>JAECXG010000803.1:0-10000000 GCA_018152135.1 Drosophila paulistorum | reverse complement strand
TTGTGTCTCTGCACCCAATTAAGGCGCTCTGCTGCGGATTTTATTTTAAACTTTTCACATTGGAAGAGTTTGCGCTTTGCCTTCTCGCAGAAAGGACATAAGGAACTATTTGTCCCAGATGCTGTTGCGCATGTCTTCCTTTTATTTAGTTTTTCAATGCTGCGATTTTCGTTTCTTGGTTTCCCAATCGCCTCTAATGTTAGGAAGCGCTGTTCCAAGAATGATAGGAAATCCTTTACTTCCTGTAGCTCCCTTGTGTTGGAAAGAGATTGCTCATATAGTGCGTGGTTGAATCTATCCAATTTCCTTGTCATATGGAACATTATGACAGCATCTGACGATTCCATATTGACGTCTACATTTTTTGAAGCTTGCAATGATTCAAAAATGTTATCATGCAAATTCTGCTGCGTCATTTCCCACATTGGGGTGATCAAACAGCTTTGCCAGTATGGCTGTTACTAAAACTCTTTTGTTATTAAATCGTTCCTGCAACACTGATCAAGCAGTGTTGTAATTGGCTTCTGTTAATTCCAGGTGCCGTATCAATCTCTCTGCTTCTCCTGAAAGGTTTGATTTTAAGTACCACATTTTCTCTATTGAGGATACATTTGACTCATGATCCACCTTTTTATAGATGTCATGAAATTGTTGCCATTTTAGATAATGCCCATCAAATTTTGGAATGGGAATTTTGGGTAGTTGCAATGATTGTATCGATTGCAATACAGGCGGTGATTGTATCACTGTATTTTCTGCTGCTGCCACACAGAATTTTAGCATTGTATTTTCTGCGGCCACAAACGTAGCTATATTATATCCGGCTTCGGAATCTCATAATGGATTTCTTCAATTTGTCTCCATAATTTGTCGACAACCGATTTGTAATTCATTTTTTCTTCAGGCACAATTCGACTTAATGTCCTGGACAATGAATCCAGCAGCGCACTTTGTTTGCGAACCAGTGGTTTGATCCCGACTCGCTCTTGCTTGCGTTGACGAGCTTGTCTCTCTAATTTTATTTTTGCCAAATGGTCCTTCCATTCTTCCACTATATTAGTTACAACCGCCTTCATTTTGCTGAAATAGTCCGATACAAAGTAGTCATCTTCTGTTGCCACATTGTTTAATTTTTCCATTAACTCCTGATGACTTTTCTCGAAGTTCTCCCACATGTATTCCAGGAGCTCAAGTTTCTCCTCGAAATAAGATGGCTTCATTTTCCTGGCGAAGGAATCCTTTTTGGTATTTTGTCAAAGACAGGGAACGCTCCGACTCGTTCCTTAAATTGGTCGAGTGTAGCACACATAAGAAAAAGAAATAAATATAAGTCGCGCTTATGTTTAGTGTTTAACAATAGTTAATTTTATTTGTAATATTCCTATTCTTATTACACTGATAAACGCCACGACAGTGAAACCAGTTTTTTAATTTCTTTTCTTTGTTATATATTTAAAAAAAAAAATTGCTGATCAATGCCAAACTCTATACTCGTGCGTACTACCTGGGTTACTGACCGAGTTAACTAGGTCAGAGATTGCTGACGTCAGGGAATGCAACATGAGTTGATCAACCTTATGAGTTGATCAACCCTTTTTTTTTGTTTTTTTTATAACAATAACTTTTTATGACTTGGTCGCCTCGTTGACACAAATCGATGTTAAATGTTTTTGACAAAGTGATCGCCTAGTTGATCAACCTTTCATTCAATGTGTATGCACTGCTACCCCGTCGCGAAAAACTAACTCTTAGTTTTCCCAATAAACTGTTATTAGTCGCCAAGGTGGCTACGCAATGATTGCCAAGTTAATCAATTGCGATGTTTTTAGTCGGGACCCCAGATTGATGTGAAATGTTCATCAATTTGTGCCTTCGCTTAGTATTGTACTGTGTCAAAAACGTGCAAAAAAAGAAATCGCCTAGTTGACCAGTTTCCTTTTTGTTGAGAGATTGGTCGCATGAGTTGACCAAATCTTCTCACTTAATACGTTAGTTTCCTCCTGAGTTCTTTTAGTTAAAAAACCAGAGGGCCGGGGCTAACTTCGACCGCGTCAAAGTTTGTATACCCTTGCATCTTTTTTAGTAACTCTTTCCCTACCTATAGCCATCACAGGAAAAAACGTTTTATCTAAAAAGGCTAATGTTTGCGAAAGAATGGCCTTCAATCTTCGGAAATAACGAAGATATTAATCAAAGTCACTGTTTTCCACCGATCGTTCCTATGGGAGCTATTATATAGTCACCCGATCTTCATCAAATTCGGCATAGTCATTAACAGATATATTAAACTGACAAATGTTAAATGTGAAAGCAATCGCATCAAAAGTAACGAAGTTATTGACAGAAGTCACTGTTTTCGACCGATCGTTCCTATGGGAGCTATACGATATAGTCACCCGATCTTGATCAAATTTGGCACAGTGGTTTACAGTTACAATAAACTTACTTATATTAAATTTCACGACAATAGCTTAAAAAGTAACGAAGGTTTTGAGAAAAGTCACTGTTCGTGACTTTGACGTTTGTATGGGAGCTATATGATATAGTGGTCCGATCCGACTGAATCCGAGATATACAAACCCTGCAATATATATGCAATAATATATACAAGCCTACGTGCAAAATTACAGCTCTGTAGCTCTTTCGGTCTAGGAGGAGTTCGCATCGATCCAGACGGACGGACAGACGGACGGACGGACGGACGGACATGGTTATTTGAACTCGTCTCGTCGTGCTGATCAAGAATATATATACTTTACATGGTCGGAGATGCTTCCTTCTGTGCGTTGCACACTTCTGACCAAAATTAATATACCCTTTTTGCAAGGGTATAATGATTCTTTGTGGGTACAATCGTTATTAATTCCTCTTCTTTAAGTGATGGGTAATATTCGAATTTTCTCTGATGTTTTAATGCTCTGATACCGCTATGCCTTCTCTATTCAAATCATCGCTAGATTGAACCTCTTTGTGGTGTATTGAATTTTCCAACATTAAACAGGATATAGGACTTAACGCATCTACCTGCTTCATTTTCTCACTACTTCTGCGCTTAATCTCAAATTTCAAATCTTGAAAAAAAAAATCCCAAGGCGAACGTTTTACTGGAATATTCCATTCGGCTGGACTCTTAGTTTTTGCCTACGACACACAACTGCCAATGAGTTCTTTCATGTCTTGAGTGTTTAATTTAGTTAAATAAGACAAATCAATTTCACATTTTTCTTCTTCTACTAATAAACACAAACCCTTAAATTCCTGTACTATACTCTTCTGAGTTTCCACTCCATCATTATGTACAGTTTGTTTCGCAACTCAGTGTGGCATCACTTCTTCTCTTGGCTTACATGTAGCATCTCCTTTTGTGATATTAGCTAATTCTAAATTATCGTTTCCAATTTCTACTTTTCAATCAATTGTCAATCCTATTTGCTATAAACATGGAAAGCTAAGTGCCATTGAAAACCATCATTAGTCACCTGCGATTTAAAACTACCTACCGTATTTGACTCACTTTTACACACTCCAAATAGCCGATGTAGTTAATCGCTTAATTCTATACAATTTTTTTTGTTTTTTTTTTTAACGTTTAAAATATATTTGCTGAATCTACTCTTAAATTAGAGCCTGACAACAAGTTTGAAATATTTTTCTTAATCTAGTACTTAAGATAAAGGGATAAGGAAATAGGCAAGAACATTAGGGTGTGCATCCAGTTTTGCAGAATACTTTAGTTGTTGACTACCTATTTCAGATTTTACGCTAGGTATATTTAGATAATTTTGAATGTTGACGTTCCGTATGTACTACGGGGCCCCCGTGATTGTTTGTAAAATCTTCGGCTGCGCCCTTTGTATAATGTCGACATTGCTGGTACTTGCATTTCCCAATAGTACGGCACCGTAAGTCCAGATGGGTTTCAGTACGGAGTTGTATAGGAGGACTTTATACTCCAGACGTAGAGGTGACCGAGCATTGATGATCCAATGTAAGCTACTCTCTTTTAGTTTAAGCTGTGACTTTTTTGCCTCGTTGTGCTTGCGCCAAGTTAGTCTTCTGTCTAGGTGGATGCCAAGGTAAGTGACATCCATGGCTTGAGGAATTGGTACGTTGTTTAGCATTATAGCTGGACAGTTTCGTCTGTTAAGCGTAAATGTAACATGTTTGCATTTCTGCTCGTTGACCCGGATACGCCAGGTTGCTAGCCATTCCTCTACCACCTTGAGGTGTTCCTCTAATTTTGCAGAGGCTTGTATTGGGCATTTGGATCTGCTGAGGATTGCCGTGTCATCGGCAAAAGTGGACGTTGTAAGTCCTAAACTCGTTGGTAAGTCTGCAGTGTACAGCAGGTAGAGCAATGGACCGAGTACACTGCCTTGCTGTACACCAGCTTCGATTTCAAAGTCAGCCGAGACGAAGCCATTACATCTTACAGCGAATTTCCAATTGTAAAGGTAAGATTCCATGAGTTTGTGGGTGTACTGTGGGAGTTTCTGCCGGATTTTGAACATTAGACCCTAGAGCCAAACTCTGTCGAAAGTCTGGGCAACGTCGAGAAAGACAGCCGTACAGTATTCTTTTAGTTCGAATGCTGTTCGTATTTCGGATGTTATACGATTGACTTTTTCAATTGTCCCATGTTTTTCGCGGAAGCCGAACTGGTGTGAAGGGATTGTGTTCTCCGATGCCAGAAATGAGCTTAGACGAATCTGCAGGACCTTTTCAAAAAGCTTCGAAAGACATGGCAGCAAACTAATTGGCCTATAGGATGATGGCTGGGTTTTGACCTTTCCCACTTTAGGAATCATGATGATAGTGGACCTTTTCCATGCTCTTGGGAAGTAGCCAATTCTTATTATAGCGTCGAACAGTTTGCAGATGTATTGTATGGCGATGGTTCATTTAAGATCATTTTCGGTGTGATTAGGTCATGGCCAGGGGCTTTGTTCGGCTTTGTATGGTTTTTAATAACTGCAGTGATCTCATCCGATTGGATCCAAGTACTAACTGTCCGTTAATGTGCTCGAAGGGGGAAGTACAAATGAGTTTGATGTTGGATTTGGCTGGAAAACCATTTTAAAATGTGTGACAAATACTCGACTCAAGTGCAGAGACGCACATGTCAATGTCCTCTGCAGCGTCCAGTTTCGGCGAACAGTTAATAAATTTAAGCCAATTTGTTTTGTTGTTTGTAAGCCGACATGGGCGATCAAGTACTTGAGGTCTTGTTAATAGTGTTAATAGTGTGAATAGCACTGGAGAGTGATCGGAGGTTAAGTCTAGCAGTGTTTCCGCAGTGATCCGATTACGCGGATCAGTCAGGCACTTCTGTGGATCTGTGGGCCAATAACTAGGCCTACCCGGTGAGACGCAATACAATTATTGAATAGGCTGACTATTGTGTTGTACAACGGCTTGACTTTAGGACTTACCAGTCGAGATCCCCAGTGCGTATGTTTGGTGTTATAGTCCTCTGCTGCAATGAAGCGATCTCCGAGTGTGTTAAAGAAATCGGTAAATTCCTTTTCAGAGATTGAGAAGCATGGTGGGCAGTACAGGGCAACCAATGTAGTGTTACCGCAGCTGGTTTGGTCGGTTATAGCAGTTGCTTGTAGGTGCTGTGTTTCAAATCTGTTGAGAAACGAGTGTTTTATACAGTATTTGATCAGTCCCGCCAATAACATTTGATGTTAAATGTGTTTCCGATACAGCAAAACGTCGATTTCACTTGAGTCTAGGAATAATTGTAGTTCATTTTTGTGCTTGGAGATGCCATTATCTTTTCTCGATAAGCTTCTGGATAAGCAGGTTTTGATTCCGCATCAGTTCCTGCATACAGTTTTGCATGAACGTCTTAAAAGCGGTCATGTTTTGATTAAGTGACATCAGTAGGGCCTCTAAGCCACTTTGAGTTTGCTGGCCAAGTTCTGGTGCGCTAGGTTGCGGATTCTGTAGATGGTGGAGTGACGGGGTCTCTTTCGCGGTCTCCGTCTGTCCAGTTCGGAGTACACTAGCGAAGGACTCACTAGGACTGGTTGTAGCAGACATGTTAGATGATCTAACAGCCTAGGCGAAGAATACCTCCGGTGTAGTTTTGGAGGTGTTGAAGGTGATTTTTGCTCTAGATGGGGGTTTGCGCCGATTTATGTGCGATTTAAAATCCCCTGTAGTTGGCTGTGTGGTTCCCTCCACAGTTACTGCATAGTCTTGATGCGACGTTGTTTCTGTCCCTGGTGCAAATGCCATCTTTAAGATGTTCGCCGCAGCCAACACACACTGACCTAAGAGTACAATTGTTAGAGGTGTGGTTGTATTCCTGACAGTTTTTACACTGCGGTGGTTGGTCTCTTATGGGGCTCCTCTACGGTGCTTCTTCTGTACAATAGATATTGGAGCTCGATTTTAAAGAGTGGCTGTGCGACTTTATTCCTGTTGATGATGTTGACAACGGACTTAACGGCAAACCCTTTTTCGGCCAATGCGTCTGCTATTTCTGGAGTTGGGACTGATGGCTCGATCCCCTTTAACACGACCTGGAGCCCTTTACTGCTTTTTAGTTGGTAGGTATAGAAGTTTATGTTAGCATTACGGAGGTACTTTTCGATGATGCGGAAATTGTCCTCAGTTTGGGTTTGACATTTAATTTCTTTTATGTTACCTCTGTTGAGAGGGGTTACAACAAAGTTATTTGCCCCTACTGTTTCTACTAGCTTCGAAATCAGGGCGCTGCAGTTGGCTCCACGGATGTATAAAGGGGGTGGTCTAGCCGATTTAACTTTATCTACAGCGCCGGCTTGATTGTCTTGCTGATCGGCAAGAATTTTAAAACGATTCCCGCTTTGAAATGCTACTCGTTCATTTGGTTTGGTTATTTTTGGCGTATTGCCACTTTTTTTTCTTTCGCGGGCTTAGCTTCCGCTTAGTTATTTTAATAAATCTATACAGAACAGAAAGCGTTGGGCTTATTGTCGTGGCTGACTCTGGGCGACTTGTCGTTGACGGCTTGAGGCACGTCAACTTTTCGGCAGACATTGCAGTAGTTGCTGTCAACGAGCTGATGGTGCTGGTCGGTGCAATCGGTGATCCAGTTATCGATATTGATGGAGAAGCATACTGCTCTCTCCGCGGTAAATTGCTGTTGATTTCCGAGTGGCTTGCACTTTCGGTGTTATTGCTTACGGTAGCATTCAGTGGGGTCGGCGACACCACCGAAAAGTACGCATTGTTGCGTTGCACCGAGAGTTGACGCTCACGTTGTTGTTGTACAATTAGTTCTTGTAGCTGTTGCTGGTGGGGATCAAGAGAGCTTGGGCACGAATTGGTGGACATGGCTTTTCCAAAAATAAAGAACTTTGTTGTTGCAACATAATATTTATTGCTATTAGAACAAACTAATAGCAATATGATTGCAAATAGGCGTCTCTGAGGCGACTGAAAGCCCTTCACTAAATTTTGCGGAGTGCATTAAAAAACACATCTGCACACGGCGGCGGTCAGAATTTAAACTTCTATATCATTAATTAATTAATTCCATCATCCCTCTTATTATGGTTTCTTTTTATTTTTACCACTTGAGGGCGACCAAGGTAAACTTTTTGTATTCGTCGTAGCTTATTTGTTACAGCTGAAATTTAAATAGGTATATTTTACAACAATATAATCTTACTCTATTTTTGGTAATTTGAATTTTTCGCTGAAATTTAGATATATTTTACAACAATATAATCTTACTCTATTTTTGGTAATTTGAATTTCTCGTTGTTTCAGCAAATACAAAATACAATTATTTCTTTTCTGATTATTTACATTTCATTTAATTAAAAATTACTTTACTTTACATTCAATTCAATTTACTTTACTGTCAATAAAACTTCTGCTCTGTGACGTCACGGTCGTGATTTTTTCATACCTCCTGAGTTTTTATCAATATTTATTGTTTTCTCTCAATTTTTAATTGTGGTTAGTTTGTTTACGCTTTCGCTGCTGTGGTTTGCTTGACTCCCTTTTGTTTTATTTGCATAATTTGCCAAATTAATTAGTTTTTCTTCGTGATTAGTGTTTAGTGCATTTTTTTATACCCTTGCAAAAAGGGTATATTAATTTTGGTCAGAAGTGTGCAACGCATAGAAGGAAGAATCTCCGACCATATAAAGAATATATATTCTTCATCAGCAAGACGAGACGAGTTCATATAGCAATGTCCGTCCGTCTGTCCTCTGGCAGCCCCTCTGGATCAACGCGAACTCCTCCTAGACCGTAAGAGCTGAAATTTTGCACGTAGGCTTCTATATACTGCAGGGGTTGTATCTCGGATTCAGCCGGATAGGACCACTATATCATATAGCTCCCATACAAACGGCAAAGTCACGAACAGTGACTTTCCTCAATTACTTTGTTATCATATTAGTGAGTTCATTATAGCTATAAACGACTGTGCCAAATTTGATTCAGATCGGGTGACTATATCATATAGCTCCCAAAGGAACGATCGGTGGAAAACAGTGACTTTGATCAATAACTTTATTTCCAATGCTAAGATTCTAGGCGGTTCTTTCGCAGACATTACACTTTTTGGGTAAAACGTTTTTACCGTTTTGATGGCTATGGGTAAGGAAAGAGTTACCAAAATAGTTTGAAGGGTATACAAACTTCGACGCAGTCGAACTTAACTTCGACCCTATGGTTTTTTGTTGCTTTTTCCTTACCTACATATAGCCGCCAAAGTGGAACGGCGAACAAGTTTTTTATAAAAAATCTAATGTTTTCGAAGGATTGGCCTACAATCTTGGGATAACAAATAACGAAGTCATTGATCAATCATTGAGCTATGTGATATAGTCTCTCGAACTTGATCAAATTTGGCACAGTCATTAACAGATATATAAAACTGACAAACGATGAATTTGAAAGCAATCGTGTCAAGAGTGACACAGTTATTCATAAAAGTCACAGTTTTAGACCGATCGTTCCTATGAATATAGTCACCCGTAGATTCAGAAAATATGGAAGTTATTGAGAAAAGTCACTGTTTGTGACCTTGTCGTGTGTAGGGAGGGGAGCTCACAACCTGAAAAACGCAGGCAGAGCAAAAAGAATAGTAACACACTTGTAATACTGGCTCGTGCCAGTAATTCAGTTGGGCAAGCGCGGAATTCAAATTTAAAGGAGAAATATAAATGTATGGGTTCAAATACATACGTCGATAGAATACATGTGCGCATTGTTCTGGAATGTTCTTGTACTATACTATTCTAGCATGTACTTTATAGCGTGCAAAAATAAAATTCTTATTTAAGAAGGTTCAGATGTGCCAAGCATATACAGATGAACTTATATGTAATGTAACGAATAAGGAAGTCATAGAGGAGTCGGAGTTAAATGATGCCGAAAATACAGGTACCCAGATTTTTCGGAGAGCCGAGAGAAATTGACCTGTTTGTGGAATTATTGGCGAAATTGAGTGGAAAAAGTTAGGATCTAAGTCTTACTTTTAAACTTAAGTTTTTTAAAATCCGCGTTAAAAGAAGAAGCGAGGAGCATGGTCACTCATCTATTGTTAGGTTCAACTGACAATTATAGTGCTGCCCGGGAACTATTAACCAAGCGGTTTGAGAATAATCGGGGGGTATTTTCCGAGCAATTAATGAGCAAGGAAGAGAAAAGTCGTTGCAGAAACGCCGGTTGCGGTGTTTAAAGATAATTGTCCGATCAGCCAAAAAGTACAAGCTGTGATAGTCGTTTCCGTGGAGACTGCATTAATGGTTTTGTTTAAGAAAAAGGACCCAATCTGTTCGCAAAGATTGTGACTGTATCTGACCATGTAGAGATAGGATGCTGACTCAACGATCTGTCTGGTTTTTATTTTTGAAGGCCACCAATCCTTCAGCAATTGACGCAAAAATCGGGAAACGCCTGTAAAGAGTATAAGTTGATGTCATATCAATACAATCGTAAACCAGAAGGCCGTGGCTAACTTCGACCGCGCCGAAGTTTGTATACGTTTGCAAGTTTATTGCGATAATCTTTCCTTACCTATAGCTGTCAGCCTTATGTCTGCGAAAGAATGTTGCCCAATCTTACCATAGGAAATAACGAAATTAATAATCGAAATCACTGTTTACTACCGATGATTCCTATTGGAGCTATATGATATAGTCACCTGATCTTGATCAAATTTGGCATAGTCATTAAAAAAGGTATTAGACTGGCAATTGTTTAATTTTATAGCAATCGCGTGAAAAAAACGAAGTTATTCGTAAAAGTCAATGTACATTTTCTTATGTTCTTTACGTACGCATTTGTTTGTGAACGCAACGTTTGTATCTCATTTATTCGCAATCGCAAAGTAGGATGCAGTCATGAAGAAAACACGTTGCTCAACTTCAAATGCATGCGTTCTTAAGTCGTTTACATTTTGACAGTGTCATAGTACTGTCGCATTCATTGTTAACTAAATAATTACACCGGATCGGAATCAAAGATAACGGTTAACTATTTCTGAAGTTAATAGTTCGATCATCTAAATTAGCCCAATTCGACCAATTTGGCCATGGCGACGGCGGAGGTGTGAGCCGGTGTGTTGTCATGGTGAAAGAGCACTTATTTCTTCGCCAAATGAAGCGTTTTTTCTTTAATTCAGCGTCGAATCGGGTCAATAACTCAGCATAGTACGCCCTTGTGACTGTTTTGCCTTTCTCCAGGTAGTCGATGTATATCACACCTTGTGAATCCCAAAAAAGGGTGGCCATCACCTTTCCGGCTTATAAGACAGTTTTCGTCTTTTCCGTAGCAGATTCGCCTGGTGAAGTCCACTGTTTCGACTGTTCCTTGGTCTCTGGTGTGTACCAGTAGCTCCAAGTTTTGTCGACGCAAAAGCCTCAACCATCTCGCCGACAGCTTTCTCATGCCCAAAACTTTATGCAGGATATAACCGACACGGTCTTTCGATATCCTTACTGTCTCAGCTATCGCGCGCATTTTCAATCGGTCTGCCAATACCAGATTGTGGGCACCTGGCATGGCTCATCAAAAACCGAAGCGTGACCACTTTAAAACTCGTTAAATCAATTTTTGACGATTGCCATCGAAGGATAAGAGTCACCGTACACAGCATCCAATCGCTCTTTGATTTTACTTCGCGATTTCCCTTCCAAAAACTACATGCTATTTTTTCACTTTTACACGGAGTAAAATAAAAACCACAAATTTGATTTGACTGGAATTTTTAGCTTTGTCGTCTCCACGATAATAAACTTTTAATCAGCGTTCGGCACGCGGCCAGTGGCGTATGAGCAGAGCCTATTTCTATTGAGTGTTATCTGTGTTTTATTTTTCCGATCGGATTGAAACCTTCTTATGATGTTACATTTTATTTCCAGAACTATCACATTGGTAAACTTCATTGGGATACTCGAACTCCTTCAACTATTTTTCGTACTTCCAGTGATATAGTGTTACGATCCCCATGATTTTTATTTTTGAAGTATCACCCAGATTTTAAATTGCTAAAATACCAAGCTTCATCCCAATATTTGTAGAACAAATACAATTTGAATATAAATTCATGTATAATTTTCTGTTACATTTAATGAATAGAGTATGTATCAGTCGTTAACACCTCATAAATATCCCATTTTCTTCTTGGTGTGTATCAATAGCTTAAATACTAATAAAATAGATAAAATTGTATATGTAAGTGAATTGAAACTGTACTGGAAGAAATGTCGAGTAAGTGACTCAAAAGAATATTTTTTAAAAAAGGTTGAGGCCAATATGGGAAATCATAAGTGTCCAAATAAAGCTTATCATTTATAATTTATGCAAAAAAATGTTAATGTTCAAAATTCTACGAGTGACTGCTCTATTAAAGGTTTTTTTTCTAAACATTTAAAAATAGGAGGCCCTAAAATTTTTTTGGCACAGTCATTAACAGATGTATAAAACTGACAAATCTTTAATTCGAAAGGAATCGCGTCAAAAGTAACGAAGTCATTTATAAAAGGCACTGTTTTCGAGGCTGGGCAGAGAAAAAGGTCACTTCTGCGAGTCGACGTCCACAAAATTCTGTTATGGCCGTCTCTCTGTCTACACTGTCTACGCTCGCTATACGCTATTTATGACCCGTCATACAACTCAAGACACGAACTTTTGTGTGCGTCGACCCGCAATGGCGACCTTTTTCTCTGCCTAACCACTGCGCTGTTTCTCTGCCTCCCAAAAACCCCTTTCATACTCAGCGTTGGTTACTTGCGCTGTTGTTAAAGTCGTAAGTGTTTACCACGGAGTGTGGATGCATGTTTTGCTTGGTTTTAAACAATGAATCTTCATGAGTGATTTTTGTTTAGTGTTTTTGTTTCGTTCTGTCAAATTCTTTGGGGTATCTGATTTGGTGAAGCCATTTCAGATGACGTTTAACCTTAAACGGTATTTTATACAAATTATTATTATTATTAAAATTTGTAAGATAACTTAATATTAAGGAAGCATGACCAGTTACATGATAGACGTTTAAAACTAGTAAATTGATTTAACGATTGCATTTCACCCATAGGGTGAAATGGTATATTAAAGTCGCCAAAATGTATGTAACAGGCAGAAGGAAGCTTTTGGGAACCCGTAAAGTATACATATTCTTGATCAGTCGATCAAGTCCGTCTGTCCGTCCGTATGAACGCCTAGATCTCGGAGACTATAAGAGATAGAGCCACCAAATTTGGTATGTATGCTCATGTAGTATGTAGAGTGATCAAGTTTATTTCAAATTTTTTCCACGCCCCCTTCCGCCCCCGCAATTAAAAGTTTATCTCAAAAACTATTGCAGATAGAGACTCCATATTTGGTATGTATATTTGCTTAGTAAATGCGCACATCTTGTATGTATAAAGATTTTGACACGCCCCTTGTGGCCCCCGAAATTTGAAAAACTCGATTATTTTCCGTAATTTTCTACTTTGTCGAATTTGGCACACTTAAATTTGATACGAATACCCAAACAAATACTGATTGCTGATTCTGACATTAAATGATACAAGTCTATTTCGAAATAATATATTAAGTACCCACTGTTTATATGAACCGTTACCAAATGATTACTGACCAATCGAACAGGAACTGGAATAACTTTTTACAGGAAGAACGGATGTCTACCAAAAAGTAGTATTTTTACACTTATAATTAACTTTCCATCAAAAAAGATCCCTTTGGCCTTCAACAAAGCATATATGGCCCTTAACTCAGTTCCAGTACTAAAGTTTAGGATAATTTTACCTTTATTTTTGTTATTTCTAATTTTATTTTTCTTGATTTTAAAATATTATTATTTACTCTACTATTAGAGAGCTTAATTGATTTATAATTATGAAGAGCTGAATGGATTCTCTGTACACGTAATAACTTTCTTTCAATAATTCTGTCGTATTTTCAATCCGGTTGTTCATGTTGCGAACGTTTTCACTTATCTCATTTATGGTAGTCTTTAGAATGTTTGCCGTGGAATCTACCACCGATGTCTCTTTTTCTTCTAGATGCTTAAATTCTGCTGATTTGTGAATAAAATTGCTCATGTTTTCTTCCATTTGTAGCCAATCGTCCGCAGCAATGACACCGAATAATATAGGGTACAGGGAACCTATGAATTCAAACGGTGGTCGCTTGCGTCTTGGCTTTTCTTGAAGCATGAATAAAACATTATTTTTTTTCGATTTCTTTAATTCACTGAAACGTGTTGTTTAATTCAGTATCACACTGGTCTTCGAAATAATACAGTTCTTGGCATTAACCCTTCAATCATTCTGTCAACTTGACTTAATAATTTCAAAATATGGCGACATGTCATGGTATAGACAAGATCCCTTGAGGACGCTACTACTTCCATTTCTCCCATTGGGTCTAAGTACAATGCGGCTGCTGCATTTTTCTCTGTTAACGTTATTTATGTTCTATTATCTTTAATCCTCCCTGTATTCGAAAATTGACAAAGGAGCATAAATATTGCTAACATCATTACGGTTCCTATTTTGGACCGAACCTGGTACCTTTCCGATATAGATTCTCCTCAACGATTTCGGACGATTTTACCCTATTAAATGGCCAGCTTTTATTTATACGCCTTGAAACTGACCCTTCCTGTAATTTGAGCCATCCGGCTCCTTAGATGTATAGCTCGACTGATGGGGTGGGGTTTTTGCCTAATTTTATCGTACAAATAAAGAAAAAAAGTGCATTATCGGCCATGCTAAAGAGGATTCAACCAAAATAAGTCATGAGGATATTCTTTTTCTGTAATCTAATACCTAAATCTGTGGACCTGTCAAGAAAATGTGAGGATGCTATGCTGGTGAACGCATCTCCAAAAAAAATTCTTAAGGCAAGATATATATATATGTGTGTGTATGTCAAGATACAGCTTAGGTTATAGAAACACAGAATATACATATTTGAATAAATATATCGCGTTCTTCAAAAGACGTCCGATCGTCGCGGCTTCTCTAACAATTCCTCATCAGATGATGACCTTCTGATTGAGCAAAGCTTATATTTTAAATTAAAACTTATTAAAACGAATAAAAAAGTACACCCTATAAATTTGGGAAGAGAAGCATTTGGTGAATTTCATCATTTGTATGAAGAGCTGAGCCACGATGAAAAGAAATTTGTGAAATATACCAGAATGAGCACATTTGATTATATTCTAACTAAAATTGAGCCATTTATTATTAAAAATTGGACTAACTTTAATATTAGCGGACGTTGACGATACTATGCGCAGTACGTTCAAGTGGCCCCTACGACACCAGGACAAAGCCTGTTACGCGCGAGCCCAAGCAGATGACTGCCCACCTCCCACCCGACCGACCGAGGGGTGCAGCCGTATAACGCACGGCACGAATCGCGTGGACAAATACACAATAGAAAAAACAGACAAACAAATAACTAAATAATACTATAGCTATCTATTAACTAAATGGGATAGGATAGAAGTTTTAATCATGTTAATAGAAAACTCTGAACCGATTACAGGGAATAGAAGGTTGTAATCAGAGCAGAGGACCCTAAAAGGTTCATGCAGGGCATAGTTAGAAGAACAACGACTTAGGGATAAAGGAATCAAAGGATGTCTACTCCGTCTACATGGTACCGACAGATTTACCTGAGCTAATAACTCAGGCGAGTCGATATCACCAATTAGGAGCTTGTGCATAAAAATGACACCAAGCATAATTCTACGGTTAGTTAGGGAAGGAAGGTTAATCAAGAGAAGTCTGCTAGAATACGAAGGCAAATTGACATTGCGATCCCAGCTTAAGCCACGAAGAGCAAATAGCAAGAACTGCTTTTGAACGGATTCAAGTCGAATCTGGTGCGACTCATATTGAGGTGACCAAATGCAAGATCCATACTCTAAAATAGGACGGACAAGCGAAGTAAAAAGAACCTTAGTTGTATAGGGGTCATCAAATTCTTTTGACCATCTTTTGATGAAACCCAGGACACTCATGGCCTTTGCGACCGTGGTGGAAATATGGGTGTTAAAATTTAACTTATGGTCCATAAGTACGCCCAAATCATTCATATTATTTAGACGTTCTAAAGGACTGTTGTTTAGAAAATAAGTGACCAGTTGAGGAGAGTTACGAAAAAAAGTCATTACCTTACATTTGGTAGTGTTAAGATTTAGTAAATTAAACTGGCACCAGGATTGAAAGTTTTTAAGATCAGCTTGTAGCCGACTAAATGAATCTATATCTTTATAAGTAAGACAAAGCTTGACATCGTCAGCATACATAAGCACACGCGAATGAACAATGACTGAGGGAAGATCGTTAATGAACAGTGTGAAAAGCAGAGGGCCCAGATGACTACCATGAGGTACACCAGAAGTCACAGGAATGGAATCTGAAAAAGAAGACTTAAAAAGTACCTTCTGTTTTCTATTTGTTAAATATTCTCGAACCCAAGAAAGGAAAAGGGGTGGAAACCCAATGTCGCTCAGCTTAGAAAGTAATAGGGTATGATTAACGGAATCAAAGGCTTTGCTGAAGTCAGTGTATATGACATCAGTTTGTTTACCATTTTTGAACCCCTTGATAATTATTGATGTAAATTCTAAAAGGTTAGTGGTTGTAGATCTACGTTTCACAAACCCATGTTGGGATGGCGAAATAATAGAGCTGCAAAAATGTTGCAATTGAGAAGTTATAATTTTCTCAAAAGCTTTCGGAATAGCGGACAATTTTGAGATACCCCTATAGTTAGAGGCTTCGGACTTTTTGCCATTTTTATGCAGAGGAATGATATACGACTCCTTCCAAATAGATGGAAAAGATTCGACAGACAGTAGGAACAATTTTAAAATGGGTTTACATAATGCGTTTGCACAGAACCTGAGTACACATCCAGGTAGACCATCTGGCCCCGGAGAATAAACAGGTTTAACTAATTTAAGTTCGCTAAGAATAGAACTTTCATCAAACACTGGATTGAAAATGCAATTAGCCTTTTCTAAATGATAAGGATATGGACTTGCTCGGTATTCCGTTGAGGAATAAGTTGTTTTGAAAAAACTCGCAAACATATCGGCAATTGCCTGATCAGTGCTCGCTTTTTTATTTTGAAAAGACAAAAAAGATTGGTGCACAGAGGTCTTACGTTTAGAATTGACAAAATTATAAAATTGTTTAGGGTCAGAAGAAAACTGAAGCTTACACCGCTGAAGATAATTCTTATAGCATTGTGTATTAAGCATCATGAACTTTGAACGAGCGACTGTATACAGAGCATAATCTGATGAACGACGTGTTTTTTGAAACTTCTTATAATATCGTGTCTTCACATTTTTCAAATTGGATAACTCACGAGAGAACCAGGGAGGTTTGTTAAGCCGCTCCTGCCTACCAAGAGGCACACAAATATCAAAGAGTGAATTCAGAGTATCATAAAAGAAGCGAATAGCTGAGTTCATATCTCTACAATTGTACAGATAAGACCAATCGGTAGTAGTAATGTTTTCATTAAGGCTGACAAAGTCAGTCTTACGAAAGCACCTAGTTAGAGGTAACTGATTTGAACCAAGTAATGGTGAAAGCAAGGGCAGATCAATTTTTAAATTCAATGTAGGATGAAATTTGTCTTCTGGAAGAACAAATGGTTCGATCCTAGAAACCTCACAGTAAGAAGAATCCAATACAAAAATAAGATCTAACGATTTTCCATTAGAATTTAAGACAGGATTGACTTGGGATAAAGATAAGCCTAGAAGGCCATCAATAAAGTCATGTGACAAAGAGGGCAGCAACATGGTAGATTCATCTGTTAGTGACCATGCTAAAGCGGGTAAATTAAAATCACCTACAACTATGAGCATGTCTTGACTGGAAACTAAAGAGGAGACAAACTGAATTGCCTCTAAATGATTTAAATATACCACCGTGTCTGACAATGGTGGAATATAGGAACAAGTAATGAAAGCATTAAAAGATTTAAAATTTACTTTAACACCGACAAACTCAATCTCCTGTGTACTAGAAAATTGAATCATTTCAGATGATAAAGCAGCATCAACAGCTATCAGAACGCCACCACCTATGCGAGAAATCCGGTCACGTCTGAATATGAAAAAGTTTGTGGAAAGCACCGATGCATCAGCAATATCAGGTTTTAGCCACGTCTCTGTAAAAGCTAGAATGTTATGCTCAAAAGAAAGACTATCTACATAGAGATAAGGAAGTTTGGATTTCAGTCCTCTAACGTTCTGGTAACCCAGGTTAAGGGACGAAGCTAGTTTTTTGACACACCAGCAGATGCTGATGTGGCAGGAATAGTATTAGTTGTTGTTGTTGGCAAGCGAATCGGTTGCCGATTTTTCTTTTTTACAGTATATTCCTTAACTATTATATGTTTCGGCCAAAAATCTTCTCGACATATAGTGTCGAAGATATTAGCAGAAACACTAATTTTAAAGGACGAAATGTCCCGAGAATAAGAAAATTTAAACTTCTCCACCGCAATATTCGAGACGTTAACTTTCTTCCGAATATAGGCTATTACATCATCAGATGTGACAACAGGGTCTAGCCTAGAAACAAATATATGTTTCTTTGGTGGTATGCCAACGAGAGGCCGCGGTCCCGAAGCGTCAGCCGTAGCAGTAACGTTGGAAGAGTCACCCACTGCAGCAGTCAACTTGTTTACCGGGCCCTCGATACTTTTAGAACTATCGGCAATTTCCATTGGAATGGGTAATTGCCCGGACACATCGGACACTACAATAGGCATCGATTTTAAGAGATCATTTCCAGGTGATACCGGTAATTCCTTACTAATAGCATTCACAACCGGGCTCTTAAACGATATCAACTGCTGTACATTAGGAGTGGACGGTGCATGAGACCGGTCGGGGACGATAAGAGACGCTGGCGGATCTACAGATACTGAAACACCCCAAGGACTGGTCCTTTTACGTTTCGGAGACTCATTCATAAGCGATAAACTCCTGAACTGAGTCTCCACCGCAGTAAATTCCGCTTGGAGTTTATTAAAACCTGCCCTTAAAGTGTCAAAACTATCTCTAGTCCGCCTCATGAAAGAGCGCATCTCATTCTCGACCTCCCGGCAAGCATCACATCCATATTTTAAGCCACCGCCTTTAGCAATAGACTCCTTGATTCTGCCTGTGTAACCTGCACACTTAACGTGAACCGCATTGTCACACAGCCAACAAAGAATATAATCATGGGAGTCAACCGCATTAGTGGCAACTATGCAATTATTTTTTGAGCAGACAACCATTTTATCAAAAATTAATTAATTTAATTAAAAAAGGAAATACAAAAAAATAAAAATTCTAAAGGTTAAAAATCTATGTATAAGAATATACTGACCAGTTCTGACACAAGGGTTAATGTGCAGAGTAAGCCTTCACAACTAAAGAATAAAAATTACAAGAATACACAAAAACAAAAACACGTATCACAGAGTCGCGGGTAGGCAAAAGACGAGAGCGCAAATCAAACAAGAATAGGAAAGAGCGGGAGAGCGCGTCAAATTGAACACATGCAACAACAATTTGTAAGCAAGAGCGCGATAGTTAGTTAAAACGGTAAAGACACAAAATCAAAGGAGATTAGCAAAACAACAACACCGCTAATGCAAGTAATTGTTGTAAGTTAAATTTATGTACATATATTGAAACAAAAAGCACAAAAGCGACAGAAAGAAATCACGGAATGAAAATGCAATTCGAATGTTAAAATTAAACCGATAATGAGTTTAAAAGTTAAAGAAAAGTTATTAATCACGAGAAACAAATAAAATTTGATAAGCGCAAAAAAAAACACGTCCGTCGTATGCAACGAGTGAAAGTAATAAAACGCCAATTACATGTGCTGAAAGGCTAATTGTAATAATTGTAATAATTTAAAATATATTTAGTTTTATTGATTATTACTTCTCATTTAATTACTTGTTTATCGACTATCTTAACTTAACTTAACTTAATTTGAAAATGTAATAATATTTCCAGATGTAACAAAAATGCTCGGTTCCTGTGGAGATAAAGCATTATCGGAATATTGAGTTGATGAGGATTCAAGTAGAGTCGGTGATGGTACAGATACATAAGAAGCTTGGTTCTCAATATTTTGTAGATTAAAAGAGCGCCCCACGTTGTAGACGTGATGATAGACCGATTTTTGCATATCCATTGTGAACAAAAGTTTCGTTTGTGGATCCATTTTTTTAACGTGTGGCAATAGGCTCACAAAAAAAGCCATATATTTCTTGAGCATTTCATCTTTTTTGTTATTATGACGGCGTTTTGGATTTTTAGGAGGATAACGTGGGGTGGAGGTTTGCACTTCAAACGTACTCATGTCGCTTTTTTCCTCATATTGCGGCGCTTCTATATCTTCACTATTAACATATTCGCTATTGTGTTATTGTTCATTGTTATTTTGGCGACTTAAATTTCCGGAAGACTGGCGGCACTTTATTTGGTTCTTTATAAACATCATGGATTCGAAATGACTCCATTGAGAACACTTCTCGTTCACTGAATGAGGTCCAGCGTCGCCAGAACGGTCCGGTGGACATTTCCTTAACTCAGCTCGAAACGTGTCCCTCAATTGTTTCCATTTTTTTTTTTTCAAAACCATAGTTAAAAAATACATATGAGTTTTATTAGTTGCATAACATTGTTTTAAATTGTTTTGTTATTTTAGATATCTTGCTGCTGGAACTTCATTCAGATCAATCTCTTTTAACTTTCAAATGGGTGCTTCAACGGTTAGTTCCATTGTTCTAGAGACATGTGAAACTTTGTAGACAGTTCTGCAGCCTATACATATGGCTTTGCCCACAGAAGAAAATTTAAAGAAAATTGCGGACCAGTATTGGAATTTTTGGGATTTCCGTCGGACGTCTAAAATGCCCAGCGAATTCAGGATCAATGTTTTATAATTATAAGAAATTTTTCTCAATAGTGCTGCAGGCAGTGGCTGACGCAAAATGTAAATTTGTTACTGTCGAAGTTGGTGGTTACGGACGTCAGAGTGATAGTGGAACTTTTGCTTCCTCAGCGATTTACTCAATTAAAAATTCTGGAGACTTAAATTTTCCGAAGGTTTCCTATTTGCCCAATACCGCAATATCCATGCCATAGGTTTTGCTTTCAGATTATCCGCTTTCAGATTATCCGCTTTTGGGCTGGGTTCTTCGACCATATGCCAGAAGAAATCTAACATTGGAAAATGAATATTTTAATAGTGGTTTGTCCAGAGAGGGTAGGCGTGTGGAATGTGCATTTGGCATAATTAACTCGAAATGGAGAATATTATGGAAGCCAATTGAAACGATGCCATCTAACGCAGAAATTATTGTTAAAGCAATTTGTATATTGCATAATACAATGCTAGATTTAGAAGATCTGGACACGCACATTGCAGAGGGCGTAAAATTTATAAGCAACAAACCAAAAAATATATTGAAAAGTTCAAAGAAAAGGTCGCATAATCAGAGACACGTTCCGAAGTTATGCTTGCAGCCATAGAAATGCTGATAGTATTTAAATTTTCCATTCTATTATTATTTCACTTTGATTAAAATTAATTAAATTACTTACCATCAACATTCAATTCGTTTTAAATTTCGTTCCAATTTCGGTCAATTATTTGCCTATTGTGGTAGAGTTTGTTTTGCTGGTCCCATAAACAGGGTTTTTTAAATACTGCTGCAATTAATTCCTCGTTAATTGCAGACATTTTCACAAAACATGTGCGTAAGTCAAATCACAAATTACAACTAAATTTGAACACGTGCCAAAGCATGGACAGAAAAAACAATCAAAAACAACGGTAACTAGAAAGCGATTCGTCTTCAAATTCAGTACAGCAGCGTTTGAAGCTGATTGCTTGCGTTTCGTCTTCATCTTTAGATCTGGATTTAGTTTTCCTCAGCATTTCGAAGTAAGAACACACATGATACCAGAGGGCCGGGGCTCGACCGCGCCGAAGTTTGTATATAGCGGACGTTGACGACACTATGCGCAGTACGTTCAAGTCGCCCCTACGACACCAGGACAAAGCATGTTACGCGCGAGCTCAAGCAGATACCTGCCCACCTCCCACCCGACCGACCGAGGGGTGCAGCCGTATAACGCACGGCACGAATCGCGTGGACAAATACACAATAGAAAAAAACAGACAAACAAATTAAATAAATAATACTATAGCTATCTATTAACTAAATGGGATAGGATAGAAATTTTAATCATATTAATAGAAAGCTCTGAGCCGATTACAGGGAATAGAAGGTTGTAATCAGAGCAGAGGACCCTAAAAGGTTCATGCAGGGCATAGTTAGAAGAACAACGACTAAGGGATAAAGGTATCAAAGGATGTCTACTCCGTCTACATGGTACCGACAGAGTTACCTGAGCTAATAACTCAGGCGAGTCGATTAGGAGCCAATTAGGAGCTTGTGCATAAAAATAACACCAAGCATAATTCTACGGTTAGTTAGGGAAGGAAGGTTAATCAGGAGAAGTCTACTAGAATACGAAGGCAAATTGACATTTCGATCCCAGCTTAAGCCACGAAGAGCAAATAGCAAGAACTGCTTTTGAACGGATTCAAGTCTAATCTGGTGCGACACATATTGAGGCGACCAAATGCAAGATCCAACTCTAAAATAGGACGGACAAGCGAAGTAAAAAGAACTTTACTTGTATAGGGGTCATCAAATTCTTTTGACCATCTTTTAATGAAACCCAGGACACTCATGGCATTTGCGACCGTGGTGGAAATATGGGTGTTAAAATTAAACTTATGGTCCATAAGTACGCCCAAATCATTCATATTATTTAGACGTTCTAAAGGACCATTGTTTAGAAAATAAGTGACCAGTTGAAGAGAGTTACGGAAAAAAATCATTACCTTACATTTGGTAGTGTTAAGAATTAATAGATTATACTGGCACCAGGATTGAAAATGTTTAGATCAGCTTGTAGTCGACTAAATGAATCTGTTTCTTTATAAGTAAGACAAAGCTTAACATCGTCAGCATACATAAGCACACGTGAATGAATAATGACTGATGGAAGATCGTTAATGAATAGTGTGAAAAGCAGAGGGCCAAGATGACTACCTTGAGGTACACCAGAAGTCACAGGAATGGAATCGGAAAAAGAAGATGTAAAAAGTACCTTCTGTTTACTGTTTGTTAAATATTCTCGAACCCAAGAAAGGAAAAGGGGCGGAAACCGAATGTCGCTCAGCTTAGAAAGTAATAGGGTATGATTAACGGAATCAAAGGCTTTGCTGAAGTCGGTGTATATGACATCAGTTTGTTTACCATTTTTGAACCCCTTGATAATTATTGATGTAAATTCTAAAAGGTTAGTGGTTCTAGATCTACGTTTCACAAACCCATGTTGGGATGGCGAAATAATAGAGCTGCAAAAATGTTGCAATTGAGAAGTTATAATTTTCTCAAAAGCTTTCGGAATAGCGGATAATTTTGGGATACCTCTATAGTTAGAGGCTTCGGACTTTTTGCCATTTTTATGCAGAGGTATGATATACGACTCCTTCCAAATAGATGGAAAAGATTCGACAGACAATAGAAACAATTTTAAAATGGGTTTACATAATGCGGTTTAACTAATTTAAGTTCGCTAAGAATAGAACTTTCATCAAACACTGGATTGAAAATGCAATTAGCCTTTTCTAAATGATAAGGATACGGACTTGCTCGATATTCTGTTGAGGAATAAGTTGTTTAGAAAAAACTCGCAAACATATCGGCAATTGCCTGATCAGTGCTCGCTTTTTTATTTTGAAAAGACAAAAAAGATGGATGCACGGACGTCTTACGTTTAGAATTGACAAAATTATAAAATTGTTTTGGGTCAGAAAACTGAAGCTTACACCGCTGAAGATAATTCTTATAGCATTGTATATTAAGCATCATGAATTTTGAACGAGCGACTGTATACAGGGCATAATCTGATGAACGACGTGTTTTTTGAAACTTCTTATAATATCGTGTCTTCACATTTTTCAAATTGGATAACTCACGGGAGAACCAGGGAGGTTTGTTAAGCCGCTTCAGCCTACCAAGAGGCACACAAATATCAAAGAGTGAATTCAGAGTATCATAGAAAAAACGAACAGCTGAGTTCATATTGTACAGATACAGATATCTACAATTGTACAGATAAGACCAATCGGTAGTAGTAATGTTTTCATTAAGGGTGACAAAGTCAGTCTTACGAAAGCACCTAGTTAGAGGTAACTCATTTGAACCAAGTAATGGTGAAAGCAAGGGCAGATCAATTTTTAAATTTAATGTACGATAAAATTTGTGTTCTGAACGAACAAATGGTTCGATCCTAGAAACCTCACAATAAGAAGAATCCAATACAAAAATAAGAAATAAGAAAAATGATTTAAATGGACCATAAAGTCTGACGATGTTGGAATATAGGAACAAGTAATAAAAGCATTAAAAGATTTATTTATGTATTTATTTAGACTATGATTAGTAGGTAATTGTAAATTGCCTCTAATCTATGTGCTAGCTATAACTACTATGGTCTTAAGCTAGTTGTAAAATATGTTGACTATACAGTTTTTTATAATTAATACTTATTTACATTTCTTTTGTTAACCTATTTTTACATGAGTTGGGTAATATTTTACAATAGGTGGTATAGGTTTATTTCTTTAAAGAATTGGGAGATAGCGACAATATTGGGGTTACTTAGGGATAGGGATTCAATAGGGTTAGGGTGTAGGAATTTTTTCCTCGGCTCATTATATTCCTTGCATTCTGTGAGTATGTGGAGAATTGTAAATATTTTGTTGCAATGTACACATTGTGGAGGGGGTTGTTTTTTGAATATGAATTCGTGGGTGAGTCTTGTGTGTCCGAATCGTATTCTTTGAAATTTGATGATGTCTGTTCGTTTAACGTTGTTGTCTATTTTTATTTGTGAGTCTCTTATCGATGTTTGGTTTACATTAGTCGTCTTGTAGTGGTCTGATGTATTCCTCCAAACTTTGCTTTTGTATTTCTTAAGGATGATGCCCTTTATGTACTTTGTTGTGTCTTTGTGGTTAATGTTTTGCTCAACTATATATGGGACACTGTAAGCTATCTTTGTGGCTCTGTCCGCTGTTTCATTGCCTTGGATGCCAGTGTGACCTGGTACCCATATCAAAATTATTTTGGGGTATTGGTGAGTTACTATGTCTCGTATATGAGAGATGTACGGATTTTGGTTGTTGACCTGGGTTACTGCCTGTATTGCTGACAGTGAGTCTGAACAAATTGCAAAATGCTGTTTTTCTCTTAGTGCATATTTACAAGCAGCCAGTATAGCTGCTGCTTCCGCTGTGTAATTCGGGGAGCAAAGCCGTTTTAAATATGTCTGACTCAGTTGTGATGCTGTATGAGACTCCTTGTATTGATTTTGATCCATCCGTGTAAATAAATTTATACCTATCATATCTCTCTTTGAGGCTAAGGAGCATTTTGCGATATATTATGGGGGGTGTAGATGACTTAGTCGTATAGTGAAGAGAGAGATTAACTGACTCTTTACTGAGGGACCATGGGGGTTTTAATAATTTTCTGATTCTTATTGGGGTAAACAATAGATCATTGTGTTTGCAGAAGTTCAAAGTGTTATGCAGAATCGATGGTATTCTGGGTGTTTTTTCCGATTTTTTTTATTTTTTTTAACACTTCTTGGAGAGGTGTGTTTGATGCGAGCATTAGAGTTTTGTACAGTTTTGCTGTTGCTAGTGAAAATCTCGACTCGATTGGCACAAGGTCGGCTTCATAAAGAAGATTATTGATTGGGGTAGACCGAAAGGCTCCGAAAATTTTCCTCAATGCATCATGGTAGATGGATTTAAGTTTTATTTTGTAGGAAGGGGGGCAATTGCCGTACAAAGGTAAACCAAAGTCTATTTTTGACATGATCAAAGCTTTAATCGTATTTATTAGTGATCTAATGTCACAACTATATTTTTGGTTAGCTAATTTATTTACAGATAGTTTTGCTCCCGAGTATTCACACCAGTTTAGAATATCTGTGAAAAGGGGATTTATGTTTACCATTGTTGTGTTTTTTTTTCATTTTTTTTATTATAGTGAAGTCGTTGGCGTATGCAACGAAGTCAAATCCTTTGTGTACTGAGGTGATGCAACACAGTTTGTTGTAAGCTATGAGAAAAAGAATTACGGATAAAGGTGATCCCTGCGGTATGCCATTTTCAAGCGGTTTACTTTCCGAAAATTGATTGTTTACTTGAACTTTGATGTATCTATTTGTCAGAAAATTTTTGACGTAGTTTAATATTTTAGGTCCTATTTTCCAATTAATTAACTCATCAATGATTGTATGGATTCCTATTTTGTCATAGGTCTTTTCGAAGTCGCGGCTCATGACTGAGAGATGGTTTCTTGTGGATAGGGCGGAAGTAGTCTGGTAGTCTAAGAGGGTTAGACATTCGGACACTGACATACCCTTTCGAAAGCCTAATTGCCGACTATCCAGAAGCTTACTATTGGTAGCAAGCCACCATAGTCGGTTTGCTACAATTTTGTCCAAAACTTTAGCCATGCAAGGGTTTAGTGAAATGGGGCGGTATGAGTTTATTGCAGTTTTTGGAGTATTTGGTTTATGGATAGGGACTACTAAGCTGTTTTTGAAGTTTTGTGGGATATGAGATATAAGAATCTTATTATACAGTTTTATTACCCGGTCTGAGACCTCACTGGACAAGTTTTTTAGCATAGGGTAAGAGATTCGGTCGAGCCCTGGGCTCTTACCTTTAAGGCTGTTTAATGCTGACCTGAATTCTATGTGTTTAATCTCAGATTCAATGCTGAGCGCTTCGTGCGGAGGTTCGTAGGAGGGGATAATTGTTTTAGATCGGTTTTTATTATTCCCAAACGAGGCGCTGAATTTGTGGTCAGAGGATTCTCTAAACCAGTGATTTACAAACAACTGTGCTATGTCTGTCTTATTGATGAAATTTATTGTTGTGTCATTTGGTGAGGTTATACAGTGAATTCCGTTTCTCAATTTTCTGCCACAGAAAGTGTTGATATTTGACCAAATTTTTAAAGAGTTGATGTTGGGTTAATTTCGGAAGTGAATTTTTGTAGTAAAAGCCTTTGTGATTATTTTAACTCTCTTCTAAAGAGTGCTTTAGCCTTTTTGAACTCGACTATATTTTCAGTATTTATATTTTTCCTAAGTTTGTTCCATGCTTTGTTTTTGTTTGTTTTTAACTCTTCTAGCTTCTTGCTCCACCACGGGACTAAGAATCTTTTATTAAATTTTGGACATGTCTGTGGTATGCTTATATTTGCACTTTGTCTAATTATTTTGATTAAATTCGCTTTTTCTTTGTTTACTTCATTGCTCTTTAGCCTCTTTAAGTGAAAGAGTTCAGTTTGGGTAGCAAAATTTAGCCAATCCGCCAGATCAAATCTGAATTTTTTTTTTTTTTATTGTCTGGACGTTGACGCGTACAATGCGAAGTACGTTCAAGTGGCCCATACGACACCAGGACATAGCCTGTTTCGCGCGAGCCCAAGCAGAGCGCTGTCCACCTCCCGCCTGACCGACCGTTGGGCGCAGCCGTATATCGGACGGCACGATCGCGTGGACAAATACAAGTATAACGGACAAACAATTAAAAATTAGATTAACTACAGCTAATTACGAGCTAAATGTGCTAAAATAGAGGTTTTCACAAGAGAAAGAGAGGCTTCTGAACTGATTACGGGATACAGAAGATTGTAATCAGAACATAGGACTCGAAAAGGTTCATGCAAAGAATAGTTAGAACTACAATGTTTTAAGGATAGAGGAATAAAATTTCTAGTAGGTCTACGGGGTACAGATAGGTTTAACTGGTTCAATAGCTCAGGAGAGTCTATTTCACCTATTAAAAGTTTATGAATAAAGATAGCACCAAGCATTACTCTACGATTAATTAATGAAGGAAGATTGATTAAAAGAAGCCTACTGGAGTATGATGGCAAATTGACATTGCGATCCCAATTGAGACCGCGAAGAGCAAATAGCAGAAATTGCTTTTGAACAGATTCAATTTTACTTTGGTGCGTCTCATACTGAGGTGACCATATGCAAGATCCGCACTCTAAGAAAGGACAGATTAATGATGTATACAGAAGTTTGGTTGTGTACGGATCGTCAAACTCTTTCGACTATCGTTTCACAAACCCAAGAACATTCATAGCTTTACTAACTGTAGCAGAAATATGAGGATTAAAGGTTAATTTGTGGTCCATAAGAACACCTAAGTCATTGACAATATCTAACCGCTCTAAGGCAGTGCCGTTAAGATAATAAGTTGCTAAGGATGGAGTGCATCTATAAAAAGACATAACCTTACATTTAGAGCCGTTAAGGTTTAATAGGTTGGTTTCACACCAACTCTGAAGATCATTAAGATCCGATTGAAGTAGGCAAGAAGACGATATGTCTTTAAAACTGAGGTAAAGCTTAACATCATCCGCGTACATAAGCACCCGAGAATGTGACACTATCAATGGAAGATCATTTATAAAAGGAGTGAATAGCAATGGACCCAAATGACTACCCTGAGGTACTCCAGAAGTCACTTGGATGGTCTTAGAAAATGAAGACTTAAAGAGGACATTTTCTGTACGCTTAGAAAGATAGTGAAGAATCCGATCTAGCAAAAGGCTGGGGATGCCAAGTGCATTTAACTTATATAAAAGCAGAGTGTGATTAACAGAGTCAAATACCTTGCTGAAGTCAGTATAAATGACGTCAGATTGCACGGCATTCTTGAACTCTTTGATTGCGTGAGATGTAAATTCTAATAGGTTAGTAGTTGTCGATCTACGTTTTTTAAACCCATGTTGGGATGACAAAATGATTGAGCTACAAAAATGCTGCAATTGAGACGTTATTATTTTCTCAAATGCTTTGGGTATGGCAGACAATTTAGAAATTCCCCTATAATTGGAGGCTTCGGACTTTTTCTCCTTTTTATGAAGAGGAATAATATATGATTACTTTCAGATGGACGGGAAGGCGGAATAAGTAACGGACAGTGTAAACAACTTAAGTATTGGCTTACATAGGGCCTCTGCGCAAAACCTTAATACGCAGCCTGGTATTCCATCAGGGCCAGGTGCATATATTGGTTTGACGGAACTGAGCACGCTAAGAACCGAACTTTCTTCAAACACAGGGTCTAAAATGCAATCGCAAGTGATAAGGATAAGGAGGATTTGCTTGATAAATAGATGAGGAATAAGTTGTTTTCAAAAAATCAGCAAACATATCAGCAATTGCCTGATCATTGCCAGCTTTATTGTTTTCGAAAGACAAGTAAGACGGACGCACTGATGTCTTACGTTTTCCATTGACGAATTTATAAAATTGCTTAGGATCGCGAGAAAACCTAAGTTTACATCTCTGAAGATAATCCTTATAGCATTGTGAATTCAGCACCATAAAATTTGATCGAGCAACTACGTATAGGGAAAAATCCGATGCTTTACCGGATTTTTTAAATCTTTTATAGCATCTCGATTTTACGTTCTTCAAGTTACGTAGCTCACGTGAGAACCAACGAGGTTTATCAGACCATCCTTGAGTCACACGCGGGACACAAACATCAAAGAACGACTCAAGAGTTTTATAGAAGACAGAAATGGTAGAGTCCATATCCCTGCAAGTATACAGATATGTCCAATCATTAGTTAATAAGAGTTTTTTAAGTTTAGTAAAGTTTGTCTTGCGAAAACATCGGGTTGGAGTCATCGAATTATTATATCGAGGCATAAACCCAAAAGGAAGGTCAATGGTTACATCCAGAGTTGGATGAAAGTTGTTTGCAGGGATAACTAAGGGATCAGTCCTGGAAATATCGCAGTTGGAAGAATCCAACACAAATACCAGATCTAGTGATCTGTTCCGACTATTCCGGACAGGATTTATTTGAGTTAGGGACAACTCAAACAGACCATCTATGAAACAGTGTGACGAGGAGGGCAACAGTAATAAAGAATCATATGAGAGGGTCCAGGCAATCTCAGGTAAATTAAAATCTCCCAGAACAACGAACAAGTCTTTGTCAGAGATATATGAGGAAACAAGTTGAATAGCTTCCAAATGGTGAATGTATACTGCCAAGTCGAACTGTGGTGGAATATACGAACAAGTAATATAAGCAGGAAAAGAGTTAAGAGAAATTTTACCACAAACAAATTCAATCTCCTGATTGGAAGACTGTACAATTTCAGACCAGAACGCCGAATCAACAGCGATCAAAACACCACCACCATTACGGATAGTCCGATCATGTCTATATATTAAATATTTTGAGGGGAGAATTGAAGCATCGGCAATATCAGGCTTCAGCCAATTCTCTGTAAAGGCAAGAATATGAAAGTCAAAAGCTAAACTATCTACATAGAGTCTAGAGAATTTTGACTTTAGTCCCCGTACGTTCTGATAGGCCAGAGTTAGGGACGAAATTAGTTTTTCGACTCGCCAGCAGGTGCAGACGAGCCGGAAGGAACGTTGTTCACAGAGAGCCTGCTGCCTGCTAATCGGAGGCCGATTCTTCTTTTTTATTGTATACTCTTGTACAGATTGTACAGATAAGACCAATCGGTAGTAGTAATGTTTTCATTAAGGGTGACAAAGTCAGTCTTACGAAAGCACCTAGTTAGAGGTAACTCATTTGAACCAAGTAATGGTGAAAGCAAGGGCAGATCAATTTTTAAATTTAATGTACGATAAAATTTGTGTTCTGAACGAACAAATGGTTCGATCCTAGAAACCTCACAATAAGAAGAATCCAATACAAAAATAAGAAATAAGAAAAATGATTTAAATGGACCATAAAGTCTGACGATGTTGGAATATAGGAACAAGTAATAAAAGCATTAAAAGATTTATTTATGTATTTATTTAGACTATGATTAGTAGGTAATTGTAAATTGCCTCTAATCTATGTGCTAGCTATAACTACTATGGTCTTAAGCTAGTTGTAAAATATGTTGACTATACAGTTTTTTATAATTAATACTTATTTACATTTCTTTTGTTAACCTATTTTTACATGAGTTGGGTAATATTTTACAATAGGTGGTATAGGTTTATTTCTTTAAAGAATTGGGAGATAGCGACAATATTGGGGTTACTTAGGGATAGGGATTCAATAGGGTTAGGGTGTAGGAATTTTTTCCTCGGCTCATTATATTCCTTGCATTCTGTGAGTATGTGGAGAATTGTAAATATTTTGTTGCAATGTACACATTGTGGAGGGGGTTGTTTTTTGAATATGAATTCGTGGGTGAGTCTTGTGTGTCCGAATCGTATTCTTTGAAATTTGATGATGTCTGTTCGTTTAACGTTGTTGTCTATTTTTATTTGTGACTCTCTTATCGATGTTTGGTTTACATTAGTCGTCTTGTAGTGGTCTGATGTATTCCTCCAAACTTTGCTTTTGTATTTCTTAAGGATGATGCCCTTTATGTACTTTGTTGTGTCTTTGTGGTTAATGTTTTGCTCAACTATATATGGGACACTGTAAGTTATCTTTGTGGCTCTGTCCGCTGTTTCATTGCCTTGGATGCCAGTGTGACCTGGTACCCATATCAAAATTATTTTGGGGTATTGGTGAGTTACTATGTCTCGTATATGAGAGATGTACGGATTTTGGTTGTTGACCTGGGTTACTGCCTGTATTGCTGACAGTGAGTCTGAACAAATTGCAAAATGCTGTTTTTCTCTTAGTGCATATTTACAAGCAGCCAGTATAGCTGCTGCTTCCGCTGTGTAATTCGGGGAGCAAAGCCGTTTTAAATATGTCTGACTCAGTTGTGATGCTGTATGAGACTCCTTGTATTGATTTTGATCCATCCGTGTAAATAAATTTATACCTATCATATCTCTCTTTGAGGCTAAGGAGCATTTTGCGATATATTATGGGGGGTGTAGATGACTTAGTCGTATAGTGAAGAGAGAGATTAACTGACTCTTTACTGAGGGACCATGGGGGTTTTAATAATTTTCTGATTCTTATTGGGGTAAACAATAGATCATTGTGTTTGCAGAAGTTCAAAGTGTTATGCAGAATCGATGGTATTCTGGGTGTTTTTTCCGATTTTTTTTTATTTTTTTTAACACTTCTTGGAGAGGTGTGTTTGATGCGAGCATTAGAGTTTTGTACAGTTTTGCTGTTGCTAGTGAAAATCTCGACTCGATTGGCACAAGGTCGGCTTCATAAAGAAGATTATTGATTGGGGTAGACCGAAAGGCTCCGAAAATTTTCCTCAATGCATCATGGTAGATGGATTTAAGTTTTATTTTGTAGGAAGGGGGGCAATTGCCGTACAAAGGTAAACCAAAGTCTATTTTTGACATGATCAAAGCTTTAATCGTATTTATTAGTGATCTAATGTCACAACTATATTTTTGGTTAGCTAATTTATTTACAGATAGTTTTGCTCCCGAGTATTCACACCAGTTTAGAATATCTGTGAAAAGGGGATTTATGTTTACCATTGTTGTGTTTTTTTTTTCATTTTTTTTATTATAGTGAAGTCGTTGGCGTATGCAACGAAGTCAAATCCTTTGTGTACTGAGGTGATGCGACACAGTTTGTTGTAAGCTATGAGAAAAAGAATTACGGATAAAGGTGATCCCTGCGGTATGCCATTTTCAAGCGGTTTACTTTCCGAAAATTGATTGTTTACTTGAACTTTGATGTATCTATTTGTCAGAAAATTTTTGACGTAGTTTAATATTTTAGGTCCTATTTTCCAATTAATTAACTCATCAATGATTGTATGGATTCCTATTTTGTCATAGGTCTTTTCGAAGTCGCGGCTCATGACTGAGAGATGGTTTCTTGTGGATAGGGCGGAAGTAGTCTGGTAGTCTAAGAGGGTTAGACATTCGGACACTGACATACCCTTTCGAAAGCCTAATTGCCGACTATCCAGAAGCTTACTATTGGTAGCAAGCCACCATAGTCGGTTTGCTACAATTTTGTCCAAAACTTTAGCCATGCAAGGGTTTAGTGAAATGGGGCGGTATGAGTTTATTGCAGTTTTTGGAGTATTTGGTTTATGGATAGGGACTACTAAGCTGTTTTTGAAGTTTTGTGGGATATGAGATATAAGAATCTTATTATACAGTTTTATTACCCGGTCTGAGACCTCACTGGACAAGTTTTTTAGCATAGGGTAAGAGATTCGGTCGAGCCCTGGGCTCTTACCTTTAAGGCTGTTTAATGCTGACCTGAATTCTATGTGTTTAATCTCAGATTCAATGCTGAGCGCTTCGTGCGGAGGTTCGTAGGAGGGGATAATTGTTTTAGATCGGTTTTTATTATTCCCAAACGAGGCGCTGAATTTGTGGTCAGAGGATTCTCTAAACCAGTGATTTACAAACAACTGTGCTATGTCTGTCTTATTGATGAAATTTATTGTTGTGTCATTTGGTGAGGTTATACAGTGAATTCCGTTTCTCAATTTTCTGCCACAGAAAGTGTTGATATTTGACCAAATTTTTAAAGAGTTGATGTTGGGTTAATTTCGGAAGTGAATTTTTGTAGTAAAAGCCTTTGTGATTATTTTAACTCTCTTCTAAAGAGTGCTTTAGCCTTTTTGAACTCGACTATATTTTCAGTATTTATATTTTTCCTAAGTTTGTTCCATGCTTTGTTTTTGTTTGTTTTTAACTCTTCTAGCTTCTTGCTCCACCACGGGACTAAGAATCTTTTATTAAATTTTGGACATGTCTGTGGTATGCTTATATTTGCACTTTGTCTAATTATTTTGATTAAATTCGCTTTTTCTTTGTTTACTTCATTGCTCTTTAGCCTCTTTAAGTGAAAGAGTTCAGTTTGGGTAGCAAAATTTAGCCAATCCGCCAGATCAAATCTGAATTTTTTTTTTTTTTATTGTCTGGACGTTGACGCGTACAATGCGAAGTACGTTCAAGTGGCCCATACGACACCAGGACATAGCCTGTTTCGCGCGAGCCCAAGCAGAGCGCTGTCCACCTCCCGCCTGACCGACCGTTGGGCGCAGCCGTATATCGGACGGCACGATCGCGTGGACAAATACAAGTATAACGGACAAACAATTAAAAATTAGATTAACTACAGCTAATTACGAGCTAAATGTGCTAAAATAGAGGTTTTCACAAGAGAAAGAGAGGCTTCTGAACTGATTACGGGATACAGAAGATTGTAATCAGAACATAGGACTCGAAAAGGTTCATGCAAAGAATAGTTAGAACTACAATGTTTTAAGGATAGAGGAATAAAATTTCTAGTAGGTCTACGGGGTACAGATAGGTTTAACTGGTTCAATAGCTCAGGAGAGTCTATTTCACCTATTAAAAGTTTATGAATAAAGATAGCACCAAGCATTACTCTACGATTAATTAATGAAGGAAGATTGATTAAAAGAAGCCTACTGGAGTATGATGGCAAATTGACATTGCGATCCCAATTGAGACCGCGAAGAGCAAATAGCAGAAATTGCTTTTGAACAGATTCAATTTTACTTTGGTGCGTCTCATACTGAGGTGACCATATGCAAGATCCGCACTCTAAGAAAGGACAGATTAATGAAGTATACAGAAGTTTGGTTGTGTACGGATCGTCAAACTCTTTCGACTATCGTTTCACAAACCCAAGAACATTCATAGCTTTACTAACTGTAGCAGAAATATGAGGATTAAAGGTTAATTTGTGGTCCATAAGAACACCTAAGTCATTGACAATATCTAACCGCTCTAAGGCAGTGCCGTTAAGATAATAAGTTGCTAAGGATGGAGTGCATCTATAAAAAGACATAACCTTACATTTAGAGCCGTTAAGGTTTAATAGGTTGGTTTCACACCAACTCTGAAGATCATTAAGATCCGATTGAAGTAGGCAAGAAGACGATATGTCTTTAAAACTGAGGTAAAGCTTAACATCATCCGCGTACATAAGCACCCGAGAATGTGACACTATCAATGGAAGATCATTTATAAAAGGAGTGAATAGCAATGGACCCAAATGACTACCCTGAGGTACTCCAGAAGTCACTTGGATGGTCTTAGAAAATGAAGACTTAAAGAGGACATTTTCTGTACGCTTAGAAAGATAGTGAAGAATCCGATCTAGCAAAAGGCTGGGGATGCCAAGTGCATTTAACTTATATAAAAGCAGAGTGTGATTAACAGAGTCAAATACCTTGCTGAAGTCAGTATAAATGACGTCAGATTGCACGGCATTCTTGAACTCTTTGATTGCGTGAGATGTAAATTCTAATAGGTTAGTAGTTGTCGATCTACGTTTTTTAAACCCATGTTGGGATGACAAAATGATTGAGCTACAAAAATGCTGCAATTGAGACGTTATTATTTTCTCAAATGCTTTGGGTATGGCAGACAATTTAGAAATTCCCCTATAATTGGAGGCTTCGGACTTTTTCTCCTTTTTATGAAGAGGAATAATATATGATTACTTTCAGATGGACGGGAAGGCGGAATAAGTAACGGACAGTGTAAACAACTTAAGTATTGGCTTACATAGGGCCTCTGCGCAAAACCTTAATACGCAGCCTGGTATTCCATCAGGGCCAGGTGCATATATTGGTTTGACGGAACTGAGCACGCTAAGAACCGAACTTTCTTCAAACACAGGGTCTAAAATGCAATCGCAAGTGATAAGGATAAGGAGGATTTGCTTGATAAATAGATGAGGAATAAGTTGTTTTCAAAAAATCAGCAAACATATCAGCAATTGCCTGATCATTGCCAGCTTTATTGTTTTCGAAAGACAAGTAAGACGGACGCACTGATGTCTTACGTTTTCCATTGACGAATTTATAAAATTGCTTAGGATCGCGAGAAAACCTAAGTTTACATCTCTGAAGATAATCCTTATAGCATTGTGAATTCAGCACCATAAAATTTGATCGAGCAACTACGTATAGGGAAAAATCCGATGCTTTACCGGATTTTTTAAATCTTTTATAGCATCTCGATTTTACGTTCTTCAAGTTACGTAGCTCACGTGAGAACCAACGAGGTTTATCAGACCATCCTTGAGTCACACGCGGGACACAAACATCAAAGAACGACTCAAGAGTTTTATAGAAGACAGAAATGGTAGAGTCCATATCCCTGCAAGTATACAGATATGTCCAATCATTAGTTAATAAGAGTTTTTTAAGTTTAGTAAAGTTTGTCTTGCGAAAACATCGGGTTGGAGTCATCGAATTATTATATCGAGGCATAAACCCAAAAGGAAGGTCAATGGTTACATCCAGAGTTGGATGAAAGTTGTTTGCAGGGATAACTAAGGGATCAGTCCTGGAAATATCGCAGTTGGAAGAATCCAACACAAATACCAGATCTAGTGATCTGTTCCGACTATTCCGGACAGGATTTATTTGAGTTAGGGACAACTCAAACAGACCATCTATGAAACAGTGTGACGAGGAGGGCAACAGTAATAAAGAATCATATGAGAGGGTCCAGGCAATCTCAGGTAAATTAAAATCTCCCAGAACAACGAACAAGTCTTTGTCAGAGATATATGAGGAAACAAGTTGAATAGCTTCCAAATGGTGAATGTATACTGCCAAGTCGAACTGTGGTGGAATATACGAACAAGTAATATAAGCAGGAAAAGAGTTAAGAGAAATTTTACCACACACAAATTCAATCTCCTGATTGGAAGACTGTACAATTTCAGACCAGAACGCCGAATCAACAGCGATCAAAACACCACCACCATTACGGATAGTCCGATCATGTCTATATATTAAATATTTTGAGGGGAGAATTGAAGCATCGGCAATATCAGGCTTCAGCCAATTCTCTGTAAAGGCAAGAATATGAAAGTCAAAAGCTAAACTATCTACATAGAGTCTAGAGAATTTTGACTTTAGTCCCCGTACGTTCTGATAGGCCAGAGTTAGGGACGAAATTAGTTTTTCGACTCGCCAGCAGGTGCAGACGAGCCGGAAGGAACGTTGTTCACAGAGAGCCTGCTGCCTGCTAATCGGAGGCCGATTCTTCTTTTTTATTGTATACTCTTTTACAACAAGGTGTTCCGGCCAAAAATCTTTATGACATATTTGACCAAAGACATCTGAGGAGAGACTTATTTTAAAGGACGAAATGTCCCGAGTATATGAAAAACGGAACTTTTCCACAGCAATGTTTGGTGCTTAAACTTTGCCCTGGATGTAGGCTATGACTTCTTCAGAAGTAGTATTGGGATCAAGCCGCGAAATAAAAATTTGGTTTTTGGGTGGAACTACAACAAGGGAACTAGAAGTGCCTGGCACAGCAGTAGCAGCAACAGCAGATGCAGCAGCAGCTGAAGCAGCCAACACTTTACTAGCTCCTCTTGTAACTACTTTATTGGCAATATTCCTGGAAACGGATGTTTGCCCGGAGGGTTCGGAAACTACAACCGATATCGTGTTAGTGGGTGGGATACTGTCTCCAGGCGAAATGGGAAGAGACTCCACACCTTCCAAAGCCGGACTCCTAAACGATATCAGCTGCTGTGCATTTGGTGACATAGGGTCATTGTCGGAAGCCGGAACTGAGAGAGAACGATGTGCCGACGGACTGAGGGACGCGCCCTGAAACCTGGCCCTCTTTCGGGTCGGAGATTCAATAAAAAGTTTAGAACTTTTAAATTGAACCTCCATCGCCAAAAGCTCTTCTTGGAGCTTATGAACGCCAGATGACAGGGTTTTAAACGCATCCCCAGTCCGTTTCATAAAACTACACATCTCGAGCTCCAAGCCACGACACGAATCACAGCCCCATTTAAGGCCGCCACCCTGTGCAATACTACCCCGCACCTTGACTGTGTAACCAGCACATTTAAAGTGCATTACATTGTCACACAGCCAACAGTAAAGAAAGTCTTCACTGGTCTTGCTGGGATTATTGCAATTATATTTGCAACAGACATACATTATTAAATAATTGATTTATCACAAACAAATTATAGAGCAATAAGTAAATAAAAAGGGAAAAATGTTAAGTTAAGAGAGGCGTATACAAACCAAAGCAAAAGCTAACTGCAATATGCAAATTAGAAAGAGAAGAAAAAGAGAATATTTATTATTGTTTTGTATTACAACACACAACAACAAAAACTTGTCACAAGCGCGAAGTTAACGGCGGCGAGCGCGATCAAAAGAGAAAGCAGAAGAATAGAGAACACCAACACCAAACAAACAAAAACAAACTATGAACTGTAAATTGAGAGCGCGGGTGGGAGCAAAAAAATAGAACGAAATCAGAAACTAAGCAGCGCAACAACAAAATTATATTTGCGTTTGTTAAAGTTTTGATATTAATAAATACAAATGGATATAAATTTAGGACGTCTATCTTGGTGTTCATAGTTTGTACTGCCAAAAATAGTTATGTAGATGGGGAAGTGGTCGCTCCCATGGAGGTCTCTGTCTGCTTTCCACTTAAGATGTGGTTGCAGATTCGGGGTCGTCAGAGTGAGATCTACATTTGTCATCGTATGGTGCGTAGAATAGTGAGTTGGTGTGCCGTCGTTTAGGGTAATGAAGTTTGACTGGGAAATAAATTTGAATACAATATTCTCTTGAACATTATTTTTTGGTGATCCCCAGGTTTGGTGCCAGCTATTGAAGTCTCCGCATATTATAATATTAATACTCGGGCTACCAAACATATTTTCTAAATTGTGTTTTTTAAATTGTTTATTTGGTGGGATATATGTGTTTATAATTTGAATTTTATATTTGGAATGAAGGATTATTCCAACGGCATCGAAATCATTATTTGTTCTGAGCGAGTCATATTGAAGAGATTTGTGGATTAGCATAGCTACTCCTCCATGTGATTTCTTTGATGAATTTTTGTGAATTATTGTGAAGTTAAGTGGGATAGGGATATTGGGTTGGGAGTGGATGTGGGTTTCTTGAAGGCAGATAATTTTTGGGCTAACCGCTTTTATCATTATTTGTAGTTGGTCGTAATTATTCACATAACCATTGCAATTCCATTAAATTATTATTATCATTACTTATAACTCTAAGTATGTAATTTATAAAAATTTTACGAATTTGTTAGTTGGTTAGTTTTATTTTTAAGTTGACTAGTTTGTCAGATTTGTCTTTAGCTTTTAGGGGTTTGGTAAGAGGATTAAGTTTTGAGTGACTTCTCAGCTTACGATCTGATTCCGGTATCGAGTTTTTTGGATGGTCATTTCTCAATGTTGGGTCTACTTCCATGTCTTCTTGGGTGCCTTGTGTTGTTCCGGTAATGGGTGTTGGGTCGCTATTTATTATGTCATCGTATCTTTTGACTTGTCGAGGTTGGGCTTTATTTTGATTCTGTGGTGTTGGGCTGATGCTGATATGATTTGTCTTTGGAGATGTTTGACTGCGTTGATGCAATCTTTGCGTAAGGCGTAGGTTGATGTAGGTGGCGTGTGAAATAAATTCGTGTAGCCGTTTTGTGATCGACTCATTCTATTATTTTGATTGCCAATATTTCTTTTTGTTTTACGAACGCAGGACAAGATTTGTCTAACGGGCTATGGTTGAATTCGTCATTTATGTCATATTTGCAGTTGATGCAAAATTTAGGCTTGGTACATACTTCGCCTTCTTTTGTGCATGTAGCAGATTTGGCAATGTTGATTTTCTTTGGGGCAGTTTTTTGTTGTATGTCCTAATCTAAAGCATTTTTTGCATTTAAGCGGTAATGGAATGTAAGGTCGAACCTTAACCCATTCGTATCCAATCATCATTGTAGTTGGAAGTTTTGTCGTATCAAATGTTAAAATGACAAGTCCGGTTTCAACCAGTTCACCGTTTTGCATTTTTTTTATTTTTTGTACATAAGTTATTTTCTGTGTACTCAGTTCTTCTAATATTTCCTTTTCGTCCACGTTCCGCAGGTCATTGGAGTAGATGACGCCTCTTGAAGAGTTCAACGACTTATGTTTGCTTGCGCACACTGGTAAGTCGTGGAACTGTGTTATTTTAATTAGTCGCTGCGTTTGAGTTGTGCCTTTTGTCTTGACCAAAAGATTTCCATCTCGGCTTTTGGTATATGATTCCACTTCTCCATTGCACGCGTTATCTATGACTTTTTTAATTATGAAAGGTGACACTTTTTCGAAGCTGTTGTTATCTATTCTTCTTATTACAACAAATTTCGGTTCCGTGTTGGAAGATTTGTCCCACGGTGTTGGAAAGCTTATGTCGGACGGTCGCGACATAGTCGTTGTTGTTGGGCTGGCGCCCGCTTAGTTCGACTTCGTGGACTATGGTTTTTTTTTTTTGTGTAATTGTTTTTCTGAGTGTTTTACTTATGCACTTGCTTCTTTGTACTTGCAAGGTAGTTGTTTTTGTAATTGTTACCACTGGCGGTGACGATTGATAGCACGTCTTTACTCCGTGAAGTTTCGACTGAGACTCTTTTGATTAAAAGATTTAAAATTTACTTTAACACCGACAAACTCAATCTCCTGCGTACTAGAAAATTGAATCATTTCAGATGATAAATCAGCATCAACAGCTATAAAAACGCCACCACGTATGCGAGAAATCCGGTCACGTCTGAATATAGAAAAGTTTGTGGAAAAAACCGATGCATCAGCAATATCAGGTTTTAGCTACGTCTCTGTAAAAGCTAGAATGTTATGTTCAAAAGAAAGACTATCTACATAGAGATAAGGAAGTTTGGATTTCAGTCCTCTGACGTTCTGGTAACCCAGGTTAAGGGACGAAGCTAGTTTTTTGATACACCAGCAGATGCTGATGTGGCAGGAATAGTATTAGTTGTTGTTGTTGGCAAGCGAATCGGTTGCCGATTTTTCTTTTTTACAGTATATTTCTAACTATTATATGTTTCGACTAAAAATCTTCTCGATATATAGTGTCGAAGATATTGGCAGAAACACTAACTTTAAAGGACGAGATGTCCCGAGAATAAGAAAATTTAAACTTCTCCACCGCAATATTCGAGACGTTAACTTTCTTCCGAATATAGGCTATTACATCATCAGATGTGACAACAGGGTCTAGCCTAGAAACAAATATATGTTTCTTTGGCATGCCAACGAGGGGCCGCGGTGCCAAAGCGTCAGCCGCAGCAGCAACGTTGGACAAGTCACCCACTGCAGCAGTCAACCTGTTTACGGGGCCCTTGATAATTTTAGAACTATCGGCAATTTCCATTGGAATGGGTAATTGCCCGGACACATCGGACACTACAATAGGCATCGTTTTAAGAGATCATTCCCAGGTGATACCGGTAATTCCTTACTAATAGCATTCACAACCGGGCTCTTAAACGATATCAATTGCTGTACATTAGGAGTGGACGGTGCATGAGACCGGTCGGGGACGATAAGAGACGCTGGCGGATCTACAGATACAGAAACACCCCAAGGACTGGTCCTTTGACGTTTCGGAGACTCATTCATAGGCGATAAGCTTCTAAACTGAGTCTCCACCGCAGTAAATTCCGCTTGGAGTTTATTAAAACCTGCCCTTAAAGTGTCAAAACTATCTCTAGTCCGCCTCATGAAAGAGCGCATCTCATTCTCGACCTCCCGGCAAGCATCACATCCATATTTTAAGCCACCACCTTTAGCAATTGACTCCTTGATTCTGCCTATGTAATCTGCACACTTAACGTGAACCCCATTGTCACACAGCCAGCAAAGAATATAATCATGGGAGTCAACAGCAGACAACCATTTTATAATTTAATTTAATTTAATTTAGAAAAACAAAAAATAAGAAATAAATTAAAAAATTTTAAAGGTTACCAAATATGTGTATAAGAAATATACTGACCATTTCTGACACAAGGGTTAATGTGCAGAGTAAGCCTTCACAACTAAAAAGTAGAAATTACAAGAATATACAAAAACATAATCACATATCACAGAGTCGCGGGTAGGCAAAATACGAGAGCGCAAATCAAACAAGAATAGGAAAGAGCGGGAGAGAACACATGCAACAACAATTTGTACGCAAGAGCGCGATAGTTAGTTACAACGGTAAAGACACAAAAGCAAAAGTGATTAGCTAATCAACAACACCGTTAATGCAAGTAATTGTTGTAAGTTAAATTTATATATATTAAAACAAAAAGCACAAAAACGACTGAAAGAAATCACGGAATGAAAGAATAAATGAATAAAGAAAAATTTTTAATCACGAGAAACAAATAAAATTGGATAAGCGCTCAAAAAACAAGTCCGACTTGTGAAAAGTATGTATTGGTAAATTTCATGGGGATACTCCAATGTCTGCAAAAATCTTTTTTCTAGAACTATATGATATAGTTGTCCGATCCCGATGATTTTTAAATTTTATCTTACCCGGGTAATAAAAATCCGACTAAAAAATTTTATCCCGATAGCTCTTAAGATAGCTGAGTAAAACGCATACGCACCGACGGACGGACGGACATGGCTATAACGACTCAGCTTCTCATGTTGATCAAGAATATATGTAATTAATGGGGTTGCAAACGTATGCTTCTGTGCGTTACAAACATCAGACCAATTTTATAATACCATCTGCAAGGGTATAAAAACTGAAACTTGCAAAAAATGCGATCGAGTTAGAAATAGAAAAATATTGTGCCACAACTACATTTAGAATTCAGGGAATTTTAGATTTTTAGAAGCTGGCAACTAATGTGAAATTGATACAAGTGGTGACCAAAATGATGTGTCCATGTTAGCTCTGCGACAAGCGAGAGAGTTTTTTCGTCATCGGGCAAATGTTAAACGAAAGGCGCACAAAATTATCAAGCGCGAATATTGATAAGTTGTTTTTTGTGCCCTTGCATAAAGGGTATGTTAATTTTGGTGTGCTACGTATAGAATGAAGTTGAAATTTTGCACGTAGGCTTGTACATATATACTGCAACTGTATATCTCGTATTCATATCATATCATACAGCTCCTTTGAAAAACGGAAATCTCACGATCAGTGACTTTTTCTGAGCTATTGTCCTGAAATTTAGCATTGATGAGTTTATTACACCTATAAAAGACTGTGCCATATTTGATCAGGGGGGCACGGCCCTCTGGTTTTGTAAAAAAATATGTGATTTTAGTGCTGCAGTTTCAAGCATTAGAAAGTCGAAGAGAAAATGTCGCCCTGAAAACTAGTGCACCGCAGGTCTAGGCACAAACAATTTTTTTTACCAACTCAATGCCCCTTTTACTTAAAATAAAAGCTGTGCAAGATATTTTGCTTACCTAATATTATTTTTGGGATTCGTTAAAAGCTATCTTAGTTTTTTACGAATTTTCTGCATTAAGCTACTTGGGTGCCTAGAAATTCAAAGTCAAACTAGAATAGCCATAAATGTGATAATCTAGAGACCAACAGTGTAGATCTAGAAATAGAAAACTAGAACTGTGTAAAAATGTGAGAAGACACACAAGAAACAAATAACCAGAAAGCCGGGTCTAATTTCGACCGCGTCAAAGTTTGCAAAATGTTTGCAAATGTTTGCAAAAGAACGGCCGTTAATCTAAGCATAGGAAATAACCAACTTTTTGCTGAAAGTCACTGTTTTGGGAGCTATATATATAGTTACCCGATCTTTACCAAATTCGGCACAGTCATTAACAGATATATTAAACTAACAAATGTTTAATTTGAAAGCAATCGCATCAAAGGTAACAAAGTTATTGACAAAAGTCACTGTTTTTGATCGATCGTTCCTATGAGAGCTATATGATATAGTCACCCGATCTTGTCAAATTTGGCACAGTTGCACCAACAAACTCACCAATATTAAAATTTACGACAATAGCTCAGAAAACTTGACTGACTTTGAAGTTTATTTGGGCTATATAATACAGTGGTCCGAAACGACTGAATCCGAGATATACAACCCCTGCAGTATAAACAGTCCTACATGCCTACAGCTCTGTAGCTCTTACGGTCTAGGAGGAGTTCGCGTTGATCCAGACGAACGGAGAGACGGACGGACGGACAAGAATATATATACTTTATATGGTCGGAGATGCTTCCTTCTATGCGTTGCACACTTCTGGCCAACATTAATTTACTCTTTTTGCAAGGGAATAAAAACGAAGTTGAAGACGAAAATCAGTAAGAATAAGACGAACAATCTGGTATGTTGCTTGATATGAGTATGAAATGTAAGTGTACTAAATTTGATTGCACAAGGTAGAAAAATACGGGTGATATTCTAGTCTTTTTAAATTACTGGGGCGAAAAGGGGCGTGGCAAAATCTTTACACCTACCAAATGTGCGCAGTTACTAAGCGTACCAAATATGGTGTCTCTAGCTATAATAGTTTTTGAGATAAATGGTTTTCTTAAATTGCGGGGGCGGAAAGATTTGAAATAAACTCGACAACTTTACATAACTACACGAGCCTTCATAGCAAATTTGGTCACCAAATTTTGGTGGCACTATCTTTTATAGTCTCCGAGATCTAGGTGTTCATGCGGACAAACGGACAAGGCTAGATCGACTCGGCTGTAGATGCTGTCAAGAATGTATATACTTTGTGGGGTCGGAAAAGCTTCCTTTTGCCTGTTACAGACATTTTGGCGACTTTAATATACCATTTCATCCTATGGGTGTATTGCACGGGTGGGCACGTAGTGGCTTTTTTGGCTCCCGTGGCTCTTTACCGGCAGAGGCTGGGCAAAGAAAAATGCCACTTTTGCGAGTCGCCTCACACAAAAATTTTGTAATTTTGTTTTTTTTGTAAAGTTTGTTTGTTTCCTAACGAGTTATGAAGAATAATTTAAATTAGGTAATGAACCCTGCCTTGTCTTTTGGCTTAGAAGTTCTTAAAATCTTGTTATTTGAAATTTACTCATTGTAAGTGTAAAATATTGGAAACCATGCAACCAACTGGGAAATATAAGAGGCGTAAAACATGTTGGAGGGATCTTCAATTCAGACGTGGCCCGAGTATCATGGTAGGGTGGGCGCTCTTGTGCTTAGACCAATAGGAAAGGACAAATAGGAAAGGAGCATGAAATAAGCCAACATGTTTGCAACGTGATGCTACATAGACGTGTTTTGTTTTCTCCTTTCTCCCCTATTCCTTTTATCATCGCTAAACTTATACCCTTATACCCTGGTGTCTTAAAGTACGCGAATTTAACATTTACGATAATGTCCTTTACAAATAAATTTGAGTTCATAAAATAGATTCCATTTATCAAATTAAAAAACTTACAGTTTACATGTACATCAAAACGCTTGCTTACTGAAGGTGGTACACCGTTAGATGCTATACAAAGATATCCACCCATATCGGTACGATGAACATTTGTCAGCGTAAGGCGTTCTCCTTCAACGTTCTTTACGGCTACAAAGAAAAATAATTAAGGTTTTTCTTTATAAAATTTAATATAGAAGTATGTAAAGAAAAATTAAACAGAATTTTAATTAGTTGCAAATGACATATAAATATAATGAAGTAAGTAAGTCGTCTCGCCGGCTTAGGTATACCATACACCAGTAAAACAAATATTTCAAATTACGTTTTTGTTTTCAATTCTGTTCATATGCTTTTGACAAGGATATCTCAGTATCTCGCTCACCGAACAAACAAGAAAGGCTAGATGGACTCAGCTGTCGATGCTGATCATGAATATATATACATATACACTTTATGGGTTCGAAAAAGCTTTCTTATGCATGTTGCATACATTTTGGCGACTTTCATATACCATTTCACCCAATGGGTGTATGGCATAAAAAGTGTCGGCTGCAGCATACTCGGAAAATGTCACGCGTGTTAACAAATACAGACTTAATTAAAAGTCTTCTTCTTACAAGGGGGACTTCAAGTATGCGAATCATCGATTTGGAGAAATTTTGGATATGTTGTAGAATACCCCGTCATTTGAAGCTGTGTGAAATATTCCGGCGCACTATTCAATATAAAATCACGTTTAAAGCTCTTGCTTCGGTGACTTATACGTAAAACGCCGAGTTTACTTTAAGCAGCTCGGCGGTGTAAAGGGTAGAGGTCCTGACTAAAGTTGACGAAACCCAGGTTAAAACCCCGCCCAAAAGTAGTTAGTTTTGGATTTTCCTTTTTTTTTTTTTTGCCTTCTTTCTTGATGATGTGTAATTGGAAAAATTTTTTATATACATATGTTGAAGCTTGTACGTTTAATAGGTTGATTCGTTTAAATTGTTTATAAATATTTATTACAATTAAGTAAGCTTATTCTATGATTTTATCCTCGTTAGTACGACCGTTTCGCAAGCTCGTTCAACCCAGACTGACTCGACGCTTTCTCGTACTTCGATCTCATTTAGAGACGAGCACGTTGTCTCGCTGAGAGAATGAGTACTACCGTCTTTAGTGGGCAAGCCTCCTGATCTTGGGTGGTAAACATATCTTTTTCATATCTTACGAGCTATACATATTTTGTTCATATCTTACGAGCTATACATATTTTCTTTATATTTTAGAACTTATATTAATTATTAAAACGAAAGTTTATGATTACATCAAAGTTCTTAACCAGTGCTTATTATTTTGGCCACACCATACTCCCAGATAAGGGTTACGGAAATCCCTCTACATATTTCAGTAAAAATCTGTTGTTTTTCAGGACTTTATCTACTACATATGGTTCTTTGTTTTTTGGTATTAATTTTCGAGACACTCTCGTTGTACAGTCGAAATTTTTAAACATGACATAGTCCCCTTCTTTATATTCCTTTTGTACTGTTCTTGTGATTTCTTTTGGCTTAACGCTGCCTTCTTTCTTATCATGTCAAGGTTTATTTGATTATCTGTATTTCTTAACTCTTTGATCTCTTCTTTCAGTTCGTCTATGACTACACCTGGATCTGTCAACTTTGCCAGCATTGGCCCTAGACTCCTGTTTATTCTTTCTACTTGTCCATTGGCCTAGGGGAACCCGTTGCTATTTTAACGGGTTGTACCTTTTGTTCAACCAAAAAAGATTCGAATTCAGACGAAGTAAAACAACTCCCTCTGTCGGATATTATTAATTTCGGCCTGCTATAACTTCTAAAATACCTGTTTAAAGCATCTATTGCTTTTTTTGTTTTTATGGTTTTAGTTGTATATAGCCTAACGAATTTCGTAAAACCGTCTACTACTGCAAGTATATGTTTTTTAGACCTTCCCGCTTTTATTGGGCCATAGTGATCGAAATGGATTAGTTCGAAATGTTTATCGCCTTTCGGAATACTGTTCAGAAATCCATCGCCTTTGCAGCATTTAGGTGAGAATGCTATGCATCTGAGACAATTTTCTATATGTCTCGTTGCTTTATCCTTAAGACTTGGGAACCAGTAACTTTTGCCTATTGCGTCCAAAATTTTATCTCTACCTACATGACCTAATTCAACGTGGTATTTGTATAAAACGTGATTTTCCATTTCTTTTCGAACGTAGAACAATATTTTCTTTTCATTGGACTTTCGGTATAATACTCCTTTCCTCATTTCAAACAATTTGTGCTCTGATTTTTCTAGCATTTCCTTTATTTTTTCAGTTCTATGTCTTTTCCTTGGCAAATAATCAGGCTGTGTTCGAAACTATTCGTTTCTATTACCATGATATTGGTTCATCTGCTTATCGCGTCTACGTGCTGCATTTGCTTCCCTGATCTATGCGCTAACTTCAAGGGCCCATCTCGCGATTCTAGGATTTAATTCTATCTTATTTAGTGTAAGAGTCAGAAAATTGCAGTCAGTTAAAATTGTAAAATTCTTTCCTTGGAAATAAATCCTAAATCTGCGCAGGGCGTACACAATCACTAACGTTTCGAGTTCAAAACTGTGATACTTCGACTCAACCTAACTTGTCCTTTTTGCAAAATAAAATATTGGGTGTAGTTTTTTATCCGCTTTCTTTTGTAATAAAGCCGCCCCAAACCCTAATGCGCTTGCATCACAATGAAGCTCTGTATCGTCTCTGGGGTCATATATCGCCAATACTGGTGCTTCCAATAGTTTTTCCTTCAAGTTGAGAAAGCATTCTAATTCCTCTTTTCTGAATTGAAATTCTTTGTCTTTTTTTATCAAGTCGTACAAAGGTTTAGCGATTATGGAAAAGTTTTTTATAAATCTTCTAAAGTAGGAGCACAAACCTAAGAAACTTTTGACAGCGAGTGCATTGCTTGGCACTGGAAAATTTTTTACCGCCTCCAAACCTTTATCGTCAGCGCATATTTTGTATTCTGTGATTTTATATCCCAGGTATTTTATACTTGACATGAAAAACTCGCATTTGTCCATTCGTAGTCTTAATTTGTTTCTTACTAACCTATCAAAAACTTCTTTTAGAGTCTGTAGGTGCTCGGTTGTATCTGCACTGATTATTATTGTATCGTCCATGTATACTAGGACCTGCCCTTTTCTGATCATGTCTTCAAAAATTCGATTTATAAACCTTTGGAAAACATGTGATGCATTCTTGATCCCCATTGGCATTCTTAGGAACTCGAATTGACCAAGCGGCGTGATGAAAGACGTGTATTTTACTGACTCTTTATCGACGAATACATGGAAATATCCATTTTTAAGATCTAATTTGGAAAGAACACGTTTGTTGACTAGTCTCTCTAATAGGTTGTCGATCAGTGGTAACGGATAGTTGTCCTTGATAATTATCTTGTTCAGTTTTCGGAAATCTATGCATAATCTGATGTCTCCTGTTTTCTTTTTCACTAACACTACTGGAGACGCATACTCCGAATCGCTTGGTATGATTATTTCTTCTCTTATATATTCATCTAACAAGTTTTTAAGTTTTTCCTTTTCAGAATATGATAACCGTCTTGGTGCGTAACTAAATGGTTTGCAATTTTCTAGGTTTAATTTCATTTCACATCTGATATTCGGTTTATCGGGTCCTTTCAGATTCATATACCTATCCCTGACTAGCTTATCAAAGCTCTGATCCGTTTTATAATCTATGTTTTCACCGATCACGTATTCTAGCTCTGGGTTTTCATTGTCTATGTAAAAAATTTCTAACATTCTCCTCTCAAAGTTATCTACCATATTTGCTTCAGACTCACTACGGGGTTCCTTTAATTTAATTTCTCCAATCCTATTTTTTTCCTTATTTGTATCTTTGATTATATTCTCTTCAAACTCTAAAGTAATTTCTTTATCTATGCATGTACTTTTGTCAATAACATTGTATTCAATAATTTCCTTATCTACATTAACATTTTCTGTATTAATTTTATCATTTGCATTAATATTTTTGTTTTCTGTATTACCCGTTACACTTATGTTAACAATTTCATTTTCCATATGTTCTTACATCAAAATTCCAATTTCTTTAAAATTAACTTTTTTTACGTTGTCGTGGAATCTAAATCTAATTATACCCTTGCAAAAAGGGTATATTAATTTTGGTCAGAAGTGTGCAACGCACAGAAGGAAGCATCTCCGACCATATAAAGTATATATATTCTTGATCAGCACGACGAAACGAGTTCAAATAACCATGTCCGTTCGCCCGTCCGTACGTCCGACTGTCCGTCCGTCTGGATCGATGCGAACTCCTCCTGGACCGTAAGAGCTACAGAGAAATGCACGTAGGCTTGTATATATTGCAGGGTTTGTATATCTCGAATTCAGTCGGATCGGACCACTATATCATATAGCTCCCATACAAACGTCAAAGTCACGAACAGTGACTTCTCAATAACTTCGCTACTTTTTAAGCTATTGTCTTGAAATTTAATATAAGTAAGTTTATTGTAACTGTAAACCACTGTGCCAAATTTGCCAAATTTGATCAAGATCGGGTGACTATATCATATAGCTCCCATAGGAACGATCGGTCGAAAACAGTGACTTTTGTCAACAACTTCGTTACTTTTGATGCGATTGCTTTCAAATTTAACATTTGTCAGTTTAATATAATTTGATGAAGATCGGGTAACTATATCATATAGCTCCCATAGGAACGATCGGTGGAAAACAGTGTCTTTGATTAATATCTTCGTTATTTTCGAAGATTGTAGGCCGTTCTTTCGCAAACATTATCCTTTTAGATAAAACGTGATGGCTATAGGTAAGAAAAGAGTTACTAAAGAAGATGCAAGGGTATACAAACTTTGACGCGGTCGAAGTTAGCCCCTGCCCTCTGGTTTTAGATTACATGATGTCAAAAAATCCCTTCCAAAAATTACATCGCGACTTATAGATTCGTCTGGGATAACGAGTAAATAAAAGTAAATCTTTATTGAATTCTTCACAACATAACATAGTATATTGATAAGTTTGCTCAACAGAATGAAGATATGAATGATTAGGTAAATGTTGCTTCTTGATTAAGGAAACTGGACTCCCCGAATCTATGAGGCACGCTGCAATAAAGGAATTAATTGGCAAGTCTACAAATTGTATAATGAATTCTCTTACAAAATTGTTGCTGCTCTGGTTCGTGCGGTTGAGTCCATTAGTTTCACGGTTGCCCTTCCTATCTGGACATTTGGCCGCCCAATGCTCCATGGATCCACAGATGAAACAAGAGCCTGGTACACGGTCCGGGCTGTTGCAGTCCTTCACCAGGTGTCCTCTAATATTACATCTACGACAGCGCATCTCTCGGAGCTTGTTTGTTCTGCCAGTTTCGTTTTCATCTTTAGCTGCGCGTAGAATGCCCTCTAGATGTATCTCAGCGAAAGCAGCTAACATCTGCTTAGGGTTGGCAAAACATTGGATCCGTGCTTGAGTTCGCGATCCCTTGTTAGGTATGCCCTCGATAACCTTATCAAGGAGCTCTTCTTCATCGATGTTAATGTTGTTGGCTAACATTAGTTTGTCGTCCAGATAAGCTGCAAACTTTTCTCCAAACTTCCAATTACGCTGTTCCAAATGACGACGTATTTCTGACTTGGACATCATCTCTCCAAAAGCTGCCATTAACTGTTCGCATAATACTGCAATTGGCCCGCGAATACGTGTAACCTCCGAATGAAGCCATGAATGCGCCTTGCCTTTCATCTGGCAAATAAAGAGCATCCGTAAGTGAGTGTTGCCTATGTTATACACTCTACCGATATTTTTAAGCTGAGCCAACCACTTTTTGGAGCACGACTCGCCGTTGAAGTCCATCAATACCTCCTTCGCCAGTGAAAAAGCTATGCCCGGAGATTCGCCGATTGAGTTGCCAGAGTGGTGGTTGGTGGCCTCCACTGTGGCATTGCCACTGGTGGGAATGCTACTGTCATCGATAGACTCATTAGCTACATTGTTATCGATAACATTGTCAGCGGCGTTGCCATTGTTTTCCAAATTCTGGAAAGATCTGCCCAAATCGTGACCATGCTCGATTCTAGGAATCAGCAGTTGAAGTTGTTGTAGCAATTGTTGAACCAACGCGACATCGTTGTTTTTGTTGAAATTGGAGTTCACCGCTTCTTGTTGTACGCTTTTCGGAATTGCGTCGCCAACGCTTCATTTAATTGGTATGGGTTAGGCTGCATCAATTGAATGTCGTCTAAATTATGCTCTGAATTATCATGTTCGTTCCAACCAGGGGCATGACCACGTGTTTCGACTGGTACGCTATACAGGCGGAACAATAATTCATTTCTTGAGCCGTTTGTTAGCATGTTTAAAGTTGCTAGCCATTGTTTTAGATGATCGAGGTTTAAATCGGATAGTTGAACTGCGTTATTCATGGTTTTGGGTAAGGACCACTTCTGATATTGTAATAGGATGATTTTTTTAAATTATTTGTAAATATTTATTACAAGTAAGTAAGCTTATTCTATGATTTTTATCCTCGTTGGTACGACCGATTCGCAAGCTCGTTCAACACAGACTGACTCGACGCTTTCTCGTACTTCGATCTCATTTAGAGACGAGCAGGTTCTCTCTCTGAGAGAATGAGTACTACTTTTAGTGAGCAAGCCTGCTACATACGCTTGAGGCACTAACCATAGAATAAATAGATGCGTCAAACTCAAGATTTTTTGATTACAAACGCTACCCTGAGAGTGGAATCCCAGAGAACTTCCTATGTCGTGTTTGTGACGTGTGTTTGTGATGTGAAGTTGTACAACACCGCATTTCAATAGCTCGCACGACAAAATTTTTTCATTTTCGACAAAACAGCGACTAAGCGAATAGGGCATGCCCCTGTGGAAAGAATATCAAGAAATATTGGCATCGGTTTTTTATGTAGTTCGGTGGCTGTGTCCATAGAGTGCTCGCTTGGAGATCCGAATGGTCTCTGGTTCGATTCCTAGATCAGAATTGTCAAATGAGGTTTTCTTTTTTATAAACAAAAAATATTTAAGTTTTCTTGCTCTTTCATTTTTTTCCCCCTATTTTCAATGCTTATAGAAGAATATCGAGAAATTTCATAAAGAGAAGACTGCATTGAATTAAAGTATAATCCCTTGTGCATTTCCACTTGTCATCCCTGAATCAAACATACAGTAAATTAAGGCAAAAGTGATTAATTTTGTAAATAACCAAAGGGCCGCGGCTAACTTCGACCACGTCAAAGTTTGTATACCCTTGCAAGTTTTTTTAGTAACTCTTTTATCTTAACTAACTGTTTTATCCTAAAAACTTAATGTTTGCGAAAGAACCGCCTTCAATCTTAGAATATCTTGGAGTTCATCTTGATCAAAGGTTAACCTGGAAGGCACATATCAAAGAAAAACAGAAGCAGCTAAATATTAAAACCAAAAAATTGTACTGGCTATTAGGACACAAGTCCGAGCTTAACATTGAAAACAAAGTAAGACTTTACAAAGCAATATTAAAGCCTGTTTTGACTTATGCGCTATAACTTTGGGGAACCGCAAGCCAATCAAATATTGAAATTATGCAACGCTATCAATCGAAAACCATACGCACAATTGTTAACGCACCTTGGTATGTTTCCAATGCTGAAATACATAAGAACCTTAATATACCATTTGTAAAGGATAAAATAGCAGAGTTTAATGTTAGATATACTCCCAGACTGCACAACCACCCCAACTCATTAGCTCTAGGTCTACTTGATTATATAACAACAAGTAGACTAAAAAGATAACATATATTAGATCTTCCGAATAGAATATAAATATATATACCAAATAAAATGAAACCTTTGTGTTGAGGAACGGTTGCTGAATTCCTAACAGCTTAATTTGAATTTGAATGTAAACGGTCATTTGTATTTCCTTATTCTTTTTGGTCTTTAGGTTGCATGGTCACACCTTTTTTGGCTGATGCAATATCAAGCGTCTGGTGAAATAAGACGGTATGTTGAGTTTAGTTAATTACTTATTGGCCAACAGAAAACATCACATGAGAAAATAAATCTAATTTTAATTTAAACGAACCAGCAAAGTTATTTTATGTTTCATCATAAAATTGGTCCTTCGAGCCGGATGTGGATTCTGTTGGGGATAAGCAATTCTACTCAAGTTTAAGATGGAGAAACTAAAGGCAACACGCATCAAGTTAAAGTCCAGCCTCACGCGGCTGTTTACACTTTCGGAGAATCCGCCTGTGAACTGCACAGCGGATGTAGTGGATACTATGATGACCAGACTCGACACCGTGTGGAAGGAGTTTGATCAATCCACTGATGATATGTTTGATTTTCAAGACTCGCAAGGGTACGTCGACCCTATGGGTGATTACGGAGACTATGAAATGAAGTACTTAACCGCACAACTGCATTTAAAGGAGCTGGGAAGATTGGTTAACCCAGTAAAAGCAACTAAGGTCGTGGACTCCAGTGAGGGAGTAAACGAAGTGGTATCGCAGGTACTTCACAAGCAGATGGAACTTCAACGGGAGTTTTATGAAAGTATTATGGTAGGTGGAGCTGCCTGTTCGGCGTTAGGGGGACAGGTCCAGCTGCCCAAATTACACATCAAGCCTTTTGGTGGCGACTATGTGGAGTGGCCAGCCTTTAAGGATTTATTCGAAAGTACCATTCACAACAGGGTGAATCTGGATAAAGCTCAGAAATTTCAGTATCTCAAGTCTTTTCTCTGTGATGAGGCTGCAAGTTTAATCAATCATTTGCCGTTAACAGGAGCGGCGTACGAGACGGCTTGGGCAAGCCTAATGGAACGATATGATCGACCTCGTCATGTCGTTAACTCGCTTTTGGATGCTTTTAGACGTCTGCCATCAACAAGAGTGACAGATGTATCCGTTCTACGAAAGATTGCAGATGGGGCAAGTGAAGTTGTACGTGGCCTAGATGCTCTTGGCCAAACTGATCGCGACTGCTGGGTAATCTATCTTCTATAATAATATTATTATATTATATAATAATATAATAAAATAGATGCAGAGTCGCAATGCAAATGGGTGTCCCACAGCCGTGAGGGGACATCTCCAACCAGGATGGATTTTCTCAGATTTCTCGGAGAACGATGTGAAGAGTTCGAATTAAGCCGGTGCAAACAAGTAGTACAATCCAACGTTAAGAAATCTACTCGGATATTGATTACCACAGACGCAAGAGCTTGCCTTAAATGTGAGTCTAAGGAGCATACGGTATACAACTGTGACCAGTTCTTGGCGCTCTCCGTGGAGAGGCGCTACTCATTTGCTAAGGAGAAACGTCTGTGTTTCAGTTGTCTAAGGCCAGACCATGGTATTTCAAGATGTGAGTCAAAGTATAGATGCAAGCATTGTCACGACAAGCACCACACGCTACTACATCGCCAAGCCGAAGAAAAGAGCACTAATCCCACAGTAGCTATGATTACCGAAAGTAAGCAAGTAAAGGAAGTCCAATCTATGGAATCACAGAGCTATTTAACACGTTCTGCAGTACATCTACAGTCGCAAGGGAAACCAAGGAGTGTATTGCCCACGGCTCTAGTTCTTGCCTTTGAATTCAATGCAAGAACTAGAGCCGTGGGCAATACACTCCTAGAAAACACACTTTCTATATGCCTCACCATCCGGTTATTGGTACTAAATTGAGAATTGTCTTTGATGGATCTTATAAGGATAAGAGTGGCAGATCACTAAACGACGAGTTACTAGTAGGCCCAAGTATTCAACGTAATCTAATGGATGTGTGTTTATGCTTCCGAACGCACAAGTTTGTTTTTTGCGCAGACATCATAAAAATGTTTAGGCAGATATGGGTTTCTGAAAATCACCGGAATTATCAACGAATTGTATGGAGAGAAAACCCAACTGAAGAGTTGCAACACTACCAGCTTTGTACGGTAACCTATGGAACAGCCTGTGCACCGTTTTTAGCCGTACGTGTCTTAGAACAACTTGCCATCGACCTTAATGATAAATATCCGAAAGCAGCCAAGATTCTGTTGGAAGACTTCTATGTGGACGATGTACTGACCGGAGCTAACACGGAAAACCAACTCATACGTAACAAGGATGAACTTATTCAACTATTAAGTCAAGCACAGCTGGAGCTTGGAAAATGGGTGTCCAATACTCACGGAATCGGTCACTTGGAAGAAGCAACATCGACGAATTTGATCGCAGATGTGTCCTCCGTCAAGGTATTAGGAATACATTGGGAGCCAAGGTCTGACATCTTCACATATGATATAAAGTTGAGCGAATGCGCAGAAAGCTCAAAAAGACAAGTGTTATCAGATGTATCACGCATTTTTGACCCGCTTGGTCTACTGGCGCCGGTCATAGTTCAATTCAAGATCTTGTTTCAAGAACTCTGGCTTCTCAACCTAGATTGGGATTCACCGCTTCCAACTAAACTGGCAGACAGGTGGAATAAGTATCGTGAAGACATTAACAACATAAAGCATTTGAAGATACGCCGTCATATTGGATATGTCGGCAAACGAATAGAGTTACACGCCTTCTCAGACGCCTCAATAAAAGCATACGCAGCAGTCGTGTACTCTCGGATAGTAAACCAGGATGGCAGCGTAGAGATTTCACTGATTGCGGCAAAGACACGTGTCGCACCACTTAAGCAGCAATCGCTCCCTCGGTTGGAATTATGTGGCGCACTTCTGCTAAGTCGGCTGATCGCATCAATCAAGTTAGCTTAGAAGGATCTAGAAACCAACGTGTATGCTTGGCTAAACCATTTGCCAAATAGTTTGAAGACGTTCATTGGCAATCGCACTGCTGAAATATTGGAAACAGTACCAAGAGACTCATGGCGCCATGTTAATACCAAGCAGAACCCTGCAGATTGCGCTTCCAGAGGAATGCTGGCTGAGGACTTACTCCAGTTTACTCTCTGGTGGAAGGGTCCCGACTGGCTGGCTGACAGACATCTGAACTTAGGTAACGAAAATGATACACACATCTCTAACTCTATTTCAGATGACGAGTACCAAAGGGAATTGAAAGCAACAGTTTTAGTTACTCTCGCAAAAACGACGAACGAGTCATCTCCACTCGAAGAACTTATTGGTCGTGTTTCTTCTTGGCCGAGACTGGTGCGCATTGTGGCGTATATCCTGCGGTTCATTCGACGCATAAAACACACCCAAGAAAGATCGGATTCTCTCTCAATAACCTATGACGAATATAAGGCGGCTGGAAATCTATGCTTGCAGCAAGCTCAAAACGAATGGCATGAAGAACTGAAATCACTACGAAAGGAAGGATGCGTGCCAAAAACCTCGAAGCTGTGTACCCTGACGCCGATTCTAGATGACGTTGGGCTTCTACGTGTGGGAGGTCGCCTCAATAATTCAGAGTTATCATATTCAGCCAAGCATCCGATTATCTTGCCGAAGAAACATCGCATATCTCACCTGATCTTGGAACACGAGCATCAACATAATTTACACCGAGGAGTTTCGGCACTCTTTGTCATTGTTCGTCAACGTTTCTGGTTAATGGGAGCTAGAAATCTGATTCGTAAGGTTACTCACAACTGCCTAAAGTACTTCAGACAGCGGGCACACACCAGCAACCAACTAATGGCCGCACTACCGGCAGAGAGAGTTCGGCAAGCATTTCCGTTCGAAAACACAGGCTGTGATTATGCTGGCCCAATCATGATAAAAGCGCACAAGGGAAGGAACGCTCGAAAGGAAAAGGGATACATATGTCTCTTCGTATGTATGGCAACCTCAGCTTTACATTTGGAACTGGCAACAGACCTGAGCACCGATACGTTTTTGGCTGCTCTCAGACGTTTCATTTCACGGCGAGGCAAATGTGTAACGATGTTCAGCGACAATGGACGTAATTTCGTGGGAGCCAAACGAAGTCTTAACGAAATGGAACAAGTACTCCAATCTCAGCTGCGCAACGACAAGATAGCAGAGGTGTTATCGATTGAAGGCATCAACTGGAAGTTCATACCGCCACATGCACCTCACTGGGGAGGCAAGTGGGAATCGGCTGTGCGCTCTGTGAAGCTTCGAACAAATGCATACGTTGTTAGCACAGGTAGAAGCGGTAATCAACTCACGGCCTCTTTGTACCACTTCCGATACAGACGTTGGATATATGTCACCCGCTCACATGCTGATCGGTCGACCTTACACCACAGTGCCAGATGGGGAATTGGACCAAGTGCCGGCCAACCGATTGGATTATTGGCAGCAATCTCAGGCCATGTTGCAAGGCTTTTGGAAACGGTGGCATCTGGAGTACCTTACGTCGTTGCAGCAAAGGCCAAAATGGTTAACGAAATCGGCCAACCTGAAGCCTAATGATCTCGTATTAGTGAAGGATTCTCATACTCCCCCGGCAGCATGGATCCTAGCACGCATCATCGAGACACTTCCTAGACCATATGGTCTGGTACGAGCCCTTAAGTTAAAGAGAGAGATGACCCGTCCCATAACCAAGGTGGCTCCCCTGCCTATTTCAGAAACCTTGCTTCAGGGCCCGGCGGTATGTTGAGGAACGGTTGCTGAATTCCTAACAGCTTAATTTGAATTTGAATGTAAACGGTCATTTGTATTTCTTTATTCTTTTTGGTCTTTAAGTTGCATGGTCACACCTTTTTTGGCTGATGCAATATCAAGCGTCTGGTGAAATAAGACGGTATGTTGAGTTTAGTTAATTACTTATTGGCCAACAGAAATCATCACATGAGAAAATAAATCTAATTTTAATTTAAACGAACCAGCAAAGTTATTTTATGTTTCATCACCTTGTAATAATACACATACACATGTATAAATACTTAAGTAGATTTAATTACACGTCTTTACAACTTAGACTTTATATATAAAAGTTGACTCAGTGGAGCTGACTATTCCTGTTATGTTTTATGTATCTCCAAATTTACTGATTGTCGTAGGACAGATTGTAAATAAAAAACAAAAAAAATAAAAAAAAAACAAAAAAGTCACTGTTTTTTACCAATCGTTCCTATGGAAGCTATATGATATAGTTACGGCACAGTCATTAACAGATATGTTAAACTATAAAATGTTTCATTTGAAAGAAATCGCGTTAAAAGTAACGAAGTTATTGACACTGTTTTCGATCGATCGTTCCTATGGGAGCTATATGATATAGTCACCCGATCTTGTCAAATTTGGCACAGTCATTAATTGGTATAATAAACTCAGCAAATTTCACAATTGCTCGGAAAATAACAAAGTTATTCAGAAAAGCTACTGTTCGTGACTTTGCCTTTTGTATGGGAGCTACATGATATAATGGTCCGATCCGGCTGAATCCGAGATATATACAAGCCTACATGCAAAATTTCAGCTCTGTAGCTCTTACGGTCTAGGAGGTGTTTGCGTTGATCCAGACGGACGAACAGACGGACGGACGGACGGACATAGCTATTTGAACTTGTCTCGTCGTGCTGATCAAGAATATATATACGTTATATGGTCGGAAATGCTTCCTTCTATGCGTTGTACACTTCTGACCAAAATTAATATACCCTTTTTGCAAAGGTATAAAAATATAAAACGTTACTTGCGCCAATGCAATCTAAAATTGGTTTGCAAAATGTATTTAAATAAAAATTGATGCATGAAGATAGGTAGTCCGAAAGTTGGATATGCCGAAGCCGGGGCTACACTAATGAAGTAAGTAAACCGTCTCGCCAAGTTAGGTATACCATACACCATACAATAGTTTTTCAAATAAACGTTTTTTTTAAATTGCGGGTGTGGAAGGGGGCGTGGCAAAAATTTGAAATAAACCTGATCACTCTACATACTACATGAGTCTACATACCAAATTTGGTGGCCCTAACTCTTATAGTGTCCGAGATCTACACGTTCATACGGACGGACAGACTGTCGGACGGACAGACGGGCATGGCTATATCGACTCGGCTGTTGATACTTTTTTGGATCGACAGGTCAAAGTTCGTATAAACAAAAATTTAATTCAGAAGAGCCCGATTTCTGAGATCGATTGCTGTCCGTATCAACTGTTATACGAATACGTCTAATTGATTCTTTAAATCGCGTACTATGGTTAAATAGAAGACCAGTCAGTTAGGTTTTGCAGGCCTTTAAAAGTTGAATACACGAAAGAGAGCTCCGAAAAAATTCTATGCGAAAAAGAAAATTTAGATATGCATGTATATCTAAAAACAAAGTTTCAGAGATTTTAAGAAACATGACGCTTAAATTGTTAGACAAAGTTTCCTTTTGGCACTTAAGAAACAAGGAGGATACCAAGCTTTATAGTTTTGGTTTGAAAGTGTTCTCATTGTGAAAAAAGTAGATTTCATTATTAATAATCGCTTTCGATTTGGATCAATCATGGGAATATTATTCGAAAATAGAAAAGTTATTGCTGCAGAAAGAGATGACAACAAAATCAATATGATGTTTTAATACTGAGAGACTAGTTTGCCTATATATGTATGTATAGATATGGCTATTAGAAGAGGGCTCTATCACCTTAGCCTGACGTTCTCATCAAGAATACAACGAGAAGAAGGAAAGAGATCTCAAGAGGTGTCCCAAATTGATTGAGATGAATACCTTTTGCAAGGGTATAACACTAAAAACTACTTAAGGTCCTTATTGGAAGTGGAAGAGATTGGAAGAGATTGTAGACAAGGAACGGAATGACGACGATTAGATTAGTCAGTCACTCCCAGGTGGACCAACTATTGCATGGTACGTTGCAAATAGGTTGGATCCGGAAACATATTGAATTGGGTTTTATGGTCCACACTATTCCATATTACCACATCTTCACGTCCCGTGGTCACTGATCGTCCAATTGAGAATAGCAAACGACGGTCAAAGGCAATTTTAAGAAAACGCATAACTTTCCGTCCCAATGGGCAATCAGGTAAATAACAAATACGTGGAAAGTCAACAGCAAAGAAAGCCCGAGCCGGATGCGGATGTTCGGCGGTTTGTAATCCAGATGCAATGTCATAGACTATTTGTATGGTGTTCTGTCCCTCATGACCGGGAAGATTTTTGCTGTTTATGCTCCAGGACATGTTGCCAATTGGCTGATTCCCCACCTTTTCGCCATAGACAATGCCACAGACAGGGCACTCGATAAATAGATTCTTGTTCAATTCGTTTTGCTGGGCTATTATCATGCCATTGAGCCATTGCAAGTGCATTAAATGCTGACAGCGACTCAATGAGATGGCAGGATTTTGTACTGAATGGACCAGCTCCTCCATGCACATGGGACATGGCTGGGCATTTGGCCAGAGTGGTGGTTCAACGACCTTGACAAAGCGCGATATCATATCGCTGGCGGGATCCACACCCACAATCGAGCCAGCGATTGATTGTTGTTGGAGTTGGACTTGTTGCTGTTGTTGTTGTTATTGCTGTTGTTGTTGTTGCTGCTGCTGTTGCTGATGATGGGGATGATGGGGCAGCGGCGGTGGCACTGGAGCACGCTCGCCCAATGATGAGGGCGGCAACGATGGCACGAAAACCTCATCACTACCCAAAGAGCAATCGAGCAGATCATTCACATAGATGGCGAAATTCCGGCTACGCAAACTTTCTTTGCTCTCGTGGCTGAGGTAAGTGGAGACGGTATCAACACTGGGACGACGGCGATGCGATTTCATGCTATTGGTATCCGTATCCGAGGCACGCGTCCACGATCGCGAACGATGCGAATGGGAATGAGTGGAGCCCAAACGGCTGCTTCTTTGTGATTGTACCCTCCGAGCAGCGGCTATGATAGCTATTCATCGATGAGGTCAACATTGAGTTTTTGGCATGCGAGAAACTTCCCATTTGATGAAGAGGATGACCATGGGGATGTTGATGTTGATGATGATGATGATGATGCGAAGCAGCCGATGACGAGGAAGAGGCGGAACTGGCTGTGGTAGTGGTTAAATGTTTACTGCTACTTCCACCAAAAATATTCAAATTGTTGAGTATTTGACGAAGATTAGTAGTAGATATTGCGCTATGCTTCTTTTGCGATTTCTTTTGGTGCTGATGGGGATGTGGATGTGGATGGGGATGCTGTTGCTGCTGCTGCTGGTGTTGGGGAGGATGACTCAATGGCAATGGATGCTGTTGCCGATGCATTGGCAATCGATGAAGCGTAGATTTATTGCTGCCACTGTCTCCCAACTTGGGTAAACTATTATAATTGCTGGCCATGTACAGCTTGCTGAGGTGTGAGCTTGACCAACGGATACGGAGCTTGTTGGGTGGATGGAATTCGTCTTGAACATATAGTACCGAAAGGCGATGATAAAGATAAAATGATGATAAGAAAAAAGGAAATTCAGCAACCAGTAGGGAAGGAAATGGGTGCATATTAGCATTCCAAAACAGAACGGAAGTGGTAACAACAATGATGGTAACACGGCGAGACGAATCTTTTGCAAATACAAAACCGTTTGCATCCATTACATTGCTTGATGAGGTCATTATACCCTTGCAGAGGGTATTATAAAATTGGTCAGATGCTTGTAACGCACAGAAGGAGACGTTTCCGACCCCATAAAGTATATACATATATTCTTGATCAGCATGAGAAGCTGAGTCGATATAGCCAGTCGATATTTGCAAAAATTGGAGTATCTCCATGAAATTTACCAATACGATAGTATTGGATATAAAATCTCAGATCCCAAAATTTGAAGCTGATCGGAAAAATAACACGTAAGTTACAGTCAATATAAATCGGCGCAAGCGCTGCCTACTACGTCATCATCAAATCAACAGAGCACATGCATACACACACGGACGCAACGCCACAAACTGTATGTGTATGCGTGCCGTGCTTTGCTTAGGGAATGATGGAAGAAGAAGAAAAATTGCTTCGGCAATGCCGAAGCTTATATACCCTTGCAGTCCTTGGCAATAATTTTTTTACATTTTGAAATTTCATTCCCTACAACTCAATTTAACAACACACAAACAAAACATTCAAATTATTTCTCTTTTTACTAAAAATTTTTCCATCATTCCCTAAGCAAAGCACAACACGCATACACATACAGTTCGTGTAGCGCTGCGTCTGTGTGTGTGTATGCATGTGCTCTGTTTAATTTGCTGATGACGTAGTAGGCAGCAAGCAGCGCTGCCGGCAGCGCTTGAACCGATTTGTACTGACTGTAACTTGTGTTCTATTTATCCGATCAGCTTCAAATTTTGGAATCTGAGATTTTATATCAAATTCTATTATATTGGTAAATTTCATGGGGATACTCCAATTTTTGCAAAAATTTTTGTTCCAGAGCTATATGATATAGTAGTCCGATCCCGATGATTTTCATACTTTATCTCACACAGGTAATAAAGAGTCCCCAAAAAAAATTTCGATATCTCTTAAGATGGCTGATTAAAACGCGTACGCACAGACGGTCGGACAGACGGATAGACGGACATGGCTATATCGACTCAGCTTCTCAAGCTGATCAAGAATATATATACTTTATGGGGTCGGAAACGTCTCCTTCTGTGCGTTACAAACATCTGACCAATTTTATAATACCCTCTGCAAGGGTATAAAAACCATAAGTTTTAAAATATGTGCTAAAAATATATAACTACAAAAAATAAAAATAAAACAGAGGGCCGGGGCTAACTTCGACCGCGTCGAAGTTTGTATACCCTTGCAACCGTTTTGGTAACTTTTCCCCTACCTATATTCATCAAAAATAGTATCTAAAATGTCTAATGTCTGTAAAGAACGGCCTACAATCTTAGAATAGGAAAAAACGCAGTTATTGATAAAAGTCATTGTTTTCGACCGATTATTCCTATGGGAGCTATATGACATAGTCACCCAATCTTTATCAAATGAGCACAGTCATTAACAGATATATTAAACTAACAAAAGTTTATTATGAAAGCAATCGCATCAAAAGTAACGAAGTTATTGATAACCAGAGGGCCGGGGCTAACTTCGACCGCGTCAAAGTTTATATACTCTTGCAAGTTTTTTAGTAACTCTTTCCTTACCTATACCCATCAAAGGGAAAAACGTTTTATCTAAAAAGGCTAATGTTTGCGAAAGAACGGCCTTCAATCTTCGGAAATAACGAAGATATTAATCAAAGTCACTGTTTTCCACCGATCGTTCCTATGGGAGCTATTATATAGTCACCCGATCTTCATCAAATTCGGCATAGTCATTATCAGATATATTAAACTGACAAATGTTAAATGTGGAAGCAATCGCATCAAAAGTAACGAAGTTATTGACAGAAGTCACTGTTTTCGACCGATCGTTCCTATGGGAGCTATATGATATAGTCACCCGATCTTGATCAAATTTGGCACAGTGGTTTACAGTTACAATAAACTTACTTATATTAAATTTCACGACAATAGCTTAAAAAGTAACGAAGGTTTTGAGAAAAGTCACTGTTCGTGACTTTGACGTTTGTATGGGAGCTATACGATATAGTGGTCCGATCTGGATGAATCCGAGATATAGAAACCGTGCAACATTTCAGCTCTGTAGCTCTAACGGTCTAGGAGGAGTTTGCGTCGATCCAGACGGACGGACGGACATGGTTATTTGAACTCGTCTCTCCTGATCAAGAATATATTTATATACTTAATATCGTCGGAGATGCTTTCTTCTATGAGTTGCACACTTCTGACCAAAATTAATATACCCTTTTTGCAAGGGTATAATAATCACTGTTTTCGACCGATCGTTCCTATGGGAGCTATCTTATATAGTCACACGATCTTCACCAAATTTGGCACAGTCGTTTACAGCTATAAAAAACGCACCAATATTAAATATCGATAGTAGCTGAGAAAATAACGAAGTTATTGAGAAAAGTCACTTTTTGCCGTTTGTAAGGGAGCTATACAAAATTAAAATACCCTTTTTGCAAATGTATAAAAATAAAAAACACAATTCTAAGTGAAAAATAGAATTGAAATAATAAAGGAAATAAAACCAAATATTTCACTGAGTTAAACTGTGTAGTAAAAAAAAATTACTACTACAAAAAAATACAAATAAAAAATCGTTTCAAAAAATAACAACAAAGTCACGCCACTGGTCTGGTGACGACAGCGGCGAAGAAACTAATTGTAAGACGAGAAGCAGCCACAACCAACAAGGAAAAAAATCATCAATGGAAAAACGAGAATGGAAAAGTTAGCAAAATTATGTCCCGAAAAATAAAAATCGATTTTACTTCAGAACAACTCCGGAAAAAATATCTTAGCATCGGAGGAAGTTTTTTTAGCTTACCCAGATTATCGACAACCATTCGATCTTACCACAGACGCATATGGTGATTGCCTAGGCGCTGTTCTCTCACAAAAAGTCAGTCCTATTACCATGATTTCCCGTAAATTGCGAAATAAAGAAAATTTTGCAACCAACGAAAGAGAATTTCTTGCCATAGTGTGGTCATCTAAAAAATTAGAGAAACTACTTTTACGGGGTAAGAGACTTAAACATATTTACCGACCATCAGCCTCTAGCCTTTGCTGTATCAGACGCAAATTTGAATGCTGGAAGGCATATATTGACGGACATGGTGCAATGATAATTCGCAAACCTGGAAAAGAAAATTTTGTAGCAGATGCCCTTTCGCATCAGCACATTAGCGCTCTCGAAACACCAAATTCAAAATCAGAGTCCGATAGCAAAGGATCTCTGACCTGCACTATTGACGTATCCGATAACCACGTTTCGAAATCAAATCGTGTTTGAAGAAGCAGAGTTCCCCACGGTAAGGACATTCGTTCTCTTCCAGAGTAAGTCCATAATACATACAGAAACTCTAATTCACTTTTAAAGACGCTAAAAGAGGTAGTAAATGCTTAAGTGGTAAACGCATAGATAAAAGATTCTTTCTGACTTCCATAGATAAATTATTTAAATTAGCTGTCTACCGCACCTATAGCATCAAGAGCCATATTTGACGTAAAGCCTGCCATTCTTCAGTTAGTCAATTACTTTGCTTACGGTAAGAGAATATATAGCGATGATGAAAGGTCGATAAATTCTGAAAAAATTAGGTCCCTCCTATACTGCACAGTTTCTATATCTCGGATTCAGCCGGACCACTATATTATATAGCTCCCATACAAACGGCAAAAGTCGCGAACAGTGAGTTTTTTCAGTAATTTCGTTATTTTCTCAGCTTTTATCGTGAAATTTAATATTGGAGAGGTTTATTACAAATTTTAACGACTGCACATTGGGCCAGCGAACCGATAGTTCGACGAAAATTAAAGTGTTAAAGCTACGTTCTTGATATTTGGTACATATGATAGTGTCGATGCACATAAAAATATATCTAAGTTTCAGACCGATCTGATCACGCCTTCCCTAGCTGCCCATATGAGATAGGTTTCCTCTTATTTATACTTGTATTAATAAAGCTAGCACTCGTTAAATTCATAAAAAGTTTTTAATTCATTTTTTAACACTTAAAATTAATATTAATAAGTAAAAAAACCAATTCATTCAAACTTACTATTAATCAGTTATTTACATTTAAAAATATTCCTAAAAGTCGTCTTCGTCGTCAGAGTCAGAATCTAAATCACTATCAGTATTGTTAGCATCAAAATCGGGAAGATTGTTATTATTGGTCATGTTACTAAGATATAAAAAGTTTGGTGATTCCAAAAGTTCGATTACGTCTGATGGTAGGGGTAGTTTATTTTGCTGACCAATCTTTTTGTTAGATAGATACTCGACACTAGAGGATCTGAAGAATCCATTGCTCTGTGGAAAACATCTGCCATGTTTTTCTGCCGTGTACGCTTTCGAGCATGTAACTTCCTGTCACTCTTATAATATTTTTTAAATTGTTTTGAATTAATTGGAAAATGGCAAGAAATAGCAATTAAAATATTGTTAAAATATGCAATAAGAAATTCATCAAGACCTAAGATTTCAGCTAGTAGCTTAGGTTGTGCAAACGCCCTCCTTGCTGTATTGCCGTCGTTGGTATTTCCATTGCCATTCTGCTTTGACTTATCCACATGTAGATCCATAGCATTCCACATCTGCTTCTGTATCGTCTTTTTTTGTTCCGCCATTTCTTTTTTTCCATTTTCATCTCTCACTTGCCATTTTTTAAGTTTTAGTCTATATGCAATTTTAAGAACGAATTCAAAAAAATCGAATCCAACCATGTAAAGGACTTATGCCATATTTTAATGCTTCATATCTTGGCTTAAATTTTGGTGAGTCCATTTTAGCATTTTCCATGAAGTCTTTTGGACTCGCTCCACAAATCGGACACAATTGGCAAGATTTGGTTTCAGTCAAGATGTTTAAAACTTTTCCATCTGAAAGTGTCATTTGAAGATCATATTTAACTGAAATTGATTTTCCATTTACAACGGTGCAGACATATGAAGACAAATCTTTTATTTGATTATCCAAATTTTTTTTCACAGCAAGAATATGGTCTTTTGTCTCTTTAACAAACTCAAGCTTGACTGGTCTGCAAAATCTAGTCGACTGAGGAGTACGATTCATCCAATAATTTTAAGGGGATTATTGTTGTCGCAAAAAGCGAGTCGTCAGAAATCATTGAATCACATCCTAAAAAGTGTTGCTTATAGCTGCTTTGTCCGGTTGTTCCATCGAATCCAAAGCTTGCAATAATTATCAGATTTAAAGTATTGCCAAGCCGCTCAAATAAATCTTCATGCATTTGAATTATACGGCAACTAGTGTGGTCTAGAAGATTTTGCAGCGGGACTTCAGCAACTGACTCGGTTTTATTAATGTTAAAAGGTCTACATTTTGACTTAGCTTCTCTCACTTTGTTGTAAGCAGGAAAAAGTTCACAAGATCGAGAAATGCTGAGCTCGCGAAAGTTGTTGTATTGACTTTTAGTCAATGAATTTTCAAGCAGATATGCTAAAGCTTCATCCTCCGTTAGTCGAACCGAGTCATTTTATGAGTAAAAATATTTTTTCTAGCCTCATTGGGGTACACTCGGAGTAAGAAATGTGTTTTTTAAAACAAGGGCTGCATACGATTTTTCGGCTGAAACTGCGGCGGCATGCACAAGAAGAGATGTGTTGTGACTCTGATTTACAGCTAAATCGGATGCCAATTTTCTCTTCTGACGGGGACCTGCGTTAACATATTCAATGGGTGGGCGTCCAACTGGTCTTGGTGTTGACGGGCTTGAATTTGAAGACAACGATGGACTTACTGTTATGGCCATCTTGGACAAAAGCCATTCGGTATGCTTTGTCTTAAATCTGGCCATATTTCTACAACATTTTGCAAGGTTCCTTTGTATGTAAAGGTGAAAGTTTCTCACTTTGGTGTTGATTTCATCCTTTTTCTCAGTGCTTAAGTTGAATTCTTTCAGTTCATCACAAATCCAATTCAAAACGGCAGATGTGCTACGACAGTTTTGTATGTAGATGTCAAGCAGTTGCTCGTAGGCGAACTCAACCACAGCTACAATATTAGGGATTTATTCACAGTGGAGCAAAAAGGAGCAAAAACGGGATTTAAAATTAGATTATATACACTTTGAACTATAATGACACATAATTACTTTTTGGCACAACTTGGCACAAAATTAGTTATAATCCACAATAGACGAGTGAGCAGGTTAGCTTTTTCCTACTTTTGGACAACCTAAATAAACGTAAACAAAAAACACCTTGACAAACATGAACAAAATCTTTTTTTAAACAATTATTCTTCATACCTTGGCCTTTCTTTTTCATAATTTTGGTGAAAATAGTTTAAGCCAAACTGATTTTGGCACGCTCGCAAATAAATAAAAACTTTCCCGCGCTTTTCTGTTTCGCACGCATGCAATAAAACAGCTGACTTTGAAGGGCTGCCAAAATTCCAGGGATACATCAAATCAATTAAAAGTTTTTTATTCATTTTAATCAAAGTATATACTATTCTAATTTTTTTATTAAAATGTGTTTACTTTCAATAAAAAATTTGAATTTTCGTCGAACTATCGGTTTGCTGGCCCAATGTGGACTCTTGCAAATTTCATCAAGATCGGGAGACTATATCATATAGCTCTCATAAAAACAAATGGTCGAAAACAGTGACTTTTGTCAATAAATTCGTTACTTTTGACGCGATTGCCTTCAGATTAAACATTTGTCAGTATTATATATCTGTTAATTACTCTGCCGAATTCGATCAAGATCAGGCGACAATTGAAACGATTGTGGTTAACGAATAAATTTTTTTTTTTTTTTACTCTTAAAATTATGAGCACTACAGCGTCACCACTAACCTACGGCCAACTTCGCCTAATAAAAAATTTTTCCGTGTTTCTAATCTGATTTCAATAAAATTTACTCGTTTGGTAAAAATAATTAAGATTACGATACTTAAAAAAAAGGGGCGTGGCTAAAATTTTAAATCATTATAATCTGCGCATAAAAGCCAGTACTCATACCAAAATCAACGTCTCTAGCTAGTATACTTTTGAGAAAATCTGTTTTATTTCATTTTCGGGAGCGGAAGTGAGCGTGTCACATAACTAAAACAAACTTCATTTTTGTCCATACTAAACAATTCTGCTAATTTTTTTGCTTCTAGCTCATATAGTCTCCGAGATCTAGGTGTTCACATGGACGGACAATGCTAGATCGGCTTTGCTGATCAAGAATATATATAATTTATAGGGTCGGAAATGCTTCCTTCAGCCTGTTACATACATTTTGGCGGCATTAATATACCATTTTACCACCACAAGCCATTTCCATCCAAGATTAGCGGACATACCGCTATATTTTTATCAATACAAGATTAGCGGACATACCGCTATATTTTTATCAATATAAGAAAAAATTTTAATTTTCGCGGATTAAATTTTTCGTATTCGCGATACCGTAACACCTATTTCCTTGAATTAATCCTAATTAAAAAAAAAACAATCCATTTCCAAAATGACTAAAGACAACTGGGTTAAAGCCGCAGTCCTCCAGCATGGTGGTATTCATACAACAGGTTCTGATGCTCCGACAGCATCCACCTCAAGTGCATCAACCGCAAATAGAATCGAGGCACTGTCAATACAGGGACTAGACGTACCTATCCAGACAATTTTGTCGTCTCAGTTACAGGAAATAGTGAAACAATTAAATTATTCTCAGCCAGGACATATTCCCTTTATGTACCAGACAGCTAGCATTCAGGATAATTGGCATGAACTAGATAAAGTGCCAGACATCGTAAAGAATCTTGACAAATTCTCAGGTAGCCGCGAAGAGTTCTCAACATGGTTTGCTTCCGCCACACGTTTGATGGAATTGTATGCCCCCATTCAGGGAACACCCTCTTTCCTATTATTGTTTGATTTGCGCTCTCGTCTTTTGCCTACCCGCGACTCTGTGATACGTGTTTTTGTTTTTGTATATTCTTGTAATTTCTACTTTTTAGTTGTGAAGGCTTACTCTGCACATTAACCCTTGTGTCAGAAATGGTCAGTATATTTCTTATACACATATTTGGTAACCTTTAAAATTTTTTAATTTATTTCTTATTTTTTGTTTTTCTAAATTAAATTAAATTAAATTATAAAATGGTTGTCTGCTCAAAAAGTAATTGCATAGTTGCCACTAATGCTGTTGACTCCCATGATTATATTCTTTGCTGGCTGTGTGACAATGGGATTCACGTTAAGTGTGCAGATTACATAGGCAGAATCAAGGAGTCAATTGCTAAAGGTGGTGGCTTAAAATATGGATGTGATGCTTGCCGGGAGGTCGAGAATGAGATGCGCTCTTTCATGAGGCGGACTAGAGATAGTTTTGACACTTTAAGGGCAGGTTTTAATAAACTCCAAGCGGAATTTACTGCGGTGGAGACTCAGTTTAGAAGCTTATCGCTTATGAATGAGTCTCCGAAACGTCAAAGGACCAGTCCTTGGGGTGTTTCTGTATCTGTAGATCCGCCAGCGTCTCTTATCGTCCCCGACCGGTCTCATGCACCGTCCACTCCTAATGTACAGCAATTGATATCGTTTAAGAGCCCGGTTGTGAATGCTATTAGTACGGAATTACCTGTATCACCTGGGAATGATCTCTTAAAACGATGCCTGTTGTAGTGTCCGATATGTCCGGGCAATTACCCATTCCAATGGAAATTGCTGATAGTTCTAAAATTATCAAGGGCCCCGTAAACAGGTTGACTGCTGCAGTGGGTGACTTGTCCAACGTTGCTGCTGCGGCTGACGCTTTGGCACCGCGGCCCCTCGTTGGCATGCCAAAGAAACATATATTTGTTTCTAGGCTAGACCCTGTTGTCACATCTGATGATGTAATAGCCTATATTCGGAAGAAAGTTAACGTCTCGAATATTGCGGTGGAGAAGTTTAAATTTTCTTATTCTCGGGACATCTCGTCCTTTAAAATTAGTGTTTCTGCCAATATCTTCGACACTATATATCGAGAAGATTTTTAGTCGAAACATATAATAGTTAGAAATATACTGTAAAAAAGAAAAATCGGCAACCGATTCGCTTGCCAACAACAACAACTAATACTATTCCTGCCACATCAGCATCTGCTGGTGTATCAAAAAACTAGCTTCGTCCCTTAACCTGGGTTACCAGAACGTTAGAGGACTGAAATCCAAACTTCCTTATCTCTATGTAGATAGTCTTTCTTTTGAGCATAACATTCTAGCTTTTACAGAGACGTGGCTAAAACCTGATATTGCTGATGCATCGGTGTTTTCCACAAACTTTTTCATATTCAGACGTGACCGGATTTCTCGCATAGGTGGTGGCGTTCTGATAGCTGTTGATGCTGCTTTATCATCTGAAATGATTCAATTTTCTAGTACACAGGAGATTGAGTTTGTCGGTGTTAAAGTAAATTTTAAATCTTTTAATGCTTTTATTACTTGTTCCTATATTCCACCATTGTCAAACATGGTGGTATATTTAAATCATTTAGAGGCAATTCAGTTTGCCTCCTCTTTAGTTTCCAGTCAAGACATGCTCATAATTGTAGTTGATTTTAATTTACCCGCTTTAGCATGGTCACTAACAGATGAATTTACCATGTTGCTGCCCTCTTTGTCACATGACTTTATTGATGGCCTTCTAGGCTTATCTTTATCCCAAGTCAATCCTGTCTTAAATTCTAATAGAAAATCGTTAGATCTTATTATACCCTTGCAAAAAGGGTATATTAATTTTGGTCAGAAGTGTGCAACGCATAGAAGGAAGCATCTCCGACCATATAAAGTATATATATTCTTGATCAGCACGACGAGATGAGTTCAAATAACCATGTCTGTCCGTCCGTCCGTCCGTCTGGATCGATGCGAACTCCTCCTAGACCGTAAGAGCTACAGAGCTGAAATTTTGCACGTAGGCTTGTATATACTGCAGGGTTTGTATATCTCGGATTCAGTCGGATCGGACCACTATATCATATAGCTCCCATACAAACGGCAAAGTCACGAACAGTGACTTTTCTCAATAACTTCGTTATTTTATCAGCAATTACCATAAAAGTTGGTATTGGTCAGTTTTGTGTTCTTATTAATAATTGTGTCAAATTTGATCAAGATCGGGTGACTATATCATATAGCTCCCATACAAACGGCAAAGTCACGAACAGTGACTTTTCTCAATAACTTCGTTACTTTTTAAGCTATTGTCGTGAAATTTAATAGTGGTCAATCTATTAAAACTATAAACCACTGTGTCAAATTTGATCAACATCAGGTGACTATATCATATAGCTCCCATAGGAACGATCGGTCAAAAACAGTGACTTTAATCAATAACTTCGTTACTTTTGATGCGATTGCTTTCAAATTTAACAAATGTTAGTTTAATATATCTGTTAATGACTGTGCCGAATTTGAAAATGATCGGGTGACTATATCATATAGCTCCCATAGGAAGGATCGGTGGAAAACAGTGACTTTCATCAGAAAGTTCGTTATATCCTATGCTAAGATTGAAGGCCGTTCTTTCGCAAACATTACCCTTTATAGATAAAACAGTTAGTTTAGATAAAAGAGTTACTAACAAACTTGCAAGGGTATACAAACTTTGACGCGGTCGAAGTTAGCCCCGGCCCTCTGATTTTTGTATTTGATTCTTCTTACTGTGAGGTTTCTAGGATCGAACCATTTGTTCTTCCAGAAGACAAATTTCATCCTACATTGAATTTAAAAATTGATCTGCCCTTGCTTTCACCTCTAACTAGGTGCTTTCGTAAGACTGACTTTGTCAGCCTTAATGAAAACATTACTACTACCGATTGGTCTTATCTGTACAATTGTAGAGATATGAACTCAGCTATTCGCTTCTTTTATGAATTCACTCTTTGATATTTGTGCGCCTCTTGGTAGGCAGGAGCGGCTTAACAAACCTTCCTGGTTCTCTCGTGAGTTATCCAATTTGAAAAATGTGAAGACACGATATTATAAGAAGTTTCAAAAAACACGTCGTTCATCAGATTATGCTCTGTATACAGTCGCTCGTTCAAAGTTCATGATGCTTAATACACAATGCTATAAGAATTATCTTCAGCGGTGTAAGCTTCAGTTTTCTTCTGACCCTAAACAATTTTATAATTTTGTCAATTCTAAACGTAAGACCTCTGTGCACCCATCTTTTTTGTCTTTTCAAAATAAAAAAGCGAGCACTGATCAGGCAATTGCCGATATGTTTGCGAGTTTTTTCAAAACAACTTATTCCTCAACGGAATACTGAGCAAGTCCATATCCTTATCATTTAGAAAAGGCTAATTGCATTTTCAATCCATTGTTTGATGAAAGTTCTATTCTTAGCGAACTTAAATTAGTTAAACCTGTTTATTCTCCGGGGCCAGATGGTCTTCCTGGATGTGTACTCAGGTTCTGTGCAAACGCATTATGTAAACCCATTTTAAAATTGTTTCTATTGTCTGTCGAATCTTTTCCATCTATTTGGAAGGAGTCGTATATCATTCCTCTGCATAAAAATGGCAAAAAGTCCGAAGCCTCTAACTATAGGGGTATCTCAAAATTGTCCGCTATTCCGAAAGATTTTGAGAAAATTATAACTTCTCAATTGCAACATTTCATCCCAACATGGGTTTGTGAAACGTAGATCTACAACCACTAACCTTTTAGAATTTACATCAATAATTATCAAGGGGTTAAAAAATGGTAAACAAACTGATGTCATATACACTGACTTCAGCAAAGCCTTTGATTCCGTTAATCATACCCTATTACTTTCTAAGCTGAGCGACATTGGGTTTCCACCCCTTTTCCTTTCTTGGGTGCGAGAATATTTAACAAATAGAAAACAGAAAGTACTTTTTAAGTCTTCTTTTTCAGATTCCATTCCTGTGACTTCTGGTGTACCTCAAGGTAGTCATCTTGGCCCTCTGCTTTTCACACTGTTCATTAACGATCTTCCCTCAGTCATTGTTCATTCGCGTGTGCTTATGTATGCTGACGATGTCAAGCTTTGTCTTACTTATAAAGTAATAGATTCATTTAGTCGGCTACAAGTTGATCTTAAAAACTTTCAATCCTGGTGCCAGTTTAATTTACTAAATCTTAACACTACCAAATGTAAGGTAATGACTTTTTTTCGTAACTCTCCTCAACTGGTCACTTATTTTCTAAACAACAGTCCTTTAGAACGTCTAAATAATATGAATGATTTGGGCGTACTTATGGACCATAAGTTAAATTTTAACACCCATATTTCCACCACGGTCGCAAAGGCCATGAGTGTCCTGGGTTTCATCAAAAGATGGTCAAAAGAATTTGATGACCCCTATACAACTAAAGTTCTTTTTACTTCGCTTGTCCGTCCTATTTTAGAGTATGGATCTTGCATTTGGTCACCTCAATATGAGTCGCACCAGATTCGACTTGAATCCGTTCAAAAGCAGTTCTTGCTATTTGCTCTTCGTGGCTTAAGCTGGGATCGCAATGTCAATTTGCCTTCGTATTCTAGCAGACTTCTCTTGATTAACCTTCCTTCCCTAACTAACCGTAGAATTATGCTTGGTGTTATTTTTATGCACAAGCTCCTAATTGGTGATATCGACTCGCCTGAGTTATTAGCTCAGGTAACTCTGTCGGTACCATGTAGACGGAGTAGACATCCTTTGATTCCTTTATCCCTAAGTCGTTGTTCTTCTAACTATGCCCTGCATGAACCTTTTAGGGTCCTCTGCTCTGATTACAACCTTCTATTCCCTGTAATCGGTTCAAAATTTTCTATTAACATGATTAAAACTTCTATCCTATCCCATTTAGTTAATAGATAGCTATAGTATTATTTAGTTATTTGTTTGTCTGTTTTTTCTATTGTGTATTTGTCCACGCGATTCGTGCCGTGCGTTATACGGCTGCACCCCTCGGTCGGTCGGGTGGAAGGTGGGCAGTCATCTGCTTGGGCTCGCGCGTAAAAAAAAAAAAAAAAAAATACTATGCAATTCTTGTGACCATTCGAGGCAAAATTACAGGCCATGCCAATACATTGTTGAAAGTCTATCGCACCGCATTACATTGGGGTGCAATCTCGCAGTGTTTGTTATCTGAGTACTCGGACAAACGAGATTTAAGCACTTTAAAATATCAGCTATTTACCATGACCCAGAAGGGCACTTCTGTTCATGACTTCTACTTCGCCGTTTATCAACAGATGTCTTTAATTCTAGACCAAATCGAAACGATGGGTTATACTCCCGAGACTATGGAAGCCATGGGTTCGAGGTTCGAGAATATCAGCAGCAGGAGGAATATTTTGCCTCACAAGGAGACAACTCAGAGTTAGTCCCACAGAACCAAGAGGAAACCAGACCACAATCACAGGAGCCTCAACAACCAGAAATCGAAGACACCGTTAATTTTTTAGGTTAAAAAGTTCCTCTTTGCCGTACTTTGTTGTCCGGGACAAAGACGGAACCTCATACAATTTCTTAATAGATACCGGCTCGAACAAAAACTATGTCCAACCTGAAATAGCAAAAAATATCAAAATGAATGAACACAAGTTTTACGCGAACACCGTAAGTGGTCGCATTCTAAAAACCAGCCATATCCATTTGGGTTTATTTAACGAACCCAATAAACCAATAACGTTCTTCCTATTACCTAATCTGAATCCGTTCCATGGAATTCTAGGTAATGACTCACTAAGAGAGTTAAACGCTATCATTGATGTAGGGAAAGATCTACTATACGTCAACAACTCTCATGTTGTTAAAGTGAAGCAGATGCGAGCCCATCAGGTCCATACCATCAAATCAGATGAGCTCACTAATCAGCAGAAACTAGGGTTAAAAGCGCTCCAAGAGGAGTACGAATCTCTATTCGCGGACCCAAACAAAAAATTGACTTATGCTACTAATGTCCAAGGAGAAATCCGAACGACAACAGACACTCCAGTCTACACCAAGCACTACTCATATCCAGCCTCTCTAAGAGAAGTAGTAGAAGATCAGTTACAAGAATTATTACGAGATGGTATAATACGACCCTCACGGTCGTATAATTCCCCTGTGTGGATAGTCCCTAAACAGAGTGACAGCCTTGGGAATAAACAATATAGGATGGTCATCGATTATAGAAAGCTCAATGCAGTTACAGTTTCGGATAGGTATCCTATCCCCGAAATCGGAGAAATGGTTGCACAGTTGGGCAACAACAAGTATTTCTCTGTTCTTGATCTAAAGAGCGGATTTCACCAGATTTCCCTTAAAGAATCTGATATCGAAAAAACGGCATTCACTGTGAGTGGAGGGAAATACGAGTTCACGAGACTCCCCTTCGGCCTAAAGAATTCCACATCAATATTCCAAAGAGCTCTCGATGATATTTTAAGAGATCTCATTGGAAAGATCTGTTACGTCTACATCGATGACATAATAATATTCAGTAAATCGGAGGAAGAGCATTTCCGACATCTAGCTCTGGTATTTTCTACCTTGTCCAAGGCAAATATGAAGGTCCAAGCAGATAAATGCAAATTCCTAAGACATAGCGTTGACTTCCTAGGCGTAGTAATTTTAAGGGAAGGAGTTAAAACCAATCCTGAAAAAATGCAAGCCATTAAAAAGTTCCCCATACCAAAAAACCTAAAACAACTAAGGTCCTTCCTGGGATTAGCTAGCTATTACAGAAGATTTATCAAAGATTTTGCTAAATTAGCTAGACCCTTGACTGCGTTATTGAGAGGAGAACATGGCAGAGCCAAGAAAAATGTCTCAAGCAAGATCGAAATCCGATTCGGTGAATCCGAAATCGATGCCTTCGAGAAAGTAAAAAATGCATTAGTGTCACAAGACGTTATGCTAGCATACCCTGACTTTAAACAAGAGTTCCACCTAACCACCGATGCCTCAAACATCGCACTAGGAGCCTCTCTAGAACAGATTGGGAGACCCATTACATATCTTTCCCGTGCGTTATCCAAAGCTGAAGAAAACTATGCCACAAATGAAAGAGAAATGCTAGCAATAGTATGGGCATTGGATAAGCTAAGGATGTATGTATACGGCAAATCCAAGGTGATCATTTACACCGACCAACAGACTCTCACTTATGCTCTCAGCCCAAAAAATAACAACATAAAGCTGAAGAAATGGAAAAGTTACCTGGAGGAATATAACTACGAGTTAAAATATAAGCCGGGTAGCTCAAACGTCGTAGCATACGCACTCTCTAAAAAACCCGTAAAAACTTACGATCCAGGTGAAATCATCTACGTTAGGATTAATAAACGATTAGTTTCGAAACTAACGTCTAGATATAAAAAAGAAATAGTAGCCGAAGATCTTAATACCAAAGTTAAAACCAGGTCAGGCAGGATAGTTCATAAAAACCACTTGAAATTTTGATAAACATCCTCTTCCGACAGATTGCTTATGTTACCACTTTGCTGGGGTCACACAACCATATTAGACTACACTAAGTCAAGAGTGGTCATGTTGGAAACCGGGTTAGCCGCGCGCCAGAATGGAACCTTTAAAATCGTCCATGTCATCGAACTAGAAAAATATCAAATGGCCATATTCGTTTTAAAAGAAGTCGTCAAAAATTCGACAAACCTAAGTCCGTATCAGCCTTTTTTGGCCTATGAGATAACGCGGATACAGAATGAACTGAGGAGGCTTCAGCCGATGCAGTTTAGAAACAAAAGATCACTTGATATACTTGGCACGGCGTGGAAATGGTTAGCGGGCACACCTGATCATGAAGATCATATGATTGTGGTAAATAAGATCAATGAACAATTGGTAAACAATAATCGGCAGGTCGTAATTAATAACCTAATAGAGAATAAGATAAATGATTTAATTAAGATAACCAATACCATATTAATTAGAGGTAAGCCCGAATCTGATAATGTCAAAAGAAATTGAAATAACCAAATTTAAATTGAGTCTCCTAAGAGAAGAAATAACAAATATTATCTACGCAATTGATTGGGCCAAAGCCAATACAGTAAATTCACTAATATTATCCTCTACCGAAATTGATTTCATCGAAACAATTAAAGAAGAGAGTTTAACATTTATAAACATTGAAGAATTAATAGAATTTGCTGAGGTCAGTGTAGCCTCAGATGGTAAATCACTCCTTTATATTGTCAGCCTACCCAGAGTAATTAATGAAATTTGTAAACAAATCCTAGCAATACCAATTAAATATCAAAAATTTATAGAAGAAATAGACTATGAAAACATCATGAAATGTAACAAGAAATACTTCGGGTTAACCAATAAGAGTAATTGTAAAATTCATAATGGTAAGACAATTTGTAAACTGGAAGATCTGACTAATTTAGAAAAGAGTAAATGTATAGGAGCCTACTTGGAAAGAAGGAATCCCCAATGTAAGGTCATCAACAACCAGAAAGTAAAGTCCCATTCGGAAATAATGCCCGGTACCTTGCTGCTGAACCAATTCCAAGGGGACATCAGCATCAATGGAGAAAACATCACCCTAGAAGACACCTTCATAATCCAAGCGGAGAACGCGACAGTCATTATAGAAGACTCCTGGTATATTGTGATGACACGCATTGAAGCCGAGGTTCAACCGCCGCTGTTACAATTACTATCAACTAAGCAGCAGAGAGGTGAAAAGCTATCGCTGGAAATGATCAAGGAGCTACACATTAATAATACTAATAATCTGGAGCGTATCCAAAGAAACAACTTGATTATGTCTTCATCAAACTGGATTATTCTAACCCTTCTAGCAGCTGCGATGATAACATATTGCATCATCAAAAAATACTGCAGCCACGGAACAGGCAACCATGGTCCACCAATGGAAGTCTCAATCGGGCCTGTCCAATATGTTGTTGTATGAGGACGTCCGCACTTAAAGGGGGAGGAGTTAAGCACTTCTATCATAACTTATACCATAACATAGAAGCCATAAACCCAAGTCCGTCAACACATGCCCATTAACCGCATGCCCATTGGCCGACCCTATTTCATCATCACATGCAATACCCATTGGTCAACCCCACTCAATCGTCACATACCCATTTGTCGCAAGATCGCCAATCCTAAGTAACAGTACGATCGCTAGGATAAACAATAAGCCTGCACCCCACTTTCCCAGGCCCTAGAAGAATGGTGTCGGGTTCGGTGCATACCCAGAATCACTTCAAAAATTTCGGCAATAAACAAAGAATAGTCCTGAACACTTGTGTAAACAAACAAAGCCAACGCCGCCGCCTGCGACGACGTCGATTACCCAAGCCTTCATCCGACATAATCGAATCATAGCAAATTAGTCTTGAGCCTAAGTTCTAACCATCCGGTAACTTCGCTTAAATTCCGCAGAATTCGCTCACCAAAGTCAGCATCTTTCAGTTATAATTAAAACATAATTGTATTGTAATACAAGTGACTTTCTAAATAAAACTTTATTTTTTTTAACTCGTGAGTGAAGGAAGTGTTTAATTTATATAACATATATAACATTAACGAAATAGAGTCGGAATCGACATCTGTGTTATTTTTCTTTAAAAATCTTTTGAATGAGATTGACTCTTCCGTGTAGTGCCCAGTTTTTGACGTAAGTTTTATTTTTGAACTTTAAGGCGTTAGTTTGTGGCTTCAGTAAGTGGTGGGGGATTGCGTCAATTAAAAATTCACGCGAGCTTAGAAGTTTAATAGTTTTACAAGTACAACCATAGCGAAGAGATATCACGCGCGATCGCATGCACTTTTTTCTTACGAACTTCTGCCCAGGGTAGGACATGTTAACCCCGCCACTCCTCCAGAAAAATAATAAAAAAAAATTATAATATGAATGTTTCTCGGCCATCAAGCCGAATCATTGGCTTGATCCTGATCTGAAGCATCTAGGACAACAATTATTGTAGTGTTTTGTGATTCTTACTATCGTAATTTATTTTTTATTTTGTGGATATTTAAATTTTTTGAAGTTTCTAATAAGTTCTTTTGAAAACTTAGCTACAATTAAGTTGTATGTTGGAATTCTGAGCAAGGAATTTTATTTTTGGACTCCGGGAACTTGCAACAGGGCTATAGAGACCATCTGATAAAGTCAACTCGTTTAGAATAGCCGCCCGAAGGCAGAGAAGGTTTCGACACTGCGGATTACGAGTCCCTTAGACCGAATGTATTGCATAGGATAATATTTTATTCCTAAGCATCATCCAGCGGACGAGAGTCGTTTTACTAAGTTCTAAGTTCTTACTAATAATTATGATCAATCTGGTTTTACCCGATTTTTAGTACAGGAACGCTAAAGGAAAATTAACAAAGTAAAAGAAAATTGACAATTATTGTTTTAAAACTAAAACGCCATTAATAATCGACCATGACTGTCTAATATAATTTAAGGTGAAGACTTCCAAATTCCATTTGACATTTTTATTTTGAATATCTTTAAGTTTGTATATATCCACTTTACAATTAAGATTCACTAAAACAAAACAATATTATCCCTAATTTGGATTTTGGATGTCTGAATCGATCCAATTATTTAATTTGATTACCGTTTTTTATAAAAATCATCACTTCAGTTTATACAACTCGGATTATGTTTCCGACCTATTGAAGTATTTTGGTATTCCGTAACCCTCGTGAATAAATATCATTTATAATGTTTTGGTAAAGGTCGTGTGATCTTCCTTGTGGCGAAATGTTAGCGGTGAGCTAAATTATGTTGAGATTTTCAAGAATCTTGCGACAGGTAAATCATTGGTTGGAAGGGTTTAGACGCGAAGCTATAATATCATCCTCATAGCTTTCCTATTCGTGTGATACTAATATAATCTTCTTTTTTATCCATCTTAGTTAATTTCTTTAATTAAGTAATTGTGTATTAATCGTGCTCTAGGTACTTTGTTTTATTTTATGTAGTACGGGTGTATTGAGAAAATGAAAGAACCCCCCCAAAACCTGTTTGAAAAATCCCACCCGGAACAAACTTATCGATACATTCAGCCCCGTATGTGTTGGCTGTAACATCTGATGAATAGGGACTACGAGAGAGACTACCAATATAGGCCGAACCTTACCTCATCTTGGATCAAATAATATTCTTTGACTAAGAGGGAATGTATATGGTCTAGATTTATTCCATAACATCCGAGCTGGTGTCATATGGGCCACTTGTTCGTACTACATCTATAATTAATAATCATTAGTTCTTTAGCTACCGAAATTTCCGTTATAATAGGATTAAGAATACTGTTGTAGAGGCTGTAAGTTGTACCCACTCCTATGAATTTATAATGCCCTGATCGATTTCCCTTTATATTAAGCATGTATCGACCTGAATGCAACACTGACTTATTGAGGCAGAGACCAACTTGGTTGAGTTTGCTACGAAGGTGAAGATTTTTAGATGCAGCCAATGCACGTCATCACATGTCAAATCCAACACTAATGAACAATCTTATTGGGAAGCTTCCGGTGCAGCAAAGGCTCAGCTTTGGAATCAACGTCCAAAATAAACAGGGAAAAAACAAGGATGTTTCATGCAGATCAGAGACTTCAAACATTTGATCATATGGAAGGAATGTGTAACGAAAGTCACTGGCTAAGGAAGTGTAATGGGTGCAATGCAAGCCTGAATTACGATGATAGATGGCAGTTTGTACGGAAAAAGTGCTTATGCTTTAATTGCTTACGCGAAGGCCGTCGCAGCGACAAGTGCAAAGTTCAAGTAAAATGCGAAGTACCAAACTGCAGTTGCAAAGAGTTTTCTAATACTGCAACAGAGAGCAAAGGCTCAACGCTTCCTTTCAAATTACTGCCGGTACGGCTACATGCCAAGGTTCACACGGTGAAATGTATACACAAACGAAACATAAACAAAAATAAGACGTAAAGATTCATACATATGGCAAGTATTGCTCAAAACCAAACAACGTGCATCCGCACTCTGTCGACACTTAACACTTAAGACCAAAACGAGGCATTATCGAGTCGCCAAACGCTGAGCATGAAATATAAACAAGTTTCAAACCCCGAAAACGTGGGGCATTAGAATAGGCATTTTTAAGAACAATTGTCGCCTGGAGTATCGATCCTAGAGTCTAAGAGTTCATTTATGTATACAACACTTTTTCCAATAAAATCAGTTCATATTTTGAATTCAACGAATGAAGATTGGGTTATTTTCTTTCTCTTCGCAAATACCTATTCACAAACGATAAATAGAAAAGACTTGTATTTTAAAAATCGACATCTGGAGAACATACCATTGCGTATAGCAATATAGAACCTGAGTTGTTGATTGATAATGTGCACTTAGGCATACCCAGAAAAGTGAAGTCGTCTGGCCGACGCAGGCTTTCTTAGGACTGCTAAATTTTTATCATGCATTCTTGCCACATAAAGCAACAGTGGCAGAACCTTTACATCGTCTTTTGGATAAAAATGCACCTATGGTCACAATGTAGGATTATTTGCCATAGTCATTTTGTTTGTTTCCAAAACTTAAAATTTAATTTATATTTTGATTGTAGACATTTTAGATAAGAAAAAAACGTTTTTAAAAAATTTAATATTGGCTCGCAACTAAGCTTTGCTGTTTCAATTCAAGCATGAATTATCGATTTGCAACCGTAAAATGTATTAAGCTTTTTCATTGTTTTGAGACTGATTGCTTAAAAAAACAAAATTTTGAACATGGAAAGCGAAAGCAAAGGTATTTAAAATAAATGTTCGGTGTTAGTTTTTCAAGATTGTGAATATTTAGCTGTGTATGTGCAATTGCTGTTGGCGTCTTTTTACATGTGAAATTTAGCAACTGTAGTCGTGTTTCGTGGTATATTACTTGATCTCAGCTCGCAACTAAAACTGTATGTTCAAGTTTAATGTTTATATATTTGGAATAACTATGTTTCCTTGGCTCTTTTTTGCCCCTTTTTGAATAAATTGACATGTTGCAGCCGAATATGAGTTTAGCCGCTTGACATTGCCGGAAATTTGGGACAACAAAAAGCGCGATGATGGTGCACTTATCATGTGGGTTTTGGAAAAATTTAACAAATCTTATCTCAGCGCTGCTGAATTACGGCAAAAATTTGGAGTTTCATCAATCACGTCAAAAAATATTTACCGCAGTGCAATCGAATGTTGCAAAGATTTAAGGAAGTCAATTAATTTGATGTTGCATCCAAAAAAAAAAAAAGACGAAAGAATGACGGAAATTCCATCTTCATCTGCAACGAGTAGAACGAAGTTAAACTATTCAGATGCTGGAGAGCGCCTAGCATGTGACCTTTTATCGGATAGTAATTTTTCCACGCCTCATTTGCTTCAGGCGCTTCAGTTTTTGCAAAGAAAGCCAAACAGAATGAATTGGCCACAGTTCTAAAAGTCGTCAGGCATGAAGACTGCTCTGAACTAAAAAAAACCTTGTTTCCAAATGAAGTCACACCTCTTACTTCGGAAGAATCACTGGCTTTTTTATTCGAAAATGGATTGACAAAACAGCAGTACATTAACATCCAACAACTTAACAAATCTCGTGGATGCGATATTTTTCCACCGTACTCAGCCCTCCTGGAAATGAAAACGGTTTGCAGACCGCTCGAATCAAAAAAAAAAACAAAATTTTGACACCTCTTACTGACAAAATAGCAGTACATTAACATTCCATCGTATTCTGCCCCCTGGAAATAAAAACGGTTTGCAGACCACCCCAAATACACATTTCTGAAAGTTGTACACAGGTTTCATTGCAAAATATTTTAGACCATACAGCCGAAAGAATTATGGAGTTCCAAAAAAAAGTTTTAGCTGAAATTGATGATATTTCACATTGCACATTAACTGCAAGGTACGGCTTTGATGGATCAACGGGCCAAAGCTTTTATAAGCAACAGTTTCATTTGGAATAAGAAAGTGACATATTAAGCAGGCTGACAAATTGGAAGTAATGTCTTGAAAAAAGAATTTTCAAGAAATAATGTGGAAACAGATGGTCTCCATATAAATAGTAATGACGGAAACACAGAGCCGTTTATTAATCAATCAAAATGTTTTGCTAGAGGCGGATCCGTTTGGGTACGAAACTATGCACCGGGTCCAAAATGGATAGAAGCCTACATAGCTAAGCAAACAGGACCAAATGATCCTCAATCATTACCTGCCTCACAGGTTCTATGACGTTCTACTCGTATGAGATGTGTCACTCAGTTCTATGATCCATCTATGTGTACCAATCCCTGTATTGTACCAAACGATCGGTACTATTGATGGTTGGACACTATCGACCTAGATTACGATCGATGGTTTAAAGTCTCGATAGCGGTCGATGGTATTGCGATAGTTTACTTTACACATCACTGAAAAAGTTGGCGCAATTTTGAGTTGTAGCGACGCGTCGCTAGGCTAACCAAACCAGAGGGCCGGAGTTAACTTCGACCGCGTCAAAGTTTGTACACCCTTGCAAGTTTTTTAGTAACTCTTTTATCTAAAGTAATTGTTTTATCTAAAAAAGATAATGTTTGCGAAAGAACTGGCTTCAATCTTAGCATAGGATATAACAAACTTTCTGATGAAAGTCACTGTTTTCGACCGATCGTTCCTATGGGAGCTATATGATATAGTTACCCGATTTTGATCAAATTTGGCAAACTTATTTATAGATGCAATAAACCCACCAATATTAAATTTCATGACGATAGCTCAGAAAATAACGAAGTTATTCAAAACTTTGACGTTTGTATGGGAGCTAAATGATATAGTGGTCCGATCCGACTGAATCCGAGACATACAGCTCCTGCAGTATATACATGACTACGTGCAAAGTTTCAGCTCTACAGCTCTTACGGTCTAGGAGGAGTTCGCGTCGATCCAGACGGACGGACGGACATGGCTATTTGAACTCGTCTCCTCGTGCTGATCAAGAATATATATACTTTATATGGTCTGAGATGCTTCGTTCTATTCATTGCACACTTCTGACCAAAATTAATATACCCTTTTTGCAAGGGTATAATAATGATAAGTTAGTTCTTAAGACGCATCCTTTAAATAAACATCGTTTCTTTTGAGTTCGATAGATCCAATTTTCTTTTTTTATACCCTTGCAGAGGATATTATAAAATTGGTCAGATGTTTGTAACGATTCCGACCCCATAAAGTATATATATTCTTGATCGGCATGAGAAGCTGAGTCGATATAGCCGTGTCCGTCTGTCCGTCCGTCCGTCTGTGCAAATCAACTTCACGCTGGCATCTCAAGAGCTATCGGAATGAAATTTCATATTTGAGCTACTTTTAGCCCGGAGATGATAAATTATGAAAATTGTCAGGATCGAACTACTATATCATATAGCTCTAGATCAAGAATTTTTGCAGAAATTGGAGTATCCCCATGAAATTTACCAATATAATAGAATTTGATATAAAATCTCAGATCCCAAAATATTAATCTGATCGGATAAAAAGAACACAAGTTACAGACAGTACAAATCGCTGACTGCAGCTACTACGTCATCAGCAAATCGAGCACATGCATACACACACACAGACGCAGCGCTACACGAACTGTATGTGTATGCGCGTTGTGCTTTGCCTACGGAATGATGAAAGAAAAATTTGGAGTAAAAAGAGAAATAATTTGAATGTTTTGTTTGTGTGTTGATGAATTGAGTTGCAGGAAAAGAAATTTCAATATGTAAAAAAATTATTGCCAAGGACTGCAAGGGTATAAAAACTTCGGCATTGCCGAAATTAGCTTCTTTGATATTTTTCACTTATAAAGGAAATAAATTTACAATTGGCGCATTCGGTAGGATAAAACGAAATATATTTAGTGCGTGCAAAACCTGTGTATAAGCGACCGTTACGGATATCGAATCTAAGGTTGCCTAATAAACCAGATCTTTTGTGTATCATTAACTAAGTCAATGTGCGAAACTTGTGTCAAGCCACCGTTACAGATATCGAATCTAAGGTGGCCCGTGATCGAGTCTTTTTGTGCTAAAAATTAAAATAATAAGGAGCTGTTAAGGCCCAAATCCCCAGAAAATTCTTTTTTTCGTTTTATCCGCAAAAGAACCTTTCGTGCAGTCAAAAGCGCGACATCGTATCCTGGAGTTTTAAATACAGTGTTGGAAGAAATAATAAAAACAACAACCTTCTTTGATTTTGAACTCTTTGTTTTTCAACGTTGGACAAATTATCCGAGATGTCACTAGAAGAAGCACACCTGAACCAGGCACTCACCATGCTTAGACAGTTGCCCAATTTCGATGGTAACCTTGTACCTTGACCATGGTAACCTTTGACCTTGAGCACGTTCATACGGAGAGTTGATTATATTTTACAACTCTACCCGACGAGGGACGTCCGCCAACATAGTTTGATGTACGGCACTATATAGATGAAGCTCACCGGAGAAGCACAGCGGACATCACAACTATCGCACGCCAACAATTGGAGCGAGTTGCGGGCCGCCCTCATCAGCGAATATAAGGTGCAAACGCCTTATGAAGAACTACTACGACGGCTATACCACACTTCTTTTGGAGGAAACCTTCGTAAGCTTATTGAAGATTTAGAACATAAATAAGTTGGCATTAGAAGGCGACGCGGCCAACACCGTATTATACACAAATGCCATGAATAACACAATCGAAGATGTTATTATCAAAAGATTACCAGACAAACGTTACATGACATTAGCAAAATTTGATATTTCTACAGTGTCTAATTTAAAGCAAGTAGCTCAGAGAGAAGGTGAATATGAAAATAGTTCCACCGAGAAATCCAAAACTCACAATCAAAGTACTTCAGGAAACTCATACTACAGATCAAACCAAAATAATTCAGGGAAAACCTATTATAGGCAAAGCAACCAATACAATATTTCAAATCCTACTCCCCTAAATAATCAACAGCTTCGAGAAGAATTTCAACAAAATCTTAATCAGGGCAGACAAGGAAATCTACTTATTTATCAGATTCAGAACCTCGGAATCAAAACCAGGTGGTAAATCAACCTACTAAAAGGCAGAGAGAAAGTACCAGTGGTCAGAATAGAATGGAGTGGTCCGAAAATTTTTATCAATCAGCCTCGGATCAGACAGTTCAGACAGAACCAATGAACCAAACAGATCAACCGAGTATGTCCAATCAAACCCCTATATCCAACTAAAAATCAATAACATCCCTTAAAGTGCGTTATACATACAGGCTCTTCAATAAATATTATCAACAAAAATTATTTCAATTTTCCAGAAACCTCAGAAAATTTGCAGGTCCAAACAATAAACGGAATAATAATAAAAGCGTATCTTTTGCACCAAGCAAACTTTGCCTCAACCATCAAAAATTTGATTGCCATAAATTTTTATCAAAATATCTCAAAGCATGTCATACCGTTATAAACTACAAACAAAATAGTGTAACATTATCAAATCATAAATTTTATTTCAAATTCACAAATAAAGAGGAAGAAAAAGAAAAATCAATACCTTATCCTCCCCTAGAGTTTAAGTATTAAGCATTCGCACAAGAGATAAATAACAGTATCGAGGAAAGAAACGAATTTAGACTCGATCACTCAAATTCAGAAGAAATAGAAAAGTTAAAGAAAATATTGCATGAATTTAGCGATATCCAGTATAGGAAAGGTGAAAATTTGACCTTTACTAGTACAATAAAGCGTAACATCAGAACCAAGCACGAGGACCCAATATACAAACACCCATACAAATACGCACAAATTTTTGACGAAGAAGACAATAAACAAATTAATGAAATGATAGAACGGGGAATCTTACGAAAATCGAAATCGCCCTATTGTTCTCCAATCTGGATCGTACCCAAGGAACAATTACTCTCGATGACAAGTTTCCAATACCGGTAATGGATGAAATATTAGACAAACTTGGAAAATGTCAATATTTCACAACCATTGACCTCGCCAAAGGATTCCACCGCATTTTCCAGTAAACATGTTCATTACGAGTACACACGAATGCTATTTGGTCTAAAAAATACACCAGCCACCTTCCAAAGATGTAAGAACAATTTATTCGAAGACTATAGACTATAGACTATAGACTATAGACTATAGACTATAGACTATAGACTATAGACTATAGACTATAGACTATAGACTATAGACTATAGACTATAGACTATAGACTATAGACTATAGACTATAGACTATAGACTATAGACTATAGACTATAGACTATAGACTATAGACTATAGACTATAGACTATAGACTATAGACTATAGACTATAGACTATAGATTATAGACTATAGACTATAGACTATAGACTATAGACTATAGACTATAGACTATAGACTATAGACTATAGACTATAGACTATAGACTATAGACTATAGACTATAGACTATAGACTATAGACTATAGACTATAGACTATTTAGACGATATAATTATTTATTCCACCTCATTAGAAGAACATTTGGCATCATTAAAAAGAGTCTTTGCAAAATTGCGCAACGGTAATCTAAAACTACAATTAGATAAATGCGAATTCTTGAAAAAGGAAACAGAATTTTTAGGTCCCGTCATAACTACAGAAGGCATCAAACCAAACCCAGATAAAGTCAAAGCAATTGAAAATTTCCGATTCCTAAAGCACCAAAAGAAATAAAATCATTCCTAGCTTTATCCGGATTCTTACGGAAATTCATACCAAACTTTGCACATGTTGCAAAACCTTTATCTCTTGGATTAAAGAAAGCAGCTAAAATGAACATAGACGACCCAGATTATATTTCATCCTTTGAAAAATTAAAATGTCTCCTTATGAACGATCCCATACTTGCAACTACTATCTATGGTATGGGCAACCAAATATTTTAGACCATACCTCTTCGGCAGACCTTTTGAGATCCTAAGTGATCATAAACCCCTTGTATGGTTGGAAAATATCAAAGAACCTAACATGAAACTACAGAGATGGAAGATAAAACTAAACGAATTCGATTATAAAATAAAGTACTTACCAGGAAAAGAAAATTACGTGGCAGACGCCCTATCTAGAATAAAACTAGATGAAAATCTTTTAGGTGAAGAAACAAGTAGTTCTAGAGCCACAGTACATAGTGCTCAAGAAGATAATGAAAACCTAATAGCCATTTCAGAAAAACCTCTAAATTTCTACAACCGTCAAATAGAATTCACTAAATGCAATGAAAATAAAATCAACGTTTCTCACTATTTTCACAAAATTAAGATAGAAATATCATATGTAGAAATGACCAATCAGTTTGCTAAAGAAATTATCAAAAAATATTTATGCTCAAAAAATAATGCACTTTACATCGAAAACGACTTAGATTTTCAAACACTCCAAGAAGCTTATCTTGAAATAATTAGTCCGGACAGCCAAACAAAAACTTTAAGAACCACTTACAAATTAAAAGACATTCCTACTTATGCAGAATTCAAAGAAATTATACTAAAGAACCATAAATCACTACTTCATCCAGGTATCACTAAAACTCAAAACTGGTTTAAAGAGAAATACTATTATCCAGACTATCAAAAACTAATTCAAAACTTCATTAATGAATGCCATATATGCAATTTATCGAAATCAGAAAATCGAAATACTAAATTAACCTTTGAAACCACCCCAGAGAGAATAGAGAGAAATACGTGATGGATTTCTATTTAATCGACAACCAACAATTTTTATCTTGCATAGATATTTACTCAAAGTACGCGACTTTAGTCGAAGTTAAAAGTCGAGATTGGCTTGAAACAAAAAGGGCAATCATAAAAATCTTTAACGATATGGTAAACCCTTAGAAATCAAAGCAGATAAGGACTCAGCTTTTATTTGTATAGCACTTCAAAATTGGCTACAATCAGAAAACGTTAATATAAGTATAACATCGAGCAAAAATGGCGTTTCAGATGTGGAAAGATTTCACAGAACCGTAAACGAAAAACTAAGAATTATTAATGCAGAATCTAGCATAGAAGACAAACAAAGTAAATTTGAAACTATCCTTTACACATATAACCATAAAACTAAACATCTAACGACAAACAGAACACCAGCGGATATCTTTATTTACGCAGGCACACCTCTTTATAATACGCAAGCTAATAAAGTAAAACAAATTGGTAAACTAAATGAAATTAGGCATGATTTTGAAATAAATACAAAATATAAACAAGCCCCCTTAGTTAGATCAAAAACGACAACACCCTTTAAGAAAACAGGAGAAGTTACCCAAGTTGACGACAAACATTATGTTGAAACAAACCGAGGTAGACAAACAACACACTACAAATCAAAACTCAAAAAGAAAAAGAAAACTCATCGAAGTAAATATACTAATTAATTTCAGAAATCCCAACATTACTATTTCTACTCTTATCAATGGCACACTCAACGTATAATCAAAGTATTGAAATTAATCCCATAAAAGCACCTAATGGATATCTTCTATTCAAAACAGGAACCATGGATTTACTCTCAGGTTTCGAATATCATTACCTAACTGTAAATTTAACCAACTTATAAAACACTTACAACAACCTGGTAGAGCAGTCAGAACCATATAAGAACAAGGTGCACATTCACTATTTAGTTAAAAAATTAATTCGCGAAATGAACGGTATAAAAATAATAAAGAGAAATAAGCGAGGACTTATTAACATAATAGGTACAGCACATAAATATCTTTTCGGCACTTTAGATCAAAATGATAAAGAAGAGCTTGAACAAAAAATTGATAGTCTACAGCAAATAGCGCCCAAAATAATGAACTTAATCATATTATCGAAGCAGTCAACAAAAATATGGAACTCCTGAATAACCTTACTCTTAAACAAGATCCAGACAAAAAATTAAATCTACTAATGTTCAATTTAGAGCATTTTACAGAATACATAGAAGACATAGAACTAGGAATGCAGTTGACAAGATTAAGAATATTTAATCCATAACTAAATCATCAAGAAATATTTAACATAAATACAGAAAAGCTTTAACATAAAAACATCTACGTGGTTAAAATCAGACTCAAGGGCCTTATTACACTGGGCGTTATGACATGTACCCGTTCTATTTATCCGAACAGATACAAATTTTGGGATCTGAGGTTTTATATCCAAATCTATGATATTGGTAAATTCCATGGGGATACTCCAATTTTTGCAAAAAAGTTTGTTTTAGAGCTAGATGATATAGTATGTTCTAGAGCAAAGATGGCCACGTAGTGGCTCTTTTGGCTCCCGTGGCTCTTTACCGGCAGAGGCTGGGCAGAGAAAAAGGTCATTTTTTGGTGGAACTTGTTGACAGAGGGACGGCCAAGTCCCGAATTTTGCGGGGAAAAGAAAAAAGGGTCGCGATCGCGAGCTCGCAGCTTGTAGGCAGAGGGATGGACAAGTACCGAATTTTGCGAAGAGGGGGAAAAAGGTCGCGATCGAGAGCGAGAAAATAAGGGTTGTTTTTGTCGTGTTCTCGAGATCACGTCCCTTTTTCCCCCTCCCCTCAAATTTAAGTGTGCCAAATTTCATTTCACAAGGAAAAAAAATACGGAAAATAATTGAGTTTTTCAAATTACATACATACAAAATGTGCGCATTTACTAAGCAAATATACATACCAAATATGGTGTCCCTAGCTGCAATAGTTTTTGAGATAAACGGTTTTTTTTTAATTGCGGGGGCGGAAAGGGAAAGACGTGGCAAAAATTTGAAATAAACTTGATCACTCTACATACTACATTAGCCTACATACCAAATTTGGTGGCTCTATCTTTTATAGTGTCCGAGATCTACTCGTTCATACGGACGGACGAACGGACGGACATGGCTATATCGACTCGCCTGTTGATACTGATCAAGAATATATATACTTTATGTTGTCGGAAAAGCTTCCTTCTGCCTGTTACATACATTTTGGTGACTTTAATATACCATTTCACTATGGGTGTATGGTATTGTGGGCGGTAGATAAATTATACGACTCACTAAGAACTTCAGCTTATTGTCTGTTTAGAGTTATAATCGTTTTTATTTTATTTCTTTAACTGTACTTAACGTTATTTTAAATATGTTCACCGAGTAATTATTTTTATGTCTTGCTTCCATCAACTCTACACCCAGACTGCCTCTTACGCCCGACCCTCCAAACTTACTTCTCTCTCAGAGAGTGCTTAAAAACCCCGAGCGAAGAGTAGCAAAAGAGCGAGTGTGACCGTCTTTCCTGCTACAACTCGGCCGTCCTGACCGTAAGATCTCCTGATCCTTACATCATTAACGTTACACTAAGGTGAAATCTTATAACTACAAGTTAGTTAGGTACATTACACAAAAGTCTATTACAGTTATCATTATTTTAATTTGCTTAAGAATAACTTTTAGTCGCTTTTTCTTTTACCTATCCAATGCTTTATGTTATGGCTACTCCATACACCTTGATAAGGGTTACGACTAAGCTGAAAGCCTTCCACATCCTTAATTAGAAACCGGTCATTTTTGAGAACCTTGTCTATTACATAAGGCCCTTTGTGCTTTGGGATTAGCTTTTTTGATGCTCCTATAGTCGAATCAAAATTCTTCACCATAATATAATCTCCTGCTTTATATTCTGTGGAATTTACCCTTCTGCTATTATACTGCTGCTCATTGTAATTCTGGATTTTCCTTTGATGTATTTCCCCATCCTTTCTAATTGTATCCAAATTTTGTTCATCATTCACTATTCCTAGCTGCTCTAGTCCTTCTCTTAACTCATCTCCGACTTTGCCTCTTTGCTCTACACCGAAGAGCATTTTGCTCGGCAACTGTTTAATGCTCCTATGAAGTGTGTTATTTAAACTATGTTCAACATTCTCCACTACCAAATCCCAATATATACCCTTATCTGGCTCCGATAATTTAGCAAGCATAGGTCCCAAGGTACGATTCACCCTCTCAATTTGACCATTAGCTTGAGGGGACCCTGTGGCAATCTTAATGTGCTTAATGTTATTCTGATTTACAAATGTCTCAAAATCTGATGATGTAAAACAGCTTCCTCTATCTGAAACTATGGAAAAGGGTCGACTGTACGCCCTAAAATAGTCCTTAAGAGCTAGAACCGCTTCTTTAGTATTCGTCTTTTTTTTTTGGATACAGTCTGATGAGTTTGGTAAAACCGTCAATAATAACAAACAAGTGCTTCTTGCATCTGCCTGATGCTATAGGACCACAATGATCGATGTGAATTAGTTCAAAGGGTCGATTCCCTTTAGGGATACTGTGCAACATTCCTTCCCCTTTTCCAGACTTTGGCGAATACGCAACACACTTTAAACAATTGCTAATGTGTTTCACAACTTTCTCCTTGATGTTAGGAAACCAATACGTTTTCGAGATGGCATCCATTACTTTATCTCTGCCGATATGACCTAGTTCGTTATGATATTTAAAGAGGATTGACTCCTCCATTTCACTCGGAACACAAAACAACAACCTTCCATCATTGGTTTTCCTGTAAACTATTCCATTTCTCATTTCAAATAACTTATCCTCAGCGGATTCTAACTTTCTTTTCACTTCCTGCAATTTTTCATCCCTGTGCTGGCATATAATAAGATTGTCTTCAAAACTATTTGTATCTACAACAAGTATGTTCGTACATCTACTAAGCGCATCTACATGTTGCATCTGCTTGCCTGCCCTGTGCACTACTTCATAATCATAATTCTGTAGCTCAAGAGCCCATCGCGCAATTCTCGGGTTTAATTCAATTCGATTGAGAGTGAGAGTCAGCGAATTACAATCTGTAAGTACCTTAAAACATCTTCTCTGTAAATACACTCTGAACCTGCGGACTGCATACACTATTGCCAAGGTCTCTAATTCGAAACTGTGGTACTTTGATTCTACGTCTGACGTCCGTTTTGAGAAATAAAAAACAGGGTGCAGCTTCTTGTCCTCTTTCCTTTGCATTAACATTGCCACAAAGCCTAATGCGCTCGCATCACAATGCAGCTCTACTTCGTCCTTGTGGTTATATATTGCCAACACCGGCGCTTGTACTAATTTATCTTTGAGCAGCGAAAAACAATCCAGTTCTACCTTTCCAAATTTAAACACTCTATCTTTCTTTAATAGGTCATAGAGTGGTTTCGCAATTAATGAAAAGTTTTTAATAAAACGACGAAAATAAGAAGCCAAGCCCAAGAAACTTCTTACTGTGTGAACGTTTGTTGGTATGGGAAAATTCTTAACCGCCTCTATGCCCTTATCATCGGCTCTAATGCCCTCTTCCGATATGAGAAATCCTAAGTATTTAATGCTTGACTGAAAGAACTCACACTTATCTATACGCAGTTCCAGCTTGTTTCTGATTATCCTTCTAAAAACTTCTTCCAGTGTATCCAGGTGCTCTTCTGCAGTTCTACTAGCTATCATGATATCGTCTTGATACACTATTACTTTACTATCTCTAATCAAATCTGTAAAAATTTTGTTCACAAATCTTTGAAACACTGATGATGAATTTTTCAGACCCATTGGCATCCTGAGGAACTCAAACTGGCCTAACGGAGTGACGAATGATGTATATTTAACTGAGTTTTCCTCCATGAACACGTGAAAATACCCATCTTTTAGATCCAATTTTGAAAAAAATCTTTTGTCTCCAAGCCTGTCTAATAAATCGTCTATTAGAGGTATAGGGTAGTTATCTTTAACCAAAACTTTGTTCAATCTCCTAAAGTCAATGCACAACCTTAACTCGCCAGCTTTCTTAGGCACTAACACAATGGGTGATGCATACTCCGACTCACTAGGGCGAATGATCTTCTTCTCCAAGTATCCGTCTAACATCGCCTGCAATTTCCCTTTTTCGGAATACGACAATCTTCTAGGTGCACAACTGAATGCCTTCGACCCCTCCAAGTTAAGCTTCATTTCACATTTTACATCAGGCAATTCGGGCCTTTGTGCTGCCAAATATGCACTCTCGAACAACTGCTCAAACTTTTTCCGAACTTTAAAATCTAATGTTTCACCTATTTTGCAATCAACTCCCGTGTTGAATATTTAGTAACTCAAATTCTACTTCGGTTAGAGATTGGACATCAGCAATTTCTCTTCTTTCTTCAAACTTTGTAGATCTAACTCTTTCATTAGCTAACTCACTAACCGCTTCATTCCCACTTTTCATAACCATTTTGCTTTTACCTTCATTCTCTATTTCACTAACAATCTTGCTATCACTTTCCTTCACCATTTCACTAACAATTTCGCTATCATTTTGCTTAACCATTTCGCTAACAATTTTCTTTTCCTCATGTTCAGAGGTACATTCTTTCGTGACTCTTCTATTGTCAAAATTCTTTTCTTTAACTACTTCATCCACTGTTCTCTCAACATTTACATTACTAGCTATTTGCGAATCTGTACAGCATGACAAGGACTCAAACTTCGACCGCTCTCCGAGTTCATTTTCGGCTTCTTTCATTTCAAGTGTAAGCATTCTCAAGGCGTCTAAGTCTAACTTAATATTACATGCTTTCATAAAATCTCTTGCCAAAATTACTTCATGGCTCATAGACTCGTTATCAACGACTATTAAATGAAAGAATATCTTTATTGAATTTTTGAAAACAAAACATTTGATTTTTCCATATGACAAAAGTGGACTCTTATTTAATCCGTAATATTTATGATTAAATGAAATTAACTGTATCTTTTCTGGTACACATGAGATTTTAATAAGTGAAACATCACTGCCTGAGTCTATGAAGCATGCTGTAATTAGGTAAGGGTTTGTTAGAGTTTCAAAATATATCTTGACATATCTTACGTCGTCGCGATTCTTAGCCAGCTTCTCTTTATTAAGAGGACACTTAGCCACCCAGTGATCCAAAGCACCGCATCCGAAGCAGGACCCTGGCACTCTGTCGGGTTTCTTGCAGTCCTTTCTCATGTGACCCTTTGAGTTGCATTTGTAGCAACGGAAATCTTCTTTGAAACGTCTGCCAGTAGCAGCCACCTGTGTAGCTTCTCTTGCTGCTTGCTGTACCGGTAGCTGAATGCCTGAAAATGCACGGGGTAATTCTGCAATGCACTTGAACCCTTGAATCTGCGCTTGGATGCGGAGTCCCTCCACAGGAATCCTTTCAATGGCTTTTTCTACTCGTTCCTCTTCACTGATGCAGATAGCGTCTGACAACCTGGCCTTCTCGTCGATGTAGCTGACGAACTTCTCATTGGCGCTCCATATGCGAGACTCGAATAGGCGCCTGGCATCCGCTTGAGACATCGTTTTTCCGAACTCCTCGACAAGCTGCTCACAGATGTTGCCCACGGGTTCCAGAATGCGCGTACCATTGGCATGTAGCCACTCATGAGCCTGTCCTTTTAGCTTGGACACTAGAAGCATATGCATTTGTACACCTTTGATTCCGTATACACCGCTTATATTTGTCAGTTGCGTGACCCATTTTTTTCCACACGAGTTCCCATTAAATTCCGACAACGCTTCTTTTGCTAATTGGAATTTTGCAGCCGACGAAAAACCGCTTTCCAACACTTCTTCCGAGCGTTGGTTTACCAGCCCTGGTTCGCGACGCTGATTTTGCGCGCCAATTACTTCTGCTGCCGTCTCGTTTTCACTGCCTTCGTTTTCCTCGCCGCTGTCGTGCCCCGCGCAATTTTCGTTGCTTGTCGGCACGAAACTGTGCGCTTCGTCTTCTGTCTGGCGTTGAGGCGCCACTATGTCGAACAATTGCGGTCGCAGCAAATCGCACAATTTTTTCAGCAAGTCATCTGTGTTGTTGTCTCCCTCTTTCTCATTTGTGATCTCCGACACTCGACCGTTATTTTCGTCTTCTGTATTTTCCTCGACAGTCTCAGTTCCAATAGATATGGAACAAGCTCCTCGTCGATCTGGTGGAACATCGTTTAAGCGTGCCACAAGTTCGGCCTTTGACCCTGTTGTAGGCAAGTCCAACAGCTCCAGCCACTTCTTTAATGTTGGCAAGTTGTGGGCGTCAATGTTAATGTTCATTGCGTTAAAGTTCAACACTTCTGATATTGTGGGCGGTAGATAAATTATACGACTCACTAAGAACTTCAGTTTATTGTCTGTTTAGAGTTATAATCGTTTTTATTTTATTTCTTTAACTGTACTTAAGGTTATTTTAAATATGTTCACCGAGTAATTATTTTTATGTCTTGCTTCCATCAACTCTACACCCAGACTGCCTCTTACGCCCGACCCACCAAACTTACTTCTCTCTCAGAGAGTGCTTAAAAACCCCGAGCGAAGAGTAGCAAAAGAGCGAGTGTGACCGTCTTTCCTGCTACAGTATAAAAAACAATTTTGCAGAAATTCCAATATTTTTCATGTCCTGGTGAAATTTTATATGTTGATATTTTCTCCACTGATGGAAAGTTTTTACCGACTTGTGTCGACAAGATTTCAACATCCGCTATATCGAAGCCACTTCCCTCATGTGCCACTTTAGATTTCAATTTAAATCGTCAATTGATAGTCTCCCGGCAGCACATACTATGTTCTCGAAAATAATTCTGAAATCTCCATTGTGAATGCGCCCCCTCTACTCCATACCTTTAACGGCCAGGTGGAACGATTTCATAGCACCCTTTTAAAATCTTTTGGTGCACAAAGTTGAAAAAAAAGGGAAAGGATACAATCGAGCCAATATTTGTGGCTACAATAAAATACAATAAATCCATACATTTCGTTATAAAAAAGCCACCAGCTCAACTTTTGCCAGAAAAAGCAAAATTCTACAGAAAGTCAAATCGAAATCAAAAAACAATTAAAATTATCAAAAAAGCTCACTTCACTCTATTCCAAAGTTTATATACCCTTGCAGTCCTTGGCAATAATATTTTTACATTTTGAATTTTTTTTTCCTGAAACTCAATTCATCAATACACAAACAAAACATTCAAATTATTACTCTTTTTACTACAATTTTTCTTCTTCTTCCATCATCCCCTAAGTAAAGCACGGGACGCATACACATACAGTTCATGTTGCGTTGCTTCTGTGTGTATTAATGCATGTTCTCTGTTGATTTGATGAGGACGTAGTAGACAGCAAGCAGCGCTTGAACCGATTTATATTGACTGTAACTTGTGTTCTATTTATACGATCAGATTAAAATTTTGGGATCTGAGATTTTATATCAAATATTATCATATTGGTGAATTTCATGGGAATTCTCCAATTTTCGCAGAAATATTTTTTCTAGAGCTATATAATATAGTAGTCCGATCCTAATGATTTTCATACTTTATCGTACCCAAGTAATAAGAAGCTTAAATACCAAGTTTAATCCCAATAGCTCCTAAGATGATTGACAGACGGACATGGGTTAATCGATTCAGCTCATCATGCTGATCAAGAATATATATACTTAATAATGGTGTCGGAAACGTCTCCTTCTGTGCGTTACAAACATCTGACCAATTTTATAATCCCCTCTGCAAGGGTATACAAACAGCATGTTTTGCTTGAATATCATAAGGAAAGACAGGCGGTCTTGGTGAAGAGAAATAAAAGATTAGACAATGAGATAACACCCCTCTATGAAGAGGATATAATTAAGGCAGACATGTGCACATCGTTGCTCACAAAAGGACAACATTAGATAAGAAAAATTAGAAACAGCGGAGCTTATAAACCCTCATTATAGACCGATAGTAACAGGAAGAGAATGGTTATGAAACGAATTTGGGTACAAGACTCGACTAATCTCTCAGCCTATCTGGAAATCGAAAAAGAATCCTTAGAACATGTGAAACTGTTCCCACAATCCCACATGCAAAAAGTTCTAAAAGCCGAGATAGAGCAGATATTCATTGCAGATTCACTACAGACATACGAGAAGTCTTAATATGACAATATGTACAACTTTAAAGGTAATAGCGGGGATACCAGGACCGAGGACACCATATCGACGATTGCACTGTGGACGGAAAGCCCGATATTTTCGCATAAAGTCTAAAAAGTCATGAAATGGTATGGTGCCTTTTGTTATTTATTTAGAAACTGGAAACTCTAAGTACAATATATTGATGAACTATCGATTAGTTATTGCAGCCCTGAATGAGAACCAGGGCCCCAAATTCAAGCATGTGCTCAGAGGTTTGTTTTCATTTGCAAGCTTTAAGAATTTGCTGAAGTTTGAGGTGACATAATTTAGAAGAAGTAAACACTAATAGCTTAATTAACTAAGAAAAATACAGAGCCAGGTGTGCTTAATATGAATTCCAGTTAAGAATTGTGAAGTTGTTGGCTAACGACTGCGCCCTTGCGGAGCCCCAATCTGCTCGCTTTGTATGATGCGGCCTTCGGATGATTTCCACCGAGGCGGCTTTGAGGCACTGGCGATTTGGAAAGAATGAGATGACCGGGTTGACTTCAATCCAGTTGCTTTATTTTCTTAACCTAAAACTATAGTACAATTGTATGCGGGCACAGAAGGTGCAACCACATCGTTCGAGATTAATTTCAAGAGTAAAATTCAAGTACAGCAAACCACGCTGTCTTTTACAAAATCAAAGTTCTGGAAATTTCCATAGAAGCAATAAAAAAGAAAAGAATTGAAGTAACGGATCTCCAAGTTTGTCACTTCAAAGTAACTTGCGCTGTTCTTGGTCTCTCTCTCTCTCTTCGGTCGTTTTCTCTTTCAGCAAAGAGAGTCTGGCTTCAGTTGAAGCCCAAACATTCTCCCCCCTTTGATGATGACAATCTTCATCATCAAATTCACGTCCGGAAGACTCCTGCGAAAAGAAAACTGAAACGAGAAAGTAACAATTTAACGCTTAGGTGTAGGGCTGGTGTCATTCTCCATCCAATTCTCCTGAATAGGCAGTGGACAGAGTTTGGCTACCGGTCGTTTCATGAGTCCCTTGACTGTCTTCAAAGTCACCACTCTCACTAGTCCATCGGGTCCTGCATGAGTCTCCATAACCCGACCTAGAGGCCATTGATGAGAAGGGAATCGCTCGTCGCTGGTGAGCACTATGCATCCAACTGTTAGATTTTCCTTGGTCTGCAGCCATTTTGGTCTCCTTTGAAATCGTGATAAATATTCCGAATTCCATCTTCTCCAAAACTGTTGTGTATAATATTGACAATTCTTCCATCGATCAACCAGAGTAACTTTAGACAATTCCGGAGCAGGAGGTGCTAAAGGCGCTTCACCCATCAGAAAGTGACCGGGTGTTAATACCATTAAATCGTCAGGATCATTTGATAGGGGACATAACGGTCTTGAATTTAAACAAGACTCAATCTGTGCCAACACAGTTGCCATTTCCTCGAATGTTAAAACTTGTTCTTCGAGAGTTCTCTTCAGATGATACTTCATGGACTTCACTCCAGCCTCCCACAATCCACCAAAGTGTGGCGCTGATGGTGGGTTGAAATGCCAGTTGATTCCTTTTCTCAATAATGTTGGCGCAATATGTTTCGTAATGTACGAACAATATGCCAGTTTGTCCACTTGCAATTTTTTGTTGGCTCCAATAAAATTAGTACCGCAGTCACTATAAACGTCTGTGCATAGGCCAGGTCTGCCAATGAAACGGTTAAATGCTCCTATAAACGCATCTGAGGTCAGATCTCCAACTGGTTCCAAATGAATGGCCTTCGTCACTAGACATACGAACACAGCAATATATCCCTTCTGGGATACACGTCCTCTTCCGAAGGGCGAAATATGTACGGGTCCAGCGTAGTCCACTCCAACGGATGAGAATGCTCTAGAAGGACGTACCCGTACTGCTGGTAACATTCCCATTTTCTGACCTGCAAATTGAGGCTTCATCTTAAAACATGTGATACATTTATGAATTGCAAACCGAACTGCATTGCGTCCATTAACAATCCAGAATTTCTTCCTTATAAAATTCAGCGTTAGTGAGGTTCCACCATGCAAGGTGCAAATATGACTGTAAGATATGACCAGATCTGTGAATGGATGTTTATACGGTAGTACATAAGGATATTTTTCATTTATGGGCGACAGGGAATCTCGAAGCCTGCCTCCGAGACGTAAAACACGTTCGTTCGAATCAAAATACGGATTAAGAGACAGATAGTATGCTGTCCTTTGCTATTACCCTTCCTTCCGATAGCGCCTTCCATTCAGAGTTAAAACAATCCTTCTGCACCATCCTAATCAATTCACGTAGGCCCTCTTCTAATTCCACAATTGAGAGTCCTAATCCTCTTCGTTCTGCCACAGATGTACGACAATTATATACGAAACGTTTTATATATGATATAATCCAGACGAATCGTGTATACGATCAATACTTGCTGATAAATGCTACACCTGGCATTTCTTCCACTGATATCTTATGGCACTTCACCTTTCTGACTTCAGTGTCAACAACCGACAGCGAATCCTGATCAATAGCATCACAAGGCCAATTGATGTCTGATTCTTGTAACCATGATGGTCCATGCCACCATAATTCATACGATGCCAACTTGGTTGCACTCATTCCACGGCTTAGATAATCTGCAGGGTTATCTTTCGAGGCGACGTGTCTCCATTGCCCTTCGTCTGAGATTTCACGGATTTTGTTTATTCGATTGGACACAAATACTTTCCACTTGGCAGCTCCACCACGGATCCAACTGATAGTTATCATAGAATCTGACCAAAAAATAGTGTTCGAATAATTAATGTTAATTCCTAGATTCTCTTTTAGATACTTATACATTTTGGCTGCTTCAAGCGCAGCACATAACTCTGCCCTAGGTATGGTTAGTTGTTGTTTAGTTGGCGATACTCTCCCCTTTGACAATAGCAACTCTGTGTGATACTTATCTTCTCCAATTGGGAAGCGGAAGTAAGCCGTAGCTCCATATGCTCGTGTCGAGGCAACGCAAAACAGGTGCAATTCAGCCACACCACCCGGCAGTCCCCATGTAACATGCCGTGGTATTCGTGTAGTTACTATGTTTGGTAACTCCTTCACGAATTTCTCCCATTCTCTTTTAATAGTGTCCGGTAGTGGGCTATCCCAGCCAATTTTCTCCTTCCACAGTTGCTGCATGAGAGTTTTGGCAGTAATCATTATCGGACTAAGCCATCCCATGGGATCAAACAGTCGTGCAATTGCTGATAGTATTGTCCTCTTTGTAGGTGAGCTCATTGGTGGAACGACATGCAAAGCAAAACGGAACTCGTCTTCTTTGGGACTCCAGTATAGACCTAAAGTGCGAATGGCATCATTACCTTCCATGTGTAACAATCCGCTTGATTCTCGATGTTCAACTGGTATGTTCTCTAATAGCTTTGGGCAATTACTCGCCCACTTCCGTAGTTCGAATGTACCACTACAAAGCATTCCAATCACTTGGTTCTTGACATCCTCCGTTTCTGCAATACTGTCGCCACCAGACAGTATGTCATCTACATACATTTGATGATTTATAACATCCACCGCCAGTGGATACTTCTCGCGTTCATCCATAGCTAATTGTTTCATGACTCTCATGCCTAAATAAGGTGCGGAGCTCGTTCCAAACATTACCGTTGTGCAGGCATATTCTGCCACATAATCATTAGTGTCCGGATTCCATAGAATACGTTGGTACTACATTTTTTCAACATCTGCCATAAATACATATTTTAGCCCTCGCCAATTGAGAATGATTCCTTGAAGATGTACGTGGAATTTTGGACCTATTGCTAGAATCTCATTAAGTGATTTTCCATTGCTCGTCTTGCTCGATCCATAGAAGACAACTCGTACCTTCGTAGTTGATGACGATTCCTTTATGACTGGGTGATGCGGTAGGTAACAATAATCGACTCCCCCAATGCAAGATTGCCCGTCTTACTAGCCCGTGACGTTACACGTTCCATTTGACCCAGCTCCAGATATTCATTTATTGTGCCAACATAAGCATTTTTCAAACTCGCATCGGTACGCAACCGTCTGTCCAGAGAATGTAATCGTTTTAGCGCGCCCTTATATGATTCTCCAATTACCATTGATTCGTCCAAGTAAGTAAGAAAAGGATGACGAACAACATATTTCCCAGACGGCATTCGGCTATGTGTCTTAACGAAGAAATCTTTGCACCAGTTATCCTCTACTGAAACCCCACGTGGCTCCTCGTCGAATTGTTCTAGCTCCTAAAACTTACATAACAATTGTTCAAGTATATCATCAGCTTCCTTCTTTCGTACCGTTATGGTGTAGAACGATCTCCTACGAGCTTCTTGATTCGTTTTTCCTGATACTATATATCCCAAATGCATATTTTGCGCCAGAGGCACACCACGTATTCCTCGATGCACTTCTCCTAACATCAGCTCATCGTAGACGTCATTTCCCAGCAGAATATCAACTCCTTGTGGACTGAAGAAGTTATGGTCGGCCAACGGTAAGCCCTTTAGATGAGTCCACTCTTCAAATGGCAGTCGTTTGATTGGCATGCGCTTACTCACTAGGGGTATTACTGACGCGAGCAGCTTGAATTTCGCATGTGGGTTGTAGATTGATCTTATGACTAGCTCCACCTCTGCTGCCGCATCTGTAATTTTTGTATCTGCTAATCCAGTAATCGTGATGTAAGCCTGTTTGCGCCGTAAACGTAGCTGCTGAGCTGCATTCTCTAAAATGAACGAAACTTGTGAACCTTGATCCAAAAACGCTCTAAACTGTAAGGGATAGCCTTCTATCGACTCTACCCGAACCATTGCTGTTGATAATAAAACCTCGTCTTTATGCCGTACCGCAATTTCTGCTGTACTTTTTCCAATTAAAGCATTCGCAGATGCTGTTGGGATAACTCCCTTCCTTAGTGTGCCAAGCGACCTCTCGCATCCTGACTTGTCTACATGAAGTAGTGTATGATGCCGTCCTTGACATTTTTCACAATTTACCGCACTGTCACATGCATCTATTCGGTGATTTGGTCTAAGGCATCTAAAACACAGTCGACGCCTCACTACACATGCCTTTCGTTCCGATAGCCTCATCTCCTGGAATATCCTACATACTCCGATAAGGTGTGCATCCCCTTGACACACAATCCATAGGTCTGTCTCTCGAGTAACAAATGAAGCCTTTGTGTAGTTCTGGTTAACTCGTAACCCATGTACACCTGGCTTTCCGATGTCTATCCCGTGATAGAGTTCCCTCGATATTACCTGCTGACGCCGTAATCATTGTTCTGTACTGTGTTTCAAGATACTGACTGAGCTCCTCAAAGCTCGGCAGATTCTGCGTTGAAGATATTGACCGCTCCCAATCCACTCTTAATTGATTCGGTAATCTCTTCATCATGTAGTACACTAAAATTTCAGACTGTTGTCGCACATTCACACCAGTCTTCTCCAATGAATTCACACATGAGCGGGAAGTTTGCACAAATCTTCTCAAACTTTCCGCATCTCCATATTTTATTGGTAATTGCTGATCGAACACATCCATGTAATGTAAAAATAACACTCGCTTATTATCATACAAATTCATCAACATTCTCCAAGCCACTTCATAGTTCGCCGCTATTAGCGTTAGATGTTCAATATCCTTAGCTGCGTCTCCAACCAATGAATCCTTCAAATAATGAAAGCGATATAAGTCCGTCAGCTTGTCGCAGTGGTGTACTCTTGTTAAAAACACCTCCTTAAACGCCGGCCACTCAATAAATTTCCCGCTGAAGGTAGGCAGTTTAACTGTTGGGAGTTTCACTTCCTCCAAACTTGGTCCCATGTGTTCAAACAAGACTCATCAAATGCAGTCGACGCCGGGATTCTCCGATCCTTATGTCTCTGCAACTCGTTTCGAATCTCAGCTACTCCCATTATGTAGGTTTCGTCGAAAAAGTCTCTGATGTCTTTGTCAAAATATCTGCCCTTTATCTCGTCATTATCTCGTTCTTGCACCAGTTGGTAATGATTGCGCTGAAAATCTGCGTGAAGGTGGGCCATCGAGTCCAATCTGGCTTCCAGATGACTCTCGGTTTGTCCCGCCTCATCCGATTTATACCGCGCCAATGACTTCTCCAGCGAAGTCAGCAATGTGATTTGCTCCGTAGCCAACGGTAACAGTTTTTCAGCCATAATGAACACCTACCCAAACACATCAACGTTAAATTGTACTCACCCGAATCAGTCAATCCACTGGCACTCACACTCTAAATCCAATCGCCAAGATCATTCCTCCCGGGTTTCGGCACCAAAAATATGTTGGCTAACGTCTGCGCCCTTGCGGAGCCCCAATCTGCTCGCTTTGTATGATGCGGCCTTCGGATGATTTCCACCGAGGCGGCTTTGAGGCACTGGCGATTTGGAAGGAATGAGATGACCAGGTTGACTTCAATCCAGTTGCTTTATTTTCTTAACCTAAAACTATAGTACAATTGTATGCGGGCACAGAAGGTGCAACCACATCGTTCGAGATTAATTTCAAGAGTAAAATTCAAGTACAGCAAACCACGCTGTCTTTTACAAAATCAAAGTTCTGGAAATTTCCATAGAAGCAATAAGAAAGAAAAGAATTGAAGTAACGGATCTCCAAGTTTGTCACTTCAAAGTAACTTGCGCTGTTCTTGGTCTCTCTCTCTCTCTTCGGTCGTTTTCTCTTTCAGCAAAGAGAGTCTGGCTTCAGTTGAAGCCCAAACATTCTCCCCCCTTTGATGATGACAATCTTCATCATCAAATTCACGTCCGGAAGACTCCTGCGAAAAGAAAACTGAAACGAGAAAGTAACAATTTAACGCTTAGGTGTAGGGCTGGTGTCATTCTCCATCCAATTCTCCTGAATAGGCAGTGGACAGAGTTTGGCTACCGGTCGTTTCATGAGTCCCTTGACTGTCTTCAAAGTCACCACTCTCACTAGTCCATCGGGTCCTGCATGAGTCTCCATAACCCGACCTAGAGGCCATTGATGAGAAGGGAATCGCTCGTCGCTGGTGAGCACTATGCATCCAACTGTTAGATTTTCCTTGGTCTGCAGCCATTTTGGTCTCCTTTGAAATCGTGATAAATATTCCGAATTCCATCTTCTCCAAAACTGTTGTGTATAATATTGACAATTCTTCCATCGATCAACCAGAGTAACTTTAGACAATTCCGGAGCAGGAGGTGCTAAAGGCGCTTCACCCATCAGAAAGTGACCGGGTGTTAATACCATTAAATCGTCAGGATCATTTGATAGGGGACATAACGGTCTTGAATTTAAACAAGACTCAATCTGTGCCAACACAGTTGCCATTTCCTCGAATGTTAAAACTTGTTCTTCGAGAGTTCTCTTCAGATGATACTTCATGGACTTCACTCCAGCCTCCCACAATCCACCAAAGTGTGGCGCTGATGGTGGGTTGAAATGCCAGTTGATTCCTTTTCTCAATAATGTTGGCGCAATATGTTTCGTAATGTACGAACAATATGCCAGTTTGTCCACTTGCAATTTTTTGTTGGCTCCAATAAAATTAGTACCGCAGTCACTATAAACGTCTGTGCATAGGCCAGGTCTGCCAATGAAACGGTTAAATGCTCCTATAAACGCATCTGAGGTCAGATCTCCAACTGGTTCCAAATGAATGGCCTTCGTCACTAGACATACGAACATAGCAATATATCCCTTCTGGGATACACGTCCTCTTCCGAAGGGCGAAATATGTACGGGTCCAGCGTAGTCCACTCCAACGGATGAGAATGCTCTAGAAGGACGTACCCGTACTGCTGGTAACATTCCCATTTTCTGACCTGCAAATTGAGGCTTCATCTTAAAACATGTGATACATTTATGAATTGCAAACCGAACTGCATTGCGTCCATTAACAATCCAGAATTTCTTCCTTATAAAATTCAGCGTTAGTGAGGTTCCACCATGCAAGGTGCAAATATGACTGTAAGATATGACCAGATCTGTGAATGGATGTTTATACGGTAGTACATAAGGATATTTTTCATTTATGGGCGACAGGGAATCTCGAAGCCTGCCTCCGAGACGTAAAACACGTTCGTTCGAATCAAAATACGGATTAAGAGACAGATAGTATGCTGTCCTTTGCTATTACCCTTCCTTCCGATAGCGCCTTCCATTCAGAGTTAAAACAATCCTTCTGCACCATCCTAATCAATTCACGTAGGCCCTCTTCTAATTCCACAATTGAGAGTCCTAATCCTCTTCGTTCTGCCACAGATGTACGACAATTATATACGAAACGTTTTATATATGATATAATCCAGACGAATCGTGTATACGATCAATACTTGCTGATAAATGCTACACCTGGCATTTCTTCCACTGATATCTTATGGCACTTCACCTTTCTGACTTCAGTGTCAACAACCGACAGCGAATCCTGATCAATAGCATCACAAGGCCAATTGATGTCTGATTCTTGTAACCATGATGGTCCATGCCACCATAATTCATACGATGCCAACTTGGTTGCACTCATTCCACGGCTTAGATAATCTGCAGGGTTATCTTTCGAGGCGACGTGTCTCCATTGCCCTTCGTCTGAGATTTCACGGATTTTGTTTATTCGATTGGACACAAATACTTTCCACTTGGCAGCTCCACCACGGATCCAACTGATAGTTATCATAGAATCTGACCAAAAAATAGTGTTCGAATAATTAATGTTAATTCCTAGATTCTCTTTTAGATACTTATACATTTTGGCTGCTTCAAGCGCAGCACATAACTCTGCCCTAGGTATGGTTAGTTGTTGTTTAGTTGGCGATACTCTCCCCTTTGACAATAGCAACTCTGTGTGATACTTATCTTCTCCAATTGGGAAGCGGAAGTAAGCCGTAGCTCCATATGCTCGTGTCGAGGCAACGCAAAACAGGTGCAATTCAGCCACACCACCCGGCAGTCCCCATGTAACATGCCGTGGTATTCGTGTAGTTACTATGTTTGGTAACTCCTTCACGAATTTCTCCCATTCTCTTTTAATAGTGTCCGGTAGTGGGCTATCCCAGCCAATTTTCTCCTTCCACAGTTGCTGCATGAGAGTTTTGGCAGTAATCATTATCGGACTAAGCCATCCCATGGGATCAAACAGTCGTGCAATTGCTGATAGTATTGTCCTCTTTGTAGGTGAGCTCATTGGTGGAACGACATGCAAAGCAAAACGGAACTCGTCTTCTTTGGGACTCCAGTATAGACCTAAAGTGCGAATGGCATCATTACCTTCCATGTGTAACAATCCGCTTGATTCTCGATGTTCAACTGGTATGTTCTCTAATAGCTTTGGGCAATTACTCGCCCACTTCCGTAGTTCGAATGTACCACTACAAAGCATTCCAATCACTTGGTTCTTGACATCCTCCGTTTCTGCAATACTGTCGCCACCAGACAGTATGTCATCTACATACATTTGATGATTTATAACATCCACCGCCAGTGGATACTTCTCGCGTTCATCCATAGCTAATTGTTTCATGACTCTCATGCCTAAATAAGGTGCGGAGCTCGTTCCAAACATTACCGTTGTGCAGGCATATTCTGCCACATAATCATTAGTGTCCGGATTCCATAGAATACGTTGGTACTACATTTTTTCAACATCTGCCATAAATACATATTTTAGCCCTCGCCAATTGAGAATGATTCCTTGAAGATGTACGTGGAATTTTGGACCTATTGCTAGAATCTCATTAAGTGATTTTCCATTGCTCGTCTTGCTCGATCCATAGAAGACAACTCGTACCTTCGTAGTTGATGACGATTCCTTTATGACTGGGTGATGCGGTAGGTAACAATAATCGACTCCCCCCAATGCAAGATTGCCCGTCTTACTAGCCCGTGACGTTACACGTTCCATTTGACCCAGCTCCAGATATTCATTTATTGTGCCAACATAAGCATTTTTCAAACTCGCATCGGTACGCAACCGTCTGTCCAGAGAATGTAATCGTTTTAGCGCGCCCTTATATGATTCTCCAATTACCATTGATTCGTCCAAGTAAGTAAGAAAAGGATGACGAACAACATATTTCCCAGACGGCATTCGGCTATGTGTCTTAACGAAGAAATCTTTGCACCAGTTATCCTCTACTGAAACCCCACGTGGCTCCTCGTCGAATTGTTCTAGCTCCTAAAACTTACATAACAATTGTTCAAGTATATCATCAGCTTCCTTCTTTCGTACCGTTATGGTGTAGAACGATCTCCTACGAGCTTCTTGATTCGTTTTTCCTGATACTATATATCCCAAATGCATATTTTGCGCCAGAGGCACACCACGTATTCCTCGATGCACTTCTCCTAACATCAGCTCATCGTAGACGTCATTTCCCAGCAGAATATCAACTCCTTGTGGACTGAAGAAGTTATGGTCGGCCAACGGTAAGCCCTTTAGATGAGTCCACTCTTCAAATGGCAGTCGTTTGATTGGCATGCGCTTACTCACTAGGGGTATTACTGACGCGAGCAGCTTGAATTTCGCATGTGGGTTGTAGATTGATCTTATGACTAGCTCCACCTCTGCTGCCGCATCTGTAATTTTTGTATCTGCTAATCCAGTAATCGTGATGTAAGCCTGTTTGCGCCGTAAACGTAGCTGCTGAGCTGCATTCTCTAAAATGAACGAAACTTGTGAACCTTGATCCAAAAACGCTCTAAACTGTAAGGGATAGCCTTCTATCGACTCTACCCGAACCATTGCTGTTGATAATAAAACCTCGTCTTTATGCCGTACCGCAATTTCTGCTGTACTTTTTCCAATTAAAGCATTCGCAGATGCTGTTGGGATAACTCCCTTCCTTAGTGTGCCAAGCGACCTCTCGCATCCTGACTTGTCTACATGAAGTAGTGTATGATGCCGTCCTTGACATTTTTCACAATTTACCGCACTGTCACATGCATCTATTCGGTGATTTGGTCTAAGGCATCTAAAACACAGTCGACGCCTCACTACACATGCCTTTCGTTCCGATAGCCTCATCTCCTGGAATATCCTACATACTCCGATAAGGTGTGCATCCCCTTGACACACAATCCATAGGTCTGTCTCTCGAGTAACAAATGAAGCCTTTGTGTAGTTCTGGTTAACTCGTAACCCATGTACACCTGGCTTTCCGATGTCTATCCCGTGATAGAGTTCCCTCGATATTACCTGCTGACGCCGTAATCATTGTTCTGTACTGTGTTTCAAGATACTGACTGAGCTCCTCAAAGCTCGGCAGATTCTGCGTTGAAGATATTGACCGCTCCCAATCCACTCTTAATTGATTCGGTAATCTCTTCATCATGTAGTACACTAAAATTTCAGACTGTTGTCGCACATTCACACCAGTCTTCTCCAATGAATTCACACATGAGCGGGAAGTTTGCACAAATCTTCTCAAACTTTCCGCATCTCCATATTTTATTGGTAATTGCTGATCGAACACATCCATGTAATGTAAAAATAACACTCGCTTATTATCATACAAATTCATCAACATTCTCCAAGCCACTTCATAGTTCGCCGCTATTAGCGTTAGATGTTCAATATCCTTAGCTGCGTCTCCAACCAATGAATCCTTCAAATAATGAAAGCGATATAAGTCCGTCAGCTTGTCGCAGTGGTGTACTCTTGTTAAAAACACCTCCTTAAACGCCGGCCACTCAATAAATTTCCCGCTGAAGGTAGGCAGTTTAACTGTTGGGAGTTTCACTTCCTCCAAACTTGGTCCCATGTGTTCAAACAAGACTCATCAAATGCAGTCGACGCCGGGATTCTCCGATCCTTATGTCTCTGCAACTCGTTTCGAATCTCAGCTACTCCCATTATGTAGGTTTCGTCGAAAAAGTCTCTGATGTCTTTGTCAAAATATCTGCCCTTTATCTCGTCATTATCTCGTTCTTGCACCAGTTGGTAATGATTGCGCTGAAAATCTGCGTGAAGGTGGGCCATCGAGTCCAATCTGGCTTCCAGATGACTCTCGGTTTGTCCCGCCTCATCCGATTTATACCGCGCCAATGACTTCTCCAGCGAAGTCAGCAATGTGATTTGCTCCGTAGCCAACGGTAACAGTTTTTCAGCCATAATGAACACCTACCCAAACACATCAATGTTAAATTGTACTCACCCGAATCAGTCAATCCACTGGCACTCACACTCTAAATCCAATCGCCAAGATCATTCCTCCCGGGTTTCGGCACCAAAAATATGTTGGCTAACGTCTGCGCCCTTGCGGAGCCCCAATCTGCTCGCTTTTTATGATGCGGCCTTCGGATGATTTCCACCGAGGCGGCTTTGAGGCACTGGCGATTTGGAAGGAATGAGATGACCAGGTTGACTTCAATCCAGTTGCTTTATTTTCTTAACCTAAAACTATAGTACAATTGTATGCGGGCACAGAAGGTGCAACCACATCGTTCGAGATTAATTTCAAGAGTAAAATTCAAGTACAGCAAACCACGCTGTCTTTTACAAAATCAAAGTTCTGGAAATTTCCATAGAAGCAATAAGAAAGAAAAGAATTGAACTAGACCCGAGTTCACGTGAATTATGGGGTAGAACTAATATGGGGCCACTCCCAGCCAAAAAGAAAATATGTGAAGTCATAAACAAAAGTAGATAATTGTTCGAAGCAATAATCATATTTGCGTCTTCTTATCTTCAGTAACGCACAGTTGCTTGATGTATGGCGCAACAAAACAAAAAAAAAAGAATTAATTTATGACTGGGCTGTTAATCATATCGGCAGCAAAATATAGACGATCAAAAAAAAAAAAAAAAATTTTGATAAATACTATAAATGTCATAGAAGTGTGACAAACTTAAAAAACTGTCAACAATCTTTAAGGGTGAATCAGTAGATCTCTTAACAGCAAAAATTGAAAACTTTGAAACAAATCCCAATAACTGTGTTTCTGTCTTTCAATTGACAATTTACATTTAATGAAAGAATATTGAGTATGTGTACTTTCATGTGTATGTATCCCAATAACTGTGTTTCTGTCTTTCAATTGACAATTTACATTTAATGAAAGACTATTGAGTATGTGTACTTTCATGTGTATGTATGTATAGTAGAGTGTCCCAAAAAAATTAAAATTTTTTTTTTAACGCATACCATCTTATTTTGTTTGCATGGTCTAAAAACATCTGAAAATAAAGTTTCGACTATTTAGAATAACGGCAACCCTTGCCGAGTTGATCGCAAACACGTCGGTACTTGTATAGTATGGCGCAAGCACCCTGTATTGATTGCGTGTAATTACTTCATTCTTTTATTAGTCATCGCGATGTTTTCGTGTAGTGAACATGTCAATGGAGTTACGAAGTTCCAAAACGGAAATATTTTTTGTAGGGGACGTAAAACATCAAATCACCGGTTCTAAACTTCCCTCTAACGGGCATGTACTGGCAGTTTTCTTCTATAATATTCGTGAAGTGAAGTTAAATGTCAGTGAAAGTGCAAATCTCACAATTCGTGAGTGTATTATTTATTGGGAAAAGGCACTTTTACCGACAAGATCAATACCCAACTGTGTTAAAAAACTAGTTACCTTATACCAAGTTTGTAGAGAATAACAACAAAACAACAAATGCGAAAAAAAACTCAAGAAGTGTTTAAACAGCGTCGAAATGAATTTGTTTCAAACTTAAGCAATTTGTTTGACATAGCACATGCCGATGCACTTCAATCGATTAAAATAACTGAAGATAAGATCTTCTTGCAGCGCCAAAGAGAACCAGGTCGGCCCGGTCATTTAGACGGAGTGGACAAAAAAGTAACAGACAAAGAGGAAAGGACGCGGCTTAGAATCATCGAGAAGGAAAAGCGACGTGCTAAATATTTTTCATCCTTAGATCAGTCAACATCATCTCACCACCTCTAGAAAAGTCATCTTCTGATTCTGAAATAATAGAATTAGAAGAAAATAGGCCCAGCGCCCCGTCTCAGCCCGAAAAACTTATATGCGGAAAAATATCTTAGCTGCCAAGTTAGTTGCCGCATTAGACAGGTGTCAGTTAAGTGTGAGGGATTCTGTCTTTATAATAGAAGCAACTATTGAGACTTTGGGGCACAATACGGATGAATTCCCTCCATTCATAGAGTTCGTACGGAAATGCGAAAAGAACGGGCTGAAACTATAAAAATTGATTTTCAAAACAAGGTCCCGTACACGGTAACTGTCCACTGGGACGGAAAACTGTTGCCAGCTCTAGATTCACGTAAAAGTAAAAAAGAACGCCTACCGATAGTTATTACATATGATAATAAAGAACAAATTATTGCTGTTCCTAAGTTGGATAGCTCGACAGGAAGGGAAATGTTTCGGAAATTGTCAAACTGCTAGCATTATACAAAAGTGAATTAACCAAAGATATCGTTAGAGATGACTATCGCGAATTAAATGAGCTTTCAATTATATTTCTTGGCGGAGATTCAGAGAAGAAATTTAAGATTCGGCCTCCAGGTGCTATGCACAAGGCTCGATGAATGGCGAAAGCCACTTATTCATTGAAAATATCGTTACTTAGATCTCAATTCAGAATTTCAAACAAGGATAAGGGAGCTCTGTTGGAAGTATGTCTGTTCATCGTGACATCCTACGTTAAACCCTGGCTCCAATGTATTTTAGCAGTAAAGGCGCCATATTAGGATTTTATTTTTTGAAGGCCATGAAAAATTAAGAAACAATAGACAAAAGCATTTCAAAAGCAGCATTGCAGAAGTTTTGCCAGCATTTGTGGTATTTGACAGATGAAGTATCTATTCTGGCTTTATTTGATGGTGATGTCAATCTAGAAACTAAAGTAAGAATGATTTCTAACTTAACTAGAGAAAATCCAACTGCCCACAATAAACGTTACATTACATCCAACGAAGAACTCTGTAGCCAACTTTTTGGTATGTTAATTAATCTTTGAATTTGTTCTTTTACAAAGTTTGCTAATAGGTATAATTTTATAATATAATTTTTTTGCTAATATAATTGTAATTTTAGAGAAAAACATTGATGACTTCGTCTCTGTCAAAGCAAGTTCTTGTTTAATCGACTCCATATTGACGACAGTTTTTTGAACAAGTGTCCCTCGTCGTGGTCAAATGATAATTCGTTTCTACAGGCTAAAAGGAAGCTGCTAGAACTGAAAGCAGTCAATGACACGGCGAAAGAGCAGTTAAGTTAATGCAAGATTTCCATGGTTTGATCACTGTTCAAGAGAAGCAAAAACAATTTTTATTACGTTGCGTACAAAAACGTATGATTGAAGTCTCTTTTATAATAAAAAGAAAATAAATGCGAACTATATGATTTATTTTAAATTATTTAATTAATTTAAAAATTCAATTAAACTTTTCTCTATAGTGAGCATATAGCTTTCATACTAACTTTTAAACTTAAAGTTTGACGGCAAGTCGGCACGGGTTAATGACATCCGATCTCAATAATATTTTATATTTAAGTCTTTAGAGTCAAATGGAAAAAAAATTAAGTGAATGCATATTGAGATTCCGAAAAAAAAATTTCTCCTTGTAGCCTTGGACAACCTAATGTATAGGCAAAAGCAAAGTAGGCAAATAATCAGTTCTGCTGCGACTATTTTTCCGACTGCTGCTTTCTTCGACTTCCGAAATTGGCCAAAAGCAACAGTCGGAACAGTTCCTAGTATTAAAATGTATTATTCGGCTGTTGCTATAAAAGCAATTTGATTCGGGTTTTTGCTATTGCTACTGCTGTCGGGTTTCTAATTTTCGAATATTATACACTTGCAAAAAGGGTTTATTAATTTTGGTCAAACGTGTGCAACGCATAGAAGGAAGCATTTTTGATATTGCTACTGCTGTCGGGTTTCTAACTTTCGAATATTATATACTTGCAAAAAGGGTTTATTAATTTTGGTCAAACGTGTGCAACGCATAGAAGGAAGCATTTCGGAGCATATAATATATATATATTCTAGTTCGAGTTCATATAGCCATGTCCGTTCGTCTGGATCAACGCAAACTCCTCCTAGACCGTAAGAGCTACAGAGCTGCACGTAGGCTTATATATACTGCAGGGGTTGTATATCTCGGATTCAGCCGGATCGGACTACTATATCATATAGCTCCCATACAAACGGCAAAGTCACGAACAGTGACTTTTCTCAATAACTTCGTTATTTTCTGAGCTATTGTCGTGAAATATTAGTGGGTTCAAACCAAATTTGATCCCATAGGAATGATCGGTCAAAAACAGTGTTTTTTGCCAAAAACTTCGTTACTCTTAACGCGATAAATAAACATGTCAGTTTAATATACATATGTATATGTGAATGACTGTACCGAATTCGATAGAGATCGTGTGACTATATCATATAGCTCCCAAAGGAACGATCGGTGGAAAACAGTGACTTTGATTAATATCTTCGTTATTTCCTATGCTAAGATTGTGGGCCGTTCTTTCGCAAACATTAGCCTTCTTAGATAAAAATTTTTTCACTTTGATGGCTATACGTAAGGAAAGAGTTACCAAAAAAATTGCAAGGGTATACAAACTTTGACGAGGTCAAAGTTAGCCCCGGCCCTCTGGTTGTTTTTATTTTATTTCATTAACTTGTTAATTTTCTTATAGCCGATGTCATTCAATATGAAAATATATGTTCTGTATTTTACGTATTTTGATTTTCTTGACGTAGCACATGAACAAACTCATACGCGTATATTTTAATCAATGTTGAGCCGAAACAACAAACACCCAAAAGATCGGTAGCACATTGACCATGAAACTCAACAGTGAGTTCGTGTACATGTGAATGTTTCATCGGTTAAGCCGAATGGCACGTTTATTCGGCCAAGCCGAAATGTGTACCGAAGGCTGTGCATATAACGCAATTCGTATGCTCATCAGCATGAGCTGATTTTTACTCAACGCTGACTTTTGTTTAGGGAGTGGAAATGCGTGAGAATTTCACCGTAAGAGAAAATCAAGAAAAAAGTGAATTTTGCAGATCTCTGGTAATCACCTTGGCCCCACCGCTCTTTTAAATTCCAAAGTTCTTATATATGCCGATGATGTAAAAATCGCTAATCGCATCGTAGACTGTATTTCATGCCATACCCTTTTCAGGGGTTGTGTAGGGCTAACTTGTTATCGCTAAACTGTTCTAAGTGCAAAATTTTGTCTTTTTATAGAGGTTCTTTCCAATTAGCCAGTTACTTTCTAAATAATTTCCCGTTAGAAAGAATTAAAAATACTTTTTTGGTGGTTAAAGATTTGGGGAAGTTCCCAATAGCCCGTAAACTTATTTTTAATCAGCATATGTATATCGACTACTGCTAGTAGGGCTAAGAGTGTTTTTGGTTTTATAAAGCGCTGGTCGAAGGAGGTCAAGGATCCATATACTACCAAATTGAAGTATGGAGTTTTATCAAAAAAAATAAGAATCTGTACGAAAACAGTTTTTACTTTTTGCCTTTCATAATTTGTGCAGGTATGGTATAACTTTTCTTTACAAACTTTTGAATGGTGAGACTAACTGTTCCGAACTGTTATCGTGATTAATATATCTGTTTAATCGAGAAGAACCCGCAATACTTCATGCTTGTACAACTAACTTTTCTCTGCATGAACCACGTTATCGGTTCGGAAACATCGTTTATGGTTAAAAAAAAACTGCGCTCTTGTGCTTTCTCGCTCGTAATTAATTAAATATAACCTATTATCTTATTACTTTTAAAATTTTCTATTTCTTTGTACATTGTAACACTTTTTTACAGGCCCGGGCCTGGTGTCATATGGGCCGCTTGTTCGTACTGAGCGTTGTTCAAATATAGTATTACACTTGCAAAATCCATCGTTGCTGGATCAATTAGTTTCAAAAATGCCAATGTCAAAACGCATGCAATGGCAAGAGTTTTTATCTTAAGTACATCCATACGCCAATTTGGTTAAATAGTATCGGAAGACCAATTGCGAAGATAACATTAACTCCGGCCTTATGGAAAAACGTGTATATGCATAACTCGGTTGCATTGCACAAGGTACAACATTACGTGAGATAATTGAGTTTTTCCAAATTACGGGGCGGAAAGGGGCGTGGCAAAATCTTTACAAAAACAAAAACAAAATATGCGCATTTATTAAGCAAATATACATACCAAATTTGGTTTCTCTAGCTATTATAGTCTTTAAAAAAATCGGGTTTGTTTCAATTGCGGAGGCGGAGAGCGGCGGGGAAAAAATTTGAAATAAACTTGACCACCGTAGGTAATACACTAGTCTACGTACCAAATTTGGTGGCTCTAGCTCTTATAGTCTCTGAGATCTAAGTGTTCATACGGACAGACGGACGGACATGTCTAGATCGACTCGGCTGTTGATCCTGATCAAGAATATATACTTTATGAGGTCGGAAGAGCTTCCTTCTGCCTGTTACATACAATTTGGCGACTTTAATATACCATTTCACCGTATGGGTGTAAACAATAATGGTTTAACAAGGAAAGAGTACCAAACAACTTGCAAGGGTATACAAACGGCGCGGTCGAGGTTAGCCCCGGCCCTCTGGTTCTTGACAATAAAGTCATATTTTGTATACAATTTATAAATTGGAATGCACTATGGATCTAAAAAAAATCGCTGCCCACCGAAGAATGAGGAAAAATTTTGGCATATAAGGACATGAAAATGTCTTATCAAAGAATTGAGAAAAAATTGGAAGGTGCTCTTTGTAGTGTTTCAATTTCTTCGAAATCCCGAGGAGTATGGTAAAAACATAAAAGGTCGGACCAAACAGGCGACTACCTTAACTGACAGACGTGCATTTTTAAGAGATGTCTCGAATTCTCGTCACTCGGCAGCGAAAATTAACTTAGATTTAGGTATAGCCAGTGTGCCGACAGTTCGTCAAGTTATCCGGTTAAGCAATTATTTAAGAAGACTAAAACTGAAAAAAGAGCTTTAAATACAGTGCGTAAGAAGGCGCGTCTTCTTTTCGGTAGCAGCTGTATGTCATGAAAATTAGAATAGAAATACACCGTATATTCTGATGAAAAAAAAAAATCAACTTGGTGAGGCCAGATGCATTTAACTACTATTTCCACGATTTGTGAAAGCCAGAGGATTTTTTAAATCGCCATCATAGACGGGAAGGTGGAGTTATGTTCTGGGGGCCATATCTTACTATTGAGCCTGCAAGCTTCTCTTTCTGACATTCAAAATTAGTGTGTGGCGTATAAAAACGTGATGGAAAGTCATTTCTTCAAATGAAATACCTGTTCGGAAGTCTCAAGTGGAGGTATCAACAGGATAATTCCCAAATTCATGACGCGCGGGTTGTTAAAGTGTGGAACCACTCTCAAATCGTCGATTTGCTCAAGTGGAAAGTTTTTAAATCAGGTAGGCAATACGCCACAAAGGAGTCGCTAATAGAGGCCATTAAAGCTGCGTGGTAGAAAATTTCTGTAAATTAAATTAGTTTACCCACTCTTAAATCGTCTAAATATTGTAAGCTTACTCTAAAAAAAATGAAAACTTAATTTTGTTTATCGCATTTTCTTATAATTAAACAGTATCACCAAGTGTTTGTATTTAAGTGACCGAAAATAAACATCGTTTTTTTGTACTTCATTTCTCATGGGAATCATTAAATTTGATTATAAATTAAAACCAAGTCAAGAGTATAAAGAGTTCTAACATGCCAGAACGAATAATAGCGAATATAAACGAAAGTGGTCCGATAAGTACTTAGCCCGGTGGTGTCACTATGGCAAAAAAAGTTTATTATCGTGTTGAACCATCTTATAGAGGACAAAGCCAAAAATTTCATTCGAATCGAATTTGTGGTTTTGTTTTGACTCTGTGTAGAAGCGAGCGTGTCCACGGACTTAAAAACAAAAATGGAAAAGAGCAATATCGGTCGGTGATTCGATTCTTGATTTGGACAGAAAATCACGAAGTGAAATCAAAGAGCGGTTGGATGCTTGACTTTGATGTACGGTGACTTTTCTCCTTCGATGGCGACCGTCAAATATTGGTTCAACGAGTTTCAACGTGGTCGCACTTCGTCCACGTGGTCCACGATTTCGTATTGGCAGACCGCCGATTGAAAGTGCGCGAGATAGCTGAGATAGTAGGTATCTCTTAAGACCACGTGGGTTGCGTCCTTCATGAAATTTTGGGCATGAGAAAGCTGTCGGCGAGATGGTTGATGCGTTTACTTACTCCGGACAATAAGCGCAATCGTAAAACATCAGATCAGTGTTTGACGCTGTTTAAAAGCAATCCGAAGGAGTTTTTGCGTCGTTTTGTAACCGTCGACGAAACTTGGAGCCACTGGTACACATAAGAGACCAAGGAACAGTCGAAACAGTGGACTTAACCAGGCGAATCTGCTCCGAAAAAGGCGAAGACTGTCCTATAAGCCGGAAAGGTGATGGCCACCCTTTTTTGGGATTCACAAGGTGTGATATACATAGTCTACCTGGAGAAAGGCAAAACAGTCACAGGGGCCTACTATGCTGAATTATTGACCCGATTCGACGCTGAATTAAAGAAAAAACGCTTCATTTGGCGAAGAAATAAGTGCTCTTTCACCATGACAACACACCGGCTCACACCTCCGCCGTCGCCATGGCCAAATTGGTCGAATTGGGCTACGAACTGCTGCCCCATCCACCGTATTCTCCAGATTTGTCCCCTTGCGACTTCTTTATGTTTCCAAACTTAAAAAAGTCACTTGCTGGGCAGAAATTTGAGTCGAATGAGGATGTCATCGCCGCCACGGAGGCCTTTTTTTCAGACCTCGAGAAAACTTATTTTTCACACGGGTTAAAGAAGTTGGAACATCGCTGGATCAAGTTTATCAACCTTAATGGAGACTATGTTGAGAAATAAACCGACACTTCTCCAAAATTATCGATTTTCAATTGTAGGCTATTTATCAGAGTGCCCTCGTAAACTCACGTTGCAGAGAAATGCGATTTATCGTTTGACTGTGACAGTTTCACAACTATTTAATTACACTCTAATTAGGATGATCGAACTATTAACTTCAGAAATAGTTAACCGTTATCTTTGATTCCGATCCAGTGTAATTATCGTAATGTTTCAACTGATCGTTCCTATGACTGCTAACAATTGATATTTTTTATGACGATGTACAACCGCTGCATATAGACTTTGTTTAGTTGGAGATGTAGTGTTAAGATTTATCATAGTGATAGTCGATAAAAGTCTATTAATACGACAGAAAATAGTTCAACTGGCAACTGTGCCGCCAATCTTTTTTTTCCAAAACATACAATATTTTTTTATAAGAGGGTATTATAAAATTGGTCAGATGTTTGTAACGCACAGAAGGAGAAGTTTCCAACCCCAAAAAGTATATATATTCTTGATCAGCATAAGAAGCTGAGTCGATATAGCCATGTCCGTCTGTCCGTCGGTGCATATGCGTTTTACTCAGCCATCTTAAGAGCTATCGCGATGATTTTTGGGGGTTTCTTATTACCCGGGTAAGATAAAGTATGAAAATCATCGGGATCCGATCACTATATCATATAGCTGTAGAACAAACATTTTTGCAAAAATTGGAGTATGGCCATGAAATTTACCAATATCATAGATTTGGATATAAACATCAGATCCCAAAATTTGTATCTGATCGTATAAATAGAACACAAGTTACAGTCAATATAAATCGGTTCAAGCGCTGCTTGCTGTCTACTACGTCATCATCAAATCAACAGAGAACATGCATACACACACACAGAAGCAACGCTACATGAACTGTATGTAAGAATAAAAATTTTAATAAAAAGAGTAATAATTCGAATGTTTTGTTTGTGTATTGATGAATTGAGTTGCGGGAAAAGAAACTTCAAAAATTAAAAATATTATTGCCAAGGACTGCAAAGCAAACTTTGGCATTGCCGAAGTTAGCTTCTTTGATTTTTATTGCATCAAACTTTCTTAATAACTAAAATACTGTTGTATGTGAGTTATGTTGCTTTGAAGTTATTTGTAATTTGCTAATGCAAGGGGACCAAAAGCTTACCTTAAAATTCAGCGGATATGTATTGGGGTCTCAGATATACAGTATACATGTACATTAGGGGTGTTCTTAGTTGTATGGGAAAAAAAATATCAATATTTTTTTAAGTGCCGGGGATTTTTTTATTCCATCTAGTCTAAAAAAAATCTCAAAAAAATTTGGGGCCGATCGGATAATGTTTAATGGGCGCGGAACTCACCTAAAGTTTTCAGTGTGATGCTCCCATATAAGCATACATAGCACCATACAAATATCATAGGAGTGAGCGAGATGGCATGCTATGAAATAAAATATTAGTACCTTGTGAACACTGTCGATGATATTTTACAAAAAGAAAAGAAGAATAGAAATAAATGTTTATTATTCTTATTATCACTGACTAGATCACTTTTTTTTGCAGTGGGGTATTTTTTTTTATAAGCTTCAACAACTTGAAGCAATAATTGCTTTTCTTCCTCGTTGTTTGTGAGAACTCTGTTGTACTCCTGCATAAATGTGACTCCTCTTTCGGCCATATCATTTACCACAAGAAGATCTCGGCAGTATCATAAACCTTCCTCAAATTCACATGGTTGCTTACAGTTCGATATATCCAGTTCAAAAGTGGTAGCTAAGCTTTCAAAGACAGACAAGGAGTATTTTTAAAAGTCCACCAAATTAGAAAAATGCCTATTATTTTTCAGTTGAACATTTGGTTCCTTTAAGTTAAGATTGCTAACCATTCGGATTTTTTCTTCGGAGGAGACATTGGAGTCAAAAAACGCCAGAGCTATTAAATCTTCGGCAAGGTACCATAAATGATTGCTCATTTTTTTCAATAGTATAGCCGAGGTTTTCGCTTCAGTATTTGCATATTTTATACAATTTTTTACATGGTTCAGATCATGGAAAGGTGCTTCAATAGCGTTTGTACACTTAAACCATGCTTTAATATACATTTTCACCAAGAAAATGCAAACATCACGGAAACCATTTTCTTCCTTTTTTGTTATCTGAAATTGATGTCTAAATAAAAATATCTTCAAGGAATATACATATGGCTTTGGACATCCAGCGGGCATGGTCCAGGAGTACGAAAAGTATATTGCTTTACACCAAGAAAGATTAATGCTAGCTGAAACAATTCTTTATGATCTTCTCGGATCTGACATTTCATTAGTTTACCAAGGCAAAATTTCGTGAAGTCCTGGCGTTCTGCTCCACAAATTTGGACACGAATTGTTTCACCGGCAGCGCCACTTTCGAATTTATCCTTCTTGAAATTTGAGCATGATTTTAAAAACCTTTCAAATATCGGAACTCCTGTGGAGCATAGCTTTAGTTCAAATACGCTTCGCAATATGATTTCGAACATATGGTGGCGGCAGAGTAGGTTTATTAGACTGCGTCCAAACTTTTTTTCAAATAGTACTGCTGCTCCTGAAAATCTCTGTATTTGCAGCCGTGGTGTCATAGGACAAACCATTGACTTGGTCAACTAAATTCCATTTGACTAGCCTGTCAAAAATTGCCTTAGCAATATTTTTACCAGTTGAACACTCCACTTTTGGTGCACCTAGGAACTTTGAAGTACCTTTGTAGCTGACTAGAACTGCTATGCGTTCAACCTTACTAGAACCGACTAAATCTGTCATAAACTTTCCGTCAAAATGCACTACCAGGCCACCAGTTTTAGCCATCTGCAAGCTATGATAAGATTATTGGTTTAAAATGACCGAACAAATTTGTAAACCACTCTATTACTTTGTCCCTAATTTCAGCAGAAATTTCTGTAGATTGTTTTATACGTGATCTAGTCAGTGATAATAATAAAAATTTACGTTAAAAATATTAATTAAGAAACATTTCTTTCTATTCTTCTTTTCTTTTTGTAAAATATCATCAACAGTGTTCACAAGGTACTAACATTTTATGCTTATATGGGAGCATCACACTGAAAACTTCAGGTGAGTTCCGCGGCCATTAAACATTATCCGATCGGTCCCAAATTTTTTTGAGATTTTTTTTAGACTAAAAGGAAAAAAAAAATGCCCGGCACTTGGTAAAATTCGATATTTTGAAAATAAGAACACCCCTAACGTACATGTGTTTATGAGGTGGAAACTCTTATCATACATATTTATAACCGCGTAAAATGTGAAAAAGTACGTAAAAACGAAGTCACCAAAATCAAATAAAGAAGTGCATATAATAAACAATTTTTGGTTTTTTTTGTTATATAACCCTGAAGAAGATTCCGGAAAGCAACCGAAATATGCAAATTGAAAAACTATATTAAAACTTATTTTTGTTTTTATTTCTTACCTTGTTTGTCCCTTGTTTCGGAACGCATCATGATTTCTTTGCCGCCTTCACGTCGCCATTGCACTGTTGGTGCTGGAACTCCAGTTGCACTGCATTCCAGAGATATACTGCCTCCTTCGGGGCCAAAACCTTCCTCAAGATTATTTTCAGGGTGATTAAGGATATCCGGTGGTACAACAACATTCAAGTAACCAGACTGTTAAGGTGAAAAATTTGTTTGTTACACAGGGTGACAAAATTTTGAAAAGTATTTCAAATTGCTTTGAACTAATGGATTTTGAAGACATAGAAAATCATTTCAACTTGGCTTGACTTAAGAGATTTTTAGCTACACTGGGTAGTAAAATTTGCCAGAACAAAGAGATGAATATATATAAAACCAGAGGGCCGGGGCTAACTTCGACCGCGTCAAAGTTTGTATACCCTTGCAAGTTTGTTAGTAACTCTTTTATCTAAACTAATTGTTTTATCTAAAAAGGGTAATGTTTGCCAAAGAACGGCCTTCAATCTTAGCATAGGATATAACGAACTTTCTGATGAAAGTCACTGTTTTCCACCGATCCTTCCTATGGGAGCTATATGATATAGTTACCCGATCTTTACCAAATTCGGCACAGTCATTAACAGATATATTTAACTATCAAATGTTAAATTTGAAAGCAATCGCATCAAAAGTAACGAAGTTATTGACAAAAGTCACTGTTTTTGTCCGATCGTTCCTATAGGAGCTATATGATATAGTCACCCGATCTTTATCAAATTTGGCACAGTGGTTTATAGTTACAATAAACTTACTTATATTAAATTTCACGACAATAGCTTAAAAAGTAACGAAGTTATTGAGAAAAGTCACTGTTCGTGACTTTGCCGTTTGTATGGGAGCTATATGATATAGTCACCCGATCTTGATCAAATTTGGCACAATTATTAATAAGAACACAAAACTGACCAATATCAACTTTTATGGCAATTGCTTATAAGATAACGAAGTTATTGAGAAAAGTCACTGTTCGTGACTTTGCCGTTTGTATGGGAACTATATGATATAGTGGTCCGATCCGACTGAATCCGAGATATACAAACCCTGCAGTATATACAAGCCTACGTGCTCTGTAGCTCTTATGGTCTATGAGGAGTTCGCATCGATCCAGACGGACGGACGGACGGACGGACGGACGGACATGGTTATTTGAACTCGTCTCGTCGTGCTGATCAAGAATATATATACTTTATATGGTCGGAGATGCTTCCTTCTATGCGTTGCACACTTCTGACCAAAATTAATATATCCTTTTTGCAAGGGTATAAAAACCTTTTTCTTCTGTCTAACAGCGCAAATCTTGTCAAAAATAAAATTTGCACAGTCCGGACTGAGAAGTCTATTGCGTGTCTATCCATAACGCAAAATAAATATCCTTTGGGCTGGGAATCTCTTCTCGTCCCTGAACAGATACATACGCAATAACCGCCATAAATGCTTCATTAGCAATTCTATAATTATCTTCAGCGTTGTAAGCTGCAGCTTTCCCGTGAACTTAAACAATTTAATTATTTTGTGTTATGTTTAGCAGGCTCGAGGTCAATTTTTGTAAATGTATGTACATAGATAAAAATGAAAACAAATTTGTTCATATATTCCTTTTCTTTCCTTTTTTAATTATTTAGATAATTGCAATCGTAATACATCTGTGCTCCCATTCTTGTGCTAAGAAAATAAAAAAGCTAATACTAAATATGCCATTGCCGATATATTTGCAGATTTTTACAGAAACTTAATTGAAGTATTCTTATCAGTTAAAAATGTGTATTATAATACAATTATTTTTAATTTTCATAATTTTAATATTTTATTTTCCAATGATTAATAAAAGTTCACTTCTCAGAATATTCTCCAGGGCCTGATGGTCTGAATGTGTACTCAAGTTCTGTGCAAATGCTTAATATAAGCACATTTTGAAATTATTATTAGTGTTCGGATTTTACTTCAAGCAATTTGTTGAAGCTCATGGACTCCTTGCAATACCCATCAGCTGTGCGAACTCATTCGGTGGATGTATGAAGAACCGGAAGAAAAAAACTCGTGTCCTCGATCATCGAAGAAATTGGACGAAAATTCAGACACGCCTCGATTCAACACAGGAGAGTGGACGAGTGGAGAGCCTTTTCCTGTCGTTAAGAATGGTCTTGTAAAAAAAGGTTTTCAGAGTAGCTGCTTGGGTTTTCTATGTGGGATCACCAACATGTGATCGAGATGAATAGCATTCGTGCTAAAGCATACAAAGACAGAGACAAAGCCCTTTTTAATAAGCCACGCAATTCAAAATTGATTTGGTATTTGAACTTGCATCCCTGATTATGGAAATTGACCAGGTTCCTGATCCGTAAAATCCAGAACTTGAACCGTAGATACCTCATCATCGGCTGATTGTCACAATGCACCGTGTTAGGACCAATTGAACCGTGGAAGGGATCCAAACCTTTAGGATTGCAAGTGGCAGCAGGTCGCTGATGCCTTAATTCAAAAGAGTTCACGGCATTGGGCGCTGGTGCTCATGGAGGCACTCTATTGGAAACAAAGGTGGACCAGTTGCAAGTTTTATGCGTTAGAACAGAGAATTGGAATATCCTGCTCATAGCCGTCGAACAAATTTACCAAATCAAGTAGCCTGTTGTGAGAAACATCTATCCCGGACAAACCATTCTCTCCACTTTGCACAATTTGATACAACTTACCACCAGTCGGTATCACGGCATGCAGGCCATTGAGGACCAAAAGTCAGAGACAATTAATATCCAATAACTTCACAAAAAGACCCATACCCAGAGGATATACTACACGAGGTCTTCCTCGAGCAGGGATACGCAAGTAACTCAAAAAGCTTGAGTATTCGCAGACAAGCCCTCGAGGCCGTGTTCTTCATCTCTATCATCATGCCTTCAGAGCAGCCGAGTATGTGAAAATCAGGCAGCTACATCAAGAGAGCATCTAATACAAGAGTAGCCTTCGGGGCAGTAATGTTGGCCGACTTGTTCGCCATAAAAAGATAGGCCATAGGCTTAAGATATAGATAGGCCATCAATAATTACACTGTGCAATAAATTGTAGGTTGTTGAAATCAAACCCTACCGGACCCCATTTGAGTTTTTCAAAGTTAACTCGATTTTTTTTTTTTTGTTAGTGAGTTGAAATTTTCCATGTTGAGGTTACTTTTTTTATACCCTTGGAAAAATGGTACATATATTAATTTTGGCCAGAAATGTGCAATTCATAGAAGGAAGCATCTTCGACTATATAAAGTACATATACATATATTTTCTTGATCAGTACGACGAGCCGAGTTCAAGTAGCCATGTCCGTTCGTCCGTCCGTCTGGATCAACGCAAACTCCTCCTAGTCCGCAGGAGCTACATACATAGTTGAAATTTTCCATTTAGTCTTGTTTATACTGCACAGTTTGTATATTTCGTATTCAGCCGGATCAGAACTACATCATATAGCTCCTATACAAACAGTGACGTTTCTCAATAACATCGATCATTTCTTAGCTACTGTTTAAAAAAAATGTTTATTAATATTTTTTTGTCATAAATATTTATAATATTTTTAGAAATCGAATAATTTAATTGTATAGCTGTCATACTTATAAACCAACGCTAAAATATCATGCTTCATATGCCGGATTGCTTCAGCCTAATCTGGAGCGATGTTTACCACGGCCCTCTAGTTTAGAGAAGTTTTTAAAAAATTATAAATTTATAAATATTTTTTTGTGACGTTTTGGATGGCAATCATATATTTTCTGTTCCCTTCGGCCAGGTCAAATTTTACTTATGTATATTCAATATATCATTTATATACACTAGTCAGTGTATATACATACAATAAGTAATTTTTTTAACAAATTCAGATTTTTTTTTTTTGATAATTTTCTTTTTTAATGCTACTTCCTTACAGTATCATTTTTGACACTTTTTTTTAAAATGTTTTTTTAGTTCGAGATATCTTGATTTTCGATGTTTTCGTAAACCTATTTTGGATATCTGGTTTTCCTAAAAGTGAAAAACTGAAAAGTAACATGTTCCTTGTTAGGGTCAAATTTTACCCCACATGAAAATCCAATCGGTTAGGTTTCAAAAGAACCATGTCCTAAGATAAATGTTTACATAAAATGCTTTGATATTTTATAACATGATAACATGGCTTCAAATAATTAGTTTTTTTGTGTGTGCAGAAGCAGACAATCATTAATTTGGCTTAGTACACTCATGGAATTCAGATGTAAGACTGTTCCGAAAAAATAAGTCCACAGTGAAGACTATATGTTTGAATGAACTTAGACCTTACGATTCTGATAAAATTGAAGAAGTTGGAAGTTCATTATTGTCTTCAACTTAGACTTGGAAGAGTCACAAATCGGGCACAAATGTAAGGAATATCCAGACTTGGTCTCCAAAGATGAGAAAGTTTATTAGCATACAGAACCGGCCACCAAACAACTGAGCTATAGGAATCTATCAATTCAAATCGATAGACACAACAATAAAACGAGAAGGTGTTGAAATTTGTGACCAAATGATTGGTATATTCTCCTACAGACGTACCAAATGACCTATTTTCATATATGTAGGTATGCTAGGCATATTTGGTATTAGTGTATTTATTATTTATGTGCATAAATGAACATAAAGTCTGCATCTGCAGTTGTAATATATCGACGAGAGTATTTGGAAAACGTGGCATATAAGCTGGCCAAATCTCTTTTTCTTTGACGAGAAAGAGGCCTCACGCAGAAAATGCTATTGCTCTCGTCAAGAATATTCAAAATCAATTAGCCAAAAACGATCAGCAATGGAGCCTATTATGACAAACCCGAAAATAAAAACTGAGTGTATACCAAACTTTGTTTATTAAATTAAAAAGTATCATTTATGACCCTAACAAGGAACTAAGGGGGGTTTTTAAACAAGGAAGTAGGGTTCAAATCTATCGTCAGATAATAATTAATATTTATGGCAGTTTATAAAACAAATTTATGTTTTTTTTTTATGACAGATTTAAAATTTTTGTTCGTAAAAATTTTATACATAAAATATCAAAGAAGCTAACTTCGGCAATGCCGAAGTTTTTATACCCTTGCAGTCCTTGGCAATAATTTTTTTACATTTTGAAATTTCTTTCCTTGCAACTCAATTCATCAACACACAAACAAAACATTCAAATTATTTCTCTTTTTACTCCAAATTTTTTTTCCATCATTCCGTAGGCAAAGCACAACACGCATACACATACAGTCCGTGTAGCGCTGCGTCTGTGTGTGTGTATGCATGTTCTCTGTTTGATTTGCTGATGACATAGTAGCTGCCGTCAGCGCTTGAACCGATTTGTACTGTCTGTAACTTGTGTTCTATTTATCCGATCAGATTAAACTTTTGGGATCTGAGATTTTATATCAAATTCTATTATATTGGTAAATTTCATGGAAATACTGATTGCATATATTGCATGATATTGATTTGCACAGACGGACGGACGGACGGACAGACGGACATGGCTATATCGACTCAGCTTCTCATGCTGATCAAGAATATATACTTTATGGGGTCGGAAACGTCATCTTCTGTACGTTACAAACATCTGACCAATTTTATAATACTTTCTGCAAGGGTATAAAAATATTATATATTTTTTGCAAAAAAAATAGCGTGTCGTATTCTTCTACTCGTAATATAATATTTTGTGGATTTCTATATTTTATGCGCAAAAACGTGAAAAAATTTGTAAATAGCAAAAGTTCTTTACAACTGCAATTTTTAGCAAAGAATCTATTTCCATTTCCCGAGGAACACTTTTCTTTATGCCCTTGCAAATAGGGTATATTAATTTTGGTCAGAAGTGTGCAACGCATAGAAGGAAGCATTTCCGACCATATAAAGTATATATATTATTGATATTATTGACGAGACGAGTTCAAATAGCCATGTCCGTCCATCCGTCCGTCCCTCTGGATCAGCGGAAGCTCCTACTAGACCTTAAGAGCTACAGAGCTGAAACGGATTCACCCAGATCGGACCACTATATCATATAGCTCCCATACAAACGGCAAAGTCACGAACAGTGACTTTTCTCAATAACTTCGTTATTTTCTGAGCAATAACTTCGCTATGCGAAGATTGTATGCCGTTCTTTCGCAAACATTAAACTTTTTACATTAAACGTTTTTCCACTTTGATGACTATAGGTAAATTAGCCCCGGCCCTCGGTTTTTTTTTTTTTACTTTTCCTCTTCCTATAGCCGTCAATGTTGAACAACAATTTATATTAAAACTCTAATGCTCGCGAAAAAACGGACTACAATTTTAGGCTGGAGCTATGCGGCGCATTTAACATGACATTTCATCGTCTGTTTCTATGACAGCTGTATTATGTATTAATCTAATATTGATTGAATTCGGCACAGTCATTAAGAGGTAAGCTAAACTGACAAATTAATTTTTGTGACACTAGCTTATAAAACATTAAAGTTATTGAGAAAAGTCGCTGGTCCTGGCTATCATTTGTATGGCAGCTACAGTGGCGCCAAAAAAAATTGAGACATTTTTTTTTATCTTGAACTCTGATTTAATTCGATTTTTATTTAATGTTAGTGAAAAGTTTTGATGTGTTAATTTATAGCGTTCAATTGGTCCTTCTATTGAGATGATGTTCTGTAATGTTATAGTGGTATAGATCGCGTCGATCCAGACGGATATGGCTATCTGATCTAGTCTTGCCGTGCTAGTCAAGAGTATATATACTTTATATGAAGATGCTTTCTTCTGTGCGTCACACACTTCGGAACGAAATAAATATACCCTTTTTGCAAGGGTATAAAAAACAAAGATATTCGCATGCTACACATACATAAGCTGATTTCAAAGTGATTTTGAAAATGTGTCTTTTTTTTGCCAGGTCCGAATTTTGTGGCTTTTTATCAAAATCCATTAAAAAAAAAAACGTTAGAGATACACCCACGAAATTTACAGTATATCATCTCAATAGAATGACCAATTGAACGCTATTAATTAACACATCAAAACTTTTTATATTTCACATTTAATAAAAATCGAATGAAATCAGAATTTAAAGTAAAAAAAATGTCTCAAATTTTTTACCGCCACTGTACATTGCTAAGGGAAAAAAGAATTAGCAAAGTTAAAACTGTCACATGGGCGATTAGCGCATAAGATTATCCCGTGACGTCACAGGCAGCGACGGATTAACGCATGTGCAAACATTATACGATAACATTACGTTAAAGCTTATTTAGAATAGTAGTGCCGTGTGCAAATCGTGCTTATGAATAATAATCTAGCTGAAGACTTAAGCACATTTAATTTTTGGCCGAACTATACATATGTATTTATGGTGAAGCATATTACAAGCTTAGAGGCAAGTGCAAGCAACAAGGTTGTTACATAAAGTGCAGTGCAGTGATATAAATTTTGTGCTGTGACGACTATACAGGTAATATATTTAATATAATATATTTTAATATAAAATATTTTATCAGGTTATTAACTTAATTTTCGCAAAAGTTCGTTTGTCTATTACCCAGGGGAGCGCAGTCTCCTGCACCCGAAAAGGGCCTGGTAATTTCTCGATGCACGAGTGTGAGAGGTGGTGGGATATTGTTGCTACTTCACTTATGTAAATATCGGCCAAGAGAACCGTTTATATTTGTGCCGAAATCAATAAGTTGAGCCCGCTTCTATATATATATGTATATAAAAGTTTAAAGAATTATATGTTTATATATATATATATATATATATATATATATACTAGATGTATCCTGCCACGATTCGCAGTGGCTCTGGTGGTGCTTCAAGTTGAGGTAATTTGAATTTGCCGTCAGCACAACACATTCCTTTCGTTTCATTATTGAACTTCAGAGCCTGACAGAAAGTGCAGCCATGACTCATCTGGCCAATGACGACATAGAGGCTGGAGCCATAATATTGCTCATGCCGATCTAGTCTAATCTGTGCGCGGGATTCAGCTACCCTTCCCCTATGCAGTTCACTACTTTGCGAGCGAAGCAATTGTGTTGCTGCAGACCGCGACTTTTAGGCTCGCAAACGCTCATGCTCAAGCCTGGCTGCACGGCTTTCGGCTAGTTCCGTAATAATCCTCTTCCGTTGCCTTAGCCGCTCCGTCTTCCGTACCGATTCCCGCTCTTCTTTCTTTTCTGCGTTGCGAGTAGGACGACCCAATTTCGCAATTTTACGAGGCATTATTTCGTTTGTAATTGAAACAGGAGAATTTATATTTTAATGAATGCCCCGCCTGCTTCGGTTGATACACGAAAAGCCGTTATAAAACCTATTTTATTCGCGATCGTGAGTGTGATATCGACATAAAAAGTAGACAAAAACTAAGCATAAATCTAACTCCACAGTGTGTACTGGCTCAGTAGTTGTTGAATACATAGCGATTGTAGGTAATCACACAACATTTTTATATACATATATATAGGTACAAAAAGAAGATAGGAAATTTTCTTTTTTTTTTCTTTATATATATATCCATCTGGTTAGATTACGACATATTGAAATTTAAATCAAACCTTGCAGTTTAGCCGGCTCGAGGTCAATCTTCCAAAAGAAGATTATTTCAAAGGCAACACAAAAAGGTGAGCAGGTTGTCTGTATAGCTATTTCAAGAACTGCCAAGTTTTATCATCAGCAGACTTTGCTAAATAACTCCGTAATTGCAATAGCCATACCATGAATGCTAGAATTGGTTGGGAATTGTAACAACCAAATGAAGCGAAAAAAGTTGGTAAAGCCTACAACACCGAAGACCACCTTTTTGTGCATACCCTTAGGCGCTATGAAAAATTAGTGTAAGAGCTTCGCCTTACCAAACTAATATCATGACCTGTTATTTCATATACGGTATATTGTACCACATAGAAAAAGGGTTTTTTTGGAATAAAAATTCCAAAGTAACGGCGTGCCTTCCGTTGGTGTTAACTGGTTAGATTACGACCTATTGAAATTTAAATCAAACCTTGCAGTTTAGCTGGCTCGAGGTCAATCTTCCAAAAGATTATTTCAAAGGCAACACAAAAAGGTGAACAGGTTGTCTGTACAGCTATTTCAAGAACTACCAAGTTCTACCATCAGCAGACTTTGCTAAAGAACTCCGGAATTTTCAATAGCCATACCATGTCTTCAACGATAGAATTGGTTGGGAATTGTAACAACCAAATGAAGCGAAAAAAGTTGGTAAAGCCTACAAAACCGAAGACCACCTTTTTGTGCATACCCTTAGGCGTTATGAAAAATTAGTGTAAGAGCTTCGCCGTACCAAACTAATATCATGACCTGTTATTTCATATACGGTATATTGTACCACATAGAAAAAGGGTTTTTTTTTTTGGAATAAAAATTCCAAAGTAACGGCGTGCCTTCCGTTGGTGTTATCTGGTTAGATTACGACCTATTGAAATTTAAATCAATCTTCCAAAATAAGATTATTTCAAAGGCCTAAACAAAAGGTGAGCAGGTTGTCTGTATAGCTATTTCAAGAACTACCAAGTTCTATCATCAGCAGACTTTGCTAAAGAACTCCGGAATTGCAATAGCCATACCATGTCTTCAACGCTAGAATTGGTTGGGAATTGTAACAACCAAATGAAGCGAAAAAAGTTGGTAAAGCCTACAAATCCGAAGACCACCTTTTTGTGCATACCCTTAGGCGCTATGAAAAATTAGTGTAAGAGCTTCGCCTTACCAAACTAATATCATGACCTGTTATTTCATATACGGTATACTGTACCACATAGAAAAAGGGTTTTTTTTTTTTTTTTGGAATAAAAATTCCAAAGTAACGGCGTGCCTTCCGTTGGTGTTATCTGGTTAGATTACGACCTATTGAAATTTAAATCAAACCTTGCAGTTTAACCGGCTCGAGGTCAATCTTCCAAAAGAAGATTATTTCAAAGGCAACACAAAAAGGTGAGCAGGTTGTCTGTATAGCTATTTCAAGAACTACCAAGTTCTACCATCAGCAGACTTTGCTAAAGAACTCCGGAATTTTCAATAGCCATACCATGTCTTCAACGATAGAATTGGTTGGGAATTGTAACAACCAAATGAAGCGAAAAAAGTTGGTAAAGCCTACAAAACCGAAGACCACCTTTTTGTGCATACCCTTAGGCGTTATGAAAAATTAGTGTAAGAGCTTCGCCGTACCAAACTAATATCATGACCTGTTATTTCATATACGGTATATTGTACCACATAGAAAAAGGGTTTTTTTTTTTGGAATAAAAATTCCAAAGTAACGGCGTGCCTTCCGTTGGTGTTATCTGGTTAGATTACGACCTATTGAAATTTAAATCAATCTTCCAAAATAAGATTATTTCAAAGGCCTAAACAAAAAGGTGAGCAGGTTGTCTGTATAGCTATTTCAAGAACTACCAAGTTCTATCATCAGCAGACTTTGCTAAAGAACTCCGGAATTGCAATAGCCATACCATGTCTTCAACGCTAGAATTGGTTGGGAATTGTAACAACCAAATGAAGCGAAAAAAGTTGGTAAAGCCTACAAATCCGAAGACCACCTTTTTGTGCATACCCTTAGGCGCTATGAAAAATTAGTGTAAGAGCTTCGCCTTACCAAACTAATATCATGACCTGTTATTTCATATACGGTATACTGTACCACATAGAAAAAGGGTTTTTTTTTTTTTTTGGAATAAAAATTCCAAAGTAACGGCGTGCCTTCCGTTGGTGTTATCTGGTTAGATTACGACCTATTGAAATTTAAATCAATCCTTGCAGTTTAGCCGGCTCGAAGTCAATCTTCCAAAAGAAGATTATTTCAAAGGCAACACAAAAAGGTGAGCAGGTTGTCTGTATAGCTATTTCAAGAACTACCAAGTTCTATCATCAGCAGAATTTGCTAAAGAACTCCGGAATTGCAATAGCCATACCATGTCTTCAACGCTAGAATTGGTTGGGAATTGTAACAACCAAATGAAGCGAAAAAAGTTGGTAAAGCCTACAAAACCGAAGACCACCTTTTTGTGCATACCCTTAGGCGCTATGAAAATTTGGTTGGTTGTTACAATTCCCAACCAATTCTATCGTTGAAGACATGGTATGGCTATTGAAAATTCCGGAGTTCTTTAGCAAAGTCTGCTGATGGTAGAACTTGGTAGTTCTTGAAATAGCTGTACAGACAACCTGTTCACCTTTTTGTGTTGCCTTTGAAATAATCTTCTTTTGGAAGATTGACCTCGAGCCGGTTAAACTGCAAGGTTTGATTTAAATTTCAATAGGTCGTAATCTAACCAGATAACACCAACGGAAGGCACGCCGTTACTTTGGAATTTTTATCCAAAAAAAAAAAAAAAAACCCTTTTTCTATGTGGTACAATATACCGTATATGAAATAACAGGTCATGATATTAGTTTGGTAAGGCGAAGCTCTTACACTAATTTTTCATAGCGCCTAAGGGTATGCACAAAAAGGTGGTCTTCGGTTTTGTAGGCTTTACCAACTTTTTTCGCTTCATTTGGTTGTTACAATTCCCAACCAATTCTATCGTTGAAGACATGGTATGGCTATTGAAAATTCCGGAGTTCTTTAGCAAAGTCTGCTGATGATAGAACTTGGTAGTTCTTGAAATAGCTATACAGACAACCTGCTCACCTTTTTGTGTTGCCTTTGAAATAATCTTCTTTTGGAAGATTGACCTCGAGCCGGTTAAACTGCAAGGTTTGATTTAAATTTCAATAGGTCGTAATCTAACCAGATAACACCAACGGAAGGCACGCCGTTACTTTGGAATTTTTATTCCAAAAAAAAAAAAAAACCCTTTTTCTATGTGGTACAATATACCGTATATGAAATAACAGGTCATGATATTAGTTTGGTAAGGCGAAGCTCTTACACTAATTTTTCATAGCGCCTAAGGGTATGCACAAAAAGGTGGTCTTCGGTGTTGTAGGCTTCACCAACTTCTTTCGCTTCATTTGGTTGTTACAATTCCCAAACAATTCTACCGTTGAAGACATGGTATGGCTATTGCAATTCCGGAGTTCTTTAGCAAAGTCTGCTGATGATAGAACTTGGTAGTTCTTGAAATAGCTATACAGACAACCTGCTCACCTTTTTGTGTTGCCTTTGAAATAATCTTCTTTTGGAAGATTGACCTCGAGCCGGCTAAACTGCAAGGTTTGATTTAAATTTCAATAGGTCGTAATCTAACCAGATAACACCAACGGAAGGCACGCCGTTACTTTGGAATTTTTATTCCAAAAAAAAAAAAAACCCTTTTTCTATGTGGTACAATATACCGTATATGAAATAACAGGTCATGATATTAGTTTGGTAAGGCGAAGCTCTTACACTAATTTTTCATAGCGCCTAAGGGTATGCACAAAAAGGTGGTCTTCGGTTTTGTAGGCTTTACCAACTTTTTTCGCTTCATTTGGTTGTTACAATTCCCAACCAATTCTAGCGTTGAAGACATGGTATGGCTATTGCAATTCCGGAGTTCTTTAGCAAAGTCTGTTGATGATAGAACTTGGTAGTTCTTGAAATAGCTATACAGACAACCTGCTCACCTTTTTGTGTTGCCTTTGAAATAATCTTTTTTTGGAAGATTGACCTCGAGCCGGCTAAATTGCAAGGTTTGATTTATATATATCTATACTAAAAACATTTTCTTTATTTAGGTTTGTCAACATAAAAAAAACGCCTAACTTCACAGCTTCTACGCATTCGGCGGGCCCATCGATCAGCGCAAGGAATGTCTGAGTAAGAGTTATAAATGAATTAATATGTACAATTAAGTATAATATGGCTCATTAGACCGCATTTAAATTTTGTAATGGATATTAGACTAGGGATATTTATATATATCTTGCCGTAAGGAATTTTCATTTATTTTATTTCTTTTTGACTCATTTTGTAAATTATTATGTCGAAAGAATTTAAAAGATATTGGTCGCGTTTAATAACTTTGAATTCAATATAAATTGTGAACGAACTTATTAGGGACAGTCATGAAATATGTATGTCAACTGCCAAGGTAGGGAGTTTAGAGAAGAGAGATGCGTTCACCAGCCTATCATCACCACATTTTTTTACCAGGTCCACAGATTTACATAGTTCTAAGATTACAGAAAGCGATGCTCTTTTTTTTATCTGCGAAGTACAATAGGACTAGGCAAGAACCCCACCCCATCCGTCAAGCTATCCTTCTAAGGAGCCGTATAAAAAGTGCACGCCAGCCTACAGTCTAATCGTGCCCCGAACTGATGTAGTTTCAATTTACGACACACCATTAACTACGCGTTCACTACAAATTTGAAGAAAGTTCACTGTTGTTTAAATGTCTTTGTATTGCTTTGTTTTGAGAGTTAGGGGACGTTGACAATACTATGCGCAGTACGTTCAATTGGCCCCTACGACACCAGGGTAAAGCCTGTTACGCACGAGCCCAAGCAGATAGCTGACCACCTCCCATCCGACCGACCGAGGGGTGCAGTTCACAATAGAAAACACAGACAAGCAAATAATACTATAGCTATCTATGAACTAAATAAGAAAATATAGATGTTTAAGTATATTAATAGAAGAATCTGACAGATTACAGGAAATAGAAGGTTGTAATCAAAGCAGACGACCCTAAAAGGTTCATGAATGGCATAGTTAGAAGAACACCGACTAAGGGTTAAAGGTATAAAAGGAGCTTGTGCATTAAAAAACACCAAGCATAATTCAACAGATAGCTAAGGAAGGAAGGTTAATTAAAAGAAGTTTACTATAAAACGTAGGCAAATTGACACTACGATCCCAGCTTAAGCCACGAAGAGCGAATAGCAACAACTGCTTTTGAACGGATTGAAGTCTAGTCTGGTGCGACTCATATCGAGGTGACCAAATGCAAGATCCATACTCTAAAATAGGAAGGACAAGCGAAGTACTTTAGTTGTATAAGGGTCGTCAAATTCTTTTGACCATCTTTTAATAAAACCCAGAACACTCATGGCCTTTGCGACCGTGGTGGAAATATGGGTGTTAAAATTAACTTATGGTCAATCAGTAAGCCCAAATCATTCATAATATTTAGACGTTCTAAAAGACTATTGTTTAAAAAAAAAAAAGGGAATAGTTGAGGAGAGTTACGAAAAAAGTCATTACCTTACATTTGGTTGTGTTAAGACTTAATTGTATTTTGAATGAATTGAATTAAGATCGTTAATGGATAATATGAAAAGCAGATGTCACAGGAATGGAATAGGAAAAAAAAGACTTGAAAAGTACCTTCTGTTTTCTGTTTGTTTAATATTCTAGAACCCAAGAAAGGAAAAGGGGTGGGAATCCAATGTCGTTCAGTTTAGAAAGTAATAGGGTATGATCAACAGAATCAAAGGCTTTGCTAAAGTCAGTTTATATGACATCAGTTTGTTTAGCATTTTTGAACCCCTTGATGATTATAGAGGAAAATTCTAAAAGGTTAGTGGTTGTAGATCTTCGTTTCACAAACCCATGTTGGGATGGCGAAATAATAGAGCTGCAAAAATGTTGCAATTGAGAAGTTATAATTTTCTCAAAAGCTTTCGGAATAGCGGACAGTTTTAAAATACCCCTATAGTTAGAGGCTATAGAAACAATTTTAAAATGGGGTTACATAATGCGTTTGCACAGAACCTGAGTACACATCCAGGAAGACCATCTGGCCCCGTAGAATAAACAGGTTTAACTAATTTAAGTTCGCTAAGAATAAAACTTTCATCAAACACTGGATTGAAAATGCAATTAGCCTTTTCTAAATTATAAGGATACGGACTTGCTCGATATTCTGTTGAGGAATAAGTTGTTTAGAAAAAACTCGCAAACATATCGGCAATTGCCTGATCAGTGCTCGCTTTTTTATTTTGAAAAGACAAAAAAGATGGATGCACGGACGTCTTACGTTTAGAATTGACAAAATTATAAAATTGTTTTGGGTCAGAAAACTGAAGCTTACACCGCTGAAGATAATTCTTATAGCATTGTATATTAAGCATCATGAATTTTGAACGAGCGACTGTATACAGGGCATAATCTGATGAATGACGTGTTTTTTGAAACTTCTTATAATATCGTGTCTTCACATTTTTCAAATTGGATAACTCACGAGAGAACCAGGAAGGTTTGTTAGGCCGCTCCAGCCTACCAAGAGGCACACAAATATCAAAGAGTAAATTCGGAGTATCATAGAAAAAACGAACAGCTGATTTCATATCTCTACAATTGTACAGATAAGACCAATCGGTAGTAATAATGTTTTCATAAAGGCTGGCAAAGTCAGTCTTACGAAAACACCTAGTTAGAGGTAACTCATTTGAACCAAGTAATGGTGATAATGAGGGTAGATCAATTTTTAAATTTAATGTTGGATGAAATTTATCTTCGGGAAGAACAAAAGGTTCGATCCTAGAAACATCACAATAAGAAGAATCCAATAAAAAAATACGATTTTCCATTAGAATTTAAGACAGGATTAACTTAGAAAGATATGCCTAAAACGCCATCAATAAAGTCATGTGACATAGAGGGCAGCAACATGGTAGATTCATCTGTTAGTGACCATGACAAAGCAGGTAAATTAAAATCCTCTGAAACTATGAGCATGTCTTGCCTAGAAACTAAAGAGGAGACAAACTGAATTGCCTCTAAATAATTTAAATAGATCACAATGTCTGACGATGGTGGAATATAGGAACAAGTAATAAAAGCATTAAAAGATTTAAAATTTACTTTAACACCGACAAACTCAATCTCCTGGGTATTGAAAAAATTAATTATTTCAGATTATAAAGCAGTAATATACTATATATTTTGTGAAAACTATCGATGTTAGGGCAGATGAGAGTTATTTGAATTATTTGTGTCGCCACTTAATATTTGATGTTGGAGTTGGGAGCGAGCTTGCGAGTCGCGTGGAACGAATTCGCCCGCTCCACCTCGTTAGCTAAAAGAAACTTAAAGAATAAATAGTCGAAAATTACCTTTGAAAGCGAGAGCATTCTTTGTTTTTATTTTTCGCATCACGCCTGTTGTGAAATTAGCCGTGGTTTTATTATTTATTTGTTATTTTTAGAGAGCTTTATTATTTTAGACACGTTTTTCTTCGCCGTAGTTTTTATAAAGAGTGTGACCATCTCTTTTTAAGAACGAAAATGATAAATTGACTTATACTAGATTCAAGAACAGAAATGGTATTTTTCGGTATCTAGCTTAAACACATATAATATGATATTTTCTGCGACAACGCCAATTAACGGTCTAATTATATATTTAAATTACATAATCATAAAAACTCGTATGATTTTTCAATCGGATTATGTGCAGGTAACATAAAACAACTCCGAATATTGTGTTTTGTGCAGTGTTTAGTAACCTATTATCTAACCCAACCAATTACCGATCTAATCATCATCCCACGTCCTAGAAAATCCAATCATTGATAGCGGAGTCGTAAACCAGTTAGGCTACGGAATAACACGAGTTAGAGCTGTGCGAAACACCGATGTAGTATCGATACATCGATGTTTATCCTTTCGTAAAAAACATTGGTTTTTTCTCTCCGATGTTCGATGTTTTTGTTAGCTTTTCCATCACTGAGAAAAGAAAATATCAAATAAAGCATTTCAAGATGGTTGCAAAAAATATTTTTGTGTTCCAGCAACTTCAATGTGTACAAGTTCGACGACGACACACATATTTTAGTGTGCGTCGAGACCAAAAAATTAGCTTTTTCTCAGCCCAGCCTCTGCTGCTGATGCTCTGGCTCCCAAGTTAAATTTTCGTGCGCACTCTTGCTATAACATATAGTTCTAGAAGAAACATTTTTGCAGAAATTGGAGTATCCCCACGAAATTTACGTTTGAAAAAGAATAAATTTCTGTTTTATAGTTTGTTGGAGGAGACGTCATCGTTGAACTTAGATTTGTATATATTAAAATTTCTTATATTATTTGTTTAAGAATTTTAAAATATACATATACATATATACAGTGGCGGGCACATGCGGATACATGTTTCGATACTGTGACTTTGAGTGGCTGTAAAACGAAGAAAAATGCATTAATCGATTTCAAATTTTTACCAAAAATCTATTAATAACATATAAATGGAAAACAAAACATTTTATTCATTATTTTCTCCTTAGCTCGAATAATACAGAAAAAACTTAAAAATGAGCAAGGATCCGTGCTTCGAGTTGACCACTGCATTATCAGAAAAATTTTATTTTCGTGCCATTTCCTTACAATTATGGCGTGTTTCGCATCGCCTATAGAGATGCTCGAGCTAGGGAACGGATAATGATCAACCAACCGAAGACAACACCAAAACAAGGTCCAGCTTCCTTGAATATTCCTTGAATGATTGGTCTAACAGCTGCTATTAAGCAGCTTAATCTCTCAAGGAACACAGGAATTTTTGTGGATGATTGGAAGAGGGTGATTTGGTCAGATGAGACCAAAGTCAATACATTCCAATCGGATGGAAAGCAATATTACTGGGTAAAAAAAGATACATTTTCAAAATTTGTAAAATTGATTGTACACCCCAAGAAAAAATTTTAGGTCTAGTAAAAATAACATAAACTGCATACCACAAAATTTTCAATTTGGCCCCAGTATTGTATTTTTATGCTTGGCGTCAATTTTCGACACTAATTCATACTAAAGTGTAAATACACTTGAAGTATGATCGATAGTGAATTAAATTAAATTAAATATTCCGTCGAATAAGATATCAAATTCATCAAAATCGGATAAAAAATAGATGGATTTCGTTGCCTTGCAAAGACAGGTATTATTTTGCAAAGCGGCCAAACTATTTCCATCTCTTTCTTTCGTATGGAAAAACCGCTGGTTAGGTAAAAAGAGATGAACTGGTATAAGTACCTTTATATAGAAAATCAAACAAATGTACTATATTACTTCGATGTAGTATCAACACATCGATGTTTTTTCCTAAAAAACATCGAAACATCGATGTGGCCAAACAGAAACTTAGTTCGTGCTGCATAAACACAAGAGCAAAGAGAGTCAGCCCGTGAAACGGCTAGGTTAGAAACGAAAAATCTTCGAACTTATCGTACAGATGAACAGAGGAATAATCTTCAAGGTGGAAGAAGAAATAGTTCAAGTATTGATTTGAATCGAGCAGCCTTTCACCTTGCGTGGATTAGTTTGCAGTGGTTCAATGAACGTTGTTTTCCAGCATTGTGGCGCATTAAAGTTTAGTCGAACATTGGCCATTCCCCACGAATTTACGCTCAGTACAATTTTGAAAAAAAAAAACGATTTACGATTTACGGTAAATGTCGCCGTATTTGTTTTAATTCACTTTTCGATCAGCTGTGAAATTAGAAAGTGTATGCATTAAGTTCCATTGTGAAATTCTGAAGCATAAATATCAGTTGAGTTGAAATTTGTGATAATTTTGTGTTCAATCGAGTAATAAAGTAAAATTTTGTTAAACATATAGCAAATTTGTGTTTATGTGAATATAAATTTATGTATTTAGTCAGGAATCGACACTAGCTTGTACAAATCCAATATGCACTTTGCATTGAAGATGTTTTACAAGAACTCGAAGACAGTGTTGATGATGAGATTGAAATTGTTACTACTCTGCCACCCGTTGTAGATGATACGATAACTGATGAGGAAGATATTGATAATGAAATTCTTTATAACGAAGAATCTTTGGAAAACCACATTGCTGGATGTTTTGAAATAGAAACTCGCAAAGACCGCCAAGGCTTGTCTAACATAATTGATGACACTTCTGTCAAAACAGGAGGAGTCGGTAATTCAAAATATAAGTTGCCAGCTGAATTTGATGCTCCAAAATGGAGAAACGTATATGAAGAAAAGCCTCTTAAGTTCGTATATCTGAATAACCCAGAACCACTTAATGATACTAAACTCGCCATTCAACACAAATTGCCATCGGATATATTTTTTTTTTGGTTTTTTTGATAGTGAGATGTGCGATCTCATTCTCACTCAAACAAAATTATACGCTACGCAACACAATGATTTCCAATTTGCACAATCCTTTGATACGGTTCTTTTGAAACGATTTAATGGCATTCTAATATTGTCTGGATATAATAAGTTGCCACAAATAAACTTCTACTGGTCCACAAATATAACACTAGGATCCCCGGTCGTAAAACAGACCATGTCGCGAACGATGTTTAAAAAAATTAAACAAAACCTACACTTTGCAGATAATAACAATCTAAACAAACACAATAGATTCAGCAAAGTACAACCTCTTTTTCATGTATATGAAGAATAAGCCAATTAAATTTGGATTTAAAACTTGGTGCATGGCATCTTCAACTGGCTGTTTGTTCCAAATGATGCCTTACGGTGGAGCTCGAAATGGGTATGATAAGAAGCCTGGATTAGGAGCTTCTGTAATAATGGATATGTTAGAAAAACTAGAGTTCCCGCAACGTCACCAAATCTATTTTGATAATTTTTTTTTAATCGCACTACCTAATCGTTTGGGAAAACCATGTCCAGATTTAAAAACTGGAAAAAAGTTGCCAAAAGGTTAACTTTTGATTCATTACAATTGTAACAATTATTTACAAATATTTATATCATAACTTTAGGTGACATGGATGCAAAATTTGATAATGTCAATAATATTGTCTGTTGTCGCTGGCAGGACAAACGAGAGGTCACGTTGCTTACCAATTTCTCTAATGTATACCCTCTAATTTCTACATCGCGCAGGAAACGTCAGCATGATGGACAACCCAGTCAATATGTTGTCCAGCAACCTAATCTTATTAAAAACTACAATGCCTTTATAGGTGGAGTAGATTTGCATGACAATGCAGTGTCTAACTACCGCATTTCGATTAGATCGAAAAAATGGTGGTGGCCATTTTGGAGTCTGCCCTTGTCAATGCTTGGAAGCTCCACTGTCTTACAGATAAAATGCTCGCACAGCAAAATATGCCACAATTGGAATTTCGGGTTGAGCTTGCACCAAATTTTGTAACTTACCGAAGATAACATGGATAAGGAAGACGTTCCAGTGGAATCTGAAGATTAAGATGAATATGTCCCCATTTCAAATATTTCAAGAGTCTCTGGAAAACACTTGCTGGTTACGGAGCCCAACAAAAAGGCACGTCGTTGCAAGGTTTGCAACAAACCCACTATGCGACTATGTGAAAAGTGTCAAGTGCATTTGCATATAAATAACTGTTTTGCTGTGCACCATAAAGATAAATAATTAACCATAACATAGAATGTTCAACTAACTAAGAACCGCCTTTTATTTTATAAATTTTAACAACTTTTCGAAATTCAAAATTAAAAGCAATTCTGGAAATGGTATAGTGGGAAACGGCCATTGTTCGACTTTTCGAACAGTCGGTTCTGGCTAAACTAAAATAGGTAGATTTTTTTAACCACAGATTTGGATTCCTTGTATGCTAATTACCATAAAATTTTTTTGACTTGGCCCGAAATGGGTTAATAGAGAATTGGAACGTAATCGTGAATATGATCCACATGAATTAATCCAATCAGCTCAAACTAAAGTACCGCTGCCGAATCCTAAGGATACACTGATTAATGCAATTTATGATGGAAATCATGAATTTTTTCTATATGTCCCTGGTGGATCTGGGAAGACATTTCTCATGTGTTTAATTTTGACCACTGTACGTTGCTTCTACTGGAATAGCAGCCACATGGTTAGACGGATATCGTACGGCTCACGCAGCATTAAAATTGCCATTAAACCTTCAAACATTTCGAAACACTCCGCAATGGCGAAAGTTTTAGTAGCATCAAAACTCATCATATAGCGCACAAATGGGCACTGGAAGCATTAGACCGAACATTAAAAGATCTGCACAATTATGCAGATGACCCGTCATAAATCTCGAGACACACAAATTTTTGGGTGCGTGGACTTGCAAAAGTGACCTTTTGCCGCTGGGAAAGATTGGATCTACTAGGACGTGGCATGATGATAAGATTTGTAATTGGTTTGGTTTAATAATAGGTTACTAAAAACCTGCACAAAACACGATATTCGAATTTGTATTATGTCACTGCACCAAATGCACAACATATGTATGTATATAGTATTCTACATAGTGTTAAAATATGTATGTAACCACCGCAGTATTTCTACCTCTTTCTTATTATTCTCAAATTCTCCGATCTGTAAATTGTAACGAACATTCTTTCATTTCTGCTTTACATTCATTTTCTACCTGCCTGCGCTTCAGTTTGTGATTAACTAATTTGTCCAAGATGACTGCACAGCTTGCAATCGAAAAACTAGATATTGAAAATTATAGTGTATGGACAGTACCGATAAAAAGTCTGTTGATTCATTCTGATTTGTGGTGGCGTTGTTTGACAGTAAAGATGAGAAAGCTTTCGCAAGCATATAGAAACGCGGGACCCGTTGCCGTTGCTAAGCGCTCTAAAAATTAAATTGCTTGTAGAAGGAGAGAGACGCAAGATCAGCGAATTAATTGAGAGATGTCAGAAAAAAATGTATTCGTCACGTCCAGAAAAGGTAATTAGGGAAGCAAAAAACATTGAATGTTGTATGAGCGGTGTTCGCGAAAATGCCCGCGAAGTCGAAGTGTAGTTCGAAAGAGAGAAAAGATACCACGAGCGAAAATAACAGTATGAAGTATTTTCGGTGTTCTCTTCTTCTGGAATAAGAATCGATTTGTTGAAAAATGCGTAGACAGTGGAGCTACAGCTCATATGTGTGAAGACAAATCAATGTTTACGAGTATGCGTAAGCACAAAGAGAAAATTAAGTTAGCAGGCGACAGTTATATAGAAGCCGTAGGTTGCAAGACAGTGGGACTAAAATGGAAAAATAACACGATTGAAATGGTTGATGTGTTATATGTAAAGAACTTACAATGTAATTTAATTTCGGTATCAAAGGCAACAAAAAATGGCTTGAGAGTAAATTTTGCGAAAAACAAAGTGCTTGTAAAACACAGTAACAATTGTGATTTAATGATCGCAGAGATACACATCGTTTTATTTTTGTTTGAAAGTAAAAACAAATGTGAATCAGCTGGTCAAATGGCATGATCCGTTCGGATATTTAAATTTCGATAGCTTAAATAAAATTATTTCCCTTCGAAGTGTATTTATACCCTTGCAAAAAGGGTATTTTAATTTTGGTCAGAAGTGTCTAACGCATAGAAGGAAGCATCTCCGACCTTACAAAGTATATATATTCTTGATCAGCACGACGAGGCGAGTTCAAGTAGCCATGTCCGTCCGTCCGTCCGGATCAACGCAAAGTCCTCCTAGACCGTAAAAGCTACAGAGCTGAAATTTTGAATGTAGGCTTGTATATACTGCAGTGGTTGTATATCTCGGATTCAGCCGGATCGGACCACTATATCATATAGCTTCCATACAAACGTCAAAGTCACGAACAGTGACTTTTCTGAATAACTTTGGTATTTTCTGAGGACTTGTCGTGAAATTTAATATTGGTGAGTTTATATAACCGACTGTGCCGAATTTGGTAAAGATCGGGTAACTATATCATATACCTCCCATAGGAACGATCGTTTAGAAAACTGTGACTTTCATCAAAAAGTTCTTTAATTCTTATGCTAAGATTGAAAGTCGTTCTTTCGCAAACATTACCCTTTTTAGATAAAGCATTTATTTTAATTAAAAGAGTTGCCAAAAAATTTGCGTGGGTATACAAACTTTGACGTGGTCGAAGTTAGCCCCGGCCCTCTGGTTTTCATTAAATTCGGATAAAAATTAAATATACATTTTTGTCTATCATTAAGGGGCATTTTGATTTTTTTCTTTTCTATTCTACATCTCTTTATTTATCAAAAGTATGAACTTTTCGATTGCCGCCCGTTAGGTAAAAGGGACAAAATCGCGGTATTACCCATAGCAGGTAGCAAAAGAGACGAAAATGTGGTTAAATTTGTTACCTACTCAGTGACTCTTCTATATGGAAAAATATCAAAGAAGCTAACTTCGGCAATGCCGAAGTTACATACCCTTGCAGTCCTTGGCAATAATTTTTTTAAATTTTGAAATTTTTTTCCCTGCAACTCAATTAATCAACACACAAACAAAACATTCAAATTATTTCTCTTTTTACTACAAATTTTTCTTCCATTCCGTAAGCAAAGCACAACACGCATACACATACATACAGTTCGTGTAGCGCTGAGTCTGTGTGTGTGTAAGTTAGTATGTTCCGACTTTCCCTCTGACGGCAGTGTGACGTCACCGGTGTAGCGGCGGGTAGAGTTGTATATCAAAATGTTTAGGGTGGAGGACTTGACTTCGTCCTCTTGCTGTACGGTTGGCCTTGTGGCTCAACAGTGTATTAATAAGGCAAATATTTAACGGCAGTGTGCCGGAGTAAATGTTAATTGATTTATTAGCCAATCGTCTGACAAAAACTGATTATAAGAATGGAATGAAATAAAGACTAAAGCTAAGTACATAAAATGGAAATACGAATCTACACCAAAATACATAGGAAGTACATAAAAGATCACGGCACGGGCTTGTGGTCAGCAAAGCCGACTCAGCATATTCCCGAGAAGAACTCAACGCTTGCGACACAACTAAAACGGCTGACCGTTGCTTCGGCCAATATTATTTTGGTTGCGTTGCATTGGTATCGCGCGGGTTGCTCGAATTCATTGCGAGGGTTGTTCGTTGATTTGGCTGTTAACTAGTCCTCCCTTAAGATTGTGGCCGTCCTTGTTGACACTTAGTTCATTTACCACAGCCTGCAGTTTGAGGGAGTATCTTCTCCGGTACCAGTACTGGTAGATTATGCCAATGCAGCCAATGGTAAGGCTGAGGGTTACACCGACTATGAACCAAACTCGCGGAACCCCTCCGTAAACCACGTCGTCTCTTAGTTGTCGAATTACGTGCAAATTATGCTCATTCATTATTTGTAGCAATGGTAGGCTAAGTACTTGGTCGTGTCCTGAATGTGACAATATGTGTGCCTTTAACTGTCATCAGTGGGCCATCATCTATTCTTATTCCTGCTGATATCTCATTGACGATGATTATCGGTTCCAGGTGGCTTGGCTGTGTGTGGCATAACGCTAAACCTCCAGAGTGTAATCTGCTGGCGCAAGTGTCATGAGCCGACTTCTTGCAGAGCGTCGCATAGTTGGTTGTAGCGCACTCTGTTACTGCTAAACCTTCATCGTTGCATTCAGCTACTACGTTATCATGTAGTCCTTGAAATCCTTTTTAAGGAAGTGCAAAAATAGTTTGAAAATATTGAACACAGAAGCCGTTTTTTAAAAGTGAGTTTTATTTTGAGCGAAAAAAAATAAAAATCTTCAGCTTTAGCTATTGAAAAATGTATGAAAAATGAAATCAATGATAAAATTGGTATTAATACTAATACCAAAAAAAAAAATTTTTGGACGGGTAGTCCTTGAACTCCTTTTTAAGGAAGTGCAAAAATATTTTGAAAATATTGAACACAGAAGCCGTTTTTTAAAAGTGAGTTTTATTTTGAGCGAAAAAAATTAAAATCATTTTTAATCATTATTTTTGATTTTTATTTTTTTTGATCATAAAAGATTTTTATGGATAATTCTTATTAAATTACTCAAAATTAATGATCTTTTTTGAGGAAAATTGGAAAAAAATGAATTTTTAAAAATCTTTCCAAAAATGCATAGATGGTATCGAATTAAATATATTAGTGTAGTCTATTCTTTCTTAAGTCCTCTATAAGTAAATAATTTTTTTATTTAAAAAAAAAATAGTCATTATTTACGGTCCCTGCTCTGTTTAGATAAAACTGTTTCCACTTAAACGGCTAAAGAACAAATTGCAAGGGTATACAAATTTCGGCGGGGTCGAAGTTAGCCCGGGCGTTTGGTTAGTTATAAAGATTGGTAGATACGGCGTCAGCATGCGAGCGTAGCCCTTTTCGACGAGGATTTCGACTTCCTTGGTGATTTGCTCCTTCAACTGTGGTTGTCGGGAAAATAGCTTTTTTAGGATGTTTTACTGCGTTTGGGTAGCTTTCGGGCGATAAAACTTCAGGGTCTTTCCACTTTAGACCGACTTCGTACCTGCCATTCTTCAAGGCAGTAGTAGATTCAAGTCTGTTTAGAGCTTAGTTTCTTCTGGTGATGATAGCGGTTTTGCCGTGGTAGCGTCTAATAAGAACTCATGTTTGATGATCTCAGCTTGCCGTCTGCGTCTCTGCAGCCACACATGTGAACGCTTACATTTGCTCTCGTGGCCCTTGATGGCGTGTAGCTTTGGAGTGTCCAACTTAGTCGCGTCTTTGACAATATCGCTATTGGTTATTGCCATGCCTCCTCTTTGACTTTAAGGGGTGCGGCGAGGCTCCAGTTATTTGTGCCGATTAGTATGCTTGGGCGCGCGTGTTTTTTTTTTTTTTTTTTTTTCAATTTATTTATATAACATATATACTGCGGGTCGTCCCATGGGGAATTGCCTCGCTAAACCTAGAACCCTTTCGGTATGGCCATTTCGCTCACGCTCTGCCTTTCTTAGACTGTTTCCCACGAAGCCTGTGAAGCTGTTCACTGCTTCCCATGCCGCCGCGTCTGACAGAATAATAGGCACCAGGTTTTCCGCAGGGAGCACAGTGCCGACCGTTTCCTCCAGAAGCCGCCGTTGCCTGGTAAATCGCCTGCATGCGAAAAGGACATGCTCCGTCCTCCATCAATCCTACGCCACACGTCAAGCAGTATGGCTCAGCCTCGTGTCCGAATCTATGCAGGTAGGACTTGAAACAGCCGTGTCCTGTGAGGAACTGGGTCAGATGGACGGACACTTGTCCATGCTTCCTTTCCATCCATGACCTGGTCTTGGTGATAAGGGTGTAGGTCCACCTCACCTTGATAGACGAATTCCACCGCTCTTGCCAAGTGGAGCAGCTCTGCGACTTTGCGTCGCTGCTAGCTGTCCGTTTCTGAGTGCCTCGCTTTGTTGTGTCCGCGATGTTCCTGGCCTAGTCCGCAAGCAGATTGATGGGAATCATCCCCGCAACGACCAGTGCAGCATCCTCAGAGACCGTCCTAAAACCGCTTCGTCAGCATAACCGATGGATTCGAAAGACGCAGCCGAGGTGCCGTATCTCAGAGTCCTTTGCCAGAAGAAGCTCCGAACGATGGCAAGGAGGTACGGAGGGACGACGAGATCATGGATGGCGATCAAAATGAAACTCGTATCCGCAGTGTTGAAGGCGTTCTTTACATCAAGCGTGACGACCAGGCAGTACTGTTTGGAGCCTCCTTTCCATCTTGTACCCTCGATGGCGCTGCTGGCAATGCCGACCACTTTACTGACACAATGGTGGATCTTGCCTTGCGGAAACCAAATTGATTGTCCGAAAGGCCGCCGCACTCGCTGACGTACGCGTTCAGTCTCGATCCGATGAGGCCTTCAAACACCTTGCCTATACAAGCCACCAGGCATATCGGTTTATAGGAAGGCGAGACATCTGTTGGCTTCCCCGGCTTTGGCAGAGAGGCCAACTTCTGGATCTTCCATTTTTCAGGAAAAATTCCCTCTGTGTAGCAGTGATTGAAGACAGCTAGGAAGATATCTGGTCTTAGGGACAGGGCCAGATTTACGGCGCGGTTTGGGATCCGATCCGGGCCGGGTGCTTTGCTAAGTAGGAGCGATTTGGCCGCCGCCAGGACTTCTTCAGTTGAGATCGCGTCAATGGAGTGGTATACCGGGACTGGGTGTTGGGCTATGCTTGGGGGGACGGGACGGTTGGGTAACAGCGCGTCGACTATTTGTGCGACTTCTTCAGCGCCAGATGGGATGGGCCTGGACTCGCTTGACCACTGTTTTGTATGCTTTTCTCCATGGATCATGCTCTGCGGAGTCACACAGCTGCAGGTAAACTTCCCTTTTCGCGAAAAGAAAAGCCTTCTTGAGAGACCTTCTAGCCGAGCTGTAATCGGCGTGGTAGAGTGTCCAGTCCGAGTCCATGCGCTTCCTTGCTTGTTGGTATTTTCGTCGCGCAGCCATACAGGATCTCTTCAGGTCGCCGATTTCTCCGTTCCACCAGAATACCGACTTGTGGTTGCTTCTAAAGGGTCTGGATTGGGCCATACTTGCCATGATGGCGGCTGCCATCATACTGCAGACTTCGTTTGCCATTTCGTGCGCAGTGGCTTTTGTGAGGCTCTGCCGGGACAGCATTGCAGAGAACGCCAGGGGGTTCTGATTCTGAAGGGCATGTCAGCAGGAGGGGCTGCGCGCGTTTGTGGAGGAGCTTCCCCATTCCTGTGCAATTGAGGTCTACCGCGATTATGGTGGGTCTGTTCGTCCTTCCGTCGATCGTCAGTTTGTCTAACACCTTGCAGAAGACTGTGAGGCACAGACTGGGCGGCAAATAACAGCTGTACTGCCATATCCCGTTGACCTGTGCCCTGACGAAATGCTCACGGGCTAGCCTGGCAAGGAGCTGCGTGGGCGGGTTGCCACATGCCCAGATGGCGGCCTTGCCTGACGTGCTATACGTCCAGTTGGGTGAGGTTTTCCTGCGAAAAGGTGACGACTTCGTGGGCCCAGCCTGCGTTTTTCAGTGGCACCGCTCACCACCTACTACGTGTTTATGCTCGGTAATCCCTCTTGACTCGCATATACAGCAATTGAAATCGTTGCTGCATTCCTTCGCCTTGTGGTCCTTACCTCCTCACCTTAGGCATCGATTTGTCCTGTCAACAGTGCTATTACAAGCTGCCGCCACGTGTCCAAACTCCAGACACCAGTAGCATCTGGATGCTGAAGTGCTTACGGGTACTCTACATACCGAGTATCCAATCTTCAGATGGGCTGCTTTCAGGATTCTTTCTGCTACCGCTCCCGGGACACAGATTGTTTCTCTCTGATTTGGCTCCCTGCGCTGGGCGCAAACTCTTGCTCAGCTGGTCGAAGACTGCCTGAACAATTTCCTCCTTGGTGGTTTCGCCATCCAAGTCCAGAAACTCTAATCTGGTCAGATTCGATAGCGCCCTTGCCCCGACTTAACCTTCAAGCGCGGATTCTATGTCCTCCTTCAGCTGGATTTCATTTTCTGCCTCCTTTTGCGGCACGCCTTACGGAGCGAACGCTTTCGCCCACTGCCTGCAGCTTGGTATCCTGACTTCTTGTCACCAGCTTTGGAATGTTGCTATATGACATCTCATTCTTTGGTTGTAGCAAATTAGCGGCTGGACGTTTTTTTTGGAAGAGTCCGTTTCTGTTGCCTCACCGTCACGGTCTGCCATGCAGGTACTGCTGGCACTCGTTGTGGCACTCTCCCTTGGTTTTCATGCGGCAAAAAAATTACTCGCGGCTGGCGATTTTGCTGCGGCAATAAAGTTTAAGAAGTGTTGCCGACTGCTCTCTGGCTGGGTAACTTAGGGTGTTGTAGCTTTTCCGTTTGTTGCCCTCTGTTGAGGAAGGATTTCGGCGGTGCGTTGGTGTGCACCTGGTGTTTGCCACTACTGGCTCAGGGTTGTGCCGCACCGCCTGCTAGTGGACTCAGGGAGTCTTGACGCAGTCTCTATGGCATTTCGTCGGGCACACCAAACACCTCTTCTACTCCTGGCGGAAGCCCCACCCCGAACATAGTTTCTATCTCTTCTTGCTGACTAGCTGGGCTGCCCTGGCAAACCGATTCGAACCATCTGACCGGCACTGCGGCGAGCGACAATGAGTGACGCCGCCCACTTATTGGCCCCGCCATCGAGCCAGAGATAGAGTCTGGCGGCCCTCACCCCCCTGATCGGACGACCGCAACCGGCCCTATCAGACTTTAAGCAAAATCGCGACCTTATGGCAGGCGATTCGGGAAAACCGTGAGTAGGCCTGCGTAGCCAACACTGTCTCACACCGTCCGCTTTACTTTGCAGAGCGTACACGTGCTGCAAACAAGTTAAAAAACCGGATATTTGATGGAGCGACGAACCAGCGTCGTTCCTCTAGGTTGGTTGCTGAAGTGTATTGTGTTTGTGTCCGAATTTGCTTGGGCGTGCGTTGGTGTATGACGCTATCGGTAGTCCCGCTACGTGGAGGATTTCCTTGGCGAGAGCCCTTATATCGATAGACTGTACAGGTAGATCCAGGGTATCTTCGCTGTGAACCTCTTCCAAGTAGAATTGATTGCCATTATGTGGATTGGCAACCGTAAGCGTGACACGTTTCGATTCATTTTTTTCACGTGTTGTATCGTTGGTCCACGACGATTGGACGATCCCTCATCTAGAAATGCAAAATTGTTAGTAACTTTCGTTTTATTAATGATTTGTATTGGATTGCTGGATTTTGCAACCTTTGGTATTGGCTGCATCTTATGGATCAATGAGTGATGTTTGTTACGGCATCCACGTATGCCGCAAATCTTTTCACGTTGGCAATTTTGGCGATGACGGTTTAGGCATTGTTGACAGAGCTTATGATTTTTTGTTGATGTGGAGTAGCATTGAACGATGGGCAGCTGTGTATTTTGTGTCCCGGTTCGTTACATACGACGCACGTAATAGCCTTGACCTGCTCTTTAGGTGCTTCGGTGTGATGATTTAGGCTTCCGCTCTTCTTATGGTAGAGTGGCGATATTACCTGGCTTGCTGCTTCAGCTATGTCGTAGATATATTTGCTAAAATATTCCATTGATGGTGTCTTAGCGTCTTTGGGGAATATTTACTACTGCAGCTTCAGCTGTATAGGGAGTTTCTCTACTAGCTCTTGTACGAGCATTGGGTTCTGCATGTAATCTGTGAGTCCACATGCTTCCAATGTTGAGTAGATGTTTCGTACACACAGTGCGTATTCGATAAATGGTTCAAGCTTATTTTTTATAGCGGGTAGGCTTCGGCCATGCTTTAAGCGATGAGCGACTAAGCGACTGAGCGACGCTCTCTCGAGCGACGTAAAATATTAAAGCTTATGAGAAAGCGTTGGAGTGGCCACACAGCTGCTGAGCGACGATTTTGTGAGCGTCTGAGCGACGTCGCTCACCGCTAGAATTGATTCTAATTTTTAGTGCATCGCAGAGCGACGAATTGCAGACAATGCAAAAAATCTGCGCAGAATCATTAATTTCGGCTGTTCAAAGCCGAACCGTTTTATGGAACGACACTCATAAAGAGTATAAAAATAGATTTATAACTGATAAAGAATGGAATGAAGTTGGAGTTATTTGTAACTGTACAGGTAAGTTTTTATTTACCGTTATGTAGAATATAGAGTGCTAACTTAAGTTAAGTTATATTTAATATGTGTAGCAAGTTGTATGTGTATGTATGAATTAGTGTATATATTTAAACGTTATTTAATTTAATAACTTAATATCTAAAATCCCAAAAATAATCAGCTAAAGAATTTCTAACATTCATTGCTGAGTGACTGCTTCTGTTGCAATGTGACTGTTCTTCAAAAACATCCACATTTGTTGATGCAACTATTCCATTGTTAATTTCTGATGTCGTATTTATGTAGTCCAGATCACTGTCCCCATCACGTTCTCTTACATAATTATGTAAAATGCAATCACATTTTATAATTTGAATGGCTGTGCTAGGTTATGTCTCAATATCTTTTTGTAAAATTCGCCATTTCTTACTTAAAATACCAAATGCACATTCAATGCACTTCCTGGCGATTGATAATCTTTCATTGTATCGTTCAGTTTTGGCATTTAATTTTTTTCGAGGATATGGTCTCAATAAAAAATTTTTCAGTGGGTAGGCTTCATCTCCTATTAAAAAGTTTGGCAAAATGATATTCGAGCCTGGTAGTGCTTGTGGTGGTGGAACATTGAATTTGCCTGCTTCCAGCAATCTAAACAAATTGGATCCAGAAAATGTGCCACCATCGCTTTGCTTTCCTCTGCCACCCACTTCACTGCCGAATCTCACGATACATAGCCGCTTTATCGCCACACATTGAACTTGGTGGGTTCGCGGATGCATCCACTCAAGCCGCTGTCACTTATAGTCGCGTTCTTTCAACAAAAGGTTACCAGAGTCGATTGGTGGTTGCCAAAACCCGAGTAGCCCAGCTTAAGATTATCTCTATTCCCCGTCTTGAACTCAACGCCGCTCTTCTACTTAGCCGATTACTAAAGCCTGTAACAGAATCTCTAACCATACCCATATCCAGCTCACATTGCTGGACTGACTCGGAGATAGTTTTGCACTGGTTGTCATCGCCACCCAGTGAAATTTTGGAGGACTGCTGGAACCATGTTCGCTCTGAAGAGAATCCTGCTGACTGCTCATCACGAGGTCTAAATCCATCTCAGCTGTTGAATCATGAGCCATGGTGGAACGGACTTTCATGGATTACCAAACCACAATCGGAATGGCTATTATCTGAAAACAAGGGCCAAGCTTTACTGACATGTCGACTGAGGAACGACTCCAGCCGGTTTCATGGAATGCTTAAGGAGAGCATTAACGAGTTATTAATCAACAAGTTATCGTCGTGGAGCCATCTCTTAAGGGTAACCAGTTACTGTTATCGATTCATTGAGCTACATAGGTGCAAAGGAACACAATCCGATAGAACATTCCTTACAATCAGCACGATGCCTACTTCTGCAACACGTACAACGATGGAACTTTTCCAAGGAGTATGAAAAGCTTAATAAACAAGAGCCGTTATCAATTAAATCCGATTGATTCGGTACAGCTCATTCCTTGACGAGAAAGGATTTATACGAGTCGGAGGCCGAATCGAAAGGTCATCCCTACACTACAATGTGAAGCATCCCATTCTAGTGCTTAAGGAGCCACATCTTCCACCCACCAAATGGATATTGGGACAAGTCTCTGCGGTTCATCCTGGAGACGATGGATTAATTCATGTAGTTACTGTAACCACTGCCCATGGATCTTACAAACGCCCTATCACCAAGTTAGCTGCCCTACCTATGTGCTGAACTAATAGTTCAGGGGGGCCGGTATGTTTCTGAACGAAATGCATTATTATTGTTAGCATATAAGAATTATTGAATTGTTAGTGCATTAAGATTATTTTCGAATTACAGTGTCATACTGCCATAAAATTATTATCAAGTTCTCGAGTATCGATATGTAGTCGATATAGGGTAAAAAGCTAAGTCAAAAAAAATATTGAATTTGAGGGATTGTAACTTTGTACAAATTGATAATATATTGAACAATAAATCAAATAGGCGGTATCGCCTTAAACAGTCTAACTAGGAGTTGGTTTCCGAACACAGCCATCAATAGCAATTTTTCAAAATTAACCTACAAAAAATTTTAAAAATTTTTATATTTTATTTTTTGTAATTATGTGAAAAAAATCAAATTAAAACATTAAAAAATTTCGTTTGTGATTGTAAAAAAACGGATTTTGATTCATTTTTAAAGCAAAACATGCTTGGAAATATTGTCTGACTTTGACCTTGAATATTACAGTACCACGAACACCCTGCACTCTTGACAAACATTCATTTTGAAGCTTCAGGTATTCTTTATCATAATTTATAATAATTCATAGCTATGATATTTTCAAAAGGTTCCACTCTGCGAAGTCGTCTTTGGGTAGGAAAGATGGTTCTACTTCAGTCTCCACATCAAATTAGGACGCTAACCGTGGAGGGTATTTCAGTTGAACAATTTGCTCCGGAAACATTGTCCAGAGCAGGAAACAGGAAAAAACCGTGTCCTTATCCTCACCGAGCTTCGGCACAGAATACTCCATATCGCTAAAGGACCTACAACTCATCCGCCCGTCTTTCCAAGACGTCAATCATCTGAAGATCTCCCATATAAATATGAGTCGGAACTGGCGTCCCAATCATTCTCAAAACTCGAAACGAGGAATCTCTAAAACGAACCACCCATTACACCGTCCGAGTTCAATATATTTATGAAAAGTATAAAATGCGAAATTTGATTAGTCAACCGCTCCACGTATGGAACGGTAGCACTATAAGAAAGGGTAAGGGTAAGGTTATGTCTCAATATCTTTTTGTAAAATTCGCCATTTCTTACTTAAAATACCAAATGCACATTCAATGCACTTCCTGGCGATTGATAATCTTTCATTGTATCGTTCAGTTTTGGCATTTAATTTTTTTCGAGGATATGGTCTCAATAAAAAATTTTTCAGTGGGTAGGCTTCATCTCCTATTAAAAAGTTTGGCAAAATGATATTCGAGCCTGGTAGTGCTTGTGGTGGTGGAACATTGAATTTGCCTGCTTCCAGCAATCTAAACAAATTGGATCCAGAAAATGTGCCACCATCGCTTTGCTTTCCTCTGCCACCCACTTCACTGCCGAATCTCACGATACATAGCCGCTTTATCGCCACACATTGAACTTGGTGGGTTCGCGGATGCATCCACTCAAGCCGCTGTCACTTATAGTCGCGTTCTTTCAACAAAAGGTTACCAGAGTCGATTGGTGGTTGCCAAAACCCGAGTAGCCCAGCTTAAGATTATCTCTATTCCCCGTCTTGAACTCAACGCCGCTCTTCTACTTAGCCGATTACTAAAGCCTGTAACAGAATCTCTAACCATACCCATATCCAGCTCACATTGCTGGACTGACTCGGAGATAGTTTTGCACTGGTTGTCATCGCCACCCAGTGAAATTTTGGAGGACTGCTGGAACCATGTTCGCTCTGAAGAGAATCCTGCTGACTGCTCATCACGAGGTCTAAATCCATCTCAGCTGTTGAATCATGAGCCATGGTGGAACGGACTTTCATGGATTACCAAACCACAATCGGAATGGCTATCATTCTCAAAACTCGAAACGAGGAATCTCTAAAACGAACCACCCATTACACCGTCCGAGTTCAATATATTTATGAAAAGTATAAAATGCGAAATTTGATTAGTCAACCGCTCCACGTATGGAACGGTAGCACTATAAGAAAGGGTAAGGGTAACCAGGAACCCCATGCACAAACTTCAAATTGCGAAACAATTTTTTTCCGTCTACAACCGTATGAAACTGTACGACCCGCTGAGGATACAGAAAAATTACAAGGTAGCATTTCAACATCTGAGGCCTGAACTATTGACTTTTGATTGTACAGATAGCATTGTCAATATCACGTACTGCATAATTTGTCACAACACACCAAAACGGCTGAGAAATAACAAGAAAAAAATAAACTAAAAGACTCGAAAATTAATGGTAGGAAATTAGAAAGGGATGCTCAGCTGGAGCAGGCCAGGTACTGCCAACACGAGATGCTGTTATGCCGCTTTAAATGACAACATCACTAATACAACGCAGATATTTTCGCCTGTGGATACCAACTATTAGGCCCCAAGGAACATGGGGGAACATTTGTTCCTTCAAAACATGGCCAATAGGCTAGCAACATACTTCGGGGGGCACGAGGAACTTGCAAAATCGATTAATGATGTAGAACGCGCTCTTGCAGACTTTGTGGAAGACGATAGCCCAGCCGCATACAAGAGAATGAACACTACATCCGTCAGAAAAAAACAGGAATCACCGCTACGGCATTATTAGAAGCGGAGAAAGCGATATGACCTGGGAAAGTATAAAGAAGTATAAATCAAATACATCAAGAACGCGATACGGTCGAAACATACCACCTGAAATTCCGAAGTCTATACAAATGATGAGTGCAAGAAACAAACGAGGATATATCCTCGTGCCTGCCAATGACTTTGGATAGTCCTGAAGCCGCTTGGCTTCTCTCAATTGAGTGCTTGCTTGTGTACGGTTCGTCCTAATCTGGGGATTTGTTGTCATCTAGTGAACTCGACAGATTAGTCGTAAGGCCTTCACAGTTCCTAGATTTCTCTTGATCCTTTTCTCAGGATTTGAATTCACTTGATAAGTTTTTAAGGTTACTCGTAAGGCCTTAAGAAACTTGCTGTTTGATCACGACTTGATGACTTGATGCCTTTCCTGATTTGTGCTGCCTTTATATAGGCAGCTCCTCTGGCCTCAGGAACTTATTGGTGTAGCACCGCTTAACAGCTGGTACTTTTCCATCGGCCCTCTGCTTTCAACCACGCTTTTATTTGTTGCTATGCGTAGTGAAAGTCCCGCAAATCCTTGCCGCAGCTGTGTCCACTTTCTTTGTGGTGCTGCGCGCCCATTTGCTCCTTGTCCTTCTCTTTCTCCCTAGCCTGCATAGCGCCTCGATCGCTCTGCCGGCTTTCGTCGCCTTCTCTCATTGGCGGCGCCTTCCTATTGGCCGCCCAGTTTCTAACGCAGATTCTTGCTGTTTTCGCTTCTCTGCCGGCGCTGCCGTCGCCCGTCGCTCCCCCGATCCACTCGTCACACCAGCTTTGCTCTTTTCTTTTATATGGGAAACCTACATATTCGACTATACATACATCTGTACTATAATTAACTTAGTCTATATTTTGTATTAATTAGTACAATTATTTTATATGCTAGAATCTAATTCAATCGTATCGCGCATAATTCATTCCCCATAAATGGGCTTTCCTATTGAAAACAAGTCGAATGAACATTGGTATCTTTCCCCTTCTTCGACTTGTATATTCCCCTCGCATACCCACAAGCCGTTTTCGTTCTTGCATTTGTTTTTTCCCCCCTACTCCCCGATTCGCAAGCATAGCCTTCACTTCATTTCGTTTCGGCATCACATGCCCTCCGCATTCGTCTCATGGGCTTGCTTGGCCCTCACTTTTGCTCTCTTTTGTTCGTCGGATTTCGGCTTTTCACGATCTACGTGCTTTTGGTTTTCGCATGCGTAGCGCAGGCAGAGAGCACTAACATTGGCCGCCGGTGCCCTCTCTTGCGATTATACACGCATAGCGTATGTGTGTCATGTGTGCTGTCTCATGTATTGCTCTATAAGTCACACGCACGCCAGCGTAGTGCGTGCCTTCCCTTATTGTTTCTCTCACTTTGGCTCTTGCGTTTCATTATGAGGCCAATGTCCTCTTTCGGTTCATAATTATGCCCTCCAGCCTTGTTTCATCCATGCTCGCGTAGCTGATTTCATATTCTACGCCTCCCACGCATCTTCCTGCTTGGACGAAATTTGTCAGCGGTTGCTTGAGGTTTGATCGACCATACTTGAGTTTGAGCGTATATCGTATCGTATATTCTTTTACATGTAATGTTCCTCACAAGAAGTCCTCTAACATTTTAATAATAAATGAAAAAACTAGATGTTATTAGTTTTTTGAAGCAGAAGATAAAGTAGGAAGGTGGACGGGTAACGGACGAGAGCGCATTTGGACGCAAACTCGTGTACAACTAGGCCCTCTGGCCAAATGTTAGGGTCAACCATAGCTGAGAAATACTCATTTGGTACTGTAGTTTTGAAAGAGGATATTTCGCGAGGCCTAGAAAACTTAAACTTTTGAATTAAAACCTTAGCAAAACATATATTAGCAATGTAAGCTGCCACAGATGACTCACAAGTATCTGGAGCAAGCCTAGAGATAAATACCTTATTGTTTGCGATAAGGCACTACAGTTAGTGGAGGCGGAGGAGCATTGAGATCCGCAAGTGATTGAGAGCCAGAATGATCCTGGAATTGATCAGAGTTCCCGTGAGGGATTGATTGATGTACCCCAGGGCTTGTAATGGGTACTTCAATCTGAAAAGATGAGCTTAAAGAGGGACAAGAAGATGGTGTAGGCGAAAGTAAAATGGGAGAAGATGTAATAGAGATTGCGTGCGACTGCTCATGAGGCAACTCGAGATTACATTTCCTGGGCAACTTCTCAGAAGGTGGAACAAACTTGAATTGCGACAATAAATGTACGCTAGAGTCACACTCGTTAGACAGCTGTTTGGCCAGTTTGTTTAAGGAAAGAAACTTTAAACGAAGATCCCTGTACATATGGCTAGGACCAAGCTGCTGGCTGGCACAATATAGGCAAGTCCAGCGCATTAACCTAAGCTCAGGCTTAGACACAGACAAACCAGAAAATTTGTCTGGCCGTTGAGGCCAGCACATTTTAAGTGAATAATATTATCACAGAGCCAACGAGATATTGCTCTATACTGATCCTAAAAACGATCAGAATGCTTGCAAGTAGGTAGACAACAAGCCATTGAAAAGCCAAAAGAGACACAATGCAAAAAATATATATATAAGAATATAAAAAAAATTTAAATACACAGCACAAAGATAATTATTGATAAAAAATCAATAAATACAAATAAAACAAAGAGACAGCTAGAACAATTATAAGCCGAGCTTTGAGAAAGTGAGAGAAGCTGAGCACAAGCACAAAGCAGAGAGAACAACAAAAACACTAGCACTGAAAGTATAATGGGGGCGATGAGCAATGACAAGAGAGAAAAATATAATAATTAAATGCACCAAACACTAATCACGAAAAAGAAAAAAACTGATTAACTTGGCGAATTACGGAAATAAAACACAAGGGTGTAAAGCAAACAACACCAGCGATAGCGAAAACAAACTAAGCACAATTAAAAATTGAGAGAAAAACAATAAATATTAATAAAAACCCAGGAGCTATGCAAAAACACGACCGTCACGTCTGAGAGCAGATGCTTTATTACTAACAAATGTCAAATTTGAAAGCAAACGCATCAAAAGTAACGAAGTTATTGACAAAAGTCACTGTTTTTTACCGTTCCTATTGGGGCTATAAGATAGAGTCAAATGATATAATCAAATTCGGCACAGTGGTCTATAGGTGTAATAGATTGACCAATATTAAATTTCACGACAATAGCTGAGAAAATAACGAAGTTATTGGGAAACGTCACTGTTCACTGTTTGCCGTTTGTATGGGAGCTATATGATATAGTGGTCCGATCCGGCTGAACAAACCGTGCAGTATATACAAGCCTACATGCAAAATTTCAGCTCTGTAGCTCTAACGGTCTAGGAGGTGTTTGCGTTGATCCAGACGGACGGACGGACGAGCGTACATGGCTATTTGAACTCGTCTCATCGTTCCGATCAAGAATAAATATACTTTATATGGTCGAAGATGCTTTCTTCTATGCGTTGCACACTTCTGACCAAAATTAATATACCCTTGCAAGGGTATAAAAATAGATGAAGGAGCAAGAGTTTACTAATGGGATAGTTTTTGTATAAGTAAAAATCAAAAGAACGTTTATTTGTGAGGGGTTAACTCTTTAATGCCCAAACCGATCGAGTATCAGCGAGTTTAATGGTGGTGGTAGATGGAGGGCAGGTAATACGACTTTTTGAGACTCGCACCACATGCCATTTGGTTTGTTATCAAGTTTTAATGCATTGCAATATTGGCACATTCTGTTGATTTTAGCAATAACTAATTTGGGGAGCAATGAGTATTCGATTTCTGTATAATATACAAATGCCAGACGACTTAAAGTTGATCGCACTAATTTCTCCGATTAAAATGTCATTCTAAATCACTGCTTATTAATTTATCAATTGCTCGGTAGCGCAATTCTCTTCGTCTTAATGCAGTTGCATGTAGACGTTCACTACGATGCTGTAAAGTTTTATTTTGGAAAAATTTTGCCAAATTTCGCCCAAAATTTTTTGTTGCTAGTCGTTTGTGACGATCAATATGTAAGGAATCTCTGGCAGGCGAATATCTCATCGTTCCGAAATCCACAGATCCTTCGGATTCACTCCGAGGTACTACGGGGAAAATTTGAAAAGAAAGGCGTAGGATTAGCAATGTGCGTTGATAATGGTGCCACGCACAATTTCATCTCCACAAATTGAAAAAACAAACTATTGGCTTTCGCAATTTTTTATCTATCGAAATCAAATTATACTACACACATAAAGTATATATATTCTTGATCAATATCAACAGCCGAGTCTATCTAGACATGACCGTTCGTCCTTCATAGTACTTCTTGGTGCCGAGACCTTGACGATTTGCTGAACTTTCCCTACGTATTTATACCATAAAGCTGGATTATCTAAACTCATTTTAGCTAACTATGTCACCCCTTTCTATGGAAGTTAGTTATCTTTCTCTTTTACCAGCCTTTGCGTTAACAACAATACACTCTACACAACTATGTACCAGACGAATAACCTTATCTCTCAATTCGGGAATATAGTATGATGTCTCGATCAAATCTTGCCGAAGGCACTACAATCAACTCACAATTGGGGTCTTTAAAGAGAATCTCGTTCTCTAATAGAAGTCTTTATAACTTTCTTTTTCGACTAGCGTCCTTACTGCCTTGGTGCACTCATCCTGCAACTTTTCTAAAAAGCTGTCCATATGAGCCATAGGAAAGTAATCACGAAGAATCTTTTCTCTAGTCACAGCATAAACGCTTCTGACCATTTTTTTTTCGAGACTAAAACAACTGGAGACGAGTAGTTAGAAGTACTGGTTTTAATTATTTTCTCTATCATTGAATGGTTTAAATGCAAAATATCTATATCTAGGCTCTAATCCCTGTCTTTAATATATGTGATGAAGATATTTCCAATCTCTCTTGTCCACTAAATATCTGATCCATTTTGTTCTCTATTTTGCAAACTATGTGAGTGACATACTTCTATATCTGTGCGAACATCAAACATAGATCCATTTGCTGTTTTATTTATATCGACAGTGTTTGCCGAAGTTTATATACCCTTGCAGTTCTTTATTATATTTAATTATAAAACAGAATTAGTTGTCGTATTATGAAAATGCGTAAATATTTTTGTGTAGCTCCGCGTCACAGTGTGTGGACGTGTAAAAATAATTGCCCTGAAGACAACCACCGATGAGTGGTCGAAATATATCGGAGAAGAAAATAAGAACAAACTGTTTTTTATTTTGTTTTCATTCAGCCAACAATTTGACCTCGAGCCGGCAAAATACACAACTCTAAATATCAAAAAGGTCGCAAAAATCAACATATATTTTTCAAAATACTATATTAATATTCAAACTATTTATATTGACTGTGACATTCGTTCTATTTATCCGATCAGATTCAAATTTTGGGATCTGAGGTTTTACCACCAGACCATCTTTGTATTATATTACGCTGGCTAAGCCCTACCAACTGGCCTTTGAAACGATAACCATTTTTGCTTCTCTTAAGACCGGTACCTCATGACAGGTTCCGATATAGATCGCCTTGGACCAAAACACTATACCACTTTTAAACAGTGGTATGGGGAAACTTGCGCTCATCCAAACGGAAATCTGTATTCCAAAAATGGAAGGATGCGATTCTCAGAGGACTGCGATCCATTGGAGTTCACCAAAATATTATGTTGTCTTGCAAAAGTGCTGGAAAGTGCACGCCAAATCGGGACCTGAAGGACTTTCTCCAGGATACTACAACGGGGTCTTAGTTATCGGCGGGAAAAATTAAAATTGTACTTTTAGAACACCAAAACGTCGCATATGGTTAGTCACATGATTGTTCAATAAACAGATTTTCAATCATGACAGAATTTGCATGGTATATAAAAATTCAGGAAAATTTCATGATATCAACAATATGTTCTATGTAACGGGACTGTTAGTTTAAACACTTACCAAGCTTTTCATTGGATCTGTGTTGACTTGGCACATGTAACTCCCGGAGTCATTTAGCTGGACGTGTGATATGTGAAGTTTCCAGGTATTGTGGCCGTTATGTGTCACTGATAATCTTGGATTTAGGGAGACCATGTGTGTGTGTATGCCAAGTATTGCTTTTGAATCTGACTTAATCCAGGCCACCTGAAGGTTAAAGAATAGAAATTACTTTATAGGTATTAACATAACAATTTGGTAAATACCCCACACTACAACATATAACTTACATTACTGCTTGCTGCAAGCTGTTTAAATGTAACAAAAAGTTCAAATCAATAAAGTTGATAATACAAAAAGGACGAAACGATACAGTGACAATAATGATAATACGCTATAGTGAGCAGTAAATAAGAAAAGTCGGCTAGCCGACTTCGGAATACCATAGACCAGGTGTAAAAATATTTTAAATTTCAATGTCTCTTTAATTATTTTTATACCAATGGTATATAAAAGTCGCCAAAATGTATGTAACAGGCAGATGGTAAAGTATTTATATTCTTGATCAGTATCAACAGCCGAATCGATATAGCCATATGCGTCTGTCCGTCCGTATGAACGCGTAGATATCGGAGAGTATAAGAGATAAAGCCACCAAATTTGGTATTTAGTATGTAGAGTGATCAAGTTTATATCAAATTTTTGCCACGCCACTTTTCGTCCCCGCAATTTAAAAAAGTTTATCTCAAAAACTATTGCAGCTAGGGACACCATATTTGGTATGTATATTTGCTTAGTAAATGCGCACATTTTGTATGTATAAAGATTTTGGGACGCCGCTTAACGCCCCCGAAGTTTGATAAACTCGATTATTTGCCGTAATTTTCTACCTTGTGGAATCAAATTTGGCACACTTAAATTTGATACTAATACCCAAAAAAATATCAAATTTTATATATACATATATGAGCGTTATGGTTGAACAATCTAAAAATTTTAAGGAAAATCTATTTATATCTCACTCTAAAGATCCGAAAATTAAAAATTATTTATAGAAAGCAGAAAATAAAATTATTTGTATTTAGAAAATCAAGAGATGGCATATTATTGTTAAACGTTGTAGAATAAATGGAAAACCAGTTGTTGCACAAAATTCATAATGAATTCGGGCAATATTGGCAGAGATAAGATGACCGGTACAATATTAAAAATCTAAGAATGAATGCACTAGTCACGTGGAAAATTGCCTAAAATGTGTTGCGTTTGCGTGGCATACCCAAAGGAGACAAGCCACTTGAACTAATACATACATATCGTTACGGACCAATAGCATCAGGGAGAGCAATAGACCACATATTCGCTGTAATAGACGGATTAACTAAGTTTGTTAGGTTGAAGTCAACAATCACAAGAGAGTTGGTAAACGATTTAAATTATATAGTTTCATATGGAGGGATCTGTTTTACATCTAGTACCTAAATGTAATATAAAGCACTTAGAAATACCAATAGCCTCTCAGCAGATGTGCAGGTTGAAACCAGATAGAGGTCTGTATTGGGACCTTATAATTACAAAAGTAGAAAAATATTAGGCCAATCCTTCTGTTTCTTTTTCGCTCTTTACAATATAACTTATTCTCTAAGATTCTCTAACGTCCTAAGAACAAACCAAATCGGGCTGGGAAGGGGTCAAGCTGGATGTAGTGGAAAGAACTAGAATTCCGTCCATACCAAAGACCAAGGTCCTTCTCCTGCGCGCCGTGCCAAAAGAGCAGGTACTTTAACTGCTAAGGTATCCGAATTCTGATGTGCCATCCTTAGACTGGTGCTGCATCCATCGCCTAGTATCGACAGAGAGCAGCAGCACACCGTCTAGATCAAAAAAATAGCAGAGGATATGGTGCATTCAAGATTCGGGAAGATGTCGTTGGGGGAAGAGAGCGTTAACCTACGTGTCAAAAACGGACTCTCCAAGGACAAGACAAAAAGGGTTTGGTCCAGGAAACATAGACAGAGTAGGGCAATACGGTTTCTGCGCTTTCATTGCCTTACTATTATCTCTTTTACCACACCACAGCAAGTAAAATGAAAACGGCCGTCATTATAGGTAAATGACTACTTACTTACGTACGACCGGCCGCCGAATTCTCGTGGCCTCTAGCTACATGGCACACTACAGAGAGGCGCCACGGAAAGAACTGAGTAGTCTGGTCCTTGTTAGCAGACGTTGACGATACTATGCGCAGTATGTTCAAGGGGCCCCTACGACACCAGGGCAAAGCCTGTTACGCGGGCTCGCGCAGATAGCTACCCACCTCCCACCCGACCGACCGAGAGGTACAGCCGTATAACGCACGGCACGAATCGCGTGGACAAATACTTAATGGGAAAAACAGACAAACAAATAATACTAATACTAATACAGCTATCTATGAACCAAATAGGAAAGAATACATGTTTTAAGAGTGTTAATAGAAGACTCTGAGCAGATTACAGGGAATAAATGGCTGTAATCAGAGCAGAGGACCCTAAAAGATTCATGCATGGCATAGTTAGAAGAACAACGACTAAGGGATAAAGGTATCAAAAGATGTCTACTCTGTCTACATGGTACCGACAGATTTACCTGAGCTAATAACTCAGGCGAGCCAATATCACCAATTAGGAGCATAATTCTACGGTTAGTTAAGGAAGGTAGCTTAATCAAGAAAAGTCTACTAGAATACGAAAGCAAATTGACATTTCGATCCTAGCTTAAGCCAAGAAAAGCAAATTGCAAGAACTGCTTTTGAACGGATTCAAGTCTAATTTGGTGCGACTCATATTGAGGTGAGCAAATGCAAGATCCAAGGACGGACAAGCGAAGTCAAAAGAACTTTAGTTGTATAGGGGTCGTCAAATTCTTTTGACCATCTTTTAATGAAACCCAGAACACTCATGGCCTTTGCGACCGTGGTGAAAATATGGGTATTAAAATTTAACTTATGGTCCATAAGTAAGCCCAAATCATTCATATTATTTAGACGTTCCAAAGGACTATTGTTTAGAAACTTAGTGACCAGTTGAGGAGAATTACGATAAAAAGTCATTTTCTTACATTTGGTAGTGTTAAGATTTAGTAGATTAAACTGGCACCAGGATTGAAAATGTTTAAGATCAGCTTGTAGCCGACTAAATGAATCTGGTTCTTTATAAGACAAAGCTTAACATCGTTAGCATACATAAGCACACGCGAATGAATATTGACTGATGGAAGATCGTTAATAAATAAAGTGAAAAGCAGGGAGCCAAGATGACTACCAGATGTCACAGGAATAGAATAGAAAAAATAAGACCTGAAACGTACCTTCAGTTTTCTGTTTGTTAAATATTCTCGAACCCAAAAAGGAAAAGGGGTTGGAATCCAATGTCGTTCAGTTTAAAAAGTAATAGGGTATGATTAACAGAATCAAAGGCTTTACTGAAGTCGGTGTATGTGACATAATTTTGTTTAGCATTTTTGAAACCCTTAATGATTATATAGGTAAATTCTAATAGGTTAGTAATTGTAGATCTACGTTTCACAAACCCATGTTGAGATGGCGAAATAATAGAGCTGCAAAAATGTTGCAATTGCGAAGTTATCATTTTCCCAAAAGCTTTCGGAATAGCGGACAATTTTGTTGAGATGGCGAAATAATAGAGCTGCAAAAATGTTGCAATTGCGAAGTTATCATTTTCCCAAAAGCTTTCGGAATAGCGGACAATTTTTAAATACCCCTATAGTTAGTAGCTTCGGACTTTTTGCCATTTTTATGCAGAGGAATGATATACGACTAATTCCAAATATATGGAAAAGAAGAAGATTCGACAGACAATAGAAACAATTTTAAAATGAGTTTACATAATGCGTTTGCACATAACCTGAGTACACAGGTACACCATCTGGCCCGGAGAATAAACAGGTTTAACTAGTATAAGTTCGCTAAGAAGAGAACTTTCATCAATCACTGGATTAAAAATACAATTAGCCTTTTTTAAATGATAAAGATTCCGACTTGCTCGATATTCCGTTGAGGAATAAGTTGTTTTGAAAAAACTCGCAAACATATCGGCAATTGCGTGATAAGCGCTCGCTTTTTATACCATGTACCCATAGAGTGAAATGATATATTAAAGTCGCCAAAATGTATGAAACAGGCAGAAGGAAGCTTTTCCGACCCCAAAAGGTATATATATTCTTGATCAGTATCAACAGCCGAGTCGATCTAGTCATGTCCGTCTGTCCTACCGTCTGTCTGTCCGAATTAACGCGTAGATTTCGGAGACTATCAGGGATAGAGCCACCAAATTTGGAATATAGGCTCATGTGGTATGTAGAGTGGTCAAGTTTATTTTAAATTTTTGCCACGCCCCTTTCCGCCCCCGCAATTCAAAAAAAAACTTTTATCTCGAAAACTATTGTAGCTAGAGACACCATATTTGCTATTTCCGCACCCGAATTTTAAAAAACTTGATTATCTCCTCTAATTTTTTATACCATACACCCATAGGGTGAAATAGTATAATAAAGTCGCCAAAATGTATGTAACAGGCAGAAGGAAGCTTTTCCTACCCCATAAAGTATATATTCTTGATCAGTATCAACAGACGAGTCGATATAGCCATGTCCGTCTGTCCGTCCGTCTGGCCGAATGTCTGTCTGTCCGCCGGTCCGTCCGTCCGTATGAACGCGTAGATCTTGGAGACTATAAGAGATAGAGCCACCAAATTTGGTGTGTTGGTTCGTGTAGTATGTAGAGTGATCAAGTTTATTTCACATTTTTGCCGCGTCTTTCCCTTTCCGCCCCCGCAATTAAAAAAAAACGTTTATCTCAAAAACTATTGCAGCTAGAGACACCATATTTGGTATGTGCGCATTTAGCACATTTTGTATATATAAAGATTTTGGCACGCCGCTTAACGCCCCCGAAGTTTAAAAAACTCGATTATTTGCCGTAATTTTCTACCTTGTGGAATCAAATTTGGCACACTTAAATTTGATACTAATACCCAAAAAATACAACATTTTATCAAAATCGGACTAAAAATAGCCAAGTTGTGCATATAAACGTGTTTCCATAAAGCCGAAGTTGGCCGTTGGCAGGTGGGGTGCTCAAATGCATGAGTGAGCGAGATACTAAGATATGCTTGTAAAAAGCATGTGAACAGAATTTTTTTAAAATAGACAAATGCATTTGCTATTACATATTTGAAATATTTGTTTTACTGGTGTATGGTATACCTAAGTAGTCGAAACGACTTACTTACTTCATTTATTTTGAAAGGACAAAAAAGATGGGTGCACAGAGGTCTTACGTTTAGTATTAACGAAATTATAAAATTGTTTAGGGTTAGAAGAAAACTAAAGCTTACAGCGCTGAAGATAATTCTTATAGCATTGTGTATTAAGCATCATGAATTTTGAACGAGCGACTGTATACAGAGCGTGATGAACGACGTGTTTTTTGAAACCCTGATAACTCTTGAGAGAACCAGGGAGGTTTGTTCAGCCGCTCCTGCCTACCAAGAGGCACACAAATATCAAAGAGTGAATTCCGAGTATCATAAAAGAAGCGAACAGCTGAGTTCATATCTCTACAATTGTACAGATAAGACCAATCGGTAGTAATAATGTTTTCATTAAGGCTGGCAAAGTCAGTCTTACGAATGCACCTATTTAGATGTAACCATTTGAACCAAGTAATGGTGATAGTGAGGGTAGATCAATTTTTAAATTTAATGTTGGATGAAATTTATCTTCGGGAGGAACAAAAGGTTCGATCCTAGAAACATCACAATAAGAAGAATCCAATATAAAAATAAGATCTAACCATTTTCCCATTTAAGAAAAATAAGATCTAACCATTTCTAACAATTTAAGACAGGATTGACTTGGGATAAAGATAAGCCTAGAAGTCCATCAATGAAGTCATGTCACATAGAGGGCAGCAACATGGTAGATTCATCTGATAATGACCATGAGCATGTCTTAACTAGAAACTAAAGAGAAGACAAACTGAATTGCCTCTAAATCAGGGGCCGTCACTTATAACCCCCGGGGGACGAACACGTTCGGCACCTCGTATGCGTGTAACCGAACGACTGCCGAAGTCCTCACACAAAAAAATGAAGAGCATGAGGGTGGATTTAGTTTTCTACAGCATTTCGACGCAGGCAGATCTATGTCGCTTTGTTGAAAAAACACACATAAAAAATTGGATCGCTGCTTTGTTTTTTCCATCTTTTTCTTGCATCAGATTATCGGCTGCGCTCGTTTTATTGATTTGTGATAGAATTTGATCAATTTTAATTTTTTGCAGTGTAAAGCAACATACGCACACATGCAAGTGCACACATACAACTACATTTTTTCAGCGCTCTCCTTGTGCCGGGCCCTGCTCTAAATGTTTTAAATAGACCATAATGTCTGACGATAGGGGGAATATAGGAACAAATAATAAAAGCATTAAAAGATTTAAAATTTACTTTAACACCGACAAACTCAATCTCCTGGGGATAAGAAAATTGAATTATTTCAGATGATAAAGCAGCATTAACAGCTATCAGAACACCACCGCCTACGCGAGAAATCCGGTCACGTCTGAATATAGAAAAGTTTGTGGAAAAGACCGATGCATATATATAAACAATAATTTTAATATAAGGAGAAAAAATTGTAGTCAAAAGAGTAGGAATAATTGAGGTTTTTGAGTTTTTGAAAATTTTCAACTTTAAAAAATATTATTTCCAAGGAAAACAAGGGTATATAAACTTCGGCATAGCCGAAGTTAGCTCTCTTGGTATTTTTTTTATGAAACACTACAATAGCTAATGTGGGGAATGATTCGACTTATGTTGGCCCTACCACATCACGATTTACGTATAAAGACGTAAACATAAAAGTAATAATTAAAATAATTTATATTCCGGTTTTTTAATTGGCAATGATGTTAGTGTTACAAATTAATATTGTGGCTAGAAAGTACATTTGTCAAAGGAAAAATTGAATTGAATTGAGCTCCCCAGCAGAAGTAAATCCCAAGTGGGGCTATTTCAATCTCGACTTAGTGACTGACAAATGACAATCATAAGGCATGCAGGACGACGAAACCAAGAAGGAAGGTTTCAGTGATCCCGGCCACAACTCGAAGAAATGTTTAAGTTAGCCAAACTCACCTATGATGACATTGTCTGGGCAGAATAAAAACATATGCTTCGTCTACTTAAGAGAAAGATACGCTCAGCCAAACGGAAATCCGTATTCTAAAAAGGAATATCGACAAGAGTATCTACAGATGCTACAGGACTGCGAATCACGATGGAACTCAGCAAGCCTTTTCCCCATGTAGTATGGAATATCGTGGTAAAAGACCTTTTCAACAAGTATTCTAAAACGGATTATCGGCAATAGTATCTACAGATGCTACAGGATTGCGAACCACGGTGGATCCGCCCAACCTTTTTCCCCCTGCACTATGGAATATCGTGGTAAATACTCTCCCAACATAAAAAGCTTTCTCCAGGGTTACTGCCTATGCGGATGACATAAGAATTATCATCCCTCAACCTTTAGTTCTCCAAGGATTACTCTCTCTGGATCCCTGAAGTCGGACTGAACATAACTGAGGATACGACGGACGTTATTTTCTTCTCGATGAGATACAATACTGAATCCTCTGCACTGAATCCCTCCCAATTTAACATCAAAAGAGCATATAAAATACTTTGGATTGATTATAGTCAGCAAACTGCCAATGTGGAAGAAATGGCGAAAAAGGCGTCCAATGCACTCTATAAAGCTCAGCGCTTATTGGGTAGCACAGTCTACATACTATAAGCTCCTGGAGAAAGTGCGAAGAAGGGCATTGCCAGACCAAACTATTCAACGGACCACATTAGGTTTGCACCTTTCCTAATGTTTTGAACATATTTATCATATTTGTCATATGTTCATGACACAGTCCATTCACCAGCATTACCTACAATTGCAGTGTGTAAAATTGCATAACCTTGACCTATATCGGACTTTATATAAAGGACCTAGTTAATGTGATGAGCTTTTCTTAACTGGCTACACATGACACACACCTTGTTCTTTTATACTATATATTTATACCCTTACAAAAAGGGTATTAATTTTGGTCAGAAGTGTGCAACGCATAGAAGGAAGCATCTCCGACCATATAAAGTATATGCCAGAGCGTCCACAACATTATTTAGTTCACTCATGTTCTTTACGGATTTAGCTTGCACTTTCACTTTTTCACATATGTTCTCGAACTGTGTTGCTAGTTCCCGGGGAGTCTATTAACTTAGCTCTCTAGTCCGAGGCCCATCATTATAAATGGACCTGACCTGATGACAGATCTCAACATTTGTTTCTAAACATGTTGCTAAAGCAAAGATGCTTGTCATCCTGCAAACTCAACATTCCCAGCAACATTTTAAGTGTCAATCTGTAGCCGCTGCAAAGGCAGTGCCAGGACTACAATTGACACACCTGCCAATCTATCGAAACTAATTAGCAGGCTTCGATTTATTAGTCACTATCTGACACGCAAACCCTGACCTTTACACGTCCTCGTGTAACCTAGACAGTCAATGGACTGATATTATTTAAGTAACCTTTTATTACATCTTATTCATACTTGAAGTTAACATCAATTCTTAATTATATCACAATCATAATTCCAGCTATTTTACTCAATCTCTTGTTTATTCATAACTTATCGAATTAACATTAAATAATTTTCCATACAACTTTATCATTTACAACTACAACATTTTTGATTCAACTTTTACTTTCTTACAGAACATTTAAATTAACCTCTTTGTTTTCATAACCTTATGCATCACACGCCATGATCAAAACTTTTTTTTTGCACTTGTGCTTGCATTATGACAAATTCTTTCAACCTTTCAGACATCCATACTGTCTCTTTCAACAGTTTCACTTATTCTAACACTGTTTCTATCAACAGTTTCAATTACTTCATTACTGTCTCTTTCAACAGTTTCATTCTCAATTATTTTATTACTGTCTCTTTCAACAATTTTCATATCATTACTGTCTCTTTCAACAGTTTTCATATCATTAGTGTCTCTTTCAACAGTTTTCATTCTCAATTATATCATTACTGTCTTATTCAACAGTATTCATTTTCAATCACATCATTACTGTCTCTTTCTTTTTCAGTCATTACATTAAAATCCTCTTCACTACTCTTCGTGAGCATACTTGTACTTCATAATATTTGTCAATGATCTGATATATCTATCCCCGTCTAACACTTCAGCTATTTGTAAAGGTCCTCGAAATTTTGGGCTTAACTTTGTTTGATGCCTTTCGTCATTCTTTAACAAAACAGAATCTCCTACTTCGTATCCAACAACCTTGGCCTTGGTTTTATCCAAGTGTGCTTTGCTATATGCTGCAGCTGCTGATACATTTTGTATCGCTCGAGCTCTTGATTTTGCCAAATCACCCTCTTGTGCCAGATCACATGGTGGTAGCAATGAACGAGCAACTTTTTTAATAAACAATTCCAGAGGACTTGACTTACTGTACAATTTACAATTTATAACTGTACCTCACCCAATGCATCCTGCCAAGATCTGTTGCTAGTCTCAACTGCCGTTAGTAAAATTTTCAAAGTGCTCATGCGTTCTACCTGTCCATTGGCCCTGCACCTGTCGCAAATAAATGCAAATTTATTTTTTTGTTGACAACAAAACTCACTAAATTTGGAGCTGGCAAAAAATCTACCCTGGTCTGCTATTATGCGGTTTGGTACTCCAAACAAAGATAGAGCCGATTTCACTGCAGCTATACAATTGTCAGCATCAATCTTGAGTGTGTGCGTTTAATAAACAAATTTAGTAAAAGCATCCACTTGAACAATAACACGTATTGGATGAAGTCTAGCTTGTATTTTACCTGATGATGACTTTGACATCTTCCAAGTAATACAGTTTTCAACGAACTTTCGTATGTACTTAGACATGTGATCGAACCAGTAAAATTCATAGGCCTTATCTAAGGTTTTCTCCCAACCCAAGTGCATAATTGACTCATGAATCTGATTTATTACAGACCATCTGAATGCTCTTGAAACAATTGGCAAAGATCGTGTTCTACCATTTCTCTGAATTTTCCGATAAATTATTCCTGATCTTAGCTGATAAGTTTTCGCAATATCCTCGGCAAGAGAACCATCTTTTAATTTATTCACAATATTAGTAATATCGGAATCTTTGCACTGTTCAGCCATAGGCCATTCATTAAATATTCTGCCAGATTGACTCGTTTCTCTAAAATTTTACAAGTATCAATCGCATGCGCGGATGGGAGATTTCTAGAAAAGAAGTCAGCATGAACCTCCTCATACTGTAAATCAAATGAGAACGACTGTAAATAAATCATCTTTGGACCCTGGGAAATTGGTCACATTTGGTTCTTGATGCTTTAAGCGAATTGCAATCGGTAAAAACAATAAAAAATCTACTTGTTAAATAATGACGGAAATGCTTTATAGCTAAAACAACCGCAAGAGTCTCCAATTCATAAGAATGGTATCGTGATTCAACAAGTGAAGCACCCTTACTGAAAAACTTAACGACATCAGGCTTATTATTTATTTTATGTAATAAAATAGCACCGTATCCCAGAGAACTTGCATCAGTATGCAATTCGATTGGATATTGTGTGTCAAAAACAACTAAAACTGGCTTCTGTGTAAGGATGCCGCTGCAAAGGTAATGCCAGGGCTACAATTGACACACCTGCCAATCTATCGAAACTAGGTAGCAGGCTTCGACTTATTAGTCACTATCTGCCATATATATATTCTTGATCAGTATGACGAGAGGAGTTCAAATAGCCATGTTCGTCGATTTGTCCGTCCGACTGGATCAGCGCAAACTCTTCCTGGACCATTAAAGCTACAGAGCAGAAATTTTGCATGTAAGCTTGTATATACTGCACAGATTGTATATGTCGGATTCAGCCGGATCGGACCACTATATCATATTGCTTCCATACAAAGGTGTATATTTTGCTAAGTTTGATTGAAATTTGATTAATTGATAATAAAAATACATTAATATACCAATCTTGTTAAGCCATATACGTACATGTAATTGCGTAAAATGGATCGAGGTGAGATTCTAACATTGCTTATTGAGGAGTTGCGCAGTAAATTGGGTGGGTTAGGGCTAGAGACTACAGGCTCTAAAGCTGATCTGCAAACGAGTCTACTCGTTTATACGATCAAATAGACACTGAGAATGATGGGCAAGAAGCAGATTTCGCCACGGCTAGAACAATTCTAGAAGTCTCCAGCACAGATGGGCAAAGATCATGGCTCACACTAAAAGATGTGGAGTGAAGCGTTTCCGAATTTTACGGATTAGGTTCGATTGACGTTGTACAGTGGACTAGAGAGCTAAAAGAATGCGCTTCAACCGTACAGTGGAGTCAGTTACAGCTTTTTGTGTATACACTTGTAAAAGGAGCTGCATTATCGTTTTTACGAAGTAAAAGAGATATTTGTAGTCCCTGAAAGTTGCCTTAAAGGACGAATTCAAAGTAAAGATTTCATCAGCAGAAGTTTATAGAAGACTAGGCAATCGACAGTTGAAGAGAGGTGAGAATTTGCATGAATTCTTGTATTCGTTAATGGGAATCGTGAAGCCGATCGAATTAGATGACAATATTTTGATCGAATATTTCGTAGAAGGTATACCTGAATGTAAGGAAAAGAAGACCACAAAGGAAGAAAGAACCAATGTTGTAGAGGATAATTTAGTAAAACCATCTGGCAAATTTACTATTTCGGGTTTGGAATTGAAAGAAGTAACTTATAAGACTATTAGGTTTAACGGTCTTATTGATACTGGAGCAAATTTAAGTCTCATACGAAAAAGAGTGTTTAATAAACTTAATTAATTCGAAAAATCTTACAGGTTTAGGTCGTCATGTGATAACTTTTGGTAGTTTTTGCATAAGTTTCAAGATAGATAACATTCGGATGGAAGTCGAGTTTCATATCGTGCCTGATGAGGACATTGCATATGAGGCAATTTAGGGTAGAACCATATTAGATCACGTTGATTTGGTTGTGACAAAAGAAGGCAAAAAGTTTGTGAGCAGCAAGGGAAATAATTCACGGTGTAAGTCGAAAGGATCTTGTGCTGAATTGCTTAAGGAATTTGAAAGCATGTGTATAAATAGCGCGGATCAGAAAGAAGCGGAAGTCAATAGTGACTAGTCAAATATCAGTGTAAAAATCGCTAGTGAAGTAAGCAGTTGATTAAAAGTTAAAAGCCTATTAGAAATACAAGCACTCCTATTAAAGATTGTACTAACGGGTGAATTGCCAGTTTATCAGCATCCAAGGCGTCTAGCTGAGTCTGATTAGAAAATTGTTGATAGTACAGTACAGGAATGGTTGGAAGAGGAGATAATATGGGCAAGTTTTTCCGAACGTGCTTCGCCTGTTGTACTTGTAACAATGAAGAATGGGGAAAAAGCGTCTGTGCTGAGATTACAGAAAACTAAATGAGAAAGTGGTCCGAGATAATTTTTCTATGCCACAGATGGATACTGTATTAGAAAAACTTCAAAGTGCGTTATTTTTAACTACTCTAGATCTAACCTACGGTTGTTTTCATATTCCTGTTGAGAAAAAGTCTCAGAAGTACACAGCATTCGTAACGCAGAATGGTCAGTATGAATTCAGAATTTCCAACTCTCCAGCAGATTTTACGAAATTTATAGTGGCAGTGATAAGAGAATCAGTAAAGAATGGTGATGCAGTGGTGTATATAGACGATATAATTATACCAATTGTTAGTGCGGATAAGGGTCTAATTAAACTTAAAAGGGTGTTAAAGATAACTGCGGGAAATGGGTTGACAATAAACTGGGACAAATGCCAATTACTGCAGAGTAAGTGAAGAGAACTGTAATGCTGTTTCAAGATTTCTAATACCGCACGATAAGAAAATTTAAACTATTTTTTGGATTGACTTCGTACTTTCTTACGTTTAATGAAGAATACCCAGTAACAGCTAAGCCTTTGACTGACATTTTGCGAAAAAACATCATGTTTGAGTTTAAAGAATTGCTGATTGTAGCATTCGAATAATTGAAGTTAGTATTAATCAAAGGATCTGTTTTAAAGTTATACAATCCTAAGCTAAAGACTGAGATTCAAGCCGATGCCTCGAAACATGGTTTCGGAGCTGCGCTTTTACAGAAGGATTTAGAAGATGGTTCGGTACGGCTTGTGCAATAACAGACAGGAGGTCGAGCTATACCTCAAATCAAAGATTTTGGAGGTCCAATTAGTCTCCGGAACCCATTTGTCTTCTCTATCATACTTCTGCATCAGTGAATTCCACACCATTGCTGTCAATCGTCCCAATGAAACCGCGCGTGGCGGCACTGACGATGACGGTTACCTCCCCAACTACAGACATCACTTTGGCGGCTGCTTACTGTCCACTACGCCATTTGGTTGGAAAAAGTCTATTTCAAGACCTGTTGAATAGCCTTGGGAGCAGGTTTATTATTCGAGGAGAGTTCAACGCCAAGCATACTTGGTGGAGATTCCGAATTATCAATTCCAAAGGACACAGGTCCTATACTAATGAGTCATTCGCCAGGTGAACCAACATACTAGGCCACGGATCCGAATAAAATCCCGAATGTTCTGGATAAAGCCATATCCAAGGGGATTGGCAGACGCAGGATTGGAATCTCTAGTGACCTCGACCTGTCTTTGGATCATTGTCGAGTCAAGCTCCTTATTAACATGCCAGCCAGCATCAACTCGATGAGAAGCAGACTCTTCAGGCGAAATACAAACGTGAGGATGTACCAATCTTGGCTTCAGAGGACTCCGGATCCAGCTATTGAGATTTCCTCGATAGATGACCTGCATGATGCAGTTGAACGACTTCACATCGAGATCCACAATGCTGTGGCTCAGGCAACACCACCTACAAGGCCCACAGGAAATATACCCCGTCGAGATGATTTCCTGTGGTCTCTGGAAGTGACCGCTATGGTAGCGGAAAAGTGGCGATTTCGACAAGTCTGGCAAAGCTCTCGCAACCCGAGGGATAAGACTATGCTTATCAGAGCAGCCAAAGATCTAAAGGGATTCCTTTTCACTCTCCGAAAGCAGTCTCTGGAGAATTTTCTCGCGAATGTGGAACCTAGTGACCAGCAATACAACCTATGGAGGCTAACTAATGAAGTGAAAAGGCCCACCAGAAGAAAAGAGCCTGTGAGGAGGGCTGATGGCTCCTTGTGCCGATCAGACAGCGACAGGACAAGTGCTATCGCCAACCATTTGTCTGATGCTTTCACCCCATTCAGTAGATGCACCCAGGCAGAGGTCCAACGAACGGAGGAGTTTCTAGATATTTCATGCCAAATGCCCTTCCCATCCAAGCCATTGACATGAAGGAGCTGATGGAAGAGATATCCAGACGTAAGGTGTCCAAGTTCCCTGGATAGGATGGAATCGACGTATCATCGATAAAAGTGATACACAAAGAAGGTGTTAAATTTATTCTCGCCGTTATAAACTAATGCTTCCAGTTAGATCATTTCCCCACCCAGTGGAAGTGTGCCGAAATCATAATAGTCCCCAAACCAGGGAAACCTTCAGCTAGTCATTTTTTTGGTCCGGTAAGTCTGTTGGCCGGTCGGTCTTTTCTCCATAGTAGTTAATAGACTACTTTTGCGCAGATTGCGGTTAAACCGGAGTCCGGTTTGATCTCCAATCACCAGTTTGGCTTCAGGGAGTAGTCATGATACGGAAGAACATTACCATCGAATTAGTAACCAAATTATGGAAGCGTTTAAGGAGAGGAAATATTGTACAGCAGCCTTCCTCGATGTAAAACACGCCTTCGGTAGAGTAAGCCACACAGGCCTGCAATACAAGCTGAAATTGTTGTTCCCGGCACCTACCTCATGGAAATAGATATATGTGTACAATATTTTTTGTCTTTACCTCTATTAAAGCTAATCAAACAATTATTTTTGGAGCGCACAATTTTTATATTTGGGCCTTGCAAAATTCTTCTTTCGTCACCGGTACCGGTACCGTTATCACTGTTTTGTATGGCATCATACTTCTTTATATATATGTGCAACCGACTTATGGTTTTTGGCAGCGATTGCGGTTACAAATAAGTTTGTCAGGTCTTTTTATTTTTTTTTTTTTATAATTAAAAACGTAAGTAAACAAAAAAATTACGTGGGCAACTGGACATTATAATATTGTTGTTAAATTGAACTGTAGGATACCACGTGAGACCCATTTAAGCGCTGAGGAGCGTGACTTGATTCTAGGCATGAGAGAAAGTGGGTAAGCAACAAACATAGCAAACTTTTGCAAAAATGCTACCAATCAAGCATACCGGCCAACCGAGGAACATCCAAGGTCGCTGTAAACGAGAATTTTGGAAATTTCGCAAGGAGAAATTTGCAGTCATCTGAATCTCCACGTGTGCAGGAGACGGGTCATCCAAATAATTTCTGAACACAAACATTTCATATACTTTGCGAGAGCCTGTCTCGAAACTACTACCACGCCACCTTAAGGCCCGTTTGGCGTTTGCCGAACAATACAAACTTTGGTCTCACGATTTCCGGAATGTTTTTTCAGATGAGAAAAAATTCAATTTAGACGGTACAGATGAGTTCCACAAGTATTGGCGAGATAATCAACTGTCACGGCAAACGCGTCACAAACGCAAGTACAGAGGAGGTTCTTGAATGGTTATGGCTGCCTTTGGATATGCCGGAAAGTCCCGAATATGCTTTATTCCGAAGAAAACAAATGCGGAAATGCATATTCAACTTCTTGATATAGAGCTCATTGATTTTTCCCAAAATTTTTATCCTGACGATATGATTTTTCAACAGGACAATGCTACAACACACACGGCAAAGTCTACAAAAGAGTTTTTTTTCTCACGTAATATTGATGCTGTAGAGTGGCCAGCTTTAAGCCCAGACTTGAGCCCAATTGAAGACATTTTTTTAGATTTTTTTTAGACTAGGAAGAACAATAAAAAAATAAAAAACCCCGGCACTTGGTAAATATTGAATTTTTGAAAATAAGAACACGACTAATGGACCTACGGCATTACACTATGGAGCACTGCCTGCATATCTAGCCAAAAAATCATTGAAAGGAGCCAAAACAAGGCCCTAAGAGTTATGTCCGACGCTAATATCCTGGCCGACGTCAATGCTGGGATCCACCGTACATTTGGAATCCTATAGGTAACGGACGAAAAATCTAGGCTGACGAAGGCCCACCTAGACTGCCTCGACAGTGGACTAACCAACAACCCTCTCCCACCACCTTTTCCATTCTAATTCTTTTCATTTTTAAATGTTATATGTACCTGGATCGCGTCGATCCAGACGGACGGACGGAAGGACATTGCTATTTGAACTCGTCTCGTCGTGCTGATCAAGAATATGTATACGAATATGTATATGGTCGCAGATGCTTCGTTCTATGCGTTGCACACTTCTGACCAAAATTAATATAACTTTTTTGCAAGGGTATAAAAATATATGCATTTACAAAGTTCTGCTGTTATAACCAAAAAAATCGACAACTAGCAATGAAGTTATTGTGAAGCTGACGATGCAAAGCACGAATTTTAGCAACCCTGCGTTTAACATCTCGGTTTGAGGTTCCGCCTTTATATCCCACGATTTTCTGAAGGACTGCGTCAGCGAAGGTATCAAACACGTTAAGACGACCACAGCATTTCCGAGAGTCAACGGCCAAGTCGAACGTTTAAATGCGACCATCATTCTTGCTTTGTCGAGGTTGAGCTTTTACGATCCGACAAAGTGGTATCGACATATTGCAAAGTTCAGCAGGCTATCAATTCGAATACACCAGAAGGATTGCCACTTCGCCATTTGAGTTACTAACTGGCGAGAGAGATCAACCAAAAGGCGAAGGCCATATTTACTAAGCCATATTTACTAATAAGCGAACTCCGTGCCAAGGTGAAGGCACGCATCTTCAAGATATAAGAGGAAAATAAGAAGTATTGCAACCTACGTTGTAAGCAAGCTCGAACTTATAATGTTGGGGACCTGGTTGCAATTTAGAGAACGCAATATGGAAGTGGTCTCAAATTAAAGAAAAGAAGGTGAAGCACTAAAACGCATACGATGTCGAAAAAGTAGGCAAAAGCGAAGGGCCTAAAGTGACGTACACATGTGCAGAGAACCTGAAGCCCTGGAGCCTAAACCGAAACGACGAGGCGCATTCGCGTCGAATGCGTAATCAGGATGGGCGAATGTGGAATGTACATTTTCGATGTGCATCAATCACATTGTACACGAAGATGAGGGACTAGACGACGAGAGAGAGTTAGTGGAGACAGCACTACACCCCATGGTTTCGACCGTGGAGAAAGAATATGCGCTGGGAGCATTCGTGGATATCTCCGGTACGCTTAACAATATTTCAACTGAAGCGATCCTGAGGGGTCAGCCATTACGGTAGTCAGCCATCGAGATGGCTACATAGCACACCATTTGGTGACAACGAAGGGCATTCCTATGTAAAACACGGGCCTTCAGAAGTTCCCCGACAATATCAAAGAAACTTACTTCGGCTATGTCGAAAATTAAATACCCTTGCAGTCCTTGGCAATATTATTTGTACATGTTCAACCTCCTTTTTCTGTGACTCAATTCATCAATTCACAAACAAAACATTCTAAAGTTTCTTCTTTCCCCATGCCCTTTGCAAATTCTATGTGCAAGCATATATGTACATACAGTTTATGTAGCGTTGCGACTGTTTGTGTGTTACTTTAACTCCTTCACCTATTTTTCTTTGATAACTTATAGCTATCCAATCCGATCCGATTTTCATACTTGATCTCACGCAGGTAATAAAAAGGCCAAAAAAAATGTCATCCCGAAAGCTTTTAAGATGGCTGATTAAAACACATACGCGCTGGCGGACAGTCTGGCATGGCAATATCGCCTCAGATTCCATGCAGATTAACAATATATATACTTTATGGGGTCTAACAGACAGTTCAAAACTCCAAGTCGGACTTAACAGACGTCAACGCGTAGAGGTAATGTATGTTAAACGTTTGTTTTTATGTATTTGAAAATGTAAAACTTAAACTTCATATTTGCTTTAGCCCCCGTAGACGATCTCTGAAGAAGATTAAAATATGCTACAAAACCAAAAATAATAAATACTTTATATTTAAAAGGTTATACATAGTTAATATATTACTAAGTCATATTTTGACATCTTCCTCGTACAAAAGCGCAAAATAATATATTTATACCAAGGAAAAATCATTTGTAAAAAAATGATTACACTAAGGTAGGTACTTCAAAAGTCACTTGGATAGTCTTTAGGAATGATGACTTAACCTTTTGTGAACCGTTAAAAAGATATTCGTAAATACAATAAATCAAAAGAATGCCATGTTTCTTCAACTTAAATTAATGCGGGGTTACCTGTGATAAATTCATATCCAAATCACTCATAAAGAGTACAACCGCAATAATTATAAAAGGTTATAAAGGTTATTACAAAGGTTATAAATAAGCATAAGCCAGCGTGATCCCGAGGGTAAGATAACCGGTTCAGAGGAAGCTTCTCCAGAAAGGCTTTATCTAAAAAGGCTAATGTTTGCAGATCGGCCTACAATCTTAGCAAAGGAAATACCGAAAATATTGATCAAAGTCACTGTTTATATATATAATATAGTCACCCGATCTTTATTAAATTCGGCACAAGTCATTAAGAAACATATTAAACTAACAAATGGTAAATTTGAAAGCATTCGCGTCAAAAGTAAAGAAGTTATTGACAAAAGGTACAGTTGTTTATAGGTGCAATAAACCCACCAATATTAAATTTCACGCCAAAAGCTTAGAAAATAACACAGTTATTAAGAAAAGTCACTGTTTATGGATTTGCCGTTTGTGCCGTTTGGCTGAATCCCAGATATACAACCTGTGCACTATATGAAAGCCTTCATGTAAAATTTCAGCTCTGTAGCTCTTACGGTTTGGAAAGAGTTTGCGTTGATTCAGACGGACGGATAGACGGACGGACGGTCGTCAAGACGGGCATGGCAATATTAACTCGTCTCGTTGTGCTCATCAAGAATATATATACTTTATATAGTCAGAGCTGCTTCCTTCTATGCGTTGCACACTTCTGACCAAAGTTAGATATCTTTTTTGGAAGGGTATAAAAAATGCGTAGGCGAAGATTTAGTATTAAATATTAGGCCTACACATGTCCTATCTTTCTACGCTTCCACGTTTATTGCTTTTTTTTCTATTTATCTTTCTAAAAAAAAAAAAAAAATATATCCATCAGAATCAAACTTTAACTTATACAATTTTGTTCAATCATTTCATAACTTTTATTTGGTTATTTTAAAAGGGGTCGAAACGACCAAGACCAACTCTAATAGTGTTAAAATAGTGGGAAATTTGGATGAGATATACATAAAACTCGTAGTTCTTGTATTTCTCGAAGCCACACATTTCGCATTACTATTGCATATTTAACATAAATATTTAAGAAGAGCCTAAATCTATATATAGGTATATAGAAAAAAGGTTGCGTGAGTACCTACAACCGCTATTCGTTCAGAAACTACTGAACCGATTGTGTTAAAATTTTGACACACTGTGGAGTCAGGTTAAAGTTTTTGTCTACTTTTTATGTCGATATCATAATCGTGAGCGCGAATTAAATGGATTTTAAACGGCTTTCCGTGTATCGACCGCAGTAGGCGGAGCAGTTACATGTCAACAACGTGGCAGGAAATTCATTCATTCCTGTTTCAGTTACAAACGAAAAGTTCTTACGAAATAATGCCTCCTAAAAAAGCGAATTTGGGTCGTCATAAAAGAAGAAATGTTTGGAATAGGACTGATGAAGAGCGGGAATTAGTACGAGAGAAGGAGTGGCTAAGGTGAAGGCAGAGGATTCTTATGGAACCAACCGAAAGGCGTGCAGACAGGCTTGAACATGAGCGTTTGCGAGCCCGGAAGTCGCGGTCTACAGCAATACAATTGCTTCGCTCGCAAAGAAGTGAACTGCAAAGGGGAAGGTTAGCTGAATCCAGCGCACAGATAAGACTTTATCGCCATAAGCAATAGCAGGGGGAATTGGGAAAACATTCCTCATCAGATTGATTCTGGCCACGGTTCGAGCAAAAATCTGGAATTTTTTCATCTGGAATAGCTGCGACATTATTATCTGGTGGAAAAACTGCTTATTCAGCGCTGAAGTTGCCATTGAACATGCAAATTATCGAGACTTCCATGTGCAACATTTCCAAAGGATCAGGTGTGGGAAAAATATTGCAGAAATGTTAACTCATTGTTTGGGATGAATACACGATGGCACATAAAAAATCGCTGGAGGCTCTTAATAGATAACGGAATTTACGTAGAATCGCTTAACCATTCGGGAATACGTTGATTTTGCTGGCAGGAGATTTCAGGCAAACGTTGCCTGTAATTTCTCGATCGACATCACCGGACGAAATAAATGCTTGCCAGAAACATTCAACATTGTTGCGACAAGCACGTACATTGCAGCTGACGACAAATATGCGTATCCAGTTGCAGAACAATGAATCAGCTGAGCTATTCTCACAACAGTTACTGGACACCGGAAGCTGCCAGCCGATGACACGTCAAGAAAAATATCATTGCACGAAAATTTTTGTAATTTAGTTGTATCAAACGAACAACTGATCGAAAATGTATTCCCTGATATTCAAATGAATTATAGGAATCACGATTGGCTCAGTGAACGAGCGATCCGTGCTGTCAAGAATGAAGATGCCTATCCACTTTATCATGTCATTCAATCCATCATAGAAGCTGAGGAAATTACGTATATATAGACACCGTTGTGAAGGCAGATGAAGCGGTTAATTATCCAACGAAATTTTCGAATGGCCTGGAATGTCACACGTATTGAAATTTAAAATAGGTGTGCCAATAATCATGCTCCGGAATATTAATCAGCCAAAACTCTACAATGGCACGCGACTTGCGGTCATAAAAGTGATGAACACCGTTATGGAAGCAACGATCTTAATTGGACCATTCAAAGGTGAAGATGTCCTCATTCCCAGGATACCCATGATCCCGACTGATACAAGATTGATAAAGCTCAAGGTCAATCTCTGGAATTATGTGGTTTAGTGTAGTGTGTAGTACTACAATACAACCAAAACCTAGAGGTGAAACCAATCCAAAGTATAAAGGATTGAACGATTAATATATTGGATTGAAAAAAAAAGTAGTTTGATAAAAGAACAAAATAAAGTTGTACCCTTTTGAGTAAATAACCTTTTTATCACACCATAGAGACCAATAAGCTCTTTGATGATTAGAAGGCACACCATTTTTTTTTTTTTTTATTACTAGATCCAGCAACCATTAAACACATAGATTGGACAAACGAACGAAACGCCAGTCTAGTTATGGAACCCAATAGCCCCATAAAAAGGGGTATATTCATTTTGTCTAGAAGTGTGCAACGCATAGAAGGAGCATTTCCGACCATTGTCTGGACGTTGACGCGTACAATGCGAAGTACGTTCAAGTAGCCCTTACGACACCAGGACATAGCCTGTTTCGCGCGAGCCCAAGCAGAGCGCTGTCCACCTCCCGCCCGACCGACCGTGGGCCGCAGCCGTATATCGGACGGCACGATCGCGTGGACAAATACAAGTATAACGGACAAACAATTAAAAATTAGATTAACTACAGCTAATTACGAGCTAAATGTGCTAAAATAGAGGTTTTCACAAGAAAAAGAGAGGCTTCCGAACTGATTACGGGATACAGAAGATTGTAATCAGAACATAGGACTCGAAAAGGTTCATGCAAAGAATAGTTAGAACTACAATGTTTTAAAAATAGAGGAATAAAATTTCTAGTAGGTCTACGGGGTACAGATAGGTTTAACTGGTTCAATAGCTCAGGAGAGTCTATTTCACCTATTAAAAGTTTATGAATAAAGATAGCACCAAGCATTACTCTACGATTAATTAATGAAGGAAGATTGATTAAAAGAAGCCTACTGGAGTATGATGGCAAATTGACATTGCGATCCCAATTTAGACCACGAAGAGCAAATAGCAGAAATTGCTTTTGAACAGATTCAATTTTACTTTGGGGCGTCTCATATTGAGGTGACCATATGCAAGATCCGTACTCTAAGATAGGACGGATTAATGAAGTATACAGAAGTTTGGTTGTGTACGGATCGTCAAACTCTTTTGACCATTGTTTCACAAAACCAAGAACATTCATAGCTTTACTAACTGTAGCAGAAATATGAGGATTAAAGGTTAATTTATGGTCCATAAGAACACCTAAGTCATTGACAATATCTAACCGCTCTAAGGCAGTGTCGTTAAGATAATAAGTTGCTAAGTGTGGAGTGCATCTATAAAAAGACATAACTTTACATTTAGAGCCGTTAAGGTTTAATAGGTTGGTTTCACACCAACTCTGAAGATCATTAAGATCCGATTGAAGTAGGCAAGAAGACGATATGTCTTTAAAACTGAGGTAAAGCTTAACATCATCCGCGTACATAAACACCCGAGAATGTGACACTACCAATGGAAGATCATTTATAAAAAGAGTGAATAGCAATGGACCCAAATGACTACCCTGAGGTACTCCAGAAGTCACTTGGATGGTCTTAGAAAATTAAGACTTAAAGAGGACCTTTTGTGTACGCTTAGAAAGATATTGAAGAATCCAATCTAGCAAAAGGCTGGGGATGCCAAGTGCATTTAACTTATATAAAAGTAGAGTGTGATTAACAGAGTCAAAGAGTCGATCTACGTTTTTTAAACCCGTGTTGGGATGACGAAATGATTGAAGAGGAATAATATATGATTCCTTCCAGATGGACGTGAAGGCGGAATATGTAACGGACAGTGTGAACAACTTAAGTATTGGCTTACATAGGGCCTCTGCGCAGAACCTTAATACGCAGCCTGGTATTCCATCAGGGCCAGGTGCATATATTGGTTTGACGGAATTAAGAACGCTAAAAATCGAACTTTCTTCAAACACAGGGTCTAAAATGCAATTAGACGATTGCAAGTGATAAGGATAGGGAGGATTTGCTTGATAAATCGAAGAGGAATAAGTTGTTTTAAAAAAATCAGCAAACATATCAGCAATTGCCTGATCATTGTCAGCTTTATTGTTTTCGAAAGACAAGTAAGACGGACGCACTGATGTCTTACGTTTTCCATTGACGAATTTATAAAATAGCTTAGGATCGCGAGAAAACCTAAGTTTACATCTCTGAAGATAATCCTTATAGCATTGTGAATTCAGCACCATAAAATTTGATCGAGCAACTACGTATAGGAAAAAATCCGATGCTTTACCGGATTTTTTAAATCTTTTATAGTATCTCGATTTTACGTTCTTCAAGTTACATAACTCACGTGAGAACCAAGGAGGTTTATCAGACCATCCTTGAGTCACACGCGGGACACAAACATCAAAGAACGACTCAAGAGTTTTATAGAAGACAGAAATGGCAGAGTCCATATCCGTGCAAGTATACAGATATGTCCAATCATTAGTTAATAAGAGGTTTTTAAGTTTAGTAAAGTTTGTCTTGCGAAAACATCGGGTTGGAGGCATCGAATTATTATATCGAGGCATAAACCCAAAAGGAAGGTCAATGGTTACATCCAGAGTTGGATGAAAGTTGTCTTCAGGGATAACTAAGGGATCAGTCCTGGAAATATCACAGTTGGAAGAATCCAACACAAATACCAGATCTAGTGATCTGTTACGACTATTCCGGACAGGATTTATTTGAGTTAGGGACAACTCAAACAGACCATCTATGAAACAGTGTGACGAGGAGGGCAACAGTAATAAGGAATCATATGAGAGGGTCCAGGCAATCTCAGGTAAATTAAAATCTCCCAGAACTACGAACAAGTCTTTGTCAAAGATATATGAGGAAACAAGTTGAATAGCTTCCAAATGGTGAATGTATACTGCCAAGTCGGACTGTGGTGGAATATACGAACAAGTAATATAGGCAGAAAAAAAATTAAGAGATATTTTAACACAAACAAATTCAATCTCCTGATTGGAAGACTGTACAATTTCAGATGAGAACGCCGAATCAACAGCGATCAAAACGCCACCACCATTACGGATAGTCCGATCATGTCTATATATTAAATATTTTGAGGGGAGAATTGAAGCATCGGCAATATCAGGCTTCAGCCAAGTCTCAGTAAAGGCAAGAATTTGAAAGTCAAAAGCTAAACTATCTACATAGAGTCTAGAGAGTTTCGACTTTAGTCCCCGTACGTTCTGATAGGCCAGAGTTAGGGACGAAATTAGTTTTTTGACTCGCCAACAGGTGCAGACGAGCCGGAAGGAACGTTATTCACAGAGGCAGGTAGCAGGCTAATCGGAGGCCGATTCTTCTTTTTTATTGTATACTCTTTTACAATGAGGTGTTCCGGCCAAAAGTCTTTATGACATATTTGCCCAAAAAGATCTGGGGAGACACTTATTTTAAAGGACGAAATGTCCCGAGTATATGAAAAACGGAACTTTTCCACAGCAATGTTTGGTGCTTGAACTTTGCCCTGGATGTAGGCTATGACTTCTTCAGAAGTAGTATTGGGATCAAGCCGCGAAATAAAAATTTGCTTTTTGGGTGGAACTACAACAAGGGAACTAGAAGTGCCAGGCACAGCAGTAGCAGCAACAGCGGATGCAGCAGCAGCTGAAGCAGCCAACACTTTACTAGCTCCTCTTGTAACTACTTTATTGGCAATATTCCTGGAAACGGATGTTTGCCCGGACGGTTCGGAAACTACAACCGATATCGTGTTAGTAGGTGGGATACTGTCTCCAGGGGAAATGGGAAGAGACTCCACACCTTCCAAAGCCGGACTCCTAAACGATATCAGCTGCTGTGCATTTGGTGATATAGGGTCATTGTCGGGAGCCGGAACTGGCAGACAACGATGTGCCGACGGACTGAGGGACGCGCCCTGAAACCTGGCCCTCTTTCGGGTCGGAGATTCAATCAAAAGTTTAGAACTTCTGAATTGAACCTCCATCGCCAAAAGCTCTTCTTGGAGCTTATGAACGCCAGCTGACAGAGTTTTAAACGCATCCCCAGTCCGTTTCATAAAACTTCGCATCTCGAGCTCCAAGCCACGACACGAATCACAGCCCCATTTAAGGCCGCCACCCTGTGCAATACTATCCCGCACCTTGACTGTGTAACCAGCACATTTAAAGTGCATTACATTATCACACAGCCAACAGTAAAGAAAGTCTTCAACTGGTCTTGCTGGGATTATTGCAATTATATTTGCAACAGACAGACATTATTAAATAATTCACGGCCGCTAGCGCGATTAAAAGAGAAAGCAGAAGAATAGAGAGCACCAACACCACACAAACAAAAACAAACTATGAACTGTAAATTGAGAGCGCGGGTGGGAGAAAAAAATAGAACGAAATCAAAAAGTAAGCAGCGCAACAACAAAATTATATTTGCGTTTGTTAAAGTTTTGATATTAATAAATATAAATGTTAATAAATTTAACACAAACTTCGCGATCAGTATAGCGAATTAATAAAAATTTATAAAACAATGAATTTAAATTGAATATTATAGATTAACTTCACAAAAGAACGAAAGACAGTAATTAAGCGAGAGCGCAAAAAAAAAACACGACCGACTTCGATGAGTGACAATATAATTGATATATTAAGTATATATATAAAGTATATATATTCTTGATCAGCACGACGAGACGAGTTCAAATAGCCATGTCCGTCCGTCTGCCTGTCCGTCCGTCTGGATCGATGCGAACTCCTCCTAGACCGTTAGAGCTACAGAGCTGAAATTTTGCATGTAGGCTTTTATATACTGCAGGGTTTGTATATCTCAGATTCAGCCGAATCGGACCACTATATCATATATCGAAGTTCGGGATGATCATTAGAATAAGAATAGTCGTAAGTTAGTTGTAATTTGGCACTTAATCCGACGCGATATCGCGGATAATAATTAAGCCAAGAAACTCAACCAAGTGTTATTATAACCTTTATTCTTGATCAGCACGACGAGACGAGTTCAAATAGACATGTCTGTCCGTCCGTCCGCCCGTCCGTCCATTCGTCAGGATCGACGCGCACTCCTCCTAGACCTTTAGAACTACAGAGCTGAAATTTTGCATGTAGGCTTGTATATCTCACAGGTTGTATATCTCGGATTTAGCCGGATCGGACCACTATATCATAAAGCTCCTATACAAACGGCAAAGTCACGAACAGTGACTATTCTCAATAACTTCGTTACTTTCGTTATTTGCTATGCTAAGTTCGGGTTTTGCCGAAGTTCTCTGGGGTTCCATGGGCTAGGCTGGCGTTTGCAATCAAAAAATCGTTCGTTTGTCCCATCTATGTATGTGTTTTATGGTTATTGTTAGAACACTACAATAAAATAAAACCACACAATAAAACAGTCACAAATTCATTTTATAACGACTGCATTAAACTGACGGCGATAAGAGTACTGAAAAGATATTATATTGCCTTTAAGCAATTGTCGGATTAAGAAACTTCAATATACTAGATGAACCTTTAATGAAAGGCGGGAGCTTTATGGTAAGCCGATGGTGAGGCTTACAATTGATTTTTTATTAATAAGTTCGCGCCCTTATATAAGCCAAAGTTATGTTTACATTGCAATCCTAGCTTATTCAGTGGGGCTGTGTGCAGGCCAACATAATTGGCCATCTTGTAATGAATATGTTAATGGCCTACAATGCGCGTGTTTGTGCTTATGGATATATTGAATATGCTTCTATGGTGTACCGCACCATACAGTGAAGGCTATATCATAAGAACACCGCTGCTATATGTATACTACATCTCCCTTTATTGGAATGAATTTATGGACAAAATAAATTTATTCAATATTTTTATTAACGGTATACTTATAAGTGTAATTATTTTATATTTTAATATATTACAAAAAAAAATATTTTAATTTTATGCGAAATTGTATTTTATTACTCTATTTAAATTAACTTTTACTCTGTTTCTTTTATTTTTGTTGTTATAATTTTTTCTCTATTTAGCAGCTACTATTTTTTCTATCTATACTTACTATCTTATAGGGCCCTTTGTATCTACTATCTAGCTTATGTCCTGATTCATTCCTTACAATTACTAGATCTCTTATCGATAAATCTACTGTATTTATTTTCTTATTGTAGATATTTTGATTACCTTATGTTTTTTTTTTCTAATAGTTGAGCTCTTTTACGTGCACATTGTAATCTATATTTAACTTCTTTGTCGTAATCCTCAATGTTATAGACTGGATCTATCTCATTTGATGTCATGAAACTATACAGGATGGGAATTTTTCCAAAATTTAATTCGAAGCGACAGTGCTTATGCACTGTTAATGGCGTGGTGCTGAAGAAATAAGTATAATATTTAAGTAATATATTCCAATCCTTTTATTTGATGAAATATATATTCTAAGATATTCATTGAATGTTCTATGATTTCGTTTCCTAGAAGTCTATATAGTTCTGTGCCTAAATCAGTATTTATTTTCATGATAGGGGCATATGTCAAAACTAATTTCTCAAAAATTGCTTTGCCTATGTCTTTGGCTCTTTTAGTTTGTACAGGAATTCTTACTAATTATTTTGATAAGTCGCAAATGGCTGTGACGGCTTATTCGTAACCGTCTTCCGTTTTTGGAAGTGGTCCTATTGTGTCAATTAACACAACATCAATTGGTTGCTTTGTGTCATTGTGATTTATTTAGCTGGCAACGTTTGCAATTTTTTACATATTAAACAATATCTTTGCGTATATTTTTCCAGCGGACATGATTTTGTATTTTAGCACGGCGAGACGGGTTCATATAGCCATGTCCGTACGTACCTCCGTCCGTCCGTTCGTCCGTCAACGATCAACGCAAACTCCTACTAGACCGTAAAAGCTAGAGAGCTGAAATTGCACGTAGGCTTGTATATCACACAGGTTGTATATCTCGGATTCAGCTGGATCGGACCACTATATCTTAAGTTCCCATACAAACGGCAAAGTCACGAACAGTGACTATTCTCAATAACTTCGTTATTTTCTGAGCTATTGTCGTGAAATTTAATATAAGTAAGTTCATTCTAGCTATAAACGATTGTGCCAAATTTGGTCAAGATCGAGTGACTATATCAAATAGTTTCTATAGGAATGATCGGTGGAAAATGGTGACTTTAATCAATAACTTCTTTATTTCCTATGTTAAGATTTTGGGCCGTTCTTTCGCAAACATTATATTTTTTAGATAAAACGTTTTTTCACTTTTTTCACTAGTTTTCTGCTGCTTTTGCTGTCAGATTTTCTGATTTCGGTTTTTTGCTGTTGCTTTTGCTTCGACTGTTCATAGTTTCAGAACCAGTAGCATTAGCACACAGCAAAACTGTTGACAGTTTTCGCATCCTAACAGGGATGCACTTGAAGTCGAAATATTCACAATAATTCGAAATTTTAGCTGCTTTATATCATATAAAATCAGTTGTAGCCACCTTGCGAGTACACTACACGTGGACACAGGTGCGGACATATCAATTCTTAAGGCCTGACAGATTCTCAACACACTCATCGACACTACTAATAAAATAAAAATTAATGGAAACAACCAAACACATATTGGATACCTGCCCACAACTGAATAATTCAAGGATTTGTCTATTTGGCCAAATCCAAACTACCTCCTTTCTTTTATCGCCCACTCTCAATAACATAACATCAGTAAAATCGGTTGATGTAGAATTACAATTGAGTCAACTTCTTGTAAGGCATCAATTCTATATCGACGCATTTCAGCGAAAGTATCGTATGTCGAATAACCATGTTTAAGAATAAAGATCGTGTTCATCTGAACTGGCTTCACCAAATCAGATGCACTAATGAAAATACAATACAACTGTACCTTCGTACCAAACAACTAACCTAGCATATGACAAGAAATAAAATCTGCCACACACGGTGTGGGAAAAACACTTGTAGTTCTAAACTAACCCAAAAGATCACAACGACAGGATAATAATTTTTCAACCCCTGAATACGTGGGTGTGAGTCTAAAAAAAGATCTTCTAAGAACAATTGTTACCTACTAGAGCCTAGGATAATCCTATATAAACTCTGTACTTTTGTAAATAAAATCAGTTCATATTTTGAATTCAACGAATGAAAATTGGGTTTTTTCCTTTTCTCCGGGAATCCCTATTCATTTTGGTCCTTCGAGCCGGATTCATTTTGGTCCTTCGAACCCTATTCATTTTGGTCCTTCGAACCGGATTAATTTTGGTCCTTCGAGAAAAAGGAACTCTGCAGTTTTCCCCCACCAGTTGTAAGAGACTCAGAGAGTGAATCAGCTCCTTGAAGTCTGAATTTTTATGCAAGTGTAAATGCTAAGATCAGCTAAAGGTAGCAAAAATAAAATAACTCTTGTTTTCCCCCACCAGTGGTAAGAGACAGAGTATAAAAAATAAAAAGCAAAATATTGCTTAATAAATAAATAGTGCGTGCGACCGAGTTAAATAAAGGCAGTTTGGCTAGTCGAGCAACTGCAATAATTTCGGCAGCGGTAAAAAAAATAATTACAGAATTGATGTGTGGCGTATTCGAAGCCCTAATATCGAAAAAAAAGAGTTAAAGTTAAAAGTGTATATGTAGTTGCAAGTCGGCAACTACAAATAGCAGCAGAGCAACAAGATAAATGCAAAGAAGAGGCGACTAGAGGCGAGACGAATATAAAGAAACGGCAAATCCGATCCATTGGCAGACAAGCAGCAGCAGACTATCGGCAAAGCCTACTTGGCAAACCCTACTTGGCGGACAACAGTAGCGAACGGTGTCAACAGGATCATCAGATAAGATATAAATTAAGATAGTTATAAGTACATCTATCTATTTTTATTATTATATATTTATATCGATATCCTAATATTCGCACAAGATAAAATGTTCACTAATAAGACTGCGAAATTGTTAGAGAAGCAGGTAGAGTTGCATACCAGGTTAAGGCAGTTGGAAGCACTAGATCCCAGAAACATTACTAACAAGGAGATTGAGGAAGTAAAAGTGATTAGTAGCCGATGGATGCCTAACCATGAGAAATTGCTCCAGCAGGGGGTTTTCGATCATCAGTACTACAGAGATAAAGTACATTAAGAGGTTTTAAAGATAATTGCCAAAATAATAGCTACAGGAGAGTCAGAAAAACCAGGCACTAGTAAGTCAGTGTTAGTCGAAGCAGAAGCAGATATGTCAGAAATGGTTGATGATAGCAAAGGAGAGTCGCGCGGGAATGCGACCTCCAGTCAGGAAAACGGTAATGGTAATCAGGAGATATTTATGGATAGAGTTAGACAGCTTCAGGAATATTTGGAGGTAGTAGAGTTGAAATCTACAGGCAATGGGACATGGATAATGTAAATTAATAAAATAAATTATTTATGGGAGAAGGTACGGGCATGCCAAGAAAAAACAAGTGATGCAAAATTTAAGAATACTATGGAGGATTTGGAATTCGACGTCCAAAATTCATTGTCAATGCTATAAATGAAAATGAACAATAAGGAAAGTAAGATTGAGAATGTAACCGTGAGAGGCGACCTACCGGTGTTGCCACAAATACAGGTACCCACATTTTCTGGGGAACCTAGAGAATGGGACCTGTTTGTAGAATTATTCTCGGAGCTGATTGAAAAAAGAGAGGATCTTAGTCTTACTCTTAAATTCAATTATTTAAAATCCGCTTTAAAGGGGGAAGCGAGGAGCATGGTAGCTCATCTATTGTCAGGTTCAGCTGATAACTATAGTGCCGCTTGGGAACTGTTAACCAAGCGGTATGAAAATAATCGGAGGGTATTTTCCGAACAATTAAGTCGGATCGTTGATTTACCGATGATCAACAATGAATCCGCAAAAAGTGTTAAAGGAGTGATTGACATAATTAATGAGTCAATACACTTAATTAAAATTAAAGCAAATTTGTCCGATGAAGTTGACGTAATAGTCGCTCAACTCATACTTCGGAAATTTGACAGGGAGACTCTACAGTTATATGAGAGTCAAATTAGAAAAACAAGGCAAATTCAAATGCTATCTGATGTCATGGAATACTTGGAGCAAAGATATTGCTCACTAAGTGCCATAAAAAAAGAAGAGAAAAAACCGTTACAAAAAACGTCGGTGGCGGTGTTTGAAGATAAATGTCCGCTTTGCAAAATTGCCGGGCACAAAGCGTACAAGTGCTATAAGTTTAAAGGTTTGACACATATTGAACGGTGTGAGACAGCCAAAAAAGTGCAGCTTTGCATAAGATGCTTGAACCATTCAAGCAATAAGGTGTGCACTAATGAAATGGTCTGTTCATTGTGTAGTAAGGAACACCATACCTTACTTCATTTTGACGAAGAACAGGAGAAAGTAAATACTTGTGTAACCGCACAACCAACACTGTTGGCCACAGCTGTAATACAAGTAAAAAATGTAAATGGAGGATATAAGACTCTAAGAGCCCTTATTGATTGTGGTTCACAGAGCACCATTTTGTCTGAAGAGGCGGCTCAAATATTAAAACTGCCTAAAATTAAACAATATACAGAAATAAGTGGCGTGTCCATATAAGGTAAAAATAGATGTAAAGACGCGAAATCCTTGGAAAGAACATTTAAAGGTTGAGGCAATTGTGTTGCCAAAGTTAATGAAAGCTCTTCCATTAAAAATAGCAAACGTGGATATGTCAAAATGGCAAACTTACGTGCTAGCTGATCCTACCTTCAATAAACCTGGTAGGGTTGATATAATAATGGGGGTAAACGTATATACCCAAATCTTAAAAAGGGGAATTACAAAGATTGATGGCCTGCTAGGCCAAAATACTCAATTTGGTTGGATCGTCTCAGGATGCACCAAATCAAATCAGAATAAATCTGTAGTGGCAACAACAATAGATGTCACAGGTTTTGAACAACGTTGGGAGAGGAAAGGTAAATTTCAAAATAAAAACAACACAATTCCAAAGAAATGCAACAGCAAAACTCAAAAAATAAATTTATGGCCCCCGGCAGGACTTCACATTGGAGGTAAAGTGAAAATTGGGGAACAAAAAGCATATATCCCAGAGCCAATACAAAATGAGAATATTCAGAAGGCAATGGGTCAATTAGATAATGATTATCTAAAACATAATATCAAAATAGATTCCGGTAACAAATTGTCAGAAACTATAGTACCAAAAAGGCAGATATGGCAAAATATTTATAAAAAGGCAACATTTAATGATAGCTAGAATAACCAATCAAGTTTTGGCAGTCAGCGATATTTAAAAATGGTGGAGCGAAGATCACATTGGTACAATTCAAAAAGGAAAGAAAGTTCTTTTTTAAATTCCCCAGCTTATAAAAAGGTTAGAAGTCAGCACAGTAATACACATCAGGAATGGGTAGATATCCCGAAACATAAATCATTACTCAGTAATACATACGGGAAAACTGGTAAAAATAGGAAGTCAGTGACAATGGTAAAGGAACATCAGATTGACTAGGTTAAACATCAGTCATGTAACTGGTCATGCTTCTTTAACAATAGTTATCTTACTAATAATAATATTAATAATAATTTGTATAAGACAACTAACTATAAAAATAAAGTCCAAAACGCCGCATTTGGTGGCCCTTTGCAGAATGTTTAAGAATAAACATCGTGTTCATCTGAACTGGCTTCACCAAATCAGATGCACTAATGAAAATACAATACAACTGTACCTTCGTACCAAACAACTAACCTAGCATATGACTAGAAATACAATCTGCCACACACGGTGTGGGAAAAACACTTGTAGTTCTAAACTAACCCAAAAGATCACAACGACAGGATAATAATTTTTCAACCCCCGAATACGTGGGTGTGAGTCTAAAAAAAGATCTTCTAAGAACAATTGTTACCTACTAGAGCCTAAGATAATCCTATATAAACTCCGTACTTTTGTAAATAAAATCAGTTCATATTTTGAATTCAACGAATGAAAATTGGGTTTTTTCCTTCTTTCCGGGAATCCCTATTCAACCACATTTTACAGGAGAATGTTTTTTTTAGTTTCTTCAGTTAAAAATGATTAAATCATAGCTGAATTTTAACAGATTTTATATTTTTATTAACAAATTTTAATAACATTTTTTTTAAATTATTGTGTTGTTGTTTTAGTTGTTTAGAGTATATAAAGTATATATATTCTTGATCAGCACGACGAGACTAGTTCCATGTCCGTCCGTCCGTCTGTCCGTCCGTCTGGATCGATGCAAACTCCTCCTAGACCGTTAGAGCTACAGAGCTGAAATTTTGCATGTAAGCTTTTATATACTGCAGGGTTTGTATATCTCAGCTTCAGCCGGATCGGACCACTATATCATATATCGAAGTCCGGGATGATCATTAGAATAAGAATAGTCGTAAGTTAGTTGTAATTTGGCACTTAATCCGACGCGATATCGCGGATAATAATAAGCCAAGAAACTCAACCAAGTCTTATTATAACCTTTATTCTTGATCAGCACGACGAGACGAGTTCAAATAGACATGTCTGTCCGTCCGTCCGCCCGTCCGTCCATTCGTCAGGATCGACGCGCACTCCTCCTAGACCGTTAGAAATACAGAGCTGAAATTTTGCATGTAGGCTTGTATATCTCACAGGTTGTATATCTCGGATTCAGCCGGATCGGACCACTATATCATAAAGCTCCTATACAAACGGCAAAGTCACGAACAGTGACTGTTGTCAATAACTTCGTTATTTTCTAAGCTATTGTCGTGATTTGAATTTCATATTGGTGAGTTTATTACTTATATTAAAGACTGTGCTAAATTTAATCAAGATCGGAACTATCGTTCAAAAACACTGACATTTGTCAATAACTTCGTTACTTTGGGCGTGAATATTTTAATATATCTGTTAGTGACTATATCATATAGGAATGATCGGTGGAAAACAGTGACTTTGATTAATAACTTCGTTATTTCCTATGCTAAGATTGTAGGCCGCTCTTTCGCAAACATTATATATTTTTGGATAAAACGTTTTTCACTTTGATGGCCATGGGTAGGGAAACTGTTACCAAAACAGATGCAAGGGTATACAAACTTCGACGCGGTCGAAGTTAGCCCCTGCCCTCTGGTTTATTTAAGCTTTTGTAATCCACCACCAAACGCCATCTTTTATCATTTGTCCCACTAAGAGATTTCTTTGGTACTAACAGTATTGGACTGTTGTATTCGAATGCTGACTGTTCTATTGCGTCATCTTTAATTAATTTGTCTATATGTTTGGAAATTTCGATTTTATGTGTGTGTGGGATTGTAAAATTTTTAACATACGTAGGTTCATCTGATTTAAGACTTAATTTTTATTTCTAAAAATGATTTGTAGATATTTTATCTGTTTCTAGCGCAAATGTGTCCATATATTCATTATACCCTTGCAAAAAGAGTATATTAATTTTAATCAGAAGTGTGCAACGCATAGAAGGAAGCATCTCCGACCATACAAAGTATTCATATTCTTGATCAGCACGATGCGACAAGTTCAAATAGCCATGTCCGTCCGTCGTGTCCGTCCGTCTGGATCGACGCGAACTCCTCCTAGCTCAAATTTCGAATGTAGGCTTGTATGTACTGCAGGGGTTGTATATCTCGGATTAATTCGGATCGCACTATATCATATAGCTCTCATACAAACGGCAAAGTCACGAACAGTGAGTTTTCTAAATAACTTCGTTATTTTGTTAGCTGTTATCGTGAAATTTTATATCGGTATGTTTATTACACCTTAAACGGCTATGCCGAATTTGATCAAGATCGGGTGTCTACATCATGTAGGTCCCATAGGAACGATTAGTCAAAAACAGTGACTTCCGTCAATAACTTCGTTAAGTTTGACGTGATTGCTTTCAAATTAAAAATTTAGTTTAATAGATGTATCTGTTAATGAAATTGCCGAATTTTATAAAGATCGAGTGACTATATCATAAAGCTCCCATGGGAATGCTAAGATTGTAGGCCTTTCTTTCGCAAATATTAGCACTTTTAGATAAAACGATTTTCCACTTAGATGGTTATAGGTGAGGAAAGAGTTGCAAGGGTATAGAAAGTTAGCCCCGGACCTCTGGTTTTTGCATAATTCACCTAGTTTTTTTCACAAATGATGGGAAGTTTTTTGAAAGCTTCAAGTTTTTTGTTATTATCATTGGAAATATTGCTGTTGGATATTATTAGGTTATGATCATGTAGATTTTCTGACTTCATTTTCCAGCTCAAAAGTGTAACGTTATTTTCGTTTGTATTAATGAACCTTAAATAAGTTTGTTTACTATTGGCTGCTGTATTGGCAATGCAATGAAGATAATTTGAATTACTTCTAATCTTGCGGGTATTGAAACCGTGTTCTCGCTCGCATAGGCACCATTATTGGTTCGTGTCAATCGTCTGGTCTTAATATTAGCCAATCTGCGTGGGTTTGACAGTCAAGAGTACAGTGGTATTTTAAAAAAAAATCAATATCAAGGACTATATCGACGCATTTCCGCGAAAGTATCGTATGTCTTTTTTTTTCGAATTTGAGATTTTAATGCAGAATTGTTGAAAAATGTATTTCTCACAAGTCTGCAAAAGATTGTAACTGAAAAAGCTTTCTTTATAAAAATAAATCAGTTTCAACTTGATCGTATGTTAGTTTACATTTTACTGTTCGAGCGAAATTATCGTATGTTCGTACAAATGTATTATTGGGTGCAGATAAGAACTTTAAAAGCTCAGAAATTAGACAAGATACGAGTATTTTGAGCTTTTTATTTTGAGCTCTTAATATTTTTTTTGGTTTTCTTTGTAAATACAAATAAATAAATAAATAAATATTCGTAAATATTCCTATTACAATTTTAGTGTTTATGAAAATGGTAACCGGAACGGATACTGTTTCTTGTGGGGCGAGATTGATGGGAAAAGGGGTAGCAACGAAATATGCCAAGCTCTCCAAAAATATCTTTATATTTTAGATAGCCCAAAGAGAACTGAACATCTAAGTCTGTATTGCGATAGTTGCGCTAGACAAAATTAAAATAAATCGGTGCTTGCAGTTGTAGCATACTTTTTAAGTTCTGCTTCTTTTTATACCCTTGCAGAGGGTATTATAAAATTGGTCAGATGTTTGTAACGCACAGAAGGAGACGTTTCCGACCCCATAAAGTATATATATTCTTGATCAGCTTGAGAAGCTGAGTCGATATACCCATGTCCGTCTGTCCGACCGTCTGTACGTACGCGTTTTACTCAGCCATCGGACTACTATATCATATAGCTCTAGAACAAAAATTTTTGCAAAAATTGGAGTATCCCCATGAAATTTACCAATATAATAGAATTTGGTATAAAATCTCAGATCCCAAAATTTGAAACCTGATCGGATAAATAGAACACAAGTTACAGTCAGTACAAATCGGTTCAAGCGCTGCCGGCAGCGCTGCTTGCTGCCTACTACGTCATCAGCAAATCAAACAGAGCACATGCATACACACACACAGACGCAGCGCTACACGAACTGTATGTGTATGCGTGTTGTGCTTTGCTTAGGGAATGATAGAAAAATTTGTAGTAAAAAGAACAATAATTTGAATGTTTTGTTTGTGTGTTGTTGAATTGAGTTGCAGGGAAAGAAATTTCAAAATGTAAAAAAATTATTGCCAAGGACTGCAAGGGTATATAAACTTCGGCATTGCCAAAGTTAGCTTCTTTGATATTTTAAAGTCAATTAAAATGACTTATTTATTGCCTGGACATACTATGATGCCAGTGGACTCAATTCACAGTACAATAGAGTCTTTTGTTAGAAACCGCAATGTTTGGGCACCAAGTGAATGGCCAACACTCATAAGATGTTCTCGAACGAATCCATCAGGATAGGAGGTCATTGAGCTTAGTTATAAGGATTTTCAAAATTGGAAACATTTTTCAACATACATATTTAAAAATCAATTATTGTCTCTAAGTAAAATTCGCGTTGCTCAAGTAAGCCGAGGACTGCTAAAATTAATTTGTCGAAGTTTGTATACCCTTGCAACTGTTTTGGTAATTCTTTCCTTACCCTTGTAAAAACGTTTTATCCAAAAAGTCTAATGTTTGCGAAAGAATGGCCTACAATCTTAGCATATAAAATAACGAAGATATTTCTCAAAGTCACTGTTTTCCAACGATCGTTTCTATGGGAGCTATATGATATAGTTACCCGATCTTTACCAAATTCGGCACAGTCATTAACAGGTATATTTTACTATCAAATGTTTTATGTAAAAGCAATCGCATCAAAAGTAGCGAAGTTATTGACAAAAGTCACTGTTTTCGACCGATATAGTCACTCGATCTTGACCAAATTTGGCACAATCGTTTATAGCTAGAATGAACTTACTTATATTAAATTTCACGACAATAGCTCAGAAAATAACGAAGTTATTGAGAAAAGTCACTGTTCGTGACTTTGCCGTTTGTATAGGAGCTTTATGATATAGTGGTCCGATCCGGCTGAATCCGAGATATACAACCTGTGAGATATACAAGCCTACATGCAAAATTTCAGCTCTGTAGTTCTAACGGTCTAGGAGGAGTGCGCGTCGATCCTGACGAATGGACGGACGGGCGGATCCTTATTCAAGTGACACCAGAAAAACTCTACTTTTTCTGAACAGCTGCATTCTAAGCTATGTGTTTTATGTTCTTTTTTTGGGTTCTATTTAGAGCCAATGAACGGTACTTTTAAACAGTACATAATTAAAGTTCGTTGGAATAGAGACGGAACAGAAAAAAAACAAAGCACTATGAATATAAACGTGTTCTTATTCGAGTGGTTGGCAGTGTATTTGAAGACATTATGTAAGGTGTTGCTAGAGAGTGAAAGCAATAGCAATTTATTCAAGTTCTAAAGTCTTGTCCGTAGGAAATAATGCTGTTTTATTTTGTATTTGTATCAGATATATTATTGTTAATATATTTTACAAACACGCAGACGCTTGACAAGCATTTAATGCACTTTAAAACCCTGACCTTTTAAACCTAAAGTGCAGATTAGTGGTCATTCTGTTGACGGTTTATTGTTCGTTTATAAAAGGTCTTGACTTAATTGAACTTGACAAAACATTTCGATAATGATTAATTTTAGTTTGAATAAGTCACAAAATCATAATAGTTTAAAATTAAAACATCTTGTTCAGCTAAAATGGCTTTACCAAGTTAGATACACCAAAGAATCACACAAAAGGAAACAAAACATAAATTAAAAATAAGTCATTACGATTCCTATGACAAGTATTGCTTAAAGCCAAACAAACCAAACATCAATCCATACTCCGTAGAAAACACTTAAGATTATGACAACAGCGCTTCATTAAGTAACCAACGCTGAGTATGAAATATAAATTATTTTCATCCGCCTCCTAGACTCTAAGAGTTGGTGAATAAAATCAGTTCATATTTTGAATTTAACGAATAAAGATTGGGCTTGGGTTTTGAAATTTCCCTTTTCAATAATTACATCTCAATTTTTCTAGAATTTCTTCAAGAAAGTTTATTAATATTAAGTAATTGAATAAACCAAAAAATAAATTAAATGTCGGACTACAAACATGCATAAACTTGTTTTTCTAGGCGGTCCATAAGGGCGTAAGAGGCCGGAGGCTAGTGAAGCTTCTATAGTGACCGTGTGTTTCTAAAAGAGCGCAAGTAAGCATATGCCTCAAGGGCTGAAAAAGAAATTTATCAGACATACATTTGATCTTCGAAATTAAATATATTTTTTTACTTATTGCATTCTATACCGAATTTGGCGAGACGATTTATTAACTTCATTTTACATTGTCTATTTCGGTGCAAATAAAATCTTAAGACTCCTTTGCAAACATTGTTTTAATTGGCCCACATAACAACGGTTGACGATGGCATCACAGATTATGGTTGATAGAAATAGTTGAGGGTATCTTAATTTTGAAATCAAAATCGTATATGTTAAAATAATTCGCACTTCGATTTTTTTTTTTTTTTTAACATTTAACATATTTGTTGAATCTACTCTACTAACAACCAGTTGTAGAGATATTTGTCTTAAGATAGTACTTAAGCTAAGTCCTGGGAATACTGGGAATACTATTTTTTTTCTTAATTTAATTGATTTTTTTCCCTAATAATTATAATAAAGCATTATCGGGCATTTAAAGGGCGGAAAAAAAAGCGGACAATCGTGGCCCCAAAATCGCATCTGCAAAAATATTTCTTTGATAACCGGTCTCATATTCTCCTTCTAATTTTCTAGTTGTGTTTCGAAGTAACTCTTTAGCTCAATTTATGTTATCGGGCTCTATAGTTGTGAAATAATCTGCTATAAAATCATGCATTTCCCTGTTCATTTGGTCCTCCATAGAATTTGCATGAAATACTAATGGGCTTGTATTAGAAGGGTTTGCACTTCATCCAACGTTGTTTTTGATGCCACTAGACTTGGTCCGATATCAACGCTTCTTTTAGTCTTAAACAAGTGGGTATTATCTATGCCGAACATTATTGTGGTTATAATGGTTTACATTATTGTTTACACCCATACGGTGAAATGGTATATTAAAGCTATGAAGCTCTTCCGACCCCATAAAGTATATATTCTTGATCAGGATCAACAGCCGAGTCGATCTAGACATGTCCGTCCGTCTGTCCGAATGAACACTTAGATCTCAGAGACTAAAAGAGCTAGAGCCACCAAATTTGGTACGTAGACTAGTGTATTACCTACGGTGGTCAAGTTTATTTCAAATTTTTTCCACGCCGCTCTCCGTTTCCGCAAATGAAACAAACCCGATTTTCTTAAAGACTATAATAGCTAGAGACACCAAATTTGGTATGTATATTTGCTTAGTAAATGCGCATATTTTGTTTTTGTAAAGATTTTGCCACGCCCCTTTCCGCCCCGTAATTTGGAAAAACTCGATTATCTTACGTAATGTTGTACCTTTTGCAATCGAATTTGGCACACTTAAATTTGATACTAATACCCAGCAAAATGCCAAATTTGATCAAAATCGGAATAAAAATAGCCGAGTTATGCATATACACGTTTTTCCATAAGGCCGGAGTTAATGTTATCTTCGCAATTGGTCTTCCGATACTATTTAACCAAATTGGCGTATGGATGTACTTAAGATAATAACTCTTGCCATTGCATGCGTTTTGACATTGGCATTTTTGAAACTAATTGATCCAGCAACGATGGATTTTGCAAGTGTAATACTATATTTGAACAACGCTCAGTACGAACAAGCGGCCCATATGACACCAGGCCCGGGCCTGTAACGAAGTGTTACAATGTACAAAGAAATAGAAAATATTAAAAGTAATAAGATAATAGGTTATATTTAATTAATTACGAGCCAGGAAGCACAAGAGCGCATTTTTTTTTTAACCATGAGCGATGTTTCCGAACCTATACCGTGGTTCATTCAGAGAAAAGTTAGTTGTACAAGTATGAAGTATTGCGGGTTCTTCTCGATTAAACAGATATATTAATCACGATAACAGTTCGGAACAGTTAGTCTCACCATTCAAAAGTTTGTAAAGAAAAGTTATACCATCCCTAGAGGCAAAAAGTAAAAACTGTTTTTGTACAGATTCTTATTTTTTTTTTTGATAAAACTCCATACTTCAATATGGGACGGACTAATGAAGTATAAAGTACTTTGGTAGTATATGGATCCTTGACCTCCTTCGACCAGCGCTTTATAAAACCAAAAACACTCTTAGCCCTACTAGCAGTAGTCGATATACATATGCTGATTAAAAATAAGTTTACGGGCTATTGGGAACTTCCCCAAATCTTTAACCACCAAAAAAGTATTTTTAATTCTTTCTAACGGGAAATTATTTAGAAAGTAACTGGCTAATTGGAAAGAACCTCTATAAAAAGGCAAAATTTTGCACTTAGAACAGTTTAGCGATAACAAGTTAGCCCTACACAACCCCTGAAAAGGGTATGGCATGAAATACAGTCTACAATGCGATTAGCGATTTTTACATCATCGGCATATATAAGAACTTTGGAATTTAAAAGAGCGGTGGGGCCAAGGTGATTACCAGAGATCTGCAAAATTCACTTTTTTCTTGATTTTCTCTTACGGTGAAATTCTCACGCATTTCCACTCCCTAAACAAAAGTCAGCGTTGAGTAAAAATCAGCTCATGCTGATGAGCATACGAATTGCGTTATATGCACAGCCTTCGGTACACATTTCGGCTTGGCCGAATAAACGTGCCATTCGGCTTAACCGATGAAACATTCACATGTACACGAACTCACTGTTGAGTTTCATGGTCAATGTGCTACCGATCTTTTGGGTGTATGTTGTTTCGGCTCAACATTGATTAAAATATACGCGTATGAGTTTGTTCATGTGCTACGTCAAGGAAATCAAGATACATAAAATACAGAATATATATTTTCATATTTAATGACATCGGCTATAAGAAAATAAACAAGTTAATGAAATAAAATAAACATTAAACATTTGATAGTTAAATATATCTGTTAATCACTGTGCCGACTTTGGTAAAGATCGGATAACTATATCATGTAGCTTCCAAAGAAACGATCGGTGGAAAACAGTGACTTTTATCAAAAAGTTCGTTATATCCTATCCTAAGATTGAAGGCTGTTCTTTCTCAAACATTAGACATTTTGGATAAAACGTTTTTACATTTTGATGGCTATGGGTAAGGAAAGAATTACCAAAATAGTTGCATGGGTATACAAACTTCGACGCGGTCAAAGTTAACCCCGGCCCTCTGGTTTTGGTAACTCTTTCCTTACGTATAGCCATCAAAGTGGAACAAATTTTTATCTAAGAAGGCTAATGTTTGCGAAAGAACGGCCCACAATCTTAGCATAGGACATAACGAAGATATTAATCAAAGTCACTGTTTTCCACCGATCGTTCCTTTGGGAGCTATATGATATAGTCACACGATCTCTATCGAATTCGGCACAGTCATTCACAGATATATTAAACTGACAAATGTTTATTTATCGCTTTAAAAGTAGCGAAGTTATTGCCAAAAGTCACAGTGACTGATAGTTCCTATGGGACCAAATTTGGCACAGTCGTTTATAGCTAGAATGAACTCACTAATATTTCACGACAATAGCTCAGAAAATAACGAAGTTATTGAGAAAAGTCACAGTTCGTGACTTTGCCGTTTGTATGGGAGCTATATGATTTAGTGGTCCGATCCGGCTGAATCCGAGATGTACAACCCCTGCAGTATATATAAGCCTACGTGCAGCTCTGTAGCTCTTACGGTCTAGGAGGAGTTTGCGTTGATCCAGACGGACGGACATGGCTATATGAACTCGAACTAGAATATATATATATTATATGGTCCGAAATGCTTCCTTCTATGCGTTGCACACGTTTGACCAAAATTAATAAACCCTTTTTGCAAGTTTATAATATTCGAAAGTTAGAAACCCGACAGCAGTAGCAATATCAAAAACCCGAATCAAATTGCTTTCATAGCAACAGCCAAATTATACATTTTAATACTACGAACTGTTGCTTTTGGCCAATTTCGGAAGGCGAAGAAAGCAGCAGTCGGAAAAATAGTGGCAGCAGAACTGATTATTTACCTACTTTGCTTTTACCTATACATACATACACATAAAAGTACACATACTCAATAGTCTTTCATTAAATGTAAATTGTCAATTGAAAGACAGAAACACAGTTATTGGGATTTGTTTGCAAGTTTTAAATTTTTGCTGTTAAGAGATCTACTGATTCAAAGATTGTTGACAGTTTTTTAAGTTTGTCACACTTCTATGACATTTCGTCAAATTTTTCGAATGAAGTCGGGAATAGTATTTATCAAATCTTTTTTTTTTTTTGATCGTCTATATTTTGCTGCCGATATGATTAACAGCCCAGTCATAAATTAATTCTATTTTTTTTTTGTTTTGTTGCGCCATACATCAAGCAACTGTGCGTTACTGAAGATAAGAAGACGCAAATATGATTATTGCTTCGAACAATTATGTACTTTTGTTTATGACTTCACATATTTACTTTTTGGCCGGGAGTGGCCTCATATTAGTTCTACCCCATAATTCACGTGAACTCGGGTCTAGTTTTCAAAAAAAACATAAACTACAATATAAGACACATGTACAACATTGAACACATACATATGTACTTCACAATTCTAAACTGGAATTTATATTAAGCACACCTGGCTCTGTATTTTTCATACTTAATTAAGCTATTAGTGTTTACTTCTTCTAAATTAAGTCACCTCAAACTTGACCAAATTTTTAAAGCTTGCAAATGAAAACAAACCTCTGAGCACATGCTGGAATTTGGGGCCCTGGTTCTCATTCAGGGCTGCAATAACTAATCGATAGTTCATCAATATATTGTGCTTAGAGTGTCCAGTTTCTAAATAAATAACAAAAGGCACCATACCATTTCATGACTTTTTAGACTTTATGCGAAAATATCGGGCTTTCCGTCCACAGTGCAATCGTCGATATGGTGTCCTCGGTCCTGGTATCCCCGCTATTACCTTTAAAGTTGTACATATTGTCATATTAAGACTTCTCGTATGTCTGTAGTGAATCTGCAATGAATATCTGCTCTATCTCGGCTTTTAGAACTTTTTGCATGTGGGATTGTGGGAACAGTTTCACATGTTCTAAGGATTCTTTTTCGATTTCCAGATAGGCTGAGAGACTAGTCGAGTCTTGTACCCAAATTCGTTTCATAACCATTCTCTTCCTGTTACTATCGGTCTATAATGAGGGTTTATAAGCTCCGCTGTTTCTAATTTTTCTTATCTAATGTTGTCCTTTTGTGAGCAACGATGTGCACATGTCTGCCTTAATTATATCCTCTTCATAGAGGGGTGTTATCTCATTGTCTAATCTTTTATTTCTCTTCACCAAGACCGCCTGTCTTTCCTTATGATATTCAAGCAAAACATGCTGTTTGTATACCCTTGCAGAGGGGATTATAAAATTGGTCAGATGTTTGTAACGCACAGAAGGAGACGTTTCCGACACCATTATTAAGTATATATATTCTTGATCAGCATGATGAGATGAATCGATTAACCCATGTCCGTCTGTCAATCATCTTAGGAGCTATTGGGATTAAACTTGGTATTTAAGCTTCTTATTACTTGGGTACGATAAAGTATGAAAATCATTAGGATCGGACTACTATATTATATAGCTCTAGAAAAAATATTTCTGCGAAAATTGGAGAATTCCCATGAAATTCACCAATATGATAATATTTGATATAAAATCTCAGATCCCAAAATTTTAATCTGATCGTATAAATAGAACACAAGTTACAGTCAATATAAATCGGTTCAAGCGCTGCTTGCTGTCTACTACGTCATCATCAAATCAACAGAGAACATGCATACACACACACAGAAGCAACGCTACATGAACTGTATGTGTATGCGTCCCGTGCTTTACTTATATGATAGAAGAAGATGATAGGATGATAGAAGAAGATGAAAAATTGTAGTAAAAAGAGTAATAATTTGAATGTTTTGTTTGTGTATTGATGAATTAAGTTTCAGGAAAAAAAATTTCAAAATGTAAAAATATTATTGCCAAGGACTGCAATCGTATATAAACTTTGGCATTGCCGAAGTGAGCTTTTTTGATATTTTTAATTGTTTTTTGACTTCGATTTGACTTTCTGTAGAATTTTTTTTTTCTGGCAAAAGTTGAGCTGGTGGCTTTTTGATAACGAAATGTATGGATTTATTGTATTTTATTGTAGCCACAAACATTGGCTCGATTGTATCCTTTCCCTTTTTTTCAACTTTGTGCACCAAAAGATTTTAAAAGGGTGCTATGAAATCGTTCCACCTGGCCGTTAAAGGTATGGTGTAGAGGGGGCGCATTCACAATGGAGATTTCAGAATTATTTTCGAGAACGTAGTATGTGCTGCCGGGAGACTATCAATTGACGATTTAAATTGAAATCTAAAGTGGCACATGAGGGAAGTGGCTTCGATATAGCGGATGTTGAGATTTTTTCGGTATCCAATAATGTGATGACGCAACAGTGCATCAGCCACAAAATTCTCCTTGCCGGGATTATGAAAAAAGTTTGCACCTTGCCCATCAATGTAGTTTTTCCATCGTTTTATTCTCGCATCTGAGTTCTTTTTCGAAACAGCGCGGGTGAGCGGTTGGTGGTCTGTATAAATATTAAGACAACGAACACCATATAAATAGAGATTTCAGTCACTAAACTATGGTCAGCAATTTTCTTTCGTTGGTGGCATAATTAACATCTGCCCATCTAAGAAGCCTAGAAGTCATTGCGATGGGCCTTTGTTCTTGTTGCCAGACAGCCACCAGATGCGGAAGCATCGGTGGTAAGACCAAAGGGTTTTCGAAAGTCGGGATACTGTACTAATACATCCTCAAAAGCTAATGGGAATTTCTGGAATGCTTATATTTTCGATACGTTGAACAGAAACCATTTTTTTTTTTTTTTTACAAATGAAAAGGAATGTCCGTTTCTTTTAACTGTAAGCCTAAAATATGTCACACTACTTTAAAGACAATGCGATTCTGATATTCTTAAGTTTGCGTCATTTCAAAGCTCGAGAAGTAAGATGTTCTTCCTTTGTTACAGAGAAGATTATAATATTGTCTAATTTTGTGTAGCAGAACTTGCCGATTTGTTCCCTCAGCACATCGTCGATTGCTCTTTGTAAAACATGTGGAAAATTTTGACCAAAAAGCAACCGACAGAATACATATTTTTGATTGTTTCCAGAGTTGGAGAAAAGAAGGGAGAAGCCATGAATATGAAACCTCTAGTCAGTTTATCCTGACGAAATAAATTGACAACTTGATATTTGGTATTTGCACTATACATCCTTCTTTATAATTTTTATCTTCCCGCCATAGCTGACATAAGGCAAGATAAGTGGTGTGTCCCCGAAGGACGACATCACACTGACTCACTTGCTCAGCTCCTAACACGTATCCTTTTGATTTCCTGCTGATCCTTCGATCCTTGCACTGGTCACTTTCACTTTTGTTGCTACTTGTCTCATGGGCAGTCTCTGCGTAAGTGAATTTCAAGAGTTCTGCCGATCTTTGCTAAACATCGTTTTGTCGCTAAGTACAGAACTCTTCTAAAGATCTCTCTCTCACTCTAACTCTGTCGGCATGAGTCATGGCGCGTGACCATGCCGTTGCCTTCTGCTGACGCATACCAACGACGACGTTCGATCTTATCAAACGATCAGTCCAGCAGCAACTTGCGCTGCCGGCATGCTGCCTAGGCTGACGTTTTAGGTTTCATAGTCTATGGGAACTTCAAGCGATGCATGTGCTGTTACCGAAGTATCTGTCGCGACAGCTAATGGACTACTTCACTTTCAAGCTATGGCCGCTGACGAGAAAAGAGCGCTGTGCTAGACAAAGAGGTTTTCATTTACATGTGGTTATGTGCATGCATAACTGCGTGTATGTCTGGCTAACGAAGCTGAAAGGAATCAGTGATGCGCCAATGTTTTAGCGATGATAATTGCAATAAAATAACAGCTAGCTTACTAATTTCAGAAAAAGGACAGAGTCTTAAGTTTAGTTAATCTTCAATCTATATATAGAAAAAGAAAGTCGGGTTTGTTCAACCACTTATAACTTGAAATCTGCTAAACCGATTTTCATGGCTATTGATTGGTTGCAATTGTTTTCGCTTCGAATAGCAGAATACATCTTAAGTCCGGAAAACCCTTTAAAGCAAACCCTTTAATGATGGAAATGGTGGCTTTTTTTTTTTTTTTTGATTCCCTCGGTGGAACTGGGAAGTCATTCCTCATGTCATTGATTTTAAAAACTATACGTGCGAGATCCGAAATTGTGGTAGCAGTTGCTTCTTCTGGAATAGTGGCCACATTGTTAGACGGATTCCGGACGCCTCACTCAGCGTTAATATTGATATTAAACCCTCAAACTACTAAACAACCGACACGTAAAATTTCGAAATACTCCGCAACGGCGAAAGTTTTAGTAGCATCAAAAATCATCATATGGGGCACAAACGCTTATTGAAAGCAATAGACCAAATATTAAAAGATCTGCGCAATGACTTGAGATGTTTTGGTGGTGCAATGATTTTACTATCTGGCGATTTCCGACAAACCCTACCAGTCATTACAGGATCTACTGCTGCTGACGAAATAAACGCTTGCCTCAAAGCATCAAATCTGTGGCGATATATAAAGAAACTTCAACTGTCTGTTAATATGAGAGCTGCATTGTTAAACGATTTTTTTGCTGATGATTTCTCGACGCAATTGCCAACGGTAGTGTTCCTGTTGAACTATTGAGCGGTTATTTCCTAGCCAGGGTTTCCCAAACTCCTTTGTAAGGGATTCTCGATTGTTGAAAACCATCTACGTCTTCAACAACATATCTGTCGTTTCGTAAAACTTTTGCAATTTTATAAGGTCCTTTGAATTTGGGTATCAGCTTTTTACAAATTACTACATGAGTGTCAATATTTTTTATCATTACTATGTCTCCATCTTTATATGGTGATTGTCTTTTTATATCTACCATTTTTTTATTATATTTCTGAACTTTATTTTGACTATTTTTAGCTTTTTCTCTAATTTCTTCTAGGTCTCTAATCTCTTCTTTATTATTTAATTCTTCTAATTCATTTACTAATGTGTCGGTTGTCTTTCCTCTCTGTATGACTCCGAACAACATTTTACTCGGATATTGATTAACTGTACTTTGTAAAGTGTTGTTTAGAACCTGTTCTACTGCATCGAGAACTATATCCCAATGTAAATTTCTCTCTGTATCAATTTTGCTATCATCGATCCTAAATTCCGGTTAATTCTTTCAACTTGTCCGCTTGCTTGAGGTGAACCAGTTGCTACCTTAACATGTCTTATTTCATTTTCATTCACAAACTCTTCAAAATCTTTTGATGTGAAGCAACTGCCTCTGTCGGATATAATACACTTTGGTCGGCTATATGCTCTAAAATAATCTGATAATGCATTCATTACTTCTTTCGTGTTTGTGGATTTTGTCGCGTAAAGGCTAACAAACTTACTAAATGCGTCTACAATAACAAAAACATGTTTGTTAGATCTGCCCTTGTCACCTGGACCAATATGGTCAATGTGAATAACTTCGAAAGGAACTGATCCATTGTAAAATCATATTTTTGTAGTTCTAGCAGCCATCTATCAATTGCCGGGCTCATTGCTCTTTTATTTATTGCTAAAGTTACAACCAGTTACTAATTTAAAGAGTATACCTTGTAAATAAATCCTAAATCTCTCCAAAGCAATTTAATTTAAAACTATCATATCTTGATTCTGTGTCGGTTGTTCTTCTAGAAAAATAAAATATAGGATGTATCTTTCCATCCGCTTTCCTTTGCAACAGCATCGCCCCAAACCTTAGAGCGCTCGCGTCAGTATGTAACTCTGTCTCGTCGTTCGGATTGTATAAGGCTAATATTGGTGCCTGTAACAAATTTTCTTTTAACCTCTCAAAGCAATCTAGTTCTGTTTTACCAAACTTAAATTCTCTATCTTTTCTGACAAGGTCATAAAGGGGCTTTGCTTTTATTGAGAAATCCTTAACGAATCGTCTAAAATAAGAACATAGTCCCAAAAAGCTCTGGACATCTCCTGAATTCTATGGAATTGGAAATCTTTAACTGCTTGCAGACCCTTATCATCTGGCCTAATTCCATCTCCTGATAATAAGTAACCGAAATACCTTATTTCAGATTAGAGAAACGCGTATTTGTCAAATCTCAATTCCAATTTATTTGCAACTAGCCGACTTCTTCTATTATTTCCAAATGGGATGCACTATCATCCATATATACTATCAATTTTTCTGTCCTAATCATGTCCGAAAATATCTTATTAACAAATCTTTGGAATACAGCTGGTGCATTACGAAGGCCAAATGGCATTCGCAGCCATTCATACTGTCCCATTGGAGTCGTGAACGAAGTGTACTTTATGGACTCTTCATGCATATAAACATGAAAATAGCCATTTTTCAAATCTAACTTCGTAAAATATTTTTTTTCTCAAAAGTTTATCTATAAGGTCGTCAATATGTGGAGTTGGATAATTATCCTTCAGCATAATGAAATGGCTTAACATTAACACATTAAAACACCGTATAACCTCTTCATCTTTTTCTAAACTTACTAACTCATTCTCTACAATCTTATTATTCAAACACTCAATTATTGGACTTTCATTTTCTATCATTTCACTGTTAAATCTTTTATTTAATTGACACTCATTTAAATCATGCTTGTACTGACTTACTGAACCCATACTCATAGGACGATCGTTCGACAATACTTTTTTACAACTCTCTTTTGATATACAATCATTTTCTGACTTCCGATCATTTTTAATACATTCATTTTTGGTACAATCATTTGACCACGGCCTAACTCCATTTTCAATTTCCTTTTCATCATTCGCTTATTAACTTAAATTAACATATTACCATAAAATTTCTTCCTAAAACCACATCATAACTCATTGACTCGTTCGTTATTACATACATGTCGAATTCCAATTTAATAATTCCTACAATAATGAAACATTTTATTTTTTTTATAAATGTGTAATTTGCTATTATTTATTCCAACAAAGGTCTCTTCATTGAGGGCACATTCATTAAAGTTTTTTGGATATAAATTGTAAATTGTAAAATTCTGAAAGAATTATTGACAAACTTAGAATTGATCATTAATTCATTTTCAAAATGCATGTTTAAATAAGATAATTTTACAAAACTTATCGGGCTCCCTGAGTCGATGAGGCATTCTGTGGAAAAACACTTGCTAAAATTATTTTCAAAATAAATATTAAAATTTCTTACATAATCGTTCTTAGCCTTCTTCTTGTATTCGGAGCACGTTGCAATACGATGATCTGCATTGCCACAGCCATAACATGTCCCAGGCTCCCGCTTTGGTTTGCGGCACTCACTGACAAAATGGCCCAATGCGTTGCAATTGTAACAGTGTTGAGCAGCTTTCCATTCCGGGTTGACAGTTTTCTTTCCCACAGCCGAAGTCGTGGTCAGCGTTATCTTCTCAAACGCCTGCAACAGATGATCCGGACTCCGAAAACACTGCATATGCGCCTGACGCCGTAAACTTTCCTCGGGAATACCTTTGATCAAATTATCAATCAGCTCCTTCTCACTGAGTTCTAATTCTGCAGCCAACATAATTTTGTGTTGATAAAATGTGGAAAAATCTTAATTTGCCAACCACTTGCGTGCTTCAAACTTCCGGCGTTGCATCATAACATTTTTCGTCATGTGAAAAACGTCTTGAAGTCTGTTTAGCAACCCGTCTATTGGCATCTCTAGATGGTTTCCATTTGAGTATAGCCACACTCGCGCATCACTAGTTAATTTCACCATCACTAGCATTCGCAGCATGTTGTCATCTAATTTGTTAATGGCAACAATTGACTTTAGTTGCGCAACCCAAATTGTTGCGGAACTTTTGCCATCAAACTCTGGCAACATATCTTTGACAACATTCAGCATCATGTTGCTACCGCCGTTGTTGCTCTCTTTCTGCAATCTTCTCAACATTTCGTTTTCTAATATCATGAGTTTCATCCTCATTTTTAACAGTTGTACATCTGCACTGTCGTTTTCGTTCTCTTCTTCCTCCGTGCCTTCGCCAACTGGGCGTCCAATTTGTATTCCAGCGCCGCTGTTGTTAAAATTTTCGTCTGCACTTTGCTGTTGTTGTTGTGGTGTTCGTATTCGTGTGGACTCTGCGTTACGATTCCAACGGCGCCTTCGTTTTCGTCTGGAATTTGCATTGCGTTGTTGCTGTCTTCATCTTCGTCTTGACTTTGCATTGCTTTGTCGGTGTCTTCATCTTCGTCTTGACTTTGCACTTGCACTGCTTTGACATTTTTGTCGATTTCACCAGAACTTTCTGGTTTTGCGCTGGGCGGCCCCTCGCCACGCACTATTAAAGGGACTCCACTAATCCGAGCCGCTAAAGCAGCCTTGCTCCCATTTGTTGGCAATTCTAGACTTCCAAGCCAGTGTTTTAGTTCAGCGAGCGTATAATCACTTGCATTGATTGCTTGAATTTTGGAAGTCTGTGCACTTCACTTATTAATTTGTTATTTATGGCACTTGCAAATGTATTTTTTTTGTTTATCTCAATACAGCACATTAAATTTTTATTGTTTTTTAGGCGTTTTTTTCCGCTTTTAATCCCAATTCTGAAGTTTGTAGTCGCACACGATGCTTGCTTGTTCAATGTCAAACTCAGAATAATCTTTATAGATTCTCTTTTGTTCTTGCTTGCTTATAATTATCATGTGGATCATGTGTATCTTATTGTCTATTCCTTATTAAACATGTATTATTTATTGCTATGTGTATTAGTAATTGTACAAATGGTTGAGTGAGTGAGCAACTTTGGTGGCTAAAAATTAAGATGTAGTTTTGTAATTGTACTCTGATTTATTCCAGTGAACTTACAATGATCTTATTAAAAATTAATGTCGTAAGACAAATTGTTTAGTTACTGATGATTCTGCATTACAATAATCAAAGTATTCAAGTAGAGGTTTATTAGAGACTAAATTCATTTATAAGACTATTAGCTGCATCGTAGATAGCTAGAAAATGAATGTAAAGCAGAAGTGAAAGAATGTCCATTACAATTCAAAGATCGGATCATTCGAGAATAATAAGAAAGAGATAGACTACTGCGGTGGATACATACATATTTTAACACTCCTTCTCAACGCGAAGTCTATCTTACAAAAAACAGATTTTTTAATCCTAACATTTCTGTAAACTTTATATGTTTGACCATACATATGTTCTTCGTTAAAATATCTGATGTCATATTATCTGTGGGAATGTATTTTATATCTATTACATTATCTTTATACATTTCCCTTACAAAATGATATTTTATTTCGATATGCTTGCGCATATCGCATACTAAGGGCAAACATGAATGAAAGTTACCATCTTGAGCAAGTCATTGTGTGCTTTGGTTGTCGCTATAAATTAACAGCTCGCCCAGAATCATCTTGTTGATCAGCTTTCTAATGCATACCGCTTTTTTGGCTGCCGTAGAATGTGCTTAGTATTCGGCCTCCGTGCTACTAAGGGCAACCAAATTTTGCTGCTTATGGCCTATGGGTACATTGCCAGTCTTGCCATCTCACTCGATTTCCATCCCCAAAAAATTAAGGAGTTCACCTCCGTCGACCACATCAAATTCGTTTGATAGATGCAAGTAGAAAATCGTCAACATATTCAACAATAATAGATAAATACCCATTGACGAAACCAATCTTCAAAAGAATGCTCTCCAGCTTTTTGGTCTACTCACGCCCACTCTGTTGCAAGCCGTACAACGATTTCTGTAGCTTGAGTACACGCTTGGGATGACCAGCATCGATAAAGCCTTGTCGCATATAAACGTCATCTTGGAACTCACTATTGTGGTATGCTGCAGAGACATCCATCTGGTGCAAAAGCATCTCGTGCTCCTGCAATGACCGGGTTCCTTTGGTTCAAGAGTTTAAGAAAAGAACACGTCTGTTTCGCTTTGTGGTAATATTCCGATTGATTTTTATTCCCAAAAATATTCTTTTGCTTAACCTATTGTTACATAGATATTCTTATGCCGCGATTTAGGCGACAGGTACAAAAGAGAGGGAGAGTGTCAGTACATACATACATATTAGTTGGGGCGCTTGCATCAAAGTGCTTGGTCAGCGTTCATACGCTGGCTTGGCCCTAGCTCATGTTACGCCTGTGCATTGTTGCTTAAGTGAATACATGTAGGTCCACATATAAATGTACATACATATGAACAGAAAATTTTACTTTTTGCACACGTTTCACATACAAGGTCATTTGTACTATACACTCTAGCATTCAGACCACAAACCATTTCCTACCTAATCATTTTATTTAAGCTATAGGAATTTAAATGTCCGAACGGATCATGCATTTAGAACAGCTGATTCACATTTGCTTCTGCAGAAAACACTGTTTTTGTTTTGCTTTCAAACAAAAACAAATCGATGTGTTTCTCTGGGATCATTAAATCACGATTGTTACTGCCTTTAACAAACACTTTGTTTTGCACAAAATTTACTTTCAAGACTTTTTTTGCCTTTGATACAGAAATTTAATTACATTGTAAGTTAATTACATATAGCACTTCAACCAATTCGATCGTGGTATTTCATGATATTTCCGTACACAAATGAGCTGTAGCTCTGCTGTCTACACACCATGTGTTGCGGTGCAGGCTTAATTGCCGCCCCGCGCCAGTAGAAAGGCTTACCCAACGCGCCCCTGGTTTTATTCTCTCTTATTCGAAGAAGAACAGTTAGAATTTACTTTGTCTTTGCTTGCATTGGTGATTGAGCGGCAGCCCGCTATGATGGCGCGTCAGTCACAGAAAATTTGGCAAGCAGGAAAGACGTGAAAAGGAGAGAAAACACAAATGTAAGATAAAATAAAAACATGTGAGAAATTTGAATTAACATTGAAATAAAGATTTCAGCTGACCGATCTAACCGATCGATTTGCCCACAAATTGTGCAACTGAATATAGCGCAATACAACACAAAACCGGCGTTTAATTGTTTGGTTAGAGGGCTCGGGATATATGTTCAATCTCGCGAACTTTTTTGGAGCTGTCCCACGTCAAACCTAAATTTTCTACATCCTGAAATATTTATTTCTTTGGCTCCAGAAATATTAGCAGAGTCTGAATATTTCTGAACTACGTGAACGTGGAATCTTCCAGAAGCTTCCTTCGTGAGAGCGACCGCGGCCCACGATTACATGCCGGCTCGCTGAGAGAGGAAAAGAGAGGGAGATAGTGAACCACGTGCAAACAGGCAAACATAACCTCATTGTTACGCAACATACGCAATGAGCAATAGTGATAGAGTACCAGTTGAACTTAGCGCTGAGAGTCAAGAAGACGGCGCTGAGGCGACTGAGAATGGAGCGGTCTCAAGTGATAGAGAATCTGATATACCAACGATGTCAACGCCATCAAAAGGCGACGGTTTGTCAGTGCAACAAACGATACTTAATGGAATGTTCGAGAGTCACGCAGGAAACGGTACGGCAATTAAACGGCCCAGTAAAATTGATCCAACTCCGTGGTCCGTACCTGCGTTGGCGCAATCGACTATTCAAGGAGTGAGTCTACCGTTTCTGGCCAATACAGCTAACCTTCATAACGGATTGTGGACTCAAAGACAAATGAGTTACGCGGCTGGAATGCAGCATGGACCTGGAAGACAACTGCCGGCTACCGGACACTCGACGTTAAGCCCTGGAGTGCATTCTACGGATTTAGGACACAAGAAAACTTTATTGTCATCGGAACAGATAGCGGCCCGCCAAGTACTGAACAAAGACTTACCCGTGTTTTCCGGTAAGCCAGAAGAGTGGTTGTTGTTTATAAGCCACTACGAACAATCGACTGAAAGATGTGGAATTAGTAACGAAGAGAATCTTATTCGACTCCAAAAGTGCTTAAAAGGAGCGGCGTGGGATGCCGTTCGAGGAAAGCTAGAGACGGTGCCGTATGCAATCGGTACGTTACGGATGCTATTCGGAAGACCGGAGATTATTCACTCGAGTCTACAAAGGAAACTAAGAGAAGAACCAGCGGCACGCTCAAATAATTTGGATTCGGTTATTCAGCTAGCCTTGGCAGTGCAGAACTATTGCGCGACACTGGTCGCAATCGGGCTTAAAGAGTATCTGCACGATCCAGCTTTACTAGGCGAGCTCGTCGAGAAATTGCCAGGAGACTTGAAACTCGATTGGGAAAGACACCGAATGACTCTAATTGGAAGTGTCGCTAACTTGTCTATCTTTGACAATTGGTTGTTTGGCATTGCAATGTGTGCCTCGATGGTTACGCCGTATACAGTTCCAGCTAAAGATGGAGCAAAGAGAACCAAAGAGCGAATTTTTCTGCACAACGAATTGCAAAGTGGATCTAGTCAAGAATCGAAAACGCAGGAAGTACGCATCCGGTTGTGTCCCAAATGTGCAGGGAGTCATAACCTAGCAGACTGCCGCCTCTTTCGAGAAATGAGCATAAAGCTGAGAAAGGATTTCGTGCGGCAAAAGAGGCTCTGCTATTGCTGTTTTGATCAGCACGTGATACGAAATTGCAAAAGTAAAAGAAGTTGTGGTGTCGATGGGTGCAGGCAGATACACCACTCGTTGATCCACGAGACGTCGGACTACAAGGAAAGAAAATCGCAGTGGCAGATGAATGAGGATGATAAACCAGTTCATCCACCAATTTTATTCCATGGAGATATAACAAGCAAAGCTTTATTCAGATATATGCCAATCATGTTATACGGAAGGAAGCGAAATATAGAGACATATGCCTTACTGGACGAGGGAGCCGCTTGCTCTTTGATTGAAGAAACTCTGGCAGACGAGTTAGGACTAGATGGCCCGGCCGAAGAACTGTGCTTAAAGTGGACCAGTCAAGTCACTCAAACGAACAGCGCGTCCAAGTATGTGAGAGTGTCGGAGTGTCGTCGATGTGTCAAGGTGCAACGCGATTTGAACTCAAGAGTTTGCGCACTGTACGTAAGCTACACTTGCCTACGCAAACAGTTACCGACGAACTGGTAACCTCGAGAAACCATCTGCAGTATTTACCAAATTTAAGTTACTGTAACGTAAAAGCAAGCTTGATTATTGGTCTGGATAATTTGAAAGTTTGTGTGCCTTTGGAGATACGGGAGTCTGAAGGAGACGACGTGGTCGCGGCGCGCTGTATATTGGGCTGGTCTGTGTATGGCTGGCACAGCGACGCCGCTCCCGTGTCCTCACACATATTGCACATATGTGAGTGCAATGAAGCGAGCAGCATGCGCGCTCTGGATGCGTCAATGAAAGAATACTTCGCTATGGAGTCTTCGGGAACACGTGTGGCAAGCAAGCCATTAAGATCGAAAGACGACGAGCGTGCGTTTGATTATGGAGGCGACCACAAGCTATTGCCCGATTGACAAACGTTGGCAAACTGGACTGTTATGGAGGTTCGACAAAGTAGATCTACCAGATTCATACTCAATGGCCATGAGGCGTCTTCAGTGTTTAGAAGCGAAAATGGCAAAGGACATCGATCTTAGAAACTTTATGTTGGACACTATGCAAAGCTATGAAGAAAAAGGATACATCCGGAGATTAACAGAAAGTGAGCTAAATAAGGGTAAAAGTTCATGGTTTCTTCCTATATTTACAGTCACTAACCCAAACAAGAACAAGACGAGGCTAGTCTGGGATGCAGCTGCGAAAGTCAAAGGCACGTCATTGAACGACGTCTTCCTAAAGGGCCCGGACATACTGGCATCTCTAGTTGGCGTGCTAATACGTTTTCGGGAGCGACCAGTAGCAGTGGCTGGTGACATAAGTGAGATGTTTCACCAAGTAAGAGTGCGCCCAGAGGACCAGACGGCTCAGAAGTTTCTAATTCACTTGGAGGTTGGATTCAACATGAGGCGCTGGACCTCGAATTCTGCGAGCGTAGTGAGAGCGCTCAAGAATCAGGAAGGAGACGTGCCTAGGGAGGTGGTATTCCTTGAAAAAACGCAAGATAAGGTTTTAGGCATGTGGTGGCTGGCCGTGACAGATCAACTTACGTATGTAGTCAAGCCGGTTTTGCTTGAAAGGGCTTCGAAAGATTATCCGACCAAAAGAACTGTGTTAAGTGTGGTTATGTCAATATTTGACCCACTTGGATTGCTTGGCTTTTTCACTGTTCGTGCTAAAATTATTTTGCAGAATATCTGGCGAGCAGGAACGGATTGGGATGAATCTCTTCAAGAAAAGGACCAAGAAGACTGGAAAATTTGGGTGAAGCTGTTACCCAAAATCAACGAAGTGAGGATTGCAAGGTGCATGCCGATGGTTTGTTGTGCAAGACGAGTACAACTTCACACGTTTGTGGACGCCAGCATCAACGCTTATGCAGCGCTTGTGTACCTGCGAGCAGAAGTGGATGGAATAGACCACTGTTCCCTGGTAGCGTCTAAGACACGAGTGGCCCCCTTAAAGCCAGTTTCAATACCACGGATGGAACTGATGGCTGCTGTTTTAGGTTTACGGCTGACGAAATTCATCGAACCAGAACTCTCAGTAACAGTATGTCAGCGTATTTTCTGGACGGATTCAAAGGACGTTTTATGCTGGATTAGATCAGATGCCGGCAAATACAATCAATTTGTGGCATTGCGTGTTGGAGAAATTCTGGAAGACTCCGACGTACTATCTTGGCGATGGGTGCCCACCCAGCATAACGTTGCAGACGATGGCACGAAATGGACAAAGATGCCAGACATGACCGGGACTTCAAGGTGGTTTATTGGGTCGAAATTCTTGTATGAACAAGAGACACAATGGCCTAGCATGGAGCAGAGCCCGAGAAAGACGAGTGAAAGTATCTTGCACCATGAGGAGAAAGTCAAAAGGAACTCTAGTTTGGCTTGCATCACACCTGATCCGGAACGATTCGGAACGTTGGAAAAGCTACGGGCGGTACAAAAGCGAATTCTAAACTTTTTGCAAGGCATATGTAAGAGGCCTTGCGGAGAACAACTGAGGAACATTTTGGCTATAAACCGCGATGTGGAAACCGATGCGGTTTTTATTCGTGTATGCCAAGAAGAGGAGTTTCCGGAAGAGATCAGATGCTTAAACCAAGGACATTGCCTAACAAATAGGAAAAGTAAGCTATTTAAATGCACTCCTTACCTGGACGAGTTAGGAGTGCTACGCGTCAATGGACGAATCGACAGAATTGAAGGCGTAGATATGGACACTAAAAGACCCATTATACTACCGCAAAAGCATAGAGTAACGTTCCTGATTGTGGAGTACTATCACAGGAAGAATTACCATTTGCACAATGAAATTGTCGTTAACGAGGTACGACAGCGGTACTGGGTAATCGGCTTACGCGCTTTAGTGAGAAAAGTCGCGAACGCCTGTGTAGCGTGCCGTATACGAGTGGCCCGACCAGTGCCACCAAAGATGGGCGATTTACCAAAGGAGAGGTTATCGCCGCACACACAACCATTCACCTTTACTGGAGTGGACTGCTTCGGCCCATTTGAAGTCTCAGTGGGTCGCAGGCACGAGAAGAGATGGGGTGTGTTATTCACATGCCTTACGACCCGAGCGGTACACTTAGAAATTGCTGCATCACTGTCAACCGACTCATTTCTCTGCGTGTTGAAGGCGTTTGTAGCCAGAAGAGGGGTGCCGCGTAGCATACTATCGGACAATGGTACAAATTTTAGAGGAGCCAGCCGCGTATTGAAGGAGCACATAGAACGCATATCAACTTCAGCTGTGGAGCAACAGTATCCAACGTTGGAGTTCAAGTTTAACCCTCCCAGTTCACCGCACATGGGCGGCGTTTGGGAGCGACTGGTACGTTCGACTAAATCTATACTTTCAGAAATACTGCCAAAGGCCGGCTCAAGCCGATAGCAGTAGGTGACGTGGTGATAATTGTAGACGATGCCGCTAAACGTAATACTTGGCCAAAGGGAAGAGTGATCGACGTTCATCGTGGGAAAGACGGACAGGTGCGAAGCGCAGTCGTTCGCACAGTAGAAGGACTTGTGACGCGAACAGCAGTGAAGCTGGCCGTACTGAATTTGGAGAGTAATCCACCGCAAGAAGACGGTGAATTACGGGGTGGGGAATGTTGCGGTGCAGGCTTAATTGCCGCCCCGCGCCAGTAGAAAGGCTTACCCAACGCGCCCCTGGTTTTATTCTCTCTTATTCGAAGAAGAACAGTTAGAATTTACTTTGTCTTTGCTTGCATTGGTGATTGAGCGGCAGCCCGCTATGATGGCGCGTCAGTCACAGAAAATTTGGCAAGCAGGAAAGACGTGAAAAGGAGAGAAAACACAAATGTAAGATAAAATAAAAACATGTGAGAAATTTGAATTAACATTGAAATAAAGATTTCAGCTGACCGATCTAACCGATCGATTTGCCCACAAATTGTGCAACTGAATATAGCGCAATACAACACAAAACCGGCGTTTAATTGTTTGGTTAGAGGGCTCGGGATATATGTTCAATCTCGCGAACTTTTTTGGAGCTGTCCCACGTCAAACCTGAATTTTCTACACCATGCATTTTTCGACAAATCGACTCTTGATCCAGAAGTAAAGAACACCGAAAAAGACTTCTTCAATTTAATTTTTAGAGTGCTTGGCGACTGCAACGACTTCTTCAATTTAATTTTTAGAGTACTTGGCGACTGCAACGAGTCTCGCGTGTCTATGGCAACTACAGAATTTTCCAAATCATCACTTAAACTTGCTAATAAAATTATTACGAGCATTCCATCAGGCACTTGTTCCTGAATTTTAATTAACCTTTCTACGACATTAGAAAAATTGTTCAAGTGCTCACAAATACTCCCTGTAGCCAACATTTTTGTATACAGCAATTGCTTAACAACTGTATTTTTCCAGCCGGACCAGAAGGCATGTGGATCGCGAATAACTTTGTCCATGCTTTGCTCGCGGGCTTACAATGTTTTATACCGTTGATCTGCGACGGACTTAAGCACAACAATATACTTGCGAGAGCTCTTTCATCTTTACTGACAAACAACGTCTTTTGTCCAGCCGTTTCAGACGCATAATTTTCAATATCTAGTATTTCGATTGCAAATGGTGCACACATCTTGGACAAATTAGTTAATCACAAACTTTAATTAATACAACAAATCTCATAAAAGTCTATCCGACCAACACGCACAGTTTTTACTTTCTGCTGCCTGTGTCCTATTCGAGTACAGGTTTATTAGAGACTAAATTCATACATAAGAATATTCGGTGCAGCGCAGGCAGCTAGAAAATGAATGTAAAGCAGAACTGGAAGAATGCCGTTATAATTCAAAGATCGGATCATTCGAGAATAATAAGAAAGAGATAGATATACTGCGGTGGATACATACATACATACAAACATATTTCAACAGAAATGTTTGATGCAAATATTTCTTTAATTTTACGTTTTATCAAATTACTAGATATTTTTATTAGGCATAAATCCATTGGCAACAACATAGTTTCCACATAGTGCAGTTTGAAAAGTGAAATGAAAATTAGTTAAAGGAAATTTGAAGAAAGTATAGTCGAAAATTACCTTTGAAAGCGAGCACATTTTTTGTCTTTTTTATTCTCGAAAATTCACGTCAATTAACGGTCGAGTTATATGAAAGTAAATGTTTAAAACCATAAACAAAAGCATTGTTAGTCTAGTGACGCTTTAAGTTTTTTTAATAAATCGCGCAGTTTATACATATGAAAACTGCCAAAAAAAAAAAACAACTATTTCCCTGGAGAGGCAATGTTCACATGTAAACATCAAACATTTGATATTGTTGTCGTGTGCCCAAAATGAAAGCCTATTGTTTACAATTTTAATTTTAATTTCTCAAAACAATAAAAAATTAAATAAATAATATATTAATGGAGCTTTATAAATACAGGTCAATTTTCTTGATTCATAATGTTAACTCCAGAAAACCAACCCATTGGTTCGAAAAAAAAGAAATCACTCGAAGTTCTGTGCAGATAGCTACCCGACTCCCACCCGACCGACCGAGAGGTACAGCCGTATAACGCACGGCACAAATCGCGTGGACAAATACACAAAGGGAAAAACAGACAAACAAATAATACTACAGCTATCTTTGAACTAAATAGGAAAGGATAGATGTTGTAAGTGTATTAATAGAAGACTCTGAGCAGATTACAGGGAATAAAAGGTTGTAAAGGACCCTAAAAGATTCATGCATGGCATAGTTCGAAGAACAACGACCTAGGGTTAAAAGAATAATATGATGTCTACTCTGTCTAGATGGTACTGACAAATTTACCTGAGCCAATAACTCAGGCCAGTCAATGTCACCAATTAAGAGCTTGTGCATAAAAATAACACCAAGCATAATTCAACGGTTAATTAAGGAAGGAAGGTTAATCAAAATGAAGTAAGTAAGTCGTCTCGCCGACTTAGGTATACCATACACCAGTAAAACAAATATTTCAAATTTGTATTAACAAATGCATTTGCCTATTTAAAAAAAATTCTGTTCACATGCTTTTTACAAGCATATCTTAGTATCTCACTCACTCATGCATATGAGCACCCTAGCGCCAACACCCGCCAACGACCAATACCGGCCTTATGGAAAAACGTTTATATGCAAAACTTGGCTATTTTTTGTCCGATTTTGATCAAATTTGGTATTTTGCTGAATATTAGTATCAATTTCAAGTGCGCCAAATTTGATTCCACAAGGTGAAAAATTACGGGAGATAATCGAGTTTTTCAAATTTCGGGGGCGGAAAGGGGCGTGGCAAAATCTTTATAATTACAAAATGAGCGTATTTACTAAGCAAATATACATACCAAATATGGTGTCTCTAGCTGCAATAGTTTTTGAGATAAACGTTTTTTTGAATTGCGGGGGCGGAAAGGGGCGTGGCAAAATCTTTATAATTACAAAATGAGCGCATTTACTAAGCAAATATACATACCAAATATGGTGTCTCTAGCTGCAATAGTTTTTGAGATAAACGTTTTTTTTTAATTGCGGGGGCGGAAAGGGGCGTGGCAAAAATTTGAAACAAACTTGATCACTCTACATACCACACGAGCCTACATTTCAAATTTGGTAGCGCTATCTCTTATAGTCTCCGAGAACTAGGCGTTCATACGGACGGACAGACGGACAGACGGACGGACAGACAGACATGGCTAGATCCACTCGGCTGTTGATCCTGATCAAGAATATATATACTTTATGGGGTCGGAAAAACTTCCTTCTGCCTGTTACATACATTTTGGCGACTTTAATATACCATTTCACCCTATGGGTGTATGGTATAAAAAGTCTACTTAAGTACGAAGGCAAATTGACATTTCGATCCCAGCTTAAGCCACGAAGAGCACATAGCAAGAACTTCTTTTGAACGCATTCAAGTCTAGTCTGGTGCGACTCATATTGAGGTGACCAAATGCAAGATCCATACTCTAAAATAAGACGGACAAGCGAAGTTAAAGGACTTTTAGTGGTATAGGGGTCATCAAATTCTTTTGGCCATATTTTAATGAAGCCCAGAACACTCATGGTCTTTGCGACCGTGGTGGAAATATGGGTATTAAAATTTAACTTATGGTCCATAAGTACGCCCATATCATTCATATTATTTAGACATTCCAAAGCACTATTGTTTAGAAAATAAGTGACCAGTTGATGGGAATTACGATAAAAAGTCATTACAATTGGTAGTGTTAAGAATTAATAGATTAAACTGGCACCAGGATTGAAAATGTTTAAGATCAGCTTGTGGGCGACTAAATGAATCTGTTTCTTTATAAGTTAGACAAAGCTTAGCATCGTCAGCATACATAAGCACACGCGAATGAATAATGACTGATGGATCGTTAATAAATAATGTGAAAACCAGAGGGCCATGATGACTACCTTGAGGTACAGACTTGAAAAGTAACTTCTGTTTTTTGTTTGCTAGATATTCTTGAATCCAAGAAAGGAAAAGGGGTGAGAATCCAATGTCGTTCAGTTTAGAAAGTAATAGGGATTGATTAACAGAATCTTTACTGAAATCGGTGTATGTGACATCAGTTTGGTTAGAATTTTTGAACCCCTTGATAATTATATAGTTAATTTCTAAAAGGTTAGTGGTTGTAGATTTACGTTTCACAAACCCATGTTGGGATGGCGAAATAATAGACCTGCAAAAATGTTGTAATTGCGAAGTTATAATTTTCTCAAAAGCTTTCGGAATAGCGGACAAACTTGAAATACCCCTATAGTTAGAGGCTTCGGACTTTTTGCCATTTTTATGCAGAGGAATGATATACGACTCCTTCCAAATAGATGGAAAAGAGGAAAATTCGACAGACAATAAAAACAATTTTAAAATGAGTTTACATAATGCGTTTGCGCAGAACCTGAGTACATATCCAGGTAGACCATCTGGCCCCAGAGAATAAACAGGTTAAACTAGTTTTTTAAGATTTCACATTTTCTTGTGCTTATGTACGCGGTTTACCTCAGTTTTAAAGACATATCGTCTTCTTGCCTACTTCAATCGGATCTTAATGATCTTCAGAGTTGGTGTGAAACCAACCTATTAAACCGTAACGGCTCTAAATGAACAGTTATGTCTTTTTATAGATGCACTCCATACTTAGCAACTTATTATCTTAACGTCACTGCCTTAGAGCGGTTAGATATTGTCAATGTCTTAGGTGTTCTTATGTTCCATAAATTAACTTTTAATCCTCATATTTCTGCTACAGTTAGCAAAGCCCTGAATGATCTTGGGTTTATCAAACGATGGTCAAAAGAGTTTGACGATCCGTACACAACCAAACTTCTGTATACTTCATTACTCCGTCCAATCTTAGAGTACGGATTTTGCATATGGTTACCTCAATATGAAACGCACCAAAATAAATACGCCAGCAGGCTTTTTTTAATCAATCTGCCTTTTTTAATTAATCGTAGCGTAATGCTTGGTGCTATCTATATTCACAAACTTTTAATAGGTGAAATAGACTCTCCTGAGCTATTGAGCCAGTTAAACCCATCTTTACCACTTAGACCCACCAGAAATTGTATTCGTCTATCTTTAAAACACTGTATTTCTAACTATGGATGAACCTTTTCCTATGCTCTGATTACAATCTTCTTTATCTCGTAATCAGATCAGAAGCCGGTACGCTATCGTGCCGTTCGAACACGGCTGCACCCCACGGTCGGTCGGTCTGGAGGTCAGCATACATACACCATGCATTTTTCGACAAATCGACTCTTGATCCAGAAGTAAAGAACACCGAAAAAGACTTCTTCAATTTAATTTTTAGAGTGCTTGGCGACTGCAACGACTTCTTCAATTTAATTTTTAGAGTGCTTGGCGACTGCAACGAGTCTCGCGTGTCTATGGCAACTACAGAATTTTCCAAATCATCACTTAAACTTGCTAATAAAATTATTACGAGCATTCCATCAGGCACTTGTTCCTGAATTTTAATTAACCTTTCTACGACATTAGAAAAATTGTTCAAGTGCTCACAAATACTCCCTGTAGCCAACATTTTAGTATACAGCAATTGCTTAACAACTGTATTTTTCCAGCCGGACCAGAAGGCATGTGGATCGCGAATAACTTTGTCCATGCTTTGCTCGCGGGCTTACAATGTTTTATACCGTTGATCTGCGACGGACTTAAGCACAACAATATACTTGCGAGAGCTCTTTCATCTTTACTGACAAACAACGTCTTTTGTTCAGCCGTTTCAGACGCATAATTTTCAATATCTAGTTTTTCGATTGCAAATGGTGCACACATCTTGGACAAATTAGTTAATCACAAACATTAATTAATACAACAAATCTCATAAAAGTCTATCCGACCAACACGCACAGTTTTTACTTTCTGCTGCCTGTGTCCTATTCGAGTACAGGTTTATTAGAGACTAAATTCATACATAAGAATATTCGGTGCAGCGCAGGCAGCTAGAAAATGAATGTAAAGCAGAACTGGAAGAATGTCCGTTACAATTCAAAGATCGGATCATTCGAGAATAATAAGAAAGAGATAGATATACTGCGGTGGATACATACATACATACAAACATATTTCAACAGAAATGTTTGATGCAAATATTTCTTTAATTTTACGTTTTATCAAATTACTAGATATTTTTATTAGGCATAAATCCATTGGCAACAACATAGTTTCCACATAGTGCAGTTTGAAAAGTGAAATGAAAATTAGTTAAAGGAAATTTGAAGAAAGTATAGTCGAAAATTACCTTTGAAAGCGAGCACATTTTTTGTCTTTTTTATTCTCGAAAATTCACGTCAATTAACGGTCGAGTTATATGAAAGTAAATGTTTAAAACCATAAACAAAAGCACTGTTAGTCTAGTGACGCTTTAAGTTTTTTTAATAGATCGCGCAGTTTTCATATGTATATTTTGCCAAAAAAAAAAACAACTATTTCCCTGGAGAGGCAATGTTCACATGTAAACATCAAACATTTGATATTGTTGTCGTGTGCCCAAAATGAAAGCCTATTGTTTACAATTTTAATTTTAATTTCTCAAAACAATAAAAAATTAAATAAATAATATATTAATGGAGCTTTATAAATACAGGTCAATTTTCTTGATTCATAATGTTAACTCCAGAAAACCAACCCATTGGTTCGAAAAAAAAGAAATCACTCGAAGTTCTGTGCAGATAGCTACCCGACTCCCACCCGACCGACCGAGAGGTACAGCCGTATAACGCACGGCACAAATCGCGTGGACAAATACACAAAGGGAAAAACAGACAAACAAATAATACTACAGCTATCTTTGAACTAAATAGGAAAGGATAGATGTTGTAAGTGTATTAATAGAAGACTCTGAGCAGATTACAGGGAATAAAAGGTTGTAAAGGACCCTAAAAGATTCATGCATGGCATAGTTCGAAGAACAACGACCTAGGGTTAAAAGAATAATATGATGTCTACTCTGTGTAGATGGTACTGACAAATTTACCTGAGCCAATAACTCAGGCCAGTCTATGTCACCAATTAAGAGCTTGTGCATAAAAATAACACCAAGCATAATTCAACGGTTAATTAAGGAAGGAAGGTTAATCAAAAAAAGTCTACTTAAGTACGAAGGCAAATCGACATTTCGATCCCAGCTTAAGCCACGACGAGCACATAGCAAGAACTTCTTTTGAACGCATTCAAGTCTAGTCTGGTGCGACTCATATTGAGGTGACCAAATGCAAGATCCATACTCTAAAATAAGACGGACAAGCGAAGTTAAAGGACTTTTAGTGGTATAGGGGTCATCAAATTCTTTTGGCCATATTTTAATGAAGCCCAGAACACTCATGGTCTTTGCGACCGTGGTGGAAATATGGGTATTAAAATTTAACTTATGGTCCATAAGTACGCCCATATCATTCATATTATTTAGACATTCCAAAGCACTATTGTTTAGAAAATAAGTGACCAGTTGATGGGAATTACGATAAAAAGTCATTACAACCTTCTAAGGAATTGCCCAAGAAATGTACCCTTGAGTTGCCTCATAAGCAGTCGCCCGCACTTTCTATTACATCTTCTCCCATTTTACTTTCGCCTACACCATCTTCTTGTCCCTCTTTATTCTCTTCTTTTCAGATTGATGTACCCACTACAAGCCCTGGTGTACCTCAATCTATCCCTCACGGGAACTCTGATCAATTACTGGATCATGCTGGCTTTCAATCACTTGCGGATCCCAATGCTCCTCCGCCTCCACTAACTGTAGTGGCTCATCGTAAACAATTATTTATCTCTAGGCTTGCTCCAGATACTTCTGAATCGTCTGTGGCAGCTTACATTGGTAATATATGCCCTGCTAAGGTTTTAATTCAAAAGTTTAAGTTTTCTAGGCCTCGCGAAATCTCCTCTTTTAAAATTACTGTACCAAATGAGTATTTCTCAGCTATGGTTGACCCTAACTTTTGGCCAGAGGGCCTAGTTGTACACGAATTTGCGCCCAATAAGCGCTCCCGCCCTTTGCCTGTCCACCTTCCTAATGCTTCAAAAAACTAATAACGTCTAGTCTTTGCATTCACTATCAAAATGTAAGAGGACTTCTTACCAAGCTCTCGAAACTATTCTGCGATAGCCAAACCTTTTCGGCTGACATATTAGCTTTCTCTGAAACTTGGCTTAACTCCTCTGTTTTAGATAATGAAATTCTTTCTAATAACTTTATTTCTTAAAGGCTTGATCGTGTTGGTCGTCGTGGCGGCGGAGTACTCATTGCAGTCAACTCGAATCTGTGCTCAAGTGTTGTGCCGATTGATTTCCCCTTAGGTGTTGAGTTTATTTGCGTCGAAGTTACATGTTCTAACTTTAGCTTATATATCTCTTGTTCATACATTCCTCCAGCTTCTGATATGATGATCTACATGCACCATGCTGATGCTTTGCGAACTATTTTTAGTCGTCTTAAAGATCGTGATTTTTTTATAGCTTTAGGTGATTTTAACTTGCCTAATGTTTCTTGGCTTGCTGATGATAATCTATCTTTCTTAATTCCTTCATCTCAATATGTTTTTCTTGATAGCCTACTTGAATGTCCGCTATATCAGTTGAATTCTTTTCTTAACTCTTCTAAAAGAATCCTCGATCTTGTTTTTGTCTCTGATCCCACTGTTAGTGCTGTATCACAAACACAGCCCCTAGTGAAGCCTGAAGATACTTATCACCCTACCATTGAAATTACTATTTCTTGCAATTCCGTTAATAATTCATTCAATAACATCTCAAATTCTCGTCGCAGATGTTTTCGTAAAACAAATTTCAATCTTCTTAACAGCCTTATTTTCTCTTTTGATTGGTCATTTCTATTTGAGTGCTGTGATATAGATTGTGCAGTAAATTTTTTCTACTCTGCTCTTAATTCTCTAATTGATAAATGCGTTCCTTATGTGAATGTCTCTACCGTCTCCAGTGCGCCAGTCTGGTTCACACGTAGGCTCTCTAATCTCCGTAACATTAAATCGAGATATTTTAAAAGATTTAAAAAAACTGGTTCGCGACTTGACTATGCAAATTATTGTGTAGCCAAATCTCAATTTTGCCTTTTAAATACTCAATGCTACAATAATTATATCGTTCGCTGTAAGGTTGAATTTTATAAGAACCCCAAAAGATTTTATAACTTTGTTAATTCCAAAAGACGCTCTAATTTACTACCTTCCACCTTCAGACTTAATGATCAGACTGCTAATTGTGATTCAGATATTGCAGATCTGTTTGCTAAATTCTTTCAGTCGACTTATTCTTCTACTGCTTCGGATCCCACACCTTATCCCTTCACAATTCCACATTTAAATTGTATGTTTTTTCCCAATATTACTGAAGACTGTATTATCTCTAGCTTGTCATCTATGACGTCTTCCTTCGTACCCGGGACTGATAATATACCTAGTTGCATCCTTAAAATGTGTTCGATTTCCCTATCTAAGCCTTTATCTCGGTTATTCTTTATATCGAGTGAGACTTGTCGCTTCCCTGATATTTGGAAGGAGTCTTTTATTATTCCGCTTTTTAAAAAGGGTAACAAATCGGATATTTCTAACTACCGTGGCATTGCCAAACTTTCGGCAATACCTAAGCTGTTTGAGAAAATTATTACGTCTTCCCTTCAACACCTATCCAGATCCGCTATTTCTGCTTGTCAGCATGGCTTCATGAAAGGTCGTTCGTCGCTTACCAACCTTTTAGAATTGACTACCCTTGTACACCATGGCTTCCGTAAAAAGTGTCAAACTGATGTTATCGGTTGATCATTCTATGCTTCTCATGAAACTTAACATAATGGGTTTTTCCCCGAAACTATTGGCTTGGTTAAAGTCGTATCTTATTGGCAGAACCCAAAAGGTGTCTTTTCGTTCCTCGATATCTAAAACTGTTCGAGTTACGTCAGGTGTCCCCCAAGGCAGTCATCTGGGCCCACTGTTATTTACCTTGTTTATAAACGATTTGCCTTTGGCCTTGGCTCATTCACGCGTGCTCATGTTTGCGGATGACGTGAAGATTTGCTATTCATATAATGACCCTTCTTTCCAACAGTACTTGCAATCAGATCTCGATGCGTTCTGTGTTTGGTGTCACGTTAATAAATTACACCTTAATGCCTCTAAATGCTCTTTTATGACTTTCAGTCGTTTGTCGCCGTTCCTAGCTCAATACTCTATTAAGTCTGTTCTGTTAGATTGTGTACCATCATTTAAAGACTTAGGCGTTATGTTTGACCCAAAACTTTTTTTTAATATTCATATATCTTCAATTGTTAATAGAGCATGCAGTCTTCTTGGCTTCATTAAACGTTGGGCCAAAGAATTTGATGATCCATATGTGACAAAGGTTTTATACACTTCGTTAGTTCGCCCTACTCACCAGTGTGGAACCCTCAATATGATGTTCACCAGCGTAGTATTGAATCGGTACAGAAGCAATTCCTTAAGTTTGCGTTACGCGGTCTTAATTGGGACCCGAATCTTCGCCTACCTTCTTATTCTGACAGACTTCTTCTTATTAATCTTCCTTCACTTTACAACCGTAGGCTCGTATTTGGGATTCTCTTTCTACATAAAGTAGTCAACGGCGAAGTCAGTTCTACCAATTTACTAGATACGCTAATTTTTGTGTTCCCTCACGTCGGACCAGAAACTTTTTTCCTCTTCACCTTAGTAGATGTTTGACTAACTACTCTCTTCACGAACCTCTTCGTGTTCTTTGCCAATCTTTTAACAACCTTTCTCACCTTATTTCTCCTCATCTATCTGTCACTTCTCTTCGCGCTATACTTTTTAATTATCTACAGCGTAACCACTGAAAGTATTCTGGACTGGATATTTGATTGGCTGCAACTCATCCCTGACCACATTGGCTGTGAATCGGGGCATAGCTGGCACCTTGTTGCAAATAAAACACCTCCATCGGGTCGGGGATGTTGTGCATATAGCTAAGCTACCTTAATGAATTAATTACTATTTGTATTTTAGCTTAAGCTTTTTCGTCGACTGCTGACTTAGTTGACGTAAATAAATAAATAAATAAATAAATAAATTGGTAGTGTTAAAAATTAATAGATTAAACTGGCACCAGGATTGAAAATGTTTAAGATCAGCTTGTGGGCGACTAAATGAATCTGTTTCTTTATAAGTTAGACAAAGCTTAGCATCGTCAGCATACATAAGCACACGCGAATGAATAATGACTGATGGATCGTTAATAAATAATGTGAAAACCAGAGGGCCATGATGACTACCTTGAGGTACAGACTTGAAAAGTAACTTCTGTTTTTTGTTTGCTAGATATTCTTGAATCCAAGAAAGGAAAAGGGGTGAGAATCCAATGTCGTTCAGTTTAGAAAGTAATAGGGATTGATTAACAGAATCTTTACTGAAATCGGTGTATGTGACATCAGTTTGGTTAGAATTTTTGAACCCCTTGATAATTATATAGTTAATTTCTAAAAGGTTAGTGGTTGTAGATTTACGTTTCACAAACCCATGTTTAGATGGCGAAATAATAGAGCTGCAAAAATGTTGCAATTGCGAAGTTATAATTTTCCCAAAAGCTTTCGGAATAGCGGACAAACTTGAAATACCCCTATAGTTAGAGGCTTCGGACTTTTTGCCATTTTTATGCAGAGGAATGATATACGACTCCTTCCAAATAGATGGAAAAGAGGAAAATTCGACAGACAATAAAAACAATTTTAAAATGAGTTTACATAATGCGTTTGCGCAGAACCTGAGTACATATCCAGGTAGACCATCTGGCCCCAGAGAATAAACAGGTTAAACTAGTTTTTTAAGATTTCACATTTTCTTGTGCTTATGTACGCGGTTTACCTCAGTTTTAAAGACATATCGTCTTCTTGCCTACTTCAATCGGATCTTAATGATCTTCAGAGTTGGTGTGAAACCAACCTATTAAGCCGTAACGGCTCTAAATGAACAGTTATGTCTTTTTATAGATGCACTCCATACTTAGCAACTTATTATCTTAGCGACACTGCCTTAGAGCGGTTAGATATTGTCAATGTCTTAGGTGTTCTTATGTTCCATAAATTAACTTTTAATCCTCATATTTCTGCTACAGTTAGCAAAGCCCTGAATGATCTTGGGTTTATCAAACGATGGTCAAAAGAGTTTGACGATCCGTACACAACCAAACTTCTGTATACTTCATTACTCCGTCCAATCTTAGAGTGCGGATTTTGCATATGGTTACCTCAATATGAAACGCACCAAAATAAATACGCCAGCAGGCTTTTTTTAATCAATCTGCCTTTTTTAATTAATCGTAGCGTAATGCTTGGTGCTATCTATATTCACAAACTTTTAATAGGTGAAATAGACTCTCCTGAGCTATTGAGCCAGTTAAACCCATCTTTACCACTTAGACCCACCAGAAATGTATTCGTCTATCTTTAAAATACTGTATTTCTAACTATGGATGAACCTTTTCCTATGCTCTGATTACAATCTTCTTTATCTCGTAATCAGATCAAAAGCCGGTACGCTATCGTGCCGTTCGAACATGGCTGCACCCCACGGTCGGTCGGTCGGGAGGTGGACAGCTCTCTCGCGCAAAACAGGCTATGTCCTGGTGTCAGATGGGCCGCTTGTACGTACTTCGCTATATATGAGTCAACGTCTAGACAATAGCTGCCCTTACGCAAAAACTAAGAGGTGTGTCCCCGAAGGACGAAATCAAACTGACTCACAGAGCTCAGCTCCTGACACGTATTCTTTTGCTTTCCTGCTGAATTCTTCGTTCCTTGCTCTGGTCACTTTTTACTTTTTTGCATTATTTTTTTGTTTTAACCACGAATTTTGATCATCAATCGATCAGTCGCAGCAGCGACTTGCGCTGCCGGCACGCTGCCTAGGCTGACGTTTTAGGTTTCATAGCCAATGAGAACTTCAAGCATAAGTTGCTTGCCGTTAATGACGATGAGTACATATTCAAACATTGGCAACCCATAGAGACAGAAAACGTCAATGCTAATGTTTCATAGATGATTCTAGGAAAATAAAAGTTAACTAATTTTAGAGAAAGGTCAGAGTCTTAGGTGTAGTTAATAAGTTAACAAGCTCTCTCGATCCCCACCAGCAACAACTACAAGAACAAATCATTCAACAACAACATGAGCGTCGTCTCTCGGTCCAACGCAACAGCGCGTACTTTTCGGTGGTGTCGCCGACCCCACTGAATGCTACCGTAAGCAATAACACCGAAAGTGCAAGCCACTCAGCAACAGCAAGCCACAACAGCAATTTACCGTGGAGAGAGCAGTGTGCTTCTCCATCAATATCGATAACTGGGTCACTGATTGCACCGACCAGCACCGTCAGCTCGTTGACAGCAACTATTGCAACGTCTGCAGAAGTACTGACCTGCCTCAAACCGTCATCGACAAGTCGCCCAGAGTCAGCCACGACAAGAAACCCAACGCCTTCTGTCCAAACTGGGATAGATAGATATATTAAAATAACTAAGCGGAAGCTAAGCCCGCAAAAGAAAAAAAGTGGCAATACGCCGAAAATAACCAAAACAAATGAACGAGTAGCACTTCTAAGCGGAAATCGTTTTAAAATTCTTGCCGATCAGCCAGACGATCAAGCCGGCGCTGTGGATAAAGTTAAATCGGCTAGACCTTCCCCTCTCTAGACCCCTCGGTTAAGTCCGTTGTCAACATCATCAACAGGAATAAAGTCGCACAGCCGCTCTTTAAAATCGAGCTCCAACCAGATGCAAAGCGGTCGAAGCCAAATGAAGTGCATCCAATCTACAACCTTCAGCTCCTATTGCACAGAAGAATCTCCGTAGAGGAGCCCCATAAAAGATACCAACCACCTCAGTGTAAAAACTGCCAGGAATACAACCACACCTCTAACAATTGCAATCTTAGGTCAGTGTGTGTTGGCTGCGGCGAACATCATAAAGATGGCATTTGCACCAAGGACAGAAACAACGTCGCACTAGGACTATGCAGTAACTGTGGATGGAACCACACAGCCAACTACAGGGGATGTCCTGTCTTCAAGGATCTTAAATCGCACCTAAACGGGCGTAAACCCCCAGCTGGACCAAAAATCACCTTCAACGCCTCCAAAACTACACCGGAGGTATTCTTCGCCAAGGCTGTTAGATCATCTAACATGCCTGATACAATCAATCCTAGTGTATCCTTCGCTAGTGTACTCCGAACTGGACAGACGGAGCCCGCGAAAGAGACCCCGTCACTCCACCATCTACAGAATCCGCAACCTAGCGCACCAGAACTTGGCCAGCAAACTCCAAGTGGTTTAGAGGCCCTATTGATCTCACTTAATCAAAACATGACCGCTTTTATGACGTTCATGCAAAACTGTATGCAGGAACTGATGCGGAATCAAAACCTGCTTCTCCAGAAGCTTATCGAGAATAAATAATGGCCTCCCTACGTCTACGTCTAAAAATGAACTGCAACTATTCCTAGACTCAAGTGAAATCGACGTTTTGCTGATATCGGAAACACATTTAACATCGAAAAATAATTTTCAAATACCAAAATATACCTTCTATCCATCCAGACGGAAAAGCTCATTGGACTGGTATCCTAATCAAAAACCGTATAAAACACTCGTTCCCCAACAGATTTAAAAACAGCACCTACAAGCAACTGCTACAACCGTCCAAACCAGTTGCGGCAACACTACACGCTTCTCAAGCTCTGAAAGGGAATTTACCGATTTCTTTAACACTCTCGGTGATCGATTCATTGCAGCAGGGGATAGCAACACAATTTTGCAGTAACCAAGAGGATTCCGCGCAATCAGATCAATGCGTGGACACTGGTAGATTTAACTTCTGACCACTTTCCAGTGCTATTCACACTATCAACAAGACCTCAAAAACTTGATCGCCCATATAGACTTACAAACAACAAAACAAATTGGCTTAAATTTAACATGGAACATTGACATGTGCGTCTCTGCACTTGAGTCGATGCTGGGAGCTGCAGCAAAAGTATCTACTCCACCTGCTTTTACCTACACTAAACCTGACCACAGGCCTACGACCTGATGAATAGAATAACTAGTAACGGAGAAAAGTCTAAGAAGAGAATGACAGATTTCTTGCTCACCAGCAGCAAAACTTTGCCGAAGGCATAACAATCGCAACCTCTACAAGGCGTAAAGACAAGAAGAAAGCTGAGATCAAAGAAAATACATGGAATTTATGGAAAGCCCACCCAACTTTAAGCGCTCCTACAGAGACAGTTTCACCAATAAGGGGTCGAACCGGTGGATGGGCCCGCAGTGACGAAGAGAGGGCATCCGTATTTGCCACACATCATAAAATGGTTTTCCAGCCAAATCCAACATCAAACTCATTTGTAGTTCCCCTTTCGAGCACATTAACTCCAATCGGATGAGATCACTGCAGTTATTACAAACCACATAAAGCCGAACAAAGCCCCTGGCCATGACCTAATCACACCGAAAATGATCCTAGAAACTCCCTACCATCGCCATACAATACATCTGCAAAATGTTCAACGCTATAATAAGAATTGGCTACTTCCCAAGAGCATGGAAAAGGTCCACTATCATCATGATTCCTAAAGTGGGAAAGGACAAAACCCAACCATCATCCTATAGGCCAATTAGTTTGCTGACATGTCTTTCGAAGCTTTTTGAAAAGGTCCTGCAGATTCGTCTAAACTCATTTCTGGCATCGGAGAACAGAATCCCTTCTCACCAGTTCGGCTTTCGCGAAAAACGTGGGACAATTGAACAAGTCAATCGTATAACATCCGAAATACGAACAGCATTCGAACTAAAAGAATACTGTACGGCTGTCTTTCTCGACGTTGCCCAGGCTTTCGACAGAGTTTGGCTGGAGGGTCTAATGTACACTCACAAACTCATGGAATCTTACCTTTACAATAGGAAATTCGCTGTAAGATGTAATGGCTCCGTCCCGGCTGATTTTAAAATCAAAAAAGGTGTACCGCAAGGCAGTGTACTCGGCCCATTGCTCTACCTGCTGTACACTGCAGACTTACCAACGAGTTTAGGACTTACAACGTCCACTTTTGCCGATGACACGGCAATCCTCAGCAGATCAAAATGCCCAACACAAGCCTCTGCAAAATTAGAGGAACACCTCAAGGTGGTAGATGAATGGCTAGCAACCTGGCGTATCCGGGTCAACGAGCAGAAATGCAAACATGTTACTTTTACGCTTAACAGAAGAAACTGTCCAGCTCTAATGCTAAATAAAGTACCAATTCCTCAAGCCGATGATGTCACTTACCTTGGCATCCACCTAGAGAGAAGGCTAACTTGGCGCAAGCACTGCGAAGCCAAAAAAATTACAGCTAAGATTGAAAGCGAGTAGCTTTCATTGGATTATCAATGCTCGCTCCCCTCTACGTCTGGAGTATAAAGTCCTCCTATACAACTCCGTACTGAAGGTAATGCAAGTACCAGCAATGTCGACATTATACAAAAGGCATAGTCAAAGATTTTACGAACAATCACGGGGGTTCCATGGTAATAAGTGATTAGGGCCGCCTGCAGTATCCCCAGGATTTACTAGACTAAAAAAAATATCTCAAACTTGTTAGGCTGTAATTTAAAAGTAGATTCAACAAATAAATTAAACGTTAAAAAAAAGAAGTATCAGTCTGTCCATTTTTATTTCTCTACACCAGTAATTTCTTCTTCCCCCATCCCTTTTGCAATCCATTCGCATTTGTACATACAAGGTGTTTAAGATTAACCATCGTGGTCAGCTGAAATGGCGTCTTCAAATCAGATTCACCAAAGAAATATACACAAACGAAACATAAACAAAAATAAGTCATAAAGATTCATTTGGCAAGTATTGCTCAAAACCAAACAAACATGCATCCGCACTCTGTCGACACTTAACACTTAAGACCAAAACGACGCATTATCAAGTCGCCAAACGCTGAGCATGAAATATAAACAAGTTTCAAACCCCGCAGACGTGGGGCATTAGAATAAGCATTTTTAAGAACATTTATCGCCTCGAGTATCGAGCCTAGATTCTAAGAGTTCATTTATATGTACAATAATTTTTCCAATAAAATCAGTTCATATTTTGAATTCAACGAATGAAGACTGGGTTAATTTCCTACTTTCCGGGATTCCCTATTCATTTTGGTCCTTCGAAAATAGGAACTCTGTAGTTTTCCCCACCAGTGGTAAGAGACTCAGCGCCTTGAAGTCTAAATTCTTATGCAAGTGTAAATGCTAAGATCAGGTAAAGGTAGCAAAAATAAAATAACTCTGTTCTCCTTCACCATTGGTAAGAGACAGTGTATAAAACAAAAAAGTAAAATATTGTTTAATAAAAAAAGTAAAAATAAAAAGTGCGTGCGTCCTTATTAACAGCAGTCTGGCTAAAAAAAAAGTTAAATAGTTTATATGTAGTTGCAAGTCGGCAACTACAAACAGCAGCAGGGCAGCAAGATTGTTGCAAAGAAGAGGCTGCTGAACGTACACTGCTGATACGAAAAAATCTGGTGCGATGACCGGCACTGGTACCGCCTAAGCCTATAGGCCCTGGACAACAGCAGCTGAGCAACGATACAAAAAACAAAAAAGAAGTAGAATCGTCACATAGCGGAATGGACACACATGGTATGGATTGAAAAAAAAAAAATGAAATCTGAGTGAGTAGAGGTGATGAGCAATTCCAAGACGTAGAGGAGTTAAGAATCGGCTAAAACAAAGGAAAGCCGAACTCTACTCTCTCTAAGCTACTGTTTGCCACCAACACAAAAATTAGTTGGGCAAAGGCAAATAAATTCTAAGCTGAACTAGACAACATCGAGCAAAAATTAAAGCAAAAAGGCTCAACCTCTAAAGAAATTACGCCTAAAAATATAAAAGTAATTAATACATACGAATCCCAAAAAGCAGAACCCAAGAAGAAAATCCAGACCACACCAGAGAAGAAGTGCCCGGCGGACTGCCCTGGACCATTATATTCGCCATATTGCGAGTACACCTGTGTCAAGAGAACCAGCATCGGCGCCCCAACAGCCTGTGCGAAGACCAGCACCGGCACCGTCTAGCGCGACAAGCTAGACCCGGAATGCAGTAGGACCGGTAGCGCTACAAAGAGCGCCCAACAATCAAATACATCATACATTAAAATTGTTTGCAAAAAAGAAATATGTTACTCTGTTAAACTGAGCAATAACTGCGTTGCTCGGTCTAGAGTGTGGCCCGTAAAGCCACACGACAAATAGACAGGAGATCACTGCGATGATTAAGTAGGGAAAGTAAAAAAAAAATATAAAATTGAAAAAGAAAATTCATTTTATTTATAAGCAAATTGCCCGTTGAAGGGTCAATAATAATATAAAAATATATACAACAAATACATTCATATAAGTAAAAACATAAAAAGAAAATAAAAAAAAAATCAATTTATTGTCAAACATATTTACATACACCATACAAAATGTTTCTTAACAAAACTGAAAAGTTGTTAGGGAAGCAGTTAGAGTTGCATACCAGTATAAGGCAGTTGGAAGCACTAGATCCCTGAAACATAACTAGCAAGGTGATCGAGGAAGTAAAAGAGATTAGGAATCGATGGTTACCTAATCATAACAAATTGCTACAGCAAGGGAATTTCGATCACCATTAGGCACCATACCATGCTTCATTTTGGGGAAAAATAGGCGAAGGTAAATACTTGTGTTACGGAACAACAAAAACCGTTGGCCACAGCTCTAATACAAGTTAAAAAAATAAATGGAGAGTATGAAACATTAAGAGCCTTAATTGATAATGGCTCTCAGAGCACTTTTTTCTCTGAAGAAACCGCTCAAATGTTAAAATTACCTAAGATCAAGAAACAAACAGAAATAAGTGGCATATCTGCAACAAAAAGTAGAACGTCGAAGTGTAAGGTGAATATTGAAATGAAGACACGAGATTCGGAAAAGGAACTGCTTAAGGTTGAATCAATTGTATTGCCGCAATTAATGAAAGATCTTCGGTCAAAAATAGCAAACGTAGATATGTCAAAATGGCAAACTTACGTTCTAGCTGACCCCAACTTTGATAAACCTGGTAGGGTTGATATGATAATATTGGTAGACGTATATACCCACATCTTAAAAAGTGGAGTTGCCAAGATTAACGGCTTGCTGGGACAAAACACTCAATTTGGCTGGATCCTGTCGGGATGTACTAAGTCAAAAGGAGATGAGTCTATAGTAGCTACAACAATAGACGTTACAGATATGGGGCGTTTTTGGGAGTTGGAGGCAGACGAAAAAGATGATACAGAAGCTACCGAATGTGAAGAAAATTTTAACAAAACGACTAGGATTGATGCCGCAGGAAGATATGTGGTAACGATCCCATTTAAACAAGAAAAAGAATTAGGTGATTCAAAACCTCAGTCAACTGCGCGGTTTCTTAAGTTAGAGAAAAAATTTCAGAAAAATCCAAAACTCAAAGAAGATTATGAAAAATTCATTAAAGAATATTTGGGTTTGGGCCATATGGTAGAAACTAAGGATGAAGGTGCTTATTACCTGCCACATCAAGCAGTAGTTAGCGAAACAAGTCTGACAACTAAACTAAGAGTTGTATTTTACGCATTTGCGAAAACAACAAATAACAAAAGTCTAAATGACGTAATGTGGATCGGGCTACGACTTCAAAAGGACATATTCGACATAATATTAAAATGGCGAAAATGGCAGTTCGTAGCATCTGCAGATATTGAGAAAATGTATCGACAGATAAACATTGATCAAGACGATCAAAAATATTTACATATTTTGTGGAGGAATTCACCACAGAAAAAATTAAGAAAATATAAATATATACAGGTGTCAGGATAAAGTGATTAGTGAAATTATCCGAGATGAGTTCTACATGGATGACTTAATGACAGGGGGTGATACCGTACAAGAATCAAAACACAAAGTTCAGCAGGTTTCCAGAGAGCTAGAAAAGGCAGGAATGAATTTGAGAAAATGGATTTCGAATAGATCCGAAATTGTTGAAGAGGTTATTAATACAGGCGATAATAAAGTACTAAAAATTGATGAAAACGAACCAACTAAAACCTTCGGGTTGCAGTGGGAGCCATTTAAAGACGAATTTAAATTTAAGGTAAACTGTGACGAGAACAGGAAGGTGTATAAAAGAGGGGTACTATCCACACTAGCCAAAATTTATGATCCACTAGGTTGGCTAGCACCAGTAACAGTAATAGGCAAGTTATACATGCAAAAGTTGTGGCTAACGGAGCAAAATTGGGATCAAGAGTTGTCCGATAACGAAACAACAGAATGGAAATTCTTCAGGGACAGTTTGGGGTATCTGGAAGAAGTCAGATTACCCCGATGGATCAAGACGCAACCTTATATGTTGTTACAGATTCATGGTTTTGCTGACGCTTCAGAAAATGCATATGCAGCGGTAGTATATGCTAAAATACGCATAGAGGATATCATAAAAATCAAAGAAATAACATGGAACCATGTAGAATCTGAAGATAACCCTGCAGATATAGCTTCAAGGGGTATTTGTCCAAATAAGTTAAAAGATTGCAAATTGTGGTGGAATGAGCCAAAGTGGCTCGGTGAGGCAAATGATAAATGGCCTAAACAAAAAACAGATGATGACAAGAATAAGCTGACCAGAATTACGGCATATGTATTAAGATTTATTGGCATTAAAAAAAGAGATAGAGTGTACCCATCATATCTCACCGTCAGTGAGCTTAAGAATGCTAAAAATTTTATAATTAAGCACCAACAGGCATATCAATTTAACAGAGAGATATCATGTCTTACAAGCAAATTGACATGAAAAGCAAAATTTTAAGCTTAAATCCATTTTTGAATGACGATGGAATATTGCGCGTGGGGGGAAAATTGCAAAATGCCAACATATGCTTTGACACCAAACATCCTGTGATTTTGGATAAATCACATCTAACAATGATGTTGATTAAGGATGCCCATAAGGAAACTCTACATGGAGGAATTAATCTTATGAGAAGCCAAATTCAAAGGAGATTTTATATTTTCGGATTGAGAAACGCCCTTAAAAAATACCTAAGGGAATGCGTCACTTGTGCCAGATACCGCCAAGTAACTGCGGAGCAAATTATGGGTAACCTGCCCAAAAATAGGGTAACGGTGTCATCTCTGCTAAATTCACGTCCATTGTATACGACGGGTGAAGATATGGACAACAACGAAGTGTTAACTCTCGGTCATTTCCTAATTGGAAGACCAACATTGGAAGCAGCCGAGTCCATATCAGGGGGAAAAATGTTAAATTTAGACAGATGGAAACTAATTCAAAAAATTAAAAAAGATTTCTGGTTGAAATGGAAAGACGAATATTAATATACTCTCCAGCAAAGGAATAAGTGGCGACGAACCACAGAAAATTTAGAGAATGGTCAAGTCGTACTGATCAAAGATGAAAATTGTCACCCAGCCTCTGGGCCTCTGGGTAAGATTGAAGAAATTCACAAAGGCAGGGACGATAAAGTAAGAGTGGTAAAAGTCAAATTGCAGGAAGGGTCAATTACAAGGCCTATAAATAATATCTGTCCACTTGTTGGGGTCAAATCATCAGAAGACGTTGAGTAGAATCGATATCGGAAAGGTACCAGGTTCGGTCATCTGTCCAAAATAGGAACCGTATTGATGTTAGCAATGTTTATGATGCTTTGTCAACTTTCGAATACAGCGAGCATTAAAGATAATAGACCAAAAATAACGGAAGAGGAACTACAGGCAACAGACGCATTGTACTTAAATCCAATGGGTGAAGTGGAAGTAGTAGCGTCCTCATGGGATCTGGTGGTATACTACGACATGTCGGCATATTTTGAAATGCTCAGTCAAGGTGACAGAATGATTCCCAAATTGAGGGGCTTATGCCAAAAACTGTATAATTTCGAAGACCAGTGTCAATTTGTGTTGAACAACACGGTTAAGCGAATTAAAGATATCGAGAAAAATTATGTGCTATTCATGATGCAAGAAAAGGCAAGACGCAAGCAAGCACCGTTTGAATTCATAGGGTCATTGTACCATATATTATTCGGTGTCATGGATGCGGACGATAGGATACAAATGGAAGAAAATATGTGAAACTTACTCACAAATCAGCAGAATTTAAAGCATCTAGAAGAAAAGCAGATATCGGTGGTAGACTTCACGACAAACATTCTACCATAAATGAGATAAATGAAAACTTTGGCAACATGAATAACCGGATTTAAAATATGACAGAATTGTTAAAAGAAAGTTATAATTGTAAATGAATTAAGCTCCGTGGTTGATGAATGTGAAAAAATTCAGACAGGAATTATAAGTTTATTGATAGACATTAACCATGGTAGATTAAATACTAATATTTTAAAGCCAAACCAAATGAAATTAGAAATAACTAAAATAAAAGAAAAGTTATCTGAAACTTTAGTACTGCCAGGTAAAAGAAGCGAAACGGTGTTAAAAGACATATATGCTCTGTTGACGGCCAAAGGGATTTTTTTTGACAAAAAATTAATTTTAAGTGCTAAAATACCACTTTTCAGTAGGCATCCATCCTTCCTCTACAGAGTTATTCCAATTCCCGTTCGATTGTTCAGTAATCAATTGGTAACAGTTTATATAAACAGTCAGTATTTAATATATAATTTTGAAATAGACTCGTATCACTTAATGTCAGATTCAGCAATGCAGAAATGTGATGGAAATTGGCCATGGAGTAACGCCAATGATAATGCCTGTGAGCTGACAGCGCTTAGACAAAGTACCAAATCTAACTGCCTATACACAACAATCGTTGAGACAAGATCTTACTGGGTAGAATTAGATAGTAGCAGTAGTTGGTTGTTCAAGGTCCCACCTAAAACTAAAGCCAGAGTCCAATGCGGTAACGAACAGCATGAGGTAGTGGATATACCAGAACAAGGAATTTTGAATCTCAAATCAGGCTCCAGCTAGGGCAGAAGGTAAGATTTTAGTGGCTCATCATAGCGTACAATCAGAGTCGCACATAGCTATTACTACGTCGCATATAGCCGATATTAGTAATAAACCAAATATAGAATGGAGTCCAGTTGAAGCCAACTTGGTAAACTACACGGCAGAGTTAGAGAAAATAGGACGTCAGTTACAATCACTAAAGGAAGATCATTTTGATTTACTAGGTTTAAACGTTCATCATGCAACCGGTCATGCTTCTTTAATATTAGTTATCTTACTAATTTTAATATTAATAATAATTTGTATAAGACAACCTAAGGTTAAACACACATTCCAAACAGTCGCACTTGGCGGCGCCTCGCAGAATGTTTAAGATTAAACATCGTGGTCAGCTGAAATGGCTTCACCAAATCAGATTGACCAAAGAAATATACACAAACGCAACATGAACAAAAATAAGTCATAAAGATTCATATGGAAAGTATTGCTCAAAACCAAACAAACATGCATCCGCACTCTGTCGACACTTAACACTTAAGACCAAAACGACGCATTATCAAGTCGCCAAACGTATACAACAATTTTTCCAATAAAATCAGTTCATTTGTTCATATTTTGAATTCAACGAATAAAGACTGGGTTATTTTCTATCGCTTCGGAATGTCCCTATTTACTGGCAAGCGTGGATTTCGCCCAGCCTGCTCTCTAACAGTAATGTTAATAGTGAACAATTGGTTGTTCTTCCTAATAAGCGAGTCCTGGGATTGTAATATTTGGTCCCAATCAGCTGCATCTGGTGAACCTGCTAAATATTTCCATGCTGAACCTAACCATTTTAGCGAGCGTCTCGACCTTTTGTTGGAGACTGTGAGTTCTTCGATTTTCATGATGAAGTCCTTTTTTTCAAGGATGCCAAGGTTTTATGATCGCAGGATGGGTAATGATCGAGAGCGATTGATAGGTTTTCTGCGTAAATAAGTCGAGAGGGATCACGTGCACCAGGTTTGTGTGCCTCTCTATTCTCCATCCTTTCCCTTGCTGCGACGTCACTATTGTGCGATTCACACTTAAATACTTGGTAGATCCACACCGGTGACAGGCAGCATATGAGGGTGCTTATGTTAAAAGTAATAGAATAGTGTTAATTTCGTGGCGCTTAATATTCGCTTAATTTCTAGAGTATGTGGGTGAGATGTGTGTGTTTCTTTCTACTTAATATGTGATTTGTGTAGCTTCTTCCCTGTCTGTGTTATGACTGTAACCTTATTATCTTGGGCAACCTTATCAGGAAAATATCTTTTTGCATGTTTCGCTTTTATCTGCTTATTCGCGACAAAAATTTCCTAATCGTCTTCTTATTGTACTGGGCTATCGCATTTTATGTTCCCTCTGAAATATATCCTGAATTTGCTCTTCCAAAGTGACATCCTATACAATCTCTTGTGCCAGACGGATCTTTTAGACAGAGAATCGCTCCCAGATAATTGACTGTATGTTAGAACTGCCAATTTTCGGGGTTCTTAATACTGTTCAGTCTTGTTTTTGATATTACATTCTCTAGTGCTTGTTTGGGTAAGGCGGTATACTCTGATAAGTCGATGTATCGGCCACTGCGTTTGCTTTCCCTGGTTTGTACAACAACTTGCAGTTGTGTTCCTCGATCCGGGCTTTCCATCTTTTCTGCCTCGTATATATAAAAGCCTAGGATCTCCAATCCCCATAGAATGGCTAAGATCTCCTTCTGGTTCGTGGCGCAATTTTCCCCAGTGAGTGCAAGTCGTCGTGATATGTAGGTTAGTGGTCGGTTCTTCTCCTTCTGTATTTGTGAGAGGACTTGAGATATTGAAGCGTTTATTGAAGTCCTAAATAGCTAGTAACTCCGAAGAGACGGGTAGCGTCTCGAGGTCTTCGAATCCTTTTAGCTCTCTTTCTTCTAGCGTGATTTGCACTTTTCTTCTTGGTTAGTCCTGACCTGACCTAGGTCTTCTCTCGTGAGGTTCGCCACTTTGGCGTAGTCACGGATAAATTCCCTGTAGTAGGATGGCATTGACGAAATACTCTCGAGTTGCTTTAGATTTATAGGGGGCTTCATTCCGGTGACTGCCGTTGCCCGTTCCTCGGTACGTATGCCATTACACGGCACAGTGTATTCCAGGAAATTTAACTCGATTTTCATGAAGCTTGTTTTTTCTAGATTGATCCGAAAGTTTGCCTCAGATACTTTTTTAAATACCCTCCGTATGTCGATCATGTTTTCATTTTTGCTGAAGATTATGGTATCGTCGATACAACCGTAACAGCATACCCTGATTAAGTCTCTGAGGACATCGTTGATAATCTGGAATGGAATATGGCCGAAGGTTTCTTTAATCCGAAAAGAAGACTTAAAAATTCGTACTTGCCGTTCAAGACTGTGAAGGCGGTGTTGGGTATATTCTTTTCTCTCGTTCGAATTTGGTGGAACCCTGATGTTAAATCGAGGGTGGAGAAGACTTTTCACTTTCCCAAACTATGTCGGGGATAGGGTATCTGTCGGCAACCGTTATGGTTTTCACCTTTTTGAAATTGATCACCAGTCCATATTGTTTTTCCCCATTTGGCTTTGGTTTCTTCGGTACAACCCAAACGGGTGAATTGAATGGGCTCTTTGAGGGCCTTATGAAATTGTTTTCCAGCAATGATTCCGTCGAATTCGATCAGGTTACGCAAGGCGTAAAATGTTACCTTGGTGTTGATCTCGAAGGGTTTAAAAAATTTACCCTTCACATAGTTAGTTATTCTCATGCTTCCCCCGACTGAAGCAGTGTACATGGGTTGGTGGAGCAACTGACTGTTCGGGACATGCCGCTCTTAATACGGTACTCCTGTTCGGCTGTGTTCATAAAACATTAATTTTCAATAGGGCTTTGTCGGTTGGTTGGCTGATCCGCAACACTCTTAGGGTTATTTTGAGTGTCGTGTCATTCTATAGCCAAGTAGTTCAGGGCTTGTTCTTGGTTGGGGCCGCGGTCTTCGATTCTTTTCTGACAAGGGCGATTTTCTTCCTCCCTCAAAATGTTCTCCCCGGACTGTCTGTCAGAAAAATGTTTTCTGAGAGTGCTTTTAAAACAATCGCAGGTCTCGTTGCTTTTTTCTTCTTCGAATATCGCAATAGCGGCCCTACCATTTATCTTCTGTCGGATGTAAGTCATAATTATTTGCAGTTCCGCTCTCGGCGATGGCGCTTTCGACGTCGTAAATTCATCTAGCAAGCTTTGCGTAACCACCAGAATATGTGGGCATTCTACTGCCAAGCTTCAATTTCTCTCATTTCGACTCTCTAGTAGAAACTAGCTTGAATCCTTATATCCTTAGGCTTGCAACTTTTTTTATAGCAGCTAGCTAGCGTGATAAATTCTGCAGTGTGTGATACTCACAATGCTATCTGTAAAAGTGAAAGTTAGACGATAGGAGCCCAGATGTTTAAATACTAGATTATAATTTTGTATCGTCAGCGTGTCGTCGAGTAGAAGGGCAGAGGGTTTTTTATTGTCAACTGAATTTTCAGCGGTTTTTTCTGGGGTTTTTTATGCTGTACGTGCATGAACGGAAATGCACTTGAGTGCATGTGTTTTCTGTTTTCCCTTACCCCTTTTTCCTATATAGTGATATTGTTATATACCTGAATCGGCTGACTAATAAAATCTTTACGACTTTATGACTCTAACAAAATTGAGTTCGATGGTGTCAATTTGAGAGATAAACTGATAGGACGAAAACCTAGCCTCAAACGCATATATACCGGCGGTAATTATTTACGATGATAGTCCTTGGGATGGCGACTCCGTTAATGAAAATGCCGGAGAAATCATTGAAGTTGATTCAAGCTCGTAGTCTGAGTCGGACTCCAGCTCGACCTCCGATAATAAGGGAGAATTACCGATGGCGGCTTTTCAGATTCTAATCTGAGTTATTCCCCATGCAGGATGGAGCAATTCGCGCACGAACTAGAAAGGATCTTTGCTCGCTTAGAGGATTCAGTGCCACAGCCTGGCGTTCCCGTTCCCGGCGCCAGTTGGTGTTTTAGGAGGCGAAGGCTACGTTTCAGAACAGAAGGCTGAACATACTACGGAGTACCTAGAATACCCACTGCCACTGGATGAATTAATATCAACCGTAGAAGGTTTCAGGAAGCGGTCTTTTAGCTCTATTTTTCGCTATAGTAGATAGGAGGCGATTTGCGTATCCCCATTTTAGGGGAATACACAATGGATACATCCAGCCCGTGCTTGGCATTGTTAAAAAAATGTGTTTTCAAAAATAAAGTCGCATGCAAGCAATGGATGGAACGAGTCATTGCAATGACAGGTTTGTGTCGATTTATTTCCTGTTAATGTGTCTAAAACCTTACCATCAATCAAAGTCATGTAAAGTTCATATTTTATAGTGAAATTACGAAAACAAAATGGCACTAAGTTTTGAACTTGATTGTCTAAATCATCTTTTTGCTTTAAAATATGTTCAGTGGTTTCCTTTGTAAACTGAATTTAAACAGGTCTGCAAAATCTGGTATATTGCAGCTTGCGTTTAATCCAAAGAATCCGATTTAAGTCGTTTACTAGCTTTAACGGAATAAGTGTTGTGACAAACAAGCCTTGGTCTACGTTATCCGATGCAGTACTTTGAAAATTCTGCTTATACGTACTTTGCCCTGCAGAACCGTCAAAACCATAGGTTGAAATCAAGGTTAATTCCGTGTTTGAATTAAACATTTCCATGACTTCATTTTGCAGTGTCATTATTCGTTTTACTGTGTGATCTAAAATATCCTGTAATGGAACGACTGCAATAGTTTCAGAAATGGAAATGTTTTCAAGTCTACATTTTTCCTTTGCTTCAATAAGGTGCTTATAGATCGGGTAAATGTCGCAATTACGACTTTTATTCTGCATCCTGATGTTTATGTATGTGCTCTTGGTTAATCCATTTTCCAGTAAAAACGCCAAAGCTTCTTCAGGACTTAACGGAACAGGATCCTTGGATAAATACTTATTTCTTATTTGAGTTGCGTTGCCTTTTAATGCTTCCTTAAAAACAAACGATAAATCGTTGCATTTGCCTTTTTTTGCTGATAGTGAAGCCGCTTGAACAAGTAAAGATGTGTTGTGGTTTTCCTTCTCAGACAGCTCACCCGCATATTTTCTTTTTAACCGTTCATTTCCGTCATAATAAAAAACGCGTGGACGTCCTACGCATTTTTGTGTTGTTTTTAGCTCATTATTTCCAACTATAATTAACATGTTTGAAGACATAAAATTTTTATATCTTGGATCCGTTTTGAGCCGATCTGCCATGTTATTGCATTTTGCAAAGCATTTATTTGCGTAGTCTGCGAAATTCTTCGATTTTTTTTTATTTCTTTTTTTTCCAAAAGTGATCCATTGAACTGAAGTCAAAAACTGACGATGCTTTGCGCTTGTTGTGTAGCCACACGTCAAGCAGTTCTGCATCCCCGAACTCAAAGATGCCTAGGGAAACTCGTGATTGTATGGAACCGGGTGGATTTGGGTAAAAGGTGATTAGTGTTTTATATAGACAAGACATTGACAAACATGATTTGATTAATGCTTACAACAATCCACGACAATCCACTAACTTTTACTTCACGAAGCAAAAATTATTTTAAGTTACGGACGCTAAAAACAACACAGCATAAAACACATAAAATAAAGGACAAAACACATCTAAACAAGAAAATACATAGACAATCGAGTAAAACAAACCTGGAGCTACATTTTCCATTGTAATTTTTATTTACTGGACTATTACTTTTGATGATACAAAGCAAAACGGAAGATCACTTAATTGTACTTTCTTCAAGCCACGTGCGCAGAGAATCAAAAGCAAACTTTCAGGGCTTGAGAAAACTTTCAGGGCTGCACTATTTATTTGATACTTTAATTTCTTTAGTTTGTGGGGTGTACTCAATTGGAAAAATTTTTTTTTTTATATATCAAGATATTTTTTTTCCTCATTAATGTAAAAAAAAAACGACTTTGGGACCATATTGCATTAGGGGGTTTTATTGCTTTTGGAAGTAAATGAGTTTTTTCGCTCCTTTTATAGAAGGAGGGCTTGGGTTTTTAACCATTTATTCTTTCTTTATTCTCCTTTTGGGAGTACATGTGTGTTTTTTTTACTGCTCCTATTCAAAAGAAGAGCTTGGAATTTCAACCATCATTAATTAATATTTTCGGCTGCTTCTCTGGAGAGGGGGCCTTGGAATGAGAACCATTATTTTTTTTTTTTCGCAACCCCAGGGGGCCTTGGAATAAACCCTATTTTTGTGGCGGAAGTCTACGATGCCTTTGGTTTCATTTAAGTCGGCAATGCGGAAGCGTGGTGCTTCTATTCTGGTCTCATTCATGCGCTCATCTTGCCAGCGCCGGAAAATATGCAATCTATGTGTTTTTTTTTTCATTTTGCGGGACTCAACCTTGCCATTGCTTTTGCTGGCTAATGAGTGCTGGAGCGTGCGAATGACCTTGGTCTGGTCACTAATTGCAGATTCGGCGGTTTTGCAAGTCAATACACGGGGCGGTTTCAAATTTCGATGCAATGTTCCCCAGAGGTTTTTTAGGAGAGAGGGAAAGAAATTAATTTTTCCTCGTTTTTCTTTTTAAATTTTTTTTTTTTTTTTTTTTTTTGCCTTTGTGTAGACCCACAATTCTCCAAGCTTTTTCTTTATTTGGTGACTATTTTTATCTTTTTAAAAAAAAATGTGGTTCCCTGCTCGGGCGCCAGTTACAAGTTCCCATGTCGCATGTTTTCATTTTTCCATGTTTTTGTGGTAAAGGACTTGACTCTTGGAATTCAAGGTGTGGGCGGTAGATAAATTATACGACTCACTAAGAACTTCAGTTTATTGTCTGTTTAGAGTTATAATCGTTTTTATTTTATTTCTTTAACTGTACGTAAGGTTATTTTAAATATGTTCACCGAGTAATTATTTTTATGTCTTGCTTCCATCAACTCTACACCCAGACTGCCTCTTACGCCCGGCCCTCCAAACTTACTTCTCTCTCAGAGAGTGCTTAAAAACCCCGAGCGAAGAGTAGCAAAAGAGCGAGTGTGACCGTCTTTCCTGCTACAACTCGGCCGTCCTGACCGTAAGATCTCCTGATCCTTACATCATTAACGTTACACTAAGGTGAAATCTTATAACTACAAGTTAGTTAGGTACATTACACAAAAGTCTATTACAGTTATCATTATTTTAATTTGCTTAAGAATAACTTTTAGTCGCTTTTTCTTTTACCTATCCAATGCTTTATGTTATGGCTACTCCATACACCTTGATAAGGGTTACGACTAAGCTGAAAGCCTTCCACATCCTTAATTAGAAACCGGTCATTTTTGAGAACTTTGTCTATTACATAAGGCCCTTTGTGCTTTGGGATTAGCTTTTTTGACGCTCCTATAGTCGAATCAAAATTCTTCACCATAATATAATCTCCTGCTTTATATTCTGTGGAATTTACCCTTCTGCTATTATACTGCTGCTCATTGTAATTCTGGATTTTCCTTTGATGTATTTCCCCATCCTTTCTAATTGTACCCAAATTTTGTTCATCATTCACTATTCCTAGCTGCTCTAGTCCTTCTCTTAACTCATCTCCGACTTTGCCTCTTTGCTCTACACCGAAGAGCATTTTGCTCGGCAACTGTTTAATGCTCCTATGAAGTGTGTTATTTAAACAATGTTCAACATTCTCCACTACCAAATCCCAATATATACCCTTATCTGGCTCCGATAATTTAGCAAGCATAGGTCCCAAGGTACGATTCACCCTCTCAATTTGACCATTAGCTTGAGGGGACCCTGTGGCAATCTTAAGGTGCTTAATGTTATTCTGATTTACAAATGTCTCAAAATCTGATGATGTGAAACAGCTTCCTCTATCTGAAACTATGGAAAAGGGTCGACTGTACGCCCTAAAATAGTCCTTAAGAGCTAGAACCGCTTCTTTAGTATTCGTCGTTTTTTTTTGGATACAGTCTGATGAGTTTGGTAAAACCGTCAATAATAACAAACAAGTGCTTCTTGCATCTGCCTGATGCTATAGGGCCACAATGATCGATGTGAATTAGTTCAAAGGGTCGATTCCCTTTAGGGATACTGTGCAACATTCCTTCCTCTTTTCCAGACGTTAGGAAACCAATACGTTTTCGAGATGGCATCCATTACTTTATCTCTGCCGATATGACCTAGTTCGTTATGATATTTAAAGAGGATTGACTCCTCCATTTCACTCGGAACACAAAACAACAACCTTCCATCATTGGTTTTCCTGTAAACTATTCCGTTTCTCATTTCAAATAACTTATCCTCAGCGGATTCTAACTTTCTTTTCACTTCCTGCAATTTTTCATCCCTGTGCTGGCATATAATAAGATTGTCTTCAAAACTATTTGTATCTACAACAAGTATGTTCGTACATCTACTTAGCGCATCTACATGTTGCATCTGCTTGCCTGCCCTGTGCACTACTTCATAATCATAATTCTGTAGCTCAAGAGCCCATCGCGCAATTCTCGGGTTTAATTCAATTCGATTGAGAGTGAGAGTCAGCGAATTACAATCTGTAAGTACCTTAAAACATCTTCCCTGTAAATATACTCTGAACCTGCGGACTGCATACACTATTGCCAAGGTCTCTAATTCGAAACTGTGGTACTTTGATTCTACGTCTGACGTCCGTTTTGAGAAATAAAAAACAGGGTGCAGCTTCTTGTCCTCTTTCCTTTGCATTAACATTGCCACAAAGCCTAATGCGCTCGCATCACAATGCAGCTCTACTTCGTCCTTGTGGTTATATATTGCCAACACCGGCGCTTCTACTAATTTATCTTTGAGCAGCGAAAAACAATCCAGTTCTACCTTTCCAAATTTAAACACTCTATCTTTCTTTAATAGGTCATAGAGTGGTTTCGCAATTAATGAAAAGTTTTTAATAAAACGACGAAAATAAGAAGCCAAGCCCAAGAAACTTCTTACTGTGTGAACGTTTGTTGGTATGGGAAAATTCTCAACCGCCTCTATGCCCTTATCATCGGCTCTAATGCCCTCTTCCGATATGAGAAATCCTAAGTATTTAATGCTTGACTGAAAGAACTCACACTTATCTATACGCAGTTCCAGCTTGTTTCTGATTATCCTTCTAAAAACTTCTTCCAGTGTATCCAGGTGCTCTTCTGCAGTTCTACTAGCTATCATGATATCGTCTTGATACACTATTACTTTACTATCTCTAATCAAATCTGTAAAAATTTTGTTCACAAATCTTTGAAACACTGATGAGGAATTTTTCAGACCCATTGGCATCCTGAGGAACTCAAACTGGCCTAACGGAGTGACGAATGATGTATATTTAACTGAGTTTTCCTCCATGAACACGTGAAAATACCCATCTTTTAGATCCAATTTTGAAAAAAATCTTTTGTCTCCAAGCATGTCTAATAAATCGTCTATTAGAGGTATAGGGTAGTTATCTTTAACCAAAACTTTGTTTAATCTCCTAAAGTCAATGCACAACCTTAACTCGCCAGCTTTCTTAGGCACTAACACAATGGGTGATGCATACTCCGACTCACTAGGGCGAATGATCTTCATCTCCAAGTATCCGTCTAACATCGCCTGCAATTTCCCTTTTTCGGAATACGACAATCTTCTAGGTGCACAACTGAATGCCTTCGACCCCTCCATGTTAAGCTTCATTTCACATTTTACATCAGGCAATTCGGGCCTTTGTGCTGCCAAATATGCACTCTCGAACAACTGCTCAAACTTTTTCCGAACTTTAAAATCTAATGTTTCACCTATTTTGCAATCAATTCCCGTGTTGAAACACTCGATATTTAGTAACTCAAATTCTACTTCGGTTAGAGATTGGACATCAGCAATTTCTCTTCTTTCTTCAAACTTTGTAGATCTAACTCTTTCATTAGCTAACTCACTAACCGCTTCATTCCCACTTTTCATAACCATTTTGCTTTTACCTTCATTCTCTATTTCACTAACAATCTTGCTATCACTTTCCTTCACCATTTCACTAACAATTTCGCTATCATTTTGCTTAACTATTTCGCTAACAATTTTCTTTTCCTCATGTTCAGAGGTACATTCTTTCGTGACTCTTCTATTGTCAAAATTCTTTTCTTTAACTACTTCATCCACTGTTCTCTCAACATTTACCTTACTAGCTATTTGCGAATCTGTACAGCATGACAAGGACTCAAACTTCGACCGCTCTCCGAGTTCATTCTCGGCTTCTTTCATTTCAAGTGTAACCATTCTCAAGGCGTCTAAGTCTAACTTAATATTACATGCTTTCATAAAATCTCTTCCCAAAATTACTTCATGGCTCATAGACTCGTTATCAACGACTATTAAATGAAAGAATATCTTTATTGAATTTTTGAAAACAAAACACTTGATTTTTCCATATGACAAAAGTGGACTCTTATTTAATCCGTAATATTTATGATTAAATGAAATTAACTGTATCTTTTCTGGTACACATGAGATTTTAATAAGTGAAACATCACTGCCTGAGTCTATGAAGCATGCTGTAATTAGGTAAGGGTTTGTTAGAGTTTCAAAATATATCTTGACATATCTTACGTCGTCGCGATTCTTAGCCAGCTTCTCTTTATTAAGAGGACACTTAGCCACCCAGTGATCCAAAGCACCGAAGCAGGACCCTGGCACTCTGTCGGGTTTCTTGCAGTCCTTTCTCATGTGACCCTTTGAGTTGCATTTGTAGCAACGGAAATCTTCTTTGAAACGTCTGCCAGTAGCAGCCACCTGTGTAGCTTCTCTTGCTGCTTGCTGTACCGGTAGCTGAATGCCTGAAAATGCACAGCGTAATTCTGCAATGCACTTGAATCCTTGAATCTGCGCTTGGATGCGGAGTCCCTCCACAGGAATCCCTTCAATGGCTTTTTCTACTCGTTCCTCTTCACTGATGCAGATAGCGTCTGACAACCTGGCCTTCTCGTCGATGTAGCTGACGAACTTCTCATTGGCGCTCCATATGCGAGACTCGAATAGGCGCCTGGCATCCGCTTGAGACAACGTTTTTCCGAACTCCTCGACAAGCTGCTCACAGATGTTGCCCACGGGTTCCAGAATGCGCGTACCATTGGCATGTAGCCACTCATGAGCCTGTCCTTTTAGCTTGGACACTAGAAGCATATGCATTTGTACACCTTTGATTCCGTATACACCGCTTATATTTGTCAGTTGCGTGACCCATTTTTTTCCACACGAGTTCCCATTAAATTCCGACAACGCTTCTTTTGCTAATTGGAATTTTGCAGCCGACGAAAAACCGCTTTCCAACACTTCTTCCGAGCGTTGGTTTACCAGCCCTGGTTCGCGACGCTGATTTTGCGCGCCAATTACTTCTGCTGCCGTCTCGTTTTCACTGCCTTCGTTTTCCTCGCCGCTGTCGTGCCCCGCGCAATTTTCGTTGCTTGTCGGCACGAAACTGTGCGCTTCGTCTTCTGTCTGGCGTTGAGGCGCCACTATGTCGAACAATTGCGGTCGCAGCAAATCGCACAATTTTTTCAGCAAGACATCTGTGTTGTTGTCTCCCTCTTTCTCATTTGTGATCTCCGACACTCGACCGTTATTTTCGTCTTCTGTATTTTCCTCGACAGTCTCAGTTCCAATAGATATGGAACAAGCTCCTCGTCGATCTGGTGGAACATCGTTTAAGCGTGCCACAAGTTCGGCCTTTGACCCTGTTGTAGGCAAGTCCAACAGCTCCAGCCACTTCTTTAATGTTGGCAAGTTGTGGGCGTCAATGTTGATGTTCATTGCGTTAAAGTTCACCACTTCTGATATTGTGGGAGGTAGATAAATTATACGACTCACTAAGAACTTCAGTTTATTGTCTGTTTAGAGTTATAATCGTTTTTATTTTATTTCTTTAACTGTACGTAAGGTTATTTTAAATATGTTCACCGAGTAATTATTTTTATGTCTTGCTTCCATCAACTCTACACCCAGACTGCCTCTTACGCCCGGCCCTCCAAACTTACTTCTCTCTCAGAGAGTGCTTAAAAACCCCGAGCGAAGAGTAGCAAAAGAGCGAGTGTGACCGTCTTTCCTGCTACAAAGGTTATACATAGATTTAACTAATTTACGACACAGTTAGTTTAACGTTATAGAGGTTACTTTATTTACTGATGTTATTAGTTCTGTGTCCAACTTATGGCTGCTGCTTAGGACTTAGTTAGGTTACGATTGCCAGCGCCATATCGCGGAATGTATGACGTATTTAATAGAAAATTGAAACGTGATTTTTTCTGGAATAGCGGCCACATTGTTAGACAGATACTGTACGCCTCACTCAGCGTTAAAATTGCCATTAAAACTTCGAACTACTAAACAACCGACACGTAAAATTTCGAAACACTCCGCAACGGTGAAAGTTTTAGTAGCATCAAAAATTAACATATGGCGCACAGACGTGCATTGGAAGCACTAAACCGAACAATGAAAGATCTGCACAATGAATCAAGGTGTTTTGGTGGTGCAATGATTTTATTATCTGGTGATTTCCGACAAACCTACTGTAATAAGAGCGAAGACCGGGTTCCTTTAGACTTGAATTAATTCATTGTAGTTTTCAGATTGATTCTTTTTTCCAAATTATTCTTTTGCTTAAGCTAAGTTTACATAAATATTCTTATGCTGCGACTTATGCGACAGCTACAAAAGAGAGGGAGAGTGTCAGTACATACATACATGTTGTTGGAGCGCTTGCATCAAAGTGCTTGCTCAGCGGTCACACGCTGGCCTGGCTCTAGCTCATGTTACGCTTGTGCATACAGAATATATAAACATATTTAAGTGCACAATTATATTTTAATGCGTATATGTTTAATTGTTTATACTTGCAACAAAGTGTTACAAGTTGAGCTTATTGTATTGAATGATTATTTGTATGAATATACTACACTACCAGTCATTCCAAGATCTACTGCTGCCGACTAATTAAACGCTTACCGAAATACATAAAATCTGTGGGGAGATATAAAGAAACTTCAACTGTCTGTAAATATGAGACTTGCATTGTTAACGATCTATCTGGTGATGATTTCTCGAAGCAATTGCAGACTATCGGTAATGGCCGTGTTCCTGTTGACGATATCATTTGATATCATTTCTTCCAAATTTTTGCATCTTCGTCTCATCAAAAGTCGAGCTTATCAACAAACTATTACCAAAGTATTTTGTAATTCAAAATCATTCTGTGGAGAGACTTTAACTGTCTGTAAATATGAGACTTGCATTGTTATCGATCTATCTGATGATGATTTCTCGAAGCAATTGCTGACTATTGGTAATGGTCGTGTTCCTGTTGACGATTTCATTTCATATGATTTCTTCCAAATTTTTGCAATTTCGTCTCATCAAAAGACGAGCTTATTAACAAAGTATTCCCAAAGTATTTTGTAATTCAAAATCATTCTGTATTTAAACCTATCGACTGTTTAACAAGCGAAGAAGAAGCCACTTATTATCCAACTGAATTTTTAAACTCTGTGGATGTGCCAGGTTTACAACTGAAGATCGGCTCGGTAGTCATAATGCTTTGAAATTCAACCCAACCAAAACTGCAATGGAACGTGTTTGGTGATAAGAAATCTGATGAACAATGTGATTTACGCATCGGTATTTAAAGGAAAAAGGATGAGGAAGATCTTATTCCAAGAATTCCGATGATCCCAACGGATGCCAACGCCTGACCAAAAAAACAAAGAATGTCGATTACCACAAGGTGCTTGAATGAAAATTGTGTGTTGTGTTTCACTTTTCAAATATAAGACCAACAAAAAATAATAGTTCTTCATCATTTAATCCCCAAAGGAAATGTTACAAAAAACAAAGCCATCAGGTGTCGAAACAAAATTTTCTGGTGTTGCTAGTTTAAGTATATTAGAATCATGTGCTTACCATGAAATTTTTAAATTTTTTACTGTAAACAAATCTTAATTTTGAAGGTTAATTTTTAGTGTAAGCTAGTATTGTAAACATCACGTTGTATTTATATTACATTGGTCTGTACATACCCGATATTGTCCCAAATTATCCACTACGCATGTAAACGATATGTCGCGTCCTTGTGGTACTGTTATATTAGACAATTGTGCCAGAAATTCAGGACCATCATCTGGTTCACTTTGTCCTATGTTTAATTAATAGAGACGTGATTATTCTAATCTATTAATGCATGGGAATTGTTTTTCACAAGGAACACAACAATTTCGTAAGTTTATTGAAATAAATAAGTCAATGAAATGCCAGCGATTTATATTTAAAATAAATATTTAAAATTATATTTCATAATAAAAATACGTACCGCCTAATCAGAAACTTACACGTTTTTTATAACGAAATTACTGTTACTTATATCCCTTTTGAAAAACTTTTTTAAAATACAAAACAGAAACTTACATACCTTGAAGATGTGCAGTTGAATATCCATGATTTGGATATACCAATTCGCTTAGTACTAAAAACGTGATGCATCCTAGTATTTTAACACTACAATAAAATTTAATCATGATGACAGTCTTGATTGATATTTCTTCGTTTGATCAATTTAAGATCTTCAGGTACTGTTTATTTTACGTAATATGTTTGTAAAAAAATAGATTGATATGTTTCCCCTGTTAACTAACTAATCGGTTCTTTTTTTTTATTTTGGAATTCCATAATTGAATATTGTGTAATGAGCAGCAACTTTTGTTACAATTTTCTGAAAAGAAACATAGCAGAACTTAAATTAATATTAAAGTCAGATATGAAATATATTTTAAGGTATTGAGGAAATATTAAAATGGAAGTCGTCTAGTTGAACCTTTCCAATAACCAATTGCAGTTAGCAGAGAAATGAATTTCTGAAAAGGCAATTTTATGATTTAATTAGGTATATTAGAATATTTATTCATATGATTTCACTTTGGGATTAAAACATGACTGTGCAAGAAGTGTGTGCTGTTGTGCGGTGTGATATCACTGTATAAAACAGTTTAAGACAGTAGTCTGCTTTACAGGCTACAAAAAATCTATTTTTTTGTTTTGTTTTAAATCTCTTCCAAAACTATCGAAGAAAATGTCTTTAAAATTTCAGAGGTCAATTCGAAATATTTTCGAAGCTTGAGCAGTTTTAGTCGACGAGTGCCGAGTAGGTGCGAATGCTCATGCAGAGTTTAGAGCGCGTTTTCTCGAGTTTCAATTTTCCCAAGTGTTAGAAAACGGTGCCGGCGAAGTATTATTTAAACTGCTTGTTTTGTAACTTAAAGTAATTTTTTCGCAAAAAAATTACCTTTTTTTTGAAACTTCAAAACAATTTCGAATTTCATAACTTCTTCAGTATTTTTTTAGTTCATATGGAAAAGAAACTTTTTAAAATTAAAAAAAATTTTGGTTCGACTGTGTCAGACGCATTGCACGACCTCCATCACCGGCACCGATTTACAAATGTAGACTCCAGGCGCTCCAGAAAAATACTTACAACTTTAAAAAATTTCAATATTTTTTAATAATAAATATTGTCTTTTAAACCTTAAATATAGTACACTATCGTCTTAAAATTCCGTTAACCGCAATCATTTCCTTCACTACCAAAAAAAATTGCCCAAAAAACGCTTTTTTTCGGCTTCTAAACTAGACCACTGCTTTAAACATGTCAAATAAAATTTCATACGCCAATGATCCTATATTTATACGCCCTAAAAAGGGTTTATTAATTTTGGTCAGAAATGTGCAACGCATAGAAGAAAGTATCTCCGACCATATAAAGTATATATATTCTTGTTCACGACGAGATGACTTTAAATATCCATGTCCGTCCGTCCGTCTGGATCGACGCAAACTCCTCCTAGACCATTAGAACCATATAAATATACTGCACAGTTTGTATATCTCGGATTCAACCGGATCGGACCACTATATCATATAGCTCCCATACAAACGGCAAAGTCACAAACATTGACTTTTCTCAATAACATAGTTATTTTCTAAGCTATTTCCTAAATTAATATTGGTCAGTCTATTACAACTATAAACCACTGTGCCAAATTTGATTAAGATCGGGTGACTATATCATATAGCTTCTATAGGAATGAACGGTTAAAAACAGTAACTTTTCTCAATAACTTTGTTACTTTTGACGCGATTGCTTTCAAATTAAACATGTGTCCGTTTAATATATCTGTTAATCACTATGCCGAATTTGATAAAGATTGAGTGACTATATCATATAGCTCCCATAGGACCGATCGGTGGAAAACAGTGACTTTGATTAATAAGCCGCAACTTTCCGAAACGTCCTCCCAAACGGATATTATCATCCTCGTCAACAACGGGAGATGGTTTGCTTATAGTTGATCGATGCTCCAAAGGCTGCTTCCTCAAAAGCAACAGTCCATTGTCATTGATTCTATTTTGCGCCTGCAAAACATTCGTGTGCTGTTTTATCAAACGTTAGATAACATCTAGTGTACAGTCGTGCCGCCAAGATGGTCCCTTCCATCATAAATCGAAGTTGATTAATTTCACCGATAGCAACATAGCGGACGTTGACGATACCATGCGCAGTACGTTCAAGTGGCTACTACGACACCAGACTAAAGCCTGTTACGCGCGAGCCCAAGCAGAGGACACCCCACATCTCACCCGCCCGACCGAGGGGTTCTGAGCAGATTACAGGGAATAGAAGGTTGTAATCAGAGCAGAGGACCCTAAAATCTTCATACATGGCATAGTTAGAAGAACAACGACTAAGGGCTGAAGGAATAATTTGATGTCTACTCTGTCTACATGGAACCGACAAATTTACCTGAGCCAATTACTCAGGCGAGTCAATATTACCAATTAGAAATTTGTGCATAAAAATAATACGAAGTATAATTTTACGGTTAGTTAAGGAAGGAAGGTTAATCAAAAGAAGTCTACTAGAATACGAAGGCAAATTGACATTGCGATCCCAGCTTAAGCCATGAAGAGCAAATAGCAAAAACTGCTTTTGAACGGATTCAAGTCGAATCTGGTGCGACTCATATTGAGGAGACCAAATGCACGATCTATACCCTGAAATAAGAAGGACAAGCGAAGGTGTCGTCAAATTCTTTAGACCACCTTTTAATGAAACCCAAAACACTCATGGCCTTTGCGACCATGGTGGAAATATGGCTGTTAATATTAAACTTATGGTCCATAAGTAAGCCCAAATCATTCATAATATTTAGACGTTCTAAAAGACTATTTTTTAGAAAATAAATGACCAGTTGAGGAGAGTTACGAAAAAAAGTCATTACCTTACATTTGGTAGTGTGAAGATTTAAGACCAGCTTGTAGCCGACTAAACGAATCTGTAAGCAAGTTAAAACTTGACATCCTCAGCATACATAAGCACAAGCGAATGAATAATGACTGATGAAAGGTCGTTAATGAATAATGTGAAAAGCAGAGAGACAAAATGACTACCTTGAGGTACACCAATTGTCACAGGAATGGAATAGGGAAAAGAAGAGTTAAAAAATACCTTCTGTTTTATATTTGTTAAATATTCTCGAACCCAAAAAGGAAAACAGGTGGAAACCCAATGTCGTTCAGTTTAGAAAGTAATAGGGTATGATTAACAGAAGGCTTTGCTGAAGTCAGTGTATATGACATCATTTTGTTTAGCATTTTTGAAACCCTTAATGATTACATAGGTAAATTCTAATAGGTTAGTAATTGTAGATCTACGTTTCACAAACCCATGTTGAGATGGCGAAATAATAGAGCTGCAAAAATGTTGCAATTGCGAAGTTATCATTTTCCCAAAAGCTTTCGGAATAGCGGACAATTTTGTTGAGATGGCGAAATAATAGAGCTGCAAAAATGTTGCAATTGCGAAGTTATCATTTTCCCAAAAGCTTTCGGAATAGCGGACAATTTTTAAATACCCCTATAGTTAGTAGCTTCGGACTTTTTGCCATTTTTATGCAGAGGAATGATATACGACTAATTCCAAATATATGGAAAAGAAGAAGATTCGACAGACAATAGAAACAATTTTAAAATGGGTTTACATAATGCGTTTGCACAGAACCTGAATACACATCTAGGTAGACCATCTGGCCCAGGTTTAACTAGTTTAAGTTCGTTAAGAAGAGAACTTTCATCCATCACTGAATTAAAAATACAATTAGTCTTTTTTGAATGATTAGGATACGGATTTGCTGGATATTCTGTTGAGGAATAAGTTGTTTTGAAAAAACTCGCAAACATATCGGCAATTGCCTGATCAGTGCTCGCTTTTTTATTTTGAAAGAACAAAAAAGATGGGTGCACAGAGGTCTTACGTTTAGAATTAACAAATTAAAATTGTTTAGGGTCAGAAGAAAACTGAAGCTTACACCGATGAAGATAATTAATATAGCATTGTGTATTAAGCATCATGAATTTTGAACGAGCGACTGTATACAGAGCCTAATCTAATGAACGACGTGTTTTTTGAAACTTCTTCTAATATCGAGTCTTCACATTTTTTAGATTGGATAATTCTCGAGAGAACCAGGGAGGTTTATTAAGCCGCTCCTGCCTACCAAGAGGCACACAAATATCAAAGAGTGAATTCAAAGTATCGCAAAAGAAGCGAACAGCTGAGTTCGTATCTCTACAATTGTACAGATAAGACCAATCGGTAGTAAAAATGTTTTATGTTGTAAAAGCATTAACAAATTTAAAATTCATTTTAACACTGACAAACTCTATCTCCTGGGTATTAAAAAATTGAATTATTTCAGATGATAAGGGAGCGCGAAATCCGGTCGCGTCTGAATATAGAAAAGTTTGCGGAAAAGACCGATGCATCAGCAATATCAGGTTTTAGCCACGTCTCCGTTAAAGCAAGAATGTTATGTTCAGCAGAAAGACTATCTACATAAAGATTGGAAAGTTTAGATTTCAGTCCTCTAAAGTTCTGCTTAAGGGACGAAACTAGTTTTTTGACACACCAGCAGATGCTGATGTGGCAGGAATAGTATTAGTTGTTGTTAGCAGGCATAACAGTTGCCAATTTTTCTTCTTTTTTACAGTATATTCCTTTACTATTATATGCTTCGGCCTAAAATCTTCTCGACACATAGTGTCGAAGATATTGGCAAAAACACTAATTTTAAAGGACGAGATGTCACGAGAATACGAAAACTTAAACTTTTTCACCGCAATATTCGAGACGTTAACTTTCTTCCAAACATAGGCTATTACATCATCAGATGTGACAATATAAGTTTCTTTGACGCAGGCCGATCTACAGATAAAGAAACACCCCAAGGACTAGTTCTTTTACGTTTCGAAGACTCATTCATAAGCGATAAGCTTTTAAATTGAGTCTCCACCGTAGTAAACTCCGCTTGGAGTTTGTTAAAACCTGCCCTCAAAGTGTAAAAAGTGTCTCTAGTCCGCCTCATGAATGAGTGGATCTCATTCTCGATCTCCCGGGATCACATCCATATTTCAAGACAGCAATAGACTCCTTAATTCTGCCTGTGTAACCTGCACACTTAACGTGAACCGCATTGTCACACAGCCAACAAAGAATACAATCATGGGTCAACCGCATTAGTGGCAACTATGCAATTTTTTTTTGAGCAGACAACATTTCATAAAATTTTTAAATTTAATTTAGAAAAAAAAAAGGAATAAAAAATAAAATAAATAATTTTAAAGGTAACCAAATATGTGTATAAGAAATAAACTGACCAGTTCTGACACAAGGGTTAATGTGCAGAGTAAGTCTTCACAACTAAAGAATAAAAAATTACAAGAATACACAAAAACAAAAACACGTATCACTGAGTCGCGGGTAGACAAAAGACGAGAGCGCAAATCAAGCAAGAATAGGAAAGAGCGGGAGAGCGCGTCAAATTGACAACAACAATTTGTACGCAAGAGCGCGATAGTTAGTTACAACGATAAAGACACAAAAGGAAAAGAGATTAGCTAAACAACAACACCGATAATGCAAGTAATTGTTGTAAGTTTGATTTGTGTATATTGAAACAAAAGCTCAAAGCAATCGCGAAATGAAAATACAGTTCGGATGTTAAAATTTTAATTAATCCAATAATGAGTTTAAAAGTTAAAGAAAAGTTTTTAATCGCGAGAAAAAAAAAAATTTAATAAGCGCAAAAAATAACACGTGCATCCCTTGCAACGAGTGAACGATTTTTTTTGACTTGTGCTGCAGAGTCCGCAAGATTTTCCTTAGTCCTGACATGCCTCGTAGAGCTACCAGTTATGGGTTCGAGTATTTCTGTCGTGCGGTTGGCAAAAAAACTTTTTGTAGAATCGGGCCATGCGCGTATATCCACTGATTTTAGAATTGGGGGTCTTGCAAAAGCTATACATACAACCTGCTTCTTCATTAAATAACTATAACCAGTATACCAGTTTTGCAACACAAAATTATGTATACTAAATATAAATATTTTTCTTCACATTTATAAACTTATATAATGAATAAACCTTGGATGACAACAAATAAAATTTTTTTTATATAATGCACCCTATCCATTTCCATGGATTCTTAAAGATTCTTAGATTTTCGACCATTAAAAATTTGATCAATGTCGTCGCAAAAATGTTTTTTTGAAATACTTTACAAGATTTGATGCTTTCGAAGAGGCAAGGTCGGGCAAACTTTAAACTTCAAAAGTGTTTATTAACTAGTAGCAGAGATACAGCCCATAATTTGAACCGATTTATGTGAAACAAAGTGCAATCGATGCAGAACAGCGATCATTCTGGTCCTGACCAGTTTCAGCATTTTAAAATTCAGAAAAAAATATTTTTTGTAACATTAAACAAAACCAGAGAGGCTAACTTCGACCGCGTTAAAGTTTGAATACCCTTAAAAGTTTTTTGGCAACCCTTTCCTTTCCACATTTACTTAATGTTTGCGGAACAAAAGCCTACAATCTTAATAACGAGGTTTTTATTAACAAAGTTACAGTTTTCCACCGATCGTTCCTATGGAAGTCATTAACAGATATATTAAACTAACAAATGTTTAATTTTAAAGCAATCGCATCAAAAGTAACGAAGTCATTGTCAAGTCACTGTTTTCGACCGGTCGTTCCTATGGGAGATACAGTCTCCCGATCTTAATCAAATTTGGAACAGTCTATACGTGTATTAAATTAACCAATATTAACTTACACGACAATAGCTCAGAAAATAACGAAGTTATTGAAAAAAAGTCTTGCCTCTGCAGTTTGTATGGGAAATGTTTGCCCCAAGCCTCATGGAAAGTTTCAACTTTATAGCTCTTACCGTCTAGGAGGGACAGACAGATGGACGGCCGGACATGAACTCTTCTCGTCGTAACTCTGTTCTCTGTAACTCAAATCATCATTGCAGAGACAATTTTTCTTCTTCATCCCCTTTCCCTTTGAGTGTGTACAGGCAAGCATACACAATTTATGTAGCGTTGCGTGCGTGCGTGTATGCGTATGCGTAAGCTCTGCTGATTCCAAAATTCCAACCGCCAAAATTTTTTTGGCTCGTTGTCAGCAACCACTACAAAGTCTGCAGAAGTAAAGACCTGCGTCAAGCCGTCAACGCCAATTCACCCAAAGCTAGCCACAACAATAAATTCTTTGCCATCTGCCCAACTTGAATAAATAAATATATTAAAATAACAAAGCGGAAGCTACGTCCACAAAAGAAAAAAAGTGACAATACGCCGAAACTTACCAAACCAAATGAACGAGTAGCACCACTAAGCGGAAATCCTTTTAATATTCTTGCCGATCAGCAAGACGCCGAAGCCGGCGCAGTAGAAAAAGTACAATCATCTAGACCATCGGTTCCAACACACCATCATTGAGTCTTCGGTTCCAACACACGAAATAACAGACGCGTTGGCCGAGAAAGGGTTTGCAGTTAAGTCCGTTCTCAATATCATCAACAGAAATAAAGTCGCACAACCACTCTTTGAAATCGAGCTCCAACCAGATACAAAGCGCAGAAGAATCACCGCAGAAGAGCCCCATAAAAGATATCAGCCACCTCAGTATAAAAACTGCCAGGAATACAACCACACTTTTAACAATTGCAGTCTTAGGTCAGTGTGTGTTCGCTGTGGCGAACAACACAAAGATGGCATTTGCATCAAGGACAGAAGAAACGTCGCACTTAGACTATGCAGTAATTGTGGAGGGAACCATACGGCCAACTGCAGAGGATGTCCTGTCTTTAAGGATCTTAAATCACACCTAAACGGGAGCAAACCCCCGCTGGACCAAAAGTCACCTACAACGCCATCAAAACTACACCGGAAGTATTCTTCACCAGGGCTTTTAGATCATCTAACATTCCTGCTACAATCAGCCCTAGGGTATCCTTCGCTTGCGTTCACCATCTACAGAATCCGCCACCTAGAGCACCAGATCTTGGTCAGCGAGGTCCAAGTGGTCTAGACGCCCTTTTGAGCTCACTTAATCAAAATATGATCACTTTCATGACGTTCATACAAAACTGCATGCAGAAACTGATGCAGAATCAAAACCTGCTTATTCAGAAGCTTATCGAGAATAGATAATGGCTTCCCTACGTCCATGTCCTTGGAGTGCTAAGGGCATCTCCAAGCACGAAAATGAACTGCAACATTCCTAGACTCAAGTAAAATCGACGTTTTGCTGATATCGGAAACACATTTAACATCGAAAAATAATTTTCAAATACCAAAATATACCTTCTATCCATCCAGACGGAAAAGCTCATTGGACTGGTATCCTAATCAAAAACCGTATAAAACACTCGTTCCCCAACAGATTTAAAAACAACACCTACAAGAAACTGCTACAACCGTCCAAACCAGTTGCGGCAACACTACACGCTTCTCAAGCTCTGAATAGGAATTTACCGATTTCTTTAACACTCTCGGTGATCGATTCATTGCAGCAGGGGATAGCAACACAATTTTGCAGTAACCAAGAGGATTCCGCGCAATCAGATCAATGCGTGGACACTGGTAGATTTAACTTCTGACCACTTTCCAGTGCTATTCACACTATCAACAAGACCTCAAGTACTTGATCGCCCATATAGACTTACAAACAACAAAACAAATTGGCTTAAATTTAACATGGAACATTGACATGTGCGTCTCTGCACTTGAGTCGATGCTGGGAGCTGCAGCAAAAGTATCTACTCCACCTGCCTTTACCTACACTAAACCTGACCACAGGCCTACGACCTGAAGAATAGAACAACTAGTAACGGAGAAACGTCTAAGAAGAGAATGACAGATTTCTTGCTCACCAACAGCAAAACTTCGCCGAAGACATAACAATCGCAACCTCTCCAAGGCGTAAAGACAAGAAGAAAGCTGAGTTTAAAGAAAATACATTGAAAAACTCAGCCCAACCAGCAGTAAACATCCTTTATGAAAAGCCCACCCAACTTTAAGCGCTCCTACAGAGACAGTTTCACCAATAAGGGGTCCAACCGGTGGATGGGCCTGCAGTGACGAAGAGAGGGCATCCGTATTTGCCACACATTTTAAAATGGTTTTCCAGCCAAATCCAACATCAAACTCATTTGTACTTCCCCTTTCGAGCACATTAACGGATAGTGAGTACTCGGAACTCCAATCGGATGAGATCACTGCAGTTATTACAAACCACATAAAGCCGATCAAAGCCCCTGGCCATTACCTAATCACACCGAAAATGATCCTAGAAACTCCCTACCATCGCCATACAATACATCTGCAAAATGTTCAATGCTATAATAAGAATTGGCTACTTCCCAAGAGCATGGAAAAGGTCCACTATCATCATGATACCTAAAGTGGTAAAGGACGAAACACATCCATTATGCTATAGGTCAATTAGTTTGCTGACATGTCTTTCGAAGCTTTTTGAAAAGGTCTTGCAGATTCGTCTAAACTCATTTCTGGCATCGGAGAACACAATCCCTTCTCACCAGTTCGGCTTCCGCGAAAAACATGGGATAATTGAACAAGTCAATCGAATGACATCCGAAATTCGATCAGCATTCGAACTAAAAGAATACTGTGCTGCTGTTTTCCTCGATGTTGCCCAGGCTTTCGATAAAGTTTGTCTGGAGGGTCTGATGTTCAAAATGCGTCAAAAACTCCCACAGTACACCCACAAACTGATGGAATCTTACCTTTACAATAAGAAAAGTTATTAGTAATGGCTCGGTCTCGGAGCCTATCTTGCCAAACCAACTCAATAATAAATGATTAGTGCCGCCTGCAGTATCCCCAGGATTTAGCTTAAGTACTAGACTAAGAAAAATATCTCAAACTTGTTGTTAGGCTCTAATTTAAGAGTGATTCAACAAAATGTTTCTCCGATCATATTTCTATTTTGCGATATGATATTTTACGTGCAAAAACTATCTCATTAGTAAATTTGTCAGAGTCACTCTCTTTTTCACTGATTTTCCGTATAGCACTTAATGAAATAGTGGTCCGATCCTAACGATTTTTATACTCCGCTTCTCATGCTAGTCAAGAATATATATACTTTACGGTAATTTTAATGCCAAGCATCTGTTGTTAGGTTCTTGAATAACTAACCCTAAGGAACTCCCCCTTCTGCATTGCATCCAAACAATGACAATCCACTCGTCTGGCCAACCAATGAGCTGGCCACCCGATCCGACATTGGAGAAACATCTACGAGAATGTGGAGAAATTATAGCGTGGCAGCACTTCAACAAGAAGAGGGGCATAATGCCAAGCAAGACAGAGGAACATGTTTGCCTGGTTTGAGGAAGCTGCGAAGACGCGGATGCCACTTGTCCTTTCTTGAGTCCCAGTACCAAATTCCATCTTTCCATCAACCGAGTCACGCTTAAGAAATTCAAATCGGAGATCGACAGCCTACAGATGACCAAAAGCCCTGGCCAGCTACTCTCCAACTTGTTTACCAGAATCTTTGGTCTTTATGACTTTCCAACCCAATGGAAGGGCACAGATTCCGAAACTTGGAAATACATAACAGACCTGGCCTCGTACCGTCCAATTTGTTTGTTAGCAATTCTCAAAAGTGTTCGAAAGAATACTTCTGGGTAGTCATACGTATTACATAGTCATAAAATCGTACCTCGCTGATAGGCGCTTTTACGTCAGGTGTGAGAGCTCGATGTCCCGAATTGAGTCACCCAAAGAGACCTTAATTTTCTTTATATGGCAGTCGGTACGTCTCCAGGCTAGAAACCCATGGTAATACTATAATATATATGGGCACTCAAAATGCTGGTCAAGCTCAAATCACCATTAAGACCGGACACGGACATGATTACCTTTGAAAATTTTTACATATTGTCCATTAAGGATGGATCGCAAATAAATATAAATATGTAAAAAACCAGAGGGCCGGGGCTAACTCCGACCGCGTCAAAGTTTGTATACCCTTGCATCTTTTTTAGTAGGGGAGAGGGCCCAGTTGTGAATCAGGCCCAGTTATGACATTCTCAAATATTTTTGAAATGCGGTATTGAATGACAGTTTGAGCCCTGTAAATCATGTTTGTTAGACGTTCTGCAGTTTTTGGACAGACCCCAACGTTAATAATCGTATTGTATATACGCGTACCAAACATCGTGATGAAAATCGTGCGAAAAAGTTTTTTTTCATTTTTTTCAAAGTACCAAAATTATGTGAAATTAACAGTGAAAAGGTGAGTGTAATGCATAAAAATATTGTATTTGCCGTATATTTCGTGATTTTATAAAAATTTATGTGATTATGCAGTGTCTATAAAAATATACATATAAACTTTAAACTATAAAAAAGGCCCGGTTATGACTCAGCTGGGTGGCACAGTTATGTCCCATTTTTTTTTTGCACTCGGATTATGTAAAATTGTCAAATTCCAACATTTTTGTTGTTGTTTTACAACAAGGAAAGGAAATTTACATATTGAGACCAGTTTGTCCGAGAATATTCTGGAAGATCTCGATCGGGAATGTTTCATTTGGTAATACACTGATTAAGTAACGTTTGGGAATTAAATGACTTTACAAAGTTTTAGTCAATGTTCAGGTAATCGAACCACTGTATATTTTCAACACCGAAGAAATCATCGCATACATCATACATGCAAAAACTGCGAAAGTGACATGGACGACGAGGAATTAAAATCATTGTCATTTATGGCCATTGGAGTCCATTTTCTTTTGTGTTTTTCATTGTTTTTGCCATTGAAGGCCCACATAATAAATAAACCATAAAATTACAACAATTGGTGTGACATTTCTTTCATATTTTCTTATATTCAGTGTATTTCTTGACTGAGTCATAACTGGGCCACTTTTTTTTTGGCCCCAAAAAAGTTATCCAAATTAAATCTGTTCCAAAATTTTTTGAGTAACTCAAATAAACATACTTTCTTTGGAAAAAAGTTGCGTTTGGTTAATATTAAAATGTTAGTCTTCTTAATTTTTCAATTTCCGGAACTGAAGAAAAAATTTCGAGGTTTTCCAAAACCCGGGTCATAACTGGGCCCTCTCCCCTAACTATATAGCCATCACAGGAAAAAACATTTTATCTAAAAAGGCTAATGTTTGCGAAAGAACGGCCCACAATCTTCGGAAATAACGAAGATATTAATCAAAGTCACTGTTTTCCACCGTTCCTATGAGAGCTATATGATATAGTCACCCGATTTCATCAAATTCGGCATAGGCATTAACAGATATATTAAACTGACAAATGTTAAATTTGAAAGCAATCGCATCAAAAGTAACGAAGTTATTGACAAACGTCACTGTTTTCGACCGATCATTCCTATGGGAGCTAAATGATATAGTCACCCGATCTTGATCAAATTTGGCATAGTGTTTCATAGTTACAATAAACTTACTTATGTTAAATTTCACGACAATAGCTTAAAAAGTAACGAAGTTATTGAGAAAAGTCACTGTTCGTGACTTTGCCGTTTGTATGGGAGCTATATGATATAGTCACCCGATCTTGATCAAATTTGGCACAATTATTAATACGAACACAAAACTGACCAATACCAACTTTATGGCAACTGCTGATAAAATAACGAAGTTATTGAGAAAAGTCACTGTTCGTGACTTTGCCGTTTGTATGGGAGCTATATGATATAGTGGTCCGATCCGACTGAATCCGAGATATACAAACCCTGCAGTATATACAAGCCTACCTGCAAAATTTCTGTAGCTCTTACCGTCTAGGAGGAGTTCGCATCGATCCAGACGGACGGACGGACGGACATGGTTATTTGAACTCGTCTCGTCGTGCTGATCAAGAATATATATACTTTATATGGTCGGAGAAACTTCCTTCTATGCGTTGCAAACTTCTGACCAAAATTAATATACCCTTTTTGCAAGGGTATAAAAACTGTGGATGAACCAAAAATTTTAGAAATTTAATTTTCCAAATTTTATCGAAGTAAGTTTCAGTTTAGAGTCCTACACGAGTACACTTATTTCTGTCAGTATGTAAAAAATTTACAAATTTTATTATATTTGGTTTAAAAATATTGGTTCGGATGAATAAAACGATGCGATTCATAGTTTCTGAATTTATCAAGCCGAACAAACAAAAACAATGCAAGGCAAACGAAGTAAGGTCATACTTATGAAATGACAATAATTTTCAATGGTCAATTTAATTTCGGTTTTGTTTTAATCTCTCTGGATAAGTTGCAAAGTGAATATAATTTTTTTGTGCGTACCAACATGAACATCAAAGAAAATGTGCATAATAATTCGAATAATGTATGTAAGTATGCTTAAATAAAATTTATGAAGCACATAGGCCTTAATCTTGACAGGCCCTAAGCCTGAAAACCTCAGATCGAGGCCACTAGAACCCAGCCAAAGTTAAAATTGTCCAAAATGCAGTGGCTACTCGGTAGGAGATCTGACCTTAGCATCTGAAAAAGAATTGGTGCTCTACAAAGCCATTCTGAAGCCTGTATGGACTTGTGGCATACAACTCTGTTTTTAAAAAATATATTAAACGAATATTTAATTTTAAAGCAATTGCGTCAATAATAACGAAGTCATTTATTTATTTATTTATTTCTTTTACGTCAGCTAACTAAGACAGCAGTCGACGAAAAAGCTTAAGCTAAAAAACAGATAATAATTAATTGAAGAATGTAGCTTAGCTTTATGCGCAACTAAACATCCCCGAACCGGTGGAGGTGTTTTATTTGCACAAGATGCCAGCTATACCCCTATTCACAGCCAATCCGAGTCCAGAATATTTTCAGTGGATTCGCTGTAGATGATTAAAAAGAATAGCGCGAAGATAAATAACAGAAAGATGAGGAGCAATAAGATGAGAAAGGTTGTTAAAAGATTGGCAAAGAACACGAAAAGGTTCGTGAAGACAGTTGTTAGTTAGACATCTACTAAGGTGAAAAGGAAAAAAGTTTCTGGTCCAACGTGAGGGAACACAAAAATATAGCGTATCTAGTAAATTAGTAGAAATGACTTCACCGTTGACTAGTTTATGGAGAAGAAGAATGCCGAATACGAGCCTACGGTTGTAAAGTGAAGGAAGATTAATAAGAAGAAGTCTGTCAGAATAAGAAGGTAGGCGAAGACTCGGGTCCCAATTAAGACCGCGTAATGCGAACTTCAGGAATTGCTTCTGTACCGATTCAATACTACGCTGTGGAACATCAAATTCAGGGTTCCACACTGGCGAGCAATATTCTAGAGTAGGGCGAACTAACGAAGTGTATAAAACCTTTGTTACATAGGGATCATCAAATTCTTTGTCCCAACGCTTAATGAAGCCAAGAAGACTGCGTGCTCTATTGGCAATTGAAGATATATGAACATTAAATGAAAGTTTTGGGTCAAACATAATGCCAAGGTCTTTGAATGATGGTACACAATCTAACAGAACAGACTTAAAAGAGTAATGAGTTAGGAACGGCGACAAACGACTGAAAGTCATAAAAGAGCACTTAGAGGCATTAAGGTGTAATTTATTAACGTGGCACCAATCACAGTACACATCGAGATCTGATTGCAAGTACTGTTGGAAAGAAGGATCACTCAAACATGAGCACGCGTGAATGAGCCAAGGCCAAAGGCAAATCATTTATAAACAAGGTAAATAACAGTGGGCACAGATGACTGCCTTGGGGTACACCTGACGTAACTCGAACAGTTTTAGATATCGAGGAACGAAAAGACACATTTTGAGTTCTGCCAATAAGATACGACAAGATACGAATAAGATACATGGGAAAACCCACGTGTACAAGGGCTTTTTTTTTTTTAATTCGTTTATTTAGAAGGTGAAATATAGTGTAGTAAGTTATAGAATTTGTTTAACAATAAATAGTACAAGTAATAACATAGGCTACATAAGTAATAGATAAACAGAAATAAAAGGAAGAGAAAGTTTGTTGCTGCTGGTGGCTTGTGCATTTGGGTGTAGGGAACATTACTTTCGGGACTAGCCAGTGGGCCATTGCATCGAAACACAGAGATTCCCCACTTACCCTACCATAGCCCTCTCGCGTTCTAGCCTTCGAAGCTGTAGACGCCGCATTGTCGCTGCATGCTCTCCAGTTCGATTCGCTTTCTAACATAATCGAGATTAGATTGCCCGCGTTAATGGATGTACCCAGCTTTGTTCCCAGCTGAGTCCGCTGTTTCGCAAATCGGCCACACGTGAATAGTGCATGGCTAGCATCCTCCTCAATGTCTTCGGTGCACCAAGTGCATAGCGCACTGCTGTCGATCTTGAAACGATGCAAATAGCTGCGAAAGTAGCCGTGACCGCTTAAGAATAATGTCATAGGGAACGACACTTGCCCATTTCTTCTTCCTATCCAGCCTCTTATATTAGGAATTAGCGAGTGAGTCCATCTTCCGTTCAATGCCTCATCCCACCTCCTTTGCCATCTGTCAATCGTGCGCTGCCTCGCTTCTATGCGAGCGACCCTTTTAGTTGCGTTGTTGCTGCGAACTGCCAAGAACACTTCGTGATCCTCTAGGGCTAGTAGATCGATTGGTGGCATGCCCGTAATTACCAGTGCTGCCTCCGTGGATACCGTCCTGAATGCACAGCAGACTCGTAGGGCACTCAGCCGGTATGTCGCTGCCAATCATCTAGTGTAGCTAGGTGTTGCTGCTGCTCTGGCCCATATGGGCGCGGCATATAAAATAACGGATTTCAGAACCGTCATGAGAAGCTGCCTTCTCCATTGTTTGGGGCCCCTGGAGTTGAGCATGATAAGTGAAAGGGCCCTGCAAGTACCTGCAGCCTTTGTATTGGTCGTTGCCAAATGTTCCCTGAAATTTAGCCTGGTATCAATTATTACTCAAAGATAGTGCAGTGCTCGCTTCGACGCAACCGTTTCATCCGCAATTCTGATTGTTGCTGTCTCAACATTTTTTCTGCTACTGACTAGCACTGCCTCCGTTTTTTGTACCGCCAGCTCCAACCCCATTCTGTCCAGCCAGCTTTTGACCATAAACACTGCCTCGTTGCAGTTAGTTTCTACCAGGCTCAGCGGGCAGAATTAAATGCATTTTTGACGTCAAGTGTGACAATCAGGCAATACTCCTTGTCTCCGCCTTTCCATCTTGTGCCTTCAATTGCACCTGCCGCCATGTCTACCACTGTTTTTATGGCATCGACAGTCGAGCGTGCTCTGCGAAACCCGAACTGGAGCGGAGCCAAGTCCCCTACCTCTCTTATGGCCATTTCCAGTCTACTGCAGATGACTCTTTCAAACACTTTGCCTAGAGTGTCGAGCAGGCAAATGGGCCTTTATGCTGAGGGATCATCTGGTGGCTTATCCGGCTTAGGAATCAGGACCAGTTTTTGAATTTTCCATCTGCTTGGAAATATGCCTAACCTCATGCATAAGTTAAAGAGTTCTGCGAACGCATCGGGCTGCAGAGATACCGCTAGTTAGTGGCGCGGCTTGGTATGCCATCTGGGCCTGGCGCTTTGTCGTCTGCGATTTTCCTTGCAGCATCAATTACCTCTCTAACCGTAATCTCTACATCATATTCTGCTGGTGTCGCCGAGGGATCTTGCGTATCCGCTGGGTCATGCACTGTCGGGAAAAGGCTGGAGACGATGCGGCCAAGTTTCTCTGAGTCTGTCGGAGCTTGGTGCTTGTGCCCGTGAAGCTTTTTTACTATTGTATTATATGCTTTTCCCCAAGGATCTGTGTCAGCCGTGTCACAAAGTTCGAGAAATAGCGTACGCTTACTATCTTTGATAGCTCTTTTTAGTATTTTTCTCTTAGCCTTATACTGCTGCCTCAGTGTTTCCGCATTATCGCTGCCGCCTGACCTAGAATATTGGCGACGCGCTATGTGGCAGGCTCTTCTAGCTGCGGCAATGTCGTTGGACCACCAGTACCCGGGTGCGTGGTGACGGCGATATACTCCTGTTATATGCTTCTGTGAGGCAAGTTGTCACCGCATCTGCTGCAGACTCAGGGTCATTTGTGGAATTAATAATCAGCGATTCTCCGAATAGCTGCGGGTTTAGCGTCTGAGCTTTGTACCCTTTGCACGAGATGCGCGTAGTTGCTGCTCTGTTGTTATTGGCTCCTATGTCGCGCAGAATGCCTTCATGGTCACTGCCGGTGTAGTGGTTGCTGATCCTCCATCTTATACTGTTTAACAGCCCGCTGCTAGAAAATGTCAGGTCGATTATAGACGCTGCACCACGCCAGATATCTCTGCTCTTACAAATCCAACCGCTGCGTGGTGATTTTCCCATTGACATAACGAAGTTTCACATGCCCAGATTGCTGATCCTCCATCCAGCGACTGTATCCAGCCTCCGCTGCTCATGCGGCGGTAAGGCTCACTTATCAATGCAGCCGCTACCTGTAACTCCATGACCGACTGAGTCAGTAAGTCATGGGCGGCCCTGCAATGATTGAGGTTGAGCTACAGTGCTCTAAACATCTCGGATATTGTTTGTCCCTTTCGGCCCGTACGGGCACCTCTGGCTACCTGTCGTGTGTGCATAATCAGCGTTTCCACTGGCAACACAGAGGCAACATGAAGGGCTATTATTGCACTCTTTAATCTTGTGACCCGATTTGCCACATCTTAGACAGAGGCCAGTTCGATCGGTTTCGCTGGTGCATTTGGACGCGATATGACCATATTTTAGGCATTTTAGGCACCTTCTCGGGGTATTATCTAGGCGTATGGGGCAGACGTTCCAGCGAACCTTTAGTGTTCCAGCTCGAAGGATGTCGCTAACTGCCGTAGTTGGGACGCTTACTGTAGCTCTCTGGCAACCTGAATAAGATTTATGCAAGCTCTTAATGGCGGTCACGTCAATCTTCACATTGAGCCTGATCCCGAACGCTGCTACTATGTCTTCTTTGCTGGTTTCACGATCAAGCTTTCTGATATCCAGCCTGGTTTCGCTTATCAAAGCAGAGGCTTCAAACTGGCTGCCCAATGCAGCGCCAATATCATCGCTTATTTGGTTTAGGCTTTCAGGCATTGGCTTTCCCATTTCAATCAAAAGGTCCCCCTTGGCTGTCCTTTTTGCTTTCTTGACATTTTCCCCAAGCGATTTTAATGCTTCGTTTTCACTGCATGTGACTAATTTGGTGTACAAGGGTAGTCAATTCTAAGAGGTTGGTAAGCGACGAACAAGCTTTCATGAAGCCATGCTGACAAGGAGAAATAGTGGATCTGGATAGGTGTTGAAGGGAAGACGTAATAATTTTCTCAAACAGCTTAGGTATTGCCGAAAGTTTGGCAATGCCACGGTAGTTAGAAATATCCGTTTTGCAACCTTTTTTAAAAAGCGGAATAATATAAGACTCCTTCCAAATATCAGGAAAGCTACAAGTCTCACTCTATATAAAGAATAACCGAGATAAAGGCTTAGATAGGGAATTCGAACACATTTTAAGGATGCAACTAGGTATATTATCAGCCCCGGGTACGAAGGAAGACATCATAGATGACAAGCTAGAGATAATACAGTCTTCAGTAATACTAGGGAAAAACATACAATTTAAATGTGGGATTGAGAAGGGATAGGGTGTGGGATCGGAAACAGTAGTAGAATAAGTCGACTGAAAGAATTTAGCAAACAGATCTGCAATATCTGAATCATTATTAGCAGTCTGGTCATTAAGTCTGAAGGTGGAAGGTAGTAATTTTGAGCGTCTTTTAGAATTAACAAAGTTGTAAAACCTTTTGGGGTTCTTATAAAATTCAACCTTACAGCGAACGATATTAAGTTAGTCTTATTAATTTCTACCAACCCACTGTGGACAGAAAGCCCAATTTTTTGGCATAAAGCCTTAAAAGTCATGGAACGATATGGTGCCTTTTGTTATTTATTTAGAATCTAGACACTCTAACCTCAATATATTGATGAACTATCGATTAGTTGTTGCAGCCCCAGTTATTGAGAACCAGGGCCCCAAAATCAAGCATGTGCTCAGAGGTTTGTTTTCATTTGTAAGCTTTACGAATTTGCTTAAGTTTGAGGTGGCTTATTCTAGAGGAAGTAAACATTGATAACTTAATTAAATATTCAAAATACAGAGCTAGGTATGTTCAATATAAATTCTAGTTTAGAATTGTGTAGTATGTGTTCAATGTTGTACATCTGTCTTATGTTGTAGTATATGTTTTTCTTGAAACAAATCCCGGCCAAAAAGTAAATATGTGAAGTCATAAACAAAAGTACATAGTTGATCGTGGTAATAATCTTATTTGCGTCGTCTTGCATCCCTATTTGCATATAACATCTATTTTAGCTACTTTTGAATTCAGCAATGCACAATTATGCACAATTTATGATTGGATTGTTGATAATATCTGCAGCAAAAATATAAACGATGAACAAAAAGATTTGATAAATAAAAAAGCTGCTACTATTCACGACTTTGGAATAAGTCCACTCCATGCATGAATTAGAGTCTCCGAGTTTGCGTTAAAATTATCCTACAGAATGGGTTTTAAAAAATCGCAAATACGAGACGACAAGGACAAATTAGAAAAGTCAAAGAAAAAAGAGTATATACAAAAGAGACTTCGTTCAGATATGGGGCTACTTGTAGATCGAAATAAACGACGGCAATACTGCGGAAACAGCATTTGCAAATTGAATGTTATTGGCCCTTGTTTTGGATATTGAGTTTGATATAATATATAGACTCCACATCAAGAAATAATTTTTATTTAAAGCAAAAACTTGAAAATGGTTATGTATATCAAAAACGTCTTGCTCACAAAATTAAGTCACTTATAAACTGACATTAATATTAAATGGGGTGACCTTTTAGCTTTAAAACAGTTAAACATCGCATCGGCATTGTGGCCACAAGTCGTCTACACTGATCTGGAGTGATTTTACTCGTTTTTTGTTGAATAATTTCCCACAAATTCATTTTGGTTTACAGGCTTACAACAATGTTTGGGGTCATTATCATGCTGAAAAACCCACGCAAAAGGTAAATTGTCGGCGTATTCATTGACCAAATAATCCCTGAGTATGTTCTTATGCATTTCTCCGTTCATTGTACGCTGAATTTTGATTAGGGGACCTACTCCAGATGAAGTTAAACAACCCCAAATCATTACGAAAGAGCCCCGTGTTTCACCGTGTTCTTGGTGTGACCTTGGATATAATTCCTTGTTTGGGGGTCGCCGCACACAAGTTCTACCATCATTCCCAAACACATTGAACATTGAAGAAAATGAGAGCTTTTGACAAATGTTCGGTTGCAAATTGAAGGCGCTTCTTTATGCTTCGGTCCGAAACTAGAGGCAAACGTTTTGCGATGAGTCCAAAAAATTGATTTTCCTCTCATAGTATGAGAAGACACACTTACTCAATAGTTGGACTCCATTTGAGCTCTGATTGGAAATGAGTTCAAAATACCCTTGCAAAAAGGGTATATTAATTTTGGTCAGAAGTGTGCAAAGCATAGCAGGAAGCATCTCCGACCATACAAAGTATATATATATTTTTGATCAGCACGACGACGCCATATCCGTCCGTCCGTCCGTCTGGATCAACGCGAACTCTTCCTTGACCCTAAGAGCTACAGAGCTGAAATTTTGCACGTACGCTTGTATATACTGCAGGGGTTGTTTATCTTAGATTCAGCCAGATCGGACCACTATATCATATAGCTCCCATACAAACGGCAAAGTCACGAACAGTGACTTTTCTCAATAACTTCGATATTTTCTGAGCTATTGTAGAGAAATTTTATATTGGTGAGTTTTTTACACATACTAACGATTGTGCCAAATTCGATCCAGATGGGTGCCTATATCATATAGCTCCCAAAGGAACGATCGGTGGAAAAAAGTGACTTTGATCAATAACTTCGTTATTTCCTATGCTAAAATTGTAGGCCATTCTTTCGCAACTTAGAAATATTCCCATATTAATTGCCTTTCTGCAGGATTTGAACTTTTATTGTTACTTATGACATTTTTTTTTATATATTTCTTTAATTTTAAAATAATCAAAACACAAACGCGCCGAAAAAACGGATAAACGTCATCAACTTCAGGTGCTTTGATTATGTGAGCAGTAAAATTCATCATTGAAGTTTATGCATTTTTCCGGAAAACAAAAAAATACCAAAAGACATTTACGTGCTTAATACATTCGTCAACTACCAAAGTTTTTTATTAAAATGAAGTAAGTATTTCGTCTCGCCTACTTATGTATACCATAAAAGAGTGAAAGAAATATTTCAAATTTATAAAAACAAAAGCGTTTACGTATTTTTAAAAAAATACTGTTCACATGCTTTTGACAAGCATATCTTAGTATCTCGCTCACTCATGCATATGAGGACCCTAGCGCTCACACCAGCCAAAGGCCAACTCCGGCTTTATGGAAAAACGCTTATATGTATAACTTGGCTATTATTAGTCCGATTTTGATAAAATTTGTTATTTTGCTGGGTATTAGTATCAAATTTAAGTGTGCCAAATTTTCCACAAGTTAAAAAATGACGGGAGGTAATCGATTTTTTTAAATTTCGGGGGCGGAAAGGGGCGTGGCGAAAATCTTTTATTGCATACTACTCGAGCCGCCTACATACCAAATTTGGTGGCTTTTTCTCTTATAGTCTCCGAGATCTACGCGTTCATACGGACGGACAGACCGACGGACAGACGAATTGACGGACGGACTGGGGGACATGGCCAGATTGACTCGGCTGTTGATACTGATCAAGAATATATATACTTTATGGGGTCGGAAAAGCTTCCTTATGCCTGTTACATACATTTTGGCGACTTTAATGTACCATTTCACCCTATGGGTAAATGGTATAAAAACCATTAGTATTAAATATTGAAGCAAGAAAAATATTCCTTTGAATTTATTGCGGTAAGCTCGACTGCTTTAATTGAGTGATCAGAAGTGTCTGTATTTTTATTTGCTCATGGAGCATTTTGTTGGACAGTAAAATTTAATCATGTCAAAGCCAACGCCGAATTTTATGCCGTAAATCGGAGGCATATAATTAAAACTTGTCACGATTTTTAAGCAGTCGCCTATTTAAAAAAAAAGACGCCGTGTAACGGATGATTACTTACAGATTAATTCAGAGAGACACAGGAAAAAATTTTATAAATACTCATGTTCAAAGAGGAAATAATGGGCAAAAGCCAAAAATCTTCCGCTTCACATCTTTTGGTTGCAGAATCTAAAGGATAACGATAACGATTTGTTTGATCTGCTTCAATAGAAAGCAACGGCAACATTTTGCCCATTTAATGTATAGAATTAACGCTAATAAACGCTTTTATGAATATGTGAGTGTCGGGTCGGGAGTGGGAAAGAGTAGACTTATTGCTACTATATATCAGTCGATTATGTTGAGGCTTTCTACCGTGGCGGGTGAAAAACCCTGAAGTGACTGAAATACTGCCTTTGTGCTCCAACACTAAAAGCCGCCTTTCAAATCGTAGGTCTCATTGCATTCGCTGTTTCCATTACCGGTGATCCAATCTTCAGTTGGACTCAGACTTCAGAATAACGATGTCTTCAACACCATCTATATCAAGAGTCATTTTAAACAAATTTTTAGGACAACGGAGTATTTCGGCGGAACAACTTGAATATTGTGCTTTTGCCGTAGCGTTGAATAATATATCAGAAGGTAAAATTACAGTTAGCGATATCGCTTTTATAAAAGAAAATGAAAATCAATGCTGTAGTATTGAATAGAATCCCTGATGAAGCGATACGACTATTTTATTCAAAGCGGAATCGGTGACTTCTGCAAATAAATTAAGTATATTAGAAAACGTGAATGGATTTAAAACCTCGGATACTAAAGACCTCCCATATACACTCAATCTTAAATCAACCGCAATAGGATTACAGTGAATACGAATACCAGTGATGGATTAGAAAAAGAGCAAGTGGCCAATTTATGGGAATTAACTGCTTAACAAGTGGAGTAGTATCGACACTTTGGGTTGAGTTTTTGGAGAAAACGGTAAAAGCCGAAGCCAGATCTAAAAAAAGAAATGCAATCCATTGTGATTGGACCTCAATTCAACCTGTTCTAAGATCTTTCCAACATCAAAAGAATGAACAAGTATCAATAGAGCGTAGACAGTTTCCTGTGGTGCCTACTGAAGCTCTAACAATACATTAAAGCCAAGAAAAGACACCTTGGTGTAACTTATAACAAAGTAGCTGAATAGGGATTCCCGGAGAGAAGGAAAATAACCCAGTCTTCATTCGTTGAATTCAAACTATGAACTGATTTTATTTGAAAAAGTGTAGTGTGTATAAATGAACTCTTAGACTCTAGGCTCGATACTCGAGGCGACAATTGTTCTTAAAAATGCTTATTCTAATGCCCCACGTCTTCGGGGGTTAAAACTTGTTTATATTTCATGCTCAGCGTTTGGCGACTTGATAATGCCTCGTTTTGGTCTTAAGTGTTAAGCGTCGACAGAGTGCGGATGCATGTTTGTTTGGTTTTGAGCAATACTTTCCATATGAATCTTTATGACTTATTTTTGTTCATGTTGCGTTTGTGTATATTTCTTTGGTCAATCTGATTTGGTGAAGCCATTTCAGCTGACCACGATGTTTAATCTTAAACAGTAGCAGTGAGCTTCCAAGATGGCATTAGCCGAGCTGCACTTTATGTAGCTTGCAGAAGAGCAACCGACGCATCGCGAATATTTATTATTGGAACATTTTCTTCACCAAGCAAAATGCAAGAATCTGACCCAGTTTACATTGAGCTAAATAGACTTAGAAATGAAAAACTTCTGATTACTTGCCACTATTGGATTCACGACAAACTACTAAAAAATGTTCTAGTACATTAACACAATGTGCAAAGATTGAATATTCTAAATGCCAATATTTTGGCAGAAATATTATTAAGGTCTGCTGATCTTCAAATCCTTGTGGAAAGCTGGATCAGAGTTATCTCTGAAAAATCTAGCTTATGTGGTTGAAATAGTTGAAAGGATATACGACGAGCTCGAATGGACAACAGAAGATCCAAAAAACTTTTCCACCACTCTATGTCAGAGTGACAAAAGCAAAAAACAAAGTTATTGAGAAAAGTCACTGTACGTGACTTTGCCGTTGATCCAGACGGACGGATGGACCGACAAAGCACTCCCGACCAAAATGATGTACCTTTATTGTAAGGGTATTGTTTAACATCCTATTGTATTAACATCGTGTTCATCTGAAGCGACTTCACCAAATCTGATGTACCAAATAAAATATATACAACAACTAACCTGGCATATGACAAGAATTAGAATCAGCCACGTAATTTTAAACAAACCCAAAAAACCACAACGGATGGATGTCAAATGGCCGACGCCGTGCCCAAAATAATAATATATTTTGAGTCATACTAGAATAAGATCCTCTTAGAACAATTGTTACCTCCTAGAGCCTAAGATTCCCAATATAAGCTCCGTACAAAAATACATAAAATCAGTTCGTATTTTGAATTCATCGAATAGAAGTTTGGGTTTTTTAGTTGTGGTTCTAAATTCCCTATTCAGGTATAAATATAAAATTAACGTTTATTTTAGATTTTGATTTATGTTTATAAAGTTATTGTGAAAACAGAAAATTTTGTGTGTTAATGTTGATTTACGTCCTATTTTTCTAACTTTCATTTCTCGGCATTAAAACCTTTAATACAAAGCAGATGTCGTGCCTCTTGGTTTCATTGGCAGGAACATCAAAACTATGTAAGTTATTTTTTTCCTGCTAAAATCGAGACGATTGTAAACTTGCGGAAAGTTATGTTAAAATACGTTATGTTAAGGTAAATAAATACTTATTAGTTCTCAATGCATTTCAGGTTAACAATCGAAAAGTGGCTATAATAAAATTTCTAACGGCAAAAATTTTGGTCTGAACTTTTATTGAAAAAAATTTCGTTTGAAATCACCAAAAAACAACTATAATAGGGGTGCTTATACCATACACCCATAGGGTGAAATGGTATATTAAAGTCGCCAAAATGTATGTAACAGGCAGAAGGAAGCTTTTTCGACCCCATAAAGTATATATGTTGATCGGGATCAACAGCCGAGTCGATATAGACATGTCCGTCCGTCCGTCTGTCCTTATGAACACGTAGATCTCAGAGACTATAAGAGCTAGAGTCACCAAATTTGGTACGTAGACTCGTGTATTACCTACGGTGGTCAAGTTTAATTCAAATTTTTGCCACGCCCCCCTCCGCCACCGAAATTTAAACAAATTTGATTTTCTTAAAGACTATAATAGCTAGAGACACCAAATTTGGTATGTGTATTTGCTTAATAAATGCGCATATATTGTATATGCAAAGATTTTGCCACGCCCCTTTCCGCCGTAATTTGGGAAAACTCGATTATCGCACGTAATTTTCTACCTTTTGCAATCAAATTTGGCACACTTGAATTTAATACTAATACCCAGCAAAACATCAAACAATTTGATCAATATCGGACTAAAAATAGCGAAGTTATGCATATAAACATTTTTCCAGTTGGCCGTTGGCTGGTGCGGGCGCTCGTAAGCTTGCGTGAGCGAGATACTGAGATATGCCTCTAAAAAGCATGTAATCAGAATTTTTGAAAAAAAAAGTAAATTCATTTGTTATTATAAATTTGAAATATTTGTTTTAAGTCGGCGAGACGACTTACTTACTTCATTTTATTTTAAGTTTCCTCTTATTGTTAGTCAAAATGAAGTAAGTAAGTCGTCTCGCCGACTTAGGTATATCATACACCAGTAAAACAAATATTTCAAATTTGTAATACCATTTGCCTATTTTAAAAAAATTCTGTTCACATGCTTTTTACAAGTATATCTTAGTATCTCGCTCACTCATGCATATGAGGACCCTAGCGCCCTCACCAGCCAACGGCCAACTCCGGCCTTATGGAAAAACGTTTATATGCATAACTTGCCTATTTTTAGCCCGATTTTGATAAAATTTGGTATTTTGCTGGGTATTAGTATAAAATTTAAGTGTGCCAAATTTTCCACAAGGTAAAAAATGACGAGAGGTAATCGATTTTTTCAAATTTCGGGGGCGGAGTGGGACGTGGCGAAAATCTTTTTACATACAAAATGTGCGCATTTAATACCAAATATGGTGTCTCTAGCTACAATAGTTTTTCAGATAAACGTTTTTTTTGAATTGCGGAGGCGGAATACCTACATACCAAATTTGGTGGCTCTATCTCTTATAGTCTCCGAGATCTACGCGTTCATACGGACGGACAGACGGACATGGCTAGATCGACTTGGCTGTTGATACTGATCAAGAATATATATTCTTTATGAGGTCGGAAAAGCTTCCTTCTGCCTGTTACATAAATTTTGGCGACTTTAATATACCGTTTCACAAAGGTAGTATCCAAGCAAAGTGCTGCTACGTCATACTTTGTGTGGAGACCCGTGCCAAGAGAGCTTTCGGTGGCCGGCGATGAACACACAAAAAGCTCCGCGGCACAAGCACGGAATGAGCTTCCGCGTACGAACTTTGGCATCGTTCCTTCATTTCTTTTCTCTTTGATTTTTGGCGTCAAGCTCAGCAGAAAACATATCGAACAGCGTTGATACATTGGCGACGAGGAAAAGGAGGAAACACAGAGAAGTAGGAAAACGGTGCCTAGCAAAAAAAAAAAAAAAACAGAAATGAGGTTATACACGAAGCAACGCGTTGTGCCAGACGCGGCCATAAGCAAAAATTAGTAAAAAAAAAATATATATATATAAGTGCGTACATGTAATTATACAATAGTGATGGAAACAAAATATTAATTAATTATCTGCATTTGACAGAGGCGGAGTCGAGAGAGTGCAAAGGCGAGCCGCAACAGCTGAGCTAGGCAGAACTAACGCCCGTGCAATCTGAAAATATCTAGAAAATACCAGAAGTTGTACACAGCATGGCTGTCCAAGCGAAATTATCTGAAAAGAATCAGAGACTGAGCACGAAATAAAGTGTAAGCTAAAACAAATCAGCAGGATGGCTGAAATTAAACCATTTCTGTGCGCCAACATAGAAAAATCGTTGTGGCGCAACGAGTGGGAGAAATGGTTTCGGAAATTTCATGGGTAATTAAAAAGCGAAACAAATTACTGTATATCGGCGGACCACAGCTACAAGAGGTGGTCTCCCTAGCGCGTTAGTGCCATACGATGCGGCAAAGGAAAATTATGTATTTACACCACTGGTGGATAAATTAAATGAATATTTTTCACCGCAACGTAACGCCGTATTCGAAAGGTACATGTTTCGCAGCATGGTGCCCCGCCAAGGTGAGTGCTTCGCCGAGTTCTTGCTGCGGCTAAGACAACAAGCCAGTAATTTGGAGCCCCCAAGATCGAAATAGAGGAAATCTGCATCGCTGATAAAATCATTGATGCCTGGGCTAAGACTGCGTTGAAAAAGAAGCTATTAGAAGCGGAGCTCAAGCTGGAGGAGATAATAAATACGTGCACAGTTGAAGAGCAAGTGAATCAGCAGTCAGAGGCAATGGTGATTCCGTCGGATGCCGATATTGTGAAGAAAATTGCCGTCCAAACAAAAAAAAAAATGACAAGACGAATGATGTGTAGGGCCGGTGTGGAGCAGCAGACCAAGATGAACGCAGTATGGCATGCCCAGCAAGAAACTCAAAATGTAATAAATGTTCCCGGTTCGGATGTGTAAGACCACATTGAAGAGACGTTTTGGAACACCATATGATAATTGATGAGGAGGAGACTAAGTGTCACAGCGACAACAGTTGGTCGAACTGTTTTAAAATAACTGGTGAACCAAAAGGAGAAGAAACCGTATCATGTCTAGTTGGGGGATCCCAGCTGCAAATGATAATTGACTCCGGATCACGGTACAACTTGATAAGCTGTGGGGATTTGATGCAACTGAATAGTGTATATGCGACAGTATTCAATGTTCGTACCAACTCGTCTACCCAGTTTCGAGACTATGCTTCGGATGACGTCCTGAGGGTGACTAACGCTTTTGAAGCTCCGATAAGAATTCTGGAAAGACCAGAGATGATTGCTACATTTTATGTAATTAAAAATGGTAGACAACCGTTACTAGGACGAGACACAGCCGTACAACACAACGTCCTAAAATTTGGTTAGGCGTAAATAGAGTGGATTCGTGAGCACATTTTCCGAAATAGAAAGCTTCACCTGTGAGATTGGCCATAGCCACAATGTGAGACCATTCCAGCAGCAGCTGCGGAGATTTCCGACTGCGTTAGAAGACCAAATTGCGGAAAGGATAAGCCAGGCTGTGCAGCAAGACATTATAGAGCCAGTCCATGGACCGAGTTCATGGACTTTACCAGTTGTAATTGCGTATAAAGGAAGCGGCGAGATAAGGCTATGTCTGGATATGCGAAGGGCGAATTTGGCCATCTCGAGGGAAAACAACCCACTGCCAACATTCGACATGCTCATGGCGAAACTGCGGAAGGCGAGATGTTTTTCCAGACTGGATTTGAAAAATGCTTATCACCAATTGGAACTCGATGAGTCAAGTCGGCAGATTATCACATTTATTACACACAAGGGACTATTTCGATATAAAAGACTGTTTTTCGGAGTTGACTCGGCTCCATAAATTTTCCAGAGCAGCTGGAAGAATTGTTAGCAGGCGGCCCCAATGTTCTAAACTATATTGACGATGTCATCGTCTTCGGCAAAAACGAAGAGGAACACGACAAGGCGCTAACTGCGGTTCTGAAAATCTTTGATACCCACAACGTTGTTTTGAATAAGCAAAAATGTGTGTACAAAACAACAAAACTCAAGTTTCTTGGCCATATTCTTTCGGACCATGGTATCGAAGCGGATCCGGAGAAAGTTAAAGTGATCACAGACTTCCGTGCTCCAAAAACTAAGGAGGAGACAAGGAGTTTCCTGGGCCTCGTAACATACGTGGGGAAATTTATACCCGATCTCGCCAACACGACGGAGCCACTGAGAAGATTAATAAAGGCGAATACCAAATTTGATTTGACCAACAAAGAACAGCAAGCCTTCGATACGTTAAAGAAACAAGTCGTCGAAGTGACAAAGCTGTCATACTTCAATAAAAATCTCCGTACATGTCTTATAGCCGATGAAAGTCCAGTGGCACTGGGAGCTGTTCTGGTACAGGTTGATGATCACAACGACCATCATATCGTATCGTTCGCTAGTAAAAGCCTAACTAATGTTAAGAAGAGATCTTCGCAAACGGAGAAAGAAAGCTTGGCACTGGTATGGGCAGTGGAGAAGTTTTACTACTAGCAGGACTGGAATTCGATTTGATAACGGATCATAAGCCTTTGGAATCCATCTTCAAACCAACTACAAAACCACCGGCATACAGTACAGTCCTACTGATTCCGAGTTATCTATACAGCAGGAAAGGCAAACATCGCAGATTCCGTGTCGCGTCTTTGTCCACTTACAGAAGCGGTAGCTTTCGACTGGCAGGATGAGCAGAATATCTTTCAAATTGTAGCCAAAGGAGTACCAAAGTCTCTAACCATCCGGGTGAATCGGCTATGAAACGAAGATTACGTTCAAAGGTGTGGTGGCCAAAGATCGAACGGGAAGCAGAAGGATTTGTTAAGGCCTGTAGAGACTGCATCTCCGTATCGCTAGCAAGAAAACCAGCGCCTATGGATCAGCATGCGTTTCCAGCAGGCCCTTGGCAATGTGTCGCATCTGACTTACTAGGACCTTTGCCGAGCAACGACTATGTACTGGTGTTGATCGGATATTTTTCAAGATACATGGAATTGAAGTTTATAAAAACCATTTCGTCGAAGGTGCTGATCGAGCAAATGGATGAGATATTTTCTCGTTTGGGAATACCCCGAACGCTGAGAACCGATAATGGTCGGCAATTCGTAAGTCGCGAACTTCAAGATTTTTGTCGGACCAACGGTATTACCCATAAAAGGGAATATAGTCCAAGTGCAAGGAGGAGGGAAAACGCTAACCAGAGATGTGAGTCATTTAAAAAAAAATTCCAGTTACAGGTACCCATGAAGCTGCAACGACAACCGATAGTGTTCAGGTCACAAGCACACACAGACAAACGTCTCAAGCACCGGAAAATTAAGCCTGCGCTCAGGACGAGGGATTGAAGCTGAAGCTGAAAAACATTGGAAGGATGTGGAGACCCGTGCCAAGAGAGCTTTCGGTGGCCGGCGATCAACACAAAGAAAGATCCGCGGCACAAGCCACGGAATGAGCTTTCGCGTACGAACTTTGGCATTGTTTCTTCATTCCTTTTCTCTTTCATTTTTGGTGGCAAGATCAGCAGAAAATATATCAAACAATACTTGAATAAAGTAATAATTAATTTGTTAAAATCGAAATAACTTGACATTTCTAATTGCTGGAGGGGTTGATACACTATGCTCTTTTATATCTCTGATCTTCCCGTCTGCCATATATACCTGCTTGTGAGTGTCCTCCCATTCTCCTTTGTTTTTTAGAGTTTCTATCATCCTCCGGCTTATGAAGCTGCTCGTGGCTCCAGAGTCTATTGTCACATTTGTTTCTATTCCTGCCACTTCGATCACTGCTGACAATTGAGACGCTTGCTGACTTGGTTCCTGCTCGGTGCTCATAAGCTGAAACCGTAGCCCGTTTCCCGACCTCCAACAACATTCTTTTGTCCTTGTTCCGATTTTGCCGCATTGCCAACAGAAATTTACCCGGTGATTATTACAATCGTTGGGACAGTGTCCTGCGTCACCACACCTTCGGCACGCCTGGTTTGGATTAATGACTCTCCCATCTTGTATGTTTTTATTTCCTTAATTCGTCCTTATCTGATCTTGCGTACTGGTATCCTGGTACCTTCTGCATTGCGTTACTTGGGGCCCGTAGTTTTTTATTCCCCTGTGGCTTGCTTGGCTGTTGTGTCCTCTTTGGGAATTATTTCCTCGATGGAATTCGCCTCTTTCCTGCTCTAGCATTTTGCATCAGCACATCCAGATTTGTAACCTGTGCGGCCGAACAAATATTCTCAGGTCTGGTGTACAATTTTCCAAAATGGCTTCTAGCTGTTCAAATTATGGGATTTTTAGCGGCCTCACCATTGTTTGCATGTCTACCATGTAGTCCTTGAAGAATTTATTGTTGCTCTGTTTGCGTGCTTTGACATGATCGGCCAGTGTATTGAAAAATCCCTTTGGTAAATTCTTTCCATGACCGCCATTGTTTATTGTTTGCAATGTACCACATGAGAGCTTTGTCTTTTAGCAGCTCTGGCATAGCCCTTGGTATCATATCCAGTTCTATGCCGTACATGTTCGCTGACCACTCTATTTGTTCTAGAAATTCCAAAGGTCTCGAGTTGCCATCGAACCTAAACGTCCACTCTCTTACTTGTTTAGCCACCTTAGCAGTGGTCCTGTTTGCTGTACTTGGCATTATTTTTGTGGGTTCAATCGTTTATCTTCTTTGATTGTTGTTGTTGGGCTCCTTCACGTCTCCATCTTGGTGGTATGAATGGTGGAATTGCTAGAGTTGCAATGTCTCGTGGCCAATGTCAATGTGGCCTCGGCCACACCGTTCTCGCCTGCCTTTGTTGTGCTTGTTCCTAATTTTGGTTTGGTAATTCTTGTGTACTTTTCCTCTAATCTGTTTACCTCTTCCTTCCATTCTGGGTCAGACTCGTTGTTGTCCACCCACTCGCCTAGCTGTTTTCTCACCGTGCCGTTCATGTCGACTCCTATTCTTTGGCCTGGCTGTAGCAGATCCTCCTTCCTTCTATGGTACATCCAACCTTTACAACAAAATTTATTTTGTGCCACGGTGATTTATAAGTTTGAGTAGGTGTTGATATCCCGTAAAAGTCCTTGGCTCAGCCGCATCCACTTTCTCGACTGCTGTGCGCCCATTGACTTCTTATCCTTGTTGCTCTGCTTTGCCCACATAGCGCCTCTGTTGCTATGCGGGCTTTCATCCCTTTCTCCCCAGTCCATGCTTTTCTTATATGTCGTATATCCTCTCTGGTTGCTAAGCGACGCTGCTCTTGCCCATGTCCTTCTTTGCTCCGCTCATTCCATCAATTCTGGATAATTGTTGCTCTTTTTCTTTATACGTAGATATTGAGTTTCAGATATATATAATATATTGAGTTTCATTTCTCCCGTTCAACTAATTCAAGGGCTAGATAAGTTAATTTCAGTCTTCTACGTCATCAATATATTCGCCTCATATTTAGGGCTTTCCCAAGATTTAACCCCCCTTTTCTTCGGCTTGTGCATACCCCTCTTTGCCAATCGAACTCGATCATCGATATTTGTATGGTTTTGTATGCATACATCGCCCTCCGTTCGGAATGTATAGCCCTCACTTTGGCTCTCCATCTCATTGCTTGATTTCGGCCTGCCATGAGACTCGCTTAGCCGTCAAGCGTCATACAGCGCATTCGCGGCGTTTACTGGTACCCGCGTTCACTTCTGGACACGTATAGTGTACGTGTGATGTGCTTGTATTGTCTGGTCACCGGTCCAATTTCTCTCTCCGCCTCCCACGCATAAGCGGTTCGATCGAAAATATTGTGTCGTATCGTAATGTTGCTTGTTTTGATTGCAGCAACATGTTGCATCTTTTTTTTTTTGGTCCAACGAAGAAAATATCAGCGATTGGGCTGGGGTACAATAAAACAAATTGTCCCAAAGAAAATGAAAAATCCAAGGCTGCTTGAAAGCCAAAAGTTGCTTGGTCGACGCCACGCGACCGAAATATAAATTTTAACTGAAATATAACGGGGTTTAAATTCTAATATTTTCACTAAATTTAATGTTATATCACCTTATTTTTAGAATATTCACTAATATTTTTATTCACTTTAGCAAAATATGTATATTACTGCCTTGTGGAGTCACTGTACCTTTTAATGATGATGTAATATGCACGTGTTTCACTTTATATATATGTATATATAATTATAAATCCATTTCCTTTATAAGTGAAAAAAAAGAAAATATTGGATCTATCGAACTCGAAAGAAACGGTCTTTATTTAAAGAATGCGTCTTAAGAACTAACTTATCATTATTCATACAATTATGTTTACAGTTCGGTTAGAAAGCTTTTGATGTTTACAATTATGTTGAAAGTTCGGTTAGAAAGCTTTTTATGTTAGTAGTGGGAGCTTTTGATGGGATGATATCTTGATCTGGAATTTGATTGGCTTATTGATTTCGCCTACTAAGCGTTCTCACGCTTGGAAGATTTTTTGGGGACAGATTTGTTTATAATGTTGAATTCTCACGCTGGAAGAGTTTTTGGGGACAGATTTGTTTATAAAGTTTTGTTTAGTCTCGGTTGCAGTAAACATCCGTTTTGTAGACTAAGAAAGGGGCGAAGTTATGTGGGTGGATGGAGAGGCGGATATATTACTCCCCCAACACGTAGAAAATAGCCTGTGCTCAGGCGGGAAATACAGGGTATAGACTTGGCAGTGCTTGCGGTGTTGCAAGTGAGATTTCTTGGGATGGTGAAAGTTCATGCAAAACGGGATTGTTAAAAGCTGAGTCACTTGGTTGTACAAAAGTTTCATTTTTAATTTGTGTAATAATTATTTTTTTTGATATTGACTTAAATTTATAGATAAGATATAAGGTTAAACTTATTAGTGTAATTACAAATGTTGTTGTAGTTATTATGTTGAATATTTTGTTATAAGCAGTTTTTTCAGAAATGATTTGTTTAGTGTGGATGTAAGAGATTGGTTCTAGTTTCGTTACATTGTTGGTTACGTAAATGTTTTGGGTATAATCTTGTAGTGTGTTTACTATTGATATTTCATTTTGCTGCATAATACAGTCGTATATTTTTATTATATTATTTCCTTCTATGAATATTTTGTTCTGGCTACAATTTTGTTTTAAATTTGTTTTGGGCAAGTTCCAAGTTACGATAATATTGGGTTCTACATAACTAATTAGGTTTGTCTTAAATATTTTTGTGTATTTGCATTCTGCTGGTTTTTGTGTAATAATGCCAATTATACATTCATTTATTTCTTGTTTTTTGGTTGATTTTGCATAAATTTTATTGTCTTGAATATAGTAAGTTTCTTGAATATTTTCTGTCAAGGTGTTATTATTTTCGTCTGGATAGGCTATAATTTTAAATAGTGATGTTTTAGATATTTTCCTAGGTATATGTGAAATTATGAATATTTCATTCGTGTCTGATTTTAACCAAGTAGATGTTTTTATGTTTAAAAGTTTTTCTGTATTTATGTTAAATATTTCTTGATGATTTAAAAGTTTTGGATTAAATATACCTAATCTTGTCAACTGCATTCCTAGTTCTATGTCTTCTATGTATTCTGTAAAATGCTCTAAATTGAACATTAGTAGATTTAATTTTTTGTCTGGATCTTGTTTAAGAGTAAGGTTATTCAGGAGTTCCATATTTTTGTTGACTGCTTCGATAATATGATTAAGTTCATTATTTTGGGCGCTATTTGCTGTAGACTATCAATTTTTTGTTCAAGCTCTTCTTTATCATTTTGATCTAAAGTGCCGAAAAGATATTTATGTGCTGTACCTATTATGTTAATAAGTCCTCGCTTATTTCTCTTTATTATTTTTATACCGTTCATTTCGCGAATTAATTTTTTAACTAAATAGTGAATGTGCACCTTGTTCTTATATGGTTCTGACTGCTCTACCAGGTTGTTGTAAGTGTTTTATAAGTTGGTTAAATTTACAGTTAGGTAATGATATTCGAAACCTGAGAGTAAATCCATGGTTCCTGTTTTGAATAGAAGATATACATTAGGTGCTTTTATGGGATTAATTTCAATACTTTGATTATACGTTGAGTGTGCCATTGATAAGAGTAGAAATAGTAATGTTGGGATTTCTGAAATTAATTAGTATATTTACTTCGATGAGTTTTCTTTTTCTTTTTGAGTTTTGATTTGTAGTGTGTTGTTTGTCTACCTCGGTTTGTTTCAACATAATGTTTGTCGTCAACTTGGGTAACTTCTCCTGTTTTCTTAAAGGGTGTTGTCGTTTTTGATCTAACTAAGGGGGCTTGTTTATATTTTGTATTTATTTCAAAATCATGCCTAATTTCATTTAGTTTGCCAATTTGTTTTACTTTATTAGCTTGCGTATTATAAAGAGGTGTGCCTGCGTAAATAAAGATATCCGCTGGTGTTCTGTTTGTCGTTAGATGTTTAGTTTTATGGTTATATGTGTAAAGGATAGTTTCAAATTTACTTTGTTTGTCTTCTATGCTAGATTCTGCATTAATAATTCTTAGTTTTTCGTTTACGGTTCTGTGAAATCTTTCCACATCTGAAACGCCATTTTTGCTCGATGTTATACTTATATTAACGTTTTCTGATTGTAGCCAATTTTGAAGTGCTATACAAATAAAAGCTGAGTCCTTATCTGCTTTGATTTCTAAGGGTTTACCATATCGTTAAAGATTTTTATGATTGCCCTTTTTGTTTCAAGCCAATCTCGACTTTTAACTTCGACTAAAGTCGCGTACTTTGAGTAAATATCTATGCAAGATAAAAATTGTTGGTTGTCGATTAAATAGAAATCCATCACGTATTTCTCTCTATTCTCTCTGGGGTGGTTTCAAAGGTTAATTTAGTATTTCGATTTTCTGATTTCGATAAATTGCATATATGGCATTCATTAATGAAGTTTTGAATTAGTTTTTGATAGTCTGGATAATAGTATTTCTCTTTAAACCAGTTTTGAGTTTTAGTGATACCTGGATGAAGTAGTGATTTATGGTTCTTTAGTATAATTTCTTTGAATTCTGCATAAGTAGGAATGTCTTTTAATTTGTAAGTGGTTCTTAAAGTTTTTGTTTGGCTGTCCGGACTAATTATTTCAAGATAAGCTTCTTGGAGTGTTTGAAAATCTAAGTCGTTTTCGATGTAAAGTGCATTATTTTTTGAGCATAAATATTTTTTGATAATTTCTTTAGCAAACTGATTGGTCATTTCTACATATGATATTTCTATCTTAGTTTTGTGAAAATAGTGAGAAACGTTGATTTTATTTTCATTGCATTTAGTGAATTCTATTAGGTTTTCATTATCTTCTTGAGCACTATGTACTGTGGCTCTAGAACTACTTGTTTCTTCACCTAAAAGATTTTCATCTAGTTTTATTCTAGATAGGGCGTCTGCCACGTAATTTTCTTTTCCTGGTAAGTACTTTATTTTATAATCGAATTCGTTTAGTTTTATCTTCCATCTCTGTAGTTTCATGTTAGGTTCTTTGATATTTTCCAACCATACAAGGGGTTTATGATCACTTAGGATCTCAAAAGGTCTGCCGAAGAGGTATGGTCTAAAATATTTGGTTGCCCATACCATAGATAGTAGTTCCTTTTCTATGGCTGAATAATTAAGTTCATGTTCATTGAGTGTTCTACTAGCATAAGAAATAGGTCTATGGTCCTGTGAGATGAACGCACCTAAAGCTATATTGCTAGCGTCTGTGGTTAGAAAGAATGGTTTTTTGAAATCGGGATATGCAAGTATGGGATCGTTCATAAGGAGACATTTTAATTTTTCAAAGGATGAAATATAATCTGGGTCGTCTATGTTTATTTTAGCTGCTTTCTTTAACCCAAGAGTTAAAGGTTTTGCAATATGTGCAAAGTTTGGTATGAATTTGCGGAAGAATCCGCATAATCCTAAGAATGATTTTATTTCTTTTGGGGTTTTAGGAATCGGAAATTTTTGAATTGCTTTGACTTTATCTGGGTTTGGTTTGATGCCTTCTGTAGTTATGACGTGACCTAAAAATTCTGTTTCCTTTTTCAAGAATTCGCATTTATCTTATTGTAGTTTTAGATTAGCGTTGCGCAATTTTGCAAAGACTCTTTTTAGTGATGCCAAATGTTCTTCTAATGAGGTGGAATAAACAATTATATCGTCTAAGTAGACTAAACAATCTTTATAGATTAGATCTTCTAGTAAATTATTCATACACCTTTGGAACGTGGCTGGTGCATTTTTTAGCCCAAATGGCATTCGTGTGTACTCGTAATGACCATGTTTAGTGGAAAATGCGTTTTTTTCGATTGATTTGGGATCCATTTGGATTTGATGGAATCCTTTGGCGAGGTCAATGGTTGTGAAATATTGACATTTTCCAAGTTTGTCTAATATTTCATCCATTACCGGTATTGGGAACTTGTCATCGATAGCGATCTCATTTAGACTACAATAGTCGATTACTAAACGGAACTTTTGTTCCTTGGATGCGTCCTCTTTTTTGGGTACAATCCAGATTGGAGAACAATAAGGCGATTTCGATTTTCGTATGATTCCTTGTTCTATCATTTCATTAATTTGTTTATTGACTTCTTCGTCAAAAATTTGTGGGTATTTGTATGGGTGTTTGTATATTGGGTCCTCGTGCTTGGTTCTGATGTTATGCTTTATGGTACTAATAAAGGTCAAATTTTCACCTTTCCTATACTGGATATCGCTAAATTCATGCAATATTTTCTTTAACTTTTCTACTTCTTCTGAATTTAAGTGATCGAGTCTAAATTCGTTTTTTTCCTCGATACTGTTATTTATTTCTTCTGTGAACGCTTCATATTTGAACTCTGGGGGAGGATAAGGTATTGATTTTTCTTTTCCTTCTTCTTTATTTGTGAATTTGAAATAAAATTTATGATTTGATAGTGTCACACTATTTTCTTCATAGTTTATAACGGCTTGACATGCTTTGAGATATTTTCTACCTAGTAGTATGTATGGCAATAAAATTTTTGATGGTTGGGGCAAAGTTTGCTTGGTGCAAAAGATACGCTTTTATTAAGCTCTATTATTCCTTTCATTGTTTGGACATTCAAATTTTCTGAGGTTTCTGGAAAATTGAAATAATTTTTGTTGATAATATTTATTGAAGAGCCTGTATCTATGACGCACTTTAAGGGGATGTTATTGATTTTTAGTTGGATATAGGGGTTTGATTGGACGTACTCGGTTGATCTGTTTGGTTCATTGGTTCTGTTTGAACTGTCTGATCCGAGGCTGATTGATGAAAACTTTCGGACCAGTCCATTCTATTCTGACCACTGGTACTTTCTCTTTGCCTTTTAGTAGATTGATTTACCACGGGATTTTGATTCTGGGGTTGATTCTGAATCTGATAATTAATGTCCCTGTCTGCCTGATTAAGATTTTGTTGAAATTCTTCTCGAAGCTGTTGATTATTTTGGGGAATAGGATTTGAATTATTGTATTGGTTGCTTTGCCTATAATAGGTTTGCCCTGAATTATTTTGGTTTGATCTGTAGTTTGAGTTTCCTGAAGTACTCTGATTATTAGTTTTGGGTTTCTCGGTGGAACTATTTTCATATTGGCCTTCTCTCTGAGCTACTTGCTTTAAATTAGACACTGTAAAAATATCAAATTTTGCTAATGTCATGTAAAGCTTGTCTGGTAATCTTTTGATAATAACATCTTTGATTGTGTTATTCATGGCATTTGTGTATAATACGGTGTTGGCTGCGTTGCCTTCTAATGCTAACTTATTTACTATAATGAATGACTTATGTTCTAAATCTTCAATAAACTTACGAAGGTTTCCTCCAAAAAAAGTGTGGTATAGCCGTCGTAGTAGTTCTTCATAAGGCGTTTGCACCTTATATTCGCTGATGAGGGCGGCCCGCAACTCGGTCCAATTGTTGGTCCGATCGGTCCGATAGTTGTGATGTCCGTTGTGCTTCTCCAGTGAGCTGCATCTCTATAGTGCCGTACATCAAACTGTGTTGGCGGACGTCCCTTGTCGGGTACAGTTGTAAAATATAATCAACTCTCCGTATAAACGTGCTCAAGGTCGAAGCGTCACCATCGAAATTGGGCAACTGTCTAAGCATAGTGTGCCTGGTTCAGGTGTGTTTCTTCTAGGGACATCTCGGATAATTTGTCCAACGTTGGAAAACAAAGAGTTCACAATCAAAGAAGGTTGTTGTTTTTATTATTTCCTCCAACACTGTACTTAAACTCCAGGATTCGATGTCGCGCTTTTGCGGATAAAACGAAAAAAAAATTTTCGGGGGCTTTGGGCCCTAATTACTTACGGCTCCTTATTATTTTAATTTTTAGCACAAAAAGTCTCGATCACGGGCAAACCTCAGATTTGATATCTATAACGGTGGCTTGACACAAGTTTCGCACATTTAATTATTTAATGGTACACCAAAGGTCTAGTTTATTAGGCAACCTTAGATTAGATATCCGTAACGGTCGCTTATACACAGGTTTTGCACGCACTAAATATATTTCGTTTTATCCTACCGACTGCGCCAATTATAAATCCATTTCCTTTATAAGTGAAAAAAAAAGAAAATATTGGATCTATCGAACTCGAAAGAAACGGTCTTTATTTAAAGAATGCGTCTTAAGAACTAACTTATCATTATTCATACAATTATGTTTACAGTTCGGTTAGAAAGCTTTTGATGTTTCCAATTATGTTGAAAGTTCGGTTAGAAAGCTTTTTATGTTAGTAGTGGGAGCTTTTGATCGGATGATATCTTGATCTGGAATTTGATTGGCTTATTGATTTCGCCTACTAAGCGTTCTCACGCTTGGAAGATTTTTTGGGGACAGATTTGTTTATAATGTTGAATTCTCACGCTGGAAGAGTTTTTGGGGACAGATTTGTTTATAAAGTTTTGTTTAGTCTCGGTTGCAGTAAACATCCGTTTTGTAGACTAAGAAAGGGGCGAAGTTATGTGGGTGGATGGAGAGGCGGATATATTGCTATATGTATATTTATGTGAATATTAATATTCACGTCTTTTCGCAATCAAAATATCAAATTAAATGAAAAAGCCTGTACCAAAAATTCTGTTTCTAAGCGAACGCAATGCATGCGAACGAATTTTAACGGATCTTTTTCATGCTCTCTTCTTTGCTTACGCTTTGTGTTCTCTGTGCGAAATGAGAGTAAGTGAAGACATATGCGTAGTATGCAAAGGGGCTTGTTAATTTATTCTTGCAAACAAAAAACAAAAAATTTTGTTTTCCGAAATGCACTTAAAATTAATATTATTATTAATGAGGGCTACTACGATCTTGATTAGATTTGGCACAGTCATTTATTGGTGTAATAAACTCACTAATATTATTCATAACAATAGCTTAGAAAATAACGAATTTATTCCGAAAAGTCACTGTTTGTGACTTTGCCGTTTGTATAGGAGCGATTTGATATAGTTGTCCGATCCGGCTGAATCCGAGATATACAAACTGTGCAGTATATACAAGCCTACATGCAAAATTTTAACTGTGTAGTTCGAACGGTCTAGGAGGAGTTTGCATTGATCCAGACGGAGGAAGCTCTTTTCCATGATCTGAACTATATAAGAAGTTGTTTCAAATATGGAATTACCGATGCGGGAACCTCGGCTATGGTATTGAGAAAAATAAGCAATCATTCATGGTACCCTGCCGAAGATATACTACTTAGCTCTGGCGTTGTTTGATTCAAATATCTCCTCCAATGAAAATATTAGAATGGGTAGCAATCTTCAATCAATGGAACCAAATGTTAAACTCAAAAATAATAGACATTCACGTTTGTTGGTCTTTCAAAAATGTAGTACTTCTTGTCTGACTTTGTGTTAGCAAAAACAAAGAATTTTTTTGAGAAATTTAATCTACCACAAATATTACTTGAACTGGGTCCATCGAATTGGAAAAAATCATTTGAATTTAAGAAAGGTTGGACATACTGCCGGAATGTTCTTGGTGTAAATGATATGGCCGAAAGAGGAGTCAAATTTATGCAAGAATACAACAGAGTTCTAACAAGCCACCAGGAAGAAAAGCAATTATTGGATCAAGTTGATGAAGTTCATAAAAAAATACCCCACTGTAAAAAAAGTGATCTGACTAGATCTCCTACTAGTCGACTAAACCCATTAATACCAATTCTTTATATTCACCTTTTCTTTGTGTAAAATAACATCAAGTGTTAACTAATACTATATTTCAAAGCATGCTATTTCGCTCACTCTTACAATATTTGTATGGCGCTATGTATGCTTATATGGGTGTATCACACTAAAAACTTTAGGTGAGCTTCGCACCCATTAAACATTATCCAATCAGCCCCAAATTTCTTTGTGATTTTTTTTAGACTAAGAAAAGTAAAATTCCTGGCACTTAAAAAAATATTAATATTCCCATGTATATATGTATAATATACATTGTATATACATATACTATACAGATGAGTGTTTATATATACTCGTACATATGTATATATATTTACAGAGATATTTATTGCCAACCTTCAGAAATGGTTTACTTGTATTAAACCTTAATCCCTATTGTAGATGTGCTCAACACACGACTACGAACAATTTCAAATTTATACACATACACAGACTATCTACCCACCCGATTTCAGTTGTACTTGCCACTTTATTCATTCAACTGTCTGACTGACAAGCCAGCATGTATGGACTTCATCCGTTTACCGTCGTATTTCTGGTTTTGGCCATTTGATGGCAAACAGCTATCATCAATTTAAAAGACTAGTGCTGCCACAACTTCACTCAAACCAGTTTCCAGACTGGCCTGTAACTAGACTTTGCGTGGCGTTTCAACCCCCCTTTTTAAGGGTAAACACATAATCCATTTAAATTGTTTGTGGTTTTTCTTATTGTTTGTAACCCTTCATGTTTTGTTGAAAATTTGACGATTCCACTGCTCGCTCTATGCAAAATTCTATTGGCATTTAATATTAGAAACGGAGACATATTTTCGATTTCTGAATGTCTGCTCTTGTTTTCGAGATTCAATGAAATTCAGTATTAAAGCCAGTTGCCAACATTCTCTTTAAAGCATTAGACTTGCAACTTTTAAATAGTTTCTAAATATTTGACTAAAAGGGGGTAAAACTTTATAAACGAAATGTTTTGGTAACGAATTTTTGAGGTTTGAAAATGAAAACCGAAACCCGAAATAATTTTGACCAATATGGATGAATCACAGATATACTGTCTGCATATATGTAAGATCCCAGCGTTATAGTTGAAACTGAGTTCCAGATGGACAGACAGACAGGGGGATGGACGGACTAGCTAGGAGGAAATCCTTTAACATGAAAGCATAAAAATGAATAAAAATATCTATCAATAAGTTGACGAAGAAGCATATACTTTTTTATACGGTAACAATAAAATACGTTGTTAATGAAAATTAAAATCGCATCAAAGTCAAACAATTTTAAAGAAAAAACAGAAATTTAATTTTAAAGCAATCGAGTCAAAAGCATCGAAGTTATTTACAAAAGTCACTGATTTCGACCGATCGTTCCAAGCTACAGGATGTAGTCACGAAATCATGATCAAATTTAGCAGAGTCACTAGTAGCTATGTTTAACTGATAAATATAAATATTTAATGCAAAGTAAAAAGTAATGAAGTAATTGTTTTCGAATGATCGTTCCCATGGAAGATATAAGATATTGTCACCCGATTTTGATCAAATTTGGCACAGTCATTAATGGGTTTAAGAAAGTCAACAATATTAAATTTCACGATAGCTCAGAAAATAACGAAGTTAATGAGAAAGTCACTGTTCGTGATTTTGACATTTGTATGGGAGTTAAATACGATCCGGCCAAATCCGAGATATACAGCCCATGCAGTATATACAAGACAACATATAAAATTTGTTGGCTCTGGCGCTTATAGTCTTCGAAATGTAGGTGTCTATGTGGAAGGACGATCGCGCAAACGGACGGACAGACGGACAGTGGACGGATGGGCGTATATGGCTAGATTGACTCGTTGATCATGATCAAGAATATATATACTTTATGGGGTCAGAAAACCTCCCTACTGTCTATTACATACATTTAGGCGACTTTAATAAATCATTGCACCCTATTTACCATTTAAAATCTATGGCTACTGAAATGCAGGAGCTGGATAACTACAGCTAATTTCGAGCTAAATATGAAAGGATCGAAGATTTTAAAGAATATTGTATTGAGAGCATAGAATTCGGAAAAGGTTCATGGAAAGTTAGAAGTACAGTAAGAATTAAAAAATTATGGTGTATTTAAAGCAGCTAAGGTTAATTTCATACCAATTCTGAATGTTATTAAAATCGGATTGAAGGCAAAAAAACGATGATGATGCATAGATTAACTTCATCCGCATACATACATAAAAAGAGTGAGTCCAAATGACTACTCCAAACACACTTGAATGGAGTTAGAAAAAGAAGACATGAAGACGACCGTTTGTATGTTCTTAGAAAGATATTGGAGAACCCAATCAACCAAAAAGTTGGGGATACCAAGTTCGTTCAACTTATGTATAACCACAGTACGATTCGGATTTCTTACCATTTTTATGAAGAGAAATATTTTGTGATTAGTTCTAAATAGACTGGAAATAGAAAAATGTGACGGAAAGTAAGAATAATTTAAATATTGGCTTACATAGAGCCTCTGCACAAAACCTCAATAAACAATCGCGTACATAACGGCAATAGCCTGATTAGTGCCAGCTTCATTGTTTTGTAAAGTTCAGTATAAGCTATATTTTTGTGGGAAAACTGAAGCGTCAGCAACATCATGCTTTAAATAAGTTTTTGGAAAAGCAGAAATATGAAGGTAGAATCTAAAATATCTATATAGTTTCTAGAAAGTTTAGACTTAAGTCCCCATTAGTTTTGCATAACAGGCCTTAAAAATACTGCTTGGAATCAAGTCCAAGCTGATGGCGAGCAAGACAGCACAGCGTAACTCAATCAAAGTACAGGAATACAGGCAAACATGACTAGCTTGGGCGTTGAGTGTAAGGCAACACATTACATATTAGAACGCATATAAAGTAGGGGAAAGGGCCCAGTTGTTGAAAATCGTACGAAAAAGTTTTTTTACATTTTTTTCAAAGTACCAAAATTTTGTGAAATTAACAGTGAAAAAATGAGTGTAATGCATGAAGATATTGTATTTGCCGTATATTTCGTGATTCTATAAAAATTTATGTGATTATGTAGTGTCTATAAAAAATATACATATAAACTTTAAACTATATAAAGGTCCGGTTATGACTCAGCTGGGGGGCCCAGTTATGTCCTATTTTTTTTTTGCACTCGGATTATGTAAAATTGTCAAATTCCAACATTTTGGTTGTTGTTTAACAACAAGGAAAGGAATTTACATATTGAGACCAGTTCGTCTGAGAATATTCTGGAAGATCTCGATCGGGAATGTTTCATTTGGTAATACACTGATTAAGTAACGTTTGGGAATTAAATGACTTTACATAGTTTTAGTCAATGTTCATGTAATCGAACCACTGTATATTTTCAACACCGAAGAAATCAACAACGAAGCGAGCAACACTATCACGGCAGCGCGTCAAACCAACATCACCATCATCTGATGAAGAAACAGATTTCTGCATCATTTGCCTAAAGCTGTTGCCGAAGAAATTGACCGCTGCCAACTCTATCCATTGCGTTCATTTCATTCAAAGTGCGCTAGCATGGAAGCAAGTTCTTTTACATGCAAAAACTGCGAAAGTGACATGGACGACGAGGAATAGAAATCGTTGTCATTTATGGCCATTGGAGTCCATTTTCTTTTGTGTTTTTCATTGTTTTTGCCATTGAAGGCCCACATAATCAATAAACCATAAAATTACAACAATTGGTGTGACATTCCTTTTATTTGTTCTTATTTTCAGTGAATTTCTTAAGGTGAGTCATAACTGGGCCACTTTTTTTTCGGCCTAAAAAAAGTTATCCCAATTAAATCTGTTTTAAAATTTTTTGAGTAACTCAAATAAACATACATTCTTTGGAAAAAAGTTGCGTTTGGTTAATATTTAAATGTTAAACTTCTTAATTTTTAATTTTCCGGAACTGAAGAAAAAATTTCGAGGTTTTTCAAAACCCGGGTCATAAATGGGCCCTCTCCCCTACTATATAAAGTATATATATTCTTGATCAGCACGTCCATCCGGATAGGTCGAAATTATGCTAAGATTGAAGGCCGTTCCTTCGCAAACATTAGAATTTGGTGCTGCCTATGATTTAAAATCTAAAAAAAAATTATTAAGATTTATTGACCTGAATTATAGCTTAAACCCAGTTTTGATTAGACTTTTCAGATAAAACGTCTTTCCACTTTAATGGCTATAGGTGAGGAAAGCTTAACAAACAACTTGCAAGTGTACACAAACTTTGACGCGGTCGAAGTTAGCCCCGGTCCTCTTGTTTTCATACCCTTGCAGAGGGTTTTATAAAATTGGTCACATATTTGTAAAGCACAGAAGGAGACGTTTCCGACTCCATAAGTATATAAATATACATATTCTTGATCAGCATGAGAAGCTAAGTCGATATAGTCATGTCCGTTTGTCCGTCCGCCTGTCCATCCGTCCGCCCATCCATCCATTGGTGCGTATGCGTTTTACTCAGCCACCCTAAGAGTTATTCGGATGAAACTTGATATTTGAGCTACTTGTAACCCGGGTAAGATAAAGTCTGAAAATTGTCAGTATCGGACCAATATAGCATATAGTTGTAAAAGAAGCATGAAGAAATTGATGTATCGCTATAAAAATTTACTAATATGATAGTTTTTATACCCTTGCAGAGGGTATTATAAAATTGATCAGATGTTTGTAACGCACAGAAGGAGACGTTTCCGACCCCATAAAGTATATATATTCTTGATCAGCTTGAGAAGCTGAGTCGATATAGCCATGTCCGTCTGTCCGTCTGTCCGTCCGTCTGTGCGTATGCGTTTTACTCAGCCATCTTAAGAGATATCGGGTTGAAATTTTTTTTGGAGACTCTTTATTACCTGTGTGAGATAAAGTATGAAAATCATCGGGATCGGACTACTATATCATATATTGTTAAATAATCATTAAATGTGTTTTGAATTCAGTAGTTTGAAAAATATTTGAGCATATTCATTGATTTGAAATTTCACTTTTCTTATCGAATTAAATATAATAAAGAACTGCAAGGGTATATAAACTTCGGCAAGGCCGAAGTTAACTTCCATAGCTCGTTTATATAAAATATCAGATCCCTTAATTTTAATCTGATCGGATAAATAGAACACAAGTTACAGTCAATTTAAAACAGGGCTGTTTAATTGGCGATTTAATTGGCATTAACAGAAGTAATTCCAATTGGCATTGAAAAAATAATTTTTTTAATGAAATTTTTTTCATTGGCATTAAAAAAAATTGTCTAAAATACCAAATGTTTCTGTTTGTAGCCCTGTATTATTTATCCATGGTTAAATCGATTGTACTAAGCTTCTAAGTTATCGAAATAAGATGCTGTGTAACTCTGAATATGGGGTTTCTTTCATTTTTCGCATTTGAAAGTGTATGAACACTAAATAAAGATAAACTCTTAATTTACCGGAATCGAATGGATCCTCATCAGGTTATGAGTCAAATACAGACGAGTGTGTGCAAAATGATTTGTGTCATAAGTGAGAAAAGATAAAATGAGTTCTTTTTACCAAATAGAAAAGCTGGAGGAGAGGCACTATGATTCTTGGTCTGATCAAATGCGAAGCGTATTGATCTTTGCTGAATTATGGAACAGAAAGCGTTTGCGATGGTAACACTGAGTGTAAAACCGTGTAAATAATTGTGCCACACCAGAAAGTAAAAAGCTCAAGGAAACGTATTAGCCAAGCGGACCCGTTTGAGGGTTGTCCATATATAAAAAGCGGCTTAGGTTCCAGCTAAGGAAGGACAAGATGAGCGACTATCTCAATATGTTCTTCTATGCAATGGACAACCTAGTGTAGTGAATATTTAGCTAGATGAAGAGGAGTGGTTAAGATTAAACATCGTGGTCAGCTGAAATGGCTTCACCAAATCAGATTAAGCAAAGAAATATACAAAAACGAAACATAAAGAAAAATAAGTCATAAAGATTCATATGGCAAGTATTGCTCAAAGCCAAACAACATACATCCGCACTCTGTCGCTTAACACTTAAGACTAAAACGACGCATTATCAAGTCGCCAAACGCTGAGCATATAAACAAGTTTCAACACCCGAAGACGTGGGGCATTAGAATAAGCATTTTTAAAAAAAATTTTCGCCTCGAGTATCGAGCCTAGAGACTAAGAATTCATTTATACACACAATACTTTTTCAAATAAAATCAGTTCATATTTTGAATTCAACGAATGAAGATTGGGTTATTTTCTTTCTCTTCGGAAATCCCTGTACATTATGGTCCTTCGAAAAAAGGAACTCTGCAGTTTTCCCCCACCAGTGGTAAGAGACTCAGAGTGTGAATCAGCGCCTTGAAGTCTGAATTCTAATGCAAGTATAAATGCTAAGATCAGCTAAAGGTAGCAAAAATATAATAACTCTTGTTCTCCCCCACCAGTGCTAAGAGACATAGTATGAAAAAAAAGCAAAATATTGCGTGGTATTTTCGGCGGCGCGCGTGTTTGTGTGTGGCGTATTCGAAGCCCTGATATCGAAAAATAAAGTTAACTAGTGTATATGTAGTTGCAAGTCGGCAACTACAAACAGCCATTGTATTCGTCATATTGCGAGTACACCTGTGTTAAAACGACCAACATCGGCGACCCATCAGCCTGTGCGAAGACCAGCACCGGCACCGTCTAGCGCGACAAGATAGACCCTGAATGCAGTAGGACCGGCAGCGCTACAAAGAGCGTCCAACAATCAAATACATCATTAATTAAAATTGTTTGCAAAAAAGAAATATGTTACTCTGTTAAACTGAGCAATAATTGCGTTGCTCGGTCTAGAGTGTGGCCCGTAAAGCCACACGCCAAATAGACAGGAGATCACTGCGATGATCAAGTAGGGAAAGTAAAAAAAAAAATATAAAATTTAAAAAAAAAATTCATTTTATTTATAAGCAAATTGCCCGTTGAAGGGTCAATAATAATATAAAAATATATACAACAAATACATTCATATAAGTAAATACATAAAAAGAAAATAAAAAAAAATCAATTTATTGTCAAACATATTTACATACACCATACAAAATGTTTCTTAACAAAACTGAAAAGTTGTTAGGGAAGCAGTTAGAGTTGCATACCAGGATAAGGCAGTTGGAAGCACTAGATCCCAGAAACATAACTAGCAAGGTGATCGAGGAAGTAAAAGAGATTAGGAATCGATGGTTATCTAATCATAACAAATTGCTACAGCAGGAGACTTTCGATCATCAGTATTTCAGAGATTAAATATATGAAGAAGTGCCAAAATAATTGCTACAAAGGAGTGTTGCGCGCGAATGCGACCTCCAGTAATGAAAACGCTAATGGTAGCCAGGAAAAATTTCAATAAAAGGTCCGTCAGCTCCAGCAATATTTGGACATGGTGAGCAAAGGTTAACGTATGATAGACAATAGAACAGGCGAAATATATATTAAAAAAATATAATTTTTGTTCAAGAAGGTACAGATGTGCCAAGCTTATACAGATGAAGAAAGGGGAAGCGAGGAGCATGGTAGCTCATCTATTGTCAGGTTCAGCTGACAATTATAGTGCTGCTTGGGAATTGTTAACCAAGTGGTATGAAAATAATCGGAATGTATTTTCCGAACAATTAAGTCGGATCGTTGATTTACCGATGATCAACAATGAATCCGCAAAAAATGTAAAGGGAGTGATTGACATAGTTAATGAGTCAGTGCACCTAATGAAAATTAAAACAAATTTGACCGATGAAATTGACATAATATTTGCACAATTGTATGAGAGTCAGATTAGGAAAACCACGCAAGTTCAATTGCTATCTGATGTCATGGAATACTTGGAGCAAAGATATTGCTCGCTAAGTGCCATAAAAAAAGAAGAGAAAAAACCGTTACAAAAAACGTCGGCTGCGGTGCTTAAAGATAGTTGTCCGATCTGCAAAGGTCCGTGGCATAACGTACTTCTGTGCACCATACCCTTCTTCATGTTGGGGAAAAACAGGCGAAGGTAAATACTTGTGTTACGGAACTAAAAAAACTGTTGGCCACATCTCTAATACAAGTTATAAAAATAATTGGAGAGTATGAAACATTAGGAGCCTTGATTGATAGTGGTTCTCAAAGCACTATTTTATCTGAAGAAGCCGCTCAAATGTTAAAATTACCTAAGATCAAGAAACAAACAAAAATAAGTGGCGTATCTGCAACAAAAAGTAGAACGTCGAAGTGTAAGGTGAATATTGAAATGAAGACACGAGATTCGGAAAAGGAACTGCTTAAGGTTGAATCAATTGTATTGCCGCAATTAATGAAAGATCTTCGGTCAAAAATAGCAAACGTAGATATGTCAAAATGGCAAACTTACGTTCTAGCTGACCCCAACTTTGATAAACCTGGTAGGGTTGATATGATAATATTGGTAGACGTATATACCCACATCTTAAAAAGTGGAGTTGCCAAGATTAACGGCTTGCTGGGACAAAACACTCAATTTGGCTGGATCCTGTCGGGATGTACTAAGTCAAAAGAAGATGAGTCTATAGTAGCTACAACAATCGACGTTACAGATATGGAGCGTTTTTGGGAGTTGGAGGCAGACGAAAAAGATGATACAGAAGCTACCGAATGTGAAGAAAATTTTAACAAAACGACTAGGATGCCGCAGGAAGATACGTGGTAACGATCCCATTTAAGCAAGAAAAAGAATTAGGTGATTCAAAACCTCAGTCAACTGCGCGGTTTCTTAAGTTAGAGAAAAAATTTCAGAAAAATCCAAAACTCAAAGAAGATTATGAAAAATCCATTAAAGAATATTTGGGTTTGGGCCATATGGTAGAAACTAAGGATGAAGGTGCTTATTACCTGCCACATCAAGCAGTAGTTAGCGAAACATGTCTGACAACTAAACTAAGAGTTGTATTTTACGCATTTGCGAAAACAACAAATAACAAAAGTCTAAATGACGTAATGTGAATCGGGCTACGACTTCAAAAGGACATATTCGACATAATATTAAAATGGCGAAAATGGCAGTTCGTAGCATCTGCAGATATTGAGAAAATGTATCGACAGATAAACATTGATCAAGACGATCAAAAATATTTACATATTTTGTGGAGGAATTCACCACAGAAAAAATTAAGAAAATATAAATTGACAACAGTAACGTACGGTACTGTATCGGCACCGTACTTAGCTACAAGGGTGCTTGCAGAAATCGCAAACAGGTGTCAGGATAAAGTGATTAGTGAAATTATCCGAGATGAGTTCTACATGGATGACTTAATGATAGGGGGTGATACCGTACAAGAATCAAAACACAAAGTTCAGCAGGTTTCCAGAGAGCTAGAAAAGGCAGGAATGAATTTGAGAAAATGGATTTCGAATAGATCCGAAATTGTTGAAGAGATTATTAATACAGGCGATAATAAAAAACTAAAAATTGATGAAAACGAACCAACTAAAACCTTCGGGTTGCAGTGGGAGCCATTTAAAGACGAATTTAAATTTAAGGTAAACTGTGACGAGAACAGGAAGGTGTATAAAAGAGGGGTACTATCCACACTAGCCAAAATTTATGATCCACTAGGTTGGCTAGCACCAGTAACAGTAATAGGCAAGTTATACATGCAAAAGTTGTGGCTAACGGAGCAAAATTGGGATCAAGAGTTGTCCGATAACGAAACAACAGAATGGAAATTCTTCAGGGACAGTTTGGGGTATCTGGAAGAAGTCAGATTACCCCGATGGATCAAGACGCAACCTTATATGTTGTTACAGATTCATGGTTTTGCTGACGCTTCAGAAAATGCATATGCAGCGGTAGTATATGCTAAAATAGGTAAGACAGTTACCTTAATAGCCAGCAAGAACAAAGTTAATTCAATCAAAAATAGGAAGACTATTCCTAAATTGGAATTATGTGCAGCACACTTGCTATCGCAATTGCTAAAAAGAGTCCAGCAATCTACTGCTGTTCCAGCTGAAATATATGTTTGGAGTGACTCTACTATCACACTTTGCTGGATAAAAAACGGGGCTAGTAGGGAAAAATTCGTAATGCGTCGCATAGAGGATATCATAAAAATCAAAGAAATAACATGGAACCATGTAGAATCTGAAGATAACCCTGCAGATATAGCTTCAAGGGGTATTTGTCCAAATAAGTTAAAAGATTGCAAATTGTGGTGGAATGAGCCAAAGTGGCTCGGTGAGGCAAATGATAAATGGCCTAAACAAAAAACAGATGATGACAAGAATAAGCTGACCAGAATTACGGCATATGTATTAAGATTTATTGGCATTAAAAAAAGAGATAGAGTGTACCCATCATATCTCACCGTCAGTGAGCTTAAGAATGCTAAAAATTTTATAATTAAGCACCAACAGGCATATCAATTTAACAGAGAGATATCATGTCTTACAAGCAAATTGACATGAAAAGCAAAATTTTAAGCTTAAATCCATTTTTGAATGACGATGGAATATTGCGCGTGGGGGGAAACTTGCAAAATGCCAACATATGCTTTGACACCAAACATCCTGTGATTTTGGATAAATCACATCTAACAATGATGTTGATTAAGGATGCCCATAAGGAAACTCTACATGGAGGAATTAATCTTATGAGAAGCCAAATTCAAAGGAGATTTTGGATTTTCGGATTGAGAAACGCCCTTAAAAAATACCTAAGGGAATGCGTCACTTGTGCCAGATACCGCCAAGTAACTGCGGAGCAAATTATGGGTAACCTGCCCAAAAATAGGGTAACGGTGTCATCTCTGCTAAATTCACGTCCATTGTATACGACGGGTGAAGATATGGACAACAACGAAGTGTTAACTCTCGGTCATTTCCTAATTGGAAGACCAACATTGGAAGCAGCCGAGTCCATATCAGGGGGAAAAATGTTAAATTTAGACAGATGGAAACTAATTCAAAAAATTAAAAAAGATTTCTGGTTGAAATGGAAAGACGAATATTAATATACTCTCCAGCAAAGGAATAAGTGGCGACGAACCACAGAAAATTTAGAGAATGGTCAAGTCGTACTGATCAAAGATGAAAATTGTTACCCAGCCTCTGGGCCTCTGGGCAAGATTGAAGAAATTCACAAAGGCAGGGACGATAAAGTAAGAGTGGTAAAAGTCAAATTGCAGGAAGGGTCAATTACAAGGCCTATAAATAATATCTGTCCACTTGTTGGGGTCAAATCATCAGAAGACGTTGAGTAGAATCGATATCGGAAAGGTACCAGGTTCGGTCATCTGTCCAAAATAGGAACCGTATTGATGTTAGCAATGTTTATGATGCTTTGTCAACTTTCGAATACAGCGAGCATTAAAGATAATAGACCAAAAATAACGGAAGAGGAACTAAAGGCAATAGACGCATTGTACTTAAATCCAATGGGTGAAGTGGAAGTAGTAGCGTCCTCATGGGATCTGGTGGTATACTACGACATGTCGGCATATTTTGAAATGCTCAGTCAAGGTGACAGAATGATTCCCAAATTGAGGGGCTTATGCCAAAAACTGTATAATTTCGAAGACCAGTGTCAATTTGTGTTGAACAACACGGTTAAGCGAATTAAAGATATCGAGAAAAATTATGTGCTATTCATGATGCAAGAAAAGGCAAGACGCAAGCGAGCACCGTTTGAATTCATAGGGTCATTGTACCATATATTATAAGGTGTCATGGATGCGGACAATAGGATACAAATGGAAGAAAATATGTGAAACTTACTCACAAATCAGCAGAATTTAAAGCATCTAGAAGAAAAGCAGATATCGGTGGTAGACTTCACGGCAAACATTCTACCATAAATGAGGTAAATGAAAACTTTGGCAACATGAACAACCGGATTTAAAATATGACAGAATTGTTAAAAGAAAGTTATAATTGTAAATGAATTAAGCTCCGTGGTTGATGAATGTGAAAAAATTCAGACAGGAATTATAAGTTTATTGATAGACATTTTTTAAAGCCAAACCAAATGATTAGAAATAACTAAAATAAAAGAAAAGTTATCTGAAACTTTAGTACTGCCAGGTAAAAGAAGCGAAACGGTGTTAAAAGACATATATGCTCTGTTGACGGCCAAAGGGATTTTTTTTGACAAAAAATTAATTTTAAGTGCTAAAATACCACTTTTCAGTAGGCATCCATCCTTCCTCTACAGAGTTATTCCAATTCCCGTTCGATTGTTCAGTAATCAATTGGTAACAGTTTATATAAACAGTCAGTATTTAATATATAATTTTGAAATAGACTCGTATCACTTAATGTCAGATTCAGCAATGCAGAAATGTGATGGAAATTGGCCATGGAGTAACGCCAATGATAATGCCTGTGAGCTGACAGCGCTTAGACAAAGTACCAAATCTAACTGCCTATACACAACAATCGTTGAGACAAGATCTTACTGGGTAGAATTAGATAGTAGCAGTAGTTGGTTGTTCAAGGTCCCACCTAAAACTAAAGCCAGAGTCCAATGCGGTAACGAACACAGGCTCCACAGCTAGGGCAGAAGATAAGATTTTAGTGGCTCATCATAGCGTACAATCAGAGTCGCACATAGCTATTACTACGTCGCATATAGCCGATATTAGTAATAAACCAAATATAGAATGGAGTCCAGTTGAAGCCAACTTGGTAAACCACACGGCAGAGTTAGAGAAAATAGGACGTCAGTTACAATCACTAAAGGAAGATCATTTTGATTTACTAGGTTAAAACGTTCATCATGCAACCGGTCATGCTTCCTTAATATTAGTTATCTTACTAATTTTAATATTAATAATAATTTGTATAAGACAACCTAAGGTTAAACACACATTCCAAACAGTCGCACTTGGCGGCGGCTCGCAGAATGTTTAAGATTAAACATCGTGGTCAGCTGAAATGGCTTCACCAAATCAGATTGACCAAAGAAATATACACAAACGCAACATGAACAAAAATAAGTCATAAAGATTCATATGGAAAGTATTGCTCAACACCAAACAAACATGCATCCGCACTCTGTCGACACTTAACACTTAAGACCAAAACGACGCATTATCAAGTCGCCAAACGCTGAGCATGAAATATAAACAAGTTTTAAACCCCGCAGACGTGGGGCATTAGAATAAGCATTTTTAAAAACATTTATCGCCTAGATTCTAAGAGTTCATTTACATATACAACAATTTTTCCAATAAAATCAGTTCATATTTTGAATTCAACGAATAAATACTGGGTTATTTTCTATCGCTTCGGAATGTCCCTATTTACTGGCAAGCGTGGATTTCGCCCAGCTTGCTCTCTAACAGTAATGTTAATAGTGAACAGTTGGTTATTCTTCCTAATAAGCGAGTCCTGGGATTGTAATATTTGGTCCCAATCAGCTGCATCTGGTGAATCTGCTACATATTTCCATGCTGAACCTAACCATTTGAGCGAGCGTCTCGACCTTTTGTTGGAGACTGTGAGTTCTTCGACTTTCATGATGAAGTCCTTTTTTTCAAGGATGCCAAGGTTTTATGATAGCAGGATGATACTGATCGAGAGCGATTGATAGGTTTTCTGCGTAGCCAGCAAATAAGTCGAGAGGGATCACGTGCACCAGGTTTATGTGCCTCTCTATTCTCCATCCTTTCCCTTGCTGCGACGTCACTATTGTGCGATTCACACTTAAATACTTGGTAGATCCACACCGGTGACAGGCAGCATATGAGGGTGCTTATGTTAAAAGTAATAGAATAGTGTTAATTTCGTGACGCTTAATATTCGCTTAATTTCTAGAGTATGTGGGTGAGATATGTGTGTTTCTTTCTACTTAATATGTGATTTGTGTAGCTTCTTCCCTGTCTGTGTTATGACTGTAACCTTATTATCTTGGGCAACCTTATCAGTGAAATATCTTTTTGCATGTTTCGCTTTTATCTGCTTATTCGCGACAAAAATTTCCTAATCGTCTTCTTATTGTACTGGGCTATCGCATTTTATGTTCCCTCTGAAATATATCCTGAATTTGCTCTTCCAAAGTGACATCCTATACAATCTCTTGTGCCAGACGGATCTTTTAGACAGAGAATCGCTCCCAGATAATTGACTGTATGTTAGAACTGCCAATTTTCGGGGTTCTTAATACTGTTCAGTCTTGTTTTTGATATTACATTCTCTAGTGCTTGTTTGGGTAAGGCGGTATACTCTGATAAGTCGATGTATCGGCCACTGCGTTTGCTTTCCCTGGTTTGTACAACAACTTGCAGTTGTGTTCCTCGATCCGGGCTTTCCATCTTTTCTGCCTCGTATATATAAAAGCCTAGGATCTCCAATCCCCATAGAATGGCTAAGATCTCCTTCTGGTTCGTGGCGCAATTTTCCCCAGTGAGTGCAAGTCGTCGTGATATGTAGGTTAGTGGTCGGTTCTTCTCCTTCTGTATTTGTGAGAGGACTTGAGATATTGAAGCGTTTATTGAAGTCCTTAATAGCTTGTATCTCCGGATGTGCCCACAAGGTTGAATTCCACCTTCAAAATGTTTCAACGGCTGTCGATGTTGAAAGAGGCAGTTGTGGCAGCCCTTTCCACACGGGCGGACATTATTTTGTCCCCAGAAGACTGGAGTTTGATAGAACTTGTATTTCAAATTTGGCAGCCCTTCTATCAAATAACGGAAGAGATCTGCGCAGAAAAAAACGTGACGCTATCAAAGATAATTATTTTAATTGGGTTGCTGCAAAAAAAAAAAAAATGGTGACAATAAATCTATTGCAAGCCATACTTTGCAGGAGGTTGTCGAAACGCTCATTTTTGAAATGGATGGCAGATTCAGAGAGGTGGAAACAAATGTTTTGTACGCAGAAAGCACCAATCTGGATCCAAGATTTGAAGAACGAGTATTTAAATCAACAGATGTCTCAGCTGAAAAATTGGGTAGCTGATGGCATTGTTCCAAATCGGCTCTTGAGAGTCCAATGTATTGATTCTGTTCCTTGTTGGCAGCAATGATTTAAATGTTCATGATTACAATCCCATGAGTTCCAATTGCTGGAATGGGTACCAGGTTATACAGTTGCACTGCCTGCGTTGCCACTAATGGAAACGTGACCTTAAGTATCACATGATTGTTTGCGATTGTGCCTTGTGCCTTCATCAAGCCATATAATTGCAAGACATCGTTATCTGGAACTGGCAAATCCAAACCAAATGGAAGATGTCACTTAAGTTGGTTCAGATGTTCCCGAAGCTGGCCTGGTGATAGCAGTAACGAACTTATTTTGCTATGATGGGCATCTGTAAATACTCGGGAAATTTCGGTTTGAGTTCGTTGCAATTTCCCTGCAATAACTGTCATCTGAGTAGTTAGCGTGATATACCATTGCAATGCCTTTGCAATGCATTGTCCTGGACCTTGGTCATGTCGTTCATTTGTTGCTCCATTAGTTTCATTTGATTTTCAGTCGTGGCTTCATCTCGCTTAATGATATTGATCGTTGAGTCAATTACAGATGTCTGATTTTGCAGTAAGTTGAATAAATAGTCTTCATTTGATATAACTTTACTTATGGTGCCTGACACATCTGTTGCATATTTTGAGTCCAGCACACCAAATAAGCCGTTCGCAATGTTCCCAATTATATCAAAAGGCGATCGTCGTTGGATCGTGCCTGTACATTGCGGTGCATGCCTCTGGAACCTTCATTAAAACGCATATATCTCGAACCTTTACTACTCCGTCTGAAAATGTCTTCAGGTCGGCCCAATATGGTTCGAGATCGTAAAATGCCACAATAGTCCAGTCAGACGTTGCCATCCTTCCTGTGCCAATACTTTCATAGCATATGCCTGGTTTGGGGTTGAATCGAGTTATGTTCGTCCTTTGAGCAAATGCTAGAGGAAGTAACAACAGCATTCTGCAGATCGTCATTGCTAACCGACCGACAAACGTCTTTTTGTCTCTGGTTCTGCGGTGTCCTCGATACCATGGTCTTCTTGGGAGTTCGATCCTGTGTCATCTGCCTTGATTTTACGTTTTATCCCCGTCTCTCTAAGCAAGGGAGCCAGTTTATGGATAGCCCGCTTGTAGGTACCTCTGGCTGTTTTAACGTCTACCACGCGGACGTATCCATCCAGGCCTGGATATAATTTAACAATTCGTGCAAACGGCCACTGCAAGATTGGCACATTATCCTCCTTTAGAATTACCGTCATGCCTTCTTTGACATTGTTATATGGTTTCTTCCATTTGGATGTACCCTGCAATTCTTGTAGGTACTCTTGAGACCATTGTGTCCAGAATGTATGCTTAAGCCGTTGGACTAATTCCCATTGCTCTGGAATCGATCGCTGTGTTACTGGCTCTGCATCTGGTTGGGCTACTAATGGTTCTCCGATCAATAGATGACCTGGGGTTAGAGCTGTCAAGTCGTTGGGATCGTCTGAGTTTGGGGTTAACGGACGAGAGTTCAACACTGCTGCAACATTGACAATGATGGTAAACAGTTGTTCAAACGTTAAGTTTGCTGTTGATACGTTTTTCAACAGTAAATGCTTAGCGGACTTTACCGCAGCTTCCCATAATCCTGCCAAATGTGGAGACTGTGGTGGTATGAACTTAAATTGCATTCCTTTTTGATTGCAAAATTCCTTGATACTACCTGCTGCCGTTTCTGGGTGTATTGTATCGGTTAGCTCCTTAAGTTGGTTGTTTGCTCCAACAAAGTTTGTTGCATTATCGCAGTATACTATCTGGCATCTTCCTTTGCGCCCAATGAAGCGCTGAAGGGCGCATACAAATGAGGAGGTGGACAGGTCTCCGACCAAATCCAAGTGTACTGCCTTGGTTGCAAAGTATACAAATACTGCAATGTAGGCTTTGTCGGGACGTTTTCGTCGAACTTTATGGTGGATCCAGAATGGTCTACAATAGTCTACTCCGGCGTTGAGAAACGGTCTATTCTGAGATACCCGGTGCTCAGGTAAGTCGCCCATGACTTGTTTAAAGAACTGAGGCCGGTGTTTGGTGCATACTACGCAACCCTGGATCACATTCCGGACCATCGGTTTCACCTTGATGATGTGGTACTATTGCCGAGTGTCTCATGTCCACAATGAAGATTCTCTTCATGAAGTTCATTTTTACCACCGGATCATTATACGGCAAGAGATATGGATTCCTTGTTTCCGTTGATACTGGTGCTTGTTGTAGCCGAGTTGCAACTCATATGATTGAATGTTCATCCAGTATTAGTGGCAATGTTGCCACAGTGCTTTTGCGATCTAGTGGTTGATCAGGTCGTTTCTTTAAGTCCCGTAATTCATATGCAAATCCTGTTTCTTCAATTTGCTTAATGATTACTCTACGTGCTTGGTCCAACTCTTCCAACTCTAACTGAGCCGTTTGTTTCCTGTTCTTCTTTTGACAAAACCGTAGCACATACGCCACTATTCGCTGTAGCCGGTAAAATGAATTTCTGTGATTTACCGTATATATCCATTCACTCGTGTTGTTGGCATTGGCACTCTCGACTTGGCGCACAACAATCTGACCGAAATTTGGCACAAATGTATGCAGTTCCTTTGTAGTGGGAACCTTGCCATCAAAAATATGCCTTGGAATTTTCATGTGGTTTAGTGCCTGTACATCCTTTCGGTAGGCTTCTCATTGCTTCTCCAAATACGGCGGTAGGTCACCATCCATCCCAATTCGTTCGGTAGCAACATGTTGAAGAAACATTTTCGCTCTTACCACTACCGGTGCGAACAGTCCTAGAAGTTTGAAGATTTGACCGACTTCATATAGCCCCAGATTGATGTCACCAATGGTATCTTCCTTTGGAATTTCCTTTAGAAGTTGAGTGCTATTTGAACACCATTTTCGTAAGTTGAAACCCTTAGGTCTCAAGCCTAAGCCTCTTCAGCAAATGGAAGTTTTACAATTAGTCGATCGTCCGCCGCCGTGTGTAGGTTATCGAGGAAGAATTTTTCACAATACTCTTCCTCCGGACTCCTGTACCTTTTCATTGGCTCTAGTGAGTCTAGCTGCTAGAATCTTTCTAGAGATACCTCTGGATTCGTCATGCCTACCATACATGTGATTGAAGCTGACGTTGACATATTAATTTTGCCAGCAACAATCCATCCAAACTCTGAATTTTGTAATGTTGGACGGTTTCGATTGCCCTGTCTTCTTTCTGGTAGCAGTATAGCATAGTGATCATCAGCTCCCAACAGCATTTCAATTTTTCCTGGTTTATCAAATGTTGGGTCCGCTAATTGAATGTTTTCTGGCAATGTGACTTTCTGCGTTATTTGTTCTGTAGGTTGGTCACCTATTACGTGTGGCAATACAAATGCCTCAACTAGCATTGCAAACTTGTTGTATCTTGACCTTATAACCAAGCTTACTCGTGCCTTGCTTATCTGTGGTTGACCACCCACTCCATTTATGTCTTAATTTTTAACGACAACTTCTTTACCAGCCTCTCTGAGACGAGGTTTACTTGTGAGCCGCTATCTAAGAGTGCTCGAAACTCTCCTTTCCGTTCATTTACCAATACCTTGGCCGTTGCCAACAGAGTGTATTTTCTGCTAATTCCATAAGCAGAAGCTGCAGAAGCAGATGTTGCAACTTGGTTGCCTGTTTCCAAGTGCAACATTGTGTTATGTTTTTTATCGCATTTGAAACATCCCCTCCAAAAGCAATTTTTTGCCATGTAGTCCGGTTTTAAGCAATTGACACACAATTTGTGTCTCTGCACACAATTAAGCCGCTCTGCTGTGGATTTTATTTTAAACTTTCCACATTGGAAGAGTTTGTGCTTTGCCTACTCGCAGAAAGGACATAAGGAACTATTTGTCCCAGATGCTGTTGCGCATTTTACTTAGTTTTTCAATGCTGCGATTTTCGTTTCTTGGTTTCCCAATCGTCTCTAATGTTACGAAGCGCTGTTCCAAGAATGATAGGAAATCCTTTACTTCCTGTAGCTCCCTTATGCTGGAAAGAGATTGCTCATATAGTGCGTGGTTGAATCTATACAATTTCCTTGACATATGGAACATTATGACAGCATCTGACGATTCCATATTGACGACTACATTTTTTAAAGCTTGCAATGATTCAAAAATGTTACCATGCAAATTCTTTATAAAAGCTGCGTCATTTCCCACATTTGGGTGATCAAACAGCTTTGCCAGTGTAGCTGTTACTAGAACTCTTTTGTTATTAAATCGTTCCTGCAACACTGACCAGGCAGTGTTGTAATTGGCTTCCAAGGTTTGATTTTAAGTACCACATTTTCTCTATTGTGGATACATTTGACTCATGAACCACTTTTTTATAGATGTCATGAAATTGTTGCCATTTCAGATAATGCCCATCAAATTTTGGAATGGGAATTTTGGGTAGTTGCAATGATTGTATTGATTGCATTATAGGTGGTGATTGTATCACTGCATTTTCTGCTGGTGCCACACAGAATTTTAGCATTGTATTTTCTGCGGCCACTAACGTAGTTATATTATATCCGGCTTCGGCTGGATTTTCCGCTAGCCGATGAATCTCATAATGGATTTCTTCAATTTGTCTCCATAATTTGTCGACTACCGATTTGTAATTCATTTTTTCTTCAGGCACAATTTGACTTAATGTCCTGGACAATGAATCCAGCAGCGCACTTTGTTTGCGAACTAGTGGTTTGATCCCGATTCGCTCTTCCTCTCGTTGGTGTCTCTCTAATATTATTTTTGCCAAATGGTCCTTCCAATCTTCTACTATATTAGTTACAACCGCCTTCATTTTGCTGAAATAGTCCGTTACAAAGTAGTCATCTTCTGTTGCCACGTTGTTTCATTTTTCCAATAACTCCCGATGACTTTTCTCGAAGTTCTCCCACATGTATTCCAGGAGCTCAAGCTTCTCCTCGAAATAAGATGGCTTCATTTTCCTGGCGAAGGAATCCTTTTTGGTATTCCGAATGAAAGCCTGAATTGCTTCTCCTCGTTCTGTCTGTTGCTTATAAAACTCCTCCATGTCTTTTTTTTTTTATATTCTCTTGTAATTGCTTATTGGTACTAGTACTTGACCCGATGGGAGTTTAGTTTTTTTTGTCAAAGATAGGGAACGCTCCGACTCGTTCCTAATATTGGTCAAGTGTAGCACAAATAAGAATAAGAAAAAAACGAAGTCGCTTTTTGATTAGTGTTTTAACAATAGTTAATTTTTATTTCCAATTACCTATTCTTCTACACTGATACACGCCACGACAGTGAAACCAGTTTTTTAATTTCTTTTCTTTGTTATATATTTTCAAAAATTGCTGACCAATGGGTTACTGACTGACCGAGTTAACTAGGTCAGAGATTGCTGACGTCAGGGAATGCAACAGGGTTCATAAGTTGATCAAAACTTAATTTTTTTTGTTTTTTTTTTATAACAATAACTTTTTATGACTTGGTCGCCTCGTTGACACAAATCGATGTTAAATGTTTTTGACAAAGTGATCGCCTACTTGATCAACTTTTTATTCAATGGGTATGCACTGCTACCCCGTCGCGGAAAACCAACTCCTAGGTTTCCAATAAATTGTTTTTAGTCGCTAAGGTGGCTAAGCAATGATTGGCAAGTTAATCGATTGCGATGTTTTAGTCGGGACCCCAGATTGATGGGAAATGTTCATCAATTTGTGCCCTCGCTTAGGATTGTTCTGTGTCCATAGCGTGCAAAGAAAGTAGTCGCCTAGTTGACCAGTTTCCTTGTTGTTGAGAGATTGGTCCTCTGAGTTACCCAAGTATTCTCACTTGATGACGGTTTCACCAAGTCTGTTGCTCTTTCAACTTGGAGCCGCCAATGTCGGGGTCACCAAAATGTTTAATGAAAGGCGTTAATATTTCTTGAATGTATTTAATGTTTATTTATTTATAAGCAAATAGGCACTAGCACATAAACCAGTGACTAATAGTCACTTCGCAGTGAGATTACAAAGGTAGAGATGCTCAACAATGCAGAGTTCGACATAGTGTTAGGTCAGCAAAATACGTCTTTATTGATAATAGCTAACTATAGCAGCTTAATGAACTAGGTCTTTATTGTTAACTGCTGACCATATCAGATATACTAATGACTGATAAGCCATCGATATCTATAATCGGGTTATATACTAATCATCACATATATTTCCATGTGTTCTATATTATGATTGTCTAATTGTTATTTTATTTTATATAATCTAAACACCAACAGTTTTGTTAAATTAGTTTTAAGTACAAGACTTATAAAAATCATAAAGAAAAGATTTAAAATGGAACGTAACGTATTTCGTTGTCTGTTGTGTAAAGAATTTAGTAGCTTTGAGCTGTTCATGAACAGTGAGCAACTGAGCAAAGTGAGCGAGTCGACTTACTACGAAAAATATAACAAGTGAACATGTTCACCAAAAGTTTCACAATATAAACGAAGTAAGGCAGAGATGGCCGAGCTTAGAAGGCCTGTTGTCTCTCTCACCCTGCGTTCCCCACTTTCTGAAACTTTAGAACAACATCACAACTTCAACGTCACAAAAACAACTTCTTCGACAAAAAAAAAAAAAAACACAGCAAAATATTATATTTTAGCAAAAAAAAAATATATATACATATACATATGTAGTTTATACCCTTGCAGTCCGAGGCCATAATATTTTTACATGCTGCAAACTCTTTTTCTGTATTTCATTTAATCAATGCACAGACAAAACCTTCCAAATTTAATTTCCATTCCTTTTTCTTCCTCCAAATCCATCAATACACATACAGTTTATGTAACTTTGCGTCTGTGTGTGTCTTCGTGTGCTCTGCTGATTCGACCAATAACATAGCAGGCTGCCTGCAGCGCTGTCGGCGAACTTTGAGCAGAAAGCGGCGTGAGCAGATGCCATTTATATTGACTGTAACTTGTGATCTATTTATCCGATCTTATTGGACGCATTTGCAAAATTGTTCTATCCTAATATCTTTAAAACTGGCTGAGTAACACACCTACGCTACGACGGATAGACGGACAGGGCTATATCGACTTAGGTTTCCACGCAATATATTATTTCTTGCATTATATTTTTTAGATTAAAAATAAAACTTGAAATGATTTTTCGGATTATTAAAGGTATTTTTTGCTGTATTTTTTCTAAAACGTACACTTTACACTTAGGTGTAGGACCCAAGATCTAGTCAATGTATGTATATATGACTAAGTGTATATAACACAGAGTAAGCATATGTACCGTGTGTTGTGTTTGTCTTCATTCCATGCTCTTTCGATTTCTCGTATTTTCTGCTGTCCTCTATATACATATGTACATATATGTCGGGTCACTATTATTTTCATCTGAACCATCTTTTTTGTGCCTACCATCGAACCACACTCGGCGACAGCGTCAGAACGCTGGCGCCCCGCTAAAACGTTACTTTTTAGAGCGACAAAATACAAGCAACCAATCATAACATAATTAAAGGCTGATGCAATATTACAATAATGATGAAATTGTCATTAATGTGAAATATCCACAACTACAACCACACGCACACAACTTCGACATGCGGCGACACACCCAAAACCACAAACACACATACACAAACACGGTATGCGCTGACATATATACATATATAAAGAAAAGAAACAGTTTTTATACCATACACCCATAGGGTGAAATGTTATATTAACATCGCCAATATGTATGTAACAGGCAGAAGGAAACTTTTCCGATCCGTCTGTCCGTCTGATCCGTAGATCTCGAAAACTATAAGAGATAGAGCCACGAAATTTGGTATGTAGGCTCATGTAGTATGTAGAGTGATCAATTTTATTTCAAATTTTTACCACGCCCCTTTCCGCCCCCGCAATTAAAAAAAAGTTTATCTCAAAATCTGTTGCAGCTATATGGTATGTATATTTGCTTAGTAAATGCGCACATTTTGTATGTATAAAGATTTTGCCACGCTCTTTTCCGCCCCCGAAATTTGAAAAACTCGATTATCTCCCGTAATTTTCTACCTTGTGGAATCAAATTTGGCACACTTAAATTTGATACCCAGAAAAATACAAAATTTGATCAAAATCAAACTAAAAATAGCCAAGTTATGCATATAAACGTTTTTCCACAAGCACGAAGTTGGCCGTTGGCTAGTGGGGGCGCTAGGGTGCTCGTATGCTTGACTAACCGCTATACTAAGATATGCTTGTAATAACCAGAAGGCCGGAGTTAACTTCGACAGCGTCGAAGTTTGTATACCCTTGCAACTGTTTTGGTAATTCTTTCCTTACCTACAGCCATCAAAGTGTAAAAACGTTTTATCCAAAAAATCTAATGTTTGCGAAAAAACGGTCTTCAATCTTAGCATAGGATGTAACGAACTTTTAGATGAGATTTACTGTTTTCCACCGATCGTTTCTATGGGAGCTATATGATATAGTTACCCGATCTTTACCAGATCCGGTACAGTCATTAACAGGTATATTTAACTATCAAATGTTTAATTTGAAAGAAATCCCATTAAAAGTAACGAAGTTATTGACAGAAGTCACTGTTTTAGACCGATCGTTCCTATGGGAGGTATATGATATAGGCACCCGGTCGTGATTAAATTTGGCACAGTTGTTTATAGATGCTATAAACTCACCAATATTAAATTTCATGATGATAGCTCAGAAAATAACGAAGTTATTGAGAAAAGTCACTGTTCGTGACTTTGCCGTTTGTATGGGAGCTATACGATATAGTGGTCCGATCCGGCTGAATCTGAGATATAACCCTGCGGTTTATACAAGCCTACATGCAAAATTTAAGCTCTGTAGCTCTAACGGTCTAGGAGGAGTTCGCATCGATCCAGACGGACGGACAGACGGACGGACGGACGGACATGGCTATTTGAACTCGTCTCGTTGTGCTGATCAAGAATATATATACTTCATATGGTCGGAGATGTTTCCTTTTATGCGTTGCACACTACTGACCAAAATTAATATACCCTGCAAGGGTATAAAAAGCATGTGAAAAAGCATTTGTTAAATAAATTTAAAATATTTGCTTTACTGGTGTATGGTATACCTAAGTCGGCGAGACGACTTACTTACTTCATTGCTAATTGTCGATGCTAGTTGTGTCTCAATTATTAATCATTTAGAAATAAAACAAAATTAATCTACAGTGCAAACTAAAACCCAATTGAAAACTAACAATTATTAAAAGTAAAACGCGAAACTAAACTAGAAAAAAAACCAAAAAAGTGAACGCAGATGGTTCAAAAACATCAACACGGTTACGGAGCTCCCACTAGAGATTGTAAGAGTATTGGAGAAGGGTCCCAACTCGTATAGCAGACGGAGAAAAAATACTGCAGAGCAACAAAGACAAAGACACACAAGAAGCGGCTAGAACAAAGCTCTCTTTATTGAAAAATGACTCTGGAACAAGACATCAGCTGAATCCTCGGGACCTTGCAAATATTGACACTGTATAATCATACTTAAAGCAGATAAAGGAAATGTGCTCTGAAAATGGACAATATTTTACAAAACCTGACGATGTACAGAGTAATTGCGTCAAGGTCCGACCCTACGTCTCCAGACCAAAAATACGAAATTGGTAGATCTGCTTTATAAACTAGGAATTGTGACGAATATAGAGACACATAGATTATGCAAACATACAGCCCTACCTCCTCGGCTCTATGGACTACCAAAGATACACAAACCAGACATTCTTCCTAGACCTATTTGTAATTAACTCACCGTATTATCATCTGTTTACTCTACGATTAATTAAAGAAGGAAGGTTGATTAAAAGAAGAAGTCCCAATTTAGACCGCGAAGAGAATATGCGTCTCATACTAAGGTGACCATATGCAAGATCCGTTCTCTAAGATAGAACGGATTAATGAGGTATACAGAATTTTGGTTGCGTATGGATCGTCAAACTCTTTTGACCATCGTTTCACAAACCCAAGAACATTCATAGCTTTACTAACTGTAGCAGAAATATAAGGATTAAAGGTTATGGTTTATGGTCCATAAGAACACCTAAGTCATTGACAATATATAACCGCTCTAAGGCAGTGTCGTTAAGATAATAAAATGCTAAGTATGGAGTGTATCTCTAAAAACACATAACTTTAAATTTAGAGCCGTTAAAGTTTAATAGGTTTCACACCAACAAAATCATTAATATCGTATTGAAGTAGGCAAGAAGATGATATGCCTCCAACACTGAGGTAAATCTTAACATTATCCGCGTACATAAGCATACGAGAATGTGACACTACCAACGGAAGATCATTTATAAAGAGTGAATAGCTATGGACCCAAATGACTACCCTGAGGTACTCCAGAGGTCACTTGGATGGTCTTCGAAATTGAAGACTTAAAGAGGACCTTTTGTATACGCTTAGAAAGATATTAAAGAATCCAATCTAGCAATAGGCTGGGGATGCCAAGTGCGTTTAACTTATAAAATATCAAAAAAGCTAACTTTGGCTATGCCGAAGTTTATATACCCTTGAAGTACTTGGCAATAATATTTTTACATTTTGAAATTTCTTTTCCTGAGACTCAATTCATCAATGCACAAAGAAAACACTTAAATTATTACTCTTTTTACTACAATTTTTTCTTCTTCTTACAACACTCCCTAAGCAAAGCACCGCAGGTATATACATACAGTTCTTAAAGCGTTGCGACTGTGTGTGTGTTCATATGATCTGTTGATGTGATGATGATGTAGTAGGCAGCAAGCTGCGCTGCCGGCAAAGCTTGAACCGACTTATATTGACAGTAACTTGGGTTCTATTTATCCGATCAGATTCAAATTTTGGAATCTGAGATTTTATATCTAATACTGGTAATATTGGTCAATTTCATGGGGATACTGCAAAAAAAATTTTTTCTCAAAAATGTTTCTTCAAGAACTATATGATATAGTAGTCCGATCCCGATGATTTTCATACTTTATCTCACCCAGGTTCATCCCGATATCTCTTAAGATGGCTGAGTAAAACGCACCGACGGACAGACGATCAGACGGACATGGCTATATTGACTCAGCTTCTCATGCTGATCAAGAATATATACATATACTTTATGAGATCGGAAACGTCTCCTTCTATGCGTTTCAAACATCTGACCAATATATATATCCTCTGCAAGGGGATTAAAATCAGGGTATGATTTACAGGGTCAAAGGCCCTGCTGAAGTCAGTATAAATGACGTCAGTTTGCACGGCAGTCTTGAATCCTTTGATCGAGTGAGATGTAAATTCTAATAGGTTAGTAGTTGTCGATCTACGTCTTTTAAACCCATGTTAGGATGACGAAATAATTAAGCTACAAAAATGCTGTAATTGAGATGTATACAAACCAAAGAAAAAGCTAATTGCAATATGCAAATGAAACAGAGACAAAAAATATACAATATTTTTATGCCCTTGCAAAAAGGGTATATTAATTTTGGTCAGAAGTGTGCAACGCATAGAAGGAAGCATCTCCGATCATATAAAGTATATATATTCTTGATTGTAGTGCCCAGTTTCTGCCGTTAGTTTTGTTTTTAAATTTTAAGGCGTTAGTTTGTAATTCCGTAAGTGGTGGGTAATTGTGTCGATCAAAATGATCAGCTGAGCTTAGAAGTTCGATAGCTCTACTAGTGCAACCCTACCGAGGAGGCATTATGCGCGATCGCATGCATTGGTCACACTCTTTTTTGACGAACTTCCGCCCTGGCTAGACGCCTAAACCACGCCGTTCCTCCAGAAAAATAAATATAAAAATTTAAATCTGAAATTTTCTCGGCCATCAAGCCGAAGTATTAATTAAATACTAATCTGGAGCATATTGGACAATAATTATTGTATAGTTTTGTGAATCTTATTATCGTAAGTTATTTTTTTTTTGGATATTCAAGTTTTTGGAAGTTTCTAATAAGTTCTTTTGAAAACTTAGCTACAATTAATTTGTATTGTGGAAGCCTGGGCCAGGAATTTCATATTTGAGTTCCGAATAAACGCAAGGGATATTTCTTTTGAAACAACGTGGCTTAGAACTGCATACCGTGAAGGGCTATAGAGATAATACGACAAAGTCTCACCGATTGGAATAGCCGCGCAAATCGGATACGGGCAGAGAAAGTTTCATCAGTGCGGATTGAGAGTCCACCAGATGGCCTGTATTGAATAGGAATGCCAAACGCTTGATTTAACTTAACATTTTATTCCTAAGCATCATCCAGAGGACGACGAAGGCCTTCGACGGACCGTACGGATGGGTAAGTCCTAAGTTCTGAATCATAAATCATGTTCGTTCTGGCATTTTCCTGTTTTTGTTTGCAAAAAGAAAGAAAGTTCTGCGTCAAATAATCCGCGAATAAGAAAAAAGCTCTCTCTAGTTTAATAACGTAAAAGAAAATTATTAAAGTTGAAGTAAATCGCCTTGTGAGCGAGTCTACCTTTATAATTTAAATAATTTGAATTGGATACTTCCAAATTTCATTTCACCTTTTTATTTTGATTACCGATAAGTTTATATATATATCCACCTTACAATTAAGATTCACCAAAACAAAACATATTAGCCCTAATTTGGCTATTGGATGCCCGAAATGATCCAATCATTTAATTTGATTATCGTTTATTATAATAATCATCATTTTAGTTTAGTCAAATCGGATTATGTTTCCGACTTATTGAAGTATTTTGGTATTCCGTAACCCTCGTGAATAAATATCATTTATAATGTTTGAGTAAAAGTTGTGTGATCTTCCTTGTAGCGAAATGTGAGCGGTGATCTGAATTATTATGGGATTTTCCAGAATCTTGCGACAGGAAAATCATTGGTTGGGAGGGTTTAGACGCGAAGCTATAATACCATCCTCATAGCTTCCCTATTCGTGTGATACTAATATAATCTCTTTCTCTATCCTTCTAGATAAATTCTTTTATTATGTAATTGTGTAATATTCGTGCTCTAGGGACTTTGTTTTATTTTATGTAGTACGGGTGTATTGAGAAATTGCTGGTCCAAAGAACCCCCCCAAAGACTGTTTGCTAGCCGACAGCCAGAAGTCCCACCCGGACCAAAACTTCTCGGTACATTCAGCCCGTACATGTTGGCTTTGGCCTGATTTGTGGTGCTCTTGCCCATCATAATATCTGATAAATCAGGACTGCGAGAGTTACTACATATATATAGGCCAAACCTGACCTCCTCTTTGATCAAAAAACATTCTTTGACTAAGAGGGAATGTGCATGATCTGGATTCATTTCGGATTGTGTACATTACATGATCAGCACGACGAGACGTGTTCATATAGCCATGTCCGTCCGTCTGCATCAACGCGAACTCCTCCTAGACAGTAAGAGCTACAGAGCTGAAATTTTGCACGTAGGCTTGTAAATACTGCAGGGGTTGTATATCTATTCAGCACGATCGGACCGCTATATCGTATAGCTACATACAAACGGCAAAGTCACGAACAGTGACTTTTCTCCATAACTTCGTTATTTTCTTAGCTATTGTTGTGAAATTTAATATAAGTGAGATCATTATAGCTATAAATGACTGTGCGAATTCGATAAAGATTAGGTGACTATATCATATAGCTCCCATAGAAATGATCTGTCGAAAACAGTGACTTTGATCAATAATTTCGTTTTTTCCTATGTTAAGATTGTGGGCCGTTCTTTCGCAAAACCTCTTGTTAGATAAAACGGCTATAAGTGGGGAAAGAGTACCAAACAACTTGCACTTGCAAACTTCGGCGCGGTCGAAGTTAGACTCGGCCCTCTGGTTTGTATTAAAACACCCAACAACAAAAACTTGTCACAAGCGCGAAGATAACTGCCGCAATAAGAGATTGGGTTCTAAATTAACACCAAGATATTTTATTTTATTTATTTATTTATTTATTTATTTATTTATTTATTTATTTATTTATTTATTTATTTATTTATTTATTTATTTATTTATTTATTTATTTATTTATTTACGTCAACTAACACAGCAGTCGACGAAAAAGCTTAAGCTAAAATATAGATAATAATTAAATGAAGAAGGTAGCTTAGCTATATGCACAACTAAACATCCCCGACCCGGTGGAGGTGTTTTATTTGCAACAAGGTGCCAGCTATGCCCCGATTCACAGCCAATGTGGTCAGGGATGAGTTGCAGCCAATCCAATATCCAGTTCTGAATATCATCAATGGTTTCGCTATAGATAATTAAAAAGTATAGCGCGAAGAGAAGTGGCAGATAGATGAGGAGAAATAAGGTGAGAAAGATTGTTAAAAGATTGGCAAAGAACACGAAAAGGTTCGTGAAGAGAATAGTTAGTCAGACATCTACTAAGGTGAAAAGGAAAAAAGTTTCTGGTCCAACGTGAGGGAACACAAAAATATAGCGTATCTAGTAAATTAGTAGAAATGACTTCACCGTTGACTAGTTTATGGAGAAAGAGAATGCCAAATACGAGCCTACGGTTGTAAAGTGAAGGAAGATTAATAAGAAGAAGTCTGTCAGAATAAGAAGGTAGGCAAAGACTCGGGTCCCAATTAAGACCTCGTAACGCGAACTTAAGGAATTGCTTCTGTTCCGATTCAATACTACGCTGGTGAACATCATATTGAGATTTCCACACTGGCGAGCAATATTCTAGAATAGGGCGAACTAACGAAGTGTATAAAACCTTTGTCACATATGGATCATCAAATTCTTTAATGAAGCCAAGAAGACTGAATGCTCTATTGACAATTGAAGATATATGAATATTAAAAGAAAGTTTTGGGTTTTAGGAACGGCGACAAACGACTGAAAGTCATAAAAGAGCATTTAGAGGCATTAAGGTGTAATTTATTAACGTGACACCAAACACAGAACGCATCGAGATCTGATTGCAAGTACTGTTGGAAAGAAGGGTCATTATATGAATAGCAAATCTTCACGTCATCCGCAAACATGAGCACGCGTGAATGAGCCAAGGCCAAAGGCAAATCGTTTATAAACAAGGTAAATAACAGTGGGCCCAGATGACTGCCTGACGTAACTCGAACAGTTTTAGATATCGAGGAACGAAAAGACACCTTTTGGGTTCTGCCAATAAGATACGACTTTAACCAAGCCAATAGTTTCGGGGAAAAACCCATTATGTTAAGTTTCATGAGAAGCATAGAATGATCAACCGATAACATCAGTTTGACACTTTTTACGGAAGCCATGGTGTACAAGGGTAGTCAATTCTAAAAGGTTGGTAAGCGACGAACGACCTTTCATGAAGCCATGCTGACAAGGAGAAATAGTGGATCTGGATAGGTGTTGAAGGGAAGACGTAATAATTTTCTCAAACAGCTTAGGTATTGCCGAAAATTTAGCAATGCCCCGGTAGTTAGAAATATCCGATTTGCTACCCTTTTTAAAAAGCGGAATAATAAAAGACTCCTTCCAAATATCAGGAAAGCTACAAGTCTCACTCGAAATAAAGAATAACCGAGATAAAGGCTTAGATAGGGAAATCGAACACATTTTAAGGATGCAACTAGGTATATTATCAGGCCCGGGTACAAAGGAAGACGTCATAGATGACAAGCTAGAGATAATACAGTTTTCGGTAATACTAGGAAAAAACATACAATTTAAATGTGGAATTGAGAACGGATAAGGTGTGGGATCCGAAGCAGTAGTAGAATAAGTCGACTGAAAGAATTAAGCAAACAGATCTGCAATGTCTGAATCATTATTAGCAGTCTGGTCATTAAGTCTGAAGGTGGAAGGTAGTAAATTAGAGCGTCTTTTGGAATTAACAAAGTTGTAAAATCTTTTGGGCTTCTTATAAAACTCAATATTACAGCGAACGATATAATTATTGTAGCATTGTGTATTTAAAAGACTAAATTGAGATTTCGTTACACAATAATTTGCATAGTCAAGTCGCGAACCTGTTTTTTTTTAATTTTTTAAAATATCTCGATTTAATGTTACGGAGATAGGAGAGCCTACGTGTGAACCAGACTGGCGCACTGAAAACGGTGGAGACATTCACATAAGGAACGCATTTATCAATTAGATAATTAAGAGCAGAGTAGAAAAAATTTACTGCACAATCTATATGACAGCACTCAAATAGAAATGACCAATCAAAAGAGAAAAGGGGGCTGTTAAGAAGATTGAAATTTGTTTTACGAAAACATCTACGACGAGAATTTGAGATGTTATTAAATGAATTATTAATGGAATTGTAAGAAATAGTAACTTCAATGGTAGGGTGATAAGGATCTTCAGGCTTCACTAGGGGCTGTGTTTGTGAAACAGCACTAACAGTGGGATCCGAGACAAAAACAAGATCGAGCATTCTTTTAGAAGAGTTAAGAAAAGAATTCAACTGATATAGTGGACATTCAAGTAGGCTATCAAGAAAAACATGTTGAGATGAAGGAATTAAGAAAGATAGATTAAGATCACAAAGCCAAGAAACATTGGGCAAGTTAAAATCACCTAAAACTAAAAGAAAATCACGATCTTTAAGACGACTAAAAATAGATCGCAAAGCATCTGCATGGTGCATGTAGATCATCATATCAGAAGCTGGAGGAATGTATGAACAAGAGATATATAAGCTAAAGTTAGAACATGTAACTTCGACGCAAATAAACTCAACACCTAAGGGGAGATCAATCGGCACAACACTTGAACACAGATTCGAGTTGACTGCAATGAGTACTCCACCGCCACGACGACCAACACGATCAAGCCTTTAAGAAATAAAGTTATTAGAAAGAATTTCATTATCCAAAACAGAGGAGTTAAGCCAAGTTTCAGAGAAAGCTAATATGTCAGCCGAAAAGGTTTGGCTATCGCAGAATAGTTTCGAGAGCTTGGTAAGAAGTCCTCTCTCATTTTGATAATGAATGCAAAGACTAGACTAGTTATTAGTTTTTTGAAGCAGAAGATACATTAGGAAGGTGGACAGGCAAAGGACGGGAGCGCCTATTGGCCGCAAACTCGTGTACAACTAGGCCCTCTGGCCAAAAGTTAGGGTCAACCATAGCTGAGAAATACTCATTTGGTACTGTAATTTTAAAAGAGGAGATTACGCGAGGCCTAGAAAACTTAAACTTTTGAATTAAAACTTTAGCAGGGCAATGTAAGCTGCCACAGATGACTCAGAAGTATCTGGAGCAAGCCTAGAAATAAATAATTGTTTACGATGAGGCACTACAGTTAGTGGAGGCGGAGGAGCATTGGGATCCGCAAGTAATTGAGAGCCAGCCTGATCCTGTAATTGATTAGAGTTCCCGTGAGGGATAGATTGAGGTACATTAATTGAGGGCTTGTACTGGGTACATCAATCTGAAAAGAAGAGCATAAAGAGAGACAAGAAGATGGTGTAGGCGAAAGTAAAATGGGAGAAGATGTAATAGAGAGTGCGGGCGACTGCATATGAGGTAACTCAAGGGTACATTTTTTGGGCAATTCCTTAGAAGGTGGAACAAACTTGAATTGCGACAGTAAATGCTAGAGTCGCACTCGTTAGACAGCTGTTTGGCCATTTTATTTAAAGAAAGAAACTTTGAACGAAGATCCTTATACATTCGGCTAAAATCAAGCTGCTGGCTGGCGCAAGATGGGCAAGTCCAGCGCATTAAGCCAAGCTCAGGCTTAGACACAGACAACCCAGAAAATATGTCGTAGTCGCGGCCGTTGAGGCCAGCACATTTTAAGTGAATAAGATTATCGCAGAGCAAACAAGATATTGCTCTATACTGATCGTCAAAACGATCAGAATGCTTGCAAGAAGGTTGACAACAAGCCATTAAAAAGCCAAAAAAAAACACAGGGCAAAAAAAAAAAAATAAATAGAAAAATTTAAATAAACAGCACAAAGATAATTGTCGATAAAAAATCAATAATTACAAATAAAACAAAGAGACAGATAGAGTACACAGCACAAGAGAGAGTGCAAGAACAGTTATAAGACGATCTTTGAGAGGCGGCCTTACAAAAGTGATTACGCGGGAGAGAAGCTGAGCACAAGCACAAAGCAGAGAGAAAAAAAAACCACTAGCACTGATGGTATGATGGGGGCGATGAGGGGAGCAACTGCAGAAGCAATGACGAGAGAGAACAATAATAAAAAAATTTAAATGCACCAAACACTAATCACGAAAAACTGTTTAACTTAGCGAATTATGCAAATAAAACACAAGGGTGTCAAGCAAACGACACCAGCGAAAGCGAAAAAAATTAAGCACAATTAAAAATTGAGAGAAAACAATATATATTAATAAAAACTCAGGAGCTATACAAAAACACGACCGTCACGTCAGAGAGCAGAAGCTTATAAAAACGAAAAGGTAGGTGAAGATTTAAATACAAAAGTTAAAACAACGTCAGGCAGGATAGTACATAAGAACCAGTTGAAATACTGACCAATATCCATCTTTGACAGGTTAATATTGATACCAGTCTGTTGGGGACATACGACTATCCTGGATTACTTAAAATCCAGGGTAGTAATGCTGGAAACTGGGATGGCAGCGAGGCAGAACGGCACGTTTAAAATTATACACATTGTAGAAGTAGAAAAGTATTAACAGGCATTATCGGTGTTGAAGGAGGTTGTACGAAACTCAACTAAAACAAATCCGTATTAACCTTATCTTTTTTACGAAATAACCCGAATCGAAAACGAAATCAAAAGATTAAAGCCTATAAAATTCAGAGCTAAACGCTCTCTTGATATACTTGGAACAGCGTGGAAGTGGCTCGCGGGTACCCCAGATCACCAGGACCATAAGATTGTAATTGATAAAATTAACGAACAGCTAAAGAATAATAATAAGCAAGTAATAATTAATAATCTGGTAGAAAATAAGATAAATGACCTAATTAAAAAAACGAACACTTTATTGCATAAAAGTAAACCAGAAACAGACGAAAAAATTAATGAAATAGAAATAACAAAATTTAAACTGAGCCTATTAAGAGAAGAAATTACAAATGTCATTTACGCAATAGATTGGGCTAAAGCCAACACAATAAATTCTTTAGTTTTATCACCGGCAGAAATTAAAATTATTGAAACATATGCCGAAGAAAGTCTAACATTTGTAAATATTGAAGAGCTGATAGAATTTGCCGAAGTGTTGCTTCCGATGGCAGAGCTCTCCTTTATATCGTTAGCATACCTAGAGTAATTAAAGAACAATGCAAAAAAATCATGAGACTACCTATAAAATATGAGAAAACAATTGAAAAAATAGATTATAATCACTTTTTAAAATGCAATAAACAATATTTCGGTCTAGCTAATTAGAATAAATGTAAAAATCAGAACAACAAAATATTATGTAAACTGGAAGATTTGACTGACTTAAAAAATAGCAAATGCATAGGAGCGTATTTTCATAGGAAAAAACCAACACTGGAAGGTGGCTCCCGGCACGATCTTGCTAAACCAATTCAGGGGTATCATCAACGTCGATGGAGAAAACCTTACTTTGGACGGAACTTTTATAATCCAATCGCACGATGCAACAATCAACATAGATGACTCGTGGTACATCTAAGCGTGAAGTACAAGTCCAACCCCCATTACTTCAACTATTATCGGACAAACAGCACCAAGGCGAAACCCTATCTCTGGAGATGATCAAAGAACTGCACTTGAACAACACGAACAGCCTGGAAAGAATTCAGACTAACAATGTCATAATTTCATCTAGGATGATGGATTGGATTGTCATAGCAATTTTAGCGATCGCAGCAATTACATACTGTGCGATCAAGAGGCAGTGCAACCACAGGCCAGAGGAGAGCAATCCACCAATAGTAATGCCGATTACACCCATACAATATGTGGTAGCGACCGAGGACGTCCGCACTTAAGAGGGGATTAGTTAAGACCAGACATGCTTCACCATCACCATCACAATCACACTCACTCCACACCCATAGATAACATTCAAGAGTCATCATAATGAGCTCTGACGTAATGAGCATCGACATAATGAGCGTCGGCAAGATCATAGAAGGCACCGCCAAGAATGTCACCCGATAATCTTGCAACGCACGACTTCACACAATTGCCAGACTAAACATTCCTAAAGGAATGGTGTCAAGTTCGGTACACCAGACGGCAAGTCGCAAAATTCTCTAAATCAATTCGGCAATAAGCATCATGTTCGGTATACCAGTCGTCACGTCGCCCAAATCAATTTCATGATAAACAGATCCCACGCTCGCGCTGGGCCATTGGACTCAGCAAGCGTCGCTGTCACCATCGACGCCCAAAATCAGAGGCTTCATTCAAACATAATCGATCTACACAATTCAGTCTTTAATCTTAGTGCAACTTGTCACTTCGTTAGAACTCCGCGATCTTAGTTCAATCTAGTAGTCACAAAAGTCTTCCAGTAAAAAAGATAGATTTCTAAATGTGCACTCAATATAAAATAAACTCAATAAAAACTTTGTTTTTTTTGCGACTAACTAAGATTGTGTTTTAACAATAGGTTAAGTCAAAGAATATTGTTGGAATAAAAATCAATCTGAATATTACCACCAAACGGAACTGACGCGTTTAATTTTCCCAAACTATAAACCAAGTGGAACCCGGTCATTACATAGCGACCGTGACAATAGGTCAAAAATAGAACTAAGGACAAAGGACGACAGAAACAATTTTTTTGTGTATGTATGTGTGTGTGTGAAAAACAAAAAAATAAAAAAAGGGCACGAAAATGAGAAATGGCTACACTGGATAACTTCTTTCAAAGAGTTATCAGACGAAGCCCGAGCATAAGAAACGATATAATTGAGTAAGAGGAGGCTCCAGTGTACAGATGTGCTTCCTGATAGAGGTACCCAATGTATGCTGCTACACAAATGCAGCAGGTACATTCCATTTTTATCTAATGGACTAAAAAAAAAAAAAAAACACACACATACACACACAAAAATAAATAAATAAATAATAAAACCAAAACCACGGATGAACAACGGTGAAGATATTCCCTTTGCGGAATCTGCTCCTGTCGAGCAGAGGGATGCACCGACGCTAGAAGAAGCGTTAGAGCTGTATCCCAACGATGGACCACGCCCACTCACAATAGCTGAGTACCGGGCCCGTAACACAAAACCAACAAGGCCAGAGAAGACCAAAAGAGGAGGCCAAGTACGTAAGCTACTCCAGCAGAAGAGGCTGGAAGTAGACTTACTGGCCACTCTGAAGACGGAGGAAGACCGACAACGCTGCATAGAGCGTATGGACAAATTGAAAGCTGAACGCAGTAATGCGCAAGTCTTAACTTGCCTTTTATTAATATTTTTACTATAAGCTTAATAGCAAGTTGAAGCACGGAAGTGCAACTTGCGAACTACTAACTTTCTGACAGGCTATTACTAACAATGTGTTTGGAGAATTTTTTTATTTTAATAAAAAAAAAATTAAAAAAAAAACAATAAATGAAATGTATACTTGAATTGTGAGCCAACCACATACTCTATTTTCCACGTCTCTGGCTCACTGTGCGAAGAAAATTTAAGGAAGAAAATTTTTTTCTATGTAACAATCGAATCCAAAAAGGAATTTTTTTTCACTAACAAACAATTAGAAAACAGGTCTAAACGACCAAGAAAACAAAATATTTTTTTTGCTAGAAAAAGATGGGTTTGCAAGAATCCAAAATAGACCACCCAACGGCTAATGTCGTTAACAGCGTTAAAATAGTAGATCACAAGAAAAATTTACAAGAAATAGGGATATTGTTGTTAGCTATCCTAATATTAGTAGCCTTAAATCTGGCTTTGAAATTATATGCAATGCATAATAAAATAATTAAGAAAAAATATCAGAGTAGGGCAGATGGCCTAAATACAGTATAAAAATGGGTCGAGTAGAACTTAAATATTTGAACAAATACGTTCCATTCCTACACTCTTCTTTAACAGACAACAACCAATCCAAAATATAAAGAACTCAAATACTGGATTGTGAGTAATAGAAAATTTAAATCAGGGATAACTCACTTGATAGAAAGATCCATAGTAGAAGCCTACAACCGCCTAAAGCGAAAAAACAGAATTCTACCCACATGGGTGCATAAACTATTCGAGCAACCCATAGAGACAATTGATCTCTCAGGGAAAAGAAAAGGAATGTGTAAATTTGTCAACAAAATATGATTAATTGGGATGACATAATAGGAGAAGCTAGAATACAGGCGCAAGAAATAAATAAGTCTGCCTCTCGCAGAACAGGGAAACATCCCAAAGTACAATAGAAAAACACTCGAAAATAATAATAGAGAGCCTAGAAAATATTAGAGTGGTATTCATAGCACACTATAGTAAGCTAACTTCGGGACGAAAAACAGCCGCAAATGCATTCTATAATGACTGCAAACAAAGGGCAAAATCCGTATTAAAAGATATAATATTGAATATACACAAACAGTTGATTTGGATATTTCAATATCACTGGAAGACAAAACCCAGTTAACGGCTGAAGAAGAGACGGATCAAGAAGAACCGTCAGTGAGTTTAGAAAAAACAAATATAACTCTTAATAAACCAGCCATTTCGCCAAGAAATACAAAAATGACTCAAACAGTCGCTGATTTTTTAAAGATGGCCTCAAACCTTATCCCACAGTTTGATGGCAGAAGAGAAAATCTTCAGAGCTTCATGGACGCATTGAATTTGATAAACTCACTAAAAGGCGACCATGAGGAAACAGCAGTGTGTCTCATAAAAACAAAACTAAAAGGTCACTCAAGAAATTTGATAACCTCCGAACAGACAATAGAAGAGATTATTAACAGTATTGCATCAGATGTAAAAACAGAATCAGTAGCGTCAATAACGGCAAAAATCAAAAACCTACCCCAGAGAAATAAAACAGCAAGTCAGAATGCCCAAGAAATTGAAAAGCTTACTGAATCTCTGGAAGGTTCCTTTATACATCAAGTACGTATCGTACTAAAACCAGGTATTTTATCTTCGTCTTAAATCAAGAAAATGGAATATTTATTGGAAATTCTATCTCAAGCCCGAACAAAACATTTGAATTTTGAACACAACAAAAAGAGTAAAAATTTCGAATTTAAAAAACATAAAATATGAATAATTAAAGAATTATGAAATTGTACAGACAACTGATGATCAAAGAAGTCAATCAGAAATACAAAAACTAAAGCCCACCTATGTTCAAAAACGTACTAGAAAAGCTCTGCACCGAGTATTCAGATGTATTTGGTTTAGAAAACGAACCAATTACTACGAACAACTTTTATAAACAAGAACTCAGATTGAATGACAACCAGAATACACAAAAAATTACAGAATACCACACATGCATAAAGAAGAAATAACTAGACAAGTCGATAAACTCATTAAAGATAAAATAGTCGAACCATCAGTGTCCGAGTATAATAGTCCGTTACTACTGGTACCGAAAAAGGGTTTACCAGGATCAGAAAAGAAACGATGGCGATTAGTAATAGACTACGTCAAATAAACAAAAAACTGTTGTCCGATAAATTCCCATTACCAAGAATAGACGATATTCTTGATCAACTAGGCAGAGCCAAATATTTTTCATGTCAAGATTTAATGTCCGGTTTTCACCAAATAGAACTAAAGAATAAATCGCGAAGCATCACGTCATTTTCCACTAGCAATGGATCTTATCAGTTTACTAGACTACCGTATGGTCTGAAATTTGCACCAAATTCCTTTCAAAGAATGATGGCAATTGCTTTCTCTGGATTAAATCCGTCACTAGCATTCCTTTACATGGATGACTTAATAGTCATCGGCTGTTCTGAGAAACACATGCTCGGAAACCTAAAGGATATTTTTGACATATGCAGAAAACACAACCTAAAACTGCATCCAGAGAAATGTTCATTCTTCATGAACGAAGTGACATTCTTGGGTCACAAGTGTACCGACAAAGGAATATTGCCAAATGACACCAAATATGATGCCATTGAAAAATACCCAGTACCAACAGATGCTGATAGTGCTAGAAGATTCGTAGCCTTTTGCAACTATTACAGACGTTTTATTAAAAACTTCGCAGAACATGCACGACCGATAACACAACTGTGTAAGAAAAATTTAGAATTTATTTGGTCTGAAGAATGCCAAAAAGGATTTGCATATCTGAAAAAAGCCTTAATAGAACCCACACTGCTACAGTATCCAGATTTTAGCAAAGAATTTTGCATAATAACAGATGCTAGCAAATATGCATGTGGAGCAGCACTAACTCAAATTTATGGCGATAAGCAGTTGCTAGTAGCATTCGCATCCCGTTCGTTCACTAAAGGTGAAAGTAATAAAAGTACTACTGATCAAGAACTAGCTGCGATACACTGGGCCATTACACACTTTCGCGCATATATATATGACATACATTTCAGAGTCAAAACAGACCACAGACCCCTAGCGTATTTATTTTCTATGATAAATCCGAGTTCAAAATTAACAAGAATGAGACTTGATCCAGAGGAATATGAATTTACAGTAAAATATCTGAAGGGAAAAGATAATTTCGTTGCGGATGCATTATCCCGCATTACAATACAGGATTGTAGGATTTGAATTGATACTTTACTTCGAATTGTTCTTTTTCTTAAGCTAAGATCACATACATATTCTTACGCTGCGACTTATGCGACAGCTACAAAAGAGAGGGAGAGTGTCAATACATACATACATATTGTTGGAGCGCATGCATCAAAGTGCTTGGTCAGCGGTCACACGCTGGCCTGGCTCTAGCTCATGTTACGCTTGTGCATATGTATGTACCATTTTGCTTATGTGAATATATGTATGTAAGGCTTAGATTAATTTAATGTTTATTATAATAGGTTCATGATAATACAGAGTAAATATATATGATATATAACTTTTTACTTTGGCTGACGTCCAACGAGAGCAACTTCCAACTGACTGCTCCTTACCCAGCGAACACTTGCTTCCCAAACGTATTACCCAGCAAACATCCTAGAATAATACGTTTTATTTTCGTGACCTCATATGGGCCTAGGTACTCGCTTGCCAGCTTACGACGAATTGTGTCCTCTTGACCGCTACCATATCTCCCACTCTATAGCCGTACCTAGCTCGACGTCTCTTATCGAAGTTCTTTTTATAAGCTTGTTGAGCGTTTTCAATGTTTTCTATTGCTCGACTACGCAACTCTTCGCGCTCGCTGTTAAACTGCGTAATGAGCTCTTCATTTAGGACCTCTAATAATCTTCCATCCGCGTTGCTATTCATTTTGGTCCCAAACATTACTTCAAACGGTGATAACTTCAACGATGCATGCAAATGGGAATTAATCGCTTTCTGGACCTGTGGCACAAACTTGTACCATTTTGCCGAGTCATGAGCCGACAGTTTTGCGATGATACTCAGGATCGAACGGTTTACTCTTTCAACTTGGCCGTTACCTCTGGCTACACATGTTGTTGTCCACACATGCTCCACTTTGTTTTCATTAAGAAACTCAACAAAAGCATTAGATGTAAACGCTACTCATCTGTCGCTGATTATACGCCTTGGGAAACCAAACACAGCAGACCAGTCGGTGATCTTTTTAATAACTTCTTCATACCCGGTTGACTTAGTAGGGAAAAGCCATACAAATTTAGAAAAAGCATCCACAGCCGTCAGAACATATTTGTATTGTTTCGCTGACGCGTCCATCGGACCCAAATGATATATGTGAAGCGTATGCAGTGTCGTGTCCCCTTTCTCTGTGCAGTAAAGATAGCCCTCTTGTTTGCCCAACTTTTTACTGAAAATAATACAACTTATACAATTAGCAATCACATTAGCTACTTTCCTTTCAAGATGTGGGGTCCAATATTGCTGCTGGATTGAGTGCATCGTCTTCGCCGTCGAAAAATGCCCCACTTCATGCACCCCTTGAATCACGTCTCGTTCCATCAGCTTTGGAACAGCCAACAAATCATTGCCATTTACGACTTTAAAAAGGAGACCACCTTTCAGCTTGAAATCTTGATATGGACGTTGTTTTAGAATTTCCAATACTGCCTTGATGAAGCTGTCTTCTAGCTGGGCCTTCCTTATACGAGTAGTTAACCCTCTAACGCTCAAAAGTGTCTTCAGACACTTATTTTATTATTTAATTTAGAAAAAAATTTGGAGCTTTTTGGCCATTCAAATATTTTTTGATCGTTAATAAATCACACCACAATATTTGGAAAAAGCTTTAAAAGCGCTCTAAAGCTTTTAACGGTACTTTTTTTTCTTAATAAACACAAAACATGTGTTTTTTCGCGCGTGAATTTTGATCTGATGCTTGAAATGTTTTGCGGAAATTGAAATAAAAAATCTATAAAAGCAATCCGGTTCAATATTTTTTTGCTGAAAGGTATGTTTACTTACAATTAAAATTCGTTGAAAAAAATGTAAATATGTACAAAATGTATAATGTAACTTAAAAACAGTGATAAGTGTCTTGAGACACTTTTGGGGCTCCAAGCAACTATTTTTTGCCAGCAGCTACGGCACAACTGCTTGCAATTTTGTGTGTACATTTATTTATTCTATGTATTCTCTTACTAGAAAGTGGCATATTATAAAGATGGCAAACCGGGTTCGATACAAGTTATCCGATTTAACTGATGAACAGTTATTAGAATTGTTTGAGACAGTCCCTTCCGATGGAGAAATGTCGGACATTGAGTCAAGTGACGACGACGAAGATGATCTAAATGTGGTAGAAACTCTAATGGCTGCTGTAGAGAATGTTAGCACAATATCATTTGCTTGCAATGATGAAGAAAATGTGCCAAATAATGACCAACAGCCTGAGCCTGTTAGGAAGTCCCTAAAAAGAACACGATCGCCACTACCAACTATTGAAGATATAGTAGGCGTGGCTTTGCCATCTTCTGGTGGCTTTACTGGTACTGGTAAGAAGGCACTGCGATATGTTATTATATATTATGTGATTAGTTAACTAATATCTTATAGGTATTGAATCAATAGCAAAGGAGCCGAGCAAAATTATATGGCGGCAGAAATCTATGCACTTGCATGTGAACAACGTTGCTTTTCAAGGCGACTCTTCATTGCCGGTTGAAATAATGAAGCTCAAAACTCCTTTAGAGATATTTTGTTATTTTTTTGATTCCAAAATCATGGGCATGATAGTCGAAAAAACCACACGTACAGCTCTAGTGGGAATATAACAACAAGATTCCAAATGAACATTGAAGATGCTCATCATTACATCGGAATTTTGATATATATGTCAATATATCGCTACCCGAGTATGAGAAGCTACTGGGGAAAAAACGCCTTTGGACCCATTGAATCCAGTATGAACCGCACAAAATTCGAAGCAATTAAACAGCAACTGTCATTGCGAAATGAAAGCCAGCGGGTCAAAAAGGGTCAACCAGGCTTTGATCCATTGTTTCGCACTAGAATATTTGCCGATTATCTTAATGAAAGATTTGACTCAGTGCTAAAGCAACCACGCCTTTGTGTTGATGAACAAATGTGTAGCACAAAGATGGAACATCACTTACGACAATATATGCCCAATAAGCCACATAAATGGGGTATTAAGCTGTTCGTTTTGTGTGATTCATATGGCTATGCATACCGATTTGAAATATATAGCGGAGCAGGCGATAATATTATATTACCTGGTCACCCAGATCTTGGTGCTTCCGCCAACATAGTAGTACGTTTGACCAAAACAGTACAAGAGTTCAAGCACCACATCGTGTACTTCGACAATTTTTGTACCTCTTTGCCTCTAATAGTATATTTGCAAGCAACAGGTATTTATAGCCTTGGCACAGTGCGTGCAAACCGAATTCCCAATTGCAAGCAACCTGACGATAAAATTATAAACGAAAAGCCCAGAGGTTTCTCGACTGAGTTCGTAGGCACGTCATACGGAATCGAAGTCAGTAATGTACTTTGGAAGGACAGCAGGGCCGTTCGCTTATTCTCAACTTACGTAGGTGTTAAACCATTTGCTGCGGAAAGTTTAAATGAAAGTCCACGTAAGACTGGCTGTTATGACAGGAAGACAAAGAACATATAGAAATTGATTGCCCGCAAATTATTCGGGAGTATAACGCACATATGGGTGGCGTCGATCTCATGGATGGACTTATGGGCCGTTATCACATCAAAGCTAATACCAGAGATGCTGCTACTAGAATTTTTTACCATTGTATTGATTTGCCCGCAACAAATGCTTATATTCTTTATAGGCGAATCCAAAAACAAAACGGGATCAGTGCAGCTTCCCGATTTTCGCGAGTCAATTGCTGAAGGATTGGTGGCGTTTAAAAATAAAAACCGGGCAGGTCGTCCAGTCAGCACCCTATCTGAACAGGGCCAGATGCAGTCACCATCATTGAGAACAGACTGGTCACCTTTATCCCAAACTCCACGGGCACGACCATCACAGCTTGGGCTTCAACTTGGAAAAAAAACTTTACATCCAATAGCGGAATTGAGTTTTGACCAAGTCAACCACTTCCCAGGTTGGTTGGATCGGGAAAGTAAAAGACGGTGCAAGCTCTGTAAGTCATCACAAACTCAATGCATTTGTGAAAAATGTAATTTACATTTATGGTGCATTTCAACAAAAAATTGTTTCAAAATATACCATACGAATAAATAAATTTAATACTTTTTTCAATACTTTTTTTTACGCTCAGATGCCCAAGAGTGCCTTGAGACACTTATTACCTTTTTTGCACCTGGCAGCTTAACAAAAACTTCTAGATTTTTTCTGATTTCATTTTTGAGTTTAGAAGCCTTTATTTACTTTTAAAAAAATGTCTCTTCTTATTTTCCTCCAATATTTTAGAAAACAGCATTAGAGGGTTAATTCCGTTGTTACGACCATGCTTGTGAGCGGGAAACGGCTGAAGAAGTCCACGTGTCTCATCTTATCACCCGGCCGGTGAACTGCATTAAAAGTGAAGTCTTTCATATACAAAATCCATTGCAAGACTTTTTTTGGTACGTCGCTTTTAGTAGTTATCTGCTTAAACGCCGCACAGTCAGTAACAAGATCAAATTTCAAGCCTAAGAGATAGTGTCGAAACTACTTGAGAGCTAGGTAGGCTGCTTTAACCTCCAGATAATAGCTATGACGCTTGGACTCTGCTTCTGTGCTTTTTCTGCTCCAATTATAAACTGGATGAAGATAGCCACCAAAGTGCTGCAGCAACATTGCACCAAATCCGTCTTTGGATGCATCCGTGTGGAGTTGGGTTGGCGCTTCCCTTGAGTAAATATGCAACACCGGATCCATTACCAGTAGATTCTTTAGTGTTTGCAGCGATTGCTGCTCTGCTTCTCCAATATTAAAAACAGCTTCCTTCCTGAGTAATTGCGTCAGCGGAAGTGCGATTTGTGCGTACCCAGGGATAAATTTTCGAAAAAACCCTGTAAGACTCAGAAAAGCTTGAACTGATTTTATGTCCTTCGGCGCAGCAAATCGACTGACAGCTGCTGTTTTCTCCTTGCCAGGCCAGATTCCTCCGTTTTCAATAATATGACCAAGAAAACTTATGCGTGGCTTCATGAAACTGCACTTCTTCCATTTCATCTATAAGCCGAATTGGGCTGCCGTCTCGAGTACCATCTTTGTCCTTCGCATACAGACGTCGGGCGTCTCGGCATATACAATTATGTTCTTGAAAAATAGGATTAACGAACCTTATAAACGCCGCTGGAGAGTTTTTAAAACCAAAAGGCGCTTGATTGAACTCGAACAACCCCTCTTTTGTGACAAATGATGTATACGGCTTGCTTTGCTCTTCAATAGGGACATGAAAAAATCCATTTTCCAGATCCATTATGGTAAACCATTTCGCCGGTTGTAGCTTTTCCAACACCTCTATAATCGGCACGGGGAAACAATCAACCAATACCATTTTGTTCAGCTTTCTGTAGTCCACGCAAACTCGAAGTGTTCCATCTTTTTTCTTCACGACGACTACTCTGCTGGCGATATTTGAAGATGACTTTTGAACGATCCCTTGTTCGATCCATTGCTTCTTCTTTACCTCACTAGCTTTATCTGCTGCTAGGCGACTCGGTGAGTGATGAAATGGCTTGATTACTCCATCAGGAATAATCTTCAATTGAATCGGGCACTGCTTTACAACCTCTGGTGACCCATGGTAACTGCTTTCAATTATCTGTTCAACCTCTTTGCGATATTCTGGCGAGGCTATAAAGGAAGATTCTTCTGTGACATTATATATAAGTGCAAACTCGTTCAATGGCATTTCATCTGAGTTCTCCTCCAGGAACGTATATCGTTGCTTACTGCCCACCAAACGGAACTTTTTGATCAAATCATCCCCCAGCAGTCCATCGGAATCAATCTGCTTATTCGGAAGTACTATGAACTTTTGGTTTGTGTTCAACTTATCCACGACCACATCTGCAGTGAAGTGTCCAATAGGCTTCGCTGTACCATTGCCTAGACCGTATATCTTCAATTAGCGCCACGTTTTTTAATCTTTTGAAAATACTCTCCTTCATCACTGAGACGTCTGATCCTGTATCTACCAGACATTCGACTTCAACACCATTTATACGGATTTTCTTCAAACGACTGCGATTGGAAATAACACGAACTTTATCAGCATTCTTAGGACAGTCACGGGAAATATGTCCGTTTTGGTTGCACTTGAAGCATTTCGCTTCGGCGTCACATTTATTGCGCTTATGGTTTCCCGATCCGCAGTTGAAGCAATACTCTTTTTTAGCCATTTGTCCGTTATTCTGCTTGAAAAATGATTTCTGTTGTTCTTTATTGACCTTCTTTTCCGATATCTTCAAACGGTCATAGATATCGAACTCTTCTTTCAAGGCCTTAAAAGACTTACAACGATACATTGCAACCTTATATTCATTTTTTATATCCAGACCATTAACTATGTGGCTTATAACAGCTGTATCTTCAACATAACCAAGTGAAGCTATCTTTTTCATTTGAAGTAAGTACTCATGCAGTGTTTCACTGTTCTTTCTCTCTTGCAACAGCTGATGAATGTCAGCACTATTGTAGTTGCATGCAAACTCCTCCGCTAGAGCGCTTTTAAATTCTTCATAATTGCAAATATTTTCGGATTCTAAAAACAGTTGGGCTGCACCGCTCATTTTAGCTCTGGCATAGCAATATTTCTGCTTCTCACTAAGGTCATAAACTTCATAAACTTTCAAATATTTCCAACCACTTTTCCACTTGTATAGATTTTCTATCATATTCGCCCACAACTTTTCCAAAATTGTCCGCAGAAATTTTCATTTGACCATCACGCTTCCCATCAGAAACAATTTTTAGACTCAGCAGCTGTATTATTTGTTCCATTTTATCCTCTGCAGACTGTTCAGCTTCCTCAATAAAAAATTCGTTTGGACACACTTTGAGTTCATCTGCCAGCTCGCTTTGAATTGGAATCGGCGTCGTATGTTCTGCTTTCTCGCTCAAACTTGTTGTTTTATGTTTAATATCTCCTATCTCTTTTTGACTTGCACGTTTTACTACCGGCTTTGCAACCGTTTTCTTCGTCTCAGGCGTCGACATGGTATTTCGCGCCTTTTTTCTTCTGTCTCTTTCTTTCGCCTAACTTCGGGACTTTTCTGGCGACGCTAGGGCTATTTCGAATTTCACAACTTTTTTCGCGCCTTTTTTCTTCTGTCTCTTTCTTTCGCCTAACTTCGGGACTTTTCTGGCAACGCTAGGGCGACTTCGAAATTCACAACTTTATGCAACTGATTTTTAAGACCACGCGTCTGCAAGAATGTTTTGTTTTGAACAGCGCAACTTAATGTTTTTAGCTACTTGTAACAACTTTAACAACTTTTTACCAGCATATAACAACTTAGCAACTTTTAACAAAACAACACTCGACTTTTCGCGATCACATATGCATTTTAAGTCTCTGTATTTGACACGAGCGAGCCCCCAAATGTAAGGTTTAGATTAATTTAATGTTTATTATAATAGTTATTTAATAGGTTCATGATAATACAGAGTATATATATATGATGCAAGTAATAGATTTAAATCGACTTTTACACAACTTCGATACAACTTTTCACTTCGGCTGACGACCAACGAGAGCAACTTCCAACTGACTACTCCTTACCCAGCGAACACTTGCTTCCCAAACGTATTACCCAGCAAACAGCCTAGAATGGTACGTTGCCAGCTGTCTGGTAACTCTCTTTCTTACATGTATGTGCATATTCAAATGTACATACATACCTATATGTTCATGCTTAGCTGTATATTTATGTGAATATGTTTATGTGCATACGTCAATGTATACATATAAACATATTCAAGTGCACAATTATATTTTAATGCGTATATGTTTAATTGTTTATACTTGCAACAAAGTGTTACAAGTTGAGCTCATTGTATTGAATGATTATTTGTATGAATATACTACATACTAACAAAACAGCAAAACGTGAACAATAGACTTATGAATAAAAGTCGCCACAGTTTATCCAACCTATATTGAAGTAATGGAATCTAAATTACAATGGTGTCCTGTGGATATAAAAGTAACGGAAACGGCAGCCAAAGTATCATTACAAAACTTTTTGGATCACAATGCGCACAGAATAATTAAAATGCAAATCAGTTTCCAAACAGTTCTGAAATCAAACTAATATGCAGCTATGGATTTGATAGTTCAACTGGTCATTTTATATACAAGCAAATGTTCGCAACTGAAAGACCTGGCGAATAGCTTTTAGAACACTCCATTTTTGTAACTTCTGTAAGAATTATAGACACTTTTAATCACAACATATGGAACAATAGAACACCGCAGTCCATAGGATTTTGCAGACCTCTGAAAATAGAATTAGTTAAAGAAAGTACGGCCCAAATTAATCATCTTAAACCTTTTGTTTACAAATTGAACGAAAGTCGTGATATAACAGTTACCTATGAAATGCACATGCCACTTATTGATGGCAAAGTGCTAAACGTTTTAACTGCAACTAAATCCACTCATATTGTCCAATCTGTGGTGTCACTCCAACAAAAATAGTAGAAATTTTAGTTCGGAATTTTTTATACCAAAGCCTGGAGCGTTGCAGTTTGGAGTAAGTCCACTGCATGCCTGGATCCGGTTTTTGGAATTTGCCTTTAATATGAGCTTCTGCTTTCTGACGTGACGGTCGTGGTTTTGAATAGCTCCTGAGTTTTTATTAATATTTATTGTTTTCTCTCAATTTTTAATTGTGCTTAGTTTGCTTTTTTGCTTCGCTGGTGTTGTTTGCTTGACACCCTTGTGTTTTATTTATTTTAATTCGCCAAATCAAACAGTTTTTTCTTTTCCGTGATTAGTGTTTGGTGCATTTAATTTTTTTGTCGTTCTCTCTCGTCATTGCTTCTGCAGTTGCTCCCCTCATCGCCCCCATCATACCATCAGTGCTAGTGGTTTTGTTGTTCTCTCTGCTTTGTGCTTGTGCTCAGCTTCTCTCCCGCTTAATCACTTTTGTAAGGCCGCCTCTTAAAGCTCGGCATATAACTGTTCTTGCACTCTCTCTTGTGCTGTCACTCTAGCTGTCTCTTTGTTTTATTTGTAATTATTGATTTTTTATCGATAATTATCTTTGTGCTGTGTATTTAATTTTTTCTATATATTCTTATATATATTTATTTATTTATTTATTTTTTTTGCCTTGTGTTTCTTTTGGCTTTTCAATGGCTTGTTGTCTACCTCCTTGCAAGCATTCCGATCGTTTTGACGATCAGTATAGAGCAATATCTTGTTTGCTCTGCGATAATCTTATTCACTTAAAATGTGCTGGCCTCAACGGCCGCGACTACGACATATTTTCTGGGTTGTCTGTGTCTAAGCCTGAGCTTGGCTTAATGCGCTGGACTTGCCCATCTTGCGCCAGCCAGCAGCTTGATTTTAGCCGAATGTATAAGGATGTTCGTACAAAGTTTCTTTCTTTAAATAAAATGGCCAAACAGCTGTCTAACGAGTGCGACTCTAGCATACATTTATTGTCACAATTCAGGTTTGTTCCACCTTCTAAGGAATTGCCCAAAAAATGTACCCTTGAGTTACCTCATATGCAGTCGCCCGCACTCTCTATTACATCTTCTCCCATTTTACTTTCGCCTACACCATCTTCTTGTCCCTCTTTATGCTCTTCTTTTCAGATTGAAGTACCCATTACAAGCCCTGGTGTACCTGAATCTATCCCTCACGGGAACTCTGATCAATTACAGGATCATGCTGGCTCTCAATCACTTGCGGATCCCAATGCTCCCCCGCCTCCACTAACTGTAGTGCCTCATCGCAAACAATTATTTATCTCTAGGGTTGCTCCAGATACTTCTGAGTCGTCTGTGGCAGCTTACATTGGTAGCAGGGCATATACTGCAAAAGCTTTTAATTCAAAAGTTTAAGTTTTCTAGGCCTCGCGAAATCTCCTCTTTTAAAATTACAGTACCAAATGAGTATTTCTCAGCTATGGTTGATCCTAACTTTTGGCCAGAGAGCCTAGTTGTACATGAGTTTGCACCCAATAAGCGCTCCCGTCCTTGCCTGTCCACCTTTTTAATTTATCTTCTGCTTCAAAAAACTAATAACTAGTCTTTGCATTCATTATCAAAATGTAAGAGGACTTCTTACCAAGCTCTCGAAACTATTCTGTGATAGCCAAACCTCTTCCGCTTACACATTAGCTTTCTCTGAAACTTGGCTTAACTCCTCTGTTTTGGATAATGAAATTCTTTCTAATAACTTTATTTCTTATAGGCTTGATCGTGTTGGTCGTCGTGACGGTGGAGTACTCATTGCTGTCAACTCGAATCTGTGTTCAAGTGTTGTGCCGATTGATCTCCCCTTAGGTGTTGAGTTTATTTGCGTCGAAGTTACATGTTCTAGCTTTAGCTTATATATCTCTTGTTCATACATTCCTCCAGCTTCTGATATGATGATCTACATGCACCATGCAGATGCTTTGCGATCTATTTTTAGTCGTCTTAAAGATCATGATTTTCTTATAGTTTTAGGCGATTTTAACTTGCCTAATGTTTCTTGGCTTGTTGATGATAATCTATCTTTCTTAATTCCTTCATCTCAACATGTTTTTCTTGATAGCCGACTTGAATGCCCGCTATATCAGTTGAATTCTTTTCTTAACTCTTCTAAAAGAATGTTCGATCTTGTTTTTGTCTCGGATCCCACTGTTAGTGCTGTATCACGAACACAGCCCCTAGTGAAGCATGAAGATCCTTATCACCCCACCATTGAAGTTACTATTTCTTACAATTCCGTTAATAATTCATTTAATAACATCTCAAATTCTCGTCGTAGATGTTTTCGTAAAACAAATTTCAATCTTCTTAACAGCCTCATTTTCTCTTTTGATTGGTCATTCCTATTTGAGTGCTGTGATATAGATTGTGCAGTGAATTTTTTCTACTCTGCTCTTAATTCCCTAATTGATAAATGCGTTCCTTATGTGAATGTCTCTTCCGTCTCAAGTCCTCCATCTCCATAACATTCAATCGAGATATTTTAAAAGATTTAAAAAATGGTTCGCGACTTGACTATGCAAATTATTGTGTAGCCATATCTCAGTTTTGTCTTTTAAATACTCAATGCTACAATAATTATATCGTTCGCTGTAATATTGAGTTTTATAAGAAGCCCAAAAGATTTTACAACTTTGTTAATTCCAATTTACTACCTTTAGACTTAATGACAAGACTGCTAATCTGTTTGCTAAATTCTTTCAGTCGACTTATTCTACTACTGCTTCGGATCCCACACCTTATCCGTTCTCAATTCCACATTTAAATTGTATGTTTTTTTTCTAGTATTACTGAAGACTGTATTATCTCTAGCTTGTCATCTATGACGTCTTCCTTTGTACCCGGGCCTGATAATATACCTAATTGCGTCCTTAAAATGTGTTCGTATTCCCTATCTAAGCCTTTATCTCGGTTATTCTTTATATCGAATGAGACTTGAAGCTTTCCTGATATTTGGAAGGAGTCTTTTATTATTCCGCTTTTTAAAAAGGGTAGCAAATCGGATAATTCTGACTACCGTGGCATTTCGGCAATACCTAAGCTGTTCGAGAAAATTATTACGTCTTCCCTTCAACACCTATCCAGATCCACTATTTGTCCTTGTCAGCATGGCTTCATGAAAGGTCGTTTGTCGCTAACCAACCTTTTAGAATTGACTGCCCTTGTACACCATGGCGTCCGTAAAAAGTGTTAAACTGATGTTATTTACACTGACTTTAGTAAGGCTTTCGATACGGTTGATCATTCTATGCTTCTCACGAAACTTAACATCATGGGTTTTTCCCCGAAACTATTGGCTTGGTTAAAGTCGTATCTTATTGGCAGAACTCAAAATGTGGTTTTTCGTTCCTCGATATCTAAAACTCGATCTCGATGTGTACTGTGATTGGTGCCAAGTTAATAAATTACACCTTAATGCCTCTAAGTGCTCTTTTATGTCATATAGTCGTTTGTCTCCGTTCAGCTCATTACTCTATTAAGTCTGTTCTGTTGGATTGTGTACCTCAAAAGAGGTAGAATACTTCGGGCAATAGACGCCAAAAAGTTAACAATGTTACCCAACAAGCACCTAGCCAAGACGATAAAAAATACGAAGAGAATACCCTTACAGAAATAGATGACGAGAGTGACGGATCTGAAAACAACGATTTGTTGAATTTTTTAGTGGATGTTCCCAGCTGCCGTTCGTCGAGCGTCGGTTGACTATTTATTTATTTATTTATTTACGTCAACTAAGTCAGCAGTCGACGAAAAACCTTAAGCTAAAATACAGATAGTAATTAATTCATGAAGGTAGCTTAGCTTTATGCTAACAGAACATTAAAGATTCTTATCGACACTGGCGCGGCAAAAAATTACGTTAAACCTCGTAGTTTTTGGGAAAGTTGCCACGTTTTTCTTATAATATACCCTTGACACCTTTGACGCCATAATAGGCTTCGATCTGCTTACGCAGGCGGGGGTAATTATAGACCTAAGGGAAAACACTTAATAATACTTCGGAGGTACTCAAACACCATACGCGCGATAATGTGAACTTTACACGTGTCGATGATATCCTAGTCCCAAATTCTGTAAGAGCCGATTTTAAGAAAATTATACTAAAAAGAATTAGTGCATTTGCGATCGCTAACGAGCCGCTGCCTTAAAATACTTCAGTCGTTGCCAGAATCCGAACTGTAGACAATAAGGAGGCATATTTAAAGCTCTATCCGTACCCAGTAGGCGTGTCAGATTTTGTAAACAGCGAAGTCGCACAGCTGTTAAAAGATGGCAACATAAGGCCATCAAGATCTGCGTATAACAGCCCAGCTTGGGTTGTTGATAAGAAGGGGATAGACACCAGCGGTAATAAAAATAAGCCTTATCATTGACTTTAGGAAGTTAAATCAGAAAAATCTAAATCTTCTCTGAAAATGCCGCGGATCACGTCCGTCATATCGACATAGAACTCAGCAACTTTGTGATGCTAACATGAGGGTCACTAAAGAAAAGACAAGGTTTTTCAAAGAAAGTGTCGAGTACTTAGGATTTATTGTTACTAGCGAGGGAGCAAAGACAGACCCAGAAAAGGTCAAAGCGATCCAAGAGTACGTTGAGCCAAAAAATTTGTATTCTGAGATCTTTTCTAGGCCTAGCCAGCTACTACAGGGTGTTTATAAAAGATTTTGCAGACATAGCATGACCTTTGACCAATATACTAAAAGGCGAAAATGGCACTGTAAGCAAACACTTGTCTAGAAAATTAGCAGTCGAGTTCGACGAAGGTCATCGCGACGCTTTTAACCGGTTGAGAAGCATTCTAGCATCGGAAGACGTTATGCTTCAAAAAACCTGACTTCAAAAAACCTTTCGACTTGACTACGGACGCGTCTGCGAAAGGCATTGGAGCAGTGTTCTCTCAAGGTGGGAGACCAATCACCATGATCTCCCGAACACTAAAAATGTGCGAAACTCATTATGCTACCAACGAAAGAGAGTTGTTAGCGATTGTGTGGGCTCTCGGCAAAATGCGGAATTATCTTTACGGTACAAGAGAGTAAGATATATTTACAGATCATCAACTGCTGACATTCGCAGTCTGAGAAAAACAAGAATGCGAAAATCAAGAGGTGGAAGGCGTTTATCGAACAACATAACGCCCAGTTGCACTATAAGCCAGGGAAGGAAAATTCGCAGATGCCTTATCTAGGCAAGAGCTTAACGCTCTCCAAGACGGAACGCAATCAGACATAGCCACTATTCACAGTGAGATATCCCTTACATACACTATAGAAACTGCCGATAACCCATTGAATTGCTACAGAATAATTAACTTTGAAGGAATCACGTTATTCACTGCATAGAAAATTTATTTTATTTGGCAAAAAGACCCGTCACTTAATTCAATCAGTCTTATTGTAACTCTCAGACCGTACGGAGGTGTTCTCGGAAGACTAATTATTTTGCGCATTTGCTGTGTATAACGGTGCTGTGTAAAGCGAATCAAAACAAAAACCCCAAAAACTGCACCAAGGGTGCTTAAATTTGTCTACCTGCTACCCAAGTCCCGTTGCTTTACTCTGATTGGCCAGCCAATCAGAGTTACCCAAGCTTTTCAAAAAGTGGTGCATACTTCTAGGAAGGCTGTGGCTGCCGCAACGGATGAAATGGACTTGCCATCCACATCAAAGCAAAGACCGACTTGGCAACGAGTCAAGTCAAAGGCGAACCGAGAGGGGAAGCGACCGACCACTGTCAAGCTGGCGAGGGTTTCTTCAAACAGAACGAGTGGAAGTGATGACGATTCCTCCAGCTCATCAGGCACAGAACCTGGTGAAGTGAAGCGTAAGGTGCCTTTTCGCAAGAGAGACCCAAGGGCAACGGCCGACCAAGACGAGGCCAATCGCTTTTCCCTGCTTTCCGATGACAACATTGATGACAAGCCAGTTCCTGAGCCGGAGGTTGAGGTCCCAACTGCGATGAAGAGAAAGATTAAACCGCCACCAATCTTCATCCCTGGGGTGGATAACATCAAGGCGTTTATAACAGAATGTCACCTCTGTCATTGGGAGTAACAAATTCATTTATAAAGCTGGACGTGACGGACGCGTCAGAGTCAACCTTGAGGAGAAGGAAAGCTTTCACAAGCTAAAATCCTACCTAACAAATAATCAGCTTATATTTCAGACGTTCCAGCCGAAGGTTGAGCGTGCCTATCGGATAGTCATCAAGGGTCTCCATCACACCACTGATTCGTTGTATATAAAGGAAGCTCTGCGTGCTCAAGGACATAATGTTCGAGGAGAACAAGTTAAAAACGGACTAAGACGCAACTCCAAGGAGCCGATGGCTATGTTTTTTGTAAATCTTGAGCCATCCAGCAACAACAAAGACGTGTTCAACATTAAACGACTTTGCAGCTGTGTTGTTGCCATTGAGCCTCCTCGCAGGTCCATCGAAGTTCTCCAGTGCTTCCGCTGTCAAGGATTCGGACACACCCAAGTAGGAGGTTGCTACCTCGACTATGCCTGCGTCAAGTGTGGTAGCCAAGAACACTCTTCGGCTTAATGCACGAAGGCAAAAGACGAACCAGCTAAATGTGTCAATTGTAATGGAAATCACACAGCATCGTATAAAGGGTGCAAAGTGTACAAAAAGGCCAAGGAGTTTCACCAGACCAGGCAAAGACCAGCTCTGCGACCCACTCAGAGACCCATTCCACGCCCGGACCACAAAGAACCTACCATTGTACCTGGCATGACTTTCGCCAGTGTGGTTGGAGGCAACCAATAGTCTGCCCAGCCGCAACCAGACGCAGTTCCCGCCGTCGTAGACCAGACACATGGAAGAATTGATAAGCTTGAGGCAATGATGGCGAGCATTATTGCTCAAATGTCAGCTCTGACCCAGTTAATCACCCAGCTTATGGCCAATCAATGCAAATAAATCTCCATGTTGTCATTTGGAATGCGAACGGTCTGTGCAGGAACAGACCTGAGGTTGAGCTATACCTCAAATCTCCTCCCTATCCTACTTCTCTATCAGTGGATAAGACACTATTGCTACCAACCATCTTAATGGCTCGGCGCGTGGCGGCGCCGCTGTCATCATCAGGAGTGGCATCAAATATATGGAATTACCCGCCTTTCAGGAGCCCTGGGCCCAGTGCGCTCGGATTAGAGTTAGAGTTACCTCCCCAACTGGAGACATCATTTTGGCGGGTGCTTATTGCAGGTTCATCATTGGAGGAGATTTCAACGCTAAGCACACTTGGTGGGGATTCCGAATCGTCAATCCCAAAGGTAGGGCCCTATATTAATGTGTTGTCGACAGAGGACTTGACTGTCATACGCCAAGTGAACCAACATACTGGCCCACGGATCCGAACAAAATCCCGGATGTTCTGGATATAGCCATATCCAAGGGGATTGACAGGCGCAGGATTGAAGTCTCCAATGACCTCGACCTGTCTTCAGATCACTGTGGAGTCAAGCTCCTCATAAACATGCCAGCCAGCACCAACTCGATGAGAAGAAGACTTTTCAGGCGGAACACCAATGCTGAAGTCTACCTGTTGGTGTTTAGATTATATAAAACAAGGTAACAATAAGACAACCCTAATATAGAACAAATGGAATATATGTCAAGATTAGTATGTAACCCGATTATAGATATCGATGGCTCATCAGTCATAAGTAGATCTGATATGGTCAGCAGTTAACAATAAAGACCTAGTTCATGAAACTGCTTCAGTTAGCTATTATCAATAAAGACGTATTTTGCTGACCTAACACTATGTCGAACTATGCACTGGTGAGCTCTCTAGTTTTACTATAAAAGAAATGCATTATTCTTTGTAAGATCAGATACCAATTGTAGCTACATCGGGTGTGCATCGCTGTGTCTTTGGCCCCCATCTCTACCTTTGTAATCTCACTCCGAAGTTCACCCAATTTATGTGTTGGTTGCGACGACTATTAGTCACTGGTTTATGTGCTAGTGCCTATTTGCTTATAAATAAATAAACAATAAATACATTCAAGAAATACTAACGCCTTTCATTAAACATTTTGGTGACCCCGACATTGGCGGCTCCAAGTTGAAAGAGGCCCTTGGGCCTAATGACACTGGGCGTTATGACATGTACCCAGATTTTTAACCTTTAGAATTTTTATTTTTTTGTATTTCTTTTAATTAAATTAAACTTTTTGATAAAATGGTTGTCTGCTCAAAAAATAATTGCATAGTTGCCACTAATGCGGTTGACTCAAGAGATTATATTCTTTGTTGGCTGTGTGACAAAGCGGTTCACGTTAAGTGTGCAGGTTACACAGGCAGAATCAAGGAGTCTATTGCTAAAGGCGGTGGCTTAAAATATGGATGTGATGCTTGCCGGGAGGTCGAGAATGAGATCCGCTCTTTCATGAGGCTGACTAGAGATAGTTTTGACACTTTAAGGGCAGGTTTTAATAAACTCCAAGCGGTGTTTACTGCGGTGGAGACTCAGTTCAGGAGTTTATCGCTTATGAATGAGTCTCCGAAACGTAAAAGGACCAGTCCTTGGGGTGTTTCAGTATCTGTAGATCCGCCAGCGCACATAGGTAGATTTTGCAAAATTAGGCGGCCAAAAATCAAACGGTTGTGGTGGTTCTTGCTTTACATTCGGGCTATTGTATTGAGATTTTTGCTTGTAAAATTGAGTTTGGGGTACTTTCTACATTGGATTTCTTTTGCTGTCTCTGTTCTTGAAGCTACTATCGAATTGGAAACGTTCATGATTTGACTCAACTTCCTGTGCTAGTGCCAATGCTGATGGCAAATATTTTAGTCTTGCTGAAAATTCTTGGATTTTTGGGTTGGATTTGACCAATAAACTGACAAGATCAAGGTTATTTCGCTGCTACTGTTTCGTACTGCGGGAATGTATTAATAACTGGCGCCAAACAGTGGTTCAAACCTGCTGACCCAAAAATCCACAAGCAAGAAGGCAACATTGTAGGACCGACATCGTTGAACTTTCGAACGGACAAAACAAATAAAAAACCGCGCCGAAGTTTGTATACCCTTGCAAGTTGTTTGGTACTCATTCCTCACTTATAGCCGTCAAAGTGGAAAAATGTTTTATCTAAAAAGAGTAAGTGCGAAATTTCAGCTCAGGAACTCGCGTTGATCCAGACGGACGGACGGACATGGCTATATGAACTCGTCTCGTCGTGCTGATCAAGAATATATATACTTTATATGGTCTGAGATGCTTCGTTCTATGCGTTGCACACTTCTGACCAAAATTAATATACCCTTTTTGCAAGGGTATAAGAATGTATAAGTAGAGTGCTGACTTAAAATAAATAAAGGCAAAATAAAGAAATTTAAATAAAAAGTGTTTGTAAAAAATCTTTGGGACGCAAAATTTTTAAACAATACTGAATAGAATGGAAAAACTTTTGAGTCAACGCTAAGAAGTGGAACACGGCGCAGAATTTGAAGAATTAATAAAATTGTGTATTAAGGTAAACAATTGCCAGATCAAATAGGAAACAAAATGTCAGTGAGTGAAGAAAATCTGAAAGCGCTGCTTGAGTATGCGGTAAATCCGCATTACAAAATCATGCGCAAGTGTTTGAAAGAAAAATGGATGAAATGAGAAAGGAGTTTAGGAACACAACAGTGTCCGCCCCTAAGGTTGAAGTGCTTAAAGAACAGAAATTATTGTAGGTATCAAATGTGACGAAACACTGGACATAATAAAATCTGTACCAGACTTTGAGGGAAAAATCGAGACCTATGTTTCGTAGCGGAAAGCCGCACACACTGCATATAAAATTTATGAAAATTATGTAGGAAGCTCAAAACATTAATAGGCACTGGGAATAATTTGGAATAAAATAAAAGGCCCTGCTGATATGGTACTGTCGCCATATGACACACCACTGAATTTCAAAGCAATTATAAATAGAGTTGACTTTACATACGCCGATATATAATATATATATATATATATAATCGAACAAGAGTTGTCCATTCTACGTCAGGGAACCCTAACAATAATCTAATATTACGAGGAAATCGAGAAGAAATTAACATTATTTATACAGAAAAATAACATTATAAACGAAAAATACAGAGCGGATGCATTCAGAGTATTCATTTCAAGCACAAAGAAATCCCTTAGCGATATTCTATTTTCAGCAAGACTAAAATATTTGCCATCAGCATTGGCACTAGCACAGGAAGTTGAGTCAAATCATGAACGTTTCCAATTCGATAGTAGCTTCAAGAACAGAGACAGCAAAAGAAATCCAATGTAGAAAGTACCCCAAACTCAATTTTACAATCAAAAATCTCAATACAATAGCCCGAATGTAAAGCAAGAACCACCACAACCGTTGGATGTTGGCAGATAATCTCGGTTCAGGCAAACGACTCAATACCCTAACCAAGGCAGTTCCTACCAAAATCAGGTGCCAAAAAGAGCAAATAGTGGAACAACTAGAAATACCGGACCCAAGAACAGAGAATTAATCATCTCTCACAAGATGAAAGTTCTCAAAGTCAATCGGAACAAAAGTACCAAGCAGTAGCGGAGGCTGAGGTATCAGATTTGGAAGATGATGATCAGATTCAAAATTCAGATTCCCTGCTACCGTTTGTAGAGCGAACGATAGCATGTAGACCAGTCAAATTACTCATAGATACAGGCGCTTCAAAAAATTACATAAAACCAATCCCGGAACTTAAAAATGTAAGTAACGATGAAGGAAAATTTTTAGTTAAGTCACTTCATGGCTTTAACTCTGTTCAAAAGAAATGTTCAATGCACCTTTTTGGCACAACAACCACATTCTTCTTACTTCCAACCTTATCAATCTTTAATGGAATAATAGGACTCGAACTTTTAAAAAATAATGGATCCGAAATAATTCAATTTAAAATAAAGCAGAGGGCCGGGTCTAACTTCAACCGCGTCAAAGTTTGTATACCCTTGCAACTTTTTTGGTAAATCTTTCCTTACCTATAGCCATCAAATTGAAAAAACGTTTTATCTAAAAAAGCTAATTTGTGGATTTAGCGACCTGTTGGTTATTTTGTGTTATGTTTAGCCGACTCGAGGTCAATTTTTGTAAATGTAGATGAAAATGAAAAACAATTTGTTCATGTATTCCTTTCCGATATATTTCGACCACTCATCGGTGGTTGAATTGTGATTGACATAATATTAATTTAAGAAACATCTACTTAGTTTTACACGTCCGCACACTGTGACGTGGAGCTACACACTAATTTGTCCCTAATAAATGCCTGTATAAATACGCGCAGTTGTCTGTATCTATCTTATAATTAAGTCTTATATTAGTCGGGGTATTTATTATGTGCATCTCTAAAGTATAACGTTTATTTTAGTGTTGTTCTTGGTCTATTATGTTTGCTGCGTCAAAATTCGGTGAATGTCCACTGGCGGCACAGTGGGCCATAAGTGCCGTTTTTTGTATGCTGCAATAATTACGAAGTTTGTAATCAGATCTGTATTGTGATAGTCTAGCTTTTAGCCTCGATTTGGTTGTCGCTATATACATTTTATCACAGTTTTCTTCATTGGTTCCGTTGCACGGTATTTTATATACTACTCTTGTCCATTGTATTAATCTTGCTTTTTGTCCTGTTGAAAATACTCCGTAACGTGTTGTTGGGTTTACGTGCTATCTGTATTTTCTCTGTGTCGTAGCAATCCGTGTTTGCTAATATTTTCCGACATATGTGACGGACATATTGATTATTGTCACTTATTCAATTTAAATACATTGCCTTCACCAATCTTTAATAAACGCTATACTCATCGCGAAGTTTGATTAAGTTTATCAACATTTACTTATATCAATATCAAAACTTTAACAAACGCAAATATAATTTTGTTGTTGCGCTGCTTAGTTTCTGAATTCGTTCTATTTTTTTTGCTCCCACCCGCGCTCCCAACTTACAGTTCACAGTTCGTTTTTGTTTGTGTGGTGTCGGTGCTCTCTATTCTTCTGCTTTCTCTTCTGATCGCGCTCGTGGCCATTAACTTCGCGCTTGTGACAAGTTTTTGTTGTTGTGTGTTGTAATACAAAAAAAAAAATATTCCCTTTTTTTCTTGTTTTCTCTTTCTAATTTACATACTGCAGGTAGCTTTTGCTTTGGTTTGTATACGCCTCTCTTAACTTAAAATTTTTCCCTTTTTATTTACTTATTGCTCTATAATTTGTTTGTGATAAATCAATTATTTAATAATGTCTGTCTGTTTCAAATATAATTGCAATAATCCCAGCAAGACCAGTGAAGATTTTCTTTACTATTGGCTGTGTGACAATGTAATTCACTTTAAATGTGCTGGTTATACAGTCAAGGTGCGGGATAGTATTGACCAGGGTGGCGGCCTTAAATGGGGCTGTGATTCGTGTCGTGGCTTGGAGCTCGAGATGCGTAGTTTTATGAAACGAACTGGAGATGCGTTTAAAACCCTGTCAGCTGGCGTTCATAAGCCCCAAGAAGAGCTTTTGGCAATGGAGGTTCAATTCAGAAGTTCTAAACTTTTGATTGAATCTCCGACCCGAAAGAGGGCCAGGTTTCAGGGCGCGTCTCTCAGTCCGTCGGCACATCGTTCTCTACCAGTTCTGGCTTCCGACAATGTGGAGTCTCTTCCCATTTCCCCTGGAGACAGTATCCCACCTACTAACACGATATGGGTTGTAGTTTCCGAACCGTCCGGGCAAACATCCGTTTCCAGGAATATTGTCAATAAAGTAGTTACAAGAGGAGCTATTAAAGTGCTAGCTGCTTCAGCTGCTGCTGCATCTGCTGCTGCTGCTACTGCTGTGCCTGGCACTTCTAGTTCCCTTGTTGTAGTTCCACCCAAAAAGCAAATTTTTATTTCGCGGCTTGATCCCAATACTACTTCTGAAGAAGTCATAGCCTACATCCAGGGCAAAGTTCAAGCACCAAACAATGCTGTGGAAAAAGTTCCGTTTTTTATATACTCGGGACATTTCGTCCTTAAAAATAATAAGTGTATCCCCAGACCTTTTTGGGCAAATGTGTCATAAAGACTTTTGGCCGGAACACCTCATTGTAAAAAAGTATACAATAAAAAAGAAAAATCGGCCTCCGATTAGCCTGCTACCTGTCTCTGTGAATAACGTTACTTCCGGCTCGTCTACACCTGTTGGACAACTTTCATCCAACTCTGGATGTAACCATTGACCTTCCTTCTGGGGTTATGACTCGATATAATAATTCGATGCCTCCAACCCGATGTTTTCGCAAGACTAACTTTACTAAACTTAAAAAACTCTTGTTAACTAATGATTGGACATATCTGTATACTTGCACGGATATGGACTCTGTCATTTTTGTCTTCTATAAATCATAAGCAATTTTATAAATTCGTCAATGGAAAACGTAAGACATCAGTGCACCCGTCTTCCTTGTCTTTCGAAAACAATAATGCTGACAATGATCAGGTAATTGCGGATATGTTTGCTGATTTTTTCAAAACAACTTATTCCTCTTCGATATATCAAGCAAACCCTCCTTATCCTTATTACTTGCAATCTTCTAATTGCATTTTAGACCCTGTGTTTGAAGACAGCGTGCTTAGTTCCGTCAAACCAATATATGCACCTGGCCCTGATGGAATACCAGGCTGCGTATTAAGGTTTTGCGCTGTGGCCCTATGTAAGCCAATACTTAAGTTGTTTACACTGTCCGTTACATATTCCGCCTTCCCGTCCATCTGGAAGGAATCATATATTATTCCTCTTCATAAAAAAGGAAAAAGTCCGAAGCCTCCAATTATAGGGGCATTTCTAAATTGTCTGCCATACCCAAAGCATTTGAGAAAATAACGTCTCAATTGCAGCATTTTTGTAGCTCAATCATTTCGTCATCCCAGCATGCGTTAAAAAAACCTAGATCGACAACTACTAACCTATTAGAATTTACATCTCATTCAATCAAAGGGTTCAAGACTGCCGTGCAAACTGATGTCATTTATACTTGACTCTGTTAATCACACTCTGCTTTTATATAAGTTAAATGCACTTGGCAGCCCCATCCTTTTGCTAGATTGGATTCTTCAATATCTTTCTAAGCGTACACAAAAGGTCCTCTTTAAGTCTTCATTTTCCAAGACCATCCAAGTGACTTCTGGAGTACCTCAGGGTAGTCATTTGGGTCCACTGCTATTCACTCTTTTTATAAATGATCTTCCATTGGAAGTGTTACATTCTCGGGTGCTTTTGTACGCTGATGATGTTAAGCTTTATTTCAGTTTTAAAGACATATCGTCTTCTTGCCTACTTCAATCGGATCTTAATGATCTTCAGAGTTGGTGTGAAACCAACCTATTAAACCTTAACGGCTCTAAATGTAAAGTTATGTCTTTTTATAGATGCACTCCACACTTAGCAACTTATTATCTTAACGACACTGCCTTAGAGCGGTTAGATATTGTCAATGACTTAGGTGTTCTTATGGCCCATAAATTAACCTTTAATCCCCATATTTCTGCTACAGTTAGTAAAGCTATGAATGTTCTTGGGTTTGTGAAACGATGGTCAAAAGAGTTTGACGATCCGTACACAACCAAACTTCTGTATACTTCATTAATCCGTCCTATCTTAGAGTACGGATCTTGCATATGGTCACCTCAATATGAGACGCACCAAAGTAAAATTGAATCTGTTCAAAAGCAATTTCTGCTATTTGCTCTTCGCGGTCTAAATTGGGATCGCTATGTCAATTTGCCATCATACTCCAGTAGGCTTTTTTCAATCAATCTTCCTTCATTAATTAATCGTAGAGTAATGCTTGGTGCTATCTTTATTCATAAACTTTTAATAGGTGAAATAGACTCTCCTGAGCTATTGAACCAGTTAAACCTATCTGTACCCCGTAGACCTACTAGAAATTTTATTCCTCTATCCTTAAAACATTGTAGTTCTAACTATTCTTTGCATGAACCTTTTCGAGTCCTATGTTCTCATTACAATCTTCTGTATCCCGTAATCAGTTCAGAAGCCTCTCTTTCTCTTGTGAAAACCTCTATTTTAGCACATTTAGCTCGTAATTAGCTGAAGTTAATCTAATTTTTAATTGTTTGTACGTTATACTTGTATTTGTCCACGCGATCGTGCTGTCCGATATACGGCTGCGCCCCACGGTTAGTCGGGCGGGAGGTGGACAGCGCTCTGCTTGGGCTCGCGCGAAACAGGCTATGTCCTGGTGTCGTATGGGCCACTTGAATGTACTTCGCATTGTACGCGTCAACGTCCAGACAATAAGACATAAAATGCTTCGTCGTGGTTTCTGTATTTTTTTCTTATTGTGAGATTTTAGTAGTGTCCTTAAGTTATTTCGAAAGTCGTTATCTTTTAAAATTCGTTTTATTTCATGAAAAATTGGGTCCGATATGTTAACCATCGTTGTATACAACCTCTTGCTGTATTCATTATAATCGACTTGGGATGTTTGGAGTTGAAGTTGATGTTTCGTCCTGATTCTGATGGTTTTTTATACCATTTAAATTTTAGATCGTTTCCTCGTCTATATATTGTTGAGTCTAGATATGTCAATTTAATGTCATTTTCAAACTCTATTGTGAACGTTATATTTCTGTCAAATAAATTAAGGTTGTCAAGTGTGTTTTGGATCTAGTCTCCTTTAATTATAGCAATATACAAGCCTACGTGCAAAATTTCAGCTCTGTAGCTCTAGCGTTGATCCAGACGAACGGACGGACGGACAGACGGACGGACGAACATGGTTTTATGAATTCGTCTCGTCGTGCTGATCAAGAATATATACTCTTTTTATATGGTCGGAGATGCTTCCTTCTATGCGTTGCACACTTCTGACCAAAATGAATATACTCTTTTTGCAAGGGTATAACAATACTGGACTCTGATGACTTAAGCCAAATTTTAAATGAGCACTCAACAGATTTGACTATAACAGATTTAATCGAAAAAGCTTATATAAAAAGACTTTTAGATCAATATTTTGTACACTTCTTTATTAAGTACCCAAATCCTAGCGTAATATGTAAAAAAACCAGAGGGCCGGATTTAACTTCGACCGCGTCGAAGTTTGTATACCCTTGCAACTGTTTTGGTAATTCTTTCCTTACCTATAGCCATCAAAGTGTAAAAACGTTTTAACCAAAAAGTATAATGTTTGCAAAAGAACGGCCTTCAATCTTAGCATAGGATATAACGAACTTTTTGATGAAAGTCACTGTTTTCGACCGATCGTTCCTATGGGAGGTATATAATATAGTCACCCGATCTTAACCAAATTTGGCACAGTCGTTTGTAGACAATAAACTACAATAAACATACTTATATTAAATTTTATGATAATAGCTTAAAAAGTAACGAAGTGTTGAGGATCCAATTGTCATTTTATTTATATTTCTCCATATTTCATAGTCAAGTCTTATGAGTGATCTTGCACATCTTACAACGCTTTGTTTTCGTATTTTTATAAGTTTTTCTGGAATTTGCTGGCTCCAGTCTGATACTCTCTGTCTTTGTCTCTCTTATACAGCCTATATGACCTAAGTAGATGCGTAAGAACTGAAAATTTAGTGATAAGCAAGCAAACGAACGATCAAGACGTGTTCTAGCAGTGGCAGACACAGTTCAGTACAGTTACAGTGAAAATAAAGTTAAGTTCTTATGAGATACTACACACTGTGGTTTATTCATCATCATAATTTGGTCCTTTGAGCCGGATCGTTGGGCATTGTTTGTTTGTTACTCATTGGTTAATAATTTGTTGCGATTTGGTGGCAATTAAACATTAACCTCATAGTTAGTAGTCGATAGTTCTGGCCTACTATCGAATAGGCAATCGCGTGCTTATTGGAAAAAGCGTGGATTCACATGGTGGCGCCACACGCATATCGATATTTGTTATCGATATAAACGACGAGATCGTGAACGAACACGTCTCTAGGAGAAACAAGCGTCTGGAAATTTTTGTCCACACAAGCAGTGGAATTTCTTGATCCTGGACCCTGGACCCTGCTGAAGAATACGACGTATACGAGGAAAAACATAAACCGGCGAATGCTTGCCTTAAGGCTTTACGTGCTGATGTGGCATCGTCTGGCAAGTTGGAAGAATGCGGTGCGGCTGGCAAAGGTGGTTCGCTTGTCCAGGAACTGCAGATGCAACGTCAAATGGAGCATCAACAACTGCAGATGCAACGTCAAATGGAACAACAGCAACTATTGGTTGAGAGATTGCTCTCGCCACAGCAATCTACGTCATCGTCAGGCTCACAGTCGGTAGCAGCGCCGACAACAAGAGATTGTGAGTTACCGAAAATCCGCATTAATCCCTTTGGTGGAGATTATAAGGAATGGCATGCTTTCAAGGACCTGTTTGAGAGTACCATTCATGGAAAGGCAACACTAACGAATATACAGAAGTTTCATCACCTGAAATCATGTGTCATGGGAGAAGCAGCGATACTCATTCAGCATTTGCCTGTCGTAGATGCTAATTACGAGCGGAGCCCCGTTTTTTGGTGAACTTGCTTATGGATACATTCACCGCCTTGCCTAAAGCTGTTGGGCAAAACTCAGCATCGCTACGCGCTCTGAAGTGCGGAGCCAGTGATGTTATTCGGGCTTTAGACGCTTCTGGACAATCGGGCCGTGACTGTTGGCTAATATACTTGCTCATCAACAAGGTTGATAAGGCTACCCGACGTGAATGGATCGACAAAAGCCAGGATATTGATGATCCTACCATTGAAGAGTTGCTCAAGTTTTTGGACTCACGATGCGATCGCCTTGAGCTCAGTCAAGTTGTCGATCATGCAGCGAGCAAACCGAGGGATGAAAAGGGAAAAAGGCAAGCACGCACCATGCTTGCCATTACAGGTAATTATATGAAATGTCATAGCACTGAGCATATACTGTCGGCTTGTCCTCAATTCCAGAGCTTGACTGTCAAGCAACGTTACACCTTTGCAAATGAGAAGCATCTGTGCTTTAATTGTTTGAGGTCTGGACATGGAGTAACCGCTTGTGAATCGAAGTCTTCTTGCAAGCATTGCAAGCGCCGCCATCATTCTATGCTGCATCCTGAGGGCTCTTCTACACAGCATAAGAACGCAGAGCAGCACCAAGGCAAATCAAGCCAGGCTTCCGAGGAAGCACCAGCGGCATCAGCAGTAGCCATGATGAATGTTACCAGACCCCGTAAGCCAAATGGGCAAAGAAGAAGTACGCTACCAACTGCATTGGTACACGTGCGAAATTCCTAAGGAGCCTTGCATACGTGCCGTATTTTACTGGATAGCGCCTCAGACTTGTCTTTCATTTCGGAAAGATGCGTACAGACTTTGGGGCTTGCACGTTCGCCATTTCGAGTCACATCGGGCATCTCAGACGTCAAGGCGGGAATAGCTAGAGGTTTCTGCTCTCTTCAGATGATGTCTCGTGTGTCGAGTCATTCCATCGATATAAATGCGCACGTTTTAGGAAAGATCACCTCACCACTGCCACGTGAAAATATTGATGCTTCATCACTGTCGGTATTTAATGGATACCGAATGGCTGACCCGGACTTCAGAACTAACGCTTCAATCGACATTTTGCTGGGCAATGATTACATCTGGTTAGTTCTCACTGGAGAGAAGTTTTGCGATGGTCAAGGACACCCTATTGCAATCAACAGCATATTTGGATGGGTAGTCACATCGGTGTACACCTCAAGATTGCCAACACCAACTACGTCATTGCTGACTACGGTCAATCTAGACCGTAAGAGCTACAGAGCTGAAATTTTGCAGGTAGGCTTGTATATACTGCAGGGTTTGTTTATCTCGGATTCAGTCGGATCGGACCACTATATCATATAGCTCCCATACAAACGGCAAAGTCACGAACAGTGACTTTTCTCAATAACTTCGTTATTTTATCAGCAATTGCCATAAAATTTGGTATTAGTCAGTTCTGTGTTCTTATTAATAATTGTGCCAAATTTGATCAAGATCGGGTGACTATATCATATAGCTCCCATACAAACGGTAAAGTCACGAACAGTGACTTTATCAATAACTTCGTTACTTTTTAAGCTATTGTCGTGAAATTAAATATAAGTAAGTTTATTGTAGCTATAAACGACTGTGCCAAATTCAGTCAAGACCGGGTGACTTTTTCATTTACCTCCCATAGGAACGATCGGTCGAAAACAGTGACTTTTGTCAATAACTTCGTTACTTTTGATGCGATTGCTTTCAAATAAAACATTTGATGGTTAAATATTCCTGTTAATGACTGTGCCGAATTTGGTAAAGATCGGGTGACTGACTATATCATATAGCTCCCATAGAAACGATCGGTGGAAAACAGTGACTTTTATTAAAAAGTTCGTTATATCCTATTCTTAGATTGAAGGTCGTTCTTTCGCAAACATTAGACTTTTTGGATAAAACGTTTTTACGCTTTGGCTATGGGTAAGGAAAGAAATATCAAAACAGTTGCAAGGGTATACAAACTTCGACGCGGTCGAAGTTAATCCCGGCCCTCTGGCTTAGCTTCATTTAGTCGCAATTCCCAACTAATTCTAACGTTGAAAACATGGTATGGCTATTGCAATTCTGGCGTTCTTTAGCAAAGTCTGCTGACGGTGGAACTTGGTGGTTTTTGAAATACCTCTGCAGACAACCTACTCACCTTTTTGTGTTGCCTTTGAAATAATCTTCTTTTGGAAGATTGACCTCGAGCCGGCTAAACTGCAAGGTTTGATTTAAATTTCAAATAGGCGTTATCTACCCAGATAACTTTTTTTATACCCTTGCAATATGATCATATTAATATTGGTCAGAAGTGTGGAACGCATAGAAGGAAGCATCTTCAATCAAGTATATATATTCTTGATCGGCACGACGAGACGAGTTCAAATAGAAATGTAAACTTCTTCTAGACCTTACAGAGCTCAAATTTTGCATGTATATAGTGCACGGGTTGTATATCTCGGACTCAGACCAGGATCGGACCACTTTATTATATAGCTCTCATACAAACGGCAAAGTCGCGAACAGTGACTTTGCTCAATAACTTGTTTTTTTTTTTTAGCTGTTAATCTGATATTTAATATTGGTAAGATTATAACACCTTTTATCGTGTGCCGAATTTAATAAAGATCGGGTCACTTTATCATATAGCTCCCATAGGAACGATCAGTCGAAAACAGTGATTTTTGTGAATAACTTCGTTACTTTTAATGCGATTACGATTGATACAGATGGGCTGAGTATATCATATAGCTCCCATGTACACCGGATAAGACGATTGACCTAATCGCCATATATGTTGATCATTTGCTGCTTGCGTGTTCAGACAAGGGTAAGGGAATTTTAGGTTGTCGACAAAGGACCGGTTACACACTTCTTGGGTCTCGATGGTGACAAAGGGGCTTTACGTCTAAGCCAAAGAATGCATGTCAAGGGCCTGATGAAGAAACTGGGCATGGAAATTTGCCACACCGTATCCACATCGTTAGAAGCTAATTTCCAGGTTAAGTACAACAATAAGTCGTGCAAACGCATCGATGTAACGGAGTATCAATCCGTAAGAGGCTCTTTGATGTACATTTCGCTATGGTCATGACAAGACATTTTGCACTTGGTGTGTAAGGAGGAATACAGATCCTCATGGCGAGCATCTCGCAGCAGCGAAACAATTGCTGAGATATCTAAACCAGACGGCATAGACGTACAAGAAGACACAGAATGGGCAGGTGACTAAACTGATAGAAAGTCCTACTCTGAATTACATGTGGGGCGGGTCAGTACTTTCATGGACATCAAGGAAGTAAAAATCGGTGGCTCTAAGCAGTACCGAGGCAGAATATATGGCGCTTTCCGATACTGCAAAGGAGGATATTTATATAAGAAAACTGATAAATGAGATGAAAATGTATTTTAAGCTTGATTGTATAAACTTACATGGCGATAATGTTGGTGCTTTTAATCTTGTAAAAAATTCTGTTTATCATGCTAGAAGCAAACATATTGATGTGAAGTACCACCATATAAGATACTCATTTGAACAGAATTTGATCAAGCTAGAATACTGTCCAACAACGGAAATGATTGCTGATGCTCTAACCAAGAATCTATGTAAAGTTAAAATGTACGGCGTTGCTTGGACTATATAAATAGTATAACCCTGAATTGAGGGGAAGTGTTGATATGGTAATTCTGTACTACAGCTATCATCCCGACACATGTGGCAACCATAGTTAAGCTTCTGTTACAATAAATGGAAATGACTCTCATCTAAGCAACCAAACGTTGTAGAACTTCACTTTTCACAAACCAACAAAAAGTTATGATGTTTGCAATGCAAAATGATCAAGGGCCCCTGCCCACTGCGCAGCGTTCAGTGCTATTTACGGGAAAAACTCAAAAATTTGGTCATATGTATAGCTTTGTCAACTGTACTTTATGGATTCCAAAACACCCTTTTCTGTGTTACAAACATCTGATTATTTTTCACCTAGTGCATGGTATACCGAAGTCGGCGAGACGACTTCATCATTAAAAAATAACTGTCGTAACACAACTTGTCTGATACAGGAGTAGGAGCACCCATTGCAGCAGGTAGTCAAGAAGAAAATGGAATTTGAGCACTTTTTGTTATAGCAGCTAATATTACTAAACGACCAAAAATTATTATTTCAAATTCATTTTGTATAACCGTCAAGTAAAAAACATCATTTAATCTACGATAATTTAAAATTCAAGCAATAGCTAATTAAAAGCTACATCTCCAATTCGATTGGATAAAGCAGTTAATATACCAGCATTATAAGATTTTACATTTTGAAAATAAATTACCAAACAATAAGAAACTAATACAAGACCATCTCACCCCAATAAAATGCTAATCAAATTGGGACTAATAGATAATAAAATTATTAATAATACTAATATAATTGAAAGGTTATTATTTTCATCTCTATTCCTTTCGATAAAAAATGACTAAAGAAGCAATTATTAAAACAAATGATATAAATAATAAACTTTTTCAATCAAATAAAAAAATCATTACAATTCTTATAGAATTTAATGAAAATACTGTTCAGTTACTGATGATTATGCATTAAAATAGAAAGGTTTCATACAATTATTCGTATAATTTTGCGAATTATTTGTTTAATTTAGCAAATCCCTATAACTTTTTTTCAGGCATAAATCCGCTGGCAAAAATATGGTTGCCACAGAGTCCAGTTCGAAAAGCGAAATCAAACCGCGTCAAAGTTTGTATAGCTTTGCAACGCTTTTAGTAACTTTTCCTTATATTCATCAAAGGAAAAAGCGTTTTATCTAAAAATGCTAATGTTTGCGAAAGAACGGCCTTCAATCTTCGGAAATAACGAAGATATTGATCAAAGTCAGTGTTTTCCACCGATCGTTCCTATGGGAGCTATATAATATAGTCACCCGATCTTCATCAAATTCGGCATAGTCATAAACAGATATATTAAACTAACAAATGTTAAATTTGAAAGCAATCGCATCAAAAGTAAGGAAGTTATTGACAAAAGACACTGTTTTCCACCGATCGTTTCTATGGGAGCTATATGATATAGTCACCTGATCTTGATAAATTTGGCACAGTTGATTATAGGTGTAACAGACTCACCAATATTAAATTTCACGGCAATAGCTGAGAAAATAACGAAGTTATGGAGAATTTTATAATTATATGGTCGGAGATGTTTTCTTCTATGCGTTGCACACTTCTGACAAAAACCCTTTTTGCAAGGGTATAAAAATATTTCTCTGAAGTGGCAACGTTCAGCTGAAACCAGCAAACATTGCATATTGTTGTCGTGTGCCCAAAAAGTAAGCCCGCTATTTTAAATTCAAGTTTGTTGTTTTAAAACAATAAAAATTATGAAATTATTGAATTAGACATATGGTAATATCGTAAAAAGCTAATTTCTAAGTCATTTTCTATTACTTAAATAGTATAATTATGTAGCATTAAAATTGAAATTATTTGTTACACAATGACAACCATACCAAAACCAACCAACCAAGTTCGAAAAAAATAAAATCACTCAAAATTATGTGGCACCTAGTTCTTTTGAAGAGAATTGGATTTTGCGCGGAATTGAAAATGACTGTGATTTATGAAGAAATTTATGATAAAAGAAATAATTTGCGGAGGTATTCAGCCGGATCGGACCACGGACTAAGTAAAGCGTAATTTCATGTTCTCCAGTTTGGTAAATCCGATTTTAAACTGTTCTGGATTCTTAATCTATTAATTATTATCTACAGATTACATATGTATGTTATTTTTGGCAATATGTTCATTAAAAAAAAAAAATGCTTAGAATGCTTTTCAAAAAGAGGCCTCCTAATGCAACGTGACACTTAAAAAACTAAGAATACGTTTATACACAGTTTTTGTTAGTTTGGCCATACCTTCAGAACTTGACTCATGTAAATAAACTATTAAAAAATTCGATTTATAAAAATTTGATTGTGTGTGTAAATGTAGTATCTCATGTTAAATACCATTACGTTATCTTATCGTTATTATCATTATAAAGCTTTATTATATAAGCAAAGGAGCATTTGTAAACTCAAATTCCGTAAAAAACTATATTTAATGCTTACATTTGGACGCAACGGCAACTTTTTATACTGCACTCTCTCTTCTTTATTATTTGGTGGTACTCTGATGCAATATTGATTTCTATTTGAAGCGATCGGCAGTATTTTCGTTTTACTTATAGTACATTTAGCAAGATGATTTTAGACCAAGGATTTTGAGCTACATATATATGCTTAAAAATGGTAAATTGTAAATACACAATTTTTTTTAATACAATATTTTATTACATATGTAAAAAAGATATCTGCGATACACAAAATGTCACAAATAATTTTTGTGAAGTAAATTTCGGGTTTTACCGGAACGATGGTTATTCACATTATAGGCACAAGCACAAGCGTCGATGTTGTTGTCGCGAACTGCGCAACTAACCATACTATTTTGTTCGACCGTCGCGCTGCAAAGACCGATTGAGACTAAGCCGAAGTCGGAAAGCATTCTCCGTGCTGCCATGGTATCACAGAAAAAATGTCTGGAGAGGTCTTCGGACTCACTCGTTTCCATTAACGAAACTTCCTTACATCTTTCCGACGACCAGAAAATATGTATTTGTGCTTTATGCTGTTCACCCATTGGTGGACCATTGGGAAAGGGGTTGGAGAAACTATACCGTGGGCTTACAAATTTAGAAAAGTTTTGTATTAGGGTATTACAGATTCCACCACGTGAGTGTGGATGCTATTAACCGCTTTAATAATAAATATATTGCATTATTGTCTATTCTACTCATGACGTATAATAAATGCACATTTCTTTACCAAAGCTTAAAAGCTTTTGCATCATTGATAATTCGAAAGATATGTGATGCAGTTCTCAAATGTAAACTTTTGTCTGTGCATATTACACTAAACAATTTAGCCCATTTTTGTATTTAAAAATACTTGTGGGTCAGAAACATTAAATCTAGGACTAACACATAAACAGACAGTAAGAATATCCATATTTAATAAAAAAGAAATGCTAATAATTCTAATGCAACATTCTTACATATTTTAGAGGTTTTACTTAAAAACCACCATATATTCCTATTACTTTTAGCTATGTTGGATAATTTAATTACCATGGTATTCGATAAAACAACGGGTTTACAAAAATTTAACTACCAAAATCAAAGTAAAGTCGAACTCATTTGACAATGTAATGCAACATTAAACTAATCGTCACACTTTGATGCACCTCATCTTCGAGTGCCAAGGGCGTCCACCCCCAACTTAGCCGTTCTTGTTTTGGTTTCTATACATTTAAATGGAATCAATGTATTAACTGGTATACCAAGACGATACCTTCAACTCACATTTTTAGACCCTCTATCTGAATTTATTATTTAAACATCTGGGCGAGATTCATTTTGAAGGTACACATTGCAATTAAATTTTTTTTTAGCAAGTTCAAATAGTTTAGAGCTACTAATGTTAAACTATTTTAGTTCATTATCAGATACCTTTCGTGGTTAGACATGAGCTATATGTATAAGTTCAAGGACCATACCCCGCTACTGCGCCTTTTTCCCTCGTATGGTATACAATCGAAAGTCGATTTACTTTGAACGACTTAAGTGTCTCAGTAAAATGTTTGCTTTTGGGCTTGGAGCAGAGGGAGAGTAGGGCTTAGTGCGTCTCTTGTCAAAAAACAACGGAAGTTGTAGCCAAAATAAAGCCTCTGGCAGCAAAGCGCCCATAATATACGGCAGTGGTCTGGAAGTGAAGTCTGGGAACCAAAATCTAGTCAAGAAGGTGGAGAAAATATCTTATGCGACTAGTGGTGTACTTACCCTTACTCACATTCTCTTTCAGGAGATTTCACATCATTTATTGTTCATTTTTTTTGTAAAAGTATAAGCCTGCTATTTAACTGACTGACAATAATCTCCGTTGTTTCGTCGACATCAACATTAAGAACTTCACAATGTTGTTGCTTCTTTTGCTAGCAACGAAAGGGAAATGTACGCAAACTTGCATTGAACATTTTCGTCATCAAATGTTTTAATGGTAGCAAATACAACGATTTTCGTTCGTTTTCTTGACTCGAATAGGACACAATTAGCCTTGTTGACTGACAATCCTCCTCGAAGCGAAATGCGAGCATCAATGAAGATAAAGGCCTCTTGCACTAAAAACTAAGCTTTGAATGTAAAAATTTTGTAAGAAATACATATATAGGTAAAATATAATAAAACCAATTTATTATTTTAATGCAGAATCATCAGTAAATAAACAACTTGTCTTACAACATTATTTTTTTTAACAAAAACCTTGTAAGTTACTTGCAATAGACCATTTAGATAGCACATCGGACAACGGATTGAACAACGCTGAAAATGTCAGTCTGTGAAACCTAGATTTCGGCATTCACTGAAATTGCTTCTGAAGTGATTTCTGTAGCATACCTGTATATTAACCAGAGGGTCGGGGCTAACTTCGACCGGGTCATAGTTTGTATACCCCTGCAACTTTTTTGCTAACTCTTTCCTTACCTAGAGCCATCAAAGAAAAAAACGTTTTATCTAAAAAGGCCAATGTTTGCAAAAGAATGGCCTACAATTTTAGCATAGGAAAGTCATTGTTTTCTACTGATCGTTCCTATGGGAACCATATGATATAGTCATCCGATCTTTATAAAATTCGGCATAGTCAATAACAGATATATTGAAATAACAAATGTTAAATTTGAAAGCAATCGCATCAAAAGTAACAAAGTTATCGTTCCTATGGGAGCTATATCATATAGTCACCCGATCTTGATCACATATTGCACGGTGGTTTATAAGTGTAATAGATTGAACAATATTAAATTTCACGAGAATAGGTGAGAAAATAACGAAGTTATTGAGAAAAGTCACTGTTCGTGACTTTGCCGTTTGTATGGGAGCTATACGATATAGTGGTCCGATCCGGCTGAATCCGAGATATCCGACAAACTACAAGCCTGCATGCAAAATTTCAGCTCTGTAGCTCTAACGGACATGGCTATTTGAACTCGTCTCGTCGTGCTGATCAAGAATATATATACTTTATATGGTCGGAGATGTTTCCTTCTATGCGTTGCACACTTTTGACCAAAATTAATATACCCTTTTTGCAAGGGTATAAAAATCGAAACTGTCTCTGCAGATATTGTGGATACTTTTATGCCAAATACGCTGTGTAAAATTATTGCCAAGGACCGCAAGGGTATAAAAACTTCGGCATTGTGGAAGTTATCTTTTTTGATATTTTAAGGCAGAAATCCGCTGGCAAAAATATTGTTGCCACATAGTTCAGTTCGAAATGTTATAATGTCAATTATTCGTTAAAACATTAATAAAAACATTGCTAATTTAATGACACTTTTAGGTTTGTAATAAATCGTGCAGTTTTCATGTATCAAGTAAAACTGTTTCTCTGAAGTGGCTACGTTCAACTGTGACCAGCAAGCATTTTATATTGTTGTCGTGTCGCCATGTCGACATGTCGTTCAAATTGAATTTTGTGGTCTTAAAATAATAAAAATTTTAAATTTATTGAATTCAACACATAGTATTTTAATAAAAAGCATACTTCCAAGTCATTTTCTATGCCAATAATAATAATATAATTATAAAACTTTATGTAGGTAAAATTAATTGATACACAATGATAACCTTCAGATGCTTCAGCTGATCTTTCTGGGGATGGATCCGGAGGATTTACGTACAGATGGACCAACTAACTATGTACGCTGGATATATTCCTAAAACATATTTTTATCCATACATTTCCGCTGGCTTTGCTCTAAAATTTTGTCAATTTAATTTTAAATGTAAACACAGGATTGTCAACTCAACAACTATATTGCGCGGGATCGATATTTTAAAATTTTATAATTTGTAATATGTGGGTTGTCCGTTAAGTACTTAGCCCCACCGCCCAGTGGCTTCACTATGGCAAGAAATATTTATTATAACGTAAAAAACCATCTTATAGACGACAAAGCTAAAAATTTCAGTTAAATCCAATTTGTGGTTTTGTTTTGACTCCGTGATAAAGCGGGCGTGTCCACGAATTTAAAAAAAAAAAACAGAGGGCCGGGGTTAATTTCGACCGCGTCGAAGTTTGTATACCCTTGCAACTGATTCGGTAATTCTTTCCCTACCCATAGCCATCAAAGTATAAAAACGTTTTATCCAAAAAGTCTAAAGTTTGCGAAAGAACGGCCTTCAATCTTAGCATAGGATATAACGAACTTTTTGATGAAAGTCACTGTTTTCGACCGATCGTTCCTATGGGAGTTCCAAAAATTAGTGTTTGCATTTGCTGCTACATAGTAGCAATTTCAAAAATATTGCTTTGCTTCCGCTATTTCTCTGATTTCGAAGGGCTACGTAGCATAGCAGAGAGTACAAACGCTATGGGGATAGAAAGTTATTTTCTCACATTTGAAATGAATCCTCTTCTCAATAAGTGATACAAATGTTGGCATCGTTTGCATAGATAAGCACAAGCGAATAAATAACGCCTGATGGAAGATCTCTAATGAATATTGTGAAAAGCAGTGGCCAAGATGACTACCTTGACGTGCACCTGATTTACAAGAATGGAATTGGGATAAAAACACCTAAAAACGATCTTCTGTTGCAATTGCTAAGTTATAATCTTCTGAATTGCACTCAGAATAGCAGAAATTTTGGAAATACACGAAAAGAGTTTTCGTACTATTTCCCCATTTTTATTCAGAGGAATAATCTACGATGGAAAATATGAAGATTCGACAGGTAATAAAATAAGCATTTGAACAGGACCTGAACACACATCCAGGTAGACCATCTGGCTCCCAAAAATAAACAAACTAATTTAAGTTGGCTAAGAAGAGAACTTTGATCAATCACTGTCTAAAATATCAAAGAAGGTAACTTCGGCTTTGTCTAAGTTTATATACCCTTGCAGTTCTTTATTATATTTAATCCGATAACAAAAGTGAAATTTCATACATAAACAGCATTAGTTGTCGTATTATGAAAATGCTCATATATACTTCAAACTACTGTATTGATATTCAAACTATTTATAGTGACTGTAACTTGTGTTCTATTTATCCGATCAGATTCAAATTTTGGGATCTGAGGTTTCAAGTCCAAATTTATTATATTGGTAAATTTCATGGGATTCTCCAATTTTTGCAAAAATGTTTGTTCTAGAGCTATATGATATAGTATGTTTGTTCTAGAGCAATATGATCTAATAGTCCGATCATACTTTATCTTACCCGTGGATTAAAAAGGCCCAAAAAAAAATTTCATCACGATAGCTCTTAAGATGGCTGAGAAAAACGCATACGCACCGACGGACGGACAGACGGACATGGCTATATCGACTTAGCTTCTCATGCTGATCAAGAATATATATACTTTATGTGGTCGGAAACGTCTCCTTCTGTGCGTTACAAACATCTGAACAATTTTATAATACCCTCTGGAAGGGTATAAAAACTACACCACAGCCAATTCAACGTCATATTGGGCCCAACGATTACGACGAAAAACTGTGAAGTATACCAAAGTCGTGAGGAATGTGCTAAACCTTTGAAAATTGTATTTAAAAAGAACCTATTTTGCTATATATATATATGTATTAAGGGTGTTCTTAGTTGTATAGGGAAAAAAAATTTCAAGTTTTTTTTAAGTGCCGGGCATTTTTTTTCCTTTTAGTCTAAAAAAAATCTAAACCAAATTTGGGGCCGATCGGATAATGTTTAATGGGCGAGGAACTCACCTAAAGTTTTCAGTGTGATGCTCCCATATAAGCATACATAGCACCATACTAATAAATAAAAATTTTAGTACCTTGTGAACACTGTTAAAGATATTTTACAAAAAGAAAAGAAGAATAGAAACAAATGTTTCTTAATTAATATTTTTAACGTAAATTTTTTATTATTATCACTGACTATATCACTTTTTTTTTTGCAGTGGCGTATTTTTTTTTATAAGCTTCGACAAGTTGAAACAATAATTGATTTTCTTCCTCGTTGTTTGTGAGAACTCTGTTATACTCCTGCATACATTTGACTCCTCTTTCGGCCATATCATTTATCACAAGATCACGGCAGTATCATAAACCTTCCTTAAATTCACATGTTTGTTTCCAGTTTGATGGATCCAGTTCAAATGAAGCAAGTAAGTCGTCTCGCCGACTTAGGTATACCATACACCAGCAAAACAAATATTTCAAATTTGTAATAACAAATGCATTTGCCTATTTCAAAAAATTCTGTTCACATGCTTTTTACAAGCATATCTTAGTATCTCACTGACTCATGCATATGAGCACCCTAGCGCCACCACCCGCCAACGACCAACTCCGGCCTTATGGAAAAACGTTTATATGCATAAATTGGGTATTTTTTGTCCGATTTAGATCAAATTTGGTATTTTGCTGGGTATTAGTATCAATTTCAAGTGTGCCAAATTTGATTCGACAGGATAGAAAATTACGGGAGATAATCGAGTTTTTCAAATTTCGGGGGCGGAAAGGGGCGTGGCAAAATATTTGTACATACAAAATGAGCGCATTTACTAAGCAAATATACATACCAAATATGGTGTCTCTAGCTGCAATAGTTTTTGAGAAAAACGTTTTTTTTTAATTGCGGGGGCGTAAAGGGGCGTGGCAAAAATTTGAAACAAACTTGATCACTCTACATACTACACGAGCCTACATTCCAAATTTGGTGACTCTATCTCTTATAGTCTCCGAGATCTAGGCGTTCATACGGACGGACGGACGGACAGACGGACAGACGGACAGACGGACGGACAGACGGACATGGCTAGATCGACTCGGCTGTTGATACTGATCAAGAATATATATACTTTATGGGGTCGGAAAAGCTTCCTTCTGCCTGTTACATACATTTTGGCGACTTTAATATACCATTTCACCCTATGGGTGTATGGTATAAAAATGTTTGCGGTAGCTAAGCTTTCTCAAAAAAATTTTTTGTTTTTGATGACACAAAGTCAGACAAGGAGTATTTTTGAAAGTCCACCAAATTAGAATAATGCCTATCATCTTTCAGTTAAACATTTGGTTCCTTCAAGTTAAGATTGCGAACCATTCGAATTTTTTCTTCGGAGGAGACATTGGAGTCAAAAAATTGCCAGAGCTATTAAATCTTCGGCAAGGTACCATAAATGATTGCTCATTTTTATACCATACACCCATAGGGTGAAATGGTATATTAAAGTCGCCAAAATGTATGTAACAGGCAGAAGGAAGCTTTTCCGACCCCATAAAGTATATATATTCTTGATCAGTATCAACAGCCGAGTCGATATAGACATGTCCGTCCGTCCGTCCGTCCGTCCGTCTGTCCGTATGAACACGTAGATCTCAGAGACTATAAGAGCTAGAGTCACCAAATTTGGTACGTAGACTCGTGTATTACCTACGGTGTTCAAGTTTATTTCAAATTTTTGCCACGCCCCCCTCCGCCCACGAAATTTAAACAAATTTGATTTTCTTAAAGACTATAATAGCTAGAGGCACCAAATTTGGTTTGTGTATTTGTTTAATAAATGCGCATATATTGTATGTGCAACTATTTTGCCACGCCCCTTTCCGCCCCCGTAATTTGGAAAAACTCGATTATCTCACGTAATTTTCTACCTTTTGTAATCAAATTTGGCACACTTGAATTTGATACTAATACCCAGCAAAACACCAAATTTGATCAAAATCGGACAAAAAACAACCAAGTTATGCATATAAACGTTTTTCCATAAGGCCGTAGTTGGTCGTTGGCTGGTGGGGGCGCTAGGGTGCTCGTATACTTGAGTGAGGGAGATTCTAAGATTTGCTTGTAATAAAAAGCATGTGAAAATGCATTTGTTTAATAAATTTAAAATATTTGCTTTACTGGTGTATGGTATACCTAAGTCGGCGAGACGACTTACTTACTTTATTTTCAATAGTATAGCCGAGGTTTCCACGTCAGTATTTGCATATTTTATACAATTTCAAGCTTCAATAGCGTTTGTACACTTAAACCATGCTTTAATATACATTTTCACCAAGAAAATGCAAACATCACGGAAACCATTTTCTTCCTTTTTTGTTAGCTGAAATTGATGTCTAAATAAAAATATCTTCAAGGAATATGTGGCTTTTGACATCCAGCGCGCATGGCTAGTTGACCCAGGAGTACAAAAAGTATATTGCTTTACGCCAAGAAAGATTAATTCTAGCTGAAGCAATTCTTTATGATCTTCTCGGATCTGAAATTTTTGTAGTCCACCAGGGCAAAATTTCGTGAAGTCCTCGCGTTCTGCTCCACAAATTTGGACACGAATTGTTTCACCGGCAGCGCCACTTGCGAATTTATCCTTCTTGAAATTTGAGCATGATTTTAAAAACCTTTCAAATATCGGAACTTCTGCTGCAGATGTGGAGCATAACTTTCGTTCAAATACGCTTCGCAATATAATTTCGAACATATGGTGGCGGCAGGGTAGGTTTATTAGACTGCGTCCAAACTTTTTTTTCAAATAGTACTGCTGCTCCTGAGAAAATCCCTGTATTTGCAGCCGTGGTGTCATAGGACAAACCATTGACTTGGTCAACTAAATTCCATTTGACTAGCCTGTCGAAAACTGCCTCAGCAATATTTTTGCCACTTTTGGTGCACTTAGTAACTTTGAAGTACCATTGTAGCTTACTAGAACTGCTATGCGTTCAACCTTACTAGAACCGACTTAATCTGTCATGAACTTTCCGTCAAACTGCACTAGCAGGCCACCAGTTTTACCCATCTGTAAGTTATGATAAGATTATTGGTTTAAAATTATCGACAAAATTTGTAAACCACTCTATTACTTTGTCCCTAATTTTCGCAGAAATTTTTGCAGATTGTTTTATATGTGATCTAGTCAGGTCAGGTGAAATCAAATAATAATAAAAATTTACGTTAAAAATATTAATTAAGAAACATTTATTTCTATTCTTGTTTTCTTTTTGTAAAATATCATCAACAGTGTTCACAAGGTACTAAAATTTTATTTCATAGCATGCCATCTCGCTCACTCCTATGATATTTGTATGGTGCTATGTATGCTTATATGGGAGCATCACACTGAAAACTTTAGGTGAGTTCCGCGCCCATTAAACATTATCCGATCGGCCCCAATTTTTTTTTAGATTTTTTTATAATAAAAAGGAAAAAAAAATGCCCGGCACTTGGCAAAATTCGATATTTTGAAAATAAGAACACCCCTAATATGTATATATGAAAAATCTCCATATGGTTTGCTCTAGCACAATTTAATTTAATAAATAATTTAAGTCATTTTTGGATTTGAAAATAATGAAGTCAAAAATATGAAATATTGTCAAGTTTGTTTGGAAATAAGTAAAGAAACCCTAAATTATTTTGAAACAGGAATAATGATTTGAGTTACCTTAATGTGGTCTGTCAAGTACCCTCAAATCCTTTATTTAGATTCATGTTTGTCTTCTTTCTTTAGGTCACGGTGAATTGGCACCTTAGCAATAGTTGAATAGGGATTCCCGGAAAGAAGGAGAAAATAATCCAGTCTTCATTCGTTGAATTCAAAATATGAACTGATTTTATTTACAAAAGTACCGAGTTTATATAGGATTATCTTAGGCTCTAGGTAACGAGGTAACTTGATACCGCGCTGCTGTTATAATCATAAGTGTTTTCCACAGAGTGTGGATGCATGTTTTGTTTGGTATTAAGCAATATAATGTCATATGAATCTTTATGACTTATTCTTGGTTTATGCTTTTGTTTTCGAATTGTACATTTCATTGGTGCATCTGATTTGGTGAAATCAGTTCAGATAAACTATGTTTATTCTTAAACATTGTGCAAAGGGACGCCAAATGCGGCGTTTTAGACTTTATTTTTTTAGTTAGTTGTCTCATCCAAATTATTATTAATATTATCATTAGTAAGATAACTATTGTTAAAGAAGACCAGTTACATGATGGACGTTGAACCTAATCAATCTGATGTTCCTTTACCATTGTCACTGACTTCCTATTCTTACCAGTTCTCTCGTATATATTACTGAGTTGGCTTTTACAGGTTTTTATTTATTTATTTATTTATTTATTTATTTATTTATTTATTTATTTATTTATTTATTTATTTATTCATTTATTTATTTTACGTCAACTGACACAGCAGTCGACGAAAAAGATTAAGCTAAAGACAGATAATAATTAATTGAAGAAAGTAGCTTAGCTTTATGCACAACTAAACATCACCGACCCAGTGGAGGTGTTTTATTTGCACAATTCACAGCCAATGTGGTCAGAAATGAGTTGCAGCCAATCCGAGTCCAGAATATTTTCAGTGGTTTCGCTGTAAATGATTAAAAAGTATAGCGCGAAGAGAAGTGACAGAGAGATGAGGAGAGATAAGGTGAGAAAGGTTTTTAAAAGATTGGCAAAGAACACGAAAAGGTTCGTGAAGAGACAGACATCTACTAAGGTGAATAGGAAAAAAGTTTCTGGTCCAACAATTTCTTTTTCGGGATATCTCCTGATGTGCATTACTGTGCCGACTTCTAGCCTTTTTATACGGTGGAGAATTTACAAAATAACTACCTTTACTTTTTGACTTGTTCCAATGTGATCGCTCAACTATTTTTAAATATCGCTGATTGCTAAAATTTGATTGGTTATTCTGGTTACCATTAAATGTTGTCCTTTTTAAATTATTTTGGTACTACAGTTTCTGACAATTTGTGACCGGAATTTACATATACTATCAAAATATCAAAAAAGCTAACTTCGGCAATGCCGAAGTTTTTATACCCTTGCAGTCCTTGGCAATAATTTTTTTACATTTTGAAATTTCGTTCCCTGCAACTCAATTCATCAACACACAAACAAAACATTCAAATTATTTCTCTTTTTACTCCAAATTTTTCGTCCATCATTCCGTAAGCAAAGCACAACACGCATACACATACAGTTCGTGTAGCGCTGCGTCTGTGTGTGTGTATGCATGTGCTCTGTTTGATTTGCTGATGACGTAGTAGCTGCCGTCAGCGATTAAACCGATTTGTACTGTCTGTAACTTGTGTTCTATTTATCCGATCAAATTTTGGGATCTGAGTATTTATATCAAATTCTATTATATTGGTAAATTTTATGGGGATACTCCAATTTTTGCAAAAATTTTTGCTTTAGAGCTATATGATATAGTAGTCCGATCCTGACGATTTTCATACTTTATCATCTCCGGGCTAAAAGTAGCTCAAATATGAAATTTCATTCCGATAGCTCTTAAGATGCCAGCGTGAAGTTGATTTGCACAGACGGCTATATCGACTCAGCTTCTCATGCTGATCAAGAATATATTTAGTTTATGGGGTCGGAAACGTCTCCTTCTGTGCGTTACAAACATCTGACCAATTTTATAATACCCTCTGCAAGGTTATAAAAATATCAAAAAATAATATTTTTTACTGACTCTGGGATATATACTTTTGCTTCCTCAATTTTCACTTTACCTCCAATGTGAGGTCCTGCCGGGGGCCACAAATTTATTTCTTGAGTTTTGTTGTTGTATTTCTTTGGAATTATGTTGTTATATCATACACCCATAGGGTGAAATGGTATATTAAAGTCGCCAAAATGTATGTAACAGGCAGAAGGAAGTTTTTCCGACCCCATAAAGTATATATATATTCTTGATCAGTATCAACAGCCGAGTCGATATAGCCATGTCCGTCTGTCCGTCCGTCTGTCCGTCCGTAACTTAAAGCTTCTTTTTTTCAATTAATTCCGTAAATAATTCCACAAACAGGTCCCAGTCTCGAGGCTCTTCAGAAAAGGTAACATTCTCAACTTTAAAATTTCTATGATCATTTATTTTTTCTTCTAATGCTACCACGGTATTCTGAAGGTCGAACTACAATTCTTCTATGACCTCTTTCAACGTTTCATTATGTATAAGTTCACCTGTGTAAGCTTGGCACATCTGTACCTTCTTGAACAAGAATTTAATTTTTTATACCATACATATTAAAGTCGCCAAAATGTATGTAACAGGCAGAAGGAAGCTTTTCCGACCCCATAAAGTATATATATTCTTGATCGGGATCAACAGCCGAGTCGATATAGACATGTCCGTCCGTCCGTCTGTCCGTCCGTCTGTCCGTCCGTAACTTAAAGCTTCTTTTTTTCAATTAATTCCGTAAATAATTCCACAAACAGGTCCCAGTCTCGAGGCTCTTCAGAAAAGGTAACATTCTCAACTTTAAAATTTCTATGATCATTTATTTTTTTCTTCTAATGCTACCACGGTATTCTGAAGGTCGAACTCCAATTCTTCTATGACCTCTTTCAACGTTTCATTATGTATAAGTTCACCTGTGTAAGCTTGGCACATCTGTACCTTCTTGAACAAGAATTTAATTTTTTATACCATACATATTAAAGTCGCCAAAATGTATGTAACAGGCAGAAGGAAGCTTTTCCGACCCCATAAAGTATATATATTCTTGATCGGGATCAACAGCCGAGTCGATATAGACATGTCCGTCCGTCCGTCTGTCCGTATGAACAGGTAGATCTCAGGGACTATAAGAGCTAGAGTCACCAAATTTGGTACGTAGACTCGTGTATTACCTACGGTTGTCAAGTTTATTTTTAGTTTTTGCCACGCCCCCCTCCGCCCACGAAATTTTAAAAAATTTTATTTTCTTAAAGACTATAATAGCTAGAGACACCAAATTTGGTATGTGTATTTGCTTAATAAATGCGCATATATTGTTTTTGTAAAGATTTTGCCACGCCCCTTTCCGCCCCGTAATTTGGAAAAACTCGATTATCTCACGTAATGTTGTACCTTTTGCAATCGAATTTGGCACACTTAAATTTGATACTAATACCCAGCAAAATGCCAAATTTGATCAAAATCGGAATAAAAATAGCCGAGTTATGCATATACACGTTTTTCCATAAGGCCGGAGTTAATGTTATCTTCGCAATTGGTCTTCCGATACTATTTAACCAAATTGGCGTATGGATGTACTTAAGATAATAACTCTTGCCATTGCATGCGTTTTGACATTGGCATTTTTGAAACTAATTGATCCAGCAACGATGGATTTTGCAAGTGTAATACTATATTTGAACAACGCTCAGTACGAACAAGCGGCCCATATGACACCAGGCCCGGGCCTGTAACGAAGTGTTACAATGTACAAAGAAATAGAAAATATTAAAAGTAATAAGATAATAGGTTATATTTAATTAATTACGAGCCAGGAAGCACAAGAGCGCATTTTTTTTTAACCATGAGCGATGTTTCCGAACCTATACCGTGGTTCATTCAGAGAAAAGTTAGTTGTACAAGTATGAAGTATTGCGGGTTCTTCTCGATTAAACAGATATATTAATCACGATAACAGTTCGGAACAGTTAGTCTCACCATTCAAAAGTTTGTAAAGAAAAGTTATACCATCCCTAGAGGCAAAAAGTAAAAACTGTTTTTGTACAGATTCTTATTTTTTTTTTTGATAAAACTCCATACTTCAATATGGGACGGACTAATGAAGTATAAAGTACTTTGGTAGTATATGGATCCTTGACCTCCTTCGACCAGCGCTTTATAAAACCAAAAACACTCTTAGCCCTACTAGCAGTAGTCGATATACATATGCTGATTAAAAATAAGTTTACGGGCTATTGGGAACTTCCCCAAATCTTTAACCACCAAAAAAGTATTTTTAATTCTTTCTAACGGGAAATTATTTAGAAAGTAACTGGCTAATTGGAAAGAACCTCTATAAAAAGGCAAAATTTTGCACTTAGAACAGTTTAGCGATAACAAGTTAGCCCTACACAACCCCTGAAAAGGGTATGGCATGAAATACAGTCTACAATGCGATTAGCGATTTTTACATCATCGGCATATATAAGAACTTTGGAATTTAAAAGAGCGGTGGGGCCAAGGTGATTACCAGAGATCTGCAGACATCAAATTTGGTATGATTATTCCTTTAGTAAACGAGCAGAAATTTGTTTCAAAAAAAATTTGCTACGCCTACCTCCGCCCCCGCAATTGAAACAAAACCGATTTTCTTAAAGACTATACTCTAGCTATTATAGTCTTTAAGAAAATCGGTACCAAATTTGCTAGGTATATTTGCTTAATAAATGCGCATATTTTGTATATGCAAAGATTTTGCCTCGGCCCTTTCCGCATTCGTAATTTTGGTAAACTCGATTATCTCACGTAATTTTCTACCTTTTGTAATCAAATTTGGCACACTTGATTTAATACTAATACCCAGCAAAAATTTGATCAAAATCGGACTAAAAATAGCCAAGTTATGCATATAAACGTTTTTCCATAAGGCCGGAGTTGGCCGTTGGCTGGTGGGGGTGCTACGGTGCTCGGATGCTTGAGTGAGCGAGATTCTAAGATATGCTTGTAATAAGAAGCATGTGAAAATGCATTTGTTTAATGAATCTGATATAGTTGCTTTACTGGTGTTTGGTATACCCAAGTCGGCGAGACGAATTACTTACTTCATTTCATGTGTGTTCTCCCAACAAAGCGACATAGAACTGCTTGCGTCAAAATCCTGAAGAAATCTAAATCCACCATGCTCTTGATTTTTTGGTTTGAGGACTTCGGTTTCACGCATTACAGGTGCCGAACGTGGTCGTCCCCCGGTGGATATGAGTGCCGGTCCCTGCTCTGTAGGCATACGTCACTCGAGCAGAGAGCGCATGCATTGTATATATATGTACACATGCATGCCGTTTTAAGTTGCCGTTTCCTCGTAGGCGGTCGTCTTCACTCTCTATGCCTCTAACGCATCTTCTTGCTTCGGTTCGATCACACATGTTCCGCTAGATATTTTTATATACTTTTATAATGTTTTTGGTTTGTTGTATGGATTTGTAATTTGTTGGGTGTGTTTTTTTTTTTATTGTACATTTCGTGAGCAGTGTTTTTTATTTTGCAGCTTCTTTGTGTTTTGTTTTTTGAGTTGTTTTTTTTTTTTCCTATTCGGGCTTGCAATTCGCATCCATTATTGGCCATTTGTCCGTCCGTCCGTATGAACGCGTAGATCTCGGAGACTATAAGAGATAGAGCCATCAAATTTGGTATGTAGGCTCATGTAGTATGTAGAGTCATCAAGTTTATTTCAAATTTTTTCCACGCCCCTTTTCCGCCTCCGCATTTAAAAAAAAACGTTTATCTCAAAAACTATTCTAGCTAGAGACACCATATTTGCCCCTTTCCGCCCCGAAATTTGAAAAATTTGCCGTTTTTGTCGTTGGCAACAGCACCAAGCAGCCGTAATTGTTGCTTTTGCGTTTTTTGCTGCTGTTGTTGCAATTGTTGTTGTAGTTGTTGTTGCTGTTGTATTTATTGTTGCTGTTGTTGCAACTGCTCTTCCAGTTGTTGGTGGTAGTAGTTGTATTTGCTTTCTTACTTCGGTAACGTGTTTATTTCTTTAAAATTGAGACACTTTTGACTTTCTGGCTTGTTTTAGAGTTTTTTATCCAGTTGGCCGGACTGAGCAGATTGGTCTCAGTTTGCGCACTGCCCATACTATCGCCAGACCGAACGGTATTACCTTCCATCAATCGGTGTAAAATTTGTGCATAAACTCCACTTGCTCGTCTGTTTTTTCCTCACCATCACTATGGGTAAGTTATATGGGCTTTGTGAAGGTTCTATGGTTCTAAATCAGAAAATTTAGAAGCATCCCTTTGTTCTTTTTTCTATTTTTCCATACTGCCAGCAAAAGTTGAGTTGCTGATTGTTGCACTCTCTGCCCAATGCGCAGCTCGGCATGCCTGGTTCAGGTTCAAGACTCTCCTATCCTAGATGTTGTTGTTGCCTCGGCTTCTCCGTGATTTTGAGCATTGGTGTCCTGGCATCTTCTGCATTACGTGACTTGCTGGACATAGCTTTTTCTTCCCTGTGGTTTGACTGGCTGTTGTCATCTTTGTGTATTGCTTTCGCGATGGAAATTGGATTGTTCCTGCTAACTAACTGCATCAGCTAGATTTCTTACCCATTTACTCTACCACATAGCCCTTGAAGAGCTCGTTCCTGCCCTGTTTGCAAGTTTTGACCTGATCGGCCAGTTTGTAGAAAATTCTTTTCATGACCACCATTGCTTCTTTTTAGCGATGTACCATTTGAGGGCTCTGTGTTAAAGTAGCTCTGGCATCTCCCTTGAAATCATGTCCAGCTCAATGGCGTATATGTCCACTCACAATTCTATCTTTTTTAGAAATTCCAGAGGTCTAGAGTTGCCTCTCAATTGTTTTGCCACCTTAGCGTATTCGGACATGTGTACTGGGAGTACGACCATTTTCCTGGGTTCTAGTGCTTGTCTTCTCAGGTCTCTTTTATTCTCGGTGCTCTCCAAATCCATCCTTTTTCCATTATGTTTTTATACCCTTGCAAAAAGGGTATATTAATTTTGGTCAGAAGTGTGCAACGCATAGAACGAAGCATCTCAGACCATATAAAGTATATATATTCTTGATCAGCACGACGAGACGAGTTCAAATAGTCATGTCCATCCGTCCGTCCGTCCGTCCGTCTGGATCAAAGCGAACTCCTCCGAGACCCTAAGAGCTACAGAGCTGAAATTTTGCACGTAGGCTTGTATATACTGTAGTCGTTGTATATCTCATATTCAGCCGGATCGGACCACTATATCATATAGCTCCCATACAAACGGCAAAGTCACGAACGTGACTTTTCTGAATAACTTCGCTATTTTCTGAGCTATCGTCAAATAAAATTTAATATTGGTGACTTTATTGCACCTATAAACAATTGTGCCCAAATTTGATCAAGATCGGGTGACTATATCATATAGCTCCCATAGAAACGATAGATAGAAAACAGTGACTTTCATCAAAAAGTTCGTTATAACCTATGCTAAGATTGAAGGCCGTTCTTTCAAAAACATTACCCTTTTTAAATAAAACAGTTAGTTTAGATAAAAGAGTTACTAAAAAATCTTGCAAGGGTATACAAATTTTGACGTGGTCAAAGTTAGCCCCGGCCCTCTGGTTTATTTATACTCTGTCTAAATTTGACCAGTATAGCACGATTGGCGGCAGCTCTAACGATCCACTTTCCTCTTTCCGGATATATTTTGTATCTCTTAGGATTGGGTTCGACACAACAATATTTATTTTTTGCCCCCGTGATACTAAAACGCATCTGTTGCTATGCGGGCATCCAACACTTTCGCTCAGCTCCTTGTGCTTTCTTATCCTGTTGCTACCATCGCCCGTCGGTCGCCCTGATCCACGCATTATACCAGCTTCACCTTATTGTTCTTTTATTATAAATATATAAACTGTAATTAGCAGACAATTATTTTAAATATTTTATAGTTAACGAATACATTGCCGTAATTAGTTAACATAATCATGTGTTTCGTTTGTTGTCTGTACGAAACCGGGTACAACGCGAAGTACGTACAAGGACATAGCCTGTTTCGCGCGAGCCCGAGCAGAGCGCTGTCCATACCAACTTTGAAGATTATTAAGATCCGATTGAAGTAGGCAAGAAGACAATGTCTTTAAAAGTGAGGTAATGCTTAACATCATCCGTGTACAAAAGTACACGAGGATGTGTCAATACCAATGAAAGATCATTTATAACAAGAGTAAATAGCAATGGATTTTAACGACTACCATGAGGTACACCAGACGACACTTGGATGGTCTTAAAAAATGAAGACTTAAGGAGGACCTTTTGTGTACGCTATTGTGTAGATATTGAAAAATCCAATCAAGCAAAAGGTTGGGAATGCCAAGTGCGTTCAACTTTTATAAAAGTAGAGTATGATTAACAGAGTCAAAGGCCTTGCTGAAGTCAGTATGTCAGTACGTTAGTTTGCACAGCAGTATTGAATCCTTTGATCGGGTGAGAAATAAATTCTAATACGTTAGTAGTTGATGATCAACGTTGCTTCAACGCATGTTGACATGACGAAATAATTGAGCTACAAAAATGCTGCAATTGAGATCTTATTATGTTCTCAAATGCTTTATGTATAGCAGCCAATTTGGAAATACCCCTATAACACTGTGAAAGTTTTATTTTCAAAAAAATATCAAAGAAGCTAACTTCGGCTGTGCCAAAGTTTATATACCCTTGCAGTCCTTGGCAATAATATTTTTACATTTTGAAATTTCTTTCCCTGCAATTCAATTCATTAATACACAAACAAAACATTCAAATTATTACTCTTTTTACTACAATTTTTCTTTTTTTCCATCCAAAGCACCGCACGCATACACATACAGTTAGTGTAGCGTTGCGTCTGTGTATCTATGCATGTGCTCTGTTGATTTGATGATGACGTAGTAGCCAGCACTTGAGCGGATTTGTATTGACTGTAACTTGTGTTCTATTTATCCGATTAGATTAAAATTTTGGGATCTGAGATTTCATATCCAATCTTATCATATTGCATGAGAATACTCCAATTTTTGCAAAAATGTTTGTTCTAGAGCTATATGATATAGTAGTCCAATCCTGACAATTTTTATACTATTTCAGCTCCGAGCTAAAAGAAGCTCAAATATGAAATTTCATTCCGATAGCTCTTAAGATGCCAGCGTGAAGTTGATTTGCACAGACGGACGGACGCACGGAGGGACATTTCTATATCAATTCAGCTTCTCATGCTGATCAAGAATATATGTAGGGGAGAGGGCCCAGCTATGACCCGGGTTTTGAAAAACCTCGAAATTTTTTCTTCAGTTCCGGAAAATTAAAAATTAATTTAACATTTAAATATTAACCAAACGCAACTTTTTTCCAAAGAATGTATGTTTATTTGAGTTACTCAAAAAATTTTGGAACAGATTTTATTTGGATAACTTTTTTGGGGCCAAAAAAAAAGTGGCCCAGTTATGACTCACCTTAAGAAAATATGAAAGGAATGTCCCACCAATTGTTGTAATTTAATGGTTTATTTATTATGTGGGCCTTCAATGGCAAAAACAATGAAAAACACAAAAGAAAATGGACTCTAATGGCCATAAATGACAACGATTCTTATTCCTCGTCGTCCATGTCACTTTTTCAGTTTTTGCATGTAAAATAACTTGCTTGCATGTTAGCGCACTTTGAATGAAATGAACGCAATGGATAGAGTTGGCAGCGGTCAATTTCTTCGGCAATAGCTTTAGGCAAATGATGCAGAAATCTGTTTCTTCATCAGATGATGGTGATGTTGGTTTGACGCGCTGCCGTGATGGTGTTGCTCGCTTCGTTGTTGATTTCTTCGGTGATGAAAATATACAGTGGTTCGATTACATGAACATTGACTAAAACTATGTAAAGTCATTTAATTCCCAAACGTTACTTAATCAGTGTATTACCAAATGAAACATTCCCGATCGAGATCTTCCAGAATATTCTCAGACGAACTGGTCTCAATATGTAAATTCCTTTCCTTGTTGTTAAACAACAACAAAAATGTTGGAATTTGACAATTTTACATAATCCGAGTACAAAAAAAAAAATGGAACATAACTGGGCACCCCAGTTGAGTTATAACCGGGCCTTTTTATAGTTTAAAGTTTATATGTATATTTTTTATAGACACTGCATAATCACATAAATTTTTATAAAATCACGAAATATACGGCAAATACAATATTTTTATGCATTACACTCACCTTTTCACTGTTAATTTTACATAATTTTGGTACTTTGAAAAAAATGAAAAAAACGATATTCAACACGATGTTTGGTACGCGTATATACAATACGATTATTAACGTTGAGGTCTGTCCAAAAACTGCAGAACGTCTAACAAACATGATTTACAGGGATCAAACTGTCATTCAATACCGCATTTCAAAAATATTTGAGAATGTCACTGGGCCTGAGTCACAACTGGGCCCTCTCACCTACTTTATGGGGTCGGAAACGTCTCCTTCTGTGAGTTACAAACATCAGACCAATTTTATAATACCCTCTGCAAGGGTATAAAAAAGACATGGCAAAATTCGATAGTATCACCCTATTTCGTGTACTGCAAATCGAACTGCATCATTAGTTTTTTTAAGTTTTATCAAAAAACCAAATTCAACCAAATTCATAACTAATCGGAAGCTAAGCCCGCAAAAGAAAAAAAGTGGCAATACTCCCAAAATAACCAAACCAAATAAACGAGTAGCACTTCTAATCGGGAATCGTTTTAAAATTCTTACCGATCAGCAAGACAATCAAGTCGGCACTGTAGATAAAGTTAAATCGGCTAGACCACCCCCTTTATACGTCCGTATAGCCAACTGATTTCGAAGCTAGTAGAAACAGTAGGGGCAAATAACTTTGTTGTAACCCCTCTCAACAGGGGTAACATAAAAGAAATTAAATGTCAAACCCAAACTGAGGACAATTTCCGCATCATCGAAAAGTACCTCCGTAATGCTAACATCAACTTCTATACCTACCAACTAAAAAGCAGTAAAGGGCTCCAGGTTGTGTTAAAGGGGATCGAGCCATCGGTCCCACCTCAAGAAATAGCAGACGCATTGGCCGAAAAAGGGTTTGCGGTTAAGTCCGTTGTCAACATCATCAACAGGAATAAAGTCGCACAGCCGCTCTTTAAAATCGAGCTCCAACCAGATGCATGCGGTCGAAGCCAAATGAAGTGCATCCAATATACAACCTTCAGCTCCTCTTGCACAGAACAATCACCGTAGAGGAGCCCCATAAGAGATACCAACTACCTCAGTGTAAAAACTGCCAGGAATACAACCACACCTCTAACAATTGCAATCTTAGGTCAGTGTGTGTTGGCTGCGGCGAACATCATAAAGATGGCATTTGCATCAAGGACAGAAACAACGTCGCACTAAGACTATGCAGTAACTGTGGAGGGAACCACACAGCCAACTACAGGGGATGTCCTGTCTTCAAGGATCTTAAATCGCACCTAAACGGGCGTAAACCCCCAGCTGGACCAAAAATCACCTTCAACGCCTCCAAAACTACACCGGAGGTATTCTTCGCCAAGGCAGTTAGATCATCTAACATGCCTGCTAAAATCAATCCTAGTGTATCCTTCGCTAGTGTACTCCGAACTGGACAGTCGGAGCCCGCGAAAGAGACTCCGTCACTCCACCATCTACAGAATCCGCAACCTAATGCACCAGAACTTGGCCAGCAAACTCCAGGTGGTTTAGAGGCCCTATTGATCTCACAATATCGGAAACACATTTAACATCAAAAAATAATTTTCAAATACCAAAATATAGCTATAAAACGTATAAAACACTCGTTCCTCAACAGATTCGAAACACAGCACCTACAAGCAACTGCTATAACCGTCCAAACCAGCTGCGGCAACACTACGTTGAAAAGGAATTCACCGGTTTCTTTAAAACACTCGGAGAACGCTTCATTGCAGCAGTGGACTATAACGCCAAACATACGCACTGGGTAACTAGCCTGGTAAATCCTAAAGCAAGCAGTTGTAGAACACAATAGTCAACCCACTCAATAAGACTTAACCTCCGATCACTCTCCAGTGCTATTCACACTGTTAACAAGATCTCAAGTAGTTGATCGCTCATATATGCTTACAAACAACAAAACAAATTGGCTTAAATTTAAAATGTACATGAGTGCCCACATTGACTGTTCGCCGAAACTGGATGCTGCAGAGGACATTGACATGTGCGTCTCTGCACTTGAGTTGATGCTGGAAACTGCAGCAAGAGTATCTATCTACATACGCCAAGCCTGCTGTCAGGCCTACGAACCGGCGGATAGAACATTTAGTAACGGAAAACGACGTCTAAGAAGAGAATGGCAGATTACTCGATCACCAGCAGCAAAACTTTGCCGAAGGCATGCCAGCCGCAACCTCTCCAAGGAGTTAAGACAAGAGGAAATCTGGGCTCAAAGGAAATACATAGAAAAGCTCAGTCCATCCAGCACTAAACATCCTCTGTGGAAAGCCCACCCAACTTTAGGCGCTCCTAAAGAGACAGTTTCACCAATAAGAGGTCCAACCGGTGGATGGGCACGCAGCGACGAAGAGAGGGCATCCGTATTTGCCACACATCTTAAAATGGTTTTCCAGCCAAATCCAACATCAAACTAACGGATAGTGAGTACTCGGAACTCCAATCGGATGAGATCACTGCAGTTATTAAAAACCACATAAAGCCGAACAAAGCCCCTGGCCATGAACTAATCACACCGAAAATGATCCTAGAACTCCCTACCATCGCCATACAATACATCTGCAAAATGTTCAACGCTATAATTAGAATTGGCTACTTCCCAAGAGCATGGAAAAGGTCCACTATCATCATGATTTCTAAAGTGGGAATGGACAAAACCCAGCCATCATCCTATAGGCCAATTAGTTTGCTGCCATGTCTTTCGAAGCTTTTTGAAAAGGTCCTGCAGATTCGTCACACCAGTTCGGCTTCCGCGAAAAACATGGGACAATTGAACAAGTCAATCGTGTAACATCCGAAATACGAACAGCATTCGAACTAAAAGAATACTGTACGGCTGTCTTTCTCGACGTTGCCCAGGCTTTCGACAGAGTTTGCCTGGAGGGTCTAATGTTGAAAATCCGGCAGAAACTCCCACAAACTCATGGAATCTTACCTTAACAAGAGGCTGTAAGATGTAATGGCTCCGTCTCGGCTGACTTTGAAATCGAAGCTGGTGTACCGCAAGGCAGTGAACTCGGCCCATTGCTCTACCTGCTGTACACTGCAGACCTACCAACTAGTTTAGGACTTACAACGTCCACATTTGCCGATGACACGGCAATCCTCAGCAGATCCAAATGCCCAATACAAGCCACTGCAAAATTAGAGGTCACTTACCTTTTCTGTCATAATCAATTTCTACCGATGCTCACGTTGGTCTTCTACAAGCGTCTAAGCTTCTACGAGGTATATTAGACCCATTTCCTGGAGGTCTTCCTCGTTGTTTTCTTATCGTTGTGGGTCGGTCTCCTGCAGACATCTCTATATTTGCAGTTGCTTGATTAGCTTGTTGACCCCCACTAAAATTTCTACGAGAGCGTGTGCCTTTCGGTGCCTTTCGGCACCGCTCCTGTTGTGATTGCACCTATGTTTACAGGACGTTCGGATTCTATATCTGCAAATGGCACGTTTTGCACTTCTAAATCTGCTCTACGTATCGACGCATTACAAACTTGACATCCATTAAACTGATCAATCCATTCTGATATACAATTTTTATGAAATAGATGATGGCATGAAGTTTTCACCACCAACTCTTGCGTGGCCCATACTGCTTTCTGACAAATTGATCATAACGCATCTGAGATCTCATGAGCTAAGTTTTCTTCACTCCTAGTGAGAACCATTTTGACAAATATCTGATTAATTTTAATATTTTAATAATATATCGTGATTAAATTTTACTTGGTATTTTATCTTAAATCATATCGTTCCCTTAATGTGAATTTGAATTCACTATCTTATTTATCTAATGATGAGTCCTATATACTCTAATATATCCCAAAACAAATTTACGAAAATGAAAGAAAAAGATTAAAGAATACACTGGGTTGCTACTGGCAAATAATTTTAGATGCATCACTTTTTTAACTGGTCAGGATTTAGCTTAGCCAAAAACCTGAATTTCCTAGCATAGTTTATGACTGCACTATTTAAGTTATAAGATTCCATTTGCACCTGGTGCTTTCGAAAGAGAGAAAAAAAAATTGGTTGTTTATTTTTTTCCTTTTATGCAATGCCAATATGAATTCAACCCTGAATTGATTGGTCTTAATAGCTGCTTCGCTATTATCAAGAATTCCAAAAATCCAATCCGTTGATCGAATCTTATAACAAATACATATCAGAAAAGGAGAAAAGAGAAAAAAACGAGCTATGGAAGTTAACTTCGGCCTTGCCGAAGTTTATATACCCTTGCAGTTCTTTATTATATTTAATTCGATAAGAAAAGTGAAATTTCATACATCAACAGCATTAGTTGTCGTATTATGAATATGCTCAAATATTTTTCAAATAGAAATAGAAAGGAACAAAAAGATCCTCCAAGCTATTGGTTTAGCGCTTTAGTGGTCGTAGACGTAAACACACTACGTTACGAATTCCAAGCTAGACTTAAATCGCCAATACCAGTATTAGAGTAACAAAAATTATGCGAAAAGACGAAGTTTACTTAGCCAATCCTACTACTAGAGGTCGCTGTGGCAGAATTACTACCATACGATTTCCATTTAGTTGCATAGAGACCGCCTCCATAACATTCAAACTTTACACAAAAATTGAATGAAAAGAGATTACCATCTACGTCCTAAGGAGTGTTTTAGTGGTCGCTATTGTAGTCTGGCTACAAGACGAATTCCAAGCTAAATTTCTCTCAGTCGGTAGAGAGCAAAACAAAAAAAAAAAAGAAAAGAAAAAAAAGAAAATCAATGACACATTCGGTCTTTTCTGATGAGGGTTCAATATGGTCTGATATTATTCGACCCACTTTACCCAAAGTGTAAAGAAAAACAAATTTTAAGTCAACCTCTCGCCCATGGGACCAACTCCTGCCCTAAAGAGTAAGACAACGTTTTTGTAGCCTCACCATTTTAGGACCTTTCGTTACGGTCCCACGTTGGGCGCCAAATATGTAATATAACCTGACACATGACGACAAAATCTCAAAAAAATTGGGACATCCCGCCTTATATATGTATTAGATAAAGAGAACTACACATATAGATCAATAAAATAAAGGAGCAGTCTAACACTCCTGTTTTGCACCCTGTAACTGTTGACATAGGTCAGCAAAACACAAGGGTTAGTGACACTGCGATCCTTTTGCTCAATAAGATGGAGGCAGAACGGATAAACTTACTCCCGCTGTTCCACCAGGACTTCACCTCGATTTACCGATTTACTAAGATGCTTAGTATGCATATGACTGCTCAATGGGATTCATAAACAACTAGCAAAAACAGCCTGTGGGGGGGTTCTTTGTGAACGTCATAGCTAGTATTTTCACAGCGTATTTTATGTATATCGGCTATTCATATTAACCGAATCCCTTACCTGGGTTTCTATGAGAGAAGAATACAAAAGAGTTTCGGACATCACTTCTTGCAGGCGCTATAGATGATAATTGCGCCTACCCACCATACCATGAGCCTGCCAGCGAAAGTAATCGCAGACTCCCAAAACGAAAGCTATTAATTCTTCTTCTACATCAGGGAACTAAAGAAATTAATAATTCATAATGAACTTAATATTTATTCAAACATTTCAAAATAATTAGCATCATCATGCGATAGGTTCGATCAATTTGATCTACAAAAATTCTTCATTTTCAAAACAATGTTTAGCTAAGTAGCTGAATCTCGGTACAAATTCGATTATAAAGGTTGTAAATGTTGCATATTGTTTCTTATTACTAATAATTACTTTACTATTTAATATTCATGATTTCCTAACTTTACTGTAATTAAACTTTTCACATTAGTTCAAAAAAAAAAATTAAAAGAGAAAAAAAAAGAAAAGAAAAATGTATATTTTACATTTATGTGGCGTGATTACTCTAATGTCCTCACAAAATTCATTCTCTAAAAATATTTTGCTTTATGTATATTCATTGACAAAGTATTAAATGCTAATGCTCATCCAAACAAATTCATTTCATCAGATAAATTTTATAAAAATATAGGGAAAATTGGTTTTTGATACACTAACAGCTTGTTAATTTTTCCCACGCAGAAAGATCTTTCGTTGTGTTGTTGTCGCTGTTACAAATATGAAGGTTTACATATTCCAAATAGAGCTAAAGCATCATACATTGTGAATTTACATGCATACTCAACTCTGAAAAATGAAAATTATTATCTAACGAAAATATACACTGGCATTGAATTCCATTTCCCTTAAAATTGAACCATTTAGCCAAAAACAAAAAAAAAAGGAAATTCAATGTAAACTTAACTTAAAATTAATTCTAAACTACTGAGGAGCCTTATGTTGACTCATTTCACTTAATCCTGATTATTTCGTCCGTATCGAAGACGAATAAAAAATCTCCTTCGGCAAATTAAAGGCCTTTGTTATACTTGAAAGTAATTCCAAAATGCTCTTCTCATCTGCATGACATGTTGCGTGAGGTTAGGTTTTTTTCGTAGAAAGGTTAGATTTAATACCTCCTTGTACTGTTCATCTTTCCTGCTTTAGGTTAGGTGACAATTGGGAAAAAGGTAAGGTTTTCGTACATCCTTCTATTTTTAGAATCCTACACGTGTTCTGATGGTATGGGCTGGATTACATGTGAGGCAGGATAAGCGAAAGTGCGATGTTGACAATGATACATGTCCCAACATTCGAAATTTCACTTTGCTTCGCTAACGCCGTATTTATAATAACACTGTATAAGACACAAAAATATTTTGTTAATTTTCTTTTATTTACCCTTAATACAATCCGAGGCAAAAGTTAAATATATTTAACTCTCGGATTTCCACAATTGATCGTCGGTTCAAGCCGTTGACTGACGCAAACAGTTCACTCACAAAATTTTGAGACTGCTGGGGCAAGTCTGCGGAAGACAGGTGTTTTAAAGAAATGTCAAACAAGGCGAATCTTTTAGAAAAATTGTCAATACTTGGTGGAAACTATTTCCGATGCTGTTAAAAAAAAAATGCATAAGTTAAATGTACAATTCAAGAATTATTGCAATGAAATTAACTTACATCAATCTCTAGAACACTCACACACGCATATAATTTTTATTTTCGCACACGCGTAGGGGTTATGATGCACTCCCCTATTGGGTTATTTAACTCTTTGGACAAATACGTCCGATCAGTTGGAATTCACGTAGAGGAAAGAAAGAACACTTTTTCAAGTCTCTTTGGCCTTATTTTTTTATGGTTGTATCCAAACTCCATTTGTAGAAAAATAATGTAAAGAAATGCGAAACAAACCGATCAGCTGTGTGGCGTTGCCACTTAGTTCATTCTTTTTTCAGCTGGTTCCTAAATTTCGATTCTCACCACTTTAGCAAATATCGATAACAGCAACAAAAATACTAAATAATCGAAATCAGTTGAATTTTAAAATAACTGAAATTCCTGTACATTACACCACTGTTTAATTCGAAGTTTATTCAACGTCACGAATTCAACAGAAATGTGAAAGTCTGTGATATTACAATAATTATTATATAGTATGAATTCCCTTGTTTTTCACGAACACGAGCTTTAAGAAACGCTTTCCAAAAATCTATTCCCAATATCATCCTTTTCTGAATGGATGGTATGAGGAATAACTTTATCGGTCTGGTTTTATTTTTATAGGTAATATCTAGCGTAATTGAAATATCTTAGAATGTTTATTGATTAAGTGATATTGATATTACATAAGTATATCTCGCAAGTTTATAATGCGTGTGCTTGCTGCGAACGACCGGCTGGACTGCCATTCGGGCGTCAAGAATAGAGTTGCCAGATGGCTTACGTATGATAGGGCTGCATACACAACACCCCTTAACACCCAGATGACTCATAGAATTGAGTGGGTCGTCTCATGCGAGCAGAACGTCGTAGCATCGGTGAGGCATGCAATGACTGTGGATCATCTTGAATAGGACTCTCTGGCCTAGAGTGGTTACTGGAAACAGGATCTTCCGTGTTGTCATCAGTTGCTGATGGTGCTTGATGTGATATGTTTACATCTATTTGTTCAACTCGGCTTCGAATTTGGTTATAATGACGCTTCATTATGCGATTGTCTGTCAAACGAACTTTGTAAGACACTGGTCCTGTTTGCTCGGATATGTAGGCTTCTATCCATTTTGGGCCCGGTGCATAGTTTCGTACCCAAACGGATTTGCCTGTATCAAAACATTTCGATTGATTAATAAATGGCTCTGCTCCATTAGAAATTTCTTGTGGCTGTAGTTTATCAAAGTAGGACTTTAACTCCCGATTCAACAACAGCTGAGCTGGCGAGCGATTTGTCGTTGCATGTGGAGTTATGTGTTGATTAAACAAAAATCGAGCAAGGCTTAGATCCATATTATTGTTCGGAGATAGTTTTTTAAGGTAGTTTTTTGGTGGTCTGCACCATTCGCTCTGCTTGGCCGTTTGTTGCTGGGTGAAACGGTGCTGATCTAATGTGTCGAATTAGATTGTTGTGGAGGAATGCCTTGAACTCCTCGGAGGTAAATGCTGTGCCATTGTCTGACACTAACTGATCTGGTAACCCATGCGTAGCGAACAGTTGCCTGAGAACTTTGATTGTAGCCGCTGTAGAAGTGGAGCTAACAACCGCAACCTCTAGCCATTTTGAGTAAGAATCCACGACCAGAAGAAAGGTTTTCCCTTGAAAAGGTCCTGCAAAGTCGATGTGTAGACGGGACCACGGCCGCTTGGCTGACTCCCAATGATGCACCGGTGCCTCTGAATGATCGTTACGATTCTGCTGGCATGGAATACATTTCTTAACAATGAGCTCAATCTCTGCGTCAATGTTTGGCCACCAAACATAGCTACGCGCTAACGCCTTCATTTTTACAATGCCTGGATGAGCGGCATGTAGAGCAGCTAAAATTGTTGCTCTGGATTTCGGTGGAACTACGGCGCGATTTCCCCAAATCAAAACTCCTTTATTTGTAGATAGCTGTTCCCGACGGCAATAGTATGGATATGCAATATCTGATTGCTCCAATTTCATGTCAGGCCATCCCCTTAACACCCAGTTTGATACTTTCGCCAATAAGGGGTCCTTCGATGTTTGAGCGGCAATCGCCTCAGCACTTATGATTGGCGTTGCTGCTAATTCGATCATAAGCACATCGTCTGTGCTCACAGCGTCCGATGCTGCTGACAGTGGACAACGACTTAGAAAATCCGCATTGCCCATTTTTACTCCGGAGCGGTGTACTAGCTCGAAAGTATATGCTGACAGGAACAAAGATCGACGTAGCATCTGATTTGAAATTATGTTTGGGATTGCTTTCGATGTGGTGAAAATACCCAGCAGAGGTCGATGATCGGTGATTAGTGTGAAAGTACGACCGTAGACATAGTTGTGGAACTTCTTTACTCCTGCTACCAAGGCAATAGCTTCTCGATCAATCTGAGCATAATTTCGCTCAGCTTTGGATAAGGTACGGGAGTAAAAAGCGATGGGTTTCTCCGCTCCATTCGGCATTTTGTGACTTAAAACTGCACCGAGTCCATATGGCGACGCATCACAAGCTAGAACTAGTGGCAATGAACCATCATAATGCACTAGTACGTCGTCTGACCCAATAAGTTCCTTAAGTGTAGAAAAAGCCTTCTCACACTGTTTGTCCCACCTCCAAGTTGCATTTTTATCCAAAAGACGATGTAAGGGTTCTGCCACTGTTGCTTTATGTGGCAAAAATGAGTGATAAAAATTTAGTAGTCCTAAGAAAGCCTGCAACTGCTTTTTATCCTTAGGTTCTGGTGCGTCTTTGATTGCCGAGACTTTATCGGCACATGGTCTTATACCAGTTGAGTCAATTTTGAACCCTAAAAACTCAACGAATGGTACTCCGAATTGGCATTTGTCCTTGCGTAGTCGCAGTCCCGCTTTATCAAAACGTATAAACAGTTCCTGTAATCTAGTTGCCAATTCCGTTTCCGTTTTTCCCATTATTACAATGTCATCAAAATATGGTAAGACTCCGGAAATATTCTGTACCACATTCTCAATACAGCCTTGAAAAATGCCTGGTGCTGATGAAATGCCGAATTGCAATCGAGTAACTTTGAATGCACCCTTATGTGTACTGATTGTTTGCAGCAAAGACGAGTTTTCGTCGACTACTAACTGCTGATAAGCTTGAGCCAGATCAATTTTGGCAAAAATCGATCCACCTTCGATAGATGCCAGCAAAGTGTTGATCGCCGGTATTTGATGGCAGTGCGGCTTAACCGCTTTGTTTAAAGTTGATTTATAGTCGCCGCAAATACGAATTGAACCGTCCTTCTTGATAACTGGTACAATAGGAGTGGCCCAATCTGAATACTCCACAGGTTTAAGAATCCCTTGCTTGCATAGGCGATCCAGCTCCTCTTCGACTAGTCCCTTTAGAGAATATGGAATTCGGCGTGGAGGTAGTCGCACTGGTGGCACTGTTGCATCAATGTTTAATGTGACTGGCGGACCAGTGTAACAACCAAGTTCTGTTGAGAATAAGTGTTCGAACTTATTCAGAATGCATGCGATCTGTACGTCACTGCCCACTGAATGTATGCCCTTGATACTGATGCCTAGTGGGTCAAACCAGTTGCAACCCAGAAGGTCGCTACAACCGCTTTTAGTGACGATGACTGGTAGATTATCAATATTACGACCGTTGTAATGAATTGATACATCAAAAACTCCTAGTATCTGGATTGGGTTGTGTTGGTAGTCACTAAACCCCGGATCGTAGTTGTAAACCTTAGGCTTGTTTGTTGGCCAGATACGATCATAAGTCCGCAACGTCATCATAGTTACGTCAGATCCAGAATCCACTTCAAAAGTACACGATTTTCCATTAATCTGTACCGTGATACGTTTCTTCAGGCTCACCAGATTAGATATGAGGTTTACCGATTTTCCGCGTGAATTTTTGCCCTTTACTGGATGAACATCGTTCGACGATTCATTATTCCGGCAGACACGCTTAAGATGGCCCTTCCGGCCACAGCCGTGACATATTGCTTCACGATAAGGGCATTGCTGCCGGCCGTGTGGACCGGCACAACCCGCACATTGTTGTCCTTTTCCTTTATGTGGTTGTTGAGGGCGCTGTGATTTGATGCTGTGGATAGTCTCATTAGGCTGTCTGATAGCCTTTGCACTCGCTGCTGCAGCTTCACTAGTAGTTGCTCTCTCCAAAACTTTCTGCACTGTCAATTCAGTGTCTGCAAGAAAACTTCTCTGTAAGCTTTCATCCCTCATGCCGCATACAAAACGATCACGCAGCATTCTGTCCAACGCTGCTCCAAAATTGCAACCCACTGCCAATGCCCGCAGCGCTGCGAGATAGTTTCCGACGGTCTCGTCCGGATGTTGATCACGTTTGTGAAAATGATAAAATGCAGCGATTTCCGATGGACGTGGACAAAGATGATCAGTTAGAATCTTCTCAATTTGGTCTAACGGTAATGTACTGACCTGGTTTGGAAACGCCAATGATGTCAAAAGATCGTAGACTGGTGCTCCGACCAATGTGAGGAAAGATGCTTTTTGCGACCCTCGTCTTTGACATCATTGGCAAGCAGGAACAATTTAAATCGCTCCAAATATGAGCCCCATTTATTTGGCTGCCCCAAATCAAACGGTTCCAAACTTCCAACTGTCGTCATAATTGGGTTCCGTTGAGTATATTTAGCACTCGTAGAATCAATTACTTCCTTCTTTTCCTCAAAAACGCCGGCCAATCTAATCTCTCCAAATTCACCAGCAAGCGACTCTGCCATGCAAATGTGTGTGTAAACGTTTGCAAAATTTCACCACAGCATGTATATGTAAACGTATATGTATGCTTTTGTGCGTGACAATTTTTTGATATTTTGCGTCAATAATTCCAAGTTTATTTCGGATGATAATTAGGATCCCATCCTCGTCGCCAGTTTGAAATATCTTAGAATGTTTATTGATTAAGTGATATTGATATTACATAAGTATATCTCGCAAGTTTATAATGCGTGTGCTTGCTGCGAACGACCGGCTGGACTGCCATTCGGGCGTCAAGAATAGAGTTGCCAGATGGCTTACGTATGATAGGGCTGCATACACAACAGAAACCGATGACTGGTTGATCTTGTCCATCCGCTGTTTTAACTTGGGAGGAAATACGACGGAGCTTTGGATACTTTGACCAATCTTCTGAAGCCAAAGTCGAACCCACGCAACTTATGTTCGCGCCGGTATCTAAAAGACCTTGTTCACGAAAATTTAACAATGATACTTCCGCATACAATCTTCCATCCGACTTTTCATGAATCATTGACGAAATAAGTAAACGCTTAGTTTGTCGAACTGCTTTCCAAAAAGTTCACAATCGAATAGTAGATCTCTTTGGTCGTGACCGAGTTAAAATTGGGTTGCTTCCAAAAAATTCTACTACGCACTTTGAGATAATTTCTCAAACGTTCTTGATAGGGTTTCACTGACGATATAACTTGCGTCTTATCGTAACAGTTAAAGGGTAAGTCTGGTATTTGGTTTGCTTGCTCTATTGGTTCTGAGCTAGCCGGTAAATCAGGTAATATTTCAATTAAAGATTTTTCGGGGCCATCCGAGCTTTCACAGATGGACCCTTCACTAAGTTTTCCGCATTCTTGGCGATACAATTTTTACATTGGGGCTTATATACGTTTTTCGAGCCACACCCGTAACAAAATATAGTGCGAGGCTCTAAGCAGTTGTCCCAGCCATGTCCCTCTGCATCACAATTCCAACACCGAAATACTTTAACCGGAGCTTGCACTGCTTCAACATTGTACACATTTAAATCCATCTTTTCGGAGAGTTCGAACCTTTCTGGCTTTTCTAATTCCGCAATGTTGCGTTTAGCATACTGAAAATTGGCTGAAGTTTTATTTGCTCTCCTAGAGACTACATCATCTAATAAATTTTTTCGCATTTGCACTAGCTTTCGAAGATGAGGTATAGAGAGAATAGGTATATACAACAATTCATGACGAATGTCTGGCAATATATTACGTGTGAGCAACTGAATAAGTTGTTCTTCGTCTATGCTTTTCGACATACGTGCCATCTGAGTCATAATCTCATCGTAAAAGTTTTCAAAGGTTTCTCCTACCTTTTGTTTATGCCCACGAATATCTTCTAGTATATCTACACCACTTCTGTAATCTTTATATTGATATTTCATGGCTGCACAAAATTCTGACCACTCTAAGTGTACTACATCTCTACGGTATGCAAATTTTTGCATACTGCATCAAAATCTTGGTCTAAGCAATCCTCAGTTAACGTTTTGATACGATAAAGAAACTCTTCGACTGTAACTCCTTTTGACGAACCGTCAAATATTACATTCCAACTATGAATTAGCTGTGTAATTTGATCTGGGTTATGACCTGTTCTGCTTGGTCTGACTGAAGATGAACTCCTAGGAATACTTTGGTTTTGCATTGTTGCACATGTTGCTCTGTAATTCCCATTTGTCCTATTCTTCGGTCTATTATGGACTCTATTTGATTGCAGATTCTGTTATAATCAATTTCTACCGATGCTCGCGCTGGTCTTCTACAAGCGTCTAAACTTCTACGAGGTATATTAGACCCATTTCCTGGAGGTCTTCCTCGTTGTGCGTCGGTCTCCTGCAGACCTCTCTATATTTGCAGTTGCTTGATTAGCTTGTTGACCCCCACTAAAATTTCTACGAGAGCATGTATTTGGGCCTTTCGGCACCGCTCCTGTTGTGATTGCACCTATGTTTACAGGACGTTCGGATTCTATATCTGCAAATGGCACGTTTTGCACTTCTAAATCTGCTCTACGTAAACTGATCAATCCATTCTGATATACAATTTTTATGAAATAGATGATGGCATGAAGTTTTCACCACCAACTCTTGCGTGGCCCATACTGCTTTCTGACAAATTGAGCATAACGCATCTGAGATCTCATGAGCTAAGTTTTCTTCACTCCTAGTGAGAACCATTTTGACAAATATCTGATTAATTTTAATATTTTAATAATATATCGTGATTAAATTTTACTTGGTATTTTATCTTAAATCATATCGTTCCCTTAATGTGAATTTGAAGTCACTATCTTATTTATCTAATAATGAGTCCTATATACTCTAATATATCCCAAAACAAATTTACGAAAATGAAAGAAAAAGATTAAAGAATACACTGGGTTGCTACTGGCAAATAATTTTAGATGCATCACTTTTTTAACTGGTCAGGATTTAGCTTAGCCAAAAACCTGAATTTCCTAGCATAGTTTATGACTGCACTATTTAAGTTATAAGATTCCATTTGCACCTGGTGCTTTCGAAAGAGAGAAAAAAAAATTGGTTGTTTATTTTTTTCCTTTTATGCAATGCCAATATGAATTCAACCCTGAATTGATTGGTCTTAATAGCTGCTTCGCTATTATCAAGAATTCCAAAAATCCAATCCGTTGATCGAATCTTATAACAAATACATATCAGAAAAGGAGAAAAGAGAAAAAAACGAGCTATGGAAGTTAACTTCGGCCTTGCCGAAGTTTATATACCCTTGCAGTTCTTTATTATATTTAATTCGATAAGAAAAGTGAAATTTCATACATCAACAGCATTAGTTGTCGTATTATGAATATGCTCAAATATTTTTCAAATAGAAATAGAAAGGAACAAAAAGATCCTCCAAGCTATTGGTTTAGCGCTCTAGTGGTCTTAGACGTAAACACACTACGTTACGAATTCCAAGCTAGACTTAAATCGCCAATACCAGTATTAGAGTAACAGAAATTATACGAAAAGACGAAGTTTACTTAGCCAATCCTACTACTAGAGGTCGCTGTGGCAGAATTACTACCATACGATTTCCATTTAGTTGCATAGAGACCGCCTCCATAACATTCAAACTTTACACAAAAATTGAATGAAAAGAGATTACCATCTACGTCCTAAGGAGTGTTTTAGTGGTCGCTATTGTAGTCTGGCTACAAGACGAATTCCAAGCTAAATTTCTCTCAGTCGGTAGAGAGCAAAACAAAAAAAAAAAAGAAAAAGAAAAAAAGAAAATCAATGACACATTCGGTCTTTTCTGATGAGGGTTCAATATGGTCTGATATTATTCGACCCACTTTACCCAAAGTGTAAAGAAAAACAAATTTTAAGTCAACCTCTCGCCCATGGGACCAACTCCTGCCCTAAAAGAGTAAGACAACGTTTTTGTAGCCTCACCATTTTAGGACCTTTCGTTACGGTCCCACGTTGGGCGCCAAATATGTAATATAACCTGACACATGACGACAAAATCTCAAAAAAATTGGGACATCCCGCCTTATATATGTATTAGATAAAGAGAACTACACATATAGATCAATAAAATAAAGGAGCAGTCTAACACTCCTGTTTTGCACCCTGTAACTGTTGACATAGGTCAGCAAAACACAAGGGTTAGTGACACTGCGATCCTTTTGCTCAATAAGATGGAGGCAGAACGGATAAACTTACTCCCGCTGTTCCACCAGGACTTCACCTCGATTTACCGATTTACTAAGATGCTTAGTATGCATATGACTGCTCAATGGGATTCATAAACAACTAGCAAAAACAGCCTGTGGGGGGGTTCTTTGTGAACGTCATAGCTAGTATTTTCACAGCGTATTTTATGTATATCGGCTATTCATATTAACCGAATCCCTTACCTGGGTTTCTATGAGAGAAGAATACAAAAGAGTTTCGGACATCACTTCTTGCAGGCGCTATAGATGATAATTGCGCCTACCCACCATACCATGAGCCTGCCAGCGAAAGTAATCGCAGACTCCCAAAACGAAAGCTATTAATTCTTCTTCTACATCAGGGAACTAAAGAAATTAATAATTCATAATGAACTTAATATTTATTCAAACATTTCAAAATAATTAGCATCATCATGCGATAGGTTCGATCAATTTGATCTACAAAAATTCTTCATTTTCAAAACAATGTTTAGCTAAGTAGCTGAATCTCGGTACAAATTCGATTATAAAGGTTGTAAATGTTGCATATTGTTTCTTATTACTAATAATTACTTTACTATTTAATATTCATGATTTCCTAACTTTACTGTAATTAAACTTTTCACATTAGTTCAAAAAAAAAAAAAAAATTAAAAGAGAAAAAAAAAAGAAAAGAAAAACGTATATTTTACATTTATGTGGCGTGATTACGCTATTATCCTCACAAAATTCATTCTCTAAAAATATTTTGCTTTATATATATTCATTGACAAAGTATAAAATGCTAATGTTCATCCAAACAAATTCATTTCGTCGAATAAATTTTATAAAAATATAGGGAAAATTGGTTTTTGATACACTTACAGCTTATTAATTTTTCCCACGCAAAAAGATGTTTCGTTGTGTTGTTGTCGCTGTTACAAATATGAAGGTTTACATATTCCAAATAGAGCTAAAGCATCATACATTGTGAATTTACATGCATACTCAACTCTGAAAAATGAAAATTATTAACTAACGAAAATATACACTGGCATTAAATACCATTTCCTTTAAAATTGAACCCTTTAGCCAAAAACCAAAAAAAAAAAAAAAGGAAATTCAATGTAAACTTAACTTAAAATTGATTCTAAACTACTGAGGAGCCTTATGTTGACTCATTTCACTTAATCCTGATTATTTCGTCCGTATCGAAGACGAATAAAAAATCTCCTTCGGCAAATTAAAGGCCTTTGTTATACTTGAAAGTAATTCCAAAATGGTCTTCTCATCTGCATGACATGTTGCGTGAGGTTAGGTTTTTTTCGTAGAAAGGTTAGATTTAATACTTCCTTGTACTGTTCATATTTCCTGCTTTAGGTTAGGTGACAATTGGGAAAAAGGTTAGGTTTTCGTACATGTCCCAACATTCGAAATTTCACTTTGCTTCGCTAACGCCGTATTTATAATAACACTGTATAAGAAACAAAAATATTTTGTTAATTTTCTTTTATTTACCCTTAATACAATCCGAGGCAAAAGTTAAATATATTTAACTCTCGGATTTCCACAATTGATCGTCGGTTCAAGCCGTTGACTGACGCAAACAGTTCACTCACAAAATTTTGAGACTGCTGGGGCAAGTCTGCGGAAGACAGGTGTCTCAAAGAAATGTCAAGCAAGGCGAATCTTTTAGAAAAATTGCCAATACTTGGTGGAAACTATTTCCGATGCTGTTAAAGAGAAAATGCATAAGTTAAATGTACAATAATTCAAGAATTATTGCAATGAAATTAACTTACATCAATCTCTAGAACACACACACACGCATATAATTTTTATTTTCGCACACGCGTAGGGGTTATGATGCACTCCCCTATTGGGTTATTTAACTCTTTGGACAAATACGTCCGATCAGTTGGAATTCACGTAGAGGAAAGAAAGAACACTTTTTCAAAAACCACGCTGTCCAATAAGACTCTTTGGCCTTATTTTCTTATGGTTTTATCCAAACTCCATTTGTAGAAAAATAATGTAAAGCAATGCGAAACAATCCGATCAGCTGTGTGGCGTTGCCACTTAGTTCATTCTTTTTTCAGCTGGTTCCTAAATTTCGATTCTCACCACTTTAGCAAATATCGATAACAACAACAAAAATACTAAATAATCGAAATCAGTTGAATTTTAAAATAACTGAAATTCCTGTACATTACACCACTGTTTAATTCGAAGTTTATTCAACGTCACGAATTCAACAGAAATGTGAAAGTCTGTGATATTACAATAATTATTATATAGTATGAATTCCCTTGTTTTTCACGAACACGAGCTTTAAGAAACGCTTTCCAAAAATCTATTCCCAATATCATCCTTTTCTGAATGGATGGTATGAGGAATAACTTTATCGGTCTGGTTTTATTTTTATAGGTAATATCTAGCGTAATGAAACCGATGACTGGTTGATCTTGTCCATCCGCTGTTTTAACTTGGGAGGAAATACGACGGAGCTTTGGATACTTTGACCAATCTTCTGAAGCCAAAGTCGAACCCACGCAACTTATGTTCGCGCCGGTATCTAAAAGACCTTGTTCACGAAAATTTAACAATGATACTTCCGCATACAATCTTCCATCCGACTTTTCGTGAATCATTGACGAAATAAGTAAACGCTTAGTTTGTCGAACTGCTTTCCAAAAAGTTCACAATCGAATAGTAGATCTCTTTGGTCGTGACCGAGTTAAAATTGGGTTGCTTCCAAAAATTCTACTACGCACTTTGAGATAATTTCTCAAACGTTCTTGATAGGGTTTCACTGACGATATAACTTGCGTCTTATCGTAACAGTTAAAGGGTAAGTCTGGTATTTGGTTTGCTTGCTCTATTGGTTCTGAGCTAGCCGGTAAATCAGGTAATATTTCAATTAAAGATTTTTCGGGGCCATCCGAGCTTTCACAGATGGACCCTTCACTAAGTTTTCCGCATTCTTGGCGATACAATTTTTACATTGGGGCTTATATACGTTTTTCGAGCCACACCCGTAACAAAATATAGTGCGAGGCTCTAAGCAGTTGTCCCAGCCATGTCCCTCTGCATCACAATTCCAACACCGAAATACTTTAACCGGAGCTTGCACTGCTTCAACATTGTACACATTTAAATCCATCTTTTCGGAGAGTTCGAACCTTTCTGGCTTTTCTAATTCCGCAATGTTGCGTTTAGCATACTGAAAATTGGCTGAAGTTTTATTTGCTCTCCTAGAGACTACATCATCTAATAAATTTTTTCGCATTTGCACTAGCTTTCGAAGATGAGGTATAGAGAGAATAGGTATATACAACAATTCATGACGAATGTCTGGCAATATATTACGTGTGAGCAACTGAATAAGTTGTTCTTCGTCTATGCTTTTCGACATACGTGCCATCTGAGTCATAATCTCATCGTAAAAGTTTTCAAAGGTTTCTCCTACCTTTTGTTTATGCCCACGAATATCTTCTAGTATATCTACACCACTTCTGTAATCTTTATATTGATATTTCATGGCTGCACAAAATTCTGACCACTCTAAGTGTACTACATCTCTACGGTATGCAAATTTTTGCATACTGCATCAAAATCTTGGTCTAAGCAATCCTCAGTTAACGTTTTGATACGATAAAGAAACTCTTCGACTGTAACTCCTTTTGACGAACCGTCAAATATTACATTCCAACTATGAATTAGCTGTGTAATTTGATCTGGGTTATGACCTGTTCTGCTTGGTCTGACTGAAGATGAACTCCTAGGAATACTTTGGTTTTGCGCTGACGCATTGTTGCATATGTTGCTCTGTACTTCCCATTTGTCCTATTCTTCGGTCTATTATGGACTCTATTTGATTGCAAATTCTGTCATAATCAATTTCTACCGATGCTCACGCTGGTCTTCTACAAGCGTCTAAACTTCTACGAGGTATATTAGACCCATTTCCTGGAGGTCTTCCTCGTTGTTTTCTTATCGTTGTGGGTCGGTCTCCTGCAGACATCTCTATATTTGCAGTTGCTTGATTAGCTTGTTGACCCCCACTAAAATTTCTACGAGAGCGTGTATTTGGGCCTTTCGGCACCGCTCCTGTTGTGATTGCACCTATGTTTACAGGACGTTCGGATTCTATATCTGCAAATTGCACGTTTTGCACTTCTAAATCTGCTCTACGTATCGACGCATTACAAACTTGACATCCATTAAACTGATCAATCCATTCTGATATACAATTTTTATGAAATAGATGATGGCATGAAGTTTTCACCACCAACTCTTGCGTGGCCCATACTGCTTTCTGACAAATTGAGCATAACGCATCTGAGATCTCATGAGCTAAGTTTTCTTCACTCCTAGTGAGAACCATTTTGACAAATATCTGATTAATTTTAATATTTTAATAATATATCGTGATTAAATTTTACTTGGTATTTTATCTTAAATCATATCGTTCCCTTAATGTGAATTTGAATTCACTATCTTATTTATCTAATGATGAGTCCTATATACTCTAATATATCCCAAAACAAATTTACGAAAATGAAAGAAAAAGATTAAAGAATACACTGGGTTGCTACTGGCAAATAATTTTAGATGCATCACTTTTTTAACTGGTCAGGATTTAGCTTAGCCAAAAACCTGAATTTCCTAGCATAGTTTATGACTGCACTATTTAAGTTATAAGATTCCATTTGCACCTGGTGCTTTCGAAAGAGAGAAAAAAAAATTGGTTGTTTATTTTTTTCCTTTTGTGCAATGCCAATATGAATTCAACCCTGAATTGATTGGTCTTAATAGCTGCTTCGCTATTATAAAGAATTCCAAAAATCCAATCCCTTGATCGAATCTTATAACAAATACATATCAGAAAAGGAGAAAAGAGAAAAAAAAAATAGAAAGGAACAAAAGCTTCTGCTCTCTGACGTGACGGTCGTGTTTTTGCTTAGCTCCTGAGTTTTATTAATATATATTGTTTTTTCCCAATTTTTAATTGTGCCTAGTTTGTTTTCGTTTTCGCTGGTGTCATTTGCTTGAAACCCTTGTGTTTTATTTGCATAATTCGCCAAATTAAACAGTTTTCTTTTTTTCTTTTTTGTGATTAGTGTTTGGTGCATCTAAATTGTTTTTATTTTTTTCTTATTGTTCTCTCCCGTCATTGCTTCTGCAGTTGCTCCCCTCATCGCCCCCATCATACCATCAGTGCTAGTGGTTTTTTTTTCTCTCTGCTTTGTGCTTGTGATCAGCTTCCCTCCCGCGTAATTACTTTTCTAAGGCCGCCTCTCAAAGCTCGTCTTATAACTGTTCTTGCACTCTCTCTTGTGCTGTGTACTCTAGCTGTCTCTTTGTTTTATTTGTAATTATTGATTTTTTATCGATAATTATCTTTGTGCTGTTTATTTAAATTTTTATATATATTTTTTTTGTTGTTTTTTTTTTGCCTTGTGTTTATTTTGGCTTTTCAATGGCTTGTTGTCTACCCAATTGCAAGCATTCTGATCGTTTTGACGATCAGTATAGAGCAATATCGTGTTGGCTTTGCGACAATCTTATTCACTTAAAATGTGCTGGCCTCAACGGCCGTGATTACGACAAATTTTCTGGTTTGTCTGTGTCTAAGCCTGAGCTTGGCTTAATGCGCTGGACTTGCCCATCTTGTGCCAGCCAGCAGCTTGATTTTAGCCGAATGTACAGGGATCTTGGTTTAAAGTTTCTTTCTCTAAATAAAATGGCCAAACAGCTGCATAAATTTATTGTCGCAATTCAAGTTTGATCCACCTTCTAAGGAATTGCCCAAGAAATGTACCCTTGAGTTGCCTCATAAGCAGTCGCCCGCACTTTCTATTACATCTTCTCCCATTTTACTTTCGCCTACACCATCTTCTTGTCCCTCTTTATGCTCTTCTTTTCAGATTGATGTACCCACTACAAGCCCTGGTGTACCTCAATCTATCCCTCACGGGAACTCTGATCAATTACTGGATCATGCTGGCTTTCAATCACTTGCGGATCCCAATGCTCCTCCGCCTCCACTAACTGTAGTGCCTCATCGTAAACAATTATTTATCTCTAGGCTTGCTCCAGATACTTCTGAATCGTCTGTGGCAGCTTACATTGGTAATATATGCCCTGCTAAGGTTTTAATTCAAAAGTTTAAGTTTTCTAGGCCTCGCGAAATCTCCTCTTTTAAAATTACTGTACCAAATGAGTATTTCTCAGCTATGGTTGACCCTAACTTTTGGCCAGATGGCCTAGTTGTACACGAATTTGCGCCCAATAAGCGCTCCCGCCCTTTGCCTGTCCACCTTCCTAATGTATCTTCTGCTTCAAAAAACTAATAACGTCTAGTCTTTGCATTCACTATCAAAATGTAAGAGGACTTCTTACCAAGCTCTCGAAACTATTCTGCGATAGCCAAACCTTTTCGGCTGACATATTAGCTTTCTCTGAAACTTGGCTTAACTCCTCTGTTTTGGATAATGAAATTCTTTCTAATAACTTTATTTCTTATAGGCTTGATCGTGTTGGTCGTCGTGGCGGCGGAGTACTCATTGCAGTCAACTCGAATCTGTGCTCAAGTGTTGTGCCGATTGATCTACCCTTAGGTGTTGAGTTTATTTGCGTCGAAGTTACATGTTCTAACTTTAGCTTATATATCTCTTGTTCATACATTCCTCCAGCTTCTGATATGATGATCTACATGCACCATGCTGATGCTTTGCGAACTATTTTTAGTCGTCTTAAAGATCGTGATTTTTTTATAGCTTTAGGTGATTTTAACTTGCCGAATGTTTCTTGGCTTGCTGATGATAATCTATCTTTCTTAATTCCTTCATCTCAATATGTTTTTCTTGATAGCCTACTTGAATGTCCGCTATATCAGTTGAATTCTTTTCTTAACTCTTCTAAAAGAATCCTCGATCTTGTTTTTGTCTCTGATCCCACTGTTAGTGCTGTATCACAAACACAGCCCCTAGTGAAGCCTGAAGATACTTATCACCCTACCATTGAAATTACTATTTCTTACAATTCCGTTAATAATTCATTCAATAACATCTCAAATTCTCGTCGCAGATGTTTTCGTAAAACAAATTTCAATCTTCTTAACAGCCTTATTTTCTCTTTTGATTGGTCATTTCTATTTGAGTGCTGTGATATAGATTGTGCAGTAAATTTTTTCTACTCTGCTCTTAATTCTCTAATTGATAAATGCGTTCCTTATGTGAATGTCTCTACCGTCTCCAGTGCGCCAGTCTGGTTCACACGTAGGCTCTCCTATCTCCGTAACATTAAATCGAGATATTTTAAAAAATTAAAAAAAAACAGTTTCGCGACTTGACTATGCAAATTATTGTGTAACGAAATCTCAATTTAGTCTTTTAAATACACAATGCTACAATAATTATATCGTTCGCTGTAATATTGAGTTTTATAAGAAGCCCAAAAGATTTTACAACTTTGTTAATTCCAAAAGACGCTCTAATTTACTACCTTCCACCTTCAGACTTAATGACCAGACTGCTAATAATGATTCAGATATTGCAGATCTGTTTGCTTAATTCTTTCAGTCGACTTATTCTACTACTGCTTCGGATCCCACACCTTATCCGTTCTCAATTCCACATTTAAATTGTATGTTTTTTCCTAGTATTACCGAAAACTGTATTATCTCTAGCTTGTCATCTATGACGTCTTCCTTTGTACCCGGGCCTGATAATATACCTAGTTGCATCCTTAAAATGTGTTCGATTTCCCTATCTAAGCCTTTATCTCGGTTATTCTTTATTTCGAGTGAGACTTGTAGCTTTCCTGATATTTGGAAGGAGTCTTTTATTATTCCGCTTTTTAAAAAGGGTAGCAAATCGGATATTGTTTGAGAAAATTATTACGTCTTCCCTTCAACACCTATCCAGATCCACTATTTCTCCTTGTCAGCATGGCTTCATGAAAGGTCGTTCGTCGCTTACCAACCTTTTAGAATTGACTACCCTTGTACACCATGGCTTCCGTAAAAAGTGTCAAACTGATGTTATCGGTTGATCATTCTATGCTTCTCATGAAACTTAACATAATGGGTTTTTCCCCGAAACTATTGTCTTGGTTAAAGTCGTATCTTATTGGCAGAACCCAAAAGGTGTCTTTTCGTTCCTCGATATCTAAAACTGTTCGAGTTACGTCAGGTGTCCCCCAAGGCAGTCATCTGGGCCCACTGTTATTTACCTTGTTTATAAACGATTTGCCTTTGGCCTTGGCTCATTCACGCGTGCTCATGTTTGCGGATGACGTGAAGATTTGCTATTCATATAATGACCCTTCTTTCCAACAGTACTTGCAATCAGATCTCGATGCGTTCTGTGTTTGGTGTCACGTTAATAAATTACACCTTAATGCCTCTAAATGCGCTTTTATGACTTTCAGTCGTTTGTCGCCGTTCCTAGCTCAATTCTCTATTAAGTCTGTTCTGTTAGATTGTGTACCATCATTTAAAGACTTAGGCGTTATGTTTGACCCAAAACTTTCTTTTAATATTCATATATCTTCAATTGTTAATAGAGCATGCAGTCTTCTTGGCTTCATTAAACGTTGGGCCAAAGAATTTGATGATCCATATGTGACAAAGGTTTTATACACTTCGTTAGTTCGCCCTACTCTAGAATATTGCTCACCAGTGTGGAACCCTCAATATGATGTTCACCAGCGTAGTATTGAATCGGTACAGAAGCAATTCCTTAAGTTTGCGTTACGCGGTCTTAATTGGGACCCGAATCTTCGCCTACCTTCTTATTCTGACAGACTTCTTCTTATTAATCTTCCTTCACTTTACAACCGTAGGCTCGTATTTGGGATTCTCTTTCTTCGTGTTCTTTGCCAATCTTTTAACAACCTTTCTCACCTTATTTCTCCTCATCTATCTGTCACTTCTCTTCGCGCTATACTTTTTAATTATCTACAGCGTAACCACTGAAAGTATTCTGGACTGGATATTTGATTGGCTGCAACTCATCCCTGACCACATTGGCTGTGAATCGGGGCATAGCTGGCACCTTGTTGCAAATAAAACACCTCCATCGGGTCGGGGATGTTGTGCATATAGCTAAGCTACCTTAATGAATTAATTACTATTTGTATTTTAGCTTAAGCTTTTTCGTCGACTGCTGACTTAGTTGACGTAAATAAATAAATAAATAAAATAAATAAATAAATAAATAAAAAGATCCTCCAAGCTATTGGTTTAGCGCTCTAGTGGTCGTAGACGTAAACACACTACATTACGAATTCCAAGCTAGACTTAAATCGCCAATACCAGTATTAGAGTAACAAAAATTATGCGAAAAGACGAAGTTTACTTAGCCAATCCTACTACTAGAGGTCGCTGTGGCAGAATTACTACCATACGATTTCCATTTAGTTGCATAGAGACCGACTCCATAACATTCAAACTTTACACAAAAATAGAATGAAAAGAGATTACCATCTACGTCCTAAGGAGTGTTTTAGTGGTCGCTATTGTAGTCTGGCTACAAGACGAATTCCAAGCTAAATTTCCCTCAGTCGGTAGAGAGCAAAACAAAAAAAAAAGAAAAGAAAAAAAAGAAAATCAATGACACATTCGGTCTTTTCTGATGAGGGTTCAATATGGTCTGATATTATTCGACCCACTTTACCCAAAGTGTAAAGAAAAACAAATTTTAGGTCAACCTCTCGTCCATGGGACCAACTCCTGCCCTAAAGAGTAAGACAACGTTTTTTTAGCCTCACCATTTTAGGACCTTTCGTTACGGTCCCACGTCGGGCGCCAAATATGTAATAAAACCTGACACATGACGACAAAATCTCAAAAAAAAATTGGGACATCCCGCCTTATATATGTATAAGATAAAGAGAACTACACATATAGATCAATAAAATAAAGGAGCAGTCTAACACTCCTGTTCTGCACCCTGTAACTGTCGACATAGGTCAGCAAAAAATTGCATATTGTCACTCATCAAAGTCGGTCGTGTTTTTTTGCGCTCTCGCTTAATTACTGTCTTTCGTTCTTTTGTGAAGTTAATCTATAATATTCAATTTAAATTCATTGTTTTATAAATTTTTAATAATTCACTATACTCATCTCGAAGTTTGTGTTAAATTTATTAACACTTATATTTATTAATATCAAAACTTTAACAAACGCAAATATAATTTTGTTGTTGCGATGCTTACTTTTTGATTTCGTTCTAGTTTTTGCCCCCACCCGCGCTCTCAATTTACAGTTCATAGTTTGTTTTTGTTTGTGTGGTGTTGGTGCTCTCTATTCTTCTGCTTTCTCTTTTAATCGCGCTAGCGGCCGTGAATTATTTAATAATGTCTGTCTGTTGCAAATATAATTGCAATAATCCCAGCAAGACCAGTTGAAGACTTTCTTTACTGTTGGCTGTGTGACAATGTAATGCACTTTAAATGTGCTGGTTACACAGTCAAGGTGCGGGATAGTATTGCACAGGGTGGCGGTCTTAAATGGGGCTGTGATTCGTGTCGTGGCTTGTAGCTCGAGATGCGAAGTTTTATGAAACGGACTGGGGATGCGTTTAAAACTCTATCAGAAGGCGTTCATAAGCCCCAAGAAGAGCTTTTGGCGATGGAGGTTCAATTCAGAAGTTCTAAACTTTTGATTGAATCTCCGACCCGAAAGAGGGCCAGGTTTCAGGGCGCGTCTCTCAGTCCGTCGGCACATCGTTCTCTACCAGTTCTGGCTTCCGACAATGTGGAGTCTCTTCCCATTTCCCCTGGAGACAGTATCCCACCTACTAACACGATATCGGTTGTAGTTTCCGAACCGTCCGGGCAAACATCCGTTTCCAGGAATATTGTCAATAAAGTAGTTACAAGAGGAGCTAGTAAAGTGCTAGCTGCTTCAGATGCTGCTGCATCTGCTGCTGCTGCTACTGCTGTGCCTGGCACTTCTAGTTCCCTTGTAGTTCCACCCAAAAAGCAAATTTTTATTTCGCGGCTTGATCCCAATACTACTTCTGAAGAAGTCAAAGCCTACATTCAGGGCAAAGTTCAAGCACCAACCATTGCTGTGGAAAAGTTCCGTTTTTCATATATTCGGGACATTTCGTCCTTTAAAATAAGTGTCTCCCCAGATCTTTTTGGGCAAATATGTCATAAAGACTTTTGGCCGGAACACCTCATTGTAAAAAGAGTATACAATAAAAAAGATGAATCGGCCTCCGATTAGCCTGCTACCTGCCTCTGTGAATAACGTTCTTTCCGGCTCGTCTGCACCTGTTGGCGAGTCAAAAAACTAATTTCGTCCCTATCTCTGGCCTATCAGAACGTACGGGGACTAAAGTCTAAACTCTCTAGACTCTATGTAGATAGTTTAGCTTTTGACTTTCATATTCTTGCCTTTACTGAGACTTGGCTGAAGCCTGATATTGCCGATGCTTTAATTCTCCCCTCAAAATATTTAATATATAGACATGATCGGACTATCCGTAATGGTGGTGGTGTTTTGCTCGCTGTTGATTCGGCGTTCTCGTCTGAAATTGTACAGTCTTCCAATCAGGAGATTGAATTTGTTTGTGTTAAAATTTCTCTTAATTCGTTTTCTGCCTATATTACTTGTTCGTATATTCCACCACAGTCCTATTTGTCAGTATACATTCACCTTTTGGAAGCTATTCAACTTATTTCCTCATATCTCTCTGACCAAGACTTGTTCGTTGTTCTGGGAGATTTTTATTTACCTGAGATTGCCTGGACCCTCTCATATGATTCTTTATTACTGTTCCCCTCCTCGTCAAATTGTTTCATAGATGGTCTGTTTGAGTTGTCCCTAACTCAAATAAATCCTGCCGGGAATAGTCGTGACAGATCACTAGATCTGGTATTTGTGTTGGATTCTTCCAACTGCGATGTTTCCAGGACTGATCCCTTAGTCATCCCTGAAGACAACTTTCATCCAACTCTGGATGTAACCATTGACCTTCCTTTTGGGGTTATGACTCGATATAATAATTCGATGCCTCCAACCCGATGTTTTCGCAAGACTAACTTTACTAAACTTAAAAAACTCTTGTTAACTAATGATTGGACATATCTGTATACATGCACGGATATGGACTCTGTCATTTTTGTCTTCTATAAATCATAAGCAATTTTATAAATTCGTCAATGGAAAACGTAAGACATCAGTGCACCCGTCTTACTTGTCTTTCGAAAACAATAATGCTGACAATGATCAGGTAATTGCGGATATGTTTGCTGATTTTTTCAAAACAACTTATTCCTCTTCGATTTATCAAGCAAACCCTCCTTATCCTTATTACTTGCAATCTTCTAATTGCATTTTAGACCCTGTCTTTGAAGACAGCGTGCTTAGTTCCGTCAAACCAATATATGCACCTGGCCCTGATGGAATACCAGGCTGCGTATTAAGGTTTTGCGCTGTGGCCCTATGTAAGCCAATACTTAAGTTGTTTACACTGTCCGTTACATATTCCGCCTTCCCGTCCATCTGGAAGGAATCATATATTATTCCTCTTCATAAAAAAGGAAAAAGTCCGAAGCCTCCAATTATAGGGGCATTTCTAAATTGTCTGCCATACCCAAAGCATTTGAGAAAATAATAACGTCTCAATTGCAGCATTTTTGTAGCTCAATCATTTCGTCATCCCAGCATGCGTTTAAAAAACCTAGATCGACAACTACTAACCTATTAGAATTTACATCTCGCTCAATCAAAGGGTTCAAGACTGCCGTGCAAACTGATGTCATTTATACTTGACTCTGTTAATCACACTCTGCTTTCATATAAGTTAAATGCACTTGGCATCCCCAGCCTTTTGCTAGATTGGATTCTTCAATATCTTTCTAAGCGTACACAAAAGGTCCTCTTTAAGTCTTCATTTTCTAAGACCATCCAAGTGACTTCTGGAGTACCTCAGGGTAGTCATTTGGGTCCACTGCTATTCACTCTTTTTATAAATGATCTTCCATTGGAAGTGTTACATTCTCGGGTGCTTTTGTACGCTGATGATGTTAAGCTTTATTTCAGTTTTAAAGACATATAGTCTTCTTGCCTACTTCAATCGGATCTTAATGATCTTCAGAGTTGGTGTGAAACCAACCTATTAAACCTTAACGGCTCTAAATGTAAAGTTATGTCTTTTTATAGATGCACTCCACACTTAGCAACTTATTATCTTAACGACACTGCCTTAGAGCGGTTAGATATTGTCAATGACTTAGGTGTTCTTATTGCCCATAAATTAACCTTTAATCCTCATATTTCTGCTACATATAGTAAAGCTATGAATGTTCTTGGGTTTGTGAAACGATGGTCAAAAGAGTTTGACGATCCGTACACAACCAAACTTCTGTATACTTCATTAATCCGTCCTATCTTAGAGTGCGGATCTTGCATATGGTCACCTCAATATGAGACGCACCAAAGTAAAATTGAATCTGTTCAAAAGCAATTTCTGCTATTTGCTCTTCGCGGTCTAAATTGGGATCGCAATGTCAATTTGCCATCATACTCCAGTAGGCTTCTTTTAATCAATCTACCTTCATTAATTAATCGTAGAGTAATGCTTGGTGCTATCTTTATTCATAAACTTTTAATAGGTGAAATAGACTCTCCTGAGCTATTGAACCAGTTAAACCTATCTGTACCTCGTAGACCTACTAGAAATTTTATTCCTCTATCCTTAAAACGTTGTAGTTCTAACTATTCTTTGCATGAACCTTTTCGAGTCCTATGTTCTGATTACAATCTTCTGTATCCCGTAATCAGTTCAGAAGCCTCTCTTTCTCTTGTGAAAACCTCTATTTTAGCACATTTAGCTCGTAATTAGCTGAAGTTAATCTAATTTTTAATTGTTTGTCCGTTATACTTGTATTTGTCCACGCGATCGTGCTGTCCGATATACGGCTGCGCCCCACGGTCGGTCGGGCGGGAGGTGGACAGCGCTCTGCTTGGGCTCGCGCGAAACAGGCTATGTCCTGGTGTCGTATGGGCCACTTGAACGTACTTCGCATTGTACGCGTCAACGTCCAGACAATATAAAACACAAAGGTTAGTGACACTGCGATCCTTTTGATCAATAAGATGGAGGCAGAACGGATAAACTTACTCCCGCTGTTCCACAAGGACTTCACCTCGATTTCCAACTAGAGTTACCCGAACCACTTGAATTATATTGAGAACGCGTGTTATAGACTTTAGAGAAGATGTTTAGTATGCATATGACTGCTCAATGGGATTCATAAACAACTAGCAAAAACTGCCTGTGGGGGGTTCTTTGTGAACGTCATAGTGTATTTTATGTATGTCGGCTATTCATATTAACCGAATGCCTTGCCTGGATTTCTATAAGAGAAGAATACAAAAGAGTTTCGGACATCACTTCTTGCAGGCGCTATAGATGATAATTGCGCTCCGCGTCTGTACCCACCCTACCATGAGCCTGCCAGCGAAAGTTATCGCAGACGCCCAAAACGAAAGCTAGGACTTCTTCTTCTACATCAGGAAACTAAAGAAATTAATAATTCATAATGAACTTAATATTTATTCAAACATTTCAAAATAATTAGCATCATCGTGCGATAGGTTCGATCAATTTGATCTACAAAAATTCTTCATTTTCAAAACAATGTTTAGCTAAGTAGCTGAATCTCGGTACAAATCCGATTATAAAGGTTGCAAATGTTGCATATTGTTTCTTATTACTAATAATTACTTTACTATTTAATATTCAGGATTTCCTAACTTTACTGTAATTAAACTTTTCACATTAGTTCAAAAAAAAAAAATTAAAAGAGAAAAAAAAAGAAAACAAAATATACATTTATGTGGCGTGATTACGCTAATATCCTCACAAAATTCATTCTCTAAAAATATTTTGCTTTATATACCTATATTCATTGACAAAGTATTAAATGCTAATGCTCATCCAAACAAATTCATTTCGTCGAATAAATTTTATAAAAATATAGGGAAAATTGGTTTTTGATACACTTACTTGCTTGTTATTTTTCCCACGCAGAAAGATCTTTCGTTGTGTTGTCGCTGTTACAAATATGAAGGTTTACATATTCCAAATAGAGCTAAAGCATCATACATTGTGAATTTACATGCATAATCAACTCTGAAAAATGAAAATTATTAACTAACGAAAATATACACTGGCATTGAATTACATTTGCTTTAAAATTGAACCCTTTAGCCAAAAACAAAAATAAAAAAAAAAAGGAAATTCAATGTAAACTTAACTTAAAATTGATTCTAAACTTCTGAGGAGCCTTATGTTGACTCATTTCACTTAATCCTGATTATTTCGTCCGTATCGAAGACGAATAAAAAATCTCCTTCGGCAAATTAAAGGCCTTTGTTATACTTGAAAGTAATTCCAAAATGCTCTTCTCATCTACATGACATGTTGCGTGAGGTTAGGTTTTGTTCGTAGAAAGGTTAGGTTTTCGTACATCCTTCTCTTTTTAGAATCCTACACGTGTTCTGATGGTATGGTCTGGATTACATGTGAGGCAGGATAAGCGAAAGTGCGATGTTGACAATGATACATGTCCCAACATTCGAAATTTCACTTTGCTTCGCTAACGCCGTATTTATAATAACACTGTATAAGACACAAAAATATTTTGTTAATTTTCTTTTATTTACCCTTAATACAATCCGAGGCAAAAGTTAAATATATTTAACTCTCGGATTTCCACAATTGATCGTCGGTTCAAGCCGTTGACTGACGCAAACAGTTCACTCACAAAATTTTGAGACTGCTGGGGCAAGTCTGCGGAAGACAGGTGTTTTAAAGAAATGTCAAACAAGGCGAATCTTTTAGAAAAATTGTCAATACTTGGTGGAAACTATTTCCGATGCTGTTAAAAAAAAATGCATAAGTTAAATGTACAATTCAAGAATTATTGCAATGAAATTAACTTACATCAATCTCTAGAACACTCACACACGCATATAATTTTTATTTTCGCACACGCGTAGGGGTTATGATGCACTCCCCTATTGGGTTATTTAACTCTTTGGACAAATACGTCCGATCAGTTGGAATTCACGTAGAGGAAAGAAAGAACACTTTTTCAAGTCTCTTTGGCCTTATTTTTTTATGGTTGTATCCAAACTCCATTTGTAGAAAAATAATGTAAAGAAATGCGAAACAAACCGATCAGCTGTGTGGCGTTGCCACTTAGTTCATTCTTTTTTCAGCTGGTTCCTAAATTTCGATTCTCACCACTTTAGCAAATATCGATAACAACAACAAAAATACTAAATAATCGAAATCAGTTGAATTTTAAAATAACTGAAATTCCTGTACATTACACGTGTCCTATTCCATTAATTTATATTTTATTAGTAGTGTCGATGAGCGTGATTAAAACCTGCGAAGCTTTAGGAATTGATATGTCTGCTCCTGTGTCTACGAGTAGCGACTTGTGAGATGGTTACAACTGATTTTACATGATATAAATCAGCTTAGATCTAGATTTATTGTGAATATTTTGACTTCAAAGGTGTGTTTCTGTTTTATTACGAATACTGAGGGGTATTGCATTTTTCCATCACTGTTAGGGCTCGAACGCCTCTGGTACTGGTATTTTGTTTATTTGAGTTCTGTCTGTTATTATGATATCCACTTCCACGGCCGCCTCTTTGGTGGCGTGAATAATTTCTGCCTCGTTGGCCTCTGTGGGTATTGTTGTTGTTTTAGTTAGAGTTGTTTCTCCAGTTACCATTGTTGTTATAGGGGCGTCTACCGCGGTCATTATGCTGGGCATAAAAAATGGTATTATTTTGGAAATTGTCTGAGGAGCCTGATTCTACCGAAAGAGTGATGATCCTTGCGATGGCTTCATTTGCTGAATCAACGTTTTCTGATTCCATCAATATCTGGACTCTTTGACTTTTGGTATGGCTTACCATAGCATTTACCGCAACTTTGGTTGTGTATTGGAAGACCATCCGAAATATATTCGCCTTTAAGGGCGTCGGTCGTTTCAGTAATCTCTTTTGTGTAAGAAACACAGGTTTTGGGGTTTCTCTGCAGATTTTTAATTTTTGCTGTTAAAAGATCTACTGATTCACCCTTGAAGATTGTTGATAGTTTTTGTATTACTTCATCAATCATTGTTTCAGAGTTTAGGGTATTACCTGCTTGACCTTTTAATTTTGATTTTATAATTTCGATGGATATTGATTCGTGCGTTTCTTGTATGTTGTTAAGTACGCGAAGCGCTCCAAGGAAACCCGGTAGATTTTTGATGTCACCATCAAAGTATGGTAAAAGCCTGGCTGCTGTATTTATAAATTCTACTACTGTTTGCGTCATTTTGCCTTCTGAACTATGTAAAGTTATACTATGTTATTTTATGTCGTATTAATGTTTTGTTGTTGCTACTTGATGAGATTTAGAAAGGCTGCTTTAATGGGTTTTTAAAAGCCAGATTTTTTTCTAAGAGGGCTTTTATAATATTATAGTGTTTTTCTATGGTGCCCTCTGATGTATTCCTATCGCGGGAGAGGCACTTGATTGATTTGTAGAGTTCCTCTTTAATATCGTGAGCTTATGTTCCCAATCTGTCATAATGGGAAATTCTACACTTTGTCAAGATCATTAGCTCGACTCTTCTCTTTTTTTTCTTTATTACCTGGGTTATCATCGGGATCGGACAACTGATATAGTTTTAGAAGAAACATTTTTGCAAAAATTGGAGTATCCCCATTAAAATTATAGATATGATAAATTTGGATATAAAACCTCAGATCCCTAAATTTGAATCTAATCGGATAAATAGAACACAAGTTACAGTCAATATAAATCGGTTTGCTTGCTGCCTACTACGTTATCATCAAATCAACAGAGCACATGCATACACACATGTGCACCGCTGTATGTGTAATAATTTGAATATTTTGTTTGTGTATTGATGAATTGAGTTGCAGGGAAACAAATTTCAAAATGTGGAATTAATACTTCTAGCATATGTGGAATTAATTGCTTGTTGGACTCTGGATACGTGTTTGTACCATTTTGTTGGATCGTCGATGCTGAGCTTAGAAAGTACTGAAATTATAATTGCATTCAACCTCTCGACTTGTCCGTTTACTCGAGGTAGACCAGTTGTCGTCTTCACCAATTTAATGTTTTCATCTCGGCCATACTGAATAAAGATATCTGCGGCGAAAGCAGCACCTCTATCCGAAATAATTGTTGAAGGATTACCGAAAATTGAACTCTGTGCAGATAGCTTTGCTATAACTTCGTTTGCAGTGGTTGACTTCGTCGGATAAAGCCAACTGAATTTAGTGAATGAGTCAATTACGGCTAAGATATGCTATTAATTCTTATGTGTCGAATCAAGGGGACCCAAAAAATCTACATGATATGTGTGCAACGGGGCGTCTTTTTTTTGCAGTGGATGTAGCAGACCTTCCTGTTACCTCTTTTCCGATTACTCATGATACACGGTATACAGCAGCTTACGTATTTTTCGATTTTATCCTCGATGTTTGGTATATAATAATCCTTGCAAATCAACTCCTTAGTTTTTCTGATTGCGAAGTGACCTCTGTCATGTGCTCGGCTAATTATTTGTTTCTGCATACTGTTTGGTACTACAATCAATTCGACATCATTTACAAGCTTGTACAAAATATCTGACTTTAAAAAATAGTTGTCATAGGACTGCTTTTTTTCGGTAAGTATTTGCTTAATAGCTTTAAGTTGTTCGTCTCGCATTTGAACTTCCTTCAGTCCGATACTCATACTATCTTCAGTTATTGTTAACATGGGATATCTACTCACGGCGTCTACATGCTTCATACGTGTTCCAGGACGATGTTCAACTTTGAAATTATACTCTTGTAGAAATAAGACCCAACGTGCAACTCTTGTGCACAAACTTTGCTTATCAAGTGTCTTCGTAAAAGCATTGCAGTCAGTTATCAAACAAAAATTGATTCCTAAAAGGTAAACTCTAAACTTGTTCAAGGCCTCAATGACTGCTAGAACTTCCAGCTAATAACTCGAGTACTTGCGCTGTGCATCTGTAGTCTTCTTATTCATAAAATAAACAGGGTGTAATTCATTGTCTTCATCTGATTTTTGCAATAGGACTGCACCAAATCCATCTATTGAAGCATCTGTATGAACTTCTGTTTCGAACTTCTGGTTATATATCTTTAATACTGGATTTTCGGTCAACTTCTTCTTTAATAAATTGATAGCATACTCTTTTGCTGCACCTAGATAGAATTTATTATTGGATTTCAACAAGTCTGTTAACAGTTTTGCAATAATTGCGTAGTTGGGTATAAATTTTCTGAAATACCCACTTAAACCCAAAAAACTTTGCAATTGCTTAGGTGTCTGGGGATTTTTGAATTTAGAAACGGCTTCAATCTTATCTGATTCTGATTTTCAATAATATGTCCTAAGAATTGGATTCGTCTTTTCAAAAAATGGCACTTCCTTATGTTGAGTTCCAGTCCATAGTCTTTGCAGGTAGTAATAACTTCTTTTAAATTTAAAAGAGCTTCTTTATCATATTTTGCTGGAATTATTACGTCGTCTATGTAGGGAAGTGCAATACCTCGGCGAGTAAAAGGTCGAAATATTGCGTTAATGTGCCGTTGAAACACACCAGGGGAATTGGAAAGTCCAAAAGGTACTTTTTTAAATTGATATTGGCCATTCTGAGTCACAAACAATGTTTACTTCTTACTTGATTCGGCCACTGACACGTGAGAAAACCGTTTTTCAGATCTATTGTACTGTATATCTTTGCATCTTGGAGTCTATCAAGTTGGTCTTTAATAAGAGGCAGGGGAAAACGATCTTTTACAATTACCTTATTGATGCGTCTAAAATCAATACAAAGTCTCGGTGAGTCATCACGCTTTTTGACAAGGACTACAGGGCTTGTAAACTCTGAATTAGATTCTTCAATTATATCGTTGTTTATCCACTCTTTAATTTGTTCGTCGACTATTTTTGTTTCTTGAAACGGTAGTCTGCAAGGACGCGAAAATATTGGGGTTTCGGCATTTAATGTTATGTTCATCTCGATTTGGGTTGACTTTGTTTTAACCGTCTTATAGTTTTCAATTATATCTCGAACTTCAATGTTAGCTTTTTCACCCGCAGCTTGATCTATATTTATTTCGTCATTATTCGCGATAGATTCAAATTGCATTATATTCAATTCCGAAATCTCGATTTCATTCTCTACATATTTACGCACTGTTAGACCATAACGATTAAAAATTAATTCGACAAGAAGGCGAATCTGTTCACCAATGATTATTTTAATATCCATACACTTCATCGAAACAACATAAAAGTCAAGAACATAGTCATCATTATCGATTTTAATTGATTTTTCGAAATGTCCAATTGGTCTAATATGATTTTCATCACGATCACCGCCAAATCCAATAAGACTTACACATTGTAGAGTATACGCATTCACTTTTTCTTCATCTTTGTGTTTAACTTGACTGCATTTACTGGCAATATGCCCAAATTGGTTACACTTAAAACATTTTTCGACCTTTTTCTTTATTGCTGCAATCACTTGCTATATGGCCTTTATGTCCAGAACTATAACAGCTGACTTCTTTATTTTTGGATATTACGTTACATGGCATCTTTTCAACGCAAACACTGCGGTCGACTGCTTTGGATTTTTCACACATTGTTTCATGCTTCTTAGTTTTGATTTTAAATTCTTTAAGTCATTTGCACCGTATAAAACCGATTTATTAGTTTCACGTTCATCTATCCCGTCGATTATATATTGAATTAGAGCTTGATCTTCGTTTCTACCGCGCGATTCAATGTCTTTCATTTTATAAAAATATTCCTGCATATTTTTACTTTTGTTTCGCTTTCTTTCGCTCAGTTGTTTATGTAATTCTTTGCTCGATACGGGCTGCCTAAACTCGCTTAATAGTGCATTTTTGAGTATTAACCAAGAATTAATACCTCTTTCACTGAAAACAAATAGCTTGGCATTGCCTCTTAGCGAACGTTCTCTTCTGCATCATCTGATCGTCAAATTCGTCGCTGTTTTCGTCGTTACGCTCTTCGTTTTCACAAAACAAACTGCGAAGTTCGCGGAGTATATGTGACTGCAAATTCTCTACTTCGTGCCCTATACCGAGTATGTTACATATAGAAATGAGATACCGTTCAGACAAGTTCTGTTCAACGTATATTTTCTTTCTTTCGTACTGCCCGTCATTCTCATCGAAGCTGAAACCAGAAAATTCTGTTAACCGTTGACGATTATTTCTGTCTCCCACTCGCCCATATACATATTTATGCAAAGCAGTAATGCTTGCTCTACTGGCACTAGCAATTTTAGCATTAATGAAATTTTTTAAACACGGCATTTTGGTTATGATGGAAAAAAAATTGGACTATTTTTTACAGCATTTATTGTTTTATATTCTATTAGTCAGTTTTTCCTTTAACTTCTTTATACTTTTTTAGCAATCTTTTTACAGTTTTCTTTTCACAATTCACTGTTCAGCATTCTCTTTTTACCGTTCGCGGATGAGCGCCCAATTTTGTGGGACTGGGTTCCGTTTCCGTAGAAATAAGTAGTCCCATTTAGATTTATATTTAGTTATATGGTAATAGGTTTTATTTTAGATTATAATTACGTTTTAGTAACTATAAAAATGGTTGATTTGAATGTTAATTGTTTCGTCTTTAGATTTTTAATGAGAGCGTCGTTTCTCATTCGTACTTACACGTCTTTCGTCTTTTATAAAAGTCTTCTTGTCGTTGGCTCGTCTTAAAAAGTTCTTCCTCGTCGTCTCGTAGCAGCCTTGCCACATCGTCGTTTTGTGGGTCGCTTGCCACCTCGTCTCACATGGATTGCTTGCCACACCGTCGTTAATCAGCTGTTCTGAGGTGGTCTGCCCATTCGGCGTTACCAACCCAACCCCACATATATATATTTTTTTTTTGTAATTTTTGGTTACCTTGTGTTTTTTTTATTTTATTGGACCAAAAACTTTGTACATATATATTGTTGAATTTTTATTTATTGTATACATATAATAAAACTATATAAAAATTTGTATTTATATATTGTTACTTGTGTTCTTTATATTTATTGTAGTGCCGCAAAAATCGCCGCTTACTACAAAAGGTGCAGCATATGTAGCACTTTTTTTTTGTTTGTATTTTTGTCATATTTGTTAGTCGTACTCACCTGTTTGTTGGCGCTGGTGTTGTTGTTGGTGCTCTGCTGCTGGTGTTGTCTTCGTTGCTGCTGTTGTTGCCGCTGCTTTTGCTTCAGTTGCTCCTCTTCTAGTTTAAATATTTTCTGCCAGATTCGGCATGATTCTTGCCACGGTGCACAGTGGGCGATTTGGCTGATCTAGCGTAACGAAATACCAATTTTCAACATTAAAAATCATAACTGGGTTTTAGCCGGCTTCAGGTCAATAAATCTTACTTACTAATTTATTTGTAAGATTTTAAAATCATAGGCAGCACAAAAGGTGAGCAGGTTGTCTGTATAGCTATTTCAAGAACCACCAAGTTCTATCATCAGCAGACTTTGCTAAAGAATCCACAGTTGTAATGGCCATACCATATCTTCAACGCTAGAAGTATTTGGGAATTCCAATTACATAAAGCGAGAAAAGAACGGCAAAGCTTGCAACTGCAGATTCCACCTTTTTTATGTGCATACCCCTGGGCGCCATCAGAATTAGTGTAAAGGGCTTCGCCTTATATTGTACTACATACAAAAAAGATGGTTTACAGCAAGTGTAAAAACAACATGTGTAATAAGGCGAGCCTTCAGTTTTTGGTATTTGTCTAGATTTTGACCTTATTGAAGTTAATCAAAACTGGGTTTTAGCCGGCTTCAGGTCAATAAATCTTACTTACGAATTTATTTGTAAGATTTTAAAAATTATAGGCAGCACAAAAGGTGAGCAGGTTGTCTGTATAGCTATTTCAAGAACCACCAAGTTCTATCATCAGCAGACTTTGCTAAAGAATCCACAGTTGTAATGGCCATACCATATCTTCAACGCTAGAAGTATTTGGGAATTCCAATTACATGAAGGGAGAAAAGATTTCCCTCTGATAGTAATATGTTCATTTAGCAAATCGATAGCATCTATATCGATTATATGTATATCGTTAATCAGCCCAGAGCTCACAAACACATAATATCGAAATACAGCTTTTCGTTCCACGTCTTTACACCGATCTTAGATTGTTGAAAAAAATGTTGTTTTATTCATTTTTAAACCAGTTTTTTTGTATTTCACAAAGTGTAGGTATGTATTTTAAGAATCTAAATGTTTTGTGACCTGTGAATATATGTTGTGCTATTTAATTGTACTTTTAACCATCTGTCTCTCTAATACCCTATTGTTAACCAATTTCATCTTCTGTAGAATAAAAAATTATGAGGCCCATATTGGCCCGTAAAAATTTTATTTTTGTGATATTATATTGTATGTCCACTGTGAATTGTCCAACATTAGCTGCCCTGAGCTGCCCATTCTTTGAATGTAGCTTTTTTTAGGAACCATGTCGGTCTGCAAGCGCCAACTTTTTATAGTATGGCATGAGGAAAAATGCGCTCCAAATAAGTATTCCGCACTTGTCGACTACATTTTTTCTAATGTTCTCAAGAAATCGTACTGTAGTGTGCAGGACTACCATTCAATTATGGATAAACTCAAAATTTTTCACAAAAAATTGTCTAAAAAGTGGAAGAAAAGCAATAGAGATAAGAATCGATTGGAGAACAACAACGCAGCCTGGCTCAACGACGATTTGTTCTTCTGAGCCCTGAAGAAAAACTCATACAAGCTATTGCAAGCAGGCACAAAAGCGCGAAAAGCTAATATTTTTCCAAACTATGATGTTTTGCGATCGGCGAAAAAAATGTGCTATCCGGATTGCATTAGAACGGAAGAAAGTTGGACTGAAGTTCCTTTACAAGAAATGCTGGACCACACCATTACAAGAATTGTTGGTGCGCATCCCGAAGTTTTTAGCCAACTCTCGGCTAATGGCGATAAATATAAGTCTTTGAGCCTCATTTTTAAATGGGGTTGCGATGGGAGTTCGGGACATGCGACATATCGGCAAAGCTTCAGTAATCCGGAGCTAAAGATGGCAGATGAGCACATATTTTTCATCTGCATAGTGCCGCTACAATTACAATTGGAAAGCAGCCGACCATTAAAAATAATTAAAAATTGTTTGCAAACAAAATACATTGTGAGAAATATTGTGAAATTGAGCGAAATCTTATATCTTATCTGCCTGATAGCAGTATAGCCTGTAAAGCTATGCGAAACATATCATATCACATATCACTGCGATGATCGAGTAGGGAAAGTAAAAAAAAAAATATTTATATAAATTTGATTAAAATTAAAATATATCATAATAATATAAAATATATAAAAATATAATAATATAAAAATATATACAAAAAATAAATTCATATGAGTAAATGCATATTAAAAACAAAAAATCTATTTATTGTCAAACATGCATACATACACCAAACAAAATGTTCCCTACCAAAACTGAAAAATTTTTAGGGCAGCAACACGAGTTGCACAAAAGGTTAAAGAAGATAGAAGAGTTAGATGCTAGTAAGTTAACTAGCAAGATTCTTAATGAAGTAACTGATGTAATATATGTACATATAGCAACGGTGTAGTGTTCTTATGATAAGGCCTTCACTGTATGGTGCGGTACACCATAGAGGCATTTTCAATTTATCTATAAGTTCACACACGCGCAGTGTAGGCCATTAACATATTCATTGCAAGACGGCCAGTTATGTTGGCCCGCACACGTCCCCACTGCATAAGCTAAGATTGGAATGTAAGCATAACCTTGGCCTATATAAAGGCTCGAATTTATTTATAAAGAATCAATTATAAGCCCGACAATCGGCTAACCATAAAGCTCCCGCTTTTCATTACATGACGACTCTGCTTATAATTGGGAAAACAGATGCTGCCTAATACTGGCAAATGAATAACTGGCAAATTAATCCTGCCATTAAGAAAAAGAGAAAAAAAAAGTCCAATGCCACAGAGCCACAAGACGGACCAAGACCCCTCAGAATTGAGGATTACCGGGCCAGACAACCGGCAGTACGAGCAGAGCTTGCCCGAAGAAAGACACAAGAAGACCGACTCACTGCCATACCACTGGTACTGAGGCCAAAAAGACGGGGAGGAAACCAGGTACGCTTTCGCCGGCAGAGGGGCGCACTCCTAGCCCAAGTAAACGGAAAACCACCTCCACCGCACAGCGATTTGGCTGATCTAGCGCAACGAAATTTATTACTCAAAACATAAAAACAATTTTGCAATAATGGTAATTTTTATATTCACATATATTATATTCAAGACACAATATTTAATAACTTTTTGCAACTTAAAAATTTTTGTTATGCTTTTTTTTTATTTACATGTTTTTAACATTTTTATTGTCTGCATTTTGAACTATTATTAACTATTCTTTTAACTATTATAAACTATTATTATTATTAATAATATTATAATATTAGTTATCCGATTCCGAATCGGAATTTCGTGAATCTGAAGAATAATTTAATAGCAGACATCGAACTTCCTTATCAACCACTATTTCCTTACTAGATTTATTTCGTTTACTAATAATGAATTCATTAAATACTCCATTGTATTTTTACGCGAGTTTTTTGATGTTTCGGCAATTACGCTAAAAACTTTGCCATCGATCATGGTAAGTTGCAATTTGTGGTAAACTTGAAAGCTACTTAAACGCGTAGGCACAATTTTCAATATCTGTGAATTCATTTTTTCAATTTCTCTAACCAATTCTGTAGACTCTTTGGCAAACATTACTTTTAATGGTCCGCTGCTTTCCAGTTGTAATTGTAGCGGCACTATGCAGATGAAAAATATGTGCTCATCTGCCATCTTTAGCTCCGGATTACTGAAGCTTTGCCGATATGTCGCATGTCCCGAACTCCCATCGCAACCCCATTTAAAAATGAGGCTCAAAGACTTATATTTATCGCCATTAGCCGAGAGTTGGCTAAAAACTTCGGGATGCGCACCAACAATTCTTGTAATGGTGTGGTCCAGCATTTCTTGTAAAGGAACTTCAGTCCAACTTTCTTCCGTTCTAATGCAATCCGGATAGCACATTTTTTTCGCCGATCGCAAAACATCATAGTTTTGAAAAATATTAGCTTTTCGCGCTTTTGTGCCTGCTTGCAATAGCTTGTATGAGTTTTTCGCCCTGGAGCCAATTTTTCTTCAGGGCTCAGAAGAACAAATCGTCGTTGAGCCAGGCTGCGTTGTTGTTCTCCAATCGATTCTTATCTCTATTGCTTTTCTTCCACTTTTTAGACAATTTTTTGTGAAAAATTTTGAGTTTATCCATAATTGAATGGTAGTCCTGCACACTACAGTACGATTTCTTGAGAACATTAGAAAAAATGTAGTCGACAAGTGCGGAATACTTATTTGGAGCGCATTTTTCCTCATGCCATACTATAAAAAGTTGGCGCTTGCAGACCGACATGGTTCCTAAAAAAAGCTACATTCAAAGAATGGGCAGCTCAGGGCAGCTAATGTTGGACAATTCACATAGTGGACATACAATATAATATCACAAAAATAAAATTTTTACGGGCCAATATGGGCCTCATAATTTTTTATTCTACAGAAGATGAAATTGGTTAACAATAGGGTATTAGAGAGACAGATGGTTAAAAGTATAATTAAATAGCACAACATATATTCACAGGTCACAAAACATTTAGATTCTTAAAATACAAACCTACACTTTGTGAAATACAAAAAAACTGGTATAAAAATGAATAAAACAACATTTTTTTTAACAATCTAAGATCGGTGTAAAGACGTGGAACGAAAAGCTGTGTTTCGATATTATGTGTTTGTGAGCTCTGGGCTGATTAACGATATACATATTATCGATATAGATGCTATCGATTTGCTAAATGAACATATTACTATCAGAGGGAAATCAAATTTTGCATGATTTTAAATGTTGAAAATTTGTATTTCGTTACGCTAGATCAGCCAAATCGCCCACTGTGCGTCGATCCTAGTCACACTGTTGGTTTTTACCATTTTTGTCGCCTCAACAACTAATGAGTATATCGCCACTAATGTTAAAGACTTATCCTCAACCTTAGTGCCTTTACTTCTGAACTATAGTTCTTTAAAAAAAGGACTGTGTCCACTAACACCTTAGAGCCTTTTAGATGTAAACTAGGTTGAGCGAGAATTATAAACCAAAACCCATTCTGGTCACTACAGGATATAACAACAGAGTTCGACAGGGGTGCTTCATATCTAATCGAAGGACGGTGTTTTGATAGACTTCGCTGGAAATCTTTATGGCGATAATTGGACTTATCACGTTTTTAAAAATGGTAGACAGTTTGCGACTGTAGGATACCTTAAATTGCCTATAGAACACGAATGGGCTAATATTGACTCATCTGTTCTACAGTCGTTGGTCAATTCTATGCCAAATCGTATTAACTTAGTCTTAAATAATAAAGGAAAAGTATTGATTATTAACATAAATAATATTTCAAAAATACCAACGTTAATTACTTTTAAGAGACCAAAGTGAAAGAAGTCATATATCATTATTTACTATGAATATAACTATAATTTTTAATATTATTATTTGGTTGAAATGAAGCTTAAAATTTTTTTTATTTTCCTTTCTTACACCATGCTATAAATAAAATCACATTATCAGAAATGATTTTAAAAAACACTATACGTCTTTTTATTTGCAAAAAAAATGATGCACATATAATTATATGATGACGTACTATTTAGCATTCTTAACAAAGAAACAAAACATCCATTCCTTTTCCAATTGTTCTATATAATGTACAACAATTTCAACGACGGCGGAGATTCATTCTTAATATGTTTTCTATGTATGTCTGCTTAGGTATGCAACAGAATACCTTCCCTCACAATTCAAATAAAACTGATTTTCCGGGAGACTATAACAACATCAGACACTAATTCTGGTGTATAGTGGGCAGATTGGTGGATGGTTTATCAAAGACAGAGCCATGACAAGACACATAAACAATTTTTAAAATTAAAAAAAATAGTATTTGCATATTCTTACATTACATTTGCATTACATACATAGCTTTAGTCTAATAAAAGTAATATAAGTAGAGACTAATACAATGATTCAATGCGCTCAATTTTAGGACGGTAATTTAAAGTTTCAAGATATGTAGTGAAAGTTTCCAGAAATGTGCTTCTTCATTATAAAAACCTTTCATACTTTTATGAAAGACTCAGCATGTATACGCAGTAAGCCCCTTGTCTAACTTTTTATATAAAAAACAAAAAGTTTATTCGTTACCAACAAAGTTTACCTTCTCAAAAAAAAAAAAAAATTGTTCCAATGCACTATGGTCCAAATGTTGAAAATGTTGGCATAAACTGCAATTTTTATGCTAGCGTATTGAAATCACAGGCAGGTTTGTAAGACTAAAAAACAATTTTCATATTTTTCTTTTTGCAATTTGACCATTTATTTCTTGTACTTCGTATAAAAAAGTAAAATTTTACGAAATTGCATATTTTTAGGCGCTTTTTAAATTATTTGATATGTCGTTTTAATTTCGCATTATTATTACGATGCATTAAGACGAACTAAAATTAATTCACTTTTCCTAAAACTCTTTCGTATATCCTAAAAAGTCTAAAATTTTGGTAAAAACTGAAAAAAAAAGAAGCCATAACTCTAGCATTTTAGCACAATTCAATTCGAACGTTCCTATATATTACCAAATTGTGCGAAAAGGGGGACGAACGGGAATGAGTTTTTGGTTTGTCGCTAGAGACAACACTTACAAGTATAAACTGGACCAATAAGTTGCTTTCCATGCTTTTCCATGCACACAAATTGGACATTACACAACAATGGTTCAAATGTCAAAAATTTTGGTATAAAGTCGATTTTTTGATGTTAATAAATCGTTGTTTTTTTATTTTAATCTTGAAGTAAACTCATCATTCATTATAAAAATTGTAATACAAAATTTTAAAAGCGTCACTTAAGCTTTTTGAGAGTTTTTAAAAAAGAGCAAAGCTGCGATCTGCTGATTTCGGAATAGAAATCGCCCCAAAATTTTTAGTTGCTTTATGTAGTGCCACACTCGCCAAATTGGTTGAAAAAATTTAACTAAATTATGAAAAGGAATCTCCAAGGTATGCACTATCTAATGTATAATCATATTTTTTGTATAGTTCCAATTTGTGTGTATTTTTTTAGAAAATCAACATGCGTTATCCGTGTTTCGTGGAATAAAACTAATGTGCTGTTCCATGCTGAAAGCAATCTATTGGTCCAGTTTGTACTTGTGAGTGTTGTCTTTAGCGACAAACCAAAAACTCATCCCCGTTCGTCCTCCTTTTCGCACAATTTGGTAATATATAGCAAGGATGGCCACGTAGTGGCTCTTTTGTCTCCCGTGGCTCTTTACAGGCAGAGGCTGGGCAGAGCAAAAGGTCATTTTTTGGTAGACTTGTAGACAGAGGGACGGACAAGTCCCGAATTTTGCGGAGAGGGGGAAAAAGGTCGCGATCTCGAGCTCGCAGCTTGTGGACAGAGGGAAGGACAAGTCCCGAATTTTGCGGGGAGGGAAAAAAAGGTCGCGATCTCGAGCTCGCATCGCGACATTTTTCCCCCTCTCCGCAAAATTCGGGACTTGTCCGTCACTCTGTCTACAAGTTCGATGACGACACACAAATTTTTGTGTGCGTCGAGACCAAAAAATTATTTTTTTCTCTGCCCAGCCTCTGCCGCTGATGCTCTGGCTCCCAACTGAAATTTTCGTGGCCACCCTTGATATAAGTATAGGAACGTTCGATTAGAATTGTGCTAAAATGCTAGAGTTATGGCTTGTATTTTTCCAGTTTTTACCGAAATTTTAGATTTTTTAGGATATATTAAAAAGTTTTAGGTAAAGTGAATTAATTTTAGTTTGTCTTTTATACATTTAATGCATCGTAATAATAATGCGAAATTAAAATGATTTTTCAAATAGTTAAAAAGGCTCCTAAAAGTATGCAATTTCGTAAAATTTTACTTTTTTACAAAATTTTCGACATCTGGACCATAGTGCACTGGAACTATGCAAAAAATAAGATAATTCATTAGATAGTGCATACCTTGAAGTTTACCTTCCATAATTTAATTTAATTTTCTGAACCAATTTGACGAGTGTGCCACAAAATAAAGCAATTAAATATTTTGGCGCCGATTTCTATTCCGAAATCAGCAGATCGCTAGCTCTTTTTTAAAAACTCTCAAAAAGCTTTGGTGGGGCTTTTATAATTTTTTTGTACAATTTGTATAATATATTATGAGTTTACTTTAAGATTAAAATAAAAAAAAACACTATTTAACATCAAAAAATCGACTTTATGCCAAAATATTCGACATTTGGACCATAGTGCAATGACAAAAACTTTAAAGTTAATTCCAAAAGCTAAAGTAAAAACGTTTAAAAAAAGTTACAAATTTATTGCATAGTAATACTCTATTTGTTACGACTGTCAAATTATTATTTGCTAATCTGGTTAGATTACGACCTATTGAAATTTAAATCAAACCTTGCAGTTTAACCGGCTCGAGGTCAATCTTCCAAAAGAAGATTATTTCAAAGGCAACACAAAAAGGTGAGCACGTTGTCTGTATAGCTATTTCAAGAACTACCAAGTCAGCAGACTTTGCTAAAGAACTCCGGAATTGCAATAGCCATACCATGTCTTCAACGCTAGAATTGGTTGGGAATTGTAACAACCAAATGAAGCGAAAAAAGTTGGTAAAGCCTGTTACTGTTATTTCATATACGGTATATTGTACCACATAGAAAAAGGGTTTTTTTTTTTAGAATAAAAATTCCAAAGTAACGGCGTGCCTTCCGTTGGTGTTATCTGGTTAGATTACGACCTATTGAAATTTAAATCAAACCTTGCAGTTTAGCCGGCTCTAGGTCAATCTTCCAATTCTAGCGTTGAAGATATGGTATGGCTATTGCAATTCCGGAGTTCTTTAGCAAAGTCTGCTAATGATAGAACTTGGTAGTTCTTGAAATAGCTATACAGACAACCTGCTCACCTTTTTGTGTTGCCTTTGAAATAATCTTCTTTTGGAAAATTGACCTCGAGCCGGCTAAACTGCAAGGTTTGATTATTTGATAATAATACATAAAAGTTAACTATTTTATGCAAATGTTAAAGAGAGAACAAATCGTATATCTTTTAAAACCAACTTTTAAATGCACAATTGGCCAGACTTTTGGCATAAAGTCATAAAGTCATTGGGAACGAATACAACTGGAAGCAATTATTTCTATGTTTTTTTTTTTAGAAAATGTTATCGAAGAGAATCTTTCAAGTGAACACCTCAGAAAAATAATCGTGTAATTTTTCTGCAACTATACCTAGTTCACTTCATATAAATAAAGAAAAAACCTGAGGGTTTTTTGCATTTCCAGCATCAATGTGAAAATAGGTTTTATTTAAAAGGCCTAATCTTTGCGAAATAGCAGACTTCACGCTGGAGCAATCTCGGGATAAGCATGGTATTTTAAAGTATGTTTATATGGCATCTATATAATATAGTAATTGTGATTAAATTCGGCACGGCCACTAATTTTTATATAAACTGACAAATAATAATTTTTATGGTAATCGCATCAAAAGTAACGAAGTTCTTGATAAAAAGTCACTGTTTTCGACCCATTGTTCCTAGGGAAACTATATTTTATTGGAATTCACCAGGCAATCCGTAGCTACAACATCGATGGTTTGATTCAATTTTGGCTATAGATATTTGGAGGCCTGGTGGTGCTACAATAAAAGCGCAAAGTTGATTAATAATTTCAACCAATTTTAACAGAACAAATAATTCATCAAACATGTAACTTTGTAAGCGTATGAAAAATACACTTTGCCAATAAAATGTTGTCTCCAATGTAAGCATTTTCAAGCTATTATGTAAATACCTTGTGTTATAAAAAAATTTGATTGTTTTTTTTTTGTATTTTCGGATAGACATATGATATACTGTATACATATAATACTGTATAGAAATTTCAAGTTGAAATCTGTAAAACTACGAAAGTTATCGGCCGTTAAGTGGAGCGGTGTCAAGCTGGGCCGCAGAGCAAATTTTTCTCAAAACTACGTTTTTGGAGCTCATGGAAGTCCTACAGGTCGCAAAAATTTAAGCAATTGGTATGAAATTTTTTACACATGTTCTTAGGATATTGTGCATCGCTGGTAGTAGAATTGGCGAAAAATATTACAAATTGTTCAATTTTAAAAATAGTCAGTAACGAAAAGAAGCAACATATCATTTGTTTTCTAAAAAAGCTCATAATTTTTTCATTTTTCAGGCTTTTGCCCCAATTCCACTACCAGCGATCCAAAAAGTCTTCAACAAATTTATTTTTGGTATCAAACTTCATTTGGGAACTGTAGAACCTCCATAAGCACCAGATGGGGGATTCCATGCCCACATTTCGTTAAATTGCTTGGTAATAACCCAATACTCAATTCTCTTTTATGAATACAGAACTTGTTTATTTGTGAGGCACGGGGTTGGCATGCTTGAAACTGGAATCTTTTAACTTTTCACTTAAAAAAGTAATGAGAATTATTTTTTATGTTACTTTAAATAAGTTGGGAAATTTCTATGGCGACAAGTTTCATTGCCACAGACTGCGATAAATTTTCTTCTTGGCAAATAACTTTAAAAAACTTTTCAAAGTTTTCGTAAATTTTAACTAATGATCGTAATAACAAGTTAACCAGCATACTTCCTGCGTAAAATGTAGATATAGTATAATGCCTTTTATATTACTTATTTAAAACTAAATTAGTTGTACTGTTAAATATACATTCAGTTGCAAGTTAAACAGACAAATTTTCATATGGCGAATGTCTAGCATTGTCGGAAAACTGCAAATTGTATATTTGTCACAACTATGTATAGATGTTATTGCTACCAATAATACGTCTCATACCATCCTAATTAAGTCGTCTCGCTGACTTTAAAATTTAATTTTATTTGTCTAGATTTCGACCTTTTTGAAGTTAATCAAAACTGGGTTTTAGCTGGGCTTCAGGTCAATAAATCTTACTTACTAATTTATTTGTATGATTTTAAATCATAGGCAGCACACAAGGTGAACAGGTTGTCTGTATAGCTATTTCAAGAACCACCAAGTTCTATCTTCAGCAAACTTTGCTAAAGAATCCACAGTTGTAATGGCCATACCATATCTTCAACGCTAAAACAAGTTAAAAATTCAAACGACATGAAGCGAGAAACAAATGGCGAAACTTGCAGTTGGAGATTCCACCTTTTTTATGTGCATACCCTTGGGCGCCATCAGAATAAGTGTGAAGCACTTCGCCTTAACCAACTAACCGTCGCTCCCAAATATTTTGCTATAGTATATTGTACTATATGCAAAAAAAGATGGTTTACAGCTACTGTAAAACCACATGTGTAATACCGCGGGCATTCCATTTTTGGTTTTTGTCTAGATTTCGGTCAATAAATCTTACTTACTAATTTATTTGTAAGATTTTAAATCATAGGCAGCACAAAGAGGTTGTCTGTATAGCTAATTCAAGAACCACCAAGTTCTATCATCAACAGACTTTGCTAAACAATCCACAGTTGTAATGGCCATACCATATCTTCAACGCTAAAAGTATTTGGGAATTCCAATGACATGAAGAGAGAAAAGAACGGCAAAACTTGCAACTGGAGATTCCACCTTTTTTATGTGCATACATTTTAGTATTTTGTATATTGCTCACCTTTTGTGCTGCCTTTGATTTAAAATCATTCAAAATAAATTAGTAAGTAAAATAAAAAAGGTGGAATCTGCAGTTGCAAGCTTTGCCGTTCTTTTCTCACTTCATGTCGTTTGAATTTTCAACTACTCTTAGCGTTGAAGATATTGTATGGCCATTACAACTGTGGATTATTTAGCAAAGTCTGCTGAAGATAGAACTTGGTGGTTCTTGAAATAGCTATATAGACAACCTGCTCATCTTTTGCTCTGCCTATGAGTTAAAATCTTACAAATAAATTAGTAAGATTTATTGACTTCAAGCCCAGCTAAAACCCAGTTTTGATTTTGTATTTTAAATTTCGAACAACAAATGTATGTAAGAGGGAGTTCTGAATCGAGTACCCAAATGTATTATATTATAGTTTAATAATAGTACCATAAATCGTCGATGGGCGAATAATGATTACAATATGCAACTTAAATCTCGGGTTCTGCTGAACCTCGACTGTTAACTGCTGAACATCGACTGCTTATTTCACACGACACCTCACTACGTAGCCAATCTGCATAAGGCAGTTGCCACCACGCTGCTACTACCTTATCGCATCTCACATATATGTTTACAAAATTCGCACCGTAGCATAAGCTATCTCGCTCACCCTCACAAAAATACACTAGCATTTTAGCGCCGCCACTACGCCTACGCCCAACTCGGCCCTTATGGACTGTCCAATTTTTATAAAATTTGGTGGGTCGTTAGAAATTAATAGAACTAACTAATGTGCCGAATTTGATATCGTTAGTCAAAAAAATTTATTTGGCATTTTCTGAAATATGGTGTCGAAAGTGGGCGTGGCAAAAATTTCAAATAATTATAATCTGCGCGAATACTAAAGAAGTGTACGTACCAAATTTGGTGATTTTTACCATGTTGGTTTTCGAGACAAACAGTTTTATTTATTATGCGGGAGCGGAAGTGGGCGTGGCAAAATTTATGAACAAACAAAATCTGTGCACATGCTTATTCAGTGCACATACCAAATTTTGCGTCTCCAGTTAGTATAATGTTTGAGAAAATCGATTCTATTTTATTTGTGGGAGAGGTAGGAGGCGAAGCAATAGCTTGAAACAAACTACATATATAAGTTAAGACCAGATATGCTTCACCATCACAATCACACTCACACCACACCCATAGAGAACACTTAAGAGTTAACATAACGAGCATCGGCACGATCATAGAAGGCAACGCCAAGAATGTCACCCGATAACCTTGCAACACACAATCATCTTCACACGATCGACAGACTAAACATTCCTAGGGGAATGGTGCCAAATTCGGTACATCAACAGCAAGCCGCCCAATCCCATAAACTATTTCGGCAATAAGCATCATGTTCGGTGCACCAGCCGTCACGTCGCCCAAATCGATTTCATGTTAAACATCGATTCGGCAATAAGCATCATGTTCGGTGCAATTTCAATCAATTTCATGATTAAGCAGATCCCACGCTCGCGTTGACCCTTAGACTCAACAAGCGTCGCTGTCACCATCGACGCCCGAAAGTGGAGGCTTCATTCAAACATAATCGATCTATTCAAATCAGTCTTTAATCATAGTACAAACTTGTCACTTCGTTAGAGCTCCGCGATCTTGGTTCAGTCTAGTAGTCACAAAGTCTTCCAGTAAAAAAGATAGATTTGTAAATGTGTACTCAGTAAAGAATAAATCAAATAAAAACTTTATTTTTTTGTGCGACTAACTAAGATTGTGTTTAATTGGCGCCCGAGCAGGGACCCCGCGTTTAAAAGTTGATCAAGTGAAGTGAAACGGCAATTGTGATAAGTGTTAATCAAAAATGAACGCAAATAAATACGCCTTCTGAACGATAACCGAAATATACGCAGTGCCAATAAAAACTTCGCTGAGGTCAGACGGGGTTACAATAAAAACTGATCGCTGCATCCCTTTAGTATCCGTTCGAAGGGAAATCGGTACAAAAGTGTCTGGAACTGGAGCGTTAGTACCCAACGAGGGAAAAGCGAGGACCCCAACCGACCAACTGATACAAGCACCGAAATGAAACTATTTTTAATGTAAGTTAAGTCGAAACTAAGAAAAATTAAAAAAGGAAAAGAAAGAAACAATATTTAAAAAGAAAAATCAAAACAGAAACGAATTAAAATATTAAGAACCAAATTTAAAAAAAAATATCAAAGAAGCTAACTTCGGCAATGCCGAAGTTTATATACCCTTGCAGTCCTTGGCAATAATTTTTTTACATTTTGAAATTTCCTTCCTTGCAACTCAATTCATCAACACACAAACAAAACATTCAAATTATTTCTCTCTTTACTACAAATTTTTAAGCAAAGCACAACACGCATACACATACATACATACATACGTGTAGCGCTACGTCTGTGTGTGCGTATGCATGTGATCTGTTTGATTTGCTGATGACGTAGAACCGATTTGTATTGACTGTAACTTGTGTTCTATTTATCCGATCAAACTCAAATTTTGGGATCTGAGATTTTATATCAAATTCTATTATATTGGTAAATTTCATGGGGATACTCCAGTTTTTGCAAAAATTTTTGTTCTAGAGCTATATGATATAGTAGTCCGATCCTGACAATTTTCATACTCTATTATCTCCCGGCTAAAAGTAGCTCAAATATGAAATTTCATTCCGATAGCTCTTAAGATGACAGCGTGAAGTTGATTTGCACAGACGGACGGACGGACGGACGGACGGACGGACGGACGGACGGACGGACGGACGGACGGACGGACAGACGGACATGGCTATATCGACTCAGCTTCTCATGCTGATCAAGAATATATATACTTTATGGGGTCGGAAACGTCTCCTTCTGTGCGTTACAAACATCTGACCAATTTTATAATACCCTCTGCAAGGGTATAAAAATAAGAGACGAATTACTATCTTAAGGAACAATTTTTTTCCAAATAAGAAACGAATTAGCATTATAAGAAACGAAAAACTAACCAACAATTACAATAACCATCTCTACTAACAAAAATTTTAAACCAAAAGCCATTTCCATCAAAACTTTTCTCTAAACGGTATCGCGTCGCGAACAAATTTTCTTGTTTTTTTTCGAATAATTATTCGACGCGTAATACAATCGTTTGTTTTTTTTTTTGAAGTGAATTAATCTCCTTTGAAATTGAAAATGTCTGAAACCGACAATTGGGTAAAAGCCGCAGTCCTTCAGTCAGGAGGTCGCCCTACGACAGAGTCACAGGGTGCGTCAACCTCAACCGCTGCAAACAGAAGTATTGAGGCTATATCCATACAAGGGTTAGACGCAGTAGTTGATAGTCTTTTAACAGCTAGAATGGGATCTTACATTGAACAAATAAAACTGGCCCAGCCAATAACTTCAGAATACAGAGACTTAACTCTGAATTTACAAGACAATTGGAATGAGGTAGATAAGGTTCCAGATTTAGTGAAAGGCCTTAAAGAATTCTCTGGAAACCCAGCAGAATTCACAACTTGGTTTGCTTCAACCTCGCGTGTAATGAATGCCTTCGCTCCCTTGCAAGGTACGCCAAAATATTTCGCGATTTTACTAACAGTCAGAGATAAGATCACAGGGCATGCGAACATTGTATTGAAAGTAAATGATACCGCGCTACATTGGGAGGCAATCTCAAAATGCCTTTTAGAAGAGTACTCAGACAGACGAGATTTGGGCACATTGGAGTATCAATTGTTCTCTATGAGTCAAAAGAATAGTACAATCCACGAGTTTTACCTTGCGGTAAATCATCAAATGTCCTTAATTATTAGTCAAATGAAGAATATGGGACATGGCCCTGAAGTCATGGCAGTCTTGTCGAAACAAATAAGGGACAGAGCCTTAGACACATTTATCAGGGGCCTGAACGGCGATTTGTCCGATAGAATAAGTCTAGCGCAACCTCTCAATTTGAAGCATGCGTTGCAAATGATAGAAGATTTGACTAATAAACATACTAAAAACTCGATTGGCTCGGGTTATCAACACCCTCGCCCAAATTCAACACACAAGACGGGACAATATACCAGAATTAACAACCCTCCACAATGGTCATACCCTCCGGTACTTCCACCAAAACCACATAATAATAACGTAAATTGGTACAATCCTAGACAGATTCCAAGCACTTTTACACCACAAAATAATTTTTCTCAGAACCAGGGTATTTCCCAAAATATTCCCTTCCGTAATAGTAATCAAACATTCTTCAACACACCACCTAGACCACTTGCCCCAAAGCCTCAACCTAAGCCTACACCAATGGATGTAGACGGTTCTATAATGACAAGAAATGTGAATTATATGAATAGGCCAAACATAACTCCTACACAACCAGTTCTATTAAAAAGAGTAAATCCTTTTAATACAAATTTCCCAAATAAAGTCCAGAGACAGTTCCACATCGGAGCTGAAGTTCAAGAAGGGCAATACAGTGACCCACTACCAGAAGAATTTCAGGTCAACGTAACTGAAGCCCAGTTGTCCGAGTATCAAGAACAAGAAGACTATTTCCAATTAGTCCCATACTCACAATTTTCAGAGTATGAACAACAGCAAGAATACCTTACCACTCAAAGTGGCCCGTCCGAATTAAGTCCGCAAGATAGGGAAATATCACAACCTACAGTTCAAGATTCTCTCCCACAAATCGAGGACACGGTTAATTTTTTAGGATGAAGTGTTCCTCTTTGCCGTACTTTGTAGTCCGGGACAAAGACGGAACAGCGGACAATTTTTTAATAGACACCGGTTCAAACAAAAACTATATCCAACCTGAAATAGCCAAGAACATAAAGCCAAATGAGCGTAAATTCTACGCGAATACTGTAAGTGGACGCATCCTAATTACGGAGCATGTCCACTTGGGTCTCTTCAATGAACCCAACAAACCCATAATTTTTTTTTTACTACCAAATCTGAAATCATTTCACGGAATCCTAGGTAACGACACATTGAAAGAACTAAATGCTATTATAGATGTGGGAAAAGATTTATTACAAGTCAACAACTCTCATGTTGTTAAAGTGAGACAGATGCGAGCTCAGCAGGTCCACACGATCAATTCAGATCAACTATCGGGTAATCAAAAGTCAAAGCTAGAGGCACTTCAGGAGGAATACAAAGCCCTATTTGCAAGTCCAGACATGAAGCTGACTTATACCACCAACGTTCAAGGTGAAATTCGAACGTCATCAGACACTCCAGTCTATTTGAAACATTACCCGTATCCAGCATCTTTGAAAGAAGTAGTAGAAGAACAAATTCAGGAACTACTAAAAGATGGTATAATACGACCCTCACGGTCGCCCTATGGCTCTCCTGTATGGATTGTTCCGAAAAAAAGTGACAGTTCAGGAAAAAAGAAGTATAGGATGGTCATAGATTATAGAAAACTAAATTCGGTCACTATTTCGGATAGATACCCTATCCCAGAAATTGGAGAAATGATTGCTCAATTGGGCAACAATAAATACTTCTCCGTTCTTGACCTAAAGAGTGGATTTCATCAGATCCCTCTAAAGGAATCCGACATTGAAAAAACAGCATTTTTTATAAATGGAGGAAAATATGAATTTACCAGACTCCCCTTTGGGTTGAAAAACTCCCCTGCCATATTCCAGAGAGCCCTCGATGATATCTTAAGAGAACATATAGGGAAAATATGTTATGTGTACATCGACGACATCATAATATTCAGCAAAACAGAGGAGGAACATTTTAGCCATCTGGCCCAGGTATTCTCTACCTTAGCTGAAGCCAATATGAAAGTGCAAGTCGATAAGTGCAAATTTTTAAAGCACAGCGTTGATTTCCTAGGTGTGGTGATATCAAGCGAAGGTGTTAAAACTAATCCGGAGAAAGTACAAGCAATAAAGAATTTTCCTATACCAAAAAATTTGAAGCAATTAAGATCATTCTTGGGTTTAGCTAGTTACTATAGGCGGTTCATTAAAGACTTCGCAAAGCTAGCAAGACCACTCACAAATCTGTTACGTGGTGAGCACGGGAGAACAAAGAAGAATGTCTCTAACAAAATTGAGATTCGTTTTGGTAAAGAAGAACTAGACTCTTTCACAAAAGTCAAGAATGCACTAGTCTCGCAGGATGTATTGTTAGCGTACCCCGATTTCAGTAAAGAATTTCATCTGACTACAGATGCTTCGAATATAGCGATAGGTGCCTCATTAGAACAGAATGGCAGACCAATCACATTCATATCAAGAGCATTATCCAAGACAGAGGAAAATTACGCAACGAATGAAAGGGAAATGTTGGCCATAGTATGGGCCTTAGAAAAATTGAGGATGTACCTTTACGGGAAATCAAAAGTGGTCATCTATACAGACCATCAACCGCTTACCTATGCGCTGAGTCCTAAAAACAACAACACGAAGCTGAAAAAATGGAAGAGTTACCTAGAGGAATACAATTACGAGCTGAAGTATAAACCGGGTAGCTCCAATGTAGTAGCAGACGCACTTTCGAGAAACCCTACTAGCATAAATGCCAGTAGTACGTCGGCAGCTACTATGCATAGCGACGAAAGCTCAGGGCATGAATTAATACCGACTATGGACATCCCTATCAATGTATTTAAGAACCAACTAATACTCCTCACAAACGAAAACGAAAGCACGACATTTGAATTACCATTCCCCACTTATCACAGGCATACGGTAGTTCGAAGAAATTATTCGGAAAGTGATCTCGTAGAAATCTTAAAAGCAAAATTTGACCCTAGAATAGTGAATGGTATTTTCACTTCAGAAAGTATCATGGGAAAAATTCAGCTGATATTCCCAGAACATTTTAGGAATTATAAAGTTAGGTTTACACAGATCCAAACTACAGATGTCCATGAGAACAGTGAGCAGCAAGAGATCATAACTAAAGAACATACCAGAGCACATAGAAATGCAATAGAGAACAAAAAACAAATTTTATCTAAAGTCTTTTTTCCAGGAATGAGGAAAAAAATAGAAGCAATAGTAAAAGCATGCCAAACATGCAAACTCTCTAAATACCAAAGACATCCCCCAAACCAAGAAATCCAGTCAACACCTATACCAAATTATCCAGGAGAAATAATCCACATAGACCTCTACTCGACTCAGAATAAAACCATCTTAACGGCAATAGACAAATTTTCAAAATATGCACAAATAAAGTTAGTGAATTCAAAAGCAGCAGAGCACTTAAAGGTACCACTACGTGAGTTATTGGTAGCCTTTGGAGCAACCAAAACAGTGGTAATGGACAATGAAAAGTCGTTGAACTCCGCTTCAATAAAGTTCCTTTTGAACGATCAATTGGGTATAAATGTACACACAACTCCACCGTATACTTCGTCTAGCAATGGTCAGGTAGAAAGATTCCATTCCACATTCACGGAGTTAATGAGATGCCTAAAGGTTGAGTATCCGGAATTAGAATTTGAAGACCTAATATTCAGAGCAGTAGACGAATACAATAGAACGATCCACAGTACAACTAACAAAAAACCAATAGAAACCTTTTTCGCATTGGACTTGGCACACTCTCCGGAAAAACTAGCACTAGAAAGACAAAAAACTTCAAAGAGAATTTTAGACAAACAATCTGCAGACTTACAATACCATAACAAGAGTAAAGAACCCATAAAAATTTATGACCCAGGAGAAATAATTTATGTCAAAATAAACAAGAGATTGGGTTCTAAGCTAACACCAAGATATAAAGAGGAAACGGTAGCTGAAGATTTGAATACAAAGATTAAAACAAGGTCAGGCAGGATAGTACATAAAAACCAGTTGAAATATTGACCAATATCCATCTTCGACAGGTTAATGTTGATACCAGTATGTTTGGGACATACGACTATCCTGGACTACTTAAAATCAAGAGTAGTAATGCTGGAAACTGGGATGGCAGCAAGGCAGAACGGCACGTTCAAAATTATACATGTTGTAGAAGTAGAAAAGTATGAACAGGCATTGTCAGTGTTAAAGGAGGTCGTACTAAATTCAACTAAAACAAACCCGTATTACCCCTTCCTTATTTACGAAATAACCCGAATCGAGAATGAAATCAAAAGATTAAAGCCTATAAAGTTCAGGGCTAAACGCTCTCTTGACATACTTGGAACAGCGTGGAAGTGGCTCGCGGGTACCCCAGATCACCAGGACCATAAAATTGTAATCGATAAAATTAATGAACAGCTCAAAAATAATAACAAACAAGTAGTAATTAATGAGCTAGTAGAAAATAAGATAAACGATTTGATTAAAATAACTAACATTTTACTATTACATAAAAAACCGGAAACAGAAGATAAAGTAAAAGAAATAGAAGTAACAAAATTTAAACTGAGTCTATTAAGAGAGGAAATTACAAATATCATTTATGCAATAGATTGGGCTAAAGCCAATACAATAAATTCTTTAATTTTATCACCAGCAGAAATAAATATTATTGAAACATATGCTGAAGAAAGCTTAACATTTGTAAATATCGAAGAGCTCATAGAATTTGCTGAAGTAAGTGTTGCTTCGAATGGCAGAGCTCTCCTTTATATTGTCAGCATACCTAGGGTGATTAAAGAACAATGTAAGAAAATCATGGCATTACCTATTAAATCTGGAAAAACAATTGAAAAAATAGATTATAATCACATATTAAAATGTAATAAACAATATTTCGGTTTAGCTAATAAGAACAAATGTAAAACCCAAAACAACAAAATATTATGTAAACTGGAAGATTTGACTGACTTAAAAAATAGCAAATGCATAGGAGCGTATTTTCACAGGAAAAAACCAACTTGCCAAACAACCAACAATCAACATGTGAAATCACACTCGGAGGTAGCTCCTGGCACAATCCTACTAAACCAATTCCAGGGTATCATCAACGTCGATGGAGAAAACCTTACTCTGGACGGAACTTTCATAATCCAATCACAGAATGCAACAATCAACATAGACGATTCGTGGTACATCATGAAGACAAAGCGTGAAGCAGAAGTTCAACCCCCATTACTTCAACTATTATCGGACAAACAGCACCAAGGCGAAACCCTATCTCTGGAGATGATTAAAGAACTGCACTTGAACAACACGAACAGCCTGGAAAAAATCCAGACTGACAATGTCATAATTTCATCATCCTATTCGATCATCATAACAATATTAGCGATCGCAGCGATCACATACTGGGTGATCAAGAAGAAATGCAACCACAGACCAGAGGATAACAGTCCACCAATAGTAATGCCGGTTACACCCGTACAATATGTGGTAGCGACCGAGGACGTCCGCACTTAAGAGGGGAGGAGTTAAGACCAGATATGCTTCACCATCACAATCACACTCACACCACACCCATAGAGAACACTTAAGAGTTAACATAACGAGCATCGGCACGATCATAGAAGGCAACGCCAAGAATGTCACCCGATAACCTTGCAACACACAATCATCTTCACACGATCGACAGACTAAACATTCCTAGGGGAATGGTGCCAAATTCGGTACATCAACAGCAAGCCGCCCAATCCCATAAACTATTTCGGCAATAAGCATCATGTTCGGTGCACCAGCCGTCACGTCGCCCAAATCGATTTCATGTTAAACATCGATTCGGCAATAAGCATCATGTTCGGTGCAATTTCAATCAATTTCATGATTAAGCAGATCCCACGCTCGCGTTGACCCTTAGACTCAACAAGCGTCGCTGTCACCATCGACGCCCGAAAGTGGAGGCTTCATTCAAACATAATCGATCTATTCAAATCAGTCTTTAATCATAGTACAAACTTGTCACTTCGTTAGAGCTCCGCGATCTTGGTTCAGTCTAGTAGTCACAAAGTCTTCCAGTAAAAAAGATAGATTTGTAAATGTGTACTCAGTAAAGAATAAATCAAATAAAAACTTTATTTTTTTGTGCGACTAACTAAGATTGTGTTTAATTTATATATACATATTTTATGGAAAATGGGTAAAATTTTGGATTTTTGTAAAGGCATGAAGACATATTTTTATTAAAAACTTTTTACACGTTTTGCATAGGGCAATGTCTGATCTTCAATAACAGCTTGACTAAATGAAATGAAGTAAGTAAGTCGTCTAGCTGACTTAGGTATACCATACACCAGTAAAGCAAATAATTTAATTTTATTAAACAAATGGATTTTCAAACGCTTTTTATTACAAGCATATCTTACAATTAGTATCTCCCTCACTCAAGCATACGAGCACTCTAGCGCCCTCACCAGCCAACGGCCAACTCCGGCCTTATGCAAAAACGTTTATATGTATAACTTGGCTATTTTTAGTCCGATTTTATTAAAATTTGGCATTTTGCTGTATATTACAATCAAATTTGAGTGTGCCAAATTTACATCCACAAGGTAGAAAATTACGGGAAATAATCGAGTTTTTAAAATGTCGGCGGCGGAGAGAGGCGTGGCAAAATCTTTATACATACAAAATGTGCCCAGTTACTAAGCAAATATACATGCCAAATATGGTGTCTCTAGCTATACTAGTTTTTGAGATAAACGTTTTTTATACCATACACCCATAGGGTGAAATGAATATTATAGTCGCCAAAATGTATGTAACAGGCAGAGGGAAGCTTTTCCGACCCCATAAAGTATATATATTCTTGATCAATATCAACAGGCGAGTCGATATAGCCATGTCCGTCCGTCTGTCCGCCTGTCCGTCTGTCCGTCTGTCCGTCCGTCCGTCTGTCCGTATGAACACGTAGATCTCCGAGACTATAAGAGATAGAGCCACCAAATTTGGTATGTAGGCTCATGAAGTATGAAGAGTGCTCAAGTTTATTTAAAATTTTTGCCACGCCCCTTTCCTCCCCCGCAAAAAAAAACGTTTATCTCAAAGACTATTGCAGCTAGAGACATATTTAGTATGTATATTTGCTTAGTAACTGCGCACATTTTGCATGTACAAAGATTTTTCCACGCCCCTCTTCGCCCCCGAAATTTTAAAAACTCCATTGTTTCCCGTAATTTTCTACCTTGTGGAATTAAATTTGGCGCACTCAAATTTGATTGTAATATACAGCAAAATGCCAAATTTGAACAAAATCGGACTAAAAATAGCCAAGTTATGCATAGAAACGTTTTTGCATAAGGCCGGAGTTGGTCGTTGGCTGGTGGGGGCGCTAGAGTGCTCGAATGCTTGAGTGAGGGAGATACTAATTGTAAGATATGCTTGTAATAAAAAGCGGGTGAAAATGTATTTGTTTAATAAATTTAAATTATTTGCTTTACTGGTGTATGGTATACCTAAGTCGGCGAGACGACTTACTTACTTCATTTTGAATTACGGGGGCGGAAAGGACCGTGGCAAAAATTTGATATAAACTTGATTACTATACATACTACATGAGCCTACATACCAAATTTGTTGGCGCTATTTTTTGAAGTCTCCGAGATCTAGGTATTCATACGGACAGACAGACGGACATGGCTATATCGACACGGCTGTTGATACTGATCAAGAATATATTCTTTATGGGGTCGGAAAAGCTTCCTTATGCCTGTTACATACATTTTGGCGACTTTAATATTTCACCCTATGGGTGTATGGTATAAAAATGTTAATAATTATAAAAGTTACAAAAATTTCCGCAAAACCTTTTTTTCCCCGAGGGCTCCCGTGACCACGATGCCAGTCCAGCAGCTTAACGAAAAGCAAAAAACACAATAATTTTATTAGTATAGTGTATTATGATGTACTTGAACGATCGAAATTTCAAACAATTTTTTTCTTTCCAAACGGTATTTAAAAAAAAAAATCCACTTTTTCCGTCTTATAAAATATAATAAAACCAGAGGACCGGGGCTAACTTCGACCGCGTCAAAGTTTGTATGCCCTTGCAAGTTTTTAAGTAACTCTTTTATCTGAACTATCTGTTTTATCTAAAAACGGTAATGTTTGCGAAAGAACGGTCTTCAACCTTAGCATAGGAAATAAAGAACTTTGTGATGAAAGTCACTGTTTTCGTCCGATCGTTCCTATGGGAGCTATATGATATAGTCACCTGATCTTGATTAAATTTAGCACAGTTGTTTATAGGTGTAATAAACTCACCAATATTAAATTTAATGACGATAGCTATGAAAATAATGAAGTTATTGAGAAAGCCACTGTTCGTGACTTTTCCGTTTGTATGGGAGCTATATGATATAGTAACCCGATCAAATTTGGCACAATTATTAATATCAACACAAAACTGACCAATACCAACTTTCATGACAATTGCTGATAAAATAACAAAGTTATTGAAAAAAGTCACTGTTCGTAACTTTGACGTTTGTATGGGAGCTATATGATATAACGGTCCGATCCGGCTGAATCCGAGATATACATCGCCTGCAGTATATACAAGCCTACGTGCAAAATTTCAGCTCTGTAGCTCTTACGGTCTCGGAGGAGTTCGCGTTGATCCAGACGGACGGACGGACGGACGGACATGGCTATTTGAACTCGTCTCGTCGTGCTGATCAAGAATATATATACGGAGATGCTTCCTTCTATGCGTTGCACACTTCTCACCAAAATTAATATACCCTCTTTGCAAGGGTATAAAAATGGAATTGGAATTTGGTATATAAGGGAAAACATCGTACACTAGACAAAGAGGATTTTATAGTGGATTTTATGAAATCGCAACCCGACAGAGCCAAAGGCTATTTAAAAGGGGTAAAAGCTCGTCGCCGGCCTCAATAGCATGCAAAAACATGCTGATTAACAGATTTATTAAATTTTAAAAAAGTTTCAAAAAGCATATGAATGTTAAATTTAAAAACTGGAATTTGTTTTTTTCTTACAATATACATTCCTCCTTACCTATCCGCAATTGAAGTGGCAGCTATCGTTTATCGTAAAATCTGATATTTCCATCAGTTACCGTAAACCGAAAAGGGTGACGGTTCAAGCCATGGCTGAATGGCAGAGGCAATGGTAAGATTTTTCCCAAGGAGAATGCTGTCACACTGAAGGGAGTGACGAGCAGCTTTCCTGCATATCGCCATAATGGAAGACCGCGAATTCCGTGCGCTTTTGTATCTCCATTATTTTTGAGTGCTATTGTAACTTTGCAGACGGTATTGGTCAGATGTTTGCAACGCACAGAAGGAGACTTTTCCGACCCCATTAAATATATATATTCTTGGTCAGCATGAGAAGCTGAGTCGATATAGCCGTGTCCGTCTGTCCGTCCGTCCATCCGTCTCTGCAAGTCAACTTCACGCTGAGAAGCTCTTAAAAGCTATTGGGATAAAATTTAAAATTGAAGCTACTTATAGCCCGGGTAAGATAATGTATGAAAATCGTCAGGATCGGAGCACTATTTATTTTATTTATTTATTTACATCAACTCAATTAGCAGTCGACGAAAAAGCTTAAGCCAAAAAACAGATAACAATCAATTGAAGAAAAGTTAGCTTAACCTTATACGCAACTTAACATCCCCGACAAATGTTCGTGTCGAGAGAATTACTGGTCCGACGTAAGGGAACACAAGAACTAGAAATAACTTCACTGTTGAATAGTTTATGGAGAAAGACAATGGCAAATACGAGCCTATGCTTATAAAGTAAAGGAAGATTAATAAGTAGAAGTCTGTCAGAAACTAACCATACTAAATGAACGAGTAGCACCCCTAAGCGGAAACCGTTTTAAAATTCTTGCCGATCAGCAAGACGCCGAGGCCGCTGCTGTAAAAAAAAGTACAATCGGCTAGACCATCCCCACTATACATCCGTAGAGTCAACTGCACCTCCCTGATTTCGAAACTAGTAGAAATACTGGGGATAAATAGCTTTGTTGTAACCCCTTTCCACATCATCGAAAAGTACTTTCCAACTAAAAAGTAGTAGTAGAAAGGGTTTGCAGTTAAGTCTGTTGTCAATATCATCAACACGAACAAAGTCCCACAGCCACTCCTTAAAATCGAGCTTCAACCAGATGTAAAGCGGTCAAAGCCAAATGCAGTGCATTCCATCTACAATCTTTAGCTCCTATTGCCCAGAAGAATCACCAAAGAGGGAGCCCCATAAGAGATACCAACCATCTAAGTGTAAAAACTGCCAGGAATACAACACCACTTCTAACAATTGCAATCAAAAATATGGCATTTGCACCAAGGACAGAAAAGCCGTCCCACTTAGACTTTGCCGTAATTGTGGAGGGAATCATACGGCAACCTACAGAGGATGTCCTGTCTTTAAGGATCTTAAACCAAACGGGTACAAACCCCCGGTTGGACCAAAGGTCACCTACAATGCCTCCAAAACTACACCGGGGGTATTCTTCACTATTCTATGTCTCTGGAATACTAACGGAATTTTCAAGCACAAAAATGAACTGCTACTATTCCTAGACTCATGTGAAATCGACGTTATGCTGATACCGGAAACACATTTAATATCAAAAAATAATTTTCAAATACCAAAATACACCTTCTACGCAACAAACCATCCAGACGGAAAAGCTCATAGCGTCACTGGTATCAAAAACCATATAGAACACTTGTTCCTCAATAGATTTGAAACACAGCACCTACAAGCAACTGCTATAACCGTCCAAACTAGCTGCAGCAACACTACGTTGATCGCCCTGTACTGCCCACCACGCTTCTCAATCTGTGAAAAGGAATTCACCGGGTTCTTTAACACACTCGGAGAACCCTTCATTGCAGCAGGGGACTATAACGCCAAACATACGCACTGGGTAAATCCTAAAGGCAAGCAGTTGTACAACACAATAGTCAACCCACTCAATTTGATGGTTTGCGTCTCACCGGGAAGGCCTACTTATTGGCCCACAGACCCACAAAAAGTGACCTGACCTGACTTGATTAATTTTGCAGGAACCAAGAGGATTCCGCATAATCGGATCAATACGGTGACACTGTTAGATTTAAATTCCGACCACTCTCCAGTGCTATTCACACTATTAACAAGACCTCAAGTACTTGTTCGTCTATATAGGCTAAACAACAAAACGAATTGGGTTAAATTTAAAATGTCCATGAGTGCCCACATTGACTGTTCGCCGAAACTGGATGCTGCAGAGGACAATGACATGTGCGTCTCTGCTCTTGAAACAATGCTCGGAGCTGCAGCAAGAATATCAAATCTTCCTGCCTCTACTTACACTAAACCTGCCCATAGGCCTACGAACCGGTGGATTGAAAAACTAGTAACAAAACTGCTCACCAGCAGCAAAACTTCGCCTAAGATATGCCAATCGCAACCTATCCAAAGCGTTAAGAAAAGAAGAAAGCTGGGCTAAATGGAAATACATAGAAAAGCTCATTCCAACCAGCACTAAACATCCTTTGTGGAAAGCCCACCCAACTTTAAGCGCTCATACAGAGACAGTTTCACCGATAAGTGACGCAAAGAGGGCTTCCGTGTTTACCACACATCTTAAAATGGTTTTTTAGCCAAATCCAACATCAAGCTCGTTTGTGCTCACATTAACTGATGTATGCATGTCATAAGGCACAATGTCATAAGGCCCATGGATTATGACACTCTTCAATTGTGTCACAGCGCCCTCGGGCGCACTTAAAAGTGTCATATGGCCCATGGGCGTTAAGACACAAAAATGTGTGTCATAAGGCCCATGGGCCTTACACCCACAAACTCATGGAATCTTACGTTTACAATAGGAAATTCGCTGTTATATGTAATGGCTTCGTCGCGTCTGATTTTGAAATAAAAGCTGGTGTACCGCAAGGCAGTGTACTCGGCCCATTGCTCTATCTGCTGTACACTGCAGACTTACCAACGAGTTTAGTAGGTACTTACATCGTCCACTTTTGACGATGACAAAGCAATCCTCAGCAGTTCCAAATGCCCAATACAAGCCTCTAGAAAATTAGAGGAACACCTTAAGGTGGTAGAGGAATGGCTAGCAGCCTGGCGTATCCGAGTCAACGAGCAGAAATGCAAACATTACATTTAAAACAAAAATTTGTAATAAACTTGATCACTCTACATACTACATGAGACTACATACCAAATTTGGTGGCTCTATCTCTTATAGTCTCCGAGATCTAGGTGTTCATACGGACAGACGGACGGACGGACAGGCGGACAGACGGACGGACATGGCTATATCGACTCGGCTGTTGATATTGATCAAGAATATATATACTTTATGGAGTCGGAAAAGCTTCCCTCTGCCTGTTACATACATTTTAGCGACTTTAGTATACCATTTCACCCTATGGTATAAAAAGCATTGAATATATATTTTGGGTCCCTCGTTGCTTGCTCCGGTCTTTCCCTTGCTCTTTGTGTCTTCGCTGTTTGCCACTCTAGGATCGTGATTTAGATACTCTACTCGTGGTTCCCTCTTCAGAATGACTCTTGAACGTCGATTGGCCCTCGGATGAATCCTATGACCTTTCGTTTGCGTTCCTTGGTGTATCCTGATCCTCTAGGGATGTTATACCTACCTAAGCACCATTTTGCTGCTTCTTTGTGATGGTCTTGGCGTGCTCTCTTTCCTCTAGGACAAATCCCGTGTCCGTTACTTTGCAGCAGGATTACTGGATACTGGTATTCTGGCAGTAGGATATATCCTCGTGCCTTCAATGTATGAATGCTTGGGTGCGGTGTTTTTAGTCCTGGTCTGAGGACTTATGTTGTCTGACAAACTTGAAAGCTTACTCGTAAGGCCTTCTCAGTTCTTAGACTTTTATCTTGATCCTTTTCTCAGGATTTGTTTTCACTTGATGAGTTTTTAAGGTTGCTCATAAGGCCTTAAGAAACTTGTTGCTTGATCACGACTTGTTGACTTTCTAATTTCCTTGATTTGAGTTGCCTTTATATAGGCAGTTCCTATGGCCTTAGGAATTGGTTGGTGTAATACCGCTCTACAGCTGGTACTTCTCCATCGGCTCACTGCTTTCATCCACGCATTCCCTTGTTGCCGTGCGTGGTGAAAGTCCCTCAAATCCTTTGCACAGCTGTGTCCACTTTTTTTGTGGCTGTGCGCCCGTCCGCTTCCTGTCCCTCTGCATTGCTGGCATAGCGTCTCTGTCGCTATGCGGCATCCGTCACTTTCTTTGATATTCGCGGCACCTTCCCAGCCCAGCTTGTCCCGTTGACTTTTGACGCTTTCTCTTCTCTGTCGACGCTGCCGTCGCCCGTCACTACCCCTGATCCACTCGTCCAGACGTGGCTAGACTATTTGGGTGACTACCCAGGCGTTACAGATAATTTGCTGCATACTGCTTCATATCATCACCTACCGTAGGGATGCCCAGATCCCTTTCGATATTCTTGTTTCGCAAATACCAAGGTATGTTGGATATACACCTTAATATCTTTGATTGCATCACACATATCTTCTTTAAATTTGAAGTAGCTGCAATTCAGTAAATTTGTGCTGGTTATTTCCATATGGGGCTTAGATTGGTTTATATATTGTCACTTTGTTGTGTAATGACAGTTTGTTTGTAGGTGCAAGCAACCAAGCTGTGGGATTTAAACTTTAATTTCCTGTCCAAATTCCTGTCCGATATTTATAAGAGCTTTTGTGTTGGATTATAGAACCCATCATTGTGATGCCTCTGCATGACAAGAGTCTTGTTGTAAAAGTAACGGTTGCACACTTGCTGCTGTTTACGCCTATGTTCCACTTTGAAGCCCAGTCTTTAAAACTGGTCACATATTGCTGTAAAGCTTCAGTGGCTTCTGGTCAGAACTGCAGTGTCATCTGCATAGGTACAGCACATTATTTTCGCCCAACCTAGTGATTTCTTACTGGTTGGGCGCTTTGAGGGTTTGATTCCGTCAACAACAATTCTCAATTTTCTACCTTCTAGAAAATTACGAACTAGTTGGAAAAGCTGCGGCGTTAATATTGATTTCAGTTTAGATAGGAGTCCATCATGCCTCACCCTATCAAAAACTTGGTGAATATCCATAAAAATAGAAAATGTGTACATTTTATTATATATAGCATCCAGGGCAAAACTTACAGCACTATAAAGATGTTCAGGGGTTCCGTGACCTTGCCTAAATCCAAACTGCCACTTTGGAATGGTCTCAGTTACAGACTTTAGATTCAATATTCGGTTGAGGATCATCCTTACCGTCATTTTGTCCAAAGCTGAGAGCAGACTAATTGGTCTGTATCCATCGACTTCAGAGTGCAGCTTTTCCGGCTTTGGGATCATGGTGATTAAAACAGTCTTCCAACAGTTTGGGAAGTGACCAATCCTTACAACACTGTTTAATAGCAGGACTATAAACAGCAGAGCTCTTTTTGGTAAAAGCTTCAGGGACTTGTTGTCCAGTTGATCCTCTCCAGGGGATTTCTTGACCTTGAGGTTTTTAATTTGTTTTATGACCTCTTGTAGCGTTACTGGATTTGCTGGTAAGGACATCTGAAACGGGATTACCGAACTCATCTCTACAGCCCCACGCGTCTCCGCAGATGTAAAGTTAAAGGGCTTGCATCTTTCCACTAAACTGTCTGCCACTTGTAGCTGCTCGTTAGCTTCCAAAGAGTATATTTTAAAGATGCATCTGGCCCAGCAGCTTCTAAGATGTCATCTATATTTCTCTGTTTAATTTTCGCGAGAAGATATCGTCTATATTTCTCTGTTTGATTTTCGCGAGAACCTTTTGCAAACGGTTTAATAACACTGTGCAATATCAAAAATCAATGATTCAATAGATGTACTTTGGGGAAAAAAAAGGTCCGGTACGGTTTGATTTCAACAACCTACAATTTGTTGCACAGTGTAATCTTTTGTCGATCTCATGGATATCATCACCTGTTCTCGCGTATTCCTTTCTTACTCGTCTTTTCAGGCGTAAGAGCGCATCAACACTTGCCGGGAGAGAAGCATTTTTTTGTCTTGGTGGGCTTTGATTGGGTGGTGTAGCATTTAAAGCAGCGCTTTTTATGTTTCTCATGAAAATTGAGATTGCATCTTCTATATCATCTGGGCTGTTGATGTCGATGTTAAGGTTGATTTTACGTTCCAAATCATCTTTAAAAGCTTCAAGGCATGCAACCCGAGGGAGCATATTTTCCTTTCTGGTTTTAGCTTGAGGTTTGTGATGTAATGATGCTATGATCGGTAAGTGATCCGAAGAGAGCTCACACTTAGTTTCAATCGCGAGCGTATTCAACGAAACTCCGTTAACTATAAAGAAATCCAGAGCAGATGGTGTTAGCCATGTATTATATGAGAAGAAAGTTGGCTCGCCAGTGGCTAAAATTTGGCATGCGGAACTACTATTTTACAATATTGATCATTTTATTAAGTAACTAGAACTGACCCGGCGAACTTTGTTCCGCCTTAATATTGACAATAAATAAGCAGATTGTGTTTTTTTTTTTTGGAAAAAATACAAAAAAAAAAATTAAATAACTACATTAATCATTCATTATTATTTCTGTATTTAGTACATAGGTTGCTCTTTAAGTACCTTGTGATACACGATATTTTTTGTTTTATTATTAGGCGCAAAAACAAACAATGCAGATGGTCTCCGACCCGCGAACATGCCACGTATAATTGACCATGGGAATAAAAATCAAATTCAAACGGCATATTGGTTGGGATCATCGGGATCCTCGGAATGAGAACTTCCTCACCTTTGAATTTTCCTATCATTATCGTAGCGTAACTTACATTGTCCATCAATTTACTAACCGCCAAACGCGTACCGTTGCAAAGTTTTGGTTGGTTTATGTTTCGAAGCATGATTACTACGGAGCCAACCTGTAGGCGCAAATTTTGCGGTGGTAAGCCAGGCACGTCCAAAGACTTTAAAAATTCGATTGGATAGTTGATGGCTTCATCTTCATTTGTGGCGCAGTCAATAGATTTGACAACTATTGTATTTTTGAGTATTTGCAAGAAAGTGGCGTGATTCTTGTGTTCCGCCCTAAAGCAATGAATACAATGGCTCATGTGGCGGAGTCAAATCTGGCAATTTCACTTTACCATTAAGGCAGCATAATCCAGGTGTTTCTCCGGAAAACTTTAATGCATCACAATACTCGCAAACAACGTCCATTTGACCAATGCAAACGCTAGGATGCAAGCTGTAATCATTGCTGCAATCGTATCGAAACGCTGCTCGATTCAAATCAGCTAAATATCTTGTTGTGCGTCGCAAATTATCTATTTGTTTCCTTCTGTTGTTCGCTCGACGATTTTGCATTGCCAACCGAGCTGTTTCACGGGCTGCTTCACTTTGCTCTCGTGATTGAGAAGCATGAAGTCGAGCCATACTATCGCGGCGCTGTTCACGTGCAATTTCTTGTTCTTCTTCAGTCCTTTTACTTGCACAAAAAACGGCACTTATGGCCCACTGTGCCGCCAGTGGACATTCCCCAAATTTTGACGAAGTAAACATAATAGACCAAGAACAACATTACAACAAACGTTACACTTTGGAGATGCTGCACATAATAAATACCCCGACAAATATAAGACTTAATTATAAGGTAGATACAGACAACTGCGCGCATTTATACAGGCATTTATTAGGGACAAATCAGTGTGTAGCTCCACGTCACAGTATGCGGACGTGTAAAACTAAGTAGGTGTTTCTTGTTGTTAAATTAATATTATGTCAATCACAATTCAATGTTATTTATAGTTGCCCTGAAGACGACCACCGATGAGTGGTCGAAATATATCGGAAGAAAATAAGAACAAACTATTTTTTATTTTTGTTTTTATTCGCCCAACAACTTGACCTCGAGCCGGCAAAACATCCAACTCTATTTATTTAATAGAAATAGTTTTAATATTGGTTTCTTACAAATATCAAATTGTCATCCATACGTCATTACATAGCTGTCATTTTCTTCAATTACATAGCTGTCATTTGCGTTTTGTTATTCCAAGTCTGATTCTTTTTTGTTATACCACGTTTTATAGTGAGTGACGTTTCATGTCAAGTCACACGGGAACGCTGTCGAACGGGATAAAAAGTATTCTATGTCCATCTCCTGGCTCTAAGCTAGCTCTCTACCAATTTTCAGCCAAATCTGTTCTGCCGTTCTTGAGTTATAAATGGTGTAACTAACACGACTTTCTTTTATATATATGGATAATGATTGATTTAATTGTATCGTATCTAACGCACATAATCTATCCAATAGATAGAGGGCCTCCCCAATGATTATTCCTCCCTCTTCGCCACAAGTCCGTTATCGTTCTCGCACATCGCATTTATTTTCTTCCCCTCCACTCCCCGATTAACAAACATAGCTCTCACATGATTTCGTTCTATTATTTTTCGCGCTTCGGTTTTGCACGATCCCAATCCGCTTGGTTCGCATGCGTAGCGCAAGCAGAGAGCACCTGCATTGGCCACCGGTACTCTCTCTATCTGACCTACACGCACAGTGTACGTGTAATGTGGGTGTATTCTCTTCCACGTATTGTTCCATAGTCCACACGGATGCTAGACCAGTGCATGCGTTTCGCTCATCGTCTCTCCCACTCTGCGCTCTTGGGTTCGATTCTTAGGTCAATGCTCTTCTTGTTCGTGAATATGCACTTAAAGTTTGTTTCACACGCGCTTTCATTTGGCCGCGGCCGATTTCTCATGCTACGCCTCCCACGCATCTTCCCGCTTGGTCGAAATCGCCAGTGGTTGCGTGTGGTTCGACCGGCCATACTTGTGTTTGATCGTAAATTGTATGCTTTGATTTGGTTCGACCCAATTATGCTTGACCGTATATCGTAGGTTTGATCGTAGCTCCGATGGTATGTGTCTTGGCTGTATCTTCCTCAATGTATCTTGTATCCGCAGTTTGTATCTGATCTGGTTTGTTGTGTGGAACATCGACTGGTATGTTCCTCACACATGCTGACAAGGAGAAATAGTGGATCTGGATAGGTGTTAAAAGGAAGACTTAATAATTTTCTCAAACAGCTTAGGTATTGCAATGCAACGGTAGTTAGAAATATTCTATTTGTTGCAGTTTTTATAAAGCTACAAGTCTCACTCGATATAAAGAATAACCGAGATAAAGGCTTAGATAGGGAAATCGAACACATTTTAAGGGTGCAACTAGCAATATTATCAGGCCCGCATACGATGGAAAACATTATGGTCATTAAGTCTAAAGGTGGAAGGTAGTAGATAAGGGCATCGTTTAGAATAATTAAAGTTGTAAAAGCTGTTGGGGCTCTGATAGAATTCAACCCTATAGCGCATTATATAATTATTGTAACATTAAGTATTTAAGAGACAAAATTAAGATTTGCCTATACAATAATTTGCTTAGTAAAGTCGCGAACCAGTTTTTTTAATCCTTTTAAAATATCTCGGTTTAATGTTACGAAGATTAGATAGCCTACGTATGAACTAGACCGGCGCACTGGAGAGGGTAGAGACATTCACATAAGAAACGCATTTATCAAAGGAGAGAGTAGAGAAAAAACAATCAAAAGAGGAAATGTTGTTGTTAAGAAGATTGAAATTTGTTTTAAAAAAACATCTACAACCAGAAACTGAGATGTTATTAAATGAATTAGTAACTGAATTGTAATAAATTATAACTTTAATGAAAATGTGATAAGCATCTTCAGGCTTCACAGAACTAACAGTGGCATCCAAAACAAAAACAAGATCATGGATTCTTTTAGAAGAGTTAAGTAAAGAATTCAACTGATATAGCGGACATTCAAGTAGGCTACCAAGAAAAACATGCTGAGATGAAGGAATTAAGAATTATCATTACCAGATTACCATCAACCAGCCAAGAAATATTAGGGAAGACCATAAGGAAATCACGATCTATAAAACGACTAAAAATGGTTTAAACAGCATCAGCATGGTGCATGTAACTTCGACGCAAAAAACTCAACACCTAAGAACAGATCTATCGGCACAACACTTGAACACAGATTCGAGTTGACAGCAAAGAGAACTGCACCGCCACGACGACCAACACGATCAAGCCCATAAGAAATAAAGTAATTAGCAAGAATTTTTTTTATCTAAAACAGAGGACTTGAACCAAGATTCAGAAAAAGCTAATATGTCGGCGAAAAGGTTTGGCTATCATAAAACTGTTTCGAGAGCTTGGTAAGAAGTCGTCTTACATTTTGATAATGAATGCAAAGATCTAGTCTTCGTTATGAGTTTTTTGAAGCAGACAACGAAGAAGTTAAATTGCCTTCCTACAGGCAACGGACGCGAGCGCCTTTTGGGCGCAAACTCGTGTACAACTAAGCCCTCTGGCCAAAAATTATGGTATACCACAGCTGAGAAATGCTCATTTGGAACAATAATTTTAAAAGAGGGTATCTCGTAAGGCCTAGAAAACTTAAACTAATGAATTAAAACCTTAGCAGAGAATACATTACCAATGTAAGCTGCCAAAGATGTATCAGTAGTATATGAAGCAAGCCTAGAGATGAATAATTGTTTGCAATACAGTTAGCGAAAGCGGAGGTGCAATGATATCCGCAAGTGATTGAGAGCCAGCAGGATCCTGTAATTGATCAGAGTTCCCGTAAGGGATAGCTTAAGGTACACCAGGGCTTGTACAGGGTACTTCAATTTGAAAAGAAGAGCATAAAGAGGGACAAGATGATAGTGTAGGCGAAAGTAAAATGGGAGAAGATGTAATAGAGAGGGCTTGTGACTGCTTATGAGCAAACTCAAGAGTACACTTCTTGGGTAACTTCTTAGAAGGTGGAATAAACTTGAATTGCGACAATAAATGTGTGCTCACACTCATTAGACAGCTGTATTTAAACCCAAAGCAAGAATATATACAAACATGTGCAAATTTTAATACGCAGCACTAAGATAATTGTCGATAATAATCCAATAAAACAAAGAGAAAGCTAGAGTGCACAGCACAAGAATGAGTGCAAGAACAGTTATAAGCCAAGCTCATACATAGAGGCATGTCCCGAATGTTGTATCAATAAAGAAAAAGGAGGAAAACCAGATGGAGAAATGCACTTCCAAGACATCGAAGAAGAATCCTACGACTACATAAGAATCGATTAAGAGGAGTCAGGAGAGGCCAGATGTCAACAATGAGAGAGAGTACATGGAGAGCATACATAGAGAAAACACAGAGAGAGCATATAGAAAGAGAGCACTGGAGTCTTGTTGGAGAAGCCGCGACGATCAGACGTCTTTAGAACGCAATATACTTATATTCATATTGTGTATTTCTGTAGTCGTCTAGTATTTGGGATACGAGATAAAGGCAGGAGAAATTCGACCAAACATGTTAAAAATTTCTGTTTTAATTGGAACGCTGCACTTGGAATCCTGCGCTTGAAAGTATTTGTAAGAAAATATTTGATATTTGACCCACAACACCCTATAGAATTGCACACCGACGCTAGATCGATCGAAATTGAAGCCACGCTTTCACATCGTAACAACAATCAACTTCACGTTGTAGAATATTTCAACAAAACAACTTCCGCCGCTGAATCTAGATACCACTCATATGAGCTCGAAACTTTGGCCGTAGTTGCCAAATTTTCGTCACCATTTATTTGGTAGAGAATTTGTGGTTTACACTGATTGCAACTCATTAAAGGCATCACTTTAATCATTTAGTTTCACAATACAATAAAGAGAAGGAAAACATATGGCACACGTAGATTTTCTATCTAGAAACTCAGTGCCTCCAACACCATCGTTGGTTTTGGATAAAATACCTGAAAAGCGAGTTAGTATAGCGGAAATATCAAACAATTGGCTGTTGGCCGAACAGCAACTGGACCCAGATATTGTTGACATTGTAAATAAGCTGAAATGCAACGAGCTGCCAGACGATATAGTTAAAACAGATGATTTAAGAAAAGGGATGTTGATTCGCAAAATACAAAAAAAGGGTAAAACACGATGTTTACCAGTTGTGCCTCGAACTTTTAGATGTTCAGTGGTGAACCAGGTACATGAATCAATCATGCACCTAGGATGGCAAAGGCCCTTCACAAAGTATATCAATTCTATTGGTTTGACAAAATGAATAAATATTTCCGTAAATTTGTCAACAATTGCATAACCTGTAGGACAGCCAAGTCAACCCTATCCCAAAAGTTAGCATACCCTGGCACACTGTCCACATGGATATTACTGGCAAGTTGAGTGGAAAAAGTGATTTAAAAGAATATATTATCATCCAAATTGATAGCTTTACAAAATTCGTACACCTATATCACACCCTCAAAATAGATACGGAGAGCTGTATCAAGGCCATGAAGACTTCAATTTCTCTGTTTGGTGTACCAACGCGCATCATAGCCGATCAGGGAAGATTCTTTTCAAGAAAACATTTTGTAGAATTTTGTTGTTCAAATATAAAACTTCATTTAATTGCGACTGGGGCAAGTCATGCCAATGGTCAAGTTGAACGCGTAATGAGTACGCTCAAGAATTTGTTATCCGCAGTTGAATTAAGTCAGAGATCCTGGCAAAAAGCTCTGGGCGAAGTACAGTTAGCGCTAAACTGCACAAATAATCGAGCAACTGAGGCAAGAACCTTAGAGATGTTAATAGGAAAAGAAGCCCGACCTCTTTTGTTGGTACCCCCATTGGACCTGTGTCCTGTAACTGGAGATGGATTTGGACGCTATGCGAGCTAAAGCCAGTAGCACCATGAGCCTCTTAAAATAAAAATCGCTTTGGCAAATCAAAGGCTGCCATTATTAGACACAATGTTGGTGATTATATCCTACTTAAAAACGAGAAAAGACACCAAACTAAACTAGGCCCAAAATTTAAGAGACCATTTTTGGTAGCTGAAGTTCTATATGGTAATAGATATAAGTTAAAGTCAATATCAAACAAGAGACTATATAAATATTGTCCTGAAGACATAAGAAAACTTCTAGAGGGAATTGTTCCCCAAAAGTTTGATATTAACGGCGAAAGTTCAAATTTATCAAATGGTCAATTAGAGACTGAAAGTGATCCGTCCAAGTGTGACGATGCTTAAAATTATTAATTAAGAAGTTTCGCAAAATTAAAATGTTGACAAAAGATTGTTTAAGTTTTCTAATGTGCATATGTGAAATATTGAATTGAACTGATAATGTTTTTGTTTAGAATAAATGAAACTAACAGGTCAAAGCCTACTAGTTACTTGACAGGTGTGTCAATTGTAGCCCTGGCATTACCTATGCAGCGGCTACAGATTGACGCTTGGAATGTTGCTAGGAATGTTGAATTCGCAAGATGACAAGCATCTTTACTTTAGCAACGTGTTTAGAAACAAATATTGAGTTCTGTCATCAGGTCAGGTCCTATATAAGGAGGGGCCTAGGGCTAGAGAGTTCAGTCAATACCCCCCTGGGAACTAGACAAACAGTTCTAAAAAGTAAATCAGTGAAAGTAAAAAGTAAAAAAAGTGAAAACTATGAGTAAAATAAACAACATCGTAAACGCTCCGACATATTATTTTTATTCACTTTATATTATATAGACTTTTTTTCACTTTTGATTACATACGATTACGTTTAATTCGCTTTATATTACATATACTTTTTATTCACTTTGTATATTTATATTTGGTGTTGAACGCTGTTGCTGCAGAGGGCCGGGGTTAAAGTTTGTATACCCTTGCAACTGTTTTGGTAACTCTGTCCTTACCCATAGCAATCAAAGTAGAAAATCGTTTCATCTAAAAAGGCTAGTCAAAACTGGGTTTTAGCCGGCTTCAGGTTTTCGAAAGAACGGCCTACAATCTTAGCATAGAAAGTAACGAAGATATTGATCAAAGTCAATGTTTTCCACAGATAGGAACCTAAGGGAGCAATATGATATAGTCACCCGATCTTGATCAAATTTGGCACAGATGTTTATAGGTGTAATACATACCTACATGCATACTTCTGACCAAAATTAATATACCCTTTTTGCAAGAGTATAAAAATACACCAAACACTAAAACACAAAAAAAAAAAAAAATAATTTGTCGAATTATGCAAATAAAATACAAGGTTGTCAAGCAAAACACACCGGCTATAGCGTAAACGAACTAAGCACAATTAATAATATAGAGAAACAATAAATATTGATAAAAAAAAATATGGAACTATCAAAAACTGGACCGTCACGCCAGAGAGCCGAAGCTTTTTATTATATAGACTTAGACGTATAGACGTACAACGCTCAGTACGAACAAGTGGCCCGGGCCTGTAACAAATGACACTAAGTAAAGTTAGTGTTACAGCCTCTACCCACTCCGACCTAAGGGCAAAGGAGTATTACATATATAAACATAAATTAAACTACAGAAATAGAAATTATTAAATATAATAAGATAATAGGTTACGAATAAAAAGAAGACAGGATAGGTTCAAATAAAGATGATTACAATTAATTACAAGCGAGGAAGGACAAGAGCGCAGTTTTTATACCGCGATGTTTCAGAACCGATAACGGGGCAAAGTGTGTTGTAGTCACTACATAGTATAAGTAGAGGTTCATGCAGAGCAAAGTGCGGGTCCTTCTAGATGGACCAGAAATATTAATTTGGCTCAACCTTTCGGACGAGTCAGTCTCACCATTCAAAACTTTTCGAAGAAAAGTTACACCAAGCATAATACTACGATTAGTTAAAGAAGGTAGGTTAGTTAGCTGAAGTCGGCTAAAATAAGATGGAAGTTATATAGCTGGATCCCACTGTAAATCACGAAAGGAAAAAAGTAAAAACGGTTTTTGTATAGATCCTAATTTGTTTTGATAAAACTCATATTGAGGAGACCAAATACAAAATCCATACTCCAATATGGGTCGGACTAAAGAAGTATAAAGTATTTTGGTGGTAAATGGATCCTTGAATTCCTTTGACAAGTGCTTGAAAAAACTCCTAGCTCTACGCCAAGAACACTCTTAGCCCCACTAACAGTGGTCGATATATGCTGATTAAAACAAAGTTTATACTAAAATCCACAAATCTTTTACAACCAAAGAAGTATTATTAATTCTTTCTAACGAGAAATTATATATAAAGTTAATTGGGGAGAACCTCTATAAAAAGACATAATTTTGCACTTAGAACAGTTTAGCGCTAAGATGTTAGCCCTACATCATCCTAGAAAAGCATTAAGGTCAGCTTGCAGGTTATGACATGAAAGGGAATCTACGATGTGATTAGTGATTTTTACATCATCGGCATACATACGAACTCTGGAATTTAAAAGAACGGTGGGGAGATCATTAATAAAAATGGTAAATAGTAATGGGCCAAGGTGACTGCTGTGGGACTTCAAATTCAACATAAAATGATCTTAAAATAAATAATTTGATCCTCGGCGTCTACGACCACACCAGGAGGAGTGACTTGAGGTTCTGATGGGCATCGCCATTGCATTCCAGTACGAGTTGTTCACCCGAACACCCGTTCTTTTCCTTCAGATTTTGGTATCTCGAAATTGTATATTTTAACCCGAAACATTTCGTGTGAATATTTAATAATAAAGGCAATCCAGCAGGCTTTCTGCCGCCGGTGGAAGAGTGAATACCTTAAGGAGCTCCACAAACGGAATGAGTGGAAATCAACGGCTTGCAGTCTCCAGTCCGGCTGATGTCACAACAGCGCGTGCGTCTATCCGAAGACCCTTAGCGAAGCTCATCCTGTTGCAAGACAACAGGAGTCCTGAGCCTAAAAACCTATAATGACTCCCAATCCCTCTTTGTTCCGTCCGAATGCCCTCGTCTCCGTGCATGTTGTTCGTTCCCGTGCATCGACTAATCCACTCTCCCTAACGTAATTTTTTTCGTTGCAGTTCGTCAGATCGCCCCTCCATAGCGACATGTCCCCCACGCGTCCGCCGCACCACCGCAACAAATGATCTGCTCCACACGGGACGAACGCGTACCTTAATGTATTTTGCTGATTAGTGCTAGACATATTTTTCGCTTTAATAGTATTAGAAACAAATTCTTCAGTATTTATTTGGGCAAGTTTCCCGGTATTATAATTACTAACTACATGTATAGCATCGGAAGGAAAGTCACTTGAGAAGACAACTCTTTGTTTAAAGAGATCATATTAGGATTTCTATTTGGCAGAGCCTTTGATCTAAGTATGGTAGCATTTTAGCTTCAAGCATTGAAATTTCATCAATTCTAGAACGTAAGAGTGCCTCTAGGCACGTATTTTATTTTTAATTTTAAAAAAATAACAAAGAGCTTTTAGTTAATTTAAAAATTGTTGAACTTTTAAAAATAACTGCCAAAAAGCACTGCCAATGTTGTAAAGCGCTCGGAAACTTTTATCGGTGCTTTTGATAAACATATTATCGAATCATGTGTTACTTCGCGCCAAAAATTTCAGCTGCTGCACATTGTCTTTTGCTGTGTTGATAAAAGTGAATTTATACAACCAATTGAACTCAATATTTTTTTTTGTGAAAGGTAAGTTAGTGTGCTATTGAAATAAAGTTTAATATGTGCGAATATGTTAAAGTTCTGCTTTGTAGCATCGTAAAAGTGATAACTGCCTTGAGGCACTTTTGGGGCTCCACGGCAAAATTTGTTGCTAGCAGCTATTTCACAACTGCTTGCACTTCTTGTGTAATTTGTGTGTGATTTTTATTTATTGTTGAATTTTTTTAATAGAGATTGAATAATGGCTTTGAGAGCTCGCTATAAATGGTCTGATTTGACGGATGAACAACTGGTGGAGTTGTTCGAATCAGTCCCGTCGGATGTGGACATGTCGAGTATTTCGAGTGACGACGAGGATGAAGACGTGGCAGAGGTACTTAACACTGCATTAGAAGATGTCTACTGTATCCTTAATGTGCAGTAATATTGAAAACAATGAAAATACTGTGCAGAGCCATGAGCCTTCCCGAAAAACTCGTAAGAGGCCTCGATCACCATTGCCAGTTATTGAAGGAGCAACACCTGTATCTTTACCGTCTTCTGGTGGCTTTAATGGGCTTGGTAAGCAAATCATTACTTTGATTTGTAATACAACTCCTTAATTTATTTATGAATATGTATCGAATCAATTGTAAAGGAACCTAGTTAAGTTATGTGGCGACAGCAATCTATGCAATTGCACATAAACAATGTTGCTTTTCATCCAAAATAACTGATCTGAAAACTCCGTTTCAACTATTTTGTTATTGTTTAAACTCGGACTTTATATGTATAATCGTCGAGGAAAAAATGCGCGCAGCCTTAAAGGACAATATTGTCAACAAGTTTAAGATAACAACGGAAGATATTCATCACTTTATAGAAATTTTAATTTACATGTCTATATATCGCTACCCTAATTTGAAAAGTTACTGGGGGCAAAACGCATTTGCACCCATACAAACCTGTATGACCCGTAGCAAATTTGAAGCAATTAAGAAATACTTCTTATTGTGTGACGAGAGTAAGCGAATCAAAAAGGGTGAGCCTGGCTACGATCCACTATTTCCGACGTGAAGAGTTATTGACATTTTCAATGAAAGATTTGACTCCGTGCCTAAGCAAGCTCGATTATGCGTTGACGAACAAATGTGCAGCACAAAAATGAACCACCATTTGCGGCAATACATGCCCAATAAACCGCACAAGTGGGATCTTAAATTATTTGTCCTATGTGATTCTTTTGGACATGCCTACCGATTTGAAATATATAGCGGCGCAGGTGATAATGCCATATTACCTGGTTACCCTGATATCGGTGCGTCAGCCAACATAGTTGTACGCTTGACGAAAACGGTTGAAAGTTTCAAACATCATATAATATATTTTGACAATTTTTACACATCTCTGCCTTTGATGGTATACCTTCGGGCAAAAGGGATTTATAGTTTGGGAACGGTTCGGGTAAATCGGATACCAAACTGCAAGCTCCCAAACGATAGTGCCATCAAGGAAGGGCCAAGAGGTTTATCAGTTGAGTACGTGGGTTCCTCATATGGAGTGGAGGTTAGTAACGTACTATGGAAAGACAACAAGGCCGTTCGCTTATTATCGACCTATGTGGGCGTTAAGCCGTTTATAAGTTCAAATACTCAAGGAGGAACACCAAAGGCAGCTCGTTACGATAGAAAGTTGAAGCGTAATGTAGAAATTGACTGCCCACAAGTTATACGGGAATATAACGCTCATATGGGAGGCGTGGATCTGATGGGCTTATGGGCCGATACCATATAAGAAGTGAAACTCAGGATGCTGCAACCCGAATTTTCTACCATTTAGTAGATATGGCAACAACAAACGCCTACATCCTATATAGACGAATTCAAAAGGAAACCATGAGTAGCGAGAAATTCATTGAACTTCCGGATTTCCGAGAATCTATTGCTGCAGGTCTAGTGGGCTACCAGTCAAAAAACTTGCCAGGTCGTTCACTCATGAAGAACAATTTACCTTCACCATCTTCATCTTTGTCTGCGCGATGAAGTCGGTCGCCATCACAGACTTTGCTGTCGCCAATTTCTCGGCGTCCATTGCAGCCACAACTCAAACAAGGCCAAAAATCAAATCACCCAATAAAGGACTTGAGGTTTGAACATTTCAATCATTTTCCAGAGTGGTTGGATCGCATTACGGGAAAAAGAAGCTGCAAGCACTGCAAACCTTCCCAAACACAGTGCATTTGCACAAAATGCAAACTGCATTTATGCTGCTTGGCCAACAAAAATTGTTTTGCTGAGTATCATAGCAACAAATAAAATTATTTAATGAAATAAAATAAAACAAAAATTAAAAAAAAAATTCAATTTATTTGGAAACTACTTTTTTACCCTCAAAGCCCCAAGCGTGCCCTGAGGCACGTATTTACATTTTCTCACCTGCCAGGTTAACGAAAGCTTCTATATTTTTTCTGAGTTCATGTTTAAGCTCAGCAGCCCCTATTTAATTAAAAAAATTATTCGAATTAACTTCTGCCTTTACTTTAGATTTTTGATTGGTAAATAGTAGAAATCAATCGACTTTTACCAACCTTAGCACCGCCACATACATACTCATAGAATATTTTTTTGTTAGACACATTCTGCATGACATGAGCATTGTACTGACTTTGCTTATAATTAAACGAGCATACAAGGGAATAAAGATTACTATCTGATACTAAAGGGGGTAGCTTAATTATGCGATTTCCGTTTTCTTTTTTGGCCTCGATTTCAATATTTTCATATATTTTCATCCTGCAACAGATTTAAATTTCTACTAACATTGGGTACAGCTAGAGCCCTGAACTCATCATCTAAAAATGGGCTGGCTGATACTTCTTTAGAATTATTTTCTTGCAATTCCGCAAGAACAGCTTCCAAGTCCAGATCATTGAACACATCATATTTTAATTTGTTTTCTTTTATTAGTGTGTTGTGCGCCCGGACTGTATGTTCGTTGTCATTTCTAATAAGTTCAGTCTGATCACATCGCCACGCCAAGAAAAGCATAGTCAGCTGGTGAAGTATTCAAGCGACGCGTCGCGACGCCTTACAGAAACATTTCCATCCATCTGAGCATAATTTGGACGTGCTTCAGTTCCTTCTTCTTCGCCACCGACTTCTTCAACTTCTTCGTAATTTTCATTTTCTGCTGCCCGTGTTGTTGATTTTTTGAAATCGTAAAAAACTGCATAGTCTGCCAATGATATTTGACTCAAGGAGGCGTGTCTCTGAACATATCGGTCAATCAAACTGGACACATAGATATCAGTCGAGTCATCAGCAAGTTCCTCCAGCATTCTTCTGGATATAACCATCCGAACAATTTTATCTGTGTGGGATGTATTAATCAAAATTTCTGCACTGTCTGCCTTAGACATATGCAACCCCAAAATATTATATGCAGCTTTCTGTGCTGATATTTCTGTGCCATTAATGAATTTGTAACCGAGATGCAGTTTCTGTTAACAGAGATATTTCCGAGACTTATCTCATCTATAGTTCATCGTTGGTGGTCCAATTTACAATCATTTATTTTCACAATACAATATAGAGAAGGAAAACATATGGCACACGTAGATTTTCTATCTACAAACTCAGTGCCGCCAACACCATCGTTGGTTTTGGATAAAATACCTGAAAAGCGAGTTAGTATAGCGGAAATATCAAACAATTGGCTGTTGGCCGAACAGCAACTGGACCCAGATATTGTTGACATTGTAAATAAGCTGAAATCCAACGAGCTGCCAGACGATATAGTTAAAACAGATGATTTAAGAAAAGGGATGTTGATTCGCAAAATACAAAAAAAGGGTAAAACACGATGTTTACCAGTTGTGCCTCGAACTTTTAGATGTTCAGTGGTGAACCAGGTACATGAATCAATCATGCATCTAGGATGGCAAAGGCCCTTCACAAAGTAAATCAATTCTATTGGTTTGACAAAATGAATAAATATTTCCGTAAATTTGTCAACAATTGCATAACCTGTAGGACAGCCAAGTCAACCCTATCCCAAAAGTTAGCATACCCTGGCACACTGTCCACATGGATATTACTGGCAAGTTGAGTGGAAAAAGTGATTTAAAAGAATATATTATCATCCAAATTGATAGCTTTACAAAATTCGTACACCTATATCACACCCTCAAAATAGATACGGAGAGCTGTATCAAGGCCATGAAGACTTCAATTTCTCTGTTTGGTGTACCAACGCGCATCATAGCCGATCAGGGAAGATTCTTTTCAAGAAAACATTTTGTAGAATTTTGTTGTTCAAATATAAAACTTCATTTAATTGCGACTGGGGCAAGTCATGCCAATGGTCAAGTTGAACGCGTAATGAGTACGCTCAAGAATTTGTTATCCGCAGTTGAATTAAGTCAGAGATCCTGGCAAAAAGCTCTGGGCGAAGTACAGTTAGCGCTAAACTGCACAAATAATCGAGCAACTGAGGCAAGAACCTTAGAGATGTTAATAGGAAAAGAAGCCCGACCTCTTTTGTTGGTACCCCCATTGGACACAGAACTGGAGATGGATTTGGACGCTATGCGAGCTAAAGCCAGTAGCACCATGAGCCTCTTAAAATAAAAATCGCTTTGGCAAATCAAAGGCTGCCATTATTAGACACAATGTTGGTGATTATATCCTACTTAAAAACGAGAAAAGACACCAAACTAAACTAGGCCCAAAATTTAAGAGACCATTTTTGGTAGCTGAAGTTCTATATGGTAATAGATATAAGTTAAAGTCAATATCAAACAAGAGACTATATAAATATTGTCCTGAAGACATAAGAAAACTTCTAGAGGGAATTGTTCCCCAAAAGTTTGATATTAACGGCGAAAGTTCAAATTTATCAAATGGTCAATTGGAGACTGAAAGTGATCCGTCCAAGTGTGACGATGCTTAAAATTATTAATTAAGAAGTTTCGCAAAATTAAAATGTTGACAAAAGATTGTTTAAGTTTTCTAATGTGCATATGTGAAATATTGAATTGAATTGATAATGTTTTTGTTTAGAATAAATGAAACTAACAGGTCAAAGCCTACTAGTTACTTGACAGGTGTGTCAATTGTAGCCCTGGCATTACCTATGCAGCGGCTACAGATTGACACTTGGAATGTTGCTAGGAATGTTGAATTCGCAAGATGACAAGCATCTTTACTTTAGCAACGTGTTTAGAAACAAATATTGAGTTCTGTCATCAGGTCAGGTCCTATATAAGGAGGGGCCTAGGGCTAGAGAGTTCAGTCAATACCCCCCTGGGAACTAGACAAACAGTTCTAAAAAGTAAATCAGTGAAAGTAAAAAGTAAAAAAAGTGAAAACTATGAGTAAAATAAACAACATCGTAAACGCTCCGACATATTATTTTTATTCACTTTATATTATATAGACTTTTTTTCACTTTTGATTACATACGATTACGTTTAATTCGCTTTATATTACATATACTTTTTATTCACTTTGTATATTTATATTTGGTGTTGAACGCTGTTGCTGCAGAGGGCCGGGGTTAAAGTTTGTATACCCTTGCAACTGTTTTGGTAACTCTGTCCTTACCCATAGCAATCAAAGTAGAAAATCGTTTCATCTAAAAAGGCTAGTCAAAACTGGGTTTTAGCCGGCTTCAGGTTTTCGAAAGAACGGCCTACAATCTTAGCATAGAAAGTAACGAAGATATTGATCAAAGTCAATGTTTTCCACAGATAGGAACCTAAGGGAGCAATATGATATAGTCACCCGATCTTGATCAAATTTGGCACAGATGTTTATAGGTGTAATACATACCTACATGCATACTTCTGACCAAAATTAATATACCCTTTTTGCAAGAGTATAAAAATACACCAAACACTAAAACACAAAAAAAAAAAAAAATAATTTGTCGAATTATGCAAATAAAATACAAGGTTGTCAAGCAAAACACACCGGCTATAGCGTAAACGAACTAAGCACAATTAATAATATAGAGAAACAATAAATATTGATAAAAAAAAATATGGAACTATCAAAAACTGGACCGTCACGCCAGAGAGCCGAAGCTTTTTATTATATAGACTTAGACGTATAGACGTACAACGCTCAGTACGAACAAGTGGCCCGGGCCTGTAACAAATGACACTAAGTAAAGTTAGTGTTACAGCCTCTACCCACTCCGACCTAAGGGCAAAGGAGTATTACATATATAAACATAAATTAAACTACAGAAATAGAAATTATTAAATATAATAAGATAATAGGTTACGAATAAAAAGAAGACAGGATAGGTTCAAATAAAGATGATTACAATTAATTACAAGCGAGGAAGGACAAGAGCGCAGTTTTTATACCGCGATGTTTCAGAACCGATAACGGGGCAAAGTGTGTTGTAGTCACTACATAGTATAAGTAGAGGTTCATGCAGAGCAAAGTGCGGGTCCTTCTAGATGGACCAGAAATATTAATTTGGCTCAACCTTTCGGACGAGTCAGTCTCACCATTCAAAACTTTTCGAAGAAAAGTTACACCAAGCATAATACTACGATTAGTTAAAGAAGGTAGGTTAGTTAGCTGAAGTCGGCTAAAATAAGATGGAAGTTATATAGCTGGATCCCACTGTAAATCACGAAAGGAAAAAAGTAAAAACGGTTTTTGTATAGATCCTAATTTGTTTTGATAAAACTCATATTGAGGAGACCAAATACAAAATCCATACTCCAATATGGGTCGGACTAAAGAAGTATAAAGTATTTTGGTGGTAAATGGATCCTTGAATTCCTTTGACAAGTGCTTGAAAAAACTCCTAGCTCTACGCCAAGAACACTCTTAGCCCCACTAACAGTGGTCGATATATGCTGATTAAAACAAAGTTTATACTAAAATCCACAAATCTTTTACAACCAAAGAAGTATTATTAATTCTTTCTAACGGGAAATTATTTAAAAAGTTAATTGGGGAGAACCTCTATAAAAAGACATAATTTTGCACTTAGAACAGTTTAGCGCTAAGATGTTAGCCCTACATCATCCTAGAAAAGCATTAAGGCCAGCTTGCAGGTTATGACATGAAAGGGAATCTACGATGTGATTAGGGATTTTTACATCATCGGCATACATACGAACTCTGGAATTTAAAAGAACGGTGGGGAGATCATTAATAAAAATGGTAAATAGTAATGGGCCAAGGTGACTGCTGTGGGACTTCAAATTAAACACAAATGATCTTAGAATAAGGACACATAAAATGAACCCTGTATCTCCTATTGCTTAGATATAGAAAAATCCAAGCAAGCAGAGCATCCGCAAAGCCAACTAAATTCAGCTTATGGAATAGTAAGGCATGGTTTACCGAATCGAAAGCTTTTAAATTTGTTCACGCCACCGGGTGAACAGCAGTGAGCGGCGAAGAGCGAAGAGTGAGGAGTGAGGAGGGTTTTTTTGATCCTCGGCGTCTACGGCCACACCAGGAGGAGTGACTTGAGGTTCTGATGGGCATCGCCATTGCATTCCAGTACGAGTTTTTCACCCGAACACCCGTTCTTTTCCTTCAGATTTTGGTATCTCGAAATTGTATATTTTAACCCGAAACATTTCGTGTGAATATTTAATAATAAAGGCAATCCAGCAGGCTTTCTGCCGCCGGTGGAAGAGTGAATACCTTAAGGAGCTCCACAAACGGAATGAGTGGAAATCAACGGCTTGCAGTCTCCAGACCGGCTGATGTCACAACAGCGCGTGCGTCTATCCGAAGACCCGTAGCGAAGCTCATCCTGTTGCAAGACAACAGGAGTCCTGAGCCTAAAAACCTATAATGACTCCCAATCCCTCTTTGTTCCGTCCGAATGCCCTCGTCTCCGTGCATGTTGTTCGTTCCCGTGCATCGACTAATCCACTCTCCCTAACGTAATTTTTTTCGTTGCAGTTCGTCAGATCGCCCCTCCATAGCGACATGTCCCCCACGCGTCCGCCGCACCACCGCAACAAACGATCTGCTCCACACGGGACGAACGCGTACCTTAATGTATTTTGCTTATTAGTGCTAGACATATTTTTCGCTTTAATAGTATTAGAAACAAATTCTTCAGTATTTATTGGGGCAAGTTTCCCGGTATTATAATTACTAACTACATGTATAGCATCGGAAGGAAAGTCACTTGAGAAGACAACTCTTTGTTTAAAGAGATCATATTAGGATTTCTATTTGGCAGAGCCTTTGATCTAAGTATGGTAGCATTTTAGCTTCAAGCATTGAAATTTCATCAATTATCATAAGTAAAAGGTCAATCAGTTTGCAATGCATAGTATTTGATGTCGTGTCCGTAGTCTTAACCTTCTAGAACGTAAGAATGCCTCTAGGCACGTATTTTATTTTTAATTTTAAAAAAATAACAAAGAGCTTTTAGTTAATTTAAAAATTGTTGAACTTTTAAAAATAACTGCCAAAAAGCACTGCCAATGTTGTAAAGCGCTCGGAAACTTTTATCGGTGCTTTTGATAAACATATTATCGAATCATGTGTTACTTCGCGCCAAAAATTTCAGCTGCTGCACATTGTCTTTTGCTGTGTTGATAAAAGTGAATTTATACAACCAATTGAACTCAATATTTTTTTTTGTGAAAGGTAAGTTAGTGTGCTATTGAAATAAAGTTTAATATGTGCGAATATGTTAAAGTTCTGTTTTGTAGCATCGTAAAAGTGATAACTGCCTTGAGGCACTTTTGGGGCTCCACGGCAAAATTTGTTGCTAGCAGCTATTTCACAACTGCTTGCACTTCTTGTGTAATTTGTGTGTGATTTTTATTTATTGTTGAATTTTTTTAATAGAGATTGAATAATGGCTTTGAGAGCTCGCTATAAATGGTCTGATTTGACGGATGAACAACTGCTGGAGTTGTTCGAATCAGTCCCGTCGGATGTGGACATGTCGAGTATTTCGAGTGACGACGAGGATGAAGACGTGGCAGAGGCACTTAACACTGCATTAGAAGATGTCTCTACTGTATCCTTAATGTGCAGTAATATTGAAAACAATGAAAATACTGTGCAGAGCCATGAGCCTTCCCGAAAAACTCGTAAGAGGCCTCGATCACCATTGCCAGTTATTGAAGGAGCAACACCTGTATCTTTACCGTCTTCTGGTGGCTTTAATGGGCTTGGTAAGCAAATCATTACTTTGATTTGTAATACAATTACATATTTATGAATATATATCGAATCAATTATAAAGGAACCTAGTTAAGTAATGTGGCGACAGCAATCTATGCAATTGCACATAAACAATTTTGCTTTTCAAGGCGACTCTTCGTTGCCATCCAAAATAACTGATCTGAAAACTCCGTTTGAACTATTTTGTTATTTTTTAAACTCGGACTTTATATGTATGATCGTAGAGGAAACAATGCGTGCAGCCTTAAAGGACAATATTGCCAACAAGTTTAAGATAACAACGGAAGATATTCATCACTTTATAGAAATTTTAATTTACATGTCTATATATCGCTACCCTAATTTGAAAAGTTACTGGGGGCAAAACGCATTTGCACCCATACAAACCTGTATGACCCGTAGCAAATTTGAAGCAATTAAGAAATACTTCTTATTGTGTGACGAGAGTAAGCGAATCAAAAAGGGTGAGCCTGGCTACGATCCACTATTTCCGACGTGAAGAGTTATTGACATTTTCAATGAAAGATTTGACTCCGTGCCTAAGCAAGCTCGATTATGCGTTGACGAACAAATGTGCAGCACAAAAATGAACCACCATTTGCGGCAATACATGCCCAATAAACCGCACAAGTGGGGTCTTAAATTATTTGTCCTATGTGATTCTTTTGGACATGCCTACCGATTTGAAATATATAGCGGCGCAGGTGATAATGCCATATTACCTGGTTACCCTGATATCGGTGCGTCAGCCAACATAGTTGTACGCTTGACGAAAACGGTTGAAAGTTTCAAACATCATATAATATATTTTGACAATTTTTACACATCTCTGCCTTTGATGGTATACCTTCGGGCAAAAGGGATTTATAGTTTGGGAACGGTTCGGGTAAATCGGATACCAAACTGCAAGCTCCCAAACGATAGTGCCATCAAGGAAGGGCCAAGAGGTTTATCAGTTGAGTACGTGGGTTCCTCATATGGAGTGGAGGTTAGTAACGTACTATGGAAAGACAACAAGGCCGTTCGCTTATTATCGACCTATGTGGGCGTTAAGCCGTTTATAAGTTCAAATACTCAAGGAGGAACACCAAAGGCAGCTCGTTACGATAGAAAGTTGAAGCGTAATGTAGAAATTGACTGCCCACAAGTTATACGGGAATATAACGCTCATATGGGAGGCGTGGATCTGATGGGCTTATGGGCCGATACCATATAAGAAGTGAAACTCAGGATGCTGCAACCCGAATTTTCTACCATTTAGTAGATATGGCAACAACAAACGCCTACATCCTATATAGACGAATCCAAAAGGAAACCATGAGTAGCGAGAAATTCATCGAACTTCCGGATTTCCGAGAATCTATTGCTGCAGGTCTAGTGGGCTACCAGTCAAAAAACTTGCCAGGTCGTTCACTCATGAAGAAAAATTTACCTTCACCATCTTCATCTTTGTCTGCGCGATGAAGTCGGTCGCCATCACAGACTTTGCTGTCGCCAATTTCTCGGCGTCCATTGCAGCCACAACTCAAACAAGGCCAAAAATCAAATCACCCAATAAAGGACTTGAGGTTTGAACATTTCAATCATTTTCCAGAGTGGTTGGATCGCATTACGGGAAAAAGAAGCTGCAAGCACTGCAAAACTTCCCAAACACAGTGCATTTGCACAAAATGCGAACTGCATTTATGCTGCTCAGCCAACAAAAATTGTTTTGATGAGTATCATAGCAACAAATAAAATTATTTAATGAAATAAAATAAAACAAAAATTAAAAAAAAAATTCAATTTATTTGGAAACTACTTTTTTACCCTCAAAGCCCCAAGCGTGCCCTGAGGCACGTATTTACATTTTCTCACCTGCCAGGTTAACGAAAGCTTCTATATTTTTTCTGAGTTCATGTTTAAGCTCAGCAGCCCCTATTTAATTAAAAAAATTATTCGAATTAACTTCTGCCTTTACTTTAGATTTTTGATTGGTAAATAGTAGAAATCAATCGACTTTTACCAACCTTAGCACCGCCACATACATACTCATAGAATATTTTTTTGTTAGACACATTCTGCATGACATGAGCATTGTACTGACTTTGCTTATAATTAAACGAGCATACAAGGGAATAAAGATTACTATCTGATACTAAAGGGGGTAGCTTAATTATGCGAATTCCGTTTTCTTTTTTGGCCTCGATTTCAATATTTTCATATATTTTCATCCTGCAACAGATTTAAATTTCTACTAACATTGGGTACAGCTAGAGCCCTGAACTCATCATCTAAAAATGGGCTGGCTGATACTTCTTTAGAATTATTTTCTTGCAATTCCGCAAGAACAGCTTCCAAGTCCAGATCATTGAACACATCATATTTTAATTTGTTTTCTTTTATTAGTGTGTTGTGCGCCCGGACTGTATGTTCGTTGTCATTTCTAATAAGTTCAGTCTGATCACATCGCCACGCCAAGAAAAGCATAGTCAGCTGGTGAAGTATTCAAGCGACGCGTCGCGACGCCTTACAGAAACATTTCCATCCATCTGAGCATAATTTGGACGTGCTTCAGTTCCTTCTTCTTCGCCACCGACTTCTTCAACTTCTTCGTAATTTTCATTTTCTGCTGCCCGTGTTGTTGATTTTTTGAAATCGTAAAAAACTGCATAGTCTGCCAATGATATTTGACTCAAGGAGGCGTGTCTCTGAACATATCGGTCAATCAAACTGGACACATAGATATCAGTCGAGTCATCAGCAAGTTCCTCCAGCATTCTTCTGGATATAACCATCCCAACAATTTTATCTGTGTGGGATGTATTAATCAAAATTTCTGCACTGTCTGCCTTAGACATATGCAACCCCAAAATATTATATGCAGCTTTCTGTGCTGATATTTCTGTGCCATTAATGAATTTGTAACCGAGATGCAGTTTCTGTTAACAGAAATATTTCCGAGACTTATCTCATCTATAGCTTTACAAAGCAATTGAGAGATGCCCATGTTTGATTTGTTTATGAAGTTTATTATATAAGTACAGCAGGTATAGGCGTCTAGGATAAATTGAATATCCATGTTTGCACGGTGTAACCCCAAAATATCTCTATTATAAGCATTTAGCAACCTATCAGAATATCTTCGACGGAGAAACACTTGCGGCTTTTTCAAACTCGATCTTAAAGCAAGCTTATACCTCGCTTCTAATGGTAATAATATTTCAGTTTGAGGCATTGGCGAGTAAGGCATATTAAACCGAAAAAATTCTTGACCCCGAAGTTCCCTTAGACATGATGAGCTGTGTCTATGGCGCTGGTACCGGATCACTTCTTGTAGCTCATAATCATCTCTGTTGGTGGAAATAAATCTATCGATAAAAATAAAAAAAAAGTCACAACAAAGTAGAAAAAAAATTTAAATCAAACCTTGCAGTTTAGCCGGCTCGAGGTCAATCTTCCAAAAGAAGATTATTTCAAAGGCAACACAAAAAGGTGAGCAGGTTGTCTGTATAGCTATTTCAAGAACTACCAAGTTCTATCATCAGCAGACTTTGCTAAAGAACTCCGGAATTGCAATAGCCATACCATGTCTTCAATGTTAGAATTGGTTGGGAATTGTAACAACCAAATGAAGCGAAAAAAGTTGGTAAAGCATACAACATCGAAGACCACCTTTTTGTGCATACCCTTAGGCGCTATGAAATATTAGTGTAGGAGCTTCGCCTTACCAAACTAATATCACGACCTGTTATTTCATATACGGTATATTGTACCATATAGAAAAAGGGCGTGCCTTCCGTGTTTGAAGACATGGTATGGCTATTGCAATTCCGGAGTTCTTTAGCAAAGTCTGCTGATGATAGAACTTGGTAGTTCTTGAAATAGCTATACAGACAACCTGCTCACCTTTTTGTGTTGCCTTTGAAATAATCTTCTTTTAGAAGATTGACCTCGAGCCGGCTAAACTGCAAGGTTTGATTTAAATTTCAATAGGTCGTAATCTAACCAGATAGAAAAAAATTTTTGATGCAAATTGTCTCCAAAATGTTCATACTTCACATTGGCAAACCAAATTTTTCTGGAAACATAATGGGACTTTCTAAAAATAGAACGAAACGCATGAACACGTGTTCTATTTTAGATTTAAGCTAAGCACACGCAAAAACATTCAATGTGAAACTCAAAAAATTAAATTAGGATGTCTACTTTGTCTACATGGTACCGATAAATTTACCTGAGCCAATAACTCCGGCGAGTCAATATCACCGATTGAGAGCTTGTGAATAAAAATTACACCAAGCATAATTCGACCGTTAATTAAGGAAGGAAGGTTAATCAAAAGAAGTCTACTAGAGTACGAAGGCAAATTGACATTGCGATCCCAGCTTAAGCCACGAAAAGCAAATAGCAAGAACTGCTTTTAAACTAATGCAAGTCTAATCTGGTGCGACTCATATTGAGGTGACCAAATGCAAGATCCATTCTCTACAATAGGACGGTCAAGCGGAGTAAAAAGAACTTTCGTGGTATAGGGGTCATCAAATTCTTTTGACCATCTTTTAATGAAGCCCAGAACACTCGTGGAAATATGGGTATTAAAATTTATCTTATGGTCTATAAGGACGCCCACATCATTCATATTATTTAGACGTTCCAAAGGACTATTGTTTAGAAAATAAGTGACCAGTTGAGGAGAATTACGATTAAAAGTCATTACCTTACATTTGAGAGTGTTAAGATTTAATAAATTAAACTGGCACCAGGATTGAAAATGTTTAAGATCAGCTTGTAGCCGACTAAATGAATCTGTTTTTTTATAAGTAAGACAAATCTTAACATCGTCAGTTTACATAAGCACACTTGAATGAATACGGACTGATGGAAGATCGTTAATAAATTAAGTGAAAAGCAGGAGGCCAAGATGACTATCTTGAGGTACACCAGATGCCACAGGAATGGAATAGAAAAAATAAGACTTGAAAAGTACCTTCTGTTTTCTGTTTGTTAAATATTCTAGAACCCAAGAAACGAAAATGGGTGGGTATCCAATGTCGATCAGATAAGAAAGTAATAGGGTATGATTAACAGAATCAAAGGCTTTGCTGATGATTATAGAGGTAAATTCTAACAGGTTAGTGGTTGTAGATCTACGTTTCACTAACCCATGTTGGGATGGCGAAATAATAGAAGTGTAAAAATGTTGCAATTGCAAAGCTATAATTTTCTCAAAAGCCTTCGGAATAGCGGACAATTTTGAAATACCCCTATAGTTAGAGGCTTCGGAATTTTTGCCATTTTGATGCAGAGGAATGATGTACGACTCCATCCAAATAGATGGAAAAGAGGAAGATTCGACAGACAATAAAAACAATTTTAAAATGGGTTTACATAATGCATTTGCACAGAACATCCAGGTATACCATCAGGCCCCTGAGAATAAACAGGTTTAACCAATTTAAGTTCACTAAGACGAGAACTTTCATTAATTACAATTAGCCTTTTTTAAATGATAAGGATACGGACGTGCTCGATATTCCGTTGAGGAATAAGTTGTTTTGAAAAAACTCGCAAACATATCGGCAATTGCCTGATCAGTGCTCGCTTTTTTCGTTTGAAAGGGCAAAAAAGATGGATGCACAGAGGTTTTACGTTTAGAGTTAACGAAATTATAAAATTGTTTAAGGTCAGAAGAAAACTGAAGCTTACAGCGCTGAAGATAATTCTTATAGTATTGTGTATTAAGCATCATGAATTTTGAACGAGCGACTGTATACAGAGCGTAATCTGATGAACGACGTGTTTTTTGAAACTTCTTGTAATATCGAGTTTTCACATTTTTCAAATTGGATAACTCTCGAGAGAACCAGGGAGGTTTATTAAGCCGCTCTTGCCTACCAAGAGGCACACAAATATCAAAGAGTGAATGCAGAGTATCATAAAAGAAGCGAATAGCTGAGTTCATGTCTCTAGTTGAACCAAGTAATGGTGATAATGAGGGTAGATCAATTTTTAAATTTAATGTTGGATGAAATTTATCTTCGGGAAGAACAAAAGGTTCGATCCTAGAAACATCACAATAAGAAGAATCCAATACAAAAATACGATTTTCCATTAGAATTTAAGACAGGATTAACTTAGAAAGATATGCCTAGAACGCCATCAATAAAGTCATGTGACATAGAGGGCAGCAACATGGTAGATTCATCTGTTAGTGACCATGACAAAGCAGGTAAATTAAATTCACCTAAAACTATGAGCATGTCTTGACTAGAAACTAAAGAGGAGACAAACTGAATTGCCTCTAAATGATTTAAATAGACCATGATGTCTGACGATGGTGGGATATAGGAACAAGTAATAAAAGCATTAAAAGACTTAAGATTTGCTTTAACACCGACAAACTCAATCTCCTGGGTATAAGAAAATTGAATTATTTCAGATGATAAAGCAGCATAAATAGCTATCAGAACGCCACCGCATACGCGAGAAATTTGGTCACGACTGAATATAGAAAAGTTTGTGGAAGAGACCGATGCATCAGCAATATCAGGTTTTAGCCACGTCTCCGTAAAATCAAGAATGCTATGTTTAACCTGGTAACCCAGGTTAAGGGACGAAACTAGTTTTTTGACACATCAGCAGATGCTGATGTGGCAGGAATAGTGTTGTTATTGGCAGGCGAATCGGTTGCCGATTTTTCTTCCTTACAGTATATATATTAACTATTATATACTTTGTCCAAAAATCTTCTCGACATATAATGTCAAAGATATTGGCAGAAACACTCATTTTAAAGTACGAGATGTCCCGAGAATACGAAAATTTAAATTTAAAATTTTCCACCGCAATATTCGAGACGTTAACTTTCTTCCGAATAAAGGGTATTACATCATCAGATGTGACAACATGAAAGAAATAGAAATTTCCTTTCAATTTATAACATTCAAGATAACAGTTAACCTTTTAATTAAAGATGTCATTTCATCATAATCAAAAAATCTCCTTGAAGTATTTCCATCAGTCGTGTTTTCATATTCGTGCTTTTGGGTGTCAGTCCTACCTTCTTCTTTTTTTTCCGAATTTACGAATCTCGTATACTCCTCAAGCTAATTTTAATTTTTTTTTCACGAAATGTGGCACATTTCTGCCTTCCTACCATCTTCTTTCTCCGAATTTACGAATCTCGTATACTCCTCAAGCTAATTTTCACTTTTTTTTCACGAAGGCAGTTTTCCTTTATTTTTGCCTTAAGTTAGAATATGTATATTTGATTTTTACCTTAAGCTCCGTACTAGTGTTTTCGAATGAAACGCCCATCTCCTTCAGAAATCCCATTTCAAAATCATTTGTGTTTTTACACTCATGGAAAACTTCTAAAATCCGTTTATTCTTTAACAACATTTTTGCACTAATAAATAAAATTGTCTTGAATTTGATCGACAAATACTATTCAGTCCGGATTTAAGGTGTTTCCATTTATGAAGTTAAAAATAAACTGTCGCAATTAAGAGGAATAATTAGCACTTTGTATTATATTCTTTGAATTAGGTAGAACGCAAAATCGGTATTACCCTTTGTGTATTAATTAGGTAAAAAACTTATTATATACATCCAATTAGGTAAATGGAAATAAAAAGGACCTACCTAGAACTAGGACCAATTTTTCTCCACTTAAATAACAATTGTAGCAAGGCATATATGTAAACACGTAGTTTTGGCAAAACAGCATAACGCAATGGTATCATTTAAGTAGAGGCCAATACGCATGCGCTCTCCTTCTTCATTATTGGGATAGGTAAATATTTCACCTACCTAGTGTATGTAGTCCGGCATTGATCCTAGTTGATCATTTTTAGTTTGTTGTATTCCATTTTTAAAAGCTTTTAGTGCAATAACGATTTAATAGACGATTGTTGAAATCGCCCAATATTCAGTTTTTAAGTTGCGATTTTTTGTAAAAATTATCATTTATTCCCATTTACTAAAAATGTCTCAACTTTGGGCGCCTCTAGCACCCATGAATCTCAACTGATTTTTTAAATTTTTTGAATTCATAATCTCTGAAGTATTCCCCATCGATTGTATATATCATTTTTGCCAAACGCGATCATGAAGAAAATGATTTTGCAACGCTATCCGAACAGAGGCCAAACTGTGCGACGGCTGGCTGTCTTTCGCTCTTGTTCCGCGGCAACGTAGCTCGAATCCAAGCGCGCTGGACGACGTGCGGATGTGTTTTGCTCTTGACCCTCAGCAACGTAGCCTGAATCCCCACGAGCTTGTTGATGCGCTTCGGTGTTCCAAGCCTGTTCGGCTAAGCTGTACTCCGGATCCAACTGAGCTTGACGATGTCCAGCAGTGTTGATTTGAAGTTGCAGAGCTGTATTCCGGATCGAAACGAGATTGGCGACGCGATTCCATATTGCGAAAGCGTTGGGCAAGTCTAACTCGCAAGCTGCGATGACTTTCAGAATGATTCTGAGCGTCGAGTTGCAGTTCGATTTTCCGTTGTTCTAGATTGGCTCGAAGGACAGCAACCATGTATTGAGTATGTCGATTTTGTATTTTAGCCGTGTTATGCTGATAATGGGCACGGCCTCGGTTCCGTGCTGCCCGTCGTCGAGTTTTTTGGGATGAGGAAGATCCGCGTGGAAATCGAAAACAACGATTAAAAAAAATAATAATAAATGAATATAATTTTATGATGCCAAATTAGAGTCCTTTAAAATAGTGCCGTCTAGGAACTTGTTTTAAATATCTATCTTTGATTATTTGCTTGTCTATTATAGATTTAACCTTGTATATTTCTTATACCACTTTGAACTGACTAACTTGTTGAAGTTTGGTTACCAATACTTTTTTCACTTTCACATTTGTATTCACTTCTTATCAATTATACTTTTTATTCACTTTGTATTACATAGACTTTTTATTCGACAAGTGAAGTAAAAAGAACTTTAGTGGTATAGGGGATGGGCGGAGCTATTTGCTGCGTACAATTTGGCACCCCCAATTTCTTCTGTGTCTGGTGAGATTGGGGTGGAATTAAAAACGCGCGAGAACTTCGTTTAAATTAATAATTATTTTATTTACGTTACACAGGATACCGATACACACACGCAAAATGCTTCGGTTAAAAGTAGGACTTAAATCGCAAAATAGAAAATTCTGGAGAATTGAAAAGAACGGGTGTTCTGGTGAAAAACTCGTACAAATGTGAAATGGCGATGCCCATCAGAAACTCAAGTCACTCCTCCCAGAGAGCCGCCGAGGATCAAAAAAACCCTCCTCACTCCTCACTGCTCTTTGCCGCTCACTGCTGTTTACGCGGTGGCGTAAACATACTGCCCCCCTTGCAACATGGTGCAATTGTCACCCTGGATATATGTAGGATAGGGGACGGCAGCGTCCTGGAGCGCCTAGATCCCACAGGAGCCGGAGACGACCCATCCGAACACTGTGTTCTGGGCTGCGTGGGGTCGGCCAGGACCAGGGTGCGGATGAGCAGGTCCTCTTCGACTCGGAATATAACACTCCGCCGGAAATTACGGTCGGACCTCGACTCGATGACGGCCGTGCCTGGTCGCCCCGACCTTGGTCACAGCCAGCCCCAGGGACCGGGCAAATGATAGATTGATGCGGCTCTCAGCCGCATACGCATCGAGGAGGACGCGGGTCTCGAAGGATTTCGAGCCGTTCCCCAGCCGGAAGACTGCCGTAGGTCAGTCGTCGTCCTGGCTTGGAGCAGGGAGGACAGGGAGTGTTGATTTGAAGTTGCAGAGCTGTATTCCGGATCGAAACGAGATTGGCGACGCGATTCCATATTGCGAAAGCGTTGGGCAAGTCTAACTCGCAAGCTGCGATGACTTTCAGAATGATTCTGAGCGTCGAGTTGCAGTTCGATTTTCCGTTGTTCTAGATTGGCTCGAAGGACAGCAACCATGTATTGAGTATGTCGATTTTGTATTTTAGCCGTGTTATGCTGATAATGGGCACGGCCTCGGTTCCGTGCTGCCCGTCGTCGAGTTTTTTGGGATGAGGAAGATCCGCGGGGAAAAAGAAAACAACGATTAAAAAAAATAATAATAAATGAATATAATTTTATGATGCCAAATTAGAGTCCTTTAAAATAGTGCCGTCTAGGAACTTGTTTTAAATTTCTATCTTTGATTATTTGCTTGTCTATTATAGATTTAACCTTGTATATTTCTTATACCACTTTGAACTGACTAACTTTTTGAAGTTTGGTTACCAATACTTTTTTCACTTTCACATTTGTATTCACTTCTTATCAATTATACTTTTTATTCACTTTGTATTACATAGACTTTTTATTCGACAAGTGAAGTAAAAAGAACTTTAGTGGTATAGGGGATGGGCGGAGCTATTTGCTGCGTACAATTTGGCACCCCCAATTTCTTCTGTGTCTGGTGAGATTGGGTCGGAATTAAAAACGCGCGAGAACTTCGTTTAAATTAATAATTATTTTATTTACGTTACACAGGATACCGATACACACACGCAAAATGCTTCGGTTAAAAGTAGGACTTAAATCGCAAAATAGAAAATTCTGGAGAATTGAAAAGAACGGGTGTTCTGGTGAAAAACTCGTACAAATGTGAAATGGCGATGCCCATCAGAAACTCAAGTCACTCCTCCCAGAGTGACCGTAGCCGCCGAGGATCAAAAAAACCCTCCTCACTCCTCACTGCTCTTTGCCGCTCACTGCTGTTCACCCGGTGGCGTAAACATACTGCCCCCCTTGCAACATGGTGCAATTGTCACCCTGGATATATGTAGGATAGGGGACGGCAGCGTCCTGGAGCGCCTAGATCCCACAGGAGCCGGAGACGACCCATCCGAACACTGTGTTCTGGGCTGCGTGGGGTCGGCCAGGACCAGGGTGGCGAATTTCTCACGGACCGTCGCCGACACTTCCCGGATGGGAGTGCGGATGAGCAGGTCCTCTTCGACTCGGAATATAACACTCCGCCGGAAATTACGGTCGGACCTCGACTCGATGACGGCCGTGCCTGGTCGCCCCGACCTTGGTCACAGCCAGCCCCAGGGACCGGGCAAATGATAGATTGATGCGGCTCTCAGCCGCATACGCATCGAGGAGGACGCGGGTCTCGAAGGATTTCGAGCCGTTCCCCAGCCGGAGGACTGCCATAGGTCAGTCGTCGTCCTGGCTTGGAGCAGGGAGGACAGGGAGATCTCGGGTGCGCCCTCTGGAGAAGCGGAGCGGTCGGAGGATGATCGGGAACGGTGTTGTATCGTTGGTGCATCACGTCCGGGGGTGGGTGACTAGCTGCGACGCCGGCCAAGGGAGCGTCGTCTCGGCGGTTGGTGGGCCATATAGAGCAGGGTGTGGTGCCCGCATCGTCCGCACCCATGGCGACTCCGGCACGCGTTGGATGAGTGCTCGTGTGCCAAGCAATTGGGGCAGTACTTGTTTACTAGCACCGCCCGGAGCCGCTTTTGCCCTCGGAGGTTGAGGCAGCGCTGACACTGCAGGAGTACGTGAACCCCCCGACAGACCCGGCATCGATATGAGTTCGTCGCGCATGGAGCCGATCGCTTGCTGCGTTGGTGCGGCAGACGCGAGGGGGCCATGTCGTTATGGAGAGGCGATCTGAAGAACTGCAACGAAAAGAAGTTACGGAAGGGAAAGTGGATTAGTCGATGCACAGGAACGAACAACATGCACGGAGACGAGGGCATTCGGACAGAACATAGAGGAATTGGGAGTCTCTATGGGTCTTTAGGCTCAGGACTCCTGTTGTCTTACAGCAGAATGAGCATCGCAACGGGTCTTTGGAAAGACCCACGCGCTGTTGTGACATTCCCCACTCGGTCGAGCCCCGGGCAAAGTGCGCTTAATTCGCCCTAAGCGGCTCTCGTTGGAGGGGAGGTTATCTTCGGACACGATCACGAGGTCGCCAGTCTGGAGACTGCAAGCCTGTGATTTCCACTTATTCCGTTTGTGGAGCTCCTTAAGGTATTCACTCTTCCACCGGCGGCAGAAAGCCTGCTGGATTACCTTCAGTTGCTGCCATCGGTTGATTAGCGACATAGGCTCGACTAGAATCTCCGGTTCCGCAATGGATAAGAGCGGTCCTCCAATCAGAAAGTGTCCCGGGCTCAGTGCCAGCGGATCCTCTGAGTCCTCGCTTATGGGAGAAATTGGCCTGGAGTTTAGGCACGTCTCGATTCTACACAGGAGGGTGGAAAGTTCCTCGAACGTGTACATAACAGTAGACGAGGACTTGTAAAATAGGGTCTTAAAACTTTTGACCCCTGCATCCGACAGTCCTCCCATATGGGGGGCGCTCGGCGGAATGAACTGCCAGGAAAAAATATGCTGGGGAAATGAATTCATTATATTCCGCTTATTGGCTTCCAGAAAGTCTTTTTCGAGCGCTTTGGAGGCCCCTACGAAGGTCTTGCCATTGTCGGAGTAAGTGCGCTGTGGGCATTGTCTCCGTGCGACAAACCGAGAGAAGGCTGCGAGAAATCGTTCTGTGGTGAGGTCGGAGGTAGCCTCGAGATGGATTGCCTTCATGCTGAAACACACAAAAACGCAGTCGCAGTCGGAGTCGCCCGCAGTACCGGAGTATCCCATGTTGGTCGAGAAATGGGTTCAAATTGAGTAGCGTGCTGGATGATGGAAGGGGTCGCCCTTCACAAAGGTCCCGTATCTCCGCCACGTATTCTCGACGACGTAGGGTGGTCGCCGTTGTGGGGCACTAAACTCGTTGCTCCAGCTGGGTGTCTGGAAGTTAATTATTGAGAGTTGGCCAGTATTCGGGATCCCGCCGGAGCCAGTCCGGCCCATGCCACCAGAGGCTACTGGACGATAGCTTTACCGCTGAGACTCCACGGCTTGCCAGATCAGCGGGATTGTCTTCGGAACGCACATGTGACCAGCTTTGGCCACTGGTGCTTTTGGAGATGCTGCATACTCGGTTGGCCACGAAGGTGGACCAAGTACACGGGGGTTTATTAAGCCAAGCCAACACAATGGTGGAGTCGGTACAAACCTGGGAGGTGGGATTGGGAGTTTAGGAACGATCGACGCCATGAGATCGGCTAGCAAAACCGCTCCGCACAACTCCAGCTGAGGCAGCGAGACTGTTTTGACCGGAGCTACACGGGTCTTAGCCGTTAATAAATGGACGCTTACACGATCGTGATACCGAACCCGCACATATAGGGCTGCTCCGTACGCTTTCTGTGATGCATCACAGAAGCCATGAAGCTCGCACGAGAGCGTATCGCTGGTGTTTAGCCAACGAGGGATGCAGAGTGGACTGAGGCCTGGGTATTCCTGCAGGAATTCGTGCCATTGCTGCAGCAGGAGAGGCGGCAGAGCGTCATCCCAGCCCAGTTCGGTTAACCAGATTTGCTGCATGAATATCTTCGCTCTGATAACAAATGGGGCTAGCCAGCCAGCGGGGTCAAAGAGTTTGGCGTTATGGGACAGAACCTGCCTCTTGGAGATCGACTCCTGCAATGGTGGGTCCGCTACGGTGAAAAAGACGACGTCCTCGGCGGCTTGCCAGCGGATTCCCAAGGTTTTTGCCGTGCTCGCGTCTTCCAGCTCGAGAAAGTCCTCTCGCAACAGGAGCTCTCTCGGGATAGCTTAAAGTACTTCCTTCTTATTGGAAGTCCACTTCCGAAGCGGGAGGCCCGCAGATTGGAGGGCAGCTTGAAGGTCTCGTATGGCGAGACGGGCGTCGTCTTCGGTATGAGCGCCGGCAAGGTCATCATCAACATACATGTAGTTACGAAGGATTTCGCTCGCCTGAGGGTACATCGCTTGCACATCTTGTGCCAATTGTAAAAGGACTCGGATCGCCAAGAATGGCGCGCAGTTAACCCCAAACGTGACAGTTCGTTGAAAACGAACTGAAAGAACCGCCATTTCAGTAGCTAAAGCGTGAGATCGGCCTGAAGAGTAGGCCCGGTGTGCAAGACATCGTTAAGGCTGATGCCTCGGGTGAAGGGACTCGACGCGTTAAATACCACGCGTACCTTGGTTATGGTGCTGTCGGGCTTGAACACCACGTGATGGGGGAGATAGAAGTTTTTTCCATCCTGAGGCGGTGTCCCCCAAATCATATGGCCCAACTCCTCGTATTCTTGGATTATGGCATCGTACTGCGTTTTTAGGACGGGATCCTTGAGAAGGTGTGCTTTATTCCGCAGGAATTAAGCCAGCACGATCGGTCTTGAATGACCCAAGTCGACGCTATTCGGACCTTTGAACGAAAGGGACACAATATATGGGCCATCCTTCCCTCTTCGGGTGGTCTCCTGGAAATTCCGCTCGCAGAATACGTCATCCTCATTTTCCGGCTTTGCGGGAAGGTCTTCCACCTCCCAAAACTTGGTGAGGAGTACATCAAGTTTTGCTTCCGAATTGACTCGCGTCCGTGCAGCGAAACCTAATCGCGCCTCCGGAGGGTCAGGCATGATCGCTCTACACAGAACCCATCCAAAGATGGTTTCCAGCCCAACGAAATCACCAATATCCTTTTTGATCCGCTCTCCGAGGATGTGTGGAAACAGGTCTACACCGATAATCATATCAATAGGCGCGGGCTTGTTGTAGTACGTGTCAGCCAGGGGGCGATCGAGGCACTGCGTCGGAACCGTGTTAAGGAATGGAAGCGTTGGAATGGCCCCCGACAATTTGGATACGACCAGGGCGGAGACCTCAATCTTGTTCAGCCTGTCACACTGAGTAGACAGCATCAGCAGACACACTTTGTCGGCGCATCCTCCATCACTCTGGCCCATGCCAGTAACTGCGGCGTCTTCTGGATAAAAGGGGGGCTGGACCATGTTGAAGACACGTTCGGATAGGAAGGTTGAATCGGCTCCCGAGTCGATCAACGCAAAAATATGGTGCTCCACACCGCGATGGCGCAGAGTGACAATCGCAGTGCCTAAGAGCCTGCCTGGGGTAGATGCAAAATAACTTTGAGCATTTGTGAGCTGATTGCTCGTGGACGGACGCTCTGTGGCGCCGAATGGTGGGGCTTGCGCAGCGGACGGCAAGGGCACGGACACATCACTAGGATGCAACAGGGTATGATGACGTTCCTTACATGTATGGCAATTATGCGCAATGGAGCAGCCCTTCACTTGATGACCGCGAGCAAAACAATTCAAACAGAGTCCCTGCTGTCTAATGATTTCCAAACGCCTTGGAACAGGCATGTCAAGGAAACTAAGACAATGCCGTATTGGGTGATTCTCCCGATGGAAAAGCTTGCAAGACGCGGGTTTGAGCTGAGCTTGCGCGGGAAACGCTTGAACCTTCATCGTCGCAGAGGATTTGCGGGGGCCAATGGGGATAGTTTGGACACTTGGGACCGACTTATTTTCTTCGGTGGCATCCAGGACACGATACCGATCAGTGAGAAATTGGTTCAAATCGTACCAAGTGGAGACGACAGTCTTATTTGGCACTGATTGTTCCCACAGGAGGATTGTGGCCTTCGGCAATTTGCTAGTGCAAATGGCGATAAGTCAGACATCCCAATTCTCAGTGCTAAAACCCGAACGCTCAAGAGCGGTAAGAAATGCAGTCTGCAGCTCTCGCAAGGCTTTGCCCGACTATTGTGCTACCGCGGGAATCTGAAGGAGTTGTCTGATTTGAGTCATTACAAGCAGACGGCTATTTTCGTACCGTGCGGTGAGGTTCTCCCACGCGGCCTGGAAACCGTCATTCGTCAGGGGGGACTTCGCCACGATGGTTCTCGCTTCCCCTCGCGTCGTGGTGTTCAAGGGATAAAGCTTCTCCACTTGTGACAAATACGGATTGGCGATATAAATGGCAGCGAACAAATCGCGGAATGTGGGCCATGCTAGACTGTCACCATCAAATGTCTCCATCTCACACGGAGGAACTCTATGCCCCGGAGGCCCCGACGGAGCGGTGAGCTGACGCCTAAGATCTCTGCCGAGAGCTGCTCGATGCGTTCTGCTTACGCCGCGTAAGCGGAATCGTGCTTCGCCTTGATGTGGCTTATGTTTGCTAGGCTGTCCTCGTCTCGTTGGGTCGTCAAGGCCTTGTGACACAGGGAGTATTCCATCTCGACAGTTGACCAAAGGGATTTGAGCTGCTCTAAGTGCATTTTAATGGAAAATAAGGGCACTTCAGAAGTTAGAGCTTCACACTCCCGAGCTTCGAACAGAGTCAATGCGCCGCACGCCAGAACAAAATCGGAGACGGACATTCTGGATTGTTCTCTACGCTGTTGGGATAGGGATCGGGTGACGGGAACGTCAGAACAGTGCGTCACTATAACGTGCCTGATCTGAGCCTGGATTGAAAGCTTGGAATGACCTTTGTGTTCGCTCGAGTCTTTAACCCAGAATCTCCGCCCTGTAGGCTGGACGAGGACGGACGGGACTTTGGGGATTCGCTGAGGCTGCGAGCAGACGTGGACTTGCGCGGAATGTCCGTACGCTTTGCAGTCACCGGAGTCTTCGGAGGCCGAACCTTCTCCGGAGTTGCAGAGGAGGACGAAAGACTGTTAGACTTTGGCGCAGTCTTGGACGGCTCAGAGGCCATACTCAGGGGACGACTTTACCGACGAAGTCCGAGTTTGCGGGCCCTTTGGTTTTGGAAAAAACAACAGGAAAAAAAGGAGAAGCGGACTGTATGGGGACGCAAGAATTTTTCTCACTGTGCACTGCAGGATTGCGGGAGAATTCTCTCGCGTGTGGCTCGGAAACGGAGCCCTTTTAATGGAGATATATGCGGAACAATATTCGAACGCACGAATGCAAATCGAAAACTACACGTAGACACAGCGGATTACAAAGCAAACTGAGATGGATGTGTAAGTAACGATGGGAGTACGTATAAAACAAAACACGGAAGAAATATATGAATAAAGATATATAGGGCAAAGAATATAAATTTTATATAAATCTGGATGGAAACGGACATATATATAGATGAGCACAATAAAGGCTGGAAAAAAATATATATGTATGTATTTATAAATATGGGCGGATAGATATATATATGCGCAAAATACTGGCCGGAATAATTTATATATATAATTTATAAAAGTTACGAGTTTCCATGACTTTAAATGGTATTATCTTACCATGTCCTTCCTTGTCAAAGGGATTAAAGCTTGGATACTCAGGATCTTTGTTGAGAATAATGACACAGACACTCGAGTAAACGTTATAATTTGGTTATATTCACTTATTCAATATTAGTTCGATGTCACTTGTACAATGTCAAGATTAAGACTGCCTCTTCTATGGAGCGTGCTCCTTTAAATATACTCCGGGATGCTATGTGGGCGCTGGCAGAGGCGTCAAGTCGTCGGTCGCGGCCACGTGCCTGTCCCTAGAGTGGGTCAGCTCTTCCGGTGAATTCTGCATAGTATTCCGGTGAATTCTGCATAGTATTCAAAGAATGGCTTACGAACTATTACAAAAGTGCTTATACTAGAAAGGGGAAGTGAAGTGTCTGTTGTGACCCGAGATGGGTCATGTGTGGGTCACATGTTTGTCTGAGTCATATCGGGAAATGACAGATATAGGTTGCTTACTTGGCTAAGTGTTTTAGAGGAAGTGAGAAATGATGAGGGTTGCAATGTACTTAGATTGCATGAGTGTGTGTGTGGTGTGTTGTGGTACCTACACCGAGGGAGGATACTTGATCCGATACTCGCTTAGGCATTTCTGGTAAAATGCGTCAATCGGATCTCTTTGTAGCGTGGGTGGCCGAGGTGCGGGGCATGGTCCTGTTTGTAGGGTAAATGGTGCCCTAGTGGTATTTGTTGTATGAGAGGAGGAGAACGAAGCCTTGTGTGAGGATGGGGGTTCCCCCCTCAAAAATCGACGTCCCGGAGATCCTTCATTCGTCTCGGTGAGGATTTTGGGTGGTGGTGGTGGCTTCGTTTTTTTGAGTATCTTCCTCAGGACCCAGGCTATGGAACCGGTAAGCAGCACGAAGATCAATGCTGCACAACTGACCGTGATGGTGGTTCCTTTCGTTAAAGTATCTAGTCGATGTAGGTTGTTTATGTGCAGGCTGTGGATGTATTCTACGTTCAATTTGTGTCCCTCGTTTACGACCTTCGCCAACGTGGAGGGTATCGCCACCATCCTTGTGATAGTTTGGCTCCTGAAAGTTTTGTTGCCAATTGTCACGGCTTCGTTTGAAAATTGAATGATGATGGTGCCATTCAGGTCTGATTCCATGATGCCGTTCGTTATTTTTCCATTAAAGTTGGTCGTGAAGATAGTGCCGTCCTGGGGGCTAGCTGTGTTGGTCATTGAGTGGCATTTTGCTGCGCCACCTTTTATCAATCTTGGCAGACAGGTATCCTCGTCCAAGCTGGTGAGGTCCGGAGATGTACAGAGGATCGGTTCTCGATGGGAAATAACATGGCATAGTTTTTCGATCACGAAGAGATCGACGTGTAGGATTTCGCACGGCATACGGGGTATCGGTGTCGGCTGCAGATAAGGCTTCTTTGGTCGACGCTTGTATTTCTGTATTCCGCAGACTGTGCATGCTGACACAAACCTCTTGATTTTCGCTGTCATTTTCGGGAAAAAATATCTTATGAGAATTTGTTGTATGTTTTCCAGGTGGTTTCTATGAGCTCTTTTGTGCTCTTTTTGGATTATGTCCTGGATTTGGTCTTCTGCAGTGATGTCTTCGATGATTTCCTGTGCCAGCCGAATTTTATAATTGTTGAAATATTCACTGATGACAGCTTGTATGTCTGGGACGGCGACTTCCGGAATCTTGATTCCATTTAAGAGTGTCTTGGATAGTGCACCTTCAAGAGGTAGCTCTGGACAAGGCGATGTCCCCATTTGAATCGATGTGTATCACGTGTCGCTGAAACCCAGGGTATGCACAGTGGCAGATTTGAAGAAAATAGGGGCATAAACTCAAAAAAAAAATTTTGGCATTGCTATTAAATTAATATTATTTTCACTAAATAAGTGTTTTATCTATTTGAAAATAAAATTTTTTTAATGATTTGTGCAGCCCCGGCTTTCTGGCAGCCCTGCAAAAGCAGCTGTTTGTGGCACGTGGCTTTTGTGTTGATTTTGCTCAAAAGTTTGTTTAACTTTTAATGCTCCATAATTTGCTTAATAAAATAGCTAGAGGTATTGCTAAATATGGAAAACATAGTTCAAGGTATGTTGATCATTAGGTTAATGTCAAAGAACTTGTACTTGTGTGTTTTGTCTTTCGTTTCGTTTGTTATTGTTGGTATTGTTTGTAGAAGAAACCTAACCTCAACGTTCTGCGATTTGTGGACTAAATGTTACCTGCTTCTCGTTGCTACTTGCAAGTAAGAATGAAATTATTTTCCGTTAAGTGTTCTTAAGATGACGCCAATAATTTTGCTTGCGCCTTTTTAAAATATTTGCTGATATTGCAGACAAGGTAGAGTTCAGTCACACGGAGTTGCTTCAAATTTGGATTGATAATGGGCGCACAAGTAAAGCGCTTTCTGAGTGGGTGTTTAAAAAGATTAATGAAAATCTTAAGGCAGCTAATAAACTTGAAATAAACAAAAAAATTTCGAACATTGTCGCTTATATATGCAAGTACATGCCAAAATGTCAAAGAAAAATAGAAAAATTCAAAGAAAAACACCAACAGTTCCTTGATTCAAAAATGACAATACATATTGAATGAGCTGCTGTGAAAGAGTGTTCCGTTGGTCGTCCACTGCTGACTTACGATGAAGGTAGTAGTCGTTTAAAACGAAAGATAGCTTCAGATATCGCGACTAGTCAAGGGCACAATACAGCAATGCTTTTTCATGCAGCTACCATATGCGCCAAAAAATCAAAATGTAATGAATGTACTAACTGTATTGATTGTTCATTAAAAGAAAATATTATCAATGTCAAGAGGAAAAGCGATTTCAATCAAAAACCAGTTCAGATGACTGCAGATGAAGCATTAGCATTTCTACTTGAAAATTCTTTCTCCAAAAATCAGTATAACGCCATTCGAACCATAAACCAGAAGCATGGTTGCGACATATTCCCATGCTACGACAACGTTTTTAAAGCTAAATCTGAATGTAGACCCGTCGGAATACAAGCAACAGAAACTTCAGCACAAGTTTCGTTACAAAATATGCTGAACCATACTGCAAAAAGAATAATTATTTTTCAAAAAGAAGTTTTTGCTCAATTTGAAGGCATAACCGATGTGAAGTTAATCGTCACCTATGGCTTTGATGGATCGACTGGACACAGTTTATACAAGCAACAATTTGAAGAAAAGGTGCAGGACACGCTTGACCAATCTCTATTTGTCACATCAATAATCCCTATAAAGTTATTAGATTCTTTGGGGAGAGTTCTATGGATGAATTCTAAAACTCAATCAGTGCGATTTTGTAGACCACTGAAAATAGAATTCATTAAGGAGAGCAAAGAACATATTTTAGCAGAAAACAATAGATTAATGGATGAAATTGAAAACTTGAAACCGTACTTATTCAATAATTGGTCTGGGAGAACTTTCTCTGTTTCGTTTGATCTATATATGACACTTATCGATGGAAAAGTTTTAAATGCTTTGACAGGAACGAACTCGACCCAATCATGTCCAATATGTGGTGCTACTCCTAATACCATTTTAATAACCACGGATACAAATGCTGAAGTATTTAAGCCAATGCCTTTTTCTCTGCAATATGGTGTAAGCCCATAGGATAGGAATAAATAAGTGACAAATCAGAGATCCAAATGATAAGGCTTTTATGGCATCTCGAAAAAAAAATATCCAAGAAAAGCTATGGAAACAAATGGGACTATACGTAGATAGACCAAAACAAAACGGAAGTGGCAATACAAATGTTGGGAATACTGCTAGAAGGGCTTTTTCAAATGTTCACTTATTCTTATGTATTTTGAACTTTGATGAGGATATTCTTGAATGCTTTGGAACACTTTTGATTGCAATCTCCTGTGAATATGAAATATGTCCACAAAAGTTCCAGAATTTCTGTACGAAAGCTTCGGACTTATACATGGCAAAATATCCTTGGTATCCAATGTCGCCGACGGTTCATAAAATATTGGTTCATGGATCCCAAATTATTGCTGCTTCTTCAGTTCCAGTTGGATGTTTAGGAGAAAATGCTTCGGAGAGCCGAAACAGGTTTTACAAACGGGATAGACTGTCGCATTCTCGAAAAAACAGTCGCATTAATAATTTAGTAGATGTGTTTCACCGAGCAATTGATTCATCAGATCCCCTACTTTCAAGTAAATATTTTTTTGATAGAAACAACAACCACAAATATAAAAAATTGCCGTCAAAAGTACTCGAACTTCTCGTTAAACCCAATGTGAAAACTGACGACGAAAATCTCGCCTTAGTAGATATCGAATATGAATCAGATTCAGATTCGGATTATAAACCCTTAGATTCATACTCATATGAGCTCGAAGCAGAAGAATATTAAATAAAAGCGATATTTTAAGTAAAAAATTAAATTTTTTTTATATGAGTTATATGGGCGGTATGAGTGGGCGTGGCCTGATAGGTTTGGAACTTTTCCCAATTTTTCTATATACAAATACAATCACGTGTACCAAATTTCAAGTCCTTACGGACAGTATTTTAATTTATGCCGCTATTTTCTTCAAATCTGCCACTGTGGTATGGTTCGGTAGAACTATCAATGCCTGCTCCTATGATGACAATAATCTGATTCCGAAAAGTGTTAAGTGGGGTGTCGACTCGTTGTAATGGAAGGCGAATTGTTTGACCAGTGGATTGAACCAGCCTGAGAGGGTTTATAAAACAAATTGCAGTTGTATTCCTCAATCCTAGCCTTTCATCATTTTAGTTTGGCGTTCGAGTTGCGGTTCCCCAAGGCAAAAGTCAATGGTTGATGATCGGTGTAGACCCTGATTTCCTCGGCTCCGTACGATACGAGCGTAAACTCTCCAGGCCCCATAAGATGGCCAACATTTCCTTTTCGTTGCTGGCGTAGTTTTCCTCCGTGCGTGATAATCCACGCGAGATGAAGGAGATTGGCCGATCTTTTTCCTCCTGTATCTGAGAGAGGACACCTCCCAGTGCCTCATTGGATGCGTCGGTAGTGAGGTTTAACGGCTTGTTGAAATCCGGGAAAGCTAGGACTTCGGAGGAAAATAGCAGTGTTTTAAGATCCTCAAATGCCTTCAACTCGCTTTCCCCCAAGGTGATTTGTACTTTCCTTGATTGATTTGCCCTAACTTGACCAAATTCTCTCCTTGTGAGATTGGTAAGAGGTTTTGCTACCTTGTCGTAATCGCGGATGAATTTCCTGTAGTAGGATGTCATTCCCAAGAAGCTCTTGATTTCCTTTAGGTTTGTAGGAGGCTTCATTGCGGTGACGGCTGCCACCTTTTTTTCGTCGGTGCGTATTCTTTCGCTTGATACCGTATAACCCAGGAAGTTTACCTCGGTTTTCATGAAGCTGGTTTTTTCCAGAATTATCCGAAGATTGGCTTCTGAGACCTTTTCGAAGACCTTTCGAATATCGATCATGTGTTCCGTCTCGCTTTTGCTAAATATTATTATGTCGTCAATGTATACGTTTCCCAAGCTGGCCAAAGTTGAATTAATGTCAGGGATTGGGTACCGATCGGCCATAGTGACTGTTTTCAATTTCTTAAAATCGATCACCAGTCTGTACTCTTTTTCGCCGTTTGGCTTTGGTTTCTTTGGTACTACCCACACAGGTGAATTGTATGGACTCTTGGAAGGTCTGATGATGTTATTGTCTAGCAATTCGTTGATTTGTCTTTTGACCTCTCCCATCATTGGCGCGGGGAAGGAATAAGTGTGCGTATAGACGGGTTCCTGGTCAATAGTGCGTATCTCTGCCCTTACTTATGTTGCCACTGTTTCTGATTCAACCAATCGCCCGAAGATGTGATTGAAAGAGTTGATTACCTCCTCCAGCTGGGGCGAGTACAATTTTGGGGGGGTCATCATGTTCACTGTGGTTGAGCCCATCATCATAAGGGGAAGTTTCGCTCCGTGTCCCATAGTCAGATGGTTCGTAGCACGGTCTATTACTGCCTGAACCTCACGCAAAGTATCATCCCATGATGATTCCATGATCAAAATCAATTAGGTTGAGTAGAACATAAAAGGTGACGATTGTTTCATTTCCGAATGGGTTGAAGAATTTACCCTTCACGTAATGTGTTATCTTTGTGCTTCCTCCGACGGAAGCGGTGTACACGGGCCGAGGCAGTGGTTGGCCGTGCGTGACGTGTCGCTCCTGGATGTGATTGGCGGCAGCCCCGGTGTCGATGAGGAAGGTGAGGCCTTCCCCATCCGTAGTGGTGTACTTTAGGTACGGTACTCCGGTTCGGCTGAGCTCATAAAATTTTCCTTACTTTTTGAGCTTTGCTGGTTGTTAGATTGCTTTGTATCGTCCCTGGGGTCCTCTGTGCGATCTGGTCCCTCCATTGTCAAATGGTTCAAGGATTGCTTCTGGTGACGTCCGTGATCTCCAGACTTCTTTTGGGTGGACCGATTTTCCATTTGGTATTGGCCGTTGCTCCGGCCATCGTTGCGGTCCCAATTGTTTTTCTTATAGTTGTTTTTCCCCTTGTAATTGTTTTTCTTGTAGTCCTTACCAGATTTGTAGTTCCCTCTGAAGGGGTTACCATTACCCCGGTAATTCTTTTCGGAGAGAGGGGCTCGTTCTTCTTGGCTGCCTTGGTTGTAGCTTAACGTGGGCCGCTCCAGTCGGAGATCGTGGATCTGTCTGACGATTTCCAGTGCATCGTGATAGGCGGCGTGCAATGTTGTCGGGACGAAGTGGATAAGGTATTTCCGCAATTCTCGGTTTAGGTTGCGGACGAACTCCCTTGTGCTGTTAACTTCTTGTTGTTTGATAGTTGATTCCTTAGCATCCGGTGAGAGGGGTCCCTCGTTTATTTTCTCCACATACAGTCGGTGTAAGCCCCGGAATTTCATGTAGTATGAATCGACTGTGTCACGATCTTGCTGCAGATTCCGCATGGCAGTCAGAATGGCCTCTGGCGCGCGTTTGTCAAAGAAATGTTTTTTTAGCACGCGTTTCATGGCTACCCATGAGGTGTTATCCCCCTCTTCTTCGTAGTATATGTCGGCGGCCTCTCCAGTCAGTTTCTGGCGTACTCGTCTTACCATCATTTTGTACGGGAGTTGGTTTCCGCCCGTCGCAATTTCAGCTAATGTTTCTTCTACTGAGCTAATCCATCTGTTGAGTCCCGCGTGGCCTCCAGCGTAGGGGGCCAATGCATTGCTCGAGGTTTCGATGTAAGCATTCTCGCTCCAGTGGAGTCCCCCGACTTGACCGGAGGGCCCGGCTCGACCCCCTGATTCGTCATGCGTCACGGGAGTGGACCCCTGGGGTGTATTGGTAATGGTGTCGCAGTCCAATGCGACGTAGGCCGCGTCTCTTTTAGCGCCAGAAAATGCAAGAGGCGCAAAAATTTTGTTTTTGGAGCTTCTGCTTGCTCATCAATGCGTAGGTTCAAGAACCCGTTGGGAGTAGTTAAATGAAGTGTCAGCAGTTTATGCAGGCCAATGCATGCGCAGGTTTCGGATATCACTGCGATTGAATGCAATGTTTCGCAGTGGCCAAGTGGCCTTAAAAATTGGGATAGGTCAACTGACCTGTGCGCGAAAGGAATAAAACAAACGATCAGTGCATATGGATATATATACATACAGGCGTAAGTACACAGGTGAGCATATGTATGTATGTGTGCACGTGTGTTGTTCACAAAAAACGTAAGTAATTTGTTATTTAGCTAACTCGATCGGATGATAGGAAATTCAATGCCCTTGTTGGGTTCCTTTCCTCCCCCCTTTTTTTTTTGTTTTGTTAAATAAATGTGCGACACCGAAATGGATTATGTGTATGTGGATATGTACATACGTGCGTGCATCAATATATGACGATGTATGTATGTATGTGAGAAAGTGCACCGGTTTGCGAATACGCGTGTGAGGAAATTAATTGGCCACTTGAAAATCGAACACACAAGAAATCGCGGTGAATACTTTAATTACTATTTTTTTATGGTAAATGTGCGATACCGAAATGAATTATGTGTATACAGATATATACATATGCGCGTACATCAACATATGACGATGTAGGTATGTGTTGGTGTTTAGATTATATAAAATAAGAGAACATTAAGCCAATTATAATAGAAATGTATGTCAATGTTAAGTATGTAACCCGATTATAGATATCGATGGCTCATCAGTCATAAGTAGAGGTAAGGTATGGTCAGCAGTAAACAATAAAGACCTAGTTAATCAATAAAAACGTACTTTGCTGACCTAACACGATGTCGAACTATGCACTGGTGAGCTCGCTATTTTGTACTATAAAAGAAATGCATTATTCTTAGTAAGATCAGATACCAATTGTAGCTACATCGGGTGCGCATCGCTGTGTCTTTGGCCCCCATCTCTACCTTTGTAATCTCACTCCGAGGTCCACCCAATTTATGTGTTGGTTGCGACAACCTTTAGTCACTGGTTTATGTGCTAGTGCCTATATATATATATATAAATAAATAAACATTTAATAACTTCAAGAAACACTAACGTCTTTCATTGAACATTTTGGTGACCCCGACATTGGCGGCTCCAAGTTAAAAGAATAACAGACTTGGTGAAACCGTCATCAAGCGAGAACATTTGGTCAACTCAGGCGACCAATCTCTCAACAAAAAGGAAACTGGTCAACTAGGCGACTACTTTCTTTGCACGCTTTGGACACGACAATCCTAAGCGAGGGCACAAATTGATGAACATCTCACATCAATCTGGGGTCCCGACTAAAAAAAATCGCAATTGATTAACTTGGCAATCATTGCGTAGCCACCTTGGCGAATTAAAAAGATTTATTGGAAAACTAGGAGTTGGTTTTCCGCAACGGGGTAGCAGTGCATACCCATTGAATAAAAATTGATCAACTAGGCGATCACTTTATAAAAAACATTTAACAACGATTTGTGTCAACGAGGCGACCAAATCATAAAAAGTTATTGTATATAAAATAAAGTTTGGCTTAAAAAGTTATTTTATATAAAATAAAGTTTGATCAACTCAACTCTGTTGCACTCCCTGGCGTCAGCAATATCTGACCTAGTTAACTCGGTCAGTAACCCAGGTAGTACACACGAGTATAGATTTTGGCATTGATCAGCAATTTTTGAAACAAAGAAAAGAAACTCAAAAAATTGGTTTCACTGTCGTGGCAGTTATCAGTGTAAAAGAATAGGTATATTGGAAATAAAAATAAACCATTGTTAAAACACTAATCAAAAGGCGACTTCGAATTTTTTTTGTATTCTTATTTGTGCTACACTTGACCAATTTTAGGAACGAGTCGGAGCGTTCCCTGTCTTTGACAAAATAAATAAACTCCCATCGGGTCAAGTACTAGTACAGATAAGCAATTACATAAGAATATAAAAGAACATGGAGGAGTTTTATAAACAGCAGACAGAACGAGGAGAGGCAATCCAGGCCTTCATTCGGAATACCAAAAAGATTCTTTCGCCAGGAAAACGAAGCCATCTTATTTCGAGGAAAAACTTGAGCTCCTGGAATACATGTGGGAGAACTTCGAGAAATGTCATCAGGAGTTGATGGACAAATTAAATAACGTACCAACTGAAGATGATTACTTTGTAACGGACTATTTCAGCAAAATGAAGACGGTTGTATCTAATATAGTGGAAGAGTGGAAGGACCATTTGGAAAAAATAAAGCTAGAGAGACAAGCTCGCCAACGAGAGGAAGAGCGAGTCATGATCAAACCACTGGTTCGCAAGCAAAGTGCTCTGCTGGAGTCATTATCCAGGACATTAAGACAAATTGTGCCTGAAGATAAAATGACTTATAAATCGGTAGTCGACAAATTATGGATGCAAATTGAAGAAATCCATTATGAGATTCACCGGCTAGCTGAAAATCCAGCCGAAGCCGGATATAATATAGCTACGTTTGTGGCCGCAGAAAATACAATGCTGAAATTCTGTGTGGCACCAGCAGAAAATGTAGTGATACAATCACCACCTGTATTGCAATCGATACAATCATTGCAACTACCCAAAATTCCCATTCCAAAATTTGATGGGGATTATCTGAAATGGCAACAATTTCATGACATCTACAAAAAGTGGTTCATGAGTCAAATGTATCCACGATAGAGAAAATGTGGTACTTAAAATCAAACCTTTCTGGAGAAGCAGAGAGATTGATACGGCACCTGGAATTAACAGAAGCCAATTACAACACTGCTTGGTCAGTGTTGCAGGAACGTTTTAATAACAAACGAGTTCTAGTAACAGCCATACTGACAAAGCTGTTTGATCACCCAAATGTGGGAAATGACGCAGCTTCTATAAAGAATTTGCATGATAACATTTTTGAATCATTGCAAGCCTTAAAAAATGTAGGCGTCAATATGGAATCGTCAGATGCTGTCATAATGTTTCATATGACAAGAAAATTGGATAGATTCAACCACGCACTATATGAGCAATCTCTTTCCAACACAAGGGATCTGCAGGAAGTAAAGGACTTCCTATCCTTCTTGGAACAGCGCTTCTTAACATTAGAGGCGATTGGGAAACCAAGAAACGAAAATCGCAGCATTGAAAAACCAAGTCCAAGAAAGACATGCGCAACAGCATCTGGGACAAACAGTACCCTGTGTGCTTTCTGCGAAAAAGCAAAGCACAAACTCTTCCAATGTGAAAAGTTCAAAACCAAATCCGCAGCAGAGCGGCTTAATTGGGTGCAGAGACACAAATTGTGTGTCAATTGCTTCAAGCCGGACCATATGGCAAAAAATTGCTCTTGGAGGGGATGCTTTAAATGCGATAAAAAACATAACACAATGTTGCATTTAGAAACAGGCAACCAAATTGCTACATCTGCTTCTGCAGCTTCTGCGTATGGAATTGGCAGAAAATACACCCTGTTGGCAACGGCCAAGGTAGTGGTAAAAGGGATCAATGAAAGGAAAGGAGAATTTCGAGCACTCCTGGATAGCGGCTCTCAAGTAAATCTTGTCTCAGAGAGACTGGTAAAGAAGTTATCGTTAAAAATTAGCGAGACTCATGTGCATATAAATGGAGTGGGTGGTCAACCACAGATAAGCAAGGCGCGAGTAAGCTTGGTTGTAAGGTCAAGATACAACAAGTTCGCAATGCTAGTTGAGGCATTTGTATTGCCACACATAATAGGTGACCAACCCACAGAACAAATAACGCAGAAAGTCACATTACCAGACAACATTCAATTAGCGGACCCAACATTTGATAAACCCGGAAAAATTGATATGCTGTTGGGAGCTGATGATCACTATGCTATACTGCTACCAGAAAGGAGACGGGGCAATCGAAACCGTCCAACATTACAAAACTCAGAGTTCGGATGGATTGTTGCTGGCAGAATTAATATGTCAACGTCAGCTTCAATCACATGTATGGTAGGCATGACGAATCCAGAGGAATCACTGGAAAGATTCTGGCAGCTAGACACACTAGAGCCAATAAAAAAGTACAGGAGTCCGGAGAAAGAGTATTGTGAAAAATTCTTCCTCGATAACCTACACACGGCGGCGGACAATCGACTAATTGTAAAGCTTCCATTTGCTGAAGAGGCGTCATCTCTTGGAGAATCTCGGGAAGTAGCCATAAGAAGATTCATGTCGTTAGAGAGGCGAATGAACCCTGACATAAAAAAGGAGTATGTAAAATTTATGTCAGAATATGAACAGCTTGGACATATGAAGCAAGTAATGGTAGAACAAATTCCCAAGAACCATTACTTTATACCGCATCATTGTGTACTAAAACCAGAAAGTACCACCACCAAGCTAAGAGTGGTATTTGATGCATCATGCAAAACGTCATCAGGAAAATCACTGAACGACATTTTATATCCTGGACCAGTTGTACAGAGTCAACTCTTCTCAATTCTTCTGCGGTTCAGGACACACAAATATGTGTTCACGGCAGACATTGAAAAAATGTATCGTCAAGTTTGGATAAACCCTGCCGATCAATTCAATCAGATGATTGTGTGGAGAGAGGATCCAAGTCAAGAACTAAAGTTTTATCGTTTAAAAACGGTAACTTATGGAACCACGTCAGCCCCATATTTAGCGACGAAGTGTCTGGAATATTTGGCACTGAAAAACATTGAGAAATTGTCGTCTGGAGCATCAGCATTAAAAAATGACTTTTATGTTGATGATTGTCTCACAGGAGCAGACAGTTTACCAGAAGCCCTGCAAATAAGACAAGAGCTTCTAGAAATCTTGAGACCTAAGGGTTTCAACTTACGAAAATGGTGTTCAAATAGCAGTCAACTTCTAAAGGAAATTCCAAGGGAAGATACGATTGCTGACATCAATCTCGGTGACACACTGGAACAAACAAGTGTCAAAACATTGGGAATCATATGGGCACCCAAAGAAGACCAATTATGTGGAAAGGCTCAAAGACATACAAAAGGAATAACCAGACGAGTGGTGCTATCTGAAGTCGGTCAAATCTTTGATCCTCTAGGACTGTTCGCACCGGTAGTGGTAAGAGCGAAAATGTTTCTTCAACATGTTGCTACCGAACGAATTGAGATGGATGGTGACCTACCGCCGTATTTGGAGAAGCAATGGGAAGCTTACCGAGAGGATGTACAGGCACTAAACCAGATGAAAATTCCAAGGCATATTTTTGATGGCAAGGTCCCCACTACAAAGGAATTGCATACATTTGTTGATGCATCAGAAAAGGCGTATGGTGCGGCAGTTTATGTCCGATCAACCTATAAAAATGGCCAAATTTCGGTCAGATTGTTGTGCGCCAAGTCAAGAGTGGCTCCCCTGGAAAAACAGACACTGCCCCGGCTGGAACTATGTGCAGCTGTACTTGGAGCTGAACTCACGGATAGAGTTCGACAGGATCTCCAATTCGGATCAGAAAGTGTGGAATCATTTCTCTGGTCAGACTCAACAGTGGTACTCTCTTGGATTAATTCACGGGCATCACATTTCCACACGTTTGTGGCTAATCGGTTGACCAAAATACACGCAGTATCACATCCAAGGCAATGGCGGCATGTGTCATCAGCGCTCAACGCAGCTGATGTTCTGTCTCGAGGCATATCAGCAGTTCAGCTTAGCACACATACATTATGGTTGTATGGACCACTATTTTTGCATGGACCACAACGTGGCTGGCCAGCACCATTTAAGCCTACAGAGCACACGATGGATACCGCTGAGAAGAAAACCAAGGTATTCAGCATGGTGACTGACACGGCAAACAACAAGAGTGAATGGATATATACGGTAAATCACAGAAATTCGTTTTACCGGCTACAGCGAATAGTGGCGTATGTGCTACGGTTTTGTCACAAGCAGAACAGGAAACCAACGGCTCAGTTAGAGGTGGAAGAGTTGGACCAAGCACGGAGAGTGATCATTAAGCAAATTCAAGAAACAGGATTTGCATATGAATTACGGCACTTAAAGAAACGACCTGATCAACCGCTAGATCGCAAAAGCACAGTGGCAACATTGCCACTAATACTGGATGAAGATTCAATCATACGAGTAGCAACTAGGCTACAACAAGCACCAGTATCAACGGAAACAAGGAATCCATATCTCTTGCCGTATAATGATCCGGTGGTAAAAATGATGCTACGAAAACTTCATGAAGAGAATCTTCATTGTGGACATGAGGCACTACGCGGAATAGCTCGGCAACAGTACCATATCATTAAGGTGAAACCGATGGTCCGGAATGTGATCCAGGGCTGCGTAGTATGCACCAAGTACCGGCCTCAGTTCTTTAAACAGGTCATGGGCGACTTACCTGAGCATCGGGTATCTCAGAATAGACCCTTTCTCAATGCCGGAGTAGACTATTGTGGACCATTCTGGATCCACCATAAGGTTCGAGGAAAACGTCCCGACAAAGCCTACATTGCAGTATTTGTATACTTTGTAACCAAGGCAGTACACTTGGATTTGGTCGGAGACCTGTCCACCTCCTCATTTGTGGGCGCCCTTCAGCGCTTCATTGAGCGCAGAGGAAGATGCCAGATATTATACTGCGATAATGCAACAAACTTTGTTGGACCAAACAACCAACTTAAGGAGCTAACCGATACAATACACCCAGAAACGGCAGCAGGTAGTATCAAGGAATTTTGCAATCAAAAAGGAATGCAATTTAAGTTCATACCACCACAGTCTCCACATTTGGCAGGATTATGGGAAGCTGCGGTAAAGTCCGCTAAGCATTTACTGTTGAAAAAATGTATCAACAGCAAACTTCACTTTTGAACAACTGTCTACCTTCATTGTCAATGTTGAAGCAGTGTTGAACTCTCGTCCGTTAACCCCAAACTCGGACAATCCCAACGACTTGACAGCTCTAACCCCAGGCCATCTATTGATCGGAGAACCATTAGAAACCCAACCAGATGCAGAGCCAGTAACACAGCGATCGATTCCAGAGCAATGGGAATTAGTCCAACGGCTTAAGCATACATTCTGGACACAATGGTCTCAAGAGTACCTACAAGAATTGCAGGGTACATCCAAATGGAAGAAACCATATAACAATGTCAAAGAAGGCATGACGGTAATTCTAAAGGAGGATAATGTGCCAATTTTGCAGTGGCCAATTGGACGAATTGTTAAATTATATCCAGGCCTGGATGGATACGTCCGCGTGGTAGACGTTAAAACAGCCAGAGGCACCTACAAGCGGGCTATTCATAAATTGGCCCCCTTGCTTAGAGAGACAGCGACAAAACGTAAAATCGAGGCAGATGACACAGAATCGAATCCCCAAAAGGACTCTGGTATCGAGGACAACGCAGAACCAAAACCAAAAAGACGCTTATCGATCGGTCTGCCACCGTTGGCAATGACGATCTGCCTAATGCTGTTGTTATTGCCTATAGCATTTGCTCAAAGAACTAATATAACTCGATTCAACCCCAAACCAGGCATATACTATGAAAGTATTGGCACAGGAAGGATGGCAACGTCTGACTGGACTATTGTGGCATTCTACGATCTCGAACCATATTGGGCCGACTTGAAGACATTTTCAGATGGAGTAGTAAAGGTTGGAGAAATATGCGTGTTAATGAAGGTTCCAGAGGCATGCACCGCAATGCAGAGGCACTTCGAGCATGTCAACTCAGAGCTACGGACAGGAAATGATCTCCTTCACATAGAACGCCAACGACGATCGCCTTTAGATATAATTGGGAACATTGCGAACGGCTTATTTGGTGTGCTGGACTCAAAGTATGCAACAGAGATGTCAGGCACCATACGAAAAGTTAAATCAAATGAAGAGTACTTATTGAACTTGCTGCAAAATCAGACATCTGTAATTGATTCAACGATAAATATCATTAAGCGAGATGAAGCCACAATTGAAAATCAGATGAAACTAATGGAACAACAAATGAACGACATGACCAAGGTCCAGGACAATGCGGTAAAGGCATTGCAATGGTATATCACGTTAACTACTCAGATGACAGTTATTGCAGGGAATTTGCAACGAATTCAAACCGAAATTTCCCGAGTATTTACAGATGCCCATCATAGCAAAATAAGCCCGTTACTACTATCACCAGGCCAGCTTCGGGAACATCTGAGCCAACTGAAGAGACATCTTCCGTTTGGTTTGGATTTGCCAGTTCCAGATAACGACGTCTTGCAATTATATGGCTTAATGAAAGCACAAGGCACAATCGCAAACAATCATGTGATATTTAAGGTCACATTTCCATTAGTGGCAACGCAGGCAGTGCAACTGTATAACCTGGTGCCCATTCCAGCAATTGGAACTCATGGGATTGTAATCATGAACATTAAAATTCCCATCATTGCTGTCAACAAGAAACAGAATCAATACATTGGGCTCTCAAGAGCCGATTTGGAACAATGCCATCAGCTCAACAAAGAGCAATATATTTGTTTTGATAAACAAACGACGTTTTCGGCTAATAGCAACTGTGAGTTCCAGCTATTCAAAAACACAAAATCATCAACTTGCCAAATACAACACACAAACAGATCATTCGTGTGGTACGACATGTATCAAAAAAATCAGTGGATTTTTGCCACCATTAGACCAATTGAACTCGCAGTGACCTGTGACGATAATATACAAGGTGTCACTATTAAGAAGACTGGATTGTTGACTCTAGACCCGACGTGTACAGCTAGGAGTGCTGCTATACAAATAACAGGTCACCGTATAACGACGACAGACACAATGAAATTGTCATATGTCCGATTTGGCAACTTCAGCATTGGCCCAACAAAAGTAGCGCCAACAACAACACAATTTACAAAGATGCAGCTAAGCTACGACGAACTAAGCAACATTCAAGGAAAACTGGAAACTAAGCAAAACTGGAAATTGCCAGAAGACCCCAGCCAGCCAGCTCACCATGTTATAGTCTCCTACGTAGCGTTAACAATACCATTGGTTCTTGTGATGGTATATGGAATAAAAAGATGCTCACAACACCCAAGACACAATGGTCCAGAGCAGACAACCGTGAGGATCGTCAATCCCATACCGACTCCTGCTGCAGTAAGCCCAGCCCCCAGCAATTTTGCGGTCAACGTTGGATAACGTTGAACAGGTGTTCAACGGCCGGGAGTATGTTGGTGTTTAGATTATATAAAATAAGAGAACATTAAGCCAATTATAATAGAAATGTATGTCAATGTTAAGTATGTAACCCGATTATAGATATCGATGGCTCATCAGTCATAAGTAGATCTGGTATGGTCAGCAGTAAACAATAAAGACCTAGTTAATCAATAAAAACGTACTTTGCTGACCTAACACGATGTCGAACTATGCACTGGTGAGCTCGCTACTTTGTACTATAAAAGAAATGCATTATTCTTAGTAAGATCAGATACCAATTGTAGCTACATCGGGTGCGCATCGCTGTGTCTTTGGCCCCCATCTCTACCTTTGTAATCTCACTCCGAGGTCCACCCAATTTATGTGTTGGTTGCGACAACCTTTAGTCACTGGTTTATGTGCTAGTGCCTATATATATATATATAAATAAATAAACATTTAATAACTTCAAGAAACACTAACGTCTTTCATTGAACAGTATGTATGTAAGAAGATACACCGGTTTGCGGATACGCGGATACGGCATCGTCGGCACCCATGACGACTCCGGCATGCGTCGGATGAGTGCTCGTGTGCCAAGCAATTGGGGCAGTACTTATTCATTAGCACCGCCCGAAGCCGCTTATGCCCTCGGAGGTTGAGGAAGCGCTGACACTGCCGGAGTGCGTGAACCCCCCGACAGACCCGGCATCGATTTGAGTTCGACGCGCGTGGAACCGATCGCTTGCTGCGTTGTTGCGGCAGACGCGAGGGGGCCATGTCGTTATGGAGAGGCGATGTGAAGAACTGCAACGAAAAGAAGTTACGGAGGGGAAAGTGGATTATTAGTCAATGCACGGGAACGAACAACATGCACGGAGACGAGGGCATTCGGACAGAACATAGAGGAATTGGGAGTCTCTATGGGTCTTTAGGCTCAGGACTCCTGTTGTCTTGCAGCAGAATGAGCATCGCAACGGGTCTTTGGAAAGACCCACGCGCTGTTGTGACATTCCCTACTCGGACGAGACCGTCAGCCCCGGGCAAAGTGCGCTCAATTCGCCCTAAGCAGCACTCGTTGGAGGGGAGGTTATCTTCGGACACGATCACGAGAAATTGCAAGAAATTGAAATAGCAAAAAGTGCTTTTGAACAGATTCAATTTTACTTTGGTGCGTCTCATATTGAGGTGACCATATGCAAGATTCGTACTCTAAGATAGGACAGATTAATGAAGTATACAGAAGTTTGGTTGTGTACGGATCGTCAATCTCTTTTGACCATCGTTTCACAAACCCAAGAACATTCATAGCTTTACTAACTGTAGCAGAAATATGAGGATTAAAGGTTAATTTATGGTCCATAAGAACACCTAAGTCATTGACAATATCTAACCGCTCTAAAGCAGTGTCGTTAAGATAATAAGTTGCTAAGTGTGGATTGCATCTATAAAAAGACATAACTTTATATTTAGAGCCGTTAAGGTTTAATAGGTTGGTTTCACACCAACTCTGAAGATCATTAAGATCCGATTGAAGTAGGCAAGAAGACGATATGTCTTTAAAACTGAGGTAAAGCCTAACATCATCCACGTACATAAGCACCCGAGAATGTGACACTACCAATGGAAGATCATTTATAAAAAGAGTGAATAGCAATGGACCCAAATGACTACCCTGAGGTACTCCAGAAGTCACTTGGATGGTCTTAGAAAATGAAGACTTAAAGAGGACCTTTTGTGTACGCTTAGAAAGATATTGAAGAATACAATCTAGCAAAAGGCTGGGGATGCCAAGTGCATTTAACTTATATAAAAGTAGAGTGTGATTAACAGAGTCAAAGGCCTTGCTGAAGTCAGTATAAATGACATCAGTTTGCACGGCAGTCTTGAACCCTTTGATTGAGTGAGATGTAAATTCTAATAGGTTAGTAGTTGTCGATCTACATTATTTAAACCCATGTTGGAATGACGAAATGATTAAGCTACAAAAATGCTGCAAGTGAGACGTTATTATTTTCTCAAATGCTTTGGGTATGGCAGACAATTTAGAAATACCCCTATAATTGGAGGCTTCGGACTTTTTCCCCTTTTTATGAAGAGGAATAATATATGATTCCCTCCAGATGGACGGGAAGGCGGAATAAGTAACGGACAGTGTAAACAACTTAAGTATTGGCTTACATAGGGCCTCTGCTCAAAACCTTAATACGCAGCCTGGCATTCCATCAAGGCCAGGTGCATATATTGGTTTGACGGAACTAAGAACGCTAAAAATCGAACTTTCTTTAAACACAGGGTCTAAAATGCAATTAGACGATTGCAAGTGATAAGGATAAAAAGGATTTGCTTGATAAATCGAAGAGGAATAAGTTGTTTTGAAAAAATCAGCAAACATATCAGCAATTGCCTGATCATTGTCAGCTTTATTGTTTTCGAAAGATAAGTAAGACGGATGCACTGATGTCTTACGTTTTCCATTGACGAATTTATAAAATTGCTTAGGATCGCGAGAAAACCCAAGTTTACATCTCTGAAGATAATCCTTATAGCATTGTGAATTCAGCACCATAAAATTTGATCGAGCAACTACGTATAGGGAAAAATCCGATGCTTTACCGGATTTTTTAAATTTTTTATAGCATCTCGATTTTACGTTCTTCAAGTTACATAACTCACGTGAGAACCAAGGAGGTTTATCAGACCATCCTTGAGTCACACGCGGGACACAAACATCAAAGAACGACTCAAGAGTTTTATAGAAGACAGAAATGGCAGAGTCCATATCCGTGCAAGTATACAGATATGTCCAATCATTAGTTAATAAGAGATTTTTAAGTTAAGTAAAGTTTGTCTTGCGAAACATCGGGTTGGAGGCATCGAATTATTATATCGAGGCATAAACCCAAAAGGAAGGTCAATGGTTACATCCAGAGTTGGATGAAAGTTGACTTCAGGGATAACTAAGGGATCAGTCCTGCAAATATCGCAGTTGCAAATTTGTTAGTGATCTGTTCCGACTATTGCGGACAGGATTTATTTGAGTTAGGGACAACTCAAACAGACCATCTATGAAACAGTGTGACGAGGAGGGCAACAGTAATAAAGAATTATATGAGAGGGTCCAGGCAATCTCAGGTAAATTAAAATCTCCCAGAACAAGAAACAAGTCTTCGTCAGAGATATATGAGGAAACTAGTTGAATAGCTTCCAAATGGTGAATGTATACTGCCAAGTCGGACTGTGGTGGAATATACGAACAAGTAATATAGGCAGAAAAAGAGTTAAGAGAAATTTTAACACAACAAATTCAATCTCCTGATTGGAAGACTGTACAATTTCAGACGAGAACGCCGAATCAACAGCGATCAAAACACCACCACCATTACGGATAGTCCGATCATGTCTATATATTAAATATTTTGAGGGGAGAATTGAAGCATCGGCAATATCAGGCTTCAGCCAAGTCTCAGTAAAGGCAAGAATATGAAAGTCAAAAGCTAAACTATCTACATAGAGTCTAGAGAGTTTAGACTTTAGTCCCCGTAAGTTCTGATAGGCCAGAGTTATGGACGAAATTTTTGACTCGCCAACAGGTGCAGACGAGCCGGAAGGAACGTTATTCACAGAGGCAGGAAGCAGGCTAATCGGAGGCCGATTCTTCTTTTTTATTGTATACTCTTTTACAATGAGGTGTTCCGGCCAAAAGTCTTTATAACATATTTGCCCAAAAAGATCTGGGGAGACACTTATTTTAAAGGACGAAATGTCCAGAGTATTTGAAAAACGGAACTTTTCCACTGCAATGTTTGGTGCTTGAACTTTACCCTGGATGTAGGCTATGGTATTGGGATCAAGCCAGAAGTGGTATTGGGATCAAGCCGCGAAATAAAAATTTGCTTTTTGGGTGGAACTACAACTAGAAGTGCCAGGCACAGCAGTAGCAGCAACAGCAGATGCAGCAGCAGCTGAAGCAGCCAACACTTTACTAGCTCCTCTTGTAACTACTTTTTTGGAAATATTCCTAGAAACGGATGTTTGCCCGGACGGTTCGGAAACTACAGCCGATATCGTGTTAGTAGGTGGGATACTGTCTCCAGGGGAAATGGGAAGAGACTCCACACCTTCCAAAGCCGGACTCCTAAACGATATCAGCTGTTGAGCATTTGGTGACATAGGGTCATTGTCGGCAGCCGGAACTGGTAGAGAACGATGTGCCGAAGGACTGATTCAATCAAAAGTTTAGAACTTCCCATTTAAGGCCGCCATCCTGTGCAATACTATCCCGCACCTTGACAGTGTAACCAGCACATTTGAAGTGCCTTACATTGTCACACAGCCAACAGTAAAGAAAGTCTTCACTGGTCTTGCTGGGATTATTGCAATTATATTTGCAACAGACAGACATTATTAAATAATTGATTTATCACGAACAAATTATGAATCAATATGTAAATAGAAAGGGAAAAATGTTAAGTTTAGAGAGGCGTATACAAACCAGAGCAAAAGCTAACTGCAATATGCAAATTAGAAAGAGAAGAAAAAAAGAGAATATTTATTTTTTGTATTACAACACACAACAACAAAAATTTGTCACAAGCGCGAAGTTAACGGCCGCGAGCGCGATCAATAGAGAAAGCAGAAGAATAGAGAAGAACACCACACAAACAAAAACAAATTATGAACTGTAAATTGAGAGCGCGGGTGGGAGCACAAAATAGAACGAAATCAGAAACTAAGCAGCGCAACAACAAAATTATATTTGCGTTTTGATATTAATAAATATAAATGTTAATAAATTTAACACAAACTTCGCGATGAGTATAGCGAATTATTAAAAATTGATAAAACAATGAATTTAAATTGAATATTATAGATTAACTTCACAAAAGAACGAAAGACAGTAATTAAGCGAGAGCGCAAAAAAAAAACACGACCGACTTCGATGAGTGATAATATAAATATGGGGGGCGCTCGGCGGAATGAACTGCCAGGAAAAAATATGCTGGGGAAATGAATTCATTATATTCCGCTTATTGGCTTCCAGAAAGTCTTTTTCGAGCGCTTTGGAGGCCCCTACGAAGGTTTTGCCATTATCGGAGTAAATGCGCTGTGGGCATTGTCTCCGTGCGACAAACCGAGAGAAGGCTGCGAGAAATCGTTCAGTGGTGAGGTCGGAGGTAGCCTCGAGATGAATTGCCTTCATGCTGAAACACACAAAAACGCAGTCGCAGTCGGAGTCGCCCGCAGGAGCGGAGTATCCCATGTTGGTCGAGATATGGGTTCAAATTGAGTAGCGTGCTGGATGATGGAAGGGGTCGCCCTTCACAAAGGTCCCGTATCTCCGCGGCGTATTCTCGACGGCGTAGTGTGGTCGCGGTAGTGTGGCATTAAACTCGTTGCTCCAGCTGGGTGTCTGGAAGTTAATTATTGAGAGTTGGCCAGTATTCGGGATCCCGCCGGAGCCAGTCCGGCCCATGCCACCAGAGGCTACTGGACGATAGCTTTACCGCGGAGACTTCACGGCTTGCCAGATCAGCGGGATTGTCTTCGGAACGCACATGTGACCAGCTTTGGCCACTGGTGCTTTTGGAGATGCTGGATACTCGGTTGGCCACGAAGGTGGACTAACTACACGGGGGTTTATTAAGCCAAGCCAACACAATGGTGGAGTCGGTACAAACCTGGGAGGTGGGATTGGGAGTTTAGGAACGATCGACGCCATGAGATCGGCTAGCAAAACCGCTCCGCACAACTCCAGCTGAGGCAGCGAGACTGTTTTGACCGGAGCTACACGGGTCTTAGCCGTTAATAAATGGACGCTTACACGATCGTGATACCGAACCCGCACATATAGGGCTGCTCCGTACGCTTTCTGTGATGCATCACAGAAGCCATGAAGCTCCCACGAGAGCGTATCGCTGGTGTTTAGCCAACGAGGGATGCAGAGTGGACTGAGGCCTGGGTATTCCTGCAGGAATTCGTGCCATTGCTGCAGCAGGAGAGGCGGCAGAGCGTCATCCCAGCCCAGTTCGGTTAACCAGATTTGCTGCATGAATATCTTCGCTCTGATAACAAATGGGACTAGCCAGTCAGCGGGGTCAAAGAGTTTAGCAATATGGGACAGAACCTGCATCTTGGAGATCGACTCCTTCACTGGTGGGTCCGCTACGGTGAAGAAGAAGACGTCCTCGGCGGCTTGCCAGCGGATTCCCAAGGTTTTCGCAGTGCTCGCGTCTTCCAGCTCGAGAAAGTCCTCTCGCAGCAGATGCTCTCTTGGGATAGCTTGAAGTACACCCTTCTTATTGGAATTCCACTTCCGAAGCGGGAGGCCCGCAGATTGAAGGGCAGCTTGAAGCTCTTGTATGGCGAGACGGGCGTCGTCTTCGGTACGAAGGATTTCGCTCGCCTGAGAGTACATCGCTTGCACATCTTGTGCCAATTGTAAAAGGACTCGGATCGCCAAGAATGGCGCGCAGTTAACCCCAAACGTGACAGTTTGTAGCTCATAATCCTGAATACTGCCGCAACGATCTCGGTAGAGGATGCGCTAAAAGAGGTATGCCTGGGGTCGACTCGGGTTTGTCCATACATCTGCGTTATGTCAGCGTTGAAAACGAACTGAAAGAACCGCCATTTCAGTAGCTAAAGCGTGAGATCGGCCTGAAGAGTAGGCCCGATGTGCAAGACATCGTTAAGGCTGATGCCTCGGGTGAAGGGACTCGACGCGTTAAATACCACGCGTACCTTGGTTATGGTGCTGTCGGGCTTGAACACCACGTGATGGGGGAGATAGAAGTTTTTTCCATCCTGAGGCGGTGTCCCCCAAATCATATGGCCCAACTCCTCGTATTCTTGGATTATGGCATCGTACTGCGTTTTTAGGACGGGATCCTTGAGAAGGTGTGCTTTATTCCGCAGGAATTAAGCCAGCACGATCGGTCTTGAATGACCCAAGTCGACGCTATTCGGACCTTTGAACGAAAGGGACACAATATATGGGCCATCCTTCCCTCTTCGGGTGGTCTCCTGGAAATTCCGCTCGCAGAATACGTCATCCTCATTTTCCGGCTTTGCGGGAAGGTCTTCCACCTCCCAAAACTTGGTGAGGAGTACATCAAGTTTTGCTTCCGAATTGACTCGCGTCCGTGCAGCGAAAACTAATCGCGCCTCCGGAGGGTCAGGCATGATCGCTCCACACAGAACCCATCCAAAGATGGTTTCCAGCCCAACGAAATCACCAATATCCTTTTTGATCCGCTCTCCGAGGATGTGTGGAAACAGGTCTACACCGATAATCATATCAATAGGCGCGGGCTTGTTGTAGTACGTGTCAGCCAGGGGGCGATCGAGGCACTGCGTCGGAACCGTGTTAAGGAATGGAGGCGTTGGAATGGCCCCCGACAATTTGGATACGACCAGGGCGGAGACCTCAATCTTGTTCAGCCTGTCACACTGAGTAGACAGCATCAGCAGACACACTTTGTCGGCGCATCCTCCATCACTCTGGCCCATGCCAGTAACTGCGGCGTCTACTGGATAAAAGGGGGGCTGGACCATGTTGAAGACACGTTCGGATAGGAAGGTTGAATCGGCTCCCGAGTCGATCAACGCAAAAATATGGTGCTCCACACCGCGATGGCGCAGAGTGACAATCGCAGTGCCTAAGAGCCTGCCTGGGGTAGATGCAAAATAACTTTGAGCATTTGTGAGCTGATTGCTCGTGGACGGACGCTCTGTGGCGCCGAATGGTGGGGCTTGCGCAGCGGACGGCAAGGGCACGGACACATCACTAGGATGCAACAGGGTATGATGACGTTCCTTACATGTATGGCAATTATGCGCAATGGAGCAGCCCTTCACTTGATGACCGCGAGCAAAACAATTCAAACAGAGTCCCAGCTGTCTAATGATTTCCAAACGCCTTGGAACAGGCATGTCAAGGAAACTAAGACAATGCCGTATTGGGTGATTCTCCCGATGGAAAAGCTTGCAAGACGCGGGTTTGAGCTGAGCTTGCGCGGGAAACGCTTGAACCTTCATCGTCGCAGAGGATTTGCGGGGGCCAATGGGGATAGTTTGGACACTTGGGACCGACTTATTTTCTTCGGTGGCATCCAGGACACGATACCGATCAGTGAGAAATTGGTTCAAATCGTACCAAGTGGAGACGACAGTCTTATTTGGCACTGATTGTTCCCACAGGAGGATTGTGGCCTTCGGCAATTTGCTAGTGCATATGGCGATAAGTAAGACATCCCAATTCTCAGTGCTAAAACCCGAACGCTCAAGAGCGGTAAGCGAATCAACAGCGATCAAAACACCACCACCATTACGGATAGTCCGATCATGTCTATATATTAAATATTTTGAGGGGAGAATTGAAGCATCGGCAATATCAGGCTTCAGCCAAGTCTCAGTAAAGGCAAGAATATGAAAGTCAAAAGCTAAACTATCTACATAGAGTCTAGAGAGTTTAGACTTTAGTCCCCGTAAGTTCTGATAGGCCAGAGTTATGGACGAAATTTTTGACTCGCCAACAGGTGCAGACGAGCCGGAAGGAACGTTATTCACAGAGGCAGGAAGCAGGCTAATCGGAGGCCGATTCTTCTTTTTTATTGTATACTCTTTTACAATGAGGTGTTCCGGCCAAAAGTCTTTATAACATATTTGCCCAAAAAGATCTGGGGAGACACTTATTTTAAAGGACGAAATGTCCAGAGTATTTGAAAAACGGAACTTTTCCACTGCAATGTTTGGTGCTTGAACTTTACCCTGGATGTAGGCTATGGTATTGGGATCAAGCCAGAAGTGGTATTGGGATCAAGCCGCGAAATAAAAATTTGCTTTTTGGGTGGAACTACAACTAGAAGTGCCAGGCACAGCAGTAGCAGCAACAGCAGATGCAGCAGCAGCTGAAGCAGCCAACACTTTACTAGCTCCTCTTGTAACTACTTTTTTGGAAATATTCCTAGAAACGGATGTTTGCCCGGACGGTTCGGAAACTACAGCCGATATCGTGTTAGTAGGTGGGATACTGTCTCCAGGGGAAATGGGAAGAGACTCCACACCTTCCAAAGCCGGACTCCTAAACGATATCAGCTGTTGAGCATTTGGTGACATAGGGTCATTGTCGGCAGCCGGAACTGGTAGAGAACGATGTGCCGAAGGACTGATTCAATCAAAAGTTTAGAACTTCCCATTTAAGGCCGCCATCCTGTGCAATACTATCCCGCACCTTGACAGTGTAACCAGCACATTTGAAGTGCATTACATTGTCACACAGCCAACAGTAAAGAAAGTCTTCACTGGTCTTGCTGGGATTATTGCAATTATATTTGCAACAGACAGACATTATTAAATAATTGATTTATCACGAACAAATTATGAATCAATATGTAAATAGAAAGGGAAAAATGTTAAGTTTAGAGAGGCGTATACAAACCAGAGCAAAAGCTAACTGCAATATGCAAATTAGAAAGAGAAGAAAAAAAGAGAATATTTATTTTTTGTATTACAACACACAACAACAAAAATTTGTCACAAGCGCGAAGTTAACGGCCGCGAGCGCGATCAATAGAGAAAGCAGAAGAATAGAGAAGAACACCACACAAACAAAAACAAATTATGAACTGTAAATTGAGAGCGCGGGTGGGAGCACAAAATAGAACGAAATCAGAAACTAAGCAGCGCAACAACAAAATTATATTTGCGTTTGTTAAAGTTTTGATATTAATAAATATAAATGTTAATAAATTTAACACAAACTTCGCGATGAGTATAGCGAATTATTAAAAATTGATAAAACAATGAATTTAAATTGAATATTATAGATTAACTTCACAAAAGAACGAAAGACAGTAATTAAGCGAGAGCGCAAAAAAAAAACACGACCGACTTCGATGAGTGATAATATAAATATGGGGGGCGCTCGGCGGAATGAACTGCCAGGAAAAAATATGCTGGGGAAATGAATTCATTATATTCCGCTTATTGGCTTCCAGAAAGTCTTTTTCGAGCGCTTTGGAGGCCCCTACGAAGGTTTTGCCATTATCGGAGTAAATGCGCTGTGGGCATTGTCTCCGTGCGACAAACCGAGAGAAGGCTGCGAGAAATCGTTCAGTGGTGAGGTCGGAGGTAGCCTCGAGATGAATTGCCTTCATGCTGAAACACACAAAAACGCAGTCGCAGTCGGAGTCGCCCGCAGGAGCGGAGTATCCCATGTTGGTCGAGATATGGGTTCAAATTGAGTAGCGTGCTGGATGATGGAAGGGGTCGCCCTTCACAAAGGTCCCGTATCTCCGCGGCGTATTCTCGACGGCGTAGTGTGGTCGCGGTAGTGTGGCATTAAACTCGTTGCTCCAGCTGGGTGTCTGGAAGTTAATTATTGAGAGTTGGCCAGTATTCGGGATCCCGCCGGAGCCAGTCCGGCCCATGCCACCAGAGGCTACTGGACGATAGCTTTACCGCGGAGACTTCACGGCTTGCCAGATCAGCGGGATTGTCTTCGGAACGCACATGTGACCAGCTTTGGCCACTGGTGCTTTTGGAGATGCTGGATACTCGGTTGGCCACGAAGGTGGACTAACTACACGGGGGTTTATTAAGCCAAGCCAACACAATGGTGGAGTCGGTACAAACCTGGGAGGTGGGATTGGGAGTTTAGGAACGATCGACGCCATGAGATCGGCTAGCAAAACCGCTCCGCACAACTCCAGCTGAGGCAGCGAGACTGTTTTGACCGGAGCTACACGGGTCTTAGCCGTTAATAAATGGACGCTTACACGATCGTGATACCGAACCCGCACATATAGGGCTGCTCCGTACGCTTTCTGTGATGCATCACAGAAGCCATGAAGCTCCCACGAGAGCGTATCGCTGGTGTTTAGCCAACGAGGGATGCAGAGTGGACTGAGGCCTGGGTATTCCTGCAGGAATTCGTGCCATTGCTGCAGCAGGAGAGGCGGCAGAGCGTCATCCCAGCCCAGTTCGGTTAACCAGATTTGCTGCATGAATATCTTCGCTCTGATAACAAATGGGACTAGCCAGTCAGCGGGGTCAAAGAGTTTAGCAATATGGGACAGAACCTGCATCTTGGAGATCGACTCCTTCACTGGTGGGTCCGCTACGGTGAAGAAGAAGACGTCCTCGGCGGCTTGCCAGCGGATTCCCAAGGTTTTCGCAGTGCTCGCGTCTTCCAGCTCGAGAAAGTCCTCTCGCAGCAGATGCTCTCTTGGGATAGCTTGAAGTACACCCTTCTTATTGGAATTCCACTTCCGAAGCGGGAGGCCCGCAGATTGAAGGGCAGCTTGAAGCTCTTGTATGGCGAGACGGGCGTCGTCTTCGGTACGAAGGATTTCGCTCGCCTGAGAGTACATCGCTTGCACATCTTGTGCCAATTGTAAAAGGACTCGGATCGCCAAGAATGGCGCGCAGTTAACCCCAAACGTGACAGTTTGTAGCTCATAATCCTGAATACTGCCGCAACGATCTCGGTAGAGGATGCGCTAAAAGAGGTATGCCTGGGGTCGACTCGGGTTTGTCCATACATCTGCGTTATGTCAGCGTTGAAAACGAACTGAAAGAACCGCCATTTCAGTAGCTAAAGCGTGAGATCGGCCTGAAGAGTAGGCCCGATGTGCAAGACATCGTTAAGGCTGATGCCTCGGGTGAAGGGACTCGACGCGTTAAATACCACGCGTACCTTGGTTATGGTGCTGTCGGGCTTGAACACCACGTGATGGGGGAGATAGAAGTTTTTTCCATCCTGAGGCGGTGTCCCCCAAATCATATGGCCCAACTCCTCGTATTCTTGGATTATGGCATCGTACTGCGTTTTTAGGACGGGATCCTTGAGAAGGTGTGCTTTATTCCGCAGGAATTAAGCCAGCACGATCGGTCTTGAATGACCCAAGTCGACGCTATTCGGACCTTTGAACGGAAGGGACACAATATATGGGCCATCCTTCCCTCTTCGGGTGGTCTCCTGGAAATTCCGCTCGCAGAATACGTCATCCTCATTTTCCGGCTTTGCGGGAAGGTCTTCCACCTCCCAAAACTTGGTGAGGAGTACATCAAGTTTTGCTTCCGAATTGACTCGCGTCCGTGCAGCGAAACCTAATCGCGCCTCCGGAGGGTCAGGCATGATCGCTCCACACAGAACCCATCCAAAGATGGTTTCCAGCCCAACGAAATCACCAATATCCTTTTTGATCCGCTCTCCGAGGATGTGTGGAAACAGGTCTACACCGATAATCATATCAATAGGCGCGGGCTTGTTGTAGTACGTGTCAGCCAGGGGGCGATCGAGGCACTGCGTCGGAACCGTGTTAAGGAATGGAGGCGTTGGAATGGCCCCCGACAATTTGGATACGACCAGGGCGGAGACCTCAATCTTGTTCAGCCTGTCACACTGAGTAGACAGCATCAGCAGACACACTTTGTCGGCGCATCCTCCATCACTCTGGCCCATGCCAGTAACTGCGGCGTCTACTGGATAAAAGGGGGGCTGGACCATGTTGAAGACACGTTCGGATAGGAAGGTTGAATCGGCTCCCGAGTCGATCAACGCAAAAATATGGTGCTCCACACCGCGATGGCGCAGAGTGACAATCGCAGTGCCTAAGAGCCTGCCTGGGGTAGATGCAAAATAACTTTGAGCATTTGTGAGCTGATTGCTCGTGGACGGACGCTCTGTGGCGCCGAATGGTGGGGCTTGCGCAGCGGACGGCAAGGGCACGGACACATCACTAGGATGCAACAGGGTATGATGACGTTCCTTACATGTATGGCAATTATGCGCAATGGAGCAGCCCTTCACTTGATGACCGCGAGCAAAACAATTCAAACAGAGTCCCAGCTGTCTAATGATTTCCAAACGCCTTGGAACAGGCATGTCAAGGAAACTAAGACAATGCCGTATTGGGTGATTCTCCCGATGGAAAAGCTTGCAAGACGCGGGTTTGAGCTGAGCTTGCGCGGGAAACGCTTGAACCTTCATCGTCGCAGAGGATTTGCGGGGGCCAATGGGGATAGTTTGGACACTTGGGACCGACTTATTTTCTTCGGTGGCATCCAGGACACGATACCGATCAGTGAGAAATTGGTTCAAATCGTACCAAGTGGAGACGACAGTCTTATTTGGCACTGATTGTTCCCACAGGAGGATTGTGGCCTTCGGCAATTTGCTAGTGCATATGGCGATAAGTAAGACATCCCAATTCTCAGTGCTAAAACCCGAACGCTCAAGAGCGGTAAGAAATGCAGTCTGCAGCTCTCGCAAGGCTTTGCCCGACTATTGTGCCACCGCGGGAATCTGAAGGAGTTGTCTGATTTGAGTCATTACAAGCAGACGGCTATTTTCGTACCGTGCGGTGAGGTTCTCCCACGCGGCCTGGAAACCGTCATTCGTCAGGGGGGACTTCGCCACGATGGTTCTCGCTTCCCCTCGCGTCGTGGTGTTCAAGGGATAAAGCTTCTCCACTTGTGACAAATACGGATTGGCGATATAAATGGCAGCGAACAAATCGCGGAATGTGGGCCATGCTAGACTGTCACCATCAAATGTCTCCACCTCACACGGAGGAACTCTATGCCCCGGAGGCCCCGACGGAGCGGTGAGCTGACGCCTAAGATCTCTGCCGAGAGCTGCTCGATGCGTTCTGCTTACGCCGCGTAAGCGGAATCGTGCTTCGCCTTGATGTGGCTTATGTTTGCTAGGCTGTCCTCGTCTCGTTGGGTCGTCAAGGCCTTGTGACACAGGGAGTATTCCATCTCGACAGTTGACCAAAGGGATTTGAGCTGCTCTAAGTGCATTTTAATGGAAAATAAGGGCACTTCAGAAGTTAGAGCTTCACACTCCCGAGCTTCGAACAGAGTCAATGCGCCGCACGCCAGAACAAAATCGGAGACGGACATTCTGGATTGTTCTCTACGCTGTTGGGATAGGGATCGGGTGACGGGAACGTCAGAACAGTGCGTCACTATAACGTGCCTGATCTGAGCCTGGATTGAAAGCTTGGAATGACCTTTGTGTTCGCTCGAGTCTTTAACCCAGAATCTCCGCCCTGTAGGCTGGACGAGGACGGACGGGACTTTGGGGATTCGCTGAGGCTGCGAGCAGACGTGGACTTGCGCGGAATGTCCGTACGCTTTGCAGTCACCGGAGTCTTCGGAGGCCGAACCTTCTCCGGAGTTGCAGAGGAGGACGAAAGACTGTTAGACTTTGGCGCAGTCTTGGACGGCTCAGAGGCCATACTCAGGGGACGACTTTACCGACGAAGTCCGAGTTTGCGGGCCCTTTGGTTTTGGAAAAAACAACAGGAAAAAAAGGAGAAGCGGACTGTATGGGGACGCAAGAATTTTTCTCACTGTGCACTGCAGGATTGCGGGAGAATTCTCTCGCGTGTGGCTCGGAAACGGAGCCCTTTTAATGGAGATATATGCGGAACAATATTCGAACGCACGAATGCAAATCGAAAACTACACGTAGACACAGCGGAGTGATTACAAAGAAAATTCAGATGGATTTGTAAGTAACGATGGGAGTACGTATAAAACAAAACACGGATGAAATATATAAATAAAGATATATAGGGCAAAGAATATAAATTTTATATAAATCTGGATGGAAACGGACATATATATAGATGAGCACAATAAAGGCTGGAAAAAAAATATATATGTATGTATTTATAAATATGGGCGGATAGATATATATATGCGCAAAATACTGGCCGGAAAAAATTATATATATAATTTATAAATATGGACGGATATATAAATGGGCACGGTAATGCTGAAAAAAATATATATATTGTAAACTCTCTATTATTTTAGCTTGTAATCTGTTGAGATTGTCTTTATATTTTCAGATTTTATTCTTTATTTAAAATTAATTGCACATGTTATCTTATTGCCTATATACGGGAGAGTCTGCCCGTACCCCGCCTCAGTATATTATACCCTTTCAGTGTGACCACATCAGATTATCGGGGAAATAACCGCTGAGGAGAGGGGCGGGCTTATCTAAAATATTCTTAATGTTTACATTCGGCCAATCCTGACATTTGATCGACCTCGGTCATACAATTTAACGTACAACATACAATATACGTACATAATACAAACAGAAACTCACAGTTTTATCACACGCATGCATCCACGGCTTGAGTCGGGCTGATTCTAAGATACCTTTGTACGGCAATTGAGTAAGTTGACAATCGTCAATATCAGTGACTTCGTAACGGTCATTTAAAAAGACTCGATTTATCTTATAAGGACCACAGTACTTAGGAGCAAACTTTTTGCACGACCCGGGAGTGACATCAACATTGCGAATGGCCACAAAATCATTGACCCTAAAGGATAATGGTGCCTTATGCCTTAAGGCGTACCGTTTTTCATTGCGCTCCTGCGATAATTGAATTTTCGCACTTGCCTCTTGTCTAGTGGCCTCAAGGTTACAGGGGTTTTCTGAACTAAATTTTTCGTCAAGGTACTCGGTTAATTCGTCTACTAGGGGGCCTCGCTGATCACAACCAAACAACAATATTGATGGAGTTTTACCGGTACTACTCTGCACTGAGTTATTGATAGCGAACTCTACACGGTTGATTAATTTATACCAATCGGCTTAAGCTAAAGGTTCTGATAGCTTTCCCAACATTGGGGTCAACACACGGTTCATACGCTCGACCTGTCCATTAGCTTGAGGCGCGGCAGTCGCTACTTTAATGTGGTGAATATTTCGGTTCTCTACAAATTCAGCAAACTCAAACGATGTAAAACACGTACCTCTATCGGATATAATTCTTCTTGGTCGGCTATAATAATCAAAATATTTTTCTACCGCGGCGGTAACTTCTTTGGTACTAGTGGAATTTACGGGATACAATTTAACAAACTTTGTAAATGCGTCAATCACTACCAAAAGGTGCTTTCTTTTTGATGTGACACTCGGTAAGGGGCCTAAGTGGTCAACATGGATAGTATCAAATGGAATCGGACTCTTCGGAATACTATGCAAGGTTCTATTATGTATAGTTCTGGGAACACTATGTAGGATACACGACAGACAATCCTTTATAAATGCTTCGACTTTTGCATTCATTAATGGGAACCAGTACTTTTCCTTCAAATTGCTTACACATTTCGCAACGCCTAAATGGCCCAGTTTCTCGTGACACCTTCTTATTATTTCCCCTTGCATGCGAGTCGGTGCATACAAACACAGTCTCTCCTTAGCATTTCTTTTGTACACTATACCATCAACTAACTCAAATCCAACATCATCGCCTTTTTCTAAATTTTCTCTTAATTTACGGATATCCGGATCTCTTATCTGTTCTGACTGCAATAATAAATCAACATCTTGCGGAGACGCACCCACTACACCAACCAGGTTTGCCGACTCATTTCGACCGAGCTGGTCACCGCTTGCACTTTGGTTACATAGTAACGGATCTTTACTCTCTTGTATTCTACTTAATCTCGGATCAACAGAACTTTCATCTAAAGAGAAATAACTCTTCCCTAACTGAGCACACGGTTCTATCTCAAACTGGCTTGAACAACTTTTCCCTAATGGAACACACGGTTTTATCTCACACGGTTTTAAATAATTCTTCCCTAAAGCGGCACACGGTTTTATTTCACACGGGTTTATCTCACACGGGTCTATCTCACACGGGTCTATCTCACACGGTTTTGAACAAATTTTCCCTAAAGGAACACACGGTTTTATTTCACACGGGTTTATCTCACACGGGTCTATCTCACACGGGACTATCTCACACGAGACTATCTCACACAGTCCAATCGAATCTCCACTAAACTCATTTTTCTCTGAGGGGACACACGGTTCTATTAGGGCATTCGGGTCTCTCTTCACTAACAAATCGCAAGGATCACCTTCTGCAATATCTTCTATCAACTCGGTTTGCCGACATAATGCGTCTACATGGCCCATGTTCCAATTCCAACGACCACCGCACAATGCGGGGATTTATTGATTTTTTACTTAAGGTTTGAACCAACGAATTGCAATCAGTAACGATCAAAAATAGTCTGTGTTCTAGATATACGCGAAATCGGCGCGCTGCATATATTATGAATAATAAGAGACTGGATGCATTTTGCCATCAGTCTGTCTTTGCATGAAAGAGGCACCAAAGCCATTTGAACTGGCGTCAGTATGCAACTCAGTTTCGTAATTAGGGTTAAAGATAGCTAATACGGGCGGACTAGATAAAGCAGATCTTAACGTAACAAATGCGTTTTTAGCGGTTTTGTTCATCGGAAATGGTCCACCTTGTTTAAGCAACTCGGTTAACGGCTTGGCAATGCGGGAGAAATTCGGAACAAATTTGCGAAAATAAGAAAATAGGCCCAAGCAGGAATGCAATGCTTTGCTGTTAAGTGGTTCTGGGTATTCTTGAATAGCTTTTATATGTGTATTATTTGGTAAAATTCCCTTATCACTCACTTCATATCCTAAATAATCTGTTCGCTTCTGTACGAAAATGCTTTTCTTTAAATTGAGCTCTAAATTGTACTCAATAAAACGATCTAACAGTTTTGCTAACAACTTAAGATGCTGATCCACGGTGCGAGTGGCAAGAATAATATCGTCCATATACACCACAAGTTTTCGGTCTCTTATCATATCACTAAGTATGTTCGATATAAATCTCTGAAATACAGCTGGTTCGTTGTTTAGACCAAAAGGCATTCTCAGATATTCGAACTGCCCATCGGGTGTAACAAATGCGGTGTATTTAATTGAATCCTCTTCCATGCCTACATGGTAAAAACCACTTTTCAAATCTATGACGGAGAATACGGTCTTGCCTTCCAGGTATTCTAGGCAATCTTCCATTAAAGGCAACGGAAAATTATCTCTCACAGTCTTCTTATTTAAACCTCGATAATTAACGCTCATTCGTGTATTGCCATCTTTTTTCCGCACTAGGACAATGGGGGACGCATAGGGGGAATCGCTTGGTCGGATTACATTATTGGCTAACAACTCACTAACTGTTTTAGAAACGATTCCGCTTTCACGATATGATAATCTTCTAGGACTACTATGTAATGGTGTTGTTTCCGTCAGACATATTCTCATCATATCTTTGGGCGAGCCGTCATTAATTGAAAATCTGTCAACGTAATGCTCACTCACAATATCTCGGCACTCACGCATCGCACCTAATCCAAATTCACTACCAACAGTAATATTTCCAGTATCTGACAGCGTTGCACAAACAGTTTCAAACTCTGTTAGCCATTCTCGAAACGGGGATGCATTAGTGTTTACATTAGGGTTATTACAATTATTATGCAGATCGGCGGTGTTAATATTAATGGTATTATGCTTATGATATTTAGTAAACAGGGATGCACAGAAGGATTTGTAAATAAAAGCAATGGTACTCTTTAATGATGCGGAATTCTTTTTGTACTCTCTTATATTTTCAATCAATAAGAACTTAAGACCTATTTTATTCAAGGCATCTCTACCAAGAAGTAGTTGCGTCGGCATAATATTATCGGAAATAACTAAAAATTGAATTTCATAATATTTTTCGCAAAACAGAAGTAAACATTTGACTGTTCCAAAAGTCAGAATAGAGCCACCGCTCAGTCCATGAAAAGAACTTTTAACTAATTTATCGCAAATCAAATGCGGCATCAATGCTCTACTGGCAAAACTTACTGGGCTTCCGGAGTCTAATAGGGCAAAAATATTATTAATATCGGTGCATCGCCCTTTACAATATATTCTTAAACTTACTAATTGACTAAATGACTTATCATCAATGGTGTCCGGGTCTTCACTAGCGCTGGCGGCGATCTGGGTTCGCATTGGACAATTCCGGTATTGAAGTTACGAGTCTTAAGTACGAGTCTGGTCCATGGATACGAACCTGGTCCCTGCTCGGGCGCCAGTTACGAGTCTATCATCCGTCTCTCCATGGGAGACATGGGAGATGACACACAAGACTCTTCCTTTAACCACTAGTTTACCATGAAACTAATTACACAGAAGCTTGATTTAAAGTTATAATTCGGTTATTACTTGAATGTACCTCTGGTTCCGAGGCCAGACTAAGACTGCCACTGTTCCAGAGATCGGAGCCTTAAATATACCTCAAGAGGGTGTTGAGCCGATGTTGAGAGTAGGTCGCTCTTCCGGTGAAGTTAGCAGAAACGGGTTGGTTACAAAGAACAAAAAAGTGCTTATGCTATGTGATAGGAAGTTAAAGTGCTTACTCTAGGTATAGGAAGTCATTAATGGAACAAGTGGATAGTGTGGATTCAAATGGGTCACAATGTACTTAAGGTTATGGAATGTGTGGGTTGCCAACGTGACTTTTCATGAGGGCGGGTATACTACCCGGAACTCATTCAGCAGTTTCTGGTATTGCGTCTTGTCTTGGTGCATCATAGTTGGTCCGGGTGCAGGGCACGGTTCTACTTGTTCTGTAGGAGTCGGCGTATCGTGGAGAAACGCGTGTGCTAACTTTAATGGCCCATTTTGAAGCACCGAAAACAACTTCCTTTCGGTCTCTCGGGGCGTGGACAGTCGGTGCTGAAGTGACCAATCTGGCGGCAATTGTAACATTTCATCTCCTTTACAGCTGACGTAGTGGCCTGTGCACGGTCTGAAGTCGGAAGAGCTTGAGGAACGTAGTTTCTTGCTGGTGGCTGAACTGTCTGAAAACGCATCATCTCCTCGCAATTCGTTGAGAGAAGTGCAATAGTACAACGGTGCGGACAATCCGGTTCGATCTCGTAGTCCGTCAACAATGTACTTGATCACAGCATAATGATGAAATACTGCAAGAGGGACTCTCCTTTGCCAATCGGGCGCTTTCTCATTTGGTTAGCAATATCGTGGTTTGTCATTTGAAGGCCAAATACCTTCACAAGGGCATCCTTCAGCTCCTTCCAGTTTGTCGTCTTTTCGAATATCATGTATGCTTTAACGGATCCCTCCAGCAGTCGGTTGCCCAACGACCAACATTGGGAATCACTCAGTACATACATACTAGCCGCTTTCTCCAGCTCACGAATCCATACGTGAATGGACAGATCACCATCACTGTTTACTGTTTACAATTCGATGCTACTAAAAATCGAAGCCAATTCGTCAGAGTCGCTCGCATGTGCGCTTTCACGAACATGCACGTTCGCGTCTGGTCTCACAGACGTCTCACGAGACATCGTAGGCAACTGGTTTGCACCCACTTGACTGTTTCCTAAGCCGCGCTGCTCAATTGGAGGCTCCGGACCAACATCCACAAGTTGTCCGGCAAGCACATTCGCACGTGGGCTGATTGCCTGCTCTTCGGGTACATCACTTTCTCCAGACGCTTCCAACTGATTCTCCGACATGACTGCTCTTACCAATGCTCGCAATTGGTAAATTGACGCTTCTTTGTCACAAGGTACTTCTTTGGCCGCTAGCAACTCAAACAATGCGGTTTTATTTAATTTAATGATCTCGGTGTATTTCATAAAAAGACTTTCGTTAGGGCAAACCCCACACCTGATTTGTAAACTCTCTATTATTTGAGCTTTTAATCTGTTGAGATTGTCTTTATATTTTCGGATTTTATTCTTTATTTAAAATAAATTGCACATGTGATCTTATTGCCTATATTCGAGAGAGTGTGCCCGTACCCCGCCTCAGTATATTATACCCTTTCAGTGTGACCACATCAGATTATCGCGGAAATAATCGCTGAGGAGAGGGGCGGGCTTATTTAAAATATTCTTAATGTTTACAATATGTATTTATTTATAAATATGGGCGGATATATATATGCGCACAAAATACTGGCCAGAATAAATTATATGTATAATTTATAAATATGGACGGATATATATATGGACACGATAATGCTAGAACAAATAGTTCTATGCATTTATTTATAAATATCGGCGGATATAAATATGTGCGCAAAATACTGGCCGGAAAAATATCATATATATAATTTATGAATATGGACGGATATATATATATATGGTCACGATAATGGCTGGAAAAAATATATATATATTTATTTATAAATATGGACGGGTATATAATTAGGCGAAATAAGGGAATCGGAAATAATGTTCAAATTAAATGGCGCACTCAAGCCGCCTATCGATATCAAGACTCGACTCACATGTCACCACTACTCCGAAAACAGCTGCCGGCCACTGTTTATATATTTGTTTTTTTTTTTTTGTTTTGGTGATTAATTGTGTTATAATAATTTTTTGTGGTTGTGTGGAGAGAAAAAAAGCAAAAACGAATCGCTTTTACACACCGCGACTGTTGTGCGCGAAAGGAATGAAACAAACGATCAGTGCATATGGATATATATACATACAGGCGTAAGTACACAGGTGAGCATATGTATGTATGTGTGCACGTGTGTTGTTCACAAAAAACGTAAGTAATTTGTTATTAAGCTAACTCGATCGGATGATAGGAAATTCAATGCCCTTGTTGGGTTCCTTTCCTCCCCCCTTTTTTTTTTGTTTTGTTTAATAAATGTGCGACACCGAAATGGATTATGTGTATGTGGATATGTACATAGGTGTGTGCATCAATATATGACGATGTATGTATGTATGTGAGAAAGTGCACCGGTTTGCCAATATGCGTGTGGGGAAATTAATTGGCCACTTGAAATTCAAACACACAAGAAATCGCGGTGAATACTTTAATTACTATTTTTTTGTGGTAAATGTGCGACACCGAAATGAATTATGTGTATACAGATATGTACATATGCGCGTACATCAACATATGACGATGTAGGTATGTATGTAAGAAGATACACCGGTTTGCGGATACGCGCGCGAGGAAATTAATTGGCCAATTGAAATAATTCGAACACATAAGATAATTTTTTTTTTTTTTTTTATAACACCTTTGTAAACTCTCTATTATTTTAGTTTTTAATCTGTTGAGATTGTTTTTGTATTTTCGGATTTTATTCTTTTCTTAAATTTAATTGCACATGTGGTCTTATTGCCTATATTCGAGAGAGTGTGCCCGTACCCCGCCTCAGTATATTATACCCTTTCAGTGTGACCAAATTCGATTATCGGGAAAATAATCGCTGAGGAGAGGAGCGGGCTTATTTAAAATATTCTTAATGTTTACAATCGGCCAATCCTGACATTTGATCGACCTCGATCATACAATTTTACATACAACATACAATATACGTACATATTACAAACAGAAACTCACAGTTTTATCACACGCATGCATCCACGGCTTGAGTCGGGCTGATTCTAAGATACCTTTGTACGGCAATTGAGTAAGTTGACAATCGTCAATATCGGTGACTTCGTAACGGTCATTTGGAAAGACTCGATTTATCTTATAAGGACCACGGTACTTAGGAGCGAACTTTTTGCACGACCCGGGAGTGACATCAACATTGCGAATGGCCACAAAATCATTGACCCTATAGGATAATGGTGCCTTATGCCTTAAGGCGTACCGTTTTTCATTTCGCTCCTGTGATAATTGAATTTTCGCACTTGCCTCTTGCCTAGTGGCCTCAAGGTTACAGGGGTTTTCTGAACTAAATTTCTCGTCAAGATACTCGGTTAATTCATCTACTAGGGGGCCTCGCTGATCGCAACCAAACAACAACATTGATGGAGTTTTACCGGTACTACTCTGCACTGAGTTATTGATAGCGAACTCTACACGACTAACTAATTTATACCAATCGGCTTGAGCTAAAGGTTCTGACAACTTTCCCAACATTGGGGTCAACACACGGTTCACACGCTCGACCTGTCCATTAGCTTGAGGCGCGGCAGTAGCTACTTTAATGTGGTGAATATTTCGGTTCTCTACAAATTCAGCAAACTCAAACGACGTAAAACACGTACCTCTGTCGGATATAACTCTTCTTGGTCGGCTATAATAATCAAAATATTTCTCTAACGCGGCGGTAACTTCTTTGGTACTAGTGGAATTTACGGGATACAATTTAACAAACTTTGTAAATGCGTCAATCACTACCAAAAGGTGCTTTCTTTTTGATGTGACACTCGGTAAGGGGCCTAAGTGGTCAACATGGATAGTATCAAATGGAATCGGACTCTTTGGAATACTATGCAAGGTTCTATTATGTATAGTTCTGGGAACACTATGTAGGATACACGGCAGACAATCCTTTATAAATGCTTCGACTTTTGCATTCATTAATGGGAACCAGTACTTTTCCTTCAAATTGTTTACACATTTCTCAACGCCTAAATGGCCCAGTTTCTCATGACACCTTCTTATTAATTCCCCTTGCATGCGAGTCGGTGCATACAAACACAGTCTTTCCTTAGCATTTCTTTTGTACACTATACCATCAATTAACTCAAATCCAACATCATCGCCTTTTTCTAAATTTTCTCTTAATTTACGGATATCCGGATCTCTTATCTGTTCTAACTGCAATAATAAATCAACATCTTGCGGAGACGCACCCACTACACCAACCAGGTTTGCCGACTCGTTTCGATCGAGCTGGTCACTTCTTTCACTTTGGTTACATAGTAACGGATCTTTACTCTCTTGTATTCTACTTAATCTCGGATCAACAGAACTCTCATCTAAAGAGAAACAACTCTTCCCTAACTGAGCACACGGTTCTATCTCAAACGGGCTTGAGCAACTTTTCCCTAATGGAACACACGGATTTATCTCACACGGTTTTAAATAATTCTTCCCTAAAGCGGCACACGGTTTTATTTCACACGGGTTTATCTCACACGGGTCTATCTCACACGGGTCTATCTCACACGGTTTTATCTGAAACGGTTTTGAACAAATTTTCCCTAACGGAACACACGGTTTTATTTCACACGGGTTTATCTCACACGGGACTATCTCACACAGTCCAATCGAATCTCCACTAAACTCATTTTTCTCTGAGGGGACACACGGTTCTATTGGGGCATTCGGGTCTCTCTTCACTAACAAATCGCAAGGATCAAAATCACCTTCTGCAATATCTTCTAACAACTCGGTTTGCCGACTTAATGCGTCTACATGGCCCATGTTTGAACCGGATCTGTGAACAATGGAATAATCAAAATTTTCCAATTCCAACGACCACCGCGCAATGCGGGGATTTATTGATTTTTTACTTAAGGTTTGGACCAACGAATTGCAATCAGTAACGATCAAAAATGGTCTGTGTTCTAGATATACGCGAAATCGGCGCACTGCATATATTATGGCCAAAGTTTCGAGTTCGAAACTGTGATAGCGGGACTCGGCGGCTGTCGCCTTTCGGGAATAATAAGAGACTGGATGCATTTTGCCATCAGTCTGTCTTTGCATGAAAGAGGCACCAAAGCCATTTGAACTGGCGTCAGTATGCAACTCAGTTTCGTAATTAGGGTTAAAGATAGCTAATACGGGCGGACTAGATAAAGCGGATCTTAACGTAACAAATGCGTTTTTAGCGGTTTTGTTCATCGGAAATGGGCCACCTTGTTTAAGCAACTCAGTTAACGGTTTGGCAATGCGGGAGAAATTCGGAACAAATTTGCGAAAATAAGAAAATAGGCCCAAGCAGGAATGCAATGCTTTGCTGTTAAGTGGTTCTGGGTATTCTTGAATAGCTTTTATATGTGTATTATTTGGTAAAATTCCCTTATCACTGACTTCATATCCTAAATAATCTATTCGCTTCTGTAGGAAAATGCTTTTCTTCAAATTGAGCTCTAAATTGTACTCAATAAAACGATCTAACAGTTTTGCTAACAACTTAAGATGCTGATCCACGGTGCGAGTGGCAAGAATAATATCGTCCATATACACCACAAGTTCTCGGTCTCTAATCATATCACTAAGTATGTTCGATATAAATCTCTGAAATACAGCTGGTCCGTTCTTCAGACCAAAAGGCATTCTCAGATATTCGAACTGCCCATCGGGTGTAACAAATGCGGTGTATTTAATTGAATCCTCTTCCATGCCTACATGGTAAAAACCACTTTTCAAATCTATGACGGAAAATACGGTCTTGCCTTCCAGGTATTCTAGGCAATCTTCTATTAAAGGCAACGGAAAATTATCTCTCACTGTCTTCTTATTTAAACCTCGATAATCAACGCACATTCGTATATTGCCATCTTTTTTCGCACTAGGACAATGGGGGACGCATAGGGGGAATTGCTTGGTCGGATTACATTATTGGCTAACAACTCACTAACTGTTTTAGAAACGATTCCTCTCTCACGATATGATAATCTTCTAGGACTACTATGAAATGGTGTTGTGTCCGTCAGACATATTCTCATCATATCTTTGGGCGAGCCGTAATTAATTAAAAATCTGTCAACGTAATGCTCACTCACAATATCTCGGCACTCACGCATCGCACCTAATCCGAATTCACTACCAACAGTAATATTACCAGTGTCTGACAGCGTTGCACAAACAGTTTCAAACTCTGCTAGCCATTCTCGAAACGGGGATGCATTCGTGTTTACATTAGGGTTATTACAATTATTATGCAGATCGGTGGTGTTAATATTAATGGTATTATGCTTATGATATTTAGTAAACAGGGATGCACAGAAGGATTTGTAAACAAAAGCAATGGTACTCTTTAATGATGCGGAATTCTTTTGATACTCTCTTATATTTTCAATCAATGAGAACTTAAGACCTATTTTATTCAAAGCATCTCTACCAAGAAGTAGTTGCGTCGGCATAATATTATCGGGAATAACTAAAAATTGAATTTCATAATATTTTTCGCAAAACAGAAGTAAACATTTGACTGTTCCAAAAGTCAGAATAGATCCACCGCTCAGTCCATGAAAAGAACTTTTAACTAATTTATCGCAATTCAAATGCGGCATCAATGCTCTACTGGCAAAACTTACTGGGCTTCCGGAATCTAATAGGGCAAAAATATTATTAATATCGGTGCATCCCCCTTTACAAGATATTCTTAAACTTACTAATTGAATAAATGACTTATCATCAATGGTGTCCGGGTCTTCACTAGCGCTCATAGCGGCGATCTGGGTTCGCATTGGACAATTCCGGTATTGATGGCCCATTTTGAAGCACCGAAAACAACTTCCTTTCGGTCTCTCGGGGCGTGGACAGTCGGTGCTGATGTGACCAATCTGGCGGCAATTGTAACATTTCATCTCCTTTACAGCTGACGTAGTGGCCTGCGCACGGTCTGAAGTCGGACGAGCTTGAGGAACGTAGTTTCTTGCTGGTGGCTGAACTGTCTGAAAACGCATCATCTTCTCTCGCAATTCGTTGAGAGAAGTGCAATAGTACAACGGTGCGGACAATCCGGTTCGATCTCGTAGTCCGTCAACAATGTACTTGATCACATCTGTGTCTTCAAAATTACCCTGCTGAGCTATATTTCGCATAATGATGAAATACTGCAAGAGTGACTCTCCTTTGCCAATCGGGCGCTTTCTCATTTGGTTAGCAATCTCGTGGTTTGTCATTTGAAGGCCAAATACCTTCACAAGGGCATCCTTCAGTTCCTTCCAGTTTGTCGTCTTTTCGAATATCATATATGCTTTAGCGGATCCCTCCAGCAGTCGGTTGCCCAACGACCAACATTGGGAATCACTCAGCACATATACACTAGCCGCTTTCTCCAGCTCACGAATCCATACGTGAATGGACAGATCACCATCACCAGAAAACTTAGGTACAGTAGTTTCAACATCCTTCAAGTTTATGCGGCAATTATATTCCGGTGTGCTGAAGTTCTCCTCCAGCTCCATAACACGCGTTTTTAGCTCAACCAGGTTCTTACGTGCTGTATACAATTCGATGCTACTAAGAATCGAAGCCAATTCGTCAGAGTCGCTCGCATGTGAGCTTTCACGAACATGCACGTTCGCGTCTGGTCCTACAGACGTCTGACGAGACATCGTAGGCAACTGGTTAGCACCCACTTGATCCGGTGTACTCGGCTGCTCACTGTTTCCTAAGCCGCGCTGCTGAATAGGAGGCTCCGGACCAACATCCACAAGTTGTCCGGCAAGCACATTCGCACGTGGGCTGATTGCCTGCTCTTCGGGTACATGACTTTCTCCAGACGCTTCCAACTGATTCTCCGACATGACTGCTTTTACCAATGCTCGCAATTGGTAAATTGACGCTTCTTTGTCACAAGGTAATTCTTTGGCCGCTAGCAACTCAAACAACGCGGTTTTATTTAATTTAATGATCTCGGTGTATTTCATAAAAAAGGACTTTCTTTAGGGCAAACCCCACACCTGATTTGTAAACTCTCTATTATTTTAGTTTTTAATCTGTTGAGATTGTTTTTGTATTTTCGGATTTTATTCTTTTCTTAAATTTAATTGCACATGTGGTCTTATTGCCTATATTCGAGAGAGTGTGCCCGTACCCCGCCTCAGTATATTATACCCTTTCAGTGTGACCAAATTCGATTATCGGGAAAATAATCGCTGAGGAGAGGAGCGGGCTTATTTAAAATATTCTTAATGTTTACACCTTAATAATTTTTTTTTGTCTTTTACACTTTTACAAATATATAAAAGTATGGAGGTCGCTATGAAAGAGCGGGAAACCTCACACTTTTATTCGTATGTAGGGGCAAATGAAGTATGAATAAAGAATTTTTGTACTTAGCAGGAATTCCGCCGATGCAAGGAGGAGCGGAAGGATATCCGGCTCGAAGAACCAATGTTCGTGGAGGGGCGGAGCTATTTGCTGCGTACAATTTGGCGGGTGCCAATTTCTTCTGGGTCTGGTGAGTTTGGGGTGGAATTAAAAACGCGCGAGAACTTCGTTTAAATTAGTGATTATTTTATTTACGTTACACAGGATACTGATACACACACGCAAAATGCTTCGGTTCAAAATTTATCATATGGTCCATAAGTACGCCCAAATCATTCATATTATTTAGACGTTCCAAAGGACTATTGTTTAGAAAATAAGTGACCAGTTGAGGAGAATTACGATAAAAAGTCATTACCTTACATTTGATAGTGTTAAGATTTAATAAATTAAACTGGCACCAGGATTGAAAATGTTTAAGATCAGGTTGTAGCCGACTAAATGAATCTGTTTCTTTATAAGTAAGACAAAGCTTAACATCGTCAGCATACATAAGCACACGAGAATGAATAATGACTGATGGAATTCATAAATAAAGTGAAAAGCAGGGGCCAAGATGACTACCTTGAGGTACACCAGATATCACAGGAATGAAATAGGAAAAATAAGACTTAAAAAGTACCTTCTGTTTTCTGTTCGTTACATATTCTAGAACCCAAGAAACGAAAATGGGTGGGAATCAAATGTCGTTCAGATTAGAAAGTAATAGGGTATGATTAACAGAATCAAAGGCTTTGCTGATGATTATAGAGGTAAATTCTAAAAGGTTAGTGGTTGTAGATCTACGTTTCACTAACCCATGTTGGGATGGCGAAATAATAGAAGTGTAAAAATGTTGCAATTGCAAAGCTATAATTTTCTCAAAAGCTTTCGGAATAGCGGACAATTTTGAGATGCCCCTATAGTTAGAGGCTTCGGACTTTTTGCCGTTTTTATGCCGAGGAATGATGTACGACTCCTTCCAAATAGATGGAAAAGAGGAAGATTCGCCAGACAATAAAAACAATTTTAAAATGGGTTTACATAATGCATTTGCACAGAACATCCAGGTATACCATCAAGTCCCTGAGAATAAACAGGTTTAACCAATTTAAGTTCACTAAGACGAGAACTTTCATTAATTACTGGATTAATAATACAATTAGCCTTTTTTAAATGATAAGGATACGGACTTGCTCGATATTCCGTTGAGGAATAAGTTGTTTTGAAAAAACTCGCAAACATATCGGCAATTGCCTGATCAGTGCTCGCTTTTTTATTTTGAAAGGACAAAAAAGATGGATGCTCAGAGGTCTTACGTTTAGAGTTAACGAAATTATAAAATTGTTTAGGGTCAGAAGAAAACTGAAGCTTACAGCGCTGAAGATAATTCTTATAGTATTGTGTATTAAGCATCATGAATTTTGAACGAGCGACTGTATACAGAGCGTAATCTGATGAACGACGTGTTTTTTGAAACTTCTTGTAATATCGAGTCTTCACATTTTTCAAATTGGATAACTCTCGAGAGAACCAGGGAGGTTTATTAAGCCGCTCCTGCCTACCAAGAGGCACACAAATATCAAAAAGTGAATACAGAGTATCATAAAAGAAGCGAATAACCGAGTTCATATCTCTACAATTGTACAGATAAGACCAATCAGTAGTAAAAATGTTGTTTTAAGACTATCTATCTATAGTGTTTCCGTATTCGTTTTTTTGGCAGTCAGTCCTACCTTCTTCTTTTTTTTCGAATTTACGAATCTCGTATACTCCTCAAGCTAATTTTCATTTTTTTTTTTAACGAAATGTGGCAGATTTCTGCCTTCCCTACCTTCTTCTTTCTCCGAATTTACGAATCTCGTATACTCCTCAAACTAATTTTCACTTTTTTTCACGAAGGCAGATTTCTGCCGCTTGCGATCCATTTTTGCCTTAAGTTAGAGTATGTATATTTGATTTTTACCTTAAGCTCTGTACTAGTGTTTTCGAATGAAGCGCCCATCTCTTTCGGCAATTCCATTTCAAAATCATTTGGGTTTTCACACTCATGGAAAACTTCTAAAATCCGTTTATTCTTTAACAACATTTTTGCACTAATAAATAAAATTGTCTTGAATTATATCGACAAATACTATTCAGTCCGGATTAAAGGTGTTTCCATTTATGAAGTTAAAAATAAACTGTCGCAAACGAGAGGAATAATTCTTTATTATACCTGCAGTGCATTTTTTAGGCGAGGTTGCCTTAGTTTTCTCCGCATATTGGTATAGGTAAATATTTCACCTACCTAGTGTATGTAGTCCGGCATTGATCCTAGTTGATCCTTGTTAGTTGTATTCCATTTTCAAACGCTTCTAGTTCAATAACGATTTAATTAATCGATTGTTGAAATCGCCCAATATTCAGTTTTAAAGTTGCGATTTTTTGGAAAAATTATCATTAATTCCCATTTACTAAAAATGTCTCAACTTTGGGCGCCTCTAGCACCCATGAATCTCAACTGATTTTTTATATATTTTGGATTCATAATCTCTGAAGTATTCCCTATCAATTGTATATATCATTTTTGCCAAACGCGATCACGAAAAAATGATTTTGCAACGCTATCCGAACAGAGGCCAAATTGTGCGACGGCCGGCTGTCTTTCGCTCTTGTTCCGCGGCAACGTAGCTCGAATCCAAGCGCGCTGGACGACGTGCGGATGTGTTTTGCTCTTGACCCTCAGCAACGTAGCCTGAATCACCACGAGCGTGTTGATGCGCTTCGGTGTTCCGAGCCTGTTCGGCTAAGCTGTACTCCGGATCCAACTGAGCTTGACGATGTCCAGCAGTGTTCATTTGAAGTTGCAGAGCTGTATTCCGGATCGAAACGAGATTGGCGACGCGATTCCATATTGCGAAAGCGTTGGGCAAGTCTAACTCGCAAGCTGCGATGCCTTTCAGAATGATTCTGAGCGTCGAAGCGTCGAAGGACAGCAACCATGTATTGAGTATGTCGATTTTTTATTTCAGCCGTGTTATGGGCACGGCTTCGGTTCCGTGCTGCCCGTCGTCGAGTTTTTTTGGGATGAGGAAGATCCGCGTGGCAATCGAAAACAACGATTAAAAAAATAATAATAAATGAATATAATTTTATGATGTCAAATTAGAGTCCTTGTTTTAGATATTTATTTTTGATTATTTGCTTGTCTATTATAGATTTAACCTTGTATATTTCTTATACCACTTTGATCTGACTAACTTTTTGAAGTTTGGTTACCAATACTATTTTCACTTTCACATTTGTATTCACTTCTTATCAATTATACTTTTTATTTTATTTTATTCGACAAGCGAAGTAAAAAGAACTATAGTGGTATAGGGGAGGGGCGGAGCTATTTGCTGCGTACAATTTGGCACCCCCAATTTCTTCTGTGTCTGGTGAGTTAAAGGTGGAATTAAAAACGCGCGAGAACTTCGTTTAAATTAATGATTATTTTTATTACGTTACACAGGATACCGATACACACACGCAAAATGCTTCGGTTAAAAGTAGGACTTAAATCGCAAAATAGAAAATTCTGGAGAATTGAAAAGAACGGGTGTTCTGGTGAAACCCTCGTACAAAAGTGAAATGGCGATGCCCATCAGAAACTCAAGTCACTCCTCCCAGAGTGACCGTAGCCGCCGAGGATCAAAAAAACCCTCCTCACTCCTCACTGCTCATCGCCGCTCACTGCTGTTCACCCGGTGGCGTAGACATACTGCCCCCCTTGCAACATGGTGCAATTGTCACCCTGGATATATGTAGGATAGGGGACGGCAGCGTCCTGGAGCGCCTAGATCCCACAGGAGCCGGAGACGACCCATCCGAACACTGTGTTCTGGGCTGCGTGGGGTCGGCCAGGACCAGGGTGGCGAATTTCTCACGGACCGTCGCCGACACTTCCCGGATGGGAGTGCGGATGAGCAGGTCCTCTTCGACTCGGAATATAACACTCCGCCGGAAATTACGGTCGGACCTCGATTACGGCCGTGCCTGGTCGACCCGACCTTGGTCACAGCCAGCCCCAGGGACCGGGCCAATGATAGATTGATGCGGCTCTCAGCCGCATACGCATCGAGGAGGACGCGGGTCTCGAAGGATTTCGAGCCGTTCCCCAGCCGGAGGACTGCCGTAGGTCAGTCGTCGTCCTGGCTTGGAGCAGGGAGGACAGGGAGATCTCGGGTGCGCCCTCTGGAGAAGCGGAGCGGTCGGAGGATGATCGGGAACGGTGTTGTATTGTTGGTGCATCACGTCCGGGGTGGGTGACTGGCTGCGACGCCGGCCAAGGGAGCGTCGTCTCGGCGGTTGGTGGGCCATATAGAGCAGGGTGTGGTGCCCGCATCGTCCGCACCCATGGCGACTCCGGCACGCGTTGGATGAGTGCTCGTGTGCCAAGCAATTGGGGCAGTACTTATTTACTAGCACCGCCCGGAGCCGCTTTTGCCCTCGGAGGTTGAGGCAGCGCCGACGTTGCTGCGTTGTTGCGGCAGACGCGAGGGGGCCCTGTCGTTATGGAAAGGCGATCTGAAGAACTGCAACGAAAAGAAGTTACGGAGGGGAAAGTGGATTAGTCGATGCACGGGAACGAACAACATGCACGGAGACGATGGCATTCGGACAGAAAATAGAGGAATTGGGACAGACACGCGCTGTTGTGACATTCCCCACTCGGACGAGACCGTCAGCCCCGGGCAACGTGCGCTTAATTCGCCCTAAGCGGCACTCGTTGGAGGGGAGGTTATCTTCGGACACGATCACGAGGTCGCCAGTCTGGAGACTGCAAGCCTGTGATTTCCACTTATTCCGTTTGTGGAGCTCCTTAAGGTATTCACTCTTCCACCGGCGGCAGAAAGCCTGCTGGATTGCCTTCAGTTGCTGCCATCGGTTGATTAGCGACATAGGCTCGACTAGAATCTCCGGTTCCGCAATGGGTAAGAGCGGTCCTCCAATCAGAAAGTGTCCCGGGCTCAGTGCCAGCAGATCCTCTGAGTCCTCGCTTATGGGAGAAATCGGCCTGGAGTTTAGGCACGCCTCGATTCTACACAGGAGGGTGGAAAGTTCCTCGAACGTGTACTTCACAGTAGACGAGGACTTGTAAACTAGGGTCTTAAAACTTTTGACCCCTGCATCCCACAGTCCTCCCATATGGGGGGCGTTCGGCGGAATGAACTGCCAGGAAAAAATATGCTGGGGAAATGAATTCATTATATTCCGCTTATTGGCTTCCAGAAAGTCTTTTTCGAGCGCCTACGAAGGTCTTGCCATTGTTGGAGTAAATGCGCTGTGGGCATTGTCTCCGTGCGACAAACCGAGAGAAGGCTGCGAGAAATCGTTCAGTGGTGAGGTCGGAGGTAGCCTCGAGATGGATTGCCTTCATGCTGAAACACACAAAAACGCAGTCGCAGTCGGAGTCGCCCGCAGTAGCGGAGTATCCCATGTTGGTCGAGAAATGGGTTCAAATTGAGTAACGTGCTGGATGATGGAAGGGGTCGCCCTTCACAAAGGTCCCGTATCTCCGCGGCGTATTCTCGACGGCGTAGGGTGGTCGCGGTAGTGTGGCATTAAACTCGTTGCTCCAGCTGGGTGTCTGGAAGTTAATTATTGAGAGTTGGCCAGTATTCGGGATCCCGCCGGAGCCAGTCCGGCCCATGCCACCAGAGGCTACTGGACGATAGCTTTATCGCGGAGACTCCACGGCTTGCCAGATCAGCGGGATTGTCTTCGGAACGCACATGTGACCAGCTTTGGCCACTGGTGCTGTTGGAGATGCTGGATACTCGGTTGGCCACGAAGGTGAACCAAGTACACGGGAGTTTATTAAGCCAAGCCAACACAATGGTGGAGTCCGTACAAGCCTGGGAGGCCAGGAGAGGCGGCAGAGCGTCATCCCAGCCCAGTTCGGTTAACCAGATTTGCTGCATGAATATCTTCGCTCGGATAACAAATGGGGCTAGCCAGTCAGCAGGGTCAAAGAGTTTAGCAATATGGGACAGAACCTGCATCTTGGAGATCGACTCCTTCACTGGTGGGTCCGCTACGGTGAAGAAGAAGACGTTCTCGGCGGCTTGCCAGCGGATTCCCAAGGTTTTCGCAGTGCTCGCGTCTTCCAGCTCGAGAAAGGCCTCTCGCAGCAGATGCTCTCTTGGGATAGCTTGAAGTACTTCCTTTTTATTGGAAGTCCACTTCCGAAGCGGGAGGCCCGCAGATTGAGGGGCAGCTTGAAGCTCTCGTATGGCGAGACGGGCGTCGTCTTCGGTACGAAGGATTTCGCTCGCCTGAGGGTACATCGCTTGCACATCTTGTGCCAATTGTAAAAGGACTCGGATCGCCAAGAATGGCGCGCAGTTAACCCCAAACGTGACAGTTTGTAGCTCATAATCCTGAATACTGCCGCAACGATCTCGGTAGAGGATGCGCTAGAAGAGGTATGCCAGGGGACGACTCGGGTTTGTCCTTACATCTGCGTTATGTCAGCGTTGAAAACGAACTGAAAGAACCGTCATTTCAGTAGCTAAAGCGTGAGATCGGCCTGAAGAGTAGGCCCAGTGTGCAAGACATCGTTAAGGCTAACGCCTCGGGTGGAGGGACTCGACGAGTTAAATACCACGCGTACCTTGGTTATGGTGCTGTCGGGCTTAAACACCACGTGATGGGGGAGATAGAAGTTTTCTCCATCCTGAGGCGGCGTCACCCGAATCAAATGGCCCAATTCCTCGTATTCTTGGATTATGGCATCGTACTGCGTTTTTAGGACGGGATCCTTGAGAAGGTGTGCTTCATTCCGCAGGAATTAAGCCAGCGCGATCGGTCTTGAATGACCCAAGTCGACGCTATTCGGACCTTTGAACGGAAGGGACACAATATATGGGCCATCCTTCCCTCTTCGGGTGGTCTCCTGGAAATTCCGCTCGCAGAATACGTCATCCTCATTTTCCGGCTTTGCGGGAAGGTCTTCCACCTCCCAAAACTTGGTGAGGAGTACATCAAGTTTTGCTTCCGAATTGACTCGCGTCCGTGCAGCGAAACCTAATCGCGCCTCCGGAGACAGCATCAGCAGACACACTTTGTCGGCGCATCCTCCATCACTCTGGCCCATGCCAGTAACTGCGGCGTCTACTGGATAAAAGGGGGGCTGGACCATGTTGAAGACACGTTCGGATAGGAAGGTTGAATCGGCCCCCTAGTCGATCAACGCACAAATATGGTGCTCCACACCGCGATGGCGCAGAGTGACAATCGCAGTGCCTAAGAGCCCTCTGCCTGGGGTAGATGCAAAATAACTTTGAGCATTTGTGAGCTGATTGCTCGTGGACGGACGCTCTGTGGCGCCGAATGGTGGGTCTTGCGCAGCGGACGGCAAGGGCACGGACACATCACTAGGATGCAACAGGATATGATGACGTTCCTTACATGTATGGCAATTATGCGCACTGGAGTAGCCCTTCACTTGATGACCACGAGCAAAACAATTCAAATAGAGTCCCTGCTGTCTAATGATTTCCAAACGCCTCGGAACAGGCATGTCAAGGAAACTAAGACAAAGCCGTATTGGGTAATTCTCCCGATGGAAAAGCTTGCAAGACGCGGGTTTGAGCTGAGCTTTCGCGGGAAACGCTTGAACCTTCATCATCGCAGAGGATTTGCGGGGGCCAATGTGGATGGTTTGAACACTTGGGAACGACTTATGTTCTTCGGTGGCATCCAGGACACGATACCGATCAGTGAGAAATTGGTTCAAATCGTACCAAGTGGAGACGACAGTCTTATTTGGCACTGATTGTTCCCACAGGAGGATTGTGGCCTTCGGCAATTTGCTAGTGCAAATGGCGATAAGTCAGACATCCCAATTCTCAGTGCTAAAACCCGAACGCTCAAGAGCGGTAAGAAATGCAGTCTGCAGCTCTCGCAAGGCTTTGCCCGACTATTAAGCCACCGCGGGAATCTGAAGGAGTTGTCTGACTTGAGTCATTACAAGCAGACGGCTATTTTCGTACCGTGCGGTGAGGTTCTCCCACGCGGCCTGGAAACCCTCATTCGTCAGGCGGGACTTCGCCACGATGGTTCTCGCTTCCCCTCGCGTCGTGACGTTCAAGTAATAAAGCTTCTCCACTTGTGACAAGACGGATTGTCGATATAAATGGCAGCGAACAAATCGCGGAATGTGGGCCATGCTAGGCTGTCACCATCAAATGTCTCCACCTAACACGGAGGAACTCTATGCCCCGGAGGCCCCGACGGAGCGGTGAGCTGACGCCTAAGATCTCTGCCGAGAGCTGCTCGATGCGTTCTGCGAACAACGTCCGCATTCCATTTTAATGGAAAATAAGGGCAATTCAGAAGTTAGAGCTTCGCACTCCCGAGCTTCGAACAGAGTCAATGCGTCCCACGCCAGAACGAAATCGGAGAGGGACATTCTGGATTGTTCTCTACGCTGTTGGGATAGGGATCGGGTGACGGGAACGTCAGAACAGTGCGTCACTATAACGTGCCTGATCTGAGCCTGGATTGAAAGCTTGGAATGACCTTTGTGTTCGCTCGAGTCTTTAACCGAGAATCTCCGCACTGTAGGCTGGACGAGGACGGACGGGACTTTGGGGATTCGCTGAGGCTGCGAGCAGACGTGGACTTGCGCGGAATGTCCGTACGCTTCGCAGTCACTGGAGTCTTCGGAGGCCGAACCTTCTCCGGAGTTGCAGAGGACGACGAAAGACTGTTAGACTTTGGCGCAGTCTTGGACGGCTCAGAGGCCATACTCAGGGGACGACTTTACCGACGAAGTCCGAGTTTGCGCGCCCTTTGGTTTTGGAAAAAACAACAGGAAAAAAAGGAGAAGCGGACTGTATGGGGACGCAAGAATTTTTCTCACTGTGCACTGCAGGATTACGGTAGAATTCTCTCGCGTGTGGCTCGGAAACGGAGCCCTTTTAATGGAGATATATGCGGAACAATATTCGAACGCACGAATGCAAATCGAAAACTACACGTAGACACAGCGGAGTGATTACAAAGCAAACTCAGATGGATTTGTAAGTAACGATGGGAGTACGTATAAAACAAAACACGGATGAAATATATAAATAAAGATATATAGGGCAAAGAATATAATTTTTATATAAATCTGGATGGAAACGGACATATATATAGATGAGCACAATAAAGGCTGGAAAAAAATATAAATATATGTATTTATAAATATGGGCGGATAGATATATATATGCGCAAAATACTGGCCGGAAAAATATTATATTGTAAGATGTCATTTATTTGTGTTCTGTTCGATTAATTTTAGCTATCTACACATATGTCGCGGTCAGTATTTCTAAGTATCGATTGTTAGTCATAAGTATCGATTGTTAGTAATAAGTATCGATTGTTAGTAATAAGTATCGATTGTTAGTCATAAGTATCGAGTTAGTGAGAAGTCATCGATATGTGGAGTTTGAACTCTCTCTTCTCTTCCGGCGATGCAACGAGCAAGTTGCATCCGCGCAGAAAGTGGAAAATTAAATCTAAGAAATACAAACTAATCGTTATCTTTTTCATTAAATAAATAGGTGTTTACAATATATATAATTTATGAATATGGACGGATATACATATATATATATGGTCAAGATAATGGCTGGAAAAAATATATATATATTTATTTATAAATATGGACGGGTATATAATTAGGCGAAATAAGGGAATCGGAAATAATGTTCAAATTAAATGGCGCACTCGAGCCGCCTATCGATATCAAGACTCGACTCACATGTCACCACTACTCCGAAAACAGCTGCTGGCCACTGTTTATATGTTTGGTTTTTTTTTTGTTTTGGTGATTAATTGTGTTATAATAATTTTTTGTGGTTGTGTGGAGAGAAAAAAAGCAAAAACGAATCGCTTTTACACACCGCGAGTGTTGTGCGCGAAAGGAATGAAACAAACGATCAGTGCATATGGATATATATACATACAGGCGTAAGTACACAGGTGAGCATATGTATGTATGTGTGCACGTGTGTTGTTCACAAAAAACGTAAGTAATTTGTTATTTAGCTAACTCGATCGGATGATAGGAAACTCAATGCCCTTGTTGGGTTCCATTCCTCCCCACTTTTTTTTTTTTTTTTTGTTAAATAAATGTGCGACACCGAAATGAATTATATGTATACAGATATGTACATATGCGCGTACATCAACATATGACGATGTAGGTATGTATGTAAGAAGATACACCGGTTTGCGGATACGCGCGCGAGGAAATTAATTGGCCAATTGAAATAATTCGAACACATAAGATAATTTTTTTTTTTTTTTTTATAACACCTTAATAATTTTTTTTTGTCTTTTACACTTTTACGCGGACTTGGCAAACAGCTGTGGCAAATACATGTACATGTGGGTGTAAACGAGTTTTACATATGTATGTATGGTAGATGAAGAAAATAGAAGTGGAATTGGACAAGTGCGGAAAAAAGTGCGTGGTTGTGGAATGGAAAAAAAAACGTTGGAAAAACACGCCAAGGATGGAGAACTACCATGTATCCTTGGGACAGGTCAGGTATGTACTTACAAATATATAAAAGTGTGGAGGTCGCTATGAAAGAGCGCGAAACCTCACACTTTTATTCGTATGTAGGAGCAAATGAAGTATGAATAAAGAATTTTTGTACTTAGCAGGAATTCTGCCGATGCAAGCTGGAGGAGCGGAAGGATATCCGGCTCGAAGAAACAATGTTCGTGGAGGGGCGGAGCTATTTGCTGCGTACAATTTGGCGGGTGCCAATTTCTTCTGGGTCTGGTGAGTTTGGGGTGGAATTAAAAACGCGCGAGAACTTCGATTAAATTAATGATTACTTTATTTACGTTACACAGGATACCGATACACACACGCAAAATGCTTCGGTTCAAAATTTATCATATGGTCCATAAGTACGCCCAAATCATTCATATTATTTAGACGTTCCAAAGGACTATTGTTTAGAAAATAAGTGACCAGTTGAGGAGAATTACGATAAAAAGTCATTACCTTACATTTGATAGTGTTAAGATTTAATAAATTAAACTGGCACCAGGATTGAAAATGTTTAAGATCAGGTTGTAGCCGACTAAATGAATCTTTCTTTATAAGTAAGACAAAGCTTAACATCGTCAGCATACATAAGCACACGTGAATGAATAATGACTGATGGAATTCATAAATAAAGTGAAAAGCAGGGGCCAAGATGACTACCTTGAGGTACACCAGATGTCACAGGAATGGAATAGGAAAAATAAGACTTGAAAAGTACCTTCTGTTTTCTGTTTGTTAAATATTCTAGAACCCAAGAAACGAAAATGGGTGGGAATCCAATGTCGGTTCAGATTAGAAAGTAATAGGGTATGATTAACATAATCAAAGGCTTTGCTGATGATTATAGAGGTAAATTCTAAAAGGTTAGTGGTTGTAGATCTACGTTTCACTAACCCATGTTGGGATGGCGAAATAATAGAGCTGTAAAAATGTTGCAATTGCAAAGTTATAATTTTCTCAAAAGCTTTCGGAATAGCGGACAATTTTGAAATACCCCTATAGTTAGAGGCCTCGGACTTTTTGGCATTTTTATGCAGATGAATGATGTACGACTCCTTCCAAATAGATGGAAAAGAGGAAGATTCGACAGACAATAAAAACAATTTTAAAATGGGTTTACATAATGCATTTGCGCAGAACATCCAGGTATACCATCAGGCCCCTGAGAATAAACAGGTTTAACCAATTTAAATTCACTAAGACGAGAACTTTCATTAATTACTGGATTAATAATACAATTAGCCTTTTTTAAATGATAAGGATACGGACTTGCTCGATATTCCGTTGAGGAATAAGTTGTTTTGAAAAAACTCGCAAACATATCGGCAATTGCCTGATCAGTGCTCGCTTTTTTATTTTGAAAGGACAAAAAAGATGGATGCTCAGAGGTCTTACGTTTAGAGTTAACGAAATTATAAAATTGTTTAGCGTCAGAAGAAAACTGAAGCTTACAGCGCTGAAGATAATTCTTATAGCATTGTGTATTAAGCATCATGAAGTTTGAACGAGCGACTGTATACAGAGCGTAATCTGATGAACGACGTGTTTTTTGAAACTTCTTGTAATATCGAGTCTTCACATTTTTCAAATTGGATAACTCTCGAGAGAAGCAGGGAGGTTTATTAAGCCGCTCCTGCCTACAAAAAGGCACACAAATATCAAAGAGTGAATACAGAGTATCATAAAAGAAGCGAATAGCTGAGTTCATATCTCTACAATTGTACAGATAAAACCAATCGGTAGTAATAATGTTGTTTTAAGACTATCTATCTATAGTGTTTCCGTATTCGTTTTTTTGGCAGTCAGTCCTACCTTCTTCTTTTTTTTCGAATTTACGAATCTCGTATACTCCTCAAGCTTATTTTCATTTTTTTTTCACGAAATGTGGCAGATTTCTGCCTTCCCTACCTTCTTCTTTCTCCGAATTTACGAATCTCGTATACTCCTCAAACTAATTTTCACTTTTTTTCACGAAGGCAGATTTCTGCCGCTTGCGATCCATTTTTGCCTTAAGTTAGAGTATGTATATTTCATTTTTACCTTAAGCTCCGTACTAGTGTTTTCGAATGAAACGCCCATCTCTTTCAGCAATTCCATTTCAAAATCATTTGGGTTTTCACACTCATGGAAAACTTCTAAAATCCGTTTATTCTTTAACAACATTTTTGCACTAATAAATAAAATTGTCTTGAATTATATCGACAAATACTATTCAGTCCGGATTAAAGGTGTTTCCATTTATGAAGTTAAAAATAAACTGACGCAAACGAGAGGAATAATTCTTTATTATACCTGCAGCGCATTTTTTAGGCGAGGTTGCCTTAATTTTCTCCGCATTTTGGTATAGGTAAATATTTCACCTACCTAGTGTATGTAGTCCGGCATTGATCCTAGTTGATCCTTGTTAGTTGTATTCCATTTTTAAACGCTTCTAGTTCAATAACGATTTAATTAATCGATTGTTGAAATCGCCCAATATTCAGTTTTAAAGTTGCGATTTTTTGGAAAAATTATCATTTATTCCCATTTACTAAAAATGTCTCAACTTTGGACGCCTCTAGCACCCATGAATCACAACTGATTTTTTATATATTTTGGATTCATAATCTCTGAAGTATTCCCTATCAATTGTATATATCATTTTTGCCAAACGCGATCATGAAAAAAATGATTTTGCAACGCTATCCGAACAGAGGCCAAACTGTGCGACGGCCGGCTGTCTTTCGCTCTTGTTCCGCGGCAACGTAGCTCGAATCCAAGCGGGCTGGACGACGTGCGGATGTGTTTTGCTCTTGAACCTCAGCAACGTAGCCTGAATCCTGACGAGCTTGTCGATGCGCTTCGGTGTTCCGAGCCTGTTCGGCTACGCTGTACTCCGGATCCAACTGAGCTTGACAATGTCCAGCAGTGTTGATTTGAAGCTCTGCAGCACTGTATTCCGGATCGAAACGAGATTGGCGACGCGATTCCATATTGCGAAAGCGTTGGGCAAGTCTAACTCGCAAGCTGCGATGCCTTTCAGAATGATTCTGAACGTCGAGTTGCAGTTCGATTTTCCGTTGTTCTAGATTGGCTCGAAGGACAGCAACCATGTATTGAGTTTGTCGATTTTTTAGTTCAGCCGTGTTACGCTGATAATGGGCACGGCTTCGGTTCCGTGCTGCCCGTCGTCGAGTTTTTTTGAATGAGGAAGATCCGCGTGGCAATCGAAAACAACGATTAAAAAAGGAAAAAGTCTAGGAACTTGTTTTAAATATCTATCTTTGATTATTTGCTTGTCTATTATAGATTTAACCTTGTATATTTCTTATACCACTTTGAACTTTTTGAAGTTTGGTTACCAATACTTTTTTCACTTTCACATTTGTATTCACTTCTTATCAAATATACTTTTTATTCACTTTATATGACATAGACTTTTTATTCGACAAGCGAAGTAAAAAGAACTTTAGTGGTATAGGGGTCATTAAATTCTTTTGACCATCTTTTAATGAAGCCCAGAACACTCATGGCCTTTGCGACCGTGTTGGAAATATGGGTATTAAAATTTATCTTATGGTCCATAAGTACGCCCAAATCATTCATATTATTTAGACGTTCCAAAGGACTATTGTTTAGAAAATAAGTGACCAGTTGAGGAGAATTACGATAAAAAGTCATTACCTTACATTTGATAGTGTTAAGATTTAATAAATTAAACTGGCACCAGGATTGAAAATGTTTAAGATCAGGTTGTAGCCGACTAAATGAATCTGTTTCTTTATAAGTAAGACATAGCTTAATATCGTCAGCATACATAAGCGCACGTGAATGAATAATGACTGATGGAAGATCGTTAATAAATAAAGTGAAAAGCCCCTTGTTCACGCCACCGGGTGAACAGCAGAGAGTGGGGGGTAGGGTTTTTCCCAAAACGGAATGCGGTCATACTGAGGAGGGTGACGAAGCGCTCTCCGGTAAATCGCCATCATCAATCCAGTACGAGACTTGCATTCGAACACCCGTTCTTTTTTTCCTTCATATATATATTCGAACCTATTGTATATATACTTCAACCCGAAACATTTCGTGTGTGTCGGGCTATCTGTGAATAAATGGAATAAAGCATAGTTTTTAAAAGAAGGTTTCGCGCGTTCTTAATTAGTCACTCGCTTACCATACCACCAAGAAATTGGCACCGCCAAGGTTGTACCCCAGCAAATCTTTCCGCCCCTCCACGAACACCCCTATAGTTAGAGGCTTCGGACTTTTTGCCATTTTTATGCAGAGGAATGATGTACGACTCCTTCCAAATAGATGGAAAAGAGGAAGATTCGACAGACAATAAAAACAATTTTAAAATGGGTTTACATAATGCATTTGCACAGAACATCCAGGTATACCATCAGGCCCCTGAGAATAAACAGGTTTAACCAATTTAAGTTCACTAAGACGAGAACTTTCATTAATAACTGGATTAAAAATACAATTAGCCTTTTTTAAATGATAAGGATACGGACTTGCTCGATATTCCGTTGAGGAATAAGTTGTTTTGAAAAAACTCGCAAACATATCGGCAATTGCCTGATCAGTGCTCGCTTTTTTATTTTGAAAGGACAAAAAAGATGGATGCACAGAGGTCTTACGTTTAGAGTTAACGAAATTATAAAATTGTTTAGGGTCAGAAGAAAACTGAAGCTTACAGCGCTGAAGATAATTCTTAAAGCATTGTGTATTAAGCATCATGAATTTTGAACGAGCGACTGTATACAGAGCGTAATCGGGTACATGTCATAACGCCCAGTGTCATAAAGCCCTTGGGCCTTATGACACATATTTTTGCGACATAAAGCCCACGGGCGCAATGACATTATTAAATGTGACATTAAGCACGCCGGACTTTATATCACTTTTTTATGGGCGTTATGACACGATTAAAGGGCTTTAAAAAATAAGAAAACAAAACAATTTCATTTTTTAAATATTTTATTGAAAAATTTTTCGGGCATTATGACACTCTTCGATTGTGTCATAGCGCCGTCGGGCGATATTTCACTTTTGGAGTGGGCGTTAAGACGAAATACTTAGTAGCAATACCAGTTCCCAATAAAAGCGCTACAACAATCTCTAAAGCTATTTTTGAATCTTTCATTCTGAAGTACGGTCCAATGAAGATGTTCATTACGGACATGGGAACAGAATACAAAAATTCAATAATAAATGACTTGTGCAAATATTTAAAAATAGACAACATTACGTCTACAGCACACCACCACCAGACCTTAGGTACCGTTGAAAGAAGTCGTAGGACATTCAATGAGCACATTTGATCATATATATCAGTAGATAAAACTGATTGGGACATATGGTTACAATATTTTGTGTATTGTTTTAACACAACCCCGTCAGTAACACACAAATACTGTCCATATGAACTTGTATTTGGTAAACAAAATAATCTACCAACACATTTTAATAGCATAAATAGAATAGAACCATTATATAACGTAGATGATTATGCTTAAGAAGTTAAGTTTAGATTAGAACTAGCATACAGTAGAGCTAGAATAATGTTAGAGAAACGTAAGGAAAACCAGAAAAATTTTTATGACAATAAGTCAGCAGATCTAAAAATAGAAATAGGAGATAAGGTTTTCTTAAAAAACGAAGCTGGTCATAAGCTTGACTCAGCCTATATAGGACCATTCGAAGTTGTCGAAATATCTAAAAACAACAACATAAAAATTAGGAATAATAAAAATAAGATACAAACAGTACATAAGGATAGGTTAAAAATTTGCAAAAATAATTAAAAAAAAAAAAAAATTAAAAAAAAAACCGAAAAGAAAAATATAAAATTCTTTTATGGATTCAACTACTTCATTTTATTTAAAATACATAAAAAAGAAAAAATTCCTTTTGGAGAAAGAAAATTTGTCTGGCCAGACACAACTAAAACAGTTTTCCTAACAAACAAACAACATTACTATTAATCAATCATTTATTATCATTATTAGTAATTAACAAATAACTCCATAATATTACGTTATTTTCTAAAAAGGGGAGGTGTAGTATATCCACACCAAAAAATCATTTAACACAAAGAGCTCAACTTGCAACACTTTGTTGCAAGTATAAACAATCAAATATGTACGCAATAAAACATAAGACTCCACTTGAGTATGTTTATGTGTATACATTAATATATTCACATAAACATACTCACATCAATATACAGCTAAGCATGAACATATAGGTATGTATGTACATTTGAATATGCACATACATGTAAGAAAGAGAGTTACCAGACAGCTGGCAACGTACCATTCTAGGCTGTTTGCTGGGTAATACGTTTGGGAAGCAAGTGTTCGCTGGGTAAGGAGTAGTCAGTTGGAAGTTGCTCTCGTTGGTCGTCAGCCGAAGTGAAAAGTTGTATCGAAGTTGTGTAAAAGTCGATTTGAATCTATTACTTGCATCATATATATATACTCTGTATTATCATGAACCTATTAAATAACTATTATAATAAACATTAAATTAATCTAAACCTTACATTTGGGGGCTCGCCCGTGTCAAATACAGAGACTTAAAATGCATATGTGATCGCGAAAAGTCGAGTGTTGTTTTGTTAAAAGTTGCTAAGTTGTTATATGCTGGTAAAAAGTTGTTAAAGTTGTTACAAGTAGCTAAAAACATTAAGTTGCGCTGTTCAAAACAAAACATTCTTGCAGACGCGTGGTCTTAAAAATCAGTTGCATAAAGTTGTGAATTTCGAAGTCGCCCTAGCGTTGCCAGAAAAGTCCCGAAGTTAGGCGAAAGAAAGAGACAGAAGAAAAAAGGCGCGAAAAAAGTTGTGAAATTCGAAGTCGCCCTAGCGTCGCCAGAAAAGTCCCGAAGTTAGGCGAAAGAAAGAGACAGAAGAAAAAAGGCGCGAAATACCATGTCGACGCCTGAGACGAAGAAAACGGTTGCAAAGCCGGTAGTAAAACGTGCAAGTCAAAAAGAGATAGGAGATATTAAACATAAAACAACAAGTTTGAGCGAGAAAGCAGAACATACGACGCCGATTCCAATTCAAAGCGAGCTGGCAGATGAACTCAAAGTGTGTCCAAACGAATTTTTTATTGAGGAAGCTGAACAGTCTGCAGAGGATAAAATGGAACAAATAATACAGCTGCTGAGTCTAAAAATTGTTTCTGATGGGAAGCGTGATGGTCAAATGAAAATTTCTGCGGACAATTTTGGAAAAGTTGTGGGCGAATATGATAGAAAATCTATACAAGTGGAAAAGTGGTTGGAAATATTTGAAAGTTTATGAAGTTTATGACCTTAGTGAGAAGCAGAAATATTGCTATGCCAGAGCTAAAATGAGCGGTGCAGCCCAACTGTTTTTAGAATCCGAAAATATTTGCAATTATGAAGAATTTAAAAGCGCTCTAGCGGAGGAGTTTGCATGCAACTACAATAGTGCTGACATTCATCAGCTGTTGCAAGAGAGAAAGAACAGTGAAACACTGCATGAGTACTTACTTCAAATGAAAAAGATAGCTTCACTTGGTTATGTTGAAGATACAGCTGTTATAAGCCACATAGTTAATGGTCTGGATATAAAAAATGAATATAAGGTTGCAATGTATCGTTGTAAGTCTTTTAAGGCCTTGAAAGAAGAGTTCGATATCTATGACCGTTTGAAGATATCGGAAAAGAAGGTCAATAAAGAACAACAGAAATCATTTTTCAAGCAGAATAACGGACAAATGGCTAAAAAAGAGTATTGCTTCAACTGCGGATCGGGAAACCATAAGCGCAATAAATGTGACGCCGAAGCGAAATGCTTCAAGTGCAACCAAAACGGACATATTTCCCGTGACTGTCCTAAGAATGCTGATAAAGTTCGTGTTATTTCCAATCGCAGTCGTTTGAAGAAAATCCGTATAAATGGTGTTGAAGTCGAATGTCTGGTAGATACAGGATCAGACGTCTCAGTGATGAAGGAGAGTATTTTCAAAAGATTAAAAAACGTGGCGCTAATTGAAGATATACGGTCTAGGCAATGGTACAGCGAAGCCTATTGGACACTTCACTGCAGATGTGGTCGTGGATAAGTTGAACACAAACCAAAAGTTCATAGTACTTCCGAATAAGCAGATTGATTCCGATGGACTGCTGGGGGATGATTTTATCAAAAAGTTCCGTTTGGTGGGCAGTAAGCAACGATATACGTTCCTGGAGGAGAACTCAGATGAAATGCCATTGAACGAGTTTGCACTTATATATAATGTCACAGAAGAATCTTCCTTTATAGCCTCGCCAGAATATCGCAAAGAGGTTGAACAGATAATTGAAAGCAGTTACCATGGGTCACCAGAGGTTGTAAAGCAGTGCCCGATTCAATTGAAGATTATTCCTGATGGAGTAATCAAGCCATTTCATCACTCACCGAGTCGCCTAGCAGCAGATAAAGCTAGTGAGGTAAAGAAGAAGCAATGGATCGAACAAGGGATCGTTCAAAAGTCATCTTCAAATATCGCCAGCAGAGTAGTCGTCGTGAAGAAAAAAGATGGAACACTTCGAGTTTGCGTGGACTACAGAAAGCTGAACAAAATGGTATTGGTTGATTGTTTCCCCGTGCCGATTATAGAGGTATTGGAAAAGCTACAACCGGCGAAATGGTTTACCATAATGGATCTGGAAAATGGATTTTTTCATGTCCCTATTGAAGAGCAAAGCAAGCCGTATACATCATTTGTCACAAAAGAGGGGTTGTTCGAGTTCAATCAAGCGCCTTTTGGTTTTAAAAACTCTCCAGCGGCGTTTATAAGGTTCGTTAATCCTATTTTTCAAGAACATAATTGTATATGCCGAGACGCCCGACGTCTGTATGCGAAGGACAAAGATGGTACTCGAGACGGCAGCCCAATTCGGCTTATAGATGAAATGGAAGAAGTGCAGTTTCATGAAGCCACGCATAAGTTTTCTTGGTCATATTATTGAAAACGGAGGAATCTGGCCTGGCAAGGAGAAAACAGCAGCTGTCAGTCGATTTGCTGCGCCGAAGGACATAAAATCAGTTCAAGCTTTTCTGAGACTTACAGGGTTTTTTCGAAAATTTATCCCTGGGTACGCACAAATCGCACTTCCGCTGACGCAATTACTCAGGAAGGAAGCTGTTTTTAATATTGGAGAAGCAGAGCAGCAATCGCTGCAAACACTAAAGAATCTACTGGTAATGGATCCGGTGTTGCATATTTACTCAAGGGAAGCGCCAACCCAACTCCACACGGATGCATCCAAAGACGGATTTGGTGCAATGTTGCTGCAGCACTTTGGTGGCTATCTTCATCCAGTTTATAATTGGAGCAGAAAAAGCACAGAAGCAGAGTCCAAGCGTCATAGCTATTATCTGGAGGTTAAAGCAGCCTACCTAGCTCTCAAGTAGTTTCGACACTATCTCTTAGGCTTGAAATTTGATCTTGTTACTGACTGTGCGGCGTTTAAGCAGATAACTACTAAAAGCGACGTACCAAAAGAAGTCTCGCAATGGATTTTGTATATGGAAGACTTCACTTTTAATGCAGTTCACCGGCCGGGTGATAAGATGAGACACGTGGACTTCTTCAGCCGTTTCCCGCTCACAAGCATGGTCGTAACAACGGAATTAACCCTCTAATGCTGTTTTCTAAAATATTGGAGGAAAATAAGAAGAGAAATTTTTTTTAAAGTAAATAAAGGCTTCTAAACTCAAAAATGAAATCAGAAAAAAATCTAGAAGTTTTTGTTAAGCTGCCAGGTGCAAAAAAGGCACTCAAGGCACTCTTGGGCATCTGAGCGTAAAAAAAAGTATTGAATAGAAATGTTAAATTTATTTATTCGTATGGTATATTTTGAAACAATTTTTTGTTGAAGTGCACCATAAATGTAAATTACATTTTTCACAAATGCATTGAGTTTGTGATGACTTACAGAGCTTGCACCGTCTTTTACTTTCCCGATCCAACCAACCTGGGAAGTGGTTGACTTGGTCAAAACTCAATTCCGCTATTGGATGTAAAGTTTTTTTTCCAAGTTGAAGCCCAAGCTGTGATGGTCGTGCCCGTGGAGTTTGGGATAAAGGTGACCAGTCTGTTCTCAATGATGGTGACTGCATCTGGCCCTGTTCAGATAGGGTGCTGACTGGACGACCTGCCCGGTTTTTATTTTTAAACGCCACCAATCCTTCAGCAATTGACTCGCGAAAATCGGGAAGTTGCATCAATTTGTCACTGATCCCGTTTTGTTTTTGGATTCGCCTATAAAGAATATAAGCATTTGTTGCGGGCAAATCAATACAATGGTAAAAAATTCTAGTAGCAGCATCTCTGGTATTAGCTTTGATGTGATAACGGCCCATAAGTCCATCCATGACATCGACGCCACCCATATGTGCGTTATACTCCCGAATAATTTGCAGGCAATCAATTTCTATATGTTCTTTGTCTTCCTGTCACCTACGTAAGTTGAGAATAAGCGAACGGCCCTGCTGTCCTTCCAAAGTACATTACTGACTTCGATTCCGTATGACGTGCCTACGAACTCAGTCGAGAAACCTCTGGGCTTTTCGTTTATAATTTTATCGTCAGGTTGCTTGCAATTGGGAATTCGGTTTGCACGCACTGTGCCAAGGCTATAAATACCTGTTGCTTGCAAATATACTATTAGAGGCAAAGAGGTATAAAAATTGTCGAAGTACACGATGTGGTGCTTGAACTCTTGTACTGTTTTGGTCAAACGTACTACTATGTTGGCGGAAGCACCAAGATCTGGGTGACCAGGTAATATAATATTATCGCCTGCTCCGCTATATATTTCAAATCGGTATGCATAGCCATATGAATCACACAAAACGAACAGCTTAATACCCCATTTATGTGGCTTATTGGGCATATATTGTCGTAAGTGATGTTCCATCTTTGTGCTACACATTTGTTCATCAACACAAAGGCGTGGTTGCTTTAGCACTGAGTCAAATCTTTCATTAAGATAATCGGCAAATATTCTAGTGCGAAACAATGGATCAAAGCCTGGTTGACCCTTTTTGACCCGCTGGCTTTCATTTCGCAATGACAGGTGCTGTTTAATTGCTTCGAATTTTGTGCGGTTCATACTGGATTCAATGGGTCCAAAGGCGTTTTTTCCCCAGTAGCTTCTCATACTCGGGTAGCGATATATTGACATATATATCAAAATTCCGATGTAATGATGAGCATCTTCAATGTTCATTTGGAATCTTGTTGTTATATTCCCACTAGAGCTGTACGTGTGGTTTTTTCGACTATCATGCCCATGATTTTGGAATCAAAAAAATAACAAAATATCTCTAAAGGAGTTTTGAGCTTCATTATTTCAACCGGCAATGAAGAGTCGCCTTGAAAAGCAACGTTGTTCACATGCAAGTGCATAGATTTCTGCCGCCATATAATTTTGCTCGGCTCCTTTGCTATTGATTCAATACCTATAAGATATTAGTTAACTAATCACATAATATATAATAACATATCGCAGTGCCTTCTTACCAGTACCAGTAAAGCCACCAGAAGATGGCAAAGCCACGCCTACTATATCTTCAATAGTTGGTAGTGGCGATCGTTTTTTTTTTAGGGACTTCCTAACAGGCTCAGGCTGTTGGTCATTATTTGGCACATTTTCTTCATCATTGCAAGCAAATGATATTGTGCTAACATTCTCTACAGCAGCCATTAGAGTTTCTACCACATTTAGATCATCTTCGTCGTCGTCACTTGACTCAATGTCCGACATTTCTCCATCGGAAGGGACTGTCTCAAACAATTCTAATAACTGTTCATCAGTTAAATCGGATAACTTGTATCGAACCCGGTTTGCCATCTTTATAATATGCCACTTTCTAGTAAGAGAATACATAGAATAAATAAATGTACACACAAAATTGCAAGCAGTTGTGCCGTAGCTGCTGGCAAAAAATAGTTGCTTGGAGCCCCAAAAGTGTCTCAAGACACTTATCACTGTTTTTAAGTTACATTATACATTTTGTACATATTTACATTTTTTTCAACGAATTTTAATTGTAAGTAAACATACCTTTCAGCAAAAAAATATTGAGCCGGATTGCTTTTATAGATTTTTTATTTCAATTTCCGCAAAACATTTCAAGCATCAGATCAAAATTCACGCGCGAAAAAACACATGTTTTGTGTTTATTAAGAAAAAAAAGTACCGTTAAAAGCTTTAGAGCGCTTTTAAAGCTTTTTCCAAATATTGTGGTGTGATTTATTAACGATCAAAAAATATTTGAATGGCCAAAAAGCTCCAAATTTTTTTCTAAATTAAATAATAAAATAAGTGTCTGAAGACACTTTTGAGCGTTAGAGGGTTAACTACTCGTATAAGGAAGGCCCAGCTAGAAGACAGCTTCATCAAGGCAGTATTGGAAATTCTAAAACAACGTCCATATCAAGATTTCAAGCTGAAAGGTGGTCTCCTTTTTAAAGTCGTAAATGGCAATGATTTGTTGGCTGTTCCAAAGCTGATGGAACGAGACGTGATTCAAGGGGTGCATGAAGTGGGGCATTTTTCGACGGCGAAGACGATGCACTCAATCCAGCAGCAATATTGGACCCCACATCTTGAAAGGAAAGTAGCTAATGTGATTGCTAATTGTATAAGTTGTATTATTTTCAGTAAAAAGTTGGGCAAACAAGAGGGCTATCTTTACTGCACAGAGAAAGGGGACACGCCACTGCATACGCTTCACATAGATCATTTGGGTCCGATGGACGCGTCAGCGAAACAATACAAATATGTTCTGACGGCTGTGGATGCTTTTTCTAAATTTGTATGGCTTTTCCCTACTAAGTCAACCGGGTATGAAGAAGTTATTAAAAAGATCACCGACTGGTCTGCTGTGTTTGGTTTCCCAAGGCGTATAATCAGCGACAGATGAGTAGCGTTTACATCTAATGCTTTTGTTGAGTTTCTTAATGAAAACAAAGTGGAGCATGTGTGGACAACAACATGTGTAGCCAGAGGTAACGGCCAAGTTGAAAGAGTAAACCGTTCGATCCTGAGTATCATCGCAAAACTGTCGGCTCATGACTCGGCCAAATGGTACAAGTTTGTGCCACAGGTCCAGAAAGCGATTAATTCCCATTTGCATGCATCGTTGAAGTTATCACAGTTTGAAGTAATGTTTGGGACCAAAATGAATAGCAACGCGGATGGAAGATTATTAGAGGTCCTAAATGAAGAGCTCATTACGCAGTTTAACAGCGAGCGCGAAGAGTTGCGTAGTCGAGCAATAGAAAACATTGAAAACGCTCAACAAGCTTATAAAAAGAACTTCGATAAGAGACGTCGAGCTGAGTACGGCTATAGAGTGGGAGATATGGTAGCGGTCAAGAGGACACAATTCGTCGTAAGCTGGCAAGCAGGTACCTAGGCCCATATGAGGTCACGAAAATAAAACGAAATGGCCGCTATGACGTGAGAAAAGCGGCAAGCGTAGAATGACCAAATATTACATCAACGAGTTGCGATAATATAAAGTTATTTCTGAAAATGACGAGCTGTTATCATCTGGGACAGATGAGGATGAACAGGAGGGCCGAATGTGAGAGAGAGAGTTACAAGACAGCTGGCAACGTATTATTCTAGGATGTTTGCTGGGTAATACGTTTGGGAAGCAAGTGTTCGCTGGGTAAGGAGCAGTCAGTTGGAAGTTGCTCTCGTTGGACGTCAGCCAAAGTAAAAAGTTAAATCGAAGTTGTGCAAAAGTCCATTTAAATCTATTACTTGCATCATATATATTTACTCTGTATTATCATGAACCTATTATAATAAACATTAAATTAATCTAAGCCTTACATACATATATTCACATAAGCAAAATGGTACATACATATGCACAAGCGTAACATGAGCTAGAGCCAGGCCAGCGTGTGACCGCTGACCAAGCACTTTGATGCATGCGCTCCAACAATATGTATGTATGTATTGACACTCTCCCTCTCTTTTGTAGCTGTCGCATAAGTCGCAGCGTAAGAATATGTATGTGATCTTAGCTTAAGAAAAAGAACAATTCGAAATAAAGTATCAATTCAAATCCTACAATCCTGTATTGTAATGCGGGATAATGCATCCGCAACGAAATTATCTTTTCCCTTCAGATATTTTGCTGTAAATTCATATTCCTCTGGATCAAGTCTCATTCTTGTTAATTTTGAACTCGGATTTATCATAGAAAATAAATACGTTGGGGGTCTGTGGTCTGTTTTGACTCTGAAATGTATGTCATATATATATGCGCGAAAGTGTGTAATGGCCCAGTGTATCGCAGCTAGTTCTTGATCAGTAGTACTTTTATTACTTTCACCTTTAGTGAACGAACGGGATGCGAATGCTACTAGCAACTGCTTATCGCCATAAATTTGAGTTAGTGCTGCTCCACATGCATATTTGCTAGCATCTGTTATTATGCAAAATTCTTTGCTAAAATCTGGATACTGTAGCAGTGTGGGTTCTATTAAGGCTTTTTTCAGATATGCAAATCCTTTTTGGCATTCTTCAGACCAAATAAATTCTAAATTTTTCTTACACAGTTGTGTTATCGGTCGTGCATGTTCTGCGAAGTTTTTAATAAAACGTCTGTAATAGTTGCAAAAGGCTACGAATCTTCTAGCACTATCAGCATCTGTTGGTACTGGGTATTTTTCAATGGCATCATATTTGGTGTCATTTGGCAATATTCCTTTGTCGGTACACTTGTGACCCAAGAATGTCACTTCGTTCATGAAGAATGAACATTTCTCTGGATGCAGTTTTAGGTTGTGCTTTCTGCATATGTCAAAAATATCCTTTAGGTTTTCGAGCATGTGTTTCTCAGAACAGCCGATGACTATTAAGTCATCCATGTAAAGGAATGCTTGTGACGGATTTAATCCAGAGAAAGCAATTGTCATCATTCTTTGAAAGGAATTTGGTGCAATTTTCAGACCATACGGTAGTCTAGTAAACTGATAAGATCCATTGCTAGTGGAAAATGACGTGATGCTTCGCGATTTATTCTTTAGTTCTATTTGGTGAAAACCGGACATTAAATCTTGACATGAAAAATATTTGGCTCTGCCTAGTTGATCAAGAATATCGTCTATTCTTGGTAATGGGAATTTATCGGACAACAGTTTTTTGTTTATTTGACGTAGTCTATTACTAATCGCCATCGTTTCTTTTCTGATCCTGGTAAACCCTTTTTCGGTACCAGTAGTAACGGACTATTATACTCGGACACTGATGGTTCGACTATTTTATCTTTAATGAGTTTATCGACTTGTCTAGTTATTTCTTCTTTATGCATGTGTGGTATTCTGTAATTTTTTGTGTATTCTGGTTGTCATTCAATCTGAGTTCTTGTTTATAAAAGTTGTTCGTAGTAATTGGTTCGTTTTCTAAACCAAATACATCTGAATACTCGGTGCAGAGCTTTTCTAGTACGTTTTTGAACATAGGTGGGCTTTAGTTTTTGTATTTCTGATTGACTTCTTTGATCATCAGTTGTCTGTACAATTTCATAATTCTTTAATTATTCATATTTTATGTTTTTTAAATTCGAAATTTTTACTCTTTTTGTTGTGTTCAAAATTCAAATGTTTTGTTCGGGCTTGAGATAGAATTTCCAATAAATATTCCATTTTCTTGATTTAAGACGAAGATAAAATACCTGGTTTTAGTACGATACGTACTTGATTGTTTATGCAGTTCTTTGTTATTGCCTCTGTAGCGACTGAAAGTGTATACTTTTTAGCTATTTCGACAGATGTGCCATCGTGTATAAAGGAACCTTCCAGAGATTCAGTAAGCTTTTCAATTTCTTGGGCATTCTGACTTGCTGTTTTATTTCTCTGGGGTAGGTTTTTGATTTTTGCCGTTATTGACGCTACTGATTCTGTTTTTACATCTGATGCAATACTGTTAATAATCTCTTCTATTGTCTGTTCGGAGGTTATCAAATTTCTTGAGTGATCTTTTAGTTTTGTTTTTATGAGACACACTGCTGTTTCCTCATGGTCGCCTTTTAGTGAGTTTATCAAATTCAATGCGTCCATGAAGCTCTGAAGATTTTCTCTTCTGCCATCAAACTGTGGGATAAGGTTTGAGGCCATCTTTAAAAAATCAGCGACTGTTTGAGTCATTTTTGTATTTCTTGGCGAAATGGCTGGTTTATTAAGAGTTATATTTGTTTTTTCTAAACTCACTGACGGTTCTTCTTGATCCGTCTCTTCTTCAGCCGTTAACTGGGTTTTGTCTTCCAGTGATATTGAAATATCCAAATCAACTGTTTGTGTATATTCAATATTATATCTTTTTAATACGGATTTTGCCCTTTGTTTGCAGTCATTATAGAATGCATTTGCGGCTGTTTTTCGTCCCGAAGTTAGCTTACTATAGTGTGCTATGAATACCACTCTAATATTTTCTAGGCTCTCTATTATTATTTTCGAGTGTTTTTCTATTGTACTTTGGGATGTTTCCCTGTTCTGCGAGAGGCAGACTTATTTATTTCTTGCGCCTGTATTCTAGCTTCTCCTATTATGTCATCCCAATTAATCATATTTTGTTGACAAATTTACACATTCCTTTTCTTTTCCCTGAGAGATCAATTGTCTCTATGGGTTGCTCGAATAGTTTATGCACCCATGTGGGTAGAATTCTGTTTTTTCGCTTTAGGCGGTTGTAGGCTTCTACTATGGATCTTTCTATCAAGTGAGTTATCCCTGATTTAAATTTTCTATTACTCACAATCCAGTATTTGATTTCTTTATATTTTGGATTGGTTGTTGTCTGTTAAAGAAGAAGTGTAGGAATGGAACGTATTTGTTCAAATATTTAAGTTCTACTCGACCCATTTTTATACTGTATTTAGGCCATCTGCCCTACTCTGATATTTTTTCTTAATTATTTTATTATGCATTGCATATAATTTCAAAGCCAGATTTAAGGCTACTAATATTAGGATAGCTAACAACAATATCCCTATTTCTTGTAAATTTTTCTTGTGATCTACTATTTTAACGCTGTTAACGACATTAGCCGTTGGGTGGTCTATTTTGGATTCTTGCGAACCCATCTTTCTAGCAAAAAAAAATATTTTGTTTTCTTGGTCGTTTGGACCTGTTTTCTAATTGTTTGATAGTGAAAAAAAATTCCTTTTTGGATTCGATTGTTACATAAAAAAAATTCTCTTCTTTAATGTAATTTAAAAAACTTTAAAAGAAAGAAAAATTATCTCAACTGTGTTTCGCACAGTGAGCCAGAGACGTGGAAAATTTATAGAGTATGTGGTTGGCTCACAATTCAAGTATACATGTCATTTATTGTTTTTTTTTTTTTTTTTTAATTAAAATAAAAAAATTCTCCAAACACATTGTTAGTAATAGCCTGTCAGAAAGTTAGTAGTTCGCAAGTTGCACTTCCGTGCTTCAACTTGCTATTAAGCTTATAGTAAAAATATTAATAAAAGGCAAGTTAAGACTTGCGCATTACTGCGTTCAGCTTTCAATTTGTCCATACGCTCTATGCAGCGTTGTCGGTCTTCCTCCGTCTTCAGAGTGGCCAGTAAGTCTACTTCCAGCCTCTTCTGCTGGAGTAGCTTACGTACTTGGCCTCCTCTTTTGGTCTTCTCTGGCCTTGTTGGTTTTGTGTTACGGGCCCGGTACTCAGCTATTGTGAGTGGGCGTGGTCCATCGTTGGGATACAGCTCTAACGCTTCTTCTAGCGTCGGTGCATCCCTCTGCTCGACAGGAGCAGATTCCGCAAAGGGAATATCTTCACCGTTGTTCATCCGTGGTTTTGGTTTTATTATTTATTTATTTATTTTTGTGTGTGTATGTGTGTGTTTTTTTTTTTTTTTTAGTCCATTAGATAAAAATGGAATGTACCTGCTGCATTTGTGTAGCAGCATACATTGGGTACCTCTATCAGGAAGCACATCTGTACACTGGAGCCTCCTCTTACTCAATTATATCGTTTCTTATGCTCGGGCTTCGTCTGATAACTCTTTGAAAGAAGTTATCCAGTGTAGCCATTTCTCATTTTCGTGCCCTTTTTTTATTTTTTTGTTTTTCACACACACACATACATACACAAAAAAAATTGTTTCTGTCGTCCTTTGTCCTTAGTTCTATTTTTGACCTATTGTCACGGTCGCTATGTAATGACCGGGTTCCACTTGGTTTATAGTTTGGGAAAAATAAACGCGTCAGTTCCGTTTGGTGGTAATATTCAGATTGATTTTTATTCCAACAATATTCTTTGACTTAACCTATTGTTAAAACACAATCTTAGTTAGTCGCAAAAAAAACAAAGTTTTTATTGAGTTTATTTTATATTGAGTGCACATTTAGAAATCTATCTTTTTTACTGGAAGACTTTTGTGACTACTAGATTGAACTAAGATCGCGGAGTTCTAACGAAGTGACAAGTTGCACTAAGATTAAAGACTGAATTGTGTAGATCGATTATGTTTGAATGAAGCCTCTGATTTTGGGCGTCGATGGTGACAGCGACGCTTGCTGAGTCCAATGGCCCAACGCGAGCGTGGGATCTGTTTATCATGAAATTGATTTGGGCGACGTGACGACTGGTGTACCGAACATGATGCTTATTGCCGAATTGATTTAGGGAATTTTGCGACTTGCCGTCTGGTGTACCGAACTTGACACCATTCCTTTAGGAATGTTTAGTCTGGCAATTGTGTGAAGTCGTGCGTTGCAAGATTATCGGGTGACATTCTTGGAGGTGCCTTCTATGATCTTGCCGACGCTCATTATGTCGATGCTCATTACGTCAGAGCTCATTATGATGACTCTTGAATGTTATCTATGGGTGTGGAGTGAGTGTGATTGTGATGGTGAAGCATGTCTGGTCTTAACTCCTCCCCTCTTAAGTGCGGACGTCCTCGGTCGCTACCACATATTGTATGGGTGTAATCGGCATTACTATTGGTGGATTGCTCTCCTCTGGCCTGTGGTTGCACTGCCTCTTGATCGCCCAGTATGTAATTGCTGCGATCGCTAAAATTGCTATGACAATCCAATCCATCATCCTAGATGAAATTATGACATTGTTAGTCTGAATTCTTTCCAGGCTGTTCGTGTTGTTCAAGTGCAGTTCTTTGATCATCTCCAGAGATAGGGTTTCGCCTTGGTGCTGTTTGTCCGATAATAGTTGAAGTAATGGGGGTTGGACTTGTACTTCACGCTTAGATGTACCACGAGTCATCTATGTTGATTGTTGCATCGTGCGATTGGATTATAAAAGTTCCGTCCAAAGTAAGGTTTTCTCCATCGACGTTGATGATACCCCTGAATTGGTTTAGCAAGATCGTGCCGGGAGCCACCTTCCAGTGTGATTTCACATGTTGATTGTTAGTAATTTGGCAAGTTGGTTTTTTCCTATGAAAATACGCTCCTATGCATTTGCTATTTTTTAAGTCAGTCAAATCTTCCAGTTTACATTATATTTTGTTGTTCTGATTTTTACATTTATTCTAATTAGCTAGACCGAAATATTGTTTATTGCATTTTAAAATGTGATTATAATCTATTTCTATACCCTTGCAAAAAGGGTATATTAATTTTGGTCAGAAGTGTGCAACGCATAGAAGGAAGCATCTCCGACCATATAAAGTATATATATTCTTGATAAGCACGACGAGACGACTTCAAATAACCATGTCCGTCCGTCCATCCGTCCGTCCGTCCGTCCGTCCGTCCGTCTGGATCGATGCGAACTCCTCCTAGACCGTAAGAGCTACAGAGCTGAAATTTTGCACGTAGGCTTGTATATACTGCAGGGTTTGTATATCTCGGATTCAGTCGGATCGGACCACTATATCATATAGCTCCCATACAAACGGCAAAGTCACGAACAGTGATTTTTCTCAATAACTTCGTTATTTTATCAGCAATTGCCATAAAAGTTGGTATTGGTCAGTTTTGTGTTCTTATTAATAATTGTGCCAAATTTGATTAAGATCGGGTGACTATATCATATAGCTCCCATACAAACGGCAAAGTCACGAACAGTGACTTTTCTCAATAACTTCGTTACTTTTTAAGCTATTGTCGTGAAATTTAATGTAAGTAAGTTTATTGTAACTATAAACCACTGTGCCAAATTTGATCAAGATCGGGTGACTATATCATATAGCTCCCATAAGAACGATCGGTCAAAAACAGTGACTTTTGTCAATAACTTCGTTACTTTTGATGCGATTGCTTTCAAATTTAACATTTGTCAGTTTAATATATCTGTTAATGACTGTGCCAAATTTGGTAAAGATCGGGTAACTATATCATATAGCTCCCATAGGAACGATCGGTGGAAAACATCTTTCATCAGAAAGTTCGTTATATCCTATGCTAAGATTGAAGGCCGTTCTTTCGTAAACATTACCCTTTTTAGATAAAACAGTTAGTTTAGATAAAAGAGTTACTAACAAACTTGCAAGGGTATACAAACTTTGACGCGGTCGAAGTTAGCCCCGGCCCTCTGGTTTCAATTGTTTTCTCATATTTTATAGGTAGTCTCATGATTTTTTTGCATTGTTCTTTAATTACTCTAGGTATGCTAACGATATAAAGGAGAGCTCTGCCATCGGAAGCAACACTTACTTCGGCAAATTCTATCAGCTCTTCAATATTTACAAATGTTAGACTTTCTTCGGCATATGTTTCAATAATGTTAATTTCTGCCGGTGATAAAACTAAAGAATTTATTGTGTTGGCTTTAGCCCAATCTATTGCGTAAATGACATTTGTAATTTCTTCTCTTAATAGGCTCAGTTTAAATTTTGTTATTTCTATTTCATTAATTTTTTCGTCTGTTTCTGGTTTACTTTTATGCAATAAAGTGTTCGTTTTTTTTAATTAGGTCATTTATCTTATTTTCTACCAGATTATTAATTATTACTTGCTTATTATTATTCTTTAGCTGTTCGTTAATTTTATCAATTACAATCTTATGGTCCTGGTGATCTGGGGTACCCACAAGCCACTTCCACGCTGTTCCAAGTATATCAAGAGAGCGTTTAGCTCTGAATTTTATAGGCTTTAATCTTTTGATTTCGTTTTCGATTCGGGTTATTTCGTAAAAAAGATAAGGTTAATACGGATTTGTTTTAGTTGAGTTTCGTACAACCTCCTTCAACACCGATAATGCCTGTTAATACTTTTCTACTTCTACAACGTGTATAATTTTAAACGTGCCGTTCTGCCTCGCTGCCATCTCAGTTTCCAGCATTACTACCCTGGACTTTGAGTAATCCAGGATAGTCGTATGTCCCCAACAGACTGGTATCAATATTAACCTGTCAAAGATGGATATTGGTCAGTATTTCAACTGGTTCTTATGTACTATCCTGCCTGACGTTGTTTTAACTTTTGTATTTAAATCTTCAGCTAACTTTTCGTTTTTATAAGCTTCTGCTCTCTGACGTGACGGTCGTGTTTTTGTATAGCTCCTGAGTTTTTATTAATATATATTGTTTTCTCTCAATTTTTAATTGTGCCTAATTTTTTTTTTTTCGCTTTCCCTGGTGTCTTTTGCTTGACACCCTTGTGTTTTATTTGCATAATTCGCTAAATTAAACAGTTTTTCGTGATTGGTGTTTGGTGCATTTAAATTTTTTTTATTATTGTTCTCTCTCGTCTGTTGCTTCTGCAGTTGCTCCCCTCATCGCCCCCATCATACCATCAGTGCTAGTGGTTTTTTTTTCTCTCTGCTTTGTGCTTGTGCTCAGCTTCTCTCCCGCGTAATCACATTTGTAAGGCCGCCTCTCAAAGCTCGTCTTATAACTGTTCTTGCACTCTCTCTTGTGCTGTGTACTCTAGCTGTCTCTTTGTTTTATTTGTAATTATTGATTTTTTATCGATAATTATCTTTGTGCTGCCCTGTGTTTTATTTGGCTTTTCAATGGCTTGTTGTCTACCTTCTTGCAAGCATTCTGATCGTTTTGACGATCAGTATAGAGCAATATCTTGTTGGCTCTGCGATAATCTTATTCACTTAAAATGTGCTGGCCTCAACGGCCGCGACTACGACAAATTTTCTGGTTTGTCTGTGTCTAAGCCTGAGCTTGGCTTAATGCGATGGACTTGCCAGCACTGTGCCAGCCAGCAGCTTGATTTTAGCCGAATGTACAGGGATCTTCGTTTAAAGTTTCTTTCTTTAAATAAAATGGCCAAACAGCTGTCTAACGAGTGCGACTCTAGCATACATTTACTGTCGCAATTCAAGTTTGGTCCACCTTCTAAGGAATTTCCCAAGAAATGTACCCTTGAGTTACCTCATATGCGGTCGCCCGCACTCTCTATTACATCTTCTCCCATTTTACTTTCGCCTACACCATCTTCCTGTCCCTCTTTATGCTCTTCTTTTCAGATTGAAGTACCCAGTAGAAGTGGTGTACCTCAATCTATCCCTCACGGGAACTCTAATCAATTACAGGATCATGCTGGCCCTCAATTACTTGCGGATCCCAATGCTCCTCCGCCTCTACTAACTGTAGTGCCTCACCGTAAACAATTATTTATTTCTAGGCTTGCTCCTGAAACTTCTGTGTATGCCCTGCTAAAGTTTTAATTCAAAAGTTTAAGTTTTCTAGGCCTCGCGAAATCTCCTCGTTTAAAATTACAGTACCAAATGAGTATTTCTCAGCTATGGTTGACCCTAACTTTTGGCCAGAGGGCCTAGTTGTACACGAGTTTGCGGCCAATAGGCGCTCCCGTCCTTTGCCTGTCCACCTTCCTAATGTATCTTCTGCTTCAAAAAACTAATAACGTCTAGTCTTTGCATTCATTATCAAAATGTAAGAGGACTTCTTACCAAGCTCTCGAAACTATTCTGCGATAGCCAAACCTTTTCGGCTGACATATTAGCTTTCTCTGAAACTTGGCTTAACTCCTCTGTTTTGGATAATGAAATTCTTTCTAATAACTTTATTTCTTATAGGCTTGATCGTGTTGGTCGTCGTGGTGGTGGAGTACTCATTGCAGTCAACTCGAATCTGTGCTCAAGTGTTGTGCCGATTGATCTCCCCTTAGGTGTTGAGTTTATTTGCGTCGAAGTTACATGTTCTAACTTTAGCTTATATATCTCTTGTTCATACATTCCTCCAGCTTCTGATATGATGATCTACATGCACCATGCTAATGCTTTGCGATCTGTTTTTAGTCGTCTTAAAGATCGTGAATTTCTTATATTTTTAGGTGATTTTAACTTGCCCAATGTTTCTTGGCTTGTTGATGATAATCTATCTTTCTTAATTCCTTCATCTCAACATGTTTTTCTTGATAGCCTACTTTTTTTTTTTTTTTTTTTTTTTTTTTTTAACGTTTAATATATATTTGTTGAAGCTACTCTTAAATTAGAGCCTAACAACAAGTTTGAGATATTTTTCTTAATCTAGTACTTAAGGTATATCCAGGGGATATTGCAGGCGGCCCTAATCATTTATTATTGGGTTGGTCTGTCATTTCTTTTAAGACGAGTTCTATTATTAGTTCGCGTAAGGGAATTGGCAAGAACATTAGGGTGTACATCCAGTTTCGCAGAATACTTTAGTTGTTGACTACCTATTTCAGATTTTACGCTAGGTATATTTAGATCATTTTGAATGTTGTCGTTCCGTATGTACCACGGAGCCCCAGTGATTGATCTTAAAATCTTCGACTGCGCCCTTTGTATAATGTCGACATTGCTGGTACTTGCATTTCCCCATAGTACGGCACCGTAAGTCCAGATGGGTTTCAGTACGGAGTTATATAGGAGGACTTTATACTCCAGACGTAGAGGTGACCGAGCATTGATGATCCAATGTAAGCTACTCGCTTTCAGTTTAAGCTGTGACTTTTTTGCCTCAATGTGCTTGCGCCAAGTTAGTCTTCTGTCTAGGTGGATACCAAGGTAAGTGACATCCACGGCTTGAGGAATTGGTACGTTGTTTAGCATTATAGCTGGACAGTTTCTTCTGTTAAGCGTAAATGTAACATGTTTGCATTTCTGCTCGTTGACCCGGATACGCCAGGTTGCTAGCCATTCCTCTACCACCTTGAGGTGTTCCTCTAAATTTGCAAAGGCTTGTATCGGGCATTTGGATCTGCTGAGGATTGCCGTGTCATCGGCAAAAGTGGACGTTGTAAGTCCTAGACTCGTTGGTAAGTCTGCAGTGTACAGCAGATAGAGCAATGGTCCGAGTACACTGCCAGTATTCTTTTAGTTCGAATGCTGTTCTTATTTCGGATGTTATACGATTGACTTGTTCAATTGTCCCATGTTTTTCGCGGAAGCCGAACTGGTGAGAAGGGATTGTGTTCTCCGATGCCAAAAATGAGTTTAGACGAATCTGCAGGACCTTTTCAAAAAGCTTCGAAAGACATGGCAGCAAACTAATTGGCCTATAGGATGATGGTTGGGTTTTGTCCTTTCCCACTTTAGGAATCATGATGATAGTGGACCTTTTCCATGCTCGTGGGAAGTAGCCAATTCTTATTATAGCGTTGAACATTTTGCAGATGTATTGTATGGCGATAGTAGGAAGTTCTAGGATCATTTTCGGTGTGATTAGGTCATGGCCAGGGGCTTTGTTCGGCTTTATGTGGTTTTTAATAACTGCAGTGATCTCATCCGATTGGAGTTCCGAGTACTCACTATCCGTTAATGTGCTCGAAGGGGGAAGTACAAATAAGTTTGATGTTGGATTTGGCTGGAAAACCATTTTAAGATGTGTGGCAAATACGGATGCCCTCTCTTCGTCGCTGCGGGCCCATCCACCTGTTGGGCCCCTTATTGGTGAAACTGTCTCTGTAGTCGCGCTTAAAGTTGGGTGGGCTTTCCACAGAGGATGTTTAGTGCTGGATGGACTGAGCTTTTCTATGTATTTCCTTTGAGCCCAGATTTCCTCTTGTCTTAACTCCTTGGAGAGGTTGCGGCTGGCATGCCTTAGGCGAAGTTTTGCTGACGGTGATCGAGTAATCTGCCATTCTGCCATTCTCTTAGACGTCGTTTTTCCGTTACTAATTGTTCTATCCGCCGGTTCGTAGGCCTGACAGCAGGTTTAGCGTAAGTAGAGGCATGTGGGGTAGATACTCTTGCTGCAGCTTCCAGCATCGACTCAAGTGCAGAGACGCACATGTCAATGTCCTCTGCAGCATCCAGTTTCGGCGAACAGTCAATGTGGGCACTCATGTACATTTTAAATTTAAGCCAATTTGTTTTGTTGTTTGTAAGCATATATGGGCGATCAAGTACTTGAGGTCTTGTTAACAGTGTGAATAGCACTGGAGAGTGATCGGAGGTTAAATCTAGCAGTGTTTCCGCAGTGATCCGATTACGCGGAATCCTCTTGGTTACTGCGAAATCAATCAAGTCAGGCATTTTCTGTGGATCTGTGGGCCAATAAGTAGGCCTACCCGGTGAGACGCAATCCATCTTATTGAGTGGGTTGACTATTGTATTGTACAACTGCTTGCCTTTAGGATTTACCAGGCGAGATCCCCAGTGCGTATGTTTGGCGTTATAGTCCCCTGCTGCAATGAAGCGTTCTCCGAGTGTGTTAAAGAAACCGGTGAATTCCTTTTCAGAGATTGAGAAGCGTGGTGGGCAGTACAGGGCAACCAACGTAGTGTTGCCGCAGCTGGTTTGGACGGTTATAGCAGTTGCTTGTAGGTGCTGTGTTTCGAATCTGTTGAGGAACGTGTGTTTTATACGGTTTTTGATTAGGATACCAGTCCCGCCATGAGCTTTTCCGTCTGGATGGTTTGTTGTGTAGAAGGTGTATTTTGGTATTTGAAAGTAATTTTTTGATGTTAAATGTGTTTCCGATATCAGCATGACGTCGATTTCACTTTAGTCTAGGAATAGTTGCAGTTCATTTTTGTGCTTGGAGACGCCATTAGCATTCCAAAGACATAGACGTAGGGAAGCCATTATTTATTCTCGATAAGCTTCTGGATAAGCAGGTTTTGATTCCGCATCAGTTCCTGCATACAGTTTTGCATGAACGTCATAAAAGTGGTCATGTTTTGATTAAGTGAGATCAATAGGGCCTCTAAACCACTTGGAGTTTGCTGGCCAAGTTCTGGTGTGCTAGGTTGCGGATTCTGTAGATGGTGGAGTGACGGGGTCTCTTTCGCGGGCTCCGTCTGCCCAGTTCGGAGTACACTAGCGAAGGATACACTAGGATTGGTTGTAGCAGGCATGTTAGATGATCTAACAGCCTTGGCGAAGAATACCTCCGGTGTAGTTTTGGAGGCGTTGAAGGTGATTTTTGGTCCAGCTGGGGGTTTACGCCCGTTTAGGTGCGATTTAAGATCCTTGAAGACAGGACATCCCCTGTAGTTGGCTGTGTGGTTCCCTCCACAGTTACTGCATAGTCTTAGTGCGACGTTGTTTCTGTCCTTGGTGCAAATGCCATCTTTATGATGTTCGCCGCAGCCAACACACACTGACCTAAGATTGCAATTGTTAGAGGTGTGGTTGTATTCCTGGCAGTTTTTACACTGAGGTGGTTGGTATCTCTTATGGGGCTCCTCTACGGTGATTCTTCTGTGCAATAGAAGCTGAAGGTTGTAGATTGGATGCACTTCATTTGGCTTCGACCGCTTTGCATCTGGTTGGAGCTCGATTTTAAAGAGCGGCTGTGCGACTTTATTCCTGTTGATGATATTGACAACGGACTTAACCGCAAACCCTTTTTCGGCCAATGCGTCTGCTATTTCTTGAAGTGGGACCGATGGCTCGATCCCCTTTAACACAACCTGGAGCCCTTTACTGCTTTTTAGTTGGTAGGTATAGAAGTTTATGTTAGCATTACGGAGGTACTTTTCGATGATGCGGAAATTGTCCTCAGTTTGGGTTTGACATTTAATTTCTTTTATGTTACCCCTGTTGAGAGGGGTTACAACAAAGTTATTTGCCCCTACTGTTTCTACTAGCTTCGAAATCAGGGCGCTGCAGTTGGCTCCACGGATGTATAGAGGGGGTGGTCTAGCCGATTTAACTTTATCCACAGCGCCGGCTTGATCGTCTTGCTGATCGGCAAGAATTTTAAAACGATTTCCGCTTAGAAGTGCTGCTCGTTCATTTATTTTGGTTATTTTATGCGTATTGCCAATTTTTTTCTTTTGCGGGCTTAGCTTCCGCTTAGTTATTTTAATATATCTATCCATTCCAGTTTGGACAGAAGGCGTTGGGTTTCTTGTCGTGGCTGACTCTGTGCGACTTGTCGATGACGGCTTGAGGCAGGTCAATACTTCTGCAGACGTTGCAGCAGTTGCTGTCAACGAGCTGACGGTGCTGGTCGGTGCAATCGGTGACCCAGTTATCGATATTGATGGAGAAGCACACTGCTCTCTCCACGGTAAATTGCTGTTGTGGCTTGCTGTTGCTGAGTGGCTTGCACTTTCGGTGTTATTGCTTACGGTAGCATTCAGTGGGATCGGCGACACCACCGAAAAGTACGCGTTGTTGCGTTGGACCGAGAGACGACGCTCACGTTGTTGTTGTACAAGTAGTTCTTGTAGCTGTTGCTGGTGGGGATCAAGAGAGCTTGGGCCCGAATTGGTGGACATGGCTTTTCCAAAAAAGGTGCTCACTTTGTTGTTGCAACTTAGTATTTATTGCTATTAGAACAAACTAATAGCAATATGATTGTAAATAGGCGTCTCTGAGGCGACTGAGAGCCCTACACAATTTTTGCAAACGCGGTCTTTTTATTTTTTACACTAAATTTTGCGGAGTGCATTAAAAAACACGTCTGTACGCGGCGGCGGTTGAATTGAAACCGATACCTACTTGAATGTCCGCTATATCAGTTGAATTCTTTTCTTAACTCTTCTAAAAGAATGATCGATCTTGTTTTTGTCTCGGATCCCATTGTTAGTGCTGTATCACAAAGACAGCCCCTAGTGAAGCCTGAAGATCTTTATAACCCAACCATTGAAGTTACTATTTCTTACAATTCCGTTAATAATTCATTTAATAACATCTCAAATTCTCGTCGTAGATGTTTTCGTAAAACAAATTTCAATCTTCTTAACAGCCTCATTTGCTCTTTTGATTGGTCATTTGATATTTGAGTGCTGTGATATAAATTGTGCAGTGAATTTTTTCTACTCTGCTCTTAATTCTCTAATTGATAAATGCGTTCCTTATGTGAATGTCTCTACCGTCTCCAGTGCGCCAGTCTGGTTCACACGTAGGCTCTCTAGTCTCCGTAACATTAAATCGAGATATTTAAAAAAATTTAAAAAAACAGGTTCGCGACTTGAATATGCAACTTATTGTGTAGCCAAATCTCAATTTTGTCTTTTAAATACTCAATGCTACAATAATTATATCGTTCGCTGTAAGGTTGAATTTTATAAGAACCTCAAAAGGTTTTACAACTTTGTTAATTCCAAAAGACGCTCTAATTTACTACCTTCCACCTTTAGACTTAATGACCAGACTGCTAATAATGATTCAGATATTGCAGATCTGTTTGCTAAATTCTTTCAGTCGACTTATTCTACTACTGCTTCGGATCCCACACCTTATCCGTTCTCAATTGCACATTTAAATTGTATGTTTTTTCCTAGTATTACTGAAGACTGTATTATCTCTAGCTTGTCATCTATGACGTCTTCCTTCGTACCCGGGCCTGATAATATAGCTAGTTGCATCCTTAAAGTGTGTTCGATTTCCCTATCTAAGCCTTTATCTCGGTTATTCTTTATTTCGAGTGAGACTTGTAGCTTTCCTGATATTTGGAAGGAGTCTTTTATTATTCCGCTTTTTAAAAAGGGTAGCAAATCGGATATTTCTAACTACCGGGGCATTGCTAAACTTTCGGCAATACCTAAGCTGTTGGAGAAAATTATTACGTCTTCCCTTCAACACCTATCCAGATCCACTATTTCTCCTTGTCAGCATGGCTTCATGAAAGGTCGTTCGTCGCTTACCAACCTTTTAGAATTGACTACCCTTGTACACCAAAAAAAGTGTCAAACTGATGTTATTTATACTGACTTTAGTAAGGCTTTTGATACGGTTGATCATTCTATGCTTCTCATGAAACTTAACATCATGGGTTTTTCCCCGAAACTATTGGCTTGGTTAAAGTCGTATCTTATTGGCAGAACCCAAAAGGTGTCTTTTCGTTCCTCGATATATAAAACTGTTCGAATTACGTCAGGTGTCCCCCAAGGCAGTCATCTAGGCCCACTGTTATTTACCTTGTTTATAAATGATTTGCCTTTGGCCTTGGCTCATTCACGAGTGCTCATGTTTGCGGATGACGTTTGTTATTCATATAATGATCCTTCTTTCCAACAGTACTTGCATTCAGATCTCGATGCGTTCTGTGATTGGTGTCACGTTAATAAATTACACCTTAATGCCTCTAAGTGCTCTTTTATGACTTTCAGTCGTTTGTCGCCGTTCCTAGCTCATTACTCTATTAAGTCTGTTCTGTTAGATTGTGTACCATCATTCAAAGATTTAGGCGTTATGTTTGACCCAAAACTTTCATTTAATGTTCATATATCTTCAATTGTCAATAGAGCATGCAGTCTTCTTGGCTTCATTAAACGTTGGGCCAAAGAATTTGATGATCCATATGTGACAAAGGTTTTATACACTTCGTTAGTTCGCCCTACTCTAGAATATTGCTCGCCAGTGTGGAACCCTCAATATGATGTTCACCAGCGTAGTATTGAATCGGTACAGAAGCAATTCCCTAAGTTCGCGTTACGCGGTCTTAATTGGGACGCGAGTCTTCGCCTACCTTCTTATTCTGACAGACTTCTTCTTATTATTCTTCCTTCACTTTACAACCGTAGGCTCGTATTTGGCATTCTCTTTCTCCATAAACTAGTCAACGGTGAAGTCATTTCTACCAATTTACTAGATACGCTATATTTTTGTGTTCCGTCACGTCGGACCAGAAACTTTTTTCCTCTTCACCTTAGTAGATGTCTGACTAACTATTCTCTTCACGAACCTTTTCCAATCTTCCAATCTTCTTTCCAATTCTTTGCCAATCTTTTAACAATCTTTCTCACCTTATTTCTCCTCATCTATCTGTCACTTCTCTTCGCGCTATACTTTTTAATTATCTACAGCGAAACCATTGATAATATTCAGCACTGGATATTGGATTGGCTGCAACTCATCCCTAACCGGGGCATAGCTGGCACCTTGTTGCAAATAAAACACCTCCACCGGGTCGGGGATGTTTAGTTGTGCATAAAGCTACGCTACCTTCGCATATTAATTATTATCTGTATTTTAGCTTAAGCTTTTTCGTCGACTGCTGATTTAGTTGACGTAAATAAATAAATAAATAAATAAATAAATAAATAAATAAATAAATAAATAAATAAATAAATAAATACTTTTTATTCACTTTATATTACATAGACCTTTTCCTGTCTGTTTGTTCCAGCAATCCAAGTCTCTTTCCGAGGATTCACCGACATCACCGACAACGTCTCGAACATCCGGTATCTTGTCTCTAATGATCCGGTTAAACATCAATTCCGAAGGACCTGCTCCTGTGGTTCCATGTGGTGTTACGTTGTACATCATGACAAAGTTTTGGATCTCTCTTTTATAATCTTTCCCTTTCGACCACGCAATTTTAAGTCGTTTCACCAAAGACTTGTTCATATTTTAACTTCGCCATTCGCCTGCGGCCAATATGGTGGTGTCGTTATTTGAGTAATACCGTTGGTCCGACAAAAATCTTGAAGTTCGAGACTTACGAATTGCCGACCATTATCGGTTCTCAGCGTTCGTGGTATTCCCAAACGAGAAAATATCTCCTCCATTTGCTCGATCAGCACCTTCGACGAAATGGTTTTTATGAACTTTAATTCCATGTATCTGGAAAAATAGTCGATCAACACCAGTACATAGTCGTTGCTCGGTAAAGGTCCTAGTAAGTCAGATGCGACACATTGCCAAGGGCCTGCTGGAAACGCATGCCGGTCCATATGCGCTGGTTTAATTGCTAGCGATACGGAGATGCAGTCTCTACAGGCCTTAACAAATCCTTCTGCTTCCCGGTCGATCCTTGGCCACCACACCTTTGAACGTAATCTTCGTTTCATAGCCGATTCACCCGGATGGCCCTCGTGAGCCAGTTCGAGCACTTGCGATCGTAGTATTGTTGGTATAACTATTATCGTACCGCGTAAGAGTACATTTCCAACTGTCGATAACTCCCATCGGAACGGATAATATGGACTAAATGAGTTCGCCTCCCATGAGTTGGTGCTAAGATAGGTCATTGCATCAATTATTTCTTCGTCCTGTATACTTTTTTTCCATGATTTCCGATATGGTTAGAGACTTGGTACTCCTTTGGCTACAATTTGAAAGATATTCTGCTCATCCTGCCAGTCGAAAGGTACTGCTTCTGTAAGCTGACAAAGACGCGACACGGAATCTGCGATGTTTTCCTTTCCTGCTTTATAGATGACTCGGAATCGGTAGGACTGCAGGCGTAGTAACCAACGTTCGATACGTGCCGGTGGTTTCGAAATTGGTTTGAAGATGGCTCCAATGGCTTATGATCCGTTATCAGATCGAATTCCAGTCCTACTAGGTAGTAGTAAAACATCTCCACTGCCCATACCAGTGCCAAGCTTTCTTTCCCCGTTTGCGAATATCTCTTCTCAACATCAGTTAGGCTTTTACTGGCGAACGATACGATATGATGGTCGTTGTGATCATCAACCTGTACCAGAACAGCTCCCAGTGCCACTGGACTTGCATCGACTATAAGACATGTACGGAGATTTTTATTGAAGTATGACAGCTTTGTCACCTCGAAGACTTGTTTCTTTAACGTATCGAAGGCTTGCTGTTCTTTGTTGGTCCAATCAAATTCGGTATTCGCCTTTATTAATCTTCTCAGTGGCTCCGTCGTGTTGGCGAGATCGGGTATAAATTTCCCCACGTATGTTACGAGGCCCAGGAAACTCCTTGTCTCCTCCTTAGTTTTCGGAGCACGGAAGTCTGTGATCACTTTAACTTTCTCCGGATCCGCTTCGATACCATGGTCCGATAGAATATGGCCAAGAAACTTGAGTTTTGTTGTTTTGTACACACATTTTTGCTTATTCAAAACAACGTTGTGGGTATCAAAGATTTTCAGAACCGCAGTTAGCGCCTTGTCGTGTTCCTCTTCGTTTTTGCCGAAGACGATGACATCGTCAATATAGTTTAGAACATTGGGGCCGCCTGCTAACAATTCTTCCAGCTGCTCTGGAAAATTTCTGGAGCCGAGTCAACTCCGAAAAACAGTCTTTTATATCGAAATAGTCCCTTGTGTGTAATAAATGTGGTAATCTGCCGACTTGACTCATCGAGTTCCAATTGGTGATAAGCATTTTTCAAATCCAGTCTGGAAAAACATCTCGCCTCCCGTAGTTTGGTCATGAACATGTCGAATGTTGGCAGTGGGTAGTTTTCCCTCGAGATGGCCAAATTCGCCCTTCGCATATCCAGACATAGCCTTATCTCGCCGCTTCCTTTATACGCAATTACAACTGGTGAAATCCATGAACTCGGTCCATGGACTGGCTCTATAATGTCTTGCTGCACAGCCTGGCTTATTCTTTCTGCAATTCGATCTTCTAACGCAGTCGGAAATCTCCGCATTGGCTGCTGCACTGGTCTCACATTGTGGTCTATGGCCAATCTCACAGGTGAAGCTTTCCATTTCGGAAAATGTGCGTACGAATCCACTTTATTTACGCCTAAACCAATTTTTAGGACATTGAGTTGTACGGCTGTGTCCCGTCCTAGTAACGATTGTCTACCATTTTCAATTACATAAAATGTAGCAATCATCTCTGGTCTTTCCTGAATTCTTATCGGAGCTTCAAAAACGTTAGTCACCCTCAGCACGTCATCCGAAGCATAGGCTCGAAACTGGGTAGACGAGTTGTTACGAACATTGAACACTGTCGCATGTACACTATTCAGTTGCAGCCAATCACCAAGGCTTATCCGGTTGTACCGTGATCCGGAGTCAATTATCATTTGCAGCTGGGATCCCCCAACAAGACATGATACGGTTTCTTCTCCTTCTGGTTCACCAGTTATTTTAAAACAGTTCGACCAACTGTTGTCGCTGTGACACTTAGTCTCCTCCTCATCAATGGCGCGCACCTGGAACTGTGAGGTTCGTGGTCGCTTGCGTTGATTATCATATGGTGTTCCAAAACGTCTCTTTAATGGGGTCTTACACATCCGAGCATAATGTCCGAACCGGGAACATTTATTACATTTTGAGTTTCTTGCCGGGCATGCTATACTGCGTTCATCATGGTCTGCTGCTCCACACCGGCCACACACATCATTCGTCCTGTCATTTCTTTTTGTTTGGACCGCAATTTTCTTCACAATATCGGCATCCGACGGAATCACCATTGCCTCTGATTGCTGATTCACTTGCTCTTCAACTGTGCAAGTATTTATTATCTCCTCCAGCTTGAGCTCCGCTTCTAATAGCTTCTTTTTCAACGCAGTCTTAGCCCAGGCATCAATTATTTTATCAGCGATGCAGATTTCCTCTATTTCGGTCTTGGTGGCTCCAAGAGAGCATTTACTGGCTTGTTGTCTTAGCCGCAGCAAGAACTCGGCGAAGCACTCACCTTGGCGGGGCACCATGCTGCGAAACATGTGCCTTTCGAATACGGCGTTACGTTGCGGTGAAAATATTCATTTAATTTATCCACCAAAGGAGTAAATACATCATTTTCCTTTGTCGCATCGTATGCCACTAACGCGCCTGGAAGACTGTACACCACCTCTTGTAGCTGTGGTCCGCCGAAATGCAATAACTTGTTCCGCTTTTTAATTACCGATGAAATTTCTTCTGTGTCCACATAGATATTGAATGACCGAAGCCATTTCTCCCACTCGTTGCGCCACAACGATTTTTCTATGTTGGCGCACAGAAATGGTTTAATTTCAGCCATCTCGCTGATTTGTTTTAGCTTACACTTTATTTCGTGCTCAGCCTCTGATTCTTTTCAGATGATTTCGCTTGGACAGCCAAGCTGTGTACAACTTCTGGTATTTTCTAGATATTTTTCAGCTTGCACGGGCGTTAGTTCTGCCTTGCTCAGCTGTTTGCTTTTTTTTTTTTCTTTTTTTGGCTTGTCTTAGAGTCGCCTTTGCACTCTCTCGACACGGCCTCTGTCAAATGCAGATAATTAATTTATATTCTGTTTCCATCACCATTAAATACTTACATGTACGCACTTATATGTATGTATATATGTACATGTACGCGTCTGGCACGCGTCCCTTCGTGTATAACCTCACTTCTCTTTTCTCTATTTTTCTTTTTTTTTTTTTTATGCCGCGATTTCCTTCTTCTCCTTCGTCGCCAATGTATTAACCCAGTATTCCAGCGATTAGAAACAACAACAAATTTACAACTAACTAATTAGCTATTAATTTATTCATGTACTGCTTATACGTTTATATGCTGCGCTTGCCGCCAAGAATCAAAGTGAAGAGCGATGGAGAAAGCGATACCCAAAGCTCGTACGTCAAAAGCTCATTCCGTGGCTTATGCCGCGGGGCTTTCTGTCTGTTGATCGCCGGCCGCCGAAAGCTCCCTTGGCACGGGTCTCCACAGTCCATAAGTACGCCCAAATCATTCATATTATTTAGACGTTCCAAAGGACTATTGTTTAGAAAATAAGTGACCAGTTGAGGAGAATTACGATAAAAAGTCATTACCTTACATTTGATAGTGTTAAGATTAAATAAATTAAACTGGCACCAGGATTGAAAATGTTTAAGATCAGCTTGTAGCCGACAAAATAAATCTGTTTCTTTATAAGTAAGACAAAGCTTAACATCGTCAGCATACATAAGCACACGTGAATGAATGTACACCAGATGTCACAGGAATGGAATAGGAAAAATAAGACTTGAAAAGTACCTTCTGTTTTCTGTTTGTTAAATATTCTAGAACCCAAGAAACGAAAATGGGTGGGAATCCAATGTCAGTTCAGATTAGAAAGTAATAGGGTATGATTAACAGAATCAAAGGCTTTGCTGATGATTATAGAGGTAAATTCTAAAAGGTTAGTGGTTGTAGATCTACGTTTCACTAACCCATGTTGGGATGGCGAAATAATAGAGCTGTAAAAATGTTGCAATTGCAAAGTTAAATTTTCTCAAAAGCTTTCGGAATAGCGGACAATTTTGAGATGCCCCTATAGTTAGAGGCTTCGGACTTTTTGACATTTTTATGCAGAGGAATGATGTACGACTCCTTCGAAATAGATGGAAAAGAGGAAGATTCGACAGACAATAAAAACAATTTTAAAATGGGTTTACAAAATGCATTTGCACAGAACCCGAGTATACTTCCAGGTAGACCATCAGGCCCCTGAGAATAAACAGGTTTAACCAGTTTAAGAGAACTTTCATTAATTACTGGATTAAAAATACAATTAGCCTTTTTTAAATGATAAGGATACGGACTTGCTCGATATTCCGTAGAGGAATAAGTTGTTTTGAAAAAACTCGCAAACATATCGGCAATTGCCTGATCAGTGCTCGCTTTTTTCTTTTGAAATGACAATAAAGATGGATGCAGAGAGGTCTTACGTTTAGAGTTAACGAAATTATAAAATTGTTTAGGGTCAGAAGAAAACTGAAGCTTACAGCGCTGCAGATAATTCTTATAGTATTGTGTATTAAGCATCATGAATTTTGAACGAGCGACTGTATACAGAACGTATCTGATGAACGACGTGTTTTTTTAACCTTCTTGTAATATCGAGTCTTCACATTTTTCAAATTGGATAACTCTCGAGAGAACCAGGGAGGTTTATTAAGCCGCTCCTGCCTACCAAGAGGCACACATATCAAAGAGTGAATACAGAGTATCATAAAAGAAGCGAATAACTGAGGTCATATCTCTACAATTGTACAGATAAGACCAATCGGTAGTAAAAATGTTGTTTTAAGACTATCTATCTATATCTAGTCAGTCCTACCTTCTTCTTTTTTTTTTCGAATTTACGAATCTCGTATACTCCTCAAGCTAATTTCCATTTTTTTCATGAAATGTGGCAGATTTCTGCCTTCCCTACCTTCTTCTTTCTCCGAATTTACGAATCTCGTATACTCCTCAAACTAATTTTCACTTTTTTTCACGAAGGCAGATTTTTGCCGCTTGCGATCCATTTTCGACTTAAGTTAGAGTATGTATATTTGATTTTTACCTTAAGCTCCGTATTTGTGTTTTCGAATGAAACGCCCATCTCCTTCAGAAATCCCATTTCAAAATCATTTGGGTTTTCACACTCATGGAAAACTTCTAAAATCCGTTTATTCTTTAACAACATTTTTGCACTAATAATAAAATTGTCTTGAATTATATCGACAAATACTATTCAATCCGGATTTAAGGTGTTTCCATTTATGAAGTTAAAAATAAACTGTCGCAATTGAGAGGAATAATTAGCACGTTGTATTATATTTTTTGAATTAGGTAGAACGCAAAATCGGTATTACCCTTTGTGTATTAATTAGGTAAAAAACTTATTATTTACATCCAATTAGGTAAATGGAAATAAAAAGGACCTACCTAGAACTAGAACCAATTTTTCTCCACTTAAATATCAAAGCAGGTGATTAGCAATCTAGCATTGTAGCAAGGCATATAAGTTAAGTTGTTGGATAAGTCCACTGGTTCCTGTTAGGGGTTGCCGTTGGTGGTATTTAGCTTATGGATTTATTTATGTTGATTAGGATGAGATACGATTAGGTATCTGAATCACCGTCCTTGTGGATCAGCAATATATTAGAGATTATAAATTGTGTTACGGCTAAGTGCCGGAGTTATGCTTCTTTATTGTTAAAGGGTTATACAAAAACTGAAGAAGAAGCTTACAAATACTCCTATCGCGAACCAAACCTTGGGCGATCTGTTGGATATCATATCATCATTCAACTCCTGGATGGCGTTTAGGTTGAGTTCATTCATTCGCTGCAGCAGAGGTAGACTTAACACATGATCGTGTCCAGTTATATGTAGCAAAGGGGAAGCTGGGAGCCTTGCTTACGACCTTGTTGTGGTTGAGGTACATGGTCCCGTTTATCGTAGCGCTTTTCTCGAACGTTATAAGATGGGTTCCGTTGGCGTGTAACGTAGGGCCATCATCTACGCTGATACTCGCACGCGTGTTGACAATAATTATCACCTCGTCAACCCTTGTAATGGACTCCAGGTGAATGGGCTGCGTGCGACATATAGCAGATTGCCCTGAATGTAGTCCGCGAGCGCATGTGTCATGCTTAGCCAGTTTGCAAAACGTTGCGTGATTGTTGGTAACGCTTTCTGTGACCGCCTTCGCTCCTTTATCGCATTCTGCCACTATGTTGTCGTGTATCTGTAGTATGGTGTCCCCATGTATCACAGGGAAAATAATGACCTTCTTACATAAAAGTTTAATTCTAGGGTAATCTATAATTATATGTATGGTACTATCGGACTGAAATATTTTAATGTTGGATACAGGCATTAAATTAACTATGGACTGTTGTGAACTGTTCGGTAAAAATAGATGTTAAATCTTCTTGATCAAAAATGGCTGTGTTTATTATATTAGATTTGGCAAGTGTGACAGTAAGCATAAGGTCTTGAATTTCTGTAATTAGCATTATATTTCTTGCTAGTAAAGTTTCGTATAAGTGTGGGATATCGGTAATTTCACCACTTCTGGATTGTATTATTTTATTACCAGTATTTGTAAGTAAATTAATCTGCCTTTGAGTTTCTGTGTTAATTATTATTTGTCTATTGTTAGATTGAATTAGCTGTGCTTCTGTTATTTTAATTCTTTCCAAATCTGCCGCATCAGTCGTTCCTGCCACAACCTTTAGCGCTGTGCCCAAAAAATCTAGACTTCTTGCTATCCTGTGGTGTATCATTAACGCGGACAAAAGATTTTTAACATGTTTTATGTCTACTTCTATAAATTTTCGCATGTTCGTCAAGGGAAATAATTCAGCCAGTTTTATCGTTTCGTCTATGATTTTCGTGAATTCAGTCAGGTTTGTCGAATGTCTTAGGTAGCTGCGTTGCTCCCATATTAAAACATTGCCGTCTAGCACGGGAATGTAATTTGCATTGGAGTAGTCGATAATGCGTGCCCCTGCAGCGGCTAGGACTGACAGTATTATGGTGATTAACCTGTGGGGAATGTAAACAATGACTATAGTGACTTTGTGGTTTAGTATAGCAAATAAAGAACTTGATCAAAATTACTTCAAATTGACCACCCTCTCCTTAATAAGTACAGAAGTTCCCAGGTCTTGTACGCGTCCCTCAGAACACAACGGGGATAATTTGTTTCCCAACCTTTTATTGTTCTTAATAAATACTTTGTCGCCTACGTCAAATACCCTATTTTGCCTATCTGGGTTGCATCTGTTGAGTTGATCTTGTTGTGCTTTGTTTATTCTGTCTTTCATATTTTCCCGCAAAACAGTGTGTTGTGTAATTTTCATGCATCTGGCTATCTCTAGCAATGTACTGTGGAATCGTTCCACTTGTCCATTCGAGCAGCTATGCAATGGAGGTGCGTTTACTACGTCTATTTCGAATTGATTTTTTAACATCGAAGTAATCGTCTCTGAATTAAACGATGCTTCGTTGTCACAATAAATTGTCTTTATTTTTGGAAAAATGTTGAGTAATTGCAGTATGGGGATAGTAATATCCGTTATTGTTCGGGATAATAAGGGTTGTACAACAGCAAATTTGGAAAACTTGTCCACGCAGGTCAAGAATAGCTTGTGGTCAGTGGAGAATATATCGATATGTAGCATTTCGCCGGGATAAGACGGAATAGGTGTTTGCCCAAATTTTTGTTTTTTTTTGGTGACGGTCGTACTTAGCTGTGGTGCAGACTTTGCAATTTAGGACGATTTCATTGGTTAATTTGGCCATTTTTGGGAAGTAATACTCCCGGAGTATTTGTTTGATATTTTCTTGCGCTGCTCTATGTGCGCGATTATGTTCGGTATAACCTATCTGAATCTGATCATCTTTAATGGTTATATCAGTAACCATGTTCTTGCAATGCCAAAACTTTGTTGTGGGGAAAAATCGCACTAATTCATGTTGAAAGGCGGCTAATGTAGGAAGATTGCAATGGAATGCATTTACAACATCACGGTTCACTACAAGCATTGAGGATTCAAGGAGATCGTTCTTGTCTATGAATTGTATCATATGACGAGTTTTGCTGCCAAATAGAATTAGTCTCCGATGCAAGTTGTAGCGCGCCTTTTCTAGGATTATTTGGTTCCTAAAAAGATTAACAGGCTTGTCCCTTGTCTCGATTGTGTAGGTCAAGGAAAGCTCACTGTGGACGGTGGCAGCACATGATTGGTTTTCATCTTGTAGGGCATTCACATTTGGCCGTGATAAGGCATCTGTCACCAGGTTTTCTTTCCCTGGCTTGTAATGAATTTGAGCGTTACGTTCTTCAATAAATGCCATTCACTTTTTAATTCTCGCATTTGTGTGTTTTTGTTACACAGAAAATGTGAGCTGTTGTGTAGCGATATACCATGTGCACGTGTAGTTGTTAGCTGCCTAATTTTTCTACTTTGCTAACGATAAAACAAGTGTATGCTAAAGATCGGGATCGTGCATTTCTAGTTTTGCTCTTGTTTAGCTTGTCGTTTGAGGGAGGGTTCTTTCCTACTCTAGGCATATGCACGTATCTTACAAAAAAACCAGAGGGCCTGGGCTAACTTCGACCGCGTCAAAGTTTGTATACCCTTGCAAGTTTTTTAGTAACTCTTTTATCTAAACTAACTGTTTTATCTAAAAAGGGTAATGTTTGCGAAAGAACGGCCTTCAATCTTAGCATAGGATATAACGAACTTTCTGATGAAAGTCACTGTTTTCAACCGATCGTTCCTATGGGAGCTATATGATATAGTTACCCGATCTTTGCCAAATTAGGCACAGCCATTAACAGATATATTTAACTGTCAAATGTTTAATTTGAAAGCAATCGCATTAAAACTAACGAAGTTATTGACAAAAGTCACTGTTTTCGACCGATCGTTCCTATGGGAGGTTTATTATATAGTCACCCGATCTTGACCAAATTTGGCACAGTCGTTTATAGTTACAATAAACTTACTTATATTAAATTTCACGACAATAGCTTAAAAAGTAACGAAGTTATTGAGAAAAGTCACTGTTCGTGACTTTGCCGTTTGTACGGGAGCTATATGATATAGTCGTCCGATCCGGCTGAATCCGAGATATACAACGCCTGCAGTATATACAAGCCTACGTGCAAAATTTCAGCTCTGTAGCTTTTACGGTCTCGGAGGAGTTTGCGTTGATCCAGACGGACGGACGGACGGACGGACGGACGGACATGGCTATTTGAACTCGTCTCGTCTTTATATGGTCTGAGATGCTTCGTTCTATGCGTTGCACACTTCTGCTAATTGCTTAACTGCAATATGGGGATAGTAATATCCGTTATTGTTCGGGACAGCAACTTTGGAAAACTTGTCCACGCAGTTCAGAAATAGTTTGTGGTCAATGAAGAATATATCAATATGCAGCATTTCGCCGGTATAAGACGAAATAGGCGTTTCCCCAAGTTCTTGTTTTTTTGGGTGACGGTCGAACTTAGCTGTAGTGCATACTTTGCAATTTAAGTCGATTTCATTGGTTAATTTGGCCATTTTTGGGAAGTAATACTCCGAAGTATTTGTTTGATATTTTCTTGCGCCGCTCTATGTGCGCGATTATGTTCGGTATTAACTATCTGAATTTGATCATCTTTGTTGGTTATATCAGTGTGGGGAAAAGTCGCACTAATTCATGTTGAAAGGAGGCTAATGTAGGAAGATTGCAATGGAATGCATTTACAACATCACGGTTCACTACAAGCATTGAGGATTCAAGGAGATCGTTCTTGTCTATGAATTGTATCATATGACGAGTTTTGCTGCCAAATAGAATTAGTCTCCGATGCAAGTTGTAGCGCGCCTTTTCTAGGATTATTTGGTTCCTAAAAAGATTAACAGGCTTGTCCCTTGTCTCGATTGTGTAGGTCAAGGAAAGCTCACTGTGGACGGTGGCAGCACATGATTGGTTTTCATCTTGTAGGGCATTCACATTTGGCCGTGATAAGGCATCTGTCACCAGGTTTTCTTTCCCTGGCTTGTAATGAATTTGAGCGTTACGTTCTTCAATAAATGCCATTCACTTTTTAATTCTCGCATTTGTGTGTTTTTGTTACACAGAAAATGTGAGCTGTTGTGTAGCGATATACCATGTGCACGTGTAGTTGTTAGCTGCCTAATTTTTCTACTTTGCTAACGATAAAACAAGTGTATGCTAAAGATCGGGATCGTGCATTTCTAGTTTTGCTCTTGTTTAGCTTGTCGTTTGAGGGAGGGTTCTTTCCTACTCTAGGCATATGCACGTATCTTACAAAAAAACCAGAGGGCCTGGGCTAACTTCGACCGCGTCAAAGTTTGTATACCCTTGCAAGTTTTTTAGTAACTCTTTTATCTAAACTAACTGTTTTATCTAAAAAGGGTAATGTTTGCGAAAGAACGGCCTTCAATCTTAGCATAGGATATAACGAACTTTCTGATGAAAGTCACTGTTTTCAACCGATCGTTCCTATGGGAGCTATATGATATAGTTACCCGATCTTTGCCAAATTAGGCACAGCCATTAACAGATATATTTAACTGTCAAATGTTTAATTTGAAAGCAATCGCATTAAAACTAACGAAGTTATTGACAAAAGTCACTGTTTTCGACCGATCGTTCCTATGGGAGGTTTATTATATAGTCACCCGATCTTGACCAAATTTGGCACAGTCGTTTATAGTTACAATAAACTTACTTATATTAAATTTCACGACAATAGCTTAAAAAGTAACGAAGTTATTGAGAAAAGTCACTGTTCGTGACTTTGCCGTTTGTACGGGAGCTATATGATATAGTCGTCCGATCCGGCTGAATCCGAGATATACAACGCCTGCAGTATATACAAGCCTACGTGCAAAATTTCAGCTCTGTAGCTTTTACGGTCTCGGAGGAGTTTGCGTTGATCCAGACGGACGGACGGACGGACGGACGGACGGACATGGCTATTTGAACTCGTCTCGTCTTTATATGGTCTGAGATGCTTCGTTCTATGCGTTGCACACTTCTGCTAATTGCTTAACTGCAATATGGGGATAGTAATATCCGTTATTGTTCGGGACAGCAACTTTGGAAAACTTGTCCACGCAGTTCAGAAATAGTTTGTGGTCAATGAAGAATATATCAATATGCAGCATTTCGCCGGTATAAGACGAAATAGGCGTTTCCCCAAGTTCTTGTTTTTTTGGGTGACGGTCGAACTTAGCTGTAGTGCATACTTTGCAATTTAAGTCGATTTCATTGGTTAATTTGGCCATTTTTGGGAAGTAATACTCCGAAGTATTTGTTTGATATTTTCTTGCGCCGCTCTATGTGCGCGATTATGTTCGGTATTAACTATCTGAATTTTATCATCTTTGTTGGTTATATCAGTGTGGGGAAAAGTCGCACTAATTCATGTTGAAAGGAGGCTAATGTAGGAAGATTGCAATGGAATGCATTTACAACATCACGGTTCACTACAAGCATTGAGGATTCAAGGAGATCGTTCTTGTCTATGAATTGTATCATATGACGAGTTTTGCTGCCAAATAGAATTAGTCTCCGATGCAAGTTGTAGCGCGCCTTTTCTAGGATTATTTGGTTCCTAAAAAGATTAACAGGCTTGTCCCTTGTCTCGATTGTGTAGGTCAAGGAAAGCTCACTGTGGACGGTGGCAGCACATGATTGGTTTTCATCTTGTAGGGCATTCACATTTGGCCGTGATAAGGCATCTGTCACCAGGTTTTCTTTCCCTGGCTTGTAATGAATTTGAGCGTTACGTTCTTCAATAAATGCCATTCACTTTTTAATTCTCGCATTTGTGTGTTTTTGTTACACAGAAAATGCGAGCTGTTGTGTAGCGATATACCATGTGCACGTGTAGTTGTTAGCTGCCTAATTTTTCTACTTTGCTAACGATAACACAAGTGTATGCTAAAGATCGGAATCGTGCATTTCTAGTTTTGCTCTTGTTTAGCTTGTCGTTTGAGGGAGGGTTTTTTCCTACTCTAGGCATATGCACGTATCTTACAAAAAAACCAGAGGGCCTGGGCTAACTTCGGCCGCGTCAAAGTTTGTATACCCTTGCAAGTTTTTTAGTAACTCTTTTATCTAAACTAACTGTTTTATCTAAAAAGGGTAATGTTTGCGAAAGAACGGCCTTCAATCAGTAGCAATCAATAGCATAGGATATAACGAACTTTCTGATAAAAGTCACTGTTTTCAACCGATCGTTCCAATGGGAGCTATATGATATAGTTACCCGATCTTTGCCAAATTGGGCACAGTCATTAACAGATATATTTAACTGTCAAATGTTTAATTTGAAAGCAATCGCATTAAAACTAACCAAGTTATTGACAAAAGTCACTGTTTTCGACCGATCGTTCCTATGGGAGGTTTATTATATAGTCACCCGATCTTGACCAAATTTGGCACAGTGGTTTATAGTTACAATAAACTTACTTAAATTAAATTTCAGTTATTGAGAAAAGTCACTGTTCGTGACTTTGCCGTTTGTACGGGAGCTATATGATATAGTCGTCCGATCCGGCTGAATCCGAGATATACAACGCCTGCAGTATATACAAGCCTACGTGCAAAATTTCAGCTCTGTAGCTTTTACGGTCTCGGAGGAGTTTGCGTTGATCCAGACGGACGGACGAACGGACGGACGGACGGACATGGCTATTTGAACTCGTCTCGTCGTGCTGATCAAGAATATATATACTTTATATGGTCTGAGATGCTTCGTTCTATGCGTTGCACACTTCTGACCAAAATTAATATACCCTTTTTGCAAGGGTATAAAAATAAAGTGCACTATCAGAAACTACAGAGATGTAGAAAGAAAAATGTTGAACCAGATCGGGATACCATTAATTGTGCGAACGACTTCTCTGCAGATTCGCTAAAGGTGTTCATGCTAACCCTTTCTGTACCCATCGTACTTTGTCAAACTATTGGCTTTAATTGATTGCACCTTGACAGACGTTTAAACGATCTTAGATGATAACGCTTTCTGAAAAAATTTTGTCTTTTCTTTTGACACTCTCATGTTGCAAAGCAGCTGGAGCACAGTGTCAATGTGTTTGACATACTTGGCTTCATTTTCAAAAATATTTTATATTTTCCCGATTTTTTCCTTTGGAACATCATCGATCGCTCTCTGAAATATGTTTTCTGCATTTTTCAAACCAAAGGGTAAGCGACAGAATTCGTATTTCCCTCCGTTTACTGAGAACGCCGTTTTCGCGCGATCCTTTTCAGCTAGATAAATTTGGTGGTACACAGATTTTAAGTCCAAAGTTGTGAACATTTTTGCCTATCCAAGATTCGCTAGAATCACTGGAATGCTTGGCATTGGGTACCGGTCGGAAATGGTTCGCTCGTTTAACTTTCGAAAGTTCATAACGAGTCGTTTGTTTTTGTTACCGTTTGAGTCCAAGCCTTTTTTGTCAACAACCCATGCAGGACTGTTGTACGCAGACCGAGATGGTCTTATAATGCCGTCTTTTAACAATTGAGCGATTTCGTTATTAACAAAATCGGGTACACCCATAGGATATGGGTAATACCTGGAGTACACTTCTTGCTTGTCTATTGTGTGAATTGTGGCAATAACTGAAGTGTTATATGGCAACGCCTCGTTAGAGGTCGAAAATGCGCCGATCCTGTTCAGTTTCCTTTTTAAATTCCTCTCTTACGCTATCAGGAACTATTATGTCATCAATGCGTGTGAAATTAACGCTATCGCAAGTATGGTATTGCAGTGCTTCCGCCGTACTGCCATATGTAAAACTACCGCTGTGTAAGTTTAGGGTTACACCTGCTTGCGTTAGCAAATCGAAGCCTATTATGGCATCAAAAGTACCAAGGGTATCTAAAATGAAAAACGGGGCATTCTTTCCGAAAATTCTCATGAAGCATTTTTCTTTAATTTTACTGGACCCATGTATGGAGTTCACAGTAAATGGGGTGTCGACAAGTGTTATGTTTCTTAACTCCTTTACGGGTTTTACATAATTCTTTGCCGCCCCAGTGTCGATTAGAATTTGTTGTGTTCTACCAGCCAACTGTCGCTCGACGAATAGCAGTTCTCTAGAATATTTAGCAAATCGTTGTCCGGTATGGACTCGTTCTCATCGCTAGCCTCTGCGACGGCGGACTCTGCCATACGCGCGTATTGTTGGTCTTGGGCCGAGTCTTTTTGAGAAATGTTGTTTACATTCTGGCGACTCTGTCCAGTCATACGCTCTGATGCGTTAAGTGGCGCTACCGCGGGTTTTACCCCAAGCAGTCTGCTGTCTCAGTTTGGAAACTGATGGATCAACATCCATCGGTTGTGCTTGGTCTTGGGCTCGAATTTGTTTACTGTTTGATGTTGGTCCCTGCTCATTCTGTTGGGGTCTGTTTTGGACTTGTTTTCCTGTAAAATGGGGGTTTTTCTCAAAATATTTTCCCTGTCTGGGCATTGAGCGATTCCCTTGCTTGTTATTTTCCCCTGGGTGGCTCCTATCTTGAATTGCTTTAGCATACGTAGCAGCGAACATGCTCCTTTCTATGCTATTCTCAGCCTCGTGAGCCAGTGCTAAAGCCGAAGGCAAATCTTTGGGCTGTGCTGGTATAACTAGTGCCTTAATAGGCCTCCTCAGGCCTGCCATGAAGGCGTGCAGAGCATCGCTCCTAATTTCTGTATTAAGAATGACGGCTGCTTGCTTCTCATGGGTCATGGCAATTTTATTTGTAATAAGAGCGAGTTTTTTCTCAACCTCATCATAGTACTGCATTAATTCTAGGTCTCCTTGTCTGACCATTTCTAATTGATGTCTAAGAACATGCAGACGTTTTATCGGCGTATGTGCAATCAAGTCTCGCAATGATTGCATCGAAATTTAGCACAGTGTTATGTGAGGTAAGCACTGCGCGTGCGGCACCACAAACTTTATTTTTTAAAATGATCACTGCCTGGTAATATGTTTCACTCCCATAGTATCCCTTGTAGGCTTGATAAGCCCCTATGGCTGATTGTCTCCAAGACACATATTCTTCATGGTCACCATTAAAATTCGGCACCGATTTCGCAGCGTCGAGTCTAAACTCACATTCAGTGCTGGGGTCAATTGTTACGCTTTCGTACACCTGTACTTGGGGCGCTTCAATTCTAAATGAGTTCACTTGGGTTCTCAGATGTTCGAGTTCGGCGTGTATCTCGCCTCATATGCGTTGTTCTTGTGCGTTAAGCGCGGTGCTGACTGCGCTCTCTATTATAACTTTTAACGTTTGTGGATCCATTTCTGTTTGATCGAGTGCTTGAGGCCTAGATTGTACTATAATATCTTCGTCGCTATCAGATTCTTTTTTAATGTCCCTATAGGACCAACTCATTGTTTAACACAGTGTCTTAGCGAATTCAATCTAACAATATAACCGCACACATTCAAACTCACAATTAAATTCAATGCAAATTAGTCACAAGATCACTTTATGCTGCCACTTTTATTATTTTTTTTATTATTATTTTTATATTTATTTGGTTTCACATTTATATATTATAATTTGTCTTTATTTTTCCCGAACAGTCACTTACGTGTTGGTAGCGGGTGGATTCTTAGAGGGTAATCCAATTCCGGTTGGGCGCCAGTTCTGATGTTGGATAAGTCCACTGGTTCCTGTTAGGGGTTGTCGTTGGTGGGATCCAGCTAGTGGATTTATTTATGTTGATTAGGATGAGATACGATTAGGTATCTGAATCACCGTCCCTGTGGATCAGCAATATTTTAGAGATTATAAATTGTGTTACGGCTAAGTGCCGGAGTTATGCCTCTTTATTGTTAAAAGGTTATACAAAAACTGAATATGTTGAAGAAAATAAAAGAAAACTAAACCTAAGTACATAAATGGGAATATGAATCTAAAGCTAAATACATCAGAAGTAAATATGTAAGGCGTATGGTCATGCTATGGGCTCTTGATCAGACGCTGTGTCAGCATATTTATGTTTATATGGAATTCGTCACATCGACGTTGCAGCTGCACAGATTGTTCTAAGACTTAGTGCGGAGGCAGTTCGTTGAATTGTTTGTTAACTTATATGTAAACAGGTAGTATTTGGAGACAAACTGAATTGCCTCTTAATGATTTAAATAGACCAAATTGTCTGACGATGGTGGAATATAGGAACAAGTAATAAAAGCATTAAAAGACTTAAGATTTACTTTAACACCGATAAACTCAACATCCTGGGTATACGAAAATTGAATTATTTCAGATGATAAAGCAGCATCAATAGCTATCAGAACGCCACCGCCTACGCGAGAAATTTGGTCACGACTAACTATAGAAAAGTTTGTGGAAGAGAACGATGGATGCACAGAGGTCTTACGTTTAGAGTTAACGAAATTATAATATGTTTAGGGTCAGAAGAAAACTGAAGCTTGCAGCGCTGAACATAATTCTTATAGCATTGTGTATTAAGCATCATGAATTTTTAAAATTTGATAACTCTCGAGAGAACCAGGGAGGTTTATTAAGCCGCTCCTGCCTACCAAGAGGCACACAAATATCAAAAAGTGAATTCAGAGTATCATAGAAGAAGCGAATAACTGAGTTCATATCTTTACAATTGTACAGATAAGACCAATTTAAGTTTATCTATCTATAGTGTTTCCGTATTCGTTCTTTTGGCAGTCAGTCCTACCTTCTTCTTTTTTTTCGAATTTACGAATCTCGTATAATCCTCAAGCAAAAATTAATTTTTTTTCACGAAATGTGGCAGATTTCTGCCTTCCCTACCTTCTTCTTTCTCCGAATTTACGAATCTCGTATACTCCTCAAACTAATTTTCACTTTTTTTCACGAAGGCAGATTTCTGCCGTTTGCGATCCATTTTTGCCTTAAGTTAGAGTATGTAAATTTGATTTTTACCTTAATCTCCGTACTAGTGTTTTCGAATGAAACGCCCATCTCCTTCAGAAATCCCATTTAAAAATCATTTGGGTTTTAACACTCATGGAAAACTTCTAAAATCCGTTTGTTCTTTAACAACATTTTTGCACTAATAAATAAAATTAAATTATTTCGACAAATACTATTCAATCCGGATTTAAGGTGTTTCCATTTGTTTAAGAATAAACATCGTGTTCATCTGAACTGGCTTCACCAAATCAGATGCACCAATGAAATATACAAAACGAAAGAAAAACATAAGTAAATCATAAAATTCATATGACAATTATTGCTTAATACCAAACAAAACATGCATCCACACTCTGTGGAAAACACTTGAGATTTAACAGCGGCGCGGTATCAAGAAACCAGCGCTGAGCATGAAATATAAACAATTTTCAACCCCCGAAAACGTGGGGCATTAGAATAAGTATTTTTAAGAACAATTGTTGCTTCTTAGAGTTTAAGAGTTTTTAAATAAAATCAGTTCATATTTTGAATTCAACGAATGAAGACTGGGTTATTTTCTTTCTCTTCGGAATTTCCCTATTCATTTTGGTCCTTCGAGCCGGATTCATTTTGGTCCTTCGAGAAAAAGGAACTCTGCAGTTTTCCCCCACCAGTGGTAAGAGACTCAGAGAGTGAATCAGCTCCTTTAAGTCTGAATTCTTATGCAAGTGTAAACGCTAAGATCAGCTAAAGGTAGCAAAAATAAAATAACTCTTGTTTTCCCCCACCAGTGGTAAGAGACAGAGTATAAAAAATAAAAAGCAAAATATTGCTTAACAAATAAAAAGTGCGTGCGACCGATTTAAATAAAGGCAGTTTGGCTATTCGAGCAACTGCAATAATTTCGGCGGCGGTAAAAAAAATAATTACAGAATTGGTGTGTGGCGTATTCGAAGCCCTAATATCGGAAAAAAGTTGAAGTTAAAAGTGTATATGTAGTTGCATGTCGGCAACTACAAACAGCAGCAGAGCAACAAGATAGTTGCAAGAAGAGACGCTAATACGAGAAAATGTGGTGCGATGACCGGCACCGGTACCGCCTGAGCCCATAGGCCCTGGACAACAGCAGCTGAGCAACACCAGCAAACTATCATCAAACCCTACCCATTGGCAGACAAGCAGCAGCAGACTATCGGCAAAACATACTTGGCAAACTCTACTGGGCGGACAACAGTGGCGAACGGTGTCAACAGGATCATCAGATAAGATATAAATTAAGATAGTTATAAGTACTTCTATCTATTTGGATTATTATATATTTATATCGATATCCTAATAAGATAAAATGTTCACTAATAAGACTGCGAAATTGTTAGAGAAGCAAGTAGAGTTGCATACCAGGTTAAGGCAGTTGGAAGCACTAGATCCCAGAAACATTACTAACAAGGAGATTGAGGAAGTAAAAGTGATTAGTAGCCGATGGATGCCTAGCCAAGAGAAATTGCTCCAGCAGGGGGTTTTCGATCATCAGTACTACAGAGATAAAGTACATGAAGAGGTTTTAAAGATAGTTGCCAAAATAATAGCTACAGGAGAGTCAGAAAAACCAGGCACTAGTAAGTCAGTGTTAGTTGAAGCAGAGGCAAATATGTCAGAAATGTTTGATGATAGCAAAGGAGAGTCGCGCGGGAATGCGACCTCCAGTCATGAAAACGGTAGTGATAAGCAGGAGATACTTATGGATAGAGTCCGACAGCTTCAGGAATATTTGGAGGTAGTAGAGTTGAAATCAACAGGCAATGGGACATAGATAATGTATATTAATAAAATAAATTATTTATGGGAGAAGGTACGGGCATGCCAAGAAAAAGCAAGTGATGCAAAATTTAAGAATACTATGGAGGATTTGGAATTCGACGTCCAAAATTCATTGTCAATGCTAGAAATGAAAATGAACAATAAGGAAAGTAAGATTGAGAATGTAACCGTGAGAGGCGAACTACCGGTGTTGCCGAAGATACAGGTACCCACATTTTCTGGAGATCCTAGAGAATGGGACCTGTTCGTGGAATTATTTGCGGAACTGATTGAAAAAAGAGAGAAAATAAGTCCTGCTCTTAAATTCAATTATTTAAAATCCGTGTTAAAGGGCGAAGCAAGGAGCATCTATTGTCAGGTTCAGCTGACAATTATAGTGCCGCTTGGGAACTGTTAACCAAGCGGTATGAAAATAATCGGAGGGTATTTTCCGAACAATTAAGTCGGATCGTTGATTTACCGATGATCAACAATGATTCCGCAAAAAGTGTTAAAGGAGTGATTGACATAGTTAATGAGTCAGTTTACTTAATTAAAATAAAAGCAAATTTGTCCGATGAAGTTGACGTAATATTCGCACAACTCCTACTAAGGAAATTTGACAGAGAGGCTCTACAATTGTATGAGAGTCAGATTAGAAAAACAAGGCAAATTCAAATGCTATCTGATGTCATGGAATACTTGGAGCAAAGATATTGCTCGCTAAGTGTCATGAGAAAGGAAGAGAAAAACCGCTACAAACTGTTTTAAATTATGCGGAAGTCGAAGATAAATGTCCGATTTGCAAAATTGCCGGGCACAAAGCATATAAATGCTATAAGTTTAAAGGATTGACACCTACTGAAAGGTACGAAATAGCCAAAAAAGTGCAGCTATGCATAAGATGCTTGAACCATTCAAGCAATAAGGTGTGCACTAATGAAATGGTCTGTTCATTGTGCAGTAAGGAACATCATACCTTACTCCATTTTGAAGAAACACAGGAGAGATTTAATACTTGTGTAACCGCACAACCAACACTGTTGGCCACAGCTGTAATACAAGTAAAAAATGTAAATGGAGGATATAAGACTCTAAGAGCCCTTATTGATTGTGGTTCACAGAGCACCATTTTGTCTGAAGAGGCCGCTTAAATATTAAAACTACCTAAAATTAAACAGTATACAGAAATAAGTGGCGTGTCCTCAATAAAATCTAATAAATCAAAATATAAGGTAAAAATAGATGTAAAGACGCGAAATCCTTGGAAAGAACATTTAAAGGTTGAGGCAATTGTGTTGCCAAAGTTAATGAAAGCTCTTCCATTAAAAATAGCAAACGTGGATAGGTCGAAATGGTAAACTTACGTGCTAGCTGATCCTACCTTTAATAAACCTGGTAGGATTGATATAATAATGGGAGTAAACGTTTATACCCAAATCTGTAGTGGCAACAACAATAGATGTCACAGATTTTGAACAACGTTGGGAGGAGAGGAAAGGTAAATTTCAAAATAAAAACAACACAATTCCAAAGAAATGCAACAGCACAACTCAAAAAATTAATTTATGGCCCCCGGCAGGACCTCACATTGGAGGTAAAGTGAAAATTGGGGAAGAAAAAGTATATATCCCAATTAGATAATGATTATCTAAAAAATAATATCAAAATAGATTCCGGTAACAAATTGTCCGAAACTATAGTACCAAAAAAGGCAGATATGGCAAAATAATTATAATAGAACAAAATTTAATAATAAACAGAATAACCAATCAAGTTTTGGCAATCAGCGATATATAAAAATGGTGGAGCGAAGATCAAATTGGAACAAGTCGAAAAGTAAAGGTAGTTTTTTTAAAATTCTCCATCTTATAAAAAGGCTAGAAGTCAGCACAGTAATACACATCAGGAGTGGGTAGATATCCCGAAACAGAAATCGTTAGGTAATATGTCAAATATTATTAAAACCAGTAGAAGCCAACTCAGTAATACATACGGCAGAATTGGTAAGAATATGAAGTCAGTTACAATGGGTAAAGGAACATCAGATTGACTAGGTTAAACATCAGTCATGTAACTGGTCATGCTTCTTTAACAATAGTTATCTTACTAATGATATTTTAATAATAATTTGTATAAGACAACTAACTATAAACATAAAGTCCAAAACGCCGCATTTGGTGGCCCTTTGCAGAATGTTTAAGAATAAACATCGTGTTCATCTGAACTGGCTTCACCAAATCAGATGCACCAATGAAATATACAAAACGAAAGAAAAACATAAGTAAATCATAAAATTCATATGACAATTATTGCTTAATACCAAACAAAACATGCATCCACACTCTGTGGAAAACACTTGAGATTTAACAATAAACAATTTTCAACGGAAATGGTCCCCCGGAAAACGTGGGGCATTAGAATAAGTATTTTTAAGAACAATTGTTGCTTCTTAGAGTTTACGAGTTTTTAAATAAAATCAGTTCATATTTCATTTTCTTTCTCTTCGGAATTTCCCTATTCATTTTGGTCCTTCGAGCCGGATTCATTTTGGTCCTTCGAGAAAAAGGAACTCTGTAGTTTTCCCCCACCAGTGGTAAGAGACTCAGAGAGTGAATCAGCTCCTTTAAGTCTGAATTCTTATGCAAGTGTAAACGCTAAGATCAGCTAAAGGTAGCAAAAATAAAATAACTCTTGTTTTCCCCCACCAGTGGTAAGAGACAGAGTATAAAAAATAAAAAGCAAAATATTGCTTAATAAATAAAAAGTGCGTGCGACCGATTTAAATAAAGGCAGTTTGGCTAGTCGAGCAACTGCAATAATTTCGGCGGCGGTAAAAAAAATAATTACAGAATTGGTGTGTGGCGTATTCGAAGCCCTAATATCGAAAAAAAGTTAAAGTTAAAAGTGTATATGTAGTTGCATGTCGGCAATTACAAACAGCAGCAGAGCAACAAGATAGTTGCAAGAAGAGGCGCTAATACGAGAAAATGTGGTGCGATGACCGGCACCGGTACCGCCTGAGCCCATAGGCCCTGGACAACAGCAGCTGAGCAACACCAGCAAACTATCATCAAACCCTACCCATTGGCAGACAAGCAGCAGCAGACTATCGGCAAAACATACTTGGCAAACTCTACTGGGCGGACAACAGTGGCGAACGGTGTCAACAGGATCATCAGATAAGATATAAATTAAGATAGTTATAAGTACTTCTATCTATTTGGATTATTATATATTTATATCGATATCCTAATATTCGCATAAGATAAAATGTTCACTAATAAGACTGCGAAATTGTTAGAGAAGCAAGTAGAGTTGCATACCAGGTTAAGGCAGTTGGAAACACTAGATCCCAGAAATATTACTAACAAGGAGATTGAGGAAGTAAAAGTGATTAGTAGCCGATGGATGCCTAGCCATGAGAAATTGCTCCAGCAGGGTGTTTTCGATCATCAGTACTACAGAGATAAAGTACATGAAGAGGTTTTAAAGATAGTTGCCAAAATAATAGCTACAGGAGAGTCAGAAAAACCAGGCACTAGTAAGTCAGTGTTAGTTGAAGCAGAGGCAAATATGTCAGAAATGTTTGATGATAGCAAAGGAGAGTCGCGCGGGAATGCGACCTCCAGTCATGAAAACGGTAGTGATAAGCAGGAGATACTTATGGATAGAGTCCGACAGCTTCAGGAATATTTGGAGGTAGTAGAGTTGAAATCAACAGGCAATGGGACATAGATAATGTATATTAATAAAATAAATTATTTATGGGAGAAGGTACGGGCATGCCAAGAAAAAGCAAGTGATGCAAAATTTAAGAATACTATGGAGGATTTGGAATTCGACGTCCAAAATTCATTGTCAATGCTAGAAATGAAAATGAACAATAAGGAAAGTAAGATTGAGAATGTAACCGTGAGAGGCGAACTACCGGTGTTGCCGAAGATACAGGTACCCACATTTTCTGGAGATCCTAGAGAATGGGACCTGTTCGTGGAATTATTTGCGGAACTGATTGAAAAAAGAGAGAAAATAAGTCCTGCTCTTAAATTCAATTATTTAAAATCCGTGTTAAAGGGCGAAGCAAGGAGCATCTATTGTCAGGTTCAGCTGACAATTATAGTGCCGCTTGGGAACTGTTAACCAAGCGGTATGAAAATAATCGGAGGGTATTTTCCGAACAATTAAGTCGGATCGTTGATTTACCGATGATCAACAATGATTCCGCAAAAAGTGTTAAAGGAGTGATTGACATAGTTAATGAGTCAGTTTACTTAATTAAAATAAAAGCAAATTTGTCCGATGAAGTTGACGTAATATTCGCACAACTCCTACTAAGGAAATTTGACAGAGAGGCTCTACAATTGTATGAGAGTCAGATTAGAAAAACAAGGCAAATTCAAATGCTATCTGATGTCATGGAATACTTGGAGCAAAGATATTGCTCGCTAAGTGTCATGAGAAAGGAAGAGAAAAACCGCTACAAACTGTTTTAAATTATGCGGAAGTCGAAGATAAATGCCCGATTTGCAAAATTGCCGGGCACAAAGCATATAAATGCTATAAGTTTAAAGGATTGACACCTACTGAAAGGTACGAAATAGCCAAAAAAGTGCAGCTATGCATAAGATGCTTGAACCATTCAAGCAATAAGGTGTGCACTAATGAAATGGTCTGTTCATTGTGCAGTAAGGAACACCATACCTTACTCCATTTTGAAGAAACACAGGAGAGATTTAATACTTGTGTAACCGCACAACCAACACTGTTGGCCACAGCTGTAATACAAGTAAAAAATGTAAATGGAGGATATAAGACTCTAAGAGCCCTTATTGATTGTGGTTCACAGAGCACCATTTTGTCTGAAGAGGCCGCTTAAATATTAAAACTACCTAAAATTAAACAGTATACAGAAATAAGTGGCGTGTCCTCAATAAAATCTAATAAATCAAAATATAAGGTAAAAATAGATGTAAAGACGCGAAATCCTTGGAAAGAACATTTAAAGGTTGAGGCAATTGTGTTGCCAAAGTTAATGAAAGCTCTTCCATTAAAAATAGCAAACGTGGATAGGTCGAAATGGTAAACTTACGTGCTAGCTGATCCTACCTTTAATAAACCTGGTAGGATTGATATAATAATGGGAGTAAACGTATATACCCAAATCTGTAGTGGCAACAACAATAGATGTCACAGATTTTGAACAACGTTGGGAGGAGAGGAAAGGTAAATTTCAAAATAAAAACAACACAATTCCAAAGAAATGCAACAGCACAACTCAAAAAATTAATTTATGGCCCCCGGCAGGACCTCACATTGGAGGTAAAGTGAAAATTGGGGAAGAAAAAGTATATATCCCAATTAGATAATGATTATCTAAAAAATAATATCAAAATAGATTCCGGTAACAAATTGTCCGAAACTATAGTACCAAAAAGGCAGATATGGCAAAATAATTATAATAGAACAAAATTTAATAATAAACAGAATAACCAATCAAGTTTTGGCAATCAGCGATATATAAAAATGGTGGAGCGAAGATCAAATTGGAACAAGTCGAAAAGTAAAGGTAGTTTTTTTTAAAATTCTCCATCTTATAAAAAGGCTAGAAGTCAGCACAGTAATACACATCAGGAGTGGGTAGATATCCCGAAACAGAAATCGTTAGGTAATATGTCAAATATTATTAAAACCAGTAGAAGCCAACTCAGTAATACATACGGCAGAATTGGTAAGAATATGAAGTCAGTTACAATGGCTAAAGGAACATCAGATTGACTAGGTTAAACATCAGTCATGTAACTGGTCATGCTTCTTTAACAATAGTTATCTTACTAATGATATTTTAATAATAATTTGTATAAGACAACTAACTATAAACATAAAGTCCAAAACGCCGCATTTGGTGGCCCTTTGCAGAATGTTTAAGAATAAACATCGTGTTCATCTGAACTGGCTTCACCAAATCAGATGCACCAATGAAATATACAAAACGAAAGAAAAACATAAGTAAATCATAAAATTCATATGACAATTATTGCTTAATACCAAACAAAACATGCATCCACACTCTGTGGAAAACACTTGAGATTTAACAATAAACAATTTTCAACGGAAATGGTCCCCCGGAAAACGTGGGGCATTAGAATAAGTATTTTTAAGAACAATTGTTGCTTCTTAGAGTTTACGAGTTTTTAAATAAAATCAGTTCATATTTCATTTTCTTTCTCTTCGGAATAGTTTTCCCCCACCAGTGGTAAGAGACTCAGAGAGTGAATCAGCTCCTTTAAGTCTGAATTCTTATGCAAGTGTAAACGCTAAGATCAGCTAAAGGTAGCAAAAATAAAATAACTCTTGTTTTCCCCCACCAGTGGTAAGAGACAGAGTATAAAAAATAAAAAGCAAAATATTGCTTAATAAATAAAAAGTGCGTGCGACCGATTTAAATAAAGGCAGTTTGGCTAGTCGAGCAACTGCAATAATTTCGGCGGCGGTAAAAAAAATAATTACAGAATTGGTGTGTGGCGTATTCGAAGCCCTAATATCGAAAAAAAAGTTAAAGTTAAAAGTGTATATGTAGTTGCATGTCGGCAATTACAAACAGCAGCAGAGCAACAAGATAGTTGCAAGAAGAGGCGCTAATACGAGAAAATGTGGTGCGATGACCGGCACCGGTACCGCCTGAGCCCATAGGCCCTGGACAACAGCAGCTGAGCAACACCAGCAAACTATCATCAAACCCTACCCATTGGCAGACAAGCAGCAGCAGACTATCGGCAAAACATACTTGGCAAACTCTACTGGGCGGACAACAGTGGCGAACGGTGTCAACAGGATCATCAGATAAGATATAAATTAAGATAGTTATAAGTACTTCTATCTATTTGGATTATTATATCGATATCCTAATAAGATAAAATGTTCACTAATAAGACTGTGAAATTGTTAGAAAAGCAAGTAGAGTTGCATACCAGGTTAAGGCAGTTGGAAGCACTAGATCCCAGAAACATTACTAACAAGGAGATTGAGGAAGTAAAAGTGATTAGTAGCCGATGGATGCCTAGCCAAGAGAAATTGCTCCAGCAGGGGGTTTTCGATCATCAGTACTACAGAGATAAAGTACATGAAGAGGTTTTAAAGATAGTTGCCAAAATAATAGCTACAGGAGAGTCAGAAAAACCAGGCACTAGTAAGTCAGTGTTAGTTGAAGCAGAGGCAAATATGTCAGAAATGTTTGATGATAGCAAAGGAGAGTCGCGCGGGAATGCGACCTCCAGTCATGAAAACGGTAGTGATAAGCAGGAGATACTTATGGATAGAGTCCGACAGCTTCAGGAATATTTGGAGGTAGTAGAGTTGAAATCAACAGGCAATGGGACATAGATAATGTATATTAATAAAATAAATTATTTATGGGAGAAGGTACGGGCATGCCAAGAAAAAGCAAGTGATGCAAAATTTAAGAATACTATGGAGGATTTGGAATTCGACGTCCAAAATTCATTGTCAATGCTAGAAATGAAAATGAACAATAAGGAAAGTAAGATTGAGAATGTAACCGTGAGAGGCGAACTACCGGTGTTGCCGAAGATACAGGTACCCACATTTTCTGGAGATCCTAGAGAATGGGACCTGTTCGTGGAATTATTTGCGGAACTGATTGAAAAAAGAGAGAAAATAAGTCCTGCTCTTAAATTCAATTATTTAAAATCCGTGTTAAAGGGCGAAGCAAGGAGCATCTATTGTCAGGTTTAGCTGACAATTATAGTGCCGCTTGGGAACTGTTAACCAAGCGGTATGAAAATAATCGGAGGGTATTTTCCGAACAATTAAGTCGGATCGTTGATTTACCGATGATCAACAATGATTCCGCAAAAAGTGTTAAAGGAGTGATTGACATAGTTAATGAGTCAGTTTACTTAATTAAAATAAAAGCAAATTTGTCCGATGAAGTTGACGTAATATTCGCACAACTCCTACTAAGGAAATTTGACAGAGAGGCTCTACAATTGTATGAGAGTCAGATTAGAAAAACAAGGCAAATTCAAATGCTATCTGATGTCATGGAATACTTGGAGCAAAGATATTGCTCGCTAAGTGTCATGAGAAAGGAAGAGAAAAACCGCTACAAACTGTTTTAAATTATGCGGAAGTCGAAGATAAATGTCCGATTTGCAAAATTGCCGGGCACAAAGCATATAAATGCTATAAGTTTAAAGGATTGACACCTACTGAAAGGTACGAAATAGCCAAAAAAGTGCAGCTATGCATAAGATGCTTGAACCATTCAAGCAATAAGGTGTGCACTAATGAAATGGTCTGTTCATTGTGCAGTAAGGAACACCATACCTTACTCCATTTTGAAGAAACACAGGAGAGATTTAATACTTGTGTATCCGCACAACCAACACTGTTGGCCACAGCTGTAATACAAGTAAAAAATGTAAATGGAGGATATAAGACTCTAAGAGCCCTTATTGATTGTGGTTCACAGAGCACCATTTTGTCTGAAGAGGCCGCTTAAATATTAAAACTACCTAAAATTAAACAGTATACAGAAATAAGTGGCGTGTCCTCAATAAAATCTAATAAATAGATATATAAGGTAAAAATAGATGTAAAGACGCGAAATCCTTGGAAAGAACATTTAAAGGTTGAGGCAATTGTGTTGCCAAAGTTAATGAAAGCTCTTCCATTAAAAATAGCAAACGTGGATAGGTCGAAATGGTAAACTTACGTGCTAGCTGATCCTACCTTTAATAAACCTGGTAGGATTGATATAATAATGGGAGTAAACGTATATACCCAAATCTGTAGTGGCAACAACAATAGATGTCACAGATTTTGAACAACGTTGGGAGGAGAGGAAAGGTAAATTTCAAAATAAAAACAACACAATTCCAAAGAAATGCAACAGCACAACTCAAAAAATTAATTTATGGCCCCCGGCAGGACCTCACATTGGAGGTAAAGTGAAAATTGGGAAAGATAAAGTATATATCCCAATTAGATAATGATTATCTAAAAAATAATATCAAAATAGATTCCGGTAACAAATTGTCCGAAACTATAGTACCAAAAAGGCAGATATGGCAAAATAATTATAATAGAACAAAATTTAATAATAAACAGAATAACCAATCAAGTTTTGGCAATCAGCGATATATAAAAATGGTGGAGCGAAGATCAAATTGGAACAAGTCGAAAAGTAAAGGTAGTTTTTTTAAAATTCTCCATCTTATAAAAAGGCTAGAAGTCAGCACAGTAATACACATCAGGAGTGGGTAGATATCCCGAAACAGAAATCGTTAGGTAATATGTCAAATATTATTAAAACCAGTAGAAGCCAACTCAGTAATACATACGGCAGAATTGGTAAGAATATGAAGTCAGTTACAATGGGTAAAGGAACATCAGATTGACTAGGTTAAACATCAGTCATGTAACTGGTCATGCTTCTTTAACAATAGTTATCTTACTAATGATATTTTAATAATAATTTGTATAAGACAACTAACTATAAACATAAAGTCCAAAACGCCGCATTTGGTGGCCCTTTGCAGAATGTTTAAGAATAAACATCGTGTTCATCTGAACTGGCTTCACCAAATCAGATGCACCAATGAAATATACAAAACGAAAGAAAAACATAAGTAAATCATAAAATTCATATGACAATTATTGCTTAATACCAAACAAAACATGCATCCACACTCTGTGGAAAACACTTGAGATTTAACAATAAACAATTTTCAACGGAAATGGTCCCCCGGAAAACGTGGGGCATTAGAATAAGTATTTTTAAGAACAATTGTTGCTTCTTAGAGTTTACGAGTTTTTAAATAAAATCAGTTCATATTTCATTTTCTTTCTCTTCGGAATAGTTTTCCCCCACCAGTGGTAAGAGACTCAGAGAGTGAATCAGCTCCTTTAAGTCTGAATTCTTATGCAAGTGTAAACGCTAAGATCAGCTAAAGGTAGCAAAAATAAAATAACTCTTGTTTTCCCCCACCAGTGGTAAGAGACAGAGTATAAAAAATAAAAAGCAAAATATTGCTTAATAAATAAAAAGTGCGTGCGACCGATTTAAATAAAGGCAGTTTGGCTAGTCGAGCAACTGCAATAATTTCGACGGCGGTAAAAAAAATAATTACAGAATTGGTGTGTGGCGTATTCGAAGCCCTAATATCGAAAAAAAAGTTAAAGTTAAAAGTGTATATGTAGTTGCATGTCGGCAATTACAAACAGCAGCAGAGCAACAAGATAGTTGCAAGAAGAGGCGCTAATACGAGAAAATGTGGTGCGATGACCGGCACCGGTACCGCCTGAGCCCATAGGCCCTGGACAACAACAGCTGAGCAACACCAGCAAACTATCATCAAACCCTAGACAAGCAGCAGCAGACTATCGGCAAAACATACTTGGCAAACTCTACTGGGCGGACAACAGTGGCGAACGGTGTCAACAGGATCATCAGATAAGATATAAATTAAGATAGTTATAAGTACTTCTATCTATTTGGATTATTATATATTTATATCGATATCCTAATATTCGCATAAGATAAAATGTTCACTAATAAGACTGTGAAATTGTTAGAAAAGCAAGTAGAGTTGCATACCAGGTTAAGGCAGTTGGAAGCACTAGATCCCAGAAACATTACTAACAAGGAGATTGAGGAAGTAAAAGTGATTAGTAGCCGATGGATGCCTAGCCATGAGAAATTGCTCCAGCAGGGGGTTTTCGATCATCAGTACTACAGAGATAAAGTACATGAAGAGGTTTTAAAGATAGTTGCCAAAATAATAGCTACAGGAGAGTCAGAAAAACCAGGCACTAGTAAGTCAGTGTTAGTTGAAGCAGAGGCAAATATGTCAGAAATGTTTGATGATAGCAAAGGAGAGTCGCGCGGGAATGCGACCTCCAGTCATGAAAACGGTAGTGATAAGCAGGAGATACTTATGGATAGAGTCCGACAGCTTCAGGAATATTTGGAGGTAGTAGAGTTGAAATCAACAGGCAATGGGACATAGATAATGTATATTAATAAAATAAATTATTTATGGGAGAAGGTACGGGCATGCCAAGAAAAAGCAAGTGATGCAAAATTTAAGAATACTATGGAGGATTTGGAATTCGACGTCCAAAATTCATTGTCAATGCTAGAAATGAAAATGAACAATAAGGAAAGTAAGATTGAGAATGTAACCGTGAGAGGCGAACTACCGGTGTTGCCGAAGATACAGGTACCCACATTTTCTGGAGATCCTAGAGAATGGGACCTGTTCGTGGAATTATTTGCGGAACTGATTGAAAAAAGAGAGAAAATAAGTCCTGCTCTTAAATTCAATTATTTAAAATCCGTGTTAAAGGGCGAAGCAAGGAGCATCTATTGTCAGGTTCAGCTGACAATTATAGTGCCGCTTGGGAACTGTTAACCAAGCGGTATGAAAATAATCGGAGGGTATTTTCCGAACAATTAAGTCGGATCGTTGATTTACCGATGATCAACAATGATTCCGCAAAAAGTGTTAAAGGAGTGATTGACATAGTTAATGAGTCAGTTTACTTAATTAAAATAAAAGCAAATTTGTCCGATGAAGTTGACGTAATATTCGCACAACTCCTACTAAGGAAATTTGACAGAGAGGCTCTACAATTGTATGAGAGTCAGATTAGAAAAACAAGGCAAATTCAAATGCTATCTGATGTCATGGAATGCTTGGAGCAAAGATATTGCTCGCTAAGTGTCATGAGAAAGGAAGAGAAAAACCGCTACAAACTGTTTTAAATTATGCGGAAGTCGAAGATAAATGTCCGATTTGCAAAATTGCCGGGCACAAAGCATATAAATGCTATAAGTTTAAAGGATTGACACCTACTGAAAGGTACGAAATAGCCAAAAAAGTGCAGCTATGCATAAGATGCTTGAACCATTCAAGCAATAAGGTGTGCACTAATGAAATGGTCTGTTCATTGTGCAGTAAGGAACACAATACCTTACTCCATTTTGAAGAAACACAGGAGAGATTTAATACTTGTGTATCCGCACAACCAACACTGTTGGCCACAGCTGTAATACAAGTAAAAAATGTAAATGGAGGATATAAGACTCTAAGAGCCCTTATTGATTGTGGTTCACAGAGCACCATTTTGTCTGAAGAGGCCGCTTAAATATTAAAACTACCTAAAATTAAACAGTATACAGAAATAAGTGGCGTGTCCTCAATAAAATCTAATAAATCAAAATATAAGGTAAAAATAGATGTAAAGACGCGAAATCCTTGGAAAGAACATTTAAAGGTTGAGGCAATTGTGTTGCCAAAGTTAATGAAAGCTCTTCCATTAAAAATAGCAAACGTGGATAGGTCGAAATGGTAAACTTACGTGCTAGCTGATCCTACCTTTAATAAACCTGGTAGGATTGATATAATAATGGGAGTAAACGTATATACCCAAATCTGTAGTGGCAACAACAATAGATGTCACAGATTTTGAACAACGTTGGGAGGAGAGGAAAGGTAAATTTCAAAATAAAAACAACACAATTCCAAAGAAATGCAACAGCACAACTCAAAAAATTAATTTATGGCCCCCGGCAGGACCTCACATTGGAGGTAAAGTGAAAATTGGGGAAGAAAAAGTATATATCCCAATTAGATAATGATTATCTAAAAAATAATATCAAAATAGATTCCGGTAACAAATTGTCCGAAACTATAGTACCAAAAAGGCAGATATGGCAAAATAATTATAATAGAACAAAATTTAATAATAAACAGAATAACCAATCAAGTTTTGGCAATCAGCGATATATAAAAATGGTGGAGCGAAGATCAAATTGGAACAAGTCGAAAAGTAAAGGTAGTTTTTTTTAAAATTCTCCATCTTATAAAAAGGCTAGAAGTCAGCACAGTAATACACATCAGGAGTGGGTAGATATCCCGAAACAGAAATCGTTAGGTAATATGTCAAATATTATTAAAACCAGTAGAAGCCAACTCAGTAATACATACGGCAGAATTGGTAAGAATATGAAGTCAGTTACAATGGGTAAAGGAACATCAGATTGACTAGGTTAAACATCAGTCATGTAACTGGTCATGCTTCTTTAACAATAGTTATCTTACTAATGATATTTTAATAATAATTTGTATAAGACAACTAACTATAAACATAAAGTCCAAAACGCCGCATTTGGTGGCCCTTTGCACAATGTTTAAGAATAAACATCGTGTTCATCTGAACTGGCTTCACCAAATCAGATGCACCAATGAAATATACAAAACGAAAGAAAAACATAAGTAAATCATAAAATTCATATGACAATTATTGCTTAATACCAAACAAAACATGCATCCACACTCTGTGGAAAACACTTGAGATTTAACAATAAACAATTTTCAACGGAAATGGTCCCCCGGAAAACGTGGGGCATTAGAATAAGTATTTTTAAGAACAATTGTTGCTTCTTAGAGTTTACGAGTTTTTAAATAAAATCAGTTCATATTTCATTTTCTTTCTCTTCGGAATTTCCCTATTCATTTTGGTCCTTCGAGCCGGATTCATTTTGGTCCTTCGAGAAAAAGGAACTCTGTAGTTTTCCCCCACCAGTGGTAAGAGACTCAGAGAGTGAATCAGCTCCTTTAAGTCTGAATTCTTATGCAAGTGTAAACGCTAAGATCAGCTAAAGGTAGCAAAAATAAAATAACTCTTGTTTTCCCCCACCAGTGGTAAGAGACAGAGTATAAAAAATAAAAAGCAAAATATTGCTTAATAAATAAAAAGTGCGTTCGACCGATTTAAATAAAGGCAGTTTGGCTAGTCGAGCAACTGCAATAATTTCGGCGGCGGTAAAAAAAATAATTACAGAATTGGTGTGTGGCGTATTCGAAGCCCTAATATCGAAAAAAAGTTAAAGTTAAAAGTGTATATGTAGTTGCATGTCGGCAATTACAAACAGCAGCAGAGCAACAAGATAGTTGCAAGAAGAGGCGCTAATACGAGAAAATGTGGTGCGATGACCGGCACCGGTACCGCCTGAGCCCATAGGCCCTGGACAACAGCAGCTGAGCAACACCAGCAAACTATCATCAAACCCTACCCATTGGCAGACAAGCAGCAGCAGACTATCGGCAAAACATACTTGGCAAACTCTACTGGGCGGACAACAGTGGCGAACGGTGTCAACAGGATCATCAGATAAGATATAAATTAAGATAGTTATAAGTACTTCTATCTATTTGGATTATTATATATTTATATCGATATCCTAATATTCGCATAAGATAAAATGTTCACTAATAAGACTGCGAAATTGTTAGAGAAGCAAGTAGAGTTGCATACCAGGTTAAGGCAGTTGGAAGCACTAGATCCCAGAAACATTACTAACAAGGAGATTGAGGAAGTAAAAGTGATTAGTAGCCGATGGATGCCTAGCCATGAGAAATTGCTCCAGCAGGGGGTTTTCGATCATCAGTACTACAGAGATAAAGTACATGAAGAGGTTTTAAAGATAGTTGCCAAAATAATAGCTACAGGAGAGTCAGAAAAACCAGGCACTAGTAAGTCAGTGTTAGTTGAAGCAGAGGCAAATATGGCAGAAATGTTTGATGATAGCAAAGGAGAGTCGCGCGGGAATGCGACCTCCAGTCATGAAAACGGTAGTGATAAGCAGGAGATACTTATGGATAGAGTCCGACAGCTTCAGGAATATTTGGAGGTAGTAGAGTTGAAATCAACAGGCAATGGGACATAGATAATGTATATTAATAAAATAAATTATTTATGGGAGAAGGTACGGGCATGCCAAGAAAAAGCAAGTGATGCAAAATTTAAGAATACTATGGAGGATTTGGAATTCGACGTCCAAAATTCATTGTCAATGCTAGAAATGAAAATGAACAATAAGGAAAGTAAGATTGAGAATGGAACCGTGAGAGGCGAACTACCGGTGTTGCCGAAGATACAGGTACCCACATTTTCTGGAGATCCTAGAGAATGGGACCTGTTCGTGGAATTATTTGCGGAACTGATTGAAAAAAGAGAGAAAATAAGTCCTGCTCTTAAATTCAATTATTTAAAATCCGTGTTAAAGGGCGAAGCAAGGAGCATCTATTGTCAGGTTCAGCTGACAATTATAGTGCCGCTTGGGAACTGTTAACCAAGCGGTATGAAAATAATCGGAGGGTATTTTCCGAACAATTAAGTCGGATCGTTGATTTACCGATGATCAACAATGATTCCGCAAAAAGTGTTAAAGGAGTGATTGACATAGTTAATGAGTCAGTTTACTTAATTAAAATAAAAGCAAATTTGTCCGATGAAGTTGACGTAATATTCGCACAACTCCTACTAAGGAAATTTGACAGAGAGGCTCTACAATTGTATGAGAGTCAGATTAGAAAAACAAGGCAAATTCAAATGCTATCTGATGTCATGGAATACTTGGAGCAAAGATATTGCTCGCTAAGTGTCATGAGAAAGGAAGAGAAAAACCGCTACAAACTGTTTTAAATTATGCGGAAGTCGAAGATAAATGTCCGATTTGCAAAATTGCCGGGCACAAAGCATATAAATGCTATAAGTTTAAAGGATTGACATCTACTGAAAGGTACGAAATAGCCAAAAAAGTGCAGCTATGCATAAGATGCTTGAACCATTCAAGCAATAAGGTGTGCACTAATGAAATGGTCTGTTCATTGTGCAGTAAGGAACACCATACCTTACTCCATTTTGAAGAAACACAGGAGAGATTTAATACTTGTGTATCCGCACAACCAACACTGTTGGCCACAGCTGTAATACAAGTAAAAAATGTAAATGGAGGATATAAGACTCTAAGAGCCCTTATTGATTGTGGTTCACAGAGCACCATTTTGTCTGAAGAGGCCGCTTAAATATTAAAACTACCTAAAATTAAACAGTATACAGAAATAAGTGGCGTGTCCTCAATAAAATCTAATAAATCAAAATATAAGGTAAAAATAGATGTAAAGACGCGAAATCCTTGGAAAGAACATTTAAAGGTTGAGGCAATTGTGTTGCCAAAGTTAATGAAAGCTCTTCCATTAAAAATAGCAAACGTGGATAGGTCGAAATGGTAAACTTACGTACTAGCTGATCCTACCTTTAATAAACCTGGTAGGATTGATATAATAATGGGAGTAAACGTATATACCCAAATCTGTAGTGGCAACAACAATAGATGTCACAGATTTTGAACAACGTTGAGAGGAGAGGAAAGGTAAATTTCAAAATAAAAACAACACAATTCCAAAGAAATGCAACAGCACAACTCAAAAAATTAATTTATGGCCCCCGGCAGGACCTCACATTGGAGGTAAAGTGAAAATTGGGGAAGAAAAAGTATATATCCCAGAGCCAGTACAAAATGAGAATATTCAGAAGGCAATGGATCAATTAGATAATGATTATCTAAAAAATAATATCAAAATAGATTCCGGTAACAAATTGTCCGAAACTATAGTACCAAAAAGGCAGATATGGCAAAATAATTATAAAAGAACAAAATTTAATAATAAACAGAATAACCAATCAAGTTTTGGCAATCAGCGATATATAAAAATGGTGGAGCGAAGATCAAATTGGAACAAGTCGAAAAGTAAAGGTAGTTATTTTTAAAATTCTCCATCTTATAAAAAGGCTAGAAGTCAGCACAGTAATACACATCAGGAGTGGGTAGATATCCCGAAACAGAAATCGTTAGGTAATATGTCAAATATTATTAAAACCAGTAGAAGCCAACTCAGTAATACATACGGCAGAATTGGTAAGAATATGAAGTCAGTTACAATGGGTAAAGGAACATCAGATTGACTAGGTTAAACATCAGTCATGTAACTGGTCATGCTTCTTTAACAATAGTTATCTTACTAATGATATTTTAATAATAATTTGTATAAGACAACTAACTATAAACATAAAGTCCAAAACGCCGCATTTGGTGGCCCTTTGCAGAATGTTTAAGAATAAACATCGTGTTCATCTGAACTGGCTTCACCAAATCAGATGCACCAATGAAATATACAAAACGAAAGAAAAACATAAGTAAATCATAAAATTCATATGACAATTATTGCTTAATACCAAACAAAACATGCATCCACACTCTGTGGAAAACACTTGAGATTTAACAATAAACAATTTTCAACGGAAATGGTCCCCCGGAAAACGTGGGGCATTAGAATAAGTATTTTTAAGAACAATTGTTGCTTCTTAGAGTTTAAGAGTTTTTAAATAAAATCAGTTCATATTTTGAATTCAACGAATGAAGACTGGGTTATTTTCTTTCTCTTCGGAATTTCCCTATTCATTTTGGTCCTTCGAGCCGGATTCATTTTGGTCCTTCGAGAAAAAGGAACTCTGCAGTTTTCCCCCACCAGTGGTAAGAGACTCAGAGAGTGAATCAGCTCCTTTAAGTCTGAATTCTTATGCAAGTGTAAGCGCTAAAATCAGCTAAAGGTAGCAAAAATAAAATAACTCTTGTTTTCCCCCACCAGTGGTAAGAGACAGAGTATAAAAAATAAAAAGCAAAATATTGCTTAATAATTAAAAAGTGCGTGCGACCGATTTAAATAAAGGCAGTTTGGCTAGTCGAGCAACAGCAATAATTTCGGCGGCGGTAAAAAAAATAATTACAGAATTGGTGTGTGGCGTATTCGAAGCCCTAATATCGGGAAAAAAGTTAAAGTTAAAAGTGTATATGTAGTTGCATGTCGGCAACTACAAACAGCAGCAGAGCAACAAGATAGTTGCAAGAAGAGACGCTAATACGAGAAAATGTGGTGCGATGACCGGCACCGGTACCGCCTGAGCCCATAGGCCCTGGACAACAGCAGCTGAGCAACACCAGCAAACTATCATCAAACCCTACCCATTGGCAGACAAGCAGCAGCAGACTATCGGCAAAACATACTTGGCAAACTCTACTGGGCGGACAACAGTGGCGAACGGTGTCAACAGGATCATCAGATAAGATATAAATTAAGATAGTTATAAGTACTTCTATCTATTTGGATTATTATATATTTATATCGATATCCTAATATTCGCATAAGATAAAATGTTCACTAATAAGACTGCGAAATTGTTAGAGAAGCAAGTAGAGTTGCATACCAGGTTAAGGCAGTTGGAAGCACTAGATCCCAGAAACATTACTAACAAGGAGATTGAGGATGTAAAAGTGATTAGTAGCCGATGGATGCCTAGCCATGAGAAATTGCTCCAGCAGGGGGTTTTCGATCATCAGTACTACAGAGATAAAGTACATGAAGAGGTTTTAAAGATAGTTGCCAAAATAATAGCTACAGGAGAGTCAGAAAAACCAGGCACTAGTAAGTCAGTGTTAGTTGAAGCAGAGGCAAATATGGCAGAAATGTTTGATGATAGCAAAGGAGAGTCGCGCGGGAATGCGACCTCCAGTCATGAAAACGGTAGTGATAAGCAGGAGATATTTATGGATAGAGTCCGACAGCTTCAGGAATATTTGGAGGTAGTAGAGTTGAAATCAACAGGCAATGGGACATAGATAATGTATATTAATAAAATAAATTATTTATGGGAGAAGGTACGGGCATGCCAAGAAAAAGCAAGTGATGCAAAATTTAAGAATACTATGGAGGATTTGGAATTCGACGTCCAAAATTCATTGTCAATGCTAGAAATGAAAATGAACAATAAGGAAAGTAAGATTGAGAATGTAACCGTGAGAGGCGAACTACCGGTGTTGCCGAAGATACAGGTACCCACATTTTCTGGAGATCCTAGAGAATGGGACCTGTTCGTGGAATTATTTGCGGAACTGATTGAAAAAAGAGAGAAAATAAGTCCTGCTCTTAAATTCAATTATTTAAAATCCGTATTAAAGGGCGAAGCAAGGAGCATGGTAGCCCATCTATTGTCAGGTTCAGCTGACAATTATAGTGCCGCTTGGGAACTGTTAACCAAGCGGTATGAAAATAATCGGAGGGTATTTTCCGAACAATTAAGTCGGATCGTTGATTTACCGATGATCAACAATGATTCCGCAAAAAGTGTTAAAGGAGTGATTGACATAGTTAATGAGTCAGTTTACTTAATTAAAATAAAAGCAAATTTGTCCGATGAAGTTGACGTAATATTCGCACAACTCCTACTAAGGAAATTTGACAGAGAGGCTCTACAATTGTATGAGAGTCAGATTAGAAAAACAAGGCAAATTCAAATGCTATCTGATGTCATGGAATACTTGGAGCAAAGATATTGCTCGCTAAGTGTCATGAGAAAGGAAGAGAAAAACCGCTACAAACTGTTTTAAATTATGCGGAAGTCGAAGATAAATGTCCGATTTGCAAAATTGCCGGGCACAAAGCATATAAATGCTATAAGTTTAAAGGATTGACACCTACTGAAAGGTACGAAATAGCCAAAAAAGTGCAGCTATGCATAAGATGCTTGAACCATTCAAGCAATAAGGTGTGCACTAATGAAATGGTCTGTTCATTGTGCAGTAAGGAACACCATACCTTACTCCATTTTGAAGAAACACAGGAGAGATTTAATACTTGTGTAACCGCACAACCAACACTGTTGGCCACAGCTGTAATACAAGTAAAAAATGTAAATGGAGGATATAAGACTCTAAGAGCCCTTATTGATTGTGGTTCACAGAGCACCATTTTGTCTGAAGAGGCCGCTTAAATATTAAAACTACCTAAAATTAAACAGTATACAGAAATAAGTGGCGTGTCCTCAATAAAATCTAATAAATCAAAATATAAGGTAAAAATAGATGTAAAGACGCGAAATCCTTGGAAAGAACATTTAAAGGTTGAGGCAATTGTGTTGCCAAAGTTAATGAAAGCTCTTCCATTAAAAATAGCAAACGTGGATAGGTCGAAATGGTAAACTTACGTGCTAGCTGATCCTACCTTTAATAAACCTGGTAGGATTGATATAATAATGGGAGTAAACGTATATACCCAAATCTGTAGTGGCAACAACAATAGATGTCACAGATTTTGAACAACGTTGGGAGGAGAGGAAAGGTAAATTTCAAAATAAAAACAACACAATTCCAAAGAAATGCAACAGCACAACTCAAAAAATTAATTTATGGCCCCCGGCAGGACCTCACATTGGAGGTAAAGTGAAAATTGGGGAAGAAAAAGTATATCTCCCAATAAGATAATGATTATCTAAAAAATAATATCAAAATAGATTCCGGTAACAAATTGTCCGAAACTATAGTACCAAAAAGGCAGATATGGCAAAATAATTATAATAGAACAAAATTTAATAATAAACAGAATAACCAATCAAGTTTTGGCAATCAGCGATATATAAAAATGGTGGAGCGAAGATCAAATTGGAACAAGTCGAAAAGTAAAGGTAGTTATTTTTAAAATTCTCCATCTTATAAAAAGGCTAGAAGTCAGCACAGTAATACACGTCAGGAGTGGGTAGATATCCCGAAACAGAAGTCGTTAGGTAATATGTCAAATATTATTAAAACCAGTAGAAGCCAACTCAGTAATACATACGGCAGAATTGGTAAGAATATGAAGTCAGTTACAATGGGTAAAGGAACATCAGATTGACTAGGTTAAACATCAGTCATGTAACTGGTCATGCTTCTTTAACAATTGTTATCTTACTAATGATATTTATACCCTTGTAAAAAGGGTATATTAATTTTGGTCAGAAGTGTGCAACGCATAGAAGGAAGCATCTCCGACCATATAAAGTATATATATTCTTGATCAGCACGACGAGACGAGTTCAAATAACCATGTCCGTCCGTCCGTCCGTCCGTCCGTCCGTCCGTCCGTCCGTCCGTCTGGATCGATGCGAACGCCTCCTAGACCGTAAGAGCTACAGAGCTGAAATTTTGCACGTAGGCTTGTATATACTGCAGGGTTTGTATATCTCGGATTCAGTCGGATCGGACCACTATATCATATAGCTCCCATACAAACGGCAAAGTCACGAACAGTGATTTTTCTCAATAACTTCGTTATTTTATCAGCAATTGCCATAAAAGTTGGTATTGGTCAGTTTTGTGTTCTTATTAATAATTGTGCCAAATTTGATTAAGATCGGGTGACTATATCATATAGCCCCCATACAAACGGCAAAGTCACGAACAGTGGCTTTTCTCAATAACTTCGTTCTTTTTTAAGCTATTGTCGTGAAATTTAATATAAGTAAGTTTATTATAACTATAAACCACTGTGCCATATTTGATCAAGATCGGGTGACTATATCATATAGCTCCCATAGGAACGATCGGTCAAAAACAGTGACTTTTGTCAATAACTTCGTTACTTTTGATGCGATTGCTTTCAAATTTAACATTTGTCAGTTTAATATATCTGTTAATGACTGTGCCAAATTTGGTAAAGATCGGGTAACTATATCATATAGCTCCCATAGGAACGATCGGTGGAAAACAGTGACTTTCATCAGAAAGTTCGTTATATCCTATGCTAAGATTGAAGGCCGTTCTTTCGTAAACATTACCCTTTTTAGATAAAACAGTTAGTTTAGATAAAAGAGTTACTAACAAACTTGCAAGGGTATACAAACTTTGACGCGGTCGAAGTTAGCCCCGGCCCTCTGGTTTAATAATAATTTGTATAAGACAACTAACTATAAACATAAAGTCCAAAACGCCGCATTTGGTGGCCCTTTGCAGAATGTTTAAGAATAAACATCGTGTTCATCTGAACTGGCTTCACCAAATCAGATGCACCAATGAAATATACAAAACGAAAGAAAAACATAAGTAAATCATAAAATTCATATGACAATTATTGCTTAATACCAAACAAAACATGCATCCACACTCTGTGGAAAACACTTGAGATTTAACAATAAACAATTTTCAACGGAAATGGTCCCCCGGAAAACGTGGGGCATTAGAATAAGTATTTTTAAGAACAATTGTTGCTTCTTAGAGTTTAAGAGTTTTTAAATAAAATCAGTTCATATTTTGAATTCAACGAATGAAGACTGGGTTATTTTCTTTCTCTTCGGAATTTCCCTATTCATTTTGGTCCTTCGAGCCGGATTCATTTTGGTCCTTCGAGAAAAAGGAACTCTGCAGTTTTCCCCCACCAGTGGTAAGAGACTCAGAGAGTGAATCAGCTCCTTTAAGTCTGAATTCTTATGCAAGTGTAAACGCTAAGATCAGCTAAAGGTAGCAAAAATAAAATAACTCTTGTTTTCCCCCACCAGTGGTAAGAGACAGAGTATAAAAAATAAAAAGCAAAATATTGCTTAATAAATAAAAAGTGCGTTCGACCGATTTAAATAAAGGCAGTTTGGCTAGTCGAGCAACTGCAATAATTTCGGCGGCGGTAAAAAAAATAATTACAGAATTGGTGTGTGGCGTATTCGAAGCCCTAATATCGGAAAAAAAGTTAAAGTTAAAAGTGTATATGTAGTTGCATGTCGGCAATTACAAACAGCAGCAGAGCAACAAGATAGTTGCAAGAAGAGGCGCTAATACGAGAAAATGTGGTGCGATGACCGGCACCGGTACCGCCTGAGCCCATAGGCCCTGGACAACAGCAGCTGAGCAACACCAGCAAACTATCATCAAACCCTACCCATTGGCAGACAAGCAGCAGCAGACTATCGGCAAAACATACTTGGCAAACTCTACTGGGCGGACAACAGTGGCGAACGGTGTCAACAGGATCATCAGATAAGATATAAATTAAGATAGTTATAAGTACATCTATCTATTTGGATTATTATATATTTATATCGATATCCTAATATTCGCATAAGATAAAATGTTCACTAATAAGACTGCGAAATTGTTAGAGAAGCAAGTAGAGTTGCATACCAGGTTAAGGCAGCTGGAAGCACTAGATCCCAGAAACATTACTAACAAGGAGATTGAGGATGTAAAAGTGATTAGTAGCCGATGGATGCCTAGCCATGAGAAATTGCTCCAGCAGGGGGTTTTCGATCATCAGTACTACAGAGATAAAGTACATGAAGAGGTTTTAAAGATAGTTGCCAAAATAATAGCTACAGGAGAGTCAGAAAAACCAGGCACTAGTAAGTCAGTGTTAGTTGAAGCAGAGGCAAATATGGCAGAAATGTTTGATGATAGCAAAGGAGAGTCGCGCGGGAATGCGACCTCCAGTCATGAAAACGGTAGTGATAAGCAGGAGATATTTATGGATAGAGTCCGACAGCTTCAGGAATATTTGGAGGTAGTAGAGTTGAAATCAACAGGCAATGGGACATAGATAATGTATATTAATAAAATAAATTATTTATGGGAGAAGGTACGGGCATGCCAAGAAAAAGCAAGTGATGCAAAATTTAAGAATACTATGGAGGATTTGGAATTCGACGTCCAAAATTCATTGTCAATGCTAGAAATGAAAATGAACAATAAGGAAAGTAAGATTGAGAATGTAACCGTGAGAGGCGAACTACCGGTGTTGCCGAAGATACAGGTACCCACATTTTCTGGAGATCCTAGAGAATGGGACCTGTTCGTAGAATTATTTGCGGAACTGATAGAAAAAAGAGAGAAAATAAGTCCTGCTCTTAAATTCAATTATTTAAAATCCGTGTTAAAGGGCGAAGCAAGGAGCATCTATTGTCAGGTTCAGCTGACAATTATAGTGCCGCTTGGGAACTGTTAACCAAGCGGTATGAAAATAATCGGAGGGTATTTTCCGAACAATTAAGTCGGATCGTTGATTTACCGATGATCAACAATGATTCCGCAAAAAGTGTTAAAGGAGTGATTGACATAGTTAATGAGTCAGTTTACTTAATTAAAATAAAAGCAAATTTGTCCGATGAAGTTGACGTAATATTCGCACAACTCCTACTAAGGAAATTTGACAGAGAGGCTCTACAATTGTATGAGAGTCAGATTAGAAAAACAAGGCAAATTCAAATGCTATCTGATGTCATGGAATACTTGGAGCAAAGATATTGCTCGCTAAGTGTCATGAGAAAGGAAGAGAAAAACCGCTACAAACTGTTTTAAATTATGCGGAAGTCGAAGATAAATGTCCGATTTGCAAAATTGCCGGGCACAAAGCATATAAATGCTATAAGTTTAAAAGATTGACACCTACTGAAAGGTACGAAATAGCCAAAAAAGTGCAGCTATGCATAATATGCTTGAACCATTCAAGCAATAAGGTGTGCACTAATGAAATGGTCTGTTCATTGTGCAGTAAGGAACACCATACCTTACTCTATTTTGAAGAAACACAGGAGAGATTTAATACTTGTGTAACCGCACAACCAACACTGTTGGCCACAGCTGTAATACAAGTAAAAAATGTAAATGGAGGATATAAGACTCTAAGAGCCCTTATTGATTGTGGTTCACAGAGCACCATTTTGTCTGAAGAGGCCGCTTAAATATTAAAACTACCTAAAATTAAACAGTATACAGAAATAAGTGGCGTGTCCTCAATAAAATCTAATAAATCAAAATATAAGGTAAAAATAGATGTAAAGACGCGAAATCCTTGGAAAGATCATTTAAAGGTTGAGGCAATTGTGTTGCCAAAGTTAATGAAAGCTCTTCCATTAAAAATAGCAAACGTGGATATGTCGAAATGGTAAACTTACGTGCTAGCTGATCCTACCTTTAATAAACCTGGTAGGATTGATATAATAATGGGAGTAAACGTATATACCCAAATCTGTAGTGGCAACAACAATAGATGTCACAGATTTTGAACAACGTTGGGAGGAGAGGAAAGGTAAATTTCAAAATAAAAACAACACAATTCCAAAGAAATGCAACAGCACAACTCAAAAAATTAATTTATGGCCCCCGGCAGGACCTCACATTGGAGGTAAAGTGAAAATTGGGGAAGAAAAAGTATATATCCCAATTAGATAATGATTATCTAAAAAATAATATCAAAATAGATTCCGGTAACAAATTGTCCGAAACTATAGTACCAAAAAGGCAGATATGGCAAAATAATTATAATAGAACAAAATTTAATAATAAACAGAATAACCAATCAAGTTTTGGCAATCAGCGATATATAAAAATGGTGGAGCGAAAATCAAATTGGAACAAGTCGAAAAGTAAAGGTAATACATACGGCAGAATTGGTAAGAATATGAAGTCAGTTACAATGGGTAAAGGAACATCAGATTGACTAGGTTAAACATCAGTCATGTAACTGGTCATGCTTCTTTAACAATAGTTATCTTACTAATGATATTTTAATAATAATTTGTATAAGACAACTAACTATAAACATAAAGTCCAAAACGCCGCATTTGGTGGCCCTTTGCAGAATGTTTAAGAATAAACATCGTGTTCATCTGAACTGGCTTCACCAAATCAGATGCACCAATGAAATATACAAAACGAAAGAAAAACATAAGTAAATCATAAAATTCATATGACAATTATTGCTTAATACCAAACAAAACATGCATCCACACTCTGTGGAAAACACTTGAGATTTAACAATAAACAATTTTCAACGGAAATGGTCCCCCGGAAAACGTGGGGCATTAGAATAAGTATTTTTAAGAACAATTGTTGCTTCTTAGAGTTTAAGAGTTTTTAAATAAAATCAGTTCATATTTTGAATTCAACGAATGAAGACTGGGTTATTTTCTTTCTCTTCGGAATTTCCCTATTCATTTTGGTCCTTCGAGCCGGATTCATTTTGGTCCTTCGAGAAAAAGGAACTCTGCAGTTTTCCCCCACCAGTGGTAAGAGACTCAGAGAGTGAATCAGCTTCTTTAAGTCTGAATTCTTATGCAAGTGTAAACGCTAAGATCAGCTAAAGGTAGCAAAAATAAAATAACTTTTGTTTTCCCCCACCAGTGGTAAGAGACAGAGTATAAAAAATAAAAAGCAAAATATTGCTTAATAAATAAAAAGTGCGTTCGACCGATTTAAATAAAGGCAGTTTGGCTAGTCGAGCAACTGCAATAATTTCGGCGGCGGTAAAAAAAATAATTACAGAATTGGTGTGTGGCGTATTCGAAGCCCTAATATCGAAAAAAAAAACGTTAAAGTTAAAAGTGTATATGTAGTTGCATGTCGGCAACTACAAACAGCAGCAGAGCAACAAGATAGTTGCAAGAAGAGGCGCTAATACGAGAAAATGTGGTGCGATGACCGGCAGCGGTACCGCCTGAGCCCATAGGCCCTGGACAACAGCAGCTGAGCAACACCAGCAAACTATCATCAAGCCCTACCCATTGGCAGACAAGCAGCAGCAGACTATCGGCAAAACATACTTGGCAAACTCTACTGGGCGGACAACAGTGGCGAACGGTGTCAACAGGATCATCAGATAAGATATAAATTAAGATAGTTATAAGTACATCTATCTATTTGGATTATTATATATTTATATCGATGTCCTAATATTCGCATAAGATAAAATGTTCACTAATAAGACTGCGAAATTGTTAGAGAAGCAAGTAGAGTTGCATACCAGGTTAAGGCAGTTGGAAGCACTAGATCCCAGAAACATTACTAACAAGGAGATTGAGGAAGTAAAAGTGATTAGTAGCCGATGGATGCCTAGCCATGAGAAATTGCTCCAGCAGGGGGTTTTCGATCATCAGTACTACAGAGATAAAGTACATGAAGAGGTTTTAAAGATAGTTGCCAAAATAATAGCTACAGGAGAGTTAGAAAAACCAGGCACTAGTAAGTCAGTGTTAGTTGAAGCAGAGGCAAATATGTCAGAAATGTTTGATGATAGCAAAGGAGAGTCGCGCGGGAATGCGACCTCCAGTCATGAAAACGGTAGTGATAAGCAGGAGATATTTATGGATAGAGTCCGACAGCTTCAGGAATATTTGGAGGTAGTAGAGTTGAAATCAACCGGCAATGGGACATAGATAATGTATATTAATAAAATAAATTATTTATGGGAGAAGGTACGGGCATGCCAAGAAAAAACAAGTGATGCAAAATTTAAGAATACTATGGAGGATTTGGAATTCGACGTCCAAAATTCATTGTCAATGCTAGAAATGAAAATGAACAATAAGGAAAGTAAGATTGAGAATGTAACCGTGAGAGGCGAACTACCGGTGTTGCCGAAGATACAGGTACCCACATTTTCTGGAGATCCTAGAGAATGGGACCTGTTCGTGGAATTATTTGCGGAACTGATTGAAAAAAGAGAGAAAATAAGTCCTGCTCTTAAATTCAATTATTTAAAATCCGTGTTAAAGGGCGAAGCAAGGAGCATGGTAGCCCATCTATTGTCAGGTTCAGCTGACAATTATATTGCCGCTTGGGAACTGTTAACCAAGCGGTATGAAAATAATCGGAGGGTATTTTCCGAACAATTAAGTCGGATCGTTGATTTACCGATGATCAACAATGATTCCGCAAAAAGTGTTAAAGGAGTGATTGACATAGTTAATGAGTCAGTTTACTTAATTAAAATAAAAGCAAATTTGTCCGATGAAGTTGACGTAATATTCGCACAACTCCTACTAAGGATTAGAGATACTGGATTCCAAGACTGCGGAATCTAGTAAAATCGGTGGTCAATTCATGCAAGGTCTGTGTGATTTACAAAAGAAGGCTACAATCACAGCTAATGGGCACCCTTCCGGCCCAGCGAACTACTTTCGCACGTCCTTTCACGACCACCGGGATAGATTTCGCAGGTCCTTTCGACATCAAGAGTTTCACCGGCCGCGCTTGCCGCATATCAAAGGGATATGTGTGTTTCTTTGTTTGCTTTTCAACCAAAGCCATTCACCTTGAGGCAACTTCGGATTTGAGTACCGAAGCATTTCTGGCAGCATTCGCTCGCTTGAAAAAGATTTCCTAAGTTCTACCCAGCAGAAAATTTTATCCCACTACAGCCATCAGAATCTGTCCTGGCATTTCATCCCTCCCGGGGCACCACACATGGGAGGGTTGTGGGAGGCTGGAGTTAAGAGTTTTAAAACTCTGTTCTACAAGGCCACCTCCAACCAAAGGTATACTTTTGAAGAGTTCTCTACGCTGCTGGCTAAGGTAGAGGCGTGTTTGAACTCGCGGCCGATTTCTCCTATGTCTGAAGACCCCACCGACTTTTTAGCTTTGACCTCAGGCCATTTCCTAGTGGGCGGTCCATTGCTATCCGTGACGGAACCTGAAATCAAGGATTAGGTACCGTCTATCATTAACCGGTGGCAGCGTCTGAAGGCCGTGAGTCAGCATTTCTGCACCCGATGGAAAGACGAGTATCTGAAGGAGCTACATAAGCGCAATAAGTGGCGATTCCCTTCAAATAATTTTGAAGTGGGCGATCTGGTGGTACTCAAAGACGACAATCTTCCATTTAATGAATGGCGTCTCGGGCGAATCCACCAAACACACCCTGGCAGTGACGGCTATGTCCGCGTCGTCGAACTGCTTACCGCTCGCGGTATTGTGAAGCGTCCCGTCGCAAAGTTGATCTTTCTTCCTCCAGAAGAAAGAATTCAAACCCATTACGTAAAACTACAGTAGCGTCCAGCACTTGGTCCTTCCTCCCAATTAAGAAGGGCCGAGCTGCCAGTAGTAATATGTGTATTCTATCGTCCTACATTAATCCGCTTTCTTCATTATTTGTCCCGGCAGCTTCCTGATATTCGTCAACCTAGATCCCGTTTCCATGGCTCCGAGACCGCGTTCAGTACAGGCATCGAAAGAGGAGCGCAGATGTTCGCGAGGAACTGAGTCCTTCCGTTACCGAGTCTGTCACGGAATCCATCCTCTGAAGCGATGCCGTCGCTTCCTGCGGCTGAACGTGGAGAAGAGGATGAGGGCAGTGCTGGCGAATAAGTACTGCGCCAATTGCCTGGCCCACCAACATTCCGGAGGAAGCTGCTTAAGCGGTGATAAGTGCCGAATATGTGAGGAGGATCACCACGCGCTGCTCCACTTCCATGAACAGCCACGTCGACGCACTCCAAGCTCCGTCGTACGCCGAGTCACCCCCGAGTCCTCCAGACGAAGGGTCGCACCAACGCCAGCCTCCGATCCGAAACTGACCTTGACCACACTGCTGCAGCACCGCAATCCGCATCTGATGCCCACGGCGATGGTGCGTCTTGAGACGGGAGGAAAAACCTTCGACGTGAAGGCCCTGGTGGACCCTTGTTCTGCGGTATCTTCGATGGCGACGTCACTGGCCACGGCCGTTAAATTGACAGCCGTCAATATAGGGGCAGCAGTGATCCGGTCCCCAATCAGTGAAGGATGGCGGTTGGAGGCGATCCTGAAGGTGGTCGATGGCTTGTGGTGCCGCACTCCAAGCGCTCCGGTGGATTCGCAGATCGCCAAAAAGTTCGAGGGCATCGTCCTGGCGGATGATATGTTCTACCGACCGTCGTCAGTGTCTTTGGTCCTGGGCGCGGATGTGATCACGGAGGTCATGTTAGAAGGGAGTCTACCCGGGGTTGGCGGGCGGCCAATTGCGATGCGCACAGTCTTTGGCTGGACCCTGTCCGGAGCGTGCCATTAGACTGCCTGGGTCTTGCACTCCTGCAAGGGGGGGGAGCATGTTTATGCCCAACCGGGCAACACAAGGGTTAAAGGAGGCGGAAGCTTTCACCTCGCGCCGCTCTCCCGATGATGCCCATCGCTCTCCCCACAAAAGAACTCCCCACACTTCGCTCCAAGCGGGGCTTGGTGCCCTGCTCTTAAATAAGCTAGGTTTAGTTGAATTATATACCTGAATATAAGTAATACATACAAGTGAAGTGAAATTTCCATGCGTGTCAACAATTTACTGGGAGAAAAAGAAAAAAAGGGAAAATTCATCTAGCTGCCCCAAACCAGAAGGAAGTTCGACCCCCCTACATAAACAAAGTGAAAAGCAGGGGGCCAAGATGACTACCTTGAGGTACACCAGATGTCACAGGAATGGAATAGGAAAAATAAGACTTGAAAAGTACCTTCTGTTTTCTGTTTGTTTAACTTTCTAGAACCCAAGAAAGGAAAAGGGGTGGGAATCCAATGCCGTTCAGTTTAGAAAGTAATAGGGTATGATCAACAGAATCAAAGGCTTTGCTAAAGTCAGTTTATATGACATCAGTTTGTTTAGCATTTTTGAACCCCTTGATGATTATAGAGGAAAATTCTAAAAGATTAGTGGTTGTAGATCTTCGTTTCACAAACCCATGTTGGGATGGCGAAATAATAGAGCTGCAAAAATGTTGCAATTGCGAAGTTATAATTTTCTCAAAAGCTTTCGGAACAGTTTTGAAATACCCCTATAGTTAGAGGCTTCGGACTTTTTGCCATTTTTATGCAGAGGAATGATGTACGACTCCTTCCAAATAGATGGAAAAGAGGAAGATTCGACAGACAATAAAAACAATTTTAAAATGGGTTTACATAATTTGCATTTGCACAGAACCTGAGTATACATCCAGGTAGACCATCAGGCCCCTGAGAATAAACAGGTTTAACCAGTTTAGGTTCACTAAGATGAGAACTTTCATAATTACTGGATTAAGGATACGGACTTGCTCGATATTCCGTTGGGGAATAAGTTGTTTTGAAAAAACTCGCAAACATATCGGCAATTGCCTGATCAGTGCTCGCTTTTTTCTTTTGAAAGGGCAAAAAAGATGGATGCACAGAGGTTTTACGTTTAGAGTTAACGAAATTATAAAATTGTTTAGGGTCAGAAGAAAACTGAAGCTTACAGCGCTGAAGATAATTCTTATAGCATTGTGTATTAAGCATCATGAATTTTGAACGAGCGACTGTATACAGAGCGTAATCTGATGAACGACGTGTTTTTTGAAACTTCTTGCAATATCGAGTTTTCACATTTTTCAAATTGGATAACTCTCGAGAGAACCAGGGAGGTTTATTAAGCCGCTCCTGCCTACCAAGAGGTACACAAATATCAAAGAATGAATGCAGAGTATCATAAAAGAAGCGAATAGCTGAGTTCATATCTCTAGTTGAACCAAGTAATGGTGATAATGAGGGTAGATCAATTTTTAAATTTAATGTTGGATGAAATTTATCTTCGGGAAGAACAAAAGGTTCGATCCTAGAAACATCACAATAAGAAGAATCCAATACAAAAATACGATTTTCCATTAGAATTTAAGACAGGATTAACTTAGAAAGATATGCCTAGAACGCCATCAATAAAGTCATGTGACATAGAGGGCAGCAACATGGTAGATTCATCTGTTAGTGACCATGACAAAGCAGGTAAATTAAATTCACCTAAAACTATGAGCACGTCTTGACTAGAAACTAAAGAGGAGACAAACTGAATTGCCTCTAAATGATTTAAATAGACCATGATGTCTGACGATGGTGGGATATAGGAACAAGTAATAAAAGCATTAAAAGACTTAAGATTTGCTTTAACACCGACAAACTCAATCTCCTGGGTATAAGAAAATTGAATTATTTCAGATGATAAAGCAGCATCAATAGCTATCAGAACGCCACCGCATACGCGAGAAATTTGGTCACGACTGAATATAGAAAAGTTTGTGGACGAGACCGATGCATCAGCAATATCAGGTTTTAGCCACGTCTCCGTAAAATCAAGAATGCTTTGTTTAACCTGGTAACCCAGGTTAAGGGACGAAACTAGTTTTTTGACACATCAGCAGATGCTGATGTGGCAGGAATAGTGTTGTTATTGGCAGGCGAATCGGTTGCCGATTTTTCTTCCTTACAGTATATATATTAACTATTATATACTTTGTCCAAAAATCTTCTCGACATATAATGTCAAAGATATTGGCAGAAACACTCATTTTAAAGTACGAGATGTCCCGAGAATACGAAAATTTAAATTTAAAATTTTCCACCGCAATATTCGAGACGTTAACTTTCTTCCGAATAAAGGGTATTACATCATCAGATGTGACAACAGGAAAGAAATAGAAATTTCCTTTCAATTTATAACATTCAAGATAACAGTTAACCTTTTAATTAAAGATGTCATTTCATCATAATCAAAAAATCTCCTTGAAGTATTTCCATCATTCGTGTTTTCGTATTCGTTCTTTTGGCAGTCAGTCCTACCTTCTTCTTTTTTTTCCGAATTTACGAATCTCGTATACTCCTCAAGCTAATTTTAATTTTTTTTCACGAAATGTGGCACATTTCTGCCTTCCTACCTTCTTCTTCGAATTTACGAATCTCGTATACTCCTCAAGCTAATTTTCACTATTTTTCACGAAGGCAGTTTTCCTTTATTTTTGCCTTAAGTTAGAATATGTATATTTGATTTTTACCTTAAGCTCCGTACTAGTGTTTTCGAATGAAACGCCCATCTCCTTCAGAAATCCCATTTCAAAATCATTTGTGTTTTTACACTCATGGAAAACTTCTAAAATCCGTTTATTCTTTAACAACATTTTTGCACTAATAAATAAAATTGTCTTGAATTTGATCGACAAATACTATTCAGTCCGGATTTAAGGTGTATCCATTTATGAAGTTAAAAATAAACTGTCGCAATTAAGAGGAATAATTAGCACTTTGTATTATATTCTTTGAATTAGGTAGAACGCAAAATCGGTATTACCCTTTGTGTATTAATTAGGTAAAAAACTTATTATTTACATCCAATTAGGTAAATGGAAATAAAAAGGACCTACCTAGAACTAGGACCAATTTTTCTCCACTTAAATAACAAAGCAGGTAATTAGCAATCTAGCATTGTAGCAAGGCATATATGTAAACACGTAGTTTTGGCAAAACAGCATAACGCAATGGTATCATTTAAGTAGAGGCAAATACGCATGCGCTCTCCTTCTTCATTATTGGGATAGGTAAATATTTCACCTACCTAGTGTATGTAGTCCGGTATTGATCCTAGTTGATTATTTTTAGTTTGTTGTATTCCATTTTTAAACGCTTCTAGTTCAATAACGATTTAATTAATCGATTGTTGAAATCGCCCAATATTCAGTTTTAAAGTTGCGATTTTTTGGAAAAATTATCATTTATTCCCATTTACTAAAAATGTCTCAACTTTGGACGCCTCTAGCACCCATGAATCACAACTGATTTTTTATATATTTTGGATTCATAATCTCTGAAGTATTCCCTATCAATTGTATATATCATTTTTGCCAAACGCGATCATGAAAAAAATGATTTTGCAACGCTATCCGAACAGAGGCCAAACTGTGCGACGGCCGGCTGTCTTTCGCTCTTGTTCCGCGGCAACGTAGCTCGAATCCAAGCGGGCTGGACGACGTGCGGATGTGTTTTGCTCTTGAACCTCAGCAACGTAGCCTGAATCCTGACGAGCTTGTCGATGCGCTTCGGTGTTCCGAGCCTGTTCGGCTACGCTGTACTCCGGATCCAACTGAGCTTGACAATGTCCAGCAGTGTTGATTTGAAGCTCTGCAGCACTGTATTCCGGATCGAAACGAGATTGGCGACGCGATTCCATATTGCGAAAGCAGAATGATTCTGAACGTCGAGTTGCAGTTCGATTTTCCGTTGTTCTAGATTGGCTCGAAGGACAGCCGATGGTCACGGCTTCGGTTCCGTGCTGTCCGTCGTCGAGTTTTTTTGAATGAGATTATTTGATTATTTGCTTGTCTATTATAAATTTAACCTTGTATATTTCTTATACCCCTTTGAACTGACTAACTTTTTGAAGTTTGGTTACCAATACTTTTTTCACTTTCACATTTGTATTCACTTCTTATCAAATATACTTTTTATTCACTTTATATGACATAGACTTTTTATTCGACAAGCGAAAAAGAACTTTAGTGGTATAGGGGTCATCAAATTCTTTTAACCATCATTTAATGAAGCGCAGAACACTCATGGCCTTTGCGACCGTGTTGGAAATATGGGTATTCAAATTTATCTTATGGTCCATAAGTACGCCCAAATCATTCATATTATTTAGACGTTCCAAAGGACTATTGTTTAGAAAATAAGTGACCAGTTGAGGAGAATTACAATAAAAAGTCATTACCTTATATTTGATAGTGTTAAGATTTAATAAATTAAACTGGCACCAGGATTGAAAATGTTTAAGATCAGCTTGTAGCCGACTAAATGAATCTGTTTCTTTATAAGTAAGACAAAGCTTAACATCGTCAGCATACATAAGCACACGTGAATGAATAATGACTGATGGAATTAGTAAATAAAGTGTGTTTATGCCCAACCGGGCAACACAAGGGTTAAAGGAGGCGGAAGCTTTCACCTCGCGCCGCTCTCCCGATGATGCCCATCGCTCTCCCCACAAAAGAACTCCCCACACTTCGCTCCAAGCGGGGCTTGGTGCCCTGCTCTTAAGTAAGCTAGGTTTAGTTAAATTATATACCTGAATAGAAGTAATACATACAAGTGAAGTGAAATTTCTATGCGTGTCAACACTTTACTGGGAGAAAAAGAAAAAAAGGGAAAATTCATCTAGCTGCCCCAAACCAGAAGGAAGTTCGACCCTTGATTCTCCTAATCCAAGTAAAATTACTTTCGCGCAAATTTTTCCTCCTCAAAGGAGAGAAAATTTTGGTCCCCAAATTTTCATACATATATGTATATGTGTCCAGTACATAAGGCGCCATATTGGTTCGCCCACTTCAAGTTTTTTTTCTTGCACTTTGGCATATATAGGCCAAGTATATAAGGCGCCATATTTTATTTGCCTATTTCCAAAATATATTTTTTCGCAATTTCAAAAAAATATTAACACATGTGTATGTATGCAGTTAATCAAACCTACGAAAAAAGTGATCTCCTACATATAAAATATATATATGCAAGCAGAGTGTGTGAATGTGACAAAAAATTACAAATTTATCCAGTGCTACATTAAATCCAAAAATAAAGGTTTTGTGGAAATACAGTCCACTCCTGGGAAAAGTATGCGCGTAGTGAAAGGTGGTTCCAACGAAGAGAAGAAAATTTTCAATACAACTAATAAAGATTTAAAAAAAAAAAAAAAAAAAGGTGAACCACCCTCTCACATATAAAAGCCACACTTAGACATTTCTGGTGTCCCGCGACACCCTATAAAGTTGGGGCATATCGGTTAGACACAGCAAAAGAATATATAAAAAAAAATAAATAAAAAAAATATTAATTTATATAAAGAAATCCGATCCATTCACACCTCTGCATATCGCCATTCCATATTTTCATATTTAAAAAAAAAAAAAAAAAAAAAATTTTTAAATACATATATATATACTCCAACATTTTACATATCCATACACATACATATATATACATATTTTTCCATACATAAAATTTTACATATATATCTTCATATCCATATACATATATGTACATATTTTTTTCCATACATAAAATTTTACATATTGATACTCATATACATATCCATACATATATTCCATAAAAATTTCTAATTTTTTCGCACACAAATATATTTTTCTATCACCGCGAACAAAATCCCGCTACCCCTTGCAGCCTATATACATCCATACATACGTGCATACATAAGTCCCGCTTAACTGCAGTATACCAGCACAGCTGCAAGCTCATGTGCCAAAGACCGGCACAAAGCAAACGACCAAAAGTAGCTGTGCTGTATACCCTAGGTTGGCAGGCACTTTGTGGGGTATATATGTTGAAGGGTCACGTTGAGGAAAAATCGAATAATATTTAATTATTAAAAATTTGTGCTCCGCGCTTTTGTTTATTCTGATTCCAAATCGTTTCCAAGTTGTATCTTGGGTTTTATAATATTGTTTCCACGCGTTTCAGGTCGTATCTTTGGTTCTATTTCAAATTCAAAGTGTTTCAACCCGTTCCAAGTCGCATCTTCGGAGTTAGATTCCAATTCCAAAGTATTCCCACGCGTTCCAAGTCGCAAATTTGGAGTTATATTTCAATTCCAAAGTATTTCCACGTGTTCCAAGTCGTATCTTTGGAGTTAGATTCCATTTCCAAAGTGTGTCCACGCGTTTCAAGTCGTATCTTTGGTTCTATTTCAATTCCAAAGTAGTTCAACCCGTTCCAAGTCGCATCTTTGGAGTTATATTGCAATTCCAAAGTATTCCCACACGTTCCAAGTCGTATCTTTGGAGATAGATTCCAATTCCAAAGTGTTCCCACGCGTTTCAAGTCGTATCTTTGGTTCTATTTCAATTCCAAAGTGTTTCCACCCGCTCCAAGTCGCATCTTTGTAGTTATATTTGAATTCCAAGGTGTTCCAAGCCGTTCCTAGGGTTTTTCGGCAGTGTTCCAAGTCATTCCAAACGTACCAGCTCGTTTTCTGGTTTTTCAATCTATTTCAAGGCGTTTCAAAGCCGTTCTTTAAGTGGTTTGGTAGTGTTCCAGTTTTTCCCAAACGTTCCAGTTTGTCTTTTTGGCTAATTTTCAAGCCGTGCCAAACCAGCTCACCACTTTATAACCGCCACTCTCTGGGGTTATGAGCACGAGCCCGTCAAAAGACGAGAAAGCAGCTGAGAACACTGCAGCCCCGAGCAAATCCTCAATTGCTGCTCCAGGTCAGCGCCAGAGGAGTACCAGCCCTATTACTCCTCCTTCCCGAGCATTTCAGACCCTCTCTAGTCCATTAACTCTCACGTCCGCACCATCGAGCACGACTTTTCAGCAAACCACGTCAGAGCCACGACGAGCAAGCCAAAAAGAGGTCAAATCATTGGTACCACTTCCACAGATTTTGGTAACCGCCCCAAGAGTCACTCGGTCCGAAACCAAAAGGGTTTTAGCTGCTTCCACCATGGCTTTGAAGAAGTTTGTTTCCATTTGCGATAAACTAATTCAGTTTGAAGTCGACACCCACGTCACTTCACTGTCCGAGGTCAGCGTATTTACGCTCCAAGTCCGTCGTGATCGAGTTCAAGCGTTGTGGGAGAAGGTCGAGCAGGAATATAAGAAATGCGAGGCACTCACAGATGGTAAAGACGATAACTCTGAAGATTTAGAAATCCAAGCTAAATATGACAAATGCTATCAAGTTTACGAGCGATGCACGGCTCGATTAAACGAGCTTATCCATGAAGGGTCTGCTCCCACTCCTCCGAACCGTCATGCGCCTACCTTTGCACCAGCAGAACGAGGCTGTCGATTGCCACCCATTGACACAGAAGTCTTTACGGGAGATTACCTAAAATGGCCCACGTTCCGTGACTTGTTTACAGCCAGCTACATAAGCGATTCGCGAATTTCCCCCGTTGAAAAGCTGTACCATCTCCTAGCGAAAACGAGGGGTGAAGCCAACCTCATTGTAGCAAAATTCCCGCTTACAAATGATGGTTTTGAAACGGCATGGAATGCACTCAAACAGCGTTTCGAAAATAAGCGACTTATCGTGAACAACCAATTCCGAGTACTTCTTGACCTGCCTCAAATTTCCCATGAGTCCGGAAAAGCATTACAGGATCATCAGAATGCTCTGCAGGCATCCATTCGCGCTTTTGAGCACTGTGGCCTGCCAGTAACCACTTGGGGAGGCATGTTCGTATTTTTCTGTTCCATCAAATTGCCAAAGAATACCCTTTCATTATGGGAACAATCTCTGGGAGACAAGACTGCCATTCCAGAGTGGCAAATGATGGACGATTTCCTCACTGAGCGGTTCCGTACGCTCGAAGCAGTGGAAAATACAACTGCAATGGCTATTTCGGTTCCCACATCGAAACCTCCACGAAATCCGCTTCCAGCCACCCGAAAGGCTAATACATTTGAAGCCAAGGTGACCACCAAACCAAAATCCTGTGATCTCTGTATGAAGGAGAATCACCCGGTGCGTCGATGTCCCCGCTTCCTTCAGATGACGGTGCCAGAGAGGGTGGCATACATAAAGAAAAAGTCCCTTTGTCTGAACTGTTTCGCAAGAGGTAAACAAGTAAAAGATTGTCCGAGTCAGCACAATTGCTTCACGTGCAAGGGGCGTCACAATACGCTCTTGCACAAGGACGCCCGACCGGAGAATAATCCAAAGCCGGTCCCAGCTCAGCCCAGTTCGCACAATATTGTCCGGACTTACTTTACCTAAGAGGCAAGGTCCTCACGAGATAAGTTGCTAGGCACAGCCATCGTGCATTTTTGGCACAAGGGGACTACTTATGCTTCACGGGCGCTATTAGACCCGGCTTCGGAAGCCAATTTCATATCCGAAAGAATGTTCCGACTCATGAAGTTACCATTCCAAACTGTCAGGGCCGAAGTGACAGGCATTAACGGAAAGGTCAATAGAACCTTGAAGGTCTGTCACATAAGCATTCGGTCATCGCATGTACCTCCAGTCCAGATAGAGTTGGTGCTTTTCACGCATCAGATCTCTCTCCATGGGAGCAGCCAACTGGTAGTCCGTCTCATCCGACAGAGATACTGGATTCCAAGACTGCGGAATCTAGTAAAATCGGTGGTCAATTCATGCAAGGTCTGTGTGATTTACAAAAGAAGGCTACAATCACAGCTAATGGGCACCCTTCCGGCCCAGCGAACTACTTTCGCACGTCCTTTCACGACCACCGGGATAGATTTCGCAGGTCCTTTCGACATCAAGAGTTTCACCGGCCGCGCTTGCCGCATATCAAAGGGATATGTGTGTTTCTTTGTTTGCTTTTCCACCAAAGCCATTCACCTTGAGGCAACTTCGGATTTGAGTACCGAAGCATTTCTGGCAGCATTCGCTCGCTTGAAAAAGATTTCCTAAGTTCTACCCAGCAGAAAATATTATCCCACTACAGCCATCAGAATCTGTCCTGGCATTTCATCCCTCCCGGGGCACCACACATGGGAGGGTTGTGGGAGGCTGGAGTTAAGAGTTTTAAAGCTCTGTTCTACAAGGCCACCTCCAACCAAAGGTATACTTTTGAAGAGTTCTCTACGCTGCTGGCTAAGGTAGAGGCGTGTTTGAACTCGCGGCCGATTTCTCCTATGTCTGAAGACCCCACCGACTTTTTAGCTTTGACCTCAGGCCATTTCCTAGTGGGCGGTCCATTGCTATCCGTGACGGAACCTGAAATCAAGGATTAGGTACCGTCTATCATTAACCGGTGGCAGCGTCTGAAGGCCGTGAGTCAGCGTTTCTGCACCCGATGGAAAGACGAGTATCTGAAGGAGCTACATAAGCGCAATAAGTGGCGATTCCCTTCAAATAATTTTGAAGTGGGCGATCTGGTGGTACTCAAAGACGACAATCTTCCATTTAATGAATGGCGTCTCGGGCGAATCCACCAAACACACCCTGGCAGTGACGGCAATGTCCGCGTCGTCGAACTGCTTACCGCTCGCGGTATTGTGAAGCGTCCCGTCGCAAAGTTGATCTTTCTTCCTCCAGAAGAAAGAATTCAAACCCATTACGTAAAACTACAGTAGCGTCCAGCACTTGGTCCTTCCTCCCAATTAAGAAGGGCCGAGCTGCCAGTAGTAATATGTGTATTCTATCGTCCTACATTAATCCGCTTTCTTCATTATTTGTCCCGGCAGCTTCCTGATATTCGTCAACCTAGATCCCGTTTCCATGGCTCCGAGACCGCGTTCAGTACAGGCATCGAAAGAGGAGCGCAGATGTTCGCGAGGAACTGAGTCCTTCCGTTACCGAGTCTGTCGCGGAATCCATCCTCTGAAGCGATGCCGTCGCTTCCTGCGGCTGAACGTGGAGAAGAGGATGAGGGCAGTGCTGGCGAATAAGTACTGCGCCAATTGCCTGGCCCACCAACATTCCGGAGGAAGCTGCTTAAGCGGTGATAAGTGCCGAATATGTGAGGAGGATCACCACACGCTGCTCCACTTCCATGAACAGCCACGTCGACGCACTCCAAGCTCCGTCGTACGCCGAGTCACCCCCGAGTCCTCCAGACGAAGGGTCGCACCAACGCCAGCCTCCGATCCGAAACTGACCTTGACCACACTGCTGCAGCACCGCAATCCGCATCTGATGCCCACGGCGATGGTGCGTCTTGAGACGGGAGGAAAAACCTTCGACGTGAAGGCCCTGGTGGACCCTTGTTCTGCGGTATCTTCGATGGCGACGTCACTGGCCACGGCCGTTAAATTGACAGCCGTCAATATAGGGGCAGCAGTGATCCGGTCCCCAATCAGTGAAGGATGGCGATTGGAGGCGATCCTGAAGGTGGTCGATGGCTTGTGGTGCCGCACTCCAAGCGCTCCGGTGGATTCGCAGATCGCCAAAAAGTTCGAGGGCATCGTCCTGGCGGATGATATGTTCTACCGACCGTCGTCAGTGTCTTTGGTCCTGGGCGCGGATGTGATCACGGAGGTCATGTTAGAAGGGAGTCTACCCGGGGTGGCGGGCGGCCAATTGCGATGCGCACAGTCTTTGGCTGGACCCTGTCCGGAGCGTGCCATTAGACTGCCTGGGTCTTGCACTCCTGCAAGGGGGGGAAGCTTTCACCTCGCGCCGCTCTCCCGATGATGCCCATCGCTCTCCCCACAAAAGAACTCCCCACACTTCGCTCCAAGCGGGGCTTGGTGCCCTGCTCTTAAGTAAGCTAGGTTTAGTTGAATTATATACCTGAATATAAGTAATACATACAAGTGAAGTGAAATTTCCATGCGTGTCAACAATTTACTGGGAGAAAAAGAAAAAAAGGGAAAATTCATCTAGCTGCCCCAAACCAGAAGGAAGTTCGACCCCCCTACATAAACAAAGTGAAAAGCAGGAGGCCAAGATGACTACCTTGAGGTACACCAGATGTCACAGGAATGGAATAGGAAAAATAAGACTTGAAAAGTACCTTCTGTTTTCTGTTTGTTTAACTTTCTAGAACCCAAGAAAGGAAAAGGGGTGGGAATCCAATGTCGTTCAGTTTAGAAAGTAATAGGGTATGATCAACAGAATCAAAGGCTTTGCTAAAGTCTGTTTATATGACATCAGTTTGTTTAGCATTTTTGAACCCCTTGATGATTATAGAGGAAAATTCTATAAGGTTAGTGGTTGTAGATCTTCGTTTCACAAACCCATGTTGGGATGGCGAAATAATAGAGCTGCAAAAATGTTGCAATTGCGAAGTTATAATTTTCTCAAAAGCTTTCGGAACAGTTTTGAAATACCCCTATAGTTAGAGGCTTCGGACTTTTTGCCATTTTTATGCAGAGGAATGACGTACGACTCCTTCCAAATAGATGGAAAAGAGGAAGATTCGACAGACAATAAAAACAATTTTAAAATGGGTTTACATAATGCATTTGCACAGAACCTGAGTATACATCCAGGTTTAACCAGTTTAAGTTCACTAAGATGAGAACTTTCATTAATTACTGGATTAAAAATACAATTAGCCTTTGCAGGCATCACCTAGTCATACAAACATAACTCCCACATTGGATCCTCACACTACCAAGTTATCTGAGTTATCACACATTTATAAGATCCACACACATACATGTAACCATCTAGAATAAGCTAGCAATAAGAAAACTCAATAAAGCAGTTCTTGTGCGACAATCGAAAAGTAAAGACGTACCACAATTTCAGAAGTGGGATAACAGTGAATAAAAATATTTTTTTCATTGGATCATCACACAGCCTACAAAGTGTCTGAAATAAATCAATAACTTTTTTATTTTCGTTTGTTTTAAACATTTAAATGGAAACAATTGAATTAAACAAGTACAGCGCAACCCAGTTGCGAAAGTGGCTGGAGAACCTAGGCCTCCAAAAAAGTGGCACTAAAGCGGCATTGGCCGCACGACTCAACCTGGTGCCACCCGAAGACCGAGGATCATGCCCACCTCCGGAAGTATTTCCATCATTCGTGTTTCCGTATTCGTTCTTTTGGGTGTCAGTCCTACCTTCTTCTTTTTTTCCGAATTTACGAATCTCGTATACTCCCCAAGCTAATTTTCATTTTTTTTCACGAAATGTGGCACATTTCTGCCTTCCTACCTTCTTCTTTCTCCGAATTTACGAATCTCGTATACTCCTCAAGCTAATTTTCACTTTTTTTCACTTTTTAAGTTAGAATATGTATATTTGATTTTTACCTTAAGCTCCGTACTAGTGTTTTCGAATGAAACGCCCATCTCCTTCAGAAATCCCATTTCAAAATCATTTGTGTTTTTACACTCATGGAAAACTTCTAAAATCCGTTTATTCTTTAACAACATTTTTGCACTAATAAATAAAATTGCCTTGAATTTGATTGACAAATACTATTCAGTCCGGATTTAAGGTGTTTCCATTTATGAAGTTAAAAATAAACTGTCGCAATTAAGAGGAATAATTAGCACTTTGTATTATATTCTTTGAATTAGGTAGAACGTTGATAATGGGCACGGCTTCGGTTCCGTGCTGTCCGTCGTCGAGTTTTTTTGAATTAGGAAGATCCGCGTGGCAATCGAAAACCACGATTCAAAAAGGAAAAAGTCTAGGAACTTGTTTTAAATATCTATCTTTGATTATTTGCTTGTCTATTATATATTTAACCTTGTATATTTCTTATACCCCTTTGAACTGACTAACTTTTTGAAGTTTGGTTACCAATACTTTTTTCACTTTCACATTTGTATTCACTTCTTATCAAATATACTTTTTATTCACTTTATATGACATAGACTTTTTATTCGACAAGCAAAAAAGAACTTTAGTGGTATAGGGGTCATCAAATTCTTTTAACCATCATTTAATGAAGCGCAGAACACTCATGGCCTTTGCGACCGTGTTGGAAATATGGGTATTAAAATTTATCTTATGGTCCATAAGTACGCCCAAATCATTTATATTATTTAGACGTTCAAAAGGACTATTGTTTAGAAAATAAGTGACCAGTTGAGGAGAATTACAATAAAAAGTCATTACCTTATATTTGATAGTGTTAAGATTTAATAAATTAAACTGGCACCAGGATTGAAAATGTTTAAGATCAGCTTGTAGCCGACTAAATGAATCTGTTTCTTTATAATAAAACAAGACAAAGCTTAACATCGTCAGCATACATAAGCACACGTGAATGAATAATGACCAATAATGAGGGCCAAGATGACTACCAGATGAGGTACACCAGATGTCACAGGAATGAAATGGGAAAAATAAGCTTGAAAAGTACCTTCTGTTTTCTGTTTGTTTATTATTCTAGAACCCAAGTCAGTTTAGAAAGTAATAGGGTATAATTAACAGAATCAAAGGCTTTGCTGAAGTCAGTTTATATGACATCAGTTTGTTTAGCATTTTTGAATCCCTTGATGATTATAGTGAAGTAGGCGAAGGCAAGGTTTGACTTGAAGTCATTTATTGGGGCCGCAAGTCCGGTATTTATAGGGGAGCATTTACATTGGTCTTTTGGCTAGTGTCCTTAACGGTACTTAAAGCTAAACATTAAGCTTAAGTTCTAATTACTTATAATCTATCCCTAAAAGTATGTGGCCCAATCCTATCCCTAAAAGTATACTACACCTCCTTTTTTTTCAAAATGAAAAATATTAATATATTTCTTATATCCTATTTATATTATTTTTATTCTATCTAAATAAACTGTTTGCTTTTTTTTTTTATCATCAGTTATTACAATATTATTGTTAGGCACCATGCTCTGTATTTTATATTAGCCTGTGTATTTGTTTTCTAATTTATGTCCTGTCTCATTTTTTAAAAGTATTTCTTGTCCTTCAGTTAGTGATATTTTGTTTGTTTTTGTATCATATGTTTCTTTTTGTGATGCTTTAAATTTTTCGATAAGCAGTTTTGCTCTATTTTGTGCTATTTGTAGTTTAAATTTTATTTCTTTATTGAAGTCATCAATGTTGTAAATGGGTTCTACAGTTTCGGATGAGAATGGGACAGTTTTGGGATGTTTCGCCTAGTGCAATAGGTGCATAACCATGTATGGTGGATGGAGTGGTGTTGAAGCAGAACTTGAGGTAGAACTATGCTAGGTATTCATCCCAATCGTCTTTTTTAATGGATATACTAGAAATGATGTACTCATTGAAAGTTCTATGGCTTCTTTCTACTGTTCCAAGAGTTTGATCATGGTGCGCCGTGGAGTTAACTTTAGTTATGTTAAAATTTTTGCAAAGTTCTATTAGTATTGAATTCATATATTCTGTTCCCATGTCTGTTAGAATTGTTTTCACTGAGCCGTAAATTAAAATGAATTTTTCAAATATTGCCTTTGCAACCGCTTTTGCAATTTTGTTTGGTATTGGTATTGATATGAGATATTTGGACAGATCGCAGATAATAGTAACTGCGTATTCATTACCGTTTATTGTTTTTGGTAATGGTCCAATTGTATCTATTATTATTGTGTCAAAAGTGGTTGCAGAGTTTGGTGTTATGACCAATGGGGAGTGGTTGCGTCTGGTTACTTTGGCTAGTTTGTACTTTTCGCAATTTTTGAATTTTTGATTTCCAAAAGAAATCTCTTTTTATTTGTCCTAGTGTTCTGTTTACCCCGCAGTGACCTCCCTCTATTGGGTCATTATGATATTTATTTAATGTATTTCTTATTTCTTCTTTATTTGTTATTACTTTTACTTGAGGTAGAACTGCTATTTCTAAATGCTTTAATGTGTCTTTTCCTTTTTGTTTTAGTTCATTAGGTGTAAGTGACCTAAATAGTTTTTCTGACATGTCTATCTTCAGTTTATAGATTCTTTGAGCACCGGCTTCTTTTTCAATCCTTGGAAGGAATCGATCTAGATCTATTCTTCCACTAATTATCAAATAAAACATTTGAATTTTTTGAATTTAATTTGCGCGTATTTTTTGTCTTCGTTAGGATTTATTATTTCATATATTCTTGGTGTTTCTATTTTGTTATTGTTAATTTTGTTTTCCTTATGTGTTAATTTTGTTGTTTCTGATCTTGTTGCTGCTTTAAGTATTTTATTAGTTTCTATGTTTTTTATATTTTCAAATTCAATTCTGGAGAGAGCATCTGCTGCGAAATTTTCTTGTCCCCTGATGTATTCCATAGTAAAAACTAACTCTTCTAAATCTAGCCTTATTCTAGTAAGCTTTGACGATTGGTTTTTTAGAGAAAATCGGTATGGTAATGGCTGATGGTCAGTTTTAATTAGGAATTTTTTTCCGTATATGTATGGTTTGAAATATTGAATTGCCCAATGTATTGCTGTTAATTCTTGCTCGATTGTTGACTTATTGCTTTCGCCTTTTGTAAATGCCTTAGATGCTTATGATATGGGTAATTGGAGTCCCTCAAATTCTTGGCTGAGGACGGCTCCACATCTTGCTTTGCGATCTTGCTTTCATCAGTTGTGATACAGAATTTTTTATTAAAATCTGGATATTGGAGTATTTGTGGGCTTAATAATTTGTTTTTTAAGTATTCAAAAGCTGCTTGACAGTTTGCATCCCAGTTAAATTCTACATTTTTCTAGATAATCTATTGATAAATTGTGCATGGTATGCAAAGTTTGGAATTCTTGGGAGTCGGGTAATCTTGAATCGTTTTGAACTTGCTTTCGTCTGGTAAAATTCCTTTATTTGTGCATTTGTGTCCTAGAAAAGTAACTTCATGTCTGAAGAAAGAGCATTTGTCAGGGTGCAATTTTAAGTTATATTTTCGGCAGGTTTCAAAAACATTCCTTAAGTTTCTAATCATGTGACTTTCAGAGCACCCAATTACAATTAGATCATCCATGTAAAGGAATGTTTGGGATGGTGATAGACCCGTCAATGCAAGGGACATCATTCTTTGAAACGAGTTTGGTGCAATTTTTAATCCATATGGTAATCGCTTGAATCTGAATGAGCCCTTATCTGTGGAAAATGATGTTATGTCCCGAGATTTTTCTTCTAATTTTACTTGATGAAATCCTGTCATTAAGTCTAAACAAGAGAAGTATTTAGCGCGTCCTAGCTGGTCAAGGATATCGTCCATTCTGGGTAGTGGGAATGTATCCGCTACTAGTTGTTTGTTAATTTTTTTATAATCAACTACCAATCTCCACCGTTTTTCTTTGCTGCCAGGTAGCGATTTTTTAGGAACCAATAAAATCGGACTATTGAACTCAGACATTGATGGTTCAAAAATATCATCCTTGATCAAGTTGTCCACTTGTTTATTGATTTCGTTTTTTTGACTGTGTGCTATCCTGTAGTTTTTGGTGTAGACTGGTGTTGTGTCTTTGAGTCATAATTTTGGTTTATAGAAATTGTTGGAGGATATTTGTTCAGATTCTATTGCGAATACATCATCAAATTCTGAGCAAAATTTATGTAGAGGTTCTTTCACGAAATCGGGAAAATGGGGTGCTAGTTTGTTCATTATTGTGGATTTATGTTTTGAATCATGTTGTTTGTCTATTTTTAAGATTTCATAATCGGACAGTTTTTCATTTAATTGGTTTATATTTGTAATTTGCACGTCTGTGTTGTTAGTATTTAATATGCGGACATATGGGTTAGTCTTAGAAGCAATAGTGTTTGCGACGAATACCCCCGTTTGTAATTCTTGATTAGGGATAAATAAGTTATTATTGTTTGAGGATATTGCAATGCGTACAATTTTTTCTTTTCTAGGTGGGATATGGAATACATGTGTGTTTTGACTGATCCCTATATTGATTATAATTTTATATCTTGATTTATATGGATCTATTATCAATTTGTTGCTGGAATAATTGAGTGTGCAATTGAATTTTTTTATAAAGTCAAGCCCCAGGATTCCGTCACATGGGATGGGGAAATTATTTTCTATTACTTGGAAGGTGTGTACCGTTGAGAGGTTTCTGATCTTTAGTTTGTGTTATGTATGTGACCCATCTTTAAGAAGCTGTTATCGTCGCACTGTTAAAGGTCTGTTAACAGCTGTACTCTCAGTCGTTCTACTACTTGCTTCGGAACAACATCGACTCACTCCCTGCTACAACTACGGGGGATTTCTACTACTACAACTACTGCTACAACTACGAGGGACTTCTACTACTCCAACTGCTACAACTACGAGGGACTTCTACTACTCCAACTGCTACAACTACGAGGGACTTCTACTACTACTACAACTACTGCTACAACTACTACTACTACTGCTACAACTACGAGGGACTTCTACTACTACTACAACTACTATTATTCTATATAACGATCGCTTCCCAGATTTGTACTGTACCATATTCTTATTAATAAACAATATATATATAAGTTTGCACATACACAAAACTGGCAACGAGGATGGGACAATTCGTCAAACTTTTATATATGTACATATATATGTATGTACATCGTGTACAGTTACAATCAAATAAGCGAAAGCGAACAAAGAGATGCGAAAACCGCATGCGTGCTGGCGCCAAGTTTATTGGAATAAAGAAACGGTATTTTTCCAACACGCGCATTCGCAGACAGACGCACTATGACGACTGCAATTGTGAATTGATACTTACACACACACATACGATCAAATTCAACTACTAATGTCTGATTCGGAAGCACATGAGGAAAAGCCCGCCAAAGTGAATATTGCTACAGAACACAAAACAACAAATAAATCAGTGATAATGTCAGGAGTGGGTCAGTTAGAACCATTTGACTTAAATCACCCAAACAAATGGACAACTTACAAGCAGCGTTTTGAGCTGTATCTTCTGGCCAATGACGTTACGGAGGAATCACGGAAGAAGGCTGCATTGCTTACGTTGGCTGGCGCTCCACTGTTCGAGCTTCTAACGTCATTGGCATCCCCTACTCAGGTCAGTGATTTGAGTTTATCGGAAATATATGAAAAACTCAACCAACATTTGTCTCCATGTCAATCGGAAATCGCGGCCTACTACCAATTTCACAAGCGAGACCAACTAATTGATGAATCGGTTGCGAACTACATTGCTGCACTTAGGACTCTCGCTGTCGATTGCAAATTCGGAGCTGCGTTGGATCGCATGTTGCGCGATCGCTTCGTATGTGGAATGAAGGATGAGGGTCTTCAATGTCCACAGCATACTAACGTTGATTTGCCCAAACAATATTGTTACAATAATCATAAATAAACGAAAATGCCAATTCGAAGTGTATTCGGGGTCTACGATCACTATGGTAGACGAATCTACGTTTCGTTACATCTGGCCAACGGACAGACCGAATATCCAAGATTGTTCTCTAGAGTTTACGGACTACCAGAAAAACCGAATTCCAGTTATTGGCATCGTGGATACATCCGTCCAGTACGATAATAAATACATTCCGAACCTTCCACTGGTTGACACTTCAAGCGGCGGATCGAATTTACTTGGACGCAACTGGTTTATGCCCTTAGGCATCAGCATAGAAGGAATACATGCCATTAACGCTGAACTTAGCATCGAGGCAACTCTGGCGAAATATAAGGATCTGTTTTCGTCTGAATTAGGCCGTTTTCTGTGGCCACCTGTGTCATTACAAATCAATACTGATGCAACACCAGTCAGACTGCCAGCGAGACGAATTCCATTCGCAATACAAGAATTATATGAAGAAGAATTAGACCGTCTTTGCTCCCAAGGAATCCTAGTACCCATTGAGTACTCCGACTGGGCGACTCCTACAATGCCAGTAATTAAAAAGGATGGTACTATTCGCATATGTGGCGATTACAAGTCTACAATTAATAAAGTGATTAAGCAACACGGCCATCAAATTCCTGCAATGAATTCATTATTAGCATCAATTGAAGGAGGATCCATATTTGCGAAAATTGACTTGGCTCAGGCGTACCAGCAACTAGTGGTAGATGAGCAGTCTGCGTTGTTGCAAACCATATGTACACACAAAGGTTATTTCAAAGTAACTAGACTAAAATTTGGAATTTCTTCAGCTCCGGGCATATTTCAGAGCTGCATCGAACGTATATTGCAGAACGTTTCTGGTGTTTTACCCTACTTTGATGACATAATTGTTGTGGGAAAATCAGAGGAAGAGCTAGCGGTCCGTCTTTATGAGGTGCTTTCAAGATTTAAGGCCGGACTACGCCTACGCAGAGACAAGTGTCAATTTGGTGTTCCGTCAGTAGAATTTTTAGGTTTTAAAATCGATGCACTGGGCATAAGACCGTGTGCCAGTAAGGTCGAAGCTATCAAGTGCGCACCGGCTCCAAAAGATAAGAAACAATTACAAGCATTCTTGGGACTCATCAAATCTTACCACGCATTCCTGCCGCATAAGGCAACTGTTGCTGAACCGCTTCACCATCTGCTGGATAAATATGCGCCATGGGTGTGGGCCCATAAACACCAAGATGCCTTCATGAATCTAAAAAATCTTGTTACTTCACAAAATGTGCTAATGCACTTCGATGGCAAATTGCCAGTATTGTTAACCTGCGATGCATCTCCGTACGGAATTGGAGCGGTGCTGAGCCACAAACTTCAGGATGGATCAGAGAAGCCTATTGCCTTTTATTCTAGAACTCTCTCCAAGACAGAAAGAAACTACTCGCAAATCGACAGAGAAGCCGTTGGGCTTATATCAGGCGTTAAAAAAATGCACAATTATTTATATGGCCGTTCGTTCACTCTCGTCACAGATCATTGCCCATTACTCGGAATATTTACAACGGCCAAGGCAACTCCAAATGTAATTTCTACACAGATGCTTCGAAGAGCAATATTCTTGAATGCCTATGACTTTACACTAATTCACAGACCTGGATCAAAAATGGGCAACGCCGACTTCTTAAGCCGATGCCCATTACCGCAACAAGGCGAGGGTAACACTACAGAAGAAGTGTTAATGATTGAATGGGCTGGAACACCACTTGTCAGCGCTCAATCTCTAGCATTGCAGACTAAGAAAGACGCACATTTATCAAAGGTTCTGAACTGGGTGTTAAGGGGATGGCCCAATGGAAAAGTTGATCGTTCAGATCAGCTCTACTCATATTTTTCTCGCCGACATGAACTTTCAGCAAACAAAGGAATTCTTGTATGAGGCAACCGGGCTGTAATTCCCGAACCATCTAAACCGGCTTTACTTCAAGCGTTGCATGCTTCACACCCGGGGATTGTAAAAATGAAAGCCATGGCTCAAAGCTACATTTGGTGGCCTAATATTGATGCTGATTTAGAGCTACTTGTGAAACGTTGCATGCTCTGTCAGCAAAACCAAAACGAACAGCCTCATACAACTACACACCATTGGGAATCTGCCAGACAACCTTGGTCACGCCTTCATATAGATTTCGCTGGCCCCTTTAATGGGAATACCTTTGTACTAGTCGTGGATTCATTTTCGAAATGGCTAGAAGTATCTGTTGTAAAATCTACATCATCTACTTCTGCCATTAAATTCTTGAGATAGCTTTTTGCAACGCACGGATTACCGGACGAAATAGTGTCAGATAATGGCACTGCATTCACGTCTGAAGAATTCAGGATCTTTATGAGGAACAACGTGATTCGACACATTCAGTCGGCTCCATTTCATCCTGCCACAAATGGGCAAGCCGAGCGCATGGTACAAAGTACTAAGAATTACCTGAAAAAGTTTGACAGAAATCTTAACATAGATCTCGCACTGGCGCGGTATCTTTTTAGCCAACATACGGCCCCTCACTCCACGACAAATCGTACCCCTGCAGAACTACTATGTAACCGAGAGTCATATTTCGACAAAATTCAACCCAAGGAAATAACATACGGAAAGGTCTGCGAATCAACGAATGATAAGCAGTTTCCTATTGGTGTTCCGGTATGGGTCCGTAACTACGCCCCGGTCCGAAGTGGATAGAAGGCGAAATTATGGACCAGACAGGCCCCATTTCATACAATGTTTGTTAACATGATCGCCGTATTATTAAACGTCATTTCGACCAACTTCGCCACCGGGTTCCGCCTGCCGAATGTATTCAGGACTACCTGCTGAAGATGCAGTCCCTATTCCTAATGATATACCCGCCTGTGCTGAATTGTCTGAACCAGCAACATTGCCCCCAGCTCCAGTGACTCCTCGCAGATCGAGTCGGAAAAGACAGCCCCCGGAATTCTTTAACCCATCTGGGTGTTAAGGGGTGTTATGTATGTGACCCATCTTTAAGAAGCTGTTATCGTCGCACTGTTAAAGGTCTGTTAACAGCTGTACTCTCAGTCGTTCTACTACTTGCTTCGGAACAACATCGACTCACTCCCTGCTACAACTACGGGGGATTTCTACTACTACAACTACTGCTACAACTACGAGGGACTTCTACTACTCCAACTGCTACAACTACGAGGGACTTCTACTACTCCAACTGCTACAACTACGAGGGACTTCTACTACTACTACAACTACTGCTACAACTACTACTACTACTGCTACAACTACGAGGGACTTCTACTACTACTACAACTACTATTATTCTATATAACGATCGCTTCCCAGATTTGTACTGTACCATATTCTTATTAATAAACAATATATATATAAGTTTGCACATACACAAAACTGGCAACGAGGATGGGACAATTCGTCAAACTTTTATATATGTACATATATATGTATGTACATCGTGTACAGTTACAATCAAATAAGCGAAAGCGAACAAAGAGATGCGAAAACCGCATGCGTGCTGGCGCCAAGTTTATTGGAATAAAGAAACGGTATTTTTCCAACACGCGCATTCGCAGACAGACGCACTATGACGACTGCAATTGTGAATTGATACTTACACACACACATACGATCAAATTCAACTACTAATGTCTGATTCGGAAGCACATGAGGAAAAGCCCGCCAAAGTGAATATTGCTACAGAACACAAAACAACAAATAAATCAGTGATAATGTCAGGAGTGGGTCAGTTAGAACCATTTGACTTAAATCACCCAAACAAATGGACAACTTACAAGCAGCGTTTTGAGCTGTATCTTCTGGCCAATGACGTTACGGAGGAATCACGGAAGAAGGCTGCATTGCTTACGTTGGCTGGCGCTCCACTGTTCGAGCTTCTAACGTCATTGGCATCCCCTACTCAGGTCAGTGATTTGAGTTTATCGGAAATATATGAAAAACTCAACCAACATTTGTCTCCATGTCAATCGGAAATCGCGGCCTACTACCAATTTCACAAGCGAGACCAACTAATTGATGAATCGGTTGCGAACTACATTGCTGCACTTAGGACTCTCGCTGTCGATTGCAAATTCGGAGCTGCGTTGGATCGCATGTTGCGCGATCGCTTCGTATGTGGAATGAAGGATGAGGGTCTTCAATGTCCACAGCATACTAACGTTGATTTGCCCAAACAATATTGTTACAATAATCATAAATAAACGAAAATGCCAATTCGAAGTGTATTCGGGGTCTACGATCACTATGGTAGACGAATCTACGTTTCGTTACATCTGGCCAACGGACAGACCGAATATCCAAGATTGTTCTCTAGAGTTTACGGACTACCAGAAAAACCGAATTCCAGTTATTGGCATCGTGGATACATCCGTCCAGTACGATAATAAATACATTCCGAACCTTCCACTGGTTGACACTTCAAGCGGCGGATCGAATTTACTTGGACGCAACTGGTTTATGCCCTTAGGCATCAGCATAGAAGGAATACATGCCATTAACGCTGAACTTAGCATCGAGGCAACTCTGGCGAAATATAAGGATCTGTTTTCGTCTGAATTAGGCCGTTTTCTGTGGCCACCTGTGTCATTACAAATCAATACTGATGCAACACCAGTCAGATTGCCAGCGAGACGAATTCCATTCGCAATACAAGAATTATATGAAGAAGAATTAGACCGTCTTTGCTCCCAAGGAATCCTAGTACCCATTGAGTACTCCGACTGGGCGACTCCTACAATGCCAGTAATTAAAAAGGATGGTACTATTCGCATATGTGGCGATTACAAGTCTACAATTAATAAAGTGATTAAGCAACACGGCCATCAAATTCCTGCAATGAATTCATTATTAGCATCAATTGAAGGAGGATCCATATTTGCGAAAATTGACTTGGCTCAGGCGTACCAGCAACTAGTGGTAGATGAGCAGTCTGCGTTGTTGCAAACCATATGTACACACAAAGGTTATTTCAAAGTAACTAGACTAAAATTTGGAATTTCTTCAGCTCCGGGCATATTTCAGAGCTGCATCGAACGTATATTGCAGAACGTTTCTGGTGTTTTACCCTACTTTGATGACATAATTGTTGTGGGAAAATCAGAGGAAGAGCTAGCGGTCCGTCTTTATGAGGTGCTTTCAAGATTTAAGGCCGGACTACGCCTACGCAGAGACAAGTGTCAATTTGGTGTTCCGTCAGTAGAATTTTTAGGTTTTAAAATCGATGCACTGGGCATAAGACCGTGTGCCAGTAAGGTCGAAGCTATCAAGTGCGCACCGGCTCCAAAAGATAAGAAACAATTACAAGCATTCTTGGGACTCATCAAATCTTACCACGCATTCCTGCCGCATAAGGCAACTGTTGCTGAACCGCTTCACCATCTGCTGGATAAATATGCGCCATGGGTGTGGGCCCATAAACACCAAGATGCCTTCATGAATCTAAAAAATCTTGTTACTTCACAAAATGTGCTAATGCACTTCGATGGCAAATTGCCAGTATTGTTAACCTGCGATGCATCTCCGTACGGAATTGGAGCGGTGCTGAGCCACAAACTTCAGGATGGATCAGAGAAGCCTATTGCCTTTTATTCTAGAACTCTCTCCAAGACAGAAAGAAACTACTCGCAAATCGACAGAGAAGCCGTTGGGCTTATATCAGGCGTTAAAAAAATGCACAATTATTTATATGGCCGTTCGTTCACTCTCGTCACAGATCATTGCCCATTACTCGGAATATTTACAACGGCCAAGGCAACTCCAAATGTAATTTCTACACAGATGCTTCGAAGAGCAATATTCTTGAATGCCTATGACTTTACACTAATTCACAGACCTGGATCAAAAATGGGCAACGCCGACTTCTTAAGCCGATGCCCATTACCGCAACAAGGCGAGGGTAACACTACAGAAGAAGTGTTAATGATTGAATGGGCTGGAACACCACTTGTCAGCGCTCAATCTCTAGCATTGCAGACTAAGAAAGACGCACATTTATCAAAGGTTCTGAACTGGGTGTTAAGGGGATGGCCCAATGGAAAAGTTGATCGTTCAGATCAGCTCTACTCATATTTTTCTCGCCGACATGAACTTTCAGCAAACAAAGGAATTCTTGTATGAGGCAACCGGGCTGTAATTCCCGAACCATCTAAACCGGCTTTACTTCAAGCGTTGCATGCTTCACACCCGGGGATTGTAAAAATGAAAGCCATGGCTCAAAGCTACATTTGGTGGCCTAATATTGATGCTGATTTAGAGCTACTTGTGAAACGTTGCATGCTCTGTCAGCAAAACCAAAACGAACAGCCTCATACAACTACACACCATTGGGAATCTGCCAGACAACCTTGGTCACGCCTTCATATAGATTTCGCTGGCCCCTTTAATGGGAATACCTTTGTACTAGTCGTGGATTCATTTTCGAAATGGCTAGAAGTATCTGTTGTAAAATCTACATCATCTACTTCTGCCATTAAATTCTTGAGATAGCTTTTTGCAACGCACGGATTACCGGACGAAATAGTGTCAGATAATGGCACTGCATTCACGTCTGAAGAATTCAGGATCTTTATGAGGAACAACGTGATTCGACACATTCAGTCGGCTCCATTTCATCCTGCCACAAATGGGCAAGCCGAGCGCATGGTACAAAGTACTAAGAATTACCTGAAAAAGTTTGACAGAAATCTTAACATAGATCTCGCACTGGCGCGGTATCTTTTTAGCCAACATACGGCCCCTCACTCCACGACAAATCGTACCCCTGCAGAACTACTATGTAACCGAGAGTCATATTTCGACAAAATTCAACCCAAGGAAATAACATACGGAAAGGTCTGCGAATCAACGAATGATAAGCAGTTTCCTATTGGTGTTCCGGTATGGGTCCGTAACTACGCCCCGGTCCGAAGTGGATAGAAGGCGAAATTATGGACCAGACAGGCCCCATTTCATACAATGTTTGTTAACATGATCGCCGTATTATTAAACGTCATTTCGACCAACTTCGCCACCGGGTTCCGCCTGCCGAATGTATTCAGGACTACCTGCTGAAGATGCAGTCCCTATTCCTAATGATATACCCGCCTGTGCTGAATTGTCTGAACCAGCAACATTGCCCCCAGCTCCAGTGACTCCTCGCAGATCGAGTCGGAAAAGACAGCCCCCGGAATTCTTTAACCCATCTGGGTGTTAAGGGGTGTTATGTATGTGACCCATCTTTAAGAAGCTGTTATCGTCGCACTGTTAAAGGTCTGTTAACAGCTGTACTCTCAGTCGTTCTACTTCTTGCTTCGGAACAACATCGACTCACTCCCTGCTACAACTACGAGGGATTTCTACTACTACAACTACTGCTACAACTACGAGGGACTTCTACTACTACTACTGCTACAACTACGAGGGACTTCTACTACTACTACAACTACTGCTATTATTCTATATAACGATCGCTTCCCAGATTTGTACTGTACCATTCTCTTATTAATAAACAATATATATATAAGTTTGCACATACACAAAAGTTTGGTTTCACCTATTGTAAATAGGACGTGATACATCAGCTCCTGTGTCTAATAGTAATTTTATTGTCCCTACATCGTCAAAGTTTAAAGTTATGTAGCTATTAAGGTTGCAATTTAAACTATATATTTTATTTGTTAGATTTTTTACACCAGAGGACTTTCGGAGTTTTCTGAATTTTTTTCTACGTTTGTAAATCTGACATTATTATTTTGTTGTGTTTTAGGAGGATAATTAGTTTTTGTATTTCTATTGTATAAATATATGTTTTTTCTTTTTGTGTATTTTTCATTTTATATAAGGCTGATTGGAATTTAATATTTAATTGTATAAATATATGTTTTTTTCTTTTTGTCTATTTTTCATTTTAGTATATATATGCATATGTATATGTATATATGTGTATTAGGGGTGTTCTTAGTTGTATGGGGGAAAAAAAATATAAATATTTTTTTAAGTGCCGGGCATTTTTTTTTCCATTTAGTCTAAAAAAAATCTCAAAAAAATTTGGGGCCGGTCGGATAATGTTTAATGGGCGCGGAACTCATCTAAAGTTTTCAGTGTGATGCTCCCATATAAGCATACATAGCACCATACTAATAAATAAAAATTTTAGTACCTTGTGAACACTGTTGATGATATTTTACAAAAAGAAAAGAAGAATAGAAACAAATGTTTCTTAATTAATATTTTTAACGAAAATTTTTATTATTATCACTGACTAGATCACTTTTTTTTGCAGTGGGGTATTTTTTTTTATAAGCTTCAACAACTTGGAGCAATAATTGCTTTTCTTCCTCGTTGTTTGTGAGAACCCTGTTGTACTCCTGCATACATTTGACTCCTCTTTCGGCCATATCATTTACCACAAGAAGATCACGGCAGTATCATAAACCTTCCGCAAATTCACATGTTTGCTTCCAGTTCGATGGATCCAGTTCAAAAAATGTTTGTGGTAGCTTAGCTTTCTCGAAAAATTTTTTTTGTTTTTGATGACACAAAGTCAGACAAGGAGTATTTTTGAAAGTCCACCAAATTAGAATAATGCCTATTATTTTTCAGTTGAACATTTGGTTCCTTTAAGTTAAGATTGCTAACCATTCGTATTTATAGCCGAGGTTTCCGCGTCAGTATTTGCACTGAGACTATGCAGTAACTGTGGATGGAACCACACAGCCAACTACAGGGGATGTCCTGTCTTCAAGGATATTAAATCGCACCTAAACGGGCGTAAACCCCCAGCTGGACCAAAAATCACCTTCAACGCCTCCAAAACTACACCGGAGGTATTCTTCGCCAAGGCTGTTAGATCATCTAACATGCCTGCTACAACCAATCCTAGTGTATCCTTCGCTAGTGTACTCCGAACTGGGCAGACGGAGCCCGCGAAAGAGACCCCGTCACTCCACCATCTACAGAATCCGCAACCTAGCACACCAGAACTTGGCCAGCAAACTCCAAGTGGTTTAGAGGCCCTATTGATCTCACTTAATCAAAACATGACCACTTTTATGACGTTCATGCAAAACTGTATGCAGGAACTGATGCGGAATCAAAACCTGCTTATCCAGAAGCTTATCGAGAATAAATAATGGCTTCCCTACGTCTATGTCTTTGGAATGCTAATGGCGTCTCCAAGCACAAAAATGAACTGCAACTATTCCTAGACTCAAGTGAAATCGACGTCATGCTGATATCGGAAACACATTTAACATCAAAAAATAACTTTCAAATACCAAAATACACCTTCTACGCAACAAACCATCCAGACGGAAAAGCTCATGGCGGGACTGGTATCCTTATCAAAAACCGTATAAAACACTCGTTCCTCAACAGATTCGAAACACAGCACCTACAAGCAACTGCTATAACCGTCCAAACCAGCTGCGGCAACACTACGTTGGTTGCCCTGTACTGCCCACCACGCTTCTCAATCTCTGAAAAGGAATTTACCGGTTTCTTTAACACACTCGGAGAACGCTTCATTGCAGCAGGGGACTATAACGCCAAACATACGCACTGGGGATCTCGCCTGGTAAATCCTAAAGGCAAGCAGTTGTACAATACAATAGTCAACCCACTCAATAAGATGGATTGCGTCTCACCAGGTAGGCCTACTTATTGGCCCACAGATCCACAGAAAATGCCTGACTTGATTGATTTCGCAGTAACCAAGAGGATTCCGCGTAATCGGATCACTGCGGAAACACTGCTAGATTTAACCTCCGATCACTCTCCAGTGCTATTCACTCTGTTAACAAGACCTCAAGTACTTGTTCGCCCATATATGCTTACAAACAACACAACAAATTGGCTTAAATTTAAAATGTGCCCACATTGACTGTTCGCCGAAACTGGATGCTGCAGAGGACAATGACATGTGCGTCTCTGCACGTGAGTCGATGCTGGGAGCAGCAGCAAGAGTATCTACTCCACATGCCTCTACTTACGCTAAACCAGCTGTCAGGCCTACGAACCGGCGGATAGAACAATTAGTAACGGAAAAACGACGTCTAAGAAGAGAATGGCAGATTACTCGATCACCGTCAGCAAAACTTCGCCTAAGGCATGCCAGCCGCAACCTCTCCAAGGAGCTAAGACAAGAGGAAATCTGGGCTCAAAGGAAATACATAGAAAAGCTCAGTCCATCCAGCACTAAACATCCACTGTGGAAAGCCCACCCAACTTTAAGCGCTCCTACAGAGACAGTTTCACCAATAAGGGGCCCAACCGGTGGATGGGCCCGCAACGACGAAGAGAGGGCATCCGTATTTGCCACACATCTTAAAATGGTTTTCCAGCCAAATCCAACATCAAACTCATTTGTACTTCCCCCTTCGAGCACATTAACGGATAGTGAATACTCGGAACTCCAATCGGATGAGATCGGAAAGCCGAACAAAGCCCCTGGCCATGACCTAATCACACCGAAAATGATCCTAGAACTCCCTACCATCGCCATACAATACATCTGCAAAATGTTCAACGCTATAATAAGAATTGGCTACTTCCCAAGAGCATGGAAAAGGTCCACTATCATCATGATTCCTAAAGTGGGAAAGGACAAAACCGAACCATCATCCTATAGGCCAATTAGTTTGCTGCCATGTCTTTCGAAGCTTTTTGAAAAGGTCCTGCAGATTCGTCTAAACTCATTTCTGGCATCGGAGAACACAATCCCTTCTCACCAGTTCGGCTTCCGCGAAAAACATGGGACAATTGAACAAGTCAATCGTATAACATCCGAAATAAGAACAGCATTCGAACTAAAAGAATACTGTACGGCTGTCTTTCTCGACGTTGCCCAGGCTTTCGACAGAGTCTGGCTAGAGGGTCTAATGTTCAAAATCCGGCAGAAACTCCCACAGTACACCCACAAACTCATGGAATCTTACCTTTACAATAGGAAATTCGCTGTAAGATGTAATGGCTCCGTCTCGGCTGACTTTGAAATCGAAGCTGGTGTACCGCAAGGCAGTGTACTCGGACCATTGCTCTATCTGCTGTACACTGCAGACTTACCAACGAGTCTAGGACTTACAACGTCCACTTTTGCCGATGACACGGCAATCCTCAGCAGATCCAAATGCCCGATACAAGCCTCTGCAAAATTAGAGGAACACCTCAAGGTGGTAGAGGAATGGCTAGCAACCTGGCGTATCCGGGTCAACGAGCAGAAATGCAAACATGTTACATTTACGCTTAACAGAAGAAACTGTCCAGCTATAATGCTAAACAACGTACCAATTCCTCAAGCCGTGGATGTCACTTACCTTGGTATCCACCTAGACAGAAGACTAACTTGGCGCAAGCACATTGAGGCAAAAAAGTCACAGCTTAAACTGAAAGCGAGTAGCTTACATTGGATCATCAATGCTCGGTCACCTCTACGTCTGGAGTATAAAGTCCTCCTATATAACTCCGTACTGAAACCCATCTGGACTTACGGTGCCGTACTATGGGGAAATGCAAGTACCAGCAATGTCGACATTATACAAAGGGCGCAGTCGAAGATTTTAAGATCAATCACTGGGGCTCCGTGGTACATACGGAACGACAACATTCAAAATGATCTAAATATACCTAGCGTAAAATCTGAAATAGGTAGTCAACAACTAAAGTATTCTGCGAAACTGGATGTACACCCTAATGTTCTTGCCAATTCCCTTACGCGAACTAATAATAGAACTCGTCTTAAAAGAAATGACAGACCAACCCAATAATAAATAATTAGGGCCGCCTGCAATATCCCCTGGATATATCTTAAGTACTAGATTAAGAAAAATATCTCAAACTTGTTGTTAAGCTCTAATTTAAGAGTAGATTCAACAAATATATATTAAACGTTAAACGTTATGTATGTAAAAAAAAAAAAAAAAGTATTTGCATATTTTATATATGGCTTTGGACATCCAGCGGGCATGGCTAGTTGGTCCAGGAGTACGAAAAGTATATTGCTTTACACCAAGAAAGATTAATGCTAGCTGAAGCAATTCTTTATGATCTTCTCGGATCTGACATTTCATTAGTTCACCAAGGCAAAATTTCGTGAAGTCCTGGCGTTCTGCTCCACAAATTTGGACACGAATTCTTTCACCGGCAGCGCCACTTTCGAATTTATCCTTCTTGAAATTTGAGCATGATTTTAAAAACCTTTCAAATATCGGAACTATTGCTTCGCAATATGATTTCGAAAATATGGTGGCGGCAGGGTAGGTTTATTAGATTGCGTCCAAACTTTTTTTCAAATAGTACTGCTGCTCCTGAGAAAATACCTGTATTTGCAGCCGTGGTGTCATAGGACAAACCATTGACTTGGTCAACTAAATTCCATTTGACTAGCCGGTCGAAAACTGCCTCAGTAATATTTTTGCCAGTTGAAGACTCCACTTTTGGTGCACTTAGAAACTTTGAAGTACCATTGTAGCTAACTAGAACTGCTATGCGTTCAACCTTACTAGAACCGACTAAATCTGTCCAGAAATTGCCGTCAAACTGCACTACCAGGCCACCAGTTTTACCCATCTGTAAGTTATGATAAGATTATTGGTTTAAAATTAAAACTTTAGATGAGTTCCGCGCCCATTAAACATTATCCGATCGGCCCCAAATTTTTTTGAGATTTTTTTTAGACTAAAAGGAAAAAAAAATGCCCGGCACTTGGTAAAATTCGATTTTTTGAAAATAAGAACACTCCTAATGTGTATTTTTGGCAATGATAGACTTATTCAAAAAAATTTTGCGGTTAATATATTAGTTTTTTTTTCATTTTATTTTTATACCCTTGCAAAAAGGGTATATTAATTTTGGTCAGAAGTGTGCAACGCATAGAAGGAAGCATCTCCGACCATATAAAGTATATATATTTTTGATCAGCACGACGAGACGAGTTCAAATAACCATGTCCGTCCGTCCGTCCGTCCATCCGTCCGTCCGTCCGTCTGTCCGTCCGTCTGGATCGATGCGAACTCCTCCTAGACCGTAAGAGCTACAGAGCTGAAATTTTGCACGTAGGCTTGTATATACTGCAGGGTTTGTATATCTCGGATTCAGCCGGATCGGACAACTATATCATATAGCTCCCATACAAACAGCAATGTCACGAACAGTGACTTTTCTCAATAACTTCGTTATTTTATCAGCAATTACCATAAAAGTTGGTATTGATCAGTTTTGTGTTCTTATTAATAATTGTGCCAAATTTGATCAAGATTGGGTGACTATATCATATAGTTCCCATACAAACGGCAAAGTCACGAACAGTGACTTTTCTGAATAACTTCGTTACTTTTTCAGCTATTGTCGTGAAATTTAATATAAGTAAGTTTATTGTAACTATAAACTACTGTGCCAAATTTGATCAAGATCGGGTGACTATATCATATAGCTCCCATAAGAACGATCGGTCAAAAACAGTGACTTTTGTCAATAACTTCGTTACTTTTGATGCGATTGCTTTCAAATTTAACATTTGTCAGTTTAACATATCTGTTAATGACTGTGCCGAATTTGGTAAAAATAGGGTAACTATATCATATAGCTCCCATAGAAAGGATCGGTGGAAAACAGTGACTTTCATCAGAAAGTTCGTTATATCCTATGCTAAGATTGAAGGCCGTTCTTTCGCAAACATTACCCTTTTTAGATAAAACAGTTAGTTTAGATAAAAGAGTTACTAACAAACTTGCAAGGGTATACAAACTTTGACGCGGTCGAAGTTAGCCCCGGCCCTCTGGTTTCTCTTTTGTTAGTAATATTTATATTCAAATTATTTAATTAATGAATTATTTATAATGGCAGCGCAAAGATCGCCTCTTGCCACAAAGGCACACTTTTTTTTTTTTTTTATTATTTCGTTAATTAATTTTTTTTTGTTTCTGCATCTGCTGCTGTTGCTGGTCGGTTCTGCTGCTGTTGGTTGTGCTGCTTTGCCTCTTTTTGTTGTTGCTGTTGTTCCTCAAGTCGGCATATCCTAATCCAAATTTGACATGCCTCCGCCCATGTTGGTGGTGGGTCGCTGTTTACTTGGGCCAGCAGGGCCACTCGCTGCCTCCTAAGTCTGAAGAGCAGGCCACCTCGCCGCTTTATTTGGGTAATGGTCCTGGTCATCGGTATTTGAGCCTGCTTCCTTTTTTCACTTTGCCTTTTTATTTGTATGGCAAGGATTTTTTTTTTCTTATTGCCTTTTTATTCGTTGCCAATGCACATTGGGCCAGATTTCCCTTTTTTTGGCATAAAGTGGGAAAATTTTGTAATGCCAAATAAAAAATTTGACTTCATATTTGAAAAGGGCATACATTGGGTACACCAAAACAAAATTTAAAAAAATTTTATGTGCAATCCTGCATTTTTGGCAGCCCTTCAAAGTCAGATGTTTGATCAACTGTTTGTTTTGTCAAAATTGAGGAAAATTATCAGTTAATTTTGAGCTTTTGCTGCAGCCACACCTTCTATCCAAATTTTTGGCGACTAAATGGAAAATAAAGGTCAAGGTACGAAAAATTTATAATTTATAAATGTTTTTAAAATATGCTATCAATGTTGTAGTTGTGAGCTGTGTTTGTAATGTCTTATTTTAGAATAAATCTAGTGAAAGTCGTCGTCTATTTGGGAGTAAAAAAATAACTTCTGCCAATTTCTGCCAAAAAGTAATTATGCAAATGTTTACTCTAAGGTTCAACCTTGAACGTGTGATTAACTGTTTTTGCCCATTCTCTCGATATTTTGCATTTTAAGCCAATTTTAAGGTTAGCAATGCTGCTTTTCTTGAAGTATGGATTGAAAAAAAGCGAAATGAAAAAGCCGTTATTGACTGGATTATTGGCCAATTACGACGAAGTAATGTAACAAATGAAATAAAAGCTGAAATATCTAGGAAAATAAGGAGCTTTCACCTATATGTAACGAAAAATTTTCAAAAATGCCATCGTACAATTGGTACTTTTAAAAATAAGCGTTGATAGCGACTTGGAAAACAGTGACATTTCCCTGGATATGCAGGTCGAATACTCATATTAATGTTCATGTTTTTCATCTAACTTAATGGTATATTATACTATTTTGTGTGGTTATACTTAAATATAATATGAAATTTTCCATTCTAAAATGCGCAGTTATTGGTTATTGGGGCATTTTCAGCTTTACGTCTGAAGATTTGAAGCGTTGCTTGAAAAAAATAAATTGTGTAGACATCCTTTAATTATTTTATACATGCTGTTTACTAAAAAAGGCTTAAAAATTTGTAAAAATAAAGCCTAAAAGTATGCAAATGGGGTAATTTTTACAATTTTGGGCGGATAGCGGTAAAAACGTGGTATATTCAAAAAAAAAATAAATTCACAATTCTATTTTGATCTGACTGATGTGCTTGCCAAATTTTAGCTCTCTATCATTTGAAATGTAGTTTATGCCAAAAAAAGTGAATCTGGCCCAATGTGCAATGTTAGGAAGGATCGCCTTGAAGTAGACGAAGGCAAGGTTTCACTTGAAGTCATTTATTGGGGCCGCAAGCCCGGTATTCATAGGGGAGCATTTACATTGGTCTTATGGCTAGTGTCCTTAACGGTACTTAAAGCTAAACATTATGCTTAAGTTCTAATTACTTATAATCTATCCCTAAAAGTATGTGGCCAAATCCTATCCCTAAAAGTATACTACAATAGAGGAAAATTCTAAAAGGTTAGTGGTTGTAGATCTTCGTTTCACAAACCCATGTTGGGATGGCGAAATAATAGAGCTGCAAAAATGTTGCAATTGCGAAGTTATAATTTTATCAAAAGCTTTCGGAATAGCGGACAATTTTGAAATACCCTTATAGTTAGAGGCTTCGGACTTTTTGCCATTTTTATGCAGAGGAATAATATACGACTCCTTCCAAATAGATTGAAAAAAGGAAGATTCGAAAGATAATAAAAACAATTTTAAAATGGGTTTACATAATGCATTTGCACAGAACCTGAGTATACATCCAGGTAGACCATCAGGCCCCTGAGAATAAACAGGTTTAACCAGTTTAAGAGAACTTTCATTATTTACTGGATTAAAAATACAATTAGCCTTTTTTAAATGATAAGGATACGGACTTGCTCGATATTCCGTTGAGGAATAAGTTGTTTTGAAAAAACTCGCAAACATATCGGCAATTGCCTGATCAGTGCTCGCTTTTTTCTTTTGAAAGGGCAAAAAAGATGGATGCACAGAGGTTTTAGGTTTAGAGTTAACGAAATTATAAAATTGTTTAGGGTCAGAAGAAAACTGAAGCTTACAGCGCTGAAGATAATTCTTATAGCATTGTGTATTAAGCATCATGAATTTTGAACGAGCGACTGTATACAGAGCGTAATCTGATGAACGACGTGTTTTTTGAAACTTCTTGTAATATCGAGTCTTCACATTTTTCAAATTGGAAAACTCTCGAGAGAACCAGGAAGGTTTATTAAGCCGGTCCTGCCTACCAAGATGCACACAAATATCAAAGAGTGAATGCAGATTATCATAAAAGAAGCGAATAGCTGAGTTCATATCTATACAATTGCATAGATAAGACCAATCGGTAGTAAAAATGTTTTCATTAGTTAGAGGTAACTCATTTAAAACAAGAAATGGTGATAATGAGGGTAGATCAATTTTTAAATTTAATGTTGGAAGAAATTTATCTTCAGGAAGAACAAAAGGTTCGATGCTAGAAACATCACAATAAGAAGAATCCAATACAAAAATAACATCTAACGATTTTCCATTAGAATTTAAGACAGGATTAACTCGGAAAGATAAGCCTTGAAGGCCAAGTTATGTGAAATAGAGGGCAGCGACATGGTAGATTCATTATTGCTTTATTTTCATTGCTTTGTCATTAAAATCACCTAAAACTATGAGCATGTCTTGACTAGAAACTAAAGAGAAGACAAACTAAATTGCCTCTAAATGATTTAAATAGACCATAATGTCTGACGATGGTGGAATACAGGAACAAGTAATAAAAGCATTAAAAGACTTAAGATTTACTTTAACCCCGACAAACTCAATCTCCTGGGTATACGAAAATTGAATTATTTCAGATGATAAAGCAGCATCAATCGCTATCAGAACGCCACCGCCTACGCGAGAAATTTGGTCACGACTGAATATAGAAAAGTTTGTGGAAGAGTGATCAGGTTTCAGCCACGTCTCCGTAAAAGCAAGAATGTTATGTTCAAAAGAAAGACTATCTACATAGAGACTAGGAAGTTTAGATTTCAGTCCTCTAACGTTTTGGTAACCCACGTTAAGGGACGAAACTAGTTTTTTTGACACACCAGCAGATGCTGATGTGGCAGGAATAGTGTAAGTTGTTGTTATTGGCAGGCGAATCGGTTCCGATTTTTCTTCCTTACAGTATATTCCTTAACTATTATATACTTTGGCCAAAAATATTCTCGACATATAGTGTCGAAGATATTGGCAGAAACACTCATTTTAAAGTACGAGATGTCCCGAGAATACGAAAATTTAAATTTAAAATTTTCCACCGCAATATTCGAGACGTTAACTTTTTCCGAATATAGGGTATTACATCATCAGATGTGACAACAGGAAAGAAATAGAAATTTTCTTTCAATTTATAACATTCAAGATAACAGTTAACCTTTTAATTAAAGATGTCATTTCATCATAATCAAAAAATCCATTGGTGGTATCATTTAAGTAGAGGCAAATACACATGCGCTCTCCTTCTTCATTATTGGGATAGGTAAATATTTTACCTACCTAGTGTAGTGTATGTAGTCCGGCATTGATCCTAGTTGATCCTTGTTAGTTGTATTCCTTTTTTAAACGCTTTTAGGGCAATAACGATTTAATTAATCGATTGTTGAAATCGCCCAATATTCAGTTTTTAAGTTGCGATTTTTTGTAAAAATTATCATTTATTCCCATTTACTAAAAATGTCTCAACTTTGGGCGCCTCTAGCACCCATGAATCTCAACTGATTTTTTAAATTTTTTGAATTCATAATCTCTGAGGTATTCCCCATCGATTGTATATATCATTTTTGCCAAACGCGATCATGAAAAAAATGATTTTGCAACGCTATCCGAACAGAGGCCAAACTGTGCGACGGCCGGCTGTGTTTTGCTCTTGTTCCGCGGCAACGTAGCTCGGATCCAAGCGGGCTCGACGACGTGTGGATGTGTTTTGCTCTTGACCCTCAGCAATGTAGCCTGAATCCTGACGAGATTGTCGATGCGCTTCGGTGTTCCGAGCCTATTCGGCTAAGCTGTACTCCGGATCCAACTGAGCTTGACGATGTCCAGCAGTGTTGATTTGTAGCTCTGTAGCACTGTATTCCGGATCGAAACGAGATTGGCGACGCGATTCCGTATTGCGAAAACGTTGTGCAAGCTGCGATGCCTCTCAGAATGATTCTGAACGTCGAGTTGCAGTTCGATTTTCCGTTGTTCTAGATTGGCTCGAAGGACAGCAACCATGTATTGAGTATGTCGATTTTTTATTTCAGTCGTGTTACGCTGATAATGGGCACCGCTTCGGTTCCGTGCTGTCCGTCGTCGAGTTTTTTTGGATGAGGAAGATCCGCGTGGCAATCGAAAACAACCATTAAAAAAATAAATGAATTTAATTTTATGATGCCAAATTAGAGTCCTTTAAAATAGTGCCGTATAGGAACTTGTTTTTAATATCTATTTTTGATTATTTGCTTGTCTATTATAGATTTAACCTTGTATATTTCTTATACCACTTTGAACTTTTTGAAGTTTGGTTACCAATACTTTTTTCACTTTCACATTTGTATTCACTTCTTATCAAATATACTTTCTATTCACTTTTTCACTAGATTTTTTATTCACTTTTGATTACATATACGTTTCACTCTCTTTTTATTACAAATACTTTTTATTCACTTGTATATTTATATTTGGTGTTGCACGCTCAATTTTTTAAGTTTGACTAAACCGCAAAATAAACCAGAGTGCCGGGGCTAACTTCGATAGCGTCAAAGTTTGTATACCCTTGCAACTGTTTTGGTTACTCTCTCCTTTCCCATAGCAATCAAAGTAGAAAATCGTTTCATCTAAAAAGGATAGTTAAAACTGGGTTTTAGCCGGCTTCATTTTTTCGAAAGAACGGCCTACAATCTTAGCATAAAAAGTAACGAAGATATTTATCAAAGTCAATGTTTTCCACCGATTGTTTCTACAAAAGCATAATGATATAGTCACCCGATCTTGATCAAATTTGGCACAGTCGTTTATAGGTATAATAAACTCACCACGCCGTTTGTATGGGAGCTATATCATATCAGTGGACCGATCCGGCTGAGTGCGATAGATAGATAGAAACAATAAATATTGATAAAAAAAAATGGAGCTATTAAAAACTCGATCGTCACGTCAGAGAGTAGAAGATTTAGTAACAATATTTTCTTAAGGAGACTTGATATTAAACAATGTTACAAGGACTACACGACTACATTGCTGTAGTAAGTAATATAAACAAAACTAATTAAACTGCACAATGACATATTTGGCAAAATAGATTTGGGGAGACACTAATTTTAAAAGACGAAATGTACCGAATGAGAAAAACCTTACTTTTCCACCACAATGTTTGGAGCTTAATGAAAGTTATTACTTCTTTAGAAGTAGTATATGGCTCAAGTCTCGAAACAAAAATTTGTGTTCTGGGTCAAGTGCAAGTCCCAACAGTAGCAGCCGCAGCTGACTCAGCGTATACTTGACCAGGTCTTGTAAGTTAGAAATTATTTTATAAGGAATTTAGCACAACAAACATGAAATAAATGAATTAGGCGGTAGCGCAAAAAAAAATACGACTGACTTCGATGTGACATTATGAGAATTACAAAATTACATACAGTCTAACAACAAAATTTAGATATCCATTCACGGTCTAGTATCAAAGCCTGAGAATGTATTTAATAGACTCAATCACTTATTACTGGGTTCCATCCAGTTTAACAAAATACACTCTAAACGGTTATTTCAGACTTGTATGGGAACTATATGATATAGTGGTCCGATCCGGCTGAAGCCGAGATATACAAACTGTGCAGTATATATAAGCCTACATGCAAAATTTCATCTCTGCAGCTCTTACGATCTAGGAGGAGTTTGCGTTGATCCAGACGGACAGACAGAAGGACGGACGGACGGACATGGCTATTTGAACTCGTCTTGTCATGCTGATCAAGAATATATATACATTATATGGTCGGAGATGCTTTCTTCTATGCGTTGCACACTTCTGACCAAAATTAATATACCCTTTTTGCAAGGGTATAAAAAAGAAGGAAATTTAAGTCTGACTCTTAAGTTCAATTATTTAAAATCCGCGTTAAAGGTCGAAGCAAGGAGCATGGTAGTTCACCTTGGGAGTTGACGTCATATTCGCTCAACACACAATTCGAAAATTTGACAGAGAGACTCTACAATTGTATGAGAGTCAGATTAGAAAAACAAGGCAAATTCAAATGCTATCTAATATCATGGAATATTTGGAGCAAAAATGTTGCTTGCTAAGTGCCATGAGCAAAGAAGAGAAAAAACCGCTACAAACTGTTTCAAATTATGCGGAATTCGAAGATAAATGTCCGATTGTCAATGTTGCTGGGCATGAAGCGTTTAAGTGTTATAAGTTTATAGCTTTGGTAACTGAAAAGTATGGAACGGCCAAAAAAGTACAGCTTTGCATAAGATGCTTGACCCATTCAAGCAATAAAGTGTGCACCAATGAAATGGTCCGTTCATTGTGCAGTAAGGGACACCATACCTTACTCCATTTTGAAGAAAAACAGGAGAGTGTTAGTACTTGTGTAACCGCATAACCAACACAGTAGGCCACAGCTGATTCAAATTTTGGGATCTGAGATTTTATTTAATACTATCGTATTGGTAAATTTCATGGGGATACTTCAATTTTAGCAAACATGTTTGTTCTAAAGCTATATGATATAGTAGTCCGATCCTGACAGTTTTCATACTTTATCAGCTCCGGTCTAAAACTAGCTTAAATATTAAATTTCATTCCGATAGCTCTTAAGATGCCAGCGTAAAGTTGACTTGCACAGACGGACGGACGGACGGGCAGACGGACATGGCTATATCGATTTAGCTTCTCATGCTGATCAAGAATATATATACTTTATGGGGTCGGAAACGTCTCCTTCTGTGCGATACAAACATCTGACCAATTTTATAATACCCTCTGCAAGAATATAAAAAAAAGAAAATGTAGGATGTAAGACTCTAAGAGCCTTAATTGATTGTGGTTCATAGAGCACCATTTTGTCTGAAGAGGCCGCTCAAATATTAAAATTACCTAAAACCAGAGGGCCGAGGCTAACTTCGACAGCGTCGAAGTTTGTGTACCCTTGAAAGTTGTTTGGTGCTCTTTCCTTATAGACACTTATAGACGTCAAAGTGGAAAAATGTTCTATCTAAAAAAAATAATGTTTGCGAATGAACGGTCCACAATCTTAACATAGGAAAAAACGAAGTTATTGATCAAAGTCACTGTTTTCAACCTGTTACGCCACCGGGTGAGCAGCAGTGAGCGGCGAAGAGCAGTGAGGAGTGAGGAGGGTTTTTTGATCCTCGGCGGCTACGGTCACTCTGGGGGGAGTGACTTGATTTTCTGATGGGCATCGCCATTTCACTTTGGTACGAGTTTTTCACCCGAACACCCGTTCTTTTTAATTCTCTAGAATTTTCTACCTTACGATTTAAGTCCTACTTTTAACCGAAGCATTTTGCGTGTGTGTATCGATATCCTGTAAAGTAAATAAAATAATCACTAATTTAAACGAAGTTCTTGCGCGTTTTAATTTCACCCCAAACTCACCAGACCCAAAAGAAATTGGCACCCGCCAAGTTGTACGCAGCAAATCGCTCCGCTCCTCCACCAACACCACCGATCATTCCTATCGAAGCTATATGATATAGTCACCCGATCTTGATAAAACTTGGTATAGACCGTAACAGATATAATAAACTAGCAAATGTTTAATTTGAAAGCAATCTCGCCAAAAGTAACGAAGTTATTGACAAAGGTCACTGTTTTCGACTGATCGTTCCTATGGGAGTTATATGATATAGTAACTGATCAAATTAGGTACATTCGTTTACAGGTGTAAATAACTCACTGTTTGTGACTTTGCCGTTTGTATGGGAGCTATATGATATAGTGGTCCGATCCGGCTGAATCTGAAATATACAACGCGTGCAGTATATACAACCCTACATGCAATTTCAGCTCTGTAGCTCCAACGGTCTAGGAGGAGTTTGCGTTAATCTAGACGGACGGACGGACATGTCTATATGAACTACTTTATATGGTCGGAAATGCTTTCCTCTATGAGTTGCACACTTTTGACCAAAATTAATTTACCGTTTTTGCAAGGGTATAAAAATAGATGTAAAGACTCGAAATCCCTGGAAAAGACATCTTAGGGTTTAGGCAATTGTATTGCCAAAGTTAATGAAAGCTATTCCATTAAAAATAGCAACCGTGGATATGTCCAAATGGCAAACTTACGTGCGAGCTGATCCTACCTTTAATCAACCTGGTAAGCTTGATATAATAATGGGAGTAAACGTATATACCCAAATGTTAAAAGGGGGATTTACAAAGATTGATGGCCTGCTAGGCCAAAATACTCAATTTGGTTTGATCGTCTCGGGATGCACCAAATCAAATCAGAATAAATCTGTAGTGGCAACAACAATAGATATCACAAGTTTTGAACAACGTTGGGCGAAGAACAAAACGTAAATGTCAAAATGAATACAACAACAACACTCAAGAAATAAATTTTTGGCCCCCGGCAAAACCTCATATTGGAGGTAAACTGAAAACTGGGGAAGAAAAAGTAAATATCCCAGAGCCAGTAAAAAATTAAAATATTCAGAAGGCAATGGTTCAATTAGATAATGATTATCTAAAAAATAATATCAAAATAGATCCCGGTAAGCTGTAGTACCAAAAAAGCAGATATGGCAAAATATTTATAAAAGGACAACATTTAATGACAGCCAGAATAAACACTCAAGTTTAAGCAATCAGCGATATTTATAACGTCCAGTCTTCTAAGTGCAGTCTTCTTGGCTGTATTAAACGTTGGGCCAAAGAATTTGATGATTCCTAAGTAACAAAAGTTTTATACTTTTCGCCCTACTCTAGAATATTGCTCGCCAATGTGGAACCATCGATATGATGTTCACCAGCGTAGTATTGAATCGGTTCAGAAGCAATTCCTTAAGTTCGCGTTACGCGGTCTTAATTGGGACCCGAGTCTTCGCCTACCTTCTTATTCTGATAGACTTCTTCTTATCACTCTTCCTTCACTTTACAACCGTAGGCTCGTATTTGGCATTCTCTTTCTCCATAAACTAGTCAACGACGAAGTCATTTCTACTAATTTACTAGATACGCTATATTTTTGTGTTCCCTCACGTCGAACTAGAAACTTTTCACCTTAGTAGATGTCTGACCAACTACTCTCTTCACAATCCTTTTCGGGTTCTTTGCCAAAAAAATATTCTGGACTGGAAATAAATAAATTAAATAAATCTGTAGTGGCAACAACAATAGTTGTCACGGGTTTTGAACAATGTGGGAGTAGAATAATGGTAAATATCAATATAAATACAGCAGCAAAACTTAAGAAATAAATTTATGGCCCCTGACAGGACCTCACAATGCATTGTGGTCCAAAATCCAGATTTTGTGGCATAAACCTAAAAAATTTGTTGAAACAAAATTGTATTTAAACAGTTTCTTGTTGGACAGAATACTTTGAATATATCGAATATAAAAATATTTTTGCTTTTACTGCACCCCTGAAATTTTGGCACGCTTTTAAATTCAGGTATTTAGTCAGCTGTTCACTCTGCCAACAAAAGCGGGAAATTGTAGGCAAAATTTGAGCCAGTGTAATAAATTAACAAACTAACTTTAAAATAACTTTTGTAATGTAATAATATTAATCAAGGTATGTAGAATGTAAATATTGCACGAAATTTTAATTTGCATATGTTAATTGTTTTTTTTTTTGTGTAATGATTGTTTATGTCCTAAAATAAAGAAAAGTTAACATGTGTGCGTCTATGGTGGAGTGGAAACTAACTTTCTGTGAATTTCTGCGAAATTGTAATTATAGTAAATTACTGCTCAAAGTGTGTATTAAATTATGTTATGATTACTTTTTCCGAGTTTTTCCGAGGTAAATTTATATTATCATTTATTTTATCGTCAAATCCTCAAAAATATCTTATTTAAAATAAAATCAAAGTTGTTTATTTATAGTTTGTATTGCTTAATCAAGAAACAAACATTTTTTTTGTCAATAACAGTTCAAAATAAAATATTACAATTTAAGTTGTTTACTTTTAATTGCTATAATTATTTTAATTCCAAATTAATTTAAATTACATTACGTGTACGCTGCGTGGGCTAGTATGGGAGGTCAAGAGGGCGTGGTCAAATCACTCCAATTTTTTTCTTTTTTCTTTATGCATTCTAACATGGTTATATGTGCAAAGTTTCAACTCTCTAACTGCATTCCTTCTAGTTAATGCCACAAAATCTGGATTTTGGACCACAGTGCAATGGAGGTAAAGTGAAAACTGGGGAAGAAAAAGTATATATCCCAGAGCCAGTAGTGACGAATCACATTAATCTTCACTAACTATGCCCATGTGGGGCCCTTTTGTTATTTTTCCTTTTGTTTTTATTTCGTTGCGCCTATGGAGGGCACATTAAATTACTACTCTTAAAGCTAACTGTAGTTCTTTCGTTTCTGACAGCCAATGGTCACGATCAACGTCTCTCTCTTTCTAACTACTTCTAAAGTGACAAGTGTAAAAAGGCAACTGCAGAAACCAAGACATTAGTGAGTGGAACTAAGATAATCAGGTGAGCCCATTTCCTAAGATCCTTTTCTAGCTTGAGTGCGGTAGGGACCCAAATGAATAAATAATGTTGAAAATATAATTAATTATAAATAAAAATCTGCATTTTCTTTCGGTTACTAAATCTATGTCTACCCTTTTCCCCTCCCCTTTTCCTTTGTCACATAACATTTAAGAGTTGAGCCGAAGGATCAGTGGACTTCGGCAGGATGAGTTATTCTCCTGCAGACGAAGTCAGTCACTGATCTCAAGGCTCAGTCACTCCAGGTGAAGAGGTAACGGATCTTGGCCAAGCGGCCTTCGCTTGGCAGATAAGCAGTTGTTGCAGTTTCTCTTCGCCTCCCCGTCCCCTAATCCCACTAACAATTCCCTCGCCTCTTCATTTCCCAGTCCAAGAGGCAACGGATCTTGGGCAAGCGGGCTTCGCTTGGCAGGCAAGATCAGTCGTTGCAGCTCCTCTTGGACTCTCCTCATACCCTTTCCTTTTTTTGTTTCTCCCTTTATGTGGCCTCCGTAATATATACATATAAAAATATATATATATGTTTGTACATTTATATATATATATATATATATATATATATATATATATATATATATATTGGAGTCCACACAGGAGTGAAAATTTTATATGTATGCATATTTATTGATATATATGTATATATCGGAGTCAACACAGGAGTAAACATTTTTTTTATACCCTTGCAAAAACTGTATATTAATTTTGGTCAGAAGTGTGCAACGCATAGAAGGAAGCGTCTCCGACCATATAAAGTATATATATTCTTGATCAGCACGACGAGACCAGTTCAAATAGCTATGTCCGTCCGTCTGTCCGTCCGTCTGGATCAATGCGAACTCCTCCTAGACCGTTAGAGCTACAGAGCTGTAGCCTTTGCATGTAGGCTTGTACATACTGCAGGGTTTGTATATCTCAGATTCAGCCGGATCGGACCACTATATCATATAGCTCCCATACAAACGTCGAAGTCACGAACAGTGACTTTTCTGAATAACTTCGCTATTTTCTGAGCTATCGTCAATAAAATTTAATATTAGTGAGTTTACTGCACCTATAAATTACTGTGCCAAATAACTGTGCCTCCCATAGGAACGATCGGTCGAAAACAGTGACTTTTGTCAATAACTTCGTTACTTTTAATGCGATTGCTTTCAAATTTAACATTTGTCAGTTTAATATATCTGTTAATGACTGTGCCAAATTTGGTAAAGATCGGGTAACTATATCATATATGTAGCTCTCGTAGAAACGATCGGTGGAAAACAGTGACTTTCATCAAAAAGTTCGTTATATCCTATGCTAAGATTGGAGGCCGTTCTTTCGTAAACATTAGACTTTTTGGATAAAACGTTTTTTTCCTTTGATGCCTATAGGTAAGAAAAGAGTTACCAAAAAAGTTGCAAGGGTATACAAACTTCGAAGCGGTCGAAGTTAACCCCGGCCCTCTGGTTTTATTTATACATGTATGTATTTGCGGTTAGGGTATCTAAAGGTCGCATATACGTCGTCGTTGTGCCACGTGATTTTAGTTTTTCTTTGCAAGCGACAGTTACATGCGTGAAAGAGACAGGGACACACGCGGCCAGTAAGAATGAGAATAGACAGTTCACCGTTTGATTCGGGGCGTGTGTGTGCGCGAGCTGCGAGCATTTTCTTGCCATCTCCCTCTCACTCTTAGTGCACTTACACACAGCTTTGATTCAACTGTTTTTTTGTCGTTCCCTCATTCGCACTGATTTGCAAGTACAGCCGCGCATTGGGTGTCGTGTTATTTTATTTTTTTTATTATGCCTAAAAAGAAAAATGTTTCCAAAGATGTATGCATGGGTATATCGCCTAGGTTACACATGAGCAAAAGAGAACCATCCTTTTTTTTGTGTGTAGACTCGTGTGATTACCTTTTTTTATGATGAGTACAGTGAAATGAGAGCAACAATTTAAAATAAAACCAGAGAGCCGGGGTTAACTTCGACCACGTCGAAGTTTGTATACCCTTGCAACTGTTTTGGTAATTCTCGGCTATATCCTCCAGAATCCTTATAGGCAAACACTTCAACCCAAAAATCTGCAGTGTTCTCAGTATTTTCCCACTGAATTAGATGAATAACATTTTACTACGATTAATCGCTCAAAAATGATAAATTGTTTAGTAGAAAAAGAGCGGAAAAAAACAATTTATATTTTTTAAAAATCCAGAATTCCCGCTGCCCGCTGTTTTGGTGTTTTTCCTGCAATTGGACTTTCAAAAAAGCCAGATTTGACGGGAAAAAAAGCTGATTTGGCTATAGCTATAAAATTAATGAAGTTATTGAGAAAGTCACTGTTCGTGACTTTGCCGTTTGTATGGGAGCTATATGATATAGTCACCCGATCTTGATCAAATTTGGCACAATTATTAATAAGAACACCAAACTGACAAATACCAACTTTTATGACAATTGCTGATAAAATAACGAAGTTTGTGTAAAAAGTCACTGTTCGTGACTTTGACGTTTGTATGGGAGCTATATGATATAGTGGTCCGATCCGGCTGAATCCGAGATATACAACGCCTGCAGTATATACAAGTATACGTGCAAAATTTCAGCTCTGCAGCTCTTACGGTCTCGGAGGAGTTCGCGTTGATCCAGACGGACGGACGGACGGACGGACGGACGGACGGACATGGCTATTTGAACTCGTCTCGTCGTGCTGATCAAGAATATATATACTTTATATGGTCGGAGATGCTTCCTTCTATGCGTTGCACACTTCTGACCAAAATTAATATACCCTTTTTGCAAGGGTATAAATATATATAATCAATAAATTGAAGGAATTATTAAAAGTCCTAGAAATGTTCTTAATCAGTTTAATGATAAACCAAAAATTACTGAAGCGTCAAATACAGAAAATAAATTTGTTATCATTTTCAATTTATTGAATTTAAATTAATATTTTTTAATTCATTAGATTTAGGTGATGAAGGTAAATAAGAGTAATAATTAATTGAACATAATAAGATAAATGTAATAGAAAAAATAATAAATAAAAATAATCATGGTTAGATTACGACCTATTGAAATTTAAATCAAACCTTGCAGTGTAGCCGGCTCGAGGTCAATCTTCCAAAAGAAGATTATTTCAAAGGCAACACAAAAAGGTGAGCAGGTTGTCTGTATAGCTATTTCAAGAACTACCAAGTTCTATCATCAGCAGACTTTGCTAAAGAACTCCGGAATTGCAATAGCCATACCATGTCTTCAACGCTAGAACTGGTTGGGAATTGTAACAACCAAATGAAGCGAAAAAAGTTGGTAAAGCCTACAAAACCGAAGACCACCTTTTTGTGCATACCCTTAGGCGCTATGAAAAATTAGTGTAAGAGCTTCGCCTTACCAAACTAATATCACGACCTGTTATTTCATATACGGTATATTGTACCACATAGAAAAAGGGTTTTTTTGGAATAAAAATTCCAAAGTAACGGCGTGCCTTCCGTTGGTGTTATCTGGTTAGATTATTGCAATTCCGGAGTTCTTTAGCAAAGTCTGCTGATGATAGAACTTGGTAGTTCTTGAAATAGCTATACAGACAACCTGCTCACCTTTTTGTGTTGCCTTTGAAATAATCTTCTTTTGGAAGATTGACCTCGAGCCGGCTAAACTGCAAGGTTTGATTTAAAAATAATCATCTAATAGGGGCCATTTGTGGAATTAAAAAATATAATAAAAATTTAATAATTTTAGTTTGACATACCAATGTTATAACTTTAACTAATTTTTTATCATTAGAAGTAATCGCTAATTTACTATTGAATGGTTTAAGAGACCAGTACTTGCTTTCAGTCATCTAATGAAGAATTTACATTATTAGAAATTTATTTAATAAAATAATTTACAGGAACACTTTCAATTACAATAGGTATAAAACTATGATTTGCCCCACAAATTTCTGAACATTGAGCATAAAAAAGTCCTGGTCGATTAATAAAAAAATTCGTTTGATTAAGTCGTCCTGGGGTTCCATCAACCTTTACTCCTAAGGCAGGGATAGTTCATGAATGAATTACATCTGCAGCAGTTACTAAAATTCGAATTTGAGAATTTATTGGTAAAACTACTCGATTATCAACATCTAAAAGACGAAATCCATCAGTTGCTAATACATTAGTAGGAATTATATATGAATCAAATTCAATATAATTAAAGTCTGAATATTCATAACTTCAGTATCATTGGTGACCAATACTTTTTAAAGTTACAGAAGGTTCATTAATTTCAGCTAAAAGGTATAAAAGTCGTAATGAAGGAAGAGCAATAAATAATAAAATATTAGCTGGAAGAATAGTTCAAATTATTTCAAATAAAGTCATGCCATGCTAGGTAAGAATATCGGCAGAGTCTCCGGCAGGGTTTCGACAGAATCATTAGCAGAGTCATCAACAGAGTTTGTGACAGGACTTATAGTGTCGTCAAAAGCATAGTTCAGAGAAAATTATTAATGGAGTCAGCTACTGAGTTACCGACAGAGCTAGCGATAGAGTCATCAACGGAGCAAGCGACAGAGTCGCTCATGGAAATCAGTTTTATTAAAAAATCTGAAAAAATTACAAGAGAGAAGAAAAAAGCAAAAGTTACCAGAAGCAGATAGAGCGGGTCAAGGTGCCTCTCTCAGAGAGTCAATAGTGGGACTATAACCTACCGCACTTCGAGTTGAACGTGAACTGGGTATGGGTAACCTAGAAATCCACCACTCTCACCTAAATCAGGGTGAAAGAGACAGAAAAGTAAAGCACAAGGGGCCATTGAAGTCCAAGCATCTGGACTGGAAAGGGCAGTCAGTGTTTGGAACTCGACAAGACAACATCGGAAAAGTGATCAAATCAGAAGGGTACCAACTTAACAAAGGACATCACCCAGGACCACGTACCAGTACAAGGATTTACAACAGAAGGATCAACAAGAATCTAGGACAAGGACATTCACCGCTAAGGACCCGGTGCTACTGAGTTTCAAAGACATCTCAGCACTCAAGGAGCTTAAAGCAAAGGACATCAGGATCATTCATCGCCAATAACCATATTATGCATTTGCGGATTATCCCAACTCCTGTCAACAACCAGGATCTAATTTCATCACCAGGCAAGATCTTTCTTATACACATTCGAACCATCGCAAAGATGTTATAAAAAATTTAAACCCAAAAAAAAAAACTACCTCGAATTTTCCAAACGCGGGGATAACTCTCATTTACGCTTCACCGTTAATTATTTTTTTTTAACAAATATACATATATTGTTTAAGATTAAACATCGTGGTCAGCTGAAATGGCTTCACCAAATCAGATTGACCAAAGAAATATACACAAACGAAACATAAACAAAAATATGTCATAACGATTCATATGGCAAGTATTGCTCAAAAACAAACAAACATGCATCCGCACTCTGTCGACACTTAACACTTAAGACCAAAACGACCCATTATCAAGTCTCCAAGCGCTGAGCATGAAATATAAAAAAATTCCAAGCCCCGAAGACGTGGGGCATTAGAATAAGTATTTTTTAAGAACAATTGTCGCTTCTTAGAGTTTAAGAGTTTTCCAATAAAATCAGTTCATATTTTGAATTCAACGAATGAAGACTGGGTTAATTTCTTTCGCATCGGAAATCCCTATTCATTTTGGTCCTTCGAGCCGGATTCATTTTGGTCCTTCGAAAAAAGGAACTATGTAGTTTTCCCCCACCAGTGGTAAGAGACTCAGAGGATGAATCAGTGCCTTTAAGTCTGAATTCTTATGCAAGTGTAAATGCTAAGATCAGCTAAAGGTTACAAAAATAAAATAACTCTGTTCTCCCCCACCAGCGGTAAGAGACAGAGTATAAAACAAAAAAGCAAAATATTGCTTAAAAAATAAAAAGTGCGTGCGACCGAGTTAAATAAAGGCAGTTTGGCTAGTTGAGCAACTGCAATAATTTCGGCGGCGTGGTGAGTGGCGTATTCGAAGCCCTAATATCGAAAAAAAAAAAAGTTAAAGTTAAAAGTGTATATATATGTAGTTGCAAGTCGGCAACTACAAACAGCAGCAGAGCAACAAGATAGTTGCAAAGAAGAGGCAGCTAATCCGAGAAAATCTGGTGCGATGACCGGCACCGGTACCGCCTGAGCCCATAGGCCCTGGACAACAACAGCTGAGCAACGATAAAAAAGAAGTAGAATCATCACATGGCGGAATAGACACACATGGTCTGGAAAAAAAAGGAAATCTGAGTGAGTAGAGGTGATGAGCAATGACAAGACGTAGCGGAGTTAAGAATCGGCTAAAACAAAGGAAAGCCGAACTCCTTAAGCTACTGTTTGCCACCAACACAATTAGTTGGGCAAAGGCAAATAAATTGCAAGCTGATCTAGACAACATCGAGCTGATTCAGCAAAAATTGAAGCAAAAAGGCTCAACCTCTTCAGAAATTACGCCTAAAAATATAAAAGTAATTAAGGGTGGGGGGGGGGGGGTATAGTTAATTCGGTGCAAAATCAGTCATTTTTTAAGAATTTTTATTGGCGATACGGATAGTCTCAGTTCAATTTTTGTTTGCCCGTGTGATATTACAACATTTAGACAATATGTGTGAAAATTTTCATCCAAAAATATTGAAAATTGAGTGAGATATAGGCAATCTTCGGCGGGACCTCGAAAAAGAAGTGGTTTGCGGTGTACATCGTAACTCGTCACAGAATCATCGGAAATGAAAAAATCAAATTGCATTAGTTAAAGGACAAAATTCCCCAGGTAACGCTGTCGAGTTTTTAATTTTTAAATGTGCTTTTCGATTTTTAAAGGCACTTGAAAGTCAAAAACCCCGATTTACGCCCAAAAAACCAAGTTAATTGTTGATGTAAAAATGATAAATTAAAAAAAAAAAAAAAACTCGACAGCGTTACCTGAAGAATTTAGTCGAAAAGTACTGTGCAAAATTTCAAAATGATTTGTCCGGTAGATTTTGCAGGATCGTGTACACCGACTTTGAAAATGGCTACTTTTCAGGAGAGCCTTTTAAAGTTTTGGACACCCAAAAATCTAATATAAACGCGGTCGGCCGACCTGACTTCAACTGCCCATAACTTCAGAAGTTTCACTCGGATCGATCTAAAATTTTAACACACTATTCTTGAGATGCATTCAGAAAAAACAATACAAAAAAATTGAAAAAAAAAAATTTTTAATACTATACCCCCCCCCTTAATACATACGCATCCCAAAAAGCAGAACCCAAGAAGAAAATCCAGACCACACCAGAGAAGAAGTGCCCGGCAGACTGCCCTGAACCATTATATTCGCCATATTGCGAGTAGACTTGTGACAAGAGGACCAGCATCGGCGCCCCAACAGCCTGTGCGAAGACCAGCACCGGCACCGTCTAGCGCGACAAGCTAGACCCGGAGCCAAGAGATCTGAGAAGCCAGCATCGGCGCCCCAACAGCCTGTGCGAAAACCAGCACCGGCACCGTCTAGCGCGACAAGCTAGACCAGGAATGCAGTAGGACCGGTAGCGCTAAATCAAATACATCATAAATTAAAATTGTTTGCAAAAAAGAAATACATATGTTACTCTGTTAAACTGAGCAATAATTGCGTTGCTCGGTCTAGAGTGTGGCCCGTAAAGCCACACGCCAAATAGACAGGAGATCACTGCGATGATCGAGTAGGGAAAGTAAAAAAAAATATAAAATTCATTAAAAAAAATTCAATTTATTTATAAGCAAGTTGCCCGTTGAAGGGTCAATAATAATATAAAAATATATATAAAAAATACATTCATATAAGTAAATACATAAAAAAAAAAAAAAAATTCTTTTTATTGTGAAACATTTTTACATACACCATACAAAATGTTTCTTAACAAAACTGAAAAGTTGTTAGGGAAGCAGTTAGAGTTGCATTCCAGGATAAGGCAGTTAGAAGCACTAGATCCCAGAAGAATAACTAGCAAGGTGATCGAGGAAGTAAAAGAGATTAGGAATCGATGGTTACCTAATCATAACAAATTGCTACAGCAAGGGAATTTTGATCATCAGTATTTCACAGATAAAATACATGAAGGAATGTTAAAGATAGTTGCCAAAATAATAGCTGCAGGAGAGTCAGAAAAACCAGGCACTAGTAAGTCAGCGTTAGTTGAAGCAGAAGCTAATATATCAGAAATGTTAGAGGATAGCAAAGGAGAGTCGCGGGGGAATGCGACCTCCAGTAATGAAAAGGGTAATGTTAGCCAGGAAAAATTTCAAGGAAATGTCCGTCAGCTCCAGCAATATTTGGACATGGTGAGCAAAGATTTACGTATGATAGACAATAGAACAGGCGAAATGTATATTAAAAAAATAGAATTCTTGTTCCAGAAGATACAGATGTGCCAAGCTTATACAGATGAACTTATAGGTAAAGAAACGTTTAAAGAAGTCATAGAAGAACTAGAGTTCGACGTTCAGAATACCTTGTCAGCACTAGAAGAAAAAATAAACGATCAGAAAAATTTGAAAGCTGAGAATGTTACCGTAAGAGGCGAACTACCGGTGTTGCCGAAAATACAGGTACCCCACATTTTCTGGGGAACCTAGAGAATGGGACCTGTTTGTAGAATTATTCGCGGAACTGATTGAAAAAAGAGAGGATCTAAGTCCTGCTCTTAAATTCAATTATTTAAAACAGTGATTGAAAATGCTATGCTACGTCGGAGTATTTTTTTTTGCTCCCGCTACTGCTCTGATTTCGAAGGGCTACGTAGCATAGCAGAGAGCACAAACCCAATACGGTTGCTCTTCTGCTCTGCTCCATAGCATACATCGTCGGAGCACAGAGCAATAGCAAGAGCAAAAAACTTGTGATATGCTATTTGTAGTTGTAGCAATAGCACAAGCATTAAAAGCGAGATGAGAGCGGAGCAAACAAAATACATTTTTGTGCTACTGCTACAGAGCATTTCCTTTTCTGTTGCTCTCGTAGCAACTTCGTAGTTGCTCTCGTAGCAACTTCGTAGTCGCTCTCATAGCAGATCTGTACTAAAGGTGGGCATGGGCCGAAATGTTGCACCCAAACTAACCCAGCCCATGGGATATAAGGATATCACATCCTGTTATTATAGTAATATAAATAATAAAGTAAACTGTGATTCCATAAACTGGGCGCACAACCGGGATAAATCGAACATGCAAGTTAACATGGACAAAAGGGTATAGCGGATGCAACTGCAATATTGACAGTGGCCAAGATCGCTGGGTAACATGAGCCGACCAATGCTTATGGTTCTTGGATTTGGCGCCTACATTCACAGTTGCTTGGCGATAGGTATCCATATGTTTTGCAAGGTGACAGTCTAAGGGTCAACTCTGGAGTGATGCCACTCGGTTGGTTGATGTCGTTGGGGTTGGCTACCCTAGTGAGCTGTCAATTGCCTTTCTTTCCTGCAAAGGTCCCTGGCATAGCGCACCGATGTGCTATAAGTTTAAAGCGCTAACACCTAAGGAAAGGGCGGAAATAGCAAAAAAAGTACAATTATGTACAAGATGCTTGATGCATTCAAGCAACAAGAGATGCACCAATGAAATAGTATGCTCATTGTGCAGCAAGGGCACCATACCATGCTTCATTTTGGGGAAAAAGAGGCGAAGGTAAATACTTGTGTTACGGAACATTAAAAACCGTTGGCCACAGCTCTAATACAAGTTAAAAAAATAAATGGAGAGTATGAAACATTAAGAGCCTTAATTGATAATGGCTCTCAGAGCACTATTTTGTCTGAAGAAGCCGCTCAAATGTTAAAATTACCTAAGATCGAGAAAAAAACAGAAATAAGTGGCATATCTGCAACAAAAAGTAGAACGTCGAAATATAAGGTAAATATTGAAATGAAGACACGTGATTCGGAAAAGAAACTGCTTAAGGTTGAAGCAATTGTATTGCCGCAATTAATGAAAGCTCTTCCATCAAAAATAGCAAAGTGGATATGTCAAAATGGCAAACTTACGTTCTAGCTGACCCCACCTTTGATAAACCTGGTAGGGTTGATTTAATAATAGGGGTAGACGTATATACCCACATCTTAAAAAGTGGAGTTGCCAAGATTAACGGCTTGCTGGAACAAAACACTCAATTTGGCTGGATCCTGTCGGGATGTACTAAGTCAAAAGGAGATGGGTCTATAGTAGCTACAACAATAGACGTTACAGATATGGAGCGTTTTTGGGAGTTGGAGGCAGACGAAAAAGATGATATAGAAGCTAATCAATGTGAAGAAAATTTTAACAAGACAACAAAGATTGATAACTCTGGAAGATATATGGTAACGATCCCATTTAAGCAAGAAAGGGATTTAGGTGACTCAAAGGCGCAAGCAACGGCGCAATTCCTTAACTTGGAGAAAATTTTTTAGAAAAATCCAAAACTTAAGGAGGAGTACGAAAAGTTCATTAAAGAATATTTGGAGTTAGGCCACATGGTAGAAACTAAGGATGACGGTGCTTATTACCTCCCACATCAAGCAGTAGTAAAAGAAGAAAGTTTGACAACTAAATTAAGAGTCGTATTTGATGCTTCTGCAAAAACCACGAATAACAGAAGTCTCAGGGACGATAAAGTAAGAGTGGTAAAAGTCAAGTTGCAGGAAGGGTCAATTACAAGACCTATAAATAAAATCTGTCCACTTGTTGGGGTCAAATTATCAAAAGACGTTGAGGAGAATCGATATCGGAAAGGTACCAGGTTCGGTCATCTGTCCAAAATAGGAACCGTATTGATGTTAGCAATTTTTCTAATGCTTTGTCAACTTTCGAATGTAGCGAGCATTAAAGATAATAGACCAAAAATAACGGTAGAGGAACTAAACACAACAGCCGCATTGTACTTAGATCCAATGGGTGAAGTGGAAGTAGTAGCTTCCTCATGGGATCTGGTAGTCAAGGTGACAGAATGATTCCCAAATTGAGGGGCTTATGCCAAAAACTGTATAATTTCGAAGACCAGTGTCAATTTGTGTTGAACACGGTTAAGCGAATTAAAGATATCGAGGAAAATAATGTGCTATTCATGATGCAAGAAAGGGCAAGACGCAAGCGAGCACCGTTTGAATTCATGGGGTCACTGTACCATATACTATTCGGTGTCATGGATGCGGACGATAGGATACAAATAGAAGAAAACATGAGAAACTTGCTCACAAATCAGCAGAATTTAAAGCATTTTCAAGAAAAGCAGACATCGGTGATAGACTCCACGGCAAACATTCTTAAGGCTACAATAAATGAGATGAATGAAAACTTTGGCAACATGAACAAACGGATTGCAAATATGACAGAATTGTTCAAAGAAAGTTATTACGTGTATAGAGAATCCATTCGGTTTTTCATGATTGTTGGTGGTTGATGAATGTGAAAAAATTCAGACAGGAATTATAAGTTTATTGATAGACATTAACCATGGTAGATTAAAAACTAATATCTTAAAGCCAAACCAAAAGAAATTAGAAATAACTAAAATAAAAGAAAAATTATCTGAAACTTTAGTTCTGCCAGGTAAAAGGAGCGGAACGGAGTTAAAAGACATATATGCTCTGTTGACGGCCAAAGGGATCTTTTTTGACAGAAAATTAATTATAAGTGCTAAATTACCACTTTTCAGTAGGCACCCATCCTTCCTCTACAGAGTTATTCCAATTCCCGTTCGATTGGTCAGTAATCAATTGGTAACAGTTTATATAAAGAATCAGTATTTAATATATAATTTTGAAATAGACTCGTATCACTTAATGTCAGATTCCGCAATGCAGAAATGTCGGAGCTGGCAATCAAACAGGAGAATATGTGAAGGAAATTGGCCATGGAGTAACGCCAATGATAATGCCTGTGAGCTGACACCTTTTAAACAGAATAGGAAGTCTACCTGTTTATATACAACGATTATTGAGCCAAGATCTTACTGGGTAGAGCTAGATAGTAGCAATAGTTGGTTATTCAAGGTTCCACCTAAAACTAAGGCCAGAGTCCAATATGGTAACGAACAGCAGGAGTTGGTGGATTTACCGGAACAAGGAATTTTGAGCCTCAGATCAGGCTGCACAGCTAGGGCAGAAGATAAGATTTTAGTGGCTCATCATAGCGTACAGTCAGAGTCGCACATAGCTATTACTACGTCGCATATAGGCGATATTAGTACTATACCAAATATAGAATGGAGTCCAGTCGAAGCCAACTTGGTAAACCACACGGCAGAATTAGAGAAAATAGGAGGTCAGTTACAATCACTAAAGGAAGATCATTTTGATTTACTAGGTGAATCCGGCTCGAAGGACCAAAATGAATAGGGATTCCCGGAGAGAAGGAAAATAACCCAGTCTTCATTCGTTGAATTCAAAATATGAACTGATTTTATTGAAAAATCTTAAACTCTAAGAAGCGACAATTGTTCTTAAAAAATACTTATTCTAATGCCCCACGTCTTCGGGGTTTGGAATTTGTTTATATTTCATGCTCAGCGCTTGGCGACTTAAGTGTTAAGTGTCGACAGAGTGCGGATGCATGTTTGTTTGGTTTTAAGCAATACTTGCCATATGAATCTTTATGACATATTTTTGTTTATGTTTCGTTTGTGTATATTTCTTTGGTCAATCTGATTTGGTGAAGCCATTTCAGCTGACCACGATGTTTAATCTTAAACATTCTGCAAAGGGCCGCCAAATGCGACGTTTTGGATTTTATTTTTATAGTTAGCTAGTTATCTTATTATGCAAATTATTATTAATATTATCATTAGTAAGATAACTATTGTTAGAGAAGCATGACCAGTTACATAATGGACGTTCAACCTAGTCAATCTAATGTTCCTTTACGATTGTCACTGATTTTTCTTCTTTTTGTAATATTTGGCATTTTACCCAACAATTTCTGTTTCGGGATATCTACCCATTCCTGATGTGCATTACTGTGCTGACTTCTAGCCTTTTTATAAAATGGAGAATTTAAAAAATAACTACCTTCACTTTTTGAATTGTTCCAATGTGATCGCTCCACTATTTTTAAATCTCGCTGATTGCCAAAATTTGATTGGTTATTCTGGTTACCATTAAATGTTGTCCTTTTATAATCATTTTGCCATATCTGCCTTTTTGGTAGTATAGTTTCTGATAATTTTTTACCGGAATCTATTTTGATATTATTTTTTAGATAATCATTATCTAATTGACCCATTGCCTTTTTAATATTCTTATTTTGTACTGGCTCTGGGATATATACATTTTGTTCCCCAATTTTCACTTTACCTCCAATGTGAGGTCCTGCCGGGGGCCATAAATTTATTTTTTGAGTTTTGCTGTTGCATTTCTTTCGAATTGTGTTGTTTTTATTTTGAAATTTACCTTTCCTCTCCCAACGTTGTTCAAAACCTGTGACATCTATTGTTGTTGCCACTACAGATTTATTCTGATTTGATTTGGTGCATCCCGAGACGATCCAACCAAATTGAGTATTTTGGCCCAGCAGGCCATCAATCTTTGTAATTCCCCTTTTTAAGATTTGGGTATATACGTTTACTCCCATTATTATATCAATCCTACCAGGTTTATCAAAGGTAGGATCAGCTAGCACGTAAGTTTGCCATTTCGACATATCCACGTTTGCTATTTTTAATGGAAGAGCTTTCATTAACTTTGGCAACACAATTGCCTCAACCTTTAGATGTCCTTTCCAAGGATTTCTCGTCTTTACATCTATTTTTACCTTATATTTTGATTTATTAGATTTTATTGAGGACACGCCACTTATTTCTGTATATTGTTTAATTTTAGGTAGTTTTAATATTTGAGCGGCCTCTTCAGACAAAATGGTGCTCTGTGAACCACAATCAATAAGGGCTCTTAGAGTCTTATATCCTCCATTTACATTTTTTACTTGTATTACAGCTGTGGCCAACAGTGTTGGTTGTGCCGTTACACAAGTATTAACTCCCTCCTGTTTTTCTTCAAAATGGAGTAAGGTATGGTGTTCCTTACTGCACAATGAACAGACCATTTCATTAGTGCACACCTTACTGCTTGAATGGTTCAAGCATCTTATGCAAAGCTGCACTTTTTTGGCTATTTCATACCTTTCAGTAGGTGTCAATCCTTTAAACTTATAGCATTTATATGCTTTGTGCCCGGCAATTTTGCAAATCGGACATTTATCTTCAACTTCCGTATAATTTAAAACAGTTTTTATCGGTTTTTTCTCTTCTTTGCATATGGCACTTAGCGAGCAATATCTCTGCTCCAAGTATTCCATGACATCAGATAGCATTTGAATTTGCCTTGTTTTTCTAATCTGACTCTCATACAATTGTAAAGCCTCTCTGTCAAATTTCCTTAGTAGGAGTTGTGCGAATATAACGTCAACTTCATCGGACAAATTTGCTTTTATTTTAATTAAGTAAACTGACTCATTAACTATGTCAATCACTCCTTTAACACTTTTTGCGGAATCATTGTTGATCATCGGTAAATCAACGATCCGACTTAATTGTTCGGAAAATACCCTCCGATTATTTTCATACCGCTTGGTTAATAATTCCCAAGCGGCACTATAATTGTCAGCTGAACCTGACAATAGATGGGCTACCATACTCTTGGCTTCGCCCTTTAACGCGGATTTTAAATAATTGAATTTAAGAGCAGGACTTAGATCCTCTCTTTTTTCAATCAGTTCCGCGAATAATTCTACAAACAGGTCCCATTCTCTAGGTTCCCCAGAAAATGTGGGTACCTGTATTTTCGGCAACACCGGTAGTTCGCCTCTTACGGTAACATTCTCAGCTTTCAAATTTTTCTGATCGTTTATTTTTTCTTCTAGTGCTGACAAGGTATTCTGAACGTCGAACTCTAGTTCTTCTATGACTTCCTTAAACGTTTCATTATCTATAAGTTCATCTGTATAAGCTTGGCACATATGTATCTTCTTGAACAAGAATTCAATTTTTTTAATATACATTTCGCCTGTTCTATTGTCTAAACAAGTTAAAAGATTGCGAATTGTGGTGGAATGGGCCAAAGTGGCTCGGTGAGGCAAATGATAAATGGCCTAAACAAAAAACAGATAATGACAAGAGTATGGTAAATTCCGTACTAGTAAATACAGAAAGCAGTATTTTGCAGGAGCTAGTTGGAAAGTATTCCTGTATGAATAAGCTGGCCAGAATTACGGCATATGTATTAAGATTTATTGGCATTAAAAAAAGAGATAGAGTGTACCCATCATATCTCACCGTCAGTGAGCTTAAGAATGCTAAAAATTTTATAATTAAACACCAACAGGCATATCAATTTAACAGAGAGATATTATGTCTTACGCAGAACAAGCAAATTGATATGAAAAGCAAAATTTTAGGCTTATATCCATTTTTGGATGACGATGGAATATTGCGCGTGTGGGGAAGATTGCAAAATGCCAACATATGCTTTGACACCAAACATCCTGTGATTTTGGATAAATCACATCTAACAATGCTGTTGATTAAGGATGCTCATAAGGAAACTCTACATGGGGGAATTAATCTTATGAGAAGCCAAATTCAAAGGAAATTTTGGATTTTCGGATTGAGAAACGCTCTTAAAAAATACCTAAGGGTATGCCAGATACCGCCAAGTAACTGCGGAGCAAATTATGGGTAACCTGCCCAAAAATAGGGTAACGGTGTCATCTCCATTTCATAACACGGGGATTGATTTTGCCGGTCCATATCATATAAGATGCTCAAAAAATCGGGGACAAAAAACGTTTAAAGGGTACATAGCAGTATTCGTATGCTTGACTTGACAACTGAAGCTTTCCTAGCAGCATTTCGAAGATTTGTTGCAAGACGGGGTAAATGCGCTAACATACATTCTAATAATGGTACAAAATTTGTGGGAGCGGCTAGGAGGCTTGATGAAGAATTCAAAAAAGCAGTTGAAGATAACGTTAAGGTTGCCCCTGTTCTAGAGCGAGAACAGATTAGCTGGCATTTTAGGCCCCCGGCAGGACCTCTCTTTGGAGGTATATGGGAAGCTGGGGTAAAGTCGGTTAAGTATCATCTAAAAAGAGTCAAAGGAGACAGTAACCTCATATATGAGGAACTTGCAACAATGTTGTGCCAAATAGAAGCCGTGCTAAATTCACGTCCATTGTATACGACGGGTGAAGATATGGACAACAACGAAGTGTTAACTCCCGGTCATTTCCTAATTGGTAGACCAACATTGGAAGCAGCCGAGTCCATATCAGAGAAAAAAATTGGAAATTTAGACAGATGGAAACTAATTCAAAAAATTAAAAAAGATTTTTGGTTGAAATGGAAAGACGAGTATCTATATACTCTCTAGCAAAGGAATAAGTGGCGACGAACTACAGAAAATTTAGAGAATGGTCAGGTCGTACTGATCAAAGATGAAAATTGTCACCCAGCCAGGTGGCCTCTGGGCAAGATTGAAGAAATTCACAAAGGAAGGGACGATAAAGTAAGAGTGGTAAAAGTCAAGTTGCAGGAAGGGTCAATTACAAGACCTATAAATAAAATCTGTCCACTTGTTGGGGTCAAATCATCAAAAGACGTTGAGGAGAATCGATATCGGAAAGGTACCAGGTTCGGTCATCTGTCCAAAATAGGAACCGTATTGATGTTAGCAATTTTTCTAATTCTTTGTCAACTTTCGAATGTAGCGAGCATTAAAGATAATAGACCAAAAATAACGGTAGAGGAACTAAACACAACAGCCGCATTGTACTTAGATCCAATGGGTGAAGTGGAAGTAGTAGCTTCCTCATGGGATCTGGTAGTCAAGGTGACAGAATGATTCCCAAATTGAGGGGCTTATGCCAAAAACTGTATAATTTCGAAGACCAGTGTCAATTTGTGTTGAACACGGTTAAGCGAATTAAAGATATCGAGGAAAATAATGTGCTATTCATGATGCAAGAAAGGGCAAGACGCAAGCGAGCACCGTTTGAATTCATGGGGTCACTGTACCATATACTATTCGGTGTCATGGATGCGGACGATAGGATACAAATAGAAGAAAACATGAGAAACTTGCTCACAAATCAGCAGAATTTAAAGCATTTTCAAGAAAAGCAGACATCGGTGATAGACTCCACGGCAAACATTCTTAAGGCTACAATAAATGAGATGAATGAAAACTTTGGCAACATGAACAAACGGATTGCAAATATGACAGAATTGTTCAAAGAAAGTTATTACGTGTATAGAGAATCCATTCGGTTTTTCATGATTGTTGGTGGTTGATGAATGTGAAAAAATTCAGACAGGAATTATAAGTTTATTGATAGACATTAACCATGGTAGATTAAAAACTAATATCTTAAAGCCAAACCAAAAGAAATTAGAAATAACTAAAATAAAAGAAAAATTATCTGAAACTTTAGTTCTGCCAGGTAAAAGGAGCGGAACGGAGTTAAAAGACATATATGCTCTGTTGACGGCCAAAGGGATCTTTTTTGACAGAAAATTAATTATAAGTGCTAAATTACCACTTTTCAGTAGGCACCCATCCTTCCTCTACAGAGTTATTCCAATTCCCGTTCGATTGGTCAGTAATCAATTGGTAACAGTTTATATAAAGAATCAGTATTTAATATATAATTTTGAAATAGACTCGTATCACTTAATGTCAGATTCCGCAATGCAGAAATGTCGGAGCTGGCAATCAAACAGGAGAATATGTGAAGGAAATTGGCCATGGAGTAACGCCAATGATAATGCCTGTGAGCTGACACCTTTTAAACAGAATAGGAAGTCTACCTGTTTATATACAACGATTATTGAGCCAAGATCTTACTGGGTAGAGCTAGATAGTAGCAATAGTTGGTTATTCAAGGTTCCACCTAAAACTAAGGCCAGAGTCCAATATGGTAACGAACAGCAGGAGTTGGTGGATTTACCGGAACAAGGAATTTTGAGCCTCAGATCAGGCTGCACAGCTAGGGCAGAAGATAAGATTTTAGTGGCTCATCATAGCGTACAGTCAGAGTCGCACATAGCTATTACTACGTCGCATATAGGCGATATTAGTAATATACCAAATATAGAATGGAGTCCAGTCGAAGCCAACTTGGTAAACCACACGGCAGAATTAGAGAAAATAGTCAGTTACAATCACTAAAGGAAGATCATTTTGATTTACTAGGTGAATCCGGCTCGAAGGACCAAAATGAACAGGGATTCCCGGAGAGAAGGAAAATAACCCAGTCTTCATTCGTTGAATTCAAAATATGAACTGATTTTATTGAAAAATCTTAAACTCTAAGAAGCGACAATTGTTCTTAAAAAATACTTATTCTAATGCCCCACGTCTTCGGGGTTTGGAATTTGTTTATATTTCATGCTCAGCGCTTGGCGACTTAAGTGTTAAGTGTCGACAGAGTGCGGATGCATGTTTGTTTGGTTTTAAGCAATACTTGCCATATGAATCTTTATGACATATTTTTGTTTATGTTTCGTTTGTGTATATTTCTTTGGTCAATCTGATTTGGTGAAGCCATTTCAGCTGACCACGATGTTTAATCTTAAACATTCTGCAAAGGGCCGCCAAATGCGACGTTTTGGATTTTATTTTTATAGTTAGCTAGTTATCTTATTATGCAAATTATTATTAATATTATCATTAGTAAGATAACTATTGTTAGAGAAGCATGACCAGTTACATAATGGACGTTCAACCTAGTCAATCTAATGTTCCTTTACGATTGTCACTGATTTTTCTTCTTTTTGTAATATTTGGCATTTTACCCAACAATTTCTGTTTCGGGATATCTACCCATTCCTGATGTGCATTACTGTGCTGACTTCTAGCCTTTTTATAAAATGGAGAATTTAAAAAATAACTACCTTCACTTTTTGAATTGTTCCAATGTGATCGCTCCACTATTTTTAAATCTCGCTGATTGCCAAAATTTGATTGGTTATTCTGGTTACCATTAAATGTTGTCCTTTTATAATCATTTTGCCATATCTGCCTTTTTGGTAGTATAGTTTCTGATAATTTTTTACCGGAATCTATTTTGATATTATTTTTTTAGATAATCATTATCTAATTGACCCATTGCCTTTTTAATATTCTTATTTTGTACTGGCTCTGGGATATATACATTTTGTTCCCCAATTTTCACTTTACCTCCAATGTGAGGTCCTGCCGGGGGCCATAAATTTATTTTTTGAGTTTTGCTGTTGCATTTCTTTCGAATTGTGTTGTTTTTATTTTGAAATTTACCTTTCCTCTCCCAACGTTGTTCAAAACCTGTGACATCTATTGTTGTTGCCACTACAGATTTATTCTGATTTGATTTGGTGCATCCCGAGACGATCCAACCAAATTGAGTATTTTGGCCCAGCAGGCCATCAATCTTTGTAATTCCCCTTTTTAAGATTTGGGTATATACGTTTACTCCCATTATTATATCAATCCTACCAGGTTTATCAAAGGTAGGATCAGCTAGCACGTAAGTTTGCCATTTCGACATATCCACGTTTGCTATTTTTAATGGAAGAGCTTTCATTAACTTTGGCAACACAATTGCCTCAACCTTTAGATGTCCTTTCCAAGGATTTCTCGTCTTTACATCTATTTTTACCTTATATTTTGATTTATTAGATTTTATTGAGGACACGCCACTTATTTCTGTATATTGTTTAATTTTAGGTAGTTTTAATATTTGAGCGGCCTCTTCAGACAAAATGGTGCTCTGTGAACCACAATCAATAAGGGCTCTTAGAGTCTTATATCCTCCATTTACATTTTTTACTTGTATTACAGCTGTGGCCAACAGTGTTGGTTGTGCCGTTACACAAGTATTAACTCCCTCCTGTTTTTCTTCAAAATGGAGTAAGGTATGGTGTTCCTTACTGCACAATGAACAGACCATTTCATTAGTGCACACCTTACTGCTTGAATGGTTCAAGCATCTTATGCAAAGCTGCACTTTTTGGCTATTTCATACCTTTCAGTAGGTGTCAATCCTTTAAACTTATAGCATTTATATGCTTTGTGCCCGGCAATTTTGCAAATCGGACATTTATCTTCAACTTCCGTATAATTTAAAACAGTTTTTATCGGTTTTTTCTCTTCTTTGCATATGACACTTAGCGAGCAATATCTCTGCTCCAAGTATTCCATGACATCAGATAGCATTTGAATTTGCCTTGTTTTTCTAATCTGACTCTCATACAATTGTAAAGCCTCTCTGTCAAATTTCCTTAGTAGGAGTTGTGCGAATATAACGTCAACTTCATCGGACAAATTTGCTTTTATTTTAATTAAGTAAACTGACTCATTAACTATGTCAATCACTCCTTTAACACTTTTTGCGGAATCATTGTTGATCATCGGTAAATCAACGATCCGACTTAATTGTTCGTAAAATACCCTCCGATTATTTTCATACCGCTTGGTTAATAATTCCCAAGCGGCACTATAATTGTCAGCTGAACCTGACAATAGATGGGCTACCATACTCTTGGCTTCGCCCTTTAACGCGGATTTTAAATAATTGAATTTAAGAGCAGGACTTAGATCCTCTCTTTTTTCAATCAGTTCCGCGAATAATTCTACAAACAGGTCCCATTCTCTAGGTTCCCCAGAAAATGTGGGTACCTGTATTTTCGGCAACACCGGTAGTTCGCCTCTTACGGTAACATTCTCAGCTTTCAAATTTTTCTGATCGTTTATTTTTTCTTCTAGTGCTGACAAGGTATTCTGAACGTCGAACTCTAGTTCTTCTATGACTTCCTTAAACGTTTCATTATCTATAAGTTCATCTGTATAAGCTTGGCACATATGTATCTTCTTGAACAAGAATTCAATTTTTTTAATATACATTTCGCCTGTTCTATTGTCTATCATACGTAAATCTTTGCTCACCATGTCCAAATATTGCTGGAGCTGACGGACCTTTCCTTGAAATTTTTCCTGGCTAACATTAGCCTTTTCATTACTGGAGGTCGCATTTCCGCGCGACTCTCCTTTGCTATCCTCTAATATTTCTGATATATTCGCTTCTGCTTCAACTAACGCTGACTTACTAGTGCCTGGTTTTTCTGACTCTCCTGCAGCTATTATTTTGGCAACTATCTTTAACATTCCTTCATGTATTTTATCTGTGAAATACTGATGATCGAAATTTCCTTGTTGTAGCAATTTGTTATGATTAGGTAACCATCGATTCCTAATCTCTTTTACTTCCTCGATCACCTTGCTAGTTATGTTACTGGGATCTAGTGCTTCTAACTGCCTTATCCTGTTATGCAACTCTAACTGCTTCCCTAACAACTTTTCAGTTTTGTTAAGAAACATTTTGTATGGCGTATGTTTGACAATCAATTGATTTTTTTTTCGATATATTTATCCGCCTTTTTTTTTTTTTTTGAGAAAGAGAGAAAAAAATATCTCAACTGTGTCTTGCACAGTGAGCCAGAGACGTGGAAAAAATGTTGATAGCGTATGTGGTTGGCTCACAATTCAGATATACATTTCATTTTTTAATAAAAGAAGTTTTTTTTTTTTAATCTCCAACCACATTGTTAGTAAAAGCCTATCAAGGAGTTAGTAGTTCGCAAGTTGCACTTTCGTGCTTCAACTTGCTTATAGAGGCTTATATTTAAATTATTAAATAAGGCAAGTTAAGGCTTGCGCATTTCTGCGGCCCCATTGCGTTTCTTCGCTCTTCGGCGAAGTTCAGCTTTCAGTTGGTCAGCACGCTCTATGCAGCGTTGTCGGTCCTCTTAGCACAGGGTCTACTCGCAATAGGGTGAGTCAAATGGTCCAGGGCAGTCCTTCACCGGTGTGTTTTTTTTTTTTGCTGTGTCGTTGCTCAGCTGCTGTTGTCCAGGGCCTATGAGCTCAGGCGGTACCGGTGCCGGTCCTCGCACCAGATTTTCTCGTCAACTATCTTGTTGCTCTGCTGCTGTTTGTAGTTGCCGACTTGCAACTACATACATATACACTTTTAACTTTAACTTTTTTTTTTTTCGATATTAGGGCTTCGAATACGCCACACACCACGCCGCCGAAATTATTGCAGTTGCTCGACTAGCCAAACTGCCTTTATTTAACTCGGTCGCGCGCACTTTTTATTTTTTTTTTTATTAAGCAATATTTTGCTTTTTTGTTTTATACTCTGTCTCTTACCACTGGTGGGGGAGAACAGAGTTATTTTATTTTTTGTAACCTTTAGCTGATCTTAGCATTTACACTTGCATAAGAATTCAGACTTAGAGGTACTGATTCATCCTCTGAGTCTCTTACCACTGGTGGGGGAAAACTACAGAGTTCCTTTTTTTCGAAGGACCAAAAATGATAGGGATTCCCGGAGAGAAGGAAAATAACCCAGTCTTCATTCGTTGAATTCAAAATATGAACTGATTTTATTGAAAAATCTTAAACTCTAAGAAGCGACAATTGTTCTTAAAAAATACTTATTCTAATGCCCCACGTCTTCGGGGTTTGGAATTTGTTTATATTTCATGCTCAGCGCTTGGCGACTTAAGTGTTAAGTGTCGACAGAGTGCGGATGCATGTTTGTTTGGTTTTAAGCAATACTTGCCATATGAATCTTTATGACATATTTTTGTTTATGTTTCGTTTGTGTATATTTCTTTGGTCAATCTGATTTGGTGAAGCCATTTCAGCTGACCACGATGTTTAATCTTAAACACTAGGTTTAAACGTTCATCATGCAACCGGTCATGCTTCCTTAATATTAGTTATCTTACTAATTTTAATATTAATAATAATTTGTATAAGACAACCTAAAGTTAAACACACATTCCAAACAGTCGCACTTGGCGGCGCCTCGCAGAATGTTTAAGATTAAACATCGTGGTCAGCTGAAATGGCTTCACCAAATCAGATTGACCAAAGAAATATACACAAACGAAACATAAACAAAAATATGTCATTGTAGTAATATTTAAGCTAAGTATAAGTATCCCTAATGATAAACTCTAATAACACCCATTGTGCAATACATAGATCTTAAGATAAAGATAAGCTCTCTCTCTCACAAAGAGAGAGATGATCTTGATCCACGAGATAAATGAAATAAAGAGGCATTCTGTGAGTGACAATCGAAGTGAACAAACGTATTTAATATCCATCCTAAAATTCAGAAGTGGGATAAAACATAAAAAAAAAAAATTTTGTATAAAATGGTAACTTAAATCTGCCAGACTTAAAATTAGTGTGTGAAAAACTTGGAATTACAAGCCATGGAAATAAAACAGGTCTAATTGCTGCTATTATTCAGGCTTTACCATCCTCTTCATACACACATGCGTTTTACTACGAAAAGTCTTCGATGGAAAACAACAACGAAAGTACAGTCAGTGGTGAAATACCAGAAACTGACGCCAATGAAAACGGCGGCAATCGTGTAACGGCAAGCACGATTCGGCAATTCTTGGAAAACAGCGACGAAGAGGGAGACAACAACAACGCATTAACGGACATCGCAGCGAGCTTCGCCAACGTAGAAATCGATGACGTCATGACAAATATGCTGGAGAACAATACTTGTGACGATCCTCATGGCAACATTGAAACTAGTGGCAATGCTGAAACTGGTGGCAACGCTGAAATTAGTGGCAATAATGGAGCGGTTGGCAACGCTGAAACTAGTGACAACGATGGAGCGGTTGGCATCACAAAAGCAGCTAACAAAAGTGGCTACACTGCACTAATGAAAGTTGAATTCAACGTCTTAAAAGAAATATTACCTGAAAATGATGGGCAAACTAAATTTGACGAATGGTTAACAAATCTAAATACCATCAAGAACACTTTTGAGATAGACGATCAAAACTTACGCACACTCATATGCGTACGACTTAAAGGAAAAGCTAGTCAATGGATTATGTCACGTGGCTCTCTTTTAATGGGTCCAATTGACGAAATATTGATGCAACTCAAAATAGTTTTCGGTGAAAAAGAAAACATTTTAGAAAATCGTCGAAAATTTGAGCAACAGAAGTGGCAAAAATCTGAGAAGTTTGCTGAGTATTACCACACCAAATCGGCATTGGCAAACAATTTGTGCATGGGCGACAACGAGTTGGTCCAGTATTTAATTGATGGAATTCCGGATACTCAATTGAAGAACCAAGCGAAACTCCAGCGCTTCAAGCTACCTGATGAAATGTTGGAGGCGTTCAACGATGTTACATTGGAGATCAAGCAGAGAGAGAGTAAAGCTAACAACAAAATGATCCCGGAACAGAGGATTATTACATGTTACAATTGCCATAGCAAAGGGCACCTGGCGAAGGACTGTCTTAAACCAACACGTGCTAATGAAGCATGGTACGCTTGCGGAGAACAAGGACATCAAGCAAAGGAATGTACCCAATATAAAAAAGGAAAGAAGAGCAATGAATTTGTAAGATATTATAATGTAAAATTCACAAAAGCAAGTAGTAATAAGGAAATTTTTATTCCCATAGAGTGCCTTATAGATTCAGGAAGTGAAATCTCATTCGTAAAAAAATCAACGTTACCACAAAATGTAGAAATTCAAAGAGAAAACATAAACCAAAATTACTTTGGAATTAATGGAAGTAAATTGAATACAATTGGAAAAATATATTCTGTTATAAAAAATAAAAGTAAAAATATTGTATTAGAAACTTTGATTGTAACTGATGAAACTACAAGGTACTCAATGGTTCTAGGCAGAGCTTTTCTTAAACAAAGCAATTTAAAACTTGTCGAAATTGATGAAAAGGAAGAAATTTTTACTGTAAAAAAGGATAAAAAAGTAATTGAATGCAAAATGAATTATCAAAACGAAAAAGATGCGAAAAATGTAAAGAATAATCAAAATGCAAAAATTTCGGAAAATGTAGAGAATTATTTGAATGAAAAAGATGTGGAAAATGTAGAGAACTATCTAAATGAAAAAGCTGCGAAAAATGTAGAGAATTTACAAAATGAAAAAGTTTTGAAAAATTATCAGTATAGAAAAGATGCGAAAAAGGTAGAGAATTATCTAAATGTAAAAACTGAGAAAGATGTATATAATTATGTAGATGGAACAGATACGGAAAAACAAGGAAATGGAAAATGTGCGAAATTAGTACAGAATAATAACAATGTTGCAATGGAAGAGTTCGACAAGCAAATGCTTAACATCAATGTAGTAGAAGATAGTAAAGTAACCTATAAAATAGGTAGTGAAATAAATAGAAATGTAATGTTGAGATTCGAAAATTTCTTTGAAAAGCATTATGTAGCACTGCAAAGACCAGTAGAGCCCAAGGAAAAGGGTGAAATGAGAATCATAGTTGAAAAAGAAAAACCATTTAGATGTACACCACGTAGATTATCATATGCAGAAAAAACGCAAGTGGAAAAGATTTTAGAAGAAAATTTAGGAAAAGGATACATACAGTTAAAAGACATATATGCTCTGTTGACGGCCAAAGGGATCTTTTTTGACAGAAAATTAATTATAAGTGCTAAAATACCACTTTTCAGTAGGCACCCATCCTTCCTCTACAGAGTTATTCCAATACCCGTTCGATTGGTCAGTAATCAATTGGTAACAGTTTATATAAAGAATCAGTATTTAATATATAATTTTGAAATAGACTCGTATCACTTAATGTCAGATTCAGCAATGCAGAAATGTCGGAGCTGGCAATCAAACAGGAGAATATGTGAAGGAAATTGGCCATGGAGTAACGCCAATGATAATGCCTGTGAGCTGACACCTTTTAACAGAATAGGAAGTCTACCTGTTTATATACAACGATTATTGAGCCAAGATCTTACTGGGTAGAGCTAGATAGTAGCAATAGTTGGTTATTCAAGGTTCCACCTAAAACTAAGGCCAGAGTCCAATGTGGTAACGAACAGCAGGAGTTGGTGGATTTACCGGAACAAGGAATTTTGAGCCTCAGATCAGGCTGCACAGCTAGGGCAGAAGATAAGATTTTAGTGGCTCATCATAGCGTACAGTACAGACAGAGTCGCACATAGCTATTACTACGTCGCATATAGGCGATATTAGTAATATACCAAATATAGAATGGAGTCCAGTCGAAGCCAACTTGGTAAACCACACGGCAGAGTTAGAGAAAATAGGAGGTCAGTTACAATCACTAAAGGAAGATCATTTTGATTTACTAGGTTTAAACGTTCATCATGCAACCGGTCATGCTTCCTTAATATTAGTTATCTTACTAATTTTAATATTAATAATAATTTGTATAAGACAACCTAAAGTTAAACACACATTCCAAACAGTCGCACTTGGCGGCGCCTCGCAGAATGTTTAAGATTAAACATCGTGGTCAGCTGAAATGGCTTCACCAAATCAGATTGACCAAAGAAATATACACAAACGAAACATAAACAAAAATATGTCATTGTAGTAATATTTAAGCTAAGTATAAGTATCCCTAATGATAAACTCTAATAACACCCATTGTGCAATACATAGATCTTAAGATAAAGATAAGCTCTCTCTCTCACAAAGAGAGAGATGATCTTGATCCACGAGATAAATGAAATAAAGAGGCATTCTGTGAGTGACAATCGAAGTGAACAAACGTATTTAATATCCATCCTAAAATTCAGAAGTGGGATAAAACATAAAAAAAAAAAAATTTTGTATAAAATGGTAACTTAAATCTGCCAGACTTAAAATTAGTGTGTGAAAAACTTGGAATTACAAGCCATGGAAATAAAACAGGTCTAATTGCTGCTATTATTCAGGCTTTACCATCCTCTTCATACACACATGCGTTTTACTACGAAAAGTCTTCGATGGAAAACAACAACGAAAGTACAGTCAGTGGTGAAATACCAGAAACTGACGCCAATGAAAACGGCGGCAATCGTGTAACGGCAAGCACGATTCGGCAATTCTTGGAAAACAGCGACGAAGAGGGAGACAACAACAACGCATTAACGGACATCGCAGCGAGCTTCGCCAACGTAGAAATCGATGACGTCATGACAAATATGCTGGAGAACAATACTTGTGACGATCCTCATGGCAACATTGAAACTAGTGGCAATGCTGAAACTGGTGGCAACGCTGAAACTAGTGACAACGATGGAGCGGTTGGCATCACAAAAGCAGCTAACAAAAGTGGCTACACTGCACTAATGAAAGTTGAATTCAACGTCTTAAAAGAAATATTACCTGAAAATGATGGGCAAACTAAATTTGACGAATGGTTAACAATTCTAAATACCATCAAGAACACTTTTGAGATAGACGATCAAAACTTACGCACACTCATATGCGTACGACTTAGAGGAAAAGCTAGTCAATGGCTTATGTCACGTGGCTCTCTTTTAATGGGTCCAATTGACGAAATATTGATGCAACTCAAAATAGTTTTCGGTGAAAAAGAAAACATTTTAGAAAATCGTCGAAAATTTGAGCAACAGAAGTGGCAAAAATCTGAGAAGTTTGCTGAGTATTACCACACCAAATCGGCATTGGCAAACAATTTGTGCATGGGCGACAACGAGTTGGTCCAGTATTTAATTGATGGAATTCCGGATACTCAATTGAAGAACCAAGCGAAACTCCAGCGCTTCAAGCTACCTGATGAAATGTTGGAGGCGTTCAACGATGTTACATTGGAGATCAAGCAGAGAGAGAGTAAAGCTAACAACAAAATGATCCCGGAACAGAGGATTATGACATGTTACAATTGCCATAGCAAAGGGCACCTGGCGAAGAACTGTCTTAAACCAACACGTGCTAATGGAGCATGCTACGCTTGCGGAGAACAAGGACATCAAGCAAAGGAATGTACCCAATATAAAAAAGGAAAGAAGAGCAATGAATTTGTAAGATATTTTAATGTAAAATTCACAAAAGCAAGTAGTAATAAGGAAATTTTTATTCCCATAGAGTGCCTTATAGATTCAGGAAGTGAAATCTCATTCGTAAAAAAATCAACGTTACCACAAAATGTAGAAATTCAAAGAGAAAACATAAACCAGAATTACTTTGGAATTAATGGAAGTAAATTGAATACAATTGGCAAAATATATTTTGTTATAGAAAATAAAAGTTAAAATATTGTATTAGAAACTTTGATTGTAACTGATGAAACTACAAGGTACTCAATGGTTCTAGGCAGAGCTTTTCTTAAACAAAGCAATTTAAAACTTGTCGAAATTGATGAAAAGGAAGAAATTTTTACTGTAAAAAAGGATAAAAAAGTAATTGAATGCAAAATGAATTATCAAAACGAAAAAGATGCGAAAAATGTAAAGAATAATCAAAATGCAAAAATTTCGGAAAATGTAGAGAATTATTTGAATGAAGAAGATGTGGAAAATGTAGAGAACTATCTAAATGAAAAAGCTGCGAAAAATGTAGAGAATTTTCAAAATGAAAAAGTTTCGAAAAATTATCAGTATAGAAAAGATGCGAAAAAGGTAGAGAATTATCTAAATGTAAAAACTGAGAAAGATGTATATAATTATGTAGATAGAACAGATACGGAAAAACAAGGAAATGGAAAATGCGCGAAATTAGTACAGAATAATAACAATGTTGCAATGGAAGAGTTCGACAAGCAAATGCTTAACATCAATGTAGTAGAAGATAGTAAAGTAACCTATAAAATAGGTAGTGAAATGAATAGAAATGTAATGTTGAGATTCGAAAATTTTTATGAAAAGCATTATGTAGCACTGCAAAGACCAGTAGAGCCCAAGGAAAAGGGTGAAATGAGAATCATAGTTGAAAAAGAAAAACCATTTAGATGTACACCACGTAGATTATCATATGCAGAAAAAACGCAAGTGGAAAAGATTTTAGAAGAAAATTTAGGAAAAGGATACATACAGTTAAAAGACATATATGCTCTGTTGACGGCCAAAGGGATCTTTTTTGACAGAAAATTAATTATAAGTGCTAAAATACCACTTTTCAGTAGGCACCCATCCTTCCTCTACAGAGTTATTCCAATACCCGTTCGATTGGTCAGTAATCAATTGGTAACAGTTTATATAAAGAATCAGTATTTAATATATAATTTTGAAATAGACTCGTATCACTTAATGTCAGATTCCGCAATGCAGAAATGTCGGAGCTGGCAATCAAACAGGAGAATATGTGAAGGAAATTGGCCATGGAGTAACGCCAATGATAATGCCTGTGAGCTGACACCTTTTAACAGAATAGGAAGTCTACCTGTTTATATACAACGATTATTGAGCCAAGATCTTACTGGGTAGAGCTAGATAGTAGCAATAGTTGGTTATTCAAGGTTCCACCTAAAACTAAGGCCAGAGTCCAATGTGGTAACGAACAGCAGGAGTTGGTGGATTTACCGGAACAAGGAATTTTGAGCCTCAGATCAGGCTGCACAGCTAGGGCAGAAGATAAGATTTTAGTGGCTCATCATAGCGTACAGTACAGTCAGAGTCGCACATAGCTATTACTACGTCGCATATAGGCGATATTAGTAATATACCAAATATAGAATGGAGTCCAGTCGAAGCCAACTTGGTAAACCACACGGCAGAGTTAGAGAAAATAGGAGGTCAGTTACAATCACTAAAGGAAGATCATTTTGATTTACTAGGTTTAAACGTTCATCATGCAACCGGTCATGCTTCCTTAATATTAGTTATCTTACTAATTTTAATATTAATAATAATTTGTATAAGACAACCTAAAGTTAAACACACATTCCAAACAGTCGCACTTGGCGGCGCCTCGCAGAATGTTTAAGATTAAACATCGTGGTCAGCTGAAATGGCTTCACCAAATCAGATTGACCAAAGAAATATACACAAACGAAACATAAACAAAAATATGTCATTGTAGTAATATTTAAGCTAAGTATAAGTATCCCTAATGATAAACTCTAATAACACCCATTGTGCAATACATAGATCTTAAGATAAAGATAAGCTCTCTCTCACAAAGAGAGAGATGATCTTGATCCACGAGATAAATGAAATAAAGAGGCATTCTGTGAGTGACAATCGAAGTGAACAAACGTATTTAATATCCATCCTAAAATTCAGAAGTGGGATAAAACATAAAAAAAAAAAAATTTTGTATAAAATGGTAACTTAAATCTGCCAGACTTAAAATTAGTGTGTGAAAAACTTGGAATTACAAGCCATGGAAATAAAACAGGTCTAATTGCTGCTATTATTCAGGCTTTACCATCCTCTTCATACACACATGCGTTTTACTACGAAAAGTCTTCGATGGAAAACAACAACGAAAGTACAGTCAGTGGTGAAATACCAGAAACTGACGCCAATGAAAACGGCGGCAATCGTGTAACGGCAAGCACGATTCGGCAATTCTTGGAAAACAGCGACGAAGAGGGAGACAACAACAACGCATTAACGGACATCGCAGCGAGCTTCGCCAACGTAGAAATCGATGACGTCATGACAAATATGCTGGAGAACAATACTTGTGACGATCCTCATGGCAACATTGAAACTAGTGGCAATGCTGAAACTGGTGGCAACGCTGAAACTAGTGACAACGATGGAGCGGTTGGCATCACAAAAGCAGCTAACAAAAGTGGCTACACTGCACTAATGAAAGTTGAATTCAACGTCTTAAAAGAAATATTACCTGAAAATGATGGGCAAACTAAATTTGACGAATGGTTAACAATTCTAAATACCATCAAGAACACTTTTGAGATAGACGATCAAAACTTACGCACACTCATATGCGTACGACTTAGAGGAAAAGCTAGTCAATGGCTTATGTCACGTGGCTCTCTTTTAATGGGTCCAATTGACGAAATATTGATGCAACTCAAAATAGTTTTCGGTGAAAAAGAAAACATTTTAGAAAATCGTCGAAAATTTGAGCAACAGAAGTGGCAAAAATCTGAGAAGTTTGCTGAGTATTACCACACCAAATCGGCATTGGCAAACAATTTGTGCATGGGCGACAACGAGTTGGTCCAGTATTTAATTGATGGAATTCCGGATACTCAATTGAAGAACCAAGCGAAACTCCAGCGCTTCAAGCTACCTGATGAAATGTTGGAGGCGTTCAACGATGTTACATTGGAGATCAAGCAGAGAGAGAGTAAAGCTAACAACAAAATGATCCCGGAACAGAGGATTATGACATGTTACAATTGCCATAGCAAAGGGCACCTGGCGAAGAACTGTCTTAAACCAACACGTGCTAATGGAGCATGCTACGCTTGCGGAAAACAAGGACATCAAGCAAAGGAATGTACCCAATATAAAAAAGGAAAGAAGAGCAATGAATTTGTAAGATATTTTAATGTAAAATTCACAAAAGCAAGTAGTAATAAGGAAATTTTTATTCCCATAGAGTGCCTTATAGATTCAGGAAGTGAAATCTCATTCGTAAAAAAATCAACGTTACCACAAAATGTAGAAATTCAAAGAGAAAACATAAACCAGAATTACTTTGGAATTAATGGAAGTAAATTGAATACAATTGGAAAAATATATTTTGTTATAGAAAATAAAAGTAAAAATATTGTATTAGAAACTTTGATTGTAACTGATGAAACTACAAGGTACTCAATGGTTCTAGGCAGAGCTTTTCTTAAACAAAGCAATTTAAAACTTGTCGAAATTGATGAAAAGGAAGAAATTTTTACTGTAAAAAAGGATAAAAAAGTAATTGAATGCAAAATGAATTATCAAAACGAAAAAGATGCGAAAAATGTAAAGAATAATCAAAATGCAAAAATTTCGGAAAATGTAGAGAATTATTTGAATGAAGAAGATGTGGAAAATGTAGAGAACTATCTAAATGAAAAAGCTGCGAAAAATGTAGAGAATTTTCAAAATGAAAAAGTTTCGAAAAATTATCAGTATAGAAAAGATGCGAAAAAGGTAGAGAATTATCTAAATGTAAAAACTGAGAAAGATGTATATAATTATGTAGATGGAACAGATACGGAAAAACAAGGAAATGGAAAATGTGCGAAATTAGTACAGAATAATAACAATGTTGCAATGGAAGAGTTCGACAAGCAAATGCTTAACATCAATGTAGTAGAAGATAGTAAAGTAACCTATAAAATAGGTAGTGAAATGAATAGAAATGTAATGTTGAGATTCGAAAATTTTTTTGAAAAGCATTATGTAGCACTGCAAAGACCAGTAGAGCCCAAGGAAAAGGGTGAAATGAGAATCATAGTTGAAAAAGAAAAACCATTTAGATGTACACCACGTAGATTATCATATGCAGAAAAAACGCAAGTGGAAAAGATTTTAGAAGAAAATTTAGCAAAAGGATACATACAGTTAAAAGACATATATGCTCTGTTGACGGCCAAAGGGATCTTTTTTGACAGAAAATTAATTATAAGTGCTAAAATACCACTTTTCAGTAGGCACCCATCCTTCCTCTACAGAGTTATTCCAATTCCCGTTCGATTGGTCAGTAATCAATTGGTAACAGTTTATATAAAGAATCAGTATTTAATATATAATTTTGAAATAGACTCGTATCACTTAATGTCAGATTCAGCAATGCAGAAATGTCGGACCTGGCAATCAAACAGGAGAATATGTGAAGGAAATTGGCCATGGAGTAGCGCCAATGATAATGCCTGTGAGCTGACACCTTTTAAACAGAATAGGAAGTCTACCTGTTTATATACAACGATTATTGAGCCAAGATCTTACTGGGTAGAGCTAGATAGTAGCAATAGTTGGTTATTCAAGGTTCCACCTAAAACTAAGGCCAGAGTCCAATGTGGTAACGAACAGCAGGAGTTGGTGGATTTACCGGAACAAGGAATTTTGAGCCTCAGATCAGGCTGCACAGCTAGGGCAGAAGATAAGATTTTAGTGGCTCATCATAGCGTACAGTACAGTCAGAGTCGCACATAGCTATTACTACGTCGCATATAGGCGATATTAGTAATATACCAAATATAGAATGGAGTCCAGTCGAAGCCAACTTGGTAAACCACACGGCAGAGTTAGAGAAAATAGGAGGTCAGGTACAATCACTAAAGGAAGATCATTTTGATTTACTAGGTTTAAACGTTCATCATGCAACCGGTCATGCTTCCTTAATATTAGTTATCTTACTAATTTTAATATTAATAATAATTTGTATAAGACAACCTAAAGTTAAACACACATTCCAAACAGTCGCACTTGGCGGCGCCTCGCAGAATGTTTAAGATTAAACATCGTGGTCAGCTGAAATGGCTTCACCAAATCAGATTGACCAAAGAAATATACACAAACGAAACATAAACAAAAATATGTCATTGTAGTAATATTTAAGCTAAGTATAAGTATCCCTAATGATAAACTCTAATAACACCCATTGTGCAATACATAGATCTTAAGATAAAGATAAGCTCTCTCTCTCACAAAGAGAGAGATGATCTTGATCCACGAGATAAATGAAATAAAGAGGCATTCTGTGAGTGACAATCGAAGTGAACAAACGTATTTAATATCCATCCTAAAATTCAGAAGTGGGAGAAAACATAAAAAAAAAAAAATTTTGTATAAAATGGTAACTTAAATCTGCCAGACTTAAAATTAGTGTGTGAAAAACTTGGAATTACAAGCCATGGAAATAAAACAGGTCTAATTGCTGCTATTATTCAGGCTTTACCATCCTCTTCATACACACATGCGTTTTACTACGAAAAGTCTTCGATGGAAAACAACAACGAAAGTACAGTCAGTGGTGAAATACCAGAAACTGACGCCAATGAAAACGGCGGCAATCGTGTAACGGCAAGCACGATTCGGCAATTCTTGGAAAACAGCGACGGAGAGGGAGCCAACAACAACGCATTAACGGACATCGCAGCGAGCTTCGCCAACGTAGAAATCGATGACGTCATGACAAATATGCTGGAGAACAACACTTGTGACGATCCTCATGGCAACATTGAAACTAGTGGCAATGCTGAAACTGGTGGCAACGATGGAGCGGTTGGCAACGCTGAAACTAGTGACAACGATGGAGCGGTTGGCATCACAAAAGCAGCTAACAAAAGTGGCTACACTGCACTAATGAAAGTTGAATTCAACGTCTTAAAAGAAATATTACCTGAAAATGATGGGCAAACTAAATTTGACGAATGGTTAACAATTCTAAATACCATCAAGAACACTTTTGAGATAGACGATCAAAACTTACGCACACTCATATGCGTACGACTTAGAGGAAAAGCTAGTCAATGGCTTATGTCACGTGGCTCTCTTTTAATGGGTCCAATTGACGAAATATTGATGCAACTCAAAATAGTTTTCGGTGAAAAAGAAAACATTTTAGAAAATCGTCGAAAATTTGAGCAACGGAAGTGGCAAAAATCTGAGAAGTTTGCTGAGTATTACCAAACCAAATCGGCATTGGCAAACAATTTGTGCATGGGCGACAACGAGTTGGTCCAGTATTTAATTGATGGAATTCCGGATACTCAATTGAAGAACCAAGCGAAACTCCAGCGCTTCAAGCTACCTAATGAAATGTTGGAGGCGTTCAACGATGTAACATTGGAGATCAAGCAGAGAGAGAGTAAAGCTAACAACAAAATGATCCCGGAACAGAGGATTATTACATGTTACAATTGCCATAGCAAAGGGCACCTGGCGAAGGACTGTCTTAAACCAACACGTGCTAATGGAGCATGCTACGCTTGCGGAGAACAAGGACATCAAGCAAAGGAATGTACCCAATATAAAAAAGGAAAGAAGAGCAATGAATTTGTAAGATATTTTAATGTAAAATTCACAAAAGCAAGTAGTAATAAGGAAATTTTTATTCCCATAGAGTGCCTTATAGATTCAGGAAGTGAAATCTCATTCGTAAAAAAATCAACGTTACCACAAAATGTAGAAATTCAAAGAGAAAACATAAACCAGAATTACTTTGGAATTAATGGAAGTAAATTGAATACAATTGGAAAAATATATTTTGTTATAGAAAATAAAAGTAAAAATATTGTATTAGAAACTTTGATTGTAACTGATGAAACTACAAGGTACTCAATGGTTCTAGGCAGAGCTTTTCTTAAACAAAGCAATTTAAAACTTGTCGAAATTGATGAAAAGGAAGAAATTTTTACTGTAAAAAAGGATAAAAAAGTAATTGAATGCAAAATGAATTATCAAAACGAAAAAGATGCGAAAAATGTAAAGAATAATCAAAATGCAAAAATTTCGGAAAATGTAGAGAATTATTTGAATGAAGAAGATGTGGAAAATGTAGAGAACTATCTAAATGAAAAAGCTGCGAAAAATGTAGAGAATTTTCAAAATGAAAAAGTTTCGAAAAATTATCAGTATAGAAAAGATGCGAAAAAGGTAGAGAATTATCTAAATGTAAAAACTGAGAAAGATGTATATAATTATGTAGATGGAACAGATACGGAAAAACAAGGAAATGGAAAATGTGCGAAATTAGTACAGAATAATAACAATGTTGCAATGGAAGAGTTCGACAAGCAAATGCTTAACATCAATGTAGTAGAAGATAGTAAAGTAACCTATAAAATAGGTAGTGAAATGAATAGAAATGTAATGTTGAGATTCGAAAATTTTTTTGAAAAGCATTATGTAGCACTGCAAAGACCAGTAGAGCCCAAGGAAAAGGGTGAAATGAGAATCATAGTTGTGCTAAAATACCACTTTTCAGTAGGCACCCATCCTTCCTCTACAGAGTTATTCCAATTCCCGTTCGATTGGTCAGTAATCAATTGGTAACAGTTTATATAAAGAATCAGTATTTAATATATAATTTTGAAATAGACTCGTATTACTTAATGTCAGATTCAGCAATGCAGAAATGTCGGACCTGGCAATCAAACAGGAAATTGTGAAGGAAATTGGCCATGATAAACTCTAATAACACCCATTGTGCAATACATAGATCTTAAGATAAAGATAAGCTCTCTCTCTCACAAAAAGAGAGATAATCTTGATCCCCGAGATAAATGAAATAAAGAGGCATTCTGTGAGTGACAATCGAAGTGAACAGACGTATTTAATATCCAATCATAAACTAAATCATAAAGATTCATATGGCAAGTATTGCTCAAAAACAAACAAACATGCATCCGCACTCTGTCGACACTTACAACTTAAGACCAAAACGACGCATTATCAAGTCGCCAAGCGCTGAGTATGAAATATAAACAAATTCCAAACCCCGAAGACGTGGGGCATTAGAATAAGTATTTTTTAAGAACAATTGCCGCTTCTTAGAGTTTAAGAGTTTTCCAATAAAATCAGTTCATATTTTGAATTCAATGAATGAAGACTGGGTTAATTTCTTTCGCATCGGAAATCCCTATTCATATATTTTTATATTTTCAGACCCCTCCCCTGCAGAACTTATTACAAAAAAAAAAAAAAAACAAAGAATAACAATAAAATATATATATATTCATATTGGTTAACTTGCACATCCAAGTATCATATTCTATCGGTTTACCGTAGTCATCTTTACATAGTATCGCGTAGCCTACTTGGCGATCTTCGAAGTCCCTTGGCCGATTTTCGCTTATATACCCAGAGTCCTTGCTAATATACCATCAATGGGCGTTCATTGGATAAACCATCGTCGCAAATCCGAGTTGGAAGTCCTTTGTGACGAATTCGGAATAGACACCGGTGGAATAGTGGAGGACCTAAGGAATCTTTTCCGCGAGTTCGCCTCAAGGGAGGATCATCCGTTGCGAGGACTTAAAGCCATAACAATCATTCAGTATGGGACAGGAGACACTAGAACCAGAACTTCAAGCTATCCTCGAGGCGGAAATCACTAAATTTGATGGACTCAACGGTGTTACCCAAATAGTACAACATGTCATTGTCCTAAAGCACGATCGACCCATGAAGCAGAGACATTATCCCCGTAAGCCAGCCCAACAACAGATTATTAATGAAACAGTAGGCGCACTACTGAAGGAAGACCGCATCGAACTGTCCAAGAGTCCTCACAGTGCACCCATCGTGTTGGTAGGTAAGAAAACGGGCGACACTCGGATGTGTATAGACTTTCGACAACTGAACGCTCAGTCAGTAGGCGACGCATATCCCTTACCCCATATACACCATATTCTAGAGAAAAAACGAGGAACGCGAAATACATCTCTACACTAGATTTAAAGAGTGGGTATTGGCAAATACCCCTAGATGTCAAAAGTAGAGAGTGTACAGTTTTAACAGGGCCTGGACGCGGTTTATTCCATTGCAAATTCATGCCTTTTGGCTTGCAGTCGGCATCTGCCACTTTCCAGAGGGCTTTAGATAGCGTAATTGGACCCGAAATGGAACCCATGCCTTCGCTTACGTAGACGATATTATCGTCATTGGAACATCTCTCACACCTGCTAGAAGTCTTTCGACGTCTACGAGAAGCCAACTTGAGACTCAACCGAGACAAATGTCATTTCTTCAAAAAACGAATCCAATTTCTAGGTCACATTGTCAGCGAGGAGGGCATTCATACCGACCCTGAGAAGGTAGCAGCTATCCGTAACCCTCCAACACCAACCAATATTCGTGAACTGCGTCGATGTCTGGGAATCGCTTCATGGTATCGACGGTTTGTACCAAACGTCCCTGACACGGTACAACCTCTCACTAGTCTCTTAAAAAAGGGAATGAGATGGTGTTGGGGCCCAGAAAAGCAGCAGGCGTTCGATGCACTCAAGACTCGACTCACTACCGCTCCTGTCTTAGGCTGCCGTGATTTTACCAAGAAGTTCCGCTTACAGACCGATGCCAGCGACGTTTGCCTCGGCGCGATGCTCTCTCAGAGTATCGACGGTGCGGAAAGAGTCATTGCTTACGCTAGTCGACGCCTCTTGAAGGCGGAGGAAAATTATTCGGCTACTGAGAGAGAATGCCTAGCAATAGTCTGGGCAATCCGGAAATATCGTTGCTATTTAGAAGGCTATCGTTTTGATGTAATCACTGACCATTTGGCTCTGAAATGGCTGAACTCAATAGAAAATCCAACGGGCGTGTGGCCAGATGGGCGCTAGAGTTGCAACAATACGAGTTCGAGGTACATTATAGACGAGGTAAGCTGAACGTGATTGCCGATGCCTTATCGCGACAACCTTTGGACGTGTTGCACTGGGCGCGACAAGAGGATCCGGAATGTAAATGGTGGCTAAAGCTCCGACAGCAGGTCATGGAATGCCCGGTGGAATTTCCAGGATATGTAATCGAGAACGGGCAGATTTATCGGCGACGAGACCCACACCCGGACGACTACGATTCTACGCCTTGGAAATTATGCGTTCCCCTGGAACATCGAGAGCAAGTACTCAAGGAATGTCACAATGCACTCACGGCCGGCCACTTGGGAATCAGGCCTAGCCTCTTCCGAGACGTAGCCCGTTCCACGCGAGGTTGCCTCATCTGCTTGCAGTTCAAGCCGGCGCAAACGAAACCGGCTGGCAAAATGCTCACCCGTCAAATCACAGAGTCTTTCGATACCGTATGTACCGATTTTGTCGGACCTCTGACGCGTTCTAAGCAAGGTAATACGATTTTACTAGTTTTCCTTGATTTGTATAGCAAATGAGTGGAGATGGTACCACTCCGTAAGGCCACTTCGGCAGCTTTGGAGAAGGCGTTTCGGGAAAGAATCTGGGCCCGATTCGGTAACCCCCGCACCCTCGTAAGCGATAATGGTACCCAATTCACTAGTAAAGTTTTAAAAAACTTTTGCAAGACGTCCGGAATTACCCTCTAGCACACAGCCCCATATTCCCCACAACGGAATCCTACCGAGCGCGCCAACAGGACCATCAAGACCATGATTGCACAATACCTGGAGAATGGGAAAACCCTTGGGATCAATGGCTTCCAGAAATAACACTAGCTTTCAACTCTAGCGTCAACGTTAGAGTCAGTCCGGCTTACATCATATTAGGTCGGGAGCGTTAGCGACGTGCCGCAGGCCTGCTGACTTGAAGGCCTTCAATAGTGACGACAAAGAACACCCTGAACACGGTCCTTCTAAAGACATCGACCTCGAGACACCTCGTACATACGGCCCGCGTTTTTCCGTTACTAATTGTTCTATCCGCCGGTTCGTAGGCCTGACAGCAGGTTTAGCGTAAGTAGAGGCATGTGGAGTAGATACTCTTGCTGCAGCTCCCAGATTCGACTCAAGTGCAGAGACGCACATGTAAATGTCCTCTGCAGCGTCCAGTTTCGGCGAACAGTCAATGTGGGCACTCATGTACATATTAAATTTAAGCCAATTTGTTTTGTTGTTTGTAAGCATATATGGGCTATCAAGTACTTGAGGTCTTGTTAACAGTGTGAATAGCACTGGAGAGTGATCGGAGGTTAGATCTAGCAGTGTTTCCGCAGTGATCCGATTACGCGGAATCCTCTTGGAATCCAATAAATAGGCCTGACCGGTGAGACGCAATCCATCTTATTGAGTGGGTTGACTATTGTGTTGTACAACTGCTTGCCTTTATGATTTACTAGGCGAGATCCCCAGTGCGTATGTTTGGCGTTATAGTCCCCTGCTGCAATGAAGCGTTCTCCGAGTGTATTAAAGAAACCGGTGAATTCCTTTTCAGAGATTGAGAAGCGTGGTGGGCAGTACAGGGCAACCAACGTAGTGTTGCCGTAGCTGGTTTGGACGGTAATAGCAGTTGCTTGTAGGTGCTGTGTTTCGAATCTGTTGAGGAACGAGTGTTTTATACGGCTTTTGATTAGGATACCAGTCCCGCCATGAGCTTTTCCGTCTGGATGGTTTGTTGCGTAGAAGGTATATTTTGGTATTTGAAAATTATTTTTTGATGTTAAATGTGTTTCCGATATCAGCATGACGTCGATTTCACTTGAGTCTAGGAATAGATGCAGCTCATTTTTGTGCTTGGAGGTGCCGTTAGCATTCCAAAGACATAGACGTAGGGAAGCCATTATTTATTCTTGATAAGCTTCTGGATAAGCAGGTTTTGATTCCGCATCAGTTCCTGCATACAGTTTAGCATGAACGTCATAAAAGTGGTCATGTTTTGATTAAGTGAGATCAATAGGGCCTCTAAACCACTTGGAGTTTGCTGGCCAAGCTCTGGTGCCCTAGGTTGCGGATTCTGTAGATGGTGGAGTGACGGGGTCTCTTTCGCGGGCTCCGTCTGTCCTGTGCGGAGTACACTAGCGAAGGATACACTAGGATTGGTTGTAACAGGCATGTTAGATGATCTAACAGCCTTGGCGAAGAATACCTCCGGTGTAGTTTTGGTGGCGTTGAAGGTGATTTTTGGTCCATCTGGGGGTTTACGCCCGTTTAGGTGCGATTTAAGATCCTTGAAGACAGGACATCCCCCGTAGTTGGCTGTGTGGTTCCCTCCACAGTTACTGCATAGTCTTAGTGCAACGTTGTTTCTGTCCTTGGTGCAAATGCCATCTTTATGATGTTCGCCGCAGCCAACACACACTGACCTAAGATTGCAATTGATAGAGGTGTGGTTGTATTGCTGGCAGCTTTTACACTGAGGTGGTTGGTATCTCTTATGGGGCTCCTCTACAGTGATTCTTCTGTGCAATAGGCGCTGAAGCTTGTATATTGGATGCACTTCATTTGGCTTCGACCGCTTTGTATCTGGTTGGAGCTCGATTTTAAAGAGCGGCTGTGCGACTTTATTCCTGTTGATGATGTTCACAACGGACTTAACCGCAAACCCTTTTTCGGCCAATGCGTCTGCTATTTCTTGAGGTGGGACCGATGGCTCGATCCCCTTTAACACAACCTGGAGCCCTTTACTGCTTTTTAGTTGGTAGGTACGGAGGTTCTTTTTGATGATGCGGAAATCGTCCTCAGTTTGGGTTTGACATTTAATTTCTTTTATGTTACCCCTGTTGATAGGGGTTACAACAAAGTTATTTGCCCCTACTGTTTCTACTAGCTTCGAAATCAGGACGCTGCAGTTGGCTCCACATTGGTGGTCTAGCCGATTTAACTTTATCTACAGCGCCGGCTTGATCGTCTTGCTGATCGGCAAGAATTTTAAAACGATTTCCGCTTAGAAGTGCTGCTCGTTCATTTGTTTTGGTTATTTTCGGCGTATTGCCACTTTTTTTCTTTTGCGGGCTTAGCTTCCACTTAGTTATTTTAATATATCTATCCATTCCAGTTTGGACAGAAGGCGTTGGGTTTCTTGTCGTGGCTGACTCTGGGCGACTTGTCGTTGACGGCTTGAGGCAGGTCAACGGTGCTGGTCGGTGCAATTGGAGGCCTCCCTCCCAAAATGGGGCTCTTCGCTCTGATACTTGGCGTAAATTATCTTAACATTGTATCTTAGCTTTAATCATAGCACCTTTGTAAACCGCACTCATAGAACCTCGTTAGGTATACTCAGAGTACAGGGTAGTTTTAACACACTTTATATTTCACAGTATGTCACAGCCAGGGGAAGACGACGGCGATCGCAAAGCTGACATAGCCCGTATCGTCGAGGAGCTGATAGCCGTGTGGGAAAGGGAGCATGGGCCTGTCATGCCCGGCCCAACCCAAGGCGGTAGCCCAGCTGAAGGTCCTCCTTTGCTGGATAGAACTGGCCCGACCGACACCCCGGACGAGCGACCTCCGGAGAACAATGTTCGAGAGATTGGAAAAAAACACCCGACGAGGCTCGGCTAGCCTCGGGTACGATTCGACTTGAGCGCGCTGTGGTGCTATCAATGGTCACACTCCCACCCTTGACACAGAACACCGAACCCTCGCAGTTGGCCGGCCCTATCCGTCTGGAGGAGCAAACATTGTCCACTGGTTCGGTTGTGGAAACCCTCCCGGAAGAGACGGTCGTCTCCGCCGCAGCCGTATTCTTTAATTCGACTCCCGTACCCGTGCGCCCACCGGATATGAAACTGGCTCGATATCGCGAAGACATGGTCACGCCCCCACTACCCCAAACGGAGCCTCTCGTCTGTCCAGCGGAGCGAGTATTCCGAGAAGAAATGTTCGTCCTACCGTACCCAGGGTCGGACCCGAACGAAGTGCTCGCCGTCCCCATGGAGGACTACAGAGCTCCCGCCGCCGTCCAAATCCAGGTGTTCGCCTGACAGAAGCCACGGCCAAGGAAACTTCATCCGACCACGAAGATGAAGAGATGCCATTGGATCTCTCCGTGCCCCTCCCTCGGCCATCGCACTCCACAGCAAACGGCCATCGCTCTCCGCCAACCGACAGTATCTCGGCACCAACTTCACGAGGCCCGTTGCTCCGATCCATGGCTATCTATGTGCCGGAGGCCACCCCAGCAGCCCCCAATTGGGTCCTCACACCGCCAGAATGGCTCGTCGACACCTCCGATAAGAGCGTCCCGGCTGAAATCAGAGACGGGGTGGCTGAACTCCTTCAAGACGAACCGCGGAGGAATCAATCCTTTTGTTTTTATTTCGCTACGCCCTTGGAGAAAGGAAAGAAAGGAAAAGGGGTGGAAACCCAATGTCGCTCAGCTTAGAAAGTAAAAGGGTATGATTAACAGAATCAAATGCTTTGCTGAAGTCAGTGTATATGACATCAGTTTGTTTACCATTTTTGAACCCCTTGATAATTATTAATGTAAATTCCAAAAGGTTAGTGGTTGTAGATCTACGTTTCACAAACCCATGTTGGGATGGCGAAATAATAGAGCTGCAAAAATGTTGCAATTGAGAAGTTATAATTTTCTCAAAAGCTTTCGGAATAGCGGACGATTTTGAAATACCCCTATAGTTAGAGGCTTCGGACTTTTTGGGGAATGATATACGACTCCTTCCAAATAAATGGAAAAGAGGAAGATTCGACAGACAATAGAAATAATTTTAAAATGGGTTTACATAATGCGTTTGCACAGAACCTGAGTACATATCCAGGAAGACCATCTGGACCCGGAGACTAAACAGGTTTGACTAATTTTAGTTCGCTAAGATGAGAACTTTTCCACTGGATTGAAAATGCAATTAGCCTTTTCTAAATGATAAAGATACGGACTTGCTCGATATTCGGTTGAGGAATAAGTTGTTTTGAAAAAACTCGCAAACATATCGGCAATTGCCTGATCAGTGCTCGCTTTTTTATTTTGAAAAGACAAAAAAGATGGGTGCACAGAGGTCTTACGTTTAGAATTGACAAAATTATAAAATTGTTTAGGGTCAGAAGAAAACTGAAGCTTACACCGCTGAAGACAATTCTTATAGCATTGTGATGTAAGCATCGTGAATTTTGAACGAGCGACTGTATACAGAGCATAATCTGATGAATGGCGTGTTTTTTTAAATTTCTTATAATATCGTGTCTTCACAATTTTCAAATTGGATAACTCACGAGAGAACCAGGGAGGTTTGTTAAGTCGCTCCAGCCTACCAAGAGGCACACAAATATCAAAGAGTGAATTCAGAGTATCACATATAACAGCTGAGTTCATATCTCTACAATTGTACAGATAAGACCAATCGGTAGTAGTAATGTTTTCATTAAGACTGGCAAAGTCAGTCTTGCGAAAACACCTAGTTAGAGGTAACTCATTTGAACCAAGTAATGGTGATAATGAGGGTAGATCAATTTTTAAATTTATTGTAGGATGAAATTTGTCTTCTGGAAGAACAAATGGTTCGATCCTAGAAACCTCACAATAAGAAGAATCCAATACAAATTAAGATCTAACGATTTTCCATTAGAATTTAAGACAGGATTGACTTGGGATAAAGATAAGCCTAGAAAGCCGTCAATAAAGTCATGTGACAAAGAGGGCAGCAACATGGTAGATTCATCTGTTAGTGACCATGCTAAAGCGGGTAAATTAAAATCACCAACAACTATGAGGATGTCTTGACTGGAAACTAAAGAGGAGACAAACTGAATTGCCTCTAAATGATTTAAATATACCACCATGTCTAAAAATTGTGGAATATAGGAACATGTAATAAAAGCATTAAAAGATTTAAAATTTACTTTAACACCGACAAACTCAATCTCTCAAAATCTGGGTACTAGAAAACTGAATCATTTCAGATGATAAAGCAGCATCAACAGCTATCAGAGCGCCACCACCTATGCGAGAAATCCGGTCACGTCTGAATATAGAAAAAATTGTGGAAAAAACGGATGCATCAGCAATATCAGGTTTTAGCCACGTCTCTGTAAAAGCTAGAATGTTATGCTCAAAAGAAAGACTATCTACATAGAGATTAGGAAGTTTAGATTTCAGTCCTCTTACGTTCTGGTAACCCAGGTTAAGGGACGAAGCTAGTTTTTTGACACACCAGCAGATGCTGATGTGGCAGGAATAGTATTAGTTGTTGTTGTTGGCAAGCGAATCGGTTGCCGATTTTTCTTTTTTACAGTGTATTCCTTAACTATTAAATGTTTTGGTCAAAAATCATCTCGACATATAGTGTCGAAGATATTGGCACAAACACCAATTTTAAACGACGAAATGTCCCGAGAATAAGAAAATTTAAACTTCTCCACCGCAATATTCGACACGTTAACTTTCTTCCGAATATAGGCTATTACATCATCAGATGTGACAACAGGGTCTAGCCTAGAAACAAATATATGTTTCTTTGGTGGTATGCCAACGAGAGGCCGCGGTCCCGAAGCGTCAGCCGCAGCAGCAACTTTGGACGAGTCACCCACTGTAGCAGTAAACTTGTTTACGGGGCCCTCGATACTTTTAGAACTATCGGCAATTTCCATTGGAATGGGTAATTGCCCGGACACATCGGACACTACAATAGGCATCGTTTTTAAGAGATCATTCCCAGGTGATACCGCTAATTCCTTACTAATAGCATTCACAACCGGGCTCTTAAACGATATCAACTGCTGTACATTAGGAGTGGACGGTGCATGAGATCGGTCGGGGACGATAAGAGACGCTGGCGGATCTACAGATACAGAAACACCCCAAGGACTGGTCCTTTTATGTTTCGTAGACTCATTCATAAGCGATAAACTCCTGAACTGAACTGAGTCTCCACCGCAGTAAACAAAAAAATAAAAATTCTAAAGGTTAAAAATCTGTGTATAAGAATATACTGACCAGTTCTGACACAAGGGTTAATGTGCAGAGTAAGCCTTCACAACCAAAGAATAAAAATTACAAAAATACACAAAAACAAAATACACGTATCACAGAGTCGCGGGTAGGCAAAAGACGAGAGCGCAAATCAAACAAGAATACGAAAGAGCGGGAGAGCGCGTCAAATTGAAAACATGCAACAACAATTTGTACGCAAGAGGGCGAGAGTTAGTTAAAAAGGTAAAGACACAAAAGCTAAAGAGATAAACAAAACAACAACACCGCTAACGCAAATATTGTTGTAAGTTTTGATTTTATTTAAATTTAAACAAAAACGCAAATGCGACAGCAAAAATTCGCGAAATGAAAATAAAATTCGGATGCTGGAATTATTATTAATTAAGCCGATAACGAATTTACAATGATAACGAATAGAAATGAATTTAATCGTGAGAAAATAATAAAATTTGATAAGCGCCAAAAAAAATCGTCCGTCCTCTGCAACGAGTGAAATGATTTATGTATACAAGTATAATTTCAGCAATATGTCAAATTGATAAACTCGAGGAAAGTAATTATAACTCGTGGTGCATCCAGATGAAAAGTGGCGCTATCAGCCATTTGTGTTGCGACTGAGACTTGTTTTCCAAATTTGTAAAACATTCGGAGAAAACAGTTATGGCTGATAATTACTTCTTTCAGGCTGAAGGAAAGGGCGAGGTACTGCTGAATACCGATTTATGTATACTTAAAGATGTATTGTATGTAATCAAAATGAAAGGTAATTTTTTGTCCGTGATCAATGCAGTTGAACATGGAAGCATCGTAAAAAATTGGGCAAAAGTGTGCACGAGTGATCCAAAAAGGTGAGTGTATTGTGAAAGCGGACAAAGCTGACAGTTTGTGTATTTTTGGAGCAGCACCGAGAAAGCGCTATGCCATTGAACAGTCTTATGAAGATTTAAATCATAAAAGGTACGGACATCTCAACTATGGCAGTTTGGGTGAAATTGCAAGAAAGGATTTGCCCCGTGGCATTTGAAAGATCTGTTCTACGTCGCACAGTTGGGCCTCTGCTCGGATAGCGTTTGGCAAAAATGATATATGCAATCGATAGGAGAGAGATTATGAATCCAAAAAATTTGAAATCGGTTGAGATTTATGGGTGCTAGAGGCGCCCAAAGTTGAGACATTTTTAGTAAATGGGAAAAAATTATAATTTAAAAAAAAAAGTCACAACTTAAAAACTAAATATTGGGCAATTGGTTTCATCTAAAAAGTATGTTCTTTATTAAAAGCATATTTAATAATTACTTAAATCGTCATTAAATATTAAATCGTGAAAAATATTTAATATTGTCGTTTTTTTAACGTTGTTGGAATACAACTAGGAAGGATCAACTAAGATTAATGCCGGACTACATACACTAGGTAGGTGAAATATTTACCTATCAGATGTATATGGTCCCAATGTGCGGAGACCTGTGACACCGATGCGTAAGCCATAGAACTAAGGGAACCTCGCCTAAAAAATGCGCGGCAGGTATAATGAAGAAGGAGAGCGCATGCGTATTTGCCTCTACTTAAATGATACCATTGCGTAATGCTGTTTTGTTTGTAATACCGATGTTGCGTTTTACCTAATTCAAAAAATATAATTCAAAGTGCTAATTATTCATCTCGTTTGCGACAGTTTAATTTTAACATCATAAATGGAAACACCTTAAATCCGGACTGAATAGTACTTCTCGATATAAATCAAGACAATTTTATTTATTAGTGCAAGAAGATGGGCGTTTCATTCGAAAACTCTAGTACAGAGCCTAGCATAAAAATCAAATATACATAATCTAACTTAAGGCGAAAATGAATCGGAAGCGGCAGAAATCTGCCACATTTTGTGAAAAAAATGAAGTTTGGCTTCAGGAGTATCGTAAGGATATTCAGAGGAGGAAGGAGATTATTCAACCTGAATTCTCTCGGAAGCTGGGACTGAAAGTTGACTGCCCAAAGTACGGATACGGAAACACGAATGAATTACTTCAAGGAGATTTTTTGAAAATTATGAAATGAAATCTTTTATAACAGATGTTAGTCAAGAGATCGTTAAAAGGTTGGATGTTATCTTAAATGTTATAAATTGCAAGGAAATGGTGAAAAATTTACCGAATATACTTCAAAGACTGCTCAACTTTTGACTGATTTGTATCCGCAAAAAAAATTTACCCCAATGGCACATAGTATTTTGGCTCACGGAAAGGATTTAATAGAATTTCAGCGTTTGCCAACTGGAGAGCTATCCGAAGAAGCACAGGAATGTAAAAACAAGGACTACAATAGGTTCAGATATCCTAATACACTAAAAACTTCTCGTGTTAGACAAAATGAAGACCATGCTAGCAGCCTCTTCGGACCCACTTATTGCATTACTGAGACACGTGCGAACACGAAAGGATTTGGAAAATAGCAACTACATATAGTCCCGAAATGTTGAGTTCATTATATATTTATGTAAATATTGAAAATTATTTTGAAGAAAATCAGCCATCAATAGCAAATTTTCAAAATTAACATAAAAAAAATTTTCTAAACTTTTATTGTTCCCTTTTTGTAATTATGTTAAAAAATAAAATTAAAACACTAAAAAATGTTACATAGTCGTCTAAAACAATGAAAAATTCCGTTTGTGATTGAAAAAAACCGGGTGTCGCTCCATTTTTAAAGGAAAAACATGCTTGGAAATATTTTCTGACTTTGACCTTGAATATTACAGCACCACGAACACCCAGCACTCTTGTCAACCATTCATTTTGAAGCTTAAGAATCTATCCTTTATCATAAGCTTTTTAAATTTTGCCGAAAGGCCCCACTGTGCGTTACAAATCCGCAAGATCTGCCTGGTAAGCAAGATCACAGTACAGCTGTTTCCTGATTCGACTAAAGAAATCTTGAAGCTAGTGCATTCAGATGTTTGCGGTCCGTTTGAGACAAAAAGCCTTGGAGGCAGCAGATACTTTTTGACATTTATCAATGACAGGTCACGTCGCATATGTGTATATTTCATGAAGGGAAAAGAAAAAGTATTTAAAAAGTTTGTCGATTTCATAAACATGACAGAGCGGCAAACTGGAAAGATGATAAAGTGCATTCAAAGCGTCAACAGTCGCGATTACGTCAACAAATCGTTTGACTAGTTTCTTAAGGTCAATGGAGTATTTCGGCTGCTCACGCCGCAGCAGAACGGTGTAGCAAAAAGAGTTAACAGCACTCTTGCTTGCTCATCCAGTCTGGTCTACAGCAATCTCTTTTAGGCTGATGTAGTTTATACAGCTGCTTATCTGCGGAATAGGCTTTTGTGTCTACTAAGGGTGTTCTTAGTTGTATAGGGGAAAAAAATATCAATATATTTTTAAGTGCCGGGCATTTTTTTTTCCTTTTAGTCTAGAAAAAATCTCAAAAAAATTTGTGGTCGATCGGGTATTGTTTAATGGGCGCGGAACTCACCTAAAGTTTTCAAATATCATAGGAGTGAGCGAGATGGCATGCTATGAAATAAAATTTTGGTACTTAGAAGTTCCTAGGTGCACCAAAAGTGGAGTCTTCAACTGGCAAAAATATTGCTGTTGAGGCAGTATTTGACAATCTAGTCAAATGGAATGTAGTTGACCAAGTCAATGGTTTGTCCTATGACACCACGGCTGCAAATACAGGGATTTTCTCAGGAGCAGTAGTACTATTTGAAAAAATGTTTAGACGCAGTCTAATAAACCTACCCTGCCGCCACAATATGTTCCTAATCATATTGCGAAGCGTATTTGAACTAAAGTTATTGGAGCATCTCCAGCAGAAGTTCCAAATGTTTGAAAGGTTTTTAAAATCATGCTCGAATTTCAAGAGGGATAAATTCGAAAGTGGCGCTGCCGGTGAAACAATTCGTGGAGCAGAACGCCAGGACTTCACGATTTGCCTTGGTGAACTACACAAATATCAGATCCGAGAAGATCATAAAGAATTGCTTCAGCTTGCATTAATCTTTCTTGGTGTAAAGCAATATACTTTTCGTACTCCTGGAACAACTAGCCATGCCCGCTTCATGTCAAAAGCCATATATTCCTTGAAGATATTTTTATTTAGACATCAATTTCAGCTAACAAAAAAGGAAGAAAATGGTTTGCATGTGATGTTTGCATTTTCTTGGTAAAAATGTATATTAAAGCATGGTTTAAGTGTACAATCTCAATGATCTGAACCATGAACCGGGTACCTTGCCGAAGATTTAATAGCTCTGGCGTTTTTTGACTCCAATGTCTCCTTCGAAGAAGAAATCCGAATGGCTAGCAATCTTAACTACCAAACGTTCAACTGCAAAATAATATGCATTATTCCAATTTGGTGGACTTTCAAAAATACTCCTTGTCTGACTTTGTGTCATCAAAATCAAAAATTTGAGAAAGCTAAGCTACCACAAATATTTTTTGAACTGGATCCATCGAACTGGAAACGAACGTGTGAATTTTAGGAAGGTTTATGATACTGCCGTAATCTTTTTGTGGTAAATGATATGGCCGAAAAAGGAATCAAATTTATTACTCCAAGTTATTGCTCCAAGTTGTTGAAGCATATAAAAAAAATACCCCACTGAAAAAAAGTGATCTAGTCAGTGATAATAATAAAAAATTTACGTTAAAAATATTAATTAAGCAACATTTGTTTCTATTCTTCTTTTCTTTTTGTAAAATATGTGACGAGTCACATTATCGTGGCAAACTGAACTACGCCCATGTAGGGCCCTTTTCGTTTGTACTTTTATTTTGATACGCCCATGGAGGGCACATTAAATATCGTAACCTCAAAGCTAACTTTAGTTCTTTTTTCTGATAGCCAATGCTTTCGATCGACGCCTCCCTCTCTTTCTAGCTACCGTCTGGATGTGGCTGCAGCGTCGACGCGTCGCGGAGAGAGAGCAACCTCCCGACTGCGGACGCTGCGCTGCATACCATCGCTAAAGAGACCATGAGAAAATTGAAAGTGAGAGAGAGAGAGACGGCGATCGAGACGCGTGCCAAAGCACAAGACACATCGAATGGTTTCACCGTTAGGACATAAGTAGGCAGAGCAAGGGTGGGTTTCGACAGCGAGTGAGAATTAGGAGAAAATCACTTGGCCAGTAACCACGAGAGCGATCAGTAGTCCAGTGAAAACAAGAGAAGTCTCAGTGAAAATCAACAAGTGCAAGCAAGTGTAGCAGAGGATCAGAGTACCCTAAAGAGATCCTTCAGGATTAGCAGGTGAGCCCATGACCAAAGTTCCCCTTTATTTTTGCTTGAGTGCGGTAGGGACCCAGATTTCAAAGATATGTTTAGGATTAATTAATTATTAATAAACGTTACAATCTGATCATTTAACCTACCCGACATTATTTCTTTATTCGGCACTGAATCTATGTATACCCTTTCCCTTCTCCTTGGCCACTTAACCATTTGAGTGGAGCCGAAGGACCAGCGGACTTCGGCAGGATGAGTTATTCTCCTGCAGACGAAGTCAGTCGCTGGTCTCTAGGCTCAGTCACTCAAGGTGAGGAGGCAACGGATCTTGGCCAAGCGGGCTTCGCTTGGCAGACGAGATCAGTCGTTGCAGTTCCTCTTCACCATCCCTTTCCCTTTACCACACTAACATTCCCTTTCCCACTTCCCTTTCCCGTCCAAGAGGCAACGGATCTTGGCTAAGCGGGCTTCGCTTGGCAGACGAGATCAGTCGTTGCTACTCCTTTTGGACTCCCCTCCTACTCCTTTCCCTTCCCTTTTCCCCTTCATGTGGTCTCAGTCCCCAATCCTAATACTCATCAAGGTCTCCAGATCAAATAAATGTTCTGTAGACTGGACTCTGGGACTGAGAATTGTACCCCAGACAGAGCTTCCTTACAGATGGCGCACGAGCAGGGACCTTGATGAGTATTATGGGGGAAATATTAATGTATATATATATATGATTGTACATTTATTAATATATACATATGTATATATGAGTCCACACAAGAGTGAAAATTCTATATGTATGCATATTCATTAATATATATATCGGAGTCAACTCAGAGTTAAACATTTTTATATATACATGTACATGTATATTTGTGGTTAGGGTATTTAAAGGTCGTACGTTGCCGATGTGCCACGCGCTTTTAGTTTTCTGTGTAAGCGACAGTTAAATGCGAGAAAGAGACGGGGACATACGAGCGGCCAGTAAGAATGGGAGTAGACAATTCACCGTTTGATTCGGGGCGTGTGTGTGAGCTACGAACATTCTCTTGCCATTTATGTCTCACTCTTACACACAGCTTTGATTCAACCGTTTTTGTGTCATTCCTTCATTCCCACTGATTTGCAAGTACAGCCGCGCGTTGGGTTTCGTGTTAGCGTATTTTTCTTATTGTGCGAAAGTTGTGGAAAAAAAACAGAAAAGAGTTTTCGAAATGCACGTGTGTGCGAAAAAAAAAACGATGATGCTCGTGTGCTATGGCTCTCACATGTGCAATGCCGCACCTGATCGGGTGAGTGTGTATGAGCGTCGCTGATACGAATTGCAGAGATTAGCCTGAAAGTGTCAGTGTGTGATGCTTACGTCACACATTTTCTCCAAGGCAGAAACATTTCTGGTTTACTCGTGACGTGCAGAGGCTACTCATAGACATTGGACACATTCTTATGGGTATGCGTATGGAAGGGTATGCATGGGTATATCACCTATGTTTAACACACGCATGAGCAAAAGAAAATTATTCGTTTTGTGCAGACTCGTATGATTTTTTTTTTTAAGTTGAGTATAGTGAAATGAGAGCAACAAATTAAACAAAATATATATATAACACGCACACAGTCATGCCATGCTAGGTGAGAAAACCGGCAGAGTCTCCGGCAGGATTTCGACAGAATTATCAGCAGAGTCACCAACAGAGTTTTCGACAGAATTAATAACCTCATCAACAGCATATCTCAGAGAGAATTATTAATGAAGTCAGCTACTGAGTTACCGACAGAGCTAACAATAGAGTCACCAACAGAGCCGTCGACAGAGTCACACCTGGAAAGCAGTTTTAAAAAAAAAATATATATATATATATCGGCAGAGTCTCCGGCAGGGTTTCTACAGAATGATCAGCAGAGTCATCAACAGAGTTTTCGACAGGATTAATAATCTCATCAACAGCATATCTCAGAGAAAATTATTAATGGAGTCAGCTACTGAGTTATCGACAGAGCTAGCCATAGAGTTATCAACGGAGCCATCGACAGAGTCGCATATGGACATTAGTTTTATTAAAAGTTTTCTTACAACAGAGGAGAAAAAGAGCTTAAGTTACTAGAAGCAGATAGAACGAGTCTAGGTGCCTCTCAGAGAGCCATTAGTGAGGTTGTAACCTACCACATTATGAGTTGAACGGGACCTGGGCATGGGTAACCTAAAAATCCACTACTCTCACCCAAAGAAGCAGAAGCAGAAGTAGCAGTAGCAGCAGCAGCAGCAGAGTGAAAGAGACAGAAGAGAAAAGCACAAGCGACCATTTAAAACCAAGCATATGCACTGGCAAGGGCAGTCAGTGTTTGGAACTCAATAAGAAAACATCGAGGCAAAATTTGCTTCAATTCGGAAGGATAACAACTAGACAAGGATCATTAACACGACTACTCACCAATACAAGGATTAACAACGGAAGGATAACAACTAGACAAGGATCATTAACAGGACTACTCACCAATACAAGGATTAACAACGGAAGGATCAACAAGCACATAGGACAAGGACATTCATCGCCAAGAAGAACTAAGCTTCAAGGATACAACGGAGATTAATGCAAAGGACATCAGGAAATTCGACCGCAAGGACCACTATTTTCTCAAGGATATTTTAAACAGTAATCGGAGTAAACGTTTATTTTCTTTGGACAACATCGAGGGAGGAGCTACCCCGTCTCGAATAACTATATCCTACATTCAAGGATTAACTTATTTCAAATAAACAAACTGGATCGAAATCTACCCACAGGCAAGATCTTTCTTATATATATTTGAACCATTGCAAAGATTTTGTTCAAAATATTTAAACCAAAACCACCTCCTTTACGCGTCACCGTTACTTACGCTTCTTTGAACAAACATATATACATTTTTATATTTTCTGACCCCTCCCTTGCAGAACTTATTAAAAATTAAATAAAACATATATATATATACGCATTGGTCAAATTGAACATCCATACCATAGTCTATCGGTTTACCGTAGCCATCTTTAATCAGTATCGCGTAGCCTACTGGGCGAACCCCGATAGCTGCTCCTTTAGCTGCTTATCACTACTACTACGATTCCGAGTCTTTACTAACATACTAGCAATGGGCGTTCATTGGATAAATCATCGTCGCAAAGCCGAGTTGGAAGTCCTTTGTGACGAATTCGGATTAGACACCGGTGGAATAGCGGAAGACCTAAGAAATCGGTTCCGTGAGTTCGCCTCAAGGGAGGATCATCATCCTGAGGTATTGAGTCGACTCGCAGAAATCGAAGCCCAATTTACCGCCGTGGACAGGAAATTAGATGTAAAACCGCAGTCTAGAGCACCGTCGCCTACTCCCGAAGGAATTGTTTCCCAACTACCAGTGCCACAAGACACTAACTATCGTTCTGAATCGCATTCTGGTTCTCGTTCCGGTTCCGCGACACCTTTCGGCATGCCTGGTTCAAAGATTAACATCGAGCCCAGTGAGCGGAATCGAGTCCATGAATCTATGGTAGGCCGTACTACTGGGAGCTATGCCTCGATCGCCGAACGTATAACTAAATGGGGAATTGCTTTTAGCGGATCTACCGATCCTATCTATTTCATAGAGCAAATAGAGACTCGCGCTGCGACTTACCGTTTGAGCTTGGAGACACTGCCTCCGATGATAGCCATCCTATTGACCGGACGGACCGAAAGCTGGTGGCAAACCAGCGACTATCCGGAGATAACATGGGTCGACTTCAAGTCCGAATTCTTAGAGTTTTTTTTACCCCCACGCTATTTTAAGAAACTAGAGGATAGCATACGCGCTCGAAAGCAACGCTATCAGGAACCATACAAGGAGTATCTCGTAGACCTTCAATTGATGATGAAGAGAGCTCATTACTCAACGTTACAGGAACTCGACAGGATCTACGAAAATCTTTTACCAGACTACAAGCTGTATACCCGACGAAATGATTTCCAAACGTTGCCCGGCTTAACCAAGTTGGTGGTAAATTATGAGACAATTAGATTGGAGCAAGGCAGCGAGGACTCAGCGCATTCTTGGAAATGGAGCAACGCCGTTCAAAATAAGCCCTTGGATCATATGCCTTCCAGCCTAAACGGGACTGCTATATGTCAACTCTCCGAAGCACTCGTGGATACCAGTACAGCTTGCCGCAAATGTGCGGGAGCTGGTCACTTCGCACGAGAATACACGAAGCCCCGCGTGTTGTTCTGTTGGCAATGTGTACGAAGGGGGGTACGTACCATCGAATGTTGCCATCGTTCGGGAAACGGGCCAAACCTCCGTCTCAATCTGGGCCAGACGGAGGGACCAGACCAGGACCTCAGCCCAGTAACCCCCTCCTACTAAAGAAAGACCGCATCCAACTCCATGTCTTCGTCAATAGAAAACCAATGGTAGCTACCTTGGATTCAGGCGCGAACAAGAGTTTCATAAACGAGGAAGTAGCTCTTCAGCACTTCGCTCCGTTCCTTCTGCGAGACATTCATACTAATATTAACCTGGCCGATAATACTCGGGCAGCAATCAAAAGTTCTCTTAGGGCAACCATCAGCCTCGGGGCACAGACCGTACATATGACATTGTTAGCGATGCTATCGATGATGGATCCTCTTATTCTGGGAGTGGATTTCCTTCGGAACGTAGGAACTTCTATACGTTGTGGAGGTTATCTGTTACAGTTGCCCCCTTTCGATAAGCCCCACAGCCCCGTCAATTCTACAATTCAGCCATCACTAGTGGCAGATGACCACACGCAGCCTGATGCTCATATAAATCATCTGGATCCTGCAGAAACGTCCGCTACGCCCAAGGATACCTCTGACTCTCAGCATAGCAACAAACCAGTATGTCAAGCAGGCTCAGTTTTGCCGTCTCCAACACCTGACGCTGTCCGTAAAAACCCATTCCGTCAGCCCGGCAGCAAAAAGGAACCGGTAACCGAGGTGGACGCCCGATTAGCCTCAGTAGAAGCTGAGACCCGTGACGAGGACTTAAAGCCAGAACAATCATCCAATATGGAACAGGAGACACTAGAGCCGGAACTTTTAGCGGTTCTTGACGCGGAAATTACTGTTTGACGGGCTCAACGGCGTCACCCAAATAGCACAAAATGTCATTGTATTGAAGCACGATCGACCTATGAAGCAGAGGTATTATCCCCGTAATCCGGCCCAACAACAAAAGACGCACTGCTGAAGGAGGACCGTATTGAACAATCCAAAAGCCCTCACAGCGCACCAATCGTGTTGGTAGGTAAGAAAACTGGTGATACTCGCATGTGTATAGACTTTCGACAACTGAACGCTCAGTCAGTACGTGACGCATATCCCTTGCCTCATATACACCATATCTTAGAGAAATTGAGGAACGCGAAGTATTCTAATTCTACACTAGATTTAAAGAGCGGATATTGGCAAATACCCTTAGAGGTCAAAAGTAGAGAGTGTACAGCCTTCACAGTGCCCGGACGCGGGTTATTCCATTGGAAAGTCATGCCCTTCGGCCTACATTCCGCATCCGCCACGTTCCAGAGGGCTTTGGCCAGTGTGATTGGACACGAAATGGAACCACATGCCTTCGCGTACCTAGACGATATTATCGTAATCGGAAAGACGCTCGAGGAACACCTCTCACACCTGCTTGAAGTCTTTCGACGTCTACGAGAAGCCAATTTAAGGATCAACCGAGAGAAATGTCGTTTCTTCAAGAAACGGATCCAATTTCTAGGTCATGTTGTCAGCGAGGATGGTATCCATACTGACCCTGAAAAGGTAGCAGCCATCCGTAACCCTCCAACACCAACCAATATTCGTGAACTGCGTCGATGTCTGGGAATCGCTTCATGGTATCGACGGTTTGTACCAAACGTCCCTGACACGGTACAACCTCTCACTAGTCTCTTAAAAAAGGGAATGAGATGGTGTTGGGGCCCAAAACAGCAGCAGGCGTTCGATGCACTCAAGACTCGACTCACTACCGCTCCTGTCTTAGCCTGCCGTGATTTTACCAAGAAGTTCCGCTTACAGACCGATGCCAGCGATGTTGGCCTCGGCACAATGCTCACTCGGAGTATCGACGGTGCAGAAAGAGTCATTGCTTACGCTAGTCGACGTCTCTTGAAGGCGGAAGAAAACTACTCGACTACTGAGAAAGAATGTCTCGCAATAGTCTGGGCCATCAGGAAATATCGTTGCTATTTGGAAGGCTATTGCTTCGACGTGATCACGGACCATTTGGCTCTCAAATGGCTAAACTCCATAGAAAATCCCACGGGGCGTGTGGCCAGATGGGCGCTGGAGTTGCAACAATACAAGTTCGAGGTACATTATAGACGAGGTAAGCTGAAGGTGATTGCCGATGCCTTATCGCGTCAACCTTTGGATGTACTCCACTGTACTCCACTGAACACCCTGCGGATTTCTCAGACTATATATTCGAAAACTGCCAGATTTATCGCAGACGAGACCCCCACCCCGATGACCACGATTCTACACCTTGGAAACTAGAATTTCGAGACCAGGTACGAAAGGAATGTCACAATGTGGTGACGGCTGGCCACTTCGGAATCAGGAAAACCACTTTGCGAGTGACCCAAAGGTACTTTTGGCCTGGCCTCTTCCGAGATGTCGCGCGTTACGTTAGATGCTGCCTCGTCTGCAGTTTAAACCGGCGCAAATGAAACCAGCGGGCAAAATGCTCACCCGTCAAGTCGCATTTCGTGAGGATCTGGGCCCGATTCGGCAATCCTCGCACCCTCGTGAGCGATAACGGTACCCAGTTCACTAGCAAGCTTTTCAAAAGCTTCTGCAAAACGTCCGGAATTATACTCCAGCATACCGCCCCCTATTCTCCACAGCAGAATCCTACCGAGCGCGCAAATCGAACCATCAAGACCATGATTGCACAATACCTGGAGAATGGGCAAAACACTTGGGATCAATGGCTTCCAGAAATAACACTACCGATCAACTCAAGCGTCAACGACACCACCGGAATCAGTCCAGCGTACATCATATTAAGGTCGGGAACCCCGTATGCCCGGCGCTCTTTATGACCAAGTAACGGATGTCGCCGGTAACGAACCCCCTAGCCCTGATGAGCGCATCCGACGAATGGAAGATATTTTCAAGCTCGTACATGAGAATCAACTGAACGCGACCCAGAATCAAAAGAAATACTACGACCTGAGACGACGCGACTGGCGTTCAAACATCGGGAGCATGGTCATGCTCAAGCAACATGTGCTGTCTAATGCCAACGAAGGGTTCAATGCCAAACTGGCGCCGAAGTATAAAGGCCCGTATAAAATAATCAAGTTTCTTTCCAGCAAAGTCGTTGGACTACAAGAAGCCCAGGGGCGTGAACTCGGTCTTTCTCAAGCCATCGGCGTCGGGACACCTCGTACCCACGGCCCGCACGAGGCCACTGATTAACGATTCTTTGAGGAAGGACCACTTGTTGGTGGGTGCGCCTGCCCAACGTCCCCCTAAAGAGGGGCACTTCGCACCGATGCTAGGCAAAAATTATCTAAAACCATTGTATCTTAGCTTTAACCATAGCACTTTTGTAAACAGCACTCATAGGGCCTCGTTAGTACATTCAGAGTTCAGGGTAGTTTTAACACGCTTTATATTTCACAGCGGTATGTCACAGCAAGGGGAAGACCACGGCGATCGCGAGGCCGACATAGCCCGGATCGTCGAAGAAATGATTGCGGTGTGGGAAAGGGAACACGGCCCGGTCACGTCCGGCCCCACCACAGGCGGTAGCCCACCGGAAGATCCAGTCTTGCTCTGCCGCGCGGAGTTAGCCCCGACCGACATCCCGACCGAGAGACCGTCAGGGAGCAAGGATCAAGCGAGCTACGAGAAATCACCCGACGAGGCTCAACAAGCTGTAGACTCGACTCGACCAGAGCGCGCGGTAATATTGTCGGTGGTCGAACTCCCCCCAATCGGCACAAAACATCGGACCCTCGGAGTCGGCCGGCCCTGTTTGTTTGGAGGATCCGATGATATCTACTGGTCCTGTGAGGCAAACCTACCCAGAAGAGACAGTCATCTCAGCTGCAACCGCGCTCTTTGGGTCAGCTCCAGTGCCTGTATGCCCACCGGAGATGGCACTCGATCGATATCGGGAAGACATGGTCACGCCCCCACTTCCCCAGACGGAGCCTCTCGTCTGGCCAGCAGAGCGTGTTTTCTGAGAGGAAATGTTCGTCCTGCCGTACCCCGGACTGGACCCTGGTGAAGTGCTCGCCATCCCGATGGAGGACTACAGAGTCCCCGCCGCCGATGACCAGGGACCCAAGTCTAAATCTCCGTCTCACCGTGTATCGGACACCCCTCCGCGAACCGTACGTGAGTCCTCCAAAGCCCGTGCAGACCCAGTTCCGCTCACACCGGACACCTCTCCGCGGCCCGTGTATGAGCCGATAAGTCCCCCAGCGAATACTGGCGTTCGCTTGACAACTGTCAGGGTCCGTGAGTGTCCACCTGACAACGAAGAGATGCCTCTAGATCTCTCTGGGCCCCGCCCTCGACCAGCGCTCGCCCCAGCAGACGACACCGCTGATACATCAACTTACACCAGCCCTGGACCAATGTCGCGAGGCCCATTGCGCCGATCGATGGCAATGTATGTGCCAGAGGCTACCCCCGCGGCTTCCAATTGGGTCCTCACACCACCGGAATGGCTCGTCGACACCCCCGATAGACGAGTACCGAAGTCCGAGATCGGGTGGCGGTGCTCCGTCAGGATCGGCAACGCAGAAATCACCGTTTCCTTATATGAGCAGACGATTGGCTGTTCCGCATCGAAGTCAAGGCAAACGGGCGGGTCACGGTCCATTTCGTCCGTTCAAAGTGAGGACACCTTGTGACGAGTCACATTATCGTGGCCCATGTGGGGCCCTTTTCGTTTGTACTTTTATTTTGATACGCCCATGGAGGGCACATTAAATATCGTAACCTCAAAGCTAACTGTAGTTCTTTTTTCTGATAGCCAATTGATTTGGTCTAGCAGTGGACTGTACCTTTTGCCAATTCAATAATTAATTTTCCTTTGATTCTTTGCTACTGAATCAGTTGAGTGCCAATTTATTACTGAAGAAAAAGAGAAAAAGCAATGACGCAGCAGCGCGCAAATATGTGTGTGTAATGCTAATTTATGTGTGTAATCGATACATATAACTACATATATTATCGATAAATGCAATCCGTTCATAAACATCCCGGCCCGCCCTGAAACACAGTTTCTGAACGGGGCAATACTACAACCTTGGTGATTGGCCGAGTTATTTCTCCTGAAGAGGTCTTGAGTCTGACCGCTCGAACCAATTGATCCTTGCCTGGGTAGGCTTCGAGAACCAGCGCAAGATGCCAATGAGCTGGTGGGGTGTTAGATTCCTTCACAAGCACCACAACTCCGACTGATATGTTTGGTGCTGGAGTGGTCCACTTTGGACGCTGTTGCAGTGTGGTAAGATACTCCTGGTGCCATTGCTTCCAGAAGCCTTGCATCATAGATTGGATACCTTGCCAGTACCCAAGTCGGCCTACGGGGATGTGGCCTAGGTCTGCCTCTGGTATGGTTGTGAGAGGCCTGCCGATCAAGAAGTGTGCTGGCGACAAATAATTGACATCTGTGCCCGAGTTGTAGCACAAAGGTCGTGAGTTGACCACTGCGCTGATTTTGGCAAGTAGAGTTCGCATCTGCTCGTAGGTGAGAGTAGATTTTCCAATGACTCGGCGAATATGCAGCTTTACGCATCTGACTGCAGATTCCCATTTTCCTCCCCAATGAGGAGCATGTGGCGGAATGAATACCCATTGTATGCCATCATTCGCCAGAGCGTTCGTAACCTTGTCCATGTGTTGTTGAGATACCAGCAGCTTCTGCATTTCATCAAGCGAGCGTTTAGCCCCAATGAAGTTCGTTCCGTTGTCGCTATAGATTTTGTCGCACTTGCCACGCAACGAGACAAAACGTCTTAGCGCGGCCAAGAATGAGTCGGTGCTCAAATCCGTTACAAGTTCCAGATGGATTGCCGATGTGACAAGGCAAACAAATAGGCAAATGTAGCCCTTACCAATGCCCGGTTTGCGCCCCTTTCCATCCTTAAGAAGGATTGGACCAGCATAGTCACATCCAGTGTTCACAAATGGAAGCGCCTGAGTGACTCGAATGCTGGGTAGATCAGCCATTCTTTATTGTGATGTATGTTGCCGTTGTCGAAAACAAGCCAAACAGTCGTGTGTGACTTTCCTTATCAAGTTCCTTGCGCCAAATATCCAGAATCTTTGCCGTACTATAACTGTGTTCGTGTTCAAGTATCAGCTTGGTGATGCGATGAGATTTCGGTAGCAAAACTGGATGTTTCGCCTCTGTGGACAATTGCGAGTGTTGCAATCGTCCTCCAACCCTAAGTAGTCCATCTTTGTCGATTATTGGCGAGAGTTTAGCCAACTGAGATCGACTTCGCAATGGTTTATTTGCGAGTAGCAATTGATAGTCATCCTGGAAGCAGGTTAGCGCGTGCCGCAAGCATACAATACGTGCCGCGCTGATTTCCTCAAATGTAAGACAGTTTGAGCCTTTGTCCCCAAATGGACCCTTATTGCGCCGTAGAAAGCGTAGAACATAGCCAACCGTATGAACGAGCGTCAACCATGAAGATACTCGTTGAACAAGATGATCAAATGGGTGATCAGGAGCTGCATCTACTAATGCGGTCAGACAATTGATTTTGACTTCCTGTTGTATGCTCTTTTCTGAAATATTTAAACAGACTTGTGAGTTGTTTAACCTTACCATAAATTGATCCGCGTCACGTAGCCATGACGGCCCATTCCACCATAACTGAAAGTCTTTTAGGTCTGCAGCCATGAGACCTCTAGATGCGCAATCAGCTGGATTCGATTTGGATTCCACATGACGCCAATAATGCCTTGGAATGGTGTCCAGAATTTCCGAAGTTCTGTTCTTAACAAATGTCTTTAGTCGAGAGGGTGCGTATGATAGCCAATAGAGTACGATTGTGGAATCGCACCATGCAAAAACCGTGACCTTTTGATGTCGAAGTGCCGCCTTTATCGAACGTATGAGTTGACTTAGGAGCAGTGCCGCGCAAAGCTCTAGGCGAGGCAGAGATTGCTGCTTTAGCGGAGCCACTCTAGATTTCGCAGCCATAATCGATGTAGAAATCGAGCCATCATTGTTGATTACTCTGCTGTACACTACAGCAGCGTATGCCTTTATAGATGCATCGGAGAATCCATGCAATTCAATGTTGTCCGCGTCGTTGACAACTAACCGGGGTATTTGAATGTGTTGTAGAATATCCAAATCTGCTCGTCATTTGAGCCAATTCTCCTTTAGCAGTTTAGGGAGTTTGTCATCCCATCCCAAATCGAGAAGCCATAATTGTTGAAAGAGTATTTTGAATTGGACCACAATTGATGCCAATAGCCCAAGTGGATCAAAGATCGGTGAGACATCCGATAAAACTTGTCGTTTTGTACAATCGACATTACCTTTTAGACCTACATTATAAGACAATGTATCAAGACCAGGTTGCCAGTAAAGCCCAAGAACCTTCACTGGTGATGATTGTGTAGAATCAGTTCCTTCCGTTGGTATGCGAAGTGTGTTCGATACCCATTTCCCAAGCTCCAAATTAGCACAGGACATAAGTTGAATGAGTTCCATTCGATTTTGTACCAGTTCCTCCTCACTGTTTGACCCAGTGAGCACGTCGTCGACATAAAAATCCTCTCGTAGGATTTTTGCAGCATTCGGGTATTCCTGCTGATGATCAGTAGCCAGTTGCTCTAATACCCTGACAGCCAGGAAAGGTGCACATGAGGTGCCGTAAGTGACGGTACAAAGTTGATAATGTTTGATTGGATCCGATGGCCTTTCTCTCCAGACAATTCTCTGGAAGTCGCGGTGTTTGTTGTTCACCCAAATCTGCCGAAACATCTTAACTATGTCGGCTGAGAATACAAATTTGTACATCCGAAAGCGCAAGCAGACTGCGAATAGATCGCGTTGAATGCTAGGCCCTGTAAAGAGATAATAGTTTAGTGATTTGCCCTTGATGTCGCAGAATGATCCGTCGAAAACTACTCTCAGTTTCCGACCCAAAACCGGATGATGTGGTAAATAAAACCGTTGCCCATTATTGCCTTCATCTGGTGGCACTTCGCGCATCCCCCAAATTCAGGATTAGTGACCTTAAATGGAAGTTCAACGATGTACTTCCCCTTATCATCTCGAGTGTGTGTAGCGAGAAAGTGTTTCTCTACTTGTTCGTCGTCAGGTTCCAATTTGGATGTGGAACTGATGTCCTCTAGCTCCCAGAACCTTTGGAGCGAAGCGTTAATATCAATGTATGATGTCATAGCGAATGCGTTGTTAGCTTGTGGCATCGTGATAGAGCTGATGACCCATCCGAAAATCGATGAAATTGCAATGAGTTTGCCCGTATTGTCGTACAACTTTTTACCTGTAATTGTAGACCAAACATGTTCACCACCCAAAAAGATCGTCAATTGGAGCGTTTGTGGTGAATTCCGAGTCAGCCAGTTGAAGATCGTTAAAAACCTCCAGCGCCGATGCGTCAATATTCTGCCTTTCCAGTGTTGAGGTGATTTTGCTAAGAACATGAGCCTGTACCGTTAAGTAATTGTTGGAGTACCTTGACTTGATCTGAAGCGTGCTGCTTCCCCTTGTGGTGTCAGCCTGAACCGAAGAAAGTCCTGTGACCAAAATTGATGATGCCGACCGTGGCAATCCAAGTGCTTGTATGCATCGTTCTGATACATATGAAAGTTCCGACCCAGTATCTAGTAAGATACGACATGTGATGTAGTCTCCATTTACTTTTTGAACATAGACCGTAGCAGTAGGCAATATGCTTCGATTTAAACCTTTTCCTGTTATCGTTTTTGCAGAGCTTTGCGAACAAACCGTTGCTGGTGCACTCCCATTATGAGCCACTAGACTTGATGTAGACAAATCGTGATGAGAAGCGTTTGGACTACGCTGACTCTCCCTTTTACCTTGTTGCAAGTTCCTTAAAGCCATTGAGTTACCTGGATCGTGGACCAGAGAATGGTGCTTACCTTTACAATACTTGCATGCGAATAGTGATGGACAGTTTATGACCATATGCCCTGATTTTAGGCACTTATAACATAAAGCCTTTTCCCTGATGAACGTACGACGTTGTGCAATTGTTAAATCCATAAATTGTTGACAGCCATACAGTTTATGATCTGTCGCCTGACATTTGGTGCAGCTGCCACCTTGAACTGCAACCATTGAATGTGGGACCCCTTTTGTGTGTGTGATTTGCGCTGGCGTTTGCCTCCAGCCGCAATCTCCCGTTTGCTGAGCTCTAATTCTTCACAACGATCATCCAAGAACTTGAAGAATTCCTCCAGTGTGGGCGCCTCGTTGCCCATGCTGCGCTCAATCCACCTGCGCCGTGTATCAGCGTCAAGCTTTTCCAATACCAGATATTGTACCCAGCAATCCCGTCCTGTTTGATTGATCGCATCCAGACCGCGAACAATCTCGTTTGTGCCATCTGATACCTTTCGTAAGATGGACACATCAATTTTGTTTGTCGTTGGTAGACCCATGAATTGTTCCAAAAATGAGTTTACAATATGGCGTGGCCTATTGTACCTTTCCTTTAAGCGCTCCCAAGCAGTGTTGTAAGCCGTGTCAGTTATTGCCAGATGCCGCACCAAGTTGGCAGCATCATCGACGAGCAGTGTTTTCAAATGATGAAACTTTTGAGTGTTGGTTAACTCCCTTTTGTTGTGTATCGTGCTCTCGTAGATATCTTGAAAAGCTGGCCACTCTGTGAAGAGTCCAGCGAACCGTTTGATTTGAATTTTCGGCAATTCGCCGCCTTGCACGAATGCCGTCGTGCTGTTTCCCGACGTCGAACCCGAAGCAGCCGCCTCTGTGCGAGCGGGCATCGACAAGTTTGAACTGCTCTGGTTTGCAGCTAACTGTTCAAAGAGTTGTTGTTGCAGCAAATGAATGATGTCGTCGTTATATGCCTGCATACCCATGGCGCCATTGCAGTCACCAGACAATGATGCTTGTTGTTGTACTAACCGTTTTTTTCATAGAAGTAACGAATATGCTTTCAAGTACTTCTCCTCGTAGGTCACTCGATCGACCTCTGGATCCACATAGCCGTCTACATCTTCCAGTAGGGCTATGGAATCCCCGTTTCCATTAAATTCCTTCCACACGGACTGGATTTGATCCATCCGAGCGGCTACTTCAGTAGTTGATGATGTTTGGGTTCTTTCCGACCAATCCAGAATTCTTGTGATGCTGGCCTTGAGTCGGCTCCGACGACCCATCAATGCCTTTAGTTCTTCCATTGCGAAGAACTATTCCAGAGTAATAACCCACAAAACTTTCCAATAGATCCAAAGAAATTCGAACGAAAAGCACCGTATTCGAATGAAAACCGATTTCCTTATCCGGCTCGAAGGACCAAAATATGATTTGGTCTAGCAGTGGACTGTACCTTTTGCCAATTCAATAATTAATTTTATTTGATTCTTTGCTACTGAATCAGTTGAGTGCCAATTTATTACTGAAGAAAAAGAGAAAAATATGTGTGTGTAATGCTAATGTATGTGTGTAATCGATACCTATAACTACATATATTATCGATAAATGCAATCCGTTCATAAACACCAATGCTTTCGATCGACGCCTCCCTCTCTTTCTAGCTACCGTCGGGATGTGGCTGCAGCGTCGACGCGTCGCGGAGAGAGAGCAACCTCCCGACAGCGGACGCTGCGCTGCATGCCGTCGCTAAAGAGACCATGAGAAAATTGAAAGTGAGAGAGAGAGAGACGGCGATCGAGACGCGTGCCAAAGCACAAGACACATCGAATGGTTTCACCGTTAGGACATAAGTAGGCAGAGCAAGGGTGGGTTTCGACAGCGAGTGAGAATTAGGAGAAAATCACTTGGCCAGTAACCACGAGAGCGATCAGTAGTCCAGTGAAAACAAGAGAAGTCTCAGTGAAAATCAACAAGTGCAAGCAAGTGTAGCAGAGGATCAGAGTACCCTAAAGAGATCCTTCAGGATTAGCAGGTGAGCCCATGACCAAAGTTCCCCTTTATTTTTGCTTGAGTGTGGTAGGGACCCAGATTTCAAAGATATGTTTAGGATTAATTAATTATTAATAAACGTTACAATCTGATCATTTAACCTACCCGACATTATTTCTTTATTCGGCACTGAATCTATGTATACCCTTTCCCTTCTCCTTGGCCACTTAACCATTTGAGTGGAGCCGAAGGACCAGCGGACTTCGGCAGGATGAGTTATTCTCCTGCAGACGAAGTCAGTCGCTGGTCTCTAGGCTCAGTCACTCAAGGTGAGGAGGCAACGGATCTTGGCCAAGCGGGCTTCGCTTGGCAGACGAGATCAGTCGTTGCAGTTCCTCTTCACCATCCCTTTCCCTTTACCACACTAACATTCCCTTTCCCACTTCCCTTTCCCGTCCAAGAGGCAACGGATCTTGGCTAAGCGGGCTTCGCTTGGCAGACGAGATCAGTCGTTGCTACTCCTTTTGGACTCCCCTCCTACTCCTTTCCCTTCCCTTTTCCCCTTCATGTGGTCTCAGTCCCCAATCCTAATACTCATCAAGGTCTCCAGATCAAATAAATGTTCTGTAGACTGGACTCTGGGACTGAGAATTGTACCCCAGACAGAGCTTCCTTACAAATATCATCAACATTGTTCACAAGGTACTACAATTTTATTTCATAGCAGGCCATCTCGCTCACTCCTATGATATTTGTATGGTTATATGGGAGCATCACACTGAAAACTTTAGGTGAGTTCCGGTAATGCCCGGTACTAGCTAAATTCGATTTTTTTAAAATAAGAACACCCCTAGTGTCTATTGCACTAGACAAAGAATATGATAAGGGAAAGTTTGATCCAAAGTGTAATAGACAGCGAAAACAATATCCATACAAAATTGGGCATAACAGGTTATATAGGTGTTAGTTGAAGAGCTGTATATGTTGTGGTGCGGCATGAAGACATGTAAAGGCATGAAGACATATTTTTATTAAAAACTTTTTACAAGTTTTGTATAGAGCAATGTCTGATCTTCAAAAACAGCTTAACAAAATTAAAAAATGTTAATAAATATAAAAGTTACAATAATTTCAGCGAAACTTCTTTTTTCCCGAGGCTTCACGTGACCACGCTCAACAAAAAGCAAAAAACACAATAATTTTATTTTTATTTCGAAAAAAAATTTTTTTTTGCAAACGGGATCGATTTTTTCAAAAAGTGAAATTTTTTTGTTATATGAAATGTATTAAAACATTCATAACATTAATATAAAAATCATAGGCAGGAATCCTTCGTCTAAGTACACATCAACTCAATTACAAACAATTAAAAAAATCGAAATCGGTTGAAAACCTTTTCAGTTTTTGTGGTCACCGCAACGACATTTTTTGAAGAACATAATTCCGAGATAGTCGCGTTTAAAGTTTGATTGACGCGCCATGTGCCAGTGAAGGAGCAAGATTGAAGGAGTTATAACTTTAATTCTATTGTGTCAAGATACCGATTTGTTGGATACATTTATTACAAATTAATTCTATATAATAAATATAAATATAATACTCTATACTCTCTCTCTCTGTATGCTCTCTATTTATGCTCTCTCTCTCTCTGTATTGTCTTTGTCATTCTTGACATCCGGCCTCTCCTGACTCCTCTTCGACGATTCCTATTTAGTAGTAGCCTTCTTCTTCGCGTCTAGGCGCGGAATCAAAACACACCATGGTTTCATGTGATCGCTCGATATTACATTACTGTAACGTCGTTGAGATACTGAACGATCGGGTAGGTCTTCTACAATGTAGCATTCGTTTCCTAAAACTTTCGTTACGACGTACGGTCCTTTAAAGACTGGGTCTAATTTATGATAGTCTCCTGTAGCCATCGGTATATAGTCAATGACTTCTAAATCATCTACTTCAAATTTTTGAGGTTTGGCATGCTTCAAGTCGAATTTTTTTTTCCATTTTTCCTGTTCAGCTTTTATATTTTCTGCCGCTTGATGACGATTTAGTTGTACATCCGTTTCTTCAAACTGGTCTTCTGTCATTGCTTGTATAATTCGGTTATACGATACATCTTTGAGATTATAATAAAATACCAAATCGTTCGGAGAAAATTTTGTCGTTGAATTCACGTTTGTATTCATACTCCACTGTATGTTGAACAAATGTTGATCCCAATCCTTGCTTTTATCCGTACTTGTTTTCAGCGCATTTAGTAGTGATTTATTCATTCTCTCAGCTTGACCGTTGGCGCGTGGTGTGGGCACTGCTGTTTTAATATGTTGTATGCCATAGTTTTGCACAAAATCTTTGAATTCCCTTGATGTAAACGAAGTACCTCTATCTGAAATGTTTCCTAATGGTTGTCCAAAAATACCAAACATTTGCGAAAGCGCTTTGTGTTGCGTGTTGCGACTAATATGGTGAACTTGGTGAATGCGCATACTATCACCAAAATGTAAATAATTCCGCTCTTGGTTCAATATGATCGATATTTATTGTCCGGAATGGCATCGCTACGTCCTGCAAGTGAATTTCTCCATCTGGTTTTCCTTCTTTTATTTTATTGATACATCATTCGGGACATGAGTCTATGTATGACTTAATAAATTTTCTCATCCTCGGGAATCAAAAATAACGACCAATTCGTTCCATTGTCTTCTGCTCACTGTAATGACCTACATCATCGTGGTTGCTTGTTTTTCGTTTTTTCGTCGTAATCTGCTTTTAGAAATGACATAATCGTTTTTTACTTGCTTCCAATCTGCACTTTTATCTTTAATTTTAAATATTTCAACGAAGCTCACTTAACTTGTAAAACGAACAACTCAAAACAAAACACAAAAAACTTACAAAAACAAAATCACAGTGTGAAACAGATTACTGCTAATAAAAACAAAAATACAACCTAACTAAAATTACAACATGAACTGCAGCATGCGAGAACCACCAGACCTGCATAGCAGCTCAAATACCCTACAATTTAAAATTGACAATACAAAAACTCTAACTAATCTATGTATCGGCCCCAAATACTTAATAATGAAACGCACCGACGAAGACAAAACACGTGCAAATTATTCGCCTTTCCAAATTAAAAAAAACTATAGACAACCTGTGCAGTGGTGAAGAGCAAACTCTTAGCAAACGGATCGTACGAAATTAAAACAAAATCAATGTAACAAGCCATGAAACTCATACAACTCATCGCATTAGATATCACAACAAATGTAGAAGTGTCTGAACACAATACTCGAAACCATTGCAAAGGTGTCATATATTGTAACAATCTCCACGAAGTTCAAGAAGAAGTAATACTGCAAGAACTCAAACAAGACAAAGTTACTGAAGTTAAAAAAATACTAAAACGACAACAAGATAAACTACAAGAAACCCGCTTAATAATTCTTACTTTCGGCACAATTGACCTACCAACAGACATTAAAATTGGCTATCAAAAAGTCAACATACGCCCGTACATTCCACTAATGCTAAATGCCCTACCTTTATTAAAAATAAAGAAATTCAAGCCATACGTACAATCGAAAAGACAACAATCAGAGGAGCTCAACAAATATACAATGAACGACATAGACTCCCACAATCATCCTACGCCGCAACAGCTAAATTACCATCCCATCAAAACCATGTGCAGCAACCCCAAAGAAAACTTGTACAATACGAAGAAGACATCAACGTAAGCGCCACAACATCAACAAAAACTCAAGAAACCAAATTAAACTCACCATCTCAATTAAGCTCCCAAATAATTAACGAATCTAAAATTACAATATTTCAAAAAAACAACAATAATCCAACACTTGCAACTACACTCAAATCTAAAAACTCAAAAAAAATTACAAAAAGCAATATTAAGTCTATACACAATTTAACCAGCAAAGATAACGATTCCGACATGATTACTGAAGACATCTTAGAATAACAAAACACAAAATATCCATACTGATCTCTCAAACAAAACAAAATTTACAAAAATAAAAAAAAACTTCCCCCTTAAGTTATGATTAAGATAATTCAATGGAACTGTCACGTCTATCTCAACAACTACTATCAGTTACAACTATTAATTAAAAAATTCTCCCCACAAATATTAAGCCTTCAAGAAACCCATTTTAAAACCACTTCACCAATGCCTACCCTAATCAACTACACCATCTACACCAAAAACTCATCCACGATCGCTTCCGGAGGCGTGGCTCTACTCATTCACAACAGTCTAGAACACAAAGTAATCCCACTTAATCAAGATTTTGACTCTATCGAAGTTGAAATCCTATCTAAAATCCCATTCAAAATAATCTCATGTTACAATGCGCCCCAAAAAAAATTTACCACATACCAGCTAGATCTTTTCCTTCGAAACACAAATAAGCCAAAAATAATAACTGGTGACTTCAATCAATCAAATCACTAACTGGCCAAAAAGCAGAAAAGCATTTGACAGAATAGGAATACACACGATACTCGACCAACTCAAAAGATGGAACATTGGACCCAATATTTTCAGCTACGTAAAAAACTTTATGACAAACAGAAAAATCATAACAAAAATAGGAAACAACTATTCTATGGCACGCCCTTTACAGAATGGTATCCCACAAGGGTCCCCCCTCTCGGTTATCCTCTTCACCATCGCTTTCAACAAACTCAACTCAATCATATCCTTTTACAAAAACATCCAAGTAAGCGTATATGCTGACGATTTTAATCTTTTCGTTAATATCCCTAATACCAAAAACCAAAACGTAGACCTAACCACACTATTCTCGCAAATATCAGATTGGTGCGATTACTCTGGAGCGCAATTATCCACTACAAAATGCAAACACCTACACATCTGTCGCAAACACAAATGCTCATGCCACATCCTTACAACTAACTATCAGTTAACAAATGTTAACTGCTTGAAACTCTTAGGCATCTACATCAACAACAAATACAACTTTCACGACCACATAAAATCCCTAAAAGCTTCGTTAGAAAAAAAGATCAACATTTTAAAATGCCTATCAAATCACATATTGACACTGTCACACATCCTCCCTAATCAACGTCACCAAAGCAATAATAATATAAAAAATTGACTACTGCCTCCCCTTGTTTGGATCTGTCCCTCAATATACCATCCGACCCCCTAATTCAATCACCAATTCTGCAATAAGAATATCACTCGGTGCCTTCAGAACCACTCCTATCAACAATATGCTTCACGAAGCCCAAATACGCCCACTACACATACGAAATCAAATTGCCACAGCCAAACTCTGCAAATCACTAACAAACTCACACAACTCCCCAATCATCAACATAATAAGAAACTATAAACATAATAAGAAAGTTAAATACCAATCAACAATAGACAGAATCATCAGCACTGCCAAAGTCTTCGACATCCCACACAAACATTATCCCAGTAACGCAATACGCTTTTGGTTTTTCACACTGACATACCGCATGATGTTCATGACAGCTGTGAAAGTGAAAAATGCTCAGTTTAGTTTGCCATTTCATCATGGAAAGACTTACGCCCGAACAACGTTTACAAATCATTGAAATTTATTATCAAAATTCGTGTTCTGTGAAAAATGTGTGTTGTTTACGTCCATATTATGGTCGACACAACCGACCAACCGAGCAAGCCATAAAGGCAATTGTGGATAAATTTCGCACACATTTTACTTTATTGGATATTCAACCATCGAATCGTGTACGGAGAGTGCGCACACAAGAGAATATTGCAGCTGTAGCGGCCAGTGTCAATGAAGATCGTGAATTGTCCATTCGTCGGCGTTCTCAGCAATTGGGACTGTGTCCTTCGACTACGTGGAAGATTTTGCGCAATGACATGCTGGAAAAAGTGGTGCAAAATTGGACCTTCCGTGTTGATCACTTGAAACGCAGTCGAGGCCAACATTTACATGAAGTCATTTTTAAAAAGTAATTGGCAGAGATTGTTTTATCATCTCAAATAAAAATTTAACAATAATATTTAAATTTTGTGTTTCATTTCAATTTTAAAAACCAAACGCTTAAAAAACACCCGTTACATACCCCACCATGGCACCTAAACAATCTTTTAACGGACTCCTCCCTCAGAGAGTATCTAAAAACCTCAACTCCTCTTCTCATATACAACAAATTATTTGAACAAATCCTTGATGACAACAAAAAATACAAATTCATATTCACAGACGGGTCCCAAATAAACAAAATCACATCTTACGCCATAACCAACGAACACAACATAATAAAATCAGGCTTAATACCATTTTACTCAACAGTTTTTTCTGCTGAAATTATCGCGATCTCAGAAGCGCTCAATATTTTTAAATACAAGCCCGGCAAATATGCCATATACACCAACTCCCTCTCAACCATTGACGCAATAGAAAACATCAACAACTCACCTATTATGCATCCTCCATACGAAACATCCTCACCAAATTTAAAATCATCTGGATCCCTGGCCATGTAGGCATTAAGGGTAACGAGTTAGCTGACCTTGCTGCGAAAAATGCTACCGTTCTTCCACTCAGCCTAACCCCAAATCACAACTTTCAAGACATAAACAAATATTTAAAAAACTCCCTCAAAACACTTACAAGAAACACAATACACAACACATCAAAACTGGTACCAAACTCTTGACCCGCAGGAATACAAAGCCCCAAAAAACACGTCAAGATCCCAACAAATTAAAATCATAAGACTTAGACTTGGCCACACTAACACTACCTCGACCCAACATTAACTTCTTCATGTCCATTCTGCAATAATACAGAAATAACATTACGCCGTATCCTAAAAGAATGTCAATCCCTAAAAACCTCTTATAATTAAATATTCAAAAATCTTGACCCAATTCAACTCCTTTCCCTACCAACTCCAAAAAATGTAAATATTATCCTTAAGTTCCTCTCCCAAACTAAAATTGTAAACCTAATATAATCACAACTAGAGAGTCGAAGGCCCCGGCAGCCAGCACTCTATAAGTTTAGTTAGCTATGTAATTTTACATTATAAGTTAACTGTACATAAAAAAAAATAAAACCAGAGGGCCGGGGCTAACTTCGACCGCGTCAAAGTTTGTATACCATTGCATCTTTTTTAGTAACTCTTTCCTTACCTATAGCCATCACAGGAAAAAACGTTTTATCTAAAAAGGTTAATGTTTGCGAAAGAACGGCCTACAATCTTCGGAAATAACGAAGATATTAATCAAAGTCACTGTTTTCCACCGATCGTTCCTATGGGAGCTATCTGATATAGTCACCCGATCTTGATCAAATTTGGCACAATTATTAATAAGAACACAAAACTGACCAATATCAACTTTTATGCCAATTGCTGATAAAATAATGAAGTTATTGAGAAAAGTCACTGTTCGTGACTTTGCCGTTTGTATGGGAGCTATATGATATAGTGGTCCGATCCGACTGAATCCGAGATATACAAACCCTGCAGTATATACAAGCCTACGTGCGAAATTTCTTTGTAGCTCTTACGGTCTAGGAGGAGTTCGCATCGATCCAGACGGACGGACAGACGGACGGACGGATGGACGGACATGGTTATTTGAACTTGTCTCGTCGTGCTGATCAAGAATATATATACTTTATATGGTCGGAGATGCTTCCTTCTGTGCGTTGCACACTTCTAACTAAAATTAATATACCCTTTTTGCAAGGGTATAATTAATTAAATATTTCAAAAATTTGCTTTAGCTTTGGATCTTGCTTTTGCATGGTATACACCCAGTCATTATCTATTAGAATGACTTTAAAAATTTCATCTGTTTCCATAATGCTGCTTTGTTCCTTAAGTACTGGTTGTCTGCTCATTCCATCTACATGTGGTAAGTCCAAGCCAGCTCGGTGCTTACATATGAAGTCGAATTCTTGGAGTCTGAGCCACCAACGCGCAATAGGCGGCTGAAGAGCGGTTGAATTCTTTAATGTTGCTACAGCGTTGCAATCCGTTATTACTGAAAATTGAGATCCAAGAAGGTATACCCGGAATCTTTCCAATGATTCGGCTATAGCTAAAACTTCCAGTGCTTGGCTTGAAGTAAAATACCGGCTTGATATCCTCTTCTTCCCGTTGAAATAGTCTTGCTGAAATTCCTATGGTGCTCGCATCCGTATGCACTTCATGATATTTCGTTGGGTCATATAGCGTTAAGACTGGTTCCGTTGTAATAGCTTCTTTTAAACGGTTGAAAGCCTCATTTTGATCAGGTGTCAATATAAAGTTTTGGTTTTTTTTCAAAAGCATTCTCAATGGTTATGCTATTATGCTATAATTTGGAACAAATTTACGGAAGAATCCAGTAATTCCCAAAAATCTCCGTATTTCTGTCTCATTCGTCGGCTGTGGATATTCAGCTATACATTGTGTCTTTTCTTTTCCTGGTTGAATTCCTTTACCAGTTAAAATATGACCTAGAAATTTGACTTCTTTTTTCATGAACTTGCACTTAGATGAACGTAGAGTTAATCCCTCGGATTTAACTGCTTCTAAAAATTCATTTGGAATAACTTTTCCTTCGTCAATCGTTTTTGATGAAATAATATCTTCATCAACATAGCTTATTATATTTCATTGATATTTGAGGTTTCGTATGATATCTGCGATGACTTTTTGGAATACCATTGGACCATTAATCAAACTAAGAGGCATGACATTAAACTCAAATAATCCGTCTGTTGTCATAAAGGCTGTAAATATCTTGCTTTCGTTGCCCATTTCTATTTGATAATATCCAGACGTCATATCCAGCGTTGTAAAGAAATGATTTCCTACTAACTTTGCCAATTGCTCTTCTACGACTGGCATCGGGTAGTGTTGCTTTACTGTGACTGCGTAGAGGACTCTGAAATTAACACATAAGCGATGTTCTCCATTGGGTTTGGGCACCAAAATCGAGGAGGCTGCATGTGGTGATGTGCTTCGTTGGATTATGTTGTAGTGCATTTCTTTTTGCAAATGGTACTTGATATCGCCGTCCCACAATTGGATTCGTGGTTGTTACTTTGATCTCCATCTTTGTTGATTTGCATCTGCCAAAATTTGAAAAATCTTCGGTAAAGCATTCTGTATAAGCATTCAATAGATCACTCACCTATTTGCGCTGAGGATCGTTAACCTCAGCGCCGATGTCAAACTCGCATTTAACCTCCATCGGAGTATTAGTTGACTTCATTTCGACCTTTGTCTTACCCTCTGCACATAAAATATGATTAAGTTCTTTATCTGGAACTACGTAGATGAATACATCTATTCGCCTGTTATCCCAAACAATCTCCGTTAACAGGCATCCCTTTGACTCAACAATTCCTCCTCCAAAACCTCTGAAAGAATCGGTCATAACCTGTAAAACTGTGTCCTTCGGTACCTGAGACTTTTGTATGAATGTATTGTCACTTCCAGTGTCTACAAATGCCTCATATCCGTGTCCTTCAATAAGTATTTTCTTCAAGATTGGGGGACGCTTCTTATCCTTTATGCTATCAACTTTCGACACCGTTGACCGCTTAAGTCTGCAATCTTTTCCTTCATGTCCTTTCTTAGAACAAAACGAACATCTTTTCGATTAAACCGGACACTTGGCTGCGATATGTCCAATATTATTACAATTAAAGCATTTTGGTCCCTTAGCATTATTATCCTTGTTAACCTCCATGGTCTTTGCGGTATCTGACGATGCGTATTCCGCCGTACGGTATGACTGCCATACGGATGAAGAAATCATATTCTCCAGTGACCGAAATAATTGTGCACATGTACATAAATTCATGGCTAGTAATGCTTTTGTTGACTCTTGCTGATTTAATCCGTTGATAATATATGAGTTGATAAATTTATCGTCTATATTAGCTTTTCGACCTATCGCCATCATTGAGTAGGAGTATTCAATTAAAGTTTCGTTATGCTTTTTCTTGCGGCGCATTATTTGCCTGTGAACATCTGATATATTAATTACACTTGGAAAATCCTTTAGTAGAGAATCCTTAAATTGACTCTAAGTCTGATATACTCTTTGTGAATCCAGCCAGTCTTTAGCTACACCTCTTAGCTTGTGCTGTACAGCAAACAATATGGTGGCATCTCTCCATTCATACACGATCTGTAACTGTTCTACTTTGTCCCAAAATTGTTGCGAATTCACTGCTCCTTTTAATGGGTTAAATTCGGGAAGCATTCCTATAACATTTTTTATCGATGTATTACTGTTGTAGTCCCGTGGACTTATCCGTTGTCCCATAGCTTGTTACTCGACTTCGTCGTGCTGATGGTTTTTCTCCGACCTTGCGGGTTCATTTACACGTTCCTGTCGTTACAACATCAGATTTAGTGTTCGTACGTTGATCGTTGATACAGCTTGCTATAAATCTGCTACCATTTGTTTCAGTTCATCCATTTGTCTCTGGATCGTACTATTTTGTGGGTTGAAATCGTATTCGTCGGTGTTTATTTGGTCCGTTCCTAGAATTGTCGTTATTTCATCAATCTTGGCTTGTTTGTTACCATTTACATGAATATTATTTGTCTGTAAAATAATATCCAAATCCGCCACTCGTAGTGTAGATAATTTAACCAACATTTTCTTAACTTTTTTTTTTCAAGGCAATTATCTCTCTTACTTTTTTTTCCATGCTTTTTAGATCTGGCCCTTTCTCTCGATAGGTTTATTGATAAATGCTATCGATACATATGATAGTTAGGTATGGACTTCTCCGCGTCTTCTGTGATTGCCTTTCTCGTGGAGATTTCTTTGTCGATGTTTGCTTTCTCCCTTATGACTTTCCGTTGTCGACGTGTTGCCTCCCCATGAAATGTGCAAACCTTTTTTCGTTACTTTGGGAATTCGTGACCGTCTTGCGAATTGTGCCGTGGCGTCTTTTCCCGCGTTCCGATTGATCTATAGTTGTCTCTTTCACAGGTTTTCTGTTAATTTTGAGAATTCGTGACCGTCTTGCGATTAATGCCGTTGCGTCGTTTCCCGCGTTTTTTTTTATGTATCTAGCTTTGTCTTTTTACAGTTTTGGAAGGTTTGTGACCGTTTTGCTTCTTTGAAGTTTTGTCTTTCTTCCACTGTTTCGTTGACCTATAGATATCTCTATTACTCTTTCGGGAAATCGTGACCGTTTTGCACTTTTGTCATTTGTCTTTTTCCCTTGTCTCGTTGGGTTCTTAAATTTATTTCGTCACTTATGAAAATAAATTATTCGGGCTTTTTCGAAAGCCTTGTGTCTTCGTATCCCACTTCTGATTTGTCAAGATACCGATTTGTTGGATACATTTATTACAGCTTAAATTCTGATAGAAATAATACAAATTATATATATGTGCCGAATATCCATTGTTGTTCTTAGTATTTTCCATTTTCTTTACTTTGAATACTTTCTACTGTTCACTCTCACTTTGTATTAATAAACTGTTAGCGCAGCGAGTTTAGGTGTTATTCCGGCACGTCTGATTTTTAGACTGCTTATGCCGACTCCAATGACTTAACACCAAACCTTACTCGACAACATTTCCAATGTTGTCACGCTGTCAGGCATCTCAAATCTGCCGAGTCATCCTGCAATCTTAACATACCAATTGTCAACCTGCAAAGGGCAGTGTTGGACATACCATAGTTACAGGTGACATACCTGTCAATTCACATATCAAACATTAACAAAACATTAGCCTACTCTTAAGCACTCTAAATTCTCGGACACGGCCCTTCTGACCATCACACGTCCTCGTGTGTTACATTAATAACGTTACGACATGCATTGCTCATTTTGAAATGACAATTTGATTCAATCTTATTATAAAGAATGTTAAAATAAAGCTTAGTTTTTATTGTTCTATGGGTTGATCAGTGTAAGAATAGAGGATTTAGATCTGACTATTACTCTATGCACCCGGCGTTCAGTGATCTCCCACTAGTTTTCTACTCTCTAGTTCCGGACACCAACCATATTGGGCTCCTATCACCTCACCTCTCCATACTGATACTGACAAGAAAACACAATAACTCGTGCTCCTACCAGCACCCGCAGAGTAGTGCTTCAGGTAACCTTCAGGAATGGAGTCTGACATTCTGCATTGAAAACCATCAATGCCTTTCACCACATTGGAGTCCACCAATGTCTCTCACTCGTTAGAATCTACTAACGCATCACCAGAGTCTCTTTCAACTCTGTTCTTCTTGGCGTCTCTTTCAACGCCGTCTTTCTTGACGTCTCTTTCAACGTCGTGACCCGTATTAGAATCCACTAATACATCACTATCAACACACATGTCCAACTCAGTGGGAATCCCTTCCGCCGGCATACTTCTCAATGATTCGTGCGAATATTTATAAGTTCGCTTATTAGCCGTGGATTTTAAATCGAGTATCTACGCCACTTGGAATGGTCCCCTGAACATTGGGTCTAGCTTCGTCTGATGTCTCTCTTAATTTCTGAGCAATACATAATCGCCTACTTTGAATTTTGCAATTTTGAGTTTGTTTTTGTCAAATCTAGCTTTTTCATAGGAGGCGGATTTATCTTTGTTTTCTTTAGATATTTTTCTTACAAGACTTACATCGATTTTATTCTGATTCTCAAAAACATGTAATATATTTAAAGGTCGAACTTCTTTACCAATCAGTAATTCCAAAGGACTATTTTTAGTGGTTTTATTTGTTGTGCAATTTATGGCCAGCTGTATTTCGCCTAAAGCTAACATTCGTTTTAACACGCTCATAACGCGCTCTACCTGACCGTTCGCGCGACTAGCACCTGTTGCAATCAAGTGTAAACCTATCTTTTGCATGGTGCAGAACTTGCTAAAATCCTTTCCAGTAAAACATCTGCCTTGGTCAGCAATGATTCCATTCCGTGAAGTGATATCGATGACTTTAAAGCACTGACGCAACTTTCAGTATTTACGTTTACAGTATGATACAAATAAACAAACTTGGTAAATGCATCGATTTGTACTATAAGGTACTCCTTTTTATCGCTTCTTCCACTCAGCTTGCCAGTTTTATCTATGTGCACCGTGTGCCATGGTATATCATGGTATATACATAAAAAAGCTTCTGCTCTCTGACGTGACGGTCGTGTTTTTGCTTAGCTCCTGAGTTTTATTAATATATATTGTTTTTTTCCCAATTTTTAATTGTGCCTAGTTTGTTTTCGTTTTCGCTGGTGTCATTTGCTTGAAACCCTTGTGTTTTATTTGCATAATTCGCCAAATTTAACAGTTTTTTTTTTTTTTTTGTGATTAGTGTTTGGTGCATCTAAATTGTTTTTATTTTTTTTCTTATTGTTCTCTCCCGTCATTGCTTCTGCAGTTGCTCCCCTCATCGCCCCCATCATACCATCAGTGCTAGTGGTTTTGTTGTTCTCTCTGCTTTGTGCTTGTGCTCAGCTTCCCTCCCGCGTAATTACTTTTCTAAGGCCGCCTCTCAAAGCTCGTCTTATAACTGTTCTTGCACTCTCTCTTGTGCTGTGTACTCTAGCTGTCTCTTTGTTTTATTTGTAATTATTGATTTTTTATCGATAATTATCTTTGTGCTGTTTATTTAAATTTTTATATATATTTTTTTTGTTGTTTTTTTTTGCCTTGTGTTTATTTTGGCTTTTCAATGGCTTGTTGTCTACCCAATTGCAAGCATTCTGATCGTTTTGACGATCAGTATAGAGCAATATCGTGTTGGCTTTGCGACAATCTTATTGACTTAAAATGTGCTGGCCTCAACGGCCGTGATTACGACAAATTTTCTGGTTTGTCTGTGTCTAAGCCTGAGCTTGGCTTAATGCGCTGGACTTGCCCATCATGTGCCAGCCAGCAGCTTGATTTTAGCCGAATGTACAGGGATCTTCGTTTAAAGTTTCTTTCTCTAAATAAAATGGCCAAACAGCTGTCTAATGAGTGTGACTCTAGCATAAATTTATTGTCGCAATTCAAGTTTGATCCACCTTCTAAGGAATTGCCCAAGAAATGTACCCTTGAGTTGCCTCATAAGCAGTCGCCCGCACTTTCTATTACATCTTCTCCCATTTTACTTTCGCCTATACCATCTTCTTGTCCCTCTTTATGCTCTTCTTTTCAGATTGATGTACCCACTACAAGCCCTGGTGTACCTCAATCTATCCCTCACGGGAACTCTGATCAATTACTGGATCATGCTGGCTTTCAATCACTTGCGGATCCCAATGCTCCTCCGCCTCCACTAACTGTAGTGCCTCATCGTAAACAATTATTTATCTCTAGGCTTGCTCCAGATACTTCTGAATCGTCTGTGGCAGCTTACATTGGTAATATATGCCCTGCTAAGGTTTTAATTCAAAAGTTTAAGTTTTCTAGGCCTCGCTGAAATCTCCTCTTTTAAAATTACTGTACCAAATGAGTATTTCTCAGCTATGGTTGACCCTAACTTTTGGCCAGAGGGCCTAGTTGTACACGAATTTGCGCCCAATAAGCGCTCCCGCCCTTTGCCTGTCCACCTTCCTAATGTATCTTCTGCTTCAAAAAACTAATAACGTCTAGTCTTTGCATTCACTATCAAAATGTAAGAGGACTTCTTACCAAGCTCTCGAAACTATTCTGCGATAGCCAAACCTTTTTGGCTGACATATTAGCTTTCTCTGAAACTTGGCTTAACTCCTCTGTTCTGGATAATGAAATTCTTTCTAATAACTTTATTTCTTATAGGCTTGATCGTGTTGGTCGTCGTGGCGGCGGAGTACTCATTGCAGTCAACTCGAATCTGTGCTCAAGTGTTGTGCCGATTGATCTCCCCTTAGGTGTTGAGGTTATTTGCGTCGAAGTTACATGTTCTAACTTTAGCTTATATATCTCTTGTTCATACATTCCTCCAGCTTCTGATATGATGATCTACATGCACCATGCTGATGCTTTGCGAACTATTTTTAGTCGTCTTAAAGATCGTGATTTTTTTATAGCTTTAGGTGATTTTAACTTGCCTAATGTTTCTTGGCTTGCTGATGATAATCTATCTTTCTTAATTCCTTCATCTCAACATGTTTTTCTTGATAGCCTACTTGAATGTCCGCTATATCAGTTGAATTCTTTTCTTAACTCTTCTAAAAGAATCCTCGATCTTGTTTTTGTCTCTGATCCCACTGTTAGTGCTGTATCACAAACACAGCCCCTAGTGAAGCCTGAAGATACTTATCACCCTACCATTGAAATTACTATTTCTTACAATTCCGTTAATAATTCATTCAATAACATCTCAAATTCTCGTCGCAGATGTTTTCGTAAAACAAATTTCAATCTTCTTAACAGCCTTATTTTCTCTTTTGATTGGTCATTTCTATTTGAGTGCTGTGATATAGATTGTGCAGTAAATTTTTTCTACTCTGCTCTTAATTCTCTAATTGATAAATGCGTTCCTTATGTGAATGTCTCTACCGTCTCCAGTGCGCCAGTCTGGTTCACACGTAGGCTCTCTAATCTCCGTAACATTAAATCGAGATATTTTAAAAGATTTAAAAAAACTGGTTCGCGACTTGACTATGCAAATTATTGTGTAGCCAAATCTCAATTTTGCCTTTTAAATACTCAATGCTACAATAATTATATCGTTCGCTGTAAGGTTGAATTTTATAATAACCCCAAAAGATTTTATAACTTTGTTAATTCCAAAAGACGCTGTAATTTACTACCTTCCACCTTCAGACTTAATGACCAGACTGCTAATTGTGATTCAGATATTGCAGATCTGTTTGCTAAATTCTTTCAGTCGACTTATTCTTCTACTGCTTCGGATCCCACACCTTATCCCTTCACAATTCCACATTTAAATTGTATGTTTTTTCCTAATATTACTGAAGACTGTATTATCTCTAGCTTGTCATCTATGACGTCTTCCTTCGTACCCGGGCCTGATAATATACCTAGTTGCATCCTTAAAATGTGTTCGATTTCCCTATCTAAGCCTTTATCTCGGTTATTCTTTATATCGAGTGAGACTTGTCGCTTCCCTGATATTTGGAAGGAGTCTTTTATTATTCCGCTTTTTAAAAAGGGTAACAAATCGGATATTTCTAAATACCGTGGCATTGCCAAACTTTCGGCAATACCTAAGCTGTTTGAGAAAATTATTACGTCTTCCCTTCAACACCTATCCAGATCCGCTATTTCTGCTTGTCAGCATGGCTTCATGAAAGGTCGTTCGTCGCTTACCAACCTTTTAGAATTGACTACCCTTGTACACCATGGCTTCCGTAAAAAGTGTCAAACTGATGTTATTTATACTGACTTTAGTAAGGCTTTCGATACGGTTGATCATTCCTTGCTTCTCATGAAACTTAACATCATGGGTTTTTCCCCGAAACTATTGGCTTGGTTAAAGTCGTATCTTATTGGCAGAACCCAAAAGGTGTCTTTTCGTTCCTCGATATCTAAAACTGTTCGAGTTACGTCAGGTGTCCCCCAAGGCAGTCATCTGGGCCCACTGTTATTTACCTTGTTTATAAACGATTTGCCTTTGGCCTTGGCTCATTCACGCGTGCTCATGTTTGCGGATGACGTGAAGATTTGCTATTCATATAATGATCCTTCTTTCCAACAGTACTTGCAATCAGATCTCGATGCGTTCTGTGTTTGGTGTCACGTTAATAAATTACACCTTAATGCCTCTAAATGCTCTTTTATGACTTTCAGTCGTTTGTCGCCGTTCCTAGCTCAATACTCAATTAAGTCTGTTCTGTTAGATTGTGTACCATCATTTAAAGACTTAGGCGTTATGTTTGACCCAAAACTTTCTTTTAATATTCATATATCTTCAATTGTTAATAGAGCATGCAGTCTTCTTGGCTTCATTAAACGTTGGGCCAAAGAATTTGATGATCCATATGTGACAAAGGTTCTATACACTTCGTTAGTTCGCCCTACTCTAGAATATTGCTCACCAGTGTGGAACCCTCAATATGATGTTCACCAGCGTAGTATTGAATCGGTACAGAAGCAATTCCTTAAGTTTGCGTTACGCGGTCTTAATTGGGACCCGAATCTTCGCCTACCTTCTTATTCTGACAGACTTCTTCTTATTAATCTTCCTTCACTTTACAACCGTAGGCTCGTATTTGGCATTCTCTTTCTACATAAAGTAGTCAACGGCGAAGTCAGTTCTATCAATTTACTAGATACGCTATATTTTTGTGTTCCCTCACGTCGGACCAGAAACTTTTTTCCTCTTCACCTTAGTAGATGTTTGACTAACTACTCTCTTCACGAACCTCTTCGCGTTCTTTGCCAATCTTTTAACAACCTTTCTCACCTTATTTCTCCTCATCTATCTGTCACTTCTCTTCGCGCTATACTTTTTAATTATCTACAGCTTAACCACTGAAAGTATTCTGGACTGGATATTTGATTGGCTGCAACTCATCCCTGACCACATTGGCTGTGAATCGGGGCATAGCTGGCACCTTGTTGCAAATAAAACACCTCCATCGGGTCGGGGATGTTGTGCATATAGCTAAGCTACCTTAATGAATTAATTACTATTTGTATTTTAGCTTAAGCTTTTTCGTCGACTGCTGACTTAGTTGACGTAAATAAATAAATAAATAAATAAATAAATATCTACTTTAGGAATGGGATGGACCTCTACTTGTATTTTGCCCGACGGCGGTTTAGTGAGTCTGCAGGTAATACAATTATCTACAAATTTAAGGACATATTTACGCATATTTTCGAACCAGTAGAACTCGTAAATTTTATCCAAAGATTTTTTCCAACCGAGATGTTCAATTGCCTCATGAAAGTGATTCACTACCGACCTCCTAAATGGTTTGGGTATAACAGGAAGGCATCTAAATTTACCATTCCGTTGGATTTTTCGGAAGAGCATTTTGCCAAACCCTCCTCCAACTCGTCATTTTGAAATCTAGAAATGATCGAAGAAGTCTCAAAATCTCTTTGTTGCTCAGCAAGAAGCCAATTGTCTGATATCTCAGTCAAATGCACACGTTTAATGGGAGCCTGAGCAGACAATTTAATAGGTAATGGATAACGAGAAAAGAAATCCACATGGGCCATCTTTACACCAGGTCTATACTGAAGTTCAAAGTCCAATGACTGCATATAAGCCCACCATCGATGGACTCTTGGCGTCAGGTCGACTTTAATGCGTGAAGCCTTTAACGAATTACAGTCGGTGTAAACAACAAAATGTAGGCCCTGCAGGTAGTGACGAAAATGCTTCATGGAATTGAACAATGCCAGCGTCTCTAGTTCGTATGAATGATAACGAGATTCTGGAGGTGAGGTTCGTTTGCTGTAAGATTCAACAACATGAGGTTTATTATCGATTTTATGTAATAAGATCGCTCCGTAGCCATCCATACTAGCATCTGTATGTAAATCGATGGGGTGCTTAGGATCAAATATAGTGAGCTCATCTGCTAATGTTTTTATTACACTCTGGCGAAATTGCTCGTGTTCCAATTTCGACTCGAATGTCTTATTCTTGCATGTGAGACAATACAACGGCTTCATTGTTTGTGAAAATCCTGGCATAAACTGTCTAACTTGAGTAACAAGACCGAAAGGCATCGTCAAAAACTCAAATTGTCCCTCCGGTGTAACGAAAGCTGTACGCTCAATTGAATTTGGGGTGAATAGGAATCTGATGGAAACCACTTACCATGTCTAGACAGGAAAAATATCTTGCCCCACCCAGTCTAGAGATTTGATCATTAATTAAAGGCAACTGATACTTGTCGGCCACAGTATTCAAATTCAACGCGCGATAGTCATCGCAAGGCCGGTCAGAGCCGTTTTTCTTTTTGACAAGCAGTATAGGGCTGGCAAATGGCGAACAGCTAGGCCGAATAATTTTTGACTCTATTAACTCCTCAATCCTACCCCTTACCATTTCTTTTTCATCTAAACCGAGCCGTCTCTGAACAGTTTTGCTTGGATCAATCAAACGAATTTCCAATTGGCCGGTTGTGATGATGATCCTTTAGGGCAAGCAGACTTCATGTGTCCTGCAACTCCGCATTTGAAACAAATAATTGGTCCTCTCTTCATCTCTGGTGTACGGGCAGTTTGCTGAGAAAATCTCTGGTTTCCTTGTCTTCTTAAACGGCAATCCGCCATTTTGTGTCCATTTTTTCCGCAAAAGTGACATTTCACGGCAGGTTGTAGTTATAGTCGCATTTGCTTGTTTTCAGCGTCTACTGGAACGGAATGGTCTTTCCTTTTACCAATAGCAAAGGCTTTAACTCATTAAGCATCTCGTTGCGCGTCTTGGTGTTGGTTGTAAAAATTGTTCGTTGCAGCTTCGGCTCGACCTGAGCAGTCACTTCTGATGTCGAATATCCATTGTTGTTCTTAGTATTTTCCATTTTCTTTACTTTGAATACTTTCTACTGTTCACTCTCACTTTGTATTAATAAACTGTTAGCTCAGCGAGTTTAGGTGTTATTCCGGCACGTCTGATTTTTAGACTGCTTATGCCGACTCCAATGACTTAACACCAAACCTTACTCGACAACATTTCCAATGTTGTCACGCTGTCAGGCATCTCAAATCTGCCGAGTCATCCTGCAATCTTAACATACCAATTGTCAACCTGCAAAGGGCAGTGTTGGACATACCATAGTTACAGGTGACATACCTGTCAATTCACATATCAAACATTAACAAAACATTAGCCTACTCTTAAGCACTCTAAATTCTCCGACATAGTTATATTGTGTTCTTCGTCCGATCGTCGCGGCTTCTCGAACAAGACTCCCGTACTCTACCTCTACGTTCTCTCTCTATGCTCTCTCTCTCACTCTGTATGCTCTCTTTTTATGCTCTCTCTCTCTGTATAGTCTTTGTCATTCTTGACAATTGGTGGGATCACTCCAAAATTTGGGATAACATTCTTCAGAAACTGTACTTTAAGATAAAAGAATAAAAACAAATCGATTTTTTTACCTAGCACAACATAGACATATAACCTCTTAAACACAACTACTCATATATATCGATAGCATATAATAAAGCAGCAGCCTAACACTCCTGTTTGCACGCTGTAACTGTCGACATAAGTCAGCAAAATACAAAGGTTACACTGCAATCCTTTCGACCAATATAATGGAAGCAGAACGGGTTAACCTACCCACGCTGTTCTACCAGGACCTCATCTCGACTAGAATCTAGAGTTACCCGAACACCTTGAATTATATTGAGAGCGCGTCTGAAAGACTTACAAAAGGTATTAAGTGTGCATATGACTGCTCAATGGAATTCACAAATGATTAGCAAAAACAACGTGAACGTCTTAGCTAGTATTTTCACAGCGTATTTTGTGTATGTCGCCTATTCATATTAACCAAATCCCATGGATGGGTTATATTAGAGAATAATATGAAAGATTTTCGGACACAACAATTTGCAGGTGCTATAAATTGGCCTCCGCGTCTGTACCCAACCTACCATGAGCCTGCCAGCGAAAGTTATCGCAGACTCCTAAAACGAAAGTTAGGACCTTTTAGTCTACATCAGTTAACTAAAAAAATTAATATTTCATAATGAACTTATTATTTATTTAAACAACTCAAAATTATATGCATCTTCATGCAATACGTTGGATCAACGTGCTCTACAAGGATTATTCATTTTCAGAATGTTTAGCTGAAGGATCCGATGCAAGATTCGCATACTTCGTCTTAATTCTACTGATTATCCTAATAAACTTCAAAGTGGGTAACCAAAAACATAATATATATGTAATAACCTTATGTTGATGGTTTATACTATCAATCTCTGTGAACATTTTTATACACTTGTAAAAAGAGTGTATTAATTTTGGTCAGAAGTGTGTAACGCATAGAAGGAAGCTTCTCCGACCATATATATATTCTTGATCAGTACGACGAGACGAGTTCAAATAGCGAAAATTAAATTGAACGGTGACAGTGCCAAATTTGATCTAGATCGGGCCACAAAATCATATAGCTCCCATAGGAACGACAGGTAGAAAACAGTTACTTTGATCAATAACTTCGCTATTTCCTATGCTAAGATCGTAGGCCGCAAACATTAGACTCTTTAGAAAAATGTTTTTCCACTTTATAATATCATATTTATTTTCTGAAAATAATAATTATACCCTTGCAGAGGGTATTATAAAATTGGTCAGATGTTTGTAACGCACAGAAGGAGACGTTTCCGACCCCTAAAGTATATATATTCTTGATCAGCATGAGGAGCTGAGTCGATATAGCCATGTCCGTCTGTCCGTCTGTCCGTCGGTGCGTACGCGTTTTACTCAGCCATCTTAAGAGCTATCGGGATGAAATTTTTTTTGGGGGCTTATTTTTACCCAGGTGAAATAAAGTATGAAAATCATCGGGATCGGACTACTATATCATATAGCTCTGGAACAAAAATTTTTGCAAAAATTGGAGTATCCCCATGAAATTTACCAATATAATAGAATTTGGTATAAAATCTCAGATCCCAAAATTTGATCGGATAAATAGAACACAAGTTACAGTCAATACAAATCGGTTCTACGTCATCAGCAAATCAAACAGAGCACATGCATACCCACACACAGACGCAAAGCTACATGAACTGTATGTGTATGCGTGCGATGCTTTTGATGGTAGAAGAAGAAAAATTGTAGTAAGAAGAGTAATAATTTGAATGTTTTGTTTGTGTATTTATGAATTGAGTTGCAGGGAAAGAAATTTCAAAATGTAAAAATATTATTGCCAAGGACTGCAAGGGTATATAAACTTTGGCATAGCCGAAGTTAGCTTCTTTGATATTTATAAGTAACGATGGCAAGATATTTATTTTTCGATGTGCAGCTAGTGCGTCTGGTGTGTCTCGTTGCCGGAAGAAGAAGGAAGCAGCTTTTCAGTGTAGCCTGAGGCCACATACCGATATTTTTCATAGGCGACTTAATACTAACAGTCGATACTTAAAATACTGACTTACTACTAATCGATACTAACAATACTGGCTTCGATACATGTGTCAGCATTTAACAGAATTCATAAATAACTTTCTTCTTACAACTCGGCCGTCCTGACGAGGAATCGACCTCGATTCCAATTGCTAATAAAAGGGGGGTAAATAATAACCTCAAGTGGTTAGTGTCGCCTTTGTTTGGATATCAGAAGTGCAATCTTGATCAGGGGCAGCCCATAGCTTTAATTTGGAGGCTTCTAAGACCCCGACATATGGTAGTTGGGTGATCTGGGAGCCCTCCACATCCCAGATAACATATCGGTCATTCGGAAGTTTTTTATGAACCACGTTCGTCCACGATACCGTCTGATAAGTTTTTTGTTTGTACCTGCCGAAGTATCCACATTCTTAATAACCACGAAATCCCACTCCTCAAAACTAACGGCAGGGGGTGATGCTTCGCATAATACTCAACATTACATTCTTGGGACTTGACAATGTTACGGAAGGCTACTCTCCGGACGTCTACCTCTGAGGCATCGACCTCCGCCGTTCGCTCACCCAACCGTTCGGTTAGTTCATCCATTACCACGCCTCGTTGTTCAATCCCGAATACGAGTACGGACGCGCAAAATTTAGTTGTGGAGTGGACGGAGTTATTAAATGCAAACTCTATGTTCGGCAGTTGTTGGACCCAATCCGCGTGGTCCACGGGCTCCGTGAGTTTACCTAACATAGGGCCCAAATCACGGTTAACCCGCTCGACTTGGCCGTTGGCCCGGGGTGAGGCAGTGGCATTTTGCACATGAATTATATTATTGGCCCTCAGAAATTCTCCGAATTCGGAGGAAGTAAAGCAGGTACCTCGGTAGCTGATAATTCGGCGGGGTCTACTGTAATTTGCATAATACTGAGATTTTAACGTCTGACATACTTCACGTGAATTAGTAGTAACAGCAGGGTACAGCTTCACAAATTTAGTGAAAGCGTCAATGACAACCAGAAGATACTTTTTCTTAGAGCGTATGGACGGAAGGCGACCAAGATTGTCAATATGAATGGTATCAAACGGAAAGGGCACTTTTGGAATACTATGTAGCGTGACACGGTTGTCTTGAGCGGAAGCGGAGTAGTAGATACACTTGAGGCAATTTTTTATGTAATTGTTAACATAAGACTTCATACACGGGAACCAGAAATACTTCTTGATTTGTGTACAACATTTCTCCGTGGCCATGTGGCCAAGCTTTTCGTGCACTACTCGTATGACATGATTTATCATTTCTGAAGAGACATAATGTTGGGGTACACTCGTCGGGGACAGGCGGTACACTACTCCGGCTCGCAGTTCGAAATCCGCTATTTCATGTTTCTCTAACTCATCTCGGAGTTTGACAATCTCAGGGTCCCGGTTCTGAGTTAACTGCAGTTGGAAGTCGAGGTTTAAATCGTCAACGTATGCGGGGCATACTAACCCCCGAGCGGTGTACAATCGTTTAGTTGTAATTTTCTAACAGCAGGTCCCAGCGAGCAATTTGTGCGGAATGTCCACCGTTTCTCAGTGTCAGCGCCAGGGAACTACAATCCGTGACGATTTTGAACGGAATGAACTTAAGGTACGTCTCAAAACGTTTCAAAGCATATATGATCGCTAACGTCTCTAGTTCATAACTGTGTAATTTCGATTCGGCAGCGGAGGCTGTCTTAGAGAAGTAGAACACTGGGTGCAATTTACCGTCGGTTTGTTTCTGGAGTAGCACTGCTCCGAAACCAATTGAACTAGCATGGCAGTGTAACTCTTCAAACTTCGGGTTGTAAATAGATAACACGGGGGATTCGATCAGTTTCGACTTCAGGGTTCGAAGACGTAAGGGGTATTTTTTCTTAACAATCGGGACATCGGGTACGCAATCTTGGCGAAACCAGGTACAAATCGGCGGAAGTACGAGAATTAGACTAAGCAGCGCTCTAATTCCTTGCTATGCCTTGGGATGGGCAAATCATGTATCGCCTGAAGATGAGCTGGTTTAGGCGTGATACCGGCAGAATTGGCCAAGTAACCCGAGTACTCCAGATCCCTATACGCAAAACGGCATTTAGCCAGCTTAGCCCTTTTTTTTCTTAACGTATACAGTATTTCCTTCAGTACCACCAGATGGGTTTCAAAGTCATGCGATGCGACTAGGATATCGTCCATATATATCACTAGTTGACCTCGGTTTATAAATTCCTTAAGGCCAAAATAAAGGAATCTAGCGAACACGGAGGGGCCATTACAAAGTCCGAAGGGCATGCGTACATATTCAAACTGGCCATCAGGGGTTACAAAGGCAGTATATTTGATTGAGTCTGGGTGCATTTTCACATGGTGGAACCCGTTCTTCACGTCCAAGACAGTGAAGAATGATTTACCACCCAGATGTTCGATGCAATCATCTAACAGAGGAATCGGAAAATGATCTCGAACTGTAATTTTGTACAACAGCCGGTAATCTACACACTTTCTCAGGGTGTTATCCTTTTTAAGTACGGGGACAATCGCGGCAGCATGAGGAGAACTACTGTGGCGAATAATACCAGCTTTCAAGAGATCATCACAGATCTCACGCACCTCGATGCGTTCGTGATGCGACAGACGGCGAGGGCGGCAGAAAATCGGAGTTTGGCTAGTCAGTTCTATTTTTATATCATAGTTCACGGCTTGATTAAATCTGGGGCAACCTGTACATACGCAGTGAAAATAATAGACTTAAGGGCTGCTGCAGCTGTAGAAACTCATGCTGTTTTCTTATCATCGTCAGTTGCTCGTCCAGGCTGGGGGAGGCGGAAGCAGCAGGTGTGACGACTGCACGGAGGGCGCTAACGCGGGCATATTTTCCCATGGGTCCGCGACCAAGGGAACGTCGGAGTCCATGACGGATGTGGCATGCGACGCAGCCGCCTGCATAGCGGATGTGTAAGAAGCGGGCACAGCAGAGGCGGGTGCGACAGCGGCGGGTACGGCAGGGGCGGGTATGGCAGCGGCGGGCACAGCAGAGGCGGGTGCGGCAGTAGAGGGCCCAGCAGGGGCGAGTATGGCAGCGCCGGGCACAGCAGAGGCGGGTGCGGCATCAGCTGGGCCAGCAGGGGCGAGTATGGCAGCGGCGGGCACAGCAGAGGCGGGTGGGGCAGCAGCGGGCACAGCGGCACCAGGTACTGCACCGGCAAGCACAGCAGTGGGTGCAGCAGCGGCGGCCACAGTGGCAACCGGTACTGCAGCGGCAGGCACAGCAGTGGGTGCAGCAGCGGCGGACACAGTGGTAACCGGTACTTCAGCGGTAGGCACATCACTGCCAGTTTATTTTCTGAAAATAATAATTTATTTATTTATAATGTGATTGGGCAGTGATTGCAAATTAAATCCAATCTTCTTACTAGCTATATCTACAAGGCCTTAAGCTACAAATGGACTAATTGATTTTTGTTTAAATCTACTTAAATATGTATTTACAGTAGTTGTTCTTATTTTTTAGCTGATGTTGACGATATTATGCGCAGTACGTTCAAGTGGCGCCTACGACACCAGGACAGCGCCTGTTACGCGCGAGCCCAACCAGATAACTGCCCACCTCCCACTCGACCGACCGAGGGGTGCAGCCGTATAACACACGGCACGAATCGCATGGACAAAAACACAATAGAAAAAACAGACAAACAAATAAATAAAGAATACTATAGCTATCTATTAACTAAATAGGATAGAAGTTTTAATCATATTAATAGAAAACTCTGAGCCGATTACAGGGAATAGAAGGTTGTGATCAGAGCAGAGGACCCTGAAAGGTTCATGCAGGGCATAGTTAGAAGAACAACGACTTAGGGATAAAGGAATCAAAGGATGTCTACTCCGTCTACATGGTACCGACAGATTTATCTGAGCTAATAACTCAGGCGAGTCGATATCACCAATTAGGAGCTTGTGCATAAAAATAACACCAAGCATAATTCTACGGTTAGTTAGGGAAGGAAGGTTAATCAAGAGAAGTCAACTAGAATACGAAGGAAAATTGACATTGCGATCCCAGCTTAAGCCACGAAGGGCAAATAGCAAAAACTGCTTTTGAACGGATTCAAGTCGAATCTGGTGCGACTCATATTGAGGTGACCAAATGCAAGATCCATACTCTAAAATAGGACGGACAAGCGAACTAAAAAGAACTTTAGTTGTATAGGGGTCATCAAATTCTTTTGACCATCTTTTAATGAAACCCAGGACACTCATGGCCTTTGCGACCGTGGTGGAAATATGGGTGTTAAAATTTAACTTATGGTCCATAAGTACGCCCAATTCATTCATATTATTTAGACGTTCTAAAGGACTATTGTTTAGAAAATAAGTGACCAGTTGAGGAGAGTTACGAAAAAAGTCATTACCTTACATTTGGTAGTGTTAAGATTTAATAAACTTAACTGGCACCAGGATTGAAAGTTTTTAAGATCAGCTTGTAGCCGATTAAATGAATCTGTATCTTTATAAGTAAGACAAAGCTTGACATCGTCATAATACATAAGCACACGCGAATGCACAATGACTGATGGAAGATCGTTAATGAACAGTGTGAAAAGCAGAAGGCCAAGATGACTACCTTGAGGTACACCAGAAGTCACAGGAATGGAATCGGAAAAAGAAGACTTAAAAAGTACCTTCTGTTTTCTATTTGTTAAATATTCTCGAACCCAAGAAAGGAAAAGGGGTGGAAACCCAATGTCGCTCAGCTTAGAAAGTAATAGGGTATGATTTACGGAATCAAAGGCTTTGCTGAAGTCAGTGTATATGACATCAGTTTGTTTACCATTTTTGAACCCCTTGATAATTATTGATGTAAATTCTAAAAGGTTAGTGGTTGTAGATCTACGTTTCACAAACCCATGTTGGGATGGCGAAATAATAGAGCTGCAAAAATGTTGCAATTGAGAAGTTATAATTTTCTCAAAAGCTTTCGGAATAGCGGACGATTTTGAAATACCCCTATAGTTAGAGGCTTCGGACTTTTTGCCATTTTTATGCAGAGGAATGATATACGACTCCTTCCAAATAGATGGAAAAGAGGAAGATTCAACAGACAATAGAAACAATTTTAAAATGGGTTTACATAATGCGTTTGCACAGAACCTGAGTATACATCCAGGTAGACCATCAGGCCCCTGAGAATAAACAGGTTTAACCAGTTTAAGAGAACTTTCATTATTTACTGGATTAAAAATACAATTAGCCTTTTTTAAATGATAAGGATACGGACTTGCTCGATATTCCGTTGAGGAATAAGTTGTTTTGAAAAAACTCGCAAACATATCGGCAATTGCCTGATCAGTGCTCGCTTTTTTCTTTTGAAAGGGCAAAAAAGATGGATGCACAGAGGTTTTAGGTTTAGAGTTAACGAAATTATAAAATTGTTTAGGGTCAGAAGAAAACTGAAGCTTACAGCGCTGAAGATAATTCTTATATGAATTTTGAACGAGCGACTGTATACAGAGCGTAATCTGATGAACGACGTGTTTTTTGAAACTTCTTGTAATATCGAGTTTTCACATTTTTCAAATTGGATAACTCTCGAGAGAACCAGGGAGGTTTGTTAAGCCGCTCCTCCCTACCAAGAGGCACACAAATATCAAAGAGTGAATTCAGAGTATCATAGAAAAAACGAACAGGTGAGTAATGTTTTGATTGACAAAGTCAGTCTTACGAAAGCACCTAGTTAAAGGTAAGTGATTTGAACCAAGTAATGGTGAAAGCAAGGGCAGATCAATTTTGATTGACTTGGGATCAAGATAAGCCTAGAAGGCCATCAATAAAGTCATGTGACAAAGAGGGCAGCAACATGGTAGATTCATCTGTTAGTGACCATGCTAAAGCGGGTAAATTAAAATCACCTACAACTATGAGCATGTCTTGACAGGAAACTAAAGACGAGACAAACTGAATTGCCTGTAAATGATTTATATATACCACCATGTCTGACAATGGTAGAATATAGGAACAAGTAATGAAAGCATTAAAAGATTTAAAATTTACTTTAACACCGACAAACTCAATCTCCTGGGTACTAGAAAATTGAATCATTTCAGATGATAAAGCAGCATCAACAGCTATCAGAACGCCACCACCTATGCGAGAAATCCGGTCACGTCTGAATATAGAAAATTTTGTGGAAGAGACCGATGCATCAGCAATATCAGGTTTCAGCCACGTCTCTGTAAAAGCTAGAATGTTATGATCAAAAGAAAGACTATCAACATAGAGATTAGGAAGTTTAGATTTCAGTCCACTAACGTTCTGGTAACCCAGGTTAAGAGACGAACCTAGTTTTTTGACACACCAGCAGATGCTGATGTGGCAGGAATAGTATTAGTTGTTGTTGTTGGCAATCGAATCGGTTGCCGATTTTTCTTTTTTACAGTATATTCCTTAACATATAATAGCTATTATATGTTTCGGCCAAAAATCTTCTCGACATATTTTTTTTTTTTTTTTTTTTAACGTTGATTATATTTTTTTGTGGAATCTACTCTTAAATTAGAGCCTAATCATTTATTATTGGGTTGGTCTGTCATTTCTTTCAAGACGAGTTCTATTATTAGTTCGCGTAAGGGAATTGGCAAGAACATTAGGGTGTACATCCAGTTTTGCAGAATACTTTAGTTGTTGACTACCTATTTCAGATTTTACGCTAGGTATATTTAGATCATTTTGAATGTTGTCGTTCCGTATGTACCACGGAGCCCCAGTGATTGATCTTAAAATCTTCGACTGCGCCCTTTTAATAATGTCGACATTGCTGTTACTTGCATTTCCCCATAGTACGGCTCCGTAAGTTTAGATGGGTTTCAGTACGGAGTTGTATAGGAGGACTTTATACTCCAGACGTAGAGGTGACCGAGCATTGATGATCCAATGTAAGCTACTCGCTTTCAGTTTAAGCTGTGACTTTTTTGCCTCAATGTGCTTGCGCCAAGTTAGTCTTTTGTCTAGGTGGATACCAAGGTAAGTGACATCCACGGCTTGAGGAATTGGTACGTTGTTTAGCATTATAGCTGGACAGTTTCTTCTGTTAAGCGTAAATGTAACATTTTTGCATTTCTGCTCGTTGACCCGGATACGCCAGGTTGCTAGCCATTCCTCTACCACCTTGAGGTGTTCCTCTAATTTTGCAGAGGCTTGTATCGGGCATTTGGATCTGCTGAGGATTGCCGTGTCATCGGCAAAAGTGGACGTTGTAAGTCCTAGACTCGTTGGTAAGTCTGCAGTGTACAGCAGATAGAGCAATGGTCCGAGTACACTGCCTTGCGGTACACCAGCTTCGATTTCAAAGTCAGCCGAGACGGAGCCATTACATCTTACAGCGAATTTCCTATTGTAAAGGTAAGATTCCATGAGTTTGTGGGTGTACTATGGGAGTTTCTGCCCGATTTTGAACATTAGACCCTCCAGCCAGACTCTGTCGAAAGCCTGGGCAACGTCGAAAAAGACAGCCGTACAGTATTCTTTTAGTTCGAATGCTGTTCTTATTTCGGATGTTATACGATTGACTTGTTCAATTGTCCCATGTTTTTCGCGGAAGCCGAACTGGTGTGAAAGGATTATGTTCTCAGATGCCAGAAATGAGTTTAGACGAATCTACAGGACCTTTTCAAAAAGCTTCGAAAGACATGGCAGCAAACTAATTGGCCTATAGGATTTTGGTTGGGTTTTGTCCTTTCCCACTTTAGGAATCATGATGATAGTGGACCTTTTCCGTACTCTTGGGAAGTAGCCAATTCTTTTTATAGCGATGAACAGTTTGCAGATGTATTGTATGGCAATGGTTCATTAAGGATCATTTTCGGTGTGATTAGGTCATGGCCAGGGGCTTTGTTCGGCTTTATGTGGTTTTTAATAACTGCAGTGATCTCATCCGATTGGAGTTTCGAGTACTCACAATCGGGTGTTAATGTGCTCGAAGAGGGAAGTACAAATGAGTTTGATGTTGGATTTGGCTGGAAAACCATTTTAAGATGTGTGGCAAATACGGATGCCCTCTCTTCGTCACTGCGTGGCCATCCACCGGTTGGACACCTTATCGGTGAAACTGTCTCTGTAGGAGCGCTTAAAGTTGGGTGGGCTTTCCACAGAGGATGTTTAGTGCTGGTTGGACCAAGCTTTTCTATGTATTTCCTTTGAGCCCAGATTTCCTCTTGTCTTAACTCCTTGGAGAGGTTGCGGCTGGCATGCCTTAGGCAAAGTTTTGCTGCTGGTGATCGAGTAATCTGCCATTCTCTTCTTAGACGTCGTTTTTTAGTTACTAATTGTTCTATCCGCCGGTTCGTAGGCCTGACAGCTGGTTTAGCGTAAGTAGAGGCATGTGGAGTAGATACTCTTGCTGCTGCTCCCAGCATCGAATCAAGTGCAGAGACGCACATGTCAATGTCCTCTGCAGCGTCCAGTTTCGGCGAACAGTCAATGTGGGCACTCATGTACATTTTAAATTTAAGCCAATTTGTTTTGTTGTTTTTAAGCATATATGGGCGATCAAGTACTTGAGGTCTTGTTAACAGTGTGAATAGAACTGGAGAGTGATCGGAGGTTAAATCTAGCAGTGTTTACGCAGTGATCCGATTGCGCGGAATCCTCTTGGTTTCTGCGAAATCAATCAAGTCAGGCACTTTCTGTGGATCTGTGAGCCAATAAGTAGGCCTACCCGGTGAGACGCAATCCATCTTATTGAGTGGGTTGACTATTGTATTGTACAACTGCTTGCCTTTAGGATTTACCAGGCGAGATCCCCAGTGCGTATGTTTGGCGTTGTAGTCCCCTGCTGCAATGAAGCGTTCTCCGAGTGTGTTAAAGAAACCGATGAATTCCTTTTCAGAGATTGAGAAGCGTGGTGGGCAGTACAGGGCAACCAACGTAGTGTTGCCGCAGCTGGTTTGCTCGGTTATAGCAGTTGCTTGTAGGTGCTGTGTTTCGAATCTGTTGAGGAACGAGTGTTTTATACGGTTTTTGATTAGGATACCAGTCCCGCCATGAGCTTTTCCGTCTGGATGGTTTGTTGCGTAGAAGGTATATTTTGGTATTTGAAAATTATTTTTTGATGTTAAATGTGTTTCCGATATCAGCCTGACGTCGATTTCACTTAAGTCTAGGAATAGTTGCAGTTCATTTTTGTGCATGGAGACGCCATTAGCATTCCAAAGACATAGACGTAGGGAAGCCATTATTTAATCTTGATAAGCTTCTGGATAAGCAGGTTTTGATTCCGCATCAGTTCCTGCATACAGTTTTGCATGAACGTCATAAAAGTGGTCATGTTTTGATTAAGTGAGATCAATAGGGCCTCTAAACCACTTGGAGTTTGCTGGCCAAGCTCTGGTGCCCTAGGTTGCGGATTCTGTAGATGGTGGAGTGACGGGGTCACTTTCGCGGGCTCCGTCTGTCCTGTTCGGAGTACACTAGCGAAGGATACACTAGGATTGGTTGTAACAGGCATGTTAGATGATCTAACAGCCTTGGCGAAGAATACCTCCGGTGTAGTTTTGGTGGCGTTGAAGGTGATTTTTGGTCCATCTAGGGGTTTACGCCCGTTTAGGTGCAATTTAAGATCCTTGAAGACAGGACAACCCATGTAGTTAGCTGTGTGGTTCCCTCCACAGTTACAGCATAGTCTTAGTGCGACGTTGTTTCTGTCCTTGGTGCAAATGCCATCTTTCTGATGTTCGCCGCAGCCAACACACACTGACCTAAGATTGCAATTGTTAGAGGCGTGGTTGTATTCCTGGACGCTTTTACACTGAGGTGGTTGGTATCTCTTATGGGGCTCGACATATAGTGTCGAAGATATTGGCAGAAACACTCATTTTAAAGGACGAAATGTCCCGAGAAGAAGAAAATTTAAACTTCTCCACCGCAATATTCGACACGTTAACTTTATTCCGAATATAGGCTATTACATCATCAGATGTGACAACAGGGTCTAGCCTAGAAACAAATATATGTTTCTTTGGTGGTATGCCACAACCGGGCTCTTAAACGATATCAATTGCTGTACATTAGGAGTGGACGGTGCATGAGACCGGTCGGGGACGATAAGAGACGCTGGCGGATCTACAGATACAGAAACACCCCAAGGACTGGTCGTTTTACGTTTCGGAGACTCATTCATAAGCGATAAACTCCTGAACTAAGTCTCCACCGCAGTAAACTCCGCTTGCAGTTTATTAAAACCTCCCCTTAAAGTGTCAAAACTATCTCTAGTCCGCCTCATGAAAGAGCGCATCTCATTCTCGACCTCCCGGCAAGCATCACATCCATATTTTAAGCCACCACCTTTAGCAATAGACTCCTTGATTCTGCCTGTGTAACCTGCACACTTAACGTGAACCGCATTGTCACACAACCAACAAAGAATATAATCATGGGAGTCAACCGCATTAGTGGCAACTATGCAATTATTTTTTGAGCAGACAACCATTTTTAAAAAGTTTAATTTAATTAAAAAAGGAAATACAAAAAATATAAAAAAAATATCAAAGAAGGTAATTTCGGCAATGCCGAAGTATATATACCCTTGCAGTCCTTGGCAATAATTTTTTTACATTTTGAAATTTTTTTCCTTGCAACTCAATTCATCAACACACAAACAAAACATTCAAATTATTTCTCTTTTTACTCCAAATTATTCTTCTATCATTCCGTAAGCAAAGCACAACACGCATACACATACAAATACAGTTCGTGTAGCGCTGCGTCTGTGTGTGTGTATGCATGTGCTCTGTTTGATTTGCTTATGACGTAGTAGCTGCCGTCAGCTCTTGAACCGATTTGTACTGTCTGTAACTTGTGTTCTATGTATCCGATCAGATTCAAATTTTGGGATCTGAGATTTTATATAAAATTCTATTATATTGGTAAATTTCATGGGGATACTCCAATTTTTGCAAAAATTTTTGCTCTAGAGCTACATGATATAGTAGTCCGATCCTGACAATTTTCATACTTTATCATCTCCGGGCTAAAAGTAGACGACGGACGGACGGACAGACGAACATGGCTATGAGTTTAAATGAGTTTAAAAGTTAAAGAAAAGTTATTAATCACGAGAGACAAATAAAATTTGATAAGCGCAAAAAAAACACGTCCGTCCTCTGCAACGAGTGAAAGTTGAGAGTTATACAGTTATATAAAGAGGAATTTTACCTTTAATATTTACATATAATTCAATTAATTTTTTTTTTGTATCTTTCAAATTATTGGGGGGTTTTATATTTTGTGGTATATGTTGGTTGCTTTTAAAAATTTGGTTAGTGCAGTGATATTTTTGTTGGAAGGGTAAGCTATGGTTTCGTAGGGGTTTGGGTGCAGGTGTTGTGTTCTTACTCGATTTAGATCTCCGCATTTTACGATTATATGGTTAATTGTTAGGGTGGAGTTACAAGAAGGGCACATTGGTATGGGGTCTCTGTTTAGTATGTAACTATGTGTGAGTGCCGAGTGTCCCAGGCGAATTCTTGAAAATTTTATACGGTCTACTCTATTATTAACTGGGGAGTAGTCGCTTATTGAGAATTTTGTGGAGTTGGCTCTTCTGTAGTGTGGGGAGGATTGTTGCCATAGCTCGTCCTTGTACTGTTTGAAGAGTTTTGTTAGGGGTTTTTGTGTGTTTTTTGTATTGTAGTTGTTCTTATATGTCAAGGGGGAGAGAAGAGCTTGGCGTGCGGATATTTGTATGATATGATGTCTCGAATTGTGGTACAGTAGTAGTTGTGGTTGTTGATGTTTTCGATCGACTTTAGAGCTGAGAGTGATTCTGTGCAGATTCCATGATGTCGGTTAAATAGCTGAGATTTCAGCAGTGAAGATTGAGCAGTGGTTGGGTAACTGGGAATATTTGATGATTTCCGTTTCGGTGGTTATGCTGTAGGAGGTACCAGAGTCTGATTTAGAACCGTCAGTATATATGAACTCGAATTCTTTCATTACGTCTTTTAGTTCAATGAATTTTTTCTGGAATACTGATGGGTGTGTGTTTGGTTTTGTAGTTTTATGTAAAGACATGTTTAATGCATTAGGGTTAAACAACCAAGGGGGGAATCTGAGTTTCCTATATGGGATCGGGTGGACATTTATACTATGCAGTGAACAAATGTTTAAAATCCTATGTAGTAAGGAGGGTATTTTAGGTTTGGTTTTGAGATTTTAATTTTTTGTAGTATGGGGTAAATTGGTGAGATGACGCTCTGGCTATTAAAGTGAATGTTTTAGCTGTTATGAATTGAGTTCTTCTTTCGATTGGCATCAATTCTGCTTCGTATAGTAGATTTTTAATGGGAGTAGTTCGATACGCTCCTAAGGCGAATCTTAGTGCAGCGTGGTAACAAGTTTTGAATCTGACTAGGATTGATGGAGGGCTGGTTCCGTAGAAGGCTAGGCAATAATCTATCTTTGACATAAGAAGTGCTTTAATCGTTTGATAATGTTGTATTCAACTGCGTAGTGAGGTTTTCAATGTGTTTATTCCACCTGTATTTCTTTGTTATCGTAAGGCCAAGAATTTTGAGCGTGTTGGACTGGTTGAGAGGGAAGTTGTGTGATCCAGACTGGATGGTGTAGTTTCTTTTCCGGCATACGTGAAGTTGGTTGCATTTCGGGACTGAAAGCTTAGCCCCAGAGTACTCGCACCATTTTTCAATATCTACGAATAAAGGGTTAATGTTTGGGGTTGCCGAGTTTTTTCATAACTTTTTTACGATCGTGAAGTCGTAATAATAATAATTATAAGTAACGATGGCAAGCGATTTTTTTTTCGATGTGCAGCTAGTGCGTCTCGTTGCCGGAAGAAAAAGGAAGCAGCTTTTCAGTGTGGCCTGAGGCCACATACTGATATTTTCCATAGGCGACTTAATACTAACAATCGATACTTAAAATACTGACTTACTACTAACAATCGATACTAACAATACTGGCTTCGATATATGTGTGAGCATTTAAAAGAATTCATAAATAACTGGCATCTTACAACTTTGAAGACTGACTATAAGTATATATTGTCACCCATCGAAGTCGGTTGTGTTTTTTTTGCGCTCTCGTTAATAACTGTCTTTAGTTTTTTCGTGAATTTAATTTATAATATTCAATTTAAATTCATTGTTTTATCAATTTTTAATAATTCACTATACTCGTCGCGAAGTTTGTGTTATATTTATTAACATGTATATTTATTAATATCAAAACTTGAACAAACGCAAATTTAATTTTGTTGTTGCGCTGCTTAGTTTTAGATTTCGTTCTATTTTTTGCTCCCACCCGAGCTCTCAATTTACAGTTCATAGTTTGTTTTTGTTTGTGTGGTGTTGGTGCTCTCTATTCTTTTGTTTTCTCTTTTGATAGCGCTCGCGGCCGTTAACTTCGCGCTTGTGACAAGTTTTTGTTGTTGTGTGTTGTAATACAAAAAAAAAAATATTCCCTTTTTTCTTGTTTTCTCTTTCTAATTTGCATATTGCAGTTAGCTTTTGCTTTGGTTTGTATACGCCTCTCTAAACTTAACATTTTTCCCTTTCTATTTACATATTGATTTATAATTTGTTTGTTATAAATCAATTATTTAATAATGGCTGTCTGTTGCAAATATAATTGCAATAATCCCAGCAAGACCAGTGAAGACTTTCTTTACTGTTGGCTGTGTGACAATGTAATGCACTTTAAATGTGCTGGTTATACAGTCAAGGTGCGGGATAGTATTGCACAGGGTGGCGGCCATAAATGGGGCTGTGATTCGTGTCGTGGCTTGGAGCTCGAGATGCGAAGTTTTATGGAACGGACTGCGTATGCGTTTAAAACCCTGTCAGCTGGTGTTCATAAGCTCCAAGAAGAGCTTTTGGCGATGGACAAGTTCCGGCTTCCGACAATGACCCTATGTCACCAAATGTACAGCAGCTGATATCGTTTAGGAGTCCAGCTTTTGCAGGTGTGGAGTCTCTTCCCTTTTCCCCTGGAGACAGTATCACACCTACTAACACGATATCGGTTGTAGTTTCCCAACCGTCCGGGCAACCATCCGTTTCCAGGTATATTGCCAATAAAGTAGTTACAAGAGCAGCTAGTAAAGTGTTGGCTGCTTCAGCTGCTGCTGCATCTGCTGCTGCTGCTACTGCTGTGCCTGGCACTTCTAGTTCCCTTGTTGTAGTTCCACCTAAAAAGCAAATTTTTATTTCGCGGCTTGAGCCCAATACTACTTCTGAAGAAGTCATAGCCTACATCGGGACATTTCGTCCTTTAAAAAAAAATGTCTCCCCAGATTTTTTGGCCAAATATGTCATAAAGATTTTTGGCCGGAACACCTAGTTGTAAAAGAGTATACAATAAAAAAGAAGAATCGGCCTCCGACTAGCTTGCTACCTGCCTCTGTGAATAACGTTCCTTCCGGCTCGTCTGCACCTGTTGGCGAGTCAAAAAACTTATTTCGTCCCTAACTCTGGCCTATCAGAACGTACGGGAACTAAAGTCTAAGCTTTCTAGACTCTATGTAGATAGTTTAGCTTTTGACTTTCATATTCTTGCGTTTACTGAGACTTGGCTGAAGCCTGATATTGCCGATGCTTCAATTTTCTCCTCAAAATATTTAATATATACCATGATCGGACTATCCATAATGGTGGTGGTCTTTTGATCGCTGTTGACTCGGCGTTCTTGTCTGAAATTGTCCAGTCTTCCAATCAGGAGGTTGAAATTGTTTGACTTAAAATTTCGTTTAATTCTTTTCCTGCCTATATTACTTATTCGTATATTCCACCACAGTCCGGCAGTATACATTCACCATTTGGAAGCTATTCAACTTGTGTCCTCAAATCTCCTTGACAAAGACTTGCTCGTTGTTCTGGGAGATTTAAATTTAGCTGAGATTGCCTGGACCCTCTCATATAATTCTTTATTACTGTTGCCCTCCTCGTCACATTGTTTCATTGATGATCTGCTTGAGTTGTCCCTAATTCAAATAAATCCTATCCGGAATAGTCGTAACAGATCGCTAGATCTGGTATTTGTGTTGGATTATTCCAACTGCGATGTTTCCAGGACTGATCCTTCCTTTTGGGGTTATGTCTCGACATAATAACTTGATGCCTCCAACCCGATGTTTTCGCAAGACATACTTTACTAAATTTAAAAAACTCTTGTTAACTAATGCTTGGACATATCTGTATACTTGCACGGATATGGACTCTGCCATTTCTGTCTTCTATAAAACTCTTGAGTCGTTCTTTGATGTTTGTGTCCCGCGTGTGACTCAAGGATGGTCTTATAGACCTCCTTGGTTCTCAGTTATGTAACTTGAAGAACGTAAAATCAAGATGCTGTAAAAGATTTAAAAAATCCGGTAAAGCATCGGATTTTTCCTTATATGTAGTTGCTCAAATTTTATGATGCTGAATTCACATTGCTATAAGGATTATCTTCAGCGATGTAAGCTTAGGTTTTTTCACGATCCTGAATTATAAATTTGTCAATGTTAAACGTAAGACATCAGTGCAGACGGGTGCACTTGTCTTTAGAAAACAATAAAGATGACAATGATCAGGCAATTGCCTATATGTTTGCTGATTTTTTCAAAACAACTTATTCCTCTTCGATTTATCAAGCAAATCCTCCTTATCTTCATCACTTGCAATCGTCTAATTGCATTTTAGACCCTGTGTTTGAAGAAAGTTCGGTTCTTAGCGTGCTCAGTTCTGTCAAACCAATATATGCACCTGGCCCTGATGGAATACCAGGCTGCGTATTAAGGTTTTGCGCAGAGGCCCTATGTAAGCCAATACTTAAGTTGTTTACACTGTCCGATATTATTCCTCTTCATAAAAAGGGGAAGAAGTCCGAAGCCTCCAATTAAAGGTGTATTTCTAAATTGTATGCCATACCCAAAGCAATTAAAAAAATAATAACATCTCAATTGCAGCATTTTTGTAGCTCAATCATTTCGTCATCCCAATATGGGTTTAAAAAACGTAGATCGACAACTACTAACCTATTAGAATTTACATCTCGCTTACTTAAATGGTTCGGGAATGACGTGCAAACTGGCGTCATTTATACTGACTTCAGCAAGGCCTTTGGCTCTGTTAATCATACTCAGCTTTTATTTAAATTAAACGCACTTGGCATCCGTATCCTTTTGCTAGATTGGATGCTTCAATATCTTTCTAAGCGTACACAAAAGGTCCTCTTTAAGTCTTCATTTTCTAAGACTTTTGGAGTACCTCATGGTAGTCATTTGGGTCCATTGCTATTCTTTCTTTTTATAAATGATCTTCCATTGATAGTGTCACATTCTCGGTGATGTCAAGCTTTACCTCAGTTTTAAAGACATAACGTCTTCTTGCCTACTTTAATCGGATCTTAATGATCTTCAGAGTTTGTGTGAAACCAACCTATTAAACCTTAACGGCTCTAAATGTAAAGTTATGTCTTTTTATAGATGCACTCCATACTTAGCAACTTATTATCTTAACGACACTGCCTTAGAGCGGTTAGATATTGTCAATGACTTAGGTGTTCTTATGGACCATAAATTAACCTTTAATCCTCATATTTCTGCTACAGTTAGTAAAGCTATGAATGTTCTTGGGTTTGTGAAACGATGGTCAAAAGAGTTTGACGATCCGTACACAACCAAACTTCTGTATACTTCACTAATCCGTCCTATCTTAGAGTGCGGATCTTGCATATGGTCACGTCAATATGAGACGCACCAAAGTAAAATTGAATCTGTTCAAAAGCAATTTCTGCTATTTGCTCTTCGCGGTCTCAATTGGGATTGCAATGACAATTTGTCATTATACTCCAGTAGGGTTCTTTAAATCAATCTTCCTTCTTTAATTAATCGTAGAGTAATGGTTGGTGCTATCTTTATTTATAAACTTTTAATAGGTGAAATAGACTCTCCTGAGCTATTGAACCAGTTAAACCTATCTCTACCCCGTAGACCTACTAGAATTTTTATTCCTCTATCGTTAAACCACTGATATTCTTTGCATGAACCTTTTCGAGTCCTATGTTCTGATTACAATCTTCTGTATCCCGTAATCAGTTCAAAAGCCTCTCTTTCTCTTGTGAAAATCTCTAGTTTAGGACATTTAGCTCGTAATTAGCTGTAGTTAATCAAATTTTTAATTGTTTGTCCGTTTTATTTGTATTTGAGGTGGACAGCGCTCTGCTTGGTCTCTCGCGAAACAGGCTGTCCTGTTGTCGTATATGCCACTTGAACGTACTTCTCATTGTACGCGTAAACGTCCAGACAATATTCAATATATTATAGCTATAAACGACTGTGCTAAAATTGGTCAAGATCGGGTGACTATATCAGATAGCTCCCATAGGAACGATCGGTCAAAAACAGTGACTTTTGTCAATAACTTCGTTACTTTTGTTGCGATTGTAAATAAACAAACATTTGTCAGTATAATATACCTGTAAATGACTGTGCCGAATTCGATAGAGATTGGGTGACTATATCATATAGCTCCCATAGGAATGATCTGAGGAAAACAGTGACTTTGATCAATAACTTCGTTTTTCCTATGTTAAGATTGAGGTCCGTTCCTTCGTAAACATTATTTTTTTTTAAAACAAACCTTGCAGTTTAGCCGGCTCGAGGTCAATCTTCCAAAAGAGGATTATTTCAAAGGCAACACAAAAAGGTGAGCAGGTTGTCTGTATAGCTATTTCAAGAACTACCAAGTTCTATCATCAGCAGACTTTGCTAAAGAACTCCGCAATTGCAATAGCCATACCATGTCTTCTACGCTAGAATTGGTTGGGAATTGTAACAACCAAATGAAGCCTCGAGCCGGCTAAGCTGCAAGGTTTGATTTAAATTTCAATAGGTCGTAATCTAACCAGATAACACCAACGGAAGGCACGCCGTTACTTTGGAATTTTTATTCCAAAAAAAAGACCTTTTTCTATGTGGTACAATATACCGTATATGAAATAACAGGTCGTGATATTAGTTTGGTAAGGCGAAGCTCTTACACTAATTTTTCATAGCGCCTAAGGGTATGCACAAAAGGGTGGTCTTCGGTTTTGTAGAATTTACCAACTTTTTTCGCTTCATTTGGTTGTTACAATTCCCAACCAATTCTAGCGTTGAAGACATGGTATGGCTATTGCAATTCCGGAGTTCTTTAGCAAAGTCTGCTGATGATAGAACTTGGTAGTTCTTGAAATAGCTATACAGACAACCTGCTCACCTATTTGTGTTGCCTTTGAAATAATCTTCTTTTGGAAGATTGACCTCGAGCCGGCTAAACTGCAAGGTTTGATTTAAATTTCAATAGGTCGTAATCTAACCAGATAACACCAACGGAAGGCACGCCGTTACTTTGGAATTTTTATTCCAAAAAAAAGACCTTTTTCTATGTGGTACAATATACCGTATATGAAATAACAGGTCGTGATATTAGTTTGGTAAGGCGAAGCTCTTACACTAATTTTTCATAGCGCCTAAGGGTATGCACAAAAGGGTGGTCTTCGGTTTTGTAGGCTTTACCAACTTTTTTCGCTTCATTTGGTTTTTACAATTCCCAACCAATTCTAGCGTTGAAGACTTGGTATGGCTATTGCAATTCCGGAGTTCTTTAGCAAAGTCTGCTGATGATAGAACTTGGTAGTTCTTGAAATAGCTATACAGACAACCTGCTCACCTTTTTGTGTTGCCTTTGAAATAATCTTCTTTTGGAAGATTGACCTCGAGCCGGCTAAACTGCAAGGTTTGGTTTAAATTTCAATAGGTCGTAATCTAACCAGATAACACCAACGGAAGGCACGCCGTTACTTTGGAATTTTTATTCCAAAAAAAAAAACCCTTTTTCTATGTGGTACAATATACCGTATATGAAATAACAGGTCGTGATATTAGTTTGGTAAGGCGAAGCTCTTACACTAATTTTTCATAGCGCCTAAGGGTATGCACAAAAGGGTGGTCTTCGGTTTTGTAGGCTTTACCAACTTTTTTCGCTTCATTTGGTTGTTACAATTCCCAACCAATTCTAGCGTTGAAGACATGGTATGGCTATTGCAATTGCGGAGTTCTTTAGCAAAGTCTGCTGATGATAGAACTTGGTAGTTCTTGAAATAGCTATACAGACAACCTGCTCACCTTTTTGTGTTGCCTTTGAAATAATCCTCTTTTGGAAGATTGACCTCGAGCCGGCTAAACTGCAAGGTTTGATTTAAATTTCAATAGGTCGTAATCTAACCAGATAACACCAACGGAAGGCACGCCGTTACTTTGAAATTTTTATTCCAAAAAAAAAAAAAAAAAACCCTTTTTCTATGTGGTACAATATACCCTATATGAAATAACAGGTCGTGATATTAGTTTGGTAAGGCGAAGCTCATACACTAATTTTTCACAGCGCCTAAGGGTATGCACAAAAGGGTGGTCTTCGGTTTTGTAGGCTTTACCAACTTTTTTCGCTTCATTTGGTTGTTACAATTCCCAACCAATTCTAGCGTTGAAGACATGGTATGGCTATTGCAATTCCGGAGTTCTTTAGCAAAGTCTGCTGATGATAGAACTTGGTAGTTCTTGAAATAGCTATACAGACAACCTGCTCACCTATTTGTGTTGCCTTTGAAATAATCTTCTTTTGGAAGATTGACCTCGAGCCGGCTAAACTGCAAGGTTTGATTTAAATTTCAATAGGTCGTAATCTAACCAGATAACACCAACGGAAGGCACGCCGTTACTTTGGAATTTTTATTCCAAAAAAAAGACCTTTTTCTATGTGGTACAATATACCGTATATGAAATAACAGGTCGTGATATTAGTTTGGTAAGGCGAAGCTCTTACACTAATTTTTCATAGCGCCTAAGGGTATGCACAAAAGGGTGGTCTTCGGTTTTGTAGGCTTTACCAACTTTTTTCGCTTCATTTGGTTTTTACAATTCCCAACCAATTCTAGCGTTGAAGACATGGTATGGCTATTGCAATTCCGGAGTTCTTTAGCAAAGTCTGCTGATGATAGAACTTGGTAGTTCTTGAAATAGCTATACAGACAACCTGCTCACCTTTTTGTGTTGCCTTTGAAATAATCTTCTTTTGGAAGATTGACCTCGAGCCGGCTAAACTGCAAGGTTTGGTTTAAATTTCAATAGGTCGTAATCTAACCAGATAACACCAACGGAAGGCACGCCGTTACTTTGGAATTTTTATTCCAAAAAAAAAAACCCTTTTTCTATGTGGTACAATATACCGTATATGAAATAACAGGTCGTGATATTAGTTTGGTAAGGCGAAGCTCTTACACTAATTTTTCATAGCGCCTAAGGGTATGCACAAAAGGGTGGTCTTCGGTTTTGTAGGCTTTACCAACTTTTTTCGCTTCATTTGGTTGTTACAATTCCCAACCAATTCTAGCGTTGAAGACATGGTATGGCTATTGCAATTGCGGAGTTCTTTAGCAAAGTCTGCTGATGATAGAACTTGGTAGTTCTTGAAATAGCTATACAGACAACCTGCTCACCTTTTTGTGTTGCCTTTGAAATAATCCTCTTTTGGAAGATTGACCTCGAGCCGGCTAAACTGCAAGGTTTGATTTAAATTTCAATAGGTCGTAATCTAACCAGATAACACCAACGGAAGGCACGCCGTTACTTTGAAATTTTTATTCCAAAAAAAAAAAAAAAAACCCTTTTTCTATGTGGTACAATATACCCTATATGAAATAACAGGTCGTGATATTAGTTTGGTAAGGCGAAGCTCATACACTAATTTTTCACAGCGCCTAAGGGTATGCACAAAAGGGTGGTCTTCGGTTTTGTAGGCTTTACCAACTTTTTTCGCTTCATTTGGTTGTTACAATTCCCAACCAATTCTAGCGTTGAAGACATGGTATGGCTATTGCAATTCCGGAGTTCTTTAGCAAAGTCTGCTGATGATAGAACTTGGTAGTTCTTGAAATAGCTATACAGACAACCTGCTCACCTTTTTGTGTTGCCTTTGAAATAATCTTCTTTTGGAAGATTGACCTCGAGCCGGCTAAACTGCAAGGTTTGATTTAAATTTCAATAGGTCGTAATCTAACCAGATAACACCAACGGAAGGCACGCCGTTACTTTGGAATTTTTATTCCAAAAAAAAAAAAAACCCCTTTTTCTATGTGGTACAATATACCGTATATGAAATAACAGGTCGTGATATTAGTTTGGTAAGGCGAAGCTCTTACACTAATTTTTCATAGCGCCTAAGGTTATGCACAAAAGGGTGGTCTTCGGCTTTGTAGGCTTTACCAACTTTTTTCGCTTCATTTGGTTGTTACAATTCCCAACCAATTCTAGCGTTGAAGACATGGTATGGCTATTGCAATTGCGGAGTTCTTTAGCAAAGTCTGCTGATGATAGAACTTGGTAGTTCTTGAAATAGCTATACAGACAACCTGCTCACCTTTTTGTGTTGCCTTTGAAATAATCCTCTTTTGGAAGATTGACCTCGAGCCGGCTAAACCGCAAGGTTTGATTTAAATTTCAATAGGTCGTAATCTAACCAGATAACACCAACGGAAGGCACGCCGTTACTTTGAAATTTTTATTCCAAAAAAAAAAAAAAACCCTTTTTCTATGTGGTACAATATACCGTATATGAAATAACAGGTCGTGATATTAGTTTGGTAAGGCGAAGCTCTTACACTAATTTTTCACAGCGCCTAAGGGTATGCACAAAAGGGTGGTCTTCGGTTTTGTAGGCTTTACCAACTTTTTTCGCTTCATTTGGTTGTTACAATTCCCAACCAATTCTAGCGTTGAAGACATGGTATGGCTATTGCAATTCCGGAGTTCTTTAGCAAAGTCTGCTGATAATAGAACTTGGTAGTTCCTGAAATAGCTATACAAAACAACCTGCTCACCTTTTTGTGTTGCCTTTGAAATAATCTTCTTTTGGAAGATTGACCTCGAGCCGGCTAAACTGCAAGGTTTGATTTAAATTTCAATAGGTCGTAATCTAAATTTTTTTTAGATAAAACGTTTTTCCACTTTGACGGCTATAAGTGAGGAAAGAGTGCCAAACAACTTGCAAGAGTATACAAACTTCGGCGCGGTCGAAGTTAGCCGCAGTCTCTGGTTTTACTTAATCCTGATCTTTTTGTCCATGCTCCAGACGAACAAAAAATTTCCTTTGAAGAATTACAGACTTTGCTTGTAATTAAAAAGATTTCCAAAATGATCTTCACATCTACGTAAAGTTCTTCTTGATTGAAGTTAAGTTACGATTGAGGAAGGTGTAGGTCGAGTACATCATTTTTCCCTTTTACACTCTGTGTGTTTTGGTTGTATGTATGGTTTACAGGTTTGGCAGGATACGCAGAAAGCGCGATGGTGATAATGGAGTATGCCTCAACATTCCAAAGTTTCGCTTTGCCATCGCCGTATCCTTAATACCATCCGAGGCAAATGTTAAACATATTTAACTCTCGGATTTCCACAATCGATCGTCATAAAAAAAAAGTTGCTTTCCTGACGCATATATGTAGTTCACCGCAAAAGGTTTGAGACTGCTGTGGGCAAGTCTGCCGAAGACAAGCGTCTCAAGTTAAAATCGAGCAATGAGAATCTTTCGAAAAATTGTCAATACTTGGTGGAACTATTTTTCGATTGCTGTTGAAGAGAAAATGTGTAAGTTAAATATACAATAATCCGAGAATTATTGCATTTAACTGCTCTGTAATCGGCTCCAATTTCTGAAAAGTTTGCGAATTGCGATTAATCCTAAAAAAAATGTAATCTTGCTCGGATCGGTTGAAATTCCGACTCGACCATTATGTACCCTAATTACTTTACTTCTGTCACACAAAACTGACTTTTCTTGAGATTTATCGTTAGATTCGCTTTACGAAATTGATCAGCCAACCTTATCAATACCGATATATGTAAATCAAAATCTGCTGTTACTACACATAACTTATCAAGATATCCAAAACAATAATACTTTAAATCCACCGTCCATTAACCTGCACATAGTTTTTGGGGCATTGCAGAATTCGAATGGCATTACTCGAAATTGATACAAAGACCTTCCTGGAATAGTAAATGCTGTAATTCCAGGGGACTCTTCTGATAATTCCACTTACCAATAAGCATCCTAAAGATCGATGGTAGTAATGATTTCGGTACGAGAAAGCCGTGCGAATGTCCCATCATGTAAGTCTGGTATTTTACACTGGGGTTTATAGACGGCTTTCGAACCACACCCGTTACAAAATATAGAACGGGCTTCTTAGCAGTTATCCCAGCCATGTTCCTCTGCAACTGTTCTAACGTTGGATATATTCGGATCAATCCTTTTGAATAGTTCAGATTTGTAAGACTCTTCTATTTCCGCAATGTTGCATTAAGCGCACTGAAAATTGTTTGTAGTTTTATTTACTCATTTAGAGCTACATCACCTAATAGATTTTCCCGCATATGCACTAGCTTTCGAAGATGAGGTATAAAGAGAATAGGTATGTACAATAATTCATGACGAATGTCCGGCAATAAATTCCAAGTGAGCAACTGATTCAGTTGTTCGTCGTCTATGGGTTTCGACATCCGTGACATCTGAATCATAATGTCTTATAATATATCTGCATCACTTCTGTAGTCTTGATATTAATATTTCATGGATGTACAAAATTATGACCATTCTATGTTTACTACATCTCTACTGTACCTTCAATGCAACTTTTTAACTTTGCCTTTACTGCATCAAAATCTTGGTATAAGCAATCCTCAGTTAGCGTTTTGACACGAAAAAGAAGCTCCTCGACCGTAACTCTTTTTGACGAATCATCAAATTTTACATTTCAACTATGAATTAGCTAAAGTAAATTTATGTGGATTATGACTTGTTCTCCTCGCTACAAATGAATTCCTACAAATACTTGGATTTAGCTCTGAGGAATTAATAGGTTGTTCTGTAATTCCCTAATTTTGCCCATTTTTATACCCTTGCAGAGGGTATTATAAAATTGGTCAGATGTTTGTAACGCACAGAAGGAGACGTTTCCGACCCCATAAAGTATATATATTCTTGATCAGCATGAGAAGCTGAGTCGATATAGCCATGTCCGTCTGTCCGTCTGACCGTCTGTCCGTCTGTCCGTCTGTCCGTCGGTGCGTACGCGTTTTACTCAGCCATCTTAAGAGCTATCGGGATGAAATTTTTTTTGGGGGCTTATTTTTACCCAGGTGAGATAAAGTATGAAAATCATCGGGATCGGACTACTATATCATATAGCTCTAGAACAAAAATTTTTGCAAAAATTGGAGTATCCCCATGAAATTTACCAATATAATAGAATTTGGTATAAAATCTCAGATCCCAAAATTTGAATTTGATCGGATAAATAGAACACAAGTTACAGTCAATACAAATCGGTTCTACGTCATCAGCAAATCAAACAGAGCACATGCATACACACACACAGACGCAAAGCTACACGAACTGTATGTGTATGCGTGCGATGCTTTGGATGGTAGAAGAAGAAAAATTGTAGTCAGAAGAGTAATAATTTGAATGTTTTGTTTGTGTATTGATGAATTGAGTTGCAGGGAAAGAAATTTCAAAATGTAAAAATATTATTGCCAAGGACTGCAAGGGTATATAAACTTTGACATAGCCGAAGTTAGCTTCTTTGATATTTCTGTCTAATATAAACATTATTTGATTGCAAATTCTGTCATAATCAATTTCCATCAAGGCTGGCGCTGGTCTTCTACGAGCGTCTAAGCTTCTACGCGGTTTATTCGAACCATTCCCTAAAAGGCTTCCTCGTTGTCTTCTTACTGTTGTGGATCGTTCTCCTGCAGGCATCTCTACATCTGCAGTTGCTTGGTTAGGCTGCTCATTCCCATTAAAATTTCTACGAGAGCGTGTATTTGGGCCTTTTAGCACTGCTCCTTTTGTGATTGCACCTATATTTACAGGACGTTCGGATTCGGTCTCTGCAAATGGCACGCTTTGCATCTTTAAATTTGCGATACGTATAGACGCATTACAAACTTGACATATGTACATGAAACTGATCAATTCATGGCATGAAGTTTTAACCGCCAACTCCTGCGTAGCCCACAATGCTATCCGACAAATAGCATGAGCTAAGTTTTCTTCACTCTTATTGGGACCCATTTTGACATATTACACAAGTGACAAGTGTTAAGTTTAAGATTTCGTGATTAAAATGCAATTCTCTTAATATTAATTTGAAGTCACTATATTGTTTATACTATTAGTGAGTCGTATACTTTTGTATAACCCTAAAAATTTGAAAAAAAAAGAATTCAGAAAATGAAAGAAAAAAATTGAAGAACACACTGGGTTGCTGGCAAATAACTTTAGATGTATCACTTTTTTAACCGGTCAGGAATTAGCTTCCTCAAAAACCTGCATTTCCTAGCATAATAAATGACTGCACTATTTATTGCGTTTTCACCTTGTGCTTTAAACAAGGCCTTTATCACTTGTCTCCTGAGTTTTACTGGTCTTAATAATAGCTTCGCAATTATAAAGAATTCCAAAAAGCTATCCAGTTGATCGGATCATATAGCATATATTAAGAAAAAAAGAAAAGAGAGAAACTCCTCGATAATGGTTTAACGATCTCGTTATTGTAGACTGTCTACAACACGACTTTCCAGCTGAAATTTTTTCTACCGATTCTTCCTATTCATTTTAGAACCAGATCCAAAGTGGAAGATATTATGGCAGATTCAATTACTAAAGGAGACCATAAGTGTCGGGCTGTATAATTTAATCAAAGTCGGATTAAATTATAAAGTCATATAAACCAAAGATATGCGATTGCTTCAGTCTAAGATTGCACACTGGTCCAGACGTCGCAAATTTTTGCATAAAATACAACTTGAGTGGTAGCGTATAGAAATGTAGGTAGTAGGACTAAAAAGCAATTTTAAATTTTTATATTTTCGCAAATTGACCATTTTTTTCTTGTAATTCATAGTGAATAGGGATTCCCGGAGAGAAGGAAAATAATCCAGTCTTCATTCGTTGAATTCAAAATATGAACTGCTTTGATTTAAAAACTCTTAAACTCTACGAAGCGACAATTGTTCTTAAAAATATTTATTCTAATGCCCCACGTTTTCGGGGGTTGAAATTTGTTTATATTTCTTGCTCAGCGGCGCCGCTGCTATAATCTTAAATGTTTTTCAGAGAGTGTGGATACATGTTTTGTTTGGTTTTAAGCAATAATTGTCATATGAATTTTTATCACTTATTTTCGTTTTATGTTTTTGTTTCGAATTGTATATTACATTGGTGCATCTGATTTAGTGAAGCCAGTTCAGATGAATTACGTGTTTAAGAATAAACATCGTGAGGGTATTATAAAATTGGTCAGATGTTTGTAACGTATATATAAAGTATATATATTCTTGATCAGCATGAGAAGCTGAGTCGATATAGCCATGTCCGTCTGTCCGCAAAAATTGGAGTATCCCCATGAAATTTACCAATATAATAGAATTTGATATAAAATCTCAGATCCCAAAAGTTTGATCGGATAAATAGAACACAAGTTACAGTCAATACAAATCGGTTCTACGTCATCAGCAAATCAAATAGAGCACATGCATACGCACACACAGACGCACCGCTACACGTATGTATGTATGTGTATGCGTGTTGTGCTTTGCTTAAAAATTCTAGTAAAAAGAGAAATATTTTGAATGCTTTGTTTGTGTGTTGATGAATTGAGTTGCAAGGAAAGAAATTTCAAAATGTAAAAAAATTATTGCGAAGGACTGCAAGGGTATATAAACTTCGGCATTGCCGAAGTTAGCTTCTTTGATATTTTTTTTTAATTTTCTCACAAAGCGAGGGTTTTACAAAAAAGCCTAAATAAAAAAATCAATAGCAAAAATTATTCTGACAGAGAAAGTGTGCACAATAGTTTGGTTGACATGAAAAAGAGCAGCAACAATGAAAGAAAAGTCTATATTAAATTTATTCCCCTTATTATTTTCTCAACTGAGCCAAAGTTGAAATTCTTTATGAAGTTGATACTTTTGTAAAACTTTATACTTTTAATTTACAAGTAATAATGTTTTTCAATTTCGTTATCAAGAAAAATTTGAATTTGATGCTAAGAAAAACCATTAAATTGAACCGCATAAATACGACATAAAGAGTAAACTACAAATAAAGTGTATTTTAAATCTAAAATGAGCATGATTATAATATTGTCAGTTTATAATTACCTATATTATAATATTATCAGTTTAACTGTATTTTTCATGTAAAAGAACATTACATTTCAATAGGCAATTATAAATACATTATAAATTATGAGCGAAATTTAATTTTTTAAGTTCCAATTTGTAATACTGTAAGTTTTTATTTTTTCTTAAGGTAGCTCTACTTTTAAACAAACTAAAACAAACCTATTAAATTCCTGTCAAACAGGAATTACTGAAACCGTAAATGTAATTAACAAACAGGGTATTCAAACTCTCAAACAATTTTATTTTCGCTTTACGAAGGTAAATAGATTAAGGTTTGTCCGTGCGGCAAATTTTTTGATGCTTCAAAGTTATTTTCTGTTCAATGTTGCTTGTTGAAAAATGCCTTGTAATGTACAGCAGTAAAATGAAATATGTAGTCCCTTGTTGAATTCTTTCGAAGGCATTTTCTGCTTACAAATATTTGTCATGCATACACCTCAAAAGGTTCACATTCACCTAGTTTGCTTACAATTTTCTCTACAGCTTGTAGGTCGAAGCATTCAGCCGCGGTTGTCATGTTTTAGGTATACGAAAAAAGGGTATGAAGCTTTGTACTAATAGCTGTAACGGTGTTTGCTTTTCCCTAGACGAAAAAATTCTTTGTTGAAACATATTTGTAAGCATACTAATCGTAATAAAAATTGTGTAGTATTTAAATTTAATTTAAACGCAATCGCATTACCGAATTTGACACATATCAAGGTAAACACTACTTAGACTCCAAACATCTAAATACTTACATATGTCACTCTTATAAACACAAAAGCACTTTAGCGCTGCCACTAGGCTACGTCTATCTCCGCCCTTATGGACCGCCTAATAAATCATGTTAACACGTATATTTTGCATGTTTCTAGTCCAATTTTAACAAAATGAGTAACTAATGAGTGTGTTGAATTTGATTTTTTTAAAATTTAATTGTCCAAAAATGCGGATTATTCCAATTCATAATCTTCTATACCATAAACCAACAGTTTGAAATGGATTATTAAAGTCGCCAAAATGTATATAACAGACAGAAGAAATCTTTTCCGACCCCGAAAAGTATATATATTCTTAATCAGCATTAACAGCCAAGTCCATGTAATATCCGTCTGTCCGCCCGCCCGTCCGTCCATCCGTCTGTATGAACACCTTGATGGTACTTAGATTTATTTAGTAGGTATGGAGATTATGATTATTCCATGCCCATTTCCACATCCATAATTCAGAAAAAAACAATTGCCTTTCGCAATTTCTTGCTTAACATAATTAATTTGAGCACACTAATTAATCTTATTAATATCTATCAGCCTGCCACTGAAATTGAAAATTGAAATTCAAAAATGTTTTTTCACCTGGTGCATGGTATACCGAAGTCATTTTTCCAAATCTAATCAAATCAAATAATTTCATTAATTTCACGGAAGCTTTATTGAGATACCTGTGCGGTATACGACTTGTTGCCAAAATAATATCATCGATTGTTAGTCTACTTATAACTTTCTTTGGATCATCTGACGGTTTGATAGGAGTTTTGCGCCAATAATTTGGTGCTTAGTATCACCAATCAAATCCACTTTTCCGAACAGAATTTTTGAGCAGATGTTATTTTTATACCCTTGCAGAGGGTATTATAAAATTGGTCAGATGTTTGTAACGCACAGAAGGAGACGTTTCCGACCCCATAAAGTATATATATTCTTGATCAGCATGAGAAGCTGAGTCGATATAGCCATGTCCGTCTGTCCGTCGGTGCGTACGCGTTTTACTCGGCCATCTTAAGAGCTATCGGGATGAAATTTTTTGGGAGCTTATTTTTACCCGGGTGAGATAAAGTATGAAAATCATCGGGATCGGACTACTATATCATATAGCTCTGGAACAAAAATTTTTGCAAAAATTGGAGGGTCCCCATGAAATTTACCAATATAATAGAATTTGGTACAAAATCTCAGATCCCAAAATTTTGAACCTGATCGGATAAATAGATCACAAGTTACAGTCAGTACAAATCGGTTCAAGCGCTGCCGGCAGCGCTGCTTGCTGCCTACTACGTCATCAGCAAATCAAACAGAGCACATGCATACACACACCCAGACGCAGCGCTACACAAACTGTATGTGTATGCGTGTTGTGCTTTGCTTATGGAATGATGGAAAAATTTGTAGTAAAAAGAGAAATAATTTGAATGTTTTGTTTGTGTGTTGTTGAATTGAGTTGCAGGGAAAGAAATTTCGAAATGTAAAAAAATTATTGCCAAGGACTGCAAGGGTATATAAACTTCGGCGATGCCGAAGTTAGCTTCTTTGATATTTAAATAGTAAAAAATATCATATAAATATTAAAATATAAATATATTTAGGATCTTTATAGATAATTCGGCCACATGAGAGATTTTTAAAAATAACCAGAGGGCCGGGGTTAACTTCGACCACGTCGAAGTTTGTATACCCTTGCAACTGTTTTGGTAATTCTCGGCTATATCCTCCAGAATCCTTATAGGCAAACACTTCAACCCAAAAATCTGCAGTGTTCTCAGTATTTTCCCACTGAATTAGATGAATAACATTTTACTACGATTAATCGCTCAAAAATGATAAATTGTTCAGTAGAAAAAGAGCGGAAAAAAGCAATTTATATTTTTAAAAAATCCAGAATTCCCGCTGCCCGCTGTTTTGGTATTTTTCCCGCAATTGGACTTTCAAAAAAACCAGATTTGACGGGAAAAAAAGCTGATTTGGCTATAGCTATAAAATTAATGAAGTTATTGAGAAAGTCACTGTTCGTGACTTTGCCGTTTGTATGGGAGCTATATGATATAGTCACCCGATCTTGATCAAATTTGGCACAATTATTAATAAGAACACCAAACTGACAAATACCAACTTTTATGACAATTGCTGATAAAATAACGAAGTTTGTGTAAAAAGTCACTGTTCGTGACTTTGACGTTTGTATGGGAGCTATATGATATAGTGGTCCGATCCGGCTGAATCCGAGATATACAACGCCTGCAGTATATACAAGTATACGTGCAAAATTTCAGCTCTGCAGCTCTTACGGTCTCGGAGGAGTTCGCGTTGATCCAGACGGACGGACGGACGGACGGACGGACATGGCTATTTGAACTCGTCTCGTCGTGCTGATCAAGAATATATATACTTTATATGGTCGGAGATGCTTCCTTCTATGCGTTGCACACTTCTGACCAAAATTAATATACCCTTTTTGCAAGGGTATAAAAACGACCCTAATATACATAGGGTCGGCAAAACTTTTTGCCTGTTACATATGTTTTGTCCAGGGTTTGATATTACTACGAAACTCCATATTATTATACCCTTGCAGAGGGTATTATAAAATTGGTCAGATGTTTGTAACGCACAGAAGGAGACGTTTCCGACCCCATAAAGTATATATAATCTTGATCAGCTTAAGAAGCTGAGTCGATATAGCTATGTCCGCCTGTCCGTCCGTCTGTGCGTACGCGTTTTATTCAGCCATCTTAAGAGCTATCGGGTTGAAATTTTTTTTGGGGTCTTTTTATTACCCGGGTGAGATAAAGTATGAGAATACTCGGAATACTATATCATATAGCTCTAAAACAAAAATTTTTTCAAAAAACTCCATGAAATTACCAATATAATAGAATTTGATATAAAATCTCAGATCCCAAAATTTGAATCTGATCGGATAAATAGAAAGTTACAGTCAATACAAATCGGTCAAGCGCTGCCGGCAGCGCTGCTTGCTGCCTACTACGTCCTCATCAAATCAAACAGAGCACATGCATACACACACACACACAGACGCAGCGCTACACGAACTGTATGTGTATGCGTGTTGTGCTTTGCTTACGGCAAGGATGGCCACGTAGTGGCTCTTTTGGCTCCCGTGGCTCTTTACCGGCAGAGGCTGGGCAGAGAAAAAGGTAATTTTTTGGTCGAACTTGTTGACAGAGGGACGGACAAGTACCGAATTTTGCGGAGAGGGGGAAAAAGGTCGCGATCTCGAGCTCGCAGCTTGTAGGCAGAGAGACGGACAAGTACCGAATTTTGAGGATAGTGGGAAAAAGGTCCCGATCGCGAGCGAGAAAATAAGGGTTGTTTTTGTCGTGTTCTCGAGATCACGTCATTTTTTCCCCCTCCCCGCAAAATTCATTACTTGTCCGTCTCTCTGCCTACAAGTTCGACCAAAAAATGACCTTTTTCTCTGCCCAGCCTCTGCCGCTGATGCTCTGGCTCCCACTGAAATTTCCGTGGCCACCCTTGGCTTACGGAATGATGGAACAAAAATTTGTAGTAAAAAGAGAAATAATTTGAATGTTTTGTTTTTGTGTTGATGAATTGAGTTGCAAGGAAAGAAATTTTATAAATGTAAAAAAATTATTGCCAAGTACTGCAAGGGTATATAAACTTCGGCATTGCCGAAGTTAGCTAGTTTCATATTTTTTTTTTGCTCTCGCTACTGCTCCCGTTTTTGACAAGAGCAGGAGCGGAGTCAAAGACAGACTACGAAAAATAAATGCTACGCTCTGCTATAGTTTTTGATGTTTTCAAAAGTTATAGCAATAGCAACAGGAAAAAATGAAACGAAATTTCAAACGTATCCGTAGCCGTAGTTCAAAACCTAGATCGGGATGAGAGCAGATGAAATATTTTTTTTTTGTTTTGTAGAATAAACGTCCTATGCTTGGTTTCTATTTTGAATATTTAATATGAACCACACATATGTCTGTTGCGTTTGAGTTTATTTTATTGAATGTTTCTTAATTCTGTTACAATTGTCAACTATAGCTAAGACCGCGTAGCTGCGCTGCCAGTAATGCAGGCAGAGGAGCGGAATGCTTATGTATAAACATATTTTTGTATAAATGTATAAATGTTTACATAAGAGTAAGTATGTATGTGTATAGGCCGCCGCAGCGGGAGAGTGAGGATGTATCAAATTGCACATTGGGCTAGAGCGGACACGCGTGTTATATTTGCCGACAAAGCAATTGTCCAGCACCATGCACTCATGGGTGGTCATGTTACTTAGAAGGCAAATGCACTTGAATGTTGCGCACATAAATATTGTAACTAATTCTACAATATGTTTGTAATGTTATTAATATGTTATTCTAGAACATGCTACATCCCCGCTCTTTAGAAAAATAACGTAATTATATGGAGTTATTTTCTAATTTTTATAATATGGAGATTTATATATGCATTACTATTAAAATCTTTTATTTTAATGTTTGATTGTTAGTTTAATGATATATATAAAAGTATTTTTGTATATAAGTATGGTGTCATTAAATGTAGAGAATTTATTTATTTTGTTTTATTATTATTATTTTTTTTCTTTTTTTTTTATATACATTAATTGATTAAAATTTGTAACCTATCTTTATGCACTAATTGTTTCTTATTCTTTGTACCCTTATTAAAATGTTATCCCTTTCGTTTATTTCTTCTATAATGTATAGGCCTAAATACTTAGGTTCTAACTTTTGACCCGTATCATTACGTAATAAAACTTTATCTCCAATTTCTAATTCGATATTTTTTACTTTTCTATCACTCTCTATTACATCTTCTCCCATTTCACTTTCGCCTACACGATCTTCTTGTCCCTCTTTATGCTCTTCTTTTCAGATTGATGTACCCATTACAAGCCCTGGTGTACCTCAATCTATCCCTCACGGGAACTCTGATCATGCTGGCTCTCAATCACTTGCGGATCCCAATGCTCCTCCGCCTCCACTAACTGTAGTGCCTCATAGCAAACAATTATTTATTTCTAGGCTTGCTCCAGATACTTCTGAGTCGTCTGTGGCAGCTTACATTGGTAATATATGCCCTGCTAAAGCTTTAATTCAAAAGTTTAAGTTTTCTAGGTCTCGCGAAATCTTCTCCTTTAAAATTGCAGTACCAAATGAGTATTTCTCAGCTATGGTTGACCCTAACTTTTGACCAGAGAGCTTAGTTGTACACGAGTTTGCGGCCAATAGGCGCTCTCGTCCTTTGCCTGTCCACCTTCCTAATGTATCTTCTGCTTCAAAAAACTAATAACGTCTAGTCTTTGCATTCATTATCAAAATGTAAGAGGACTTCTTACCAAGCTCTCGAAACTATTCTGCGACAGCCAAACCCTTTCGGCTGACATATTAGCATTCTCTGAAACTTGGCTTAACTCCTCTGTTTTGGATAATGAAATTCTTTCTAATAACTTTATTTCTTATAGGCTTATAGGTGTTGGTCGTCGGGGCGGTGGAGTACTCATTGCTGCCAACTCGAATCTGTGTTCAAGTGTTGTGCCGATTGATCTCCCCTTAGGTGTTGAATTAATTTGCGTCGAAGTTACATGTTCTAACTTTAGCTTATCTCTTGATCATACATTGCTCCAGCTTCTGATATCATGATCTACATGCACCATGCTGATGCTTTGCAAACTGTTTTTAGTCGTCTTAAAGATCGTGATTTTCTTATAGTTTTAGGTGATTTTAACTTGCCCAATATTTCTTGGCTTGTTGATGACAATCTATCTTTCTTAATTCCTTCATCTCAACATGTTTTTCTTGATAGCCTACTTGAATGTCCGCTATATCAGTCGAAGTCTTTACTTAACTCTTCTTGAAGAATCCTTGATCTTGTTTTTGTCTCGGATCCCACTGTTAGTTCTGTATCTCAAACACAGCCCTTGAAGTTACTATTTCTTACAATTCCGTTACTAATTCATTTAATAACATCTCAAATTCTCGACGTAGATGTTTTCGTAAAACAAATTTCAATCTTCCTAACAGCCTTATTTTCTCTTTTGATTGGTCATTTCTATTTGAGTGCTGTGATATAGATTGTGCAGTGAATTTTTTCTCTAAGCTCTTAAATTTCTAATTGATAAATGCGTTCCTTATGTGAATGTCTCTACCGTTTCCAGTGCACCAGTCTGGTTCACACGTAGGCTCTCTAATCTCCGTAACATTAAATCGAGATATTTAAAAAAATTTGAATTTTGAATTTTATAAGAACCCCAAAAGGTTTTACAACTTTTTTAATTCCAAAAGACGCTTTAATTTACTACCTTCCACCTTCAGACTTAATGACCAGACTGCTAATAATGATTCAGATATTGCAGATCTGTTTGCTAAATTTTTTCAGTCGACTTATTCTACTACTGTTTCGGATCCCACACCCTATCCCTTCTCAATTCCACATTTAAATTGTATGTTTTTTCCTAGTATTACTGAAGACTGTATTATCTCTGGCTTGTCATCTATGACGTCTTCCTTCGTACCCGGGCCTGATAATATACCTAGTTGCATCCTTAAAATGTGTTCGATTTCCCTATCTAAGCCTTTATCTCGGTTATTCTTTATATCGAGTGAGACTTGTAGCTTTCCTGATATTTGGAAGGAGTCTTTTATTATTCCGCTTTTTAAAAAGGGTAGCAAATCGGATATTTCTAACTACCGTGGTATTGGCAAACTTTCCGCAAGACCTAAGCTGTTTGAGAAAATTATTACGTCTTCCCTTCAACACCTATCCAGATCCACTATTTCTCCTTGTCAGCATGGCTTCATGAAAGGTCGTTCGTCGCTGACCAACCTTTTAGAATTGACTACCCTTGTACACCATGGCGTCCGTAAAAAGTGTCAAACTGATGTTATTTATACTGACTTTAGTAAGGCTTTCGATACGGTTGATCATTCTATGCTTCTTATGAAACTTAACATCATGGGTTTTTCCCCAAAACTATTGGCTTGGTTAAAGTCGTATCTAATTGGCAGACTCCAAAAGATGTCTTTTAATTCCTCGATATCTAAAACTGTTCGAGTTACGTCAGGTGTCCCCCAAGGCAGTCATCTGGGCCCACTGTTATTTACCTTGTTTATAAATGATTTGCCTTTGGCCTTGGCTCATTCACGTGTGCTCATATTTGCGGATGACGTCAAGATTTGTTATCCTTCTTTCCAACAGTACTTGCAATCAGATCTCGATGCGTTCTGTGATTGGTGTCACGTTAATAAATTACACCTTAATGCCTCTAAGTGCTCTTTTATGACTTTCAGTCGTTTGTATCCGTTCCTAGCTTATTACTCTATTAAGTCTGTTCTGTTAGATTGCGTACCATCATTCAAAGACTTAGGCGTTATGTTTGACCCAAAAATTTCATTTAAGGTTCATATATCTTCAATTGTCAATAGAGCATGCAGTCTTCTTGGCTTCATTAAACGTTGGGCCAAAGAATTTGATGATCCATATGTGACAAAGGTTTTATACACTTCGTTAGTTCGCCCTACTCTAGAATATTGCTCGCCAGTGTGGAACCCTCAATATGATGTTCTGCTTCTGTTCATCGGGACAGAAGCAATTCCATAAGTTCGCTTTACGCGGTCTTAATTGGGACCAGAGTCTTCGCCTAGCTTCTTATTCTGACAGACTTCTTCTTATTAATTTGGCTCGTATTTGGCATTCTCTTTCTCCATAAACTTGTCAACGCGAAGTCATTTCTACCAATTAACTAGATACGCTATATTTTTGTGTTCCCTCACGTCGGACCAGAAACTTTTTTCCTCTTCACCTTAGTAGATGTTTGACTAACTACTCTCTTCACGAACCTTCTCGTGTTTTTTGCCAATCTTTTAACAACCTTTCTCACCTTATTTCTCCTCATCTATCTGCCACTTCTCTTCGCGCTATACTTTTTAATTATCTACAGCGAAACCACTGAAAATATTCAGGACTGGATATTGGATTGGCTGCAACTCATCCCTGACCACATTGGCTGTGAATCGGGGCGTAGCTGGCACCTTGTTGCAAATAAAACACCTCCACCGGGTCGGGGATGTTTAGTTGTGCAGAAAGCTAAGCTACCTTCGTGAATTAATTATTATATGTATTTTAGCTTAAGCTTTTTCGTCGACTGCTGATTTAGTTGACGTAAATATAAAAATAAATAAATAAATAAAAAATAAATAAATATATTTCCTTATTCTTCGCTTTTTGATGTTCTAACATAATTCTGGCTCTTTTATAGGCCTGTTCTAATCTAAATTTTGATTCCTTAGCATAATCTTCTATGTTATATAGTGGATTTATCCTATCAACACTATTAAAATATTTGGGTAAATTCGAAGTTGTTCCGAATACCAATTCATTGGATACCGTCTTCATTGGACCGTACTGCAGAATGAAATATTCAAATATAGCTTTCGCTACTGTTTTTGCATCTTTGTCTTTTATTGGTATTATTACGAGATATTTTGTTAGGTCGCAGATTAAAGTTACTGCGTATTCATTTCCGTGTTCTGATTTTGGGAGTGGATCGATCGTATCCACAATTACCCTGTCGAAAGCCTGTTGTGACGTTTCAGTTATAATTAACGGGGTATGTATGTATTTGTATGCTTTGTTATCTTTGCTTTTTGACACTTATTGCATTTTTTTTATATATTGAGATATATCTCGTGTCATATTCTTCCAAAAGTAATGCCTTTTTATTTTGGCCATAGTTCTTAATATTCCAGTATGATCTCATTGTATCATTATTTGATAATAGGGTCACCGGCTTGAGTAGCGCTACTCTTAAAAATTGTAAAATCTTATTGCCCATATTTTTGAAAGATTCTATTGAAATAGTTTCAAAGATCTTTTCGCTCGGTGCCACTTTGACTTGGCTGATATTGAGTATACCGGCTTCTCTTTCGAGCCTTTGAAAAAATTGACATAAGTCGAGAATTCCATTGGTATACATATCGCAAATGTCAATTCTTGCTATAACGTTCTTGCCATGTTTGAATGTGCTTAAAGAATCAGTTATTCGCAAAGTCACTACTTCTCTTACTTCGTCATTTACAATGACGTTATATACGTTGGGTTTAGAAGCATTAAGAGATTGCTTTTGCAACTCTTTTATATTATTTTCATTTTCTCTTCCTGCGCAGGAATTTGACTGTTTACCTTGATTTCTGGTAGCGACTCTCAGAATTTTGTTACTGGTTTGCATATTTTGTAAGTCCTGTTATTCTCGATAGCGCGTCGGCTACGAAATTATCGTATAAATTTATATTCCTCGCTTAGAACTTGGATTTGTCATTGAAAACAAATAAGTTAACGCTCTGTGATCTGTTTTGACAGTAAAATGTCTACCATAAACGTATGGTCTGAAATGCGTGGTTGCCCAGTGAATTGCAGCTAACTCTTGTTCAGTTGTACTTTTATTACTCTCACCTTTTGGGAAAGATCAAGACGCATATGCTACACAGGCATATTTACTTGCGTCTGTGATTATGCAAAATTCTTTGCTAAACAGAGTTGGGTTCATTAATGCTCATTTTAAATGCACGAACGCATTTTGACAATCACTTGTCCATTCGAATTTAACATTTTTCTTACATAATCTTGTTATGTGACAAGAATATTCAGCGAAGTTTTGTATAAATCTTCGATAATAGTTGCAAAATGCAATGAATCTTCTAGCGTTGTCCGCATCATGTGGGACTGGATAATTTTGAATTTACTTTGTGTCATCAGGCAAGATTCCTTTATCTGTGCATTTATGTCCCAAAAATGTGACTTCATGCATAAAAAATGAACATTTTTCAGGATGTAACTTTAGGTTAAGTTGCCTACACTTCTCAAAAACATCTGTTAGATTATTGAGCATGTATTTTTCGGAACAACCTATGACTATTAAGTCATCCATGTAAAGGAATGCTTGTGAAGGTTCAAGGCCAGTGAATGCTATAGTCATCATTCTCTGGAACGAATTTGGCGCTATTTTTAAATCGAATGGTAATCGCGTGAAGCGATATGAGCCATTACATGTTATGTCTCGTGACTCTTCTTTGTGTTCAATTTGATGAAAACCTGACATTTATCGGACAACAATTTTTTATTAATTTGACGATAGTCAATTACTAATCACCATTTTTTATTTTCGGAACTTGGTAACAATTTTTTCGGTACTAATAAAAGTGGGCTGTTATAAGGAGATACAGAGCGCTCGACTATTTCGTCTTTTATTAGCTTTTGGACTTGTCTTTGTATTTCGTCTTTCTGACTATGAGGATTTCTATAATTATACCCTTGCAAAAAGGGTATATTAATTTTGGTCAGAAGTGTGCAACGCATAGAAGGAAGCATCTCCGACCATATAAAGTATATATATTCTTGATCAGCACGACGAGACGAGTTCAAATAACCATGTCCGTCCGTCCGTCCGTCCGTCCGTCCGTCCGTCCGTCCGTCCGTCCGTCCGTCCGTCCGTCCGTCCGTCCGTCCGTCCGTCTGTCCGTCCGTCTGGATCGAAAGCTACAGAGCTGAAATTTTGCACGTAGGCTTGTATATACTGCAGGGTTTGTATATCTCGGATTCAGTCGGATCGGACCACTATATCATATAGCTCCCATACAAACGGCAAAGTCACGAACAGTGACTTTTCTCAATAACTTCGTTATTTTATAAGCAATTGCCATAAAAGTTGGTATTGGTCAGTTTTGTGTTCTCATTAATAATTGTGCCAAATTTGATCAAGATCGGGTGACTATATCATAAAGCTCCTATACAAACGGCAAAGTCACGAACAGTGACTTTTCTCAATAACTTCGTTACTTTTTAAGCTATTGTCGTGAAATTTAATATAAGTAAGTTTATTGTAACTATAAACCACTGTGCCAAATTTGATCAAGATCGGGTGACTATATCATATAGCTCCCATAGGAACGATCGGTCAAAAACAGTGACTTTTGTCAATAACTTCGTTACTTTTGATGCGATTGCTTTCTAATTTAACATTTGTCAGTTTAATATATCTGTTAATGACTGTGACGAATTTGGTAAAGATCGGGTAACTATATCATATAACTCCCATGGGAAGGATCGGTGGAAAACAGTGACTTTCATCAGAAAGTTCGTTATATCCTATGCTAAGATTGAAGGCCCTTCTTTCGCAAACATTACCCTTTTTAGATAAAACAGTTAGCTTAGATAAAAGAGTGACTAACAAACTTGCAAGGGTATACAAACTTTGACGCAGTCGAAGTTAGCCCCGGCCCTCTGGTTTTTTATGTAAATTGGTTCATCGTCCTAATTTTTGTTTATAAAAATTATTTGTTGTTGTGATTCGGTTTCTAGTCCGAATACATCACTATATTTCTTGCACAACTTCATAAGTTGGCTGTGAAACAGTGGGGGAAAATTTTTTGATAACGTAGTTAGTACTGCGTTTTCACGCTGTTCTTTATTTGCTTTGATTATTTCGTAGCAGGAAAGCGGTTCATACTTCAAACTTGATATGTTTACTATTTCATCTATATTTGTAGTATTTAGCAATCGTATGACTGCATTTTGGGGGTTAGTTATGGTATTTGCTAAATAATTACCATGTTGAATTTCTTGATTTGGAATCAATACACTGTCTTCTTGTGAACTTATTTAAATTTTTCGGACAACTTGGGATCTTGCTGGCAAAACTATTGAATTATTACCAGAACTGTACGATATTGGTACATACATAGGATATTTGAGGTTGTTTGGTCTAATTATTAACCAGTCATCAAACGGATTGAAATCTAATTGATATTGGGTATTAACGATATGAAAGTCATGTGGGATTATATATTTTGAAAATTGCATTTCAACAGAAGTAAACCCTATGGATTTAGTTACTTTGACTAATTCCTTGTATATTTATGCTTTTATTGGTTTGGATACTTTGAAAAGTGTCGGAATTTTCTTTTGCAATAGATATTTCGGATCCTGTGACTATTAAAAATACTAACTTTTTTCCCGTTGCCACATTTGTGAAGGTAACAAACGTATTTTGACTAAAACTGATGGCGTGAATCTTATTACTCTTTACTGCTGGGCATCTAAAGGTGCTTGGGAGTTTCCCGAAGCATTTTGTGCTACCCTAACATTATTGCTGGTATAAACGTTTTGTCGGTTATTTCCTCGGTTACCTCTATTATACCTGTTATAACCTCTGTTGCTTCCTCTGTAATTATTGTTTCTATTTTGCTGGGAATTTTGGCCGTTATTCTTATTATTATAGTTATTGTAATAACCATTGCCTCTACCACGATAATTATATTTGTTATTATAATTACCACGGTTTCTTTGGGCAAACAGAATCATATTTGGATTACCTGTTATCTCAGTACTTTTTTGTAAGTACTTTGCTATAGCTTCGTCCATGGTTTTGAAATCGCCGGAGTCAAGTATAGTTTTAATTCTATTTTGCTCGCAAATTCCAATCATTGCTTCTATAGCATCGTCTGTGCTATTCTTAAGAGCAAGTGCCGCTGGCATACCTTCATCGATATACGCAGCTTGAAGGATTTTGCATAAATTACACAGGCCGACATGATTTTTGGTGACGGTAAGGTGAGAGGTGTTCTTAACTAATTCGGGTATGCTGATCACGACCTCATACTCAGTTTTCGTCCATCACGTCCAGATTCTGTGAAATCAGGGGATCTAGGGTCGGAAAATGGGCACCCAAAAGTATACTATAGAAAGTTTAAAACAAAATTTTTACCTTTTTTTATCAGATTTCGGAATATCCCGTGTAAGAAAAATAGCTCTTGTTTGCAAACATTACTAATAAATAATTGGTAAGATGCATAAGAGTTCCATAATTCTTTAAAATTAAAAAGCAGACAATTCTTGGAATCTCTATAGCATACTCTTTGGTTCAAAATTAAATCAATATAGAACCATATCCAAAGTGTAAGATATTATGCTTTATAACAAAGAAGTACCGCTTTGATATTTTGTAAATTGCTATTAAATAATACTTAATATATAAATAGGTTAAAATAAAACTGTTTTTAGCATAATGTTATGTTTATATTATACAATAAAATACTGCAAATGCGGTCAATTTCAATAAGTTGAACGCACTTTTCTCGAAAACCTGACGTGATGGACAAAAACTAAGTACAGGGCCGTGTTCAGCACCCCTCAATTACTATAGGGCACCTATTGAACTTAAAACACTTTTTCATGACCTCAAAAATGTCGGCCTATGTTATCTATCTCCGAAGTAAATTTGTCAGTGGTTTTACCTTTCTGAGTGGTATTCTTCAATTTGGGTACAATGCCTTGCAATTTTTGTATTATTGCTTTAATTGAAGTTTCTTGTTGGACTTCATATAGTGTTGGGCCAATAATTTTTGATTTTATTACCTCAACTGCTATGCTTTCGTAGTCGTCCTTCATCATGTCTACCAACCTCAGGGCTGTCACAAATCTTTGGAGTTGCATTTTGTTCCATTGAATTCAGGTATGGCCATGTTTATATCTTTCATATATGCCCTTCGGGCATTTAATTCTGCCATTCTGTCAGTTGTGTTTATGACACGTGTATTAATTTCTAAATCTGATTCGTTGTCTTGTTCAGACAACGCTTCTATATCAGGTAATCTTAATAGCGCAGGAATTGTTAGATCGTTTAGATCTTTTTCTTCTATTTCTTCCTCGCTTGTTTCAGATTCTTCACCTTCTTGCTCTGCTTCACTTTTACAAGTGTCTATGCTCAGAGGTGAATTAAGTACGGTAGGTACAAATATATCGAGATTGTATTTTGTCTTTATAGAGATTAGGTTTGCACGTAACTTGATCTATAGATTGGAAATCTTTGACCAATTTGTTTTACCTATGTTCTCTCTATTAAAATGCGCTAAATTGCTTGCTTCGTTGAAAGAATTAACCAGAATTTTTGCGTGCTTGTTTATTGTTTCCTTTTGGATATTTCTGTTCTGTGTTACGCATTTAAAAGATTTTTTGAAATTTTCTTTTATATTTTGGATATGGAGAACTAATTCCTCCCATTCCATGCTTAAAAGTTTATTTTGTTTTCTTTTTAACTTTCTGTTACTTGTACATCCTCATCTGAGTCTGCTATATTAACAGTTTCTATATTTGCTTTAAAAATGTTGTGTACCCATTCAGGGACTTCCGTATTTTTAGGGCTACGTAATAATAATCTTCTACATGCTAATTTTATGGATTTTTCATAAGGTCTACAATATTTCTTTTAAATTTGTAGTTATTAGTTATCCAAAATTGTATTTCCTTGTACTTGTTACTTACTGGTCCTGAGTTTTTCAGGAAATCAAGGAAATGAATATATTTTTGGAGATGTTTTGTTTCTCTTTTATTCATGCTTATTTGATTTATTCTTTATTTTGCCAACAACTTATTATTGTTGGGCTTCATCCAACAGGTAGAAGCAAAATGTGCCTGTTGACTTCGAAAAACAGCATATATTTGGTACTGTGACAATAAAACTCATCTATACCATTGCACTTCCTTTAACTGGGAAATCTTCTCCCGTTATATCAAGGTATGCTGATCTGATCTGTACTAAATTTATAGAACTTTCTGCTGAGTTAATATTATTTCTTCTAAAAACCTCAACTAAGTCTGCTGCTATGCTAGGATTACTATGTACTACCTTCCTAAAATACACGTCTAATGTACTCATTTTAATCAATTGATATATATTTTTGTTTATTTTAATGTTTATTTTGAGAATTAGAAAAGTTTTTTTTTTTTAGATTATTTTTATTGAAATGCACTGCTACAATAATTGATGCATATGGTATTTAGATCTTATCAAGATCATTAGCATGGCTTAAGGCTCTCTTTGTTACACATTTATTGTGTAGTTTATATGCTTAATATAACACATATGGGCTCATTATTACCACAATTATTAATAAAAGTGCATTTGTTGGTTTTAAATCGACATTTGATGACTCTATTTTGTGAATTAATCTATTTACCCCATATTAGGTTCATAAAATATGTCATTAAACTTGCTTATTTTATTGTCAAACATTCTATTTGAAAGATTTTTTTTTTTTTGTTTGTTTCTAATATTTTGGTTTTTTAAATGTAGAATAAATGTTTGTTCTTTAGTGTTTTGTTTTCTCTTTTTTTTTTTACATATATCCCTCGCTGTTTTTGCGTGTGGTTTTCAGGACACACTCTAATTGGACAGCTTTTAATGCCGCACAATTGTACATAGTTTGATATTGTAAGATTCCAATTATTTACGAAGTCTGTTAAATGCTCATGCATATACCGAAACCAGTATTGTTAGTAATAAGTGTCGATTGTTAGTAATAAGTATCGATTGTTAATATTAAGTATCGATGGTTAGCGATAAGTAATCGATAGGTGGCGAGACAGCTGGTCTCTTCTTTTCCGGCAACGCAACGAACAAGTTGTCTCTGCAGAAAAAACGAAAAACTAATCCGAAAAATATAAACTAATCGTTATCATTTTTATTAAATAAATAGGTGTTTACAACTCAGAAGTGGGATGACCACCCGAAAGGATACATATTTCGGGACACGGCAGGCCACACGTTCCACATCTAGGACGGCCGCCTCCACGCCCACCGCTGCTGGTGCACCCACTGATGTGACTACTGCTAAAGTACCGGCGGCCACTGGAGCCGCCGCTGCTGCGCCTGCCGCTGCAGTACCGAAAACCGCTGTGCCGACTGCTGATGTACTCGAGACCGCCGCTGCTGGGCCAACTGCTGACACACGTGCCCCTGCGGGTCCCGTTGCTGACACACTCGCACCTGCCGAGCCCGTCGCTGCTGGGCCAACCGCCGCCACACTCGCTTCTGCTGGGCCAACTGCCGCCACACTCGCTTCTGCTGGGCCGGCTGCTGCCGCATCCGCTCCGGTTGGGCCTACGGCTGACATGCTCGCCACTGCCGGGCCAACTGTCGACGTGCTCGCCCCTGCCGGGCCGACTGCCGCTATACTAGCCCCTGCTGAGCTCACTGCTGCCGCATCCGCCCCTTCTGGGCTAATGGATGCCATACTCGCCCATGCTGGGCCAACTGCTGACATGCTCGCCCATGCTGGGCAAACTGCTGACATGCTCGCCCATGCTGGGCCAACTGCTGACATGCTCGCCCATGCTGGGCCAACTGCTGCCATACTAGCCCCTGCTGGGTTAACTGCTGCCACATCCGCCCCTGCTGAGTTAACTGCTGCCACATCCGCCCCTGCTGAGTTAACTGCTGCCACATCCGCCCCTGCTGGGCCAACTGCCGCCATACTCGCCCATGCTGGGCCCACTGCTGACATGCTCGCCACTGCCGGGCCAACTGCTGCCATGTTCGCCCCTGCCGGTCCCGCCGCTGCTATATTCGCCCCTGCTGCAACCGCTGCCGTCGCACCCGCCCCTGCTGTACCCACCGCTGCGGTGTCCACCGCTTGCAGGCCACCTCTGCAGACTGCCGCCGCTGTACCCGCTGCCGCCTCTGCACCCGCTGCCACCGCTGTACCCGCTGCCGCCTCTGCACCCGCTGCAACTGCTGTACCCGCTGCCACTGCTGTACCCGCTGCCACTTCTGTACCCACCACCGCTGCCACTGCTGTACCCGCCGCCACATCCATTACTGTATCTGCTGCCGCGGGCACATCCGCTGTACCTGCGGTCTCACTCGCACCCGTCACTGGTCCCGACGCGGACCCATGGGAAGGGATGCCCGCTTTAGCGCCCTCCGTGTCGTCAGCCGCGGCCGCCATCACACCGGCCGCTTCCACTTCCCCCAGCCTGGATGAGCAACTGGCGACGCTGCGGAAACAACACGAGTTGCTACAGCTACAGCAACAAATCCTCAAACTGCGACAAATCAGCAACAAATCCTCAAATGGACGAATTCCGAGCACCGAGGCAGCAAGTCAGTGACGTGAGTGTCATTGAGAGCATGGTGGCTCGATTTTCAGCGGATACCGCATACGATGTAAAGAAATGGTTGAACGACCTGGAGGACGCATTTGAAATTCTGCAGTTAAACGACCGCCTACGTTTGGTCGCATGCCGTCGTATGCTAGAAGGGACGGCGGCGGTGCTCCTGCGCACGGTGGCGGTGCACAGCTACGGAGAATTAAGAGCAATCCTCTTGCGAGACTTTGGACGCTCGCGTAGCACCGAGGAAGTGTACCACGCTCTGCGGAGCCGGCGCATCAAGGCAGGCGAGGGATGTTTACGATTCGCAATTGAAATGCAAGAGATTGCCATGAATGCTCCGATTCCGGAGAATGAGCTGGTCGACATGATTATCGATGGATTGCGGGACAACTCCACGCGAGTCGGCATTCTGTAATCAGCTCGGACGGTGGCTGAACTGAAGCCCCTCCTGGAACGCTACGAGCGCCTCCGTGTGCAGGCTGTTGCCTCCAGACAAAGTAGTAGCGTGAAGGCGCAGCCAACAACAACTGCTGGAAACGAATCGGTTGGCACCGCCACAAGTTAGACCAGATGCTTCAACTGCTCGGGATGGGGGCATTTCAAGAGCCAATGCCCGAAACCAATTCGACCCCCGAATTCGTGTTTCAAGTGTGGCATAGTGGGCCACATCTACAAAAACTGCCCGTCTCGGATTGGGAATGCCACCAATATCACCACTGCCGCCGCTGCTGATGATGTAGGAGATCGACTAAACCACCTACAACTGGTGAGTGTTGCTTTTGTTTGTGATGAAGTGCAAGATAGGAAATTTATAGATATGTTTTCTCTCCTTGATTCGGTCAGCCCTAAGAGTTTTATACGTCACTCTGAAGTCCCTTCCAACTGCCGTCTTAGACCCCATAAATTGAACTGCCGTGGGTTAGGAAATCGCCAACTTACGTCATAAGGCCAAGTTCAGTGTAGGATTCACCTCCGCAACACACAGACAATACATACGTTTGAAGTCCTGACGAACCAAGCAACTGAACTGCCGATGATTATAGGCAGAGATCTCCTGTATAAGATTAATATTAGACTCTGTAAAATGAAAGAACTGAAATATGGAAAAGAATCGTTGATACTCATGAATAAACCGACTGAATCTATAAATCCAAAAATAACTAGCGTTCTGAAGTCTTTTAATATATTGAGGAAAGATCTAGCGGTACTACCGCACGACAGGAATGAGATTGTATCTGCCGAATTGTTGTCCGATTCTCCCCTTCTAGAAACTTCTGCTGTACCTTCGGAAACACTGAATGATGCACTGATGGCGATAAATGCCATTGAGCTCCCTGCTGTCAGTGAGTTAAACTTTGATATAGAGCCCACGTTACGGGAAGAGCAAACCGCAGCCCTTAAGTCTATTATTTCCACTTCGTATGTACAAGTTAATCCAGATTTAATCGAGCCCATGAACTATGAGATGAAAATAGAATTGACTAGCCAAACTCCGATTTTCTGCCGCCCCCGCCGTCTGTCGCACCACGAACGCATCCGAGTGCGTGAGATTTGTGACGATCTCTTGCAAGCTGGTATTATTCGCCACAGTAGCTCTCCTTATGCTGCCGCTATTGTCCCTGTCCGGAAAAAGGACAACACAATGAGGAAATGTGTAGATTACCGGCCGTTAAACAAAATTACAGTTCGAGATCATTTTCCGATTCCTCTGCTAGATGATTGCATTGAACATCTGGGTGGCAAATCATTCTTCACTATCTTGGACTTGAAGAACGGTTTCCACCATGTGAAAATGCACCCAGACTCAATTAAATATACTGCCTTTGTAACCCCTGATGGCCAGTTTGAATATGTACGTATGCCCTTCGGACTTTGTAATGGCCCCTCCGTGTTCGCTAGATTTGTTTATTTCGTCCTTAAGGAATTTATAAACCGAGGTCAACTAGTGATATACATGGACGATATCCTAGTCGCATCGCATGACTTTGAAACCCACCTTGAGATTCTGAAGGAAATATTGTATGTGTTAAGAGTGAACGGGCTATGCCTGAAGCTGACTAAATGCCGTTTTGCGTATAGGGAATTAGAGTACTTGGGCTACTTAGCCAATTCCGCTGGTATCACGCCTAAACCAGCTCATATTCAGGCGATACGGGATTTGCCCATCCCAAGGAATAGCAAGGAATTAGAGCGTTGCTTAGGCCTATTCTCATACTTCCGCCAATTTGTATCAGGTTTCGCTAAGATTGCGTGTCCGCCGTCCCGATTGTTAAGAAAAGATACCCCTTATGTCTTCTCCGAGGAATGCCTTGAAGCCTTCCGAACACTGAAGTTGAAATTGATCGAATCCCCCGTGTTATCTATTTACAACCCGAAGTCTGAAACAGAGTTACACTGCGATGCTAGTTCAATCGGTTTCGGAGCAGTGCTCCTCCAGAAACAAGCAGACGGTAAATTACATCCTGTGTCCTACTTCTCTAAGATGGCCTCCGCCGCTGAATCGAAACTACACAGTTATGAGCTAGAGACGTTAGCTATCGTGTATTCCTTAAAACGTTGTGAGACATACCTTAAGTTCATCACGTTCAAAATCGTGACCGATTGTAATTCTCTTACGCTGACACTGAGAAATGGTGGACATTCCGCCAAGATTGGAAAACTATAACTACACGATTGTACACCGCTCGGGGGTTGGTATGCCCCATGCTGATGCTCTAAGCAGAATAGAAACTGCCGCCTACGTTGACGATCTAAACCTCGACTTCCAACTGCAGTTAACCCAGAACCGGGACCCTGAGATTGTCAAACTCCGAGATGAGTTGGAGAAATATGAGATAGCGGATTTCGAACTGCGAGATGGAGTAGTGTACCGCCTGTCCTCGACGAGTGTACCCCAACATTATGTCCCTTCAGAAATGATAAATCATGTCATACGAGTAGTGCACGAGAAGCTTGGCCATATGGCCACGGAGAAATGTTGTACACAAATCAAGAAGCATTACTGGTTCCCGTGTATGAAGTCTTATGTTAATAATTACATTAAAAATTGCCTCAAGTGTATCTACTACTCCGCGTCCGCTTCGGACCACCGCGTCACGCTACATAGTATTCCGAAAGTGCCCCTTCCGTTTGATACCGTTCATATTGACCATCTGGCCCCCTTCCGTCCATACGCTCTAAGAAAAAGTATCTCCTGGTTGTCATTGACGCTTTCACCAAATTCGTGAAGCTGTACCCTGCCGCCACGACTAATTCACGTGAAGTATGTCAGACGTTAGAATCTCAGTATTTCGCAAATTAAATTAGACCCCGCCGAATCATCAGCGATCGAGGTACCTGCTTTACTTCCTCCGAGTTTGAAGAATTTCTGAAGGCCAATAATATAATTCATGTGCTGAATGCCACTGCCTCACCCCGGGCCAACGTCCAAGTCGAGCGGGTTAACCGTATTTTGGGCCCCATGTTGGGTAAACTAACGGAACCTGTGGACCACGCAGATTGGGTCCAACAACTGCCGAACATAGAGTTCGCATTGAACAACTCCGTCCACTCCACAACCAAATTTGCCGCTTCCGTACTTCTATTCGGTGTTGAACAACGAGGTGTGGTAGTAGATGAACTAACCGAACGGTTGGGTGAGAGAACGGAGGAGGTCGTTGCCTCAGAGGAGATTAGCCTTTCGTAACATTGTTAAGTCCCAGGAATATAATTCGGAATATTATTCGAAGCATCACCCCCCGGCCGTTAGTTTTGAGGAGGGGAATTTCGTAGTTATTAAGAATGTAGACACTTCGGCAGGCACAAACAAAAAGCTTATCAGGCGATATCGTGGTCCGTATGTGGTTCATAAAAAACTTCCGAATGACCGATATGTTATCCGGGATGTAGAAGGTTCCCAAATCACCCAACTACCATATGACGGGGTCCTAGAAGCCTCCAAATTAAAGCTATGGGTTTCCCCTGATCAGGATTGCACTTCTGATATCCAAACAAAGGCGACACCAGCCACCTAAGGTTCTTATTTACCCCCCCCCCCACCGAAACCAGCATTGTTAGTGATAAGTGTCGATTGTTAGTAATAAGTATCGATTGTTAATATTAAGTATCGATGGTTAGCGATAAGTCATCGATAGGTGGCGAGACAGCTGCTCTCTTCTTTTCCGGCAACGCAACGAACAAGTTGTCTCTGCAGAAAAAACGAAAAACTAATCCGAAAAATATAAACTAATCGTTATCATTTTTATTAAATAAATAGGTGTTTACAATATAATTAAAAAAAAAATATGTGCATCGCAGTGCACTCAAAAAAAAATGTGCGACTCAGCGCATAGTTGTTTGCTTTTGGTTTTTTATCCGTTTTTCCAAGTCCCTTTTCTCCTCCAGTGCAGCTGAATTTTTTTTCTTCTGTTCTATATCGCCTTGTTGTATATGCCCATCTTCTGTATTCACTGCTTTAGCTGATTAGTGACCACTGTCACGGTCGCCATGTAGAATAAACGTCCAATGATTGGTTTCTTTTTTGAATATTTAATATGAACCACACAAATATCTGAGGTCATGTTATTTAGAAGGCAAATGCACTTGAATGTTGCGCACATAAATATTGTAACTAATTGCTACAATATGTTTGTAATGTTATTAATATGTTATTCTAGAACATGCTACAGTTTGCTACCGCTCCCATTATATTCATTTCTCATATTACTATTATGTTCAAATTAATATTTATTTTGTTTTAACATTGATTAAACTAATAAGAAAATAGGTAAAAGAACCTCTAGAATTGATTTTTATTATTTAGATTCAGACACAGTAATTATTTATTAAGTTACTGAGTTCGTAAATACCCTGCAACTAAAAACAACACTAACAATCTTCATGATATTTGTTACAAGTTTTCAAAGGTTTCATTTATAATAATTAGGTACAATGTATGTGTGTTTCAGTATTAGTATTTCCGAAATCATATTTTATCCGACAAAACCAACTTCATTGTTTTCATCATATGAAGCTCTATAGTAACCTGAAAAAAATGTATGTTTGTCTTTGATAATATAATATTGTTAATTAAACGAGAAAACTTCACTGAGTTGGGGGAATAGCAAAACATATTTTGCTTAAGGCATAAAGCTCTGGATCGCTTGATTTCCTGTCCTTCCAAAAATTTAAGACATTTGTATTGGCTTTCATGAAAGAAAGTTTTAAGTTTTCAATCTTCTCAAACACATCAGTGGATTCCTTCGAAACCACCATGTAGCTCATAATTATTGTCTTTGAAGTCTTCAGAGTGTGCTCCAGTGAGTTATTGGACGTTGCTGATTCAATGATAGGTCCGTGAATTGTCATTTGTTCCCACAATGTCTTCAAAAAATTTACAGCTCTTTCTTTTTGCTTAAGTTCAATCAAATTATGAAAAAAATCTGGGGTTCAAATATAAGCAAGCGTCAAGTCCAACGTTTGAGACCACTGTTTTACTTCTTGCATCTATGCTTTCAATTAACTTCTTTCCAATAACATATAAAATTGAATCTTTATTCCCAGAATCAATTGCTAAAAGCTGGTTAGTAGCTAGTTTGCATGTTAGCCACAAAGCATACAAATTTCCATAATGTAACTGTTCTTCTTGGAACTGTACTATAGCTTTTTGTAGTGGAGCCATAATAGTAGTGTAGGACTCTATAAAGTCCCAAAAAGCCTCATTTGCTTCAAAATTTTACTCCTCTGTTTTGTCTTTTACCGTTTTAACAATGCTCAATATACATTTCGCCCTATTTAGTTGGTCAATAATTTTAAATGTTGATCCTCATCTTATAGGACAATCCAATTGGAGTAATGGATATTATAGTAATTCGAACAAATCACGATAACCGCTTGACCTTTGAAAACTTGTAAAAAATATTATGAAGATTCTTAGTGTTGTTTTTAGTTGCAGGGTACTTACGAATTCAGTAACTTTATAAATAATTACTGTGTCTTAATTTTAATAATGAAAATAAATTCCAGAGGTTCTTTTACCTATTTTCTTATTAATTTAATCAATGTTAAAATAAAATAAAGTATTAATTTGAACGTAATATTAATATGAACTGGAGGGCCGCGTCGAAGTTTGTATACCCTTGCAACTGTTTTGTTAATTCTTTCATTACCCATATCCAACAAAGTGTAAAAACGTTTTATCCAAAAAGACTTATATTTGCGAAAGAACGGCCTTCAATCTTAGCATAGGATATAACGAACTTTTTGATGAAAGTTACTGTTTCCACCGATCGTTTCTATGGGAGCTATATGATATAGTTAAACGATTTTACCAAATTCGGCACAGTCATTAACAGGTATATTTAACTATCAAATGTTTAATTTGAAAGCAATCGCATTAAAAGTAACGAAGTTATTGACAAAAGTCACTGTTTTTGACCGATCGTTCCTATGGGAGGTATAAGCTATAGTCACCCGATCTTGATCAAATTTGGCACAGTTGTTTATAGGTGCAATAGACTTACCAATATTTAATTACATGACGATAGCTCAGAAAAGTCACTTTTCGTGACTTTGACGTTTGCATGAGAGATATACATGCAAAATTTGAGCTCTATAGCTCTAGCGGTAAAGGAGAGCAGGAGCAGAGTCAAAGGCAAACTACGAAAAATAAATGCTATGTCTGCTATAGTTGTTGTTTTCAAAACCTATAGCAATAGCAATAGTAAAAAATGAAACGAAATTTCTTACGTAGCCCTAGCCGTAGTTCAAAACCTAGATCGGCATGAGAGCAGATGAAATATCCTTTTTTGGTTTGCTACCGCTCTCATTATATTCATTTTTATACCCTTGCAAAAAGGGTATATTAATTTTGGTCAGAAGTGAGCAACGCATAGAAGGAAGCATCTCCGACCATATAAAGTCTATACATTCTTGATCAGCACGACGAGACGAGTTCAAATAGCCATGTCCGTCCGTCTGGATCGACGCGAACTCCTCCTAGACCGTTAGAGCTACAGAGCTAAAATTTCGCATGTAGGCTTGTTTACTCCTCCTAGACCGTTAGAGCTACAGAGCTAAAATTTCGCATGTAGGCTTGTTTATACTACAAATGTTGTATTATCTCATCCGGATCCGACCACTATATCATATAGCTCCCATACAAACGATCTGTCAATAACAGTGACTTTTGTCAATAACTTCGTTACTTTAGATGCGATTGATTAATTTCAAATTAAACATTTGTTATGCCGAATTTGATAAAGATCGGGTGACTATATCATATAGCTCCCACAGAAACGATCGGTTGAAAACAGTGACTTTGATCAATAACTTTTGCAGACATTAGACTTTTTGGATAAAACGTTTTTACATTTTGATGGCTATGGACAAGGACAAAACAGTTGCAACGGTATACAAACTTCGACGCGGTCGAAGTTAACCCCGACCCTCTGGTTTTTTTTTTTTTTTTTTGGATAATCAACAAAATCTAAAGGCTTCGATAAAGGCAAACAACAAAACAGACTGGTTTTATGAGCACCCACCTTAACTCCAACCCAAAATTGGATGCTGCGGAACCATCGTCATATGTTATGCTGAACTTCCTTGGGGAACTCCTGCATTTATAGTAAAGAGATTTGAGATTTCTCCTTGTCGAACATAGAAATGTCTGTTGCCAAGATAAGATTTTAATAATAAGTATATGGTAAGGAGCAGGAAGCCATTTCTTTATTTTATACAGAATTCCATCGTGCCATACTCGGTCAAACGCTTGTTGCACATCAAGGAAAACTACGGAGCAGTATTCTTTTCAAGAGCATTAGTGATTACATTAATTATACGGTGGCATTGCTCATGTGTTCCATGCTGCTTTCTGAACCCAAACTGATGTTCGGTTATGACGGCAAGATCGTACAACACTGGCAACATTCTTCTCAGCAAAATTTTTTCAAATACTGTGTGTCAGGAACTTAATCGACTTACGAGACAAGTTCTTTGCAGTGATACGATCAATCTGATCATAATAATTAATATAAATTAATTTGAATTCGGCGCAGACTTCTTCAAAGCTGGTTTTTCGGATTGGTAGATTCATTTGACTTGGAGAGTCAAGGAATAATTTTTTTTCTGTTTCTATGCCAGCGTCATGAATATAGTTTGGCTGAAAGAGTGTATAGAGATGTTGAGCAAAAGCGTTTACTATCTCTTTTTCTGATTTGCAGCATGTTCCGTTGATATCCTTGATAGGAACATTCCTGATTGTTGGGAGTTTCAGATACTTCGTAGCCCTCCAGAGATTGTGTTCTTGATTCGGCGAATGTGAATCTAAGCTCTTGAGATACTCTGTTAGAGATTTTTGCTTTAACTCGAGTAATTTTTTTTTAAGATCTGACGCGGCTTTATTAAACAACGCCTTATCTATTGGACTTTTTGTCTCTTGCCATTTTTTCCTAAGTTTTCTTTTTTATTTTATTTGACGTCTTATTTCAAGTTGTTGTTTTGAGCATCATCGCTTGGGGGTGTACTCCAATAGCTGGCCTCATGAATCCCGTTTGTAAAATTTTCTACAGCAGTATCTATCTCGAATCCAGTTTTTAAAGAAATGTTTAGATCAATTTTTTGATCTAACAAATATCTGAACTCAGCAACATCAGTTTTTCATGTTATATTCTTGTACGGGCTTCTCCAATTTTTTTGGATCGCGTACTATAAGCCAGCAATGAACTTTGTTTTAATTCTTATAAAGAATTGCTTGTAATCTATCTCTTTAACAGAAAACCTTGGAGGAAAATAGATGGCAGTAACTATCAAGTCAGCATGCATACATTTGACTTTAATACTGGTAGCTTGCAATAAGTTTCCTCTTATGGGATCAAGACTTTCACATATTATTTCATTTTTAATAATCAATGCAGACCCGTCTTGGTCTCTTCCAGATGGATAATTTTGTTACTGGTTTGCATATTTTGTAAGTCCTAGGTTGTTATTCTCGATAGCGCGTCGGCTACGAAATTATCTTTTCCCTTTAGATACTCTACCGTAAAATTATATTCCTCACTTAGAACTTGGATTTGTCATTGACAACAAATAAGTTAATGCTCTGTGATCTGTTTTGACAGTAAAATGTACCATAAACGTATGGTCTGAAATGCGTGATTGCCCAGTGAATTGCAGCTAACTCTTGTTCAGTTGTACTCTTATTACTCTCACCTTTTGGGAAAGATCTAGACGCATATGCTACTGGAGGCTGCAGTCCATTTTTATTTTGCGTTAGGACTGCTCCACATGCATATTTACTTGCGTCTGTGATTATGCAAAATTCTTTGCTAAACAGAGTTGGGTTCATTAATGCTCATTTTAAATGCACGAACGCATTTTGACAATCACTTGTCCATTCGAATTTAACATTTTTCTTACATAATCTTGTTATGTGACAAGAATATTCAGCGAAGTTTTGTATAAATCTTCGATAATAGTTGGAAAATGCAATGAATCTTCTAGCGTTGTCCGCATCATGTGGGACTGGATAATTTTGAATTTACTTTGTGTCATCAGGCAAGATTCCTTTATCTGTGCATTTATGTCCCAAAAATGTGACTTCATGCATAAAAAATGAACATTTTTCAGGATGTAACTTTAGGTTAAGTTGCCTACACTTCTCAAAAACATCTGTTAGATTATTGAGCATGTATTTTTCGGAACAACCTATGACTATTAAGTCATCCATGTAAAGGAATGCTTGTGAAGGTTCAAGGCCAGTGAATGCTATAGTCATCATTCTCTGGAACGAATTTGGCGCTATTTTTAAATCGAATGGTAATCGCGTGAAGCGATATGAGCCATTACATGTTATGTCTCGTGACTCTTCTTTGTGTTCAATTTGATGAAAACCTGACATTTATCGGACAACAATTTTTTATTAATTTGACGATAGTCAATTACTAATCACCATTTTTTATTTTCGGAACTTGGTAACAATTTTTTCGGTACTAATAAAAGTGGGCTGTTATAAGGAGATACAGAGCGCTCGACTATTTCGTCTTTTATTAGCTTTTGGACTTGTCTTTGTATTTCGTCTTTCTGACTATGAGGATTTCTATAATTTTTTATGTAAATTGGTTCATCGTCCTAATTTTTGTTTATAAAAATTATTTGTTGTTGTGATTCGGTTTCTAGTCCGAATACATCACTATATTTCTTGCACAACTTCATAAGTTGGCTGTGAAACAGTGGGGGAAAATTTTTTGATAACGTAGTTAGTACTGCGTTTTCAAGCTGTTCTTTATTTGCTTTGATTATTTCGTAGCAGGAAAGCGGTTCATACTTCAAACTTGATATGTTTACTATTTCATCTATATTTGTAGTATTTAGCAATCGTATGACTGCATTTTGGGGGTTAGTTATGGTATTTGCTAAATAATTACCATGTTGAATTTCTTGATTTGGAATCAATACACTGTCTTCTTGTGAACTTATTTAAATTTTCGGACAACTTGGGATCTTGCTGGCAAAACTATTGAATTATTACCAGAACTGTACGATATTGGTACATACATAGGATATTTGAGGTTGTTTGGTCTAATTATTAACCAGTCATCAAACGGATTGAAATCTAATTGATATTTGTATTTTCTTATGAAATCGATTCCTAGTATTCCATCACATGGAATAGCGAATTGGGTATTAACGATATGAAAGTCGTGTGGGATTATATATTTTGAAAATTGCATTTCAACAGAAGTAAACCCTATGGATTTAGTTACTTTGACTAATTCCTTGTATATTTATGCTTTTATTGGTTTGGATACTTTGAAAAGTGTCGGAATTTTCTTTTGCAATAGATATTTCGGATCCTGTGACTATTAAAAATACTAACTTTTTTCACGTTGCCACATTTGTGAAGGTAACAAACGTATTTTGACTAAAACTGATGGCGTGAATCTTATTACTCTTTACTGCTGGGCATCTAAAGGTGCTTGGGAGTTTCCCGAAGCATTTTGTGCTACCCTAACATTATTGCTGGTATAAACGTTTTGTCGGTTATTTCCTCGGTTACCTCTATTATACCTGTTATAACCTCTGTTGCTTCCTCTGTAATTATTGTTCCTATTTTGCTGGGAATTTTGGCCGTTATTCTTATTATTATAGTTATTGTAATAACCACGACCATTGCCTCTACCACGATAATTATATTTGTTATTATAATTACCACGGTTTCTTTGGGCAAACAGAACCATATTTGGATTACCTGTTATCTCAGTACTTTTTTGTAAGTACTTTGCTATAGCTTCGTCCATGGTTTTGAAATCGCCGGAGTCAAGTATAGTTTTAATTCTATTTTGCTCGCAAATTCCAATCATTGCTTCTATAGCATCGTCTGTGCTATTCTTAAGAGCAAGTGCCGCTGGCATACCTTCATCGATATACGCAGCTTGAAGGATTTTGCATAAGTTATCTATCTCCGAAGTAAATTTGTCAGTGGTTTTACCTTTCTGAGTGGTATTCTTCAATTTGGGTACAATGCCTTGCAATTTTTGTATTATTGCTTTAATTGAAGTTTCTTGTTGGACTTCATATAGTGTTGGGCCAATAATTTTTGATTTTATTACCTCAACTGCTATGCTTTCGTAGTCGTCCTTCATCATGTCTACCAACCTCAGGGCTGTCACAAATCTTTGGAGTTGCATTTTGTTCCATTGAATTCAGGTATGGCCATGTTTATATCTTTCATATATGCCCTTCGGGCATTTAATTCTGCCATTCTGTCAGTTGTGTTTAAATCTGATTCGTTGTCTTGTTCAGACAACGCTTCTATATCAGGTAATCTTAATTGCGCAGGAATTGTTAGATCGTTTAGATCCTTTTCTTCTATTTCTTCCTTGCTTGTTTCAGATTCTTCACCTTCTTGCTCTGTTTCACTTTTACAAGTGTCTATGCTCAGAGGTGAATTAAGTACGGTAGGTACAAATATATCGAGATTGTATTTTGTCTTTATAGAGATTAGGTTTGCACATAACTTGATCTATAGATTGGAAATCTTTGACCAATTTGTTTTACCTATGTTCTCTCTATTAAAATGCACTAAATTGCTTGCTTCGTTGAAAGAATTAACCAGAATTTTTGCGTGCTTGTTTATTGTTTCCTTTTGGATATTTCTGTTCTGTGTTACGCATTTATAAGATTTTTTGAAATTTTCTTTTATATTTTGGATATGGAGAACTAATTCCTCCCATTCCATGCTTAAAAGTTTATTTTGTTTTCTTTTTAACTTTCTGTTACTTGTACATCCTCATCTGAGTCTGCTATATTAACAGTTTCTATATTTGCTTTAAAAATGTTGTGTACCCATTCAGGAACTTCCGTATTTTTAGGGCTACGTAATAATAATCTTCTACATGCTAATTTTATGGATTTTTCATAAGGTCTACAATATTTCTTTTAAATTTGTAGTTATTAGCTATCCAAAATTTTATTTACTTGTACTTGTTACTTACTGGTCCTGAGTTTATCAGGAAATCAAGGAAATGAATATATTTTTGGAGATGTTTTGTTTCTCTTTTATTCATGCTTATTCGATTTATTCTTTATTTTGCCAACAACTTATTATTGTTGGGCTTCATCCAACAGGTAGAAGCAAAATGTGCCTGTTGACTTCGAAAAACAGCATATATTTGGTACTGTGACAATAAAACTCATCTATACCATTGCACTTCCTTTAACTGGGAAATCTTCTCCCGTTATATCAAGGTATGCTGATCTGATCTGTACTAAATTTATAGAACTTTCTGCTGAGTTAATATTATTTCTTCTAAAAACCTCAACTAAGTCTGCTGCTATGCTAGGATTACTATGTACTACCTTCCTAAAATACACGTCTAATGTACTCATTTTAATCAATTGATATATATTTTTGTTTATTTTAATGTTTATTTTGAGAATTAGAAAAGTTTTTTTTTTTTAGATTATTTTTATTGAAATGCACTGCTACAATAATTGATGCATATGGTATTTAGATCTTATCAAGATCATTAGCATGGCTTAAGGCTCTCTTTGTTACACATTTATTGTGTAGTTTATATGCTTAATATAACACATATGGGCTCAATATTACCACAATTATTAATAAAAGTGCATTTGTTGGTTTTAAATCGACATTTGATGACTCTATTTTATGAATTAATCTATTTACCCTATATTAGGTTCATCAAATATGTCATTAAACTTGCTTATTTTATTGTTAAAGATTCTATTTGAAAGATTTTTTTTTTTGTTTGTTTCTAATATTTTGGTTTTTTAAATGTAGAATAAATGTTTGTTCTTTAGTGTTTTGTTTTCTCTTTTTTTTTTTACATATATCACTCGCTGTTTTTGCGTGTGGTTTTCAGGCCACACTCTAATTGGACAGCTTTTAATGCCGCACAATTGTACATAGTTTGATATAATTAAAAAAAAAATATGTGCATCGCAGTGCACTCAAAAAAAATGTGCGACTCAGCGCATAGTTGTTTGCTTTTGGTTTTTTATCCGTTTTTCCAAGTCCCTTTTCTCCTCCAGTGCAGCTGAATTTTTTTTCTTCTGTTCTATATCGCCTTGTTGTATATGCCCATCTTCTGTATTCACTGCTTTAGCTGATTAGTGACCACTGTCACGGTCGCCATGTAGAATAAACGTCCAATGATTGGTTTCTTTTTTGAATATTTAATATGAACCACACAAATATCTGAGGTCATGTTATTTAGAAGGCAAATGCACTTGAATGTTGCGCACATAAATATTGTAACTAATTGCTACAATATGTTTGTAATGTTATTAATATGTTATTCTAGAACATGCTACAGTTTGCTACCGCTCCCATTATATTCAATTCTCATATTACTATTATGTTCAAATTAATATTTATTTTGTTTTAACATTGATTAAACTAATAAGAAAATAGGTAAAAGAACCTCTAGAATTTATTTTCATTATTTAGATTCAGACACAGTAATTATTATACCCTTGCAAAAAGGGTATATTAATTTTGGTCAGAAGTGTGCAACGCATAGAAGGAAGCATCTCCGACCATATAAAGTATATATATTCTTGATCAGCACGACGAGACGAGTTCAAATAACCATGTCCGTCCGCCCGTCCGTCCGTCCGTCCGTCCGTCTGTCCGTCCGTCTGGATCGATGCGAACTCCTCCTAGACTGAAAGAGCTACAGAGCTGCACGTAGGCTTGTATATACTGCAGGGTTTGTATATCTCGGATTCAGTCGGATCGGACCACTATATCATATAGCTCCCATACAAACGGCAAAGTCACGAACAGTGACTTTTTTCAATAACTTCGTTACTTTTTAAGCTATTGTCGTGAAATTTATTATAAGTAAGTTTATTGTAACTATAAGCCACTGTGCCAAATTTGATCAAGATCGGGTGACTATATCATATAGCTCCCATAGGAACGATCGGTCAAAAACAGTGACTTTTGTCAATAACTTCGTTACTTTTGATGCGATTGCTTTCAAATTAAACATTTGATAGTTAAATATATCTGTTAATGACTGTGCCGAATTTCGTAAAGATCGGGTAACTAAATCATATAGCTCCCATAGGAAGGATCGGTGGAAAACAGTGACTTTCATTTCGTTCTTTCGCAAACATTACCCTTTTTAGATAAAACAGTTAGTTTAGATAAAAGAGTTACTAACAAACTTGCAAGGGTATACAAACTTTGACGCGGTCGAAGTTAGCCCCGGCCCTCTGGTTATTTATAAAGTTACTGAGTTCGAAAGTACCCTGCAACTAAAAACAACACTAACAATCTTTATGATATTTGTTACAAGTTTTCAAAGGTTTCATTTATAATAATTAGGAACAATGTATGTGTGTTTCAGTATTAGTATTTCCGAAATCATATTTTATCCGACAAAACCAACTTCATTGATGAAAACGCCCGCTCTATAGTAACCTGAAAAAAATGTATGTTTGTCTTTGATAAAATAATATTGTTAATTAAACGAGAAAACTTCACTGAGTTGGGGGAATAGCAAAACATATTTTGCTTAAGGCATAAAGCTCTGGATCGCTTGATTTCCTGTCCTTCCAAAAATTTAAGAAATTTGTATTGGCTTTCATGAAAGAAAGTTTTAAGTTTTCAATCTTCTCAAACACATCAGTGGATTCCTTCGGAACCACCATGTAGCTCATAATTATTGTCTTTGAAGTCTTCAGAGTGTGCTCCAGTGAGTTATTCGACGTTGCTGATTCAATGATAGATCCGTGAATTGTCATTTGTTCCCACAATGTCTTCAAAAAATTTACAGCTCTTTTTTTTTGCTTAAGTTCAATCAAATTATGAAATCTGGGGTTCAAATATAAGCAAGCGTCAAGTCCAACGTTTGAGACCACTGTTTTACTTCTTGCATCTATGCTTTCAATTAACTTCTTTCCAATAACATATAAAATTGAATCTTTATTCCCAGAATCAATTGCTAAAAGCTGGTTAGTAGCTAGTTTGCATGTTAGCCACAAAGCATACAAATTTTCATAATGTAACTGTTCTTCTTGGAACTGTACTATAGCTTTTTGTAGTGGAGCCATAATAGTAGTGTAGGACTCTTTAAAGTCCCAAAAAGCCTCATTTGCTTCAAAATTTTACTCCTCTGTTTTGTCTTTTACCGTTTTAACAATGCTCAATATACATTTCGCCCTATTTAGTTGGTCAATAATTTTAAATGTTGATCCTCATCTTATAGGACAATCCAATTGGATATTGGATATTGGATATTTTCGTAATTCGAACAAATCATGATAAACGCTTGAAGGTTTACGAATAAACCTTTGAAAACTTGTAACAACATCATGAAGATTCTAAGTGTTTTTTTTTAATTGAAGGGTACTTACGAATTCAGTAACTTAATAAATAATTACTGTGTCTTAATCTAAATAATGAAAATAAATTCTAGAGATTCTTTTACCTATTTTCTTATTAGTTTAATCAATGTTAAAATGAAAAACCAGCGGGCCGGGGTTAACTTCGACCGCGCCGAAGTTTGTATACCCTTGCAAGTTGTTTCCTCACTTATAGCTGTCATTCCTATGGGATTCCACAGATCATTCCTATGGGATCTATATGTTGTAGTCACCCAATCTTTATCAACTTCGGCACAGTCACTCACTCACACAATTAAGCATTCTTTTTACAGACTCGTCAAAATTAGGTGAACGATTTTTGCCTAAAAGCCCAACCATAGTCTCCTTTATCGATCATCGCTAGCTAAAACTTTGTCCAAATCTTCAGACTTTACCAATCTCCGAATATCAGGTCCATTCAAAACGCCTAAAACATTTGATATAAGTCAAAAGTATTCGTGTATATATGTAGATATAAGAAAATGTCTTACCATTTTTTAATTTTGCATCACTAATCCTTGGAAGAATTTGTTGTAAACAGCAAAATACAACGTCTCTTCTACCGACAACCAAAAATTTCTTTGACAATTCCGAGTTTGATGTGGAATGGAGGGAAAATGATTTTTTCTGGAGATGCGAGTTCTTTATAAAAATTCTGTTTGCATCCTTTTTCTCACTTTCAGCTCTTATTTTACAATTTTTTTTTTGTACTGATCGCCCTTGAACCGAGTGTCCCATTCGCATAAAAAACACATGTGTTTAGTGTAGCCGCCTTGGAGTCCGGTTAGCATGGCAACGACTTTCAAATCGCAACACACCAGCCAATTGTGTTTTTTGTTTTCCACCATTTCTAAAATCCATTTCATTTTTTCAAACGTCTCTTTAGTATCAGTTCCATATGCAATGGGGATCGATGGCTTTGAATTGTTTTTTTCAAGCAAAATGGCTTTCAAACTAAATTTTGAACTATCAATGAATAGTCTCGAATCGTTTGGCCTGTACTGAACACCCATTTCATTCATGAGAGACAAAATATCGTGACAATAGGCAAAAGTATTATCTTGGTTCACCGTGAAAAACTTTTTGAATTGTTGCCTGCGATTTCGATACGCTGTGACTCTTGTACCTGTTGCTAACAAGTTATGGGATTTTAAAAAAGATGCTAATATTTCTGATTTTCTCTGCGTTAGCTCTAATTTTGCAACCATTTCATCCAATGCAATTTAGACTTAAATCATTACAAACTTTTCCCTATTGGAAGTATAGTATTATTCTCACAAAAAATAGTTATAAATTAAAAATACTTCCAAAACTACTCTAAAATATCAAAGAAGCTAACTTTCGACAAAGCATTCAAATTATTTCTCTTTTTACTAGAATTTTTAAGCAAAGCACAACACGCATACACATACATACATACGTGTAGCGGTGCGTCTGTGTGTGCGTATGCATGTGCTCTATTTGATTTGCTGATGACGTAGAACCGATTTGTATTGACTATAACTTGTGTTCTATTTATCCGATCAAACTTCAAATTTTGGGATCTGGGATATTATCTCAAATTCTATTATATTGGTAAATTTCATGGGGATACTCCAATTTTTGCAAAAATTTTTGTTCTAGAGCTATATGATATAGTAGTCCCGTCCTGACAATTTTCATACTTTATTATCTCCCGGCTAAAAGTAGCTCAAATATGAAATTTCATTCCGATAGCTCTTAAGATGCCAGCGTGAAGTTGATTTGCACAGACGGACGGACGGACGGACGGACGGACAGACGGACATGGCTATATCGACTCAGCTTCTCATGCTGATCAAGAATATATATACTTTATGGGGTCGGAAACGTCTCCTTCTGTGCGTTACAAACATCTGACCAATTTTATAATACCCTCTGCAAGGGTATAAAAAGGGCTTAGTTGTAATTTTTTCTACAACTGTAGCTGTAAAAGTCATTTTGGGTTATATAACATTCATAAAATGAATTTATTTAACCATTAACAATATTTCTACTCATATGACAAACTAAAAAATACCCCCAAAATGAAAAATTTCAACTCGCTATAAAAAAAAAAACGAGCTAACTTTGAAAAACCCAAAAAGGGTTTTGCTATTCAATACATGTACTTTCAGAAAAATAAGGTCCGGTTCGGTTGGATTTTTGATGTTGCACAGTGTTATATATTTAACCTTGTATATTTCTTATACCACTTTGAACTGACTAACTTTTTGAAGTTTGGTTACGAATAATTTTTTCACTTTCACATTTGTATTCACTTCTTATCAAATATACTTTTTATTCACCTTATATTACATAGACTTTTTATTCGACAAGAGAAGTAAAAACAACTTTAGTGGTATAGGGGTTATCAAGTTCTTTTGACCATCTTTTAATAAAGCCCAGAACACTCATGGCCTTTGCGACCGTGTTGGAAATACGTGACCAGTTGAGGAGAATTACGATAAAAAGTCATTACCTTACATTTGATAGTGTTAAGATTTAATAAATTAAACTGGCACCAGGATTGAAAATGTTTAAGATCAGCTTGTAGCCGACTAAATGAATCTATATCTTTATAAGTAAGACAAAGCTTAACATCGTCAGCATACGTAAGCACACGTGAATGAATAATGACTGATGGAAGATCGTTAATAAATAAGGTGAAAAGCAGGGGGCCAAGATGACTACCTTGAGGTACACCAGATGTCACAGGAATGGAATAGGAAAAATAAGATTTGAAAAGTACCTTCTGTTTTCTGTTTGTTAAATATTCTCGAACCCAAGAAAGGAAAAGAGGTGGGAATCCAATGTCGTCCAGTTTAGAAAGTAATAGGGTATGATTAACAGAATCAAAGGCTATACTGAATTCGGTGTATATGACATCAGTTTGTTTAGCATTTTTGAACCCCTTGATGATTATAGAGGTAAATTCTAAAAGGTTAGTGGTTGTAGATCTAAGTTTCACAAACCCATGTTGGGATGGCGAAATAATAGAGCTGCAAAAATGTTGCAATTGCGAAGTTATAATTTTCTCAAAAACCTTCGGAATAGCGGACAATTTTGAAATACCCCTATAGTTAGAGGCTTCGGACTTTTTGCCATTTTTATGCAGAGGAATGATATACGACTCCTTCCAAAAAGGTGGAAAAGGAGAAGATTCGACAGACAATAAAAACAATTTTAAAATGGGCTTACATAATGCGTTTGCACAGAACCTGAGTACACATCCAGGTAGACCATCTGGCCCCGGATAATAAACAGGTTTAACCAGTTTAAGTTTACTAAGATGAGAACATTCATTAATTACTGGATTAAAAAAAATATTAGCCTTATTTATATGATAAGGATACGGACTTGCTCGATATTCCGTTGAGGAATAAGTTGTTTTGAAAAAACTCGCAAATATATCGGCAATTGCCTGATCAGTGCTCGCTTTTTTATTTTGAAAGGACAAAAAAGATGTATGCACAGACGTCTTACGTTTAGAGTTAACGAAATTTTAAAATTGTTTAGGGTCAGAAGAAAACTGAAGTTTACAGCGCTGAAGATAATTCTTATAGCATTGTGTATTAAGCATCATGAATTTTGAACGAACGACTGTATACAGAGCGTAATCTGATGAACGACGTGTTTTTTGAAACTTCTTATAATATCGAGTCTTCACATTTTTCAAATTGGATAACTCTCGAGAGAACCAGGGAGGTTTATTAAGCCGCTCCTGCCTACCAAGAGGCACACAAATATCAAAGAGTGAATGCAGAGTATCATTAAAGAAGCGAATAGCTGAGTTCATATCTCTACAATTGTACAGATAAGACCAATCGGTAGTAAAAATGTTTTTATTAAGGCTGGCAAAGTCAGTCTTACGAAAACACCTAGTTAGAGGTAACTCATTTGAACCAAGTAATGGTGAATGGATTGGTGATTGGTGGTTGGATGAAATTTATCTTCGGGAAGAACAAAAGGGTTCGATCCTAGAAACATCACAATTAGAAGAATCCAATACAAAAACAAAATCTAATGATTTTCTATTAGAATTTAAGACAGATTCATCTGTTAGTGACCATGACAAAGCAGGTAAATTAAAATCACCTAAAACTATGAGCATGTCTTGACTAGAAACTAAAGAGGAGACAAACTCTAAATAATTTAAATAGACCATAATGTCTGACGATGGGAACAAGTAATAAAAGCATTAAAAGATTTAAAATTTACTTTAGCACCGACAAGCTCAATCTCCTGGAAATAAGCATTTTGAATTATTTCAGATGATAAAGCTGCATCAACAGCTATCAGGACGCCACCGCCTACGCGAGAAATACGGTCACGTCTGAATATAGAAAAGTTTGTGGAAAAGACCGATGCATCAGCAATGTCAGGTTTTAGCCACGTTTCCGTAAAAGCAAGAATGTTATGTTCAAAAGAAAGACTATCTACATAGAGATTAGGAAGTTTAGATTTCAGTCCTCTAACCCAGGTTAAGGGGGTATTATAAAATTGGTCAGATGTTTGTAGTGCACAGAAGGAGACGTTTCCGACCCAATAAAGTATATATATTCTTGATCAGCATGAGAAGCTGAGTATAGCTGAGCTGATATAGCCAAGTCCGTCTGACCGTCTGTCCGACGGTGCGTATGAATCTTACTCAGCCATTTTAGGAGCTATCGGGATGAATTTTTTTTTTGGGGCTTTTTATTACATATGCGTCTTACTCAGCCATCTTAAGAGCTATCGGAATGAAATTTTTTTTGGGGCTTTTTATTACCCTGATGAGATAAAGTATGAAAATCTTTGGGTACGGACTATTATATCATTTAGCTCTGGAACAAACATTTTTGCAAAAATTGGAGTATCCCCATGAAATTTACCAATATGATTGTATTTAATATAGATCCCAAAATTTGAATCTGATCGGATAAATAGAACATATATGTAGTGTCATATGGGTACATATGTGCTCTGGATGCAGCTCTGGATGCGGTGCGACAATGTGACATCTTCAGTAGTAAGAAGAAGGAGAACGAAAGAAGGAACGACAGAGACAAGACGTATAGGCCGAAGGTGTACAAAAGTTGCTTAAGTTGTTAAAGTCGTAAAGTTGCTAAAAGTTGTCACCTAAAGTTGTTAAGTCAAAGTTCTTTTTATTCTAATTTTAATTGACTATTTTGCTATATATTTAAACATTAATAAACAATAATTATTGTATACACGCAATAATTCTTACATGGGGGCTCAACCGCTCAATCGTTGAAAAAAGAAAAGAACAGAACAGTAATACAAGTTGAAAAAAAAAACGTGAAAAAAGTGAAAAGAAGAGACAGAATATAGTTGAAAAAAAATGTTGCGCTCAGGAAAGAAAAAAGGTGCCAAAAATCAAAAAGAGTCTCATTACCAAGTTCAGATAGACAATTTAAACAGCACATTTACGTCGAATGATGAAATAACGGAGCAAACCGATTTAAAAGTGGTAAGCGCAAGAGAGACAGATATAGTGCACCCATGTGCTTCCAGAAACGACGCAGACGAATCGCGGCAGACTGGCGCCGAAGAGACGATAGTTTTGCAAAAGTGGTGCCGGACTTCGACGGGACATCAATTCCAATTGGACAGTGGCTAAAGAATTTTGAAGAAAATGCGGAGGCATATCAGCTGAGCGAGAAACAAAAGTATGTCAATGCACGTAATAAGATGATGGGCACTGCAAAGTTATTTTTGGAAACGATTATAGTTGGCAATTATGAAGAATTGTGTTTAGCCCTGATGGACGAGTTTGACCAAAAATTAAGTAGTGCAGAGATTCATAAACAGTTGAGAGGTCGCAAAAAGTTGCAGTCAGAAAATTTTCATGATTATGTATTACAGATGCGTAAAATTGCTGCTCTTGGTGAAATCGAGGACGAATCGATTATTACATATATCGTTGACGGGCTAGAGGTACGGGAGGATTTGAAATACCCATTATACAGTACAACTTCTTTTAAACAGCTAAGAAAGTGCTACGATCTAGTAGAAACGATGACCAGAAACGCCCAAAACAAACGTCGCCAGATTGTCAATTCGAAGCCAGTGGGTCAAGCTGATTCAAACTATAAAGGTAAACAGTTGCATTGCTTCAACTGTGGAGCCACAGATCATAAAAAATCTGATTGCAATGTGGGCACTAAATGCTTTAAGTGTAACGGTATAGGCCATATATCAAAGGATTGTCCTGAAAGGAAGCAACAAGTAAATATAGTACGGAAGTCCGATGAAGACAGCCGATTAAAGGAATTTTCGATTGATGGCAAAAAAGTTATTTGTTTGGTGGATACCGGCGCAGACGTTACTATCATGAGACGAGACAAATACGAGGACCTTTTTCTGGATCGTCAGATGCAAAGTCACGTCGAAAAATTGTTTGGTCTTGGAAATGTTGTTACAGAGGTTATAGGCGAGGTTACTACTACAGTCAAGGTAGATGGATTGAGTACAGAACACAAACTACTGATCGTCCCTAACTCCAAATTAGAAGCTGATGTACTTATCGGATACGACTTCGTCAAAAAGTTTACGGTGATGATGGATCATAACGGATGTACATTTAACCTCCACCCTGATGAGAAGAACCAATTGAACGTTTTAAATGTGGTAAGCTCTGTAAATGAAATTGATGTAGAACCAAAATATGCTGATACAGTCGCTGCATTAATTAAGGACTATAAGCCGAAAGATAACCCGTTAAGTTGCCCAATAAAGTTGACTATACTGCCAAATTGTATAGATGCATCAAAAAACGGATTTGGTGCTACGCTCTTACAGCAACATGATGATAAGTGGCACCCTGTATTTTATTGGAGCAAGAAAACAAGCGATCAGGAGGAAAAGTTACACAGTTATTTTCTAGAGGTCAAGGCAGCATATCTAGCTACGAAGAAGTTGCGCCATTATTTGATGGGGATCGAGTTTGTTCTGGTTACAGACTGTGCAGCTTTCAAAATGACAGCAGCGAAGAAGGATATGCCCCGACAAGTCGTACAATGGTTGATGCACTTGGAAGATTTTTCGTATAAAATAGAACATCGTGCCGGCGATAGGATGAAGCATGTCGATAGCTTAAGTCGCTTTCCAGTAATGATTGTCACAACAGAAGTGCGCGCGCAGATGCTAAGAGCACAAAGTAATGATGAAAAGTTCGCAGCAGTTTTCGAGATTTTACAACACAAACCGTATGCCGATTTTAGAGTTAAAAATAAACTTTTATATAAGCAGGTCAATGGATTGGATTTGTTAGCAGTTCCGAAAAGCATGGAAAAGGAGATAATAAGGAATACTCACAACATTGGACATATGGGAGTTCAAAAAACAAAGCATAGTATTCAACAAGATTATTATATTCCGCATTTGGACAAAAAGATTGGTCAGTTCATCGCAAATTGTGTTCAGTGCATAACACACAACAGAAAGTTGGGCAAGCAGGAGGATTTTTTGCATTGCATTGATAAAGGAGAAGTTCCATTGGAGACGCTACACGTTGATCATTTAGGGTCATTGGATCCAACTTCGAAGAATTACAAGTACATATTCGCAGTCGTAGATGGGTTCTCTAAATATACATGGCTATATCCTACAAAATCGACAGATGCCTCGGAAGTTGTTAAACACTTGACTGATTGGGTCACAATTTTTGGAAATCCGCGTCGTATCATCAGCGATAGAGGTGCAGCATTTACGTCGAAACATTTTAAGGAATTTTGTACGAACCATAAGATTGAACACGTCGAAACAACTACAGGAGTTGCAAGAGGAAACGGACAAATAGAGAGAGTCAACAGAGTCATACTTTCTGTCTTAGCCAAGATGTCAGCTGCAGAACCTCAGAAGTGGTACAGGTACACCGCACAGGTACAACATACTATAAACTCGAATGTTCACTCGTCGACCAAGTTTACACCTTTTGAAGTTATGTTCGGATTGAAAATGAGAAACGAATCAGACCTTGAGTTGCAAAGAATTCTGGAAGAAGAACTACTAGATGGAATTTAAAATGAGCGAAATCGAATAAGAGCAGAAGCAAGACAGCAAATACTAGCGGCACAGACCAGATACAAGCGCCATTACGACCAGAGACGCAAGCCATGCCACGGTTATCAGTTGGGCGACCTAGTAGCTATTAAAGTCACACAGTTCGTTTCGGGCAAGAAGCTGTCGAATAAATTCATTGGTCCATACGAAATCATCAAAGTGAAGAGAAATGGTAGGTATGAAGTCAAAAAATCTGCTGAATTTCAGGGTCCAAATCAGACGTCCACCAGTGAAGACAACATTAAGCTTTGGCGTTATATGGAGAGCAATGATGAAAGCGATCTCGAAGGATCATCTGAGGCAGATGATTTTCAGGATGACCGAATGTAGTGTCATATGGGTACATATGTGCTGAGAGATGGCAGCTCTGGATGCGGTGCGACAATGTGGCATCTTCAGTAGTAAGAAGAAGGAGAACGAAAGAAGGAACGACAGAGACAAGACGTATAGGCCGAAGGTGTACAAAAGTTGCTTAAGTTGTTAAAGTCGTAAAGTTGCTAAAAGTTGTCACCTAAAGTTGTTAAGTCAAAGTTCTTTTTATTCTAATTTCAATTGACTATTTTGCTATATATTTAAACATTAATAAACAATAATTATTGTATACACGCAATAATTCTTACATATATATAAAAAAATTTTCTTCAAAATTTCTTTAAAAAAAAAAAAACATTTTTCTGTGAATGTTTGATAACAAATTAAGCATGTTTTATTATATATTTGATGCACCCAATATGGGGGGCTAATAGATACGAAGACAGTGGACTCCACTGCAAACGTAATAAATAAAATAGAGTCATCAAATGTTAATTTAATGTTAACGAATGTGCATTTATTAATAAGTGTGGTAATCATGAGTGCATATGTGTTGTACAAAACATACAAACTACACAATAAATGTGTAGCAAAAAAAGCCATAAGCCATGCTAATGATCTTGAGAAGATCTAAACCACATTTGCAACAATCGTTGCACAATTCATTAAATGTTATCAAAATAATAAAAAACCAGAGGGCCGGGGCTAACTTCGACCGCGTCAAAGTTTGTATACCCTTGCATCTTTTTTAGTAACTCTTTCCTTACCTATAGCCATCACAAAAGGCTAATGTTTGCGAAAGAACGGCCTACAATCTTAGCATAGGAAATAACGAAGATATTACTCAAAGTCACTGTTTTCCACCGATCGTTCCTATGGGAGCTATATGATATAGTCACCCGATCTTCATCAAAATCGGCATAGTCATTAACAGATATATTTAACTATCAAATGTTTAATTTGAAAGCAATCGCATCACAAGTAACGAAGTTATTGACAAAAGTCACTGTTTTTGACCGATCGTTCCTATGAAAGCTATCTGATATAGTCACCCGATCTTGATCAAATTTGGCACACTCGTTTATAGCTATAATGAACTCACTAATATTAAGTTTCAAGACAATAGCTTAAAAAGTAACGAAGTTATTGAGAAAAGTCACTGTTCGTGTTTATGCCGTTTGTATGGGAGCTATATGATATAGTCACCCGATCTTGATTAAATTTGGCACAATTATTAATTATAACACAAAACTGACCAATACCAGCTTTTATGACAATTGCTGATAAAATAACGAAGTTATTGAGAAAAGTCACTGTTCGTGACTTTGCACTTTGTATGGGAGCTATATGAAATAGTGGTCCGATCCGGCTGAATCCGAGATATATATGTAGTACATACAAGCCTACGTGCAAAATTTCAGCTCTGTAGCTCTTACGGTCTAGGAGGAGTTCGCATCGATCCAGACGGACGGACAGACGGACGGACGGACGGACGGACGGACGGACGGACGGACGGACATGGTTATTTGAACTCGTCTCGTCGTGCTGATCAAGAATATATATACTTTATATGGTCGGAGATGCTTCCTTCTATGCATTGCACACTTCTGACCAAAATTAATATATCCTTTTTGCAAGGGTATAAAAATGAAGTAAGTAAGTCGTCTCGCCGACTTGCCTATTTTAAAAAATATTGTTCAAATGCTTTTTACAAGCATATCTTAGTATCTCACTCACTCATGCATATGAGTACCCTAGCGCCACCACCCGCCAACGGCCAACTCCGGGCTATATGCATAACTTGGATATTTTTTGTTCGATTTTGATCAAATTTGGTATTTTGCTAGGTATTAGTATCAGATTTAAGTGTGCCAAATTCCACAAGGTAAAAAATTATGGGAGATGAAAGTGTTTTTCAAATTTCGGGGGAGGAAAATCTTTATACATACAAAATGTGCGCAATTACTAAGCAAATATACATACCAAATATGGTGTCTCTAGCTGCAATAGTTTTTGAGATAAACGTTTTTTTTTAACTGCGTGGCCGAAAAAGGGGCGTGGCAAAAATTTTAAATAAACTTGATCAGTCTACATACTACATGTGCCTACATACCAAATTTGGTGGCTCTATCTCTTATAGTCTCCGAGATCTAGGCGTTCATACGGGCGGACGGACGAACAGACGGACATGGCTAGATCGACTCGGCTATAGATGCTGATCGAGAATATATATACTTTATGGGGTCGGAAAAGCTTGCTTCTCCTTGTTACATACATTTTGACGACTTTAATGTACTATTTCACCCTATGGCTGTATGGTATAATGATGGGTTCTTCTCAAATCGAAAAACTTGGAGAAGACAACTACGTCGTTTGGAGTTTGTCTATGAAAAGCATATTTACTAATTACACAGGATTTATGGAATGTTGTGTGCGGAAAATACACATCAACTGCAGCTGATGCTCTAGGTTGGGAACAGGCAGACCAAAAGGCATTGGCAAGCCTAATACTCCACGTGAAACCAACACAATTAATGTACATAAAGGTATGTACAACTTCTTCGCAAGCGTGGCAGAAACTTCGAGAAGTTCATCTGCAAAGGTTCAACTGTACCAAAAACTCTTACGTTTGAGCATGCAAGAGGGGGACAAGGTATCAGAATATGTGCGAGTATTTACAGAAACAATAGAAAAATTAAATGAGATAGGCATTGCAATTAATTAAGAAACATTTGTTTCTATTCTTCTTTTCTTTTTGTAAAATATCATCAACAGTGTTCACAAGGTACTAAAATTTTATTTCATAGCATGCCATCTCGCTCACTCCTATGATATTTGTATGGTGCTATGTATGCTTATATGGGAGCATCACACTCAAAACTTTAGGTGAGTTCCGCGCCCATTAAACATTATCCGATCGGACCCAAATTTTTTTGAGATTTTTTTTAGACTAAAAGGAAAAAAAATGCCCGGCACTTGGTAAAATTCGAATTTTTGAAAATAAGAACACCCCTAGTGGACATCTTAACTTCAAAAACTTTCAGCAATTAAGTGACAAGGAACTAGTTCACGGTATGAAAATAAAAAATAGTTTCAATAAAACTAATTGTAAAAACATATAATTTGGGAAAAATATGTGCACTCCCTTTCATAATAAAAACGGAGCGATCTACAAAAAATGTTTTCGAACTAGTGCATACGGAAGTCCGCGCTCCGATGAATGTAACTTCATTAGCTTAGCATTCTCGAAAAATCCACATGTATTTCATCAAAGCAAAGAGCAAAGTTTTTGACAAATTTAAAAAAATTTCAAAGTTATGTCGATGTAAAACTGGTGAGAAAATCAAAGCATTGAGGAGCGACAACGGCACTGAGTATAAAAACCGGAGTTTTTCAGCATACCTTGAACACCCCAACAAAACGGAGTTGCCGAGCGTGCCAACAGAATAGTAGAGATGGCTAAATGTCTCTTGACCAATGCCAATTTAGGAGAATTTTTATGGGCTGAAGCTGTGAATACTGCGAATCCGATATCCTACAAACGCCTTGGATGTACATACAAATTTCGAATTTTGGAAATGTCGCTTACCGTCAGTAAAGCACCTAAAAGTTTTTGGATGTCGCGCATTCGCTTTGGATAAAACAAACAAAAAGAAGTTCCAACCAAAAGGAAAAGAATATACTTTCGTTGGTTATTCTTCAGAAGCTAAAGCATATCGTCTTTATGAACAGGAAAAGCGTATATAATTTTATAGAACATAAATTCCAGAACAAAGAGCTTAAAAGTTTTGATCTTTCAGACAAAAACACCGATTTCATAACAAGCATTATTCGTCTCGAGCCGCACGTCCCAATAGAAGAACCAAATGAAGATCTCCAGGAACCTACGTCGCCAAGATCAGATATTCCTCCAAACGACTATACGGACTTTGACGAAAAGGAGGAGGAAGATTTTGTCACTGCGAGTGGTGACGAAATCACCAATCAACAACAGGATCTAGAACCGATCCCAGAAACTGAAGAAGAGACGCCACAAAGAGGACCAGGAAGAACAAAAATTCTTCATACTGGTTTGGCAGGTAGACCAAGGAAGCAATATAACATGCTTCACCAAATTCAGCTTAAGGATGATATTGAGATACCTCAATCTGTATCAGATGCACCAAATTGACAACATGCCAAGTTCTGGCAAGAATCGATGAAGCAAGAATACGACGCATTGTTGGAAAATTACACATGGCGTTTAGTAGATTTAGCCCCTGGCCAAAAGGCGATTGGTCCAAGTGGGTATATCGCATCAAAAGAACTAAGCATGGTGATATAGAAAGATTCAAATCAAGATTGGTGGCTAAAGGCTGTGGGCAACAGCTAGGAATCAACTATCAAGAAACTTTTTCTTCGGTCATTCGCTACGAAACTATTAGAATGATGTTTGCTATAGCTGCGGAGAAAAATCTTTACATACACCAAGTTGATATTACCAATACTTACCTCAACAATAATCTAGAGGCGGATGTTTACATGAAGCAACCGGAAGGTTTTGTCAACGATTCATACAATCTTCAAGCAATCTGGAAGAGTTTGGAATAATACACGCTACGAAGTTATACGTGGTAGCGGATACCACAAATGCAAACATGAGACTTGCATCTAAGTTAAAGAAGACAAGAAAAGCTACATAGCCGTCTACGTCGATGACCTAATAATTATATGCCCTGACGAAACAGACAGTCCTACAGAAGTCCTACTCTGTCTATGCTTTCTATCTGGACAGAAGCGCATTCTATTGGACTTCATCAAAACAAAGTATCGTTGTATAGCACAGAAGCTGAATATGTAGCCTTAGCAACTGCAGCCAAGGAAGCTGTATATCTTAGACGACGGCTCATAGAAATAGGGTATGCTGACTGCGATCACCCATCATTTACGGCGATAATATCGGTGCGCAACAAATTGCTCGCAATCGTATTAATCATAAGCGCACGAAGCACATCGGCATCAAATATCATTTTGTACGAGAAAAAGTAGAAAATAATGAAATTGATTTGAAATATGTTTCAATTAACGAAAATGCTGATATCTTAACAAAATGTTTGTCTAAGATTAAGCATAATGAATTTGATAACCTTCTTGGAATAACTAAAATTGAATGATACTTGTTTGTATTATGTAGCTTAAGAAGGAGTGTTGATGTACACGTTTAAGTCTAAGAACATGTAATCTGTTACTGTAAGCTACAATCACTAACCATAGAACACATAGATGCGTCAAACTCAAGATTTTTTGATTACAAACGCTAGCCTGAGCGTGGAACCCCAGAGAACTTCAGCAAAAACCCGAACGTTTGTATGGAACCCCAGAGAACTTCGGCAAAAACCCGAACGTTCGTACTCTCAATGAGAGCGTAAAGTGGCTAAAGAGGCTAAGCAGCTACGAAAATAATTCAGTCTGGCACAGACTACCGAATATCAAAAAATATTGGCATCAGTTTTGTATGTAGCCCGGTGGCTGTGTCGATGGAGTGCTCGCTTGGCGATCAGATTGCTCCCTAGCCCAAAATTGTCAAATAAGATTTTCTTTTTTATATTAATTTTTTAAATAAAAAAAAGATTACAAAACAAAAAATTAACAAAAAATTAGGAAAAAAATCAAAAATAAAAACAAAAATAAAACAAAACAGTATATAAAAAAATGGGGAAAAAACAACAAACACAAAAAATAAAAGACAACAGAAAAAAAATGAAAAAAAACAACAAAAACCAAAAAGAAAAACATTATTTACATTTTTATTATGATTAGCTCTTACGACTTTAATATTTCTACTTTCCGATTGCTTTTTTCAGATAGACCGCATAATTTTTCTAAAAGCCATAGGGTATTTTTTTTTTCAACAAGACAACCAGAAAATAGTCCAAGATATATTTTCGATGTTCAGTGCATTTACTACTTTCACAATACCAATCTTTGTATTTTTTGTCGTTTTCAGTACGCAAAATACATTAATTGAAAATTTTTTGTTTTATATTTCGAGCATGTGGAAATTTTTGAAAAAAAAAATTATGAAATATACAATAATGCAATTTCATTAGACTGAAAAAATCGTCTTGTGGGTCTTTGAGTTTTAAATTATTATTGAATATTTTATAGTTTTTACGAAATATAAAAAACTCGGATTGGTCGTAAAGGACAATTTTATCTTTTCCAAGTTCTTTGCAATTCTCGCAATTGAACTTTTGTTGTGATTTATGTATCATGAATCCCGTAAAATCTCGTAATGCATTTTCAGTAGCTACAGTCAAAGCTGTGGCCTGTATTTCATCAACATCGGTACCTTCCATATCATAGTCGTATAGGTCAAAACTGATGTTAACGTCTTCGTAACACACCCGACCTTGGTCATTTGCATTACCAATTGCCAGTTCATTCTTTGTTTCCTCAATGACATTTATTAGCAAGTCTTCGTCTGCCTCGCAATTTCCAATGGTTGTTTTTGAAGTCATGACTTTCATTGACTACATTTTTGAAATTATCGCGTTGAATTCAAATAACATTGCTGCTGCTTCTTATTAAGTAAAATAGGTGTTCATTATTTTTTTTCTTTTTATACCCTTGCAAAAAGGGTATATTAATTTTGGTCAGAAGTGTGCAAGGAAGCATCTCCGACCATATAAAGTATATATATTCTTGATCACCACGACGAGACGAATTCAAATAGCCATGTCCGTCCGTCCGTCTGGATCAACGCGAACTCCTCCTAGACCGTAAGAGCTACAGAGCTGAAATTTCGCATGTAGGCTTGTAAATACTGCAGGGGTTGTATATCTCGGATTCAGTCGGATCGGACCACTATATCATATTGCTCCCATACAAACGGCAAAGTCACGAACAGTGACTTTTCTCAATAACTTCGTTACTTTTTAAGCTATCGTCGTAAAATTTAATATTTATTTGTTTATTTATCTTAGAGTTAGGACTAATTGAAAATAGTCAGAACATAATTACTGAAGCGCTAGCTGCTTGGGCCTTCGGCTTGACTTGTGTAGGTTTACATATTTACAGATTAACATACATATATACAGATTAATATACTTACAAATTAACATAATTTATAATAATTAGTTTTTTGAGGTAGTCGATTATCGTGGAAAGGTTAGTTGTAGTTGGGTTTGCAAGGGTTGCTATTGGGCATAATTTTTTAAAGACTTTATCCCTGATGTGGGAAGTTGCAGGGCAGTTTTTTAGTAAGTGTTCTATATTTAGGTCAGATGTTGAGTTGCAGTTTGGGCAGGGTGTTATGTAGTTCGGGTTAATGTAGTGTTGTTGAGTAAGTCTTGTGTGACCTAATCTAAGTCGTAGAATTTTTATTTGATCTAACCGTGTTATGTCTTTTTGCTTAATGTTTTTGAGATAGTGTCTTGTGTGTGTTAGATTGCTGTTTAGCTGTTGATACAATGTGTTGCAGCGGTTAATGTTGTTTTTTAACTTTTGGAATAAGTTGTTTTTAAGATATTTGTTTATATCGCTACAGTTGAAGTTAGGAGAGTAATGGAGGGGGTATGTATAGCGGATTTTGCAGTTTGGTCGGCAAGTTCGTTGCCTTTTATGCCACGGTGGCTGGGGATCCAAAAAAGTTTTATTTTGATGTTGGTTTTTGCTAGGACTGATCTTATTAATGTTGGATAGAAGTCGTTGTTGTTGATGTTGCCTATGGATTTGATAGCTGATAGGGAGTCGGAACATATTATGAAGTTCCCTTTCTTGTTTCTTGTTAGCTTTTTTGCTTCAAGGATGGCTACAGTTTCTACGGAGAGGATTGAAGAATAGTGTGGTATGGAATGTTGCGGTTTTATTTTGTAGTGACCCGTCGGTTAATATATATTTATGTTGTTTGTGTTTGTCTTTATGTTCTAGGAACATTTTTTGGTATATTTCTGGTGGTGTGATGAGCTTACTAAAGTTGTGAAGGAAGGTGTTGATGGCGGAAGGGGGGAATAGCCATGGTGGAGAGGTTGTTTGTTTGATGGGTGGTGGAAGGTAGGGGATGTTGAATTCTTTGCAAGTTTAAATGATTTTCTCTAATCTGGATTCTAATTTCTTACTGTTTTGGTGTTTTATTTGATTGGCGAATTTGTGGATTGGAGAGTTAGCACTCTGAAGGATTGTTTTGACTGTCATTAGGTCTAGTTTTTGCTCTATTGTAGGTAGGTTGGCTTTGAAAAGTAAGTTGGGGATGGAAGTTTAGGGAAGTGCGCCAAGGGCTGTACGTATTCCTGCATTGTATGTTGTTTTTAATTTGTTTAGCGTAGACCTAGGGGCATGCCCATAAATGAATATGGCGTAATCTATTTTGGCTATGAGTGTTGCCTTTGTTATGTTAACAAGTGTGTGGGTGTTGCAGTTGAACTTAGGGCTAGCTAAACATTTTATTATGTTAAGTTTGTTGTTAAGTGATGGTTGGATGTGTTTTATGTGCGAGTCCCATCTGTATTTATTGTTTATTGTAAGTCCTAGTGTTTTGAGTTGGGTGACTTGGGGAATTACAATATTCTTAGAGGATAGGGTACAATTGCAGTTTTGTTTCCTGCAAATGTGCAGGTGTTGGCATTTGTTGAGAGATAGTGATGCTCCAGAGTATGAGCACCATTCTTGGATTTTTGCAAAAAGGGAGTCTAGATTGAAGGATTGGTTTTTTGCTCTATCTAGTGGGACAACAAGGAAATAATCGTCTGTATAGGCACTAAAATGAATTTCTTTTTGTTGGCTGATTATGTTTGCAAGTTTATTGATAGCGGTTAGAAACAGGACACTGATATTGGTCAACCCCGGGGTATGCCATTAAGGAGTGGGAAGGGGAAGCTGATTGTAGTATTATCCGACTTTGTCAAAAGCTTTTGAGAAATCAACGGCAATGACAGCGCAGTAGGATCTTTTTAGCAGCGATTTGGTTTTTAGGAAGTCTGCTGTGAGCAGAACGTCGAAAACCGACTTGCCGCGTTTAAATCTGGATTGATTAGTGTGGATTAGATTGTTTTTCGTGACAAACCAACAAACGTGTTTGGCTATGATTTTTTCAAGGGTTTTTGATAGGCAGCAGTTTAAGGAGATTGGCCCATAGTTGGTTATTGATGTTTTGTTGGAGGTAGACTTGAGAATGGGGATAACTAGACTGGTTTTAAATGATTGTGGAATGAAATTTTTAAATATATTGTTAAAGAGGTAGGTAATTCTTGTTTTGACTGTGTTGGAGGTGTTCTTTATCATAGGATATGATATTCTATTCAGGCCAGGTGTGGTACCTTTAAGGGAATGTAGTGCGGATAGGAGTTCAATTTGTGTTATGTCGGATTCTATTGTTTGGGCTGCGGGGTGGGTGGGTTTTAATGGTGTTTGTTTTGTTTACTTGAGTGTTTGTTTGCATTGGTTGAAGTTTGTATCTTTAGAATGGTCTGACCAGTGTTCGGCCAATAAATGGGCTATGGAGAGTGTGTCTGTTATGGGTAAGTTGTTGGTTGGTTTTTTATGCAGTGGATGTGCTTGATTGGATTGAGTCCGCAGAAGCGTCGGATATTGGCCCAGACTTTGTGGGAAGTCATTTCTTTTAAGACGAGTTCTATTATTAGTTCGCGTAAGGGAATTGGCAAGAATATTAGGGTGTACATCCAGTTTCGCAGAATACTTTAGTTGTTGACTACCTATTTCAGATTTTACGCTAGGTATATTTAGATCATTTTGAATGTTGTCGTTCCGTATGTACCACGGAGCCCCAGTGATTGATCTTAAAATCTTCGACTGCGCCCTTTGTATAATGTCGACATTGCTGGTACTTGCATTTCCCCATAGTACGGCACCGTAAGTCCAGATGGGTTTCAGTACGGAGTTGTATAGGAGGACTTTATACTGCAGACGAAGAGGGAACCGAGCATTGATGATCCAATGTAAGCTACTCGCTTTCAGTTTAAGCTGTGACTTTTTTGCCTCGATGTGCTTGCGCCAAGCTAGTCTTCTGTCTAGGTGGATACCAAGGTAAATGACATTCACGGCTTGAGGAATTGGTACGTTGTTTAGCATTACAGCTGGACAGTTTCTTTTGTTAAGCGTAAATGTAACATGTTTGCATTTCTGCTCGTTGACCCGGATACGCCAGGTTGCTAGCCATTCCTCTACCACCTTGAGGTGTTGCTCTAATTTTGCAGAGGCTTCTTATGTTACCTTATGAATGAAGCCAAGCAATAATAAAAAAAAAATTTTTTTAATCAAGCTAGTAAGCCTAACTACATTGTGAATGAAGTAAGTAAGTCGTCTCGCCGACTTAGGTATACCATACACCAGTAAAACAAATATTTCAAATTTGTAATAACAAATGCATTTGCCTATTTTAAAAGAGTTCTGTTTACATGCTTTTTACAAGCATATCTTAGTATCTCGCTCACTCATGCATATGAGCACCTCAGCGCCACCACCCGCTAACGGCCAACTCCGGCCTTATAGAAGAACGTTTATATGCATAACTTGGCTATTTTTTGTCCGATTATGATCAAAATTGGTATTTTGCTGGGTATTAGTATCAAATTTCAGTGTGCCAAATTTGATTTCACAAGGTTAAAAATTACGGGAGATAATCGAGTTTTTCAAATTTCGGGGGCGGAAAGGGGCGTGGCAAAATCTTTATACTTACAAAATGTGCGCAATTACTAAGCAAATATACATACCAAATATGGTGTCTCTAGCTGCAATAGTTTTTGAGAAAAACGTTTTTTTTTGAATTGCGAGGGCGGAAAGGGGCGTGGCAAAAGTTTGAAGCAAACTCGATCACTCTACATACTACACGAGCCTACATTCCAAATTTCGTGGCTCTATCTCTTATAGTCTCCGAGATCTAGGCGTTCATACGGACGGACAGGCGGACAGACGGACGGACGGACGGACAGACGGGCGGACAGACGGACATGGCTAGATCGACTCGGCTGTTGATACTGATCAAGGATATATATACTTTAGGGGGTCGGAAAAGCTTCCTTCTGCCTGTTACATACATTTTGGCGACTTTAATATACCATTTCACCCTATGGGTGTATGGTATAAAAATATGAGTGAGATAGAAGTTCTATCATAGTATCAAAATTCTCCAAATGCACCTTTACTTGATTTCCTGATACACTCAGGACAAGTAAATAAAAAATACAAGAAAATAAAATATTGAATATCGAAAAACTACAAATTTAACAGAAATATTGTATACCTTATGGAAAAATCCATAAAGATAGCTTATAGCAGACTATTAGTAAGGAGACCTAAAAATAAGGATGGGCCTGCATCGGAACATAACATTTTTAAAACAGATATAGAAACATTTAATATGGGAGACTGACCTTGGCGAACTGGTCAAAGATTTCTAACATATTGATCAAGTTGCGTGCAACTCTAATTACTATAAAGAAAAAGTACAATCTCGATTTATTTGTACGTACCGTACCGTTTAAAAAAAATGAAGTAAGTAAGTCATCTCGCCGACTTAGGAATACCATACCCCAGTAAAGGACATATTTCGAATTTATTAAACATATGCATTTTCGCATGCTTTTTAGAAGTATCTCGCATCTTATACAAAATGTGCGCATTTACTAAGCAAATATACATACCAAATATGGTGTCTCTAGCTGCAATAGTTTTTGAGATAAACGTTTTTTTTAATTGCGGCGCCGAAAAAGGGGCGTGGCAAAAATTTGAAATAAACTTGATCAGTCTACGTACTACATGAGCCTACATACCAAATTTGGTGGCTCTATCTCTTATAGTCTCCGAGATCTAGGCGTTCATACGGACGGACAGACGGACGGACAGACGGACATGGCTAGATCGACTCGGCTGTTGATACTGATCAAGAATATTTATACTTTATGGGGTCGGAAAAGCTTCCTTCTGCCTGTTACATACATTTTGGCGACTTTAATATACCATTTCACCCTATGGGTGTATGGTATATAAAAAAAAATGTTTTTCAAATATTCCCAATAAAAATACTGTTGATGTACACATTTAAGTCTAAGAACATGTAATCTGTTAGTGTAAGCTACAATGTTATTTAATATAATACAAGGAACAGAACGACCAGTGTAACATAACAGCGAGTTCAGTTCTGTGTCAACCGTCATCGAATACGCACTGCTTGATCTGAGTAAATAAGCGGTATACCAATTCATATACCAACCCCAAGTCTGAAATAAAAATTCGCGAGTGAATTTTGATTGCACAAGGTAAAAAATTACGTGAGATAATCGAGTTTGTTTTCAAATTACGGGGGCTCATAGGGGCGTGGCAAAATCTTTAGACATACATTCCAAATTTGGTGTCTCTAGATGCGGAAGGGGTGGGGCAAATTTTTTTTATTAACAAATGTCTGCGCGCTTACTAAAGGATTATTCATACCAAATTTGTTTTTCTAGCTGTTATAGTTTTCAAGAAAATCGAATTTGTTTAAATTTCGTTGGCACAAATTTTAATTTAGTCTACGTACCAATTTTGGTGACTCTGGAATTTATAGTCCCTGAGAGCTACGTGTTCATACGGACGGACAGACGGACATGTCTAGATCGATTTGGCTATTGATCCTTAACAACAAAATATACTTATATTCTAAAAAAAAAAAAAAAATTCAATTCAACCGCCGCCACGTGCAGACGTGTTTTTTTTTAATGCACTCCGCAAAATTTAGTGTAAAAATAAAAAGACCGCGTTTGCAAAAATTGTGAAGGGCTCTCAGTCGCCTCAGAGACGCCTATTTACAATCATATTGCTATTAATTTGTTCTAATAGCAATAAATACTAAGTTGCAACAACAAAGTGAGCACTTTTTTTGGAAAAGCCCAATAACACCGAAAGTGCAAGCCACTCAGCAATCAACAGCAATTTACCGTGGTGAGAGCAGTGTGTTTCTCCATCAATATCGATAACTGGGTCACCGATTGCACCGACCAGCACCGTCAGCGCGTTGACAGCAACTACTGCAACGTCTGCAGAAGTGTTGACCTACCTCAAGCCGTCATCGACAAGTCGCCCAGAGTCAGCCACGACAAGAACCCCAACGCCTTCTGTCCAAACTGGAATGGATAGATATATTATAAGACCTAAGCGGAAGCTAAGCCCGCAAAAGAAAAAATGTGGCAATACGCCGAAAATAACCAAAACAAATGAACGAGCAGCACTTCTAAGCGGAAATCGTTTTAAAATTCTTGCCGATCAGCAAAACGATCAAGCCTGCGCTGTGGATAAAGTTAAATCGGCTAGACCACCCCCTCTATACATCCGTGGAGCCAACTGCAGCGTCCTGATTTCGAAGCTAGTAGAAACAGTAGGGGCAAATAACTTTGTTGTAACCCCTCTCAACAGGGGTAACATAAAAGAAATTAAATGTCAAACCCAAACTGAGGACAATTTCCGCATCATCGAAAAGTACCTCCGTAATGCTAACATAAACTTCTATACCTACCAACTAAAAAGCAGTAAAGGGCTCCAGGTTGTGTTAAAGGGGATCGAGCCATCGGTCCCACCTCAAGAAATAGCAGACGCATTGGCCGAAAAAGGGTTTGCGGTTAAGTCCGTTGTCAACATCATCAACAGGAATAAAGTCGCACAGCCGCTCTTTAAAATCGAGCTCCAACCAGATGCAAAGCGGTCGAAGCCAAACGAAGTGCATCCAACAACCTTCTACAACCTTCAGCTCCTATTGCACAGAAGAATCACCGTAGAGGAGCCCCATAAGAGATACCAACCACCTCAGTGTAAAAACTGCCAGGAATACAACCACACCTCTAACAATTGCAATCTTAGGTCAGTGTGTGTTGGCTGCGGCGAACATCATAAAGATGGCATTTGCACCAAGGACAGAAACAACGTCGCACTAAGATTATGCAGTAACTGTGGAGGGAACCACACAGCCAACTACGGGGGATGTCCTGTCTTCAAGGATCTTAAATCGCACCTAAACGGGCGTAAACCCCCAGCTGGACCAAAAATCACCTTCAACGCCTCCAAAACTACACCGGAGGTATTCTTCGCCAAGGCTGTTAGATCATCTAACATGCCTGCTACAACCAATCCTAGTGTATCCTTCACACCTAGCACACCAGAACTTGGCCAGCAAACTCCAAGTGGTTTAGAGGCCCTATTGATCTCACTTAATCAAAACATGACCGCTTTTATGACGTTCATGCAAAGCTGTATGCAGGAGCTGATGCGGAATCAAAACCTGCTTATCCAGAAGCTTATCGAAAAATAAATAATGGCTTCCCTACGTCTATGTCTTTGGAATGCTAATGGCGTCTCCAAGCACAAAAATAAACTGCAACTATTCCTAGACTCTAGTGAAATCGACGTCATGCTGATATCGGAAACACATTTAACATCAAAAAATTACTTTCAAATACCAAAATACACCTTCTACGCAACAAACCATCCAGACGGAAAAGCTCATGGCGGGACTGGTATCCTAATCAAATACCGTATAAAACACTCGTTCCTCAACAGATTCGAAACACAGCACCTACAAGCAACTGCTATAACCGACCAAACTAGCTGCGGCAACACTACGTTGGTTGCCCTGTACTGCCCACCACGCTTCTCAATCTCTGAAAAGGAATTCACCGGTTTCTTTAACACACTCGGAGAACGCTTCATTGCAGCAGGGGACTATAACGCCAAACATTCGCACTGGGGATCTCGCCTGGTAAATCGTAAAGGCAAGCAGTTGTACAATACAAAAGTCAACCCACTCAATAAGATGGATTGCGTCTCACCGGGTAGGCCTTCTTATTGGCCCACAGATCCACAGAAAGTGTTCGACTTGATTGATTTCGCAGTAACCAAGAGGATTCCGCGTAATCGGATCACTGCGGAAACACTGCTAGATTTAACCTCCGATCACTCTGCAGTGCTATTCACACTGTTAACAAGACCTCAAGTACTTGATAGCCCATATTGGCTTAAATTTAAAATGTACATGAGTGCCCACATTGATTGTTCGCCGAAACTGGATGCTGCAGAGGACATTGACATGTGCGTCTCCGCACTTGAGTCGATGCTGGGAGCTGCAGTAAGAGTATTTACTCCACGAGCCTCTACTTACGCTAAACCTGCTGTAAGGCCTACGAACCGGCGGATAGAACAATTAGTAACGGAAAAACGACGTCTAAGAAGAGAATGGCAGATTACTCGATCACCAGCAGCAAAACTTCGCCTAAGGCATGCCAGCCGCAACCTCTCCAAGGAGTTAAGACAAGAGAAAATCTGGGCTCAAAGGAAATACATAGAAAAGCTCAGTCCATCCAGCACTAAACATCCTCTGTGGAAAGCCCACCCAACTTTAAGCGCTCCAAAAGAGACAGTTTCACCAATAAGGGGTCCAACCGGTGGATGGGCCCGCAGCGACGAAGAGAGGGCATCCGTATTTGCCACACATCTTAAAATGGTTTTCCAGCCAAATCCAACATCAAACTCATTTGTACTTCCCCCTTCGAGCACATTAACGGATAGTGAATACTCGGAACTCCAATCGGATGAGATCACTGCAGTTATTAAAAACCACATAAACCCGAACAAAGCCCCTGGCCATGACCTAATCACACCGAAAATGATCCTAGAACTCCCTACCATCGCCATACAATACATCTGCAAAATGTTCAACGCTATAATAAGAATTGGCTACTTCCCAAGAGCATGGAAAAGGTCCACTATCATCATGATTCCTAAAGTGGGAAAGGACAAAACGCAACCATCATCCTATAGGCCAATTAGTTTGTTGCCATGTCTTTCGAAGCTTTTTGAAAAGGTCCTTCAGATTCGTCTAAACTCATTTCTGGCATCGGAGAACACAATCCCTCCACACCAGTTCGGCTCTCGCGAAAAACATGGGACAATTGAACAAGTCAATCGTATAACATCCGAAATAAGAACAGCATTCGAACTAAAAGAATACTATACGGCTGTCTTTCTCGACGTTGCCCAGGCTTTCGACAGAGTCTGGCTGGAGGGTCTAATGTTCAAAATGCGGCAGAAACTCCCACAGTACACCCACAAACTCATGGAATCTTACCTTTACAATAGGAAATTCGCTGTAAGATGTAATGGCTCCGTCTCGGCTGACTTTGAAATCGAAGCTGGTGTACCGCAAGGCAGTCTACTCGGACCATTGCGAGTTTAGGACTTACAACGTCCACTTTTGCCGATGACACGGCAATCCTCAGCAGATCCAAATGCCCGATACAAGCCTCTGCAAAATTAGAGGAACACCTCAAGGTGGTAGAGGAATGGCTAGCAACCTGGCGTATCCGGGTCAACGAGCAGAAATGCAAACATGTTACATTTACGCTTAACAGAAGAAACTGTCCAGCTATAATAAACTATAACTTTTGCCGATGACACGGCAATCCTCAGCAGATCCAAATGCCCGATAGAAGCCTTTGCAAAATTAGAGGAACACCTCAAGGTGGTAGAGGAATGGCTAGCAACCTGGCGTATCCGGGTCAACGAGCAGAAATGCAAACATGTTACATTTACGCTTAACAGAAGAAACTAAACATCGTACCAATTCCTCAAGCCGTGGATGTCACTTACCTTGGTATCCACCTAGACATAAGACTAACTTGGCGCAAGCACATCGAGGCAAAAAAGTCACAGCTTAAACTGAAAGCGAGTAGCTTACATACATCATCAATGCTCGGTCACCTCTACGTCTGGGGTATAAAGTCCTCCTATACAACTCCGTACTGAAACCCATTTGGACTTACGGTGCCGTACTATGGGGAAATGCAAGTACCAGCAATGTCGACATTATACAAAGGGCGCAGTCGAAGATTTTAAGATCAATCACTGGGGCTCCGTGGTACATACAGAACGACAACATTCAAAATGATCTAAATATACCTAGCGTAAAATCTGAAATAGGTAGTCAACAACTAAAGTATTCTGCGAAACTGGATGTACACCCTAATGTTCTTGCCAATTCCCTTACGCGAACTAATAATAGAACTCGTCTTAAAAGAAATGACAGACCAACCCAATAATAAATGATTAGGGCCGCCTGCAATATCCCCTGGATATATCTTAAGTACTAGATTAAGAAAAAAAACCTCAAACTTGTTGTTAGGCTCTAATTTAAGAGTAGATTCAACAAATATATACTAAACGTTAAAAAAAAAAAAAAAATATTCTTTATGGGGTCAGAAAGGTTCCTTCTCCCTGTTACATACATTTTGGCGACTCAATGTAATATACCATTTCACCCTATGGGTCTATGGTATAAAAACAAATAGTTCATAAGGATAGGCTAAAAAAATTTTCTAATCAGTTAACATATTAAAATACAAAAAAATATATATAACCTAAATTCCATATTTTATGACACTATATATGTATATATAACCAGAGGGCCGGGGCTAACTTCAACCGCGTCAAAGTTAGTAACTCTTTCCTTACCTAAAACCATCAAAGGAAAAAACGTTTTATGTAAAAAGGCTAATGTTTGCGAAATAACGACTACAATCTTCGGAAATAACGAAGATATTGATCAAAGTCACTGTTTTTCACGGATCGTTCTTATGGGAGCTATATGATATAGTCACCCGATCTTCATCAAGTTCGGCATAGTCATTAACATATATATTAAAGTAACAAATGTTAAATTTGAAAGCAATCGCATCGAAAGTAACGAAGTTATTGACAAAAGTCACAAGTTCTTATGTAAGCTTCATGATATAGTCACCCGATCTTGATCAAATTTGGCACAGTGGTTTAAATGTATAATACACTGACCAATATTAAATTTCACGACAATAGCTGAGAAAATAACTAAGTTATTGATAAAAGTCACTGTTCGTGACTTTGCGTTTGTGTGGGAGCTATATGATATAGTGGTCCGTTCCGACTGAATCCGACTAAACCCCTGCAGTATATACAAGCCTACATGCGAAATTTCAACACTGTAGTTTTTACGGTCTAGGAGGAGTTCCCGTCGATCCAGACGGACGGACATGGTTATTTGAACTCGTCTCGTCGTGCTGATCAAGAATATATATACTTTATATGGTCGGAAATTAATATACTCTTTTTGCAAGGGTATAAAAATGAAGTAAGTAAGTCCTCGCGCCGACTTTGGTATACCATGCACCATGTAAATCTATTTTTGTTACTATTTATATTCATTTATAAAGTCCAAAACAGTCAGCTTGAAGTATTTGCGACCGGATGAAGCTTGGTATATATGTATATTTTAGAATTAACAGATAAATCCGACGGTGCGCCCGTCCGGACGGGGTAGAACGAGATAGAAATATAACACTATCATCAAAATAGACGATCAGTGAAGTTATATTTCTGTAGAGTAGAAAGTCCGCCAACATAGTTTGATGTACGGTACTATAGAGATGCAGCTCACTGGAGAAGCACAGCGGACATCACAACTATCGCACGCCAACAATTGGAGCGAGTTGCGGGCCGCCCTTATCAGCAAATATATGGTGCAAACGCCTTATGAAGAACTACTACGACGGCTATACCACACTTCTTTTGGAGGAAACCTTCGTAAGTTTATTGAAGATTTCGAACATAAGTCATTCATTATAGTAAATATGTTAGCATTAGAAGGCGACGCGGCCAACACCGTATTATTCACAAATGCCACGAATAACACAATCAAAGATGTTATTATCAAAAGATTGCAAGACAAACTTTACATGACATTAGCTAAATTTGATATTTCTACAGTGTCTAATTTAAAGTAGGTAGCTCAGAGAGAAGGCCAATATGAAAATAGTTCCACCGAGAAATCCAAAACTAATAATCAAAGTACTTCAGGAAACTCAAACTACAGATGAAACCAAAATAATTCAGGGCAAACCTATTATAGGCAAAACAACCAATACAATAATTCAAATCCTACTCCCCAAAATAATCAACAGCTTCGAGAAGAATTTCAAGAAAATCTTAATCAGGGCAGACAGAGAAAACCCCGTGGTAAATCAACCTACTAAAAGACAAAGAGAAAGTTCCAGTGGTCAGAATAGAATGGAGTGGTCCGAAAATTTTCATCAATCAGCCTCGGATCAGACAGAACCAATGAGCCAAACAGATCAACCGAGTACGTCCAATCAAACCCCTATATCCATAAATTTTCATCAACATACGACATACTATTAGGTAGAAAATATCTCAAAGCATGTCAAGCCGTTATAAACTATGAAGAAAATAGCGTAACATTATCGAATCATAAATTTTATTTCAAATTCGAATATTTCAAATATCGAGGAAAGAAACGAATTTAGACTCGATCACTTAAATTCAGAAGAAATAGAAAAGTTAATGAAAATATTGCATGAATTTAGCAAAATCCAGTATAGGAAAGGTGAAAATTTGACCTTTACTAGTACAATAAAGCATAACATCAGATCCAAGCACGAGAACCCAATATACAAAAACCCATACAAATACTCACAAATCTTTGACGAAGAAGTCAATAAACAAATTAATGAAATGATAGAACAGGGAATCATACGAAAATCGAAATCGCCCTATTGTTCTCCAATCTGGATCGTACCCAAAAAAGAGGACGCATCCAAGGAACCAAAGTTCCGTTTAGTAACCGACTATCGTACTCTTAATGAGATTACTGTCGATGACAAGTTCCCAATACCGGTAATGGATGAAATATTAGACAAACTTGGAAATTGTCAATATTTCACAACCATTGACCTCGCCAAAGAATTCCTTCAAATCGAAATGGCTCACAAATCAATCGAAAAAACGCATTTTCCACTAAACATGGTCATTACGAGTACACACGAATGCCATTTGGGCTAAAAAATGCACCAGCCACTATCGCAAACGAGAGGAATAATTAGCACTTTGTATTATATTTTTTGAATTAGGTAGAACGCAAAATCGGTATTACCTTTTGTGCATTAATTAGGTAAAAAACTTATTATTTACATCCAATTAGGTAAATGGAAATAGAAAGGACCTACCTACAACTAGGAACAATTTTTCCCAACTTAAATAACAAAGCAGGTAATTAGCAATCTAGCATTGTAGCAAGGCATATACGTAAACAGGTAGTATTCGGAGACACACTGAATTGCCTCTAAATGATTTAAATAGACCATAATGTCTGACGATGGTGGAATATGGTGGAGAAGCATTAAAAGACTTAGGATTTACTTTAACACCGACAAACTCAATCTCCTAGGTTTACGAAAATTTAATTATTTCAGATGATAAAGCAGCATCAATAGCTGTCAGAACGCCACCGCCTACGCCAGAAGTTTGGTCACGTCTGAATAGAAAAGTTTGTGGAAGAGACCGATGCATCAGCAATATCAGATTTTAGCCACGTCTCCGTAAAAGCAAGAATGTTATGTTCAAAAGAAAGACTATATACATAGAGATTAGGAAGTTTAGATTTCAGTCCTCTAACGTTCTGGTAACCCAGGTTAAGGGACGAAACTAGTTTTTTGACACACCAGCAGATGCTGATGTGGCAGGAGTAGTGTTAGCTGTTGTTATTGGCAGGCGAATCGGTTGCCGATTTTTCTTCCTTACAGTATATTCCTTAACTATTATATGCTTTGGCCAAAAATCTTCTCGACATACAATGTCGAAGATAATGGCAGAAACACTCATTTCAAAGTACGAGATGTCCCGAGAATACGAAAATTTAAGTTTAAAATTTTCCACCGCAATATTTGAGATGTTAACTTTCTTCCGAAAATAGACTATTACATCATCAGATGTGACAACAGGAAAGAAATAGAAATTTAACAGTTAACCTTTTAATGATCTCTTGACTATTACCTGTTATCGAAGATGTCATTTCATCATAATCAAAAAATCTCCTTGAAGTATTTCCATCATTCGTGTTTTCGTATTCGTTCTTTTGACAGTCAGTCCTACCTTCTTCTTTTTTTTGCGAATTTACGAATCTCGTACACTTCTCAAGCTAATTTTCACTTTTTTCACTAGAGTATGTATATTTGATTTTTACCTTAAGCTCCATACTAGTGTTTTCGAATGAAACGCCCATCTCCTTCAAAAATCCCATCTCAAAATCATTTGGGTTTTCACACTCATGGAAAACTTCTAAAATCCGTTTATTCTTTAACAATATTTTTGCACTAATAAATAAAATTGTCTTGAATTATATCGACAAATACTATTCTGTCCGGATTTAAGGTGTTTCCATTTATGAAGTTAAAAATAAACTGTCGCAAACGAAAGGAATAAGTAGCACTTTGTATTATATATTTTGAATTAGGTAGAACGCAAAATCGGTATTACCCTTTGTGTATTAATTAGGTAAAAAACTTATTATTTACATCCAATAAGGTAAATGGAAATAAAAAGGACCAACCTACAACTAGGACCAATTTTTCTCGACTTAAATAACATTTACATGCCTTGTCCCTTTTTCCAAAGCAGGTAATTAGCAATCTAGCATTGTAGCAAGGCATATATATATGTGAACAGGTAGTATTCGCAAAACAGCATTACGCATTGGTATCATTTAAGTAGAGGCAAATACGCATGCCCTCTTCTTCTTCATTATACCTGCAGCGCATTTTTTAGGCGAGGTTGCCTTAGTTTTATGGCTTACCCATCGGTGTCACAGGTCTCCGCATATTAGGATAGGTAAATATTTCACCTACATAGTGTATGTTATCCGGCATTGATCCTTGTTAGTTGTATTCCATTTTTAAATGCTTCTAGTTCAATAACGATTTAATTAATCGATTGTTGAAATCGCCCAATATTCAGTTTTAAAGATGCGATTTTTTGTAAAAACTGTCATTTATTCCCATTTACTAAAAATGTCTCAACTTTGGGCCGGCTGTGTTTCGCTCTTGTTCCGCGGCAACGTAGCTCGGATCCAAGCGAGCTCGACGACGTCTGTTCGGCTAAGCTGTACTCCGGATCCAACTGAGCTTGACGATGTCCAGCAGTGTTGATTTGTAGCTTCCATATTGCGAAAGCGTTGTGCAAGTCTAACTCGCAAGTTGCGATGCCTTTCAGAATGATTCTGAGCGTCGAGTTGCAGTTCGATTTTCCGTTGTGCTAGATTGGCTCGAAGGACAGCAACCATGTATTGAGTATGTCGATTTTTTCTTTCAGTCGTGTTACGCTGATAATGGGCACGATTTCGGTTCCGTGCTGCCTGACGTTGAGTTTATTGGGATGGGGAAGATCCGCGTGGCATATTAAAGGCAAAACAACGATTAAAGAAATAATAATAAATGATTATAATTTTATGATGTCAAATTAGAGTCCTTTAAAATAGTGCCGTTTAGGAACTTGTTTTAAATATCAATTATAGATTTAACCTTGTATATTTCTTATACCACTTTGAACTGCCTAACTTTTTGAAGTTTTGTTACCAATACTTTTTTCACTTTCACATTTGTAAGTAAGTCCTCGCGCCGACTTTGGTATACCATGCACCATGTAAATCTATTTTTGTTACTATTTATATTCATTTATAAAGTCCAAAACAGTCAGCTTGAAGTATTTGCGACCGGATGAAGCTTGGTATATATGTATATTTTAGAATTAACAGATAAATCCGACGGTGCGCCCGTCCGGACGGGGTAGAACGAGATAGAAATATAACACTATCATCAAAATAGACGATCAGTGAAGTTATATTTCTGTAGAGTAGAAAGTCCGCCAACATAGTTTGATGTACGGTACTATAGAGATGCAGCTCACTGGAGAAGCACAGCGGACATCACAACTATCGCACGCCAACAATTGGAGCGAGTTGCGGGCCGCCCTTATCAGCAAATATATGGTGCAAACGCCTTATGAAGAACTACTACGACGGCTATACCACACTTCTTTTGGAGGAAACCTTCGTAAGTTTATTGAAGATTTCGAACATAAGTCATTCATTATAGTAAATATGTTAGCATTAGAAGGCGACGCGGCCAACACCGTATTATTCACAAATGCCACGAATAACACAATCAAAGATGTTATTATCAAAAGATTGCAAGACAAACTTTTCATGACATTAGCTAAATTTGATATTTCTACAGTGTCTAATTTAAAGTAGGTAGCTCAGAGAGAAGGCCAATATGAAAATAGTTCCACCGAGAAATCCAAAACTAATAATCAAAGTACTTCAGGAAACTCAAACTACAGATAAAACCAAAATAATTCAGGGCAAACCTATTATAGGCAAAACAACCAATACAATAATTCAAATCCTACTCCCCAAAATAATCAACAGCTTCGAGAAGAATTTCAAGAAAATCTTAATCAGGGCAGACAGAGAAAACCCCGTGGTAAATCAACCTACTAAAAGACAAAGAGAAAGTTCCAGTGGTCAGAATAGAATGGAGTGGTCCGAAAATTTTCATCAATCAGCCTCGGATCAGACAGCTCAGACAGAACCAATGAGCCAAACAGATCAACCGAGTACGTCCAATCAAACCCCTATATCCATAAATTTTCATCAACATACGACATACTATTAGGTAGAAAATATCTCAAAGCACAACCATTGACCTCGCCAAAGAATTCCATCGAATCGAAATGGATCACAAATCAATCGAAAAAAACGCATTTTCCACTAAACATGGTCATTACGAGTACACACGAATGTCATTTGGGCTAAAAAATGCACCAGCCACTATCGCAAACGAGAGGAATAATTAGCACTTTGTATTATATTTTTTGAATTAGGTAGAACGCAAAATCGTTATTACCCTTTGTGCATTAATTAGGTAAAAAACTTATTATTTACATCCAATTAGGTAAATGGAAATAGAAAGGACCTACCTACAACTAGGAACAATTTTTCCCAACTTAAATAACAAAGCAGGTAATTAGCAATCTAGCATTGTAGCAAGGCATATATGTAAACAGGTAGTATTCGGAGACACACTGAATTGCCTCTAAATGATTTAAATAGACCATAATGTCTGACGATGGTGGAATATGGTGGAGAAGCATTAAAAGACTTAGGATTTACTTTAACACCGACAAACTCAATCTCCTAGGTTTACGAAAATTTAATTATTTCAGATGATAAAGCAGCATCAATAGCTGTCAGAACGCCACCGCCTACGCCAGAAGTTTGGTCACGTCTGAATAGAAAAGTTTGTGGAAGAGACCGATGCATCAGCAATATCAGATTTTAGCCACGTCTCCGTAAAAGCAAGAATGTTATGTTCAAAAGAAAGACTATATACATAGAGATTAGGAAGTTTAGATTTCAGTCCTCTAACGTTCTGGTAACCCAGGTTAAGGGACGAAACTAGTTTTTTGACACACCAGCAGATGCTGATGTGGCAGGAGTAGTGTTAGCTGTTGTTATTGGCAGGCGAATCGGTTGCCGATATTTCTTCCTTACAGTATATTCCTTAACTATTATATGCTTTGGCCAAAAATCTTCTCGACATATAATGTCGAAGATATTGGCAGAAACACTCATTTCAAAGTACGAGATGTCCCGAGAATACGAAAATTTAAGTTTAAAATTTTCCACCGCAATATCTGAGATGTTAACTTTCTTCCGAAAATAACCTATTACATCATCAGATGTGACAACAGGAAAGAAATAGAAATTTAACAGTTAACCTTTTAATGATCTCTTGACTATTACCTGTTATCGAAGATGTCATTTCATCATAATCAAAAAATCTCCTTGAAGTATTTCCATCATTCGTGTTTTCGTATTCGTTCTTTTGACAGTCAGTCCTACCTTCTTCTTTTTTTGCGAATTTACGAATCTCGTACACTTCTCAAGCTAATTTTCACTTTTTTCACTAGAGTATGTATATTTGATTTTTACCTTAAGCTCCATACTAGTGTTTTCGAATGAAACGCCCATCTCCTTCAAAAATCCCATCTCAAAATCATTTGGGCTTTCACACTCATGGAAAACTTCTAAAATCCGTTTATTCTTTAACAATATTTTTGCACTAATAAATAAAATTGTCTTGAATTATATCGACAAATACTATTCTGTCCGGATTTAAGGTGTTTCCATTTATGAAGTTAAAAATAAACTGTCGCAAACGAGAGGAATAATTAGCACTTTGTATTATATAATTTTTCTCGACTTAAATAACATTTACATGCCTTGTCCCTTTTTCCAAAGCAGGTAATTAGCAATCTAGCATTGTAGCAAGGCATATATATATGTGAACAGGTAGTATTCGCAAAACAGCATTACGCATTGGTATCATTTAAGTAGAGGCAAATACGCATGCCCTCTTCTTCTTCATTATACCTGCAGCGCATTTTTTAGGCGAGGTTGCCTTAGTTTTATGGCTTACGCATCGGTGTCACAGGTCTCCGCATATTAGGATAGGTAAATATTTCACCTACAGAGTGTATGTTATCCGGCATTGATCCTTGTTAGTTGTATTCCATTTTTAAACGCTTCGAGTTCAATAACGATTTAATTAATCGATTGTTGAAATCGCCCAATTATCAGTTTTAAAGATGCGATTTTTTGTAAAAATTGTCATTTATTCCCATTTACTAAAAATGTCTCAACTTTGGGCCGGCTGTGTTTCGCTCTTGTTCCGCGGCAACGTAGCTCGGATCCAAGCGAGCTCGACGACGTCTGTTCGGCTAAGCTGTACTCCGGATCCAACTGAGCTTGACGATGTCCAGCAGTGTTGATTTGTAGCTTCCATATTGCGAAAGCGTTGTGCAAGTCTAACTCGCAAGCTGCGATGCCTTTCAGAATGATTCTGAGCGTCGAGTTGCAGTTCGATTTTCCGTTGTGCTAGATTAGCTCGAAGGACAGCAACCATGTATTGAGTATATGTATGTATATGTATGGGCACGATTTCGGTTCCGTGCTGCCTGACGTTGAGTTTATTGGGATGAGGAAGAACCGCGTGGCATATTAAAGGCAAAACAACGATTAAAGAAATAATAATAAATGATTAAATCAAACCTTGCAGTTTAGCCGGCTCGAGGTCAATCTTCCAAAAGAAGATTATTTCAAAGGCAACACAAAAAGGTGAGCAGGTTGTCTGTATAGCTATTTCAAGAACTACCAAGTTCTATCATCAGCAGACTTTGCTAAAGAACTCCGGAATTGCAATAGCCATACCATGTCTTCAACGCTAGAATTGGTTGGGAATTGTAACAACCAAATGAAGCGAAAAAAGTTGGTAAAGCCTACAAAACCGAAGACCACCTTTTGTGGCATACCCTTAGGCGCTATGAAAAATTAGTGTAAGAGCTTCGCCTTACCAAACTAACATCACGACCTGTTATTTCATATACGGTATATTGTACCACATAGAAAAAGGGTTTTTTTTTTTTTTTGGAATAAAAATTCCAAAGTAACGGCGTGCCTTCCGTTGGTGTTATCTGGTTAGATTACGACCTATTGAAATTTAAATCAAACCTTGCAGTTTAGCCGGCTCGAGGTCAATCTTCCAAAAGAAGATTATTTCAAAGGCAACACAAAAAGGTGAGCAGGTTGTCTGTATAGCTATTTCAAGAATAGCTATAGGTAAATATTTCACCTACAGAGTGTATGTTATCCGGCATTGATCCTTGTTAGTTGTATTCCATTTTTAAACGCTTCGAGTTCAATAACGATTTAATTAATCGATTGTTGAAATCGCCCAATTATCAGTTTTAAAGATGCGATTTTTTGTAAAAATTGTCATTTATTCCCATTTACTAAAAATGTCTCAACTTTGGGCCGGCTGTGTTTCGCTCTTGTTCCGCGGCAACGTAGCTCGGATCCAAGCGAGCTCGACGACGTCTGTTCGGCTAAGCTGTACTCCGGATCCAACTGAGCTTGACGATGTCCAGCAGTGTTGATTTGTAGCTTCCATATTGCGAAAGCGTTGTGCAAGTCTAACTCGCAAGCTGCGATGCCTTTCAGAATGATTCTGAGCGTCGAGTTGTAGTTCGATTTTCCGTTGTGCTAGATTAGCTCGAAGGACAGCAACCATGTATTGAGTATATGTATGTATATGTATGGGCACGATTTCGGTTCCGTGCTGCCTGACGTTGAGTTTATTGGGATGAGGAAGAACCGCGTGGCATATTAAAGGCAAAACAACGATTAAAGAAATAATAATAAATGATTAAATCAAACCTTGCAGTTTAGCCGGCTCGAGGTCAATCTTCCAAAAGAAGATTATTTCAAAGGCAACACAAAAAGGTGAGCAGGTTGTCTGTATAGCTATTTCAAGAACTACCAAGTTCTATCATCAGCAGACTTTGCTAAAGAACTCCGGAATTGCAATAGCCATACCATGTCTTCAACGCTAGAATTGGTTGGGAATTGTAACAACCAAATGAAGCGAAAAAAGTTGGTAAAGCCTACAAAACCGAAGACCACCTTTTTGTGCATACCCTTAGGCGCTATGAAAAATTAGTGTAAGAGCTTCGCCTTACCAAACTAACATCACGACCTGTTATTTCATATACGGTATATTGTACCACATAGAAAAAGGGGTTTTTTTTTTTTTGGAATAAAAATTCCAAAGTAACGGCGTGCCTTCCGTTGGTGTTATCTGGTTAGATTACGACCTATTGAAATTTAAATCAAACCTTGCAGTTTAGCCGGCTCGAGGTCAATCTTCCAAAAGAAGATTATTTCAAAGGCAACACAAAAAGGTGAGCAGGTTGTCTGTATAGCTATTTCAAGAACTACCAAGTTCTATCATCGAGCCGGCTAAACTGCAAGGTTTGATTTAAATTTCAATAGGTCGTAATCTAACCAGATAACACCAACGGAAGGCACGCCGTTACTTTGGAATTTTTATTCCAAAAAAAAAAAAAAAAACCCCTTTTTCTATGTGGTACAATATACCGTATATGAAATAACAGGTCGTGATATTAGTTTGGTAAGGCGAAGCTCTTACACTAATTTTTCATAGCGCCTAAGGGTATGCACAAAAAGGTGGTCTTCGGTTTTGTAGGCTTTACCAACTTTTTTCGCTTCATTTGGTTGTTACAATTCCCAACCAATTCTAGCGTTGAAGACATGGTATGGCTATTGCAATTCCGGAGTTCTTTAGCAAAGTCTGCTGATGATAGAACTTGGTAGTTCTTGAAATAGCTATACAGACAACCTGCTCACCTTTTTGTGTTGCCTTTGAAATAATCTTCTTTTGGAAGATTGACCTCGAGCCGGCTAAACTGCAAGGTTTGATTTAAATTTCAATAGGTCGTAATCTTACCAAATAAATGATTATAATTTTATGATGTCAAATTAGAGTCCTTTAAAATAGTGCCGTTTAGGAACTTGTTTTAAATATCAATTATAGATTTAACCTTGTATATTTCTTATACCACTTTGAACTGCCGAACTTTTTGAAGTTTTGTTACCAATACTTTTTTCACTTTCACATTCGTATTCACTTCTTATCAAATATGCTTTAAATTCACTTTATATTACATAGACTTTTTAATTACTTATACTTTTTATTCACTTGTATATTTATATTTGGTGTTGCACGCTCAATTTATTAAGATTGACTAAACCGCAAAATAAACCGGAGGGCCGGGGCTAACTTCGACAGCGTCAAAGTTTGTATAGCAATCAAAGTAGAAAATCGGTTCATCTTAAAAGGTTAGTCAAAACTGGGTTTTAGCCGGCTTCAGGTTTTCGAAAGAACGGCTTACAATCTTAGCATAGAAAGTAACGAAGATATTGATCAAAGTCAGTGTTTTCTACCGATTGTTCCTACGGGAGTAATATGATATAGTCACCCGATCTTGATCAAATTTGGCACAGCCGTTTATAGGTATAAAAAACTCACCACGCCGTTTGTATAGGAGCTTTATCATATCAGTGGTCCGAAGTCGGCTAAGATAAGATGGAAGTTATATAGCTGGATCCCATATTGAGGAGACCAAACACAAGATCCATACTCCAATATGGGTCGGACTAAAGAAGTATAAAGTATTTTGGTAGTATATGGATCCTTGAACTCCTTTGACCAGTGCTTTAGAACACTCTTAGCTCTACGCCAAGAACACTCTTAGCCCTACTAACAGTGGTCGATATAAATCTTTTACAGCCAAAAAAGTATTATTAATTCTTCCTAACGGGAAATTATTTAAAAAATAAGTTGCTAGTTGGGGAGAACTTCTATAAAATAAATCATTTTGCACTTAGAACAGTTTAGCGATAAGAAGCTAGCCATACACCATCCTTGAAAAGCGTTAAGGTCAGCTTGCAGGTTATGAAAAAAGAATCTTCAATGTGATTAGAGATTTTCACATCATCGGCATACATAAGAACTCTGGAATTTAACAGAACAGTTTAGCGATAAGAAGTTAGCCATACACCATCCTTGAAAAGCGTTAAGGTCAGCTTGCAGGTTATGGGCATGAAAAAGAATCTTCGATTTGATTAGAGATTTTCACATCATCGGCATACATAATAACTCTGGAATTTAAAATTACGGTGGGGAGATCATTAATAAAAATGGTAAATAGTAATGGGCCAAGATGACTGCCCTGTGGGACTTCCGATTCAACACAAATGATATTAGAAAGAGAATACATAAATACATACATAGAGACATAAAAAGAACCTTCTGACTCCTATTGCTTAGATATTGAATTACTTACTTAGTTCAAGTCGTCTCGCCGACTTAGGTATACCATACACCAGTAAAGCAAATATTTTAAATTTATTAATATTTGCATTTACAAATGCATTTTCACATGCTTTTTATTACAAACACCTTTTGTGCTGCCTATGATTTAAAATCTTACAAATAAATTAGTAAGTAAGATTTATTAACCTGAAGCCAAGCTAAAACTCAGTTTTGATTAACTTCAATAAGGTCGAAATCTAGACAAATATATAAAAAAAATGTAATAAGTGTCAAAAAGCAAAAATAACCAAACATACAAAAACTCCTTTGACTATAACCGAAACGCCACAACTGGCTTTCGACAGGGTAATTGTGGATACGATCGGTCCACTTCCAAAGTCAGAACAAGGAAATGAATACGCAGTAACTTTAATCTGCGAAATAACAAAATACTTTGTAATAATACCAATATAAGACAAAAGTGCAAAAACAGTAGCAAAAGCTAGATTTGAAGATTTTATTCTGCGGTACGGTCCAATGAAAACGTTCATTACGGACATGGGACCAAAATATAAAATTTCTATAATTGACGATTAAGGCAAAAACTGCAAAATAAAAACATTATTTCTACTGCACATCATCACCAGGCTGTAGGCACCGTCGAGCGAATACACCGCTTAATAAGTTCTTACATTTCAGTTGACAAAACTGACTGGGATGTATGGATACGATACTTCGCATATTGTTTCAATACAAGACCCTCTATGGCCCATGATTATTGTCCATATGAGTTGGTATTTGGTAAAACTTTAAATTTTTCTAAACAATTTAATAGTATAGATAGGAAAAACCCACTTTATAACATATAAGATTATGCTAAGGAATCAAAATTTAGATTAGAACAGGCCTATTAAAGAGCCAGAACTATGTTAAAACAACGTAAAGCTAACCAGAGAGCCGGAGCTAACCACCACGACAAAGTCACAATCCACGAGGAGTTATATCTACAGTATCTTACACACTAAAATACTTCTATAATTATATTAATCTATTTTATATTTACAACCTACATTTTAAAAATATTGCATCATGATGGCTATACGGCGATGCATATGTAATAGCTATAGTCTCCGGTAAATTGCTAGTTCCCCAAAGCCAATCTATCTGAGTTGAGTGTTTGGTTGTTGGTACTGTGAGGAACATTATATGTAAAAACACACAACAAACAAGATACAAACAATGAACATACTACAACTCACTACGATATGCCGGAGGCAAGATGCAGCCGAGACACAAACCGTCGGATCTACGATCAAAGGTTACGACTTACGACCAAGCATAGCGCTAGTCGATCGAACCAAAACCAGACAAATGATTTACGATCAAACTCGATTATGGCCGTTCGAACCACACACAACAGCTGGCGATTTTCGTACACGCGGGAAGATGCGTGGGAGGCGTAACATGAAATCGGCTACACAAGCGCGAATGAAACGAGGCTGGAGGGCATAATCATGAACCGAAAGAGGGCATTGGCCTAATAATAAATTGCAAGAGCACAGAGTGAGAGAAACAATAAGAGAAGGCATGCACAATTGCCGAGCAAAAGTGGCCGCACGGGCTATGGGCACCTACCTCTGAATTAGATCGTGAGAAACCGAAGCCGACGAACAAAAGAGAGCAAAAGTGTGGGCCAAGCAAGCCCGTGAGACGGGTGCGGGGAGTATGTGGTGGCGAAACGAAATCAGGTGAGGGCTATGCTTGTGAATCGGGTAGTAGGAGGAGTAGGGGGGAAAGAAAGAGATAATGACAGGCTGGTGAGGGGAATATACAAGCCGAAGAAGGAGAGTTGAGTCATGGTAAGGCCACTATGCGATTGCAATACGATATGTATGAAATCAACCACCAATATTTATTTAACTAAGCTTATTATTGTAAAGGAATAGATTAAGTTGAATATAGCGAATATATATGTATGTTCTAGTCTAGTGTGGGAGGATTGAGCAAAGATTGGTATGACGAGTGGATCGGGGTGAGCGACGGGCGACGGCATCGCCGGCAGAGAAACGAAAGCAGCAAGAATCAACGTTAGGAAGGCGCCGCCAATGAGAGAAGGCGACGGACGCCGGCAGAGCAACTAAGGCGCTATGAAGGAAAGGGAGAAAGAAGAGGACAAGGAGCAAATGGGCGCGCAGCACCCAAAGAAAGTGGACACAGCTGCGCTAAGGATTTACGGGCCTTCCACCACGCATAGCAACAAGTAGATGCGTGGGTGAAAGCAGTGGGCCGATGGAAAAGTACCAGCTGTATAGCGGTGCTACACCAACAAGTTCCTGAGGCCAGAGGAGCTGCCTATATAAGGGCAGCACAAATCGAGAAAGTCATCAAGTCGTGATCAAGCAACAAGTTTCTTAAGGCCTTACAAGTATCTTTAAAAACCTATCAAGTGAATACAAGTCCTGAGAAAAGGAGCAAGAGAAATCTAGGAACTGAGAAGGCCTTACGAGTAACCGGTCAAGTTCACTAGACAACAACAAGTCCTCAGAATAGGACGATAAACACCGTAGCCAAGCAAGCACACAATTGAAAATAGCCAAGCGGCTCCAGGACTATCCAAAGTCATTGGCAGGCACGAGGATATATCCTACTGCCGAAATTCCAGGATCTAGATATTCATAATCAATTCAACCGCCGACGCGTACAGACGTGTTTTTTAATGCACTCCGCAAAATTTACTGTAAAAAATAAAAAGACCGCGTTTGCAAAAATTGTGAAGGGCTCTCAGTCGCCTCAGAGACGCCTATTTACAATCATATTGCTATTAGTTTGTTCTAATAGCAATAAATACTAAGTTGCAATAACAAAGTGAGCACTTTTTTTGGAAGCTCTCTCGATCCCCACCAGCAACAGTTACAAGAACTACTAGTACAACAACAATGTGAGCGTCGCGACGACGCGTCGTCTCTCGGTCCAACGCAACAACGCGTACTTTTCGGTGGTGTCGCCGACCCCACTGAATGCTACCGTAAGCAATAACACCGAAAGTGCAAGCCACTCAGCAACAGCAAGCCACAACAGCAATTTACCGTGGAGAGAGCAGTGTGCTTCTCCATCAATATCGATAACTGGGTCACCGATTGCACCGACCAGCACCGTCAGCTCGTTGACAGCAACTACTGCAACGTCTGCAGAAGTATTGACCTGCCTCAAGCCGTCATCGACAAGTCGCCCAGAGTCAGCCACGACTAGAAACCCAACGCCTTCTGTCCAAACTGGAATGGATAGATATATTAAAATAACTAAGCGGAAGCTAAGCCCCCAAAAGAAAAAAAGTGGCAATACGCCGAAAATAACCAAAACAAATGAACGAGCAGCACTTCTGATTTAACTGCTAGATTTAACCTCCGATCACTCTCCAGTGCTATTCACACTGTTAACAAGACCTCAAGTACTTGATCGCCCATATTGGCTTAAATTTAAAATGTACATGAGTGCCCACATTGACTGTTCGCCGAAACTGGATGCTGCAGAGGACATTGTCATGTGCGTCTCTGCACTTGAGTCGATGCTGGGAGCAGCAGCAAGAGTATCTACTCCACATGCCTCTACTTACGCTAAACCTGCTGTCAGGCCTACGAACCGGCGGATAGAACAATTAGTAACGGAAAAACGACGTCTAAGAAGAGAATGGCAGATTACTCGATCACTAGCAGCAAAACTTCGCCTAAGGCATGCCAGCCGCAACCTCTCCAAGGAGTGAAGACAAGAGGAAATCTGGGCTCAAAGGAAATACATAGAAAAGCTCAGTCCATCCAGCACTAAACATCCTCTGTGGAAAGCCCACCCAACTTTAGGCGCTCCTAAAGAGACAGTTTCACCAATAAGGGGTCCAACCGGTGGATGGGCCCGCAGCGACGAAGAGAGGGCATCCGTATTTGCCACACATCTTAAAATGGTTTTCCAGCCAAATCCAACATCAAACTCATTTGTACCTCCCCCTTCGAGCACATTAACGGATAGTGAGTACTCGGAACTCCAATCGGATGAGATCACTGCAGTTATTAAAAACCACATAAACCCGAACAAAGCCTAGAACTCCCTACCATCGCCATACAATACATCTGCAAAATGTTCAACGCTATAATAAGAATTGGCTACTTCCCAAGAGCATGGAAAAGGTCCACTTTCATCATGATTCCTAAAGTGGGAAAGGACAAAACCCAACCATCATCCTATAGGCCAATTAGTTTGCTGCCATGTCTTTCGAAGCTTTTTGAAAAGGTTCTGTAGATTCGTCTAAACTCATTTCTGGCGTCTGAGAACACAATCCCTTCACACCAGTTCGGCTTTCGCGAAAAACATGGGACAATTGAACAAGTCAATCGTATAACATCCGAAATAACATCATCGAACAGCATTCGAACTAAAAGAATACTTTCGACAGAGTCTGGCTGGAGGGTCTAATGTTCAAAATCCGGCAGAAACTCCCACAGTACACCCACAAACTCATGGAATCTTACCTTTACAGTAGGAAATTCGCTGTAAGATGTAATGGCTCCGTCTCGGCTGACTTTGAAATCGAAGCTGGTGTACCGCAAGGCAGTGTACTCGGCCCATTGCTCTACGTGCTGTACACTGCAGACTTACCAACGAGTTTAGGACTTACAACGTCCACTTTTGCCGATGACACGGCAATCCTCAGCAGATCCTAATGCCCGATACAAGCCTCTGCAAAATTAGAGGAACACCTCAAGGTGGTAGAGGAATGGCTAGCAACCTGGCGTATCCGGGTCAACGAGCAGAAATGCAAACATGTTACATTTACGCTTAACAGAAGAAACTGTCCAGCTATAATGCTAAACAACGTACCAATTCCTCAATCCGTGGATGTCACTTACCTTGGTATCCACCTAGACAGAAGACTAACTTGGCGCAAGCACATCGAGGCAAAAAAGTCACAGCTTAAACTGAAAGCGAGTAGCTTACATTGGATCATCAATGCTCGGTCACCTCTACGTCTGGGGTATAAAGTCCTCCTATACAACTCCGTACTGAAACCCATCTGGACTTACGGTGCCGTACTATGGGGAAATGCAAGTACCAGCAATGTCGATATTATACAAAGGGCGCAGTCGAAGATTTTAAGATCAATCACTGGGGCTCCGTGGTACATACAGAACGACAACATTCAAAATGATCTAAATATATCTAGCGTAAAATCTGAAATGTTGACTACCAACAACTAAAGTATTCTGCGAAACTGGATGTACACCCTAATGTTCTTGCCAATTCCCTTACGCGAACTAATAATAGAACTCGTCTTAAAAGAAATGACAGACCAACCCAATAATAAATGATTAGGGCCGCCTGCAATATCCCCTGGATATATCTTAAGTACTAGATTAAGAAAAATATCTCAAACTTGTTGTTAGGCTCTAATTTAAGAGTAGATTCAACAAATATATATTAAACGTAAAAAAAAAATATATTCTAATGATTACCAATTGCAAAATCCTGCTTCATAATACCAGCTACGGGATTTGTCCCAAAGCAACAAAGCAAGCAAACGCCATCTCGAGGAAACAGTGAAAGGGTTCTGAGGTGTAAAGAATATCCCTTGAGGATCAAGATAAACCAAGGAGCGTAAAGAAAGGTTATAGGATATATCCGAAGGACTAATCCACGTTTCAAGAGACAAAATACAGAAGAGGGAGAACACAAATTGAGCATATACTACAAAATCGAAGTGGTCACCAGCGTCGACTACAGGAGCAAGGGGAAAACTAGAGCAAGTGCCGAGGGATTCGTATTAACCCACCAACGGTGCCCAAGTTCGAAACTTCCTTAGAGAAACCGTAATATCTAGCCGAGCTCACCAATAATATAAATAAACACATATATTAAACAATTGAAAACACAAACGAGTTTCTGATTTCAACCTAGCCCAAGAGATATTATAAATATCCCTAAAGACGAAAAAGAATCGATACAGTACATTCAAAATAGAAACTAAATCCCTATCATTTAGAAGGCCTTCTAAGAATAACGTATTATAGTACGTGAAGGCAATCGACTGATAAATCTGTCTTAGATTTGCTAGGTTTTGAGACTCAAAAAGAAATTCTACATTTTGCAAAATACTAAGTTTTGCCAAAACAAGTATTCCATTCTTTGAAATACCATCAGCTCGATTGCCATAAATTCTTTTTATGTCGCCGAAATTTTTAAGAGTATACTCTTCAGTTGAAAGAGTCCAAGTTTCGACTAAACATAAGAAGTCTGCAGAGCAAATAATTTGGTCGTTGGCTATGTGTTCGAAGTGTGCCCGAAGAGATTCAACATTGTGGAAGTACATTGTGACTGATGCCGAATGTCTTATGAAGCTTCATTCAAAGCTTTAGAAGCTGAGTTTGAACATTTCTTGCTCAAAATATAATTGAAGCAATAACGTCACCTATTAGGAAATGGCCCGATGCGCTAGTGTCCTTACTACAGGCCACGTAAAGCGAAGCTCAGCTAATGTTTCTTTGTAGATGCACTGCGACTTTGCTATATGTGGCGCCCTGTGTTTTATGAATGGTAATAGCCTCAGCAGCGACAACTGAAAATTGCTTCCACATTAGAAAACCTGAGATACTTTTTGGATAAGAGTCCACTCAGGGTGATGAATATTTCGATTTATGATCTAGCGATGCACCGATGTTTCCGTAAACTTTATCCATAAAACTGTTATAGCTACTGAGCCATTTATATTGCTTTGATCAATCTGCATAAGTAGCCCAGTCGCACCGTTTACAAGACCGTCATTTGTGTCGACATTTACAGTAACCATGTCCTTTGCGTGTGTTTTTAAATGTAAGGAGTAGGTAAGATCTTGAGTTTTGGACTGCTTCTTACTTTGCGCGTGCCTTAATGTATTTTGCTTATTAGGGCAGTTGAAACAAATTCATTAGTAATTATTTAAGCAAGTTTCCTGGTATAGTAATTACTGGACAACAGAAGACAACTACTTGTTTAAAGACCTCAATGTCCGATTCTGTCATATTGGCTTCGGACATATTATTTAATGCAACAGCAAAATCACGATCACCGCGCTGCCGCATTATTTCTGTTAGCTCGAAAAATTTGAAATTATCCCACATTATGCTTGGTGATATTTTTATGCACAAGCTCCTAGTCGGTGATATTGACTCGCCTGAGTTATTGGCTCAGGTAAATTTGTCGGTACCATGTAGACAGAGTAGACATCCTAATTTACCTTTAATCCTGAACCGTTTAGGGTCCTCTGCTCTGATTACAACCTTTTATTCCCTGTAATCTGCTCAGGGTCTTCTATTAACACACTTAAAACATCTATCCTTTCCTATTTAGTTCATAGATAGCTGTAGTATTATTTGTTTGTCTGTTTTTTCCATTGTGTATCTGTCTACACGATTCGTGCCGTTCGATTATACGGCTGCACCCCTCTGTCGGTCGGGTGGGAGGTGGGCAGCTATCAGATTGGGCTCGCGCGTAACAGGCTTTGCCCTGGTGTCGTAGGGGCCACTTGAACGTACTGCGCATAGTATTGTCAACGTCCGTAAACTCGTTGCAGAGGTCGGACGTGTTTTTTTGCGCTTATCAAATTGTATTTGTTTTTCCGTATTATAAACTTTTCTTTAAATTAAACTCATTGTCGGTTTAATTAAAAATTTAACTTTCGAATTGAATTTCCTTCCGTTATTTCTTTCAATAATATGCTTTTTGTTTCAATATACATAAATTAAACTTACAACAATTACTTGCATTAGCGGTGTTGTTGTTTAGCTAGTCTTTACTGTTGTAACTAACTCTTGCTCTCTTGCGTACAAATTGTGTTTGCATGTGTTCAATTTGACGCGCTCTCCCGCTCTTTCCTATTCTTGCTTGATTTGCGCTCTCGTCTTTTGCCTACCCGCGACTCAGTAATACGTGTTTTTGTTTTTGTGTATTCTTGTAATTTTTATTTTTTAGTTGTGAAGGCTTACTCTGCACATTAACCCTTGTGTCAGAACTGGTCAGTATATTTCTTATACACATATTGGGTAACCTTTAAAATTTTGTATTTTATTTCTTATTTTTTGTTTTTCTAAATTAAATTAAATTATATTATAAAATGGTTGTCTGCTCAAAAAGTAATTGTATAGTTGCCACTAATGCTGTTGACTCCCATGATTATATTCTTTGTTGGCTGTGTGACAATGCCGTTCACGTTAAGTGTGCAGACTACACAGGCAGAATCAAGGAGTCTATTGCTAAAGGTGGTGACTCAAAATATGGATGTGATGCTTGCCGGGAGGTCGAGAATGAGATGCGCTCATTCATGAGGCGGACTAGATATAGTTTTGACACTTTGAGGGCAGGTTTTAATAAACTCCAAGCGGAATTTACTGCGGTGGAGACTCAGTTTAGAAGCCCATCGCTTATGAATGAATCACCGAAACGTAAAAGAACCAGTCCTTGAGGTGTTTCCCTATCTGTAGATCCACCAGTGTCTCTTATCGTCTCCAACCAGCCTCAGGCACCGTTCTCTCCCAATGTACAGCAATTGATATCGTTTAAGAGCCCAGTGGTGATTAGTAAGGAATTACCGGTATCACCTAAAATTGATCTCTTAAAAATGATGCCAACTGTAATGTCCGAAGTGTCCGGGCAATTACCAATTCCAATGGATATTGCTGATAGCTGTAAAAGTATCGAGGGCCCCGTTAACGAGTTGACTGCTGCAGTGGGTGACTTGTCCAACGTTGCTGCTGCGGCTGACGCTTTGGGACTGCGGCGTCTCGTTGGCATGCCACCAAAGAAACGTATATTTGTTTCTAGGCTAGACCCTGTTGTCACATCTGATGATGTAATAGCCTATATTCGGAAGAAAGTTAACGTCTCGAATATTGCGGTGGAAAAATTTAAATTTTCGTATTCTCGTCCTTTAAAATTGGTGTTTCTGGAATATTTTCTGCGAAGATATTCTTCGACATTATATGTCGAGAAGATTTTTGGCCAAAACATATAATAGTTAAGGAATATACTGTAAGGAAGAAAAATCGGCAACCAATTTGCCTGCCAATAACAACAACTAACACTACTCCTGCCACATCAGCATCTGCTGGTGTGTCAAAAAACTAGTTTCGTCCCTTAACCTGGGTTACCAGAACTTTAGAAGACTGAAATCTAAACTTCCTAATCTCTATGTAGTCTTTCTTTTGAACATAACATTCTTGCTTTTACGGAAACGTGGCTAAAGCCTGACATTGCTGATGCATCGGTCTTTTCCACAAACTTTTCTCTATTCAGACGCGACCTTATTTCTCGCGTAGGCGGTGGCGTCCTGATAGCTTTTGATGCAGCTTTATCATCTGAAATAATTCAATTTGCTTATTTCCAGGAGATTGAGTTTGTCGGTGTTAAAGTAAATTTTAAATCTTTTAATGCTTTTATTACTTGTTCCCATCGTCAGACATTATGGTCTATTTAAATTATTTAGAGGCTATTCAGTTTGTCTCCTCATTAGTTTCTAGTCAAGACATGCTCATAGTTTTGGGTGATTTTAATTTACCTGCTTTGTCATGGTCACTAACAGATGAATCTGTCTTAAATTCTAATAGAAAATCTTAAGATTTTGTTTTTGTATTGGAGTCTTCTAATTGTGATGTTTCTAGGATCGAACCCTTTTGTTCTTCCCGAAGATAAATTTCATCCAACCACCAATGGTGATTGGTGAATCCAATCACCATTACTTGGTTCAAATGAGTTACCTCTAACTAGGTGCTTTTGTAAGACTGACTTTGCCAGCCTTAATGAAAACATTATTACTACAACTGTTCGCTTCTTTTATGATACTCTGAATTCACTCTTTGATATTTGTGTGCCTCTTGGTTGGCAGGGGTGGCTTAATAAACCTCCCTGGTCTCTCTAGAGTTATCCAATTTGAAAAATGTGAAGACTCGATATTATAAGAAGTTTCAAAAAACACGTCGTTCTTCAAATTACGCTCTGTATACAGTCGCTCGTTCAACATTCATGATGCTTAATACACAATGCTATAGGAATTATCCTCAGCGCTGTGAGCTTTAGTTTTCTTCTAAACAATTTAATAATTTCGTTAATTCTAAACGTAAGACCTCTGTGCATCCATTTTTTTTCCTTTCAAAATAAAAAAGCGAGCACTGATCAGGCAATTGCCGATATGCTTGCGAGTTTTTTCAAAACAACGGAATATCGAGAAAGTCCGTATCTTTATCATTTAAAAAAGGATACTTGTATTTTTAATCCAGTAATTGATGAAAGTTCTCATCTTAGTAAACTTAAACTGGTTAAACCTGTTTATTATCCGGGGCCAGATGGTCTACCTGGATGTGTACTCAGGTTCTGTGCAAACGCATTATGTAAGCCCATTTTAAAATTGTTTTTATTGTCTGTCGAATCTTCCCCTTTTCCACCTATTTGGAAGGAGTCGTATATCATTCCTCTGCATAAAAATGGCAAAAAGTCCGAAGCCTCTAACTATAGGGGTATTTCAAAATTGTCCGCTATTCCGAAGGCTTTTGAGAAAATTATAACTTCGCAATTGCAACATTTTTGCAGCTCTATTATTTCGCCATCCCAACATGGGTTTGTGAAACGAAGATCTACAACCACTAAACTTTTAGAATTTACCTCTATAATCATCAAGGGGTTCAAAAATGCTGTAGTTAATTCATACAAATAATCATTCAATGCAATGAGATTAACTTGTAACACTTTGTTGCAAGTATAAACAATTAAGCATATACGCATTAAAATATAATTGTGCACTTGAATATGTTAATATGTATACATTGATGTATGCACATAAACATATTCACATAAATATACAGCTAAGCATGAACATATATATATGTATGTAAGAATATATATGTAAACATAGGTTAAGCAAAAGAATATTTTCTGAATAAAAATTAATTGGAATATTACCACAAAGCGACACTGACGTGTTCGACATTTCAATTCATTATCCAAGTGGAACCCGGTTTTTACATGGCATGACAGGACAAAAACTCTAAGCGGAGGATCACTGGGCTCATGGGTCGATGAAGAACGCACCAAACTGTGCGTCATCGTGTGAGCTGCAGGACACATGAACATCGAGATTTTTAACGCATATCGCAGTCCATGCTGATAGCCCAAACCGATCTGGCTGACATTGTTGACCTTGGCGCGAAGGCTGGCATAATCACCCAATTGATATTTAGCACCAATGGCAAACTTGGTGTTGCTGGTACCATTGGTCCATGACAATTGCACGCCCACATCCAATTTATCCGAAGTGTGTTTTTTTTTTCTCCAAGTCGATAATACAACAACAACAACGACATCAAAACGAAAAGGAAAACAAAACCAACAAGAAAAATACGAATGAACAGCAGTGAAGATATTCCCTTTGCGGAATCTGCTCCTATCGAGCCAAGGGATGCACCGACGCTAGAAGAAGCTTTAGAGCTGTATCCCAACGATGGACCGCGCCCACTCACAATAGCTGAGTAGCGGGCACAAAATATACAAAGCCAAAGAATACCAAAAGAGGAGGCCAAGTACGTAAGCTACTCCAGCAGAAGAGGCTGGAAGTAGACTTACTGGCCACTCTGAAGACGGAGGAAGACCGACAACGCTGCATAGAGCGTATTGACATCCTAAAAGCTGAACTTCGCCAAAGAGCGAAGAAACGCAAGGGGGCCGCAGAAATGTGCAAGCCTTAACTTGCCTTTAATTTAATAATTCTAATTATAAGCTTAATAGCAAGTTGAAGCACGAAAGTGCAACTTGCGAACTACTAACTTTCTGCTAGGCTATTACTAACAATGTGGTTGAAGAATTTTTTTTAAATCAATCTCTAAACAACAAATGATATGCATGTATACTTGAATTGTGAGCCAACCACATGCTGTATAATTTTTCCACGTCTCTGGCTCGCTGTGCAATACACAGTTGAGATAAATTTTTTTCTTTTCTTTTGTTCTCAAAAAAATATACTTTTTTTTTTTAAATAAAAAAAATATTCTTAAATACGCATAAATCCACAACAATTTTTTTTATATTTCAAATAATATTCGTATTCAAGCAAATAAGACCAAATCTTGAAATATTTATAAAAAAAAATTTTTTTAAAGTAATTTCTAAACAAAAGGTTTTGAGCTGTCTTTTTGGGCTTTTGTTTCCTATTTTTTCCGTATTTGTTATATTCATATTGCTTAAGAATAAACATCGTTTTTATCTGAACTGGCTTTACCAAATCAGATGCACCAATGAAAAAAAAAAATACAATTCGAAACAAAAACATAAAACCAAAATAAGTCATAAAAATTCATATGACAATTATTGCTTCAATCAAACAAAACATGCATCCACACTCTGTGAAAAAAACTTAAGATTATAACAGCGGCGCGGTACCAAAAAACCAGCGCTGAGCATGAAATATAAATAATTTTCAACCCCCGAAAATGTGGGGCATTAAAATAAGTATTTTTAAGAACAATTGTTGCTTCTTAGAGCATAAGAGTGTTTTAAATAAAATCAGTTCATATTTTGAATTCAACGAATGAAGACTGGGTTAATTTCCTTCCCCCAGGAATCCCTATTCATTTTGGTCCTTCGAGACGGATTCATTTTGGTCCTTCGAGACGGATTCACCCAATTACCAACCAGTGGTAAGAGACTCAGAGAGTGAATCAGCTTCTTGAAGTCTGAATTCTTATGCAAGTGTAAGTGCTAAGATCAGCTAAAGGTAGCAAAAATAAAATAACTCTTGTTTTCCCCCACCAATGGTAAGAGACAGAGTATAAAAAATAAAAAGCAAAATATTGCTTAATAAATAAAAAGTGCGTTCGACAGAGTTAAATAAAGGCAGTTTGGCTAGTCGAGCACCTGCAATAATTTCGGCGGCCGTAAAAAAATAATTACAGAATTGGTGTGTGGCGTATTCGAAACCCTAATAGGGAAAAAAAAGTTAAAGTTAAAGTTAGAAGTGTATATGTATTTCCAGGACGGCAACTACAAAGAGCAGCAGAGCAACAAGATAGTTGCAAAGAAAAGGATGCTAATACGGGAAAATCTGGTGCGATGACCGGCACCGGTACCGCCAAAGCCCATAGGCCCTGGACAACAGCAGCTGAGCAACGACACAGCAAACTATCGGCAAACCCTACCCATTGGCAGACAAGCAGCAGCAGACTATCGGAAAACTCTACTTGGCGGACAACAGTGGCGAATGGTGTCAACAACAGGATCATCAGATAATATATATATTAAGATTGTTATAACTAGATTTATCTATTTTTATTATTATATACATAAGTATGTTCGATAATACCACCGGTACCGCCAAAGCCCATAGGCCCTGGACAACAGCAGCTGAGCAACGACACAGCAAACTATCGGCAAACCCTACCCATTGGCAGACAAGCAGCAGCAGACTATCGGAAAACTCTACTTGGCGGACAACAGTGGCGAATGGTGTCAACAACAGGATCATCAGATAATATATATATTAAGATTGTTATAACTAGATTTATCTATTTTTATTATTATATACATAAGTATGTTCGATAATACCATAAGTAAATTTGATGATATATCTCTTAAACCCACAATGGGGTTAATAGAAACAAAATCGATATCCTAATATTCGCACAAGATAAAATGTTCACTAATAAGACTGCAAAATTGTTAGAGAAGCAGGTAGAGTTGCATACCAGGTTAAGGCAGTTGGAAGCACTAGAGCCCAGAAACATTACTAGCAAGGTGATCGAGGAAGTAAAAGTGATTAGTAGCCGATGGATGCCTAACCATGAGAAATTTCTCCAGTAGGGGGTTTTCGATCATCAGTACTACAGAGATAAAGTACATGAAGAGGTTTTAAAGATTGTTGCCAAAATAATAGCTACAGGAGAATCAGAAAAACTAGGCACTAGTAGGTCAGTGTTAGTTGAAGCAGAAGCGAATATGTCAGAAATGTTTAATGATAGCAAAGGAGAATCGCAAGGGAATGCGACCTCCAGTAATGAAAACGTTAGTGGTAACCACGAGATATTTATGGATAGAGTCCGACAGCTCCAGGAATATTTGGATAGGGTAATCAAAGATTTACGCACTATAGATAATTCAACAGGCAATGAGGCATGCGTAATACATATATATTAATAAGATTAATTATTTATGGGAGAAAGTACAGGCGTGCCAGGTTGTGTTGAAAGATGCAAAATTTAAAAATACTTTGGATGATTTAGAATTCGATTTCCGGAATTTAGTATCAGTGTTAGAAATGAAAATAAACAATAAGGAAAGTAAGATTGAGAATGTAACCGTGAGAGGCGAACTACTGGTGTTGCCGAAAATACAGGAACCCACATTTTCTGGAGAACCTAGAGAACGGAACCGATGATCAACAATGAATCCGTAAAAAGTGTTAAAGGAGTGATTGATTGAGTCAGTTTACTTAATTAAAATAAAAGCAAATTTGTCCGATGAAGTTGACGTCATATTCACACAACTCCTACTAAGCAAATTTGACAGAGAGGCTCTACAATTGTATGAGAGTCAGATTAGAAAAACAAGGCAAATTCAAATGCTATCTGATGTCATTGGTCTGTTCATTGTGCAGTAAGGAACACCATACCTTACTCCATTTTAACGAAGAGCAGGAGAGAGTAAATACTTGTGTAACCGCACAACCAACACTGTTGGCCACAGCTGTAATACAAGTAAAAAATGTAAATGGAGGATATAAGACTCTAAGAGCCCTTATTGATTGTGGTTCACAGAGCACCATTTTGTCTGAAGAGGCCGCTTAAATATTAAAACTACCTAAAATTAAACAATATACAGAAATAAGTGGCATGTCCTCAATAAAATCCATCATATTTTGATTTAAGGTAAAAATAGATGTAAGGACGCGAAATCCTTGGAATATACATCTTAGGGTTGAGGCAATCGTGTTGCCAAAATTAATGAAAGCTCTTCCATTGAAAATAGCAAACGTGGATATGTCGAAATGGCACACCTACGTTCTAGCTGATCCTACCTTTAATAAACCTGGTAGGGTTGATATAATAATGGGAGTAAACGTATATACCCAAATCTTAAAAGGGGGAATTACAAAGATTGATGGCCAGAGCCAGTAAAAAATGAAAATATTCAGAAAGCAATAGTTCAATTAGATTGATATTATTTTTTGATATTATATGCAGATTCCGGTAACAAATTGTCCAAAACTATAGTACCAAAAAGGCAGATATGGCAAAATAATTATAAAAGAACAAAATTTAATAATAAACAGAATAACCACTCAAACTTTAACAATCAGCGATATTTCAAAATAGCAGAGATCACATTGGGACATATCAAAAAGTAAAGGTAGTTATTTTATAAATTCTCCACCTTATAAAAAGGCTAGCAGTCAGCACAGTAATGCACATCAGGAATGGGTAGATATCACAAAACATGAAATCGTTATGTAATATGCCAAATATTATAAAAACCAGTAGAAGCCAACTCAGTAATACATACATACGGCAGAATTGGTAAGAATATGAATTCAGTTACAATCGGTAAAGGAACATCAGATCAGACTAGGTTGAACGTCCGCAAAGTAACTGGTCATGCTTCTTTAACAATAGTTATGTTACTAATGATAATATTAATACTAATTTGCATAAGATAACTAACTAACTACATATAAAAATAAGAATCCCAATTGCCCCATTTGGCGGCCCTTTGCAGAATGTTTAAGAATAAACATCGTGTTCGTCTGAACTGGCTTTACCAAAACATAAGACAAAAATAACTCATAAAGATTCATTTGACAATTATTGCTTAAAACCAAACAAAACATGCATCCACACTCTGTGGAAAACACTTAAGATTATAACAGCGGCGCGGTACCAAGTAACCAGCGCTGAGCATGAAATGTAAACAATTTTCAACCCCCGAAAACGTAGGGCATTAGAATAAGTATTTTTAAGAACAATTGTTGCTTGTTGAGTTTAAGAGTGTTTTAAATAAAATCAGTTCATATTTTGAATTCAACGAATGAAGACTGGGTTATTTTCTTTCTCTTCGGAAGTCTGTATTCACATATTATTAAATTAAAATAGTCTTATATAGGACCATTAGTCAGTGAGGTCATTATTAGAATTATAAAAACAATTTTTTTTATAATATTTAAAAATAAACTCCATATGTTCGATAATACCATAAGTAAATTTGATGATATATCTCTTAAACCCGCAATGGGGTTAATAGAAACAAAATCAGTGGACTCCACTGCGAATGTTATAAATAAAAAATCAAATACTGACATGAGATTAACGAACATATTGTTATTAATAATTGTCGTAATAATTTACGCGTATTTTTTTTATAAAGCTTACCTATTACACAATAAATGTGTAACTAAAAGAGCCATAAGCCAAGCTAATGACCTAGATAAGGTGTAAAAATACATATGCACACACGCGATTATAGATTAAAAAAAAAAATTTTTTTTTGAAAAACAATGGCCACTTTTGATAATTATTTTGCAAGAATAAACGCTAGGCATCCCAGTATTGTCCAAGATTTAATTGAGGTTTTTAGAAATGAGCAAATCAATTCACCACAAAACTCAATAAACTTGGAACAAATTAGGTCAGTTTACCTTAATATAACGGGAGAAGATTTCCCAGTTCAAGGAGGCTCTAGGGACCAATGCAGCAGGCACATATCGTTTCTACCTAATAGAGGAACCAAGGCAGTAAGCCTAAATGACCCTTTTTAAAAAAAACCAGAGTGCCGGGGCTAACTTCGATTGCGTCAAAGTTTGTATACCCTTGCAAGTTTTTAAGTAACTCTTTTATCTGAACTAACTGTTTTAACTAAAAACGGTAATGTTTGCGAAAGAACGGTCTTCAACCTTAGCATAGGAAATAACGAACTTTGTGATGAAACTCACTGTTTTCGTCCGATCGTTCCTATGGGAGCTATATGATATAGTCACCTGATCTTGATTAAATTTGGCACAGTTGTTTATAGGTGCAATAAACTCACCAATATTAAATTTCATAGACGATAGCTCAGAAAATAACAAAGTTATTGAGAAAGTCACTATATGATATATGATATATGATATGGCTATATGATATAGTAACCCGATCTTAATCAAATTTGGCACAATTCTTAATACGAACACAAAACTGACAAATACCAACAATAGCTATAAAATAAATGAAGTTATTGAGAAAGTCACTGTTCGTGACTTTGCCGTTTGTATGGGAGCTATATGATATAGGTCCGATCCGGCTGAATCCGAGATATACAGCGCCTGCATTATTTACAGTGCAAAAATTCAGCTCTGTAGCTCTTACGGTCTCGGAGGAGTTCGCGTTGATCCAGACGGACGGATGGACGGACATGGCTATTTGAACTCGTCTCGTCGTGCTGATCAAGAATATATACTTTATATGGTCTGAGATGCTTCGTTCTATGCGTTGCACATTTCTGACCAAAATTAATATACCCTTTTTACAAGGGTATAAAAATAAATACATCCATGTTAATAGGCCTAACCAGTTAGTGTACAGTATGGATGAAATAGAAACGAAAAAACTACAAAAATATTTACCTTTCCTTGATTTCCTGATACAATCAGGTCAAACAAATTGCAAATACAAGGAAATAAGGTATTGGATAGCCAAAAACTACAAATTTAAAAAAAATATTGTAGATTTTATGGAAAAATCCATAAAAGTAGCTTGTTAGCTAAGACTCCTATAAGAAAAGACGTGCCCGGATGGGTCCACGAACTTTTCAAGGACTCAATCGCGCTGATAGACATATCAGAATCGAGTTCAGAAACAATAGATTTAACAGATTCAGATGTAGAAATAAAAGATATAGAAGAGTAAAATCATAAACATACTTTTGAATCTGCGTAATGATATAAATATATCATAAGAACATGATGAAAAGTTAAATATACTTAATAAATAATCTTTAAGCAAGGAATGGGAAGAAATTTTTCCCCATATCCAAAGCGTAAAGAAAAGATAAATAGGTCGAGCCAATGACCTTGACCAAGTGTGGAATTTCCCACTATGACAGAGTGGGAATATATTCTCAATGAATCTCGTGAATTTAAACTGGAAATCCACAAATCAATCAAGTGGTCTCCCAGGATAGAAATATATCTGAGAGCACCATAGAAAAGCACACAAAAATTATAAAAACGCTTTTAGGAAAAATCAGGCTTCTTCTAAAGACCCATTACAACGACCTTTCCAAAAACCATCAAACAGCAGCTCTAGCCTTCTACAATGATTGCAAGGAAAAAGCAACATTGGCATTGAAGCAACATCAGATAACATTCAAAGAAGTTTCTGATTTGAACTCCAGTGTAAGTTTACTTAGTAAAATGACGCAAACAGTGGTAGAATTCATAAACACAGCCACCAGGCTTCTACCATACTTTGATGGTGACATCAAAAACCTACTGGGTTTCCTTGGAGTGCTTCGCGTACTTAACACCATAAAAGAAACGCACGAAGCAATATGCATCGAAATTATAAAATCCAAATTAAAAAATCAAGCAGGTAATAACCTAAACTCAGAAACAATGATTGATGAAGTAATACAAAAACTATCAACAATCTTCAAGGGTGAATCAGTAGATCTTTTAACAGCAAAAATTAAAAATCTGCAGAGAAACCCCAATAACTGTGTTTCATACACAAAAGAGATTACTGAAACGACCGACGCCCTTAAAGGCGCATATATTTCGGATGGTCTTCCAAACGAACAAGCAATAAAATACACTACCAAAGTGGCAGTAAATGCTATGGTAAGCCATACCAAAATTCAAAGAGTCCAGATATTAATGGAATCAGGAAACTTTGATTCAGATTCACCACTCTTTTAGTAGAGTCGAGCTCCACCAAAATTTTCCAAAATAATACCATTTTTTATGCCCAGCATAATGACCGCGGTAGACGCCGCTATATTAATAATGGTAACTGGAGAAATAACTCGAATTGGAACAATAACAAGAGCCCAACGTGGCAGAAATTATTCACGCCACCGAAGAGGCGGCCGTGGAGGTGGGCATAACAATAACAGATAGAACCCAAATAACCAACAGAATGGTTATAACAACACCAATGTCCGAATAGCACAAGATACTACTTCGGGAAACTCCCAGACATCTCCAGATACTCAGGGCTAAACAACAAAGTATATTCGTTTAACTTGACTCTCAATAATTGCGTATCATCCAAAAATGTTGCAACAAATAAAAATTTAACTTTTCTGATTGATACAGGTGCAGATATTTCAATTATAAAAGAAAATACTGATGTCTTTCACGACATCCATACATATAAAATTATAGATATTCGAGGCATAGGAGAAGGAGTAATAAAATCCAAAGGATTAGCCTCAATTGAAGTCCAAACGAACAAATACATTATTCTATATAAACTGCATATACTTCATGCAGATTTCGCAATAATAAGAATAGATTTCATGAAAAGATTTAATTGCCAATTAGATTACAATAGTTCCGAGGATTGGTTAATAATTAGACAACGAAAATTAAAGTACCCAATTTATGTTCCAACAACATTCAATTCTGGTAATAGCTCAACACTTCTACCAGCAAGATCTCAAGAGGTACGCAAAATAGAACTATCTTCAGCAGAAGATAACATTTTAATTCCGATTCAGGAAATTAAACCGGGCGTTTATGTTGGAAACACTATTGCAACAGCCCAAAGTACTTTTGTCCGATTCTTAAATACCACAGATAAATGCCAAATAGTAGGCTTTAACAATATAAAATTTGAATCACTTTCGAACTACGATATAGTTCAAAATAAAGTTATAAGAAAAGAATCTGTAATTCATAAATTGAAGAAAAATTTCCCTATACTATTCAAAGACACACTCGAAAAGTTATGCACTGAGTATAGTGATGTGTTCAGACTTGACACCGAACCGATCACAACAAAAATTTTTATAAACAAAAATTAAGACTTAAGGATGATGAAATGGTATTTGTGAAAAATTAATTAATAATTAAGTTAAATAAGTTAATTGAACAGGGTATTGTTGAACCGTCTGTTTCGCCTTATAATAACTAGCTTACTAGTCCCAAAGAAAATACTTTCGGGATCTAAAGAAAAAAACTGGCGATTAGTAATTGACTATCGTCAAATAAACAAAAAATTGCTGTCAGATAAGTTTCCGCTCCCCAGAATTGATGATATTCTAGATCAATTGGGAAGAGCAAAATATTTTTCTTGCCTTGACTTAATATCAGGTTTTCATCAAATTGAACTAGAAGAGAGATATAATGTATTTTTCAACGAGCAATGGCTCATATCGTTTCAAGCGATTACCCTTCGGTTTAAAAATACCACCTTATTCATTTCAGAGAATGATGACAATAGCATTCTCAGGGCTTGAGCCCAGCCAAGCTTTCCTCTATATGAATGATTTAATCGTTATCGGTTGTTCTGAACAACATATGATTAAAAATTTAGTAGATGTTTTTAAACTTTGCAGAAAAAACAATCTAAAACTGCATCCAGAAAAATGCTCATTTTTTATGCATGAGGTGACATTCCTAGGTCACAAATGCACAGACAAAGGAATCTTGCCAGATGACACAACATTTGACGTCATCAAGAATTATCCAGTCCCACATGATGCAGATAGTGCTAGACGTTTCGTTGCATTTTGCAATTACTATAGACGTTTCATAAAAAATTTCGCCGAATATTCCCGGCACATAAAAAGATTATGCAAAAAGGATGTTCAATTCGAATGGACAGAGATAGCAGCAATACACTGCAGTGCACTGGGCAATAATATATTTTCAACCATATATGTATGTATATATGGAAAACATTTCACAGTGCGAGCAGTCCATAGACCATTAATATATTTATTCTCCATGGTCAACCCGAGTTCAAAACTAACACGCATGCGGCTAGAATTGGAAGAGTACGACTTTACAGTAGAGTATTTGAGAGGTAAAGATAATTTTGTGGAAGACGCCTTATCGCGGATAACTATATCCGAATTAAAAGATATGAATATAAAAGTCCTGAATATCACTACCAGGCAACAAAGTAGACAGAAAAACTGCGCAGTTAATAAAGAAGAACTTTTGCCAAGGCAAAAACTTCAAAATGCTTCTAGGCCCAACGTATACGAAGTCATCAATAATGACGAGGTACGGAAAGTAGTGACCTTGCGAATAACAGAATCTAAATGTTCACTGAAACATGGAAAGAAAGTTACGGCAAGAATTGAAGTTAGCGATTTGTATACCAATGGAATTCTCGACTTAGGTCAGTTCTTCCAAAGGCTTGAAATGCAAGCCGGTATACTTGAAATCAGCCAACTCAAATTGGCACTGAGCGAAAAGATCTTTGAAATTATTTCAATAGATTCTTTTAAAAATATGGGCAATACTATATTGAAAATATTAAGAGTAACGCTACTCCAGCCGATGACCCTAATTGAAAATAAAAACGAAAAAGAAGCAATACTGTCTACATACCATGATGATCCAATTCAAGGAATACTATTGGAAAAATATGGGACGCTATATCAAAGAGTAGGTACATAAGGAGATGTCATAAATGCCAGGTGCCAAAAACGACGACACATACGAAGACCCCCATGATAATAACAGAAACACCAGCAAAGGCTTTTGATAAAGATATAGTGGACCTATTGTCCGCTACCAAAATCAGATAATGAAAATGAGTATATTGTCACATTGATATGCGATGTTTTTCATTGGAAAACACTCATTACGGACATGGGAACTGGGTTTAAAAATCAGATTATAACAGATATATGCAAGTACATGAAGATTAAAAATCTAACATCTACAGCATACCACCACCAGACTTTAGGGACAATAGAACGAAGTCATAGAACATTCAATGAATATATTCGTTCATACATATCAGATAAGTCCGATTGGGATGCTTGGATACAATATTCCACTTATTGTTACAACACAACACCCTCGGCAGTGCATGAATATTGTTCATACGAACTAGTATTTGGAAGACTACCAAATCAGTTCATAGATTTTACCAAAATAGATAGAATATATCCAATATTCAATTTAGACGACTACTCTAAGGAAATAAAATTTAGAATAGAAATAGCATATAAAAGAGAGAGATACTTCCGATTTTGATTTAAAAATGGGAGATAAAGTCTTATTATGAAAAGAAATAGGTCATAAACTAGATGCTAAATATATAGGGCCTTATAAGGTAGTGAGTATAGAAGAAAATGATAATATATTAATAGCAGATGATAAAAATGGGAACCAGAAAGTTCATAAAAACAGATAAAAACCATTTATAAAATAAAAATCGGAATGATCAACCGTAAAAATAATAACGTATATAAAAAAAACATATATTTTATAATTTTCATGATACTTAAGTAATTTTACAAAAAAGAAAATATAAAAATTTTATGGATTCAACTACTATATTTAATTCATCTAAAAAATTCATTATAGCTTCTGCTCTCTGACGTGACGGTCCTGTTTTCGCATAGCTCCTGAGTTTTTATTAATTTATATTGTTTTCTCTCAATTTTTAATTGTGCTTGTTTAATTTCGCTTTCGCTGGTGTCGTTTGCTTGACACCCTTGTATTTTATTTGCATAATTTCGCTAAATTAAACAGTTTTTTTTTATTTTTAATTTTCGTGATTAGTGTATGGTGCATTTAAATTTGTTTTTATTATTGTTCTCTCTCGTCATTGCTTCTGCAGTTGCTTCCCTCATCGCCCCCATCATACCATCAGTGCTAGCGGTTTTTTTGTTCTCTCTGATTTGTGCTTGTGCTCAGCTTCTCTCCCGCGTAATCACTTTTGTAAGGCCGCCTCTCAAAGCTCGGCTTATAACTGCATTTGCACTCTCTCTTGTGCTGTGTACTCTAGCTGTCTCTTTGTTTTATTTGTAATTATTGATTTTTTATCGATAATTATCTTTGTGCTGTTAATTTAAATTTTTCTATATATTTTTTTTGCCCTGTGTTTCTTTTAGCTTTTCAATGGCTTGTTGTCTTGAATTTAGTGTGGCAATTCAAGTTTGGTCCACCTTCTAAGGAATTGCCCAAGAAATGTACCCTTGAGTTACCTCATATGCAGTCGCTCGCACTCTCTATTACATCTTCTCCCATTTTACTTTCGCCTACACCATCTTCTTGTCCCTCTTTATGCTCTTCTTTTCAGATTGAAGTACCCAGTACAAACCCTCAATCAATGTACCTGAATCTATCCCTCACGGGAACTCTAATCAATTACAGGATCATGCTGGCTCTCAATTACTTGCGGATCCCAATGCTCCTCCGCCTCCACTAACTGTAGTGCCTCATCGTAAACAATTATTTATTTCTAGGCTTGCTCCTGAAACTTCTGAGTCGTCTGTGGCAGCTTACATTGGTAATATATGCCCTGCTAAAGTTTTAATTCAAAAGTTTAAGTTTTCTAGGCCTCGCGAAATCTGCTCGTTTAAAATTACAGTACCAAATGAGTATTTCTCAGCTATGGTTGACCCTAACTTTTGGCCAGAGGGCCTAGTTGTACACGAGTTTGCGGCCAATAGGCGCTCCCGTCCTTTGCCTGTCCACCTTCCTAATGTATCTTTTGCTTCAAAAAACTAATAACGTCTAGTCTTTGCATTATAGAATGTAAGAGGACTTCCTACCAAGCTCTCGAAACTATTCTGCGATAGCCAAACCTTTTCGGCTGACATATTAGCTTTCTCTGAAACTTGGCTTAACTCCTCTGTTTTGGATAATGAAATTCTTTCTAATAACTTTATTTCTTATAGGCTTGATCGCGTTAGTCGTCGTGGCGGTGGAGTACTCATTGCTGTCAACTTGAATCTGTGTTCAAGTGTTGTGCCGATTGATCTCCCCTTAGGTGTTGAGGTTATTTGCGTCGAAGTTACATGTTCTAAGTTTAGCTTATATATCTCTTGTTCATATATTCTTCCAGTTTCTGATATCATGATCTACATGCACCATGCAGATGCTTTGCGAACTATTTTTAGTCGTCTTAAAGATCGTGATTTACTTATAGTTTTAGTCGATTGTAAAATGGCCTAATGTTTCTTGGCTTGTTGATGATAATCTATATTTCTTAATTTCTTCATCTCAACATGTTTTTCTTGAAAGCCTACTTGAATATTTGCTGTATCAGTTGAATTCTTCTCCTAACTCTTCTAAAAGAGAGCTTGATCTCGTTTTTGTCTCGGATCGCACTGTTAGTGTTGTATCACAAACACAGGCCCTAGTGAAGCCTGAAGATTCTTAAATTGATTAATGCGTTCTCCAATTGATAAATGCGTTCCTTATGTGAATGTCTCTACCGTCTCCAGTGCGCCAGTCTGGCTTACACGTAGGCTGTCTAATCTCCGTGATTTTAAATCGAGATATTTAAAAAGACTTAAAAAAACTGGTTTGCGACTTGACTATGCAAATTATTGTGTAGCCAAATCTCAATTTTGTCTTTTAAATACTCAATGCTACAATAATTATATTGTTCGCTGTAAGGTTAAATTTTACAAGGTCCAAAAGACGATCGAATTTACTACCTTCCACCTTCAGACCTTATGACCAGACTGCTAATAATGATTCAGATATTGCAAATCTGTTTGCTAAATTCTTTCAGTCGACTTATTCTACTACTGCTTTGGATCCCACACCTTATCCCTTCTTAATTCCACATTTAAATTGTATGTTTTTTCCTAGTATTACTGAAGACTGTATTATCTCTAGCTTGTCATCTATGACGTCTTCCTTCGTACCCGGGCCTGATAATATAGCTAGTTGCATCCTTAAAATGTGTTCGATTTCCCTATCTAAGCCTTTATCTCGGTTATTCTTCATATCGAGTGAGACTTGTAGCTTTCCTGATATTTGGAAGGAGTCTTTTATTATTCCGCTTTTTAAAAAGGGTAGCAAATCGGATATTTCTAACTACCGTGAAAAAATTATTACGTCTTCCCTTCAACACCTATCCAGATCCACTATTTCTCCTTGTCAGCATGGTTTCATGAAAGGTCGTTCGTCGCTTACTAACCTTCTAAAATTGACTACCCTTGTACACCATGGCGTCCGTAAAAAGTGTCAAACTGATGTTATTTATACTGACTTTAGTAAGGCTTTCGATACGGTTGATCATTCTATGCTTCTTATGAAACTTAACATCATGGGTTTTTCCCCAAACCTATTGGCTTGGTTAAACTCGTATCTAATTGGCAGACTCCAAAAGGTGTCTTTTAGTTCCTTGATATCTAAAACTGTTCGAGTTACGTCAGGTGTCCCCCAAGGCAGTCATCTGGGCCCACTGTTATTTACCTTGTTTATAAATGATTTGCCTTTGCCCTTGGCTCATTCACGCGTGCTCATGTTTGCTGATGACGTCAAGATTCGTTATCCTACTTTCCAACAGTACTTGCAATCAGATCTCGATGCGTTCTGTGATTGGTGTCACGTTAATAAATTACACCTTAATGCCTCTAAGTGCTCTTTTATGACTTTCAGTCGTTTGTCGCCGTTCCTAGCTCATTACTCTATTAAGTCTGTTCTGTTAGATTGTGTACCATCATTCAAAGACTTGGGCGTTATGTTTGACCCAAAACTTTCATTTAAGGTTCATATATCTTCAATTGTCAATAGAGCATACAGTCTTCTTGGCTTCATTAAACGTTGGGCCAAAGAATTTGATGATCCATATGTGACAAAGGTTTTATACACTTCGTTAGTTCGCCCTACTCTAGAATATTGCTCGCCAGTGTGGAACCCTCAATATGATGTTCACCAGCGTAGTATTGAATCGGTACAGAAGCAATTCCTTAAGTTCGCGTTACGAGGTCTTAATTGGGACCCGAGTCTTCGCCTACCTTCTTATTCTGACAGACTTCTTCTTATTAATCTTCCTTCACTTTACAACCGTAGGCTCGTATTTGGCATTCTCTTTCTCCATAAACTAGTCAACGGTGAAGTCATTTCTATATTTTTTTGTTCCCTCACGTCGGACCAGAAACTTTTTTCCTCTTCACCCTAGTAGATGTCTGACTAATTAACAATCTTTTAACAACCTTTCTCACCTTATATTTCCTCATCTCTCTGTCACTTCTCTTCAACTATACTTTTTAATTATCTACAGCGAAACCACTGAAAATATTCAGGACTGGATATTGGATTGGCTGCAACTCATCCCTGACCACATTGGCTGTGAATCGGGGCATAGCTGGCACCTTGTTGCAAATAAAACACATACATCGGGTCGGGGATGTTTAGTTGTGCATAAAGCTAAGCTACCTTTGTGTATTAATTATTATCTGTATTTTAGCTTAAGCTTTTTCGTCGACTGCTGATTTAGTTGACTCAAATAAATAAATAAATAAATAAATAAAATATATACATACAATTCAACAGTATGTCAAAAACAAAAGAATAAAGAAAATTTGTCTCTCCAGACACAAACTAAACAAAAAAAAAAACAAAACACAATTTTTTCTATATACTCCTTTACCTTACCTTTTTTTTATCTTTACACAATCATCAAATAATTATTAATAACTCCATAATATTACGTTATTCTCTAAAAAGTGGAGGTGTAATATATTCATACAAATAATCATTCAATACAATGAGTTCAACTTGTAATACTTTGTTGCAAGTATAAATAATTAAACATATACGCATTAAAATATAATTGTGCACTTGAATATGTTAATATGTATACATTGATGTATGCACATAAACATATTCACATAAATATACAGCTAAGCATGAACATATATGTACGTACATTTGTATATGCATATACATATGTATATTCACATAAGCAATGTATGCACACGCGTAACATGAGCTAGAGCCAGGCCAGCGTGTGACCGCTGACCAAGCACTTTGATGCATGCGCTGTTGCATAAGTCGCAGCATAAGAATATATATGTAAACAGAGGTTAAGCAAAAGAATATTTTCTGAATAAAAATCAATTGGAATATTACCACAAAGCGATACTGACGTGTTCGACTTTTTAATTCATTATCCAAGTGGAACCCGGTCTTTACAATGCATTGCAATGCTAAACAAACTGATGTCATATACACCAAATTCAGTAAAGCCTTTGATTCTGTTAATCATACCCTAGAACTTTATAAACTGAATGACATTGGATTCCCACCCCTTTTATTTTCTTGGGTTCGAGAATATTTAACAAAGTGAAAACAGAAGGTACTTTTCAAGTCTTCTTTTTTCTATTCCATTCCTGTTACATCTGGTGTACCTCAAGGTAGTCATCTTGGCCCCCTGCTTTTCACTTTATTTATTAACTATCTTGCATCAGTCATTATTCATTCGCGTGTGCTTATGTTTGCTGACGATGTTAAGCTTTGTCTTACTTATAAAGAAACAGATTCATTTTGTCGGCTACAAGCTGATCTTAAACATTTTCAATCCTGGTGCCAGTTGAATCTATTTAATCTTAACACTACCAAATGTAAGGTAATGACTTTTTATCATAATTCTCCTCAACTGGTCACTTATTTTCTAAACAATAGACTTTGGAACGTCTAAATAATATAAATGATTTGGTCGTACTTATGGACCATAAGTTAAATTTGAATACCCATATTTCTAACACGGTCGCAAAGGCCATGAGTGTTCTGGGTTTCATTAAAAGATGGTCAAAAGAATTTGATGACCCCTATACCACTAAAGTTCTTTTTACTTCGCTTGTCTGTCCTATCTTAGAGTATGGTCTTGCATTTGGTCACCTCAATATGAGTCGCACCAGATTAGACTTAAATCCGTTTGAAAGCAGGTATATCCGTTCAAAAGGTATAATCCCTCAAAGGTAGTATCGAGGTCGAACAAATAATTCTCAAAATTACTAAATCTAATAGTCCTCTGTGCTGAGCTTTTGGAATTCTTAAATTTTGTTGAAAAAGTTTTTATATTGATCAATATTCGCATCATCATCTTCTAATAGTAACAAAATTTCAGTTTGAGGCATTGGCGGTTAAGGCATATTAAACCGAAAAAATTCTTGACCCCAAAGTTCCCTTAGACATATGTCTGTGTCTGCGTCTGTGGCGCTGGTACCGGATCACTTCTTGTAGCTCAGAATCATATCCGTTGGTGGAACTCCATTCCCAATAATAGTGCGACTGTTCACATTTTTTAAATATGTCGGTTTTGAATAGTTTCATCAATTCTCGCAGTCTATTATCGGATCGAATTAACCGAGCTTTTTCAAAACTCAAAAGGTTTCTCGCTTCCTCTTCACTAATAATATTGTTATCCAAAAGTTTGTCTTGGTAATGGCTTTAAATTTTCCGATATTTCTGATTGCCTCCATGATTAAAAATGCGCTGAAGAGCGCTTTGCGGGAAACCTTTTGAGTTTTGAAAAAGCTCGGTTAATTCGATCCGACCCAACAGGTACCTACCTGTTGTATATATTTTGATAATAGACTGCGAGAATTGATGAAACTATTCAAAACCGACATACAAGGGAACTTATCTGACAGGAAAAATACGTTGCCTACATCTAAATTTGCAATATATGTATCTTTGTGATTGCCTCCTAGATGCTTCCAACGATTTTGAGAATTTCCTCTGAAGAAATTAAGCCACTCCTCTGCCATTTCCGGAATTTGTTGTTCTCGTAGTCTCCGTTGCTGGTGAGTTTCTCTCCCTTGCAATGTATTTGCAGTGCGTTCCTCGGCGCTTGTAACAAGGTTATTCCTCCTTACTCGGTGTTGTTCAGCATTCCTCTCTCGTTCAGCTGCGCTGTAGCCCGGATCCAGGCGAGCTCGACGACGTCCAGCTGTGTTTCGCTCTTGTTCCTCGGCAAGGTAGCTTGGATCTAGACGAGCTTGTCGACGTGCCTCAGAGTCCCGAGCCTGTTCAGCTATTCTGTACTCTGAATCCAAGCCAGTTCGTCGATGCCCAGCCGTGTTTCGTTCTGCAGCGCGGTATTCCGGATCCAGGCGAGCTTGCCTATGCCCTTCAGTGTCCCGTGCCTGCTAAGTTGCTCTATCTTTCGAGCCTAAGCGAGCTCGACGACGTTCAGCTGTGTTTCGGCCTTGTTCTGCAGCGCGGTATTCCGGATCCAGGTGAGCCTGCCTATGCCCCAGCTGATAATAGACACGAAATCGGTTTCATTCTAGACGTCGAGTTTCTTGCGATTAGGAAGCAGCGCTTTGCATTTTAAAGACTTTACAATGATTTACAAAAAAAAAGTTAATGTTGACATGGCAATTTGAAGTCAATCGAAATAGATCTGTCTCGTAATCGTATTTAAAATACAATTTTCGATTGTTAGCTTACCTTTTACTGATGTGTTCCAACAAAATACTTATTCACTGTTACTGTTTTAGACCACTTTCACCTTATTATTAAACACTATATATTACATGTACTTTTCATTCACTTTATATTATATAGTTTATGTTTACTTGTTTGTTGTTCACTTTAAATTATAAGTACTTTTCACTATTTCACTTTACACATTCACTTTTAATAGAGTTCAAGTGTTGTTGCACGATGTTGCACGCTCAGTTTTTTTAAATGGACTAAACGGGTAAATGAATTGTGCAATGGTTATATATAATTGTCTCCTAAAATTCAGGTCTTTAAACTGTGTAAACATGTGTTTTTTAGAGATTTTATTTTATTTATTTATGTACAGTTAACTTATAATGTAAAATTACATAGCTAACTAAAATTATAGAGTGCTGGCTGCTGGGGCCTTCGACTCTCTAGTTGTAATTATATTAGGTTTACAATTTTTGTTCGGGAGAGGAACTTAAGGATAATATTTACATTTTTTGGAGTTGGTAAGGAAAGGAGATGAATTAGGTAAAGATTTTTGAATATTTTATTATAAGATGTTTTTAGGGATTGACATTCTTTTAGGATATGGCGTAGTGTTATTTTTGTATTATTGCAGAATGGACATGAAGAATTTAATGTTGGGTCGAGGTAGTGTTGGTGGGTGATGTTGGTGTGGCCGAGTCTAAGTCTTGTGATTTTAATTTATTAGGATCTTGACGTGTTTTTTGGGGCTTTGTATTCCTGCGGGTCAAGAGTTTGATACCAGTTTGATGTATTGTGTTTCTTGTAAGTGTTTTGAGGGAGTTTTTTAAATATTTGTTTATGTCTTGAAAGTTGTGATTTGGGGTTAGCACGAGTGGATGAACGGTAGCATTTTTCGCAGCAAGGTCGGCTAACTCGTTACCCTTAATGCCTACATGGCCAGGGATCCAGATGATTTTAAATTTTGGTTGGTATTTGGTGAGGATGTTTCGGATGGAGGATGCATAATAGGATGAGTTGTTGATGTTTTCTATTGCGTCTATGGTTGAGAGGGAGTCGGTGTATATGGCATATTTACCGGGCTTGTGTTTAAAAATATTGAGGGCTTCTGAGATCGCGATAACTTCAGCAGAAAAAACTGTTGAGTAAAATGGTATTAAGCCTGATTTTAGTATGTAGTGTTCGTTGGTTATGGCGTAAGATGTGATTTTGTTTATTTGGGAGCCGTCTGTGAATATGGATTTGTATTTTTTGTTGTCGTCAAGGACTTGTTTAAATAATTTGTTGTATATGAGAGGAGGAGTTGAGGTTTTTAGATACTCTCTGAGGGAGGAGTCCGTTAAAAGAGTGTTTAGGTGCCATGGTGGGGTATGTATTATTGGGTTACTGGGATAATGTTTATGTGGGATGTCGAAGATTTTGGCAGTGCTGATGATTCTGTCTATTGTGTGTGATAGTTGAATTTGTGATTTGATAGGCATTTTAAAATGTTGATCTTTTTTTCTAACGAAGCTTTTAGGGATTTTATGTGGTCGTGAAAGTTGTATTTGTTGTTGATGTGGATGCCTAAGAGTTTCAAGCAGTTAACATTTGTTAACTGATACTTAGTTGTAAGGATGTGGCATGAGCATGAGTTTGCGACAGATGTGTAGGTGTTTGCATTTTGTAGTGGATAATTGCGCTCCAGAGTAATCGCACCAATCTGATATTTGTGAGAATAGTGTGGTTAGGTCTATGTTTTGGTTTTTTTTATTAGGGATATTAACGAAAAGATTAAAGTCGTCAGCATATGCGCTTACTTGGATGTTTTTGTGAAGGGATATGATTGAGTTGAGTTTGTTGAAAGCGATGGTGAAGAGGATAACCGAGAGGGGGACCCTTGTGGGATACCATTCTGTAAAGGGCGTGCCATAGAATAGTTGTTTCCTGTTTATGTTATGATTTTTCTGTTTGTCATAAAGTGCTTTACGTAGCTGAAAATATTGGGTCCGATGTTCCATGTTTTGAGTTGGTCGAGTATCGTGTGTATTTCTATTCTGTCAAATACTTTTGTGAAGTCAAGGGAGACGATTGATGCATGTTTTCTTTTTGAAAGCGTTCTACATATGAGATGGTCTAGAAAAAGTAGACTATCTATAGTAGATTTACCTTTTTTGAAGCCGACTTGACTGTTGTGTATAAGTTTGCTGTTGTTGACAAACCACCACAGTCTTTTTGCAACAATTTTATCCAGGACTTTAGATAAGCAGGTGTTTAATGAAATAAGAGTTTAATTCGGATTTTGGTGAGGATGGTTTAAGTATTGGGATAATAATGCTAGTCTTGTACGATTGTGGGATAAAATTGTTTAGGATTAAATTTTGAAGATGAATTATTCGGGTCTTAGTTTTGTTTTCTAAGTTCTTTATCATAGCATAGTTAATTTTGTCTTGCCCAGGTGTTTTGCCAGCTAGTGATTTGATTGCTGCATTGAATTCTAATATTGAAATATCATTTTCTATGGCTAATGCTTTTTTGTTAACTGTGGGTGTGGGTTTTAATACTAAAGTAGTGCGTTTAGCTGAAAAACAGTTTATAGGGAAGTTGTTGTCGTTGGCTGCGTCTGACCAGTTTTTGCAAAAAATGTTCGCGATTTCCGATCTGTCGGTGGTGTGCTGGGATGAGATTGGGTTGAGGATGCAGTGGATGTTTTAGGGGGGATTGAGGCCGCAGAAGCGCCGAATGTTGTGCCATATTTTTTGTGATGATGTTTGTGGATTGATATGTGCTGTAAAGGTATTTGTGCTTGCTATTTTTGCTGTTTTTAACATGCGTCGGAATATGGCATTGTCATATTTATATTTAATTATGTTTTCTGTAATAATGTTGCGTTTTAGTTTTCTCCACGATCGTACCTTATTATTACGTAGCAATTGAAGTTGATTGTTTCACCAGGGAACGTTTTGTTGGTGTTTTTGGAGGAATGATTGAGGGATTGCAAAGTGAGCTGCGGTGCGAATGATTTTTTGAATGTTGGCTGTTTCTTTGTTTATATTATTACTGCTTGGAATTGATTCAGTTAGTTTTTGAGTATATTTTGCAAATAAAGACCAGTCTGCGCTGTCGGTTTTAAATCGTGGGCTGTAATTGGGCCTGTCGGTGGGGTTTGGCGTGAATAGTTTAATAATTATGGGGGTGTGGTCGCTACTGTGGAGGTCTTCCCAGCTGCTTTCGAGCATAAGTTCGGGGGAGCAGAGGGTGAGGTCTAGGTGAGTGAGTGTGTTGTGAGTACTGAGGTGTGTTGGGGTGCCGTCATTGAGAAGGATAAGGTTGGAAGAAGTGATAAATTTGGCTACCGTTTTGCCTCTTTTGTTATTGGTTTTTGAACCCCACATATGGTGCCAGCTGTTGAAGTCATTATTATTATTTTTGGCTTATTTGTGTTTTGAAGGAAAAGATCTAGCTGGTATGTGGTAAATTTTTTTTGGGGCGGTATGTTACATGAGATTATTTTGAATGGGATTTTAGATAGGATTTCAACTTCGATAGAGTCAAAATCTTGATTAAGTGGGATTACTTTGTGTTCTAGACTGTTGTGAATGAGTAGAGCCACGCCTCCGGAAGCGATCGTGGATGAGTTTTTGGTGTAGATGGTATAGTTGATTGGGGTAGGGATTGGTGAAGTGGTTTTAAAGTGGGTTTCTTGAAGGCTTAATATTTGTGGGGAGAATTTTTTAATTAATAGTTGTATCTGATCGCAGTTGTTGAGGTAGACGTGACAGTTCCATTGAATTATCTTAATCATAACTTAAGGGGGAAGTTTTTTTTTTATTTTTGTAAATTTTGTTTTGTTTGAGAGATCAGTATGGATATTTTGTGTTTTGTTATTCTAAGATGTCTTCAGTAATCATGTCGGAATCGTTATCTTTGCTGGTTAAATTGTGTATAGACTTAATATTGCTTTTTGTAATTTTTTTTTGAGTTTTTAGATTTGAGTGTAGTTGCAAGTGTTGGATTATTGTTGTTTTTTTGAAATATTCTAATTTTAGATTCGTTGATTATTTGTGAGCTTAATTGAGATGGTGAGTTTAATTTGGTTTCTTGAGTTTTTGTTGATGTTGTGGCGCTTACGTTGATGTCTTCTTCGTATTGTACAAGTTTTCTTTGGGGTTGCTGCACATGGTTTTGATGAGATGGTAATTTAGCTGTTGCGGCGTAGGATGATTGTGGGAGTCTATGTCTTTCATTGTATATTTGTTGAGCTCCTCTGATTGTTGTCTTTTCGATTGTACGTATGGCTTGAATTTCTTTATTTTTAATAAAGGTAGGGCATTTGGGGTCGAAGATGCTGTGCTGATGGTTCTGCAGATTGCTCTCTTTGCAGTTTATACAGGTTATGCTGTTGGTGCATTTCTCTTCTTCTGTTTGCTTGTGTTCGATGCTTCCGCAGTTTAGGCACATTTTTTCTCTTTTACAAAATTTCGTTGGGTGTCCAATTCGACCACACTTGCGGCATCGGTAGGGTAGTGGAATGTACGGGCGTATGTTGACTTTTTGATAGCCAATTTTAATGTCTGTTGGTAGGTCAATTGTGCCGAAAGTAAGAATTATTAAGCCGGATTCTTGTAGTTTGTCTTGTTGTCGTTTTAGTATTTTTTTAACTTCAGTAACTTTGTCTTGTTTGAGTTCTTGCAGTATTACTTCTTCTTGAACTTCGCGGAGATTGTTACAATATATGACACCTTTGGAATGGTTTTGAGTATTGTGTTCAGAGATATGTTTACCGAATATTGGCACAAATTATCACCTAAGTAGTACCTGAATCCAATGAACCCATTTACAAAAAAGGGTAAAATATTTGGTAAACAACATTCTTTAATCATTTTTTCACTAAATTCAGGTATAGAAACCGGAAGACCTGTGCATGGAAAGTTCTTCATCCCTTTGTCCGATTTTTGGTACAGAGAATAATAATCGACCTGTGCAATCACTTTTGGGTTAAGGGTAAAACCAAATAGATAAAAAGCAAAATTGATTTTATGACAATAGAACAAAGTTATTGAGAAAAGTTACTTTTCTACTACTAACGTCACTGGATCTTAAACAAATTTGACACAGTCATTAAAAGAAATACAAAACTGAGAAATGTTTAATTTGAAAGTATTCGCGTCAACAGTAACAAAGTCGTTCCTATGGGAGCTATATGATATAGTCACCCGATCTTGTTCAAATTTGGCAAACTTGTTTTAAGGCATAATAAACTCGCCAATCTTAAATTTCACGACTATAGCTTAGAAAAAACCAAAGTTATTAGAAAATGTCACTGTTCGTGACTTTGCCGATTGTATGGGAGCTATATGATATAGTGGTCCGATCTGGCTGAGATATGCAACCACTGCAGTATATACAAGCATACATACAAAATTTAAACTGTGTAGCTCTTACGGTCTCATGCTGATCAAGAATATATATACTTTATATGGTCGGAGATAAAATTAATATACCCTTTTTGCAAGGGTATAATAAACAATATCGAATTAGAAATAGGAAATAAAGTTTTATTAAGAAATGATACGGGCCATAAAATAGAACCTAAGTATTTTGGCCCATCTACAATAGAAGCAATAGAAGATAAGGAATAACGTTTTAATTAAAGAAAAAAAGAGTAAATGCAGTAAGTAAGTCGTATTCCCGGCTTAGATATACCATAAAACAAATATTTCAAATTTATAATAACAAAAGATGAATTTAGGTTTTTTTTAAGAATTCTGTTCTCATGCTTTTTACAATCATATCTTAGTATCTCACTCACCCATGCATATGAGCACCCTAGCGCCACCACCCGCCAACGGCCAACTCCGGCCTTATGGAAAAACGTTTATATGCATAACTTGGCTATTTTTTGTCCGATTTTGATCAACTTTGGTATTTTGCTGGGTATTAGTATCAAATTTAAGTGTGCCAAATCTTTATACATGTGGGAAATGGCATTGAGAGAGAGCTATCCAAAGTGATAGAAGAAAAGAGACAAACACGTAGTGGCCGAACATTCTAGTAGTTGAGAGAGAGCAGGGCATACGATCATTATATAAGTTGAGAGAGAGCTTGTTAAAGAGGCCGCGGGTCATTCGCAAAGAGACTGTCAACTGAGTCGCACGTCAAGGTCCATAAGTAGTCCAGTGTTATTTTTATAAGTATGTTTAAATCTTAACAATATATTGAACTCGATTGTCATCAAACAATTCAAATATTAATAAGTAAATAAATATAGTAACGATCATTAAATCACCACTACATTTTTGGGGGCTCGTCCGGGAATATTGTTTAAAGAAATTAACATACATATAACACCGCGTGAGTGAAAGAGACGACAAATAAAGTTCTACGAAGTGACAAAGCAAAAACCTTTTGTGTCGGCATCATTGTGTAAGAGCAAGCGAGATAGGCTGTGCTACATTTGTTGCGTAAAATCGTTGATGCCCAAATACGTTACGAAGCAGACACTAAATGCACAGCATGTTTGGTAACGGACGGCGATCAGTGAATCTTTCTAGAACAGTCTAGAAACTTTTGGACAGAGCGAATTGTACACGAGTTTGCGGCCAATAGGCGCTCCCGTCCTTTGCCTGTCCACCTTCCTAATGTATCTTTTGCTTCAAAAAACTAATAACGTCTAGTCTTTGCATTATAGAATGTAAGAGGACTTCCTACCAAGCTCTCGAAACTATTCTGCGATAGCCAAACCTTTTCGGCTGACATATTAGCTTTCTCTGAAACTTGGCTTAACTCCTCTGTTTTGGATAATGAAATTCTTTCTAATAACTTTATTTCTTATAGGCTTGATCGCGTTAGTCGTCGTGGCGGTGGAGTACTCATTGCTGTCAACTTGAATCTGTGTTCAAGTGTTGTGCCGATTGATCTCCCCTTAGGTGTTGAGGTTATTTGCGTCGAAGTTACATGTTCTAAGTTTAGCTTATATATCTCTTGTTCATATATTCTTCCAGTTTCTGATATCATGATCTACATGCACCATGCAGATGCTTTGCGAACTATTTTTAGTCGTCTTAAAGATCGTGATTTACTTATAGTTTTAGTCGATTGTAAAATGGCCTAATGTTTCTTGGCTTGTTGATGATAATCTATATTTCTTAATTTCTTCATCTCAACATGTTTTTCTTGAAAGCCTACTTGAATATTTGCTGTATCAGTTGAATTCTTCTCTTAACTCTTCTAAAAGAGAGCTTGATCTCGTTTTTGTCTCGGATCGCACTGTTAGTGTTGTATCACAAACACAGGCCCTAGTGAAGCCTGAAGATTCTTAAATTGATTAATGCGTTCTCCAATTGATAAATGCGTTCCTTATGTGAATGTCTCTACCGTCTCCAGTGCGCCAGTCTGGCTTACACGTAGGCTGTCTAATCTCCGTGATTTTAAATCGAGATATTTAAAAAGGCTTAAAAAAACTGGTTTGCGACTTGACTATGCAAATTATTGTGTAGCCAAATCTCAATTTTGTCTTTTAAATACTCAATGCTACAATAATTATATTGTTCGCTGTAAGGTTAAATTTTACAAGGTCCAAAAGACGATCGAATTTACTACCTTCCACCTTCAGACCTTATGACCAGACTGCTAATAATGATTCAGATATTGCAAATCTGTTTGCTAAATTCTTTCAGTCGACTTATTCTACTACTGCTTTGGATCCCACACCTTATCCCTTCTTAATTCCACATTTAAATTGTATGTTTTTTCCTAGTATTACTGAAGACTGTATTATCTCTAGCTTGTCATCTATGACGTCTTCCTTCGTACCCGGGCCTGATAATATAGCTAGTTGCATCCTTAAAATGTGTTCGATTTCCCTATCTAAGCCTTTATCTCGGTTATTCTTCATATCGAGTGAGACTTGTAGCTTTCCTGATATTTGGAAGGAGTCTTTTATTATTCCGCTTTTTAAAAAGGGTAGCAAATCGGATATTTCTAACTACCGTGAAAAAATTATTACGTCTTCCCTTCAACACCTATCCAGATCCACTATTTCTCCTTGTCAGCATGGTTTCATGAAAGGTCGTTCGTCGCTTACTAACCTTCTAGAATTGACTACCCTTGTACACCATGGCGTCCGTAAAAAGTGTCAAACTGATGTTATTTATACTGACTTTAGTAAGGCTTTCGATACGGTTGATCATTCTATGCTTCTTATGAAACTTAACATCATGGGTTTTTCCCCAAACCTATTGGCTTGGTTAAACTCGTATCTAATTGGCAGACTCCAAAAGGTGTCTTTTAGTTCCTTGATATCTAAAACTGTTCGAGTTACGTCAGGTGTCCCCCAAGGCAGTCATCTGGGCCCACTGTTATTTACCTTGTTTATAAATGATTTGCCTTTGCCCTTGGCTCATTCACGCGTGCTCATGTTTGCTGATGACGTCAAGATTCGTTATCCTTCTTTCCAACAGTACTTGCAATCAGATCTCGATGCGTTCTGTGATTGGTGTCACGTTAATAAATTACACCTTAATGCCTCTAAGTGCTCTTTTATGACTTTCAGTCGTTTGTCGCCGTTCCTAGCTCATTACTCTATTAAGTCTGTTCTGTTAGATTGTGTACCATCATTCAAAGACTTAGGCGTTATGTTTGACCCAAAACTTTCATTTAAGGTTCATATATCTTCAATTGTCAATAGAGCATACAGTCTTCTTGGCTTCATTAAACGTTGGGCCAAAGAATTTGATGATCCATATGTGACAAAGGTTTTATACACTTCGTTAGTTCGCCCTACTCTAGAATATTGCTCGCCAGTGTGGAACCCTCAATATGATGTTCACCAGCGTAGTATTGAATCGGTACAGAAGCAATTCCTTAAGTTCGCGTTACGAGGTCTTAATTGGGACCCGAGTCTTCGCCTACCTTCTTATTCTGACAGACTTCTTCTTATTAATCTTCCTTCACTTTACAACCGTAGGCTCGTATTTGGCATTCTCTTTCTCCATAAACTAGTCAACGGTGAAGTCATTTCTATATTTTTTTGTTCCCTCACGTCGGACCAGAAACTTTTTTCCTCTTCACCCTAGTAGATGTCTGACTAATTAACAATCTTTTAACAACCTTTCTCACCTTATATTTCCTCATCTCTCTGTCACTTCTCTTCAACTATACTTTTTAATTATCTACAGCGAAACCACTGAAAATATTCAGGACTGGATATTGGATTGGCTGCAACTCATCCCTGACCACATTGGCTGTGAATCGGGGCATAGCTGGCACCTTGTTGCAAATAAAACACATACATCGGGTCGGGGATGTTTAGTTGTGCATAAAGCTAAGCTACCTTTGTGTATTAATTATTATCTGTATTTTAGCTTAAGCTTTTTCGTCGACTGCTGATTTAGTTGACTCAAATAAATAAATAAATAAATAAATAAAATATATACATACAATTCAACAGTATGTCAAAAACAAAAGAATAAAGAAAATTTGTCTCTCCAGACACAAACTAAACAAAAAAAAAAACAAAACACAATTTTTTCTATATACTCCTTTACCTTACCTTTTTTTTATCTTTACACAATTATCAAATAATTATTAATAACTCCATAATATTACGTTATTCTCTAAAAAGTGGAGGTGTAATATATTCATACAAATAATCATTCAATACAATGAGTTCAACTTGTAATACTTTGTTGCAAGTATAAATAATTAAACATATACGCATTAAAATATAATTGTGCACTTGAATATGTTAATATGTATACATTGATGTATGCACATAAACATATTCACATAAATATACAGCTAAGCATGAACATATATGTACGTACATTTGTATATGCATATACATATGTATATTCACATAAGCAATGTATGCACACGCGTAACATGAGCTAGAGCCAGGCCAGCGTGTGACCGCTGACCAAGCACTTTGATGCATGCGCTGTTGCATAAGTCGCAGCATAAGAATATATATGTAAACAGAGGTTAAGCAAAAGAATATTTTCTGAATAAAAATCAATTGGAATATTACCACAAAGCGATACTGACGTGTTCGACTTTTTAATTCATTATCCAAGTGGAACCCGGTCTTTACAATGCATTGCAATGCTAAACAAACTGATGTCATATACACCAAATTCAGTAAAGCCTTTGATTCTGTTAATCATACCCTAGAACTTTATAAACTGAATGACATTGGATTCCCACCCCTTTTATTTTCTTGGGTTCGAGAATATTTAACAAAGTGAAAACAGAAGGTACTTTTCAAGTCTTCTTTTTTCTATTCCATTCCTGTTACATCTGGTGTACCTCAAGGTAGTCATCTTGGCCCCCTGCTTTTCACTTTATTTATTAACTATCTTGCATCAGTCATTATTCATTCGCGTGTGCTTATGTTTGCTGACGATGTTAAGCTTTGTCTTACTTATAAAGAAACAGATTCATTTTGTCGGCTACAAGCTGATCTTAAACATTTTCAATCCTGGTGCCAGTTGAATCTATTTAATCTTAACACTACCAAATGTAAGGTAATGACTTTTTATCATAATTCTCCTCAACTGGTCACTTATTTTCTAAACAATAGACTTTGGAACGTCTAAATAATATAAATGATTTGGTCGTACTTATGGACCATAAGTTAAATTTGAATACCCATATTTCTAACACGGTCGCAAAGGCCATGAGTGTTCTGGGTTTCATTAAAAGATGGTCAAAAGAATTTGATGACCCCTATACCACTAAAGTTCTTTTTACTTCGCTTGTCTGTCCTATCTTAGAGTATGGTCTTGCATTTGGTCACCTCAATATGAGTCGCACCAGATTAGACTTATATCCGTTTGAAAGCAGGTATATCCGTTCAAAAGGTAGTATCGAGGTCGAACAAATAATTCTCAAAATTACTAAATCTAATAGTCCTCTGTGCTGAGCTTTTGGAATTCTTAAATTTTGTTGAAAAAGTTTTTATATTGATCAATATTCGCATCATCATCTTCTAATAGTAACAAAATTTCAATTTGAGGCATTGGCGGTTAAGGCATATTAAACCGAAAAAATTCTTGACCCCAAAGTTCCCTTAGACATATGTCTGTGTCTGCGTCTGTGGCGCTGGTACCGGATCACTTCTTGTAGCTCAGAATCATATCCGTTGGTGGAACTCCATTCCCAATAATAGTGCGACTGTTCACATTTTTTAAATATGTCGGTTTTGAATAGTTTCATCAATTCTCGCAGTCTATTATCGGATCGAATTAACCGAGCTTTTTCAAAACTCAAAAGGTTTCTCGCTTCCTCTTCACTAATAATATTGTTATCCAAAAGTTTGTCTTGGTAATGGCTTTAAATTTTCCGATATTTCTGATTGCCTCCATGATTAAAAATGTGCTGAAGAGCGCTTTGCGGGAAACCTTTTGAGTTTTGAAAAAGCTCGGTTAATTCGATCCGACCCAACAGGTACCTACCTGTTGTATATATTTTGATAATAGACTGCGAGAATTGATGAAACTATTCAAAACCGACATACAAGGGAACTTATCTGACAGGAAAAATACGTTGCCTACATCTAAATTTGCAATATATGTATCTTTGTGATTGCCTCCTAGATGCTTCCAACGATTTTGAGAATTTCCTCTGAAGAAATTAAGCCACTCCTCTGCCATTTCCGGAATTTGTTGTTCTCGTAGTCTCCGTTGCTGGTGAGTTTCTCTCCCTTGCAATGTATTTGCAGTGCGTTCCTCGGCGCTTGTAACAAGGTTATTCCTCCTTACTCGGTGTTGTTCAGCATTCCTCTCTCGTTCAGCTGCGCTGTAGCCCGGATCCAGGCGAGCTCGACGACGTCCAGCTGTGTTTCGCTCTTGTTCCTCGGCAAGGTAGCTTGGATCTAGACGAGCTTGTCGACGTGCCTCAGAGTCCCGAGCCTGTTCAGCTATTCTGTACTCTGAATCCAAGCCAGTTCGTCGATGCCCAGCCGTGTTTCGTTCTGCAGCGCGGTATTCCGGATCCAGGCGAGCTTGCCTATGCCCTTCAGTGTCCCGTGCCTGCTAAGTTGCTCTATCTTTCGAGCCTAAGCGAGCTCGACGACGTTCAGCTGTGTTTCGGCCTTGTTCTGCAGCGCGGTATTCCGGATCCAGGTGAGCCTGCCTATGCCCCAGCTGATAATAGACACGAAATCGGTTTCATTCTAGACGTCGAGTTTCTTGCGATTAGGAAGCAGCGCTTTGCATTTTAAAGACTTTACAATGATTTACAAAAAAAAGTTAATGTTGACATGGCAATTTGAAGTCAATCGAAATAGATCTGTCTCGTAATCGTATTTAAAATACAATTTTCGATTGTTAGCTTACCTTTTACTGATGTGTTCCAACAAAATACTTATTCACTGTTACTGTTTTAGACCACTTTCACCTTATTATTAAACACTATATATTACATGTACTTTTCATTCACTTTATATTATATAGTTTATGTTTACTTGTTTGTTGTTCACTTTAAATTATAAGTACTTTTCACTATTTCACTTTACACATTCACTTTTAATAGAGTTCAAGTGTTGTTGCACGATGTTGCACGCTCAGTTTTTTTAAATGGACTAAACGGGTAAATGAATTGTGCAATGGTTATATATAATTGTCTCCTAAAATTCAGGTCTTTAAACTGTGTAAACATGTGTTTTTTAGAGATTTTATTTTATTTATTTATGTACAGTTAACTTATAATGTAAAATTACATAGCTAACTAAAATTATAGAGTGCTGGCTGCTGGGGCCTTCGACTCTCTAGTTGTAATTATATTAGGTTTACAATTTTTGTTCGGGAGAGGAACTTAAGGATAATATTTACATTTTTTGGAGTTGGTAAGGAAAGGAGATAAATTAGGTAAAGATTTTTGAATATTTTATTATAAGATGTTTTTAGGGATTGACATTCTTTTAGGATATGGCGTAGTGTTATTTTTGTATTATTGCAGAATGGACATGAAGAATTTAATGTTGGGTCGAGGTAGTGTTGGTGGGTGATGTTGGTGTGGCCGAGTCTAAGTCTTGTGATTTTAATTTATTAGGATCTTGACGTGTTTTTTGGGGCTTTGTATTCCTGCGGGTCAAGAGTTTGATACCAGTTTGATGTATTGTGTTTCTTGTAAGTGTTTTGAGGGAGTTTTTTAAATATTTGTTTATGTCTTGAAAGTTGTGATTTGGGGTTAGCACGAGTGGATGAACGGTAGCATTTTTCGCAGCAAGGTCGGCTAACTCGTTACCCTTAATGCCTACATGGCCAGGGATCCAGATGATTTTAAATTTTGGTTGGTATTTGGTGAGGATGTTTCGGATGGATGCATAATAGGATGAGTTGTTGATGTTTTCTATTGCGTCTATGGTTGAGAGGGAGTCGGTGTATATGGCATATTTACCGGGCTTGTGTTTAAAAATATTGAGGGCTTCTGAGATCGCGATAACTTCAGCAGAAAAAACTGTTGAGTAAAATGGTATTAAGCCTGATTTTAGTATGTTGTGTTCGTTGGTTATGGCGTAAGATGTGATTTTGTTTATTTGGGAGCCGTCTGTGAATATGGATTTGTATTTTTTGTTGTCGTCAAGGACTTGTTTAAATAATTTGTTGTATATGAGAGGAGGAGTTGAGGTTTTTAGATACTCTCTGAGGGAGGAGTCCGTTAAAAGAGTGTTTAGGTGCCATGGTGGGGTATGTATTATTGGGTTACTGGGATAATGTTTATGTGGGATGTCGAAGATTTTGGCAGTGCTGATGATTCTGTCTATTGTGTGTGATAGTTGAATTTGTGATTTGATAGGCATTTTAAAATGTTGATCTTTTTTCTAACGAAGCTTTTAGGGATTTTATGTGGTCGTGAAAGTTGTATTTGTTGTTGATGTGGATGCCTAAGAGTTTCAAGCAGTTAACATTTGTTAACTGATACTTAGTTGTAAGGATGTGGCATGAGCATGAGTTTGCGACAGATGTGTAGGTGTTTGCATTTTGTAGTGGATAATTGCGCTCCAGAGTAATCGCACCAATCTGATATTTGTGAGAATAGTGTGGTTAGATCTATGTTTTGGTTTTTTTTATTAGGGATATTAACGAAAAGATTAAAGTCGACAGCATATGCGCTTACTTGGATGTTTTTGTGAAGGGATATGATTGAGTTGAGTTTGTTGAAAGCGATGGTGAAGAGGATAACCGAGAGGGGGACCCTTGTGGGATACCATTCTGTAAAGGGCGTGCCATAGAATAGTTGTTTCCTGTTTATGTTATGATTTTTCTGTTTGTCATAAAGTGCTTTACGTAGCTGAAAATATTGGGTCCGATGTTCCATGTTTTGAGTTGGTCGAGTATCGTGTGTATTTCTATTCTGTCAAATACTTTTGTGAAGTCAAGGGAGACGATTGATGCATGTTTTCTTTTTGAAAGCGTTCTACATATGAGATGGTCTAGAAAAAGTAGACTATCTATAGTAGATTTACCTTTTTTGAAGCCGACTTGACTGTTGTGTATAAGTTTGCTGTTGTTGACAAACCACCACAGTCTTTTTGCAACAATTTTATCCAGGACTTTAGATAAGCAGGTGTTTAATGAAATTGGTCGGTAAGAGTTTAATTCGGATTTTGGTGAGGATGGTTTAAGTATTGGGATAATAATGCTAGTCTTGTACGATTGTGGGATAAAATTGTTTAGGATTAAATTTTGAAGATGAATTATTCGGGTCTTAGTTTTGTTTTCTAAGTTCTTTATCATAGCATAGTTAATTTTGTCTTGCCCAGGTGTTTTGCCAGCTAGTGATTTGATTGCTGCATTGAATTCTAATATTGAAATATCATTTTCTATGGCTAATGCTTTTTTGTTAACTGTGGGTGTGGGTTTTAATACTAAAGTAGTGCGTTTAGCTGAAAAACAGTTTATAGGGAAGTTGTTGTCGTTGGCTGCGTCTGACCAGTTTTTGCAAAAAATGTTCGCGATTTCCGATCTGTCGGTGGTGTGCTGGGATGAGATTGGGTTGAGGATGCAGTGGATGTTTTAGGGGGGATTGAGGCCGCAGAAGCGCCGAATGTTGTGCCATATTTTTTGTGATGATGTTTGTGGATTGATATGTGCTGTAAAGGTATTTGTGCTTGCTATTTTTGCTGTTTTTAACATGCGTCGGAATATGGCATTGTCATATTTATATTTAATTATGTTTTCTGTAATAATGTTGCGTTTTAGTTTTCTCCACGATCGTACCTTATTATTACGTAGCAATTGAAGTTGATTGTTTCACCAGGGAACGTTTTGTTGGTGTTTTTGGAGGAATGATTGAGGGATTGCAAAGTGAGCTGCGGTGCGAATGATTTTTTGAATGTTGGCTGTTTCTTTGTTTATATTATTACTGCTTGGAATTGATTCAGTTAGTTTTTGAGTATATTTTGCAAATAAAGACCAGTCTGCGCTGTCGGTTTTAAATCGTGGGCTGTAATTGGGCCTGTCGGTGGGGTTTGGCGTGAATAGTTTAATAATTATGGGGGTGTGGTCGCTACTGTGGAGGTCTTCCCAGCTGCTTTCGAGCATAAGTTCGGGGGAGCAGAGGGTGAGGTCTAGGTGAGTGAGTGTGTTGTGAGTACTGAGGTGTGTTGGGGTGCCGTCATTGAGAAGGATAAGGTTGGAAGAAGTGATAAATTTGGCTACCGTTTTGCCTCTTTTGTTATTGGTTTTTGAACCCCACATATGGTGCCAGCTGTTGAAGTCATTATTATTCTTTTTGGCTTATTTGTGTTTTGAAGGAAAAGATCTAGCTGGTATGTGGTAAATTTTTTTTGGGGCGGTATGTTACATGAGATTATTTTGAATGGGATTTTAGATAGGATTTCAACTTCGATAGAGTCAAAATCTTGATTAAGTGGGATTACTTTGTGTTCTAGACTGTTGTGAATGAGTAGAGCCACGCCTCCGGAAGCGATCGTGGATGAGTTTTTGGTGTAGATGGTATAGTTGATTGGGGTAGGGATTGGTGAAGTGGTTTTAAAGTGGGTTTCTTGAAGGCTTAATATTTGTGGGGAGAATTTTTTAATTAATAGTTGTATCTGATCGCAGTTGTTGAGGTAGACGTGACAGTTCCATTGAATTATCTTAATCATAACTTAAGGGGGAAGTTTTTTTTTTATTTTTGTAAATTTTGTTTTGTTTGAGAGATCAGTATGGATATTTTGTGTTTTGTTATTCTAAGATGTCTTCAGTAATCATGTCGGAATCGTTATCTTTGCTGGTTAAATTGTGTATAGACTTAATATTGCTTTTTGTAATTTTTTTTGAGTTTTTAGATTTGAGTGTAGTTGCAAGTGTTGGATTATTGTTGTTTTTTTGAAATATTCTAATTTTAGATTCGTTGATTATTTGTGAGCTTAATTGAGATGGTGAGTTTAATTTGGTTTCTTGAGTTTTTGTTGATGTTGTGGCGCTTACGTTGATGTCTTCTTCGTATTGTACAAGTTTTCTTTGGGGTTGCTGCACATGGTTTTGATGAGATGGTAATTTAGCTGTTGCGGCGTAGGATGATTGTGGGAGTCTATGTCTTTCATTGTATATTTGTTGAGCTCCTCTGATTGTTGTCTTTTCGATTGTACGTATGGCTTGAATTTCTTTATTTTTAATAAAGGTAGGGCATTTGGGGTCGAAGATGCTGTGCTGATGGTTCTGCAGATTGCTCTCTTTGCAGTTTATACAGGTTATGCTGTTGGTGCATTTCTCTTCTTCTGTTTGCTTGTGTTCGATGCTTCCGCAGTTTAGGCACATTTTTTCTCTTTTACAAAATTTCGTTGGGTGTCCAATTCGACCACACTTGCGGCATCGGTAGGGTAGTGGAATGTACGGGCGTATGTTGACTTTTTGATAGCCAATTTTAATGTCTGTTGGTAGGTCAATTGTGCCGAAAGTAAGAATTATTAAGCCGGATTCTTGTAGTTTGTCTTGTTGTCGTTTTAGTATTTTTTTAACTTCAGTAACTTTGTCTTGTTTGAGTTCTTGCAGTATTACTTCTTCTTGAACTTCGCGGAGATTGTTACAATATATGACACCTTTGGAATGGTTTTGAGTATTGTGTTCAGAGATATGTTTACCGAATATTGGCACAAATTATCACCTAAGTAGTACCTGAATCCAATGAACCCATTTACAAAAAAGGGTAAAATATTTGGTAAACAACATTCTTTAATCATTTTTTCACTAAATTCAGGTATAGAAACCGGAAGACCTGTGCATGGAAAGTTCTTCATCCCTTTGTCCGATTTTTGGTACAGAGAATAATAATCGACCTGTGCAATCACTTTTGGGTTAAGGGTAAAACCAAATAGATAAAAAGCAAAATTGATTTTATGACAATAGAACAAAGTTATTGAGAAAAGTTACTTTTCTACTACTAACGTCACTGGATCTTAAACAAATTTGACACAGTCATTAAAAGAAATACAAAACTGAGAAATGTTTAATTTGAAAGTATTCGCGTCAACAGTAACAAAGTCGTTCCTATGGGAGCTATATGATATAGTCACCCGATCTTGTTCAAATTTGGCAAACTTGTTTTAAGGCATAATAAACTCGCCAATCTTAAATTTCACGACTATAGCTTAGAAAAAACCAAAGTTATTAGAAAATGTCACTGTTCGTGACTTTGCCGATTGTATGGGAGCTATATGATATAGTGGTCCGATCTGGCTGAGATATGCAACCACTGCAGTATATACAAGCATACATACAAAATTTAAACTGTGTAGCTCTTACGGTCTCATGCTGATCAAGAATATATATACTTTATATGGTCGGAGATAAAATTAATATACCCTTTTTGCAAGGGTATAATAAACAACATCGAATTAGAAATAGGAAATAAAGTTTTATTAAGAAATGATACGGGCCATAAAATAGAACCTAAGTATTTTGGCCCATCTACAATAGAAGCAATAGAAGATAAGGAATAACGTTTTAATTAAAGAAAAAAAGAGTAAATGCAGTAAGTAAGTCGTATTCCCGGCTTAGATATACCATAAAACAAATATTTCAAATTTATAATAACAAAAGATGAATTTAGGTTTTTTTTAAGAATTCTGTTCTCATGCTTTTTACAATCATATCTTAGTATCTCACTCACCCATGCATATGAGCACCCTAGCGCCACCACCCGCCAACGGCCAACTCCGGCCTTATGGAAAAACGTTTATATGCATAACTTGGCTATTTTTTGTCCGATTTTGATCAACTTTGGTATTTTGCTGGGTATTAGTATCAAATTTAAGTGTGCCAAATCTTTATACATGTGGGAAATGGCATTGAGAGAGAGCTATCCAAAGTGATAGAAGAAAAGAGACAAACACGTAGTGGCCGAACATTCTAGTAGTTGAGAGAGAGCAGGGCATACGATCATTATATAAGTTGAGAGAGAGCTTGTTAAAGAGGCCGCGGGTCATTCGCAAAGAGACTGTCAACTGAGTCGCACGTCAAGGTCCATAAGTAGTCCAGTGTTATTTTTATAAGTATGTTTAAATCTTAACAATATATTGAACTCGATTGTCATCAAACAATTCAAATATTAATAAGTAAATAAATATAGTAACGATCATTAAATCACCACTACATTTTTGGGGGCTCGTCCGGGAATATTGTTTAAAGAAATTAACATACATATAACACCGCGTGAGTGAAAGAGACGACAAATAAAGTTCTACGAAGTGACAAAGCAAAAACCTTTTGTGTCGGCATCATTGTGTAAGAGCAAGCGAGATAGGCTGTGCTACATTTGTTGCGTAAAATCGTTGATGCCCAAATACGTTACGAAGCAGACACTAAATGCACAGCATGTTTGGTAACGGACGGCGATCAGTGAATCTTTCTAGAACAGTCTAGAAACTTTTGGACAGAGCGAATCGAGGCAAAACGTCAGCAGAGGCAAAGCTGGACGTAGCGCGAGGCAAAACGTCAGCAGAGGCAGAGGCAACCCGTTGGCAGAGGCAAAGCTGGACGTAGCGCGAGGCAAAACGTCAGCAGAGACAGAGGCAACCCGTTGGCAGAGGCGAAGCTGGACGTAGCGCGAGGTGAAACGTAAGCAGAGGCAGAGGGAACCCGGTGGCAGAGGCAAAGCTGGACGCGGCAAGAGACAAAACGTTAGAAGAGGCCAGAAAATCCGCTGGCAGAATTTAAACGAAGACTTCGTTGGACAGGGCCGGAGTTGGGTAAATTTTTGGGGACTATATGTAGATATAACTAACTATCCTTTATTGAATTTACTAAAACTAACCTTAGCAATAATTATTGGTATCGAACAAAAGAAAATATTGTAATATGGAGCTTGACGAGGTTATGGCATTGCGAGTCGCAGATTTGCGAAACAAGTTGGCCGAATTGAACCTAAGCACAGTGGGAAGAAAACGTGATTTACAGAATAGACTTCTTAATCATTACAATATTTAAGACCAGGATAGCGAGGAAGAAGTTGAATCAGTAGTTACAGCTACAGGCGAACTGCCTACAAATAATTTTGGTCGATCTTGGTACACCTTAAAAGATGTTGAGGGCAGTGTATCCTATTTTTCCGGCTCAGGTAGTCCCGATATTGATTTGTGGGTGCAAGAGATAGAAGAGTGTGCTATTACAGTTGTTAGCTGCGGCAGCTAAATCATTTATTCGGAGTCAACATGGTATACACAATTGGGAGATATTAAAAGCAGCATTGCGCAAGGAATTTGGTTCGAAACGATCTGCAGCTGAGATTCATAGAATATTATCGCAACGTTCTCAGAAAAGAGAGGAGACTTTACATGAATATTTGTATGCTTTAATGGAAATTGCCAAACCAGTGAATTTGGACGATGAGAGCTTGATAGAATACTTTGTAAAGGGAATTCCAGACTCACAAGCATGTTTGCATTTGCTACTACATAGCAGCAATTTCCACAAAAATATTGCTCTGCTCCCGTTATGGGAGCAAAATTTTATTTTGTTTGCTCCGCTCTCATCTCGCTTTTAATGCTTGTGATATTGCTACAACTACAAATGGCATATCACAAGTTTTTTGCTCTTTCTATTGCTCTGAGCTCCGACAATGAATGCTATGGAGCAGAGCAGAAGAGCAACCGTTTTGGGTTTGTGCTCTCTGCTATGCTACGTAGCCCTTCGAAATCAGAAAGGTAGCGGGAGCAAAAAAAAAATGGTCACAAGTAAATAAAGCTATTCTATTTCAAGACAGGAATCTAGAACAACTGAAATTTCAAATAGAAACGTATCAGAAAGTGCGTGCTTCACACAAGTCGTTAAACAAATTTGAGGCTCAGTCAGGAAAAAAGATTAATCTGGTTACAATAATAGATACATCTAAGAATCGAAAGTGCTACGGATGCGGTGATACAGCACATATCAGACGAGACTGTCCAAAGAACGATCAAAAGTGTTTTAAATGTGGTAAAGTAGGACATCCAATGGACCAGTGCAAACCAGAAAATGCAATTAAATACGAGAGAAATACAAACGTGGTAGAAAATGAAGACGTAGTAATACAGCCGTCAAGCGAATTTACTCCGTCAGGGTTAGAACTTAAAGACATCGTATATTCTAACGTTATATTTAAAGGACTTGTAGATACTGGCGCTGGCTTATGTCTTATGCGAAGAAAAATTTATTTTATGATTGGATCGAAACCGTTATTAGGCGGAGCTAGACACTTAACAGGAATTGGCGACAGTAAGGTGTTGACTTTCGGTAGTTTTATAATACCAGTAGAAGTGGATGGTTTAGTTATGAACATAGAATTCCATGTAGTGCCAGATCAGGACATAAGTTTTGATGCTATACTGGGTCGAACGATATTGGACACTGTCAATATAAGTGTAACAGTAAATGGATCTAAGTTTGCTATTCGCAACGATATAGAAGTTTGTCACACCCATAGTATACCAAAGAGAGAACAAAATGAGTCAGATACTCAGTGGGCAGGAGAGATTGGAAATATCTTCATCACAAATATTGAAGAGAGGGATAAGAGTCCAGACATAAATCTTTCGCATTTGAACCATTTGATAAAAGGGGAAGTAGAGAAATTAATTCGAAACTACCAACCAAAAAGAAATGCCAACGCAGCAGTAAGCATGAAAATTATATTGAGCGACGAAATACCTGTCTATCAGCACCCGAGACGTTTAGCCCTTTGTGACCAGGAAATCGTTGACAAACAAATTCAAGAATGGCTAGCAGAGAAAATAATTAAAACCAGTACTTCTGAGTACGCGTCTCCAGTTGTCTTAGTCTCGAAAAAGGATGGTCAGAAGCATTAATGCTGTGACTACAGGAAATTAAATGAAAAGATACTTCGTGATAACTTTCCCATGGCTTATATGGACAGCGTTTTAGAAAAGTTGCAAGGTGCCAATATGTTTTCAACTTTAGACTTAACAAACGGATTTTTCCATGTACCGGTAGTAGAAAGCTCTCAGAAATACACTTCTTTTGTTACTCAGAGTGGACAATATGAATTCCTGTATGTTCCTTTCGGTATTTCTAATTCACCAGCTGTATTAACAAGATTCATAATGGTTGTGTTACGAGATTTGATTAAAGCAAATGATTGTGTAGTCTACATGGACGACATCATCATTCCAAGTTCAGGTATAGATGATGGTTTGGCCAAGCTAAAACGCGTACTATACGTGTCAGCAAAAAACGGGTTACGAATTAATTGGAGTAAATGTCAGATGCTGCAACGAAAATTTCTATTTTTAGGGTATGATGTAGAAAATGGTACCATAACGCCGAGCAAAGAAAAGATTAGAGCTGTTTCGAATTTTCCCATCCCAAGTAGCAAAAAGGGGTTACAAAAATTTTTGGGACTAACTTCCTATTTTAGAAAATTTATTGAGAGTTATGCAGTAATCTCGAAGCCGTTGTCCGATTTAATGCGTTAGGATTCGAAGTTTGAATTTAAAGATATACACAAACTCGCTTTCGAAGAACTCAGAGCTGCGTTGACTAAAGAACCCGTCCTTAAATTGTTTAACCCGAAATTGCAAACTGAAATACATGTGGACGCTTCAAAATACGGATTTGGGGCAGCTTTGTTACAAAAGCAATCAGAGGATAATTCATTTCATACCGTTGAATATATGAGTCGTAAGCAAAATTGTGTGAAGAAAGGTATCATTCTTACGAACTCGAAGTGCTTGCTATAATTGGAGCACTAACCAAATGGCGTGTTTATGTCCTAGGATCTCGATTCTCCATAGTTACTGATTGTAACGCATTTGCTATGACTATGAAGAAGAAAGATGTTCCTTTGAGAGTTGCTCGTTGGGCTATGTATCTTCAAGATTTTGATTACGTTATTGTACATCGATCAGGTACTCAAATGAGGCACGTCGATGCGTTGAGTCGTTTCGCATGTTTTATGCTTGTTGAGGACACTATTAAACATCGATTAAAGGAAGCTCAGTTGCAAGATGAGTGGACCAAGGCAGTAAGGACGCTAGTCGAAAAGGAATGTTATAAAGACTTCTATATAGAGAACGAAATTCTCTTTAAAGACCCTAATTGTGAGTTGATTGTAGTACCTTCGGCAATGGTACATGAGATTATTAGACTTGAGCATACCCAGGGCCATTTTTCCGTCAAGAAAACGCAAGATTTGATCGGGAAATCATATTCCCGAATTGAGAGATAAGGTTATTCGTGTGGTACATATGTAGTTGTGTGGAGTGTATTGTTGCTAACGCAAAGGCTGGCAAAAGAGAGGGATATCTAACTTCAATAGAAAAACCATATTGATCACTTCGGACCAATGGAACTTGCGAATAAACGGTATAATTACTTGTTGGTTATAATAGATGGTTTTTCTAAGTACGTTTGGTTGTATCCCACCAGGAGCACAGGTGATACAGTGCTTAGAAATTCAAGCGACAAATTTGGGAACCCAGTACGATTGATATCTGATAGAGGAGCGGCTTTTACTTCGCACATCTTCAAAAAGTATTGCGAGGATCACGACATCGTGCATTTATTGATTACCACCGGAGTACCGCGAGGAAATGGGAAGGTTGAAAGGATTCACAAGATTGTTATTCCAATGTTAGCTAAAATGAGTTTAGATAATCCAGCTTCATGGTATAAATACGTAGGGAAAGTTCAGCAAATCATCAATGATACGGCACCTAGAAGTACTAAGATCGCTCCCTTTAAGATCCTAACCGGTATTGACATGCTTAGATCAGAGGATGTCGATCATAAAGAACTACTCGATGATCTTCTAATCGAAGAACTAGCAGAACATAGGATGAAAATACGAATGGAGGCAGTTGAAAATATAAAACAAATTCAAGAAGGGAACAAGAAGTCAGCAAATCTAAAGAGAAAAAAGGGAAAACGATTCAAAATAAATGATTTGGTTGCTATTAAGCGTACCCAATATGGCGTTGGTCTGAAACTTAAAGGAAAGTATTTGGGACCATATAAGGTAACAGCAATTAAAAATCATGGAAGATATGAAGTAGAAAAAGTCGGACAAGCGGAAGGGCCTAATAGGACATCAACTGTATCGGAATATATGAAATTGTGGGGACCGTCATTCGGGTCGAATGTACTGTCAGGAGGGCCGAATGTGGAAAATGGCATTGAGAGAGAGAGCAATCCAAAGTGATAGAAAAGAAAAGAGACAAACACGTAGTGGCCGAACATTCTAGTAGTTGAGAGAGAGCAGGGCATACGATCATTATATAAGTTGAGAGAGAGCTTGTTAAAGAGGCCGCTGTTCATTCGCAAAGAGACTGTCAACTGAGTCGCACGTCAGGGCCATAAGTAGTCCAGTGTTATTTTTATAAGTAGGTTTAAATCTTAACAATATAATGAACTCGATTGTCATCAAACAGTTAAAATATTAATAAATAAATAAATATAGTAACGATCATTAAATCACCACTACATACATACAAAATGTGCGCATTTACTAAGGAAATTTGCATACCAAATATGGTGTCTCTAGCTGCAATAGTTTTTGAGAAAAAAAATTTCTGTTTTTATATTGCGGGGACGGAAAGGGGCGTGGCAAAAATTTGAAATAAACTTGATCACACATACTACATGAGCCTACATACCAAATTCGGTTAGTCTCCGAAATCTAGGCGTTCATACGGACGGAGAGACGGACATGGCTAGATCGACTCGGCTGTTGAGACTGATCAAGAATATTTATACTTTATGGGGTCGGAAAAGCTTCCTTCTGCCTGTTGTTTTTCAAATATTCCGAATAAAAATACTGTTGATGTCCACATTTAAGTCTAAGAACATGTAATCTGTTAGTGTAAGCTACAATGTTATTTAATATAATACAAGGAACAGAACGACCACTATAACATAACAGCGAGTTCAGTTCTGTGTCAACCGTCATCGAATACGCACTGCTTGATCTGAGTAAATAAGCGGTATACCAATTCATATACCAACCCCAAGTCTGAAATAAAAATTCGCGAGTGAATTTTGTTAACAATCATCAAAAAAAATGAAGTAAGTAAGTCGTCTCGCCGACTTAGCAAATAATGCAAATTTATTAAACATATGCATTTTCGCATGCTTTTTAGAAGTATCTCGCTCACTCAAGCATACGAGCACCCTAGCGCCCCACCAGCCAAAGGCCAAAGGCCTTTTGGAAAAACGTTTATATGCATAACTTGCCTATTTTAGGTCCAATTTCGATCAAATTTGGTATTTTGCTGGAAATTATTATCAAATTCAAATATGCAAAATTTGATTGCACAAGGAAAAAAATTACGTGAGATAATCGAGTTTGTTTTCATATTACGGGGGCGCAAAGGGGCGTGGCAAAATCTTTAGACATACCAAATGTGCACATTTACCAAGCAAGTATACATACCACATTTGGTGTCTCTAGCTGCAAAAGGGGCGTGGCAAATTTTTTTTTAACAAATGTCTGCGCGCTTACTAAAGGATTATCCATACCAAATTTGTTTTTCTAGCTGCTATACTTTTCAAGAAAATCGAATTTGTTTAAATTTCGTGGGCACAAATTTAAATTTAGTCTACATACCAATTTTGGTGACTCTGGATTTTATAGTCCCTGAGATCTACGTGTTCATACGGACGGACGGACGGACGGACGGATAGACGGACAGGCGGACATGTCTAGATCGACTCGGCTATTGATCCTGAGCAACAAAATATACTTATATTCTTTATGGGGTCAAGAAAGCTTCCTTCTCCCTGTTACATACATTTTGGCGACTTCAATATACCATTTCACCCTATGGGTCTATGGTATAAAAATCAAAACTGAGTTTTAGCTGTGCTTCAGGTCAATAAATCTTACTTACTAATTTATTTGTAAGATTTTAAATCATAGGGTGCTCGTATGCTTGAGTAAGCAAGATACTAAGATATGTTTGTAATAAAAAGCATGTGAAAATGCATTTGTAAATGCAAATATTAATAAATTTAAAATATTTGCTTTACTGGTGTATGGTATACCTAAGTCGGCGAGACGACTTGAAGTAAGTAAGTAAGTGCAAGCTGACCCGACCTTTAATAAACCGTGTAGGGTTGATATGATAATATGGGTAGACGTATATACCCACATCTTAAAAAGTGGAGTTGCCAAGATTAACGGCTTGCTAGGACAAAACACTCAATTTGGCTGGATCGTGTCAGGATGTACTAAATCAAAAGGAGATGAGTCTATAGTAGCTACAACAATAGATATCACAGATATGGAGCGTTTTTGTGAGATGGAAGCAGATGAAAAAGATGATACAGAAGCTAACGAATGTGAAGAAAATTTTAACAAAACGACTAGGATTGATGCCGCAGGAAGATATGTGGTAACGATCCCATTTAAACAAGAAAAAGAATTAAGTGATTCAAAAGCTCAGTCAACTGCGCGGTTTCTTAAGTTAGAGAAAAAATTTCAGAAAAATCCAAAACTCAAAGAAGATTATGAAAATTCATTAAAGAATATTTGGGTTTGGGCCATATGGTCGAAACTAAAGATGAAGGTATCTATTATCTGCCCCATCAAACAGTAGTAAGAGAAACAAGTCTGACAACTAAACTAAGAGTTGTATTTGAAGCATCCGCGAAAACAACAAATAACAGAAGTCTAAATGACATAATGTGGATCGGGCCACGACTTCAAAAGTACATATTCTACATAATATTAAAATCGCGAAAATGGCAGTTCGTAGCATCTACAGATATTGAGAAAATGTATCGACAGATAAACATTGATCAAGACGATCAAAAATATTTACATATTTTGTGGAGGAATTCACCACAGAAAAAATTAAGAAAATATAAATTGACAACAGTAACGTACGGTACTGCATCAGCACCTTATTAAGCTACAAGGGTGCTCAAGGAAATAGCAAACAAATGCAAGGATAAAATGATTAGTGAAATTATCCGAGATGAATTCTACATGGATAATTTAATGACAGGAGGTGATACCTTACAAGAATCAAAACACAAAGTTCAGCAGGTTTCCAGAGAGTTGGAAAAGGCAGGTATGAATTTGAGAAAATGGATTTCGAATAAACCCGAAATTGTTGAAGGGGTAATTGATACAGGCGATAATAAAGTACTAAAAATTGACGAGAACGAAGCAATTAAAACCTTCGGGTTGCAGTGGGAGCCATTTAAAGACGAATTTAAGTTTAAGGTACACTGTGACAAGAACGTTAAAATTAATAAAAGAGTAGTACTATCCACACTAGCCAAGATATATGATCCGCTAGGTTGGCTAGCACCAGTTACGGTAATAGGAAAATTGTTCATGCAGAAGTTGTGGTTAGCAGAACCAAATTGGGATCAAGAGTTGTCCGATAAAGATACAACAGAATAGAAATCCTTCAGGGACAATTTAGTGTGCTTGGAAGAATTCAGATTACCCCGACGGATCAAGACACAGCCTAATATGTTGTTACAGATTCATGGTTTTGCTGACTCTTCAGAAAAGGCCTATGCAGCGGTGGTATATGCTAAAATAGGTGAGACAGTTACCTTAATAGCCAGTAAAAGCAAAGTTAATCCTATAAAAATAGAAAGATTATTCCGAAGTTGGAGTTATGTGCTGCACACTTGTTATCACAATTACTACAAAGAGTCCAGCAAAACATGGCTGTTCCAGCTGAAACATATGCTTGGAGCGACTCTACTATAACACTGTGCTGGATACAAAACGGTACTAGTAAGGAAAAATTTGTAAGGCGCCGCATAACGGGTGCTGACAAGATTATGGTAAATACCGCAGTGTTAAATACAGAAAACAGTATTATACAAGAACTAATTGAGAAGTATTCCTGTATGAATAAGATAGTCAGAATCACCGCATATGTATTAAGATTTCTTGGCATTAGAAAAAGAGATAAAGTGTATCCATCATATTTAACTGTCAATGAGTTTAAGAAGGCTAAAAATCTGGTTATTAAACACCAACCGGCACATCAATTTAGTAGAGAGATATCACATCTTACTCAGAACAAACGAATTGATGTGAAAAGCAAAATTCTAAGCCTAAATCCATTTTTAGATAACGATGGAATATTACGCGTGGGGGGACAATTACGAAATGCCAATATATGTTTTGATACTAAACACGCTGTAAAAACTAGATGAAAATCTTTTAGTTTGTTTAAGATTAAACATCGTAGTCAGCTGCAATGGCTTCACCAAATCAGATTGACCAAAGAATTATACAAAACGAAACATAAACAAAAATAAGTCATAAAATTCATATTGCTTAATACCAAACAAAACATGCATCCACACTCTGTGGAAAACACTTAAGATTATAACAGCCGCGCGGTATCAAGTAACCAGCGCTGAGCATGAAATATAAATAATTTTCAACCCCCGAGAACGTGGGGCATTAGAATAAGTATTTTTAAAAACAACAATTGTTACCTCCTAGAGCCTAAGATAATCCTATACAAACTCCGTACTTTGGTAAATAAAATCAGTTCATATTTTGAATTCAACGAATGAAGACTGGATTATTTTCCTTCTCTTCGGGAATCCCTATTCATTTTGGTCCTTCGAGCCGGATTCATTTTGGTCCTTCGAACCTTATTCATTTTGGTCCTTCGAAAAAAAGGAACTCTGCAGTTTTCCCCCACCAGTGGTAAGAGACTCAGAGAGTGAATCAGCTTCTTGAAGTCTGAATTCTTATGCAAGTGTAAATGCTAAGATCAGCTAAAGGTAGCAAAAATAAAATAACTCTTGTTTTCCCCACCAGTGGTAAGAGACAGAGTATAAAAAACAAAAAGCAAAATATTGCTTAATAAATAAAAAGTGCGTGCGACCGAGTTAAATACAGGCAGTTTGGCTAGTCGAGCAACTGCAATAATTTCGGCGGCCGTAAAAAAATAATTTCAGAACTGGTGTGTAGTGTATTCGAAGCCCTAATATCGAAAAAAAAAGTTAAAGTTAAAGTTAAAGTTAAAAGTGTATATGTAGTTGCAAGTCGGCAACTACAAACAGCAGCAGAGCAACTCGATAGTTGCAAAGAAGAGGCTGCAAATATAAGAAAATCTGGTGCGATGACCGGCACCGGCACCTGAGCCCATAGGCCCTGGACAACAGCAGCTGAGCAACGACACAGCAAACTATCGGCAAACCCTACCCATTGGCAGACAAGCAGCAGCAGACTATCGGCAAACTCTACTTGGCGGACAACAGTTTCGAATGGTGTCAACAACAGGATCATCAGATAAGATATATATTAAGATTGTTATAAGTAGATTTATCTATTTTTATTATTATATACTAATATCGATATCCTAATATTCGCACAAGATAAAATGTTCACTAATAAGACTGCAAAATTGTTAGAGAAGCAGGTAGAGTTGCATACCAGGTTAAGGCAGTTGGAAGCACTAGAGCCCAGAAACATTACTAGCAAGGTGATCGAGGAAGTAAAAGTGATTAGTAGCCGATGGATGCCTAACCATGAGAAATTGCTCCAGCAGGGGGTTTTCGATCATCAGTACTACAGAGATAAAGTACATGAAGAGGTTTTAAAGATTGTTGCCAAATAATAGCTACAAGAGAATCAGAAAAGCTAGACACTAGTAGGTCAGTGTTAGTTGAAGCAGAAGCGAATATGTCAGAAATGTTTGATGATAGCAAAGGAGAGTCGCAAGGGAATGCGAACTCCAGTAATGAAAACGCTAGTGGTAACCACGAGATATTTATGGATAGAGTCCGACAGCTCCAGGAATATTTGGATAGGGTAATCAAAGATTTACGCACTATAGATAATTCAACAGGCAATGAGGCATGCATAATATATATTAATAAGATCAATTATTTATGGGAGAAAGTACAGGCGTGCCAGGTTGTGTTGAAAGATGCAAAATTTAAAAATACTTTAGATGATTTAGAATTCGATTTCCGATTTCAATATCAGTGTTAGAAATGAAATAAACAATAAGGAAAGTAGGATTGAGAATGTAACCGTGAGAGGCGAACTACTGGTGTTGCCGAAAATACAGGTACCCACATTTTCTGGGGAACCTAGAGAATGGGACCTGTTTGTAGAATTATTCGCGGAACTGATTGAAAAAAGAGAGGATCTAAGTCTTACTCTTCAATTTAATTATTTAAAATCCGCGTTAAAGGGCAAAGCAAAGAGCATGGTAGCCCATCTATTGTCAGGTTCAGCTGACAATTAAAGTGCCGCTTGGTAATTGTTAACCAAGCGATATGAAAATAATCGGAAGGTATTTTCCGAACAATTAAGTCGTATCGTTGATTTACCGATGATCAACAATGAATCCGCAAAAAGTGTTAAAGGGGTGATTGACATAGTTAATGAGTCAGTTTACTTAATTAAAATAAAAGAAAATTTGTCCGATGAAGTTGACGTCATTTTTGCACAACTCCTACTAAAGAAATTTAACAGAGGGGCTTTACAATTGTATGAAAGTCAGATTAAAAAAAACAAGGCAAATTCAAATGCTATCTGATGTCATGGAATAGTTTGAGCAAAGATATTGCTCGCTAAGTGCCATAAGCAAAGAAGAGATAAAACCGCTACAAAAAACGTCGGTTGCAGTGTTTAAAGATAGTTGTCCGATCTGCAAAGGTCCCTGGCATAGCGCACCTCTGTGCTATAAGTTTAAAGCGCTAACACCTAAAGAAAGGGCGAAAATAGCAAAAAAAAAAAAGTACAATTATGTACAAGATGCTTGAAGCATTCAAGCAACAAGAGATGCACTAATGAAATAGTCTGCTCAATGTGCAGCAAGGCTCACCATACCCTTCTTCATTTTGGGGAAAAACAGGAGAGAGTAAATACTTGTGTTACGACACAACAAAAACTGTTGGCCACAGCCCTAATACAAGTTAAAAAAATAAATGAAGAGTATGAAACACTAAGAGCCTTGATTGATAGTGGTTCTCAAAGCACTATTTTATCTGAAGAAGCCGCTCAGATGATAAATTTACCCAAAATCAAGAAACAAACGGAAATAAGTGGCATATCTTCAACAAAAACTGTAACGTCTAAGTATAACGTAAATATTGAAATGAAGACGAGTGATTCTATAAAAGAACTTCTTAATGTTGAAGCAATAGTAATGCCGCAATTAATGAAAGCTCTTCCATTAAAAATAGCAAGTGTGGATATGTCAAAATGGCAAACTTACGTGCTAGCTGACCCGACCTTTAATAAACCGTGTAGGGTTGATATGATAATAGGGGTAGACGTATATACCCACATCTTAAAAAGTGGAGTTGCCAAGATTAACGGCTTGCTAGGACAAAACACTCAATTTGGCTGGATCGTGTCAGGATGTACTAAATCAAAAGGAGATGAGTCTATAGTAGCTACAACAATAGATATCACAGATATGGAGCGTTTTTGTGAGATGGAAGCAGATGAAAAAGATGATACAGAAGCTAACGAATGTGAAGAAAATTTTAACAAAACGACTAGGATTGATGCCGCAGGAAGATATGTGGTAACGATCCCATTTAAACAAGAAAAAGAATTAAGTGATTCAAAAGCTCAGTCAACTACGCGGTTTCTTAAGTTAGAGAAAAAATTTCAGAAAAATCCAAAACTCAAAGAAGATTATGAAAAATTCATTAAAGAATATTTGGGTTTGGGCCATATGGTCGAAACTAAAGATGAAGGTATCTATTATCTGCCCCATCAAACAGTAGTAAGAGAAACAAGTCTGACAACTAAACTAAGAGTTGTATTTGACGCATCCGCGAAAACAACAAATAACAGAAGTCTAAATGACATAATGTGGATCGGGCCACGACTTCAAAAGTACATATTCTACATAATATTTAAATCGCGAAAATGGCAGTTCGTAGCATCTACAGATATTGAGAAAATGTATCGACAGATAAACATTGATCAAGACGATCAAAAATATTTACATATTTTGTTGAGGAATTCACCACAGAAAAAATTAAGAAAATATAAATTGACAACAGTAACGTACGGTACTGCATCAGCACCTTATTAAGCTACAAGGGTGCTCAAGGAAATAGCAAACAAATGCAAGGATAAAATGATTAGTGAAATTATCCGAGATGAATTCTACATGGATAATTTAATGACAGGAGGTGATACCTTACAAGAAACAAAACACAAAGTTCAGCAGGTTTCCAGAGAGTTGGAAAAGGCAGGTATGAATTTGAGAAAATGGATTTCGAATAAACCCGAAATTGTTGAAGGGGTAATTGATACAGGCGATAATAAAGTACTAAAAATTGACGAGAACGAAGCAATTAAAACCTTCGGGTTGCAGTGGGAGCCATTTAAAGACGAATTTAAGTTTAAGGTACACTGTGACAAGAACGTTAAAATTAATAAAAGAGTAGTACTATCCACACTAGCCAAGATATATGATCCGCTAGGTTGGCTAGCACCAGTTACGGTAATAGGAAAATTGTTCATGCAGAAGTTGTGGTTAGCAGAACCAAATTGGGATCAAGAGTTGTCCGATAAAGATACAACAGAATAGAAATCCTTCAGGGACAATTTAGTGTGCTTGGAAGAAATCAGATTACCCCGACGGATCAAGACACAGCCTAATATGTTGTTACAGATTCATGGTTTTGCTGACGCTTCAGAAAAGGCCTATGCAGCGGTGGTATATGCTAAAATAGGTGAGACAGTTACCTTAATAGCCAGTAAAAGCAAAGTTAATCCTATAAAAATAGAAAGATTATTCCGAAGTTGGAGTTAGTGCTGCACACTTGTTATCACAATTACTACAAAGAGTCCAGCAAAACATGGCTGTTCCAGCTGAAACATATGCTTGGAGCGACTCTACTATAACACTGTGCTGGATACAAAACGGTACTAGTAAGGAAAAATTTGTAAGGCGCCGCATAACGGGTGCTGACAAGATTATGGTAAATACCGCAGTGTTAAATACAGAAAACAGTATTATACAAGAACTAATTGAGAAGTATTCCTGTATGAATAAGATAGTCAGAATCACCGCATATGTATTAAGATTTCTTGGCATTAGAAAAAGAGATAAAGTGTATCCATCATATTTAACTGTCAATGAGTTTAAGAAGGCTAAAAATCTGGTTATTAAACACCAACCGGCACATCAATTTAGTAGAGAGATATCACATCTTACTCAGAACAAACGAATTGATGTGAAAAGCAAAATTCTAAGCCTAAATCCATTTTTAGATAACGATGGAATATTACGCGTGGGGGGACAATTACGAAATGCCAATATATGTTTTGATACTAAACACGCTGTAAAAACTAGATGAAAATCTTTTAGTTTGTTTAAGATTAAACATCGTAGTCAGCTGCAATGGCTTCACCAAATCAGATTGACCAAAGAATTATACAAAACGAAACATAAACAAAAATAAGTCATAAAATTCATATTGCTTAATACCAAACAAAACATGCATCCACACTCTGTGGAAAACACTTAAGATTATAACAGCCGCGCGGTATCAAGTAACCAGCGCTGAGCATGAAATATAAATAATTTTCAACCCCCGAGAACGTGGGGCATTAGAATAAGTATTTTTAAAAACAACAATTGTTACCTCCTAGAGCCTAAGATAATCCTATACAAACTCCGTACTTTGGTAAATAAAATCAGTTCATATTTTGAATTCAACGAATGAAGACTGGATTATTTTCCTTCTCTTCGGGAATCCCTATTCATTTTGGTCCTTCGAGCCGGATTCATTTTGGTCCTTCGAACCTTATTCATTTTGGTCCTTCGAAAAAAAGGAACTCTGCAGTTTTCCCCCACCAGTGGTAAGAGACTCAGAGAGTGAATCAGCTTCTTGAAGTCTGAATTCTTATGCAAGTGTAAATGCTAAGATCAGCTAAAGGTAGCAAAAATAAAATAACTCTTGTTTTCCCCCACCAGTGGTAAGAGACAGAGTATAAAAAACAAAAAGCAAAATATTGCTTAATAAATAAAAAGTGCGTGCGACCGAGTTAAATACAGGCAGTTTGGCTAGTCGAGCAACTGCAATAATTTCGGCGGCCGTAAAAAAATAATTTCAGAACTGGTGTGTAGTGTATTCGAAGCCCTAATATCGAAAAAAAAAGTTAAAGTTAAAGTTAAAGTTAAAAGTGTATATGTAGTTGCAAGTCGGCAACTACAAACAGCAGCAGAGCAACTCGATAGTTGCAAAGAAGAGGCTGCAAATATAAGAAAATCTGGTGCGATGACCGGCACCGGCACCTGAGCCCATAGGCCCTGGACAACAGCAGCTGAGCAACGACACAGCAAACTATCGGCAAACCCTACCCATTGGCAGACAAGCAGCAGCAGACTATCGGCAAACTCTACTTGGCGGACAACAGTTTCGAATGGTGTCAACAACAGGATCATCAGATAAGATATATATTAAGATTGTTATAAGTAGATTTATCTATTTTTATTATTATATACTAATATCGATATCCTAATATTCGCACAAGATAAAATGTTCACTAATAAGACTGCAAGATTGTTAGAGAAGCAGGTAGAGTTGCATACCAGGTTAAGGCAGTTGGAAGCACTAGAGCCCAGAAACATTACTAGCAAGGTGATCGAGGAAGTAAAAGTGATTAGTAGCCGATGGATGCCTAACCATGAGAAATTGCTCCAGCAGGGGGTTTTCGATCATCAGTACTACAGAGATAAAGTACATGAAGAGGTTTTAAAGATTGTTGCCAAATAATAGCTACAAGAGAATCAGAAAAGCTAGACACTAGTAGGTCAGTGTTAGTTGAAGCAGAAGCGAATATGTCAGAAATGTTTGATGATAGCAAAGGAGAGTCGCAAGGGAATGCGAACTCCAGTAATGAAAACGCTAGTGGTAACCACGAGATATTTATGGATAGAGTCCGACAGCTCCAGGAATATTTGGATAGGGTAATCAAAGATTTACGCACTATAGATAATTCAACAGGCAATGAGGCATGCATAATATATATTAATAAGATCAATTATTTATGGGAGAAAGTACAGGCGTGCCAGGTTGTGTTGAAAGATGCAAAATTTAAAAATACTTTAGATGATTTAGAATTCGATTTCCGATTTCAGTATCAGTGTTAGAAATGAAAATAAACAATAGGGAAAGTAAGATTGAGAATGTAACCGTGAGAGGCGAACTACTGGTGTTGCCGAAAATACAGGTACCCACATTTTCTGGGGAACCTAGAGAATGGGACCTGTTTGTAGAATTATTCGCGGAACTGATTGAAAAAAGAGAGGATCTAAGTCTTACTCTTCAATTTAATTATTTAAAATCCGCGTTAAAGGGCAAAGCAAAGAGCATGGTAGCCCATCTATTGTCAGGTTCAGCTGACAATTAAAGTGCCGCTTGGTAATTGTTAACCAAGCGATATGAAAATAATCGGAAGGTATTTTCCGAACAATTAAGTCGTATCGTTGATTTACCGATGATCAACAATGAATCCGCAAAAAGTGTTAAAGGGGTGATTGACATAGTTAATGAGTCAGTTTACTTAATTAAAATAAAAGAAAATTTGTCCGATGAAGTTGACGTCATTTTTGCACAACTCCTACTAAAGAAATTTAACAGAGGGGCTTTACAATTGTATGAAAGTCAGATTAAAAAAAACAAGGCAAATTCAAATGCTATCTGATGTCATGGAATAGTTTGAGCAAAGATATTGCTCGCTAAGTGCCATAAGCAAAGAAGAGATAAAACCGCTACAAAAAACGTCGGTTGCAGTGTTTAAAGATAGTTGTCCGATCTGCAAAGGTCCCTGGCATAGCGCACCTCTGTGCTATAAGTTTAAAGCGCTAACACCTAAAGAAAGGGCGAAAATAGCAAAAAAAAAAAGTACAATTATGTACAAGATGCTTGAAGCTCAATGCTCAATGTGCAGCAAGGGGCACCATACCCTTCTTCATTTTGGGAAAAAACAGGAGAGAGTAAATACTTGTGTTATGACACAACAAAAACTGTTGGCCACAGCCCTAATACAAGTTAAAACTAGACAGGCATACAGACAGACAGTCCGGCAGGCAGGCAAAGAAAGAAGATGAAAAGCAACTATAATATAAAAAACCAGAGGGCCGGGGCTAACTTCGACCGCGTCAAAGTTTGTATACCCTTGCAAGTTTGTTAGTAACTCTTTTATCTAAACTAACTGTTTTATCTAAAAAGGGTAATATTTGCGAAAGAACGGCCTTCAATCTTACCATAGGATATAACGAACTTTCTGATGAAAGTCACTGTTTTCCACCGATCCTTCCTATGGGAGCTATATGATTTGTTACCCTATCTTTACCAAATTCGGCACAGTCATTAACAGATATATTAAACTGACAAATGTTAAATTTGAATGCAATCGCATCAAAAGTAACGAAGTTATTGCAAAAATTCACTGTTTTCGACCGATCGTTCCTATGGGAGCTATATGATATAGTCACCCGATCTTGATCAAATTTGGCACAGTGGTTTATAGTTACAATAAACTTACTTATATTAAATTTCACGACAATAGCTGAAAAAGTAACGAAGTTATTGAGAAAAGTCACTGTTCGTGACTTTGCCGTTTGTATGGGAGCTATATGATATAGTCTTCCGATCTTGATCAAATTTGGCACAATTATTAATAAGAACACAAAACCAATTTTTATGGCAATTGCTGATAAAATAACGAAGTTATTGAGAAAAGTCACTGTTCGTGACTTTGCCGTTTGTATGGGAGCTATATGATATCCGATCCGACTGAATCCGAGATATACAAACCCTGCAGTATATGCAAGCCTACGTGCAAAATTTCAGCTCTGTAGCTCTTACGGTCTAGGAGGAGTTCGCATCGATCCAGACGGACGGACAGACGGACGGACGGACATGGTTATTTGAACTCGTCTCGTCGTGCTGATCAAGAATATATATACTTTATATGGTCGGAGATGCTTCCTTCTATGCGTTGCACACTTCTGACCAAAATTAATATACCCTTATTGCTAGGGTATAAAAATAAATGGAGAGTATGAAACACTAAGAGCCTTGATTGATAGTGGTTCTCAAAGCACTATTTTATCTGAAGAAGCCGCTCAGATGATAAATTTACCCAAAATCAAGAAACAAACGGAAATAAGTGGCATATCTTCAACAAAAACTGTAACGTCTAAGTATAACGTAAATATTGAAATGAAGACGAGTGATTCTATAAAAGAACTTCTTAATGTTGAAGCAATAGTATTGCCGCAATTAATGAAAGCTCTTCCATTAAAAATAGCAAGTGTGGATATGTCAAAATGGCAAACTTACGTGCTAGCTGACCCGACCTTTAATAAACCGTGTAGGGTTGATATGATAATAGGGGTAGACGTATATACCCACATCTTAAAAAGTGGAGTTGCCAAGATTAACGGCTTGCTAGGACAAAACACTCAATTTGGCTGGATCGTGTCAGGATGTACTAAATCAAAAGGAGATGAGTCTATAGTAGCTACAACAATAGATATCACAGATATGGAGCGTTTTTGTGAGATGGAAGCAGATGAAAAAGATGATACAGAAGCTAACGAATGTGAAGAAAATTTTAACAAAACGACTAGGATTGATGCCGCAGGAAGATATGTGGTAACGATCCCATTTAAACAAGAAAAAGAATTAAGTGATTCAAAAGCTCAGTCAACTACGCGGTTTCTTAAGTTAGAGAAAAAATTTCAGAAAAATCCAAAACTCAAAGAAGATTATGAAAAATTCATTAAAGAATATTTGGGTTTGGGCCATATGGTCGAAACTAAAGATGAAGGTATCTATTATCTGCCCCATCAAACAGTAGTAAGAGAAACAAGTCTGACAACTAAACTAAGAGTTGTATTTGACGCATCCGCGAAAACAACAAATAACAGAAGTCTAAATGACATAATGTGGATCGGGCCACGACTTCAAAAGTACATATTCTACATAATATTTAAATCGCGAAAATGGCAGTTCGTAGCATCTACAGATATTGAGAAAATGTATCGACAGATAAACATTGATCAAGACGATCAAAAATATTTACATATTTTGTTGAGGAATTCACCACAGAAAAAATTAAGAAAATATAAATTGACAACAGTAACGTACGGTACTGCATCAGCACCTTATTAAGCTACAAGGGTGCTCAAGGAAATAGCAAACAAATGCAAGGATAAAATGATTAGTGAAATTATCCGAGATGAATTCTACATGGATAATTTAATGACAGGAGGTGATACCTTACAAGAATCAAAACACAAAGTTCAGCAGGTTTCCAGAGAGTTGGAAAAGGCAGGTATGAATTTGAGAAAATGGATTTCGAATAAACCCGAAATTGTTGAAGGGGTAATTGATACAGGCGATAATAAAGTACTAAAAATTGACGAGAACGAAGCAATTAAAACCTTCGGGTTGCAGTGGGAGCCATTTAAAGACGAATTTAAGTTTAAGGTACACTGTGACAAGAACGTTAAAATTAATAAAAGAGTAGTACTATCCACACTAGCCAAGATATATGATCCGCTAGGTTGGCTAGCACCAGTTACGGTAATAGGAAAATTGTTCATGCAGAAGTTGTGGTTAGCAGAACCAAATTGGGATCAAGAGTTGTCCGATAAAGATACAACAGAATAGAAATCCTTCAGGGACAATTTAGTGTGCTTGGAAGAATTCAGATTACCCCGACGGATCAAGACACAGCCTAATATGTTGTTACAGATTCATGGTTTTGCTGACTCTTCAGAAAAGGCCTATGCAGCGGTGGTATATGCTAAAATAGGTGAGACAGTTACCTTAATAGCCAGTAAAAGCAAAGTTAATCCTATAAAAATAGAAAGATTATTCCGAAGTTGGAGTTATGTGCTGCACACTTGTTATCACAATTACTACAAAGAGTCCAGCAAAACATGGCTGTTCCAGCTGAAACATATGCTTGGAGCGACTCTACTATAACACTGTGCTGGATACAAAACGGTACTAGTAAGGAAAAATTTGTAAGGCGCCGCATAACGGGTGCTGACAAGATTATGGTAAATACCGCAGTGTTAAATACAGAAAACAGTATTATACAAGAACTAATTGAGAAGTATTCCTGTATGAATAAGATAGTCAGAATCACCGCATATGTATTAAGATTTCTTGGCATTAGAAAAAGAGATAAAGTGTATCCATCATATTAAACCGGCATTAGAAAAAGAGATAAAGTGTATCCATCATTTTTAACCGTCAATGAGCTTAAGAAGGCTAAAAATCTGGTTATTAAACACCAACCGGCACATCAATTTAGCAGAGAGATATCACATCTTACTCAGAACAAACGAATTGATGTGAAAAGCAAAATTCTAAACCTAAATCCATTTTTAGATAACGATGGAATATTACGCGTGGGGGGACGATTACGAAATGCCAATATATGTTTTGATACTAAACACGCTGTAATTTTGGATAAATCACATCTAACAATGCTTTTGATTAAAGATGCTCATAAGGAAACTCTACACGGAGGAATTAATCTTATGAGAAGCCAAATTCGAAGGAGATTTTGGATTTTCAGATTGAGAAACGCCCTTAAAAAATACCTAAGGGAATGCGTCACTTGTGTCAGATACCGTTAAGTAACTGCGGAGCAAATTATGGGTAACCTGCCCAAAAATAGGGTAACGGGTCATCTCCATTTCATAACACGGGGATTGATTTTGCCGGTCCATATCATATAAGATGCTCAAAAAGTCGGGGACAAAAAACATTCAAAGGGTACATAGCAGTATTCGTATGCTTGTCAACTAAAGCAATTCATTTAGAAGTTCTTAGTGACTTGGCAACTGATGCCAACGGAGTAAATGCGCTAACATACATATATTCTGAAAATGGTAAAAATTTTGTGGGAGCGGCTAGGAGGCTCGATGAAGAATTCAAACAAGCAGTTGAAGATAACATTCAGGTTGCCCCTGTTCTAGAGAGAGAACAGATCAGCTGGCATTTTAGCCCCCCGGCAGGACCTCACTTCGGAGGTATATGGGAAGCTGGGGTGAAGTCTGTTAAGCATCTTCTGAAAAGAGTCACAGGAGACAGCAACCTCACATATGAGGAACTTGCAACATTGTTGTGCCAAATAGAAGCTGTGCTGAATTCGCGTCCGTTGTATACGATGGGTGAGGATATGGACAACAAAGAGGTTTTAACTCCTTGTCATTTGTTAATTGGGAGACCAACATTGGAAGCAGCCGAGTCCATATCAGAAGAAAAAATTGGAAACTTAGACAGATGGAAATTAATTCAGAAAATGAAAAAAGATTTCTGGTTGAAATGGAAGGACGAATATTAATATACTCTCCAGCAAAGGAACAAGTGGCGATAAACCACAGAAAATTTAAAAAATGGACAGGTCGTACTGATTAAAGATGAAAATTGTCACCCAGCCAGGTGGCCTCTTGGCAAGATTGAGGAAATTCACAAAGGCAGGGACGTTAAAGTAAGAGTGGTAAAAGTCAAACTGCAGGAAGGGTCAATTACAAGGCCTATAAATAAAATTTATCCACTCATTGGGGTAAAATCATCAGAAGACGTTGAGGAGAACCGATATCGGAAAACTACCAGACTCGGTCCTTTGTCCAAAGTAGGAACCGTAATGATGTTAGCAATGTTGATGCTGCTTTGTCAATTGTCGAATGCAGCAAGCATTAAAGATAATCGACCAAAAATTACGATAAAAGAACTAAACGCAACAGCAGCATTGTACTTAGATCCAATGATCCACAAAATTTGTACCATAGATCCAATGGGTGAGGTGGAGGTAGTAGCGTCCTCATGCGATCTGGTAGTATACTATGACATGTCGGCATATTTTGAAATGCTTACTAAAGGTTACAGATTGATTCCTAAAATGAGGGATTTATGTCAAAAGCTTTATAATTTCGAAGATCAGTGCCATTTCGTATTAGACAACACGATAAAACGCATTACGGAAATCGAAGAAAATAATAGATTGTTCATGAGTCAAAATAACCCAAGAAGCAAACGAGCACCGTTTGAATTCATGGGTTCACTGTACCATATATTATTTGGCATAATGGATGCAGATGACAGAGTACAGATGGAAGAAAACATGAGAAATTTACTGACAAATCAGCGAAATCTGAAACACCTGGAAGAAAGGCAGACATCGAGAGTAGACTCCACGGCAAACATTCTTAAAACAACTATAGATGAAATAAATGATAGCTTTCGCAACATGAACAACCGGATTAAAAATATGACGGAAGTACTAAAAGAAAGCTATTACGTATATAGGGAATCCATCCAATTTTTCATGATTGTAAGGCAACTGACTTCAGTGGTGGATGAATGTGAAAAAATTCAGATAGGAATTATAAATCTTTTAATAGATATTAACCATGGTAGGTTGAACCCTAACATGTTAAAACCAAGTCATATGAAATTGAAAATGTCGAAAATAAAGAACAAGTTGTCCGAACTTTAGTACTACCAGGTAAAATGACAGGTAGTGAGAAAAAAGATATATATACTCTGTTGGCGGCCAAGGGTTTTTTTATTGACAGAAAACTAATTATAAATGCAAAAATAACACTTTTTGGTAGGCATCCGTCTTTTCTCTATAAAGTTGTTCCAGTGCCTGTACGCTTAAACAATAATCAAATGGTAATGGTCCATATAGATAGCCAGTACTTAATATATAACTTTGAAATAGACTCGTATCATTTAATGTCTGAGCCAGCTATGCAAAAATGTCGTAACTGGCAGTCGAACAGGAGAACATGTCAGAGAAGTTGGCCATGGAGTAGTGCCAATGATAATGCCTGTGAGCTGACAGCTCTTAAACAAAGTACCAAATCTAACTGCCTATAGACAACGATCGTTGAGACAAGATCTTACTGGGTAGAATTAGATAGTAGCAGTAGTTGGTTGATCAAGGTCCCACCTAAAACTAAAGCCAGAGTCCAATGCGGTAACGAACAGCATGAGGAAGTGGATATTCCAGAACAAGGAATTTTGAATCTCAAATCAGGCTGCACATCTAGGCCAGAAGATAAAATTTTAGTTGCTCATCATAGCATCCAGTCAGAATCATACGTAGCTATCAAAATATCGCTCGTAGTTGACATTAGTAACATGGCAAGTATCGTATGGAGTCCAGTAGAAGCAAACATAGTAAACCATTCGGCAGAGTTGGAGAAAATAGGAAGCCAGTTACAATCATTAAAGGAACATCATATTGAATTACTAGGATTAAACTTTCATCATGCTACAGGTCATGCTTCCTTAATATTAGTGATCTGACTAATTTTAATATTAATAATAACTTGTATAAGACAACCTATGATTAAACACGGATTCCAAAACGCCACATTTGGCGCCCCTTTGCAGAACGTTTAAGATTAAACATCGTGGTCAGCTGAAATGGCTTCACCAAATCCGATTGACCAAAGAAATATACAAAACGAAACATAAACAAAAATAAGTCTTAAAATTCATGTTGCTTAATACGAACAAAACATGCATCGGCACTCTGTTGAAAACACTTAAGATTATAACAGCGGCACGGTATCAAGTAACCAGCGCTGAGCATGAAATATAAATAATTTTCAACCCCCGAGAACGTGGGGCATTAGAATAAGTATTTTTAAAAACAACAATTGTTACCTCCTAGAGCCTAAGATAATCCTATACAAACTCCGTACTTTGGTAAATAAAATCAGTTCATATTTTGAATTCAACGAATGAAGACTGGATTATTTTCCTTCTCTTCGGGAATCCCTATTCATTTTGGTCCTTCGAGCCGGATTCATTTTGGTCCTTCGAACCGGATTCATAGTTGAAGAAACAAGTAGTTCTAGAGCCACAGTACATAGTGCTCAAGAAGATAATGAAAACCTAATAGCCATTTCAGAAAAACCTCTAAATTTCTACAACCGTCAAATAGAATTCACTAAATGCAATGAAATTAAAATCAACTTTACTCACTGTTTTCACAAAACTAAGATAGAAATATCATATGTAGAAATGACCAATCAGTGTGCTAAAGAAATTATCAAAAAATATTTATGCTCAAAAATAATGCACTTTACATTAAAAACGACTTAGATTTTCAAACACTCCAAGAAGCTTATCTTGAAATAATTATTCCGGACAGCAAAAAAAAAACTTTAAAAACCACTTACAAAGTAAAAGACATTCCCACTCATGCAGAATTCAAAGAAATTATACGAAAGAACCATAAATCACTACTTCATTCAGGTATCACTGAAACTCAAAACTGGTTAAAAGAGAAATACTATTATCCATACTATCAAAAACTAATTCAAAACTTCAATAATGAATGCCGTATACGCAATTTATCGAAATCAGAAAATCGAAATACTAAATTAACCTTTGAAACCACCCCAGAGATATTTAACACTAGAGAAAAATACGTGATGGATTTCTATTTAATCGACAAACAACAATTTTTATCTTGCATAGATATTTACTCAAAGTACGCGACTTTAGTTGAAGTTAAAAGTCGAGATTGTCTTGAAACAAAAAGGGCAATCATAAAAATCTTAAACGATATGGGTAAACCCTCAGAAATCAAAGCAGATAAGGACTCAGCTTTTATTTGTATAGCACTTCAAAATTGGCTACAATCAGAAAACGTTAATATAAGTATAACATCGAGCAAAAATGCCGTTTCAGATGAGGAAAGATTCCAGAGAATCGTAAACGAAAAACTAAGAATTATTAATGCAGAATCTAGCATAGAAGACAAACAAACTAAATTTGAAACTATACTTTACACATATAACCATAAGACTGAACATCTAACGACAAACAGAACACCAGCGGATATCTTTATTTACGCAGGCACACCTCTTTATAATACGCAAGCTAATAAAGTAAAACAACTTGATAAACTAAATGAAATTAGGCACGATTTTGAAATAAATACAAAATATAAACAAGCCCCCTTAGTTAGATCAAAAACGACAACACCCTTTAACAGGAGAAATTACCCAAGTTGACGACAAACATTATATTGAAACAAAACGAAGTAGACAAACAACACAAAACAAATCGAAATGTAAAAAATAAAAGAAACTCATCAAAGTAAATATACCTACTAATTAATTTCTGAAATCCCAACATTACTATTTCTACCCCTATCAATGGTATACTCAACGTAGAGTTTAAAGCTGTCGAGTCTCAGTTTAGTAGTTTAACGCTACTGACTGAGTCTCGAAAGCGCAAGAAGGTGGGAGAACAGACTCCTGATTTGTCCTTGCGTTTGCCGGTTGCCACATCTATTTCGGTTCCGACCCCTTCTCAACCAATGCAAACTCCAATTCCACAGACGATGTCTGTAGTGTCCGTTTTGTCTGGGCAAGAATCTACACCCATGGATTTTGCCGACAGGGATCCTAGTGATAGTAATGCCGGTGTGCCACTTGTTGCAACTGATGCTACAGGAGTGCCACCTAAAAAACACATTTTTGTTTCGAGACTTCTGCCTGATGCTACATCGGATGATGTCATGGCCCACATTCGGGCTAAACTGAATGTCTCTAATATATCTATAGAAAAGTTTAAATTTTCATACTCTAGAGAAATTTCATCTTTTAAAATCAGTGTTCCAATTGAGTTCTTTGACTGTATCTGCAGTTCCAGCTTCTGGCCGAAAAGCTTAATTGTGAAGGAGTTTACATACAGAAAAAGGAAGACACGGGGCCAAACAAGGATTCCTTCACCATCTATTCCCCTTTCTTCTTCATCTATTCCCACTCCTTCCTTATCTATTCCTTCTTCTACTCTATCAAAAAACTAACAACTTCCTTCTCTGTCGGCTATCAGAATGTCAGAGGCCTTAATACTAAACTTACTAAACTGTTTGTAGATAGTCTGTCATTTGATTTTGACCTAATTGTCTTTACTGCGACTTGGTTAAAATCTGACGTTTTTGACGCCACATTTTTACCCTCTAATTTCAATATTTTTAGACGTGATCGTACTGATCGTAGGGGTGGTGGTTGTTATCATCGGGTTTGATAACAATACCTGTCTCAAGTAGTATCGAATTTATATGCGTTAAGGTATCTATTACTCGTTTTTCCATTTTTGTTACCTGTTCTTACATTCCGCCCCAATCGGAATGGCCAACCTACTTACAGTGTAGTGATCTATTAAATTTATACTTGAACTACTTTCTGACAGAGACTCATTAATTGTCTTTGGGGACTTTAACCTGCCCACTATAACTTGGTCAACATTTTTAAGTCTAGGTATTACAAAACGTATAAAGTCACGGGTCTATCATCGGATCTTTCTCGTTATTTGGTTGCTAAATCGAATTTTATTGTTTCTAATTCTAATTGCTATAATAATTACTTACAACGTTGCAAGTTGCAATTCTCCGAAAATCCTAAACAGTTCTATAGTTTCGTTAACTCAAAGCGACATTCTATCTCCCTTTCATCGTTTGCAGTTTTAAATAATGTTTCGGCATCTTCTGATCAATCTATTTCTAATTTATTTGCTAACTTCTTCTCGACTACGTACACAAGCACTAAGTACAACTCTAGTCAGATATATCCATATCCTATAACGAAATCCAACTGCATTCTTAATCCTATTATAACGGAAAGTTCGGTAGCTAAGGAACTAATGACGATTAAGCCGGTATACTCACCGGGTCCAGACGGTATTCCCGCTTGTGTCCTGAGGTTCTGTGCCGAGTCATTGTGCTCGCCTTTACTTAAGCTTTTTGAGTTGTCCGTTACACTGTCCGAGTTTCCAACTATATGGAAGGATTCGTTTATTTTACCTCTTCACAAATGTAGCAATAAATCCGACGTCACTAATTACAGATGAATTTCTAAATTGTCAGCGATACCTAAACTGTTTGAGAAAATTATGACGTCTAAAATACACCATTTGTGTAAATCTATTTTTTCGCCATACCAGCATGGGTTTGTCAAGAATAGGTCTACCACAACTAACCTTCTGCAGTTTACATCTTTTGTAATCCAAGGTTTTAAGAAACAAAAGCAAACTGATGTTATATATACGGATTTCAGTAAGGCTTTCGATTCAGTAAACAATGCCTTGCTATTACATAAGCTGAATTTAGTTGGCTTTCCGGATGCTCTGCTTGCTTGGATTTCACAATATCTAAAGAATAGGAGGCAGAGGGTTCTTTTTAAGTCGTCTCTTTCTAAGATCATTTGTGTTGAATCGGGAGTCCCACAGGGAAGTCACCTTGGCCCATTACTATTCACCATTTTTATTAGGGATCTCCCCATCGTTCTTTTAAATTCTAGAGTTCTTATGTATGCCGATGATGTAAAAATCGCTAATCGCATCGTAGACTCTCTCTCATGTCATACCTTGCAAGCTGACCTGAATGGTTTTCAGGGGTGGTGTAGGGCTAACTTGTTATCGCTAAACTGTTCTAAGTGCAAAATTATGTCTTTTTATAGAGGTTCTCCCCAATTAACGAGTTACTTTTTAAATAATTTCCCGTTAGAAAGAATTAATAATACTTCTTTGGTTATACAAGATTGGGGGATCTTAATAGACCACAAACTTAGTTTTAATCAGCATATATCGACTACTGATAGTAGGGCTAAGAGTGTTCTTGGCTTTATAAAACGCTGGTCGAAGGAGTTCAAGGATCCATATACTACCAAAATACTTTATACTTCTTTACTCCGCCCCATATTGGAGTATAGATCTTGTGTTTGGTCTCCTCAATATGAGTTTTATCAAAACAAATTAGCATCTGTACAAAAATAGTTTTTACTCTTTGCCTTTCGTAATTTGCGCTGGGATCCAACTGTACAACTCCATCTTATTCTAGTCGACTTCAGTTAATTAACCTTCCTTCTTTAGCTAATCGTAGAACTATGCTTGGTGTATCTTTTCTTTACAAACTTTTGAATGGTGAGATTGACTCTTCCGAGCTGTTGAGCCAAATTAACATTTCTGTTCCATCTAGAAGGACCCGCAATTTCACACCGCTTTTACTTCCCACTTGCACAACTAACTTTTCTCTGCATGAACCTTTTCATATACTATGTAGTGACTACAACACACTTTGGCACGTTATCGGTTCCGAAACATCGCTTCCCGGTATGAAAACTGCGATCTTGTCCTTCCTCGCTCGTAACTAGTTGTAATCATCTTTATTTTAACCTATCCTGTTTTCTTTTTATATGTAGCTTATTATTGTATTACATTGAATATTTTCTATTTCTTTAGTTTAATTTTATGTTTATATATGTAATACGCCTATGCCCTTAGGTCGGAGTGGGTAGAGGTTGTAACATTAACTTTACTTAGGGTCATTCGTATCACGCCCGGGCCTGGTGTCATATGGACCACTTGTTCGTACTAAGCGTTGTACGACTACGTCTATAAAAATAAAAAAAAAAAAAAAAAATAATCATAGTATTGAAATTAATCCCATAAAGGAACCTAATGGATATCTGTTATCTATTATTTCGGCACTTTGAATCAAAACGATAAAGAAGAGCTTGAACAAAAAATTGATAGTCTATCAGCAAATAGCGCCCAAAATAGTGAACTTAATCATATTATCGAAGCAGTCACTCCTGAATAACCTTACTCTTAAACAAGATGCAGACAAAAAATTAAATCTACTAATGTTCAACTTAGAGCATTTTACAGACATAGAACTAGGAATGCAGTTGACAAGATTAGGAATATTTAATCCAAAACTTTTAAATCATCAAGAAATATTTAACATAAATACTGTAGCAATATGTATTAGTATTAAGTATATCTTACTCTTTTCCCCCAGTGCAATATGTTTAGCCTTAAGTATATCTTTCTCTTTTCTTTGTTACAAATTAGTTTTAAGTTTTATGCAGTGGTACAGTAGGAGAAGTGTGCTGTCTCACTCGTAGAAAAGAACAGAGAGAATTAAATAAAAAGAATGAGAGCGGTTCAGTTTGATGGAGAGCTCACCGAAGTCAGACGTGTTTTACTCGCTATAATTTCAGAAGTTAACCCAGTGAAAATACAGTGGAAAAGCTATAATTTAGCTAAGAAAAACAATAATAGTGTAACGATCCTTTCTCGTCCTTCGGGATATTTATAATATCTCTTGGGCTAGGTTCGGCACAACAAAATTTATTTTGTGCCCCGGTGAAATCAGAACAGCTTTGTTTATTGATTTGGATTTTATAATATGTTTATTTGCGATCGTTTATGGGCTTGATTGGCTATGACAAGTTTCTCTGCGGTAGGTCTGGACTTGGATAGCGTTGGTGAGTCGCTTCGAATCCTTCGTTGTCCTTGCTTGTCTTCCCTTTGCTGCGTATGGTACTTGTTATCCTTATTTAAGGATTTGTTGCTGTCGACATGAACTGTACAGGTTACTCGTAAGGCCTGTATAGTTCCTAGTTCCTTTTCTGCTCCTTGTGTTCCTTGGTTAGTTCTTAAGGTTACTCGTAAGGCCTTAATGACTTGTTTGTTCCTTGTATTCTCCCTGGTAAGTTCTTAAGGTTACTCGTAAGGCCTTAATTACTTGTTACTTGATCATGCCTCGATGACTTGATGATCTGATCTCATTTGTGCCGCCTTTATATAGGCAGCTCCTCTGGCCTCTGGCACTGGCTGGTGTAGTACCGCTATACAGCTGGTATTTTTCCATCGGCCTCCTACTTTCACCCACGCATCCACTTGTTGCTATGCGTGGTGAAAGTCCCGTAGTTCTTGGCGCATATGTGTCCACTTTCTTTGTGGCTGCGCGCCCATTCGTTTCCTTATCCTTGTCTTTCTCCCTTGTATGCATTGGCTTCTATCACTTTCACTCCGTTGGCGTCGCCTTTCTATTGGCCGCCCATCGTATCCCGTTGACTTTCTCTGCTTTCTTTTCTCTGTCGGCGCTGCCGTCGCCCGTCGCTCTCTTTGATCCACTCGTCATACCCAATTTCGCCCATATTCCTTCCACATTATGCTTATACATACATATATTAGTTGTATTAACTTAAATTATTGCTTAATAATGATTAGCCTGATTAAATTAATACACGAAATCATTTAATTTCCCATACAATCCCCTTTCATACGTATATCGTATCTGTTGGATAGCGGGCTTCCCCATTGTTCATCCCCCCCCCTTCGGTTCGCATATTCCCCTATCCAATCCACAAACCATCATTGCTTCATACCAAGCATGCATGCCCCGCACCCGTCTCATGGGCTTGCTTGGCCCTCACTTTCATTTTCTCTCGCTCTTCAGATTTCGGCTGCTCGCAGTCTAACTGCTTTCATTCTCATGAGCGTGACATAGGCAGATAGTGCGCTATTGGTCATCGATACTCTCCCTCACGCATAGTGTACGTGTGACATGCATTATTCAGCGCATTCTAACGCATGCATTCATATTTGCCTCTCTGTGCTCTTAATTTGCATAAGTAGGCCAATGCCCCCGTTTGTGTGCAATTATGCAGTCAAACCGGGTTCCATTACTCTTATATCGTTGATTTCTTACATTCTGCCTCCCACGCAACTTCCCGCTTGTACGAAATTGCCAGCGGTCGCCTGTGATTCGATCGAGCCTTGCTTGATCGTACGTCATGAGTCCAACTTGGTTTGATCGTACGTCATGAGTCCAACTTGGTTTGATCGTACGTCATAGGTTCGATCGCACGTCATAGGTTCGATCGCACGTCATAGGTTCGATCGAGCCATGTTGGTCTTGGTTGTCCCTTGCATATGCGTGTATATTGGTTTTTTTGTGTTATGCTTCCCACGCATCTTCCCGCTTGTACGAAATTGCCAGCGGTCGCCTGTGATTCGATCGAGCCTTGCTTGATCGTACGTCATGAGTCCAACTTGGTTTGATCGTAAGCCATCGGTTCGATCGATCAGTAGCAGGCTTGGTCGTATATCGTAACTTAGGTTTGTGTCTCGGCTGTATCTTGTGTTCGGTGCTTTATTTGTATCGTTGGATTGTGCCGCTGTTTGCTTGTTGTGTGGGATATTATAGTTAATTATAATGTTCCTCACACTCCCCCCCTTCTTCGGGAGGGATTTGCCCTCCCCTGTCCCTTGTACCTTGTGCTTGTTTTACGTATGTGTTTTTTCATGTATTACCATTGTTCCTTTTTTTTTCTTTGTTTTGGCATGTGTTCTACTTGTTTTTGTTTTTTTGGGACTCAGCTCGCATCTTTTATTGGCCATTTGGCATCTTCTATTGTTGGCGATTACTGAGTATCTTTTCGGTAATGTTGGCGGATTAGGGCATCTTTTCATTATTTGTGTTTCCCTCTTTTTTTTTTTTTTTGCTTGGCCCGTTCCGCATCTTTTCTTCCCCGTTTCCCTTTTTAAATTTCTAATTCCAATCCCCCCGCATCTGCTCCTCTATTTCCCTTTGGAACCATGCTGCCCAGTTCTGCTGTTGCTGCTGTTGTTGCTGCTGCATTGCCAGTGCCAGCCGTTCCCTCGCCCGCTTCACCTGCTCCTCCTCCTCCACTGTGCCGTTTATCTCGATCCCGATCCTTTGGCCTGTCTGTACCAAATCCTCCTTCTTCATGTGGTAAATCCATCCTTTTCCCATTTTTGATCTTTTTATGATTTATAAACTGTATTTTTATTTCTAAATTTCACCAGTATAGCACGTTGGGCGCCAGTTGTAACGATCCTTTCTCGTCCTTCGGGATATTTATAATATCTCTTGGGCTAGGTTCGGCACAACAAAATTTATTTTGTGCCCCGGTGAAATCAGAACAGCTTTGTTTATTGATTTGGATTTTATAATATGTTTATTTGCGATCGTTTATGGGCTTGATTGGCTATGACAAGTTTCTCTGCGGTAGGTCTGGACTTGGATAGCGTTGGTGAGTCGCTTCGAATCCTTCGTTGTCCTTGCTTGTCTTCCCTTTGCTGCGTATGGTACTTGTTATCCTTATTTAAGGATTTGTTGCTGTCGACATGAACTGTACAGGTTACTCGTAAGGCCTGTATAGTTCCTAGTTCCTTTTCTGCTCCTTGTGTTCCTTGGTTAGTTCTTAAGGTTACTCGTAAGGCCTTAATGACTTGTTTGTTCCTTGTATTCTCCCTGGTAAGTTCTTAAGGTTACTCGTAAGGCCTTAATTACTTGTTACTTGATCATGCCTCGATGACTTGATGATCTGATCTCATTTGTGCCGCCTTTATATAGGCAGCTCCTCTGGCCTCTGGCACTGGCTGGTGTAGTACCGCTATACAGCTGGTATTTTTCCATCGGCCTCCTACTTTCACCCACGCATCCACTTGTTGCTATGCGTGGTGAAAGTCCCGTAGTTCTTGGCGCATATGTGTCCACTTTCTTTGTGGCTGCGCGCCCATTCGTTTCCTTATCCTTGTCTTTCTCCCTTGTATGCATTGGCTTCTATCACTTTCACTCCGTTGGCGTCGCCTTTCTATTGGCCGCCCATCGTATCCCGTTGACTTTCTCTGCTTTCTTTTCTCTGTCGGCGCTGCCGTCGCCCGTCGCTCTCTTTGATCCACTCGTCATACCCAATTTCGCCCATATTCCTTCCACATTATGCTTATACATACATATATTAGTTGTATTAACTTAAATTATTGCTTAATAATGATTAGCCTGATTAAATTAATACACGAAATCATTTAATTTCCCATACAATCCCCTTTCATACGTATATCGTATCTGTTGGATAGCGGGCTTCCCCATTGTTCATCCCCCCCCCTTCGGTTCGCATATTCCCCTATCCAATCCACAAACCATCATTGCTTCATACCAAGCATGCATGCCCCGCACCCGTCTCATGGGCTTGCTTGGCCCTCACTTTCATTTTCTCTCGCTCTTCAGATTTCGGCTGCTCGCAGTCTAACTGCTTTCATTCTCATGAGCGTGACGTAGGCAGATAGTGCGCTATTGGTCATCGATACTCTCCCTCACGCATAGTGTACGTGTGACATGCATTATTCAGCGCATTCTAACGCATGCATTCATATTTGCCTCTCTGTGCTCTTAATTTGCATAAGTAGGCCAATGCCCCCGTTTGTGTGCAATTATGCAGTCAAACCGGGTTCCATTACTCTTATATCGTTGATTTCTTACATTCTGCCTCCCACGCAACTTCCCGCTTGTACGAAATTGCCAGCGGTCGCCTGTGATTCGATCGAGCCTTGCTTGATCGTACGTCATGAGTCCAACTTGGTTTGATCGTACGTCATGAGTCCAACTTGGTTTGATCGTACGTCATAGGTTCGATCGCACGTCATAGGTTCGATCGCACGTCATAGGTTCGATCGAGCCATGTTGGTCTTGGTTGTCCCTTGCATATGCGTGTATATTGGTTTTTTTGTGTTATGCTTCCCACGCATCTTCCCGCTTGTACGAAATTGCCAGCGGTCGCCTGTGATTCGATCGAGCCTTGCTTGATCGTACGTCATGAGTCCAACTTGGTTTGATCGTAAGCCATCGGTTCGATCGATCAGTAGCAGGCTTGGTCGTATATCGTAACTTAGGTTTGTGTCTCGGCTGTATCTTGTGTTCGGTGCTTTATTTGTATCGTTGGATTGTGCCGCTGTTTGCTTGTTGTGTGGGATATTATAGTTAATTATAATGTTCCTCACAATAGATTCAATAAATCCTGATGATTTTTCAAAGTCCCAGTTACAAATCTGGTGCAAAAACTTAAATTTACCAGATACTGGCACTAAAAATGTGCTAGCCGAACGTTTAAACCAACTTAGCCCTGTAGCGAGAGGGCAACATCCAAAAGATGGAGCTGCTCTTAACGGAGGACTAGGTAAACGCGCGGATCCCCCTGGAAAAGATTGCTTGGAGCACCTAAAGAGCATTCTGTATACGTCGGACGATGGCGCCGATCAGACGCAAAATATCGATGCAGACTTGTTCCAAGGTCAACAGCAGCAAGAAGTAACGGCAAACGAACAAAACGAAGCAGAAAATGAACAAAACGATGCAGAAAGCGAGACGCAGACAGAAAGAGAGACAGAAAACGAGAGCATTCTGAGTGAACAGCAAGAAACATACAAAGCAACAAATGAGAAGTCAAATGAAAAGAGTATCGACGGAGAGCGCAACGCAACAAATGAGGAGCCAAATGAAGAGAACCAAAAAGAAGAAAACATAGTAAAGTACACGTTGGAAAAAAAGCTGGAACTACAAACAAATCGAACTGATTCGTGGAGAGAACGAGTTTTTGCGCCTTGCTGGCAACCCTGAGTCTGGCAACTCAAGCAGCTGGCCAAAGATGTAAAAGATTTTGTACCCGATTTTGACGGTAATGGAAATGTTTATAATTGGATATCTTCCGTGCTCCATTTGGAAAGATCATTCAACTTGAACGAAAATAATTTACGTTTGCTTGTTTTCGGCAAACTAATGGGCAAAGCCTTGGAATGGATACACTCAAACCCTGAGTGTTTGAGTCAGCCTGTGAAAACCATATTCGATGCAATGGGAAAAGTCTTCGGGTCAAAGAAGACTAATATAATAATTCGTCGAGAGTTTGAAGCGCGCAAGTGGTGCGTCGGCGAACCGTTCCTGAATTATTTTAACGACAAAGTTAGCCTAGCTGGTGGCTTGCGTTTGCCGGAGTCTAAGGATGACGTTTTGGCAGCATTTGTCAACATAGTGCTGCAGCGTGAAAAACCTGTATCTCTGCCAAATATTTCCGCAAAGAAGAAGCCCACATTCAGGTGCTTCAACTGTAACTGTCTGGGTCACCTAGCACCCGACTGTAACAAGCCAATAAGAGCAACCGGCGCTTGCTTTGGATGTGGTGAAATGGGTCACCGAGTGGCAGATTGCAGTCAAAACAAGAAGAAGCCCGCGGCAATATCAGTAAGTTTGGATATTATAAGAATTGTAAAAGTTCACATAGGTAATGATGTATTTTCTCTAGGATGCCTCATAGACTCGGGAAGCGCAGTTAGCTTAATTAAAAAAGAGTTCGTTTCAGATAAAGTTAAATTGAAACCCGGTCCGGAACATGCATATTTTGGTTTAAATAAAAGTAAACTTGAAGTCTTTGGCAGTATTTTATGTTACGTTGAAATATTGAATAAAAATGTTTGCGTTCGACTACTGATTGTTTCTAACGAGTCTATGGGAAGTCCAATACTGTATACCAATGAAGATAATTTTGAAAACCAAATGCTAAATATTGATTGTGACGTGGTCCGCTTAGCTGTAATCCAAGACGACTTTCTTATAGCGAAAAGGCTGAATTGCAAAAAATAATTGACGAATACTTAAGCAAAGAATAGATTAGGCCGAGTGAGTCAGAATATGTTTCCCCAATCGTGCTCGTAAAAAAGACTACAGGTGAACTTAGAATGTGCGTTGATTTCAGAAAATTAAACAAGGCGACTTCAAAAGATAGTTATCCTATTCCACTTATTGATGATCTGTTAGAAAGACTTGCAGGAAAAACCTTATTTTCGAAACTCGACTTAAAGAATGGGGTTTTCCATGGGTTTATTAAAGAATTTGCTACTATTGCCAAGCCATTATATGACCTAGTTAGAAAAGACAAAAAGTTCGTGTTTGGGAACATCGAACTTAGTACGTTTGAAAATCTAAAGTCTAGGTTAATAGAGGCCCCAATACTTGCGCTTTATAGCCCAAATGATGAAACCGAAATTCATTGTGTCGCAAGCTCTATTGGTTTTGGATCGATTTTGCTACAAAGGAAAAGCGATGGTAAATGGCATCCAGTTTTCTATTTTTCCAAAAGAACTACCGATGTGGAATCTAGATATCATAGCTTTTAGTTAGAAACATTGGCGTTAATTTATTCGTTAAAACGATTTCGTGAATATTTACAGGGAAAGCATTTCAAAATCGCGACAGATTGTAACTCGCTTACATTGACACTTAACAAAAGAGAAGTTAACCCCAGAATAGCCCGTTGGGCTCTAGAGTTAGAAAACTACGATTACGTGTTAGAGATGCTTTAAGTAGAAATACTAACATTATGGTTGTGGAAACTAACTCGTTTGAAGATAATTTAGTAATATGTCAGAAACAAGATGATGAAATTTTAAGATTAAAGTCAATGTTGGAAAGGTCTGAACACAGTTCGTATGAAATGCGAAACGGTTTAATTTATAAAAAACTACAAAACGGTTGCCTTGCTTTCTACGTCCCGAAAAATATGGAATCACATATCCTGTTTAAATATCATAATGAGTTGGGTCACACAGGCATAGACAAGGTTGTAGAAGTTATCACAAAGTCGTATTGGTTTCCAAAGTTGCGGAAAAAAGTAGAACAACATGTAAATAATTGCCTAAAGTGTATAGTCTTTTCGTCAAAAAATGGAAAACAAGAAGGTCATATCCACAATATACCTAAACCTGATGTGCCATTCGAAGTGGTTTATATCGATCACTTCGGACCAATCGATGTCAAAGGAAGCAAAAAACACGTATTAGTGGTGGTTGACGCGTGTACGAAATTTGTCAGACTTTACTTAGCGAAAACCACTAAATCTAAGGAAGCAATAGAAGCACTTAAAGAGTATTTTAGGTCCTATAGTAGGCCAAAGTGCATAGTGTCGGATCGTGGAACGTGTTTTACGTCTAACGAATTTTCTAGCTTGTAATATACAACATGTCAAAATCGCAACTGGTTCGCCGCAAGCTAATGGCCAAGTTGAAAGAATAAATAGAAGTCTTGGCCCTATGTTGGCAAAGTTATTAGCCTCAGAAGAAAATGTTAGTTTTGGTCAAGCCATAGAGATGGTAGAGTATACCATGAATAACACTATTCATAGGTCATTGGGACAGCATCCAAGTGTCGTACTATTTGGCGTCGGTCAAAAAGGACGACAAGTAGATGAATTAAAGGACTAATTGTTAGAAGACAGGTCTGTGGAACGAAACTTGGAGTCACATAGGTGTATCCAAAAAATTAGTGCCGAGATTCAAAGGGCCTTTTAAAATCGTTAAGTGCCTTGAAAATGATCGATACGTTGTAAGTGACGTCGACGGATTTCAGCAGTCGAAGATTCCTTATACAGGAATTTGGTCTATAGCAAATATGAAGCCATGGTTCAATTGGTCAGATGAAACTATTAAAGTTAATGTAAATATAAAAAAAGATGAAAATACGAATGAACAGATAAAAGTCAATACAAGCCTAAATGTAAATGAAAATTCTATTAAAGAAAAAGTCAGTAGGTTAAGCAAAGAAATAAGTAAATTGAAAAACACTAAGAATGACAACAGTACACACAGTTATAATACGAGAAGCAAAGGTCGTCATAAAGAAGACTAGGATCAGGTGATCCTTACTGTCAGAATGGCCGAATTGTAGCAATATGTATTAGTATTAAGTATATCTTACTCTTTTCCCCCAGTGCAATATGTTTAGCCTTAAGTATATCTTTCTTTTTAGAACAGAGAGAATTAAATAAAAAGAATGAGAGCGGTTCAGTTTGATGGAGAGCTCGCCGAAGTCAGACGTGTTTTACTCGCTTTACCATCAACAAACATGCAAATATAATATTAGAGTGTTTTAATGAAGCACGAACACTTATTAAAGCTAAATCAAACACACTGGTCATTAGTATCAAATTCGATAAAAAATTTTCTTCAGTCCAAATAACGTATAATTTAGATATTTCGATATCGACAATCTTAAATACCCCTTTGAAAGTTGGAAATAGTAAAGAATTGAATAGACACCAGCGAGATATATTGTTGATTCATTATAGGAACACGAATCAAAAAGTAGTAGTATTAAAGAAAAATATCCACCAGATCTAAGTATACCTGCGGTATAAAGCTATCCGAAGTAGTAAAAAAAAAAATATTGGTCAGATCCCGACACAAATTCCAGCGTAGTTGAACATAAATGGATCAAACACGGTATAGCTGAAAACCTACGTAGTTTTCTAGTTGCATTGAAAATTATAAAATAAATACAATACCACCAGACACCAAAGAAGACTCCATGTTCTCGACCTGCCGCACGGAGTGGACTAACTTGTTAAAGATAGCACTTTTGCTGCTTCAGCTGCTGCTGCATCTACTGCTGCATCTGCTGCTGCATCTGCTGCTGCATCTGCTGCTGCTGCTACTGCTGTGCCTGTCACTTCTAGTTCCCTAGTTGTAGTTTCACCCAAAAAGCAAATTTTTATTTCGCGGCTTGATCCCAATACTACTTCTGAAGAAGTCATAGCCTACATCCAGGGCAAAGCGTGCTTAGTTCCTTCAAATCAATATATGCACCTGGCCCTGATGGAATACCAGTCTGCGTTTTAAGGTTTTGCGCTGTGGCCCTATGTAAGCCAATACTTAAGTTGAAAAAGTCCGAAGCCTCCAATTATAGGGGTATTTCTAAATTGTCTGCCATACCCAAAGCATTTGAGAAAATAATAACGTCTCAATTGCAGCATTTTTGTAGCCCAGCATGTGTTTAAAAAACGTAGATCGACAACTACTAACCTATTAGAATTTACATCTCACTCAATCAAAGACTGCCTTGCAAACTGATGTCATTTATACTGACTTCAGCAAGGCCTTTGACTCTGTTAATCACACTCCGCTTTTAAATAAGTTAAATGCACTTGGCCTAGCCTTTTGCTAGATTGGCATCTTCAATATCTTTCTAAGCGTACACAAAAGGTCCTCTTTAAGTCTTCATTTTCTAATACCATCCAAGTGACTTCTGGAGTACCTCAGAGTAGTCATTTGGGTTCATTGCTATTCACTCTTTTTATAAATGATCTTCCATTGGTAATGTCACATTCTCGGGTGCTTATGTACGCGGATGATGTTAAGCTTTACCTCAGTTTTAAAGACATATCGTCTTCTTGCCTACTTCAATCGGATCTTAATGATCTTCTAAATTGGTGTGAAACCAACATACTAAACCTTAACGGCTCTAAATGTAAGGTTATGTCTTTTTATGGATGCACTCCATACTTAGCAACTTATTATCTTAACGACACTGCCTTAGAGCGGTTAGATATAGTCAATGACTTAGGTGTTCTTATGGACCATAAATTAACCTTTAAACCTCATATTTCTGCTACATATAGTAAAGCTATGAATGTTCTTGGGTTTGTGAAACGATGGTCAAAAGAGTTTTACGATCCGTACACAACCAAACTTCTATATACTTCATTAATCCGTCCTATCTTAGAGTATGGATCTTGCATATGGTCACCTCAATATGAGACGCACCAAAGTAAAATTGAATCTGTTCAAAAGCAATTTCTGCTATTTGCTCTTCGCGGTCTAAATTGGGATCGCAATGTCAATTTGCCATCATACTCCAGTAGGCTTTTTTCAATCAATCTTCCTTCATTAATTAATCGTAGAGTAATGCTTGGTGCTATCTTTATTCATAAACTTTTAATAGGTGAAATAGATTCTCCTGAACTATTGAACCAGTTACACCTATCTGTACCCCGTAGACCTACTAGAAATTTTATTCCTCTATCCTTAAAACATTGTAGTTCTAACTATTCTTTGCATGAACCTTTTCGAGACCTATGTTCTGATTACAATCTTCTGTATCCCGTAATCAGATCTTGTGAAAACCTCTATTTTAGAACATTTAGCTGTAGTTAATCATATTTTTAATTGTTTGTCTGTTATACTTGTATCGTCGTGTCGATCGTGCCGTCCGATATACGGCTGCGCCTCACGGTCGGTCGCGCGGGAGGTGGACAGCGCTCTGCTTGGGCTCGCGCGAAACAGGCTATGTCCTGGTGTCGTCTGGGCCACTTGAACGTACTTCGCATTGTACGCGTCAACGTCCAGACAATATATACCTACCTTCTATTTCTATATGTATAACCTTCTAAATGTACGTTTACCATTGTTTTCTATTGAATATCCATTTTTCGGATAGATTCTAGAAAGAGGGCTCTCCCCGCAGCTTTCCTTTAATTAAAACAAAACTAAAGGGACCAGCTCGAAAATTCAATTGCATAATAGATTATCACAACGATGAATTAATATTAAGACCACATTCGCTCACATACCAAATACATGTATCACTATTACACGATTGTTACCAGCAAGTTCAGAAATTTTGAGAAAAAGCACACTTTAGACAAATGAAGATACTGTATTAATACCAAATCAGGAAATTCATCCTAGGGTATTAATAGCTAACAGCAACAATATAATAGTTCGTATTTTGAAAACAACAAGTGAAAATATTAACATTAACAATCCAAAATCAGTAGAACAACAACAGCTTCTGCTCTCTGACGTGACGGTCGTATTTTTGTATAGCTCCTGAGTTTTTATTAATTTATATTGTTTTCTCTCAATTTTTAATTGTGCTTAATTTTTTTTTTCGCTTTCGCTGGTGTCGTTTGCTTGACACCCTTGTGTTTTATTTGCATAATTCGCTAAATTAAACAGTTTTTCGTGATTAGTGTTTGGTGCATTTAAATTTTTTTATTATTGTTCTCTCTCATCATTGCTTCTGCAGTTGCTCCCCTCATCGCCCCCATCATACCATCAGTGCTAGTGGTTTTTTTGTTCTCTCTGCTTTGTGCTTGTGCTCAGCTTCTCTCCCGCGTAATCACTTTTGTAAGGCCGCCTCTCAAAGCTCGGCTTATAACTGCATTTGCACTCTCTCTTGTGCTGTGTACTCTAGCTGTCTCTTTGTTTTATTTGTAATTATTGATTTTTTATCGATAATTATCTTTGTGCTGTTTATTTAAATTTTTCTATATATTTTTTTTTGCCCTGTGTTTTATTTGGCTTTTCAATGGCTTGTTGTCTACCTTCTTGCAAGCATTCTGATCGTTTTGACGATCAGTATAGAGCAAGGATGGCCACGTAGTGGCTCTTTTGGCTCCCGTGGCTCTTTACCGGCAGAGGCTGGGCAGAGAAAAAGGTCATTTTTTGGTCGAGCTTGTTGGCAGAGAGACGGACAAGTACCGAATTTTACGGAGAGGGGGAAAAAGGTCGCGATCGCGAGCGAGAAAATAAGGGTTGTTTTTGTCGTGTTCTCGAGATCACGTCCCTTTTTCCCCCTCTCCGTAAAATTCGGTACTTGTCCGTCTCTCTGCCCACAAGCTGCGAGCTCGAGATCGCGACCTTTTTCCCCCTCTCCGTAAAATTCGGTGCTTGTCCGTCTCTCTACCCACAAGCTGCGAGCTCGAGATCGCGACCTTTTTCCCCCTCTCCGTAAAATTCGGTACTTGTCCGTCTCTCTGCCCACAAGCTGCGAGCTCGAGATCGCGACCTTTTTTCCCCCTCTCCGCAAAATTCGGGACTTGTCCGTCCCTCTGTCTACAAGTTCAACCAAAAAATGACCTTTTTCTCTGCCCAGCCTCTGCCGCCGATGCTCTAGCTCCCAACTGAAATTTCCGTGGCCACCCCTGGTATAGAGCAATATCTTGTTGGCTCTGCGATAATCTTATTCACTTAAAATGTGCTGGCCTCAACGGCCGCGACTACGACAAATTTTCTGGTTTGTCTATGTCTAAGCGTGAGCTTGGCTTAATGCGCTGGACTTGCCCATTTTGTGCCAGCCAGCAGCTTGATTTTAGCCGAATGTACAGGGATCTTCGTTTAAAGTTTCTTTCCTTAAATAAAATGGCCAAACAGCTGTCTAACGAGTGCGACTCTAGCATACATTTACTGTCGCAATTCAAGTTTGGTCCACCTTCTAAGGAATTGCCCAAGAAATGTACCCTTGAGTTACCTCATATGCAGTCGCCCGCACTCTCTATTACATCTTCTCCCATTTTACTTTCGCCTACACCATCTTCTTGTCCCTCTTTATGCTCTTCTTTTCAGATTGAAGTACCCAGTAGAAGCCCTGGTGTACCTTAATCTATCCCTCACGGGAACTCTAATCAATTACAGGATCATGCTGGCCCTCAATTACTTGCGGATACCAATGCTCCTCCGCCTCCACTAACTGTAGTGCCTCATCGTAAACAATTATTTATTTCTAGGCTTGCTCCTGAAACATCTGAGTCGTCTGTGGCAGCTTACATTGGTAATATATGCCCTGCTAAAGTTTTAATTCAAAAGTTTAAGTTTTCTAGGCCTCGCGAAATCTGCTCGTTTAAAATTACAGTACCAAATGAGTATTTCTCAGCTATGGTTGACCCTAACTTTTGGACAGAGAGCCTAGTTGTATACGAGTTTGCGGCCAATAGGCGCTCCCGTCCTTTGCCTGTCCACCTTCCCAATGTATCTTCTGCTTCAAAATTTAATAACGTCTTTGCATTCATTAACAAAATGTAAGAGGACTTCTTACCAAGCTCTCGAAACTATTCTGCGATAGCCAAACCTTTTCGGCTGACATATTAGCTTTCTCTGAAACTTGGCTTAACTCCTCTGTTTTAGATAATGAAATTCTTTCTAATAACTTTATTTCTTATAGGCTTGATTGTGTTGGTCGTCGTGGTGGTGGAGTACTCATTGCAGTCAACTCGAATCTGTGCTCAAGTGTTGTGCCGATTGATCTCCCCTTAGGTGTTGAGTTTATTTGTGTTGAAGTTACATGTTCTAACTTTAGCTTATATATCTCTTGATCATACATTGCTCCAGCTTCTGATATGATGATCTACATGCACCATGCTGATGCTTTGCGATCTATTTTTAGTCGTCTTAAAGATCGTGGTTTTCTTATAGTTTTAGGTGACTTTAACTTGCCCAATGTTTCTTGGCTTGTTGATGACAATCTATCTTTCTTAATTCCTTCATCTCAACATGTTTTTCTTGATAGCCTAGTTGAATGTCCGTTATTTCAGTTGAATTCTTTTTTTAACTCTTCTAAAAGAATCCTCGATCTCGTTTTTGTCTCGGATCCCACTGTTAGTGCTGTATCACAAACACAGCCCCTAGTGAAGCCTGAAGATCCTTATCACTACCATTGAAGTTTCTATTTCTTACAATTCCGTTAATAATTCATTTAATAACATCTCAAATTCTCGTCGTAGATGTTTTCGTAATACAAATGCAAAAAGGGTATATTAATTTTGGTCAGAAGTGTGCAACGCATAGAAGGAAGCATTTCCGACCATATAAAGTATATATATTCTTGATCAGCACGACGAGACGAGTTCAAATAGCCATGTCCGTCCGTCCGTCCGTCCGTCCGTCCGTCCGTCCGTCTGGATCAACGCGAACTCCTCCGAGACCGTAAGAGCTACAGAGCTGAAATTTTGCACGTATGCTTCTATATACTGCAGGCGTTGTATCTCGGATTCAGCCGGATCGGACCACTATATCATATAGCTCCCATACAAACGTCATAGTCACGAACAGTGACTTTTCACACAAACTTCGTTATTTTATCAGCAATTGTCATAAAAGTTGGTATTTGTCAGTTTGGTGTTCTTATTAATAATTGTGCCAAAATTGATCAAGATCGGGTGACTATATCATATAGCTCCCATACAAACGGCAAAGTCACGAACAGTGACTTTCTCAATAACTTCATTAATTTTATAGCTATAGCCAAATCAGCTTTTTTTCCCGTCAAATCTGGCTTTTTTGAAAGTCCAATTGCGCGAAAAATACCAAAACAGCGGGCAGCGGGAATTCTGGATTTTTTAAAAATATAAATTGCTTTTTTCCGCTCTTTTTCTACTGAACAATTTATCATTTTTGAGCGATTAATCGTAGTAAAATGTTATTCATCTAATTCAGTGGGAAAATACTGAGAACACTGCCAATTTTTGGGTTGAAGTGTTTGCCTATAAGGATTCTGGAGGATATAGCCGAGAAGTACCAAAACAGTTGCAAGGGTATACAAACTTCGACGTGGTCGAAGTTAACCCCGGCCCTCTGGTTTTCTCTTTTGATTGGTCATTTCTATTTGAGTGCTGTGATATAGATTGTGCAGTGAATTTTTTCTACTCTGCTCTTAATTCTCTAATTGATAAATGCGTTCCTTATGTGAATGTCTCTACCGTTTCAAGTGTGCCAGTCTGGTTCACACGTAGGCTCTCTAATCTCCGTAACATTAAATCGCGATATTTTAAAAAATTTTAAAAAACAGGTTCGCGACTTGACTATGCAAATTATTGTGTAGCCAAATCTCAATTTAGTCTTTTAAATACACAATGCTACAATAATTATATCGTTCGCTGTAAGGTTGAATTTTATAAGAACCCCAAAAGGTTTTACAACTTTGTTAATTCCAAAAGACGCTCTAATTTACTATCTTCCACCTTCAGACTTAATGACCAGACTGCTAATAATGATTCAGATATTGCAGATCTGTTTGCTAAATTCTTTAAGTCGACTTATTCTACTACTGCTTCGGATCCCACACCTTATCCCTTCTCAATTCCACATTTAAATTGTATGTTTTTTCCTAGTATTACTGAAGACTGTATTATCTCTAGCTTGTCATCTATGACGTCTTCCTTCGTACCCGGGCCTGATAATATACCTAGTTGCATCCTTAAAATGTGTTCGATTTCCCTATCTAAGCCTTTATCTTGGTTATTCTTTATATCGAGTGAGACTTGTAGCTTTTCTGATATTTGGAAGGAGTCTTTTATTATTCCCCTTTTTAAAAAGGGTAGCAAATCGGATATTTCTGACTACCGAGGCATTGCTAAATTTTCGGCAATACCTAAGCTGTTTGAGAAAATTATTACGTCTTCCCTTCAACACCTATCCAGATCCACTATTTCTCCTTGTCGCTTACCAACCTTTTAGAATTGACTACCCTTGTACACCATAAAAAGTGTCCGTAAAAAGTGTCAAACTGATGTTATTTATACTGACTGTTGGAGGAGACGTCATCGTTAATTTAGATTTGTATATCTTAAAATTTCTTATATTATTTGTTTAAGACTATTGGAATTTCTACCACTGTATTTACATTAACATGTTCTAAAAGCTTCTGTTAGATGGCTCATGAAGAGCTTCTAACTCATGAGACTGAAATATAATAATGACTTCTTACTGGAATTGGAAGAGGAGGAGACTTATTTTCCCGACTCCACTCCACATGCTATTGAGCATTGGAGTTTTGTACCATCTGCAACTGGGCAGATCAAACATTGGCGACCGTGACAGGACCTTGCACTTCGCAGGTCCCAACATAAAACCTTAAAAACTATATAAAGTCGTTTATTCGTTCATTATATTGCATTCATCGTTACATCATCTTGGATAGTCGTCATCGGACTTCTTCATCATTGGCCTTTACAAGATATATCATCGTGGGACATTTACATTGGAGCCCTATCATAACCTAAGTCAACTTGAGTGTGCAAATTTACATTATCAATTTCCACTCAAACTTTGACTCAATTGCCACTCATTAGCGATCGTAAAGCTTTCACATGCAGTACCCTCACATGTAAAACACTCGTAAGCTTTAACACGTGCTAAGTATAAAGCACAGCGGAGTAAGTACTCAAACTGTCATATAGAGAAACAATCTACATATTAAAGCTCACTTATTAAGCTCTTGAGTGAAACTTATTGCATTTGAGTGTTTTTATTAAAACCAGAACTCGTTTAGCTTACGTTTAATTCATTTCTAACTTGCTACATTTCTATCGTTAAGGGCCCAAAATGTCTCCACCAGTTGAAACGCAGCTTCTACCTCTTAGACAACAACGAAATCAACTGCAATCTAATATTCAAATGACCCTATTATATTAGATTGTCAGTCTCAAATTGTTGAGTCGTATTTTAAACAGGCATTACAAGTTCTAACCAATATTGAGAAGCTAGATCCAGCAGACGCGAATCGGGCAGAAATAGAAAATCTGTTCATAGAAACAAAGGCGGTCATATTACGGCGCATCGGCGTAAGTAAGAAGGAAAAACCAGAAGAACTTAGTTTCTTTAATTCATCGACTTATCATGGTGGACATCATAATCGGCTTCCATGCCTCAAATTACCTAAATTCGACGGCAAATATGGGGAATTCAAAAAATTTATTACTTCATTTACAAATATGGTGCATGAAGATAACTCATTATCCAATGTGGACAAATTTAACTATCTAATAAGTTGTCTATCTGGCCAAGCTCTAAGCGTAGTCTCGCCATTTCAAGTATCAGACCAAAATTATCCCAAGGCCCTAGATCGCCTCAACGAGCGATATGACAAGAAAGTTCTTATTTTCGTAGAACATATTTCAAGTTTATTTAACATTGCTAGCATGAAAAAGGCAGACGCTGTTAGCCTACGTACAATTTTGGATACAGTTTCAGCTCTCCGCGGATCATTGTTGTCTCTTGGGTCTGAAGCTGATGTATTAAACGCAGTACTTATTCACATTGTTATGTCAAAAATTGATCTTGAATCCAAACAAGCATACGATCGGGTTCAAGAATACGATAAATTGCCAGACTGGGCCGACTGTTATCAAATTCTCAGTCGACACTGTCAGTATTTGGAAGGGTATCTGCGAAACCGACAAGAGGAAAGACCCGTCAGAGACAAAATTCATAGTACTTCAAAAGTATTTGTTGCAGCCCAAAGTAGATGCATTCAATGTCAGTCGACTGAGCATAGGTTAGCATTCTGTCCAGTTTTTATTTCGCTACCGTTTATCGAGCGATTTAAGATTGTTAAAACAGCGTCACTTTGTTTGAATTGCCTCAATAAGGGTCATCCAGCCTCAAAATGTCCTTCATTGAATAGATGTCGACATTGTGGAGGTTTACATCACACAAACATGCATAAGGATTCCAACGTGCAGGGAAATTATCAACCAGATGAATCTTCTATTCATCATCAATCGCAACAAATCATTCATAATACACATGACGACAGTAAAACATTCGCAACGTCAATGTTGACTCGCCACGCTCGGCGGGGATTACTTCCAACAGCAATAGTTCTTATTCAAGACAAACTTGGTGGGTTTCAGCTCGCAAGAGCATTACTTGATTCGTGCTCTGAGCTTACCTTTATAACTGAAGAATTAGCCAAAAGGCTTCAGCTTCCGTTTCGTTACGACCATTATGAGATTGCTGGAATCGGTGAAATACGTACACATATGAAACATTCCGTATCTACCAAAATTCGTTCAAGAATATCTCTAGATGAATGGAATATGGAGTTTAACGTGACTAAATCTATAGCTCTACCTCAGCCTGAAAAGAGACTAGATGTGTCAAATTGGGCCATTCCCAAAGAAGTTGAGTTAGCCGACCCATTCTTTTATAAGCCCGGAAAGGTAGATTTATTGCTTAGCGTAAAGGAGTTTTTTGATCTACTTAAGACTGGTAAAATTAGTTTAGGAATTGGTCTTCCTCATCTAGTGGAAACTGCGTTAGGATGGATCGTCGGGGGTATGATTGCTGAGCCTCAATCCACTCAACACTACACTTGTAATTTAACGCAACAGCAAGACCTTAACATATTATTACAAAGGTTTTGGAAAATGGATGAACTACTTGGAATTCAAAATAAAGATATTTCGTTAACCTCAGAAGAACAAGCATGTGAAGCTCACTTTCAGGTGCACACACAATTCCTGGAATCAGGGCGCATACAGGTTCGGTTGCCGTTCGAGGAATCGCCTGAGAAACTTGGAGACTCGTTGTCCTGTGCAAAAAGACGTTTTCTTCAACTCAAAAGACGGCTTGCATCTCAACACCAACTAAAGGAAATGTACAGCGAATTTTTAGATGAGTATCTTAAGTTGAATCACATGGAGGTAGCTTCGTTAGACAATTTGCAATCAGGAAATCATTACATTATTCCTCACCATTGTGTCCTTAGACCGCAGAGCTCATCAACTAAACTTCGAGTAGTATTTGACGCTTCGTCTAAATCATCATCAAATTTATCATTAAATGATATTCTCATGGTTGGTCCTACTATTCAACAAGATCTGATCCTAACATTACTCTCGTTTCGATTGTATCGCCATGCCATTACAGCTGACATAACAAAAATGTACAGACAATTTCTCATCGCACCAGAGGATAGAAGTTTCCAACAAATCTTGTAGAGGAAGTCACCGCAGGAACCTATTCAATTATATCAATTGAATACTGTTACCTATGGGATGTCGTGCGCTCCATTTCTCGCAATCAGGTCCTTAAAGTTTTTACCAGAGACGTATAAGGAGTTGTTTCCAATTGGATCTGCTGTATTAGCTGAGGATATGTACGTCGACGATCTACTTTACGGAGCTGACTCAATCGAAGAACTCAAGGCTAAGACAAATGAAGTTACCAAATTGCTCTCCAAGGCAGGCTTAGAATTGACAAAGTGGAATTTTAGTGGGGCACCAACAGATTATGAATATAATCTCAATATTGACAATAGTGATGTCACCAAGGCTCTTGGCATGTCGTGGCTGCCATCTGAAGATCTTATATTATGTCGATTTGATCTTCCATTAACTGCAATACCAACAAAGCGAAAAATAGTATCGATCATGGCCAGGCTCTATGATCTGATAGGATTATTAGCTCCAGTCGTACTACGCTACAAAATCTTGATCCAAGACTTGTGGATCGAGCGCTTGGACTGGGACGACCCGTTGCCAGAGATCTTACGGACTAGATGGCAACAACTTGAAGCTGATTTATCTAATCTTGACATGGTTCGCGTAAATCGATTTGTCAACACATCACCAAAAAATAAGTGTGAAATCCATGGATTTTCGGATGCCTCGAATCGAGCGTATGGATGTTGCATATACGCAAGGGTATTGGACAACGGAAAATATGTAACTTCATTGATCATTTCGAGATCGAGTTGCGCCCACTCAATCATAAAGCATACCTCGTTTAGAGCTTTGTGCTTCCGTTTTACTGTGCCAAACATGGACTAAAATCAAACACAAATTAAATTGTCTTGTCAGCAAAACATATTTTTGGACAGATTCAACTGTCGTTCTTCATTGGATCAAAATGCACCCATCAACTCTAAAATGCTTTATTGCCAATCGCGTATCAACCATACAAACTCAATCGCAGGATATTATATGGAGTCACGTGCCTGGAAAGGATAATCCAGCCGACATTATTCACGTGGCTGTGCAGCGCGCGATTTGATGCAGACAATTTGGTTTCATGGACCAAAGTTCTTAACTCTTGATGCATTACATTGGCCGAAATCTGAAAGAAAGACAGATTTCGAGCCCAAAGAATTAGAATTGCGAAACACCCTTGTATTGCAATGTAGCACTAGTTATAAAGAAAAGAGCATAGTTGAGCAGATCATTAGTAGACTATCATCGTTTCGTATGATTGTGAGAGTCTTAGCATACGTTTTACGAGTTTTCAACCGAGCTCCTATCAACCGCAATAATACGATTAATGCTACAAAAAGCATTTCAGTAGAAGAATTTAAATTGGCTTTTAATTATATAATATCTTCCATTCAGAGTGATGTGCTTGCGAAAGAACTAAAGGACTTACAAGCAGGACGAAGTCTGAAGCCGGAGCTTCAAAAATTAAATCCATTCATCTCAAATGAACCGATAGGTTCTCAAAATATTCGAATTATCCGTGTTGGAGGCCGTCTAGCAATGGCTGACATACCATTGGACGCAAGAATGCCATTATTACTTCCAAAGACTCATCATTTCACTTATAAATATATTGAAGATCTCAACTTGCGAAACCTTCACGCGGGAGCTAAGATTCTGTTAGCGATTCTGCGCCTAACAGTATGGATTGTAAATGCTCGCGAATTGGTCCGAAAGGTTGTTCGAAATTGCACACATTGCTATCATTACAAACCAGTATTAATGCGACAAATCATGGGTAACCTCCCAGCTGACCGTCCCCTGGCCGAACGCCCGTTTCTGATATGCGGAGTGGATCTATGTGGACCATTCCTTACTTCGTACCGCATTCGAAGCAAGGTTCCTTACAAAACATATTTGGCCATATTTGTTTGCTTTCTAATAATTTTATTCTCTGTTTGAAGCGATTCATCAGACGACGTGGTATACCCAAAAGGATTTATTGTGACAATGCCACCAACTTTGTCGGAGCATGTTCGCAACTTGAAGGCTTCAAACGGCAATTCTGTTCAGAACTCAATGCAAAAAATCTGGAGGAATTTAGCCGAAATGCCGGCTTTGAATTCATCTTCATTCCACCGCGTGCTCCCCATTTTGGAGGCTTATGGGAAGCCTCAGTAAAGTCAATGAAGACTCTGCTCATCAAAAATTTGGCCTCTTCTCATTTAACGTACGAAGAGCTTCAATCGATTGCAATTGAAGTGGAGGCGATATTGAATTCCCGTCCAATATCCATTCACAGCGATGATCCCAATGACGGAGAGGCCCTAACGCCAGGCCACTTATTGATCGGATGTTCACTGCAAGCGATCCCTGAACCGGTAGTAAATGACTCAAAACTTTCTTATCTATCTCGTTGGCAAAGGGTGACCTATCTCAAGCAACGCTTCTGGGAACTCTGGAAGCGCGACTATGTACATCAATTACAAGAACGCTCTAAGTGGTTGCATCCCGTAAACAACATAGCAAAGGATCAATTAGTTCTCATCCATGAAGACAATCTTCCACCGCAATGCTGGATTACTGATCGTGTGGTCGAAGCTATACTTGGTGCAGATGGAAGGGTCAGAGTAGCCGATGTTCGCACCAAGAAAGGAATTATTCGTCGCCCAATCTGCAAACTTGCTCCATTGCCTTTAAGAGATGACGTTTATGTAAATTGAAGGAGTCATACTTTATCTTTCAATGGGGGAGTATGTTGGAGGAGACTGTGAGGAACATTATAATTAACTATAATATCCCACACAACAAGCCAGCAGCAACGCAATCAAACGGTGCAAAGGATGCACCAGATACAAGATACAGCCGAGACACAAACCAAACGTACGATATACGATCGAACTTGCTACCGATTCAATATAAGTGGTCTACGATCAAACTGGGCCAGTCGAACCACACGCAACCGCTGGCGATTTCGTACAAGCGGGAAGATGCGTGGGAAGCATAATGCAAAGAAACCGATATGCACACACATGCGATGGGCAACCAAGTCCAACATGGCTCGATCCCATGATTTACGATCAAACATGACCGATCGAGCCACATGCGACCGCTGGCAATTTCGTACAAGCGGGAAGATGCGTGGGAGGCATAATGCATAATATCGACTGTATAAGAGTAAATGAAACCAGGCTTGAGGGCATAATTGCATGCAAAAAGGGGGCATTGGCCTCATTAGATAAATCAAGAGCACAGAGAGGAAAATATAGAGATGCATGCATTAGCATACTGGGCTTATGAGCTGAATAAGCATACACGCACGTCACACGTACACTATGCGTGAGTGACAGCAAGGGAGAATACCGGTGGCCAATAGAGTGCTCTCTGCCTACGTCACGCTCATGAGAACGAAAGCAGTTAGATTGCGAGCAGCCAAAGATCTTGTGAGCGAAAGAGAATAAAAGTGAGGGCCAAGCAAGCCCGTAAGACGGGTGCGGGGCATGCATGCATTGTATGAAACGATAATGGTTTGTGGATTGGATAGGGGAATATGCGAACCGAAGGGGGAGGGATGAACAATGGGGAAGCCCTCTATCTAATAGATACGATATGCGTATGAAAGTGCATTGCATGGGAAATTAAATGATGTTGTATATTAAATTAATCAGGCTAATTATTATTAAACAATAGTTTAAATTAATACAATTAGTATATATGTATATAAATATAATATAAAGAGAATATAGGCGAAATTGGGTATGACGAGTGGATCAAAGGGAGCGACGGGCGACGGCAGCGCTGACAGAGAAAGAAAGCAGAGAAAGTCAACGGGATACGATGGGTGGCCAATAGAAAGGCGACGCCAATGGGTGAAAGTGATGGAAACACATAGATACAAGGGAGCTAGACAAGGACAAGGAAATGAATGGGCGCGCAGCCACAAAGAAAGTGGACACATAAGCGTCAGGAATACGGGACTTTCACCACGCATGGCAACAAGTGAATGCGTGGGTGAAAGTGGACGGCCGATGGAAATTTACCAGCTGTATAGCGGTATTACACCAGCCAGTGCCTGAGGCCAGAGGAGCTGCCTATATAAAGGCGGCACAAATCAGAGTAATCATCATGTCATCAAGTCGTGATCAAGTAACAAGTAATTAAGACCTTACGAGTAACCTTAAGAACTTATCAAGGAAACACAAGGAGCAGCAGAAAAACTAGGAACTATATAGGCCTTACGAGTAACCTGTACAGTTCATCCAATAGCAACAAGTCCTTAAATAAGGATAACAAACACCGTACCCAAGCTAGAGTGAATTGGAGAGAAGCCAAGCATTTCCAGGAGTATCCAAAGTCAGTGGTAGGCACGAGGATATATCCTACTGCCGAAATTCCAGGATCTATATACTATATACATCCTGCTTTGTGGTAGTAGCTACGGGATTCGTCCCAAAGCCATAAAGCAAAAGCCATCTCAACAAGCATAGCGAAGGGGGTGCAGAGGTGTGGAGCACAAATCAAGCACACGATACAGGCTGAGACAACAACCAGCAACGGCTACAGGAGAAAAAGGAAGGCAAGAAGGGACGACGAGGGATTCGAAGTGACTCACCAACGCTGTCCAGGTCCAGAACTACCATAGAGAAACTTGTCATATCCAACCAAACCCATAAACAATCGTAAATAAACATACCACCAAAACAAATCAATAAACAAACCTGTTCTAATTTCACCGGGGCACAAAATAAATTTTGTTGTGCCGAACCTAGCCCAAGAGTTAGCATAGATATCCCAAGGGACGAGAAAGAATCGTTAAACTGGCGCCCAACGTGCTATACTGGTGAAATTTAGAAATAAAAACTACAGTTTCTAAATCATAAAAAGATCAAAATGGGAAAAGGATGGATTTACCACATGAAGAAGGAGGATTTGGTACAGACAGGCCAAAGGATTGGGATCGAGATAACCGGCACAGTGGAGGAAATGAGGAAACAGCTAGGCGAGTGGGTAGAAAGGAATGAAACGGACCCAGACTGGAAGGAGGAAATAAATAGATTGGAAACAAAGTACTCGAAAAATATAAAAATGAAAACAATAGCAAGCACATCAAAAACATGCGAAAATGGCATAGACAAGGAGGCTGAGGAATTCCAGAAAATAAACATCGCCACACTAGCAATTCCTCCATATTTCCACCAAGATGGGGAATCGAAGGAGCCCTAGATAGCGCAGAGACAAAGAGGGACATAAGGAGACAAACGATAGACCCCAAGAAAACGGCACCACATACAACAAACAGGACCACCGAATACGCCAAGGTGGCAAAACAAGTGAGGGAGTGGACATTCAGATTCGATGGCAATTCCAGACCACTAGAGTTCATAGAACAGATCGAGTGGTCAGCAGACATCTATGGCATCGAGCTGGACATCATCCCGAGAGCAATGCCAGAACTACTGAAAGACAGAGCACTCAAATGATAACGCACAGAAGGAGACGTTTCCGACACCATAAAGTATATATATTTTTGATCAGCATGAGATGGTGAGTCGATATAGTCTGTGGGATAATATATTGTTTGTATGCTTTTAATTCCTGCGTGAGATAAATTTCTCTGCCTGTCTACTTACTTCTATTTTTTCTGTTTCTGCATTTATATACATAGTTGTTTTATGTGTACTGTTGTTTTGTCTGTTAACCTTAGATTGCTTCTGATTCGAGACCAACTCTCTGTACATATTTGTTGCATAATTCTGTAACTTCCGGTTTTACATGATCTGGGAACTTTAAGCTACTTTAGATTTAATTTATTTATTTATTTATTTATTTATTTATTTACGTCAACTAAATCAGCAGTCGACGAAAAAGCTTAAGCTAAAATACAGATAATAATTAATACACGAAGGTAGCTTAGCTTTATGCACAATTAAACATCCCCGACCCGGTGGAGGTGTTTTATTTGCAACAAGGTGCCAGCTATGCCCCGATTCACAGCCAATGTGGTCAGGGATGAGTTGCAGCCAATCCAATATCCAGTCCTGAATATTATCAATGGTTTCGCTGTAGATAATTAAAGAGTATAGCGCGAAAAGAAGTGACAGATAGATGAGGAGAAATAAGGTGAGAAAGGTTGTTAAAAGATTGGCAAAGAACACGAAAAGGTTCGTGAAGAGAATAGTTAGTCAGACATCTACTAAGGTGAAGAGGAAAAAAGTTTCTGATCCGACGTGACGGAACACAAAAATATAGCGTATCTAGTAAATTGGTAGAAATGACTTCACCGTTGACTAGTTTATGGAGAAAGAGAATGCCAAATACGAGCCTACGGCTGTAAAGTGAAGGAAGATTAATAAGAAGAAGTCTGTCAGAATAAGAAGGTAGGCGAAGACTCGTGTCCCAATTAAGACCGCGTAACGCAAACTTAAGGAATTGCTTCTGTACCGATTCAATACTACGCTGGTGAACATCATATTGAGGGTTCCACACTGGCGAGCAATATTCTAGAGTAGGGCGAACTAACGAAGTGTATAAAACCTTTGTCACATATGGATCATCAAATTCTTTGGCCCAACGTTTAATGAAGCCAAGAAGACTGCATGCTCTATTGACAATTGAAGATATATGAACATTAAATGAAAGTTTTGGGTCAAACATAACGCCTAAGTCTTTGACTGATGGTACACAATCTAACAGAACAGACTTAATAGAGTAATGAGCTAGGAACGGCGACAAACGACTGAAAGTCATAAAAGAGCACTTAGAGGCATTAAGGTGTAATTTATTAACGTGACACCAATCACAGAACGCATCGAGATCTGAATGCAAGTACTGTTGGAAAGAAGGATCATTATATGAATAACAAATCTTGACGTCATCCGCAAACATGAGCACTCGTGAATGAGCCAAGGCCAAAGGCAAATCATTTATAAACAAGGTAAATAACAGTGGGCCTAGATGACTGCCTTGGGGGACACCTGACGTAACTCGAACAGTTTTAGATATCGAGGAACGAAAAGACACCTTTTGGGTTCTGCCAATAAGATACGACTTTAACCAAGCCAATAGTTTCGGGGAAAAACCCATGATGTTAAGTTTCATGAGAAGCATAGAATGATCAACCGTATCAAAAGCCTTACTAAAGTCAGTATAAATAACATCAGTTTGACACTTTTTTTGGTGTACAAGGGTAGTCAATTCTAAAAGGTTGGTAAGCGACGAACGACCTTTCATGAAGCCATGCTGACAAGGAGAAATAGTGGATCTGGATAGGTGTTGAAGGGAAGACGTAATAATTTTCTCCAACAGCTTAGGTATTGCCGAAAGTTTAGCAATGCCCCGGTAGTTAGAAATATCCGATTTGCTACCCTTTTTAAAAAGCGGAATAATAAAAGACTCCTTCCAAATATCAGGAAAGCTACAAGTCTCACTCGAAATAAAGAATAACCGAGATAAAGGCTTAGATAGGGAAATCGAACACATTTTAAGGATGCAACTAGCTATATTATCAGGCCCGGGTACGAAGGAAGACGTCATAGATGACAAGCTAGAGATAATACAGTCTTCAGTAATACTAGGAAAAAACATACAATTTAAATTTGGAATTGAGAAGGGATAAGGTGTGGGATCCGAAACAGTAGTAGAATAAGTCGACTGAAAGAATGAGCAAACAGATCTGCAATATCTGAATCATTATTAGCATTCTGGTCATAAAGTCTGAAGATGGAAGGTAGTAAATTCGAGCGTCTTTTGGACCTTGTAAAATTCAACCTTACAGCGAAAAATATAATTATACAATATATACAATTTACAATATAATTATTGAGTATTTAAAAGACAAGATTGAGATTTGGCTACACAATAATTTGCATAGTCAAGTCGCGAACCAGTTTTTTTAAATCTTTTTAAATATCTCGATTTAATATTACGGAGATTAGACAGCCTACGTGTTAACCAGACTGGCGCACTGGAGACAGTAGAGACATTCACATAAGGAACGCATTTATCAATTAGAGAACGCATTTATCAATTTAAGAATCTTCAGGCTTCACTAGGGCCTGTGTTTGTGATACAGGACTAACAGTCGGATCCGAGACAAAAACGAGATCGAGGATTCTTTTAGAAGAGTTAAGAGAAGAATTCAACTGATATAGCAAATATTCAAGTAGGCTATCAAGAAAATCATGTTGAGATGAAGGAATTAAAAAAGATAAATTATCATCAACAAGCCAAGAAACATAAAGCAAGTTAAAATCGCCTAAAACTATAAGAAAATCACGAAGTTTAAGACGACTAAAAATAGATCGCAAAGCATCAGCATGGTGCATGTAGATCATGATATCAGAAGCTGGAGGAACATATGAACAAGAGGTATATAAGCTAAAGTTAGAACATGTAACTTCAACGCAAATAAACTCAACACCTAAGGGGAGATCAATCGGCACAACACTTGAACACAGATTCGAGTTGACAGCAATGAGTACTCCACCGCCACGACGACCAACGCGATCAAGCCTATAAGAAATAAAGTTATTAGAAAGAATTTCATTATCCAAAACAGAGTAGTTAAGCCAAGTTTCAGAGGAAGCTAATATGTCAGCCGAAAAGGTTTGGCTATCACAGAATAGTTTCGAGAGCTTGGTAAGAAGTCCTCTTACATTTTGATAATACTAGACGTTATTAGTTTTTTGAAGCAGAAGATAAATTAGGAAGGTGGACAGGCAAAGGATGGGAGCGCCTATTGGCCGCAAACTCGTGTACAACTAGGCCCTCTGGCCAAAAGTTAGGGTCAACCTTAGCTAAGAAATACTCTTTTGGTACTGTAATTTTAAACGAGGAGATTTCGCGAGGCCTAGAAAACTTATCTTAGGTAGACTCTTTTGTATAAGATGCTTTTGTATCTTAGGTAGACTCTGATTGCGCCGTCCGGCACGACGCTTGTATCCCCTGGTGCTCTCAGCGGTCCTCCGACCAACAGGTGCCTGGGTGTTATGGCCTCGCCGTCTTTCGGGCTATTGCCGAGTAGCCTGGAGTTTAATGTGGCCTCGACTGACACTAGCACCGTCGCCATCTCCTCTGCTGTTAAGTTGGCGTTGGCTACTGTCCGTAGGAGTAGGTGCTTTGCAGATTTGACACCTGCCTCCCATAGACCCCCGAAGTGCGGAGCTCTTGGCGGTATAAACGCAAATTCCCATCCGCTTCTTGATACGAATTCTTGATCTGCGTTCACCTCGCCTTCGATCTTGCGACAAAGATCCAGCAGCTCCATGCTCGCTAGGACGAAATTCGTCACTTTGTACCACTCGGGGTACTCCTCTCCGGCTTTAGAAGCTTTTAGAACATGTTAATGTAAATACAGTGGTAGAAATTCCAATAGTCTTAAACAAATAATATAAGAAATTTTAAGATATACAAATCTAAGTTAACGATGACGTCTTGTAACGATCCTTTCTCGCCCCTTGGGATATCTATGCTATCTCTTGGGCTAGGTTCGGCACAACAAAATTTAAAATAGGCTAGCAAACAGAAACTATATAAAAAAAATAGGCGTCGAAGGCCATAGCAGCTAGTACGCTCTAAACTATATTAGACATAATATTTCATATTGTTATCTAATTATAATAAAAAATAAAAAAAAAAAACATACCACCAAAACAAATCAATAAACAAACCTGTTCTAATTTCCCCGGGGCACAAAATCAATTTCACGTTAATAAATTACACCTTAATGCCTCTAAGTGCTCTTTTATGACTTTCAGTCGTTTGTCGCCGTTCCTAGCTCATTACTCTATTAAGTCTGTTCTGTTAGATTGTGTACCATCAGTCAAAGACTTAGGCGTTATGTTTGACCCAAAACTTTCATTTAATGTTCATATATCTTCAATTGTCAATAGAGCATGCAGTCTTCTTGGCTTCATTAAACGTTGGGCCAAAGAATTTGATGATCCATATGTGACAAAGGTTTTATACACTTCGTTAGTTCGCCCTACTCTAGAATATTGCTCGCCAGTGTGGAACCCTCAATATGATGTTCACCAGCGTAGTATTGAATCGGTACAGAAGCAATTCCTTAAGTTTGCGTTACGCGGTCTTAATTGGGACACGAGTCTTCGCCTACCTTCTTATTCTGACAGACTTCTTCTTATTAATCTTCCTTCACTTTACAGCCGTAGGCTCGTATTTGGCATTCTCTTTCTCCATAAACTAGTCAACGGTGAAGTCATTTCTACCAATTTACTAGATACGCTATATTTTTGTGTTCCGTCACGTCGGACCAGAAACTTTTTTCCTCTTCACCTTAGTAGACGTCTGACTAACTATTCTCTTCACGAACCTTTTCGTGTTCTTTGCCAATCTTTTAACAACCTTTCTCACCTTATTTCTCCTCATCTATCTGTCACTTCTTTTCGCGCTATACTCTTTAATTATCTACAGCGAAACCATTGATAATATTCAGGACTGGATATTGGATTGGCTGCAACTCATCCCTGACCACATTGGCTGTGAATCGGGGCATAGCTGGCACCTTGTTGCAAATAAAACACCTCCACCGGGTCGGGGATGTTTAATTGTGCATAAAGCTAAGCTACCTTCGTGTATTAATTATTATCTGTATTTTAGCTTAAGCTTTTTCGTCGACTGCTGATTTAGTTGACGTAAATAAATAAATAAATAAATAAATAAATAAATAAATTAAATCTAAAGTAGCTTAAAGTTCCCAGATCATGTAAGACCGGAAGTTACAGAATTATGCACCAAATATGTACAGTGAGTTGGTCTCGAATCAGAAGCAATCTAAGGTTAACAGACAAAACAACAGTACACATAAAACAACTATGTATATAAATGCAGAAACAGAAAAAATAGAAGTAAGTAGACAGGCAGAGAAATTTATCTCACGCAGGAATTAAAAGCATACAAACAATATATTATCCCACAGACTATATCGACTCACCATATCATGCTGATCAAAAATATATATACTTTATGGTGTCGGAAACGTCTCCTTCTGTGCGTTACAAACATCTGACCAATTTTATAATACACTTTGCAAGGGTATAATAATGGGAATAAAAATAGCAACTATAGCAATATTACAAAAGGTGACACAAGTTATCCTGTTAAAATTGAAAAGAAGGAGGCCATACAGGGATTACGCATATCCAATTAAAAATAAAGAAAAATTACTGTTGGCACACAAACAATTAAAAACTATGTAACAAACACTGTCAAAGAGCTAAGACTACAACACATATAAGATTATAGCCAACACCCCAAACACATCTTTTGACACTGTTGTAAATGTTACCATCGGCACATTGCCTCGAACAGAGAATGACAATGAGTATGTAATACCTATAATATGCGAGCTAACAATATATTTAGTTGCAATACCAGTAAAACTAAAAGCGCAAAAACAGTAGCCCAAGCAATATTTTAAATTAAAATTTTTAATCCTTTATACTAAAGTTCGGTCCTATGAAGACGTTTATAGCAGATATGGGTACTGTGTATAAAACTTCAATTATTAATGACTTCTGCTAATATAAGAAAAAAGAGGGAATAGAAAACAAGCCTGGTGTTTAACAATTTGATCGCATTATTATCAAACCTTCTTGTGTCGGAATGACAGACATTAAAATTCTAATTAATTAAAAATTGTTTTAAATATTATTTATTTTGATATAAATTAATTTAAACACAAGGATTTAATATATACTATTTCGGAAAATTGAAATTGAAATAAATAAATTTTTAATTAAATTGTTCGTGGTATCCTAGCAGTGCAACGATAAAACTTTTTTATTAATGTGCTAGTTAGGCTAAAAATAAGATTATTTGGCTTCATTTAAAATAGAGCAAATTGATAGCATTTGAAATTTAAAAATTTAACCACATACTATATTGATTTTTATGAATACTTAAATATTAATTTACTTAATACAGTAGTATTACTACTAATGATTACTACTGTTTCTATAACTGTGACCTACTATTTTTGCTGCTATTTACTTTGTGAGTGTCTTTTGGGACCATTTAAAAAAAAAAATTGTTTAATAACGGAAAGAACTATTAAGATTATGTTGTTTTATTGAATTGAGAATAAAGAAAAATAAAAATTTTTTCTGTCTGCTCCAAGTCTTCCAAAGTTAGCTAAAGAAAATAGAAATGCTGATGGCGGAAAGGATTACTCGATGCAGTAAATAATTAAAGTGTAAGGCGGCTTTAGATTCAGCATGGATGTAGTTCTGATCATGATCAGGCTCAGAATTTTGATATTAAAAAAAATGTGTAGTCGTTTAAGCTTTGTATACCCAAGATCCTAAATTTCTTATAAGTTTTCATATAGTGACTGCATATCCAAATTTTCTATGGATGTAACTAGATTTAGCTGAAAGTACATTCTTATTAACATGTAAGTAATCTGAAACTCTGATAGAGTCTTCCTGTCAGAATGACTAGAGAAGTGCCCAGGCAAATGAATTTTCAACTTTATTTTGATAATTATTTGCCTCTTTTGAATATTTGGCGGTTAAACAATTTTAGCTTTGGAATAGAATCCCAAACAACAATGCACTTGATTACTTTAATGAAACATCCACGGGGTATGTCTGATGAGTATTGTAACGATCCTTTTTCGTCCTTCGGGATATTTGCAATATCTCTTGGGCTAGGTTCGGCACAACAAAATTTATTTTGTGCCCCGGTGAAATCAGAATATGTCTGTTTGTTGATTTGGTTTTGTAATATGTTTATTTGCGATCGTTTACGGGCTTGATTGGATATGACAAGTTTCTCTATGGTAGGTCTGGACTTGGACAGCGTTGTTGATTCACTTCGAATCCCTCGTCGTCCCTTCTTGCTTTCCCTTTGCTTCTGTAGCCGTTGCTGGTTGTTGTCTCGGCCCGTATCGTGTGCTTGGCTGGTGCTCCACACCTCTGCACCCCTTTCGCTATGCTTGTTGAGATGGCTTTCGCTTTTTGGTTCTGGGATAAATCCCGTAGCTACTATCACGAAGCAGGATGTTCCTCAGCAATTGGTAATCGTCAGGATATATAGATCCTGGAATTCCGGCAGTAGGATATATCCTCGTGCCTACCACTGACTTTGGATACTCCTGGAAATGCTTGGCTTCTCTCCAACTCACTCTAGCTTGGGTATGGTGTTTACTATCCTTAATTAAGGATTTGTTGCTGTCGAAATGAACTGTACAGGTTACTCGTAAGGCCTGTATAGTTCCTTGTTTTTCCTTTGCTCCTTCTGTTTCCTTGATAAGTTCTTAAGGTTACTCGTAAGGCCTTAATTACTTGTTACTTGATCACGACTTGATGACTTGATGATTTTGGTTGACAGACGTTGCCTTTATATAGGCAGTTCCCATGGCCTCAGGAACACATTGGTGTGGTACCGCTATACAGCTGGTATATTTCCATCGGCCCTCTGCTTTCACCCACGCATTCACTTGTTGCTATGCGTGGTGAAAGTCCCGCAAATCCTTGGCGCATGTGTCCACTTTCTCTGTGGCTGCGCGCCCATTTATTCCTTGTCCCTGTCTTTCTCGTTTGTGCATATTGACTTGCATCACTTTCTTACGCTGGCGTCGCCTTTCTATTGGCCGCCCATCGTATCCCGTTGACTTTCTCTGCTTTCATCGCTGCCTTTGCCCGTCGCTCCCTTTGATCCACTTGTCATACCCAGTTTCGCACATATTTTCTCCTTATTATATTTACATACATATATATGACAATTATATTAACTTAAGCTATTGTTTAACGATAATCATATTGATTAAATTAACATACGAAATCGTTTAATTTCCCATACAATGCCCTTTCATACGCATATCGTATCTGTTAGATAGCGGGCTTCCCCATTGTTCATCCCCCCCCTTCGGTTCGCATATTCCCCTATCCAATCCACAAACCATCATTGCTTCATACAAAGCATGCATGCCCCGCACCCGTCTCATGGGCTTGCTTGGCCCTCACTTTTATTTTCTCTCGCTCACCAGATTTTGGCTGCTCGCAATCTAACTGCTTTCATTCTCATGAGCGTGACGTAGGCAGAGAGTGCGCTATTGGTCACCGATACTCTCCCTCACGCATAGTGTACGTGTGACATGCGTGTACACTTATTCAGCGTATTCTAACGCATGCATTCATATTTGCCTCTCTGTGCTCTTAATTTGCATAAGTAGACCAATGCCCCCGTTTGTGTGCAATTATGCAGTCAAGCCGGGTTCCATTACTCTTATATCGTTGATTTCGTGTATTCTGCCTCCCACGCAACTTCCCGCTTGTACGAAATTGCCAGCGGTCGCCTGTGATTCGATCGAGCCTTGCTTGATCGTACGTCATGAGTCCAACTTGGTTTGATCGTACGTCATAGGCTCGAATTGGTTCGATCGTACGTCATAGGTTCGATCGAACCATGTTGGACTTGGTTGTCCCTTGCATATGCGTGCATATTGGTTTTTTTTGTATTATGCTTCCCACGCATCTTCCCGCTTGTACGAAATCGCCAGCGGTGACGTGTGGTTCGATCGACCCGGTTTGATCGTAAGCCATCGGTTCGATCGACCAGTAGTAGGCTTGGTCGTATATCGTAACTTAGGTTTGTGTCTCGGCTGTATCTTGTATTCGGTGCTTTATTTGTATCGTTGGATTGTGCCGCTGTTTGCTTGTTGTGTGGGATATTATAGTTAATTATAATGTTCCTCACACTCCCCCCCTTCTTCGGGAGGGATTTGCCCTCCCCTGTCCCTTGTGCTTGTTATATATATGTGTTTTTTTTTTTTTTGTGTATTATCTTTGTTCCTTTTTTTTTTTCTTAGTTTTGGCATGCGTTCTACTTGTTTTGTTTTTGGGACTCAGCTCGCATCTTTTATTGGCCTTATGGCATCTTCTATTGTTGGCGATTACTGAGTATCTTTTCGGTAATGTTGGCGGATTAGGGCATCTTTTCATTATTTGTGTTTTTTTTTTGTGTTTGGCCCGTTCCGCATCTTTTCTTACTTACTAACTTATTTCTAATCTTTTTTTTTTTTTTTTTTTTTTTTTTTATTGTTTCTCCCTAAATACCCTAACTACCCCCTGTGCAAATCTAATTCTATACCTAATTCTACCCGCCCACACTAATCTAACTGATCTTGGCCCCTCATGTTGGGCCATTTGCCCCACCATTTCTGAGACCGTCTCCGGCCATTCGTTCTCTTCCACTGCCTCATACCTCTCATGCCCTTCTGGCGCTGGGCAAGACAACTGCCTGGCCAATATTGGCCGAACATTCTCATTTTGCCCCGTGGGTGCAGACATTTGTCTATTTAATGCCGGTCTTGGCCACACCCACGGGCACTCTTGGGATTCGAGTTGTTGCTGTTGAAGTTGCTGCTGCTGATGTTGCTGTGGCTCCTGCTGTTGTTGCTCTGGTTTTTCTTGCTGTTGTTGTTGTTGCTGTGGCTGCAATTGTTGTTGCATCAATTGTAGCTGCAGTTGTTGCAGTTGTTGTTGCTGCTGCACTTGTTGCTGGCATTGTTGCAGTTGTTGTTGCTGTTGCTGCACTTGCTGCTGCCATTGTTGCAGTTGTTGTTGCTGTTGCTGCACTTGCTGCTGCCATTGTTGCAGTTGTTGTTGTTGCTGCAACTGTTGCTGCCATTGTTGCAGTTGTTGTTGCTGCTGTATTATCAGCGCCAGCCGTTCCCTCGCCCGCTTCAACTGCTCCTCCTCCTCCTCTTGGCTTTTCTCCCACGCCAGCAGATCCCTCTCAGCTTCTTGCTGCTGCAGGATCTGCTGACGCCACCAACTCATCCATTGCGTGTTCTCAGCCGCGGCTCGTTCTGCCTCCCAATCCATGCACTCCGGCTCGAGTGGAGGTGGGCTGGCTACTCCATCAGCCGCACCTTCATCAGCCACGGCCATCCCCGCCGTTTCGCTGGCCTCTGACATTGAGTCCACCATACGGAACGGCGTTGATGGCCGCGCTGGCTCCCACAATCTTGCCGGCGGCTCATATATTATGTTTTGGTCCCATGGCGCATATTCGTCTGGGCTATTTCGATCGCTTCTCGCCTCTTCCGCCCCTTCGTTCTCCATTAGCTGCATAGCCTCATCCAGCTCCCTCCACACTGCCTCATCGTCGCTCTCCTCTTCCCGTATGTTTACCGCTGACTCGGCCTCGCTCTCCTCCGTCATATACCCGCTTTCATCTCCGTCCTCATCTAACTCCTCATCCGAAGAGGCGGCGATGGCCGGATTTGCCATGTCCGGCACATCGTCGTCGGACTCCTCATCGGACCGATGCCAGTCACCGCGTTCCATATTGGCCCGCAGTGCCGCACCTCGTCGAGCTACGCCTTCATCCTGGCCAAAATTAGCAAAATTCTTTGTTTTTTTTTTTTTTTGTCTTTACTCGCCGAGTGATAAACTTTGAGTGTTTCCTGATCATGACACTTGCACGCATGAAACCTCGCCTTTCGGTCATTTCTTTGATGTTTACCGATATTTAGGATTTCTCCTCCTTGCCCTTGTTCTCTTGGCATATTTTCAAACGCCGAGATGCTCCACCATTATATGCATAGTAGCATGCGCATGTGTATGTGCATTGCTGTGACTCACCATTACATACGTCATATCGTGCGTAGGTGTGGGTGCGTAACATCATGCGTCTGTGTGGGTGCGTTTCCCCTCTCTTTTCGCGGTGTATGCGCATATGTGTTGGTGTTGTCCCCTCTCTTTTCGCGGTGTATGCGCATATGTGTTGGTGCTGTCATTACGTGTCATTACGATATTCGCACATCTTCATTGTGCTCTGCGATGCGGTTTGCAACTTTGCTATAATTTGTTTCTGATGCGATGCGTTTTTAGATTTTCAGCTCTAAGTCATGTTTTGAGTTCTCTGTCCAGCCGGCCGGTCTGTGCAGATTTTCTCGCCGCCATGTCATTCGAGTCGTCCATCCTCATTGCTCATCACTTTTCGTGCCATCCGCTTCTTCGCATATTTGTTGCTTCAGTTGGCTGATGTGTGCTTGTCTGGTTTTTTTCGTTTCTTTGTGAGGTGGTGTTCTTTTGCCCATACCGTTGCTCCAATCACTGGTCTCCATTCTCTTCGTCTCAGATTGTAATGGCGGGCCTGATCCTGTGCGGCCGTTTCCAGATTTCGCCGTATTAGTTCGAACAGCTCTTGCATTTGTTTTACCTTCGCGTCTGGTGGTATCGTTTGCTTCCCTGTGCCTATCGTGACATTATCGTATAGTGCACCCGGCATTCTTGGTTCACGACCCTGTATTACATACGCTGGCGTGAATCCTGTTGCCTCTGATTGGCTTGTATTCACTGCTAGAGTTATTTCTGGCCAACTTTCATCCCAGTTGCGTTGATTTTCCCCCGTAAACTGAGCAATCATTGTTTTTACTGTTCTATTTGCTCTTTCGGTTGGATTTTCTTGTGGCGTGTACGGTGCTGTCAGTTGGTGTTGGCATCCCCATTCTTCTAACATTTTTTTGAATATCCTGCTAGTGAATTGAACTCCATTGTCCGTTATCACCATTTTTGGAGCTCCGAATCGAGATAGTACCCTCTCTCGAAAGGCCTTAACTAGACTTTCTGCAGTTGCCTTCCGCATCGGTATCAGTTCTGTCCATTTCGAAAACCTGTCAATGATTACTAGTAGCATCGAATTTCCGTGTTTCGATCTTGGCAACGGTCCTACAAAGTCAGCGCATACTGTAGCCCATGGTTCTTCCGGTATTTGTGTTAGCATCTTTCCCGCTGCCTGCTGTTGGCTGGGTTTATATTGTTGGCATATCGTACACTTTCCTACAAATGTCCTGATATCTCGTTGCATTCCTGGCCAGTAATATCTTGCTGCGGTCCTGGCAGTAGTTCGTCTGCTCCCTGTATGCCCTGCTGTTGTTGCCGTGTGGTTTTCGGCCATTACTTGATTACGTAGTGTTTTTGGCACACATAGTTTCCAAGCTACCACTTCTTCTTGGCCTGCTCTGTGCGGAATGTTCCTGTATACCTGACTATTTTCTATAATGTAATCCGGATATTTCTGTGGTTGTTGTTTTATTTTTCCCATTATGTCTTGGATCCACCCACACTCGTTGTTTGCTTGTCTTAATCTGGCACCATTATCTATTATTCTTTTGCACCCTTCCATTGGTTGTCTTGACAAAGCGTCTGCGACAATGTTTAATTTGCCCTTTCTGTATGCTATTTCGAAATCGTATTGTTGCAGTTCCAGTGCCCATCGGGCTATACGGCCCGTAGGGCTTTCTATGCTATTCAACCACTTCAACGCCATGTGATCTGTTACCACTTTAAATCGGTATCCTTCAAGGTATGGCTTTAGTTTGCGTATTGCCCATACTATCGCTAGGCATTCCTTTTCTGTTGCCGAATAGTTCTTTTCCGCTGGGTTTAATTCTCTTGACAGATATGATAGCACTCTCTCTCCATCCTCAGTGTTTTGTACCAATATGGCTCCTAATCCCACGTTACTTGCATCCGTCTGGAGCACAAACATTTTTGTGAAGTCTGGACATGCCAATACTGGGCCACTCGTCAGCCTTTCCTTTACAGCATCGAATGCTGCCTGATGCTCCTCGCTCCAGTGCCACTTTGTTCTCTTCTTTAGTAGTTCGTTCAATGGGTGTGTTAGTGCTGCAAAACCTGGTACGAACCGTCTGTACCAAGATGCCACTCCTAAGTACTGGCGTAATTCCTTTGTGCAAGTTGGTGGTTCTAATTGGGCTATTGCGGCCACCTTTTCTGGGTCCGTTGCAATACCGTTTTCTGTCACCAAGTGGCCTAGAAATTTTAGCTCTTTTCTAAAGAATTGACACTTCTCGGCATTAATTCTCAAGTTCGCTTCCTTCAATCTCCTGAACACTTCTTGTAGATGATTCATGTGTTCTTCGATTGTTTTGCTCACTATCACAATGTCATCTTGGTATGCGAATGCGTTGGGTATCATTTCTGGGCCGATGACTTGGTCCAGTGCGCGTTGGAAAGTTGCTGAAGCTGAGTGTAAACCGAATGGCATTACTTTCCATTGGAATAACCCCTTCCCTGGGACTGTGAATGCCGTCATTGGTCTACTTTTCTCTTCTAACGGAATCTGCCAGTATCCGTCCTTCAGATCTAAGCTGCTTATGAATTTTGCTTCGCGTAGTTGATTCAAGATGTAATCGATGCGTGGCATTGGGTATGCATCCTTTATAGATTTTGCGTTAATCTGTCTAAAATCTACGCATAATCTCCATTTGCCTGTCTGTTTCTTTCTCACCATCACTATGGGTGAGCTATATGGGCTTTGCGATGGTTCTATGCATCCCATTGTCAACAGTTCGTCGACCTTTGCATTGATTTCTCCTTGTATTTTCGGGTTTTTCGGGTAGTACCTTTGTTTTATTGGGATATCGTCCTTCATCGTTATGCGATGTATCCCCACCTTTGACAGTCCCTTAACTTTCCCTAATTCCTTCAATTCCTGACTCAGAAAGCTTTGTATTTCTTGCTGGTCACTCTTCTGAGTGACCATGATGGATATTCTTTCTACGCGCCTGCCCTGTATTCGCCTTACTGTCGGTATTCGCACTTTGTGGCCACCACACGATATTTCTGTGTTCATAATCCGGAGGAAATTCCACCCCAATATTAGCGCATCCATTCCTTCTGGCATGACCAGAAATGGCATGTGGATTTCCTTGTGTCCGAATCTCACGCATCCTGTCCATTGCTCTTCAATGTCTCGCACCTTTCCGTCTGCCATGTATACCTGTTTGTGTGTGTTCTCCCATTTTCCCTTATTCCTCACTGTTTCCAATATCTGCTTGCTGATGAAGCTACTCGTGGCTCCGGAGTCAATTGTCGCTTTCATCTGTATACCTGCTACTTCGATAATCGCTGACAATTGATCCTCTTCTTCTACTAGTTGGCCTATTAGTGGTGAGGAGCTTGTTGGCTGGGTCCCTGCTCGCCCCTGATAGACTGGAACCGCCCTTCGTTTCCCGAACTCCAACAACATTCTTTCGTCCTTTTGCCCACTTTTCCACACTGCCAGCAGAAATTGAGTCTCTGATTGTTGCATTCCCTGGCCCAGTGTCCGGCTCCCCCGCATCTGCGGCACGCCTGATTCGGGTTCAGGACTTTTCCGTCTCGGACGTTCTTGTTTTCTTGGTTTGGTCTCGAATGATTCTCCATGCTGTTGTCCTGGCATCTTCGGCACTGTGTGACTGGTGGCCCGTGATTATTTCCTCCTCTGTGGTTTGATTGGTTGTTATGTGTTCTTTGAGCATTGTTTTCGCGATGGAAATCGAATCGCTCCTGTTCGAGCATCTCGTGTTCTTCTGCCAACTGCATCAGCTCATCTAGATCTCTGACCCTGTGCGGCCGAACGAATATTTTTAGATCTGGAGTGCAATTTTCCAATATGACCTCCAATTGTTCGTACTCTGGTATTTTTAGGGGTCTCATCAATGTTTGCATATCCACCATATAGTCCTTGAAGTACTCGTTTCTGTTTTGCTTGCGATTTTTCACTTGATCAGCCAATTTGTTGAAGAATCCTTTCGGCAAGAAATATTTCTTGAAGCCCTCAACAAATTCCTTCCATGTTCGCCACTGCTTATTGTTTGCGACGTACCATTTGAGTGCCCTATCTTTCAGTAGCTCTGGCATCGCTCTCGGGATCATGTCCAGTTCGATGCCATACATGTCTGCTGACCACTCGATCTGTTCTATGAACTCTAGTGGTCTGGAATTGCCGTCGAACCTGAATGTCCACTCCCTCACTTCTTTTGCCACCTTGGCGTATTCGGTGGTCTTGTTTGTTGTATGTGGTGCCGTTTTCTTGGGGTCTATTGTTTGTCTCCTTATGTCCCTCTTTGTCTCTGCGCTATCTAGGGCTCCTTCGCTTCCCCATCTTGGTGGTAAATATGGTGGGATTGCTAGTGTGGCGATGTTTATTTTCTGGAATTCCTCGGCCTCACTTTCGCATGTTTTTGATGTGCTTGCTATTGTTTTCATTTTTATATTTTTCGAGTACTTTGTTTCCAATCTATTTATTTCCTCCTTCCAGTCTGGGTCCGTTTCATTCCTTTCTACCCACTCGCCTAGCTGTTTCCTCATTTCCTCCACTGTGCCGGTTATCTCGATCCCAATCCTTTGGCCTGTCTGTACCAAATCCTCCTTCTTCATGTGGTAAATCCATCCTTTTCCCATTTTTGATCCATCCTTTTCCCATTTATGATTTATAAACTGTATTTTTTTATTTCTAAATTTCACCAGTATAGCACGTTGGGCGCCAGTTGTAACGATCCTTTTTCGTCCTTCGGGATATTTGCAATATCTCTTGGGCTAGGTTCGGCACAACAAAATTTATTTTGTGCCCCGGTGAAATCAGAATATTTCTGTTTGTTGATTTGGTTTTGTAATATGTTTATTTGCGATCGTTTACGGGCTTGATTGGATATGACAAGTTTCTCTATGGTAGGTCTGGACTTGGACAGCGTTGTTGATTCACTTCGAATCCCTCGTCGTCCCTTCTTGCTTTCCCTTTGCTTCTGTAGCCGTTGCTGGTTGTTGTCTCGGCCCGTATCGTGTGCTTGGCTGGTGCTCCACACCTCTGCACCCCTTTCGCTATGCTTGTTGAGATGGCTTTCGCTTTTTGGTTCTGGGATAAATCCCGTAGCTACTATCACGAAGCAGGATGTTCCTCAGCAATTGGTAATCGTCAGGATATATAGATCCTGGAATTCCGGCAGTAGGATATATCCTCGTGCCTACCACTGACTTTGGATACTCCTGGAAATGCTTGGCTTCTCTCCAACTCACTCTAGCTTGGGTATGGTGTTTACTATCCTTAATTAAGGATTTGTTGCTGTCGAAATGAACTGTACAGGTTACTCGTAAGGCCTGTATAGTTCCTTGTTTTTCCTTTGCTCCTTCTGTTTCCTTGATAAGTTCTTAAGGTTACTCGTAAGGCCTTAATTACTTGTTACTTGATCACGACTTGATGACTTGATGATTTTGGTTGACAGACGTTGCCTTTATATAGGCAGTTCCCATGGCCTCAGGAACACATTGGTGTGGTACCGCTATACAGCTGGTATATTTCCATCGGCCCTCTGCTTTCACCCACGCATTCACTTGTTGCTATGCGTGGTGAAAGTCCCGCAAATCCTTGGCGCATGTGTCCACTTTCTCTGTGGCTGCGCGCCCATTTATTCCTTGTCCCTGTCTTTCTCGTTTGTGCATATTGACTTGCATCACTTTCTTACGCTGGCGTCGCCTTTCTATTGGCCGCCCATCGTATCCCGTTGACTTTCTCTGCTTTCATCGCTGCCTTTGCCCGTCGCTCCCTTTGATCCACTTGTCATACCCAGTTTCGCACATATTTTCTCCTTATTATATTTACATACATATATATGACAATTATATTAACTTAAGCTATTGTTTAACGATAATCATATTGATTAAATTAACATACGAAATCGTTTAATTTCCCATACAATGCCCTTTCATACGCATATCGTATCTGTTAGATAGCGGGCTTCCCCATTGTTCATTCCCCCCCCTTCGGTTCGCATATTCCCCTATCCAATCCACAAACCATCATTGCTTCATGCAAAGCATGCATGCCCCGCACCCGTCTCATGGGCTTGCTTGGCCCTCACTTTTATTTTCTCTCGCTCACCAGATTTTGGCTGCTCGCAATCTAACTGCTTTCATTCTCATGAGCGTGACGTAGGCAGAGAGTGCGCTATTGGTCACCGATACTCTCCCTCACGCATAGTGTACGTGTGACATGCGTGTACACTTATTCAGCGTATTCTAACGCATGCATTCATATTTGCCTTTCTGTGCTCTTAATTTGCATAAGTAGACCAATGCCCCCGTTTGTGTGCAATTATGCAGTCAAGCCGGGTTCCATTACTCTTATATCGTTGATTTCGTGTATTCTGCCTCCCACGCAACTTCCCGCTTGTACGAAATTGCCAGCGGTCGCCTGTGATTCGATCGAGCCTTGCTTGATCGTACGTCATGAGTCCAACTTGGTTTGATCGTACGTCATAGGCTCGAATTGGTTCGATCGTACGTCATAGGTTCGATCGAGCCATGTTGGACTTGGTTGTCCCTTGCATATGCGTGCATATTGGTTTTTTTTGTATTATGCTTCCCACACATCTTCCCGCTTGTACGAAATCGCCAGCGGTGACGTGTGGTTCGATCGACCCGGTTTGATCGTAAGCCATCGGTTCGATCGACCAGTAGTAGGCTTGGTCGTATATCGTAACTTAGGTTTGTGTCTCGGCTGTATCTTGTATTCGGTGCTTTATTTGTATCGTTGGATTGTGCCGCTGTTTGCTTGTTGTGTGGGATATTATAGTTAATTATAATGTTCCTCACAGTATGTCGCAGATTTCGACGGTGTTGACATATCTCTAACATCGTGGTTGGAAAATAAAATCATATCATTAGCATCCACCTATGGTGGTTGTTGGAGGAGAAATCCTGAATTTAAATTCATTCATTTAATTGTTCTGATTTTCTTCTTTTTCCCTTTACATTGTACCTTGAATTGCTCTCTCTCGTAGCATATAACTTTAAGAATTCACTGTACCATGAGAACTCGAGTGCGACGAACGCAATTAAATGTACAAACGGAATATCGTCGACTAATCTTTTCGGAAAAATTGTGGAACTATAGGCAAAGGAAGTTATGAAGCATCGAATCTCCTAACTAGGAAACAATTTAGTAGCTGGCCGAGAAATTGGCCAACAGTGGGATACTTCCCAAGGACAAAGTTTGTCGATTCAAAAAAGCCAAAAAAGAATATGTTGAAATTGACAGTCCCTTTGCGGGTGCACAATACAATAGGTACATGGAAGGCGTTGATTTAATCGACAGCGTAATTGAAAGATACAAAATTTTACCAAGAAGTGGTACGTTCGTATTTTTCACCATCTACTAGAATTGGTTGTCAGCAATTCCAGGCTTTTATATAAACGCGTTCGCAAGGATGTATTACGCATTAAACTTTGTGGTTTTTCCGACTTTCGGCTAAATATTGTCGATATAGAGAATAACGAAGCTTGAAACCTAATCAAATGGTGCGGCAGGATGAAGTTGGACATTGGCCTATCTGGGCAGAAAAGTAAAAAAGGTACAAGTACCCAAACTGCACAGCATTTTCACAAGTAATGTGCGAGAAATAAATAATAAATAAAACCATTGTTTTTTAAACGTTCATCTAAATTAAACATGTGCAAATCAGGAACATTTAAGGAATTGTTGCCCTTAGATGAGGAATTAGCGGCTCTGGACTTGGACCAGTCTAGTTCCTCCTCTTTGGGCAATGTTTTGGGTATGTGCTTTTAGGGATCAAAGTTACGCTTTGATGCACCCCCTTCGCAGTCCAACAATCCGACATTATGATAGTGTTTGGCTTTATGTAACGGTCCTTATTACCTCAAGCAGAGCTGGCCTTCATTTCCGTTTCCCGAATTCACCCCCCAGTAACAAGTATACCTCCCGAATAACGACATCTCATGCTCATCCACATTGAACTTCTGCTCCATGTTAGCAGATCTTTCCCAGACTTTAGATTGCTCAAAAATCGTGTATTTCCTGACAAAAATTTACACCCGTTTAACATTTAACGACGATTCTGTACGAATCGGTATTGACGTTGACATCGGAAATTAAATTCCTTGGTCAATGTCGCTGGTTTACTACAGGAGGTACAATTTAATGTCCTTCAAAGTGCTCCATGAGCAAACAAAAATTCAAGCAACTCATCATCCGTCATTTTGATGATTTTTTTTTAAGTTTTCATTTTTAATTTTATTTTAAAATTAACTCTTTTTGGTTCTTAATATTTTAATCAGTATTTTAAGTCTTATTTTTAAGTAATATTTTTAATTTGAAATTAACTCTTTTTTTGTTCTTAATATTTCAATCAGTATTTTAAGTCTTATTTGAATAAGACTTAAGTCTTTATTGAAAATAACAAAATGGTTTAAATTGCCCGGTAAAAAAACACTGTTCAAAATACGCGCCAAAAATCAAGACAGTATGGCAACGCCAAAACCTAAAATAACTGAGTTAACCAACACTAAAATTCAATTTAGCAGATTTTTAAGCCTTTTTTTTATTTTCCAACAATGAAATCTCGAGTAGCTGTAGTAAATATTTAACGAATTTTTCTCTTTCGTTTGATACCAAAATTATGTAGTTAAGGCGCGTTTTGGTCCCAAATAGCTGTAGTAAATATTTACCGCAACCAATAAGAAAAGCATGGACTGGGAAGAAAGGGATGTAAACCCGGATGGCAACAGAGGCGCTATGTGGGCAAAGCAGAGCAACAAGGATAAGAAGTTAATGGTCGCACATCAGTCGAGAAAGTGGATGAATTTCTTTTGGCCTTACGAGTAACCTCAAGAACGTTTGGCGCCTAGCAAGTTACAAGTACAAGTATACAAAAGTATACGAAATAAATATCAACACCTACTCAAACTTATAAATCACCGTGGCTCAAAATAAATTTAGTTGTGCCGAACCTAGTCATAAGAGATTGGAAAACATCCCGAAGGATGGAAAAAGGATCGTTACAACTGGCGCCTAACGTGCTACTGGTGAAATTCAGCCACAATAAGGGTGTATAGGAGGAAATGAGAAAAGAGCTAGGCGAGTGGGTGGACAACAACGAGTCTAACCCAGAATGGAAGGAAAAGATAAACAGATTAGAGGAGAAGTTCACAAAAATGACCAAACCAAAACCAGGAACAAGCTCAACAAAGACAGGCGAGAACGGTGTGGCCGAGGCGTTTCAAAAAATAGGCATTGCCACTCTAGCAATTCCACCATTCATACCACCAAGATGGAGACGTGAAGGAGCTCAACAACAACAACCAAAGAAGACAAACGATTGAACCCACAAAAATAATGCCAAGTACAGCAAACACGACCATTGAGTATGCTAAGGTGGCTAAACAAGTAAGAGAGTGGACATTTAGGTTCGATGGCAACTCGAGACCTTTGGAATTTCTAGAAGAAATAGATCGGTCAGCGGACATGTACGGCATAGAACTGGATATGATACCAAGGGCTATGCCAGTGCTGCTAAACGACAGAGCTCTCATGTGGTACATAGCAAACAATAAATAATGGCGGTCATGGAAAGAATTTGCGGAATGCTTCAAGAAATATTTTCTACCAAAGGGATTTTTCAATACACTGGCCGATCAGTTCAAAGCACGCAGACAGAGCAACAATGAATTCTTCAAGGACTACATGGTAGACATGCAAACAATGGTGAGGCCTGTTAAAAACCCCTAATTTGAACAGCTAGAAGTTATTTTGCAAAATTGTACACCAGACATGAGAATATTTGTTCGGCCGCACAGGTTACAAATCTGGATGTGCTGATGCAAAATGCTAGAGCAGGAAAGAGGCGAATTCCATCGAGGAAATAATTCCCAAAGAGGACACAACAGCCAAGCAAGCCACAAGGGAATAAAAAACTACGGGCCCCAAGAACCGCAATGCAGAAGGTGCCAGGATACCAGTACGCAAGATCAGATAAGGACGAATTAAGGAAATAATAACATACAAGATGGGAGAGTCATGAATCCAAACAAGGCGTGCCGAAGGTGTGGTGACGCAGGACACTGGCCCAACTATTGTAATAATCACCGGCTAAGTTTCTGTTGGCAATGCGGCAAAATCGGAACAAAGACAAAAGAATGTTGTTGGAGGTCGGGAAACGGATTACGGTTTCAGCTTATGAGGACCGAGCAGGAACCAAGTCAGCAAGCGCCTTGTCAGCAGTGATCGAAGTGGCAGGAATAGAAACAAATGTGACAATAGACTCTGGAGCCACGAGCAGCTCCATTAGCAGGCGGATGGTAGAAACTCTAAAAAACAAACGAGAATGGGAGGACACTCACAAGCAGGTATACATGGCAGACGGGAAGATCAGAGATATAAAAGAGCTGTGATGGGTGGGATGGGTATAACATTTCTCGTCATGACGGACGGAATGGATTCACTAATCTTAGGAAGTAATTTCTTAAGGCTCATGAACACCGAAATATCATGCGGGGGCCACAGGATAAAAATACCAACTATGAAGAGGATGTATCCTCTGCCCTGTAGGGCAGGATTGCCGAACGTATATCCATCATGGTGACACAGAAGGAAGAGCAAACGGAAATACAAAAATTTCTAGAACACGAATTGAGAAAATTGGAAAAATTCAAGGGACCATCAAAAGTGGGGATACACCGCATAACGATGAAGGACGAAATCTCGATAAAACAACGATAATATCCAAAAAATCTCAAGATGCAAGGGAAGATCAATGTGAAAGTTTATGAGTTGCTAAATTTAGGATGCATAGAACCGACACAAAGCCCATAGTAATGGTGAAGAAAAAACAGACGGGCAAATAGAGATTATGGGTTGACTTCAGACAAATCAATGCGAAGTCAATAAAGGGCGCATATCTGATGCCGCCGTCGATAATATACTGAATCAACTCCGGGATTCAAGGCTTATAGGTAGTTTGCTCCTAAAGACGGATATTGGCAAATACCACTGGAGGACAGATGTAGGCCAATGACAGCGTTCACCGTCCCAGGGAAAGGACTATTCCAATGGAAGGTAATGCCGTTCGGTTTACATTCAGCTTCAGCGACCCTTCAGCGGGCACTATACCAAGTGATTGTCCCGGAGTTGATGCCGAACGCATTTGCATACCAAGATGACTTCGTAATTGTGAGTAAAACATTAGAAGACCATAAAAAACACCTGCGGGAAGTATTCAGACGACTGAGAGAGGCAAACTTAAGGATTAACTCAGAGAAATGCCAGTTCTTCAGAAAGGAGTTAAAATTTCTAGGACACGTGGTAAAAGAAAATGTCATTGGCCCGGACCTGGACTAAGTAGCTGCAATAGCCCAGCTGAAACCGCCAACGTGTGTAAAGGAATTACGCCAATATCTGGGGGTCGCATCATGGTATAGATGATTCGTACCAGGATTTGCAACTCTGACGCATCCACTAAACACGCTGCTTAAGAAGAAAACAAGGTGGCACTGGAATGAAGAGCATCATGAAGCATTCGATGCAGTGAAAGAAAAACTAACGAATGGACCAGTATTACCATTCCGGACTTCACGAAACTGTTTGTACTACAGAGAGACGCAAGCAATGTGGGACTAGCAGCAGTCCTGATTCGGAATACAGAAGATGGCGAGAGGGTCCTATAATACTTATCTGGATTTTTTTTCACACACTGGCCGATCAGTTCAAAGCACGCAGACAGAGCAACAATGAATTCTTCAAGGACTACATGGTAGACATGCAAACAATGGTGAGGCCTGTTAAAAACCCCTAATTTGAACAGCTAGAAGTTATTTTGCAAAATTGTACACCAGACATGAGAATATTTGTTCGGCCGCACAGGTTACAAATCTGGATGTGCTGATGCAAAATGCTAGAGCAGGAAAGAGGCGAATTCCATCGAGGAAATAATTCCCAAAGAGGACACAACAGCCAAGCAAGCCACAAGGGAATAAAAAACTACGGGCCCCAAGAACCGCAATGCAGAAGGTGCCAGGATACCAGTACGCAAGATCAGATAAGGACGAATTAAGGAAATAATAACATACAAGATGGGAGAGTCATGAATCCAAACAAGGCGTGCCGAAGGTGTGGTGACGCAGGACACTGGCCCAACTATTGTAATAATCACCGGCTAAGTTTCTGTTGGCAATGCGGCAAAATCGGAACAAAGACAAAAGAATGTTGTTGGAGGTCGGGAAACGGATTACGGTTTCAGCTTATGAGGACCGAGCAGGAACCAAGTCAGCAAGCGCCTTGTCAGCAGTGATCGAAGTGGCAGGAATAGAAACAAATGTGACAATAGACTCTGGAGCCACGAGCAGCTCCATTAGCAGGCGGATGGTAGAAACTCTAAAAAACAAACGAGAATGGGAGGACACTCACAAGCAGGTATACATGGCAGACGGGAAGATCAGAGATATAAAAGAGCTGTGATGGGTGGGATGGGTATAACATTTCTCGTCATGACGGACGGAATGGATTCACTAATCTTAGGAAGTAATTTCTTAAGGCTCATGAACACCGAAATATCATGCGGGGGCCACAGGATAAAAATACCAACTATGAAGAGGATGTATCCTCTGCCCTGTAGGGCAGGATTGCCGAACGTATATCCATCATGGTGACACAGAAGGAAGAGCAAACGGAAATACAAAAATTTCTAGAACACGAATTGAGAAAATTGGAAAAATTCAAGGGACCATCAAAAGTGGGGATACACCGCATAACGATGAAGGACGAAATCTCGATAAAACAACGATAATATCCAAAAAATCTCAAGATGCAAGGGAAGATCAATGTGAAAGTTTATGAGTTGCTAAATTTAGGATGCATAGAACCGACACAAAGCCCATAGTAATGGTGAAGAAAAAACAGACGGGCAAATAGAGATTATGGGTTGACTTCAGACAAATCAATGCGAAGTCAATAAAGGGCGCATATCTGATGCCGCCGTCGATAATATACTGAATCAACTCCGGGATTCAAGGCTTATAGGTAGTTTGCTCCTAAAGACGGATATTGGCAAATACCACTGGAGGACAGATGTAGGCCAATGACAGCGTTCACCGTCCCAGGGAAAGGACTATTCCAATGGAAGGTAATGCCGTTCGGTTTACATTCAGCTTCAGCGACCCTTCAGCGGGCACTATACCAAGTGATTGTCCCGGAGTTGATGCCGAACGCATTTGCATACCAAGATGACTTCGTAATTGTGAGTAAAACATTAGAAGACCATAAAAAACACCTGCGGGAAGTATTCAGACGACTGAGAGAGGCAAACTTAAGGATTAACTCAGAGAAATGCCAGTTCTTCAGAAAGGAGTTAAAATTTCTAGGACACGTGGTAAAAGAAAATGTCATTGGCCCGGACCTGGACTAAGTAGCTGCAATAGCCCAGCTGAAACCGCCAACGTGTGTAAAGGAATTACGCCAATATCTGGGGGTCGCATCATGGTATAGATGATTCGTACCAGGATTTGCAACTCTGACGCATCCACTAAACACGCTGCTTAAGAAGAAAACAAGGTGGCACTGGAATGAAGAGCATCAGGAAGCATTCGATGCAGTGAAAGAAAAACTAACGAATGGACCAGTATTACCATTCCGGACTTCACGAAACTGTTTGTACTACAGAGAGACGCAAGCAATGTGGGACTAGCAGCAGTCCTGATTCGGAATACAGAAGATGGCGAGAGGGTCCTATAATACTTATCTGGATTGTTTTTCCTCGGAAAAAACGTACTCTGCAACAGGAGAAGCGCGTCTGACGATAGTATTAGCTGTACGCAAACTGAGGCTATACCTAGAAGCTTACGATTTTAAAGTAGTGATCGATCATATGGCACTAAAATGGCTAAACAGTATAGAAAGCCCCACGGGTCGAATAGCAAGATAGGCATTTGAACTAAAACAGTACGACTTCGAAATATCGTATCGAAAAGGCAAGCTGAACATTGTAGTGGGCGCCCTCTAAAGGCAACCACTAGAAGTATGCAAACAAATAACTGGAAAAGGCTTTACGAGATCAAATCAAATAATGGAGGAAAAGCACACATCAGCGACGGCCGGGCTTACGGGCACCAGGAGAACAATTGCTAGGACCGCCGCTGGATACTACTGGCCGGGAATGCAAAGAGACATCAGAACTTTTGTCGGGAAATGCATGACATGCCTACACTTTAAACCCAATCAACAACAAGCGGCAGGAAAGTTGTTAACACAGGTACTTGATGAGCCATGTGCAACAATATGTGCTGACTTCGTTGGGCCATTGCCCAGATCAAAGCATAGAAATTCGATGCTACTGGTAATTATTGATCGATTCTCGAAATGCACAAATGTCATACCCATACGTAAGGCAACCGCAGAGAATTTTGTTAAGGCCTTCAGAGAAAGGATTTTGTCAAGATTCGGTACACCGAAGGTAGTCAAACCGGATAATGGAGTCCAATTCACGAGAAGGATCTTCAAGAAAATGCTAGAAGAATGGGGAAGCAACCACCAGCTACAGCTGGAGATACGATCAAGATGATGATTGCCCAATATGCAGGAGATAACCAGCGGAATTGGGACGAGTGCTGGCCAGAAATAACATTGGCAATAAACACAAGGCAATCGCAAGCGACTGGATTCACGCCAGCATTTGTGGTACAAGGTCGAGAACTAAGGATGCCGGGAGCCATGTATGACAGCATCACGAAAGGCACAGGAAAAGAACCAGTAATACCGGAGGCAAAAACAAACCAGATGCAAGAAGGAACCTAGAGACAGCGGCGCAAGATCAGGCACTGCACTATAACTTGAGACGGCGAGAATGGATACCAACAATCGGATCTACAGTATGGGCAAAGGAGCATCATCTATCAAACACAGCAGAAGGTTTTGCAGCAAAACTGGAGGAGGGCCATACAAGGTAGTAGAATTCACATCCCCGGTCATATGTAAATTACGACATGAAGACACAGGAAATATCAGACAAGCACACATTAGACGAAGAGTGATCGTTGGCAACATGTTGCTGCAATTTAAACACGCAACATTATGATACGACAACATGTTCGATCGAACCGCTTACAGCTATCGACGAATTTCGTCACAGCGGGAAGATGCGTGGGAGGCGGAGAGCGAAAATGAACCGGTGACCATACAATACTATACCGTTATACGTGTGCATAAGTGAGCGCGGGTACCGGTGGAACGGTAGATCATAGATCGCGAACGCGATCTATGACGCTGGACGGCTGGGCGAGACTAAGGGGAGTCCGAAATCAAGCAATGAGATGGAGAGCCAAAGTGAGGACTATACATGCTGAACGGGGGTTAGTGTGTGCATACAAAACCATACAAATATCGATGATCGAGTTCGATTGGCAAAGAGGGGTATCCACAAGACGAAGAAAAGGGGGGTTAAATCTTGGGGAAGCCCTAAATATGAGGCGAATATGTATATTGATGACGTAGAAAAATGAAATTAGCCCTTAAATTAGTTGAACGGGAGAAATGAAACTCAATATATTATATATATGAAACTCAATATCTACGTATAAAGAAAGAGAGCAACAATTATCCTGAATTTATGGAATGAGCGGAGCAAAGGACAGGATATGCAACCAATAAGAAAAGCATGGACTGGGGAGAAAGGGATGTAAGCCCGGATGGCAACAGAGGCGCTATGAGGGCAAAGCAGAGCAACAAGGATAAGAAGTCAATGGTCGCACAGCAGTCGAGAAAGTGGATGCGGCTGAGCCAAGACTTTTACGGGACTGTCACTACGCGTGGCAACAGCGTGGAGGTAAGCGAAGGGCCGATGGAAAGTTACCGTCTGTATATCGTTATCACACCAAGTGATTCTAGAGAAAGTCATCGAGTTCTGACCAAGTGAACAACAAGCGAAGCGACAAATCTCTTTTGGCCTTACGAGTAACCTCAAGAACGTTTGGCGCCTAGCAAGTTACTAGTACAAGCAAGTCATAGAGTTTATGAGGCCTTACGAGTAACCTTATGAATTCCGCAAGCAGCCACAAGTATTAAATATAAACCAAATAATCATTTACCAATATATTCAAAAACCAAATCATAAGAGAAAATACATATATATTCAACCAAACCCAAAAGTATACGAAATAAATATCAACACCTACTCAAACTTATAAATCACCGTGGCACAAAATAAATTTTGTTGTGCCGAACCTAGCCATAAGAGATCGGAAAACATCCCGAAGGATGGAAAAAGGGTCGTTACAACTGGCGCCCAACGTGCTATACTGGTGAAATTCCGCCAAAATAAGGTTGTATACTGAAAGCAAATTGGGTAAAGTTTGGATGTACCATAGGGGGAAGGAGGATCTGCTATAGCCAGGCCAAAGAATAGGAGTCGATATGAACGGCTCGGTGGAGGAAATGAGAAAAGAGCTAGGCTAGTGAGAGAGAGGAAAAATTCACAAAAATGACCAAACCAAAACCAGGAACAAGCACAACAAAGACAGGCGAGAACGGTGTGGCCGAGGCGTTTCAAAAAATAGGCATTGCCACTCTAGCAATTCTACCATTCATACCACCAAGATGGAGACGTGAAGGAGCTCAACAACAACAACCAAAGAAGACAAACGATTGAACCCACAAAAATAATGCCAAGTACAGCAAACACGACCATTGAGTATGCTAAGGTGGCTAAACAAGTAAGAGAGTGGACATTTAGGTTCGATGGCAACTCGAGACCTTTGGAATTTCTAGAAGAAATAGATCGGTCAGCGGACATGTACGGCATAGAACTGGATATGATACCAAGGGCTATGCCAGTGCTGCTAAACGACAGAGCTCTCATGTGGTACATAGCAAACAATAAATAATGGCGGTCATGGAAAGAATTTGCGGAATGCTTCAAGAAATATTTTCTACCAAAGGGATTTTTCAATACACTGGCCGATCAGTTCAAAGCACGCAGACAGAGCAACAATGAATTCTTCAAGGACTACATGGTAGACATGCAAACAATGGTGAGGCCTGTTAAAAACCCCTAATTTGAACAGCTAGAAGTTATTTTGCAAAATTGTACACCAGACATGAGAATATTTGTTCGGCCGCACAGGTTACAAATCTGGATGTGCTGATGCAAAATGCTAGAGCAGGAAAGAGGCGAATTCCATCGAGGAAATAATTCCCAAAGAGGACACAACAGCCAAGCAAGCCACAAGGGAATAAAAAACTACGGGCCCCAAGAACCGCAATGCAGAAGGTGCCAGGATACCAGTACGCAAGATCAGATAAGGACGAATTAAGGAAATAATAACATACAAGATGGGAGAGTCATGAATCCAAACAAGGCGTGCCGAAGGTGTGGTGACGCAGGACACTGGCCCAACTATTGTAATAATCACCGGCTAAGTTTCTGTTGGCAATGCGGCAAAATCGGAACAAAGACAAAAGAATGTTGTTGGAGGTCGGGAAACGGATTACGGTTTCAGCTTATGAGGACCGAGCAGGAACCAAGTCAGCAAGCGCCTTGTCAGCAGTGATCGAAGTGGCAGGAATAGAAACAAATGTGACAATAGACTCTGGAGCCACGAGCAGCTCCATTAGCAGGCGGATGGTAGAAACTCTAAAAAACAAACGAGAATGGGAGGACACTCACAAGCAGGTATACATGGCAGACGGGAAGATCAGAGATATAAAAGAGCTGTGATGGGTGGGATGGGTATAACATTTCTCGTCATGACGGACGGAATGGATTCACTAATCTTAGGAAGTAATTTCTTAAGGCTCATGAACACCGAAATATCATGCGGGGGCCACAGGATAAAAATACCAACTATGAAGAGGATGTATCCTCTGCCCTGTAGGGCAGGATTGCCGAACGTATATCCATCATGGTGACACAGAAGGAAGAGCAAACGGAAATACAAAAATTTCTAGAACACGAATTGAGAAAATTGGAAAAATTCAAGGGACCATCAAAAGTGGGGATACACCGCATAACGATGAAGGACGAAATCTCGATAAAACAACGATAATATCCAAAAAATCTCAAGATGCAAGGGAAGATCAATGTGAAAGTTTATGAGTTGCTAAATTTAGGATGCATAGAACCGACACAAAGCCCATAGTAATGGTGAAGAAAAAACAGACGGGCAAATAGAGATTATGGGTTGACTTCAGACAAATCAATGCGAAGTCAATAAAGGGCGCATATCTGATGCCGCCGTCGATAATATACTGAATCAACTCCGGGATTCAAGGCTTATAGGTAGTTTGCTCCTAAAGACGGATATTGGCAAATACCACTGGAGGACAGATGTAGGCCAATGACAGCGTTCACCGTCCCAGGGAAAGGACTATTCCAATGGAAGGTAATGCCGTTCGGTTTACATTCAGCTTCAGCGACCCTTCAGCGGGCACTATACCAAGTGATTGTCCCGGAGTTGATGCCGAACGCATTTGCATACCAAGATGACTTCGTAATTGTGAGTAAAACATTAGAAGACCATAAAAAACACCTGCGGGAAGTATTCAGACGACTGAGAGAGGCAAACTTAAGGATTAACTCAGAGAAATGCCAGTTCTTCAGAAAGGAGTTAAAATTTCTAGGACACGTGGTAAAAGAAAATGTCATTGGCCCGGACCTGGACTAAGTAGCTGCAATAGCCCAGCTGAAACCGCCAACGTGTGTAAAGGAATTACGCCAATATCTGGGGGTCGCATCATGGTATAGATGATTCGTACCAGGATTTGCAACTCTGACGCATCCACTAAACACGCTGCTTAAGAAGAAAACAAGGTGGCACTGGAATGAAGAGCATCAGGAAGCATTCGATGCAGTGAAAGAAAAACTAACGAATGGACCAGTATTACCATTCCGGACTTCACGAAACTGTTTGTACTACAGAGAGACGCAAGCAATGTGGGACTAGCAGCAGTCCTGATTCGGAATACAGAAGATGGCGAGAGGGTCCTATAATACTTATCTGGATTTTTTTCCTCGGAAAAAACGTACTCTGCAACAGGAGAAGCGCGTCTGACGATAGTATTAGCTGTACGCAAACTGAGGCTATACCTAGAAGCTTACGATTTTAAAGTAGTGATCGATCATATGGCACTAAAATGGCTAAACAGTATAGAAAGCCCCACGGGTCGAATAGCAAGATAGGCATTTGAACTAAAACAGTACGACTTCGAAATATCGTATCGAAAAGGCAAGCTGAACATTGTAGTGGGCGCCCTCTAAAGGCAACCACTAGAAGTATGCAAACAAATAACTGGAAAAGGCTTTACGAGATCAAATCAAATAATGGAGGAAAAGCACACATCAGCGACGGCCGGGCTTACGGGCACCAGGAGAACAATTGCTAGGACCGCCGCTGGATACTACTGGCCGGGAATGCAAAGAGACATCAGAACTTTTGTCGGGAAATGCATGACATGCCTACACTTTAAACCCAATCAACAACAAGCGGCAGGAAAGTTGTTAACACAGGTACTTGATGAGCCATGTGCAACAATATGTGCTGACTTCGTTGGGCCATTGCCCAGATCAAAGCATAGAAATTCGATGCTACTGGTAATTATTGATCGATTCTCGAAATGCACAAATGTCATACCCATACGTAAGGCAACCGCAGAGAATTTTGTTAAGGCCTTCAGAGAAAGGATTTTGTCAAGATTTGGTACACCGAAGGTAGTCAAACCGGATAATGGAGTCCAATTCACGAGAAGGATCTTCAAGAAAATGCTAGAAGAATGGGGAAGCAACCACCAGCTACAGCTGGAGATACGATCAAGATGATGATTGCCCAATATGCAGGAGATAACCAGCGGAATTGGGACGAGTGCTGGCCAGAAATAACATTGGCAATAAACACAAGGCAATCGCAAGCGACTGGATTCACGCCAGCATTTGTGGTACAAGGTCGAGAACTAAGGATGCCGGGAGCCATGTATGACAGCATCACGAAAGGCACAGGAAAAGAACCAGTAATACCGGAGGCAAAAACAAACCAGATGCAAGAAGGAACCTAGAGACAGCGGCGCAAGATCAGGCACTGCACTATAACTTGAGACGGCGAGAATGGATACCAACAATCGGATCTACAGTATGGGCAAAGGAGCATCATCTATCAAACACAGCAGAAGGTTTTGCAGCAAAACTGGAGGAGGGCCATACAAGGTAGTAGAATTCACATCCCCGGTCATATGTAAATTACGACATGAAGACACAGGAAATATCAGACAAGCACACATTAGACGAAGAGTGATCGTTGGCAACATGTTGCTGCAATTTAAACACGCAACATTATGATACGACAACATGTTCGATCGAACCGCTTACAGCTATCGACGAATTTCGTCACAGCGGGAAGATGCGTGGGAGGCGGAGAGCGAAAATGAACCGGTGACCATACAATACTATACCGTTATACGTGTGCATAAGTGAGCGCGGGTACCGGTGGAACGGTAGATCATAGATCGCGAACGCGATCTATGACGCTGGACGGCTGGGCGAGACTAAGGGGAGTCCGAAATCAAGCAATGAGATGGAGAGCCAAAGTGAGGACTATACATGCTGAACGGGGGTTAGTGTGTGCATACAAAACCATACAAATATCGATGATCGAGTTCGATTGGCAAAGAGGGGTATCCACAAGACGAAGAAAAGGGGGGTTAAATCTTGGGGAAGCCCTAAATATGAGGCGAATATGTATATTGATGACGTAGAAAAATGAAATTAGCCCTTAAATTAGTTGAACGGGAGAAATGAAACTCAATATATTATATATATGAAACTCAATATCTACGTATAAAGAAAGAGAGCAACAATTATCCTGAATTTATGGAATGAGCGGAGCAAAGGACAGGATATGCAACCAATAAGAAAAGCATGGACTGGGGAGAAAGGGATGTAAGCCCGGATGGCAACAGAGGCGCTATGAGGGCAAAGCAGAGCAACAAGGATAAGAAGTCAATGGTCGCACAGCAGTCGAGAAAGTGGATGCGGCTGAGCCAAGACTTTTACGGGACTGTCACTACGCGTGGCAACAGCGTGGAGGTAAGCGAAGGGCCGATGGAAAGTTACCGTCTGTATATCGTTATCACACCAAGTGATTCTAGAGAAAGTCATCGAGTTCTGACCAAGTGAACAACAAGCGAAGCGACAAATCTCTTTTGGCCTTACGAGTAACCTCAAGAACGTTTGGCGCCTAGCAAGTTACTAGTACAAGCAAGTCATAGAGTTTATGAGGCCTTACGAGTAACCTTATGAATTCCGCAAGCAGCCACAAGTATTAAATATAAACCAAATAATCATTTACCAATATATTCAAAAACCAAATCATAAGAGAAAATACATATATATTCAACCAAACCCAAAAGTATACGAAATAAATATCAACACCTACTCAAACTTATAAATCACCGTGGCACAAAATAAATTTTGTTGTGCCGAACCTAGCCATAAGAGATCGGAAAACATCCCGAAGGATGGAAAAAGGGTCGTTACAACTGGCGCCCAACGTGCTATACTGGTGAAATTCAGCCAAAATAAGGTTGTATACTGAAAGCAAATTGGGTAAAGTTTGGATGTACCATAGGGGGAAGGAGGATCTGCTATAGCCAGGCCAAAGAATAGGAGTCGATATGAACGGCTCGGTGGAGGAAATGAGAAAAGAGCTAGGCTAGTGAGAGAGAGGAAAAATTCACAAAAATGACCAAACCAAAACCAGGAACAAGCACAACAAAGACAGGCGAGAACGGTGTGGCCGAGGCGTTTCAAAAAATAGGCATTGCCACTCTAGCAATTCTACCATTCATACCACCAAGATGGAGACGTGAAGGAGCTCAACAACAACAACCAAAGAAGACAAACGATTGAACCCACAAAAATAATGCCAAGTACAGCAAACACGACCATTGAGTATGCTAAGGTGGCTAAACAAGTAAGAGAGTGGACATTTAGGTTCGATGGCAACTCGAGACCTTTGGAATTTCTAGAAGAAATAGATCGGTCAGCGGACATGTACGGCATAGAACTGGATATGATACCAAGGGCTATGCCAGTGCTGCTAAACGACAGAGCTCTCATGTGGTACATAGCAAACAATAAATAATGGCGGTCATGGAAAGAATTTGCGGAATGCTTCAAGAAATATTTTCTACCAAAGGGATTTTTCAATACACTGGCCGATCAGTTCAAAGCACGCAAACAGAGCAACAATGAATTCTTCAAGGACTACATGGTAGACATGCAAACAATGGTGAGGCCTGTTAAAAACCCCTAATTTGAACAGCTAGAAGTTATTTTGCAAAATTGTACACCAGACATGAGAATATTTGTTCGGCCGCACAGGTTACAAATCTGGATGTGCTGATGCAAAATGCTAGAGCAGGAAAGAGGCGAATTCCATCGAGGAAATAATTCCCAAAGAGGACACAACAGCCAAGCAAGCCACAGGGGAATAAAAAACTACGGGCCCCAAGAACCGCAATGCAGAAGGTGCCAGGATACCAGTACGCAAGATCAGATAAGGACGAATTAAGGAAATAATAACATACAAGATGGGAGAGTCATGAATCCAAACAAGGCGTGCCGAAGGTGTGGTGACGCAGGACACTGGCCCAACTATTGTAATAATCACCGGCTAAGTTTCTGTTGGCAATGCGGCAAAATCGGAACAAAGACAAAAGAATGTTGTTGGAGGTCGGGAAACGGATTACGGTTTCAGCTTATGAGGACCGAGCAGGAACCAAGTCAGCAAGCGCCTCAATTGTCGGCAGTGATCGAAGTGGCAGGAATAGAAACAAATGTGACAATAGACTCTGGAGCCACGAGCAGCTCCATTAGCAGGCGGATGGTAGAAACTCTAAAAAACAAAGGAGAATGGGAGGACACTCACAAGCAGGTATACATGGCAGACGGGAAGATCAGAGATATAAAAGAGCTGTGATGGGTGGGATGGGTATAACATTTCTCGTCATGACGGACGGAATGGATTCACTAATCTTAGGAAGTAATTTCTTAAGGCTCATGAACACCGAAATATCATGCGGGGGCCACAGGATAAAAATACCAACTATGAAGAGGATGTATCCTCTGCCCTGTAGGGCAGGATTGCCGAACGTATATCCATCATGGTGACACAGAAGGAAGAGCAAACGGAAATACAAAAATTTCTAGAACACGAATTGAGAAAATTGGAAAAATTCAAGGGACCATCAAAAGTGGGGATACACCGCATAACGATGAAGGACGAAATCTCGATAAAACAACGATAATATCCAAAAAATCTCAAGATGCAAGGAAAGATCAATGTGAAAGTTTATGAGTTGCTAAATTTAGGATGCATAGAACCGACACAAAGCCCATAGTAATGGTGAAGAAAAAACAGACGGGCAAATAGAGATTATGGGTTGACTTCAGACAAATCAATGCGAAGTCAATAAAGGGCGCATATCTGATGCCGCCGTCGATAATATACTGAATCAACTCTGGGATTCAAGGCTTATAGGCAGTTTGCTCCTAAAGACGGATATTGGCAAATACCACTGGAGGACAGATGTAGGCCAATGACAGCGTTCACCGTCCCAGGGAAAGGACTATTCCAATGGAAGGTAATGCCGTTCGGTTTACATTCAGCTTCAGCGACCCTTCAGCGGGCACTATACCAAGTGATTGTCCCGGAGTTGATGCCGAACGCATTTGCATACCAAGATGACTTCGTAATTGTGAGTAAAACATTAGAAGACCATAAAAAACACCTGCGAGAAGTATTCAGACGACTGAGAGAGGCAAACTTAAGGATTAACTCGGAGAAATGCCAGTTCTTCAGAAAGGAATTACAATTTCTAGGACACGTGGTAAAAGAAAATGTCATTGGCCCGGACCTGGACTAAGTAGCTGCAATAGCCCAGCTGAAACCGCCAACGTGTGTAAAGGAATTACGCCAATATCTGGGGGTCGCATCATGGTATAGATAATTCGTACCAGGATTTGCAACTCTGACGCATCCACTAAACACGCTGCTTAAGAAGAAAACAAGGTGGCACTGGAATGAAGAGCATCAGGAAGCATTCGATGCAGTGAAAGAAAAACTAACGAATGGACCAGTATTACCATTCCGGACTTCACGAAACTGTTTGTACTACAGAGAGACGCAAGCAATGTGGGACTAGCAGCAGTCCTGATTCGGAATACAGAAGATGGCGAGAGGGTCCTATAATACTTATCTGGATTTTTTTTCCTCGGAAAAAACGTACTCTGCAACAGGAGAAGCGCGTCTGACGATAGTATTAGCTGTACGCAAACTGAGGCTATACCTAGAAGCTTACGATTTTAAAGTAGTGATCGATCATATGGCACTAAAATGGCTAAACAGTATAGAAAGCCCCACGGGTCGAATAGCAAGATAGGCATTTGAACTAAAACAGTACGACTTCGAAATATCGTATCGAAAAGGCAAGCTGAACATTGTAGTGGGCGCCCTCTAAAGGCAACCACTAGAAGTATGCAAACAAATAACTGGAAAATGTGTGTGCCAAAGGCTTTACGAGATCAAATCAAATAATGGAGGAAAAGTACACATCAGCGACGGCCGGGCTTACGGGCACCAGGAGAACAATTGCTAGGACCGCCGCTGGATACTACTGGCCGGGAATGCAAAGAGACATCAGAACTTTTGTCGGGAAATGCATGACATGCCTACACTTTAAACCCAATCAACAACAAGCGGCAGGAAAGTTGTTAACACAGGTACTTGATGAGCCATGTGCAACAATATGTGCTGACTTCGTTGGGCCATTGCGCAGATCAAAGCATAGAAATTCGATGCTACTGGTAATTATTGATCGATTCTCGAAATGCACAAATGTCATACCCATGCGTAAGGCAACCGCAGAGAATTTTGTTAAGGCCTTCAGAGAAAGGATTTTGTCAAGATTCGGTACACCGAAGGTAGTCAAACCGGATAATGGAGTCCAATTCACGAGAAGGATCTTCAAGAAAATGCTAGAAGAATGGGGAAGCAACCACCAGCTACAGCTGGAGATACGATCAAGATGATGATTGCCCAATATGCAGGAGATAACCAGCGGAATTGGGACGAGTGCTGGCCAGAAATAACATTGGCAATAAACACAAGGCAATCGCAAGCGACTGGATTCACGCCAGCATTTGTGGTACAAGGCCGAGAACCAAAGATGCCGGGAGCCATGTATGACAGCATCACGAAAGGCACAGGAAAAGAACCAGTAATACCGGAGGCAAAAACAAACCAGACGCAAGATGGACTTGGAACCTGGAGATCAGGCACAGCACTATAACTTGAGGCGAGGAAATAAAAAAGAGGCCTAATCCGCAAAAGTCAATTAAAAGATACTCAGTAGTCGCCAATATAAAAAAGATGTCAAACGGCCAACAAAAAGATACGAGCTGAGTCCAAAAACAAAAAAAAAGGGGATAACCAAACAAGTCACTAAGAACAGGGGAGGGGGTACATCTCTCCCATTATATATATGAAACTCAATATCTACGTATAAAGAAAGAGAGCAACAATTATCCAGAATTGATGGAATGAGCGGAGCAAAGAAGGACATGGGCAAGAGCCGCATAGAAACACCACGCATGGCAACAGCGTGGAGGAAAGCGATAGGCCGATGGAAAGTTACATGCTGTATATCGTTATCACACCGAGTGATTCTAGAGCAGGGGTAGGCACGCATACAATCAAAAATGAGGCTTTGCATTTGTGTGTGTGCCAACAAGCACGAAGTACGAAACTTTTTCTTGCTTTACACTAAAAAAAAACTGTTTAGCTTATAATTAGATTAGAATAATTAGATTAAAATGTTTCCAAAAATGTTGAAATGCATTGAAATGAGGTCATAACGGTAAAGTAAAATTATTATTTTATGCTTTTAACCAGATTTAAAGGAATTTGACAGTAAATAAGGCATTGCACATCAAATCCAAATTTTCAATAGGGAAAAATTAATTTTTTTAGTTGTCAACAAACATCTGGAATAATTATTTTTGTTGAGAATCATTTTTTTCTGACAAGCACGAGTCGAGTTGTTTCCGAAGTGCCGTTGCCAAACCTACACGAGCATTTACAGTGTATATGAGACGGCAGCGCTGCGGCAGAACTAGGCCCTAGTCCGGGGAATGTGCCGTGCCGACCACTGTTCTAGAGGCCCCAAGATGCCTATATAAGGCCGGCAGCAAATTATCAAAGCATGAAGTCGTCGAGTCGAAATCAAGTTAGGAAGAGTTCTGATCAAGTGAACAACAAGCGAAGCAACTAATCGCTGTTGGCCTTACGAGTAACCTCAAGAACGTTTGGCGCCTAGCAAGTTACTCGTACAAGCAAGTCATCGAGTTTATGAGGCCTTACGAGTAACCTTATGAATTCCGCAAGCAGCCACAAGTATTAAATATAAACCAAATAATCATTTACCAATATAATCAAAAACCAAATCATTAGAGAAAATACATTCAACCAAACCCAAAAGTATACGAAATAAATATCAACACACACTAAAACTTATAAATCGTTGAGTCCTAATTTCACCGGGGCACTAAATAAATTTTGTTGTGCCGAACCTAGCCCTAAGAGATTGGAAAACATCCCGAAGGACGAAAAAAGGATCGTTACAACTGGCGCCCTTAGTATCTTCTCGGTTGTATTAAAATTACTTCGCTGTAAAATATATTTTTATTTAAATTTTTTTTATATTACAATATATTTGTGTGATATTATTTTTAATTTATTTACATAAAAATAAAAATAATAATACAAGTTAACAATTGATGAAAGCACTGAACAGAAAAAATAATTGCTGTAAAAATTTTAATATTGGAAACAAGCCTGAACTTAATAAAAACCAGAGGGCCGGGGCTAACTTCGACCGCGTCAATTTTTGTATACCCTTGCAACGTTTTTGGTAATTCTTTCCTTACCTATAGTGGAAAAATGTGTTGAAGAATTTGTTGACAATAGTCACTGTTTTCGTTCGATCGTTCCTATGGGAGTTATACGATATAGTCACCTGATCTGGATTAAATATAGCACAGTGGTTCATAGGTGTAATAGAGTGACCAGTATTAAATTTCACTTCAATAGGTTAGAAACTTAGAAACGAAGTTATTGAGAAAAGTCACTGTTCGTGACTTTGCCGTTTGTATGGGAGCTATATGATATAGTGATCCGATCGGGCTGAATCCGAGATACACAAACTGTGCAGTATATATAAGCCTACATGCAAGCTCTGTAGCTCTTATGGTCCAGGAGCAGATCACTTCGATCCAGACAGACGGACGGACGGACATGGCTATATGAAATCGTCTCGTCGTGCTGATCGAGAATTTATGTACTTTATATGGTCGGAGATGCTTCCTTCTATGCGTTGCACACTTCTGACCAAAATAATATACCCTTTTTGAAAATGTATAAATAGCCAGAACACCTAACGAAAATATATATAAGTTATGACGAGCCAAGCAAAATAGTGAGCGGAAGCAATTGCAACATAGTCACAGTAGCTGTGTCAGCTATTTAGTCGGTCTCACGGTCGTCCGAAATATGATCCTCCAGCTGAGGCGCATTGACCGCGGCCACCAGCGAGGCACGAGGCGCTGATTCAGCAATTCTTGGTTGGCTGTGGGCTTCTTTGGGTCTTTATAAGATATTATAAGTTTAGTTTCTAAATATATTTCGAGTCGGCAAGTTAGCCGCTAATAAAGAGAACAATAATTAAATATCCAATTTAAATAACTGGCGCCCAACGGCATAAGAAAAATATTTAATATTTAAAATAAATATATTAAAATAAATAATCGAAACTCCGTGGGTGAAAGTCTACGTAAACCAAACGCGAATCCACGAAACACAACGCGTGTGAATAACAACAATTCAAAAAATTTTTTGTGGAAACATAAAACCATTAGGAGAGCTAAAGGCGAAAAACTACAAATCCAAACATCGAACAACGTCATCACCGCCCGTCACACCGACATCTGACTGACACTTGGGGAATTTGTTATAACTAAAATAAGGAGGAAATATCTTAAATTGCAGTCAATGTATTTCATGTAAGTGAGATTTTTGTTCTTGATTTCCATTTTTTCCCCTTTCCCTTTTTTTAATAAAAAAAGGAATAAATAATAAATAAAAAATATATTAAAATTTTAGTTATAAAACAAAATTTGCTCTAATAAAGTGTAATAGGAAAAAAATTCCTTATGATAAGTGATTGCAGTGACGAAGAGTTGGTAGAGCTGTGTAAAGAAATAAAATCGAGTGCTGAAAGTGAAGAGAATAAAACAAAAATGAATGCCCAAGAAGTATTTAATTTAATGCAAGAAGCAGTGAAATCTGCTTTAAATGCTCAGTCTCAACAATTTTCAACACATTTAGAAGAAAAAATAGGAGATTTAACCAGACAAGTGAATGAGTTAAAAATGTCCACACCGGAAGTGGAAGTGTTTGAAACAGTAAAAATAGTACCAGGAGTTGAGTGCAAAGAACCACTTGACATAGTGAGATCAGTCCCTGAATTTAGTGGTAGTCAAGCAGAGTATGTTGCATGGCGGTCAGCAGCAACATTTGCTTATGATTTGTTCCGCCCATACAATGGGAGTTCGACACACTACCAGGCAGTGGGAATAATCAGAAACAAAATTAGGGGTACAGCAAGTTCGACTCTTTCCTCTTACAACACCGCGTTAAACTTTGACGCCATAATTTCAAGATTAGACTTTACATATGCAGACAAAACTCCAGCTCGTGTTATAAAACAGAAATTGGGTATACTTAGACAGGGAGAACTATCTCTTTTGGAGTATTACGACGAAATCGAAAAGACCTTAACTCTCTTGACAAACAAAACGTTAATGACGTACGATACATCGACGGCTTTAACCCTTAATGAACAACATCGCGAGGATGCGTTACATTCTTTTGTTTCGGGACTGAAAAAGTCCCTCAAAGCACATGTCCTACCGGCAAGGCCCAAGACTCTGCCAATTGCACTTGCAATGGCACAAGAGGCTGAAGCCAGTAACGAATACGCAAATTTCGCTGCAACCTTTGCAAAGGTTGCAGACGACAAAAACAAAAATTCGGTTAACAACCAAGAACAATCAAAAAAATCACAGTACCATCAAGATGGTAACTCAAATTCGGGTCATAACAAAAACCCACATTTCACTAAAAAACAGAACTACCATGGCAAAGGGAATCAAAGTGCCAGACAATATAATAGCTCAAAGTCCAAGTTTCAAGGCAGAAATCCAATTCAGCCTGTTGAGCCAATGGATGTTGATCCATCTACATCGCGCTTTAAACAGCCAACTGCATATCAACAAAGAAAGCCTTTCGCAAATTCGACGCAAAGCCGTCAAAATGTGAATCATAATCAAGTTGTGCCAGACGGTGACGAAGATTATGAATCAAAAGCAGAAGATGCTGTAACACATTTCGAGGATGAGCAATCCGACATTGAAGCCTGTAATTTTTTAGGCCAGCATCCTTCCTCCCGTACATCATTAAACAATTGCACGGGAGAACAATAAAAATTCTAGTAGACACTGGGGCATCAAAAAATTACATTAAACCATTGTCCGAATTAGAACACATAGTCCCAGTGCAGAGTCCGTTTCAAGTTAAATCTATCCATGGCTCCTCTTCTGTTACCAAAAATGTAAAATCAGCCTCTTCGGAGAAAAATCTTTTTTCTTCATTTTATCCACTTTAGCTGACTTTGACGCTATTATAGGGTTAGATCTTTTAAGAAAAGTAAACGCCACTATCAATTTTACGAAAAGTAAAATTTTTTTTAATGGGGGCTCTGAGGATATTATGTTGCACAAATGTGCTGACGTAAACTTCATTGAAATAAATGATGAAGATGTTCCTCTTGCTATAAAAGAAAAATTTAAAAAAATGATTAAGCTAAGAGCTTCTTCCTTCGCGGACCCCAAAATAGCTTTACCTTTTAATATAAACACAGTGGCAACCATTCGAACACAGGGAGAACCTGTATTCTCAAGACCATACCCATACCCATTGGGGGTATCTGATTTCGTTAACACGGAAATAAAGCAACTTCTAAAAGATAAAATTATACGACCATCGAAATCGCCATATAATAATCCCATTTGGGTTGTAGATAAAAAAGGCGTTGATGAACTCGGCCATAAAAAGAAAAGAATGGTCATTGATTTTCGAAAACTAAACCAGGTAACTGTGTCGGACAAATATCCGATTCCCTCTATTACGACAATACTGTCGAACATGGGAAAATCACAGTATTTCTCGACTTTGGACCTAAAGTCGGGATTCCACCAGATCGAGCTGGCAGAGGGGGATAGGGAGAAAACCGCCTTCTCTGTCAACAGTGGGAAGTACGAATTTTGTCGACTCCCATTTGGACTAAAAAACGCCCCAAGTATTTTTCAGAGGGCCATTGATGATGTTCTACGAGAACACATCGGTAAAATATGTCACGTCTACGTGGACGATGTCATTATATTTTCCGAAACAAAAGAAGATCATGTTAAACACATTGACATAATTCTTCAGTGTCTTGGTGATGCGGGCATGAGAGTTTCCCAGGAAAAATCGAAGTTTTTCAAAAAAGCGTCGAATACCTCGGGTTTGTTGTTACTAGGGGAGGTATAAAAACTTCACTAGAAAAGGTTCAGGCTATACAGTCTATTAAACCACCAACATCTTTATACGAGCTAAGGTCATTTTTAGGCCTATCCAGCTATTATAGGTGTTTTATAAAAAACTATGCCGCAATTGCTAGACCACTTACGGAAATTCTTAAAGGAGACAATGGGAAGGTTAGCACCAACCACTCCAGAAAAGTCAAAGTCGAACTTACAGCTACACAGCTGCAAACATTCGATAGACTTAAAAATATCTTAGCCTCTGAAGATGTCATGTTAAGATACCCGGATTACAAAAAGCCATTTGACCTAACTACAGATGCCTCGGGGCACGGCCTGGGAGCAGTATTGTCGCAGGATGGAAGACCCATAACAATGATCTCGAGAACATTGCGGGACAACGAACCTGACCTGGCGACTAATGAAAGGGAACTCTTGGCAATTGTTTGGGCTTTGAAAACACTTCGAAATTACATTTACGGAGTTAGGGACTTAAACATTTATACCGATCATCAACCCCTCACCTTCGCAGTGTCCGATCGAAATACAAACGCAAAAATAAAACGATGGAAATCTATTATAGATGATCACAACGCGAAGCTTATTTATAAGCCAGGGAAAGAAAATAAAGTCGCCGACGCGCTGTCGAGGCAAAATATAAATGCTTTACAGTCTCAAGAATCGGACATCGCTACAATACATAGCGAAGAATCACTGACCTACACCATTGACTCAACGGACAAACCGGTCAATTGCTTTAGGAATCAAATTATCATTGAAGAAGCAGATTTCCCTTCGGTAAGAACATTCTTACTTTTTCAGACAAAAACAAGACATGTTATTCAAGTGTCTGATAGGAGCACATTAATGCAAACGTTGCAAGATGTGGTAAATGCGGATGTAGTCAATGCAATTCACTGCGAACTTCCAGTGCTTGCCTTCATTCAGCATAGTCTCGTAGAAATGTTCCCAACTACAACTTTTAGGTATTCGAAGTACCTAGTCAGCGATATTCCTGACCGAACGGAGCAAAGGGAAATATTAACCACTGAGCATAACAGAGCTCATCGAGCAGCTCAGGAAAATGTTAAGCAAGTACTTCGCGATTATTTTTTTCCAAATATGAACAGGCTAGCAACAGAGATTGCTGCAAATTGCAAAATTTGTTCAGTTGCAAAATATGACAGACACCCTAAGAAACACATATTAGGTGTCACACCCATTCCTTCTTTTGCAGGAGAAATTCTACATGTCGACGTCTTTTCAACAGACAAGAAGCTCTTTCTTACATGTCTTGACAAATTTTCCAAGTTCGCTGTAGTACAGCCCATTGCTTCCCGAGCTATTGTCGACATAAAAGCTCCATTACTCCAGCTAATTAACCTCTTTCCGAAAATTAAAACTATTTATTGTGACAACGAACGGTCACTAAATTCTGAGACAATAAAATCATTGTTGTCAAATAATTTTGATATTCATATTGCAAATGCACCTCCATTGCATAGCACTTCGAATGGGCAGGTGGAGAGATTCCATAGCACCCTGACGGAGATCGCAAGATGCAAAAAACTTAGTTCTCAAACCAACGAGACAGTTGATGTTATACTGATGGCAACAATAGAATATAACAGAACCATCCATTCGGTGACAAACAAGCAACCGATAGAAATAGTCCATACATCAACCGCAGAAATGGAGGCGACTATTCGAAAAAAACTCGAAAAGACGCAGATCAAACAATTGGAACAGGGGAATAAAAAAAGGGCTGAAAAAAGATATCGAGTAGGAGACAAGGTATGGGTGAAATCTAACAAACGATTAGGTAACAAACTGACCCCACTCTATACAGAGGGTACGGTTGAGGCAGACCTGGGAACGTCTGTTCTCATAAAAGGGAGGGTGGTCCATAAGGACAACCTTCGATAAAATATTTTTCATTATTTTCTAATTTTTAATATTTCATTTAGGATTAAACTTTTGTTGCCGATACTAACGGCTTTATTGGTGGCTTCGGTGAAATTGACGGATTACTCGATGTCCAATTACATACCTGTAATGGACGGAGATGTAACTATTTGGGATGACTACGCGTACCTTGGACATACAACAAACGTGACGTCATACCAAACCTACGCCGAAGAAACGAGAGTGTTGGTGGAGTCGTTCAAACAAGAACATGTGAGGAAAGTAATACTAGCAGATATCGATAGAATTAGTACACTAATAGGGACATTAAGAGTTCATCATAGGTATGCTAGGAGCCTAAACATATTAGGCACTGCTCTTAAAGTAGTTGCAGGTACACCCGATTTTGATGATTGGGAACAAGTAAAATTTAGACAAAATCAGTTAAGCGAACAAGGAAATAGACAGATTGAAATAAATAGCAAACTCCAAGATAGATTAAATAAGCTCACTAACTCTTTAAACGAAATAAGCAAAATTGATGAATTAAATATTGAACACTTATTTGAAACTGTCCTGGCAAAAAATAGAATGGTAATTTCAGACCTTCAAAATTTGATATTAACTATTACACTTGCTAAAGCAAATTTAATCAGCCCCGTAATTCTTAATGACCTTGATATTGAGGAAATCAAAAACAAACATCTCACTAACATTAGTGTAACTGATATCCTAGAGGTGGCTAGCATTAAGGCTTTCCAAAATAACGAAATCCTACACTTTCTAATTAAATATCCTAATCCAAAATTAGCATGTAAGAAAATTAATGTTTATCCCGTTCAAAGAAAAATATAGTTTTAGATTTTGAAAAGGGTAGCATAGTTGCGGACTGTGGTACAGAGTCGTATGCGGTTACTGGGTGTGATGTGGCGGTGAGCACAACATTCTGCAGAAGATCACCAACACCAAATTGCGCGCAGAACCTCATATCTGGGACACCGGCGAGATGCGGCACTCGTTCCAGTCATCTGGATCCACTGACAGTGGTAGATGATGGAATAATAATCATCAATGATGTCACCGCAACCATCACCAACAGGGTCAATCAAACACAAGTGGTTGCTGGCACATACCTAGCAACATTCGATGATGAGGTAACCATTAACGGCACCCTGTTCATTAACAACTATGGGGCATTGAAGAAGAAACCAATGGTTGCAGCTATCTCCCAAATCAACATAACAAGCCATCGGGAGAAACTAAGTCTGCCACTTCTACATGAGCTAAGCTTGACCAACCTACAAAACATAGGTCAACTTCGCTCCAACCTGGTATCTGGTTCCATCATCAGTAGTGGTGCTACTTTGGCCATAAGTGCGGTGGCAATCTTCATCATCTACGAGGTTCGTCGCCGTTGGAAATTAAAACATCAAGCCCAGCTGATTACAAGCCTTAAGACCGCTTTGAAGAAGTCCGAGGACGTCCATCACTTAGCTGAGGGAGGAGTTATGACGAGCCAAGCAAAATAGTGAGCGGAAGCAATTGCAACATAGTCACAGTAGCTGTGTCAGCTATTTAGTCGGTCTCACGGTCGTCCGAAATATGATCCTCCAGCTGAGGCGCATTGACCGCGGCCACCAGCGAGGCACGAGGCGCTGATTCAGCAATTCTTGGTTGGCTGTGGGCTTCTTTGGGTCTTTATAAGATATTATAAGTTTAGTTTCTAAATATATTTCGAGTCGGCAAGTTAGCCGCTAATAAAGAGAACAATAATTAAATATCCAATTTAAATAACTTATATATACATGTAAATAAAAAACTGCAGTTCGCTACCTAAAAAATTTGATTCGGCTCTTAGTTGCTCAGCAAGTTTCTTTTGTTCTGTGTAAGTAAATAAATTTAAAATCGGGTTGAGTTTGAATTAAATTGTTCATCTAGCAAGAATGGCTCCTCCATCTGGGATGATACACAAAGATAACGATGATGCAAAGAAGCGACGCGCTCAATGTGTAAAAATTATAAAACGCGTTAGTGACCAATTAAGAGATGAAGATGTAGGAATGTAGATTGGAAATGTTGGGGTGATTCTCATTGGTCAATTCTATTTAAATTTTCACTCTGCGGTGTTTCAATAACGACCATTTTTCTACGAGTTCGTGAATGTTTATGTCGTCTACCTTATCGTTTGAAGAATAAAGTAGCATCAATGCATTCAACCGATCATCTTCCATCGTTGTTCGCAAATGATTGAAAACCAATTTCAATTTACTAAATGATCGTTCAGAAGAAGCTGATGTTACAGGAGCAGTCAAAAAAAAACAAACGAGTTTGTAGGCTAAGGGAATCACATGTTTCAAGTTAAACACAACTTCCGAAATATCTTTGAAATTCGTACACTCTTTACATGAATCGAAAAGAATTTGCAACTCAGCAAGCAAACATTCTGGTTCCTCGCTAAAATAAAAGGGTTCTAATTGCACAATGGATTCGATTGAATTCAATGTGACATTTTTTCTGTCAATTGGAATTTCAATTCAACCGCCGCCGCGTACAGACGTGTTTTTTAATGCACTCCGCAAAATTTAGTGTAAAAAATAAAAAGACCGCGTTTGCAAAAATTGTGTAGGGCTCTCAGTCGCCTCAGAGACGCCAATTTACAATCATATTGCTATTAGTTTGTTCTAATAGCAATAAATACTAAGTTGCAACAACAAAGTGAGCACCTTTTTTGGAAAAGCCATGTCCACCAATTCGGGCCCAAGCTCTCTTGATCCCCACCAGCAACAGCTACAAGAACTACTTGTACAACAACAACGTGAGCGTCGTCTCTCGGTCCAACGCAACAACGCGTACTTTTCGGTGGTGTCGCCGACCCCACTGAATGCTACCGTAAGCAATAACACCGAAAGTGCAAGCCACTCAGCAACAGCAAGCCACAACAGCAATTTACCGTGGAGAGAGCAGTGTGCTTCTCCATCAATATCGATAACTGGGTCACCGATTGCACCGACCAGCACCGTCAGCTCGTTGACAGCAACTGCTGCAACGTCTGCAGAAGTATTGACCTGCCTCAAGTCGTCATCGACAAGTCGCCCAGAGTCAGCCACGACAAGAAACCCAACGCCTTCTGTCCAAACTGGAATGGATAGATATATTAAAATAACTAAGCGGAAGCTAAGCCCGCAAAAGAAAAAAATTGGCAATACGCCTAAAATAACCAAAACAAATGAACGAGCAGCACTTCTAAGCGGAAATCGTTTTAAAATTCTTGCCGATCAGCAAGACGATCAAGCCGGCGCTGTGGATAAAGTTAAATCGGCTAGACCACCCCCTCTATACATCCGTGGAGCCAACTGCAGCGCCCTGATTTCGAAGCTAGTAGAAACAGTAGGGGCAAATAACTTTGTTGTAACCCCTCTCAACAGGGGTAACATAAAAGAAATTAAATGTCAAACCCAAACTGAGGACAATTTCCGCATCATCGAAAAGTACCTCCGTAATGCTAACATAAACTTCTATACCTACCAACTAAAAAGCAGTAAAGGGCTCCAGGTTGTGTTAAAGGGGATCGAGCCATCGGTCCCACTTCAAGAAATAGCAGACGCATTGGCCGAAAAAGGGTTTGCGGTTAAGTCCGTTGTCAATATCATCAACAGGAATAAAGTCGCACAGCCGCTCTTTAAGATCGAGCTCCAACCAGATGCAAAGCGGTCGAAGCCAAATGAAGTGCATCCAATCTACAACCTTCAGCTCCTATTGCACAGAAGAATCACCGTAGAGGAGCCCCATAAGAGATACCAACCACCTCAGTGTAAAAACTGCCAGGAATACAACCACACCTCTAACAATTGCAATCTTAGGTCAGTGTGTGTTGGCTGCGGCGAACATCATAAAGATGGCATTTGCACCAAGGACAGAAACAACGTCGCACTAAGACTATGCAGTAACTGTGGAGGGAACCACACAGCCAACTACAGGGGATGTCCTGTCTTCAAGGATCTTAAATCGCACCTAGACACCTAAGACAAGAGGAAATCTGGGCTCAAAGGAAATACATAGAAAAGCTCAGTCCATCCAGCACTAAACATCCTCTGTGGAAAGCCCACCCAACTTTAAGCGCGCCCACAGAGACAGTTTCACCAATAAGGGGCCCAACAGGTGGATGGGCCCGCAGCGACGAAGAGAGGGCATCCGTATTTGCCACACATCTTAAAATGGTTTTCCAGCCAAATCCAACATCAAACTCATTTGTACTTCCCCCTTCGAGCACATTAACGGATAGTGAGTACTCGGAACTCCAATCGGATGAGATCACTGCAGTTATTAAAAACCACATAAAGCCGAACAAAGCCCCTGGCCATGACCTAATCACACCAAAAATGATCCTAGAACTCCCTACTATCGCCATACAATACATCTGCAAAATGTTCAACGCTATAATAAGAATTGGCTACTTCCCAAGAGCATGGAAAAGGTCCACTATCATCATGATTCCTAAAGTGGGAAAAGTGGACAAAACCCAACCATCATCCTATAGGCCAATTAGTTTGCTGCCATGTCTTTCGAAGCTTTTTGAAAAGGTCCTGTCGTCTAAACTCATTTCTGGCATCGGAGAACACAATCCCTTCTCACCAGTTCGGCTTCCGCGAAAAACATGGGACAATTGAACAAGTCAATCGTATAACATCCGAAATAAGAACAGCATTCGAACTAAAAGAATACTGTACGGCTGTCTTTCTCGACGTTGCCCAGGCTTTCGACAGAGTCTGGCTGGAGGGTTTAATGTTCAAAATCCGGCAGAAACTCCCACAGTACACCCACAAACTCATGGAATCTTACCTTTACAATAGGAAATTCGCTGTAAGATGTAATGGCTCCGTCTCGGCTGACTTTGAAATCGAAGCTGGTGTACCGCAAGGCAGTGTACTCGGACCATTGCTCTATCTGCTGTACACTGCAGACTTACCAACGAGTCTAGGACTTACAACGTCCACTTTTGCCGATGACACGGCAATCCTCAGCAGATCCAAATGCCCGATACAAGCCTCTGCAAAATTAGAGGAACACCTCAAGGTGGTAGAGGAATGGCTAGCAACCTGGCGTATCCGGGTCAACGAGCAGAAATGCAAACATGTTACATTTACGCTTAACAGAAGAAACTGTCCAGCTATAATGCTAAACAACGTACCAATTCCTCAAGCCGTGGATGTCACTTACCTTGGTATCCACCTAGACAGAAGACTAACTTGGCGCAAGCACATTGAGGCAAAAAAGTCACAGCTTAAACTGAAAGCGAGTAGCTTACATTGGATCATCAATGCTCGGTCACCTCTACGTCTGGAGTATAAAGTCCTCCTATATAACTCCGTACTGAAACCCATCTGGACTTACGGTGCCGTACTATGGGGAAATGCAAGTACCAGCAATGTCGACATTATACAAAGGGCGCAGTCGAAGATTTTAAGATCAATCACTGGGGCTCCGTGGTACATACGGAACGACAACATTCAAAATGATCTAAATATACCTAGCGTAAAATCTGAAATAGGTAGTCAACAACTAAAGTATTCTGCGAAACTGGATGTACACCCTAATGTTCTTGCCAATTCCCTTACGCGAACTAATAATAGAACTCGTCTTAAAAGAAATGACAGACCAACCCAATAATAAATGATTAGGGCCGCCTGCAATATCCCCTGGATATATCTTAAGTACTAGATTAAGAAAAATATCTCAAACTTGTTGTTAGGCTCTAATTTAAGAGTAGATTCAACAAATATATATTAAACGTTAAAAAAAAAAAAAAAAAATTGGAATTTGGAAAACTTTCTGGACACACGCAAATGTTGAAAAAGTGTCTTTCAAGTTTTCTTGAATGCAATTGTTGAAAACTTGAAGCACAGGTTTGAATTCTTTTCGATAAGATGTCAAGAAATCAAAATTGTGAGCTGTTTCTGGATTTGCATCATACTTTTTTGGTACACGACGCGTTCTGTGAAGTTTCGAAAAATCGTCTCGAGGATTAATCTTCAATTTTTCAGCAAATACAGCCGAGATATTTATCAATGCATTGATCTGGTCGTCATCGTCCATTTGTTCAAATGATGGGCTTGTACTTTGAATCAATAAAGAAGCATCAATGACGTTCAATTCTACTGCCTCCAACTTTTCCGTCAAATGTTTGACTTTGAACATGACATTTTTGCAAAAAAATAACGAGCTGATAAAATCAAAATCCAGAATTTTTTGAGCAAACCAGAAGCGGACGTACGTGTACGAGAATCGAAAAATTCTGGATCGTTTATCATATTTTTCAAAACGTCCACAATTCCTTCAAAAGAAATCCACATGGCTTTGACTGACTCAGCTCTAGCAGTCCATCGAGTTTTCGACAAATTTTTCAATTGCAATGAATTTTCAATACTTTTCAATTCTTCACTTAAACTTTGGAAACGTTTTGTGCTACCATAGAAAAATACATACAAAGCTTCTAAAACATTGAAAAACTCTGAAATCAAAACACTTGCATTGCATGCTGTTTCAACAAATGTGTTGGTCCGATGATCTTGGCATGGAATGCAAGGGATTTCTTTTTCACATTTTTCGGACAGTTTTTTTTGTGTGCCAATATATTTACCGGACATGTTATTAGTCGTATGATTGAAAAACAATGTTTTTGGTCGAGATATTGAGTGACTGAAGTGCAACTACAATTTTATTGGACAACTCCTCTCCCGTTTTTTTCGTTAAGACAACATCCATTTTCAGAAGCCTTTCAACGGGAACTAATCTATCATTTGTTTGACGCACGTACCGAATGTTGATGGCGAGTCGATCTTGATGTGATAGGTCTGGAGTTGTGTCAGCCATGATAGAAAAAATACCTGCTTTGTTCACTTCACTTACAATGGCTTCTTGTGTTTTAGACCCTAAAAGGTCGAGGAATTCATTTTGAGTGACCGGACTGAGGTACGTAACGTGACGCGGTCTTTTCGAAGTTTCATCTAACCACTTTTGCAATAAAGGACAATGACGTGCAATCAAATACACAATCTGTTTGAAATTTCCACCACTGGTTTCTTCTGATTCTTCGTGACCACGAAAAGCCAATCCTTGCCTTCCCAAAGTTCTAGCAACATCGATCAAGACAAGCAAAACTTTTTTATGATACTCTTTTTCTTGCACTTCTCTAATTTTCTGCTCTCTGGTAGATTTTTCCAGTAAAATGTCTATGTGAGCTCCTTGAATGACAAAATTACAGTAATCACGTAAAGCTGCTTGATGAGATTCAAAAGTAAATTGTTGAACCATTTTTCCTTTTTTATTTTGACCTCGGATCTTCATTTTAAGCCACTGCCGGACACCTTCAGACACCCATTCTATGCTGGCCTGAGATCTTCCGATTCCTTCCGGGAATAAGCGCAACAGAAGCAAAATGCGGCATCTTTATGAGGACTGTATTCCAAATATGAAAATTCAGAGTACCATGCTGGGTTGAATCGACGCTGCTTGTTCGAGGGTATATCTGGATTGATCGGATAAATGTGAAGTTTAGGTTGGTACGGGCCAAGAGCACTCAAATATCTCCGTTCATTTGCAGTTGAAATTTTCCGTCTTTTCCCAGGGTCATGGTCCAACAGCACTTCATTACCAACGTGTACTTCGTGAGTTTTATGGATAGTAAATTTATTCTCTTCTTCTTTTGCTATTTTCAATAAATTTTCACTTTCTTCGTGAATATTCGTCAAACAGTCAATCACGTCGACGAAAAATACTGTCAAATTTAGTATTGCCACGTTTTTCATTGTACCTAGAACCTGATTCAGTCGTTCGAAATTCGTCAGAAATTCCGCAACTTTTCCAGAAAAATCTATCCAAGTAAAATCAGCCTTAGCTTTTTTTGTAGGCGATAATAAACCTGCTTCGAATTGAGGTAGCGCTGGAAATTGTGGTTCCGATGATGGTTCCAATGGGGATGGTTCCGATGACTGTAAAGGAGATGGTGCTAGTGATGAGGACAAAGTTGCTTGTGGAAAAGGTTGTTCAATTTCACTCAGTTGTGGACGAAAAACTGAACTTGAAACAGTTGCTGGGGGTTGGCAGGTTTTGGATAACTCTTGTGTAGGTTACACAGTGACATTTCTACTGCTCTCGGATGTTTTGACGGAGCAAAATCTGAACTTGGAGTTGCAGACGGCACAAAAGATGAAACTGGAGGTTTCCTTTTTGATGCTTCAAATGGATTCAACGGAGCTCCAACATGTTTGACTTGAACACGTTTACCATGATGTTTTGATGCTTCGTGTCTAGTTTTAGAATCATCGTCAAATTGACTCCCACATTCTTCACATTCCAATTTAATTCTTTTTCGTGACGGCTTAGACATTTCCCTTGAACCTACAAATAAGCATATATTTTTGAACTGTCAATTTAAACAATTCTTGTATAATTGGATTAGGAAATCTTGAGCAAGTTCCGGAACATTTTGTTTTGATTGTTTACTCGTAAACATTGAGGTTTTGTATTGTATAGTACCAATAGTACTGATCGTAACGATTATTATCGAATGTCGAAAATTCGATATCTCACGAATTATCGATATGAACATGCGCAGACACTGTATGCGCCGATTTTTCAAATCAAATTCAAATGTTACAAGAGCACTTAATTATTATACATTTATATCCAAATGCAAATTAAAAAACGTTATAACTTTGAATCTACAAATAAATTAATAAACGTAATTGGGTTAATCAATCATACAATATTCTGATTACCGAATGCATGTCGACAATTATAAAATAAAAATATATGTATTTTTCGATTTTGAGAATCAAAAGTTGTTGATTAGCCGATTAGTTTTAAACAAAGTGCGGACTCTAAAAACTTGGAGGGGTGTCACACCCCTGCGCTGTTCAGCCTTCCCAAGATGGTACATCCATCAGCTGCAGCGTTGAGAGGTCTAGTTGACACTGTCTCTGCCATTTATGGCTCTCTTTTGTCAATTAGAGACGAAAAAGTAATCCTAAATGCAATTTTAATTCACTTAGTTATGAAAAAGGTGGATTCACAAACAAAGCGCAAGTGGGAAGAGCAGTTCGATTATGCTGTAGTCCCGTCGTGGAAAGAATGCAAAGCCACACTAAATCGGCGTCATCAACACAAGTCGGCTAATAAAATCAGAACATAGGACTCGAAAAGATTCATGCAAGAAATAGTTAGAAATACAATGTTTTAAGGATAGAGAAATAAAATTTCTAGTAGGTCTACGGGATACAGATAGGTTTAACTGGTTCAATAGTTCAGGAGAGTCTATTTCACCTATTAAAAGTTTGTGAATAAAGATAGCACCAAGCCTTATTCTACGATTAATTAAAGAAGAAAGATTGATTAAAAGAACACTACTGGAGTATGATGGCAAATTGACATTGCGATCCCAATTTAGACCATGAAGAGCAAATAGCAGAAATTGCTTTTGAACAGATTCAATTTTACTTTGGTGCGTCTCATATTGAGGTGACCCTAAGTCATTGATAATATCTAACTGCTATAAGGCAGTGTCGTTAAGATAATAAGTTGCTAAGTATGGAGTGCGTGTACAAAAAGATATAACTTTACATTTAGATCTGTTAAGGTTTAAAAGGTTGGTTTCACCAAGTCTGAAGATCATTAAGATCCGATTGAAATAGGCAAGATGACGATATGTCTTTAAAACTGAAGTAAAGCTTAACATCAGCACTCGAGAATGTGACATTACCAATGGAAGATCATTTATAAAAAGAGTGAATAGCAATGCACCGAAATGACTACCCTGAGGTTCTCCAGAGGTCACTTGGATGGTCTTAGAAAATGAAGACTTAAAGAGAACCTTTTGTGAACGCTTAGGAAGATATTGAAGAATCCAATCTAGCAAAAGGCTGGGGATGCCAAGTGCGTTTAACTTATATAAAAGCAGAGTATGATTAACAGAGTCAAAGGCCTTGCTGAAGTCAGTATAAATGACGTCAGTTTGCACGGCAGTCTAGAATCCTTTGATTGAGTGGGATGTAAATTCTAAAAGGTTAGTAGTTGTCGATCTATGTTTTTTAAAGAGGAATAATATATGATTCCTTTCAGATAGACGGGAAGTCGGAAGATGTGACGGACAGTGGAAAAAACTTAGGCGTTGGCTTACTTAGGCCCTCTGCACAAAACCTTAACACGCAGCCTGGTATTCCATCAGAGCCAGGTGCATATATTAGTTTGACGGAACTGAGTACGTCAAAAACCGAACTTTCGTCAAACACAGGGTATAAAATGCAATTAGACGATTGCAAGTTTTGAGGATAAGGAGGATTTGCTCGATTAATCGAAGAGGAATAAGTTGTTTTGAAAAAATCAGCAAACATATCGGCAATTGCCTGATCAGTGTCAGCTTTATTGTTTTCGAAAGACAAGTAAGACGGGTGCACTGATGTCATACGTTTTCCATTGACGAATTTATAAAATTGCTTAGGATCGCGAGAAAACCTAAGTTTACATCTCTGAAGATAATCCTTATAGCATTGTGAATTCAGCACCATAAAATTTGATCGAGCAACTACGTATAGGGAAAAATCCGATGCTTTACCGGATTTTTTAAATCTTTTATAGCATCTCGATTTTACGTTCTTCAAGTTACATAGCTCACGTGAGAACCAAGGAGGTTTATCAGATAATCCTTGAGTCACACGCGGGACATAAACATCAAAGAACGACTCAAGAGTTTTATAGAAGACAGAAATTGCAGAGTCATTATCCGTGCAAGTATACAGATATGTCCAATCATTAGTTAACAAGAGTTTTTTAAGTTTAGAAAAGTTTGTCTTGCGAAAACATCGGGTTGGAGGCATCGAGTTATTATATCGAGACATAACCCCAAAAGGAAGGTCAATGGTTACATCCAGAGTTGGATGAAAATTGTCTTCAGGGATAACTAAGGGATCAGTCCTGGAAATATCGCAGTTGGAAGAATCCAACACAAATACCAGATCTAGTGATCTGTTCCGACTATTCCGGACTGGATTTATTTGAGTTAGGGACATTTCAAGCAGACCATTTATGAAACAATGTGACGAGGAGGGCAACAGTAAAATAAATCATATGAAAGGGTCCAGGCCATCTCAGGTAAATTAAAATCTCCCAGAACAATGAACAAGTCTTGGTCAGAGAGATATGAGGAAACAGGTTGAATAGCTTCCAAACGATGAATGTAGACTGCCAAGTCGGACTGTGGTGGAATATACGAACAAGTAATATAGGCACAAAAAGATTTTAAAGAAATTTAAACACAAACAAATTGAATCTTCTGATTAGAAGACTGGACAATATCAGACGAGAACGCCGAATCAACAGCGATTAAAACACACCCACCTTACTGATAGTCCGATCATGTCTATATACTAAATATTTTGAGGGGGAAATTGAAGCATCGGCAATATCAGGCTTCAGGGAAGTTTTAGTAGAGGCAAGAATATGAAGGTCAAAAGCTAAACTATTTACATATAGTCTAGAGAGTTAAGACTTTAGTCCCCGTACGTTCTGATAGGCCAGAGTTAGGGACGAAATTAGTTTTTTGGCTCGCCAACAGGTGCAGACGAGCCGGAAGGAACGTTATTCACAGAGGCAGGTAGCAAGCTAATCGGAAGCCGATTCTTCTTTTTTATTGTATACTCTTTTACAACAAGGTGTTCCGGCCAAAAATCTTTATGACATATTTGACCAAAGAGATCTGGGGAGACACTTATTTTAAAGGACGAAATGTCCCGAGTATATGAAAATCGGAACTTTTCCACAGCAATGTTTGGTGCTTGAACTTTGCCCTGGATGTAGGCTATGACTTCTTCAGAAGTAGTATTGGAATCAACCCTCGAAATAAAAATTTGCTTTTTGGGTGGAACTACAACAAGGAAACTATAAGTACAGCAGCAACTAGGCACAGCAGTAGCGGTTACAGCAGATGTAGCAGCAGCTGAAGCAGCAAAGACTTTACGAGCTCCTCTTGTAACTACATTATTGGCAAATTTGCTGGAAACGGATGGTTGCCCGGACGGAGACTACAACCAATATCGTGCTAGTAGGCGGGATACTGACTCCAGGGGAAATGAGAAGAGACTCCACACCTGCCGAAGCCGGTGACATAGGGTTATTGTCGGAAGCCGGACTGGTAGAGAACGATGTGAGGGACGGACTGAGGGACGCGCTCTGAAACCTGGCCCTCTTTCGGGTCGGAGATACAATCAAAATAAATAATTGATTTATTAAGAGCAAATTATAAATGAATATGTAATTAAAAAACGAAAAATGTATATATATGTATACACATACCATTTGTATACACAAACCAAAGCAAAACCTAACTGCAATATGCATGTTGATGAATAAACCACTGTGTTTAGTATCTCATTAGAAGTTAACTTTATTTTCACTGTAACTGTACTGAACTGTGTCTGCCGCTGTTAGAACACGTCTTGATCGTTTGCTTGCTTATTACTAAATTTTCAGTTCTTATGCATTTACTTAGGTCATATAGGCTGTATAAGAGAGACAATGAGTATCAGACTGGTGCAAGCAAATTCCAGAAAAACTTATAAAAATACAAAAACAAAGCATTGTAAGATGTGCAAGATCATTCATGAGACTTAGAATATGAAATATGGAGAAATGTAAATAAAATGACAATTGGTTCCTCAACATACCGCCCCCCCTGAAACTCCGTTTCTGAATCCGGTAGGGCTGCAATCTTCGTAATAGGGCGAGTGACTTCTCCTGATTTGGTGCGAATCTGCACATCTCGAACGAGGCCATCATCTCCTGCGAACACCTGAGTAACGCGTCCTAAGAGCCATGCTGATGGAGGCGCTTTAGAGTCCTTGATCTGAACAAGGTTACCGATTGCAATGTTTGGTAACTTGGTGGTCCAATTGGGACGCTGCTGCAGCGATGTCAAATATTCTTGATGCCAACGCTTCCAACATCCTTGAAGAATTGCTGGAGTATGCTGCCAGTAGCTCAATCGATTGGTCGGAATCTGCAAATAGCTGTCTTCAGGAACTGCTGTATAAGTTCTGCCAATTAAGAAGTGTGCCGGTGACAGGTAGGCAATCTCAGTATCCGATGTTGTGCGCAATGGTCGCGAATTAACGACTGATTGTATTTGCGAAAGCAGTGTGTGCATCTGCTCAAAAGTGAAGACGGTGGTTCCTATTACTCGTCGCAAGTGCAGCTTAACCGAGCGTACTGCCGACTCCCACTTACCACCCCAGTAGCGTGAATATGGGGGAATGAAATTCCATTTAATGCCTTGATCTGCAAGGGCTTCCGAAACGACGTCATTGTGCTCGCGTGAAGCGAGAAGCTGTACCATTTCGTCTAGTGCGAGTTTTGCGCCAACAAAGTTGCGACCGTTATCGCTATACATTTGGTAGCATTTCCCACGACGAGCCATAAAACGTTTTAATGCCGCCAGGAATGTGTCGGTGTAATGAGTGCTGAGATCAGTGGCTAGCTCCAGATGAAGAGCTGAAGTAACCATACATACAAACAGGCGAATGTAGCCCTTTTCCTTCCTAGGACTTCGTCCCTTGTGAATCTTCAGCAAAATAGGCCTAGCATTGTGGCATCCAGTATGCTCAAATGGAAAGGCTTGTCGCACTCGAAAAGGCAAATTGGCCATAAACTGTTGTGCAGTGTGATGGTGCTGTCTAAAACAGTTTAAACATTCATGCGTGATACGTCGAATAAGATTTCGTGCGCCAATGATCCAATATTTCTGGCGAATTATAACAAACATGGCTGAAATTCCAGGATGAAGATTGACTTGATGCTCATGTTTCAGCATCAATTCTACAAGGCGATGGTGCCTCGGCAAAACTACTGGGTGCGTGGCGTCTGCTGGCAGTTGCGACCTTTCTAAACGTCCACCCACACGTATAATTCCATCTTCGTCAACGAATGGAGATAGTTTGCCTAAAATTGATCGGCGCTCCAAAGGCTGCTTCCTCAAGAGCAGCTGTCTGTCGTCATTGAATCGATTTTGTGCCTGTCGTAGGCAAAACTTCCTTGCTTTGGTAATTTCATCAAACGTTAGAGGTCCAGAATATTTAGGCTGGCTTGATTTGATTCGATGAACAAAGCGAAATACATATGCGACGACTCGAATCAGTCAGGTCCAAGATGATATTCTTTCGAATAGTACATTAAATGGCGAATCTTCAATATCCTTGGAAATAGTTGTCAAGATCATGGTTTTGAACTCAAGTTCTGCTGCTGGCTTTAGAATTGAGCAGCAAGTTTGTGGTCTATTCATTGTCTCTGTATAGTGTACAGTCGTGCAGCCAAGATGGTCCCTTCCACCATAAATCAAAGTTCATTAACTCACTCGCTAGCATGTCTCTTAATGCACAATCCGAAGGATTTTCCTTAGTGCTGACATGTCTCCAAGCGCTACGTGGTATGGTCTCGAGTATTTCTGCCGTTCGGTTGGCAACAAATGTTTTTAGTTTACAGGGTTGATGCGAAAGCCATGACAACACGATTGTCGAATCTGTCCATGCGTGTATCTTAGCATCCTTCTGGCGCAGACCAGTTTTTACTGCTTGGAACAAACGAGCTAACAGTAGAGCTCCGCAAAGTTCCAATCGTGGTAGCGATTTCTGCCTTAGTGGTAAAACTCTTGTTTTAGCTGCAATCAGTGCCACTCCGATGCTTCCATCTACGTGTGTCACACGGTTGAAAATGACAGCAGAGTAAGCTTTTAACGAAGGATCTGAAAATCCATGCAGTTCGATGTCATCGGGTTGATTGTCTACAAATCTTCAGGTTCCTTAACGTGAAAATGTACTTTCTGAATGTTTGTTTTAGTGTGGGTCAGAGATGCGTGACGTGTCAGACAGCACTTATCGCTTAGTGAAACTCATATGTTCCGATAGTGAAGCCTTGTATGTTAGGACATCTTCTCCAGGACGCCAATGCAGCCAAAGCACGTTTGCTGCCACCTTGAGAAATCAATTTCATTGCCCTTGTTGCTGGCAATTTGATTACTATTGGAGACCCATTTACTTAGCTCCAATTGTGCCCGTGACAGAAGGAGTACTATATCTTTCTTAATGTGGAGCAGTTCCTGTTCGTTCATGACTTCTGTCAATACGTCATCGACGTAGAAATCATCGAAATCGAAAAGTCAGATGTTCCAGCACTCTAACTGCCAGAAACGGTGCACATGCCGTGCCATAGGTGACTGTGGTCAATTTGTAATGCTTCAATGGTGCCACAGGGTCTTCTCTCCAAAGGATTCGTTGAAAATCTTGATGTTTGGGCGCTACTGAAATCTGTCTAAACATCTTGACGAGGTCCGAAGAAAATACGAATCTGTACATTCGAAAACGCAGACAAACGTTGAACAGGTTGCGTTGTATACTTGGGCCAATATGAAGTGCATCGTTAAGAGATTGTCCATCCCGATCTTGGAATGAACCGTCGAACACCACCCGCAGCTTGGCACCTATGACGCACCGGAAGTGCGTCTCGACCCTTTCATCCTCTTCGTTTACAGCTGTGCGTGATGGAACTTCCTCTAGTTCCCAGAATCTTTGCAGTAGTCCATCTATATTGACCGTAGTCAGCAATGACGTAGATGGTGTTGGCAATCTTGAAGTGTACACCGATGTGATTACCCATCCAAATATGCTGTTGACTGCAATAGGGTGTCCTCGACCATAGCATAACTTCTCTCGAGTGAGAACTAACCAGATGTAATCATTGCCCAGCAAAATGTCGATTGAAGCGTTAGTTCTGAAGTCCGGGTCAGCCATTCGGTATCCATTAAATACCGCCAGTGATGAAGCATCAATATTTTCACATGGCAATGGTGAGGTGATCTTTCCTAAAACTTGCGGATTAATATCGATGGAATGACTCGACACACGAGACATCATCTGAAGAGAGCAGAAACCTCTGGTTATTCCCGCCTTGACGTCTGAGATGCCCGATGTGGCAACTCGAAATGGCGAACGTGCAAGCCCCAACGCCTGTACGCATCGTTCCGAAATGAATGACAAGTCTGAGGCGCTATCCAGTAAAATACGGCACGTATGCAAGGCTCCTAGGCAATTTCGCACGTGTACCATTGCAGTTGGTAGCGTACTTCTTCTTTGCCCATTTGGCTTACGGGGTCTGGTAACATTCATCATGGCTACAGCTGATGCCGCTGTTGCTTCCTCAGAAGCCTGGCTTGATTTGCCTTGGTGCTGCTCTGCGTTCTTATGCTGTGTAGAAGAGCCCTCAGGATGCAGCATGGAATGATGGCGGCGCTTGCAATGCTTGCAAGAAGACTTCGATTCACAAGCGGTTACACCATGTCCAGACCTCAAACAATTAAAGCACAGATGCTTCTCCTTTGCAAAGATGTAACGTTGCTTGACAGTCAAGCTCTGGAATTGAGGATAAGCCGACAATATGTGCTCAGTACTATGACACTTCATACAATTACCTGTAATGGTAAGCATGGTGCGTGCTTGCCTTTTTCCCCTTTCATCCCTTGGTTTGCTCGCTATATAATCGACAACTTGACTGAGCTCAAGGGGATCGCATCGTAAGTCAAAAAAAATTGAGCAACTCTTCAATGGTAGGATCTTCAATATCCTGGCTTTTGTCGATTTATTCACGTCGGGTAGCCTCATAAACCTTGTTGATTGAAGTCGAGTTGCCTCATAAGCAGTCGCCCGCACTCTCTATTACACCTTCTCCCATTTTACTTTCGCCTACACCATCTTCTTGTCCCTCTTTATGCTCTTCTTTTCAGATTGAAGTACTCATTACAAGCCCTGGTGTACCTCAATCTATCCCTCACAGGAACTCTGATCAATTACAGGATCATGCTGGCTTTCAATCACTTGCGGATCCTCATGCTCCTTCGCCTCCACTAACTGTAGTGCCTCATCGCAAAAATTATTTATTTCTAGGCTTGCTCCAGATACTTCTGAGTCGTCTGTGGCAGCTTACATTGGTAATATATGCCCTGCTAAGGTTTTAATTCAAAAGTTTAAGTTTTCTAGGACTCGCGAAATCTCCTCGTTTAAAATTACAGTACCAAAAGAGTATTTCTCAGCTATGGTTGACCCTAACTTTTGGCCAGAGGGCCCAGTTGTACACGAGGTTGCGGCCAATAGGCGCTCCCGTCCTTTGCCTGTCCACCTTCCTAATGTATCTTCTGCTTCAAAAAACTAATAACGTCTAGTATTTGCATTCATTATCAAAATGTAAGAGGACTTCTTACCAAGCTCTCGAAACTGTTCTGTGATAGCCAAACCTTTTCGGCTGACATATTAGCTTTCTCTGAAACTTGGCTTAACTCCTCTGTTTTGGATAATGAAATTCTTTCTAATAACTTTATTTCTTATAGGCTTGATCGTGTTGGTCGTCGTGGCGGTGGAGTACTCATTGCTGTCAACTCGAATCTGTGTTCAAGTGTTGTGCCGATTGATCTCCCCTCAGGTGTTGAGTTTATTTGCGTTGAAGTTACATGTTCTAACTTTAGCTTATATACCTCTTGTTCATATATTCCTCCAGCTTCTGATATCATGATCTACATGCACCATGCTGATGCTTTGCGATCTATTTTTAGTCGTCTTAAAGATCGTGATTTTCTTATAGTTTTAGGCGATTTTAACTTGCCTTATGTTTCTTGGCTTGTTGATGATAATCTATCTTTCCTCGATCCCGTTTTTGTCTCGGATTCCACTGTTAGTGCTGTATCACAAACACAGGCCCTAGTGAAGCCTGCGTTCTTTATGTGAATGTCTCTACCGTCACCAGTGCGCCAGTCTGGTTTACACGTAGGCTGTCTAATCTACGTAATATTAAATCGAGATATTTAAAAAGATTTAAAAAAACTGGTTCGCGACTTGACTATGCAAATTATTGTGTAGCCAAATCTCAATCTTGTCTTTTAAATACTCAATAATTATATTGTATATATTGTATAATTATATTGTTCGCTGTAAGGTTGAATTATACAAGGTCCAAAAAACGCTCGAATTTACTACCTTCCACCTTCAGACTTTATGACCAGACTGCTAATAATGATTCAGATATTGCAGATCTGTTTGCTAATTCTTTCAGTCGACTTATTCTACTACTGCTTTGGATCCCACACCTTATCCCTTCTCAATTCCACATTTAAATTGTATGTTTTTTCCTAGTACCCGGGCCTGATAATATAGCTAGTTGCATCCTTAAAATGTGTTCGATTTCCCTATCTAAGCCTTTATCTCGGTTATGATTTATATCGAGTGAGACTTGTAGCTTTCCTGATATTTGGAAGAAGTCTTTTATTATTATGTTTTATTTTTAAAAAGGGTAGCAAATGGGATATTTCTAACTACCGTGGCATTGCCAAACTTTCGGCAATACCTAAGCTGTTTGAGAAAATTATTACATCTTCCCTTCAACACCTATCCAGATCCACTATTTCTCCTTGTCAGCATGGCTTCATGAAGGGTCGTTCGTCGCTTACCAACCTTTTAGAATTGACTACCCTTGTACACCGTTAAAAATGTCAAACTGATGTTATTTATACTGACTTGATCATTCTATGCTTTTCATGAAACTTCACATAATGGGTTTTTTTTCCGAAACTATTGGCTTGGTTAAAGTCGTATCTTATTGGCAGAACCCAAAAGGTGTCTTTTCATTCCTCGATATCTAAAACTGTTCGAGTTACGTCAGGTGTCCCCCAAGGCAGTCATCTGTTATTTACCTTGTTTATAAATGATTTGCCTCTGGCCTTGGCTCATTCACGCGTGCTCATGTTTGCGGATGATGTCAAGATTTGTTATTCATATAATGATCCTTCTTTCCAACAGTACTTGCAATCAGATCTCGATGCGTTCTGTGATTGGTGTCACGTTAATAAATTACACCTTAATGCCTCTAAGTGCTCTTTTATGACTTTCAGTCGTTTGTCGCCGTTCCTAGCTCATTACTCTATTAAGTCTGTTCTGTTAGATTGTGTACCATCAGTCAAAGACTTAGGCGTTATGTTTGACCCAAAACTTTCATTTAATGTTCATATATCTTCAATTGTCAATAGAGCATGCAGTCTTCTTGGCTTCATTAAACGTTGGGCCAAAGAATTTGATGATCCATATGTGACAAAGGTTTTATACACTTCGTTAGTTCGCCCTACTCTAGAATATTGCTCGCCAGTGTGGAACCCTCAATATGATGTTCCCCAGCGTAGTATTGAATCGGTACAGAAGCAATTCCTTAAGTTTGCGTTACGCGGTCTTAATTGGGAACCGAGTTTTCGCCTACCTTCTTATTCTGAGAGACTTCTTCTTATTAATCTTCCTTCACGTTACAACCGTAGGCTCGTATTTGGCATTCTCTTTCTCCATAAACTAGTCAACGGTTAAGTCATTTGTAGCAATTTACTAGATACACTATATTTTTGTGTTCCTTCACGTCGGACCAGAAACTTTTTTCCTCTTCACCTTAGTAGATGTATGACTAACTATTCTCTTCACGAACCTTTTCGTGTTCTTTGCCAATCCTTTAACAACCTTTCTCACCTTATTTCTCCTCATCTATCTGTCACTTCTTTTCGCGCTATACTCTTTAATTATCTACAGCGAAACCATTGATAATATTCAGGACTGGATATTGGATTGGCTGCAACTCATCCCCGACCACATTCGCTGTGAATCGGGGCATAGCTGGCACCTTGTTGCAAATAAAACACCTCCACCGGATCGGGGATGTTTAGTTGTGCAGAAAGCTAAGCTACCGTCGATTAGATTAAGCTTTTTCGACGACTGCTGATTTAGTTGAGGTAAATAAATAAATAAATAAATAAAAAAATATATAAATAAATAAATAAAGAAATAAATAAATAAAGAAATAATTAAATAAATAAATAAATAAATAAATAAATAAATAAATAAATAAATAAATAAATAAATAAATAAATAAATAAATAAAAAAATAAATAAAAAAATAAACAAATAAATAAATAAATTAATAAATAAATAAATAAAATAAATAGGCAAGGCGGTGAATGTATCCATAAGCAAGTTCACCAAATAACGGGGCTTTTCGTAGCGATCACTCAATGATTTCCAAGCCACGACAGGCATCAACGACAGGCAAATGCTGAATGAGTATCGCTGCTTCTCCTAAGACACATGATTTCAGGTGATGAAACTTCTGTATATTCGTTAGTGTTGCCTTTCCATGAATGGTACTCTCAAACAGGTCCTTGAAAGCATGCCATTCCTTATAATCTCCACCAAAAGGCTTGATGTGGATTTTCGGTAACTCACAATCTCTTGTTGTCGGCGCTGCTACCGTGAGCCTGACAAAGACGTAGATTGCTATTGCTCTCAACCAATAATTGCTGTTGTTCCATTTGACGTTGCATCTGCAGTTGTTGATGCTTCACTTGACGTTGCATCTGCAGTTGCATTTGTTGCTGTTGATTGTGTATCTGTTGCAGAACTTCCTGGACAAGCGAACCACCGTTGCCAGCCGCACCGCATTCTTCCAACTCGCCAGACGATGCCACATCAGCGCGTAAAGCCTTAAGGCGAGCATTCGCCGTTTCAAGTTTATCCTCGTATACGTCGTAATCTTCAGCAGGGTCCACGTAACCCTCCAGTTTGTCGTATTTAGCCAGTTCGTCACCAGACTTGACGAACTCCTCCCACGCATTGGACAAGGTTTCCAATTTGGTGTCAATTGTAAAGACTTCTGCATCCTGTGCTGGATCCTCTGCATATGTATATATGCGGCTAATTGTTGACTTCAATCTTTCTGGCCTTGATTAACGTTTTCATTTCCTCCATGATGAAATATCAAGAAATTCCACTGCTTGTGTGGACCAAAATTTCAACTCGCTTGTTTCTCCTAGAGACGTGTTCTCTCACGATAGGCGTGTGGCGCCACCGTGTGAATCCGCGCTTTTTCCAATAAGCACGCGATTGCTTATTCGATAGTAGGCCAGAACTATCGACTACTAACTTTAAGGTTAATACTTAATTGCCACCAAATTGCAACAAATTATTAACCAATGAGTAACAAACAAACAATGCCTAACGATCCGGCTCGAAGGACCAAATTATGATGATGAATAAACCACTGTGTTTAGTATCTCATTAGAACTTAACTTTATTTTCACTGTAACTGTACTGAACTGTGTCTGCCACTGCTAGAACACGTCTTGATCGTTCGTTTGCTTGCTTATTACTAAATTTTCAGTTCTTCAGCATCTACTTAGGTCATATAGGCTGTATAAGAAAGACAGAGAGTATCAGACTGGTGCCAGCAAATTCCAGAAAAACTTACAAAAATACAAAAACAAAAGCATTGTAAGATGTGCAAGATCATTCATGAGACTTGACTATGAAATATGGAGAAATATAAATAAAACCAGAGGGCCGGGGTTAACTTCGACCGCGTCGAATTTTGTATACCCTTGCAACTGTTCGACCGATCGTTCCCATGGGAGGTATATGAAATAGTCACCCAATCTTGACCAAATTTGGCACAGTCGTTTATAGCTACAATAAACATACTTATATTAAATTTCACGACAATAGCTTAAAAAGTAACGAAGTTATTGAGAAAGTCACTGTTCGTGACTTTACCGTTTGTATGGGAGCTATATGATATACCCGATCTTGATCATATTTGGCACAATTATTAATAAGAACACAAAACTGACAAATACCAACTTTTATGATAATAGCTATAAGATTAATGAAGTTATTGAGAAAGTCACTATTCGTGACTTTGCCATTTGTATGGGAGCTATATGAAATAGTCACCCGATCTTGATCAAATTTGGCACAATTATTAATAAGAACACGAAACTGACCAATATCAACTTTTATGACAATTGCTGATAAAATAACGAAGTTATTGAGAAAAGTCACTGTATAGTGGTCCGATCCGGCTGAATCTGAGATATACAACGCCTGCAGTATATACAAGCCTATGTGCAATTTCAGCTCTGTAGCTCTTACGGTCTTGGAGGAATTCGCGTTGATCCAGACGGACGGACGGACGGACGGACATGGCTGTTTAAACTCGTCTCGTCGTGCTGATCAAGAATACATATACTTTATATGGTCTGAGATGCTTCGTTCTATGCGTTGCACACTTCTGACCAAAATTAATATACCCTTCTTGCAAGGGTGTAATGACAATTGGTTTATCAACAATGCAAATTAGAAAGAGAAAACAAAGAAAAAAAAGAGAATATTTTTTTTTTAAAACACACAACAAAAACTTGTCACAAGCGCGAAGTTAACGGCCGCCAGCGTGATCAAAAGAGAAAACAAAAGAATAGAGAGCACCAACACCACACGAACAAAAACAAACTGTAAACTGTAAATTGAGAGCGCAGGTGGAAGCAAAAAATAGAAATAAATCAAAAACTAAGCAGAGTAACAACAAAATAATATGTGCGTTTGTTAAAGTTTTGATATTAATATAAATAAATGTTAATAAATTTAACCCAAACTTCGCGATGAGTATAGCGGTAATAAAAAATTGAATATTATAAGTTTACTTTATGAACGAACGAAGTAATTAAGCGAGAGCGAAAAAAAAACAAGACCGACTTCGATGAGTGACGATATGTTATGTGCCTAGAATTTATGGAAGAATATCTTGGAACATATGGAACTCATCCACACTAATTCATTTCACATCAGGTCATCTTGATGGTCGGTCCCACCATTCAGGCATTGTTTAAAGCAGGCTTTGAGTTAACCAAAGGGTTCTCAAACAGTTCTGAAGTCTCAGCTTTCCTTAGCACAGCACACAGCACGATAACAAATTCAGAACCAGATTCAACCAAGGGACTTGGTGTTGTTTGATTACCTGGAGAAGACGTATTCCAATTCCAAATTGATGACTCGTTTATAAGCCTCCGAGCGACAAAACGGAACATTCTCTCGGTTACATCTCGTTTATTTGATCCCTAATTATTAGAGGAAAATTCTTAATGCAAGAGCTGTGGCTCAAGGGACTTGAGTGGGACGAATCAATTCCAATCAATTTGGAGACAGTATGGAACGATTTCAAAGCATCTATAGTAAATTTAAAATAAATAAAATTCCATCATAAAGGTATGAATTAAGCTTGCATCCCTTTGGTCGGATTCGGAAATAACTCTACATTGGATACAGTCACACCCATCGACACTGGCTACGTTCATTTCGAACAGTGTGGCTGAAATTCAAGAGTGGACAGCGAACGTAGTTAAGCGTCATGTGCCAACAATACAAAACCCACCTGACAGTATCACGACGTTGTGATGTTGATGAATTAGTTGACTTGATTTGGTTAAAAGGTTCAGCGTTTCTTAGTAAATATCAATGTGAGTGGCCTACCAACCAGCATGTATATCTCTCGGACAAAGAGCGCTGTCATGCTGACTCTTTTGGTTGAGATCATCGAGTGCTATTCGTCATACACTAAATTAAAAAGGATGTTTTTTATGTGTTCCGTTTCATCCGTAGATGTAAAAACAAATCGACCACGTTTGATGATGTGATTCCATCACTATCAGGGTGAAAAGAGGCATTTCATAAAATTATTGAAATATTGCAATCCTAGTGTATCCTTCGCTAGTGTACTCCGAACTGGACAGACGGAGCCCGCGAAAGAGACCCCGTCACTCCACTATCTACAGAATCCGCAACCTAGCGCACCAGAGCTTGGCCAGCAAACTCCAAGTGGTTTAGAGGCCCTATTGATCTCACTTAATCAAAACATGACCACTTTTATGACGTTCATGCAAAACTGTATGCAGGAACTGATGCGGAATCAAAACCTGCTTATCCAGAAGCTTATCGAGAATAAATAATGGCTTCCCTACGTCTATGTCTTTGGAATGCTAATGGCGTCTCCAAGCACAAAAATGAACTGCAACTATTCCTAGACTCAAGTGAAATCGACGTCAGCCGCAACCTCTCCAAGGAGTTAAGACAAGAGGAAATCTGGGCTCAAAGGAAATACATAGAAAAGCTCAGTCCATCCAGCACTAAACATCCTCTGTGGAAAGCCCACCCAACTTTAAGCGCGCCTACAGACACAGTTTCACCAATAAGGGGCCCAACAGGTGGATGGGCCCGCAGCGACGAAGAGAGGGCATCCGTATTTGCCACACATCTTAAAATGGTTTTCCAGCCAAATCCAACATCAAACTCATTTGTACTTCCCCCTTCGAGCACATTAACGGATAGTGAGTACTCGGAACTCCAATCGGATGAGATCACTGCAGTTATTAAAAACCACATAAAGCCGAACAAAGCCCCTGGCCATGACCTAATCACACCGAAAATGATCCTAGAACTCCCTACTATCGCCATACAATACATCTGCAAAATGTTCAACGCTATAATAAGAATTGGCTACTTCCCAAGAGCATGGAAAAGGTCCACTATCATCATGATTCCTAAAGTGGGAAAGGACAAAACGCAACCATCATCCTATAGGCCAATTAGTTTGCTGCCATGTCTTTGGAAGCTTTTTGAAAAGGTCCTGCAGATTCGTCTAAACTCATTTCTGGCATCGGAGAACACAATCCCTTCTCACCAGTTCGGCTTCCGCGAAAAACATGGGACAATTGAAGAAGTCAATCGTATAACATCCGAAATAAGAACAGCATTCGAACTAAAAGAATACTGTACGGCTGTCTTTCTCGACGTTGCCCAGGCTTTCGACAGAGTCTGGCTGGAGGGTTTAATGTTCAAAATCCGGCAGAAACTCCCACAGTACACCCACAAACTCATGGAATCTTACCTTTACAATAGGAAATTCGCTGTAAGATGTAATGGCTCCGTCTCGGCTGACTTTGAAATCGAAGCTGGTGTACCGCAAGGCAGTGTACTCGGCCCATTGCTCTACGTGCTGTACACTGCAGACTTACCAACGAGTTTAGGACTTACAACGTCCACTTTTGCCGATGACACGGCAATCCTCAGCAGATCCTAATGCCCGATACAAGCCTCTGCAAAATTAGAGGAACTCCTCAAGGTGGTAGAGGAATGGCTAGCAACCTGGCGTATCCGGGTCAACGAGCAGAAATGCAAACATGTTACATTTACGCTTAACAGAAGAAACTGTCCAGCTATAATGCTAAACAACGTACCAATTCCTCAAGCCGTGGATGTCACTTACCTTGGTATCCACCTAGACAGAAGACTAACTTGGCGCAAGCACATTGAGGCAAAAAAGTCACAGCTTAAACTGAAAGCGAGTAGCTTACATTGGATCATCAATGCTCGGTCACCTCTACGTCTGGAGTATAAAGTCCTCCTATATAACTCCGTACTGAAACCCATCTGGACTTACGGTGCCGTACTATGGGGAAATGCAAGTACCAGCAATGTCGACATTATACAAAGGGCGCAGTCGAAGATTTTAAGATCAATCACTGGGGCTCCGTGGTACATACGGAACGACAACATTCAAAATGATCTAAATATACCTAGCGTAAAATCTGAAATAGGTAGTCAACAACTAAAGTATTCTGCGAAACTGGATGTACACCCTAATGTTCTTGCCAATTCCCTTACGCGAACTAATAATAGAACTCGTCTTAAAAGAAATGACAGACCAACCCAATAATAAATGATTAGGGCCGCCTGCAATATCCCCTGGATATATCTTAAGTACTAGATTAAGAAAAATATCTCAAACTTGTTGTTAGGCTCTAATTTAAGAGTAGATTCAACTTATATATATTAAACGTTAAAAAAAAAAAAAAAAAAAATAAAGAATTTTGAGCAGATATTGAAAGGGTTCAAAAGAGCGCCAAAGTGGGTCAGAAACTTCAAGGTTTGACTTCCTTTGTACACGAGTTCACTGGTTGCTGGTGCTCATTTTCGTTGTTGAGATTTGGGGGGTGACTTGTAAACGCTCCTATTGCATATGATGCGAAATTTCCGCTCATTTAATCAAAACGCTCACAATTTGTTCGAAGCTATGTCCGTCATCTCCATTTATCGGATTGTCATGCTGGCCCAAGAGCTTTAGTGAGCAATCTGCGTTAACAGCTAAGGGTTGTGCTTTAGAAGTCTGCCGTCAGACAGTGAGGTCTTGTGTATTCTGTTTTAAATACAAGTCACGTCTTATGACGCAAATAATGGGAAATTTGGCGGCAGACAGTGTTAGAGTGCTCCGCCCGTTCAGCATTTGCGGTGTAGATTTTTGTGGCCCAGGACACATAGCATTGAGAATTCGAGGAAGGCCTCCATATAAAGATTATATTGCACTTTTCGTTTGCTTTTCTTCTAAAGCGGTTTATTTGGAATTAGTGTCTGATTTAAGTACTAATACATTTCTTATGGCTTTCCAAAGGTTCGTCGGCCGGAGAGGAGTACCCCGAGTGGTACAAAGTGACGAATTTTGTCCTAGCGAGCATGGAGCTGCTGGATCTTTGTCGCAAGATCGAAGGCGAGGTGGACGCAGATCAAGAATTCGTATCAAGAAGCGGATGGGAATTTGCGTTTATACCGCCAAGAGCTCCGCACTTCGGGGGTCTATGGGAGGCAGGTGTCAAATCTGCAAAGCACCTACTCCTACGGACAGTAGCCAACGCCAACTTAACAGCAGAGGAGATGGCGACGGTGCTAGTGTCAGTCGAGGCCACATTAAACTCCAGGCTACTCGGCAATAGCCCGAAAGACGGCGAGGCCATAACACCCAGGCACCTGTTGGTCGGAGGACCGCTGAGAGCACCAGGGGATTCGGGACCAGGAGAGTCTCAGCGGCTGTTTGAAGCGATGGCGAGCTGTCTCGTCGCTCAAGCTGACGTTATGGCAGCGACGGTCCCGGGAGTATGTACTAGGGCTCCAAACACGAGCCTAGTAGCATGAGCGAAGACCCAATATCGCCGTGGGAGACCTTGTCCTCGTCGCGGAGGACAATCTACTACCGCAGCAATAGATGACGGCTCGAGTGGTGGATACAAGCGTCGTGCCGGACGGCGCAATCAGAGTCTACCTAAGATACAAAAGCATCTTATACAAAAGAGTCTACCTAAGATAAGTTTTCTAGGCCTCGCGAAATCTCCTCGTTTAAAATTACAGTACCAAAAGAGTATTTCTTAGCTAAGGTTGACCCTAACTTTTGGCCAGAGGGCCTAGTTGTACACGAGTTTGCGGCCAATAGGCGCTCCCATCCTTTGCCTGTCCACCTTTCTAATTTATCTTCTGCTTCAAAAAACTAATAACGTCTAGTATTATCAAAATGTAAGAGGACTTCTTACCAAGCTCTCGAAACTATTCTGTGATAGCCAAACCTTTTCGGCTGACATATTAGCTTTCTCTGAAACTTAACTACTCTGTTTTGGATAATGAAATTCTTTCTAATAACTTTATTTCTTATAGGCTTGATCGCGTTGGTCGTCGTGGCGGTGGAGTACTCATTGCTGTCAACTCGAATCTGTGTTCAAGTGTTGTGCCGATTGATCTCCCCTTAGGTGTTGAGTTTATTTGCGTTGAAGTTACATGTTCTAACTTTAGCTTATATACCTCTTGTTCATATGTTCCTCCAGCTTCTGATATCATGATCTACATGCACCATGCTGATGCTTTGCGATCTATTTGTAGTCGTCTTAAACTTCGTGATTTTCTTATAGTTTTAGGCGATTTTAACTTGCCTTATGTTTCTTGGCTTGTTGATGATAATTTATCTTTTTTAATTCCTTCATCTCAACATGATTTTCTTGATAGCCTACTTGAATATTTGCTATATCAGTTGAATTCTTCTCTTAACTCTTCTAAAAGAATCCTCGATCTCGTTTTTGTCTCGGATCCGACTGTTAGTCCTGTATCACAAACACAGGCCCTAGGGAAGCCTGAAGATTCTTAAATTGATAAATGCGTTCTCTAATTGATAAATGCGTTCCTTATGTGAATGTCTCTACTGTCTCCAGTGCGCCAGTCTGGTTAACACGTAGGCTGTCTAATCTCCGTAATATTAAATCGAGATATTTAAAAAGATTTAAAAAAACTGGTTCGCGACTTGACTATGCAAATTATTGTGTAGCCAAATCTCAATCTTGTCTTTTAAATACTCAATAATTATATTGTAAATTGTATATATTGTATAATTATATTGTTCGCTGTAAGGTTGAATTTTACAAGGTCCAAAAGACGCTCGAATTTACTACCTTCCATCTTCAGACTTTATGACCAGAATGCTAATAATGATTCAGATATTGCAGATCTGTTTGCTAATTCTTTCAGTCGACTTATTCTACTACTGTTTCGGATCCCACACCTTATCCCTTCTCAATTCCACATTTAAATTGTATGTTTTTTCCTAGTATTACTGAAGACTGTATTATCTCTAGCTTGTCATCTATGACGTCTTCCTTCGTACCCGGGCCTGATAATATACCTAGTTGCATCCTTAAAATGTGTTCGATTTCCCTATCTAAGCCTTTATCTCGGATATTCTTTATATCAAGTGAGACTTGTAGCTTTCCTGATATTTGGAAGGAGTCTTTTATTATTCCGCTTTTTAAAAAGGGTAGCAAATCGGATATTTCTAACTACCGTGGCATTGCCAAACTTTCGGCAATACCTAAGCTGTTTGAGAAAATTATTACGTCTTCCCTTCAACACCTATCCAGATCCACTATTTCTCCTTGTCAGCATGGCTTCATGAAGGGTCGTTCGTCGCTTACCAACCTTTTAGAATTGACTACCCTTGTCCACCATAAAAAGCGTCAAACTGATGTTATTTATACTGATTTTAGTAAGGCTTTCGATACGGTTGATCATTCTATGCTTTTCATCACTTCACATAATGGGTTGTTCCCCGAAACTATTGGCTTGGTTAAAGTCGTATCTTATTGGCAGAACCCAAAAGGTGTCTTTTCGTTCCTCGATTTTTACAACTGTTCGAGTTACGTCAGGTGTCCCCCAAGGCAGTCATCTGGGCCCACTGTTATTTACCTTGTTTATATAACCTTGTTTGCCTCTGGCCTTGGCTCATTCTCGATGCGTTCTGTGATTGGTGCCACGTTAATAAATTACACCTTAATGCCTCTAAATGCTCTGTTATGACTTTCAGTCGTTTGTCGTCGTTCCTAGCTCATTACTCTATTAAGTCCGTTCTGTTAGACTGTGTATTATCATTTAAAGACTTAGGCGTTATGTTTGACCCAAAACTTTCATTTAATGTTCATATATCTTCAATTGTCAATAGAGCATACAGTCTTCTTGGCTTCATTAAACGTTGGGCCAAAGAATTTGATGATCTATATGTGACAAAGGTTTTATACACTTCGTTAGTTCGCCCTACTCTAGAATATTGCTCGCCAGTGTGGAACCCTCAATATGATGTTCCCCAGCGTAGTATTGAATCGGTACAGAAGCAATTCCTTAAGTTTGCGTTACGCGGTCTTAATTGGGAACCGAGTTTTCGCCTACCTTCTTATTCTGAGAGACTTCTTCTTATTAATCTTCCTTCACGTTACAACCGTAGGCTCGTATTTGGCATTCTCTTTCTCCATAAACTAGTCAACGGTTAAGTCATTTGTAGCAATTTACTAGATACACTACATTTTTGTGTTCCTTCACGTCGGACCAGAAACTTTTTTCCTCTTCACCTTAGTAGATGTCTGACTAACAATTCTCTTCACGAACCTTTTCGTGTTCTTTGCCAATCTTTTAACAACCTTTCTCACCTTATTTCTCCTCATCTATCTGTCACTTATCTTCGCGCTATACTTTTTAATTATCTACAGCGAAACCACTGAAAATATTCAGGACTGGATATTGGATTGGCTGCAACTCATCCCCGACTACATTCGCTGTGAATCGGGGCATAGCTGGCGCCTTGTTGGGGATGTTTAGTTGTGCAGAAAGCTAAGCTACCGTCGATTAGATTAAGCTTTTTCGTCGACTGCTGATTTAGTTGAGGTAAATAAATAAATAAATAAATAAATAAATAAATAAATAAATAAAAAAAAAAAAAAATAAATAAATTAATAAATAAATAAATAAAATAAATAGGCAAGGCGGTGAATGTATCCATAAGCAAGTTCACCAAATAACGGGGCTTTTCGTAGCGATCACCCAATGATTTCCAAGCCACGACAGGCATCAACGACTGGCAAATGCTGAATGAGTATCGCTGCTTCTCCTAAGACACATGATTTCAGGTGATGAAACTTCTGTATATTCGTTAGTGTTGCCTTTCCATGAATGGTACTCTCAAACAGGTCCTTGAAAGCATGCCATTCCTTATAATCTCCACCAAAGGGCTTGATGTGGATTTTCGGTAACTCACAATCTCTTGTTGTCGGCGCTGCTACCGACTGTGAGCCTGACGAAGACGTAGATTGCTATTGCTCTCAACCAATAATTGCTGTTGTTCCATTTGACGTTGCATCTGCAGTTGTTGATGTTTCACTTGACGTTGCATCTGCAGTTGCATTTGTTGCTGTTGATTGTGTATCTGTTGCAGAACTTCCTGGACAAGCGAACCACCGTTGCCAGCCGCACCGCATTCTTCCAACTCGCCAGACGATGCAACATAAGCTCGTAAAGCCTTAAGGCGAGCATTCGCCGTTTCAAGTTTATCCTCGTATACGTCGTAATCTTCAGCAGGGTCCACGTAACCCTCCAGTTTGTCGTATTTAGCCAGTTCGTTACCAGACTTGACGAACTCCTCCCACGCATTGGACAAGGTTTCCAATTTGGTGTCAATTGTAAAGACTTCTGCATCCTGTGCTGGATCCTCTGCATATGTATATATGCGGCTAATTGTTGACTTCAATCTTTCTGGCCTTGATTAACGTTTTCATTTCCTCCATGATGAAAAATCAAGAAATTCCACTGCTTGTGTGGACCAAAATTTCAAGTCGCTTGTTTCTCCTAGAGACGTGTTCTCTCACGATAGGCGTGTGGCGCCACCGTGTGAATCCGCGCTTTTTCCAATAAGCACGCGATTGCTTATTCGATAGTAAGCCAGAACTATCGACTACTAACTTTGAGGTTAATACTTAATTGCCACCAAATTGCAACAAATTATTAACAAATGAGTAACAAACAAACAATGCCTAACGATCCGGCTCGAAGGACCAAATTATGATGATGAATAAACCACTGTGTTTAGTATCTCATTAGAACTTAACTTTATTTTCACTGTAACTGTACTGAACTGTGTCTGCCACTGCTAGAACACGTCTTGATCGTTCGTTTGCTTGCTTATTACTAAATTTTCAGTTCTTCAGCATCTACTTAGGTCATATAGGCTGTATAAGAAAGACAGAGAGTATCAGACTGGTGCCAGCAAATTCCAGAAAAACGTACAAAAATACAAAAACAAAAGCATTGTAAGATGTGCAAGATCATTCATGAGACTTGACTATGAAATATGGAGAAATATAAATAAAACCAGAAGGCCGCGGTTAACTTCGACTGCGTCGAAGTTTGTATACCCTTGCAACTGTCAATTTGAAAGCAATCGCATTAAAAGAAACGAAGTTATTGACAAAAGTCACTGTTTTCGACCGATCGTTCCCATGGGAGGTATATGAAATAGTCGCCCAATCTGACCAATGATGATGACCAAATTTGGCACAGTCGTTTATAGCTACAATAAACATACTTATATTAAATTTCACGACAATAGCTTAAAAAGTAACGAAGTTATTGAGAAAGTCACTGTTCGTGACTTTACCGTTTGTATGGGAGCTATATAATATACCCGATCTTGATCATATTTGACACAATTATTAATAAGAACACAAAACTGACAAATACCAACTTTTATGATAATAGCTATAAAATTAATGAAGTTATTGAGAAAGTCACTATTCGTGACTTTGCCATTTGTATGGGAGCTATATGATATAGTCACTTGATCTTGATCAAATTTGGCACAATTATTAATAAGAACACGAAACTGACCAATACCAACTTTTATGACAATTGCTGATAAAATAACGAAGTTATTCAGAAAAGTCACTGTTCGTGACTTTGACGTTTGTATGGGAACTATATGATAAAGTGGTCCCATCCGGCTGAATCTGAGATATACAACGCCTGCAGTATATACAAGCCTATGTGCAATTTCAGCTTTGTAGCTCTTACGGTCTTGGAGGAATTCGCGTTGATCCAGACGGACGGACGGACGGACGGACATGGCTGTTTAAACTCGTCTCGTTGTGCTGATCAAGAATACATATACTTTATATGGTCTGAGATGCTTCGTTCTATGCGTTGCACACTTCTGACCAAAATTAATATACCCTTCTTGCAAGGGTGTAATGACAATTGGTTTATCAACAATGCAAATTAGAAAGAGAAAACAAAGAAAAAAAGAGAATATTTTTTTTTTAAAACACACAACAAAAACTTGTCACAAGCGCGAAGTTAACGGCCGCCAGCGCGATCAAAAGAGAAAACAAAAGAATAGAGAGCACCAACACCACACGAACAAAAACAAACTGTGAACTGTAAATTGAGAGCGCAGGTGGAAGCAAAAAATAGAAATAAATCAAAAACTAAGCAGAGTAACAACAAAATAATATGTGCGTTTGTTAAAGTTTTGATATTAATATAAATAAATGTTAATAAATTTAACCCAAACTTCGCGATGAGTATAGCGGTAATAAAAAATTGAATATTATAAGTTTACTTTATGAACGAACGAAGTAATTAAGCGAGAGCGAAAAAAAAACAAGACCGACTTCGATGAGTGACGATATGTTATGTGCCTAGAATTTATGGAAGAATATCTTGGAACATATGGAACTCATCCACACTAATTCATTTCACATCAGGTCATCTTGATGGTCGGTCCCACCATTCAGGCATTGTTTAAAGCAGGCTTTGAGTTAACCAAAGGGTTCTCAAACAGTTCTGAAGTCTCAGCTTTCCTTAGCACAGCACACAGCACGATAACAAATTCAGAACCAGATTCAACCAAGGGACTTGGTGTTGTTTGATTACCTGGAGAAGACGTATTCCAATTCCAAATTGATGACTCGTTTATAAGCCTCCGAGCGACAAAACGGAACATTCTCTCGGTTACATCTCGTTTATTTGATCCCTAATTATTAGAGGAAAATTCTTAATGCAAGAGCTGTGGCTCAAGGGACTTGAGTGGGACGAATCAATTCCAATCAATTTGGAGACAGCATGGAACGATTTCAAAGCATCTATAGTAAATTTAAAATAAATAAAATTCCATCATAAAGGTATGAATTAAGCTTGCATCCCTTTGGTCGGATTCGGAAATAACTCTACATTGGATACAGTCACACCCATCGACACTGGCTACGTTCATTTCGAACAGTGTGGCTGAAATTCAAGAGTGGACAGCGAACGTAGTTAAGCGTCATGTGCCAACAAAACAAAACCCACCTGACAGTATCACGACGTTGTGATGTTGATGAATCAGTTGACTTGATTTGGTTAAAAGGTACAGAGTTTCTTAGTAAATATCAATGTGAGTGGCCTACCAACCAGCATGTATATCTCTCGGACAAAGAGCGCTGTCATGCTGACTCTTTTGGTTGAGATCATCGAGTGCTATTCGTCATATACTAAATTAAAAAGGATGTTTTTTATGTGTTCCGTTTCATCCGTAGATGTAAAAACAAATCGACCGCGTTTGATGATGTGATTCCATCACTATCAGAGTGAAAAGAGGCATTTCATAGAATTATTGAAATATTGCAAAATGAAGAATTTTGAGAAGATATTGAAAGGGTTCGTAAGAGCGCCAAAGTGGGTCAGAAACTTCAAGGTTTGACTCCCTTTGTACACGAGTTCACTGGTTGCTGGTGCTCATTTTCGTTGTTGAGATTTGGGGGGCGACTTGTAAACGCTCCTATTGCATATGATGCGAAATTTCCGCTCATTTTATCAAAACGCTCACAATTTGTTCGAAGCTATGTCCGTCATCTCCATTTATCGAATTGTCATGCTGGCCCAAGAGCTTTAGTGAGCAATCTGCGTTAACAGCTAAGGGTTGTGCTTTAGAAGTCTGCCGTCAGACAGTGAGGTCTTGTGTATTCTGTTTTAAATACAAGTCACGTCTTATGACGCAAATAATGGGAAATTTGGCGGCAGACAGTGTTAGAGTGCTCCGCCCGTTCAGCATTTGCGGTGTAGATTTTTGTGGCCCAGGACACATAGCATTGAGAATTCGAGGAAGGCCTCCATATAAAGATTATATTGCACTTTTCGTTTGCTTTTCTTCTAAAGCGGTTTATTTGGAATTAGTGTCTGATTTAAGTACTAATACATTTCTTATGGCTTTCCAAAGGTTCGTCGGCCGGAGAGGAGTACCCCGAGTGGTACAAAGTGACGAATTTTGTCCTAGCGAGTATGGAGCTGCTGGATCTTTGTCGCAAGATCGAAGGCGAGGTGGACGCAGATCAAGAATTCGTATCAAGAAGCGGATGGGAATTTGCGTTTATACCGCCAAGAGCTCCGCACTTCGGGGGTCTATGGGAGGCAGGTGTCAAATCTGCAAAGCACCTACTCCTACGGACAGTAGCCAACGCCAACTTAACAGCAGAGGAGATGGCGACGGTGCTAGTGTCAGTCGAGGCCACATTAAACTCCAGGCTACTCGGCAATAGCCCGAAAGACGGCGAGGCCATAACACCCAGGCACCTGTTGGTCGGAGGACCGCTGAGAGCACCAGGGGATTCGGGACCAGGAGTCCAGGACCGGAAGAGTCTACCTAAGATACAAAAGAACGATCCACAAACTGGCACACATGCCGATTTTTTGAAGGCCTAAAAGCCCTCCAAGAGGCCGGAGCGAACGCATGAAGCGAATTCACCTGCTTAGTTAAAAGAAATTTGGAGAAAAAATGGTCGAAAATAACCTTTGAAAACGAGCGCATTTTTAGTCTTTTTTTCTTAAAAAAACACGTCAATTAACGGTCAACTTATATATACATCTTAGCGGACGTTGACGATACTATGCGCAGTACGTTCAAGTGCCCCCTACGACACCAGGACAAAGCCTGTTACGCGCGAGCCCAAGCAGATGACTGCCCACCTCCCACCCGACCGACCGAGGGGTGCAGCCGTATAACGCACGGCACGAATCGCGTGGACAAATAAACAATAGAAAAAACAGACAAACAAATAACTAAATAATACTATAGCTATCTATTAACTAAATGGGATAGGATAGAAGTTTTAATCATGTTAATAGAAAACTCTGAACCAATTACAGGGAATAGAAGGTTGTAATCAGAGCAGAGGACCCTAAAAGGTTCATGCAGGGCATAGTTAGAAGAACAACGACTTAGGGATAAAGGAATCAAAGGATGTCTACTCCGTCTACATGGTACCGACAGATTTACCTGAGCTAATAACTCAGGCGAGTCGATATCACCAATTAGGAGCTTGTGCATAAAAATAACACCAAGCATAATTCTACGGTTAGTTAGGGAAGGAAGGTTAATCAAGAGAAGTCTACTAGAATACGAAGGCAAATTGACATTGCGATCCCAGCTTAAGCCACTAAGAGCAAATAGCAAGAACTGCTTTTGAACGGATTCGAATCTGGTGCGACTCATATTGAGGTGACCAAATGCAAGATCCATACTCTAAAATAGGACGGACAAGCGAAGTAAAAAGAACTTTAGTTGTATAGGGGTCATCAAATTCTTTTGACCATCTTTTAATGAAACCCAGGACACTCATGGCCTTTGCGACCGTGGTGGAAATATGGGTGTTAAAATTTAACTTATGGTCCATAAGTACGCCCAAATCATTTATATTATTTAGACGTTCTAAAGGACTGTTGTTTAGAAAATAAGTGACCAGTTGAGGAGAGTTACGAAAAAAAGTCATTACCTTACATTTGGTAGTGTTAAGATTTAGTAAATTAAACTGGCACCAGGATTGAAAGTTTTTAAGATCAGCTTGTAGCCGACTAAATGAATCTATATCTTTATAAGTAAGACAAAGCTTGACATCGTCAGCATACATAAGCACACGCGAATGAACAATGACTGATGGAAGATCGTTAATGAACAGTGTGAAAAGCAGAGGGCCAAGATGACTACCTTGAGGTACACCAGAAGTCACAGGAATGGAATCGGAAAAAGAAGACTTAAAAAGTACCTTCTGTTTTCTATTTGTTAAATATTCTCGAACCCAAGAAAGGAAAAGGGGTGGAAACCCAATGTCGCTCAGCTTAGAAAGTATTAGGGTATGATTTACGGAATCAAAGGCTTTGCTGAAGTCAGTGTATATGACATCAGTTTGTTTACCATTTTTGAACCCCTTGATAATTATTGATGTAAATTCTAAAAGGTTAGTGGTTGTAGATCTACGTTTCACAAACCCATGTTGGGATGGCGAAATAATAGAGCTGCAAAAATGTTGCAATTGAGAAGTTATAATTTTCTCAAAAGCTTTCGGAATAGCGGACAATTTTGAGATACCCCTATAGTTAGAGGCTTCGGACTTTTTGCCACTTTTATGCAGAGGAATGATATACGACTCCTTCCAAATAGATGGAAAAGAGGAAGATTCGACAGACAATAGAAACAATTTTAAAATGGGTTTACATAATGCGTTTGCACAGAACCTGAGAACACATCCAGGAAGACCATCTGGCCCCGGAGAATAAACAGGTTTAACTAATTTAAGTTCGCTAAGAATAGAACTTTCATCAAACACTGGATTGAAAATGCAATTAGCCTTTTCTAAATGATAAGGATACGGACTGGCTCGATATTCCGTTGAGGAATAAGTTGTTTTGAAAAAACTCGCTTTTTTATTTTGAAAAGACAAAAAAGATGGGTGCACAGAGGTCTTACGTTTAGAATTGACAAAATTATAAAATTGTTTAGGGTCAGAAGAAAACTGAAGCTTACACCGCTGAAGATAATTCTTATAGCATTGTGTATTAAGCATCATGAACTTTGAACGAGCGACTGTATACAGAGCATAATCTGATGAACGACGTGTTTTTTGAAACTTCTTATAATATCGTGTCTTCACATTTTTCAAATTGGATAACTCACGAGAGAACCAGGGAGGTTTGTTAAGCCGCTCCTGCCTACCAAGAGGCACACAAATATCAAAGAGTGAATTCAGAGTATCATAAAAGAAGCGAATAGCTGAGTTCATATCTCTACAATTGTACAGATAAGACCAATCGGTAGTAGTAATGTTTTCATTCAGGCTGACAAAGTCAGTCTTACGAAAGCACCTAGTTAGAGGTAACTGATTTGAACCAAGTAATGGTGAAAGCAAGGGCAGATCAATTTTTAAATTTAATGTAGGATGAAATTTGTCTTCAGGAAGAACAAATGGGTCGATCCTAGAAACCTCACAATAAGAAGAATCCGATACAAAAATAAGATCTAACAATTTTCCATTAGAATTTAAGACAGGATTGACTTGGAATAAAGATAAGCCTAGAAGGCCATCAATAAAGTCATGTGACACAGAGGGCAGCAACATGGTAGATTCATCTGTTAGTGACCATGATAAAGCAGGTAAATTAAAATCACCTACAACTATGAGCATGTCTTGACTGGAAACTAAAGAGGAGACAAACTGAATTGCCTCTAAATGATTTAAATATACCACCATGTCTGACAATGGTGGAATATAGGAACAAGTAATGAAAGCATTAAAAGATTTAAAATTTACTTTAACACCGACAAACTCAATCTCCTGGGTACTAGAAAATTGAATCATTTCAGATGATAAAGCAGCATCAACAGCTATCAGAACGCCACCACCTATGCGAGAAATCCGGTCACGTCTGAATATGGAAAAGTTTGTGGAAAACACCGATGCATCAGCAATATCAGGTTTTAGCCACGTCTCTGTAAAAGCTAGAATGTTATGCTCAAAAGAAAGACTATCTACATAGAGATTAGGAAGTTTGGATTTCAGTCCTCTAACGTTCTGGTAACCCAGGTTAAGGGACGAAGCTAGTTTTCTGACACACCAGCACATGCTGATGTGGCAGGAATGGTATTAGTTGTTGTTGTTGGCAAGCGAATCGGTTGCCGATGTTTCTTTCTTACAGTATATTCCTTAACTATTATATGTTTCGGCCAAAAATCATCTCGACATATAGTGTCGAAGATATTGGCAGAAACACTAATTTTAAAGGACGAAATGTCCCGAGAATAAGAAAATTTAAACTTCTCCACCGCAATATTCGAGACGTTAACTTTCTTCCGAATATAGGCTATTACATCATCAGATGTGACAACAGGGTCTAGCCTAGAAACAAATATATGTTTCTTTGGTGGTATGCCAACGAGAGGCCGCGGTTCCGAAGCGTCAGCCGTAGCAGTAACGTTGGACGAGTCACCCACTGCAGCAGTCAACTTGTTTACGGGGCCCTCGATACTTTTAGAACTATCGGCAATTTCCATTGGAATGGGTAATTGCCCGGACACATCGGACACTACAATAGGCATCGATTTTAAGAGATCATTCCCAGGTGATACCGGTAATTTCTTACTAATAGCATTCACAACCGGGCTCTTAAACGATATCAACTGCTGTGCATTAGGAGTGGACGGTGCATGAGACCGATCGGGGACGATAAGAGACGCTGGCGGATCTACAGATACTGAAACACCCCAAGGACTGGTTCTTTTACGTTTCGGAGACTCATTCATAAGCGATAAACTCCTGAACTGAGTCTCCACCGCAGTAAACTCCGCTTGGAGTTTATTAAAACCTGCCCTTTAAGTGTCAAAACTATCTCTAGTCCGCCTCATGAAAGAGCGCACCTCATTCTCGACCTCCCGGCAAGCATCACATCCATATTTTAAGCCGCCGCCTTTAGCAATAGACTCCTTGATTCTGCCTGTGTAACCTGCACACTTAACGTGAACCGCTTTGTCACACAGCCAACAAAGAATATAATCATGGGAGTCAACCGCATTAGTGGCAACTATGCAATTATTTTTTGAGCAGACAACCATTTTATCAAAAATTAATTAATTTAATTAAAAAAAGGAAATACAAAAAAAATAAAAATTCTAAAGGTTAAAAATCTGTGTATGAGAATATACTGACCAGTTCTGACACAAGGGTTAATGTGCAGAGTAAGCCTTCACAACTAAAGAAAAGAAATTACCAAAATACACAAAAACAAAAACACGTATCACAGAGTCGCGGGTAGGCAAAAGACGAGAGCGCAAATCAAACAAGAATAGGAAAGAGCAAGAGAGCGCGTCAAATTGAACACATGCAACAACAATTTGTACGCAAGAGCGCGAGAGTTAGTTACAACGGTAAAGACACAAAAGCAAAAGAGATTAGCAAAACAACAACACCGCTAATGCAAGTAATTGTTGTAAGTTAAATTTATATACATAAATTGAAACAAAAAGCACAAAAGTGACAGAAAGAAATCAAGGAAAGAAAATGCAATTCGAATGTTAAAATTAAATCGATAATGAGTTGAAAAGTTAAAGAAAAGTTATTAATCACGAGAAACAAATAAAATTTGATAAGCGCAAAAAAAACACGTCCGTCGTCTGCAACGAGTGAAAGTTAAAATTGATACTTAAATACTTAAATTAATAATCATTAAAACTCCTATGATTATTGAATATATAATATTGAAAAAACCAATATTAAATTTCATGACATAATCTTTAAAAATAACGAATATGTTGATTTTTGCGACCTTTTTGTTGTTTAAAGTTGAATGTTTTTGCCGGCTCGAGGTCAGATGTTGTGGGAATAAAAACAAAAATAAAAAACACAGTTTGTTCTTAATTTCGTTCCGATATATTTCGACCACTCATCGGTGGTCGTCTTCAGGGCAACTATAAATAACATTGAATTGTGATTGACATAATATTAATTTAACAACAAGAAAACACCTACTTAGTTTTACACGTCCGCACACTGTGACGTGGAGCTACACACTGATTTGTCCCTAATAAATGCCTGTATAAATGCGCGCAGTTGTCCGTATCTACCTTATAATTAAGTCTTATATTTGTCGGGGTATTTATTATGTGCAGCATCTCCAAAGTGTAACGTTTGTTGTAATGTTGTTCTTGGTCTATTATGTTTACTTCGTCAAAATTTGGGGAATGTCCACTGGCGGCACAGTGGGCCATAAGTGCCGTTTTTGGTGCATTGGAGTGTTGACGAAGTTTATAGTCAGATCTATGTTGCGATAGTCTTGTTTTTAGCTTCGATTTTGTTGTCCCTATATATATTTTATCACAGTTTTCTTCATTAGTCCCATTGCACGGTATTTTATATACTACGTTGCTCTTGTCCATTGTATCAATCCTACTTTTTGTTCTGTTAAAAATACTCCGTAGTGTGTTATTGGGTTTATGTGCTATCTGTATTTGTTCGATGTCATAGCAATCTGAGTTTGCTAATCTTTCCGATAGTTGTGGGACATATGTGACGGACATAAAGCGTTTTGTCGGAACATCTTTGTTGGTTTTCTTATTGCGAGATTTTAGTAAAGTCCTTATGGTGTGGTTTGGAAAGTCATTATCCTTTAAAATTCGTCGTATTTCTTCCTTCGTTTCTTCATGAAAAATTGGGTCCGATATATTAAGCATCCGTTGTATACAACCTCTTGTTGTATTCATTATCATCGACTTCGGATGTTTGGAGTTAAAGTTAATTATTCGTCCTGAAGCTGTTGGTTTTTTGTACCATTTTAATTTTATTTCATTTCCTCTTCTGTGTATTGATGCGTCCAGATATGTTAATTTGTTGTCATTTTCTAATTCTATTGTAAACTTTATGTTCCTGTCAAATGAATTTAGGTTGTCAAGTGTGTTTTGGATCTCGTCTTCTTTAATTATGGCAAAAAGGTCATCTACATATTTCGTCATAACTCTAGGTGGTCGCTGTAGTGTTAATTTTAACTTCAGATAAAGGAAATAAGACTGTTGCAATGGATAAGACTGAGTATGACAAAAAAATGGATAGTATACTTAACGATTTAAATACATATAGAACCTTAAGGAAGGACCCAACCACTAGACTACAGACCAAAAACAACGAATTGGTAGAAAAACTATACAAACATGAACTTATTTCACGGACCGAAAGAAATAAGCTTATAACAACCACATCAATTCCACCAAGAATATATGGATTACCTAAAATTCACAAAGAAGGTACGCCATTGAGACCAATCTGTTCATCGATTGGTTCTCCATCATACGGACTATGCAAATATATAGTCAACATATTAAAAAATATAACGGCAGACTCAACATATAACGTAAAGAACGCCTCAGAATTTAAGACAAGGATTAATGACACATACATTTGCGACGATGAAAGATTAATTTCATTTGACGTAGTCTCACTTTTTCCAAGTATTCCAATAGAATTGGCACTTGACACCATTAGAGAAAAGTGGATTAAAATAAAAGCGCACACTAACATTCCAAAATTAACATTTATGGAAATAGTACGTTTTTGTATACAAGAGAACAGATATTTCAGATACAAAGACAAGATATACACACAACTTAAAGGAATGCCTATGGGCTCACCAGCGTCACCGATAATAGCTGACATAATTATGGAAGAACTCTTAGACAAAATGATGAAAACACTACAGCGACCACCTAGAGTTATGACGAAATATGTAGATGACCTTTTTGCCATAATTAAAGAAGACGAGATCCAAAACACACTTGACAACCTAAATTCATTTGACAGGAACATAAAGTTTACAATAGAATTAGAAAATGACAACAAATTAACATATCTGTACGCATCAATACACAGAAGAGGAAATGAAATAAAATTAAAATGGTACAAAAAAAAAAAAAAAAAAAAAAAAAAAACCAACAGCATCAGGACGAATAATTAACTTTAACTCCAAACATCCGAAGTCGATGATAATGAATACAGCAAGAGGTTGTATACAACGGATGCTTAATACATCGGACCCAATTTTTCATGAAGAAACGAAGGAAGAAATACGACGAATTTTAAAGGATAATGACTTTCCAAACCACACCATAAGGACTTTACTAAAATCTCGCAATAAGAAAACCAACAAAGATGTTCCGACAAAACGCTTTATGTCCGTCACATATGTCCCACAACTATCGGAAAGATTAGCAAACTCAGATTGCTATGACATCGAACAAATACAGATAGCACATAAACCCAATAACACACTACGGAGTATTTTTAACAGAACAAAAAGTAGGATTGATACAATGGACAAGAGCAACGTAGTATATAAAATACCGTGCAATGGGACTAATGAAGAAAACTGTGATAAAATATATATAGGGACAACAAAATCGAAGCTAAAAACAAGACTATCGCAACATAGATCTGACTATAAACTTCGTCAACACTCCAATGCACCAAATACGGCACTTATGGCCCACTGTGCCGCCAGAGGACATTCCCCAAATTTTGACGAAGTAAACATAATAGACCAAGAACAACATTACAACAAACGTTACACTTTGGAGATGCTGCACATAATAAATACCCCGACAAATATAAGACTTAATTATAAGGTAGATACGGACAACTGCGCGCATTTATACAGGCATTTATTAGGGACAAATCAGTGTGTAGCTCCACGTCACAGTGTGCGGACGTGTAAAACTAAGTAGGTGTTTTCTTGTTGTTAAATTAATATTATGTCAATCACAATTCAATGTTATTTATAGTTGCCCTGAAGACGACCACCGATGAGTGGTCGAAATATATCGGAACGAAATTAAGAACAAACTGTGTTTTTTATTTTTGTTTTTATTCCCACAACATCTGACCTCGAGCCGGCAAAAACATTCAACTTTAAAATAACGAAGTTAATCAGAAATTCATTATTCGTGACTTTGCCGTTTGTATCTGAGCTATATGATGTGGTGGTCTGTTCCGCCTGTATCCGAGATATACAAGCTGTGCACCATATACAAGCCTACATGCAAAAGGGATCAAGTTTATTTTAAATTATTGCCACGCCCCTTTCCGACCCCGCAATTGGATAATGCGTTTATTTCAAAAACCATTCTAGTTAGAGACACCATGTAATTTGAAAAAACTCGTGTTTCTCGCGTAGTTTTCTACCATGGGCATTTAAATTTGGCATACTTAAATTTGATACTAATATCCAGCAAATACCATCATTTATGCTTTTTACAAGCATATCTTAGTATCTCGCTCACTCAAGCATTCTGCTTCAGCGTTTTATGGAATAATTTCAGTAAATTTGTCTAGATTTCGACCTTTTTGAAGTTAATCAAAACTGAGTTTTATCTTACTAATTTATTTGTAAGATTTTAAATCATTGGCAGCACAAAAGGTGAGCAGGTTGTCTGTATAGCTATTTTAAGAACCACCAAGTTCTATCATCAGCAGACTTTGCTAAAGAATCCACAGTTGTAATGGCCATACCATATCTTCAACGCTAAAAGGAGGTTGGCAATTCCAATGACATGAAGCGAGAAAAGAACGGCAAAGCTTACAACTGCAGATTCCACCTTTTTTATGTGCATACCCTTGGGCGCCATCAGAATTAGTGTCAAGGGCTTCGCCTTAAACAACTAATCGTATTAATCAACACAAAAAGGTGAGCAGGTTGTCTGTATAGCTATTTCTAAAAGTAGTAAGTTCTACCATCAGCAATCTTTGCTAAAGAAGTCCGGAATTGCAATAGCCATACCATGTTTTCAACGTTACTATTAGTTGGAAATTGTAGCAACTAAATGAAGCGAAACAAGTTGGTAAAGCCTACAAAACCGAAGACCACCTTTTTGTGTATACCCTTCGGCGCTATGAAAAATTAGTGTAAGAGCTTCGCCTCACCAAACTTATATTACGACCTGTTATTTTACGGTTTATTGTACCACATAAAAAAAGGGTTTTTTTTGGAATGAAAATTCCAAAGTAACGGCGTAACTTCATTATCCGACCATCCGACCTCCATATTCGCCTCGAATGTTGGACACCATTTTAAATATTTTGCCACGGTGGTACTACATTTCGGATCTTCTCCGTCTCCTACTTTCTCAACCGCTTAGCGACCATGCCTCATTTTCCGAACAACCCGATAAGATCCTAAATTATTCCCCTTAACTTTAGGGACAGATCCAAACTGCGTCCGCTTGACAGTCACCAGCTCGTCAACCTCATATTCACCTGCAGATTTTCGACCTTTATTAAATGATTTCCATTGTTCCTTTCGAGTCTTGGTTAGGTTCTTTTTCGCCTTACTCACAATACATTCTCTACAGGATCTCACCACTTTGCTTGGCAAACTTGGGATATAATGTTCTTTCTCCACTAGACCAATAGTCTTCTTAACTCCAAAGTGTCGATGAGCAACCAATATTATCTCTCGTTCTAGGCTAGCAGGTATTACAATAAGTTCCTTGACGGGATCTTTAGATAATACTCCGTACTGAATGTAACATTCGGCGAGCGCTCTTTTCTCTACCACTTTCCGAATCATACTTATCCATTCATCTTTTCTCTGCGCAAATTGTATCCTCAATGAATTTTCTGAGAGTAAATAACATACATGTTTCTTATTTTCATCTACTGGGCTATTCTCGCTTACTGAGGGTAAGTTTTTTGAATTACTATAACGAGCAATAACTTGATTATCCTCCGCTGCAAGATCATTCCTGTGAAACACTAATCCCCATTTTGCCCATAGTAGCATTTACAACCTCAAATACGTCATTCCCGATTACACCATCATATAACATACTTATCTCTATCTCTCACTACATGGAAACACATCTTAATAGGAACTCCATCTAAAGACGTATCTATTTTAAAAGATCTTTTAGTGTAAATTTTCTTGCTTCATATACCGAATAACTCTTTGACATCTGAATTCAAGGGAACTGGATAAACTCGTTTGTATGCACTTTCGCTTATAGTCGAGACATCACTACCTCTATCAAAAAATGCTGATATAACCTCATTGCCAACTTGAATATTTGAATATATGAAAAAACGATTTTCCAACTTCTGAGTATGTTGCTGCACTTTACTACTATCTTTTTTGAACTCTTTTCCCTGACCCGGCTTTTTACAATTAAAAGACTTAAATCCGCTCTCTATACAGTTTTTCGCTATGTGATTTCTTCCTCCGCACTTGTAGCATCTTGGTTCATTTATAGCAATATCCTCTTGCTTCTTCTCGAATTTGGAAACTTTAGACCACTATCACTCTTTCTCAGTAGAGATTTTTTCGTACATTTTCAGGTTTTCTCGCGATTCTCTAAAATCCTTGCCTTGATACAACACACTCTTATTCTGGTTCGAATTTGGTGTACCCTCTATTATATACTCTATAACATTTTCTTCATCTAATGTGCTCTTTTTCGCCAAACTCTTAATTTCATAAAAATATTCGGTCAAGCTCTCACTCTGTTTTTTCTTTCTATTGTAACGATCCTTTTTCGTCCTTCGGGATATTTACAATTATCTCTTGGGCTAGGTTCGGCACAACAAAATTTATTTTGTGCCCCGGTGAAATTAGAACAGGTTTGTTTATTGATTTGTTTTGGTGGTATGTTTATTTACGATTGTTTATGGGCTTGGTTGGATATGACAAGTTTCTTTTAGAGGAGTCCCGACCTCTTTCCTGGAATTTCGGTAACAGGATATATCGTTGTACCTTCCAATATGCTGGGAATCGTCCTGGAGCAGTCTGACCTTACTCGATTCTTGCATAAACACGGTGTCTTAGTCCTATTCCAAGGACTTGCTGGTTACAGGATAATTTGAGAGGTTACTCGTAAGGCCGTCTCAAATTATTCTGACTTTTCTTGATCCTTTCACTTGTTTGTTTCACTAGTCTGAGCTTATAAGGTTACTCGTAAGGCCTTAAAAACTCCCTCGATTGATCATGACTTGTAGACTTGAGTCCATTAGTTCCACGCCTAAACGAAGACTCCCTCTCAACTAAGACTGCCGGCTCTGTCGAGCGTGGTCCCTTAAATATATCCCGAGATGCCCATAGGGCGCTGGCTGCGGCGTCGTGCTGTTGGCAGCGGCGTTGGGATCGTGTCAGAAGTGGGTCGCCTCTTCCGGCGAATTCTGCTTACCAGCAATATTCAAAGAATGGCTAGGCTAAAAAGTGCTATGGGTCGCGATGGGACGCGTGCTGTGTGCACTCGTTTAATTTCCCTTGCAATGCACTTTCATACGTATATCGTATCTATCAGATAGAGGGCTTCCCCATCGTTCATCCCTCCCCCTTCGGTTCGTATATACCCCTATGCAATCCACAAACCATTATCGTTTCATATAATGCATGCATGCCCCCCCCACGAATCTTCCCGCTTGTACGAAATTGCCAGCGGTCGCATGTGGTTCGATCGGTCATGTTTGATCGTAAATCATGGGATCGAGCCATGTTGGACTTGGTTGCCCATCGCATGTGTGTGCATATCGGCTTCTTGCATTATGCTACCCACGCATCACCGGCGGTTGTGTGTGGTTCGACTGGCCACGTTTGATCGTATGCCACTTCTATCGAATCGGTTCGATCCATCAGCAGCGGGTTCGGTCGTATATCGTACGTTTGGTTTGTGTCTCGGCTGTATCTTGTATCTGGTGCATCCTTTGCACCGCTTGATTTTGTTGTTACTGGCTTGTTGTGCGGGATATTATAGTTAATTATAATGTTCCTCACACTATTCTCTAGTAGCTTATGTACTTGTTTTACGGACAACTTCTCTGAAAATTCTCGCTCTAAAGCTGACTTTAACTAATCCAATCGGTAAGACCATCATCGCTACTGACAAACAATTTCGCAGCTCCTTTTAGCAATTGTCTACTGTAAATGAATTTCTGTAAATCGTTCCATTTGACTGTCTCTGCAAAGTTCTCAAAATCTGCAAGCCAATTGTTGACATCTTGCTGCTGGCTACCATCGAACACAGTTAACGAATCCTGGATATCTCTTAGTGTCATCGCCATTTTACTTGGTACCTCTTGTTGGTCGTTTACTACTTGTAAGCTGCGATCTAGTGAGTCCTCGTAGAAGGATGCTTCTTCAACTCCTCACTAGAAAAACAATATTAGCCTCCCTTGTAACTCTGCTTTGTTTACCTTAACACTCAAATTATTCAAATGGCTGAAGAGTAATTTTTGTGAAAAACAAAGTGTTTGTTAAAGACAGTAACAATCATGATTTAATGATCACAGAGAAACACAGCGATTTGTTTTTGTTTGAAAGTAAAGCAACAACAGGGTTTGCTATTTGTTTCAAATGGCATCATCGGCTATGATATTTAAATTTTGAAAGCTTAAATAAAATGATTAGGCAGGAAATGGTCTATGGTCTCAATGCTAAAGTGTATAGTACAAATGACCTTGTATGTGAAACGTGTGCAAAAGGTAAAATTTGCGTTAAGAAGATTCCGAAGTTCTCAATAAGTCGCCCAAAGGAATTGTTGGGCTTGATTCATACAGACATTTGAGGACCTACGCGTACTGCGTCAAAAGGTGGTGCGCGCTTTTTCCGCAACATTCATAGACGATAAATCAATTTATGTATCGGTGTACATGTTAAAGAATAAGAGCGATATTTTCGAGAAATTTAAAGATTTCAAAATGCTAGCAGAAAATCAGACGGGTAAGCGTATTAAAGCCATAAGAAGCGACGGTTGCGAATACTTGATCAACGTATTCGAACAGTTCTTGTCGAGTCGTGGAATAAAATAACAACTCCTTGTTTTCCACACTCCACAACAAAATGGTGTGGCGGAACCTGCCAATAGCACGTTGGCGCGAAGCATGATGATGCATGCTGGCGTTGGCGAATCTTTTTGGGGCGATGCAATAATGACTGCAGCATATTTGCGTAATAGAGCAGAAACTGCAACTTTGCCTGACAATACTCCATACGAGGTTTGGTATTGAATAAAAGTCATAAAAAGAAGTTTTTTCCAAATGGAAGCAACATATTTTGGTAGGTTACTTCGAAACTGCCAAGGCTTATCGCCTTTACAACCCTGTCAAAAGGACCGTAGTAGTATCCCGAGATGTGTTTTTGGAGCACAAGTTCATGAAAGAGTTGGAGCACGGTCGAGAATCATCATGTGGGTCATATGTGGTAATCTTTCAGCCAAGTGAAAAACTTGATTGCGAGCATAATGATGAAATCCAAGAAAATTCTGTGGAGCAGCAAATTCCAATTGTTGATGAGTAAAGTGGTGACGAAGAAAATGCTGAGGAGGAGAAACCATATACCCGAAGAGGACCAGGGAGACCAAAGATTGTTCGCACTGAGCGTACTGGTCGTCCACGAAAAGAGCACAATATGCTGAATGTCCTAGATGGTAAAGATGTTATTGTTCCTACCTGTATAAGTGAGGCATTTAAGTCAGAGGAGTCGCAAAACTGTAAATCAGCAATGCAGAAGGAGTATGACAACCTGGAAAATATTAAGACATGGACTTTGGTTGATCAATATGGAATTAACTACAAGAAAACCTTTTCCCCGGTTGCACGTTACTCCTCAATCAGACTGTTGATTGCGTTGGCGGTGGAGCACGAGATGCACTTGCATCAATGGATGTCTCTGCAGCATACCTGAACAGTTAGCTCCAAGATGACGCTTATATGCGACAACCTGAAGGCATTATCGATGCTGATCATCCCAAGCGTGTACTCAAGCTACATCATTTTTTGGCGATGGAAATCGAGCGAGATGGCAAGACTGACAATGTCTCCCTAGGCTATAAGCAGTACATCGAAAGCTTGTTGCGTGAATATGGTATGCAGGACTGCAAGCCGAACGCGACCCCGCTAGAAGTTGGGTTGCGGTCAGGTGGACAAGACACGCTATTAATCACTCATTTGGAGTTGACTACACGGCCAGATATAATACACTCTGTGGCTAAGTTAGCGCAGAGAAATGCAGATCCGCACAAGGAACATGTGGTTGGCGATAGCAACGATCGGAAGTCGTTCACCGGTTGTTCATTCTTCATTGCTGGAGCGGCGGTGTCATGGGAATCAAAGAAACAAAATCTGGTTGCCCTCAGTAGGACGGAGGCCGAATACTTGCCCCTTCCTATAACAGCCAAAGAAGCGGTATATATTAGAAACGAGATGGGAGTCGAACCGATGGTGAAGCTGCTAATTTATAGCGAAAACCAGAGCGCACAATGTCTTGCTAAAGATTCTAAATTTCATTCACGTAGCAAGAATATTGAAATAAAATATCATTTTGTAGGGGAAATGTATAAAGATAATTTAGATGAAATTTAGATTACATTATAATGTAATAGATGTTAAATACATTCCTACAGATAGTATGACCTCAGATATTTTAACGAAGAACTTTTGTAAGGTCAAACATATAAAGTTGAAAGAAATGTTGGGACTAAAATAATCTTTTTTTTGTACGATAGACTTCGTACAGACATTTGAGGACCTACGCGTACTGCGTCAAAAGGTGGTGCGCGCTTTTTCCGCAACATTCATAGACGATAAATCAATTTATGTATCGGTGTACATGTTAAAGAATAAGAGCGATATTTTCGAGAAATTTAAAGATTTCAAAATGCTAGCAGAAAATCAGACGGGTAAGCGTATTAAAGCCATAAGAAGCGACGGTTGCGAATACTTGATCAACGTATTCGAACAGTTCTTGTCGAGTCGTGGAATAAAATAACAACTCCTTGTTTTCCACACTCCACAACAAAATGGTGTGGCGGAACCTGCCAATAGCACGTTGGCGCGAAGCATGATGATGCATGCTGGCGTTGGCGAATCTTTTTGGGGCGATGCAATAATGACTGCAGCATATTTGCGTAATAGAGCAGAAACTGCAACTTTGCCTGACAATACTCCATACGAGGTTTGGTATTGAATAAAAGTCATAAAAAGAAGTTTTTTCCAAATGGAAGCAACATATTTTGGTAGGTTACTTCGAAACTGCCAAGGCTTATCGCCTTTACAACCCTGTCAAAAGGACCGTAGTAGTATCCCGAGATGTGTTTTTGGAGCACAAGTTCATGAAAGAGTTGGAGCACGGTCGAGAATCATCATGTGGGTCATATGTGGTAATCTTTCAGCCAAGTGAAAAACTTGATTGCGAGCATAATGATGAAATCCAAGAAAATTCTGTGGAGCAGCAAATTCCAATTGTTGATGAGTAAAGTGGTGACGAAGAAAATGCTGAGGAGGAGAAACCATATACCCGAAGAGGACCAGGGAGACCAAAGATTGTTCGCACTGAGCGTACTGGTCGTCCACGAAAAGAGCACAATATGCTGAATGTCCTAGATGGTAAAGATGTTATTGTTCCTACCTGTATAAGTGAGGCATTTAAGTCAGAGGAGTCGCAAAACTGTAAATCAGCAATGCAGAAGGAGTATGACAACCTGGAAAATATTAAGACATGGACTTTGGTTGATCAATATGGAATTAACTACAAGAAAACCTTTTCCCCGGTTGCACGTTACTCCTCAATCAGACTGTTGATTGCGTTGGCGGTGGAGCACGAGATGCACTTGCATCAATGGATGTCTCTGCAGCATACCTGAACAGTTAGCTCCAAGATGACGCTTATATGCGACAACCTGAAGGCATTATCGATGCTGATCATCCCAAGCGTGTACTCAAGCTACATCATTTTTTGGCGATGGAAATCGAGCGAGATGGCAAGACTGACAATGTCTCCCTAGGCTATAAGCAGTACATCGAAAGCTTGTTGCGTGAATATGGTATGCAGGACTGCAAGCCGAACGCGACCCCGCTAGAAGTTGGGTTGCGGTCAGGTGGACAAGACACGCTATTAATCACTCATTTGGAGTTGACTACACGGCCAGATATAATACACTCTGTGGCTAAGTTAGCGCAGAGAAATGCAGATCCGCACAAGGAACATGTGGTTGGCGATAGCAACGATCGGAAGTCGTTCACCGGTTGTTCATTCTTCATTGCTGGAGCGGCGGTGTCATGGGAATCAAAGAAACAAAATCTGGTTGCCCTCAGTAGGACGGAGGCCGAATACTTGCCCCTTCCTATAACAGCCAAAGAAGCGGTATATATTAGAAACGAGATGGGAGTCGAACCGATGGTGAAGCTGCTAATTTATAGCGAAAACCAGAGCGCACAATGTCTTGCTAAAGATTCTAAATTTCATTCACGTAGCAAGAATATTGAAATAAAATATCATTTTGTAGGGGAAATGTATAAAGATAATTTAGATGAAATTTAGATTACATTATAATGTAATAGATGTTAAATACATTCCTACAGATAGTATGACCTCAGATATTTTAACGAAGAACTTTTGTAAGGTCAAACATATAAAGTTGAAAGAAATGTTGGGACTAAAATAATCTTTTTTTTGTACGATAGACTTCGCGTTGAGTAGGTGTGTTAAAATATGTATGTATCCACCGCAGTATATTTATATCTTTCTTATAATTCTCGAATGATTCGATCTTTCAACTGTAACGGACATTCTTTCATTTCTGCTTTATTTAGTCTTTAGTAAACTTCTACTCGAATAAAAAATAAAGTTACCAATATTTTTTAGGTTCGTTTGGCTAGTTACGATATTAAGCCATGTACCGTTATGCCACTTTTAGGAAAATAATTGAAAAAAATGTCTCTACTTTATCATAGTACGCCCAAATAGGCACATTCTAGCAGAAAACATATGCAAAATTTGTTCCTTGGTTTTCGTCAACACTCAAACAAGTTTCTGTAAACACATTTTTCATAAATCTTGTTCGGAAGCTCTGCTAAAAAACCAAAAGCATTGCCCAATTTGTGAGAGAGAGATAAACGTGTCTAGTCTAAAGCTCGTTGTAGGCAACTGTTCACCAAAAGTGAAGCAAACACAATTGTCATTGGCACCCAGCACTTCCCGAGCACGGACTCGTAATTTTGCAAAAACGCTAAGTCAAGTTTTATTGGATTGTAAAAACACGTTCAAATATTTTTTTGAGGAAAGGCCAGCGAGAGGTATTGAAGATATCAATTCCCGCGAATCGTGTGGAGCGAGTTTAGTTCAGCTGTTCGTCAGCAATATAAATACTATCGGTCAGATCTTATGAGATATGAAATATTCGTTCGCGAAAGCAAAAAGCTGGCGAATCTTTTGTTTGTTTTTATGACGAGGTAGCAAAAAAATATAAAACGAGGAAACTAAAATAATAATAATAATAATGCAGGTCACACATGGTAAAACTGCCTGCAAAACTATAATTTTTTTTTAAAGGTGGGGCACGGCCAATGTATGCAAGCTCCAATGTCAGGATTGTATATGTAGGTTAGCGGAAAAACCGGGAAAAAAACAGAGGGTCGGGGCTAACTTCGAGCGCGTCGAAGTTTGTATTGCAACTGTTTTGGTAGCTTTTTCCCTACCTATAGTCTTCAAAAATAGTATCTAAAATGTTTAATGTATGTAAAGAACGGCCTACAATCTAAGCATAGGAAATAACGATGTTATTGATCAAAGTCACTGTTTTCGACCGATCATTCCTATGGGAGCTATATGGTATAGTCACCCAATTTTTATCAAATTCGGCACAGTCATATAGGAATCTAACAAATGTTTATTTTGAAAGCAATCGAGTCAAAAGTAACGAAGTAATTGACAAAAGTCAATGTTTTCAACCGATGGGAGCTACATGATATAGTCACCCAGTCTTAATCAAATTTGGCACAGTCGTTTATAGCTATAATAAACTTTCTAATATTAAATTTCACGACAATAGCTGAGAAAATAACGAAGTTATTGAAAAAACTCACTGTTCGTGACTTTGCCGTTTGTGTGGGAGCTGTATGATATAGTGGTCCGATCCGGATGAATCCGAGATATACAAACTACAAGCCTACATGCAAAATTTCAGCTCTGTAGCTCTAACGAACATGGCTATTTGAACTCGTCTCGTCGTGCTGATTAAGAATATTCATACTTTATTGGTCGGATATGCTTTTTTCTATGCGTTGCACACTTCTGACAAAAAATACCCTTTTTGCAGTCAACGTCGGATGCTCCCGCTATAACTACAACAAACTCGGAAAAACATTTACTAAGTACCAACAGGGTAAGTCTAAAAAAAATACGTACGAAAGTCTCACAAGTTTCCACTAATTTTTGTCATAACCTGAAGGTTCACAGCATTACCTTACAGCTGAAGAGAGAATTTTTAGATCCCACCAATCCTCGTCTAAGCGAACGTCAAGACTAAGGAATTATTTTGATTGACCAAGACAAGCCAGGAAACTTATTGTTGGAACAATTTTTAGAAACGACAATAATAATTGGTGCTATGTAGAAGTTTCATTTCTTACATTCACAGAATTAGGTTTATTGGATACGGATTCTTCACATTTTCCATAATTCGTAAAAACTAAAGGGCAAGTACGCACAGCAGACGGAAACGGCCAAAATGTGATTGGCATGTTAGGGGTGATGGTACGTTATGATAGGTTGGAAAGTGTTTGTGTAGGGGGGTCGAACTTCCTTCTGGTTGATGGCAGCTAGATGAATTTTTTCCCTATTTCTTCCTCCCAGTAAATTCTTTGACACGCAGAGAGTATTTTCACTTCACTTGATGTATTCAGGTATCAACTTCAACTCACTCTAGCTTCCTTAAGAGCAGGGCACCAAGCCCCGCTTGGAGCGGAGTGTGGGGAGTTCTTTCGTGGGGAGAGCGATGGGCACCATCGGGAGAGTGGCGCGAGGTGAAAGCTTCCGCCTCCTTTAACCCTTGTGTTGCCCGGTTGGGCATAAACATGCTCCCCCCCTTGCAGGAGTGCAAGACCCAGACAGTTTAATGGCACGCTCCGGACAGGGTCCAGCCAAAAACTGTGCGCATCGCAATTGGCCGCCCGCCAACCCCAGGTAGACTCCCTTCTAGCATGACCTCCGTGATCACATCCGCGCCCCGGACCAGAGACACTGACGACGGGCGGTAGAACGTATCATCCGCCTGGACGATGCCCTCAAACTTTTTGGCGATGTGTGGGTCCACCGGAGCGCTTGGAGTGCGGCAGCACAAGCCATCGACCACCTTCAGGATCGCCTCCAATCGCCATCCTTCACTGATTGGGGACCGGATCACTGCTGCCACCGCTTTCTCTGCCCCTATATTGACGGCTGTCAACTTGAAGGCCGTGGCCAGTGACGTCGCCATCGACGATACCGCAGAACAAGGGTCCACCAGGGCCTTCACGTCGAAGGTTTTTCCCTCCGTCTCAAGACGCACCATCGCCGTGGGCATCAGATGCGGATTGCGGTGCTGCAGCAGTGTGGTCAAGGTCAGTTTCGGATCGGAGGCTGGCGTTGGTGCGACCCTTCGTCTGGAGGACTCGGGGGTGACTCGGCGTACGACGGAGCTCGGAGTGCGTCGACGTGGCTGTTCATGGAAGTGGAGCAGCGTGTGATGATCCTCCTCACATATTCGGCACTTATCACCGCTTAAGCAGCTTCCTCCGGAATGTTGGTGGGCCAGGCAATTGGCGCAGTACTTATTCGCCAGCACTGCCCTCATCCTCTTCTCCACGTTCAGCCGCAGGAAGCGACGGCATCGCTTCAGAGGATGGATTCCGCGACAGACTCGGCAACGGAAGGACTCAGTTCCTCGCGAACATCTGCGCTCCTCTTTCGATGCCTGTACTGAACGCGGTCTCGGAGCCATGGAGACGGGATCTAGGTTGACGAATATCAGGAAGCTGCCGGGACAAATAATGAAGAAAGCGGATTAATGTAGGACGATAGAACACATATTACTACTGGCAGCTCGGCCCTTCTTAATTGGGAGGAAGGACCAAGTGCTGGACGCTACTGTAGTTTTACGTAATGGGTTTGAATTCTTTCTTCTGGAGGAAGAAAGATCAACTTTGCGACGGGACGCTTCACAATACCGCGAGCGGTAAGCAGTTCGACGACGCGGACATTGCCGTCACTGCCAGGGTGTGTCTGGTGGATTCGCCCGAGACGCCATTCATTAAATGGAAGATTGTCGTCTTTGAGTACCACCAGATCGCCCACTTCAAGATTTTTAGAAGGGAATCGCCACTTATTGCGCTTATGTAGCTCCTTCAGATACTCGTCTTTCCATCGGGTGCAGAAATGCTGACTCACGGCCTTCAGACGCTGCCACCGGTTAATGATAGACGGTACCTGATCCTTGATTTCAGGTTCCGTCACGGATAGCAATGGACCGCCAACTAGGAAATGGCCTGGGGTCAAAGCTAAAGAGTCGGTGGGGTCTTCAGACATAGGAGAAATCGGCCGCGAGTTCAAACACGCCTCTACCTTAGCCAGCAGCGTAGAGAACTCTTCAAAAGTATACCTTTGGTTGGAAGTGGCCTTGTAGAACAGAGTTTTAAAACTCTTAACTCCAGCCTCCCACAACCCTCCCATGTGTGGTGCCCCGGGAGGGATGAAATGCCAGGACAGATTCTGATGGCTGTAGTGGGATAATATTTTCTGCTGGGTAGAACTTAGGAAATCTTTTTCAAGCACTCTGGATGCACCTACGAAGTTTTTTCCGTTGTCGGACTGCACTTGCTGGGGACACCCTCGCCTCGATACAAAGCGAGCGAATGCTGCCAGAAATGCTTCGGTACTCAAATCCGAAGTTGCCTCAAGGTGAATGGCTTTGGTGGAAAAGCAAACAAAGACACACACATATCCCTTTGATATGCGGCAAGCGCGGCCGGTGAAACTCTTGATGTCGAAAGGACCTGCGAAATCTATCCCGGTGGTCGTGAAAGGTCGTGCGAAAGTAGTTCGCTGGGCCGGAAGGGTGCCCATTAGCTGTGATTGCAGCCTTCTTTTATAAATCACACAGACTTTGCATGAATTGACCACCGATTTTACTAGATTCCGCAGTCTTGGAATCCAGTATCTCTGTCGGATGAGACGGACTACCAGTTGGCTGCCCCCATGGAGAGAGATCTGATGCGTGAAAAGCACCAACAGCCGGGACAACGGACTTACTACTGGCAACAGAATGGGGTTACGCTCATCGTAACTAAGGGCCGCTGCTTGTTGCACGCGCCCACATGCTCGGATCACACCTGATGCGTCAATGAAAGGATTCAAATTGAGAATGGTGCTAGACGTGGGCAGAGATTTCTTCTGCTGTAGACACCGATGTTCCGTCGGAAAGTAATCACGCTGAGTGACTCGGATCAACGCCTGGAGTACTTGATTGATCTCGCTAGAGGTCACCTCCCCGGAGTAATCGTTTGGAAGTTTACGACACCTTCTGCCGAAACGGATCACATATGCTATCACTCGTAAGGCACGTGCCAGATTGGAAAAACGAGATAATATCTCGTTGGTTGGCTTAGCGATCGCGACGTGGACCTTCACTACCCGCTTCTCCAAGGTAGTGTCTAGTGGGAGTGGTGTCGCTCGCTGCCAGGACTCTTGTGGTTCCCGTAGCCATGGTGGGCCGTGCCACCACAAATCCTTGTGTACCAATTCCTGCGCACTCAGGCCGCGGCTAGGGAGATCTGCTGGGTTGTCCTCTGAACGAACGTGATTCCATGGGGCGTCATTTGTTGCCGTCACAATCTTTGCTACCCGATTTGCGACAAACGTTGTCCATGTGCAGGGTGGCTTATTTAACCACGACAGTACGACGGTGGAATCTGACCAATAAAAAGCCTCCGCATTATCAACTGGAAGTTGCGGAAGAACTGCAGCTGCCAGTTCCGCTAAAAGTGTAGCTCCGCATAATTCAAGGCGGGGCAATGAAACCGTTTTAACCGGGGCGACTCTAGATTTCGCTGCAAGAAGGCAGCATGATATGCCTTGGTCATTGCTAACGCGCACGTAAATTGCGGCACCATAAGCCCGCTGTGACGCATCGCAAAAACAATGGAATTGGATGTCGGAATTTGGGTCATGAAGAACCCATCGTGGAATTCGGATCTGGTCAAGGAAGGAGTAGCTCTTTGTAAAATCCTGCCACCTGTGATGGAGTTCACTGGGCAATTGATCATCCCACCCTAGCTCTTGTAGCCAGAGCTCTTGCATAAACACCTTGGCTTGAATCACAAAGGGAGCCAGCCAGCCAGCGGGATCGAATAACTTGGCGATCTGCCCGAGGACTTCTCGCTTAGTATAAGCTGACTTGACATCTTGGGGTGAGATGACAAAATAAAACTCATCCGTAGTCGCTTTCCATCGGATTCCCAGTGTTTTCGCTGTGCTAGCCTCTTCGATGTCGAGGAAATCAGCATTCAGTAAATGACTCTTTGGAATACAACTGAGCACGCTCTTCACATTCGATGTCCACTTGCGCAAGGGAAAGCCAGCTGAACCCAGAGCGTCTTGAAGTTCATTGACCATTGCGATTGCCGTTGTTTCATTATGAGCCCCTGCCAGGACATCATCGACATACATATAGGACTTGATAATATCGCTAGCCAAAGGAAATTTGGATTGTACATCACTTGCGAGTTGCTGAAGTACTCGGATGGCTAAGAACGGAGCACAGTTAATGCCAAACGTGACGGTATTCAGCTCGTAATCACCAAGTTGCCCCTCTTTACTTCGGAACAGGATCCTCTGAAATGGCGTATGGATTGGATCGACCATAATTTGGCGGTACATTTTTGTGATGTCGGCATTGAAAACTACTCGGAAAAAACGCCACTTGAGAATCTGAGTAGTGAGATCGGACTGAAGTACCGGACCAGGGTAAAGTGTGTCGTTGAGACTTACTCCGTTGGTGGACTTGCTAGAGGCGTTAAAAACTACCCGTACCTTTGTTGTGGTGCTGTCGGGCTTGAAAACCGCATGGTGTGGCAAATAAAAATTGTTATTAGTGCCGTCAAATGGAACCTGACGCATGTGGCCCAAGTCCAAATATTCTTGGATGACGGCGTCATACTCAGTTTTTGCCGGAATATTTTTAAGGAGTCGGCTTTCGTTTTTTAGGAACTGAGCCAATGCCCCTGGTCTGGAATGACCAAGGTTGATGTTGGTTGGATCTCGAAACGGAAGTGAGACCGTATATCTCCCCGTAACATCTCTTCTTGTGGTCTTCTGGAAATTGACCTCGCAAACAGAGTCAGAATCTTCTACCGGTTTGCCCGGTAGATCCTCCACCTCCCAAAACCTTGTGAGAAGAGTTTCAAGTCCCTCCTCTCTGCTAACTGCGACCCTCGTGGTGAACGCGGCACATGAACTGACGGGGACCCCTTGCAACGGGCCTGAAATGACCCAACCGAATCTCGTCTCTTGAGCCATTAAAGATCCGCACACTTCGGTCTGGATGCCGGAAAGAGTCACCGCTGGTATTACATCAATGCCAAGGAGTAGATCGATCTTTGCCTTTAATCTAAAGGAGGGGTCGGCTAGAGGAATATTGGGCATTCCTTCCAGTGTGGCTTGGGCTATCGTACATGACGGCAAATCATCAGCAACTTGGGACAAGACAAACGCTTCTATCTCGATCTGGACTGGAGGTCCATGCGATGACCGAATGCTTATGTGACAGACCTTCAAGGTTCTATTCTTTCCGTTAATGCCTGTCACTTCGGCCCTGACAGTTTGGAATGGTAACTTCATGAGTCGGAACATTCTTTCGGATATGAAATTGGCTTCAAAAGCCGGGTCTAATAGCGCCCGTGAAGCATAAGTAGTGCCCTTGTGCCAAAAGTCCACGATCGCTGTACCTAGCAACTTATCTCGTGAGGACCTTGCCTCAGAGGTAAAGTAAGTCCGGACAATATTGTGCGAACTGGGCTGAGCTGGGACCGGCGTTGGATTATTCTCCGGTCGGGCGTCCTTGTGCAAGAGCGTATTGTGACGCCCCTTGCACGTGAAGCAATTGTGCTGACTCGGACAATCTTTTACTTGATGTCCCCTTGCGAAACAGTTCAGACAAAGGGACTTTTTCTTTATGTATGCCACCCTCTCTGGCACCGTCATCTGAAGGAAGCGGGAACATCGACGCACCGGGTGATTCTCCTTCATACAGAGATCACAGGATTTTGGTTTGGTGGTCACCTTGGCTTCAAATGTATTAGCCTTTCGGGTGGCTGGAAGCGGATTTCGTGGAGGTTTCGATGTGGGAACCGAAATAGCCATTGCAGTTGTATTTTCCACTGCTTCGAGCGTACGGAACCGCTCAGTGAGGAAATCGTCCATCATTTGCCACTCTGGAATGGCAGTCTTGTCTCCCAGAGATTGTTCCCATAATGAAAGGGTATTCTTTGGCAATTTGATGGAACAGAAAAATACGAACATGCCTCCCCAAGTGGTTACTGGCAGGCCACAGTGCTCAAAAGCGCGAATGGATGCCTGCAGAGCATTCTGATGATCCTGTAATGCTTTTCCGGACTCATGGGAAATTTGAGGCAGGTCAAGAAGTGCTCGGAATTGGCTGTTCACGATAAGTCGCTTATTTTCGAAACGCTGTTTGAGTGCATTCCATGCCGTTTCAAAACCGTCATTTGTAAGCGGGAATTTTGCTACAATGAGGTTGGCTTCACCCCTCGTTTTCGCTAGGAGATGGTACAGCTTTTCAACGGGGGAAATTCGCAAATCGCTTATGTAGATGGCTGTAAACAAGTCACGGAACGTGGGCCATTTTAAATAATCTCCCGTAAAGACTTCTGTGTCAATGGGTGGCAATCGACAGCCTCGTTCTGCTGGTGCAGAGGTAGGCGCATGACGGTTCGGAGGAGTCGGAGCAGACCCTTCATGGATAAGCTCGTTTAATCGAGCCGTGCATCGCTCGTAAACTTGATAGCATTTGTCATATTTAGCTTGGATGGCTAAATCTTCAGAGTTATCGTCTTTACCATCTGTGAGTGCCTCGCATTTCTCATATTCCTGCTCGACCTTCTCCTACAATGCTTGAACTCGATCACGACGGACTTGGAGCGTAAATACGCTGACCTCGGACAGTGAAGTGACGTGGGTGTCGACTTCAAACTGAATTAGTTTATCGCAAATGGAAACAAACTTCTTCAAAGCCATGGTGGAAGCAGCTAAAACCCTTTTGGTCTCGGACCGAGTGACTCTTGGGGCGGTTACCAAAATCTGTGGAAGTGGTACCAATGATTTGACCTCTTTTTGGCTTGCTCGTCGTGGCTCTGACGTGGCTTGCTGAAAGGTCGTGCTCGAAGTGCGGACTTGAGAGTTAATGGACTAGAGAGGGTCTGAAATGCTCGGGAAGGAGGAGTAGTAGGGCTGGTACTCCTCTGGCGCTGACCTGGAGCAGCAATTGAGGATTTACTCGGGGCTGCAGTGTTCTCAGCTGCTTTCTCGTCTTTTGACGGGCTCGTGCTCATAACCCCAGAGAGTGGCGGTTATAAAGTGGTGAGCTGGTTTGGCACGGCTTGAAAATTAGCCAAAAAGACGAACTGGAACGTTTGGGAAAAACTGGAACACTACCAAACCACTTGAAGAACGGCTTTGAAACGCCTTGAAATAGATTGAAAAACCAGAAAACGAGCTGGTACGTTTGGAATGACTTGGAACACTGCCTAAAAACCCTAGGAACGGCTTGGAACACCTTGGAATTGAACTTGAAACGCGTGGAAACACTTTGGAATTGGAATCTACTCCAAATATACGACTTGGAACGCGTGGGAATGCTTTGGAATTGAAATATAACTCTAATGATACGACTTGGAACACGTGGGAATACTTTGGAATTGAAATATAACTCCAAAAATACGACTTGAAACGGGTTGAAACACTTTGGAATTGAAATAGAACCAAAGATACGACTTGAAACGCGTGGAAACACTTTGTAATTGGAATCTAACTCCAAATATACGACTTGGAACGTGTGGAATACTTTGGAATTGCAATCTAACTCCAAATATACGACTTGGAACGCGTGGGAATGCTTTATTATTGAAATATAACTCTAAAGATACGACTTGGAACACGTGGGAATACTTTGGAATTGAAATATAACTCCAAAAATACGACTTGGAACACGTGGGAATATTTTGGAATTGAAATATAACTCCAAAAATGCGACTTGGAACGGGTGCAAACACTTTGGAATTGAAATAGAACCAAAGATACGACTTGAAACGCGTGAAAACACTTTGGAATTGGAATCTAACTCCAAAGATACGACTTGGAACGCGTGGGAATAGAATAAACAAAAACGCGGAACACAAATTTTTACCAATTAAATATTATTCGATTTTTTCCTCAACGTGACCCTTCAACATATATACCCCACAAAGTGCCTGCCAACCTAGGGTATACAGCACAGCTACTTTTGGTCGTTTGCTTTGTGTCGGTCTTTGGCACATGAGCTTGCAGCTGTGCTGATATACTGCAGTTAAGCGGTACTTATGTATGCACGTATGTATGTATGTATATAGGCTGCAAGGGGTAGCGGGATTTGTTCGCGGTGATGGAAAAATATATTTGTGTGCGAAAAAATTAGAAATTTTTGTGGAATATATGTATGGATATGTATATGAGAATCAATATGTAAAATTTTATGTATGGAAAAAAAATATGTATATGTATATGGATATGAATATATATATGTAAAATTTTATGTATGGAAAAATATGTATATATATGTATATGGATATGAATATATATATGTAAAATTTTATGTATGGAAAAATATGTATATATATGTATGTGTATGGATATGTAAAATGTTGGAGTATATATATATGTATTTAAAAATTTTTTTTTTTTTTTTTTTTTTTTTTTAAATATGAAAATATGGAATGGCGATATGCAGAGGTGTGAATGGATCGGATTTCTTTATATAAATTAATGGTTTTTTTTTTTTTTTTTTTTTAATATGAATTCTTTTGCTGTGTCTAACCGATATGCCCCCAACTTTATAGGGTGTCTGGTCACCAGAAATGTCTAAGTGTGGCTTTTATATGTGAGAGGGTGGTTCACTTTCATTTTTTTTTTTTTTAAATCTTTATTATTCGTATTGAAAATTTTCTTCTCTTCGTTGGAACCACCTTTCACTGCGCGCACACTTTTCCCAGGAGTGGACTGTATTTGCACAAAACCTTTATTTTTGGATTTAATGTAGCACTGGATATGTTTGTAATTTTTGTCACATTCACACACTCTGCTTGCATATATATATATTTTATATGTAGGAGATCACTTTTTCCGTAGGTTTGATTCACTGCATACATACATATGTGTTAATATTTTTTTTTGAAATTGCGAAAAAATATATATTGGAAATAGGCAAATAAAATATGGCGCCTTATATACTTGGCCTATATATGCCAAAGTGCGAGAAAAAAACTTGAAGTGGGCGAACCAATATGGCGCCTTATGTACTGGACACATATATATGTATGAAAATTTGGGGACCAAAATTTTCTCTCCTTTGAGGAGGAAAAATTTGCGCGAAAGTAATTTTTACTTGGATTAGGAGAATCAATGGCAACAATTATATATGTATGTGAGTATGGGTACGGATGCTGGAGGCATGTACATGTACTCATATACCTATAATTTGCAAAAAAATTACTTAGCTTGAAATATGGATGAAATTCCACCGATGCTAGTGGTTCGAGAGGATCTTAGTATCCGGCTCGAAGGACCAAATGTTTGTGTAGGGGGGTCGAACTTCCTTCTGGTTGATGGCAGCTAGATGAATTTTTTCCCTATTTCTTCCTCCCAGTAAATTCTTTGACACGCAGAGAGTATTTTCACTTCACTTGATGTATTCAGGTATCAACTTCAACTCACTCTAGCTTCCTTAAGAGCAGGGCACCAAGCCCCGCTTGGAGCGGAGTGTGGGGAGTTCTTTCGTGGGGAGAGCGATGGGCACCATCGGGAGAGCGGCGCGAGGTGAAAGCTTCCGCCTCCTTTAACCCTTGTGTTGCCCGGTTGGGCATAAACAGAAAGAATGTTAAAATTATTTATAATTCCAAAGTTGAAGAAAAGGGTAATATTAGGTAAAAACAAACATGACATGGAGAAAAGTCAGTTTTGTGTAACAAGCATTAGTTATTTAGGATACGTGATAGACAGTAAGGGCATATGAACCAATCCGTCAAAGATTGCATCTTTAAAAAATTGGCCACCACCTAGCATTTTAAACAAACTAGAGGATTCCGTGGAGTTTGCAGTTAGTATCGCCGTTTTGTACCAAATTTTGATAGAAAAAAAATTTGTTTCCTTACACGTTATCAAGATTGGCTAACCTTTCGATAGAGGCTATAGAAATGGGACCGATCATAGATCTAAACTCCGAAGTATTTATTGACAATAGCTATATGCATCATAAACAGAAAACCACTGAAAATCCAAACAAGTTTCCGGATATCAAAATGATGGATAAGCATTTGTACATGCAAACCGAACATCCTAGTGGAGATCTTTATCAAGAGAAGCTTTCTCTTTTAAAACAAACTCACGATAGCCATACTTCTTCACATTTAGGTATGCAGGAAACTATTCACAAAATACGTAGAACACTTTTTTTGGCCTGGCATGGTAATGGATGTGCTTGACTATATTCGTCAGTGTGACACTTGTAAGGAGTTCAAAGCACCAAAATATACGATTAGATCACCGACCATAGTCCAACTTATTGTCCTTTTCAACGGCTGTGTATTGATTAACTTCGCCCCTACCCACATAGCAAAAGTGGATTTGTCAGTTTGTTGATGGCTCTTGACCATTTCAGTAAATATCATTGGTTACAACTTTTAAAAGAGTTTCGCTTTGTAGATATACAAAAGCTTTTGTTAAAGCAGCTATTTCATTGTTTTGGAGTACATGAAATAATCGTTAGTGATAATGGTATTCAACTTAAGTCATACCAAAATCAACCGCCGCCGCGTGCAGACGTGTTTTTTAATGCACTCCGCAAAATTTACTGTAAAAAATAAAAAGACCGCGTTTGCAAAAATTGTGTAGGGCTCTCAGTCGCCTCAGAGACTTTACAATCATATTGCTATTAGTTTGTTCTAATAGCAATAAATACTAAGTTGCAACAACAAAGTGAGCACTTTTTTTTGGAAAAGCCATGTCCACCAAATCGGGCCCAAGCTCTCTCGACCCCCACCAGCAACAGCTACAAGAACTATTTGTACAACAACAACGTGAGCGTCGTCTCTCGGTCCAACGCAACAACGCGTACTTTTCGGTGGTGTCGCCGACTTCACTGAATGCTATCGTAAGCAATAACACCGAAAGTGCAAGGCACTCAGTAACTAACAGCAATTCACCGTGAAGAGAGTAATGTGCTTCTCCATTAATATTAATAACTGGGTCACCGATTGCACCGACCAGCAACGTCAGCTCGTTGACAGCAACTACTGCAACGTCTGCCGAAGTATTGACCTGCCTCAAGCCGTCAACGACAAGTCGCCCAGAGTCAGCCACGACAAGAAACCCAACGCCTTCTGTCCAAACTGGAATGGATAGATATATTAAAATAACTAAGCGGAAGCTAAGCCCGCAAAAGAAAAAAAGTGGCAATACTCCGAAAATAACCTAACCAAATGAACGAGTAGCACTTCTAAGCGGGAATCGTTTTAAAATTCTTGCCGATCAGCAAAACGATCAAGCCGGCGCTGTGGATAAAGTTAAATCGGCTAGACCACCCCCTTTATACATCCGTGGAGCCAACTGCAGCGTCCTGATTTCGAAGCTAGTAGAAACAGAAAGGCAAATAACTTTGTTGTAACCCCTCTCAACAGGGGTAACATAAAAGAAATTAAATGTCAAACCCAAACTGAGGACAATTTCCGCATCATCGAAAAGTACCTCCGTAATGCTAACATAAACTTCTATACCTACCAACTAAAAAGCAGTAAACGGCTCCAGGTTGTGTTAAAGGGGATCGAGCCATCGGTCCCACCTCAAGATATAGCAGACGCATTGGCCGAAAAAGGGTTTGCGGTTAAGTCCGTTGTCAACATCATCAACAGGAATAAAGTCGCACAGCCGCTCTTTAAAATCGAGCTCCAAACAGATGCAAAGCGGTCGAAGCCAAATGAAGTGCATCCAATCTACAACCTTCAGCTCCTATTGCACAGAAGAATCACCGTAGAGGAGCCCCATAAGAGATACCAACCACCTCAGTGTAAAAACTGCCAGGAATACAACCACACCTCTAACAATTGCAAACTTAGGTCAGATGGCATTTGCACCAAGGACAGAAACAACGTCGCACTAAGACTATGCAGTAACTGTGGAGGGAACCACACAGCCAACTACAGTTACTGTTAGATCATCTAACATGCCTGCTACAACCAATCCTATTACTGTTAGATCATCTAACATGCCTGCTACAACCAATCCTAGTGTATCCTTCGCTAGTGTACTCCGAACTGGACAGACGGAGCCCGCGAAAGAGACCCCGTCACTCCACCATCTACAGAATCCGCAACCTAGGGCACCAGAGCTTGGCCAGCAAACTCCAAGTGGTTTAGAGGCCCTATTGATCTCAATTAATCAAAACATGACCGCTTTTATGACGTTCATGCAAAACTGTATGCAGGAACTGATGCGGAATCAAAACGTGCTTATCCAGAAGGTTATCGAGAATAAATAATGGCTTTCCTACGTCTATGTCTTTGGAATGCTAACGGCGTCTCCAAGCACAAAAATGAACTGCAACTATTCCTAGACTCAAGTGAAATCGACGTCATGCTGATATCGGAAACACATTTAACATCAAAAAATAACTTTCAAATACCAAAATACACCTTCTACGCAACAAACCATCCAGACGGAAAAGCTCATGGCGGGACTGGTATCCAAATCAAAAACCGTATAAAACACTCGTTCCTCAACAGATTCGAAACACAGCACCTACAAGCAACTGCTATAACCGTCCAAACCAGCTGCGGCAACACTACGTTGTTTGCCCTGTACTGCCCAACACGCTTCCCAATCTCTGAAAAGGAATTCACCAGTTTCTTTAACACACTCGGAGAACGCTTCATTGCAGCAGGGGACTATAACGCCAAACATACGCACTGGCGATCTGGTAAATCCTAAAGGCAAGCAGTTGTACAATACAATAGTCAACCCACTCAATAAGATGGATTGCGTCTCACCAGGTAGGCCTACTTATTGGCCCACAGATCCACAGAAAATGCCTGACTTGATTGATTTCGCAGTAACCAAGAGGATTCCGCGTAATCGGATCACTGCGGAAACACTGCTAGATTTAACCTCCGATCACTCTCCAGTGCTATTCACTCTGTTAACAAGACCTCAAGTACTTGTTCGCCCATATATGCTTACAAACAACACAACAAATTGGCTTAAATTTAAAATGTGCCCACATTGACTGTTCGCCGAAACTGGATGCTGCAGAGGACATTGACATGTGCGTCTCTGCACTTGAGTCGATGCTGGGAGCAGCAGCAAGAGTATCTACTCCACATGCCTCTACTTACGCTAAACCTGCTGTCAGGCCTACGAACCAGCGAATAGAACAATTAGTAACAGAAAAACGACGTCTAAGAAGAGAATGGCAGATTACTCGATCACCAGCAGCAAAACTTCGCCTAAGGCATGCCAATCGCAACCTCTTCAAGGAGTTAAGACAAGAGGAAATCTTGGCTCAAAGGAAATACATAGAAAAGCTCAGTCCATCCAGCACTAAACATCCTCTGTGGAAAGCCCACCCAACTTTAAGCGCTCCTACAGAGACAGTTTCACCAATAAGGGGTCCAACCGTTGGAAGGGCCCGCAGTGGCGAAGAGGGGGCATCCGTATTTGCCACACATCTTAAAATGGTTTTCCAGCCAAATCCAACATCAAACTCATTTGTACTTCCCCCTTCGAGCACATTAACGGATAGTGAGTACTCGGAACTCCAATCGGATGAGATCACTGCAGTTATTAAAAACCACATAAAGCCGAACAAAGACCCTGGCCATGACCTAATCACACTGAAAATGATCTAAGAACTGCCTACCATCGCCATACAATACATCTGCAAAATGTTCAACGCTATAATAAGAATTGGAAAAGGTCCACTATCATCATGATTCCTAAAGTGGGAAAGGACAAAACGCAACCATCATCCTATAGGCCAATTAGTTTGCTGCCATGTCTTTCGAAGCTTTTTGAAAAGGTCCTGCAGATTTGTCTAAACTCATTTCTGGCATCGGAGAACACAATCCCTTCTCTCCAGTTCGGCTTCCGCGAAAAACATGGGACAATTGAACAAGTCAATCGTATAAGATCCGAAATAAGAACAGCATTCGAACTAAAAGAATACTGTACGGCTGTCTTTCTCGACGTTGCCCAGGCTTTCGACAGAGTCTGGCTGGAGGGTCTGATGTTCAAAATCCGGCAGAAACTCCCACAGTACACCCACAAACTCATGGAATCTTACCTTTACAATAGGAAATTCGCTGTAAGATGTAATGGCTCCGTCTCGGCTGACTTTGAAATCGAAGCTGGTGTACCGCAAGGCAGTGTACTCGGCCCATTGCTCTACGTGCTGTACACTGCAGACTTACCAACGAGTTTAGGACTTACAACGTCCACTTTTGCCGATGACACGGCAATCCTCAGCAGATCCAAATGCCCGATACAAGCCTCTGCAAAATTAGAGGAACACCTCAAGGTGGTAGAGGAATGGCTAGCAACCTGGCGTATCCGGGTCAACGAGCAGAAATGCAAACATGTTACATTTACGCTTAACAGAAGAAACTGTCCAGCTATAATGCTAAACAACGTACCAATTCCTCAAGCCGTGGATGTCACTTACCTTGGTATCCACCTAGACAGAAGACTAACTTGGCGCAAGCACATTGAAAAAAATCACAGCTTAAACTGAAAGCGAGTAGCTTATATTGGATCATCAATGTTCGGTCACCTCTACGTCTGGAGTATAAAGTCCTCCCATACAACTCCGTACTGAAACCCATCTGGACTTACGGTGCCGTACTATGGGGAAATGCAAGTACCAGCAATGTCGACATTATACAAAGGGCGCAGTCGAAGATTTTAAGATCAATCACTGGGGCTGCGTGGTACATACGGAACGACAACATTCAAAATGATCTAAATATACCTAGCGTAAAATCTGAAATAGGTAGTCAACAACTAAAGTATTCTGCGAAACTGGATGTACACCCTAATGTTCTTGCCAATTCCCTTACGCGAACTAATAATAGAACTCGTCTTAAAAGAAATGACAGACCAACCCAATAATAGATGATTAGGGCCGCCTGCAATATCCCTTGGATATATCTTAAGTACTAGATTAAGAAAAATATCTCAAACTTGTTGTTAGGCTCTAATTTAAGAGTAGATTCAACAAATATATATTAAACGTTAAAAAAAAAAAGTAAACTCGTACATAATGGAATCCCTCAAGATTCTCCCTTAGCAGTCATCTTTTCTTAATCGCATACAATAGACTTTGCCATACGGTATCCATCCACAAGGAATTCACCTTTTTCTCTAATGCGATCGTAAAAAAGTTATGAAAAAACTCGGCAACCCCAAACATTAACCCTTTATTCGTAGATATTGAAAAATGGTGCGAGTACTCTGGGGCTAAGCTTTCAGTCCCAAAATGCAAACAACATCTCGTATGCCGGAAACGAAACCGCACCATCCACACTGGATCACACAACTTCCCTCTCAACCAGTCCAACACGCTCAAAATTCTTGGGCTTACGATAACAAAAAATTACAGGTGGAATAAACACATTGAAAACCTCACTACGCAGTTGAATACAAGGCTCAACATTATCAAATGGTTATCAAACCAAAGATACAATTGTGACACCAAAACCCTAATTTTCACGATTAAAGCACTTCTTATGTCAAAGATAGATTATTGCCTACCCTTCTACGGAAACAGCCCTCCATCAATCCTAGTCAGATTCAAAACTTGTTACCACGCTGCACTAAGATTCGCCTTAGGAGCGTATCGAACTACTCCAATTAAAAATCTACTATACGAAGCAGAATTGATGCCATTCGAAAGAAGAACTCAATTCATTACAGCAAAACCATTCACTTTAATAGCAAGAGCGTCAAACTCACCAATTTACCCCATACTACAAAAAATCAAAATCTCAAAAACCAAACCTAAGTACCCTCCTTACTACATAGGATTTTAAACATTTGTTCACTACATAGTATACATGTCCACCAGATCCCATCTAGGAAACTCAGATTCCGCCCTTGGTTGTTTAACCCTAATGCATTAAACATGTCTTTACATAAAACTATAAAACCAAACACACACCCATCAGTATTCCAGAAAAAATTCATTGAACTAAAAAACGTAATGAAAGAATTCGAGTTCATGCATACTGACGGTTCTAAGTCAGACTCTGGTACCTCCTACAGCATAACCACCGAAACGGAAATCATCAAATATTCCCAGTTACCCAACCACAGCTCAATCTTCACTGCTGAAATCTCAGCTATTTAACCGACATCATGGAATCTGCACAGAATCACTCTCAGCTCTAAGGTCGATCGAAAACATCAACAACCACAACTACTACTGTACCACAATTCGAGACATCATATCCTACAAATATCCAAAATTAATACTAATATGGGTACCAGGACACTAACATAACGGGAAATGAAACAGCGGACAGAGCAGCACGCCAAGCTCTTCTCTACCCCTTGACATATAAGAACAACTACATTACAAAAGACACACAAAAACCCCTAACAAAACTCTTCAAACAGTACAAGGACGAGCTGTGGCAACAATCCTCCCCACACTACAGAAGAGCCAACTCCACAAAACTATCAATAAGCGACTACTCCCCAGTTAATAATAGAGTAGACCTTATAAAATTTTCAAGAATTCGCCTGGGACACTCGGCACTCACACATAGTTACATACTAAACAAAGACCCCATACCAAGGTGCCCTTCTTGTAACACCACCCTAACAATAAACCATATAATCGTAGAATGCAAAGGTCTAAATCGAGCAAGAACACAACTCCTGCACCCAAAAACCTACGAAATCATAGCTTACCCTTCCAACAAAAATATCACTGCGCTAACACTGCGCTAAAATATAAAACTCCCACAATAATTTGAAAGATACAAAAAAAAAAAAAATGAATTGAATTATATGTAAATATCAAAGGTAAAATCCCTCTTTATATAAGAACAACTACTGTAAATACAAACAATACAAAAATCAATTAGTCTATTTGTTAGCTCAAGGCCTAGTAGCTATAACTAGTACGAAGATTTAATTTACAATCACTGCACAATCACATTATAAATAAATAAATAAATAATTTAATTAATATCAATTTATATTGTTATACATATGTTTTACTCTTCGATTATGGTCTTCTTTTTGGTCCGTTAATACTTGCTCTTATATTTCATATCAGTTGGCGTCCCTCTCGTTAGCTAAAATCGCTGCATACTACTGGACTCGATGTCACCGTCGGTGTGAGTTTTGCTCTCTAAAAACTCTTTGTGGTCATTTGTGTGAATGCTGCTCTCTGGATACAGTTTGTGTCTTGTCGGCGTCAATACCGCTCTCTGGATACTCTATATGTTTTGCTACTCGCACTTGCGATGGTTGATGCCGTCGTCTGTGTGAATGCTTCTCTTCTTGGTTTTGCACTCTCTGTGCCTCGTTGTACGTACCGTCTGTACCTCGAAGTTCGCACTCTCTGTTACTCGTTGCCTTCTGTCTTAGGTCTGCGTCTTGTTGCTACTTCGTTTTGCTGCTCTTAGCGTCTTGCCACGCACACTTCTAGGGATGATGCCGCCGTCTGTGTGAATGTTGCTCACTCGTCTCGTTCGCACACTCAGTGCCTCTTTGCCTTCTTTCTTAGGTCTTCGTTTGGTTGCAAATTCGTTTTGTTGCTGTTCGCGTCTTGCCAACCACACTTCTGGGGATGATGCCGCCGTCTGTATGAATGTTTCTTTCTCATCTTGGTTGCACACTCAGTGCCTCGTTTTTGCACACTCTTTGTGCCTCGTTGCCTTCTCTCTTAGGTCTTCGCTTTGGCACGCTCAGTGCCTCGTTGCCATCTCTCTTAGGTCTTTGTCTTATTGCTGACCTTAACAATTTGATGACTGATGTACAGTAACGGATCTCAGACTGCAACAATTTGATGATTGATGGATAGTCCTACCGTCTAACGTTTCCTGGGTGAGATATCCCGGACGAGCCCCCAAAGTTGTGGAAAGTTTAACCTTATCCCGGACGATATATAAAGAATCAGTCGCCAAGTTGGGGAGATTTAATTTATACACGCTGCACAGTGGCAGATTTTAAGAAAATAGCGGCATAAACTCAAAAAAAAAATTTTAGCATTGCTATTAAATTAATATTATTTTCACTAATTAAGTGATTTATCTATTTGAAAATAAAAATTTTTTAATTATTTATGCTGTTTGTGGCACGTGGCTTTTGTGTTGATTTTGCTCAAAAGTTTGTTTAACTTTTAATGCTCCATAATTCGCTTAATAAAATAGCTAGAGGTATTGCTAAATATGGAAAACATAGTTCAGGGTATATTGATTATTAGGTTAATGTCAAAGAATTTGTATTTGTGTGTTTTGTCTTTCGTTTCGTTTGTTATTGTTGGTATTGTTTGTAGAAGAACCTAACCTCAACGTTCTGTGATTTGTGGACTAAATGTTACTTGCTTCTCGTTGCTACTTGCAAGTAAGAATGCAATTATTTTCCGTTCTTAAGATGACGCCAATAATTTTGCTTGCGCTTTTTTGCGCCTTTTTAAAATATTTGCTGATATTGCAGACAAGGTAGAGTACAGTACAGTCGCATTAATAATTTAGTAGATGTGTTTCAACAGATCCCCTACTTTCAAGTAAATATTTTTTTTATAAAAACAACAACCACAAATATAAAAAATTGCCGTCAAAAGTACTCGAACTTCTCGCTAAGCCCAATGTGAAAACTGACGACGAAAATCTCGCCTTTGTAGATATCGAATATGAATCAGATTCAGATTCGGATTATAAACCCTTAAATTCATATGAACTCGAAGCAGAAGAATATTAAATAAAAGTGATATTTTAAGTAAAAAATTAAATTTTTTTTATATGAGTTATATGGGCGGTATGAGTGGGCGTGGCCTAATAGGTTTGAAACTTTTTCCAATTTTTCTATATACAAATACAATCACGTGTTCCAAATTTCAAGTCCTTACGGACAGTATTTTAATTTATGCCGCTATTTTCTTTAAATCTGCCACAGTGCGCTGGTTTGTATCTATCAGCTTTATTATATCTTTGTCATTTAACGTTAGTTTCAGTAGAGATACTAATAAAAAATTGATTTTTATAATTAAAAGCAGAGATTCAGCAAACAACCCTAAAATTTAAATGAAGTAAGTAAGTCGTCTCGTCGACTTAGATATACCATACACCAGTAAAGCAAATATTTTAAATTTATTAAACAAATGCATTTTCACATGCTTTTTATTACAAGCATATCTTAGTATCTCTCTCACTCAAGCATACGAGCACCCTAGCGCCCCCACCAGCCAACTCCGGCCTAATGGAAAAACGCTTATATGCATAACTTGGCTATTTTTAGTCCGATTTTGATCAAATTTGGTATTTTACTGTATTAGTATCAAATTTCAGTGTGCCAAATTTGATTCGACAAGGTAGAAAATTACGGGAAATGATCGAGTTTTTCAAATTTCGCGGGCGGAAAGGGGCGTGGCAAAATCTTTACACATACAAAATGTGCGCATTTACTAAGCAAATATACATATCAAATATGGTGTCTCTAGTTATAATAGTTTTTGAGATAAACGTTTTTTTTTAATTGCGGGGCCGGAAAGGGGCGTGCCAAAAATTTGAAATAAACTTTATCACTCTACATACTACATGAGCCTACTTACCAAATTTGGTGGATCTAGCCTTTATAGTCTCCGAGATGTTCATACGGACAGACGGACGGACGGACGGACGGACAGACGGACGGACGGACAGACGGACATGGCTATATCGACTCGGCTGTTGATACTGATCAAGAATATATATACTTTATGGGGTCGGAAAAGCTTCCTTCTGCCTGTTACATACATTTTGGCGACTTTAATATACCATTTCACCCTATGGGTGTATGGTATAAAAAACCGTTTCTGTACCGACAATCAAACAAAAGCATAGAGCATTATACAAAACAAGTACAGCAACAACTCATTATTTAACAGCTATTCTCCACCATGTGGACGATTACTGAATCACCCGATAGGGACAAACAAAACAGATTAGAAAATTGAAGCGAATCTTGATAGCGACCATCTGCCCATTTTAACATTGAACTTTATCGAAGATCGGACCCATACAGCTATGTATAGACCACTATTTAAGTTAAGTAAGCAGACTGGAACTCTTATCAAACCCAAACTTTACACCACCACTACAACATTCCCGTGAGCTCTAACACCAACAAAGAATCTGCCAAGATTAACAGAATAATCTTAAACAGCGCGTATCAGAGTATCCCAAAAACATTATTTAAATCTTTAAATTGTGTTCCCTGGTGGAACAAAGACCACGATGCTCTACGGAAATCAAAAAATTAAGCGCGGAATACCCCGAAAAGAAATATCTACCAATAGGATTATAGACTTCAGAAGGAAAAACACAGTTTGATCGTTATCTAAAATTGTCAAAAAAAAGAAGCTTTAGAGAAATTCACCAGAAACGTAAATTCTTTTACTCCTATATTTAAGGTCTGGAGCAACATTCGTAGGTTCTGCCCTACATAGCCCTCTGCCAAAACTGGTCATCCGAATCAGACGACTGCAATTTATCCTTTACATTCCTGACACACAAAGTAAGATCCTTAGGCACTAGCCTTTGAAGTCCACTAGTAGGCTCCACTCTCAAAATAGAACAGGAGACTAGTTCCATAGAATTAGCCTCTGCACTTTGTTCATTAAATGGATACACACCGGGCTTGGACCGAATCAGCTACCCAATGATAAAAGCATTACCCAAAGAAATAAAAAAAATACTAATTAACCTGTATAACGTAATATTCTCCAAACATATACCGCAACAGTATAAGAAGTATAACAGTATAAACAAAACAAAAACAGACACCGCAGCATACCGTCCAATATCACTAAATCCGTGCCTAGAAAAGTTGCTCGATAAGATCGTCGCAAGTGGTTTGTTACCACTAACAAACTAATACATAATAGTCAAGTCGGCTTTAAAAAAGGCAGATCAAATTGAAACTTTTAATAAAATGCTGTAGTCAACCAACTTACAAGATGGAAATTTCGCCAATCATACTGAAGTATATCAAAAACATCGCAACTTCTATTCAAAAACACTCCCACTCGAAAATGGGATCCCAAAAGGGTCGCACCTGGTACTTTTCATTATAGCATACCACAAACTCAATGAAAATATCGCTCTTCACATGAATTATACTTTTGTGCATACGCCGACGATTTCAACCTGCCTCTCAAGCTAGACACAGAAAATGATTAAGTAAGTCGTCTCGCCGATTTAGGTATACCAACTCCAGCCTTATGGAAAATCGTTTATATGGATAACTTGCAGACAATCCAAAGGGACTCTTAGCTGAAATAGTAGAGAGTTTATAAATCAGGTGTGACGTTTGCACCAACGAAAATCTTTTTATAAAATACACCGAAATGATTAAATTAAATAAAACCACATTGTTTGAGCTGCTAGCGGCCAAGGAAGTAACTTGCGACAAAGAAGCGTCCATTTAACAATTGCGAACATTGGCAAAAGCCGTCATGTCAAAAAATCAGTTGAAAGCGTCTGAAGGAAATGATGTACCCGAAGAGTTGGTTCCGAGCCTGCTATGTATTAAACAGCTCGGCTTAGCAAACAGTGAGCAGCCGAGTACAACGGATTAAGTGGGTGCTAACCGTTTGCCGACGATGTCTCGTGACATCCCTGTAGAGCCAGACGCGAACGTTCATGTTCGCGATAGCGCGCAGATGAGCGAAGCTGACGAATTGGCTTCTATACTAAGCAGCAACGAATTGTATATCGTTCGTCGAAATATGTGATCTGTCCATTCACGTATGGATTTGTGAGCTCGAGAAAGCGGCTAGTGTGTATGTACTGAGTGATGCCCAATGCTGGTCGTTGGGCAACCGACTGCTCAAGGGATCCGCTAAAGCATACATGACTTACGAAAAGACCACAATTTGGAACGAGCTGAAGGATGCCCTTGTAAAGGTATTTGATCTTCAAATGGCAAACTACGAAATTGCTATCCAAATGAGAAGGCATCCGATTGGCAAAGGAGAGTCACTCTTGCAGTTTTTCATCATTATGCGAAATACGGCTCAGCAGTTTAATTTTGAAGACACCGATGTGGTCAAATACATTGTTGACAGACTACAAGATCGAACCGTGTTATCCGCACCGTCGTTCTCGTTGTACTTCTCTGAACGAATTGCGAGAGAAGATTATGCGTTTCCAGACTTCAGACAGTGCGCAGGCTGTAAGGGAGAAGAGATTGCCACCAGGCATCGAATGCCCACGCACCGAGAGAACAAAAGAAAATTGTTGTTGGTGCTTCAAAGTGAGCCATCAATACCGGAATGGTCCAATGCGAACCCAACTCGCCGCTATGAGTGCTAGTAAAGATCTGAACATCGCTGATAATAAGTAATTTATTCAATTAGTAAGTTTAAGCATATCTTGTAAAGGATGATGCACCGATGTAAATAATATTTTGCCCTAATAGATTCCAGAAGTCCAGTAAGTTTCGCCAATAGATGTTGCCATTTAAGAGAATATAAAAAGAACTCCGCATCGTTAAAGAGTACCATTGCTTTTGTTTAGAAATCGTTATGTGCATCCCTGTTAACTAAATATCCTAAGCATAATAAAATTAGTAATAACACAACTGATATGCATAATAATTGGAATAGTCCTAATGTAAGCATGAATGGATCCCCGATTTGGGAATGGCTAACAGACCTGAAACTCGTTGATAGTGAATTTGGATTAGGTGCGATGCGTGAATGCTGAGATATTGTGAGTGAGCAGTACATTGACCGATTTTCAATTAATTACGGCTGGCCCAAATATATGATGTAAATATGTCTGACCGATACAACACCATTTCATAGTATTATTCCTAGAAGGTTATCATATCATGAAAGAGGAATCGCTATTAAAACAGTTAGTGAGTTGTTAGCCAATAATGTAATCCGACCAAGTAATTCCCCTTATGCGTCCGTCATTGTCATAGTGCGAAAAATATGGCAATATAGCAATGTGCGTTGATTATAGAGGTTCAAATATGAAGAAATTGCAGAAGGTGCTTTTGAACCTTGTTAGTAAAAAAAAACCAGAATGCCCTAATAGAACCTTGTCAATATTGTATTACTTTTGGAGAAATTTGCGTTAAACCGTGTGAGTCTGGTAGAGATTTGATCAAGCCGTGTGCCGTTCAAGATGAGTTGAACCTTGAGAGTTTGAGTTTGAAGAGAGAAAATTGAGTTTAAAGAGATTTGATTGAACCTTGTCTCCCCTCAGAGAAAAATGAGTTTGAAAGAGATTTGATAGAACCTCAGAAAAAAAAGTAAGAGATTTTATAGAACCGTTTGAGATAAGCCCGCTTGAGATAAACCATTTGGGATAAACCCGTTTGAGAGAAAACCGTGTGATACAAGCCCGTGTGAGATAAAACTGTTAAAGGTAAACTCGTTTGAGATAAAACAGTGTGAGATAAACCTTGTAAGATAAACCCGTTTGAGATGAAACCGTGAGATATAAGCCCGTGTAAGACAAACCCGTTTGAAATAAGACCATTTAATATAAAACCGTTAGAGATAAAACCGTTTGAAATAAACCGTGTAATGTAAACCCGTGTGATATAAACCCGTGTGATATAAACCCTATTGAGATAAAACCGTGTGAGATAAACCCGTTTGAGATTAAACCGTGTGAAACAAAGCCGTTTGAGATAAAACTTTGAGGTAAAACCGTTTGAGATAAACCCGTTTGAGATGAAATCGTGTGCTTCATTAGGGATGAATTGTGTAAGGCCGTTTAAAATGAAACCGTGTGTTACTTTGGGGAAAAGTTGCTTAAGCCCGTGTGCTTTTTTTTAGGGAATAATTGTTCAAAACCGTCTGAGATTATACCTTGTGTTCCTTTAGTTAAAATTTGTTCAAAACCGTATAAGATAAACCGTGTAAACCCATTGTTCATTTAGGGAAGACTTGTTTCAGGCCGTGTGAGCTATATTTAGAAAGAAGTTGGTTAAAACTGTTTGAGAATAATCCTTGCGTCTCTTTAGATGAAAGTTGTGTTGTTCCGAGATTAAGTAGAATACAAGAGAGTAAAGAATCGTTACTATGTAACCAAAGCGAAAGAGGTGACCAGCTCGATTAAAATGAGTCGGCAAACCTGCAAGATGTTGATTTATTATTGCAGACAGAAAAGATAAGAGATCCGGACATCCGTAAATTAAGAGAAAATATAGAAAAAGGCAATGATGTTGGACTCGAATAAAAAAAATAATTGTTCCCGTTAATGAATGCGAAAGTCGAGGCAGAACTATGCATAATAGAACCTCATAGTATTCCGAAGAGTCCGAACCCATTTGATACTATCCATGTTGACCACTTAGGCCCCTTACCGAGTGTTACACCAAAAAGAAAGCACCGTTTGATAGTGATTGACGCATTTACATAGTATGTTAAATTGTATCCCGCAAGTCCACTAGTACCAAAGAAGCTACCGCCGCGTTATCAAAATATTTTGATTATTATAGCCGATCAAGAAGAATTATATCCGACAGAGGTATGTATTTTACGTCATTTGAGTTTGCTGAATTTGTAGAGAACCGAAATATTGACCATATTAAAGTGGCGACTGCAGCCCCTCAAGCCAATGGGCAGGTTGAGCGTGAGAACTGTGTGTTGACCCCAATGTTTGGAAAGCTGGCAGAACCTTTAGTCCAAGCCGACTAATATTAATTAGTTAATCGTGTGCAGTGGTTGCGTTCAGCGACGCCCCCTAGTATACGAATTAACCGAGTATCTTGACGAGAAATTTAGTTCATAAAAACCTGTAACTTTGAGGTTTCTAGGCAAGAGGCAACTGCCAAAATTCATATGGCATTTTTAATTCTTATTTCGCAATGTTGATGTAACTCCCGGATCATGCAAAAATTTCGCTCCTAAGTTCCGAGGTCCTTATAGGGTAAACCGAGTCCTTCCAAATGACCGCTACAAAGTTACTGATATTAACGATTGTCAACATACTTTATTGCCGTACAAAGGTATCTTAGAATCAGCCCGACTCATGCATGCATGTGATAAATAGGTGAGTTTCGGTTTGTAATATGTATTTGATAAGCAGTATTTGTATATGTATGTGTCGGGACGTCAAGACTTTTGTTTATTTCACCCATGTTTTAATTTATAATGTTCACTTTATATTTTTTAATTTCACTTGCACTTTTTACTTTCAATTATACCTTTTACTGTAGGGTTGTTCCCGGGGGGGGTTTGTTCACTGAGCTCTCTAGCCCGAGGCCCCCCTTTATATAGGACCTGACCTGATGACAGATTTGTTTCTAAACATGTTGCTAAGGCAAAGATGCTTGTCATCCTTGAAAGTCAACATTCTCAGCAACATTCCAGATGTCAGTCTGTAGCCGCCGCAAAAGTAATACCAGGGTTACAATTGACATGCCCGTCAACTATCTAGTAGGCATTGACTTATTAGTCACTTTATCGACACGGCCATCCTGACCTTTACACGTCCTTCACACGTAATATTTTAATTTCAAACTTTCTAAACTTTATTTATCGTCTTCCTTACCGAATTCGATCATCGTCTCTCCTAGACGGATAACCATATTCTCTCCTAGACGGATAACCATCGTTTCTCCTAGACGAATAACAAAACATCGTCTTTCCTAGACGGATAACCATCGTCTCTGCTAGACGGATGATAGGTTAATCATCGTCTCTGCTAGACGGATAATCATTCTGACATTCACTCGTCCCCGATAAAATATTCAGCTTCTTTCATACAAACATTTCTTTCACACAAAATTTTACATTTATTCTTACGATAAACATTATCAATCTATGCAAATTACAAAACTCAAATAAAATTTTTTTTTCAACATATTAATTTTACATTTCTTCTGACCAAAAGGTCCAACTTAATTCATAATTTCAATCATCGTCTCACTATCCGACACGGCCATCCTGACCTTTACACGTCCTCGTTTAACCCAGACCGTCAATGAACTAATATTACCGAAGTGTTATTGACATAGCCATTTCTTATTCAGACTTAAATTAAACATGAATTCTTTCTTAATTTACACAGTATTTTAGATCATTATAAATCAACCCATTTATTCCATTCCACATTTATTTCTGTACAAATAATACTTTTCAATACTTTTCATACTAATTTATTTACATTATTCATCAAATAATCTTTACATTGTTTATCCTTTCAACTTCCTCTCGCTCTTTTTTTTATACTTTGTCAGTTTTTATATCAATTGCAACAAAAACAACTTCTCTTGGACCAGACCACCACGCAGCGATCGATAATCGTATATCTCAATACGCACTTCATTTTACATTTCTTATTCTTCAAACATTCATACTGTCTATTTCAACAACTTCGATACCATCTCTTTCAACGGTTCCTCTTGTTTCAATACTGTCTCTTTCAACAGTTTCTTTTTCTTTTTACTGTCTCTTTCAACAGTTTCGCTTATTTCAATACTGTCTCTTTCAACAGTTTCTTTTTCAATTACTTAATCAGTTCCATATTAAGGATTCGAAATTCGACTGCAGTAATTCTCATTATGATTTCCTTTCGATTATGACCATGGTTCCGTCAAGATCGCCACACGCCATGTTCCAACTTTCGTTATTCACTTGTGCTTGCTCAATGACGCAGTCAGCTTCAATCTCAAAAAGGTTCCAACACCATTGCAACTTACCAAACAACATATCCTCTCACCGGGATATCTTTCATTACATATCCTCTTAGGGATACCATTCACGCGGGCGGAACATAACCATGTGGCAATTTTTTTTTAATCCTCATGGCAATTCGTTCTCCTATTATGCAATGACTTCAAAATGTATCTATCACCTTCCACTCTAAACTTTGCATCTATTTTTTCGATATCAATCTCTGTATGGCACGGCGAAATCAAGCTCAAAGGATGTGTCTTTTTTTTTTATCGGTAAGAACTTGCTTTGGTTACACTATTAACTGTGCAATTCAAATCAAGTTGTACCTCGCCAAGAGCATCCCACCACGACCGGGGGCCCGATTCGACCGCGGACAAAAGAGTTTAAAGGGATTTGCATTTCTTATTTCTGCTCTCTACGTATATGTGCGCCATGCGCCTCTCTTCTCTATGTTCTATCGTAAAGTCAAAATATTGTAAATGCGCCCACCAACGGAGTACCATTGGCCTTGGATCCATCTTTGTTCTTGATGCTTTCAGGGAATTATAATCCGTATACACAACGAATTCACGGCCAATCAAATACTGTCGAAAATGCTTAGCTGACCCAACAGCAACTCTGCAGAAAAGGTTTTCTCACTAACGTATTCCACTACATGAGGATTGCCATTAACCACGTATTAACATAGCACAATAACCATGAGAACTAGCATCTGTATGTAGTTCCATTGGAAATTGTGGATCATATATTTTCAGCACTGGCTTATTTGGGAGAATAGAATAGACATGACTATCTTCCTAATTGTTTCCAAATGGTCATCCCAACCAAATACGTTTTTGGTCGCAGTTAGCAAGTATATCGGTTTCATAACGACGCTAATCCAATAAATTCTCTCACAATACTAAATGTTGAAGGCGGTCTCAGAAAATTTAGTGCTGAGATCTTCTGCGGATTAGGTCTCACACACTTCGAAATGTTAAATGAAAATCCAGTCTCAGTTAGTCCCTCCAAAACGACCTTACTATAGTTGATGATACTATGATAATATCATCCATGTAGACTATCATAGGTATATGCTAAATTTCCCAAAGTGTTTAATACGGCTCGCTGAAAAACGAAAGGAGCGTTCTTGAGGCAAAACGGCATTGTTAAATACTCGTACTGCTCCTCAGGTGTTACAAACGCAGTTTATTAGTCATATCCAAACACGTAAAATATTTTTCAACCCTAAGTCTAGCAATTTGATCACTAATAAGGAGTAACGCAAATCTATCACAGACCGTGCTGGCATTTAACTCACGATTATCAATTAAGTCGAACGATATTACAACTTGGCAATTAATTTATAGGTTTGCGTACAATTACATTTTCATTTGAACTCAATCCATATGGACTCCTCCGCACCGCCCTGTCAGGGTCAATCAACCTAATGGTCACTATCCCTGGGTAAAGTCTCGTGCGAGGGATTCCATCGACAAATGCTTTTGAATATTTGTAAACCATTTTACTCACATTCACTCTATCATTATCGAGTAATACAGTATTAACGTTAAATGAAACAGTAGATGGCTCAAACAATACACAAGAATTTAACTATTTCAAATTTGTCAGAAAATCTTATATCCTTTACTAAGGTTTTCTCTACGAATTACAATATCATTAGTAAGATATTTGAACGATATAACATGAAATAGTACTTCTAAAGTGTTTGGGTTAATCAAACTTTACATAATTTTTTATGTGCACTGTATATACCAGCGTCGCCAATACCCCGTATTATAATATGATTGTTGCACAGTTTGCCATCAAATTTAACGGCAACACTGCTTCTGATAAGAGAGCACTCAGCTCCGAAGTCGAAACAAACTGAAAAGGTCTCACCTCGGTGTGTCATAAGTGCCATTGGCTCAGACACAGACGGTTTTGGTTCTGCATGTCTCACATACCGCGCAGCTGGTCCTCAGACAGTACAGGAGTCGGCACTTATCACAAAAATTCTCACAAAGTGACCCCACGTATTTGCTGCTGTTCACGTGTTGAAGGTTGCACAGTTTTTACAAGCTCTACTAGGATTTGATTTTGCATCTGTAGGACTATGCGCCATTGTTCCTCTGAGAATGCCGATCCCACTTCTGATGTCGGGACGTCAAGACTTTTGTTTATTTCACCCATGTTTTAATTTATAATGTTCACTTTATACTTTTTAATTTCACTTGGACTTTTTACTTTCACTTGTACTTTTTACTTTCACTTATGCCTTTTACTGTAGGGTTAGTTCCCGACATATGTATATTGTATTCTGTATTTTGTATTTTTTATGTTAAATTGTATGATCGAGGTCGATCAAATGTCAGGATTGGCCGAATGCACAATAAGAATATTTTAATAAGCCCGTTCGTCTCCTCAGTGAATTATTTCCCCGATAACCGAATTATTTGTACGGGCACACTCTCTCGAAATATACATATGCAAAAAGACTACAGTGCAATTAATTTATAAAAAGAATAAAATCCGAAAAAATGTATAAAGTCAATACCAAGGGATCAATAGCAAGGTAGAAAATTACGTCAGATAATTGAGTTTTTTCAAATAACGGGGGCGGAAAGGGGCGTGGCACATTCTTTACACACACAAAATGTGGGCAATTACTAAGCATATACATACCAAATATGGTGCCTCTAGCTAGAAAAGTTTTTGAGATAAACGTTTTTTTTTTAAATTGTTGGGGCAGAAAGAGGCGTGGCAAAAATTTGAAATAAACTCCACCACTTTACATACTACACCAGCCTACATACCAAATTTGGTGGCTGAATTTCTTATTTATATACAGTAGAATCCGGTTATAACGACGCTCAAGGAACCGATGAACCGATTCATATAAGTTTTGTATTGGGAGCAACCAATCACTCATCGAACTTCAGTCGCTATAACCAGACGGACGTTATAAGCGTTATAACCATATTCTACTGTATATATCTTTTATTATATACGGAAAGACGGACATGTCTAGATCGACTTGGCTGTTGATCCTGACCAACAATATATATATTATATGGGGTCGGAAAAGCTTCCTTCTGCACGTTACATACATTTTGGCGACTTTAATATACTATTTTACCCTATAGGTATATGGTATAAAAACATAACTATAAACTTAAATTGATTATTTAAGAATATTTCTGAATGGTGTCTCTACTCTGGAGATAGTCTACAACTCGATAGATGCAAAGATATTTGCAGTAATCGTGTGTCGCGTGAACACTAGAAATTTGCAAATATGCCACACAAAGTCATTCATAATCTTAGGTGTCACCTTCAATAACAAGCATAAATGGACCACTCATATCGAAGACCTTAAACAAGAGACTTGACGTCATCAAATGTCTATTTAGCTGGAAGTACAATTGTAGTACTCTCACCCTAATCTCAGTAGTCAAAGCTTTACTACTATTAAAAATCGACTATGCCTATCACTACACGGTACAGACGCTATTAGTTCCCTTAAGAAATTAAAAACAATGTTAAACGTAAAGCAGTGTTAAACGTCAGAATATTGGCGTATTTAGAACCACCCCAATGAATAACTGACTCTTCGAGGCTAACACTCCACCCATTGAAATAAGAAGAACTTGTCTCGTCGTACTGATCAATAATAATCTTAATGTACCCTTTTTGCAATGGTATAAAAACAGGTGCAACACAACTTCGAATGATTTCATTTTTTCAAACATACATACATACATAGTTAGTTAGTAGTTAGAAAATTAGATAGAAATTTGTGTTTTATTAAATTACCATGAGTTTAGTATCTGTCCATTTTGTCTATTGGAATAAAAACGCCCTTAAGCTCTTAAATTTTATTAGTTGTTAACATTGATTCCATGCGTTACAAAAAGTTAATTTTCCTTGACTCATTTACTGCAAAATTAATCTAACTATGTATACTATCAAAACTATGGCAGTATTTTAACCTCACTCCACAAAATCTCTCCTTCTTTTTTTCAACTTTTTTTGGACTTTACACATTGGTTTGACACATTTTCCGGCGGGAAAATTAGTTTTCTTGTATACTTTCGGTTATAACTCATTATAATTACTTCGGCTTTTACATACTTTTTGATGAATGCCTGATGTACGCAATGAGTCTGTGGCGTTTGCCAAAAAGTGGATAGAGAAGTTCCACTTAGTTTCTTTGATGATTAGTTTTATTAGTTTCTCTGAGGCTTAGTCGTGATTTTCCATATTTCTCCAAATGTAATCATTAGTCTCCCTTATGCCGTCTCCTGAATTAATTATCGCGGTTCAAAACCTATAAAACTGTTGTCAAAACTTAACATCGTTTTTTGTCTTCCTTTATTTTTTGGTTATAAACAAATTTTCTTTCTTTACGCACAAGTCTAAGTTTAAATGACATTTGTATGATTTATTATTTATATTCGAGTAGAGGTTTATTTGAGACTAAACTTAAGCTTAAGAATATTCGATGCAGCGCAGGCAGCAAGAAAATCAATGTAAAGCAGAAATGAAAGAATGTCCGTTACAATTCACAGATCGGATTATTCGAGAATAATAAGAAAGAGATAGACATACTGCGGTGCTTATATACATATTTTAACACTCCTTCTCAACGCGAAGTCTATCTTATACAAAAATTATTTTAATTCCAACATTTCTGTAAACTTTACATGTTTGACCTAACATAAGTTCTTTGTTAATATATCTGATGTCATACTATCTGTGGGAATGTATTTGATATCTATTACATTTTCTTTATACATTTCCCTTACAAAATGATATTTTATTTTAATATGCTTGCTACGTGAATGAAATTTAGCATCTTTAGCAAGACATTGTGCGCTCTGGTTGTCGCTATAAATTAGCAGCTTCGCCATCGGCCCGAATCCCATCACGATGATCAGCTTTCTGATGTATATCGCTTCTTTGGCTGCTGTAGAAAGTGCTATGTACTCGGCCTCCGTGCTACTGACGGCAACCAGATTTTGCTTCTTTGATTCCCATGACACCGCCGCTCCAGGAATAAGAACCAACCGGTGAACGACTTCCGATCGTTGCAATCGCCAGCCCAGTCCGCATCAACAAAACAGTGGATAGGAACACCAGTTTTGCTATAATGAAGTCTCACATGAGGTAACTCTTAGATATCTCAATACCCCCTTGGCTGCAACCTCATGTTCCTTGTGCGGATCTGCATTTCTCTGCGCCAATTTAGCCACAGAGTGTATTATATCTGGCCGTGTAGTCAACGCCAAATACAATAACGAACCAATGAGTGATTGATAGCGTGTCTTGTCCACTGCTTGTGGCCTATGGAGACATTGCCAGTCTTGCCATCTCGCTCGATTTCTATCCCCAAAAAATGATGGAGTTCACCGCCGTCGACCACATCAAATTCGTTTGATATGAGATATGTAGGCCACGTCGTCTTTTCTGGTACATGCAAGTATAAAATCGTCAACATATAAAACAATAATAGATAAATACCCATTGACTTTGCTCGTGTATATACACGGTTCGCTTGCACACGGAACGAAATCAATCTTCAAAAGAATGCTATCCAGCTTTTGGTTCCACTACCGCCCACTCTGTTTCAAGCCGTACAACGATTTATGTAACTTGAGTACACGCTTGGGATGATCAGCATCGACAAAACCTTCAGGTTGTCGCATATAAACGTCATCTTGTAGCTCACTATTGAGGTATGCTGCAGAGACATCCATCTGATGCAAGTGCATCTCGTGTTCCACCGCCAACGCAATCACCAGTCTGATTGAGGAATAACGTGCAACCGCGGAAAAGGTTTCCTTGTAGTTAATTCCATATTGTTAACCACACCCTTTTGCGACCAATCTTGCCTTGAAACGCTGAACTTTGCCACTCCCATCTCGTTTGGTGGTAAAAACCCATTTACAACCGATAACCGTTTTGTTTGCAGGAAGATCAACCAAACTCCATGTCTTAATGTTTTCCATGTTGTCATACTCCTTCTGCATTGCTGATTTACAGTTTTCCGACTGCTCTGAATTAAATGCCTCATTTATACAGGTAGGAACAATAACGTCTTTCGCATCTCGTACATTCTTCGTGGACGACCAGCACGCCCAGTGCGAACAATTTTTGGTCTCCCTGGTCATCTTCGGGTATATGGTTGCTCCTCCTCAGCATTTTCTTCGGCTCTACTTTGCTCATCAACAATTACCACATCTGACTCACATGATGATTCTCGACCTTTCATGAACTTGTGCTCCAAAAACACGACATCTCGGGATACTACTACGGTCCTTTTGACAGGGTTGTAAAGACGATAAGCCTTGGCCGTCTCGGAGTAACCTATCAAAATATGCTGCTTCCCTTTCGCTGAAAACTTGTTCTTATGAGTTTTATCTAATACAATAGCTTTCATACCAAATACTTTAAGATGAGATACTCTCGGCCTTTTTCCCATACCAAACCTCGTATAGAGTATTGTCAGGCAAAGTTGCAGTTTCTGCTCTATTCCGTAAATATGCAGACGTCATTATTGCCTTGCCTCAAAAAAATTCGTCAACTCCAGCATGCACTATCATGCTTCGCGCCATCTCCACCAAGGTTCTATTGGTGCGTTCTGCCACACGATTTTTTTGTGGACTGTGGGGAACAGTGAGTTCTCTTTTTATTCCATGACTCGATAAGAACTGTTCAACTACATCGCTCAGGTACTCACGACCGTTGTCGCTTCGTATGGCTTTTATACGCATTCCCGTCTGATTTTCTGCTAGCATTTTGAAATCTTTGAATTTCTGGACAAAATCGCTCTTATTCTTTAACATGTATACCGATACATAATATGATTTATCGTCTATGAAAGTTGCAAAATAGCGCGCACCACCTTGTGACGCTGTATGCATAGGTCCACAAATGTCTGTATGAATCAAGCCCAACAATTCTTTTGAGCGACTTTCCGAAAACTTCGGAAACTTCTTAACGCAAATTTTACTTTTTGCACACGTTTCACATACAAGGTCATTTGTACTACACACTCTAGCATTGAGACCATAGACCATATCCTGCTTAATCATTTTATTCAAACTATCGAAATTTAAATGTCCAACAAACCGTTGTGTTTGTCTGCGATCATTAAATCACGATTATTACTGTCTTTAACGAACACTTTGTTTTTGACAAAAATTACTCTTAAGCCATTTTCTGTTGCCTTTGATACCGAAATAAAATTACATTGTAAGTCCTTTACATATAGCACGTCAACCAATTCGATCGTGATATTTTTCAATTTTAGTTCCACTGTACCGCAACCTTCGGCTTCTATATAACTGTCGCCTGCTAACTTCATTTTCTCTTTGTGCTCACGCATACTCGTAAACGTTGATTTGTCCGCACACAAATGAGCTGTAGTCCCGCTGTCTACACACCACGCATTTTTCGACAAACCGATTCGAGAGCACCGAAAAAGACTTTTTACTGTTCTTTTCGCTCGCTTTGTCTTTTCTCTCTTTCGAACCACACTTCGACGCGAAATACCCGCGACGACCGCATAACCAACATTCAATGTTTTTTGGTTCTCTCATTGCTTTGTTCTTTTTACCGTTTTCTTGACGCGACGAATACATTTAATTCTCACTTTTCTCGGCTAATTCGCCAATCTTGCGTCTCTCTCCCTCTTCAAGCAATTTAATTTTTAGCGCGCTTAGCGATGGCAACGAGTCTCGTGTTTCTATGGCAACTACAAAATTTTCGAAATCATCACTTAACTTTTCTACGACATTAGAAAAATTATTCAAATGCTCTCGAATACTGTCTGTAGCCAACATTTTAGTATACAACAATTGCTTAAACAACTGTATTTTTCTAGCCGGACCGGAGCGCATGTGGATCGCGGATACAATGTTTTATACACTTGATCTGCGACGGACTTACGCACAACAATATACTTGCGAGGGCTTTCTCGTCTTTACTGTCAAACAACTCCTTTTGTTCAGCCGTATCAGACGCCTCTTTTTTAAACCGACCACATGTCACCGACCACAAATCAGAATGAATCAACAGATTTTTCATCTGTACTGACCATACACTATAATTTTCACCATCTAGTTTTTCGATTGAAAATTGTGTACTCATCTTGAACTAATTAGTTAATCACAAACTTTAATTAACAAAACGAATCTCTTACAAGTCTTTCCGACCAACCCGCACAGTTTTACTTTCTGCTGCCTGGGCCCATAACCTATTCGAGTAGAGGTTTATTTGAGACTAAAGGTTTATGCATAAGAATATTCGCTGCAGCGCAGGCAGCAAGAAAATCAATGTAAAGCAGAAATGAAAGAATGTCCGTTACAATTCACAGATCGGATTATTCGAGAATAATAAGAAAGAGATAGACATACTGCGGTGCTTATATACATATTTTAACAATTTATTTAGGCGGCTGCCTAATAAAATCCAAAAAACTAAAATTGTGAAAACACGTGTCCAGTAATGAACTAGCATTTAACCAACTTGGGTGTTGATATCGTAAATAAAAATTGCAATATCAGAATATTGATGATAAATTATTTATTTTCATGTGGTACATAAATTGTAGCTGGCGGCGACCATCGATTTATGCCCATTCCTGTCTGTCTTTTTTTCTTCTTTTTTCTGCCGCACGAGTAGAGGTAGAGTAGGATAAAACAGAAGCAGTTAACATTATTGTATTGCGACGTGATGGGATTTTCAAAAAACCAAGCCAAACCGGTTTTGTTTGCAGAAAAGTTAACTCTGGCTGCTAACTTCGTTAGTGGATAAATTTATGATTTCTTTAGTGTCAATTTGTGGCACAATCATCTGTCTTATTATCATACATACATATATCGTACATATAACACAACCAATTTGATTATACGTCATGATTTGATTGAACAAAATTGTATTTCATATATTACACAAGTTTACAAAATTGAACCGAAAATAACCTCATTATACCCTTGTTTTTTTTTCTTAGCTCTTTTATTCTAAATATTCAAGAACAATTTATTTTCCAGACCATTCACCAAAATATGCACTTGTTGTCGCACTGCCGCCATACATGACATGCTAAAAATTCCAACCGGACAGTCATAATCTGTAAATAAATCTTTCAAAAAATACTTCTTTTGATACAACACTTTTTCTTTTTACAAAAACAGTCAAATGTAAATGTATATGTACATACATGGCCACTGTTCGTTTCGCGCAATCTTAATGTTTAGCAACGTTAAGAATCCGAATTATTTATTCTCTGTTTTGCTATTTTATATATTTTTTATACGTTCACTTTGGCTTAGCAAGTTTAACGGCAGTTTTAACATCGACAAATTCATTGAGTATAGGTCGCATATTTTATGATCCTAAATTTAAGGAATGAGTATATAATATCAAAGAAGCTAACTTCGGCTATGCCGAAGTTTTTATACCCTTGCAGTCTCTGGCAATAATATTTTTACTTTTTGAAATTTCTTTCCCTGCAACTCAATTCATCAATACACAAACAAAACATTATTACTCTTTTTACTACAATTTTTTCTTCTTCTTCCATCATTCCCTAAGCAAAGCACGGCACGAATACACATACAGTTCATATAGCGTTGTGTCTGTGTGTGTGTATGAATGTGCTCTGTTGATATGATGATGACGTAGTAGGCAGCCGCTTAGACCGATTTATATTGACTGTAACTTGTGTTCTGTATATCCGATTAGATTCAAATTTTGTGATCTGTGATTTTATATCCAATACTATCATTTTGGTAATTCATGAGGATACTCAAATTTTTATGAAAATGTTTCTTCTAGAGCTATATGATATAGTGGTCCGATCCTAATAATTTTCTTACCTTATCTTACCCGGGTAAAAAAAAAATGTCATCCCGATAGCTCTTAAGATGGCTGAGTAAAACACGTACGCACTGACGGACGGACGGACAGACGGACATGGCTATATCGACTCAGCTTCTCATTCTGTGCGTTACAAACATCTGACCAATTTTATAATTCCCTCTGGAGGGGTATAATAAAGAGACAATATTATTGGAAAAACATGACTAAACATGTAAAAGAGTACATAAATTAATGTCAAAAATGCCAGACGTTAAAACATACAAGATAACCAATGATTATAGCTGAAAATCCACGATATGCGTTTGACAGAATGATAGTAGACATAATTGGTCCACTACCAAGTTCTGAAAATGGGAACGAATACGCAATTACTTTAATATGTGACTTGACAAAGTATATACATAATAGCAATTTCTGTTGCAAATAAAAGTGCAACAACTGTCGCAAAAGCCATATTCGAATCTTTTAATCTGAAGTACGGTCAAATGAAGAAGTTTATTACGCACATCGGAACAGAATATATAAATTCCATTATAACTGACTTATGCAAATATTAAAGTTAATCAAAACTGGGTTTTAGCTGGGCTTCGGGTCAATAAATCTTACTAATTTATTTGTAAGATTTTAAATCATAGGCAGTACAAGAGGTGAGCAGGTTGTCTGTATAGTTATTTCAAGAACCAACAAGTTCTATCATCAGCAGACATTGCGAAAGAATCCACAGTTGTAATGGCATACCATATCTTTTTTGTTTTTTTTGTTTTTACGTTTAATATATATTTGTTGAATCTACTCTTAAATTAGAGCCTAACAAGTTTGAGATTTTTTTTTTAATCTAGTACTTAAGATATATCCAGGGGATATTACAGACGGCCCTAATCATTTATTATTGGGATGGTCTGTCATTTCTTTTAAGACGAGTTCTATTATTAGTTCGGGTAAGGGAATTGTCAAGAACATTAGGGTGTACATCCAGTTTCGCAGAATACTTTAGTTGTTGACTACCTATTTCAGATTTTACGCTAGGTATATTTAGATCATTTTGAATGTTGTCGTTCCGTATGTACCACGGAGCCCCAGTGATTGATCTTAAAATCTTCGACTGCGCCCTAGAGGGGACCGAGCATTGATAATCCAATGTAAGATACTCGCTTTCAGTTCAAGCTGTGACTTTTTTGCCTCAATGTGCTTGCGCCAAGTTAGTCTTATGTCTAGGTGGATACCAAGGTAAGTGACATCTAGCTTGAGGAATTGGTACGTTGTTTAGCATTACAGCTGGACAGTTTCTTCTGTTAAGCGTAAATGTAACATCTTAGCATTTCTGCTCGTTGACCCGGATACGCCAGGTTGCTAGCCATTCCTCTACCACCTTGAGGTGTTCCTCTAATTTTGCAGAGGCTTGTATTGGGCATTTGGATCTGCTGAGGATTGCCGTGTCATCGGCAAAAGTGGACGTTGTAAGTCCTAAACTCGTTGGTAAGTCTGCAGTGTACAGCAGGTAGAGCAATGGGCCGAGTACACTGCCTTGCGGTACACCAGCTTCGATTTCAAAGTCAGCCGAGACGGAGCCATTACATCTTACAGCGAATTTCCTATTGTAAAGGTAAGATTCCATGAGTTTGTGGGTGTACTGTGGGAGTTTCTGCCGGATTTTGAACATTAGACCCTCCAGCCAAACTCTGTCGAAAGCCTGGGCAACGTCGAGAAAGACAGCCGTACAGTATTCTTTTAGTTCGAATGCTTTTCGTATTTCGGATGTTATACGATTGACTTGTTTAATTGTCCCATGTTTTTCGCGGAAGCCGAACTAGTGTGAAGGGATTGTGTTCTCCGATGCCAGAAATGAGTTTAGACGGATCTGCAGGATAATGGTTGGGTGTTGTCCATTCCTACTTTAGGAATCATGATGATAGTGGACCTTTTCCATGCTCTTGGGAAGTAGCCAATTCTTATTATAGCGTTGAACATTTTTCAGATGTATTGCAGGGCGATAGTAGGGAGTTCTAGGATCATTTTTGGTGTGATTAGGTCATGGCCAGGGGCTTTGTTCGGCTTTATGTGGTTTTTAATAACTGCAGTGATCTCATCCGATTGGAGTTCCGAGTACTCACTATCCGTTAATGTGCTCGAAGGGGAAGTACAAATGAGTTTGATGTTGGATTTGGCTGGAAAACCATTTTAAGATGTGTGGCAAATACGGATGCCCTCTCTTCGTCGCTGCGGGCCCTTCCAACGGTTGGACCCCTTATTGGTGAAACTGTCTCTGTAGGAGCGCTTAAAGTTGGATGGGCTTTCCACTAAGGATGTTTAGTGCTGGATGGACTGAGCTTTTCTATGTATTTCCTTTGAGCCAAGATTTTCTCTTGTCTTAACTCATTGAAGAGGTTGCGACTGGCATGCCTTAGGCGAAGTTTTGCTGACGGTGATCGAGTAATCTGCCATTCTCTTCTTAGACGTCGTTTTTCAGTTACTAATTTTTCTATCCGCCGGTTCGTAGGCCTGACAGCAGGTTTAGCGTGAGTAAACCATGTGGAGTAGCTACTCTTGCTGCAGCTCCCAGCATCGACTCAAGTGCAGAGACGCACATGTCAATATCCTCTGCAGCGTCCAGTTTCGGCGAACAGTCAATGTGGGCACTCATGTACATTTTAAATTTAAGCCAATTTGTTTTGTTGTTTGTAAGCATATATGGCTGATCAGGTACTTGAGGTCTTGTTAACAGTGTGAATAGCACTGGAGAGTGATCGGAGGTTAAATCTAGCAGTGTTTCCGCAGTGATCCGATTACGCGGAATCCTCTTGGTTACTACGAAATCAATCAAGTCAGGCACTTTTTGTGGATCTGTGGGCCAATTAGTAGGCCTACCCGGTAAGACGCAATCCATCTTATTGAGTGGGTTGACTATTGTGTTGTGTAATGACCGGGTTCCACTTGGTTTGTAATTTTGGAAGAACAAACGCGTCAGCTCAGTTTGGTGGTAATATTTAGATTGATTTTTATTCCAACAATATTCTTTGACTTAACCTATTGTTACATAGATATTCTTATGCTGCCACTTAAGCGACAGCTACAAAAGAGAGAGAAAGTGTCAGTACATACATAGGGGAGAGGGCCCAGTTGTGACTCAGGCCCAGTTATGTCATTCTCAAATATTTTTGAAATGCGGTATTGAATGACAGTTTGAGCCCTGTAAATCATGTTTGTTAGACGTTCTGCAGTTTTTGGACAGACCCCAACGTTAATAATCGTATTGTATATACGCGTACCAAACATCGTGTTGAAAATCGTGCGAAAAAGTTTTTTTTCATTTTTTTCAAAGTACCAAAATTTGGTGAAATTTACAGTGAAAAGATGAGTGTAATGCATGAAGATATTGTATTTGCCGTATATTTCGTGATTCTATAAAAATTTATGTGATTATGTAGTGTCTATAAAAAATATACATATAAACTTTAAACTATGAAAAGGCCTGGTTATGACTCAGCTGGGGGGCCCAGTTATGTCCCAATTTTTTTTTTTTGCACTAGGATTATGTAAAATTTTCAAATTCCAACATTTTTGTTGTTGTTTAAAAACAAGGAAAGGAAATTTACATATTGAGACCAGTTTGTCCGAAAAAGCCTTCGAATCAATTGCAATGTATGTAAGCGTCCAGTTCTTTCGAAGTGCGCTAATATGCAAGCAAGTTATTTCACTTGTAAACACTGCGAAAGTGACATGGACGACGAGGAATAAAAATCGTTGTCATTTATGGCCATAGGAGTCCATTTTCTTTTGTGTTTTTCATTGTTTTTGCCATTGAAGGCCCACATAATAAATAAACCATTAAATTACAACAATTGGTGTGACATTCCTTTCATATTTTCTTATATTCAGTGAATTTCTTAAGGTGAGTCATAACTGGGCCACTTTTTTTTTGAACCCAAAAAAGTTATCCAAATTAAATCTGTTCCAAAATTTTTTGAGTAACTCAAATAAACATACTTTCTATGGAAAAAAGTTGCGTTTCGTTAATATTAAAATGTTAGTCTTCTTAATTTTTCAATTTCCGGAACTGAAGAAAAAATTTCGATGTTTTTCAAAACCCGCGTCATAACTGGGCCCTCTCCCCTACATATTATTTGGGGCACTTGCATCAAAGTGCATGGTCAGCTTTCACACGCTGGCTTGGCCCTAGCTCATGTTACGCCTGTGCATTGTTGCTCATATGAATATAAGTATGTGCATATATGTATGTATATACATATATGAACATGTTTAGCTGTATATTGATGTGAGTATGTTTATGTGAATATATTAATATATACACATAAACATACTCAAGTGGAGTCTTATGTTTTATTGCGTACATATTTGATTGTTTATACTTGCAACAAAGTGTTACAAGTTGAGCTCTTTGTGTTAAATGATTTTTTGGTACACCTCCCCTTTTTAGAAAATAACGTAATATTATGGAGTTATTTGTTAATTACTAATAATGATAATAAATGATTGATTAATAGTAATGTTGTTTGTTTGTTAGGAAAATTGTTTTATTTGTGTCTGGCCAGACAAATTTTCTTTCTCTAAAAAGAATTTTTTTTCTTTTTTATGTATTTTTAATAAAATTAAGTAGTTGAATCCATAAAAGACTTTTATATTTTTCTTTTCGCTTTTTTTTTTTTTTAGATATTTCTACAACTTCGAATGGTCCTATATAGGCTGAGTCAAGCTTATGACCAGCTTCGTTTTTTAAGAAAACCTTATCTCCTATTTCTATTTTTAGATCTGCTGACTTATTGTCATAAAAATTTTTCTGGTTTTCCTTACGTTTCTCTAACATCATTCTAGCTCTACTATATGCTAGTTCTAATCTAAACTTAACTTCTTTAGCATAATCATCTACGTTATATAATGGTTCTATTCTATTTATGCTATTAAAATGTGTTGGTAGATTATTTTGTTTACCAAATACAAGTTCATATGGATAGTATTTGTGTGTTACTGACGGGGTTGTGTTAAAACAATACACAAAATATTGTAACCATACATATGTCCCAATCAGTTTTATATACTGATATATATGATCGAATGTACTCATTGAATGTCCTATGACTTCTTTCAACGGTACCTAAGGTCTGGTGATGGTGTGCTGTAGACGTAATGTTGTCTATTTTTAAATATTTGCACAAGTCATTTATTATTGAATTTTTGTATTCTGTTCCCATGTCCGTAATGACATCTTCATTGGACCGTAATTCCGAATGAAAGATTAAAAAATAGCTTTAGAGATTGTTGTAGCGCTTTTATTGGGAAGTATTTTGCTACTAAGTATTTCGTCAAGTCACATATTAGAGTGACTGCATATTCGTTGCCATTTTCGGATTTTGGTAGTGGACCAATGGGGTCCACTATTACCCTATCAAAAGCATGTATGGGGGTTTCTGTAATAACTGAGGGTGTTTTTATGTGCATTGTCGTTTTTGACTTTAGGCATTTTTCACATTTATTAATGTAGTCTTTTACATGACGTGTCATGTTTTTCCAATAATAATATCTTTTTACTTTGGCCAAAGTTTTTGTAATGCCTGTATGGCCACCCTGTATCGGATCATCATGGTATGTAGACAATATTTCTTCTTTATCTTTATCTTTTTTATACCCTTGCAAAAAGGGTATATTAATTTTGGTCAGAAGTGTGCAACGCATAGAAGGAAGCATCTCCGACCATATAAAGTATATATATTCTTGATCAGCACGACGAGACGAGTTCAAATAACCATGTCCGTCCGTCCGTCCGTCCGTCCGTCCGTCCGTCCGTCCGTCTGTCCGTCCGTCTGGATCGATGCGAACTCCTCCTAGACCGTAAAAGCTACAGAGCTAAAATTTTGCACGAAGGCTTGTATATACTGCAGGGTTTGTATATCTCGGATTCAGTCGGATCGGACCACTATATCATATAGCTCCCATACAAACGGCAAAGTCACGAATAGTGACTTTTCTCAATAACTTCGTTATTTTATCAGCAATTGCCATAAAAGTTTGTATTGGTCAGTTTTGTGTTCTTATTAATAATTGTGCCAAATTTGATCAAGATCGGGTGACTATGTCATATAGCTCCCATACAATTGGCAAAGTCACGAACAGTGACTTTTCTCAATAACTTCGTTACTTTTTAAGCTATTGTCGTGAAATTTAATATAAGTAAGTTTATTGTAACTATAAACCACTGTGCCAAATTTGATAAAGATCGGGTGACTATATCATATAGCTCCTATAGGAACGATCGGTCAAAAACAGTGACTTTTGTCAATAACTTCGTTACTTTTGATGCGATTGCTTTCAAATTTAACATTTGTCAGTTTAATATATGTGTTAATGACTGTGCCGAATTTGGTAAAGATCGGGTAACTATATCATATAGCTCCCATAGGAAGGATCGGTGGAAAACAGTGACTTTCATCAGAAAATTCGTTATATCCTATGCTAAGATTGAAGGCCGTTCTTTCGCAAACATTACCCTTTTTAGATAAAACAATTAGTTTAGATAAAAGAGTTTCTAACAAACTTGCAAGGGTATACAATCTTTGACGCGGTCGAAGTTAGCCCCGGCCCTCTGGTTTTCTATAATGGTCACCGGTTGGAGTAGCGCTACTCTTAATGTTTTCAATATTTTATTGCCCATTTCTTTAAAAGACTCTATTGAAAATGTTTCAAAGATCTTTTCATTCGGTGCCGGCTTGTTTTTCAAGCCTTTGAAAAAACTGACCTAAGTCTAGATTTCCGTTGGTGTACAGATTTCCAATCTCAATTCTAGCTATAACTTTCTTTCCAAGTTTTAGGAAACATAAATCGTGTGTTATACGCAAGGGCACTACTTTTCGTACTTCATCATTGCAGAGTACATCATATATTTTGGGCTTAGAAGCATGATTAGGTACGTGCCTAATTGTATTTTCATTTTTATCATCTGGCCAGAGATTATTTTGTCTACTTTGCTGCCTGGTAGTGACTTTCAGGACATTTGCTTTTGTGTTTTTTAGATCATGTATTGTAATGCGGGATAATGCATCCGCAACGAAATTATCTTTTCCCTTCAGATATTCTACTGTAAATTCATATTCCTCTAGATCAAGTCTCATTCTTGTTAATTTTGAACTCGGATTTATCATAGATAATAAATACGTAAGAGGTCTGTGGTCTGTTTTGACTCTGAAATGTCTGCCATAAATATATGGGCGAAAGTGTTTAATGGCCCAGTGTATCGCAGCTAGTTCTTGCTCAGTAGTACTTTTATTACTTTCACCTTCAGTGAATGAACGGGATGCGTATGCTACTGGCAACTGCTTATCGCCATAAGTTTGAGTTAGTGCTGCCCCACATGCATATTTGCTAGCATCTGTTATTATGCAAAATTCTTTGCTAAAATCTGGATACTGTAGCAGTGTGGGTTCTATTAAGGCATTTTTCAGATATGCAAATCCTTTTTGGCATTCTTCAGACCAAACAAATTCTACATTTTTCTTACACAGTTGTGTTATCGGTCGTGCATCTTCTGCGAAGTTTTTAATAAAACGTCTGTAATAGTTGCAAAAGGCTACGAATCTTCTAGCACTATCAGCATCTGTTGGTACTGGGTATTTTTCAATGACGTCATACTTGGTGTCATCTGGCAATATTCCTTTGTCGGTACACTTGTGACCCAAGAACGTCACTTCGTGCATGAAGAATGAACATTTCTCTGGATGCAGTTTTAGGTTGTGTTTTCTGCATATATCAAAAATATCCATTAGGTTTTTGAGCATGTGTTTCTCAGAACAGCCGATGACTATTAAGTCATCCATGTAAAGGAATGCTTGTGACGGATTTAATCCAGAGAAAGCAATTGTCATCATTCTTTGGAAGGAATTTAGTCTAGTAAACTGATAAGATCCATTGCTAGTGGAAAATGACGTGATGCTTCGCGATTTATTCTTTAGTTCTATTTGGTGAAAACCGAACATTAAATCTATTCTGGTTAATGGGAATTTATCGGACAACAGTTTTTTGTTTATTTGACGATAGTCTATTACTAATCTCCATCGTTTCTTTTCTGATCCTGGTAAACCCTTTTTCGGTACCAGTAGTAACGGACTATTATACTCGGACACTGATGGTTCAACTATTTTATCTTTAATGAGTTTATCGACTTGTCTAGTTATTTCTTCTTTATGCATGTGTGGTATTCTGTAATTTTTTGTTTATACTGGCTGGTTGTCATTCAATCTGAGTTCTTGTTTATAAAAGTTGTTCGTAGTAATTGGTTTGTTTTCCAAACCAAATACATCTGTATACTCGGTGCAGAGCTTTTCAAGTACGTTTTTGAACATAGGTGGGAAGTTCGGCTTTAGTTTTTGTATTACTGATTGACTTCTTTGGTCTTTTCATATTTTCATATTTCATTCATATATTATGCTTTTTAAATTTAAAATTTTTACTCTTTTTGTTGTGTTTAAAATTCGGACAAATGTTTTGGTCGGGCTTGAGATCGAATTTCCAATAAATATTCCATTTTCGACCTCTTGATTTAAGACGACGATATTTGAGTTTTCATTTGGAATATTTATTTGTCGGATTACTTCAGAACTCGCTGGGAGGATTGTGGTATTGCTGTCTCAAGTGTGTAATATGGGGATATTTATTGCAAAATTTAAATTATTTTGTCTTAATATTAGTGAATCGTTTGGTCCACTGAAATCTAATTGGCAATTGAATGTTTTGAAGAAATCTAGTCCTAAAATTCCATCAAATGGAATTGGAAAACTTTCGTCTACTATATGGAAGTTGTGTGGAATTATGAATTCATTTTGTCTTAGTTCTATAAGGGTTAGACCTTGGGAAGTAATTGAACCTTCGCCAATTCCTGATATTTCAATTGTGTCTGTATGTTCAAAAGAATCTGTTTTTTCTTTTATTATTGATACGTCTGCACCTGTATCTAACAAGAAGGTATATGTGTTGTGTGTATTTTCGTTTTCAATTTTGATGAAAATACTTAGGCTAAGATTGAATGTGTATACATTTACAGTTTCTTCTGAATATCTGCAGGGATCTATTGGTTTTCCGAATTACTTTGAGTAAGTCGTATATTACCATTTCCGTTGTTAGAGCTCCCTTTGTTGGAATTACCTCGGTTCGAGCTGTTTCGGTTGGAATTATTTCTTCCTCGGTTGTTGTACCGTGAGTTACCACGATATCCACCGGTATTATTATTCCTATAACCGTTATTTTGGTAATTACCTCTACCTCGGTAATTATTTTGTCCATTTCTATTGTATTGACGGTAGTGCATGACAGGGTTTGCGTGTCCTGTTTCTGCTGTACTACTGTCTACGAACTTTGTTGTTAGTTCGTTCATGTCACGGAAAATGCCTGCTTTTAGTACGTTGATTGTACTTGATTGTTTATGCAGTTCTTTGTTATTGCCTCTGTAGCGACTGAAAGTGTAAACTTTTTACCTATTTCGACAGATGTGTCATCGTGTATAAAGGCACCTTCCAGAGATTCAGTAAGCTTTTCAATTTCTTGGGCATACTGACTTGCTGTTTTGTTTCTCTGTGGTAGGTTTTTGATTTTTCCGTTATTGACGCTACTGATTCTGTTTTTACATTTGATGCAATACTGTTAATAATCTCTTCTATTGTCTGTTCAGAGGTTATCAAATTTCTTGTGTGACCTTTTAGTTTTGTTTTTATGAGACATACTGCTGTTTCCTCATGGTCGCCTTTTAGTGAATTTATCAAATTCAATGCGTCCATGAAGCTCTGAAGATTTTCTCTTCTGCCATCAAACTGTGGGATAAGGCTTGAGGCCATCTTTAAAAAATCAGCGACTGTTTGAGTCATTTTTGTATTTCTTGGCAAAATGGCTGGTTTATTAAGAGTTATTTTTGTTTGTTCTTAACTCGCTGACGGTTCTTCTTGATCCGTCTCTTCTTCAGCCGTTAACTTGGTTTTTTTTCCAGTGACATTGAAATATCCAAATCAACTGTTTGTTTATATTCAATATTATATCTTTTTAATACGGGTTTTGCCCTTTGTTTGCAGTCATTATAGAATGCATTTGCGGCTGTTTTTCGTCCCGAAGTTAGCTTACTATAGTGTGCTATGAATACCACTATAATAGTTTCTAGGCTCTCTATTATTATTTTCGAGTGTTTTTCTATTGTACTTTGGGATGTTTCCCTGTTCTGCGAGAGGCATTTACAAGGTTTATTTAATTCTTGCGCCTGTATTCTAGCTTGTCCTATTATGTCATTCCAATTAACCATATTTTGTTGAAAAATTTACTCATTCTTTTTCTTTTTTTTTTTTTAATTCCCTGAGAGATCAATTGTCTCTATGGGTTGTTCGAATAGTTTATGCACCCATTTGGGTAGAATTCTGTTTTTTCGCTTTAGGCGGTTGTAGGCTTCTACTATGGATCTTTCTATCAAGTGAGTTATCCCTGGTTTAAATTTTCTATTATTCACAATCCAGTATTTGAATTCATCATATTTTGGATTGGTTTCACCTCTGTTAAAGAGGAAGTCTAAGAATGGAACGTATTTGTTCAAATATCTAAGTTCTACTCGACCCATTTTTATACTGTATTTAGGCCATCTGCTCTACTCTGATATTTTTTTAAAATTATTTTATTATGCATAGCGTATAGTTTCAAAGCCAGATTTAAGGCTACTAATATTAGGATAGCTAACAACAATATCCCTATTTCGTCTAAATTTTTCTTGTAATCTACTATTTTAACGCTGTTAACGACATTAGCTGTTGGGTGGTCTATTTTGGATTCTTGAGAAACCATCTTTCTAGCAAAAATATTTTGTTTTCTTGGTCGTTTTGACCTGTTTTCTATTTGTTTGATAGTGAGAGAAAAAATAATTCTTTTTTGGATTCGATTGTTACATAAAAATTTTCTTCTTTAATGTGATTTTAAAAACTTTAAAAGAAAGAAAAATTATCTCAACTGTGTTTCGCACAGTGAGCCAGAGACGTGGAAAAATTATAGGGCATGTGGTTGGCTCACAATTCAGATATACATGTCATTTGATATTTAGAAATTATATATATATTTTTTTTTTTTAAATTCTCCAACCACATTGTTAGTAAAAGCCTATCAAGGAGTTAGTAATTCGCAAGTTGCACTTTCGTGCTTCAACTTGCTTATAGAGGCTTATATTTAAATTATTAAATAAAGCAAGTTAAGGCTTGCGCATTTCTGCGGCCCCCTTGCGTTTCTTCGCTCTTTGGCGAAGCTCTGCCTTCAAGTTTTCGATACGCTCTTTGCAGCGTTGTCGGTCTTCCTCCGCCTTCAGAGTGGCCAGTAAGTCTACTTCCAGCCTCTTTTGCTGGAGTAGCTTGCGAACTTGTCCTCCTCTTTTGGTCTTCTTTGCCTTTGTAGTTTTTGTGTTGCGGGCCCGGTACTCAGCTATTGTGAGTGGGCGTGGTCCATCGTTGGGATACAGCTCTAACGCTTCTTCTAGCGTCGGTGCATCCCTTTGCTCGACAGGAGCAGATTCCGCAAAGGGAATATCTTCAGTGTTGTTCATCCGTGGTTTTGGTTATTTATTTATTTATTTTTGTGTGTGTGTGTGTGTGTTTTTTTTTCTTAGTCCGTTAGATAAAAATGGAATGTACCTGCTGCATCTGTGTAGCAGCATACACTGGGTACCTCTATCAGGAAGCACATCTGTACTCTTGAGCCTCCCCTTACTGGGAATTCTTCTCCAGCTAGATCGGAGTATGCGGCTCTTATTTAAACTAGAGTTAGCGAGCTTTGAGGGGAGTGGCTTTGCTCACTACGGAACACCTCAATCGTTTCTTATGCTCGGGCTTCGTCTGGTAACTCTTTGAAAGTAGTTCGTGCCTTTTTTTATATTTTTTTTTTCACACACACACGAACATACACAAAAAGTTTGTCCTTCGTCCTTTGTCCTTTGTCCTTAGGTCTATTTTTGACTTATTGTCACGGTCGCCATGTAATGACCGGGTTCCACTTGGTTTGTAATTTTGGAAGAACAAACGCGTCAGCTCAGTTTGGTGGTAATATTTAGATTGATTTTTATTCCAACAATATTCTTTGACTTAACCTATTGTTACATAGATATTCTTATGCTGCCACTTAAGCGACAGCTACAAAAGAGAGAGAAAGTGTCAGTCCATACATACATATTATTTGGGGCACTTGCATCAAAGTGCATGGTCAGCGTTCACACGCTGGCTTGGCCCTAGCTCATGTTACGCCTGTGCATTGTTGCTCATATGAATATATGTATGTGCATATATGTATGTACATACATATATGAACATGTTTAACTGTATATTGATGTGAGTATGTTTATGTGAATATATTAATGTATACACATAAACATACTCAAGTGGAGTCTTATGTTTTATTGCGTACATATTTGATTGTTTATACTTTTTTGATGTTAAATGTGTTTCCGATATCAGCATGACGTCGATTTCACTTGAGTCTAGGAATAGTTGCAGTTCATTTTTGTGCTTGGAGACGCCGTTAGCATTCCAAAGACATAGACGTAGGGAAGCCATTATTTATTCTCGATAACCTTCTGGATAAGCACGTTTTGATTCCGCATCAGTTCCTGCATACAGTTTTGCATGAACGTCATAAAAGCGGTCATGTTTTGATTAAGTGAGATCAATAGGGCCTCTAAACCACTTGGAGTTTCCTGGCCAAGTTCTGTTGCGCTAGGTTGCGGATTCTGTAGATGGTGGGTCAGGGTCTCTTTCGCGGGCTCCGTCTGTCCAGTTCGGAGTACACTAGCGAAGGATACACTAGGATTGATTGTAGCAGGCATGTTAAACGATCTAACAGCCTTGGCGAAGAATACCTCCGGTGTAGTTTTGGAGGCGTTGAATGTGATTTTTGGTCCAGCAGGGGATTTACGCCTGTTTAGGTGCGATTTAAGATCCTTGAAGACAGGACATCCCCTGTGGTTGGCTGTGTGTTATTGTTATTGTCTGGACGTTGACGCGTACAATGCGAAGTACGTTCAAGTGGCCCATACGGCACCAGGACATTGCCTGTTTCTCGCGAGCCCAAGCAGAGCGCTGTCCACCTCCCGCCCGACCGACCGTGGGGCGCAGCCGTATATCGGACGGCACGATCGCTTGGACAAATACAAGTATAACGGACAAACAATTAAAAATTAGACTACCTTCAGATAATTACGAGCTAAATGTGCTAAAATAGAGGTTTTCACAAGAGAAAGAGAGGCTTTTGAACTGATTACGGGATACAGAAGATTGTAATCAGAACATAGGACTCGAAAAGGTTCATGCAAAGAATAGTTAGAACGATAACGTTTTAACGATAGAGGAATAAAATTTCTAGTGGGTCTACGGGGTACAGATAGGTTTAACTGGTTCAATAGCTCAGGAGAGTCTATTTCACCTATAAAAAGTTTGTGAATAAAAATAGCACCAAGCATTACTCTACGATTAATTAATGAAGGAAGATTGATTAAAAGAAGCCTACTGGAGTATGATGGCAAATTGACATTGCGATCCCAATTTAGACCATGAAGAGCAAATAGCAGAAATTGCTTTGGAACAGATTCAATTTTACTTTGGTGCGTCTCATATTGAGGTGACCATATGCAAGATCCGTACTCTAAGATAGGACGGATTAATGAAGTATACAGAAGTTTGGTTGTGTACGGATCGTCAAACTCTTTTGACCATCGTTTCACAAACCCAAGAACATTCATAGCTTTACTAACTGTAGCAGAAATATGAGGATTAAAGGTTAATTTATGGTCTATAAGAACACCTAAGTCATTGACAATGTCTAACAGCTCTAAGGCAGTGTCGTTAAGATAATAAGTTGCTAAGTGTGGAGTGCATCTATAAAAAGACATAACTTTACATTTAGAGCCGTTAAGGTTTAATAAGTTGGTTTCACACCAACTCTGAAGATCATTAAGATCCGATTGAAGTAGCCAAGAAGACGATATGTCTTTAAAACTGAGGTAAAGCTTAACATCATCCGCGTACATAAGCACCCGAGAATGTGACTTTACCAATGGAAGATCATTTATAAAAAGAGTGAATAGCAATGGACCCAAATGACTACCCTGAGGTACTCCAGAAGTCACTTGGATGGTCTTAGAAAATGAAGACTTAAAGAGGACCTTTTGTGTACGCTTAGAAAGATATTGAAGAATCCAATCTAGCAAAAGGCTGGGGATGCCAAGTGCATTTAACTTATATAAAAGTAGAGTGTGATTAACAGAGTCAAAGGCCTTGCTAAAGTCAGTATAAATGACATCAGTTTGCACGGCAGTCTTAAACCCTTTGATTGAGTGAGATGTAAATTCTAATAGGTTAGTAGTTGTCGATCTACGTTTTTTAAGCCCATGTTGGGATGACGAAATGATTGAGCTACAAAAATGCTGCAATTGAGACGTTATTATTTTCTCAAATGCTTTGGGTATGGCAGACAATTTAGAAATACCCCTATAATTGGAGGCTTCGGACTTTTTCCCCTTTTTATGAAGAGGAATAATATATGATTCCTTCCAGATGGACGTGAAGGCGGAATATGTAACGGACAGTGTAAACAACTTAAGTATTGGCTTACATAGGGCCTCTGCGCAAAATCTTAATACGCAGCCTGGTATTCCATCAGGGCCAGGTGCATATATTGGTTTGACGGAACTAAGAACGCTAAAAATCTAACTTTCTTCAAACACAGGGTCTAAAATGCAATTAGACGATTGCAAGTGATAAGGATAGGGAGGATTTGCTTGATAAATCGAAGAGGAATAAGTTGTTTTGAAAAAATCAGCAAACATATCAGCAATTGCCTGATCATTGTCAGCTTTATTGTTTTCGAAAGACAAGTAAGACGGATGCACTGATGTCTTACGTTTTCTATTGACGAATTTATAAAATTGCTTAGGATCGCGAGAAAACCTAAGTTTACATCTCTTACTATAGCATTGTGAATTCAGCACCATAAAATTTGATCGAGCAACTACGTATAGGGAAAAATCCGATGCTTTACCGGCTTTTTAAATCTTTTATAGCATCTCGATTTTACGTTCTTCAAGTTACATAACTCACGTGAGAACCAAGGAGGTTTATCAGACCATCCTTGAGTCACACGCGGGACACAAACATCAAAGAACGACTCAAGAGTTTTATAGAAGACAGAAATTGCAGAGTCCATATCCGTGCAAGTATACAGATATGTCCAATCATTAGTTAACAAGAGTTTTTTAAGTTTAGTAAAGTTTGTCTTGCGAAAACATCGGGTTGGAGGCATCGAATTATTATATCGAGGCATAAACCCAAAAGGAAGGTCAATGGTTACATCCAGAGTTGGATGAAAGTTGTCTTCAGGGATAACTAAGGGATCAGTCCTGGAAATATCACAGTTGGAAGAATCCAACATAAATACCAGATCTAGTGATCTGTTCCGACTATTCCGGACAGGATTTATTTGAGTTAGGGACAACTCAAACAGACCATCTATGAAACAGTGTGACGAGGAGGGCAACAGTAATAAGGAATCATATGAGAGGGTCCAGGCAATCTCAGGTAAATTAAAATCTCCCAGAACTACGAACAAGTCTTTGTCAGAGATATATGAGGAAACAAGTTGAATAGCTTCCAAATGGTGAATGTATACTGCCAAGTCGGACTGTGGTGGAATATACGAACAAGTAATATAGGCAGAAAAAGAATTAAGAGATATTTTAACACAAACAAATTCAATCTCCTGATTGGAAGACTGTACAATTTCAGATGAGAACGCCGAATCAACAGCGATCAAAACGCCACCACCATTACGGATAGTCCGATCATGTCTATATATGTGGAGTTTCAACTTTCTCCTGGAATTTCCTTAACGAGTCCCCGAGATGAAGAGATTCGATTTCCACACACTAGGTTTTAATTTTATCAGCTTTATAGTACGTATTTTGTTAGTTTATTAGCTTTTGATCAACTTATTAATTACTTCACAATATTTCTCTTGCACTGCACACACTTCGAGACACAACTTTACCGGCTCACTCTATTCCACTCTGCTCTTCGGACTGACTCTTCTCGACTGTACTGCACACACTTCTCATGCACCGTATATCGTTGCTTATTGATATTCTATCGATACCGATTCTCACTCGAAGTCAACTCTACTATACCGCGATCCTACATAAATGAAATATTTTGAGGGGAGAATTGAAGCATCGGCAATATCAGGCTTCAGCCAAGTCTCAGTAAAGGCAAGAATTTGAAAGTCAAAAGCTAAACTATCTACATAGAGTCTAGAGAGTTTAGACTTTAGTCCCCGTACGTTCTGATAGGCCAGAGTTAGGGACGAAATTAGTTTTTTGACTCGCCAACAGGTGCAGACGAGCCGGAAGGAACGTTATTCACAGAGGCAGGTAGCAGGCTAATCGGAGGCCGATTGTTCTTTTTTATTGTATACTCTTTTACAATGAGGTGTTCTGGCCAAAAATCTTTATGACATATTTGCCCAAAAAGATCTGGGGAAACACTTATTTTAAAGGACGATATGTCCCGAGTATATGAAAAACGATACATTCCATACACGACCTCACCACTACCTCTACTTTGCTCAACAGACCAGGAATATAATACACTCTTTCTACTAGATCAATCGTTTTTTTAACTCCAAAGTGCCCTTGTTGATGAGCGACCAATATTATCTCTTGCTCCATGCTAGCAGGAATTACGATAAGCTCCTTAACGGGATCTTTATACAATATTCCGTACTGTACGTAATAGTCGGCGTGCGCTCCCTTTTCCAACACTTTCAGAATCGCGGAACGTCGCGTTTCTTTATCGTCATCGCAAAAGCATTACAATCGGTTACTATCTTTATCTTTATGCCCATCACGTAAATTCTCCACTTCTTTAATGCTTGAATTATAGCTAGCACCTCTAACTCGTACGAGTGATAGGAACACCATCTAAAGCCGTATCCAACTCAAAAGATCCTTTGGTGTAGATTTTCTTATTTCTATTCCCAATAACTCTTTCACATCCGCACTCAAGGGAACTGGGTAAACTCGTTTGTACGCGCTCTCACTTATAGTCGATACATCACTACCTGAATCGAAAAACGCTGATATAACCTCATTGCCAAAACGGACACGATTATATAATTTCTGAGTAAGTTGCTGCACTTTACTACTATCTTTTTTGAACATTTTTCCCTGCATGCTGCACTCATTCGCCTTATGACCTGGCTGGTTACATTTAAAACACTTCAACTCGCTCTCTTTACAGATTTTCGCTATGTGATTTCTTCCTCCGCACTTGTAGCATCTGCGCTCATTTATAGCAATATCCTCTTGCTTCTTCTCGAATTTGAAAACTTACGAACACTTTGACTCTTTCTCAGTAGAGATTTTCTCATACATTTTCATGTTTTCTCGTAATTCTCTAAAATTCTTGGCTTGATACAGCACAGTCTTGTTTGGCTTCGAATCTGGTATACCCTCTATTATATAATCTATAACACTTTCTTCATCTAATGTGCTCTTTTTCGCCAAACTCTTCATTTCATAAAAATATTCGATCAAACTCTCACTCTGTTTTTCCTTTCTATTCTCGAGTAGCTTATGTACTTGTTTTACGGACAACTTCTCTGAAAATTCTCTCTCTAAAGCTGATTTTAGACTAATCCAATCGGTAAGACCGTCTTCGCTACTGACAAACAATTTCGCAGCCCCTTTTAACAATTGTCTACTATAAATGAATTTCTGTAAATCGTTCCATTTAACTGTCTCTGCACAGTTCTCAAAATCTGCAAGCCAATTGTCGACATCTTGCTGCTGGCTGCCATCGAATACAGTTAACGAATCTTGGATATCTCTTAGGGTAAACGCCATTATACTCTGTACCTCTTGTTGATCGTTGATCCTCGTAGAAGGATGCTTCTTCAACTCCTGACTCGAAAAAGGATATTAGTCTTCCTTGTAACTCTGCCTTGTTTCCCTTAATACTCAAATTATTTTCTTTCAACTTTTCTTAAAGCTCTGCTACTGTGAGTTGCAAGATTTCGTCGTGTGGCATAATTTAAATTCAAACAAATTATATAACAAATCTTGAATGTATATCTTAAGCTAACGTTAGTGGGTTAAGTTAATTGATATCAATCTATAATGTTGTACAAATATTTTACTCTTCGGTTATGTCCCTTTCTTGCTCAGTTAATACTTGCTCTTGTATCTCGACTTTGTTGCCGTCCTTCTCGTAAGCCAAAATCGCCTCTGTACTCGATCGTCGCGCCACACACACTTTTGGGGTTGATGCCGCCGTCGGAGTGAGTGTTGCTCTTTGGAAACTTTTTGTCGTCGTTTGTGTGTATGCTGCTCTCTGGAAACTCTTTGTCGTCGTTTGTGTGAATGCTGCTCTCTGGATACTCTTCGTGTGTTGTCGGCCTCAATAACGCACTCTACGTTTTACTACTCCCACTTGCGATGGTTGATGCCGTCGTCTGTGTGAGTGCTTCTCGTCTCGGTTTTGCACTCTCTGTACCTCGATGTTCCCACTCTCTGTGTCTCGTTGCCTCCTCTCTTAGGTCTTTGTCTTGCCGCTATCTCGTTTTGCTGCTCTTCTCGTCGTGTCACGCACACTTCTGGGGATGATGCCGCCGTCAGTGCGAATGTTGCTCTTTCGTCTCGTTCGCACACTCAGTGCCTCGTATTTGCACACTCAGTGCCTCGTATTTGCACACTCAGTGCCTCGTATTTGCACACTCAGTGCCTCGTTGCCTACTCTCTTAGGTCTTCGTCTTGTTGCTGCCTCGTTCAGCTTCGCACGATCATGTCGTTGTCTCTCTGGTTCGTTGCTGTGTTGTCGTCTCTGTCGCTTTTATGGATTTCGCCTTTTTTTTTCTTTTTTTCTTACGACATGGCGCCAAAAATTTTCAGTGGACGCTCGGTGTGCTTTTTTTTTTTTTCCTTTGTCAAGAATCTCTGTTGCTGTCTCACTCTTACTTGTGTGCGACTTATTCCAAGAATTGGTTGATTTTCACAATTTTTCCCATGGATTTAACGTTTTTTTGTACAACAATTTGATGACTGATGTATAGTAACGGATTTCAGACTGCAACAATTTGATGATTGATGGATAGTCCTACCGTCTAACGTTCTCGGACGAGCCCCAAAGTTGTGGAGTTTCAACTTTCTCCTGGAATTTCCTCAACGAGTCCCCGAGATGAAGAGATTCGATTTCCACACACTGGGTTTTAATTTTATCAGCTTTATTGTACGTATTTTGTTAGTTTATTAGCTTTTGATCAACTTATTAATTACTTCACAATATTTCTCTTGCACTGCACACACTTCGAGACACAACTTTACCGGCTCACTCTATTCCACTCTGCTCTTCGGACTGACTCTTCTCGACTGTACTGCACACACTTCTCATGCACCGTATATCGTTGCTTATCGATATTCTATCGATACCGATTCTCACCGAAGTCAACTCTACTATACCGCGATCCTACATAAATGAAATATTTTGAGGGGAGAATTGAAGCATCGGCAATATCAGGCTTCAGCCAAGTCTCAGTAAAGGCAAGAATTTGAAAGTCAAAAGCTAAACTATCTACATAGAGTCTAGAGAGTTTAGACTTTAGTCCCCGTACGTTCTGATAGGCCAGAGTTAGGGACGAAATTAGTTTTTTGACTCGCCAACAGGTGCAGACGAGCCGGAAGGAACGTTATTCACAGAGGCAGGTAGCAGGCTAATCGGAGGCCGATTCTTCTTTTTTATTGTATACTCTTTTACAATGAGGTGTTCTGGCCAAAAATCTTTATGACATATTTGCCCAAAAAGATCTGGGGAAACACTTATTTTAAAGGACGATATGTCCCGAGTATATGAAAAACGGAACTTTTCCACAGCAATGTTTGGTGCTTGAACTTTGCCCTGGATGTAGGCTATGACTTCTTCAGAAGTAGTATTGGGATCAAGCCGCGAAATAAAAATTTGGTTTTTGGGTGGAACTACAACAAGGGAACTAGAAGTGACAGGCACGGCAGTAGCAGCAACAGCAGATGCAGCAGCAGCTGAAGCAGCCAACACTTTACTAGCTCCTCTTGTAACTACTTTATTGGCAATATTCCTGGAAACGGATGTTTGCCCGGACGGTTCGGAAACTACAACCGATATCGTGTTAGTAGGTGGGATACTGTCTCCAGGGGAAATGGGAAGAGACTCCACACCTTCCAAAGCCGGACTCCTAAACGATATCAGCTGCTGTGCATTTGGTGACATAGGGTCATTGTCGGGAGCCGGAACTGGTAGACAACGATGTGCCGACGGACTGAGGGACGCGCCCTGAAACCTGGCCCTCTTTCGGGTCGGAGATTCAATCAAAAGTTTAGAACTTCTGAATTGAACCTCCATCGCCAAAAGCTCTTCTTGGAGCTTATGAACGCCAGCTGACAGAGTTAAAGTGCATTACATTGTCACACAGCCAACAGTAAAGAAAGTCTTCACTGGTCTTGCTGGGATTATTGCAATTATTATTATATGTTAAGTTTAGAGAGGCGTATACAAACCAAAGCAAAAGCTAACTGCAATATGCAAATTAGAAAGAGAAAACAAGAAAAAAAGGGAATATTTTTTTTTTTGTATTACAACACACAACAACAAAAACTTGTCACAAGCGCGAAGTTAACGGCCGCGAGCGCCATCAAAAGAGAAAACAAAAGAATAGAGAGCACCAACACCACACAAACAAAAACAAACTATGAACTGTAAATTGAGAGCGCGGGTGGGAGCAAAAAGTAGAACGAAATCAAAAAGTAAGCAGCGCAACAAAAAAATTATATTTGCGTTTGTTAAAGTTTTGATATTAATAAATATAAATGTTAATAAATTTAACACAAACTTCGCGATGAGTATAGCGAATTATTAAAAATTTATAAAACAATGAATTTAAATTGAATATTATATTTATTTATTTATTTATTTATTTACGTCAACTAAGTCAGCAGTCGACGAAAAAGCTTAAGCTAAAATACAAATAGTAATTAATTCATTAAGGTAGCTTAGCTATATGCACAACATCCCCGACCCGATGGAGGTGTTTTATTTGCAACAAGGTGCCAGCTATGCCCCGATTCACAGCCAATGTGGTCAGGGATGAGTTGCAGCCAATCAAATATCCAGTCCAGAATACTTTCAGTGGTTACGCTGTAGATAATTAAAAAGTATAGCGCGAAGAGAAGTGACAGATAGATGAGGAGAAATAAGGTGAGAAAGGTTGTTAAAAGATTGGCAAAGAACACGAAGAGGTTCGTGAAGAGAGTAGTTAGTCAAACATCTACTAAGGTGAAGAGGACAAAAGTTTCTGGTCCGACGTGAGGGAACACAAAAATATAGCGTATCTAATAAATTGGTAGAACTGACTTCGCCGTTGACTACTTTATGTAGAAAGAGAATCCCAAATACGAGCCTACGGTTGTAAAGTGAAGGAAGATTAATAAGAAGAAGTCTGTCAGAACAAGAAGGTAGGCGAAGATTCGGGTCCCAATTAAGACCGCGTAACGCAAACTTAAGGAATTGCTTCTGTACCGGTTCAATACTACGCTGGTGAACATCATATTGAGGGTTCCACACTGGTGAGCAATATTCTAGAGTAGGGCGAACTAACGAAGTGTATAAAACCTTTGTCACATATGGATCATCAAATTCTTTGGCCCAACGTTTAATGAAGCCAAGAAGACTGCATGCTCTATTAACAATTGAAGATATATGAATATTAAAAGAAAGTTTTGGGTCAAACATAACGCCTAAGTCTTTAAATGATGGTACACAATCTAACAGAACAGACTTAATTGAGTATTGAGCTAGGAACGGCGACAAACGACTGAAAGTCATAAAAGAGCATTTAGAGGCATTAAGGTGTAATTTATTAACGTGACACCAAACACAGAACGCATCGAGATCTGATTGCAAGTACTGTTGGAAAGAAGGATCATTATATGAATAGCAAATCTTCACGTCATCCGCAAACATGAGCACGCGTGAATGAGCCAAGGCCAAAGGCAAATCGTTTATAAACAAGGTAAATAACAGTGGGCCCAGATGACTGCCTTGGGGGACACCTGACGTAACTCGAACAGTTTTAGATATCGAGGAACGAAAAGACACCTTTTGGGTTCTGCCAATAAGATACGACTTTAACCAAGCCAATAGTTTCGGGGAAAAACCCATGATGTTAAGTTTCATGAGAAGCATAGAATCATCAACCGTATCGAAAGCCTTACTAAAGTCAGTATAAATAACGTCAGTTTGACACTTTTTACGGAAGCCATGGTGTACAAGGGTAGTCAATTCTAAAAGGTTGGTAAGCGACGAACGACCTTTCATGAAGCCATGCTGACAAGCAGAAATAGCGGATCTGGATAGGTGTTGAAGGGAAGACGTAATAATTTTCTCAAACAGCTTAGGTATTGCCGAAAGTTTGGCAATGCCACGGTAGTTAGAAATATCCGATTTGTTACCCTTTTTAAAAAGCGGAATAATAAAAGACTCCTTCCAAATATCAGGGAAGCGACAAGTTTCACTCGATATAAAGAATAACCGAGATAAAGGCTTAGATAGGGAAATCGAACACATTTTAAGGATGCAACTAGGTATATTATCAGGCCCGGGTACGAAGGAAGACGTCATAGATGACAAGCTAGAGATAATACAGTCTTCAGTAATATTAGGAAAAAACATACAATTTAAATGTGGAATTGTGAAGGGATAAGGTGTGGGATCCGAAGCAGTAGAAGAATAAGTCGACTGAAAGAATTTAGCAAACAGATCTGCAATATCTGAATCACAATTAGCAGTCTGGTCATTAAGTCTGAAGGTGGAAGGTAGTAAATTAGAGCGTCTTTTGGAATTAACAAAGTTATAAAATCTTTTGGGGTTCTTATAAAATTCAACCTTACAGCGAACGATATAATTATTGTAGCATTGAGTATTTAAAAGGCAAAATTGAGATTTGGCTACACAATAATTTGCATGGTCAAGTCGCGAACCAGTTTTTTTAAATCTTTTAAAATATCTCGATTTAATGTTACGGAGATTAGAGAGCCTACGTGTGAACCAGACTGGCGCACTGGAGACGGTAGAGACATTCACATAAGGAACGCATTTATCAATTAGAGAATTAAGAGCAGAGTAGAAAAAATTTACTGCACAATCTATATCACAGCACTCAAATAGAAATGACCAATCAAAAGAGAAAATAAGGCTGTTAAGAAGATTGAAATTTGTTTTACGAAAACATCTGCGACGAGAATTTGAGATGTTATTGAATGAATTATTAACGGAATTGTAAGAAATAGTAATTTCAATGGTAGGGTGATAAGTATCTTCAGGCTTCACTAGGGGCTGTGTTTGTGATACAGCACTAACAGTGGGATCAGAGACAAAAACAAGATCGAGGATTCTTTTAGAAGAGTTAAGAAAAGAATTCAACTGATATAGCGGACATTCAAGTAGGCTATCAAGAAAAACATGTTGAGATGAAGGAATTAAGAAAGATAGATTATCATCAGCAAGCCAAGAAACATTAGGCAAGTTAAAATCACCTAAAGCTATAAAAAAATCACGATCTTTAAGACGACTAAAAATAGTTCGCAAAGCATCAGCATGGTGCATGTAGATCATCATATCAGAAGCTGGAGGAATGTATGAACAAGAGATATATAAGCTAAAGTTAGAACATGTAACTTCGACGCAAATAAACTCAACACCTAAGGGGAGATCAATCGGCACAACACTTGAGCACAGATTCGAGTTGACTGCAATGAGTACTCCGCCGCCACGACGACCAACACGATCAAGCCTATAAGAAATAAAGTTATTAGAAAGAATTTCATTATCCAAAACAGAGGAGTTAAGCCAAGTTTCAGAGAAAGCTAATATGTCAGCCGAAAAGGTTTGGCTATCGCAGAATAGTTTCGAGAGCTTGGTAAGAAGTCCTCTTACATTTTGATAGTGAATGCAAAGACTAGACGTTATTAGTTTTTGAAGCAGAAGATACATTAGGAAGGTGGACAGGCAAAGGGCGGGAGCGCTTATTGGGCGCAAATTCGTGTACAACTAGGCCCTCTGGCCAAAAGTTAGGGTCAACCATAGCTGAGAAATACTCATTTGGTACAGTAATTTTAAAGGAGAAGATTTCGCGAGGCCTAGAAAACTTAAACTTTTGAATTAAAACCTTAGCAGGGCATATATTACCAATGTAAGCTGCCACAGACGATTCAGAAGTATCTGGAGCAAGCCTAGAGATAAATAATTGTTTACGATGAGGCACTACAGTTAGTGGAGGCGGAGGAGCATTGGGATCCGCAAGTGATTGAAAGCCAGCATGATCCAGTAATTGATCAGAGTTCCCGTGAGGGATAGATTGAGGTACACCAGGGCTTGTAGTGGGTACATCAATCTGAAAAGAAGAGCATAAAGAGGGACAAGAAGATGGTGTAGGCGAAAGTAAAATGGGAGAAGATGTAATAGAAAGTGCGGGCGACTGCTTATGAGGCAACTCAAGGGTACATTTCTTGGGCAATTCCTTAGAAGGTGGATCAAACTTGAATTGCGACAATAAATTTATGCTAGAGTCACACTCATTAGACAGCTGTTTGGCCATTTTATTTAGAGAAAGAAACTTTAAACGAAGATCCCTGTACATTCGGCTAAAATCAAGCTGCTGGCTGGCACAAGATGGGCAAGTCCAGCGCATTAAGCCAAGCTCAGGCTTAGACACAGACAAACCAGAAAATTTGTCGTAATCACGGCCGTTGAGGCCAGCACATTTTAAGTGAATAAGATTGTCGCAAAGCCAACACGATATTGCTCTATACTGATCGTCAAAACGATCAGAATGCTTGCAATTGGGTAGACAACAAGCCATTGAAAAGCCAAAATAAACACAAGGCAAAAAAAAACAACAAAAAAAAATATATATAAAAATTTAAATAAACAGCACAAAGATAATTATCGATAAAAAAATCAATAATTACAAATAAAACAAAGAGACAGCTAGAGTACACAGCACAAGAGAGAGTGCAAGAACAGTTATAAGACGAGCTTTGAGAGGCGGCCTTAGAAAAGTAATTACGCGGGAGGGAAGCTGAGCACAAGCACAAAGCAGAGAGAACAACAAAACCACTAGCACTGATGGTATGATGGGGGCGATGAGGGGGGCAACTGCAGAAGCAATGACGGGAGAGAACAATAAGAAAAAAATAAAAACAATTTAGATGCACCAAACACTAATCACAAAAAAGAAAAAAACAAAACTGTTTAATTTGGCGAATTATGCAAATAAAACACAAGGGTTTCAAGCAAATGACACCAGTGAAAACGAAAACAAACTAGGCACAATTAAAAATTGGGAAAAAACAATATATATTAATAAAACTCAGGAGCTAAGCAAAAACACGACCGTCACGTCAGAGAGCAGAAGCTTTATATGATTAACTTCACAAAAGAACGAAAGACAGTAATTAAGCGAGAGCGCAAAAAAAACACGACCGACTTCGATGAGTGACAATATGCTGTGTTCCCTCCACAGTTACTGCATAGTCTTGATGCGACGTTGTTTCTGTCCTTGGTGCAAATGCCATCTTTATGATGGTCGCCGCAGCCAACACACACTGACCTAAGATTGCAATTGTTAGAGGTGTGGTTGTATTCCTGGCAGTTTTTACACTGAGGTGGTTGGTATCTCTTATGGGGCTCCTCTACGGTGATTCTTCTGTGCAATAGGAGCTAAAGGTTGTAGATTGGATGCACTTCATTTGGCTTCGACCGCTTTGCATCTGGTTGGAGCTCGATTTTAAAGAGCGGCTGTGTGACTTTATTTCTGTTGATGATGTTGACAACGGACTTAACCGCAAACCCTTTTTCCATATCTTCAACGCTAAAACTATTTGGGAATTCCAATGACATGAAGCGAGAAAAGAACGGCAAAGCTTGCAACTGCAGATTCCACCTTTTTTATGTGCATACCCTTGGGCGCCATCAAATTAGTGTAAAGGGCTTCGCCTTAACCAACTAATTGTCGCGCCCAAATTTTTGTTATAGTATATTGTACTATATGCAAAAAAGTGTAAAAACAACATGTGTAATACGGTGGGCCTTCCGTTTTTTTTTATTTTGTAGTATATTTTAGGGATAGCATTAGGCCACATACTTTTAGGAATAGATTATAAGTAATTAGAACTTAAGCATTGTGTTTAGCTTTAAGTACTGTTAAGAACACTAGCCTTAAGAACAATGTAAATGCTCCTATAAATATCGGGCTTGCGGCCCCAATAAATCACTTCAAATCAAACCTTGCCTTCGCCTATTATATGGCGATCCTGCAATGGTAGGCAACAATTAAAAATGCAAAAGAAAAAAAAAAAGAAGAAAAATCCTTGCCATAAGCAAAACAGCGCATAAGCCAGCGCAACAAAAAAATTATATTTGCGTTTGTTAAAGTTTTGATATTAATAAATATAAATGTTAATAAATTTAACACAAACTTCGCGATGAGTATAGCGAATTATTAAAAATTTATAAAACAATGAATTTAAATTGAATATTATATTTATTTATTTATTTATTTATTTATTTATTTACGTCAACTAAGTCAGCAGTCGACGAAAAAGCTTAAGCTAAAATACAAATAGTAATTAATTCATTAAGGTAGCTTAGCTATATGCACAACATCCCCGACCCGATGGAGGTGTTTTATTTGCAACAAGGTGCCAGCTATGCCCCGATTCACAGCCAATGTGGTCAGGGATGAGTTGCAGCCAATCAAATATCCAGTCCAGAATACTTTCAGTGGTTACGCTGTAGATAATTAAAAAGTATAGCGCGAAGAGAAGTGACAGATAGATGAGGAGAAATAAGGTGAGAAAGGTTGTTAAAAGATTGGCAAAGAACACGAAGAGGTTCGTGAAGAGAGTAGTTAGTCAAACATCTACTAAGGTGAAGAGGACAAAAGTTTCTGGTCCGACGTGAGGGAACACAAAAATATAGCGTATCTAATAAATTGGTAGAACTGACTTCGCCGTTGACTACTTTATGTAGAAAGAGAATCCCAAATACGAGCCTACGGTTGTAAAGTGAAGGAAGATTAATAAGAAGAAGTCTGTCAGAACAAGAAGGTAGGCGAAGATTCGGGTCCCAATTAAGACCGCGTAACGCAAACTTAAGGAATTGCTTCTGTACCGATTCAATACTACGCTGGTGAACATCATATTGAGGGTTCCACACTGGTGAGCAATATTCTAGAGTAGGGCGAACTAACGAAGTGTATAAAACCTTTGTCACATATGGATCATCAAATTCTTTGGCCCAACGTTTAATGAAGCCAAGAAGACTGCATGCTCTATTAACAATTGAAGATATATGAATATTAAAAGAAAGTTTTGGGTCAAACATAACGCCTAAGTCTTTAAATGATGGTACACAATCTAACAGAACAGACTTAATTGAGTATTGAGCTAGGAACGGCGACAAACGACTGAAAGTCATAAAAGAGCATTTAGAGGCATTAAGGTGTAATTTATTAACGTGACACCCAACACAGAACGCATCGAGATCTGATTGAAAGTACTGTTGGAAAGAAGGATCATTATATGAATAGCAAATCTTCACGTCATCCGCAAACATGAGCACGCGTGAATGAGCCAAGGCCAAAGGCAAATCGTTTATAAACAAGGTAAATAACAGTGGGCCCAGATGACTGCCTTGGGGGACACCTGACGTAACTCGAACAGTTTTAGATATCGAGGAACGAAAAGACACCTTTTGGGTTCTGCCAATAAGATACGACTTTAACCAAGCCAATAGTTTCGGGGAAAAACCCATGATGTTAAGTTTCATGAGAAGCATAGAATCATCAACCGTATCGAAAGCCTTACTACAGTCAGTATAAATAACATCAGTTTGACACTTTTTACGGAAGCCATGGTGTACAAGGGTAGTCAATTCTAAAAGGTTGGTAAGCGACGAACGACCTTTCATGAAGCCATGCTGACAAGCAGAAATAGCGGATCTGGATAGGTGTTGAAGGGAAGACGTAATAATTTTCTCAAACAGCTTAGGTATTGCCGAAAGTTTGGCAATGCCACGGTAGTTAGAAATATCCGATTTGTTACCCTTTTTAAAAAGCGGAATAATAAAAGACTCCTTCCAAATATCAGGGAAGCGACAAGTTTCACTCGATATAAAGAATAACCGAGATAAAGGCTTAGATAGGGAAATCGAACACATTTTAAGGATGCAACTAGGTATATTATCAGGCCCGGGTACGAAGGAAGACGTCATAGATGACAAGCTAGAGATAATACAGTCTTCAGTAATATTAGGAAAAAACATACAATTTAAATGTGGAATTGTGAAGGGATAAGGTGTGGGATCCGAAGCAGTAGAAGAATAAGTCGACTGAAAGAATTTAGCAAACAGATCTGCAATATCTGAATCACAATTAGCAGTCTGGTCATTAAGTCTGAAGGTGGAAGGTAGTAAATTAGAGCGTCTTTTGGAATTAACAAAGTTATAAAATCTTTTGGGGTTCTTATAAAATTCAACCTTACAGCGAACGATATAATTATTGTAGCATTGAGTATTTAAAAGGCAAAATTGAGATTTGGCTACACAATAATTTGCATGGTCAAGTCGCGAACCAGTTTTTTTAAATCTTTTAAAATATCTCGATTTAATGTTACGGAGATTAGAGAGCCTACGTGTGAACCAGACTGGCGCACTGGAGACGGTAGAGACATTCACATAAGGAACGCATTTATCAATTAGAGAATTAAGAGCAGAGTAGAAAAAATTTACTGCACAATCTATATCACAGCACTCAAATAGAAATGACCAATCAAAAGAGAAAATAAGGCTGTTAAGAAGATTGAAATTTGTTTTACGAAAACATCTGCGACGAGAATTTGAGATGTTATTGAATGAATTATTAACGGAATTGTAAGAAATAGTAATTTCAATGGTAGGGTGATAAGTATCTTCAGGCTTCACTAGGGGCTGTGTTTGTGATACAGCACTAACAGTGGGATCAGAGACAAAAACAAGATCGAGGATTCTTTTAGAAGAGTTAAGAAAAGAATTCAACTGATATAGCGGACATTCAAGTAGGCTATCAAGAAAAACATGTTGAGATGAAGGAATTAAGAAAGATAGATTATCATCAGCAAGCCAAGAAACATTAGGCAAGTTAAAATCACCTAAAGCTATAAAAAAATCACGATCTTTAAGACGACTAAAAATAGTTCGCAAAGCATCAGCATGGTGCATGTAGATCATCATATCAGAAGCTGGAGGAATGTATGAACAAGAGATATATAAGCTAAAGTTAGAACATGTAACTTCGACGCAAATAAACTCAACACCTAAGGGGAGATCAATCGGCACAACACTTGAGCACAGATTCGAGTTGACTGCAATGAGTACTCCGCCGCCACGACGACCAACACGATCAAGCCTATAAGAAATAAAGTTATTAGAAAGAATTTCATTATCCAAAACAGAGGAGTTAAGCCAAGTTTCAGAGAAAGCTAATATGTCAGCCGAAAAGGTTTGGCTATCGCAGAATAGTTTCGAGAGCTTGGTAAGAAGTCCTCTTACATTTTGATAGTGAATGCAAAGACTAGACGTTATTAGTTTTTTGAAGCAGAAGATACATTAGGAAGGTGGACAGGCAAAGGGCGGGATCGCTTATTGGGCGCAAATTCGTGTACAACTAGGCCCTCTGGCCAAAAGTTAGGGTCAACCATAGCTGAGAAATACTCATTTGGTACAGTAATTTTAAAGGAGAAGTTTTCGCGAGGCCTAGAAAACTTAAACTTTTGAATTAAAACCTTAGCAGGGCATATATTACCAATGTAAGCTGCCACAGACGATTCAGAAGTATCTGGAGCAAGCCTAGAGATAAATAATTGTTTACGATGAGGCACTACAGTTAGTGGAGGCGGAGGAGCATTGGGATCCGCAAGTGATTGAAAGCCAGCATGATCCAGTAATTGATCAGAGTTCCCGTGAGGGATAGATTGAGGTACACCAGGGCTTGTAGTGGGTACATCAATCTGAAAAGAAGAGCATAAAGAGGGACAAGAAGATGGTGTAGGCGAAAGTAAAATGGGAGAAGATGTAATAGAAAGTGCGGGCGACTGCTTATGAGGCAACTCAAGGGTACATTTCTTGGGCAATTCCTTAGAAGGTGGATCAAACTTGAATTGCGACAATAAATTTATGCTAGAGTCACACTCATTAGACAGCTGTTTGGCCATTTTATTTAGAGAAAGAAACTTTAAACGAAGATCCCTGTACATTCGGCTAAAATCAAGCTGCTGGCTGGCACAAGATGGGCAAGTCCAGCGCATTAAGCCAAGCTCAGGCTTAGACACAGACAAACCAGAAAATTTGTCGTAATCACGGCCGTTGAGGCCAGCACATTTTAAGTGAATAAGATTGTCGCAAAGCCAACACGATATTGCTCTATACTGATCGTCAAAACGATCAGAATGCTTGCAATTGGGTAGACAACAAGCCATTGAAAAGCCAAAATAAACACAAGGCAAAAAAAAACAAAAAAAAAAATATATATAAAAATTTAAATAAACAGCACAAAGATAATTATCGATAAAAAAATCAATAATTACAAATAAAACAAAGAGACAGCTAGAGTACACAGCACAAGAGAGAGTGCAAGAACAGTTATAAGACGAGCTTTGAGAGGCGGCCTTAGAAAAGTAATTACGCGGGAGGGAAGCTGAGCACAAGCACAAAGCAGAGAGAACAACAAAACCACTAGCACTGATGGTATGATGGGGGCGATGAGGGGGGCAACTGCAGAAGCAATGACGGGAGAGAACAATAAGAAAAAAATAAAAACAATTTAGATGCACCAAACACTAATCACAAAAAAGAAAAAAACAAAACTGTTTAATTTGGCGAATTATGCAAATAAAACACAAGGGTTTCAAGCAAATGACACCAGCGAAAACGAAAACAAACTAGGCACAATTAAAAATTGGGAAAAAACAATATACATATATTAATAAAACTCAGGAGCTAAGCAAAAACACGACCGTCACGTCAGAGAGCAGAAGCTTTATATGATTAACTTCACAAAAGAACGAAAGACAGTAATTAAGCGAGAGCGCAAAAAAAACACGACCGACTTCGATGAGTGACAATATGCTGTGTTCCCTCCACAGTTACTGCATAGTCTTGATGCGACGTTGTTTCTGTCCTTGGTGCAAATGCCATCTTTATGATGGTCGCCGCAGCCAACACACACTGACCTAAGATTGCAATTGTTAGAGGTGTGGTTGTATTCCTGGCAGTTTTTACACTGAGGTGGTTGGTATCTCTTATGGGGCTCCTCTACGGTGATTCTTCTGTGCAATAGGAGCTAAAGGTTGTAGATTGGATGCACTTCATTTGGCTTCGACCGCTTTGCATCTGGTTGGAGCTCGATTTTAAAGAGCGGCTGTGTGACTTTATTTCTGTTGATGATGTTGACAACGGACTTAACCGCAAACCCTTTTTCCATATCTTCAACGCTAAAACTATTTGGGAATTCCAATGACATGAAGCGAGAAAAGAACGGCAAAGCTTGCAACTGCAGATTCCACCTTTTTTATGTGCATACCCTTGGGCGCCATCAAATTAGTGTAAAGGGCTTCGCCTTAACCAACTAATTGTCGCGCCCAAATTTTTGTTATAGTATATTGTACTATATGCAAAAAGTGTAAAAACAACATGTGTAATACGGTGGGCCTTCCGTTTTTTTTTATTTTGTAGTATATTTTAGGGATAGCATTAGGCCACATACTTTTAGGAATAGATTATAAGTAATTAGAACTTAAGCATTGTGTTTAGCTTTAAGTACTGTTAAGAACACTAGCCTTAAGAACAATGTAAATGCTCCTATAAATATCGGGCTTGCGGCCCCAATAAATCACTTCAAATCAAACCTTGCCTTCGCCTATTATATGGCGATCCTGCAATGGTAGGCAACAATTAAAAATGCAAAAGAAAAAAAAAAGAAGAAAAATCCTTGCCATAAGCAAAAGGCAAGAGACCAAAAAAAAAAAAAAAACGGAGCCCAAGTATAAATTCCAATAGACGTAAACCAAGCACTCCAGAAGGCATTGAAGGACTGCCCATTGGACGGTACACGTCCTTTGAGCACAGAGGATTACCGTGCCAGGCAACCAGCGGCAAGGGCAGAGCTCAATAGGAGGAGGCGAGAGGAGGACGCATTGACGGCCATCCCCTTGGTTCTAAGGCCGAAGCGTCGAGGCGGCACCTGGTCCGCTTTCGAAAACAGCGGGCGGAAACATGCAAGCTGTGGGACAAAGTAGATGAAAACAGGCAAGGCAGCAACAGCACCAGAACCAACAGCTGCAGAGCCAATAGCAGCAGATGCAGAAAATCAGAAAAGCAACAAGATCAGAAACAAAAAAATTAACACATAAGGAAAACAACATTAACAATGACAATATAAAATAATAAATCCTAACGAAGCCAAAAAATATGCCCAACTTAGAGTCAAAAAATGCAAATGTTTTATTAGCAAAAATAAAGAAAAGTTACTCTCCAACATAGGCGATTTGATCATTAATGGAAGAATAGATCCAGATCTATTCCTTCCAAGGCTTGAAAAAGAAGCTGGTGCTCACAGAATCTAAAAACTGAAGTTAGACATGTCAGAAAAACTATTTAGGTCACTTATACTCAATGAATTAAAACAAAAAGGAAAATACACATTGAAACATTTAAAAGTAATAACAAATCAAGAAGAAATAATAGATACATTAAAAAAATATTAAAATGACCTAATTGAGGGAGGTCATTGTGCGGTAAACAGAACACTAGGAAAAATAAGAAGAGATTTTTTTGGAAAAACATGTCTCGAGAAGTTGCAACATACATCAAAAATTACGAAAAGTGCAAACTAGTCAAACAACCAGACACAACCACTCACCATTGATAATAACAGCAACACCAATAATAATAGATACAATCGGACCATTACCAACAACAATGAATGGTAATGAAAACCCAGTTACTATTATTTGCGACATGTCCAAATATCTCATATCAATACCAATACCAAAGAAAAGTGCGTCTAGAACTCCGAGAGAATAGACGTCATCGGTGATAAGCTCGTGGCGATCAAACTATCACTCGTTTACCTCCCACTTTCTTTTTTGTTCTGTTTTTTTTTTTTTTTGATTATCAAGTAGTGAGCTGAATCTTTTTCATTTGCGAAGAAAAGAAAAAAAGCAAAACCATGGCCCCAGGGCCACCCATAGGTAGGGAAAACATGTTTTCCTTTTCCATGTTTACTAAGTGATAGCCCAAAGACTAAAAAGAAAAGACAAAAACACCAATCGAGTTTCTAGATCTGCCAGAAGTCACAGTAAAAAACACTAAATACATCATCTTAGCAGCTAAAGACGAACTCAAACAGAATACTCATGCTTTGCAGTACATATTACAGTCATTGTCTCCATATCTACCTTACGCGACGGAAACCTTCTCATGCTTGTCAAAAACAAAGAGGTGGCCGAAAAGTTCTTGAAAGCAAACGAACTTCCCGGTATATGCAAAATTAACTGTAAACTGCACGAATCACTAAACAGCATCAAAGGTACCATTTATGAACCCTTCCTCAACAATGTATCAGAAGAAGAAATCGTACAAGAATTAAAATCTCAGCACGTGACCTCGGTATACAAATTCAATCGAATGACTGATGGCACACCAAAACCCTCAGGTGTTGTCTTGATAACCTTCGACTTGTACACACTCCCTAACAAACTTGCAATTTCTTGAAACACTGTAAAAGTACGCGAATATATTCCAAATCCGATGCGCTGCAAAACCTGTCAGCTGTTGGGTCATACGGCCAAAAACTGTAAAAACCACGCCAGATGTGTAGACTGCAACCTCCCCCCACATCCGCCAAGCGATTGCTCTCGATGCGCAAACTGCGGAGAGGAATGCGCAGAGGATGCGCAGCATCTTCACCCACATGCAAATATATCAAGAACAGAAAGACATACTAAAAATAAAGACAATAAGGAAATGCAGCATACGCGAAGCTAGAGTTCTTCACAAACAACAAAAAAACACCATCAACACTCTCAGCTACTCCTAGGCTACTGCCTCCACTTCTACCCCCCCGACGATCGAAACGAAAACACAAACCACGAAAGAAAGTACAAAAACTTTTATCATAGCAAAGAACAACGAGCAACCAAAAACAAAAACACCCACGCTACCTAATACCCCCCCCTACCTATTACTCCCTCTCCCCCACACTACAACAACGAACTGGCGTTCACAAAAACCAAAGCGAATACACAAAAAAACAAACACAAAGACACGGACCCAGACATTCAAGAGTCTCACATTCCACACAATAAAAACAATGATATAGTTCCTTAGACATACAATGGCTATTTTAAAAATCTTTACTCTATAAGAACAAACAAACAAGAAGCTGGCTTCTTAATCAAACGTCACATTCCACTGGCATCCAACGTTTTAGGAGATGCACTTCAACTAAATTTAAACACAAAAATTACGATAATTAACACCTACATACCACCAAACCAAGACTTTACAGTAAATGACCTACTTCTCCCAATATCCAATTTTAATACTATGCTTATTCAGGAAAAAGGATCGAAAAGCTCATCGAGAGAGCTGAACTTGTTCTGTTTAACGACGGCTCAGCTACGCACTTCTCAACACATAGCTCAGTCTCATCGTCAATCGTCCACAGATGCCAATGGAAAATCGACAATTACTTACATGGAAGCGATCACTTCCCGATAACCACCACCATAATTACACAATTTGAAACCAAGAAAGTCACACATATTCCTAAATATAAAACAGACATTGCTAACTGGACGAAATTTCAAAAAGAGCTATCAACTAGTATAAAAGACTTAAGATATTGCAACATTAACCAAGGTGTTTTCAAATTAACCAAAGCCATTCACGAAGCAGCAAATATAGCCATACCATAAACCAAAGGAATACCACAGAAAAAGAACGTAGCTTGGTGGAGTACGACACTAAACAAACTCCGCGAGAATAAACAATACCAATGGATAATATTTAGACGCAACATGAGTCTACACAACCTTGTTGCCTACAAAAAAGCAAAAGCTCTGTTTAAAAGAGAAGCAAAAGCCACCAGCGTTCCCAAAAAGAATTTGGACCGATATTAAAACTTTAACCGGAGTACCCAAAACGCCACTCAAATGTTTAAAAGTCAATCAAACTCTACTAACATCCTCAAAGGAGATCGCTGAAGCATTAGGAGAAAAATGGTCCAACTACTCAAAAGATCAAAACTTTTTCGTTATTGGAGTATATTTCCAATAAAGCCGCTTCTTGCCATTAACTACCACCCAGACAAAGTTGCACCTCCAGCAAAACATCTTGAAGCCGATATAACTTTTCTCGAATTTGAAGCAGCACTAAAACAGACAAAAGGCAAAACACCAGGTTTTGATCGTATATCGTACCCTATGCTGAAAAACCTGACAACAGATACAAAACATAAGCTAGTTGGACTCTACAACCAAATTTTAAATCAAGGAAAATACCCACATGTGTGGACCACAGCAGTGGTTGTTCCCATCCCCAATTGGGTTGAGAATCTTTAGTGTAGTAAAGGCCCTTATGGCCCACCGGTCATTCCGAGTGCGAGTAAACAATACTCTATCAAAACCACATCTGCTATTTAACGGCATCCCACAAGGTTCTCCACTTTCAGTAATTCTGTTCATAATAGCTTTTGATAAACTAAACTCGATTGTACTACAACATAAAAATACAACATAAAATTTTTCTAGGCGTACACAAAAGGTCCTCTTTAAGTCTTCATTTTCTAAGACCACCCAAGTGACTTCTGGAGTACCTCAGGGTAGTCATTTGGGTCCATTGCTATTCTCTCTTTTTATAAATGATCTTCCATTGGTAGTGTCACATTCTCGGGTGCTTATGTACGCGGATGATGTTAAGCTTTACCTCAGTTTTAAAGACATATCGTCTTCTTGGCTACTTCAATCGGATCTTAATGATCTTCAGAGTTGGTGTGAAACCAACCTATTAAACCTTAACGGCTCTAAATGTAAAGTTATGTCTTTTTATAGATGCACTCCACACTTAGCAACTTATTATCTTAACGACACTGCCTTAGCGCGGTTAGATATTTTCAATGACTTAGGTGTTTTTATAGACCATAAATTAACCTTTAATCCTCATATTTCTGCTACAGTTAGTAAAGCTATGAATGTTCTTGGGTTTGTGAAACGATGGTCAAAAGAGTTTGACGATCCGTACACAACCAAACTTCTGTATACTTCATTAATCCGTCCTATCTTAGAGTACGGATCTTTCATATGGTCACCTCAATATGAGACGCACCAAAGTAAAATTGAATCTGTTCAAAAGCAATTTCTGCTATTTGCTCTTCATGGTCTAAATTGGGATCGCAATGTCAATTTGCCATCATACTCCAGTAGCCTTTTTTCAATCAATCTTCCTTCATTAATTAATCGTAGAGTAATGCTTGGTGCTATTTTTATTCATAAATGTTTAATAGGCGAAATAGACTCTCCTGAGCTATTGAACCAGTTAAACCTATCTGTACCCCGTAGACCCACTAGAAATTTTATTCCTCTATCGTTAAAACATTGTAGTTCTAACTATTCTTTGCATGAACCTTTTCGAGTCCTATGTTCTGATTACAATCTTCTGTATCCCGTAATCAGTTCAAAAGCCTCTCTTTCTCTTGTGAAAACCTCTATTTTAGCACATTTAGCTATGAATTAGCCGTAGATGATCATATTTTTAATTGTTTGTCCGTTATACTTGTATTTGTCCACGCGATCGTGCCGTCCGATATACGGCTGCGCTCCACGGTCGGTCGGGCGGGAGGTGGACAGCGCTCTGCTTGGGCTCGCGAGAAACGGGCAATGTCCTGGTGTCGTATGGGCCACTTGAACGTACTTCGCATTGTACGCGTCAACGTTCACACAATGCAGGTATCTATGTATGCTGACGATGCAATAATCTACACGAAACTAAAAGTCCTACAAGATATCAAGAAGTGGGGGAATTCTTCAGCTGCCTTGCTGTCAATAGAAAAATGCAAAGTAATTCACATTTGTCGTAAACATCACTGCCCAGCTCACAACTTATCGTTTAATAATAATAATCGTGGAATAATATTTGATAAAAAATTTAAGTTTAGGCAACACTGTACAACTATTTAATAATAATTTAGAAGCTAGACTAAACATAATTAAATTTCTTTGTTCAAAATTCTCCTACATACACTTAAACGTCCTAATTAATATTACCAGAGCAATAATTCTCTCTAATTGGATTACGGTCTTCCAATCTATGGATGGAGTGCGAACGCGAACTTAAGACAAGTTCACCACCGAGGCCCTAGCTATCCTATTTACATGCTTGTATATTCGGATGCAGCAACTCGATCCCCACACTTTTTATTTAAACCCCCCGCTGAAAAAGACTACAAGCAGTACATATCGCAACTTATAAAAAATAAAAAGATGCAGACTGGCCAACCTTTGACCATATATATACATACTTCAACGCGACAATAGAGGGAGGTCAACAGAACGCTAGGAAAACTAAAAAGAGATTTTTTTGGAAAAACATGTCTCGAGATGTTGCAACATACATCAAAAATTACGAAAAGTCCAACTCCGAGAGAACAGACGTCATCGGTGATAAGCTCGTCGCGATCAAACTATCACTCGTTTACCTCCCACTTTCTTTTTTGTTCTGTTTTTTTTTACCATCAAGTAGTGAGCTGAATCTTTTGCATTTGCGAAGAAAAGAAAAAAAGCAAAACCATGGCCCCAGGGCCACCCATAGGTAGGGAAAACATGTTTTCCTTTTCCATGTTTACTAAGTGATAGCCCAAAGACTAAAAAGAAAAGACAATTTCAAAAAACACCAATCAAGTTTCTAGATCTGCCAGAAGTCACAGTAAAAAACACTAAATACATCATCTTAGCAGCTAAAGACGAACTCAAACAGAATATTCATGCTTTGCAGTACATATTACAGTCATTGTCTCCATATCTACCTTACGCGACGGAAACCTTCTCATGCTTGTCAAAAACAAAGAGGTGGCCGAAAAGTTCTTGAAAGCAAACGAACTTCCCGGTATATGCAAAATTAACTGTAAACTGCACGAATCACTAAACAGCATCAAAGGTACCATTTATGAACCCTTCCTCAACAATGTATCAGAAGAAGAAATCGTACAAGAATTAAAATCTCAGCACGTGACCTCAGGTGTTGTCTTGATAACCTTCGACTTGTACACACTCCCTAACAAACTTGCAATTTCTTGAAACACTGTAAAAGTACGCGAATATATTCCAAATCCGATGCGCTGCAAAACCTGTCAGCTGTTGGGTCATACGGCCAAAAACTGTAAAAACCACGCCAGATGTGTAGACTGCAACCTCCCCCCACATCCGCCAAGCGATTGCTCTCGATGCGCAAACTGCGGAGAGGAATGCGCAGAGGATGCGCAGCATCTTCACCCACATGCAAATATATCAAGAACAGAAAGACATACTAAAAATAAAGACAATAAGGAAATGCAGCATACGCGAAGCTAGAGTTCTTCACAAACAACAAAAAAACACCATCAACACTCTCAGCTACTCCTAGGCTACTGCCTCCACTTCTACCCCCCCGACGATCGAAACGAAAACACAAACCACGAAAGAAAGTACAAAAACTTTTATCATAGCAAAGAACAACGAGCAACCAAAAACAAAAACACCCACGCTACCTAATACCCCCCCTACCTATTACTCCCTCTCCCCCACACTACAACAACGAACTGGCGTTCACAAAAACCAAAGCGAATACACAAAAAAACAAACACAAAGACACGGACCCAGACATTCAAGAGTCTCACATTCCACACAATAAAAACAATGATATAGTTCCTTAGACATACAATGGCTATTTTAAAAATCTTTACTCTATAAGAACAAACAAACAAGAAGCTGGCTTCTTAATCAAACGTCACATTCCACTGGCATCCAACGTTTTAGGAGATGCACTTCAACTAAATTTAAACACAAAAATTACGATAATTAACACCTACATACCACCAAACCAAGACTTTACAGTAAATGACCTACTTCTCCCAATATCCAATTTTAATACTATGCTTATTCAGGAAAAAGGATCGAAAAGCTCATCGAGAGAGCTGAACTTGTTCTGTTTAACGACGGCTCAGCTACGCACTTCTCAACACATAGCTCAGTCTCATCGTCAATCGTCCACAGATGCCAATGGAAAATCGACAATTACTTACATGGAAGCGATCACTTCCCGATAACCACCACCATAATTACACAATTTGAAACCAAGAAAGTCACACATATTCCTAAATATAAAACAGACATTGCTAACTGGACGAAATTTCAAAAAGAGCTATCAACTAGTATAAAAGACTTAAGATATTGCAACATTAACCAAGGTGTTTTCAAATTAACCAAAGCCATTCACGAAGCAGCAAATATAGCCATACCATAAACCAAAGGAATACCACAGAAAAAGAACGTAGCTTGGTGGAGTACGACACTAAACAAACTCCGCGAGAATAAACAATACCAATGGATAATATTTAGACGCAACATGAGTCTACACAACCTTGTTGCCTACAAAAAAGCAAAAGCTCTGTTTAAAAGAGAAGCAAAAGCCACCAGCGTTCCCAAAAAGAATTTGGACCGATATTAAAACTTTAACCGGAGTACCCAAAACGCCACTCAAATGTTTAAAAGTCAATCAAACTCTACTAACATCCTCAAAGGAGATCGCTGAAGCATTAGGAGAAAAATGGTCCAACTACTCAAAAGATCAAAACTTTTTCGTTATTGGAGTATATTTCCAATAAAGCCGCTTCTTGCCATTAACTACCACCCAGACAAAGTTGCACCTCCAGCAAAACATCTTGAAGCCGATATAACTTTTCTCGAATTTGAAGCAGCACTAAAACAGACAAAAGGCAAAACACCAGGTTTTGATCGTATATCGTACCCTATGCTGAAAAACCTGACAATTGATACAAAACATAAGCTAGTTGGACTCTACAACCAAATTTTAAATCAAGGAAAATACCCACATGTGTGGACCACAGCGGTGGTTGTTCTCATCACCAAACCACATAAGCCCAACCACGACATAAACAGCTTTAGACCAATATCTCTTCTACCATGTATGAGCAAATTATTCGAAAAAATTTTAGCCCCCTGGCTGATGTGGTTCATAACCAGTAACAATCTTATTTCACACAGCCAATCGACTTTTAACTTTGTTGCAAATACATCATTTCGTGTCAGATGCTCTTTCCTCGCGTAATCACGTCACGATTCTAGCGACTGATTTCGAAAAAGCATTTGATCGCGTAGGGGTACACACAATTCTACACCAACTAATGCTCTGGAGGGTTGGACCTAGAATCTTTAGTGTAGTAAAGGCCTTTATGGCCCACCGGTCATTCCGAGTGCGAGTAAACAACACTCTATCAAAACCACATCTGCTATTTAACGGCATCCCACAAGGTTCTCCACTTTCAGTAATTCTGTTCATAATAGCTTTTGATAAACTAAACTCGATTGTACTACAACATAAAAATACAACATAAAATCTTTCTAGGCGTACACAAAAGGTCCTCTTTAAGTCTTCATTTTCTAAGACCATCCAAGTGACTTCTGGAGTACCTCAGGGTAGTCATTTGGGTCCATTGCTATTCTCTCTTTTTATAAATGATCTTCCATTGGTAGTGTCACATTCTCGGGTGCTTATGTACGCGGATGATGTTAAGCTTTCCCTCAGTTTTAAAGACATATCGTCTTCTTGGCTACTTCAATCGGATCTTAATGATCTTCAGAGTTGGTGTGAAACCAACCTATTTAACCTAAACGGCTCTAAATGTAAAGTTATGTCTTTTTATAGATGCACTCCACACTTAGCAACTTATTATCTTAACGACACTGCCTTAGAGCGGTTAGATATTGTCAATGACTTAGGTGTTCTTATAGACCATAAATTAACCTTTAATCCTCATATTTCTGCTACAGTTAGTAAAGCTATGAATGTTCTTGGGTTTGTGAAACGATGGTCAAAAGAGTTTGACGATCCGTACACAACCAAACTTTTGTATACTTCATTAATCCGTCCTATCTTAGAGTACGGATCTTTCATATGGTCACCTCAATATGAGACGCACCAAAGTAAAATTGAATCTGTTCAAAAGCAATTTCTGCTATTTGCTCTTCATGGTCTAAATTGGGATCGCAATGTCAATTTGCCATCATACTCCAGTAGGCTTTTTTCAATCAATCTTCCTTCATTAATTAATCGTAGAGTAATGCTTGGTGCTATTTTTATTTATAAACTTTTAATAGGTGAAATAGACTCTCCTGAGCTATTGAACCAGTTAAACCTATCTGTACCCCATAGACCCACTAGAAATTTTATTTCTCTATCGTTAAAACATTGTAGTTCTAACTATTCTTTGCATGAACCTTTTCGAGTCCTATGTTCTGATTACAATCTTCTGTATCCCGTAATCAGTTCAAAAGCCTCTCTTTCTCTTGTGAAAACCTCTATTTTAGCACATTTAGCTCGTAATTAGCTGTAGTTAATCATATTTTTAATTGTTTGTCCGTTGTACTTGTATTTGTCCAAGCGATCGTGCCGTCCGATATACGGCTGCGCCCCATGGTCGGTCGGGCGGGACGTGGACAGCGCTCTGCTTGGGCTCGCGAGAAACAGGCAATGTCTTGGTGTCGTATGGGCCACTTGAACGTACTTCGCATTGTACGCGTCAACGTCCAGACAATACAGTTATCTATATATGCTGACGATGCAATAATCTACACGAAACTAAAAGACGCAAACACTGTAACAAACACATTTCTAAAAGTCCTACAAGATATCAAGAAGTGGGGGAATTCTTCAGGTGCCTTGCTGTCAATAAAAAAATGCAAAGTACTTCACATTTGTCGTAAACATCACTGCCCAGCTCACAACTTATCGTTTAATAATATAAATATAGAAACTGTAGAAAAATTAAGAATACATGGAATAATATTTGATAGAAAATTTAAGTTTAGGCAACACTGTACAACTTTAAGAAATAATTTAGAAGCTAGACTAAACATAATTAAATTTCTTTGTTCAAAATTCTCCTACATACACTTAAACGTCCTAATTAATATTACCAGAGCAATAATTCTCTCTAATTGGATTACGGTCTTCCAATCTATGGATGGAGTGCGAACGCGAACTTAAGACAAGTTCAAGTTCCTTACCATTGCGCTGTCCGACGAAGTATTAATGCATTTCCTACATCGCCGATCAAATGTATCCTAGCGGAGGCAGGACTTCCATCAATAAAAGACAGATTGTATGAAATCACCGCAAAACTTATACCAAAACTATGCACAACATCAAACGTACTGCTAAACAAAAATTGTGTAAACGCAAGCAAGGCCAAAAGGAATTACAAAGTCCTGTCTACCATACGTCGGTGCGCCATTATACTAAAAGAAATAAAAATTGAACTACCGATTTACTCAAACAGAAAAGCCCATGCTCCGCCATGGTCCATTAATCTAGCGCTGCAAACGCACAAAAAAGAAATTACACAAAGCGTTATATACAGAAAACTATTCCTGGAAGAAAGCGAGAAACTAAGCGACTGGACCTGGTTGTTTACGGATGCCACCAAATCCGTAGCCGGGACTGCTTTTGCCGTAGTCGTAAAAAAAAATCGCTAATTTAAGAAGGTTTACTGCCCGAACTGTATACCATATTCACCACCGAGGCCCTAGCTATCCTAAATGCTTGTATATTCACCCTAAACAATAAAGGGAAATTCGTAATTTTCTCCGACAGCCTATCCGCGATTTCTGCAGTAAAAAATCTAAACTGGCATAACCACCTTATATAAAAGAAATTAGGAGTATTTGCACCGAGAAAAAGACTATCCTCTTTTGGGTCCCTAGTCATCAAGGAATAATGGGAAACGAAAACGCTGACGCAGCAGCAGATGCAGCAACTCGATCCCCACACTTTTTATTTAAATTAGTTTGAAAGAATCAAACCATATACAATTTTTGGAAAATTACTCTCTCATCTCATCTCATCATCAACTTCGAAGCAAACCATACATACTTGAGCATTCCCTTCAATATGACAAGTGGAAATGCACAAGGGATTATACTTTAATAGAATGCAGTCTTCTCTTGATGAAATTGCTCTATTTTTTAAGGAGAGTATATTTCCAATAAAGCCGCACTTCTTGCCATTAACTACCACCCAGACAAAGTTGCACCTCCAGCAAAACATCTTGTAGCCGATATAACTTTTCTCGAATTTGAAGCAGCACTAACACAGACAAAAGGCAAAACACCAGGTTTTGATCGTATATCGTACCCTATGCTGAAAAACCTGACAACAGATACAAAACATAAGCTAGTTGGACTCTACAACCAAATTTTAAATCAAGGAAAATACCCACACGTGTGGAACACAGCGGTGGTTGTTCTCATCCCCAAACCACATAAGCCCAACCACGGCATAAACAGCATTAGTCCAATATCTCTTCTACCATGTATGAGCAAATTATTCGAACAAATTTTAGCCCGCCGTCTGATGTGGTTCATAACCAGTAACAATCTTATTTCACACAGCCAATCGGCTTTTAAGCGGAAACACGGGACCATGGACGCCTTGTTGCAAATACATCATTTCGTGTCAGATGCTCTTTCCTCGCGTAATCACGTCACGATTCTAGCGACTGATTTCGAAAAAGCATTTGATCGCGTAGGGGTACACACAATTCTACACCAACTAATGCTCTGGAGGGTTGGACCTAGAATCTTTAGTGTAGTAAAGGCCTTTATGGCCCACCGGTCATTCCGAGTGCGAGTAAACAACACTCTATCAAAACCACATCTGCTATTTAACGGCATCCCACAAAGTTCTCCACTTTCAGTAATTCTGTTCATAATAGCTTTTGATAAACTAAACTCGATTGTACTACAACATAAAAATACAACATAAAATCTTTCTAGGCGTACACAAAAGGTCCTCTTTAAGTCTTCATTTTCTAAGACCACCCAAGTGACTTCTGGAGTACCTCAGGGTAGTCATTTGGGTCCATTGCTATTCTCTCTTTTTATAAATGATCTTCCATTGGTAGTGTCACATTCTCGGGTGCTTATGTACGCGGATGATGTTAAGCTTTACCTCAGTTTTAAAGACATATCGTCTTCTTGGCTACTTCAATCGGATCTTAAAGATCTTCAGAGTTGGTGTGAAACCAACCTATTAAACCTTAACGGCTCTAAATGTAAAGTTATGTCTTATTATAGATGCACTCCACACTTAGCAACTTATTATCTTAACGACACTGCCTTAGCGCGGTTAGATATTGTCTGTTGGAGGAGACGTCATCGTTAACTTAGATTTGTATATATTAAAATTTCTTATATTATTTGTTTAAGATTATCGGAATTTCTACCACTGTATTTACATTAACATGTTCTAAAAGCTTCTGTTACATAGCTCATGAAGAGCTTCTAACTCATGAGACCGAAATATAAAAATGACTTCTTACTGGAATTCGAAGACGAGAAGACTTATTTTTTCTACTCCACTCCACATGCTATTGAGCATTGGAGTTTTGTACCATCTGCAACTGGGCAGATCAAACATTGGCGACCGTGACAGGACTTTTGCACTTCGCAAGTCCCAACATAAAACCTTAAAAACTATATAAAGTCGTTTTTTCGTTCATTATATTGCATTCATCGTTACATCATCTTGGACAGTCATCATTGGACTTTTCAGCTTACATCATCATCTTGGAAATTCATCATTGGACTTCTTCATCATTACATAATCATCTTGGATAGTCGTCATCGGACTTCTTCATCATTGGCCTTTGCAAGATATATCATCGTGGGACATTTACATTGGAGCCCTATCATAACCTAAGTCAACTTGAGTGTGCAAATTTACATTATCAATTTCCACTCAAACTTTAACTCAATTGCCACTCATTAGCGATCGTAAAGCTTTCACATGCTGTACCCTCACATGTAAAACACTCGTAAGCTTTAACACGTGCTAAGTATAAAGCACAGCGGAGTAAGTACTCAAACTGTCATATAGAGAAACAATCTACATATTAAAGCTCACTTATTAAGCTCTTGAGTGAAACTTATTGCATTTGAGTGTTTTTATTAAAACCAGAACTCGTTTAGCTTACGTTTAATTCATTTCTAACTTGCTACATTTCTATCGTTAAGGGCCCAAAATGTCTCCACCAGTTGAAACGCAGCTTCTACCTCTTAGACAACAACGGAATCAACTGCAATCTAATATTCAAAGTTTAAGAGCTAGAATCGATCTTGAAAATGACCCTATTATATTAGATTGTCAGTCTCAAATTGTTGAGTCGTATTTTAAACAGGCATTACAAGTTCTAACCAATATTGAGAAGCTAGATCCAGCAGACGCGAATCGGGCAGAAATAGAAAATCTTTTCATAGAAACAAAGGCGATCATATTACGGCGCATCGGCGCAAGTAAGAAGGAAAAACCAGAAGAACTCAGTTTCTTTAATTCATCGACTTATCATGGTGGACATCATAATCGGCTTCCATGCCTCAAATTACCTAAATTCGACGGCAAATATGGGGAATTCAAAAAATTTATTACTTCATTTACAAATATGGTGCATGAAGATAACTCATTATCCAATGTGGACAAATTTAACTATCTAATAAGTTGTCTATCTGGCCAAGCTCTAAGCGTAGTCTCGCCATTTCAAGTATCAGACCAAAATTATCCCAAGGCCCTAGATCGCCTCAACGAGCGATATGACAAGAAAGTTCTTATTTTCGTAGAACATATTTCAAGTTTATTTAACATTGCTAGCATGAAAAAGGCAGACGCTGTTAGCCTACGTACAATTTTGGATACAGTTTCAGCTCTCCGCGGATCATTGTTGTCTCTTGGGTCTGAAGCTGATGTATTAAACGCAGTACTTATTCACATTGTTATGTCAAAAATTGATCTTGAATCCAAAGCATACGATCGGGTTCAAGAATACGATAAATTGCCAGACTGGGCCGACTGTTATCAAATTCTCAGTCGACACTGTCAGTATTTGGAAGGGTATCTGCGAAACCGACAAGAGGAAAGACCCGTCAGAGACAAAATTCATAGTACTTCAAAAGTATTTGTTGCAGCCCAAAGTAGATGCATTCAATGTCAGTCAACTGAGCATAGATTAGCATTCTGTCCAGTTTTTATTTCGCTACCGTTTATCGAGCGATTTAAGATTGTTAAAACAGCGTCACTTTGTTTGAATTGCCTCAATAAGGGTCATCCAGCCTCAAAATGTCCTTCATTGAATAGATGTCGACATTGTGGAGGTTTACATCACACAAACATGCATAAGGATTCCAACGTGCAGGGAAATTATCAACCAGATGAATCTTCTATTCATCATCAATCGCAACAAATCATTCATAATACACATAACGAAAGTAAAACATTTGCAACATCAATGTTGACTCGCCACGCTCGGCGGGGATTACTTCCAACAGCAATTGTTCTCATTCAAGACAAACTTGGTGGGTTTCAGCTCGCAAGAGCATTACTTGATTCGTGCTCTGAGCTTACCTTTATAACTGAAGAATTAGCCAAAAGGCTTCAGCTTCCGTTTCGTTACGACCATTATGAGATTGCTGGAATCGGTGAAATACGTACACATATGAAACATTCCGTATCTACCAAAATTCGTTCAAGAATATCTCCAGATGAATGGAATATGGAGTTTATCGTGACTAAATCTATAGCTCTACCTCAGCCTGAAAAGAGACTAGATGTCTCAAATTGGGCCATTCCCAAAGAAGTTGAGTTAGCCGACCCATTCTTTTATAAGCCCGGAAAGGTAGATTTATTGCTTAGCGTAAAGGAGTTTTTTGATCTACTTAAGACTGGTAAAATTAGTTTAGGAATTGGTCTTCCTCATCTAGTGGAAACTGCATTAGGATGGATCGTCGGGGGTAAGATTGCCGAACCTCAATCAACTCAACACTACACTTGTAATTTAACGCAACATCAGGACCTTAACATATTATTAGAAAGGTTTTGGAAAATGGATGAAATACATGGAATTCAAAATAAAGATATTTCCTTAACCTCATAAGAACAAGCATGTGAAACTCACTTTCAGGTGCACACACAATTCCTGGAATCAGGGCGCATACAGGTTCGGTTGCCGTTCAAGGAATCGCCTGAACAACTTGGAGACTCGTTGTCCTGTGCAAAAAGACGTTTTCTTCAACTCGAAAGACGGCTTGCATCTCAACACCAATTAAAGGAAATGTACATCGATTTTTTAGATGAATATCTTAAGTTGAATCACATGGAGGTAGCTTCGTTAGATAATTTGCAATCGGGAAATCATTACATTATTCCTCACCATTGTGTCCTTAGACCGCAGAGCTCATCAACTAAACTTCGCGTAGTATTTGACGCTTCGTCTAAATCATCATCAAATAAATCATTAAATGATATTCTTATGGTTGGTCCTACTATTCAACAAGATCTGATCCTAACATTACTCTCGTTTCGCTTGTATCGCCATGCTATTACAGCCGACATAACAAAAATGTACAGACAATTTCTCGTCGCACCTGAGGATAGAAGTTTCCAACAAATCTTGTGGAGAAAGTCACCGCAAGAACCTATTCAATTATATCAATTGAATACTGTTACCTATGGGATGTCGTGCGCTCCATTTCTCGCAATCAGGTCCTTAAAGTTTTTACCAGAGACGTATAAGGAGTTGTTTCCAATTGGATCTGCTGTATTAGCTGAGGATATGTACGTCGACGATCTACTTTACGGAGCTGACTCAATCGAAGAACTCAAGGCTAAGACAAATGAAGTTACCAAATTGCTCTCCAAGGCAGGCTTAGAATTGACAAAGTGGAATTTTAGTGGGGCACCAACAGATTATGAATATAATCTCAATATTGACAATAGTGATGTCACCAAGGCTCTTGGCATGTCGTGGCTGCCATCTGAAGATCTTATATTATGTCGATTTGATCTTCCATTAACTGCAATACCAACAAAGCGAAAAATAGTATCGATCATGGCCAAGCTCTATGATCTGCTAGGATTATTAGCTCCAGTCGTAGTACGCTACAAAATCTTGATTCAAGACTTGTGGATCGAGCGCTTGGACTGGGACGACCCGTTGCCAGAGATCTTACGGACTAGATGGCAACAACTTGAAGCTGATTTATCTAATCTTGACATGGTTCGCGTAAATCGATTTGTCAACACATCACCAAAAGTAAGTGTGAAATCCATGGATTTTCGGATGCCTCGAATCGAGCGTATGGATGTTGCATATACGCAAGGGTATTGGACAACGGAAAATATGTAACTTCATTGATCATTTCGAGATCGAGAGTTGCGCCCACTCAATCACAAAGCATACCTCGTTTAGAGCTTTGTGCTTCCGTTTTACTCTGCCAAACATGGACTAAAATCAAACACAAATTAAATTGTCTTGTCAGCAAAACATATTTTTGGACAGATTCAACTGTCGTTCTTCATTGGATCAAAATGCACCCATCAACTCTAAAATGCTTTATTGCCAATCGCGTATCTATCATACAAACTCAATCGCAGGATATTATTTGGAGTCACGTGCCTGGAAAGGATAATCCAGCCGACATTGTTTCACGTGGCTGTGCAGCGCGCGATTTGATGCAGACAATTTGGTTTCATGGACCAAAGTTCTTAACACTTGATGCATTACATTGGCCGAAATCTGAAAGAAAGACAGATTTCGAGCCCAAAGAATTAGAATTGCGAAACACCCTTGTATTGAAATGTAGCACTAGTTATAAAGAAAAGAGCATAGTTGAGCAGATCATTAGTAGACTATCATCGTTTCGTATGATTGTGAGAGTCTTAGCATACGTTTTACGAGTTTTCAACCGAGCTCCTATCAACCGCAATAATACGATTAATGCTACAAAAGGCATTTCAGTAGAAGAATTTAAATTGGCTTTTAATTATATTATCTCTTCCATTCAGAGTGGTGTGTATGCTAAAGAACTAAAGGACTTACAAGCAGGACGAAGTTTGAAGCCGGAGCTTCAAAAATTAAATCCATTCATCTCAAATGAACAGATAGGTTCTCAAAATATTCGACTTATCCGTGTTGGAGGCCGTCTAGCAATGGCTGACATACCATTGGACGCAAGAATGCCGTTATTGCTTCCAAAGACTCATCATTTCACTTATAAATATATTGAAGATTTACACTTGAGAAACCTTCACGCGGGAGCTAAGGTTCTGATAGCGATTCTGCGCCTAACAGTATGGATTGTAAATGCTCGCGAATTGGTCCGAAAGGTTGTTCGAAGTTGCACACATTGCTATCATTACAAACCAGTATTAATGCGACAAATCATGGGTAACCTCCCAGCTGACCGTCTCCTGGCCGAACGCCCGTTTCTGATATGCGGAGTGGATCTATGTGGACCATTTCTTACGTCGTACCGCATTCGAAGCAAAGTTCCTTACAAAACATATTTGGCCATATTTGTTTGCTTTTCTTCAAAAGCTATTCATACAGAACTAATCTCAGACTTATCTGCTAATAATTTTATTCTCTGTTTGAAGCGATTCATCGGACGACGTGGTATACCCAAAAGGATTTATTGTGACAATGCCACCAACTTTGTCGGAGCATGTTCGCAACTTGAAGGCTTCAAACGGCAATTCTGTTCAGAACTAAATGCAAAAAATTTGGAGGAATTTAGCCGAAATGCCGGCTTCGAATTCATCTTCATTCCACCGCGTGCTCCCCATTTTGGAGGCTTGTGGGAAGCCGCAGTTAAGTCAATGAAGACTCTGCTCATCAAAAATTTGACCTCTTCTCATTTGACGTATGAAGAGCTTCAATCGATTGCAATTGAAGTGGAGGCGATATTGAATTCCCGTCCAATATCCATTCACAGCGATGATCCCAACGACGGGGAGGCTCTGACGCCAGCACACTTATTGATCGGATGCTCACTTCAAGCGATCCCTGAACCGGTAGTAAATGACTCAAAACTTTCGTATCTATCTCGTTGTCAAAGGGTGACTTATCTCAAGCAACGCTTCTGGGAACTCTGGAAGCGCGACTATGTACATCAGTTACAAGAACGCTCTAAGTGGTTGCATCCCGAAAACAACATAGCAAGGGATCAATTAGTTCTCATCCATGAAGACAATCTTCCACCGCAATGCTGGATTACTGGTCGTGTGGTCGAAGCCATACTTGGTGCAGATGGAAGGGTCAGAGTAGCCGATGTTCGCACCAAGAAAGGAATTATTCGTCGCCCAATCTGCAAACTTGCTCCATTGCCTTTGAGAGATGACGTTTATGGAAATTGAAGGAGTCACACTTCATCCTTCAATTGGGGGAGTATGTTGGAGGAGACGTCATCGTTAACTTAGATTTGTATATATTAAAATTTCTTATATTATTTGTTTAAGATTATCGGAATTTCTACCACTGTATTTACATTAACATGTTCTAAAAGCTTCTGTTACATAGCTCATGAAGAGCTTCTAACTCATGAGACCGAAATATAAAAATGACTTCTTACTGGAATTCGAAGACGAGAAGACTTATTTTTCCTACTCCACTCCACATGCTACTGAGCATTGGAGTTTTGTACCATCTGCAACTGGGCAGATCAAACATTGTCAATGACTTAGGTGTTCTTATAGACCATAAATTAACCTTCAATCCTCATATTTCTGCTACAGTTAGTAAAGCTATGAATGTTCTTGGGTTTGTGAAACGATGGTCAAAAGAGTTTGACGATCCGTACACAACCAAACTTCTGTATACTTCATTAATCCGTCCTATCTTAGAGTACGGATCTTGCATATGGTCACCTCAATATGAGACGCACCAAAGTAAAATTGAATCTGTTCCAAAGCAATTTCTGCTATTTGCTCTTCATGGTCTAAATTGGGATCGGAATGTCAATTTGCAATCATACTCCAGTAGGCTTCTTTTAATCAATCTTCCTTCATTAATTAATCGTAGAGTAATGCTTGGTGCTATTTTTATTCACAAACTTTTTATAGGTGAAATAGACTCTCCTGAGCTATTGAACCAGTTAAACCTATCTGTACCCCGTAGACCCACTAGAAATTTTATTCCTCTATCGTTAAAACGTTATCGTTCTAACTATTCTTTGTATGAACCTTTTCGAGTCCTATGTTCTGATTACAATCTTCTGTATCCCGTAATCAGTTCAAAAGCCTCTCTTTCTCTTGTGAAAACCTCTATTTTAGCACATTTAGCTCGTAATTATCTGAAGGTAGTCTAATTTTTAATTGTTTGTCCGTTATACTTGTATTTGTCCAAGCGATCGTGCCGTCCGATATACGGCTGCGCTCCACGGTCGGTCGGGCGGGAGGTGGGCCACTTGAACGTACTTCGCATTGTACGCGTCAACGTTCAGACAATGCAGGTATCTATGTATGCTGACGATGCAATAATCTACACGAAACTAAAAGTCCTACAAGATATCAAGAAGTGGGGGAATTCTTTAGGTGCCTTGCTGTCAATAGAAAAATGCAAAGTACTTCACATTTGTCGTAAACATCACTGCCCAGCTCACAACTTATCGTTTAATAATAATAATCGTGGAATAATATTTGATAAAAAATTTAAGTTTAGGCAACACTGTACAACTATTTAATAATAATTTAGAAGCTAGACTAAACATAATTAAATTTCTTTGTTCAAAATTCTCCTACATACACTTAAACGTCCTAATTAAGATTACCAGAGCAATAATTCTCTCTAATTGGATTACGGTCTTCCAATCTATGGATGGAGTGCGAACGCGAACTTAAGACAAGTTCAAGTTCCTTACCATTGCGCTGTCCGACGAAGTATTAATGCATTTCCTACATCGCCGATCAAATGTATCCTAGCGGAGGCAGGACTTCCATCAATAAAAGACAGATTGTATGAAACCACCGCAAAACTAATACCAAAACTATGCACAACATCAAACGTACTGCTAAACAAAAATTGTGTAAACGCAAGCAAGGCCAAAAGGAATTACACAGTCCTGTATACCATACGTCGGTGCGCCATTATACTAAAAGAAATAAAAATTGAACTACCGATTTACTCAAACAGAAAAGCCCATGCTCCGCCATGGTCCATTAATCTAGCGCTGCAAACGCACAAAAAAGAAATTACACAAAGCGTTATATACAGAAAACTATTCCTGGAAGAAAGCGAGAAACTAAGCGACTGGACCTGGTTGTTTACGGATGCCACCAAATCCGTAGCCGGGACTGCTTTTGCCGTAGTCGTAAAAAAAAATCGCTAATCTAAGGAGGTTTACTGCCCGAGCTGTATACCATATTCACCACCGAGGCCCTAGCTATCCTAAATGCTTGTATATTCACCCTAAACAATAAAGGGAAATTCGTAATTTTCTCCGACAGCCTATCCGCGATTTCTGCAGTAAAAAATCTAAACTGCCATAACCACCTTATAAAAGAAACTAGGAGTATTTGCACCAAGAAAAAGATTATCCTCTTTTGGGTCTCCAGCCATCAAGGAATAATGGGAAACGAAAACGCTGACGCAGCAGCAGATGCAACAACTCGATCCCCACACTTTTTATTTATACCCCCTGTTGAAAAAGACTACAACCAGTACATATCGCAACTTATAAAAAATAAAAAGATGCAGACTGGACAATCCTTGACCACCAATATACACACTTCAACGCGACAGGATTAGCAGCTAATCCAGCTTATCCAGCAAACACGCCCAAACATGGATGGTCGTCCTTCATACGCCTCCGAATCGGACACACCGCAATGACTCACTTTCCAACGAACCTTCCAAACACATCTTACAAAGGGAATTTCAGGTATGCGAATCACCGATTTGGATGAATTTTGGATATGTTATAGAATACCGCGTCATTTGATGCTGTGTGAAATATATCGGCGCACTATTCTATATTTTCCTTACAAATCGTGTTTAAAGCTATAGCTTCGGTTACTTATAGGTAAAACGCCGAAAGGACTCCAAGCAGCTCGGTGGTGTAAGGGGTAGAGGTTCCAAATAAAGTTGGAAAAACCCAGGTTCAAACCCCGCACGAAACTAGTTAGTTTTGGATTTTTATTTTTTTGCCTTCTTAATAATTATATTTTTAAATAGCAAAATAGGTCATTTGATGATTTTTGATGGAATTAATTTTGTATGCCTTTACAAAAACATAAATGTTATATATACGAATATAGACGTAAAATACACGAATTAACTTCTGTCTTCACATTTTTTGTTGTGATATACATCATACATCATCATGCTAAAATTATGCTTTTGTCCAAAAATATACCAACTTTAAATCAGTTTGAAAGAAACAAACCATATACAATTTTTGGAAAATTACTCTCTCATCTCATCTCATCATCAACTTCGAAGCGAACCATGCATATTTGAGCATTCCCTTCAATATGACAAGTGGAAATGCACAAGGGATTATACTTTAATTGAATGCAGTCTTCTTTTGATGAAATTTCTCGATTTTCTTAGGCATTTGAGGAGTTTTGCATTCGCTTTAACACATTTTTAGCCTGCCCGAAAAGTACAGTTCATAATGGCGTGCAGCGTCCCTAAAAAGAATTTGGACCGATATTAAAACTTTAACCGGGGTACCCAAAACGCCACTCAAATGTTTCAAGTCAATCAAACTCTACTAACAGCCTCAAAGGACATCGCTGAGGCATTAGGAGAAAAATGTTCCAACTACTCAAAAGGTCAAAACTCTTTCGTTATTGGAGTATATTTCCAATAAAGCCGCACTTCTTGCCATTAACTACCACCCAGACAAAGTTGAACCTCCAGCAAAACATCTTGAAGCCGATATAACTTTTCTCGAATTTGAAGCAGCACTAACACAGGCAAAAGGCAAAACACCAGGTTTTGATCGTATATTTTATTTTATTTTATTTATTTTAGCCCGCCGACTGATGTGGTTCATAACCAGTAACAATCTTATTTCACACAGCCAATCGGCTATTAAGCGGAAACACGGGACCATGGACGCCTTGTTGCAAATACATCATTTCGTGTCAGATGCTCTTTCCTCGCTTTTAGCGACTGATTTCGAAAAAGCATTTGATCGCGTAGGGGTACACACAATTCTACACCAACTAATGCTTTGGAGGGTTGGACCTAGAATCTTTAGTGTAGTAAAGGCCTTTATGGCCCACCGGTCATTCCGAGTGCGAGTAAACAACACTCTATCAAAACCACATCTGCTATTTAACGGCATCCCACAAGGTTCTCCACTTTCAGTAATTCTGTTCATAATAGCTTTTGATAAACTAAACTCGATTGTACTACAACATAAAAATACAACATAAAATCTTTCTAGGCGTACACAAAAGGTCCTCTTTAAGTCTTCATTTTCTAAGACCATCCAAGTGACTTCTGGAGTACCTCAGGGTAGTCATTTGGGTCCATTGCTATTCTCTCTTTTTATAAATGATCTTCCATTGGTAGTGTCACATTCTCGGGTGCTTATGTACGCGGATGATGTTAAGCTTTACCTCAGTTTTAAAGACATATCGTCTTCTTGGCTACTTCAATCGGATCTTAATGATCTTCAGAGTTGGTGTAAAACCAACCTATTAAACCTTAACGGCTCTAAATGTAAAGTTATGTCTTTTTATAGATGCACTCCACACTTAGCAACTTATTATCTTAACGACACTGCCTAAGACAGTGGCGGATCTACGGGGGGTGAAATAGGGGAAATTTCCCCCCCCAAAACTCCGAGTCGGATAGAATATCATATTTTGGTTGACAAATTCAACTACTTGTTTGTGCGTGGATTGCGAGACTTTTTGTGAATATATTAAGTTCATATGATATATGTATGTATTGACTTATTTTTACAATATACAGTTAAAAAACAGACCAAAACATTCTAGATAGCCAGTTGAGAGCTTGATGGGTGCTAAATTGCTATCACGCGTGTTAATCACGCGTGATGTCACTGAAGCACATGGTAAAATCGATAATCGTATGCGCGCTAATGTATTGATTAATCGATCATCGTTTTAACTCAGCTGTGCGTACACTGCCAGATTTCTCCACAAGTTAGATCACATCAAAGTAAAGGAGCTTTTGTTTTTCGAGTTCATTTCAATTTATATTTAAACTAATTGTAAGTACTGTGCAATCGATTTATGCAATAGTATAGCTATTGTTTGTCGCTACTGAGTGCTGAAGCGTTCAATGTATGGAATGCCCTTCTTGGCACATGAAACGTTCTAGAAAATGGTGAGTATAAACATATGCGTTTTTCTGGGATGGCCATAGTGGCTCTGAAAAATTATCCCTAATGAGTGATTAGAAAAAATGTTCATAGAGTTGATTAATTTCAGTCTCGCCAGCAGCCTTCGATTGCCACTTTTTTTCAACCTCTCAAAAAAAAAAAGTTAGAAGACGTCGCTGCAGATGAAACGTATCATGTTGACGAAGATCAAGTTTCGGATACTACTTCCGAAAATAATACTACATTGACACAAGGAACTCAGAATTTGTCGAGAATTAGTTCACTAGGCGCTTGTTCATCGTTTATGACAGACACAAATGATAACCTAGCTTCTATGGTTATGCCAGAATTCTCCAGCGACATAGGTCATTTTATCGGCAAGAAGATAAGCGATAGGGTTAAAGGAGAACTTTTGGAAAACCCTTGGATACCATCGAAGAATTATATATTTCCTTTCTCCAGCAGAAATGTTTGCGGAAAAGAGATTAGGCATTATGTATCACATAAACATTTAGTTGATCACAACGAATGGTTGGTTTTTTCTGATGTCAAAAAAGGCCTCTATTGCAAATACTGTCCATGGTTCACAACAAACAATTTAGGAGGTTACCAAAAAAATACTCCTTTAGGTATACTAGTCACGCAACCGTTGGTTAACTTCAAGAATCTAGCCGGCAAGTTAGGAGATCTAGAAAGCCATTCTCAACACCTTTACCACAAGAATGCAGTTGTTGCAGGCAAAGATTTTCTGAAGAATTACCACAATCCACAATTCGACGTCCACAATATCATAAATGAAGAACATCTGTCTCAAAGCCAAGAAAATAGAAAATTTCTAAGGTCTATTGTAAGAGCAGTTATTTTCCTCGGACGACAAAACATGCCATTTCGTGGGCATAGAGATGATGGTGAAGTTTCAACAGAATCAGCTCCTGCACGAAATGAAGGAAATTTTCGGGCACTGCTGAAATATCAAATGGAGTCAGGAGATATAACACTAGAAGACCGTCTGAAAAAAGCTTCAACAGTCGCAACTTACATCAGTAAGACAAGTCAAAATAAACTTATCGACTGCTGCAGAGTTGACATTCAAGAAAAAATCATACGACGTGTAGCTGACGCTGAATTCTACTCTATAGAATTCGACGAAACTTCCGATTTATCGGGAAAAGCACAGGTAACTAATTTTTTATATATTGCTGACTTTAAATGACGTGTCTAGTACACTGAGGAAAAGGATTTTTCATAGTTAGAACTGTCTTCATTTATAGTCAATAACTATTTTTTATCCATATTTCAATTTCAATTAAAAAGAACTTAGTATGTTATCAACAAATCGAGTTGAAGTCCAATTAAGAGGTATTTAATTATATCTAAAACAAGCAATTTGTTAACATTTAACAAATTTTGATTAATTTGTATAAAAACAGCACATATCGAGTGTAAATGATGTATTTTACGCAAAGTTTCGGCTCAAATCATCGTGATCGTCAATCCAAATCGTGAGCGAAAACGTTGCGAATCATTTACACTGGACATTTGCTGTTCTTATACAAATTAATTCAAACGTGTCATTTTAACCCAAATTTTGAATAATACAAATGAACCATCCTTTACGTTCACTGAAACAGCGACATTGGAAACAAATTAGTAATTTTATAGTTATCAATTTCTTTTTTATCTAGATAAGTCTCATACTTCGGTACATGGATTTTTCTTCTGGTAAGCCACATATCAGAGAAGACATCGTGGATTTCATAGACGCTTTTGGCGAACTTTGTAAAGAAGAGGGAAATTATGTTTATGAGGGGACTAAAGACGATGAAGATAACGATGAAAATGATGAAGATTCGGAAAACGACGTAGAATTATCACTGACCGGAGTTTCTCTAGGCAGGATCGTTTTAAAAGCAATGAAGAAACTAAATTTGAATTTAGAAAACTGTATCTCCATTGGGGCTGATGCGTGTGCTGTTAACATTTCAGAAAAATGTGGAGCTGTGAATGAAATCAGAAAAGAAGCGAATAACGCTACTATGGTTCCATGCTTCTCTCACAAACTTAACAGCAGTCTCATGAAATCTTCTAATATTCAGTCAATTCAAAAAGTTTCCGACGTCATACGAGAGGTGACAAAATTCTTCCAGAATGCACATCCAAAACGTTGTACAGCATTATCAAAATTACTTGGACACAAGCTGAAAAGTTTATGCGACACAAGATGGGTCGAACGACATGATTCTGTTCTCCAGTTTGTAGTGGATTTGCCGAAAATTTTTAAGGCGTTGACCAAAGTGAGTAAATGGAACAACAGAGAAACAGCGGGTAAAGCAACATTACTTATTGCTGCTCTTAGCTCTTTCGACTTCATCATTGCGCTGTTTTCTTTGAGTGATGTTTTATCCTTGACACGACCCCTCAGTGTAATTCTTCAAAAAGAAGACATGGATTTGGCGAAAGCTTCCCAAAAAATTGAATGTCTAGTTGAAGTTTTAGCGAATCAAAGGCAAGAGGCCGACGAGAAGTTCAAACAAATATACACAGATGCAGAAAAATTGGCTGAGGAATTGAATATAGAAGTAAAGAAACCAAGAACAGCAGGTAGACAAACGAAACGTGAAAATCACGACACGTCTAACTGTGAAGATTACTTCCGAGTCTCCATGTATATTCCACTTCTGGAAAATATTATTGAAGATTTAAAAATTCGATTTTCTCAAGAAGTTCTAGATGGCTTCAAATTATGTTCATTGCTTCCAACAAATGTTAAGGATATGACATCAAACGAAAATACAGATTTAATCAACTGTTTAATTCAACGATTCGGCATTCTACTTAAGGAACCAGAAAAACTTTTGCACCTGAGACTCAAAGGAGAAATGACCCACTGGCAGTACTTTTGGAAAAATAAAATAACCCAGATTTCTCCGAAAAACTCTGCGATACCAGTTAGTGCTTTGGAAACATTGGAACTTTGCGATAAAGATGTCTATCCTACAATTCACGCTTTGCTCAGAATTTTATGTACACTGTGCGTCACAAATGCAAGCGCCGAACGGTCCTTTTCAACCTTGCGACGTATGAAAACATGGCTAAGAACAACCATGCTACAGAATAGATTGGTAGGCCTAGCACTGCTGAATATTCATTATGACATTGAAGTAAGACCAGAAGATATCATTCAACGGTTTGCAAATCTAGGAGCACACCGAATGGTTTTGTAATTTATGTTTGAGACAGCAACTTATTTGTGTTATTAATCTCATTAACGTATATTCTTTGATGAATTGTAGATTTGTCATCTACGCGTAATATAATATACCAAAAATCCAGTTTGAAAACACTTCTATGTATGTATGTATATATTATTTTTGACTTAGTGTAATAAAATGAAATTTTTTCCATACATGGTCTACAAAAATTTTTGTCTTCGATTTCCCCCCCCCAAAATCGAATGCACGGTCCGCCACTGGCCTAAGAGCGGTTAGATATTGTCAATGACTTAGGTGTTCTTATGGACCATAAATTAACCTTTAATCCTCATATTTCTGGTCAAAAGAGTTTGACGATCCGTACACAACCAAACTTCTGTATACTTCATTAATCCGTCCTATCTTAGAGTACGGATCTTGCATATGGTCACCTCAATATGAGACGCACCAAAGTAAAATTGAATCTGTTCCAAAGCAATTTCTGCTATTTGCTCTTCATGGTCTAAATTGGGATCGCAATGTCAATTTGCCATCATACTCCAGTAGGCTTTTTTCGATCAATCTTCCTTCATTAATTAATCGTAGAGTAATGCTTGGTGCTATTTTTATTCATAAATTTTTAATAGGTGAAATAGACTCTGCTATTGAACCAGTTAAACCTATCTGTACCCCGTAGACCCACTAGAAATTTTATTTCTCTATCGTTAAAACATTGTAGTTCTAACTATTCTTTGCATGAACCTTTTCGAGTCCTATGTTCTGATTACAATCTTCTGTATCCCGTAATCAGTTCAAAAGCCTCTCTTTCTCTTGTGAAAACCTCTATTTTAGCACATTTAGCTCGTAATTAGCTGTAGTTAATCATATTTTTAATTGTTTGTCCGTTGTACTTGTATTTGTCCAAGCGATCGTGCCGTCCGATATACGGCTGCGCCCCACGGTCGTTCGGGCGGGAGGTGGACAGCGCTCTGCTTGGGCTCGCGAGAAACAGGCAATGTCCTGGTGTCGTATGGGCCACTTGAACGTACTTCGCATTGTACGCGTCAACGTCCAGACAATACAGGTATCTATGTATGCTGACGATGCAATAATCTACACGAAACTAAAAGTTGTGAGGAACATTATAATTAACTATAATATCCCACACAACAAGCAAACAGCGGCACAATCCAACGATACAAATAAAGCACCGAATACAAGATACAGCCGAGACACAAACCTAAGTTACGATATACGACCAAGCCTGCTGCTGGTCGATCGAACCGATGGCTTACGATCAAACCGGGTCGATCGAGCCACACGTCACCGCTGGCGATTTCGTACAAGCGGGAAGACGCGTGGGAAGCATAACACAAAAAAACCAATATACACGCATATGCAAGGGACAACCAAGTCCAACATGGCTCGATCGAACCTATGACGTACGATCGAACCAATTCGAGCCTATGACGTACGATCGAACCAATTCGAGCCTATGACGTACGATCAAACCAAGTTGGACTCATGACGTACGATCAAGCAAGGCTCGATCGAATCACAGGCGACCGCTGGCAATTTCGTACAAGCGGGAAGTTGCGTGGGAGGCAGAATGTACGAAATCAACGATATAAGAGTAATGGAACCCGGCTTGACTGCATAATTGCACACAAACGGGGGCATTGGCCTACTTATGCAAATTAAGAGCACAGAGAGGCAAATATGAATGCATGCATTAGAATACGCTGAATAAGTGTACACGCATGTCACACGTACACTATGCGTGAGGGAGAGTATCGATGACCAATAGCGCACTCTCTGCCTACGTCACGCTCATGAGAATGAAAGCAGTTAGATTGCGAGCAGCCAAAATCTGGTGAGCGAGAGAAAACAAAAGTGAGGGCCAAGCAAGCCCATGAGACGGGTGCGGGGCATGCATGCTTTGTATGAAGCAATGATGGTTTGTGGATTGGATAGGGGAATATGCGAACCGAAGGGGGGGGGATGAACAATGGGGAAGCCCGCTATCTAACAGATACGATATGCGTATGAAAGGGCATTGTATGGGAATTTAAACGATTTCGTATGTTAATTTAATCAATATGATTATCGTTAGACAATAGATTAAGTTAATATAATTGTCATATATATATATGTAAATATAATAAGGAGAGAATATGGGCGAAATTGGGTATGACAAGTGTATCAAAGGGAGCGACGGGCAAAGGCAGCGATGAAAGCAGAGAAAGTCAACGGGAAGCGATGGGCGGCCAATAGAAAGGCGACGCCAGCATAAGAAAGTGATGCAAGTCAATATGTGCAAATGAGAAAGACAGGGACAAGGAATGAATGGGCGCGCAGCCACAGAGAAAGTGGACATATGCGCCAAGGATTTACGGGACTTTCACCACGCATAGCAACAAGTGGATGCGTGGGTGAAAGCAGAGGGCCGATGGAAATGTACCAGCTGTATAGCGGTACAACACCAATATATTCCTGAGGCCATGGGAATTGCCTATATAAAGGCAACATCCATCAACCAAGGGCATCAAGTCGTCAAGTCGTGATCAAGTAACAAGCAATTAAGGCCTTACGAGTAACCTTAAAAGCTTATCCAGGAAAAGCAAGGAGCAGCAGAAAACAAGGAACTATACGGGCCTTACGAGTAACCTGTACAGTTCGTGTCGACAGCAACAAATCCTTAAATAAGGATAACAAGTACCATACGCAGCAAAGGGAAGACAAGCAAGGACGACGAAGGATTCGAAGCGACTCACCAACGCTATCCAAGTCCAGACCTACCGCAGAGAAACTTGTCATAGCCAATCAAGCCCATAAAAGATCGCAAATAAACATATTATAAAACCCAAATCAATAAACAAAGCTGTTCTGATTTCACCGGGGCACAAAATAAATTTTGTTGTGCCGAACCTAGCCCAAGAGATATTATAAATATCCCGAAGGACGAGAAAGGAACGTTACAACTGGCGCCCAACGTGCTATACTGGTGAAATTTAGAAATAAAAATACAGTTTATAAATCATAAAAAGATCAAAAATGGGAAAAGGATGGATTTACCACATGAAGAAGGAGGATTTGGTACAGACAGGCCAAAGGATCGGGATCGAGATAACCGGCACAGTGGAGGAAATGAGGAAACAGCTAGGCGAGTGGGTAGAAAGGAATGAAACGGACCCAGACTGGAAGGAGGAAATAAATAGATTGGAAACAAAGTACTCGAAAAATATAAAAATGAAAACAATAGCAAGCACATCAAAAACATACGAAAGTGAGGCTGAGGAATTCCAGAAAATAAACATCGCCACACTAGCAATCCCACCATATTTACCACCAAGATGGGGAAGCGAAGGAGCCCTAGATAGCGCAGAGACAAAGAGGGACATAAGGAGACAAACAATAGACCCCAAGAAAACGGCACCACATACAACAAACAAGACCACCGAATACGCCAAGGTGGCAAAACAAGTGAGGGAATGGACATTCAGGTTCGACGGCAATTCCAGACCACTAGAGTTCATAGAACAGATCGAGTGGTCAGCAGACATGTATGGCATCGAACTGGACATGATCCCGAGAGCGATGCCAGAGCTACTGAAAGATAGGGCACTCAAATGGTACGTCGCAAACAATAAGCAGTGGCGAACATGGAAGGAATTTGTTGAGGGCTTCAAGAAATATTTCTTGCCGAAAGGATTCTTCAACAAATTGGCTGACCAAGTGAAAAATCGCAAGCAAAACAGAAACGAGTACTTCAAGGACTATATGGTGGATATGCAAACATTGATGAGACCCCTAAAAATACCAGAGTACGAACAATTGGAGGTCATATTGGAAAATTGCACTCCAGATCTAAAAATATTCGTTCGGCCGCACAGGGTCAGAGATCTAGATGAGCTGATGCAGTTGGCAGAAGAACACGAGATGCTCGAACAAGAGCGATTCGAGTTCCATCGCGAAAGCAATGCTCAAAGAACACATAACAACCAATCAAACCACAGAGGAGGAAATAATCACGGGCCACCAGTCACACAGTGCCGAAGATGCCAGGACAACGGCATGGAGAATCATTCGAGACCAAACCAAGAAAACAAGAACGTACAAGACGGAAAAGTCTTGAACCCGAATCAGGCGTGCCGCAGATGCGGGGGAGCCGGACACTGGGCCAGGGAATGCAACAATCAGAGACTCAATTTCTGCTGGCAGTGTGGAAAAGTGGGCAGAAGGACGAAAGAATGTTGTTGGAATTCGGGAAACGAAAGGCGGTTCCAGTCTATCAGGGGCGAGCAGGGACCCAGCCAACAAGCTCCTCACCACTAATAGGCCAACTAGTAGAAGAAGAGGATCAATTGTCAGCGATTATCGAAGTAGCAGGAATACAGATGAAAGCGACAATTGACTCCGGAGCCACGAGTAGCTTCATCAGCAAGCAGATATTGGAAACAGTGAGGAATAAGGGAAAATGGGAGAACACACACAAACAGGTATACATGGCAGACGGAAAGGTGCGAGACATTGAAGAGCAATGGACAGGATGCGTGAGATTCGGACACAAGGAAATCCACATGCCATTTCTGGTCATGCCAGAAGGAATGGATGCGCTAATATTGGGGTGGAACTTCCTCCGGATTATGAACACAGAAATATCGTGTGGTGGCCACAAAGTGCGAATACCGACAGTAAGGCGAATACAGGGCAGGCTCGTAGAAAGAATATCCATCATGGTCACTCAGAAGAGTGACCAGCAAGAAATACAAAGCTTTCTGAGTCAGGAATTGAATGAATTAGGGAAAGTTAAGGGACTGTCAAAGGTGGGGATACATCGCATAACGATGAAGGACGATATCCCAATAAAACAAAGGTATTACCCGAAAAACCCGAAAATACAAGGAGAAATCAATGCAAAGGTCGACGAACTGTTGACAATGGGATGCATAGAACCATCGCAAAGCCCATATAGCTCACCCATAGTGATGGTGAGAAAGAAACAGACAGGCAAGTGGAGATTATGCGTAGATTTTAGACAGATTAACGCAAAATCTATAAAAGATGCATACCCAATGCCACGCATCGATTACATCTTGAATCAACTACGCGAAGCAAAATTCATAAGCAGCTTAGATCTGAAGGACGGATACTGGCAGATTCCGTTAGAAGAGAAAAGTAGACCAATGACGGCATTCACAGTCCCAGGGAAGGGGTTATTCCAATGGAAAGTAATGCCATTCGGTTTACACTCAGCATCAGCAACTTTCCAACGCGCACTGGACCAAGTCATTGGCCCAGAGATGATACCAAACGCATTCGCATACCAAGATGACATTGTGATAGTGAGCAAAACAATCGAAGAACACATGAATCATCTACAAGAAGTGTTCAGGAGATTGAAGGAAGCGAACTTGAGAATTAATGCCGAGAAGTGTCAATTCTTTAGAAAAGAGCTAAAATTTCTAGGCCACTTGGTGACAGAAAACGGTATTGCAACGGACCCAGAAAAGGTGGCCGCAATAGCCCAATTAGAACCACCAACTTGCACAAAGGAATTACGCCAGTACTTAGGAGTGGCATCTTGGTACAGACGGTTCGTACCAGGTTTTGCAGCACTAACACACCCATTGAACGAACTACTAAAGAAGAGAACAAAGTGGCACTGGAGCGAGGAGCATCAGGCAGCATTCGATGCTGTAAAGGAAAGGCTGACGAGTGGCCCAGTATTGGCATGTCCAGACTTCACAAAAATGTTTGTGCTCCAGACGGATGCAAGTAACGTGGGATTAGGAGCCATATTGGTACAAAACACTGAGGATGGAGAGAGAGTGCTATCATATCTGTCAAGAGAATTAAACCCAGCGGAAAAGAACTATTCGGCAACAGAAAAGGAATGCCTAGCGATAGTATGGGCAATACGCAAACTAAAGCCATACCTTGAAGGATACCGATTTAAAGTGGTAACAGATCACATGGCGTTGAAGTGGTTGAATAGCATAGAAAGCCCTACGGGCCGTATAGCCCGATGGGCACTGGAACTGCAACAATACGATTTCGAAATAGCATACAGAAAGGGCAAATTAAACATTGTCGCAGACGCTTTGTCAAGACAACCAATGGAAGGGTGCAAAAGAATAATAGATAATGGTGCCAGATTAAGACAAGCAAACAACGAGTGTGGGTGGATCCAAGACATAATGGGAAAAATAAAACAACAACCACAGAAATATCCGGATTACATTATAGAAAATAGTCAGGTATACAGGAACATTCCGCACAGAGCAGGCCAAGAAGAAGTGGTAGCTTGGAAACTATGTGTGCCAAAAACACTACGTAATCAAGTAATGGCCGAAAACCACACGGCAACAACAGCAGGGCATACAGGGAGCAGACGAACTACTGCCAGGACCGCAGCAAGATATTACTGGCCAGGAATGCAACGAGATATCAGGACATTTGTAGGAAAGTGTACGATATGCCAACAATATAAACCCAGCCAACAGCAGGCAGCGGGAAAGATGCTAACACAAATACCGGAAGAACCATGGGCTACAGTATGCGCTGACTTTGTAGGACCGTTGCCAAGATCGAAACACGGAAATTCGATGCTACTAGTAATCATTGACAGGTTTTCGAAATGGACAGAAGGAGGAGGAGCAGGTGAAGCGGGCGAGGGAACGGCTGGCACTGGCAATGCAGCAGCAACAACAGCAGCAACAGCAGAACTGGGCAGCATGGTTCCAAAGGGAAATAGAGGAGCAGATGCGGGGGGATTGGAATTAGAAATTTAAAAAGGGAAAGAAAAGATGCGGAACGGGCCAAGCAAAAAAAAAAAAAAGAGGGAAACACAAATAATGAAAAGATGCCCTAATCCGCCAACATTACCGAAAAGATACTCAGTAATCGCCAACAATAGAAGATGCCATAAGGCCAATAAAAGATGCGAGCTGAGTCCCAAAAACAAAACAAGTAGAACACATGCCAAAACTAAAAAAAAAAAAAAGGAACAAAGATAATAAAAAAAAAAAAGAAACATATATATAACAAGCACAAGGTACAAGGGACAGGGGAGGGCAAATCCCTCCCGAAGAAGGGGGGGAGTGTGAGGAACATTATAATTAACTATAATATCCCACACAACAAGCAAACAGCGGCACAATCCAACGATACAAATAAAGCACCGAACACAAGATACAGCCGAGACACAAACCTAAGTTACGATATACGACCAAGCCTGCTACTGGTCGATCGAACCGATGGCTTACGATCAAACCGGGTCGATCGAGCCACACGTCACCGCTGGTGATTTCGTACAAGCGGGAAGATGCGTGGGAAGCATAACACAAAAAACCAATATACACGCATATGCAAGGGACAACCAAGACCAACATGGCTCGATCGAACCTATGACGTACGATCGAACCAATTCGAGCCTATGACGTACGATCGAACCAATTCGAGCCTATGACGTACGATCAAACCAAGTTGGACTCATGACGTACGATCAAGCAAGGCTCGATCGAATCACAGGCGACCGCTGGCAATTTCGTACAAGCGGGAAGTTGCGTGGGAGGCAGAATGTAAGAAATCAACGATATAAGAGTAATGGAACCCGGTTTGACTGCATAATTGCACACAAACGGGGGCATTGGCCTACTTATGCAAATTAAGAGCACAGAGAGGCAAATATGAATGCATGCATTAGAATACGCTGAATAAGTGTACACGCATGTCACACGTACACTATGCGTGAGGGAGAGTATCGATGACCAATAGCGCACTCTCTGCCTACGTCACGCTCATGAGAATGAAAGCAGTTAGATTGCGAGCAGCCAAAATCTGGTGAGCGAGAGAAAACAAAAGTGAGGGCCAAGCAAGCCCATGAGACGGGTGCGGGGCATGCATGCTTTGTATGAAGCAATGATGGTTTGTGGATTGGATAGGGGAATATGCGAACCGAAGGGGGGGGGATGAACAATGGGGAAGCCCGCTATCTAACAGATACGATATGCGTATGAAAGGGCATTGTATGGGAATTTAAACGATTTCGTATGTTAATTTAATCAATATGATTATCGTTAGACAATAGATTAAGCTAATATAATTGTCATATATATATATGTAAATATAATAAGGAGAGAATATGGGCGAAATTGGGTATGACAAGTGTATCAAAGGGAGCGACGGGCAAAGGCAGCGATGAAAGCAGAGAAAGTCAACGGGAAGCGATGGGCGGCCAATAGAAAGGCGACGCCAGCATAAGAAAGTGATGCAAGTCAATATGTGCAAATGAGAAAGACAGGGACAAGGAATGAATGGGCGCGCAGCCACAGAGAAAGTGGACATATGCGCCAAGGATTTACGGGACTTTCACCACGCATAGCAACAAGTGGATGCGTGGGTGAAAGCAGAGGGCCGATGGAAATGTACCAGCTGTATAGCGGTACCACACCAATATATTCCTGAGGCCATGGGAATTGCCTATATAAAGGCAACATCCATCAACCAAGGGCATCAAGTCGTCAAGTCGTGATCAAGTAACAAGCAATTAAGGCCTTACGAGTAACCTTAAAAGCTTATCCAGGAAAAGCAAGGAGCAGCAGAAAACAAGGAACTATACGGGCCTTACGAGTAACCTGTACAGTTCGTGTCGACAGCAACAAATCCTTAAATAAGGATAACAAGTACCATACGCAGCAAAGGGAAGACAAGCAAGGACGACGAAGGATTCGAAGCGACTCACCAACGCTATCCAAGTCCAGACCTACCGCAGAGAAACTTGTCATAGCCAATCAAGCCCATAAAAGATCGCAAATAAACATATTATAAAACCCAAATCAATAAACAAAGCTGTTCTGATTTCACCGGGGCACAAAATAAATTTTGTTGTGCCGAACCTAGCCCAAGAGATATTATAAATATCCCGAAGGACGAGAAAGGAACGTTGTCCCTCCCGAAGAAGGGGGGGAGTGTGAGGAACATTATAATTAAATATAATATCCCACACAACAAGTAAACAGCGGCACAATCCAACGATACAAATAAAGCACCGAATACAAGATACAGCCGAGACACAAACCTAAATTACGATATACGACCAAGCCTGCTACTGGTCGATCGAACCGATGGCTTACGATCAAACCGGGTCGATCGAGCCACACGTCACCGCTGGCGATTTCGTACAAGCGGGAAGATGCGTGGGAAGCATAACACAAAAAAAACCAATATACACGCATATGCAAGGGACAACCAAGTCCAACATGGCTCGATCGAACCTATGACGTACGATCGAACCAATTCGAGCCTATGACGTACGATCGAACCAATTCGAGCCTATGACGTACGATCAAACCAAGTTGGACTCATGACGTACGATCAAACCAAGTTGGACTCATGACGTACGATCAAGCAAGGCTCGATCGAATCACAGGCGACCGCTGGCAATTTCGTACAAGCGGGAAGTTGCGTGGGAGGCAGAATGTACGAAATCAACGATATAAGAGTAATGGAACCCGGCTTGACTGCATAATTGCACACAAACGGGGGCATTGGCCTACTTATGCAAATTAAGAGCACAGAGAGGCAAATATGAATGCATGCATTAGAATACGCTGAATAAGTGTACACGCATGTCACACGTACACTATGCGTGAGGGAGAGTATCGATGACCAATAGCGCACTCTCTGCCTACGTCACGCTCATGAGAATGAAAGCAGTTAGATTGCGAGCAGCCAAAATCTGGTGAGCGAGAGAAAACAAAAGTGAGGGCCAAGCAAGCCCATGAGACGGGTGCGGGGCATGCATACTTTGTATGAAGCAATGATGGTTTGTGGATTGGATAGGGGAATATGCGAACCGAAGGGGGAGGGATGAACTATGGGGAAGCCCGCTATCTAACAGATACGATATGCGTATGAAAGGGCATTGTATGGGAATTTAAACGATTTCGTATGTTAATTTAATCAATATGATTGTCGTTAGACAATAGATTAAGTTAATATAATTGTCATATATATATATGTAAATATAATAAGGAGAGAATATGGGCGAAATTGGGTATGACAAGTGTACCAAAGGGAGCGACGGGCAAAGGCAGCGATGAAAGCAGAGAAAGTCAACGGGAAACGATGGGCGGCCAATAGAAAGGCGACGCCAGCATAAGAAAGTGATGCAAGTCAATATGTGCAAATGAGAAAGACAGGGACAAGGAATAAATGGGCGCGCAGCCACAGAGAAAGTGGACATATGCGCCAAGGATTTACGGGACTTTCACCACGCATAGCAACAAGTGGATGCGTGGGTGAAAGCAGAGGGCCGATGGAAATGTACCAGCTGTATAGCGGTACCACACCAATATGTTCCTGAGGCCATGGGAACTGCCTATATAAAGGCAACGGCGGTCAACCAAAGGCATCAAGTCATCAAGTCGTGATCAAGTAGCAAGCAATTAAGGCCTTACGAGTAACCTTAAAAGCTTATCCAGGAAAAGCAAGGAGCAGCAGAAGACAAGGAACTATACAGGCCTTACGAGTAACCTGTGCAGTTCATGTCGACAGCAACAAATCCTTAAATAAGGATAACAAGTACCATACGCAGTCAAGGGAAGACAAGCAAGGACGACGAGGGATTCGAAACGACTCACCAACGCTGTCCAAGTCCAGACATACCGCAGAGAAACTCGTCATAGCCAATCAAGCCCATAAACGATCGCAAATAAACATATTATAATACCCAAATCAATAAACAAAGCTGTTCTGATTTCACCGGGGCACAAAATAAATTTTGTTGTGCCGAACCTAGCCCAAGAGATATTATAAATATCCCGAAGGACGAGAAAGGATCGTTACAACTGGCGCCCAACGTGGGGCCCGAACCCACGACCCTGAGATTAAGAGTCTCATGCTCTACCGATTGAGCTAGCCAAGTCCAGACATACCGCAGAGAAACTCGTCATAGCCAATCAAGCCCATAAACGATCGCAAATAAACATATTATAATACCCAAATCAATAAACAAAGCTGTTCTGATTTCACCGGGGCACAAAATAAATTTTGTTGTGCCGAACCTAGCCCAAGAGATATTATAAATATCCCGAAGGACGAGAAAGGATCGTTACAACTGGCGCCCAACGTGGGTTGACCGCCGTTGGTTGACCGCCGTTGCCTTTATATAGGCAGTTCCCATGGCCTCAGGAACATATTGGTGTGGTACCGCTATACAGCTGGTACATTTCCATCGGCCCTCTGCTTTCACCCACGCATCCACTTGTTGCTATGCGTGGTGAAAGTCCCGTAAATCCTTGGCGCATATGTCCACTTTCTCTGTGGCTGCGCGCCCATTTATTCCTTGTCCCTGTCTTTCTCATTTGCACATATTGACTTGCATCACTTTCTTATGCTGGCGTCGCCTTTCTATTGGCCGCCCATCGTTTCCCGTTGACTTTCTCTGCTTTCATCGCTGCCTTTGCCCGTCGCTCCCTTTGGTACACTTGTCATACCCAATTTCGCCCATATTCTCTCCTTATTATATTTACATATATATATATGACAATTATATTAACTTAATCTATTGTCTAACGACAATCATATTGATTAAATTAACATACGAAATCGTTTAAATTCCCATACAATGCCCTTTCATACGCATATCGTATCTGTTAGATAGCGGGCTTCCCCATAGTTCATCCCTCCCCCTTCGGTTCGCATATTCCCCTATCCAATCCACAAACCATCATTGCTTCATACAAAGTATGCATGCCCCGCACCCGTCTCATGGGCTTGCTTGGCCCTCACTTTTGTTTTCTCTCGCTCACCAGATTTTGGCTGCTCGCAATCTAACTGCTTTCATTCTCATGAGCGTGACGTAGGCAGAGAGTGCGCTATTGGTCATCGATACTCTCCCTCACGCATAGTGTACGTGTGACATGCGTGTACACTTATTCAGCGTATTCTAATGCATGCATTCATATTTGCCTCTCTGTGCTCTTAATTTGCATAAGTAGGCCAATGCCCCCGATTGTGTGCAATTATGCAGTCAAGCCGGGTTCCATTACTCTTATATCGTTGATTTCGCATATTCTGCCTCCCACGCAACTTCCCGCTTGTACGAAATTGCCAGCGGTCGCCTGTGATTCGATCGAGCCTTGCTTGATCGTACGTCATGAGTCCAACTTGGTTTGATCGTACGTCATAGGTTCGATCGTACGTCATAGGTTCGATCGAGCCATGTTGGACTTGGTTGTCCCTTGCATATGCGTGTATATTGGTTTTTTTGTATTATGCTTCCCACGCATCTTCCCGCTTGTACGAAATCGCCAGCGGTGACGTGTGGCTCGATCGACCCGGTTTGATCGTAAGCCATCGGTTCGATCGACCAGTAGCAGGCTTGGTCGTATATCGTAATTTAGGTTTGTGTCTCGGCTGTATCTTGTATTTGCTTTATTTGTATCGTTGGATTGTGCCGCTGTTTACTTGTTGTGTGGGATATTATATTTAATTATAATGTTCCTCACACTCCCCCCCTTTTTTTTTTTTTTAGTTTTGGCATGTGTTCTACTTGTTTTGTTTTTGGGACTCAGCTCGCATCTTTTATTGGCCTTATGGCATCTTCTATTGTTGGCGATTACTGAGTATCTTTTCGGTAATGTTGGCGGATTAGGGCATCTTTTCATTATGCGTGTTTCCCCCTTTTTTTTTTTTTTTTTTTTGCTTGGCCCGTTCCGCATCTTTTCTCCCCGTTTCCCTTTATATTTTCCTAATTCCAATCTGGGTCCGTTTCATTCCTTTCTACCCACTCGCCTAGCTGTTTCCTCATTTCCTCCACTGTGCCGGTTATCTCGATCCCGATCCTTTGGCCTGTCTGTACCAAATCCTCCTTCTTCATGTGGTAAATCCATCCTTTTCCCATTTTTGATCTTTTTATGATTTATAAACTGTATTTTTATTTCTAAATTTCACCAGTATAGCACGTTGGGCGCCAGTTGTAACGATCCTTTCTCGTCCTTCGGGATATGTATGATATCTCTTGGGCTAGGTTCGGCACAACAAAATTTATTTTGTGCCCCGGTGAAATCAGAACAACTTTGTTTATTAATTTGGTTTTTGTAATACGTTTATTTGCGATCGTTTATGGGCTTGATTGGCTATGACAAGTTTCTCTGCGGTAGGTCTGGACTTGGACAGCGTTGTTGAATCACCTCGAATCCCTCGTCGTCCTTTCTCGCCTTCCTCTTGCTCCTGCACCCGTTGCTGGTCGTTGTCTCGGCCTGTATCGTGCGCTTGGTTGGTGCTTCACACCTCTGCAACCCTTTCGCTATGCTTGTTGAGATGGCTTTTGCTTTTTTGGTTCTGGGATAAATCCCGTAGCTACTATCACGAAGCAGGATGTTCCTCAGTAATTGGTAATCGTCAGGATATATAGATCCTGGAATTTCCGGCAATAGGATATATCCTCGTGCCTACCACTGACTTTGGATACTCCTGGAAATGCTTGGCTTCTCTCCAACTCGCTCTAGCTTGGGTATGGTGTTTATTATCCTTATTTAAGGACTTGCACATACACATGCGCATGCTACTATGCATATGATGATGGAGCATCTTGGCGTTTTAAAATATGCCAAGAGAACAAGTGCAAGGAGGAGAAATCCTAAATATCGGTAAATATCAAAGAAATGACCGAGAGGCGAGGTTTCCTGCGTGCAAGAGTCATGATCAGGAAACACTCAAAGTTTATCACTCGGCGAGTAAAGGAAAAATAAAACCAATATTAATCATGAACGCATTCAATGCAAATTTTGGCCAGGATGAAGGCGTAGCTCGACGAGGTGCGGCACCGCGGACCAATATGGAACGCGGTGACTGGCATGGGTCCGATGAGGAGTCCGACGACGATGTGCCGGACATGGCAAATCCGGCCATCGCCGCCTCTTCGGACGAGGATTTCGATGAGGACGAGGAGGTGGACAGCGGATTCACGAGCGGATTCACGAGCGGAGTCACAACAGACGAAGATAGTGTATCGGAGTCTGGAGAAGATGACCGCGAGGTAGACACGGACGAGGAGTCGATTTGGCGTGAAATCGACGACGTGATCGGGATGATGCAGCGTGACGACGACATGGAATGGGAAAGCGTCACGTCAGAGATGGCAGAGGCACGGAGCCCAGAATATGCCCCGTGGCGGGATGACGAAGAATTGGAGCCGCCGGTACAGAGATGGGAGCCAGCGCGGCCGCCAACTCCGTGTCGTATGGTGGATGTAACATCGGATGCCAGCGAGACGGAGGAGGTGGTTGTGGCTGAGGAAGGAGAGTCTGAAGGAGAAGCCAGCTCACCTCCATCGGACTGGGCAGGCGAGGAAGAACGGGCAGCAGCTGAGTGCACACAATGGATGAGTTGGTGGCGTCAGCAGGTCCTGCAACAGCAGGAAGCTGAGAGGGATCTGCTGGCGTGGGAGAGGGCCCAAGAGGAAGAGGAGCAGTTGAAGCGGGCGAGGGAACGGCTGGCACTGGCAATGCAGCAACAACGGCAGCAACAACAACAGCAGCAACAGCAGAACTGGGCAGAATGGTTCCAAAGGGAAATAGAGGAGCAGATGCGGTGGGATTGGAAGTAGAAAATTATAAAGGGAAACGGGGAAGAAAAGATGCGGAACGGGCCAAGAAAAAAAAAAAAAAAAAAGGGGGAAACACGAATAATGAAAAGATGCCCTAATCCGCCAACATTACCGAAAAGATACTCAGTAATCGCCAACAATAGAAGATGCCATAAGGCCAATAAAAGATGCGAGCTGAGTCCCAAAAACAAAACAAGTAGAACGAGACGAGAGGTGCAGGTTGTGTTTTTTAAGTGCTCCGTAGTTTGATCGCGACGGTGCCTAGAAATCCAAGTTTATATTAATCAGGGAAGAGACTCTGTGCCACACTACTCACCCGAAGCAGTTTTCTTGTGGCGGCGACTTGCCATAGCCAGGGCCACTAGCGTATAGGCCTTGTGACTGTTTCAACCAGTTTTCATCTTGGTGGTGCCCCCGGGGGGGGATTTGGCGCCTTTTGTCTACCCACCGCTGCCTCCTTCATTGTATTGGTGCGTAGAAATCATCTCTATTATCCAGTGCCCTCTCTGTCCTGGACACATTACCACTTGTTGCAGCGAATAAACACAATAGAGTTGCCCCATAAAGCGCCACTGATCAGCTGAGCGACCAGTGTTGCATAACGCAGAAAGGCTTTGGGCGGTGCCCAGGGCTGCATCCGCCAGGGGGCGCTCAAGTGTCTTTTCTGCTTGGCCGTTAGATTTTAAATCCAAGCCGGGTTACTATCAACGCCTGAATAAATGGACAAAATTGCAGCGTCTATGGATCAAGCACGCTGGGACTGTGCATCTAGTGACCCAGTAGGCGTGGAGGCAATTTTCGGAAAGTCCAACAGGATGATGCGGTCACCAGTCTCATCGCCAGGTGGGCGCCCGTTGCAGGTGCAAAACAGCCAAAACAGCGCGGCTCTAGCAACAAGTCCTACTGTGATATCGGGCATACCGGAGCTTGATGATCTTGGCAGCCTCCTCTGCCAATTGGAGAATACATTCAAGAAGAAGGATGATGGTAAGCCGCAGGTCCGGCATGTAAATCAGAACACAATGCAGGACATACGGCGGATGATAGAGCTGCAAATTGCCATCTGTCACAAACTACGCGGTGACAAAAGCCAAGCAGCATGTAAGGTTGAGATGGCCACGCAAACTTTGCCGGTCACCGCCAACGCCCAGTCAATTGGAGCCACAGTTAGCCATGCTGACAGCCCAAAGCGGCAAAGAGAAGACGCAGTGGCGCAGAGAAATACTCCACCAAAAAAGCAACGTAGCAGCGGGCAGACGTATGCATCCAAACTAAGAGGCGGCGTAACTAGGCCAAACACGGCGAGAAATCATATCACAGAGCATGCGATAGCACCAGTGCAAGAATCTGCAGGAAAAGATGACTCTGGCCCAGAATGGCAAGTGGTAGGCGCAAAGCGCAAGCCACCTATGCGCAGAGGCAGGCCTGATGCCATAATAATTAAGGCGGACGAGGGGACTTCCTATGCGGATATGCTCAGGATGGTCACCAGGCGCGAAGATGGGCGGCTAAGCTGCGTTAAAGATAACGTTGCAAGGGCCAGAAAGACTCAGAACGGCGACCTCTTGTTGGAGTTAAAAACTAAGGATGAAGGCAACAAGCTACAAGAAGAACTGAGCAGTGTACTTGGAACAACCACCAAAATTCGCATAGTCACGGATGTAACACATCTCGAGTTACGCAAACTGGACTGCCTGGTAACAAAAGCAGATATTATTGCTGCTATAACCAGGGAAACTGGCACCGGCCCAAGCCAAATAATGGTGAAGGCGTTGAGACCCACATTTAACGAAACCCAGATGGCAATTGTTTGCCTGCCAAAGAATAGTGCGGCAATTCTCCTGAAGATAAAGGACTTCGTCGTTGGCCTGTTTAAATGCCAAGTTAAACAGAGAGCAGCCACACAAAGGTGCTACAAGTGCCTAAACTTTGGACACGTTGCCGCTAAATGCAACAGCAGCATAGATCGGACAAACTGGTGTTTTAAGTGTGGACAGACAGGGCATAAGTCAGCGACATGCAACGAAGCCCCAAATTGTTATAACTGCGCAGCGATAGATCGCGACCCCAGAAACCATATTGCTGGTAGCAAAGAGTGCCCCCTGGGCAAAACAGGAGAGCAACCAACCTGTCTATAATGGTTAAGTTCATACAGTTGAATCTTAATCATTGTGCAGCTGCGCAAAACTTGCTCGCGCAAACGGTGAGGGAATTGGATGTAGATGTTGCTATTCTTAGTGAGCCATACAGAGTAGTGGCTAGCAGCCTGTGGGCAGCGGATATAACTGGCAAAGCGGCTATTTGGACCTGTGGCAAAAACCCACTGCTCATCCAGTCTGTGCAACGAAACAACGGTTTTGTGCGGGCAAAAATAGACGACGTATGGCTCTACAGTTGCTATTTGGCACCAAGCCTAAACATACGAGAATTTGAGGCTGTGCTTGATCAACTCTCTGCAGACGTGCGTGGAAAGACCAAAGTAGTTGTTGCCGGCGATTTTAATGCTTGGTCTTAGGAATGGGGCAGCAGCTCAACAAACGCGAAAGGCCGCACGGTACTCGAAGCATTCGCCACCACAGATCTGGTAGTGTTGAACACAGGCAGCGAGTTCACATTTAACAGAGCGGGCTACGGCTCTGTCATCGACGTGACCTTCACCAGCAGGCAAATTTTAAACACAGCTAAGTGGGAGCTTTGCAGCCATTATACAGCCAGCGACCATACAGCAATCATGTGCACTATTGGCGACAGTCCAGCAGCAGCTGCAGTTACACCGGACAAACCAAAAATGTATAGGGTGGATACATTTAATCCGGAAACATTCGCATCGACATTATGCTTTCCAGCCATGGTAGGAGATGCTAATGATTCATCTAGGAAATTAATGGCCGCTATCACTGCAGCATGCGACAGCAGCATGGCCGTACGCAGGAGCCATAGCAGGCACAAAAGGTCTGTTTACTGGTGGAATGCTGGAATTGCTGAGGCCAGGAATAGATGCCTGCGGGCGAGGCGATGTTACCAGAGAGCCCGAGGTCAAGGAAACTTCACCAGCCTGCAACAAGAATATGCTGATCGCCGCAGATTACTCAACAGGCTAATCAAGGACAGCAAGCGTAAGTGTTTTTTGGACCTGTGCAACGAGGCTGAAACTGACATCTGGGGCATGGCATACAAGCTAGCCATGAAGAAGCTTAAGGCGATAAAGCCAGCAGCACCGTTAGAACAACATATGGAGCATATCGTTAAGACGCTGTTCCCAAGTTCGTCAACGGTATTGCCAAGGAACGAGAGTCCCACATTAAGCGAATACAGCCCGGTAACTACAGATGAGGTGCTATTGGCAGCAGGGCACCTGCAAGACAACAAAGCCCCTGGCCCCGATGCAATTCCTAACAAAGCTATCAAGTTAGCTGCCCGCTTGCAGCCGGAAAAATTTGCAGATGTATTTTCCAAATGTTTTAAAGAGTGCACGTTTCCCGAAATTTGGAAAAAGCAGAACCTGGTGCTTATTCCGAAGCCGAACAAGCCGCTTGAAGATCCATCTGGCTACAGACCGCTCTGCATGCTTGACGCTGCGGCCAAAATGCTCGAGAAAATCATCAGCACAAGGCTGGAAGCCGCCATCTCACAGGCTGGAGACCTTTCGCCCATGCAATTTGGATTCAGAAAGGCCAAATCCACGTTGGATGCACTATCGACAGTAGTCGACATAGCGGAGAAGGCGATTGAAGGGCAACGGTGGAAAGGTGGCGGGAAAAAATACTGCCTCATAACCACACTCGATGTTAAAAACGCTTTTAATACGGCCAACTGGACAAAGATAATTGATGCACTTGGCAGATTCCAAGTACCGGAGAATCTCATATTCACCATAGAGGATTACTTCCGGAACCGCGTATTAAATTACGAAACTCGAAATGGAGTACGATCCTATGAAATCAGGGGAGGAGTACCGCAGGGCTCAGTACTTGGCCCGCTTCTGTGGAACGCCATGTATGATGGCATACTGCGCATAAATTTGCCCCCAGAATGCCACATCGTAGGATTTGCTGACGATGTAGCGCTAGTGGTCGTCGCAAAACAATTACGTGAGGCGGAGGAGAAAACGGTGGTGTCCATGGGCGCAGCAAAACAGTGGCTTTCTGATGCAGGGCTGACACTAGCGGACCACAAAACAGAGGCTGTCCTTGTAAGCAGCCGAAAGACGGTGGAAGTTGCCAAAATCGAACTGGAAACGTGTACCATACAATCGAGCAGATCGATAAGATACCTTGGTGTCTTACTGGACACAAGACTTTCTTTTAAGGAGCATCTGCAACATGTCAATACAAAGGCAGCAGAAACATGTAGATCACTGAGCCGCATAATGATGAATGCAAGGGGCCCACGTCAAGCACAGAGAATGTTGCTTATTAATGTTGTCAAATCGACCATACTTTATGGTGCACCGGTATGGGCAGAAGCGATGCAGCGAAAAACGTATAGAAGAGGACTGGACTCTACATACCGTCTTGGAGCTCTGCGTGTTTGCCGTGGCTTCCGGACCATTTCCGATGACGCTGCACTAGTCATTGCAGGGATGACACCCCTTGACATACTGGCAAAAGAGGCGCAAATGATCTTCCAGCAACGGCAGGGACAAGTATGGACCCCCACGACCAGGCAAACAATTATTAAAATGGCGAAAGAAGCCAGCCTGGCAGAATGGCAGCATCGATGGACAAGCTCAACAAAAGGCCGGTGGACTCACAAGCTGATACCCGATATAGATGCCTGGATAAATAGGCGTCATGGCGAAGTCACCTTTGAGCTTACGCAGTTCCTTAGTGGTCATGGCTGTTATAGGACATACCTGCACCGTTTCGGACACGAAACCAGTAATGAATGCACATGGTGCCAAGAAGATGTGGCGGAAACACCGGAACACATCATATTCGAGTGCCCAAGGTTCCAGGCAGAGCGACGGAATCTGGCGGTGGAAATGGGAGAGACACCCACAGTCGCCAATTTGACAAAAAACATGATGAGAACAAAACGGTCGTGGTCAGCAGTGTGCAACTATGCATTCGTGACTATGAGCAAGCTAAGGCTCCTTGAGCGAGAACGTCACGCTGGAGGGGCATAACTGATGCCCGCCATTATCCCTGCGACGCAATACCGCAAGGCAGTTCCGCAGGATTCTCAATGGCAACACACAAAATTTCTCATTCCTTATCTCTGTCCTTTTATTTCTACTTATTTAACCTATGTTACCACCTGTCCTATTAATTGTTAAAAAACTTGTTATTACTTACTACACTACATTTTCACATTTCAAATAAACGAATTAAAAAAAAAACATGCCAAAACAAAAAAAAAAAAAGGAACAAAGATAATACATAAAAAAAAAAAAAAAACACATATATATAACAAGCTCAAGGTACAAGGGACAGGGGAGGGCAAATCCCTCCCGAAGAAGGGGGGGAGTGTGAGGAACATTATAATTAAATATAATATCCCACACAACAAGTAAACAGCGGCACAATCCAACGATACAAATAAAGCACCGAATACAAGATACAGCCGAGACACAAACCTAAATTACGATATACGACCAAGCCTGCTACTGGTCGATCGAACCGATGGCTTACGATCAAACCGGGTCGATCGAGCCACACGTCACCGCTGGCGATTTCGTACAAGCGGGAAGATGCGTGGGAAGCATAATACAAAAAAACCAATATACACGCATATGCAAGGGACAACCAAGTCCAACATGGCTCGATCGAACCTATGACGTACGATCGAACCTATGACGTACGATCAAACCAAGTTGGACTCATGACGTACGATCAAGCAAGGCTCGATCGAATCACAGGCGACCGCTGGCAATTTCGTACAAGCGGGAAGTTGCGTGGGAGGCAGAATATGCGAAATCAACGATATAAGAGTAATGGAACCCGGCATGACTGCATAATTGCACAATCGGGGGCATTGGCCTACTTATGCAAATTAAGAGCACAGAGAGGCAAATATGAATGCATGCATTAGAATACGCTGAATAAGTGTACACGCATGTCACACGTACACTATGCGTGAGGGAGAGTATCGATGACCAATAGCGCACTCTCTGCCTACGTCACGCTCATGAGAATGAAAGCAGTTAGATTGCGAGCAGCCAAAATCTGGTGAGCGAGAGAAAACAAAAGTGAGGGCCAAGCAAGCCCATGAGACGGGTGCGGGGCATGCATACTTTGTATGAAGCAATGATGGTTTGTGGATTGGATAGGGGAATATGCGAACCGAAGGGGGAGGGATGAACTATGGGGAAGCCCGCTATCTAACAGATACGATATGCGTATGAAAGGGCATTGTATGGGAATTTAAACGATTTCGTATGTTAATTTAATCAATATGATTGTCGTTAGACAATAGATTAAGTTAATATAATTGTCATATATATATATGTAAATATAATAAGGAGAGAATATGGGCGAAATTGGGTATGACAAGTGTACCAAAGGGAGCGACGGGCAAAGGCAGCGATGAAAGCAGAGAAAGTCAACGGGAAACGATGGGCGGCCAATAGAAAGGCGACGCCAGCATAAGAAAGTGATGCAAGTCAATATGTGCAAATGAGAAAGACAGGGACAAGGAATAAATGGGCGCGCAGCCACAGAGAAAGTGGACATATGCGCCAAGGATTTACGGGACTTTCACCACGCATAGCAACAAGTGGATGCGTGGGTGAAAGCAGAGGGCCGATGGAAATGTACCAGCTGTATAGCGGTACCACACCAATATGTTCCTGAGGCCATGGGAACTGCCTATATAAAGGCAACGGCGGTCAACCAAAGGCATCAAGTCATCAAGTCGTGATCAAGTAGCAAGCAATTAAGGCCTTACGAGTAACCTTAAAAGCTTATCCAGGAAAAGCAAGGAGCAGCAGAAGACAAGGAACTATACAGGCCTTACGAGTAACCTGTGCAGTTCATGTCGACAGCAACAAATCCTTAAATAAGGATAACAAGTACCATACGCAGTCAAGGGAAGACAAGCAAGGACGACGAGGGATTCGAAACGACTCACCAACGCTGTCCAAGTCCAGACATACCGCAGAGAAACTCGTCATAGCCAATCAAGCCCATAAACGATCGCAAATAAACATATTATAATACCCAAATCAATAAACAAAGCTGTTCTGATTTCACCGGGGCACAAAATAAATTTTGTTGTGCCGAACCTAGCCCAAGAGATATTATAAATATCCCGAAGGACGAGAAAGGATCGTTACAACAAGTAACAAAGTCCTACAAGATATCAAAAACAGGGGGAATTCTTCAGGTGCCTTGCTGTCAATAGAAAAATGCAAAGTACTTCACATTTGTCGTAAACATCACTGCCCAGCTCACAACTTATCGTTTAATAATATAAATATAGAAACTGTAGAAAAAATAAGAATACATGGAATAATATTTGATAGAAAATTTAAGTTTAGGAAACACTGTACAACTTTAAGAAATAATAATTTAAGTTTAGGCAACACTGTACAACTTTAAGAAATAATTTAGAAGCTAGACTAAACATAATTAAATTTCTTTGTTCAAAATTCTCCTACATACACTTAAACGTCCTAATTAATATTACCAGAGCAATAATTCTCTCTAATTGGATTACGGTCTTCCAATCTATGGATGGAGTGCGAACGCGAACTTAAGACAAGTTCAAGTTCCTTACCATTGCGCTGTCCGACGAAGCATTAATGCATTTCCTACATCGCCGATCAAATGTATCCTAGCGGAGGCAGGACTTCCATCAATAAAAGACAGATTGTATGAAACCACCGCAAAACTTATACCAAAACTATGCACAACATCAAACGTACTGCTAAACAAAAATTGTGTAACCGCAAGCAAGGCCAAAAGGAATTACAAAGTCCTGTCTACCATACGTCGGTGCGCCATTATACTAAGAGAAATAAAAATTGGACTACCGATTTACTCAAACAGAAAAGCGCATGCTCCGCCACGGTCCATTAATCTAGCGCTGCAAACGCACAAAAAAAAATTACACAAAGCGTTAAAACCTAAGGAGGTTTACTGCCCGAACTGTATACCATATTCACCACCGAGGCCCTAGCTATCCTAAATGCTTGTATATTCGCCCTAAACAATAAAGGGAAATTCGTAATTTTCTCCGACAGCCTATCCGCGATTTCTGCAGTAAAAAATCTAAACTGCCATAACCACCTTATAAAAGAAATTAGGAGTATTTGCACCAAGAAAAAGATTATCCTCTTTTGGGTCTCCAGCCATCAAGGAATAATGGGAAACGAAAACGCTGACGCAGCAGCAGATGCAGCAACTCGATCCCCACACTTTTTATTTATACCCCCCGTTGAAAAAGACTACAAGCAGTACATATCGCAACTTATAAAAAATAAAAAGATGCAGACTGGACAACCTTTGACCACCAATATACACACTTCAACGCGACAGGATTAGCAGCTATATATCCAGCAAACACGCCCAAAAATAGATGGTCGTCCTTCATACGCCTCCGAATCGGACACACCGCAATGACTCACGAGCATCTGCTTTCCAACGAACCTTCCATGTTGTTGTTGGCAAGCGAATCGGTTGCCGATTTTTCTTTTTTACAGTATATTCCTTAACTATTATATGTTTCGGTTAAAAATCTTCTCGACATATAGTGTCGAAGATATTGGCAGGAACACTAATTTTAAAGGACGAAATGTCCCGAGAATACGAAAATTTAAACTTCTCCACCGCAATATTCGAGACGTTAACTTTCTTCCGAATATAGGCTAAAACATTATCAGATGTGACAACAGGATCTAGTGTAGAAACAAATATATGTTTCTTTGGTGGTATGCCAACGAGAGGCCGCGGTCCCGAAGCGTCAGCCGTAGCAGTAACGTTGGACGAGTCACCCACTGCAGCAATCAACTTGTTTTAATGATGAGTTAGCGTTCACACGCTTTGATTTTGAGGGGGAGAATTGTTATTGCAAGTGTCCAGAAAACGGATGTTTACTTTAAAGTTATTAATTTTAGGTAGTTCAAAGCTGACTTCTAAACAGACAAAACGTGTGTGCGGAAAGTTCTTTTGCTTGCGCCCTATCGCAAACCAAACTTGTAAACAATCTAAAAGCCAAAGCATAAAACAAAACAAAAAACAGTAAAACTTAATAAAACCAAAAATAATTCCCGTTACGATGGGGACCGTCAATCCCCCCGATAAGCTGAAATTAATGCTTGAGCCCAAAGCAGTGATGATAACTCAATGGCAAATATATCTCCGTTCTTGATTAAAATCTATTGACTTCTCTTGCAACGGTGAAGTGCTAATGGCCAAGAAAACACGCGACGGAAACCTATTTATTAAAGCAAAAAATGGTATACAAGCTCTAAAGTTGATCAAACTACAATTGCTGGGACCTTTGCCTGTTGTAGTTTATGAACATTCTACCCTAAATGTCTGCAAAGGTGTCATTTGATCTCCGCTGCCTAGCCGAAGATGTCATCAAAGAAGAACTAAAAGCCCAAAACGTCGTTGAAGTGAAGAAAATAATGAGAAAAGTTAACAACGAACTGTAAGAAACTGGATTGATCATACTTACATTTGCCTCACACACAACACCAGAAAATATAAAAATAGGATACGAACAGGTGAAGGTACGCACCTATATACCTGCCCCACTCCTCTGCAACAAATGCTTCCGGTTTGGACATGTCACAAAACACTGCCGCAACAAAAAGTGTTGCATTAATTGTTCCAAAGAATATCACACAGACTCTGACTCCAAAGAGCTGTGTACCTTCGAAAAATGCTGTGTAAACTGTAGGGAGGAGAATCTTCCCGAAAACAACCATTCATCAGTCTTTAGAAAATGTCCCACATTTGTTAAACAACAAGAAATACAGGCCATAAAGACCCTCGAAAAGGTAAACTTCAAAAATGCTATTTCCATCTATAATTCAAGACGTCCACACAATGGATCTTTGTACTCCAGCGTGGCAAAAAACAACTCTAACAGTGCCCAATCTTCGACAACATGCACTTCGTTAAGCAATACCAACAATGGTAACATCACCGCGGTGCCACAATTAAAAAAATGTACTAAAAGTACAACCACAACAATCCGACACCACACTACCCACCATAAACCAAACTGTTTAAATCCTCCCTAAAAATATTTCAAATAGACTTAAGTCACAACTTAAAGCTAAAGGAAAAACACAAACAAAACCAAACAATAACATAATCTTATCACAAGAACTTTTGTCAAATGAAAATAACAATAGCTGATTACTCTCAACTCCTCTCCATCATATGGTGGGGTAGCGATTCTCATCCATAAGTCTATAGAATATAAAGAAAGAATCCTTAGATCAGACTTTGATGCCATCTGCGTTGAAATATGTTCGAAGAAAAAGCTTCAAATAATTTCTGCATACATTAAACCAAAAACAAAGTTTAACCTAAATAACCTCATCTCCAAATAACCTTCCGATTTTAATAACAGGCGACTTCAACTGTTGGCATAGAAGATGGGGCTCCCCTACTAATAACAGGAAAGGGGTTACTTTAGAGAAATTCATTACTCAGTCCAACCTAATTATTTTAAACGATGGTAGTCCAACACACCTGAGCACACACAACACACTTACTCACATTGATCTCACAACCGATCTCGCATTAGAAGCAGAATGGACAATTGAAACAGACTTTTTTGGTAGCGACCACTTGCCAATTTCTTGTGATATATTTAAGAGAGTCCAACCTCAGAAACCAATCCATAGACCTCTTTTTAAAATAAATGCAGCTCACTGGAACCTCTATACAACTCTCTCTATCAGTCACAACTATTCAATACCAGTAAGCCAAAACATTAACAAAGAATCAGCCAACCTAAGCAAAATCATTTTAAGAAGCGCGAATTACCACCGGGAGCTAGATGGTTTGAATCAGGGTGTGTGAAGTGTCTGTGTATTTGGTTTTTTCCCCGAGTAACTCAAACGTCTGTTCGATTCAGATGTTAAAACAGGAGTGACTTTTATTAATAATGTTTTTGGGTCTCTAAGTTTTGTCTATCTTTGTGTGTCTGTTACAATCGAAATAATGCATGTGTGTATGTATGTAAAATGTATGTATGTTTTGTGTATGTATGTTTTATGTTTCATATGAATGTATGTTTTATGTATGCATGTTTTATGTATGTATGTTTTATGTATGTATGATCATCATATATATATTATCAATCGTTCTGGGAACAGGAAAGAGTCGATGACACGTCTTCTTTCGTGGTCTCGTTCCCCAATTTAGTAACCAGGGTGTTGGGTTGGTAACTCGCGCACGAAAGTATCCCAAAGTCCTCTCCCAAAACATTGCACTGCGTGCCTTGGTGGAGCAAGGAACTTGAGATCCTTCGTAAGCAGAAAAACACAGCCTGGCAAAAACTTAAGAGACACATTTCTCATGAACATATAACAGATTACAGACAAAAAGTATTTTTTAGACGAACCTTGAAACAAGTTAAGAAAGAATCTTTAGCAAATTTAACCGAAGAAATCAACCCTTTAACACCCATTCCACAAATTTGGAACAACATTCGCAGACTCTGGGGTCTGATCCCTTCAAAGGGACTACACTGTTTTCGAAAACCAAACCCAACTGAAAATATTACGCAACAACAAGAAATTGCTGATATCTTCGGAAGTAACTGGTCTATAGAAGCAACTCCAACTTCACCAACTTATTTAAGTCTAACAAAAGTAGGATATTAGCGGACGATAGAACAAGAAATAAATTTCATTGAATTTTCCTATGCCCTAGATTCTCTAAAAGGCAACACACCCAGCTTGGATCGAATAACTTACTCCATGATTAAAGCACTGCCTAGAGAAGTCCAGAACAGACTTATAAACTTATACAACGCAATACTGGGTGGCGTTATACCACAACAATACAAACTGAGCATGATTATACCAATATTAAAACCTAACAAAGACAAAACAAATGTCTCGTCTTATAGACGAATTTCCCTTAACTTATGCTTGGCAAAAGTCCTCGACAAAATTATAGCAAAAAGACAATGGTGGTTTGTAACTACAAATAAACTTCTACACTATTGTCAAGACGGCTTTAAAAAAGGTAAATCTGTTATGGACTGTCTCCTATTTATAGACCACCTGGGGACTAAATCTTTGGACACAAAAAACCATATTTCAATAATATCTCTCGACTTTGCTAAGGCGTTTGATAAAATAGGAATACATGTCGTAATAGATCAGCTAATTAAGTGGAAAGTTGGCCCATTTATACTTAATTACGTCAAGACCTTTATGACAAACAGAAAAATAACAGTTAAAGTAGGAAAGTTCTATTCAAAATCACTTCCACTCGAGAATGGTATTCCTCAAGGATCGCCACTCTCAGTGATCCTGTTTGTCATTGCATATCAAAAACTTTCAGAAATCATTGATCTACATAAGGAAATAAGCATAAGCTCATATGCCGACGATTTTAATCTTATGATTAAATTAGACAGAACAAAAAATAAAGCAATACACCTCGAATCTTTATTTAGTAATATAGCTGATTGGTGTCTCTACTCTGGGGGGCAGTCTTGCGCCCGCGAAATGTAAACATATGCACATCTGCAACAAACATATTTGCTCGTGTAATGTATCTACCAGCAATTTTCAAATTCCGAATGTAGATTTTTTTGAAACTTTTAGGTGTTACATTCAACAAGAAACACAGGTGGAACACCCACATTGACGCACTTTCCGTTTCTCTGTCTAAACGACTAGATATTATTAAATGTCTTTCAGCACCTAAATTCGGATGCAGTACACTCACATTAATATCTATCTTTAAGTCGCTTTTAGTGTCCAAAATAGACTTTGCCTTGCCAATATATGGAACGGCAGCACCAATCCATTTAAAAAAATTTAAAACAATTGTAAACTCGGGAGTGAGGATAGCCCTGGGAGCATTTAGAACCACGCCAACGGCAAACTTACTGTTTGAAGCAAACGTCGCAGCCCTTGAAGTCAAAAAAGAATTACTTACATCTAATCTCTTTAACCTCATATTAAACAGCGCTGACTCCCTAATCAATAACGTAATAAAAATGAAGTAAGTAAGTCGTCTCGCCGACTTAGGTATACCATACACCAGTAAAACAAACATTTCAAATTTGTAATAACAAATGCATTTGCCTATTTTAAAAAAATCCTGTTCACATGCTTTTTACAAGCATATCTTAGTATCTCGCTCACTCATGCATATGAGCACCCTAGCGCCCCACCCGCCAACGGCCAACTCCGGCCTTTTGGAAAAACGGTTTTATGCATAACTTGGCTATTTTTTTTTCTCCGATTTTGATCAAATTTGGTATTTTGCTGGGTATTAGTATTAAATTTAAGTGTGCCAAATTTAATTGCACAAGGTAGAAAATTACGGGAGATAGTCGAGTTTTTCAAATTTCGGGGGGCGGAAAGGGGCGCGGCAAAATCTTTATACTTACAAAATGTGCGCATTTACTAAGCAAAAAACGTTTTTTTTGAATTGCGGGGGCGTGGCAAAATCTTTATACATACAAAATGTGAGCATTTATTAAGCAAATATACATACCAAATATGGTGTCTCTAGCTGCAATAGTTTTTAAGATAAACGTTTTTTTTTTGAATTGCGGGGGCGGAAAAGGGCGTGGCAAAAATTTGAAACAAACTCGATCACCTACATTCGCCTACATTCCAAATTTGGTGGCTCTATCTCTTATAGTCTCCGAAATCTAGGCGTTCATACGGACGGACAGACGGACGGACGGACTCGGCTGTTGATACTGATCAAGAATATATATACTTTATGGGGTCGGAAAAGCTTCCTTCTGCCTGTTACATACATTTTGGCGACTTTAATATACCATTTCACCCTATGGGTGTATGGTATAAAAATACAAACCAGCGAAAGTGGGGAAAAAACATTCGGTCTTGGACAGAGTCCTCTTATCAAACAAGTATATTGAAATCAGCATAAGACCTTCAAAGAAACTGAAACAAAAAGCCTCCCCATGGGCACTTAAGTCGAATACAATAAATACACAATTTAGCAGCTTTAGCAAAAGCGCAACGTCTCCAGAAGTATATAGACAGCAGTTCCATCAATACAAATCAAATCAGAACAATAAAACATTCAAAATTTACAGATGGTTCGCAAATAAATGAATCGACAGGTTACGCTATAACTACTGATACTGACGTCTTAAAAATTGGTCTTTTTCGGACATACTAAACTGTGTTTTCTTCAGAATTAATAGCCTTACACGAAGCCATATTACTCTTAAAAGCAGGAAAAGAAAAATTTGTTATTTGTTCAGATACTCTCTCCTCCCCTCAATGCCACAAAAAAAAATTAGCAACGATTCCTATTACATTGTTGAGATACGAAATCTATTGATAAGACTCTTCCCAAAATTCTCCCTGCTGTGGATCCCTAGCCACATTAACATAAAAGGAAATATAAAAGCAGAATGCAAATACACAAAAATATTTAAGACAAACCTAATTAGTTATGTAGAACCCAATATTATCGTAACTTGGAACTTGCCCAAAACAAATTTAAAACAAAATTGTAACCAGAACAAAATATTCATAGAAGGAAATAATATAATAAAAATATACGACTATAAAAAACACCGCAAGCACTGCCAAGTCTATACCCTGTATTTCCCGCCTGAGCACAGGCTATTTTCTACGTGTTGGGGGAGTAATATATCCGCCTCTCCATCCACCCACATAACTTCGCCCCTTTTTTAGTCTACAAAACGGATGTTTACTGCAACCGAGACTAAACAAAACTTTATAAACAAATCTGTCCCCAAAAAATCTTCCAGCGTGAGAATTCAACATTATAAACAAATCTGTCCCCAAAAAATCTTCCAAGCGTGAGAACGCTTAGTAGGCGAAATCAATAAGCCAATCAAATTCCAGATCAAGATATCATCCGATCAAAAGCTCCCACTACTAACATAAAAAGCTTTCTAACCGAACTTTCAACATAATTGTAAACATCAAAAGCTTTCTAACCGAACTGTAAACATAATTGTATGAATAATGATAAGTTAGTTCTTAAGACGCATTCTTTAAATAAAGACCGTTTCTTTCGAGTTCGATAGATCCAATATTTTCTTTTTTTTTCACTTATAAAGGAAATGGATTTATAATTGGCGCAGTCGGTAGGATAAAACGAAATATATTTAGTGCGTGCAAAACCTGTGTATAAGCGACCGTTACGGATATCTAATCTAAGGTTGCCTAATAAACTAGACCTTTTGTGTACCATTAAATAAGTAAATGTGCGAAACTTGTGTCAAGCCACCGTTACAGATATCAAATCTGAGGTTGGCCCGTGATCGAGACTTTTTGTGCTAAAAATTAAAATAATAAGGAGCCGTAAGCAATTAAGGCCCAAAGCCCCCGAAAATTTTTTTTTCGTTTTATCCGCAAAAGAACCTTTCGTGCAGTCAAAAGCGCGACATCGAATCGTGGAGTTTGAGTACAGTGTTGGAGGAAATAATAAAAACAACAACCTTCTTTGATTTTGAACTCTTTGTTTTCCAACGTTGGACAAACTATCCGAGATGTCCCTAGAAGAAACACACCTGAACTAGGCACCCACTATGCTTAGACAGTTGCCCAATTTCGATGGTGACGCTTCGACCTTGAGCACGTTTATACGGAGAGTTGATTATATTTTACAACTCTACCCGACGAGGGACGTCCGCCAACACAGTTTGATGTACGGCACTATAGAGATGCAGCTCACTGGAGAAGCACAACGGACATCACAACTATCGCAAGCCAACAATTGGAGCGAGTTGCGGGCCGCCCTCATCAGCGAATATAAGGTGCAAACGCCATATGAAGAACTACTACGACGGCTATACCACACTTTTTTTTGGAGGAAACCTTCGTAAGTTTATTGAAGATTTAGAACATAAGTCATTCATTATAGTAAATAAGTTAGCATTAGAAGGCAACGCGGCCAACACCGTATTATACACAAATGCCATGAATAACACAATCAAAGATGTTATTATCAAAAGATTGCAAGACAAACTTTACATGACATTAGCAAAATTTGATATTTCTACAGTGTCTAATTTAAAGCAAGTAGCCCAGAGAGAAGGCCAATATGAAAATAGTTCCACCGAGAAACCCAAAACTAATAATCAGAGTACTTCAGGAAACTCAAACTACAGATCAAACCAAAATAATTCAGGGCAAACCTATTATAGGCAAAGCAACCAATACAATAATTCAAATCCTACTCCCCAAAATAATCAACAGCTTCGAGAAGAATTTCAACAAAATCTTAATCAGGGCAGACAGGGAAATCCACTTAATTATCAGATTCAGAATCAATCCCAGAATCAAAATCCCGTGGTAAATCAACCTACTAAAAGGCAAAGAGAAAGTACCAGTGGTCAGAATAGAATGGACTGGTCCGAAAGTTTTCATCAATCAGCCTCGGATCAGACAGTTCAAACAGAACCAATGAACCAAACAGATCAACCGAGTACGTCCAATCAAACCCCTATATCCAACTAAAAATCAATAACATCCCCTTAAAGTGCGTCATAGATACAGGCTCTTCAATAAATATTATCAAGAAAAATTATTTCAATTTTCCAGAAACCTCAGAAAATTTGAATGTCCAAACAATAAAAGGAATAATAGAGCTTAATAAAAGCGTATCTTTTGCACCAAGCAAACTTTGCCCCAACCATCAAAAATTTTATTGCCATACATACTACTAGGTAGAAAATATCTCAAAGCATGTCAAGCCGTTATAAACTATGAAGAAAATAGTGTGACATTATCAAATCATAAATTTTATTTCAAATTCACTAATAAAGAAGAAAAAGAAAAATCAATACCTTATCCTCCCCCAGAGTTCAAATATGAAGCGTTCACAGAGGAAATAAATAACAGTATCGAGGAAAAAAACGAATTTAGACTCGATCACTTAAATTCAGAAGAAGTAGAAAAGTTAAAGAAAATATTGCATGAATTTAGCGATATCCAGTATAGGAAAGGTGAAAATTTGACCTTTACTAGTACAATAAAGCATAACATCAGAACCAAGCACGAGGACCCAATATACAAACACCCATACAAATACCCACAAATCTTTGACGAAGAAGTCAATAAACAAATTAATGAAATGATAGAACAAGGAATCATACGAAAAAAGAAATCGCCATATTGTTCTCCAATCTGGATTGTACCCAAAAAAGAGGACGCATCCAAGGAACAAAAGTTCCGTTTAGAAATCGACTATCGTAGTCTAAATGAGATCACTATCGATGACAAGTTCCCAATACCGGTAATGGATGAAATATTAGACAAACTTGGAAAATGTCAATATTTCACAACCATTGACCTCGCCAAAGGATTCCATCAAATCCAAATGGATCCCAAATCAATCGAAAAAACCGCATTTTCCACTAAACATGGTCATTACGAGTACACACGAATGCCATTTGGTCTAAAAAATGCACCAGCCACGTTCCAAAGGTGTATGAATAATTTACTGGAAGATCTAATCTATAAAGATTGTTTAGTCTACTTAGACGATATAATTGTTTATTCCACCTCATTAGAAGAACATTTGGCATCACTAAAAAGAGTCTTTGCAAAATTGCGCAACGCTAATCTAAAACTACAATTAGATAAATGGGAATTCTTGAAAAAGGAAACAGAATTTTTAGGTCCCGTCATAACTACAGAAGGCATCAAACCAAACACAGATAAAGTCAAAACAATTCAAAAATTTCCGATTCCTAAAACCTCAAAAGAAATAAAATCATTCTTAGGATTATGCGGATTCCTCCGCAAATTCATACCAAACTTTCCACATATTGCAAAACCTTTAACTCTTGGGTTAAAGAAAACAGCTAAAATAAACATAGACGAACCAGATTATATTTCATCCTTTGAAAAATTAAAATATGAACGATCCCATAATTGCATATCCCGATTTCAAAAAACCATTCTTTCTAACCACAAACGCTAGCAATATAGCTTTAGGTGCGTTCATCTCACAGGACCATAGACCTATTTCTTATGCTAGTAGAACACTCAATGAACATGAACTTAATTATTCAGCCATAGAAAAGGAACTACTATCTATGGTATGGGCAACCAAATATTTTAGACCATAACTCTTCGGCAGACCTTTTGAGATCCTAAGTGATCATAAACCCCTTGTATGGTTGGAAAATATCAAAGAACCTAACATGAAATTACAGAGATGGAAGATAAAACTAAACGAACTCGATTATAAAATAAAGTACTTACCAGGAAAAGAAAATTACGTGGCAGACGCCCTATCTAGAATAAAACTAGATGAAAATCTTTTAGGTGAAGAATCAAGTAGTTCTAGAGCCACAGTACCTAGTGCTCAAGAAGATAATGAAAACCTAATAGCCATTTCAGAAAAACCTCTAAATTTCTACAACCGTCAAATAGAATTCACTAAATGCAATGAAAATAAAATCAACGTTTCTCACTATTTTCACAAAACTAAGATAGAAATATCATATGTAGAAATGACCAATCAGTTTGCTAAAGAAATTATCAAAAAATAATGCACTTTACATCGAAAACGACTTAGATTTTCAAACACTCCAAGAAGCTTATCTAGAAATAATTAGTCCGGACAGCCAAACAAAAACTTTAAGAATCACTTACAAATTAAAAGACATTCCTACTTATGCAGAATTCAACGAAATTATACAAAAGAACCATAAATCACTACTTCATCCAGGTATCACTAAAACTCAAAACTGGTTTAAAGAGAAATTCTATTATCCAGACTATCAAAAACTAATTCAAAACTTCATTAATGAATGCCATATATGTGGGGTTGGGTTGGTAACGCCGAATGGCCAGACCACCTCAAAACAGCTGTTTAACGACGGTGTGGCAAGCGATCCATGTGAGACGAGGTGGCAAGCGACCCACAAAACGACGATGTGGCAAGGCTGCTACGAGACGACGAGGAGGAAGAACTTTTTAAGACGAGCCAACGACGAGAAGACGTGTATTAAAGAAGTAAAGCAGTATTAAAGACGAAAAACGCGTATAAAAGATGTAAAGACGTATTAAAGACGAAAGACGTGTAAAGACGAATGAGAAACGACGCTCTCATTAAAAACCTAAAGACGAAACAATTAACATTCAATTCAACCATTTTTATAGTTACTAAAACCTAATTATAATCTAAAATAAAACCTATTACCATATAACTAAATATAAATCTAAATGGGACTACTTATTTCTACGGAATCGGAACCCAGTCCCACAAAATTGGGCGCTCGTCCGCGATCGGTAAAAAGAGAATGGTGAAAAGTGAATTGTGAAAAGAAAACTGTGAAAAGATTGCTAAAAAAGTATAAAGAAGTTATAGGAGAAACTGACTAATAGAATATAAAATAATAAATGCTGTAAAAAATAACCCAATTTTTTCCCATCATAACCAAAATGCCGTGTTTAAAAAATTTCATTAATGCTAAAATTGCTAGCGCCAGTAGAGCAAGCATTACTGCTTTGCATAAATATGTATATGAGCGAGAGGGAGACACAAATAATCGGCAACGGTTAAGAGAATTTTCTGGATTCAGCTTCGATGAGAATGACGCGCAGTACGAAAGCAAGAAAATATACGTTGAACAGAACTTGTTTGAACGTGATCTCGTTTCTATATGTAACATACTCGGTATAGGGCACGAAGTAGGGAATTTGCAGTTACATATATTCCACGAACTTCGCAGTTTGCTTTGTGAAAACGAAGAGCGCAACGAAGAAAGCAGCGACGAATTTGACGATCAAGAGGGTAACGAAAGTGTCGCTCACAGTAGTGTGTACAATGATGCAGAAAACGTTGAACAGAAAGAGAAAGGGAACTCACAAAGATGTAAGAGAAATAGTGGAGACGAAAAACGTTATAGTGACATTTCTATGCGTTTTGGTATGAATTTTCGTGACATAGAGGACACAATTAGAACATTCGATGGAACAAATTCAATTGGAATTGAGGAATGGCTTGCAGAATTCGAGGATCAGGCTCTTTTGATGGACTTTAATTACCTTCAAAAATTAGTTTTTGCTAAAAAGTCGCTAAGAGGCAATGCCAAGCTATTTGTTTTTAGTGAAAGAGGTATTAATTCTTGGTCAATACTCAAAAATGCACTATTAAGCGAGTTTAGACAGACCGTATCGAGCAAAGAATTACATAAACAATTGAGCGAAAGAAAGCGAAACAAAAGTGAAAATATGCAAGAATATTTTTATAAAATGAAAGACATTGCATCGCGCGGTAGAATCGAAGATCAAGCTCTAATTCAATATATAATCGACGGGATAGATGAACGTGAAACTAATAAATCGGTTTTATACGGTGCAAATGACTTAAAGAATTTTAAATCAAAACTAAGAAGCTATGAAACAATGTGTGAAAAATCCAAAGCAGTCGACCGCAGTGTTTTTGTTAAAAAGATGCCAAGTAACGTTATATCCAAAAATAAAAAAGTCAGCTGTTATAGTTGTGGACATAAAGGCCATATAGCAAGTGATTGCAGCAATAAAGAAAAAGGTCGAAAATGTTTTAAGTGTAACCAATTTGGGCATATTGCCAGTAAATGCAGTCAAGTTAAACAAAAGGATGAACAAAAAGTGAATGCGTATACTTTACAATGTCAAAGTAAAATTACGAGTAAAACAGTGTTAATAGAGAATATAAATTGTTCGGCTTTATTTGATACAGGCAGCAAATTCAATGTTATGCGCGAAGACTTATTCAAAGAACTAAGTGAGCAAAAACTTTTGTCGTGCAGTGATGAGAATCAAATTAGACCAATTGGGCATTTCGAAAAATCAATTAAAATCGATAATGATGACTATGTTCTTGACTTTTACGTTGTTGATATTAAAATAATCATTGGTGAACAGATTTGCCTTCTTGCTGAATTAATTTTCAATCGTTATGGTCTAACAGTGCGTAAATATGTAGAGAATGAAATCGAGATTTCGGAGTTGAATATAATGCAAATTGAATCTATCGAGAATAATGACGAAATAAATATAGATCAAGGTGCGGGTGAAAAAGCTAAAATTGAAATTCGAGATTTAATTGAAAACTATAAGCCGGTTAAAACAAAGTCAACCCAAATCGAGATGAACATAACATTAAATGCCGAAACCCCAATATTTTCGCGTCCGCGCAGACTACCGTTTCAAGAAACAAAAATAGTCGACGAACAAATTAAAGAGTGGATAAACAACGATATAATTGAAGAATCTAATTCAGAGTTTACAAGCCCTGTAGTCCTTGTCAAAAAGCGTGACGGCTCACCGAGACTTTTTATTGATTTTAGACGCATCAATAAGGTAATTGTAAAAGATCGTTTTCCCCTGCCTCTTATTGAAGACCAACTTGATAGACTCCAAGATGCAAAGGTATTCAGTACAATAGATCTGAAAAACGGATTTTTTCACGTGCCAGTGGCCGAATCAAGTAAGAAGTACACATCGTTTGTGACTCAGAATGGCCAATATCAATTTAAAAAAGTACCTTTTGGAGTCTCCAATTCGCCTGGTGTGTTTCAACGGCACATTAACGCAATATTTCGACCCCTTACTCGCCGAGGTATTGCACTTCCCTACATAGACGACGTAATAATTCCAGCAAAAGATGAAAAAGAAGCTGTTTTAAATTTAAAAGAAGTTATTACTACCTGCAAAGACTATGGACTGGAACTCAACATTAAGAAGTGTCATTTTTTGAAAAGACGAATCCAATTCTTAGGACATATTATTGAAAATCAGATGTTGTATCCAACAACCGAAAAGATTGAAGCCGTTTCTAAATTCAAAATTCCTCAGACACCCAAGCAATTGCAAAGTTTTTTGGGTTTAAGGTATTTCAGAAAATTTATACCCAACTACGCAATTATTGCAAAACTATTAACAGACTTGTTGAAATCCAATAATAAATTCTATCTAGGTGCAGCAAAAGAGTATGCTATCAATTTATTAAAGAAGAAGTTGACCGAAAATCCAGTATTAAAGATATATAACCAGAAGTTCGAAACAGAAGTTCATACAGATGCTTCAATAGATGGATTTGGTGCGGTCTTATTGCAAAAATCAGATGAAGACAACGAATTACACCCTGTTTATTTTATGAGTAAGAAGACTACAGATGCACAGCGCAAGTACTCGAGTTATAAGCTGGAAGTTCTAGCAGTCATTGAGGCCTTGAACAAGTTTAGAGTTTACCTTTTAGGAATCAATTTTCGTTTGATAACTGACTGCAATGCTTTTACGAAGACACTTTATAAGCAAAGTTTGTGCACAAGAGTTGCACGTTGGGTCTTATTTCTACAAGAGTATAATTTCAAAGTTGAACATCGTCCTGGAACACGTATGAAGCATGTAGACGCCCTGAGTAGATATCCAATATTCACAATAACTGAAGATAGTATGAGTATCGGACTGAAGCAAGCTCAAATGAAAGACGAACAACTTGAAGCTATTAAGCAAGTATTTACCGATAAAAAGCAGTCCTATGACAATTATTTTTTAAAGTCAGATATTTTGTACAAGCTTGTAAATGATGTCGAATTGATTGTAGTACCAAACAGTATGCAGAAACAAATAATTAGCCGAGCACATGACAGAGGTCACTTCGCAATCAGAAAAACTAAGGAGTTGATTTGCAAGGATTATTATATACCAAACATCGAGGATAAAATCGAAAAATACATAAGCTGCTGTATACCGTGTATCATGAATAATCGGAAAAGAGGTAAGCAGGAAGGTCTGCTACATCCACTGCAAAAAGAAGACGCCCCGTTGCACACATATCATGTAGATTTTTTGGGTCCCCTTGATTCGACGCATAAGAATTATAAGCATATCTTAGCCGTAATTGACTCATTCACTAAATTCTGTTGGCTTTATCCGACGAAGTCAACCACTGCAAACGAAGTTATAGCAAAGCTATCTGGACAGAGTTCAATTTTCGGTAATCCTTCGACAATTATTTCGGATAGAGGTGCTGCTTTCACCGCAGATATCTTTATTCAGTATGGCCGAGATGAAAACATTAAATTGGTGAAGACGACAACTGGTCTACCCCGAGTAAACGGACAAGTCGAGAGGTTGAATGCAATTATAATTTCAGTACTTTCTAAGCTCAGCATCGATGATCCAACGAAATGGTACAAACACGTATCCAGAGTCCAACAAGCAATTAATTCCACATATGCTAGAAGTATTAATTCCACACCTTTCGAGCTGCTAATAGGAGTGAAGATGCGAACCAATGACGATGATCAGCTGATAAAACTAATTAATGATGAAACCATAGCTACATTTAAAGACGACCGCAACGAACTACGATTTAAAGCCAAGACGCAGATCCTGAGGATGCAAAACGAGAATAAGAAGTCATACAATTTGAGACGTAAACCAGCTAAACATTACGACGTTGGTGATCTAGTCGACATAAAGCGAACACAATTTGGCGCCGGCCTAAAATTGAAGCCAAAGTATTTGGGCCCATACCAAGTTGTTAAAGTAAAGCAAAACAATGCATATGATGTACTAAAGATGGGAAATTCAGATGGTCCAAAGAATACGTCAACGTGTGCTGAATATATGAAGCCATGGTCAACAGACTATGATGATGATGACGACGGCGCATTCGGGCCGAATGCTTAGTCAGGACGGCCGGATGTGGGGTTGGGTTGGTAACGCCGAATGGCCAGACCACCTCAAAACAGCTGTTTAACGACGGTGTGGCAGCGACCCATGTGAGACGAGGTGGCAAGCGACCCACAAAACGACGATGTGGCAAGGCTGCTACGAAACGACGATTAAAGAAGTAAAGAAGTATTAAAGACGAAAGACGCGTATAAAAGATGTAAAGACGTATTAAAGACGAAAGACGTGTAAAGACGAATGAGAAACGACGCTCTCATTAAAAACCTAAAGACGAAACAATTAACATTCAATTCAACCATTTTTATAGTTACTAAAACCTAATTATAATCTAAAATAAAACCTATTACCATATAACTAAATATAAATCTAAATGGGACTACTTATTCCTACGGAATCGGAACCCAGTCCCACATATATGCAATTTATCGAAATCAGAAAATCGAAATACTAAATTAACCTTTGAAACCACCCCAGAGATATTTAACACTAGAGAAAAATACGTGATGGATTTCTATCTAATCGACAACCAACAATTTTTATCTTGCATAGATATTTTCTCAAAGTACGCGACTTTAGTTGAAGTTAAAAGTCGAGATTGGCTTAAAACAAAAAGGGCAATCATAAAAATTTTTAACGATATGGGTAAACCCTCAGAAATCAAAGCAGATAAGGACTCAGCTTTTATTTGTATAGCACTTCAAAATTGGCTACAATCAGAAAACGTTAATATAAGTATAACATCGAGCAAAAATGGCGTTTCAGATGTGGAAAGATTTCACAGAACCGTAAACGAAAAACTAAGAATTATTAATGCAGAAGACAAACAAACTAAATTTGTGTAAACTCTCTATTATTTTAGTTTTTTATCTGTTGAGATTGTCTTTGTATTTTCGGATTTTATTCTTTTCTTAAATTTAATTGCACATGTGGTCTTATTGCCTATATTCGAGAGAGTGTGCCCGTACCCCGCCTCAGTATATTATACCCTTTCAGTGTGACCAAATAAGATTATCGGGAAAATAATCGCTGAGGAGAGGAGCGGGCTTATTTAAAATATTCTTAATGTTTACATTCGGCCAATCCTGACATTTGATCGACCTCGATCATACAATTTTACATACAACATACAATATACGTACATATTACAAACAGAAACTCACAGTTTTATCACACGCATGCATCCACGGCTTGAGTCGGGCTGATTCTAAGATACCTTTGTACGGCAATTGAGTAAGTTGACAATCGTCAATATCGGTGACTTCGTAACGGTCATTTGGAAAGACTCGATTTATCTTATAAGGACCACGGTACTTAGGAGCGAACTTTTTGCACGACCCGGGAGTGACATCAACATTGCGAATGGCCACAAAATCATTGACCCTATAGGATAATGGTGCCTTATGCCTTAAGGCGTACCGTTTTTCATTTCGCTCCTGTGATAATTGAATTTTCGCACTTGCCTCTTGCCTAGTGGCCTCAAGATTACTGGGGTTTTCTGAACTAAATTTCTCCTCAAGATACTCGGTTAATTCATCTACTAGGGGGCCTCGCTGATCGCAACCAAACAACAACATTGATGGAGTTTTACCGGCACTACTCTGCACTGAGTTATTGATAGCGAACTCTACACGACTAACTAATTTATACCAATCGGCTTGAGCTAAAGGTTCTGACAACTTTCCCAACATTGGGGTCAACACACGGTTCACACGCTCGACCTGTCCATTAGCTTGAGGCGCGGCAGTAGCTACTTTAATGTGATGAATATTTCGGTTCTCTACAAATTCAGCAAACTCAAACGACGTAAAACACGTACCTCTGTCGGATATAACTCTTCTTGGTCGGCTATAATAATCAAAATATTTCTCTAACGCGGCGGTAACTTCTTTTGTACTAGTGGAATTTACGGGATACAATTTAACAAACTTTGTAAATGCGTCAATCACTACCAAAAGGTGCTTTCTTTTTGATGTGATACTCGGTAAGGGGCCTAAGTGGTCAACATGGATAGTATCAAATGGAATCGGACTCTTCGGAATACTATGCAAGGTTCTATTATGTATAGTTCTGGGAACACTATGTAGGATACACGGCAGACAATCCTTTATAAATGCTTCGACTTTTGCATTCATTAATGGGAACCAGTACTTTTCCTTCAAATTGTTTACACATTTCTCAACGCCTAAATGGCCCAGTTTCTCATGACACCTTCTTATTAATTCCCCTTGCATGCGAGTCGGTGCATACAAACACAGTCTCTCCTTAGCATTTCTTTTGTACACTATACCATCAATTAACTCAAATCCAACATCATCGCCTTTTTCTAAATTTTCCCTTAATTTACGGATATCCGGATCTCTTATCTGTTCTGTCTGCAATAATAAATCAACATCTTGCGGAGACGCACCTACTACACCAACCAGGTTTGCCGACTCATTTCGATCGAGCTGGTCACTTCTTTCACTTTGGTTACATAGTAACGGATCTTTACTCTCTTGTATTCTACTTAATCTCGGATCAACAGAACTCTCATCTAAAGAGAAACAACTCTTCCTTAACTGAGCACACGGTTCTATCTCAAACGGGCTTGAGCAACTTTTCCCTAATGGAACACACGGATTTGTCTCACACGGTTTTAAATAATTCTTCCCTAAAGCGGCACACGGTTTTATTTCACACGGGCTTATCTCACACGGGTCTATCTCACACGGTTTTATCTGAAACGGTTTTGAACAAATTTTCCCTAACGGAACACACGGTTTTATCTGAAACGGTTTTGAACAAATTTTCCCTAACGGAACACACGGTTTTATTTCACACGGGTTTATCTCACACGGGACTATTTCACACAGTCCAATCGAATCTCCACTAAACTCATTTTTCTCTGAGGGGACACACGGTTCTATTGGGGCATTCGGGTCTCTCTTCACTAACAAATCGCAAGGATCAAAATCACCTTCTGCAATATCTTCTAACAACTCGGTTTGCCGACTTAATGCGTCTACATGGCCCATGTTTGAACCGGATCTGTGAACAATGGAATAATCAAAATTTTCCAATTCCAACGACCACCGCGCAATGCGGGGATTTATTGATTTTTTACTTAAGGTTTGGACCAACGAATTGCAATCAGTAACGATCAAAAATGGTCTGTGTTCTAGATATACGCGAAATCGGCGCACTGCATATATTATGGCCAAAGTTTCGAGTTCGAAACTGTGATAGCGGGACTCGGCGGCTGTCGCCTTTCGGGAATAATAAGAGACTGGATGCATTTTGCCATCAGTCTGTCTTTGCATGAAGGAGGCACCAAAGCCATTTGAACTGGCGTCAGTATGCAACTCAGTTTCGTAATTAGGGTTAAAGATAGCTAATACGGGCGGACTAGATAAAGCGGATCTTAACGTAACAAATGCGTTTTTAGCGGTTTTGTTCATCGGAAATGGGCCACCTTGTTTAAGCAACTCAGTTAACGGTTTGGCAATGCGGGAGAAATTCGGAACAAATTTGCGAAAATAAGAAAATAGGCCCAAGCAGGAATGCAATGCTTTGCTGTTAAGTGGTTCTGGGTATTTTTGAATAGCTTTTATATGTGTATTATTTGGTAAAATTCCCTTATCACTGACTTCATATCCTAAATAATCTATTCGCTTCTGTAGGAAAATGCTTTTCTTCAAATTGAGCTCTAAATTGTACTCAATAAAACGATCTAACAGTTTTGCTAACAACTTAAGATGCTGATCCACGGTGCGAGTGGCAAGAATAATATCGTCCATATACACCACAAGTTCTCGGTCTCTAATCATATCACTAAGTATGTTCGATATAAATCTCTGAAATACAGCTGGTCCGTTCTTCAGACCAAAAGGCATTCTCAGATATTCGAACTGCCCATCGGGTGTAACAAATGCGGTGTATTTAATTGAATCCTCTTCCATGCCTACATGGTAAAAACCACTTTTCAAATCTATGACGGAAAATACGGTCTTGCCTTCCAGGTATTCTAGGCAATCTTCTATTAAAGGCAACGGAAAATTATCTCTCACTGTCTTCTTATTTAAACCTCGATAATCAACGCACATTCGTATATTGCAATCTTTTTTTCGCACTAGGACAATGGGGGACGCATAGGGGGAATTGCTTGGTCGGATTACATTAGTGGCTAACAACTCACTAACTGTTTTAGAAACGATTCCTCTCTCACGATATGATAATCTTCTAGGACTACTATGAAATGGTGTTGTATCCGTCAGACATATTCTCATCATATCTTTGGGCGAGCCGTAATTAATTGAAAATCTGTCAACGTAATGCTCACTCACAATATCTCGGCACTCACGCATCGCACCTAATCCAAATTGACTACCAACAGTAATATTCCCAGTATCTGACAGCGTTGCACAAACAGTTTCAAACTCTGCTAGCCATTCTCGAAACGGGGATGCATTCGTGTTTACATTAGGGTTATTACAATTATTATGCAGATCGGTGGTGTTAATATTAATGGTATTATGCTTATGATATTTAGTAAACAGGGATGCACAGAAGGATTTGTAAACAAAAGCAATGGTACTCTTTAATGATGCGGAATTCTTTTGATACTGTCTTATATTTTCAATCAATGAGAACTTAAGACCTATTTTATTCAAGGCATCTCTACCAAGAAGTAGTTGCGTCGGCATAATATTATCGGGAATAACTAAAAATTGAATTTCATAATATTTTTCGCAAAACAGAAGTAAACATTTGACTGTTCCAAAAGTCAGAATAGATCCACCGCTCAGTCCATGAAAAGAACTTTTAACTAATTTATCGCAATTCAAATGCGGCATCAATGCTCTACTGGCAAAACTTACTGGGCTTCCGGAATCTAATAGGGCAAAAATATTATTGATATCGGTGCATCCCCCTTTACAAGATATTCTTAAACTTACTAATTGAATAAATGACTTATCATCAATGGTGTCCGGGTCTTCACTAGCGCTCATAGCGGCGATCTGGGTTCGCATTGGACAATTCCGGTATTGATGGCCCATTTTGAAGCACCGAAAACAACTTCCTTTCGGTCTCTCGGGGCGTGGACAGTCGGTGCTGATGTGACCAATCTGGCGGCAATTGTAACATTTCATCTCCTTTACAGCTGACGTAGTGGCCTGCGCACTGTCTGAAGTCGGACGAGCTTGAGGAACGTAGTTTCTTGCTGGTGGCTGAACTGTCTGAAAACGCATCATCTTCTCTCGCAATTCGTTGAGAGAAGTGCAATAGTACAACGGTGCGGACAATCCGGTTCGATCTCGTAGTCCGTCAACAATGTACTTGATCACATCTGTGTCTTCAAAATTACCCTGCTGAGCCATATTTCGCATAATGATGAAATACTGCAAGAGTGACTCTCCTTTGCCAATCGGGCGCTTTCTCATTTGGTTAGCAATCTCGTGGTTTGTCATTTGAAGGCCAAATACCTTCACAAGGGCATCCTTCAGTTCCTTCCAGTTTGTCGTCTTTTCGAATATCATATATGCTTTAGCGGATCCCTCCAGCAGTCGGTTTCCCAACGACCAACATTGGGAATCACTCAGCACATACACACTAGCCGCTTTCTCCAGCTCACGAATCCATACGTGAATGGACAGATCACCATCACCAGAAAACTTAGGTACAGTAGTTTCAACATCCTTCAAGTTTATGCGGCAATTATATTCCGGTGTGCTTAAGTTCTCCTCCAGCTCCATAACACGCGTTTTTAGCTCAACCAGGTTCTTACGTGCTGTATACAATTCGATGCTACTAAGAATCGAAGCCAATTCGTCAGAGTCGCTCGCATGTGCGCTTTCACGAACATGCACGTTCGCGTCTGGTCCTACAGACGTCTCACGAGACATCGTAGGCAACTGGTTAGCACCCACTTGATCCGGTGTACTCGGCTGCTCACTGTTTCCTAAGCCGCGCTGCTGAATAGGAGGCTCCGGACCAACATCCACAAGTTGTCCGGCAAGCACATTCGCACGTGGGCTGATTGCCTGCTCTTCGGGTACATGACTTTCTTCAGACGCTTCCAACTGATTCTCCGACATGACTGCTTTTACCAATGCTCGCAATTGGTAAATTGACGCTTCTTTGTCACAAGGTACTTCTTTGGCCGCTAGCAACTCAAACAACGCGGTTTTATTTAATTTAATGATCTCGGTGTATTTCATAAAAAACGACTTTCTTTAGGGCAAACACCACACCTGATTTGTAAACTCTCTATTATTTTAGTTTTTTATCTGTTGAGATTGTCTTTGTATTTTCGGATTTTATTCTTTTCTTAAATTTAATTGCACATGTGGTCTTATTGCCTATATTCGAGAGAGTGTGCCCGTACCCCGCCTCAGTATATTATACCCTTTCAGTGTGACCAAATAAGATTATCGGGAAAATAATCGCTGAGGAGAGGAGCGGGCTTATTTAAAATATTCTTAATGTTTACATTTGAAACTATCCTTTACACATATAACCATAAGACTAAACATCTAACGACAAACAGAACACCAGCGGATATCTTTATTTACGCAGGCACACCTCTTTATAATACGCAAGCTAATAAAGTAAAACAAATTGATAAACTTAATGAAATTAGGCACGATTTTGAAATAAATACAAAATATAAACAAGCCCCCTTAGTTAGATCAAAAACGACAACACCCTTTAAGAAAACAGGAGAAGTTACCCAAGTTGACGACAAACATTATATTGAAACAAACCAAGGTAGACAAACAACACACTACAAATCAAAATTTAAAAAGAAAAAGAAAACTCATCAAAGTAAATATACTAATTAATTTCAGAAATCCCAACATTACTATTTCTACTCTTATCAATGGTACCCTCAACGTATAATCAAAGTATTGAAATTAATCCCATAAAGGCACCTAATGGATATCTTGTATTCAAAACAGGAACCATGGATTTACCCTCAGATTTCGAATATCATTACCTAACTGTAAATTTAACCAACTTACAAAACACCTACAACAACCTAATAGAGCAGTCAGAACCATTTAAGAACAAGGTCCACATTCACTATTTAGTTGAAAAACTAAATCGCGAAATGAACGGCATAAAAATAATAAAGAGAAATAAGCGAGGACTTATTAACATAATAGGTACAGCACATAAATATCTTTTCGGCACTTTAGATCAAAATGATAAAGAAGAGCTTGAACAAAAAGTTGATAGTCTATCATAGCCCAAAATAATGAACTTAATCATATTATCGAAGCATTCAACAAAAATATAGAACTCCTGAATAACCTTACTCTTATACAAGATGCAGACAAAAAATTAAATCTACTGATGTTCAATTTAGAGCATTTTACAGAATACATAGAAGACACAGATCTAGGAATGCAGTTGACAAGATTAGGTATATTTAATCCAAAACTTTTAAATCAACAAGAAATATTTAACATAAATACAGAAAAACTTTTAAACATAAAAACATCTTCTTGGTTAAAATCAGACACGAATGAAATATTCATAATTTCACATATACCTAGGAATATATCTAAAACATCACTATTTAAAATTATAGCCTATCCAGACGAAAAAATTAACACCTTGACAGAAAATATTCAAGAAACTTACTATATTCAAGACAATAAAATTTATGCAAAATCAACCAAAAAACAAGAAATAAATGAATGTATAATTGGCATTATTACACAGAAACCAGCAGAATGCAAATACACAAAAATATTTAAGACAAACCTAATTAGTTATGTAGAACCCAATATTATCGTAACTTGGAACTTGCCCAAAACAAATTTAAAACAAAATTGTAACCAGAACAAAATATTCATAGAAGGAAATAATATAATAAAAATATACGACTATAAAAAACACCGCAAGCACTGCGAAGTCTATGCCCTGTATTTCCCGCCTGAGCACAGGCTATTTTCTACGTGTTGGGGGAGTAATATATCCGCCTCTCCATCCACCCACATAACTTCGCCCCTTTTTTAGTCTACAAAACGGATGTTTACTGCAACCGAGACTAAACAAAACTTTATAAACAAATCTGTCCCCAAAAAATCTTCCAGCGTGAGAATTCAACATTATAAACAAATCTGTCCCCAAAAAATCTTCCAAGCGTGAGAACGCTTAGTAGGCGAAATCAATAAGCCAATCAAATTCCAGATCAAGATATCATCCGATCAAAAGCTCCCACTACTAACATAAAAAGCTTTCTAACCGAACTTTCAACATAATTGTAAACATCAAAAGCTTTCTAACCGAACTGTAAACATAATTGTATGAATAATGATAAGTTAGTTCTTAAGACGCATTCTTTAAATAAAAACCGTTTCTTTTGAGTTCGATAGATCCAATATTTTCTTTTTTTTTCACTTATAAAGGAAATGGATTTATAATTATATATATATTGTATAGCAGCTGTAAGATATCTATATACTATATTTATGTACATATAAGCCTCAGTGGCTTAAACTTTGTAAGTTTAAGTTAACTCTACAATAAATAAATATAAATTTTAGGGGCCGAAAAATTTATAAGTTATTGGGTATTGAGGTTGGACATATGACTCCCCCATCCTAAAGAAAATAGCCTGTCCTCAGGCGGATTCATTGGGATATAGCGAGGAGTTTTCCTCAGCTGTAAAGAGTATCAATTTTTTCAACAATTGGGGTCTCGATTTTTTCTGTGCGAGCACGATTGTTATTTGATCGAAAATGCTTAACTATTAATTCTTGTGGCATTGCCTTAAACTTATAGATTAAGTATGTAATCAAACTTATTATAGTAAGTATAAAAGTGGTTAATGTAATAGTTTGAAATACAGTATAATATTTTGTGTGTTCGTTAATTATCTCTTTTGTTTGGATAAAGGAAATAGGTTCTAGCCTGGTGATATTGTTTGTTACATAAATGCTTCGGCTATAGTCAAGCAATGAATTTGTTATTGATATTTGGTTTAATTGTAAGCCACAATATTAAGTCGTTGTTTACGCAATTTTGATTAAGTTTAGTTTTTAGTAAATTCCATGTTACAATTATATTTGGATCAATTCTTATATGTTTTAGTGTATTTAGTGGTTGGGTTTTGATTTAAAATGCCTATTATACATTCATTAGTTTCTATTTGTTTTGTATTTTTGTTGAACAAAGTGTTGTTGTCAAAATAGTATTTATCGTATGAATTTGCTGTCAAAATATTTTTATTTTCATCTGGACAAAGATAGAAGTTTTCATTATTTCTTGAGGAATGTTTGAAATAATAAATATCTCGTTTGAATTTGGTTTAAGCCAGGTGGATGTTTTCGTATTCAATAGTTTTTCCGAATTAACATGACTTATGTTATGTTTTAAAACTTTTGGGTTGAAAATTCCTAGTCTAGTGAGCTGCATGCCCATTTCTATGTTTTCAATGTATTCTGTGAAATGCTCAAAATTAAAAATTAGAACTTCTAATTCTACAGATTTTTCCTTTTCTTCCTTGAGGTTATTTAATACTTCTAAACCCTTATTTATAGTGTCTGTTACGTAATTTAGTTCGTTTGCTTGTACGCTATTGCTTTCAAGATTGTTTGTTTTTTCTTCTAATTTGTCTTTATCGTCCTGATCAAGAGTACCAAAAAAATATTTGTATATTGAAACAATCCCGTTAATTAGTCCTCGTTTGTTACGTTTTACAATTTGTATCCCATTAATTTCCCTACTTATTTTTTCTGTTAAGTATTGAATATGGATTATTTCTTTAAATTCCTGTGCTTGTTGCATTAAATTGTTAAATGTAATGTCTATTAGCGTTAAATTCACTTTTAAATAATGATATTAAAAGTTTTTCGGTAAGTCCATGGTTCCTGTCTTAAATATTAAGTAACCGTTCGGTGCTTTTACTGGGTTTATGTATTGACATAAACCCAAAGAAAGATGAGGAGAAATAAGGTGAGAAAGGTTGTTAAAAGATTGGCAAAGAACACGAAAAGGTTCGTTATGAGAGTGGTTAGTCAGACATCTATTTAGGTGAATAGGAAAAAAAATGCTGGTCCGGCGTGAGGGAACACAAAAATATAGCGTATCTAGTAAATTGGTAGAAATGACTTCGCCTTTGACTAGTTTATGGAGAAATAGAATTCAAAATATGAGCCTACGGTTGTAAAGTGAATGAAGATTTATAAGAAGAAGTCTGTCAGAATAAGAAGGTAGACGAAGACTCGGGTCCCAATTAAGACCGCGTAACGCGAACTTAAAGAATTGCTTCTGTCACGATTCAATACTACGCTGGTGAACATCATATTGAGAGTTCCACACTGGCGAGCAATATTCTAGAGTAGGGCGAACTAACGAAGTGTATATAACCTTTGTTAAAAAGGATCATCAAATTCTTTGGCCAAACGTTTAATGAAGCCAAGAAGACTGCATGATTTATTGACAATTGAAGATATATGTACATCAAATGAAAGTTTTGGGTGAAACATAACGCCTAAGTCTTTGAATGATGGTACACAATCTAACAGAACAAATTTAATAGAGTAATGAGCTAGGAACGACGACAAACGACTGAAAGTCATAAAAGGGCATTTAAAGGCATTAAGGTGTAATTTATTAACGTGGCATTAATCACAGAACGCATCGAGATCTGATTGCAAGTACTGTTGGAAAGAAGGATCATTGTAGGAATAACAAATCTTGACGTCATCCGCAAACATGAGCACGCGTGAATGAGCCAAGGCCAGAGGCAAATCATTTATAAACAAGGTAAATAACTGTGGGCCCAGATGATTGCCTTGGGGGACACCTGACGTAACTCGAACAGTTTTAGATATCGAGGAACGAAAAGACACCTTTTGGGTTCTGCCAATAAGATACGACTTTAACCAAGCCAATAGTTTCGGGGAAAAACCCATGATGTTAAGTTTCATGAGAAGCATAGAATCATCAACCGTATCGAAAGCCTTACTAAAGTCAGTATAAATAACATCAGTTTGACACTTTTTACGGACGCCATGGTGTACAAGGGTAGTCAATTCTAAAAGGTTGGTCAGCGACGAACGACCTTTCATGAAGCCATGCTGACAAGGAGAAATAGCGGATCTGGATAGGTGTTGAAGGGAAGACGTAATAATTTTCTCAAACAGCTTAGGTCTTGCGGAAAGTTTGCCAATACCACGGTAGTTAGAAATATCCGATTTGCTACCCTTTTTAAAAAGCGGAATAATAAAAGACTCCTTCCAAATATCAGGGAAGCGACAAGTCTCACTCGATATAAAGAATAACCGAGATAAAGGCTTAGATAGGGAAATCGAACACATTTTAAGGATGCAACTAGGTATATTATCAGGCCCGGGTACGAAGGAAGACGTCATAGATGACAAGCCAGAGATAATACAGTCTTCAGTAATACTAGGAAAAAACATACAATTTAAATGTGGAATTGAGAAGGGATAGGGTGTGGGATCCGAAACAGTAGTAGAATAAGTCGACTGAAAAAATTTAGCAAACAGATCTGCAATATCTGAATCATTATTAGCAGTCTGGTCATTAAGTCTGAAGGTGGAAGATAGTAAATTAAAGCGTCTTTTGGAATTAAAAAAGTTGTAAAATCTTTTGGGGTTCTTATAACATTCAAAATTCAAATTTTTTTAAATATCTCGATTTAATGTTACGGAGATTAGAGAGCCTACGTGTGAACCAGACTGGTGCACTGGAAACGGTAGAGACATTCACATAAGGAACGCATTTATCAATTAGAAATTTAAGAGCTTAGAGAAAAAATTCACTGCACAATCTATATCACAGCACTCAAATAGAAATGACCAATCAAAAGAGAAAATAAGGCTGTTAGGAAGATTGAAATTTGTTTTACGAAAACATCTACGTCGAGAATTTGAGATGTTATTAAATGAATTAGTAACGGAATTGTAAGAAATAGTAACTTCAAGGGCTGTGTTTGAGATACAGAACTAACAGTGGGATCCGAGACAAAAACAAGATCAAGGATTCTTTTAGAAGAGTTAAGTAAAGACTTCGACTGATATAGCGGACATTCAAGTAGGCTTTCAAGAAAAATATGTTGAGATGAAGGAATTAAGAAAGATAGATTGTCATCAACAAGCCAAGAAATATTGGGCAAGTTAAAATCACCTAAAACTATAAGAAAATCACGATCTTTAAGACGACTAAAAACAGTTTGCAAAGCATCAGCATGGTGCATGTAGATCATGATATCACGAAGCTGAAGGAATATATGAACAAGAGATATATAAGCTAAAGTTAGAACATGTAACTTCAACACAAATGAACTCAACACCTAAGGGGAGATCAATCGGCACAACACTTGAACACAGATTCGAGTTGACAGCAATGAGTACTCCACCTCCACGACGACCAACACGATCAAGCCTATAAGAAATAAAATTTTTAGAAAGAATTTCATTATCCAAAACTGAGGAGTTGAGCCAAGTTTCAGAGAAAGCTAATATGTCAGCCGAAAATGTTTGGCTATCACAGAACAGTTTCGAGAGCTTGGTAAGAAGTCCTCTTACATTTTGATAATGAATGCAAATACTAGACGTTATTAGTTTTTTGAAGCAGAAGATAAATTGGGAAGGTGGACAGGCAACGGACGGGAGCGCTTATTGGGCGCAAACTCGTGTACAACTAAGCTCTCTGGTCAAAAGTTAGGGTCAGCCATAGCTGAGAAATACTAATTTTTACTGCAATTTTAAACTTTTAATTTTAAAAGAGGAGATTTCGCGAGGCCTGGAAAACTGAAACCTAGAGATAAATAATTGTTTGCGATGTTACAGTTAGTGGAGGCTGAGGAGCATTGGGATCGGCAAGTGATTGAGAGCCAGCATGATCCTGTAATTGATCAGAGTTCCCGTGAGGGATAGATTTAGGCACACCAGGGCTTGCAGTGGGTACTTTAATCTGAAAAGAAAAGCATAAAGAGGGACAAGAAGATGGTATAGGCGAAAGTAAAATAGGAGAAGATATAATAGAGAGTGCTGGCGACTGCTTTTATTCAATAATTAGCTGACCCGGCGAACTTCATACCGTTTTAGTGTTGCAATGATGCACTACTTTATTTTGTATAGCTTACCTATCTTAGGTATGAGTACCTATTCAATTTGAATTGAATACTCCATATGAAAATAAATCCATAATTCCCTGGTCTCGCTATACCTGAAAATCAGGGTTTGAAAACTGTCAACAGTTTTCCTGTGTGCTAATGCTTCTGCTTTGGAAACTATGAACAGTCGCAGCGAAACCAAATTATACTTTTTCAAAGTATACTTTCATGTGTATGTATGTATAGGTAAAATCAAAGTTGGTCGGGTTTTTTGCTTTCGGATTTTGGCTGTTTGCTGATGCTGTCAAAATTTTCTATTTCGGTTATTTGCTGTTGCTTTTGCTGTCAGATTTTCTGATTTCGGTTTTTCGGAAACAAAAGCAACACAAAGTGTTCGTTTTCATGTTTGCTAAACAGTCACAGCAATGAATAGCACAAAATTTATGACTTGCTAATTCGCCTACAGCAATTTAAACACTGCACATTGGGCCAGCGAACCGATAGTTCGACGAAAATTCAAATTTTTTATTGAAAGTAAACACATTTTAATAAAAAAATTAGAATAGTATATACTTTGATTAAAATGAATAAAAAACTTTTAATTGATTTGATGTATCCCTGGAATTTTGGCAGCCCTTCAAAGTCAGCTGTTTCATTGCATGCGTGCGAAACAGAAAAGCGCGGGAAAGTTTTTATTTATTTGCGAGCGTGCCAAAATCAGTGTGGCTTAAACTATTTTCACCAAAATTATGAAAAAGAAAGGCCAAGGTATGAAGAATAATTGTTTTAAAAAAGATTTTGTTCATGTTTGTCAAGGTGTTTTTTGTTTACGTTTATTTGGGTTGTCCAAAAGTAGGAAAAAGCTAACCTGCTCACTCGTCTATTGTGGATTATAACTAATTTTGTGCTTAATCTAATTTTAAATTCCGTTTTTGCTCCTTTTTGCTTCACTGTGAATAAATCCCTAATATTGTAGCTGTGGTTGAGTTCGCCTACGAGCAACTGCTTGACATCTACATACAAAACAGTCGTAGCACATCTGCCGTTTTGAATTGGATTTGTGATGAACTGAAAGAATTCAACTTAAGCACTGAGAAAAAGGATGAAATCAACACCAAAGTGAGAAACTTTCACCTTTACATACAAAGGAACCTTGCAAAATGTTGTAGAAATATGGCCAGATTTAAGACAAAGCATACCGAATGGCTTTTGTCCAAGATGGCCATAACAGTAAGTCCATCGTTGTCTTCAAATTCAAGCCCGTCAACACCAAGACCAGTTGGACGCCCACCCATTGAATATGTTAACGCAGGTCCCCGTCAGAAGAGAAAATTGGCATCCGATTTAGCTGTAAATCAGAGTCACAACACATCTCTTCTTGTGCATGCCGCCGCAGTTTCAGCCGAAAAATCGAACGAGAAGTATGCAGCCCTTGTTTTAAAAAACACATTTCTTACTCCGAGTGACCCCAATGAGGCTAGAAAAAATATTTTTACTCATAAAATGACTCGGTTCGACTAACGGAGGATGAAGCTTTAGCATATCTGCTTGAAAATTCATTGACTAAAAGTCAATACAACAACTTTCGCGAGCTCAGCATTTCTCGATCTTGTGAACTTTTTCCTGCTTACAACAAAGTGAGAGAAGCTAAGTCAAAATGTAGACCTTTTAACATTAATAAAACCGAGTCAGTTGCTGAAGTCCCGCTGCAAAATCTTCTAGACCACACTAGTTGCCGTATAATTCAAATGCATGAAGATTTATTTGAGCGGCTTGGCAATACTTTAAATCTGATAATTATTGCAAGCTTTGGATTCGATGGAACAACCGGACAAAGCAGCTATAAGCAACACTTTTTAGGATGTGATTCAATGATTTCTGACGACTCGCTTTTTGCGACAACAATAATCCCCTTAAAATTATTGGATGAATCGTACTCCTCAGTCGACTAGATTTTGCAGACCAGTCAAGCTTGAGTTTGTTAAAGAGACAAAAGACCATATTCTTGCTGTGAAAAAAAATTTGGATAATCAAATAAAAGATTTGTCTTCATATGTCTGCACCGTTGTAAATGGAAAATCAATTTCAGTTAAATATGATCTTCAAATGACACTTTTAGATGGAAAAGTTTTAAACATCTTGACTGAAACCAAATCTTGCCAATTGTGTCCGATTTGTGGAGCGAGTCCAAAAGACTTCATGGAAAATGCTAAAATGGACTCACCAAAATTTAAGCCAAGATATGAAGCATTAAAATATGGCATAAGTCCTTTACATGGTTGGATTCGATTTTTTTGAATTCGTTCTTAAAATTGCATATAGACTGAAACTTAAAAAATGGCAAGTGAGAGATGAAAATGGAAAAAAAGAAATGGCGGAACAAAAAAAGACGATACAGAAGCAGATGTGGAATGCTATGGATCTACATGTGGATAAGCCAAAGCAGAATGGCAATGGAAATACCAACGACGGCAATACAGCAAGGAGGGCGTTTGCACAACCTAAGCTACTAGCTGAAATCTTAGGTCTTGATGAATTTCTCATTGCATATTTTAACAATATTTTAATTGCTATTTCTTGCCATTTTCCAATTAATCCAAAACAATTTAAAAAATATTATAAGAGTGACAGGAAGTTACATGTTCGAAAGCGTACACGGCAGAAAAACGTGGCAGATGTTTTCTACAGAGCAATGGATTCTTCAGATCCTCTAGTGTCGAGCATCTATCTAACAAAAATATTGGGTCAGCAAAATAAACTACCCCTACCATCAGACGTAATCGAACTTTTGGAATCACCAAACTTTTTATATCTTAGTAACATGACCAATAATAACAATCTTCCCGATTTTGATGCTAACAATACTGATAGTGATTTAGATTCTGACTCTGACGACGAAGACGACTTTTAGGAATATTTTTAAATGTAAATAACTGATTAATAGTAAGTTTGAATGAATTGTTATTTTTACTTATTAATATTAATTTTAAGTGTAAAAAAATGAATTAAAAACTTTTTATGAATTTAACGAGTGCTAGCTTTATTAATACAAGTATAAATAAGAGGAAACCTATCTCATATGGGCGGCTAGGGAAGGCGTGATCAGATCGGTCTGAAACTTAGATATATTTTTATGTGCATCGACACTATCATATGTACCAAATATCAAGAACGTAGCTTTAACACTTTAATTTTCGTCGAACTATCGGTTCGCTGGCCCAATGTGCACTGCTGAAAATTACTTTACTAATTTTTAATTAAATAAAAAACAAATTATATATTTTCATAATGGTGTTTATTTCTTAGGATTCAATAATTTCAATAATATTTTTACAAATCGCTTTTGAACAACTTTGCATTTATAGTCTCTGTACTCTGCACTGCTTCTCTCTACTTTAATGCTTTATGATAAACTACATTTTTATACCCTTGCAAAAAGGGTATATTAATTTTGGTCACAAGTATGCAACGCATAGAAGAAAGCATCTCCGACCATATTATGTATATATATTCTAATAGTCTCTGTACTCTGCACTGCTTCTTTCTACTTTAATGCTTTATGATAAACTACATTTTTATACCCTTGCAAAAAGGGTATATTAATTTTGGTCACAAGTATGCAACGCATAGAAGAAAGCATCTCCGACCATATTAAGTATATATATTCTTGTTCAGCACGACGAGACGAGTTCAAATAACCATGTTCGTTCGTTCCGTCCGTCCGTCCGTCCGTCCGTCCGTCCGTCCGTCTGGATCAACGCAAACTCCTCCTAGACCGTAAGAGCTCCAGAGCTGCACGTAGGCTTCTATATACTGCAGGGTTTGTATATCTCGGATGCAGTCGGAACGGACCACTATATTATATAGCTCCCATACAAACGGCAAAGTCACGAACAGTGACTTCTCTCTTTCGTTCTTTCGCAATATTAAGACTTTTTAGATAAATGGTTTATCCACTTTGACGGCTATAAGTGAGGAAACAGTACCGAACAACTTGCAAGAGTATACAAACTTCGGCGCGGCCGAAGTTAGCCCCGGCTCTCTGGTTATTTTGAATACATATAATAAGTTTATATATATCCACTTTATAATTAAGATTCACCAAAACATAACAATATTATCCCTAATTTGGCTTTTGGATGCCCGAAATTCAATTATTTATTTAGATTACCGTTTATTATAAGAACCTTCATTTTAGTTTGTTTAACTCGGATTATGTTTCCGACTTTTCCAGATAAACCCTTGAATTCAGTTTCCCGAATTACCTGGGCAAACATCTTAAACCTCTCACAGGTTGCTTGTTCTTTTGTACAAGTTTATGGGCAGCGATGGCATAGGTCCATACAGCTTCATAGCCATATCCAGAATAATTTATAACGAACACGTGATTTAATTTATACGAGTCAATCCAGGTCTCAATGAATTGGCCTTCTGACTATTACGATCGCCGAACGGAAAATGCCTTACACTAAAATGACCATCGATAGCCTGAAGAAAAACTAATAAGTTAAGTTTCACCACAGTAGACTAGTAATTTAATAACATTGTGCAAATCTGAAGCAGTGCAGCTAATATTAACGTATCCTCTCCAAGTGGTCAAGTCATTTAACACCTTATTCGTGTTTTTGAGTCATCCAAATGGATTTCTGATTTCTTTAATGTCACTTATAACTTACTTTTAATGTTTTTAGCTTCGCGTATTCCCATGGCAGCGTTATGACCATGAATATTTCCAATTATTATTCTAGCTCGTGTTTTCTTAAACTTATCCAAGTGCTGAAAGAAGAAATTGTTAAAAATATATCCCTTAGTTATGTTGTTAGCCTCAACAACCAACCTCTCTCATTTCGATAGCTGTTGCGACAGTGTTACATTTTTGATTTAAAATCAAAGTTGGATTGTGATTTTTACCCCATACACCCATAGGGTGAAATGGTATATTAAAGTCGCCAAAATGTATGTAACAGGCAGAAGGAAGCTTTTCCGACCCCAAAAAGTATATATATTGATCTAGTCCGTCCGTCTGTCCGTCCGTATGAACACCTAGATCTCGGAGGCTATAAGAGATAGAGCCACCAATTTTGGTATGTAGGCTCGTGTTGTATGTAAAGTGATCGAGTTTGTTATAGCTATTATAGCTAGAGATACCATATTTGGTATATTTGCTTAGTAAATGCGCACATATTGTATGTATAAAGATTTTGCCACTCCTCTTTCCGCTCCCGTAAGTTGTAAAAATTCGACTATCTCGATAATTTTCTACCTTGTGCAATCAAATTTGGCATACTTACTTGGGGTGGGAATGGTTTTTTGGGCAAAAAAAAAACACATTGTTTCTGATTTTTTTTTGGAAATGAATTTGTACATTATTTAGGATACTTTTAACAATATTTTAAAAATTTTCAAATTAAAAAAAGAATTTTAAAAACCAACTTTAATTTTTCGCGAAAAATTCCGCCATTTTGAGAGTAAAAAACACACTGAATAAAAAATGAAAATGAAACTGATAAATAAATGGGTCAAGTAGTTTTTAAATAGCAGTGAACACGGAACGAACAATCAGTTAAAGCGCTCTAAAGATTTAAAAAATTAAAAAAAAAAAAAAAAATTGCAAACCATTCCCATCCCTTAAATTTGATACTTATGTCAAGCAAAATACTAATATCAAGAAAAATAAAATTTGATCAAAATCGGACTAAAAATAGCCAAGTTATGCCCATACAATTTTTTCCATAACGCCGAAGTTGACCGTTGGCTGGTAAGATATGCTTGAAAAAAGCATGTGCACAGAGTTTTTTATAAATACGTAAATGAATTTGTTATTATGAATTTCAAATATTTGTTTTACTGGTGTATGGTACACCTAAGTCGGCGAGACGACTTACTTACTTCATTTTATTTGCAAATCCTTCTACGCCATTAGAATCAGTGTAAGGGGCCTTGCCATAAAAACTAAACATCACGCCCACATATTGTTGATGTAGGATAATGTACTATATTAAAAAAAGCAATGTTTACCAGATGTTTAAAAAGAACAGGTGTATGACGGGTCTTTCGTTTTTAGTGTTTGTGTAGATTTCGGTCTTTTTGAAGTTAATCAAAGATTCGTTTGAGGTGTAAAGGAGACGTCAGTGTCGCTTTATTGCAGTTTTAAGATTGATTTTTATTCAATAATTATTATTTTGCTTAACCTATGTTTAAATGTATATGTATAGAGAGGGAGAATACATACATACATACAGTGGCGGCAAAAAATTTGAGACATTTTTTTTAACTTAAATTCTGATTTCATTCGATTTTACTTAATGTTAGTGAAAAGTTTTCATGTGTTAATAAAAAGCGTTAAATTGGTAATTTTATTCTCTATATGGATTTTTTTTTTTAAATGGACTTTGATAAAAAGCCCCAAAATTCGCACCTGGCAAATTATTAAAGACAAATTTTCAAAATTTGTAAAATTGATTGTACGCCTTTGGAACCTAAGAAACGGTTTTAGGTCTAGTAAAACTAAGATAAACTGCATACCGCAAAATAGTTTTTACTCTGCCACTGTAAAATGTCTATGCCGATGATTCCGGTGACAGCAAACTCGCCATGGCTAAATCTGATTTTTCCAGATAAACTTTCGAATTCAGTTTCCCGAATAAGCTGGGCAAACATCTTAGTAACATAACTAGTTTTTAAGCCACTCACAGGTTGCTTGTTCTGTTGTACAAGTTTATGGGCAGCGAGGCCATAAGTCCATACAGAATACAGAATAATTTGAAAGGAACCCGTGGTTTGTTTTATACGAGTCAACCCAGGTCACAATGAATTGGCCTTCTGACTTTTACGATCGCCGAACGGAAAATGCCTTACACTAAAATGACCGTCTATAGCCTGAGGAAAAAATAATGTTGACGGAGACGTCATCGTAGACGTCATCTTAGATTTGTATATATTAAAATTTCTTATATTATTTGTTTAAGATTATTGAAATTTCTACCACTGCATTTACATTAACGTGTTCTAAAAGCTTCTGTTACATGGCTCATGAAGAGCTTCTAACTCATGAAATGACTTCTTATTGGAAATCGAAGACTAGAAGACATATTTTCCTTATTCCACTCCACATCCTATTGAGCATTGGAGTCTTTTACCATCAACTGGGCAGATCAAACACTGGCGACCGTGACAGGACTTTTGCAATTCGCAAGTCGCAACATTAAAAACTATAAAAATGTATTCGTTCATTGCATTCATCGTTACATCATCGGATGCCTCAAATCGAGCGTATGGATGTTGCATATACGCAAGGGTATTGGAGACGGAAAATAAGTGACTTCATTGATCATTTCGAGATCTAGAGTTGCGCCCACCCAATCACAAAGTATATCTCGTTTAGAGCTTTGTGCTTCCGTTCTACTATAACAAACACGGACTAAAATTAAACACAAATTCAATTTTCTTGTCAGCAAAACATATTTTTGGACAGATTCAGCTGTCGTTCTTCATTGGATGCTTTATTGCAATCGCGTATCAACCATACAAACTCAATCGCAGAATATCATTTGGAATCACGTGCCTGGAAAGGATAATCCAGCCGACATTGTTTCAGCCCGCGATTTGATGCAGACAATTTGGTTTCATAGATCAAGGTTTTTAGAACTTGATGCATTACATTGGCCGAAATCTGAAAGAAAACCAGATTTCGAGCCCAAAGAGTTATAATGCACGGCACGAATCGCGTGGACAGATACACAATGGAAAAAACAGACAAACAAATAATACTACAGCTATCTATGAACTTAATAGAAAAGGATGGGTTTAAGTGTGTGTTCATGGCATAGTTAGAAGTGCAACGACTAAGGAATAAAGGTAACAAAGGATGTCTACTCCGTCTACATGGTACCTACAGATTTACCTCCGAGTCAATATCACCAATTAGGAGCTTGCGCATAAAAATATCACCAAGCATAATTCGACGGTTAGTTAAAGAAGGAAGGTTAATCAAGAGAAGTCTACTAGAATACGAAGGCAAATTGACATTGCGATCCCAGCTTAAACCACGAAGAGCAAATAGCAAGAACTGCTTTTGAACGGATTCAAGTCTAATCTAGTGCGACTCATATTGAGGTGACCAAATGCAAGATCCATACCCTAAAATAGGACTGACGAGCGAAGTAAAAAGAACTTTAGTGGAAGGGGTCATCAAATTCCTTTGACCATCTTTTAATGAAGCCCAGAACACTCATGGCCTTTGCGACCGTGGTGGAAATATGGGTATTAAAAATTAATCTTATGGCCTATAAGTACCCCCAAATCATTCATATTATTTAGACGTTCTAAAGGACTGTTGTTTAGAAAATAAGTGACCAGTTGAGGAGAGTTACGAAAAGAAGTCATTACCTTACATTTGGTAGTGTTGATTGATGTAAATTCTAAAAGGTTAGTGGTTGTAGATCTACGTTTCACAAACCCATGTTGGGATGGCGAAATAATAGAGCTGCAAAAATGTTGCAATTGAGAAGTTATTATTTTCTCAAAAGCTTTCGGAATAGCGGACAATTTTGAGATACCCCTATAGTTAGAGGCTTCGGACTTTTTGCCATTTTTACGCAGAGGAATGATAATCGACTCCTTCCAAATAGATGGAAAAGAGGAAGATTCGACAGACAGTAGGAACAAAATTAAAATGGGTTTACATAATGCGTTTGCACAGAACGTGAGTACACATCGAGGAAGACCATCTGGCCCCGGAGAATAAACAGGTTTAACTAATTTAAGTTCGCTAAGAATAGAACTTTCATCAAACACTGGATTGAAAATGCAATTAGCCTTTTCTAAATGATAAGAATATGGACTTGCTCGGTATTCCGTTGAGGAATAAGTTGTTTTGAAAAAACTCGCTTTTTTATTTTGAAAAGACAAAAAAGATAGGTGCACAGAGGTCTTACGTTTAGAATTGACAAAATTATAAAATTGTTTAGGGTCAGAAGAAAACTGAAGCTTACACCGCTGAAGATAATTCTTATAGCATTGTGTATTAAGCATCATGCATTTTGAACGAGCGACTGTATACAGAGCATAATCTGATGAACGACGTGTTTTTTGAAACTTCTTATAATATCGTGTCTTCACATTTTTCAAATTGGATAACTCACGAGAGAACCAGGGAGGGTTGTTAAGCCGCTCCTGCCTACCAAGAGGCACACAAATATCAAAGAGAGAATTCAGAGTATCATAAAAGAATCGAATAGCTGAGTTCATATCTCTAAGGCTGACAAAGTCAGTCTTACGAAAGCACCTAGTTAGAGGTAACTCATTTGAACCAAGTAATGGTGAAAGCAAGGGCAGATTAATTTTTAAATTCAATGTAGGATGAAATTTGTCTTCTGGAAGAACAAATGGTTCGATCCTAGAAACCTCACAGTAAGAAGAATCCAATACAAAAATAAGATCTAACGATTTTCCATTAGAATTTAAGACAGGATTGACTTGGGATAAAGATAAGCCTAGAAGGCCATCAATAAAGTCATGTGACAAAGAGGGCAGCAACATGGTAGATTCATCTGTTAGTGACCATGCTAAAGCGGGTAAACTAAAATCACCTACAACTATGAGCATGTATTGACTAGAAACTAAAGAGGAGACAAACCAGCAGATGCTGATGTGCCAGGAATATTGTTAGTTGTTGTTATTGGCAGGCGAATCGGTTGCCGATTTTTCTTCCTTATACTATATTGCTTAACTATTATTTGCTTTGGCCAAATATCTTCTGGACATATAATGTCGAAGATATTGGCAGAAACACTAATTTTAAAGGACGAGATGTCCCGAGAATACGAAAATTTAAACTTTTCCACCGCAATATTCGAGACGTTAACTTTCTTCCGAATATAGGCAATTACATCATCAGATGTGACAACAGGGTCTAGCCTAGAAACAAATATATGTTTCTTTGGTGGTATGCCAACGAGAGGCCGCAGTCCCAAAGCGTCAGCCGCAGCAGCAACGTTGGACAAGTCACCCACTGCAGCAGTCAACTCGTTAACGGGGCCCTCGATACTTTTAGAGCTATCGGCAATATCCATTGGAATGGGAAATTGCCCGGACACTTCGGACACTACAGTTGGCATCGTTTTTAAGAGATCAATTTTAGGTGATACCGGTAATTCCTTACTAATCACCACTGGGCTCTTAAACGATATCAATTGCTGTACATTGGGAGAGGACGGTGCCTGAGGCTGGTTGGAGACGATAAGAGACACTGGTGGATCTACAGATAGGGAAACAACTCAAGGACTGGTTCTTTTACGTTTCGGTGATTCATTCATATGCGATAAGCTTCTAAACTGAGTCTCCACCGCAGTAAATTCCGCTTGGAGTTTGTTAAAACCTGCCCTCAAAGTGTCAAAACTATATCTAGTCCGCCTCATGAATGAGCGCATCCATATTTTGAGTCACCACCTTTAGCAATAGACTTCTTGATTCTGCCTGTGTAATCTGCACACTTAACGTGAACCGCATTGTCACACAGCCAACAAAGAATATGATCATGGGAGTCAACCGCATTAGTGGCAACTATGCAATTACTTCTTGAGCAGACAAATAATTTAATTTAATTTAGAAAAACAAAGGAGTAAGAAATACAATAACAAATTTTAAAGGTAACCAAATATGTGTATAGGAAATATACTGACCAGTTCTGACACAAGGGTTAATGTGCAGAGTAAGCCTTCACAACTAAAAAATAAAAATTACAAGAATACACAAAAACAAAAACACGTATTACTGAGTATTACTGAGAATAGGAAAGAGCGGGAGAGCGCGTCAAATTGAACACATGCAACAACAATTTGTACGCAAGAGCGCGATAGTTATTGACAACTGTAAAGACACAAAAGCAAAAGAGATAAGCAAAACAACAATATCGCAGATGCAAGTATTGTTGTAGGCTTTAATTTATGTATATTTAAACAAAAAGCACAAAAACGACTGAAAGAAATCACGGAATGAAAATACAATTTGAATGTTAAAATGTTAATTAAACCCAATAAAGAAAAGAGCATAGTTGAGCAGATCATTAGTAGACAATTATCGTTTCGTATGATTAAAAATTAAAATTAAATCTATTCATATCAAATGAACAGATAGGAACTCAAAATATTCGACTAATCTTGGCCATACTTGTTTGCTTTTCCTTAAAAGCTATTGAGAACTATTCTCAGACCTCTCTGTTAATAATTTTGGCAATGCCACCAACTTCGTCGGAGCATGTTCGGCTTGAAGGCTTCAAACGGCAATTCTGTTCAGAACTCAATGTAAAAATTCGTATTCGTCTTTATTCCACCGCGCGCTCCCTATTTAGGAGGCTTATGGAAGCCGCAGTAAAGTCAATAAAGACTCTGCTTCCATTCCCAGCGATGATCCCAATGACGGGGTGGCCCTGACGCCAGCACACTTATTGATCGGATGTTTATTGCGAGCGATCCCTAAACCGGTAGTAAATGACTCAAAATTGTTTTATCTATTTCATTGGCAAAGGGTGACCTATCTCAAGCAACGCTTATGGGAACTCTGGAAGCGCAGCTTGTCAAGCCGTTTCGGTGAAAGTCGGTTGCGAGTTTTTGTCAAAGTACTGCCAGCTTTAGAGAACAAACGTTCAGAGGGCACAGATCTCGCAGAAATTCCCAAATTCTTCATTGCCATGTTGTGTAGTTTTGGATATACCACTTTCAACCCATTGTTTTCGATAGGCGAAACCTGGGCAGAAAGATACCGACTTAATTCGTCATTATTTGTAACGTTCATTGCAGAACATGATTTTTTATGCAGTTTCTCTGTGTGTGCCAACTTCTTATAGTGACTCCAAAAATCGTATGCTTCATTTTCACTCGAGTGAACATTTGAACTGGATGTTATATATTGTCTCAGTAACTTAATTGATTTCGCACAAGCGAACTTGTCTTTAAAAGGGATAATTTTGAATCTCGGATCCAGTAAACAAGAGTAGTTTTCTATTAGTTTTCTATTTGCTTAAGCATTTCTTTTTTCACCACATGTAGTACTGTCTTATCATCGAAGTCCTCACCTACAGGCACGTGTACATCATTAATCTGCGCCTTCAGGCAATTCACAATTCACTATAATTTTGCTTATAGTCACATATCGTTCACCCGACAGCTCTTTGGTGACGTATTCTAGTGGTTTCCAAATATTTATCGATGTTTTAATATTTTGAATTTCTATAGCTGAGAGTGTGGGCGGAGCTTTAACATTCAACATTAATACTTGATATACTATAGGCGTTAGCTCAATAAATCTCTGGAGCATATATTAAACCAAATTCCACCGTGTCCTTACATCCAAAATCAGGTTAGGAGGTTGAGAGCGAGCTTGCTTTTCTCGTAACGCATCGCAGGCAATTACACTGCTCTTGAAGTATTTTACAATTTCATGCATTAATAAATTGAAGTCATTAACTGACATTTCAGATTCAGCGATGAGATTTAATGTATGGGCAAAGCAAGACAAGTGATGATTTTACCGAGAAAAATTGTTGTAGCTGCTGTTATATTCGCGCCGTTGTCTGTCACTATCGCATATATTTTTTATACCCTTGCAAAAAGGGTATATTAATTTTGGTCAGAAGTTTGCAACGCATAGAAGGAAGCATCTCCAACCATATAAAGTATATACATATATTCTTGATCGAGTTCAAATAGCCATGTCCGTCCGTCCGTCCGTCCGTCCGTCCGTCCGTCCGTCCGTCCGTCCGTCCGTCCGTCCGTCCGTCCGTCTGGATCAATGCGAACTCCTCCTAGACCGTTAGAGCTACAGAGCTGAAATTTTGCAAGTAGGCTTGTATATACTGCAGGGTTTGTATATCTCAGCTTCAGCCGGATTATAACTTCTAAATAAATGGTAACAGTCATCATATCAGTCCAATCATCACATGTTAGTGCCACGTGAGCTACATTTTCAAATGTGCTTTGAATTCTAAAATGCATTATAGTATAAAAATCATACAATTGAGCTTTTAGCGTATCAACGCTTGGAATTTTAACGCCTTTTTATGATATCGAATGGTCTTTTGTCAGCGCAAATAAAGTAAAGCAACAGCTTACAGAGTTTTGAATGATCTTTTCCGCCATCCGCCATGCGTTCCAATGATTGTGTAATAGACAGTTGCATGTCATTTTCGGCATCAAGTGGTGGATGTGCTTTTACAAATTGTTCCATAGCGTTTGTTGTGGTTTCTTGTTTTCCAGTTTCTGTTGCACTAAAAAAATATAAAACATAACACAATTTTGTAAACTCTCTTTTTATTTTAGTTATTCATGCCTTGGGACTGATATTATATTTTCGGATTTTCTTATTTTATTTCTACATTGCACGTGTGGTCTTATTGCCTATATTTCGAGAGATTATGCCCGTACCCCGGCGCAGTATATTATAACCTTTTAGTGTGACCAAAATCGGTTATCGGGCAACAGTTGTTGAAATAGCGAGAACATCAATTGAAGGACAGCGATGGAAAAACGGTAATAAAAAATACTGCTTAGTAACCACACTTGATGTGAAGAACGCCTTCAACAAGTCTAACTGGAGCCGCATTATCGAGGCGCTAAGTATGTTGCACGTGCCGGTCCCGCTTATTGCCTTAATAAAGGATTACTTCCGAAGTCGCAAGCTACGATATAGCACAAGGAGCGGCGATCGAATTCATGAAGTACGAGGTGGAGTTCCACAGGGCTCGGTACTCGGCCCGATACTGTGGAATGCTATGTATGACGGCATCCTACGAATAAGCCTCCCGACTGACTGCCATATCATCAGTTTTGCAGATGACGTGGCTCTCGTAGTCGTGGCAAAGCAGCTCTCAGAAGCAGAAGAAAAAACGGTCACATCGATTGGCATGGCAAAACAGTGGCTTGCGAACGCAGGACTGGAACTCGCAGATCAAAAAACGGAAGCAGTTCTTATCAGCAGCAGGAACACGGTAGAGCAGGCAAAAATAGTGCTAGACACATGCACAATCCATTCAGCTAGAGCAATCCGGTACTTAGGTGTTTTCTTGGATACACGCCTCTGTTTCCGAGAACATTTGGGTCACGCGAGTGCAAGAGCGGCTGAACTGGGAAGATCCCTGAGACGAATCATGCTCAACACACGAGGCCCGGGACAATCTCAACGATTATTATTGATGATCGTCGTCAGGTCGACCATGCTCTACGGTGCGCCAGTGGGGGCGGACGCGATGCAGACGAAGTCTTTACATGGGTAAACAGGCGACACGGCGAAGTCACTTTCGAACTGACCCAGCTCCTTAGCGGCCATGGATGTTTCAGGTCATACCTATTCCGATTTGGACACGAGTCCAGTGCGGACTGCACCCTGTGTAAACAAGGCATACAAGAAAGCCCTGAACATGTGATTTTTTACTGCATGAGGTTTACCAACGAGAGGCAAAGGCTAACGGCAGTCTTTGGAGAAGAGCCCACACCTTCCAACCTAGTAAACATGATGATCACATCGCAATCGGCGTGGTCGGCGGTATGCACATATGCTGCAGCAACGATAAGGAAGCTACGAGAGCTGGAGAGAGAGCGCAATACTTGAGGGGCATATACAGCCCACTATAGACCTGTGAAGCAATACCACAAGGCAGTCCCACAGGATCCCTATAGTAAAATTCTTTCCCTCTCTTGTCTATACTTTTGCCTTCTTGTATATAAATTTTTTTTCCTATTTATATTTACCTATATACCAATAAATGAATTAAAAAAAAAAAAAATACAACATACAACATACAACATACAACGGCTTGAGTCGGGCTGATTCTATGATACCTTTTTTTTTTTTTTTTTAGATCATTTATTGGTTAATTGAGTTAGGTTGACTTAATAAATAGCAGTATATCATTTTTTTTTTTCAACTTATGCTAGTCTCTCATCGAGCTCTCGGCAGAAATAGATGTTTGTAAATTAGGCTTTCTTTTCAAAAATAAATTTGTTTTTGTATATATACTTAAAAGCTAAATTAGTGTAATGAAACCAAAATCGATCGCAACAAAAAGTAAAGAAAAAGTTTGCGTAAGTAGGGTAGTTTAAGATAAAATAAGAGAAAAAAAAAACAACAAATTTTAAGACCGAGCCTCAATTTCTATGAGCCACCAGAAAAGCTTCCTTGATCCTTCCTGATCGATAGGGATGTATCAAATCTTTTATTTTCAACAGTTAAGCTTTTTGATTGTATTGATTTATTATTTGCTCTTCTCAGTATGTGATAAATGATAGGTGTGCCGTAACTGTCTTGTATAAATCCTCTTTTATCTAGAAATAGGAATGTTTCAGGGGGTGAAAACCCGTTACATATTGCTTGCTCTAAGTAGAGATCATCTTCATAGAATGGAGCTTTAATAAGATCGTTAGAGCTCTCCAGACAGCGGCAGATGTGCCTCCTAATTAGATTTATAATCTGATTATCAATCCTTATTATATTTGCAGCGTTATAAAGTTTATTGTTAGAATAAAATCTTATCCAGTTACTGGCTGGAGTTCTATATAATGAGGTGCAAGCTCTGAGTATCTTTCTTTCAAACATTCTAATTCTTTCCATGTATGATGGTGAGATTAAGTACCATATTATTATGGGCCTGATGACAACTTTATATAGCAAGACTTTCACTTTTTTACTGAGTATTTTGGAGCTAAATGCCTTTCTGTACGGTTGATATGCGCTCATTGCCTTGGAGAGTTGTAGATTGATGTGATCATTAAAGTAAAGGAACTTGTCAAAATGTACCCCCAAGTATTTCACCCTATTAACGAGAGGAATGGGTTCGTTGGACATGTTAGAGACAACTTGGAATCTTTTCCAATTTTTGCTGACATTATGATTGTATTTATTAATTGGAGGTCGGAAAAGAATACTTTCGCATTTACTAATATTTATTTTAAGATGCCAGTTTAGTGTGAATTCTTCTAGTGTATTGAAGCTTTTTTGTAGGTTTTTGTTAATATTGGCTATTGTTTTGTCTGCATTGTAGATAACAATATCATCAGCGTAGGCTATAATATTTTCAATTTTTTCAAGTAAATCGTGTATAAAGATAGTAAACAATGTAGGTGCATTTACGGTGCCCTGCTGCAAACCATTGATTGCTTTAAACTGTGAACTACTAGTTGTGCCATTTAAATGAACCACAAACTTCCGAAATGAGATCATATTGTATATTGATATTAGAAGGTGTAAAGGGAATTTGAAGCTCATTAATTTTGCAATTAGTCCTTTAATCCAAACCGTGTCAAATGCTTTTTCAAGATCGATAAAACAAGCGCCAACAACATTCTTTTTGTTCCAATTCCAGTTGATTTCAGATGTTAAGAGGTTCATTGCATGAAGAGTTAAGTGATTAGATTTAAATCCGAACTGTTTATTGCATAAGATTTTGTTTTTGGCACAAATTTTATGTATGTTTAAATTAACTAGTATTTCAAATACTTTGCTTATATTAGGGAGTAGACTAATAGGTCGTAGGTTATTTATTTCGTTCTTATCTAACTTTTTCTTTGGTATGACTACTAGCTTAGCAGTTTTCCAAAATGGGGGGTAATATGCGTTATTTAACATGTTAAAAATTGAACAATATTCAAGAAGAAGGACTTTCGGTATATGTTTCAGAATTATGTTTGGGATTTCATCGATTCCTGATGAGGTTTTAGGCTTTAAGTTAACGAATATTGTAATTAGTTCATTGCTTGTAATAAAATAGTCGTCAGTCTGGCTTTTTGTTAGGCAGTTGGCTCTTTTGTTCTCGCTAAAGTCAATAAGTGTAGATTGTAAGTTGTCAAATCTATTTTTAATATCTAAAAATTGATTGAAACAGTGCTCTACATTGCTATGGACAGAATTGGTCCCAGCACTCTGTTTTTCAGAGTGGATCAATTCAAAAAAATGACCCATAAAGTTAAGAATGGCTTGCTCATTTTCCAGCACTAAATTGTTTGAACCGGGGTCTTTGTAAAGGAAATCGGGGTGTGTATTGGCCTTTTGCATGAGATTTCTGAAATCAACGGTGTCTGGTATGGTTATGTGATCTAAAGGATGGCTAATACCCTGAGACTCCACCATCTTGTTGTAGTGCAATATAATGTTTTCTGTCATAAGTTTCTTAATAAGTTTTAACTTGGTTTTTGCTAGTTGTAGAGTAGAGAGTGAAACTATTTGTTCTAGTCTATTGTGTTTTTTTATAATTGTTAGGACTTTGCTTTTTTCTTTTTGTAGTTTTTTGATAACGCTACTTTTAGTGAGTATGTCTAGTGTATGTGTATTCTTGTATTTTGGCACACTTTTATTGATTGCCGTGGTAAGGATATTTTGTAACTTCATTAAGTGATAGTCTATTTCGGTATTAGATAAATTATAATCATTGGGAGTAGGTATTTCACCTTGAAGCAAGGTCGAACATTTATTCTTAAATGAGACCCAGTTGGTCCTTTTAAAATCTCGTTTTAATAATTGTCGTGGTTCAGAAAGAAGGAAAAAATCGGCTCTACCCTGGCAAGATACATTTATTGCAATTGCACGGTGGTCACTATCAAAGTCCAAGCATTCTAAGCAGTTCACAGAATTATTAGTTTTGTGTATCGTTAAGTTATGATCTGACAGGCAAATATCTAAGAAGGAGCTTGAGCTTTCGAAAGATGGTGTTTGGGAGGCATATAAATTACAACGATATCTAATTTCGTTGCGACACAAGAAGTTCTGAAGAGAGTTACCCTTTGGATTGCAGCATGAATTGCCCCAATTCGTATGTTTACAGTTCATGTCACCAGCTATAATATAGTGATGGCTAGTGTTGTCAAGCTTAAGTGTTTCAAATAAAATGTTAAGTTCGTTTTGAAATGAACCGCTTTCATTTCCTGAAGGACAGTATACGGCAATCAGAAATATGCATTTATTAGACTGTAAATAAAGCCTTACCACGCATGCCTCAATGTGGGAGAAAAGGTTTAATTTGTGATTATATTGTCTCTGATATTTTATGCTATTTTTTATTAGTATTGCGACGCCTCCCCCTCTGGAACCAGTGTCTCTGTCTTTTCTTATTACTTCGTATCCGTTAATGTATAATTTGTGCATGCGATTGAGCTTGGTTTCATTCAACATAAGGATATCAGGCTTGTTTTCAATAATAAACTGATTGAGCTCAATTCTTTTGGACGTACTGACTAGTGAATTTACATTAATTGAAATTATTTTTAAAGTATTTTTAATCTTCGCGGAGTGCTTGATAGTATTCATGATGAGTCTACTAAATTACAAATAGTGTCTACCCGAGCGGTTTGAAATTCGAGTTATTTTTGAAGATTTTCAATTTGTTTACTTAAAGCTAAAAGAGATTTTTGGATATTTATAAGAACTGAATCGCTTTTGAGGTCTAAATTTAGATTACCTATATTAGCTTCTTTGCATACATCGGCGTATCTTATATTAGGGTTAATTAGTTTAGTAGAATAGTTTTGGGTTAATGGTGTTTGTCTTTTTTTATCCCTGATCCTCTGTTGGAGTTCTTTGTATCGCTCGCATCCTTTATACGAGGCCGGGTGGCCACTCTTCTTGCAGAGTACACAGAACAGTTTCTCCTTGTTACACTCAAAGTTTTTGAGGATGGGGCAGGGTGCGTCGCCGTGATGGGCACCACATTTCACACATCTGGATGGAAGGTTACAGTTAGCAGAACTGTGAAAAAAACGTTGACACTTTCTACATTGAGGAATCTCCGCTCGGCGCAGTGGTTCCCATTTAATGCAATGATGTTGTATCGCTTTAAAGTCTTTTAAAGCGTTTGCGCTGCTTTCGGCACTTATTTGAACCAAAAACATAGGTAAGACAATTTTCCGTTCCACAGAGGATTTTGTTTTGAAGGGTTTTACTTGTATGAATTTTAGAGCTTTTGATTCAAAACTTTTTAAATCACTTAAAATTTCCTGCACGTCTGAATCCCCACTTAGGCCTTTCATTAGGTATGTTTTGGTTTTGAGGCTCCTAGGTGTATAGGAGAAAAATTGAGCGTTGGATTTTTCCAGGTGGCCACGTACTTTTATGTAATCGTTCAGGTTTGTCAAGAAAACGGCAGTTTTGTTTTGGTTTAGTTCTCTGATAGTAAATTGAGTAATTTTTAAACCAGCTTTAATTAATTGTATTATTTGTTTTGCTTCAATGTTAAACACATTTATTGGGGGTATATGTTTGTTGTTGTTTTTGTTGGACTTTTTAATATTTTCTGCATTGGGCCCTGTACCCGCCGATATAGTTGAGGTGTTTTTTGCAACTTTGGATGTTGACGGTGATGGTATGGTCTCATCTGTTGAAACTGTTGTTGTTTCTGTTGTTATATTGTAGTTTTTGCTTTGTGCACTTATTCTTTTATTGAGACCTGCTTGTAATTGCACATGCTGCGTAAAGCTTTCAAGCACTTCTTCGTCGCACCGTTGCGAATCAATGTCTAATAATTCGTAGTAGTTAGTGCATTTACGCGAAGCTTTGTTTTCATGCTTTGTGGGAGAGCAAACACTTTTTCTTTTTCTGGAGTTACCTAGTATATTTTCTAGGTCCATATCATTAGAATTGACGTCCATATCGTCGAGAGCATTATGCTCACTCATAATTACGAGCTGCTACCTCTATGGGCAGTTAGTATTTGTATTAAACACTCAAAAAATAATTAATTGTAGAAAATAAACTTCGGAAACACCGGTTGTTAAGCACTTAATTTCTTGACACGTCTGCTTCACACCGCTGTCAGAATCGAACTCTCGATTCTATGATACCTTTATACGGCAATTGAGTAAGTTGACCATCGTCAATATCAGTGACTTCGTAACGGTCATTTGGAAAGTCTTCTATAAGGACCATGGTACTTAGGAGCGAACTTTTTGCACGGTCCGGGAGTGACATTAATGTTGCGAATGGCAACAAAATAATTGACTCCATAGGATAATGGTGCCTTAGTCTTAAGGCGTACCTTTTCTTTTCACTGTAGGGTTTTTCTGTACTAAATTTATCAAGATGCTCGGTTAATTCGATTACTAGGGGCCTCGCTGATCTCAACCAAACAACAACTTTGAAGAGTTTTACCGGTACTACACTGCACTGATAGCGAACTCTACACGATTAACTAATTTATACCAGTCGGCCTGGGCTAAAGGTTCTGCCAGCTTTCCCAACATTAGGGTCAACACACAGTTCACACGCTCGACCTGCACATTGGCTTCAAGGGCTGAAGACGCTTCTTTAATATGGTCAACAAATTCAGAAAACTCAAACGACGTAGAACATTTAACTCTGTAGGATATATTTTTTCTTGGTCGGCTATAATAATCAAAATATTTTCCTAACGCAGCGGTAGCTTCTTTGGTACTTTCGGGATGCAATTTAACAAACTTTGTAAATGCGTCAATCACTATCAAACGGTGCTTTCTTTTTGATGTAACACTCGGTAAGGGGCCTAAGTGGTCAACATGGATAGTATCAAATTGGTTCGGACTCTTCGGAATACTATGAGGTTCTATTATGCATAGTTCTGCCTCGACTTTCGCATTCATTACTTTTCCTTCAAATTGTTTCTAGACACCTTCTTATTAATTCCCCTCGCATGCGAGTCGGTGCAGACAAACACAGTCTTTCCTTGTTATTTCTTTTGTACACTATACCATTTTTTTATTCGAGTCCAACATCATTGCCTTTTTTAAATTTTCTCTTAATTTACGGATGTCAGGACCTCTTATCTTTTCTGTCTGCAATAATAAATCAACATCTTGCAGGTTTGCCGACTCATTTCAATCGAGCTGCTCACCTCTTTCGCTTTGGTTACATAGTAACGATTCTTTACTCTCTTGTATTGTACTTAATCTCGGATCAACACAACTTTCATCTAAAGAGACGCAAGGTTTATTCTCAAACAGTTTTAACCAACTTCTTTTTAAACATAGCTCACACGGCCTGAAACAAGTCTTCCCTAATTGAACAATGGGTTTACACGGTTTTGAACAAATTTTAACTAAAGGAACACAAGGTATAATCTCAGACGGTTTTGAACAATCATTCCCTAAAAAAAAGCACACGGGCTTAAACAACTTTTTCCCAAAGTAACACACGGTTTCATTTTAAACGACCTTACACAATTCATTCCTAATGAAGCACACGATTTCATCTCAAACGGGTTTATCTCAAACGGTTTTACCTCAAAGTTTTATCTCAAACAGCTTTGTTTCACACGGTTTAATCTCAAACGGGCTTATCTCACACGGTTTTATCTCAATAGGGTTTATATCACACGGTTTTATCTCAAACGGGTTTATATCACACGGGCTTAAATTACACGGTTTATTTCAAACGGTTTTATCTCAAACGGTTTTATATCAAATGGTCTTATTTCAAACGGGTTTGTCTTACACGGGCTTATATCTCACGATTTCATCTCAAACGGGTTTATCTCAAACGGTTTTACCTCAAAGTTTTATCTCAAACGGCTTTGTTTCACACGGTTTAATCTCAAACGGGCTTATCTCACACGGTTTTATCTCAATAGGGTTTATATCACACGGTTTTAACTCAAACGGGTTTATATCACACGGGCTTAAATTACACGGTTTATTTCAAACGGTTTTATCTCAAACGGTTTTATATCAAATGGTCTTATTTCAAACGGGTTTGTCTTACACGGGCTTATATCTCACGGTTTTATCTCAAACGGGTTTATCTCACAAGGTTTATATCACACTGTTTTATCTCAAACGAGTTTACCTCAAACAATTTTATCTCACACGGGCTTATATCACACGGTTTTCTCTCAAACGGGTTTATCCCAAATGGTTTATCTCAAGCGGGCTTATCTCAAACGGTTCTATAAAATCTCTTACTTTTTTTTCTGAGGTTCTATCAAATCTCCTTCAAACTCATTTTTCTCTGAGGGGAGACAAGGTTCAATCAAATCTCTTTAAACTCATTTTTCTCTCTTCAAACTCAAACTCTCAAGGTTCAACTCATCTTGAACGGCACACGGCTTGATCAAATCTCTACCAGACTCACACGGTTAATGCAAATTTCTCCAAAAGTAATACAATATTGACAAGGTTCTATTAGGGCATTCTGGTTTTTTTTTTACTAACAAGGTTCAAAAGCACCTTCTGCAATTTCTTCATATTTGAACCTCTATAATCAACGCACATTGCTATATTGCCATATTTTTTGCACTATGACAATGACGGACGCATAAGGGGAATTACTTCGTCGGATTACATTATTGGCTAACAACTCACTAACTGTTTTACTAACGATTCCTCTTTCATGATATGATAACCTTCTAGGAATAATACTATGAAATGGTGTTGCATCGGTCAGACATATTTACATCATATATTTGGGCCAGCCGTAATTAATTGAAATTCGGTCAATGTACTGCTCACTCACAATATCTCAGCACTCACGCATCGCACCTAATCCAAATTCACTATCAACGGGTTTCAGGTCTGTTAGCCATTCCCAAATCGGGGATCCATTCATGCTTACATTAGGACTATTCCAATTATTATGCATATCGGTTGTGTTATTACTAATTTTATTATGCTTAGGATATTTACTTAAAGGGGATGCACAGAACGAATTCTAAACAAAAGCAATGGTACTCTTTAACGATGCGGAGTTCTTTTTATATTCTCTTAAATTGCAACATCTATTGGCGAAACTTACTGGACTTCTGGAATCTACTAGGGCAAAATATTATTTACATCGGTGCATCATCCTTTACAAGATATGCTTAAACTTACTAATTGAATAAATTACTTATCATCAGCGATGTTCAGATCTTTACTAGCACTCATAGCGGCGAGTTGGGTTCGCATTGGACCATTCCGGTATTGATGGCCCACTTTGAAGCACCACCAACAACTTTCTTTTGTTCTCTCGGTGCGTGGGCATTCGATGCGTGGTGGCAATCTCTTCTCCCTTACAGCCTGCGCACTGTCTGAAGTCTGGAAACGCATAATCTTCTCTCGCAATTCGTTCAGAGAAGTACAACGAGAACGACGGTGCGGATAACCCACAAATGTCGACATCCTTCAAGTTCGTTTCCTAAGCCGAGCTGGTTAATAGGAGGCTCCGGACCAACTCTTCGGGTACATCACTTCCTCCAGACGCTTCCAACTGATTATCTGACATGACGGCTTTTGCCAATGTTCGCAGTTGGTAAATAATGTTTTCTTCTTCTTACACCATTCTCTAAGCAAAGCACCGCACGCATACACATACAGTTCGTGTAGCGCTGCGTCTGTGTGTGTATGCGTGTGTATTGTTGATGACGTAGTAGGCAGCAAGCAGCGCTGCCGGCAGCTCTTGAACCGATTTGTATTGACTGGGGATACAAGTTAACAAGCTATGTAAATGCGTCAATCACTATCAAACGGTGCTTTCTCTTTGATGTAACACTCGGTAAGGGGCCTAAGTGGTCAACATGGGTTCGGACTCTTCGGAATACTATGCAAGGTTCTATTATGTATAGTTCTGCCTCGACTTTCGCATTCATTATCGGGAACCATTACTTTTCCTTCAAATTGTTTACACATTTCCCAAAGCCTTAATAACATAGATTCTCGTGACACCTTCTTATTAATTCCCCTCGCATTCGAGTCGGTGCAGACAAACACAGTGTAGCATGTTTTGAAATAACATATTAACAACATTACAAACATATTGTAGCAATTAGTTACAATATTTATGGTCGCAACATTCAAGTGCATTTGCCTCTTAAACAACATGATCACCCATGAGTGCATGGTGCTGGACAATTGCTGTGTCGGCAAATAGAACACGCGCGGCCGCTTTGGCCCAATATGCATACATCCTCATTCTACCGCTGCGACGGCATATAAACATACATACTTTTATGTAAACATTTATACAATTATACATAGGTATGTTTATACATATACGGTCTTAGCTATAGTCGACAATTGTTATAGAATTAAGAATTATTCAATAAACCAAACTCAAACGCAACAGACATATGTGTGGTTCATATTAAATATTTAAAATAGAAACCAATCATTGAACGTTTTCTACTACATGGCGACCGTGACAGTGGTCACTAAACAGCAAAAGGAGTGACCAGCAAGGCAATATACTACAGAAGGAAAAATTCAGCTACACTGGAGAATGAAAAAGGAAAGAAAGTACAATCACAGTAAGTAGAGTGATGGGAAAAAAATCTGGTGTGGTGAAAAAACTAATAGCCAGAAAGGCTCATATATTGAGGCTACTAAATAGCCCAGAGACAACTAATTGGAATACCTCGGTGAAATTACACGCCGAGGTAGAATTTATAAAAAACCAATTAAACGAAAGAAAAAAATAAAACCACAACAACCAGAATCCCATACTCTACGATTCAAAACGTGGCAAAACCAAAAATAAAAATAAGTTCACAAACTGTGAAGGAATTACCGAAAATAAAAAAGGTCTGCCCAAACGACTGCGAGGGCCCATTATACTCAGTATACTGCGAGTATACATGCAGACATTGCTACGGGACTCCAAAGGAAAAGCCAGTCCCCAAGGAAAGGAAGTAAAAAACAGGGTATCAACAAATCTGGTGCGATGACCGGCACCGGAACCGCCTGAGCTCAGAGGCCCCGGACATCAGCAGCTGAGACTACAAGCTTGAAAAGCAGGCCGCTTTTTACGCCATCGATGGAGCATCAGCGTGCCCACCGGCGACGACCAGCTGATGCTATTGGCTAGCTGGAAACAATTGAAATCTTTAAATGAACAAATTATGCGCTGCACATTTTTTTTGAGTGTACTGCGATGCATATTTTTTTTTATAGAATTAAAACAACCAATGTACAATTGTGCAGTATTTAAGCTGTCCAATTAGAGTGTGGCCTGAAAACCATACGAAAAAGTAGGCAGGAATATATGTAACAAAAAAAAAAGAACCTTCAGCTCAAAACATTATTACATTATTACTCTATTATACTACATCTAAAACATTTAAAAACTAAAATATTAAAAACAAATGAAAAAAAAATTAATTAAAAATTTTCTTTAAATGGAATGTTTGATAATAAAATAAACAAGTTTGATGATATATTTGATGAACCCAATATGGGGTTAATAGATACTAAAACAGTGGACTCCACTGCAAATGTAATAAACAAAATAGAGTCATCAAATGTAGATTTAAAGCCAACAAATGCACTTTTATTAATAATTGTGGTAATAATGAGCGCATATGTGTTATACAAAGCACAATTACACAACAGATGTGTAACAAAAAGAGTCCTAAACCATGCTAATGATCTTGATAAGATCTAAATAACATATGCATCAATTATTGTAACAGTGCATTTGAAACAAAAAATTATAAAAAAAAGAAATCACTTTCCAAATTTACCAAATAAAAAAAAAAAAAAACTAAAAAACAAAAATATATATATATATCAATTGATTAAGATGAGTACATTAGACGATTATTTTAGGAAGATAGTAGATAGGAATCCTAGCATTGCAGCAGATTTACTTGAGGTTTTTAAAATAGGTAATGTTAATTCGGCACAAAACTCAATAAATTTAGTACAGATCAGATCAGCATACCTTGATGTGACTGGAGAAGAATTCCCAGTTCAAGGAAGTGCAATGGTACAAATGTGTTTTGTTATTACAGTGCCAAACATATGTTGTTTCTCAAATTCAACAGGTACATTTCGCTTCTACCTGATTGATGAAGCCAATAACAAAATAGCATATAGCAGATTATTACTAAAAATACCTAAGAATAAGGATGTGCCTGCATGGGTACATAATATTTTGAAAGCAGACATAGAAACTATTAATGAGGATGTCCAAGTAATAGATAATTAACAAAAAAAAAAAAAAAAATACAAATAAACTTTTAAGCATGGAATGGGAAGAATTACTTCTCCATATCCAAAATATAAAAGAAAATTTCAAAACATTCTATAAATGCGTTACACAGAATAGAAACATCCAAAAGGAAACAATAAACAAGCACGCAAAAATTCTAGTTGATTCTTTCAACGAATTTAGTGCATGTTAATAGAGAGAGCATAGATAAAGCAAATTGGTCAAAGATTTCCAATCTATTGATCAAGTTACGTGCAAACCTAATCTCTATAAAGACAAAATACAATCTTGATATATTCGTACCTACCGTACTTAATTCACATCTGAGCATAAACACCTGTAAAAAGGAAACAGAGCAAGAAGAATCTGAAACAAGCGAGGAAGAAATAGAAGAGAAAGATCTAAACGATCTAACAATTCCTGCGCTATTAACATTACCTGATATAGAAGCGTTGTCTGAACAAGACAACGAATTAGATTTAGACATCAATACAAGTGTAATAAACACAACTGACAGAATGGCAGAATTAAATGCCCGAAGAGCATATATGAAAGATATAAACATAGCCATACCTGAATTTAACGGAACGAAAATGCAACTCCAAAGATTTGTAACAGCTCTGAAGTTGGTAGATATGATAAAAGGCGACTACGAAAGTATAGCAGTTGAGGTAATAAAATCAAAAATTATTGGCCCAACACTATATGAAGTCCAACAAGAAACTTCAATTGAAGCAATAATACAAAAATTGCAAGGCGTTGTAATTGGTGAAACATCCAAAGTCATAAAAGCCAAGTTGAAGAATACAACTCAGAAAGGTAAAACCGCTGACAATATTACTTCGGAGATAGATAACTTACGCAAAACACTTCAATCTGCATATATCGATGAAGGTATGCCAGCAGCACTTGCTCTTAAGAATAGCACAGACGATGCTATAGAAGCAATGATTGGAAATTTCGAACAAAACAGAATTAAAACTATACTTGACTCTGGCAACTTCAAAACCATGGACGAAGCTATAGCAAAGTATACAAAAAAGTACTGAGATATCAGGTAATCCAAATACGGTTCTGTTTGCTCAAAGAAACCGTGGTAATTATAATAACAAATATAATTATCGTGGTAGAGGCAATGGTCGTGGTTATTACAACAACTATAACAATAACAATAACGGCCAAAATTTCCAACAAAACAGAAACAATAGTTACAGAGGAAATAACAGAGGTTACAACAGGAATAACAGAGGTAACCGAGGAAATAACCGACAAAACAGTTATAATAACAATAATGTTAGGGTAGCACAAAATGCGTCGGGAAACTCCCAAGCACCTTTAGATACCCAGCAGTAACGAATAATAAGATTCACGCCATCAGTCTTAATCAAAATACGTTTGTTACCTTCACGAATGTAGCAACTGGGAAAAAGTTAGTATTTTTAATAGACACAGGATCGGAAATATCGATCGTAAAAGAAAATTCAGACAGTTTTCAAGGTGTCCAAACCAATAAAATCATAAATATACAAGGACTTGACTAATCAAGAAGTAACTAAATCCATAGGGTTCACTTCTGTCGAAATACAATCTTCAAAATATATAATTCCACACGACTTTCACATTGTTAATAACCGATTCGCTATTCCATGTGATGGAATACTAGGAATCGATTTCATAAGAAAATATAACTGTCAATTAGATTTCAATCCGTCCGAAGACTGGTTAATAATTCGACCAAATAACCTAAAATATCCGATATACATACCAATATCGTACAGTGCTGGTAATAATTCAATAGTTTTACCAGCAAGATCCCAAGTTGTCCGAAAAATTTAAATAAGTTCACAAGAAGACAGTGTATTAATTCCAAACCAAGAAATTCAACATGGTATTTATTTAGCAAATACCATAACTAAACCCCAAAACGCAGTCATACGACTGCTAAATACTACAAATAAAGATAAACTAGTAAACATATCAAGTTTGAAGTATGAACCGCTTTCCTGCTACGACATAATCGAAGCAAATAATGAACATCGTGAAAACGCAGTACTAACTACATTATCAAAAAATTTTCCCCCACAGTTTCACAGCCAACTTACGAAGTTGTGTAAGAAATATAGTGATGTATTCGGACTAGAAACCGAATCAATAACAACAAATAATTTCTACAAACAAAAATTAAGACTGGTGGACGATGAACCTATTTACATTAAAAATTATGGAAATCCTTATAGTCAGAAAGACGAAATACAAAGACAAGTCCAAAAGCTTATAAAAGACGAAATAGTTGAGCCTTCTGTATCTCCATACAACAGCCCACTTTTATTGGTACCGAAAAAATCGTTACCAAGCGCTGAAAATAAAAAATGGCGATTAGTAATTGACTATCGTCAATTTAATAAACAATTGTTGTCCGATAAATTTCCACTACCTAGAATTGATGACATTTTAGACCAACTAGGTAGAGCAAAGTATTTTTCATGCCTCGACCTAATGTCAGGTTTTCATCAAATTGAACTCGAAGAAGAGTCACGAGACATAACATCCTTTTCCACATATAATGGCTCATACCGCTTCACGCGACCACCATTCGGTTTAAAAATAGGGCCAAATTCGTTCCAGAGAATGATGACTATAGCATTCACTGGCCTTGAACCTTCGCAAGCATTCCTTTCCATGGATGACTTAATAGTCATAGGTTGTTCCGAAAAACACATGATTAATAATCTAACAGATGTTTTTGAGAAGTGTAGGCAACATAACCTAAAGTTACATCCTGAAAAATGTTCATTTTTTATGCATGAAATCACCTTTTTGGGACATAAGTGCACAGATAAAGGAAACTTGCCTGATGACACAAAGTATGATGTCATTCAAAATTATCCAGTCCCACATCATGCGGACAGCGCTAGAAGATTAATTCATTTTGCAACTATTATCGAAGATTTATACAAAACTTCGATGAATATTCTCTTCACATAACAAATTTATGTAAAAAAAATGTTAAATTCGAATGGACAAGCGATTGTCAAAATGCGTTCGAGCATTTAAAATCAGCATTAATGAACCCAACTCTATTACAGTACCCAGATTTTAGCAAAGAATTTTGCATAATCACCGACGCAAGTAAATATGCATGTGTAGCAGTCCTAACGCAAAATGAAAATGGACTACAGCTTCCAGTAGCATACGCGTCTAGATCTTTCACAAAAGGTGAGAGTAATAAGAGTACACTTCAGACCATACATTTATGGTAGACATTTTACTGTCAAAACAGATCACAGAGCTTTAACTTATTTGTTTTCAATGACAAATCCAAGTTCCAAGCTAACTAGAATGCGACTTGAACTCGAGGAATATAATTTTACAGTAGAGTATCTAAAGGGGAAAGATAATTTCGTAGCCGACGCGCTATCAAGAATAACAATACAGGACTTACAAAATATACAAACTAGTAACAAAATTCTGAGAGTCACTACCAGAAATCAAAGTAAACAGTCAAATTCCTGCGCAGGAAAAGAAAAAGAAAATAATACAAAAGAGTTGCAAAAGCAATCTCTTAATGCTTCTAAGCCCAACGTATATGACGTCATTGTAAATGACGAAGTACGAAAAGTAGTGACCTTGCGAATAACTGATTCTTTAAGCACATTCAAACATGGCAAGAAAGTTATAGCAAGAATTGACATTTGCGATATGTATACCAATGGAGTTCTTGACTTAGGTCAATTTTTTCAAAGGCTCGAAAAAGAAGCCGGTATACTCAATATCAGTCAAGTCAAAGTGGCACCGAGCGAAAAGATCTTTGAAACTATTTCAATAGAATCTTTCAAAAATATGGGCAATAAAATATTGAAATTTTTAAGAGTAGAGCTACTCAAGCTGGTGACCCTATTATCAAATAATGATAAAGAAAAAGAAGCAATACTGTTTACGTTCCACGATGACCCTATACAAGGAGGTCATACTGGAATATTGAGAACTATGGCCAAAATAAAAAGGCATTACTAGATATATAGATATATCTCAATATATAAAAAAATGTAATAAGTGTCAAAAAGCAAAGATAACAAAGCATACAAGCATAACCCCGTTAATTATAATTGAAACGCCACAAGAGGCTTTCGATAGGGTTTTTGTGGATACGATCGGTCCACTTCCAAAATCAGAACACGGAAATGAATACGCAGTAACTTTAATCTGCGACCTAACAAAATATCTTGTAATAATAACAATTAAAGACAAAAGTGCAAAAACAGTAGCGAAAGCTATATTTGAAGATTTCATTCTGCGGTACGGTCCAATGAAGACGTTCATTACGGACATGGGAACAGAATATAGAAACTCAATAATTGAAGATTTATGCAAAAACTTGCAAATAAAGACGATAACTTTAACTGCACATCATCACCAGACTGTAGGCACTGTGGAGCGAAGCCACCGAACACTTAACGAATTTTTACGATCATACATTTCAGTTGACAAAACTGACTGGGATGTATGGATAAGATACTTCGCATATTGTTTTAATACAACACCCTCTATGGCACATGATTATTGTCCATATGAGTTGGTATTCGGTAAAACTTCGAATTTACCACAACAATTTAATAGTGTTGATAAGATAAATCCACTATATAACATAGAAGATTATGCTAAGGAATCAAAATTTAGATTAGAACAGGCTTATAAAAGAGCCAGAATTATGTTAGAACAGCACAAAGCGAAGAATAAGGAAATATATGATAGAAAAGTAAAAAATATTGAATTAGAAATAGGAGATAAGGTTTTATTACGTAATGATACGGGTCATAAGCTAGAATCTAAGTATAGGGGCCCATACATCATACAAGAAATAAAAGATAGGGATAACATTTTAATTAAAGATACAAAGAATAAGACACAATTAGTGCATAAGGATAGGTTAAAAATTTTAACCAATTAATATATATATAAAAAAATAATAATAACAATAAAACAAAAGAAATAAATTTAAACATATAAATTACTTACATTTAATGACACTATACATATACAAATATAATTTTACCACATATATTATTAAACGAACAGTCGAACATCCAAAACAAAAAAAAAAAATCAAAATAAAAAAATAAATAATTAATAAACAATAATAAGTAAATAAATTTCTATATAATAAAAAATGAAGTAAGTAAGTCGTCTCGCCGACTTAGGTATACCATACACCCGTAAAACAAACATTTCAAATTTGTAATAACAAATGCATTTGCCTATTTTAAAAAATTTCTGTTCACATGCTTTTTACAAGCATATCTTAGTATCTCGCTCACTCATGCATATGAGCACCCTAGCGCCCCACCCGCCAACGGCCAACTCCGGCCTTTTGGAAAAACGGTTTTATGCATAACTTAGCTATTTTTTCTCCGATTTTGATCAAATTTGGTATTTTGCTGGGTATTAGTATTAAATTTAAGTGTGCCAAATTTAATTGCACAAGGTAGAAAATTACGGGAGATAGTCGAGTTTTTCAAATTTCGGGGGGCGGAAAGGGGCGCGGCAAAATCTTTATACTTACAAAATGTGCGTATTTACTAAGCAAATATACATACCAAATATGGTATCTCTAGCTGCAATAGTTTTTAAGATAAGCGTTTTTTTTGAATTGCGGGGGCGGAAAGGGGCGTGGCAAAAATTTGAAACAAACTCGATCACTCTGCATACTACACGAGCCTACATTCCAAATTTGGTGGCTCTATCTCTTATAGTCTCCGAAATATAGGCGTTCATACGGACGGACGGACGGACGGACAGACGGACATGGCTAGATCGACTCGGCTGTTGATACTGATCAAGAATATATATACTTTATGCGGTCGGAAAAGCTTCCTTCTGCCTGTTACATACATTTTGGCGACTTTAATATACCATTTCACCATATGGGTGTATGGTATAATTAGAAAATAACTCCATATAATTACGTTATTTTTCTAAAGAGGGGGGATGTAGCTTGTTTTGGAATAACATATTAACAACATTACAAGCATGTTGTAGCAATTAGTTACAATATTTATGTGCGCAACATTCAAGTGCATTTGCCTCTTAAGTAACATGACCACCCATGAGTGCATGGTGCTGGACAATTGCTGTGTCGGCAAATATAACACGCGCGGCCGCTTTGGCCCAATATGCAATATGATACATCCTCACTCTACCGCTGCGACGGCATATAAATGTAGGATTGCGTGAGAATCCCTAACGATATATGAATGCCGATAACGATTGGTTTGATAGATATCGATAGGTTGATAATCGATAGGGGACAGAGGCTTGAGTTGCTGGACGAAGAGGTTGTGTTGGTCTCGTTAAATTAAAAGTGTTCAATAAGAAGTTTTCTTTTTCTTTTGTTAATAATTAAATAAATATGATAAGCTTAAATACATAAAAGCAAAGTGGTGTGAAGAGTATTTGATTTTGGTCCAGTGGACTCAGCCCTTCTACATTTTGGGGGCTCAACCGGGATTAGTAATAAAGAGCGAGTGAGAAAGAAAACTTTGTGAAGAAAACGCGCGCAATTGCAACGGTGACGCTAACATTTCCAAGCAGAAGAGCAAGCGAGACAAAAAATGCGTGCTGAATTTCACAACAAAAATTAACGAGAAGAGACGAACACATGAGATATAATAAAAAACCAGAGGGCCGGGGCTAACTTCGACCGCGTCAAAGTTTGTATACCCTTACAAGTTTGTTAGTAACTCTTTTATCTTAACTAACTGTTTTATCTAAAAAGGGTAATGTTTGCGAAAGAACGGCCTTCAATCTTAGCATATGATATAACGAACTTTCTGATGAAAGTCACTGTTTTCCACCGATCCTTTCGATGGAAGCTATATGATATAGTTACCAGATCTTTACCAAATTCGGCACAGTCATTAACAGATATATTAAACTGACAAATGTCAAAGTTGAAAGCAATCGCATCAAAAGTAACGAAGTTATTGACAAAAGTCACTGTTTTTGACCGATCGTTCCTATGGGAGCTATATGATATAGTCACCCGATCTTGATCAAATTTGGCACTGTGGTTTATAGTTACAATAAACTTACTTATATTAAATTTTACGACAATAGCTTAAAAAGTAACGAAGTTATTGAGAAAAGTCACTGTTCGTGACTTTGCCGTTTGTATGGGAACTATATGATATAGTCACCCGATCTTGATCAAATTTGGCACAATTATTAATAAGAAAACAAAACTGATCAATACCAACTTTTATGGTAATTGCTGATAAAATAACGAAGTTATTGAGAAAAGTCACTGTTCGTGACTTTGCCGTTTGTATGGGAGCTATATGATATAGTGGTCCGATCCGACTGAATCCGAAATATACAAACCCTGCAGTATATACAAGCCTACGTGCAAAATTTCAGCTCTGTAGCTCTTACGGGCTAGGAGGAGTTCGCATCGATCCAGACGGACGGACAGACGGACGGACGGACATGGTTATTTGAACTCGTCTCGTCGTGCTGATCAAGAATATATATACTTTATATGGTCGGAGATGCTTCCTTCTATGTGTTGCACACTTCTGACCAAAATTAATATACCCTTTTTGCAAGGGTATAAAAAACGAAAAGATGAGAAACGATTAAAAAGACGACAATTTTGTTCAGTGAGGAACAAATGAGGAAAAGCAACAACAAAGACGATAAGATGTGAAAGACGAGCAATATCCCAAAAGACGAAAATTTGTTTAGAGACGAACAAAACACGAAGAGCAACAAAAGACGAAAATTTGTTCAGAGAGGGACAAAACGACAACCACATAAGAAGAAAACAGGAAAAACATTGAACATGCTTGGATTCGGCGCTATCCAATCATTCAGGCAAGCCAAGAAGTAACCTGGAGCAGAGATCGGACTAGGAGTCACACAGAGAGTGGCTGCTAATCGAGGAGTACCAGATCGAAACGAGACGACCCAACTCACCACTACATGCACAGTCAGAAGGCATCATCCATCCAACATTGTGTGTGTGTGTGTGTGAGTGAGACGAAGCTAGTTGTAAGACGTAAGGAAGCCGACACGTAAGAAGACAACTGCGTAAAGAAGCCGACACGTAAGAAGACAACTGCGTAAAGAAGATCACGAGAAGCGGACAACAAAGACGTAAAATAACCAGGGCTACATCGCAAGTACATTTATTTTTAATACTAACAATAGTTAAAGAACATAAAAATAAGAAATGACAATTTAAATTTTTGAAATTAGAGAAAAGACGAGTTTAAAATTTTGAAAAATAAGAAAAGATTTAAAATTTTGAAAAAAAGAAAAAGTTGATTTAAAAGTTTTGAATAAGAGAAAAGACGAATCATAATTTTTGAAATTAGAGAAAAGACGAGTTTAAAATTTTGAAAAATAAGAAAAAAGATTTAAAATTTTAAAAAAATAAGAAAAGAAAAAATTGATTTAAAAATTTTTTTAGAAAAAATATTTGTAATCATATAAACTAACATCTAATTTAAACACTATTTTAAATTATTTTGTAATCAATATTTTTACATATGTTGTATAACGAGATCACCGAACTGACCGTCGCAGGGCTGAAAGAAAAGTTAAAAGAGCTGAATTTAAGCGTAAAAGGCAACAAACCTGAATTAAGAGAGAGATTAATTTCATATTTTGATTTAGACACGAACGAGGAATCCTTATATTCAGAAGCTAATACCAGTATTCAAGGCGAAAGTGAAGAAGTTGAGAGAGAAGTGACAATGGCGTTCACATTGAAAGATATTCGCGATTCGTTGACAGAGTTTGATGGGAGCAACAAAAAGGATGTATTAGAATGGCTTTCAGACTTTGAGGGTAGTGCCGTAACAGTACAATGGAATGATCTTCAGAAATTTATCTATGGTAGACAGCTGTTGACAGGAGCGGCTAAGTTGTTCGTAAATAGTCAAGAGGGTCTAACAAGTTGGAGTAGCCTTAAGAACGCGCTACAGGATGAGTTTACCGTTAAATTGTCGTCGAAAGAAGTTCACAAGCAATTAGAGACTAGGAAGAAGAGATACAACGAGAGTCTAGTTGAGTACTTTTACGTAATGAAGAGTATAGCCAAAAGAGGTAGCTTAGATGAGGAAAGCATTGTCGAATACATCATAGAGGGTATCCCCGACTCTAAAATGAATAAAAGCGTTCTTTACCAAGCGAGAGATTTAAAGGAATTACGAGAGAAACTAACGATATACGAGAAATATGCTTCCAACCAAGAGTCTAAACCAAAACCACGATTTGAGAAGCTGCAATCGAGGAATACTTTGGAGGATTTCAAATGCTTTAAATGTGGAGGAAAGAATCACGTCGCTAAGAATTGTAAAGACAATTTCAAATGTTTTAAATGCAATCAGATGGGCCACAAAGCTAATCAGTGTGAGGCAAGGAACGCAAAAGAAACTAAGAAGGATAATACGAATTATCAACAAATGACGCTTAAGTTTAATCGTTCTTTTAAGGACGTTCCAATAGGTAATGGAGTATTATCTGCTCTGTTTGATTCGGGCAGTGATCTTTCCACCATTAGCGAGAGTACTTATAAGGAAATAAACCCGGTTAACTTAAATCGTGAATGCAAGGAGGTAATTGGCGTAGGAGGAAAAAAGATTCGTACACTGGGATTTTTCAATATCAAAACAGAATTGGATGGCAACGGAGTAGAAATAGACTTTCATGTTGTTCGGGATAAAGACACATCGGCAATGATGTTCTGGAGAACTTGAATGTAACTATTGGAAGAAAAGGAATCGTGTTCCACAAAGAAGACGAAATACCAAAGCCAATAAGCAGGGAAGTGCAAACTAAGACAAAAATTTTTGAATTGCAGACAACGTTTGAGAAAATTATGACAATGACCTTGGATGAAGACGCTCCACTAGAAATTGATCTCATCCATTTAGACGAAGGTATAAAATCAGATATATTAGAAATTTTGAAGTCATATAAACCGCTAAAACCTACTATTTCGCCAGTGGAAATGAAGATTGTGTTAACAGATGATATTCCGATTTCTCAAAGGCCAAGACGTTTACCATATCAGGATCAAGCGATAGTGAATCAGCAGATAAAGGAATGGATGGAGGCTGGAATTGTTCGTCAAAGCTTTTCCGAGTATTCATCTCCTGTTGTGCTAGTTTCAAAAAAAGATGGCAAGAAAAGATTATGCTGCGATTACAGGAAGCTGAATCAGAAAATAATAAAAGACAATTTTCCGACAGCATTAATTGACGACGTTTTGCATAAACTGCAGAGAGGAAAGGTGTTTACAACCCTCGATTTATGCAATGGATTCTTCTACGTTCCCGTAGAAGAAAGCTCACGGAAGTTTACATCGTTTGTTACTCAAAACGGCCAGTTCGAGTTTAATTTCGTGCCATTTGGGATAACCAATTCGCCAGCTGTATTCATGAGATACATATTTGCAGTCTTAAGGCCACTTATCGATGAAGGGATTGTTATTTTGTACATGGATCAGATGATGAGGAAGATGGATTAAATAAGCTGAAAAGAGTATTAAATCTAGCCGAGACTTCAGGACTTAAAATTAAATGGGAAAAATGCCAATTTTTGCAAAGGCGAGTCAATTTTTTAGGATACATAATTGAAAATTCGACTATTAAACCGTCCAGAGAAAAGACTATGGCTGTAGAAAATTACCCAATCCCAAGAGACAAAAAGTGCTTACAAAGGTTCTTAGGTCTTACTTCGTATTTTCGCCGATTTGTGAAAGACTTTGCAACAATCGCTAGGCCGTTGACGAATATGATGAAAAAAGAGGTACTATTCATGATGAATGAAGAAGCACTTGCATCCGTTAGACAGTTAAAGGTATGTTTGTCAAATCCGCCAGTATTACGTTTGTTTAATCCGATGGGTATTACCGAAGTTCACTGTGACGCTAGCATGTATGGTTATGGCGCTATGTTACTACAATTGAATTCTGAAGACCAGAATTTTTATCCTGTGGAGTACATGAGTCGTAAGACTACACCAGCAGAGGAGAAGTATCACTCATATGAGTTGGAAGTACTCGCCATAATTCAGGCTTTGTCAAAGTGGAGGGTGTACGTACTTGGGAAGAAGATAAAAATCGTTACAGATTGTAATGCATTCGCAATGACCATTAAAAAAAAAAGAAGTGCCTTTAAGAGTGGCTCGATGGGCGATATTTCTACAAGATTTCGACTTCGAGATCGAACATCGACCTAGAACTAAAATGAAACACGTGGACGCGTTAAGCAGAATTCATTGCTTATTGCTCGAAAATTCTCTGAGACACAAGATACAACAGGCTCAGCTTTTGGATGAATGGATTAATGCGGTTAGAAAGGCATTGGAAAACGGGACTTATGACGACTTTTATTTGCAGTACGATATTTTACACAAAGACCCGATTAAAGAACTTATAGTTATACCGTCGGCAATGGAAAGAGAAATCATAACTATGGTGCACCGCCAGGGGCATTTTGGAATTAAGACCATAGATGTTCTTGGAAAAGATTATTATATATCAAACGTTGCCAGCAAAGTTGAGGTGGTTATCAAATCGTGTGTGGAGTGCATTGTGAGCGAGCATAAGCATGGAAGGAAGGAAGGATTTTTAAATGTCATCGACAAAGGTGATGAGCCATTGACAACGTTTCACCTAGATCATATAGGCCCCATGGAATCGACAAAAAAGCAGTATAACCATGTTTTGGTCATAGTAGATGCTTTCGCCAAGTTCGTCTGGCTATATCCCACTAAGAGCACAGGATCTGAAGAAGTTGTTGATCGTCTGCAGAGACAATCGGAAGTATTCGGGAACCCGAAACGTTTTATAACTGACAGAGGAACTGCTTTCACTTCCAACATGTTTAAAGAATACTGTACCTCCCAAAAGATTCAGCATTTACTTATTGCTACAGGAGTACCTCGTGGAAATGGGCAAATCGAGCGTCTCAATAGGACTGTTTCAACTCTATTGACCAAGTTATGTGCGGAGGAACCCAAGTCCTGGTATAAAAACGTTGGCAGAGTACAACAGTTCATCAACTCCTCGCCACCCCGGAGTACTAAGATCTCGCCTTTTAAAATTTTGACTGGTATTGAAATGAGAACGACATATGATCAAGAGTTAAAGTCTCAGTTAGAGGAAGAATTACTTATAGAGTTGCAACAGGAGAAAGATGAAATTCGTAGATTAGCAAAAGATAATATAGCAAAAATACGAGAAGAAAATCGTAAGTCATATAACAAGTTCAGAAAGTCCGAAACAGAATACGAAGTGGGCGATATGGTTGCTATAAAGCGTACCCAGTTTGGAGCAGGGCTGAAGCTTAAGAAGATCTATCTAGGGCCGTATAAAATTGTTAGGAAGTTAAGACGTGGTAGATACTCAGTGGAGAAGATTGGAGATGGTGAGGGCCCAAATAGGACCAATACCGTAGCGGAGTACATGAAGATGTGGAATCCATCATTCGGGATGAATGAGGTTGTAGAATGGCCGAATGTAGGATTGCGTGAGAATCCCTAACGATATAGAAATGCCGATAACGATTGGTTTGATAGATATCGATAGGTTGATAATCGATAGGGGACAGAGGCTTGAGTTGCTGGACGAAGAGGTTGTGTTGGTCTCGTTAAATTAAAAGTGTTCAATAAGAAGTTTTCTTTTTCTTTTGTTAATAATTAAATAAATATGATAAGCTTAAATACATAAAAGCAAAGTGGTGTGAAGAGTATTTTATTTTGGTCCAGTGGACTCAGCCCTTCTACATAAACATACATACTTTTATGTAAACATTTATACATTTATACATAAGTATGTTTATACATAAGCATACCGCTCCTCTGCCTGATTGACTAGCAGCGCAGCTACGCGGTCTTAGCTATAGTCGACAATTCTTATAGAATTAAGAATTATTCAATAAACCAAACTCAAACGCAACAGACATATGTGTGGTTCATATTAAATATTTAAAATAGAAACCAATCATTGAACGTTTTCTACTACAACAGTCTTTCCTTAGGATTTCTTTTGTACACTATACCATTTTTTTATTCGAGTCCAACATCATTGCCTTTTTTAAATTTTCTCTTAATTTACGGATGTCCGGACCTCTTATCTTTTCTGTCTGCAATAATAAATCAACATCTTGCAGGTTTGCCGACTCATTTCAATCGAGCTGCTCACCTCTTTCGCTTTGGTTACATAGTAACGATTCTTTACTCTCTTGTATTGTACTTAATCTCGGATCAACACAACTTTCATCTAAAGAGACGCAAGGTTTATTCTCAAACAGTTTTAACCAACTTCTTTTTAAACATAGCTCACACGGCCTGAAACAAGTCTTCCCTAATTGAACAATGGGTTTACACGGTTTTGAACAAATTTTAACTAAAGGAACACAAGGTATAATCTCAGACGGTTTTGAACAATCATTCCCTAAAAAAAAGCACACGGGCTTAAACAACTTTTTCCCAAAGTAACACACGGTTTCATTTTAAACGACCTTACACAATTCATTCCTAATGAAGCACACGATTTCATCTCAAACGGGTTTATCTCAAACGGTTTTACCTCAAAGTTTTATCTCAAACAGCTTTGTTTCACACGGTTTAATCTCAAACGGGCTTATCTCACATGGTTTTATCTCAATAGGGTTTATATCACACGGTTTTATCTCAAACGGGTTTATATCACACGGGCTTAAATTACACGGTTTATTTCAAACGGTTTTATCTCAAACGGTTTTATATCAAATGGTCTTATTTCAAACGGGTTTGTCTTACACGGGCTTATATCTCACGATTTCATCTCAAACGGGTTTATCTCAAACGGTTTTACCTCAAAGTTTTATCTCAAACGGCTTTGTTTCACACGGTTTAATCTCAAACGGGTTTATCTCACACGGTTTTATCTCAATAGGGTTTATATCACACGGTTTTAACTCAAACGGGTTTATATCACACGGGCTTAAATTACACGGTTTATTTCAAACGGTTTTATCTCAAACGGTTTTATATCAAATGGTCTTATTTCAAACGGGTTTGTCTTACACGGGCTTATATCACACGGTTTTCTCTCAAACGGGTTTATTCCAAATGGTTTATCTCAAGCGGGCTTATCTCAAACGGTTCTATAAAATCTCTTACTTTTTTTTCTGAGGTTCTATCAAATCTCTTTCAAACTCATTTTTCTCTGAGGGGAGACAAGGTTCAATCAAATCTCTTTAAACTCGTTTTTCTCTCTTCAAACTCAAACTCTCAAGGTTCAACTCATCTTGAACGGCACACGGCTTGATCAAATCTCTACCAGACTCACACGGTTTAACGCAAATTTCTCCAAAAGTAATACAATATTGACAAGGTTCTATTAGGGCATTCTGGTTTTTTTTTACTAACAAGGTTCAAAAGCACCTTCTGCAATTTCTTCATATTTGAACCTCTATAATCAACGCACATTGCTATATTGCCATATTTTTCGCACTATGACAATGACGGACGCATAAGGGGAATTACTTAGTCGGATTACATTATTGGCTAACAACTGACTAACTGTTTTACTAACGATTCCTCTTTCATGATATGATAACCTTCTAGGAATAATACTATGAAATGGTGTTGCATCGGTCAGACATATTTACATCATATATTTGGGCCAGCCGTAATTAATTGAAAATCGGTCAATGTACTGCTCACTCACAATATCTCAGCACTCACCCATCGCACCTAATCCAAATTCACTATCAACGGGTTTCAGGTCTGTTAGCCATTCCCAAATCGGGGATCCATTCATGCTTACATTAGGACTATTCCAATTATTATGCATATCGGTTGTGTTATTACTAATTTTATTATGCTTAGGATATTTAGTTAACAGGGATGCACAGAACGAATTCTAAACAAAAGCAGTGGTACTCTTTAACGATGCGGAGTTCTTTTTATATTCTCTTAAATTGCAACATCTATTGGCGAAACTTACTGGACTTCTGGAATCTATTAGGGCAAAATATTATTTACATCGGTGCATCATCATTTACAAGATATGCTTAAACTTACTAATTGAATAAATTACTTATTATCAGCGATGTTCAGATCTTTACTAGCACTCATAGCGGCGAGTTGGGTTCGCATTGGACCATTCCGGTATTGATGGCCCACTTTGAAGCACCAACAACAACTTTCTTTTGTTCTCTCGGTGCGTGGGCATTCGATGCCTGGTGGCAATCTCTTCTCCCTTACAGCCTGCGCACTGTCTGAAGTCTGGAAACGCATAATCTTCTCTCGCAATTCGTTCAGAGAAGTACAACGAGAACGACGGTGCGGATAACCCACAAATGTCGACATCCTTCAAGTTCGTTTCCTAAGCCGAGCTGGTTAATAGGAGGCTCCGGACCAACTCTTCGGGTACATCACTTCCTCCAGACGCTTCCAACTGATTATCTGACATGACGGCTTTTGCCAATGTTCGCAGTTGGTAAATAATCGCTTCTTTGTCGCAAGGTGCTTCCTTGGCCGCTAGCAGCTCAGATAATGTGGTTTTATTTACTTTAATAATTTCGGTGTATTTCATAAAAAGACTTTCTTTAGGGCAAACCCCACACCGGATTTGTAAACTCTTCTTTTATTTTAGTTATTAAACCCTTGGGATTGCTATAATATTTTCGGATTTCATTTTTTATTTCTACATTGCATTACCTAATTGCCTTATTGCCTAAATTTCGAGAGAGTGTTCCCGTACCCCGCCATACTATATTATACCCCTTTAGTGTGACCAAATTCGGTTATCGGGGAAATAATTCACTGAGGAGACGAACGGGCTTACTTAAATATTCTTAGTGTTTACAATATGTTTTGTGCAAATACAGTCAAGGAAAAAAGTCAACATACACCTCCAATTTTGCCATTGTTCGGCTTTTGGCAATAAAAAATTAAACATTTAAGTATGTATCACATAATTTAGAGGACCAAAAGATAACTCAATAAGAGAAAAAAATATCAAAGAAGCTAACTTCAATAATGCCGAAGTTTTTAGACCCTTGCAGTCCTTGGCAATAATATTTTTACATTTCTTAATTAATCAATTCACAAACAAAACATTCAAATTATCACTCTTTTTACTAAAATGTTTTTTTCTTCTTACACCATTCTCTAAGCAAAGCACCGCACGCATACACATACAGTTCGTGTAGCGCTGCGTCTGTGTGTGTATGCGTGTGTATTGTTGATGACGTAGTAGGCAGCAAGCAGCGCTGCCGGCAGCTCTTGAACCGATTTGTATTGACTGTAACTTGTGTTCTATTTATCCGATCAGATTCAAATTTTGGGATCTGAGATTTTACATCAATATACTATCATATTGGTAAATTTCATGGGGATACTCTAATTTCTGCCAAAATGCTTGTTCTAGAGCTATATGATATGGTGGTCCGATCCTGACAATTTTCATTCTTTATTTTTCCCGGGTAATAAAAAGCCCCCAAAAAAAATTTCATCCTTACAGCTCTTAAGATGACTGAGTTAAATGCATACGCACAGACGGCCGGCCGGACGGACGGACAGACGGACAGTCGGTTATGGCTATATCGACTCAGGTTCTAATGCTGATCAAGAATATATGTATATACTTTATGGAGTCGGAAATGTCTCCTTCTGTGCGTTCATCTGACATCTGACCAATTTTTTAATACCCTCTACAAGGGTATAAAAATTCCAAAATATTTGAAACAATTAAAGTTATTGGCAAAAACCAGAAAATGTGATGGAAAAAAGTCTACATACACCAAAATCCCTCCTCTTAATAACGTATAAAAACAATGATGTTTTGTATTTTTTAAGACTCTGTTTAAGAATAAACATCGTGTTCATCTGAACTGGCTTCACCAAATCAGATGCACTAAAGAAAATACAAAACAACTGTACCTTTGTACCAAACAACTAACCTAGCATATGACTAGAAATACAATCTGCCACACGCGGTGAGGGAAAAAACACTTGTAATTCTAAACTAACCCAAAAGATCACAACGACAGGATGTCAAGTGGCCGACGGCGTGCCCAATATAATAAATTTTCAACCCCCATATACGTGGGTGTGAGTCTAAAATAAGATCTTCTAAGAACAATTGTTACCTCCTAGAGCCTAAGATAATCCTATATAAGCTCCTTACTTTTGTAAATAAAATCAGTTCATATTTTGAATTCAACGAATGACGACTGGGTTATTTTCCTTCTCTCCGGGATTCCCTATTCATTTTGGTCCTTCGAGAAAAAGGAACTCTGCAGTTTCCCCCACCAGTGGTAAGAGACTCAGAGAGTGAATCAGCTCCTTAAAGTCTGAATTCTTATGCAAGTGTAAATGCTAAGATCAGCTATAGGTAGCAAAATAAATTAACTCTTGTTTTCCCCCACCAGTGGTAAGAGACAGAGTATAATATAAAAAGTAAAATTAACTGTTGTAATTTCGGCGGCGGGAGTTTTTGTGTGTGGCGTATTCGAAGCCCTAATATCAAAAGTAAAAAAAAAAAGAATTAACCAGTGTACATATACACTATATATGTATATACAGTTGCAAGTCTAGAAACAGCAGCAGAGCAACAAGATAGTTGCAAAGAAGAGGCGACCGGAGGCGAGGCAAATGTAAAGAAACGGCAAACCACCAGCAAACTATCGGCAAATCCAACCAATTGGCAGACAAGCAGCAGCAGACTATCGGCAAAACCTACTTGGCAAACTCTATTTGGCGGACAACAGTGGCAAACGGTGTCAACAACAGGATCATCAGATAAGATATACTTATATTAAGATTGTTATAAGTACATCTATCTAGTTTTATTTTTATATACTTATATCGATATCTGTTCACGCCACCGGGTGAACAGCAGTGAGCGGCGAAGAGCAGTGAGGAGTGAGGAGGGTTTTTTGATCCTCGGCGTCTACGGTCACACCAGGAGGGGTGACTTGATTTTCTGATGGGCGCCGTCATTTCATACCCGTACGAATTTTCAACCCGAACACCCGTTCTTCTTTCTCCATAATTTTATACTTTTTGCGATTCAAGTGTTTTTTAAACCGAAGCATTTTGCGTGTGTGTATCGGTAACCTTAATACAGTGAATAAAGTCATCATTAATTAAACGAAGTCATTCGCGCGTTTTAATTTCACCCACACTCACCAAACCCAGAAGAAATTGGCACCCGCCAATCACCTGTGACTTATCGAATCCTTCCGCCCCGCCACAAACATTGGTCCTTCGAGCCGAATATCCTTCCGCTCCTCCAGCTTGCATCGGCGGAATTCCTGATAAGTACAAAATTTCATTATTCATTTCATTTGCCCCTACATACTAATAAAAGTGTGAGGTTTTCCCGCTCTTCCATAGCGACCTGCACACTTTTATATATATTGTATGTACATACCTGACCTATTCCAAGGTTACATGGTAGTTCCCAATCCTTAACGTGTTTGTCCAACGTTCGGTTTTAATTCCACTACAGGGTTTTCTTTATGTTTTTTTTCTGTCGCACTTGTCCAATTTTTACATACGTACATACATATGTAAAACTCGTTGCATCACATGTACATGTATTTTCCACAGCTGTTCGCCAAGTTCGCGTAAAGGTTAAAAAAAAAAGACAAAGAAATTATTAAAGTGTTGTAAACAAAAAAAAAAAAATAAATAGTAATCCAAGTGTTTACCGCGATTTCTGATGTGTTCGGATTATTTCCAGTGCCCAATAAATTTCCTCACGCGCGTATTCGCCCACCGGCATATCCACTTACATACATACATCGTCATCTGTTGATGTACGCGCATATGTATATATCCCTGTACATATAATTCATTCGCACTTTACCACAGAACAAAAGATTTAAATAGCGATTAACGTAGACACCGCGATTTCGGGTCTGTCCGAATTGATTCAATTACAAAATTAATATCCTCACGCGTATCCGCAAACCGGTGCACTTGCTTACATACATACATACATCGTCATATATTGATGCACGCATATGTACATATCCACAACACATAATCTATTTTGGTGTCGCACATTGATTTAACAAAAAAAAGGAGGGGAAAGGAACCCAACTAAATAACAAATTACTTACGTTTTTTGTGTGAACGACGCGCGTGCATACATCCATACATACCTACCTGTGTACTTACGTATGTACGTACATACATATATCAAGCATCCGTCCACACGCACTGATCTTTTACTTTGCTTTCTTTCGCGCACAACACTCGCGGTGTGTAAAAGCGTTCGTTTTGTTCTTTTTATATTTTTTCCTCTCCGCACAACCACAAAAAAAAAAAATAATTAATACGACAAAACCAAAAACCAAATTTGTAAACAGCGACCGACAGCTGTTTTCGGAGTAGTGGTGACACGTGAGTCGAGTCGTGATATCGATAGGCGGCTCAAGCGCGCCAAATTCAAACCACATTATTTCCGACTCCCGTTTTTTCGCCCATATATATATATATATATAAATAAATACATATTCATCTTTTCCAGCACTATCGTGCCCATATTTATATATCCACCCACATTTCTAAATCATATATGATTTTTCCGGCCAGTATTTTGCGCGCATATATATAACCGCCCATATTTGTAAATAAATACATATATATTTTTGCCAGCACTATTGTGCCCATATTTATATATCCACCCATATTTATAAATCATATATATAATTTTTCCGGCCCGTATTTTGCGCGCATATATATAACCGCCCATATTTATAAATAAATCCATATATATATTTTCTCCAGCACTATCGTGCCCATATTTATATATCCATCCATATTTATAAATTATATATATAATTTTTCGGCCAGTATTTTGCGCGCATATATATATCCGTCCATATTTATAAATAAATACATATATATTTTTTCCAGCACTATCGGGCCCATATTTATAGATCCGTCCATATTTATAAATTATATATATAATTTTTCCGGCCAGTATTTTCCGCACATATATATATCCGCCCATATTTATAAATAAATACACATATATATTTTTTCCAGCACTATTGGGCCCATATTTATATATCCGTCCCTATTCACAAATTGTATATATAATTTTTTCGGCCTGTATTTTGCGCATATATATATATCCCGACCCAGATTTATATAAAAACACATACTTTTTCTTTGGCCTATACATCGTTCGCGTGTTTGTCTTATACGTACTCCCATCGTTACTTACGAATCCAGCTAAACTTGTGTTGTAATCACTCCTCTGCAGCTACGTGTAATTTTCGATCTGCATTCGTGCGTTCGTACATTGTTCCGCATATATCCCTATTAAAAGGGCTCCGTTTCCAAGCCACGCGTAAGAGAATTCTCCCGCAATCCTGTGGGCACAGTGAGAAAATTCTTGCGCCCTCATACAGTCCACTTCTCTTTTTTCTTTTTTTTCTCGTTGCGCACCAGCGCGGTCTTCGTCGGTAAGGACGTCCCCTGAGTATGTCCACGGAGCCGTCCAAGACTACGCCGAAGTCTAACAGTCTTTCGTCTCCCTCTGTAACTCCGGAGAAGGTTCGGCCTCCGAAGACTCCGGTGATCGCGAAGCGTACGGACATTCCCCGCAAGTCCACGTCTGCTCGCAGCCTCAGCGAATCCCCAAGGTCCCGTCCGTCTTCGTCCAGCCTACCCAAAGGGCGCATAGTCTCGGCTAAAGACGCCAGCGAACACAAAGGGCGTTCCAAGCTTTCAGTAGAGGCTCAGATTCCGCACGTTATTGTGACGCACTGTTCTGACGTTCCCGTCACCCGATCCGTATCCCAACAGCGTAGAGAACAATGTCGTGCGACGCTTTGACTCTGTTCGAAGCGCGTGAGAGTGAAGCCCTAACTTCTGAAGTGCCTTTATTTTCCATTAAAATGCACTTAGAGCAGCTCAAATCCCTTTGGTCAACTGTCGAGATGGAATACTCCCGGTGTCACAAGGCCTTGTCGACCCAACCAGACGAGGACAGCCTAGCCAACATAAGCCACATCAAAGCGAAGCACGAATCCGCTTACGCGGCGTATGTGCGATGCGGGACGTTGTTCGGAGAGCGTATCGAGCAGCTCTCGGCAGAGATGGCAAGTCTTAGACGTCAGCCCACCGCTCCGTCGGGACCTCCGGGTCATAGAGTCCCTCCGTGTGAGGTGGAGACCTTTGATCGCGACAGCCTAGCATGGCCCACATTCCGCGATTTGTTCGCTGCCATTTACATCGCCAACCCGTATTTGTCACAAGTGGAGAAGCTCTATCACTTGAACGCCAAGACTCGTTGGGAAGCGAGAACCATCGTGGCGAAGTCCCCTCTGACAAATGAAGGTTTCCAGGCTGCATGGGAGAACCTCACAGCACGGTACGAAAATAGCCGTCTGCTTGTAATGACTCAAGTCAGACAACTCCTTCAGATTCCCGCGGTGGCACAATAGTCGGGCAAAGCCTTGCGAGAGCTGCAGACTGCATTTCTTACCGCTCTTGAGCGTTCGGGTGTTAGCACTGAGAATTGGGATGTCTTACTTATCGCCCTAGCAAATTGCCGAAGGCCACAATCCTCCTGTGGCAACAATCAGTGCCAAATAAGACTGTCGTCTCCACTTGGTACGATTTGAACCAATTTCTCACTGATCGGTATCGTGTCCTGGATGCCACCGAAGAACATAAGTCGTTCCTAAGTGTTCAAACCATCCACATTGGCCCCCGCAAATCCTCTGCGACGATGAAGGTTCAAGCGTTTCCCGCGAAAGCTCAGCTCAAACCCGCGTCTTGCAAGCTTTTCCATCGGGAGAATCACCCAATACGGCTTTGTCTTAGTTTCCTTGACATGCCTGTTCCGAGGCGTTTGGAAATCATTAGACAGCAGGGACTCTGTTTGAATTGTTTTGCTCGTGGTCATCAAGTGAAGGGCTGCTTTAGTGCGCATAATTGCCATACATGTAAGGAACGTCATCATACCCTGTTGCATCCTAGTGATGTGTCCATGCCCTTGCCGTCCGCTGCGCAAGCCCCACCATTCGGCGCCACAGAGCGTCCGTCCACGAGCAATCAGCTCACAAATGCTCAAAGTTATTTTGCATCTACCGCAGGCAGAGGGCTCTTAGGCACTGCGATTGTCACTCTGCGCCATCGCGGTGTGGAGCACCATATTTGTGCGTTGATCGATTCGGGGGCCGATTCAACCTTCCTATCCGAACGTGTCTTCAACATGGTCCAGCCCCCCTTTTTTCCAGTAGACTCCACAGTTACAGTTATCGGGGCTCCATTTCTTAACACGGTTCCGACGCAGTGCCTCGATCGCCCCCTGGCTGACCCGTATTACAACACGCCCGCGCCTATTGATATGATTATCGACGTAGACCTGTTCTCACACATCCTCGGAGAGCGGATCAAAAAGGATATGGGTGATTTTGTTGGACTGGAAACCATCTTTAGATGGGTTCTGTGCGGAGCAATCATGCCTGACACTCCGGTGACTCGATTAGGTTTCGCTGCACGGACGCGAGTCAATCCAGAAGCAAAACTTGATGTACTTCTCCCCAAGTTTTGGGAGGTGGAAGACCTTCCTGCAAAGCCGGAAAAGGAGGACGATGTATTCTGCGAGCGGAATTTTCAGGAGACCACCCGAAGAGGGAAGGACGGCCGATATATTGTGTCCCTTCCGTTCAAATGTCCGAACAGCGGCGATTTGGGTCATTCAAGACCGATCGCGCTAGCTCAATTTCTGCGGAATGAAGCACGACCTCTCAAGGATCCCGTCCTAAAGACTCAGTACGATGCAATAATTCAGGAATACGAGGAATTGGGCCATATGAGTCGGGTGACGCCGCCTCAAGATGGGAAAAACTTCTATCTCCCCCATCACGCGGTGTTTAAGCCCGATAGCACCACCACCAAGGTACGCGTGCTATTTAACGCGTCAAGCCCCTCCACACGAGGCGTCAGCCTTAACGATGTCTTGCACACCGGGCCTACGCTTCAGGCCGATCTCACGCTTCAGGTACTGAAATGGCGTTTCTTTCAATTCGTTTTCAACGCTGACATAACACAGATGTATCGACAAATCCGAGTCGACCCCAGGCATACCCCCTTTCAGCGGATCCTCTACCGGGATCGCTGCGGCAATATTCAAGACCATGAGCTACAAGCCGTCACGTTTGGGGTTAACTGCGCGCCATTCTTGGCGATCCGAGTTCTTTTACAACTAGCCCAAGACGTGCAAGCGATGTACCCTCAGGCGAGCGAAATCCTTCGGAACTACATGTATGTTGATGATGTCCTTGCCGGCGCTCATACTGAAGACGACGCCCGTCTCGCCATACGAGAGCTTCAAGCTGCCCTCCAATCTGCGGGCATCCCGCTTCGGAAGTGGACTTCCAATAAGAAGGAAGTACTTCAAGCTATCCCGAGAGAGCACCTGCTGCGAGAGGACTTTCTCGAGCTGGAAGACGCGAGCACGGCAGAAACCTTGGCAATCCGCTGGCAAGCCGCCGAGGACGTCTTTTTCTTCACCGTAGCGGACCCACCATTGCAGGAGTCGATCTCCAAGAGGCACGGTCTGTCCCATATCGCCAAACTCTTCGACCCCGCTGGCTGGCTAGCCCCATTTGTTATCCGAGCGAAGATATTTATGCAGCAAATCTGGCTAACCGAACTGGGCTGGGATGACGCCCTGCCACCTCTCCTGCTGCAGCAATGGCATGAATTCCTGCAGGATTACCCAGGCCTCAGTCAACTCCGCATTCCCCGTTGGCTGAACACCAGCGATTCACTCTCGTGGGAGCTTCATGGCTTCTGTGACGCATCCCCGAAAGCGTATGGAGCAGCCCTATACGTGTGGGTTCGGTATCGCGATCAAGTAAGCGTCCATTTATTAACGGCTAAGAGCCGCGTGGCCCCAGTCAAAACAGTCTCGCTGCCTCGGCTGGAGTTGTGCGGAGCGGTTCTGCTAGCCGATCTCTGGGCGTCGATCGTTCCTGAACTCCCGATCCCACCTGCAAACTCCCAGTTTTCGACCGACTCCACCATTGTGTTGGCCTGGCTCAACAAAACCCCATGTAGTTGGTCCACCTTCGTGGCCAATCGGGTATCCAGCATCTTCAAAAGCACCGGTGGCCAAAGCTGGTCACATGTACGATCCGAGGACAACCCTGCTGATCTGGCAAGCCGCGGAACCTCCGCGGCCGAGTTATCGGCCAGTAGCCTTTGGTGGCATGGGCCGGACTGGCTCCAGAGGGACCCCGAGTACTGGCCAACTCTCCATAATGAACTTCCAGACACCCAGCTGGAGCAACGAGTCCAGTGCCACACCGCCGCGACCACCCTACTCGATGACATAAGCGAACGGTTCTCGGACTACGGTAAAGCATTACGAGTCACCGCGTACATCCTACGCTTAGCCGCCAAAGGGACGTCGACGCCTTCCACAGCCCACCTCATCAATGAGGAATTGCTCTCCGCCGAGCGCGCCTTGATCTGGACCTCCCAGCGTCGAGAATACATCGCGGAGATACGGGCCCTGGGTGAAGGGCGACTCCTTCCGACATCCAGCACGCTACTCAACTTAAACCCCTTCCTCGACCAGCATGGGATACTCCGCGCCTGCGGACGACTCCGGGCCGCTGAGTCCCTCCGGAACGATGAACTTCACCCGATTCCCCTCCCCTATAATACTCATTTCACGCGCCTGCTTGTTGAATTCGCCCACCGCATCACGTTGCATGGCGGCAATCAACTGATGGTACGGTATCTGCGCACCAAGTTCTGGATCCCACGGATAAAGAACCTAGTGAAGTCCCACATCAAGGGGTGTAAAGTCTGCATCGTGCATCGTCGACGACTGCAGACTCAGATGATGGGTGATCTCCCTCGGCCCTTCACCCACACGGGCATTGACTTCGCAGGGCCGTTCGAGATCAAGAATTACACCGGGCGCGCGTGTCTCCTTACGAAGGGTTATGTCTGTGTCTTTGTGTGTTTCAGCACGAAGGCGATCCACCTCGAGGCGACCTCCGACCTCACCACAGAACGATTTCTCGCAGCCTTCTCTCGGTTTGTCGCAAGAAGACAATGCCCACAGCGCATTTACTCCGACAATGGCAAAACCTTCGTAGGGGCCTCAAAGGCGCTCGAAAGAGATTTCCTGAACGCCACCAAGCTTGGTATAATGAAGGCATTTCCCCAGCACATTTTATCCTGGCAGTTCATTCCGCCGAGCGCGCTCCATATGGGAGGACTATGGGAAGCAGGGGTCAAAAGTTTTAAGACCCTATTTTACAAGTCCTCTTCGGTTGTCAAGTACACGTTCGAGGAACTATCCACTCTCCTGTGTAGGATCGAAGCGTGCCTAAACTCCAGGCCAATTTCTCCCATGAGCGAGGACCCAGAGGATCTGCTGGCACTAAGCCCTGGACATTTCCTGATTGGAGGACCGCTCGTGTCCATCGCGGAACCGGAGATCCTGGTCGAGCCTATGTCGCTGATAAATCGCTGGCAGCGACTAAAGGCGATCCAGCAGACTTTCTGCCGCCGCTGGAAGAGTGAATACCTCAAGGAGCTCCACAAGCGTAATAAGTGGAAATCACCGGCTCGTAGTCTCCAAACCGGCGACCTCGTGATCGTCTCCGAAGACAATCTCCCCTCCAATGAGTGGCGCTTAGGGCGAATTGAACGCACTCTGCCCGGGGCAGACGGCCTCGTCCGAGTGGCTGATGTCACAACAGCGCGTGGGTCTATCCGAAGACCCGTAGCGAAGCTCATCTTGTTGCCAACAGGAGTCCTGAGCCTAAAGACCTATCGTGACGTCCAGTCCCTCTATGTTCCGTTCGAATGTCCTCGTCTCCGTGCATGTTGTCCGTTCCCGTGCATCGACTAATCCACTCCCCCCTATGTAATCTCTTTCGTTACAGTTCATTCCATTCGCACCTCCATAGCAACATGGCCCCCAAGCGTCTGCCGCACCACCGCAGCAAACGTTCGGTTCCACACGGGACGAACGCGTACCGATGCCGGGTCTGCCGGGGGTTTCATGCACTCCGGCAGGGTCAGCGCTTCCTGAACCTCAGAGGGGAGAAGCGGCTCCGGGCGGTGCTTATCAATAAGTATTGCCCCAATTGCTTGGCACTCGAGAATTCATCCGACGCGTGCCGAATTCGCCACGGCTGCCGACGATGTGGGCAAAGGCACCATACGTTGCTCCATATTGCGCGGCTGGGAGCCGCATCAATTCGTCATTTGCCCGGTCCCTGGGGTTGGCTGTGACCAAGGTCGGGGTCGACCAAGCCTGCACGGCCGTCCTCGAGTCGAGGTCCGACCGTACGTTCCGGCGGAATGTCATCTTCCGGGTCGAAGAGGACCTGCACATCCGCACTCCCATGCGGGAAGTGTCGGCACCGGTCCGGGAGAAATTCGCCACCCTGATCCTGGCCGACCCCAACTTCCATCGGCCGGCGTCGGTATCCGTAGTGCTCGGGGCAGACCTCTATCCTGAGGTCATCTAACCAGGCTGTGTGCCCGGTCATAGCGGTATTCTCGCAGCCCAGAGCACCGTGTTCGGTTGGGTCATCTCCGTCTCCTGTGGCATCTAGGCGCTCCAGGACGCTGCCGTCCCCCATCCTACATATGTCCATGGTGGCAATTGCAACATGTTGCAAGGGGGGCGGTATGTTCACGCCACCGGGTGAACAGCAGTGAGCTGCGAAGAGCAGTGAGGAGTGAGGAGGGTTTTTTGATCCTCGGCGTCTACGGTCACACCAGGAGGGGTGACTTGATTTTCTGATGGGCGCCGCCATTTCATACCCGTAAGAATTCTCAACCCGAACACCCGTTCTTCTTTCTGCATAATTTTATACTTTTTGCGATTCAAGTCTTTTTTAAACCGAAGCATTTTGCGTGTGTGTATAGGTAACCTTAATACAGTGAATAAAGTCATCATTAATTAAACGAAGTCTTACGCGCGTTTTAATTTCACCCACACTCACCAAGCCCAGAAGAAATTGGCACCCGCCAATCACCTGCGACTTATCGAATCGATCATCAGTACTACAGAGATAAAGTACATGAAGAGGTTTTAAAGATAGTTAGCAAAATAATAGCTACAGGAGAGTCAGAAAAACCAGGCACTGGTAAGTCAGTGTTAGTTGAAGCAGAGGCAAATATGTCAGAAATGGTTGATGATAGCAAAGGAGAATTGCGCGGGAATGCGACTTCCAGTCATGAAAACGGTAGTGATAAACAGGAGATATTTATGGATAGAGTCCGACAGCTTCAGGAATATTTGGAGGTAGTAGAGTTGAAATCAACAGGCATGTCAAATAATAATAAGTGATGCAAAAGTTAAGAATACTATGGAGGTTTCGGAATTCGACGTCCAAAATTCATTATCAATACTAGAAATGAAAATGAACGATCAGAAAAATTTGAAAGTTGAGAATGTTACCGTGAGAGGCGAACTACCGGTGTTGCCAAAAATACAGGTACCCACATTTTCTGGAGAACCTAGAGAATGGGACCTGTTTGTAGAATTATTCGCGGAACTGATTGAAAAAAAAGAGGATCTAAGTCTTGCTCTTAAGTTTAATTACTTGAAATCCGCGTTAGAGAGCGAAGCGAGGAGCATGGTCGCTCATCTATTGTCAGGTTCAGCTGATAACTATAGTGCTGCTTGGGAACTGTTAACCAAGCGGTATGAAAATAATCGGAGGGTATTTTCCGAACAATTAAGTCGGATCGTTGATTTACCGATGATCAACAATGAATCCGAAAAAAGTGTTAAAGGAGTGATTGACATAGTTAATGAGTCAGTTTACTTAATTAAAATAAAAGCAAATTTGTCCGATGAAGTTGACGTTATATTCGCACAACTCCTACTAAGGAAATTTGACAGAGAGGCTTTACAATTGTATGAGAGTCAGATTAGAAAAACAAGGCAAATTCAAATGCTATCTGATGTCATGGAATACTTTGAACAAAGATATTGCTCGCTAAGTGCCATAAGCAAAGAAGAGATAAAACCGCTACAAACTGTTTTAAATTATGCGGAAGTCGAAGATAAATGTACGATTTGCAAAATATATTACGTATAAGCGCTATAAGTTTAAAGGGTTTACACCTACTGAAAGGTATGAAACAGCAAAGGAAGTGCAGCTTTGCATAAGATGCTTGAACCATTCAAGCAATAAGGTGCTTACCATACCTTACTCCATTTTGACGAAGAATAGGAGAGAGTAAATACTTGTGTAACCGCACAACCAACACTGTTGGGCACAGCTGTAATACAAGTAAAAAATGTAAATTGAGGATATAAGACTCTAAGAGCCCTTATTGATTGTGGTTCACAGAGCACCATTTTGTCTGAAGAGGCCGCTCAAATATTAAAACTACCTAAAATTAAACAATATACAGAAATAAGTGGCGTGCTTTCAATAAAATCTAATAAATCAAAATATAAGGTAAAAATAGATGTAATCCCTGAAATCCCTGAAAAAGACATCTTAGGGTTGATGCAATTGTGTTCCCAAAGTTAATGAAAGTTCTTCCATTATAAATAGCAAACGTGGATATGTCGAAATGGCAAACTTACGTTCTAGCTGATCCTACCTTTAATAAACCTTGTTAGCTTGATATAATAATGAGAGTAAACGTATATACCCAAATGTTAAAAGGGGGATTTACAAAGATTGATGGCCTGCTAGGCCAAAATACTCAATTTGGTTGGATCGTCTCGGGATGCACCAAATCAAATCAGAATAAATTTGTAGTGGCAGCAACAATAGATGTCACAGGATTTAAACAACGTTGGGAGAAGAAGAAAGGCAAATTTCAAAACAAATAAAACAGGAAAACTCAAGAAATAAATTTATGGCCCCCGGCAGGACCTCACATTGGAGGTAAAGTGAAAATTGGGGAACAAAAAGTTATATCCCAGAGCCAGTACAAAATAAGAATATTCCAAAGGCAATGGGTCAATTAGATAATGATTATCTTAAAAATAATATCAAAATAGATTCCGGTAACAAATTGTCCGAAACTATAGTACCAAAAAGGCAGATATGACAAAATAATTATAAAAGAACAAAATTTAATAATAAACAGAATAACCACTCAAGTTTTAGCAATCAGCGATATTTAAAAATGGTGGAGCGAAGATCAAATTTGAACAATTCAAAAAGTAAAGATAATTATTTTTTGAATTCTCAAGCTTATAAAAAGGCTAGAAGTCAGCACAGTAATACACATCAGGAGTGGGTAGGTATCCCGAAACAGAAATTGTTTGGTAAAATGCCAACTATTGTATAAATACCAGTAGAAGCCAACTCCGTTATACATACGGGAGAATTGGTAACAATAGGAAGTCAGTGACAATGGTAAAGGAACATCAGATTGACTAGGTTCAACGTCGATCATGTAACTGGTCATGCTTCTTTAACAATAATTATCTTACTAATTTTAATATTCATAATAATTTGTATAAGACAACCTAAGATTAAACACAGATTCCAAAACGCCACATTTGGCGCCCGTTTGCAAAATGTTTAAGAATAAACATCGTGTTCATCTGAAGTGGCTTCACCAAATCAGATGCACTAAAGAAAATACAATATAACTGTACCTTTGTACCAAACAACTAACCTAGCATATGACTAGAAATACAATCTGCCACACGCGGTGTGGGAAAAAACACTTGTAATTCTAAACTAACCCAAAAGATCACAACGACAGGATGTCCAGTGGCCGACGGCGTGCCCTAAATAATAATTTTTCAACCCCCAAATACGTGGGTGTGAGTCTAAAATAAGATCTTCTAAGAACAATTGTTACCTCCTAGAGCTAAGATAATCCTATATAAGCTCCGTACTTTTGTAAATAAAATCAGTTCATATTTTGAATTCAACGAATGAAGACTGGGTTATTTTCCTTCTCTCCGGGATTCTCTATTCAGACTCTTTTGACAAACTGCTTCATTTTAGGTCTTCCTTATTGCTCAGAGTTTTATAAACAGGATCTAATCTAGGATAAAATCGGGTAACTTAATGTCCGTTTCAGAGAATCCTTACAAAAATCGTTCAAAAAACAAAACTTGTAGGCAGAAAAGGACGAAACACTTCGCTAAATGTTCCTTAAGGAACAGAGAACTCTGTGTAATCCCAAAAGACCCATCTGAAACGCACATTAAGTTACCCGATTTTATCCTGGATTAGATCCTGTTGTGTAATTAAATTATATTTCACGTTTTTCTGTTTTTTATCAAGAGGCGTCGCAAATTTAGTGGCTTAGTTCTCGTAGTCCCGCATATTTTTTTTCTCGATATCGCTCCAGGTATACTTGCTGAGTAAAAACATCGAAGCAAAGGTATCAAGTATAAAATATCGGTATTAATAATTAATATACTCGATACCAATGAGTATCGATATTTTTTTCATGTCCCTACGTGTGGTCAAAGCTATACTTTGGCTTATGGAAGGGTCAGAGTAGCCGATGTTCGCACCAAGAAAGAAATTATTCGCCGCCCAATATGCAAACTTGATCCATTGGCGTTGAGAGATGACGTAGTTGGAAATGGATGGAGTCATCCTTCAATGGAGGAGTATGTTGGAGGAGCCGTCATTGCTAACTTAAATTTGTATATATTAAAATTTCTTATATTATTTGTTTAAGATTATTGGAATTTCTACCACTGTATTTACATTAACATGTTTTAAAAGCTTCTGTTACATGGCTCATGAAAAGCTTCTAACTCATGAATCCGAAATATTGTAATGACTTCTTATTGGAAATCGAAGATGAAAAGACTTATTTTCCTTACTCCACTCCATATGTTATTGAGCATTGGAGTCTTAAACCATCTGCAACTGGGCAGATCAAACAACTAATAAGTTAAGTTTCACCAAAATTGACAAGAAATTGTAAAAATTGTATCCCTTAGATATGTTGTTAGCCTCAACAACCAACCTCTCTCAATTCGATAGCTGACGCGACAATGTTACATTTTTGATTTAAAATCAAAGTTAGATTGTGATTTTTACCCTGTAAGATTCCAATTATTTACAAAGTCTGTTAAAAAGTCTGTTACGCATATACCGAAACCAGTATTGTAGTATCGATTGTTATCGATTGTTAGTAATAAGTATCGATTGTTAATAATAAGTATCGATTGTTAGTCATAAGTCACCCAGGCAAATTATCGATATGTAGCCACACTGAAAAGCTGGTCTCTTCTTTTCCGGCAACGCAACAAACAAGACGCACTAGCTGCGAATTAGAAAATTGAATCTGTGACATCCCAACTAATCCTTATATTTTCTACATAATAAATAGGTGTTTACAACTCCATACACCCATAAGGTGAAATGGTATATTAAAGTCACCAAAATGTATGTAATAGGCAGAAGGATGCTTTTCCGACCCCAAAAAGTATATATATTGATCAGTCTCAACATTCAAATCGATCTAGTCGGTCCGTCTGTCCGTCCGTATGAACACCTAGATCTCGGAGGCTATAAGAGATAGAGCCACCAATTTTGGTATGTAGGCTCGTGTAGTATGTAAAGTGATCGAGTTTATTTCAAATTTTGCCACTTACTTTCTCCCTATCTCTATAATTTTCTACCTTGTGCAATCAAATTTAGCACACTTAAGGGGTGGGAATAAAAAATGAAAAAATTTTTTTTGAAAATGAAAATTTTGAAAATTTGTACATTATTTAGTATACTTTTACCAATATTGTAAAAATTTTGAATTTAAAAAAATTTTGAAAAGCCAGCCGGTTTCAGAGGTTCTCTCAGGGCAGAAAAAATAAACTTGTGGTGTTCACGGTATCTCGGTAGAAAATTTCTGAAGTCAAAAACGATTAAAATTTAGTTAAAGTATTTTTTAATCCTCTCACCCCCCTCCCCCATAGCCAACGATTTTGTTTCACGTAAAAATTGTTTATTGAAGTCTAAAGTTAAAACTAAATTCCGCCATTTCGAGAGTAAAAAACACACTTAATAAAAAATGAAAATGAAAATGATAAATGTGTCAAGTAGTTTTGAGAAAAACTCAAACAGCTTCACTTATGGCCAATCAGTTGAAGCGCTCTACAAATTTAAAAAAAATATAAAAAAAAAAAAAATTTGCAAACCATTCCCACCCCTTAAATTTGATACTTATATCGAGCAAAATACTAATATCAAGCAAAATAAAATTTGATCAAAAACGGATTAAAAACAGCCAAGTTATGCACATACAATTTTTCCCATAACGCCGGAGTTGGCCGTTGGCTGGTAAGATATGCTTGTAAAAAGCATGTGTTTGCATTTGTTATTATGAATTTCAAATATTTGTTTTACTGGTGTATGGTACACATAAGTCGGCGAGACGACTTACTTACTTCATTTAATTTGCATATCCTTGGACGCCATCAGAATCAGTGTAAGGGACTTTGCCCTAAAGGCAATAAAAATCATGCCATAAATTTGTTGTAGGATAATGTACTATATTAAAAAAAAGAATGTTTACCAGATGTGTAAAAAGAACAGGTGTAAGACGGGCCTTTCGTTTTGAGTGTTTGTCTAGGTTTCGGTCTTTTTGAAGTTAATCAAAGCTAGTTTTGAGATGTAATGACCGGGTTCCAGTTTATTATTCAGTAATGTTTGTAGTTTTAAGATTGATTTTTATTCAATAATTATTATTTTGCTTATATGTATATGTATATAGAGAGGTATGTACTATACAGCGGCGGTAAAAAATTTGAGACATTTTTTTTTTCTTAAATTCTGATTATATTTGATTTTTACTTAATGTTAGTGAAAAGTTTTGATGTGTTAATTAATAGCGTTCAATTGGTCATTCTATTGAGATGATGTACTGTAAATTGAAAGTTTTTTTTTTTTTTTTTAAATGGATTTTGATAAAAAAAAACCGCAAAACTCAGACCTGCAAAAAAAAAAACTTTTCAAAGTTTTGTAAAATTGATTGTACACCTTTGGACAATAAGAAAAAGTTTTAGGTCTACTAAAACTAAGATAAACTGCATACCACAAATCGTCAATTTCCAGGTTCCAATTAAAAGCGAATTGAAAAACTTAATTTTATATGTATTTTATGGTCTCTCTGCTTGGTGTCATTTTTCGACATTAATTCACACACTTGAACTACGAAAGATAGTGAACTAAATTATCCGTTGAATGAGATATTGTTCATCAAAATAGGATAAAATATAGAAGGACTTCGTTGACTCGTAAAAAAAGGTTTTATTTAGCAAAGCGGCCAAACTATTTCCCTCTCTTTCTATCGCATGGAAAAAACGCCGCTGAGTACCTTTTCATTATTTGTGGTATGCAGCTTATCCTAGTTTTACTAGACCTAAAACCTTTTCTTAGGGTCCAAAAGCTGTAAAAACAATTTTACAAATTTTAAAAATGTGTATTTTTTTTTGCCAGGTCCGAAACCACCATTTCAATATAATGAGTAATTGAACGCTATTAATTAACACATCAAAAACTTTTCACCAATATTAAAAAAAATTAAATAATTTCAAAATTTAAGGTAAAAAAAAAAATGTCTCAAATTATTTGCCGCCACTGTGCATATGATTTGGGGCGCTTGCGTCAAAGTCCTTGGTTTCGCGTTCACACGCTGATTTAGCCCTGGCACATTTTACGCTTGTGCTATATTGCTTATCCTATATAAAAAAATATGTCGGGTTTTCCTCCCTGACGCTTTAACTCCAGAACGCACGAACCGATTTCCACGGTTTTTCATTTGGTGGAAAGGTCTCGGGCTCTGTGATGTTTATTGCAAAGAAATATAAACATATAACTCGTGCTTTCCTTCCTGACGCTACTAAAATGCCGAGAGCACGACGTGCAAACATCGCCCGCCGCACTAGACATGCACGCCAGCAACAAGTGTATTCACAAAACTTAAGCGAAGAAAGACTAAATATAATACGAGAAAATGGCCGATTGAGACAACGCGTGAGCACACGAACGTCATTGGCATCATACGATCGCTAGGCATTCCAATATGATCCCACTGCAAACTACAGTGATGACGACAATTTAGAAATTGGACCAGTGACAACTGTTTGCCGATATTGCAATGCCTTAAAGCTGAAAAAGAGAAACGGCTGGATTGTGCTGCGCAAGTGGAAAAGTCAAACTGGATTCATTACTTACACCACCACACCCACTGAAACCATTGATCGAAGGAACTGATTCCGATTCCAACCATTTGCTTCAACGCATCCTTGAATACAATAACTGCTTCCGCATAACTTCTTTTGGAGCTAATATCATTCGAGAAGGCAGCTTCATGCCAACTTGTAAGGTAAAAGATACAACACAAACAACAAATCACTCACACCTATCAATTGTTTGCCAACACAGATACAAGGACAAATATATCATTTGCATGTTTCAATGGTGCCAACACCAGATGAACCCTATCAATTTCCGCAAATGTATTTCATTTCGTCAATCAGCTGAATGTGCGGTGCAATATACAGGGAACACAACAGTTAAAGGGACGAATTATTGAACAGTTGCAAGCATTTTATTACGCTGTGGTTAAAATGTTCAAAACAGCAGTGGAACGAATGCCATCGCATAGGCACAAATTTGTCATAAGAGCAGATCGTAGCCCAACAGGTGAACATGTGCGAAGATTCAACGCACGCATCGTTGATGATGTTGCTGCAATTATTGTTGGCGACTACATCACAGGACATTGTCGTTCAGTGAAGAAATAATATTATGCAACGTGTAAATGAGACACATCGTTTTTACGATACGTTACAATATCCAATCAATTATTGACATTTAAGACGGATACGACATCACTTTGAAGATGGTCGATCCAATTAAAGGTACAATATTAACAATCTATTATTGCTTTCCCTTAACAATCGATTTAATTTTGCATTTTCAGGCATATCAACGAACCAAAATCTAAGTGCAACGAAATACTATGCGTATCGTATGATGATTCGTACGCATGAGGAGTATGTCATTCTGAAGTGCCGTCGGATATTCCAGCAATTCGCTGTCGACATGTATGTCAAAGTCGAGACCGAACGTTTAGTGTTCATCCGATTCAATCAGGCAAAACTACGATCTGAGGACTATATACACTTGCGTGTTCATTCAGTTAATAATGTTCAGGATACATACACGCCACATGCACGCATACGCTCAAGACGCTATGACTTACGTACGAAATTATAGAACTCTGGATTTATTTATTACGTTCACATTCCATCCGAAGTGGAGGGAAATTAAACATGAGTTGGATCCGGGCCAAAAACTGTTAGATCGCCACGACATAATCGCCAGAGTATTTTAGCAAAAACTCAAAGTTATGATGGATGTTCTTACTAAGTATCGAGTTTTTGGTGACCTTCGTTGTTATATGTCCTCATATCCTAATTTGGTTGCAGAAAAAATTACATTCAAATGAAGTGGATGACATCATATCAGCAGAAATTCCTGATCCAGTTACTGATCCCCATCTACACGACATAATGACGACACAGATGGTCCATAGACCGTGCGGTGCATTAAATCTATTATCGCCTTGCACGGCTGATGGAAAGTGCACAAAACGATATCCGCGGCCGTTAGTTGCTGAAACAGGTATTTTTCACTGATGCGCTAGGTCGCATATATACTGTTCATCCTAGAAATGATGAATGTTTCTATTTGCGACTGTTGTTGGTAATTTTACGTAGACCAAAATCATTGGCTATCAATGCCAAACATATCGAAAGGCATGTCAACTATTGGGTTTGCTGGAGAACGATTCTCATTGGGATTTAACACTTGCGGATTCAGTTGTCAAGTGCATACCAAATACGAACGCTGTTCGCAATTATCATCACCACATGTTTCCCATTACAACCAATTCAGTTATGGAACAACTACAAAGACGACATATGTGAAGATATCTTGCATCACTTGCGCTTTCGAACGAATAATCCCGACATGCAAATAACCGATGTAATCTACAATGAAGGATAGATTCTGATTGAGGATCAATGCTTGACTATTGCAAATTAGCTACTGATTGAAGTAGGAATGATTGCGCCAAATCGATCTATGCACGATGCATTTAACCAAGAATTAAACCGAGAGCTGCAATACAATGTTGATACATCCCAGGAATTCGTTCAAAATAATGTGCCGTTGCTGAATGAACAGCAAAACAAATATACGAAACATTAATGCAAGCGATGGACAATAATTATGGTGGTCTATTCTTCCACAGGTAAAACGTTTATCATTTCATTGATTTTGGCCACTATTCGATCAAGATGTGACATTGCTTTGGCGTTAGCATCACCTGGAATTGTGGCGACTCTTCTAGAAGGGGGTAGTACTGCACATTCTGCACTTAAGTTGCAACTCAATTTGTACACAATTGATACTCCAACATGCAATATATCTCAATCCAGTGCAATGGAAAAATTGTTGATGCAATGCAAGCTCATTGTTTGGGATGAGTGCACAATGGCATACAAGAAATCACATAAAGCACTTAACTTCACACTGAAAGATCTTCGGCGAAATAACAACATCTTTGGCAATTTGATGATATTGTTGGCAGACGTTGCCATTAATTCCCCGTGGAACGCTTGCAGATGAATTGAATGCTTACCTGAAGGTATTCATTTTGTGGAATAACGTAAAAACATTATCGCTAACCACTAATATGAGAGCCTAACTTCAAAATGATCAAAGTGCTGCACAATTTTCCAAACAATTGTTAGCTGCTGGAAATGGAAAAGTCCCAGTTGATGCGACAACTGGATTAATTGGATTAACTCTTACTAACGACTTTTGCCGATTTGTAGACTCTCAATTAGAAATTGGAAAATGATTTCCCAAACATTAGCGAGAAATTTGCTTAATTAAGTCAACGAGCGATTCTCGCCGCAAAGAATAATGATGAACACACACTGAATTTCACCATTCAATCAAAAATCGATGGCGATTTGGTGATTCCATAATAAATCGGAGTTTTTGAACTCTCTGGAGTTACCAGGATTTCCACCACATAACTTGCAACTCAAAGTTGGTTCAGTTATTGTGATATTGCGTAATTTGAATCTAGTGCGACTTTGCAACGGTACTCGGCTTGCAGTGAAAAGACTTATGCCGAATTGAGGCAACCATTATTAACGGAAAGTACGCAGGTGAAAATGTGTGTATTCCTCGAATTCCAATGATTCCGACTGATCTTCCGTTTGACTTTAAACGTTTGCAATTTCCTGCTCGCCTTGGGTTTGCAATGACAATTAACAAGTCGCAAGGTCAATCGCTTAGTGTTTGCAGGATAAATTTAGAAAATCATTGTTTTTCACATGGGCAGCTATACGTTGCGTGTTAACGAGTTGGGAAACCATTCGCTTTGTTTGTGTTAACGTCAGATCAAAAAACCAATAAGAGCATTTCAATGAAAGGGATCGATTCAGTATTTACTTTGGATTCACTTTCATTTTTTCAATAAAATGTTTCCTTTTAAAATATCAAACCGAAAAAAATCAAATAAAAAAAATAATCCCCAAACGAAATGTTACAAAAAAATAATCCATATGGTGGGCAAAACGGAGTTTGCCGGGTTTACTAGTGATTTTTTTTTTTTTTTTTTTTGTATAGGGGGGAAAGCATTGAATGCCGAAAAGTGTGGGACTTGGTATGGACCTTTGTTACGGGTCACCTCCCCGCACTAAAACCTAGCCTACTTCCGTATCCCTCTCGCGGAACCAACGCTGAAGTTATTATTTCACGAGGGTGATGGCATGAGAGCCTCATCTAGATACTCATTTAGAGTTTGAATTCTGGTTAGGCTGACGTTCAGCGCGACGCAAGGACTGTATGATCACTGCAGCTAGGTGGCTAACTGCGAGCCAATTGTTTTACGAGCTAAGTAAAATATCCTTCAAGTCACGGACTATGAATGCCTTGGCTTAGCTCTTTTCGTTCAGCAGTGAATCGCGGACTGACAAAAAAGACATGGTCTGCGTCCCCAATCATCCCAGTACAGTACGTGCAGTAGGGGCTGATTCGTGCTTGAATCTATCAAATATGATTTGAAACACCCGTGTCCCGTTAAGAGTTGCGTCAAATAAAAATCTGTTTGGCCGTGCGCCCGACTCACCCATTCCCGCACATTAGGTATAAGGCGGTTCGTCCAGGGTCTGTTGGTAGAATGGCGCCAGCTAATGTACTGTTGCTTCTGGCCTCTAAGGCAACAATATCAAGCGATCTGCAGCTACGGCTGTATGACTGGATCGCCATCGCTGGAGCCCATATCTTTGCTGCATATAGGAGTACGGATCGTACCACCGTGGTGATGAGCCATCAGCTTTTCTGTCGGGGGTCACCGTGGTTTGACATTAACCTTGCTATGGCTGATGTTGCCATGTTGAAGATGGTGCTTATATGTTAGCCTATGGTTGACCATCACCCCGAGATATCTAATTGCCGGCTTGGAGCGGAAGACGCAACCTGCAACATTAATGGTTGCAGCCTCCACACGTTTTCTGCTGCTAATTAATACGGCCTCTGTCTTGTGTGCAGCCAGAGACAGAGAATTCCTTTGCATCCAGGATATAATTGATTGCACGGCGTCGTTGGTCCAGACCTCTGCTTCTCCCAGCTCCTCTGCAACTGTGACTACTGCTATGTCGTCTGCGCGTCCGATGATTTGCGTCTTTGGTGGCATGTCCAAAGCTGTAAAAACAATTTTACAAATTTTAAAAATGTGTATTTTTTTTGCCAGGTCCGAAACCACCATCTCAATAGAATGAGTAATTGAACGCTATTAATTAACACATCAAAAACTTTTCACCAATATTAAAAAAAATTAAATAATTTCAAAATTTAAGGTAAAAAAAAAAATGTCTCAAATTATTTGCCGCCACTGTGCATATGATTTGGGGCGCTTGCGTCAAAGTCCTTGGTTTCGCGTTCACACGCTGATTTAGCCCTGGCACATTTTACGCTTGTGCTATATTGCTTATCCTATATAAAAAAATATGTCGGGTTTTCCTCCCTGACGCTTTAACTCCAGAACGCACGAACCGATTTCCACGGTTTTTCATTTGGTGGAAAGGTCTCGGGCTCTGTGATGTTTATTGCAAAGAAATATAAACATATAACTCGTGCTTTCCTTCCTGACGCTACTAAAATGCCGAGAGCACGACGTGCAAACATCGCCCGCCGCACTAGACATGCACGCCAGCAACAAGTGTATTCACAAAACTTAAGCGAAGAAAGACTAAATATAATACGAGAAAATGGCCGATTGAGACAACGCGTGAGCACACGAACGTCATTGGCATTATACGATCGCTAGGCATTCCAATATGATCCCACTGCAAACTACAGTGATGACGACAATTTAGAAATTGGACCAGTGACAACTGTTTGCCGATATTGCAATGCCTTAAAGCTGAAAAGAGAAACGGCTGGATTGTGCTGCGCAAGTGGAAAAGTCAAACTGGATTCATTACTTACACCACCACACCCACTGAAACCATTGATCGAAGGAACTGATTCCGATTCCAACCATTTGCTTCAACGCATCCTTGAATACAATAACTGCTTCCGCATAACTTCTTTTGGAGCTAATATCATTCGAGAAGGCAGCTTCATGCCAACTTGTAAGGTAAAAGATACAACACAAACAACAAATCACTCACACCTATCAATTGTTTGCCAACACAGATACAAGGACAAATATATCATTTGCATGGTTCAATGGTGCCAACACCAGATGAACCCTATCAATTTCCGCAAATGTATTTCATTTCGTCAATCAGCTGAATGTGCGGTGCAATATACAGGGAACACAACAGTTAAAGGGACGAATTATTGAACAGTTGCAAGCATTTTATTACGCTGTGGTTAAAATGTTCAAAACAGCAGTGGAACGAATGCCATCGCATAGGCACAAATTTGTCATAAGAGCAGATCGTAGCCCAACAGGTGAACATGTGCGAAGATTCAACGCACGCATCGTTGATGATGTTGCTGCAATTATTGTTGGCGACTACATCACAGGACATTGTCGTTCAGTGAAGAAATAATATTATGCAACGTGTAAATGAGACACATCGTTTGTACGATACGTTACAATATCCAATCAATTATTGACATTTAAGACGGATACGACATCACTTTGAAGATGGTCGATCCAATTAAAGGTACAATATAAACAAACTATTATTGCTTTCCCTTAACAATCGATTTAATTTTGCATTTTCAGGCATATCAACGAACCAAAATCTAAGTGCAATGAAATACTATGCGTATCGTATGATGATTCGTACGCAAGAGGAGTATGTCATTCTGAAGTGCCGTCGGATATTCCAGCAATTCGCTGTCGACATGTATGTCAAAGTCGAGACCGAACGATTAGTGTTCATCCGATTCAATCAGGCAAAACTACGATCTGAGGACTATATACACTTGCGTGTTCATTCAGTTAATAATGTTCAGGATACATACACGCCACATGCACGCATACGCTCAAGACGCTATGACTTACGTACGAAATTATAGAACTCTGGATTTATTTATTACGTTCACATTCCATCCGAAGTGGAGGGAAATTAAACATGAGTTGGATCCGGGCCAAAAACTGTTAGATCGCCACGACATAATCGCCAGAGTATTTTAGCAAAAACTCAAAGTTATGATGGATGTTCTTACTAAGTATCGAGTTTTTGGTGACCTTCGTTGTTATATGTACTCATATCCTAATTTGGTTGCAGAAAAAAATTACATTCAAATGAAGTGGATGACATCATATCAGCAGAAATTCCTGATCCAGTTACTGATCCCCATCTACACGACATAATGACGACACAGATGGTCCATAGACCGTGCGGTGCATTAAATCTATTATCGCCTTGCACGGCTGATGGAAAGTGCATAAAACGATATCCGCGGCCGTTAGTTGCTGAAACAGGTATTTTTCACTGATGCGCTAGGTCGCATATATACTGTTCATCCTAGAAATGATGAATGTTTCTATTTGCGACTGTTGTTGGTAAATTTACGTAGACCAAAATCATTGGCTACCAATGCCAATCATATCGAAAGGCATGTCAACTATTGGGTTTGCTGGAGAACGATTCTCATTGGGATTTAACACTTGCGGATTCAGTTGTCAAGTGCATACCAAATACGAACGCTGTTCGCAATTATCATCACCACATGTTTCCCATTACAACCAATTCAGTTATGGAACAACTACAAAGACGACATATGTGAAGATATCTTGCATCACTTGCGCTTTCGAACGAATAATCCCGACATGCAAATAACCGATGTAATCTACAATGAAGGATAGATTCTGATTGAGGATCAATGCTTGACTATTGCAAATTAGCTACTGATTGAAGTAGGAATGATTGCGCCAAATCGATCTATGCACGATGCATTTAACCAAGAATTAAACCGAGAGCTGCAATACAATGTTGATACATCCCAGGAATTCGTTCAAAATAATGTGCCGTTGCTGAATGAACAGCAAAACAAATATACGAAACATTAATGCAAGCGATGGACAATAATTATGGTGGTCTATTCTTCCACAGGTAAAACGTTTATCATTTCATTGATTTTGGCCACTATTCGATCAAGATGTGACATTGCTTTGGCGTTAGCATCACCTGGAATTGTGGCGACTCTTCTAGAAGGGGGTAGTACTGCACATTCTGCACTTAAGTTGCAACTCAATTTGTACACAATTGATACTCCAACATGCAATATATCTCAATCCAGTGCAATGGAAAAATTGTTGATGCAATGCAAGCTCATTGTTTGGGATGAGTGCACAATGGCATACAAGAAATCACATAAAGCACTTAACTTCACACTGAAAGATCTTCGGCGAAATAACAACATCTTTGGCAATTTGATGATATTGTTGGCAGACGTTGCCATTAATTCCCCGTGGAACGCTTGCAGATGAATTGAATGCTTACCTGAAGGTATTCATTTTGTGGAATAACGTAAAAACATTATCGCTAACCACTAATATGAGAGCCTAACTTCAAAATGATCAAAGTGCTGCACAATTTTCCAAACAATTGTTAGCTGCTGGAAATGGAAAAGTCCCAGTTGATGCGACAACTGGATTAATTGGATTAACTCTTACTAACGACGTTTGCCGATTTGTAGACTCTCAATTAGAAATTGGAAAATGATTTCCCAAACATTAGCGAGAATTATGCTTAATAAGGTCAACGAGCGATTCTCGCCGCAAAGAATAGTGATGAACACACACTGAATTTCACCATTCAATCAAAAATCGATGGCGATTTGGTGATTCCATAATAAATCGGAGTTTTTGAACTCTCTGGAGTTACCAGGATTTCCACCACATAACTTGCAACTCAAAGTTGGTTCAGTTATTGTGATATTGCGTAATTTGAATCTAGTGCGACTTTGCAACGGTACTCGGCTTGCAGTGAAAAGACTTATGCCGAATTGAGGCAACCATTATTAACGGAGAGTACGCAGGTGAAAATGTGTGTATTCCTCGAATTCCAATGATTCCGACTGATCTTCCGTTTGACTTTAAACGTTTGCAATTTCCTGCTCGCCTTGGGTTCGCAATGACAATTAACAAGTCGCAAGGTCAATCGCTTAGTGTTTGCAGGATAAATTTAGAAAATCATTGTTTTTCACATGGGCAGCTATACGTTGCGTGTTGACGAGTTGGGAAACCATTCGCTTTGTTTGTGTTAACGTCAAATTAAAAAACCAATAAGAGCACTTCAATGAAAGGGATCGATTCAGTATTTACTTTGGATTCACTTTCATTTTTTCAATAAAATGTTTCCTTTTAAAATATCAAACCGAAAAAAATCAAATAAAAAAAATAATCCCCAAACGAAATGTTACAAAAAAATAATCCATATGGTGGGCAAAACGGAGTTTGCCGGGTTTACTAGTGATTTTTTTTTTTTTTTTTTTTGTATAGGGGCGAAAGCATTGAATGCCGAAAAGTGTGGGACTTGGTATGGACCTTTGTTACGGGTCACCTCCCCGCACTAAAACCTAGCCTACTTCCGTATCCCTCTCGCGGAACCAACGCTGAAGTTATTATTTCACGAGGGTGATGGCATGAGAGCCTCATCTAGATACTCATTTAGAGTTTGAATTCTGGTTAGGCTGACGTTCAGCGCGACGCAAGGACTGATCACTGCAGCTAGGTGGCTAACTGCGAGCCAATTGTTTTGCGAGCTAAGTAAGATATCCTTCAAGTCACGGACTATGAATGCCTTGGCTTAGCTCTTTTCGTTCAGCAGTGAATCGCGGACTGACAAAAAAGACATGGTCTGCGTCCCCAATCATCCCAGTACAGTACGTGCAGTAGGGGCTGATTCGTGCTTGAATCTATCAAATATGATTTAAAACACCCGTGTCCCGTTAAGAGTTGCGTCAAATAAAAATCTGTTTGGCCGTGCGCCCGACTCACCCATTCCCGCACATTAGGTATAAGGCGGTTCGTCCAGGGTCTGTTGGTAGAATGGCGCCAGCGGTCCTGCCATATGTGAAACGACTCCTCTCTTTTTTAAGCTAATGTACTGTTGCTTCTGGCCTCTAAGGCAACAATATCAAGCGATCTGCAGCCACGGCTGTATGACTGGATCGCCATCGCTGGAGCCCATATCTTTGCTGCATATAGGAGTACGGATCGTACCACCGTGGTGATGAGCCATCTGCTTTTCTGTCGGGGGTCACCGTGGTTTGACATTAACCTTGCTATGGCTGATGTTGCCATGTTGAAGATGATGCTTATATGTTAGCCTATTGTTGACCATCACCCCGAGATATCTAATTGCCGGCTTGGAGCGGAAGACGCAACCTGCAACATTAATGGTTGCAGCCTCCACACGTTTTCTGCTGCTAATTAATACGGCCTCTGTCTTGTGTGCAGCCAGAGACAGAGAATTCCTTTGCATCCAGGATATAATTGATTGCACGGCGTCGTTGGTCCAGACCTCTGCTTCTCCCAGCTCCTTTGCAACTGTGACTACTGCTATGTCGTCTTCGCGTCCGATGATTTGCGTCTTTGGTGGCATGTCCAAAGCTGTAAAAACAATTCTACAAATTTTAAAAATGTGTATTTTTTTTTGCCAGGTCCGAAACCACCATCTCAATAGAATGAGTAATTGAACGCTATTAATTAACACATCAAAAACTTTTCACCAATATTAAAAAAAATTAAATAATTTCAAAATTTAAGGTAAAAAAAAAAATGTCTCAAATTATTTGCCGCCACTGTGCATATGATTTGGGGCGCTTGCGTCAAAGTCCTTGGTTTCGCGTTCACACGCTGATTTAGCCCTGGCACATTTTACGCTTGTGCTATATTGCTTATCCTATATAAAAAAATATGTCGGGTTTTCCTCCCTGACGCTTTAACTCCAGAACGCACGAACCGATTTCCACGGTTTTTCATTTGGTGGAAAGGTCTCGGGCTCTGTGATGTTTATTGCAAAGAAATATAAACATATAACTCGTGCTTTTCTTCCTGACGCTACTAAAATGCCGAGAGCACGACGTGCAAACATCGCCCGCCGCACTAGACATGCACGCCAGCAACAAGTGTATTCACAAAACTTAAGCGAAGAAAGACTAAATATAATACGAGAAAATGGCCGATTGAGACAACGCGTGAGCACACGAACGTCATTGGCATCATACGATCGCTAGGCATTCCAATATGATCCCACTGCAAACTACAGTGATGACGACAATTTAGAAATTGGACCAGTGACAACTGTTTGCCGATATTGCAATGCCTTAAAGCTGAAAAGAGAAACGGCTGGATTGTGCTGCGCAAGTGGAAAAGTCAAACTGGATTCATTACTTACACCACCACACCCACTGAAACCATTGATCGAAGGAACTGATTCCGATTCCAACCATTTGCTTCAACGCATCCTTGAATACAATAACTGCTTCCGCATAACTTCTTTTGGAGCTAATATCATTCGAGAAGGCAGCTTCATGCCAACTTGTAAGGTAAAAGATACAACACAAACAACAAATCACTCACACCTATCAATTGTTTGCCAACACAGATACAAGGACAAATATATCATTTGCATGGTTCAATGGTGCCAACACCAGATGAACCCTATCAACTTACGCAAATGTATTTCATTTCGTCAATCAGCTAAATGTGCGGTGCAATATACAGGGAACACAACAGTTAAAGGGACGAATTATTGAACAGTTCCAAGCATTTTATTACGCTGTGGTTAAAATGTTCAAAACAGCAGTGGAACGAATGCCATCGCATAGGCACAAATTTGTCATAAGAGCAGATCGTAGCCCAACAGGTGAACATGTGCGAAGATTCAACGCACGCATCGTTGATGATGTTGCTGCAATTATTGTTGGCGACTACATCACAGGACATTGTCGTTCAGCGAAGAAATAATATTATGCAACGTGTAAATGAGACATCGTTTGTACGATACGTTACAATATCCAATCAATTATTGACATTTAAGACGGATACGACATCACTTTGAAGATGGTCGATCCAATTAAAGGTACAATATTAACAAACTAATTATTGCTATTATTGCTTTCCATTAACAATCGATTTAATTTTGCATTTTCAGGCATATCAACGAACCAAAATCTAAGTGCAATGAAATACTATGCGTATCGTATGATGATTCGTACGCAAGAGGAGTATGTCATTCTGAAGTGCCGTCGGATATTCCAGCAATTCGCTGTCGACATGTATGTCAAAGTCGAGACCGAACGTTTAGTGTTCATCCGATTCAATCAGGCAAAACTACGATCTGAGGACTATATACACTTGCGTGTTCATTCAGTTAATAATGTTCAGGATACATACACGCCACATGCACGCATACGCTCAAGACGCTATGACTTACGTACGAAATTATAGAACTCTGGATTTATTTATTACGTTCACATTCCATCCGAAGTGGAGGGAAATTAAACATGAGTTGGATCCGGGCCAAAAACTGTTAGATCGCCACGACATAATCGCCAGAGTATTTTAGCAAAAACTCAAAGTTATGATGGATGTTCTTACTAAGTATCGAGTTTTTGGTGACCTTCGTTGTTATATGTACTCATATCCTAATTTGGTTGCAGAAAAAATTACATTCAAATGAAGTGGATGACATCATATCAGCAGAAATTCCTGATCCAGTTACTGATCCCCATCTACACGACATAATGACGACACAGATGGTCCATAGACCGTGCGGTGCAAATCCATTATCGCCTTGCACGGCTGATGGAAAGTTCACAAAACGATATCCGCGGTCGCTAGTTGCTGAAACAGGTATTTTTCACTGATGCGCTAGGTCGCATATATACTGTTCATCCTAGAAATGATGAATGTTTCTATTTGCGACTGTTGTTGGTAAATTTACGTAGACCAAAATCATTGGCTACCAATGCCAAACATATCGAAAGGCATGTCAACTATTGGGTTTGCTGGAGAACGATTCTCATTGGGATTTAACACTTGCGGATTCAGTTGTCAAGTGCATACCAAATACGAACGCTGTTCGCAATTATCATCACCACATGTTTCCCATTACAACCAATTCAGTTATGGAACAACTACAAAGACGACATATGTGAAGATATCTTGCATCACTTGCGCTTTCGAACGAATAATCCCGACATGCAAATAACCGATGTAATCTACAATGAAGGATAGATTCTGATTGAGGATCAATGCTTGACTATTGCAAATTAGCTACTGATTGAAGTAGGAATGATTGCGCCAAATTGATCTATGCACGATGCATTTAACCAAGAATTAAACCGAGAGCTGCAATACAATGTTGATACATCCCAGGAATTCGTTCAAAATAATGTGCCGTTGCTGAATGAACAGCAAAACAAATATACGAAACATTAATTCAAGCGATGGACAATAATTATGGTGGTCTATTCTTCCACAGGTAAAACGTTTATCATTTCATTGATTTTGGCCACTATTCGATCAAGATGTGACATTGCTTTGGCGTTAGCATCACCTGGAATTGTGGCGACTCTTCTAGAAGGGGGTAGTACTGCACATTCTGCACTTAAGTTGCAACTCAATTTGTACACAATTGATACTCCAACATGCAATATATCTCAATCCAGTGCAATGGAAAAATTGTTGATGCAATGCAAGCTCATTGTTTGGGATGAGTGCACAATGGCATACAAGAAATCACATAAAGCACTTAACTTCACACTGAAAGATCTTCGGCGAAATAACAACATCTTTGGCAATTTGATGATATTGTTGGCAGACGTTGCCATTAATTCCCCGTGGAACGCTTGCAGATAAATTGAATGCTTACCTGAAGGTATTCATTTTGTGGAATAACGTAAAAACATTATCGCTAACCACTAATATGAGAGCCTAACTTCAAAATGATCAAAGTGCTGCACAATTTTCCAAACAATTGTTAGCTGCTGGAAATGGAAAAGTCCCAGTTGATGCGACAACTGGATTAATTGGATTAACTCTTACTAACGACTTTTGCCGATTTGTAGACTCTCAATTAGAAATTGGAAAATGATTTCCCAAACATTAGCGAGAATTATGCTTAATTAAGTCAACGAGCGATTCTCGCCGCAAAGAATAATGATGAACACACACTGAATTTCACCATTCAATCAAAAATGGCGATATGGTGATTCCATAATAAATCGGAGTTTTTGAACTCTCTGGAGTTACCAGGATTTCCACCACATAACTTGCAACTCAAAGTTGGTTCAGTTATTGTGATATTGTGTAATTTGAATCTAGTGCGACTTTGCAACGGTACTCGGCTTGCAGTGAAAAGACTTATGCCGAATTGAGGCAACCATTATTAACGGAGAGTACGCAGGTGAAAATGTGTGTATTCCTCGAATTCCAATGATTCCGACTGATCTTCCGTTTGACTTTAAACGTTTGCAATTTCCTGCTCGCCTTGGGTTCGCAATGACAATTAACAAGTCGCAAGGTCAATCGCTTAGTGTTTGCAGGATAAATTTAGAAAATCATTGTTTTTCACATGGGCAGCTATACGTTGCGTGTTGACGAGTTGGGAAACCATTCGCTTTGTTTGTGTTAACGTCAGATCAAAAAACCAATAAGAGCACTTCAATGAAAGGGATCGATTCAGTATTTACTTTGGATTCACTTTCATTTTTTCAATAAAATGTTTCCTTTTAAAATATCAAACCGAAAAAAATCAAATAAAAAAAATAATCCCCAAACGAAATGTTACAAAAAAATAATCCATATGGTGGGCAAAACGGAGTTTGCCGGGTTTACTAGTGATTTTTTTTTTTTTTTTTTTTTTTTTTTGTATAGGGGAGAAAGCATTGATAGCCGAAAAGTGTGGGACTTGGTATGGACCTTTGTTACGGGTCACCTCCCCGCACTAAAACCTAGCCTACTTCCGTATCCCTCTCGCGGAACCAACGCTGAAATTATTATTTCACGAGGGTGATGGCATGAGAGCCTCATCTAGATACTCATTTAGAGTTTGAATTCTGGTTAGGCTGACGTTCAGCGCGACGCAAGGACTGTATGATCACTGCAGCTAGGTGGCTAACTGCGAGCCAATTGTTTTGCGAGCTAAGTAAGATATCCTTCAAGTCACGGACTATGAATGCCTTGGCTTAGCTCTTTTCGTTCAGCAGTGAATCGCGGACTGACAAAAAAGACATGGTCTGCGTCCCCAATCATCCCAGTACAGTACGTGCAGTAGGGGCTGATTCGTGCTTGAATCTATCAAATATGATTTAAAACACCCGTGTCCCGTTAAGAGTTGCGTCAAATAAAAATCTGTTTGGCCGTGCGCCCGACTCACCCATTCCCGCACATTAGGTATAAGGCGGTTCGTCCAGGGTCTGTTGGTAGAATGGCGCCAGCGGTCCTGCCATATGTGAAACGACTCCTCTCTTTTTTAAGCTAATGTACTGTTGCTTCCGGCCTCTAAAGCAACAATATCAAGCGATCTGCAGCCATGGCTGTATGACTGGATCGCCATCGCTGGAGCCCATATCTTTGCTGCATATAGGAGTACGGATCGTACCACCGTGGTGATGAGCCATCTGCTTTTCTGTCGGGGGTCACCGTGGTTTGACATTAACCTTGCTATGGCTGATGTTGCCATGTTGAAGATGGTGCTTATATGTTAGCCTATGGTTGACCATCACCCCGAGATATCTAATTGCCGGCTTGGAGCGGAAGACGCAACCTGCAACATTAATGGTTGCAGCCTCCACACGTTTTCTGCTGCTAATTAATACGGCCTCTGTCTTGTGTGCAGCCAGAGACAGAGAATTCCTTTGCATCCAGGATATAATTGATTGCACGGCGTCGTTGGTCCAGACCTCTGCTTCTCCCAGCTCCTTTGCAACTGTGACTACTGCTATGTCGTCTGCGCGTCCGATGATTTGCGTCTTTGGTGGCATGTCCAAAGCTGTAAAAATAATTTTACAAATTTTAAAAATGTTTATTTTTTTTTGCCAGGTCCGAAACCACTCAATAGAATGAGTAATTGAACGCTATTAATTAACACATCAAAAACTTTTCACCAATATTAAAAAAAATTAAATAATTTCAAAATTTAAGGTAAAAAAAAAAATGTCTCAAATTATTTGCCGCCACTGTGCATATGATTTGGGGCGCTTGCGTCAAAGTCCTTGGTTTCGCGTTCACACGCTGATTTAGCCCTGGCACATTTTACGCTTGTGCTATATTGCTTATCCTATATAAAAAAATATGTCGGGTTTTCCTCCCTGACGCTTTAACTCCAGAACGCACGAACCGATTTCCACGGTTTTTCATTTGGTGGAAAGGTCTCGGGCTCTGTGATGTTTATTGCAAAGAAATATAAACATATAACTCGTGCTTTCCTTCCTGACGCTACTAAAATGCCGAGAGCACGACGTGCAAACATCGCCCGCCGCACTAGACATGCACGCCAGCAACAAGTGTATTCACAAAACTTAAGCGAAGAAAGACTAAATATAATACGAGAAAATGGCCGATTGAGACAACGCGTGAGCACACGAACGTCATTGGCATCAAACGATCGCTAGGCATTCCAATATGATCCCACTGCAAACTACAGTGATGACGACAATTTAGAAATTGGACCAGTGACAACTGTTTGCCGATATTGCAATGCCTTAAAGCTGAAAAGAGAAACGGCTGGATTGTGCTGCGCAAGTGGAAAAGTCAAACTGGATTCATTACTTACACCACCACACCCACTGAAACCATTGATCGAAGGAACTGATTCCGATTCCAACCATTTGCTTCAACGCATCCTTGAATACAATAACTGCTTCCGCATAACTTCTTTTGGAGCTAATATCATTCGAGAAGGCAGCTTCATGCCAACTTGTAAGGTAAAAGATACAACACAAACAACAAATCACTCACACCTATCAATTGTTTGCCAACACAGATACAAGGACAAATATATCATTTGCATGGTTCAATGGTGCCAACACCAGATGAACCCTATCAATTTCCGCAAATGTATTTCATTTCGTCAATCAGCTGAATGTGCGGTGCAATATACAGGGAACACAACAGTTAAAGGGACGAATTATTGAACAGTTGCAAGCATTTTATTACGCTGTGGTTAAAATGTTCAAAACAGCAGTGGAACGAATGCCATCGCATAGGCACAAATTTGTCATAAGAGCAGATCGTAGCCCAACAGGTGAACATGTGCGAAGATTCAACGCACGCATCGTTGATGATGTTGCTGCAATTATTGTTGGCGACTACATCACAGGACATTGTCGTTCAGCGAAGAAATAATATTATGCAACGTGTAAATGAGACACATCATTTGTACGATACGTTACAATATCCAATCAATTATTGACATTTAAGACGGATACGACATCACTTTGAAGATGGTCGATCCAATTAAAGGTACAATATTAACAAACTAATTATTGCTATTATTGCTTTCCATTAACAATCGATTTAATTTTGCATTTTCAGGCATATCAACGAACCAAAATCTAAGTGCAATGAAATACTATGCGTATCGTATGATGATTCGTACGCATGAGGAGTATGTCATTCTGAAGTGCCGTCGGATATTCCAGCAATTCGCTGTCGACATGTATGTCAAAGTCGAGACCGAACGTTTAGTGTTCATCCGATTCAATCAGGCAAAACTACGATCTGAGGACTATATACACTTGCGTGTTCATTCAGTTAATAATGTTCAGGATACATACACGCCACATGTACGAATACGCTCAAGACGCTATGACTTACGTACGAAATTATAGAACTCTGGATTTATTTATTACGTTCACATTCCATCCGAAGTGGAGGGAAATTAAACATGAGTTGGATCCGGGCCAAAAACTGTTAGATCGCCACGACATAATCGCCAGAGTATTTTAGCAAAAACTCAAAGTTATGATGGATGTTCTTACTAAGTATCGAGTTTTTGGTGACCTTCGTTGTTATATGTACTCATATCCTAATTTGGTTGCAGAAAAAATTACGTTCAAATGAAGTGGATGACATCATATCAGCAGAAATTCCTGATCCAGTTACTGATCCCCATCTACACGACATAATGACGACACAGATAGTCCATAGACCGTGCGGTGCATTAAATCTATTATCGCCTTGCACGGCTGATGGAAAGTGCACAAAACGATATCCGCGGCCGTTAGTTGCTGAAACAGGTATTTTTCACTGATGCGCTAGGTCGCATATATACTGTTCATCCTAGAAATGATGAATGTTTCTATTTGCGACTGTTGTTGGTAAATTTACGTAGACCAAAATCATTGGCTACCAATGCCAAACATATCGAAAGGCATGCCAACTATTGGGTTTGCTGGAGAACGATTCTCATTGGGATTTAACACTTGCGGATTTAGTTGTCAAGTGCATACCAAATACGAACGCTGTTCGCAATTATCATCACCACATGTTTCCCATTACAACCAATTCAGTTATGGAACAACTACAAAGACGACATATGTGAAGATATCTTGCATCACTTGCGCTTTCGAACGAATAATCCCGACATGCAAATAACCGATGTAATCTACAATGAAGGATAGATTCTGATTGAGGATCAATGCTTGACTATTGCAAATTAGCTACTGATTGAAGTAGGAATGATTGCGCCAAATCGATCTATGCACGATGCATTTAACCAAGAATTAAACCGAGAGCTGCAATACAATGTTGATACATCCCAGGAATTCGTTCAAAATAATGTGCCGTTGCTGAATGAACAGCAAAACAAATATACGAAACATTAATGCAAGCGATGGACAATAATTATGGTGGTCTATTCTTCCACAGGTAAAACGTTTATCATTTCATTGATTTTGGCCACTATTCGATCAAGATGTCACATTGCTTTGGCGTTAGCATCACCTGGAATTGTGGCGACTCTTCTAGAAGGGGGTAGTACTGCACATTCTGCACTTAAGTTGCAACTCAATTTGTACACAATTGATACTCCAACATGCAATATCCAGTGCAATGGAAAAATTGTTGATTCAATGCAAGCTCATTGTTTGGGATGAGTGCACAATGGCATACAAGAAATCACATAAAGCACTTAACTTCACACTGAAAGATCTTCGGCGAAATAACAACATCTTTGGCAATTTGATGATATTGTTGGCAGACGTTGCCATTAATTTAAAAGGTAAGGTAAAAGATACAACACAAACAACAAATCACTCACACCTATCAATTGTTTGCCAACACAGATACAAGGACAAATATATCATTTGCATGGTTCAATGGTGCCAACGCTTGCAGATGAATTGAATGCTTACCTGAAGGTATTCATTTTGTGGAATAACGTAAAAACATTATCGCTAACCACTAATATGAGAGCCTAACTTCAAAATGATCAAAGTGCTGCACAATTTTCCAAACAATTGTTAGCTGCTGGAAATGGAAAAGTCCCAGTTGATGCGACAACTGGATTAATTGGATTAACTCTTACTAACGACTTTTGCCGATTTGTAGACTCTCAATTAGAAATTGGAAAATGATTTCCCAAACATTAGCGAGAATTATGCTTAATTAAGTCAACGAGCGATTCTCGCCGCAAAGAATAATGATGAACACACACTGAATTTCACCATTCAATCAAAAATGGCGATATGGTGATTCCATAATAAATCGGAGTTTTTGAACTCTCTGGAGCTACCAGGATTTCCACCACATAACTTGCAACTCAAAGTTGGTTCAGTTATTGTGATATTGCGTAATTTGAATCTAGTGCGACTTTGCAACGGTACTCGGCTTGCAGTGAAAAGACTTATGCCGAATTGAGGCAACCATTATTAACGGAAAGTACGCAGGTGAAAATGTGTGTATTCCTCGAATTCCAATGATTCCGACTGATCTTCCGTTTGACTTTAAACGTTTGCAATTTCCTGCTCGCCTTGGGTTCGCAATGACAATTAACAAGTCGCAAGGTCAATCGCTTAGTGTTTGCAGGATAAATTTAGAAAATCATTGTTTTTCACATGGGCAGCTATACGTTGCGTGTTGACGAGTTGGGAAACCATTCGCTTTGTTTGTGTTAACGTCAGATCAAAAAACCAATAAGAGCACTTCAATGAAAGGGATCGATTCAGTATTTACTTTGGATTCACTTTCATTTTTTCAATAAAATGTTTCCTTTTAAAATATCAAACCGAAAAAAATCAAATAAAAAAAATAATCCCCAAACGAAATGTTACAAAAAAATAATCCATATGGTGGGCAAAACGGAGTTTGCCAGGTTTACTAGTGATTTTTTTTTTTATTTATTTTTTTTTTTTTTTTTGTATAGGGGGGAAAGCATTGAAAGCCGAAAAGTGTGGGACTTGGTATGGACCTTTGTTACGGGTCACCTCCCCGCACTAAAACCTAGCCTACTTCCGTATCCCTCTCGCGGAACCAACGCTGAAGTTATTATTTCACGAGGGTGATGGCATGAGAGCCTCATCTAGATACTCATTTAGAGTTTGAATTCTGGTTAGGCTGACGTTCAGCGCGACGCAAGGACTGTATGATCACTGCAGCTAGGTGGCTAACTGCGAGCCAATTGTTTTGCGAGCTAAGTAAGACATCCTTCAAGTCACGGACTATGAATGCCTTGGCTTAGCTCTTTTCGTTCAGCAGTGAATCGCGGACTGACAAAAAAGACATGGTCTGCGTCCCCAATCATCCCAGTACAGTACGTGCAGTAGGGGCTGATTCGTGCTTGAATCTATCAAATATGATTTAAAACACCCGTGTCCCGTTAAGAGTTGCGTCAAATAAAAATCTGTTTGGCCGTGCGCCCGACTCACCCATTCCCGCACATTAGGTATAAGGCGGTTCGTCCAGGGTCTGTTGGTAGAATGGCGCCAGCGGTCCTGCCATATGTGAAACGACTCCTCTCTTTTTTAAGCTAATGTACTGTTGCTTCCGGCCTCTAAAGCAACAATATCAAGCGATCTGCAGCCATGGCTGTATGACTGGATCGCCATCGCTGGAGCCCATATCTTTGCTGCATATAGGAGTACGGATCGTACCACCGTGGTGATGAGCCATCTGCTTTTCTGTCGGGGGTCACCGTGGTTTGACATTAACCTTGCTATGGCTGATGTTGCCATGTTGAAGATGGTGCTTATATGTTAGCCTATGGTTGACCATCACCCCGAGATATCTAATTGCCGGCTTGGAGCGGAAGACGCAACCTGCAACATTAATGGTTGCAGCCTCCACACGTTTTCTGCTGCTAATTAATACGGCCTCTGTCTTGTGTGCAGCCAGAGACAGAGAATTCCTTTGCATCCAGGATATAATTGATTGCTCGGCGTCGTTGGTCCAGACCTCTGCTTCTCCCAGCTCCTTTGCAACTGTGACTACTGCTATGTCGTCTTCGCGTCCGATGATTTGCGTCTTTGGTGGCATGTCCAAAGCTGTAAAAACAATTTTACAAATTTTAAAAATGTGTATTTTTTTTGCCAGGTCCGAAACCATCATCTCAATAGAATGAGTAATTGAACGCTATTAATTAACACATCAAAAACTTTTCACCAATATTAAAAAAATTAAACAATTTCAAAATTTAAGGTAAAAAAAAAAATGTCTCAAATTATTTGCCGCCACTGTGCATATGATTTGGGGCGCTTGCGTCAAAGTCCTTGGTTTCGCGTTCACACGCTGATTTAGCCCTGGCACATTTTACGCTTGTGCTATATTGCTTATCCTATATAAAAAAATATGTCGGGTTTTCCTCCCTGACGCTTTAACTCCAGAACGCACGAACCGATTTCCACGGTTTTTCATTTGGTGGAAAGGTCTCGGGCTCTGTGATGTTTATTGCAAAGAAATATAAACATATAACTCGTGCTTTCCTTCCTGACGCTACTAAAATGCCGAGAGCACGACGTGCAAACATCGCCCGCCGCACTAGACATGCACGCCAGCAACAAGTGTATTCACAAAACTTAAGCGAAGAAAGACTAAATATAATACGAGAAAATGGCCGATTGAGACAACGCGTGAGCACACGAACGTCATTGGCATCAAACTATCGCTAGGCATTCCAATATGATCCCACTGCAAACTACAGTGATGACGACAATTTAGAAATTGGACCAGTGACAACTGTTTGCCGATATTGCAATGCCTTAAAGCTGAAAAGAGAAACGGCTGGATTGTGCTGCGCAAGTGGAAAAGTCAAACTGGATTCATTACTTACACCACCACACCCACTGAAACCATTGATCGAAGGAACTGATTCCGATTCCAACCATTTGCTTCAACGCATCCTTGAATACAATAACTGCTTCCGCATAACTTCTTTTGGAGCTAATATCATTCGAGAAGGCAGCTTCATGCCAACTTGTAAGGTAAAAGATACAACACAAACAACAAATCACTCACACCTATCAATTGTTTGCCAACACAGATACAAGGACAAATATATCATTTGCATGGTTCAATGGTGCCAACACCAGATGAACCCTATCAATTTCCGCAAATGTATTTCATTTCGTCAATCAGCTGAATGTGCGGTGCAATATACAGGGAACACAACAGTTAAAGGGACGAATTATTGAACAGTTGCAAGCATTTTATTACGCTGTGGTTAAAATGTTTAAAACAGCAGTGGAACGAATGCCATCGCATAGGCACAAATTTGTCATAAGAGCAGATCGTAGCCCAACAGGTGAACATGTGCGAAGATTCAACGCACGCATCGTTGATGATGTTGCTGCAATTATTGTTGGCGACTACATCACAGGACATTGTCGTTCAGCGAAGAAATAATATTATGCAACGTGTAAATGAGACACATCATTTGTACGATACGTTACAATATCCAATCAATTATTGACATTTAAGACGGATACGACATCACTTTGAAGATGGTCGATCCAATTAAAGGTACAATATTAACAAACTAATTATTGCTATTATTGCTTTCCATTAACAATCGATTTAATTTTGCATTTTCAGGCATATCAACGAACCAAAATCTAAGTGCAATGAAATACTATGCGTATCGTATGATGATTCGTACGCATGAGGAGTATGTCATTCTGAAGTGCCGTCGGATATTCCAGCAATTCGCTGTCGACATGTATGTCAAAGTCGAGACCGAACGTTTAGTGTTCATCCGATTCAATCAGGCAAAACTACGATCTGAGAACTATATACACTTGCGTGTTCATTCAGTTAATAATGTTCAGGATACATACACGCCACATGTACGAATACGCTCAAGACGCTATGACTTACGTACGAAATTATAGAACTCTGGATTTATTTATTACGTTCACATTCCATCCGAAGTGGAGGGAAATTAAACATGAGTTGGATCCGGGCCAAAAACTGTTAGATCGCCACGACATAATCGCCAGAGTATTTTAGCAAAAACTCAAAGTTATGATGGATGTTCTTACTAAGTATCGAGTTTTTGGTGACCTTCGTTGTTATATGTCCTCATATCCTAATTTGGTTGCAGAAAAAATTACATTCAAATGAAGTGGATGACATCATATCAGCAGAAATTCCTGATCCAGTTACTGATCCCCATCTACACGACATAATGACGACACAGATGGTCCATAGACCGTGCGGTGCATTAAATCTATTATCGCCTTGCACGGCTGATGGAAAGTGCACAAAACGATATCCGCGGCCGTTAGTTGCTGAAACAGGTATTTTTCACTGATGCGCTAGGTCGCATATATACTGTTCATCCTAGAAATGATGAATGTTTCTATTTGCGACTGTTGTTGGTAAATTTACGTAGACCAAAATCATTGGCTACCAATGCCAAACATATCGAAAGGCATGCCAACTATTGGGTTTGCTGGAGAACGATTCTCATTGGGATTTAACACTTGCGGATTCAGTTGTCAAGTGCATACCAAATACGAACGCTGTTCGCAATTATCATCACCACATGTTTCCCATTACAACCAATTCAGTTATGGAACAACTACAAAGACGACATATGTGAAGATATCTTGCATCACTTGCGCTTTCGAACGAATAATCCCGACATGCAAATAACCGATGTAATCTACAATGAAGGATAGATTCTGATTGAGGATCAATGCTTGACTATTGCAAATTAGCTACTGATTGAAGTAGGAATGATTGCGCCAAATCGATCTATGCACGATGCATTTAACCAAGAATTAAACCGAGAGCTGCAATACAATGTTGATACATCCCAGGAATTCGTTCAAAATAATGTGCCGTTGCTGAATGAACAGCAAAACAAATATACGAAACATTAATGCAAGCGATGGACAATAATTATGGTGGTCTATTCTTCCACAGGTAAAACGTTTATCATTTCATTGATTTTGGCCACTATTCGATCAAGATGTGACATTGCTTTGGCGTTAGCATCACCTGGAATTGTGGCGACTCTTCTAGAAGGGGGTAGTACTGCACATTCTGCACTTAAGTTGCAACTCAATTTGTACACAATTGATACTCCAACATGCAATATCCAGTGCAATGGAAAAATTGTTGATGCAATGCAAGCTCATTGTTTGGGATGAGTGCACAATGGCATACAAGAAATCACATAAAGCACTTAACTTCACACTGAAAGATCTTCGGCGAAATAACAACATCTTTGGCAATTTGATGATATTGTTGGCAGACGTTGCCATTAATTCCCCGTGGAACGCTTGCAGATGAATTGAATGCTTACCTGAAGGTATTCATTTTGTGGAATAACGTAAAAACATTATCGCTAACCACTAATATGAGAGCTTAACTTCAAAATGATCAAAGTGCTGCACAATTTTCCAAACAATTGTTAGCTGCTGGAAATGGAAAAGTCCCAGTTGATGCGACAACTGGATTAATTGGATTAACTCTTACTAACGACTTTTGCCGATGAGCAATTGGAAAATGATTTCCCAAACATTAGCGAGAATTATGAGAATTATGCTTGGTTAAGTCAACGAGCGATTCTCGCCGCAAAGAATAGTGATGAACACACACTGAATTTCACCATTCAATCAAAAATCGATGGCGATTTGGTGACATACAAATCCTTTGATTCCATAATAAATCGGAGTTTTTGAACTCTCTGGAGCTACCAGGATTTCCACCACATAACTTGCAACTCAAAGTTGGTTCAGTTATTGTGATATTGCGTAATTTGAATCTAGTGCGACTTTGCAACGGTACTCGGCTTGCAGTGAAAAGACTTATGCCGAATTGAGGCAACCATTATTAACGGAAAGTACGCAGGTGAAAATGTGTGTATTCCTCGAATTCCAATGATTCCGACTGATCTTCCATTTGACTTTAAACGTTTGCAATTTCCTGCTCGCCTTGGGTTCGCAATGACAATTAACAAGTCGCAAGGTCAATCGCTTAGTGTTTGCAGGATAAATTTAGAAAATCATTGTTTTTCACATGGGCAGCTATACGTTGCGTGTTGACGAGTTGGGAAACCATTCGCTTTGTTTGTGTTAACGTCAGATCAAAAAACCAATAAGAGCACTTCAATGAAAGGGATCGATTCAGTATTTACTTTGGATTCACTTTCATTTTTTCAATAAAATGTTTCCTTTTAAAATATCAAACCGAAAAAAATCAAATGAAAAAAATAATCCCCAAACGAAATGTTACAAAAAAATAATCCATATGGTGGGCAAAACGGAGTTTGCCGGGTTTACTAGTGATTTTTTTTTTTTTTTTTTTTTTTGTATAGGGGGGAAAGCATTGAAAGCCGAAAAGTGTGGGACTTGGTATGGACCTTTGTTACGGGTCACCTCCCCGCACTAAAACCTAGCCTACTTCCGTATCCCTCTCGCGGAACCAACGCTGAAGTTATTATTTCACGAGGGTGATGGCATGAGAGCCTCATCTAGATACTCATTTAGAGTTTGAATTCTGGTTAGGCTGACGTTCAGCGCGACGCAAGGACTGTATGATCACTGCAGCTAGGTGGCTAACTGCGAGCCAATTGTTTTGCGAGCTAAGTAAGATATCCTTCAAGTCACGGACTATGAATGCCTTGGCTTAGCTCTTTTCGTTCAGCAGTGAATCTCGGACTGACAAAAAAGACATGGTCTGCGTCCCCAATCATCCCAGTACAGTACGTGCAGTAGGGGCTGATTCGTGCTTGAATCTATCAAATATGATTTAAAACACCCGTGTCCCGTTAAGAGTTGCGTCAAATAAAAATCTGTTTGTCCGTGCGCCCGACTCACCCATTCCCGCACATTAGGTATAAGGCGGTTCGTCCAGGGTCTGTTGGTAGAATGGCGCCAGCGGTCCTGCCATATGTGAAACGACTCCTCTCTTTTTTAAGCTAATGTACTGTTGCTTCCGGCCTCTAAAGCAACAATATCAAGCGATCTGCAGCCACGGCTGTATGACTGGATCGCCATCGCTGGAGCCCATATCTTTGCTGCATATAGGAGTACGGATCGTACCACCGTGGTGATGAGCCATCTGCTTTTCTGTCGGGGGTCACCGTGGTTTGACATTAACCTTGCTATGGCTGATGTTGCCATGTTGAAGATGGTGCTTATATGTTAGCCTATGGTTGACCATCACCCCGAGATATCTAATTGCCGGCTTGGAGCGGAAGACGCAACCTGCAACATTAATGGTTGCAGCCCAACAGGTGAACATGTGCGAAGATTCAACGCACGCATCGTTGATGATGTTGCTGCATTTATTGTTGGCGACTACATCACAGGACATTGTCGTTCAGCGAAAAAATAATATTATGCAACGTGTAAATGAGTCACATCGTTTGTACGATACGTTACAATATCCAATCAATTATTGACATTTAAGACGAATACGACATCACTTTGAAGATGGTCGATCCAATTAAAGGTACAATATTAACAAACTAATTATTGCTATTATTGCTTTCCATTAACAATCGATTTAATTTTGCATTTTCAGGCATATCAACCAAAATCTAAGTGCAATGAAATACTATGCGTATCGTATGATGATTCGTACGCATGAGGAGTATGTCATTCTGAAGTGCCGACGGATATTCCAGCAATTCGCTGTCGACATGTATGTCAAAGTCGAGACCGAACGCTTAGTGTTCATCCGATTCAATCAGGCAAAACTACGATCTGAGGACTATATACACTTGCGTGTTCATTCAGTTAATAATGTTCAGGATACATACACGCCACATGCACGAATACGCTCAAGACGCTATGACTTACGTACGAAATTATAGAACTCTGGATTTATTTATTACGTTCACATTCCATCCGAAGTGGAGGGAAATTAAACATGAGTTGGATCCGGGCCAAAAACTGTTAGATCGCCACGACATAATCGCCAGAGTATTTTAGCAAAAACTCAAAGTTATGATGGATGTTCTTACTAAGTATCGAGTTTTTGGTGACCTTCGTTGTTATATGTACTCATATCCTAATTTGGTTGCAGAAAAAATTACATTCAAATGAAGTGGATGACATCATATCAGCAGAAATTCCTGATCCAGTTACTGATCCCCATCTACACGACATAATGACGACACAGATGGTCCATAGACCGTGCGGTGCATTAAATCTATTATCGCCTTGCACGGCTGATGGAAAGTGCACAAAACGATATCCGCGGCCGTTAGTTGCTGAAACAGGTATTTTTCACTGATGCGCTAGGTCGCATATATACTGTTCATCCTAGAAATGATGAATGTTTCTATTTGCGACTGTTGTTGGTAAATTTACGTAGACCAAAATCATTGGCTACCAATGCCAAACATATCGAAAGGCATGCCAACTATTGGGTTTGCTGGAGAACGATTCTCATTGGGATTTAACACTTGCGGATTCAGTTGTCAAGTGCATACCAAATACGAACGCTGTTCGCAATTATCATCACCACATGTTTCCCATTACAACCAATTCAGTTATGGAACAACTACAAAGACGACATATGTGATGATATCTTGCATCACTTGCGCTTTCGAACGAATAATCCCGACATGCAAATAACCGATGTAATCTACAATGAAGGATAGATTCTGATTGAGGATCAATGCTTGACTATTGCAAATTAGCTACTGATTGAAGTAGGAATGATTGCGCCAAATCGATCTATGCACGATGCATTTAACCAAGAATTAAACCGAGAGCTGCAATACAATGTTGATACATCCCAGGAATTCGTTCAAAATAATGTGCCGTTGCTGAATGAACAGCAAAACAAATATACGAAACATTAATGCAAGCGATGGACAATAATTATGGTGGTCTATTCTTCCACAAGTAAAACGTTTATCATTTCATTGATTTTGGCCACTATTCGATCAAGATGTGACATTGCTTTGGCGTTAGCATCACCTGGAATTGTGGCGACTCTTCTAGAAGGGGGTAGTACTGCACATTCTGCACTTAAGTTGCAACTCAATTTGTACACAATTGATACTCCAACATGCAATATCCAGTGCAATGGAAAAATTGTTGATGCAATGCAAGCTCATTGTTTGGGATGAGTGCACAATGGCATACAAGAAATCACATAAAGCACTTAACTTCACACTGAAAGATCTTCGGCGAAATAACATCATCTTTGGCAATTTGATGATATTGTTGGCAGACGTTGCCATTAATTCCCCGTGGAACGTTTGCAGATGAATTGAATGCTTACCTGAAGGTATTCATTTTGTGGAATAACGTAAAAACATTATCGCTAACCACTAATATGAGAGCCTAACTTCAAATTGATCAAAGTGCTGCACAATTTTCCAAACAATTGTTAGCTGCTGGAAATGGAAAAGTCCCAGTTGATGCGACAACTGGATTAATTGGATTAACTCTTACTAACGACTTTTGCCGATTTGTAGACTCTCAATTAGAAATTGGAAAATGATTTCCCAAACATTAGCGAGAAATTTGCTTAATTAAGTCAACGAGCGATTCTCGCCGCAAAGAATAATGATGAACACACACTGAATTTCACCATTCAATCAAAAATCGATGGCGATTTGGTGATTCCATAATAAATCGGAGTTTTTGAACTCTCTGGAGTTACCAGGATTTCCACCACATAACTTGCAACTCAAAGTTGGTTCAGTTATTGTGATATTGCGTAATTTGAATCTAGTGCGACTTTGCAACGGTACTCGGCTTGCAGTGAAAAGACTTATGCCGAATTGAGGCAACCATTATTAACGGAAAGTACGCAGGTGAAAATGTGTGTATTCCTCGAATTCCAATGATTCCGACTGATCTTCCGTTTGACTTTAAACGTTTGCAATTTCCTGCTCGCCTTGGGTTCGCAATGACAATTAACAAGTCGCAAGGTCAATCGCTTAGTGTTTGCAGGATAAATTTAGAAAATCATTGTTTTTCACATGGGCAGCTATACGTTGCGTGTTGACGAGTTGGGAAACCATTCGCTTTGTTTGTGTTAACGTCAGATCAAAAAACCAATAAGAGCACTTCAATGAAAGGGATCGATTCAGTATTTACTTTGGATTCACTTTCATTTTTTCAATAAAATGTTTCCTTTTAAAATATCAAACCGAAAAAAATCAAATAAAAAAAATAATCCCCAAACGAAATGTTACAAAAAAATAATCCATATGGTGGGCAAAACGGAGTTTGCCGGGTTTACTAGTGATTTTTTTTTTTTTTTTTTTTTTGTATAGGGGGGAAAGCATTGAATGCCGAAAAGTGTGGGACTTGGTATGGACCTTTGTTACGGGTCACCTCCCCGCACTAAAACCTAGCCTACTTCCGTATCCCTCTCGCGGAACCAACGCTGAAGTTATTATTTCACGAGGGTGATGGCATGAGAGCCTCATCTAGATACTCATTTAGAGTTTGAATTCTGGTTAGGCTGACGTTCAGCGCGACGCAAGGACTGTATGATCACTGCAGCTAGGTGGCTAACTGCGAGCCAATTGTTTTGCGAGCTAAGTAAGATATCCTTCAAGTCACGGACTATGAATGCCTTGGCTTAGCTCTTTTCGTTCAGCAGTGAATCGCGGACTGACAAAAAAGACATGGTCTGCGTCCCCAATCATCCCAGTACAGTACGTGCAGTAGGGGCTGATTCGTGCTTGAATCTATCAAATATGATTTAAAACACCCGTGTCCCGTTAAGAGTTGCGTCAAATAAAAATCTGTTTGGCCGTGCGCCCGACTCACCCATTTCCGCACATTAGGTATAAGGCGGTTCGTCCAGGGTCTGTTGGTAGAATGGCGCCAGCGGTCCTGCCATATGTGAAACGACTCCTCTCTTTTTTAAGCTAATGTACTGTTGCTTCTGGCCTCTAAAGCAACAATATCAAGCGATCTGCAGCCACGGCTGTATGACTGGATCGCCATCGCTGGAGCCCATATCTTTGCTGCATATAGGAGTACGGATCGTACCACCGTGGTGATGATGGGATATAATTGATTCCACGGCGTCGTTGGTCCAGACCTCTGCTTCTCCCAGCTCCATTGCAACTGTGACTACTGCTATGTCGTCTGCGCGTCCGATGATTTGCGTCTTTGGTGGCATGTCCAAAGCTGTAAAAACAATTTTACAAATTTTAAAAATGTGTATTTTTTTTTGCCAGGTCCGAAACCACCATCTCAATAGAATGAGTAATTGAACGCTATCGCTGGAGCCCATATCTTTGCTGCATATAGGAGTACGGATCGTACCACCGTGGTGATGAGCCATCAGCTTTTCTGTCGGGGGTCACCGTGGTTTGACATTAACCTTGCTATGGCTGATGTTGCCATGTTGAAGATGGTGCTTATATGTTAGCCTATGGTTGACCATCACCCCGAGATATCTAATTGCCGGCTTGGAGCGGAAGACGCAACCTGCAACATTAATGGTTGCAGCCTCCACACGTTTTCTGCTGCTAATTAATACGGCCTCTGTCTTGTGTGCAGCCAGAGACAGAGAATTCCTTTGCATCCAGGATATAATTGATTGCACGGCGTCGTTGGTCCAGACCTTTGCTTCTCCCAGCTCCTTTACAACTGTGACTACTGCTATGTCGTCTGCGCGTCCGATGATTTGCGTCTTTGGTGGCATGTCCAAAGCTGTAAAAACAATTTTACAAATTTTAAAAATGTGTATTTTTTTTTTGCCAGGTCCGAAACCACCATCTCAATAGAATGAGTAATTGAACGCTATTAATTAACACATCAAAAACTTTTCACCAATATTAAAAAAAATTAAATAATTTCAAAATTTAAGGTAAAAAAAAAATGTCTCAAATTATTTGCCGCCACTGTGCATATGATTTGGGGCGCTTGCGTCAAAGTCCTTGGTTTCGCGTTCACACGCTGATTTAGCCCTGGCACATTTTACGCTTGTGCTATATTGCTTATCCTATATAAAAAAATATGTCGGGTTTTCCTCCCTGACGCTTTAACTCCAGAACGCACGAACCGATTTCCACGGTTTTTCATTTGGTGGAACGGTCTCGGGCTCTGTGATGTTTATTGCAAAGAAATATAAACATATAACTCGTGCTTTCCTTCCTGACGCTACTAAAATGCCGAGAGCACGACGTGCAAACATCGCCCGCCACACTAGACATGCACGCCAGCAACAAGTGTATTCACAAAACTTAAGCGAAGAAAGACTAAATATAATACGAGAAAATGGCCGATTGAGACAACGCGTGAGCACACGAACATCCTTGAATACAATAACTGCTTCCGCATAACTTCTTTTGGAGCTAATATCATTCGAGAAGGCAGCTTCATGCCAACTTGTAAGGTAAAAGATACAACACAAACAACAAATCACTCACACCTATCAATTGTTTGCCAACACAGATACAAGGACAAATATATCATTTGCATGGTGCCAACACCAGATGAACCCTATCAATTTCCGCAAATGTATTTCATTTCGTCAATCAGCTGAATGTGCGGTGCAATATACAGGGAACACAACAGTTAAAGGGACGAATTATTGAACAGTTGCAAGCATTTTATTACGCTGTGGTTAAAATGTTCAAAACAGCAGTGGAACGAATGCCATCGCATAGGCACAAATTTGTCATAAGAGCAGATCGTAGCCCAACAGGTGAACATGTGCGAAGATTCAACGCACGCATCGTTGATGATGTTGCTGCAATTATTGTTGGCGACTACATCACAGGACATTGTCGTTCAGCGAAGAAATAATATTATGCAACGTGTAAATGAGACACATCATTTGTACGATACGTTACAATATCCAATCAATTATTGACATTTAAGACGGATACGACATCACTTTGAAGATGGTCGATCCAATTAAAGGTACAATATTAACAAACTAATTATTGCTATTATTGCTTTCCATTAACAATCGATTTAATTTTGCATTTTCAGGCATATCAACGAACCAAAATCTAAGTGCAATGAAATACTATGCGTATCGTATGATGATTCGTACGCATGAGGAGTATGTCATTCTGAAGTGCCGTCGGATATTCCAGCAATTCGCTGTCGACATGTATGTCAAAGTCGAGACCGAACGCTTAGTGTTCATCCGATTCAATCAGGCAAAACTACGATCTGAGGACTATATACACTTGCGTGTTCATTCAGTTAATAATGTTCAGGATACATACACGCCACATGCACGAATACGCTCAAGACGCTATGACTTACGTACGAAATTATAGAACTCTGGATTTATTTATTACGTTCACATTCCATCCGAAGTGGAGGGAAATTAAACATGAGTTGGATCCGGGCCAAAAACTGTTAGATCGCCACGACATAATCGCCAGAGTATTTTAGCAAAAACTCAAAGTTATGATGGATGTTCTTACTAAGTATCGAGTTTTTGGTGACCTTCGTTGTTATATGTACTCATATCCTAATTTGGTTGCAGAAAAAATTACATTCAAATGAAGTGGATGACATCATATCAGCAGAAATTCCTGATCCAGTTACTGATCCCCATCTACACGACATAATGACGACACAGATGGTCCATAGACCGTGCGGTGCATTAAATCTATTATCGCCTTGCACGGCTGATAGAAAGTGCACAAAACGATATCCGCGGCCGTTAGTTGCTGAAACAGGTATTTTTCACTGATGCGCTAGGTCGCATATATACTGTTCATCCTAGAAATGATGAATGTTTCTATTTGCGACTGTTGTTGGTAAATTTACGTAGACCAAAATCATTGGCTATCAATGCCAAACATATCGAAAGGCTTGTCAACTATTGGGTTTGCTGGAGAACGATTCTCATTGGGATTTAACACTTGCGGATTCAGTTGTCAAGTGTATACCAAATACGAACGCTGTTCGCAATTATCATCACCACATGTTTCCCATTACAACCAATTCAGTTATGGAACAACTACAAAGACGACATATGTGAAGATATCTTGCATCACTTGCGCTTTCGAACGAATAATCCCGACATGCAAATAACCGATGTAATCTACAATGAAGGATAGATTCTGATTGAGGATCAATGCTTGACTATTGCAAATTAGCTACTGATTGAAGTAGGCATGATTGCGCCAAATCGATCTATGCACGATGCATTTAACCAAGAATTAAACCGAGAGCTGCAATACAATGTTGATACATCCCAGGAATTCGTTCAAAATAATGTGCCTTTGCTGAATGAACAGCAAAACAAATATACGAAACATTAATGCAAGCGATGGACAATAATTATGGTGGTCTATTCTTCCACAGGTAAAACGTTTATCATTTCATTGATTTTGGCCACTATTCGATCAAGATGTGACATTGCTTTGGCGTTAGCATCACCTGGAATTGTGGCGACTCTTCTAGAAGGGGGTAGTACTGCACATTCTGCACTTAAGTTGCAACTCAATTTGTACACAATTGATACTCCAACATGCAATATATCTCAATCCAGTGCAATGGAAAAATTGTTGATGCAATGCAAGCTCATTGTTTGGGATGAGTGCACAATGGCATACAAGAAATCACATAAAGCACTTAACTTCACACTGAAAGATCTTCGGCGAAATAACAACATCTTTGGCAATTTGATGATATTGTTTACAGACGTTGCCATTAATTTCCCGTGGAACGCTTGCAGATGAATTGAATGCTTGCCTGAAGGTATTCATTTTGTGGAATAACGTAAAAACATTATCGCTAACCACTAATATGAGAGCTTAACTTCAAAATGATCAAAGTGCTGCACAATTTTCCAAACAATTGTTAGCTGCTGGAAATGGAAAAGTCCCAGTTGATGCGACAACTGGATTAATTGGATTAACTCTTACTAACGACTTTTGCCGATTAGCAATTGGAAAATGATTTCCCAAACATTAGCGAGAATTATGAGAATTATGCTTGGTTAAGTCAACGAGCGATTCTCGCCGCAAAGAATAATGATGAACACACACTGAATTTCACCATTCAATCAAAAATCGATGGCGATTTGGTGACATACAAATCCTTTGATTCCATAATAAATCGGAGTTTTTGAACTCTCTGGAGTTACCAGGATTTCCACCACATAACTTGCAACTCAAAGTTGGTTCAGTTATTGTGATATTGCGTAATTTGAATCTAGTGCGACTTTGCAACGGTACTCGGCTTGCAGTGAAAAGACTTATGCCGAATTGAGGCAACCATTATTAACGGAAAGTACGCAGGTGAAAATGTGTGTATTCCTCGAATTCCAATGATTCCGACTGATCTTCCGTTTGACTTTAAACGTTTGCAATTTCCTGCTCGCCTTGGGTTCGCAATGACAATTAACAAGTCGCAAGGTCAATCGCTTAGTGTTTGCAGGATAAATTTAGAAAATCATTGTTTTTCACATGGGCAGCTATACGTTGCGTGTTGACGAGTTGGGAAACCATTCGCTTTGTTTGTGTTAACGTCAGATCAAAAAACCAATAAGAGCACTTCAATGAAAGGGATCGATTCAGTATTTACTTTGGATTCACTTTAATTTTTTCAATAAAATGTTTCCTTTTAAAATATCAAACCGAAAAAAATCAAATAAAAAAAATAATCCCCAAACGAAATGTTACAAAAAAATAATCCATATTGTGGGATTACTAGTGATTTTTTTTTTTTTTTTTTTTTGTATAGGGGGGAAAGCATTGAAAGCCGAAAAGTGTGGGACTTGGTATGGACCTTTGTTACGGGTCACCTCCCCGCACTAAAACCTAGCCTACTTCCGTATCCCTCTCGCGGAACCAACGCTGAAGTTATTATTTCACGAGGGTGATGGCATGAGAGCCTCATCTAGATACTCATTTAGAGTTTGAGTTCTGGTTAGGCTGACATTCAGCGCGACGCAAGGACTGTATGATCACTGCAGCTAGGTGGCTAACTGCGAGCCAATTGTTTTGCGAGCTAAGTAAGATATCCTTCAAGTCACGGACTATGAATGCCTTGGCTTAGCTCTTTTCGTTCAGCAGTGAATCGCGGACTGACAAAAAAGACATGGTCTGCGTCCCCAATCATCCCAGTACAGTACGTGCAGTAGGGGCTGATTCGTGCTTGAATCTATCAAATATGATTTAAAACACCCGTGTCCCGTTAAGAGTTGCGTCAAATAAAAATCTGTTTGGCCGTGCGCCCGACTCACCCATTCCCGCACATTAGGTATAAGGCGGTTCGTCCAGGGTCTGTTGGTAGAATGGCGCCAGCGGTCCTGCCATATGTGAAACGACTCCTCTCTTTTTTAAGCTAATGTACTGTTGCTTCTGGCCTCTAAAGCAACAATATCAAGCGATCTGCAGCCACGGCTGTATGACTGGATCGCCATCGCTGGAGCCCATATCTCTGCTGCATATAGGAGTACGGATCGTACCACCGTGGTGATGAGCCATCTGCTTTTCTGTCGGGGGTCACCGTGGTTTGACATTAACCTTGCTATGGCTGATGTTGCCATGTTGAAGATGGTGCTTATATGTTAGCCTATGGTTGACCATCACCCCGAGATATCTAATTGCCGGATTGGAGCGGAAGACGCAACCTGCATTAATGGTTGCAGCCTCCACACGTTTTCTGCTGCTAATTAATACGGCGTCTGTCTTGTGTGCAGCCAGAGACAGAGAATTCCTTTGCATCCAGGATATAATTGATTGCACGGCGTCGTTGGTCCAGACCTCTGCTTCTTCCAGCTCCTTTGCAACTGTGACTACTGCTATGTCGTCTGCGCGTCCGATGATTTGCGTCTTTGGTGGCATGTCCAAAGCTGTAAAAACAATTTTACAAATTTTAAAAATGTGTATTTTTTTTGCCAGGTCCGAAACCACCATCTCAATAGAATGAGTAATTGAGCTATTAATTAACACATCAAAAACGTTTCACCAATATTAAAAAAAATTAAATAATTTCAAAATTTAGGGTAAAAAAAAAATGTCTCAAATTATTTTCCGCCACTGTGCATATGATTTGGGGCGCTTGCGTCAAAGTCCTTGGTTTCGCGTTCACACGCTGATTTAGCCCTGACACATTTTACGCTGACGCTTTAACTCCAGAACGCACGAACCGATTTCCACGGTTTTTCATTTGGTGGAACGGTCTCGGGCTCTGTGATGTTTATTGCAAAGAAATATAAACATATAACTCGTGCTTTCCTTCCTGACGCTACTAAAATGCCGAGAGCACGACGTGCAAACATCGTCCGACGCACTAGACATGCACGCCAGCAACAAGTGTATTCACAAAACTTAAGCGAAGAAAGACTAAATATAATACGAGAAAATGGCCGATTGAGACAACGCGTGAGCACACGAACATCCTTGAATACAATAACTGCTTCCGCATAACTTCTTTTGGAGCTAATATCATTCGAGAAGGCAGCTTCATGCCAACTTGTAAGGTAAAAGATACAACACAAACAACAAATCACTCACACCTATCAATTGTTTGCCAACACAGATACAAGGACAAATATATCATTTGCATGGTTCAATGGTGCCAACACCAGATGAACCCTATCAATTTCCGCAAATGTATTTCATTTCGTCAATCAGCTGAATGTGCGGTGCAATATACAGGGAACACAACAGTTTTTTTTTTTTTTTTTTTTAACGTTTAATATATATTTGTTGAATCTACTCTTAAATTAGAGCCTAACAACAAGTTTGAGATATTTTTCTTAATCTAGTACTTAAGATATATCCAGGGGATATTGCAGGCGGCCCTAATCATTTATTATTGGGTTGGTCTGTCATTTCTTTTAAGACGAGTTCTATTATTAGTTCGCGTAAGGGAATTGGCAAGAACATTAGGGTGTACATCCAGTTTCGCAGAATACTTTAGTTGTTGACTACCTATTTCAGATTTTACGCTAGGTATATTTAGATCATTTTGAATGTTGTCGTTCCGTATGTACCACGGAGCCCCAGTGATTGATCTTAAAATCTTCGACTACGCCCTTTGTATAATGTCGACATTGCTGGTACTTGCATTTCCCCATAGTAAGGCACCGTAAGTCCAGATGGGTTTCAGTACGGAGTTATATAGGAGGACTTTATACTCCAGACGTAGAGGTGACCGAGCATTGATGATCCAATGTAAGCTACTCGCTTTCAGTTTAAGCTGTGACTTTTTTGCCTCAATGTGCTTGCGCCAAGTTAGTCTTCTGTCTAGGTGGATACCAAGGTAAGTGACATCCACGGCTTGAGGAATTGGTACGTTGTTTAGCATTATAGCTGGACAGTTTCTTCTGTTAAGCGTAAATGTAACATGTTTGCATTTCTGCTCGTTGACCCGGATACGCCAGGTTGCTAGCCATTCCTCTACCACCTTGAGGTGTTCCTCTAATTTTGCAGAGGCTTGTATCGGGCATTTGGATCTGCTGAGGATTGCCGTGTCATCGGCAAAAGTGGACGTTGTAAGTCCTAAACTCGCAATGGTCCGAGTAGACTGCCTTGCGGTACACCAGCTTCGATTTCAAAGTCAGCCGAGACGGAGCCATTACATCTTACAGCGAATTTCCTATTGTAAAGGTAAGATTCCATGAGTTTGTGGGTGTACTGTGGGAGTTTCTGCCGGATTTTGAACATTAAACCCTCCAGCCAGACTCTGTCGAAAGCCTGGGCAACGTCGAGAAAGACAGCCGTACAGTATTCTTTTAGTTCGAATGCTGTTCTTATTTCGGATGTTATACGATTGACTTGTTCAATTGTCCCATGTTTTTCGCGGAAGCCGAACTGGTGAGAAGGGATTGTGTTCTCCGATGCCAGAAATAAGTTTAGACGAATCTGCAGGACCTTTTCAAAAAGCTTCGAAAGACATGGCAGCAAACTAATTGGCCTATAGGATGATGGTTGGGTTTTGTCCTTTCCCACTTTAGGAATCATGATGATAGTGGACCTTTTCCATGCTCTTGGGAAGTAGCCAATTCTTATTATAGCATTGAACATTTTGCAGATGTATTGTATGGCGATAGTAGGGAGTTCTAGGATCATTTTCGGTGTGATTAGGTCATGGCCAGGGGCTTTGTTCGGCTTTATGTGGTTTTTAATAACTGCAGTGATCTCATCCGATTGGAGTTCCGAGTACTCACTATCCGTTAATGTGCTCGAAGGGGGAAGTACAAATGAGTTTGATGTTGGATTTGGCTGGAAAACCATTTTAAGATGTGTGGCAAATACGGATGCCCTCTCTTCGTCGCTGCGGGCCCATCCACCTGTTGGGCCCCTTATTGGTGAAACTGTCTCTGTAGGCGCGCTTAAAGTTGGGTGGGCTTTCCACAGAGGATGTTTAGTGCTGGATGGACTGAGCTTTTCTATGTATTTCCTTTGAGCCCAGATTTCCTCTTGTCTTAACTCCTTGGAGAGGTTGCGGCTGGCATGCCTTAGGCGAAGTTTTGCTGCTGGTGATCGAGTAATCTGCCATTCTCTTCTTAGACGTCGTTTTTCCGTTACTAATTGTTCTATCCGCCGGTTCGTAGGCCTGACAGCAGGTTTAGCGTAAGTAGAGGCATGTGGCGTAGATACTCTTGCTGCAGCTCCCAGCATCGACTCAAGTGCAAAGACGCACATGTCAATGTCCTCTGCAGCATCCAGTTTCGGCGAACAGTCAATGTGGGCACTCATGTACATTTTAAATTTAAGCCAATTTGTTTTGTTGTTTGTAAGCATATATGGGCGATCAAGTACTTGAGGTCTTGTTAACAGTGTGAATAGCACTGGAGAGTGATCGGAGGTTAAATCTAGCAGTGTTTCCGCAGTGATCCGATTACGCGGAATCCTCTTGGTTACTGCGAAATCAATCAAGTCAGGCATTTTCTGTGGATCTGTGGGCCAATAAGTGGGCCTACCCGGTGAGACGCAATCCATCTTATTGAGTGGGTTGACTATTGTATTGTACAACTGCTTGCCTTTAGGATTTACCAGGCGAGATCCCCAGTGCGTATGTTTGGCGTTATAGTCCCCTGCTCCAATGAAGCGTTCTCCGAGTGTGTTAAAGAAACCGGTGAATTCCTTTTCAGAGATTGAGAAGCGTGGTGGGCAGTACAGGGCAACCAATGTAGTGTTGCCGCAGCTGGTTTGGACGGTTATAGCAGTTGCTTGTAGGTGCTGTGTTTCAAATCTGTTGAGGAACGAGTGTTTTATACGGTTTTTGATTAGGATACCAGTCCCGCCATGAGCTTTTCCGTCTGGATGGTTTGTTGCGTAGAAGGTGTATTTTGGTATTTGAAAGTTATTTTTTGATGTTAAATGTGTTTCCGATATCAGCATGACGTCGATTTCACTTGAGTCTAGGAATAGTTGCAGTTCATTTTTGTGCTTGGAGACGCCATTAGCATTCCAAAGACATAGACGTAGGGAAGCCATTATTTATTCTCGATAAGCTTCTGGATAAGCAGGTTTTGATTCCGCATCAGTTCCTGCATACAGTTTTGCATGAACGTCATAAAAGTGGTCATGTTTTGATTAAGTGAGATCAATAGGGCCTCTAAACCACTTGGAGTTTGCTGGCCAAGCTCTGGTGCGCTAGGTTGCGGATTCTGTAGATAGTGGAGTGACGGGGTCTCTTTCGCGGGCTCCGTCTGTCCAGTTCGGAGTACACTAGCGAAGGATACACTAGGATTGGTTGTAGCAGGCATGTTAGATGATCTAACAGCCTTTGCGAAGAATACCTCCGGTGTAGTTTTGGAGGCGTTGAAGGTGATTTTTGGTCCAGCTGGGGGTTTACGCCCGTTTAGGTGCGATTTAAGATCCTTGAAGACAGGACATCCCCTGTAGTTGGCTGTGTGGTTCCCTCCACAGTTACTGCATAGTCTTGATGCGACGTTGTTTCTGTCCTTGGTGCAAATGCCATCTTTATGATGTTCGCCGCAGCCAACACACACTGACCTAAGATTGCAATTGTTAGAGGTGTGGTTGTATTCCTGGCAGTTTTTACACTGCGGTGGTTGGTATCTCTTATGGGGCTCCTTTCCCGGTGATTCTTCTGTGCAATAGGAGCTGAAGGTTGTAGATTGGGTGCACTTCATTTGGCTTCGACAGCTTTGCATCTGGTTGGAGCTCGATTTTAAAAAGCGGCTGTGCGAATATGTTGACAACGGACTTAACCGCAAACCCTTTTTCCATATCTTGAACGCTAAAAGTATTTGGGAATTCCAATGACATGAAGCGAGAAAGGAACGGCAAAGCTTGCAACTGCAGATTCCACCTTTTTTATGTGCATACCCTTGGGCGCCATCAAATTACTGTAAAGGGCTTCGCCTTAACCAACTAATTGTCGCGCCCAAATTTTTGTTATAGTATATTGAACTATATGCAAAAAGTGTAAAAACAACATGTGTAATACGGTGGGCCTTCCGTTTTTTGTATTTTGTATTCTATTTTAGGGATAGCATTAGGCCACATACTTTTAGGGATAGAGTAATTAGAACTTAAGCATTATGTTTAGCTTTAAGTACTGTTAAGGACACTAGCCTAAAGAGCAATGTAAATGCTCCTATAAATACCGGGCTGGCGGCCCCAATAAATCACTTCAAGTCAAACCTTGCCTTTGCCTATTATATGGCGATACTGCCTTCCATTGGCAACATTTAAAAAGGCAAAAGAAAAAAAAAAAAGAAGAAAAATCCTTGCCATAAGCAAAAGGCAAAGAGAACAAAAAAAAAAAAAAAAAACGGAGCCCAAGTACAAATTCCTATGGACGTAAACCAAGCACTCCAGAAGGCATTGAAGGACTGCCCATTGGACGGTAAACGTCCTTTGAGCACAGAGGAGTACCGTGCCAGGCAACCAGCGGCAAGAGCAGAGCTCAATAGAAGGAGGCGAGAGGAGGACGCATTGACGGCCAACCCCCTGGTTCTAAGGCCGAAGCGTCGAGGCGGCACCTGGTCCGCTTTCGAAAACAGCGGGCGGAAACATGCAAGCTGTGGGACAAAGTAGATAACCTGTTAAAAGCGCACCAGAGAGGAAAACAGGCAAGGCAGCAACAGCACCAGAACCAACAGCTGCAGAGCCACTAGCAGCAGATGCAGAAAATCATAAAAAACATAGAAACTAATAAAATACTTAAAGTAGCAACAAGATCAGAAACAAAAAAATTAACACATAAGGAAAACAACATTAACAATGACAATATGAAATAATAAATCCTAACGAAGCCAAAAAATATGCCCAACTTAGAGTCAAAAAATGCAAATGTTTTATTAGCAAAAATAAAGAAAAGTTACTCTCCAACATAGGCGATTTGATCATTAATGGAAGAATAGATCCAGATCTATTCCTTCCAAGGCTTGAAAAAGAAGCTGGTGCTCACAGAATCTAAAAACTGAAGTTAGACATGTCAGAAAAACTATTTAGGTCACTTATACTCAATGAATTAAAACAAAAAGGAAAATACACATTGCAACATTTAAAAGTAATAACAAATCAAGAAGAAATAATAGATACATTAAAAAAATATTAAAATGACCTAATAGAGGGAGGTCATTGTGCGGTAAACAGAACACTAGGAAAAATAAAAAGAGATGTTTTGTAGAAAAACAAAAATAAAAAGAGATTTTTTTTAGAAAAACATGTCTCGAGACGTTGCAACATACATCAAAAATTGCGAAAAGTGCAAACTAGTCAAACAACCAGACACAACCACTCACCATTGATAATAACACCAACCCCAATAATAATAGATACAATTGGACCATTACCAAAAACAATGAATGGTAATGAATGATAAGCTCGTCCCGATCAAACTATCACTCGTTTACCTCCCACTTTCTTTTTTGTTCTGTTTTTTTTTTTTTGACCATCAAGTAGTGAGCTGAATCTTTTTCATTTGCGAAGAAAAGAAAAAAAGCAACACCATGGCCCCAGGGCCACCCATAGGTAGGGAAAACATGTTTTCCTTACTAAGAGATAGCCCTAAGACTAAAAAGAAAAGACAATTTCAAAAAACACCAATCGAGTTTCCAGATCTGCCAGAAGTCACAGTACAAAACACTAAATACATCATCTTACCAGCTAAAGACGCACTCAAACCCATATCAGAATACTCATACTTTGCAGTACATAGAGCAATTCAACTAATCGGCAAAGTCATTGTCTCCATATCTACCTTACGCGACGGAAACCTTCTCATGCTTGTCAAAAACAAAGAGGTGGCCGAAAAGTTCTTGAAAGCAAACGAACTTCCCGGTATATGCAAAATTAACTGTAAACTGCACGAATCACTAAACAGCATCAAAGGTACCATTTATGAACCCTTCCTCAACAATGTATCAGAAGAAGAAATCGTACAAGAATTAAAATCTCAGCACGTGACCTCGGTATACAAATTCAATCGAATGACTGATGGCACACCAAAACCCTCAGGTGTTGTCTTGATAACCTTCGACTTGTACACACTCCCTAACAAACTTGCAATTTCTTGAAACACTGTAAAAGTACGCGAATATATTCCAAATCTGATGCGCTGCAAAACCTGTCAGCTGTTGGGTCATACGGCCAAAAACTGTAAAAACCACGCCAGATGTGTAGACTGCAACCTCCCCCCACATCCGCCAAGCGATTGCTCTCGATGCGCAAACTGCGGAGAGGAACACGCAGCATCTTCACCCACATGCAAAATATATCAAGAACAGAAAGACATACTAAAAATAAAGACAATAAGGAAATGCAGCATACGTGAAGCTAGAGTTCTTCACAAACAACAACAAAAACACCATCAACACTCTCAGTTACTCCTAGGCTACTGCCTCCACTTCTACCCCCCCGACGATCGAAACGAAAACACAAACCACGAAAGAAAGTACAAAAACTTTTATCATAGCAAAGAACAACGAGCAACCAAAAACAAAAACACCCACGCTACCTAATATCCCCCCTACCTATTACTCCGCCTCCCCCACACTACAACAACGAACTGGCGTTCACAAAAACCAAAGCGAATACACAAAAAACAAACACAAAGACACGGACCCAGATATTCAAGAGTCTCACATTCCACACAATAAAAACAATGTTATAGTTCCTAAGACATACAATGGCTATTTTAAAAATCTTTACTCTATAAGAACAAACAAACAAGAAGCTGGCTTCTTAATCAAACGTCACATTCCATATAAACATATGCCACTGGCATCCAACGTTTTAGGAGATGCACGTCAACTAAATTTAAACACAAAAATTACGATAATTAACACCTACATACCACCAAACCAAGACTTTACAGTAAATGACCTACTTCTCCCAATATCCAATTTTAATACTATGCTTATTCAGGAAAAAGGATCGAAAAGCTCATCGAGAGAGCTGATCTTGTTCTGTTTAACGACGGCTCAGCTACGCACTTCTCAACACATAACTCCTTCACTTGTATTGATCTTACAACAGTCTCATCGTCAATCGTCCACAGATGCCACTGTAAAATCGACAATTACTTACATAGAAGCGATCACTTCCCGATAACCACCACCATAATTACACAATTTGAAACCAAGAAAGTCACACATATTCCTAAATATAAAACAGACATTGCTAACTGGACGAAATTTCAAAAAGAGCTATCAACTAGTATAAAAGACTTAAGATATTGCAACATTAACCAAGGTGTTTCCAAATTAACTAAAGCCATTCACGAAGCAGCAAATATAGCCATACCATAAACCAAAGGAATACCACAGAAAAAGAACGTAGCTTGGTGGAGTACGACACTAAACAAACTCCGCGAGAATAAACAATACCAATGGATAATATTTAGACGCAACATGAGTCTACACAACCTTGTTGCCTACAAAAAAGCAAAAGCTCTGTTTAAAAGAGAAGCAAAAGCCACCAGCGTTCCCAAAAAGAATTTGGACCGATATTAAAACTTTAACCGGAGTACCCAAAACGCCACTCAAATGTTTAAAAGTCAATCAAACTCTACTAACATCCTCAAAGGAGATCGCTGAAGCATTAGGAGAAAAATGGTCCAACTACTCAAAAGATCAAAACTTTTTCGTTATTGGAGTATATTTCCAATAAAGCCGCTTCTTGCCATTAACTACCACCCAGACAAAGTTGCACCTCCAGCAAAACATCTTGAAGCCGATATAACTTTTCTCGAATTTGAAGCAGAACTAACACAGACAAAAAGCAAAACACCAGGTTTTGATCGTATATCGTACCCTATGCTGAAAAACCTGACAACTGATACAAAACATAAGCTAGTTGGACTCTACAACCAAATTTTAAATCAAGGAAAATACCCACATGTGTGGACCACAGCAGTGGTTGTTCCCATCCCCAATTGGGTTGGACCTAGAATCTTTAGTGTAGTAAAGGCCTTTATGGCCCACCGGTCATTCCGAGTGCGAGTAAACAACACACTATCAAAACCACATCTGCTATTTAACGGCATCCCACAAGGTTCTCCACTTTCAGTAATTCTGTTCATAATAGCTTTTGATAAACTAAACTCGATTGTACTACAACATAAAAATACAACATAAAATTTTTCTAGGCGTACACAAAAGGTCCTCTTTAAGTCTTCATTTTCTAAGACCACCCAAGTGACTTCTGGAGTACCTCAGGGTAGTCATTTGGGTCCATTGCTATTCTCTCTTTTTATAAATGATCTTCCATTGGTAGTGTCACATTCTCGGGTGCTTATGTACGCGGATGATGTTAAGCTTTACCTCAGTTTTAAAGACATATCGTCTTCTTGGCTACTTCAATCGGATCTTAATGATCTTCAGAGTTGGTGTGAAACCAACCTATTAAACCTTAACGGCTCTAAATGTAAAGTTATGTCTTTTTATAGATGCACTCCACACTTAGCAACTTATTATCTTAACGACACTGCCTTAGAGCGGTTAGATATTGTCAATGACTTAGGTGTTCTTATAGACCATAAATTAACCTTTAATCCTCATATTTCTGCTACAGTTAGTAAAGCTATGAATGTTCTTGGGTTTGTGAAACGATGGTCAAAAGAGTTTGACGATCCGTACACAACCAAACTTTTGTATACTTCATTAATCCGTCCTATCTTAGAGTACGGATCTTGCATATGGTCACCTCAATATGAGACGCACCAAAGTAAAATTGAATCTGTTCCAAAGCAATTTCTGCTATTTGCTCTTCATGGTCTAAATTGGGATCGCAATGTCAATTTGCCATCATACTCCAGTAGGCTTTTTTCAATCAATCTTCCTTCATTAATTAATCGTAGAGTAATGCTTGGTGCTATTTTTATTCATAAACTTTTAATAGGTGAAATAGACTCTCCTGAGCTATTGAACCATTTAAACCTATCTGTACCCCGTAGACCCACTAGAAATTTTATTCCTGTATCGTTAAAACATTGTAGCTCTAACTATTCTTTGCATGAACCTTTTCGAGTCCTATGTTCTGATTACAATCTTCTGTATCCCGTAATCAGTTCAGAAGCCTCTCTTTCTCTTGTGAAAACCTTTATTTTAGCACATTTAGCTCGTAATTAGCTGTAGTTAATCATATTTTTAATTGTTTGACCGTTATACTTGTGTGTGTCCACGCGATCATGCCGTCCGATATACGGCTGCGCCCACGGTCGGTCTGGCGGGAGGTGGACAGCGCTCTGCTTGGACTCGCTCGAAACAGGCTATGTCCTGGTGTTGTATGGACCACTTGAACGTACTTCGCATTGTACGCGTCAACGTCCAGACAATACAGGTATCTATGTATGCTGACGATGCAATAATCTACACGAAACTAAAAGACGCAAACACTGTAACAAACACATTTCTAAAAGTCCTACAAGATATCAAGAACTGGGGGAATTCTTCAGGTGCCTTGCTGTCAATAGAAAAATGCAAAGTACTTCACATTTGTCGTAAACATCGCTGCCCAGCTCACAACTTATCGTTTAATAATATAAATATAGAAACTGTGGAGAAATTGAGAATACATGGAATAATAGATGATAGAAAATTTAAGTTTAGGTAACACTGTACAACTTTAACAAATAATTTAGAAGCTAGACTAAACATAATTAAATTTCTTTGTTCAAAATTCTCCTACATACACTTAAACGTCCTAATTAATATTACCAGAGCAATAATTCTCTCTAATTGGATTACGGTCTTCCAATCTATGGATGGAGTGCGAACGCGAACTTAAGACAAGTTCAAGTTCCTTACCATTGCGCTGTCCGACGAAGTATTAATGCATTTCCTACATCGCCGATCAAATGTATCCTAGCGGAGGCAGGACTTCCATCAATAAAAGACAGATTGTATGAAACCACCGCAAAACTTATACCAAAACTATGCACACCATCAAACGTACTGCTAAACAAAAATTGTGTAAACGCAAGCAAGGCCAAAAGGAATTACAAAGTCCTATCCACCATACGTCGGTGCGCCATTATACTAAAAGAAATAAAAATTGAACTACCGATTTACTCAAACAGAAAAGCCCATGCTCCGCCATGGTCCATTAATCTGGCTGAAATTAAAAAAGACGCTACTCAATGAACTTAAGTCGACGACAAACAGTGCCCAATTGCATAAAATGATGGCCGAACGGAAAATTAGGAAGAACGAGAATTTACAAGAATACTTTTTGCTGATGAAAGAGTTATCTACACGAGGAAATATCGAAGAGTCTACATTGATCCTATATGTAATTGATAGTATTGACGACATTGGTACAAACAAATTTCCTTTCTTCCTGTTTATTTTTTTCTCGTGATAAAAAACTTTTCTTTAACTTTTAAACTCATTTCGCGATTTCTTTAAGTCGTTTTTGTGCTTTGATTTCAATATACATAAATTAAAACTTACAACAATTACTTGCATTAGCGGTATTGTTGTATAGCTAATTTCTTTTGCTTGTGTGTCTTTACCGTTGTAACTAACTATCGCGTTCTTGCGTACAAATTGTTGTTGCATGTGTTCAACTTGACGCGCTCTTCCGCTCTTTCCTATTTTTGTTTGATTTGCGTTCTCGTCTTTTGCCTACCCGCGACTCAGTGATACGTGTTTTTGGTTTTGTGTATTCTTGTAATTTTTATTCTTTAGTTGTGAAGGCTTACTCTGCACATTAACCCTTGTGTCAGAACTGGTCAGTATATTCTTATACACAGATTTTTACCCTTTAGAATTTTTATTTTTTTTTGTATTTCCTTTTTTAATTAAATTAATTAATTTTTGATAAAATGGTTGTCTGCTCAAAAAATAATTGCATAGTTGCCACTAATGCGGTTGACTCCCATGATTATATTCTTTGTTGGCTGTGTGACAATGCGGTTCACGTTAAGTGTGCAGGTTACACAGGCAGAATCAAGGAGTCTATTGCTAAAGGTGGTGGCTTAAAATATGGATGTGATGCTTGCCGGGATGTCGAGAATGAGATGCGCTCTTTCATGAGGCGGACTAGAGATAGTTTTGACGCTTTAAGGGCAGGTTTTAATAAACTCCAAGCGGAGTTTACTGCGGTGGAGACTCAGTTCAGGAGTTTATCGCATATGAATGAGTCTCCGAAACGTAAAAGGACCAGTCCTTGGGGTGTTTCTGTATTTTGTAGATCCGCCAGCGTCTCTTATCGTCCCCGACCGGTCTCATGCACCGTCCACTCCTAATGTACAGCAGTTGATATCGTTTAAGAGCCCGGTTGTGAATGCTATTAGTAAGGAATTACCGGTATCACCTGGGAATGATCTCTTAAAATCGATGCCTATTGTAGTGTCCGATGTGTCCGGGCAATTACCCATTCCAATGGAAATTGCCGATAGTTCTAAAAGTATCGAGGGCCCCGTAAACAAGTTGACTGCTGCAGTGGGTGACTCTTCCAACGTTACTGCTACGGCTGACGCTCGGGACCGCGGCCTCTCGTTGGCATACTACCAAAGAAACATATATTTGTTTCTAGGCTAGACCCTGTTGTCACATCTGATGATGTAATAGCCTATATTCGGAAGAAAGTTAACGTCTCGAATATTGCGGTGGAGAAGTTTAAATTTTCTTATTCTCGGGACATTTCGTCCTTTAAAATTAGTGTTTCTGCTAATATCTTCGACACTATATGTCGAGAAGATTTTTGGCCGAAACATACGAATAGTTAAGGAATATACTGTAAAAAAGAAAAATCGGCAACCGATTCGCTTGCCAACAACAACAACTAATACTATTCCTGCCACATCAGCATCTGCTGGTGTGTCAAAAAACTAGCTTCGTCCCTTAACCTGGGTTACCAGAACGTTAGAGGACGTCCAAACTTCCTAATCTCTATGTAGATAGTCTTTCCTTTGAGCATAACATTCTAGCTTTTACAGAGACGTGGCTAAAACCTGATATTGCTGATGCATCGGTGTTTTCCACAAACTTTTCCATATTCAGACGTGACCGGATTTCTCGCATAGGTGGTGGCGTTCTGATAGCTGTTGATGCTGCTTTATCATCTGAAATGATTCAATTTTCTAGTACACAGGAGATTGAGTTTGTCGGTGTTAAAGTAAATTTTAAATTTTTTAATGCTTTCATTACTTGTTCCTATGTTCCACCATTGTCAGACATGGTGGTATATTTAAATCATTTAGAGGCAATTCAGTTTGTCTCCTCTTTAGTTTCCAGTCAAGACATGCTCATAGTTGTAGGTGATTTTAGTTTACCCGCTTTAGCATGGTCACTAACAGATGAATCTACCATGTTGCTGCCCTCTTTGTCACATGACTTTATTGATGGCCTTCTAGGCTTATCTTTATCCCAAGTCAATCCTGTCTTAAATTCTAATGGAAAATCGTTAGATCTTATTTTTGTATTGGATTCTTCTTACTGTGAGGTTTCTAGGATCGAACCATTTGTTCTTCCAGAAGACAAATTTCATCCTACATTGAATTTAAAAATTGATCTGCCCTTGCTTTCACCATTACTTGGTTCAAATCAGTTACCTCTAACTAGGTGCTTTCGTAAAACTGACTTTGATAGCCTTAATGAAAACATTACTACTACCGATTGGTCTTATGTGTACAATTGTAGAGATATGAACTCAGCTATTCGCTTCTTTTATGATACTCTGAATTCACTCTTTGATATTTGTGTGCCTCTTGGTAGGCAGGAGCGGCTTAACAACCCTCCCTGGTTCTCTCGTGAGTTATCCAATTTGAAAAATGTGAAGACACGATATTATAAGAAGTTTCAAAAAACACGTCGTTCATCAGATTATGCTCTGTATACAGTCGCTCGTTCAAAATTCATGATGCTTAATACACAATGCTATAAGAATTATCTTCAGCGGTGTAAGCTTCAGTTTTCTTCTGACCCTAAACAATTTTATAATTTTGTCAATTCTAAACGTAAGACCTCTGTGCACCCATCTTTTTTGTCTTTTCAAAATAAAAAAGCGAGTTTTTTCAAAACAACTTATTCCTCAACGGAATACCGAGCAAGTCCATATCCTTATCATTTAGAAAAGGCTAATTGCATTTTCAATCCAGTGTTTGATGAAAGTTCTATTCTTAGCGAACTTAAATTAGTTAAACCTGTTTATTCTCCCGGGCCAGATGGTCTTCCTGGATGTGTACTCACGTTCTGTGCAAACGCATTATGTAAACCCATTTTAAAATTGTTCCTACTGTCTGTCGAATCTTCCTCTTTTCCATCTATTTGGAAGGAGTCGTATATCATTCCTCTGCATAAAAATGGCAAAAAGTCCGAAGCCTCTAACTATAGGGGTATCTCAAAATTGTCCGCTATTCCGAAAGCTTTTGAGAAAATTATAACTTCTCAATTGCAACATTTTGCAGCTCTATTATTTCGCCATCCCAACATGGGTTTGTGAAACGTAGATCTACAACCACTAATCTTTTAGAATTTACATCAATAATTATCAAGGGGTTCAAAAATGGTAAACAAACTGATGTCATATACACTGACTTCAGCAAAGCCTTTGATTCCGTTAATCATACCCTATTACTATCTGAGCTGAGCGACATTGGGTTTCCACCCCTTTTCCTTTCTTGGGTTCGAGAATATTTAACAAATAGAAAACAGAGGGTACTTTTTAAGTCTTCTTTTTCAGATTCCATTCCTGTGACTTCTGGTGTACCTCAAGGTAGTCATCTTGGCCCTCTGCTTTTCACACTGTTTATTAACGATCTTCCCTCAGTCATTGTTCATTCGCGTGTGCTTATGTATGCTGACGATGTCAAGCTTTGTCTTACTTATAAAGATATAGATTCATTTAGTCGGCTACAAGCTGATCTTAAAAACATTCAATCCTGGTGCCAGTTTAATTTACTAAATCTTAACACTACCAAATGTAAGGTAATGACTTTTTTTCGTAACTCTCCTCAACTGGTCACTTATTTTCTAAACAACAGTCCTTTAGAACGTCTAAATAATATGAATGATTTGGGCGTACTTATGGACCATAAGTTAAATTTTAACACCCATATTTCCACCACGGTCTCAAAGGCCATGAGTGTCCTGGGTTTCATTAAAAGATGGTCAAAAGAATTTGATGACCCCTATACAACTAAAGTTCTTTTTACTTCGCTTGTCCGTCTTATTTTAGAGTATGGATCTTGCATTTGGTCACCTCAATATGAGTCGCACCAGATTCGAATCCGTTCAAAAGCAGTTCTTGCTATTTGCTCTTCGTGGCTTAAGCTGGGATCGCAATGTCAATTTGCCTTCGTATTCTAGTAGACTTCTCTTGATTAACCTTCCTTCCCTAACTAACCGTAGAATTATGCTTGGTGTTATTTTTATGCACAAGCTCCTAATTGGTGATATCGACTCGCCTGAGTTATTAGCTCAGGTAAATCTGTCGGTACCATGTAGACGGAGTAGACATCCTTTGATTCCTTTATCCCTAAGTCGTTGTTCTTCTAACTATGCCCTGCATGAACCTTTTAGGGTCCTCTGCTCTGATTACAACCTTCTATTCCCTGTAATCGGTTCAGAGTTTTCTATTAACATGTGTTTGGGCTACAACTGAATCAATACACTCTTTGCTGAAGAGAGAAAACGACCGAAGAGAGAGAGAGAGACCAAGAACAGCGCAAATTACTTTGAAGAGACAAACTTGGAGTTCCGTTACTTTAATTCTTTTCTTGCTTACTTCTTCTATGGAAATTTCCAGAACTTTGAATTTTGTAAAAGACAGCGTGGTCTGCTGTACTTGAATTTTACTCTTGAAATTAATCTCGTTCGATGTGGTTGCATTTTGCCCACCGAAATTGTACTACTTAGTTTTAGGTTAAGAAAATAAAGCAACTTGAAGTTACCCTGATAATTTTATTCCTGCCAAATCGCAAGTGCCTCAAAGCCGCCTCGGTGGAAATCATCCGAAGGCCGCATCGTACAAAACGAGCAGTTTGGGGCTCCGCAAGGGCGCAGCCGTTAGCCAACATATTTTTGGTGCCGAAACCCGGGAGGATTGATCTTGGCGATTGGATTTGGAGTGTAATTACCAGTGAATAGACTGATTTGGGTGAGTACAATTTAACGTTGATGTGTTTGGGTAGGTGTTCATTATGGCTGAAAAACTGTTACCGTTGACTACGGAGCAAATCACATTACTTACTTCGCTGGAGAAGTCATTGGCGCGGTATAAATCGGAGGAATCGGTACATACCGAGAGTCATCTGGAAGCCAGATTGGACTCGCTGGCCCACCTTCACGCAGATTTTCAGCGCAATCATCACCAACTGGTGCAAGAACGAGATAATGTGGAGATAAAGGGTCGATAGTTTGACAAAGACATCAGAGACTGTTTCGAAGAAACCTACATCATGGGAGTAGCTGAGATTCGAAATGAGTTGCAGAGACATAAGGATCGGAGAATCCCGGAGTCGACTGCATTTGATGAGTCTTGTTTGCATCAGACAGTGCATGAACAAATGGGATCAATTTTGGAGGAAGTGAAACTTCCAACAGTTAAACTGCCTACCTTCAGCGGGAAATTCATTGAGTGGCCGGCGTTTAAGGAGGTGTTTTTAACAAGAGTACACCACTGTGAGAAGCTGACGGACTTACATCGTTTTCATTATTTGAAGGATTCATTGGTTGGAGACGCAGCTAAGGATATTGAACATCTAACGCTAATAGCGGCGAACTATGAAGTGGCTTGGAGAATGTTGATGAATTTGTATGATAACAAGCGAGTGTTGTTTTTACATTACATGGATGTGTTCGACCAGCAGTTACCAATTAAATATGGAGATGCGGAAAGTTTGAGAAGATTTGTGCAAACTTCCCGCTCATGTGTGAATTCATTGGAGAAGACGGGTGTGAATGTGCGACAACAGTCTGAAATTTTAGTGTACTACATGATGAAAAGATTACCGAATCAATTAAGAGTGGATTGGGAGCGGTCAATATCTTCAACACAGAATCTGCCGAGCTTTGAGGAGCTCAGTCAGTATCTTGAAACACAGTACAGAACAATGATTACGGCGTCAGCAGGTAATATCGAGGGAATTCTATCACGGGATAGACATCGGAATGCAAGACCAGGTGTACATGGGTTACGAGTTAACCAGAACTACACAAAGACTTCATTTGTTACTCGAGAGACAGACCTATGCATTGTCTGTCAAGGGGATGGACACCTTATCGGAGTATGCAAGATATTCCAGGAGATGAGGCTATCGGAACGAAAGGCATGTGTGGTGAGGCATCGACTGTGTTTTAGATGCCTTAGACCAAATCACCGAATAGATGCATGTGACAGTGCGGTAAATTGTGAAAAATGTCAAGGACGGCATCATACACTACTTCATGTAGACAAGTCAGGAGGCGAGAGATCACTTGGCACACTAAAGAAGGGAGTTATCCCAACAGCATCTGCGAATGCTTTAAATGGAAAGTGTACAACAGAAATTGCGGTAAGGCATAAAGACGAGGTTTTATTACCAACAGCAACGGTGTGGGTAGAGTCGATAGAAGGCTATCCGTTACAATTTAGAGCGTTTTTGGATCAAGGTTCACAAGTTTCGTTCATTTCAGAGAATGCAGCTCAGCAGCTACGTTTACGGCGCAAACGGGCTCACATCACGATTACTGGATTAGCAGATACTAAAATTACAGATGCGAGAGCACAGGTGGAGCTTGTCATAGGATCAATCTACAACCCACATGTGAAATACAAGCTGCTCGCGTCAGTAATACCTATAGTGAGTAAGCGCATGCCAATCAAACGACTGCCATTTGAAGAGTGGACTCATCTGAAGGACTTACCGTTGGCCGATCCGAACTTCTTCAGTCCACAAGGAGTTGATATTTTGCTGGGAAATGATATCTACGATGAGCTGATGTTAGGAGAAGTGCATCGAGGAATACGTGGTATGCCTCTGGCGCAAAATACGCATTTGGGATACATTGTATCAGGGAAGACGAATCAAGAAGCTGGTAGCAGATCGTCCTACACCATAACTGTCCGTAAGAAGGAAGCTGATGAGATACTTGAACAATTGTTATGTAAGTTCTGGGAGCTAGAACAATTCGACGAAGAGCCACGTGGGCTTTCAGTAGAGGATAACTGGTGCGAAGATTTCTTCGTTAAGACACATAGCCGAATGCCGTCTGGGAAATATGTTGTTCGTCTTCCTTTTCTTACTTACTTGGACAAATCAATGGTAATTGGAGAATCATATAAGGGCGCGTTAAAACGATTACATTCTTTGGACAGACGGTTGCGGAGCGATGCGAGTTTGAAGAACGCTTATGTTGGCACGATAAATGAGTATCTGGAGCTGGGTCAAATGGAACGTGTGACGTCACGGGCTAGTACGATGAGCAATCCTGCATTGGGGGAGTCGATCATTGTTACCTACCGCATCACCCAGTCATAAAGGAATCGTCATCAACTACGAAGGTACGAGTTGTCTTCGATGGATCGAGCAAGACGAGTAATGGGAAATCACTTAATGAGATTCTAGCAATTGGTCCAAAATTGCACGTACATCTTCAAGGAATCATTCTCAATTGGCGAGGGCTAAAATGGGTATTTATGGCGGATGTTGAAAAAATGTACAGATGTATTAATGTTCCACCCGACGACGCGCAGTACCAACGTATTCTATGGAATCCGGACACTAGTGATCATGTGGCTGAATATGCATGCACAACGGTAATGTTTGGAACTAGCTCCGCCCCTTATTTAGCCATGAGAGTTATGAAACAATTAGCTATGGATGAAAGCGAGAAGTATCCACTGGCGGTGAATGTTGTGAATCATCAAATGTATGTAGATGACATACTGTCTGGTGGCAAAAGTATTGCAGAGACGGAGGATGTCAAGAACCAAGTGATTGGAATGCTTCGTAGTGGTACATTTGAACTAAGGAAGTGGGCGAGTAATTGCCCAAAGCTATTAGAGAACATACCAGTTGAGCATCGAGAATCAAGCGGATTGTTACACGTAGAAGGTAATGATACTATTCGCACTTTAGGTCTCTACTGGAGTCCTAAGGAAGATGAGTTCCGGTTTGGTTTGAATGTCGTTCCACCAACGACCTCACCTACAAAGAGGAAAATACTATCAGCAATTGCACGACTGTTTGATCCCATGGGATGGCTTAGTCCGATAATTATTACTGCCAAAATTCTCATGCAGCATCTATGGAAGGAGAAAATTGGCTGGGATAGCACACTACCGGACACTATTAAGAGAGAATGGGAGAAATTCGTGAAGGAGTTACCAAACATAGTAACTATACGAATACCACGGCATGTTACATGGGGGCTACCGGGTGGTGTGGCTGAACTGCACCTGTTTTGCGATGCGTCGTCACGGGCATATGGAGCTGCAGCCTACTTACGCTTCCCAATTGGAGAGGATAAGTATCACACAGAGTTGTTATTGTCAAAAGGGAAAGTATCGCCAACTAAACAACAACTAACCATACCTAGGGCAGAGTTATGTGCTGCGCTTGAAGCAGCCAAAATCTATAAGTATCTAAGGGAGAATCTAAGAATTAACATTAATTATTCGAACACTATTTTTTGGTCATATTCTATGATAACCATCAGTTGGATCCGTGGTGGAGCTGCCAACTGGAAAGTATTTGTGTCCAATCGAATAAACAAAATCCTGGAAATCTCAGACGAAAGGCAATGGAGACACGTCGCATCGAAAGATAACCCTGCAGATTATCTAAGCCGTGGCATGAGTGCAACCAAGTTGGCATCGTGTGAATTATGGTGGCATGGGCCATCATGGTTACAAGGATCGGACATCGAATGGCCTTGTAATGCTATTGATCAGGATTCGCTGTCGGTTGTTGACACTGAAGTCAGAAAGGTGACCTGTCATAACATAGCAGTAAAAGAAATGCCAAGTGTAGCATTTATCAGCAAGTATTCATCGTATACACGACTCGTATGGATTATATCATATATAAAACGTTTCGTATCTAATTGTCGTACATCTGTGGCAGAACGAAGAGGATTAGGACTCTCAATTGTGGAATTAGAAGAGGGCCTACGTGAATTGATTAGGATGGTGCAGAAGGATTGTTTTAACTCTGAATGGAAGGCGCTATCGGAAGGAAGGGTAATAGCAAAGGACAGCATACTACTGTCTCTTAATCCGTATTATGATTCGAACGAACGTGTTTTACGTCTCGGAGGCAGGCTTCGAGATTCCCTGTTGCCCATAAATGAAAAATATCCTTATATACTACCGTATAAACATCCTTTCACAGATCTGGTCATATCTTACAGTCATATTTGCACCTTGCATGGTGGAACCTCACTAACGCTGAATTTTATAAGGAAGAAATTCTGGATTGTTAATGGACGCAATGCAGTTCGTTTTAAAATTCATAAATGTATCACATGTTTTAAGATGAAGCCTCAATTTGCAGGTCAGAAAATGGGAATGTTACCAGCAGTACGGGTACGCCCTTCTAGGGCATTCTCATCCGTTGGAGTGGATTACGCTGGACCAGTAAATATTTCGCCCTGCAAAGGAAGAGGACGTATATCCCAGAAGGGATACATTGCTGTGTTCGTATGTCTAGTGACGAAGGCCATTCATTTGGAACCAGTTGGAGATCTGACCTCAGATGCGTTTATAGGAGCATTTAACCGTTTCATTGGCAGACGTGGCCTATGCACAGACGTTTATAGTGACTGCGGTACTAATTTTATTGGAGCCAACAAAAAATTGCAAATGGACAAACTGGCATATTGTTCGTACATTACGAAACATATTGCACCAACATTGTTGAGAAAGGGAATCACCTGGCATTTCAACCCACCATCAGCTCCACACTTTGGTGGATTGTGGGAGGCTGGAGTGAAGTCCATGAAGTATCATCTGAAGAGAACTCTCGGAGAACAAGTTTTAACATTTGAGGAAATGGCAACTACGTTGGCGCAAATTGAGTCTTGTTTAAATTCAAGACCTTTATGTCCCCTATCAAATGATCCTGACGATTTAATGGTATTAACACCCGGTCACTTTCTGATCGGTGAAGCGCCTTTAGCACCTCCTGCTCCGGAATTGGCTAAGGTTACTCTGATTGATCGATGGAAAAATTGTCAATATTATGCACAACAGTTTTGGAGAAGATGGAATTCGGAATATTTATCACGATTACAAAGGAGACCAAAATGGCTGCAGACCAAGGAAAATCTAACAGTTGGATGCATAGTGCTCATCAGGGACGAGCGATTCCCCTCTCATCAATGGCCTCTAGGTCGGGTTATGGAGACACATGCAGGACCCGATGGATTAGTGAGAGTGGTGACTTTGAAGACAGTCAATGGGCTCATGAAACGACCGGTAGCCAAACTCTGTCCATTGCCTATTCAGGAGAATTGGATGGAGAATGACACCAACCCTACACCTAAGCGTTAAATTGTTACTTTCTCGTTTCAGTTTATTCTTTTCGCAGGAGTCTTCCGGACGTGAATTTGATGATAAGGATCGTCATCATCAAAGGGGGAGAATGTTTGGGCTACAACTGAATCAATACACTCTTTGCTGAAGAGAGAAAACGACCGAAGAGAGAGAGAGAGACCAAGAACAGCGCAAATTACTTTGAAGAGACAAACTTGGAGTTCCGTTACTTTAATTCTTTTCTTGCTTACTTCTTCTATGGAAATTTCCAGAACTTTGAATTTTGTAAAAGACAGCGTGGTCTGCTGTACTTGAATTTTACTCTTGAAATTAATCTCGTTCGATGTGGTTGCATTTTGCCCACCGAAATTGTACTACTTAGTTTTAGGTTAAGAAAATAAAGCAACTTGAAGTTACCCTGATAATTTTATTCCTGCCAAATCGCAAGTGCCTCAAAGCCGCCTCGGTGGAAATCATCCGAAGGCCGCATCGTACAAAACGAGCAGTTTGGGGCTCCGCAAGGGCGCAGCCGTTAGCCAACAACATGATTAAAACTTCTATCCTATCCCATTTAGTTAATAGATAGCTATAGTATTATTTAGTTATTTGTTTGTCTGTTTTTTCTATTGTGTATTTGTCCACGCGATTCGTGCCGTGCGTTATACGGCTGCACCCCTCAGTCGGTCGGGTGGGAGGTGGGCAGTCATCTGCTTGGGCTCGCGCGTAACAGGCTTTGTCTTGGTGTCGTAGGGGCCACTTGAACGTACTGCGCATAGTATCGTCAACGTCCGCTAAAAAAAAGTAGGAGGTTCGTTAAGTGTTCCCCGGGTTGTTGGACGCCAGGCAAACAGAGATAACCATACTGGTAACCCAGAAGAATACTATCGAAAATCAGTTTTTATCCCATTTTTGGATCATTATTGCAAAGAATTGGATTCAAGATTTATGAAGCACCGTGATCTTCTTTCAAAAATTCAAACGATATTGCCATCAAAATGTGATCAACTGGACTTCGATAAGATCAAGTCAAGTGTAGAATCTTTCGAAAATCAATGGCCGAATAGACACTCTTCGACCAAAGAATTTCAAGCTGAAATGAAAATGTGGCAAAGGTAATTGACTTTTATGATTTCTGGTAGCACAATTATTGTTGAATGATATATTTGTTCGCATTATTTTCATGTTCATTTATTTCATTTTTGTTTCCTCACCTTTTGGTGGAAAAATAATTCAGAAAATCAAGTAAAAATGTGGTTACAAATTAATTTTTGTACTAAGCCATAAGATAAAATATAGCAAAACTTTTTTCAGGCGATGTTCGGAAATCCCAAAAGATGAGCGACAAAACACGTTCATTGATGCATTGAATCATTGTTGCGAGTCTTTTGACCCCACGGTTCATCGGTATTTGCAAATTGCTGCGACGCTTCCAGTCTCTGTTGCTCCGAGCGAACGCTCTTTTTCTTCACTAAGGAGGCTGAAAACGTACCTAAGAAGTACAATGGGTCAAGAGAGGTTAAACGGACTAGCTTTGCTCAACATCCACTCTAAAATTAAAGCCACTCCAGAGGATATTTTGAACGAAATGGCGAAAACAAGTCGGAAAATAGACATTCTTTTGTAGAAAAAAAATTTGAAATAAAGGTCATCCGTTATATTGTTAAGTATGAATATGTGTATTTAATATTTGCTGAAAACATGTGGGACCGAATATAATCACACTTTATTTCTTCAAATTCGTAGGCCTTTTACTATAGATTTTTTTACAGTTTTATTGAACATAATTTTTCGTACATTTATCATTTAATTTTTACATTATTTTATTTTTTTTTAGCAGCCGGCCGGACTGTCTTATCATTCGTCTCGAACGGTGGATCGTCTGACGAATTCACTTGACCATCATATACTCTGCGACAGTTGAGGTTTTCTCAGGAACTTCGTAATCTCCTACCTTTTCTGCGTCATATCGTCCATGAGACTACTACGTCATCAGCAAGTCAAACAGAGCACATGCATACACACACACAGACGCAGCGCTACACGTACTGTATGTATATGCGTGTTGTGCTTTGCTTACGGAATGATGGACGAAAAATTTTTAGTAAAAAGAGAAATAATTTGAATGTTTTGTTTGTGTGTTGATGAATTGAGTTGCAGGGAAAGAAATTTTAAAATGTAAAAAAATTATTGCCAAGGACTGCAAGGGCATATAAACTTCGGCATTGCCGAAGTTCGCTTCTTTGATATTTTTTTCTAACACGAGAAGTTTTTAATGTATTGACTGATGTTCGCTTTAAACACTCCTTTAAGTATACTTATTCATAAAGGTGATGACGGCAAGCAAAAATAAGTAGTTTTCTACCCAGTTTTGTTTGAGAAGCACACATGCTCCATTTAGGTGGCCTGTGTTAGAAGCAGTAGTATCACAACAGAGAATATGCACTTTGTCTTCAAGGTTCCAGTTCGTAATAGCATCCCAAACTGCATCTGACTGTTCCCTTCCTGTCAAGCCATTCAATTTAGGAACTGCAATTATTTGTCTTTATTATCGTATGTAATAACTATCGGTAGGCGTTATTCTTTACTTTTACATGAATCTAGAGCTAGCAACAGTTTTCCGTCCCAGTGGACAGTTACCGTGTTTATAGTTTTAGCCTGTTCTTTTCGGATTTCCGTACGAACTCTATGAACTCTTGATTATAGGGAATTCATCCGTATTGTTCTCCAGAGCCTCAATAGAAGTTTATATGCATAACTTGGCTATTTTTAGTCCGATTTTGATCAAATTTAGTATTTCGCTGGGTATTAGTATCAAATTTAAGTGTGCTAATTTGATTCCACAATTAAAAAATTATTACCTATAATAGTTTTAGAGATAAACGTTTTTATACCCTTGCAAAAAGGGTATATTAATTTTGGTCAGAAATGTGCAACGCATAGAACGAAGCATCTCAGACCATATAAAGTATATATATTCTTGATCAGCACGACGAGACGAGTTCAAATAGACATGTCCGTCCGTCCGTCCGTCCGTCTGTCCGTCCGTCTGGATCGATGCGAACTCCTCCGAGACCGTAAGAGCTACAGAGCTGAAATTTTGCACGTAGGCTTGTATATACTGCAGGCGTTGTATATATCGGATTCAGCCGGATCGGACCACTATATCATATAGCTCCCATACAAACGTCAAAGTCACGAACAGTGACTTTTCTCAATAACTTCGTTATTTTATCAGCAATTGTCATAAAAGTTGCGATTGGTCAGTTTTGTGTTCTTATTAATAATTGTGCCAAATTTGATCAAGATCGGGTGACTATATCATATAGCTCCCATACAAACGTCAAAGTCACGAACAGTGACTTTTCTCAATAACTTCGTTATTTTATCAGCAATTGTCATAAAAGTTGGTATTTGTCAGTTTCGTGTTCTTATTAATAATTGTGCCAAATTTGATAAAAATCGGGTGACTATATCATATAGCTCCCATAGGAATGATCGGTGGCAAACAGTGACTTTGATCAATATCTTCGTTATTTCCTATGCTAAGATTGTAGGGCGTTCTTTCGCAAACATTAGACTTTTTGGATAAAACGTTTTTACGCTTTGATGGCTATGGGTAAGGAAAGAATTACCAAGACAGTTGCAAGGGTATACAAACTTCGACGCGGTCGAAGTTAACCCCGGCCCTCTGGTTTTGAGTTGCGGTGGCGGAAAGAGGCGTGGCAAAAATTTGAAATAAACTTGATCACTCTACATACTACATGAGCCTACATACCAAATTTGGTGGCTCTATCTCTTATAGACTCCGAGATCTAGGCGTTCATTCGGGCGGACGGACGGATGGGCAGACGGACAGACGCACATGGCTAGATCGACTGTTGAAACTGACCAAAAATATATAGCCATATATCCAACGTCAATACCCAATAACTTATAAACTTTTCGGCCCCTAAAATTTATAGCTTTAAAGTAAACATCCGTTTTCTGGACACTTGCAATAACAATTGTCCCCCTCAAAATCAAAGCGTGTGAACGCTAACTCATCATTAAAGCTCAGGCCAATAAAATCCGTTTTATTCATAAACAATTGAACACATGCAATAATAATTCTCCCCCTAAAAATCAAAAGCGTGAGAACGCTAATTTAGCATTAAAATTCGGGCCAATCAAATCGCATCAATATCGATCACGCTACTAAAGGACTCACAAATTTAGCCTATAAATATTGACATTTTTGTACTTTAGTTTTAAGTATTCATCCAACGAATAAAGTCCCCGCTTTTAACTCAAACAAAACAATATCTTTTTATACCATACACACATAGGGGGGAATGGTATATTAAAGTCGCCAAAATGTATGTAACAGGTAGAATGAAGCTTTTCCGATCCCATACAGTACCTATATATATTCTTGATCAGTATCAACAACCGAGTCGATCTAGCCATGTTCTTCTGCCCGTCCGTATGAACGCCTAGATCTCGGAGACTATAAGAGATAGAGCCACCAAATTTGGTATGTAGGTTCATGTAGTATGTAGAGTGATCGAGTTTATTTAAAATTTTTGCCACGCCCCTTTCTGCCCCCGCAATTAAAAAAAACATTTATCTCAAAAACTATTGCAGCTAGAGACACCATATTTGGTATGTATATTTGCTTAGTAAATGCTCACATTTTGTATGTATAAAGATTTTGCCACGCCTTTTCCGCCACCGAAATTTGAAAAATTCGATTATCTCCCGTAATTTTCTACCTTGTGGAAAAATTTGGCAAACTTAAATTTGATACTAATACCTAGCAAAATACCAAATCTGATCAAAATCGGAAAAAAAAAATAGCCAAGTTATGCGTAGCCCATATGCTTGAGTGAGCGAGATACTAAGATATGCTTGTAAAAAGCATGAGAACAGAATTCTTAAAAAAACGTAAATTCAATTGTTATTATAAATTTGAAATATTTGTTTCACTGGTGTATGGTATACCTAAGTCGGCGAGACGACTTACTTACTTCATATTCCTTTTGGAAAGACAAGATATTTAATTGGCGCAGTCGGTAGGATCGGTAAAAGTGAACTTGTTATTTTATCCGTGTGACACATAGATTTATTATCCGTGTAGTACATTAAATTATTGAATAATCACTATAAAACTCCGATCCGACATCAAGAACTTTCGGGGACCGCTCAAAAGCCTACGCGAAAATATCGAAATAACAAAGACTCCAACTTGTGTGCGCACAAAACACCAATAAAAAACAAAAATAGCCGTAGAACTTACCGAAGCCTACCTCAATCAAGCACTGTCTTCGTTAAGACAGGTGGCAAACTATGATGGAGCACCAGAGAATCTGACGTCATTCATAAGGAGGATAGATTTCATCATGCACTTATATCCAACCAATGACATAAGGCAACATAACATATTGTTCAGCGCAATCGAGATTCAGCTCACTGGAGAGGCACAACAGCTCTCGCAAATTGGCCAAGCCAACACCTAGCCGGAACTAAGATCATTCCTCATCAATAAATTGAAGACGCAGACCCCCTGTGAGGAACTGCTTCGACGGCTCTACGACACCAACTATACAGGAAACCTTCGTAAGTATGTAACAGAATTAGAAGACAAATCCTATATTATCAGAAACAAACTAAGTCTGGAAAATTATGCAAATAAGACCATACTTTATACAAATGCTTTAAATAACACTATAAAAGATGTAATAACAAAAAATTACCCGATAGATTATTTATAACGTTAGCTCGATATGATATAACCACAGTTAGCAAGCTAAAACAAGTAGCTCAAATAGAAGGGTTATACGAGAATAGTATAACATAAAACAGAAAATCAAATCAAAGCCAAAATCAAAACCAAAAAGGTGGAAAACCCTTTGTACCGAATAGTACAACTCCGTTTCAAACAAAACAATCCCATACAACACAAAACCAACAACTTTTTCAAGAATTTCAACAAAAATTAAAAATTAAACAGGTCTCAAAATCCAATGAATTATCAACAGCAAAATAAGTATCCAAAAAATAATGTAGCAATCCAGCCTACAAAAAGGCAAAGAGAAAGTAATAGTGGAATTAGCTAAATGGACACATCAGAAAATTTTCATCAGTGTGCCTCGGTTCAATCGGAAGTAGAGATAGGGACCAGTCCTTCATCAGCATTATAATGAACAAAAAACCTTTGAAATGTGTAGTCGACTCAGGATCTTCAATAAATATAATGTCCGAAAACATTTTTAATTTCAAAACCTATTTAGGAGATTCAAAAATTCATATGATTGAAGGAGCAGTGGAATTAAAAGAATTCATTTTCCTTGCACCCAGTTAACTTTGTCCAACAGAACAAAAGTTTTATATCTATAAATTTTCAAATAAATGCCACATGTTGATAGGCAGAACTTTTCTAAAAGCCTGCAAAGCCCAAATAAATTATGAAGAAGAATACACAAAACTAGGAAGCTATACATTTTAATTCAGAGTTATTGAAGAAAAAGAGAAGAACATAACATAGGTTGTTTGGACCCACCTACAGAGAGGGACCCAGACACAAATTTTGCTATTGAAAATGAAATAATAAGAAGTAATCAGTATAGACTCGACCATTTAAACAACGAAGAAATATAAAAACTTAAAAAAGTCTTGTACGAATTCAGTGACATTGTGACAATTTGACTTTCACGAGTACAATAAAGCACTCTATTCACACAAAACATGAGGACCCAATTTATAAACGTCCATACAAATATCCCCAAACATTTGATATAGAAATCAACAAACAGATAAATTAAATGATTGAACAGGGTATCATTCGAAAATCGAACTCACCCTACTTTTCACCCATTTGGATCGTTCCAAAAAAAGGAGATGTTTCCAACAAACAAAAATTCAGATTAGTCATTGACTATCGAAATTTAAATGAAGTCACAATAGATGACATATTCCCAATTCCAGTCATGGATGAAATTCTCGACAAACTGGGAAAATGACTATACTTCACCACCATTGACTTAGCTAAGGAATTTCATCAAATTCAAATGGATCCTGAATCTATTGCAAAAACAGCTTTCTCCACCAAACATGGCCATTACGAATATACACGTATGCCATTTGGTCTTAAAAATGCCCCGGCAACATTTCAAAGATGCATGAATTATATTCTTGAAGACCTTAAACTTCAATTCGACAAAAGAGAATTTATGAAAAAAGAAACAGAATTCCTTGGTCATATAATAACAACAGAAGGTATAAAACATAATTCAAATAAAATACAAGCAATTAAAAATTTTCCGATTCCAAAGACTTGGAAAGAAATAAAATCATTTTTAGGTTTATGTGGATTCTTCCGGAAATTCATACCAAACTTTGCACATATTGCAAAACCTTTAACTCTTGGATTAAAGAAAGCAGCTAAAATTAACATAAACGACCCATAATTTATTTCATCCTTTGAAAAATTAAAATGTCTCCTTATGAACGATCCCATACTTGCATATCCCGATTTCAAAAAACCATTTTGTCTAACCACAGATGCTAGCAATATAGCTTTAGGTGCGTTTATCTCACAGGACCATAGACCTATTTCTTATGCTAGTGGAACTCTTAACGAACAAGAACTTAATTATTTAGCCATAGAAAAGGAACTACTAAACTACCAAATATTTTAGGCCATACCTTTTCGGTAGACATTTTGAAATCCTAAATGATCATAAACATGAAATTACAGAGAAATATCAAAGAAGCTAACTTCGGCAATGCCGAAGTTTATATACCCTTGCAGTCCTTGGCAATAATTTTTGTACATTTTGAAATTTCTTTCCTTGCAACTCAATTCATCAATACACAAACAAAACATTCAAATTATTTCTCTTTTTACTACAAATTTTTCTTCCATCATTCCGTAAGCAAAGCACAACACGCATACACATACATACATACGTGTAGCGCTACGTCTGTGTGTGTGTATGCATGTGCTCTGTTTGATTTGCTGATGACGTAGAACCGATTTGTATTGACTGTAACTTGTGTTCTATTTATCCGATCAAACTCAAATTTTGGAATCTGAGATTTTATATCAAATTCTATTATATTGGTAAATTTCATGGGGATACTCCAATTTTTGCAAAAATTTTTGTTCTAGAGCTATATGATATAGTAGTCCGATCCTGACAATTTTCATACTCTATTATCTCCCGGCTAAAAGTAGCTCAAATATGAAATTTCATTCCGATAGCTCTTAAGATGACAGCGTGAAGTTGATTTGCACAGACGGACGGACGGACGGACGGACGGACGGACGGACGGACGGACGGACGGACGGACGGACGGACGGACGGACGGACGGACGGACAGACGGACATGGCTATATCGACTCAGCTTCTCATGCTGATCAAGAATATATATACTTTATGGGGTCGGAAACGTCTCCTTCTGTGCGTTACAAACATCTGACCAATTTTATAATACCCTCTGCAAGGGTATAAAAAGAGAATCAGATACCAGTAAAGGGAATCACGTAGCAGATGCCCCTTCCAGAATTAAAACAGATGAAAACATTTTAGGATCAAAAGAAACCACCGTGCTCATGAGGATAATGAAAATTACATTCCAATAGTAGAAAAACCAATTAATTATTTCAACAGGCAAATAGAATTCACAAAATCTGCAAAAAGATATCTTTGCAGTAAGAAAACTGTATTGTATTTTCACAATGAACAAGATTTTTCCATATTCCAAAAAGCCTTTATTGAAATAATACGATCGAACGCAAATACAAAAACCTCGAAAAATAGCCAAGTTATGCGTATAAACGTTTTTCCATCAAGCCGGAGTTGGCCGTTGCCTGGTGGGGGCGCTAGGGTGCCCGTATGCTTGAGTGAGCGAGATACTAAGATATGCTTGTAAAAAGCATGAGAACAGAATTCTTAAAAAAAAGCAATGAGGTGTCACAGGACACCCGGGTAGAGCGACGCTCTCTAGGAATTCGTCGAGTAAACGATGAACTACAGTCATATACAATAGCAGAAATGAATGAACATGAACAACAAATGAAAGCAATAGTATTTTTCTGATAATTCTGATAAAATATAATATATATTACAGCTCACCGCAGTATTACAAAGCTTTATTTATTTATCTTCGTTTAAATTTGGCTCTGTTCACGCCACCGGGTGAGCAGCAGAGAGTGAGGGGTAGGGTTTTTTCCAAAAACCGAATTCGGTCATACTGAGGAAGGTGACGAAGGGTTCTCGAGTAAATCGCCATATTCAATCCAGTACGAAATTTCAACCCGAACACCCGTTCCTTTTTTCCATTGAATTTTTCCTCCTTTCGAATTGTATATATATTTTAACCCGAGACATTTTCGTGTGTGTCGGGCAACCTATGAATATTAATGAATAAAGTATAAGTTTTTGTAACCGAAGTTATCGCGCGTTATCAATTCACCACTCACTCACCACCCGAAGAAATTGGCACCCGCCAACCCCTTGTATTATAATTTGGATCCTTCCGCCCCTCCACGAACATTGGTCCTTCGAGCCGGATATCCTTCCGCTCTTCCAGCTTGCATCGGCGGAATTCCTGATAAGTACAACATTTCTTAATAAAAATCTCATTCACATTATACCCCATTGCAAACGGGGTTCTTTGAAATTCTGAATGTCTAAAAGTCCAATTGCATAACAATACATATGTATGTACATATATGTATGTATACATATATATACGTACATGTAAAAACAGCTATTTTCTAACCTGCAAGTAAAAGTGTTTATAAAGTACCACTTACCTTTCCTTAAAGTGTAAAGCACACTCCACGGGCTGATCATTGGTCCAGCGGCATAAATTATTTATGCCAAATACTTTGTATATGCATACATATATATGTATGTACATACATACATACATATGTAATAATTTTTGCCGCGGTAAGCACACTCATACGACATACTTACATATGTACATATGTCCACATACAATTTGATTCCACCCACACCAAAATAAATTGCAGCCACTCCGATTGGCTCTCCGCAATTTAATAATTCGAAACCTACATAATTAAAGCATGAAATCGTGATCTTCGTTAAACAATTTAAAATTAATTAAATTCATAAAACATAAACAACGGCAGAACAGCTGACTCCCGATCAGTGCTGACACTCAAGTCTCATCAGTGCTGACACTTGAGCCAAGCCGTGACTCGGTCACGACATCCATTTTTTCCATCGTGATTTTCGTATTGGGCAAAAAATATTTCAATCGACTGATTGAATTTAATTCGCAAAATATTTTCTAACGAAAAATAAGTACAATTTTATTTATATGGAATTAGTATTTTGTCTTGGTGCATTTTTGATTTTTTCCTCACAGATCCATGAAATTTATCTAGTCCGTTTAATGAAAATTAATTCCGACTTTTTTTGCCCTCCATTGAAAAGTAATCCTACTGATCTCGATTTCTCCATATTTTTGTTTTTTTTTATACTCTTATAAATTTCAACAAATTTCCACATTGTATAAATTTTAATATCCAAGTGATTATATATCCTTATAATTATTCACACAACTGCGAGGAAAATTATAAATTCTTCTATATTCATTTATCCATTGTGTTCATTAAAAAGAGGAGACATTTTTCCTTCTCACTCCTCTATCCTTAAATTATACAGTCCACTTACAGCTTCGTTTCGATCTCCTCGCTTGAGAGCTCTAATTCCAAGCAGTTTTTTGTTTCCATTCGATTTGTAATAGCTCAGAGAACACTCGCCGTGTGCGAGGCATTAACGGCGTTCGAGGCTCGCGAGGCCCAGGCTTTAGCGGACGATGTGCCACTCGTCTTCATTAAAATACACTTAGACCAGCTTAATTCGCTTTGGGCACAAGTCGAGGCAGAGTTTTCACGATGTTATAAGGCCTTGACGGCTCAAAAGAAGGAAGATAGTCCGAAGCACATAGCTACAATTAAAGCTAAACATGAATATTGTTATATGGTATATGTTCGAGGCGGGACTTTGTTTGGAGAGCGAATCGAGCAGCTGTCAGCGAAAACGGTTCCCCCACCAGTCAGACTCTCCGTCGATTCCACCCATCAAAGCCACACAGTTCCCCCGTGTGAAGTCGAAATCTTCAACGGACACAGCCTGGCCTACATTCCGTGATTTGTTTACCGCGATTTTTATCCATAATCCAAGCCTAACACAAGTGGAGAAACTGTACCACTTAAGTTGCAAAACTCGCGGTGAAGCCAGAGCCATTGTTTCTAGGTCACCCTTGACCAATGAAGGGTTCCAGTCCGCGTGGGATAACCTCACTGCGCGATACGAAAATAATCGATTATTGATTATGAGCCAAGCCAAGCAGCTTCTACAGATTCCAGCTGTAACCCAAGAGTCTGGCAAAGCGTTGAGAGAACTGCAGACGTCAATTCAAGGTTGCTTAACCGGTCTTGAGCTTTCCGGGGCTCGTACAGACAATTGGGATATCCTTCTCATAGCAATCTGTACGAGCAAAATGCCCAAAGCCACCCTTCTGTTGTGGGAACAGTCCGTTCCAAATAAGACCGCCGTCTCATCCTGGGACGACCTGAATCGATTCCTAACTGATCGCCACCGTGTATTAGAGGCCACAGATGTCCTTCAACCAAGCTCTAACGGTCAGGCCTTTCCATCCGTGAGCCGAAAACCTACGGCACGAACTCAGGCCTTTTCCACTCAAGTGCAAGAGAGCTCAGCACCTGATGCTTGTATAATTCCGAATCCTGCGTCCTCCGATTCTTCCAGCAGCCCCCATTCAAACGTGAGAAGTTACTTCGCATCCACTCGCAACACTGGCCTCCTGGGTACTGCGAGGGTAACTATTCATCATCGTGGCAAGCAGTTTCAAATCCGCGCTTTGATTGATATGGGATCCGAAGCATCCTTTATTTCCCAAAGAATGTTTGAATTGATTAATCCTCCAAGCTGCAAGGTATCAACTAGCACTCGCGGCATTGGGCAATGCGATGCGGGTAGCGGCGACAAAGTGTGCCGCTTACAGATTTCTCCTCCTGACGAACCGCTGCGACAGTTCGAAGCAGTCGCCGTGGTGCTGCCTAGTGTAGCTGAAGCACTTCCGTCCTGCGCCGTTCGGAATAAGGTGAAGCAGGATTCGCTTGACCTTCCGCTCGCTGATCCGCAATTTCACCAAAAAGCTCCTGTGGATTTGGTGCTTGGAGCCGAGCTCCTTCCCACTATCCTCGGGGAACGAATCATCAAGAATGTTGGTGATTCTTTCGTGGGGATCGAGACGATGTTCGGATGGGTTCTCTGTGGATCCGTTACTGGAAAACCTAGAAGGTCTCGGTCCACCTCCTCCAGCAGTCCGAAGATGTCTCTAAAGGCAGCAGCACCATCCGATTTAGAACGCAGTTCCAATTGCTTCAGGTGCCGCGTTTGTCAAGGGGCACACGCGCTCCGTCAGTGCCGACAGTTTCGAGGACTACGAGCTGACGACAGGCTACGGGTAGTCTTGAGCAACGGATACTGCCCAAACTGTTTGGCTCATGAGCATTCCAATGGTTCCTGCAGGAGCACAGCAGGATGCCATCGATGTGGCAAGCAACACCACCCGCTCTTGCACATCGGCAGCTCAGTCGCGTACATCCAACCCAAAGCGTCTAAAGAGCAAAGACCCGAAAGGCACCCGCCTTTCATTCGGACTTCTATCCAGAGGTCATCAGTCATCGCGCCGCCTACTCCATCTACATCCAAAGTTCCCCCTCCATCTCCACCCGTGTCTTGGCGATCCAGAACGCTGCCATCCCCCATCCTTAGACATGTCCAGCGAGGCAATTGCAACTTGTTGCAAGGGGGGCGGTATGTTCACGCCACCGGGTGAACAGCAGAGAGTGAGGGGTAGGGTTTTTTCCAAAAACCGAATTCGGTCATACTGAGGAAGGTGACGAAGGGTTCTCGAGTAAATCGCCATATTCAATCCTGTACGAAATTTCAACCCGAACACCCGTTCCTTTTTTCCATTGAATTTTTCCTCCTTTCGAATTGTATATATATTTTAACCCGAGACATTTTCGTGTGTGTCGGGCAACCTATGAATATTAATGAATAAAGTATAAGTTTTTGTAACCGAAGTTATCGCGCGTTATCAATTCACCACTCACTCACCACCCGAAGAAATTGGCACCCGCCAACCCCTTGTATTATAATTTGGATCCTTCCGCCCCTCCACGAACAGGCTCGTTTAAATATTTTTCCGAATATTTTCGTTGAACCTAATTGTTCCCATACTCTATCACGGAAATGATTGGTTTATGGTAACTGAAATATGAAATGTATGTTTGTGATTGGATGTGGGTTAGAAAACGTGAAAAAGCAGCATCTATGGTTGTGTTATATCTTGTTGTAGATTCTGCAGGATTACTGCTCATTGTTAAATTTAATTCTTCGAAAAGAAAAGTTTTCAGCGGCGAAGACTTTTCATCTGCAAAATTGACATTGAAGTCTCCAGCCAAAATCAGTGGGAGTTTATGAAAATTTTTGTCCAAGTAGACGAGAACCTTCCTCAGTATACTCCAGAAGTGTTCGGTGGATGAACAAAATTATGTCCTCAAGTCTATTACCCGGCGATATGTAAAGGACTACAATAACTAGTTCAGTACCGTCCTCCATGCTGCATGTGGCGGCACAAATGCCCCGTTTATGGTTTAATAAACGATACTCCTTTATCAATTCGAACTATAACTCGCAGCACCGAGGAAATAGGCCAATACTTATACTCAGAAACTAAAAGACGAATAAAGGACTGTGCCTTCTTTTCAATTTGTTTGGATGAAAGCATAGATATTAGAAATATTAGTCAAATGGTTATTTGTGTTAGGACTATTGATTACGACTTTAAAATTTGCGATGAATTTCTAAACTTACATTCTTTTCACAGTCATGTAAATGGAAAAAGTACGTTTGATGCCTTTGAGAAGCATGTACTTTCATTCCAATTATCATATAAAATGTCCTCAATTTGCACTGATGGTGCCGCCACCATGAAAGGAAAGAATGAAGGATTTCTTGGCCATGTCAAAAAAAAAAAAAAATAGGAGAAATACCATTTTTCCATTGTTTCATCCATCAGCAAGCATTGTTTGCAAAAATTTGTCAAGTTGTGGATGCAATGGGTGTAGCAATTAAAATTATTAATCGCATTAAAGGTGGTCATAATTCGCTAACCCATAGAAAGTTTAAATCCTTTCTCTCAGAATTCGGCGCTGAGTACGAGGATCCTTGCCTTTTTACTGATGTTAGGTGGCTGAGCCGAGGCCAAAGTTTAGAGAGACTATACAGTCTTCGTAATGAAGTTATTTCTTTCTTAGAAAGCGAAAATTTAGAAAAAGATAAAGATTTGTTAGCTTCTCTAAAAAATCCATTATTTATTTTAGACTTGGCGTTTCTAACTGACATAGTCCTTTTCATTAATCAATTAAATCTTCAGCTTCAAGGCCGCAACAAACTTCCGTCCGATTTAATTGCAGCAATCAATAAATTTAGTCGCAAAATTAATGGTCTTCAAATTCAAATGAAAAACAATGACCTGTCCAGCCTTCAGCGAACTGCAGAAATTGTTGCATTGTACCCCAACCCTTCCCGAATTCAGGAGTACGCAGAGGCAGTTAATACCCCTTCCTCTGAAATAGCGGAAAAATTTTCTGATTTTAAACAAATCAATTGGCTCATTGCAGTTTTTAATAACTCCATAGAAGCAGAATCTGAATCAATTCCAGAAGAAATTAGGGAGGAATTACAGGTCATGAAAACTGACTTGATGCTGCCACTAAGTAGTGGAATAGAATTTTGGTGAGAACTTCCGATAGATAAATTTCCGATTTGCAAAAAGGCAATGTTAAAATTATGTTCTATGTTTACCACAACATATATTTGTGAAACAACATTTTCCACAATGAAATTAATAAAAAATTCTATTCGAAACAGTCTAACTGATAGCCATTTAGAAGATCTCCTTCGGATAAAAAGTTATCCAAATAATATAGAAGTTAATGAAATAGTTGAGTTTAAAAAAAAAAATATGAATTCAAAATTATTGGTTTTCCATCGCATTTTACATTTTTCTTGCTTTCGTCACATACAATTTGCGCAGTGTTAAGCAACTTACGCACACAAGCAAGCGCACACATACAACTACATCTTTTTAGTGCTCTCTTTGTGCCGGGCCCTGATTTAGATAGACTATTCCAGGGCCCGGCACAAAGAGAGCGCTTAAAAAGTGTAGTTGTATGTGTGCACTTGCTTGTGTGCGCATGTTGCTTAAAAAGTGTAGTTGTATGTGCGCACTTGCTTGTGTGCGTATGTTGCTTTACACTGCAAAAAAATGAAAATTCATCAAATTCTATAGCAAATCAAGAATACGAACGCAGCCGATAATCTGATGCAAGAAAAGGATAGAAAAACAAAGCAGCGATCAATTTTCTAATGTTCTAAGTGTTCTCTCTCGAAATGCTGAGAGAAAGTAAATCCACCCTCATGCTTTTGATTTTTTTGTGTGAGGACTTCGGCAGCCGTTCGGCTTACACGCAGAGGTGCCGAACGTGTTCGGCTGACGCGCTGCATGCAGATCTGACGTTTTTTAAAAAAAATTTCCTACCCCAACGCGCCTAAGAGAGCTTCGCTCTAAAAAACGTAAATCGGAAACGTAAATCAAAATCGGAAAAAAAAATAGCCAAGTTATGCGTAGCCCATATGCTTGAGTGAGCGAGATACTAAGATATGCTTGTAAAAAGCATGAGAACAGAATTCTTAAAAAAACGTAAATTCAATTAATATTATAAATTTGAAATATTTGTTTTACTGGTGTATGGTATACCTAAGTCGGCGAAACGACTTACTTACTTCATATTGCTTTTGGAAAGACTAGATATTTAATTGGCGCAGTCGGTAGGTAAAAGTGAACTTGTTATTCTATCCGTGTGACACATAGATTTATTATCCGTGTAGTACATGAAATTATTGAAGAATCACTATAAAACTCCGATCCGACATCAAGAACTTTCGGGGACCGCTCAAAAGCCTACGCGAAAATATTAACTCTGTATTACATAAAATCCAATTGTGGAAAAAAAACTCCAACTTGTGTGCATACAAAACACCACTAAAAAACAAAAATAGCCGTAGAACTTACCGAAGCCTACCTCAATCAAGCACTGTCTTCGTTAAGACAGGTGGCAAACTATGATGGAGCACCAGAGAATCTGACGTCATTCATAAGGAGGATAGATTTCATCATGCACTTATATCCAACCAATGACATAAGGCAACATAACATATTGTTCAGCGCAATCGAGATTCAGCTCACTGGAGAGGCACAACAGCTCTCGCAAATTGGCCAAGCCAACACCTAGCCGGAACTAAGATCATTCCTCATCAATAAATTGAAGACGCAGACCCCCTGTGAGGAACTGCTTCGACGGCTCTACGACACCAACTATACAGGAAACCTTCGTAAGTATGTAACAGAATTAGAAGACAAATCCTATATTATCAGAAACAAACTAAGTCTGGAAAATTATGCAAATAAGACCATACTTTATACAAATGCTTTAAATAACACTATAAAAGATGTAATAACAAAAAATTACCCGATAGATTATTTATAACGTTAGCTCGATATGATATAACCACAGTTAGCAAGCTAAAACAAGTAGCTCAAATAGAAGGGTTATACGAGAATAGTATAACATAAAACAGAAAATCAAATCAAAGCCAAAATCAAAACCAAAAAGGTGGAAAACCCTTTGTACCGAATAGTACAACTCCGTTTCAAACAAAACAATCCCATACAACACAAAACCAACAACTTTTTCAAGAATTTCAACAAAAATTAAAAATTAAACAGGTCTCAAAATCCAATGAATTATCAACAGCAAAATAAGTATCCAAAAAATAATGTAGCAATCCAGCCTACAAAAAGGCAAAGAGAAAGTAATAGTGGAATTAGCTAAATGGACACATCAGAAAATTTTCATCAGTGTGCCTCGGTTCAATCGGAAGTAGAGATAGGGACCAGTCCTTCATCAGCATTATAATGAACAAAAAACCATTGAAATGTGTAGTCGACTCAGGATCTTCAATAAATATAATGTCCGAAAACATTTTTAATTTCAAAACCTATTTAGGAGATTCAAAAATTCATATGATTGAAGGAGCAGTGGAATTAAAAGAATTCATTTTCCTTGCACCCAGTTAACTTTGTCCAACAGAACAAAAGTTTTATATCTATAAATTTTCAAATAAATGCCACATGTTGATAGGCAGAACTTTTCTAAAAGCCTGCAAAGCCCAAATAAATTATGAAGAAGAATACACAAAACTAGGAAGCTATACATTTTAATTCAGAGTTATTGAAGAAAAAGAGAAGAACATAACATAGGTTGTTTGGACCCACCTACAGAGAGGGACCCAGACACAAATTTTGCTATTGAAAATGAAATAATAAGAAGTAATCAGTATAGACTCGACCATTTAAACAACGAAGAAATATAAAAACTTAAAAAAGTCTTGTACGAATTCAGTGACATTGTGACAATTTGACTTTCACGAGTACAATAAAGCACTCTATTCACACAAAACATGAGGACCCAATTTATAAACGTCCATACAAATATCCCCAAACATTTGATATAGAAATCAACAAACAGATAAATTAAATGATTGAACAGGGTATCATTCGAAAATCGAACTCACCCTACTTTTCACCCATTTGGATCGTTCCAAAAAAAGGAGATGTTTCCAACAAACAAAAATTCAGATTAGTCATTGACTATCGAAATTTAAATGAAGTCACAATAGATGACAAATTCTCAATTCCAGTCATGGATGAAATTCTCGACAAACTGGGAAAATGACTATACTTCACCACCATTGACTTAGCTAAGGAATTTCATCAAATTCAAATGGATCCTGAATCTATTGCAAAAACAGCTTTCTCCACCAAACATGGCCATTACGAATATACACGTATGCCATTTGGTCTTAAAAATGCCCCGGCAACATTTCAAAGATGCATGAATTATATTCTTGAAGACCTTAAACTTCAATTCGACAAAAGAGAATTTATGAAAAAAGAAATAGAATTCCTTGGTCATATAATAACAACAGAAGGTATAAAACATAATTCAAATAAAATACAAGCAATTAAAAATTTTCCGATTCCAAAGACTTGGAAAGAAATAAAATCATTTTTAGGTTCATGTGGATTCTTCCGGAAATTCATACCAAACTTTGCACATATTGCAAAACCTTTAACTCTTGGATTAAAGAAAGCAGCTAAAATTAACATAAACGACCCATAATTTATTTCATCCTTTGAAAAATTAAAATGTCTCCTTATGAACGATTCCATACTTGCATATCCCGATTTCAAAAAACCATTTTGTCTAACCACAGATGCTAGCAATATAGCTTTAGGTGCGTTTATCTCACAGGACCATAGACCTATTTCTTATGCTAGTGGAACTCTTAACGAACATGAACTTAATTATTTAGCCATAGAAAAGGAACTACTAAACTACCAAATATTTAAGGCCATACCTTTTCGGTAGACATTTTGAAATCCTAAATGATCATAAACATGAAATTACAGAGAAAAAGAGAATCAGATACCAGTAAAGGGAATCACGTAGCAGATGCCCCTTCCAGAATTAAAACAGATGAAAACTTTTTAGGATCAAAAGAAACCACCGTGCTCATGAGGATAATGAAAATTACATTCCAATAGTAGAAAAACCAATTAATTATTTCAACAGGCAAATAGAATTCATTAGAGGTTTAGAAGACAAAGCAGAAGGAATAACTTATTTCCACAAATCAAACATGAAAATAACATACAAAAAAATGACCAATGCTTACGCAAGGGATATAATTAAAAGATATCTTTGCAGTAAGAAAACTGTATTGTATTTTCACAATGAACAAGATTTTTCCATATTCCAAAAAGCCTTTATTGAAATTATTAAAAGACGTGTGTGCAGTTTGCAAGATGATAGAAGACTGTTTAATGAGTAATGAGTAATGAGTAATGGTACAAATATAAAGTGTAAGAGTTGCCAGATAGAAAGTACTTTTCAATATACCCCCTTAATTGAATATCTGGCTGATATAATATTATGACAATTTTGATAATGACAATTCCTTTGTTTAATTAAGAAATTAGGTTAACCCTACTCTGGATCCCAACAACGCTATTTTAGAAGCTGGGACTGATTTTGTTAGTGCATCTGCCGGCATGTCCTCGGTAGGAATGTACTCTATTCGGATAGAGCCATTGGTCAACCATTCTCTAATAAACTTGACTTTTATATCTATATGTTTCGTTCTTGGAGAAAATGAATTATTCCTTATGATGTGCAAGGCACTCTTGTTGTCACAACCTAGCACGATCTTATTGGTATCAATGAGATGAAGTTCCCTCTGCAGGCGCAATAACCATATGGCTTCTTGGATGGCAGATACTGCTGCCATATATTCTGCTTCTGTAGAGGACAGTGCAACGGTCCTCTGCCGTTGGGAACACCACGATATTGCTCCACCTTGTTGTACATAAATGTATCCTGATGTTGATCTCCTTCCATCGAGGTCTCCGCCCCAATCAGCATCACAAAAACCCTTTAAGTCATCTCCAGTAGCATGATATGTGATGCATTTGTTGAGAGTTCCTTTCAGATATCTCATCACACGTTTAACGGCGGTCCAGTGAACCATTCCTGGATTGGAAGAGAAGCGACTCAACATGTTGACAGCAAAACTTATGTCAGGACGAGTGTTCTGGGCAGCATATAGTAGACAACCAATAGCCTCTAAGTACGGAACCTTCTTCATATCTTCAATGTCGGCTTCAGATTTGGGTGCAATGTCAGCTGAAAGACTCTGTCCGACATCCACCGGCGTTGACACTGCTTTGCAATCATCCATTCCGAATCTTTTTAGAATTCCTGCAATATAATTAGACTGATCAATTTTAATTGTGCCTTCGGTCTTATTGTGTCGAACACGCATGCCCAAAATCGACGAAACTTCGCCCATATCTTTCATGTTAAATTTCTGCGATAGCTCGCCCTTGATTTTAGCTACCATTTGTTTGTTGTTGCTTAAAATTAATATATCGTCAACATATACTGCCACATATACCATGGTGGATCCAGTTACGTAATGGTATACACACTGATCCACTTCGCCACGTTGAAGACCAAAGCCTAATAGAACCTTGTTCAGCATTTCATTCCAGATTCTGCTTGCCTGCTTAAGCCCGTAGAGAGATTTATTGAGGCGACAGACCTTTCCTGATTGATCGTCGAAGCCTTCAGGCTGACGCATGTAGATTTCTTCTTGTAAATCGCCATTAAGAAAAGCTGTCACAGCATCCAGTTGATAAATTGTCAACCCATACTTAGCAGCTGCAGCAAACAGCACGCGCATGGAAGTGTATCGCACGACTGGTGCAAACGTCTCCGTGTAGTCAATACCTTCTTTCTGAGAAAATCCTTTAACAACAAGTCTTGCCTTATAGCGAGGCACCAAGTCCCCAGATTCTCGTTTTGTTTTAAAAACCCATTTTGACTGTATCGCCACTTTGTCCTTTGGTAATTCCGTTAGCGTCCAAGTGTTATTTAACTCGAGGGATAGCATTTCCGACTTCATTGCGTCTTCCCATGAATCTGCTAGTTTCGACTTTAATGCCTCTGTTACTGTGAGTGGGTCGTCACCTTGCGAGACTACACAACATAGGTGATGCTCCTCCAGCTTATTCGCAATCCTTTTTGATCTTCGAACACCAAATGCATCTGGAACATGCCCAGCGGTAGTCTTTAGTTCCTCAGCATCGACCGTTTCTTCTGTATCCGTATTCCACGACTCAAGCTCTGACGTAGACTGCTTTAACAGGTCTTCTTGATACAGAGGTTCCGCTTCCAGGGACTGTTTACCGTCTCTGCAATTATCCTCTACGGTGCATATTTCGCCAAAATGCTGTGTTGAGTCTCTGCAATTATTTTCGATGAAAACGACGTCCTTACTTATTAAAAACTTACGATCAGATTTCCTGTAAAGCCGATATGCTTTCGAAGTGTCGCTGTATCCTACAAAAATGCATTCTTCAGATTTAGCATCTAGCTTCCCACGCTTTTGCTTTGGGATATGAGCCAATGCTGTACAACCAAATATACGCATATACCTTAAGTTTGGCTTAGATCCAGTCCAAAGTTCTTCAGGAGATGAGCTATTTCCACGACAAGGCATTCGGTTAGTTATATGAGCTGCAGTGTTAGCGGCTTCCGCCCAATAAATGTTGGGCAATGCTGAGTCCAGCAACATGCAGCGCACTCTCTCCAGGAGTGTGCGATTCATCCGCTCTGCGACTCCATTCTGCTCAGGGTTATACGGCGCTGTAGTCTGATGCAGAATACCTGCACTCTGCAAAAAATGTTCAAGCTCTTGGTTGCAATATTCCTTCCCATTGTCAGAACGCAAAATTCGAATTTTTCGTCCTGTTTGGTTCTCTGCCAGATTTTTGAAAATCTCGAACTTCCTGACTACATCTGACTTCTCCTTAATTGGGTACACAAACACCTTCCGAGAGTAATCATCAACGAAGACAAGCATAAATCTTGCACCAGAAAAGGACTTGACTCTCAATGGTCCAAGCACATCTGAGTGGACAAGATCTAAAAGAGCTTCGGCACGGATTCCAGGCTGCTTGCTTATCATACGAGTTTGTTTTCCTTTAAGGCACACAATGCATTTATCCCGGCACGATTCATTAACAGAGTATTCAACACCATCGGTGGCTTCTTTTACCAGCTGTAATTTTGTGTCACAAATGTGGCCCATCCTACGATGCCATAGTTCGAATCCATTTATTGCGACCAAGGCTTTCTCTACCTTTGGCAGTTCACAATTCAGTCGATACAGACCATTTTGCAGATAGCCAGTGGCTTTCAAAATATTTTTCTCAAAGATGTAGCAATGGTTCTTTTCGAAAACAATCCTTTTTCCCTTTTTTGCCATTTGGCTTACAGATAACAGATTTCCACACAAATTTGGAACATACTCTACATCATGAATATTACCTTTAACTGATTTGCCTTTTACATGGAACAAGATTCCTACATCGCCACTGCTTTTTACATGCAGTTTCTCTTTGTTCGCTATTATTACGCTCTTGTTGCTAACCTCAGATTCGTTGCTTAGCAATCTCCGATCATTTGTCATGTGAGTTGAAGCACCAGAATCAATGTACCACACTGTTTCGCTCTTGCCTACATGTGGATTTGCATTTACTAAGAGCGAAGTATTCGATGCAAGAGCTGCTTTCTCTTCATCGCTTCTCTCTTCTTCCACTACGCTTGGGCATACTTTTCGCATATGCCCTTTACCACCGCATGCGTAGCAAATAACTGTTTTCCCAAAACGGTTATTTAACTTTGCTTTGTCCCTCTTAGCTTGCTTTGATGCTCTTGAGTACATGGCATTCGAATTGATTCCAGCGTTGTTGTCAAACTTCACGTCTTGTAGCAACATACCTTTTACATTGTCGACAGTTAATGTAGACTTGGAGTTCTCTACTGCCATGACCAATGCCTGATACTCATTGGGTAATCCAGCAAGCATCAGTGATGCCGTTACCTCGTCACTTATGCAAAGCCCAGCATTGTTCACCTTAATGGCAGTCATAATCATTTCGTTGACATACTCCTGTGTCGAATCAAACTGCTCCAGATTTAACTGTACCAACTTTTTAAGCAGCTCTACTTTCCGAGTCAATCCGCTGTCCTCAAACGCCTGCGCCAAAGCATCCCAAGCCTCTTTCGCTGATTTGGATTTGGCGATGTGTGCGTAGTTGGTCGACTCAATCATCAGCGTAATCTCCGCGAGCGCTTTCTCGTCTAGTGACTCTTCCTTCTCTGCTGGTCCATTACGCACCACACTCCAACAACCTTTGATCACTAGGTAAGATTGGGCCTGCCGCTTCCAAACATCGTAGTTTTCGCGGCCCCTTAACTTTTCACACGGATATATATTGGTCATTCCTCTTTTGTCTTTTCTTGTATGCGTGGCCTGGGCCCATAACCTATTAAAAGACGTGTGTGCAGTTTGCAAGATGATAGAAGACTGTTTAATGAGTAATGAGTAATGAGTAATGGTACAAATATAAAGTGTAAGAGTTGCCAGATAGAAAGTACTTTTCAATAGAAATAATACGATCGAACGCAAATACAAAAACCTCGAAAAATAGCCAAGTTATGCGTATAAACGTTTTTCCATCAAGCCGGAGTTGGCCGTTGCCTGGTGGGGGCGCTAGGGTGCCCGTATGCTTGAGTGAGCGAGATACTAAGATATGCTTGTAAAAAGCATGAGAACAGAATTCTTAAAAAAAAGCAATGAGGTGTCACAGGACACCCGGGTAGAGCGACGCTCTCTAGGAATTCGTCGAGTAAACGATGAACTACAGTCATATACAATAGCAGAAATGAATGAACATGAACAACAAATGAAAGCAATAGTATTTTTCTGATAATTCTGATAAAATATAATATATTTCAGCTCACCGCAGTATTACAAAGCTTTATTTATTTATCTTCGTTTAAATTTGGCTCTGTTCACGCCACCGGGTGAGCAGCAGAGAGTGAGGGGTAGGGTTTTTTCCAAAAACCGAATTCGGTCATACTGAGGAAGGTGACGAAGGGTTCTCGAGTAAATCGCCATATTCAATCCAGTACGAAATTTCAACCCGAACACCCGTTCCTTTTTTCCATTGAATTTTTCCTCCTTTCGAATTGTATATATATTTTAACCCGAGACATTTTCGTGTGTGTCGGGCAACCTATGAATATTAATGAATAAAGTATAAGTTTTTGTAACCGAAGTTATCGCGCGTTATCAATTCACCACTCACTCACCACCCGAAGAAATTGGCACCCGCCAACCCCTTGTATTATAATTTGGATCCTTCCGCCCCTCCACGAACATTGGTCCTTCGAGCCGGATATCCTTCCGCTCTTCCAGCTTGCATCGGCGGAATTCCTGATAAGTACAACATTTCTTAATAAAAATCTCATTCACATTATACCCCATTGCAAACGGGGTTCTTTGAAATTCTGAATGTCTAAAAGTCCAATTGCATAACAATACATATGTATGTACATATATGTATGTATACATATATATACGTACATGTAAAAACAGCTGTTTTCTAACCTGCAAGTAAAAGTGTTTATAAAGTACCACTTACCTTTCCTTAAAGTGTAAAGCACACTCCACGGGCTGATCATTGGTCCAGCGGCATAAATTATTTATGCCAAATACTTTGTATATGCATACATATATATGTATGTACATACATACATACATATGTAATAATTTTTGCCGCGGTAAGCACACTCATACGACATACTTACATATGTACATATGTCCACATATAATTTGATTCCACCCACACCAAAATAAATTGCAGCCACTCCGATTGGCTCTCCGCAATTTAATAATTCGAAACCTACATAATTAAAGCATGAAATCGTGATCTTCGTTAAACAATTTAAAATTAATTAAATTCATAAAACATAAACAACGGCAGAACAGCTGACTCCCGATCAGTGCTGACACTCAAGTCTCATCAGTGCTGACACTTGAGCCAAGCCGTGACTCGGTCACGACATCCATTTTTTCCATCGTGATTTTCGTATTGGGCAAAAAATATTTCAATCGACTGATTGAATTTAATTCGCAAAATATTTTCTAACGAAAAATTAATACAATTTTATTTATATGGAATTAGTATTTTGTCTTGGTGCATTTTTAATTTTTTCCTCACAGATCTCCTCGCTTGAGAGCTCTAATTCCAAGCAGTTTTTTGTTTCCATTCGATTCGTAATAGCTCAGAGAACACTCTACGATGTCTCTTTCCGACTTTGTTGCCGTGTGCGAGGCATTAACGGCGTTCGAGGCTCGCGAGGCCCAGGCTTTAGCGGACGATGTGCCACTCGTCTCCATTAAAATACACTTAGACCAGCTTAAGTCGCTTTGGGCACAAGTCGAGGCAGAGTTTTCACGATGTTATAAGGCCTTGACGGCTCAAAAGAAGGAAGATAGTCCGAAGCACATAGCTACAATTAAAGCTAAACATGAATATTGTTATATGGTATATGTTCGAGGCGGGACTTTGTTTGGAGAGCGAATCGAGCAGCTGTCAGCGAAAACGGTTCCCCCACCAGTCAGACTCTCCGTCGATTCCACCCATCAAAGCCACACAGTTCCCCCGTGTGAAGTCGAAATCTTCAACGGACACAGCCTGGCCTACATTCCGTGATTTGTTTACCGCGATTTTTATCCATAATCCAAGCCTAACACAAGTGGAGAAACTGTACCACTTAAGTTGCAAAACTCGCGGTGAAGCCAGAGCCATTGTTTCTAGGTCACCCTTGACCAATGAAGGGTTCCAGTCCGCGTGGGATAACCTCACTGCGCGATACGAAAATAATCGATTATTGATTATGAGCCAAGCCAAGCAGCTTCTACAGATTCCAGCTGTAACCCAAGAGTCTGGCAAAGCGTTGAGAGAACTGCAGACGTCAATTCAAGGTTGCTTAACCGGTCTTGAGCTTTCCGGGGCTCGTACAGACAATTGGGATATCCTTCTCATAGCAATCTGTACGAGCAAAATGCCCAAAGCCACCCTTCTGTTGTGGGAACAGTCCGTTCCAAATAAGACCGCCGTCTCATCCTGGGACGACCTGAATCGATTCCTAACTGATCGCCACCGTGTACTAGAGGCCACAGATGTCCTTCAACCAAGCTCTAACGGTCAGGCCTTTCCATCCGTGAGCCGAAAACCTACGGCACGAACTCAGGCCTTTTCCACTCAAGTGCAAGAGAGCTCAGCACCTGATGCTTGTATAATTCCGAATCCTGCGTCCTCCGATTCTTCCAGCAGCCCCCATTCAAACGTGAGAAGTTACTTCGCATCCACTCGCAACACTGGCCTCCTGGGTACTGCGAGGGTAACTATTCATCATCGTGGCAAGCAGTTTCAAATCCGCGCTTTGATTGATATGGGATCCGAAGCATCCTTTATTTCCCAAAGAATGTTTGAATTGATTAATCCTCCAAGCTGCAAGGTATCAACTAGCATTCGCGGCATTGGGCAATGCGATGCGGGTAGCGGCGACAAAGTGTGCCGCTTACAGATTTCTCCTCCTGACGAACCGCTGCGCCAGTTCGAAGCAGTCGCCGTGGTGCTGCCTAGTGTAGCTGAAGCACTTCCGTCCTGCGCCGTTCGGAATAAGGTGAAGCAGGATTCGCTTGACCTTCCGCTCGCTGATCCGCAATTTCACCAAAAAGCTCCTGTGGATTTGGTGCTTGGAGCCGAGCTCCTTCCCACTATCCTCGGGGAACGAATCATCAAGAATGTTGGTGATTCTTTCGTGGGGATCGAGACGATGTTCGGATGGGTTCTCTGTGGATCCGTTACTGGAAAACCTAGAAGGTCTCGGTCCACCTCCTCCAGCAGTCCGAAGATGTCTCTAAAGGCAGCAGCACCATCCGATTTAGAACGCAGTTCCAATTGCTTCAGGTGCCGCGTTTGTCAAGGGGCACAGGCGCTCCGTCAGTGCCGACAGTTTCGAGGACTACGAGCTGACGACAGGCTACGGGTAGTCTTGAGCTACGGGTAGTCTTGAGCAACGGATACTGCCCAAACCGTTTGGCTCATGAGCATTCCAATGGTTCCTGCAGGAGCACAGCAGGATGCCATCGATGTGGCAAGCAACATCACACGCTCTTGCACATCGGCAGCTCAGTCGCGTATATCCAACCCAAAGCGTCCAAAGAGCAAAGACCCGAAAGGCACCCGCCTTTCATTCGGACTTCTATCCAGAGGTCATCAGTCATCGCGCCGCCTACTCCATCTACATCCAAAGTTCCCCCTCCATCTCCACCCGTCTTGGCGATCCAGTACGCTTGGCGATCCAGAACGCTGCCATCCCCCATCCTTAGACATGTCCAGCGAGGCAATTGCAACTTGTTGCAAGGGGGGCGGTATGTTCACGCCACCGGGTGAACAGCAGAGAGTGAGGGGTAGGGTTTTTTCCAAAAACCGAATTCGGTCATACTGAGGAAGGTGACGAAGGGTTCTCGAGTAAATCGCCATATTCAATCCTGTACGAAATTTCAACCCGAACACCCGTTCCTTTTTTCCATTGAATTTTTCCTCCTTTCGAATTGTATATATATTTTAACCCGAGACATTTTCGTGTGTGTCGGGCAACCTATGAATATTAATGAATAAAGTATAAGTTTTTGTAACCGAAGTTATCGCGCGTTATCAATTCACCACTCACTCACCACCCGAAGAAATTGGCACCCGCCAACCCCTTGTATTATAATTTGGATCCTTCCGCCCCTCCACGAACAGGCTCGTTTAAATATTTTTCCGAATATTTTCGTTGAACCTAATTGTTCCCATACTCTATCACGGAAATGATTGGTTTATGGTAACTGAAATATGAAATGTATGTTTGTGATTGGATGTGGGTTAGAAAACGTGAAAAAGCAGCATCTATGGTTGTGTTATATCTTGTTGTAGATTCTGCAGGATTACTGCTCATTGTTAAATTTAATTCTTCGAAAAGAAAAGTTTTCAGCGGCGAAGACTTTTCATCTGCAAAATTGACATTGAAGTCTCCAGCCAAAATCAGTGGGAGTTTATGAAAATTTTTGTCCAAGTAGACGAGAACCTTCCTCAGTATACTCCAGAAGTGTTCGGTGGATGAACAAAATTATGTCCTCAAGTCTATTACCCGGCGATATGTAAAGGACTACAATAACTAGTTCAGTACCGTCCTCCATGCTGCATGTGGCGGCACAAATGCCCCGTTTATGGTTTAATAAACGATACTCCTTTATCAAGTCGAACTATAACTCGCAGCACCGAGGAAATAGGCCAATACTTATACTCAGAAACTAAAAGACGAATAAAGGACTGTGCCTTCTTTTCAATTTGTTTGGATGAAAGCATAGATATTAGAAATATTAGTCAAATGGTTATTTGTGTTAGGACTATTGATTACGACTTTAAAATTTGCGATGAATTTCTAAACTTACATTCTTTTCACAGTCATGTAAATGGAAAAAGTACGTTTGATGCCTTTGAAAAGCATGTACTTTCATTCCAATTATCATATAAAATGTCCTCAATTTGCACTGATGGTGCCGCCACCTTGAAAGGAAAGAATGAAGGATTTCTTGGCCATGTCAAAAAAAAAAAAATAGGAGAAATACCATTTTTCCATTGTTTCATCCATCAGCAAGCATTGTTTGCAAAAATTTGTCAAGTTGTGGATGCAATGGGTGTAGCAATTAAAATTATTAATCGCATTAAAGGTGGTCATAATTCGCTAACCCATAGAAAGTTTAAATCCTTTCTCTCAGAATTCGGCGCTGAGTACGAGGATCCTTGCCTTTTTACTGATGTTAGGTGGCTGAGCCGAGGCCAAAGTTTAGAGAGACTATACAGTCTTCGTAATGAAGTTATTTCTTTCTTAGAAAGCGAAAATTTAGAAAAAGATAAAGATTTGTTAGCTTCTCTAAAAAATCCATTATTTATTTTAGACTTGGCGTTTCTAACTGACATAGTCCTTTTCATTAATCAATTAAATCTTCAGCTTCAAGGCCGCAACAAACTTCCGTCCGATTTAATTGCAGCAATCAATAAATTTAGTCGCAAAATTAATGGTCTTCAAATTCAAATGAAAAACAATGACCTGTCCAGCCTTCAGCGAACTGCAGAAATTGTTGCATTGTACCCCAACCCTTCCCGAATTCAGGAGTACGCAGAGGCAGTTAATACCCCTTCCTCTGAAATAGCGGAAAAATTTTCTGATTTTAAACAAATCAATTGGCTCATTGCAGTTTTTAATAACTCCATAGAAGCAGAATCTGAATCAATTCCAGAAGCAATTAGGGAGGAATTACAGGTCACGAAAACTGACTTGATGCTGCCACTAAGTAGTGGAATAGAATTTTGGTGAGAACTTCCGATAGATAAATTTCCGATTTGCAAAAAGGCAATGTTAAAATTATGTTCTATGTTTACCACAACATATATTTGTGAAACAACATTTTCCACAATGAAATTAATAAAAAATTCTATTCGAAACAGTCTAACTGATAGCCATTTAGAAGATCTCCTTCGGATAAAAATTTATCCAAATTATATGTTGATTTTTGCGACCTTTTTGTTGTTTAGAGTTGAATGTTTTTGCCGGCTCGAGGTCAATTGTTGGGCGAATAAAAACAGAAATAAAAAGCAGTTTGTTTTTATTTTCGTTCCGATATATTTCGACCACTCATCGGTGGTCGTCTTCAGGGCAACTATAAATAACATTGAATTGTGATTGACATAATATTAATTTAACAACAAGAAAACACCTACTTAGTTTTACACGTCCGCACACTGTGACGTGGAGCTACACACTGATTTGTCCCTAATAAATGCCTGTATAAATGCGCGCAGTTGTCCGTATCTACCTTATAATTAAGTCTTATATTTGTCGGGGTATTTATTATGTGCAGCATCTCCAAAGTGTAACGTTTGTTGTAATGTTGTTCTTGGTCTATTATGTTTACTTCGTCACAGTGGGCCATAAGTGCCGTTTTTGGTGCATTGGAGTGTTGACGAAGTTTATAGTCAGATCTATGTTGCGATAGTCTTGTTTTTAGCCTCGATTTTGTTGTCCCTATATATATTTTATCACAGTTTTCTTCATTAGTCCCATTGCACGGTATTTTATATACTACGTTGCTCTTGTCCATTGTATCAATCCTACTTTTTGTTCTGTTAAAAATACTCCGTAGTGTGTTATTGGGTTTATGTGCTATCTGTATTTGTTCGATGTCATAGCAATCTGAGTTTGCTAATCTTTCCGTTAGTTGTGGGACATATGTGACGGACATAAAGCGTTTTGTCGGAACATCTTTGTTGGTTTTTTTATTACGAGATTTTAGTAATGTCCTTATGGTGTGGTTTGGAAAGTCATTATCCTTTAAAATTCGTCGTATTTCTTCTTTCGTTTCTTCATGAAAAATTGGGTCCGATATATTAAGCATTCGTTGTATACAACCTCTTGCTGTATTCATTATCATCGACTTCGGATGTTTGGAGTTGAAGTTAATTATTCGTCCTGATGCTGTTGGTTTTTTGTACCATTTTAATTTTAGTTCATTTCCTCGTCTGTGTATTGATGCGTCTAGATATGTTAATTTGTTGTCATTTTCTAATTCTATTGTAAACTTTATGTTCCTGTCAAATGAATTTAGGTTGTCAAGTGTGTTTTGGATCTCGTCTTCTTTAATTATGGCAAAAATGTCATCTACATATTTTGTCATAACTCTAGGTGGTCGCTGTATTGTTTTCATCATTTTGTCTAAGAGTTCTTCCATAATTATGTCAGCTATTATCGGTGACGCTGGTGAGCCCATAGGCATTCCTTTTAGTTGTCTTTGTCTTTGTATGTCTTTATCTTGTCTTTGTATTTGAAATATCTGTTCTCTTGTATACAAAAGCGTACTATTTCCATAAATGTTAATTTTGGAATGTTAGTGTGCGCTATTATTATTATCCACTTTTCTCTAATGGTGTCAAGTGCCAATTCTATTGGAATACTTGGAAAAAGTGAGACTACGTCAAATGAAATTAATCTTTCATCGTCGCAAATGTATGTGTCATTAATCCTTGTCTTAAATTCTGAGGCGTTCTTTACGTTATATGTTGAGTCTGCCGTTATATTTTTTAATATGTTGACTATATATTTGCATAGTCCGTATGATGGAGAACCAATTGATGAACAGATTGGTCTCAATGGCGTACCTTCTTTGTGAATTTTAGGTAATCCATATATTCTTGGTGGAATTGATGTGGTTGTTATAAGCTTATTTCTTTCGGTCCGTGAAATAAGTTCATGTTTGTATAGTTTTTCTACCAATTCGTTGTTTTTGGTCTGTAGTCTAGTGGTTGGGTCCTTCCTTAAGGTTCTATATGTATTTAAATCGTTAAGTATACTATCCATTTTTTTGTCATACTCAGTCTTATCCATTGCAACAGTCTTATTTCCTTTATCTGAAGTTAAAATTAATATGTCATCATTCTGTCTAAGAAATTTTCTTGTTTGTTCCACTGTGTCAAGTATTGCACGATCAGCTGCGTCTTCTTTGTTAGATGTTTTGTGGTCTTTTATTAAAGAGAATTTTGTGCGTGCTTCCTCTTGTTTTTCTTTGTCTTTAAGAGTCTGTACTAGCTCCTTTCCGTCTGCTATATATTTAAAGAGAGGGAATTTTCTCTTCTCTACTGGGATTGCGAACTTAGGGCCTTTCGCCAGTAACGCTTTTACGTCGTTCGGGAATTCTATATTCGTCTTATTTACAAACCAATCGTTTGTGTTGTTGTTGTTGTTGTTCAAGAGAATGCTGTTCCGTTGTTTTCGTAGTCTCTCATGTTTGGATTCATGATGTCTCTTCAAAGTTGTTGTTAATTTTTCGGCTATTGTGTTCTCACTCTTCATAAATGTTTTAAAATCATTTTCGTCCAGCTGTTCTTGTAACTTTTTTGTTGCTTTTTCCTTCTCTTTGTTTTGTCTGGCTAGTATGTTATGTTTATGTTTTATTAATAAGCTTAATATCTTTGTGTGAAAATTATGCGTATGACTTTCTAATATTTTGTTAATGTCCGAATGTGTGTCAGTATCTTTTGTAAAAATCATCTTGTATTTTGAGTTATTGCTGATAAATTTTGGGACTAATTTTGATTTCCTACATTTTAAGAGAAATTTTATGCTAGACTTAAGTTTTACTAATTTCTTTGTTGTTGATTGATACTTGTTAATCACCGTCTTATATTTGTTATAGTTGGACTTAATTTCTGCATAAGCCATGGTGTTGGAATATGTTTTCGGCGTGCCTTCCGTTCAAGTTATATGTTGATTTTTGCGACCTTTTTGTTGTTTAGAGTTGAATGTTTTTGCCGGCTCGAGGTCAATTGTTGGGCGAATAAAAACAGAAATAAAAAGCAGTTTGTTTTTATTTTCGTTTCGTTCCGTTGTATGTGTGCACTTGCTTGTGTGCGCATGTTGCTTAAAAAGTGTAGTTGTATGTGCGCACTTGCTTGTGTGCGTATGTTGCTTTACACTGCAAAAAAATGAAAATTCATCAAATTCTATAGCAAATCAAGAATACGAACGCAGCCGATAATCTGATGCAAGAAAAGGATAGAAAAACAAAGCAGCGATCAATTTTCTAATGTTCTAAGTGTTCTCTCTCGAAATGCTGAGAGAAAGTAAATCCACCCTCATGCTTTTGATTTTTTTGTGTGAGGACTTCGGCAGCCGTTCGGCTTACACGCAGAGGTGCCGAACGTGTTCGGCGGACGCGCTGCATCCAGAACTGCAAACAAACTAAGTCTGGAAAATTATGCAAATAAGACCATACTTTATACAAATGCTTTAAATAACACTATAAAAGATGTAATAACAAAAAATTACCCGATAGATTATTTATAACGTTAGCTCGATATGATATAACCACAGTTAGCAAGCTAAAACAAGTAGCTCAAATAGTGTAGAGGTTGCGTGTAATTTAAATTCTAATTATCCGACGCACATTTGAGTTTATCGCCAGCTATCGAGAGCGATCAAAAATATGCGGCGAATTCATAACCGTTTATAGTGATAATGCATCTCTGTAGAAGCTTTGCAGCGTAACCGCAGCTAACTTCATAAAGGGAAGGCTTTGAGAATAGGAGCGAAAGGGTATATAAGAACCTGCCACCCACACTTCCACCTCTTTCATTATTCTGGCTTAACGAAAATTTAGAATAAATTGCTTTCGAATAAAGTGAAGCGTTTAAATTTTAATGGTGAAAATCACCAAAAACGTCAAGTCACTCGGTTTAAATAAATCATTCGTAAGCCCAGAAACAAACAAAAAGAACAAGGAAAAAGCGTTTGGAAAAAATTACGATTTTGGATACTAATCTTGACCTAGAGGCATATGTAGGCGTAAGCCTAACCTAAAGACCTCGTGGGTAACCTCAGCTATATGTTGTACAGCCTCGGTCACAAGGCCAAATCAGTCAACATTTAATTCATTCATAAGGTATGTCCGCTATAGAAAAAAAAAGGTTTTGATATTCGACTAAAATCAGATTAATTTATCTAGGAAAAATTTAAGTACGATTTGACATAACCTATCATAGGCCTATCCCCATCACCATACGGCCAAGACGATCGTTTAATCAAACTCTGCGGAAGGAAATAATTTAATCACTGGGGTTAAACATCAGTCAGCAGTGACGTCATAGCTCGACCAGTGAGATGTTAGCTGTCACAAGGCGAAAATTCGTTTTTAAAAGAGAGCAATTACCAAGTGGTTATATCGAATTTTGTTTTTATGAAAATTTTGCATAATATTAATTGGTGCTACTAAAAGCTCGTATAAGTCATTTGGAAAAAAATTATTGATTTGGTTGTCGGAGTGTAAACGCGAATAATTATATTAATAGATGAAGAAACGGAAATTTTGCATTGAAAGTAAACGTGTAAATTCAGTAACGATTAGAAAAATACTCTTTTTTTTTTGCGCACTTACAGTAGATTTTTTTTTTTTTTTGTGAGTTTGTATGACGGTATGAAGCACTTAAAACATGAAATCGTATAACACATTTAAACAAAACAATTAAAAAAAAAAAAAAAAAAAGAACAAAAATATCAAAAAGCAACATCTGATCCAGCTGCTGAAGGCCTTCATCGGTGGACTTTCCGAAAACCGTAAGTGTATTCTTTTTATCACTTTTACCCCTTTACTGCGAGAGCTCATAACATATGGTGATTAAGATTAAAGTGCAAAAGAAAAGTAAAGAAAAAGAAGGTTTGATGCCCACATATACCTATGTTATACAGCTCACTCGCTATTATTGTTTTCTTTTATTTGGTTTATGCATTCTAAATTTTATTTGCCTTTGCCTCACATACAAACCATACGTAAAAATTGATCATGAAATTTTTGAATTAAATTAAATTAAAATTATTGAAAGATATAAGGGCTCGTTTACAGTACTCGTTTACAGTAACAAATATAGCAAGAAAGAAGGAAAACAACAAAACATGTAATACAATAGTTAATAATAAAGCGTAGATTTAAGTAAAGTAACGGGAGAATTTATCTCGGGGAATAGAAAAAATGCCCTTTGCAAACGAAATCGTTTTTGAAGAATAAGTAAATAAGAAAAATGTATTTTGAATAGAAGTTTAAGTTCCCACAACATGAATTTATGAAATGATGAAATAGAATGTGCATTTGGGGTCCATTAACATATCATAATTTTTGTATTTTTGTTATTGGCCATGGACGGGAGGGTATAGATGAATAATGGCAGCTAACATCTCAGCCATACTAAAGCAAGATGTCAAACGTTTGGAGGAGTTCACAATTATATAGCTAGTTGATTAACTTTGCTGTATTTGGTTCTGTCTTGTTGCTCGAGCCATTCGAGATCAATAAGTTTGTTTGTTTTGGAGAATATAGTTCTCTCTTTTAGTTTCATTAGGGACTCTATAATAAATTATATGTGGCGAGATGCCACGGAAACTGCAGCAACAACCCATCCCACCCGGAAGAGATAGGGTTACATATTAGGGTCCCGATCCGCTGTAAGATCGGAGCATCACGGTGTTAGATATTCAGAAAGCCAACACTACTCTGCTATAATACATAATTTTGGCGCCCAACACGTGGGACACACAGGTCAAGGTCAACGTTTATATTTGGTATAAATCGAAAGATTAGATGTAAGGCTTTGGTCTGGAGTGGCTCATGATAATGTGACTCGTCGAAGGGAAGTTTTTATTTATTTATATTTACAGTGTATGGAATTTGAGCTAGTTAGCAGAAGCTGATGGTTGTCAACCAACACGTTGGTAGAAATAATTAGTTAATAAACTCAAGAACCGAAAGAAAAAACATGTAGGGATTTTTTTTTTAATTCGCACAGGTTTAAAGCCTAGATTTAATTTTTTTAAAGTAAGAAACGCATTAGTCGCGATTTGATTTATATACACATTCGGAATTCGAGTGATTGCGCATGTGATTACTATCGACCAATGTTAACGGTATAAACTAAAGTCAAAAATTAATTTTGTTTCGGATAAGGAAAATTTAAATTGCACTTATCCTGATTAAGAATTTGTTAGTTGAAGATTATGTCGGAATAGAGGCATGCACAATCTTTTGGAATCTCAAGGTAATGCTTAAGCGTACACTTGTCCAAAGATGAGCATAGTTGATAGAAGACATTTCTTAACACTTTCGAAATCAGCGAACTAGATTTAATAGTTAAAATCTTAAAACTCAATTTATGTAAATGATAGAAAGCTTTAGAAAAAAAATCTATTTCACATATTATATTTTCTTGTTCTGTGGGAAAAATTAAGAAAAAAAAAAAATGGCTTTACACCATAGTACGGAGGAAGTAAATAATCCCGCAAATTCTGGGGAAAATATTTGTCTGGTCTGTAGCGAAATTCAAACACAAACGCAGATCAGAGTTATTACTAATTGCAAGCATTCATTTCACAAAGCTTGTATAGTAAATTATTTAAAAGGAAAGGAAGAATGCCCTGCGTGTCTTACTAAAGTGCAGGAGAAGGACTTAAAGATAATTAAAATAAATCAGCAAGGAAAAAAAGTTAGACCAGTCACCAGATCCTTTGCACGTAGCGTAAATGAAGACCGAAGAACGGAAGAGCTCATAAACGTAAACGTTATTGAAGCACAAATACACAACACAAGTCAAGCCGACCTATTGCCATTAGATGCAGGGAATAGTACGCAACATGGAGAAGTTCCGCAATCAATACCCAGACCAATTCGTCAAAGAGGTAGACCAAGTCGTCGAAGGAACACACGACATCCCGTTAATCAGCCTTTACGTAATGAAATAAATCGAGCGGAAATGGAATCTCTTATTCAGCAGACAGTACAAAGGGTTATTTCTTCAATAAGTAGCAACGCGCAACAAAATAGTCATATTCGACTAAACAGATCGCCGAGCAGTAGCAGAAGAACACATTATCAATTAATCGGCACAAATAAAGTTGCGGAGGTGATTCAGAAGTGGGGAATCCATTTTGATGGATCTTCTAACGGCTTACCTGTGGAAGAATTTCTATATAGAGCGAAAACGTTGACGCGAGAACATTTAGGTGGAGATTTTGAAGCTTTATGTCGGAATATACATATTGTTCTGATTGGTAAAGCTAAAGATTGGTATTGGCGATACCATAAGGGAATTGACCATCTTACCTGGTCAGAGTTTTGTTTAGCGATACGCCATCAATATAAGGATAGTCGGTCCAATTATGAAATAAGAGAACAAATAAGAGCTCGCAAACAGAAACCGGGAGAAACTTTCGAAGGTTTTTATGAAGCAATATGTCAATTAATGGATCGATTGCCTACAAGATTGGAAGAAGACGAATTAGTAGAAATTGTACAAGGTAATTTACTAGCTGATCTGAAGGATCGACTACTTTTCGAGGAAATACGGTCAATCAGTCACTTACGTCATCTGGTACAAAAGAGAGAGAATTTTCTTAAAGAATCGAGTCGTCTCAAGTTTTCAAATACACGAGGAAAAGATATAGGATCACACCGAGTATATGCAATAGAGGAAGTAGAAGAAGAAGTAAACACCATGGAAGGGCATCCTCAAGTAGCAGCTCTGCAGAAAAACACTGAGAAATTATCTTGTTGGAATTGTTGTACTCAAGGCCATAAGTGGGAAGATTGCTTAGAAGAGAGAAGAATATTTTGTTACGGGTGCGGTACGCCTAACATTTATAAGCCCAATTGTTTGAACTGCAAGAAGCGTTCGGAAAACCGGCAAATCGGGGCATCCCAGTCAGTGAGGCTGTCCCACAACCAATAGAAAACAAAAAACCAAGCCTATCCGATTATGTGAATCAATCTAACACAGATAGTCAAAACATGAATAGCTCACATGTTGATCATAACCTTAGGTTTCTACCTTATCACGAAAAATGGAAAAAATATTTAGAAATTAAGAACAGAATTTTTGAAGCACCTAAAAATAGAATAAAAAGAAATACACACCGAAGGAGGAAGTTTTTTAGAAATATAAGAGCTAAAAGTAAGATACTTATATCTACAATATTCCAAGACAAAACTGATATGCGTAGTTATGCACAAGTCTCCTTTTTACAATTTTCTGAATTGGGTTTGCTAGACACTGGTGCAAATGTAAGTTGCGTGGGTGCAGATTTAGCCCAGCAAGAATGGTCCAAATATAAACAATTTAAATGCATGGGTTCCAATGTGAAAACAGCTGATGGAAAGCCTCATAAGGTCTTAGGGGTAATGAAAGTAAAGCTTCAATATAAGGACCAAGAGAAAGATATGGAATTATATGTTATACCTTCTATCAAGCAACGTCTGATACTAGGCATAGATTTTTGGAGAATTTTTAATCTAGCTCCAGAAATCATAAGTTCAGTAGAACGGGTATCTGAGTTCCAATTAAAGAAAGAAACAGAAACATGTCCGTTAACCGAAAAAGAGTTTCAACAATTAGAGGTAGTCAAGGAGTTGTTTCCTAACTTTGAAAAACAGGGCCTTGGACGTACTTCTTTGCTAGAACACCACATTGATGTAGGCGAGGCCAAACCAGTAAAGCAGAGATATTATCCAGTAAGTCCTGCAGTAGAAAAGTACCAAGAAGTAGATAGAATGATAAGCCTAGGAGTAATAGAACCTTCTCAAAGTGCTTGGAGTTCTCCAATGAGAATGGTAGTGAAGCCTAACAAAGTGAGATTGTGCTTGGACGCACGAAAAGTGAATGAAGTAACTCACAAAGATGCATACCCATTACAAAGTATCGAGGGTATCTTTGCTAGATTACCGAAAGCAAATATAATTTCAAAACTTGATTTAAAAGACGCTTATTGGCAGATATGTCTGACAGAGCTATCGAAGGCGCTAACCGCATTCACAGTTCCGGGAAGGCCATTGTATCAGTTTACAGTTATGCCTTTTGGACTCTGTAATGCCGCTGCAACCATGTGTCGCCTGATGGACGAAATTATTCCACCAGAGTTACGTCATTGTGCTTTTGGTTATCTTGATGACCTATGCATTGTAACATCTGATTTTCAGTCTCATTTAGCAGTTCTGGTAAGAATAGCAGAACAGTTTCGTAAAGCCAATTTGACGCTTAACTTGGCAAAGAGCCAATTCTGCGTGACAAAAATAAACTATTTGGGCTATGTAATTGGAAGCGGAGGAATTTCTACTGATCCTTCCAAGATTTCCTGTATTTTAAATTGGCCAACGCCGAAAAATTTGAAACAAGTTCGTGGGTTTTTAGGAGTCTGCGGTTGGTACCGAAGGTTTATCAGAAATTTTGCAGAAATCACCTGCCCAATTACCGATATACTAGCTACAAAAAAACCATTTAAGTGGACTTTAGAGGCTCAGGAAGCAATGGATAAACTTAAATTTCTTTTAACCACGGCTCCGGTATTAGCCAATCCAAATTTCGATCAGAAATTCTACGTACATTGTGATGCTTGCGATAAAGGGGTTGGAGCAGTTTTAGTTCAGTTGTCCGATAATCGAGAAGAAAAACCTATAGCATACATGTCTAAGAAACTAAGCAAGGCGCAAAGAAATTATAGCGTAATGTTTAGCAGTCATTTTAGCCATAGAAAAGTATCGATGTTACTTAGAGTTACAGGAGTTTGAAGTTGTGACGGATCACTCAAGTTTATTATGGCTATTAAGACAACAAAACGTATCAGGACGATGAGCCAGATGGATATTAAGGTTACAAGTGTTTAAGTTTACGATTTCACACCGCAAAGGAAAAGATCATATAGTTCCAGATGCATTGTCAAGAATTTGGGAAGCAGACATTGAATCTCTGGAAAAGATGGAACCAATGATAGATTTGGAATCATCAGCTTTTTTAGATCAGGAATATTTAGAACTCAAACAAAGGGTAGATGAGAATTTAGAAAAATTCCCAGACTTACAAGTGAAGGATAAATTTGTATATATTCGAACTGAACATTCACCTGGTAGTGAAGAAGATACTTCGTTCTGCTGGAAATTATGGGTACCGGAGAAATTAAGATTAATAGCCATAGAGCAAGCTCATGATAATATGTTATCGGCACATGGAGGTGTCCAAAAAACTATAGAGCGATTAAGAAGAAATCTATTTTGGCCTGGATTATCCAAACAGGTTCGAGAATATATAAGCAATTGTGCCACCTGTAAAGAAACGAAAGCTCCAAACAAAATATTAAGACCTCCCATGGGAGTACAAAGTGTTTCAGTCAGACCGTTCCAAAAACTGTATATCGACTTACTTGGACCATATCCGCGAAGTAAATCAGGGCATATTGGTTTGCTCATAGTTCTTGATCATTTTAGCAGATACCATTGGCTTTGCCCAATAAAAAAATTTACGTCAAATTTGATTCAGGAATTTTTAGAAAAGCAAATCTTTCACTGTTACGGAGTACCAGAAATTATTATAAGCGACAATGGATCCCAGTTCAAGGCTGTTGCCTTTGAAGCCTTTTTATCTAAATACGCAATTAAGCATATTTTTACGGCGCTATACTCACCGCAGAGTAACGCAGCCGAAAGAGTTAATAGATCGCTATTGTCCGCTGTGCGCTCATATTTAAAACAAGATCAACGAGAATGGGATAAATATTTAACAAATATATCTTGTGCTCTTAGGTCAGCACTTCATCAGTCTCTAGGATGTTCACCATATAAGGCTCTATTTGGATTTAATATGATTAATCATGGCGACGAATATAAACTTTTGAGAAATTTACAATTGCTAGAAGAATCTATACCCTTTAGTAGACCGGATACGCTTACTTTGATTCGCAAGAATATTCAAGACAATAGTAAGAAAGCATACGAATGCAATGTAAAGCAGTATAATTTAAGATCCAGTCCAGTTTCATTTAAAGTCGGCAAAGAAGTTTTTAAAAGAAATTTTAACTTGAGCAATTTTAGTCAGAACTATAATAAGAAGTTAGGACCTCAGTTCTCGCAATGTCGAGTTAAGAAGAAGTTTGGAAATGCGTATTATTTATTGGAAACCTTGCAAGGGAAAGTAATTGGAACTTATCATGCGAAGGACATTCGACCTTAAAATTCCAGTTAATCTTCCTCCTGATAGTTGTCAGAATTACCTGTGTTTGTAATGGTTGCGTGTAATTTAAATTCTAATTATCCGACGCACATTTGACTTTATCACCAGCTATCGAGAGCGATCAAAAATATGCGGCGAATTCATAACCGTTTATAGTGATAATGCATCTCTGTAGAAGCTTTGCAGCGTAACCGCAGCTAACTTCAAAAAGGGAAGGCTTTGAGAATAGGAGCGAAAGGGTATATAAGAACCTGCCACCCACACTTCCACCTCTTTCATTATTCTGGCTTAACGAAAATTTAGAATAAATTGCTTTCGAATAAAGTGAAGCGTTTAAATTTTAATGGTGAAAATCACCAAAAACGTCAAGTCACTCGGTTTAAATAAATCATTCGTAAGCCCAGAAACAAACAAAAAGAACAAGGAAAAAGCGTTTGGAAAAAATTACGATTTTGGATACTAATCTTGACCTAGAGGCATATGTAGGCGTAAGCCTAACCTAAAGACCTCGTGGGTAACCTCAGCTATATGTTGTACAGCCTCGGTCACAAGGCCAAATCAGTCAACATTTAATTCATTCATAAGGTATGTCCGCTATAGAAAAAAAAAGGTTTTGATATTCGACTAAAATCAGATTAATTTATCTAGGAAAAATTTAAGTACGATTTGACATAACCTATCATAGGCCTATCCCCATCACCATACGGCCAAGACGATCGTTTAATCAAACTCTGCGGAAGGAAATAATTTAATCACTGGGGTTAAACATCAGTCAGCAGTGACGTCATAGCTCGACCAGTGAGATGTTAGCTGTCACAAGGCGAAAATTCGTTTTTAAAAGAGAGCAATTACCAAGTGGTTATATCGAATTTTGTTTTTATGAAAATTTTGCATAATATTAATTGGTGCTACTAAAAGCTCGTATAAGTCATTTGGAAAAAAATTATTGATTTGGTTGTCGGAGTGTAAACGCGAATAATTATATTAATAGATGAAGAAACGGAAATTTTGCATTGAAAGTAAACGTGTAAATTCAGTAACGATTAGAAAAATACTCTTTTTTTTTGCGCACTTACAGTAGATTTTTTTTTTTTTGTGAGTTTGTATGACGGTATGAAGCATGAAGTATTAAAACATGAAATCGTATAACACATTTAAACAAAACAATTAAAAAAAAAAAAAAAAAAAAAAAGAACAAAAATATCAAAAAGCAACATCTGATCCAGCTGCTGAAGGCCTTCATCGGTGGACTTTCCGAAAACCGTAAGTGTATTCTTTTTATCACTTTTACCCCTTTACTGCGAGAGCTCATAACATATGGTGATTAAGATTAAAGTGCAAAAGAAAAGTAAAGAAAAAGAAGGTTTGATGCCCACATATACCTATGTTATACAGCTCACTCGCTATTATTGTTTTCTTTTATTTGGTTTATGCATTCTAAATTTTATTTGCCTTTGCCTCACATACAATCCATACGTAAAAATTGATCATGAAATTTTTGAATTAAATTAAATTAAACTTATTGAAAGATATAAGGGCTCGTTTACAGTACTCGTTTACAGTAACAAATATAGCAAGAAAGAAGGAAAACAACAAAACATGTAATACAATAGTTAATAATGAAGCGTAGATTTAAGTAAAGTAACGGGAGAATTTATCTCGGGGAATAGAAAAAATGCCCTTTGCAAACGAAATCGTTTTTGAAGAATAAGTAAATAAGAAAAATGTATTTTGAATAGAAGTTTAAGTTCCCACAACATGAATTTATGAAATGATGAAATAGAATGTGCATTTGGGGTCCATTAACATATCATAATTTTTGTATTTTTGTTATTGGCCATGGACGGGAGGGTACAGATGAATAATGGCAGCTAACATCTCAGCCATACTAAAGCAAGATGTCAAACGTTTGGAGGAGTTCACAATTATATAGCTAGTTGATTAACTTTGTTGTATTTGGTTCTGTCTTGTTGCTCGAGCCATTCGAGATCAATAAGTTTGTTTGTTTTAGAGAATATAGTTCTCTCTTTTAGTTTCATTAGGGACTCTATAATAAATTATATGTAGCGAGATGCCACGGAAACTGCAGCAACAACCCATCCCACCCGGAAGAGATAGGGTTACATATTAGGGTCCCGATCCGCTGTAAGATCGGAGCATCACGGTGTTAGATATTCAGAAAGCCAACACTACTCTGCTACAATACAATAGAAGGGTTATACGAGAATAGTAGCCAAGCCAAAGCCAAAGCCAAAATCAAAACCAAAAAGGTGGAAAACCCTTTGTACCGAATAGTACAACTCCGTTTCAAACAAAACAATCCCATACAACACAAAACCAACAACTTTTTTTCGAGAATTTCAACAAAAATTAAAAATTAAACAGGTCTCAAAATCCAATGAATTATCATTCACAGCAAAATAAGTATCCAAAAAATAATGTAGCAATCCAGCCTACAAAAAGGCAAAGCATTTTTAATTTCAAAACCTATTTAGGAGATTCAAAAATTCATATGATTGAAGGAGCAGTGGAATTAAAAGAATTCATTTTCCTTGCACCCAGTTAACTTTGTCCAACAGAACAAAAGTTTTATATCTATAAATTTTCAAATAAATGCCACATGTTGATAGGCAGAACTTTTCTAAAAGCCTGCAAAGCCCAAATAAATTATGAAGAAGAATACACAAAACTAGGAAGCTATACATTTTAATTCAGAGTTATTGAAGAAAAAGAGAAGAACATAACATAGGTTGTTTGGACCCACCTACAGAGAGGGACCCAGACACAAATTTTGCTATTGAAAATGAAATAATAAGAAGTAATCAGTATAGACTCGACCATTTAAACAACGAAGAAATACAAAAACTTAAAAAAGTCTTGTACGAATTCAGTGACATTGTGACAATTTGACTTTCACGAGTACAATAAAGCACTCTATTCACACAAAACATGAGGACACAATTTATAAACGTCCATACAAATATCCCCAAACATTTGATATAGAAATCAACAAACAGATAAATTAAATGATTGAACAGGGTATCATTCGAAAATCGAACTCACCCTACTTTTCACCCATTTGGATCGTTCCAAAAAAAGGAGATGTTTCCAACAAACAAAAATTCAGATTAGTCATTGACTATCGAAATTTAAATGAAGTCACAATAGATGACAAATTCCCAATTCCAGTCATGGATGAAATTCTCGACAAACTGGGAAAATGACTATACTTCACCACCATTGACTTAGCTAAGGAATTTCATCAAATTCAAATGGATCCTGAATCTATTGCAAAAACAGCTTTCTCCACCAAACATGGCCATTACGAATATACACGTATGCCATTTGGTCTTAAAAATGCCCCGGCAACATTTCAAAGATGCATGAATTATATTCTTGAAGACCTTAAACTTCAATTCGAAAAAAGAGAATTTATGAAAAAAGAAACAGAATTCCTTGGTCATATAATAACAACAGAAGGTATAAAACATAATTCAAATAAAATACAAGCAATTAAAAATTTTCCGATTCCAAAGACTTGGAAAGAAATAAAATCATTTTTAGGTTTATGTGGATTCTTCCGGAAATTCATACCAAACTTTGCACATATTGCAAAACCTTTAACTCTTGGATTAAAGAAAGCAGCTAAAATTAACATAAACGACCCATAATTTATTTCATCCTTTGAAAAATTAAAATGTCTCCTTATGAACGATCCCATACTTGCATATCCCGATTTCAAAAAACCATTTTGTCTAACCACAGATGCTAGCAATATAGCTTTAGGTGCGTTTATCTCACAGGACCATAGACCTATTTCTTATGCTAGTGGAACTCTTAACGAACATGAACTTAATTATTTAGCCATAGAAAAGGAACTACTAAACTACCAAATATTTAAGGCCATACCTTTTCGGTAGACATTTTGAAATCCTAAATGATCATAAACATGAAATTACAGAGAAAAAGAGAATCAGATACCAGTAAAGGGAATCACGTAGCAGATGCCCCTTCCAGAATTAAAACAGATGAAAACTTTTTAGGATCAAAAGAAACCACCGTGCTCATGAGGATAATGAAAATTACATTCCAATAGTAGAAAAACCAATTAATTATTTCAACAGGCAAATAGAATTCATTAGAGGTTTAGAAGACAAAGCAGAAGGAATAACTTATTTCCACAAATCAAACATGAAAATAACATACAAAAAAATGACCAATGCTTACGCAAGGGATATAATTAAAAGATATCTTTGCAGTAAGAAAACTGTATTATATTTTCACAATGAACAAGATTTTCCCATATTCCAAAAAGCCTTTATTGAAATAATACGATCGAATGCAAATACAAAAACCTCGAAATCTAGCATTAAGTTAGAGGATCTTCAAACGTTTGCACAATTCAAAGAAATAATCCTAAAACAACATAAGGAATTATTAATCAAGGAATCGAGAAAATGATTAATTTGTTTAAAGAAAAATATTCTTCCCGATTTGCAAAACCTAATTCAAAACATTATAAATGAATGCTCAGTATGCAATATCGCAAAGACAGAAAATAAAAATACAACACTATCTTTTAAAATAACACCAGAAACTTTTAATATCAGAGAAAAATACGTCATGGTCAACAATTTACAATTCTTTCATGCATTGACATTTACTCCAAACTTGCAACACTTGTAGAAGTAAAGTATAGAGATTGGTTAGAAGCCAAGAGAGCGATTATGAAAGTATTCACTGAAATCGGCAAACCAATAGAAATAAAATCAGACAAAGATTCAGTATTTCTGTGTATAGGACTAAAAAATTGGATACAAGAAGAAAATGTAAAGTTAGAAATCACAACAAGTAAAAACGGCATCTCAGACGTAGAAAGATTCCATAAAACAGTAAATGAAAAACTCAGAATTATAAATAGTGAAAATGACATCGAAGATAAATTAATCCAATTTGAAAAAATTCTCTACATATAACATAAAACATGACATAAAACAACTAACCGAACACCAGCGACATTTTTATCCATGCAGGATCACCCGACTATAATACCCAAACGAATAAAATGCATCAAATAAACAATTTAAATAAAAATAGACACGACTTCGAAATCCATACTCGATTTAAACAAGCACCATTAGTAAAGTCAAAAACGACAAATCCATTCAAAAAGACAGGAGAACCAAATCAGTTAGATGAGAAACATTTTAAAGAAATAAATAGAGGATAAAAGCTCACGCACTACAAATCAAAATTCAAGAAGAAAAAGAAAGTTAATAAAAGCAAATGCGACAATTGATTAATTACAGGTCAACAACTCAAGATGACTTTTTTGTGCATTATTTGTGCATTATTCTTAACATTAAAATCAACATGCAGCCAATCCATTCACATAAACCCAGTAAAAGCAACGAACGGTTACTTCATATTTAAGACAGGAACCATGGACTTACCGAAAAACTTTCAATATCATTATTTAAAAATGAATTTAATGCTAATAGACATTACATATAACAATTTAATGCAACAAGCACAGAAATTTAAAGAAATAATCCATATTCAATACTTAACTGAAAAAATAAGTAGGGAAATTAATGGGATACAAATTGTAAAACGTAACAAACGAGGACTAATTAACGGAATTGTTTCAATATATAAATATTTTTTTGGTACTCTTGATCAGGACGATAAAGAAAAAACAAACGTAAGAAAAAACAAACAATCTTGAAAGCAATAGCGTACAAGCAAACGAACTAAATTACGTAACAGACACTATAAATAAGGGTTTAGAAGTATTAAATAACCTCATAGAAGAAAAGAAAAAATCAGAAGAATTAGAAGTTCTAATCTTTAATTTTGAGCATTTCACAGAATACATTGAAAACATAGAAATGGGCATGCAGCTCACTAGACTAGGAATTTTCAACCCAAAACTTTTAAAACATAACATAAGTCATGTTAATTCGGAAAAACTATTGAATACGAAAACATCCACCTGGCTTAAACCAAATTCAAATGAGAAATTTATTATTTCAAACATTCCTCAAGAAATAATAAAAACTTCTATCTTTGAGATACTTTGTTATCCAGATGAAAATAAAACCAGAGGGCCGGGGCTAACTTCGACCGCGTCGAATAGCCATACCCATAGCCATCAAAGTGTAAAAACGTTTTATCCAAAAAGTCTAATGTTGGATGTTTTGCCGGCTCGAGGTCAACTGTTGGGCGAATAAAAACAAAAACCAGAGGGCCGGGGCTAACTTCGACCACGTCAAAGTTTGTATACCCTTGCAAGTTTGTTAGTAACTCTTTTATCTAAACTAACTGTTTTATCTAAAAAGGGTAATGTTTGCGAAAGAACGGCCTTCAATCTTAGCATAGGATATAACGAACTTTCTGATGAAAGTCACTGTTTTCCACCGATCCTTCCTATGGGAGCTATATGATATAGTTACCCTATCTTTACCAAATTCGGCACAGTCATTAACAGATAAGTTAAACTGACAAATGTTAAATTTGAAAGCAATCGCATCAAAAGTAACGAAGTTATTGACAAAAGTCACTGTTTTTGACCGATCGTTCTTATGGGAGCTATATGATATAGTCACCCGATCTTGATCAAATTTGGCACAGTGGTTTATAGTTACAATAAACTTACTTATATTAAATTTTACGACAATAGCTTAAAAAGTAACGAAGTTATTGAGAAAAGTCACTGTTCGTGACTTTGCCGTTTGTATGGGAACTATATGATATAGTCACCCGATCTTGATCAAATTTGGCACAATTATTAATAAGAAAACAAAACTGATCAATACCAACTTTTATGGTAATTGCTGATAAAATAACGAAGTTATTGAGAAAAGTCACTGTTCGTGACTTTGCTGTTTGTATGGGAGCTATATGATATAGTGGTCCGATCCGGCTGAATCCGAGATGTACAAACCCTGCAGTATATACAAGCCTACGTGCAAAATTTCAGTAGCTCTGTAGCTCTTACGGTCTAGGAGGAGTTCGCATCGATCCAGACGGACGGACAGACGGACGGACGGACGGACGGACGGACGGACGGACATGGTTATTTGAACTCGTCTCGTCGTGCTGATCAAGAATATATATACTTTATATGGTCTGAGATGCATCCTTCTATGCATTGCACACTTCTGACCAAAATTAATATACCCTTTTTGCAAGGGTATAATAAAAAACAGTTTGTTCTTATTTTCGTTCCGATATATTTCGACCACTCATCGGTGGTCGTTTTCAGGGCACCTATAAATAACATTGAATTGTGATTTACATAATATTAATTTAACAACAAGAAACACCTACTTAGTTTTACACGTCCGCACACTGTGACGTGGAGCTACACAATGATTTGTCCCTAATAAATGCCTGTATAAATGCGCGCAGTTGTCTGTATCTACCCTGTAATTAAGTCTTATATTTGTCGGGGTATTTATTATGTGCAGCGTCTCCAAAGTGTAACGTTTGTTGTAATGTTGTTCTTGGTCTATTATGTTTACTTCGTCAAAATTTGGGGAATGTCCACTGACAGCACAGTGGGCCATAAGTGCCGTTTTTGGTGCATTGGAGTGTTGACGAAGTTTATAGTCAGATCTATGTTGCGATAGTCTTGTTTTTAGCCTCGATTTTGTTGTCCCTATATATATTTTATCACAGTTTTCTTCATTAGTCCCATTGCACGGTATTTTATATACTACGTTGCTCTTGTCCATTGTATCATTGTACCCTGTCGAAAGCCAGTTGTGGCGTTTCGGTTATAGTCAAAGGAGTTTTTGTATGTTTGGTTATTTTTGCTTTTTGACACTTATTACATTTTTTTTATATATTTGTCTAGATTTCGACCTTATTGAAGTTAATCAAAACTGAGTTTTAGCTTGGCTTCAGGTTAATAAATCTTACTTACTAATTTATTTGTAAGATTTTAAATCATAGGCAGCACAAAAGGTGAGCAGCTTGTCTTTAGCAAAGTCTGCTGATGATGGAACTTGGTGGTTCTTGAAATAGCTAAACAGACTTAAAACGTCCACTTTTGCCGATGACACGGCAATCCTCAGCAGATCCAAATGCCCAATACAAGCCTCTGCAAAATTAGAGGAACACCTCAAGGTGACTAGCAACCTGGCGTATTCGAATTAGAAGAAACTGTCCAGCTCTAATGCTAAACAACGTACCAATTCCTCAAGCCGTGGATGCCACTTACCTTGGTATCCACCTAGACAGAAGACTAACCAAGCGCCAAGCAAGCACATCGAGGCAAAAAAGTCACAGCTTAAACTGAAAGCGAGTAGCTTACATTGGATCATCAATGCTCGGTCCCCTCTACGTCTGGAGTATAACGTCCTCCTATACAACTCCGTACTGAAAACCATCTGGACTTACGGTGCCGTACTATGGGGAAATGCAAGTACCAGCAATGTCGGCATTATACAAAGGGCGCAGTCGAAGATTTTAAAATCAATCACTGGGGCTCCATGGTACATACGGAACGACAACATTCAAAATGATCTAAATATACCTAGCGTAAAATCTGAAATAGGTAGTCAACAACTAAAGTATTCTGCGAAACTGGATGTACACCCTAATGTTCTTGCCAATTCCCTTACGCGAACTAATAATAGAACTCGTCTTAAAAGAAATGACAGACCAACCCAATAATAAATGATTAGGGCCGCCTGCAATATCCCCTGGATATATCTTAAGTACTAGATTAAGAAAAATATCTCAAACTTGTTGTTAGGCTCTAATTTAAGAGTAGATTCAACAAATATATATTAAACTTAAAAAAAAAAAAATTTATTCTGATGATTACCAATTGCAAAATCCTGCTTCATAATACCAGCTACGGGATTTGTCCCAAAGCAACAAAGCAAGCAAAGGCCATCTCGAGGAAACAGTGAAAGGGTTCTGAGGTGTAAAGAATATCCCTTGAGGATCAAGATAAACCAAGGAGCGTAAAGAAAGGTTATAGGATATATCCGAAGGACTAATCCACGTTTCAAGAGACAAAATACAGAAGAGGGAGAACACAAATTGAGCATATACTACAAAATCGAAGTGGTCACCAGCGTCGACTACAGGAGCAAGGGGAAAACTAGAGCAAGTGCCGAGGGATTCGTATTAACCCACCAACGGTGCCCAAGTTCGAAACTTCCTTAGAGAAACCGTAATATCTAGCCGAGCTCACCAATAATATAAATAAACACATATATTAAACAATTGAAAACACAAACGAGTTTCTGATTTCAACCTAGCCCAAGAGATATTATAAATATCCCGAAGGACGAAAAAGAATCGATACAGTACATTCAAAATAGAAACTAAACCCCTATCATTTAGACGGCCTTCTAAGAATAACGTATTATAGTACGTGAAGGCAATCGACTGATAAATCTGTCTTAGATTTGCTAGGTTTTGAGACTCAAAAAGAAATTCTACATTTTGCAAAATACTAAGTTTTGCCAAAACAAGTATTCCATTCTTTGAAATACCATTAGCTCGATTGCCATAAATTCTTTTTATGTTATTTTTAAGAGTATACTCTTCAGTTGAAAGAGTCCAAATTTCGACTAAACATAAGAAGTCTGCAGAGCAAATAATTTGGTCGTTGGCTATGTGTTCGAAGTGTGCCCGAAGAGATTCAACATTGTGGAAGTACATTGTGACTGATGCCGAATGTCTTATGAAGCTTCATTCAAAGCTTTAGAAGCTGACTTTGAACATTTCTAGCTCAAAATATATTTGAAGCAATAACGTCACCTATTAGGAAATGGCCCGATGCGCTAGTGTCCTTACTACAGGCCACGTAAAGCGAAGCTCAGCTAATGTTTCTTTGTAGATGCACTGCGACTTTGCTATATGTGGCGCCCTGTGTTTTATGAATGGTAATAGCCTCAGCAGCGACAACTGAAAATTGCTTCCGATCGATTGAGGCATACTCTGAACGTCCACATTAGAAAACCTGAGATACTTTTTGGATAAGAGTCCACTCATGGTGATGAATATTTCGATTTATGATCTAGCGATGCACCGATGTTTCCGTAAACTTTATCCATAAAACGGTTATAGCTACTGAGCCATTTATATTGCTTTGATCAATCTGCATAAGTAGCCCAGTCGCACCGTTTACAAGACCGTCATTTGTGTCGACATTTACAGTAACCATGTCCTTTGCGTGTGTTTTTAAATGTAAGGAGTAGGTAAGATCTTGAGTTTTGGACTGCTTCTTACTTTACGCGTGCCTTAATGTATTTTGCTTATTAGGGCAGTTGAAACAAATTCATTAGTAATTATTTAAGCAAGTTTCCTGGTATAGTAATTACTGGACAACAGAAGACAACTACTTGTTTAGAGACCTCAATGTCCGATTCTGTCATATTTAGGGACACGAAAAAAGTATCGATACTTATTGGTATCGAGTATATTCGTTATTGGTACCGATATTTTATACTTGATACTTTTGTTTCGATATTTGTACTCGGCAAGTATCCCTGGAGCGGTATCGAGTAAAAAGAAAAATCGCGGGACTACGAGAACCAATCCACTAAATTTGCGACGCCTCTTGATAAAAAAGGAGAAGAAAAGTACCTAATTTCGATTTCTTGTTTACTGGATCCTAGATTCAAAAATATCCCTTTTAAAGACAAGTTAGCTTTTGCGAAATCAATTAAGTTACTGAGACAATATATAACATTCAGTTCAAGTGTTCACTCGAGTGAAAATGAAAATGATTCTTCGATAGAATCAGCATACGATTTATGGAGTCACTATAAGAAGTAGGCGCAGAGAAACTACATAAAAAATCATGTTCTGAAATGAACGTTACAAATGATGACGAATTAAGTCGTTACCTTTCTGCCCAGGTTTCGCCACTCTCTATCGACACTTAAATGACATGAAAGTGGTATATCCAAAACTGCGCACAAGTATTTGGGAATTCCTGCGACATCGGTGCCCTCTGAACGTTTGTTCTCTAAAGTTGGGAGTATATTGACAAAAACTCGCAACCGACTTTAACCGAAACGGCTTGGCAATCTGCTGTTTCTAGGTGATTGTGCGGTGGAGGAGTGGGATATTTAAAAATAATGTAAAAAAAAAATTGATTTGGCGCAAATAAATACTCGATACTTGCAATATCGATACTTAAGTTCCGATATTTTTATGAGTACGATGCTTTTATTTTGATACTACTCACGAGTACGTGATCGATACTTTACCTTCGATATCGTTTCCCTAGTCATATTGGCTTCGGACATATTATTTAATGCAACAGCAAAATCACGATCACCGCGCTGCCGCATTATTTCTGTTAGCTCGAAAAATTTGAAATTATCCCACATTATGCTTGGTGATATTTTTATGCACAAGCTCCTAATCGGTGATATTGACTCGCCTGAGTTATTGGCTCAGGTAAATTTGTCGGTACCATGTAGACAGAGTAGACATCCTAATTTACCTTTAATCCTGAACCGTTTAGGGTCCTCTGCTCTGATTACAACCTTTTATTCCCTGTAATCTGCTCAGGGTCTTCTATTAACACACTTAAAACATCTATCCTTTCCTATTTAGTTCATAGATAGCTGTAGTATTATTTGTTTGTCTGTTTTTTCCATTGTGTATCTGTCCACACGATTCGTGCCGTTCGATTATACGGCTGCACCCCTCTGTCGGTCGGGTGGGAGGTGGGCAGCTATCAGATTGGGCTCGCGCGTAACAGGCTTTGCCCTGGTGTCGTAGGGGCCACTTGAACGTACTGCGCATAGTATTGTCAACGTCCGTAAACTCGTTGCAGAGGTCGGACGTGTTTTTTTGCGCTTATCAAATTGTATTTGTTTTTCCGTATTATAAACTTTTCTTTAACTTAAACTCATTGTCAGTTTAATTAAAAATTTAACTTTCGAATTGAATTTCCTTCCGTTATTTCTTTCAATAATATGCTTTTTGTTTCAATATACATAAATTAAACTTACAACAATTACTTGCATTAGCGGTGTTGTTGTTTAGCTAGTCTTTACTGTTGTAACTAACTCTTGCTCTCTTGCGTACAAATTGTGTTTGCATGTGTTCAATTTGACGCGCTCTCCCGCTCTTTCCTATTCTTGCTTGATTTGCGCTCTCGTCTTTTGCCTACCCGCGACTCAGTAATACGTGTTTTTGTTTTTGTGTATTCTTGTAATTTTTATTTTTTAGTTGTGAAGGCTTACTCTGCACATTAACCCTTGTGTCAGAACTGGTCAGTATATTTCTTATACACATATTGGGTAACCTTTAAAATTTGTATTTTATTTCTTATTTTTTAATTTTCTAAATTAAATTAAATTATATTATAAAATGGTTGTCTGCTCAAAAAGTAATTGTATAGTTGCCACTAATGCTGTTGACTCCCATGATTATATTCTTTGTTGGCTGTGTGACAATGCGGTTCACGTTAAGTGTGCAGATTACACAGGCAGAATCAAGGAGTCTATTGCTAAAGGTGGTGACTCAAAATATGGATGTGATGCTTGCCGGGAGGTCGAGAATGAGATGCGCTCATTCATGAGGCGGACTAGATATTGTTTTGACACTTTGAGGGCAGGTTTTAATAAACTCCAAGCGGAATTTACTGCGGTGGAGACTCAGTTTAGAAGCCTATTGCTTATGAATGAATAACCGAAACGTAAAAGAACCAGTCCTTGAGGTGTTTCAGTATCTGTAGATCCACCAGTGTCTCTTATCGTCTCCAACCAGCCTCAGGCACCGTCCTCTCCCAATGTACAGCAATTGATATCGTTTAAGAGCCCGGTTGTGAATGCGATTAGTAAGGAATTACGGTATCACCTGGGAATGATCTCTTAAAACCGATACCTATTGTAGTGTCCGAGCAATTACTCATTCCAATGGATATTGCCGATAGTTCTAAAAGTGTCGAGGGCCCCGTAAACGAGTTGACTGCTACAGTGGTTGACCGTTGCTGCTGCGGCTGACGCTTTGGGACCGCGGCCTCTCGTTGGCATACCACCAAAGAAACATATATTTGTTTCTATGCTACATCTGATGATGTAATAGCCTATATTCGGAAGAAAGTTAAAGTCTCGAATATTGCGGTGGAGAAGTTTAAATTTTCTTATTCTCGGGACATTTCGTCCTTTAAAATTAGTGTTCCTGCCAATATCTTCGACACTATATGTCGAGAAGATTTTTGACCGAAACATGTAATAGTTAAGGAATATACTGTAAAAAAGAAAAATCGGCAACCGATTCGCTTGCCAACAACACAACTAATGCTATTCCTGCCACATCAGCATCTGCTGGTGTGTCAAAAAACTAGCTTCGTTCCTTAACCAGGGTTACCAGAACATTAGAGGACTGAAATCCAAACTTCCTAATCTATATGCAGATAGTCTTTCTTTTGAGCATAACATTCTAGCTTTTACAGAGACGTGGCTAAAACCTGATATTGCTGATGCATCGGTGTTTTCCACAAACTTTTCTATATTCAGACGTGACCAGATTTCTCACATAGGTGGTGGCGTACTGATAGCTGTTGATGCTGCTTTATCATCTGAAATGATTCAATTTTCTAAATTTTCAATTTAAAAAAAAATTATTAAAAAGGCAAAAAAAAAAAACAATAATAAAAATCCAAAACTAACTAGTTTTGGGCGGGGTTCCTGTGAACCTGTGTTTCTCCAACATTATTTGGAACCTCTACCGCTTACACCGCCGAGCTGCTTGAAGTCCACTATAAGTCATCGAAGGTATAGCTTTAAACACGATTTATAAGGAAAATATAGAATAGTGCGCCGAAATATTTCACACAGCTTCAAATGACGGGGTATTCTACAGCATATCCAAATCCAATCGGTGATTCACATACCTGAAGTTCCCCTTTTAAGATGTGTCTGGTGGTGAGTCTGTCACCGCAAGTGCATCGTTTGAAAGGTTCGTTGGAAAGCAGATGCTCGTGAGTCATTGCGGTGTGTCCGATTCGGATATGGATATATAGCTGCTAATCCTGTCGCGTTGAAGTGTGTATATTGGTGATCAAAGGTTGTCCAGTCTGCATCTTTTTATTTTTTATAAGTTGCGATATGTACTGCTTGTAGTCTTTTTCAGCGGGGGGTGTAAATAAAAAGTGTGGGGATCGAGTTGCTGCATCTGCTGCTGCGTCAGCGTTTTCGTTTCCCATTATTCCTTGATGGCTGGGGACCCAAAAGAGGATAATCTTTTTCTTGGTGCAAATACTCCTAATTTCTTTTATAAGGTGGTTATGGCAGTTTAGATTTTTTACTGCAGAAATCGCGGATAGGCTGTCGGAGAAAATTACGAATTTCCCTTTATTGTTTAGGGCGAATATACAAGCATTTAGGATAGCTAGGGCCTCGGTGGTGAATATGGTATACAGTTCGGGCAGTAAACCTTCTTAAATTAGCGATTTTTTTTTTTTTGACTACGGCAAAAGCAGTCCCGGCTACGGATTTGATGGCATCCGTTAACAACCAGGTCCAGTCGCTTAGTTTCTCGCCTTCTTCCAGGAATAGTTTTCTGTATTTAACGCTTTGTGTAATTTCTTTTTTGTGCGTTTGCAGCGCTAGATTAATGGACCATGGCGGAGCATGGGCTTTTCTGTTTGAGTAAATCGGTAGTTCAATTTTTATTTCTTTTAGTATAATGGCGCACCGACGTATGGTGGATAGGACTTTGTAATTCCTTTTGGCCTTGCTTGCGTTTACACAATTTTTGTTTAGCAGTACGTTTGATGGTGTGCATAGTTTTGGTATAAGTTTTGCGGTGGTTTCATACAATCTGTCTTTTATTGATGGAAGTCCTGCCTCCGCTAGGATACATTTGATCGGCGATGTAGGAAATGCATTAATACTTCGTCGGACAGCGCAATGGTAAGGAACTTGAACTTGTCTTAAGTTCGCGTTCGCACTCCATCCATAGATTGGAAGACCGTAATCCAATTAGAGAGAATTATTGCTCTGGTAATATTAATTAGGACGTTTAAGTGTATGTAGGAGAATTTTGAACAAAGAAATTTAATTATGTTTAGTCTAGCTTCTAAATTATTTGTTAAAGTTGTACAGTGTTACCTAAACTTAAATTTTCTATCATCTATTATTCCATGTATTCTCAATTTCTCCACAGTTTCTATATTTATATTATTAAACGATAAGTTGTGAGCTGGGCAGCGATGTTTACGACAAATGTGAAGTACTTTGCATTTTTCTATTGACAGCAAGGCACCTGAAGAATTCCCCCCAGTTCTTGATATCTTGTAGGACTTTTAGAAATGTGTTTGTTACAGTGTTTGCGTCTTTTAGTTTCGTGTAGATTATTGCATCGTCAGCATACATAGATACCTGTATTGTCTGGACGTTGACGCGTACAATGCGAAGTACGTTCAAGTGGTCCATACAACACCAGGACATAGCCTGTTTCGAGCGAGTCCAAGCAGAGCGCTGTCCACCTCCCGCCAGACCGACCGTGGGCGCAGCCGTATATCGGACGGCATGATCGCGTGGACACACACAAGTATAACGGTCAAACAATTAAAAATATGATTAACTACAGCTAATTACGAGCTAAATGTGCTAAAATAAAGGTTTTCACAAGAGAAAGAGAGGCTTCTGAACTGATTACGGGATACAGAAGATTGTAATCAGAACATAGGACTCGAAAAGGTTCATGCAAAGAATAGTTAGAGCTACAATGTTTTAACGATACAGGAATAAAATTTCTAGTGGGTCTACGGGGTACAGATAGGTTTAAATGGTTCAATAGCTCAGGAGAGTCTATTTCACCTATTAAAAGTTTATGAATAAAAATAGCACCAAGCATTACTCTACGATTAATTAATGAAGGAAGATTGATTGAAAAAAGCCTACTGGAGTATGATGGCAAATTGACATTGCGATCCCAATTTAGACCATGAAGAGCAAATAGCAGAAATTGCTTTGGAACAGATTCAATTTTACTTTGGTGCGTCTCATATTGAGGTGACCATATGCAAGATCCGTACTCTAAGATAGGACGGATTAATGAAGTATACAAAAGTTTGGTTGTGTACGGATCGTCAAACTCTTTTGACCATCGTTTCACAAACCCAAGAACATTCATAGCTTTACTAACTGTAGCAGAAATATGAGGATTAAAGGTTAATTTATGGTCTATAAGAACACCTAAGTCATTGACAATATCTAACCGCTCTAAGGCAGTGTCGTTAAGATAATAAGTTGCTAAGTGTGGAGTGCATCTATAAAAAGACATAACTTTACATTTAGAGCCGTTAAGGTTTAATAGGTTGGTTTCACACCAACTCTGAAGATCATTAAGATCCGATTGAAGTAGCCAAGAAGACGATATGTCTTTAAAACTGAGGTAAAGCTTAACATCATCCGCGTACATAAGCACCCGAGAATGTGACACTACCAATGGAAGATCATTTATAAAAAGAGAGAATAGCAATGGACCCAAATGACTACCCTGAGGTACTCCAGAAGTCACTTGGGTGGTCTTAGAAAATGAAGACTTAAAGAGGACCTTTTGTGTACGCCTAGAAAAATTTTATGTTGTATTTTTATGTTGTAGTACAATCGAGTTTAGTTTATCAAAAGCTATTATGAACAGAATTACTGAAAGTGGAGAACCTTGTGGGATGCCGTTAAATAGCAGATGTGGTTTTGATAGAGTGTTGTTTACTCGCACTCGGAATGACCGGTGGGCCATAAAGGCCTTTACTACACTAAAGATTCTAGGTCCAACCCAATTGGGGATGGGAACAACCACTGCTGTGGTCCACACATGTGGGTATTTTCCTTGATTTAAAATTTGGTTGTAGAGTCCAACTAGCTTATGTTTTGTATCAGTTGTCAGGTTTTTCAGCATAGGGTACGATATACGATCAAAACCTGGTGTTTTGCTTTTTGTCTGTGTTAGTTCTGCTTCAAATTCGAGAAAAGTTATATCGGCTTCAAGATGTTTTGCTGGAGGTGCAACTTTGTCTGGGTGGTAGTTAATGGCAAGAAGCGGCTTTATTGGAAATATACTCCAATAACGAAAAAGTTTTGATCTTTTGAGTAGTTGGACCATTTTTCTCCTAATGCTTCAGCGATCTCCTTTGAGGATGTTAGTAGAGTTTGATTGACTTTTAAACATTTGAGTGGCGTTTTGGGTACTCCGGTTAAAGTTTTAATATCGGTCCAAATTCTTTTTGGGAACGCTGGTGGCTTTTGCTTCTCTTTTAAACAGAGCTTTTGCTTTTTGTAGGCAACAAGGTTGTGTAGACTCATGTTGCGTCTAAATATTATCCATTGGTATTGTTTATTCTCGCGGAGTTTGTTTAGTGTCGTACTCCACCAAGCTACGTTCTTTTTCTGTGGTATTCCTTTGGTTTATGGTATGGCTATATTTGCTGCTTCGTGAATGGCTTTAGTTAATTTGGAAACACCTTGGTTAATGTTGCAATATCTTAAGTCTTTTATACTAGTTGATAGCTCTTTTTGAAATTTCGTCCAGTTAGCAATGTCTGTTTTATATTTAGGAATATGTGTGACTTTCTTGGTTTCAAATTGTGTAATTATGGTGGTGGTTATCGGGAAGTGATCGCTTCTATGTAAGTAATTGTCGATTTTACAGTGGCATCTGTGGACGATTGACGATGAGACTGTTGTAAGATCAATACAAGTGAAGGAGTTATGTGTTGAGAAGTGCGTAGCTGAGCCGTCGTTAAACAGAACAAGATCAGCTCTCTCGATGAGCTTTTCGATCCTTTTTCCTGAATAAGCATAGTATTAAAATTGGATATTGGGAGAAGTAGGTCATTTACTGTAAAGTCTTGGTTTGGTGGTATGTAGGTGTTAATTATCGTAATTTTTGTGTTTAAATTTAGTTGACGTGCATCTCCTAAAACGTTGGATGCCAGTGGCATATGTTTATATGGAATGTGACGTTTGATTAAGAAGCCAGCTTCTTGTTTGTTTGTTCTTATAGAGTAAAGATTTTTAAAATAGCCATTGTATGTCTTAGGAACTATAACATTGTTTTTATTGTGTGGAATGTGAGACTCTTGAATATCTGGGTCCGTGTCTTTGTGTTTGTTTTTTGTGTATTCGCTTTGGTTTTTGTGAACGCCAGTTCGTTGTTGTAGTGTGGGGGAGGCGGAGTAATAGGTAGGGGGGATATTAGGTAGCGTGGGTGTTTTTGTTTTTGGTTGCTCGTTGTTCTTTGCTATGATAAAAGTTTTTGTACTTTCTTTCGTGGTTTGTGTTTTCGTTTCGATCGTCGGGGGGGTAGAAGTGGAGGCAGTAGCCTAGGAGTAACTGAGAGTGTTGATGGTGTTTTTGTTGTTGTTTGTGAAGAACTCTAGCTTCACGTATGCTGCATTTCCTTATTGTCTTTATTTTAAGTATGTCTTTCTGTTCTTGATATATTTTGCATGTGGGTGAAGATGCTGCGTGTTCCTCTCCGCAGTTTGCGCATCGAGAGCAATCGCTTGGCGGATGTGGGGGGAGGTTGCAGTCTACACATCTGGCGTGGTTTTTACAGTTTTTGGCCGTATGACCCAACAGCTGACAGGTTTTGCAGCGCATCAGATTTGGAATATATTCGCGTACTTTTACAGTGTTTCAAGAAATTGCAAGTTTGTTAGGGAGTGTGTACAAGTCGAAGGTTATCAAGACAACACCTGAGGGTTTTGGTGTGCCATCAGTCATTCGATTGAATTTGTATACCGAGGTCACGTGCTGAGATTTTAATTCTTGTACGATTTCTTCTTCTGATACATTGTTGAGGAAGGGTTCATAAATGGTACCTTTGATGCTGTTTAGTGATTCGTGCAGTTTACAGTTAATTTTGCATATACCGGGAAGTTCGTTTGCTTTCAAGAACTTTTCGGCCACCTCTTTGTTTTTGACAAGCATGAGAAGGTTTCCGTCGCGTAAGGTAGATATGGAGACAATGACTTTGCCGATTAGTTGAATTGCTCTATGTACTGCAAAGTATGAGTATTCTGATATGGGTTTGAGTGCGTCTTTAGCTGGTAAGATGATGTATTTAGTGTTTTGTACTGTGACTTCTGGCAGATCTGGAAACTCGATTGGTGTTTTTTGAAATTGTCTTTTCTTTTTAGTCTTAGGGCTATCTCTTAGTAAGGAAAACATGTTTTCCCTACCTATGGGTGGCCCTGGGGCCATGGTGTTGCTTTTTTTTCTTTTCTTCGCAAATGAAAAAGATTCAGCTCACTACTTGATGGTCAAAAAAAAAAAAACAGAACAAAAAAGAAAGTGGGAGGTAAACGAGTGATAGTTTGATCGGGACGAGCTTATCATTCATTACCATTCATTGTTTTTGGTAATGGTCCAATTGTATCTATTATTATTGGGGTTGGTGTTATTATCAATGGTGAGTGGTTGTGTCTGGTTGTTTGACTAGTTTGCACTTTTCGCAATTTTTGATGTATGTTGCAACGTCTCGAGACATGTTTTTCTAAAAAAAATCTCTTTTTATTTTTGTTTTTCTACAAAACATCTCTTTTTATTTTTCCTAGTGTTCTGTTTACCGCACAATGACCTCCCTCTATTAGGTCATTTTAATATTTTTTTAATGTATCTATTATTTCTTCTTGATTTGTTATTACTTTTAAATGTTTCAATGTGTATTTTCCTTTTTGTTTTAATTCATTGAGTATAAGTGACCTAAATAGTTTTTCTGACATGTCTAACTTCAGTTTTTAGATTCTGTGAGCACCAGCTTCTTTTTCAAGCCTTGGAAGGAATAGATCTGGATCTATTCTTCCATTAATGATCAAATCGCCTATGTTGGAGAGTAACTTTTCTTTATTTTTGCTAATAAAACATTTGCATTTTTTGACTCTAAGTTGGGCATATTTTTTGGCTTCGTTAGGATTTATTATTTCATATTGTCATTGTTAATGTTGTTTTCCTTATGTGTTAATTTTTTTGTTTCTGATCTTGTTGCTACTTTAAGTATTTTATTAGTTTCTATGTTTTTTATGATTTTCTGCATCTGCTGCTAGTGGCTCTGCAGCTGTTGGTTCTGGTGCTGTTGCTGCCTTGCCTGTTTTCCTCTCTGGTGCGCTTTTAACAGGTTATCTACTTTGTCCCACAGCTTGCATGTTTCCGCCCGCTGTTTTCGAAAGCGGACCAGGTGCCGCCTCGACGCTTCGGCCTTAGAACCAGGGGGTTGGCCGTCAATGCGTCCTCCTCTCGCCTCCTTCTATTGAGCTCTGCTCTTGCCGCTGGTTGCCTGGCACGGTACTCCTCTGTGCTCAAAGGACGTTTACCGTCCAATGGGCAGTCCTTCAATGCCTTCTGGAGTGCTTGGTTTACGTCCATAGGAATTTGTACTTGGGCTCCGTTTTTTTTTTTTTTTTGTTCTCTTTGCCTTTTGCTTATGGCAAGGATTTTTCTTCTTTTTTTTTTTTCTTTTGCCTTTTTAAATGTTGCCAATGGAAGGCAGTATCGCCATATAATAGGCAAAGGCAAGGTTTGACTTGAAGTGATTTATTGGGGCCGCCAGCCCGGTATTTATAGGAGCATTTACATTGCTCTTTAGGCTAGTGTCCTTAACAGTACTTAAAGCTAAACATAATGCTTAAGTTCTAATTACTCTATCCCTAAAAGTATGTGGCCTAATGCTATCCCTAAAATAGAATACAAAATACAAAAAACGGAAGGCCCACCGTATTACACATGTTGTTTTTACACTTTTTTGCATATAGTTCAATATACTATAACAAAAATTTGGGCGCGACAATTAGTTGGTTAAGGCGAAGCCCTTTACAGTAATTTGATGGCGCCCAAGGGTATGCACATAAAAAAGGTGGAATCTGCAGTTGCAAGCTTTGCCGTTCCTTTCTCGCTTCATGTCATTGGAATTCCCAAATACTTTTAGCGTTCAAGATATGGAAAAAGGGTTTGCGGTTAAGTCCGTTGTCAACATATTCGCACAGCCGCTTTTTAAAATCGAGCTCCAACCAGATGCAAAGCTGTCGAAGCCAAATGAAGTGCACCCAATCTACAACCTTCAGCTCCTATTGCACAGAAGAATCACCGGGAAAGGAGCCCCATAAGAGATACCAACCACCGCAGTGTAAAAACTTCCAGGAATACAACCACACCTCTAACAATTGTAATCTTAGGTCAGTGTGTGTTGGCTGCGGCGACCATCATAAAGATGGCATTTGCACCAAGGACAGAAACAACGTCGCATCAAGACTATGCAGTAACTGTGGAGGGAACCACACAGCCAACTACAGGGGATGTCCTGTCTTCAAGGTTCTTAAATCGCACCTAAACGGGCGTAAACCCCCAGCTGGACCAAAAATCACTTTCAACGCCTCCAAAACTACACCGGAGGTATTCTTCGCCAAGGCTGTTAGATCATCTAACATGCCTGCTACAACCAATCCTAGTGTATCCTTCGCTAGTAAACTCCGAACTAGACAGACGGAGCCCGCGAAAGAGACCCCGTCACTCCACCATATACAGAATCCGCAACCTAGCGCACCAGAACTTGGCCAGCAAACTCCAAGAGGTTTAGAGGCTCTATTGTTCTCACTTAATCAAAACATGACCGCTTTTATGACGTTCATGCGAAACTGTATGCAGGAACTGATGCGGAATCAAAACCTGCTTATCCAGAAGCTTATCAAGAATAAATAATGGCTTCCCTACGTCTATATCTCTGGAATGCTAACGGCATCTCCAAGCAAAAATGAACTGCAACTATTCCTAGACTCAAGTGAAATCGACGTCATGCTGATATCGGAAACACATTTGCATCAAAAAATAGTTTTCAAATACCAAAACATACCTTCTACGCAACAAACCACCTGAACAGATTTGAAACACAGCACCTACAAGCAACTGCTATAACCGTCCAATCCAGCTGCAGCAACACTACGTTGGTTGCGCTGTACTGCCCACCACGCTTCTCGATCTGTGAAAAGGAATTCACCGGGTTCTTTAACACACTCGGAGAACCCTTCATTGCAGCAGGGGACTATAACGCCAAACATACGCACCGGGGATCTCGCCTGGTAAATCCAAAAGCCAAGCAGTTGTACAACACAATAGTCAACCCACTCAATAAGATGGATTGCGTCTCACCGGGTAGGCCTACTTATGGGCTTACAAATCCACAGAAAGTGCCTCTCTTGATTGATTTTGTAGTAACCAAGAGGATTCCGCGTAATCCGATCACTGCGGAAACACTGCTAGATTTAACCTCCTATTCACACTGTTAACAAGACCTCAAGTACTTGATCGCCCATATATGCTTACAAACAACAAAACAAATTGGCTTAAATTTGAAATGTAGCCCACCCAACTTTAAGCGCTTCTACAGAGACAGTTTCACCAATAAGGGGTCCAACCGTTGGATGGGCCCGCAGTGGCGAAGAGGGGCTACCGTATTTGCCACACATCTTAAAATGGTTTTCCAGCCAAATCCAACATCAAACTCATTTGTATTTCCCCCTTCGAGCACATTAACGGATAGTGAGAACTCGGAACTCCAATCGGATGAGATCACTGCAATTATTAAAAACCACATAAATCTGAACAAAGCCCCTGGCCATAACCTAATCACACCGAAAATGATCCTAGAACTCCCTACCATCGCTATACAATACATCTGCAAAATGTTCAACGCTAGAATAAGAATTGGCTACTTCCCAAGAGCATGGAAAAGGTCCACTATCATTTCTCATCTTTCGACAGAGTTTGGCTGGAGGGTCTAATGTTCAAAATCCGGCAGAAACTCCCACAGTACACCCACAAACTCATGGAATCTTACCTTTACAATAGAAAATTCGCTGTAAGATGTAATGGCTCCGTCTCGGCTGACTTTGAAATCGAAGTTGGTGTACCGCAAGGCAGTGTAATCGGCCCATTGCTCTACCTGCTGTACACTGCAGACTTACCAACGAGTTTAGGACTTACAACGTCCACTTTTGCCGATGACACGGCAATCCTCAGCAGATCCAAATTCCCAATACAAGCCTCTGCAAAATTAGAGGAACACCTAGCAACCTGGCGTATTCGGGTCAGCGAGCAGAAATGCAATCATGTTACATTTACGCTTAACAGAAGAAACTGTCCAGCTCTAATGCTAAACAACGTACCGATTCCTCAAGCCGTGGATGCCACTTACCTTGGTATCCACCTAGACAGAAGACTAACCAAGCGCCAAGCAAGCACATCGAGGCAAAAAAGTCACAGCTTAAACTGAAAGCGAGTAGCTTACATTGGATCATCAATGCTCGGTCCCCTCTACGTCTGGAGTATAACGTCCTCCTATACAACTCCGTACTGAAAACCATCTGGACTTACGGTGCCGTACTATGGGGAAATGCAAGTACCAGCAATGTCGGCATTATACAAAGGGCGCAGTCGAAGATTTTAAAATCAATCACTGGGGCTCCATGGTACATACGGAACGACAACATTCAAAATGATCTAAATATACCTAGCGTAAAATCTGAAATAGGTAGTCAACAACTAAAGTATTCTGCGAAACTGGATGTACACCCTAATGTTCTTGCCAATTCCCTTACGCGAACTAATAATAGAACTCGTCTTAAAAGAAATGACAGACCAACCCAATAATAAATGATTAGGGCCGCCTGCAATATCCCCTGGATATATCTTAAGTACTAGATTAAGAAAAATATCTCAAACTTGTTGTTAGGCTCTAATTTAAGAGTAGATTCAACAAATATGTATTAAACGTTAAAAAAAAAAAGTCGTGACCAAATTTCTCGCGTAGGTGGCGTTCGGATAGCTATTGATGCTGCTTTATATATAATAATAATATAATAATTCAATTTTTTATACCCAGGAGACGAAGATTGCCGTTGTTAAAGTAAATCTTAAATCTTTTAATGCTTTTATTACTTTTTCCTATTATCCCCCATCGTCAGACATTATGGTCTATTTAAATCATTTAGAGGCAATTCAGTTTGTCTCCTCTTTAGTTTCTTATCAAGATATACTGATAGTTTTAGATGATTTTAATTTACCTGCTTTGTCATGGTCACTAACAGATGAATCTACCATGTTGCTGCCCTCTATGTCACATGACTTTATTGATGGCCTTCTAGCTTATCTTTATCCCAAGTCAATCCTGTCTTAAATTCTAATGGAAAATCGTTAGATCTTATTTTTATATTGGATTCTTCTTTTTGTGATGTTTCTAGGATCGAACCTTTTGTTCTTCCCAAAGATAAATTTCATCCAACATTAAATTTAAAAATTTATCTAGCCTCACTATCACCATTACTTGGTTCAAATCAGTTACCTCTAACTAGGTGTTTTCGTAAGACTGACTTTGCCAGCCTTAATGAAAACATTTTTACTACCGATTGGTCTTATCTGTACAATTGTAGATATATGAACTCAGCTATTCGCTTCTTTAATGATACTCTGCATTCACTCTTTGATATTTGTGTGCCTCTTGGTAGGCAGGAGCGGCTTAATAAACCTCCCTGGTTCTCTCGAGAGTTATCCAATTTGAAAAATGTGAAGACTCGATATTATAAGAAGTTTCAAAAAACACGTCGTTCATCAGATTACGCTCTGTATACACTCGCTCGTTCAAAATTCATGATGCTTAGCACACAATGCTATAAGAATTATCTTCAGCGCTGTAAGCTTCAGTTTTCTTCTGACCCTAAACAATTTTATAATTTCGTTAACTCTAAACGTAAGACCTCTGTGCATCCATCTTTTTTGTTCTTTCAAAATTAAAAAATCGTATATCATTCCTCTGCATAAAAATGGCAAAAAGTCCGAAGCCTCTAACTATAGGGAGATTTCAAAATTGTCCGCTATTCCGAAAGCTTTTCAGAAAATTATAACTTCGCAATTGCACCATTTTTGCAGCTCTATTATTTGGCCATCCCAACATGGGTTTGTGAAACGAAGATCTACAACCACTAACCTTTTAGAATTTACCTCTTTAATCATCAAGGGGTTCAAAAATGCTAAACACCGAATTCAGCAAAGCCTTTGATTTCGTTAATCATACCCTATTACTTTCTAAACTGGACGACATTGGATTCCCACCCCTTTTCCTTTCTTGGGTTCGAGAATATTTAACAAATAGAAAACAGAAGGTACTTTTTAAGTCTTCTTTTTCTGTTTCCATTCCTGTGACTTCTGGTGTACCTCAAGGTAGTCATCTTGGCCCCTGCTTTTTACTTTATTTATTAACGATCTTCCATCAGTCATTATTCAGTCGCGCGTGCTTATGTATGCTGACGATGTTAAGCTTTGTCTTACTTATAAAAAAACAGATTCATTTAGTCGGCTACAAGCTGATCTTAAACATTTTCATTCCTGGTGCCAGTTTAATTTATTAAATCTTATCACTATCAAATGTAAAGTAATGACTTTTTATCGTAATTCTCCTCAACTGGTCACTTATTTTCTAAACAATAGTCCTTTGGAACGTCTAAATAATATGAATGATTTGGGCGTACTTATGGACCATAAGATAAATTTTAAAAGCCATATTTCCACCACGGTCGCAAAAGATTGTCAAAAGAACTTGATGACCCCTATACCACTAAAGTTCTTTTTACTTCGCTTGTCGAATAAAAAGTCTATTTAATATAAAGTGAATAAAAAGTATATTTGATAAGAAGTAAATACAAATGTAAAAGTGACAAAATTATTGGTAACCAAACTTCAAAAAGTTAGTCAGTTCAAAGTGGTATAAGAAATGTACAAGGTTAAATCTATAATAGACAAGCAAATAATTAAAGATTGATATTTAAAACAAGTTCCTAGACGGCACTATTTTAAAGGACTCTAATTTGGCATCATAAAATTATAATCATTTATTATTATTTCTTTAATCGTTGTTTTGCCTTTAATATGCCACGCGGATCTTCCTCATCCCAATAAACTCAACGTCAGGCAGCACGGAACCGAAATCGTGCCCATACATATACATACATATACTCAATACATGGTTGCTGTCCTTCGAGCCAATCTAGAACAACGGAAAATCGAACTGCAACTCGACGCTCAGAATCATTCTGAAAGGCATCGCAGCTTGCGAGTTAGACTTGCACAACGCTTTCGCAATATGGAATCGCGTAGCCAATCTCGTCTCGATCCGGAATACAGTGCTGCAGAGCTACAAATCAACACTGCTGGACATCGTCAAGCTCAGTTGGATCCGGAGTACACCTTAGCCGAACAGACGTCGTCGAGCTCGCTTGGATCCGAGCTACGTTGCCGCGGAGCAAGAGCGAAACACAGCCGGCCCAAAGTTGAGACATTTTTAGTAAATGGGAATAAATGATAATTTTTACAAAAAATCGCAACTTTAAAACTGAATATTGGGCGATTTCAACAATCGAATAATTAAATCGTTATTGAACTAGAAGCGTTTAAAAATGGAATACAACTAACAAGGATCAACTAGGATCAATGCCGGACTACATACACTAGGTAGGTGAAATATTTACCTATCCCAATATGCGGAGACCTGTGACACCGATGGGTAAGCCATAAAACTAAGGCAACCTCGCCTAAAAAATGCGCTGCAGTTATAATGAAGAAGAAGAGCGCATGCGTATTTGCCTCTACTTACATACACAAAGGGTAATACCGATTTTGCGTTCTACCTAATTCAAAAAATATAATACAAAGTGCTAATTATTCCTCTCAATTGCGACAGTTTATTTTTAACTTCATAAATGGAAACACCTTAAATCCGGACTGAATAGTATTTGTCGATATAATTCAAGACAATTTTATTTATTAGTGCAAAAATGTTGTTAAAGAATAGAAGTTTTCCATGAGTGTGAAAACCAAAATGATTTTGAAATGGGATTTCTGAAGGAGATGGGCGTTTCATTCGAAAACACTAGTACGGAGCTTAAGGTAAAAATCAAATATACATACTCTAACTTAAGGCAAAAATAAAAGAAATCTGCCTTCGTGAAAAAACGAGTAAATTATCTTGAGGAGTATACGAGATTCGTAAATTCGGAGAAAGAAGAAGGTAGGAAGGCAGAAATCTGCCACATTTCGTGAAAAAAATGAAAATTAGCTCGAGGAGTATACGAGATTCGTAAATTCGGAAAAAATGAAGAAGGTAGGACTGACACGCAAAAGAACGAATACGAAAACACGAATGATGGAAATACTTCAAGGAGATTTTTATACCATACACCCATAGGGTGAAATGGTATATTAAAGTCGCCAAAATGTATGTAACAGGCAGAAGGAAGCTTTTCCGACCCCATAAAGTATATATATTCTTGATCAGTATCAACAGCCGAGTCGATATAGCCATGTCCGTCTGTCCGTCCGTCTGTCCGTCCGTCCGTCCGTCCGTCCGTCCGTCCGTCCGTCTGTCCGTCCGTATGAACGCCTAGATCTCAGAGACTATAAGAGATAGAGCCACCAAATTTGGTATGTAGGCTCATGTAGTATGTAGAGTGATCGAGTTTATTTCAAAATTTTGCCACGCCCCTTTCCGCCCCCCGCAATTCAAAAAAAACGTTTATCTCAAAAACTATTGCAGCTAGAGACACCATATTTGGTATGTATATTTGCTTAGTAAATGCGCTCATTTTGTAATTATAAAGATTTTGCCACGCCCCTTTCCGCCCCCGCAATTAAAAAAAAAACGTTTATCTCAAAAACTATTGCAGCTAGAGACACCATATTTGGTATGTATGTTTGGTTAGTAAATGCGCATATTTTGTATGTATAAAGATTTTGCCACGCCCCTTTCCGCCCCCGCAATTTGAAAAACTCGATTATCTCCCGTAATTTTTGAAAAAATTACAAAATTTGCAATCAAATTTGGCACACTTGAATTTGATACTAATACCCAGCAAAATACCAAATTTGATCAAAATCGGACAAAAAATAGCCAAGTTATGCATATAAACGTTTTTCCATAAGGCCGGAGTTGGCCGTTGGTGGCGCTAGGGTGCTCAGATGCATGAGTGAGCGCGATACTAAGATATGCTACTAAAGCATGTGAACAGAACTTTTTTAAAATCGGCAAATGCATTTGTTATTACAAATTTGAAATATTTGTTTTACTGGTGTATGGTATACCTAAGTCGGCGAGACGACTTACTTACTTCATTTGATTATGATGAAATGACATCTTCAATGACAGGTAATAGTCAAGAGATCATTAAAAGGTTAACTGTTATCTTGAATGTTATAAATTGAAGGGAAATTTCTATTTGTTTCCTGTTGTCACTTCTGATGATGTAATAGCCTATATTGGGAAGAAAGTTAACGTCTCGAATATTGCGGTGGAAAAGTTTAAATTTTCGTATTCTCGGGACATTTCGTCCTTTAAAATTAGTGTTTCTGCCAATATCTCAGACTTTATATGTCGAGAAGATTTTTGGCCGAGACATATAATAAGGAATATACTGTAAAAAAGAAAAATCGGCAACCGATTCGCTTGCCAACAACAACAAGTAATACTATTCCTGCCACATCAGCACCTGAATCGCATTTCTAATCAACATGCGTTTACTATTACGCAACTCACACGTGCGTGCAACAACGCATATCAGGCAGTTGATTCAGGAGAATCAGTCAATGCATTGCACCATCGTTTACTAAGACGCAAAACCACTTACGATCATTTGATGGATCTTAGCAAGGATTATTGACAATTTCAAGGGGAAGAAAACTACGTCAACCCTAATGACGAGCTTGAAGAATGCGAAGAGAAACAAATGCGCATTCACGACACCTAAACTGTTTGAGAAAATTATGACGTCTAAAATACAGCATTTGTGTAAATCTATTTTTTCGCCATACCAGCATGGGTTTGTCAAGAATAGGTCTACCACAACTAACCTTCTACAGTTTACATCTTTTGTAATCCAAGGTTTTAAGAAACAAAAGCAAACTGATGTCATATATACGGATTTCAGTAAGGCTTTCGATTCAGTAAACAATGCCTTACTATTACATAAGCTGAATTTAGTTGGCTTTCCGGATGCTCTGCTTGCTTGGATTTCACAATATCTAAGCAATAGGAGGCAGAGAATTCTTTTTATGTCGTCTCTTTCTAAGATCATTTGTGTTGAATCGGGAGTCCCACAGGGCAGTCACCTTGGCCCATTACTATTCACCATATCTATTAATGATCTCCCCACCGTTCTTTTAAATTCTAGAGTTCTTATGTATGCCGATGATGTACAAATCGCTAATCGCATCGTAGACTCTCTCTCATGTCATACCTTCCAAGCTGACCTGAATGCTTTTCAGGGGTGGTGTAGGGCTAACTTGTTATCGCTAAACTGTTCTAAGTGCAAAATTATGTCTTCTTATAGAGGTTCTCCCTAATTAACGAGTTACTTTTTAAATAATTTCCCGTTAGAAAGAATTAATAATACTTCTTTGGTTATACAAGATTGGGGGATCTTAATAGACCACAAACTTAGTTTTAATCAGCATATATCGACTACTGTTAGTAGAGCTAAGAGTGTTCTTGGCTTTATAAAACGCTGGTCGAAAAAGTTCAAGGATCCATATACTACCAAAATACTTTATACTTCTTTAGTCCGCCCCTTATTGGAGTATAGATCTTGTATTTGGTCTCCTCAATATGAGTTTTATCAAAACAAATTAGAATCTGTACAAAAATAGTTTTTACTCTTTGCCTTTCGTGATTTGCGCTGGGATCCAACTGTACAACTTCCATCTTATTCTAGTCGACTTCAGTTAATTAACCTTCCTTCTTTAGCTAATCGTAGAACTATGCTTGGTGTTTTTTTTCTTTACAAACTTTTGAATGGTGAGATTGACTTTTCCGAGCTGTTGAGCCAAATTAAAATTTCTGTTCCATCTAGAAGGATCCGCAATTTCACACCGCTTTTACTTCCCACTTGCACAACTAACTTTTCTCTGCATGAACCTTTTCGTATACTATGTAGTGACTACAACAGACTTTGGCACGTTATCGGTTTCCGAAACATCGCTTCCTGTTATAAAAACTGCGATCTTGTCCTTCCTCGCTCGTAATTAGTTGTAATCATCTTTATTTTAACCTATCCTGTTTTCTTTTTATATGTAACTTATTCTCTGGGGTTTTAGACGAACGTTCGGATTTTTGTCGAAGTTCTCTGGGGTTCCACGCTCAGGCTAGCGTTTGTAACCAAAAAATCTTGAGTTTGACGCATCTATGTATTCTATGGTTAGTGCTATTATCTTATTACATTTAATATTTTCTATTTCTTTAGTTTAATTTATCTTTATATATGTAATACGCCTATGCCCTTAGGTCGGAGTGGGTAGAGGTTGTAACATTAACTTTACTTAGGGTCATTCGTAACAGGCCCAGGCCTGGTGTCATATGGGCCACTTGTTCGTACTGAGCGTTGTACGACTACGTCTATATATATATATAGAACTACTACAAGGCATATGATGTACTCCCAGAAGCTACCAGCGTGCTACGGAATTCAGTCAATTCAACTGTTGAGCTTACTCCTTAAATACTTCATACACTTAATGAAACTGGCATCAAATCGGAATTACAGTGTGAAAGAATCAAGATTCCAACGTTTTCGGGAAACTATGAGGATTGGACGCAATTCAGTGATTTATTTAAAGGCTCAATAAATCAAAAACAAAGAGTCACATAACACTAGATTTTCGCATTCTGGTCCGACCCTACTCGATGCAGGGTCGTCAATCAGGTTGGCGACTGAAGCATTTGTTCAACGGTTTCGTTTTACACGAACACATGTCCAAATATCAGTTTCAAGTCTTGCCGCCAATAGTGCAGGAGTCACCAGAGGGCACTTAGGAATACAACTATATTCGCGGACCAATTGAAACTCTATTGAAGTCACTACGCTAATCATGAGTGTACTAACGTCATCGATACCAGCGCAAGCAATCATAACGAGCTCAAACCACTGGAGGCAGATTCGTCAGTTGAAGCCGGCTGATCCCTCATTTCACATACCTAATGGCAACTATGAAATCTCTACTTAGGAGAGATTAAAACATTTGGTAAAAACAATCCTATTGTTTTTAACACAAAATTCGGTTGGGTCATTGCCAGTTCATAAAGCGCTGCAGGTGACGCCATAATTCCAGTATTTTCCTACCATGCTCATGAAAACATCGACACATGGGTTCGGACTTTTTGGGACCTAGACAATGTTCAAGCATCAAAAGACACAATTGAAGCCGCCGATCCAGTAGAGCAACACTTTCGACGTACACATACCCGCACACAGGATGGAATGTACATCGTCAACCACCCATTTAAAGATGAAGCCCCACCCTTCTACCAAACGTTGTCTCAGGCTAAGCAACTATTTAGTTCATTAAAACGACAATTTCGTAAGGATTCTCAAATTAAGCAGCACTATGTAAAGTATACGAATACGAAGACCAAGGACACATGGAACTTCTATCACAAATGCAAATAGACGAAATTCCTGATACTTGTGTACATTTAGCTAATCACGCTGTACTTAATCCAGGCTGCTCGACTACAAAATGTCGCGTTGTATTTGACGGATGGAAAGGATGAGAAAGGTTTCTCGCTAAATGACCGGCTTCACACAGGACCATCTATTGAACGGGATTTATTGGGAGTATGTCTACGTTTTCGACATCATCGCTATGTTGCACGGGTTTGCAGATGCTTCGGCACAAGCTTATGCAGCTGTGGTGTACAGTCGAGTGAAATTCGGAGACAGTTACCAGTTACGCTCAACACGAGTAGTACCACTGAAACCAATATCGATGCCACGACTAGAACTAAACATTGCGCATCTGCTGAGTAAATTGATGACAATCATAAAACAATCGCTAACAATTTCTATTTCTAGCAGTTTTTGTTGGACGGATTCGGAGATAGTTCTGCATTGGCTATCTGCCTCACCTCGCAACTGGAACACATTTGTTTGCAATAGAACAGCTGAAATTTTAGAAGAGTATCCACGCAGCTGTTGGCAACATGTACGGTCAGAACAAAATCCTGCTGATTGCATCTCTAGAGGAATGCTACTATCAAAACTTGTCATCAGTTATGGTGGACAGGACCGAGTTGGCTGTCCAATCCCAAATCAACATGGTCAGCAGTCAACCCACAATGTTGGCAATCAATGGACAACAACGTTTCACTGGAAAAACGGACAATCCCACAAGTTACACTACATTCGGTAGAGGAGGACGATTGGTTTCAAAAGCTTGCTAGCAAAATTTCGGTTTGGAGTCGAATTTTAAGAATTATCTGCTATTGCTACCGATTTGTTAATCATTTACGTCGTACTCCAGATGACTTACTTCAAGATTATTCAAACTCTAGACACATCACAGCAAAAGAAATTCAACATGCCCATAAGCAACTAGTTCAATATGTTCAACGTACATTCTTTGACAAGGAAAATGAAGCTCTTAGCAAAGGATGTCAACTTTCGCTTAAATCAAAGCTTATTCGATTAACACCATTCTTGGATGAAGATGGAGTTATGCGAGTTGGACGACGCATCGATCATTCATCATTGAGCTACAATGCTAAACATCCCATTTTAATTCCAAAATCTACGCTTATAGCTGTTTTATTTGTTCGACATCATCACAAGAAATGTCTTCATGCTGGAATAGATGGTACCTTCAACAGTGTTCGACAACAGTATTGGATTATTGGAGCACGCAACATAGTTCGTAAAGTGGTTTTTCGGTGCAAGATTTGTTTCATGCAAAGACGAGCTACCAGTTCACAGGTTATGGCTAATCTACCGGTGCCTAGGGTCCAAGCCCTAAGAAGTTTCCTTCATACAGGAATAGATTATGCTGGGCCTATCGCTATCAAGATTTGGAAAGGCATGGTTTGCAGTATTTGTTTGCCTATCTACAAAGGCAATACATCTTGAGCTGGTGAGTGATCTTACGTCGTCTGCATTAATCGCCGCTTTGGAGCGTTTCTGGGCACGTAGAGGACCAATCACAGAAATGTATTCTGACAACGGCACCACGTTTCAAGGTGCACAAAAGGAACTCAAAGAGCTACGAGAGTTAAAACTATTACAAAACCAACCATAGGAGTTAGCGAATTTTGTCGCACAACACGGCATAAAGTGGCATTTCATACCTCCATTTTCACCGCATTTTGGTGGACTTTGTTGTCTTGCATAAGATTAATCAAGTTACACCTTCGACGAACCGTTGGTGCTCATGTACTAACCTTTGAAGAATATTCCACAGTTCTAGCCCAAATAGAGGGCATACTCAACTCTAGACCATTGTGTTGAGCTGGTGACACAAGTTTGGATCCCCTCACGCCTTCACACTTTCTGACTGGTGAATCGTATACATCTATACCACAACCTAATCTGCTAGATGTTAACCTCAATCGGTTGCAACGATATAAAGTGATGCAAGCTATGGTCCAAGGATTTTGGAAAAGATGACACAACGAATATTTGTCTACCCTGCAACCCAGATATAAATGGCAACTCGAAAACCTCAATTTGTATCCCGGGACGCTAGTAGTCATTAAAGAGCCGAATTTGCCACCCTCCAAATGGTTGCTGGGCCGCAAAACCGAAGTTCATCCTGGACAAGATGAGAAAGTTAGAGTCGTCAGCGTTCAGACAGCTCATGGAATAACCAAGCGCCCAATTGTAAAGGTGGCCGTTCTACCGTTATTCTAAACGATCGTTCAGGGCGGGCGGTATGTTTGGGAATTAAACGACATTAAATAGTTTAAGTCAATATTCATGTATCCGAACCACTGTATATTTTCTATTGTTCTTAACGTATGCATTTGTTTGTGAATGCAACGTTGTTATATCCGTTATTCTCGATTTGCACAAACCACGCTGCTTAGCTTCAAAAACACTTACATTATGACATCGGCACAGACCAGTCGCGTTCATTGTTAACAACCTTTAATTACCCTCTAACCGAATAAAGATTAATACAGTCCACTCATTTCGAAACAGGACCTATATACATATGTGTATTTTAATACCCTTGCAAAAAGGGTATATTAATTTTGGACAGAAGTGTGCAACGCATAGAAGGAAGCTTCTCCGACCATATAAAGTAAAGTCACGACGAGACGAGTTCAAACCCCCATATCCGTCCATCCGTCCGTCCGTTCGTCCGTCCGTTCGTCCGTCCGTCTGTCCGTCCGTCTTGATCGACGCGAACTCCTCCTAGACCGTAAGAGTTACAGATGTCTGCGAAAGAACGGCCTACAATCTTAGCATGGGAAATAACGAACTTTTTGATAAAAGTCACTGTTTTCCACCGATCGTTCTTATGGGAGCTATATGATATAGTCACCCGATCTTCATCAAATTCGGCAGAGTCATTAACAGATATATTAAACTAACAAATGTTAAATTTGAAAGCAATCGCATCAAAAGTAACGAAGTTATTGACAAAAGCCACTGTTTTTGACCGATTGTTCCTATGGGTGCTATATGATATAGTCACCCGATCTTGATCAAATTTTTCGCAGGTGGTTTATAGGTGTAATAGACTGACCAATAAAAAATTTGACGACAATAGCTGGGAAAACAACGAAGTTATTGAGAAAAGTCACTGTTCGTGACTTTGCCGTTTGTATGGGAGCTATACGATATAGTGGTCCGATCCGGCTAAAATTTCAGCTCTGTAGCTCTTACGGTTTAGGAGGAGTTTGCGTCGATCCAGACGGACGGACGGGAATGGCTATTTGTACTCGTTTCGTCGTGCTCATCAAGAATATATATACTTTTTATGTTCGAAGATGCTTCTTTCTATGCGTTGCACACTTCTGACCAAAATTAATATACACTTTTTTCAAGGGTATAAAAATATACATATTTAGGTACATACATGTATATAAAAAAATTTTTCTGTTCGTTAGCGATAAATTTGATTCGGCTCATAGATGCTCAACAATTTGTTTTGAAAAATCATAAGAGTTTTTATGATTATTAAATTAATTATGTATGTGTAACTGGACCGTTAACTGACGTAAAGTTCGAGAAAAAATACGACAAAGAATGCGCTCGCTTTCATAGGTAATTTTCAACTATTTCTTCTTCATTTTTATACCATACACCCATAGGGTGAAATGGTATATTAAAGTCGCCAAAATGTATGTAACAGGCAGAAGGAAGCTTTTCCGACCCCATAAAGTATATATATTCTTGATCAGTATCAACAGCCGAGTCGATATAGCCATGTCCGTCTGTCCGTCCGTCTGTCCGTCCGTCCGTCCGTCCGTCCGTCCGTCCGTCCGTCCGTCTGTCCGTCCGTATGAACGCCTAGATCTCAGAGACTATAAGAGATAGAGCCACCAAATTTGGTATGTAGGCTCATGTAGTATGTAGAGTGATCGAGTTTATTTCAAAATTTTGCCACGCCCCTTTCCGCCCCCGCAATTCAAAAAAAACGTTTATCTCAAAAACTATTGCAGCTAGAGACACCATATTTGGTATGTATATTTGCTTAGTAAATGCGCTCATTTTGTAATTATAAAGATTTTGCCACGCCCCTTTCCGCCCCCGCAATTAAAAAAAAAACGTTTATCTCAAAAACTATTGCAGCTAGAGACACCATATTTGGTATGTATGTTTGGTTAGTAAATGCGCATATTTTGTATGTATAAAGATTTTGCCACGCCCCTTTCCGCCCCCGCAATTTGAAAAACTCGATTATCTCCCGTAATTTTTTACCTTGTGCAATCAAATTTGGCACACTTGAATTTGATACTAATACCCAGCAAAATACCAAATTTGATCAAAATCGGACAAAAAATAGCCAAGTTATGCATATAAACGTTTTTCCATAAGGCCGGAGTTGGCCGTTGGTGGCGCTAGGGTGCTCAGATGCATGAGTGAGCGCGATACTAAGATATGCTACTAAAGCATGTGAACAGAACTTTTTTAAAATCGGCAAATGCATTTGTTATTACAAATTTGAAATATTTGTTTTACTGGTGTATGGTATACCTAAGTCGGCGAGACGACTTACTTACTTCATTCTTTTTACTAACGAGGCAGAATGGGCGACTTCGCCCCATGCGACTGCCACGCTTTTGGCTCGCACCCAACTTTGTATGGACCCCTTCCTCGAATTTTTAATGTTATGTGTACTGGCCACAAAAATTTACACCGCAAATGCTGAACGGGCGGAGCTCTCGAACTCTGCCATTATTTGCGTCATAGGACGTGGCTTGTATTTAAAGCAGAATACACAAGACCTCACTGTCTGACGGCAGACTTATAAAGCGTTCACAACCCTTAGCTGTTCACGCAGATTGCTCACTAAAGCTCTTGGGCCAACATGACAATTCGATAAATGGAGATGACGGACATAGCTTCGAACAAATTGTGAGCGTTTTGATAAAATGAGCGGAAATTTCGCATCATATGCATTAGAAGGTTTTACAAGTCGCCCCCCAACTCTCAAAAACGAAAATGAGCACCACGAACCAGTGTACTCGTGTACTCGTGAAGTTTCTGACCCACTTTCGCGCTCTTACGAACCCTTTCAATATCTTCTCGAAATTCTTTATTTTGCAATATTTCAATAATTTGATGAAATGCCTCTTTTCGCTCTGATGGTGATGGGATCACATCATCATACGCGGTCGATTTGTTTTTACATCTACGGATGAAACGGAACAAGTACATTCTTCTTAATTAAGTATGTGACTAATAGCACTCGATGATCACAACCCTAAGAGTCGGCACGACAGCTGATTTTTTGACCTCCAAACTGCACTCTTTTTCCGAGAGATGTGCATTCTGGTTGGTAGGACACTCACATTGAGATTTACTTAGAAACTTTGGACCTTTTAACCAAATCGATTCAACTAATTCGTCAACATCACAACGTCGTAATACTATGTCAGGTGGGTTTTGTTTTGTTGGCACATGACGCCAAACTACGTTCTCTTGAATTTCAGTCATTCTGTTCGAAACGAACGTAGCCAGTGTCGATGGGTGTGACTGTATCCAATGTAGAGCTATTTCTGAATCCGACCAAGGGAATGTACTCTTAATTGGTACCTTTATGCTATTACTGATTCCGCGGCAGAGATCTGCGAGAATGTAAGCGGCACATAGCTCAAGTCTAGGCAATGTTTTTGTTTTGAGGGGCGCTACTTTAGATTTCGACGTTAGAAAGATAGTGTTGAAACCTTCCGCAGTTTTGACTCGAACGTAAATACAACAGCCATATGCTCTCATTGAGGCATCAGAAAATCCATAAATCTCTTTCGGTGATTAAGGTTCTGTATCGACAAATCGTAGAACTTTTATTTTCTTTATATTTACTATGGATGTTATTAATTCGTTCCATGCTGTCTCTAATTGGAATTGATTCGTCCCATTCAAGTCCTTTGAGCCACAGCTCTTGCATTAAGATTTTTCCTCTAATAATTAGGGGACTCAAAAGACCTAACGGATCAAATAAACGAGATGTCACCGAGAGAATGTTCCGTTTTGTCGCTCGGAGGCTCATAAGCGAATCATCTATTTGGAATTGGAATACGTCTTCCTCAGGTAACCAAACATCATCAAGTGCCTTGGTTGAGTCTGATTCTGAAATTGTTATTGGCGTTGCTGTGCTAAGGGAAGCGGAGACTGCTGAAGTGTTTGAGAACCATTTGGTTAACTCAAATTGGATGTGACAATTCAATCATCTCACCCAGTTTTGTCAAACACCGTATTCCCAAAAACGGAGCCGGCGCCATACCATACGTAACAGTGTTTAACCTGAACGCTTTCAAAGAATCATCTGGGTTTTTTCTCCACAATTTGAGCTGGAAATCTTGATCTGCGTCATGTACCATTACTTGACGATATATTTTTTTGACGTCAGCGGTCAAGGCATACTTATGCAATCGAAATCTAATCCAAATCGACTACAGCTCTTCTTGAATGGTGGGACGATGCTTGTGACAAAGTTTCGCATGATGCATCGAATACAACACGAAGTTTCGTGGACGTGCTCTGAAGTCTTACAACTACCTGATGTGGAATGAAATAGTGTGGATGAATGGGAGTTTTCTTATCGGTTTCTGACATGTGTCAGTGCATTATGGCTCGACTCAAACGGCAGCTTCACCTTCAAACGACCCGACGGTAAAATTTCCAAATTATCAGCGAAATGTTTTTCGCACAGCTGATGCACTGGAGATAGGATTTTTATGGGGGAAGGCAAATTTTCGATTGCCCAAAATTTCGGCAAGGTCTCGTTAATTGAGCATAAGACTGCGGTTTGATAGCTTAAATTGACTGTGCTCTTCTGAACTAATCCCACGTCAGAAAAGTACCGCCCGGATACAACCGAAGATAGTCTTTTGAAGGGTTGGAAGTCCTGGATCTTGTTTTACTTGACCTATTGTTAAAAGGTCATAAAAGGAATCTGCTCCGATGAGCATGTCTATTTTTTGCTTATAAAACTGTGGGTCAGCTAAATTCAGATTATTAGGTATTATCCTCCCAGTGATATTAACGGGTTGAGGTGGCTGATATGACGAAATGGACTTCAGAATTCCGAAATCCAAGGATACCTCACAGCGATTCATTCGCGACTTCGTCACAGGGTGTACCAATTTCTTGACTTGTACATTGGAATCAGAAATTCCAAGCAAGTCGATTGGACACTCTTTTCTAGGGAACTGCAATCGTTGGGCCATTTTTTCGGTTATCAAGTTGGTCATAAAACAACTATCGAGCAAAGCTCTGGCCAGCACGAAATCACCAGCTTTTATTCAAACACCAACGAGTGCAGTAGCAAAAATCACATTCTGCGGAGCCGTCACATGCATAACATATGAGGTGGACGATTGTTCGTCTTGTGAAGGTGGTGGTAACGCTTATCCACTGTTGACTGTATATATGTGCAGCAACGTATGATGCGACTTGTTGCATTCACGACACTTTTTTGCGTTGCACTTAGCGACAGTGTGCCCCTTCCGAAGACAGTTAGCACAAAGTGGGGCGGATTTTGCAAAATCAAAACGTTGTTTCACCGACAACGCTGAAAACGACGGACAATTAGTAATACTATGGACTTCGGAATTGCAATATGAACATTTTGGGGACTTATCATCAACTTTCTTATTTGCCAAAAAACACGAAAAGGATTATGGAAACGATCGTGAAAACTGATCTTTGATCAGACTTAACAACGTCTATCGACTGCTTTCCTGATTCTTCAGCCGACATGTGTTGATGACGCCGATTTAGTGTGGCCTCGCATTCTTTCCACGACGGGACTACAGCATAATCGAACTGCTCTTCCCACTTGCGCTTTGTTTGTGAATCAACCTTGTTCATAACTAAGTGAATTAAAATTGCATTTAAGATCACCTTTTCGTCTCCAATTGACAAAAGAGAGCCATAAATGGCAGAGACTGTGTCAACTAGACCTCTCAACGCTGCAGCTGATGGATGCACCATCTTGGGAAGGCTGAACAGCGCGGAAACATTTTCCATGAAAATGAGGCAGTCGTTGTCATGAACTTTTTTAAGGCTTAAGATCGCCTTATCGTAATTGTCCTTGGTGACTTGGAATGTTTAAACATTTCCTAGAGCTTTACTGGAGAGAAATCAAACAATTCAATTTATCTATCTTGCGAATGAACCTGTCGTTATAAACAAGGGTTTCGAACAATGAGATAAAATTTTTAAACTCTGAGTACTTCCCACTAAACTTTGGCAGTTGTAAATTCGGAAGATGAGATCGAGACGGCGATTTGGACGCATGTTCCTCATGCCCTTTGGTATCGGATGAATTGTTTAATGCGGAAATAAGTTGTGATTTCGCCAAAATACACAACTCTTCTAGCTTTGACCTATACTCATCATCGGAATCAAGTGTCTCCATTCGAATTTGATATCTTAGCGCAGATATTGGTATTCAACATTTCCAATCTACATTCCTACATCTTCATCTCTTAATTGGTCACTAACGCGTTTTACATTTTTCACCCATTGAGCTAGTCGCTTCTTTGCATCATCGTCAGATGGAGGAGCCATTCTTGCTAGATGAGTAATTTAATTCAAACTCAAACCGATTTTAAATTTATTTACTTACACAGAACAAAACAAACTTGCTGAGCAACTAAGAGCCGAATCGAATTTTATAGCTAACGAACTGCAGTTTTTTATTTACATGTATTTATATTAGAGAGCTGCATGAGTAGTCAAAAAACCTTATTCGAATTGACAATGCTCAAAATGAGTTGAGTGAGTTCGAGTGCGAGGCCGAAAAAGTATGAGTGAGTGAGTGCTCTAGCACACGACTCATACACACAAAGCTAAAACACAAAAGAGAATTGAATGAATTGTGACAGGTAAAGAAAAATGAGTTGGTTTCGAATGGATTCGAGTTTTTCATATTATTTATTTGTATAATAGAAAAGAAAGAGAGAAAGAGACAAAAACCAATGAAATGTAAACTCTTATTTTTTTTTGCATATATTTTATTACATTTATTTCTATTTTATATTGGAATGCAAGAACATAATTTTATTTATATTTTCTGAGTTACTAGCAATAAGACAACGCTTTTCTGAAATCAAATTTCTAGCGTTGGAAAATGTTCGTTCCGAAGCTGCGCTGCTCGCTGGAATACAGAATATTTTGCAACTTGTCTTATAAAGCAGAGGAAAAAAATTTGCATGCAAATTCCACCAAGCCAATGGGTCAAAATCTAGCGTATATGAAACATTTATATTTGCATATGAGGTTATTTCGTGTTCAACTTGGTCTGCGATTTCAATTTGTTGGACTTCTACGAAATCAGCAAATTCGTCCATAGTTACAGGTGTTTCAGTTGTGCTGTCTTGAACAAAATTTTGCATAATAGTTTTGCAGTCTTTAATTACAGTCTCTTTTTCAGTGGATGAAAATTTAATTAGTTTGTTTGCGGGTGGAAAAAGAAACAAGGCTAGGTAATGGTACTTAGATAAATTCGGAACTACTGTGGAAAATATTTGAATGTGTAAAGCAGATTTCAGTGACTGAATGAGGTGAATATCGGAACAATCGGACTGACAAGTTTTCTTCAATTTGCTAATATTTGGGAGAATGAGGTGAATGGTTGGACTATTACTTGCTTCCAGTTTTTTTGAAGTTTGTTCAAAAGCTTCCAGCACTCGGACTATGGAACCTAAATGGTTGATGTTGATGCCTTCAATTCTACCTGTCTGATTTCTGTCTTTTAAAATCGTTGTTACCTCAATCCAATTAGTTTCAACTGACTTTAAAAGGTAATACACTGTATTCCAACGAGTTGGGCAAAAACTTTTTAAGGAAAATCCTAACGAGGTGTTCATTCCAGACTTTTTGAAATATTTCACAATCTTGGTACAAGTAGAAACGATGTGACCCATCTCAGGAACAGCAGCAATAGCCTTTTCCACAGCGTTGTTGAGAAGATGGTTTACACAATGTATTTTCTCAAAGTCTTCAAAGGCTCTTATCATGTTTGACCCACGATCGGTTACTATAACTGGATTGTCGATTTCTAGATCACATCCGAAGTTTTGCAGTATCTCTTGAATTTTAGACCGAATTTTTAAACCTAATAATTAAAAAAATTCATTTGAATTCAACTATACAACTTATGGTCATGAGATATATACCTGTACAGGACATCTTCATTGACTTCATAGCCATGAGTCGATCAACAAGGATTCCATCTTTTATGTAATGGATAGTGCATGACAAATACGATGCTTTTAAGTAATTGTCGGTCCATATGTCACTTGTGAGAGCGTATCCGGAGGCCTTATATTTTTCGATTTCACCTTTTATTGGGCCAAAATGTGCCTCGTAGATAGCTGCTATGTTTCGGGAAACAGTGGTTGGATGCGGTAACAATTTTTCCAAGTCTACGTTGGATCCAAAGGACGACCCAACGTTAATTAAAAACTGCGCCACCTTTTTAAAGCCGGAGTCATCTACAATTTTTAAAGGACGACAGTTCTTTACAACCCATTCAGTCATAATAAGTATGCCTTCCTTTTTCGTTGCTGCATTAACGTCCACAGGCATAGTTTTCGTCGATTTGCTGGAGTTAACCAAATAACACCTGTGTTTTACCATGTTAGACGTGCTTCCTGTAAACTTAAACACCGAAAAACACATATTACAGGCTAGTAACTCAGCCAGCTCCTCTCCATCAGCATTGATTATTTTGGAAAAAAATTTCCACACTTCGCTGCGCCCCTTCTTCTCAATTAGTTTATACATGCCACTATCAATCTTTTTCTTTATTTCATCTGCATTTTTCTCTGCGCTTTTCACAACCTATATATTTCAATAAAACTAAATTAAATCTGAAAAAAATTATATAGGTAACATTTATGGACAGGTCACAGTTACAGATAATATCTAAGCACAAAGAAAATAATTTATTAACCATATTACTACAATACAATAATCAACACAAAACAAAAGACAAAAAACACTGAAAATTACATACAGAGTTGCCTGGGGTTTCTGTTTCCACTTCCATTTCTTTTCAGCGACACAAACGGAATGACTGTACAAAATTTGTAAGCTATAACTCGAATGAATTCGAATTCGAATTGTGTTAGCCAAATTTTTCATTCGGCTTTATACTTCATTCATTCGAACTTTTTTCGATGGATGCTGTGAGTTATGAGAAGCAATATACATTCACACTCACACACATTCACTCCAGTGTTAGCAAGCACTCACTCAATTCAATTCAATTCGAGTCCATTCATTTTTTTATATGTATTGAGTGAAGCCGAGCAGCTCTCTAATTTATATGTATATATATATATATTTTTGTTAGATGTTCTGGCTTTTTATACATTTTCAAAAAGGGTATATTATTTTGGTCTGAAGTGTGCAACGCATAGAAGGAAGCATCTCCAACCAAATAAAGTATATATATTCTTGATCAGCACGACGAGACGAGTTCAAATAGCCATGTCCGTCCGTCCGTCTGTCTGGATCGATGTGATCTGCTCCTGTACCATAAGAGCTACGGAGCTTGCATGTAGGCCTATAAATACTGCACAGTTTGTGTATCTCGAATTCAGCCCGATCGGTTCACTATATCATATAGCTCCCATACAAACGTCAAAGTCATGAACAGTGTTTTTTCTCAATAATTTCGTTTCTAAGTTTCTAACCTATTGTAGTGAAATTTAATACTGGTCACTCTATTACACCTATGAACCACTGTGCTATATTTAATCCAGATCAGGTGACTATATCGTATAACTCCCATAGGAACGATCGAACGAAAACAGTGACTATTGTCAACAAATTCTTCAACACATTTTTCCACTATAGGTAAGGAAAGATTTATTTTTATGTAAATAAATTAAAAATAATATCACACAAATATATTGTAAAATAAAAAAAAATTTAAATAAAAATATATTTTACAGCGAAGTAATTTTAATTCACAATCAGCAACTATGATGTCAACCGAGAAGATACTAAGTGCGCCAGTTGTAACGATCCTTTTTTCGTCCTTCGGAATGTTTTCCAATCTCTTAGGGCTAGGTTCGGCACAACAAAATTTATTTTGTGCCCCGGTGAAATTAGGACTCGACGATTTATAAGTTTTAGTGTGTGTTGATATTTATTTCGTATACTTTTGGGTTTGGTTGAATGTATATGTATTTATTCTAATGATTTAGTTTTTGATTATATTGGTAAATGATTATTTGGATTATATTTAATACTCGTGGCTGCTTGCGGAATTCATAAGGTTACTCGTAAGGCCTCATAAACTCGATGACTTGCTTGTACCAGTAACTTAATAGGCGCCAAACGTTCTTAAAGTTACTCGTAAGGCCAAAAGCGATTTGTTGCTTCGCTTGTTGTTCACGTGATCAGAACTCTTCCTAACTTGATCTCGACTCGACGACTTCATGCTTTGATAATTTGCTGCCGGCCTTATATAGGCATCTTGGGGCCTCTAGAACAGTGGTCGGCACGGCACATTCCCCGGACTAGGGCCTAGTTCTGCCGCAGCGCTGCCGTCTCATATACACTGTAAATGCTCGTGTAGGTTCGGCAACGGCACTTCGGAAACAATTCGACTCGTGCTTGTCAGAAAAAAAATGATTCTCAACAAAAATAATTATTCCAGATGTCAAAAAGAAGTACACTTAAAAAAATGTTTGTTGACAACTGAAAAAATTAATTTTTCCCTATTGAAAATTTGGATTTAATGTGCAATGCCTTATTTACTGTCAAATTCCTTTAAATCTGGTTATAAAGCATTAAATAATAATTTTACATTACCGTTATGACCTAATTTTAATGCATTTAAATATTTTTGGAAACATTTTAATCTTATTATTACTAATCTAATTATAAGCTAAACAGTTTTTTTTAGTGTAAAGCAAGAAAAAGTTTTGTACTTCGTGCTTGTTGGCACACACACAAATGCAAAGCCTCATTTTTGATTGTATGCGTGCCTACCCCTGCTCTAGAATCGCTTGGTGTGTATGCGGCTCTTGCCCATGTCCTTCTTTGCTCCGCTCATTCCATCAATTCTGGATAATTGTTGCTCTTTTTCTTTATACGTAGATATTGAGTTTCATATATATTATATATTGAGATTCATTTCTCCCGTTCAACTAATTCAAGGCCTAATTTCATTCTTCTACGTCAACAATATATTCGCCTCATATTTATAGCTTCCCCAAGATTTCACCCCCCCTTTTCTTCGGCTTGTGCATACCCCTCTTTGCCAATCAAGCTCGATCATCGATATTTGTATGGTTTTGTATGCACACATCGCTCTCCGTTCGGCATGTATAGCCATCACTTTGGCTCTCCATCTCATTGCTTGATTTCGGCCTCCCCTTAGACTCGCTCAGACGTCCAACGTCATAGAGCGCGTTCGCGGCATCCACCGGTACCCGCGCTCACTTATGCACACGTATAGTGTACGTGTGATGTGCTTGTATCGTCTGGTCGCCGGTCCATTTTCGCTCTCCGCCTCCGAAGCATCTTCCCGCTGTGACAAAATTCGCTGATGGCTGTAAGCGGTTCGATCGAACATGTTGTTGTATCGTAATGTTGCGTGTTTAAATTGCAGCATTATGTTGCCAACGATCACTCTTTGCAATATATTGCCAGGCATAACGAATGCGTTGGTTTGCGTATGTCTTATTGTGTGATGTTCCTTGATTAGTACTTGTTCGTTGTGTGGGACATTATTGTCGAATCTCCCTTCTTTGGGAGAGATGTACCCCCATGTTCTTAGTGACTTGTTTGGTTATCCCCTTTTTTTTTTGTTTTTGGACTCAGCTCGTATCTTTTTGTTGGCCGTTTGACATCTTTTCTATATTGGCGACTACTGAGTATCTTTTCTTTGACTTTGGCGGATTAGGGCATCTTTTCTATTTCCCCGCCTCAAGTTATAGTGATGTGCCTGATCTCCAGGTTCCAGGTCCTTCTTGCATCTGGTTTGTTTTTGCCTCCGGTATTACTGATTCTTTTCCTGTGCCTTTCGTGATGCTGTCATACATGGCTCCCGGCATCCTTGGTTCTCGGCCTTGTACCACAAATGCTGGCGTGAATCCAGTCGCTTGCGATTGCCTTGTGTTTATTGCCAATGGTATTTCTGGCCAGCACTCGTTCCAATTCCGCTGGTTATCTCCTGCATATTGGGCAATCATAATCTTGATTGTATCTCCAGCTGTAGCTGGTGGCTCCTTCCCCATTCTTCAAGCATTTTCTTGAAGATCCTGCTCGTGAATTGGACTCCATTATCCGGCTTGACTACCTTGACTACCGAATCTTGACAAAATCCTTTCTTTGAAGGCCTCAACAAAATTCTCTGCGGTTGCCTTACGCATGGGTATGATGTCTGTCTATTTCGAGAATCGATCAACAATTACCAGTAGCATCGAATTTCCATGCTTTGATCTGGGCAATGGCCCAACGAAGTCGGCACATATTGTTGCCCATGTTACCTGTGTTAACAACTTTCCTGCCGCTTAGTGTTGATTGGGTTTATAGTGTGGGCATGTCATTCATTTCCCGACAAAAGTTATGACGTCTCTTTGCATTCCCGGCCAGTAGTATCTAGCGGCGGTCCTAGCAATTGTTCTCCTGGTGCCCGTAAGCCTGGCCGTCGTTAATGTGTGATTTTCCTCCATTATTTGATCTCGTAAAGCCTTTGGCACACACATTTTCCAATTATTCGTTTGCATACTTCTAGTGGTTGCCTTTAGAGGGCGCCCGCTACAATGTTCAGCTTGCCTTTTCGATACGATATTTCGACGTCGTACTGTTGTAGTTCAAATGCGCATCTTGCTATTCGACCCGTGGGGCTGTCTATACTGTTTAGCCATTTTATTGCCATATGATCGGTCACTACTTTAAAATCGTATGCTTCTAGGTATGGCCTCAGTTTGCGTACAGCTAATACTATCGCCAGACGCACTTCTCCTGTTGCAGAGTAGGTTTTTTCCGACGAAAAAAATCTCTAGAGAAGTATGATAGGACCCTCTCGCCATCTTATTGCCATATGATCGGTCACTACTTTAAAATCGTATGCTTCTAGGTATGGCCTCAGTTTGCGTACAGCTAATACTATCGCCAGACGCGCTTCTCCTGTTGCAGAGTAGGTTTTTTCCGACGAAAAAAATCTCTAGAGAAGTATGATAGGACCCTCTCGCCATCTGATACGTATTCCGTATCAGGATTGCTGCTAGTCCCACATTGCTTGCGTCTGTCTGTAGTACAAACTGTTTCGTGAAATCCGGAATGGTAATACTGGTCCATTCGTTAGTTTTTCTTTCACTGTATCGAATGCTTCCTGATGCTCTTCATTCCCGTGCCACCTTGTTTTCTTCTTAAACAGCGTGTTTAGTGGATGCGTGAAACCATGATGCGACCCCCCCCCCATATTGGCGTAATTCCCTTACACACGTTGGCGGTTTCAGCTGGGCTATTGCAGCTACTTAGTCCAGGTCCGGGCCAATGACATTTTCTTTTACCACGTGTCCTAGAAATTTTAACTCCTTTCTGAAGAACTGGCATTTCTCTGAGTTAATCCTTAAGTTTGCCTCTCTCAGTCGTCTGAATACTTCTCGCACGTGTTTTTTATGGTCTTCTAATGTTTTACTCACAATTACGACGTCATCTTAGTATGCAAATGCGTTCGGCATCATCTCCGGGCCAATCACTTGGTATAGTGCCCGCTGAAAGGTCGCTGAAGCTGAATGTAAACCCAACGACATTACCTTCCATTGGAATAGTTCTTTCCCTGGGACGGTGAACGTTGTCATTGCCCTACTTCTGTCCACCAGTGGTATTTGCCAATATCCGTCTTTAGGTGCAAACTATACAGTATATAATCGACCGCGGCATCAGATATGCGCCCTTTATTGACTTCGCATTGATTTGTCTGAAGTCAACTCATAATCTCTATTTGCCCGTCTGTTTTTTCTTCACCATTACTATGGGTGAACTGTATGGACTTTGTGACGGTTCTATGCATCCTAAATTTAGCAACTCATAAACTTTCACATTGATCTTCCCTTGCATTTTGAGATTTTTTGGATATTATCGTTGTTTTATCGAGATTCTGTCCTTCATCGTTATGCGGTGTATCCCCACCTTTGATGGTTCCTTGAATTTTTCCAACAATAGAGCTGACACTGATCAGGCAATTGCCGATTTGTTTGCTGATTTTTTCAAAACAACTTATTCCTCTTTGATGTATCAAGCAAATCCTCCTTATCCTCATCACTTGCAATCGTCTTATTGCATTTTATACCCTGTGTTTGACGAAAGTTCGGTTCTTGCCGTGCTCAGTTCCGTCAAACTAATATATGCACCTGGCTCTGATGGAATACTAGGCTGCGTGTTAAGGTTTTGTGCAGAAGGCCTATTTAGGCCAACACATAAGTTGTTTCTACTGTACGTCACATTTTCCGACTTCCCGTCTATCTGGAAGGAATCATATATTATTCCTTTTTCAAAAACGTAGATCGACAACTACTAACCTATTAGAATTTACATCCCACTCAATCAAAGGATTCAAGGCTGCCGTGCACACTGACGTCATTTATACTGACTTCAGCAAGGCCTTTGACTCTGTTAATCATACTCTGCTTTTATATAAGTTAAACGCACTTGGCATCCCCAGCCTTTTGCTAGATTGCCTTCTTCAATATCTTCCTAAGCGTTCACAAAAGGTTCTCTTTAAGTCTTCATTTTCTAAAGCCATCCAAGCGACCTCTGGAGTACCTCAGGGTAAACATTTGGGTGCATTGCTATTCACTCTTTTTATAAGTGATCTTCCATTGGTAATGTCACATTCTCGAGTGCTGATGTACGCTGATGATGTTAAGCTTTACTTCAGTTTTAAAGACATATCGTCATCTTGCCTACTTCAATCGGATCTTGATGATCTTCAGACTTGGTGAAACCAACCTTTTAAACCTTAACGGCTCTAAATGTAAAGGTGTATCTTTTTATACATGCACACCATGCCATTTATGGCTCTCTTTTGTCAATTGGAGACGAAAAGGTGATCTTAAATGCAATTTTAATTCACTTAGTTGTGAACAAGGTTGATTCACAAACAAAGCGCAAGTGGGAAGAGCAGTTCGATTATGCTGTAGTCCCGTCGTGAAAAGAATGCGAGGCCACACTAAATCGGCGTCAACAACACATGTCGGCTAATAAAATCAGAACTAGGACTCGAAAAGGTTCATGCAAAAAATAGTTAGAAATACAGTGTTCCAAGGATAGAGAAATATAATTTCTAGTAGGTCTACGGGATACAGATAGGTTTAACTGGTTCAATAGCTCAGGAGAGTCTATTTCACCTATTAAAAGTTTGTGAATAAAGATAGCACCAAGCCTTATTCTACGATTAATTATTGAAGGAAGATTGATTGAAAGAATCCTTCTGGAGTATGATAGCAAATTGACATTGCGATCCCAACTTAGACCGCGAAGAGCAACAAGCAGAAATTGCTTTTGAACAGATTCAATTTTACTTTGGTGCGTCTCATATTGAGGTGACCCTAAGACATTGATAATATCTAACTGCTCTAAGGCAGTGTCGTTAAGATAATAAGTTGTTTTAATAGGTGAAATAGACTCTCCTGAGCTATTGAACCAGTTAAACCTATCTGTATCCCGTAGACCTACTAGAAATTATATTTCTCTATCCTTGGAACACTGTATTTCTAACTATTTTTTGCATGAACCTTTTCGAGTCCTAGTTCTGATTTTATTAGCCGACATGTGTTGTTGACGCCGATTTAGTGTGGCCTCGCATTCTTTTCACGACGGGACTACAGCATAATCGAACTGCTCTTCCCACTTGCGCTTTGTTTGTGAATCAACCTTGTTCACAACTAAGTGAATTAAAATTGCATTTAAGATCACCTTTTCGTCTCCAATTGACAAAAGAGAGCCATAAATGGCAGAGACTGTGTCAACTAGACCTCTCAACGCTGCAGCTGATGGATGTACCATCTTGGGAAGGCTGAACAGCGCGGAAACATTTTCCATGAAAATGAACTTTTTTAAGGCTTAAGATCGCCTTATCGTAATTGTTCTTGGTGACTTGGAATGTTTAAACATTTCCTAGAGCTTCACTGGAGAGAAATCAAATAATTCAATTTATCTATCTTGCGAATGAACCTGTCGTTATAAGCAAGGGTTTCGAACAATGAGATCAAATTTTTAAACTCTGAGTACTTCTTACTAAACTTTGGCAGTTGTAAATTCGGAAGACGAGATTGAGACGACGATTTGGACGCATGTTCCTCATGCCCTTTGGTATCGGATGAATTGTTTAATGCGGAAATAAGTTGTGATTTCGCCAAAATACACAACTCTTCTAACTCTGACTTAAGATCGCCTTATCGTAATTGTTCTTGGTGACTTGGAATGTTTAAACATTTCCTAGAGCTTCACTGGAGAGAAATCAAATAATTCAATTTATCTATCTTGAGAATGAACCTGTCGTTATAAGCAAGGGTTTCGAACAATGAGATCAAATTTTTAAACTCTGAGTACTTCCCACTAAACTTTGGCAGTTGTAAATTCGGAAGACGAGATCGAGACGACGATTTGGACGCATGTTCCTCATGCCCTTTGGTATCGGACGAATTGTTTAATGCGGAACTAAGTTGTGATTTCGCCAAAATACACAACTCTTCTAACTCTGACCTATATTCATCGTCGGAGTCAAATGTCTCCACTCGAATTTGATATCTCAGCGCAGACTCGATATTGGTATTTAATATTTCCAATCTACCTACATTCCAAGTCTATTGCTTAAAACAAAATACTTCTATCTTTTAATTGGTCACTAACGCGTTTTATACTTTTTACGCATTCTTTGGGAGCTGTGTATTTTTTTTTTTTTTTTTTTTTGTTAAGTGTTCTGGTTTTTTTTTTAGCAGCAATTATTTGTTTTATTTAGTGTTTGTTGTGTTGTTTTATTTCTATGTTTATTTAAATAAATTAAAAATAATAACACAAATATACTGAAAAATATCAAAGAAGCTAACCTCGGATATGCTAAAGTTTATATACCTTTGCAGTCCTCGGCAATAATAGTTTTACATTTTGAAATTTCTTTCCCTGCAACTCATTTCATCAATACACAAACAAAACATTCAAATTATTACTTTTTTTACTTCAATTTTTGCAAAAATGTAGAGTTATATGATATAGTAGTCCGATCCCAAAGATTTTCATATTTTATCTCACTCGGGTAGTAAAATGCCCCAAACAAAATTTCATCCCGATAGCTCTCAAAATGGCTGAGTAAAACGCATACGCACCGACGGACAGACGGACAGGCGGACATGGCCATATCAACTCAGCTTCTCATGCTGATCAAGAATATATGGTGTCGGAAACGTATCTTTCTGTGCGTTACAAACAACTGACCAATTGTATAATACCCTCTGCATACACCCATAGGGTAAAATGGTATATTAAAATCGCCAAAAGGTATGTAACAGGCAGAAGGAAGCTTTTCCGACCCCATAAAGTATATATATTCTTGATCAGTATCAACAGCCGAGTCGATATAGACATGTCCGTCTGTATGTGCGTCTGTCCGCCTGTCCGTCCGTCCGTCGGTCCGTCCGTCCGTCCATCCATCCGTATGAACGCGTAGATCTCGGAGACTATAAGAGATAGAGCCACCAAATTTAATATGTAGGCTCATGTAGTATGTAGAGTGTTCAAGTTTATTTCGAATTTTTGCCACGCCCCTTTCCGCCCCCGCAATTCCAAAAACAACGTTTATCTCAAAATTGTATTGTAGCTAGAGAAACCATATTTGGTGTGCATATTTGCTTAGTAAATGCGCACATTTTGTATGTATAAAGATTTTGCCATGCCCCTTTCCACCCCCGAAATTAGAAAAACTCGATTATTTTCCGTCCTTTTCTACCTTGTGAAATCAAATAAATTTGATACTAATACCCAGAAAAATAACAAATTTGACTAAAAATAGCCAAGTTATGCATATAAACGTATTTCCATAAGGCCGGAGTTGACCGTTGGCTGGTGGGGGCGCTAGGGTGCTCGTATGCTTGAGTGAGCGAGGTACTAAGATATGTTTGTAATAAAAAGCATGTAAAAATGCATTTGTTTAATAAATTTAAAATATTTGCTTTACTGGTGTATAATATACCTAAGTCGGCGAGACGACTTGAAGTAAGTAAGTAATTCAATATCTAAGCAATAGGAGTCAGAAGGTTCTTTTCATGTCTCTATGTATTTATGTATTCTCTTTCTAAGATCATTTGTGTTGAATCGTCCCTCGGATATGCCAAAGTCCCACAGGGCAGTCACGTTGGTCCATTACTATTTACCATTTTTATTAATGATCTCCGCACCGTTCTTTTAAATTCTTTTGGCAGTTGTAAATTCGGAAGACGAGATCGAGACGACGATTTGGACGCATGTTCCTCATGCCCTTTGGTATCGGATGAATTGTTTAATGCGGAACTAAGTTGTGATTTCGCCAAAATACACAACTCTTCTAACTCTGACCTATATTCATCGTCGGAGTCAAATGTCTCCACTCGAATTTGATATCTCAGCACAGACTCGATATTGGTATTTAATATTTCCAATCTACATACATTCCAGATCTATTGCTTAAAACAAAATACTTCTATCTTTTAATTGGTCACTAACGCGTTTTATACTTTTTACGGATTCTTTGGGAGCTGTGTATTTTTTTTTTTTTTTTTGTTAGGTGTTCTGGTTTTTTTTTTTAGCAGCAATTATTTGTTTTATTAAGTGGTTCAATCTATGTATGTGGCCTTGTATTATTATTTCTATGTTTATTTAAATAAATTAAAAATAATAACACAAATATACTGAAAACCAGAGGGCCGGGGTTAACTTCGAACGCGTCGAAGTTTGTATACCCTTGCAACTGTTTTGATAATTCTTTCCTTACCCATAGCCATAAAAGTGTAAAAACGTTTTATCCAAAAAGTCTTATGTTTGCGAAAGAATGGCCTTCAATCTTAGCATAGGATATAACGAACTTTTTGATGAAAGTCACTGTTTTCCACCGATCGTTTCTATGGGAGCTATATGATATAGTTCCCCGATCTTTACTAAATTCGGCACAGTCATTAACAGGTATATTTAACTATCAAATGTTTAATTTGAAAGCAATCGCTTTAAAAGTAACGAAGTTATTGGCAAAAGTCACTGTTTTCGACCGATCTTCACCAAATTTGGCACAGTCGTTTATAGCTACAATAAACTTACTTATATTAAATTTCACGACAATATCTTAAAAAGTAAAGAATTTATTGAGAAAAGTCACTGTTTGTGGCTTTGACGTTTGTATGGGAGCTATATGATATAGTGGTCCCATCCGGCTGAATCTGAGATATACAAACCCTGCAGTAGATACAAGCCTACCTGCAAAATTTCAGCTCTGTAGCTCTAACGGTCTAGGAGGAGTTCGCATCGATCCAGACGGACGGACAGACGGACGGACGGACGGACGGACGGACGGACGGACGGACATGGCTATTTGAACTCGTCTCGTCGTGCTGATCAAGAATATATATACTTTATATGGTCGGAGATGCTTCCTTCTATGCGTTGCACACTTCTGACCAAAATTAATATACCCTTTTTGCAAGGGTATAAATATCAAAGAAGCTAACCTCGGATATGCCAAAGTTTATATACCCTTGCAGTCTTTGGCAATAATAGTTTTACATTTTGAAATTTCTTTCCCTGCAACTCATTTCATCAATACACAAACAAAACATTCAAATTATTACTTTTTTTTACTTAAATTTTTGCAAAAATGTAGAGTTATATGATATAGTAGTCCGATCCCAAAGATTTTCATATTTTATCTCACTCGGGTAGTAAAATGCCCCAAACAAAATTTCATCCCGATAGCTCTCAAAATGGCTGAGTAAAACGCATACGCACCGACGGACAGACGGACAGGCGGACATGGCCATATCAACTCAGCTTCTCATGCTGATCAAGAATATATGGTGTCGGAAACGTATCTTTCTGTGCGTTACAAACAACTGACCAATTGTATAATACCCTCTGCATACACCCATAGGGTAAAATGGTATATTAAAATCGCCAAAAGGTATGTAACAGGCAGAAGGAAGCTTTTCCGACCCCATAAAGTATATATATTCTTGATCAGTATCAACAGCCGAGTCGATATAGACATGTCCGTTCGTCCGTCCGTCCGTCCGTCCGTCTGTCCGTGTGAACACGTACATACATCTCAGAGACTATAAGAGCTAGAGTCACCAAATTTGGTACGTAGACTCGTGTATTACCTACGGTGGTCAAGTTTATTTCAATTTTTTGCCACGCCCCCCTCCGCCCACGAAATTTAAACAAATTTGATTTTCTTAAAGACTATAATAGCTAAAGATATCAAATTTAGTATGATTAATCCTTTGGTAAGCGCGCACAAATTTGTTGCAAAAAAATTTGCCACGCCCCCCTCCGCCCACGAAATTTAAACAAATTTGATTTTCTTAAAGACTATTATAGCTAGAGGCGCCAAATTTGGTATGTGCATTTGTTTAATAAATGCGCATATATTGTATATGCAACGATTTTGCCACGCCCCTTTCCGCCCCCGTAATTTAGAAAAACTCGATTATCTCACGTAATTTTCTACGTTTTGTAATCAAATTTGGCACACTGAAATTTGATACTAATATCCAGCAAAATACCAAATTTGATCAAAATCGGACAAAACAACCAAGTTATGCATATAAACGTTTTTCCATAAGGCCGAAGTTGGTCGTTGGCTGGTGGTGGCGCTAGGGTGCTCGTATACTTGAGTCAGGGAGATTCTAAGATATGCTTGAGCATGTGAAAATGGATTTGTTTAATAAATTTAAAATATTTGCTTTACTGGTGTATGGTATACCTAAGTCGGCGAGACGACTTACTTACTTCATTAACAATGCATAGGTAAAGTAGACCACAAAGTAGGTAAAGCGGTTCATTTCTTAGTAATTATTTATGTATAAATATGTGCATGCATTTGTTATTGTAAAGCTCAACTATGTATGTACTTTCTGTGCTAGAAATTGAAAGCCTGTGCTCAAGATGGTCAGTACAATTACCAAAGAGAATTTCTCGATTTGGTCTATTTCAATTTTTAGCACTTTAACTGGGACTTGATCTCCGGTTTGAAATCAACTTTCCTTATCTCCTTGTTCGACATCGAGTCTTTCGTCGAATTAAAGAAGGGCATGAACAGCTCCAGACAAGAAAATTTATTTCACGGCAGACGCGGGGAATTTGGTTATATGGCTTTAATTGCACTCCGGCGCGACGCACTCAAATAAATAAATTGGCAATCGATTTTTTACCAAAATTCTTAACAACAGTGACTGTTAATTACTTTATCTATTAATGCCAAAAAAAAAAAAATATATAAAAGAATAACGGGCCACGTTAATATTCTGTTTGCACTGTTTCAATTTTCACTGTCACTTAACTGGTCCCTGCTCGGGCGCCATGAAAAATCATAATAGTTTTTAAGATTATTAAATTAATTATGTATGTATAACTGAACCGTTAACTGACTTAAAGTTCTCGAAAAAATACGACAAAGAATGCGCTCGCTTTCTACTGTCATGTGCCAAGTCATCTGGCAACGCAATTTTCTCGCGTCTCGATATAAGCAGTCAGTCCAGCCATGTCGATTGCAGAGCACACACTCAAAAATAACTTTGTATCTAATATTATCTAAACTGTTATAATAAAATAATCCAAGTACATATTTTAAACTGGCGACGAGGATGGGTTGCTAATGATCATCCAGAATTAAACTTGGAATTATTGACGGCAAAACATCAAAAAATTGTCACGCATAAAATCATACATATACGTAAAATTTTTGTAAACGTTACATACATACACATTTTCATGGCAGAGTCGCTTGCTGGTGAATTTTGGGGAGAATCCATTGACCGGCTTATTTGAGAAAAATAAGGAATTAATTGATTCAACGAGTGTTCAATATACTCAACGGAACCCAATTACGAAGACAGTTGGAATCTTCGAATCGTTTGACTTGGGACAGCCAAATAAATAGGGCTCATATTTTGAGCAATTTTAAGTTGTTCCTGCTTGCCAATGATGTCAAAGACGAGGGTCGCAAAAAGGCATCTTTCTCACACTAGTCGGAGCACCAGTCTACGATCTTTTGACATCATTGGTGTTTTCTAACCTGGTCAGGACATTTTCATTAGAACAAATCGAGAAGATTGTAACTGACCATCTTTGTCCACGTCCATCGAAAATCGCTGCGTTTTATCATTTTCACAAACATGATCAACATCCGAATGAGATCGTCGGAAACTATATGGCAGCGCTGCGTGCATTGGCAGTGGGTTGCAATTTCGGAGCAGCGTTGGACAGAATGCTGCGTGATCGTTTTGTATGCGGCATGAGGGATGAAAACTTGCAGAGAAGATTTCTAGCAGACTGAATAGACAGTGCAGAACGACGTAACCGACGTATGATGACGTTGCCCACTTATGATCGTATCTGGCCAACAACCAATCCAAAGGTTTACAACTACGATCCGGGGTTGAGTGACTACCAACACAACCCAGGAGTTTTTGATGTATCAATTCATTACAACGGTCGTAAAATTGATAATCTACCAGTCATCGTCACTGCGTTGCATCTGGTTTGACCCACTAGTATTAGTATCAGTATTAAGGGCATTCATTCAGAGGGCAGTGTTCAAACACTTATTCTCAACAGAACTTGAATGTTACACTGGTCCGCCAGTCACGTTAAACATTGATGCAACAGTGCCACCAGTGCGATTACGTCTACGTCGAGTTCCATATGCTCTCAAGGGACTAGTCGAGGAAGAGCTGGATCGCCTATGCAAACAAAGGAGGAGTATTCAGATTGGGCTACTCCGATTGTACCAGTTTTCAAGAAGGACGGCTCGATTTGTATTTGCGGCGACTGTAAAACAACTTTAAACAAAGCTATTAAGCCGCACTGCCACCAAATACCAGCGATCAACACGATGCTGGCATCCATCGAAGGAAAATCGATTTTCGCCAAAATTGATTCGGTTCAAGCTTATCAGCAGCTATAAGTCAAAAAACTCGTCTTTGTTGCAAACAATCACTACACATAAGGGTGCATTTAAAGCAACTCGCTTGCGATTCGACATTTCATCTGCACCAGCCATTCTTATACCTTTGCAGAGGGTATTATAAAATTGGTCAGATGTTTGTAACGTACAGAAGGAGACGTTTCCGACCCCGTAAAGTATACATATTTTTGATTAGCATGAGAAGCTGAGTCGATATAGCCATGTCCGTCTGTATGTGCGTCTGTCCGTCCGTTCGTCGGTCCGTCCGTCCGTCCATCCATCCGTATGGATGAACGCGTAGATCTCGGAGACTATAAGAGATAGAGCCACCAAATTTAATATGTAGGCTCATGTAGTATGTAGAGTGTTCAAGTTTATTTCAAATTTTTGCCACGCCCCTTTCCGCCCCCGCAATTCCAAAAACAACGTTTATCTCAAAATTGTATTGTAGCTAGAGAAACCATATTTGGTGTGCATATTTGCTTAGTAAATGCGCACATTTTGTATGTATAAAGATTTTGCCATGCCCCTTTCCACCCCCGAAATTAGAAAAACTCGATTATTTTCCGTCCTTTTCTACCTTGTGAAATCAAATAAATTTGATACTAATACCCAGAAAAATAACAAATTTGACTAAAAATAGCCAAGTTATGCATATAAACGTATTTCCATAAGGCCGGAGTTGACCGTTGGCTGGTGGGGGCGCTAGGGTGCTCGTATGCTTGAGTGAGCGAGGTACTAAGATATGTTTGTAATAAAAAGCATGTAAAAATGCATTTGTTTAATAAATTTAAAATATTTGCTTTACTGGTGTATAATATACCTAAGTCGGCGAGACGACTTGAAGTAAGTAAGTAATTCAATATCTAAGCAATAGGAGTCAGAAGGTTCTTTTCATGTCTCTATGTATTTATGTATTCTCTTTCTAAGATCATTTGTGTTGAATCGTCCCTCGGATATGCCAAAGTCCCACAGGGCAGTCACGTTGGTCCATTACTATTTACCATTTTTATTAATGATCTCCGCACCGTTCTTTTAAATTCTTTTGGCAGTTGTAAATTCGGAAGACGAGATCGAGACGACGATTTGGACGCATGTTCCTCATGCCCTTTGGTATCGGATGAATTGTTTAATGCGGAACTAAGTTGTGATTTCGCCAAAATACACAACTCTTCTAACTCTGACCTATATTCATCGTCGGAGTCAAATGTCTCCACTCGAATTTGATATCTCAGCACAGACTCGATATTGGTATTTAATATTTCCAATCTACATACATTCCAGATCTATTGCTTAAAACAAAATACTTCTATCTTTTAATTGGTCACTAACGCGTTTTATACTTTTTACGGATTCTTTGGGAGCTGTGTATTTTTTTTTTTTTTTTTGTTAGGTGTTCTGGTTTTTTTTTTAGCAGCAATTATTTGTTTTATTAAGTGGTTCAATCTATGTATGTGGCCTTGTATTATTATTTCTATGTTTATTTAAATAAATTAAAAATAATAACACAAATATACTGAAAACCAGAGGGCCGGGGTTAACTTCGAACGCGTCGAAGTTTGTATACCCTTGCAACTGTTTTGATAATTCTTTCCTTACCCATAGCCATAAAAGTGTAAAAACGTTTTATCCAAAAAGTCTTATGTTTGCGAAAGAATGGCCTTCAATCTTAGCATAGGATATAACGAACTTTTTGATGAAAGTCACTGTTTTCCACCGATCGTTTCTATGGGAGCTATATGATATAGTTCCCCGATCTTTACTAAATTCGGCACAGTCATTAACAGGTATATTTAACTATCAAATGTTTAATTTGAAAGCAATCGCTTTAAAAGTAACGAAGTTATTGGCAAAAGTCACTGTTTTTGACCGATCTTCACCAAATTTGGCACAGTCGTTTATAGCTACAATAAACTTACTTATATTAAATTTCACGACAATATCTTAAAAAGTAAAGAATTTATTGAGAAAAGTCACTGTTTGTGGCTTTGACGTTTGTATGGGAGCTATATGATATAGTGGTCCCATCCGGCTGAATCTGAGATATACAAACCCTGCAGTAGATACAAGCCTACCTGCAAAATTTCAGCTCTGTAGCTCTAACGGTCTAGGAGGAGTTCGCATCGATCCAGACGGACGGACAGACGGACGGACGGACGGACGGACGGACGGACATGGCTATTTGAACTCGTCTCGTCGTGCTGATCAAGAATATATATACTTTATATGGTCGGAGATGCTTCCTTCTATGCGTTGCACACTTCTGACCAAAATTAATATACCCTTTTTGCAAGGGTATAAATATCAAAGAAGCTAACCTCGGATATGCCAAAGTTTATATACCCTTGCAGTCTTTGGCAATAATAGTTTTACATTTTGAAATTTCTTTCCCTGCAACTCATTTCATCAATACACAAACAAAACATTCAAATTATTACTTTTTTTTACTTAAATTTTTGCAAAAATGTAGAGTTATATGATATAGTAGTCCGATCCCAAAGATTTTCATATTTTATCTCACTCGGGTAGTAAAATGCCCCAAACAAAATTTCATCCCGATAGCTCTCAAAATGGCTGAGTAAAACGCATACGCACCGACGGACAGACGGACAGGCGGACATGGCCATATCAACTCAGCTTCTTATGCTGATCAAGAATATATGGTGTCGGAAACGTATCCTTCTGTGCGTTACAAACAACTGACCAATTGTATAATACCCTCTGCAAGGGTAAAAAATTGGAATCTAACGATTCAAAAATTCGCTTTTTAACAATGCATAGGTAAAGTAGACCACAAAGTAGGTAAAGCGGTTCATTTCTTAGTAATTATTTATGTATAAATATGTGCATGCATTTGATATTGTAAAGCTCAACTATGTATGTACTTTCTGTGCTAGAAATTGAAAGCCTGTGCTCAAGATGGTCAGTACAATTACCAAAGAGAATTTCTCGATTTGGTCTATTTCAATTTTTAGCACTTTAACTGGGACTTGATCTCCGGTTTGAAATCAACTTTCCTTATCTCCTTGTTCGACATCAAGTCTTTCGTCGAATTAAAGAAGGGCATGAACAGCTCCAGACAAGAAAATTTATTTCACGGCAGACGCGGGGAATTTGGTTATATGGCTTTAATTGCACTCCGGCGCGACGCACTCAAATAAATAAATTGGCAATCGATTTTTTATTAAAATTCTTAACAACAGTGACTGTTAATTAATTTATCTATTAATGCCAAAAAAAAAATATATAAAAGAATAACGGGCCACTTTAATATTCTGTTTGCACTGTTTCAATTTTCACTGTCACTTAACTGGTCCCTGCTCGGGCGCCATGAAAAATCATAAGAGTTTTTAAGATTATTAAATTAATTATGTATGTATAACTGAACCGTTAACTGACTTAAAGTTCTCGAAAAAATACGACAAAGAATGCGCTCGCTTTCTACTGTCATGTGCCAAGTCATCTGGCAACGCAATTTTCTCGCGTCTCGATATAAGCAGTCAGTCCAGCCATGTCGATTGCAGAGCACACACTCAAAAATAACTTTGTATCTAATATTATCTAAACTGTTATAATAAAATAATCCAAGTACATATTTTAAACTGGCGACGAGGATGGGTTGCTAATGATCATCCAGAATTAAACTTGGAATTATTGACGGCAAAATATCAAATTTTTGTAAACGTTACATACATACACATTTTCATGGCAGAGTCGCTTGCTAGTGAATTTTGGGGAGAATCCATTGACCGGCTTATTTGAGAAAAATAAGGAATTAATTGATTCAACGAGTGTTCAATATACTCAACGGAACCCAATTACGAAGACAGTTGGAAGCTTCGAATCGTTTGACTTGGGACAGCCAAATAAATAGGGCTCATATTTTGAGCAATTTTAAGTTGTTCCTGCTTGCCAATGATGTCAAAGACGAGGGTCGCAAAAAGGCATCTTTCTCACACTAGTCGGAGCACCAGTCTACGATCTTTTGACATCATTGGTGTTTTCTAACCTGGTCAGGACATTTTCATTAGAACAAATCGAGAAGATTGTAACTGACCATCTTTGTCCACGTCCATCGAAAATCGCTGCGTTTTATCATTTTCACAAACATGATCAACATCCGAATGAGATCGTCGGAAACTATATGGCAGCGCTGCGTGCATTGGCAGTGGGTTGCAATTTCGGAGCAGCGTTGGACAGAATGCTGCGTGATCGTTTTGTATGCGGCATGAGGGATGAAAACTTGCAGAGAAGATTTCTAGCAGACTGAATAGACAGTGCAGAACGACGTAACCGACGTATGATGACGTTGCCCACTTATGATCGTATCTGGCCAACAACCAATCCAAAGGTTTACAACTACGATCCGGGGTTGAGTGACTACCAACACAACCCAGGAGTTTTTGATGTATCAATTCATTACAACGGTCGTAAAATTGATAATCTACCAGTCATCGTCACTGCGTTGCATCTGGTTTGACCCACTAGTATTAGTATCAGTATTAAGGGCATTCATTCAGAGGGCAGTGTTCAAACACTTATTCTCAACAGAACTTGAATGTTACACTGGTCCGCCAGTCACGTTAAACATTGATGCAACAGTGCCACCAGTGCGATTACGTCTACGTCGAGTTCCATATGCTCTCAAGGGACTAGTCGAGGAAGAGCTGCATCGCCTATGCAAACAAAGGAGGAGTATTCAGATTGGGCTACTCCGATTGTACCAGTTTTCAAGAAGGACGGCTCGATTTGTATTTGCGGCGACTGTAAAACAACTTTAAACAAAGCTATTAAGCCGCACTGCCACCAAATACCAGCGATCAACACGATGCTGGCATCCATCGAAGGAAAATCGATTTTCGCCAAAATTGATTCGGTTCAAGCTTATCAGCAGCTATAAGTCAAAAAACTCGTCTTTGTTGCAAACAATCACTACACATAAGGGTGCATTTAAAGCAACTCGCTTGCGATTCGACATTTCATCTGCACCAGCCATTCTTATACCTTTGCAGAGGGTATTATAAAATTGGTCAGATGTTTGTAACGTACAGAAGGAGACGTTTCCGACCCCGTAAAGTATACATATTCTTGATTAGCATGAGAAGCTGAGTCGATATAGCCATGTCCGTCTGTATGTGCGTCTGTCCGTCCGTCCGTCGGTCCGACGGTCCGTCCGTCCGTCCATCTAGTAGTCCGATCCCAAAGATTTTCATATTTTATCTCACTCGGGTAGTAAAATGCCCCAAACAAAATTTCATCCCGATAGCTCTCAAAATGGCTGAGTAAAACGCATACGCACCGACGGACAGACGGACAGGCGGACATGGCCATATCAACTCAGCTTCTCATGCTGATCAAGAATATATGGGGTCGGAAACGTATCCTTCTGTGCGTTACAAACAACTGACCAATTGTATAATACCCTCTGCAAGGGTAAAAAATTGGAATCTAACGATTCAAAAATTCGCTTTTTAACAATGCATAGGTAAAGTAGACCACAAAGTAGGTAAAGCGGTTCATTTCTTAGTAATTATTTATGTGGCATGCATTTGTTATTGTAAAGCTCAACTATGTATCTACTTTCTGTGCTAGAAATTGAAAGCCTTTGCTCAAGATGGTCAGTACAATTACCAAAGAGAATTTCTCGATTTGGTCTATTTCAATTTTTAGCACTTTAACTGGGACTTGATCTCCGGTTTGAAATCAACTTTCCTTATCTCCTTGTTCGACATCGAGTCTTTCGTCGAATTAAAGAAGGGCATGAACAGCTCCAGACAAGAAAATTTATTTCACGGCAGACGCGGGGAATTTGGTTATATGGCTTTAATTGCACTCCGGCGCGACGCACTCAAATAAATAAATTGGCAATCGATTTTTTACCAAAATTCTTAACAACAGTGACTGTTAATTACTTTATCTATTAATGCCAAAAAAAAAAAAAATATATAAAAGAATAACGGGCCACGTTAATATTCTGTTTGCACTGTTTCAATTTTCACTGTCACTTAACTGGTCCCTGCTCGGGCGCCATGAAAAATCATAATAGTTTTTAAGATTATTAAATTAATTATGTATGTATAACTGAACCGTTAACTGACTTAAAGTTCTCGAAAAAATACGACAAAGAATGCGCTCGCTTTCTACTGTCATGTGCCAAGTCATCTGGCAACGCAATTTTCTCGCGTCTCGATATAAGCAGTCAGTCCAGCCATGTCGATTGCAGAGCACACACTCAAAAATAACTTTGTATCTAATATTATCTAAACTGTTATAATAAAATAATCCAAGTACATATTTTAAACTGGCGACGAGGATGGGTTGCTAATGATCATCCGGAATTAAACTTGGAATTATTGACGGCAAAACATCAAATTTTTGTAAACGTTACATACATACAGATTTTCATGGCAGAGTCGCTTGCTAGTGAATTTTGGGGAGAATCCATTGACCGGCTTATTTGAGAAAAATAAGGAATTAATTGATTCAACGAGTGTTCAATATACTCAACGGAACCCAATTACGAAGACAGTTGGAAGCTTCGAATCGTTTGACTTGGGACAGCCAAATAAATAGGGCTCATATTTTGAGCAATTTTAAGTTGTTCCTGCTTGCCAATGATGTCAAAGACGAGGGTCGCAAAAAGGCATCTTTCTCACACTAGTCGGAGCACCAGTCTACGATCTTTTGACATCATTGGTGTTTTCTAACCTGGTCAGGACATTTTCATTAGAACAAATCGAGAAGATTGTAACTGACCATCTTTGTCCACGTCCATCGAAAATCGCTGCGTTTTATCATTTTCACAAACATGATCAACATCCGAATGAGATCGTCGGAAACTATATGGCAGCGCTGCGTGCATTGGCAGTGGGTTGCAATTTCGGAGCAGCGTTGGACAGAATGCTGCGTGATCGTTTTGTATGCGGCATGAGGGATGAAAACTTGCAGAGAAGATTTCTAGCAGACTGAATAGACAGTGCAGAACGACGTAACCGGCGTATGATGACGTTGCGCACTTATGATCGTATCTGGCCAACAACCAATCCAAAGGTTTACAACTACGATCCGGGGTTGAGTGACTACCAACACAACCCAGGAGTTTTTGATGTATCAATTCATTACAACGGTCGTAAAATTGATAATCTACCAGTCATCGTCACTGCGTTGCATCTGGTTTGACCCACTAGTATTAGTATCAGTATTAAGGGCATTCATTCAGAGGGCAGTGTTCAAACACTTATTCTCAACAGAACTTGAATGTTACACTGGTCCGCCAGTCACGTTAAACATTGATGCAACAGTGCCACCAGTGCGATTACGTCTACGTCGAGTTCCATATGCTCTCAAGGGACTAGTCGAGGAAGAGCTGGATCGCCTATGCAAACAAAGGAGGAGTATTCAGATTGGGCTACTCCGATTGTACCAGTTTTCAAGAAGGACGGCTCGATTTGTATTTGCGGCGACTGTAAAACAACTTTAAACAAAGCTATTAAGCCGCACTGCCACCAAATACCAGCGATCAACACGATGCTGGCATCCATCGAAGGAAAATCGATTTTCGCCAAAATTGATTCGGTTCAAGCTTATCAGCAGCTATAAGTCAAAAAACTCGTCTTTGTTGCAAACAATCACTACACATAAGGGTGCATTTAAAGCAACTCGCTTGCGATTCGACATTTCATCTGCACCAGCCATTCTTATACCTTTGCAGAGGGTATTATAAAATTGGTCAGATGTTTGTAACGTACAGAAGGAGACGTTTCCGACCCCGTAAAGTATACATATTCTTGATTAGCATGAGAAGCTGAGTCGATATAGCCATGTCCGTCTGTATGTGCGTCTGTCCGTCTGTCCGTCCGTCCGTCGGTCCGTCCGTCCGTCCATCCATCCGTATGAACGCGTAGATCTCGGAGACTATAAGAGATAGAGCCACCAAATTTAATATGTAGGCTCATGTAGTATGTAGAGTGTTCAAGTTTATTTCGAATTTTTGCCACGCCCCTTTCCGCCCCCGCAATTCCAAAAACAACGTTTATCTCAAAATTGTATTGTAGCTAGAGAAACCATATTTGGTGTGCATATTTGCTTAGTAAATGCGCACATTTTGTATGTATAAAGATTTTACCATGCCCCTTTCCACCCCCGAAATTACAAAAACTCGATTATTTTCCGTCATTTTCTACCTTGTGGAATAAAATAAATTTGATACTAATATCCAGAAAAATAACAAATTTGACTAAAAATAGCCAAGTTATGCATATAAACGTATTTCCATAAGGCCGGAGTTGGCCGTTGGCTGGTGGGGGCGCTAGGGTGCTCGTATGCTTGAGTGAGCGAGATACTAAGATATGTTTGTAATAAAAAGCATGTAAAAATGCATTTGTTTAATAAATTTAAAATATTTGCTTTACTGGTGTATGATATACCTAAGTCGGCGAGACGACTTGAAGTAAGTAAGTAATTCAATATCTAAGCAATAGGAGTCAGAAGGTTCTTTTTATGTCTCAATGTATTTATGTATTCTCTTTCTAAGATCATTTGTGTTGAATCGGAAGTCCCACAGGGCAGTCACGTTGGTCCATTACTATTTACCATTTTTATTAATGATCTCCGCACCGTTCTTTTAAATTCTTTAAAAATTAAAAATAATAACACAAATATACTGAAAAATATCAAAGAAGCTAACCTCGGATATGCCAAAGTTTATATTCTCTTGCAGTCCTTGGCAATAATAGTTTTACATTTTGAAATTTCTTTCCCTGCAACTCATTTCATCAATACACAAACAAAACATTCAAATTATTACTTTTTTTACTTCAATTTTTGCAAAAATGTAGAGTTATATGATATAGTAGTCCGATCCCAAAGATTTTCATATTTTATCTCACTCGGGTAGTAAAAAGCCCCAAACAAAATTTCATCCCGATAGCTCTCAAAATGGCTGAGTAAAACGCATACGCACCGACGGACAGACGGACTGGCGGACATGGCCATATCAACTCAGCTTCTCATGCTGATCAAGAATATATGGGGTCGGAAACGTATCCTTCTGTGCGTTACAAACAACTGACCAATTGTATAATACCCTCTGCAAGGGTAAAAAATTGGAATCTAACGATTCAAAAATTGGCTTTTTAACAATGCATAGGTAAAGTAGACCACAAAGTAGGTAAAGCGGTTCATTTCTTAGTAATTATTTATGTATAAATATGTGCATGCATTTGATATTGTAAAGCTCAACTATGTATGTACTTTCTGTGCTAGAAATTGAAAGCCTGTGCTCAAGATGGTCAGTACAATTACCAAAGAGAATTTCTCGATTTGGTCTATTTCAATTTTTAGCACTTTAACTGGGACTTGATCTCCGGTTTGAAATCAACTTTCCTTATCTCCTTGTTCGACATCGAGTCTTTCGTCGAATTAAAGAAGGGCATGAACAGCTCCAGACAAGAAAATTTATTTCACGGCAGACGCGGGGAATTTGGTTATATGGCTTTAATTGCACTCCGGCGCGACGCACTCAAATAAATAAATTGGCAATCGATTTTTTACCAAAATTCTTAACAACAGTGACTGTTAATTACTTTATCTATTAATGCCAAAAAAAAAATATATAAAAGAATAACGGGCCACGTTAATATTCTGTTTGCACTGTTTCAATTTTCACTGTCACTTAACTGGTCCCTGCTCGGGCGCCATGAAAAATCATAAGAGTTTTTAAGATTATTAAATTAATTATGTATGTATAACTGAACCGTTAACTGACTTAAAGTTCTCGAAAAAATACGACAAAGAATGCGCTCGCTTTCTACTGTCATGTGCCAAGTCATCTGGCAACGCAATTTTCTCGCGTCTCGATATAAGCAGTCAGTCCAGCCATGTCGATTGCAGAGCACACACTCAAAAATAACTTTGTATCTAATATTATCTAAACTGTTATAATAAAATAATCCAAGTACATATTTTAAACTGGCGACGAGGATGGGTTGCTAATGATCATCCGGAATTAAACTTGGAATTATTGACGGCAAAACATCAAATTTTTGTAAACGTTACATACATACACATTTTCATTGCAGAGTCGCTTGCTGGTGAATTTTGGGGAGAATCCATTGACCGGCTTATTTGAGAAAAATAAAGAATTAATTGATTCAACGAGTGTTCAATATACTCAACGGAATCCAATTACGAAGACAGTTGGAAGCTTCGAATCGTTTGACTTGGGACAGCCAAATAAATAGGGCTCATATTTTGAGCAATTTTAAGTTGTTCCTGCTTGCCAATGATGTCAAAGACGAGGGTCGCAAAAATGCATCTTTCTCACACTAGTCGGAGCACCAGTCTACGATCTTTTGACATTATTGGTGTTTTCTAACCTGGTCAGGACATTTTCATTAGAACAAATCGAGAAGATTGTAACTGACCATCTTTGTCCACGTCCATCGAAAATCGCTGCGTTTTATCATTTTCACAAACATGATCAACATCCGAATGAGATCGTCGGAAACTATATGGCAGCGCTGCGTGCATTGGCAGTGGGTTGCAATTTCGGAGCAGCGTTGGACAGAATGCTGCGTGATCGTTTTGTATGCGGCATGAGGGATGAAAACTTGCAGAGAAGATTTCTAGCAGACTGAATAGACAGTGCAGAACGACGTAACCGACGTATGATGACGTTGCGCACTTATGATCGTATCTGGCCAACAACCAATCCAAAGGTTTACAACTACGATCCGGGGTTGAGTGACTACCAACACAACCCAGGAGTTTTTGATGTATCAATTCATTACAACGGTCGTAAAATTGATAATCTACCAGTCATCGTCACTGCGTTGCATCTGGTTTGACCCACTAGTATTAGTATCAGTATTAAGGGCATTCATTCAGAGGGCAGTGTTCAAACACTTATTCTCAACAGAACTTGAATGTTACACTGGTCCGCCAGTCACGTTAAACATTGATGCAACAGTGCCACCAGTGCGATTACGTCTACGTCGAGTTCCATATGCTCTCAAGGGACTAGTCGAGGAAGAGCTGCATCGCCTATGCAAACAAAGGAGGAGTATTCAGATTGGGCTACTCCGATTGTACCAGTTTTCAAGAAGGACGGCTCGATTTGTATTTGCGGCGACTGTAAAACAACTTTAAACAAAGCTATTAAGCCGCACTGCCACCAAATACCAGCGATCAACACGATGCTGGCATCCATCGAAGGAAAATCGATTTTCGCCAAAATTGATTCGGTTCAAGCTTATCAGCAGCTATAAGTCAAAAAACTCGTCTTTGTTGCAAACAATCACTACACATAAGGGTGCATTTAAAGCAACTCGCTTGCGATTCGACATTTCATCTGCACCAGCCATTCTTATACCTTTGCAGAGGGTATTATAAAATTGGTCAGATGTTTGTAACGTACAGAAGGAGACGTTTCCGACCCCGTAAAGTATACATATTCTTGATTAGCATGAGAAGCTGAGTCGATATAGCCATGTCCGTCTGTATGTGCGTCTGTCCGTCCGTCCGTCGGTCCGACGGTCCGTCCGTCCGTCCATCTAGTAGTCCGATCCCAAAGATTTTCATATTTTATCTCACTCGGGTAGTAAAATGCCCCAAACAAAATTTCATCCCGATAGCTCTCAAAATGGCTGAGTAAAACGCATACGCACCGACGGACAGACGGACAGGCGGACATGGCCATATCAACTCAGCTTCTCATGCTGATCAAGAATATATGGGGTCGGAAACGTATCCTTCTGTGCGTTACAAACAACTGACCAATTGTATAATACCCTCTGCAAGGGTAAAAAATTGGAATCTAACGATTCAAAAATTGGCTTTTTAACAATGCATAGGTAAAGTAGACCACAAAGTAGGTAAAGCGGTTCATTTCTTAGTAATTATTTATGTGGCATGCATTTGTTATTGTAAAGCTCAACTATGTATCTACTTTCTGTGCTAGAAATTGAAAGCCTTTGCTCAAGATGGTCAGTACAATTACCAAAGAGAATTTCTCGATTTGGTCTATTTCAATTTTTAGCACTTTAACTGGGACTTGATCTCCGGTTTGAAATCAACTTTCCTTATCTCCTTGTTCGACATCGAGTCTTTCGTCGAATTAAAGAAGGGCATGAACAGCTCCAGACAAGAAAATTTATTTCACGGCAGACGCGGGGAATTTGGTTATATGGCTTTAATTGCACTCCGGCGCGACGCACTCAAATAAATAAATTGGCAATCGATTTTTTACCAAAATTCTTAACAACAGTGACTGTTAATTACTTTATCTATTAATGCCAAAAAAAAAATATATAAAAGAATAACCACTTTAATATTCTGTTTGCACTGTTTCAATTTTCACTGTCACTTAACTGGTCCCTGCTCGGGCGCCATGAAAAATCATAAGAGTTTTTAAGATTATTAAATTAATTATGTATGTATAACTGAACCGTTAACTGACTTAAAGTTCTCGAAAAAATACGACAAAGAATGCGCTCGCTTTCTACTGTCATGTGCCAAGTCATCTGGCAACGCAATTTTCTCGCGTCTCGATATAAGCAGTCAGTCCAGCCATGTCGATTGCAGAGCACACACTCAAAAATAACTTTGTATCTAATATTATCTAAACTGTTATAATAAAATAATCCAAGTACATATTTTAAACTGGCGACGAGGATGGGTTGCTAATGATCATCCGGAATTAAACTTGGAATTATTGACGGCAAAACATCAAATTTTTGTAAACGTTACATACATACACATTTTCATGGCAGAGTCGCTTGCTGGTGAATTTTGGGGAGAATCCATTGACCGGCTTATTTGAGAAAAATAAAGAATTAATTGATTCAACGAGTGTTCAATATACTCAACGGAATCCAATTACGAAGACAGTTGGAAGCTTCGAATCGTTTGACTTGGGACAGCCAAATAAATAGGGCTCATATTTTGAGCAATTTTAAGTTGTTCCTGCTTGCCAATGATGTCAAAGACGAGGGTCGCAAAAATGCATCTTTCTCACACTAGTCGGAGCACCAGTCTACGATCTTTTGACATCATTGGTGTTTTCTAACCTGGTCAGGACATTTTCATTAGAACAAATCGAGAAGATTGTAACTGACCATCTTTGTCCACGTCCATCGAAAATCGCTGCGTTTTATCATTTTCACAAACATGATCAACATCCGAATGAGATCGTCGGAAACTATATGGCAGCGCTGCGTGCATTGGCAGTGGGTTGCAATTTCGGAGCAGCGTTGGACAGAATGCTGCGTGATCGTTTTGTATGCGGCATGAGGGATGAAAACTTGCAGAGAAGATTTCTAGCAGACTGAATAGACAGTGCAGAACGACGTAACCGACGTATGATGACGTTGCGCACTTATGATCGTATCTGGCCAACAACCAATCCAAAGGTTTACAACTACGATCCGGGGTTGAGTGACTACCAACACAACCCAGGAGTTTTTGATGTATCAATTCATTACAACGGTCGTAAAATTGATAATCTACCAGTCATCGTCACTGCGTTGCATCTGGTTTGACCCACTAGTATTAGTATCAGTATTAAGGGCATTCATTCAGAGGGCAGTGTTCAAACACTTATTCTCAACAGAACTTGAATGTTACACTGGTCCGCCAGTCACGTTAAACATTGATGCAACAGTGCCACCAGTGCGATTACGTCTACGTCGAGTTCCATATGCTCTCAAGGGACTAGTCGAGGAAGAGCTGGATCGCCTATGCAAACAAAGGAGGAGTATTCAGATTGGGCTACTCCGATTGTACCAGTTTTCAAGAAGGACGGCTCGATTTGTATTTGCGGCGACTGTAAAACAACTTTAAACAAAGCTATTAAGCCGCACTGCCACCAAATACCAGCGATCAACACGATGCTGGCATCCATCGAAGGAAAATCGATTTTCGCCAAAATTGATTCGGTTCAAGCTTATCAGCAGCTATAAGTCAAAAAACTCGTCTTTGTTGCAAACAATCACTACACATAAGGGTGCATTTAAAGCAACTCGCTTGCGATTCGACATTTCATCTGCACCAGCCATTCTTATACCTTTGCAGAGGGTATTATAAAATTGGTCAGATGTTTGTAACGTACAGAACGAGACGTTTCCGACCCCGTAAAGTATACATATTCTTGATTAGCATGAGAAGCTGAGTCGATATAGCCATGTCCGTCTGTATGTGCGTCTGTCCGTCCGTCCGTCGGTCCGACGGTCCGTCCGTCCGTCCATCTAGTAGTCCGATCCCAAAGATTTTCATATTTTATCTCACTCGGGTAGTAAAATGCCCCAAACAAAATTTCATCCCGATAGCTCTCAAAATGGCTGAGTAAAACGCATACGCACCGACGGACAGACGGACAGGCGGACATGGCCATATCAACTCAGCTTCTCATGCTGATCAAGAATATATGGGGTCGGAAACGTATCCTTCTGTGCGTTACAAACAACTGACCAATTGTATAATACCCTCTGCAAGGGTAAAAAATTGGAATCTAACGATTCAAAAATTGGCTTTTTAACAATGCATAGGTAAAGTAGACCACAAAGTAGGTAAAGCGGTTCATTTCTTAGTAATTATTTATGTATAAATATGTGGCATGCATTTGTTATTGTAAAGCTCAACTATGTATCTACTTTCTGTGCTAGAAATTGAAAGCCTTTGCTCAAGATGGTCAGTACAATTACCAAAGAGAATTTCTCGATTTGGTCTATTTCAATTTTTAGCACTTTAACTGGGACTTGATCTCCGGTTTGAAATCAACTTTCCTTATCTCCTTGTTCGACATCGAGTCTTTCGTCGAATTAAAGAAGGGCATGAACAGCTCCAGACAAGAAAATTTATTTCACGGCAGACGCGGGGAATTTGGTTATATGGCTTTAATTGCACTCCGGCGCGACGCACTCAAATAAATAAATTGGCAATCGATTTTTTACCAAAATTCTTAACAACAGTGACTGTTAATTACTTTATCTATTAATGCCAAAAAAAAAAATATATAAAAGAATAACCACTTTAATATTCTGTTTGCACTGTTTCAATTTTCACTGTCACTTAACTGGTCCCTGCTCGGGCGCCATGAAAAATCATAAGAGTTTTTAAGATTATTAAATTAATTATGTATGTATAACTGAACCGTTAACTGACTTAAAGTTCTCGAAAAAATACGACAAAGAATGCGCTCGCTTTCTACTGTCATGTGCCAAGTCATCTGGCAACGCAATTTTCTCGCGTCTCGATATAAGCAGTCAGTCCAGCCATGTCGATTGCAGAGCACACACTCAAAAATAACTTTGTATCTAATATTATCTAAACTGTTATAATAAAATAATCCAAGTACATATTTTAAACTGGCGACGAGGATGGGTTGCTAATGATCATCCGGAATTAAACTTGGAATTATTGACGGCAAAACATCAAATTTTTGTAAACGTTACATACATACACATTTTCATGGCAGAGTCGCTTGCTGGTGAATTTTGGGGAGAATCCATTGACCGGCTTATTTGAGAAAAATAAAGAATTAATTGATTCAACGAGTGTTCAATATACTCAACGGAATCCAATTACGAAGACAGTTGGAAGCTTCGAATCGTTTGACTTGGGACAGCCAAATAAATAGGGCTCATATTTTGAGCAATTTTAAGTTGTTCCTGCTTGCCAATGATGTCAAAGACGAGGGTCGCAAAAATGCATCTTTCTCACACTAGTCGGAGCACCAGTCTACGATCTTTTGACATCATTGGTGTTTTCTAACCTGGTCAGGACATTTTCATTAGAACAAATCGAGAAGATTGTAACTGACCATCTTTGTCCACGTCCATCGAAAATCGCTGCGTTTTATCATTTTCACAAACATGATCAACATCCGAATGAGATCGTCGGAAACTATATGGCAGCGCTGCGTGCATTGGCAGTGGGTTGCAATTTCGGAGCAGCGTTGGACAGAATGCTGCGTGATCGTTTTGTATGCGGCATGAGGGATGAAAACTTGCAGAGAAGATTTCTAGCAGACTGAATAGACAGTGCAGAACGACGTAACCGACGTATGATGACGTTGCGCACTTATGATCGTATCTGGCCAACAACCAATCCAAAGGTTTACAACTACGATCCGGGGTTGAGTGACTACCAACACAACCCAGGAGTTTTTGATGTATCAATTCATTACAACGGTCGTAAAATTGATAATCTACCAGTCATCGTCACTGCGTTGCATCTGGTTTGACCCACTAGTATTAGTATCAGTATTAAGGGCATTCATTCAGAGGGCAGTGTTCAAACACTTATTCTCAACAGAACTTGAATGTTACACTGGTCCGCCAGTCACGTTAAACATTGATGCAACAGTGCCACCAGTGCGATTACGTCTACGTCGAGTTCCATATGCTCTCAAGGGACTAGTCGAGGAAGAGCTGGATCGCCTATGCAAACAAAGGAGGAGTATTCAGATTGGGCTACTCCGATTGTACCAGTTTTCAAGAAGGACGGCTCGATTTGTATTTGCGGCGACTGTAAAACAACTTTAAACAAAGCTATTAAGCCGCACTGCCACCAAATACCAGCGATCAACACGATGCTGGCATCCATCGAAGGAAAATCGATTTTCGCCAAAATTGATTCGGTTCAAGCTTATCAGCAGCTATAAGTCAAAAAACTCGTCTTTGTTGCAAACAATCACTACACATAAGGGTGCATTTAAAGCAACTCGCTTGCGATTCGACATTTCATCTGCACCAGCCATTCTTATTCCTTTGCAGAGGGTATTATAAAATTGGTCAGATGTTTGTAACGTACAGAACGAGACGTTTCCGACCCCGTAAAGTATACATATTCTTGATTAGCATGAGAAGCTGAGTCGATATAGCCATGTCCGTCTGTATGTGCGTCTGTCCGTCCGTCCGTCCGTCCATCTAGTAGTCCGATCCCAAAGATTTTCATATTTTATCTCACTCGGGTAGTAAAATGCCCCAAACAAAATTTCATCCCGATAGCTCTCAAAATGGCTGAGTAAAACGCATACGCACCGACGGACAGACGGACAGGCGGACATGGCCATATCAACTCAGCTTCTCATGCTGATCAAGAATATATGGGGTCGGAAACGTATCCTTCTGTGCGTTACAAACAACTGACCAATTGTATAATACCCTCTGCAAGGGTAAAAAATTGGAATCTAACGATTCAAAAATTCGCTTTTTAACAATGCATAGGTAAAGTAGACCACAAAGTAGGTAAAGCGGTTCATTTCTTAGTAATTATTTATGTATAAATATGTGGCATGCATTTGTTATTGTAAAGCTCAACTATGTATCTACTTTCTGTGCTAGAAATTGAAAGCCTTTGCTCAAGATGGTCAGTACAATTACCAAAGAGAATTTCTCGATTTGGTCTATTTCAATTTTTAGCACTTTAACTGGGACTTGATCTCCGGTTTGAAATCAACTTTCCTTATCTCCTTGTTCGACATCGAGTCTTTCGTCGAATTAAAGAAGGGCATGAACAGCTCCAGACAAGAAAATTTATTTCACGGCAGACGCGGGGAATTTGGTTATATGGCTTTAATTGCACTCCGGCGCGACGCACTCAAATAAATAAATTGGCAATCGATTTTTTACCAAAATTCTTAACAACAGTGACTGTTAATTACTTTATCTATTAATGCCAAAAAAAAATATATAAAAGAATAACCACTTTAATATTCTGTTTGCACTGTTTCAATTTTCACTGTCACTTAACTGGTCCCTGCTCGGGCGCCATGAAAAATCATAAGAGTTTTTAAGATTATTAAATTAATTATGTATGTATAACTGAACCGTTAACTGACTTAAAGTTCTCGAAAAAATACGACAAAGAATGCGCTCGCTTTCTACTGTCATGTGCCAAGTCATCTGGCAACGCAATTTTCTCGCGTCTCGATATAAGCAGTCAGTCCAGCCATGTCGATTGCAGAGCACACACTCAAAAATAACTTTGTATCTAATATTATCTAAACTGTTATAATAAAATAATCCAAGTACATATTTTAAACTGGCGACGAGGATGGGTTGCTAATGATCATCCGGAATTAAACTTGGAATTATTGACGGCAAAACATCAAATTTTTGTAAACGTTACATACATACACATTTTCATGGCAGAGTCGCTTGCTGGTGAATTTTGGGGAGAATCCATTGACCGGCTTATTTGAGAAAAATAAAGAATTAATTGATTCAACGAGTGTTCAATATACTCAACGGAATCCAATTACGAAGACAGTTGGAAGCTTCGAATCGTTTGACTTGGGACAGCCAAATAAATAGGGCTCATATTTTGAGCAATTTTAAGTTGTTCCTGCTTGCCAATGATGTCAAAGACGAGGGTCGCAAAAATGCATCTTTCTCACACTAGTCGGAGCACCAGTCTACGATCTTTTGACATCATTGGTGTTTTCTAACCTGGTCAGGACATTTTCATTAGAACAAATCGAGAAGATTGTAACTGACCATCTTTGTCCACGTCCATCGAAAATCGCTGCGTTTTATCATTTTCACAAACATGATCAACATCCGAATGAGATCGTCGGAAACTATATGGCAGCGCTGCGTGCATTGGCAGTGGGTTGCAATTTCGGAGCAGCGTTGGACAGAATGCTGCGTGATCGTTTTGTATGCGGCATGAGGGATGAAAACTTGCAGAGAAGATTTCTAGCAGACTGAATAGACAGTGCAGAACGACGTAACCGACGTATGATGACGTTGCGCACTTATGATCGTATCTGGCCAACAACCAATCCAAAGGTTTACAACTACGATCCGGGGTTGAGTGACTACCAACACAACCCAGGAGTTTTTGATGTATCAATTCATTACAACGGTCGTAAAATTGATAATCTACCAGTCATCGTCACTGCGTTGCATCTGGTTTGACCCACTAGTATTAGTATCAGTATTAAGGGCATTCATTCAGAGGGCAGTGTTCAAACACTTATTCTCAACAGAACTTGAATGTTACACTGGTCCGCCAGTCACGTTAAACATTGATGCAACAGTGCCACCAGTGCGATTACGTCTACGTCGAGTTCCATATGCTCTCAAGGGACTAGTCGAGGAAGAGCTGGATCGCCTATGCAAACAAAGGAGGAGTATTCAGATTGGGCTACTCCGATTGTACCAGTTTTCAAGAAGGACGGCTCGATTTGTATTTGCGGCGACTGTAAAACAACTTTAAACAAAGCTATTAAGCCGCACTGCCACCAAATACCAGCGATCAACACGATGCTGGCATCCATCGAAGGAAAATCGATTTTCGCCAAAATTGATTCGGTTCAAGCTTATCAGCAGCTATAAGTCAAAAAACTCGTCTTTGTTGCAAACAATCACTACACATAAGGGTGCATTTAAAGCAACTCGCTTGCGATTCGACATTTCATCTGCACCAGCCATTCTTATACCTTTGCAGAGGGTATTATAAAATTGGTCAGATGTTTGTAACGTACAGAAGGAGACGTTTCCGACCCCGTAAAGTATACATATTCTTGATTAGCATGAGAAGCTGAGTCGATATAGCCATGTCCGTCTGTATGTGCGTCTGTCCGTCTGTCCGTCCGTCCGTCGGTCCGTCCGTCCGTCCATCCATCCGTATGAACGCGTAGATCTCGGAGACTATAAGAGATAGAGCCACCAAATTTAATATGTAGGCTCATGTAGTATGTAGAGTGTTCAAGTTTATTTCGAATTTTTGCAACGCCCCTTTCCGCCCCCGCAATTCCAAAAACAACGTTTATCTCAAAATTGTATTGTAGCTAGAGAAACCATATTTGGTGTGCATATTTGCTTAGTAAATGCGCACATTTTGTATGTATAAAGATTTTACCATGCCCCTTTCCACCCCCGAAATTACAAAAACTCGATTATTTTCCGTCATTTTCTACCTTGTGGAATAAAATAAATTTGATACTAATATCCAGAAAAATAACAAATTTGACTAAAAATAGCCAAGTTATGCATATAAACGTATTTCCAGAGGGCCGGAGTTGGCCGTTGGCTGGTGGGGGCGCTAGGGTGCTCGTATGCTTGAGTGAGCGAGATACTAAGATATGTTTGTAATAAAAAGCATGTAAAAATGCATTTGTTTAATAAATTTAAAATATTTGCTTTACTGGTGTATGATATACCTAAGTCGGCGAGACGACTTGAAGTAAGTAAGTAATTCAATATCTAAGCAATAGGAGTCAGAAGGTTCTTTTTATGTCTCAATGTATTTATGTATTCTCTTTCTAAGATCATTTGTGTTGAATCGGAAGTCCCACAGGGCAGTCACGTTGGTCCATTACTATTTACCATTTTTATTAATGATCTCCGCACCGTTCTTTTAAATTCTTTAAAAATTAAAAATAATAACACAAATATACTGAAAAATATCAAAGAAGCTAACCTCGGATATGCCAAAGTTTATATTCTCTTGCAGTCCTTGGCAATAATAGTTTTACATTTTGAAATTTCTTTCCCTGCAACTCATTTCATCAATACACAAACAAAACATTCAAATTATTACTTTTTTTACTTCAATTTTTGCAAAAATGTAGAGTTATATGATATAGTAGTCCGATCCCAAAGATTTTCATATTTTATCTCACTCGGGTAGTAAAAAGCCCCAAACAAAATTTCATCCCGATAGCTCTCAAAATGGCTGAGTAAAACGCATACGCACCGACGGACAGACGGACTGGCGGACATGGCCATATCAACTCAGCTTCTCATGCTGATCAAGAATATATGGGGTCGGAAGCGTATCCTTCTGTGCGTTACAAACAACTGACCAATTGTATAATACCCTCTGCAAGGGTAAAAAATTGGAATCTAACGATTCAAAAATTCGCTTTTTAACAATGCATAGGTAAAGTAGACCACAAAGTAGGTAAAGCGGTTCATTTCTTAGTAATTATTTATGTATAAATATGTGCATGCATTTGATATTGTAAAGCTCAACTATGTATGTACTTTCTGTGCTAGAAATTGAAAGCCTGTGCTCAAGATGGTCAGTACAATTACCAAAGAGAATTTCTCGATTTGGTCTATTTCAATTTTTAGCACTTTAACTGGGACTTGATCTCCGGTTTGAAATCAACTTTCCTTATCTCCTTGTTCGACATCGAGTCTTTCGTCGAATTAAAGAAGGGCATGAACAGCTCCAGACAAGAAAATTTATTTCACGGCAGACGCGGGGAATTTGGTTATATGGCTTTAATTGCACTCCGGCGCGACGCACTCAAATAAATAAATTGGCAATCGATTTTTTACCAAAATTCTTAACAACAGTGACTGTTAATTACTTTATCTATTAATGCCAAAAAAAAAATATATAAAAGAATAACGGGCCACGTTAATATTCTGTTTGCACTGTTTCAATTTTCACTGTCACTTAACTGGTCCCTGCTCGGGCGCCATGAAAAATCATAAGAGTTTTTAAGATTATTAAATTAATTATGTATGTATAACTGAACCGTTAACTGACTTAAAGTTCTCGAAAAAATACGACAAAGAATGCGCTCGCTTTCTACTGTCATGTGCCAAGTCATCTGGCAACGCAATTTTCTCGCGTCTCGATATAAGCAGTCAGTCCAGCCATGTCGATTGCAGAGCACACACTCAAAAATAACTTTGTATCTAATATTATCTAAACTGAATAGGGATTCCCGGAGAGAAGGAAAATAACCCAGTCTTCATTCGTTGAATTCAAAATATGAACTGATTTTATTTAAAAACTCTTAAACTTTAAGAAGCAACAATTGTTCTTAAAAATACTTATTCTAATGCCCCACGTTTTCGGGGGTTGAAAATTGTTTATATTTGATGCTCAGCGCTGGTTACTTGATACCGCGCCGCTGTTATAATCTCAAGTGTTTTCCACAGAGTGTGGATGCATGTTTTATTTGGTATTAAGCAATAATTGTCATATGAATTTTATGATTTACTTTTGTTTTTGTTTCGTTTTGTATATTTCATTGGTGCATCTGATTTGGTGAAGCCAGTTCAGATGAACACGATGTTTATTCTTAAACATTCTGCAAAGGGCCACTAAATGCGGCGTTTTGGACTTTATTTTTATAGTTAGTTGTCTTATACAAATTATTATTAAAATATCATTAGTAAGATAATTATTGTTAAAGAAGCATGACCAGTTACATGACTGATGTTTAACCTAGTCAATCTGATGTTCCTTTACCCATTGTAACTGACTTCATATTCTTACCAATTTTCCCGTATGTATTACTGAGTTGGCTTCTACTGGTTTTTATAATATTTGGCAATTTACCTAATGATTTATGTTTTGGGATATCTACCCATTCCTGATGTGTATTACTGTGCTGACTTCTAGCCTTTTTATAAGATGGAGAATTTAAAAAATAACTACCTTCACTTTTTGAATTGTTCCAATGTGAACGCTCCACTATTTTTAAATCTCGCTGATTGCCAAAATTTGATTGGTTATTCTGGTTACCATTAAATGTTGTTCTTTTATAATCATTTTGCCATATCTGCCTTTTTGGTAGTATAGTTTCTGATAATTTTTTACCGGAATCTTTTTTGATATTATTTTTTAGATAATCATTATCTAATTGACATCGCCTTCTGAATATTCTCATTTTGTACTGGCTCTGGGATATATACCTTTTCTTCCCCAATTTTCACTTTACCTCCAATGTGAGGTCCTGCCGGGGGCCATAAATTTATTTCTTGAGTTTTCCTGTTGTATTTCTTTGGAGTTGTGTTGTTTTTATTTTTAAATTTACCTTTCCTCTCCCAACGTTGTTCAAAACCTGTGACATCTATTGTTGTTGCCACTACAGATTTATTCTGATTTGATTTGGTGCATCCCGAGACGATCCAACCAAATTGAGTATTTTGGCCCAGCAGGCCATCAATTTTTGTAATTCCCCTTTTTAAGATTTGGGCATATACGTTTACTCCCATTATTATATCAACCCTACCAGGTTTATTAAAGGTAGGATCAGCTAGCACGTAAGTTTGCCATTTTGACATATCCACGTCTGCTATTTTTAATGGAAGAGCTTTCATTAACTTTGGCAACACAATTGCCTCAACCTTTAGATGTCCTTTCCAAGGATTTTTCGTCTTTACATCTATTTTTACCTTATTTTTTGATTTATTAGATTTTATTGAGGACACGCCACTTATTTCTGTATACTGTTTAATTTTAGGTAGTTTTAATATCTGAGCGGCCTCTTCAGACAAAATGGTGCTCTGTGAACCACAATCAATAAGGGCTCTTAGAGTCTTATATCCTCCATTTACATTTTTGACTTGTATTACAGCTGTGGCCAACAGTGTTGGTTGTGCGGTTACACAAGTATTTACTTTCTCCTGTTTTTCCCCAAAATGAAGCATGGTATGGTGTTCCTTACTGCACAATGAACAGACCATTTCATTAGTGCATAACTTATTGCTTGAATGGTTCAAGCATCTTATGCAGAGCTGCACTTTTTTGGCTGTCTCATACCTTTCAGTAGGTTTCAAACCTTTAAACTTATAGCATTTATATGCTTTGTGCCCGGCAATTTTGCAAATCGGACATTTATCTTCAACTTCCGTATAATTTAAAACAGTTTTTATCGGTTTTTTCTCTTCTTTGCTCATGGCACTTAGCGAGCAATATCTTTGCTCCAAGTATTCCATGACATCAGATAGCATTTGAATTTGCTTTGTTTTTCTAATCTGACTCTCATACAATTGTAGAGCCTCTCTGTCAAATTTCCTTAGTAGCAGTTGTGCGAATATAACGTCAACTTCATCGGACAAATTTGCTTTTATTTTAATTAAGTAAACTGACTCATTAACTATGGGAATCACTCCTTTAACACTTTTTGCGGAATCATTGTTGATCATCGGTAAATCAACGATCCGACTTAATTGTTCGGAGAATACCCTCCGATTATTTTCATACCGCTTGGTTAATAATTCCCAAGCGGCACTATAATTGTCAGCTGAACCTGACAATAGATGGGCTACCATGCTCTTGGCTTCGCCCTTTAACGCGGATTTTAAATAATTGAATTTAAGAGCAGGACTTATATCCTCTCTTTTTTCAATAAGTTCCGCAAATAATTCCACAAACAGGTCCCATTCTCTAGGTTCCCCAGAAAATGGGGGTACCTGTATTTTCGGCAACACCGGTAGTTCGCCTCTTACGGTTACATTTTCATCTTTCAAATTTTTCTGATCGTTTATTTTCATTTCTAACACTGATACAGAATTCCGAACATCGAATTCTAATTCCTCCATAGTATTTTTAAATTTTGCATCTTTCAACACAACCTGGCACGCATGTACTTTCAACCATAAATAATTGATCTTATTAATATATATTATGCATGCCTCATTGCCTGTTGAATTATTTATAGTGCGTAAATCTTTGGTTACTCTATCCAAATATTTCTGGAGCTGTCGGACTTTATCCATAAATATCTCCTGATTACCACTAGCGTTTTCATTACTGGAGGTCGCATTCCCTCGCGACTCTCCTTTGCTATCCTCAAACATTTCTGAAATATCTGCTTCAGTTTCAACTAACACCGACTTACTAGTGCCTGGTCTTTCTGACTCTCCTGCAGCTATTATTTTGGCAACTATCTTTAACATTCCTTCATGTATTTTATCTGTGAAATACTGATGATCGAAATTCCCTTGCTGTGGCAATTTGTTATGATTAGGTAACCATCGATTCCTAATCTCTTTTACTTCCTCGATCACCTTGCTAGTTATGTTTCTGGGACCTAGTGCTTCTAACTGCCTTATCCTATTATGCAACTCTAACTGCTTTCCTAACAACTTCTCAGTTTTGTTAAGAAACATTTTGTATGGTGTATGTAAGTATGTATGTTTGACAATCAATTGATTTTTTTTTATTCGATATATTTATCGACTTTTTAGAGCAAGAGAGAAAAAAATATCTCAACTGTGTCTTGCACAGTGAGCCAGAGACGTGGAAAAAAATGTTGATAGCGTATGTGGTTGGCTCACAATTCAGATATACATTTCATTTCTCAATAACAGAAGTTTTTTTTTAATCTCCAACCACATTGTTAGTAAAAGCCTATCAAGGAGTTAGTAGTTCGCAAGTTGCACTTTCGTGCTTCAACTTGCTTATAGAGGCTTATATTTAAATTATTAAATAAGGCAAGTTAAGGCTTGCGCATTTCTGCGGCCCCCTTGCGTTTCTTCGCTCTTCGGCGAAGTTCAGCTTTGAGTTGGTCAGCACGCTCTATGCAGCGTTGTCGGTCCTGTTAGCAACAGGGTGAGTCAAATGGTCCAGGGCAGTCCTTCACCGGTGTGTTTTTTTGCTGTGTCGTTGCTCAGCTGCTGTTGTCCAGGGCCTATGAGCTCAGGCGGTCCCGGTGCCGGTCATCGCACCAGATTCTGTCGTCTTAGCAGCCTCTTCTTTGCAACTATCTTGTTGCTCTGCTGCTGTTTGTAGTTGCCGACTTGCAACTACATATACACTTTTAACTTTTTTTTTTTCGATATTAGGGCTTCGAATACGCCACACACCAATTCTGTAATTATTTTTTTTGACGCCGCCGAAATTATTGCAGTTGCTCGACTAGCCAAACTGCCTTATTTAACTCGGTCGCACGCACTTTTTATATATTAAGCAAAATTTTGCTTTTTGTTTTTATACTCTGTCTCTTACCACTGGTGGGGGAGAACAGAGTTATTTTATTTTTGCAACCTTTAGCTGATCTTAGCATTTACACTTGCATAAGAATTCAGACTTAAAGGCACTGATTCATCCTCTGAGTCTCTTACCACTGGTGGGGGAAAACTACAGAGTTCCTTTTTTCGAAGGACCAAAATGAATCCGGCTCGAAGGACCAAAATGAATCCGGCTCGAAGGACCAAAATGAATAGGGATTCCCGGAGAGAAGGAAAATAACCCAGTCTTCATTCGTTGAATTCAAAATATGAACTGATTTTATTTAAAAACTCTTAAACTCTAAGAAGCAACAATTGTTCTTAAAAATACTTATTCTAATGCCCCACGTTTTCGGGGGTTGAAAATTGTTTATATTTGATGCTCAGCGCTGGTTACTTGATACCGCGCCGCTGTTATAATCTCAAGTGTTTTCCACAGAGTGTGGATGCATGTTTTATTTGGTATTAAGCAATAATTGTCATATGAATTTTATGATTTACTTTTGTTTTTGTTTCGTTTTGTATATTTCATTGGTGCATCTGATTTGGTGAAGCCAGTTCAGATGAACACGATGTTTATTCTTAAACATAAACTGTTATAATAAAATAATCCAAGTACATATTTTAAACTGGCGACGAGGGTGGGTTGCTAATGATCATCCGGAATTAAACTTGGAATTATTGACGGCAAAACATCAAAAAATTGTCACGCATAAAATCATACATATACGTAAAATTTTTGTAAACGTTACATACATACACATTTTCATGGCAGAGTCGCTTGCTGGTGAATTTTGGGGAGAATCCATTGACCGGCTTATTTGAGAAAAATAAGGAATTAATTGATTCAACGAGTGTTCAATATACTCAACGGAACCCAATTACGAAGACAGTTGGAAGCTTTGAATCGTTTGACTTGGGACAGCCAAATAAATAGGGCTCATATTTTGAGCAATTTTAAGTTGTTCCTGCTTGCCAATGATGTCAAAGACGAGGGTCGCAAAAAGGCATCTTTCTCACACTAGTCGGAGCACCAGTCTACGATCTTTTGACATCATTGGTGTTTTCTAACCTGGTCAGGACATTTTCATTAGAACAAATCGAGAAGATTGTAACTGACCATCTTTGTCCACGTCCATCGAAAATCGCTGCGTTTTATCATTTTCACAAACATGATCAACATCCGAATGAGATCGTCGGAAACTATATGGCAGCGCTGCGTGCATTGGCAGTGGGTTGCAATTTCGGAGCAGCGTTGGACAGAATGCTGCGTGATCGTTTTGTATGCGGCATGAGGGATGAAAACTTGCAGAGAAGATTTCTAGCAGACTGAATAGACAGTGCAGAACGACGTAACCGACGTATGATGACGTTGCGCACTTATGATCGTATCTGGCCAACAACCAATCCAAAGGTCTACAACTACGATCCGGGGTTGAGTGACTACCAACACAACCCAGGAGTTTTTGATGTATCAATTCATTACAACGGTCGTAAAATTGATAATCTACCAGTCATCGTCACTGCGTTGCATCTGGTTTGACCCACTAGTATTAGTATCAGTATTAAGGGCATTCATTCAGAGGGCAGTGTTCAAACACTTATTCTCAACAGAACTTGAATGTTACACTGGTCCGCCAGTCACGTTAAACATTGATGCAACAGTGCCACCAGTGCGATTACGTCTACGTCGAGTTCCATATGCTCTCAAGGGACTAGTCGAGGAAGAGCTGGATCGCCTATGCAAACAAAGGAGGAGTATTCAGATTGGGCTACTCCGATTGTACCAGTTTTCAAGAAGGACGGCTCGATTTGTATTTGCGGCGACTGTAAAACAACTTTAAACAAAGCTATTAAGCCGCACTGCCACCAAATACCAGCGATCAACACGATGCTGGCATCCATCGAAGGAAAATCGATTTTCGCCAAAATTGATTCGGTTCAAGCTTATCAGCAGCTATAAGTCAAAAAACTCGTCTTTGTTGCAAACAATCACTACACATAAGGGTGCATTTAAAGCAACTCGCTTGCGATTCGACATTTCATCTGCACCAGCCATTCTTATACCTTTGCAGAGGGTATTATAAAATTGGTCAGATGTTTGTAACGTACAGAAGAAGACGTTTCCGACCCCGTAAATATTCTTGATTAGCATGAGAAGCTGAGTCGATATAGCCATGTCCGTCTGTATGTGCGTCTGTCCGTCTGTCCGTCCGTCCGTCGGTCCGTCCGTCCGTCCATCCATCCGTATGAACGCGTAGATCTCGGAGACTATAAGAGATAGAGCCACCAAATTTAATATGTAGGCTCATGTAGTATGTAGAGTGTTCAAGTTTATTTCGAATTTTTGCCACGCCCCTTTCCGCCCCCGCAATTCCAAAAACAACGTTTATCTCAAAATTGTATTGTAGCTAGAGAAACCATATTTGGTGTGCATATTTGCTTAGTAAATGCGCACATTTTGTATGTATAAAGATTTTACCATGCCCCTTTCCACCCCCGAAATTACAAAAACTCGATTATTTTCCGTCATTTTCTACCTTGTGGAATAAAATAAATTTGATACTAATATCCAGAAAAATAACAAATTTGACTAAAAATAGCCAAGTTATGCATATAAACGTATTTCCATAAGGCCGGAGTTGGCCGTTGGCTGGTGGGGGCGCTAGGGTGCTCGTATGCTTGAGTGAGCGAGATACTAAGATATGTTTGTAATAAAAAGCATGTAAAAATGCATTTGTTTAATAAATTTAAAATATTTGCTTTACTGGTGTATGATATACCTAAGTCGGCGAGACGACTTGAAGTAAGTAAGTAATTCAATATCTAAGCAATAGGAGTCAGAAGGTTCTTTTTATGTCTCAATGTATTTATGTATTCTCTTTCTAAGATCATTTGTGTTGAATCGGAAGTCCCACAGGGCAGTCACGTTGGTCCATTACTATTTACCATTTTTATTAATGATCTCCGCACCGTTCTTTTAAATTCCAGAGTTCTTATGTATGCCGATGATGTGAAAATCTCTAATCACATCGAAGATTCTGTTTCATGCCATAACCTGCAAGCTGACCTTAACGCTTTTCAAGGATGGTGTATGGCTAACTTCTTATCGCCTAACTGTTCTAAGTGCAAAATTATTTATTTTATAGAAGTTCTCCCAATTAGCAAGATACTTTTTAAATAATTTCCCGTTAGGAAGAATTAATAATACTTCTTTGGCTGTAAAAGATTTATGTCGACCACTGTTAGTAGGGCTAAGAGTGTTCTTGGCGTAGAGTTAAGAGTGTTCTAAAGCACTGGTCAAAGGAGTTCAAGGATCCATATACTACCACAATACTTTATACTTCTTTCGTCCTCAATATGAGTTTTATCAAAACAAATTAGGATCTGTACAAAAACAGTTTTTACTTTTTTCCTTTCGTGATTTACGCTGGGATCCAGCTATATAACTTCCATCTTATCTTTGCCGACTTCGGACTACTGATATGATAAATCTCCTAAACAAACGGCGTGGTGAGTTTTTTATACCTATAAACGGCTGTGCCAAATTTGATCAAGATCGGGTGACTATATCATATTACTTCCGTAGGAACAATCGGTAGAAAACATTGACTTTGATCAATATCTTCGTTACCTTCTATGCTAAGATTAAAGGACGTTCTTTCGAAAACTTGAAGCCGGCTAAAACCCAGTTTTGACTAACCATTTAAGATGAAACGATTTTCTACTTTGATTGCTATGAGTAAGGAGAGAGTTACCAAAACAGTTGCAAGGGTATACAAACTTTGACGCTGTCGAAGTTAGCCCCGGCCCTCCGGTTTATTTTGCGGTTTAGTCAATCTTAATAAATTGAGCGTGCAACACCGAATACAAATATACAAGTGATTAACAAGTACATGTAATTAAAAAGTCTATGTAAAATAAAGTGAATTTAAAGCATATTTGATAAGAAGTGAATACAAATGTGAAAGTGAAAAAAGTATTGGTAACAAAACTTCAAAAAGTTAGGCAGTTCAAAGTGGTATGAGAAATATACAAGGTTAAATCTATAATAGATATTTAAAACAAGTTCCTAGACGGCACTATTTTAAAGGCCTCTAATTTGACATCATAAAATTATAATCATTTATTATTATTTTTTTAATCGTTGTTTTGACTTTAATATGCCACGCGGATCTTCCTCATCCCAAAAAACTCGACGACAGGCAGCACGGAACCGAAATCGTGGCCATTATCAGGGAGTATTTTTTTTTTTGCTCCCGCTACTGCTCTGATTTCGAAGGGCTACGTAGCATAGCAGAGAGCATAAACCGAAAACGGTTGCTCTTCTGCTCTGCTCCATAGCATTCATCGTCGGAGCACAGAGCAATAGCAAGAGCAAAAAACTTGTGATATTCTATTTGTAGTTGTAGCAATACCACAAGCATTAAAAGCGAGATGAGAGCGGAGCAAACAAAATAAATTTTTGTGCTACTGCTACAGAGCATTTCCTTTTCTGTTGCTCTCGTAGCAACTTCGTAGTCGCTCTAGTAGCAACTTCGTAGTCGCTCCCATAGCAGATCTGTACTAGAGGTGGGCATGTGCCGAAATGTTACACCCAACCTAACCCAGCCCATGGGATATAAGGATATCACATCCTGGCGGGTATGGATGCGGGCGGATATAAGGCAGAGACCGGAAAAGAAAGAAAGGCAATTGACAGCTCACTAGGGTAGCCAAACCCAACGACATCAACCAACCGAGTGACATCACTCCAGAGTTTACCCTTGGACTGTCACCTTGCGAAACACATGGATACCTATCGCCAAGCAACTGTGAATGTAGGCGCCAAATCCAAGAACCATAAGCATTGGTCGGCTCATGTTACCCAGCGATCTTTGCCACTGTCAATATTGCAGTTGCATCCGCTATACCCTTTTGTCCATGTTAACTTGCATTTTCGATTTATCCCGGTTGTGCGCCCAGTTTGTGGAATCACAGTTTCCGTTATTATCTATATTTCTATAATAACAGGACAGGATATCCTTATATCCCATGGGCTGGGTTAGGTTGGGTGTAACATTTCGGCACATGCCCACCTCTTGTACAGATCTGCTATGGGAGCGACTACGAAGTTGCTACTAGAGCGACTACGAAGTTGCTACGAGAGCAACAGAAAAGGAAATGCTCTGTAGCAGTAGCACAAAAATTTATTTTGTTTGCTCCGCTCTCATCTCGCTTTTAATGCTTGTGGTATTGCTACAACTACAAATAGAATATCACAAGTTTTTTGCTCTTGCTATTGCTCTGTGCTCCGACGATGAATGCTATGGAGCAGAGCAGAAGAGCAACCGTTTTGGGTTTGTGCGCTCTGCTATGCTATGTAGCCCTTCGAAATCAGAGCCATAACGGGAGCAGAGCAATATTTTTGTGGAAACTGCTGCTATGTAGCAGCAAATGCAAACACTGGCTGAAATAAAAAATCGACATACTCAATACATGGTTGGTGTCCTTCAAGCCAATCTAAAACAACGGAAAATCGAACTGCAACTTGACTCTCAGAATCATTCTGAAAGGCATCGCAGCTTGCGAGTTAGACTTGCACAACGCTTTCGCAATATGGAATCGCGTCGCCAATCTCGTCTCGATCCGGAATACAGTGCTGCAGAGCTACAAATCAACACTGCTGGACATCGTCAAGCTCAGTTGGCTCCAGAGTTCAGCTTAGCCGAACAGACGTCGTCGAGCTCGCTTGGATCCGAGCTACGTTACCGCGGAACAAGAGCGAAACACAGCCGGCCCAAAGTTGAGACATTTTTAGTAAATGGGAATAAATGATAATTTTTACAAAAATCGCAACTTTAAAACTAAATATTGGGCGATTTCAACATTCAAATAATTAAATCGTTATTGAACTAGAAGCGTTTAAAAATGGAATACAACTAACAAGGGTCAATGCCGGACAACATACACTATGTAGGTGAAATATTTACCTATCCCAATACGCGGAGACCTGTGACACCGATGCGTAAACCATAAAACTAAGGCAACCTCGCCTAAAAAATGCGCTTGCCTCTACTTAAATGATACCAATGCGTAATGCTGTTTTACGAATACTACCTGTTTACATATTTGTAGGGGAGAGGGCCCAGTTATGACGCGGGTTTTGAAAAACATCGAAATTTTTTCTTCAGTTCCGGAAATTGAAAAATTAAGAAGACTAACATTTTAATATTAACCAAACGCAACTTTTTTCCAAAGAAAGTATGTTTATTTGAGTTACTCAAAAAATTTTGGAACAGATTTAATTTGGATAACTTTTTTGGGGCCAAAAAAAAAGTGGCCCAGTTATGACTCACCTTAAGAAATTCACTGAATATAAGAAAATATGAAAGGAATGTCACACCAATTGTTGTAATTTAATGGTTTATTTATTATGTGGGCCTTCAATGGCAAAAACAATGAAAAACACAAAAGAAAATGGACTCCTATGGCCATAAATGACAACGATTTTTATTCATCGTCGTCCATGTCACTTTCGCAGTTTTTGCACGTAAAATAACTTGCTTGCATATTAGCGCACTTCGAAAGAACTGGACGCTTGCATACATTGCAATTGATTCGAAGGCTTTTTCGGACAAACTGGTCTCAATATGTAAATTTCCTTTCCTTGTTTTTAAACAACAACAAAAATGTTGGAATTTGAAAATTTTACGTAATCCTAGTGCAAAAAAAAAAATGGGACATAACTGGGCCCCCCAGCTGAGTCATAACCCGGCCTTTTTATAGTTTAAAGTTTATATGTATATTTTTTATAGACACTGCATAATCACATAAATTTTTATAAAATCACGAAATATACGGCAAATACAATATTTTTATGCATTACACTCATCTTTTCACTGTTAATTTTACATAATTTTGGTACTTTGAAAAAAATGAAAAAAAACTTTTTCCCAAGATTTTCAACACGATGTTTGGTACGCGTATATACAATACGATTATTAACGTTGGGGTCTGTCCAAAAACTGCAGAACGTCTAACAAACATGATTTACAGGGCTCAAACTGTCATTCAATACCGCGTTTCAAAAATATTTGAGAATGACATAACTGGGCCTGAGTCACAACTGGGCCCTCTCCCCTATGCCTTGCTACAATGCTAGGTTGCTAATTACCTGCATTGGAAAAACGGACAAGTCATGTAAATGTTATTTAAGTTGAGAAAAATTGGTCCTAGTTGTAGGTTGGTCCTTTTTAATTCCATTTACCTAATTGGATGTAAATAATAAGTTTTTTACCTAATTAATACACAAAGGGTAATACCGATTTTGCGTTCTACCTAATTGAAAATATATAATACAAAGTGCTAATTAGTCCTCTCGTTTGCGACAGTTTATTTTTAACTTCATAAATGGAAACACCTTAAATCCGGGCAGAATAGTATTTGTCGATATAATTCAAGACAATTTTATTTATTAGTGCAGAAATGTTGTTAAAGAATAGAAGTTTTCCATGAGTGTGAACAGCCAAATGATTTTGAAATGGGATTTTTGAAGGAGATGGGCGTTTCATTCGAAAACACTAGTATGGAGCTTAAGGTAAAAATCAAATATACATACTCTAGTAAAAAAAGTGAAAATTAGCTTGAGAAGTATACGAGATTCGTAAATTCGGAGAAAGAAGAAGGTAGAAAGGCGAAAATCTGCCACATTTCGTGAAAAAAATGAAAATTAGCTTGAAGAGTATACAAGATTCGTAAATTCGGAAAAAAAGAAGAAGGTAGGACTGACTGCCAAAAGAACGAATACGAAAACACGAATGAAGGAAATACTTCAAGGAGATTTTTTGATTATGATGAAATGACATCTTCAATGACAGGTAATAGTCAAGAGATCATTAAAAGGTTAACTGTTATCTTGAATGTTATAAATTGTAAGGAAATGGTAAATGGTGAAAAATTTTCCGAATATACTTAAAAAACTGCTCAACTTTTGACTGTATGTATCCGCAAAAAAACAGAAGAGAAGAACGAAGCACAGGAATACATATAAGAGGAAGGACTACACAAGGTTCAGATACAGTAAATCATTAATAACTTCTCGCGTTAGACAAAATGGAGACCTTCTCAATATGCTGCATTGCTGAGAGACGTGCGATCACTAAAGGATTTGGAAAATAGCAACTATAGTCCCGAAATGTACAGTTTATGAGATATTCATGAAAACATTAAAAATTATTTTGAAAAAATCAGCCACTAATAGAAAATTTTCAAAATGAACCTAAAAAAATATACAAAATTTGTATATTTTACTTTTTGTAATTATGTTAAAAATTTAAAAAAGAAACATTAAAAAATGTTACATAGTCGTTGAAAACAATGAAAAATTCCGTTTGTGATTGAAAAAACTGGATGTCGCTCATTTTTAAAGAAAAAACATGCTTGGAAATATTTTGTGACTTTGACCTTTAATATTACAGCACCACGAACACCCAGCACTCTTGACAACCATTCATTTTGCCAAAGTTAGCTTCTTTGATATTTGTTTTATGTTTTCGGTTCGTTTTGATGTTTAATCTTAAATATTCTGCAAAGGGTCGCCAAAATCGACGTTTTGGACTTTATTTTATATTTTTATTATTTTTCATATTATCATTAGTAAGATAACTGCTGTTAAAGAAGCATGACCAGTAACATGGTGGACGTTCAACCTAGTCAATCTGATGTTCCTTTACCGATTGTACCTGACTTCCTATTCTTACCAATTCTGCCGAGTTGAGTTGGCTTCTACTGATTTTTATACTATAATTGGCATATTACTTAAAATTTTTATTTCGCTATATCTACCCACTCCTGATGTGCATTACTGTGATGACTTCTTATAAAATTGGCAGATGTTTGTAACGCTCAGAAGAAGACGTTTCCGACCCCATAAAGTATATATATTCTTGATCAACATGAGAAGCTGAGTCGATATAGCAATGTCCGTCTAAACGTATGTCCCTCTGTCCGTCGCCATCTTAAGAGCTATCGGGATGAAATTTTGTTTGGGGCTTTTTACTACCCGAGTGAGATAAAGAATGAAAATGGATTGGATCGGACTACTATACCATATAGCTCTAGAACAAACATTTTTGCAATATGACAGAATTTGATATAAAATCTCTGGTCCATAAATTTTATCGGAAAATAGAAGACAAGTTACAATCAATACAAATCTTTTTAAGCGCTGCCGGCACCGCTGCTTGCTGCATACTACGTCATCAGCAAATCAAACAGAGCACATGCATATACACACACTTGGAGGACATAGTCCTGGTGAACGCAGAAGGTGAACGCGGCAACGCTATACTTCATAAGTCGCGATCCAGGGCAAGTCGACTTGAAACCTCCTCGTGGTGTCCTCTGGATGCTATCTAGGCCATTGCATTCGAGCTGCGGTCTTAAATCCACAAAGCGTTTGTCCTCATATTGAGCGGCTTGTGGACTGCGTCTGCGTGGCATCGGCCGGCAGCATACTAACGAAATCTCGTACCTGGCAGTAGGTATAAAATGCAATTTAATTTGAACAAATATGGCTGGAAAAAACGAAATTACTCCAGGTGGCAGCCACAAAAGTAGAAATCCACCAGCGAACCAAACCGCGGGGCACGGATTCTAGAGGCCCCAACATCCATAGTAACAATCAAGAAAACTACTGCATCAGTGGCACACTTGGCTGATACTCCGGACTTAAGTACAAGCAGCAACAACAGCAACAGCAAAAAGCATGGACCGAACACAAACGGAGCCAATCCTTTCGCCAAAGGAAGCAAGATCGCCAGGACGCCACCACGGGCTCTTCACTCGGCCCCACCAGCCGTTCGAGGAGTACTTGTTCCACCTGGCTGCGTAGACGAGACACCCAAACGGGCAAGCCCTTGTAATTCCAAAAGTGGAACCTTGCCGAAGAAGATAAAAGGACCACCGCAGTCGCTTATCACGCTGATGGCCGAACTGGGCAAAATTCTAGACAAGACTATAGATGGCTCGGTTAACAAGAAGGCCCCTCCGACGCGAAACACAATCCAATGGATGAAGCAGGTACACCTTACGATGAAATCCATTCATCTACAGGTACTGGAGCAGATTCAGGAACATCCGGTGAAGGTTGGATCGTGCCCTGCATGCGCAACGCGCAACACTGCCGCCAAAACAACCAACAAGGATGCGGAAAGGATGGAAACCGGGATGGATGACCAGTCGGCGCCGAAGAAGAACGACAGGAGGAAAAAAACACGGCACCAATTCAGGAGTGAACCCCAAGGAAACGGATCCCCCAGCAACAGCAGCATCACAAGGACTAGCAGCAGCAGAATCTCCACACGCAACCAACACCGTAGAAGGAAATTGGCAAAAGGTCAAAAGCCAATTACGCCGTCCTGGAACTTATCGTCGAAGATCTGCGGGTAGAGTGCTACCCAAGGATGCGCAAAGCGTACGGTGGTAAACAGACTGCAATAATGATGGTGAACCCGAAACTGGCGAACAAGCTGCTGAAGACGGGCAAAATACGAGTAGGCATGTGTATATGGCGAATACGCATGAAGACCGAGCCGAGACGGTGCTATAAGTGCCTGGATTTTGGGCATACAGCAGCACGATGCAGAAGCAAGCACGACACATCCAAGCTATGCTTTAACTGCGGTAGCAAGGAACATGCTTCAATGTAAAAGCAATGTAACCAGACAGCATCATGCATACTTTGCACAAGGTACAAGCGGGGCAACACGGCGCATAACACGCTCAGCAGAGCTTGCCCGTTATTTGTGGAGGCAGGCAACAACAGGATTAACTTTTTACAGCTCAACCTAAACCACTGCAGATCGGCCTAGGACCTCCTAAAGCAAACCGTACGGGACTTAGGGGTGGACATCTTAATTCTATGCGAAACATATTCATACACAGGACCACAGCTGGACGCATAATCGTCGTTATGGAGCGGCAATTTGGAGCAACAGCAGGACACATCTGGAAAATCAGCATAGCGCGGACGAATATGTGAGGGCGTGGTACAATGGAGTATACGTCTACAGCTACTCTAGAGCATTGATCAAACACATCGACGAATTCTGCAGCATGCTGGATGGTCTTAAAGAGGACGCCAGAACTCACACTCCAACCATCGACTTCAATGCATGGGCAAAGGAATGGGGTAGCTAAAGGACCACAAGAAGGGACAGGGCCCTGCTGGACGCTTTTGCCACACTCAACATCAGTCTGCTCAACGTATGCAACACCCACACCTACAGCGAAGCTGGCAGAGGCTCCGTGATCGACCTCACGTTTGCTAGCGCTTTCCTAGCCTGCAGCGCGCAGTGAGCAGTTTCGGATCTCTACACGCACAGCGACCACTTCGCCATTGTGTGCTCTACCAAGAGTTGTCGACCTGCACACACACCAACGACGTTCTACAGCTGGGCCCCAAGCACGCTGAGCGAAGAAGCGTTATTCGCCATGATGACCCAAATGACAAGGAGCAGCAGCACGGACGCGGACACCCAGGCCAACCACATGGCCGACATTCTTTGCAGAGCGTGTGATGCAGCCATGATACGCAAACAGCATGGAAACAACAAATGTAAGCCAGTACATTGGTGGATTGCCAGGATTGCGGATGCCAGAGGCAATATCACCAGGCCAGACGACGACAGCAACGTGCCCGCAGAATGCCCACGTTTCCGGAGCTGCTTGCAGACTACAAGCGGAAAAGAGCCAACCTAAATATGGAGATCAAGAGAAGTAAAGCGGACTGCTGGAAAAAGCTGTGCGCAGATGCAGATGCGCAGCCACATGGGACTGCCTATAAATTGGTTATGGGCAAACTCGCCAGGCGCATAATGCCAACGGATCCAACCAAGCTGGGTGTTGTAGCAACGCTATTCCCTTCAAGGCCGACGAGGAGCTTAGCAGTGAGCGGAACGCCATGTGCACCGATATTCACAGATGTTAGTGAAGTCATGGAAGCTACATCAGCATACAGACCCCTGTGTATGCTTAATGTGATTGGAAAATTTTTGAGCGCATTATTTGCAACAGACTAGAGAAGGAACTGGAGAAACGTCATGGACTGTCGGACTGGCAATTCGGATTCAGGATGAAATGCAGCACTATCAACGCCATCAGTTTGGTGGTCGAGATAGCCGATAAAGCCATCGAAGGGCAACGCTGGAAAGGCGGCAACAAAAAATACTACCTTATATCAACGTTGGATGTTTGGAATGCTTTTAATTCGGCCAACTGGGACTCCATTATCGCGTCCCTAGAGCGATTAAACATACATCATTTACCTGATATGCAGCTATTTCCGGGATCGGGTGCTACTCTACGACACAGCAGCTGGTCCACGGAAACACACCATCACAGGCGGAGTACCTCAAGGATCAGTGATCGGGCCACTACTGTGGAATGTCATGTATGACACTGTCCTGTGATATGCCTACTGACACTCGCATAGTGGGCTTCGCAGACGACATTGCCATCGTCACTGTGGCCAAGGATATTCAGCAATCTGAAGAAAACACCTACGCACCTGTGTTCAGGATTTTGGAATGGATGGAGGCAAACTCACTATTCATAGCCGCACACAAAACCGAGGCCGTGCTGATAAGCAGCAGGAAAAAAGTAGAAACAGCCAGGATCGAAATCGCCGGATGATCTATAACATCAAAGCCTGCCATTAAATACCTTGGAGTCATGATGGACCATAGACTAACATTCAAAGCCCACCTGCAGTATACGCAGATAAAGCCACAGCAGTTATAACTCGGATTATGGCTAACGTCGGCGGTCCCAAGCAACGGAGTAGATGGCTCATCTCGACGGTGGTACGGTCCATCATTCTATATGCCGCCGCCATATGGGCACCAGCGGTGTTATCTCTCACATACAGCCGGGACTGCAGATCGTCGTACCGAACATGCGCACTCGCCGTCCTGGTGCTGTCTGATATGGCCCCACTAGACTTCTTGGCTAACGAGGCTAGAAATAGAGATCCGCCGCCAGTTAGAAGAGAGACGACTCTGACTAACTGGCAACGCAAATGGCGTGAATTGGGAAGAAAAAATTGTAGTAAAAAGAGAAATAATGTGTGTTGATGAATTGAGTTGCATGGAAACAAATTTCAAAATGTTAAAAAATTATTGCCAAGGACTGCAAGGGTATAAAAACTTCGTCACTGCCGAAGTTAGCTTCTTTGATATTTTAGATAATCATTATCTAATTGAACCATTACCTTCTGAATATTCTCATTTTGTACCGGCTCTGGGATATATCTATTTTTTTTTGTTCCCCAGTTTTCGCTTCATCTCTAATGTGAGGACCTGCCGGGGGCAGGTTGCTGTATTTGTTTGCAATTGTGTTGTATTTATTTTGACATTTACCTTTATACTTCTCCCAACGTTGTTCAAAACCTGTGACATCTATTGTTGTTGCCAGCACAGATTTATTCTGATTTGATATGGTGCAATATATATATTGTCACTCATCGAAGTCGGTCGTGTTTTTTTTGCGCTGTCGCTTAATTACTGTCTTTCGTTCTTTTGTGAAGTTAATCTATAATATTCAATTTAAATTCATTGTTTTATCAATTTTTAATAATTCGCTATACTCATCGCGAAGTTTGTGTTAAATTTATTAACATTTATATTTATTAATATCAAAACTTTAACAAACGCAAATATAATTTTGTTTTTGCGCTGCTTCCTTTTTGATTTCGTTCTATTTCTTTGCTCAATTTACAGCTCATAGTTTGTTTTTGTTTGTGTGGTGTTGGTGCTCTCTATTCTTCTGCTTTTCTTTTGATCGCGCTCGCGGCCGTTAACTTCGCGCTTGTGACAAGTTTTTGTTGTTGTGTGTTGTAATACAAAAAATAATAAATGTTCTCTTTTTCTTCTCTTTCTAATTTGCATATTGCAGTTAGCTTTTGCTTTGGTTTGTATACGCCTCTCTTAATTTAACATTTTCCCCTTTTTGTTTACATATTGATTTATAATTTGATTGTGAAAAATCAATTAGTTAATAACGTCTGTCTGTTGCAAATATAATTGCAATAATCCCAGCAAGACCAGTGAAGACTTTCTTTACTGTTGGCTGTGTGACAATGTAATGCACTTTAAATGTGCTGGTTATACAGTCAAGGTGCGGGATAGTATTGCTCAGGGTGGCGGCCTTAAATGGCCTGTGATTCGTGTCGTGGCTTGGAGCTCGAGATGCGTAGTTTTATGAAACGGACTGGGGATGCGTTTAAAACCCTGTCAGCTGGCGTTCATAAGCTCCAAGAAGAGCTTTTGGCGATGGAGGTTCAATTCAGAAGTTCTAAACTTTTGATTGAATCTCCGACCCGAAAGAGGGCCAGGTTTCAGGGTGCGTCCCTCAGTCCGTCGGCACATCGTTCTCTACCAGTTCCGGCTTCCGACAATGACCTTATGTCACCAAATGCACAGCAGCTGATATCGTTTAGGAGTCCGGCTTTGGTAGGTGTAGAGTCTCTTCCCATTTCCCCTGGAGACAGTATCCCACCTACTAACACGATATCGGTTGTAGTTTCCGAACCGTCCGGGCAAACATCCGTTTCCAGGAATACTGCCAATAAAGTAGTTACAAGAGGAGCTAGTAAAGTGTTGGCTGCTTCAGCTGCTGCTGCATCTGCTGTTACTGCTACTGCTGTGCCTGGCACTTCTAATTCCCTTGTAGTTCCACCCAAAAATCAAATTTTTATTTCGCGGCTTGATCCCAATACTACTTCTGAAGAAGTCATAGCCTACATCCAGGGAAAAGTTCAAGCACCAAACATTTCTGTGGAAAAGTTCCGTTTTTCATATACTCGGGACATTTCGTCCTTTAAAATAAGTGTCTCCCCAGATCTTTTTGTGCAAATATGTCATAAAGATTTTTGGCCGGAACACCTCATTGTAAAAGAGTATACAATAAAAAGGAAGAATCGGCCTCCGATTAGCCTGCTACCTGCCTCTGTGAATAACGTTCCTTCTGGCTCGTCTGCACCTGTTGGCGAGTCAAAAAACTAATTTCGTCCCTAACTCTGGCCTATCAGAACGTACGGGGACTAAAGTCTAAACTCGCTAGACTCTATGTAGATAGTTTAGCTTTTGACTTTCATATTCTTGTCTTTTCTGAGACTTGGCTGAAGCCTGATATTGCCGATGCTTCAATTCTCCCCTCAAAATATGTAATATATAGACATGATCGGACTATCTGTAATGGTGGTGGTGTTTTGATCGCTGTTGATTCGGAGTTCTCGTCTGAAGTTGTACAGTTTTCCAATCAGGAGATTGAATTTGTTTGTGTTAAAATTTCTCTTAATTCATTTTCTGTCTATATTACTTGTTCGTATATTCCACCACAGTCCGACTTGGCAGTATACATTCACCATTTGGAAGCTATTCAACTTGTTTCTTCATATATCTCTGACAAAGACTTGTTCGTTGTTCTGGGAGATTTTAATTTACCTGAGATTGCCTGGACCCTCTCATATGATTCGTTATTACTGTTGCCCTCCTCGTCACATTGTTTCATTGATGGTCTGTTTGAGTTGTCCCTAACTCAAATAAATCCTGTCCGAAATAGTCGGAACAGATCACTAGATCTGGTATTTGTGTTGGATTCTTCCAACTGCGATATTTCCAGGACTGATCCCTTAGTTATCCCTGAAGACAACTTTCATCCAACTCTGGATGTAACCATTGACCTTCCTTTTGGGGTTATGACTTGATATAATAATTCGATGCCTCCAACCCGATGTTTTCGCAAGACAAACTTTACTAAACTTAAAAAACTCGTATTAACTAATGATTGGACATATCTGTATACTTGCACGGATATGGACTCAGCCATTTCTGTCTTCTATAAAACTCTTGAGTCGTTCTTTGATGTTTGTCTCCCGCGTGTGACTCAAGGATGGTCTCATAAACCTCCTTGGCTCTCACGTGAGTTGTAACTTGAAGAACGTAAAATCGAGATGCTATAAAAGATTTAAAAAGCCGGTAAAGCATCGGATTTTTCTCTATACGTAGTTGCTCGATCAAATTTTATGGTGCTGAATTCACAATGCTATAGTAAGAGATGTAAACTTAGGTTTTCTCGCGATCCTAAGCAATTTTATAAATTCGTCAATAGAAAACGTAAGACATCAGTGCATCCGTCTTACTTGTCTTTCGAAAACAATAAAGCTGACAATGATCAGGCAATTGCTGATATGTTTGCTGATTTTTTCAAAACAACTTATTCCTCTTCGATTTATCAAGCAAATCCTCCCTATCCTTATCACTTGCAATCGTCTAATTGCATTTTAGACCCTGTGTTTGAAGAAAGTTCGATTTTTAGCGTTCTTAGTTCCGTCAAACCAATATATGCACCTGGCCCTGATGGAATACCAGGCTGCGTATTTAGGTTTTGCGCAGAGGCCCTATGTAAGCCAATACTTAAGTTGTTTACACTGTCCGTTACATATTCCGCCTTCCCGTCCATCTGGAAGGAATCATATATTATTCCTCTTCATAAAAAGGGGCAAAAGTCCGAAGCCTCCAATTATAGGGGTATTTCTAAATAGTCTGCCATACCCAAAGCATTTGAGAAAGTAATAACATCTCGATTGCAGCATTTTTGTAGCTCAATCATTTCGTCATCCCAACATGGGTTTAAAAAACGTAGATCGACTACTACTAACCTATTAGAATTTATATCTCACTCAATCAAAGGGTTCAAGACTGCCCTTTATACTATACTGACTTCAGCAAGGCCTTTGACTCTGTTAATCACACTCTACTTTTATATAAGTTAAATGCACTTGGCATCCCCAGCCTTTTGCGAGATTGGATTCTTCAATATCTTTCTAAGCGTACACAAAAGGTCCTCTTTAAGTCTTCATTTTCTAAGACCATCCAAGTGACTTCTGGGGTACCTCAGGGTAGTTATCTGGGTCCATTGCTATTCACTCTTTTTATAAATGATCTTCCATTGGTAGTGTCACATTCTCGGGTGCTTATGTACGCGGATGATGTTAAGCTTTACCTCAGTTTTAAAGACATATCGTCATCTTGCCTACTGCAATCGGATCTTAATGATCTTCAGAGTTGGTGTGAAACCAACTTATTAAACCTTAACGGCTCTAAATGTAAAGTTATGTCTTTTTATAGATGCACTCCACACTTCGTAACTTATTATCTTAACGACACCGCCTTAGAGCTGTTAGATATTGTCAATGACTTAGGTGTTCTAATGGACCATAAATTAACCTTTAATCCTCATATTTCTGCTACAGTTAGTAAAGCTATGAATGTTCTTGGGTTTGTGAAACGATGGTCTAAAGAGTTTGACGATCCGTACACAACCAAACTTCTGTATACTTCATTAATCCGTCCTATCTTAGAGTACGGATCTTGCATATGGTCACCTCAATATGAGACGCACCAAAGTAAAATTGAATCTGTTCAAAAGCAATTTCTGCTATTTGCTCTTCGTGGTCTAAATTGGGATCGCAATGTCAATTTGCCATCATACTCCAGTAGGCTTCTTTTAATCAATCTTCCTTCATTAATTAATCGTAGAGTAATGCTTGGTGCTATTTTTATTCATAAACTTTTAATAGGTGAAATAGACTCTCCTGAGCTATTGAACCAGTTAAACCTATCTGTACCCCGTAGACCCACTAGAAATTTTATTCCTCTATCGTTAAAACATTGTAGTTCTAACTATTCTTTGCATGAACCTTTTCGAGTCCTATGTTCTGATTACAATCTTCTGTATCCCGTAATCAGTTCAGAAGCCTCTCTTTCTCTTGTAAAAACCTCTATTTTAGCAAATTTAGCTCGTAATTAGCTGTAGTTAATCTAATTTTTAATTGTTTGACCGTTATACTTGTATTTGTCCACGCGATTGTGCCGTCCGATATACGGCTGCGCCCACGGTCGGTCTGGCGGGAGGTGGACAGCGCTCTGCTTGGGCTCGCGCGAAACAGGCTATGTCCTGGTGTTGTATGGACCACTTGAACGTACTTCGCATTGTACACGTCAACGTCCAGACAATATCCCGAGACGATGCAACCAAATTAAATATTTTGGACTAGCAGGCCATCAATCTTTGTAATTCACCCTTTTAAAATTTGGGTATATACGTTTACCCATATTACCAGGTTTATTAAAGGTACGTTCATGTAAGATGCCCTTTCCAGGGATTTCGCATTTTTACACCTATTTTTACCTTATATTTTAATTTTTTGGATTTTATTGAGGACACGCCACTTATTTCTGTATATTGTTTAATTTTAGGTAAAGACAAAATAGTGCTATCAATAATACATTTTTTACTTGTGTTACAGCTGTGGCCAACAGTGTTGGTTGTGCGGTTACATAAGTATTAACTCTCTCTTGTTTTTCTTCAAAATGGAGTAAGGTATGGTGTCCCTTACTGCACAATGAACGGACCATTTCATTAGGTCACACTTTATTGCTTGAATGGGGCAAGCATCTTTTGCAAAGCTGCATTTTTTTGGCCGTTTCATACTTTCAGGTGTAAAAGCTATAAACTTATAGCACTTATACGCTTTATGCCCAGCACCTTTGACAATCGGACATTTATCTTCGAATTCCGCATAATTCGAAACTGTTTGTAGCGGTTTTTGCTCTTCTTTGCTCATGGCACTTAGCAAGCAACATCTTTGCTCCGAATGTTCCATGACGTTAGATAGCATGAATTTGCCTTGTTTTTCTAATCTGACTCTCATTTAATTGTAGAGTCACTCTGTCAAATTTTCGAAGTGTGTGTTGAGCGAATAATACGTCAACTCCCAAGATGAACTACCATGCTCCTTGCTTCGACCTTTAACGCGGATTTTAAATAATTGAACTTAAGAGTCAGAGGTTCCTTCTTTTTTCAATTAATTCTGCAAATAATTCGACCAACATTCTCTAGGTTCTCCAGAAAATGTGGGTACTTATATTTTCGGCAACACCGGTAGTTCGCCTCTCACGGCTACATTCTCAACTTTCAAGCTTCTCTAATCATTTATTTTCTCTTCCAATGCTGACAAGAAATTCTGAACGTCGAACTCCAATTCTTCTATGATTTTCTTAAACGTTTCATTACATATAAGTTTATCTGTATAAGCTTGGCTCATCTGTACCTTCTTGAACAAGAATTCTATTTTATATACCCTTGCAGAGTGTATTATAAAATTGGTCAAATGTTTGTAAAGCACAGAAGCAGACGTTTCCGACCCCATAAAGTATATATATGCTTGATCAGCATGAGAAGCTGAGTCGATATAGTCATGTCCGTCCGTCGGTGCGTATGCGTTTTACTCAGCCATCTTAAGAGCTATCGGTATGAAATTTTTTTGGGGCTTTTTATTACCCGGGTAAGATAAATCATCGTGATCGGACTACTATATCATATAGTTCTAAAGGAAACTATTTTGCAGAAATTAGAGTATTCTCATGAAATTTACCAATTTTATAGAATTGGATATATACCCTAAGAACCCAAAATTTGTATCTGATCGGATAAATAGAACACAAGTTACAGTCAACATAAATCGGTTTAAGCGCTGCCGGTTGCTTGCTGACTACTACTTCATCATCAAATTAACCGAGCACATGCATACACACACACACGCAACGCTACATGAGCTGGATGTGTATGCGTGCCGAGCTTTGCTTAGGGAATGATGGAAGAAGAAGAAAAATTATAATAAAAGGACTAATAATTTGAATGTTTTGTTTGTGTATTGATGAATTGAGTTGCAGGGAAACAAATTTTAAAATGAAAAAATATTATTACCAAGGACTGCAAGGGTATATAAACTTCGGCATAGCTAAAGTTCGTTTTTTTGATATTTTTACTGTATAAAACTTATTTATTATTATTTTTTTCGTTTTTTCGTTTGATGATATATATATGGTAATTTCATTATTATTATATTTTTTATACCATGCACCCCTAGGGTGGAATGGTATATTAAAGTCGCCATGTATGATATATATATGGTAATTTCATTATTATTATATTTTTTATACCATGCACCCCTAGGGTGGAATGGTATATTAAAGTATATAACAGGCAGATGGAAGCTTCTCCGACCCCATAAAGTATATATATTCTTGATCAGGATCAACAGTCGATTCGATCTAGCCATGTCTGTCTGTCCATCCGTCCCTCCGTCCGTTCGTCCGTCCGACCGTCTGTATGAACGCGCAGATCTCGGAGACTATAAGAGCTACAGCCACCAAATTTGGTATGTAGACTTGTGTAGTGTGTAAATGTATAGTGTTAATTGGAATTTTGACCATGCCCCCTTCCGCTCCCAGAATTTACATAAAACTGTTTTTCTTAAAAACTATAATAGCTAGATACATCAAATTTGGTATATTTACTCGCTAAGTTGGTGCGCAGATATTGAATGTTGAAAATTTGTAGCACGCCCCTTTCCGCCCCTAGAACTTACATAAAACGAATTTTCTTAAAAACTACAGCTTCTAGAGACATAAACAGCAAATAAATGGTATTTTGCAAGATGAGCCATAAGGCAAGAAAGGCCTTTGGCCTGTGGCGCCGCTAAAGTGCTTGTAAGAGTTATATGTAAGCAATAATACTAGAATTTTAATGTAAAACCAATTTCTCAATAAAAAAAAATAAAATTAAATTAAAACAAATTAAAGTAGGTTTGCAACACAATTAATAAATTTCATTAAAGTAATAATTACCTTATTTCATATTTCCCATTGAAAACTATATAGATATGTTACTTATTCTTAATTTTTATAAATTTAAATATAATAATAATAATTGCGTAGCCCTTCCTAAATTGTTATTATTCAAAATCTTTAACGCTGGCACAAATTCCTTTATGATAATTATAAATGGTTTCAAAAGTGCGCGCACTAACCCTATTACCAGAAATATTTGAAAACGACCCATCAATATGCGTATTTCCATTGGTTGTGGATTTATTTAAATGTAAGATAGAAGTATATTTGAAATTATTTTAATGAAAATCATAAATATTTCTGCCACAGCCTGAGAGGCATTGAAGATTAATATTAAAATCTCCGAAAATTAAAGAACTGTTTCCTAACACATTTGAATTTTCCTGAACAAGTCTCTCAAACTCAACTTTAAATCTTCACAAAGAAAGACTTTTATAAGACGTGGAAGTCTCTACAAAACACAGTATTGATGACTGGAGCATCAGTTGATTAGAAGATACATCCCGAATATGACAGTGCAAATTTTCCGTATTATGGAAGAAAACATTAAAATTGGAGCTATCAAAGAGTGGATCAAAATGTGTTTGAAGTGCCTTTTCAGTACGTAACTTTTGTAGTTCCGCCTCAGCTAATGAACCTTGGCCAGATCTTGGGGGAATGAATTGACCTACAATAAATTTCTACACAGTCATCTAAAAATTTTATCCAAAGAATTAAAGGAAGATTGGATGTATTGAAATCTATATCCATTAAGGTCCCTGTGGCTCAATTCACGCGACTATCTGCCGTGTCTACATTGACAGTCATCATATACTTGGGAGTGGTTTTCAAAATAAGACGACTACACAAACCCTGAGTGTCAGAAGTTTTAAAACCTTTGTCATCTTCTAAATACAATCTACAGCATCAGAAATATATTCCTCAGTCGGAATAGAACATAATTTTACCCTGTTGTAAAAATCGGTATCCGTATTACTAGGAAATAGATGAATTGCTTTATCTGGAACTTGACTAGCGTCAAAAATTCTAGTCCTAAACAAATCAATGCAATGTTATTCAATGCTAAAGCAAAAGGTTGATCGTCGCGCTGTGGCATAATCTCTGTGAGTTCAAAAAACTTAAAACGTTCCCACAAGGGAGGACCAACAAGGGTGCTATAAGGGTAGTGAGATGAAGAAATAGACTGAATAGACTCTGAGATCGCCGAACACGATTACAGAAATGCCCCCAAAAGGAGAATCTCGATTATGAAAAATTTGCTTGAGGCGAGAATCTAAATAAGAAAACATTTTAGCACCCACCATAGATGTCTCATCAATAATTAAAAGTTTTAGATCTATGAACCTAGTTCGAAGAGTATTCAGACTGGTTAATAGGAAGAGAAAATATGGAAGGTTGTGTGGAACCTCCTATTCGAAAAGCAGATCTTCCTGTTAGAGCGCACAAAAGAATCTTAATTTTTGATTCTTATTTGCGTCGCACAGTGGGGCCTTCTGGCATTTAGCATTGCAAAAATCATAGCGTCTAAACCAATAAAGCGATTTCAAAAATTTAAAAAGCATATGGTAAAGAATACCTTAAGCTTCAAAATGAATGTTTGTCAAAAGTGCTGGGTGTTCGTGGTGCTGTAATATTCAAGGTCAAAGTCACAAAATATTTCCAAGCATGTTTTTCCTTTAAAAATGGATCGAAACCCGGTTTTTTTCAATCACAAATGGAATTTTTCATTGCTTCAGACGACTATGTGACATTTTTTAATGTTTTAATTTAATTTTTTAACACAATTACAAAAAGAAAAAAAAATTTTCTTTTTAATTTTTTTTTAGGTTATTTTTGAAAATTTGCTATTAATGGCTGATTTTCTTCAAAATAATCTTCAATCCTTTCATCAATATCTAATAAACTCAACATTTCGGGACTATAGTTGCTATTTTCCAAATCCTTTCGTGATTCCACGTGTCTCAGTGATGCAATAAGTGGGTCCGAAGAGGCTGCTAGCATGTTAAAAAGGTCTTCATTTTGTCTAAGACGAGAAGTTTTTAATGTATTAGTGTATCTGAACCTTTTGTAGTCCTTGTTTTTAGATTCCTGTGCTTCTTCGGATAGCTCTCCAATTGGTAAACACTGATATTCTATTAAATCCTTCCCGTGAGCCAAAATCCTATGTACCGTTGGGGTAGGTTTTTTTGTCGGATACAATTCAGTCAAAAGTTGAGCAGTCTTTGAAGTATATTCGGCAAATTTTTCACCATTTACCATTTCCTTGCAATTTATAACATTCAAGATAACAGCCAACCTTTTAATGATCTCTTGACTAACACCTGTTATAAAAGATGTCACTTCACTGCTCCGTACTAGCGTTTTTGAATGAAACGCTCATCTCCTTTAGCAATCCCATTTCAAAATCATTTAAGTTTTCACACTCGTGGAAAACTTTCAAAATCCTTTCATTCTTTAACAACATTTTTGCACAAATAAATAAAACTGTGTTGAATTATATTGACAAATACTATTCAGTCCTGATTTAAGGTGTTTCCACTTATGAAGTTAAAAATAAACTGTCGCAAACAAGAGGAATAATTAGCTCTTTATGTTATATTTTTTGAATTAACTAGGTAGAACGAAAAATCGGTATTACCCTTTTTGTATTAATTGGGTAAAAACCTTAATATTTACATCCAATTAGGTAAACGGAAATAAAAACGACCAACCCACAATTAGGACAAATTTTTCATCAACTTAAATAACATTTACTTGTCTTGTCAGTTATTCCAAAGCACGTAATTAGCAATTTATCATTGTAGAAAGGCATATATGTAAACAGGTAGTATTTGCAAAACAACATTACGCAATGTTATCATTTAAATACAAAGAAGCTACAGGCCAATACGCATGCGCTCTTCTTCTTCCTTATACCTGCAGCGCATTTTTAGGCGAGGTTGCCTTAATTTTATGGTTTACGCATCGCTGTCGCACGTCTCCGCATATTGGGACTATATACATCTGATAGGTAAATATTTCACCTACCTAGTGTATGTAGTCCGGTAGTGATACTCGTTGATCCTTTTTAGTTGTATACCACCAAAGTTAAAAAAACGCCAATATTTTGTGTATTTTTGAAACGCTTCTAGTTCAATAACGATTTAAGTATGTAATTATTAAAATTTATGCAATATGCTATTAATAAAGAACATACCTTTCAGATAAAACCAAAATCCAAGATCGATTGTTGAAATCGCCCAATACATATTCAGTTTTAAAGTTGCGACTTTTTTTAAAAATTATCATTTTTTCCTTTTCACTAAAAATGTCTCAAGTTTGGGCGCTTCTAGCACCCATGAATCTCAACCGATTTCAAAAATTTTTGGGATTCATAATCTCTGAAGTATTTCCTATCGATTGCATATATCATTTTTGCCAAACGCGATCACGAAAAAACGTATTTTTGCAATGCTATCCGAGCAGAGGCCCAACTGTGCGTCGCTTCCTCTCCTACGATTATACTCTACAGAAAGCGACTGAAAAATTGCAGAAATAAGCCTACTTTTGCCAACACCTGCACCGCCACCTATAAAGCCATGGAAGCCATTGTTCTTCACCTTGTGAAACTCCTCACAATTTCTCTGAAGTAATTCAATTCCCTCCATGGAAAATACAAAATTCCCTACAATAATTCTGCCTATCAGTGTTAACATTATATTTCATATACCTAATTGTGCAAGGCCATTTTCTTAAAGAGATAAAGCCACTACCATCTCGTGAAGCAATACTACCACCTAAACCTTCTCCCTCTTCCTCAATCCTAGTATTGCGACGAGACCTAACGCTAAATTCATAATTGGCTGCAAAATCGGCTAAACACAGTTCCTCAAAAATATTTGGATTTTCTACACATAATGATCAAGTAGCCCTTTACCAAAGATGTCAGTTGAATCCTGAGGCAAACTTTGAAGTTGCTGTCTAGATTTGGACATTTTAACTCGAAGATCTGGTAAGCTAGTATTGATAAATTTATCCTTATGGCTTATATTAGACACTGACATCCCTAAACAGCAATAGACAGCTTCCTGAGCTTTTTCATAATACTTAAATTTCCTCTCTCAATACTAGCAACAGCTTCCCTCATTAGCTTTGAAATGCCTCTTTGGGATTCATTTATATAACTAATGTGGGAAAGGTCTGGCAATCCTATTCAGCCAGCCCTAGTTGAGTCAGCTGACTCAAAAAGGCGCAAAGACAATCTGGCAAGCCGGCCAGACAGGGAAGTATGAAGAAGACGAGTTTTTAGACGAAAAGCCGAAAGTGTAAGACGTGTAGAAGACGAAAAGACGAAAAGCCGAAAGACATTGAACAATAATTAATTATGTATATCTACTATTATCTAAAAACCAATACTTATCTTAACATTAAATAAAACTATTATAAAACTATAACCGGGATTATACGGCTTTTTCAGGCTAGACCTTAAGGCAAGTTTGTATTCCTCATAATTAAGGTTCGCATTTTCATGTGAAAGAAAGTTTTCAAAACTGCTCAAATGAGAAATAGCGTCAGAAGAAAAACTCGTGTTGAGAAAACGCTGAGTCCGCTCGATGACGAGATCTACTTTCAGCTTCATCGGAAATTGGGCTTAAGATCTCTGTTTGAGGCATTGCACTATGGTCCCAAATTCGTTTTTTTTTACATAAATTAATAGCTAAAGAACTGAGAAAGATTTTTTTGTCTGGTTTTTTGCATTCGATTATATAAAAACTGTAGAAACTTGGACTAGGAAAAGTGGGCGTGGCACTACCCTCAATTTTTTTATTTTGAGAACAATCTGTATCAAATTTGGGGTTTTTGAGAGATAACTTACTTATCTGATTTATTTAGTAAGATTTAACAATACTATTAAATCTGACTTACTTAAATTAATAGGAGTTTCAAATAAAATAAGTTGTAAGAATCAGAACCTTAATTTTTAATGTAAAGTTTTCATTCAAAAAATTCTACATCCACATCAACTGAGTATTCGATGTAAATATCGGATTGATCTGAGTCAGATCCATCCAAAACTATTTCTTCTAAATCAGATTCGTCATTCAGGTTTTGGCGCTCACTGATACTAAGAGCTGGTACTTCCAATAGTGCCAGTACACCTGCAGGAATAGGTTTCTTTTTATTTTTATTTTGAACTACCATGCTCCTTGCTTCGACCTTTAACGCGGATTTTAAATAATTGAACTTAAGAGTCAGAGGTTCCTTCTTTTTTCAATTAATTCTGCAAATAATTCGACCAACATTCTCTAGGTTCTCCAGAAAATGTGGGTACTTATATTTTCGGCAACACCGGTAGTTCGCCTCTCACGGCTACATTCTCAACTTTCAAGCTTCTCTAATCATTTATTTTCTCTTCCAATGCTGACAAGAAATTCTGAACGTCGAACTCCAATTCTTCTATGATTTTCTTAAACGTTTCATTACATATAAGTTTATCTGTATAAGCTTGGCTCATCTGTACCTTCTTGAACAAGAATTCTATTTTATATACCCTTGCAGAGTGTATTATAAAATTGGTCAAATGTTTGTAAAGCACAGAAGCAGACGTTTCCGACCCCATAAAGTATATATATGCTTGATCAGCATGAGAAGCTGAGTCGATATAGTCATGTCCGTCCGTCGGTGCGTATGCGTTTTACTCAGCCATCTTAAGAGCTATCGGTATGAAATTTTTTTGGGGCTTTTTATTACCCGGGTAAGATAAATCATCGTGATCGGACTACTATATCATATAGTTCTAAAGGAAACTATTTTGCAGAAATTAGAGTATTCTCATGAAATTTACCAATTTTATAGAATTGGATATATACCCTAAGAACCCAAAATTTGTATCTGATCGGATAAATAGAACACAAGTTACAGTCAACATAAATCGGTTTAAGCGCTGCCGGTTGCTTGCTGACTACTACTTCATCATCAAATTAACCGAGCACATGCATACACACACACACGCAACGCTACATGAGCTGGATGTGTATGCGTGCCGAGCTTTGCTTAGGGAATGATGGAAGAAGAAGAAAAAATTATAATAAAAGGACTAATAATTTGAATGTTTTGTTTGTGTATTGATGAATTGAGTTGCAGGGAAACAAATTTTAAAATGAAAAAATATTATTACCAAGGACTGCAAGGGTATATAAACTTCGGCATAGCTAAAGTTCGTTTTTTTGATATTTTTACTGTATAAAACTTATTTATTATTATTTTTTTCGTTTTTTCGTTTGATGATATATATATGGTAATTTCATTATTATTATATTTTTTATACCATGCACCCCTAGGGTGGAATGGTATATTAAAGTCGCCATGTATGATATATATATGGTAATTTCATTATTATTATATTTTTTATACCATGCACCCCTAGGGTGGAATGGTATATTAAAGTATATAACAGGCAGATGGAAGCTTCTCCGACCCCATAAAGTATATATATTCTTGATCAGGATCAACAGTCGATTCGATCTAGCCATGTCCGTCTGTCCATCCGTCCCTCCGTCCGTTCGTCCGTCCGACCGTCTGTATGAACGCGCAGATCTCGGAGACTATAAGAGCTACAGCCACCAAATTTGGTATGTAGACTTGTGTAGTGTGTAAATGTATAGTGTTAATTGGAATTTTGACCATGCCCCCTTCCGCTCCCAGAATTTACATAAAACTGTTTTTCTTAAAAACTATAATAGCTAGATACATCAAATTTGGTATATTTACTCGCTAAGTTGGTGCGCAGATATTGAATGTTGAAAATTTGTAGCACGCCCCTTTCCGCCCCTAGAACTTACATAAAACGAATTTTCTTAAAAACTACAGCTTCTAGAGACATAAACAGCAAATAAATGGTATTTTGCAAGATGAGCCATAAGGCAAGAAAGGCCTTTGGCCTGTGGCGCCGCTAAAGTGCTTGTAAGAGTTATATGTAAGCAATAATACTAGAATTTTAATGTAAGACCAATTTCTCAATAAAAAAAAATAAAATTAAATTAAAACAAATTAAAGTAGGTTTGCAACACAATTAATAAATTTCATTAAAGTAATAATTACCTTATTTCATATTTCCCATTGAAAACTATATAGATATGTTACTTATTCTTAATTTTTATAAATTTAAATATAATAATAATAATTGCGTAGCCCTTCATAAATTGTTATTATTCAAAATCTTTAACGCTGGCACAAATTCCTTTATGATAATTATAAATGGTTTCAAAAGTGCGCGCACTAACCCTATTACCAGAAATATTTGAAAACGACCCATCAATATGCGTATTTCCATTGGTTGTGGATTTATTTAAATGTAAGATAGAAGTATATTTGAAATTATTTTAATGAAAATCATAAATATTTCTGCCACAGCCTGAGAGGCATTGAAGATTAATATTAAAATCTCCGAAAATTAAAGAACTGTTTCCTAACACATTTGAATTTTCCTGAACAAGTCTCTCAAACTCAACTTTAAATCTTCACAAAGAAAGACTTTTATAAGACGTGGAAGTCTCTACAAAACACAGTATTGATGACTGGAGCATCAGTTGATTAGAAGATACATCCCGAATATGACAGTGCAAATTTTCCGTATTATGGAAGAAAACATTAAAATTGGAGCTATCAAAGAGTGGATCAAAATGTGTTTGAAGTGCCTTTTCAGTACGTAACTTTTGTAGTTCCGCCTCAGCTAATGAACCTTGGCCAGATCTTGGGGGAATGAATTGACCTACAATAAATTTCTACACAGTCATCTAAAAATTTTATCCAAAGAATTAAAGGAAGATTGGATGTATTGAAATCTATATCCATTAAGGTCCCTGTGGCTCAATTCACGCGACTATCTGCCGTGTCTACATTGACAGTCATCATATACTTGGGAGTGGTTTTCAAAATAAGACGACTACACAAACCCTGAGTGTCAGAAGTTTTAAAACCTTTGTCATCTTCTAAATACAATCTACAGCATCAGAAATATATTCCTCAGTCGGAATAGAACATAATTTTACCCTGTTGTAAAAATCGGTATCCGTATTACTAGGAAATAGATGAATTGCTTTATCTGGAACTTGACTAGCGTCAAAAATTCTAGTCCTAAACAAATCAATGCAATGTTATTCAATGCTAAAGCAAAAGGTTGATCGTCGCGCTGTGGCATAATCTCTGTGAGTTCAAAAAACTTAAAACGTTCCCACAAGGAAGGACCAACAAGGGTGCTATAAGGGTAGTGAGATGAAGAAATAGACTGAAAAATCCAACGGTCACCTACAGGGCGTAATTGTCTGAGATCGCCGAACACGATTACAGAAATGCCCCCAAAAGGAGAATCTCGATTATGAAAAATTTGCTTGAGGCGAGAATCTAAATAAGAAAACATTTTAGCACCCACCATAGATGTCTCATCAATAATTAAAAGTTTTAGATCTATGAACCTAGTTCGAAGAGTATTCAGACTGGTTAATAGGAAGAGAAAATATGGAAGGTTGTGTGGAACCTCCTATTCGAAAAGCAGATCTTCCTGTTAGAGCGCACAAAAGAATCTTAATTTTTGATTCTTATTTGCGTCGCACAGTGGGGCCTTCTGGCATTTAGCATTGCAAAAATCATAGCGTCTAAACCAATAAAGCGATTTCAAAAATTTAAAAAGCATGTGATAAAGAATACCTTAAGCTTCAAAATGAATGTTTGTCAAAAGTGCTGGATGTTCGTGGTGCTGTAATATTTAAGGTGAAAGTCAGAAAATATTTCCAAGCATGTTTTTCCTTTAAAAATGGATCGAAACCCGGTTTTTTTCAATCACAAATGGAATTTTTCATTGCTTCAGACGACTATGTGACATTTTTTAATGTTTTAATTTAATTTTTTAACACAATTACAAAAAGAAAAAAAAATTTTCTTTTTAATTTTTTTTTAGGTTATTTTTGAAAATTTGCTATTAATGGCTGATTTTCTTCAAAATAATCTTCAATCCTTTCATCAATATCTAATAAACTCAACATTTCGGGACTATAGTTGCTATTTTCCAAATCCTTTCGTGATTCCACGTGTCTCAGTGATGCAATAAGTGGGTCCGAAGAGGCTGCTAGCATGTTAAAAAGGTCTTCATTTTGTCTAAGACGAGAAGTTTTTAATGTATTAGTGTATCTGAACCTTTTGTAGTCCTTGTTTTTAGATTCCTGTGCTTCTTCGGATAGCTCTCCAATTGGTAAACACTGATATTCTATTAAATCCTTCCCGTGAGCCAAAATCCTATGTACCGTTGGGGTAGGTTTTTTTGTCGGATACAATTCAGTCAAAAGTTGAGCAGTCTTTGAAGTATATTCGGCAAATTTTTCACCATTTACCATTTCCTTGCAATTTATAACATTCAAGATAACAGCCAACCTTTTAATGATCTCTTGACTAACACCTGTTATAAAAGATGTCACTTCACTGCTCCGTACTAGCGTTTTTGAATGAAACGCTCATCTCCTTTAGCAATCCCATTTCAAAATCATTTAAGTTTTCACACTCGTGGAAAACTTTCAAAATCCTTTCATTCTTTAACAACATTTTTGCACAAATAAATAAAACTGTGTTGAATTATATTGACAAATACTATTCAGTCCTGATTTAAGGTGTTTCCACTTATGAAGTTAAAAATAAACTGTCGCAAACAAGAGGAATAATTAGCTCTTTATGTTATATTTTTTGAATTAACTAGGTAGAACGAAAAATCGGTATTACCCTTTTTGTATTAATTGGGTAAAAACCTTAATATTTACATCCAATTAGGTAAACGGAAATAAAAACGACCAACCCACAATTAGGACAAATTTTTCATCAACTTAAATAACATTTACTTGTCTTGTCAGTTATTCCAAAGCAGGTAATTAGCAATTTATCATTGTAGAAAGGCATATATGTAAACAGGTAGTATTTGCAAAACAACATTACGCAATGTTATCATTTAAATACAAAGAAGCTACAGGCCAATACGCATGCGCTCTTCTTCTTCCTTATACCTGCAGCGCATTTTTAGGCGAGGTTGCCTTAATTTTATGGTTTACGCATCGCTGTCGCACGTCTCCGCATATTGGGACTATATACATCTGATAGGTAAATATTTCACCTACCTAGTGTATGTAGTCCGGTAGTGATACTCGTTGATCCTTTTTAGTTGTATACCACCAAAGTTAAAAAAACGCCAATATTTTGTGTATTTTTGAAACGCTTCTAGTTCAATAACGATTTAAGTATGTAATTATTAAAATTTATGCAATATGCTATTAATAAAGAACATACCTTTCAGATAAAACCAAAATCCAAGATCGATTGTTGAAATCGCCCAATACATATTCAGTTTTAAAGTTTAAAGTTTTAAACGATTATACTCTACAGAAAGCGACTGAAAAATTGCAGAAATAAGCCTACTTTTGCCAACACCTGCACCGCCACCTATAAAGCCATGGAAGCCATTGTTCTTCACCTTGTGAAACTCCTCACAATTTCTCTGAAGTAATTCAATTCCCTCCATGGAAAATACAAAATTCCCTACAATAATTCTGCCTATCAGTGTTAACATTATATTTCATATACCTAATTGTGCAAGGCCATTTTCTTAAAGAGATAAAGCCACTACCATCTCGTGAAGCAATACTACCACCTAAACCTTCTCCCTCTTCCTCAATCCTAGTATTGCGACGAGACCTAACGCTAAATTCATAATTGGCTGCAAAATCGGCTAAACACAGTTCCTCAAAAATATTTGGATTTTCTACACATAATGATCAAGTAGCCCTTTACCAAAGATGTCAGTTGAATCCTGAGGCAAACTTTGAAGTTGCTGTCTAGATTTGGACATTTTAACTCGAAGATCTGGTAAGCTAGTATTGATAAATTTATCCTTATGGCTTATATTAGACACTGACATCCCTAAACAGCAATAGACAGCTTCCTGAGCTTTTTCATAATACTTAAATTTCCTCTCTCAATACTAGCAACAGCTTCCCTCATTAGCTTTGAAATGCCTCTTTGGGATTCATTTATATAACTAATGTGGGAAAGGTCTGGCAATCCTATTCAGCCAGCCCTAGTTGAGTCAGCTGACTCAAAAAGGCGCAAAGACAATCTGGCAAGCCGGCCAGACAGGGAAGTATGAAGAAGACGAGTTTTTAGACGAAAAGCCGAAAGTGTAAGACGTGTAGAAGACGAAAAGACGAAAAGCCGAAAGACATTGAACAATAATTAATTATGTATATCTACTATTATCTAAAAACCAATACTTATCTTAACATTAAATAAAACTATTATAAAACTATAACCGGGACTGTGTTTATTCGTAAGACAATACCCTAGTCCCACATTAATTATACGGCTTTTTCAGGCTAGACCTTAAGGCAAGTTTGTATTCCTCATAATTAAGGTTCGCATTTTCATGTGAAAGAAAGTTTTCAAAACTGCTCAAATGAGAAATAACGTCAGAAGAAAAACTCGTGTTGAGAAAACGCTGAGTCCGCTCGATGACGAGATCTACTTTCAGCTTCATCGGAAATTGGGCTTAAGATCTCTGTTTGAGGCATTGCACTATGGTCCCAAATTCGTTTTTTTTTACATAAATTAATAGCTAAAGAACTGAGAAAGATTTTTTTGTCTGGTTTTTTGCATTCGATTATATAAAAACTGTAGAAACTTGGACTAGGAAAAGTGGGCGTGGCACTACCCTCAATTTTTTTATTTTGAGAACTATCTGTATCAAATTTGGGGTTTTTGAGAGATAACTTACTTATCTGATTTATTTAGTAAGATTTAACAATACTATTAAATCTGACTTACTTAAATTAATAGGAGTTTCAAATAAAATAAGTTGTAAGAATCAGAACCTTAATTTTTAATGTAAAGTTTTCATTCAAAAAATTCTACATCCACATCAACTGAGTATTCGATGTAAATATCGGATTGATCTGAGTCAGATCCATCCAAATCTATTTCTTCTAAATCAGATTCGTCATTCAGGTTTTGGCGCTCACTGATACTAAGAGCTGGTACTTCCAATAGTGCCAGTACATCTGCAGGAATAGGTTTCTTTTTATTTTTATTTTTTCTTTCGGCCAGGCATAAGCTTGAGATTAATGGATCGCTAGTGTCCATAGCTCCTTTAAAATATGTTCAGTGGTTTCCTTTATAAACTGAATTTTAACAGGTCTGCAAAATCTGATAGACTGCGGCGTGCGGTTAATCCAAAGAATCTGATTTAAATCGTTTACCAGCTTTAACGGAAGTGTTGTGACAAACAGGCCTTGGTCTACGTTATCCGATGCAGTACTTTGAAAATTCTGCTTATACGTACTTTGCCCTGTAGAACCGTCAAAACCATAGGTTGAAATCAACGTTAATTCCGTGTTTGAATTAAACATTTCCATGACTTCATTTTGCAGTGTCATTATTCGTTTTACTGTGTGATCTAAAATATCCTGTAATGGAACGACTGCAATAGTTTCAGAAATGGAAATGTTTTCAGGTCTACATTTTTCCTTTGCTTCAATAAGGTGCTTATAGATCGGGTAAATGTCGCAATTACGACTTTTATTCTGCAGCCTGATGTTTATGTATGTGCTCTTGGTTAATCCATTTTCGAGTAGAAACGCCAAAGCTTCTTCAGGACTTAACGGAATAGGATCCTTGGATAAATACTTATTTCTTATTTGAGTTGCGTTGCCTTTTGATGCTTCCTTTAAAACAAACGATAAATCGTTGCATTTGCCTTTTTTTGCTGATACTGAAGCCGCTTGAACAAGTAAAGATGTGTTGTGGTTTTCCTTCTCAGACAGCTCACCCGCATATTTCCTTTTTAACCGTTCATTTCCGTCATAATAAGAAACGCGTGGACGTCCTACGCATTTTTGTGTTGTTTTTAGCTCATTATTTCCAACTATAATTAACATTTTTGAAGACATAAAATTTTTATATCTTGGATCCGTTTTGAGCCGATCTGCCATGTTATTGCATTTTGCAAAGCATTTATTTGCGTAGGCTGCGAAATTCTTCGATTTTTTTTTTATTTCTTCTCCTTTTTTTTCCAAAAGTGATCCATTGAACTTTTTTATTATGAAGTCAAAAACTGACGATGCTTTGCGCTTGTTGTCTAGCCACACGTCAAGCAGTTCTGCATGCCCGAACTCAAAGATGCCTAGGGAAATTCGTGATTGTATGGAACCGGGTGGATTTGGGTAAATGGTGATTAGTGTTTTATATAGACAAGACATTGACAAACATGATTTGATTAATGCTTACAACAATCCACGACAATCCACTAACTTTTACTTCACGAAGCAAAAATTATTTTAGGTTACGGACGCTAAAAACAACACAGCATAAAACACATAAAATAAAGGACAAAACACATCTAAACAAGAAAATACATAGACAATCGAGTAAAACAAACCTGGAGCTACATTTTCCATTGTAATTTTTATATACTGGACTATTATTTTTGATGATACAAAGCAACACGGAAGATCACTAAATTGTACTTTCTTCAAGCCACGTGCGCAGAGAATCAAAAGCAAACTTTCAGGGCTTGAGAAAACTTTCAGGGCTGCACTATTTATTTGATACTTTAATTTCTTTGGTTTGTGGGGTGTACTCAATTGGAAAACATTTTTTTTTTTTTTTATAAATCAAGATATTTTTTTTCCTAATTAATGTAAAAAAAAACGAATTTGGGACCATAGTGCATTGGAGGATTGGGTATACTGAATCTACAAACTTCTTATCCTCTAACTTTTCGGAGGCAAGTGAAACTGTGACTATGAAGTTGTTAAACTAAATAGGGAGCTAAGTCGGAATCTGTTACATCTGTGGAAACGAACGGGAACGGGAAACGGCTAAGACCGGTGGAATCGACTCTTCGTTATTTAGATCTACTGTTGGGGGATCTTTCAGCCAAAACATGCCATGAATATGAGGAGAACCTCTCTGCTGAAACTCAACACGCTAATAATATTTAATTATAAAATGCTTGCCAAAAATACCTCCCGGACTTTTCATAACTTTTAACAACGCTCCATACCTATGTTCGAAATTCCTTGCACAAGTAACAGGATCTGATCGAATGAGTCGAGCTTTCCCACTAAACAACAAGCCTGAAGCTTCTTCTTCTGTAATGTCTACCCTATTTACTGTTTTCCTAAGTATAACAAACAGCTCTGTCCACTTTCTCTCTGAAAAAGTTATAAAAAAAAGTGGGAAGTCCGAATTGGCGAATCATGGCCAAAATTTTTTTTTTTCTCATCCTCCCAATGAGCTGGCGAAGTGCGAATACCTTTTAGAACCCTTCATCATGTCGAATAAAACTATTAACAAATCTTCGTAAACATATGGAAGTCTAATTCCGAATCGGTATAAGCTCTAATTTCTTGAAATCAAAGAACAATTTACCTGTCCTGCAACCTTTTCTATCTACATTACTAAGCTTGGTACTAACTATTGTTGCGTAGCTTGCTGAAGTTCTTCTCTTAGTGCCGGCATAAATGGTAGGAAATGCTAATTTTTAATACATATTTTTATGCCGGCATCGTCTACCTGAATATTTTCTAGCATTGTTTCCTGACCACCGGGATTGAGCTCCTCGGCTTCCTCTATAGAAAGAACTTGATTTGCGGAATGAGCGGATTCCTCATTTTGGTGTAGAATTCCTTCTATGAATTCCCTATCTTCTTCACTAGCATAATTCGGAACTATTTCGGATTCATAAGAATCAAGCCTTTGCTCATTGACTCTGATAATATGCTTCCTGTACAACACTGTATTAACGAAAAATCTAAGTGCCCTTTCAATTCTAGCGGGTCTAACGGTTTCGGCCATGAAATCGTGACCATATTCCATTCGCCTTTTGAGGTGGAGCTCGATATCCTCGGTCTCATTAAATGCTCGTGGGAGCGAAGTAACAATGTTACCGACAGGAATTGGAACATTACATACAGCTTCTTTAATTACGCTTTGACTCTCGTGGCCTGTTGCCCTAATTATCATAAAAGGAAGACGAGGAGAAATGGCACGTTCCTCTACAATTGGCAAATTTAAAAGACATTCTGGACGTGTTGTGAAATCTAAACTATGTAATATGGCAAACTTGGGCAGGGTGTTTCTTGAAATATGAGCAAATCAAGTGGAACAAAATGTAAAATTGCCATCAGTAGGAGGAAACTGATTACCAATTTTGAAAATTGAATATCTAAACTGATAATTACTTTCTAAGAAGCTCCGAGACTTTACCATAACTTTTGAGGAAACCAGAGACCTTTACAACAATAACAAATCTGTCTTGGGCCTAGCTTGACTATTCTGTTATACTGATCTATTAAAAACTTCAAATTAGGCCGACGGGTTGAATTTCTAATATCTTGAAAAGTAGTCTTACGGCTCTGCCTATTACGTTACGCGTTTCTAGTATTCTCTGCTATTCTATTTTCACTAACGCTCCTATGCTGACTTACTCGTTGGCTAACGTTTCAAATAGCTGCGCGATTGTCCATCTGGGCTGCAATTCTTGCACTTCTGCGTGCCATATATTCCGTTGCCTATTAAGTAATCTACGAGCAGTATTTTCGTTCTGCTCTTGTTGCCTATTTAATGGATTTGATCGCCGTACCCTATGCTCTACTGTATTTTCTTCTTGTTCCCTTTCCCTATATATGGAGTCTCTTCTGGGATTTGATCGCTGTTCTGTATTTGTCTCCTGTACTGATTGCCTGTTCAATGGATTTGATCATCGTACCCTATGATGTATTTTGTATTTTCTGCTGGTTCCCTTTCCCTATAGTTTGAGTCTCTTCTACGATTCGATGTGTATTTGTCGCCTGTTCTGGCTGCCTGTTCGATGGATTTGATTCTCGTACCCTATGTCCTTCTGTATTTTCTGCTTGTTCCCTTTCCCTATAGTTTGAGTCTCTTCTACGATTCGATCGCCGTTGTGTATTTGTCGTCTGTTCTGCCTGACTGATCGATAGATTTGATCGTCGTACCCTATGTTCTACTGTATTTTCTGCTTGTTCTCTTTCCCTATAGTTGGAGTCTCTTCTACTACTCGATTTGCTCTGCGTATTTGTTGCCTGTTCTGTCTGTCTATTCAAAGGATTTAATCGTATTACCCTATGCTCTAATGAATTGTGGATTTGTTCTACCAACCTAAAGTTAACGTTGCGCCTACGAGTAGACCGACGAACAGTATCAAGAGCATGTCGATGCACATAATCTTGCCCAACGCGTTTGCTGATATACTAAATTTCTCTGCCTCTCTGTTTCTACGCATGAAAGAACGCTCATATATAGTGTATTCCTTAATCTCCTATTAGGCGACTGAAATCTGAATATCAAAATCTGATAAAAAAGGTTATATGTACATACAAAAATTATATATATGTATATAAAATAGAAAGATATATGTAAGTTACGAGTTCCCATGGCCTTAAATGGTATTATCTTACCATGTCCTTCCTTGTGAAGAGGATTAAGGCTAGGATACTGTAACGATCCTTTCTCGTCCTTCGGGATATTTATGATATCTCTTGGGCTAGGTTCGGCACAACAAAATTTATTTTGTGCCCCGGTGAAATCAGAACAGCTTTGTTTATTGATTTGGGTATTATAATATGTTTATTTGCGATCGTTTATGGGCTTGATTGGCTATGACGAGTTTCTCTGCGGTATGTCTGGACTTGGACAGCGTTGGTGAGTCGTTTCGGATCCCTCGTCGTCCTTGCTTGTCTTCCCTTGACTGCGTATGGTACTTGTTATCCTTATTTAAGGATTTGTTGCTGTCGACGTGAACTGTACAGGTTACTCGTAAGGCCTGTATAGTTCCTTGTTTTCTGCTGCTCCTTGCTTTTCCTGGATAAGCTTTTAAGGTTACTCGTAAGGCCTTAATTGCTTGTTACTTGATCACGACTTGATGACTTGATGATTTGATCTGATTTGTGCCGCCTTTATATAGGCAGCTCCTCTGGCCTCTGGCACTGGCTGGTGTAGTACCGCTATACAGCTGGTATTTTTCCATCGGCCTCCTACTTTCACCCACGCATCCACTTGTTGCTATGCGTGGTGAAAGTCCCGTAGTTCTTGGCGCATATGTGTCCACTTTCTTTGTGGCTGCGCGCCCATTCGTTTCCTTGTCCTTGTCTTTCTCCCTTGTATGCATTGGCTTCTATCACTTTCACTCCGTTGGCGTCGCCTTTCTATTGGCCGCCCATCGTATCCCGTTGACTTTCTCTGCTTTCTTTTCTCTGTCGGCGCTGCCGTCGCCCGTCGCTCTCTTTGATCCACTCGTCATACCCAATTTCGCCCATATTCCTTCCACATTATGCTTATACATACATATATTAGTTGTATTAACTTAAATTATTGCTTAATAATGATTAGCCTGATTAAATTAATACACGAAATCATTTAATTTCCCATACAATCCCCTTTCATACGTATATCGTATCTGTTAGATAGCGGGCTTCCCCATTGTTCATCCCCCCCTTCGGTTCGCATATTCCCCTATCCAATCCACAAACCATCATTGCTTCATACCAAGCATGCATGCCCCGCACCCGTCTCATGGGCTTGCTTGGCCCTCACTTTTATTTTCTCTCGCTCATCAGATTTTGGCTGCTCGCAGTCTAACTGCTTTCATTCTCATGAGCGTGACGTAGGCAGATAGTGCGCTATTGGTCATCGATACTCTCCCTCACGCATAGTGTACGTGTGACATGCGTTATTCAGCGTATTCTAATGCATGCATTCATATTTGCCTCTCTGTGCTCTTAATTTGCATAAGTAGGCCAATGCCCCCGTTTGTGTGCAATTATGCAGTCAAGCCGGGTTCCATTACTCTTATATCGTTGATTTCTTACATTCTGCCTCCCACGCAACTTCCCGCTTGTACGAAATTGCCAGCGGTCGCCTGTGATTCGATCGAGCCTTGCTTGATCGTACGTCATGAGTCCAACTTGGTTTGATCGTACGTCATGAGTCCAATTTGGTTTGATCGTACGTCATAGGTTCGATCGCACGTCATAGGTTCGATCGAGCCATGTTGGTCTTGGTTGTCCCTTGCATATGCGTGTATATTGGTTTTTTCGTGTTATGCTTCCCACGCATCTTCCCGCTTGTACGAAATCGCCAGCGGTGATGTGTGGCTCGATCGACCCGGTTTGATCGTAAGCCATCGGTTTGATCGACTAGTAGCAGGCTTGGTCGTATATCGTAACTTAGGTTTGTGTCTCGGCTGTATCTTGTATTCGGTGCTTTATTTGTATCGTTGGATTGTGCCGCTGTTTGCTTGTTGTGTGGGATATTATAGTTAATTATAATGTTCCTCACACTCCCCCCCTTCTTCGGGAGGGATTTGCCCTCCCCTGTCCCTTGTACCTTTGCTTGTTATCTATATGTGTTTTTCTTATTTATGTATTATCTTTGTTTCTTTTTTTTTTTTGTTTTGGCATGTGTTCTACTTGTTTTGTTTTTGGGACTCAGCTCGCATCTTTTATTGGCCTTATGGCATCTTCTATTGTTGGCGATTACTGAGTATCTTTTCGGTAATGTTGGCGGATTAGGGCATCTTTTCATTATTCGTGTTTCCCCCTTTTTTTTTTTTTTTTTTTTGGCCCGTTCCGCATCTTTTCTTCCCCGACGCGATGCGTTTTTAGATTTTCAGCTCTAAGTCATGTTTTGAGTTCTCTGTCCAGCCGGCCGGTCTGTGCAGATTTTCTCGCCGCCATGTCATTCGAGTCGTCCATCCTCATTGCTCATCACTTTTCGTGCCATCCGCTTCTTCGCATATTTGTTGTTTGTGGTGCCGTTTTCTTGGGGTCTATTGTTTGTCTCCTTATGTCCCTCTTTGTCTCTGCGCTATCTAGGGCTCCTTCGCTTCCCCATCTTGGTGGTAAATATGGAGGGATTGCTAGTGTGGCGATGTTTATTTTTTTTTGGAATTCCTCAGCCTCTCTTTCGCATGTTTTTGATGTGCTTGCTATTGTTTTCATTTTTATATTTTTCGAGTATTTTGTTTCCAATCTATTTATTTCCTCCTTCCAGTCTGAGTCCTTTTCATTCCTTTCTATCCACTCGCCTAGCTGTCTCCTCATTTCCTCCACTGTGCCGTTTATCTCGATCCCGATCCTTTGGCCTGTCTGTACCAAATCCTCCTTCTTCATGTGGTAAATCCATCCTTTTCCCATTTTTGATCTTTTTATGATTTATAAACTGTATTTTTATTTCTAAATTTCACCAGTATAGCACGTTGGGCGCCAGTTGTAACGATCCTTTCTCGTCCTTCGGGATATTTATGATATCTCTTGGGCTAGGTTCGGCACAACAAAATTTATTTTGTGCCCCGGTGAAATCAGAACAGCTTTGTTTATTGATTTGGGTATTATAATATGTTTATTTGCGATCGTTTATGGGCTTGATTGGCTATGACGAGTTTCTCTGCGGTATGTCTGGACTTGGACAGCGTTGGTGAGTCGTTTCGGATCCCTCGTCGTCCTTGCTTGTCTTCCCTTGACTGCGTATGGTACTTGTTATCCTTATTTAAGGATTTGTTGCTGTCGACGTGAACTGTACAGGTTACTCGTAAGGCCTGTATAGTTCCTTGTTTTCTGCTGCTCCTTGCTTTTCCTGGATAAGCTTTTAAGGTTACTCGTAAGGCCTTAATTGCTTGTTACTTGATCACGACTTGATGACTTGATGATTTGATCTGATTTGTGCCGCCTTTATATAGGCAGCTCCTCTGGCCTCTGGCACTGGCTGGTGTAGTACCGCTATACAGCTGGTATTTTTCCATCGGCCTCCTACTTTCACCCACGCATCCACTTGTTGCTATGCGTGGTGAAAGTCCCGTAGTTCTTGGCGCATATGTGTCCACTTTCTTTGTGGCTGCGCGCCCATTCGTTTCCTTGTCCTTGTCTTTCTCCCTTGTATGCATTGGCTTCTATCACTTTCACTCCGTTGGCGTCGCCTTTCTATTGGCCGCCCATCGTATCCCGTTGACTTTCTCTGCTTTCTTTTCTCTGTCGGCGCTGCCGTCGCCCGTCGCTCTCTTTGATCCACTCGTCATACCCAATTTCGCCCATATTCCTTCCACATTATGCTTATACATACATATATTAGTTGTATTAACTTAAATTATTGCTTAATAATGATTAGCCTGATTAAATTAATACACGAAATCATTTAATTTCCCATACAATCCCCTTTCATACGTATATCGTATCTGTTAGATAGCGGGCTTCCCCATTGTTCATCCCCCCCCCTTCGGTTCGCATATTCCCCTATCCAATCCACAAACCATCATTGCTTCATACCAAGCATGCATGCCCCGCACCCGTCTCATGGGCTTGCTTGGCCCTCACTTTTATTTTCTCTCGCTCATCAGATTTTGGCTGCTCGCAGTCTAACTGCTTTCATTCTCATGAGCGTGACGTAGGCAGATAGTGCGCTATTGGTCATCGATACTCTCCCTCACGCATAGTGTACGTGTGACATGCGTTATTCAGCGTATTCTAATGCATGCATTCATATTTGCCTCTCTGTGCTCTTAATTTGCATAAGTAGGCCAATGCCCCCGTTTGTGTGCAATTATGCAGTCAAGCCGGGTTCCATTACTCTTATATCGTTGATTTCTTACATTCTGCCTCCCACGCAACTTCCCGCTTGTACGAAATTGCCAGCGGTCGCCTGTGATTCGATCGAGCCTTGCTTGATCGTACGTCATGAGTCCAACTTGGTTTGATCGTACGTCATGAGTCCAATTTGGTTTGATCGTACGTCATAGGTTCGATCGCACGTCATAGGTTCGATCGAGCCATGTTGGTCTTGGTTGTCCCTTGCATATGCGTGTATATTGGTTTTTTCGTGTTATGCTTCCCACGCATCTTCCCGCTTGTACGAAATCGCCAGCGGTGATGTGTGGCTCGATCGACCCGGTTTGATCGTAAGCCATCGGTTTGATCGACTAGTAGCAGGCTTGGTCGTATATCGTAACTTAGGTTTGTGTCTCGGCTGTATCTTGTATTCGGTGCTTTATTTGTATCGTTGGATTGTGCCGCTGTTTGCTTGTTGTGTGGGATATTATAGTTAATTATAATGTTCCTCACAATACTCAGGATCTTTGTTGAGAATAATGACACAAACACTCAATTAAACGTTATAAATTGGTTTTATTCACTTATTCAATATTAGTTCGATGTCACTTGTACAATGTCAAGATTAAGACTGCCCCCTCTATGGAGCGTGCTCCTTTAAATATACTCCGGGATGCTATGTGGGCGCTGGCAGAGGCGTCAAGTCGTCGGTTGTGGCCACGTGCTTGTCCCTAGAGTGGGTCAGCTCTTCCGGTGAATTCTGCATAGCGGCAGTATTCAAAGAAAAGCCAATATTACAAAAGTGCTTATGCTAGAAAGGGGAAGTGAAGTGTCTGGTGTGAACCGAGATGGGTCATGTGAGGGTCACATGTTTGCCTGAGTCATATCGGGAAATGACAGATATAGGTTGCTTACTTGGCTAAGTGTTTTAGAGGAAGTGAGAAATGATGAGGGTTGCAATGTACTTAGATTGCGTGAGTGTGTGTGTGGTCTGTTGTGGTACCTACACCGAGGGAGGGTACTTGATCCGATACTCGCTTAGGCGTTTCTGGTAAAATGCGTCAATCGGATCTCTTTGTAGTGTGGGTGGCCGAGGTGCGGGGCATGGTCCTGTTTGTAGGGTAAATGGTGCCCTAGTGGTACTTGTTGTATGAGAGGAGGAGAACGAAGCCTTGTGTAAGGATGAGTGTGCTAACTCTTCGCCCCTCAAAAATCGACGTCCCGGAGATCCTTCATTCGTCTCGGTGAGGATGGTGGTGGCTTCGTTTTTTTGAGCATCTTTCTCAGGACCCAGGCTATGGAACCTGTAAGCAGCACGAAGATCAATGCTGCACAACTGACCGTGATGGTGGTTCCTTTCGTTAAAGTATCTAATCGATGTAGGTTGTTTATGTGTAGGGTGTGGATGTATTCTACGTTCAATTTGTGTCCCTCGTTTACGACCTTCGCCAACGTGGAGGGTATCGCCACCATCCTTGTGATAGTTTGGCTCCTGAAAGTTTTGTTGCCAATTGTCACGGCTTCGTTTGAAAATTGAATGATGAAGGTGCCATTCAGGTCTGATTCCATGATGCCGTTCCTTATTTTTCCATTAAAGTTGGTCGTGAAGATAGTGCCGTCCTCCAGTAATTCAAGTTGCTGTGCCACCCTTTATCAATCTTGGCAGGCAGGTATCCTCGTCCAAGCTGGTGAGGTCCGTTTCTTTGCATATGGTGATGTTGCCCATGGTTTGGCAGTCTTTTGTTATAATGGAGGTGTCTCGGGGGCCTACCAGCATTCTTCCCGAGGGGGTGTCGAGTTGTTGGTTGTTCGTTATAGTCGGCCTGAAGATCTGGACGGAGTATTCCTGCTGCAGTACCTGTGGCATAGCTATCGTGTAAAGGAGCAAAGTACCATTCACATAGATGGTGGGTTGTGCGAATTCGATGGCTTCGATGATGTTGTTATAAGGTAGGCTTGGTGTCGCTCTGATGTCCTGTAGTTCGTCCATGTTCAATAAGTTTGAGTTCACAACTCCGACTTTAGCAAGTTGGCATGCTCGTATGATCTCATCCAGCTTATATTCCAGCAATAGAGCCTTATTTAGTAGGACCGTTAGTTCCGAATCACCGTCTTTGCTGATTGAATTCAGAGCCCCTGCTAATTCGTTGATTTTGTTAAATGCCTCCTGTATGCTGGACAGGAATTGATTATTAATGGTAAACTGCTGATTATTTTCTCTAATGAGGGAGTTCTGGGATTGTAGAATTTGGTCCCAATCAGCTGCGTCAGGTGAACCTGCCACCCATTTCCATGCCGAGCCAAACCACTTGAGTGAACGCCTTGATCTCTTTTTAGAGACCGTGAGTTCCTCAATCTTGGTGTTGAATTCCTCAATCTTGAGCGAGGCCAATGTTTTGAGGTCACAGGATGGGTATTGGTTCAGGGCGAGTGTTAGGTTCTCCGCAAGTTCAGTCGAGAGGGATAACGTGTACCAAGTTCGTATGGCCTTCTATTCTCCATCCCTTCCCTTGTTGCAACGTCACTATTGGGAATTCGTATTTGAAGACCTGGTAGCTCTACACCGACGAGAGGCACAGAATGAGGGTGCTTGTATTAAAGTAAAAAAAATGTTTTAGTGTGATTAAAATTAACTTAGTTTCTAGTTGTGTTCGTGATATGTGTTGTGTGTTGGTTATTTGATATTAGATTTGTGCAGTTTTTTCCCTGTTTGTGTGATTACTGTAACTTTGTTATCTAGGGCAACTTTTTCTGGAAAAAATCTTTTTGCGTGTTTCTCTTTAATTTGTTTATTTGCCACAAGAATTTCCTGTTCGGCTTCATAAGTCAAAGGGTTGTCCCTTTTCAGATTCCTGGTTCTATTTGTCAGCTCCTGTTGGTGTTCAAGCAGACCTCTAACGTTTTCCAGGAGTGCCTATTTCGGATTGAGTGTCCCGTCGATGTTTCGTGACGTTGCGCGATTAAAGAAAATATCGGCTGGTTTCCTTCTAGTCACGGAGTATATTGACTGATTGTACCTTGCGACTGTCAGTTTTGCCAGCTGCGCGGCGCTCAGGTTTGGATGCTCTACTCTTAAACAACGATACATTTCTAGGAACGTTGAGTGGAATGGTCTACTTGACCATTTACTTCGCTTGTTTGTGAGGGGGTCCTGTAAATCTCGATGCCCAAGTCATGTAATTGACGATGGAGGAGCATAACAGTCCTCGTTCATTGTCCATTACGATTAATTTGGGTTCTGAAAAGTAAGTTAGAATGTCCATCAGCTTCTCCCGGAGGTGTACAGAGGATCTGTTCTCGATGGGAAATAACATGGCATATTTTGAAAATTTGTCAATACAGGACAGGAACCATAGTTTTTCGATCACGAAGAGATCGACGTGTAGGATTTCGCACGGCATACGGGGTATCGGTGTCGGCTGCAGATGAGGCTTCTTTGGTCGACGGTTGTATTTCTGTATTCCGCAGGCTGTGCATGCTGACACATAGTTCTTGATTTTCGCTGTCATCTTTGGGAAATAATATCTTAGGAGAATTTGTTGTTTGTTTTCCAGGTGGTTTCTATGAGCTCTTTTGTGCTCTTTTTGGATTATGTCCTGGATTTGGTATTCCGCGGTGATGTCTTCAACGATTTCCTGTGCCAGCCGAATTTTATAACTGTTGAAATATTCACTGATGACAGCTTGTATGATTGATTCCATTTAAGAGTGTCTTGGATAGTGCACCTTCAAGAGTAGCTCTGGACAAGGCGATGTCTCATTCGAATCTATGTGGATCACGTGTCGCTGAGATCCAGGGTATGGTTCGGTAGAACTATCAATGCCTGCTTCTATGATGACAATAATCTGATTCCGAAAAGTGTTACGTGGGGTGTCGACTCGTTGCAATGGAAGGCGAATTGTTTGACCAGTGGATTGTACCAGCCTAAGATGGTTTAGGTGGGAAGTAATGCGCGACAATGCATCGGCCACTGCACCCGGTTTATAAAACAATTTGCAGTTGTATTCCTCAATCCTAGCCTTCCATCTTTTTAGTTTGGCGTTTGAGTTGCGGTTCCCCAAGGCAAAGGTCAATGGTTGATGATCGGTGTAGACCCTGATTTCCTCGGCTCTGTATAGATACGAGTGTAAACTCTCCAGGCCCCATAAGATGGCCAGCATTTCTTTTTCGTTGGTGGCGTAGTTTTCCTTCGTACGTGATAATCCACGAGAGATGAAGGATATTGGCCGATCTTTTTCCTCCTGTATCTGAGAGAGGACACCTCCCAGTGCCTCATTGGAAGCGTCGGTAGTGAGGTTAAACGGCTTGTTGAAATCCGGGAAAGCTAGGACTTCGGAGGAAACTAGCAGTGTTTTGAGATCCTCAAATGCCTTCAACTCGCTTTCCCCCAAGGTGATTTGTACTTTCCTTGATTGATTTGCCCTAACTTGACTAATTCTCCCCTTGTGAGATTGGTAAGAGGTTTTGCTACCTTGGCGTAATCGCGGATGAATTTCCTGTAGTAGGATGTCATTCCCAAGAAGCTCTTGAGTTCCATTAGGTTTGTAGGAGGCTTCATTGCGGTGACGGCTGCCACTTTCTTTTCGTCGGTGCGTATCCCTTCGCTTGATACCGTATAACCCAGGAAGTTTACCTCGGTTTTCATGAAGCTGGTTTTTTCCAGATTGATCCGAAGATTGGCTTCTGAGACCTTTTCGAAGACCTTTCGTATATCGATCATGTGTTCCGTCTCGCTTTTGCTAAATATTATTATGTCGTCAATGTATACGTAACAGCAGATTCCAATGAGATCCCGTAGAACGTCGTCTATCATTCGTTGAAATATGGCTGGGGCATTTTTTAATCCGAACGGGAGCCTTAGGAATTCGTATTTCCTATTTTAAACGGAGAAGGCAGTTTTGGGTATGTCTTTTTCCCGCATCCGAATTTGGTGAAAACCCGACGTCAGATCCAGAGTGGTGAAGAATTTAGCCTTTCCCAAGCTGGCCATAGTTGAATTAATGTCAGGGATTGGGTACCTTTCGGCGATCGTGACTGTGTTCAATTTCTTAAAATCGATCACCAGTCTGTATTGTTTTTCGCCGTTTGGCTTTGGTTTCTTTGGTACTACCCACACATGTGAATTGTATGGACTCTTTGAAGGTCTGATGATGTTATTGTCTAGCAATTCGTTGATTTGTCTTTTGACCTCTCCCATCATTGGCGTTGGGAAAGAATAAGTGTGCGTATAGACGGGTTCTTGGTCAATAGTGCGTATCTCTGCCCTTACTTCTGTTGCCACTGCTTCTGATTCAACCAATGGCCCGAAGATGTGATTGAAAGAGTTGATTATCTCCTCCAGCTGGGGCGAGTACAATTTTTGCGGGGGTCATCATGTTCACTGTGGTTGAGCCCATCATCATAAGGGGAAGCTTCACTCCGTGTCCCATAGTCAGATGGTTCGTAGCGCGGTCTAATACTGCCTGAACCTCACGCAAAGTATCATCCCCGATGATTCCATCAAAATCAATTAGGTTGGGTAGAACATAAAAGGTGACGATTGTTTCATTTCCGAATGGTTTGAAGAATTTACCCTTCACGTAATGTGTTATCTCTGTGCTTCCCCCGACGGAAGCGGTGTACACGGGCCGAGGCAGTGGCTGGCCGTGCGGGACGTGTCGCTCCTGGATGTAATTGGCGGCAGCCCCAGTGTCGATGAGGAAGGTGAGGCCTTCCCCATCTGCGGTGGTGTACTTTAGGTACGGTACTCCGGTTCTGAGCTCATAAAATTTTGCTTATTTTTTGAGCTTTGCTGGTTGTTAGATTGCTTTGTATCGTTCCTGGAGTCCTCTGTGGGATCTGGTCCCTCCATTGTCAAATGGTTCAAGGCTTGCTTCTGGTGGTGTCCGTGATCTCCAGTCTTCTCTTGGGTGGACCGATTCTCCTTATGGTATTGGCCGTTGCTAGGGCCATTGTTGCGGTCTCAATTGTTTTTCTTATAGTTGTTTTTCCCCTTGTAATTGTTGTTCTTGTAGTCCTTACCAGATTTGTAGTTCCCTCTGAAGGGGTTACCATTACCCCGGTAATTCTTTTCGGAGAGAGGGGCTCGTTCTTCTTGGCTGCCTTGGTTGTAGCTTGACGTGGGCCGCTCCAGTCGGAGATCGTGGATCTGTCTGACGATTTCCAGTGCTTCGTGATAGGCATCGTGCAATGTTGTCGGGACGAAGTGGATAAGGTATTTCCGCAATTCTCGGTTTAGGTTGCGGACGAACTCCCTTGAGCTGTTAACTTCTTGTTGTTTGATAGTTGATTCCTTAGCATCCGGCGAGAGGGGTCCCTCATTTATTTTTTCCACATACAGTCTGTGTAAGCCCCGGAATTTCATGTAGTCAACTGTGTCACGATCTTGCTGTAGATTCCGCATGGCAGTCAGAATGGCCTCTGGCGTGCGCTTGTCAGAGAAATGCTTTTTAAGCACGCGTTTCATGGCCACCCATGAGGTGTTATCTCCCTCTTCTTCGTAGTATATGTCGGCGGCCTCTCCAGTCAGTTTCTGGCGTACTCGTCTTACCATCATTTTGTACGCGAGTTGGTTTCCACCCGTTGCAATTTCAGCTAATGTTTCATCTACAGAGCTAATCCATCTGTTTAGTCCCGCGTGGCCTCCAGCGTAGGGGGCCAATGCATTGCTCAAGTTTTCGATGTAAGCATTCTCGCCCCAGTGGAGTCCCCAGACTTGACCGGAGGGCCCGGCTCGACCCCCTGATTCGTCATGCGTCACGGGAGTGGACCCCTGAGGTGTATGTGTAATGGTTTCGCAGTCCAATGTGACGTAGGCCGCGTCCCTTACGGCTGTTAATTGTTCGATTTGTGCATCCCTCTCAGCCATCGCACTGAGAGTTTCCTGTAATCTTTCGATCTGAGCCTCTCTTTCGACTAGGGCATTAAGGGCCTCCTGCAGCGGAGGTAGTTTATTGCGACTCTTCTGGTGAAGAACTTTTGGAGGAGGAAGTCATAGTCGTCGACTCGAGTTCGGAATCCGACTGGGATTCGGACATGACAGACGAGTTCCCTCGACCCACTAGTGACGTTTCAATGGTTTCACATCAGGGCTTCAATCTATGGGAGGATGATCTTTCCAGTTCGAGAATCATTGTGCCTAATCCGAATGACGACGAGGATACGGTCCCTTTTCCTTTTCCAAAATTGGTTAATGTTCCTGAGAAGATTATTCGGGAATATTTGGACTACCCCCCGCCGATCGAAGGATCCCTTTTCAGCTTAACTAATCTGAGGAGGCGATCTCTAGATTCAGTTTTTCGCTACGAGGAAAATAGGAGCATTTGTACACGTTGTTCGTTTTTTTATTGGTGATCTCTCGTGTAGTTGAGACAGTGCCTATAGTTTCCGCAGCTCCCTATTCAGAGGGAGGGCTTGGGTTTTCAACCAGATTATTCTTTCCGCAGCTCCCTGTCAAGAGGAAGGGCTTGGGCTTTCAACCAGATTATTCTTTCCGCAGCTCACTGTCAAGAGGGAGGTCTTGGGCTTTCAACCAGATTATTCTTTCCGCAGCTCCCTGTCAAGAGGGAGGGCTTGGGCTTTCAGCCAGATTATTATTACCTCTGTTTTAGCAACTCTTTGTTCGTAAGAGGGGCAAGGGATTTCGACCAAATGGTAATCGAAAAAAATCTTTTAAGCAACTCCTTGTCAAGAAGAAGGGCTTGGGCTTTCGACCAGATATTTTTGCATTTTCTTTCTGGCGGATCAGATTTCGACATGTTATCAAAAAATTTTGTAGACACCAGAAGGGGACAGGGGGGTCTGGGGGCACAGCCCCATCAATTTGTGCAGACCCCGTTTGTGGGGGTCGTCGAACTTGCCTTTGAAGCGGCTGAGTTCATTCTTAGTTTTTGCTGCCAAATACGGAAGCGCAACGCTCCCCTTCCGGTTTGTTTTAAATGCTTTAGCGCCAGAAAATGCAAGAGGCGCAAAAATTTTGCGTTTGGAGATTCTGCTTGCTCATCGATGCGGTGGATAAAGAACCCGTTGGGAGTCGTTAAATAAGGTGTCAGAAGTTTATGCAAGCCAATGCATGTGCAGATTTCGGATATCACTGCGATTGAATGCAATGTTTCGCAGTGGCCAAGTGGCCTTGAAAAATTTACTTTTGGGATAGGTCAGTTTTTAAACCTGGCTGATAATGGAATTTTTATTTCTTCTTTTGGTAACAACAAAAATGTTTTCCCTCTTTTCTTTTTTTTTTGGCTTCAATCAACTGCAGAAACTGTCCTCTTTTTGTCTAGACCCGTAATGTTTCCAGACTCCTTTTCATAGGTAATGTGCATTTTTAATGCCTCTAGAAAAATTATGGGTCCCTGCTCGGGCGCCAGTTACGAGTTCCCATGGCCTTAAATGGTATTATCTTACCATGTCCTTCCTTGTGAAGAGGATTAAGGCTAGGATACTCAGGATCTTTGTTGAGAATAATGACACAAACACTCAATTAAACGTTATAAATTGGTTTTATTCACTTATTCAATATTAGTTCGATGTCACTTGTACAATGTCAAGATTAAGACTGCCCCCTCTATGGAGCGTGCTCCTTTAAATATACTCCGGGATGCTATGTGGGCGCTGGCAGAGGCGTCAAGTCGTCGGTTGTGGCCACGTGCTTGTCCCTAGAGTGGGTCAGCTCTTCCGGTGAATTCTGCATAGCGGCAGTATTCAAAGAATGGCTTACAAAATATTACAAAAGTGCTTATGCTAGAAAGGGGAAGTGAAGTGTCTGGTGTTACCCGAGATGGGTCATGTGTGGGTCACATGTTTGCCTGAGTCATATCGGGAAATGACAGATATAGGTTGCTTACTTGGCTAAGTGTTTTAGAGGAAGTGAGAAATGATGAGGGTTGCAATGTACTTAGATTGCATGAGTGTGTGTGTGGTCTGTTGTGGTACCTACACCGAGGGAGGGTACTTGATCCGATACTCGCTTAGGCGTTTCTGGTAAAATGCGTCAATCGGATCTCTTTGTAGTGTGGGTGGCCGAGGTTCGGGGCATGGTCCTGTTTGTAGGGTAAATGGTGCCCTAGTGGTACTTGTTGTATTAAAGGAGGAGAACGAAGCCTTGTGTGAGGATGGGTGTGCTAACTTGTATATAAAAAAATATATACAGTAGCGGGCACAGAAATCCGGACACCTCGGTAAGGCAGAGGCATATAGAGATATGCAAACTTTGAACGGGCGTAAAATATGTAAAAAAGGTTCAATCGTTTTAAATCTTTTTCCGCGTTGTCTATTAGGTATTTGGTTTTAAAATACCACCTAGTTTGGTGTAACCTAAGCTTTTGAAGTGAAAAAAAAAAATAAAAAGTGAAAAATAACAAAAATGACGGAATCTGATAAAGGTGCCATATTGTCTTTACTATCGGAAAAATTAAGTCTCCGCGATATAAGCGCTAAAGTTAACTTAAGTAAATCTTCTGTAGGGGATTTCTTAAAGAATTTTGAAAAAACCGGTACGCTGAAGCGAAATATTTCAGATAAGTCCAAAATAAACCTTTTTGGTTCCGATGGTATGGCCGACGTGGGACGTAAAGTTGAAAAAAGATTCAAGAATGAGTGCCTACGACGGACGGTCAGGCATGGTGGATCCCGTATGGTCTGGGTGCTTTTCCTACTTTGGAATTGGAGATCTGGCACTAATTGATGGAACAGTAAACGCCGAAAAATACCAACAAATTTTGGACGAGCATCTTGTACCATCAACTGAGGAGCATCTTTCGTATGCCGATGATATCATTTGCCATCGTGCAAAATCGGTAAGTCAAATTTTTTTTAATTCCTTTATTTATTGTATAAATAATACCAAAACTTTTAAATTTCTAATATTTTTTCTTTTTTTTAGATTACAAAATATTTGAACCGAATGGAAATATCTTCATTGGATTGGCCAGGCAAAAGTCCTGATTTAAATCCTATTGAGAATCTTTGGCATATTGTAAAGGTTAAAATAACGAAGAAGAAACCTAAAACTGTAAAACAGCTCGATTTAATTTTGGAAAATGTTTGGTACAACGATATAACCCTAGAAACAATTCAAAATCTAGTGGATTCTCTTCCGAAACGCATATAGACGGTAATAAAAAACAAAGGAGGTCCAACAAAATATTGAAATCTATTGGTTTAAGTAGAATAATACTCAATAAAATAAATAATATTTTCAAATAATTTGTAACACACTTTAAAATAAAAAAAAATTTCTTTGTTTCCCTTGGTTTTTGAAATATTATCAATAATTTTAATGTAAGACTTTTTCTGTAAAAAAAACATCACTGAAATCTAATAAATATTTGTTTTGGTTAGCAAATACATTTATATAATAAGTTTAATACAAATTTTTTTGAAACAACAAATACAATTTTGAAAAATTTACGAAACAAAGATTTTTTTGCCTGTCCGGATTTCTTTGTCCGCTACTGTAAGGTATATGTAAAAAATAAGGATCAGGAATATGTATATAGATTATACACATAATTATAAATCCATTTCCTTTATAAGTGAAAAAAAAAGAAAAATTGAATCTATCGAACTCAAAAGAAACGATCTTTATTTAAAGGATGCGTCTTAAGAACTAACTTATCATTATTCGTACAATTGTAAACATTAAGAAAATTTTAAATAAGCCCGCTCCCCTCCTCAGCGATCATTTCCCCGATAACCGAATTTGGTCACACTGAAAGGGTATAATATACTGAGGCGGGGTACGGGCACACTCTCTCGAATATAGGCAATAAGATCACATATGCAATTAATTTTAAATAAAGAATAAAATCCGAAAATATAAAGACAATCTCAACAGATTAAAAGCTAAAATAATAGAGAGTTTACAAATCAGGTGTGGGGTTTGCCCTAAAGAAAGTCTTTTTATGAAATACACCGAGATAATTAAATTAAATAAAACCGCACTGTTTGAGTTGCTAGCGGCCAAAGAAGTACTTTGTGACAAAGAAGCGTCAATTTACCAATTGCGAGCATTGGTAAAAGCAGTCATGTCGGAGAATCAGTTGGAAGCGTCTGGAGAAAGTGATGTACCCGAAGAGCAGGCAATCAGCCCACGTGCGAATGTGCTTGCCGGACAACTTGTGGATGTTGGTCCGGAGCCTCCTATTGAGCAGCGCGGCTTAGGAAACAGTGAGCAGCCGAGTACACCGGATCAAGTGGGTGCTAACCATTTGCCTACGATGTCTCGTGAGACGTCTGTAGGACCAGACGCGAACGTGCATGTTCGTGAAAGCGCACATGCGAGTGACTCTGACGAATTGGCTTCGATTCTTAGTAGCATCGAATTGTATATAGCATGTAAGAACCTGGTTGAAACGCGTGTTATGGAGCTGGAGGAGAACTTAAGCAGACCGAAATATAACTTCCGCATGAACTTGAAGGATGTTGAAACTACTGTACCTAAGTTTTCTGGTGATGGTGATCTGTCCATTCACGTATGGATTCGTGAGCTGGAGAAAGCGGCTAGTGTGTATGCAACCGGCAACCGACTGCTGGAGGGATCCGCTAAAGCATACATGATATTCGAAAAGACGACAACTGGAAGGAGCTGAAGGATGCCCTTGTGAAGGTATTTGGCCTTCAAATGACAAACCACGAGATTGCTAACCAAATGAGAAAGCGCCCGATTGGCAAAGGAGAGTCCCTCTTGCAGTATTTCATCATTATGCGAAATATGGCTCAGCAGGGTAATTTTGAAGACACAGATGTGATCAAGTACATTGTTGACGGACTACGAGATCGAACCGGATTGTCCGCACCGTTGTACTATTGTATTTCTCTCAACGAATTGCGAGAGAAGATGATCCGTTTTCAGACAGTTCAGCCACCAGCAAGAAACTAGACTAAGACCCGGACACCATTGATGATAAGTCATTTATTCAATTAGTAAGTTTAAGAATATCTTGTAAAGGGGGATGCACCAATATTAATAATATTTTTGCCATATTAGATTCCGGAAGCCCAGTAAGTTTTGCCAGTAGAGCATTGAATTGCTATAAATTAGTTAAAAGTTCTTTTCATGGACTGAGCGGTGGCTCTATTCTGACTTTTGGAACAGTCAAATGTTTACTTCTGTTTTGCGAAAAATATTATGAAATTCAATTTTTAGTTATTCCCGATAATATTATGACGACGCAACTACTTCTTGGTAGAGATGCCTTGAATAAAATAGGTCTTAAGTTCTTATTGATTGAAAATATAAGAGAGTATAAAAAGAATTCCGCATCATTAAAGAGTACCATTGCTTTTGTTTACAAATCCTTCTATGCATCCCTGTTTACTAAATATCATAAGCATAATACCATTAATATTAACACCGCCGATCTGCATAATAATTGTAATAACCCTACTGTAAACACGAATGCATCCCCGTTTTGAGAATGGCTAACAGAGTTTGAAACTGTTTGTGCAACGCTGTCAGATACTGTTGGTAGTGAATTTGGATTAGGTGCGATGCGTGAGTGCCGAGATATTGTGAGTGAGCATTACGTTGACCGATTTTCAATTAATTACGGCTCGCCCAAAGATATGATGAGAATATGTCTGACGGATACAACACCATTTCATAGTAGTCCTAGAAGATTATCATATTGTGAAAGAGGAATCGATTCTAAAACAGTTAGTGAGTTGTTAGCCAATAATGTAATCCGACCAAGCAATTCCCCCTATGCGTCCACCATTGTCCTAGTGCGGAAAAAAGATGGCAATATACGAATGTGCGTTGATTATCGAGGCTTAAATAAGAAGACTGTGAGACTGTGCCTTTAATAGAAGATTGCCTAGAATACCTGGAAGGCAAGACCGTATTCTCCGTCATAGATTTGAAAAGTGGTTTTTACCATGTAGGCATGGAAGAGGACTCAATTAAATACACCGCATTTGTTACACCCGATGGGCAGTTCGAATATCTGAGAATGCCTTTTGGTCTAAAGAACGGACCAGCTGTATTTCAGAGATTTATATCGAACATACTTAGTGATATGATAAGAGACCGAGAACTTGTGGTGTTGTATGTTGTATGCTAAATGAGCATATGCCCACAGTATTGTATACAATATAACAAGTGGTCATATGCTCAACATTAAAGTAAGAGTAACATACCAACACTTTGTTGCTATGTTAATGCACCCATTCATAATAATAATATGATCCGCCACTTATGCGGACTGGCCGCTAAGCGTGGGATCGCTAGCGTAAGCACTTTTGACTATGTACCCTCTGTACATATATGCTAATACGTACAAACATATATACTGCAACACACTCTCTCTCTCTGCCAGCGCCCTAAGCGGCAGAATGTATTCAATACATATAAGATGTATAGGCTAAAACTAAAAGATGAATAAACTGTCCAGACATTCTGGATGACGGCTCGAACAGAACAGTTGCGTTTCATTTAACTAAAACGGATTTATTAAAAGAACTTAATGCGCACATAACATGGCGACCGTGACATGTGAAAAAAAAAGAAATAAATTAATTAACATTTCAACATAAACTAAAAAACACGAAAATAATTTGTGCAAATTGTGAAATGTATTTTCAATTGATTGCGAACCACTGTGCGCGCTATGAACAAAAATGAAACAAAACAAAAAGAAAGATTAATCTAGATACTGGAATTCATGTGATTTTTCTACTATCAACTCTTGGGTGCTGCTCCAAGGTGCACTCCCATAACACACACATACGTTTCTCCAATTATTTACAAAAAAAAAAAAGAAATTAATTGGAATTTAAAAACAATAATGGGTAAAAAAAATAATATGAAACATTAATATGAAACCAAATAAATCAACAACAAGATACTGATGTCCACGGAACCCTCCTTCAAGACCGCTGTTCCTAACGAACCAAGGGATTTGCCGACGTTGCAAGAGGCTTTGCAGGCAAATCCATTCGATGGACCACGGCCACTAACAATAGAGGAGTACAGAGCCCGGCAGCAGACGAGAATCCCCAAAAAGACGAAACGAGGCGGTGAGGTGAGACGCCTGCTCACCCAGAAAAGACTGCAGCAGGATCTACTAAAGGCCAGCACCAACGAAGAAGACCGACAACGCTGCATAGAGCGTATTGAGGACATCAAAACTGAACTGCGCCAAAGAGCGCAGAAACGCAAGCGGGCCGCAGCAATGCGCAAGCCCTAACTTGCCATAGATTTAAACTCTAATAAGCAAACTGAGGCACGAAAGTGCAGGTTGCGCCTACTAACCACTGTTAGGCTTTCTACTAAAAACACACGATTGGACAATTAATTGTTTAAATAAAAAATGTCAGCCAATCGTGTGTAACTAACACAACAATAACTTTTCCATGTCTCTGGCGCTGAGAATAAAACTCAGCAGCGTTAGAAAAATAGTTTCAAGAAAAATAATTAAAAAAAAAAAAAAAACAAAACTTTAAATGAAAAATTAAAAAAAAAATTTTTTATATATATATATTCTTGAGTTAGTATTTTTTTTTTCTTTTTTCTATATGCACCCTAATGCGATTCCAAAAGACAGTAACATAGAAAAAGTTGACAATATGTTAGATCATGAATCTAAAGTAGCGGATTCAACCGCGAATGTCATAAATAATGTCGAAACTGTCTCGGTTGATTTGAAAATCATAACCTTAATGCTTGTAATAATTGTTATTCTTTTATTAACAAACGTTTTAACAAAACTATATAAGATGCATAATAAGTGCCTTAAGAAAAAATATTCCAGTAGGGCAGATAACCTAGATGTTGTTTAAAATGATAGACATAGTAGAAAAAGTGTATAATAGAGAACCCAACTTTAGAATAAATTCTTTGATAATATTGAGTAAATATTACGAATTTATAAAAATTGGTGATTTCGAAGACGAAAATATAGATACTTTTAATTGTGCAGCAAGCCCATTAATAATATGTAACAACAAAATAGAAAAGGGCATAGTAATGAGTACATTACCATATGTAATGGTAAAAACAGTAGAAGAAAACCATGACATACTTGGTTCTACAACAATAATTTTGGTACGATTGCACCGCTGAATGTTGTAGACAAAATATGGAGTGGAGTACGATAGCACGAAAGATTAATGATCATAAAGATAAATTTGAAAAATCTTTTAAATGTATTAACTCAGATAAAGTCATAAGACCGGAAACTTTGATAAACCATGCTCAAATACTGATAACACAGTATAATAACATATTATCAATAGTAAACAAAGCTAATGAGAAATTAGCAAAAGAGCATAGGCATCAGTGTGAAAAACTGATAAAATCATTGAAAATAAGATTGAACAATATTAGTACTAGACGAAATATTGTAATAGTAATTCCAGAAGATCGAAGTCAGCCAGCTGAATTTGACGAAAGCCAATTAGCAGATTTGGACGAGTCCAAACCAATTATTGATACTGAAAGTGATATCGATAGTGACATCGAAACACTTGAAGAAAGTACAATGGCTAACCAAGTGGAATTAGACAGGCAATATGTTAGACAGGTTTCCACTTCAGTTCCTGAATTTGATGGTAAAAAGTTATTATTAAACAGATTCCTAACTGCATTACGCATTGTGGAAAGAACTAAGGGAGACCAAGAGGATATAGCAGTTGAGGTTATAAAATCAAAAATAACCGGCACAATCCTCTATAAAGTAGAAAATGAAACCACTATTGCAGGGATAATAAATAAGCTCAAAGAAAATGTAAAAGGAGAATCTCCTGACGTTTTAAAGGCGAAACTAATGAACATAAAACAAAAAGGCAAAACTGCTTCCCAGTATGCAACCGAAATGGATAATTTGCGGAAGCAACTGGAGGCAGCCTTTATTGATAACGGATTAGACCCAATCAATGCGGAAAAATTCTCTACAAGCGAGTCTGTTTCTGCAATGATTAAAAATTGGGAGCACGAAAAACTCAAAGTAATATTAGAAGCTGGAAACTTTGTAACTTTCAATGATGTAATGGGTAAATATATCCATTGCAGCACGGAAATGACTGGAAGTGCAAATACAGTATTATTTCAACGAGGCCGCAATAATAGAGGAGGTAGTAACCATTACCAAAGAGGTAGAGGCAATGGCCGCGGAAACTACAACTCCAACTATAACAATTACAATAACAGAAACAACAATAGAGGTGGTCGAGGTAATGGCCGAGGTAGAAATAATTACTACCGAGGTAACAGCCAAAACAGATACAATAGCAATACCGAAAACAATAATGTCCGAGTAGCCCAAGATGCTTCGGGAAACTCGCAGACACCTCCAGATACTCGAAATTAAAAAGTAAAATATATACTGTAAACTTAAGTCTCAATAATTTTGTATCATTTACAAATGTTCAAACAAATAAAATCATTACATTCCTAATTGATACAGGTGCAGATATTTCAATTATAAAAGAAAATTCCGATGTCTTTCATGACATACAATTCAATAAAATCATAGACATTCGAGGCATAGGTGAAGGAGTAATTAACTCCAAAGGACTAGCCTCAATTGAATTACAAACAAGGAAATACATTATTCCATATAAATTTCATTTACATTTACATTCAGATTTTGCAATCCCTTGCGATGGAATAATAGGACTAGATTTTATAAAGACTTTTAATTGCCAATTAGATTATAATAATTCAGAGGATTGGTTTATAATCAGACCTCCAAACCTAACGTATCCCATTAATGTACCGGTAACATTTAGTTCTGGTAATAATTCAACACTTCTGCCAGCGAGATCCCAAGTGATACGCAAAATAGATTTGTCTTCAGAAGAAGAAAGCATTTTCATCCCAAATCAAGAAATCAAGCATGGTGTTTATATTGCAAACACTATAGCCCAAACCAAAAATACTTTTGTCCGATTTTTAAATACGACAGATAAATGCCAACTAGTAGGCATTAATAAAATAAAATTCGAACCGCTCTCAAAATACGATGTGGTTCAAACTTCAAATGACAATAGAACAGAGTCTGTTATTAGTAAACTAAAGAAAAATTTTCCAATCATGTTCAAAAGCAACTTATGGAAATATGCACCGAGTATAGTGATGTGTTCGGACTTAAACCCAACCAATCACAACCAACAACTTTTATAAACAAAAATTGAGACTTAAGGACGAAGAGCCAGTATATGTAAAAAACTATCGATGTCCGCATAGCCAAACCGAAGAAATTAAAAAACAAGTAGGAAAGTTAATTGAACAAAATATTGTTGAACCATCGATTTCACCTTACAATAGCCCACTCTTATTGGTCCCAAAGAAATCTCTTCCGAACTCTAAAGAGAAAAAATGGCGATTAGTAATTGACTATCGCCAAATAAACAAAAAACTGCTATCAGATAAATTTCCACTCCCCAGAATTGACGATATTCTTGATCAACTGGGTAGAGCTAAATATTTTTCATGCCTTGACTTAATGTCAGGTTTCCACCAAATTGAACTTGAGGAAAGCTCAAGGAACATAACTTCTTTTTCAACAAACAATGGTTCAAATCGCTTCACGAGACTACCATTTGGTTTAAAAATAGCACCTAATTCATTTCAGAGAATGATGTCAATAGCATTCTCGGGTTTAGAGCCTTCACAAGCATTCCTTTATATGGATGATTTGATCGTTATTGGTTGTTCTGAACAACCTAACAGATGTTTTTACACTTTGTAGAAAACACAATTTGAAATTACATCCAGAAAAATGTTCATTTTTCATGCATGAGGTGACATTTTTAGGTCACAGATGCACCGACAAAGGAATCTTACAAGATGATACAAAATTCGATGTTATTAATAACTATCCAGTCCCTACGGACGCAGACAGTGCTAGAAGATTCGTTGCATTTTGCAATTATTATAGACGTTTCATAAAAAACTTCGCCGAATACTCACGGCATATAACAAGATTATGCAAAAAGAATGTCCCATTCGAATGGACAGCGGAATGTGAAAAGGCATTCCAGTATTTAAAAACACAACTTGTTAAACCAACCTTGTTACAGTACCCAGATTTTAGCAAAGAATTTTGTATAATCACAGATGCAAGCAAGCACGCATGTGGAGCAGTTTTAACTCAAAACTATAATGGACTCCAACTCCCAGTTGCATATGCATCAAGAGCATTCACTAAAGGTGAAAGCAATAAAAGTACAACTGAACAAGAGCTAGCAGCAATACATTGGGCAATTACACATTTCAGACCATATATATATGGCAAACATTTCACAGTAAAAACTGATCATCGCCCCTTAACATATTTATTCTCGATGATAAACCCAAGTTCAAAATTAACTCGCATGCGACTCGAATTAGAAGAATACGATTTTACAGTAGAATATCTGAGAGGAAAAGATAATTTCGTAGCAGACGCTCTGTCCAGAATTACAATAACTGATTTAATTGATATGAATAAAAAAGTCCTGAAAGTCACTACCAGGCACCAAAGTAGACAACAAAATTTCTGCGCAGAAAACAAACAAGAACAATTGCCAAGGCAAAGTCTTGAAAAAGCTTCTAAGCCCAACGTATACGAAGTCATAACAAATGACGAGGTACAAAAAGTAGTGACTTTGCGAATGACAGATTCGAAATGTTTATTGAAACATGGAAAAAAAGTTATAGCGAGAATAAATGTTAGCGATTTATACTCCAATGGAATTCTAGACTTAGGTCAGTTTTTCCAAAGGCTTGAATGGCAAGCCGGTGTATATAATATCAGCCAACTAAAAGTGGCACCGAGCGAAAAGATCTTTGAATCAATTTCGATAGATACTTTCAAACATATGGGCAACAAGAATTTAAAATCATTAAGAGTAGCGCTACTCAAGCCGGTGACCCAAATATACAATGAAAAAGAAAAAGAAGCTATATTGTCTACATTTCATGACGATCCAATTCAAGGAGGTCACACAGGCATAAATAAAACGATAACAAAAATAAAAAGACAATATTATTGGAAAAACATGACAAAACATGTAAAAGAGTACATTAATAAATGTCCAAAATGCCTGACGTCGAAAACGACGAAACACACGAGATCACCTATGATAATTACAGAAACTCCACAATATGCTTTCGACAGGGTGATAGTAGACACAATTGGTCCACTACCACGTTCGGAAAATGGGAATGAATACGCAATCACTTTAATATGTGATTTGACAAAGTATTTAGTAGCAATTCCTATTGCAAATAAAAGTGCAACAACTGTCGCAAAAGCCATATTCGAATCTTTTATTCTAAAGTACGGTCCAATGAAGACGTTCATTACGGACATGGGAACAGAATACAAAAATTCCATTATAACTGACTTGTGCAGATATCTAAAAATAGATAACATAACATCTACAGCACACCACCACCAGACATTAGGTACCGTTGAAAGAAGTCATAGGACATTCAACGAGTACATTCGTTCATATATTTCAGTAGATAAAACTGATTGGGACGTATGGTTACAGTATTTCGTGTATTGTTTTAACACAACACCATCTGTAACTCATAATTATTGTCCATATGAACTAGTATTTGGAAGACAGAATAACTTACCAATACAATTTAATAGCTTAGATAAAATAGAACCTATATATAATATAGAAGATTATTCTAAAAAAGTTAAATTTAGACTAGAAAACGCGTATAAGAGAGCTCGAATACTTTTAGAAAAAAATAAAATTAAACAGAAAGAAATAAACGATAAGAAAGTATTATATTTTAAACTAGAAATAGGAGACCAAGTTTATTTGAAAAACGAAACAGGTCACAAATTAGAATCTTCTTATATATGTAGGACCATTTGAGGTCATTAATATAGAAAAGAATAACAAGATAATTATAAGAAATAAGAAAAATAAGGAACAAAAAGTTCATAAAGATAGACTAAAAAAGATAAATAAATAAGGAAAAAAAAAAAGATAAGAATATATATATATACATATTGAAAAAAAAATTTTTAATATAATTATTTCTAAATTACAAAAAAAAAAACATTTTTATTGATTAAAAAAAAAAATTAAAATTAAAAATATAGAACATAGTATTTAAGAAAAACAAATAAATAACTACATAATATTACGTTATTCTTTTAAAAAGGGAGGTGTTGTATGTTGTATGCTAAATGAGCATATGCCCACAGTATTGTAGAGTATACAATATAACAAGTGGTCATATGCTCAACATTAAAGTAAGAGTAACATACCAACACTTTGTTGCTATGTTTATGCACCCATTCATAATAATAATATGATCCGCCACTTATGCGGACTGGCCGCTGAGCGTGGGATCGCTAGCGTAAGCACTTTTGACTATGTACCCTCTGTACATATATGCTAATACGTACAAACATATATACTGCAACACACTCTCTCTCTCTGCCAGCGCCCTAAGCGGCAGAATGTATTCAATACATATAAGATGTATAGGCTAAAACTAAAAGATGAATAAACTGTCCAGACATTCTGGATGACGGCTCGAACAGAACAGTTGCGTTTCATTTAACTAAAACGGATTTATTAAAAGAACTTAATGCGCACATAACAGTGGTGTATATGGACGATATTATTCTTGCCACTCGCACCGTGGATCAGCATCTTAAGTTGTTAGCAAAACTGTTAGATCGTTTTATTGAGTATAATTTAGAGCTCAATTTGAAGAAAAGCATTTTCCTACAGAAGCGAATAGATTATTTAGGATATGAAGTCAGTGATAAGGGAATTTTACCAAATAATACACATATAAAAGCTATTCAAGAATACCCAGAACCACTTAACAGCAAAGCATTATATTCCTGCTTGGGCCTATTCTCTTATTTTCGCAAATTTGTTCCGAATTTCTCCCGCATTGCCAAACCGTTAACTGAGTTGCTTAAACAAGGTGGCCCATTTCCGATGAACAAAACCGCTAAAAACGCATTTGTTACGTTAAGATCCGCTTTATCTAGTCCGCCCGTATTAGCTATCTTTAACCCTAATTACGAAACTGAGTTGAATACTGACGCCAGTTCAAATGGCTTTGGTGCCTCTTTCATGCAAAGACAGACTGATGGCAAAATGCATCCAGTCTCTTATTATTCCCGAAAGGCGACAGCCGCCGGGACTCACAGTTTCGAACTCGAAACTTTGGCCATAATATATGCAGTGCGCCGATTTCGCGTATATCTAGAACACAGACCATTTTTGATCGTTACTGATTGCAATTCGTTGGTGCAAACCTTAAGTAAAAAATCAGTAAAGCCCCGCATTGCGCGGTGGTTGTTGGAATTGGAAAATTTTGATTATTCCATTGTTCACAGATCCGGTTCAAACATGGGCCATATAGACGCATTAAGTCGACAAACCGAGTTCTTAGAAGATATTGCAGAAGGTGATTTTGATCCTTGCGATTTGTTAGTGAAGAGAGACCCGAATGCCCCAATAGAACCGTGTGTCCCCTCAGAGAAAAATGAGTTTAGTGGAGATTTGATTGGACTGTGTGAGATAGTCTCGTGTGAGATAGACCCGTGTGAGATAAACCCGTGTGAAATAAAACCGTATGTTCCTTTAGGGAAAATTTGTTCAAAACCGTTTGAGATAAAACCGTTTGAGATAGACCCGTGTGAGATAAACCCGTGTGAAATAAAACCGTGTGCCGCTTTAGGGAAGAATTATTTAAAACCGTGTGAGATAAAACCGTGTGTTCCATTGGGTAAAAGTGGTTCAAGCCCGTTTGAGATAGAACCGTGTGCTCAGTTAGGGAAGAGTTGTTTGTCTTTAGATGAAAGTTCTGTTGATCCGAGATTAAGTAGAATGCAAGAGAGTAAAGATCCGTTACTATGTAACCAAAGTGAAAGAAGTGACCAGCTCGATCGAAATGAGTCGGCAAACCTGGTTGGTGTAGTGGGTGCGTCTCCGCAAGATGTTGATTTATTATTGCAGTCAGAACAGATAAGAGATCCGGATATCCGTAAATTAAGAGAAAATTTAGAAAAAGGCGATGATGTTGGATTTGAGTTAATTGATGGTATAGTGTACAAAAGAAATGCTAAGGAGAGACTGTGTTTGTATGCACCGACTCGCATGCAAGGGGAATTAATAAGAAGGTGTCACGAGAAACTGGGCCATTTAGGCGTTGAGAAATGTGTAAGCAATTTAAAGGAAAAGTACTGGTTCCCATTAATGAATGCAAAAGTCGAAGCATTTATAAAGGATTGTCTGTCGTGTATCCTACATAGTGTTCCCAGAACTATACATAATAGAACCTTGTATAGTATTCCGAAGAGTCCGATTCCATTTGATACTATCCATAATGACCACTTAGGCCCCTTACCGAGTGTCACATCAAAAAGAAAGCACCTTTTGGTAGTGATTGACGCATTTACAAAGTTTGTTAAATTGTATCCCGTAAATTTCACTAGTACCAAAGAAGTTACCGCCGCGTTAGAAAAATATTTTGATTATTATAGCCGACCAAGAAGAGTCATATCCGATAGAGGTACGTGTTTTACGTCGTTTGAGTTTGCTGAATTTGTAGAGAGCCGAAATATTCACCCCATTAAAGTAGCGACTGCCGCGCCTCAATCTAATGGACAGGTCGAGCGTGTGAACCGTGTATTGATCCCAATGTTGGGAAAGCTGTCAGAACCTTTAGCTCAAGACGATTGGTATAAATTAGTCAGTCGTGTGGAGTTCGCTATCAATAACTCAGTGCAGAGTAGTACCGGTAAAACTCCATCAATGTTGTTGTTTGGTTGTGATCAGCGAGGCCCCCTAGTAGACGAATTAACCGAGTACCTTGACGAAAAATTTAGTTCAGAAAAAGTGCGAAAATTCAATTATCGCAGGAGCGCAATAAACAACGGTACGCCTTAAGGCATAAGGCACCATTATCCTATAGGGTCAATGATTTTGTGGCCATTCGCAATGTTGATGTCACTCCCGGGTCGTGCAAAAAGTTCAACTTACTCAATTGCCGTACAAAGGTATCTTAGAATCAGCCCGACTCAAGCCGTGGATGCATGCGTGTGATAAAACCGGGAGTTTCTGTTTGTAATATGTACGTATATTGTATGTTGTATGTTAAATTGTATGATCGAGGTCGATCAAATGTCAAGATTGGCCGAATGTAAACATTAAGAATATTTTAAATAAGCCCGCTCCTCTCCTCAGCGATTATTTCCCCGATAACCGAATTTGGTCACACTGAAAGGGTATAATATACTGAGGCGGGGTACGGGCACACTCTCTCGAATATAGGCAATAAGATCACATATGCAATTAATTTTAAATAAAGAATAAAATCCGAAAATATAAAGACAATCTCAACAGATTAAAAGCTAAAATAATAGAGAGTTTACACAATTAAGTTTTTAGTTTGGTTAGAAAGTTTGGTTTGATGTTTGATCGGATGATATCTTGATTTGGAATTTGATTGGTTTATTTTTTTCGCCTACTCTTCTCACGCGTGGAAGATTTTTTGGGGACAGATTTGTTTATAATGTTGCGTTCTCACGCTGGAAGATTTTTTGGGGACAGATTTGTTTATAAAGTTTTGTTTAGTCTCGGTTGCAATAAACATCCGTTTTGTAGACCAAAAAGTGGGTGACGTTATGTGGGTGGATGGAGAGGCGGATATATTACTCCCCTCACACGTAGAAAATAGCCTGTGCTCAGGCCGGAAATACAGGGTATAGACTTGGAAATGCTTGCGGTGTTGCAAGTGAGATTTCTTGGGATGGTGACAGTTCATGCAAAACGGGATTGTTAAAAGCTGAGTCATTTGGTTGTACAAAATTTTCATTCTTAATTTGTGTAATAATTATTTTTTTGTGATATTGACTTAAATTTATAGATAAGATATAGGGTTAAAGTTATTAGTGTAATTACAAATGTTGTTGTAGTTATTATGTTGAATATTTTGTTACGTAAATGTTGGTTACGTAAATGTTTTGGATATAATCTTGTAATGTGTTTACTATTGATATTTCATAATCCAGTCGTATATTTTTATTATATTATTTTGTTCTGGTTACAATTTTGTTTTAAATTTGTCTTGGGCAAGTTCCAAGTTACGATAATATTGGGTTCTACATAACTAATTAGATTTGTCTTGAATATTTTTGTGCATTTGCACTCTGCTGGTTTTTGTGTAATAATGCCAATTATATATTCATTTATTTCTTGCTTTTTGGTTGATTTTGCATAAATTTTATTGTCTTGAATATAGTAACTTTCTTGAATATTTTCTGTCAAGGTGTTATTATTTTCGTGGACAGGCTATAATTTCAAATAGTGATGTTTTAGATATTTTTCTAGGTATATGTGAGATTATGAATATTTCATTCGCGTCCGATTCTAACCAAGTAGATGTTTTTATGTTTAAGCTTTTCTGTATTATAGCGAGTAAAACGCGTCTGACTTCGGTGAGCTCTCCATCGAAGTGAACCGCTCTCATTCTTTTTATTTAATTCTCTCTGTTCTTTTCTGCGAGTGAGACAGCACACTTCTCCTACTGTACCACTGCATAAAACTTAAAACTAGTTAGTAACAAAGAAAAGAGAAAGATATACTTAAGGCTAAACATATTGCACTAGGGGAAAAGAGTAAGATATACTTAATACTAATACATATTGCTACAATTCGGCCATTCTGACAGTAAGGTTCACCTGATCCTAGTCTTCTTATGACGACCTTTGCTTCTCGTATTATAACTGTGTGTACTGTTGTCATTCTTAGTGTTTTTCAATTTACTTATTTCTTTGCTTAACATACCGACTTTTTCTTTAACAGAATTTTCATTTACATTTAGGCTTGTATTGACTTTTATCTGTTCATTCGTATTTTCATCTTTTTTTATATTTACATTAACTTTAATAGTTTCATCTGACCAATTGAACCATGGCTTCATATTTGCTATAGACCAAATTCCAGTATAAGGAATCTTCGACTGCTGAAATCCGTCGACGTCACTTACAACGTATCGATCATTTTCAAGGCACTTAACGATTTTAAAAGGCCCTTTGAATCTCGGCACTAATTTTTTGGATACACCTATGTGAGTGTCAAAATTTTTAACTACCACATAGTCGCCTGGCTTAAAAACTTTTGGCCCTCGTCGTTTTCGATTCGCTAGACATTCATTATAATCTTGAAGTTTCCCTTCTTTTTCTTTAGCTTTTGCTCGTACCGACTCCAAGTTTCGTTCCACAGACCTGTCTTCTAACAATTAGTCCTTTAATTCATCTACTTGTCGTCCTTTTTGACCGACGCCAAATAGTACGACACTTGGATGCTGTCCCAATGACCTATGAATAGTGTTATTCATGGTATACTCTACCATCTCTATTTTCTAACATTTTCTTCTAAGGCTAATAACTTTGCCAACATAGGGCCAAGACTTCTATTTATTCTTTCAACTTGGCCATTAGCTTGCGGCGAACCAGTTGCGATTTTGACATGTTGTATATTACAAGACTCTAAAAAGCTAGAAAATTCGTTAGACGTAAAACACGTTCCACGATCCGACACTATGCACTTTATCCTACTATAGGACCTAAAATACTCTTTAAGTGCTTCTATTGCTTCCTTAGATTTAGTGGTTTTCGCTAAGTAAAGTCGGACAAATTTCGTACACGCGTCAACCACCACTAATACGTGTTTTTTTTGTGCTTCCTTTGACATCGATTGGTCCGAAGTGATCGATATGAACCACTTCGAATGGCACATCAGGTTTAGGTATATTGTGGATATGACCTTCTTGTTTTCCATTTTTTGACGAAAAGATACGTACACTTTAGGCAATTATTTACATGTTGTTCTACTTTTTTCCGCAACTTTGGAAACCAATACGACTTTGTGATAACTTCTACAACCTTGTCTATGCCTGTGTGACCCAACTCATTATGATATTTAAACAGGACATGTGATTCCATATTTTTCGGGACATAGAAAGCATGGTAGTTTTTTGTAGTTTTTTTTTGTAGTTTGTAGTTTTTTATAAATTAAACCGTTTCGCATTTCATACGAACTGTGTTCAGACCTTTCCAACATTGACTTTAATCTTAAAATTTCATCATCTTGGTTCTGACCTATTACTAAATATCTTCAAACGAGTTAGTTTCCACAACCATAAGGTTAGTATTTCTACTTAAAGCATCTACATGTTGCATTCTCGTCGCCGGCCTATGCTCTAACACGTAATCGTAGTTTTCTAACTCTAGAGCCACACGGGCTATTCTGGGGTTAACTTCTCTTTTGTTAAGTGTCAATGTAAGCGAGTTACAATCTGTCGCGATTTTGAAATGCTTTCCCTGTAAATATACACGAAATCGTTTTAACGAATAAATTAACGCCAATGTTTCTAACTCAAAGCTATGATATCTAGATTCCACATCGGTAATTCTATTGGAAAAATAGAAAACTGGATGCCATTTACCATCGCTTTTCCTTTGTAGCAAAATCGATCCAAAACCAATAGAGCTTGCGTCACAATGAAGTTCGGTTTCATCATTTGGGCTATAAAGCGCAAGTATTGGGGCCTCTATTAACCTAGACTTTAGATTTTCAAACGTACTAAGTTCGATGTTCCCAAACACGAACTTTTTGTCTTTTCTAACTAGGACATATAATGGCTTGGCAATAGTAGCAAAATTTTTAATAAACCTACGAAAATAGGAACATAGTCCTAAAAAACTTTGAACCTCGCTGACCTTAGTCGGAACTGGAAAATCTTTTACTGCTTGTATACCTTTATCGTCAGCTTTGATGCCTTTGCCTGTAATCGAATATCCTAGGTACCTAACACTCGTCTGAAAAAATTCGCACTTATCTAATCTCAACTCCAATTTGTTTTCAACCAATTTGTCAAATACTTCTTTTAAAATTTATAGATGCGTATCAAAATCTTTTGTTGCTACCATAATGTCGTCTAAATATATAATGACTTTTCCATCCCTAATCATATCGGCAAATATCCTGTTTATAAACCTTTGAAATGTAGACGGCGCATTTCTGAGGCCAAACGGCATACGAAGAAATTCAAACTGACCAAGCGGTGTCGTAAATGACGTAAACTTCACTGAATCCTCATGCATGTATACATGGAAAAACCCATTCTTTAAGTCGAGTTTCGAAAATAAGGTTTTTCCTGCAAGTCTATCTGTAGTCTTTTTTACGAGCACGATTGGGGAAACATATTTATTTATTTATTTATTTATTTATTTACGTCAACTAAGTCAGCAGTCGACGAAAAAGCTTAAGCTAAAATACAAATAGTAATTAATTCATTAAGGTAGCTTAGCTATATGCACAACATCCCCGACCCGATGGAGGTGTTTTATTTGCAACAAGGTGCCAGCTATGCCCCGATTCACAGCCAATGTGGTCAGGGATGAGTTGCAGCCAATCAAATATCCAGTCCAGAATACTTTCAGTGGTTACGCTGTAGATAATTAAAAAGTATAGCGCGAAGAGAAGTGACAGATAGATGAGGAGAAATAAGGTGAGAAAGGTTGTTAAAAGATTGGCAAAGAACACGAAGAGGTTCGTGAAGAGAGTAGTTAGTCAAACATCTACTAAGGTGAAGAGGAAAAAAGTTTCTGGTCCGACGTGAGGGAACACAAAAATATAGCGTATCTAGTAAATTGGTAGAACTGACTTCGCCGTTGACTACTTTATGTAGAAAGAGAATCCCAAATACGAGCCTACGGTTGTAAAGTGAGGGAAGATTAATAAGAAGAAGTCTGTCAGAATAAGAAGGTAGGCGAAGATTCGGGTCCCAATTAAGACCGCGTAACGCAAACTTAAGGAATTGCTTCTGTACCTTTTTTTATATTTACATTAACTTTAATAGTTTCATCTGACCAATTGAACCATGGCTTCATATTTGCTATAGACCAAATTCCAGTATAAGGAATCTTCGACTGCTGAAATCCGTCGACGTCACTTACAACGTATCGATCATTTTCAAGGCACTTAACGATTTTAAAAGGCCCTTTGAATCTCGGCACTAATTTTTTGGATACACCTATGTGAGTGTCAAAATTTTTAACTACCACATAATCGCCTGGCTTAAAAACTTTTGGCCCTCGTCGTTTTCGATTCGCTAGACATTCATTATAATCTTGAAGTTTCCCTTCTTTTTCTTTAGCTTTTGCTCGTACCGACTCCAAGTCTCGTTCCACAGACCTGTCTTCTAACAATTAGTCCTTTAATTCATCTACTTGTCATCCTTTTTGACCGACGCCAAATAGTACGACACTTGGATGCTGTCCCAATGACCTATGAATAGTGTTATTCATGGTATACTCTACCATCTCTATGGCTTGACCAAAACTAACATTTTCTTCTGAGGCTAATAACTTTGCCAACATAGGGCCAAGACTTCTATTTATTCTTTCAACTTGGCCATTAGCTTGCGGCGAACCAGTTGCGATTTTGACATGTTGTATATTACAAGACTCTAAAAAGCTAGAAAATTCGTTAGACGTAAAACACGTTCCACGATCCGACACTATGCACTTTGGCCTACTATAGGACCTAAAATACTCTTTAAGTGCTTCTATTGCTTCCTTAGATTTAGTGGTTTTCGCTATGTAAAGTCGGACAAATTTCGTACACGCGTCAACCACCACTAATACGTGTTTTTTTTGTGCTTCCTTTGACATCGATTGGTCCGAAGTGATCGATATGAACCACTTCGAATGGCACATCAGGTTTAGGTATATTGTGGATATGACCTTCTTGTTTTCCATTTTTTGACGAAAAGATACGTACACTTTAGGCAATTATTTACATGTTGTTCTACTTTTTTCCGCAACTTTGGAAACCAATACGACTTTGTGATAACTTCTACAACCTTGTCTATGCCTGTGTGACCCAACTCATTATGATATAATAACTGGAAAATCTTTTACTGCTTGTATACCTTTATCGTCAGCTTTGATGCCTTTGCCTGTAATCGAATATCCTAGGTACCTAACACTCGTCTGAAAAAATTCGCACTTATCTAATCTCAACTCCAATTTGTTTTCAACCAATTTGTCAAATGCTTCTTTTAAAATTTATAGATGCGTATCAAAATCTTTTGTTGCTACCATAATGTCGTCTAAATATATAATGACTTTTCCATCCCTAATCATATCGGCAAATATCCTGTTTATAAACCTTTGAAATGTAGACGGCGCATTTCTGAGGCCAAACGGCATACGAAGAAATTCAAACTGACCAAGCGGTGTCGTAAATGACGTAAACTTCACTGAATCCTCATGCATGTATACATGGAAAAACCCATTCTTTAAGTCGAGTTTCGAAAATAAGGTTTTTCCTGCAAGTCTATCTGTAGTCTTTTTTACGAGCACGATTGGGGAAACATATTTATTTATTTATTTATTTATTTATTTATTTATTTATTTATTTATTTATTTATTTACGTCAACTAAGTCAGCAGTCGACGAAAAAGCTTAAGCTAAAATACAAATAGTAATTAATTCATTAAGGTAGCTTAGCTATATGCACAACATCCCCGACCCGATGGAGGTGTTTTATTTGCAACAAGGTGCCAGCTATGCCCCGATTCACAGCCAATGTGGTCAGGGATGAGTTGCAGCCAATCAAATATCCAGTCCAGAATACTTTCAGTGGTTACGCTGTAGATAATTAAAAAGTATAGCGCGAAGAGAAGTGACAGATAAATGAGGAGAAATAAGGTGAGAAAGGTTGTTAAAAGATTGGCAAAGAACACGAAGAGGTTCGTGAAGAGAGTAGTTAGTCAAACATCTACTAAGGTGAAGAGGAAAAAAGTTTCTGGTCCGACGTGAGGGAACACAAAAATATAGCGTATCTAGTAAATTGGTAGAACTGACTTCGCCGTTGACTACTTTATGTAGAAAGAGAATCCCAAATACGAGCCTACGGTTGTAAAGTGAGGGAAGATTAATAAGAAGAAGTCTGTCAGAATAAGAAGGTAGGCGAAGATTCGGGTCCCAATTAAGACCGCGTAACGCAAACTTAAGGAATTGCTTCTGTACCTTTTTTTATATTTACATTAACTTTAATAGTTTCATCTGACCAATTGAACCATGGCTTCATATTTGCTATAGACCAAATTCCAGTATAAGGAATCTTCGACTGCTGAAATCCGGCGACGTCACTTACAACGTATCGATCATTTTCAAGGCACTTAACGATTTTAAAAGGCCCTTTGAATCTCGGCACTAATTTTTTGGATACACCTATGTGAGTGTCAAAATTTTTAACTACCACATAGTCGCCTGGCTTAAAAACTTTTGGCCCTCGTCGTTTTCGATTCGCTAGACATTCATTATAATCTTGAAGTTTCCCTTCTTTTTCTTTAGCTTTTGCTCGTACCGACTCCAAGTTTCGTTCCACAGACCTGTCTTCTAACAATTAGTCCTTTAATTCATCTACTTGTCATCCTTTTTGACCGACGCCAAATAGTACGACACTTGGATGCTGTCCCAATGACCTATGAATAGTGTTATTCATGGTATACTCTACCATCTCTATGGCTTGACCAAAACTAACATTTTCTTCTGAGGCTAATAACTTTGCCAACATAGGGCCAAGACTTCTATTTATTCTTTCAACTTGGCCATTAGCTTGCGGCGAACCAGTTGCGATTTTGACATGTTGTATATTACAAGACTCTAAAAAGCTACAAAATTCGTTAGACGTAAAACACGTTCCACGATCCGACACTATGCACTTTGGCCTACTATAGGACCTAAAATACTCTTTAAGTGCTTCTATTGCTTCCTTAGATTTAGTGGTTTTCGCTAAGTAAAGTTGGACAAATTTCGTACACGCGTCAACCACCACTAATACGTGTTTTTTTTGTGCTTCCTTTGACATCGATTGGTCCGAAGTGATCGATATGAACCACTTCGAATGGCACATCAGGTTTAGGTATATTGTGGATATGACCTTCTTGTTTTCCATTTTTTGACGAAAAGATACGTACACTTTAGGCAATTATTTACATGTTGTTCTACTTTTTTCCGCAACTTTGGAAACCAATACAACTTTGTGATAACTTCTACAACCTTGTCTATGCCTGTGTGACCCAACTCATTATGATATTTAAACAGGACATGTGATTCCATATTTTTCGGGACATAGAAAGCAAGGTAGTTTTTTGTAGTTTTTTTTGTAGTTTGTAGTTTTTTATAAATTAAACCGTTTCGCATTTCATACGAACTGTGTTCAGACCTTTCCAACATTGACTTTAATCTTAAAATTTCATCATCTTGGTTCTGACCTATTACTAAATATCTTCAAACGAGTTAGTTTCCACAACCATAAGGTTAGTATTTCTACTTAAAGCATCTACATGTTGCATTCTCGTCGCCGGCCTATGCTCTAACACGTAATCGTAGTTTTCTAACTCTAGAGCCACACGGGCTATTCTGGGGTTAACTTCTCTTTTGTTAAGTGTCAATGTAAGCGAGTTACAATCTGTCGCGATTTTGAAATGCTTTCCCTGTAAATATACACGAAATCGTTTTAACGAATAAATTAACGCCAATGTTTCTAACTCAAAGCTATGATATCTAGATTCCACATCGGTAATTCTATTGGAAAAATAGAAAACTGGATGCCATTTATAGCAAAATCGATCCAAAACCAATAGAGCTTGCGTCACAATGAAGTTCGGTTTCATCATTTGGGCTATAAAGCGCAAGTATTGGGGCCTCTATTAACCTAGACTTTAGATTTTCAAACGTACTAAGTTCGATGTTCCCAAACACGAACTTTTTGTCTTTTCTAACTAGGACATATAATGGCTTGGCAATAGTAGCAAAATTTTTAATAAACCTACGAAAATAGGAACATAGTCCTAAAAAACTTTGAACCTCGCTGACCTTAGTCGGAACTGGAAAATCTTTTACTGCTTGTATACCTTTATCGTCAGCTTTGATGCCTTTGCCTGTAATCGAATATCCTAGGTACCTAACACTCGTCTGAAAAAATTCGCACTTATCTAATCTCAACTCCAATTTGTTTTCAACCAATTTGTCAAATACTTCTTTTAAAATTTATAGATGCGTATCAAAATCTTTTGTTGCTACCATAATGTCGTCTAAATATATAATGACTTTTCCATCCCTAATCATATCGGCAAATATCCTGTTTATAAACCTTTGAAATGTAGACTTCGCATTTCTGAGGCCAAACGGCATACGAAGAAATTCAAACTGACCAAGCGGTGTCGTAAATGACGTAAACTTCACTGAATCCTCTTGCATGTATACATGGAAAAACCCATTCTTTAAGTCGAGTTTCGAAAATAAGGTTTTTCCTGCAAGTCTATCTGTAGTCTTTTTTACGAGCACGATTGGGGAAACATATTTATTTATTTATTTATTTATTTATTTATTTATTTATTTATTTATTTATTTATTTATTTATTTACGTCAACTAAGTCAGCAGTCGACGAAAAAGCTTAAGCTAAAATACAAATAGTAATTAATTCATTAAGGTAGCTTAGCTATATGCACAACATCCCCGACCCGATGGAGGTGTTTTATTTGCAACAAGGTGCCAGCTATGCCCCGATTCACAGCCAATGTGGTCAGGGATGAGTTGCAGCCAATCAAATATCCAGTCCAGAATACTTTCAGTGGTTACGCTGTAGATAATTAAAAAGTATAGCGCGAAGAGAAGTGACAGATAAATGAGGAGAAATAAGGTGAGAAAGGTTGTTAAAAGATTGGCAAAGAACACGAAGAGGTTCGTGAAGAGAGTAGTTAGTCAAACATCTACTAAGGTGAAGAGGAAAAAAGTTTCTGGTCCGACGTGAGGGAACACAAAAATATAGCGTATCTAGTAAATTGGTAAAACTGACTTCGCCGTTGACTACTTTATGTAGAAAGAGAATCCCAAATACGAGCCTACGGTTGTAAAGTGAAGGAAGATTAATAAGAAGAAGTCTGTCAGAATAAGAAGGTAGGCGAAGATTCGGGTCCCAATTAAGACCGCGTAACGCAAACTTAAGGAATTGCTTCTGTACCTTTTTTTATATTTACATTAACTTTAATAGTTTCATCTGACCAATTGAACCATGGCTTCATATTTACTATAGACCAAATTCCAGTATAAGGAATCTTCGACTGCTGAAATCCGTCGACGTCACTTACAACGTATCGATCATTTTCAAGGCACTTAACGATTTTAAAAGGCCCTTTGAATCTCGGCACTAATTTTTTGGATACACCTATGTGAGTGTCAAAATTTTTAACTACCACATAATCGCCTGGCTTAAAAACTTTTGGCCCTCGTCGTTTTCGATTCGCTAGACATTCATTATAATCTTGAAGTTTCCCTTCTTTTTCTTTAGCTTTTGCTCGTACCGACTCCAAGTTTCGTTCCACAGACCTGTCTTCTAACAATTAGTCCTTTAATTCATCTACTTGTCGTCCTTTTTGACCGACGCCAAATAGTACGACACTTGGATGCTGTCCCAATGACCTATGAATAGTGTTATTCATGGTATACTCTACCATCTCTATGGCTTGACCAAAACTAACATTTTCTTCTGAGGCTAATAACTTTGCCAACATAGGGCCAAGACTTCTATTTATTCTTTCAACTTGGCCATTAGCTTGCGGCGAACCAGTTGCGATTTTGACATGTTGTATATTACAAGACTCTAAAAAGCTACAAAATTCGTTAGACGTAAAACACGTTCCACGATCCGACACTATGCACTTTGGCCTACTATAGGACCTAAAATACTCTTTAAGTGCTTCTATTGCTTCCTTAGATTTAGTGGTTTTCGCTAAGTAAAGTCGGACAAATTTCGTACACGCGTCAACCACCACTAATACGTGTTTTTTTTGTGCTTCCTTTGACATCGATTGGTCCGAAGTGATCGATATGAACCACTTCGAATGGCACATCAGGTTTAGGTATATTGTGGATATGACCTTCTTGTTTTCCATTTTTTGACGAAAAGATACGTACACTTTAGGCAATTATTTACATGTTGTTCTACTTTTTTCCGCAACTTTGGAAACCAATACGACTTTGTGATAACTTCTACAACCTTGTCTATGCCTGTGTGACCCAACTCATTATGATATTTAAACAGGACATGTGATTCCATATTTTTCGGGACATAGAAAGCAAGGTAGTTTTTTGTAGTTTTTTTTGTAGTTTGTAGTTTTTTATAAATTAAACCGTTTCGCATTTCATACGAACTGTGTTCAGACCTTTCCAACATTGACTTTAATCTTAAAATTTCATCATCTTGGTTCTGACCTATTACTAAATATCTTCAAACGAGTTAGTTTCCACAACCATAAGGTTAGTATTTCTACTTAAAGCATCTACATGTTGCATTCTCGTCGCCGGCCTATGCTCTAACACGTAATCGTAGTTTTCTAACTCTAGAGCCACACGGGCTATTCTGGGGTTAACTTCTCTTTTGTTAAGTGTCAATGTAAGCGAGTTACAATCTGTCGCGATTTTGAAATGCTTTCCCTGTAAATATACACGAAATCGTTTTAACGAATAAATTAACGCCAATGTTTCTAACTCAAAGCTATGATATCTAGATTCCACATCGGTAATTCTATTGGAAAAATAGAAAACTGGATGCCATTTACCATCGCTTTTCCTTTGTAGCAAAATCGATCCAAAACCAATAGAGCTTGCGTCACAATGAAGTTCGGTTTCATCATTTGGGCTATAAAGCGCAAGTATTGGGGCCTCTATTAACCTAGACTTTAGATTTTCAAACGTACTAAGTTCGATGTTCCCAAACACGAACTTTTTGTCTTTTCTAACTAGGACATATAATGGCTTGGCAATAGTAGCAAAATTTTTAATAAACCTACGAAAATAGGAACATAGTCCTAAAAAACTTTGAACCTCGCTGACCTTAGTCGGAACTGGAAAATCTTTTACTGCTTGTATACCTTTATCGTCAGCTTTGATGCCTTTGCCTGTAATCGAATATCCTAGGTACCTAACACTCGTCTGAAAAAATTCGCACTTATCTAATCTCAACTCCAATTTGTTTTCAACCAATTTGTCAAATACTTCTTTTAAAATTTATAGATGCGTATCAAAATCTTTTGTTGCTACCATAATGTCGTCTAAATATATAATGACTTTTCCATCCCTAATCATATCGGCAAATATCCTGTTTATAAACCTTTGAAATGTAGACGGCGCATTTCTGAGGCCAAACGGCATACGAAGAAATTCAAACTGACCAAGCGGTGTCGTAAATGACGTAAACTTCACTGAATCCTCATGCATGTATACATGGAAAAACCCATTCTTTAAGTCGAGTTTCGAAAATAAGGTTTTTCCTGCAAGTCTATCTGTAGTCTTTTTTACGAGCACGATTGGGGAAACATATTTATTTATTTATTTATTTATTTATTTATTTATTTATTTATTTATTTATTTATTTATTTATTTATTTATTTATTTATTTATTTATTTATTTATTTACGTCAACTAAGTCAGCAGTCGACGAAAAAGCTTAAGCTAAAATACAAATAGTAATTAATTCATTAAGGTAGCTTAGCTATATGCACAACATCCCCGACCCGATGGAGGTGTTTTATTTGCAACAAGGTGCCAGCTATGCCCCGATTCACAGCCAATGTGGTCAGGGATGAGTTGCAGCCAATCAAATATCCAGTCCAGAATACTTTCAGTGGTTACGCTGTAGATAATTAAAAAGTATAGCGCGAAGAGAAGTGACAGATAGATGAGGAGAAATAAGGTGAGAAAGGTTGTTAAAAGATTGGCAAAGAACACGAAGAGGTTCGTGAAGAGAGTAGTTAGTCAAACATCTACTAAGGTGAAGAGGAAAAAAGTTTCTGGTCCGACGTGAGGGAACACAAAAATATAGCGTATCTAGTAAATTGGTAGAACTGACTTCGCCGTTGACTACTTTATGTAGAAAGAGAATCCCAAATACGAGCCTACGGTTGTAAAGTGAAGGAAGATTAATAAGAAGAAGTCTGTCAGAATAAGAAGGTAGGCGAAGATTCGGGTCCCAATTAAGACCGCGTAACGCAAACTTAAGGAATTGCTTCTGTACCGATTCAATACTACGCTGGTGAACATTATATTGAGGGTTCCACACTGGTGAGCAATATTCTAGAGTAGGGCGAACTAACGAAGTGTATAAAACCTTTGTCACATATGGATCATCAAATTCTTTGGCCCAACGTTTAATGAAGCCAAGAAGACTGCATGCTCTATTAACAATTGAAGATATATGAATATTAAAAGAAAGTTTTGGGTCAAACATAACGCCTAAGTCTTTAATGATGGTACACAATCTAACAGAACAGACTTAAAAGAGTATTGAGCTAGGAACGGCGACAAACGACTGAAAGTCATAAAAGAGCATTTAGAGGCATTAAGGTGTAATTTATTAACGTGACACCAAACACAGAACGCATCGAGATCTGATTGCAAGTACTGTTGGAAAGAAGGATCATTATATGAATAGCAAATCTTCACGTCATCCGCAAACATGAGCACGCGTGAATGAGCCAAGGCCAAAGGCAAATCGTTTATAAACAAGGTAAATAACAGTGGGCCCAGATGACTGCCTTGGGGGACACCTGACGTAACTCGAACAGTTTTAGATATCGAGGAACGAAAAGACACCTTTTGGGTTCTGCCAATAAGATACGACTTTAACCAAGCCAATAGTTTCGGGGAAAAACCCATGATGTTAAGTTTCATGAGAAGCAAGGAATTATCAACCGTATCGAAAGCCTTACTAAAGTCAGTATAAATAACATCAGTTTGACACTTTTTACGGAAGCCATGGTGTACAAGGGTAGTCAATTCTAAAAGGTTGGTAAGCGACGAACGACCTTTCATGAAGCCATGCTGACAAGCAGAAATAGCGGATCTGGATAGGTGTTGAAGGGAAGACGTAATAATTTTCTCAAACAGCTTAGTTATTGCCGAAAGTTTGGCAATGCCACGGTAGTTAGAAATATCCGATTTGTACCCTTTTTAAAAAGCGGAATAATAAAAGACTCCTTCCAAATATCAGGGAAGCGACAAGTCTCACTCGATATAAAGAATAACCGAGATAAAGGCTTAGATAGGGAAATCGAACACATTTTAAGGATGCAACTAGGTATATTATCAGGCCCGGGTACGAAGAAAGACGTCATAGATGACAAGCTAGAGATAATACAGTCTTCAGTAATATTAGGAAAAAACATACAATTTAAATGTGGAATTGTGAAGGGATAAGGTGTGGGATCCGAAGCAGTAGAAGAATAAGTCGGTTGAAAGAATTTAGCAAACAGATCTGCAATATCTGAATCACAATTAGCAGTCTGGTCATTAAGTCTGAAGGTAGAAGGTAGTAAATTAGAGCGTCTTTTGGAATTAACAAAGTTATAAAATCTTTTGGGGTTCTTATAAAATTCAACCTTACAGCGAACGATATAATTATTGTAGCATTGAGTATTTAAAAGGCAAAATTGAGATTTGGCTACACAATAATTTGCATAGTCAAGTCGCGAACCAGTTTTTTTAAATCTTTTAAAATATCTCGATTTAATGTTACGGAGATTAGAGAGCCTACGTGTGAACCAGACTGGCGCACTGGAGACGGTAGAGACATTCACATAAGGAACGCATTTATCAATTAGAGAATTAAGAGCAGAGTAGAAAAAATTTACTGCACAATCTATATCACAGCACTCAAATAGAAATGACCAATCAAAAGAGAAAATAAGGCTGTTAAGAAGAATGAAATTTGTTTTACGAAAACATCTGCGACGAGAATTTGAGATGTTATTGAATGAATTATTAACGGAATTGCAAGAAATAGTAATTTCAATGGTAGGGTGATAAGTATCTTCAGGCTTCACTAAAGGCTGTGTTTGTGATACAGCACTAACAGTGGGATCAGAGACAAAAACAAGATCGAGGATTCTTTTAGAAGAGTTAAGAAAAGAATTCAACCGATATAGCGGACATTCAAGTAGGCTATCAAGAAAAACATGTTGAGATGAAGGAATTAAGAAAGATAGATTATCATCAGCAAGCCAAGAAACATTAGGCAAGTTAAAATCACCTAAAGCTATAAAAAAATCACGATCTTTAAGACGACTAAAAATAGTTCGCAAAGCATCAGCATGGTGCGTGTAGATCATCATATCAGAAGCTGGAGGAATGTATGAACAAGAGATATATAAGCTAAAGTTAGAACATGTAACTTCGACGCAAATAAACTCAACACCTAAGGGGAGATCAATCGGCACAACACTTGAGCACAGATTCGAGTTGACTGCAATGAGTACTCCGCCGCCACGACGACCAACACGATCAAGCCTATAAGAAATAAAGTTATTAGAAAGAATTTCATTATCCAAAACAGAGAAGTTAAGCCAAGTTTCAGAGAAAGCTAATATGTCAGCCGAAAAGGTTTGGCTATCGCAGAATAGTTTCGAGAGCTTGGTAAGAAGTCCTCTTACATTTTGATAGTGAATGCAAAGTTTAGTTTTTTGAAGCAGAAGATACATTAGGAAGGTGGACAGGCAAAGGGCGGGAGCGCTTATTGGGTGCAAATTCGTGTACAACTAGGCCCTCTGGCCAAAAGTTAGGGTCAACCATAGCTGAGAAATACTCATTTGGTACAGTAATTTTAAAAGAGGAGATTTCGCGAGGCCTAGAAAACTTAAACTTTTGAATTATAACCTTAGCAGGGCATATATTACCAATGTAAGCTGCCACAGACGACTCAGATGTTTCAGGAGCAAGCCTAGAAATAAATAATTGTTTACGATGAGGCACTACAGTTAGTGGAGGCGGAGGAGCATTGGTATCCGCAAGTAATTGAGGGCCAGCATGATCCTGTAATTGATTAGAGTTCCCGTGAGGGATAGATTAAGGTACACCAGGGCTTCTACTGGGTACATCAATCTGAAAAGAAGAGCATAAAGAGGGACAAGAAGATGGTGTAGGCGAAAGTAAAATGGGAGAAGATGTAATAGAAAGTGCGGGCGACTGCTTATGAGGCAACTCAAGGGTACATTTCTTGGGCAATTCCTTAGAAGGTGGATCAAACTTGAATTGCGACAATAAATTTATGCTAGAGTCACACTCATTAGACAGCTGTTTGGCCATTTTATTTAGAGAAAGAAACTTTAAACGAAGATCCCTGTACATTCGGCTAAAATCAAGCTGCTGGCTGGCACAAGATGGGCAAGTCCAGCGCATTAAGCCAAGCTCAGGCTTAGACACAGACAAACCAGAAAATTTGTCGTAATCACGGCCGTTGAGGCCAGCACATTTTAAGTGAATAATATTGTCGCAAAGCCAACACGATATTGCTCTATACTGGTCGTCAAAACGATCAGAATGCTTGCAATTGGGTAGACAACAAGCCATTGAAAAGCCAAAATAAACACAAGGCAAAAAAAAACAAAAAAAAATATATATAAAAATTTAAATAAACAGCACAAAGATAATTATCGATAAAAAATCAATAATTACAAATAAAACAAAGAGACAGCTAGTGTACACAGCACAAGAGAGAGTGCAAGATCAGTTATAAGACGAGCTTTGAGAGGCGGCCTTAGAAAAGTAATTACGCGGGAGGGAAGCTGAGCACAAGCACAAAGCAGAGAGACCAACAAAACCACTAGCACTGATGGTATGATGGGGGCGATGAGGGGAGCAACTGCAGAAGCAATGACGGGAGAGAACAATAAGAAAAAAATAAAAACAATTTAGATGCACCAAACACTAATCACAAAAAAGAAAAAACAAAACTGTTTAATTTGGCGAATTATGCAAATAAAACACAAGGGTTTCAAGCAAATGACACCAGCGAAAACGAAAACAAACTAGGCACAATTAAAAATTGGGAAAAAACAATATATATTAATAAAACTCAGGAGCTAAGCAAAAACACGACCGTCACGTCAGAGAGCAGAAGCTTTTTTCGATATTCTGACTCACTCGGCCTAATATATTCTTTGCTTAAGTATTCGTCAATTATTTTTGGCAATTCAGCCTTTTCGCTATAAGAAAGTCGTCTTGGATTACTAAATGGACTTATGTCATTGATGGTGAGTTTCATTTCGCACTTAACCTTTGGTTCACTTGGTCGATTTTTTTTCAAATAGAATTCAGAAAAAATATTTTCAAACATTGTCGTTTCTTTGAAACTTAAAGTTTTGCCAACAGAATATTTTGAATTTACCACGTCACAATCAATATTTAGCATTTGGTTTTCAAAATTATCTTCATTGCTCAAGTCATGGCTTAACTTAATACTTTCGGGCATTGACTCTTTACAGAGATCATCGTCAAGCTGTAGTACAATTTTAGCTTTACATATTTTCATAAAATCTCTACCTAACAGTATTGGACTTCCCATAGACTCGTTGGAAACAATCAGTAGTCGAACGCAAACATTTTTATTCAATATTTCAACGTAACATAAAATACTTCCAAAGACTTCAAGTTTACTTTTATTTAAACCAAAATATGCATGTTCCGGACCGGGTTCCAATTTAATTTTATCTGAAACGAACTCCTTTTTAATTAAGCTAACTGCGCTTCCCGAGTCTATGAGGCATCCTAGAGAAAATACATCATTACCTATGTGAACTTTTACAATTCTTATATTATCCAAACTTACTGATATTGCCGCGGGCTTCTTCTTGTTTTGACTGCAATCTGCCACTCGGTGACCCATTTCACCACATCCAAAGCAAGCACCGGTTGCTCTTATGGGCTTGTTACAGTCGGCTGCCAGGTAACCCAGACAGTTACAGTTGAAGCACCTGAATGTGGGCTTCTTCATTGCGGAAATATTTGGCAGAGATACAGGTTTTTCACGCTGCAGCACTATGTTGACAAATGCTGCCAAAACGTCATCCTTAGACCCAAAACGTTGCAAACAAGCCATCTCTCGCAAGTGACGGTCTGGTATCCCGTCAACAATATACTCGACCATCTCGTCCTCCGGCAAACGCAAGCCACCAGCTAGGCCAACTTTGTCGTTAAAATAATTCAGGAACGGTTCGCCGACGCACCACTTGCGCGCTTCAAACTCTCGACGAATTATTATTTTAGTCTTCTTTGACCCGAAGAAAATGAGAAGTCAAATGAAAAGAGTATCGACGGAGAGCGCAACGCAACAAATGAGAAGTCAAATGAAAAGAGTATCGACGGAGAGCGCAACGCAACAAATGAGGAGCCAAATGAAGAGAACCAAAAAGAAGAAAACATAGTAAAGTACACGTTGGAAAAAAAGGTGGAACTACTATGCAAAGAAATCGAACTGATTCGTAGAGAGAACGAGTTTTTGCGCCTTGCTGGGCACCCTGAGTCTGGCAACTCAAGCAGCTGGCTGGCGACGAAGACAGGTGACCAGGTTTTTGCCAAAGATGTGAAAGATTTTTTTTTCCCATGGCATCGAATATGGTTTTCACAGGCTGACTCAAACACTCAGGGTTTGAGTGTATCCATTCCAAGGATTTGCCCATTAGTTTGCCGAAAACAAGCAAACGTAAATTATTTTCGTTCAAGTTGAATGATCTTTCCAAATGGAGCACGGAAGATATCCAATTATAAACATTTCCATTACCGTCAAAATCGGGTACAAAATCTTTCACATCTTTGGCCAAAACCTGGTCACCTGTCTTCGTCGCCAGCCAGCTGCTTGAGTTGCCAGACTCAGGGTTGCCAGCAAGGCGCAAAAACTCGTTCTCTCTACGAATCAGTTCGATTTCTTTGCATAGTAGTTCCAGCTTTTTTTCCAACGTGTACTTTGCTATGTTTTCTTCTTTTTGGTTCTCTTCATTTGGCTCCTCATTTGTTGCGTTGCGCTCTCCGTCGATACTCTTTTCATTTGACTTCTCATTTGTTGCGTTGCGCTCTCCGTCGATACTCTTTTCATTTGACTTCTCATTTGTTGCTTTGTATATTTCTTGCTGTTCACTCAGAATGCTCTCGTTTTCTGTCTCTCTTTCTGTCTGCGTCTCGCTTTCTGCATCGTTTTGTTCATTTTCTGCTTCGTTTTGTTCGTTTGCCGTTACTTCTTGCTGCTGGTGACCTTGGAACAAGTCTGCATCGAAATTTTGCGTCTGATCGGCGCCATCGTCCGACGTATACAGAATGCTCTTCAGGTGCTCCAAGCAATCTTTTCCAGGGGGATCCGCGCGTTTACCTAGTCCTCCGTTAGGAGCAGCTCCATCTTTTGGATGTTGCCCTCTCGCTACAGGGCTAAGTTGGTTTAAACGTTCGGCTAGCACATTTTTAGTGCCAGTATCTGGTAAATTTAAGTTTTTGCACCAGATTTGTAACTGGGACTTTGAAAAATCATCACGATTTATTGAATCCATTATTGTTTTTCTTAGCTAAATTATAGCTTTTCCACTGTATTTTCACTGGGTTAACTATGACCACTTTTGAAATTATAGTGAGTAAAACACGTCTGACTTCGGTGAGCTCTCCATCAAACTCTGTTCTTTTCTACGAGTGAGACAGCACACTTCTCCTACTGTACCACTGCATAAAACTTAAAACTAATTTGTAACAAAGAAAAGAGAAAGATATACTTAAGGCTAAACATATTGCACTGGGGGAAAAGAGTAAGATATACTTAATACTAATACATATTGCTACAATGGTGCAATTAAGAATATTAATGTTTTGTGAGAAACATTTATACGAATTAATGTTTCTTTTTATACCATACACTCCTAAAGGCAAATGATATATTAAAGTCGCCAAAATGTATGTAACAGTAAGAAGGAAGCTTTTCCGACCCCATAAACTATATATATATATATATATTCTTGATTAGCATCTACAGCCGAGTCGATCTAGCCTTGTCCGTCTGTCCGTATATTTATAATAAAAGATATATACAGTAGAATCCTGTTATAACGACTCCGCTTATAACGTCCGTCCGGTTATAGCGACTGAAGTTCGATGAATGATTTGTTGTCCCAATAAAAACTTATATGAAAGGTCCTCCGTTTAGTATACCCTTAGGCGCTATGAAAAATTAGTGTAACAGCTTCGCCTTACCAAACTAATATCACGACCTGTTATTTCATATACGGTATATTGTACCACATAGAAAAAGGGTTTTTTTTTGGAATAAAAATTCCAAAGTAACGGCGTGCCTTCCGTTGGTGTTATCTGGTTAGATTACGACCTATTTGAAATTTAATTCAAACCTTGCAGTTTAGCCGGCTCGAGGTCAATCTTCCAAAAGAAGATTATTTCAAAGGCAACACAGAAAGGTGAGCAGGTTGTCTGTATAGCTATTTCAAGAACTACCAATTTCTATCATCAGCAGACTTTGCTAAAGAACTCCGGAATTGCAATAGCCATACCATGTCTTCAACGCTAGAATTAGTTGGGAATTGTAGTGCCAACTAAATGAAGCGAAAAAAGTTGGTAAAGCCTACAAAACCGAAGACCACCTTTTTGTGCATACCCTTAGGCGCTATGAAAAATTAGTGTAAGAGCTTCGCCTTAAAAAAAAAAAAAACCCCTTTTTCTTTGTGGTACAATATACCGTATACGAAATAACAGGTCGTGATATTAGTTTGGTAAGGCGAAGCTCTTACACTAATTTTTCATAGCGCCTAAGGGTATGCACGAAAAGGTGGTCTTCGGTTTTGTAGGCTTTACCAACTTTTTTCGCTTCATTTAGTTGGCACTACAATTCCCAACTAATTCTAGCGTTGAAGACATGGTATGGCTATTGCAATTCCGGAGTTCTTTAGCAAAGTCTGCTGCTGATAGAACTTGGTACTTCTTGAAATAGCTATACAGACAACCTGCTCACCTTTCTGTGTTGCCTTTGAAATAATCTTCTTTTGGAAGATTGACCTCGAGCCGGCTAAACTGCAAGGTTTAATTTGAATTTCAAATAGGTCGTAATCTAACCAGATATAATTTTTGACAATAATTTTCTACTTTGTGCAATCAAAATGGGCACACTTAAATTTGATATTATTATCAAGCAAAATACCAAAATACCATGATCAAAATCGGATTAAAAATAGCCAAGTTATGCATAAAACGTTTTTCCATAAGGCCGGAAAGGGCCGTTGGCTGGTAAAAAAAAAAACGTAAATGCATTTGTTTTACTGGTGTATGCTACTCGGAGAGACGACTTACTTCAATTTAATTGAAATTTTTCCCATCATATAAAGTATATATATATTTTTGATCACCATGACGAAACGAGTTCATATAGCCATATCCGTCTGGATCAATGCAAAATCCTTCTAGACCGTTGGAGCTATAGTGTTGAAATTTTGCATGTAGCTTGTATGTTTGCTTGTATTACTGCCGGGGTTGTATATCTCTGATTCTATGTCAGTGACTGTTCTCAACAATTTCGCTATTTCTGAGCTATTGTCATGAAATTTAATATTGGTGAATTTATTACAGCTATAAACGACGCCAAATTTAATCATGATCGGATGACTATCATATAGCTCCCATAGGAACAACCGGTGGTAAACAGTTACTTTGTTCATTAAGTTCGTTATTTGCTAAGCTAAGATGGTAGGCCGTTCTTCCGCAAACATTCGACTTTTTACATAAAACGATTTTCCACTTTGACGGCTTTAGGAGAGGAACGTAACAAAAATCTTGCAAGGGTATACAAACTTTGACGCGGTCGAAGTTAGCCCCGCGAAAGCTACAACATATTGCTGTCATACAATATAATAACATTCTTTAAATGAAAATTTTATTAATGCTGGATTTGCTAGCGCCACTAGTGTACTACATCAGTTGGTACAACTTCTGCAAACTGTTAGAATTTTGTAGAAGCTATCGGCAGCACGGACTGGTCTCGGCTCATATTAGTCGTTGAAAAATGGGGGTTGGGTGTGTTATAGCCCACATGCTCTATTATAGTATATATATAATAACTTATAATCAATTTTACTCAGATCATGACCAGAAAAAAAGAAGAGATTTTACTGTTGCTGCTGTTAAAGGGGTCTATTGTTAATAATGCCTTCGAATCCAGCCCACCCTTACTTCATTGTTGAAGCAAAGCCAAAATACATAAGATTACTCGGGGTTCCCTAAACCAAACTTTTAAGTTTTCTGGTGTCAAATTATAAAGAATTTGATTTTTCATTTAATTTTAATTTTAGAATGGAGCAATGAAGCTTTTATGAAAAAATATACTAACTTTAAATCAATTTGAAAGAAACAAAATAAAAAAAAATTTTGAAATTTCTCTCATCTGTCAACTTTCAAGCGAACCATGCATATTTGAGCGTTTCCTTCAATAGCAGGGATGACAAGTGGGAATGCACAAGGGATTATACTTTAATGCAGTCTTTTCTTGATGAAATTTCTCGATTTTCTTCTATAAGCGTTAATGAGTTTTGCATTTGCTTTTTCATATTTTTAAATTGCCTGAAAAATACAGTTCAAAATGGCGTAGCTGGTATTACTTCAAGCTTCAACAGACATAAAATATGTTTCGAATTACAAATCATCAAAAAACGTATTTTGCTATTACCAAATATTTCAAATTTTTTTATTTTAAAAAAATTCTGTTCACATGATTTTTACAAGCATATCTTAGTATCTCGCTCACTCATGCAAATGAGCACCTTAGCGCCCTCACCCGCCAACGGCGTTTATATGCATAACTTAAAGTGTGCCAAATTTGATTTCACAAGGTAAAAAATTACGGGAGATTATCGAATATTTCAAAATTCGGGGGCGGAAAGGAGCGTGGCAAAATCTTTATACATACAAAATGTGCGCATTTACTAAGCAAATATGCACACCAAATATGGTGTCTCTAGCTACAATAGTTTTTGAGATAAACGTTTTTTTTTTTAATTGGGGGGGGGGCGGAAAGGGGCGTGGCAAAAATTTGAAATAAACTTGATCACTTGATTTGGTGGCTCTATCTCTTATAGTCTCCGAGATCTAGGCGTTCATACGGACGGACAGACGGACATGGCTAGATCGACTCGGCTGTTGATACTGATCAAGAATTTATCTACTTTATAGGGTCGGAAAAGCTTTCTTAAGCCTGTTACATACATTTTGGCGACTTTAATATACCATTTCACCCTATGGGTGTATGGTATAAAAATAGTTATTAAAAAAGCAAAAAAATTAAAGTCCAAAACTATCCAAATTCTACTCGGCGCTTTACTACAAGTCACCGAAACGCGATTTATAAGGAAAATATAGAATAATGGGCCGAAATATTTCACACAGCTTCAACTGACGGGGTATTCTACAACATATCCAAATTCATCCAAATCGGTGATTCGCATACTTCAAGTTCCCCTTGTGAGTCCGAGTATATAAACTGTGCATTATACAAATTAAACATTTTCTTAGTTCGTAGTATAAAAAAAAAATAAAGTTTTATTTATTCTTTATTAAGTTCACATTTACAAAATCTATCGTATTTACTGGAAGATTTTTGTGACAACTAAACTGAAATAAGATAGCGGAGCTCTAACAAAGTTACAAGTTGTACTCGGGTTAAAGACTGAATTGTGTAGATCGATTGTGTTTGAATGAAGCCTCTGGTTTTGGGCATCGATGGTGACAGCGACGCTTGCTGAGTCCAATGGTCCAACGCTAGCGTGGGATCTGTTTATCGTGAAATCGATTTAGGCGACGTGACGTCTGGTGTACCGAACTTGATGCTTATTGCTGAATTGATTTCTAGAATTGGGCGGCTTGCCGTCTGGTGCACCGACTTCGACACGATTCCCTTAGGAATGTTTAGTCGGCGATTGTTTGCAGGCGATCATGCTTTTCAGGGTTATCGGGTGACATTCCTGGCGGTGCCTTCTATGATTGTCGATGCTCGTTATGATGAGTCTTGGCTGTTCTCTATTGTAGCATGATGGGTATGGAATGAGTGTGACTATAGTGATAAAGTACGCCTGGTCTTAATTCCCTTCTTAAGTTCGGACGTCCTCGGTCGCTACCACATATTGTACTAGTGTAATCGGCATCACTGTTGTTTGATTGTTCCCCTCTGATCTGTGGTTGCATTGTTTTTTAATCACCCAGTAGATAATTGCTGCAGGTTTGAATTCTTTCTAAGTTGTCCGTATTGTTCAAGTGCAGTTCCTTAATCATTTCTAAAGATAGGATCTCGGCTTGGTGTTGCTTGTCCGATAGGAGTTGTAGTAGTGGGGGTTAAGCTTCAACTTCACGTTTGGTCTTCATGATGGACCACGAGTCTTCTATGTTGATTGTTGCGTTTTGCGATTGAATTATAAAAGTTCCGTCCAACGTGTGGTTTTCCCCCTCGATATTAATGGTTCCCCTAAATTGGTTTAGCAAGATAGTGCCGAGAGCCACTTCTGAATGTGATTTCACATGTTGGTTGTTTGTAGTTTGGCAAATTGGTTTTTTTCTATGGAAATATGCTCCTATACATTTGCTATTTTTTAAGTCAATATTGTTTATTGCATTTCAAAATGTGACCGTAATCTATTTTTTAAATTGTTTTTTCATTTTTTATAGGTAATGCCAAGATTTTTTTACATTGTTCATTAACTACTCTAGGTATGCTATCGATATAAAGGAGAGCTCTGCCGTCGGATGCAATGCTTGCTTCAGCAAATTGTATCAGCTCTTCGATATTTACACATGTTAGAGTTTCTTCAGCAATTGTTTCAATAATGTTAATTTCTGCCGGTGATAAAACTAAAGAATTTATTGTGTTGGCCTTAGCCCAATCTATTGCATAAATAACATTAGTAATTTCCTCTCTTAATAGGCTTAATTTGAATTTTGTCATCCCTATTTCTTTTGTTTTTTCATCTGTTTCGGATTTATTTTTAAGCAATAAAATATTAAATCTTTTGATTAAGTCATTTATCTTACTTTCTACCAAATTGTTAATTATTACTGGCTTGTTATTATTTTTTAGCTGTTCGTTAATTTTATCGATTACAATCTTATGGTTTTGGTGATCCGGGGTACCCGCGAGCCACTTCCACGCTGTGCCAAGTATATCAAAAGAGCGTTTGGCTATGAATCGCATAGGCTTCAATCGTTTAATTTTATTTTCGATTCAGGTTATTTCGTAAATAAGGAAAGGGTAATACGGATTTCATTTAGTTGAGTTTTGTACGACCTCTTTCAACACCGACAATGCCTGTTGATATCTTTCTGTCTCTACAACATGGATTATTTTAAAAGTCCCGTTCTGCATCGCTGCCATCCCGGTTTCCAGCATTACTACCCTAGATTGTGAATAATCAAGGATAGTCGTATGTCCCCAACAGACTGGCATCAACATTAACCTGTCAAAGATGGATGTTAGTCAGTATTTCAACTGGTTCTTGTTTACTATCCTGCCTGACATTGTTTTAACTTTTGTATTTAAATCCTCAGCTACTTTTTCTTTTTTATGGTGTCAATTTAGAGCTCAACTAGAGCCCCTTATTGAGTTTTACGTAAATTATTACACCTGGGTCATAAATTCTTATAGGCTCTTTATTTTTATTATGGTATTGTAAATCTACGTTCTGCTTGTCTGAAATCTTTTTTGAAATTTTTTCCCTTTCCGATGTTAATTCCTCTGGAGAATGCACCAAGTCTAATGCAAAAAAGGCTTTGGTTTTTTGCTAGTGGTACTATGGATCGTTTTATTTTACTGGTCTACTGCTCTGAATATTAGGTCTTCGAATTCCAATTCTGGATGCTCAATCTTTAGGCATCTCATAATTTTTGTGAATGTGGAATGAAATCTTTCCAACTGACCATTGCTGGACGACGTATATGGTGGGGTTGTATGGTCATTTATACCTAGCTGGTTATTCAAAAGGAATTTAATCGACGCGGAATTTAAGGATAACTCGCGTAATGGTACCTTTAGGTGTTCTGCCGCTTTTGAACTCACTAGTTTTATTTGTGCATACTTTTAGAACTTATCTATTGCTGTTAAGATGATTTAATTCTGTGTGGAGTAGAGGTCTTGTGAGGAATTATAATATCCCAAACAACAAGCCAGCAGCAACGCAATCAAACGGTGCAAAGGATGCACCAGATACAAGATACAGCCGAGACACAAACCAAACATACGATATACGACCGAACCTGCTGCTGATAGATCGAACCGATTCAATGTAAGTGGTCTACGATCAAACTTGGCCAGTCGAACCACACGCAACCGCTGGCGATTTCGTACAAGCGGGAAGATGCGTAATGCATAATGCGAAAAGACGACATGCACACATGCGATGGGCAACCAAGTCCAACAGGGCTCGATCGAATCAACTCGAACCCATGATTTACGATCAAACATGACCGATCGAACCGCATGCGACCGCTGGCGATTTCGTACAAGCGGGAAGATGCGTGGGAAGCATAATGCCAAAAACCGATATGCACACACATGCGATGGGCAACCAAGTCCAACATGGCTCGATCGAGTCAACTCGAACCCATGATTTACGATCAAACATGACCGATCGAACCGCATGCGACCGCTGGCAATTTCGTACAAGCGGGAAGATGCGTGGGAGGCATAATGCATAATATCGGCTGTATAAGAGTAAATGAAACCAGGCTTGAGGGCATAATTGCATGCAAAAAGGGGGCATTGGCCTCATAAGATAAATCAAGAGCACAGAGAGGCAAATATAGAGATGCATGCATTAGCATACTGGGCTTATGAGTATACGCTGAATAAGCATACACGTACGTTACACGTACACTATGCGTGAGTGACAGCGAGGGAGAGTACCGGTGGCCAATAGAGTGCTCTCTGCCTACGTCACGCTCATGAGAACGAAAGCAGTTAGATTGCGGGCAGCCAAAAATCTTGTAAGCGAAAGAGAACAAAAGTGAGGGCCAAGCAAGCCCGTGAGACGGCTGCGGGGCATGCATGAATATATGAAACGATAATGGTTTGTGGATTGGATAGGGGAATGTGCAAACCGAAGGGGGAGGGATGGACAATGGGGAAGCCCTCTATCTAATAGATACGATATGCGTATGAAAGTGCATTGCATGGGAAATCGAACAATGTTATATATTAAATTAATTAGGCTAATTATTATTAAACAATAGTTTAAGTTAATACAACTAGTATATATGTATATAAATTTAATATGGAAAGAATATGGGCGAAATTGGGTATGACGAGTGGATCAAAGGGAGCGACGGGCAACGGCAGCGCTGACAGAGAAAGAAAGCAGAGAAAGTCAACGGGATACGATGGGCGGCCAATAGAAAGGCGACGCCAATGGGTGAAAGTGATGGAAGCACATAGATACAAGGGAGCTAGACAAGGACAAGGAAATGAATGGGCGCGCAGCCACAAAGAAAGTGGACACATATGCGTCAGGAATACGGGACTTTCACCACGCATGGCAACAAGTGGATGCGTGGGTGAAAGTAGACGGCCGATGGAAAATTACCAGCTGTATAGCGGTATTACTCCAGCCATTGCCTGAGGCCAGAGGAGCTGCCTATATAAAGGCGGCACAAATCAGAGTAATCATCAAGTCATCAAGTCGTGATCAAGTAACAAGTAATTAGGGCCTTACGAGTAACCTTAAAAACTTATCAAGGAAACACAAGGAGCAAAGGAAAAACTAGGAACTATACAGGCCTTACGAGTAACCTGTCCAGTTCACCAGATAGCAACAAGTCCTTAAATTAGGACAACAAACACCGTACCCAAGCTAGAGTAAATTTGAGAGAAGCCAAGTATTTCCAGGAGTATCCAAAGTCAGTGGTAGGCACGAGGATATATCCTACTGCCGAAATTCCAGGATCTATATATTCTGACGAGTACCAATTGCTGAGGAAAATCCTGCTTCGTGATAATAGCTACGGGATTTGTCCCAAAGCCATAAAGCAAAAGCCATCTCAACGAGCATAGCGAAAGGGGTGCAGAGGTGTGGAGCACAAGTCAAGCACACGATACAGGCCGAGACGATAACCAGCAACGGCTACAGGAGCAAGAGGAAGGCGAGAAGGGTCGACGAGGGATTCGAAGTGACTCACCAACGCTGTCCAAGTCCAGAACTACCGTAGAGACACCGTCATATACAACCGAGCCCACTAGTGATTTTGAATAAACATAAGCATTAACAACTGAAATCAAACGTGTTTTTAATTTCACCGGGGCACAAAATAAATTTGTTGTGCCGAACCTAGCCCAAGAGATATTGTAAATATCCCGAAGGACGAAAAAGGATCGTTACAGTCTATATGTATTATTTCCCCTGGATAACTTGGGATGGGTGTTGGTTGAATTTTTTGATTTGGGGTGCCTTTGATATTTCGCAAGTTTGCATGTTTGACACGCTTTTACCACCGCTTATATTTTCTTTTTCATGCCTGGGAAAAAAACTTTTAATAGGATCTGTTTTTATACCCTTGCAGAGGGTATTATAAAATTGGTCAGATGTTTGTAACGCACAGAAGGAGACGTTTCCGACCCCATAAAGTATATATATTCTTGATCAGCTTGAGAAGCTGAGTCGATATAGCCATGTCCGTCTGTCCGTCTGTCCGTCTGTCCGTCCGTCTGTGCGTATGCGTTTTACTCAGCCATCTTAAGAGATATCGGGTTGAAATTTTTTTTGGAGACTCTTTATTACCTGTGTGAGATAAAGTATGAAAATCATCGGGATCGGACTACTATATCATATATTGTTTAATAATCATTAAATGTGTTTTGAATTCAGTAGTTTGAAAAATATTTGAGCATATTCATAATACGACAACTAATGCTGTTGATGTATGAAATTTCACTTTTCTTATCGAATTAAATATAATAAAGAACTGCAAGGGTATATAAACTTCGGCAAGGCCGAAGTTAACTTCCATAGCTCGTTTATTTTCTATTGCATTTCTATGAGCTTTAACATGTTCCTTAGTTATGATTTCTTGTTGCTGGCTATTGTCATGGGCATCTGTAGTTTGCATCTGCGTGAATCTTGCTTTGTAGTTCCTAAAATGTTCCGGGAATATTGACCGAATTTTCCCCATGATGCTTTCGGAAGTGAAAATACCATTTACTATTCTAGGATCCATTTTTGCTTTTAAAATTTCTACAAGATCGCTTTCTGAATAATCTCTTCCTTCTACCGTATGTCTGTGATATGTAGGGAATGGTAATTCAAATGTCGTGGTCTCGTTATCGCCCTTGAGGATTATTAGTTGATTCTTAAAGACGTTAATGGGGATGTCCATTGTTGGTATAAGTTCGTGACCTGAGTTTTCGTCACTATGCACTGTAGCTGCTGACGTACTGCTAGCATTTATGCTAGTGGGATTTCCCGAAAGTGCGTCTGCTAATACATTTGAGCTACCCGGTTTATACTTCAACTTGTAGTTGTACTCCTCCAGATAACTTTTCCACTTTTTTAGTTTCGTGTTATTATTTTTCAGACTGAGTGCATAGGTAAGCGGTTGGAGGTCTGTATAAATTGTCACTTTTGATTTGCCGTAAAGGTACATCCTCAATTTTTCCAAGGACCATACTATGGCTAACATTTCCCTCTCGTTAGAGAATACCTCAGCCAAATGGCGGAAGTGTTCCTCCTCAGATTTGCTGAATATTATGATATCATCGATATAGACATAGCATATTTTCCCTATATGATCTCTTAAAATGTCGTCAAGGGCTCTTTGGAATATAGATGGGGAATTCTTCAGACCGAAGGTGGTGAACTCGTATTTCCCTCTATTTACAGCGAATGCTGTTTTTTCAATATCAGATTTTTTTAAAGTATTTATTGTTGCCCAACTGGGCAATCATTTCTCTAATTTCTGGGATAGGATATTTATCCGAAATGGTGACTGTATTTAATTTTCGGTAGTCAATGACCATACTATTTTTTTTTCGTTCCAGACTGTCGCTTTTCTTTGGGACAATCTATAAGGGAGAGTTATAGGACGACCGTGAGGGTCGTATTATACCATCTTCTAGTAATTCTTGAATTTGCTCTTCGACTATTTCTTTCAGAGAAGCTGGGTACGGGTAATGTCTTGAATAGACTGGAGTGTCTATCGTCGTTCGAATTTCTCCTTGGACGTTAGTAGCATAGGTCAACTTTATATCTGGACTCGCAAATAGCGATTTGTACTCTTCTTGAAGTGCTTCTAGCCTTAATTTTTGACGACCCGATAGTTGATCTCAGTTGATCGTGTGGACCTGATGAGTTTGCATTTGTCTCACTTTAACAACGTGAGAGTTGGTTGACAGGTAGTAGGTTTTTTCCCACATCTGTAATGGCATTAAGTTCTTTTACTGTGTCATTGCCTAAAATTCCATGAAACGATGTTAAATTTGGTAGTAAGAAAAGAATTATAGGTTTATTGGGTTCATTGAAAAGACCCAAGTGGACATGTTCTCGCATAGAACTTGTGCTCATTTGGTTTTATTATACCTAGCTATTTCAGGTTAAATGTAATTTTTATTTGAACCGGTATCTATTAGAAAATTGTATACTGTTCCGTCTTTGTCCCGGACTACAAAGTACGGCAAAGAAGAACACAGTATTTTTACTTACTCTTTTCAGTAAATCTGGTTGTGGGGGATTGATGCTTGGCCTATTCATGTAATTTACTTTCTTAGTTATCATGAAACCATCTACTTCCATTGGTATAGGTTTTGGTTGGGGCTTTGGTGCGAGAGGCCTGGGTGGTGCATTAAAGAATGCTTGGTTGTTTTGGAATGGGATATTCTGGGGGACATTATAGTCCTGAGGAAAGTTTTTTTGGGGTATAAATGTGGGGATTGTACCAGTTGGTGTTGTTGCGTGGTTTGGGGGGAAGTACCGGAGGGTACGACCATTTGGGGGAGTGTTGATTCTAGTATACTGTGCTGGTTTATGTACCGTATTCAGACGAGGGTGCTGGTAGCCGAAACCAATCGAATTTTAAGTATGCTTATTATTCAGGTCTTCTATCATTTGTAGCGCATGTTTAAGGTTAAGAGGCTGCGCCAATCTTATCCTGTCTGATAGGTCACCATTCAGGCCCATAATAAAAGTATCTAGGGCTCTGTCCCTTATCTGTTTTGATAAGACCATCATAACTGCGGGACCGTGTCGCATATTCTTAATTTGGCCAATGATTAAGGGCATCTGGTGAATAACTGCGAGATAAAACTCATGGATTGTACTATTCTTCTGGCTCATGGAAAACAACTGATATTCTAATGTACCCAAATCTCGTCTATCCGAATATTCTTCCAAAAGGCATTTCGAGATTGCCTCCCAATGTAATGCGGTATAATTCACTTATAGCACTATATTTGCATGACCGGTAATTTTATCCCTGACTGTGAATAACATCGCGAAATATTTCGGTGTTCCTTGTAAAGGAGCAAAAGCATCCATTACACGCGAAACTGTAGAGAACCAGGTTGTAAATTCTGCTGGGTTATCTGAGAATTCTCTAAGACCTTTCACTAAATCTGGAACCTTATCTAGCTCACTCCAGTTGTCTTGCACATTTAAGGTCAAGTCTCTGTACACTGAGTTTGCTGGTTGAGCCGAGTTTAAACGCTCTATATAAGTCTCCATTCTAGCTGCTAATAACCCATCGATGGCTGCATCTAAACCTTGGATGGATATGGCTTCTATACTTCTGTTTGCAGCGCCTGAGGTTGATGCATTTTGTGGCTCTGTAGGTGTTGTTTTTCCTGATTGAAGGACTGCGGCCTTCACCCAACTATCATTAGTCATTTTCGGTTTCAAAGAAGAATTATTTCACTCAAAAAAAAAAAAACAAGTACGTAGTGCAGTACCATCAACTAATTATTCGAAAAATAAGCAAATTTGCGACGCGATACCGTTTCAGAGAGAGAAAATTTTGAATGGATATGGCTTTCGATTTACAGAATTTGTTAGTAAAGATAACTACTTTAAATGTTAGTTGGTTCGTTTTTCGTTTCTTACAATACTAGTTCGTTTTCTTTTTAAAATTTTTGTTCGTTTCCTAAGATACTAATTCGTTTTTCGTTTTTCGACTTTTTTCTAATAAATCTTAAGTACTATTTCTTTTTCTTTTTCTTCTTTGATGTTGCTTAAGTAATTAACGGTTTGTTTCTTTTGTTTCACTTATTTTTAACTTAACTTACATTAATATTATCTTCATTTCGGTGCTTTTATTGGTTGGTTGGTAGGGGTATTCGCTTTTCCCACGTTGAGGTACTAACGCTCCGGATCCAAACACTTGTTGTACCAATATTCCTCCGAACGGATACTAGAGGAATGCAGCGATCAAATTTTTTGTTTTGACCCCGACTGACCATAGCGAAGTTTTTTATTAGCACTGCGTTTATTTCGCTAATCGTTTAAAGGCGTATTTATTTGCGTTTACTTTGATTAACACTTATAGCTAATGCCGTTTACTTCACTCGATCAAGGGGTCCCTGCTCGGAGTACAAGTTGTACTCGGGTTAAAGACTGAATTGTGTAGATCGATTATGTTTGAATGAAGCCTCTGGTTTTGGGCGTCGATAGTGACAGCCACGCTTGCTGAGTCCAACGCTAGCGTGGGATCTGTTTATCGTGAAATCGATTAAGCGACGTGACGTCTGGTGTACCGAACTTGATGCTTATTGCTGAATTGATTTATTGAATTGGGCGGCTTGCCGTCTGGTGTACCGAATTGTTTGTATGCGATCATGCGTTTCAGGGTTATCTGGTGACATTCTTGGCGGTTCCTTCTATGATTGAGTCGATGCTCGTTATGATGAGTCTTGGCTGTTCTTTATTGTAGCATGATGGGTATGGAATGAGTGTGACTATAGTTATAGAGTACGCCTGGTCTTAACTTATAGAAGCCTATATATAAATTTCAATTCTGTAGCTCTTATTGTCTAGGGTGTGTTTGCGTTGATCCAGACGGACGAATAGATGGACGGACTGACGGACAAGGCTATTTCTATATACTATATACTATATCTATATTCTTTATATGGTCGGGATGCTTCCTTCTGAGCGTTGCAAACTTCTGACCAAAATTAATACACTCCTTTAGCAAGGATATAAACAGAATAAATAGGAAAGCAGTCTTGAATCCTTTGGTCGAGTGAGAAGTAAATTCTAAGGTCCAAGGTTAGTAGTTGTCGATCCACGTTGGGATGACGAAATAATAGAGCTACAAAAATGCTGCAATTAAGATGTTATTATTTTCTTAATAATTGAAAATAAATAATTCAATAATAATTAGATTTTTTGTTTTGTTTTGTGTAATTTTGCGTTGATTATTTACTAAAATCAAACAACAATGTAAATACAAATGCGAAAATCACTATATTATAGATATACTATATACTACATACTATAATAAATGTCAATAAATGCATCCGTTTCCTACAAGTTTTTATATTGTTTATCAGTAGTTAAAAATTTCTCTCACGGCTGCTAAGCAACGGTGCTTATCAGGCAAATAAAACGGTTCAAATACGTGGGGAAATGGTGTATCCCACCCAGTGACTCTTTTAACAGGTGCTTCAAGTTGTAGAAAGCATGTTTCCTGAATGCAAGCAGCTAGTTCTGCGCCAAAGCCTTGAGTATATGGAGCCTCATGCGCAACAATCACTCGACCTGTTTTCCTAACAGACTAAGATAAAATAAAAAATACTTTAAAAAGTTCACGATGTACATATAACATTAGGTCGCTTACGTTGCATATTGTAGTTCTATCCCATGGTAATATTGATACTAAGTCAATAACCTCACAATTAATACCAAGATGCTTCTTCGATAAATCTGCAACCTGCAACCAATGTATTAAATAAAACTTTTACTCATATCTGTATTTCCCAAAAAACTTACTTCCAATAAAACGTGGACTTGGGTACCCCATCCAATTAAAGTCAAGTCGTTTCCTTTCCGCAAAATGTCAGCTTTTCCTAGCTCTGAAGTATAAAAGTTAGTTGGTACTTCTTCCACGGCGGCACGGTATAATGTTTTTGGTTCGAACACAATGCACGGATTATGATCTTTTATACATGCAAGTAAAAGTCCCTTTGCCTTTATCGGTCCCCGTGGAATCTGCAAAGAAAATTAATTTTATCGAAAATAAATAATATCACGTATGCATTTGAAATACATAAATACACATATCTAAATCAATATAGAATTTTTCTTACAAGCTTTCATTTTTATGTGTAACTAATAGACATCTGCATGGCCCAATTCACTCAATACGCAAAATTGAGTACATTCGAATGGAATAGAATTGAATGAGTGAGAAACACACAATGAATGAATGTTTAAATATATTTTGACACTCATGCAAAGCGAATTGAGTGAGAATGAGACATGCTGAAAACATTCGAATTACTCGGGTATCGCAGAACATTCATTGTATTTCGTTTTTTTTTTTTCGTGTGGCGTGCCGAAGTTTAACAGTCACAAAAATGGAAGAAGAGAAAAATAGCCGCTGCGTCACACATACACACATAAATTGGCAGAGTCAATTTCGTTTTTCTGCAGAGCAAAATAACAACAACAACCGTTTTGACATTCGAATACATTCGAAGCCTATCCTCTCGTTTTCGCTTATTTCATTCGTGCTTCGCGAAATCACTCACTCATTCATATTTATTCTGCTTTGTACTCATATTCACTCAACTCAATTTAGCTGTTGTACATTGGAATGTCACTTTATTGCAACTCATGCAGATGTCTATTATCTATACATCTATGCATTTTTTGGATTACAACATACGACTACACGAAGACCAGGAGTGTGGGCAAAATATCCTTCTGGGCTTTGAGAATGATACAACGCCCCATGTCCAACAGCACCACACGGCACTCGAAATGTTAGAGATCCGCAGTCAAACAGGCCACCGCTTCTGTATCTATATTTAGCGGCTTCATTGATAATTTGATCAAAGCTGGGAAATATATAGTCAGCAAATTGAATTTCCGCTATTGCTGTAGCTCCAGTATTCGCGACGCCTATGGCAAATCTAAAATCAAAACAAATACAATCCATTTTTAATTAAAATTAAAAGGAGGTGAGTATTCTCGCCGATTTCGGTAGTCCATGCACCAAGTAAATCAAATATTTTCAATTTATAATAATAAACGTATTGGTGTATATATTTAAAATTCTGTTCACATGATGTTTAGCAAGCATATTTCTCTGCTCGGTATTCCATGCCCCAAGTAAATAAAATATTTTCAATTTGTAATAATAAATGTATTTGTGCTGTTTAGCAAGCATATTTCTCTGTCTCGCTCATTTCACTCAAAAAATCCATAATACACACGAAACCAAGTCTGTGGCAGGAAAGTTTTCTACAAACAGCACCAATCTAATGGTTGTTGACCCATCTTCCCCTAAGTAAAGGCAACCGACGGAGTTTGGTCAACAACAGGGCGAAGGTTGAAACAATTAAGTGTGATGATCACATACATACATGACTTTGACAACGTAAATTTTTAAGGCGACAGTCTCAGCTCCCGTAGGAAACTTAGAGAAAACTTACGAAGGAAAAATAATCCGTTTGTTAGTAGATGCGGGGACAGGTGCATGCAAATATTGATTCAGCTAAACGAAAAATCGTATTCGACTCAGGTGTCGAAAACACAAAATATCCCATGTCGAAATGGACATTTTTTAAAAATCAATGACGCCGATGTGTTAATCGTTGTAAAAGAGTGCGCTGGCTCAAATTTTCAAATTTTTAAAAGTAACAACTTTACGCGCTGCTCGATCAGACGATAAATTAATAAAAATGGGATAACGATAAATCATCTATCTTGTTTTTTTTTTTTTTTTTTTTTGAGATGGCAAACCGCTTTTTTTTTTTGCTAGGCTCTATTCCATTTTAACACGGATGAGAAATGTTGTGAAAAAACCTATGTCCTAAAATTTGGTTACAGATTCTAGCAGGTATGTAGGTTAATTACATTTTCACCCGGCGCCATCTGCATCTTATTCTATACATACATATAATAAATTGGAGAAATGCCATTTTCTGGTACCTTTCGTTTGTGAGTATTATTTTTTTTTGGAAAACAGGCGAGTTTTTAAATACCAATTTCTGACACTCGGATACTCGTGCAATCGAACTTTGGTTGGCCTTGCATTCCGCAATTGGCATTCACACATGCATATGATACTTAACTTAAAGCCAAGCTTTGTCTGGGGCAGGCAGAATGTTAGTTAAGGCCCTAGACAAAGCTTGGCTTTAAGTTAAATTCTGAATGCTGCTTGCTGCCATAAGATTCAGCGCAATACATGTGACCACCTCGAAAACTTCCACAATATTTTTGTTGAGAAAAGCATAATTTTGTTGCCTAAAATTGTTTAAGGGAAAATAATTCTTCTTTCTGGTCTGATTTTGTTTCGGAGACCTAATCAAGTTTAAGAAAAAAATATCAAAGAAGCTAACTTTGACAATGCCGAAGTTTTTATACCCTTGCAGTCCTTGGCAATAATATTTTTACATTTTAAAATTTGTTTCCCTGCAACTCAATTCATCAACACACAAACAAAACATTCAAATTATTTCTCTTTTTCCTACAAATTTTTCCTCCATTATTCTATAAGCAAAGCACACGCATACACATGCAGTTCGTGTAGCGCTGCGTCTGTGTGTGTGTATGCATGTGCTATGTTTGATTTGCTGATGACGTAGTTCTATTTATGATGATGTGTTCTATTTATCCGATCAGATTCAAATTTTAGGATCGGAACGGACGGACGGGCGGCCGGACGGACGGACAGACGGACATGGCTATATCGACTCAGCTTTTCATCCTGATCAAGAATATATGTATATACTTTATGGGGTCGGAAACGTCTCCTTCTGTGCGTTACAAACATCTGAACAATTTTATAAAATAACAAACAAATAACAAATGCATTTACGTTTTTTTTTTTTTTAATTTTGTTAACACGCTTTTTATAAGCATATCTTAGTATCACGGTCACTTAAGCATACGAGCACCCTAGCGCTCCCACCAGTCAACTGACAACTCCGGCCTTATGTCTTTCTGGATATTAGTATCAAATTTAAGTGTGCCAAATTTGATTGCACTAGATATTACGGGAGAAAATCGAATTTCTCCAAATAACGGGGACTGAAAGGAGCGTGGCAAAATCTTTACACATACGAAATGTGCGCATTTACTTTTAGTTTTTGAGATAAACGCTTTTTTTAAATTGCGGGGACGGAAAGGAGCGTGGTAAAAATTTGAAATAAACTCGATCATTTTACATACTACACGAGCGATCAAAAAAGAAGACAAGACAACACTACACAAAAAAAAACAATACTTTTAACTTCAAAAAACGGGTGGGAACGAAATACAAAAAAATCAATAAGTTAGCAGCGCATCACCAAAACAATATGTATGTATGTCCGTTTGTAAATGTTTTGATATTAATAAAACAAATTTTTGTTTTGCATGTAACTTTAACTTTAAACTTGTTGTTCCAAAAATTTGTTGAATTAATTTAATATGTATTAAAATCAACACCACGAAAGAGATAAAAACTGTAGTTAGGCAACAGAGCAAAAAAAAAAAAAAAAAAAACAACCGACTTCCATGAGTGACAATAAGTAGCTACATATGAAGTATATACTGACATAGTTTTGAGCACATTGAGCTTTCGATATGTGCATATCACGGAAAGTGCCTTGGGAACAAAGGCAGTCTAATTTTTCTTTGTATAATTCTTGAGTCGGACTGGTGTTGCATCAGCATTGATTTGTAATGACACAGGTGGCCCACAAAAACGGGATCGATGCTAAGTTCAACGTTAATACCATGTCCTTCTATGCTTATGCCTAAAGTCATAAACTTGTGTCAAAGTACTTGTAACTTTTTGAAGATTGGCCTCTAGCCGGCATAATTGCAAAGTTTGAGGAAAAAAAAATATTATTTTCCATTACCACTTGAAATTAAAATTAGCGACTAAATTGCACTCATTCAACATATGAAAGCTCTTTGCCACCTATTTAACTTAAGCGATTAGATAAGCGTTTTAATGTTATTAAATTGTGTTCTAAATGAGGAAACCAAGTTTTGGTTAATGATTAATGTAATGCAGTGTTGTTTATGTAAAATTTTAATTGGTAAGCTTGAATACAAACCCAGCTATTCCTTGCTCACACAGAGGCGTATTAAAAACTCGTTCATTTCCATACTTGTCACGCAAATTGACAGAACACCTGACGAGAGAAAGACAAAAATCTTAATAAATAAGGAAAACATAGCATAAATACTAATTGAAAATTTTGGAAAATTCATATACAAATGAAATAGTAAATAACAGACAAATTGACGATTTTGGGAAGTTACAAATACAAATTAAATATTAACAGACAAAATGTAAGTATAAAAATGTAAGTATCTTTATTAAATATTATTCTTTTTACGTGCTTCATATCAAACATGTCTTTAGCTTTTATAGTCTTTGAGAAAATCAGTTTTATTTAATTTGAGGAGGCAGAATGGAGCGTGACAAAATTTACAAAAAATCAAATCTGCGTGCTTACAAAGCGTCTTATATATAGTCCGATATATAGTTGTTTATACAGATGGACGAACATGGCTAAATCGTCTCGGCTGTTGACGCTGATATTTATTTGTATATATGTAATATAATTATTATATTATATTATATATTATAAATATATAATATAATATAATAAATAATCGTTTAAAAATAAAACCAAATTAATCTGCCTTTGCAAACCAAAACCCCAGTGTCAAATTATTTGAAAAATTTGGGATTTTACTATAGAAGCAATTCAGTGTAAAAAATAATGACCAGTAGTAAAGTAATCGTTATGTATGTATGTTAGATAGTGTACTATAGAAGCAATTCAGTGTAGAAAAATAATGACCAGTAGTAAAGTAATCGTTATATATGTATGTTAGATAGTGTTGATTAAGTGACTAATAAGTCGAAGCCTACTAGTTAGTTCCAATTGATTGACAGGTTGGCATTAACTTTGCACTTGGAATGGTGCATGGAATGTTGAGTTTTCAGAATGACAAGCATATTTGCTTTATCAATACATCTGGATGGAAGTACCATTCCATCCAGCGACTTGGCTAAATACCTGGGCCTCGTTATGGACAGACGTCTCTCTTGGAGGACGCATCTTAGCAACAAACGTAACCAATTGAACGCCAGACTCAGGAGCCACCTCTGGCTGTATGGTCATGGTATTTGCTTATTATCCTCTGTTGGATAGATTGCAAATTGGAGAAACCCAGTTAAATTAAAAAAAAAAAAAGAAAAAAAAAAACTTATTTAGAAACAAATGTTGAGATCTATCTTCAAGTAACGTCCTATATAAAGAGGGACATCGGGCTAAAGAACTCAGTTAATAAACCTGCTGGGAACTTACCCTACAAAAGTGTATAAAAGTAAGAGTGCTACAAAATAAGTAAAAATGAAAAGTATAAAAGTATAGACAAGAGTGAACTACATAGTGCTACCGAAGTGGACGCCACGAAATATGAATGGTTCGAAACTTCCAATTATAAAGGTCTGGTGTATCTTCAGCTGCCATTGAGTATAATAGAATCTTAATTTTTAAACAATCTTAAAATATATAGTTTTTAATATAAGCAAAATGTGAGAAAACAAATTTTAAAAACCAGAGGACAGACGTCAAAGTTTGTATACCCTTGCAAGTTCATTGAGTTAATCTTTCCTTAACTCTAGCCGTCACTGATTGTTCCTATGGAATCATCCTTGGTGATATAGTCACCCGATCTTTATCAAATTTGGCAGTCTTTAATAGTTATGTTAAACTGAGGAATAACATTTTTATAATAATCGCGTAAAAGTGACGAAGTTAATGACAGTCACTGTCACAGTCACAGTCACTATCACGATCTTGATCAAATTTGACACAGTCGTTTATAGGTGTAATAAATACTCCAATATTCGATAATAGCTTAGGAAATAACGAAGTTATTAAGAAAACTGTTCGTCACATTGCCGTTTGTATGGGAGCTATATGATGTAGTGGCCCGATCCGGCTGAATCCGAGATATACAAACTGTGCACTATAAACAAGTCTACATGCAAAATTTCAACTCTGTGGCTCCAACGGTCTAGGAGGAGTTTGCGCTGATCCAGACGGACGGACATGGCTATTTGAACTTGTCTCGTCGTGCTGATCAAGAATATATATACTTTGTATGGTCGGAGATGCTTTCTTCTATGCGTTGCACACTTCTGACCATGGGTAAAAAAACGAGTGCCTTTCGCAATTTTTGGACTATGGTAATTCAACTGACTAATTAATTTTATTTATTTCTACTAACCCAGACAATTTATATCAATGAAACTAACATTGGCTTTGGCGACGTTTGTATGGGAGCTATATGATATAGTGGTCCGTTCCGGCTAAATCCGAGATATACAAACTGTGCAATATATATACTACATGCAAAATTTCAGCTTTGTAGCTCTTAGGGTCTAGGAGCAGATCACATAGATCTAGACAGACGGACGGACATGGCTATATGAACTCGTCTCGTCATGCTGACCGAGAATATGTGTACTTTATATGGTCGGAGATGCTTCCTTCTATGCGTTGCACACTTCTGATCAAAATTAGTATGCTCTTTTTGCAAGGGTATACAAATTGGTTTCGATTTTTTTGTCATTTTGCCCCAAAGCTCCCGGAACAGAGGTTGGATGTCTTCGCAAAATTTGTAGCCTGTTCAATTCTAAGAAGCTTTGTTGGGAAAAATTTGTATAAAATAAATATTTTATGAAAAAAGTACCCTTCTATGAGTATTTACTGGAGCGTAGTTTTGTAAAAAATAACTATTTTATGCAAAAATGATTGATTGCAGTTGAGTTGTTGTTGGATAATGTCACAGTTGCCACCGAAGGGTCAGGAGTCGAAGCGAAATAGTTTCATAATATTTTTAACAAAGTTAAATTGTGGAAAATTGTATTATTGTGTAAAATACAAATTTTACACGATTTTGAACAAACTTTTAAGAAAAACTCGAAGTATCCTTTTTGTATCATAGTTTAGCTTTAGAATATAACGTTGGCAAGTTGAAAAAATGTGGTGTCGAGAACAATGCGTTCAAAACATTCAATGCCATGCGTATTTCCAACGCCGGGCAGCACTTCTCAGGGCTATAACTTTATATTTTAACGTTTAATATATATTTGTTAAATCTACTCTTAAATTAGAGCCTAACAACAAGTTTGAGATATTTTTCTTAATCTAGTACTTAAGATAAAGGGAATAGGCAAGAACATTAGGGTGTACATCCAGTTTCGCAGAATACTTTTGTTGTTGACTACCTATTTCAGATTTTACGCTAGGTATATTTAGATCATTTTGAATGTTGTCGTTCCGTATGTACCACGGAGACCCCATGATTGATCTTAAAATAATCGACTGCGCCCTTTGTATAATGTCGACCTTGCTGATACTTGCATTTCCTCATAGTACGGCACCGTAAGTCCAGATGGGTTTCAGTACGGAGTTGTATAGGAGGACTTTATACTCCACACGTAGAGGAGACCGAGCATTGATGATCCAATGTAAGCTACTAGCTTTCACTTTAAGCTGAGGTGTTCCTCTAATTTTGCAGAGGCTTGTATTGGGTATTTGGATCTGCTGAGGATTGCCGTGTCATCGGCAAAAGTGGACGTGGTAAGTCCTAAACTCGTTGGTAAGTCTACAGTGTGCAGCAGGTAGAGCAATGGGCCGAGTTCACTGCCTTGCAGTACACCAGCTTTGATTTCAAAGTCAGCCGAGACGGAGCCATTATATCTTACAGCGAATTGCCTATTGTAAAGGTAAGATTCCATGAGTTTGTGGGTGTACTGCGGGAGTTTTTGCCGTATTTTGAACATCAGACTCTCCAGCCAAACTCTATCGAAAGCCTGGGCAACGTCGAGAAAGACAGCCGTACAGTATTATTTTAGTTCGAATGCTGTTCGTATTTCGGATGTTATGCGATTGACTTGTTCAATTGTTCGGAAGCCGAACTGGTGTGAAGGTATTGTGTTCTCCGATGCCAGAAATGAGTTTAGTCGGATCTGCAGGACCTATTCAAAAATCTTCGAAAGACATGGCAGCAAACTAATTGGCCTATAGGATGATGGTTGGGTTTTGTCCTTTCCCACTTTAGGAATCATGATGATAGTGGACCTTTTCCGTACTCTTGGGAAGTAGCCAATGCTTATTATAGCGTTGAACAGTTTGCAGATGTATTGTATGGCAATGGTTCATTAAGGATCATTTTCGGTGTGATTAGGTCATGGCCAGGGGCTTTGTTCGGCTTTATGTGGTTTTTAATAACTGCAGTGATCTCATCCGATTGGAGTTTCGAGTACTCACAATCCGTTAGTTAATGTGCTCGAAGAGGGAAGTACAAATGAGTTTGATGTTGGATTTGGCTGGAAAACCATTTTAAGATGTGTGGCAAATACGGATGCCCTCTCTTCGTCACTGCGGGCCCATCCACCGGTTGGACCCATAATCGGTGAAACTGTCTGCTGTGTGGTTCCCTGTTTCTGTCCGTGGTGCAAATGCCATCTTTATGATGTTCACCGCAGCCAACACACACTGACCTAAGACTGCAATTGTTGGAGGTGTGGTTGTATTCCTGGCAGTTTTTACACTGCGGTGGTTGGTATTTCTTATGGGGCTCCTCTACGGTGAGTCTTCTGTGCAATAGGAGCTTCATTTGGCTTCGACCGCATTGCATCTGGTTGGAGCTCGATTTTAAAAAGCGGCTGTGCGACTTTATTATTGTTGATGATGTTGACAACGGACTTAACCGCAAACTCTTTTTCGGCAAATGCGTCTGGTATTTCTTGAGTTGGGACCGATGGCTCGATCCCCTTTAACACAAAAGCCTAAGGCCCTTTACTGCTTTTTAGTTGGTAGGTATAGAAGTTGATGTTAGCATTACGGAGGTACTTTTCGATGATGCGGAAATTGTCCTCAGTTTGGGTTAGACATTTAATTTCTTTTATGTTACCCCTGTTGAGAGGGGTTACAACAACGTTATTTGCCCCTACTGTTTCTACTAGTTTCGAAATCCGGGCGCTGCAGTTGGCTCCACGGATGTATAAAGGGAGTGGTCTAGCCGATTTAGCTTTATCTACAGCACCGGCTTGATCGTCTTGCTAATCGGCAAGAATTTTAAAACGATTCCCGCTTAGAAGTGCTACTCGTTCATTTGGTTTGGTTATTTTCGGCGTATTGCCCTTTTTTTCTTTTGCGGGCTTAGCTTCCGCTTAGTTATTTTAATATATCTATCTATTCCAGTTTGGACAGAAGCCGTTGGGTTTATTTTCGTGGCTGAATCTGGGCGACTTGTCGTTGACGGCTTGAGGCGGGTCAATACTTTGGCAGATGTTGCAGTAGTTGCTGTCAACGAGCTGACGGTGCAATCGGTGACGCAGTTATCGATATTGATGGAGAAGCACACTGCTCTCTCCACGGCAAATTGCTGTTGATTGCTGAGTGGCTTGCACTTTCAGTGTTATTGCTTACGGTAGCATTCAGTGGACTTTTGTCCGGGCGGCGATACGTGTTTTAAGCCGTCTTCAATTCGACTACCCGTACAAATCCATCTTCACTTGGAAAAACTTTCATAACTCGACAGAGCGGCCATTCGCAGCGCTGGGTGTTGTCTTTCATAACAACTATGTCGTCGACCTCTAAGTTTGACACATCTTTATGCCATTTCTCCCGATGTATAAGTGTGGGAAGATATTCTTTAATAAAGCGTTTCCAGTAAGAGTCGATCTGATACTGCGAGATTCTCCAAGCTCGTTTCTCCATCGTATTGGAAGTAAAGTTGCCTGGGCCATGGAATGTGCAACTTTGCGGGATAGAAATATCGTTTGGACATAGACCAAGTTCGTCATCGGGGTCATCAGATTCCAGTATATATAGTCTGCTGTTGACGAGATATTCTGATTCCATAAAAATTGTTTCCAACGTTTCATCGCTGGGATTTGCGTTTACTGTTAAAACTGATTCAACTGCCCGTTTAAAACAGCCTACTAGTCGCTCCTAGCAGCCTCCGAAGTATGGTGCATTTGCTGGAATGAAATTCCAAATTATTTTAATATTTGCCGTATACTCTTTTACGGCACACTCATGGTCTTCTAGGGCCTCTTATAACTCTCGTAATGCACCGCGAAAATTTGTGCCACTGTCTGACCATATAAATCATCAGTTGCATTATTCTTCGAACCTTTTCGTTAAGTTATTTATGTACCTCCCAATCCAGGCAGTACTGAGAATCAATTTATTGTATACGGAAATTCTTTATAGGAGTATTTTCATTGAGTGTTCCATCTACGACCCCTGTTTGGTCTAATTCTTCTATAATGGGTTTTTGAAGATACCAAGTGGTTTCGGGTCTTTGAAGAAATTCGGGTCCTGTCAACATCCAATGAAGTTTATGCTCTGATATGTTGTCACGCGTTATGACGTCAGGGATGTTTTTGTTTTTTGTTGATAGCCATCGGCACTCTGCTCTTACCGATTTTTTACAAATCTCAACTATTCGATTTGCGACAAAAACATCCACGCGTTCATCGCTAGATAACACCAGATAACACCGTACGTGACTCAGTCCAAAAGTAAAGTTGATCTATGTTGATTTGCAATTCATGCCTTATCATTTCAGCCAATCAGCATCCTAGTACGGCGGTCATCGTTTCTGGTTAAGGAATAGTTATATGTTTGATTGGAGAAACCCTTGCGTTGCTTTCCTCCTTAACATAGCCGCATCTGATATATGCAATTGAAAAATATGTTTTTGAACTTGCGTCATTAAATATGTGCATTTCAACGCGGTCAATGGGTCATATAGCGAATTAACTACTGATAATACATTCCTCTTTGTTGGTGTAACTTTGCCAGAACGCAGATCATCTGTAACTTTATGCATTACCGTAATGGAGTACGTGAAGAAGTCGTCTTTTGCGCATTACTATATTGATGGCTCTCTTTCTTGATCAAGATCTCTCCATTGTGTTGCAGTATCACATTCTGTAATGCTCATCTGATTGAACATTTCGCGAATGTCTGCTACGACTGCTACCGCATGTAGCCGAAATCGTATCAAAATTCCTATTATAGACGTTGACCAGTCTGGGCCAGTAAGCAGGTTGCTATTGAGGGACCGTTCCAAGTAGCTGCAGCGTCGAACACAAGTCGAACCATGGCGGGCTTATTTGGGTTGATAACAGCAAAATGTTGTAAAAACCACAGTTTTGGAGAGTTAAGAACGTTCATGTCTGTTAATTGGACGGCGTCCCGTTTGTCTAAAAGTTTTGGTATTTCGTTCTCATATGCTTCTGCGGTATCCTTGTCTCTCAAAAGCTTTGTGTTGTCGTTGTCCTTGTCGTTGAAAATACATTGACTTGCTTTCCGGTCATCCGATTTCCATGGTAACCCAATTTCGTAGAAGTTTAATTGTACTTTGCTATTGCTAACCGCTCTTTCACAGACCGTGTTTTACTGCATTGGGTATGATGGAATTTTAAACAACTGTAACATGCTTTGTTACGATTAGCTAAATCCCATCTCTTTTTAATATCTCCTGTTAAGAATATGTTGCACTTGTTTAGAGTGTGTTTTTCCTCGCTGTAAATAAAGCAAATTGCTTTCGGTTTTGGCTCGCCTCTACCACTAGTTGTTGGGATTGGCTTACTTTCAATTGCTCTGCGAATGACGACTGCTGGTTAATTAATGTTACCTTTTTGAAGAATAAAACATCTTGGATTAAATCTGTTTGTCTTTGTGCTCACTCAGCTAGCTTGTCAAATTTACAGAATGAAGCGCATACGATTGCATCTCGTAGATATGCGCCCCATTCTCGAAGATAGTTTTCGGACAGTTTTTATCATCATAGCTAGTAATCGTTGCTTTATCTAAGATCGATAGGATTTTTTCCGCATCTGGTTCATGGCTCTTATTGCCATGCTCGGATTATTGATTTCATCCAAATTATTCTGGCAATCTCCAGATTGCGAACGAACCCACACTGAAGTTCGCTCATTTCGCACAGTTGTTTCGTTCGCACATGCGGGAAGAACAATCCGTTAGTGCGACTTTGGCTTTCAGAACATTTTTCTTACTTACCAGTGATTCGTCTTCCGCTTGAAGAAGTTCTAGTTCCCTTTGAACTATTAGTATTTCATTTTGCATACTAGTTAAGTCTGTCTCTGTGTTTTTTCAGTTGGGTTGTTATCTGCCTCTGACAGTATCCGTTTGTTGTTTATAAGCTTTGTTCCAGTGTAACTAAACGCTGCTCCAGAACTGTTGCATTTGATCCATCAGAGTCTTTGGTGCTGACAAATGATATGGCATTAACAATGTTTGCCGCCAAATCATTCCATGTCTCCTTTTTACCGACGCCAATGTCAGGAAACTCACAGACGCGCAATAAAGCGTTTTCGCCAAGTTCGTTTGAGATTGCCTGCTCATGCTCTTGTTATAATTTAAACCTTTGAACGTACGAATTTGTCGTTTTATCAATGTTTCCGTAACAAATTTCAAGTAGATTGCAAAATGTACATCTCGTAGTGTTTGCGATTTCCACGAATCAATGCGGCCAAGCTGGTGTTGGCTCCACTGCCACATCTTCAATTAGATGGTTTTGTTTTCATTATGGACTGTATTTTTATCGCTGATTGCTTTTGAAGCTATTGCTTCCGTCTCGAAGAACCACCATGTTATTTATATTTTGAGACGCTAATTAGCTTTACTTGGATATTTTCTTAACAGTATGTTTTACAATGGTCTTATTGTCGGCGTGGTCTTTTCTCAAGTGTGGCCGTATCTTGGGAAACTGAGAATACATTGAATCCTAAAGTACTAGATATGTATACCGATCTTGTTCGAGGCATCTTACTACCATAGTAATAAGCTACGACAATATCCTTCAAGTTTATTAAGTTAATCTTTTCTTACCTATAGCCTATAGTGGAAAAACGTTTTATCCAAAAAGAACGACCCACAATCTTAGCATAGGAAATAACAAAGATAGTGATCAGTGTTTTCCACTGATTGTTACTATGGGAGCTATATATGATCTTTATCAACTGCGATATTTCCAGGACTGATCCCTTAGTTATTCCTGAAGACAACTTTCATCCAACTCTGGATGTAACCATTGACCTTCCTTTGGGGGTTATGCCTCGTTATAATAACACAAGACATACTTTACTAAACTTAAAAAACTTTCAGTCAAGTCTATGTCAGAGAGATATGAGGAAACATGTTGAATAGCTTCCAAATGGTGAATGTATACGAACAAGTAATATAGGCAGAAAAAGAATTAAACGAAATTTAACACAAACAAATTCAATCTTCTGATTGGAAGACTGGACAATTTCAGACAAGAACGCCGAATCAACAGCGATCAAAACACCACCACCATTACGGATAGTCCGATCATGTCTATATATTAAATATTTTGAGGGAAAAATTGAAGCATCGGCAATATCAGGCTTCAGCCAAGTCTCAGTAAAGGCAAGAATATGAAAGTCAAAAGCTAAACTATCTACATAGAGTCTAGAGAGTTAAGACTTTAGTCCCCGTACGTTCTGATAGGCCAGAGTTAGGGACGAAATTAGTTTTTTGGCTCGCCAACAGGTGCAGACGAGCCGGAAGGAACGTTATTCACAGAGGCAGGTAGCAAGCTAATCGGAAGCCGATTCTTCTTTTTTATTGTATACTCTTTTACAACAAGGTGTTCCGGCCAAAAATCTTTATGACATATTTGACCAAAGAGATCTGGGGAGACACTTATTTTAAAGGACGAAATGTCCCGAGTATATGAAAAACGGAACTTTTCCACAGCAATGTTTGGTGCTTGAACTTTTCCCTGGATGTAGGCTATGACTTCTTCAGAAGTAGTATTGGAATCAAACCTCGAAATAAAAATTTGCTTTTTGGGTGGAACTACAACAAGGAAACTATAAGTACAGCAGCAACTAGGCACAGCAGTAGCGGTTACAACAGACGCAGCAGCAGCTAAAGCAGCCAGCACTTTACTAGCTCCTCTTGTAACTACTTTATTTACAATATTCCTGGAAACGAATGTTTGCCCCGACGGTTCGGAAACTACAACCGATATCGTGTTAGTAGGTTGAATACTGTCTCCAGGGGAAATGGGAAGAGACTCCACACCTTCCAAAGACGGACTCCTAAACGATATCAGCTGCTGTACATTTGGTGACATAGGGTCATTGTCGGAAGCCGGAACTGGTAGAGAACGATGTGCCGACGAAATGAGGGATGCGCCCTGAAACCTTGCCCTCTTTCGCGTCGGAAATTCAATCAAAAATTTAGAACTTCTGAATTGAACCTCCATCGCCAAAAGCTCTTCTTGGAGCTTATGAGCGCCAGCTGACAGGGTTTTAAACGCATCCCCAGTCCGTTTCATAAAACTACGCATCTCGAGCTCCAAGCCACGACACGAATCACAGGCCATTTAAGGCCGCCACCCTGAGCAATACTATCCCGCACCTTGACTGTATAACCAGCACATTTAAAGTGCATTACATTGTCACACAGCCAACAGTAAAGAAAGTCTTCACTGGTCTTGCTGGGATTATTGCAATTATATTTGCAACAGACAGACATTATCACAATCAAATTATAAATCAATATGTAAACAAAAAGGGGAAAATGTTAAATTAAGAGAAGCGTATACAAACCAAAGCAAAAGCAAATTAAAAAGAGAAGAAAAAGAGAATATTTATTATTTTTTGTATTACAACACACAACAACAAAAACTTGTCACAAGCGCGAAGTTAACGGCCGCGAGCGCGATCAAAAGAGAAAGCAGAAGAATAGAGAGCACCAACACCACACAAACAAAAACAAACTATGAGCTGTAAATTGAGAGCGCGGGTGGGAGCAAAGAAATAGAACGAAATCAAAAAGTAAGCAGCGCAACAACAAAATTATATTTGCGTTTGTTAAAGTTTTGATATTGATATAAGTAAATGTTAATAAATTTAATCAAACTTCGCGATGAGTATAGCGAATTATTAAAAATTGGTAAAGGCAATGAATTTCAATTGAATATTATAAAATAACTTCACGAAAGAACGAAAGACAGTAATTAAGCGAGAGCGCAAAAAAAAAACACGACCGACTTCGATGAGTGACAATACTTGACTTTGCCGTTATAAAGGGAGATATATGATATAGTTGTCCGATCCGGCTGAATCCGAGATATACAAACTGTGCACTATAAACAAGTCTACATGCAAAATTTCAACTCTGTGGCTCCAACGGTCAAGGAGGAGTTTGCGTTGATCCAGACGGACGGACTGACGGACGAACATGGCTATATGAACTCGTCTCGTCATGCTGATCAAGAATATATACATATGTATACTGAATGGTCGAATATGCTTTCTTCTATGCGTTGCACACTTCTGACCAAAATTAATACACCCTTTTGCATGGGTATAAAAAATGAAAGACTTTTTAAATGATAAGAAATAAAGAAATAAGTTGTTTGAAAAAACTTGTAATCGTATCGGCAATGACCTGATCAGTGTAAGCTTTTTCATGATGAACGACGTATTTTTTGAAACTTTTTATAATATCGAGTCTTTACATTTTTCAAATTGGATAACTCTCGAGAAAACCAAGGAGAATTGTTAAGCCGCTGCAGCCTACCAAGAGGCACACAAATATCAAAGAATGAATTCAGAGTATCATAAAAGAAGAGAACAGCTAAGTTCATATCTCGATAATTACACAGATAAGACCAATCGGTAGTAATGTTAAGGCTGGCAAAGTCAGTCTTACGAAATCACCTAGTTAGAGGTAACTCATTAGAACCAAATAATAGTGATAGCGAGTGCAGATCGATTTTTAAGTTTAAGGTAGGATGAAGTTTGTCTTCGGGAAGAACAAATGGTTCGATCCTGGAAACATCACAGTAAGAAGAATCCAATACATATATAAGATCTAATATCTTTCCATTAGAATTTAAGACAGGATTGACTTAAGCTAATGATAAACCTAGAAGGCCATCAATAAAATCATGTGACATACAGGGCAGCAACGGGGTAACGACATTTCTCCGCGCGGAGATATGTCGTTTTTATAACGGCGGAGATATGACGTTTTGAAACGACATATCTCCGCGCGAAATTATGTACAAATGTATGTACATACAATAAATGAATAATCTGCATTCCTAATATATGTAAGTATAATATAATATTATATGTCTGCGCGTAAAGCGCGTATTTGATTTATATGGACTGGCGACAGTCGGATTGATCGGTTCTGTATTTCGGCGGTAATGTTGCATCAGCTTCTAATGGAGCTGTGATTGGTCATCTGCATTTTGTCGCTTAAAGAATAACGCCGAGTGTGGTTCGGAAGCTACCACAAAGCAGAAATTTGCAACGCATGCTAGTTGAGTACAGAACTTGCGTGTCAAAAGTGTGTTGCCTAGGACTGATATTTTCAGTATTAATAGCGTTTGGAAACATTTCGATTCAATTGTTTGAGCTGTGTGAGGCATTATGGACTACGCAAATATACAATTCGAGCTCAGAGAAGCAAGCCGTGCGGGTTGTTCTTTGTTGCTGTTTACTCTAAGTGAGCAACAAATTAACATTAAAAATACACAGTTAAAGAGCGGTTCTACCACATATACGTGTGGTGTAGCCGGCTGCAAAGCGCGAGTGTATCTGGCCGAAGATAAAACTAACGTTTTTTCAAAAGAAGAATACATGGTGTATGCTCATGGTCCACAGGGCCACGAGATGGAAAAAAAAATGTGCTTAGCGAAATAAAAAAAGATTGCCAAAACAACAAAAAAAACGACATTAAAAAAATATTTAATGATGTTTTAGCTGAGTAAGTAAACGTATGTATAAATATAAAATATTTAGTATATAGGTATTTCCAGGATCGCGAACGCGACATTTGTACGCCCTTACATGTTAAAAAAAGCCAAAAGTTGTCATTTTTAAAAAACTTTTTTCACGTGTTTATAACATTTTATTAACACAATTTCTATTATAAAAGATAACCCTTAAAACATTGCCGTTTTCGAGTTATAAATAGAAAACAATGCATCGCGAACGTGACAAAAAATGGAAGTCTTGTTTGACTTTGTCTTGATAAATGCTAAAGTCTGCGAATTTTGGCAAGTTATTTGATTGAAAATTATTTTAAACGGTAACTAAATATTGCAGTTTGCCATTTTAGAAATAATTTTAATACATTACTTACATTTTTGTTTTTTTACAACTTTTTTAAAAAATTTGTAACGTGATATGGCAAACGTGACAAAATTCCATTGAAGTGGTGAAATAAATTTTTCATAAAATTTTATTTAGAAAAACCAAAAATATAACTTCAAAACTTAAAATATAACAATAATAATAATAAGGAAACTGGTTTTAAATGAGAATATTAGGAAATATATATTTTTTTGGAATATGCTGTTTGAGCTAATTGTAATACAAAACTATCATTGCAAAAAACATGATGAATTTTTCTGATCCCTGGAATATTTGCCGATTGTTTCCATTTTTCTTTTATGTTTGATGTTATTATAATTTCACCTGCTTCAACATACAAAATGCGAATCCCAAAAAATTATTTTTCGCGCATTCATAAAAATCAAATGCATTATGAAGTATGACATTTTTTGTTATCGTTATTTGCCACACTTTTCTCTTTAGTACAGCTCCAACCCCATCGACGGCTCCCTTGCCATGCGAAGATGCAAAAAAGTTCCACTCAAGTTAATTACATTCAAATTCAATTATAAAATCAGCTAAGCTATTAATAATAAACTTATATTTAAATTGCGCGCTGCTTCCGTCCGAAAACAAAAAAATGTTGTTGAAATGTCCATGATCCTCTTTTAAATAGTTAACAATTTTTGTTAAAAATAAGAAAACTTCTTCCTTGTTATGACTCAAGCTGTCACTAATTACAGCCAGAGATTCTGTTTTGTTTGAAGTCCACGCAACGCAAGTAAAAATTGATACTTGTTTGTCATTAAAATGCGCTCTTTGAATCTCATTTTGGAAGACTAATCTATAATTTTCAGCAAAGTCTATTTGCAAAGCGAGTTCTCCTGGCTTCACATTTTTCTTCACCTCGTCGAAATAATTTTGTTGAGCTCGTTTAACAAAAAAGTGGCTTTTAAACTGAGGTAGTAGAACGTTTATCTCATGAATTAGCTCTGACAATGGAGCAATCATATTTGTTAGAGGGATTTTATTTTCTACCTTTCTCCAAAATGGCCATTTAACATTTTTGTTTATAAGATTTAAATAGGCTAGTGGCACCAATGCATCGCATACGTCATCAGTACAATTCTTACAATTACTTGTCATGCAAGTTTCATTTTCGATATTGCAGCAAACTGATTGCAAAAAGGACACATGACTGCTTAAGATTGTTGGAATTATTTTAGCACAAGCCTCTAATAAGAAATGTGGCGTTTTACTTGACAACTTTACGTGACTAGGCCGACATTGATAAAAAGTTGTTTTGCTGATACCATTGCCAACATTTTGTAAGTTATAGAGTTCGAAAGCTTCCCTTACAGTCATTATCATGAAACGCTTTGAAATTATTTCTCCATTACTAATGAAAGTGTCTTTTCTGCCTGCAGACTGTACGCTTACGTCGTCGCTTAAATAAAATTCTCTTATTTGCGCAATATTATCATCATTTGAAGGTTCCTTAATCTGATCTTTCGTCGGAACGTATTTCTTATAAAGCTCTTTTATGACTATAATTTTTTTATCTAGCGCCTGAGGTAAGCCCATCTCAGCTTTTTTCACAGCTTTTCCAAGCGTTTGCTTACAACCATAAGGTTCAACGATGTTTTCGTTTTGATTTGATACGTTCTTCATTTTTTTCCTGTGGTTTTGCTGACGCACTCTGTCCTTTTCACGCTTACTTTCCAAAAACCTCACATTTTCGCTTGATAGTTGTTTCGATTTGGCTCGCCGTATTCTCATACTCATTGCAGCATTGTCCAGGTATTTTCGGCGCTTGATGGCATCAGCGTTAATTTTTTCAAGATACCGTCGTGATGCTTCTTTATTGCTATTTTTACTCATCTGCATAAGATTAAGCTTATATGAACGAAAAACAGTAATATTTTTCTAATAAGTCAAACTTACAATGGCGAACGTGACAAACTTTTAAATTAAATAAAAAAAATTTCACAAGCGAAAGCACTTTTTTTTTTTGTTCTTTGACTTAAGTACGAATAACTTTTTTTGCACATTAATTTTCATCAACTTCCTTCGATTAGAAATGCAGTACTGACGAAAAATTCATTTTTTTGCTCGCGAACGTGACAAAGGAATAGCAGATGAAAGAAAGTCAAAAATTTACCGTTCATCGATGCTTGCCTCATCTATATTTCTATTTTTGCAATAGTTTGTTGTTGTTTTTAAAATCTCGTAAGAAGATTACAACCATAAAACGAATGTATAATAAATAAAAACAAAAGGCAAAACCTGCACCAAAAGTAGCCCAAAATGCAAAAAATCATGTTTGTAACTTTCTGTGCCAATATTTTACAACAACATCAAAAATATGCTGAAAACTTGAAAGAATTTAATTCAATTCAAATATTTTTTAAGCATTTTAAAAGAAAAAATCATTTGTTTAACAACTTTTAATTTTTTCATCGTGGTGGACCTTTTTCTGGAAATGCCCATATGTAATTTTGATGATTTTTTTATTTATCTTTTGTTGTTGAACTAATGTTTTTTATTTGTTTTAAATTTTTTGTAACGAAATATTTTTTGTTTTTACTATCTATTTTTAATCAGTATTTTAAGTCTTATGTTTAAGTAATATTTTTGACCTTTTTTTTCATTACTGTGTTGGGGGAAAAAAATGTACATTAACAAAGTTTTAAATTGACCCACAAAAAAAAACTGTTCAATATACGCGCCAAAAAGCAAGACAATCTGGCAACACCAAAATGTAGGACAACTACATTTACCAACACTAAACTGCACTCTAGCGGATTTTTTAGCCGTTTTTAATTTTCCAATACTGAAATCTCGAGTAAATTAAGTAAATATTTACCGATTTACCGAAACAAAAATATTATTAAAATACGCTTAAAAATTTTTTTTACTTCAAAATTATTTCTAGTTTCACTGAAATCCTTCCTTATGCAAATGGCTCCAAAAAAGACTTCCGTTTTTTTTTTCGTGCATACTGCGTCACATTTTACAAAATTAAAAAATTACAAAAAATGAAGTCAGTCGTCTCGCCGACTTAGGTATACCATACACCAGTAAAGCAAATATTTTAAATTTATTTTCTCATGCTTTTTATTACAAACATATCTTAGTATCTGGCTCACTCAAGTATACGAGCACACTAGCGCCCCCACCAGCCAACGACCAACTCCGGCTTTATGGAAAAACGTTTATATGCATAACTTAAAGTGTGCCAAATTTGATTTCAAAAGGTAAAAAATTACGGGAGATAATCGAATATTTCAAATTTCGGGGGCGGAAAGGAGCGAGGCAAAATCTTTATACATACAAAATGTGCGCATTTACTAAGCACACCAAATATGGTGTCTCTAGCTATAATACAATTTTGAGATAAACGTTTTTTTTTGGAATTGCGATTTCTCTTATAGTCTCCGAGATCTACGCGTTCATACGGACGGACAGACATGGCTATATCGACTCGGCTGTTGATACAGATCAAGAATATATATACCCTATGGGGTCGGAAAAGCTTCCTTCTGCCTTCTGCTATGGGTGTATGGTATAAAGATACTCTACAGCTTACATTCTCTTGAGTGTTAAAAACACTTCCACACAAGAGGTACGTAATAAAGAAAAATATCAAAAAAATTATTTGTTTCCCTGCAATTCAACTCATCAACACACAAACAAAACATTATTTCTCTTTTTACTAAAATTTTTTCTTCTTCCATCATTCCCTAAGCAAAGCACAACACGCATACACATACAGTTTATGTAGCATTGCGTCTGTGTGTGTATGCATGTGCTCTGATGTAGTAGGCAGCAAACAGCGCTGCCAGCAGCGCTTGAACCGATTTATATTGACTGTAACTTGTGTTCTATTTGTCCGAAATACATAGATCAAATTTTGGGATCTGAGATTTTATATCCAATCAAATTGGTAAATTTCATGGGGATACTCCAATTTTTGCAAAAATGTTTGTTCTAGAGCTATATGATATAGTAAGTTTGTTCTAGAGCTATATGATATAGTAGTCCGATACCGATGATTTTCATACTTTATCTTACCCGGGTAATAAAAAGCACCCGGTAGCTCTTAAGATGGGTAGTGAAGGCTTGTTCTAGAGCTATACGATATAGTATGTTTGTCCTAGAGCTACATGATATAGTAGTCCGATCCCGATGATATTCATACTTTATCTTACCTGGGTAATAAAAAGCACCCAAATTTCATCCCGGTAGCTCTTAAGATGGCTGAGTAAAACGCATACGCACCGAGGGACGGACGGACAGACGGACATGACTATATCGACTCAGCTTCTCGTGCTGATCAAGAATATATATACTTTATGGGGACGGAAACGTCTCCTTCTTTGCGTTACAAACATCAGACCAATTTTATAATACCCTCTGCAAGGGTATACAAATTATTTAAAAAAAAGCGTCGTGTTCTAACTTTTTTTTTCATTTTGAATGTGTACGAACGTCCATAGCTACACCGCGGAAATACCCATATATGTATGTATATATGTAAACTTCGGCCATGCCAATTCATCAATGCATAGACAAAACATTTAAGGTATCACTCTGCCCTTTTTTAATTCCCCTTCAGTACCAAATTGTTGGCGGGGACAATCTATAGACACGTCTATTAAAGTTGCGGGGACATTTAACATTGCATGTCATAGCTTTCAAGGGTGGTCTTGTGCACTTGCCTTGACTGCCACATTTTTCCGTCTGGTAGCCGGCGACTGGAGAGACAATTGTCGCTAGGTTGTCGTTCTGGTCTTGAAAGCTAAGGCTTCGGCCACGCATTAAACGATGAGCGACTAAGCGACTGAGCGACGCTCTCTCGAGCGACGTTAATGAGCGATCGCGTTGAGTGAGGTGGCCACGCACTAAGCGACACCGCTCGATTGATTAGTTCTGAAAGTTACTTATTCTAGAGAAGTTCTATGAATTCTGCATCGTCGCTCAGCGATGCACTAAAAATTAGAATCAATTTTAGCGCTGAGCGACGTCGCTCAGACGCTCACAAAATTCGCTCGTCGCTCAGCTTTAATATTTTACGTCGCTCGAGAGCGCGTCGCTTAGTCGCTCATCGCTTAAAGCGTGGCCGAAGCCTAACACTTGCAATGTTAAATGTCGCCGCAATTTTAATAGACGTGTCGATTGATTGTCCGCACCAACAATTTGGTGCTAAAGGGTCGCTGGACCCCCATTTTTTTTTTTCTATCGTTGCGTCTATATGTGCGCTCAGCTGCTCTGGTGAATTCAAGCATGACGTAGAAGGCTGCTGGCAATCGTGGCAGCGCATCCGATGAGGCTCTATGAAAAAAGGGTGGTGAGCTGGGTGATACTGGGTTATGGGATCATCTGAACAAAAAAATAAAATTGCTTGGAGGGCCGTAAGAGGCCCTAATGTAAGTAAAGAATTTACCGAAAGACTCCACCAAAGCCCACATCTTCACCGAATAATAGTGCCGCTTTATCTTCTTGAAGAGCTAAGTCCATTGCATTATTAATAGCGTGGAACATGTTCATTTTTTTTAAATTGCCATTTCCAGATACTGAAAGATAAATGTCAACAAAACTTATAATCAACAAAACTTATAATCAATTATTTTAAATTACATGATTTACATGCAATTAAGAAAATTAATTTACATCGACAAATTGTCTGACATCTCATCAACTCTAAATAAAATTTAGCATTTGCATGTACATATGCATGTATACATATTCTTACATTGTATGTATGAACTTACATTTGTATTCATGCGTGTACATATATGTACATATGTATGTAGGTACATATATATGTATATATGTGTGTACATACATTCATACATATGAATATAATTAATAAACTGTCAATTTAAAGCAAACTCACCACGTGTTCTGAAATATGTAAAATGAGATCGACATGACGTCCAAGATTGTAAACCACTCAAAAAATGTCGAGATAAAATCATCTTTTTATAATTAAAAAAGTTTTTGAGGTAAGTTACGTAAGATACAAAGGTCTGGTTTGTTCCGCTAGATTACCAACGTACAAATAGAACGTAAAAACAGTATAACGTAACAAATATTGGTGATGCTATAGCCATAAATTAAGTAATTTTTTACTTTAGGTACTCGGCCACAAAACAGCTTTTAGGTATACATACACATGAAAAAAATGCATAAAACATTTGAATATATTCTTAATATGTAAGAAAAGATTCTGGTTCTGAAGATTCCAAAGTTGAAAACAATTTTTTAAATTGAGTACATATGTATGTATTTACTTAATATTACTGCTTTACCAGAAAACTATAACTATAAATACTTTTGTGTAAAATAAAAAATATAAGTTCCAAGATTTCAATTTGGGAACGCTTCGTGAATTTATTTGCTCGTTTTGTCTTAATTAACAAAATAATATTTTGGTTTATATAAAAATTTATCGATAACACAATGACAGCGGTTTTTTTTTTTGTTGTGTCAGCAGCTCTAACTAGTGGTATTCCAATGAGCAAGAAAAAACACCAATGTCTACATATGTATGTACATATGTATGTACATATGTATGTACATATGTATGTACCACAGACCGGCAGGGCGTCATGGCAAAAAAAAATGTACACATTTTTTTCTTACTAAGTTTATTTGGCTCAACATTGATTTTTTTTCCTTGATTTACTATACGCCTAAATTCTTACTCAATTCACCTCACTAAACGAAAATCAGTGTTGAATGAAAATCAGCGTTGAATGAAAATCAGCTCATGCTGATGAGCATACCGCGTATATGCACAGCCTTAGAATACGTACATAAATGCATTAATTATTATAAATTTGAAATATTTGTTTTATTGGTGTATGGTATACCTAAGTCGGCGAGACGACTTTCTTACTTCATTATACTTATAAATAGATGACATCTTTGCAGTGCTTAAGATACATTTGGAAGGAAAATGTGATCCAAAGTCTGCTATTCTTATAAATATTTGCTTTGAAAAAGTTGACCATAAAGCCATTTGTACTTTCACTGATTAATTGTAAAGAAAATGCTTCGAATACTAAAGCATAGATGGCGCGAGTAGCACATTTGTGTGGCGACACCGACAATACTCTGTTTGTTGTTTCCCAATCCTAAACTGAATTCTATGTATTATTGTTGTTGCTTAACACTGTCTCTCTTCTTGTAAAACTTGCCACGACGCTTTAACGGGATTCCTAATAAACGTTTCTATACTTAAGTATATTTGTCTGCTTTAGTGGTGACTCCATCGTGATGTTCAGCATCACACAACGTTCTATGGAATCGTTTCCGGTCTACTAGCAAATTTTGTCAACCAAAGTCGAACTTGCCAACATTTTTTTTGGCGGGCTTATGCCACAGAGACCCTACGATTTGCGTGCGCTTCAAAAAAGGCGACTAGAATTTCAACCAAAGACTCCAATTGAAAATTTCACGATGGAAGAAATGAAAACAGAACTTGACTATCTGAAAAGCCAATTAAAAGTTTCACATGCAATTAGCAACGCCACCACAAATAATGCGGCACCCGGCCAACGTGCGCACATACGCTTGCCACGATTCGCAAGATACAACCCCCATTTGTGGTTCTCTCAACATGCACAACATTGACGACAACGCATACAAATTCGATCTGATCACAGTGCATGTGGACGAGGAAGTAATCATTGCGGTAGAAGATTTGGTTATACGACCACCTGCGACAGAGAAACATCTCTCCATCATCTTCTTGGGAAATTCGCCGAATCTTCTAAATTAAAATTACGACGTCTGCTTCACGGAGGTGGAACATTTGGTTCAAAACCATAAGAAATTCTGCCAAACCTGCGACGCACAGTTGGGCCTCTGCTCGGATAGCATTGCAAAAATACGTTTTTTCATGATCGCGTTTGGCAAAAATGATATATGCAATCGATAGGAAATACTTCAGAGGAAATACTACTACAAAGGAAAAAATGATAATTTTTAAAAAAAGTCGCAACTTTAAAACTGAATATTGGGCGATTTCAACAATCGATCTTGGATTTTGGTTTTATCTGAAAAGTATGTTCTTTGTTAATAGCATGTTTCATAAATTTTAATAATTACTTAAATAGTTATTGAACTAGAAGCGTTTAAAAAATACTCTAAATATTGGCGTTTTTTTAACTTTGGTGGAATACAACTAAAAAGGATCAACGAGTATCACTACCGGACTACATACACTAGGTAGGTGAAATATTTACCTATCAGATGTATATAGTCCCAATATGCGGAGAGGTGCGACAGCGATGCGTAAACCATAAAACTAAGGCAACCTCGCCTAAAAAATGCGCTGCAGGTATAAGGAAGAAGAAGAGCGCATGCGTATTGGCCTGTAGCTTCTTTGTATTTAAATGATAACATTGCGTAATGTTGTTTTGCAAATACTACCTGTTTACATATATGCCTTTCTACAATGATAAATTGCTAATTTCCTGCTTTGGAAAAACTGACAAGACAAGTAAATGTTATTTAAGTTGATGAAAAGTTTGTCCTAATTGTGGGTTGGTCGTTTTTATTTCCGTTTACCTAATTGGATGTAAATATTAAGTTTTTTACCTAATTAATACAAAAAGGGTAATACCGATTTTTCGTTCTACCTAGTTGATTCAAAAAATATAACATAAAGAGCTACTTATTCCTCTCGTTTGCGACAGTTTATTTTTAACTTCATAAGTGGAAACACCTTAAATCAGGACTGAATAGTATTTGTCAATATAATTCAAGGCAGTTTTATTTAATTGTGCAAAAATGTTGTTAAAGAATGAAAGGATTTTGAAAGTTTTCCACGAGTGTGAAAACTTAAATGATTTTGAAATGGGATTGCTAAAGGAGATGAGCGTTTCATTCGAAAACGCCAGTACGGAGCAGTGAAGTGACATCTTTTATAACAGGTGTTAGTCAAGAGATCATTAAAAGGTTGGCTGTTATCTTGAATGTTATAAATTGCAAGGAAATGGTAAATGGTGAAAAATTTGCCGAATATACTTCAAAGACTGCTCAACTTTTGACTGAATTGTATCCGCAAAAAAACTTACTCTAACGGTACATAGGATTTTGGCTCACGGAAAGGATTTAATAGAATATCAGTGTTTACCAATTGGAGAGCTATCCGAAGAAGCACAGGAATCTAAAAACAAGGACTACAAAAGGTTCAGATACACTAATACATTAAAAACTTCTCGTCTTAGACAAAATGAAGACCTTTTTAACATGCTAGCAGCCTCTTCGGACCCACTTATTGCATCACTGAGACACGTGGAATCACGAAAGGATTTGGAAAATAGCAACTATAGTCCCGAAATGTTGAGTTTATTAGATATTGATGAAAGGATTGAAGATTATTTTGAAGAAAATCAGCCATTAATAGCAAATTTTCAAAAATAACCTAAAAAAAAATTAAAAAGAAAATTTTTTTTTCTTTTTGTAATTGTGTTAAAAAATTAAATTAAAACATTAAAAAATGTCACATAGTCGTCTGAAGCAATGAAAAATTCCATTTGTGATTGAAAAAAACCGGGTTTCGATCCATTTTTAAAGGAAAAACATGCTTGGAAATATTTTCTGACTTTCACCTTGAATATTACAGCACCACGAACATCCAGCACTTTTGACAAACATTCATTTTGAAGCTTAAGGTATTCTTTATCACATGCTTTTTAAATTTTTGAAATCGCTTTATTGGTTTAGACGCTATGATTTTTGCAATGCTAAATGCCAGAAGGCCCCACTGTGCGAAGCCTAGCTGCAGATCCGGCAAGTGAAAGCATAATTCTTACACTCTTTGTTGCAGAGATGCCTCGGTCACTACGTACAACTAGTGCCATTTGTGGTGTAACGACTAGCGATTCAACTTCAGATTTTATAGAGAGCTTACGCTTGCTCAACATAAAGTTCGAGAATCTTCAAAAGGAGCTGAAACAGTTACGATCAACAAAACATGATGCTCAATCTATGAAATTTGGGGTTGATAGTCGTCAAACTACACGACAGCACTAACAACACCGGCGATCTCAAAACGATTACATACCTCCAGTATCGAACCACGCCTGCACATCACCGATTGTGTCTCCAACATACGGTTTCTCATTGACTCAGGGTCTGTGATTTCTGTTATTTCATGATCATTATGCAAGCAAAAAACCAAACCTTGCGACCTCATTTTATATGCCTTTCTATGCCTCTCTGCAATCGGATGATAAGCTAGCCTCAGCTAAACAAGAATTCAAACTTCTAATAAAACAAGGAATTTGTAGCCCGTTGAAATGTTCATGGTCAAGCCCACTTCATTTGGTCATAAAAAAGATGGAGGTTGGCATGTCTTTGGCGATTATTGGACACTAAACTCGATAACGATTCCGGATCGTTATCCTACTGCTCATATCAACGATTTCACTGATCAATTATTTGGAAAAACTGTTTTTTCAACGTTCGATTTGGTAAAATCAAAATCAAATACCGATGGAGCCAAACGACAACCAAACGACAGCTGCCTGCGCGCCTTTCGGACTCTTCAAATTTTTATACCCTTGCAAAAAGGGTATATTAATTTTGTCAGAAGTGTGCAACGCATAGAAGGAAGCATCTCCGACCATATAAAGTATATATATTCTTGATCAGCACGACGAGACGAGTTCAAATAACCATGTCCGTCCGTCCGTCCGTCCGCCTGGATCGATGCGAACTCCTCCTAGACCGTTAGAGCTACAGAGCTGAAATATTGCATGTAGGCTTGTATATACTGCAGGGTTTGTATATCTCGGATTCAGTCGGATCGGACCACTATATCATATAGCTCCCATACAAACGTCAAAGTCACGAACAGTGACTTTTCTCAATAACTTCGTTATTTTATCAGCAATTGTCATGAAAGTTGGTATTGGTCAGTTTTGTGTTCTTATTAATAATTGTGCCAAATTTGATCAAGATCGGGTGACTATATCATATAGCTCCCATACAAACGGCAAAGTCACGAACAGTGACTTTTCTGAATAACTTCGTTACTTTTTAAGCTATTGTCGTGAAATGAAATAATATAAGTAAGTTTATTGTAACTATAAACCACCAACTATAGGCCGTTCTTTCGCAAACATTAGCCTTTTTAGATAAAACGTTTTTTCCTGTGATGGCTATAGGTAAGGAAAGAGTTACTAAAAAAGATGCAAGGGTATACAAACTTTGACGCGGTCGAAGTTAGCCCCGGCCCTCTGGTTCTATATGCCCTTTGGGTTAAAAAGTGCGACACAAACATTTCAATGATTGTATTCTGCTACATCGACGAAATTCTTATCATTTCAATCTCTTTGGAATAGCATTCAGAACATCTTCTCTCGTTTTTTCAAATTCTTCAAAATCTTTGTCTAAGTATTAACCTTAGTAAATGCCAATTTGAAAAACGATACACAATCAACGAATGTAGACAACGAGACAATTAAGCCGCCAACTGATCGGATAAATGCTCTCCTTAATTATCCAAGACCTGAAACAATATGCCAATTGGTCCATTTTTGGGTGTAATGAATTACTATCGTAAATGCCTTCAACATGTATCAGGCATATAAGCGCCATTGACTGAATTTCTCAAAGATGTCAAGAAGAACGACCAACAAAGGATCGAACGGACACCAACTCTCATTGCTGTCTATGAAAATTGTAAGCAAAGCATGGCTAATGCAAAACTTTTATCGTTTCCGTCACCAGACGCAAAACTCTGGTTAACCTGTGGTTAACCGGCGCGGCAGCATCACGGAACGAAGTATATCGCAGTTTTCCATGACAATCCTGCACATAAAAGGAGGACATAACGGATGTCTTCTCAAGATTGTGCCATTCGGATGCCGTCTTCAATTGTCTCTGCAGTGCTGTCGTTCTCACCGACATCACTGCAGAGACAATAGCAAGTACCGTACGTTTTGGAACGCCCAAAACAATTACAATCAAGGCTCACAGTTCGAATTTCAAAGAACTCGCACAACTTATCGGTAGCAAAGCCGCATTGATGTGCAACGACGGCACACCTTGTACAAAACTTTTGGCAACTGCGCTGCTTGGACTATGAACTTGTTATACACCGGTCATCATCGCTTCAGCTGCGGAAATGTTGTATGGAACGGTATTACAACTACCTAATGAATTTTTTTAAGATATGGACAAGACATCAAGATCTGCATAATTTTGAGGCCCTTTTCGTGAATACATGCAAAAACTTCGAAGAATGTTCATTCTAAAACGCATTGATCAATGCACATATGTTTTCATTAGAACTGACGCAGTCAAGCAACCGCTTGAATCTCCGTATTCTGGTCCTTACGAAGTCTTCGTTCTAAAAGTCAATAAAAAGGAGGTCGCCGTCTCAGTGGACAGACTCAAGCCAGCCTTCATAGCAAAGGAAGACCAACAACCCGAGACTCAAGACATGAAACGCCCAGCATCAAGGGCATATGAGAAACATCGTCGAGTTCGTTTTTCACCTTCAAATTCATGACTACATCATTATACGGGGAGTACTGTAGCAACACCGAAAATGCTGGTTGACCCTCCCTATCCTAAACTAAATTCAAAGTATTATTGTTGTTGTTTCACACTGTCTTTCTTCTTGTAAAACTTGTAACGAAGCTTTGACTGGATTCCTGAAAAAGGTTTATATATTTTTTATAGAAATTACAATATATATATATTTTTTTTTTTTCTATATTTATTATACAAATTATATTATTTCCCAGTTACCCAAGTTATTGTTATCACAAAGTGAGTGAGACATAACACTTCTCGTACTGCATCACTGCAATACCAAGGTAAGAGTAAGATATAATTTAAAACTATCTTGTATGTTGCACTGGGGTAAAGCGTAATTTGGAACAATGAAAATAGTAAGACATGCCTAAGGCTAAATATATTGCACTGGGGTAAAGTATATCTTACTAGAGTAACATCTGCATTTTTTGCAGGTTTTCTGTATAGCCCTATTTTAAGAACTGACAAGTTCTCTCATTAGCAGACTTTGTATAACCACTCTAGACCATACCATTGTAAATTGCGAATTGTAACTGGATGAAGCGAAAGAAGCCAAGCATAGCTTACATTATTACTATTACTTATTTTGATATCAATTAATTTAAACTCAAAGATTCAATATTTACTAATTTTAGAAAGTGAACGGTCTAGGAGGAGTTTGCACTAATCCAGACGGACGGGCATGGTTATTTGAACTCATCTCGTCGTGCTGATCAAGAATATATATACTTTATATGGTCGGAGATGTTTCCTTCTATGCGTTGCACACTTCTGACCAAAATTAATATACCCTTTTTGCAAGGATATAATAAAAACCCAAAAGTTATAAACTATGTGGTAAAAATTATTACTACAAAAAATAACAAGGTCACGTCACTGGAGCAGCAACAACCAACAACAACAGCAACAACAGGGCATAGAAAAATCATCAGCAGAAAAATGAAAATGTAATTGAGATTTTTGTTGTTCAAATAAATTAATCTTGGATTGTTGAAAACTCAATGATTCGCTTGGCATTAGAAAAGGTTACTAGGTTCACTAAAACGTTGAGGTGGACACTCTCTGTTTTAACTAATTCCAAAAATAAATGTTGCACCAACCATTACAAAAAAAATTTAAACTATTCAACAATATTTGTTCCCGTCTGTTCATGTGGATAGACTAGTGAGAGATAGTGAGAGGAGTGACGAGGAGTTACAAAAGGTTTTAGGAGGCAAAATTGAGCAAGTGAAATAAACGTACAAAATGCCAACAACAGAGGAGTTGAGGAGTTGGAAATAGTACAAGTGACAGTGCAGACTGCGCTTGATCACCAAGCTTGCATCTGTGCAGCTTCAGACAACAGTTAGACCAAGAAAAAGAGTCCTTAAGGACACAATTAGAAAATTTAAAATCATTAGCACCGGAGGTGGATGCCGAAATCATCCCAGGAATAGAGTGTAAGAAAGCATTAGATATCGTTAGATCCTTGCCAGATTTAATGGGAATCAAAACGAGTATATATTATGGCACTTCGCAGCTTCATTCGCATATGAGCTATTTCGACTTTATAGGGGCAGCTCCGCCCACTACCAAGCAGTAGGCATAATTAGGAATAAAGTAAAAGGTGCCGCTAGTTCAACTCTGGCGTAGCACAGTGGGGCCTTTTGGCATTTTACATTGCAAAAATCATAGCTCCTAAACCAATAAAGCGATTTTAAAAATTTTAAAAGCTTATGATAAAGAATACTTCCTTTTTTAATTAAATTAATTAATTTTTGATAAAATGGTTGTCTGCTCAAAAAATAATTGCATAGTCGCCACTAATGCGGTTGACTCCCATGATTATATTCTTTGTTGGCTGTGTGACAATGCGGTTCACGTTAAGTGTGCAGGTTACACAGGCAGAATCAAGGAGTCTATTGCTAAAGGCGGTGGCTTAAAATATGGATGTGATGCTTGCCGGGAGGTCGAGAATGAGATGCGCTCTTTCATGAGGCGGACTAGAGATAGTTTTGACACTTTAAGGGCAGGTTTTAATAAACTCCAAGCGGAGTTTACTGCGGTGGAGACTCAGTTCAGGAGTTTATCGCTTATGAATGAGTCTCCGAAACGTAAAAGGACCAGTCCTTGGGGTGTTTCAGTATCTGTAGATCCGCCAGCGTCTCTTATCGTCCCCGACCGGTCTCATGCACCGTCCACTCCTAATGTACAGCAGTTGATATCGTTTAAGAGCCCGGTTGTGAATGCTATTAGTAAGGAATTACCGGTATCACCTGGGAATGATCTCTTAAAATCGATGCCTATTGTAGTGTCCGATGTGTCCGGGCAATTACCCATTCCAATGGAAATTGCCGATAGTTCTAAAAGTATCGAGGGCCCCGTAAACAAGTTGACTGCTGCAGTGGGTGACTCTTCCAACGTTACTGCTACGGCTGACGCTTCGGGACCGCGTCTCGAATATTGCGGTGGAGAAGTTTAAATTTTCTTATTCTCGGGACATTTCGTCCTTTAAAATTAGTGTTTCTGCTAATATCTTCGACACTATATGTCGAGAAGATTTTTGGCCGAAACATATAATAGTTAAGGAATATACTGTAAAAAGAAAAATCGGCAACCGATTCGCTTGCCAACAACAACAACTAATACTATTCCTGCCACATCAGCATCTGCTGGTGTGTCAAAAAACTAGCTTCGTCCCTTAACCTGGGTTACCAGAACGTTAGACGACTGAAATCCAAACTTCCTAATCTCTATGTAGATAGTCTTTCTTTTGAGCATAACATTCTAGCTTTTACAGAGACGTGGCTAAAACCTGATATTGCTGATGCATCGGTGTTTTCCACAAACTTTTCCATATTCAGACGTGACCGGATTTCTCGCATAGGTGGTGGCGTTCTGATTGCTGTTGATGCTGCTTTATCATCTGAAATGATTCAATTTTCTAGTACACAGGAGATTGAGTTTGTCGGTGTTAAAGTAAATTTTAAATCTTTTAATTTTTTCATTACTTGTTCCTATATTCCACCATTGTCAGACACGGTGGTATATTTAAATCATTTAGAGGCAATTCAGTTTGTCTCCTCTTTAGTTTCCAGTCAAGACATGCTCATAGTTGTAGGTGATTTTAATTTACCCGCTTTAGCATGGTCACTAACAGATGAATCTACCATGTTGCTGACCTCTTTGTCACATGACTTTATTGATGGCCTTCTAGGCTTATCTTTATCCCAAGTCAATCCTGTCTTAAATTCTAATGGAAAATCGTTAGATCTTATTTTTGTATTGGATTCTTCTTACTGTGAGGTTTTTAGGATCGAACCATTTGTTCTTCCAGAAGACAAATTTCATCCTACATTGAATTTAAAAATTGATCTGCCCTTGCTTTCACCATTACTTGGTTCAAATCAGTTACCTCTAACTAGGTGCTTTCGTAAGACTGACTTTGTCAGCCTTAATGAAAACATTACTACTACCGATTGGTCTTATCTGTACAATTGTAGAGATATGAACTCAGCTATTCGCTTCTTTTATGATACTCTGAATTCACTCTTTGATATTTGTGTGCCTCTTGGTAGGCAGGAGCGGCTTAACAAACCTCCCTGGTTCTCTCGTGAGTTATCCAATTCGAAAAATGTGAAGACACGATATTATAAGAAGTTTCAAAAAACACGTCGTTCATCAGATTATGCTCTGTATACAGTCGCTCGTTCAAAGTTCATGATGCTTAATACACAATGCTATAAGAATTATCTTCAGCGGTGTAAGCTTCAGTTTTCTTCTGACCCTAAACAATTTTATAATTTTGTCAATTCTAAACGTAAGACCTCTGTGCACCCATCTTTTTTGTCTTTTCAAAATAAAAAAGCGAGCACTGATCAGGCAATTGCCGATATGTTTGCGAGTTTTTTCAAAACAACTTATTCCTCAACGGAATACCGAGCAAGTCCATATCCTTATCATTTAGAAAAGGCTAATTGCATTTTCAATCCAGTGTTTGATGAAAGTTCTATTCTTAGCGAACTTAAATTAGTTAAACCTGTTTATTCTCCGGGGCCAGATGGTCTTCCTGGATGTGTACTCAGGTTCTGTGCAAACGCATTATGTAAACCCATTTTAAAATTGTTCCTACTGTCTGTCGAATCTTCCTCTTTTCCATCTATTTGGAAGGTGTCGTATATCATTCCTCTGCATAAAAATGGCAAAAAGTCCGAAGCCTCTTAACTATAGGGGTATCTCAAAATTGTCCGCTATTCCGAAAGCTTTTGAGAAAATTATAACTTCTCAATTGCAACATTTTTGCAGCTCTATTATTTCGCCATCCCAACATGGGTTTGTGAAACGTAGATCTACAACCACTAACCTTTTAGAATTTACATCAATAATTATCAAGGGGTTCAAAAATGGTAAACAAACTGATGTCATATACACTGACTTCAGCAAAGCCTTTGATTCCGTTAATCATACCCTATTACTTTCTAAGCTGAGCGACATTGGGTTTCCACCCCTTTTCCTTTCTTGGGTTCGAGAATATTTAACAAATAGAAAACAGAAGGTACTTTTTAAGTCTTCTTTTTCAGATTCCATTCCTGTGACTTCTGGTGTACCTCAAGGTAGTCATCTGGGCCCTCTGCTTTTCACACTGTTCATTAACGATCTTCCCTCAGTCATTGTTCATTCGCGTGTGCTTATGTATGCTGACGATGTCAAGCTTTGTCTTACTTATAAAGATATAGATTCATTTAGTCGGCTACAAGCTGATCTTAAAAACTTTCAATCCTGGTGCCAGTTTAATTTACTAAATCTTAACACTACCAAATGTAAGGTAATGACTTTTTTTCGTAACTCTCCTCAACTGGTCACTTATTTTCTAAACAACTGTCCTTTAGAACGTCTAAATAATATGAATGATTTGGGCGTACTTATGGACCATAAGTTAAATTTTAACACCCATATTTCCACCACGGTCGCAAAGGCCATGAGTGTCCTGGGTTTCATTAAAAGATGGTCAAAAGAATTTGATGACCCCTATACAACTAAAGTTCTTTTTACTTCGCTTGTCCGTCCTATTTTAGAGTATGGATCTTGCATTTGGTCACCTCAATATGAGTCGCACCAGATTCGACTTGAATCCGTTCAAAAGCAGTTCTTGCTATTTGCTCTTCGTGGCTTAAGCTGGGATCGCAATGTCAATTTGCCTTCGTATTCTAGCAGACTTCTCTTGATTAACCTTCCTTCCCTAACTAACCGTAGAATTATGCTTGGTGTCATTTTTATGCACAAGCTCCTAATTGGTGATATCGACTCGCCTGAGTTATTAGCTCAGGTAAATCTGTCGGTACCATGTAGACGGAGTAGACATCCTTTGATTCCTTTATCCCTAAGTCGTTGTTCTTCTAACTATGCCCTGCATGAACCTTTTAGGGTCCTCTGCTCTGATTACAACCTTCTATTCCCTGTAATCGGCTCAGAGTTTTCTATTAACATGATTAAAACTTCTATCCTATCCCATTTAGTTAATAGATAGCTATAGTATTATTTAGTTATTTGTTTGTCTGTTTTTTCTATTGTGTATTTGTCCACGCGATTCGTGCCGTGCGTTATACGGCTGCACCCCTCGGTCGGTCGGGTGGGCAGTCATCTGCTTGGGCTCGCGCGTAAAAAAAAAAAAAAAAAAAAAATGATGGTGCTGTAATATTCAAAGTCGAAGTCAGAAAATATTTCCAAGCATCTTTTCCTTTAAAAATGGAGCGAAACCCGGTTTTTTCAATCACAAATGGAATTTTTCATTCTTTTAAACGACTATGTAACATTTTTTAATGTTTTTATTTTATTTTTTAACATAATTACAAAAAGAGAAAAATAAAAATTAAAAAAAAGTTTATTTAGTTTAATTTTGAAAATTTGCTATTGATGGCTGATTTTCTTCAAAATAATTTTCAATATTTACATAAATATCAAATAAACTCAACATTTCGGGACTATATGTAGTTGCTATTTTCCAAATCTTTTCGTGTTCGCACGTGTCTCAGTGATGCAATAAGTGGGTCAGAAGAGGCTGCATGTTAAAAAGGTCTTCATTTTGTCTAACACGAGAATTTTTGTATGTATTAGTATATCTGAACCCTTTGTAGTCCTTGTTTTTACATTCATGTGCTTCTTCGGAAAGCTCTCCAATTGGTATACGCTGATATTCTATTAAATCCTTTCCGTGAGCCAAAATCCTATGTACCGTTGGGGTAAGTTTTTTTGCGGATACAAAAATTGAGCAGTCTTTGAAGTATATTCGTCAAATTTTTCACAATTTACCATTTCCTTGCAATTTATAACATTTAAGATAACAGCCAACCTTTTAACGATCTCTTGACTAACACCTGTTACAAAAGATGTCATTTCATCATTTTCAAAAAATCTCCTTGAAGTATTTCATTCGTGTTTCCGTATCCGTACTTTGGGCAGTCAACTTTCAGTCCCAGCTTCCGAGAGAATTCAGGTTGTATAATCTCCTTTCTGCTCTGAATATCCAGATTTCTGCCGCTTGCGATCCATTTTCGCCTTAAGTTATATTGTGTATATTTGATTTTTACCTTAAGCTCCGTTCTCGCGTTTTCGAATGAAACGCTCATCTCCTTCAGCAATCCCATTTCAAAATCATTTAAGTTTTCACACTCGTGGAAAACTTTCAAAATCCTTTCATTCTTTAACAACATTTTTGCACAAATAAATAAAGCTGCCTTGAATTACATTGACAAACACTATTCAGTCCTGATCTAAGGTGTTTCCACTTATGACTTATAAACTGTTGCAAACGAGTAGAATAATTAGCTCTTTACATTATATTTTTTGAATTAACTAGGTAGAACGAAAAATCGGTATTACCCTTTTTGTATTAAACGCGAAATTTTTCGCGGAAAATTGAAATTTTGACTTTAGACTTCAATAAACAATTTTTAAGTGAAAAAAAAATCGCAGGCTATAAGGGGGATTTAATTATACTTTATCTAAATTTTAATGGTTTTTGACTTTTTTGCCCAAAAAACCATTCCCAACCCTTAAAAATCGAAAAAAAATTTTAAAAACAAAAACTCGTCTCATCATGCTGATCAAGAATATATTTTCTTTATATGGTCGGAGATGCTTCCTTCTATGCGTTGCACACTTCTGACCAAAATTAATATACCCTTTTTGCAAGGGTATAATAAAAACCGAAAAGTTATAAACTATGTGGTAAAAATTATTACTACAAAAAATAACAAGGTCACGTCACTGCACTGGTGACGTCTAAGAAACTATTTGTAAGACGAAAAGCAGCCACAACCAACAAGGAAAAATCCCACTAAATACCGCCTGCCACAATTCAGCAACAACAGGGCATAGAAAAATCATCAGCAGAAAAATTAAAATGTAACAGAGATTTTTGTTGTTCAAATAAATTAATCTTGGATTGTTGAAAACTCAATGATTCGCTTGGCATTAGAGGAGGTTAGTTCACTAAAACGTTGAGGTGGACATTCTCTGTTTTAACTAATTCCAAAACTAAATTTTGCACCAACCATTACAAAAAAACATTAAACTATTAAACAATATTTGTTGCCGTCTGTTCATGTGGAGGGATTAGTGAGGGATAGTAATAGGAGTGACGAGGAGCTACTAAAGGTTATAGGCGGAAAAATTGAGCAAGTGAAATAAACGTACAAAATGCCCACAACAGAGGAGGCGATGGAAATAGTACAAGTGACAGTGCAGACTGCGCTTGATCACCAAGCTTGCATCTGTGCAGCTTCAGACAACAGTTAGACCAAGAAAAAGAGTCCTTAAGGACACAATTAGAAAATTTAAAATCATTAGCACCGGAGGTGGATGCCGAAATCATCCCAGGAATAGAGTGTAAGAAAGCATTAGATATCGTTAGATCCTTGCCAGATTTAATGGGAATCAAAACGAGTATATATTATGGCACTTCGCAGCTTCATTCGCATATGAGCTATTTCGACTTTATAGGGGCAGCTCCGCCCACTACCAAGCAGTAGGCATAATTAGGAATAAAGTAAAAGGTGCCGCTAGTTCAACTCTGGCGTAGCACAGTGGGGCCTTTTGGCATTTTACATTGCAAAAATCATAGCTCCTAAACCAATAAAGCGATTTTAAAAATTTTAAAAGCTTATGATAAAGAATACTTCCTTTTTTAATTAAATTAATTAATTTTTGATAAAATGGTTGTCTGCTCAAAAAATAATTGCATAGTCGCCACTAATGCGGTTGACTCCCATGATTATATTCTTTGTTGGCTGTGTGACAATGCGGTTCACGTTAAGTGTGCAGGTTACACAGGCAGAATCAAGGAGTCTATTGCTAAAGGCGGTGGCTTAAAATATGGATGTGATGCTTGCCGGGAGGTCGAGAATGAGATGCGCTCTTTCATGAGGCGGACTAGAGATAGTTTTGACACTTTAAGGGCAGGTTTTAATAAACTCCAAGCGGAGTTTACTGCGGTGGAGACTCAGTTCAGGAGTTTATCGCTTATGAATGAGTCTCCGAAACGTAAAAGGACCAGTCCTTGGGGTGTTTCAGTATCTGTAGATCCGCCAGCGTCTCTTATCGTCCCCGACCGGTCTCATGCACCGTCCACTCCTAATGTACAGCAGTTGATATCGTTTAAGAGCCCGGTTGTGAATGCTATTAGTAAGGAATTACCGGTATCACCTGGGAATGATCTCTTAAAATCGATGCCTATTGTAGTGTCCGATGTGTCCGGGCAATTACCCATTCCAATGGAAATTGCCGATAGTTCTAAAAGTATCGAGGGCCCCGTAAACAAGATGACTGCTGCAGTGGGTGACTCTTCCAACGTTACTGCTACGGCTGACGCTTCGGGACCGCGGCCTCTCGTTGGCATACCACCAAAGAAACATATATTTGTTTCTAGGCTAGACCCTGTTGTCACATCTGATGATGTAATAGCCTATATTCGGAAGAAAGTTAACGTCTCGAATATTGCGGTGGAGAAGTTTAAATTTTCTTATTCTCGGGACATTTCGTCCTTTAAAATTAGTGTTTCTGCTAATATCTTCGACACTATATGTCGAGAAGATTTTTGGCCGAAACATATAATAGTTAAGGAATATACTGTAAAAAGAAAAATCGGCAACCGATTCGCTTGCCAACAACAACAACTAATACTATTCCTGCCACATCAGCATCTGCTGGTGTGTCAAAAAACTAGCTTCGTCCCTTAACCTGGGTTACCAGAACGTTAGAGGACTGAAATCCAAACTTCCTAATCTCTATGTAGATAGTCTTTCTTTTGAGCATAACATTCTAGCTTTTACAGAGACGTGGCTAAAACCTGATATTGCTGATGCATCGGTGTTTTCCACAAACTTTTCCATATTCAGACGTGACCGGATTTCTCGCATAGGTGGTGGCGTTCTGATTGCTGTTGATGCTGCTTTATCATCTGAAATGATTCAATTTTCTAGTACACAGGAGATTGAGTTTGTCGGTGTTAAAGTAAATTTTAAATCTTTTAATTTTTTCATTACTTGTTCCTATATTCCACCATTGTCAGACACGGTGGTATATTTAAATCATTTAGAGGCAATTCAGTTTGTCTCCTCTTTAGTTTCCAGTCAAGACATGCTCATAGTTGTAGGTGATTTTAATTTACCCGCTTTAGCATGGTCACTAACAGATGAATCTACCATGTTGCTGACCTCTTTGTCACATGACTTTATTGATGGCCTTCTAGGCTTATCTTTATCCCAAGTCAATCCTGTCTTAAATTCTAATGGAAAATCGTTAGATCTTATTTTTGTATTGGATTCTTCTTACTGTGAGGTTTTTAGGATCGAACCATTTGTTCTTCCAGAAGACAAATTTCATCCTACATTGAATTTAAAAATTGATCTGCCCTTGCTTTCACCATTACTTGGTTCAAATCAGTTACCTCTAACTAGGTGCTTTCGTAAGACTGACTTTGTCAGCCTTAATGAAAACATTACTACTACCGATTGGTCTTATCTGTACAATTGTAGAGATATGAACTCAGCTATTCGCTTCTTTTATGATACTCTGAATTCACTCTTTGATATTTGTGTGCCTCTTGGTAGGCAGGAGCGGCTTAACAAACCTCCCTGGTTCTCTCGTGAGTTATCCAATTTGAAAAATGTGAAGACACGATATTATAAGAAGTTTCAAAAAACACGTCGTTCATCAGATTATGCTCTGTATACAGTCGCTCGTTCAAAGTTCATGATGCTTAATACACAATGCTATAAGAATTATCTTCAGCGGTGTAAGCTTCAGTTTTCTTCTGACCCTAAACAATTTTATAATTTTGTCAATTCTAAACGTAAGACCTCTGTGCACCCATCTTTTTTGTCTTTTCAAAATAAAAAAAGCGAGCACTGATCAGGCAATTGCCGATATGTTTGCGAGTTTTTTCAAAACAACTTATTCCTCAACGGAATACCGAGCAAGTCCATATCCTTATCATTTAGAAAAGGCTAATTGCATTTTCAATCCAGTGTTTGATGAAAGTTCTATTCTTAGCGAACTTAAATTAGTTAAACCTGTTATTCTCCGGGGCCAGATGGTCTTCCTGGATGTGTACTCAGGTTCTGTGCAAACGCATTATGTAAACCCATTTTAAAATTGTTCCTACTGTCTGTCGAATCTTCCTCTTTTCCATCTATTTGGAAGGAGTCGTATATCATTCCTCTGCATAAAAATGGCAAAAAGTCCGAAGCCTCTAACTATAGGGGTATCTCAAAATTGTCCGCTATTCCGAAAGCTTTTGAGAAAATTATAACTTCTCAATTGCAACATTTTTGCAGCTCTATTATTTCGCCATCCCAACATGGGTTTGTGAAACGTAGATCTACAACCACTAACCTTTTAGAATTTACATCAATAATTATCAAGGGGTTCAAAAATGGTAAACAAACTGATGTCATATACACTGACTTCAGCAAAGCCTTTGATTCCGTTAATCATACCCTATTACTTTCTAAGCTGAGCGACATTGGGTTTCCACCCCTTTTCCTTTCTTGGGTTCGAGAATATTTAACAAATAGAAAACAGAAGGTACTTTTTAAGTCTTCTTTTTCAGATTCCATTCCTGTGACTTCTGGTGTACCTCAAGGTAGTCATCTGGGCCCTCTGCTTTTCACACTGTTCATTAACGATCTTCCCTCAGTCATTGTTCATTCGCGTGTGCTTATGTATGCTGACGATGTCAAGCTTTGTCTTACTTATAAAGATATAGATTCATTTAGTCGGCTACAAGCTGATCTTAAAAACTTTCAATCCTGGTGCCAGTTTAATTTACTAAATCTTAACACTACCAAATGTAAGGTAATGACTTTTTTCGTAACTCTCCTCAACTGGTCACTTATTTTCTAAACAACAGTCCTTTAGAACGTCTAAATAATATGAATGATTTGGGCGTACTTATGGACCATAAGTTAAATTTTAACACCCATATTTCCACCACGGTCGCAAAGGCCATGAGTGTCCTGGGTTTCATTAAAAGATGGTCAAAAGAATTTGATGACCCCTATACAACTAAAGTTCTTTTTACTTCGCTTGTCCGTCCTATTTTAGAGTATGGATCTTGCATTTGGTCACCTCAATATGAGTCGCACCAGATTCGACTTGAATCCGTTCAAAAGCAGTTCTTGCTATTTGCTCTTCGTGGCTTAAGCTGGGATCGCAATGTCAATTTGCCTTCGTATTCTAGCAGACTTCTCTTGATTAACCTTCCTTCCCTAACTAACCGTAGAATTATGCTTGGTGTCATTTTTATGCACAAGCTCCTAATTGGTGATATCGACTCGCCTGAGTTATTAGCTCAGGTAAATCTGTCGGCACCATGTAGACGGAGTAGACATCCTTTGATTCCTTTATCCCTAAGTCGTTGTTCTTCTAACTATGCCCTGCATGAACCTTTTAGGGTCCTCTGCTCTGATTACAACCTTCTATTCCCTGTAATCGGTTCAGAGTTTTCTATTAACATGATTAAAACTTCTATCCTATCCCATTTAGTTAATAGATAGCTATAGTATTATTTAGTTATTTGTTTGTCTGTTTTTTCTATTGTGTATTTGTCCACGCGATTCGTGCCGTGCGTTATACGGCTGCACCCCTCGGTCGGTCGGGTGGGAGGTGGGCAGTCATCTGCTTGGGCTCGCGCGTAAAAAAAAAAAAAAAAAAAAAAAAAAAATACCTTAAGCTTCAAAATGATGGTGCTGTAATATTCAAAGTCGAAGTCAGAAAATATTTCCAAGCATCTTTTCCTTTAAAAATGGAGCGAAACCCGGTTTTTTCAATCACAAATGGAATTTTTCATTCTTTTAAACGACTATGTAACATTTTTTAATGTTTTTATTTTATTTTTTAACATAATTACAAAAAGAGAAAAATAAAAATTAAAAAAAAGTTTATTTAGTTTAATTTTGAAAATTTGCTATTGATGGCTGATTTTCTTCAAAATAATTTTCAATATTTACATAAATATCAAATAAACTCAACATTTCGGGACTATATGTAGTTGCTATTTTCCAAATCTTTTCGTGTTCGCACGTGTCTCAGTGATGCAATAAGTGGGTCAGAAGAGGCTGCATGTTAAAAAGGTCTTCATTTTGTCTAACACGAGAATTTTTGTATGTATTAGTATATCTGAACCCTTTGTAGTCCTTGTTTTTACATTCATGTGCTTCTTCGGAAAGCTCTCCAATTGGTATACGCTGATATTCTATTAAATCCTTTCCGTGAGCCAAAATCCTATGTACCGTTGGGGTAAGTTTTTTTGCGGATACAAAAATTGAGCAGTCTTTGAAGTATATTCGTCAAATTTTTCACAATTTACCATTTCCTTGCAATTTATAACATTTAAGATAACAGCCAACCTTTTAACGATCTCTTGACTAACACCTGTTACAAAAGATGTCATTTCATCATTTTCAAAAAATCTCCTTGAAGTATTTCATTCGTGTTTCCGTATCCGTACTTTGGGCAGTCAACTTTCAGTCCCAGCTTCCGAGAGAATTCAGGTTGTATAATCTCCTTCCTGCTCTGAATATCCAGATTTCTGCCGCTTGCGATCCATTTTCGCCTTAAGTTATATTGTGTATATTTGATTTTTACCTTAAGCTCCGTTCTCGCGTTTTCGAATGAAACGCTCATCTCCTTCAGCAATCCCATTTCAAAATCATTTAAGTTTTCACACTCGTGGAAAACTTTCAAAATCCTTTCATTCTTTAACAACATTTTTGCACAAATAAATAAAGCTGCCTTGAATTACATTGACAAACACTATTCAGTCCTGATCTAAGGTGTTTCCACTTATGACTTATAAACTGTTGCAAACGAGTAGAATAATTAGCTCTTTACATTATATTTTTTGAATTAACTAGGTAGAATGAAAAATCGGTATTACCCTTTTTGTATTAAACGCGAAATTTTTCGCGGAAAATTGAAATTTTGACTTTAGACTTCAATAAACAATTTTTAAGTGAAAAAAAAATCGCAGGCTTATTATTATACTTTATCTAAATTTTAATGGTTTTTGACTTTTTTGCCCAAAAAACCATTCCCAACCCTTAAAAATCGAAAAAAAATTTTAAAAACAAAAACTCGTCTCATCATGCTGATCAAGAATATATTTTCTTTATATGGTCGGAGATGCTTCCTTCTATGCGTTGCACACTTCTGACCAAAATTAATATACCCTTTTTGCAAGGGTATAATAAAAACCGAAAAGTTATAAACTATGTGGTAAAAATTATTACTACAAAAAATAACAAGGTCACGTCACTGGACTGGTGACGTCTAAGAAACTATTTGTAAGACGAAAAGCAGCCACAACCAACAAGGAAAAATCCCACTAAATACCGCCTGCCACAATTCAGCAACAACAGGGCATAGAAAAATCATCAGCAGAAAAATTAAAATGTAACAGAGATTTTTGTTGTTCAAATAAATTAATCTTGGATTGTTGAAAACTCAATGATTCGCTTGGCATTAGAGGAGGTTAGTTCACTAAAACGTTGAGGTGGACATTCTCTGTTTTAACTAATTCCAAAACTAAATTTTGCACCAACCATTACAAAAAAACATTAAACTATTAAACAATATTTGTTGCCGTCTGTTCATGTGGAGGGATTAGTGAGGGATAGTAATAGGAGTGACGAGGAGCTACTAAAGGTTATAGGCGGAAAAATTGAGCAAGTGAAATAAACGTACAAAATGCCCACAACAGAGGAGGCGATGGAAATAGTACAAGTGACAGTGCAGACTGCGCTTGATCACCAAGCTTGCATCTGTGCAGCTTCAGACAACAGTTAGACCAAGAAAAAGAGTCCTTAAGGACACAATTAGAAAATTTAAAAGCAGTAGCACCGGAGGTGGAGGTATATAGTGTAAGATGTCATTTATTTATGTTCTGTTCGATTAATTTTAGCTATCTACACATAGGTCGCGGTCAGTATTTCTAAGTATCGATTGTTAGTCATAAGTATCGATTGTTAGTCATAAGTATCGAGTGAGTGAGAAGTCATCGATATGTGGAGATTGAACTCTCTCTTCTCTTCCGGCGATGCAACGAGCAAGTTGCATCCGCGCAGAAAATGGAAAATTAAATCTAGTTAATCTAATTAAATCTTAGATCCTTGCCAGATTTCGATGGCAATCAAAACGAGTATATTTCATGGCACTTCGCAGCTTCATTCGTATATGATCTATTTCGACTTTATAGGGGCAGCTCCGACCACTACCAAGCAGTAGGCATAATTAGGAATAAAGTAAAAGGTGCCGCTAGTTCAACTCTGGCGTAGCACAGTGGGGCCTTTTGGCATTTTACATTGCAAAAATCATAGCTCCTAAACCAATAAAGCGATTTTAAAAATTTTAAAAGCTTATGATAAAGAATACTTCCTTTTTTAATTAAATTAATTAATTTTTGATAAAATGGTTGTCTGCTCAAAAAATAATTGCATAGTCGCCACTAATGTGGTTGATTATGATCTTTGATTATATTCTTTGTTGGCTGTGTGACAATGCGGTTCACGTTAAGTGTGCAGGTTACACAGGCAGAATCAAGGAGTCTATTGCTAAAGGCGGTGGCTTAAAATATGGATGTGATGCTTGCCGGGAGGTCGAGAATGAGATGCGCTCTTTCATGAGGCGGACTAGAGATAGTTTTGACACTTTAAGGGCAGGTTTTAATAAACTCCAAGCGGAGTTTACTGCGGTGGAGACTCAGTTCAGGAGTTTATCGCTTATAAATGAGTCTCCGAAACGTAAAAGGACCAGTCCTTGGGGTGTTTCAGTATCTGTAGATCCGCCAGCGTCTCTTATCGTCCCCGACCGGTCTCATGCACCGTCCACTCCTAATGTACAGCAGTTGATATCGTTTAAGAGCCCGGTTGTGAATGCTATTAGTAAGGAATTACCGGTATCACCTGGGAATGATCTCTTAAAATCGATGCCTATTCTAGTGTCCGATGTGTCCGGGCAATTACCCATTCCAATGGAAATTGCCGATAGTTCTAAAAGTATCAAGGGCCCCGTAAACAAGTTGACTGCTGCAGTGGGTGACTCTTCCAACGTTACTGCTACGGCTGACGCTTCGGGACCGCGTCTCGAATATTGCGGTGGAGAAGTTTAAATTTTCTTATTCTCGGGACATTTCGTCCTTTAAAATTAGTGTTTCTGCTAATATCTTCGACACTATATGTCGAGAAGATTTTTGGCCGAAACATATAATAGTTAAGGAATATACTGTAAAAAAGAAAAATCGGCAACCGATTCGCTTGCCAACAACAACAACTAATACTATTCCTGCCACATCAGCATCTGCTGGTGTGTCAAAAAACTAGCTTCGTCCCTTAACCTGGGTTACCAGAACGTTAGAGGACTGAAATCCAAACTTCCTAATCTCTATGTAGATAGTCTTTCTTTTGAGCATAACATTCTAGCTTTTACAGAGACGTGGCTAAAACCTGATATTGCTGATGCATCGGTGTTTTCCACAAACTTTTCCATATTCAGACGTGACCGGATTTCTCGCATAGGTGGTGGCATTCTGATTGCTGTTGATGCTGCTTTATCATCTGAAATGATTCAATTTTCTAGTACACAGGAGATTGAGTTTGTCGGTGTTAAAGTAAATTTTAAATCTTTTAATTTTTTCATTACTTGTTCCTATATTCCACCATTGTCAGACACGGTGGTATATTTAAATCATTTAGAGGCAATTCAGTTTGTCTCCTCTTTAGTTTCCAGTCAAGACATGCTCATAGTTGTAGGTGATTTTAATTTACCCGCTTTAGCATGGTCACTAACAGATGAATCTACCATGTTGCTGACCTCTTTGTCACATGACTTTATTGATGGCCTTCTAGGCTTATCTTTATCCCAAGTCAATCCTGTCTTAAATTCTAATGGAAAATCGTTAGATCTTATTTTTGTATTGGATTCTTCTTACTGTGAGGTTTTTAGGATCGAACCATTTGTTCTTCCAGAAGACAAATTTCATCCTACATTGAATTTAAAAATTGATCTGCCCTTGCTTTCACCATTACTTGGTTCAAATCAGTTACCTCTAACTAGGTGCTTTCGTAAGACTGACTTTGTCAGCCTTAATGAAAACATTACTACTACCGATTGGTCTTATCTGTACAATTGTAGAGATATGAACTCAGCTATTCGCTTCTTTTATGATACTCTGAATTCACTCTTTGATATTTGTGTGCCTCTTGGTAGGCAGGAGCGGCTTAACAAACCTCCCTGGTTCTCTCGTGAGTTATCCAATTTGAAAAATGTGAAGACACGATATTATAAGAAGTTTCAAAAAACACGTCGTTCATCAGATTATGCTCTGTATACAGTCGCTCGTTCAAAGTTCATGATGCTTAATACACAATGCTATAAGAATTATCTTCAGCGGTGTAAGCTTCAGTTTTCTTCTGACCCTAAACAATTTTATAATTTTGTCAATTCTAAACGTAAGACCTCTGTGCACCCATCTTTTTTGTCTTTTCAAAATAAAAAAGCGAGCACTGATCAGGCAATTGCCGATATGTTTGCGAGTTTTTTCAAAACAACTTATTCCTCAACGGAATACCGAGCAAGTCCATATCCTTATCATTTAGAAAAGGCTAATTGCATTTTCAATCCAGTGTTTGATGAAAGTTCTATTCTTAGCGAACTTAAATTAGTTAAACCTGTTTATTCTCCGGGGCCAGATGGTCTTCCTGGATGTGTACTCAGGTTCTGTGCAAACGCATTATGTAAACCCATTTTAAAATTGTTCCTACTGTCTGTCGAATCTTCCTCTTTTCCATCTATTTGGAAGGAGTCGTATATCATTCCTCTGCATAAAAATGGCAAAAAGTCCGAAGCCTCTTAACTATAGGGGTATCTCAAAATTGTCCGCTATTCCGAAAGCTTTTGAGAAAATTATAACTTCTCAATTGCAACATTTTTGCAGCTCTATTATTTCGCCATCCCAACATGGGTTTGTGAAACGTAGATCTACAACCACTAACCTTTTAGAATTTACATCAATAATTATCAAGGGGTTCAAAAATGGTAAACAAACTGATGTCATATACACTGACTTCAGCAAAGCCTTTGATTCCGTTAATCATACCCTATTACTTTCTAAGCTGAGCGACATTGGGTTTCCACCCCTTTTCCTTTCTTGGGTTCGAGAATATTTAACAAATAGAAAACAGAAGGTACTTTTTAAGTCTTCTTTTTCAGATTCCATTCCTGTGACTTCTGGTGTACCTCAAGGTAGTCATCTGGGCCCTCTGCTTTTCACACTGTTCATTAACGATCTTCCCTCAGTCATTGTTCATTCGCGTGTGCTTATGTATGCTGACGATGTCAAGCTTTGTCTTACTTATAAAGATATAGATTCATTTAGTCGGCTACAAGCTGATCTTAAAAACTTTCAATCCTGGTGCCAGTTTAATTTACTAAATCTTAACACTACCAAATGTAAGGTAATGACTTTTTTTCGTAACTCTCCTCAACTGGTCACTTATTTTCTAAACAACAGTCCTTTAGAACGTCTAAATAATATGAATGATTTGGGCGTACTTATGGACCATAAGTTAAATTTTAACACCCATATTTCCACCACGGTCGCAAAGGCCATGAGTGTCCTGGGTTTCATTAAAAGATGGTCAAAAGAATTTGATGACCCCTATACAACTAAAGTTCTTTTTACTTCGCTTGTCCGTCCTATTTTAGAGTATGGATCTTGCATTTGGTCACCTCAATATGAGTCGCACCAGATTCGACTTGAATCCGTTCAAAAGCAGTTCTTGCTATTTGCTCTTCGTGGCTTAAGCTGGGATCGCAAAGTCAATTTGCCTTCGTATTCTAGCAGACTTCTCTTGATTAACCTTCCTTCCCTAACTAACCGTAGAATTATGCTTGGTGTCATTTTTATGCACAAGCTCCTAATTGGTGATATCGACTCGCCTGAGTTATTAGCTCAGGTAAATCTGTCGGCACCATGTAGACGGAGTAGACATCCTTTGATTCCTTTATCCCTAAGTCGTTGTTCTTCTAACTATGCCCTGCATGAACCTTTTAGGGTCCTCTGCTCTGATTACAACCTTCTATTCCCTGTAATCGGTTCAGAGTTTTCTATTAACATGATTAAAACTTCTATCCTATCCCATTTAGTTAATAGATAGCTATAGTATTATTTAGTTATTTGTTTGTCTGTTTTTTCTATTGTGTATTTGTCCACGCGATTCGTGCCGTGCGTTATACGGCTGCACCCCTCGGTCGGTCGGGTGGGAGGTGGGCAGTCATCTGCTTGGGCTCGCGCGTAAAAAAAAAAAAAAAAAAAAAAAAAATACCTTAAGCTTCAAAATGATGGTGCTGTAATATTCAAAGTCGAAGTCAGAAAATATTTCCAAGCATCTTTTCCTTTAAAAATGGAGCGAAACCCGGTTTTTTCAATCACAAATGGAATTTTTCATTCTTTTAAACGACTATGTAACATTTTTTAATGTTTTTATTTTATTTTTTAACATAATTACAAAAAGAGAAAAATAAAAATTAAAAAAAGTTTATTTAGTTTAATTTTGAAAATTTGCTATTGATGGCTGATTTTCTTCAAAATAATTTTCAATATTTACATAAATATCAAATAAACTCAACATTTCGGGACTATATGTAGTTGCTATTTTCCAAATCTTTTCGTGTTCGCACGTGTCTCAGTGATGCAATAAGTGGGTCAGAAGAGGCTGCATGTTAAAAAGGTCTTCATTTTGTCTAACACGAGAATTTTTGTATGTATTAGTATATCTGAACCCTTTGTAGTCCTTGTTTTTACATTCATGTGCTTCTTCGGAAAGCTCTCCAATTGGTATACGCTGATATTCTATTAAATCCTTTCCGTGAGCCAAAATCCTATGTACCGTTGGGGTAAGTTTTTTTGCGGATACAAAAATTGAGCAGTCTTTGAAGTATATTCGTCAAATTTTTCACAATTTACCATTTCCTTGCAATTTATAACATTTAAGATAACAGCCAACCTTTTAACGATCTCTTGACTAACACCTGTTACAAAAGATGTCATTTCATCATTTTCAAAAAATCTCCTTGAAGTATTTCATTCGTGTTTCCGTATCCGTACTTTGGGCAGTCAACTTTCAGTCCCAGCTTCCGAGAGAATTCAGGTTGTATAATCTCCTTCCTGCTCTGAATATCCAGATTTCTGCCGCTTGCGATCCATTTTCGCCTTAAGTTATATTGTGTATATTTGATTTTTACCTTAAGCTCCGTTCTCGCGTTTTCGAATGAAACGCTCATCTCCTTCAGCAATCCCATTTCAAAATCATTTAAGTTTTCACACTCGTGGAAAACTTTCAAAATCCTTTCATTCTTTAACAACATTTTTGCACAAATAAATAAAGCTGCCTTGAATTACATTGACAAACACTATTCAGTCCTGATCTAAGGTGTTTCCACTTATGACTTATAAACTGTTGCAAACGAGTAGAATAATTAGCTCTTTACATTATATTTTTGAATTAACTAGGTAGAACGAAAAATCGGTATTACCCTTTTTGTATTAAACGCGAAATTTTTCGCGGAAAATTGAAATTTTGACTTTAGACTTCAATAAACAATTTTTAAGTGAAAAAAAAATCGCAGGCTTATTATTATACTTTATCTAAATTTTAATGGTTTTTGACTTTTTTGCCCAAAAAACCATTCCCAACCCTTAAAAATCGAAAAAAAATTTTAAAAACAAAAACTCGTCTCATCATGCTGATCAAGAATATATTTTCTTTATATGGTCGGAGATGCTTCCTTCTATGCGTTGCACACTTCTGACCAAAATTAATATACCCTTTTTGCAAGGGTATAATAAAAACCGAAAAGTTATAAACTATGTGGTAAAAATTATTACTACAAAAAATAACAAGGTCACGTCACTGGACTGGTGACGTCTAAGAAACTATTTGTAAGACGAAAAGCAGCCACAACCAACAAGGGAAAATCCCACTAAATACCGCCTGCCACAATTCAGCAACAACAGGGCATAGAAAAATCATCAGCAGAAAAATTAAAATGTAACAGAGATTTTTGTTGTTCAAATAAATTAATCTTGGATTGTTGAAAACTCAATGATTCGCTTGGCATTAGAGGAGGTTAGTTCACTAAAACGTTGAGGTGGACATTCTCTGTTTTAACTAATTCCAAAACTAAATTTTGCACCAACCATTACAAAAAAACATTAAACTATTAAACAATATTTGTTGCCGTAGGAAAAATTGAGCAAGTGAAATAAACGTACAAAATGCCCACAACAGAGGAGGCGATGGAAATAGTACAAGTGACAGTGCAGACTGCGCTTGATCACCAAGCTTGCATCTGTGCAGCTTCAGACAACAGTTAGACCAAGAAAAAGAGTCCTTAAGGACACAATTAGAAAATTTAAAAGCAGTAGCACCGGAGGTGGAGGTATATAGTGTAAGATGTTATTTATTTGTGTTCTGTTCGATTAATTCTAGCTATCTACACATAGGTCGCGGTCAGTATTTCTAAGTATCGATTGTTAGTCATAAGTATCGATTGTTAGTCATAAGTATCGAGTGAGTGAGAAGTCATCGATATGTGGAGATTGAACTCTCTCTTCTCTTCCGGCGATGCAACGAGCAAGTTGCATCCGCGCAGAAAATGGAAAATTAAATCTAGTTAATCTAATTAAATCTTAGATCCTTGCCAGATTTCGATGGCAATCAAAACGAGTATATTTCATGGCACTTCGCAGCTTCATTCGTATATGATCTATTTCGACTTTATAGGGGCAGCTCCGACCACTACCAAGCAGTAGGCATAATTAAGAATAAAGAAAAAGGTACCGCTAGTTCCACTCTGGCGTCGTATAACACTTAAAAATGGCTATGCGATTATAGCTCGACTAGACTTTACCTACGCAGACAAAACGCCAATTCGCGTTATTCAGCAAAGGCTGGGAACATTACTACAAGGGGACCAGTCGCCTAAATAAAAACGATCTCAAAACGAAGTCACTGGCGTGAAATGGATGTAGAGGAAATTGCAGCTTCCGTAACGCTTGCTAGGCTGGCTCAAGTTGATAGCAGATTGCAGTGCATGACCTTCACCTCAATTGTACGCACCAGATATAATTTGCAAACCGAGTTAAAAGCATTCACATTCAACAAAAGGAAGATGACGTCGCGGGAAGAAATGTCTTTGCTTGACATCAAGAGGCAAAAACTTTCAACAATTAAGTGAAACTTTTGTGGAAAGTTAGGCCACAAGATCAACGAATGCAGAGTTTGACAGCAGCAAAATCTTTCGTCTCGTGCTATGGACCGTCACCGTCAAAAATCTGATGTAACCTGCTTCAAGTGTGGAGAGCGTGGCCATATTTCTACGCAATGCAGTAAACTCAAAACGGACAACAGCAAGGATACACATTCTGTAAAGAGAGTGCAACTGTGCGAAGTTGTTGAGCCTAAAGGAGAGATGGTTTATCAAGGAATGACATTTGCTACAACGTTTGACTCTGGCGCGGAGTGTTCATTAATCAAACAACAGATAAGTTGCTAAGCTAGCTGGTAAAAAATTAAATAATGTTGTGAGGTTAGAAGGCATTGGCAATGTCAGCGTTTACAGCACATTGCAAATACTTACCAACGTAAATATTAATAATTATCAAATTGAGATTTTGTTTCATGTTTTAGACAACAATTATATGAAAAATGACATAATTATTGGTCGAGAAATATTGTCGCCTGGATTTAATGTCATAATTTCACCAGGGAAATTTGAAATTGTTAAAACAAAAACTGTTAATAATTGTGTTAACGAAGATAATTTTAATGACTTAGACACAAGTCTTGTTGGTGAAGACTGTGATGAATTAAAAAGTTTGTTGGAAAATTATTCAAAATATTTTATCAATAGGATTCCTTTGTCTAGAGTTAGTTCGGGTAAAATGAAAATTAAACTAAATGACCCAAGAAAAATTGTCCAAAGGAGACCATACAGGCTCAGTCCAAGTGAAAGGGAATTGGTTCGAAATAAGATTAGGGAGCTATTGGAATGCAAAGTAATAAAGCCGAGTTGCTCACCCTTCGCAAGCCATATAATGCTGGTAAACAAAAAAGACGGCTCCCATCGCTTGTGTGTAGATTACCGGGAATTAAATGGTAATACCGTTGCAGATAGATACCCTTTGCCCCTTATATCAGACCAGATAGCCAGGCTTCATGGAGCAAAATATTTCACATGTCTAGATATGGCAAGTGGATATTATCAAATACCCATGCATGAAGAGTCAGTAGAGTGTACAGCGTTCGTCACTTAGCAATGCCGTTTGGGCTTAAAAATGCGCCTTCAGTTTTTCAGCGTACCGTTATACAAGCCCTGGTAGATCTTGCTAATACATTTGTGGTCGTTTATATGGACGACGTAATGGTGGCTGATTCAACGAAAACTGAGGCTTTAGAAAGATTAAAGATTACTCTTGACTGTCTTACATGTGCCGGATTTTCCTTTAATATAAAAAATTGTTCTTTTCTTAAGTCAACAGTACAATATTTGGGATACGAAGTTAGTGCAGGAGAAATTCGTCCAGATCCGCTTAAAATTGCTGCGTTAACTGCATTACCACCTCCTCAGTCGGTCCCACCTTTAAGACAATTTATAGGGCTGGCGTCTTATTTTAGGCAATTTATGCAAGGTTTTTTTTTGGTTTATGAAGCCTTTATATCTGTTGACCTCAGGGAAGAACGAGTTTGTTTGGGAACCAGAACATGAGCAAATAAGAAAGAAGGTTGTCTCTTTACTTACAGAAGCCAGTCTTGGTAATTTTCGACCCGCAGTATCCAATCGAGTTGCATACTGATGCAAGTTGTCGTGGATACGGTGCCATCTTGTTACATAAAATCAACAACAAGTCGCATGTCATTGAATATTTCAGTAAAGCTGCTTCACCTGCAGAGTCTCGGTACCATTCTTACGAATTGGAGACTCTTGATGTTGTTTTCTCCATAAAACATTTTCGACATTATTTACTGGGTAGAAATTTTGTTGTTTTCACTGACTGTAATTCCCTTAAGGCATCAAGGACTAAACATGATCTGTCTCCTAGGGCGCAAAGATGGTGGGCTTACTTACAATCTTTTACGTTTGAATTACAGTATACAGAAGGTAAACGAATGACTCACGCTGATTTCTTTTCAAGAAATTTACCTTCAACTAAGTTGCTGGCCACAAATTGTAGAGCTTCTGAAAAATTCAGCTTCCGAGAGAATTCAGGTTGTATAATCTCCTTCCTGCTCTGATTATCCAGATTTCTGCCGCTTGCGATCCATTTTCGCCTTAAGTTATATTGTGTATATTTGATTTTTACCTTAAGCTCCGTTCTCGCGTTTTCGAATGAAACGCTCATCTCCTTCAGCAATCCCATTTCAAAATCATTTAAGTTTTCACACTCGTGGAAAACTTTCAAAATCCTTTCATTCTTTAACAACATTTTTGCACAAATAAATAAAGCTGCCTTGAATTACATTGACAAACACTATTCAGTCCTGATCTAAGGTGTTTCCACTTATGACTTATAAACTGTTGCAAACGAGTAGAATAATTAGCTCTTTACATTATATTTTTTGAATTAACTAGGTAGAACGAAAAATCGGTATTACCCTTTTTGTATTAAACGCGAAATTTTTCGCGGAAAATTGAAATTTTGACTTTAGACTTCAATAAACAATTTTTAAGTGAAAAAAAAATCGCAGGCTTATTATTATACTTTATCTAAATTTTAATGGTTTTTGACTTTTTTGCCCAAAAAACCATTCCCAACCCTTAAAAATCGAAAAAAAATTTTAAAAACAAAAACTCGTCTCATCATGCTGATCAAGAATATATTTTCTTTATATGGTCGGAGATGCTTCCTTCTATGCGTTGCACACTTCTGACCAAAATTAATATACCCTTTTTGCAAGGGTATAATAAAAACCGAAAAGTTATAAACTATGTGGTAAAAATTATTACTACAAAAAATAACAAGGTCACGTCACTGGACTGGTGACGTCTAAGAAACTATTTGTAAGACGAAAAGCAGCCACAACCAACAAGGAAAAATCCCACTAAATACCGCCTGCCACAATTCAGCAACAACAGGGCATAGAAAAATCATCAGCAGAAAAATTAAAATGTAACAGAGATTTTTGTTGTTCAAATAAATTAATCTTGGATTGTTGAAAACTCAATGATTCGCTTGGCATTAGAGGAGGTTAGTTCACTAAAACGTTGAGGTGGACATTCTCTGTTTTAACTAATTCCAAAACTAAATTTTGCACCAACCATTACAAAAAAACATTAAACTATTAAACAATATTTGTTGCCGTCTGTTCATGTGGAGGGATTAGTGAGGGATAGTAATAGGAGTGACGAGGAGCTACTAAAGGTTATAGGCGGAAAAATTGAGCAAGTGAAATAAACGTACAAAATGCCCACAACAGAGGAGGCGATGGAAATAGTACAAGTGACAGTGCAGACTGCGCTTGATCACCAAGCTTGCATCTGTGCAGCTTCAGACAACAGTTAGACCAAGAAAAAGAGTCCTTAAGGACACAATTAGAAAATTTAAAAGCAGTAGCACCGGAGGTGGAGGTATATAGTGTAAGATGTCATTTATTTATGTTCTGTTCGATTAATTCTAGCTATCTACACATAGGTCGCGGTCAGTATTTCTAAGTATCGATTGTTAGTCATAAGTATCGATTGTTAGTCATAAGTATCGAGTGAGTGAGAAGTCATCGATATGTGGAGATTGAACTCTCTCTTCTCTTCCGGCGATGCAACGAGCAAGTTGCATCCGCGCAGAAAAATGGAAAATTAAATCTAGTTAATCTAATTAAATCTTAGATCCTTGCCAGATTTCGATGGCAATCAAAACGAGTATATTTCATGGCACTTCGCAGCTTCATTCGTATATGATCTATTTCGACTTTATAGGGGCAGCTCCGACCACTACCAAGCAGTAGGCATAATTAAGAATAAAGAAAAAGGTACCGCTAGTTCCACTCTGGCGTCGTATAACACTTAAAAATGGCTATGCGATTATAGCTCGACTAGACTTTACCTACGCAGACAAAACGCCAATTCGCGTTATTCAGCAAAGGCTGGGAACATTACTACAAGGGGACCAGTCGCCTAAATAAAAACGATCTCAAAACGAAGTCACTGGCGTGAAATGGATGTAGAGGAAATTGCAGCTTCCGTAACGCTTGCTAGGCTGGCTCAAGTTGATAGCAGATTGCAGTGCATGACCTTCACCTCAATTGTGCGCACCAGATATAATTTGCAAACCGAGTTAAAAGCATTCACATTCAACAAAAGGAAGATGACGTCGCGGGAAGAAATGTCTTTGCTTGACATCAAGAGGCAAAAACTTTCAACAATTAAGTGAAACTTTTGTGGAAAGTTAGGCCACAAGATCAACGAATGCAGAGTTTGACAGCAGCAAAATCTTTCGTCTCGTGCTATGGACCGTCACCGTCAAAAATCTGATGTAACCTGCTTCAAGTGTGGAGAGCGTGGCCATATTTCTACGCAATGCAGTAAACTCAAAACGGACAACAGCAAGGATACACATTCTGTAAAGAGAGTGCAACTGTGCGAAGTTGTTGAGCCTAAAGGAGAGATGGTTTATCAAGGAATGACATTTGCTACAACGTTTGACTCTGGCGCGGAGTGTTCATTAATCAAACAACAGATAAGTTGCTAAGCTAGCTGGTAAAAAATTAAATAATGTTGTGAGGTTAGAAGGCATTGGCAATGTCAGCGTTTACAGCACATTGCAAATACCAACGTAAATATTAATAATTATCAAATTGAGATTTTGTTTCATGTTTTAGACAACAATTATATGAAAAATGACATAATTATTGGTCGAGAAATATTGTCGCCTGGATTTAATGTCATAATTTCACCAGGGAAATTTGAAATTGTTAAAACAAAAACTGTTAATAATTGTGTTAACGAAGATAATTTTAATGACTTAGACACAAGTCTTGTTGGTGAAGACTGTGATGAATTAAAAAGTTTGTTGGAAAATTATTCAAAATATTTTATCAATAGGATTCCTTTGTCTAGAGTTAGTTCGGGTAAAATGAAAATTAAACTAAATGACCCAAGAAAAATTGTCCAAAGGAGACCATACAGGCTCAGTCCAAGTGAAAGGGAATTGGTTCGAAATAAGATTAGGGAGCTATTGGAATGCAAAGTAATAAAGCCGAGTTGCTCACCCTTCGCAAGCCATATAATGCTGGTAAACAAAAAGACGGCTCCCATCGCTTGTGTGTAGATTACCGGGAATTAAATGGTAATACCGTTGCAGATAGATACCCTTTGCCCCTTATATCAGACCAGATAGCCAGGCTTCATGGAGCAAAATATTTCACATGTCTAGATATGGCAAGTGGATATTATCAAATACCCATGCATGAAGAGTCAGTAGAGTGTACAGCGTTCGTCACTTAGCAATGCCGTTTGGGCTTAAAAATGCGCCTTCAGTTTTTCAGCGTACCGTTATACAAGCCCTGGTAGATCTTGCTAATACATTTGTGGTCGTTTATATGGACGACGTAATGGTGGCTGATTCAACGAAAACTGAGGCTTTAGAAAGATTAAAGATTACTCTTGACTGTCTTACATGTGCCGGATTTTCCTTTAATATAAAAAATTGTTCTTTTCTTAAGTCAACAGTACAATATTTGGGATACGAAGTTAGTGCAGGAGAAATTCGTCCAGATCCGCTTAAAATTGCTGCGTTAACTGCATTACCACCTCCTCAGTCGGTCCCACCTTTAAGACAATTTATAGGGCTGGCGTCTTATTTTAGGCAATTTATGCAAGGTTTTTTTTTGGTTTATGAAGCCTTTATATCTGTTGACCTCAGGGAAGAACGAGTTTGTTTGGGAACCAGAACATGAGCAAATAAGAAAGAAGGTTGTCTCTTTACTTACAGAAGCCAGTCTTGGTAATTTTCGACCCGCAGTATCCAATCGAGTTGCATACTGATGCAAGTTGTCGTGGATACGGTGCCATCTTGTTACATAAAATCAACAACAAGTCGCATGTCATTGAATATTTCAGTAAAGCTGCTTCACCTGCAGAGTCTCGGTACCATTCTTACGAATTGGAGACTCTTGATGTTGTTTTCTCCATAAAACATTTTCGCCATTATTTACTGGGTAGAAATTTTGTTGTTTTCACTGACTGTAATTCCCTTAAGGCATCAAGGACTAAACATGATCTGTCTCCTAGGGCGCAAAGATGGTGGGCTTACTTACAATCTTTTACGTTTGAATTACAGTATACAGAAGGTAAACGAATGACTCACGCTGATTTCTTTTCAAGAAATTTACCTTCAACTAAGTTGCTGGCCTCAAATTGTAGAGCTTCTGAAAAACGAGTTTGCTTGGCAGAAATTTCCAGCAATTGGCTTTTGGCTGAACAACGTCAAGATTCCGAAATAGTTAGCATCGTAAAGAAATTAAAAGACAATTCTCTTTCCATAGACGTTGCAAAAACTTATGAGTTGAGAGCAGGAATACTTTATAGAAAAATTCAGCGTAATGGTAGAACTCGATCCTTATCAATTGTTCCTCGAGTGTTTAGATGGTCTGTGATAAACCAAATTCATGAATCAGTTATGCATTTAGGATGGGAAAAGACGCTAGACAAGGCCTATGACTATTATTGGTTCGATAATATGTCCAAATATATTCGAAAATTTGTTGAAAATTGTATCACCTGCAAAATGTCAAAGTCCTCTTTTGACTCTTCAAGCTAGTCTTCATCCTATACCAAAAGTAAGCACACCTTGGCATACTATTTACATAGACATAAGTGGGAAGTTGAGTGTGAAGTCTGATCAAAAAGAGTATATTATCGTTCAAGTAGATACTAAATTCGTTTTGTTAACTCACACTCTTAAAATAGATGCTGAAAATTGCATAAATGCTATGACGGCGGCAATATCTTTATTTGGAGTACCAAATCGTATAATAGCAGATCAGGGTAGGTGTTTTGCCAGCACAAGATTCAGTGAGTTTTGTGCACAACAAAAGATAAATTTGCATTTGATTGCAACCGGTGCAAGCAGAGCAAATGGGCAGGTTGAACGCACTATATCTACTTTGAAAAATTTATTAACCGCAGACGAAACTAGCAGCAGGTCTTGGCAAGATGCATTGGGAGAAATCCAGTTGGCCTTAAACTGTACGGTGAGTCGAGTGACAAAGGCAAGTCCTTTAGAATTATTTATTGGTAAAGTTGCTCGACCATTGGGGTTACTTCCACTCTGCGACACGGTTGATGAGATTGATTTGCCAGCAGTACGAGCTCAAGCAACTCAAAATATTTCGGCTTCAGCAACATATAGCAAGACACAATTTGATGAAAACAAAGCTAGAGTTGTGGAATGCAAAGTTGGCGATTTCGTATTATTAAAAAATGAGGAGAGGCATCATACAAAGCTTGACCCAAAGTTTAGAGGCCCTTTTGAAATAACCGAATTATTAGACGGGAATAGGTATGTGCTGAGGTCATTGACAAACAATAGGAAATATAAATATGCTCATGACGATGTGCGGAAAATGCCAGATGGTGATGTACCAGTTGATTATGAAAATGTTGAAAATGAAACTGTTGAAACAGACAGTAGTGAAAATGTTAAAAGTGAAACTGTTGAAACTGACAGTAGTCAAAATGTTGAAAGTGAAACTGTTGAAACAGACAGTAGTTAAAATATTAAAAGTTAAACTGTTGAAACAGACAGCACAGGTGCCTGAAGGGCTAGAAATGAAATGCAAGCACAAATGCAAAACAGTTGTTTTGATCATGGCGTGTAGAGCATAAGATATGATGTGTAAAATTTTTTAGGTTAATGATAATGAAAATATATGAATTATGTTAAAAAAAAATGTTTGTTTAAGAATGAAAAAAAAAAAATAATGAATGAATTTGAAGATTACGTTTGTCAATGTTTAGTAGCGGTTTTGTAAGAAAACTTATCTTTGTTAAACTGAAATTTTTATAATTTGTTAATAAAAATGTATATCGCAAGGTATATTTTGGAAATAATGCACGAGGTCGTGTAATGGTCAGGATGGCCGTGTCGGCGCGGGCAGTTCGTGCTGTGTGTGAGTGTGAGGCATTTCGCAGGAATGTTATTTCATCATAATGTGGCAATTGCATCAGCCTTTAATTGAGTTGCGATTGGCTGATGGCATTTTGTAGTTTTGGAAAGTACCGTTTTAGCGCGGCGACAGCGCCACGACGCTGTCGCCGAGCGTGGTTCGATGGTAGGCACAAAAAAAGAAGTGTGCGACGCAAGTCAGTTCTATGCTAGACTTCGGCCACCGAAACTCGCTAGAAAATGGAACAGTTTAATGACGCGTTTATATATATATATATACATACATACACAATTTGGTATAGTATTTGGTAAGAAAATCGGGTTTGTATCAATTGCATGGCGGAGGGGGGCGTGGCAAAAATTTGAAATAAACTTGACCACCGTAGGTAATACACTAGTCTACGTACCGAATTTGGTGGCACTAGCTTTTATAGTCTATGGGATCTACGTGTTCATACGGACAGACGGACGGACGGACATGCCTAGATCGACTCGGCTGTTGATCCTGGTGAAGAATATATATACTTTATGGGGTTGGAAAAGCTTCCTTCTGCCTGTTACACACATTTTGGCGACTTTACCATTTCACCCTATGGGTGTATGGTATATAAATTAGCACATAAGGAAAACAAAATTATCGATAACATGATAGAAATACCAAGAATATATATAAATCCTAACGAAGCAAAGAAATATGCGAATTTTGGATTCAAAAAAAGTAAATGATTTATTACAAAAATATAGAATTTTTACTCTCCTTCAATACAGCCAAACGGTTCACATCCACGGTTCTGGTAACTCTTTTTCCAGGGGGTCAAATTTCGTAGACAAGATGCGAAATCCGCCGTACTATTGTATCGGGCCCAATCCAATCCGATTGTAACTTTGGGCAACGGTCGTAGCGACCGTCAGTCTGGGCGTCTGTAAGCAGTTTGCCGCGAGCGTTCGCATTTACCACACGCAGTTGATTTTGCAGTTTAGCCAAGAATTCCGGGACTTCCGTAGGGACAGGAGCTGGTATTCCAAATATTAAATTGTTGGGCAGCCTAAGTTCTCTTCCAAAAGTTAGAGCATTGCCGGCGAATAACCGGAGCTTTCATGAACCGCTGACCTGTAGACCAAAAACGCCATGGGCAACAGCTCATCCCAATCATGCAGGCTGGTAGATACAAACTTCGCCAAGTAATCTAGCAATTGAAGCGTTCTACCATGCCGTCTGACTGTGGATGCAGAGTCATCAGACGCATACAGGCTTGGAAGACCCCTGCTTTGAAGTTGCGTCCTTGATCAGATTGTAAGACGAATGAAACGCCAAATCGACAGAAGAATTCTTATACCAATGCTCGAGCTACAGTTTCGACTGTCTGGTCCGGTACGGCTGCACATTCCGGCCACTTAGTGAAATAATACATAACGACCGCGACGTAGGGGTTCCCAGGAAGCGTAGTTGGTAGAGGGCCTAGAATGTTAGTATGAGCAAAGCCCCAAAAACGATCGCACTTCCTTGGTATTTCGAGGTGTACGCCAGCTCAGCACTTTATCAATCTTGTTGGGACACGCCTGTAATCCATCACGACTCACGATATGGCCTAGGTAACTAACTTGTTTTTTAAAAAAGCTGCATTTTTTCGGACTAAGTTTAAGACCAGCCCCTGCCAGTCGTTCAAACACGTCCTGCAGGTGTGAGAGGTGATCCTCGGTTGTACGAGAGTAAACAATCACGTCATCGCGAACTTCCACATCACCCCAGACAGAAGATTGTCCATCAAACGTTCGAACGTGGCGGGGGCGTTGCAAAGACCAAATGGCATCACATTGAACTCGAAAAGTCCAGCATCGCAAGTGAAAGCTGCCTTTGGTCGGGAGGGTTCGTCCATCCGCACCTGCCAGTATCCGCTTTGTAGGTCCATCGTCGAAAACCACTGGGAGCCGTACAACGTTGATAGGATGTCGTCCATTTTGGTCAGCAGATCTGAGTCACTGACGATTATCTAGTTTAGGCGCGTATAATTCACACAAAATTGTGTCGCTCCATCTTTCTTCTTGAATAGCACCACCGGCGACGACCACGGACTGACGGACGGGCGAATTATGCCTCTGTTCTCTAAGTTGAGTTAAACCAGTCTCGTCATCGTTTCGGGCAAAAATAGGCTGTTAGCGATTCAATAGGTTCTTTAGCATAGGTTATTTTGTAGGCGGCAGGTCCACTTCCCCGAATCGGTCCCAATCGACAGAATCTGAGCTCGCATCTTCGCATCTGTCGGGTAATACTACTTCTACGGTTTCAAAGTCGCCCAAAACTAGTGTGGGTGGCAGCGTTCTCTCGTGTGCGCTCAGATTCGATATCCTGGCAGAGAATTGGCCAGCCACTGTTTGGACGCCGCCGTAGCTTAGGACGATATCGTCCGGCAGCTGTGTGTAGCCGGTTTCGTTCAGTAAGCTTGGTAACGCCGGCTTTGTCGTCGCACATTTCAATCTGACATGCGTGTCGCAGCGTGACGCAAAACAGACGGGACTCATCGAGTAGAGGTGGAGTGGAGGTTAGCATTGACGACACCATACCATACCTGGTTACCTGGCATGGTGAGGCTCGCATTGGCTACTGCACATCTCGCCAATTCAACTTCGAGACTGCCGCACCGGTATCCACCACTATTGCCAATGGTCTCTGCTGAAAGAAAACACTACAATGTTAGCTGTCTTTAGCATTTGGGATAGGATTCCCCGTCCCGCTTCGGCCATTTAAGATAGCAACATCTTTCCTGTTTACTTCGGGAGGGCGTTTGGCGCATATATTTGTTTCAAAGGTTGACGAAACCATCGCGCCAGTACGGTTTCTTCGTTCAACCCATTGTTCTCGCTTCCATTCGGGGACGCTGTCCACAGTGACTCGTGCAACGGCGTGGTTGGATGCCTGTTGCTCTGGTCCGTAGATGGCTCCAATGTGGTAGGAACGGAATGCTCAAATATGGCAGACCACTCAACTCCATTAACCGTAGAAAACGATAGAATGGCAAACGCTCCGGCAGTCTAGCATGAATCGCATGACGCATGGCGGCACACAGCTGAGTAGGTAAGTGTAGGTTGTGTAGGCAGGTTTAACACCACTGCCCAACATTTCTCATCCTCGGCCGACTGATAGTACTTTGCCACCTTGTCTACCAGTCACTCAAATTCGCCCCAAGATCCAGTTCCATCGAACAACTGTAACAACCCTGGGTTAATCGGGGTGATCGCGTCCACGCCGATGCGTAGTTGGTGGAAGCGGCCCGAACATAACCTCACAATTGACACCAATATAACGTGTTTTGCCTTTGTGGAACAAAATAACGCCAACCGTGGCCGAGCGGTTGGTTTACGGTTGGTCGTTCGATCGTCAGGCCGCAGATAATTGGCAGAATTGCAAAGAAAACAGAGATGGTTAGTTTCTTTCGTTTATTCAATTCCTTTATTTATTCTTGTCTTGGCGGCAGCGAAAACTTTCAAGCCATGCTTATCTCTCTCTTTCTCATCTTCTCCCTTCGTTAAGTTGGCCGCGCTAGCTCAAAAAAACACTATCCCTCCCTGTGGCGCCGTTTTTAGTGTGCTTAGCCGTAGAAAGTGGGACCGCTACTTAATGGGGACACGATTGGGATGAATATCTAGCATACTTCACATATTGCATATAACATATGGTTATTCACCTTTTGCACAAGTCTTTGCCAAGAGCAAATTGGCCCAAAATTCTCGTCGAAAAATTTAAGGCATTGCAGAAGAAAACATATGACAAAAGTTTGTATATCCCCGCAACTAATTCTGTAACTCTTTCATTAAATTCTAGCCATTAAAGTGTAAAAACGTGTTATCTAAAAGTCTAATGTCTGTTAAAGAACGGCCTGCAATCTTAGCAAATTTTTTTGTATATTTATTATACTCTTGTAAAAAGAGTATACTAATTCTAAAGTTATTGACGAAAGTCACTGTTTTCGACCTATCGTTTCTATGGGAGCTCTTTGTTACCTTTGACGCGATTGCTTTTAAATTAAACATTTGCCAGTTTTATATATCTGTTAATGACTGTTCCTGTGTATTTGTTTTTTAATTTATGCCCTGTTTCATTCTTTAAATGTATTTCTTGTCCCTTTTTGTGTTATTATTATACTCTTGCAAAAAGGGTATAGTAATTTTAGACAGAAGTGATAGATAACATATAAATAGAACTTAATCATAATGTTTACCTTTAAGTACCGTAAAGGACACTAGCCATAAGACACCATGTATTCCCTATAAATACCGGGCTTGCGGACTAAATAAAGTCTAACTTTGTGTGGATGTACTTATTTAAGTCTAAGAACATGTAATCTGTTACTGTAAGCTACAATGTTATTTATCAAGGAACGAACAGAACGATTTCTGTAACATAACAGAGAGTTCAGTTTTGTGTCAACCGTCAACCAATATTAACTGTTTGCTCTGAGTAAATAAACGGGGTGGTATAAAATTGGTCTACCAACATTGCTTATGGGCCCAGAACAAGCCCAATATTGGTTAATAATCTAATATAACAAATTCACGAGTGAATTTTGTTAATAATCATCAGAAAAAATGATGGATTCTTATCAAATCGAAAAACTTAGCCAGGTAATAATGATTCCGTCAAGCCTCCCCAACTCTTGGGAAAATTTTGTTATCGAGACTAGAGACTACCATTATTTGAAACGGTAAAATTAAAATTCCTGGAGGAAGGGACGCATAAGCAGTACTATGTCGCAGCTACACATAGAAAAATGAATGCTTCATTTTCTTACATGGCAACGTTAAGAATATTTTACAAATATTTATATTTTGTCACTATAGGGTAAAAAGTATATTACAACATAAGCAAATACGCATAATAAATTATAAATGCAATATATGTGTGGATGGTATGGTAACGAAGCAGCTGATCGACGAGATGGCAACGCAGAAGACGAAGTGGCAAGGCAGAGTTGAAAGCGGGAGGCTAGAGAAAACGACGAACGAGGTGTGTGTAAGTTAATCAATACATAATTTATCAAAAACCCATTGTGTCATTTTTCATATAATAATTAACTAATTAAATAAATAATATACTTAATGTAACACCAATTCTAATTCTTGTGGGCACAAATCCCGCGAATATTGGGGCTCAACCTAACTTAATCGAAGAAAAATATGACGGTTCAACCTAACTAAAAAAATATGAAGTCTCAAGCTAAATGATGTGAAAAAATAGTAAGAAGTGCTAAAACGACGACTAAGATGAACAAATTGATGTAAAAGTGATTGTCTTTCAATAAATTGAGGTTTGAAAGAGAAAAAACAAAGGTGTTCTAACGGGTTTAACGTGGTTCCAAGAATTTGTCAAACAATTTGTCAACAAATTGTAGAATAAAATACACACATACACACACATATAAGAGTGACGTTACCTAAACAGACATACACCAATGAACTTTCTGATAATGCCTTATCTGTAATATGTAACATGCTACATTTGCACCATAATGAGAGCGACCCGACTAATTTTATATTTTGTAATTTGAATAAGGGAAATTTACTGCCTGATGCTGATTGCTAAGAAACAAAAACAACCCTTCAGTAGCCAGGGATCCAATTCAAAACGTTCCTATTCAAAGTGTTCCAAGATTTGCTTTAAATTTTCATGATATCGAAGATTCAATTAGATCGTTTAATGGTGAAGATACCGTTTCCATTGAAGTATGGATTAATGAATTCGAAGATTTTGCAAAGATTTGCAAAGATTTTGGAATGATTTACAAATGTTTGTATTCGCAAAACGGTCATTAAAAGTTTTAGCAAAGCTTTTTGCTGCGAACGAACGAGGTATTTCTAACTGGCTGAAAATACAATAAAGTAAGTAAGTCGTCTCGCCGACTTAGGTATACCATACACCAGTAAAACAAATATTTTAAATTTATAATATCAAATGCATTTACGTTTTCGGATTACATGCTTTTTATAACCATATCTCAGTATCTCGCTCACGCAAGCTTACGAGCACCCTAGCGCCCGCACCAGCCAACGGCCAACTGGAAAAATGTTTCTATGCATAACTTGGCTATTTTTAGTTCGATTTTGATCAAATTTGGTATATTGCTTGGGTATTGGTATCAAATTCAAGTGTGCCAAATTTCAAGAGGTAGAAAATTACGTGAGAGAATCGAGTTTTTCCAAATTACGGGGGCGGAAAGGGGCGTGGCAAAATCTTTGCATACACAAAAAATGCGCATTTATTAAGCAATTATACATACCAAATTTGGTGTATCTAGCTATTATAGCCTTTAAGAAAATCGGTTTTAGGATTAGTCATACAAAATTCAATGTCTTTAGCTATTATAGTCTTTAAGAAAATAAAATTTGTTTAAATTTGAAATAAACTTGGCCACTGTAGGTAATACACTAGTCTACGTACCAAAGCTCTTATAGTCTCTGAGATCTACGTGTGCATACAGACAGGCGGACGGACGAACGGACATGTCTAGATAGAATCGGTTGTTGATCCTGATCAAGAATATATATACTTTATGGGGTCGGAAAAGCTTGCTTCTGCCTGTTACATACTTTTTCTCGACTAAAATATATCATTTCACCCTATAGGTGTATGGTATAATAAGGCGCTACTCAATCAACTTAAGTCAACGACAAACAGTGCCCAATTGCATAAAATGATGGCTGATCGGAAAATTAGGAAGAACGAGAATTTACAAGAATACTTTTTGCTGATGAAAGAGTTATCTACACGAGGAAATATCGAAGAGTCTATATTGATCCAGTATGTTATTGATGGTATTGATTGGTACGAACAAATCAATGTTGTATGGAGCTCAATACATAAAAGATTTTAAAGACAAATTGAAATGCTACGAAATAATGCGAGAGAAATCTAAGAGCGAGAATAAGAATGTACTAAGTTGTAATAAACAAATGCAAAAGAGTGATCGCAGTTCTCAGCCAAAGCAAGTTCTGAGTGTAAATAAAGAAATCAAATGTTTCAATTGTGGTCTTAAAGGTCCTACAAGCGCTGACTCTGACGATAAAAACAACGGTAAAAAGTGTTTCGAATGCATCATGTTTTTCCATATTGGCAAAGAATGTCCCAAGAAATCAGAAAAACGCGAAGTGAGTAATACACGAAAACTAAACACCTCAACCTCACTAATGTATAAAGAGATAACAATCGACGGTTTAAAGATGAATGCTTTTATTGACACTGGAAGTAAATACAATCTTATGTCCGAAAAGATTTATAAAAGAATAAAACAGTCAAAGCTATATGAGTGCAACAAATTTTTAATCGGGTTTGGTAATGGCGACGCGGTCAAAGTCATGGGTTTAATCGAAAAACTATTCGTAATTGACGGTCAAGAATTCAAATCGGTATTTCTAGTAGTCGATGTACAATTTCTTGATGTAGACTTGCTGTTAGGCGAAGAATTCCGTAAAATTGCGGAAGTAAAAATAAATCGTGACCGGATAATTGTAAGAAAAAGTAACAGTATCGAGCTTGAAATAGAAATTTCGGTGTTGATGAGAATAAATGCATCAAATGTTTACGAGATTGATTTAAATATTGAAGCTAACGCGAGAAATTCCGCAAAAAATGTAGAACGCGAATCGTAGTTAATGATGATACCCCAATCTACTCGCGTTCGGTTATAACAAGTTGATGAATGGGTAAAAAAGAGGTAAATTCGAGCACTCTGCGCCAGAGTACAGAAGCCCCGTAGTTCTGGTACAAAAACGAGATTGATCTCCAAGACTGTGTATCGACTATAGAAAGATTAACAAGGTTATTACGAGACCATTTTCCTTTACCCGTAATCGAAGACTAACTGGACAGATTGGTCAGTGAAAAGATATTTAGCACTATTGACTTGAAAAATGGATTCTTCCATGTTGATGTCGAGGAGGAAAGCCGAAAATATACATCGTTTGTAACTCACAACGGGTACCATTTGGCCTAGCGAATTCTCCTAGTATTTTTCAAAGGCACATCAATGCTATAGTTCGAGAGCTGACTCGTAAAAATATCGCAATTCCATATGTAGATGACATTATTATTCCAGCTATAGATGAAGAAGAGGCTATACCAAATCTCAAAAGAAGTCCTGAAACGGTGTGTAAATAACGGCCTGAACCTAAAAAAATTCAGTTTTTTAAAGAAAAGGGTTCAGTTTGTAAGACACAAAAGATATGTATTTCTGAAGAGAAAACTAAAGCTGTAACTAAATTTCACCAGCCCACAAACCAGAAGCAACTTCAAAGTTTCCTAGAATTGGTTGGATACTTTAGAAAATATATTAAAAATTTTGGATTAATAGCTAAGCCTCTAGCGAATCTACTAAAACAAAATGCTAAATTCCGCTCCAATGATTTTGAAATCGAATCATTCAACAGGTGGAAAACAATGATCACAGAGAGGCCAGTATTAAAAATCTTTAATTTTAAACATAAGACGGTGTTTATGAACGGATTGCATTTATCGATAATATATGTAGTTATAGGTATCGATTACACACATACATTAGCATTACACACACTTATTTGCGCGCTACTGCGTCGGCGCTTTTTCTCTTTTTCTTCAGTAATAAATTGGCACTCAACTGATTCAGTAGCAAAGAATCAAAGGAAAATTAATTATTGAATTTGGCATAAGGTACAGTCCACTGCCAGACCAAATCATATTTTGGTCATTCGAGCCGAATAAGGAAATCGGTTTTCGTTCGAATAAGGTGCTTTTCGTTCGAATTTCTTTGAATCTATTGGAAAGTTTTGTGGGTTATTACTCTGGAATAGTTCTTCGCAATGGAAGAACTAAAGGCATTGGTGGGTCGTCGGAGCCGACTCAAGGCCAGCATCACAAGAATTCTGGATTGGTCGGAAAGAACCCAAACATCATCAACTACTGAGGTAGCCGCTCGGATGGATCAACTCCAGTCCGTGTGGAAGGAATTTAATGGAAACTGGGATTCCATAGCCCTACTGGAAGATGTAGACGGCTATGTGGATCCAGAGGTCGATCACGTGACCTACGAGGAGAAGTACTTGAAAGCATATTCGTTATTTCTAGGAAAAAAACGGTTGGTACAACATCAAGCATCATTGTCTGACGACGGCAATGGCGCCATGGGTATGCAGGCGTATAACGACGACATCGTTCATTTGCTGCAACAACAACATTAACTCTTTGAACAGTTAGCTGCAAACCAGAGCAGTTCGAACTTGTCGATGCCCGCTCGCACAGAGGCGGCTGCTTCGGGTTCGACTTCGGGAAACAACACGACGGCATTCGTGCAAGGCGGCGAATTGCCGAAAATTCAAATCAAACGGTTCGCTGGACTCTACACAGAGTGGCCAGCTTTTCAAGATATCTACGAGAGCACGATACACAACAAAAGGGAGTTAACCAACACTCAAAAGTTTCATCGTTTGAAAACACTGCTCGTCGATGATGCTGCCAACTTGGTGCGGCATCTGGCAATAACTGACACGGCTTACAACACTGCTTGGGAGCGCTTAAAGGAAAGGTACAATAGGCCACGCCATATTGTAAACTCATTTTTGGAACAATTTATGGGTCTACCAACGACAAACAAAATTGATGTGTCCATCTTACGAAAGGTATCAGATGGCACAAACGAGATTGTTCGCGGTCTGGATGCAATCAATCAAACAGGACGGGATTGCTGGGTACAATATATGGTATTGGAAAAGCTTGACGCTGATACACGGCGCAGGTGGATTGAGCGCAGCATGGGCAACGAGGCGCCCACACTGGAGGAATTCTTCAAGTTCTTGGATGATCGTTGTGAAGAATTAGAGCTCAGCAAACGGGAGATTGCGGCTGGAGGCAAAACGCCAGCGCAAATCACACACACAAAAAGGGTCACACATTCAATGGTTGCAGTTCAAGGTGGCAGCTGCATCAAATGTCAGGCGACAGATCATAAACTGTATGGCTGTCAACAATTTATGGATTTAACAATTGCACAACGTCGTACGTTCATCAGGGAAAAGGCTTTATGTTATAAGTGCCTAAAATCAGGGCATATGGTCATAAACTGTCCATCACAATTCGCATGCAAGTATTGTAAAGGTAAGCACCATTCTCTGGTCCACGATCCAGGTAACTCAATGGCTTTAAGGAACTTGCAACAAGGTAAAAGGGAGAATCAGCGTAGTCCAAACGCTTCTCATCACGATTTGTCTACATCAAGTCTAGTGGCTCATAGTGGGAGTGCATCAGCAACGGTTTGTTCGCAAAGCTCTGCGAAAACGATAACAGGAAAAGGTTTAAATCGAAGCATATTGCCTACTGCTACGGTCTATGTTCAAACGCTCTCGAGGAAGACGGACGTGTTTTTTTTCAAGCTCCCGCGTTTTTAACTGATTTACATTTATTTTATTTTGTTTTATCGGCATCGCGATCAAAATATTAATTAATTAGTAAATCTAACTTGCACCGTATAACTCGTTGCGTTTTTGTGTGTTTGTGTTAATAATTTTTAACAACTTTAATTTCTGCTTATAACCTTTGTTGGTTTTTTTTTTTTTTTTTTTTTTTTTTCTGCCTTGCAAATCACAAGCAACGCTCTGTTGTTGTTGTCTTGCAATTTCATAGTGTTCTTGTTGCAGTGTTTTGTTATTGTGATTTCTAACTCCCGCGCTCGCGCTCTTTGACTTTTTTTTTTCTCTCGTTTTCGTTTCACTCGTCGCCGTTATTTTCGCTCATATTGCAGTCTGTTGTGTGTCTGTAATTTAGAGTCTATATTCTCTTAGTCAGTGCTCTTTTCTTTTAACCCTTGTGCACCCTCAAAATCTCTATTTCTTATTATTTCTGGACCTCAGAGTGAGTTATATATTTTAATACCAAACATTTCTCATTTTTCAGTTTTATTTGTTTGATTACCAATTTTTTCTTATTACCTCATAATGACTGTTTGTTCGATTAAAAATTGTTTGCATCCCGCCCCACCCTTGAATAGTTTTATTTACTGTTGGTTGTGTAAAACTACAGTACATGTTAAGTGTGCCGGCTTTACATGCAGGGTGAAGGATCTTTTAGATCAAAAAAAGGGTTTCAAATGGGGATGTGAGTCATGCGGGATCGTGGAAGATGAATTGGGACTTTTCATGCGGCAAACAAAGGATAACCTGATGAGTCTGTCTGCCAGTTTTCTTAAACTCTCGCAAGAGTTTAAAGCTGTTGAGTCTCAGTTTAGTAGTTTAACGCTACTGACTGAGTCTCGAAAGCGTAAGAAGGCGGGAGAACAGACTCCTGATTTGTCCTTGCGTTTGCCGGTCGCCACATCTATTTCGGTTCCGACCCCTTCTCAACCAATGCAAACTCCAATTCCACAGACGATGTCTGTAGTGTCCGTTTTGTCTGGGCAAGAATCTACACCCATGGATTTTGCCGACAGGGATCCTAGTGATAGTAATGCCGGTGTGCCACTTGTTGCAACTGATGCTACAGGAGTGCCACCTAAAAAACACATTTTTGTTTCGAGACTTCTGCCTGATGCTACATCGGATGATGTCATGGCCCACATTCGGGCTAAACTGAATGTCTCTAATATATCCATAGAAAAGTTTAATTTTTCATACTCTAGAGAAATTTCATCTTTTAAAATCAGTGTTCCAATTGAGTTCTTTGACTGTATCTGCAGTTCCAGCTTCTGGCCGAAAAGCTTAATTGTGAAGGAGTTTACATACAGAAAAAGGAAGACACGGGGCCAAACAAGGATTCCTTCACCATCTACTCCTCATTCTTCTTCATCTATTCCCACTCCTTCCTTATCTATTCCTTCTTCTACTCTATCAAAAAACTAACAACTTCCTTCTCTGTCGGCTATCAGAATGTCAGAGGCCTTAATACTAAACTTACTAAACTGTTTGTAGATAGTCTGTCATTTGATTTTGACCTAATTGTCTTTACTGAGACTTGGTTAAAATCTGACGTTTTTGACGCCACAGTTTTACCCTCTAATTTCAATATTTTTAGACGTGATCGTACTGATCGTAGGGGTGGTGGTTGTTATCATCGGGTTTGATAACAATACCTGTCTCAAGAAGTATCGAATTTATATCCGTTAAGGTATCTATTACTCGTTTTTCCATTTTTGTTACCTGTTCTTACATTCCGCCCCAATCGGAATGGCCAACCTACTTACAGTGTAGTGATCTATTAAATTTATACTTGAACTACTTTCTGACAGAGACTCATTAATTGTCTTTGGGGACTTTAACCTGCCCACTATAACTTGGTCAACATTTTTAAGTCTAGGTATTACAAAACGTATAAAGTCACGGGTCTATCATCGGATCTTTCTCGTTACTTGGTTGCTAAATCGAATTTTATTGTTTCTAATTCTAAATGCTATAATAATTACTTACAACGTTGCAAGTTTCAGTTCTCTGAAAATCTTAAAGAGTTCTATAGTTTCGTTAACTCAAAGCGACATTCTATCTCCCTTCCATCATTTGCAGTTTTTAATAATGTTTCGGCCTCTTCTGATCAATATATTTCTAATTTATTTGCTAACGTCTTCTCGACTACGTACACAACCACTAAGTACAACTCTAGTCAGATATATCCATATCCTATAACGAGTTTTATCAAAACAAATTAGAATCTGTACAAAAATAGTTTTTACTCTTTGCATTTCGTGATTTGCGCTGGGATCCAACTGTACAACTTCCATCTTATTCTAGTCGACTTTAGTTAATTAACCTTCCTTCTTTAGCTAATCGTGGAACTATGCTTGGTGCAACTTTTCTTTACAAACTTTTGAATGGTGAGATTGACTCTTTCGAGCTGTTGAGCCAAATTAACATTTCTGTTCCATCTAGAAGGACCCGCAATTTCACACCGCTTTTACTTCCCACTTGCACAACTAACATTTCTCTGCATGAACCTTTTCATATACTATGTAGTGACTACAACATCGCTTCCCGGTATAAAAACTGCGATCTTGTCCTTCCTCGCTCGTAACTAGTTGTAATCATCTTTATTTTAACCTATCCTGTTCTCTTTTTATATGGTTTATATGGTTATCTTATTACATTTAATATTTTCTATTTCTTTAGTTTAATTTTATGTTTATATATGTAATACGCCTATGCCCTTAGGTCGGAGTGGGTAGAGGTTGTAACATTAACTTTACTTAGGGTCATTCGTAACAGGCCCGGGCCTGGTGTCATATGGACCACTTGTTCGTACTGAGCGTTGTACGACTACGTCTATAAAAAAAAAAAAAAAAAAAAAAGTAAATGGAGACTACATCACATGTCGTATCTTACTTCATACTGGGTCGGAACTTTCATATGTATCAGAACGATGCATACAAGCACTTGGATTGCCACGGTCTGCATCATCAATTTTGGTCACAGGAATCTCTTCGGTTCAGGCTGACACCACAAGGGGAAGCAGCACGCTTCATATCAAGTCAAGGTACTCCAACAATCACTTAACGGTACAGGCTCATGTTCTTGGCAAAATCACCTCAACACTAGAAAGGCAGAACATTGACGCATCGGCACTGGAGGTCTTTAACGATCTTCAACTGGCTGACTCAGAATTCACCACAAACGCTCCAATTGACGTTCTTTTGGGTGGTGAACATGTTTGGTCTACAATTACAGGAAAAAGTTGTACGACAATACGGGCAAACTCATTGCAATTTCATCGATTTTCGGATGGGTCATCAGCTCTATCACGATGCCACAAGCTAACAACGTTTTCGCTATGACATCATACATTGATATTAACGCTTCGCTCCAGAGGTTCTGGGAGCTAGAGGACATCAGTTCCACATCCAAATTGGAACCTGATGACGAACAAGTAGAGAAACACTTTCTCGCTACACACACTCGAGATGAAAAGGGGAAGTACATTGTTGAACTTCCATTTAAGGTCACTAATCCTGAATTTGGGGATACTCTACAAGGAGCTTTAAGCCGTTTTCAATCGGTGGAACGACGGTTACAAAAAGATGAAAATCTAAGAGCAAAATATGTCAACTTCATGAAGGAATACTTCGATTTGGGGCATATGCGCGAAGTGCCACCAGATGAAGGCGATAATGGGCAACGGTTTTATTTACCACATCATCCGGTTTTGGGTCGGAAACTGAGAGTAGTTTTAGATGGATCATTCTGCGACACCAAAGGCAAATCACTAAACGATTATCTATTTACATGGCCTAGCATTCAACGCGATCTATTCGCAGTCTGCTTGCGCTTTCGGATGTACAAATTTGTATCTCAGCCGACGTAGTTAAGATGTTTCGGCAGATTTGGGTGAACAACAAACACCGCGACTTCCAGAGAATTGTCTGGAGAGAAAGGCCATCGGATCCAATCAAACATTATCAACTTTGTACCGTCACTTACGGCACCTCATGTGCACCATTCCTGGCTGTCAGGGTATTAGAGCAACTGGCTACTGATCATCAGCAGGAATATCCGAATGCTGCAAAAATCCTACAAGAGGATTTTTATGTCGACGACGTGCTCACTGGGTCAAACAGTGAGGAGGAACTGGTACAAAATCGAATGGAACTCATTCAACATATGTCCTGTGCTAGTTTGGAGCTTGGGAAATGGGTATCGAACACACTTCGCATACCAACGGAAGGAACTGATTCTACACAATCATCACCAGTGAAGGTTCTTGGGCTTTACTGGCAACCTGATCTTGACACATTGTCCTATAATGTAGGTCTAAAAGGAAATGTCGATTGTACAAAACGACAAGTTTTATCGGATGTCTCACGGATCTTTGATCCACTTGGGCTATTGGCACCAATTGTGGTCCAATTCAAAATACTCTTTCAACAATTAGGGCTTCTCGATTTGGGATGGGATGACAAACTCCCTAAACTGCTAAAGAAGAATTGGCTCAAATGACGAGCAGATTTGGATATTCTACAACACATTCAAATACCCCGGTTAGTTGTCAACGACGCGGACAACATTGAATTGCATGGATTCTCCGATGCATCTATAAAGGCATACGCTGCTGTAGTGTACAGCAGAGTAATCAACAATGATGGCTCGATTTCTACATCGATTATGGCTGCGAAATCTATGGTGGCTCCGCTAAAGCAGCAATCTCTGCCTCGCCTAGAGCTTTGCGCGGCACTGCTCCTAAGTCAACTCATACGTTCGATAAAGGCGGCACTTCGACATCAAAAGGGCACGGTTTTTGCATGGTGCGATTCCACAATCGTACTCTATTGGCTATCATACGCACCCTCTCGACTAAAGACATTTGTTGGGAACAGAACTTCGGAAATTCTGGACACCATTCCAAGGCATTATTGGCGTCATGTGGACTCCAAGTCGAATCCAGCTGATTGCGCATCTAGAGGTCTCATGGCTGCAGACCTAAAAGACTTTCAGTTATGGTGGCATGGCCCGTCATGGCTACGTGACGCGGATCAATTTATGGTAAGGTTAAACAACTCACAAGTCTGTTTAAATATTTCAGAAAAGAGCATACAACAGGAAGTCAAAATCAATTGTCTGACTGCATTAGTAGATGCAGCTCCTGATCACCCATTTGATCATCTTGTTCAACGAGTATCTTCATGGTTGACGCTCGTTCATACGGTTGGCTATGTTCTACGCTTTCTCCGGCGCAATAAGGGTCCATTTGGGGACAAAGGCTCAAACTGTCTTACATTTGAGGAAATCAACGCGGCACGTATTGTATGCTTGCGGCACACGCAAACCTGCTTCCAGGATGACTATCAATTGCTACTCGCAAATAAACCATTGCGAAGTCGATCTCAGTTGGCTAAACTCTCGCCAATAATCGACAAGGACGGACTACCTAGGGTTGGAGGACGATTGCAACACTCGCAATTGTCCACAGAGGCGAAACATCCAGTTTTGCTACCGAAATCTGATCGCATCACCAAGCTGATACTTGAACACGAACACAGGGTCAACCTGCACCCTGGCGTCTCATCACTCTTTGTTATGGTACGGCAAAGATTATGGATATTTGGCGCAAGGAATTTGATAAGGAAAGTCACACACGACTGTTTGGCTTGTTTTCGACAACGGCAACATACATCACAACAAAGAATGGCTGATCTACCCAGCATTCGAGTCACTCAGGCGCTTTCATTTGTAAACACTGGATGTGACTATGCTGGTCCAATCCTTCTTAAGGATGGAAAGGGGCGCAAACCGCGCATTGGTAAGGGCTACATTTGCCTATTTGTTTGCCTTGTCACATCGGCAATCCATCTGGAACTTGTAACGGATTTGAGCACCGACACATCCTTGGCCGCGCTAAGACGTTTTGTCTCGTTGCGTGGCAAGTGCGACCAAATCTATAGTGACAACGGAACGAACTTCATTGGGGCTAAACGCTCGCTTGATGAAATGCAGAAGCTGCTGGCATCACAACAACACATGGACAAGGTTACGAACGCTCTGGCGAATGACGGCATACAATGGGTATTCATTCCGCCACATGCTCCTTATTGGGGAGGAAAATGGGAATCTGCAGTCAGATGCGTAAAGCTGCATATTCGCCGAGTTATTGGGAAATCTACTCTCACCTACGAGCAGATGCGAACTCTACTTGCCCAAGTCAGCGCAGTGGTCAACTCACGACCTTTGTGCTACTACTCGGACACAGATGTCAATTATTTGTCGCCAGCACAGTTCTTGATCGGCAGGCCTCTCACAACCATACCAGAGGCAGACCTAGGCCACATTCCCGTAGGACGACTTGGGTACTGGCAAGGTATCCAATCTATGATGCAAGGCTTCTGGAAGCAATGGCACCAGGAGTATCTTACCACACTGCAACAGCGTCCAAAGTGGACCACTCCAGCACCAAACATATCAGTCGGAGTTGTGGTGCTTGTAAAGGAATGTAACACCCCACCAGCTCATTGGCATCTTGCGCTGCTTCTCGAAGCCTACCCAGGCAAGGATCCATTGGTTCGAGCGGTCAGACTCAAGACCCCTTCAGGAGAAATAACTCGGCCAATCACCAAGGTTGCGGTATTGCCCCGTTCACTGTGAAACTGTGTTTCAGGGCGGGCCGGGATGTTTATGAACGAATTGCATTTATCGATAATATATGTAGTTATAGGTATCGATTACACACATACATTAGCAATACACACACTTATTTGCGCGCTACTGCGTCGGCGCTTTTTCTCTTTTTCTTCAGTAATAAATTGGCACTCAACTGATTCAGTAGCAAAGAATCAAAGGAAAATTAATTATTGAATTTGGCATAAGGTACAGTCCACTGCTAGACCAAATCATATTTTGGTCATTCGAGCCGAATAAGGAAATCGGTTTTCGTTCGAATAAGGTGCTTTTCGTTCGAATTTCTTTGAATCTATTGGAAAGTTTTGTGGGTTATTACTCTGGAATAGTTCTTCGCAATGGAAGAACTAAAGGCATTGGTGGGTCGTCGGAGCCGACTCAAGGCCAGCATCACAAGAATTCTGGATTGGTCGGAAAGAACCCAAACATCATCAACTACTGAGGTAGCCGCTCGGATGGATCAACTCCAGTCCGTGTGGAAGGAATTTAATGGAAACTGGGATTCCATAGCCCTACTGGAAGATGTAGACGGCTATGTGGATCCAGAGGTCGATCACGTGACCTACGAGGAGAAGTACTTGAAAGCATATTCGTTATTTCTAGGAAAAAAACGGTTGGTACAACATCAAGCATCATTGTCTGACGACGGCAATGGCGCCATGGGTATGCAGGCGTATAACGACGACATCGTTCATTTGCTGCAACAACAACATTAACTCTTTGAACAGTTAGCTGCAAACCAGAGCAGTTCGAACTTGTCGATGCCCGCTCGCACAGAGGCGGCTGCTTCGGGTTCGACTTCGGGAAACAACACGACGGCATTCGTGCAAGGCGGCGAATTGCCGAAAATTCAAATCAAACGGTTCGCTGGACTCTACACAGAGTGGCCAGCTTTTCAAGATATCTACGAGAGCACGATACACAACAAAAGGGAGTTAACCAACACTCAAAAGTTTCATCGTTTGAAAACACTGCTCGTCGATGATGCTGCCAACTTGGTGCGGCATCTGGCAATAACTGACACGGCTTACAACACTGCTTGGGAGCGCTTAAAGGAAAGGTACAATAGGCCACGCCATATTGTAAACTCATTTTTGGAACAATTTATGGGTCTACCAACGACAAACAAAATTGATGTGTCCATCTTACGAAAGGTATCAGATGGCACAAACGAGATTGTTCGCGGTCTGGATGCAATCAATCAAACAGGACGGGATTGCTGGGTACAATATATGGTATTGGAAAAGCTTGACGCTGATACACGGCGCAGGTGGATTGAGCGCAGCATGGGCAACGAGGCGCCCACACTGGAGGAATTCTTCAAGTTCTTGGATGATCGTTGTGAAGAATTAGAGCTCAGCAAACGGGAGATTGCGGCTGGAGGCAAAACGCCAGCGCAAATCACACACACAAAAAGGGTCACACATTCAATGGTTGCAGTTCAAGGTGGCAGCTGCATCAAATGTCAGGCGACAGATCATAAACTGTATGGCTGTCAACAATTTATGGATTTAACAATTGCACAACGTCGTACGTTCATCAGGGAAAAGGCTTTATGTTATAAGTGCCTAAAATCAGGGCATATGGTCATAAACTGTCCATCACAATTCGCATGCAAGTATTGTAAAGGTAAGCACCATTCTCTGGTCCACGATCCAGGTAACTCAATGGCTTTAAGGAACTTGCAACAAGGTAAAAGGGAGAATCAGCGTAGTCCAAACGCTTCTCATCACGATTTGTCTACATCAAGTCTAGTGGCTCATAGTGGGAGTGCATCAGCAACGGTTTGTTCGCAAAGCTCTGCGAAAACGATAACAGGAAAAGGTTTAAATCGAAGCATATTGCCTACTGCTACGGTCTATGTTCAAACGCTCTCGAGGAAGACGGACGTGTTTTTTTCAAGCTCCCGCGTTTTTAACTGATTTACATTTATTTTATTTTGTTTTATCGGCATCGCGATCAAAATATTAATTAATTAGTAAATCTAACTTGCACCGTATAACTCGTTGCGTTTTTGTGTGTTTGTGTTAATAATTTTTAACAACTTTAATTTCTGCTTATAACCTTTGTTGGTTTTTTTCTTTTTTTTTTTTTTTTTCTGCCTTGCAAATCACAAGCAACGCTCTGTTGTTGTTGTCTTGCAATTTCATAGTGTTCTTGTTGCAGTGTTTTGTTATTGTGATTTCTAACTCCCGCGCTCGCGCTCTTTGACTTTTTTTTTTCTCTCGTTTTCGTTTCACTCGTCGCCGTTATTTTCGCTCATATTGCAGTCTGTTGTGTGTCTGTAATTTAGAGTCTATATTCTCTTAGTCAGTGCTCTTTTCTTTTAACCCTTGTGCACCCTCAAAATCTCTATTTCTTATTATTTCTGGACCTCAGAGTGAGTTATATATTTTAATACCAAACATTTCTCATTTTTCAGTTTTATTTGTTTGATTACCAATTTTTTCTTATTACCTCATAATGACTGTTTGTTCGATTAAAAATTGTTTGCATCCCGCCCCACCCTTGAATAGTTTTATTTACTGTTGGTTGTGTAAAACTACAGTACATGTTAAGTGTGCCGGCTTTACATGCAGGGTGAAGGATCTTTTAGATCAAAAAAAGGGTTTCAAATGGGGATGTGAGTCATGCGGGATCGTGGAAGATGAATTGGGACTTTTCATGCGGCAAACAAAGGATAACCTGATGAGTCTGTCTGCCAGTTTTCTTAAACTCTCGCAAGAGTTTAAAGCTGTTGAGTCTCAGTTTAGTAGTTTAACGCTACTGACTGAGTCTCGAAAGCGTAAGAAGGCGGGAGAACAGACTCCTGATTTGTCCTTGCGTTTGCCGGTCGCCACATCTATTTCGGTTCCGACCCCTTCTCAACCAATGCAAACTCCAATTCCACAGACGATGTCTGTAGTGTCCGTTTTGTCTGGGCAAGAATCTACACCCATGGATTTTGCCGACAGGGATCCTAGTGATAGTAATGCCGGTGTGCCACTTGTTGCAACTGATGCTACAGGAGTGCCACCTAAAAAACACATTTTTGTTTCGAGACTTCTGCCTGATGCTACATCGGATGATGTCATGGCCCACATTCGGGCTAAACTGAATGTCTCTAATATATCCATAGAAAAGTTTAATTTTTCATACTCTAGAGAAATTTCATCTTTTAAAATCAGTGTTCCAATTGAGTTCTTTGACTGTATCTGCAGTTCCAGCTTCTGGCCGAAAAGCTTAATTGTGAAGGAGTTTACATACAGAAAAAGGAAGACACGGGGCCAAACAAGGATTCCTTCACCATCTACTCCTCATTCTTCTTCATCTATTCCCACTCCTTCCTTATCTATTCCTTCTTCTACTCTATCAAAAAACTAACAACTTCCTTCTCTGTCGGCTATCAGAATGTCAGAGGCCTTAATACTAAACTTACTAAACTGTTTGTAGATAGTCTGTCATTTGATTTTGACCTAATTGTCTTTACTGAGACTTGGTTAAAATCTGACGTTTTTGACGCCACAGTTTTACCCTCTAATTTCAATATTTTTAGACGTGATCGTACTGATCGTAGGGGTGGTGGTTGTTATCATCGGGTTTGATAACAATACCTGTCTCAAGAAGTATCGAATTTATATCCGTTAAGGTATCTATTACTCGTTTTTCCATTTTTGTTACCTGTTCTTACATTCCGCCCCAATCGGAATGGCCAACCTACTTACAGTGTAGTGATCTATTAAATTTATACTTGAACTACTTTCTGACAGAGACTCATTAATTGTCTTTGGGGACTTTAACCTGCCCACTATAACTTGGTCAACATTTTTAAGTCTAGGTATTACAAAACGTATAAAGTCACGGGTCTATCATCGGATCTTTCTCGTTACTTGGTTGCTAAATCGAATTTTATTGTTTCTAATTCTAAATGCTATAATAATTACTTACAACGTTGCAAGTTTCAGTTCTCTGAAAATCTTAAAGAGTTCTATAGTTTCGTTAACTCAAAGCGACATTCTATCTCCCTTCCATCATTTGCAGTTTTTAATAATGTTTCGGCCTCTTCTGATCAATATATTTCTAATTTATTTGCTAACGTCTTCTCGACTACGTACACAACCACTAAGTACAACTCTAGTCAGATATATCCATATCCTATAACGAGTTTTATCAAAACAAATTAGAATCTGTACAAAAATAGTTTTTACTCTTTGCATTTCGTGATTTGCGCTGGGATCCAACTGTACAACTTCCATCTTATTCTAGTCGACTTTAGTTAATTAACCTTCCTTCTTTAGCTAATCGTGGAACTATGCTTGGTGCAACTTTTCTTTACAAACTTTTGAATGGTGAGATTGACTCTTTCGAGCTGTTGAGCCAAATTAACATTTCTGTTCCATCTAGAAGGACCCGCAATTTCACACCGCTTTTACTTCCCACTTGCACAACTAACATTTCTCTGCATGAACCTTTTCATATACTATGTAGTGACTACAACACACTTTGTCACGTTATCGGTTCCGAAACATCGCTTCCCGGTATAAAAACTGCGATCTTGTCCTTCCTCGCTCGTAACTAGTTGTAATCATCTTTATTTTAACCTATCCTGTTCTCTTTTTATATGGTTTATATGGTTATCTTATTACATTTAATATTTTCTATTTCTTTAGTTTAATTTTATGTTTATATATGTAATACGCCTATGCCCTTAGGTCGGAGTGGGTAGAGGTTGTAACATTAACTTTACTTAGGGTCATTCGTAACAGGCCCGGGCCTGGTGTCATATGGACCACTTGTTCGTACTGAGCGTTGTACGACTACGTCTATAAAAAAAAAAAAAAAAAAAAAAAGTAAATGGAGACTACATCACATGTCGTATCTTACTTCATACTGGGTCGGAACTTTCATATGTATCAGAACGATGCATACAAGCACTTGGATTGCCACGGTCTGCATCATCAATTTTGGTCACAGGAATCTCTTCGGTTGAGGCTGACACCACAAGGGGAAGCAGCACGCTTCATATCAAGTCAAGGTACTCCAACAATCACTTAACGGTACAGGCTCATGTTCTTGGCAAAATCACCTCAACACTAGAAAGGCAGAACATTGACGCATCGGCACTGGAGGTCTTTAACGATCTTCAACTGGCTGACTCAGAATTCACCACAAACGCTCCAATTGACGTTCTTTTGGGTGGTGAACATGTTTGGTCTACAATTACAGGAAAAAAGTTGTACGACAATACGGGCAAACTCATTGCAATTTCATCGATTTTCGGATGGGTCATCAGCTCTATCACGATGCCACAAGCTAACAACGTTTTCGCTATGACATCATACATTGATATTAACGCTTCGCTCCAGAGGTTCTGGGAGCTAGAGGACATCAGTTCCACATCCAAATTGGAACCTGATGACGAACAAGTAGAGAAACACTTTCTCGCTACACACACTCGAGATGAAAAGGGGAAGTACATTGTTGAACTTCCATTTAAGGTCACTAATCCTGAATTTGGGGATACTCTACAAGGAGCTTTAAGCCGTTTTCAATCGGTGGAACGACGGTTACAAAAAGATGAAAATCTAAGAGCAAAATATGTCAACTTCATGAAGGAATACTTCGATTTGGGGCATATGCGCGAAGTGCCACCAGATGAAGGCGATAATGGGCAACGGTTTTATTTACCACATCATCCGGTTTTGGGTCGGAAACTGAGAGTAGTTTTAGATGGATCATTCTGCGACACCAAAGGCAAATCACTAAACGATTATCTATTTACATGGCCTAGCATTCAACGCGATCTATTCGCAGTCTGCTTGCGCTTTCGGATGTACAAATTTGTATCTCAGCCGACGTAGTTAAGATGTTTCGGCAGATTTGGGTGAACAACAAACACCGCGACTTCCAGAGAATTGTCTGGAGAGAAAGGCCATCGGATCCAATCAAACATTATCAACTTTGTACCGTCACTTACGGCACCTCATGTGCACCATTCCTGGCTGTCAGGGTATTAGAGCAACTGGCTACTGATCATCAGCAGGAATATCCGAATGCTGCAAAAATCCTACAAGAGGATTTTTATGTCGACGACGTGCTCACTGGGTCAAACAGTGAGGAGGAACTGGTACAAAATCGAATGGAACTCATTCAACATATGTCCTGTGCTAGTTTGGAGCTTGGGAAATGGGTATCGAACACACTTCGCATACCAACGGAAGGAACTGATTCTACACAATCATCACCAGTGAAGGTTCTTGGGCTTTACTGGCAACCTGATCTTGACACATTGTCCTATAATGTAGGTCTAAAAGGAAATGTCGATTGTACAAAACGACAAGTTTTATCGGATGTCTCACGGATCTTTGATCCACTTGGGCTATTGGCACCAATTGTGGTCCAATTCAAAATACTCTTTCAACAATTAGGGCTTCTCGATTTGGGATGGGATGACAAACTCCCTAAACTGCTAAAGAAGAATTGGCTCAAATGACGAGCAGATTTGGATATTCTACAACACATTCAAATACCCCGGTTAGTTGTCAACGACGCGGACAACATTGAATTGCATGGATTCTCCGATGCATCTATAAAGGCATACGCTGCTGTAGTGTACAGCAGAGTAATCAACAATGATGGCTCGATTTCTACATCGATTATGGCTGCGAAATCTATGGTGGCTCCGCTAAAGCAGCAATCTCTGCCTCGCCTAGAGCTTTGCGCGGCACTGCTCCTAAGTCAACTCATACGTTCGATAAAGGCGGCACTTCGACATCAAAAGGGCACGGTTTTTGCATGGTGCGATTCCACAATCGTACTCTATTGGCTATCATACGCACCCTCTCGACTAAAGACATTTGTTGGGAACAGAACTTCGGAAATTCTGGACACCATTCCAAGGCATTATTGGCGTCATGTGGACTCCAAGTCGAATCCAGCTGATTGCGCATCTAGAGGTCTCATGGCTGCAGACCTAAAAGACTTTCAGTTATGGTGGCATGGCCCGTCATGGCTACGTGACGCGGATCAATTTATGGTAAGGTTAAACAACTCACAAGTCTGTTTAAATATTTCAGAAAAGAGCATACAACAGGAAGTCAAAATCAATTGTCTGACTGCATTAGTAGATGCAGCTCCTGATCACCCATTTGATCATCTTGTTCAACGAGTATCTTCATGGTTGACGCTCGTTCATACGGTTGGCTATGTTCTACGCTTTCTCCGGCGCAATAAGGGTCCATTTGGGGACAAAGGCTCAAACTGTCTTACATTTGAGGAAATCAACGCGGCACGTATTGTATGCTTGCGGCACACGCAAACCTGCTTCCAGGATGACTATCAATTGCTACTCGCAAATAAACCATTGCGAAGTCGATCTCAGTTGGCTAAACTCTCGCCAATAATCGACAAGGACGGACTACCTAGGGTTGGAGGACGATTGCAACACTCGCAATTGTCCACAGAGGCGAAACATCCAGTTTTGCTACCGAAATCTGATCGCATCACCAAGCTGATACTTGAACACGAACACAGGGTCAACCTGCACCCTGGCGTCTCATCACTCTTTGTTATGGTACGGCAAAGATTATGGATATTTGGCGCAAGGAATTTGATAAGGAAAGTCACACACGACTGTTTGGCTTGTTTTCGACAACGGCAACATACATCACAACAAAGAATGGCTGATCTACCCAGCATTCGAGTCACTCAGGCGCTTTCATTTGTAAACACTGGATGTGACTATGCTGGTCCAATCCTTCTTAAGGATGGAAAGGGGCGCAAACCGCGCATTGGTAAGGGCTACATTTGCCTATTTGTTTGCCTTGTCACATCGGCAATCCATCTGGAACTTGTAACGGATTTGAGCACCGACACATCCTTGGCCGCGCTAAGACGTTTTGTCTCGTTGCGTGGCAAGTGCGACCAAATCTATAGTGACAACGGAACGAACTTCATTGGGGCTAAACGCTCGCTTGATGAAATGCAGAAGCTGCTGGCATCACAACAACACATGGACAAGGTTACGAACGCTCTGGCGAATGACGGCATACAATGGGTATTCATTCCGCCACATGCTCCTTATTGGGGAGGAAAATGGGAATCTGCAGTCAGATGCGTAAAGCTGCATATTCGCCGAGTTATTGGGAAATCTACTCTCACCTACGAGCAGATGCGAACTCTACTTGCCCAAGTCAGCGCAGTGGTCAACTCACGACCTTTGTGCTACTACTCGGACACAGATGTCAATTATTTGTCGCCAGCACAGTTCTTGATCGGCAGGCCTCTCACAACCATACCAGAGGCAGACCTAGGCCACATTCCCGTAGGACGACTTGGGTACTGGCAAGGTATCCAATCTATGATGCAAGGCTTCTGGAAGCAATGGCACCAGGACTATCTTACCACACTGCAACAGCGTCCAAAGTGGACCACTCCAGCACCAAACATATCAGTCGGAGTTGTGGTGCTTGTAAAGGAATGTAACACCCCACCAGCTCATTGGCATCTTGCGCTGGTTCTCGAAGCCTACCCAGGCAAGGATCCATTGGTTCGAGCGGTCAGACTCAAGACCCCTTCAGGAGAAATAACTCGGCCAATCACCAAGGTTGCGGTATTGCCCCGTTCACTGTGAAACTGTGTTTCAGGGCGGGCCGGGATGTTTATGAACGAATTGCATTTATCGATAATATATGTAGTTATAGGTATCGATTACACACATACATTAGCAATACACACACTTATTTGCGCGCTACTGCGTCGGCGCTTTTTCTCTTTTTCTTCAGTAATAAATTGGCACTCAACTGATTCAGTAGCAAAGAATCAAAGGAAAATTAATTATTGAATTTGGCATAAGGTACAGTCCACTGCTAGACCAAATCATATTTTGGTCATTCGAGCCGAATAAGGAAATCGGTTTTCGTTCGAATAAGGTGCTTTTCGTTCGAATTTCTTTGAATCTATTGGAAAGTTTTGTGGGTTATTACTCTGGAATAGTTCTTCGCAATGGAAGAACTAAAGGCATTGGTGGGTCGTCGGAGCCGACTCAAGGCCAGCATCACAAGAATTCTGGATTGGTCGGAAAGAACCCAAACATCATCAACTACTGAGGTAGCCGCTCGGATGGATCAACTCCAGTCCGTGTGGAAGGAATTTAATGGAAACTGGGATTCCATAGCCCTACTGGAAGATGTAGACGGCTATGTGGATCCAGAGGTCGATCACGTGACCTACGAGGAGAAGTACTTGAAAGCATATTCGTTATTTCTAGGAAAAAAACGGTTGGTACAACATCAAGCATCATTGTCTGACGACGGCAATGGCGCCATGGGTATGCAGGCGTATAACGACGACATCGTTCATTTGCTGCAACAACAACATTAACTCTTTGAACAGTTAGCTGCAAACCAGAGCAGTTCGAACTTGTCGATGCCCGCTCGCACAGAGGCGGCTGCTTCGGGTTCGACTTCGGGAAACAACACGACGGCATTCGTGCAAGGCGGCGAATTGCCGAAAATTCAAATCAAACGGTTCGCTGGACTCTACACAGAGTGGCCAGCTTTTCAAGATATCTACGAGAGCACGATACACAACAAAAGGGAGTTAACCAACACTCAAAAGTTTCATCGTTTGAAAACACTGCTCGTCGATGATGCTGCCAACTTGGTGCGGCATCTGGCAATAACTGACACGGCTTACAACACTGCTTGGGAGCGCTTAAAGGAAAGGTACAATAGGCCACGCCATATTGTAAACTCATTTTTGGAACAATTTATGGGTCTACCAACGACAAACAAAATTGATGTGTCCATCTTACGAAAGGTATCAGATGGCACAAACGAGATTGTTCGCGGTCTGGATGCAATCAATCAAACAGGACGGGATTGCTGGGTACAATATATGGTATTGGAAAAGCTTGACGCTGATACACGGCGCAGGTGGATTGAGCGCAGCATGGGCAACGAGGCGCCCACACTGGAGGAATTCTTCAAGTTCTTGGATGATCGTTGTGAAGAATTAGAGCTCAGCAAACGGGAGATTGCGGCTGGAGGCAAAACGCCAGCGCAAATCACACACACAAAAAGGGTCACACATTCAATGGTTGCAGTTCAAGGTGGCAGCTGCATCAAATGTCAGGCGACAGATCATAAACTGTATGGCTGTCAACAATTTATGGATTTAACAATTGCACAACGTCGTACGTTCATCAGGGAAAAGGCTTTATGTTATAAGTGCCTAAAATCAGGGCATATGGTCATAAACTGTCCATCACAATTCGCATGCAAGTATTGTAAAGGTAAGCACCATTCTCTGGTCCACGATCCAGGTAACTCAATGGCTTTAAGGAACTTGCAACAAGGTAAAAGGGAGAATCAGCGTAGTCCAAACGCTTCTCATCACGATTTGTCTACATCAAGTCTAGTGGCTCATAGTGGGAGTGCATCAGCAACGGTTTGTTCGCAAAGCTCTGCGAAAACGATAACAGGAAAAGGTTTAAATCGAAGCATATTGCCTACTGCTACGGTCTATGTTCAAACGCTCTCGAGGAAGACGGACGTGTTTTTTTTCAAGCTCCCGCGTTTTTAACTGATTTACATTTATTTTATTTTGTTTTATCGGCATCGCGATCAAAATATTAATTAATTAGTAAATCTAACTTGCACCGTATAACTCGTTGCGTTTTTGTGTGTTTGTGTTAATAATTTTTAACAACTTTAATTTCTGCTTATAACCTTTGTTGGTTTTTTTCTTTTTTTTTTTTTTTTTTTTCTGCCTTGCAAATCACAAGCAACGCTCTGTTGTTGTTGTCTTGCAATTTCATAGTGTTCTTGTTGCAGTGTTTTGTTATTGTGATTTCTAACTCCCGCGCTCGCGCTCTTTGACTTTTTTTTTCTCTCGTTTTCGTTTCACTCGTCGCCGTTATTTTCGCTCATATTGCAGTCTGTTGTGTGTCTGTAATTTAGAGTCTATATTCTCTTAGTCAGTGCTCTTTTCTTTTAACCCTTGTGCACCCTCAAAATCTCTATTTCTTATTATTTCTGGACCTCAGAGTGAGTTATATATTTTAATACCAAACATTTCTCATTTTTCAGTTTTATTTGTTTGATTACCAATTTTTTCTTATTACCTCATAATGACTGTTTGTTCGATTAAAAATTGTTTGCATCCCGCCCCACCCTTGAATAGTTTTATTTACTGTTGGTTGTGTAAAACAACAGTACATGTTAAGTGTGCCGGCTTTACATGCAGGGTGAAGGATCTTTTAGATCAAAAAAAGGGTTTCAAATGGGGATGTGAGTCATGCGGGATCGTGGAAGATGAATTGGGACTTTTCATGCGGCAAACAAAGGATAACCTGATGAGTCTGTCTGCCAGTTTTCTTAAACTCTCGCAAGAGTTTAAAGCTGTTGAGTCTCAGTTTAGTAGTTTAACGCTACTGACTGAGTCTCGAAAGCGTAAGAAGGCGGGAGAACAGACTCCTGATTTGTCCTTGCGTTTGCCGGTCGCCACATCTATTTCGGTTCCGACCCCTTCTCAACCAATGCAAACTCCAATTCCACAGACGATGTCTGTAGTGTCCGTTTTGTCTGGGCAAGAATCTACACCCATGGATTTTGCCGACAGGGATCCTAGTGATAGTAATGCCGGTGTGCCACTTGTTGCAACTGATGCTACAGGAGTGCCACCTAAAAAACACATTTTTGTTTCGAGACTTCTGCCTGATGCTACATCGGATGATGTCATGGCCCACATTCGGGCTAAACTGAATGTCTCTAATATATCCATAGAAAAGTTTAATTTTTCATACTCTAGAGAAATTTCATCTTTTAAAATCAGTGTTCCAATTGAGTTCTTTGACTGTATCTGCAGTTCCAGCTTCTGGCCGAAAAGCTTAATTGTGAAGGAGTTTACATACAGAAAAAGGAAGACACGGGGCCAAACAAGGATTCCTTCACCATCTACTCCTCATTCTTCTTCATCTATTCCCACTCCTTCCTTATCTATTCCTTCTTCTACTCTATCAAAAAACTAACAACTTCCTTCTCTGTCGGCTATCAGAATGTCAGAGGCCTTAATACTAAACTTACTAAACTGTTTGTAGATAGTCTGTCATTTGATTTTGACCTAATTGTCTTTACTGAGACTTGGTTAAAATCTGACGTTTTTGACGCCACAGTTTTACCCTCTAATTTCAATATTTTTAGACGTGATCGTACTGATCGTAGGGGTGGTGGTTGTTATCATCGGGTTTGATAACAATACCTGTCTCAAGAAGTATCGAATTTATATCCGTTAAGGTATCTATTACTCGTTTTTCCATTTTTGTTACCTGTTCTTACATTCCGCCCCAATCGGAATGGCCAACCTACTTACAGTGTAGTGATCTATTAAATTTATACTTGAACTACTTTCTGACAGAGACTCATTAATTGTCTTTGGGGACTTTAACCTGCCCACTATAACTTGGTCAACATTTTTAAGTCTAGGTATTACAAAACGTATAAAGTCACGGGTCTATCATCGGATCTTTCTCGTTACTTGGTTGCTAAATCGAATTTTATTGTTTCTAATTCTAAATGCTATAATAATTACTTACAACGTTGCAAGTTTCAGTTCTCTGAAAATCTTAAAGAGTTCTATAGTTTCGTTAACTCAAAGCGACATTCTATCTCCCTTCCATCATTTGCAGTTTTTAATAATGTTTCGGCCTCTTCTGATCAATATATTTCTAATTTATTTGCTAACGTCTTCTCGACTACGTACACAACCACTAAGTACAACTCTAGTCAGATATATCCATATCCTATAACGAGTTTTATCAAAACAAATTAGAATCTGTACAAAAATAGTTTTTACTCTTTGCATTTCGTGATTTGCGCTGGGATCCAACTGTACAACTTCCATCTTATTCTAGTCGACTTTAGTTAATTAACCTTCCTTCTTTAGCTAATCGTGGAACTATGCTTGGTGCAACTTTTCTTTACAAACTTTTGAATGGTGAGATTGACTCTTTCGAGCTGTTGAGACAAATTAACATTTCTGTTCCATCTAGAAGGACCCACAATTTCACACCGCTTTTACTTCCCACTTGCACAACTAACATTTCTCTGCATGAACCTTTTCATATACTATGTAGTGACTACAACACACTTTGTCACGTTATCGGTTCCGAAACATCGCTTCCCGGTATAAAAACTGCGATCTTGTCCTTCCTCGCTCGTAACTAGTTGTAATCATCTTTATTTTAACCTATCCTGTTCTCTTTTTATATGGTTTATATGGTTATCTTATTACATTTAATATTTTCTATTTCTTTAGTTTAATTTTATGTTTATATATGTAATACGCCTATGCCCTTAGGTCGGAGTGGGTAGAGGTTGTAACATTAACTTTACTTAGGGTCATTCGTAACAGGCCCGGGCCTGGTGTCATATGGACCACTTGTTCGTACTGAGCGTTGTACGACTACGTCTATAAAAAAAAAAAAAAAAAAAAAAGTAAATGGAGACTACATCACATGTCGTATCTTACTTCATACTGGGTCGGAACTTTCATATGTATCAGAACGATGCATACAAGCACTTGGATTGCCACGGTCTGCATCATCAATTTTGGTCACAGGAATCTCTTCGGTTCAGGCTGACACCACAAGGGGAAGCAGCACGCTTCATATCAAGTCAAGGTACTCCAACAATCACTTAACGGTACAGGCTCATGTTCTTGGCAAAATCACCTCAACACTAGAAAGGCAGAACATTGACGCATCGGCACTGGAGGTCTTTAACGATCTTCAACTGGCTGACTCAGAATTCACCACAAACGCTCCAATTGACGTTCTTTTGGGTGGTGAACATGTTTGGTCTACAATTACAGGAAAAAGGTTGTACGACAATACGGGCAAACTCATTGCAATTTCATCGATTTTCGGATGGGTCATCAGCTCTATCACGATGCCACAAGCTAACAACGTTTTCGCTATGACATCATACATTGATATTAACGCTTCGCTCCAGAGGTTCTGGGAGCTAGAGGACATCAGTTCCACATCCAAATTGGAACCTGATGACGAACAAGTAGAGAAACACTTTCTCGCTACACACACTCGAGATGAAAAGGGGAAGTACATTGTTGAACTTCCATTTAAGGTCACTAATCCTGAATTTGGGGATACTCTACAAGGAGCTTTAAGCCGTTTTCAATCGGTGGAACGACGGTTACAAAAAGATGAAAATCTAAGAGCAAAATATGTCAACTTCATGAAGGAATACTTCGATTTGGGGCATATGCGCGAAGTGCCACCAGATGAAGGCGATAATGGGCAACGGTTTTATTTACCACATCATCCGGTTTTGGGTCGGAAACTGAGAGTAGTTTTAGATGGATCATTCTGCGACACCAAAGGCAAATCACTAAACGATTATCTATTTACATGGCCTAGCATTCAACGCGATCTATTCGCAGTCTGCTTGCGCTTTCGGATGTACAAATTTGTATCTCAGCCGACGTAGTTAAGATGTTTCGGCAGATTTGGGTGAACAACAAACACCGCGACTTCCAGAGAATTGTCTGGAGAGAAAGGCCATCGGATCCAATCAAACATTATCAACTTTGTACCGTCACTTACGGCACCTCATGTGCACCATTCCTGGCTGTCAGGGTATTAGAGCAACTGGCTACTGATCATCAGCAGGAATATCCGAATGCTGCAAAAATCCTACAAGAGGATTTTTATGTCGACGACGTGCTCACTGGGTCAAACAGTGAGGAGGAACTGGTACAAAATCGAATGGAACTCATTCAACATATGTCCTGTGCTAGTTTGGAGCTTGGGAAATGGGTATCGAACACACTTCGCATACCAACGGAAGGAACTGATTCTACACAATCATCACCAGTGAAGGTTCTTGGGCTTTACTGGCAACCTGATCTTGACACATTGTCCTATAATGTAGGTCTAAAAGGAAATGTCGATTGTACAAAACGACAAGTTTTATCGGATGTCTCACGGATCTTTGATCCACTTGGGCTATTGGCACCAATTGTGGTCCAATTCAAAATACTCTTTCAACAATTAGGGCTTCTCGATTTGGGATGGGATGACAAACTCCCTAAACTGCTAAAGAAGAATTGGCTCAAATGACGAGCAGATTTGGATATTCTACAACACATTCAAATACCCCGGTTAGTTGTCAACGACGCGGACAACATTGAATTGCATGGATTCTCCGATGCATCTATAAAGGCATACGCTGCTGTAGTGTACAGCAGAGTAATCAACAATGATGGCTCGATTTCTACATCGATTATGGCTGCGAAATCTATGGTGGCTCCGCTAAAGCAGCAATCTCTGCCTCGCCTAGAGCTTTGCGCGGCACTGCTCCTAAGTCAACTCATACGTTCGATAAAGGCGGCACTTCGACATCAAAAGGGCACGGTTTTTGCATGGTGCGATTCCACAATCGTACTCTATTGGCTATCATACGCACCCTCTCGACTAAAGACATTTGTTGGGAACAGAACTTCGGAAATTCTGGACACCATTCCAAGGCATTATTGGCGTCATGTGGACTCCAAGTCGAATCCAGCTGATTGCGCATCTAGAGGTCTCATGGCTGCAGACCTAAAAGACTTTCAGTTATGGTGGCATGGCCCGTCATGGCTACGTGACGCGGATCAATTTATGGTAAGGTTAAACAACTCACAAGTCTGTTTAAATATTTCAGAAAAGAGCATACAACAGGAAGTCAAAATCAATTGTCTGACTGCATTAGTAGATGCAGCTCCTGATCACCCATTTGATCATCTTGTTCAACGAGTATCTTCATGGTTGACGCTCGTTCATACGGTTGGCTATGTTCTACGCTTTCTCCGGCGCAATAAGGGTCCATTTGGGGACAAAGGCTCAAACTGTCTTACATTTGAGGAAATCAACGCGGCACGTATTGTATGCTTGCGGCACACGCAAACCTGCTTCCAGGATGACTATCAATTGCTACTCGCAAATAAACCATTGCGAAGTCGATCTCAGTTGGCTAAACTCTCGCCAATAATCGACAAGGACGGACTACCTAGGGTTGGAGGACGATTGCAACACTCGCAATTGTCCACAGAGGCGAAACATCCAGTTTTGCTACCGAAATCTGATCGCATCACCAAGCTGATACTTGAACACGAACACAGGGTCAACCTGCACCCTGGCGTCTCATCACTCTTTGTTATGGTACGGCAAAGATTATGGATATTTGGCGCAAGGAATTTGATAAGGAAAGTCACACACGACTGTTTGGCTTGTTTTCGACAACGGCAACATACATCACAACAAAGAATGGCTGATCTACCCAGCATTCGAGTCACTCAGGCGCTTTCATTTGTAAACACTGGATGTGACTATGCTGGTCCAATCCTTCTTAAGGATGGAAAGGGGCGCAAACCGCGCATTGGTAAGGGCTACATTTGCCTATTTGTTTGCCTTGTCACATCGGCAATCCATCTGGAACTTGTAACGGATTTGAGCACCGACACATCCTTGGCCGCGCTAAGACGTTTTGTCTCGTTGCGTGGCAAGTGCGACCAAATCTATAGTGACAACGGAACGAACTTCATTGGGGCTAAACGCTCGCTTGATGAAATGCAGAAGCTGCTGGCATCACAACAACACATGGACAAGGTTACGAACGCTCTGGCGAATGACGGCATACAATGGGTATTCATTCCGCCACATGCTCCTTATTGGGGAGGAAAATGGGAATCTGCAGTCAGATGCGTAAAGCTGCATATTCGCCGAGTTATTGGGAAATCTACTCTCACCTACGAGCAGATGCGAACTCTACTTGCCCAAGTCAGCGCAGTGGTCAACTCACGACCTTTGTGCTACTACTCGGACACAGATGTCAATTATTTGTCGCCAGCACAGTTCTTGATCGGCAGGCCTCTCACAACCATACCAGAGGCAGACCTAGGCCACATTCCCGTAGGACGACTTGGGTACTGGCAAGGTATCCAATCTATGATGCAAGGCTTCTGGAAGCAATGGCACCAGGAGTATCTTACCACACTGCAACAGCGTCCAAAGTGGACCACTCCAGCACCAAACATATCAGTCGGAGTTGTGGTGCTTGTAAAGGAATGTAACACCCCACCAGCTCATTGGCATCTTGCGCTGGTTCTCGAAGCCTACCCAGGCAAGGATCCATTGGTTCGAGCGGTCAGACTCAAGACCCCTTCAGGAGAAATAACTCGGCCAATCACCAAGGTTGCGGTATTGCCCCGTTCACTGTGAAACTGTGTTTCAGGGCGGGCCGGGATGTTTATGAACGAATTGCATTTATCGATAATATATGTAGTTATAGGTATCGATTACACACATACATTAGCAATACACACACTTATTTGCGCGCTACTGCGTCGGCGCTTTTTCTCTTTTTCTTCAGTAATAAATTGGCACTCAACTGATTCAGTAGCAAAGAATCAAAGGAAAATTAATTATTGAATTTGGCATAACGTACAGTCCACTGCTAGACCAAATCAGACGGAGCTCCACACCGATGCTTCGATTGACGCGTTTGGAGCAGTTCTTACAACCAATGCTTTTACCAAAACAACTGCAATGATTTTACCCACATAATGGAAAAACCAGACGTTGGTACAAGAGTGGCCCGATGAATTCTAATGCTACAAGAATTTGACTTCGAGGTGGAGCATCGAGAAGGAACACGTGTTGGGCATGGGTACGCCTTAATCCGAAATCCAGAAATGTTAATCACCGATGGAAGCGCAATCAGCAAACTAAAGTATCTTCAACGAGAAGACGACGAGATAAAAGCAATTATCGATATTCTATCTGAAAAAGCATCATACAAAGATTACCTAATGAATGCCGGTTTCTTATGTAAGCTGGTGGACGACGTCAAACTAATAATTGTACCTATATCATATCAGCTTGATCTTATCAAAGAAGCTCATGAGAGAGGACATTTTTCTATCAAGAAGACGAAAGACATAATTGCTAAGAAATATTATATACCGAAACTCCAGGCCAAAGTTGAACAACATATTAGATGCTGTATTCCGTGTCAAACCGCACACAAGGGAAAAAGGACTTTTAAGTCCATTGCCTAAGAAAGAAGAAACATTCCACATTGTTTTTTGGGTCCACTTGAATCTACTGACAAGAAATACAAACACATCCTAGCTGTTATAGATGCATTCAACAAATACTGCTGGTTATATACGACTAAGACGACATCCGCCCAAGAGATTGCAAACTGTTGATGACCCGCGCAAATGGTACAAGTTTGTTGGAAGAGTTCAGCAAACAATAAATTCAACTTACTGTAGGAGCACAGATATGACGCCGTCGAGTTATTAGTTGAAGTTAAAATGCGTACGAAGTTTGATATCCAATTGAAGCAAATAATTGGTGAGGAACTGATAGCTATGTTTAGCGAAAAAAAGAGGATCTAAGCAAATCACAAATCTACAAGAGGAAAACAAGAACACTTATAATCTACGGCGAAAACATGCACCAATTTATAAAGAAGGCGATGTTGTTGCAATTAAACGTACTCAATTCGGAGGTGGACTGAAGTTAAAGCCAAAGTATTTAGGTCCTTATCGAGTAACTGAAGTCAAATCAAAGGATACTTATGATATCACTAAAGATGCACACTTTGTAGATGGTCCAAAAAATATGACTACTTCCGCCGAATATATGAAAAAATGGATCCCTTATGTAGAAGATGATGAAGATGTTGCTGATAACTAAGAAATCTTGCGAAGGATTAGACAGAGGACAATGCTGTTAACGATGATAACTACAATGATAAAGACGATGATAACGACATTAATGATGATGACTAATCTGAAGATTATGATAATGATGATTACAACGATGATAATGAGAATGACTGTTACAAAGATGATGACGACGATGTTGAAAATCAAGAATGACTACCATGAAGGCAATGCGGAATACCACGAATTTGATGATGACACGACGATAAAGACGACTCCAAAACTAGAATGATGATGACGACGAAAATAAAGATGACTCCAAAGCCGATGGTGACGACTGTGAAGCCGACGACGACGCATTTGGGGCAAATGCAATTAAGGATGGCCGATCTGTGGGGATGGTATGTAAAGCCAGACCTACTCCCGAAGCAGCTGATCAACGAGGTGGCAACGAACGCAGAAGACGAAGTGGCAAGGCAGAGTTGAAAGCGGGAGGCTAGAGGAAACGACGAACGACGTGTGTGTAAGTTAATCAATACATCATTTGTCAAAATCCCATTATGTCATATTCTTCGTATAATAATTAACTAACTAAATAAATAATATACTTAATATAACACCAATTTTATTTCTTGTGGGCAAAAATCCCACAAATATGGGGGCTCAACCTCACTTAATCGAAGAAAAATATGACGGTTTAACCTAACTAAAAAAATATGAAGTCTCAAGCTAAATGATGTGAAAAAATAGTAAGAAGTGCTAAAACGACGACTAAGATGGACAAATTGATAAAAGTGATTGTCCTTAAATAAATTTAGGTTTGAGAAAAAAAAACAAAAGTCTTCTAACGAGTTTAACGTGGTTGCAAGAATTTGTCAAACAATTTGTCTACAAATTGTGAAATAAAATACACACATAGACACATATAGTGCTCCAATTCAAAACGTTCGTATTCAAAATGTTCCAAGATTTGCTTTAAATTTTCATAATATCGAAGATTCAAAATAGATCGTTTAATGGTGAAGATACCCTTTCCATTGAAGTATGGATTAATGAATTCGAAGATTTTGCAAATATAATGTATTGGAATGATTTACAAATATTTATATTCGCAAAACGTTCATTAAAAGGATTAGCAAAGCTTTTTGTTGCGAGCGAACGAGGTATTTCTAACTGGCTGAAATTAAAAAAGACGCTACTCAATGAACTTAAGTCGACGACAAACAGTGCCCAATTGCATAAAATGATGGCTGAACGGAAAATTAGGAAGAACGAGAATTTACAAGTATACTTTTTGCTGATGAAAGAGTTATCTACACGAGGAAATATCGAAGAGTCTACATTGATCCTATATGTAATTGATAGTATTGACGACATTGGTACGAACAAATTTCCTTTCTGCGTTTTTATTTGTTTCTCGTGATTAAAAACTTTTCTTTAACTTTTAAACTCATTTCGCGATTTCTTTAAGTCGTTTTTGTGCTTTGATTTCAATATACATAAATTAAAACTTACAACAATTACTTGCATTAGCGGTATTGTTGTATAGCTAATTTCTTTTGCTTGTGTGTCTTTACCGTTGTAACTAACTATCGCGCTCTTGCGTACAAATTGTTGCTGCATGTGTTCAATTTGACGCGCTCTTCCGCTCTTTCCTATTCTTGTTTGATTTGCGTTCTCGTCTTTTGCCTACCCTCGACTCAGTTATTTTTTAGTTTTTGTGTATTCTTGTAATTTTTTATTCTTTAGTTAAGAAAGCTTACTCTGCACATTAACACTTGTGTCAGAACTGGTCAGTTAATTCTTATACACATATTTTCTTACCTTTAAAATTTTTTTCCCTTTTTATCTAAATTAAATTAAATTTTTTTATAAAATGGTTGTCTGCTCAAAAAATAATTGCATAGTTGCCACTAATGCAGTTGACTCCCATGATTATATTCTTTGTTGGCTGTGTGACAATGCGGTTCACGTTAAGTGTGCAGGTTACACAGGCAGAATTAAGGAGTCTATTGCTAAAGGTGGTGGCTTAAAATATGGATGTGATCCTGGGAAATCAAGAATGAGATGCGCTCATTCATAAGGCGGTCTAGAGATAGTTTTGACACTTTGAGGGCATGTTTTAACATACTCCAAGCGGAGTTTATTGCGGTAGAGACTCAAATTAGAAGCTTGTCGCATATGAATGAGTTTCCGAAACGTAAAAGGACCAGTCCTTGGGGTGTTTCTTTACCTGTAGATTCGCCAGCCTCTCTCATCGTCCCCGACCGGCTTCATGCACAGTCCTCTCCCAATGAACAGCATTTGATATCGTTTAAGAGCCCAGTGGTGATTAGTAAGGAATTATCGGTATCACCTGGGAATGATCTCTTAAAAACGATGCCAAGTGTCCGATGTTCCAAGTGTCCCGGCAATTTCCCATTCCAATGGAAATTGCCTATAGCTCTAAAAGTATCGAAGTAACGGCTCGAATATTGCGGTGGAAAAATTTTAATTTTCGTACTCTCGAGACATCTCGTCCTTTAAAATTAGTGTTTCTGCCAATATCTTCGACATTATATGTCCAGAAGATTTTTGGCCAAAGCATATAATAGTAAAGGAATATACTGTAAGAAAAATCGGCAACCGATTCGCCTGCCAATAACAACAACTAAAACTATTCCTGCCACATCAGCATTTGCTGGTGTGCAAAAAAAGTAGTTTCGTCCCTTAACCTGTGTTACTAGAACGTTAGAGGACTGAAATCTAAACTTCCTAGTCTCTATGTAGATAGTCTATCTTTTGAGCATAACATTCCTGCTCCTACGGAGACGTGGCTAAAACCTGACATTGCTGATGCATCGGTCTGACCGGCGGTGGCGGTGGCGTTCTGATAGCTGTTGATGCTGCTTTATGTGAAATAACTCAATTTTCTTATACCCAGGAGATTGAGCTTTTCGGTGCTAAAATAAAATTTTGAATCGTTTAATGCTTTTATTACTTGTTCCTATATTCTCCCATCGTCATACATTGTGGACTATTTAAATCATTTAGAGGCAATTCAGTTTGTCTCCTCTTTAGTTTCTTGTCAAGACATGCTCATAGATTTAGGTGATTTTAATTTACCTGCTGTGTCATGGTCGCTAACAAATGAATCTACCATGTTGCTGCCCTCTATATCACATGACTTTATTGATGGCCTTCTAGGCTTATCTTTATCCCAAGTCAATCCTGTCTTAAATTCTTATGGAAAATCGTTAGATCTTATTTTTGTATTGAATTCTTCTTAGGATCGAACCTTTTGTTCTTCTCAAAGACAAATTTCATCCAACATTAAATTTAACCAGAGGGCCGGGGCTAACTTCGACCGCGTCAAAGTTTGTATACCCTTGCAACTTTTTTTAGTTACTCTTTCCTTACCTAAACTCACCAAAGGATAAAACGTTTTATCTAAAAAGCTAATGTTTGCGAAAAAACGGCCTACAATCTTCGGAAATAACGAAGATATTCAAAGTCATTGTTTTTCACTGATTGTTCCTATGTGAGCTATATGATATAGTCACCCGATCTTCATCAAATTCGGCATAGCCATTAACAGATATATTAAACTAACAAATGTTAATTTTGAAAGCAATCGCATCAAAAGTAACGAAGTTATTGACAAAAGTAACTGTTTTTGACCGATTGTTCCTATGGGTGCTATATGATATAGTCACCCGTTCTTGATCAAATTTGGCACAGTGGTTTATAGGTGTAATAGACTGACCAATATTATATTTCACGACAATAGCTGAGAAAATAACGAAGTTATTGAGAGAAATTCACTGGTCGTGACTTTGCCGTTTGTATGGGAGCTTTACGATATAGTGGTCCAAACCGGCTGAATCCGAGATATACAAACTGAGCAGTATATACAAGCCTATGTGCAAAAATCAGGTCTGTAGCTCTTACGGTCTAGGAGGAGTTCACGTCGATCCAGACGGCCGCACAGACGGACGGACGGACGGACATGGTTATTTAAACTCGTCTCGTTGTGCTGATCAAGAATATATATACTTTATATGCTCGGAGATGCTTCCTTCTATGCGTTGCACACTTGTGACTAAAATAAATATATCCTTTTTGCAAGGGTATAAAAATTGATCTACCCTCACTATCACCATTACTTGGTTCAAATGAGTACTGACTTTGCCAGCCTTAATGAAAGCATTATTACTACCGATTGGTCTTATCTGTACAATTGTAGAGTTATGAACTCAACTGTTCGCTTCTTATCTTAGAGTACGGATCTTGCATATGGTCACCTGAATATGAGACGCACCAAAGTAAAGTTGAATCTGTTCAAAAGCAATTTTTGCTTTTTGCTCTTCGCGGTCTAAATTGGGATCGCAATGTCAATTTGCCATCATACTCCAGTAGGCTTCTTTTAATCAATCTTCCTTCATTAATTAAGCGTAGAGTAATGCTTGGTGCTATCTTTATTCATAAACTTTTAATAGGTGAAATAGACTCTCCTGAGCTATTGAACCAGTTAAACCTATCTGTACTCCGTAGACCTACTAGAAATTTTATTCCTCTATCCTTAAAACACTGTAGTGCTAACTATTCTTTGCATGAACTTTTTCGTGTCCTATGTTCTGATTACAATCTTCTGTATCTAGTAATCAGATCAGAAGCCTCTATTTCCTTTATGAAAACCTCTATTTTAGCACATTTAGCTCGTAATAAGCTGTAATTAATCATATTTTTAATTGTTTGTCCGTTTTATTTGTATTTGTCCACGAGAATCGTGCGTTATACGGCTGCAACCCTCGGTCGGTCGGGTGGGAGATGCGAAGCTATCTGCTTGGGCTCGTGCGAAACAGGCTTTGCCCTGGTGTCGTAGGGGTCACTTGAACGTACTGCGCATAGTATCGTCAACCGCTGCTAAATCAATGACTGTGACGACAATAAAACAATATTATATGAGCAGGATCACAACGGACGCACAGAGGAAGTTTTTAAGCAAGGAACTGAAGATACTAGCCGTTATTGAAGCTCTCAACAAATTCCGATTCTTCTTACTTGGCATCCGCTTTAAACTCGTAAGCGACTGCAGTGCTTTTACCACAACAATGAAAAAACGAGACGTTTGCACAAGAGTGGCCTGATGGATTCTAATGCTACAAGAATTTGACTTCGAGGTGGAGCATCGAGAAGGAACACGTATTGGGCATGCCAACGCATTAAGCCGAAAGCCAATGGAAGCGCAATCAGCAAACTAAAGTATCTTCAAGGACAAGTCGACGAGATAAAAGCAATTATCGATATTCCCTCTGGAAAAGCATCACACAATAATTACTTAATGAAGGTCTCCTATGTAAGTTGGTGGACGACGTCAAACTAATAATTGTACCTATATCATATCAGCTTGATCTTATCAAAGAAGCTCATGAGAGAGGACATTTTTCTATCAAGAAGACGAAAGACATAATTGATATGAAATATTATATACCGAAACTCCAGGCCAAAGTTGAACAACATATTAGATGCTGTATTCCGTGTCAAACCGCACACAAGGGAAAAAGGACTTTTAAGTCCATTGCCTAAGAAAGAAGAAACATTCCACATTGTTTTTTGGGTCCACTTGAATCTACTGACAAGAAATACAAACACATCCTAGCTGTTATAGATGCATTCAACAAATACTGCTGGTTATATACGACTAAGACGACATCCGCCCAAGAGATTGCAAACTGTTGATGACCCGCGCAAATGGTACAAGTTTGTTGGAAGAGTTCAGCAAACAATAAATTCAACTTACTGTAGAAGCACAGATATGACGCCGTCGAGTTATTAGTTGAAGTTAAAATGCGTACGAAGTTTGATATCCAATTGAAGCAAATAATTGGTGAGGAACTGATAGCTATGTTTAGCGAAAAAAAAGAGGATCTAAGCAAATCATAAATCTACAAGAGGAAAACAAGAACACTTATAATCTACGGCGAAAACATGCACCAATTTATAAAGAAGGCGATGTTGTTGCAATTAAACGTACTCAGTTCGGAGGTGGACTGAAGTTAAAGCCAAAATATTTAGGTCCTTATCGAGTAACTGAAGTCAAATCAAAGGATACTTATGATATCACTAAAGATGCACACTTTGTAGATGGTCCAAAAAATATGACTACTTGCGCCGAATGTATGAAGAAATGGATCCCTTATGTAGACGATGATGAAGATGTTGCTGATAACTAAGAAATCTTGCGAAGGATTAGACAGAGGACAATGCTGTTAACGATGATAACTACAATGATAAAGACGATGATAACGACATTAATGATGATGACTAATCTGAAGATTATGATAATGATGATTACAACGATGATAATGAGAATGACTGTTACAAAGATGATGACGACGATGTTGAAAATCAAGAATGACTACCATGAAGGCAATGCGGAATACCACGAATTTGATGATGACACCTCTAACGACGATAAAGACGACTCCAAAACTAGAATGATGAAGACGACGAAAATAAAGATGATTCCAAAGCCGATGGTGACGACTGTGAAGCCGACGACAACGTATTTGGGGCAAATGCAATTAAGGATGGCCGATCTGTGGGGATGGTATGGTAACGCTGTAAGGCCAGACCTACTCCCGAAGCAGCTGATCAACGAGGTGGCAACGAAAGCAGAAGACGAAGTGGCAAGGCAGAGTTGAAAGCGGGAGGCTAGAGGAAACGACGAACGACGTGTGTGTAAGTTAATCAATACATCATTTGTCAAAATCCCATTATGTCATATTCTTCGTATAATAATTAACTAACTAAATAAATAATATACTTAATATAACACCAATTTTATTTCTTGTGGGCAAAAATCCCACAAATATGGGGGGCTCAACCTCACTTAATCGAAGAAAAATATGACGGTTTAACCTAACTAAAAAAATATGAAGTCTCAAGCTAAATGATGTGAAAAAATAGTAAGAAGTGCTAAAACGACGACTAAGATGGACAAATTGATAAAAGTGATTGTCATTAAATAAATTTAGGTTTGAAAGAGAAAAAACAAAAGTGTTCTAACGGGTTTAACGTGGTTCCAAGAATTTGTCAAACAATTTGTCTACAAATTGTGAAATAAAATACACACATAGACACATATAGTGCTCCAATTCAAAACGTTCGTATTCAAAATGTTCCAAGATTTGCTTTAAATTTTCATGATATCGAAGATTCAAAATAGATCGTTTAATGGTGAAGATACCCTTTCCACTGAAGTATGGATTAATGAATTCGAAGATTTTGCAAATATAATGTATTGGAATGATTTACAAATATTTATATTCGCAAAACGTTCATTAAAAGGATTAGCAAAGCTTTTTGTTGCGAGCGAACGAGGTATTTCTAACTGGCTGAAATTAAAAAAGACGCTACTCAATGAACTTAAGTCGACGACAAACAGTGCCCAATTGCATAAAATGATGGCCGAACGGAAAATTAGGAAGAACGAGAATTTACAAGAATACTTTTTGCTGATGAAAGAGTTATCTACACGAGGAAATATCGAAGAGTCTACATTGATCCTATATGTAATTGATAGTATTGACGACATTGGTACAAACAAATTTCCTTTCTTCCTGTTTATTTTTTTCTCGTGATAAAAAACTTTTCTTTAACTTTTAAACTCATTTCGCGATTTCTTTAAGTCGTTTTTGTGCTTTGATTTCAATATACATAAATTAAAACTTACAACAATTACTTGCATTAGCGGTATTGTTGTATAGCTAATTTCTTTTGCTTGTGTGTCTTTACCGTTGTAACTAACTATCGCGTTCTTGCGTACAAATTGTTGTTGCATGTGTTCAACTTGACGCGCTCTTCCGCTCTTTCCTATTTTTGTTTGATTTGCGTTCTCGTCTTTTGCCTACCCGCGACTCAGTGATACGTGTTTTTGGTTTTGTGTATTCTTGTAATTTTTATTCTTTAGTTGTGAAGGCTTACTCTGCACATTAACCCTTGTGTCAGAACTGGTCAGTATATTCTTATACACAGATTTTTACCCTTTAGAATTTTTATTTTTTTTTGTATTTCCTTTTTAAATTAAATTAATTAATTTTTGATAAAATGGTTGTCTGCTCAAAAAATAATTGCATAGTTGCCACTAATGCGGTTGACTCCCATGATTATATTCTTTGTTGGCTGTGTGACAATGCGGTTCACGTTAAGTGTGCAGGTTACACAGGCAGAATCAAGGAGTCTATTGCTAAAGGTGGTGGCTTAAAATATGGATGTGATCCCGGGAAATCAAGAAAGAGATGCGCTCATTCATAAGGCGGTCTAGATATAGTTTTGACACTTTGAGGGCATGTTTTAACATACTCCAAGCGGAGTTTATTGCGGTAGAGACTCAGTTTAGAAGCTTGTCGCATATGAATGAGTTTCCGAAACGTAAAAGGACCAGTCCTTGGGGTGTTTCTGTATTTTGTAGATCCGCCAGCGTCTCGTGTCGTCCCCGACCGGACTCATGCACCGTCCACTCCTAATGTACAGCAATTGATATCATTTAGTAGCCCGGTTGTGAATACTATTACGGAATTACCGGTATCACCTGGGAATGATCTCTTAAAAACGATGCCTATTGTAGTGTCCAATGTGTCCGGGCAATTACCCATCCCAATGGAAATTGCCGATAGTTCTAAAAGTATCGAGAGCCCCGTAAACAAGTTGACTGCTGCAGTGGGTGACATGTCCCACGTTACTGCTACGGCTGACGCTTCGGGACCGCGGCCTCTCGTTGGCATACCACCAAAGAAACATATATTTGTTTCTAGGCTAGACCCTGTTGTCACATCTGATGATGTAATAGCTTATATTCGGAAGAAAGTTAACGTCTCGAATATTGCGGTGGAGAAGTTTAAATTTTCTTATTCTCGGGACATTTCGTCCTTTAAAATTAGTGTTTCTGCCAATATCTTCAACACTATATGTCGAGAAGATTTTTGGCCGAAACATATAATAGGTAAGGAATATACTGTAAAAAAGAAAAATCGTCAACCGATTCGCTACTCCTGCCACATAAACATCTGCTGGTGTGTCAAAAAACTAGCTTCGTTCCTTCACCTGGGTTACCAGAACGTTAGAGGACTGAAATCTAAACTTCCTAGTCTCTATGTAGATAGTCTTTCTTTTGAGCATAACATTCTAGCTTTTACAGAGACGTGGCTAAAACCTGATATTGCTGATGCATCGGTTTTTTCCACAAACTTTTCTATACTCAGACGTGACCGGATTTCTCGCATAGGTGGTGGCGTTCTGATAGCTGTTGATGCTGCTTTATCATCTAAAATGATTCAATTTTCTAGTACCCAGTAGATTGAGTTTGTCGGTGTTAAAGTAAATTTTAAATCTTTTAATGCTTTCATTACTTGTTCCTATATTCCACCATTGTCAGACATGGTGGTCTATTTATATCATTTAGAGGCAATTCAGTTTGTCTCCTCTTTAGTTTCTTGTCAAGACATGCTCATAGATTTAGGTGATTTTAATTTACCTGCTGTGTCATGGTCACTAACAGATGAATGTATCATGCTGCTGCCCTCTATATCACATGACTTTATTGATGGCCCTTTAGGCTTATCTTTATCCCAAGTCAATCCTGTCTTAAATTCTTATGGAAAATCGTTAGATCTTATTTTTTTATTGGATTCGTTTTAGGATCGAACCTTTTGTTCTTCTCAAAGACAAATTTCATCCAACATTAAATTTAACCAGAGGGCCGTGGCTAACTTCAACCGCGTCAAAGTTTGTGTACCCTCGCAACTTTTTTTAGTAACTCTTTCCTTACCTAAACCCATCAAAGAATAATACGTTTTATCTAAAACGTACTGCGCATAGTATCGTCAACGTCCGCTAAATCAATGTTGTATGGAGCTAAAAACAGAAAAGACTTTAAAAACAAATTGAAATGCTACGAAATAATGCGGGAGAAATCTAAGAGTGAGATTTCTGAGTGTAAATAAAGAAATCAAATGTTTCAATTGTGGCCTTAAAGGTAATACAACCGCTGACTGTGACTATAAAAACAAAGGTAAAAAGTGTTTTGAATGCAACATGTTTGGCCATATTTGCAAAGATTGTTCCAAGACATCGGAAAAACGCAAAGTGAGTAATACACAAAAACTAAACACCACAACCAAACGGTATTTCTAGTAGTGTGTGTACATTTTTTTGATGAAGACTTGCTGTTAGGCGAAGAATTCCGTAAAATTGCGGAAGTAAAAATAAATCGTGACCGGTTAAATAGAAATTTCGGTGTTGATGAGAATAAATGCATCAAATGTTAACGAGATTGATTGAAATATTGAAGCTAACGCGAGCAACTATAAACCCGTAAACGCAAAGTCGACAAACGTGAAAATTCCAATCGTAGTTAATGATGATACCCCAATCTACTCGAGTTCGGTTATAACGAACGTTCCGTAGTAGACCAACAAGTTGATGAATGTTTAAAAAAAGGTATAATCGAGCACTCTGAGTCAGAGTACAGTAGCCCCGTAGTCTTGGTAAAAAAAAAAACGAGATGGATCTCCAAGACTATGTATATCGACTATAGAAAGATTAACAAGATAATATTACGAGACCATTTTTGAAGACCAACTGGACACATTGGTAAGTGAAAAGATATTCAGCACTATTGAGTTAAAAAATGGATTCATCAATGTTGATGTCGATGTCGAGGAGGAAAGCCGAAAATATACATCGTTTGTAACCTACAACGGGCGATACCAGTTTCTTATGGTACCATTTGGCCTAGCGAATTCTCCTAGTATTTTTTAAAAGCACATTAATGCTATATTTCGAGAGCTGACTCGTAAAAATATCGCAATTCCATATGTAGATGACATCATTATTCCAGCTTAAGATGAAGACAAGGCGCAAATGGTACAAGTTTGTTGGAAGAGTTCAGCAAACAATAAATTCAACTTACTGTAGAAGCACAGATATGACGCCATTCAAGTTATTAGTTGAAGTTAAAATGCGTACAAAGTTTGATATCCAATTGAAGCAAATAATTGGTGAGGAACTGATAGCTATGTTTAGCGAAAAAAGAGATGATCTAAGGAAGCATGCGAAGCAGCAAATCATAAATCTACAAGAGGAAAACAAGAACACTTATAATATACGACGAAAACATGCACCAATTTATAAAGAAGGCGATGTTGTTGCAATTAAACGGACTCAATTCGGAGGTGGACTGAAGTTAAAGCCAAAGTATTTAGGTCCTTATCGAAGGTCCTTATTGAAGTCAAATCAAAGGATACTTATGATATCACTAAAGATGCACACTTTGTAGATGGTGCAAAAAATATGACTACTTGCGCCGAATATATGAAGAAACTGATCCCTTATGGAGACGATGATGAAGATGTTGCTGATAACTAAGAAATCTTGCGAAGGATTAGACAGAGGACAATGCTGTTAACGATGATAACTACAATGATAAAGATGATGATAACGGCTTTAATGATAATGACTACTCTGAAGATGATGATAATGATGATTACAACGATGATAATGAGAATGACTGTTACGAAGATGATGACGACGATGTTGAAAATCAAGAATGACTACCATGAAGGCGATGCGGAAAACCACCGCTAACGACGATACAGACGACTCACACTTGGGCCTCTGCTCGGATAGCGTTGCAAAAATACGTTTTTTCATGATCGCGTTTGGCAAAATTGATATGCAATCGATAGGAAATACTTCAGAGATTATGAATCCAAAAAATTTTTGAAATCGGTTGAGATTCATGGGTGCTAGAGGCGCCCAAAGTCGAGACATTTTTAGTGAATAGGAAAAAATTATAATTTTTTTAAAAAATCGCAACTTTAAAACTGAATATTGCGCGATTGCAACAATCGATCTTGGTTTTATCTGTAAAGTATGTTCTTTATTAATAGCATATTGCATAAATTTTAATAATTACTTAAATCGTTATTGAACTAGAAGCGTTTAAAAAATTGGCATTTTTTGAACTTTGGTGGAATAAAACTAGCAAGGATCAACGAGTATCAAAACCGGACTACATACACTACGTAGGTGAAATATTTACCTATCAGATGTATATAGTCCCAATATGCGGAGACCTGCGACACCGATGCGTAAGCCATAAAACTAAGGCAACCTTGCCTAAAAAATGTGCTGCAGGTATAAGGAAGAAGAAGAGCGCATGCGTATTGGTAGCTTCTTTGTATTTAAATGATAAAATTGCGTAATGCTGTTTTCCAAACCAAGAGTGGAAAAACATTTACTGTCAACTTTGGGTTTTTCGTGACAATGATTGATGGAAAAGTGTTAAAAGAAATTACAAACACTTCCTCAAAGTTAAGGTGTCCAATTTTCAAAAAAACTGAAAAAGAATTTCAGAACTTAGACGATTCAACGAGTGAGAAGAACTGCTACGAATATGGAATTTCTCCGTTGCATTGCAGAATAAAGTGTATGGATTTTATTCTGAAGCTAGCTTACACACTTCCTCGGCCAGGAGAAACAAAAACGGATAAAACATCTCGTGAGGATATTCAGAGCAGGAAGGAGATTATACAAGCTGAATTCTCTCGGAATCTGGGACTGAAAGTTGACTGCCCAAAGTAAGGATACGGAAACACGAATGATGGAAATACTTAAAGGAGCTTTTTTTGAAAATGATGAAGTGACATCTTTTATAACAGGTGTTAGTCAAGAGATCATTACAAGGTTGTCTGTTATCTTGAATGTTATAAATTGCAAGGAAATGGTAAATGGTGAAAAATTTGCCGAATATACTTCAAAGACTGCTCATCTTTTGACTAAATTGTATCCGCAAAAAATACTTACCCCAACGGTACATAGGATTTTGGCTCACGGAAAGGATTTAATAGAATATCAGTGTTTACCAATTGGATAGCTATCCGAAGAAGCACAGGAATGTAAAAACAAGGACCACAAAAGGTTCAGATACACTAATACATTAAAAACTTCTCATCTTAGACAAAATGAAGACCTTTTTAACATGCTAGCAGCATCTTCGGACCCACTTATTGCATCACTAAGACACGTGGGATCATGAAAGGATTTGGAAAATTGCAACGATAGTCCCGAAATGTTGAGTTTATTAGATATTGATGTAAATATTGAAAATTATTTTGAAGAAAATCAGCCATCAATAGCAAATTTTCAAAAATAACCTAAGAAAAATTTAAAAAAAAAGGTTTTTTTCTTTTTATAATTATGTTAAAAAGTCAAATTAAAACATTAAAAAATGTTACATAGTCGTCTAAAACAATGAAAAATTCCATTTGTGTTTGAAAAAAAAAACTGGTTTCGATCCATTTTTAAAGGAAAAACATGCTTAGAAATATTTTCTGACTTTGACCTTGAATATTACAGCACCACGAACATCCAGCACTTTTGACAAACATTCTTCATTTTGAAGCTTAAGGTATTTTTTATCATATGCTTTTTAAATTTTTGAAATCGCTTTATTGGTTTAGACGCTATGATTTTTGCAATGCTAAATGCCAAAAGGCCCCACTGTGCGACTCCAAAACTAGAATGATGAAGACGACGAAAATGAAGATGATTCCAAAGCCGATGGTGACGACTGTGAAGCCGACGACGACGCATTTGGGGCAAATGCAATTAAGGATGGCCGATCTGTGGGGATGGTATGGTAACGCTGTAAGGCCAGACCTACTCCCGAAGCAGCTGATCAACGAGGTGGCAACGAAAGCAGAAGACGAAGTGGCAAGGCAGAGTTGAAAGCGGGAGGCTAGAGAAAACGACGAACGACGTGTGTGTAAGTTAATCAATACATAATTTGTTTTATTCTTCGTATAATAATTAACTAATTAAATAAATAATATACTTAATATAAAACCAATTCTATTTCTTGTGGGCACTAATCGCACAAATTTGGGGACTCAACCTAACTTAATCGAAGAAAAATATGTCGGTTCAACCTACCAAAAAGAATATGAAGTCTCAAGCTAAATGATGTGAAAAAATAGTAAGAAGTGCTAAAACGAAGACTAAGATGAACAAATTGATGTAAAAGTGATTGTCCTTAAATAAATTGAGGTTTGAAATAGAAAAAACAAAAGTGTTCTAACGGGTTTAACGTGGTTCCAAGAATTTGTCAAACAATTTGTCGAGAAATTGTGAAATAAAATACACACATACACACACATATAAGAGTGACGCTACCAATATAGACATACAAAAATGAACATGGCAAAGCTCGCAGATTGCGGTGCTATAAAAGAAAAACTACGTACGGAAAAGAGACAGAACATTACATTGCTTCACAAATATGTATTCAAAATGGATGGACACAGAAATAACAGAAAACGGTTACGCGAATTTCAAGGTTACAACTACGAAAGAACAGATGAAGAGTATGCAATTAAAATGTTATACATTGCCAATGAACTTTCTGATAATGACTTAGCTGTAATATGTAATATGCTACATTTACACCATAATGAGAGCGACCCAATTAACTTTATATTTTGTAATTTGAATAAGGGAAATTTACTGCGTGATGCTGATTTTAAGAAACAAAAACAACACTTCAGTAGCCAGTGCTCCAGTTCAACATGTTCCTATTCAAAATGTTTTCAGATTTGCTTTAAATTTTCATGATATCGAAAATTCAATTAGATCGTTTAATGGTGAAGATACCCTTTCCATTGAAGTATGGATTAATGAATTCGAAGATCTTGCAAAGATAATGTATTGGAATGATTTACAAATGTTTATATTCGCAAAACGGTCATTAAAAGGATTAGCATAGCTTTTTGTTGCGAGCGAACGAGGTATTTTTAACTGGCTTAAATTAAAAAAGGCGTCAGTTCATCTGAACTGGCTTCACCAAATCAGATGCACTAAAGAAAATACAATACAACTGTACCTTTGTACCAAACAACTAACTTAGCATATGACTAGAATTACAATCAGCCACACACGGTGTGGGAAAAACACTTGGTATTCTAAACTGACCCAAAAGATCACAACGGCAGGATGTCAAGTGGCCGACGCAGGGCCCAAAAGAATTATGATTTTTCAACCGCCGAATACGTGGGGTGAGTCGTACTAGAATAAGATCCTCTAAGAACAATTGTTACTCCCTAGAGTCTAAGATAATCCTATATAAACTCTGTACTTTTGTAAATAAAATCAATTCATATTTTGAATGCACCGAATGAAGATTGTGTTATTTTCTTTCTTTTCGGAATTCCCTATTCAGTGGTTGATCGGAAAATTGGGAAGAACAAGAATTTACAAAAATACTTTTTGCTGATGACAGAGTTATCTACACGAGGAAATATCGAAGAGTCTACATTGATCCAGTATGTAATTGATGGTATTGACGACATTGGTACGAACAAATTTCCTTTTTTCATTTTTATTTTTTTCTCGTGATTAAAAACTTTTCTATAACTTTTAAACTCATTTTCGGTGTACATAAATTAAAACTTACAACAATTACTTATGGAGACGATGATGAAGATGTTGCTGATAACTAAGAAATCTTGCGAAGGATTAGACAGAGGACAATGCTGTTAACGATGATAACTACAATGATAAAGATGATGATAACGGCTTTAATGATGATGACTAATCTGAAGATTATGATAATGATGATTACAACGATGATAATGAGAATGACTGTTACAAAGATGATGACGACGATGTTGAAAATCAAGAATGACTACCATGAAGGCAATGCGGAATACCACGAATTTGATGATGACACCTCTAACGACGATAAAGACGACTCCAAAACTAGAATGATGAAGACGACGAAAATAAAGATGATTCCAAAGCCGATGGTGACGACTGTGAAGCCGACGACAACGTATTTGGGGCAAATGCAATTAAGGATGGCCGATCTGTGGGGATGGTATGGTAACGCTGTAAGGCCAGACCTACTCCCGAAGCAGCTGATCAACGAGGTGGCAACGAAAGCAGAAGACGAAGTGGCAAGGCAGAGTTGAAAGCGGGAGGCTAGAGGAAACGACGAACGACGTGTGTGTAAGTTAATCAATACATCATTTGTCAAAATCCCATTATGTCATATTCTTCGTATAATAATTAACTAACTAAATAAATAATATACTTAATATAACACCAATTTTATTTCTTGTGGGCAAAAATCCCACAAATATGGGGGCTCAACCTCACTTAATCGAAGAAAAATATGACGGTTTAACCTAACTAAAAAAATATGAAGTCTCAAGCTAAATGATGTGAAAAAATAGTAAGAAGTGCTAAAACGACGACTAAGATGGACAAATTGATAAAAGTGATTGTCATTAAATAAATTTAGGTTTGAAAGAGAAAAAACAAAAGTGTTCTAACGGGTTTAACGTGGTTCCAAGAATTTGTCAAACAATTTGTCTACAAATTGTGAAATAAAATACACACATAGACACATATAGTGCTCCAATTCAAAACGTTCGTATTCAAAATGTTCCAAGATTTGCTTTAAATTTTCATGATATCGAAGATTCAAAATAGATCGTTTAATGGTGAAGATACCCTTTCCACTGAAGTATGGATTAATGAATTCGAAGATTTTGCAAATATAATGTATTGGAATGATTTACAAATATTTATATTCGCAAAACGTTCATTAAAAGGATTAGCAAAGCTTTTTGTTGCGAGCGAACAAGGTATTTCTAACTGGCTGAAATTAAAAAAGACGCTACTCAATGAACTTAAGTCGACGACAAACAGTGCCCAATTGCATAAAATGATGGCCGAACGGAAAATTAGGAAGAACGAGAATTTACAAGAATACTTTTTGCTGATGAAAGAGTTATCTACACGAGGAAATATCGAAGAGTCTACATTGATCCTATATGTAATTGATAGTATTGACGACATTGGTACAAACAAATTTCCTTTCTTCCTGTTTATTTTTTTCTCGTGATTAAAAACTTTTCTTTAACTTTTAAACTCATTTCGCGATTTCTTTAAGTCGTTTTTGTGCTTTGATTTCAATATACATAAATTAAAACTTACAACAATTACTTGCATTAGCGGTATTGTTGTATAGCTAATTTCTTTTGCTTGTGTGTCTTTACCGTTGTAACTAACTATCGCGTTCTTGCGTACAAATTGTTGTTGCATGTGTTCAACTTGACGCGCTCTTCCGCTCTTTCCTATTTTTGTTTGATTTGCGTTCTCGTCTTTTGCCTACCCGCGACTCAGTGATACGTGTTTTTGGTTTTGTGTATTCTTGTGATTTTTTATTCTTTAGTTAAGAAAGCTTACTCTGCACATTAACACTTGTGTCAGAACTGGTCAGTATATTCTTATACACATATTTTCTTACCTTTAAAATTATGTATTCCTTTTTTTTCTTTTTGTCTTCTGGTCAAAAAATAATTGCATAGTTGCCACTAATGCTGTTGACTTCCCTGATTATATTCTTTGTTGGCTGTGTGACAATGCGGTTCACGTTAAGTGTGCAGGTTACACAGGCAGAATCAAGGAGTCTATTGCTAAAGGTGGTGGATTGAAATATGTGATGCCGGGAGATCGAGAATAAGATGCGCTCATTCATAAGGCGGACTAGAGATAGTTTTGACACGTTGAGGGCATGTTTTAACAAACTCCAAGCGGAGTTTACTGTGGTAGAGACAAAGTTTAGAAGCTTTTCGCTTATGAATGAGTTTCCGAAACGTAAAAGGACCAGTTCTTGGGGTGTTTCTTTACCTGTAGATTCGCCAGCGTCTCTTATCGTCCCCGACCGGCCTCATGCACCGTCCTCTCCCAATGTACAGCATTTGATATCGTTTAAGACCCCTGTTTAAGATTAAACATCGTGGTCAGCTGAAATGTCTTCACCAAATCAGATAGACCAAAGAAATAAACAAAACTAAACATAAGCAAAATTAAATCATAAAATTCATATGACAATTATTGCTTAACATGCATCCACACTCTGTGGAAAACACTTGAGATTATAACAGCGGCGCGGTATCAAGTAACCAGTGCTGAGCATAAAATATATTAATTACAATAAGTATTTTTAACAACAATTGTCGCATTTTAGAGTTTTCAAATAAAATCAGTTCATATTTTGAAGTCAAAGATTGAAGACTGGGTTATTTTCTTTCTCTTCGGAAATCCTTATTCAGCCCAGTAGTGATTAGTAAGGAATTACCAAGATCACCTGGGAATGATCTCTTAAAAACGATCCCAAGTGTCCGATTTTCCAAGTTTCCCGGCAATTACCCATTCCAATAAAAATTTGCTATAGATCTAAAAGTATCGAGGGCCCCATGAACAAGTCGGCTGACGCTTCGGGACCGCGGCCTCTTGTGGCGTACCAGCAAAGAAACATATATTTGTTTCTATGCTAGACCCTGTTGTCACATCTGTTGATGTAATAGCCTATATTCGGAAGAAAGTTAACGTCTCGAATATTGCGATGGAAAAATTTAAATGTTCGTATTCTCGGAACATCTCGTCCTTTAAAATTAGTGTTTCTGCCGACATCTTCGACATTATAAGTCCAGAAGATTTTTGGCCAAAGCATATACTAGTAAAGTAATATACTGTAAGGAAGAATAATAGGCAACCGATTGGCTTGCCAATAACAACAGCTAAAACTATTCCTGCCACATCAGCATCTGCTGGTTTGCCAAAAAATACTAGTTTGGCTGGGTTACCAGTACGTTAGAAGACTGAAATCTAAACTTCCTAATCTCTATGTCAGTCTTCGGCTAGCTTTCGTTGTGAGCAGACGCACTACTTGTTATTAACAGAGCATAATCGGTGTCTTCTTTCGTGACCACCGCGGTCTGTTGTGTTATTTTTCACATCTTATTCATTACTCTACACGTGTTTCATACGGTACCTTAGCTTGTAGTAAACTTAACCAAGCACCTCAGTTATGGGGCCGTCCCCCCGGTCCCACAGCCCGAGGCGCAATCAGTTTGCTTTGCTCTCTGATAGCCCTCCACCAAAAAAGGAAAAGCCAGTTCCGATGTTGGATTTTTCTTTCCCCCAACTCCCTTCAATTACCCTTGAAAACCCTAAATATATAGTTATCGAATCCATAAATAACGATAAAAAAAATGTCAGACATGACCCCCAAACCAACCAGAGTTATTCTTCTCACCTTCGATCTCTATCATCTCCCCAGCAAAATCTATATTGCTTGGCACTCAGTAAAGGTACGTGAATACATCCCCAACTCAATGCGCTGTTAAAAATGCCAACTACTTGGCCATACGGCCAAACATTGCAAAAATGATGCTCTCTGTGGCAATTGTGCCTTACCCCCCCACACGCCAACTGAGTGCACACAGCTAAAATGTGTTAACTGTACCGAAGAACACCCGTCCTCTTCCCGTCAATGCCCAAAATATCAGCAACATAAGGAAATCTTAAAAATAAAGACAACAAAGAAGTGCACAATGCGCGAAGCCAAGACAATATACAAAGCAAACACTCCGAAGCTCTCTAGTGTCCCAAGGTATTCGTCGGTAGCGACAGCCGCTCACCAAAGAAACGAAAGAACTGATAAAAACATAACAAGCGTCAACCCTACTGCTACGGTCACAAGAGATAATAACGAAAATATTAAACCATCCACAAGCAAAGCAATAAACACACAGACCACCAAAGGCGTATTGTCGCTGCCCATTCAGCAAAAACATCACAAAAAATCAAAACTCCATGCACCTAACGATGTTGCTCTTGCAGGCATTTCGCCTGATAGCAACAGACAACTAAAAGAAAACACCCAAACTCATTTTAACAACAACACACCATCTACCTCTAATCTTTCAAATCAAAACAAATTAAAAACCCCCTCACAAAAAATGTTTATCGGTGACTCTGATGAGTCTGATACATATTAACAAATCCCAACTCTTACCAGTGTATATAATATTATTTCTTCTCTACATTTTCAATGACTCTCTCTTTCCTACAATGGAACATTAACGGCTACGTAAATAACTATATTAACCTATTATTATTAATAAAGGAACAAAAACCTGATATTATATGCTTACAGGAGACACATATTATACATAACAGCAATAATATTCCTACACCCAAACCTTTTATAGGTTACTTCCTTAATAGCGCAAGCAATCTTAATGCTAACCACGGAGTTGGAATACTAATACGCCAGAACATTCCTCACAAGGCTATTCCACTAAATACGACTACTTGTTCTATAGTAATTGAAATATTATTTCAACCCAATATGACAATTCTTAATTCCTACTTATCCCCTAACATCAGCTTCTCTGCTAATGATCTAATACAAATCGTTGAATTATCGCGGTATCCAATTGTGTACACCGGCGACTTTAACGCTTGGAGCCCATTATGGGGCTCCAGCTGTCAGAATGCCAGAGGATTGAAGATGGAAGATGTCATAAATAAAACAACACATTAACGCATATTGATCTAACAATGATCTCCTTTTCTTTACTCCCCTTATGCAATTGGTCTATCAACAAAAACTTACACGAGAGTGATCATTTGCCAATAAAATTGGTCTTTCAGACCCATTTCAAAGCCGAAAAATGTATGCCTAATGTAAAATTTATAACAGATTATGCAAATTGGGATTATTTTCAATCAGAGTGCATTAAACTAGTTTCCTTCACGCCCTCCAGTAACCTTAATCTAACCACAGCTAGAATAACTAAAGCCATCAGAACTGCAGCCCATGTAGCCATCCCGCAAACCCGTCCAAAAAAATACAACAGTAAACCCATATGGCTCAACTCCCAACTGAATGATTTAAGAAACCAAAAGCAGTCTCTAGCACAATTTCAAAAGTTGCCAAACGATAGAAAATTCAATCGCATATAAAAAAGCCAGAGCCTTGTTTAAACGGGAAGCTAAAATTTCTAAACGAGTTGCCTTCCATAACTTCACCGCTAACATTAACCCCCGTTCCACTACAAAAAAAAATATGGACTGATATCAATAAATTAATCGGCATTTTTCCAGTCCCTCTCAAAGCAATCAAAGACCAAAACAACATAGACTTAAATACCTCAGCTGACATTGGAAATTTCTTCGGTCGTATGTGGTCCTCCTACCCTATGGACAACAACTTTTCTTCCGATTTCAAATTATGTAAATACAGAACTCTTTCACTATCTTATCAGCCCTCCCACTTCTCTCCAGACAGTACTGATTTAGATTCTAATTTAACTTATAAAGAACTGGAGCTAGCACTTCAGCACGCAAAAGGAAAAACCCCCGGTTTTGACCGTATTTCCTACGCAATGCTTCGGAAACTCCCCAATTTTAGTAAAAACAAAGTATTCGAATTATTCAATTTAATGTTTAGTACTGGGAAATATCCGCATGTCTGGAAAACTGCCACCATCATACCAATCTTGAAACCCAATAAACCTCCCAACGAATTGTCTTCCTCCCGGCCCATATCTCTATTACCTTGTTTGAGCAAAACTTTAGAAAAAATACTAGCTAGACGTATATGTGGTTTGTCACCAAAAATAAACTCATTTCTCCTCATCAAACCGCTTTTAAACCTCAACACAGCACAATGGACTTACTGATGCATATCCACCATTACGCGTCTGATGCACCTTCTTCGAAAAATCACGTCTTCATTTTGGCAACAGATTTTGAAAAGGCATTCCATCGCGTGGGAGTGCATACTGTTCTCGATCAACTTTCTCGCTGGGGGGTAGGTCCGAAAATCTTCAATCTGGTGAAGGCATTCATGACGGGACGCTCCATTAGAGTCAGAGTTAACAACAATCTGACTAACTACCATTAACTTCATAATGGCATCCCTCAAGGGTCACCGCTCTCAGTAGTTTTATTCATGATTGCCTTTGAATCGTTAAACAATATTGTCTTACGATCGATCTTAAGATCGAGCTTTTAGTTTACGCTGACGACGCTATAATATTTAGTAAATGTAAGGACTTAAATTCCCTCTTCAATACATTTCAAATCATACTAACAGACATCGAACAATGGGGAAAGTCCTCAGAAGCTACTTTAGCCCTGGAAAAATGTAAATTATTTCACATTTGCAGAAGAAAAATTTTGTTCATTTCCAGCACTATTTGTATATAATATAGAAATACAACAAGTCACAGCATTAAAAATTCTTGGCCTCACTTTCGACAATCGACTTACTTTTAAGCAACACTGTAAAGATCTTAGAATTAACTTGGTCAAACGCCTTAATATTATAAAATTCCTGACATCCCTAAAATCTCATATCCATCCTACCTCGCTCATACATGTAACAAGGACCTTGATCCTTTCTAAAATTGAGTATGGACTGCCAATTTATGGGTGGTGCGCCCACTCCAACTTAAAAATAATTTTGCCACCGTATCACACAGCTGTGAGACGGAGCATCGGAGCTTTTCCTACAACACCAATTAAATGTCTACTAGCCGAAGCGGGTCTTCCAGAAGTGCCTCCGAGAGTTGCCCAACTGACCTACAAACTGATCCCAAAAGTACTGTGCACAACCAACCCAATTATTCTCAATGATTTCCTGACAGCCGCTAAACACAACAAAAGACACAAAGTCTTATCATCAATCCGCAGATGCGTTAGTTTTTACAAAAGACACAAGCTGGAAACGCCATACCGTTGGAACAAGCTCAGCCCGTCCCCGCCATGGAAGCTGCCTGTAGACTTCATCAATTTAACGCTACACTCTTTCCAAAAGAGCATCACTAACAAGGCCATATACCATTAATTGTACGCCTCTGACATTAGCAAATATCCAAAATGAAAACAGCTATACACCGATGGCTCTAAAACGGGCACTTCCACTAGTTTCGCAGTCGTCGATTGTAACGGATTGACTATCGCCTGCGGACTACTGCCCTCACACTTCTCAATCTTCACAGCAGAAGCAGTTGCCGTACTAAAATCAATCCAAAACGCCACCAAAGTACGGGGGAAGTTTGTCATCTGCAGCGATAGCCTATCTACAATACTTGGTGTAAAAAACTCCTGCAATCAAAACTGCATAGTGACGGAAATACGCCATCTTTGCATCCGACACTCCAAAAAATAAAACTTCTCTGGATCCCAGGGCATATGGATATTCAAGGAAACGATCTCGCAGATGCAGCTGCCAAACTTGCGGCACGTTCCCCATGTACCACAATCAAACCCTCCTGCCCAAATTGCGAAAGGGAACTAACAGTCCAACACATCTTTGAACAATGCACCCAAACCCTTAATATTAGATTAGGTCATTTTGACCTAACCCAACCCCTCCAACTCCTCTCTAACCCTACCCCACACAACAACAATATCATCTTTAGGTTTTTAAAACAATTAAAAATATACAACTCTATATAAGAAATAATGAACATGTCGAGTCGATGGCCAAGGTAGCTAGCACTCCCCATCTTAATATTAGTTATTATATTATAATCCCTTATGTATAATAGCTTATAAATATAAATAAATAAATAATCTCTATGTAAATAGTCTTTCTTTTGAACATAACATTCTTGCTTTTACGGAGACGTGGCTAAAACCTGACATTGCTGATGCATCGGTCTGACTGGATTTCTCGCGTAGGCGTTGTGATAGCTGCTGATGCTGCTTTATCATGTGAAATAATTAAACTTTCTTATACCCAGGAGATCGAGCTTGTCGGTGTTAAAATAAATTTTTAAATATGCATTCATTATTCGTCTTTTCACAAACGATTTGCGCAGTTTAAAGCAGCCTACGCACACAAGCAAGCACACGCATACATCGACACTTTTTGTTGGCTCTCTTTGTGCCTGCCCCTGGTGTACACATAAACTACAAAGACGTATGTTATACCAAATTTTATCGGGGGGCGTGTTGGGTTTAATTGTCGATGTAAAGTCTTTTGTGGAGTTGATTTTTAAAAATTTGAGCTCCCTTCGAAAGAGCGCATTAGCTCGTTTGTATTTTAACAGATTGTCGACATTGCTATAGCGTTTAAATTCCTGGCAAGTTTTGAATTTCCGTGCCCGAAGCTCACTCAAGGTTTTGTTCCACCAAGGAGAGTTCTTTTATACTGTTTGGACGTTGACGCGTACAATTCGAAGTACGTTCAAGTGACCCATACAAAACAAGGATATAGCCTGTTTCGCGCGAACCCAAACAGAGCGCTGTCCACCTCCCGCCCGACCGACCGTGGGGTGCAGCCGTATATCGGAAGTCATGATAGCACCAAGCATTACTCTACGATTAATTAAAGAAGGAAGATTGATTAAAAGAAGTGAATAGGGATTCCCGGAGAGAAGGAAAATAACCCAGTCTTCATTCGTTGAATTCAAAATATGAACTGATTTTATTTGAAAACTCTTAAACTCTAAGAAGCGACAATTGTTCTTAAAAATACTTATTCTAATGCCCCACGTTTTCGAGGGCTGAAAATTGTTTATATTTCATGCTCAGCCCTGGTTACTTGATACCGCGCCGCTGTTATAATCTTAAGAATTTTTCACAAAGTGTGGATGCATGTTTGTTTGGAACTAAGCAATAATTGTCATACGAATTTTATGAATTACTTTTGATTATGTTTCGATTTGTATATTTCTTGGGTCAATCTGATTTGGTGAAGACATTTCAGCTGACCACGATGTCTAATCTTAAACAAGAAGCCTACTGGAGTATGATCGCAAATTGACATTGCGATCCCAATTTAGACCGCGAAGAGCAAAAAGCAGAAATTGCTTTAGAACAGATTCAATTTTACTTTGGTGCGTCTCATATTGAGGTGACCAAATGCAAGATCCGTACTCTAAGATAGGACGGATTAATAAAGTATACAGAATTTTGGTTGTGTACGGATCGTCAAACTCTTTTGACCATCGTTTCACAAACCCAAGAACATTCATAGCTTTACTAACTGTAGCAGAAATATGAGGATTAAAGGTTAATTTATGGTCCATAAGAACACCTAAGTCATTGATAATATCTAACCACTCTAATAATAAGTTGCTAAGTATGGAGTGCATCTATAAAAGACATAACTTTAAGCAAAAGGCTAGGGATGCCAAGTGCGTTTAACTTATATAAAAGCAGAGTATGATTAACAGAGTCAAAGGTCTTGCTGACGTCAGTTTGCACGGCATTCTTGAACCATTTGATTGAGTGAGATGTAAGTTGTTGTCGATCTACGTTTTTTAAACCCATGTTGGGATGAAGAAATGATTGAGCTACAAAAATGCTGCAATTGAGTTGTTATTTTTTTCTCATATGCTTTGGGTATGGCAGATAATTTAGAAATACCCCTATAATTGGAGGCATCGGACTTCTTCCCCTTTTTATGAAGAGGCATAATATATGATTCCTTCCAGATAGGCGGTAAGGTGGAAAATGTGACGGACAGTGTAAACAACTTAAGTATTGGCTTACATAGGGCCTCCGCGCAAAACCTTAATACGCAGCCTGGTATTCCATCAGGGCCAGGTGCATATATTGGTTTGACGGAACTGAGCACACTAAGAACCGAACTTTCATCAAACACAGGGTCTAAAATGCAATTAGACGATTGCAAGTGATGAGGATAAGGAGGATTTGGTTGATAAATCGAAGAGTAATAAGTTGTTTTGAAAAAATCAGCAATTGCCTGATCATTGTCAGTTTCATTGTTTTCGAAAGTAAGACGGGTGCACTGATATCTTACGTTTAATATTGACAAATTTATTAAATTTCTTAGGATCGCAAAATGCTATGGAGATGTTTGTGGTATGATGTGATGGGCACTTAACACAATAGTAAAAAAGCTCCACGGGCACAAGCAGAAAGCTTCGACAGACTCGGAGAAACTCGGCCGCATCGTCTCCATCCTTTTTCCGGCAGTACATGACCCAGCAGAAACGCAAGATCCCTCGGCGACGCCAGCAGTTATGATGTTGAGATTACGGTGAGAGAGATAATTGATGCTGCAAGGAAAATCGCAGATGACAAAGCTCCAGTCCCATATGGCATACCAAGCCGCGCCACGAAGCTAACGGTGTACCTGCAGCCCGAGGTGTTTTTAAAACTATTTTACTCCTGCATGAGGTCAGGCATTATCCCAAGCAGATGGAAAATACAGAAATTGGTGCTTATTCCCAAGCCTGATAAACCACCAGATAATCCCTCGGCATATAGGACCATTTGACTGCTCGACACACTAGGCAAAGTCTTTGAAAGAGTCAAAATATGTTAAAAATGCATTTAAAGATGTTAAAAATGCATTTAATTCTGCCCGCTAGAATAAAATAATAGCTGCATTGGAAGACTTTGGAGTGCCCATGTACTTAACACGTATTATTATTCACTCTCTCTTGTGCTGTGTACTCTAGCTGTCTCTTTGTTTTATTTGTAATTATTGATTTTTTATCGATAATTATCTTTGTGCTGTTTATTTAAATTTTTATATATATTTTTTTTTGTTGTTTTTTTTTTTGCCTTGTGTTTATTTTGGCTTTTCAATGGCTTGTTGTCTACCCAATTGCAAGCATTCTGATCGTTTTGACGATCAGTATAGAGCAATATCGTGTTGGCTTTGCGACAATCTTATTCACTTAAAATATGCTGGCCTCAACGGCCGTGATTACGACAAATTTTCTGGTTTGTCTGTGTCTAAGCCTGAGCTTGGCTTAATGCGCTGGACTTGCCCATCTTGTGCCAGCCAGCAGCTTGATTTTAGCCGAATGTACAGGGATCTTCGTTTAAAGTTTCTTTCTCTAAATAAAATGGCCAAACAGCTGTCTAATGAGTGTGACTCTAGCATAAATTTATTGTCGCAATTCAAGTTTGATCCACCTTCTAAGGAATTGCCCAAGAAATGTACCCTTGAGTTGCCTCATAAGCAGTCGCCCGCACTCTCTATTACATCTTCTCCCATTTTACTTTCGCCTACACCATCTTCTTGTCCCTCTTTATGCTCTTCTTTTCAGATTGATGTACCCACTACAAGCCCTGGTGTACCTCAATCTATCCCTCACGGGAACTCTGATCAATTACTGGATCATGCTGGCTTTCAATCACTTGCGGATCCCAATGCTCCTCCGCCTCCACTAACTGTAGTGCCTCATCGTAAACAATTATTTATCTCTAGGCTTGCTCCAGATACTTCTGAATCGTCTGTGGCAGCTTACATTGGTAATATATGCCCTGCTAAGGTTTTAATTCAAAAGTTTAAGTTTTCTAGGCCTCGCGAAATCTCCTCTTTTAAAATTACTGTACCAAATGAGTATTTCTCAGCTATGGTTGACCCTAACTTTTGGCCAGAGGGCCTAGTTGTACACGAATTTGCGCCCAATAAGCGCTCCCGCCCTTTGCCTGTCCACCTTCCTAATGTATCTTCTGCTTCAAAAAACTAATAACGTCTAGTCTTTGCATTCACTATCAAAATGTAAGAGGACTTCTTACCAAGCTCTCGAAACTATTCTGCGATAGCCAAACCTTTTCGGCTGACATATTAGCTTTCTCTGAAACTTGGCTTAACTCCTCTGTTCTGGATAATGAAATTCTTTCTAATAACTTTATTTCTTATAGGCTTGATCGTGTTGGTCGTCGTGGCGGCGGAGTACTCATTGCAGTCAACTCGAATCTGTGCTCAAGTGTTGTGCCGATTGATCTCCCCTTAGGTGTTGAGGTTATTTGCGTCGAAGTTACATGTTCTAACTTTAGCTTATATATCTCTTGTTCATACATTCCTCCAGCTTCTGATATGATGATCTACATGCACCATGCTGATGCTTTGCGAACTATTTTTAGTCGTCTTAAAGATCGTGATTTTTTTATAGCTTTAGGTGATTTTAACTTGCCTAATGTTTCTTGGCTTGCTGATGATAATCTATCTTTCTTAATTCCTTCATCTCAACATGTTTTTCTTGATAGCCTACTTGAATGTCCGCTATATCAGTTGAATTCTTTTCTTAACTCTTCTAAAAGAATCCTCGATCTTGTTTTTGTCTCTGATCCCACTGTTAGTGCTGTATCACAAACACAGCCCCTAGTGAAGCCTGAAGATACTTATCACCCTACCATTGAAATTACTATTTCTTACAATTCCGTTAATAATTCATTCAATAACATCTCAAATTCTCGTCGCAGATGTTTTCGTAAAACAAATTTCAATCTTCTTAACAGCCTTATTTTCTCTTTTGATTGGTCATTTCTATTTGAGTGCTGTGATATAGATTGTGCAGTAAATTTTTTCTACTCTGCTCTTAATTCTCTAATTGATAAATGCGTTCCTTATGTGAATGTCTCTACCGTCTCCAGTGCGCCAGTCTGGTTCACACGTAGGCTCTCTAATCTCCGTAACATTAAATCGAGATATTTTAAAAGATTTAAAAAAACTGGTTCGCGACTTGACTATGCAAATTATTGTGTAGCCAAATCTCAATTTTGCCTTTTAAATACTCAATGCTACAATAATTATATCGTTCGCTGTAAGGTTGAATTTTATAATAACCCCAAAAGATTTTATAACTTTGTTAATTCCAAAAGACGCTGTAATTTACTACCTTCCACCTTCAGACTTAATGACCAGACTGCTAATTGTGATTCAGATATTGCAGATCTGTTTGCTAAATTCTTTCAGTCGACTTATTCTTCTACTGCTTCGGATCCCACACCTTATCCCTTCACAATTCCACATTTAAATTGTATGTTTTTTCCTAATATTACTGAAGACTGTATTATCTCTAGCTTGTCATCTATGACGTCTTTCTTCGTACCCGGGCCTGATAATATACCTAGTTGCATCCTTAAAATGTGTTCGATTTCCCTATCTAAGCCTTTATCTCGGTTATTCTTTATATCGAGTGAGACTTGTCGCTTCCCTGATATTTGGAAGGAGTCTTTTATTATTCCGCTTTTTAAAAAGGGTAACAAATCGGATATTTCTAACTACCGTGGCATTGCCAAACTTTCGGCAATAACTAAGCTGTTTGAGAAAATTATTACGTCTTCCCTTCAACACCTATCCAGATCCGCTATTTCTGCTTGTCAGCATGGCTTCATGAAAGGTCGTTCGTCGCTTACCAACCTTTTAGAATTGACTACCCTTGTACACCATGGCTTCCGTAAAAAGTGTCAAACTGATGTTATTTATACTGACTTTAGTAAGGCTTTCGATACGGTTGATCATTCCTTGCTTCTCATGAAACTTAACATCATGGGTTTTTCCCCGAAACTATTGGCTTGGTTAAAGTCGTATCTTATTGGCAGAACCCAAAAGGTGTCTTTTCGTTCCTCGATATCTAAAACTGTTCGAGTTACGTCAGGTGTCCCCCAAGGCAGTCATCTGGGCCCACTGTTATTTACCTTGTTTATAAACGATTTGCCTTTGGCCTTGGCTCATTCACGCGTGCTCATGTTTGCGGATGACGTGAAGATTTGCTATTCATATAATGATCCTTCTTTCCAACAGTACTTGCAATCAGATCTCGATGCGTTCTGTGTTTGGTGTCACGTTAATAAATTACACCTTAATGCCTCTAAATGCTCTTTTATGACTTTCAGTCGTTTGTCGCCGTTCCTAGCTCAATACTCTATTAAGTCTGTTCTGTTAGATTGTGTACCATCATTTAAAGACTTAGGCGTTATGTTTGACCCAAAACTTTCTTTTAATATTCATATATCTTCAATTGTTAATAGAGCATGCAGTCTTCTTGGCTTCATTAAACGTTGGGCCAAAGAATTTGATGATCCATATGTGACAAAGGTTTTATACACTTCGTTAGTTCGCCCTACTCTAGAATATTGCTCACCAGTGTGGAACCCTCAATATGATGTTCACCAGCGTAGTATTGAATCGGTACAGAAGCAATTCCTTAAGTTTGCGTTACGCGGTCTTAATTGGGACCCGAATCTTCGCCTACCTTCTTATTCTGACAGACTTCTTCTTATTAATCTTCCTTCACTTTACAACCGTAGGCTCGTATTTGGGATTCTCTTTCTACATAAAGTAGTCAACGGCGAAGTCAGTTCTACCAATTTACTAGATACGCTATATTTTTGTGTTCCCTCACGTCGGACCAGAAACTTTTTTCCTCTTCACCTTAGTAGATGTTTGACTAACTACTCTCTTCACGAACCTCTTCGTGTTCTTTGCCAATCTTTTAACAACCTTTCTCACCTTATTTCTCCTCATCTATCTGTCACTTCTCTTCGCGCTATACTTTTTAATTATCTACAGCGTAACCACTGAAAGTATTCTGGACTGGATATTTGATTGGCTGCAACTCATCCCTGACCACATTGGCTGTGAATCGGGGCATAGCTGGCACCTTGTTGCAAATAAAACACCTCCATCGGGTCGGGGATGTTGTGCATATAGCTAAGCTACCTTAATGAATTAATTACTATTTGTATTTTAGCTTAAGCTTTTTCGTCGACTGCTGACTTAGTTGACGTAAATAAATAAATAAATAAAAAAAAATAAATAAATAAATAAATTATACTGGGGTATCTTAGTAACAGGAATCTGCTGTACAATACCGATGACGGCCCCAGAACGCATCGCATCTTAGCCGGAGTCCCTCAGGACTTGGTTTTAGGGCCAACTTTATGGAATGTAAAGTATGACGGCATTCTTCGTCTGACGCTACCGGCAGCCCACGATGGTGGGCTTCGCCGACGATATTGCACTTGTGGTAGTGGCGAAAAATCTGAGCCTGATAGAAACTAATTGCAACGGGGCGGTATTGATGGTAAAAATCTGGGTGGATAGGATGGGATTGGAGCTGGCGGCACAAATAACTGAGGCAGTGTTAGTCAGTAGCAGAAAAAAAGTGGAGACAGCAACAATCAGGAGGCCCCAAACAATGGAGAAGGAAGCTCCTCATGACGGTTCTTAAATCCGTAATTTCATATGCCGCAACCATATGGGCCAGGGCAGCAGCAACACCGAGCCATACTAGAGGATTGACAGCGACTTACCGGCTGAGTGCCCTGCTGTGCATTCAGTACGGTATCCACGGAGGCAGCACTGGTAATGCCACCAATCGACCTTCTAGCCCAAGAGGATCAGGAAAAGTTTTTGGCAGCTCGCAGCAACAATGAAACTATAAGGGTCGCCCGCACAGAAGCGAGGCAGCGCACTTTTGATATATGGCAAGCGAGGTGGGATGAGGCACCGAACGGAAGATGGACTCACTCACTAATTCCGAATATAAGAGCTGGATAGCAAGAAAACATGGTGTGTCGTTCACGATGACACAGTTCTTAAGCGGGCACGGCTGTTTTCGCAGCTACGTGCGTCGATTCAAGATTGAAAACAGTGCGTTATGCACATGGTGCACCGAAGTCATTGAGGAGGATGCTAGCCATGCACTATTCACGTGTGGCCGATTTGCGGAGCAGCGGACTCGCCTGGAAACACAGCTGGGTACCTCTATTTACGCGGGCAATTTTATCTCGATATTGCTGGAAAGCGAGTCGAACTGGAGGGCATACAAAACAGTCAACATTTTTTTTTTTTTTTTTTTTTTAACGTTTAATATATATTTGTTGAATCTACTCTTAAATTAGAGCCTAACAACAAGTTTGAGATATTTTTCATAATCTAGTACTTAAGATATATCCAAGGGATATTGCAGGCGGCCCTAATCATCTATTATTGGGTTGGTCAGTCATTTCTTTTAAGACGAGTTCTATTATTAGTTCGCGTAAGGGAATTGGCAAGAACATTAGGGTGTACATCCAGTTTCGCAGAATACTTTAGTTGTTGACTACCTATTTCAGATTTTACGCTAGGTATATTATGTACCACGGAGCCCCAGTGATTGATTTTAAAATCTTCGACTGCGCCCTTTGTATAATGTCGACGTTGCTGGTACTTGCATTTCCCCATAGTACGGCACCGTAAGTCCAGATGGGTTTCAGTACGGAGTTGTATAGGAGGACCGAGCGTTGATGATTCAATGTAAGCTACTCGCTTTCAATTAAAGCTGTGACTTTTTTGCTTCGATGTGCTTGCGCCTAGTCTTCTGTCTAAGTGGATGCCAAGGTAAGTGACATCTACGGCTTGAGGAATTGGTACGTTGTTTAGCACTAGAGCTGGACAGTTTCTTCTTCTGTTTGCATTTCTGCTCGTTGACACGGATACGCCAGGTTGCTAGCCATTCCTCTACCACCTTGAGGTGTTCCTCTAATTTTGCAGAGGCTTCTATTGGGCATTTGGATCTGCTGAAGATTGCCGTGTCATCGGCAAAAGTGGACGTTGTAAGTCCTAAACTCGTTGGTAAGTCTGCAGTGTACAGCAATGGGCCGAGTACACTGCCTTGCGGTACACCAGCTTCGATTTCAAAGTCAGCCGAGACGGAGCCATTACATCTTACATCGAATTTCCTATTGTAAAGGTAAGATTCCATTAGTTTGTGGGTGTACTGTGGGAGTTTCTGCCGGATTTTGAACATTAGACCCTCCAGCCAAACTCTGTCGAAAGCCTGGGCAACGTCGAGAAAAACAGCCGCACAGTATTCTTTTAGTTCGAATGCTGTTCGTGATTCGGATGTTATACGATTGACTTGTTCAATTGTCCCATGTTTTTCGCGGAAGCCGAACTGGTGTGAAGGGATTGTGTTCTCCGATGCCAGAAATGCGTTTAGACGAATCTGCAGGACCTTTTCAAAAAGCTTTGAAAGACATGGCAGCAAACTAATTATCCTATAGGATGATGGCTGGGTTTTGTCCTTTCCCACTTTAGGAATCATGATGATAGTGGACCTTTTCCATGCTCTTGGGAAGTAGCGAATTCTTATTATAGCGTTGAACAGTTTGCAGGTGTATTGTATGGCGATGGTAGGGAGTTCTAGGATCATTTTCGGTTTGATGAGGTCATGGCTGGGGGCTTTGATCGGCTGTGTCTGGTTTTTAATAACTGCAGTGATCTCATCCGATTGGAGTTCCAAGTACTCACTATCCGTTAATGTGCTCGAAGGGGGAAGTGCAAATAAATTTCGTGTTGGATTTGGCTGGAAAACCATTTTAAGATGTCTGGCAAATACGGATTCTCTCTCTTCGTCACAGCGAGCTCATCCACCGGTTGGACCCCTTATCGGTGAAACTGACTCTGTAGGAGCGCTTAAAGTTGGGTGGGCTTTCCACAGAGGAAGTTTAGTGCTAAGCTTTTCTATGTATTTCTGTTGAGCCCAGATTTCCTCTTGTCTTAACTCCTTGGAGAGGTTGCGGCTGGCATGCCTTAGGCGAAGTTTTGCTGCTGGTGATCGAGTAATCTGCCATTCTCTTCTTAGACGTCGTTTTTCCGTTACTAATTGTTCTATCCGCCGGTTCGTAGGCCTGACAGCAGGTTTAGCGTAAGTAGAGGCATGTGGAGTAGATACTCTTGCTGCTGCTCCCAGCATCGACTCAAGTGCAGAGACGCACATTTCAATGTCCTCTGCAGCATCCAGTTTCGGCGAACAGTCAATGTGGGCACTCATGTACATTTTAAATTTAAGCCAATTTGTTTTGTTGTTTGTAAGCATATATGGGCGATCAAGTACTTGAGGTCTTGTTAATAGTATGAATAGCACTGGAGAGTGATCGGAGGTTAAGTCTAGTACTGTTTCCGCAGTGATCCGATTACGCGGAATCCTCTTGGTTACTGCGAAATCAATCAAGTCAGGCATTTTCTGTGGATCTGTGGGCCAATAAGTAGGCCTACCCGGTGAGACGCAATCCATCTTATTGAGTGGGTTGACTATTGTATTGTACAACTGCTTGCCTTTAGGATTTACCAGGCGAGATCCCCAGTGCGTATGTTTGGCGTTATAGTCCCCTGCTGCAATGAAGCGTTCTCCGAGTGTGTTAAAGAAACCGGTGAATTCCTTTTCAGAGATTGAGAAGCGTGGTGGGCAGTACAGGGCAACCAACGTAGTGTTGCCGCAGCTGGTTTGGACGGTTATAGCAGTTGCTTGTAGGTGCTGTGTTTCGAATCTGTTGAGGAACGAGTGTTTTTTTACGGTTTTTGATAAGGATACCAGTCCCGCCATGAGCTTTTCCGTCTGGATAGTTTGTTGCGTAGAAGGTGTATTTTGGTATTTGAAAGTTATTTTTTGATGTTAAATGTGTTTCCGATATCAGCATGACGTCGATTTCACTTGAGTCTAGGAATAGTTGCAGTTCATTTTTGTGCTTGGAGACGTAGGGAAGCCATTATTTATTCTCGATAAGCTTCTGGATAAGCAGGTTTTGTCTCCGCATCAGTTCCTGCATACAGTTTTGCATGAACGTCATAAAAGTGGTCATGTTTTGATTAAGTGAGATCAATAGGGCCTCTAAACCACTTGGAGTTTGCTGGCCAAGCTCTGGTTTGCTAGGTTGCGGATTCTGTAGATGGTGGAGTGACGGGGTCTCTTTCGCGGGCTCCGTCTGTCCAGTTCGGAGTACACTAGCGAAGGATACACTAGGATTGGTTGTAGCAGGCTGTCCTTGGTGCAAATGCCATCTTTATGATGTTCGCCGCAGCCAACACACGCTGACCTAAGATTGCAATTGTTAGAGGTGTGGTTGTATTCCTGGCAGATTTTACACTGAGGTGGTTGGTATCTCTTATGGGGCTCCTCTACGGTGATTCTTCTGTGCAATAGGAGCTGAAGGTTGTAGATTGGATGCACTTCATTTGGCTTTGACCGCTTTGCATCTGGTTGGAGCTCGATTTTAAAGAGTGGCTGTGCGACTTTATTCCTGTTGATGATGTTGACAACGGACTTAACCGCAAACCTTTTTTCGGCCAATGCGTCTGCTATTTCTTGAGTTGGGACCGATGGCTCGATCCCCTTTAACACTGTTGATGATATTCACAACGGACATTAACCGCAAACCTTTTTTCGGCCAATGCGTCTGCTATTTCTTGAGTTGGGACCGATGGCTCGATCCCCTTTAACACAACCTGGAGCCCTTTACTGCTTTTTAGTTGGTAGGTATAGAAGTTGATGGTAGTATTACGGAGGTACTTTTCGATGATACGGAAATTGTCCTCAGTTTGGGTCTGACATTTAATTTCTTTTATGTTACCCTTGTTGAGGGGGGTTACAACAAAGTTATTTGCCCCTACTGTTTCTACTAGCTTCAAAATCAGGATGCTGCAGTTGGCTCCACGGATGTATAAAGGGGGTGGTCTAGTCGACTTAACTTTATCTACAGCGCCGGCTTGATCGTCTTGCTGATCGGCAAGAATTTTAAATCGATTCCCGTTTAGAAGTGCTACTCGTTCATTTGGTTTGGTTATTTTCGGCGTATTGCCAATTTTTTTCTTTTGCCGGCTTAGCTTCCGCATAGTTATTTTAATGTATCTATCCATTCCAGTTTGGACAGAAGGCGTTGGGTTTCTTGTCGTGGCTGACTCTGGGCGACTTGTCGTTGACGGCTTTAGGCAGGTCAATACTTCGGCAGACGTTGCAGTAGTTGCTGTCAACGAGCTGACGGTGCTGGTGCAATCGGTGTCCCAGTTATCGATATTGATGGAGAAGCACACTACTCTCTCCACGGTAAACTGCTGTTGATTTCTGAGTGCCTTGCACTTTCGGTGTTATTGCTTTTAGCATTCAGTGGGGTCGGCGCCACCACCGAAAAGTACGCATTGTTGCGTTGGACCGAGAGACGACGCTCACGTTGTTGTTGTACAAGTAGTTCTTGTAGCTGTTGCTGGTGGGGATCGAGAGAGCTTGGGCCCGAATTGGTGGACATGGCTTTTCCAAAAAAAGTGCTCACTTTGTTGTTGCAACTTAGTATTTATTGCTATTAGAACAAACCAATAGCAATATGATTGTAAATAGGCGTCTCTGAGCCGACTGAGAGCCCTACACAATTTTTGCAAACGCGGTCTTTTTTTTTTACACTAAATTTTGCGGAGTGCATTAAAAAACACGTCTGTACGCGGCGGCGGTTGAATTGATTGATTGAATCAAAATTTAACGGAAAATGTTTTTACTGTGACATCCCAGGGCATCGTGCATCAGACTGCCAAATACGCAGAGACAGAGGAATCAAAATCAAAAGAGCGAGACACAAGATTCAACGGACCGTTTACTCTTCAACTACACAGAAAAATAATACATGGTGTATAGACAGTGGCGCGACGTATCATATGTGTTGCGACATGAAAATGTTTGTGTCGTATCAAGAAAAAAAGACGACAATTGAATTAGCCAGTAACTCATATATTGAGGCACCCGGTATAGGAATTGTTGTGTTGCACACCAACAAAGGTATATTAATGATGAATGTTGTGTATGCCACTTCTTTACAAATGAATTTTTCTCGGTTAGTAAAGCAGCGAAATACGCTTTAACAATATTCGAAAATGGAAAAGCTATGGTACAAAATAATTTTGGTAAATTGGTTTTAGAAGCAACACAAGAAAATGATTTGTTTATAAGGGAAAGTGGGGCTAATCGGCGCATGGGGCAACCCGTCGCAGTCGAATCATCTTGAAATATAGTCGCACGATCCAAAAAGTGATAAGTATCCTAAGATCGCGTTTTAGCGGACGTTGACGATACTATGCGCAGTACGTTCAAGTGGCCCCTACGACACCAGGACAAAGCCTGTTACGCGCGAGCCCAAGCAGATGACTGCCCACCTCCCACCCGACCGACCGAGGGGTGCAGCCGTATAACGCACGGCACGAATCGCGTGGACAAATACACAATAGAAAAAACAGACAAACAAATAACTAAATAATACTATAGCTATCTATTAACTAAATGGGATAGGATAGAAGTTTTAATCATGTTAATAGAAAACTCTGAACCGATTACAGGGAATAGAAGGTTGTAATCAGAGCAGAGGACCCTAAAAGGTTCATGCAGGGCATAGTTAGAAGAACAACGACTTAGGGATAAAGGAATCAAAGGATGTCTACTCCGTCTACATGGTACCGACAGATTTACCTGAGCTAATAACTCAGGCGAGTCGATATCACCAATTAGGAGCTTGTGCATAAAAATGACACCAAGCATAATTCTACGGTTAGTTAGGGAAGGAAGGTTAATCAAGAGAAGTCTGCTAGAATACGAAGGCAAATTGACATTGCGATCCCAGCTTAAGCCACGAAGAGCAAATAGCAAGAACTGCTTTTGAACGGATTCAAGTCGAATCTGGTGCGACTCATATTGAGGTGACCAAATGCAAGATCCATACTCTAAAATAGGACGGACAAGCGAAGTAAAAAGAACTTTAGTTGTATAGGGGTCATCAAATTCTTTTGACCATCTTTTAATGAAACCCAGGACACTCATGGCCTTTGCGACCGTGGTGGAAATATGGGTGTTAAAATTTAACTTATGGTCCATAAGTACGCCCAAATCATTCATATTATTTAGACGTTCTAAAGGACTGTTGTTTAGAAAATAAGTGACCAGTTGAGGAGAGTTACGAAAAAAAGTCATTACCTTACATTTGGTAGTGTTAAGATTTAGTAAATTAAACTGGCACCAGGATTGAAAGTTTTTAAGATCAGCTTGTAGCCGACTAAATGAATCTATATCTTTATAAGTAAGACAAAGCTTGACATCGTCAGCATACATAAGCACACGCGAATGAACAATGACTGAGGGAAGATCGTTAATGAACAGTGTGAAAAGCAGAGGGCCCAGATTACCTTGAGGTACACCAGAAGTCACAGGAATGGAATCTGAAAAAGAAGACTTAAAAAGTACCTTCTGTTTTCTATTTGTTAAATATTCTCGAACCCAAGAAAGGAAAAGGGGTGGAAACCCAATGTCGCTCAGCTTAGAAAGTAATAGGGTATGATTAACGGAATCAAAGGCTTTGCTGAAGTCAGTATATATGACATCAGTTTGTTTACCATTTTTGAACCCCTTGATAATTATTGATATAAATTCTAAAAGGTTAGTGGTTGTAGATCTACGTTTCACAAACCCATGTTGGGATGGCGAAATAATAGAGCTGCAAAAATGTTGCAATTGAGAAGTTATAATTTTCTCAAAAGCTTTCGGAATAGCGGACAATTTTGAGATACCCCTATAGTTAAGAGGCTTCGGACTTTTTGCCATTTTTATGCAGAGGAATGATATACGACACCTTCCAAATAGATGGAAAAGAGGAAGATTCGACAGACAGTAGGAACAATTTTAAAATGGGTTTACATAATGCGTTTGCACAGAACCTGAGTACACATCCAGGAAGACCATCTGGCCCCGGAGAATAAACAGGTTTAACTAATTTAAGTTCGCTAAGAATAGAACTTTCATCAAACACTGGATTGAAAATGCAATTAGCCTTTTCTAAATGATAAGGATATGGACTTGCTCGGTATTCCGTTGAGGAATAAGTTGTTTTGAAAAAACTCGCAAACATATCGGCAATTGCCTGATCAGTGCTCGCTTTTTTATTTTGAAAAGACAAAAAAGATGGGTGCACAGAGGTCTTACGTTTAGAATTGACAAAATTATAAAATTGTTTAGGGTCAGAAGAAAACTGAAGCTTACACCGCTGAAGATAATTCTTATAGCATTGTGTATTAAGCATCATGAATTTTGAACGAGCGACTGTATACAGAGCATAATCTGATGACCGACGTGTTTTTTGAAACTTCTTATAATATCGTGTCTACACATTTTTCAAATTGGATAACTCACGAGAGAACCAGGGAGGTTTGTTTAGCCGCTCCTGCCTACCAAGAGGCACACAAATATCAAAGAGTGAATTCAGAGTATCATAAAAGAAGCGAATAGCTGAGTTCATATCTCTACAATTGTACAGATAAGACCAATCGGCAGTAGTAATGTTTTCATTAAGGCTATCAAAGTCAGTCTTACGAAAGCACCTAGTTAGAGGTAACTGATTTGAACCAAGTAATGGTGAAAGCAAGGGCAGATCAATTTTTAAATTTAATGTAGGATGAAATTTGTCTTCTGGAAGAACAAATGGTTCGATCCTAGAAACCTCACAATAAGAAGAATCCAATACAAAAATAAGATCTAACGATTTTCCATTAGAATTTAAGATAGGATTGACTTGGGATAAAGATAAGCCTAGAAGGCCATCAATAAAGTCATGTGACAAAGAGGGCAGCAACATGGTAGATTCATCTGTTAGTGACCATGACACAGCAGGTAAATTAAAATCACCTACAACTATGAGCATGTCTTGACTGGAAACTAAAGAGGAGACAAACTGAATTGCCTCTAAATGATATAAATAGACCACCATGTCTGACAATGGTGGAATATAGGAACAAGTAATGAAAGCATTAAAAGATTTAAAATTTACTTTAACACCGACAAACTCAATCTACTGGGTACTAGAAAATTGAATCATTTCAGATGATAAAGCAGCATCAACAGCTATCAGAACGCCACCACCTATGCGAGAAATCCGGTCACGTCTGAATATGGAAAAGTTTGTGGAAAACACCGATGCATCAGCAATATCAGGTTTTAGCCACGTCTCTGTAAAAGCTAGAATGTTATGCTCAAAAGAAAGACTATCTACATAGAGATTAGGAAGTTTGGATTTCAGTCCTCTAACGTTCTGGTAACCCAGGTTAAGGGACGAAGCTAGTTTTTTGACACACCAGCAGATGCTATTACATCATCAGATGTGACAACAGGGTCTAGCCTAGAAACAAATATATGTTTCTTTGGTGGTATGCCAACGAGAGGCCGCGGTCCCGAAGCGTCAGCCGTAGCAGTAACGTTGGAAGAGTCACCCACTGCAGCAGTCAACTTGTTTACGGGGCCCTCGATACTTTTAGAACTATCGGCAATTTCCATTGGAATGGGTAATTGCCCGGACACATCGGACACTACAATAGGTATCGATTTTAAGAGATCATTCCCAGGTGATACCGGTAATTCCTTACGAATAGCATTCACAACCGGGCTCTTAAACGATATCAACTGCTGTACATTAGGAGTGGACGGTGCATGAGACCGGTCGGGGACGATAAGAGACGCTGGCGGATCTACAGATACTGAAACACCCCAAGGACTGGTCCTTTTACGTTTCGGAGACTCATTCATATGCGATAAACTCCTGAACTGAGTCTCCACCGCAGTAAACTCCGCTTGGAGTTTATTAAAACCTGCCCTTAAAGCGTCAAAACTATCTCTAGTCCGCCTCATGAAAGAGCGCATCTCATTCTCGACATCCCGGCAAGCATCACATCCATATTTTAAGCCACCACCTTTAGCAATAGACTCCTTGATTCTGCCTGTGTAACCTGCACACTTAACGTGAACCGCATTGTCACACAGCCAACAAAGAATAAAATCATGGGAGTCAACCGCATTAGTGGCAACTATGCAATTATTTTTTGAGCAGACAACCATTTTATCAAAAATTAATTAATTTAATTAAAAAAGGAAATACAAAAAAAAAAAAAAATTCTAAAGGGTAAAAATCTGTGTATAAGAATATACTGACCAGTTCTGACACAAGGGTTAATGTGCAGAGTAAGCCTTCACAACTAAAGAATAAAAATTACAAGAATACACAAAAACAAAAACACGTATCACAGAGTCGCGGGTAGGCAAAAGACGAGAGCGCAAATCAAACAAGAATAGGAAAGAGCGGGAGAGCGCGTCAAATTGAACACATGCAACAACAATTTGTACGCAAGAGCGCGATAGTTAGTTACAACGGTAAAGACACAAAAGCAAAAGAGATTAGCAAAACAACAACACCGCTAATGCAAGTAATTGTTGTAAGTTAAATTTATGTACATATATTGAAACAAAAAGCACAAAAGCGGCAGAAAGAAATCACGGAATGAAAATGCAAATTCGAATGTTAAAATTAAACCGATATTGAGTTTCAAAGTTAAAGAAAAGTTATTAATCACGAGAAACAAATAAAATTTGATAAGCGCAAAAAAAAACACGTCCGTCGTCTGCAACGAGTGAAAGTAGTTTTTCTTGAAAGGTCAATCTTTTTAAAAATCCGATTATTATGGTTATTAGATCCTTAATCAGCGAGTTTTTACAATCAAATCAAAGGAAATGCAAAAGAAGAGCTACCTGATGAAGTTCTGATTTGCTAGGTTGCGGATTCTGTAGATGGTGGAGTGACGGGGTCTCTTTCGCGGGCTCCGTCTGTCCAGTTCGGAGTACACTAGCGAAGGATACACTAGGATTGGTTGTAGCAGGCTGTCCTTTGTGCAAATGCCATCTTTATGATGTTCGCCGCAGCCAACACACGCTGACCTAAAATTGCAATTGTTAGAAGTGTGGTGGCATTCCTGGCAGTTTTTACACTGAGGTGGTTGGTATCTCTTATGGGGCTCCTCTACGGTGATTCTTCTGTGCAATAGGAGCTGAAGGTTGTAGATTGGATGCACTTCATTTGGCATTGACCGCTTTGCATCTGGTTGGAGCTCGATTTTAAAGAGTGGCTGTGCGACTTTATTCCTGTTGATGATGTTGACAACGGACTTAACCGCAAACCTTTTTTCGGCCAATGCGTCTGCTATTTCTTGAGTTGGGACCGATGGCTCGATCCCCTTTAACACTGTTGATGATATTCACATCGGACATTAACCACAAACCTTTTTTCGGCCAATGCGTCTGCTATTTCTTGAGTTGGGACCGATGGCTCGATCCCCTTTAACACAACCTGGAGCCCTTTACTGCTTTTTAGTTGGTAGGTATAGAAGTTGATGGTAGTATTACGGAGGTACTTTTCGATGATACGGAAATTGTCCTCAGTTTGGGTCTGACATTTAATTTCTTTTATGTTACCCTTGTTGAGGGGGGTTACAACAAAGTTATTTGCCCCTACTGTTTCTACTAGCTTCAAAATCAGGATGCTGCAGTTGGCTCCACGGATGTATAAAGGGGGTGGTCTAGTCGACTTAACTTTATCTACAGCGCCAGCTTGATCGTCTTGCTGATCGGCAAGAATTTTAAATCGATTCCCGTTTAGAAGTGCTACTCGTTCATTTGGTTTGGTTATTTTCGGCGTATTGCCAATTTTTTTCTTTTGCCGGCTTAGCTTCCGCATAGTTATTTTAATGTATCTATCCATTCCAGTTTGGACAGAAGGCGTTGGGTTTCTTGTCGTGGCTGACTCTGGGCGACTTGTCGTTGACGGCTTTAGGCAGGTCAATACTTCGGCAGACGTTGCAGTAGTTGCTGTCAACGAGCTGACGGTGCTGGTGCAATCGGTGTCCCAGTTATCGATATTGATGGAGAAGCACACTACTCTCTCCACGGTAAACTGCTGTTGATTTCTGAGTGCCTTGCACTTTCGGTGTTATTGCTTTTAGCATTCAGTGGGGTCGGCGCCCCCCCCCAAAAGTACGCATTGTTGCGTTGGACCGAGAGACGACGCTCACGTTGTTGTTGTACAAGTAGTTCTTGTAGCTGTTGCTGGTGGGGATCGAGAGAGCTTGGGCCCGAATTGGTGGACATGGCTTTTCCAAAAAAAGTGCTCACTTTGTTGTTGCAACTTAGTATTTATTGCTATTAGAACAAACCAATAGCAATATGATTGTAAATAGGCGTCTCTGAGCCGACTGAGAGCCCTACACAATTTTTGCAAACGCGGTCTTTTTTTTTTACACTAAATTTTGCGGAGTGCATTAAAAAACACGTCTGTACGCGGCGGCGGTTGAATTGATTGATTGAATCAAAATTTAACGGAAAATGTTTTTACTGTGACATCCCAGGGCATCGTGCATCAGACTGCCAAATACGCAGAGACAGAGGAATCAAAATCAAAAGAGCGAGACACAAGATTCAACGGACCGTTTACTCTTCAACTACACAGAAAAATAATACATGGTGTATAGACAGTGGCGCGACGTATCATATGTGTTGCGACATGAAAATGTTTGTGTCGTATCAAGAAAAAAAGACGACAATTGAATTAGCCAGTAACTCATATATTGAGGCACCCGGTATAGGAATTGTTGTGTTGCACACCAACAAAGGTATATTAAAGATGAATGTTGTGTATGCCACTTCTTTACAAATGAATTTTTCTCGGTTAGTAAAGCACCGAAATACGCTTTAACAATATTCGAAAATGGAAAAGCTATGGTACAAAATAATTTTGGTAAATTGGTTTTAGAAGCAACACAAGAAAATGATTTGTTTATAAGGGAAAGTGGGGCTAATCGGCGCATGGGGCAACCCGTCGCAGTCGAATCATCTTGAAATATAGTCGCACGATCCAAAAAATGATAAGAATCCTAAGATCGCGTTTTGGTAGGCTATTTTTACTGTTTGTGGCGGGGCGGATGGATTCAATAAGTCGCAAGTGATTGGCGGGTGCCAATTTCTCCAGGGGTCTAGTGAGTGCGTAATCAAATTAAAACGCCCAAAAAACTTAGTTTACAATTAATGGTGATTTATTTTTCTTGAATTTACAAGGTATCCCGACACACACGAGAATGGTTCGGGTTGGAAAAATACAATATCGAAAAAAGAAAGCACAGTGCAAGAACGGGTGTTCGGGTTGAAAGTTCGTACTGGATTAAAATGGCGATGCCCAGCAGGAAAATCAAGTCACTCCTCCTGGTGTGACCGTAGACGCCGAGGATCAAAAAAACCCTCCTCACTCCTCACTGCTCTTCGCCGCTCACTGTTGTTCACCCGGTGGCCCTTGCAACATGTTGCAATTGCCACCCTGGACATATGTAGGATGGGGGCCGGCAGCGTTCTGAAGCGCCTAGATTCCGCAGGAGCCGGAGATAACCCATCCGAACACGGTGCTCTGGTCTGCGGGAATACCGCTATGACCGGGCACACAGTATGGTTGGATGACCTCAGGATAGAGGTCTGCCCCGAGCACCACGGACACCGACGCCGGCCGGTAGAAGTTGGGGTCGGCCAGGATCAGAGTGGCGAATTTCGCCCGGACCGGTGCCGACACTTCCCGGATGGGAGTGCGGATGCGCAAGTCCTCTTCGACCCGGAAGATCACATTCCGCCGGAACGTATGGTCGGACCTCGACTCGAAGACGGCCGTGCAGGCTTGGTCGACCCCGACCTTGGTCACAGCCAACCCCAGGGACCGGGCAAATGACAGGTTGATGCGGCTCTCATCTGCACACGCATCGAGGAGGACGCGGGTCTCGAAGGCTTTCGAGCCATTGCCCAACCGGAGGACTGCTGTTGGCATGACAGTCGTCGTCCTGGCGTGGAGCTGAGAGGAGAGGGAGATCTCAGGTGCATCTTCTGGAGAAGCGGAACGGTCGGAAGAGGATCGGGAACGAGGTTGTGACGATGGTGTAGCACGTCCGGAGGAGGACTGGCTGCGACGCCGGGCTGCAGAGCGTTGTCTCGGCATCGTCGGCAACCAAGGCGAGTCCGGCACGCGTCGGATGAATGCTCGTGTGCCAAGCAATTGGGGCAGTACTTGTTGATAAGCACCGCCCGGAGCCGCTTTTCCCTACGGAGGTTCAGAAACCGCTGACACTGCCGGAGTGCGTGAACCCCCCGGCAGACCCGGCATCGGTACGCGTTCGTCCCGTGTGGAACCGATCGTTTGCTGCGGTGGTGCGGCAGACGCTTGGGGGCCATGTCGCTATGGATGGGCGAGCTGAACGAACTGCAACGAAAGAAATTACGTAGGGGAGAGTGGATTAGTCGATGCACGGGAACGAACAACATGTACGGAGACGAGGACGGGACATAGAGGGATTGGGAGTCACGATAGGTTTTTAGTCTCAGGACTCCTGTTGTCGTGCAACAAGATGAGCTTCGCTACGGGTCTTCGGATAGACCCACGCGCTGTTGTGACATCAGCCACTCGGACCGTCAGCCCCGGGCAGAGTACGCTCAATTCGCCCTAAGCGCCACTCGTTGGAGGGGAGATTATCTTCGGACACGATCAAGAGATCGCCGGTCTGAAGACTATGAGCCGGTGATTTCCACTTATTCCGTTTGTTGAGCTCCTTGAGGTACTCACTCTTCCAGCAGCCGCAGAAAGCCTGCTGGATTGCCTTCAGTCGCTGCCATCGGTTGATCAGCGACATAGGCTCGACCAGAATCTCCGGTTCCGCAATGGATAAGAACGGTCCTCCAATCAGGAAGTGTCCCGGGCTTAGTGCCAGCAGATCCTCTGGATCCTCGCTCATGGGGGAAATTGGCCTGGAGTTTAGCCACGCTTCGATCCTACACAGGAAAGTGAAAAGTTCCTCGAACGTGTACTTGACAGTAGAAGAGGACTTGTAAAATAGGGTCTTAAAACTTTTGACCCCTGCTTCCCATAGTCCTCCCATATGGGGCGCGCTCGGCGGAATGAACTGCCAGGATAAAATGTGCTGGGCAAATGCCTTCATTATATCAAGCTTGGTGGCGTTCAAGAAATTTTTTTCGAGCGCTTTTGATGCCCCTACGAAGGTTTTGCCATTGTAAGTGCGCTGTGGGCATTGTCTCCGTGCGACAAACCGAGAGAATGCTGCGAGAAATCGTTTCGTGGTGAGGTCGGAGGTAGCCTCGAGATGGATCGCCTTCGTGCTGAAACACACAAAGACGCAGACATAACCCTTAGTAATGAGACACGCACGCCCGGTGTAATTCTTGATCTGCGAAGTCAGGAATCCTTCAGGAACTCGTGCTATTGCTGCAGCAGGAGAGGTGGCAGAGCGTCATCCCATCCCAGTTCGGTTAGCCAGATATGCTGCATGAATATCTTCGCTCGGCTAACAAATGAGGCTAGCTAGCCAGCGGGGTCAAAGAGTTTGGCGATATGGGACAGAACCTGCCTCTTGGAGATCGACTCCTGCAATGGTGGGTCCGCTACGATGAAGAAGAAGACGTCCTCGGCGGCTTGCCAGCGGATTCCCAAGGTTTTCGCAGTGCTCGCGTCTTCCAGCTCGAGAAAGTCCTCTCGCAGCAGGTGCTCTCTCGGGATAGCTTGTAGTACTTCCTTCTTATTGGAAGTCCACTTCCGAAGCGGGAGGCCCGCAGATTGGAGGGCAGCTTGAAGCTCTCGTATGGCGAGACGGGCGTCGTCTTCAGTATGAGCGCCGGCAAGGACATCATCAACATACATGTAGTTCCGAAGGATTTCGCTCGCCTGAGGGTACCTCGCTTGTACGTCTTGTGCCAGTTGTAAAAGGACTCGGATCGCCAAGAATGAAGCGCAGTTAACCCCAAACGTGACGGTTTGTAGCTCATAGTTCTGAATATTGTCGCAGCGATCTCGGTAGAGGATCCGCTGAAAGGGGGTATGCCTGGGGTCGACTCGGATTTGTCGATACATCTGCGTTATGTCAGCGTTGAAAACGAATTGAAAGAAACGCCATTTCAGTACCTGAAGCGTGAGATCGGCCTGAAGAGTATGCCCGGTGTCCAAGACATCGTTAAGGCTGACGCCTCGTGTGGAGGGGCTTGACGCGTTAAATACCACGCATACCTTGGTTATGGTGTTATCGGGCTTGAACACCGCGTGATGGGGGAGATAGAAGTTTTCCCCATCTTGAGGCGGCGTCACTCGACTCATATGGCCCAATTCCTCGTATTCTTGGATTATGGCATCGTACTCTGTTTTTAGGACGGGATCCTTGAGAAGGATCTTGAATGACCCAAGTCGACGCTATTCGGACCCTTGAACGGAAGGGACACAATATATCGGCCGTCCTTCCCTCTTCGGGTGGTCTTCTAAAAGTTCTGCTCGCAGAAGACGTCATCCTCCTTTTCCGGCTTTGCAGGAAGGTCTTCCACCTCCCAAAACTTGGTGAGAAGAACATCAATTTTGCTTCCGGATTGACTCGCGTCCGTGCAGCGAAAAGTTCTGCTCGCAGAAGACGTCATCCTCCTTTTCCGGCTTTGCAGGAAGGTCTTCCACCTCCCAAAACTTGGTGAGAAGAACATCAAGTTTTGATTCCGGATTGACTCGCGTCCGTGCAGCGAAACCTAATCAAGCCACTGGAGGGTCAGGCATGATCGCTCCACACAGAACCCATCCAAAGATGGTTTCCAGCCCGACAAAATCACCCATATCCTTTTTGATCCGCTCTCCGAGGATGTGTGGAAACAGGTCTACACCGATAATCATATCAATAGGCGCGGACTTGTTGTAATACGGGTCAGCCAGGGGGCGTTCGAGGCACTGCGTCGGAACCGTGTTAAGAAATGGAGCCGTCGGAATGGCCCCCGACAATTTGGAAACGACCAGGGCGGAGACCTGTTCAGCCTGTCACACGGAGGAGACAGCATTAGCAGACATACTTTGTGGGCGCATTCTCCATCACTCTGGCCCATGCCAGTAACTGCGGCGTCTACTGCGGTGTTCCACCCCGCGATGGTGCAGAGTGACAATCGCAGTGCCTAAAAGCCCTCTGCCTGGGGTAGATGCAATAACTCTGAGCATTTGTGAGCTGATTGCTCGTGGACGGACGCTCTGAGGCACCGAATGGTGTGGCTTGCGCAGCGGACGGCGACACATCACTAGGATGCAACAGGGTGTGATGACGTTCCTTGCAGGTATGGCAATTATGCGCACTGGAGCAGCCCTTCACTTGATGACCGCGGGCAAAACAATTCAAACAGGCATGTCAAGGAAACTTGGACAAAGCCGTATTGGGTGATTCTCCCGATGGAAAAGCTTGCAAGACGCGGGTTTGAGCTGAGCTTTCGCGGGAAACGCTTGAACCTTCATCGTCGCAGAGGATTTGCGGGGGCCAATGTGGATGGTTTGAACACTTAGGAACGACTTATGTTCTTCGGTGGCATCCAGGACACGATACCGATCAGTGAGAAATTGGTTCAAATCGTACCAAGTGGAGACGACAGTCTTATTTGGCACTGATTGTTGCCACAGGAGGATTGTGGCCTTCGGCAATTTGCTAGGGCGATAAGTAAGACATCCCAATTCTCAGTGCTAACACCCGAACGCTCAAGAGCGGTAAGAAATGCAGTCTGCAGCTCTCGCAAGGCTTTGCCCGACTATTGTGCCACCGCGGGAATCTGAAGGAGTTGTCTGACTTGCGCCATTACAAGCAGACGGCTATTTTCGTACCGTGCTGTGAGGTTCTCCCACGCGGCCTGGAAACCCTCATTCGTCAGGGGGGACTTCGCCACGATGGTTCTCGCTTCCCCTCGCGTCGTGGCGTTCAAGTGATAAAGCTTCTCTACTTGTGACAAATAGGGATTGGCGATATAAATGGCAGCGGACAAATCGCGGAATGTGGGCCATGCTAGGCTGTCACCATCAAATGTCTCCATCTCACACGGAGGAACTCTATGCCCCGGAGACCCCGAAGGAGCGGTGGGCTGACGCCTAAGACTCGCCATCTCTGCCGAGAGCTGCTCGATGCGCTCTCCGAACAACGTCCCGCATCGCACATACGCCGCGTAAGCGGATTCGTGCTTCGCTTTGATGTGGCTTATGTTGGCTAGGCTGTCCTCGTCTGGTTGGGTCGTCAAGGCCTTGTGATACCGGGAGTATTCCATCTCGACAGTTGACCAAAGGGATTTGAGCTGCTCTAAATGCATTTTAATAGAAAATAAGGGCACTTCAGAAGTTAGAGCTTCACTCTTACGAGCTTCGAACAGAGTCAATGCGTCGCACGCCAGAACGAAATCGGAGAGGGACATTCTGGATTGTTCTCTACGCTGTTGGGATACGGATCGGGTGATGGGAACGTCAGAACAGTGCGTCACAATAACGTGCGGAATCGGGGCCTGGATTGAAAGTTTGGAACGTCCTTTGTGTTCGCTGGCGTCTCTAGCCGAGAATCTGCGCCCTTTAGGTAGGCTGGACGAGGACGGAGGTCCCAAGGTCCCATTCCCTGAGGCTGCGCGCAGACGTGGACTTGCGGGGAATGTCCGTACGCTTCGCGGTCACCGGAGTCTTCGGAATCCGAACCTTCTCCGGAGTTGCAGAGGGGGACGAAAGACTGTTGGACTTCGGCGCAGTCTTGGACGGCTCCGTGGACATACTCAGGGGACGTCCTTACCGACGAAGACCGGCTGGTGCGCTTTTTGATTTCGGAAAGACAACGAGAAAAAAAAGAAAAAAGAGAAGTGGACTGTATGAGGGCGGAAGAATTTTCTCACTGTGCCCACAGGATTGCGGGAGAATTCTCTTACGCGTGGCTTGGAAACGGAGCCCTTTTAATAGGGATATATGCGGAACAATGTACGAACGCACGAATGCAGATCGAAAATTACACGTAGCTGCAGAGGAGTGATTACAACACAAGTTTAGCTGGATTCGTAAGTAACGATGGGAGTACGTATAAGACAAACACGCGAACGATGTATAGGCCAAAGAAAAAGTATGTGTTTTTATATAAATCTGGGTCGGGATATATATATATGCGCAAAATACAGGCCGAAAAAATTATATATACAATTTATAAATATGGGCACGATAGTGCTGGAGAAAATATATATATGGATTTATTTATAAATATGGGCGGTTATATATATGCGCGCAAAATACTGGCCGGAAAAATCATATATGATTTAGAAATGTGGGTGGATATATAAATATGGGCACGATAGTGCTGGAAAAGATGAATATGTATTTATTTATATATATATATATATGGGCGAAATAACGGGAGTCGGAAATAATTTGGCACGCGCGTTGTTCACAAAAAAACGTAAGTAATTTTTTTTTAGTTATTTGTTAAATCAATGTGCAACACCGAAATGGATTATGTGTTGTGTATATGTACATATGTGCGTGCATCAATAGATGACGATGTATGTATGTAGGTATGTATGTAAGCAAGTGCACCGCCTTGCGAAAACGCGCGCGTGAGGAAATTAATTTTGCAATTGAACCAATTCAAGCACACAAGAAATCGCGGTGCATACGTGAATTGCTATTTAAAATTTTTTGTCTGTGGTAAATGTGCGAATGAATTATATGTACATATGCGCGTACATCAACAGATGACGATGTATGTATGTATGTAAGTAGATAAGCCGGTGGGCGAATACGTGCCTAATTGGGCAATGGAAATAATTCGAACACATAAGAAATCGCGGTGAACACTTTGATTACTATTTTTTTTTTTTTTAACACTTTAATATTTTCTTTGTCTTTTAAAATACATGCACATGTGAGTGTAACGAGTTTCAAATATGTATGTATGTATGTAACAAAAAAAGATGGAATTGAACAAAAAAAATAAATAAACCGTGTAGTCGTGGAATGGAAAATAGAACGTTGGACAAACACGTTAAGGATTGGGAACTACCATGTAACCTTGGAATAGGTCAGGTATGTACATACAATATATATAAAAGTGTGTAGGTCGCTATGGAAGAGCGGGAAAACCTCACACTTTTATTAGTATGTAGTGGCAAATGAAATGAATAATGAAATTTTGTACTTATCAGGAATTCCGCCGATGCAAGCTGGAGGAGCGGAAGGATTCAATAAGTTGCAAGTGATTGGCGGGTGCCAATTTCTCCAGGGGTCTGGTGAGTGCGTAATCAAATTAAAACGCGCCAAAAACTTCGTTTACGATTAATGGTGATTTATTTTTCTTGAATTTACAAGATATCCCGACACACACGAGAATGGTTCGGGTTGGAAAAATACAATATCGAAAAAAGAAAGCACAGTGCAAGAACGGGTGTTCGGGTTGAAAGTTCGTGCTGGATTAAAATGGCGATGCCCAGCAGGAAAATCAAGTCACTCCTCCTGGTGTGACCGTAGACGCCGAGGATCAAAAAAACCCTCCTCACTCCTCACTGCTCTTCGCCGCTCACTGCTGTTCACCCGGTGGCGTGAACATTTACTGTTATTAAAGATTGCATATAAGAAAATGAAAAAAAGGCTAAGACTTCGAAATAATTTTTGTTAACTTTTTGAAATATCCAATTTGTTTCATAGTTTTAAGGTGGTTTTTTTACTTGACGTAAATTTTTGTATTAACTTTGTTTCTAGGAATTGGGTTTCTATTTTGGCTGAAAAAATTTATTAATTTGAACAAAAAGCATAAATAAATAATTAAACTACATTTTCTATTGGATTTTACTAGCATTATTTTCTTAATTGTACTAAAAACAGTTACAAACTTAAGTGCGCCACATTACCCCGCTATTTTTGAAATCAGCAATTTTGGATATGTTCGGAAAAAACGTTATAACTTAACGTATCATTTACCAAAAGTAAGGCAATGAATTAACCTTTCATTTAAATGCTCATATGAGAGGATACGATCGGGATATATGAAGGATTAAACAAAAATGCGCCTATTAGCCACACTCTCCCCTATATATTGATAGTTCAGAAAAAGAAACTCTTACAAATATTTGGCATAATAGATATGGACATTTTAACCTCAAAAACTTGCAGCAATTAAGTGACAAGGAACTTGATCAGGGTATAAAAAAACCAGAGGGCCGTGGTTAACTTCGACCGTGTCGAAGTTTGTATACCCTTGCAACTGTTTTGGTTACTCCTTACCCATAGCCATCAAAGTGTAAAAACGTTTTATCTAAAAAGTCTAATGTCTGCGTAACAACGACCCGCAATCTTAGCATATGAAATAACGAAGTGATTTATCAAAGTCACTGTTTTCCACCTATCGTTCCTATGGAAGCTATACGATATAGTCACCCGATCTTTATCAAATTGATATAGTCACCCGAACTAGATCAAATTTGGTACAGTTGTTGATAGGTATAATAGACTCACCAACATTAAATTTCACGATAATAGCTGAGAAAATAACGAAGTTATTGAGAAAAGTCACTGTTCGTGACTTTGCCGTTTGTATGGGAGCTATATGATATAGTGATCCGATCCGGCTGAATCCGAGGTATACAAACTGTGCAGTATATACAAGCCTAAGTGCAAAATTTCAGCTCTTACGGTCTAGGAGGAGTTTGCGTTGATCCAGACGGACGGAACGAACGAACATGGTTATTTGAACTCGTCTCGTCGTGCTGATCAAGAATATATATACTTTATATGGTCGGAGAAGCTTCATTCTATGCGTTGCACACAATTAATATACCCTTTTGCAAGGGTATAAAAATGTTTCAATAAAATTAATTGTGAAACATGTAATTTGGGATAATATCTGCATTCCCTTTTCCATTAAAAACGGAGCGGTATTGATGTCTGCTGACCGATGAATCTAGCTTTATTATCTGGTAATCGATATTTTGTAACATTTATCGATAACTATTCTCGAAAAATCCACATTTATTTCATCAAAGCTAAGAGCGAAGTTTTAAACAAATTTTAAAAATTTAAAAGTTACGTCGAATGTTAAACTGGTAAGAAAAATCAAAGCATTGCGGCACTGAGTATAATGAAGTAAGTAAGTCGTCTCGCCGACTTAGGTATACCATACTCCAGCAAAACAAATATTTCAAATTTGTAATAACTTGCCTATTTTAAAAAAAATTTTGTTCACATGCTTTTTACAAGCATATCTTAGTATCTCACTCACTCATGCATATGAGCACCCTAGCGCCCCCACCAACCAACGGCCAACTCCGGCCTTATGGAAAAACGTTTATATGCATAACTTGGATATTTTTAGATCATTTTGATCAAATTTGGTGTCTTGCTGGGTATTAGTATCACATTTAAGTGTGCCAAATTTGATTACACAAGGTTTAAAATTACGGGAGATAATCGAGTTTTGTCAAATTTTGGGGGCGGAAAGGGGCGTGGCAAAATCTTTATACTTACAGAATGTGCGCATTTACTAAGCAAATATACATACCAAATATGGTGTCCCTGGCTGCAATAGTTTTTGAGATAAACGTTTTTTTTGAATTGCGGGGGGCGAAAAGGGGCGTGGCAAAAATTTGAAACAAACTCGATCACTGTACATACTACATGAGCCTACATTCCAAATTTGGTGGCTCTATCTCTTATAGTCTCCGAGATCTAGGCGTTCATACGGACGGACAGACGGACGGACGGACGGGTGGACGGACGGGTGGACGGACGGGTGGACGGACGGACGGACGGACGGACAGACGGACATGGCTAGATCGACTCGGCTGTTGATACTGATCAAGAATATATATACTTTATGGGGTCGGAAAAGCTTCCTTCTGCCTGTTACATACATTTTGGCGACTTTAATATACCATTTCACCCTATGGGTGTATGGTATAAAAACCGGAGTTTTGGAGCATACCTTGAAGAAAATGGTTTCAATGGTGAATTAACTGTGCCCTATACACCGCAACAAAATAGAGTTGCCGAGCGTGCCAATAGAACAATAGTAGAGATGGCTAAATGTCTCTTGACCCATGCAAATTTATGAGCATTTTTATGGGCTGAAGCTATGAATACTGCGGTTTATTTGCGAAATCGATGTCCTACAAAAGGCTAGGATGGACATACACTTTTCCAATTTTGTAAATGTCGCTTACCGTCGGTAAAGCACCTAAATGTTTTTGGATGTCGAGCGAGTATATTTTCATTGGTTATTCCTCAGAAACTAAAGCATATCGTCTTTATGATCAGGAAAAGCGTATAATTGTTGCGCGACGTGACGTCAAGTTTATAAAACATAAATTCCAGAACAAAGAATATAGAAATTTTGATCTTTCAGACAAAAACAGCGATTTCGTGACAAAACAAATAATAATGACGAATACGTCTCGAGCCGCACGTCCCAATAGAAGATCCAAATGAAGATCTCCCAGAATCCATGTCGCCAAGATCAGATATTCCTTTGGATGTATTTTCTGGAGTGGGATTTGAAAGGATGGAAAGGGGTCAGGTATTTTTCAAAATTTGGTTCCTAAGGTGCTGGGTTGCTGGGCATTCTTTAAGGATGTGGGTAATGTTGAATAACGTGTTATTATGTTTTGGCTAAATGATTTTAGATAGTAGCTTGAGTTCGTTAGGCTAGTGTTGACTTGTTGGTACCATCTATTGCAGTGTTCAATGTTATTCCTAAGTTGTTGAATATTTTTGCTTCTAAGAAATTTTTTGATGTCTTTAGTCTTGAAGTTGGGGTGCAATGTAACGGACTAAAGATTGTAGATTTGGCTACCGAATCGGCAAGTTCGTTCCCTTCAATGCCGCAATGGCTGGGAATCTAAAGAAGTTTTATTTTGGGTGCAGATGTGGTAAGAAGATTCCTAATTAATGTTGCATAAAAGTTGTTGTTGTTAATGTTCCCGATAGATTTTACAGAGAGAATCAGAGCAAATTATAAAGTTCCCTTTTCTACGTTGAACTAGTTTAATTGCGTCCAGTATGGCTATTTTTCGGCTGATAGTATTGAAGTGTGATTGTTGTATTTAGCCGTGGGATCGAGGAAGTGCCGCCTATAAATACTCCTCGGTGTATTGGGTTTGCTTTATTTTTTTAGTGTAGTGTTTATAACGGTAGAGGGGAAAGTCCATGGAGGGGTTATTGTTCTGTTAGGGAGCGGGAGGTAGGGGATATGGTTTTCTTTGCATAACAGTATGATTTTTTCTAATCTCGATGATATTACATATATATTTTACCTCTGTTACTTTGGTTAATTTGATTGTAGAGTAGTGAATTTGAACTGTTAAGTAGTGTTTTGTATGTTTTGGATGTAATGAGGTCTCTCTGTTGTTCTATTGTGGGTATATTTGATTCGAAAAGTAAGTTTGATATAGGTGTTGAACGTAGGGCACCAAGTAAAGTGCGTATTGCTGCGTTTAACAAAGATTTAAGCATGTTGAGCGTTCATTTTGGTGCGTGCCCATAGATAAATATTGTAGTCTATTTTAGATATAAATATAAATTTTGTTATGTTGATCAGTGTGTATTTTATGATATTGAGTTGTTAATTGTTAATCCTAAGATTTGGAGTTCAAAGACTAGGATTAGTTGGATGCGGTTGCATGGTATGCTGCAAACACAGTCTTGTTTTCGGCAAATATAAAGATGTTGACATTTTTCTAGTGATAATACTGCTCCTGAGTATAAGCACCATTTCTGAATATTTAAGAAGAGTATGTCCAGATTGAAAGTTTGGTTTTTTTGTTTATTGAGGGGAATAATTAGGAAGAAATCATCAATTGGCACTGAATTCTATTTCTTTTTGAAAACTGATGGTATTTGCTAGTTTATTGTAAGCAATAAGGAAAAGGAAAGCGTGGTGATCCTTGGGGAATGCCGTTAAAAAGTGCGTCAGGACAACTAATTACGTTTTTAGTTTTGATTTGAATTTTCCGCTTGGACATAAAGTTACGGACGAAGTTTATGAGTTTTTTGCCTACTTTCCAGTTAATTAGCTGGTCGACAATAGTGTGCACTCCGACTCTATCGAAAGCCTTGGAAACACCAAGAGCGATGATAGAGGTGTGCTTTAATTCTTAAAAATTTGGTTATCTAATGATCTGCAAGAAGCAGACCGTCTGAAACCGATTTGCCTTGTTTAAAAGACAAACCACCAAAGACTTTTGGCTATGATGTTTTCCAATGTTTTTGATAAACAGCAGTTCAGAGATTGGTGTATAATAGGTTATTACTGTGTAAGATGTCAGGTTTTTAGAAATTCTGTTAAATGCTCACACATATATCGAAGCCAGTATTTTTAGTATCGATTGTTAGTAGTATGTCAGTATTTTAAGTATCGATTGTTAGTATTAAGTCGCCTATGGAAAATATCGGTATGCGGCCTAAGGCCACTGTAGTATATCCACACCAAAAAATCATTTAACACAAAGAGCTTAACTTGTAACACTTTGTTGCAAGTATAAACAATCAAATATGTACGCAATAAAACATAAGACTCCACTTGAGTATGTTTATGTGTATACATTAATATATTCACATAAACATACATCAATATACAGCTAAACATGTTCATATATGTATGTACATACATATATGCACATACATATATTCATATGAGCAGCAGTGCACAGGCGTAACATGAGCTAGGGCCAAGCCAGCGTGTGAACGCTGACCATGCACTTTGATGCAAGTGCCCCAAATAATATATATGTATGTACTGACACTTTCTCTCTCTTTTGTAGCTGTCGCTTAAGTGGCAGCATAAGAATATCTATGTAACAATAGGTTAAGTCAAAGAATATTGTTGGAATAAAAATCAATCTGAATATTACCACCGAATTGAGCAGACGCGTTTATTCTTCCAAAATTATAAACCAAATGGAACCCGGTCAATACATGGCGACCGTGACAATAGGTCAAAAATAGACCTAAGGACAAAGGACGAAGGAAAAAACTTGTTGTGTATATATGTGTGTGTGTGAAAAAAAAGATAAATGAAAAAAAAAGGGTACGAAAATGAGAAATGGCTACACTGGATAACTACTTTCAAAGAGTTATCAGACGAAGCCCGAGCATAAGAAACGATATAATTGAGGTGTTTCGTAGTGAGCAAAGCCACTCCCCTCAAAGCTCGCTAACTCTAGTGCAAATAAGAGCCGCATACTCCGATCTAGCTGGAGAAGAATTCCCCGTAAGGGGAGGCTCAAGAGTACAGATGTGCTTCCTGATAGAGGTACCCAATGTTTGCTGCTACACAGATGCAGCAGGTACATTCCATTTTTATACAATGGACTAAAAAAAAAAAAAACACACACACACACACAAAAATATATAAATAAATCAAAACTGGGTTTTAGCCGGCTTCAGGTCAATAAATCTTACTTACTTACGCAGCACAAAAGGTGAGCAGGTTGTCTGTATAGCTATTTCAAGAACCACCAAGTTCTATCATCAGCAGACTTTGCTAAAGAATCCTTGCCGTTCTTTTCTCGCTTCATGTAATTGGAATTCCCAAATACTTTTAGCGTTGAAGATATGGTATGGCCATTACAACTGTGGATTCTTTAGCAAAGTCTGCTGATGATAGAACTTGGTGGTTCTTGAAATAGCTATACAGACAACCTGCTCACCTTTTGTGCTGCCTATGATTTTAAAAATCTTACAAATAAATTCGTAAGTAAGATTTATTGACCTGAAGCCGGCTAAAACTCAGTTTTGATTAACTTCAATAAGGTCGAAATCTAGACAAATATATAAATAAATAATAAAACCAAAACCACGGATGAACAACGGTGAAGATATTCCCTTTGCGGAATCTGCTCCTGTCGAGCAAAGGGATGCACCGACGCTAGAAGAAGCGTTAGAGCTGCATCCCAACGATGGATCGCGCTCACTCACAATAGCGGAGTACCGGGCCCGCAACACAAAACCAACAAGGCTAGAGAAGACCAAAAGAGGAGGCCAAGTACGTAAGCTACTCCAGCAGAAGAGGCTGGAAGTAGACTTACTGGCCACTCTGAAGACGGAGGAAGACCGACAACGCTGCATAGAGCGAATTGACAAATTGAAAGCTGAACTTTGCCAAAGAGTGAAGAAACGCATGGGGGCCGCAGAAATGCGCAAGCCTTAACTTGCCTTTAATTAATATTTTTACTATAAGCTTAATAGCAAGTTGAAGCACGAAAGTGCAACTTGCGAACTACTAACTTTCTGACAGGCTATTACTAACAATGTGGTTGGAGAATTTTTTTTTATTTTAATTAAAAAAAAAAAAAAAAAAAAAAAAAAAAAATAAAACAATAAATGACATGTATACTTGAATTGTGAACCAACCACATACTCTATAATTTTTCCACGTCTCTGGCTTACTGTGCGAAACACAGTTGAGATAATTTTTCTTTCTTTTAACGTTTTTCAAATTACATTAAAGAAGAAAATTTTTTTTATGTAACAATCGAATCCAAAAAGGAAGTTTTTTTTATCAAACAAATAGAAAACAGTTCTAAACGACCAAGAAAACAAAATATTTTTGCTAGAAAGATGGGTTCTCAAGAATCCAAAATAGGCCACCCAACGGCTAATGTCGTTAACAGCGTTAAAATAGTAGATTACAAGGAAAATTTAGACGAAATAGGGATATTGTTGTTAGCTATCCTAATATAAGTAGCCTTAAATCTGGCTTTGAAATTATACGCAATGCATAATAAAATAATTTTAAAAAAATATCAGAGTAGAGCAGATGGCCTAAATACAGTATAAAAATGGGTCGAGTAGAACTTAGATATTTGAACAAATACGTTCCATTCTTAGACTTCCTCTTTAACAGAGGTGAAACCAATCCAAAATATAAAGAAATCAAATACTGGATTGTGAATAATAGAAAATTTAAATCAGGGATAACTCACTTGATAGAAAGATCCATAGTAGAAGCCTACAACCGCCTAAAGCGAAAAAACCAAATTCTACAAACATGGGTGCATAAACTATTCGAACAACCCATAGAGACAATTGATCTCTCAGGGAATTAAAAAAAAAAAAAAAAAAAAGAATGTGTAAATTTTTCAACAAAATATGGTTAATTGGAATGACATAATAGGACAAGCTAGAATACAGGCGCAAGAATTAAATAAATCTTGTAAATGCCTCTCGCAGAACAGGGAAACATCCCAAAGTACAATAGAAAAACACTCGAAAATAATAATAGAGAGCCTAGAAACTATTAGCGCAGTATTCATAGCACACTATAGTAAGCTGACTTCGGGACGAAAAACAGCCGCAAATGCATTCTATAATGACTGCAAACAAAGGGCAAAATCCGTATTAAAAAGATATAATATTGAATATAAACAAACAGTTGATTTGGATATTTCAATATCACTGGAAGACAAAACCCAGTTAACGGCTGAAGAAGAGACGGATCAAGAAGAACCGTCAGTGAGTTTAGGACAAACAAAAATAACTCTTAATAAACCAGCCATTTTGCCAAGAACCACAAAAATGACTCAAACAGTCGCTGATTTTTTAAAGATGGCCTTATCCCACAGTTTGTTGGCAGAAGCAAAAATCTTCAGAGCTTCATGGACGTATTGAATTTGATAAATTCACTAAAAGGCGACCATGAGGAAACAGCAGTGTGTCTCATAAAAACAAAACCAAAAGGTCACACAAGGAATTTGATAACCTCCGAACAGACAATAGAAGAGATTATTAACAGTATTGCATCAAATGTAAAAACAGAATCAGTAGCGTCAATAACGCCAAAAATCAAAAACCTACCCCAGAGAAACAAAACAGCAAGTCAGTATGCCCAAGAAATTAAAAAGCTTACTGAATCTCTGGAAGGTGCCTTTATACACGATGGTACATCTGTCGAAATAGGTAAAAAGTTTACACTTTCAGTCGCTACAGAGGCAATAACAAAGAACTGCATAAACAATCAAGTACGTAACGTACTAAAAGCAGGTGTTTTCCGTGACATGAACGAACTAACAACAAAGTTCGTAGACAGTAGTACAGCAGAAACAGGACAGGCAAACCCTGTCATGCACTACCGTCAATACAATAGAAATGGACAAAATAATTACCGAGGTAGAGGTAATTACCAAAATAACGGTTATAGGAATAATAATACCGGTGGATATCGTGGTAACTCAGGGTACAACAACCGAGGAAGAAATAATTCCAACCGAAACAGCTCGAACCGAGGTAATTCCAACCGAGGTAGTTCTAACAACGGAAATGGTAATGTACGACTTACTCAAAGTAATACGGAAAACCAATAGATCTCTGCAGATATTCAGAAGAAACTGTAAATGTATACACATTCAATCTTAGCCTATGTATTTTTATCAAAATTAAAAACGAAAATACACACAACACATATACCTTCTTGTTAGATACAGGTGCAGACGTATCAATAATAAAAGAAAAAACAGATTCTTTTGAACATACAGATACTTCAAACACAATTGAAATATCAGGAATTGGTGAAGGTTCAATTAATTCCAAGGGTCTAACCCTTATAGAACTAAGACGAAATGAATTCATAATTCTAATCTAGGACTAGATTTCTTCAAAACATTCAATTGCCAATTAGACTTCAGTGAACCAAACGATTCACTAATATTAAGACCAAATAATTTAAAATTTGCAATAAATATCCCCATATTACACACTTGTGACATCAATACCACAATCCTCCCAGCAAGATCTGAAGTAATCCGACAAATAAATATTCCAAATGAAAACTCAAATATCGTCATCTAAAATCAAGAGGTCGAAAATGGAATATATATTGGAAATTCGATCTCAAGCCCGACGAAAACATTTGTCCGAATTTTAAACACAACAAAAAGAGTAAAAATTTTAAATTTAAAAAGCATAAAATATGAATCATTAAAGAATTACGAAATTGTACAGACAACTGATGACCAAAGTCAATCAGTAATACAAAAACTAAAGACGAACTTCCCACCTATGTTCAAAAACGTACTTGAAAAGCTCTGCACCGAGTATACAGATGTATTTGGTTTAGAAAACGAACCAATTACTACGAACAACTTTTATAAACAAGAACTCAGATTGAATGACAACCAGCCAGTATACACAAAAAATTACAGAATTCCAACCATGCATAAAGAAGAAATAACTAGACAAGTCGATAAACTCATTAAAGATAAAATAGTTGAACCATCAGTGTCCGAGTATAATAGTCCGTTACTACTGGTACCGAAAAAGGGTTTACCAGGATCAGAAAAGAAACGATGGAGATTAGTAATAGACTATCGTCAAATAAACAAAAAACTGTTGTCCGATAAATTCCCATTACCAAGAATAGACGATATTCTTGATCAACTAGGCAGAGCCAAATATTTTTCATGTCTTGATTTAATGTCCGGTTTTCACCAAATAGAACTAAAGGATAAATCGCGAAGCATCACGTGATTTTCCACTAGCAATGGATCTTATCAGTTTACTTGACTACCGTATGGTCTGAAAATTGCACCAAATTCCTTTCAAAGAGTGATGACAATTGCTTTCTCTGGATTAAATCCGTCACAAGCATTCCTTTACATGGATGACTTAATAGTCATCGGCTGTTCTGAAAAACACATGCTCAAAAACCTAATGGATATTTTTGATATATGCAGAAAACACAACCTAAAACTGCATCCAGAGAAATGTTCATTCTTCATGCACGAAGTGACATTCTTGGGTCACAAGTGTACCGACAAAGGAATATTGCCAGATGACACCAAGTATGACGTCATTGAAAAATATCCAGTACCAACAGATGTTGATAGTGCTAGAAGATTCGTAGCCTTTTGCAACTATTACAGACGTTTTATTAAAAACTTCGCAGAATATGCACGTCCGATAACACAACTGTGTAAGAAAAACGTAGAATTTGTTTGGTCTGAAGAATGCCAAAAAGGATTTGAATATCTGAAAAAAGCCTTAATAGAACCCACACTGCTACAGTATCCAGATTTTAGCAAAGAATTTTGCATAATACCAGATGCAACAAATATGCATGTGGAGCAGCACTAACTCAAACTTATGGTGAAAGTAATAAAAGTACTACTGAGCAAGAACTAGCTGCGATACACTGGGCCATTACACACTTTCGCCCATATATATATGGCAGACATTTCAGAGTCAAAACACACCACAGACCTCTAACGTATTTATTCTCTATGATAAATCCGAGTTCAAAATTAACAAGAATGAGACTTGATCTAGAGGAAAATGAATTTACAGTAGAATATCTGAAGGGAAAAGATAATTTCGTTGCGGATGCATTATCCCGCATTACAATACATGATCTAAAAAACACAAAAGCAAATGTCCTGAAAGTCTATACCAGGCAGCAAAGTAGACAACATAATCTCTGGCCAGATGATAAAAATGAAAATACAATTAGGCACGTACCTAATGATGCTTCTAAGCCCAAAATATACGAAGTAGTGACCTTGCGTATAACATACGATTTATGTTTCCTCAAACATGGAAAGAAAGTTATAGCAAGAATTGAGATTGGAGATCTGTACACCAATGGAAATCTAGACTTAGGTCAAAACAAGCCGGTATACTCGAAATCAAACAACTCAGGTTGGCACCGAATGAAAAGATCTTTGAAACATTTTCAATAGAGTCTTTTAAAGAAATGGGCAATAAAATATTGAAAACATTAAGAGTAGCGCTACTCCAACCGGTGACCATTATAGAAAAAGATAAAGATAAAGAAGCAATATTGTCTACATACCATGATGATCCGATACAGGGTGGCCATACGGGCATTACAAAAACTTTGGCCAAAGTAAAAAGATATTATTATTGGAAAAACATGACACGTCATGTAAAAGACTACATTAATAAATGTGAAAAATGCCTAAAGTCAAAAACGACAAAGCACATAAAAACACCCTTAGTTATTACAGAAACCCCCATACATGCTTTTGATAGGGTAATAGTGGACACCATTGGTCCATTACCAAAATCCGAAAATGGTAACGAATATGCAGTCACTCTAATATGTGACTTGACGAAATACTTAGTAGCAATACCATTTCCCAATAAAAGCGCTACAACAATCTCTAAAGCTATTTTTGAATCTTTCATTCTGAAGTACGGTCCAATGAAGACGTTCATTACGGACATGGGAACAGAATACAAAAATTCAATAATAAATGACTTGTGCAAATATTTAAAAATAGACAACATTACGTCTACTGCACACCACCACCAGACCTTGGGTACCGTTGAATGAAGTCATAGGACATTCAATGAGTACATTTGATCATATATATCAGTAGATAAAGCTGATTGGGACATATGGTTACAATATTTTGTGTACTGTTTTAACATAACCCCGTCAGTAACACACAAATACTGTCCATATGAACTTGTATTTGGTAAACAAAATAATCTACCAACACATTTTAATAGCATAAATAGAATAGAACCATTATATAACGTAGATGATTATGCTAAAGAAGTTAAGTTTAGATTAGAACTAGCATACAGTAGAGCTAGAATAATGTTAGAGAAACGTAAGGAAAACCAGAAAAATTTTTATGACAATAAGTCAGCAGATCTAAAAATAGAAATAGGAGATAAGGTTTTCTTAAAAAACGAAGCTGGTCATAAGCTTGACTCAGCCTATATAGGACCATTCGAAGTTGTAGAAATATCTAAAAACAACAACATAAAAATTAGGAATAATAAAAATAAGATAAAACAAGGATATGTTAAAAATTTGGAAAAATAATTAAAAAAAAAAAAAAAAAAAAGCGAAAAGAAAAATATAAAAGTCTTTTATAGATTCAACTACTTAATTTTATTAAAAATACATAAAAAAGAAAAAAAAATTCTTTTTAGAGAAAGAAAATTTGTCTGGCCAGACACAAATAAAACAATTTTCCTAACAAACATACATACATTACTATTAATCAATCATTTATTATCATTATTAGTTATTAACAAATAACTCCATAATATTACGTTATTTTCTGAAAAGGGGAGGTGTAGTATATCCATACCAAAAAATCATTTAACACAAAGAGCTCAACTTGTAACACTTTGTTGCAAGTATAAACAATCAAATATGTACGCAATAAAACATAAGACTCCACTTGAGTATGTTTATGTGTATACATTAATATATTCACATAAACATACATCAATATACAGCTAAACATGTTCATATATGTATGTACATACATATATGCACATACATATATTCATATGAGCAGCAGTGCACAGGCGTAACATGAGCTAGGGCCAAGCCAGCGTGTGAACGCTGACCATGCACTTTGATGCAAGTGCCCCAAATAATATGTATGTATGTACTGACACTTTCTCTCTCTTTTGTAGCTGTCGCTTAAGGGGCAGCATAAGAATAACACTGAAAAGGTCCTCCTTCTTCTTCTGGCAACGAGACACACAAGACGCACTAGCTGCGCAGCTTAAAATAAATCTCTTGCCATCGTTACTTATACTTATCATTTTCAGGAAATAAATAGCATATTATACCTCAGAAGTGAGAAGACTATCCGAAAGGATACATATTTCGGTACACGGCAGGCCACACGCTCCGCGTCTAAGGTGGCTGCTTCCACGGCCGCCGCTGCTGCGGCCGCGCTCACCGCTGCTTACGTACCGCCTCTGCTGTGCCCGCTGCCGAGGTGCCCGCTGCTTACACGTCCGCTATGCAGGCGGCTGCTTCACCTGGTCGCGGACCCATGGGAAAATATGCCCGCCTTAGCGCCTTCCGTGCAGTCTTCCGCTACCATCATCACACCTGCTGATTCCGCCTCCCCAGCCTGGACGAGCAACTGACGATGCTACGAAAACAGCATGAGTTGCTACAGCTGCAGCAGCAGATCCTCAAGCTGCAGCAGAGTATGGATGAATCCCGAGCACCAAGACAGCAGGTCAGTGACTTGAGTGTGATCGAGAGCATGGTGGCTAGATTCTCGGCGGATACTGCATATGACGTGAAGAAATGGCTGAACGATCTGGACGATGCGTTCGAAGTCCTGCAGTTAAATGACCGCCTACGTCTGGTTGCATGCCGTCGCATACTGGATGGTACGTCGGCGGTGTTGCTGCGCACGGTATCGGTGAACAGCTACGGAGAACTTAAATCAATCCTTCTGCGAGAGTTTGGACGCTGGCGCAGTGTTGCTTTTGTTTGTGATGAAGTGCAAGATAGGAAATGTATAAATATGTTTTCCCTTCTCGATTCGGGCAGTCCGAAGAGTTTGATCCGTCAATCTGAAGTCCCCCCATTGCCGTCTTAGCCCCAGTAGATTGAACTGCCGTGGTTTAGGAAATAGCCAACTTCGGTCATTGGGTCAAGTCCAGTGTAGGGTTCACCTCCGCAGCACGGATACAATACGTTTGAAGTTTTGCCGAACAAAGCAACCGAACTGCCGATGATTATAGGTAGAGATCTCCTGTATAAAATTAATATTAGACTTTGTAAACTGAAAGAAATGAAATATGAAAAAGAATGTATGTTACTTATGAATAAACCGACTGAATGTATAAATACGAAACTCACTGCTGTTTTGAATTCCTTCGATATATTGAGGAAAGATATAGCGTTACTACCGCACGATAAGAATGAGATTGTATCTGCCGAATTGTTGTCTGATTCTCCCCTTCTAAAAACTTCTGCTGTACCTCCGGAAGCACTGAATGATGCACTTATGGCTTTAAATGCCATTGAGGTCCCTGATGTCAGTGAGCCAGAGATTGATATAGAGCCCACGTTACGGGAAGAGCAAACCGCAGACTTAAAGACTATTATTTGCACTGCGAATGTACAGGTTGCCCCAGATTTAGTCAACTATGAGATGAAAATAGAACTGACTGGCCAAAGCTGAAAGCTGGCATTATTCGCCACAGTAGTTCCCCTTACGCTGCCGCGATTGTCCCTGTACGTAAATAGGACAACACCATGAGAAAGTGTGTAGATTACCGGCCGCTGAACAAAATTACGGTTCGAGATCATTTTCCGATTCCTCTGTTAGATGATTGCATCGAACATCTGGGTGGTAAATCATTCTTCACTGTCTTGGGCTTGAAGAACGGGTTCCACCATGTGAAAATGCATCCAGACTCAATCAAATATACTGGCTTTGTAACCCCTGATGGCCATTTTAAATATGTACGCATGCCCTTCGGACTTTGTAATGGCCCCTCCGTGTTCGCTAGATTCGTTTATTTTGGCCTTAAGGAATTTATAAACCGAGGTCAACTGGTGATATATATGGACGATATCCTAGTCCCATCTCATGACTTTTAAGCCCATCTGGAGGTACTGAAGGAAATACTGTATACGTTAAGAGTGAAAGGGCTATGCCTGAAGCTGGATAAATGCCGTTTTGCGTATAGGGAACTGGAGTACTTGGGTTACTTAGCCAATTCTGCCGGTATCACGCCTAAACCAGTGTAGTATACTTTTAGGGATAAGATTAGGGCACATACTTTTAGGGATAGATTATAAGTAATTAGAACTTAAGCATAATGTCTAGCTTTAAGTACCGTTAAGGACACTAGCCATAAGACCAATGTAAACGTTCTCCTATAAATACCGGGCTTGCGGCCCCAATAAATCACTTCAAGTTAAACCTTGCCTTCGCCTATTTCATGGCGATCCTGCCTACTATCGGCAACAAATAAAATAAAGGCAAAATAAAATAAATCCTTGCCATACAAAAAAGGCAAAAGTAAAAAAAAAAAACAAAAAAACACAAAAAGGATTAGCTGAAGTATCAATGCCAAAGGACAACGAAGCGCTACAAAAGGCGTTGGAGGACTGCCCGCTGGACGGACCACGGCCGCTGACTATTGAGGAATACCGAGCCAGGTAACATGCAGTACGAGCGGAGCTGGCAAGAAGGAGGCGAGAGGAGGACGCGCTGACGGCAATCCCCCTTGTCCTAAGGCCAAAGCGCCGAGGCGGCCACCTGGTCCGCTTTAGGAAGCAACGTGCGGCTCTACTGGCGCAAATCAACAGCGACCCGCCACCACCCTGGGCAGAAGCGTGCAAACTCTGGAGCAGGATAGACGAGTTGGAGAAAACGCACGAGAGAAACCAGCAGGCAAGGCGGCAACAACAGCAGAGTTTTAATAATCAATAAATAAAAAAAAAAAAAATAATAATAAATAATTAATAAAAAAGAGTGCTCATAATAGCACCTTTGTGGTAAGAGGCGATTTTTGCGCTGCCACTATAAATTAATGTAAATACACAAAAACAAAAAAAAAACACAAAGAAAAATGAAATAAAATGGAAAAATCTTAATATATTTTGTTTATAAATTCCTTTATTTGAATAAGTCTATCATTGCCAAAATACCCTAGAAACAAAAGAAAGAAGAAAACAAAAAAAAAATCACATATTTTCAAATATACACTAAAATGAAAATTACACAAAAACGAAAAAAAAAAAAAAATATATATACATAGATAATTAAATAATAAATTACAAACAGCCTAATATACCCCAACATACCCTAAAGAAGAGCACATGTCAAACATGTGCAGTCAAAAGTGCACAAACAACAAAAGCACACTTGAAAAGCTTGCCGCGATCAAAGCAAACTTTTGAAAAAAAGCTCAAGTAAAACTCACAAAGCTTGCAAGCACACATAAAGCTTTCTGATCGCAGCAAGCTCAACAAGATCAAAACTGGCCAATAACGAAGTCTAAATACCCTATAAGAAAAATTACAAAATTTTTTTTTGGAAATAATTAAATATTAGAAAATAGAATTATAAACAATTTGAAAAAAAAAACAATAACAAAAAAAAAAAATATAGGAGAATCAGAAAATGAAATAATTAAAAGAACAAAATTATTTTAACATAATTTCAATGGACCAGAACATAGAAATATTGAAAGAAAAATTTCAGAAAGCATACAAGTGCATAAATAAAACAATTTATATACACCCTCAAACCATAAACAAGCACCTTGAAACTATCTTCGACAGTTATAATAGAATAAAGAGTAGCAGTACAGACATATGCAATGAATCTAGCAGTAAAAGCTTTACTGAGCTAATATATAGTTTAAATAAACAACTAATAAGTATAGCAACAAAACATAATATAAAATTCACAATACCGGTAGATTCGAATCTAGAAGCAACTTTTGAACCTCTAATAGCAAAAGACACAGAAGAACCAGCTGTAAAAGATAACCCAGGAGACATTCAAGATACATCAGGTGTAAAAGATAACCCAGAAAACATTCAAGATAATACAAAACCAAAGATGGTGCAAACAAAGATTGAATTTCTTAATACAGCCTCTAAGCTGATTCAAGAGTATGATGGTGGAGTAGAAACAATTCAAAATTTCATAGATTCACTGGAATTAATCAACGAAATAAAAGCAGAACATGAAGAAACAGCTATTAAAGTCATAAAAACAAAACTAAAAGGGGACGTTAGACTACTAGTTACTAATGAAAACACTATAAATGGTATAATCCAAACATTAAAGATAGAAATTAAGGGTGAAACAGTTCAGGTAGCAGAGGCAAGATTAATGAATTTAAAACAAAATGGCAAGAACGCAAATTCATTTATGTCAGAAATAGAATATCTTACTAAATCATTGAAACGCGCATTCATAACAGACAACGTAAACCCTGAAACAGCAAAGAAATATGCCACTCAAACAGCAGTGAAATCAATCATAAAGAACTGCGATAACGAAAAGGTCAGAACAATAATAGAAGCAGGCAATTTTACTGAAATGAATGATGTTATAGCTAAATTTGTAAATACATCTACAAATATAGAACAAGATCACAGCGTATTTTATACTAAAAGAAACAATTACACAAATAGGAACTCGTACAATAATAGAAATTATAATAATAATTACCAAAATAGAAACCCAAATGATAATACTAACTACAACAATACTAGGAATTACAATAACTATAGTAATAATTATAATCGAAGAAATTATAACAATAGATATACCAAAACTAATTATCCTCCTAAAACACAACAAAATAATAATGTTAGATTTACAAATATAGAAGAAAATTCGGAAAACTCCGAAAGTCCTCTGGTGTAAAAAATCGAACAAATAAAATATATAATTTAAATTGCAACCTTAATAGCTACATAACTTTAAACTTTGACGATGTAGGGACAATAAAATTACTATTAGACACAGGAGCTGATGTATCACTAATAAAACAAGAAATATTAAGAAAAGACAATACAGTTAACATACAAAAACGGACAAAACTTAGTGGAATAGGCAAAGACGTCCTATTTACAATAGGCGAAACCAAACTAAAGGTCAGCAACCTCTCAACGGTACACACCTTCCAAGTAATAGAAAATGATTTCCCCATCCCATGTGACGGAATCTTGGGGCTTGACTTTATAAAAAAATTCAATTGCACACTCAATTATTCCACCAACAAATTGATAATAGATCCATATAAATCAAGATATAAAATTATAATCAATATAGGGATCAGTCAAAACACACATGTATTCCATATCCCACCTAGAACAGAAAAAATTGTACGCATTACAATATCCTCAAACAACAATAACAACTTTATCCCTAATCAAGAATTACACCCGGGGGTATTCGTCGCAAACACTATTGCTTCTAAGACTAACCCATATGTCCGCATATTAAATACTAACAACACAGACGTGCAAATTACAAATATAAACCTATTAAATGAAAAACTGTCCGATTATGAAATCTTAAAAATAGACAAACAACATGATTCAAAATATAAATCCACAATAATGAACAAACTAGCACTCCATTTTCCCGATTTCGTAAAAGAACCTCTGCATAAATTATGCTCAGAATTTGATGATGTATTCGCAATAGAATCTGAACAAATAACGTCCAACAATTTCTATAAACAAAAATTAAGACTCAAAGACACAACACCAGTCTAAACCAAAAACTACAGGATAGCACACAGTCAAAAAAACGAAATCAATAAACAAGTGGACAAATTGATCAATGATGATATTATTGAACCATCAATGTCTGAGTTCAATAGTCCGATTTTATTGGTTCCTAAAAAAGCGCTACCTGGCAGTAAAGAAAAACGGTGGAGATTGGTAGTTGACTATAGAAAAATTAACAAACAACTAGTAGCGGATACATTCCCACTACCCAGAATGGACGATATCCTTGACCAGCTAGGACGCGCTAAATACTTCTCTTGTTTAGACTTAATGTCAGGATTTCATTCATTTTCCACAGATAAGGGCTCATTCAGATTCAAGCGATTACCATACGGATTAAAAATTGCACCAAACTCGTTTCAAAGAATGATGTCCCTTGCATTCACGGGTCTATCACCATCCCAAACATTCCTTTATATGGATGATCTAATTGTAATTGGTTGCTCTGAAAGTCACATGATCAGAAACTTAAGGGTTGTTTTTGAAACTTGCCGAAAATATAACCTAAAATTGCACCCAGACAAATGCTCTTTCTTCAGACATGAAGTTACTTTTCTAGGACACAAATGCACAAATAAAGGAATTTTACCAGACGAAAGCAAGTTCAAAACGATTCAAGATTACCCGACTCCCAAAAATGGCGACGAAGCCAAAAGATTTGTAGCATTCTGTAATTACTACCGTAGATTCATTCCAAACTTTGCATACCATGCACAATTTATCAATAGATTATCTAGGAAAAATGTAGAATTTATCTGGGATGCAAACTGTCAAGCAGCTTTTGAATACTTAAAAAACAAATTATTAAGCCCACAAATACTTCAATATCCAGATTTTAATAAAAAATTCTGTATCACAACTGATGCAAGCAAGATCGCATGTGGAGCCGTCCTCAGCCAAGAATTTGATGGACTCCAATTACCCATATCATATGCATCTAAAGCATTTACAAAAGGCGAAAGCAATAAGTCAACAATAGAGCAAGAATTAACAGCAATACATTGGGCAATTCAATATTTCAAACCATACATATACGCGAAAAAATTCCTAATCAGAACTGACCATCAGCCATTAACATACCTATTTTCTCTAAAAAACCCATCGTCAAAGCTTACTAGAATAAGGCTAGATTTAGAAGAGTTCGATTTTACTATAGAATACATCAGGGGACAAGAAAATTTCACAGCGGATGCTCTCTCCAGAATTGAATTTGAAAATATAAAAAACATAGAAACTAATAAAATACTTAAAGTAGCAACAAGATCAGAAACAAAAAAATTAGTACATAAGGAAAACAAAATTAACAATAGCAGAATAGAAGCACCAAGAATATATAAAATAATAAATCCTAGCGAAGCCAAAAAATACGCGCAAATTAAATTCAAAAAATGCAAATGTTTTATTACCAAAAATAAAGAAAAATTACTCTCCTTCAACATAGGCGATTTGATCATTAGTGGAAGAATAGATCTAGATCGATTCCTTCCAAGGCTTGAAAAAGAAGCCGGTGCTCAAAAAATCTATAAACTGAAGATAGACATGTCAGAAAAACTATTTAGGTCACTTACACCTAATGAACTAAAACAAAAAGGAAAAGACACATTAAAACATTTAGAAATAGCAGTTCTACCCCAAGTAAAAGTTATAACAAATAAAGAAGAAATAAGAAATACATTAAATAAATATCATAATGACCCAATAGAGGGAGGTCACTGCGGGGTAAACAGAACACTAGGAAAAATAAAAAGAGATTTCTTTTGGAAAAATATGTCTCGGAATGTTGCAACATACATCAAAAATTGCGAAAAGTGCAAACTAGCCAAAGTAACCAGACACAACCACTCCCCATTGGTCATAACACCAACCCCTGCAACCACTTTTGACACAATATTCGAAAAATTCATTTTAATTTACGGTTCAGTGAAAACAATTCTAACAGACATGGGAACAGAATATATGAATTCAATACTAATAGAACTTTGCAAAAATTTTAACATAACTAAAATTAATTCCACGGCGCACCATCATCAAACTCTTATAACAGTAGAAAGAAGCCATAGAACTTTCAATGAATACATCAGGTCATATATATCCATAAAAAAAGACGATTGGGATGAATATCTAGCATACTTCACATATTGCTTGTGTGGTGTTACTCCATCCACCGTACATGGTTATGCACCTTTTGAACTAGTCTTTGCAAAACATCCTAAAACTGTCCCATTCTCGTCTGAAACGGTAGAACCCATTTACAACATTGATGATTTCAATAAAGAAATAAAATTTAAATTACAAATAGCACAAAATAGAGCGAAACTGCTTATCGAAAAATTTAAAGCATTACAAAAAGAAACATATGATAAAAACACAAAAAAAGTATCGCTAACTGAAGGACAAGAAAAACTTTTAAAAAATGATACAGGACATAAATTAGATAACAAATACACAGGCAAATATACAATACAGAGCATAGGTCCTAACAATAATATAGTAATAGCGGATGATAAAAACAAAAAGCAAACAGTACATTTAGATAGAATAAAAATAACATAAAAAGGATGTTAGACAAATATAAATTTTTCTTTTTAAAAAAAGGAGGTGTAGTATACTTTTAGGGATAAGATTAGGGCACATACTTTTAGGGATAGATTATAAGTAATTAGAACTTAAGCATAATGTCTAGCTTTAAGTACCGTTAAGGACACTAGCCATAAGACCAATGTAAACGTTCTCCTATAAATACCGGGCTTGCGGCCCCAATAAATCACTTCAAGTCAAACCTTGCCTTCGCCTATTTCACTAGCTCATCTTCAGGCGATATATGATTTGCCCATCCCAAGGAATAGCAAGGATTTAGAGCGCTGCTTAGTCTAATTCTCGTACTTCCGCCGATTTGTACCTGGTTTCGCCAAGATTGCGTACCCGATGTCCCGATTGCTAAAAAAAAATACCCCTTACGTCTTCTCCGAGGAATGCGTCGAATCTTTCCGAACCCTGAAGTCGAAACTGATCGAATCCCCCGTATTATCTATTTACAACCCGAAGTTTGAAGAGTTACACTGCGATGCTAGTTCAATTGGTTTCGGAGCAGTGCTACTCCAAAAACAAACCGACGGTAAATTGCACCCAGTGTTCTACTTCTCTAAGATAGCCTCCGCCGCCGAATCGAAACTACACAGTTATGAACTAGAGACATTAGCGATCGTATATGCCTTGAAAGGTTTTGAGACGTACCTTAAGTTCATCCCATTCCAAATCGTGACGGATTGTAATTCCCTGGCGCTGACACTGAGAAACGGTGGACATTCCGCCAAAATTGCTCGATGGGCCCTGCTGTTAAAAAATTACAACTACACGATTGTACACCGCTCGGGGGTTAGTATGCCCCATGCTGATGCTCTAAGAAGAATAGAAACTGCCGCATACGTTGACGATTTAAACCTCGACTTCCAACTACAGTTAACTCAGAGCTGGGATCCTGAGATTGTCAAACTCCGAGATGAGTAAGAAAAACATGAAATAGCGGATTTCGAACTGCGAGACGGAGTAGTGTACCGCCTGTCCCCGACGAGTGTACCCCAACTTTATGTCCCTTCCGAAATGATAAATCATGTCATACGAGTAGTGCACGAAAAGCTTGTCCACATGACCACGGAGAAATGTTGTACACAAATCAAGAAGTATTACTGGTTCCCGTGTATGAAGTCTTATGTTAACAATTACATTAAAAATTGCCTCAAGTGTATCTACTACTAACGGTATCGTGGCCCGTACGTTGTTCAGAAAAAACTTCCGAATGACTGATTTGTTATCCCGGATGTGGAGGGCTCCCAGATCACCCATCTGCCGTATGTCGGGGTCCTAGAAGCCTCCAATTTAAGGCAATGGGCTGCCCCTGATCAAGATTGCACTTCTGATATCCAAACAAAGGCGAGACGAGCCACTTGAGTTTATTATTTACCCCCCTTTTGTTAGCAATGGGAATCGAGGTCGATTCCTCGTCAGGACGGCCGAGTTGTAAGATGTCAGTTATTTAGAAATTCTGTTAAATGCTCACACATATATCGAAGCCAGTATTTTTAGTATCGATTGTTAGTAGTAAGTCAGTATTTGAAGTATCGATTGTTAGTATTAAGTCGCCTATGGAAAATATCGGTATGCGGCCTAAGGCCACACTGAAAAGTTCCTCCTTCTTCTTCCGGCAACGAGACACACAAGACGCACTAGCTGCGCAGCTAAAAATAAATCTCTTGCCATCGTTACTTATACTTATCATTTTCAGGAAATAAATAGCATATTATAACTGTTTTGTTTGAGTTAGGTTTAAGGATAGGAATGACTAGGCTAGGATTGAGGAATAAAGTTGTTGAAAATATTGTTTAAAAGGTCTGTGACTCTGTAGAGTGTAATGCAGATAGAAGTTCTATCCGTGTTATATCTGATTCAAGTGTTTGTGCTGAAGGGATGGGTGCGTAGTTTATTGATATTTCTGAATATTTATTTCAAGTAAAGTTTACGTTAAAGCTTTCGTCCTTTCGGTTGGACCAATGTGGGCGAAGAGGTGGGCTTTGAGGTTGTATCTGTCGTTAGGATGTTTGCGTCTGCGATGCAGAAAATACTCTTTGTTGGGTTAAGTCCACAAAATCGACGTATGTTACACCAAATTTTGTCGGGGGGCTTGTTTGGATTGTCGTGGTGAAATCTGTTGTGGAGTTGATTTTTGAAATTTTGGACTCCATTCGAAAGAGCGCATTGGCTCGTTTGTATTTTAACAGATTGTCGACATTGCTATAACTTTTAAATTCCTGCCAAGTTTTGAATTTCTATGCCCGAAGCTTACTTAAGGTTTTGTTCCACCAAGGAGTGTTCTTGGTGAAATGCTGTGGGGATATTTGTGGTATGGTGTGATGGGCAGCTTGTAAAATTATTTTTTTTATGTTTGTTGATTCTTTATTTATGTTTGATGGCTTTTCGAAATGTGCCGATTTGTACTGTCAGTAAGATTAGTTAATAACATCCGGTCAGCTTCTTTTATTTTTAAAAATGTTCGAGAAAAGTTGGTTGGTTGTTATTCTGAGAATAAAGAGATTAGTATTGGAAAATGATCGCTCCCATGAAGGTCGTCGATTGTTTTCCAATTGGTAAAGGGAGTGAGCTGGGGAGAGCAAAGAGATAAGTATATGTGGGTAAGTGTGCTGTGAGTGGAGAAGTGTGTTGGGGAGCCGTCGTTGAGTATTGTAAGGTTTGCATTTGGAAAAATTTGGCTAGGATTCTGCCTCTTCTGTTATCTTGAGGTGATCCCCAGCTGTGATGCCAGCTGTTAAAGTCACCTAGGATAATTTGGTTGGTGTTTGGAGTTTCAATTTTGTCGTGTAGGCATTTAAGTGAAAAGGTCTAAGTAGAAGGGAATTGGGATGTGTGTGTTGTAGTGTGTGTTTCTTGTAGGCTTATAATTTGTGGGAATGTTTTTAAGTATAATACATAGTTCAATTTAGTTGTTTATATAAGCTTTTGCGTTCCATTGAATCATATTTAGCATTGGGGAAGAAATTAAGTGTTTCGTTAAAGGTTAAATTAGAATTTGTGTTAGATATGTGATTTTATTTAAATAGATTCGCTATCGCTGTTGTTTGGTCGTTGTTTCTGGTTGGAGGGTTTAGGTTTGCTTGTTAATTTGGGGGTTTTAAAGTTAGTGGAAAGGTTGTTAGATTTGTCTTTGGAAAAAATGTTTATTTTCAGGTCTTCAGTAAGTTGTGATGCATATAGATTGTGATCTGTATAGTTGTTCCCATCTGTTTCCATGCTGTATTTTGTTGTTGTTTTTCTGGTTTTTCAGAGTTTCTTCTGATGATGCTGGTGATGGTTTAGTTGCGTTTTGCCTAGGTGCAGCCGTTGAACACCGTTGTTGAAGTGGGGCGTTGTTTTGTCCTGTATTTGGTGTTGAATGTGCAGGTGTGCTGGCGTATGTGTTTTTCGCCTGTTGGGTATGTCTGTTGTAGTATGTACCAAGTGCGGTTCTGCGGTCGACTTTTTCGGTTGTTTTTATGGCCGTTAGTTCTTACTGCTTGAGGAATGTGGGGCATCCACCCTTCGTTCATACTAGCTGATCTTTATTAGTTCTATTCCACCAAAGTTAAAAAAGCCAATATTTAGTGTATTTTTTAAGTGCTTCTATTTCAGTAACAATTTTATAAATTAGTGGTATGTTTAGCTGGCTCGAGGTCAATTTGTTGGACAAATAAAAAATAGTTTGTTTTTATTTTGTTTTCCGATATATTTTGACAACTCATCGGTGGTAGTCTTTAGGGCAACTATAAATAAAATTTAATTGTGATTATCATTACTTCAAGTAGACAACTTATTTTTACACGTCCGAAAACTGTGACGTGTAGCTACACACTGACTTGACCCTAATAAATGCCTGTATAAATGAGCGCAGTTGTCGGTATCTACCTTAAAATTAAGTCTTATATATGTCGGGGTATTTATTATGGTCATAAAAAAAAAATCATCAAATTTTACTTAGAACTAAACTAACACGCTTCCACATTAAAGAATATAACAACGGTACGATGGCTAGTGGCCAACGCCGTGCATGAAGTATAAACAATTTTCAACCCCCAAAATTAGGGTCATAATTAAGTATAAGTACGATTTTATGATTTCACATATATGTGGGGGATGGTATGGTAGCGCTGTAAGGCTAACCTAACCTAACCTAAAGCTCAAGCAGCAAGGAAAGCAGACAAGACGGTTTGGGAAAGCAGAGTTGAAAACGAGAAGCCTAGAGAAGACGACGAACGAATTGTGTGTAAACGACGAAACGAAGCTACAACATTGCATTTAAATCAATACATAAGTTTGTAAAAACCAATAATTAGAAAAAATAATAAACGACGAATAACAAAAATAAAAACCAGAGGGCCGGGGTTAACTTCGACCACGTCGAAGTTTGTATACCCTTGCAACTGTTTTGGTACTTCTCGGCTATATCCTCCAGAATCCTTATAGGCAAACACTTCAACCCAAAAATTGGCAGTGTTCTCAGTATTTTCCCACTGAATTAGATGAATAACATTTTACTACGATTAATCGCTCAAAAATGATAAATTGTTCAGTAGAAAAAGAGCGGAAAAAAGCAATTTATATTTTTAAAAAATCCAGAATTCCCGCTGCCCGCTGTTTTGGTATTTTTCCCGCAATTGGACTTTCAAAAAAGCCAGATTTGACGGGAAAAAAAGCTGATTTGGCTATAGCTATAAAATTAATGAAGTTATTGAGAAAGTCACTGTTCGTGACTTTGCCGTTTGTATGGGAGCTATATGATATAGTCACCCGATCTTGATCAAATTTGGCACAATTATTAATAAGAACAATAAACTGACAAATACCAACTTTTATGACAATTGCTGATAAAATAACGAAGTTTGTGTGAAAAGTCACTGTTCGTGACTTTGACGTTTGTATGGGAGCTATATGATATAGTGGTCCGATCCGGCTGAATCCGAGATATACAACGCCTGCAGTATATACAAGTATACGTGCAAAATTTCAGCTCTGCAGCTCTTACGGTCTCGGAGGAGTTCGCGTTGATCCAGACGGACGGACGGACGGACGGACGGACGGACGGACATGGCTATTTGAACTCGTCTCGTCGTGCTGATCAAGAATATATATACTTTATATGGTCGGAGATGCTTCCTTCTATGCGTTGCGCACTTCTGACCAAAATTAATATACCCTTTTTGCAAGGGTATAAAAACTGTTACGCGAATTTCAATGTTACGACTACAAGAGAACAGACTTAGAGTATGCAATTAAAATTTCATATATTGCCGATTAACTTTCTGATAATGAGTTAGCTGTAATATGTAATATGTTACATTTACGCCAGTGTAGCCAGTGTTCCAATTCAAAACGTTACGATTCAAAGCGTTCCAAGATTGGCTTTAAATTTTTATGATGTTGAAGATTTAATTGGATCGTTTAATAGTAAAGATACCCTTTCCATGTAATTAAAATGTTATATATTGCCGATTAACTTTCTGATAATAAGTTAGCTGTAATATGTAATATGTTAGATTTACGCCAGTGTAGCCAGTGTTACGATTCAAAGCGTTCTAAGATTCGCTTTAAATTTTCATGATGCTGAAGATTTTATTGCATCGTTTAATAGTGAAGATACCCTTTCCATTGAAGTATGGATTAATGAATTCAAAGATCTTGCTACGATAATGTATTGGAATGATTTACAAATGATTATATTTGCAAAGAGGATTAGCGAACCTTTTTGTTGCGAACGAACGAGGTAACGAGCTAACTGGTTGAAACTGAAAAATGCGCCCGTCAATGAATTTAAGTCGACCACGAAGAGCGCTTAATGTCATAGAATGATGGCTGATCGGAAAATTAGGAAGAACGGGGATTTACAAGAATATTTCTTGGTGATGAAAGAGTTATCCACACGAAGAAATACTGAAGAGTCTGCGTTTATTCAGTATCTTTTTGATGGTACTGACGACATTGGTAAGAACAACTCAATGTCCATACAGCAGCTAAAAACATAAAAGATTTTAAAGACAAAATAATGCGGGTAGTAAGAATAAAAATGTACTAAGTTTTAATAAACAAATGTAGACCTCGAGCCGGCTAAACTGCAAGGTTTGATTCAAATCCAGAAAAGTGATCGCAAATCTCAGTTAACGCTAAAAACAAAGGTAAAAAATGTTTTGAATGCAACATGTTTGGCCATTTGCCAAAGAATGTCCTAAGAAATCGGAAAAACAAAGAAATAAAGACGCCGTCGGAGCCATGAGTTTAATCGAACAACTATTCGTAATTTATGGCAAATAATTGAAATCGGTGTTTCTAGTAATCTAATTGTTAGGCGAAGAATTTTGTAAAATTGCTGAAGTAAAAATAAATCCTGACGGAATAATAATATTGAGGTTGAAACAGAAATTTCGGTGTTGATGAGAACAAATGCGTTAAACGTTGACGAGATTGATTCAAATATGGAAGCTAATGCGAGCAATTCCGCAAAGAACGAAGTACGTAAATGGCTTCTTTCTTTGCGGAAATGCTCGCATTAGCTTCCATATTTGAATCAATCTCGAGCAATCTTGCGAGCAATTCCGCAAAGAACAAAGCCATTTACGTACTTTGTTCTTTGCGGAATTGCTCTCAAGTCGACAAGCGTGAAAATGCGAATCATGGTTTATGATGATACCCCAATCGACTCGCGTTCGGTTAGTTGATGAATGATTAAAAGAGGATATAGTCGAGCACTCTAGGTCAGAGTACAGTAGCCCCGTAGTCCTGGTAAAAAAATTAAATGGGTGTATGTAGTATGCATCGACTATGGAAGGATTAACAAGATAATATTACGAGAGCAATTTCCTTTAAAAAATATACATCGTTTATAGCCCACAAAGGGCAAGTTCCTGAAGGTACCATTTGGACTACCGAAAAATGTTCGATTTACAGCCGAGCCTCTAACGAATCTACTGAAACAATATGTCAAATTTTCACTTTAATGATCCCGATATCGATTCAGTCAACACGTTTAAAACATTCATCATAGAGAAGCCCGTGTTAGAAATCTTTAATTTTAACCGACTTTAATTGAAACCGAAATGTTTTTACCAAAACAATGACAAAATGAGAGTAGCCCGATGGTTTCTAATTCTACAAGAATTTTACTTTTAGATGGAGCATCGAAAAAGTACTCATATTCGGCATGCCGACGCCTTTATGTTGTATTCCGTGTATTATTTCAAACCACAAACAAAGGAAAAAGGAGGGACTGTTACATCCATTGCCTAAGGAAGAAGAACCAGTCCAATCATTTCACATTGATTTTTTTGAACCGCGGGAATCTACTGACAAGAAATACCAACACATCTTCGCTGTTATAAATGCATTCACCAAATACTGCTGGTTATATACGACCAAGACGACATCCGCCCAAGAAGTTATATCGAGATTGGAAACACAAAGTCTCACATTTGCAAACCCAGTCCAGATTATTACAGATAGAGGATCTGCTTTTACATCAGAAGACTTTAAGGAGTATTGTAGTTCAGAGAATATCCTTCATCACGCTGTTACTACCGGACTGCCCAGAGCAAATGGACAAGTGGAAAGACTTCATGCCATTATTATATCTGTTTTATCCAAGCTTTCTCTTGATGACCCACGCAAATAATACAAATTTGTTGGAAAAGTTCAGCAAACAATAAATTCAACTCACTGTAGAAGCACAGATATCACGCCGTTCGAGTTATTAGTTGGAGCTAAATTGCGCACGCAGTGTGATGTCCAAGTGAAGCAAATTATTGATGCGGAAATAATAAATATGTTTGGTGAAAAGCGAGATTACCTAAGAAAGCATGCTAAACAGCAAAAAATAAATCTACAAGAGAAAGACAGGAGCATTTATACATCTACGACCGAAACATGCAGCAATGTACAAAAAAGACGATTTTGCTGCCATTACTTGCGCCAAAAATATGAAGAAATTCTAAAAATTCTCTAACGACGATGCAGGTACCTCCGAAAAGAGAACGAGAATGATGAAGACGACGAAAATGAAGATGACTCAAAGCCGTTTAAGATGACTTTTAAGGCGAAAATAAGGCATTTGGGGCAATGCAATTAAGGATGTCCGATCTGTGGGGATGGTATAGTAGCTACAGAGCTACTACAGCCTCCCAAGAAGCCAGACCTATTCTAAAGAAAGAATACAACATTTCGAAACTACAACATTTAATTTAAATCAATTTATAAGTTTGTAAAAACCCATTGAGCACATATTCGTCATATAATAATTTATTTATATATAAAAATATGTCCGGTTTTCCTCCCTGACGCTATAACTCTAGAACGCACGAACTGATTTCCACGGTTTTGCATTTGTTTGAAAGATCTCGAGCTCCGTGAGGTTCATAGTGAAGAAATCTTCCAATCTATGTTCGGTTGCGTAAATAAAATGGGTTTTTTAACGGCATTTCCGGGTATAGACCGTAGTTGGCTGGGGCAGTTACAAATCAACCACGTGGTAGAAAATTAATTCTCTCCTGTTTCAGTTACAAACAAAAAGTTACTAACGATATAACTATAACTCCAGAACGCAGCAACCGATTTCCACGATTTTGAATTTGTTGGAAAGGTCTAACGCTCAGTGAAGTTTATAGCAAAGAAAAATAATAAAATAAATCGGGCTTTCCTTCCTGACGCTACCAAAATGCCGAAAGCACGACGTGCAAACATTGGCCGCCGCACTAGACATGCACGCCAGCAACAAGTGTATTCACAAAACTTAAGCGAAGAAAGACTAAATATAATAAGAAAAAATGGCCGATTGAGACAACGCGTGAGCACACGAAGGTCATTGGCATCATACGATCGCTAGGCATTCCTATATGATCCCACTGCAAACTACATTGATGACGACAATTTAGAAATTGGACCAATGACAACTGTATGCGGATATTGCAATGCATTAAAGCTGAAAAGAGAAACGGCTGGATTGTGCTGCGCAAGTGGAAAAGTCAAACTGGATTCATTACTTACACCACCACACCCACTGAAATCATTGATCGAAGGAACTGATTCCGATTCCAACCATTTGCTTCAACGCATCCTTGAATACAATAACTGCTTCCGCATAACTTCTTTTGGAGCTAATATCATTCGAGAAGGCAACTTCATGCCAACTTGTAAGGTAAAAGATACATCACAAACAACAAATCACTCACACCTATCAATTGTTTGCCAACACAGATACAAGGACAAATGTATCATTTGCATGGTTCAATGGTGCCAACACCAGACTTTTTCAGTTGTTTTTATGGCCGTTAGTTCTTGCTGCTTGAGGAATGTGGGGCATCGAGTGGGCTATGTTGATTTTGATTTCGGGATTGTTGCTGCAGTTCATACAATATGTTGGGTTTTGGCAAAGTTCTCTTTCGATGGTATGCTTTTGTCCTGAGCAAATGGTTTTTGGTGTCCAAAGCGAAGGCATTTTTTTTCATCGTAGTGGCAGTGGAATATAGGGCCGAACGCGAACAGATTCGTAGTCTATTTTAATTGACCCTGGTAGTTTGTGTGTTGGAAACGTTAGTGTGATAAGTCCAGTTTCTATTAATGTTTTGGTGCTGCTGTCGTTGTTTGTTGTGTTGTTGTTTAATTGGCGTTTCAAAATTTTTCTTACTTGGCTTTCGTTCTGTGCTTTTAGTTCTTGTTGGAGTTCGGCTTCACTTATGATACGTAGTTCATTGCAGTATATGACTCCTTTAGTAAAGTTAAGTGTTTTGTATTCTGTTGCTGTAATTTCCATGTTTGCCATTCGAGTAAGCTTAAGTAGTTTCAAAGCTTGCAATTTTTTTTTAGTTTTGAAGAGTTTCGAAGAGTTGTTGTCGTTTCGTTTTTAAACAATATATTTTGCTTCGCCTAGTTTTGTGTTGCTGTATATTCAGTTTGATGAACTTCGATTGGGTGGTTCTTGCATGATTGTTGTTTTTGAGCTAGGGACGAGTGCGCCTGTTAATGTTTATTGGTTTTTAACACCTTGCCTTTCGCCTTATAACGGGTGTTTTTTTACGCTTTTGGTTTTTCACGTTGGCAACACTGACATACTGCATGATGTTCATGACAGCTGTGAAAGATGCTGTGAAAAATGCTCAGTTTAGTTTGCCATTTCATTATGGAAAGACTTACGCCCGAACAACGTTTACAAATCATTGTAATTTATTATCAAAATTCGTGATCTGTGAAAAATGTGTTTCGCAAATTACGTCCATATTATGGTCGACACAACCGACCAACCGAGCAAGCCATAAAGGATATTGTGGACATATTTCGCACACATTTTACTTTATTGGACATTCAACCATCGAATCGTGTACGGAGAGTGCGGATATGTGGGGATATGTAAAGTCATTGGTTTACCAGGACAAACCAGCGTCAATTGGTGCATTGGAAGACAATATCAGTCGTGTTATTGGCGAAATTCCCTTAGACATGCTGGAAAAAGTGGTGCAAAATTGGACCTTCCGTGTTGATCACTTGAAACGCAGTCGCGGCCAACATTTACATGAAGTCATTTTTAAAAAGTAATTGGCAGAGATTGTTTTATCATCTCAAATAAAAATTTAACAATAATATTCAAATTTTGTGTGTTTCATTTCAATTTTAAAAACCAAACGCTTAAAAAAACACCCGTTATAATAGATTTTTAATTACATACAGTAGCGTGAAAAAGTAATTACAGGTTTTTAAGTTTCTAACTTAATCGTGGAAAGGATTCTTAATTAAGATTCCAGTGAACCATTTTTTGTTATATAATCCTTATACACATGTGAATAAAAAAGTGTATGTAGACCATTATTAGCATAAGGACATAAAATCAAAAACCTAACCTAACTAGCATATGGGGCATTCCGAAATCACTCACACGACTTTCGGAAGCAGAATAAAACTTTATATGTGAAATAAATCAAAGAAAATCAAATTTTTTACAATTAATCACTAAAAATTTTTTAAAGTACTTTTAGCGTACTATCAATCGTAATAAAAATGTTGGGCCTCCTGTTTTTACCTGTTGAGAAAAAAGAGCGGTCACTCACACGACATCAAATATACATGAGATTAGACATCATTGCTAACAATCGCCAAACTCTGCGAACTGTCTGAGAATTTTCAACTTTGAATATTTTTTGCATATATTAGAAATGTTAAGCTTTATTTGTAGACTTAAGATTTTTCCATATTGGCTTTGACCTTTGGCAGTGCCCCAAATAGGAACACCGTAGGTCCACATTGGCTTTAGAATGGTTTTGTATATTAAAAGTTTGACGTGGAGCCGCAGGGTAGACCTCCTTCCAACCAGCCAGAGGTGGCTCCTGAGTCTGGCGTTCAATTGGTTGCGTTTGTTGCTAAGAAACGTCCTCCAAGTGAGACGTCTGTCCATAATGAGACCCAGGTATTTAGCCGAGTCGTTGACTGGAATGGTACTCCCATCCAGATGTATCGGAGCGCAAATGTTGTTTGCACAGACTTCTTGGGGTTGACGACAATATTCCAGCGTCTAACTGCAATCAAACTGCCAGCAGTCTGCAGTGACTCATCGGAAGCCAAGAAGGCGGTGTCATCCGCATAGGTGGCAGTGAGAACTCGTGGGTCCGGAGATGTCGGCATGTCGGCAGTGTAGATGGTATACAGAATAGGGCCCAGCACGCTGCCCTGGGGGACTCCTGCTCTTATGCTCTTGATTACAGAGGTGTCATCACCGCATCTCACATAGAACATCCTATGGCAAAGATAGGAGCGCAGCCACATATAGAAGGGCGCTGGGAGAGCGGTCTTCAGCTTGTACAGCGGTCAGTGTGCCAAACCCTATCGAACGCTTGCTTAACTTCCAGAAAGACTGCGTTGCAGTACTTCTTCTCCTCAAATGCTTCCAGTATTTTACCCGTGATCCTGTGGCACTGCTCCGGTGTGCCATGGCACTCTCTGAAGCCAAATTGGTGATCGGGGATCAAGCCGGCCTCGTCCAGTGTTGTCCGCATTCTACGCAAGAATAGTCTCTCAACTATTTTGGAGAATACTGCCAATAGACTGATCGGACGATATGAGGCGAGGTTGGCTGCAGGTTTCCCAGGTTTTTGGATCGGGATGATTTCAGCGCACTTCCACTGGGAGGGAAAGTGTCCTATCAGGAAGCATTTGTTTATAATGTTGAGGAGAAGCTGAACTGCATTTGTTGGGAGGGTTTTGACTGATGGTACGTCAATGCCATCATATCCAGGCGAATTGGGCGACTTTAGCTTCGATCTCAGCGAGCAGTTCATCTAATTCGACGTGCCGGATGGGGAGAGCCATTTGGCAGGGGACATCTAAGAACTCTAGCGTTTGGCTAGCTTCGAGTTGTGAGCACCTATTAAACGGAGTGAAGGCTTCAGACAAATGGTTGGCGAAGGCTGCTGCAATGTCGCTGTCTGAGAGGCACCAGGTACCATCTTCCTTTTTAATAGGCTCCTTACTCTTGGTGGGCCTCTTGTTGATGTTTGTCAGCCGCCAAAGATTATGTTGCTGATCTCCAGGCTCGACGTTTTGCAGGAACTTTCTAAAGAATCTCGATGGAGACTGTATAAGAGTTCTTTACGATCCTTTGCCGCTCTGTTAAAGTCGGCCTTGTCCCTAGGGTTTCAAGAGTTCCGCCATACACGACGCAGTCGTCTCTTCTCAGCGACTGGTGAGGAAACTTCCGAATTCCAGAGATACGCATCTCTGCAGGAAACGATCCTTGTGTTAGAAGTAGGTGGCGGAGTGGCAAATGAGGCCGCTTTGTGTATTGCGATTTTGAGCCGCTCGATAGCATCGTCCAGGTCCTCTTCATCGTTCAGCTGAACCGTTGGATCCAAGTTATTTTGGAGCCATGTCTGGTAGGACTGAATGTTGGTACTTCTCTTGAACAATCTGCTTCTGACTGTATTCGTGCTGGCTGGCATGTTAATAAGCAGCTTGACTGCACAGTGATCTGAACAGAGCTCTAGATCGTTGCTTGCGACAATCCTGTGTCTGTTTACTCCTTTGGACACAGCAAAGTCCAATAAATCTGGGATCTTATTGGGATCAGTAGGCCAATATGTTAGCTCTCCAGTGGAGTGGCAGTCAAGCCTGCTGTTCGCCATGCAGTTATAAAGAGCCCTGCCCTTAGGATTTATGATAAGGGATCCCCACTACGTGTGTTTGGCATTACCTAGGGTGTCAAAGAGCTCTTGGAATTGAGTCTGTTAAAAACTTCTGCAAATTTTGTCCTTGTTGCTCAAATGCATGCACGATGGCATTTTTCCAGATACTTGGAAATTGCAAAATCTGGTGCTTCTACCAAAGCCGAACAAGCCAGCCGAGGACCCATCAGCATACAGGCCAATCTGCCTTTTAGACTCGATCTCTAAATTGTTTGAGAAACTGCTGGTGCAGACAATTGAGTCCGCCATCAAGCAGTCTGGCGACCTCTCACCGATGCAGTTTGGGTTTAGCCGCGCAAAGTCCACAATCGACGCGCTACAAACGGTAGTTGGCATATCCAGCAATGTCATCGAGGGCCAGCGATGGAAGGGTGGCAAGAAAGAATACTGCTTGGTCACCACTCTAGATGTGAGAAACGCCTTCAACACCGCAAACTGGAGTCGGATCCTAAGCTCTCTTCGGGAGTTTCGGGTACCAGAGTACCTAATCCTCGTGGTGGAAGACTATTTCCGAAATAGAATCTTGCGCTACAAGACCCAAAGTGGCTGGCGCACACATGTCGTCAAAGGAGGTGTCCCACAAGGCTCCGTTCTGGGTCCAATCCTATGGAACGTGATGTATGATGGCGTGCTTAGGCTTTCTCTACCATCTGGAACCCATATTGTCGGCTTTGCAGATGACGTGGCGATAGTGGTGGTAGCGATAGCCGTGGCAGTCGATATAGTCAAAGGATGGCTATACAATGTTGGCTTGCAGCTTGCAGTCCAAAAAACCGAAGCTGTCTTGATCAGCAGTCGTAAAGTCGTGGAGGTAGCTAAAATTTCTCTGGATACGTTACAAATAAGGTCATCCAGGGCAATACGCTATCTAGGCATCTTATTAGACACCCGCCTTAGCTTCAAGGAACACTTGGAGCACGCAAATAGAAAAGATGCAGAAATAGGCCGCTGAATTACGCGGTTCTTGCTCAACTCCAGAGGCCCAAGCCAACGGCAACGGGTACTACTGGTTAACGTGGTAAGATCGATAATGCTCTACGGAGCTCCTATTTGGGCAAAGGCTATGCGGCAGAAATCATATCGCCAAGGGATCGAATCGACGTACAGATTGGGAGCCATACGAGTGTGTCGAGGCTTCCGAACATTGTCAGACTAGGCTGCGCTAGTAGTAGCTGGACTGACACCTATCGATCTTCTGGCGAAGGAGTCCCAGTTTACATAATAGAAGGCAAACTAGTGAATAGACGCCACTGGCAAAACAAGAGGCCAAAAGAGCAGCCAGAAGAGCGAGCTTAGAAGACTGGCAAGCAAGATGGTCATCCTCAACCAAAGGCAGATGGACGTTTAGGCTGATCCCGAACTTGGAGCCCTGGCTCTCGAGAAGTCACGGCGAAGTTACGTTCGAGTTAACCCAACTGTTAAGTGGCCATGGGTGTTTCAACTCATACCTAACCGATTTGGGCACGAAAGCAGCCCAGTATGCGTTCTATGCCAAAACGGCGTGAACCCATGAGCTCGAAGAAACCTTTGGGGAACTACCTACGGTCGAGAACACCGTCAACATAATGTGTGCTAGCCAAGAATAATGGTCCGCGGCCTTTACAAGAGACAAAAGCTTGTGCTGCTACCAAAGCCATGAAAGCAAGCCGGCGAATCCATAGCATACAGACCTATATGCCTTCTGGACACGACAGGCAAAGTGCTTGAAAGAATCCTAGCGGATAGACTAGATGAGGCACTACATTCTGCCCAGAGTGCGCATGGTGCGCCAACGGAGAAAACGAGACGGCTGAACATGTCCTGTTCAGGTGCGGACGCTTCGACATCGAAGGAGAACACCTCGACGCGGAACTCGAGGCGGAACTCGAGGAGCAAATCACAGTATCCAACTTGGTCCCAATGATCATTCGTCGCAGGGAAAACTGGGAGGCATTCAATAAGTTCGCGGCTATCGCCATGACCGAGCTCCGCAGAGTGGAGCAGCTGAGTCGAGTCGAATGACCTGAGAGCAGGAAGCGGGTGGAAGCACGCCTGTGTGAAGCAATACGATCCTGCAAAAAAGAAACAGACTATTTAGGAGGCGCCTAGCAGTGTTTTCGTCACATACCTCTGCAGATTGCACTGGATTCCGGCGTGCTTTGGGCCCCGGGACTGGATTTGGTTGGTCACCTGGACACCGAGTAGAGGGAGAAGGGGGGCTGCCCCGCTGCCTTTCTCCCGCCTTTTTCCATACTCGCCCCCTATCCTCTTGCTGTGTGAGTGTGGAATTCAATTTAATTTCTCCAGGTCAACACATTGTCTTGTTGTTGAAGCTTGCAAGACTCTGCTTCTTCATCTCCACTGGGCTACCCAAGCAGCTGATCAGCAACCGTGTTGGACAGCGCTAAAGCCCAGGAGCGTGCAGTCGACAGGTGGCGCTTAGGGGATCTCGCAACGAGCGTTACGTTATTCCGTTCCCGCCCTTTATTTTCTCAAATTTAAAATCAAATAAATTCATTAAATTCAAATTCAAAAAAATAGTAATAGAGACGGAAACCCGGAGAAGAAAACCCGGCTTTCCCCAAATTTTTGGCAGTAACGAAGGCCATGGAGGCAGATATTGCAGACGAAGCGGCCATCTTTGGCAGAAAGCCAACACTTAGAATGTCGCCCAGAGAGTTGGTGTCTGATGTCTCCGATATTCCGGAACTTGATGAGCTGGGCAAGCTGCTCTATGCACTGGCCAAAACCTTCACCACAAAGGAAGGTGGCAAGCTACCAACTCGGCACGTAACTGCAGGTAACAAGGATGCGATTACGAGAATGTACGAGCTCCAAAGACTGCTCTGTCAAAATGCGATTGCCGGCAAACTCGCAAGCAAGCCCATAACGAGCGAAAAAGCGACGCAAATGTCCCCCGAGGCCGCCAAAGTGGAACTCAAAAAGCCGAAGCCGACTCGAAATCAGCCCAATGTGGACCTGTGCCTACAAAATGGTAATAAAGTCACACCGAAGAGTCCCCGCGAGGAACAGTCATCAAATAGAAACTCACTAATCAAGAAGCGGCGGGCGCACGATAGACCGTCATATGCCGATACTGTGAGAGACGCGGTAGCTGCTCCTGTGTCTCAGACGGCTAACAAGGCCTTGAATGGTCAACGCACCCAGCAGGAATGGCAGACTGTAGGTCAGAAAAACAAGAGACCAAGACCAGACGTCATATTTATAAACTGCGAGGATGCAGCCAGGCAGCAGCAAGTCACAGAGCTGATCACAACAAATGTTTCTCTGCAGAAGTACAGAGAGAAAGTCCGCAGCATCCGGAATTCTGCCGGCGGTATCACCATCCAAATGGTGAAACAGGATAACAATATCACACAGGGGCTAAAGGCGGCTATACAAGATGCACTTGGCGATAGCGCAGTAGTCCGAGTTCCCAAAAAGGCGATCTTTGTAGAGATTAAGGACATCCTGAGGGCTTACACGCCAGACGACGTGCTCAAAGCAGTGTTCGCATCGCAAGACGGAGATATTCCAGCAGATGCAGTGCCAAGACTACGAAAGGCATACGGCAACACGCAGATAGCGACCCAACGATTACCAGCCGAACTGGCCGAAAAGCTACTTAGCGAGGGTACTATTCGAATCGGATGGTCAATCTGTAGGGTGAGGATCAAGGTAGAACCACTCAGATGCTTCAAATGCTTGGAGTTCGGGCATGTAGCAAAAAAATGTGGCAGCCAATTTAACGCATCTCAACAGTGCTTCAACTGTGGCAGCACAGAGCACCATCGTGCCAGCGAATGTTGCGAAGAACCATCGTGCATCCTCTGTACCCGAGCGGGGGGGCAAAATGTCTCACATAAAACGCTAAGCAGGGTGTGTCCGGCGTTCCTGAAGGCCTTAAACAAAATCAGGGATGTTTAGAGCACTGCAGCTCAACCTCAATCATTGCAGGGCCGCCCATGACTTACTGACTCAGTCAGTCAGGGAGTTACGTGTAGCGGCTGCATTGATAAGTGAGCCTTACCGCCGCATGAGCAGTGGAGGCTGGATACAGTCGCTTGATGGAGGATCAGCAATTTGGTCATGTGAAAGTTTGCCATTTCAATTGGAAAATAATCACGCAGCTGTTGGATTTGTAAGAGCAGAGATATCTGGTGTACGAGTATATAGCTGTTACTTGGCCCCCAGCCTAAATGCCGATAATTATTATAGCATTCTAGATGCCCAAATTGACGACGCCAGAGGCCACGAAAAAGTGGTCATAGCAGGCGATTTTAACGCCTGGTCTGTGGATTGGGGAAGCGCAAGCACAAACTGGCAGTGACCATGAAGGCATCCTGTGCGACATAGGGGCCAATAGCAACAGAGCAACAACTACGCGCCACTCGTGCAAAGGGTACAAAGCTGAGACGCTAAACCCGCAGATATTCGCCGAATCGCTGGTCATTAATACCACAAATGACCCTGAGACTGCAGCAGATGCGGTGACAACTTGCCTCACAGAAGCATGTAACAGGAGTATGGCAAGACGAGGCACATATCGGCGACACCACACACCCGTGTACTGGTGGTCTAACGATATCGCCTCAGCTAGAAGAGACTGCCACATAGCGCGTCGCCAATATTCTCGGTCAGGAGGCAGCGATAATGCGGAAACACTGAGGCTGCAGTATAAGTCTAAGAGAAAAATACTCAAAAGAGCAATCAAAGAGAGCAAGCGTAAGCTATTCCTCGAACTTTGTGACGCGGCTGACACAGATCGTTAGGGAAAGGCATACAATATAATAGTAAAAAAGCTTCACGGGCACAAGCACCAAGCTCCGACAGACTCAGAGAAACTCGGCCGCATCGTCCCCAGCCTTTTCCCGACAGTGCATGACCCAGCAGATATGCAAGATCCATCGGCGACACCAGCAGAATATGATTCAGAGATTACGGTGAGAGAGGTAATTGATGCTGCAAGGAAAATCGCAGACGACAAAACGCCAGGCCCAGATGGCATTCTAAGCCGCGCCACTAAGCTAGCGGTGTCTCAAAAACTGGTCCCGATTCCCAAGCCTGATAAGCCACCAGATGATCCCTCAGCATATAGGCCCATTTGCCTGCTCGACACTCTAGGCAAAGTGTTTGAAAGAGTCATCTGCAGTAGACTGGAAATGGCCATAAGAGAGGTAGGGGACTTGGCTCCGCTCCAGTTCGGGTTTCCCAGAGCACGCTCGACTGTCGATGCCATAAAAACAGTGGTAGACATGGCGGCAAATGCAATTGAAGGCATAAGATGGAAAGGCGGAGACAAGGAGTATTGCCTGATTGTCACACTTGACGTCAAAAATGCATTTAATTCTGCCCGCTGGAGTAAAATTCTAGCTGCATTGGAAGGATTTGGAGTGCCCAGGTACCTAACACGTATTATACGTGGCTACCTCAGCAACCGGACTCTCCTGTACAGTACCGATGACGGGCCCAGAACGCATCGCATCACAGCTGGAGTCCCTCAGGGCTCGGTATTAGGGCCGACATTATGGAATGTAATGTACGACGGCATTCTTCGTTTGACGCTACCGGCAGGATGCACGATGGTGGGCTTCGCCGACGACATTGCACTGGTGGTAGTTGCGAAACATCTGAGCCTGGTAGAAACTAAATGCAATGAGGCAGTGTTGACGGTCAAAAGCTGGAGGACAGTATGGGGTTGGAGCTGGCGGCACAAAAAACGGAGGAAGTGCTAGTCAGTAGCAGAAAAAAGGTGGAGACAGCATCAATTAGAATTGCGGATGAAACGGTTGCGTCCAAGCGAGCACTGCGTTACCTTGGAGTGATAATTGATACCAGGCTAAGTTTCAGGGAACATTTGGCGATGACTAACACAAAGGCTGCAGGCACTTGCAGGGCACTTTCACGTATCATGCTCAATTCCAGGGGCCCCAAACAATGGAGAAGGCAGCTTCTCAGGACGGTCCTTAAATCCGTAATTTTATATGCCGCGCCCATATGGGCCAGAGCAGCAGCAACACATAGCTACACCAGAGGATTGGCAGCGACATACTGGCTGAGTGCCCTACGAGTCTGCTGTGCATTCAGGACTGTATCCACGGAGGCAGTACTGGTAATTGCGGGCATGCCACCAATTGATCTACTAGCCCTAGAGGATCAGGAAGTGTTCTTGGCAATTCACAGCAACAACGCAACTAGAAGGAAGAAGCACAGAAGCGAGGCAGCGCACAATTGATAGATGGCAAAGGAGGTGGGATGAGGCATTGAACGGAAGATGGACTCACTCGATAATTCCTAATATAGGAGGCTGGATAGGAAGAAATCATGGCCAAGTGTCGTTCCCGATGACACAATTCTTAAGCGGGCACGGTTGCTTTCGCAGCTATCTGCATCGTTTTTCGACAACAGTGCGCTATGCATTTGGTGCACCGAAGACATTGAGGGGGAGGTGCACCGAAGACATTGAGGAGGATGCTAGCCATGCACTATTTACGTGTGGCCGATTTGCGGAGCAGCGGACTCGGCTGGGAACACAGCTGGGTACATCTATTAACGCGGGCAATTTAATCTCGATTATGTTAGAAAGCGAATCTAACTGGACAGCATGCAGCGACTATGCGGCGTCTACAGCGGCTGGGCTTCGCAGGCTAGAACGCGAGAGGGCTAGGGTAGGGTAAGTAGGGAATTTCTGTACTTTCGATGCAGTGGCCCACTGGCTAGTCCCGAAAGTAATGTTCCCTACACCCAAATGCACAAGCCACCAGCAGTAACATACTTTCCCTTTCCTATATTTCTGTTTATTTTTCTTTTACCTATGTAGCCTATGTTATTACTTGTAATATTTCTTGTTAAATTCCTATAACTTACCATACTATATTCCAACATCTAATCATCTAAACGAATTAAAAAAAAAAAAAAAAACACATACACATGCACATTCACATACACATACACATACACATACACATACACATACTTATACACAGACACACAGTAGAGGAACGACGCTGGTTCGTCGCTCCATCAAAAAATCCGGTTTTTAACTCGTTTGCGGGAGGTGTACGCTCTGCAAAGTAAAACGGACGGTGTGAGACGGTGTTGGCTACGCAGGCTTACTCACGGTTTTTGCGAATCGCCTGCCATACGGTCGTGATTCCGCTTAAGTTTTGTTAGGGCCGGCTGCGGTCGTTCGATCAGGGATGGTGAGGGGCGCCAGTAGCTCTTCCCGCCTCTCTCGCGCTCGCGTGTGTTGTAGTGGGGTGGTCGCACCCCTACCAACATCAACACCGATAACTGAAGGGGAAAAATCACTATCCTGGTTTGAGTCATCTCTCCCTTTTGTATTTGCTTTTTTGTTTCCCACCTTGTTTACAGCTGGATAACGTGACTCGTGGTGTGAGTATCAGCTGTGCACTGGGCAGGCCAACCCGGGCTTAAAAGCCCCGATATTGGCACCTGCCAACCCCGCGCATTGCGCCTAAAGCTTGAAAGCTTTTAAGCAAAGTTTCAAAGCCCGATCACGCAAAGTGCGGTATACTTTTGGGGATTACAAGATATATAGCCGGGTCTCAGCCCCCTAGCTGTCAACTCGGTCAGTGGGACCCAAGGCAAGCACTCAGCCTTGGAGGGGAAAGTACCAGGTTCAAATCCGCACTGTGTAAAAATTTTCAATTGCATTTTTTCATAATAATTAATTGTCAGAAAATTTCTAACAATTAATTTGGGTTTATTGGAACCAGTGGTTGACACTTTCGTCTGTCACAGACCGAAATTTCCAAGTGTGTGGAGCCGAGCAGGGAGCGGCATAACTTCCATAAAGCCCAGGGGGGAAATACCTGGTTGCAAGCAATGGAGGGCTTGAGATCGGCTGGCTGGATGGCGGCGCCAACAAGTGGGCGGCGTCATTCATTGGCGCTCGCCACAGTGCCGGTCAGATGGTCTGAATCTGTTTACGAGGGCAGCCCAGCGAGTCAGCTAGAGATAGAGGCTATGTTCGGGGTGGGGCTTCCGCCAGGAATAGAGGAGATATTTGGTGTGCCCCACGAAGCGCCAAAGAGACTGCGTGAAGACTCGCTGAGTCCACCAGCAGGCGGTGAGGCACAACCAAAGAAATCCAGGTTGCAACAAGTTAGGAGTGGCAAGCATGAGGTGGCAGAAATGAGAGTTCTAGAGAGGGAAGGAGGCAAGCGTGCCTTTACGAAAGCGCTTAGAGAGAAAATAGACAGACTGAGAGATTTGCAGCAGATTGTTAGCCTCGCTCTGCGCAAGAACAGCGACCCCGAACCAGTAGTGGCATGCCCCAAATGCAGCATAGCGCTAACGAAATCCTTCGCTACCAAAGGACAGCAATCGGATAACTTGCAACAGGCAAGGATGCCCCGCCAAAAAACAGTCGGAAACACTTCGGAAACTTTTTTGCTGAATGGCAAAAATTCCCCGCCGCAAGGAAATTTTTTTCCAAACGCAGGCCAACAATCAGAGCCCGCTTGGCAGACAGTGGCTGCGCGACCAGCGAAAAAGGCGATACCTAAGAAGCGTCCACCTGCTATTTTGGTCCAAGGAAAAGGCAATGTCTCGTACAGCGAGATGGTGAAGCTGGTTACTAGGAGCCAGGACGAGAAGCTCATTGCTGTGGGCGACAGTGTTCGCACGGTAAGACGAACTGCGAAGGGAGACCTGCTTCTGGAGCTAAATCCGTCTGGCGCCGAAATAGTCGGCCAGCTGAGAGAGGACATAGGAGTGGCCCTAGCCGGACAGGTTGAGGCGCGCGCATTGTCAAATCTCACCAGGATAGATGTGCTGGATATGGACGGTGAGACCACGTGAGGCGAGATAGTACTGATAGTAATTGAAGACTCGGATATAAAAAGTCTGCGCCCGGCCCACGACGGCTGTCAAAGGGCAGTCTTATGCGTTCCGTCATCAGTTGCCGAGATCATCTTGAAGGCTGGCAACCTCAAGATAGGATTTTCTGTGTGCCGCATCCGCAAAAACACATCGGCGGTCAGATGTTACAGGTGTCTAACGTTCGGCCATGTAGCAGCTCGTTGTTTGGACCCGGTGGACAGGACAAACTGGTGCCTGAGATGCGGAGGCAAGGATCACAAGGCGAAGGAGTGCAGTAACGCACTTAACTGCTGTCTATGCGAGGCGGCCGGCATAAGCAATAGAGCCCACGCGGCCGGTAGCCAGCGATGTCCATCAACGACGGGAGTACCACCAAAGGCGATCGATAAGGGCCACCAAAATGAGTAGATTCCTCCAGCTGAATCTTAACCACTGAGAGGCAGCACACAACCTACTTGCGCAGAACATGCATGAAGTCAAAGTAGCGATCATAAGCCAGCCCTTCAGAAGAAAGTCCACTGGCAATTGGGTGGCCAGTACCACCGGTAAGGCTGCACTTTAAGCATGCGGCGCCTCTCCGATCCAATTGCGACTCCCTATGGCAGGAGAGCACTTTGTACGCGCACAGGTAGACGGAAAATGGGTCTATAGCTGCTACCTGCCCCCCAGCGTGAGCCATGAGAACTTTTGCAAAGCGCTCGACGAGATAGCCAACGACGCGCGCTCTCGCAATCCCCTCGTTATTGCAGGGGACTTCAACGCATGGGCCCTTGACTGGGGGAGCGCGGTTACCAATGCGAGAGGACGCTCGCTTCTGGAAGCCTTTGCATCACTGGACGTAGCCCTTCTGAACAGAGGGTCACGCTTCACATTCAGCAGTGCAATCGGCGGGTCCGTCATAGACCTCACCTTCGTAAGCGGTGGGCTATTTAGGTCTTCATCATGGAGCGTTGGCGAAATCTATACGGGCAGCGACCACGAGGCGATAATATTCTCGCTAGGTGTCACCCAACCCCGTCGGGTGGCGCCGCCCCAAAGCAGGGTATACAAGAGCGACACTCTGGACGTAAGAGCCTTCGCCGATGCATTGGCGGCACACGAGTGGACCCAGAGCACAGCCCAGCGAATGGCAGATCAGCTATCCAGCATGCTGGCTGCATCGTGCAACGCGAGCATGGCGGTAAGGAGACCTTTCAAGGGACGTCAGCAACCGGTACCCAGCATGCTGGAAAGCGAGGTCAACTGGGTGGCGTTGTGCTCATACATCGGAGTCGTCATGCGCGAACTTAGAAGACTGGGACGTACCGCCGGGCGGGCATCTTTTGTGTATTCATGTTCCTTTCAGTTTGTTGTATTTCGTTGGCTAATATGTTATTTTGTTAGTAAATGAATTAACACTAGATTTACCAAGAAATTTGTATACCTATTTATACCAAAGCCAGTCAATTTGACTGGTTAAGAAAAGTCCTATTATTTTATATTACAATTCGTAATCCTTTAAAAGATTTAATGAGAAATAAAAAAATATAAGTAAAAAAATAAAAATGCATCAATTGTGTTAGAAAGTTTTTTTCTACACATTTTCCGCAAACATATTTCTTGCAGACGCCACAAATCGTAGTTCTCTTGTTGTTGTTACAATGCCCTATTTGGCACCATTTACGTACAGGCCGGGGATTCTGCGTTACTGGACGGTGATTTTCATTCGCCTTTCTTCGGCTTGATAACTGATATTCATATTGATATTGATACTGATATTGATATATTGATACTGATATTGATATATGATATCATAAATATATATAAATATATATATATATAATATATATATATAATCATAAACCCAGTCAAAATGACTGGTTACGGTATAAGTGCCAAAAACAAAAAAAATTTTTTTTCCTATAAACACAAAATGAAATTAACTTATCAAATTATCTGTATTTAGTGGTTATTTAAAAAGTCATAACATAATATCGAAAAAAAAATAAAAACACTTAATCAATATTTATGAAATAAAAAGTAAAACCAGTCATTTTGACTGGTGTGGTAGATCTAGTGTTAAAGAAAAACACATACACATACACATACACATACACATACACATACACATACACATACACATACACATACACATACACATACACATACACATACACATACACATACACATACACATACACATACACATACACATACACATACACATACACATACACATACACATACACATACACATACACATACACATACACATACACATACACATACACATACACATACACATACACATACACATACACATACACATACACATACACATTTTAGAAAGAGTAGTAGGATGATGCGGTCGCCAGTGGCTTCGCCGGCTGGGCCACCGTTACCACCGTCTGATGGCCAAACGAGTGCGACGCCGATAATAAGCCCGGTTGTGCTATCGCGCATCCCGGAGCTTGACGACTTGGGCAATCTCCTACGCCAACTGGAGAACACTTTTAAGAAAAAGGATGACGGTAAACCGCAGGTTCGTCACGTGAACCAAAACACGATGCAAGACATAAGGCGCATGATAGAGCTGCAAACAGCGATTTGCCATATAGTTCTTGGCGACGATGCAAGACATAAGGCGCATGATAGAGCTGCAAACAGCGATTTGCCATATAGTTCTTGGCGACAAATGCGTAAAAAACAACACAGTGGATGTGGCCACGCAGGCCACATGTCCTGCATCCAAACCAACCAAGCGTATTGGGAACTCGGTAGCACACTCCGATAGCCCAAAGCGCCCGAGAGAGGAGCCACTAGGGCAGAGGAATACTCCGCCCAAAAGAAAGCGAGGCAGCGGGCAGCCAAAGCCCTCGTATGCGGCTATGTTAGGCGGTAGTGCATCCACAAGCGCTAGTGCTATTGAGGGCGAGCCTATATGTACTCATGGGCCATCCCCAGATTGGCAGGTGGTCTCAACGAGGCGCAAGCCGCGCAGAGGTCGGCCAGATGCCATTATTATCAAGGCGGAAGAGGGCATTTCGTATGCGCAAATGTTGAAAATGGTAACCCGTCGGGACGACGGGCGGCTAAATTGTATTAAAGACGAAGTAGCAAGGGCCAGGAAAACGCAAAATGGCGATCTGCTTCTTGAGCTTAAAACCAAAGATGGCGACCGGAAAATACAAGAGGAGCTACGCAACGTATTGGGCATGAACGCCAAAGTTCGAACTGTCACTGACGTGTCACACATAGAACTGCGGAAGCTAGATTGCCTGGTAACGGCAACCGACATCATTGCGGCCATCACAAAGGCAACGGGTATAGCGGAAAGTGCCATAACGGTGAAGACGCTTCGGCCAACTTTTAACGAGACCCAAATGGCAGTTGTATGTCTGCCACAGACGTCGGCGGCCTTTCTTGTTAAGAAGAGAGCACTGATAGTGGGATGGTTCAGCTGCCACATCAGGGAAAGAGTGGCTCAGCAGAGATGTTACAAATGCCTCAATTTTGGACATGTGGCTTTCAACTGCAAGAGCAGAGTTGACCGAACCAGCTGGTGCTTCAGATGTGGACAGCCCGGGCATAAAGCTGCGGCTTGCGAAAACGATCCAAATTGTTACAACTGCGTCGAAGCAAACCGCATCGACAGGAAGCATTTTGCCGGCAGCAAAGATTGCCCGTTGACAAGATCTGGCGCGCAATTAACAAACAATCAGGTATGAAGTTTATTCAACTAAACTTCAACCATTGTGCAGTTGCACAGGATCTGTTGGCGCAAACAGCGCGTGATGTAGACGCCGATATAGCGATTTTGAGCGAGCCGTATAAAACAGGAGATGGCCCCCTGTGGGCAGTGGACTCGTCTACCAAAGCTGCCATTTGGTTATGCGGAAAAAACGTGCCGGTTATGGAGTCGATCTATTCGTCCCTTGGCTATGTTCGCGCAAAAATCGGGGATATGTGGTACTATAGTTGCTACCTAGCCCCTAGCCTGAGACTCACTGAATTTAAGAGAATAATAGACTCAATCGCCGCTGATGCAAGTTCAAAACAAAATGTTACAATCGCAGGTGACTTTAACGCTTGGTCCGAAGAATGGGGCAGCAGTTCATCTAATGCCAGGGGCAGAACGCTTCTCGAGTCCTGGGCCATCCTCGATATTGCTGTGCTTAACACTGGATCCAAGCACACGTTTAGCAGGGCGGGATACGGCTCTGTAATAGATATTACATTTACAAGTGCCTGTCTTTTCCCCAACTCAACCTGGGAACTATGTGATTTTTACACTGGTAGCGATCACCTGGCCATTATATGCTCCATCAGGAAAAGCGCGCCCCAAGGGCCGAATCATCTGCGAACAGATCAAGGTGGCCAATCATTCCGCGTGGACACTCTTAATCCATCGATTTTTGCGTCGGCACTCAGCATTCCGCGACTAGACGGCGATGCATCAAGGCAGGCGGACACCATTATGGACGCAGTGGGGGCGGCATGCATCGCTAGCATGAAGTCCCGAAGAGGGCATAGCCGACATCGAGCCCCTGTCTACTGGTGGGATGAAAACATTGCGGAGGCAAGAAAAAGTGTCTTCGTGCTAGAAGGCTCTACCAAAGATCGCGTGGCAGATCGGAGTTCCTGCTGCTGCAAGCAGAATTTGCAGCCAGAAGAAGGGAACTTAAAGAGCTTATTAAGGCACGAAAAAATCCTGTTTTCTTGAACTTTGCGACTCTATAGAAAATGACCCCTGGGGCTTGGCCTATAAAATTGCCATGAAAAAGCTTAGGGCTGTTAAGCCGGCAGCTCCAGATGAAGAGCGCATGGCTACGATTGTGGAAATTTTGTTTCCGGCCACCTCATCAATAGGCCCGAAAGAAATGCAGCATACTACTTTGCTAGTAGACTGGCCCATCACTGGAGAAGAGGTGTTAGTGGCGGCATCGAGACTGCAGAACGACAAGGCTCCTGGCCCGGATAGCATCCCCAACAAGGCCCTAAAACTTGCCATTGGCCTACAATCCGAAAGATTTGCTGAAGTTTTTAATGCTTGCATGGGTGAAGGTACATTTCCGGACAGATGGAAAAGGCAGAATCTGGTTCTGATTCCAAAGCCAAACAAACCTGTAGAAGACCCATCTGGATACAGGCCAATTTGTCTTCTGGATGCCGCAGGAAAAATCTTTGAGAGGCTACTCAGCACCAGAATAGAGGCAGCAATTAAAGTGGCTGGCGACCTCTCGCCTATGCAATTTGGGTTCCGCAGAGCTATGTCCACTGTTGATGCCATCAAATCTGTTGTCGACACTGCTGCTAAGGCTATAGAGGGGCAACGTTGGAAGGGAGGGCAAAAGCAGTATTGCCTTGTCACCACGCTGGACGTTAAAAACGCCTTTAACACAGCAAATTGGAACAACATTCTCGCAGCATTGCGAAACTTTAGAGTCCCGGCGTATCTCATAAGAATCATGGAGGACTACTTCAGAAATAGAGTTCTGTACTATAGATCGCACGGCGGGACGCATACCTACAATGTTAAAGGAGGCGTACCCCAAGGATCCGTCCTCGGCCCTCTACTTTGGAATGTAATGTATGACGGAATCCTGCGCATCCAACTCCCGAGTGGCGCGCGGCTGGTGGGCTTCGCTGACGATGTTGCCATAGTAGTGACGGCTAAATTTCTGGGACAAGCCGAGGAATTAACTGCGCGTTCCATCGGAATGGCTAAGGACTGGCTAGCCTCTGCAGGACTAGAGCTTGCAGTTCAAAAGACTGAAGCAGTCTTAATAAGTAGTCGAAAAATGGTCGAGGTTGCCAACATCATCGTTGACGCCACCACGATAACCTCTACACGGGCCATCAGGTATCTTGGTATACACCTGGACACGCGCCTGTCCTTCAAGGAGCATCTGGAGCTTGTTGGAGCCAGGGCAGCTGAGTTGGGACGGTCACTTAGCCGCATCATGCTCAACAGCAGAGGCCCAAAACAAGGTCGGCGCCTGCTTCTGATGAACGTTATGAAGTCCACTATGCTCTATGGGGCACCAGCCTGGGCCAAGGCCATGACGGTCAAAACATACAGGAGACGCCTAGAGAGCACATACCGTCTTGCTGCGCTGAGAGTCTGCTGCGGCTTTCGCACAATATCGGACGATGCCGCTCTTGTTATAGCAGGTATGACGCCCATCGATCTGCTAGCATATGAAGCACAACGCATCTATACCATTAAGATGGAGTCAGCGCCGAGTCCTGCTGAGCTAAAGGTGGTTAAGACCGTGGCACGTCAGGAAAGTTGGGACGCCTGGCAACTTCGCTGGACCAACTCGACGAAGGGCAGGTGGACATTCAGGCTTATTCCTGATCTGAAGATGTGGCTGCAACGGAAGCACGGCGAGGTTACGTTTGAGCTGACACAAATACTCAGCGGCCACGGATGCTTTGGGGAATATCTCCACAGATTTGGTCATCAGGCAAGTGCGGAGTGCACTTGGTGCGGAAACGGTGTGGCGGAGAGCCCTGATCATGCTCTCTTCGCATGCGCTATGTTTGAGACAGAAAGGCAGGCGGCCGAACTGCTCTGTGGCGAGCCATTGTCGTCACAGAATCTGGTTCAACTGATGACGCTAAGCAAACCAAATTGGACAGCTATTTGTACCTTTGCGGCACAGGTGATCCGCAAACTACGCGCGCGAAAGGCAGCGCAATACAGGCGGGGTCTGAAAAGTCCACAACCCTACTCCCCCACACATCCTGCGATGCAATGCCCCCAGGCGGTCCCGCACACCCACAAATTTCAAATTTCTCATTTCTTCTTCTTTGAACAAAACTATCCTTTCTTTGTTGCCCACTGTTTTCTATATTTATTTGTTAACCTAATTGTAATTCCTTTATCCCAAATAAACGAATTAAAAAAAAAAATACACATACACATACACATACACATACACATACACATACACATACACATACACATACACATACACATACACATACACATACACATACACATACACATACACATACACATACACATACACATACACATACACATACACATACACATACACATACACATACACATACACATACACATACACATACACATACACATACACATACACATACACATACACATACACATACACATACACATACACATACACATACACATACACATACACATACACATACACATACACATACACATACACATACACATACACATACACATACACATACACATACACATACACATACACATACACATACACATACACATACACATACACATTTTAGAAAAAGTAGTAGGATGATGCGGTCGCCAGTGGCTTCGCCGGCTGGGCCACCGTTATTACCGTCTGATGGTCAAACGAGTGCAACGCCGACAAGAAGCCCGGTTGTAGTATCGCGCATCGCGGAGCTTGACGACTTGGGCAATCTCCTACGCCAACTGGAGAACACATTTAAGAAGAAGGATGACGGTAAACCGCAGGTTCGTCACGTGAACCAAAACACGATGCAAGACATAAGGCGCATGATAGAGCTGCAAACAGCGATTTGCCATATAGTTCTTGGCGACGATGCAAGACATAAGGCGCATGATAGAGCTGCAAACAGCGATTTGCCATATAGTTCTTGGCGACAAATGCGTAAAAAACAACACAGTGGATGTGGCCACGCAGGCCACATGTCCTGCATCCAAACCAACCAAGCGTATTGGGAACTCGGTAGCACACTCCGATAGCCCAAAGCGCCCGAGAGAGGAGCCACTAGGGCAGAGGAATACTCCGCCCAAAAGAAAGCGAGGCAGCGGGCAGCCAAAGCCCTCGTATGCGGCCATGTTAGGCGGTAGTGCATCCACAAGCGCTAGTGCTATTGAGGGCGAGCCTATATGTACTCATGGGCCATCCCCAGATTGGCAGGTGGTCTCAACGAGGCGCAAGCCGCGCAGAGGTCGGCCAGATGCCATTATTATCAAGGCGGAAGAGGGCATTTCGTATGCGCAAATGTTGAAAATGGTAACCCAACGGGACGACGGGCGGCTAAATTGTATTAAAGACGAAGTAGCAAGGGCCAGGAAAACGCAAAATGGCGATCTGCTTCTTGAGCTTAAAACCAAAGATGGCGACCGGAAAATACAAGAGGAGCTACGCAACGTATTGGGCATGAACGCCAAAGTTCGAACTGTCACTGACGTGTCACACATAGAACTGCGGAAGCTAGATTGCCTGGTAACGGCAACCGACATCATTGCGGCCATCACAAAGGCAACGGGTATAGCGGAAAGTGCCATAACGGTGAAGACGCTTCGGCCAACTTTTAACGAGACCCAAATGGCAGTTGTATGTCTGCCACAGACGTCGGCGGCCTTTCTTGTTAGGAAGAGAGCACTGATAGTGGGATGGTTCAGCTGCCACATCAGGGAAAGAGTGGCTCAGCAGAGATGTTACAAATGCCTCAATTTTGGACATGTGGCTTTCAACTGCAAGAGCAGAGTTGACCGAACCAGCTGGTGCTTCAGATGTGGACAGCCCGGGCATAAAGCTGCGGCTTGCGAAAACGATCCAAATTGTTACAACTGCGTCGAAGCAAACCGCATCGACAGGAAGCATTTTGCCGGCAGCAAAGATTGCCCGTTGACAAGATCTGGCGCGCAATTAACAAACAATCAGGTATGAAGTTTATTCAACTAAACTTCAACCATTGTGCAGTTGCACAGGATCTGTTGGCGCAAACAGCGCGTGATGTAGACGCCGATATAGCGATTTTGAGCGAGCCGTATAAAACAGGAGATGGCCCCCTGTGGGCAGTGGACTCGTCTACCAAAGCTGCCATTTGGTTATGCGGAAAAAACGTGCCGGTTATGGAGTCGATCTATTCGTCCCTTGGCTATGTTCGCGCAAAAATCGGGGATATGTGGTACTATAGTTGCTACCTAGCCCCTAGCCTGAGACTCACTGAATTTGAGAGAATAATAGACTCAATCGCCGCTGATGCAAGTTCAAAACAAAATGTTACAATCGCAGGTGACTTTAACGCTTGGTCCGAAGAATGGGGCAGCAGTTCATCTAATGCCAGGGGCAGAACGCTTCTCGAGTCCTGGGCCATCCTCGATATTGCTGTGCTTAACACTGGATCCAAGCACACGTTTAGCAGGGCGGGATACGGCTCTGTAATAGATATTACATTTACAAGTGCCTGTCTTTTCCCCAACTCAACCTGGGAACTATGTGATTTTTACACTGGTAGCGATCACCTGGCCATTATATGCTCCATCAGGAAAAGCGCGCCCCAAGGGCCGAATCATCTGCGAACAGATCAAGGTGGCCAATCATTCCGCGTGGACACTCTTAATCCATCGATTTTTGCGTCGGCACTCAGCATTCCGCGACTAGACGGCGATGCATCAAGGCAGGCGGACACCATTATGGACGCAGTGGGGGCGGCATGCATCGCTAGCATGAAGTCCCGAAGAGGGCATAGCCGACATCGAGCCCCTGTCTACTGGTGGGATGAAAACATTGCGGAGGCAAGAAAAAAGTGTCTTCGTGCTAGAAGGCTCTACCAAAGATCGCGTGGCAGATCGGAGTTCCTGCTGCTGCAAGCAGAATTTGCAGCCAGAAGAAGGGAACTTAAAGAGCTTATTAAGGCACGAAAAAAATCCTGTTTTCTTGAACTTTGCGACTCTATAGAAAATGACCCCTGGGGCTTGGCCTATAAAATTGCCATGAAAAAGCTTAGGGCTGTTAAGCCGGCAGCTCCAGATGAAGAGCGCATGGCTACGATTGTGGAAATTTTGTTTCCGGCCACCTCATCAATAGGCCCGAAAGAAATGCAGCATACTACTTTGCTAGTAGACTGGCCCATCACTGGAGAAGAGGTGTTAGTGGCGGCATCGAGACTGCAGAACGACAAGGCTCCTGGCCCGGATAGCATCCCCAACAAGGCCCTAAAACTTGCCATTGGCCTACAATCCGAAAGATTTGCTGAAGTTTTTAATGCTTGCATGGGTGAAGGTACATTTCCGGACAGATGGAAAAGGCAGAATCTGGTTCTGATTCCAAAGCCAAACAAACCTGTAGAAGACCCATCTGGATACAGGCCAATTTGTCTTCTGGATGCCGCAGGAAAAATCTTTGAGAGGCTACTCAGCACCAGAATAGAGGCAGCAATTAAAGTGGCTGGCGACCTCTCGCCTATGCAATTTGGGTTCCGCAGAGCTATGTCCACTGTTGATGCCATCAAATCTGTTGTCGACACTGCTGCTAAGGCTATAGAGGGGCAACGTTGGAAGGGAGGGCAAAAGCAGTATTGCCTTGTCACCACGCTGGACGTTAAAAACGCCTTTAACACAGCAAATTGGAACAACATTCTCGCAGCATTGCGAAACTTTAGAGTCCCGGCGTATCTCATAAGAATCATGGAGGACTACTTCAGAAATAGAGTTCTGTACTATAGATCGCACGGCGGGACGCATACCTACAATGTTAAAGGAGGCGTACCCCAAGGATCCGTCCTCGGCCCTCTACTTTGGAATGTAATGTATGACGGAATCCTGCGCATCCAACTCCCGAGTGGCGCGCGGCTGGTGGGCTTCGCTGACGATGTTGCCATAGTAGTGACGGCTAAATTTCTGGGACAAGCCGAGGAATTAACTGCGCGTTCCATCGGAATGGCTAAGGACTGGCTAGCCTCTGCAGGACTAGAGCTTGCAGTTCAAAAGACTGAAGCAGTCTTAATAAGTAGTCGAAAAATGGTCGAGGTTGCCAACATCATCGTTGACGCCACCACGATAACCTCTACACGGGCCATCAGGTATCTTGGTATACACCTGGACACGCGCCTGTCCTTCAAGGAGCATCTGGAGCTTGTTGGAGCCAGGGCAGCTGAGTTGGGACGGTCACTTAGCCGCATCATGCTCAACAGCAGAGGCCCAAAACAAGGTCGGCGCCTGCTTCTGATGAACGTTATGAAGTCCACTATGCTCTATGGGGCACCAGCCTGGGCCAAGGCCATGACGGTCAAAACATACAGGAGACGCCTAGAGAGCACATACCGTCTTGCTGCGCTGAGAGTCTGCTGCGGCTTTCGCACAATATCGGACGATGCCGCTCTTGTTATAGCAGGTATGACGCCCATCGATCTGCTAGCATATGAAGCACAACGCATCTATACCATTAAGATGGAGTCAGCGCCGAGTCCTGCTGAGCTAAAGGTGGTTAAGACCGTGGCACGTCAGGAAAGTTGGGACGCCTGGCAACTTCGCTGGACCAACTCGACGAAGGGCAGGTGGACATTCAGGCTTATTCCTGATCTGAAGATGTGGCTGCAACGGAAGCACGGCGAGGTTACGTTTGAGCTGACACAAATACTCAGCGGCCACGGATGCTTTGGGGAATATCTCCACAGATTTGGTCATCAGGCAAGTGCGGAGTGCACTTGGTGCGGAAACGGTGTGGCGGAGAGCCCTGATCATGCTCTCTTCGCATGCGCTATGTTTGAGACAGAAAGGCAGGCGGCCGAACTGCTCTGTGGCGAGCCATTGTCGTCACAGAATCTGGTTCAACTGATGACGCTAAGCAAACCAAATTGGACAGCTATTTGTACCTTTGCGGCACAGGTGATCCGCAAACTACGCGCGCGCGAAAGGCAGCGCAATACAGGCGGGGTCTGAAAAGTCCACAACCCTACTCCCCCACACATCCTGCGATGCAATGCCCCCAGGCGGTCCCGCACACCCACAAATTTCAAATTTCTCATTTCTTCTTCTTTGAACAAAACTATCCTTTCTTTGTTGCCCACTGTTTTCTATATTTATTTGTTAACCTAATTGTAATAACTTTTTCCCAAATAAACGAATTAAAAAAAAAAAATACACATACACATACACATACACATACACATACACATACACATACACATACACATACACATACACATACACATACACATACACATACACATACACATACACATACACATACACATACACATACACATACACATACACATACACATACACATACAGTCTCCAGAGTACGTCGCACAGCTAAAGACGCGCTGCTACTGGAGCTTCGCAAGGACTCTGCTACGAGCATAAAATCGCTCCAGGATGACATCACCCAAGTGCTGGGTGCAAAAGCCGATGTGAAGGCCCTCACACAGCTTAGGACGGTAGCAATCTACAACCTAGATGCAGCGGTGACCCCTGAGGAGCTTCTAACGAAGTTATCCTCGCAAGCTAAGGTAGACGTAAACGCGCTAACCGTCAAAAGCCTTCGGACAGGTCTCCGGAACTACCAGACGGCAATTGTGAGCGCACCTGAGTCTGTGACCCGGACGCTCATCGAACTTGGTCGCGTAGAGATAGGCTGGGCAAACTGCCGTATCAGAGAACTCGAGCAGCGGCCTTTGCGCTGCTTCAAGTGCCTAGCTACTGGTCACGTCGCCGCGAAGTGCCCTAGCAAGGTGGACAGATCAAACTGTTGCTTCAAGTGTGGTGTAGCAGGCCACAAGGCAGCTGTCTGTCCCTCTATAGAACCGCACTGCTTCCTCTGCGTTGCACAGGACCTAAGCCCAACAAATCACCTTGCGGGTAGCCGTCTATGCCCAGCTACAGGCGAATCGAGGACCCCCAATGATCTCCAATGACTCAGCCAGCCCTGAAGATCCTGCAGTTAAACCTGAATCACTGCATCGCAGCCCAAGACCTGCTGCAGCAGACTGTTCGGGAGATACGAGCGGATATAGCCCTGCTAAGCGAACCTTATAAAACCGGCACAGGTCCCTGCTGGGCCAAGGACTCGAGCGGTAGAGCAGCGGTTTGGTGTTGTGGTAGCAGCGACGGCGTATTGCAGGACATTCTACGCGAGGATGGATTTGTGAGAGCGAGGTTTGGCAGTTATTGGCTCTACAGCTGCTATCTCGCGCCTAGCTTAACCCTGGAGCAGTTTGGCCGGACGGTAGACAAAATCGCCGATGACATTAGAGGACGACAAGGAGTGATTATAGGTGGCGACTTTGTAACGATCCTTTCTCGTCCTTCGGGATATTTATAATATCTCTTGGGCTAGGTTCGGCACAACAAAATTTATTTTGTGCCCCGGTGAAATCAGAACAGCTTTGTTTATTGATTTGGGTTTTATAATATGTTTATTTGCGATCGTTTATGGGCTCGATTGGCTATGACAAGTTTCTCTGCGGTAGGTCTGGGCTTGGACAGCGTTGGTGAGTCGCTTCGAATCCCTCGTCGTCCTTGCTTGTCTTCCCTTTGCTGCGTATGGTACTTGTTGTCCTTATTTAAGGATTTGTTGCTGTCGACATGAACTGTACAGGTTACTCGTAAGGCCTGTATAGTTCCTTGTTTTCTGCTGCTCCTTGCTTTTCCTGGATAAGCTTTTAAGGTTACTCGTAAGGCCTTAATTGCTTGTTACTTGATCACGACTTGATGACTTGATGATTTGATCTGATTTGTGCCGCCTTTATATAGGCAGCTCCTCTGGCCTCTGGCACTGGCTGGTGTAGTACCGCTATACAGCTGGTATTTTTCCATCGGCCTCCTACTTTCACCCACGCATCCACTTGTTGCTATGCGTGGTGAAAGTCCCGTAGTTCTTGGCGCATATGTGTCCACTTTCTTTGTGGCTGCGCGCCCATTCGTTTCCTTGTCCTTGTCTTTCTCCCTTGTATGCATTGGCTTCTATCACTTTCACTCCGTTGGCGTCGCCTTTCTATTGGCCGCCCATCGTATCCCGTTGACTTTCTCTGCTTTCTTTTCTCTGTCGGCGCTGCCGTCGCCCGTCGCTCTCTTTGATCCACTCGTCATATCCAATTTCGCCCATATTCCTTCCACATTATGCTTATACATACATATATTAGTTGTATTAACTTAAATTATTGCTTAATAATGATTAGCCTGATTAAATTAATACACGAAATCATTTAATTTCCCATACAATCCCCTTTCATACGTATATCGTATCTGTTGGATAGCGGGCTTCCCCATTGTTCATCCCCCCCCCTTCGGTTCGCATATTCCCCTATCCAATCCACAAACCATCATTGCTTCATACCAAGCATGCATGCCCCGCACCCGTCTCATGGGCTTGCTTGGCCCTCACTTTCATTTTCTCTCGCTCATCAGATTTCGGCTGCTCGCAGTCTAACTGCTTTCATTCTCATGAGCGTGACGTAGGCAGATAGTGCGCTATTGGTCATCGATACTCTCCCTCACGCATAGTGTACGTGTGACATGCGTTATTCAGCGTATTCTAATGCATGCATTCATATTTGCCTCTCTGTGCTCTTAATTTGCATAAGTAGGCCAATGCCCCCGTTTGTGTGCAATTATGCAGTCAAACCGGGTTCCATTACTCTTATATCGTTGATTTCTTACATTCTGCCTCCCACGCAACTTCCCGCTTGTACGAAATTGCCAGCGGTCGCCTGTGATTCGATCGAGCCTTGCTTGATCGTACGTCGTGAGTCCAACTTGGTTTGATCGTACGTCATGAGTCCAACTTGGTTTGATCGTACGTCATAGGTTCGATCGCACGTCATAGGTTCGATCGCACGTCATAGGTTCGATCGAGCCATGTTGGTCTTGGTTGTCCCTTGCATATGCGTGTATATTGGTTTTTTTGTGTTATGCTTCCCACGCATCTTCCCGCTTGTACGAAATCGCCAGCGGTGACGTGTGGCTCGATCGACCCGGTTTGATCGTAAGCCATCGGTTCGATCGACCAGTAGCAGGCTTGGTCGTATATCGTAACTTAGGTTTGTGTCTCGGCTGTATCTTGTGTTCGGTGCTTTATTTGTATCGTTGGATTGTGCCGCTGTTTGCTTGTTGTGTGGGATATTATAGTTAATTATAATGTTCCTCACACTCCCCCCCTTCTTCGGGAGGGATTTGCCCTCCCCTGTCCCTTGTACCTTGTGCTTGTTACATATATGTGTTTTTCTTTTTTATGTATCATCTTTGTTCCTTTTTTTTTTTTTTTTAGTTTTGGCATGTGTTCTACTTGTTTTGTTTTTGGGACTCAGCTCGCATCTTTTATTGGCCTTATGGCATCTTCCATTGTTGGCGATTACTGAGTATCTTTTCGGTAATGTTGGCGGATTAGGGCATCTTTTCATTATTTGTGTTTCCCTCTTTTTTTTTTTTGCTTGGCCCGTTCCGCATCTTTTCTTCCCCGTTTCCCTTTTATATTTCTAATACCAATCCCCCCGCATCTGCTCCTCTATTTCCCTTTGGAACCATGCTGCCCAGTTCTGCTGTTGCTGCTGTTGTTGCTGCTGCATTGCCAGTGCCAGCCGTTCCCTTGCCCGCTTCACCTGCTCCTCCTCCTCTTGGGCCCTCTCCCACGCCAGCAGATCCCTTTCAGCTTGTCTGTACCAAATCCTCCTTCTTCATGTGGTAAATCCATCCTTTTCCCATTTTTGATTTTTTTTATGATTTATAAACTGTATTTTTATTTCTAAATTTCACCAGTATAGCACGTTGGGCGCCAGTTGTAACGATCCTTTCTCGTCCTTCGGGATATTTATAATATCTCTTGGGCTAGGTTCGGCACAACAAAATTTATTTTGTGCCCCGGTGAAATCAGAACAGCTTTGTTTATTGATTTGGGTTTTATAATATGTTTATTTGCGATCGTTTATGGGCTCGATTGGCTATGACAAGTTTCTCTGCGGTAGGTCTGGGCTTGGACAGCGTTGGTGAGTCGCTTCGAATCCCTCGTCGTCCTTGCTTGTCTTCCCTTTGCTGCGTATGGTACTTGTTGTCCTTATTTAAGGATTTGTTGCTGTCGACATGAACTGTACAGGTTACTCGTAAGGCCTGTATAGTTCCTTGTTTTCTGCTGCTCCTTGCTTTTCCTGGATAAGCTTTTAAGGTTACTCGTAAGGCCTTAATTGCTTGTTACTTGATCACGACTTGATGACTTGATGATTTGATCTGATTTGTGCCGCCTTTATATAGGCAGCTCCTCTGGCCTCTGGCACTGGCTGGTGTAGTACCGCTATACAGCTGGTATTTTTCCATCGGCCTCCTACTTTCACCCACGCATCCACTTGTTGCTATGCGTGGTGAAAGTCCCGTAGTTCTTGGCGCATATGTGTCCACTTTCTTTGTGGCTGCGCGCCCATTCGTTTCCTTGTCCTTGTCTTTCTCCCTTGTATGCATTGGCTTCTATCACTTTCACTCCGTTGGCGTCGCCTTTCTATTGGCCGCCCATCGTATCCCGTTGACTTTCTCTGCTTTCTTTTCTCTGTCGGCGCTGCCGTCGCCCGTCGCTCTCTTTGATCCACTCGTCATATCCAATTTCGCCCATATTCCTTCCACATTATGCTTATACATACATATATTAGTTGTATTAACTTAAATTATTGCTTAATAATGATTAGCCTGATTAAATTAATACACGAAATCATTTAATTTCCCATACAATCCCCTTTCATACGTATATCGTATCTGTTGGATAGCGGGCTTCCCCATTGTTCATCCCCCCTTCGGTTCGCATATTCCCCTATCCAATCCACAAACCATCATTGCTTCATACCAAGCATGCATGCCCCGCACCCGTCTCATGGGCTTGCTTGGCCCTCACTTTCATTTTCTCTCGCTCATCAGATTTCGGCTGCTCGCAGTCTAACTGCTTTCATTCTCATGAGCGTGACGTAGGCAGATAGTGCGCTATTGGTCATCGATACTCTCCCTCACGCATAGTGTACGTGTGACATGCGTTATTCAGCGTATTCTAATGCATGCATTCATATTTGCCTCTCTGTGCTCTTAATTTGCATAAGTAGGCCAATGCCCCCGTTTGTGTGCAATTATGCAGTCAAACCGGGTTCCATTACTCTTATATCGTTGATTTCTTACATTCTGCCTCCCACGCAACTTCCCGCTTGTACGAAATTGCCAGCGGTCGCCTGTGATTCGATCGAGCCTTGCTTGATCGTACGTCGTGAGTCCAACTTGGTTTGATCGTACGTCATGAGTCCAACTTGGTTTGATCGTACGTCATAGGTTCGATCGCACGTCATAGGTTCGATCGCACGTCATAGGTTCGATCGAGCCATGTTGGTCTTGGTTGTCCCTTGCATATGCGTGTATATTGGTTTTTTTTGTGTTATGCTTCCCACGCATCTTCCCGCTTGTACGAAATCGCCAGCGGTGACGTGTGGCTCGATCGACCCGGTTTGATCGTAAGCCATCGGTTCGATCGACCAGTAGCAGGCTTGGTCGTATATCGTAACTTAGGTTTGTGTCTCGGCTGTATCTTGTGTTCGGTGCTTTATTTGTATCGTTGGATTGTGCCGCTGTTTGCTTGTTGTGTGGGATATTATAGTTAATTATAATGTTCCTCACAACTTTAATGCTTGGTCAGTCGAATGGGGAAGTACACGCTCTGACGCTCGAGGTAGATTGCTGCTGGAAGCTTTCGCCAATCTTAACATCTCCTTGCTAAATGTTGGCTCCGAGAATACCTTCAGAAGGTCCGGCACAGGATCTATTGTGGATCTTTCTTTTGCCAGCGACAGTATCGCCGCCTCAGCCACATGGCACGTGGGATCAACATACTCGGCGAGTGACCATGAAGTCATCACCTTCACCATTGGCGACAGCAGGCAACCGCTCCCTAGGACGCAGCATTTTCGAAGGGTTTTTAAGGCGGAAACCCTTAACTCGCAGGTCTTTGGCCACAACCTGGAGGGCCTAAGCGTTAGGGACAACATGAGCGCGGAAGACGCCGCAAATTCCGTAATGGCACGGATAGTAGAGGCATGCGAGGCTAGCATGTCTCTGAGTGGCACATACACACGCCACCACACCCCAGTCTTTTGGTGGAATGACGCTGTCGCTGAAGCTAGGAGATCCTGCCTTCGCGCAAGGCGTCTCTATCAGCGCGCACGTGGTTCGACAAACTTCGAGGCCCTGGGCCTGGAGTATAAGAGACGTCGGAATATGCTCAAGATTGCGATCCGTTCCAGCAAACGTGAATGTTTCCTCGCTCTGTGCGACTCTGCTGAGCACGACCCCTGGGGCAAGGCCTACCAGCTAGTGGTCAAGCGTTTAAACTCCAGTAGAAACCCACCCCCAACGGATGCGCAAGCGGTACGTTCAATTGTCGACGGACTTTTCCCTGTGGTCGACGAAGAAATGCATGTGCCCCGCCTGACTCCAGTCCTACACTCGGCGGAGTGTACGCTAACCGAGGTCCTTGAGACAGTGAGGCGTCTGAAGCCCAAAAAGGCACCAGGTCCGGATTCGATCCCCAATAACGCATTCAAGCTCGCAGTTCTGCTCTACCCACACGTGTTCGTAGAGCTTTACTCCAAGTGTCTTAGCGAAGGTGTTTTTCCCGATAGATGGAAACTACAAAACCTGGTGTTGCTGCCGAAGCCGGGGAAGCCGCAAGGAGAGGCGTCTTCTCATAGACCCATCTGCCTCATCGACACAGCTGGCAAAGTCCTCGAGGCAATAATCTGCTCGCGTCTGGAAACAGCAATCATGGCAGGGGGCGGCCTATCTGAGTACCAGTTCGGATTCAGGAAGGCGAGATCTACGATCGACGCAATAAACCGGGTGGTAGGATTAGCTGCAAGGGCAATCGAAGGTACAAGATGGAAAGGTGGTGCCAAAGAATACTGCCTAGTGGTAACTCTGGACATCAAAAACGCCTTTAATTCAGCGAGATGGAACAGGATCTTGGAAGCGCTTGGGGCCTTCGGGATTCCGAGCTATCTCATCAAGTGCGTAGCCAGCTACTTCTGCAACAGGAGGATACGTTTCTGGACGGACGCAGGCTTGGAGGAAAGGGTCGTATCTGCTGGCGTCCCACAAGGGTCTGTTTTGGGTCCCCTGCTGTGGAATGTCATGTACGACGGAGTCTTACGCTTGGATTTCGACCCTGGCACCCATATAGTTGGCTTCGCAGACGACGTAGCACTTGTAGTGATAGCCAAGGATCTCACGGCAGCTGAAGAAATAACCAACAGGGCGATTAATAAGGTTGGCCAATGGCTCTCTGCAGCCGGACTGCAATTAGCCGCGCAAAAGACGGAGGCGGTACTCATAAGTAGCCGCAAGCGAGTGGAGACTGCCAGCATCAGGGTCGGCGACACCACAGTTGTCTCCAAGCGGGCTCTAAAGTACCTCGGAGTCATGATCGACACAAGGCTGACTTTTAGAGAGCACTTAGAGTACAGCAGCAGGAAAGCTGCATCGGTAGCGCAATCGCTCTCTAGAATATTACTAAACACGCGTGGACCGAAACAAGGACGGCGTCTCTTGCTATCCAGCGTCATCCGTTCGACTGCACTCTATGCGGCGCCTTCGTGGATAACGGGGATGGAAACTAGATCCTACAGGCGGAGCCTTGAGTCGACGCATCGCTTAAGCGCAATCAGGGTGTGCAGCGCTTTTCGCACCATCTCTGATGACGCCGCACTGGTGATCGCTGGGTTGCTGCCCATCGATGAGTACGCTGCAATTGCATCGGCCTCCTTCACAGCGTCGAGGCAAACTAACAGTTCTACCACTAATCAGCAGAGAGGCCTCGAGCATCGGAGGGCATGGCAGTCAAGTCTGCGCAGATGGCAGGAAAGGTGGGACTCCTCCTCCAAGGGGAGGTGGACTCACACTCTGATCCCTGACATCACTTCATGGGTTTCGAGAAAACATGGGGCAGTGAACTTTTACCTCACACAGCTCCTGAGCGGCCACGGTTGTTTCAGAAGCTACTTGAAAAGATTCAACCACGACGTGTCAGACGAATGCACATGGTGCGGAGCGGGCATTGTTGAGGATGCAAGCCACGTGCTCCAGCACTGCCCTCGCTTCGAAGTAGAACGGTGCCGACTGCAGAATGTAATGGGCGAAATGGTGACGGCGAGAAATCTGACGAGGATGATGATTGCAGATCCAGACGTATGGGAGGCGGCCAGCGCCTTCGCCGTGCGCGTAATGGTGGCACTTAGGAAGCTGGAGAGGGAAAGGTCTGCCCAATAAATTAAAGCCCACGGTCTGCGATGCAATACCGGCAGGTCGTCCCGCAGTAGCCGTTATCTTTTATTTTTTTTTCTCACCTTATGTTCCCTGTCATTGTTGCAAAAAAAAAAAAAAAAAAAATAAAAACATACACATACACATACACATACACATACACATACACATACACATACACATACACATACACATACACATACACATACACATACACATACACATACACATACACATACACATACACATACACATACACATACACATACACATACACATACACATACACATACACATACACATACACATACACATACACATACACATACACATACACATACACATACACATACACATACACATACACATACACATACACATACACATACACATACACATACACATACACATACACATACACATACACATACACATACACATACACATACACATACACATACACATACACATACACATACACATACACATACACATACACATACACATACAGACACACACGACATAGAGACGACCCACTTACGAACGTATCTTTGTCCGCGGGTGCTCCGTTGTTAACTCCAAATTCGGGCATACAAAAGGCCTGTAGATCAAAAAATTTTAGTCAAGGAGGACCTCTGCAAACTTGGTTACATACCACGCTTCTGGGATTCGTCGGCCGCAACCACTGCCGATCCTACTCCAGTTTATAACCCAGCCGGTTGGCCCACTGTGGCGGACGGGGGCGAGGGGAGGAGCCAGTCACCTCTCCATTTACTTTTCCCGCCTCTCAGTATTGGCCCCGTTTTTTCGTGGTGTGGGTGAGAATTTTTATCCAGTTTTCCAGTTTTCTGCGAATTTTCATTGTTGTTGCACAATTTCTTCCTCTTCTTCACACCGGCACAAACATCTGATCGCCCCAGTGTTGAATAACGAAGAAAGACAAGGGGAGCCCCTAGCCATAAAATCGGCAGGTGGCGCCTCTGATTAACCGCTCGGATTTGAATTCAAATTCAAAATTGTAACCATTACCGCAATTTTGTGTTTGGATACTGCCTCCAAATTGGGTTTCTTGAACCAATGGATAAATTTGTGGCATCGTTGGATCACCATTCCCAGCCAGAGAGTGATCCATTGGGCAACATGAGCGAGGAAGCCGTATTTGGCCGACGTCCGTTGATCGGAATATCTCCTCCTCCAGTACATGGCAACGCAGCCAAAACACCCTTAGCGTGTGCACAAGCAGTGCTTAACAGCCCAGACGTAACGTCTTTAGCTCCCAGTCCCCCAGTGATCTCTCGCATAGCTGAGCTGGACGAACTTGGCGTGTTAGTATGGCAGTTAGATCACTTGTTTAACAAGCGGGACGACAACAAAAAGCCAGTGCGACATATCAATATGAGCACAAAACAAGCCATAGTAAGGCTGAAAGAACTCCAAGAGTTGCTCTGCCAGAAAGCGTTGGCGGGTATGTTCCAAAAACCCAGGGATGTTCAGGAAAGGAATACGCAAACCTCTCCAGCGGCAATACTCCTGGGCAAGCAAACAGCAGAGCCAGAGCGCAGAGACACACCAAAACGCCCACGAGAGGACGCGGCAACGCAACGAAAGACGCCGCCAAAGAAAAAGCGAGGAGCCCCTCAGTTTCATGAAGAGCGGGTAGCCAGCTCCCAACATGCCGATTCCAACAAGCCAGAGGATAACAGTGCAGACTGTGGCGGACGGTGGCGAGGGGAGGAGCCAGTCACCTCTCCATTTACTTTTCCCGCCTCTCAGTATTGGCCCCGTTTTTTCGTGGTGTGGGTGAGAATTTTTATCCAGTTTTCCAGTTTTCTGCGAATTTTCATTGTTGTTGCACAATTTCTTCCTCTTCTTCACACCGGCAGAAACATCTGATCGCCCCAGTGTTGAATAACGAAGAAAGACAAGGGGAGCCCCTAGCCATAAAATCGGCAGGTGGCGCCTCTGATTAACCGCCCGGATTTGAATTCAAATTCAAAATTGTAACCATTACCGCAATTTTGTGTTTGGATACTGCCTCCGAATTGGGTTTCTTGAAGCAATGGATAAATTTGTGGCATCGTTGGATCACCATTCCCAGCCAGAGAGTGATCCATTGGGCAACATGAGCGAGGAAGCCGTATTTGGCCGACGTCCGTTGATCGGAATATCTCCTCCTCCAGTACATGGCAACGCAGCCAAAACACCCTTAGCGTGTGCACAAGCAGTGCTTAACAGCCCAGACGTAACGTCTTTAGCTCCCAGTCCCCCAGTGATCTCTCGCATAGCTGAGCTGTACGAACTTGGCGTGTTAGTATGGCAGTTAGATCACCTGTTTAACAAGCGGGACGACAACAAAAAGCCAGTGCATAGTAAGGCTGAAAGAACTCCAAGAGTTGCTCTGCCAGAAAGCGTTGGCGGGTATGTTCCAAAAACCCAGGGATGTTCAGGAAAGGAATACGCAAACCTCTCCAGCGGCAATACTCCTGGGCAAGCAAACAGCAGAGCCAGAGCGCAGAGACACACCAAAACGCCCACGAGAGGACGCGGCAACGCAACGAAAGACGCCGCCAAAGAAAAAGCGAGGAGCCCCTCAGTTTCATGAAGAGCGGGTAGCCAGCTCCCAACATGCCGATTCCAACAAGCCAGAGGATAACAGTGCAGACTGGCAGCAAGTCACGGTCAGAAGGGCTAAACGGACGCCCGCGCCAAGGCAAAAACTACCAAGACACAGGTCAGACGCTATTCTAATAGCAAACAAGGGCAGCCTAACGTACAGCGAAATGCTTAAAATTGTCACTGGTAGCGAGGATGAGAATCTAAAGGCTATCGGAGCGAACGTAAAATAGGTACGACGCACCGCAAAAGGAGATCTCTTGCTTGAGATAGAAAAACCCATGGGTAACAATCTCCAGCAAATGAGCGTAGACATCGGCGCGGCGCTTGGAAGCCAGTTTGAGGCCAAACCCCTAACTGAGGAGATCAGACTCGATATCAAGGATCTCGACGAGGAGGTAACCAGAGACGACATTATATCGGCATTTTGGGCAGAACGCCAGATTCAAATACAACCTCAGTCAATAAAAAGCCTCCGCCCAATGTACTCAGGCTACCAGCGGGCCACAGTGAGCGTCCCAGCATTGACAGCCAAGGAAATGCTCAAAGTCAGCAAAATAAAAGTTCGCTGGAACGTTTGCCCAATTAGCATCAATAACGCTCCAAAAAGATGCCTCAGATGCCTAGAGTACGGCCATATTGCGTCGAAATGCTCCAGCAAAATCGACAGAACGGGACTCTGTCTGAAGTGCGGCAAAAGCGGGCACAAAATAAGTGAGTGCGTCAACAGCCCCTCATGCTGTCTATGTATCGCCAGCGGCGAGCAGAACATCGGCCACATAGCAGGCAGCCAGAAATGTGTTCATGGCCCAAGAGGAGGGATTTCGTCTCGCCATGATTAGATTAATTCAAATAAACCTCAATCACTGTGAGGCGGCGCAGGACTTACTAGTCCAAACCGTCAGAGACCTACGCACAGACATTGCCATTATAAGCGAGCCTTATAGAAACTTATCGTCTTCCCAATGGGTCCAAAACAACTCTGGAAAGTCTGCGATTTGGTCGTGCGGGCCTACACCGGCACAAGTACAATGCCCAGAGTCTTTTAATGGTTTTGTGATAGCCAAAGTATCCAATTACTGGATCTTCAGCTGCTACCTCCCTCCCTCTTATAGCCTCGGAGAGTTTAGCGCCGTGATAGACGAATTGGCAGACCAGATTCGCAGCCACAGGCCGGCAATTGTTGCCGGAGATTTTAACGCCTGGGCATCAGAATGGGGTAGTGCATCAACCAATACAAGAGGCCAAACTCTACTAGAAGCTTTTGCCACACTTGATCTGGCACTTCTAAACACAGGCGAGGAATACACATTTCAACGGGGCAATATCGGCTCGACGATTGACCTTACTTTTGTAAGCAATGCACTTTGCCCTTACGCACGGTGGGAAGTGAGCGATGCCTACATGGCCAGTGATCACAAGGCAATTCTATGCACTATCGAGGGCCGGCGTAGATACGACAGACCAACAGCGAGACCCCAGCGGTACAACACAAAACGCATGGACATGCAAAACTTCACCAGCACACTAGTTCAGAATGTCAACACCGCCACATCGGCAAGAGGACTATTCGAATGGCTGCGTAACGCATGCGAGTCTAGCATGCCGCGTAGAAATACCTGCCCAAGGGAACACATACCGACATACTGGTGGAATGATGAGATCGCCAACCTTCGCAAGGAATGTCATATAGCCAGAAGGAGACACCAACGGATTCGAGTTAGCGATGATTGCGAAACTCTCCGCATAGAATTCGAGCAGAAGCGCAGGGACCTCAAACTGGCAATTCGCCGCAGCAAAAGGAGATGCTTCAATGACCTTCTTGTAGAAGCGGAAAACGATGTATGGGGCAGACCGTACAAAATCGTGATGAAGAGGCTAAAAACCAACCAAAGGACAGAGCCCCACTCTGTTGATGACATGGACCGCATAGTAGGAGAACTTTTCCCACCCCAGCCACCCAAAAATAGTTCCGCAGCACCAATGGATGTGGAAACTATACCTCCAATAAGCGTACGGGAGTTACTGGCAGCTGTTGCGCGAACCAGAGTCAGGTCGTCCCCGGGCCTCGATTGCATCCCCAACGAAGCTCTAAAAATTGCGGCGTACCAGCTTCCGGATATATTCGCGTCTGTATTCAACGAATGCATTAATGACGGAGTCTTCCCAGATCTGTACAAGAGACAAAAGCTTGTGCTGCTACCAAAGCCAAGAAAGCAAGCCGGCGAAGCCATAGCATACAGACCTATATGCCTTCTGGACACGACAGGCAAAGTGCTTGAAAGAATCCTAGCGGATAGACTAGATGAGGCACTACATTCTGCCAACGCACTGTCGGATAACCAATTTGGCTTCCGAAAGGGGCGATCTACTATCGACGCTATCCAAAAAGTGGTGAGCATAGCACGCAATGCAATAGCCGGTGATCGATGGAAAGGAGGCGCCAAGAAGTATTGCATTATAGCCACTTTAGATGTGAAAAATGCATTTAATTCGGCAAGGTGGCCTTGCATTCTAGATGCCCTGCGAAATTTCGGCATACCACACTATCTATGGAAGGTAATAAGTAGTTACTTTTCCAATAGAAGTCTACACGCAGACATACTTGAAGGAGAGAAAATATACAACATCACTGGAGGTGTCCCACAGGGTTCGGTTCTGGGACCCCTGCTTTGGAATGCTATGTATAACGGCGTCCTAAATTTGGAATTGCCTGCTGGGGTCGAGATTGTAGGCTTTGCTGATGACGTAGCCGTAGTAAGTGTGGCAAAAAATCTGAGCGAAGTAGAGACAATGTGCTCGAACGGGATCGCTCGAGTGCAACAATGGCTGGCTACAACGGGCCTTCTTCTGGCCGAAAATAAAACAGAAGCTGTTCTTGTAAGCAGTAGGAAAAAGGTGGAGACAGCAAGTATACAGGTCGGCGGCACGCAGATTAAAACAAAAAAGGCAATAAAGTACCTTGGAGTACTCATCGATACAAGGCTCAACTTCAAAGATCACCTCTCGGCAAAGGCCAAAAAGGCCAGAATAACTTGCTCTGCCTTATCACGCTTGATGCCCAACACAAGAGGACCAAGCCAGAGCCGAAAAACGCTGTGGCATGGCGTAATCAAGGCAACCATGCTTTACGGCGCGCCCGTTTGGGCAGAAGCAATGTCCACAAAATCGTACTCCAGAGAATTGGACTCAATATTTAGAATCAGCGCACTAAGGGTCTGCTGCGGATGAATCCAAAAGACTCTTTTGGGCACTAAAAGAGCCAAACTTAGTGCCAACCGAAAAAGAATTGCTACGGGTCCAGGCGCGCGAAATAAGTATAGCAAGGTGGCAATCGCTATGGGATATGTCGCAAAAAGGCAGATGGACCCATCGGCTAATCCCAAGCCTAAAAGACTGGTTGGCCAGGGCCCATGGAGAAGTCAACTTCTTCTCGACGCAACTTCTGAGCGATCACGGGTGCTTCCGTGGCTACCTACACCGGTTCAGATACGCATCAAGCCCAGAGTGCGCATGGTGCGCCAATGGAGAAGACGAGACGGCCGAACATGTCCTCTTCAAGTGCGGACGCTTCGAAACCGAGAGAGAACACCTCGAGGCGGAACTCGGGGAGCAAATCACGGTATCCAACATGGTCCCAATGATGATTCGTCGCAGGGAAAACTGGGAAGCATTCAACGAGTTCGCGGCTATCGCCATGACTGAGCTCCGCAGAGTGGAGCAGCTGAGTCGAGTCGAATGACCTGAGAGCAGGAAGCGGGTGGAAGCACGCCTGTGTGAAGCAATACCCTCGCTGGCAGTACCACACAAGCTACTTCCCCTCGCAAACTTTTTGCCAAATTTCCTTTCCTTCTTTGTATATATTTCTATCACTTAATAAATGAATTAAAAAAAAAAAAAATACACATACACATACACATACACATACACATACACATACACATACACATACACATACACATACACATACACATACACATACACATACACATACACATACACATACACATACACATACACATACACATACACATACACATACACATACACACATACACATACACATACACATACACATACACATACACATACACATACACATACACATACACATACACATACACATACACATACACATACACATACACATACACATACACATACACATACACATACACATACACATACACATACACATACACATACACATACACATACACATACACATACACATACACATACACATACACATACACATACACATACACATACACATACACATACACATACACATACACATACACATACACACATACACATACACATACACATACACATACACATACACATACACATACACATACACATACACATACAGGAGACACACAGAAAAAGTGCGAAGGTGAAGTGCGGTCTCTTGCTGGTCGCCGCGTTAGAAATCTCGTATTAAACGGTCATCACCTGAAATTAAAGTCGCTTTGGTGGCGCCCGGTATTACAGTGTTTGTGCCTACTCACAGTTGCCCACTGGTCCGACATTCCATCACTGCTGGCTGGGATTCCGAACTCCAGAGCGTTTTTTGCCGGTCGCTGGGTCATTGTTCCTGGGCCTGCCAGAGGGGAGGGGGGAGTTATTCTTCTTTTCCCGCCCATCCGCAGCTCCAGTGGTATTGGTGAGGTGGACTTTCTCACTTTCACTTTTACGAGTTGTGCTGTGCCTCCTTTGGCACGCGCAGAAAAATACCAGCTGCTACCAGGTTTGCCATACATCGAAAATAATTAAACTGATGCGCTAACAGCACCTGTCTGGAGCACCCACACCCCCAAAACAGCTGACCAAATTCAAGCCTCTGCTGTTAAGGACTTTTGTTGCATACTTTCAGGCTGTTTCTGTTATTCGTCTTAGCAGACACTCTGATAGTAGCAGAGTTCTAAGCGCGCGGCGGCAAACGGTCTGCTTGGCGTCGGGGGAGAGCTTCAGCCGCTAGTGCAATAGCCCTGAGTTCGGCCCCCACCTTTGGAAATCTTATTTTCCAATTTTCTGTTTTTAAAATAGTTTATTTAAAATAAATTAAAATTCCCATAGAGTATTTGCTATATCTTCTATATTTTCCATATAATTTCTGCCAAATTCTACCTGAATTTGCGCATTTCAAATTTTCCACGCTAACTGGTCATTGTCTGGCGCCGTTAAAAGGGGGCAATTGTTCATCGTCACCGCCGAGTTGGAGCGGCATAACTCCCAGCGTTAAGGCAAGAGGAAATACTTGCCCTACGAGGGAAATTGCCTCCAATAATACGCGGCCAAGGCAATGTTAAAGAGGACGCCGCCACCGCGACGTCAACATGCGGCAGGACCTAGTGTTCCCGCCTCATCGGCGTTAGTGGCAGCATCAGGCGCGGTCGTAACAGGAGAAACATACGATGCAACGCCGAAAAGGCAGAGAAGCCCATCTGTTGGGACCGAGGAAGACGATGGCCAGGCAGCCAAAAACGGGGCTGGCACGAAAAAAAGCAAGGTGGGGCAGTTGCGATCTACCTGCAGCGAATTAGAAGAAATGGGCCATATTCTGGCCTCAATTGCTACACATTACAGCAGAGAGAAGGATGCTAGTGGGAAAATTAACCGCAGCATTACAAACGAGTTCAGAGAGAAGGTAGCAAGGCTGCAAGAACTGCACGCAGCGGTGGGGGCTCTGTTGCAAAGCCAAGGGCCGATTCCGACATTGCCTGTCGTATGTGCTACGTGTAGCAAATCTCCACCCAAACGAGTAAGCAGGCAGCAACAGACCGAGCTCGCGAACTCGCCATCGAAGCGGGACAAGCATTGCCAAACGTCTCCAGTTGAACGCTTACCGATAGTAAATCATCAGGCGGCGAACCAGCATCAGCGGAAGGCACAGCAGCGCCAGAAGACACCCAGGCTTCAGCAGCCACAACAACATCAGAGTCAAGCCACTCTACCTAGATCCCAACAACAAGCCATGCAGCAGTTGCAACAGTCTGGTGGAAAAGCCCCTAGCAGCATCCATACTGACGAGGCAGGCAAGGCCAGCGACTGGCAACTAGTGGGAGCCAAGAGGATCAAGAATAAGCAACCAAAACGCTATAAAGTGCGTCCGGAAGCTATTTTAATAGAGCCCAGCAACGGTCAGAGCTATAGAGACGTGCTCGCATTGGTCACAAGACGCAGCGACGGGCAACTGCAGCATGCCCAGGGAAACGTCCGCAAAGTGCGCCGTACTGCCAAAAACAAGCTGCTATTGGAACTAGGAGGTGACTGCCCTAACCCCCAGTCTCTAAAGGACGAGTTCCTACAGGTCCTTGGCGACAAGGCCGGTGTTAAGGTTTTATCGCCCATGAAATCGGCGATAATCCGGGATTTGGACGATCTGGTGGAGCCTCACCACATCCTGGAGGCCATCGAAAATCAAGCCGATATCGAGGCTGGGTCATGCTCTGTTAGAAGCCTGAAGCCTAGCTATAACGGAACCTTCACAGCGATCATCACGGCGCCCGAAAGAATGATGACGAAAGTCCTACAGTTGAGTAAGCTACTAGTCGGCTGGAACAGCTGCAGAGTTAAGGCTATCGAAGACCCTCCCATGAAATGCTATCGTTGTCTGGAGTTTGGTCACATAGCAACCAACTGTAGCAACACAGTCGATAGATCGAACTGTTGTTTTAGATGCGGAGAACCTGGGCACAGAGCAGCGGACTGTGGCGAGGCCCCGTCATGTTACCTCTGCCGATCTAACGGAGAGAGCGACACCAGACACCATGCTGGCAGTTCAAAGTGTCCACTTAGATGGGGAAGGAGGATGCAGAACAAACATAAATGACGAAACTAAGGTTTATCCAGCTCAACCTGAATCACTGCATCGCAGCTCAGGATTTGCTAAAGCAGACGGTGAGAGAAGAGCTTGTTGACGTCGCACTACTCAGCGAACCCTACAAGCATAAGGAGCAGGCAACATGGATATCAGACGCCTCCGGCAAGGCAGCAATATGGCTATGTGGAGCTAACACACTGCGTCTAGACGATATCTATTCCTCTGAGGGCTTTGTCAGAGCAAGGGTAGGTAACAACTGGCTGTATAGCTGCTACCTAGCTCCCAGCCTGCCTATAGAAAGCTTCTGTCGCACATTAAACAACTTAGTACGCGATGCCAGAGATCACCGGCAATTGGTCATCGGAGGCGACTTCAACGCATGGGCCATAGATTGGGGCAGTAGTCGCACTGACTCGCGCGGCCGTATGCTTCTTGAGTGCTTTGCATCTCTAGACATCGAGTTGCTCAACGTGGGAGCAGAACATACGTTTAGGAGGGCCGGAGTGGGGTCAATTGTCGACTTGACTTTTGCGAGCACATCGATCGCCAGAACAGCCAACTGGAGATTAAGCAAAAAAATATACCGCAAGCGACCATGAAGCTTTAGTATATGATGTGGGTGGCCCCGGTCAAGCCCCTCAAAATCAGCCCACTCTAAAAAAGGCCTATAAGACTGAGAGTCTAGACGTGAGCAGTTTCTGTAGGGTATTAAGTCGAGTGAATACAGCCAGGACAAGTAGCGCCGAAGATACGGTCGACTTTATTATGTCGACGGTTGAACAGGCGTGCGACGCAAGTATGTCTACCAGGAAGCCGTACAAACGCCACCATGGCCCAGTGTGCTGGTGGAATGACCAAATCGCCGAGGCACGTCGCGCATGTCACCGGGCCCGGAGGCTGTACCAGCGGGCTAGAGGGTCAGCGGACTTCCTCTGCTTGCAGCTCGCATACAAGCAACGGAGAAAGGAGCTAAAAAACCAGATCAGACGCAGTAAGCGTGAATGTTTTTTGTCACTATGCGATACTGCCGAACAGGACCCATGGGGTAAAGCATACCAGATTATTGTGAAGCGCCTGCACGCGAACAGAACACCGCCCCCAACAGACACAATTCTGGTGCGGAACATAGTCGATGCCCTATTTCCCAACATCATGGAGATAGCCAGTCATTCGCAGCAATCTAACGAGCCTTTCCTTATGTCCGACGAGTGTTCAACCTCAGAGTTAGCTCAAGCCATAAGCAGACTTAAGATGAACAAAGCCCCAGGACCGGACAGTATTCCGAACAAAGCGATAAAGCTGGCCGCCGAACTTCACCCAGCCACTTTCTGTAAGATGTACAGTACCTGTTTACGCGAGGGCACTTTTCCTAAAAGATGGAAAATCCAGGATCTTGTGCTACTTACGAAGCCAGGAAAACCTCCCGGAGAGGCGTCTTCGTATAGGCCAATCTGTCTCCTAGACACAGCCGGCAAAGTCCTCGAGTATATCATCAGCGTGCGTCTTAACAAAGCCATAGTTGCCGGTGGGGACCTATCAGATCAGCAATATGGATTTAGGAGAGCCAGATCCACGATAGATGCCATCCACAAAGTGGTTGACATCGCCTCGGAGGCAATAGCGGGTAGCAGATGGAGGGGCGGCTCCAAAAAATACTGTCTGGTGGTGACACTGGATATAAAAAATGCGTTTAATTCCGCTAGATGGGGCCGGATAATAGATGGCTTACTGGGTTTTGGAGTCCCTCAATACCTGGTCAAATGTGTACGTAGCTACTTCGCAGACAGGCGAATCCGGTACCTTACAGATGACGGCGTCAAGGAGAAGGTAGCGTCAGCTGGAGTCCCACAGGGATCCGTTCTCGGTCCGCTCTTATGGAATGTGATGTACGACGGCGTTCTACGACTCGAGTTTGACCCCGATACGCACATAATCGGATTCGCGGATGACGTAGCACTCGTGGTGGTGGCTAAGGAAGTCGAAGTAGCACAAGACCAATGCAACAGAGCTATCAGACAAGTTGGCAACTGGCTTTCGACAGCAGGCCTTGAGTTAGCAGCCCACAAGACGGAAGCGGTGCTGATCAGCAGCCGCAAAAGGTGGAGTTTGCCAAAATAAGAGTTGGCGAGTCAGTGATTACTTCAAAAAGGGCTATCAAGTACCTAGGAGTAATGATAGACACAAGGCTAAGTTTCAAGGAACACCTAGCCTACGCAAACGAGAAGGCAGCTGTATCGGCGCGTGCCCTGTCGCGCATGCTACTCAACACGAGGGGTCCGAAACAAGGGAGGAGGTTACTGCTAACAAGCGTCGTCAAATCTGCGGCTCTGTATGCAGCACCTGTCTGGGCCAAAGGTATGGCAGTTAAAAGCTACAGACGAGGCTTAGAGGCAACACACCGGTTATGCGCTATTCGTGTTTGTAGTGCCTTTCGCACTATTTCGGACGAAGCTGCCCTGGTTATAGCGGGACTGATGCCTATAGCCGAGCAAGTAGCAATGGCAGAAGGCATATTTAGTCGCCGAGAGGAGACCTCAAACGCACCAGCACGTCAAGCGGAGCGCAGCTCGCAATGGCATGGATGCCTCGCTAGATGGCAGAGCCGCTGGGATGCCTCCACCAAGGGCAGGTGGACCTGGAAACTGATCCCAAACATTGAGGCGTGGATCAAGAGGCGTCATGGGCAAGTAAACTTTTACTTGACGCAAATACTGAGCGGACACGGCTGCTTCAGAAGCTACCTAAAACGTTTCGGGCACGACACCACAGACGAGTGCAGCTGTTGTGGGAGTGGCATCTCCGAAACCGCTGAACACGTTGTCTTCTACTGCCCGAGATACGACGCTGAAAGGAGATCCCTAAACACCAAGCTAGGTGAGGGGGCCACACCCTCCAATTTGGTGAGAAAGATGCTAGGTGACGCGGAAATTTGGACGGCAGTAAACGACTTTGCAGCAAAGGTCATGAAAGAACAACGGAGGCAAGAACAGATTAGGTCAGGACTATAGTAGGTGCACGGCTCTTCGACGCAATGCACACTAGCAGTTCCGGAGAAGTCAGCACCCTGCTTTTTACCACACCGAATCAAATTTTGTTCTTATATGTTATGTTTTATGTCAGTTAAGCGTTATAATTTGAATAAAAAAAAAAAAAAAAAAAAAAAAACATACACATACACATACACATACACATACACATACACATACACATACACATACACATACACATACACATACACATACACATACACATACACATACACATACACATACACATACACTCATATTATTTGACACATAGTAAACGAAGTGGAGTGGAGGTGTTTTTTCCAAGTGCTCCGCAAGTAGTCGGGTCAGTGCCTAGAATTAAAGCTTTTTTAATCCAGGAGTGGGACTCTGCGTGCCACACTACTCACCCAAATCAGACTTACATCGGCGACACCGCGCCATCAGCTGTGCCAATATCACAAAGGCTTTGGGACACCATCAAGTCAGCTTCGCTCTTGTTGGCGCCCGGGGGGGGAACTTGGCGCCTTTCTGTCTCCCGCCGCCGCCTTCGTCATAGTATTGGTGCGTAGATCTCTCTCATCCTCTCTGTTATCCAGAATCCATTCCGTTTTTGCACGCACGTTCGCTTGTGGCAGCGAAACAAACGGGTAGAGTTGCCCCACAAAGCGCCACTGATCAGCTGAGCGACCAGTGTTGGACAACGCAAAAAGGCTTTGGGCTGTGCCCAAGGCTGCATTTGCCAGGTGGCGCCAACCCGCCGTTCCCTTGCCGTTACGATTTTTAAACTCAAATTTAAATTTTGAAACAACATTGGGCAATGGACAAAATGACTGCGTCGATGGATCAAGCCCGCTGGAATGGTGTGGCCAATGATCAGGTGGGCGAGGAGTTGGCTTTTAGAAAGAGTAGTAGGATGATGCGGTCGCCAGTGGCTTCGCCGGCTGGGCCACCGTTACCACCGTCTGATGGCCAAACGAGTGCGACGCCTATAATAAGCCCGGCTGTGCTATCGCGCATCCCGGAGCTTGACGACTTGGGCAATCTCCTACGCCAACTGGAGAACACATTCAAGAAGAAGGATGACGGTAAACCGCAGGTTCGACACGTGAACCAAAACACGATGCAAGACATAAGGCGCATGATAGAGCTGCAAACAGCGATTTGCCATATAGTTCTTGGCGACAAATGCGTAAAAAACAACACAGTGGATGTGGCCACGCAGGCCACATGTCCTGCATCCAAACCAACCAAGCGTATTGGGAACTCGGTAGCACACTCCGATAGCCCAAAGCGCCCGAGAGAGGAGCCACTAGGGCAGAGGAATACTCCGCCCAAAAGAAAGCGAGGCAGCGGGCAGCCAAAGCCCTCGTATGCGGCCATGTTAGGCGGTAGTGCATCCACAAGCGCTAGTGCTATGCATGAACGCCAAAGTTCGAACTGTCACTGACGTGTCACACATAGAACTGCGGAAGCTAGATTGCCTGGTAACGGCAACCGACATCATTGCGGCCATCACAAAGGCAACGGGTATAGCGGAAAGTGCCATAACGGTGAAGACGCTTCGGCCAACTTTTAACGAGACCCAAATGGCAGTTGTATGTTTGCCACAGACGTCGGCGGCCTTTCTTGTTAAGAAGAGAGCACTGATAGTGGGATGGTTCAGCTGCCACATCAGGGAAAGAGCGACTCAGCAGAGATGTTACAAATGCCTCAATTTTGGACATGTGGCTTTCAACTGCAAGAGCACAGTTGACCGAACCAGCTGGTGCTTCAGATGTGGACAGCCCGGTCATAAAGCTGCGGCTTGCGAAAACGATCCAAATTGTTACAACTGCGTCGAAGCAAACCGCATCGACAGGAAACATTTTGCTGGCAGCAAAGATTGCCCGTTGACAAGATCTGGCGCGCAACTAACAAACAATCAGGTATGAAGTTTATCCAACTAAACCTCAACCATTGTGCAGTTGCACAGGATCTGTTGGCGCAAACAGCGCGTGAAGTAGACGCCGATATAGCGATCTTGAGCGAGCCGTATAAAACAGGAGATGGCCCCCTGTGGGCAGTGGACACGTCTACCAAAGCTGCCATTTGGTTATGCGGAAAAAACGTGCCGGTTATGGAGTCGATCTATTCGTCCTTTGGCTATGTTCGCGCAAAAATCGGGGATATGTGGTACTATAGCTGCTACCTAGCCCCTAGCCTGAGACTCACCGAATTCGAGAGAATAATAGACTCCATCGCCGCTGATGCAAGTTCAAAACAAAATGTTACAATCGCAGGTGACTTTAACGCTTGGTCCGAAGAATGGGGCAGCAGTTCATCTAATGCCAGGGGCAGAACGCTTCTCGAGTCCTGGGCCATCCTCGATATTGCTGTGCTTAACACTGGATCCAAGCACACGTTTAGCAGGGCGGGATACGGCTCTGTAATAGATATTACATTTACAAGTGCCTGTCTTTTCCCCAACTCAACCTGGGAACTATGTGATTTTTACACTGGTAGCGATCACCTGGCCATTATATGCTCCATCAGGAAAAGCGCGCCCCAAGGGCCGAATCATCTGCGAACAGATCAAGGTGGCCAATCATTCCGCGTGGACACTCTTAATCCATCGATTTTTGCGTCGGCACTCAGCATTCCGCGACTAGACGGCGATGCATCAAGGCAGGCGGACACCATAATGGACGCAGTGGGGGCGGCATGCATCGCTAGCATGAAGACCCGAAGAGGGCATAGCCGACATCGAGCGCCTGTCTACTGGTGGGATGAAAACATTGCGGAGGCAAGAAAAAAGTGTCTTCGTGCTAGAAGGCTCTACCAAAGATCGCGTGGCAGATCGGAGTTCCTGCTGCTGCAAGCAGAATTTGCAGCCAGAAGAAGGGAACTTAAAGAGCTTATTAAGGCACGAAAAAAATCCTGTTTTCTTGAACTTTGCGACTCTATAGAAAATGACCCCTGGGGCTTGGCCTATAAAATTGCCATGAAAAAGCTTAGGGCTGTTAAGCCGGCAGCTCCAGATGAAGAGCGCATGTCTACGATTGTGGAAACTCTGTTTCCGGCCACCTCATCAATAGGCCCGAAAGAAATGCAGCATACTACTTTGCTAGTAGACTGGCCCATCACTGGAGAAGAGGTGTTAGTGGCGGCATCGAGACTGCAGAACGACAAGGCTCCTGGCCCGGATAGCATCCCCAACAAGGCCCTAAAACTTGCCATTGGCCTACAATCCGAAAGATTTGCTGAAGTTTTTAATGCTTGCATGGGTGAAGGTACATTTCCGGACAGATGGAAAAGGCAGAATCTGGTTCTGATTCCAAAGCCAAACAAACCTGTAGAAGACCCATCTGGATACAGGCCAATTTGTCTTCTGGATGCCGCAGGAAAAATCTTTGAGAGGCTACTCAGCACCAGAATAGAGGCAGCAATTAAAGTGGCTGGCGACCTCTCGCCTATGCAATTTGGGTTCCGCAGAGCTATGTCCACTGTTGATGCCATCAAATCTGTTGTCGACACTGCTGCCAAGGCTATAGAGGGGCAACGTTGGAAGGGAGGGCAAAAGCAGTATTGCCTTGTCACCACGCTGGACGTTAAAAACGCCTTTAACACAGCAAATTGGAACAACATTCTCGCAGCATTGCGAAACTTTAGAGTCCCGGCGTATCTCATAAGAATCATGGAGGACTACTTCAGAAATAGAGTTCTGTACTATAGATCGCACGGCGGGACGCATACCTACAATGTTAAAGGAGGCGTACCCCAAGGATCCGTCCTCGGCCCTCTACTTTGGAATGTAATGTATGACGGAATCCTGCGCATCCAACTCCCGAGTGGCGCGCGGCTGGTGGGCTTCGCTGACGATGTTGCCATAGTAGTGACGGCTAAATTTCTGGGACAAGCCGAGGAACTAACTGCGCGTTCCATCGGAATGGCTAAGGACTGGCTAGCCTCTGCAGGTCTCGAGCTTGCAGTTCAAAAGACGGAAGCGGTCTTAATTAGTAGTCGAAAAATGGTTGAGGTTGCCAACATCATCGTTGACGCCACCACGATTACCTCTACACGGGCCATCAGGTATCTTGGCATACACCTGGACACGCGCCTGTCCTTCAAGGAGCATCTGGAGCTTGTTGGAGCCAGGGCAGCTGAGTTGGGACGGTCACTTAGCCGCATCATGCTCAACAGCAGAGGTCCAAAACAAGGTCGGCGCCTGCTTCTGATGAACGTTATGAAGTCCACTATGCTCTATGGGGCACCAGTTTGGGCTAAGGCCATGACGGTCAAAACATACAGGAGACGCCTAGAGAGCACATACCGTCTTGCGGCGCTGAGAGTCTGTTGCGGCTTTCGCACAATATCGGACGATGCCGCTCTTGTTATAGCAGGTATGACGCCCATCGATCTGCTAGCATATGAAGCACAACGCATCTATACCATTAAGATGGAGTCAGCGCCGAGTCCTGCTGAGCTAAAGGTGGTTAAGGCCGTGGCACGTCAGGAAAGCTGGGACGCCTGGCAACTTCGCTGGACCAACTCGACGAAGGGTAGGTGGACATTCAGGCTTATTCCTGATCTGAAGATGTGGCTGCAACGGAAGCATGGCGAGGTTACTTTTGAGCTGACACAAATACTCAGCGGCCACGGATGCTTTGGGGAATATCTCCACAGATTTGGCCATCAGGCAAGTGCGGAATGCACTTGGTGCGGAAACGGCGTGTCGGAGAGCCCTGATCATGCTCTCTTCGCATGCGCTATGTTTGAGACAGAAAGGCAGGCGGCCGAACTGCTCTGTGGCGAGCCATTGTCGTCACAGAATCTGGTTCAACTGATGCACCTTTGCGGCACAGGTGATCCGCAAACTACGCGCGCGCGAAAGGCAGCGCAATACAGGCGGGGCCTGAAAAGTCCACAACCCTACTCCCCCCACACATCCTGCGATGCAATGCCCCCAGGCGGTCCCGCACACCCACAATTTCCCATTTCTTCTTCTTTGAACAAAACTATCCTTTCTTTGTTGCCCACTGTTTTCTATATTTATTTGTTAACCTATTTTTGTAATTCCTTTTTCCCAAATAAACGAATTAAAAAAAAAAAAAAAAATACACATACACATACACATACACATACACATACACATACACATACACATACACATACACATACACATACACATACACATACACATACACATACACATACACATACACATACACATACACATACACAGCTGGTCGTCAGGCTGTAGGAAATGGTCGGCGAGGAGCAAATGGTGTTTGGGCGTAGTAGATTGCTGCTACATTCGCCTCCAATCCATAGTGAGTTGCCTTTGCGAGCGGCTGCTAGCCAGCAGGAGGACACTCCAAAGAGATCTAGGGACGCCATGAGTCCAGACGAAGAAGCAGCAAATGCTAACGAATGTGCCCCATCGAAAAGGTCAAAATTGCAGCCTGTCTGCAATGAGCTAGCAGAAATGGGCGTACTGTTGGAGGAGATCTCGGAGAGGATCAAGCCCGAGAAGGAAGGTGGCAAGCGGGCCATCACCAACGCCCTTCGCGAAAAAGTGGAGAGGCTGAAAGAGCTGCATGCGGAAGTCAGCTCCCGGCTCAGCGGGCACCCGACCGAGACAGTTCCATTGGAGGCGTGTCCCAATTGCTCGAAGGCGCCACCTGAGCGTGCCAGTCGTGGGCAGCAGACCGATGAAATGTCCCCCACGACCATGCTTTCCCGGCCCACTCAGACTTCACCACTGGCAAAGCGAGAAGGCAAGGCACCATTTTCGTCTGAACCAGCTGGAAAGCAACTGCGGCAGCCGAGTGCTCACGCATCAAAGCAGCGTCCAAAAAAACGGCACCCTGTGGATCCCCAGCAGCAGCAGCAGGAGTCACCTACTCCTCAAGGCGATAAACCGCACCTCACAATCGCGGATCATGGATCATCCGAGGACAACCAAGGATGGAAAACAGTCGGTCCACCACAGCCTCGACGTGGTGGCTCCTCGAAGCAGGCCAAACCCAGAATCAGGCATAGACCGGATGCAATTCTGATCGAGGCCAGCAGCGGGCTTAGCTATAGCCAAGTCCTAACGATGGTGACCAGGCGTACGGATGATAAACTAATCCACGTCCGTGAGCATGTCTCCAGAGTACGTCGCACAGCTAAAGACGCGCTGCTACTGGAGCTTCGCAAGGACTCTGCTACGAGCATAAAATCGCTCCAGGATGACATCACCCAAGTGCTGGGTGCAAAAGCCGATGTGAAGGCCCTCACACAGCTTAGGACGGTAGCAATCTACAACCTAGATGCAGCGGTGACCCCTGAGGAGCTTCTAACGAAGTTATCCTCGCAAGCTAAGGTAGACGTAAACGCGCTAACCGTCAAAAGCCTTCGGACAGGTCTCCGGAACTACCAGACGGCAATTGTGAGCGCACCTGAGTCTGTGACCCGGACGCTCATCGAACTTGGTCGCGTAGAGATAGGCTGGGCAAACTGCCGTATCAGAGAACTCGAGCAGCGGCCTTTGCGCTGCTTCAAGTGCCTAGCTACTGGTCACGTCGCCGCGAAGTGCCCTAGCAAGGTGGACAGATCAAACTGTTGCTTCAAGTGTGGTGTAGCAGGCCACAAGGCAGCTGTCTGTCCCTCTATAGAACCGCACTGCTTCCTCTGCGTTGCACAGGACCTAAGCCCAACAAATCACCTTGCGGGTAGCCGTCTATGCCCAGCTACAGGCGAATCGAGGACCCCCAATGACCTCCAATGACTCAGCCAGCCCTGAAGATCCTGCAGTTAAACCTGAATCACTGCATCGCAGCCCAAGACCTGCTGCAGCAGACTGTTCGGGAGATACGAGCGGATATAGCCCTGCTAAGCGAACCTTATAAAACCGGCACAGGTCCCTGCTGGGCCAAGGACTCGAGCGGTAGAGCAGCGGTTTGGTGTTGTGGTAGCAGCGACGGCGTATTGCAGGACATTCTACGCGAGGATGGATTTGTGAGAGCGAGGTTTGGCAGTTATTGGCTCTACAGCTGCTATCTCGCGCCTAGCTTAACCCTGGAGCAGTTTGGCCGGACGGTAGACAAAATCGCCGATGACATTAGAGGACGACAAGGAGTGATTATAGGTGGCGACTTTAATGCTTGGTCAGTCGAATGGGGAAGTACACGCTCTGACGCTCGAGGTAGATTGCTGCTGGAAGCTTTTGCCAATCTTAACATCTCCTTGCTAAATGTTGGCTCCGAGAATACCTTCAGAAGGTCCGGCACAGGATCTATTGTGGATCTTTCTTTTGCCAGCGACAGTATCGCCGCCTCAGCCACATGGCACGTGGGATCAACATACTCGGCGAGTGACCATGAAGTCATCACCTTCACCATTGGCGACAGCAGGCAACCGCTCCCTAGGACGCAGCATTTTCGAAGGGTTTTTAAGGCGGAAACCCTTAACTCGCAGGTCTTTGGCCACAACCTGGAGGGCCTAAGCGTTAGGGACAACATGAGCGCGGAAGACGCCGCAAATTCCGTAATGGCACGGATAGTAGAGGCATGCGAGGCTAGCATGTCTCTGAGTGGCACATACACACGCCACCACACCCCAGTCTTTTGGTGGAATGACGCTGTCGCTGAAGCTAGGAGATCCTGCCTTCGCGCAAGGCGTCTCTATCAGCGCGCACGTGGTTCGACAAACTTCGAGGCCCTGGGCCTGGAGTATAAGAGACGTCGGAATATGCTCAAGATTGCGATCCGTTCCAGCAAACGTGAATGTTTCCTCGCTCTGTGCGACTCTGCTGAGCACGACCCCTGGGGCAAGGCCTACCAGCTAGTGGTCAAGCGTTTAAACTCCAGTAGAAACCCACCCCCAACGGATGCGCAAGCGGTACGTTCAATTGTCGACGGACTTTTCCCTGTGGTCGACGAAGAAATGCATGTGCCCCGCCTGACTCCAGTCCTACACTCGGCGGAGTGTACGCTAACCGAGGTCCTTGAGACAGTGAGGCGTCTGAAGCCCAAAAAGGCACCAGGTCCGGATTCGATCCCCAATAACGCATTCAAGCTCGCAGTGCTGCTCTACCCACACGTGTTCGTAGAGCTTTACTCCAAGTGTCTTAGCGAAGGTGTTTTTCCCGATAGATGGAAACTACAAAACCTGGTGTTGCTGCCGAAGCCGGGGAAGCCGCAAGGAGAGGCGTCTTCTCATAGACCCATCTGCCTCATCGACACAGCTGGCAAAGTCCTCGAGGCAATAATCTGCTCGCGTCTGGAAACAGCAATCATGGCAGGGGGCGGCCTATCTGAGTACCAGTTCGGATTCAGGAAGGCGAGATCTACGATCGACGCAATAAACCGGGTGGTAGGATTAGCTGCAAGGGCAATCGAAGGTACAAGATGGAAAGGTGGTGCCAAAGAATACTGCCTAGTGGTAACTCTGGACATCAAAAACGCCTTTAATTCAGCGAGATGGAACAGGATCTTGGAAGCGCTTGGGGCCTTCGGGATTCCGAGCTATCTCATCAAGTGCGTAGCCAGCTACTTCTGCAACAGGAGGATACGTTTCTGGACGGACGCAGGCTTGGAGGAAAGGGTCGTATCTGCTGGCGTCCCACAAGGGTCTGTTTTGGGTCCCCTGCTGTGGAATGTCATGTACGACGGAGTCTTACGCTCGACCCTGGCACCCATATAGTTGGCTTCGCAGACGACGTAGCACTTGTAGTGATAGCCAAGGATCTCACGGCAGCTGAAGAAATAACCAACAGGGCGATTAATAAGGTTGGCCAATGGCTCTCTGCAGCCGGACTGCAATTAGCCGCGCAAAAGACGGAGGCGGTACTCATAAGTAGCCGCAAGCGAGTGGAGACTGCCAGCATCAGGGTCGGCGACACCACAGTTGTCTCCAAGCGGGCTCTAAAGTACCTCGGAGTCATGATCGACACAAGGCTGACTTTTAGAGAGCACTTAGAGTACAGCAGCAGGAAAGCTGCATCGGTAGCGCAATCGCTCTCTAGAATATTACTAAACACGCGTGGACCGAAACAAGGACGGCGTCTCTTGCTATCCAGCGTCATCCGTTCGACTGCACTCTATGCGGCGCCTTCGTGGATAACGGGGATGGAAACTAGATCCTACAGGCGGAGCCTTGAGTCGACGCATCGCTTAAGCGCAATCAGGGTGTGCAGCGCTTTTCGCACCATCTCTGATGACGCCGCACTGGTGATCGCTGGGTTGCTGCCCATCGATGAGTACGCTGCAATTGCATCGGCCTCCTTCACAGCGTCGAGGCAAACTAACAGTTCTACCACTAATCAGCAGAGAGGCCTCGAGCATCAGAGGGCATGGCAGTCAAGTCTGCGCAGATGGCAGGAAAGGTGGGACTCCTCCTCCAAGGGGAGGTGGACTCACACTCTGATCCCTGACATCACTTCATGGGTTTCGAGAAAACATGGGGCAGTGAACTTTTACCTCACACAGCTCCTGAGCGGCCACGGTTGTTTCAGAAGCTACTTGAAAAGATTCAACCACGACGTGTCAGACGAATGCACATGGTGCGGAGCGGGCATTGTTGAGGATGCAAGCCACGTGCTCCAGCACTGCCCTCGCTTCGAAGTAGAACGGTGCCGACTGCAGAATGTAATGGGCGAAATGGTGACGGCGAGAAATCTGACGAGGATGATGATTGCAGATCCAGACGTATGGGAGGCGGCCAGCGCCTTCGCCGTGCGCGTAATGGTGGCACTTAGGAAGCTGGAGAGGGAAAGGTCTGCCCAATAAATTAAAGCCCACGGTCTGCGATGCAATACCGGCAGGTCGTCCCGCAGTAGCCGTTATCTTTTATTTTTTTTTCTCACCTTATGTTCCCTGTCATTGTTGCAAAAAAAAAAAAAAAAAAAAAAACATACACATACACATACACATACACATACACATACACATACACATACACATACACATACACATACACATACACATACACATACACATACACATACACATACACATACACCATACACATACACATACACATACACATACACATACACATACACATACACATACACATACACATACACATACACATACACATACACATACACATACACATACACATACACATACACATACACATACACATACACATACACATACACATACACATACACATACACATACACATACACATACACATACACATACACATACACATACACATACACATACACATACACATACACATACACATACACATACACATACACATACACATACACATACACATACACATACACATACACATACAAGCGGATGCAGAATGGCAGACGGTGTCTCGAAAGCGGCCTAGCAAGCAACCAGCTCGAAGGGACAAGCCCGCGGCCATTGTGATACAGGCCCAAGAAGGCTTCTCCTACGCCCAGATTCTTGGCTTGGTTACAAGACGAACCGACGGCAAACTCGATGGAGTCAAGAGTAATGTAAAGCGCACAAGGAAGACTGCCAAGGGCGAGCTGCTTCTAGAACTCAAGCGAGACGGCGCTCCTGACTGCCAAAAACTAAGAAACGAGCTTAGCCAAGTTCTAGGCCAGCAAGCGTCGGTAAGAGCAGTAGGAACTGAAGCTTGGATTGAGATACGCAATCTCGACACCTTGGTATCAGCAGACCACATTAAAGAAGCAATAACGGAAATTATTGGCGATGCCACCGCAAACGTGCGTGTCCGAAGCTTGCGCCACACTTTTGGTGATACACAGCTGGCTGTCTTATCAATGCCGCGCTCGACTGCTGACTCCTTACTCAAGATGGGAAAAATAGCAATAGGATGGACGCTCTGCCCGATTCGGGAACGGCAATCAAAGCAAAGATGCTACAAATGCTTAAACTTCGGCCACACGGCGGCAAAGTGCAATAGCTCAATAGATCGCACCAATTGGTGCCTCAAATGTGGGGCGACGGATCACAAGGCAGCCTCATGCAGCAACTTTCCAGTCTGCTTCAACTGCTTAGACGCCAAACGACAACAGGTGGGGCATTACACTGGCAGCCGACGTTGCCCAATGGCGAGTGCAGGAGCGAAGCAGCAGCAAACGCTATGAAGTTTCTACAATTAAATTTGAATCACTGTGCGGCGGCGCATGATTTACTAGCGCAATCAGTAAGGGAGCAAAATATAGACGTGGCGATTCTGAGCGAGCCATATAGAATTCGGCCTGCCAGCTCATGGGCAACAGACTCTTCAGGGAAAGCTGCAATCTGGTTGTGCGGCAATCGTACTCCGCCTTTGCAGCACATCTACGCAAATAGAGGATTTGTCAGAGCATACATAGGCGACATATGGGTGTACAGCTGCTACTTGGCACCAAGTCTTACTCTCCAAGAATTCGAGTCGACACTGGACCAGCTGGCTCTGGATGCAAGAGGAAAGGGCAAAACAATCGTTGCAGGCGACTTCAACTCGTGGTCCACTGAATGGGGTAGTGACCGAACAAACTCCAGGGGCCGCACAACTCTTGAGAGCCTCGCCTCACTCGAACTTGTTGTGATAAACACGGGCAACAAACACACGTTCTGCAGAGCTGGCTACGGATCAGTGATTGACGTCACATTTGCAAGCCGGCAGATAGCAGCACAGACCAACTGGCAATTGAGCAGCCACTATACGGCTAGCGACCATCAAGCCATTTTGTTCACTATCGGCAGCGGTCCCGCAGAAAACGTAACCACAGACCAAAACGCTAAAATGTTTAGAGTGGATACTCTAAATATTACAACATTCGAGGAATCCTTCAGAATCCCAGAATTCACTGGCGACGCAAATAAGTTCGCTAAAACGCTAGTAGACGCCGTACTAGCAGCCTGTGATGCCAGTATGGCTGCCCGTAGATGCCACAGCAAGCAAAAGGCTCCTGTCTACTGGTGGAACGCATCTATAAGCGAGGCGAGGAGGAGGTGCCTTCAATGCAGACGACAATACCAGAGAGCGCGTGGAATGCCAGAGTTCTCTAGCCTCCAGGCCCAATACAAGCTTAGGCGAAGAGAACTAAAACTCGCGATTAAGGAGAGTAAACGCAACTGCTTCTTAGAAATGTGCAACGCCGCCGAGAACGATATTTGGGGGGCTGCTTATAAAGTGGCCATGAAGAAGCTCAACGCTAACAAGCCCGTGACTCCAAACGAATCCCAAATGAAGCTCATCGTGGAGACACTGTTCCCGAACTGCTCAGCTATATCGCCAAGACCCACTCGTATCGCTACCACACGGGACGTATGCGACATTAGCCCCGATGAAATTCTGGCAGTCGCCGCAAAGTTACAGGATCGAAAGGCTCCAGGCCCCGACGCGATACCAAACAAGGCGCTAAAACTGGCCGCACGCCTCCAGCCCGGAAAATTTGCAGAAGTTTTCAACAAATGCATGCACGATGGCATTTTTCCAGACATTTGGAAATTGCAAAATCTGGTGCTTCTACCAAAGCCGAACAAGCCAGCCGAGGACCCATCAGCATACAGGCCAATCTGCCTTTTAGACTCGATCTCTAAACTGTTTGAGAAACTGCTGGTGCAGAGAGTTGAGTCCGCCATCAAGCACTCTGGCGACCTCTCACCGATGCAGTTTGGGTTTAGACGCGCAAAGTCCACAATCGACGCGCTACAAACGGTAGTTGGCATAGCCAGCAATGCCATCGAGGGCCAGCGATGGAAGGGTGGCAAGAAAGAATACTGCTTGGTCACCACTCTAGATGTGAGAAACGCGTTCAACACCGCAAACTGGAGTCGGATCCTAAGCTCCCTTCGGGAGTTTCGGGTACCTGAGTACCTAGTCCTCATGGTGGAAGACTATTTCCGAAATCGAATCTTGCGATACAATACCCAAAGTGGCTGGCGCACCCATGTCGTCAAAGGAGGTGTCCCACAAGGCTCCGTTCTGGGTCCAATCCTATGGAACGTGATGTATGATGGCGTGCTTAGGCTTTCTCTACCATCTGGAACCCATATCGTCGGCTTTGCAGATGACGTGGCGATAGTGGTGGTAGCGAAGCACCTACATGAGACGGAGGACAAAACGGCCGTGGCAGTCGACATAGTCAAAGGATGGCTAAACAATGTTGGCTTGCAGCTTGCAGTCCAAAAAACCGAAGCTGTCTTGATCAGCAGTCGCAAAGTCGTGGAGGTAGCCGAAATTTCTCTGGATACGTGCAAAATAAAGTCATCCAGGGCAATACGCTATCTAGGCATTTTAATAGACACCCGCCTTAGTTTCAAGGAACACTTGGAGCACGCAAATATAAAAGCTGCAGAAATAGGCCGCTGCATTACGCGGTTCTTGCTCAACTCCAGAGGCCCAAGCCAACGGCAACGGGTACTACTGGTAAACGTCGTGAGATCAATAATGCTCTACGGAGCTCCTATTTGGGCAAAGGCTTTGCGGCAGAAATCATATCGCCAAGGGCTCGAGGCAACGTATAGATTGGGAGCCATACGAGTGTGTCGAGGCTTCCGAACAATGTCAGACGAGGCTGCGCTAGTAATAGCTGGACTGACACCTATCGATCTTCTGGCGAAGGAGTCCCAGTTCATCTACAATAGACGGCAAACTAGCGAATGGACGCCACTGGCAAAACAAGAGGCCAAAAGAGCAGCCAGAAGAGCGAGCTTAGAAGAATGGCAAGCAAGATGGTCATCCTCAACCAAAGGCAGATGGACGTTTCGGCTGATCCCGAACCTGGAGCTCTGGCTCTCGAGAAGTCACGGCGAAGTCACGTTCGAGTTAACCCAACTGCTAAGTGGGCATGGATGTTTCAGCTCGTATCTACACCGATTTGGGCACGAAAGCAGCCCAGTATGCGTTCTATGCCAAAACGGCGTAGTAGAGGATGCCGAGCACGTGCTTTTCTGCTGCCCAAGATTCCAGAGCGAACGCCATGAGCTCGAAGAAACCTTTGGGGAACTACCTACGGTCGAGAACACTGTCAACAAAATGTGTGCTAGCCAAGAAAAGTGGTCTGCGGCCTGCTCATTTGCCAAAAAAGTTATGGACACCCTTCGCCGCCTGGAGAGGCAGCGAAACGCTTGAGGGGCATGAGGCCCGCCTTTTAAGCCTGCGAAGCAATACCCCAAGGCAGTCCCGCAGGTTAAATTGGCACCCAACACTTCTTCTTTTCCACTTCTACCTTCTCCACACTATACCCTTTCATCTTAATCTAACTTTGTTATATTATTGTTAAATAAATGAATTAAAAAAAAAAAAAAAAAAACACATACACATACACATACACATACACATACACATACACATACACATACACATACACATACACATACACATACACATACACATACACATACACATACACATACACATACAACAAATGCTCCTGAGACTCAACATAAAAGATATAAGGTAAACACGCACAAGTCCGTATACTGGTGGAACCAAAATATTAGCGAATTGCGGAAAAAATGTCTTGCAGCCAGGAGACGATACCAAAGGGCTAGACGCCGGGATGCTGAAAACTGGCCGCAGCTGCGGCACGATTTTAGCTTGGCAAGGACAATGTTAAAGCACACTATTTGGGCCACTAAGAGGGAAATTTTTCTAAGACTGTGCGACTCAGCAGAGCAAGACCCCTGGGGGAAGGCGTATAAAATCGTCGTAAAGCGCATATATGCAAATAGGCAGCGCACACCCCTAGAAGCGGAGCAACTCAGCTCTATAGTCACGGAATTATTCCCGCACAGAGAAAACTCACTAGATAGTAGACGTCCCGCCACACCAGCAGCAGGAAGTTATGTCACTGACCCTGTGTCAATGCAGGAAATTGTGGCTGCAACAAGCGCACTAAAGCCGGGCAAGGCACCAGGACCAGATGCCATCCCCAACCGGGCCCTCAAGCTGGCAATGGCGCTGCGCCCAGACGCATTTTTGGAGGCATACAATAAATGTCTATATGAAGGAGTTTTCCCCAGGATCTGGAAACGGCAAAAATTGGTTCTGATCCCGAAACCAGGGAAACCAACAGACACGGCCTCATCATACAGGCCCATCTGCCTGGTGGATACTATGGGCAAAGTTCTAGAGGGTCTTATATGTACCCGGCTTCACAGAGCTATAAGTGCCGGAGGGGACTTATCGTCCAATCAATTTGGTTTTCGCAAAGCCAAATCGACGGTCGACGCCATTGGCAAGGTTGTCAGCATAGCCGCGACAGCCATAGAAGGCACTCGATGGAAGCACGGGACGAAGAAGTACTGTCTGATTGTCACGCTAGATGTCAGAAATGCTTTCAATACTGCAGACTGGGGGTGTATTTTGGATGGACTACACAACTTTGGAGTTCCAGAGTATCTACGCGCAATCATATGGAGCTACTTCGAAGACAGGCAACTGTGCTTCAGTTCAACGAACGGCCAATCAACATACTCGGTTTCTGCAGGGGTACCCCAAGGCTCCGTTCTGGGGCCACTGTTGTGGAACATTATGTACGACGGGATCCTTCGCTTGAATCTGCCGGCGGACTGCGAAACTGTGGGATACGCTGACGATGTCGCTCTGGTCATTGTGGCAAAAGAAGTCGCGAAAGCAGAGGCGTTGGCGAACGAGGCGATCTTGCTCATCACAGAGTGGCTGCGTTCGGTGGGCCTACAACTTGCAGCACAAAAAACAGAGATTGTCCTAATAAGCAGCAGGAAACGGGTCGAGACGGCATCGGTCAGTGTGGAGGGCTCCATCATATGCTCGAAGCGTGCTATTCGGTACCTTGGAGTTTGGCTGGATACGCGGCTATGCTTTCGAGAACATCTGCAGCATGTGCACGTGAAGGCTTTGGAGTCAGCGAGGGCATTATCAAGAATCATGCTGAATACACGTGGCCCCAGAGAGCTATACCAGAGGTATCCGGGCAGCATATCGTCTCAGTGCGCTAAGAGTATGTTGCGGGTTCAGGACCATCTCCGACGACGCCGCACTTGTTATTGCGGGAATGGTTCCGATCGAGCTACAGGTAGAGGAAGCTCGACTAGTAGCATCTTCGTCCGAGGATGGGCCATCTAGGAGAGAGAAGAGGGCTGATGCTAGAAGGAGAAGCATAGCCACATGGCAGCGGAGATGGGATGAATCCTCCAAAGGGCGTTGGACCCATAGATTGATTCCTAACGTGTGTGCGTGGCTTGGTAGGCAACACGGTGCCGTAAATTTCCACCTTACGCAAATTATCAGTGGGCATGGCTGTTTTAGGTATTACCTACACCGCTTCGGACACGACGCATCCCCCTTCTGCCCGAACTGCGGGGACGGCGTTATCGAGGATGCAGAGCACGTCCTGTTCGTATGCAACCGCTTCTCTGACGAACGTCAAGTGCTATCCCATAAAGTGGGTACCACCCTCACAGTTGGTAACCTGATAGAGGAGATGATTTCGAGTCAACATAAGTGGGATGCGGTAAACTCCTTCGCGGCTAGTGTGATGCGCGATCTGCGATTAACCGAACGCCGGAGGGCAGGTGTGGAGGCACGACAATAAAAGCAACACGGCTGCTGTGAAGCATTACCTTTCGGCCGTCCCGCAGCAGTTCTTGTCATTTTTTTTTTTTTTCTTGTATATTACTGTAGTGTACGTACTGTATCTTAATGTATTGTACGTATAATGTATGTATGCTGCCTCACTGTTAGATGTTAATAAATTTGTTAAACAAATAGAATTAAAAAAAAAAAAAAACATACACATACACATACACATACACATACACATACACATACACATACACATACACATACACATACACATACACATACACATACACATACACATACACATACACATACACATACACATACACATACACATACACATACACATACACATACACATACACATACACATACACATACACATACACATACACATACACATACACATACACATACACATACACATACACATACACATACACATACACATACACATACACATACACATACACATACACATACACATACACATACACATACACATACACATACACATACACATACACATACACATACACATACACATACACATACACATACACATACACATACACATACACATACACATACACATACACATACACATACACATACACATACACATACACATACACATACACATACACATACACATACACATACACATACACATACACATACACATACACATACACATACACATACACATACACATACACATACACATACACATACACATACACATACACATACACATACGATGCAACGCCGAAAAGGCAGAGAAGCCCATCTGTTGGGACCGAGGAAGACGATGGCCAGGCAGCCAAAAACGGGGTTGGCACGAAAAAAAGCAAGGTGGGGCAGTTGCGATCTTCTTGCAGCGAATTAGAAGAAATGGGCCATATTCTGGCCTCAATTGCTACACATTACAGCAGAGAGAAGGATGCTAGTGGGAAAATTAACCGCAGCATCACAAACGAGTTCAGAGAGAAGGTAGCAAGGCTGCAAGAACTGCACGCAGCGGTGGGGGCTCTGTTGCAAAGCCAAGGGCCGATTCCGACATTGCCTGTCGTATGTGCTACGTGTAGCAAATCTCCACCCAAACGAGTAAGTAGGCAGCAACAGACCGAGCTCGCGAACTCGCCATCGAAGCGGGACAAGCATTGCCAAACGTCTCCAGTTGAACGCTTACCGATAGTAAATCATCAGGCGGCGAGCCAGCATCCGCGGAAGGCACAGCAGCGTCAGAAGACACCCAGGCTTCAACAGCCACAACAACATCAGAGTCAAGCCATTCTGCCTAGATCCCAACAACAAGCCATGCAGCAGTTGCAACAGTCTGGTGGAAAAGCCCCTAGCAGCATCCATACTGCCGAGGCAGGCAAGGCCAGCGACTGGCAACTAGTGGGAGCCAAGAGGATCAAGAATAAGCAACCAAAACGCTATAAAGAGCGTCCGGAAGCCATTTTGATAGAGCCCAGCAACGGTCAGAGTTATAGAGACGTGCTTGCATTGGTCACAAGACGCAGCGACGGGCAACTGCAGCATGCCCAGGGAAACGTCCGCAAAGTGCGCCGTACTGCCAAAAACAAGCTGCTATTGGAACTAGGAGGTGACTGCCCTAACCCCCAGTCTCTAAAGGACGAGTTCCTACAGGTTCTTGGCGACAAGGCCGGTGTTAAGGTTTTATCGCCCATGAAATCGGCGATAATCCGGGATTTGGACGATCTGGTGGAGCCTCACCACATCCTGGAGGCCATCGAAAATCAAGCCGATATCGAGGCTGGGTCATGCTCTGTTAGAAGCCTGAAGCCTAGCTATAACGGAACCTTCACAGCGATCATCACGGCGCCCGAAAGAATGATGACGAAAGTCCTACAGTTGAGTAAGCTACTAGTCGGCTGGAACAGCTGCAGAGTTAAGGCTATCGAAGACCCTCCCATGAAATGCTATCGTTGCCTGGAGTTTGGTCACATAGCAACCAACTGTAGCAACACAGTCGATAGATCGAACTGTTGTTTTAGATGCGGAGAACCTGGGCACAGAGCAGCGGACTGTGGCGAGGCCCCGTCATGTTACCTCTGCCGATCTAACGGAGAGAGCGACACCAGACACCATGCTGGCAGTTCAAAGTGTCCACTTAGATGGGGAAGGAGGATGCAGAACAAACATAAATGACGAAACTAAGGTTTATCCAGCTCAACCTGAATCACTGCATCGCAGCTCAGGATCTGCTAAACCAGACGGTGAGAGAAGAGCTTGTTGACGTCGCACTACTCAGCGAACCCTACAAGCATAAGGAGCAGGCAACATGGATATCAGACGCCTCCGGCAAGGCAGCAATATGGCTATGTGGAGCTAACACACTGCGTCTAGACGATATCTATTCCTCTGAGGGCTTTGTCAGAGCAAGGGTAGGTAACAACTGGCTGTATAGCTGCTACCTAGCTCCCAGCCTGCCTATAGAAAGCTTCTGCCGCACATTAAACAACATAGTATGCGATGCCAGAGATCACCGGCAATTAGTCATCGGAGGCGACTTCAACGCATGGGCCATAGATTGGGGCAGTAGTCGCACTGACTCGCGCGGCCGTATGCTTCTGGAGTGCTTTGCATCTCTAGACATCGAGTTGCTCAACGTGGGAGCAGAACATACGTTTAGGAGGGCCGGAGTGGGGTCAATTGTCGACTTGACTTTTGCGAGCACATCGATCGCCAGAACAGCCAACTGGAGATTAAGCGACAAATATACCGCAAGCGATATACTATATGAAGCTTTAGTATATGATGTGGGTGGCCCCGGTCAAGCCCCTCATAATCAGCCCACTCTAAAAAAGGCCTATAAGACTGAGAGTCTAGACGTGAGCAGTTTCTGTAGGGTATTAAGTCGAGTGAATACAGCCAGGACAAGTTGTGCTGCTTACGAAGCCAGGAAAACCTCCCGGAGAGGCGTCTTCGTATAGGCCAATCTGTCTCCTAGACACAGCCGGCAAAGTCCTCGAGTATATCATCAGCATGCGTCTTAACAAAGCCATAGTTGCCGGTGGGGACCTATCAGATCGGCAATATGGATTTAGGAGAGCCAGATCCACGATAGATGCCATCCACAAAGTGGTAGACATCGCCTCGGAGGCAATAGCGGGTAGCAGATGGAGGGGTGGCTCCAAAAAATACTGTCTGGTGGTGACACTGGATATAAAAAACGCGTTTAATTCCGCTAGATGGGGCCGGATAATAGATGGCTTACTGGGTTTTGGAGTCCCACAATACCTGGTCAAATGTGTACGTAGCTACTTCGCAGACAGGCGAATCCGGTACCTTACAGATGACGGTGTCATGGAGAAGGTAGCGTCAGCTGGAGTTCCACAGGGATCCGTTCTCGGTCCGCTCTTATGGAATGTGATGTACGACGGCGTTCTACGACTCGAGTTTGACCCCGATACGCACATAATCGGATTCGCGGATGACGTAGCACTCGTGGTGGTGGCTAAGGAAGTCGATGTAGCACAAGACCAATGCAACAGAGCTATCAGACAAGTTGGCAACTGGCTTTCGACAGCAGGCCTTGCGTTAGCAGCCCACAAGACGGAAGCGGTGCTGGTCAGCAGCCGCAAAAAGGTGGAGCTTGCCAAAATAAGAGTTGGCGAGTCAGTGATTACTTCAAAAAGGGCTATCAAGTACCTAGGAGTAATGATAGACACAAGGCTAAGTTTCAAGGAACACCTAGCCTACGCAAACGAGAAGGCAGCTGTATCGGCGCGTGCCCTGTCGCGCATACTACTCAACACGAGGGGTCCGAAACAAGGGAGGAGGTTACTGCTAACAAGCGTCGTCAAATCTGCGGCTCTGTATGAAGCACCTGTCTGGGCCAAAGGTATGGCAGTTAAAAGCTACAGACGAGGCTTAGAGGCAACACACCGTTTATGCGCTATTCGTGTTTGCAGTGCCTTTCGCACTATTTCGGACGAAGCTGCCCTGGTTATAGCGGGACTGATGCCTATAGCCGAGCAAGTAACAATGGCAGAAGGCATATTTAGTCGCCGAGAGGAGACCTCAAACGCACCAGCACGTCAAGCGGAGCGCAGCTCGCAATGGCATGAATGCTTCGCTAGATGGCAGAGCCGCTGGGATGCCTCCACCAAGGGCAGGTGGACCTGGAAACTGATCCCAAACATTGAGGCGTGGATCAAGAAGCGTCATGGGCAAGTAAACTTTTACTTGACGCAAATACTGAGCGGACACGGCTGCTTCAGAAGCTACCTAAAACGTTTCGGGCACGACACCACAGACGAGTGCAGCTGTTGTGGGAGCGGCATCTCCGAAACCGCTGATCACGTTGTCTTCTACTGCCCGAGATACGACGCTGAAAGGAGATCCCTAAACACCAAGCTAGGTGAGGTGGCCACACCCTCCAATTTGGTGAGAAAGATGCTAGGTGACGCGGAAATTTGGACGGCAGTAAACGACTTTGCAGCAAAAGTCATGAAAGAACAACGGAGGAGAGAACAGATTAGGTCAGGACTATAGTAGGTGCACGGCTCTTCGACGCAATGCACACAAGCAGTTCCGGAGAAGTCAGCACCCTGCTTTTTACCACACCGAATCAAATTTTGTTCTTATATGTTATGTTTTATGTCAGTTAAGCGTTAAAATTTGAATAAAAAAAAAAAAAAACCATACACATACACATACACATACACATACACATACACATACACATACACATACACATACACATACAGAAGGTGTAAAGGTTGACCTGAGAGGAACGTGTATTTCGTCGCGTCCTGTCTTTTTTGTGAAATCTTCGGTTTATCCGTGATCGTTGATCTCCTAGTCCTGCAATTATATTGTCTATTAGTGTAGCAGTCTCACTCGTGTTGCTGCTCGCGTTCCGCCGGTCGCCAGTTGCATTGCAAGTGAAAAATTAAATTCGTTTTTTTTTCCGGCCTCCTGCTGCGCCGGTTCCTTTGGTGGTCGGAGGGGTGCGGGGCGCTTTCCTTTTGCATCTCCCGACTTTTTCCATCGTATTGGTGGTAGTGGGGTGCCAGCCGCACATTTTGGTAAATTTTTTCTTCCACCCACACTGTGAGTAAACACATAAGTGGTGCGATTATCAGCTGTTGGCGGACCTGCCAAGCCGGGCTCGAAAGCTCTCCAGGCTCATCATCTGGGAGTCGAGCTTTTTCTCCGCAGACCACCCAAGTGCCGCTTACTTCTAGGCAGTGGTTTTAAATCACCTCCCACCTGTCCAGCAGTATAGCAGTGCACTAGCCCTAGCGTTGGCGACGTAGGCGGTGGCCTAACATGCAGCCGTTGGATTCGGTCGGTACCCCTGGTTCAAATCCGCTGAGCGGAGTAAATAAAAAAAAAAAAAAAAAAAAAATCTAATTTAAATTTGGAGCACTTTTATTTCTATTTAAATTATTTTTTAAATATCTCCGTTTTTTCCCTTTACTTTCGGAGGCGGGTCTCAAAGTACCTGGTTCAAATCCGCTGGAAGGAATTAAATTTTCAAATTCATTTCTTTTGGGAATTTAATTAGCATAAGTGGCATTGCTGTGATATTCCTTGGCACTATAGGGGTTCAAATCCGCTGCGGGTAATTTTGGATTCTAAAATTATTTTTTATTTTTTATAATTTTATTTTGCCATTGCACACCGAGCGGCCCATATTCCCGCTGCCTGCTGGAATTATCTAAAGGAAGCCGAGCCGGAGCGGTATAACTCCCAACGCTCATCAGGGGGAAATACCTGGTAACAGGCCGAAGATAATGGAAGGAGAGGAGCTAATGGTGTTCGGGCGTAGCAGAATGTTGCTACATTCGCCTCCAATCCATGACGAGTTGCCTCTGCGAGCGGCTGCTAGCCATCAAGAGGACACTCCAAAAAGATCGCGTGACGCCATGAGTCCAAACGGAGAAGCTGCAATTGACTGTGCCCCTCCGAAAAGGTCAAAACTGCAGCCTGTCTGCAAAGAATTAACAGAAATGGGCGTACTGTTGGAGGAGATCTCGGAGAGGATCAAGCCCGAGAAAGAAGGAGGCAAGCGGGCCATTACCAACTCCCTTCGGGAAAAAGTTGAGAGGCTAAAAGAGCTCCAGGCGGAAGTCAGCTCCAGACTCAGTGGACACCCAATCGAGTCAGTGGCATTGGAGGCATGTCCCAATTGTTCGAAGCCGCCACCTGAGCGTGTCAGTCGTGGGCAGCAGACTGAAGAATTGTTCTCCGTGACCATGCTATCCCGGCCTACGCAAACTTCACCAGTGGAAAAGCGCGGAGACAAGGCATCAGGCCCATCTGAACTCTCTCTCTCGCGGCAGACCAGCGCTCACGCATCCAAACAGCGTGCTAAAAAACGGCAACCCGCGAAATCCCAGCAGCATCAGCAGGCCCCACCTACTCCCCAAGGTGACAAAGCGCGCCATAAAACAGTGGATCATGGGACAACCGAGGACAACCATGGATGGAACACAGTCGGCCCCGCAAAGCCTCGACGTGGAGCCTCCTCGATGCAGGCCAAGCCGAGACTCAAGCATAGACCTGATGCAATTTTAATCGAAGCCAGCGACGGGCTTAGTTATAGCCAAGTACTCAAAATGGTGACCAGGCGCACGGATGGCAAGCTGCAACATGTCCGTGAGCACGTCTCCAGAGTTCGGCGTACTGCAAACGACGCGCTGATTCTGGAGCTCCGGAAGGACCCAGCAACTGACATCAAGTCACTGAGGGCCACAGAGGCGGTAATCCAGAAGCTCACTGATCTGGGTTCTGTGATGATAGGGTGGGGAAATTGCCCCATTAAAGCACTCGAAGAACGGCCACTAAGGTGCTTTAAGTGTCTTACCGTTGGCCATATAGCCGCAAGATGCTCCAGCATGGAGGACAGGTCACGTTGCTGCTTCAAATGCGGCGAAGTAGGCCATATAGCAGCCAATTGTCCTTCAAAGGATGCCAACTGCTTTCTATGTGCTGCACAAGGCCTGAGTCCAAGAAATCACCTAGCAGGCAGCCGCCTTTGCACAGCAAGGGGCGATTCGAGGACCCCTAAGCCGCCCAAATGACTTCGTCAGCACTGAAGATCCTGCAGCTGAACCTAAATCACTGCATCGCGGCGCAGGACCTACTGCAACAGACGATCAGAGAGCAGTTAATCGACGTAGCTCTTCTAAGTGAGCCCTACTCTACTGGAGAGTCATCCAAGTGGGTGACTGACGCCGACAGGAGATCCGCAATATGGTCTTGTGGGACATCAAGCCCGCTGCAAGACACAAGGTCCTTCCAACATTTCAGCAGAGCCACGGTGAATGATCTGGTACTGTACAGCTGCTACTTGCCACCCAGTTTACCAATTACTCGCTTCGGTGAGGTCTTGGATAACCTCGTAGAGGACGCCAGAGGCCGGCCACGAGTCGTTATTGCGGGCGACTTTAATGCCTGGGCAATTGACTGGGGCTGTCCAAGAACGGATGCAAGGGGTCGTATCCTGTTAGAGGCTTTTGCATCGCTCAATCTCGAGACGCTGAACACAGGGGGCAGGAATACCTTCAGCAGAGCGGGAACTGGTTCCATAATAGACCTGACATTCGCAAGCGAGACTATCGCCAGGTCGTCATCATGGGGTATCGGCGATTTTTACACGGCGAGCGATCACGAGGCCATACTGCTTACCCTGGCAAGTCGTCCTAGAGCGCTGCAACAAGTTTTCCCACAGCGAAAATCCTTCCGCCCTGATACTCTAAATGTACCAACATTCCAGGCGAAGCTGGCGGGGCTGCAAGTTCGTTTGACCGCTGAAGAATCCGCAAATCATGTCATGGCCACATTAAGAGCAGCATGTGAAGGTAGCATGGCGCAGCGTACGTCGTACGGCAGACACCACAAGCCTGTGTGCTGGTGGAACGATAAAATTGAGGAGGCCAGGCGTAACTGCCTTAGAGCGAGAAGGCTTTACCAAAGGTCCAGAGGAACCGCTCAGTTCGAGCCTCTACAAAGGCAGTACCAACTCCGGAGGAGACTTCTGAAGAAAGAAATCAGCTCAAGCAAGAGAGAAGCCTTCCTATCGCTATGCGATACGGCCGAGCAGGACCCATGGGGCAAGGCGTACCAAACGATAGTCAAGAGACTGCGTTCGGACCCACTCGATACCCCCTGCGACCCACTGTTCCTAGAGCGGATCGTGACGACTCTGTTTCCCAACTGCGAGGATGCTCTGCGTGACCATCCACTTCGTCACAGTGAGGATAGATTAAAGGAGTGCTCATGCGAGGAAGTAATTTCCATAGTCCGCAGGATGAGACCGAACAAGGCCCCTGGCCCAGACGCTATCCCGAACAGAGCTCTCGCTTTGGCAGTCTCACTTGTCCCCGAAGTCTTCACGGAGATGTACAACCAGTGCCTGCGAGAACGAAAATTTCCGAGTATTTGGAAACGGCAAAACCTATTGCTTCTCCCTAAGCCGGGCAAACCACCGGGCGAGGCATCCTCATACCGGCCCATCTGCCTGATAGATACTGCGGGTAAGGTTCTTGAATCTATCATAGCTCGGATTCAGCAAGAAATCGAACGACATGGCGACTTATCCGAAATGCAGTTCGGATTCAGGAGAGCACGGTCCACTACTGACGCCATAAACAGGGTGGTCAATATCGCGGCGGACGCCATCGCTGGAACCAGATGGAGGGGCGGATCCAAGAAATACTGCCTGGTGGTTACATTGGATGTGCGCAATGCCTTCAACACGGCGAGATGGGGTAAAATCCTGGAAGGACTGGAGTCGTTTGGAGTATCAAGAGGCTTGGTGCAAATAGTAAGGAGCTATTTTGAAGGACGTACCCTACAATATGCCACTTCTGAAGGCACGAAGGAGCAGGAGGTTTCATCAGGAGTCCCGCAAGGCTCAGTCCTGGGCCCGCTCCTGTGGAACGTCATGTACGACGGTATCCACCTCGACTACGCGAATCAAAGGGCCCTTGTCTCTGTAAGGTCCCTTTCTAGGATAATGTTGAACACCCGAGGCCCCAAGGAGGGACGTAGAAGACTGCTGATGAGCGTCACAAGGTCGATAGCCCTTTACGCCGCTCCTATCTGGGCCGGAGCAATGGACACAAAAAGCTACCGCCGCGACCTTGAAGCGACCTACAGACTGAGCGCAATAAGGGTGTGCAGCGCCTTCAGGACGGTGTCGGACGAGGCGGCACTGGTTCTGGCAAGCATGGTGCCGATTGACGAACTGGCCAGAGAATCCAACGCCATGTACTACGGCAAGAGAACGGACGCATCCAGCGGTTCTTCTTCAGAGACGGGCAACCGGCAACACCAGCGGCTACAAAGCATATGCCGGTGGCAGAGGCGCTGGGATCTATCGCCTAAGGGAAGATGGACGCACCGGCTCATTCCGAAGCTCGAACCCTGGTTGAACAGAACGCATGGCGAGGTAAATTTTTACCTAACTCAGCTCCTGAGTGGCCATGGCTGTTTTAGAAGCTACCTGAAGCGGTTTAGGCACGATACATCGGACGAATGTACATGGTGTGGTAGTGGAATAATCGAGGACGCGCACCATGTTACATTTCTTTGCCCGCGATACGACGAAGCGAGACAGAGCCTGTGCGATGAGGTCGGAGAGAGAGTCATGGCGGACAACTTGGTTCTGCTCATGTTGGCTGATGTTAAGAACTGGGAGGCGGCCAGTAAGTTCGCCGCTACCGTAATGAAGGAACTCAGAAGGCTAGAGAGAGAGAGAAGCTAGGATCTGGTAAAGCCGCATGCGAAGCAATGCCAAACAGGCGGTACCGCATGTGCTGCCCCGGTCCACTCGCCATCCCCCCCTTCCTACCAAAACGCAGTCTATATTGTGAAAATTTATGTATATATGTATTTTTGTTCTCTTGTAGTAAATTAATAAATGAATTAAAAAAAAAAAAAAAAACACATACACATACACATACACATACACATACACATACACATACACATACAATCAAGCTCGATGTCAGAGACTTGGATGAGATGGTGTCTAAGGACGAGCTAGCGGCTGAATTTTCGAGCCAGTTTGGCGTCCAAATTACTACTCTGGCGATAAAGAGTCTACGACCAGCATTCGGTGGCACACAGCGGGCGACCATCAGCGTTCAGGCAGCCCTAGCCAAAGATATCCTTAATGTGGGCAGAATCAAGATTAGGCTGAACGAAAGCCGCATTAAAATAGACAATACACCTGTTAGATGCTTCAGGTGCCACGAATTTGGGCATGTTTCAGCACAATGCAAATGCCAAGAAGACAGAAGCGACTGGTGCCTACGGTGCGGCGAAAAGCGGCATAAAGCCAGAGGCTGTAAAAACGCAGCGAAGTGTTTCCTATGCACTGCAAATGGCATCAAAGAAGCGGGTCATGTTGCCGGGAGCCAGCGTTGTCCTTATGGGCCCCGTTGTGGCCAGAACGCTCTCATAAAAAATGTTAATCATGGTTAAGTTCATGCAAATTAACTTAAACCACTGTGAGGCAGCACATGATATGCTGAAGCAAACGACGAGGGAACAAAACATTGATGTAGTCATCGTAAGCGAGCCATACAGACTCCATGGCGGCAACAACACGATCTGTAGTACGCAAAGAAAAGCGGCGATTTTGCTAACTAGCGTGCGACCGCTGCAAATGTCTCAAACCCGGGCTTTTGCACATTTTGTAAGGGCTAAGATAGACCGTTTCTGGGTGTATAGTTGCTACATGCCACCTAGCATCAATCACCAAGAATTTTGCGCAGCGCTGGATGAGCTGGCTACCGACGCAAGAAGCCACAGCCCACTCATTATAGCTGGTGATTTCAACGCGTGGTCCTTAGAGTGGGGCAGCGTTTCGAACAATGCTAGAGGCTGTGCCTTATGGGAGGCTTTTGCCCTACTAGATATTGCCCTGCTAAACAGTGGCAATCAAAATACTTTCAGCCGAGCGGGTGTAGGATCGGTCATTGACCTCACATTTGTCAGCAGCAGCATTTTTCGGCGCTCCTCTTGGAAAATCGGCGAATTTTACACGGCTAGCGACCATGAGGCGATCCTTTTCGAGATCGGAGGATCAACCCGTCAACGAGATGTGCATCCGGTGGCATGTAAAACGTACAAAGCGGATACCCTGAATGTTCCCCAATTCACTGCCGCTATAACTGGAATAGAGTTGGCAACGGAGTCAGCCCAGAGTATGGCAAACCAATTGGCTCGTAAGTTAGACGAGGCGTGTGGAAAAAGCATGCAGGAACGTAAAGCTTACCGAGGCCAGCATAGATCGGTATTCTGGTGGAATGATAGCATTGCAGAAGCACGGCGGGCTTGCTTTAGGGCAAGATGGCGTTACCAACGGGCGCGAAAAAGGAATGATGGCAACTGGCCCTCTCTTCATGTAGTTTTTGCAAGAACTCGCAAGGCATTAAAACGGGCCATACATTCCAGCAAACGGGAATGTTTCCTTGAGCTGTGTGACTCAGCAGATAAGGACCCCTGGGGCAAGGCCTATAAGATTGTAGTCAAGCGTGTGTATGCAAATAAAAATACTGCACCAACAAATCCAGAGCAGCTGCGGGATATAGTACAATCTCTGTTTCCAGCTAGAAGCGATGCACTAACGTGCAGAAGACCGATGCAGACACATTTTGCTGTCGATGAAGTCTCAAATGAGGAGATAAAGGCCGCGGCTGGACGCCTCAACCCTAGTAAAGCTCCAGGGCCAGACGGTATACCAAATCGCGCCGTAAAGCTGGCAATGATGTTGAACCCGGATATATTTGCTCAGGTGTATTCCCAATGCCTCCGGGAGGGCTGCTTTCCGGACATATGGAAGCTGCAAAAGTTGGTTCTGCTGCCAAAACCAGGCAAAAGCCTAGATGAGCCATCAGGATACAGGCCAATTTGCCTAATAGACACCATAGGCAAGGTCCTGGAATCTATTATATGTGCGAGGCTAGAGTCAGCCATCAGGTTAGGCGGCGGGTTATCACCCAATCAATACGGCTTCAGGAAAAGTAAGTCCACAACTGATGCCATTTCAAGAGTGGTCGATATTGCCTCAGAAGCTATTAAAGGTGAGAGATGGAAAGGAGGTGCAAAAAAATATTGCCTGCTGGTCACACTCGATATAAAGAACGCTTTTAACACTGCCGATTGGGGAACCATTCTTGACGCACTGCAAAACTTTGGAGTCCCGGCCCACATTCATGCCATCACCTGGAGCTACTTCGGAAGGAGGCAGTTGGAGTATAGATCCGATGCTGGAAGCGTGCTGCATTCCATATCTGGCGGGGTTCCCCAAGGATCCGTTCTGGGCCCTTTGCTATGGAACATAATGTATGATGGCGTCCTGAGGTTGGCACTCGGTGATAGCTGTCAACTAATAGGCTATGCAGACGATGTTGCAGTAGTCGTCGTCAAAAAAGAGATTCAGCAAGCAGAGGCTGCAGCAAACATGGCCATCGCAAAGATAGTAGAATGGCTGGGCTCCGTGGGACTCAAATTAGCGGCGCAAAAAACAGAGGCCGTTCTAATTTCAAGCAGGAAACTTGTTGAGACAGCACAAATTACTGTTGAGGGGACTACGGTCCAGTCCAAGAGAGCTATCCGCTATCTTGGCGTGTGGATAGACACTCGACTAACCTTTCGAGAACACCTAGCGAACATGCAGGAGAAGGCATCTGTATGCGTGCGTTCGTTGTCAAGGATCCTCCTAAACACGAGGGGCCCAAAACAAGAGACGAGAAAGCTGCTGACGACAGTACACAGCTCCATTGTACTTTATGCGGCTCGGATCTGGAAATCGGCCTTATTAGTAGAAAGCTACAGCAGGGGCATACGGTCAACCCACAGACTTTGTGCACTCAGAGTCTGCTGCGCGTTTAGAACGGTATCTGACGACGCAGTATTAGTGCTAGCTGGAATGCTGCCACTTGACATACAGGCGGATGAAGACACAGTCGTAGCTGCAGCACCTAGGGATATGCCTTCGAAGAAACTGGCACGCGCACAGGCTAGAGGCAGAAGCCTAATAACATGGCAGAGAAGATGGGATGCGTCACAGAAGGGCAGATGGACCCACCGGCTGATCCCTAATATAGAGAAGTGGTTAGGCAGAAAGCATGGGTCAGTAAATTTCTACCTAACCCAGATACTAAGCGGTCATGGATGCTTTAGGCAATATCTCCATCGCTTTGGACACGAAGAATCGCCTTTGTGCACAGTCTGCAGCGACAACAGCGTAGAAGACGCACAACATATTCTTTTCAGGTGTCGGCGCTATGAGTCCCAAAGAAGGCACCTAGAACTAACTGCAGGGGCTGGATTAACGGTTGACAACCTCGTGGATTCAATGGTTGGCAGCCCACAAACATGGGAAGCGGTCAACAGCTTTGCAGCATATGTAATGCGGGATCTGCGACAATCCGAACGCATGAGAGCTGGAGCGTCGTAGAGAGAGCCACCGACCCTAGGAAGCAATTCCCACGAGGACGTCCCCTAGGATCAAGCTCCCTTTATGACATCTTTTCCTCTGTATATATCTATCTATACTATCTATACCTATCAATAAAGGAATAAAAAAAAAAAAAAAAAAAAACACATACACATACACATACACATACACATATACATACACATACACATACACATACACATACACATACACATACACATACACACATACACATACACATACACATACACATACACATACACATACACATACACATACACATACACATACACATACACATACACATACACATACACATACACATACACATACACATACACATACACATACACATACACATACACATACACATACACATACACATACACATACACATACACATACACATACACATACACATACACATACACATACACATACACATACACATACACATACACATACACATACACATACACATACACATACACATACACATACACATACACATACACATACACATACACATACACATACACATACACATACACATACACATACACATGAGACTACAAGGTGTAAAGGTTGACCTGAGAGGAACGTGTATTTCGTCGCGTCCTGTCTTTTTTGTGAAATCTTCGGTTTATCCGTGATCGTTGATCTCCTAGTCCTGCAATTATATTGTCTATTAGTGTAGCAGTCTCACTCGTGTTGCTACTCACGTTCCGCCGGTCGCCAGTTGCATTGCAAGTGTAAAATTAAATTCGTTTTTTTTTTTCCGGCCTCCTGCTGCGCCGGTTCCTTTGGTGGTCGGAGGGGTGCGGGGCGCTTTCCTTTTGCATCTCCCGACTTTTTCCATCGTATTGGTGGTAGTGGGGTGCCAGCCGCACATTTTGGTAAATTTTTTCTTCCACCCACACTGTGAGTAAACACATAAGTGGTGCGATTATCAGCTGTTGGCGGACCTGCCAAGCCGGGCTCGAAAGCTCTCCAGGCTCATCATCTGGGAGTCGAGCTTTTTCTCCGCAGACCACCCAAGTGCCGCTTACTTCTAGGCAGTGGTTTTAAATCACCTCCCACCTGTCCAGCAGTATAGCAGTGCACTAGCCCTAGCGTTGGCGACGTAGGCGGTGGCCTAACATGCAGCCGTTGGATTCGGTCGGTACCCCTGGTTCAAATCCGCTGAGCGGAGTAAATAAAAAAAAAAAAAAAAAAAAAAAAATCTAATTTAAATTTGGAGCACTTTTATTTCTATTTAAATTATTTTTTAAATATCTCCGTTTTTTTCCCTTTACTTTCGGAGGCGGGTCTCAAAGTACCTGGTTCAAATCCGCTGGAAGGAATTAAATTTTCAAATTCATTTCTTTTGGGAATTTAATTAGCATAAGTGGCATTGCTGTGATATTCCTTGGCACTATAGGGGTTCAAATCCGCTGCGGGTAATTTTGGATTCTAAAATTATTTTTTATTTTTTATAATTTTATTTTGCCATTGCACACCGAGCGGCCCATATTCCCGCTGCCTGCTGGAATTATCTAAAGGAAGCCGAGCCGGAGCGGTATAACTCCCAACGCTCATCAGGGGGAAATACCTGGTAACAGGCCGAAGATAATGGAAGGAGAGGAGCTAATGGTGTTCGGGCGTAGCAGAATGTTGCTACATTCGCCTCCAATCCATGACGAGTTGCCTCTGCGAGCGGCTGCTAGCCATCAAGAGGACACTCCAAAAAGATCGCGTGACGCCATGAGTCCAAACGGAGAAGCTGCAATTGACTGTGCCCCTCCGAAAAGGTCAAAACTGCAGCCTGTCTGCAAAGAATTAACAGAAATGGGCGTACTGTTGGAGGAGATCTCGGAGAGGATCAAGCCCGAGAAAGAAGGAGGCAAGCGGGCCATTACCAACTCCCTTCGGGAAAAAGTTGAGAGGCTAAAAGAGCTCCAGGCGGAAGTCAGCTCCAGACTCAGTGGACACCCAATCGAGTCAGTGGCATTGGAGGCATGTCCCAATTGTTCGAAGCCGCCACCTGAGCGTGTCAGTCGTGGGCAGCAGACTGAAGAATTGTTCTCCGTGACCATGCTATCCCGGCCTACGCAAACTTCACCAGTGGAAAAGCGCGGAGACAAGGCATCAGGCCCATCTGAACTCTCTCTCGCGGCAGACCAGCGCTCACGCATCCAAACAGCGTGCTAAAAAACGGCAACCCGCGAAATCCCAGCAGCATCAGCAGGCCCCACCTACTCCCCAAGGTGACAAAGCGCGCCATAAAACAGTGGATCATGGGACAACCGAGGACAACCATGGATGGAACACAGTCGGCCCCGCAAAGCCTCGACGTGGAGCCTCCTCGATGCAGGCCAAGCCGAGACTCAAGCATAGACCTGATGCAATTTTAATCGAAGCCAGCGACGGGCTTAGTTATAGCCAAGTACTCAAAATGGTGACCAGGCGCACGGATGGCAAGCTGCAACATGTCCGTGAGCACGTCTCCAGAGTTCGGCGTACTGCAAACGACGCGCTGATTCTGGAGCTCCGGAAGGACCCAGCAACTGACATCAAGTCACTGGGGAAAATATCACCATGGTATTAGGTGATAAGGTAGGAGTAAGGGCTCTCCAGCAGCAAAGAGCTATAGCGATCTACAACCTAGATGCAGCGGCGACTCGGGAGGAGTTACTGACAGCGCTAGCTTCACAGGGCAAGGTCGAAGAAAACGCGCTCACCGTAAGGAGCATACGGCCGGGCCTGCGGAATACCCAGACGGCAATTGTGAGGGCCACAGAGGCGGTAATCCAGAAGCTCACTGATCTGGGTTCTGTGATGATAGGGTGGGGAAATTGCCCCATTAAAGCACTCGAAGAACGGCCACTAAGGTGCTTTAAGTGTCTTACCGTTGGCCATATAGCCGCAAGATGCTCCAGCATGGAGGACAGGTCACGTTGCTGCTTCAAATGCGGCGAAGTAGGCCATATAGCAGCCAATTGTCCTTCAAAGGATGCCAACTGCTTTCTATGTGCTGCACAAGGCCTGAGTCCAAGAAATCACCTAGCAGGCAGCCGCCTTTGCACAGCAAGGGGCGATTCGAGGACCCCTAAGCCGCCCAAATGACTTCGTCAGCACTGAAGATCCTGCAGCTGAACCTAAATCACTGCATCGCGGCGCAGGACCTACTGCAACAGACGATCAGAGAGCAGTTAATCGACGTAGCTCTTCTAAGTGAGCCCTACTCTACTGGAGAGTCATCCAAGTGGGTTACTGACGCCGACAGGAGATCCGCAATATGGTCTTGTGGGACATCAAGCCCGCTGCAAGACACAAGGTCCTTCCAACATTTCAGCAGAGCCACGGTGAATGATCTGGTACTGTACAGCTGCTACTTGCCACCCAGTTTTCCAATTACTCGCTTCGGTGAGGTCTTGGATAACCTCGTAGAGGACGCCAGAGGCCGGCCACGAGTCGTTATTGCGGGCGACTTTAATGCCTGGGCAATTGACTGGGGCTGTCCAAGAACGGATGCAAGGGGTCGTATCCTGTTAGAGGCTTTTGCATCGCTCAATCTCGAGACGCTGAACACAGGGGGCAGGAATACCTTCAGCAGAGCGGGAACTGGTTCCATAATAGACCTGACATTCGCAAGCGAGACTATCGCCAGGTCGTCATCATGGGGTATCGGCGATTTTTACACGGCGAGCGATCACGAGGCCATACTGCTTACCATGGCAAGTCGTCCTAGAGCGCTGCAACAAGTTTTCCCACAGCGAAAATCCTTCCGCCCTGATACTCTAAATGTACCAACATTCCAGGCGAAGCTGGCGGGGCTGCAAGTTCGTTTGACCGCTGAAGAATCCGCAAATCATGTCATGGCCACATTAAGAGCAGCATGTGAAGGTAGCATGGCGCAGCGTACGTCGTACGGCAGACACCACAAGCCTGTGTGCTGGTGGAACGATAAAATTGAGGAGGCCAGGCGTAACTGCCTTAGAGCGAGAAGGCTTTACCAAAGGTCCAGAGGAACCGCTCAGTTCGAGCCTCTACAAAGGCAGTACCAACTCCGGAGGAGACTTCTGAAGAAAGAAATCAGCTCAAGCAAGAGAGAAGCCTTCCTATCGCTATGCGATACGGCCGAGCAGGACCCATGGGGCAAGGCGTACCAAACGATAGTCAAGAGACTGCGTTCGGACCCACTCGATACCCCCTGCGACCCACTGTTCCTAGAGCGGATCGTGACGACTCTGTTTCCCAACTGCGAGGATGCTCTGCGTGACCATCCACTTCGTCACAGTGAGGATAGATTAAAGGAGTGCTCATGGGAGGAAGTAATTTCCATAGTCCGCAGGATGAGACCGAACAAGGCCCCTGGCCCAGACGCTATCCCGAACAGAGCTCTCGCTTTGGCAGTCTCACTTGTCCCCGAAGTCTTCACGGAGATGTACAACCAGTGCCTGCGAGAACGAAAATTTCCGAGTATTTGGAAACGGCAAAACCTATTGCTTCTCCCTAAGCCGGGCAAACCACCGGGCGAGGCATCCTCATACCGGCCCATCTGCCTGATAGATACTGCGGGTAAGGTTCTTGAATCTATCATAGGAGCTCGGATTCAGCAAGAAATCGAACGACATGGCGACTTATCCGAAATGCAGTTCGGATTCAGGAAAGCACGGTCCACTACTGACGCCATAAACAGGGTGGTCAATATCGCGGCGGACGCCATCGCTGGAACCAGATGGAGGGGCGGATCCAAGAAATACTGCCTGGTGGTTACATTGGATGTGCGCAATGCCTTCAACACGGCGAGATGGGGTAAAATCCTGGAAGGACTGGAGTCGTTTGGAGTATCAAGAGGCTTGGTGCAAATAGTAAGGAGCTATTTTGAAGGACGTACCCTACAATATGCCACTTCTGAAGGCACGAAGGAGCAGGAGGTTTCATCAGGAGTCCCGCAAGGCTCAGTCCTGGGCCCGCTCCTGTGGAACGTCATGTACGACGGTATCCTGAGGCTGCAGCTGCCGTCGCACACACAAATCGTCGGGTTTGCTGACGACGTTGCCCTGGTGGTGGTAGCGAAGGAGTTGAAGGATGCAGAGGCGTGGTGCACAGAAGCAGTCGCCAATGTGGAGCGATGGCTAAGCTCTGCTGGACTAAGCATGGCGGTCCACAAGTCCGAGGCGGTCCTCATCAGCAGCAGGAAGCTAGTTGAGCGGGCCGAGATATGTGTCGGTACCACCCGGATTCTGTCGCAAAGGGCCATCAAATACCTGGGGAGTTATGCTGGACACCCGTCTGTGCTTTCGCGAACACCTCGACTACGCGAATCAAAGGGCCCTTGTCTCTGTAAGGTCCCTTTCTAGGATAATGTTGAACACCCGAGGCCCCAAGGAGGGACGTAGAAGACTGCTGATGAGCGTCACAAGGTCGATAGCCCTTTACGCCGCTCCTATCTGGGCCGGAGCAATGGACACAAAAAGCTACCGCCGCGACCTTGAAGCGACCTACAGACTGAGCGCAATAAGGGTGTGCAGCGCCTTCAGGACGGTGTCGGACGAGGCGGCACTGGTTCTGGCAAGCATGGTGCCGATTGACGAACTGGCCAGAGAATCCAACGCCATGTACTACGGCAAGAGAACGGACGCATCCAGCGGTTCTTCTTCAGAGACGGGCAACCGGCAACACCAGCGGCTACAAAGCATATGCCGGTGGCAGAGGCGCTGGGATCTATCGCCTAAGGGAAGATGGACGCACCGGCTCATTCCGAAGCTCGAACCCTGGTTGAACAGAACGCATGGCGAGGTAAATTTTTACCTAACTCAGCTCCTGAGTGGCCATGGCTGTTTTAGAAGCTACCTGAAGCGGTTTAGGCACGATACATCGGACGAATGTACATGGTGTGGTAGTGGAATAATCGAGGACGCGCACCATGTTACATTTCTTTGCCCGCGATACGACGAAGCGAGACAGAGCCTGTGCGATGAGGTCGGAGAGAGAGTCATGGCGGACAACTTGGTTCTGCTCATGTTGGCTGATGTTAAGAACTGGGAGGCGGCCAGTAAGTTCGCCGCTACCGTAATGACGGAACTCAGAAGGCTAGAGAGAGAGAGAAGCTAGGATCTGGTAAAGCCGCATGCGAAGCAATGCCAAACAGGCGGTACCGCATGTGCTGCCCCGGTCCACTCGCCATCCCCCCCTTCCTACCAAAACGCAGTCTATATTGTGAAAATTTATGTATAGATGTATTTTTGTTCTCTTGTAGTAAATTAATAAATGAATTAAAACAAAAAAAAAAAAAAAAATATAAATACACATACACATACACATACACATACACATACACATACACATACACATACACATACACATACACATACACATACACATACACATACACATACACATACACATACACATACACATACACATACACATACACATACACATACACATACACATACACATACACATACACATACACATACACATACACATACACATACACATACACATACACATACACATACACATACACATACACATACACATACACATACACATACACATACACATACACATACACATACACATACACATACACATACACATACATAGACCGGATGCAATTCTGATCGAGGCCAGCGGCGGGCTCAGTTATAGCCAAGTCTTAACTATGGTGACCAGGCGTACGGATGGTAAACTACTCCACGTTCGTGAGCATGTCTCCAGAATACGTCGCACAGCCAAAGACGCGCTGCTACTGGAGCTTCGCAAGGACTCGGCTACGAGTATACACTCGCTCCAGGACGATATCACCCAAGTGCTGGGCGCAACAGCCGATGTGAAGGCCCTCGCACAGCTTAGAACGGTAGCAATCTTCAACCTAGATGCAGCGGTGACACCTGAGGAGATTCTAGCGAAGCTATCCTCGCAAGCGAAGGTAGAAATGAACGCGCTAACAGTCAAAAGCCTTCGGGCAGGTCTTAGGAACTACCAGACGGCAATTTTGAGTGCACCTGAGGCCGTGGCTCGGAAGCTTATCGAACTCGGTCGCGTAGAGATAGGCTGGACTAAGTGCCGAATTCGAGAGCTCGAGCAGCGGCCATTGCGCTGTTTCAAGTGCCTAGCTACTGGCCACATCGCCGCGAAGTGCTCAAGCGAGGAGGACAGATCAGACTGTTGCTTTAAGTGTGGTGTAGCAGGCCACAAGGCAGCCGTCTGTCCCTCAGTGGAACCGCACTGCTTTCTCTGCGCAGCACAGGACTTAAGCCCAAGAAACCACCTTGCGGGCAGCCGTCTTTGCCCAGCTACAGGCGTGTCGAGGACCCAAAAGTAGCTTAAATGACCCAGCCAGCCATGAATATCCTGCAGTTAAACCTGAACCACTGCATCGCAGCCCAAGACCTGCTGCAGCAGACTGTTCGGGAGTTGAGAGCGGACATAGCCCTGCTGAGCGAACCATACAAAACCGGCACAGGCCCTTGTTGGGCCAAGGACTCGAGCGGCAAAGCAGCACTGTGGCAAAGCGACTGCGTACTGCAGGATATTCTAAACGAGAATGGTTTTGTGAGAGCTAGGTTTGGCAGTTACTGGCTCTACAGCTGCTATCTCGCGCCTAGCTTAACCCTGGAGCAGTTTGGCAGAGCGGTGGACCGCATCGCTGATGACGTTAGAGGACGACAACGAGTAATTATAGGTGGCGACTTTAATGCTTGGTCAGTCGAATGGGGAAGTTCTCGCTCGGACGCTCGTGGTAGATTGCTGTTGGAAGCTTTCGCCAACTTAAGCATCTCTTTGCTAAACGTTGGTTCCCAGAACACCTTTAGAAGGGCCGGCACAGGATCTATTGTAGATCTCTCATTTGCCAGCGATAGCATCGCCGCCTCAGCCACTTGGAGAGTGGGATCAACGTACTCGGCGAGTGACCACGAAGTCATCACCTTTACCATCGGCGACAGCAGGCACCCGCTTCCAAGGACGCAACAATTCCGGAGGGTTTTTAAGCCGGAAACCCTCAACCCGCAACTCTACGGCCACTACCTGGATGGTCTGACCGTCAGTGAAAACATGTGCGCGGAGGATTCCGCAAATTGCGTAATGGCACGGCTAGCCGAGGCCTGTGAGGCTAGCATGTCTCAGAGTGGCACATACACACGCCACCACAAACCAGTCTTTTGGTGGAACGACGCTATCGCCGAAGCTAGGAGATCCTGCCTTCGCGCAAGGCGACGTTATCAGCGCGCACGACGTTCGACAAACTTCGAGGCTCTGGGTCTTGAATATAAGAGACGCCGGAATATCCTCAAGACTGCGATCCGTTCCAGCAAACGAGAATGCTTTCTGGCTTTATGCGACACTGCTGAGCACGACCCCTGGGGCAATGCCTACCAGCTAGTGACCAAGCGTCTAAACTCTAGCAGGTACCCACCACCGACGGATGCACAAACGGTACGCTTAATTGTCGACGGACTTTTCCCCGAGGTTGACGAAGCAATGCGTGTGCCCCCTCTGACTCCTGCCCTACACGCGGCGGAGTGTACGTTAGCCGAAGTCCTCGAGACGGTGAGGCGACTGAAGCCCAAAAAGGCACCAGGTCCGGATTCGATCCCCAATAAGGCATTCAAACTCGCAGTGTTGCTTTACCCACAAGTGTTCGCAGAACTTTACTCAAAATGCTTGAGCGAAGGTGTCTTTCCCGATAGGTGGAAACTACAAAACCTGGTGTTGCTGCCAAAGCCGGGGAAGCCGCTTGGAGAGGCGTCCTCCTATAGACCCATCTGCCTCATCGATTCAGCTGGAAAAGTCCTCGAGGCAATAATCTGCTCGCGGTTGGAATCGGAAATCATGGCGAAGGGCGGTCTATCCGAGCATCAGTTTGGTTTTAGGAAGGCGAGATCTACGATCGACGCAATCAACCGGGTGGTAGGTTTGGCTGCAAGGGCAATCGAAGGAACGAGATGGAAAGGCGGTGCCAAAGAATATTGTCTCGTGGTAACACTTGACATTAAAAACGCCTTCAATACAGCGAGATGGAATAGGATCTTGGACGCGCTTGGGGCCTTTGGCGTTCCGAGCTACCTTATCAAGTGCATTGCCAGCTATTTCTGCAACAGGAGGATACGATTCTGGACGGACGCAGGACTAGAGGAAAGGGTCGTATCTGCTGGCGTCCCACAAGGGTCTGTCTTGGGCCCCCTGCTATGGAACGTCATGTACGACGGTATCCTACGCCTGGATTTTGAGCCTGGAACCCATATAGTTGGCTTCGCAGACGACGTTGCATTGGTAGTGATAGCCAAGGAACTCACGGTAGCCGAAGAAGTAACCAACCGGGCGATCATCAAGGTTGGCCAATGGCTCTCTGCAGCCGGTCTGCAGTTGGCCGCCCAAAAGACGGAGGCGGTACTGATAAGTAGCCGCAAGCGAGTTGAGACTGCCACCATTATGGTCGGCGACACCACCGTTGTCTCTAAGCGAGCTCTAAAATACCTAGGAGTCATGATCGACACAAGGCTGACTTTTAGAGAACACCTGGAGTACAGCAGCGAGAAGGCAGCATCAGTAGCGAAATCGCTCTCCAGAATGCTACTCAACACGCGTGGACCGAAACATGGACGGCGTCTCTTGCTATCCAGCGTCATACGATCGACTGCACTATACGCGGTGCCTTCGTGGATAAAGGGGATGGAAACGAGATCCTACAGGCGAAGCCTTGAGTCGACGCATCGCCTAAGCGCAATCAGAGTATGCAGCGCTTTTCGCACCATCTCTGACGACGCCGCACTGGTGATCGCTGGGTTGCTGCCCATCGACGAATACGCAACCATCGCGTCGGCCTCCTTCACAGCGTCAAGACAAACAGATAGCACTACCACAGACCAGCAGAGAGGCCTCGAGCATCGGAGGGCATGGCAGTCGAGTCTGCGTAGATGGCAGGAAAGGTGGGACTCCTCTTCCAAGGGGAGGTGGACACACACACTTATCCCTGACATCACTTCATGGGTTTCCAGAAAACACGGGGCAGTAAACTTCTACCTCACACAGCTCCTGAGCGGCCACGGATGCTTCAGAAGCTATCTGAAGAGATTCAACCACGACGAGTCGGATGAATGCACATGGTGCGGAGCTGGCATTGTAGAAGACGCAAGCCATGTGCTCCAGCACTGTCCACGCTTCGACGTAGAAAGGTGCCGTTTGCAGAACGGGCGAGCTGGTGACGGCGAGAAATCTCATCAGGAGGATGACCGCAGACCCAGACGTATGGGAGGCGGTCAGTGCCTTCGCAGTGCGCGTAATGAAGGTACTCAGGAATCTGGAGAGGGAAAGGTCTGCCCAATAAACAATTAAAGCCCACGGTCTGCGATGCAATACCGACAAGTCGTCCCGCAGTAGCCGTCATCTTTTATGTTTTGTTCTCACCTTATGTCCCCTGTTTATTTGTAACTTTTTTTGTATTATATATTCGTAAGTTCTAAAGAAATAAAAAAAAAAAAAAAAAAAAATACACATACACATACACATACACATACACATACACATACACATACACATACACATACACATACACATACACATACACATACACATACACATACACATACACATACACATACACATACACATACACATATGGTGACCAGGCGCACGGATGGCAAGCTGCAACATGTCCGTGAGCACGTCTCCAGAGCTCCGGAAGGACCCAGCAACTGACATCAAGTCACTCGGGGAAAATATCACCATGGTACTAGGTGATAAGGTAGGAGTAAGGGCTCTCCAGCAGCAAAGAGCTATAGCGATCTACAACCTAGATGCAGCGGCGACTCGGGAGGAGTTACTGACAGCGCTAGCTTCACAGGGCAAGGTCGAAGAAAACGCGCTCACCGTAAGGAGCATACGGCAGGGCCTGCGGAATACCCAGACGGCAATTGTGAGGGCCACAGAGGCGGTAATCCAGAAGCTCACTGATCTGGGTTCTGTGATGATAGGGTGGGGAAATTGCCCCATTAAAGCACTCGAAGAACGGCCACTAAGGTGCTTTAAGTGTCTTACCGTTGGCCATATAGCCGCAAGATGCTCCAGCATGGAGGACAGGTCACGTTGCTGCTTCAAATGCGGCGAAGTAGGCCATATAGCAGCCAATTGTCCTTCAAAGGATGCCAACTGCTTTCTATGTGCTGCACAAGGCCTGAGTCCAAGAAATCACCTAGCAGGCAGCCGCCTTTGCACAGCAAGGGGCGATTCGAGGACCCCTAAGCCGCCCAAATGACTTCGTCAGCACTGAAGATCCTGCAGCTGAACCTAAATCACTGCATCGCGGCGCAGGACCTACTGCAACAGACGATCAGAGAGCAGTTAATCGATGTAGCTCTTCTAAGTGAGCCCTACTCTACTGGAGAGTCATCCAAGTGGGTGACTGTCGCCGACAGGAGATCCGCAATATGGTCTTGTGGGACATCAAGCCCGCTGCAAGACACAAGGTCCTTCCAACATTTCAGCAGAGCCACGGTGAATGATCTGGTACTGTACAGCTGCTACTTGCCACCCAGTTTACCAATTACTCGCTTCGGTGAGGTCTTGGATAACCTCGTAGAGGACGCCAGAGGCCGGCCACGAGTCGTTATTGCGGGCGACTTTAATGCCTGGGCAATTGACTGGGGCTGTCCAAGAACGGATGCAAGGGGTCGTATCCTGTTAGAGGCTTTTGCATCGCTCAATCTCGAGACGCTGAACACAGGGGGCAGGAATACCTTCAGCAGAGCGGGAACTGGTTCCATAATAGACCTGACATTCGCAAGCGAGACTATCGCCAGGTCGTCATCATGGGGTATCGGCGATTTTTACACGGCGAGCGATCACGAGGCCATACTGCTTACCCTGGCAAGTCGTCCTAGAGCGCTGCAACAAGTTTTCCCACAGCGAAAATCCTTCCGCCCTGATACTCTAAATGTACCAACATTCCAGGCGAAGCTGGCGGGGCTGCAAGTTCGTTTGACCGCTGAAGAATCCGCAAATCATGTCATGGCCACATTAAGAGCAGCATGTGAAGGTAGCATGGCGCAGCGTACGTCGTACGGCAGACACCACAAGCCTGTGTGCTGGTGGAACGATAAAATTGAGGAGGCCAGGCGTAACTGCCTTAGAGCGAGAAGGCTTTACCAAAGGTCCAGAGGAACCGCTCAGTTCGAGCCTCTACAAAGGCAGTACCAACTCCGGAGGAGACTTCTGAAGAAAGAAATCAGCTCAAGCAAGAGAGAAGCCTTCCTATCGCTATGCGATACGGCCGAGCAGGACCCATGGGGCAAGGCGTACCAAACGATAGTCAAGAGACTGCGTTCGGACCCACTTGATACCCCCTGCGACCCACTGTTCCTAGAGCGGATCGTGACGACTCTGTTTCCCAACTGCGAGGATGCTCTGCGTGACCATCCACTTCGTCACAGTGAGGATAGATTAAAGGAGTGCTCATGCGAGGAAGTAATTTCCATAGTCCGCAGGATGAGACCGAACAAGGCCCCTGGCCCAGACACTATCCCGAACAGAGCTCTCGCTTTGGCAGTCTCACTTGTCCCCGAAGTCTTCACGGAGATGTACAACCAGTGCCTGCGAGAACGAAAATTTCCGAGTATTTGGAAACGGCAAAACCTATTGCTTCTCCCTAAGCCGGGCAAACCACCGGGCGAGGCATCCTCATACCGGCCCATCTGCCTGATAGATACTGCGGGTAAGGTTCTTGAATCTATCATAGGAGCTCGGATTCAGCAAGAAATCGAACGACATGGCGACTTATCCGAAATGCAGTTCGGATTCAGGAAAGCACGGTCCACTACTGACGCCATAAACAGGGTGGTCAATATCGCGGCGGACGCCATCGCTGGAACCAGATGGAGGGGCGGATCCAAGAAATACTGCCTGGTGGTTACATTGGATGTGCGCAATGCCTTCAACACGGCGAGATGGGGTAAAATCCTGGAAGGACTGGAGTCGTTTGGAGTATCAAGAGGCTTGGTGCAAATAGTAAGGAGCTATTTTGAAGGACGTACCCTACAATATGCCACTTCTGAAGGCACGAAGGAGCAGGAGGTTTCATCAGGAGTCCCGCAAGGCTCAGTCCTGGGCCCGCTCCTGTGGAACGTCATGTACGACGGTATCCTGAGGCTGCAGCTGCCGTCGCACACACAAATCGTCGGGTTTGCTGACGACGTAGCCCTGGTGGTGGTAGCGAAGGAGTTGAAGGATGCAGAGGCGTGGTGCACAGAAGCAGTCGCCAATGTGGAGCGATGGCTAAGCTCTGCTGGACTAAGCCTGGCGGCCCACAAGTCCGAGGCGGTCCTCATCAGCAGCAGGAAGCTAGTTGAGCGGGCCGAGATATGTGTCGGTACCACCCGGATTCTGTCGCAAAGGGCCATCAAGTACCTGGGAGTTATGCTGGACACCCGTCTGTGCTTTCGCGAACACCTCGACTACGCGAATCAAAGGGCCCTTGTCTCTGTAAGGTCCCTTTCTAGGATAATGTTGAACACCCGAGGCCCCAAGGAGGGACGTAGAAGACTGCTGATGAGCGTCACAAGGTCGATAGCCCTTTTACGCCGCTCCTATCTGGGCCGGAGCAATGGACACAAAAAGCTACCGCCGCGACCTTGAAGCGACCTACAGACTGAGCGCAATAAGGGTGTGCAGCGCCTTCAGGACGGTGTCGGACGAGGCGGCACTGGTTCTGGCAAGCATGGTGCCGATTGACGAACTGGCCAGAGAATCCAACGCCATGTACTACGGCAAGAGAACGGACGCATCCAGCGGTTCTTCTTCAGAGACGGGCAACCGGCAACACCAGCGGCTACAAAGCATATGCCGGTGGCAGAGGCGCTGGGATCTATCGCCTAAGGGAAGATGGACGCACCGGCTCATTCCGAAGCTCGAACCCTGGTTGAACAGAACGCATGGCGAGGTAAATTTTTACCTAACTCAGCTCCTGAGTGGCCATGGCTGTTTTAGAAGCTACCTGAAGCGGTTTAGGCACGATACATCGGACGAATGTACATGGTGTGGTAGTGGAATAATCGAGGACGCGCACCATGTTACATTTCTTTGCCCGCGATACGACGAAGCGAGACAGAGCCTGTGCGATGAGGTCGGAGAGAGAGTCATGGCGGACAACTTGGTTCTGCTCATGTTGGCTGATGTTAAGAACTGGGAGGCGGCCAGTAAGTTCGCCGCTACCGTAATGAAGGAACTCAGAAGGCTAGAGAGAGAGAGAAGCTAGGATCTGGTAAAGCCGCATGCGAAGCAATGCCAAACAGGCGGTACCGCATGTGCTGCCCCGGTCCACTCGCCATCCCCCCCTTCCTACCAAAACGCAGTCTATATTGTGAAAATTTATGTATATATGTATTTTTGTTCTCTTGTAGTAAATTAATAAATGAATTAAAAAAAAAAAAACACATACACATACACATACACATACACATACACATACACATACACATACACATACACATACACATACACATACACATACACATACACATACACATACACATACATATACACATACACATACACATACACATACACATACACATACACATACACATACACATACACATACACATACACATACACATACACATACACATACACATACACATACACATACACATACACATACACATACACATACACATACACATACACATACACATACACATACACATACACATACACATACACATACACATACACATACACATACACATACACATACACATACACACAAACAGGCGGTACCGCATGTGCTGCCCCGGTCCACTCGCCATCCCCCCCTTCCTACCAAAACGCAGTCTATATTGTGAAAATTTATGTATATATGTATTTTTGTTCTCTTGTAGTAAATTAATAAATGAATTAAAAAAAAAAAAAAAAAAAAATACACATACACATACACATACACATACACATACAACAAATGCTCCTGAGACTCAACATAAAAGATATAAGGTAAACACGCACAAGTCCGTATACTGGTGGAACCAAAATATTAGCGAATTGCGGAAAAAATGTTTTGCAGCCAGGAGACGATACCAAAGGGCTAGACGCCGGGATGCTGAAAACTGGCCGCAGCTGCGGCACGATTTTAGCTTGGCAAGGACAATGTTAAAGCACACTATTTGGGCCACTAAGAGGGAAATTTTTCTAAGACTGTGCGACTCAGCAGAGCAAGACCCCTGGGGGAAGGTGTATAAAATCGTCGTAAAGCGCATATATGCAAATAGGCAGCGCACACCCCTAGAAGCGGAGCAACTCAGCTCTATAGTCACGGAATTATTCCCGCACAGAGAAAACTCACTAGATAGTAGACGTCCCGCCACACCAGCAGCAGGAAGTTATGTCACTGACCCTGTGTCAATGCAGGAAATTGTGGCTGCAACAAGCGCACTAAAGCCGGGCAAGGCACCAGGACCAGATGCCATCCCCAACCGGGCCCTCAAGCTGGCAATGGCGCTGCGCCCAGACGCATTTTTGGAGGCATACAATAAATGTCTATATGAAGGAGTTTTCCCCAGGATCTGGAAACGGCAAAAATTGGTTCTGATCCCGAAACCAGGGAAACCAACAGACACGGCCTCATCATACAGGCCCATCTGCCTGGTGGATACTATGGGCAAAGTTCTAGAGGGTCTTATATGTACCCGGCTTCACAGAGCTATAAGTGCCGGAGGGGACTTATCGTCCAATCAATTTGGTTTTCGCAAAGCCAAATCGACGGTCGACGCCATTGGCAAGGTTGTCAGCATAGCCGCGACAGCCATAGAAGGCACTCGATGGAAGCACGGGACGAAGAAGTACTGTCTGATTGTCACGCTAGATGTCAGAAATGCTTTCAATACTGCAGACTGGGGGTGTATTTTGGATGGACTACACAACTTTGGAGTTCCAGAGTATCTACGCGCAATCATATGGAGCTACTTCGAAGACAGGCAACTGTGCTTCAGTTCAACGAACGGCCAATCAACATACTCGGTTTCTGCAGGGGTACCCCAAGGCTCCGTTCTGGGGCCACTGTTGTGGAACATTATGTACGACGGGATCCTTCGCTTGAATCTGCCGGCGGACTGCGAAACTGTGGGATACGCTGACGATGTCGCTCTGGTCATTGTGGCAAAAGAAGTCGCGAAAGCAGAGGCGTTGGCGAACGAGGCGATCTTGCTCATCACAGAGTGGCTGCGTTCGGTGGGCCTACAACTTGCAGCACAAAAAACAGAGATTGTCCTAATAAGCAGCAGGAAACGGGTCGAGACGGCATCGGTCAGTGTGGAGGGCTCCATCATATGCTCGAAGCGTGCTATTCGGTACCTTGGAGTTTGGCTGGATACGCGGCTATGCTTTCGAGAACATCTGCAGCATGTGCACGTGAAGGCTTTGGAGTCAGCGAGGGCATTATCAAGAATCATGCTGAATACACGTGGCCCCAGACAAGAAAGACGGCTACTACTCTCTAGCGTTACAACATCGATCATTCTCTACGCGGCACAGGTATGGACAGAGGCAGTAAAGACTGAGAGCTATACCAGAGGTATCCGGGCAGCATATCGTCTCAGTGCGCTAAGAGTATGTTGCGGGTTCAGGACCATCTCCGACGACGCCGCACTTGTTATTGCGGGAATGGTTCCGATCGAGCTACAGGTAGAGGAAGCTCGACTAGTAGCATCTTCGTCCGAGGATGGGCCATCTAGGAGAGAGAAGAGGGCTGATGCTAGAAGGAGAAGCATAGCCACATGGCAGCGGAGATGGGATGAATCCTCCAAAGGGCGTTGGACCCATAGATTGATTCCTAACGTGTGTGCGTGGCTTGGTAGGCAACACGGTGCCGTAAATTTCCACCTTACGCAAATTATCAGTGGGCATGGCTGTTTTAGGTATTACCTACACCGCTTCGGACACGACGCATCCCCCTTCTGACCGAACTGCGGGGACGGCGTTATCGAGGATGCAGAGCACGTCCTGTTCGTATGCAACCGCTTCTCTGACGAACGGCAAGTGCTATCCCATAAAGTGGGTACCACCCTCACAGTTGGTAACCTGATAGAGGAGATGATTTCGAGTCAACATAAGTGGGATGCGGTAAACTCCTTCGCGGCTAGTGTGATGCGCGATCTGCGATTAACCGAACGCCGGAGGGCAGGTGTGGAGGCACGACAATAAAAGCAACACGGCTGCTGTGAAGCATTACCTTTCGGCCGTCCCGCAGCAGTTCTTGTCATTTTTTTTTTTTTCTAGTATATTACTGTAGTGTACGTACTGTATCTTAATGTATTGTACGTATACTGTATGTATGCTGCCTCACTGTTAGATGTTAATAAATTTGTTAAACAAATAGAATTAAAAAAAAAAAAAAAACATACACATACACATACACATACACATACACATACACATACACATACACATACACATACACATACATGTGTATGTGTATGTGTATGTGTATGTGTATGTTTTTTTTTTTTTTTAATTCTATTTGTTTAACAAATTTATTAACATCTAACAGTGAGGCAGCATACATACACATACACATACACATACACATACACATTGAAGAGAACACAGGAAAGTGGAATGTGTACTTCGTCGCGTCCCGGTTTTTTCTGTAAAATTCCCGTCTTATCCGTGCTTGTAAATCTCGTAGTCCTGCAACATAATAGTTTGTTAGTGTAGCAGTCAACTCTTGTTGTTACCTACGTTTCGCCGGCCGCCAGTCTGCATCGCAAGTGGAAAAATTAAAACATAATTTTTTTCCCGGCCTCCCGCCGCGTCGGTCTTTTGGTGGTTGGAGGGGTGCGGGGCGCCTCCTTTCTGCATCACCCAACTTTTTCCTCCGTATTGGTGTTAGTGGGGTGCCAGTCGCACCTTTTGATAAATAGCACGCTGTAAGTAAATACACAATTGGTGCGATAACCAGCTGTTGGCGGACCTGCCAAGCCGGTCTCGAAAGCTCTCCAGGGTCATCATTTGGGAGTCGAGCTTTCACCGCAAAACTTCTAAGCCGGGGTTCTCGACCACCTCCCACCAGACTAGCAGCATAGCAGCGCACCAGCCTAAGGCTTGGTGACGTAAGCGGTGGCGTACCTGGCAGCGGTGCTGCCTCTCATCGCCTGGTACCTGGTTCAAATCCGCTGAGTGGAGCGAAGAAATTTTAAATAAATTTGGAGCATTTTTATTTTTTCTTTCGGACGCGGGCCTCCAAGTACCTGGTTCGACTCCGCTGTGAGGATTTAGAATTAAAATTAAATTTCAAATTCTTTTAGAGTTGAAATTTGATCAATACTAGTGGTTTTTTTCTGCGATACTCCTAGGCACGGTAGGGGTTCAAATCCGCGGCGGGTAATCTTGGATTCAAAAAAAAAAAAATTATTTTTATTTTATAATTTTTTTTTTTTTTGTTTTGTTTATCCGTCCATTACACACCGAGTGGCCCATATTCCCGCTGACTGCCTGTATTATCTAAAAGAAGCCGAGCCGGAGCGGTATAACTCCCAACGCCCACCAGGGGGAAATACCTGGTCGTCAGGCTGTAGGAAATGGTCGGCGAGGAGCAAATGGTGTTTGGGCGTAGTAGATTGCTGCTACATTCGCCTCCAATCCATAGTGAGTTGCCTTTACGAGCGGCTGCTAGCCAGCAGGAGGACACTCCAAAGAGATCTAGGGACGCCATGAGTCCAGACGGAGAAGCAGCAAATGCTAACGAATGTGCCCCATCGAAAAGGTCAAAATTGCAGCCTGTCTGCAACGAGCTAGCGGAAATGGGCGTACTGTTGGAGGAGATCTCGGAGAGGATCAAGCCCGAGAAGGAAGGTGGCAAGCGGGCCATCACCAACGCCCTTCGCGAAAAAGTGGAGAGGCTGAAAGAGCTGCATGCGGAAGTCAGCTCCCGGCTCAGCGGGCACCCGACCGAGACAGTTCCATTGGAGGCGTGTCCCAATTGCTCGAAGGCGCCACCTGAGCGTGCCAGTCGTGGGCAGCAGACCGATGAAATGTCCCCCACGACCATGCTTTCCCGGCCCACTCAGACTTCACCACTGGCAAAGCGAGAAGGCAAGGCACCATTTTCGTCTGAACCAGCTGGAAAGCAACTGCGGCAGCCGAGTGCTCACGCATCAAAGCAGCGTCCAAAAAAACGGCACCCTGTGGATCCCCAGCAGCAGCAGCAGGAGTCACCTACTCCTCAAGGCGATAAACCGCACCTCACAATCGCGGATCATGGATCATCCGAGGACAACCAAGGATGGAAAACAGTCGGTCCACCAAAGCCTCGACGTGGTGGCTCCTCGAAGCAGGCCAAACCCAGAATCAGGCATAGACCGGATGCAATTCTGATCGAGGCCAGCAGCGGGCTTAGCTATAGCCAAGTCCTAACGATGGTGACCAGGCGTACGGATGATAAACTAATCCACGTCCGTGAGCATGTCTCCAGAGTACGTCGCACAGCTAAAGACGCGCTGCTACTGGAGCTTCGCAAGGACTCTGCTACGAGCATAAAATCGCTCCAGGATGACATCACCCAAGTGCTGGGTGCAAAAGCCGATGTGAAGGCCCTCACACAGCTTAGGACGGTAGCAATCTACAACCTAGATGCAGCGGTGACCCCCGAGGAGCTTCTAACGAAGTTATCCTCGCAAGCTAAGGTAGACGTAAACGCGCTAACCGTCAAAAGCCTTCGGACAGGTCTCCGGAACTACCAGACGGCAATTGTGAGCGCACCCGAGTCTGTGACCCGGACGCTCATCGAACTTGGTCGCGTAGAGATAGGCTGGGCAAACTGCCGTATCAGAGAACTCGAGCAGCGGCCTTTGCGCTGCTTCAAGTGCCTAGCTACTGGTCACGTCGCCGCGAAGTGCCCTAGCAAGGTGGACAGATCAAACTGTTGCTTCAAGTGTGGTGTAGCAGGCCACAAGGCAGCTGTCTGTCCCTCTATAGAACCGCACTGCTTCCTCTGCGTTGCACAGGACCTAAGCCCAACAAATCACCTTGCGGGTAGCCGTCTATGCCCAGCTACAGGCGAATCGAGGACCCCCAATGACCTCCAATGACTCAGCCAGCCCTGAAGATCCTGCAGTTAAACCTGAATCACTGCATCGCAGCCCAAGACCTGCTGCAGCAGACTGCTCGGGAGATACGAGCGGATATAGCCCTGCTAAGCGAACCTTATAAAACCGGCACAGGTCCCTGCTGGGCCAAGGACTCGAGCGGTAGAGCATTCTACGCGAGGATGGATTTGTGAGAGCGAGGTTTGGCAGTTATTGGCTCTACAGCTGCTATCTCGCGCCTAGCTTAACCCTGGAGCAGTTTGGCCGGACGGTAGACAAAATCGCCGATGACATTAGAGGACGACAAGGAGTGATTATAGGTGGCGACTTTAATGCTTGGTCAGTCGAATGGGGAAGTACACGCTCTGACGCTCGAGGTAGATTGCTGCTGGAAGCTTTCGCCAATCTTAACATCTCCTTGCTAAATGTTGGCTCCGAGAATACCTTCAGAAGGTCCGGCACAGGATCTATTGTGGATCTTTCTTTTGCCAGCGACAGTATCGCCGCCTCAGCCACATGGCACGTGGGATCAACATACTCGGCGAGTGACCATGAAGTCATCACCTTCACCATTGGCGACAGCAGGCAACCGCTCCCTAGGACGCAGCATTTTCGAAGGGTTTTTAAGGCGGAAACCCTTAACTCGCAGGTCTTTGGCCACAACCTGGAGGGCCTAAGCGTTAGGGACAACATGAGCGCGGAAGACGCCGCAAATTCCGTAATGGCACGGATAGTAGAGGCATGCGAGGCTAGCATGTCTCTGAGTGGCACATACACACGCCACCACACCCCAGTCTTTTGGTGGAATGACGCTGTCGCTGAAGCTAGGAGATCCTGCCTTCGCGCAAGGCGTCTCTATCAGCGCGCACGTGGTTCGACAAACTTCGAGGACCTGGGCCTGGAGTATAAGAGACGTCGGAATATGCTCAAGATTGCGATCCGTTCCAGCAAACGTGAATGTTTCCTCGCTCTGTGCGACTCTGCTGAGCACGACCCCTGGGGCAAGGCCTACCAGCTAGTGGTCAAGCGTTTAAACTCCAGTAGAAACCCACCCCCAACGGATGCGCAAGCGGTACGTTCAATTGTCGACGGACTTTTCCCTGTGGTCGACGAAGAAATGCATGTGCCCCGCCTGACTCCAGTCCTACACTCGGCGGAGTGTACGCTAACCGAGGTCCTTGAGACAGTGAGGCGTCTGAAGCCCAAAAAGGCACCAGGTCCGGATTCGATCCCCAATAACGCATTCAAGCTCGCAGTGCTGCTCTACCCACACGTGTTCGTAGAGCTTTACTCCAAGTGTCTTAGCGAAGGTGTTTTTCCCGATAGATGGAAACTACAAAACCTGGTGTTGCTGCCGAAGCCGGGGAAGCCGCAAGGAGAGGCGTCTTCTCATAGACCCATCTGCCTCATCGACACAGCTGGCAAAGTCCTCGAGGCAATAATCTGCTCGCGTCTGGAAACAGCAATCATGGCAGGGGGCGGCCTATCTGAGTACCAGTTCGGATTCAGGAAGGCGAGATCTACGATCGACGCAATAAACCGGGTGGTAGGATTAGCTGCAAGGGCAATCGAAGGTACAAGATGGAAAGGTGGTGCCAAAGAATACTGCCTAGTGGTAACTCTGGACATCAAAAACGCCTTTAATTCAGCGAGATGGAACAGGATCTTGGAAGCGCTTGGGGCCTTCGGGATTCCGAGCTATCTCATCAAGTGCGTAGCCAGCTACTTCTGCAACAGGAGGATACGTTTTTGGTCGGACGCAGGCTTGGAGGAAAGGGTCGTATCTGCTGGCGTCCCACAAGGGTCTGTTTTGGGTCCCCTGCTGTGGAATGTCATGTACGACGGAGTCTTACGCTTGGATTTCGACCCTGGCACCCATATAGTTGGCTTCGCAGACGACGTAGCACTTGTAGTGATAGCCAAGGATCTCACGGCAGCTGAAGAAATAACCAACAGGGCGATTAATAAGGTTGGCCAATGGCTCTCTGCAGCCGGACTGCAATTAGCCGCGCAAAAGACGGAGGCGGTACTCATAAGTAGCCGCAAGCGAGTGGAGACTGCCAGCATCAGGGTCGGCGACACCACAGTTGTCTCCAAGCGGGCTCTAAAGTACCTCGGAGTCATGATCGACACAAGGCTGACTTTTAGAGAGCACTTAGAGTACAGCAGCAGGAAAGCTGCATCGGTAGCGCAATCGCTCTCTAGAATATTACTAAACACGCGTGGACCGAAACAAGGACGGCGTCTCTTGCTATCCAGCGTCATCCGTTCGACTGCACTCTATGCGGCGCCTTCGTGGATAACGGGGATGGAAACTAGATCCTACAGGCGGAGCCTTGAGTCGACGCATCGCTTAAGCGCAATCAGGGTGTGCAGCGCTTTTCGCACCATCTCTGATGACGCCGCACTGGTGATCGCTGGGTTGCTGCCCATCGATGAGTACGCTGCAATTGCATCGGCCTCCTTCACAGCGTCGAGGCAAACTAACAGTTCTACCACTAATCAGCAGAGAGGCCTCGAGCATCGGAGGGCATGGCAGTCAAGTCTGCGCAGATGGCAGGAAAGGTGGGACTCCTCCTCCAAGGGGAGGTGGACTCACACTCTGATCCCTGACATCACTTCATGGGTTTCGAGAAAACATGGGGCAGTGAACTTTTACCTCACACAGCTCCTGAGCGGCCACGGTTGTTTCAGAAGCTACTTGAAAAGATTCAACCACGACGTGTCAGACGAATGCACATGGTGCGGAGCGGGCATTGTTGAGGATGCAAGCCACGTGCTCCAGCACTGCCCTCGCTTCGAAGCAGAACGGTGCCGACTGCAGAATGTAATGGGCGAAATGGTGACGGCGAGAAATCTGACGAGGATGATGATTGCAGATCCAGACGTATGGGAGGCGGCCAGCGCCTTCGCCGTGCGCGTAATGGTGGCACTTAGGAAGCTGGAGAGGGAAAGGTCTGCCCAATAAATTAAAGCCCACGGTCTGCGATGCAATACCGGCAGGTCGTCCCGCAGTAGCCGTTATCTTTTATTTTTTGTTCTCACCTTATGTTCCCTGTCATTGTTGCAACTTTTTTGTATTAAACGTTTGTAAGTTCTAAGAAATAAAAAAAAAAAAAAAAAAAAAAAAATAAAACACATACACATACATACACATACACATACACATACACATACACATACACATACACATACACATACACATACACATACACATACACATACACATACACATACACATACACATACACATACACATACACATACACATACACATACACATACACATACACATACAGTTGCAGCGAATAAAAACAATAGAGTTGCCCCATAAAGCGCCACTGATCAGCTGAGCGACCAGTGTTGCATAACGCAGAACGGCTTTGGGCGGTGCCCAGGGCTGCATCCGCCAGGGGGCGCTCAAGTGTCTTTTCTGCTTGGCCGTTAGATTTTAAATCCAAGCCGGGTTACTATCAACGCCTGAATAAATGGACAAAATTGCAGCGTCTATGGATCAAGCACGCTGGGACTGTGCATCTAGTGACCCAGTAGGCGTGGAGGCAATTTTCGGAAAGTCTAACAGGATGATGCGGTCACCAGTCTCATCGCCAGGCGGGCGCCCGTTGCAGGTGCAAAACAGCCAAAACAGCGCGGCTCTGGCAACAAGTCCTACTGTGATATCGGGCATACCGGAGCTTGATGATCTTGGCAGCCTCCTCTGCCAATTGGAGAATACTTTCAAGAAGAAGGATGATGGTAAGCCGCAGGTCCGGCATGTAAATCAGAACGCAATGCAGGACATACGGCGGATGATAGAGCTGCAAATTGCCATCTGTCACAAACTACGCGGTGACAAAAGCCAAGCAGCATGTAAGGTTGAGATGGCCACGCAAACTTTGCCGGTCACCCGCAACGCCCAGTCAATTGGAGCCACAGTTAGCCATGCTGACAGCCCGAAGCGGCAAAGAGAAGACGCAGTGGCGCAGAGAAATACTCCACCAAAAAAGCAACGTAGCAGCGGGCAGACGTATGCATCCAAACTAAGAGGCGGCGTAACTAGGCCAAACACGGCGAGAAATCATATCACAGAGCATGCGATAGCACCAGTGCAAGAATCTGCAGGAAAAGATGACTCTGGCCCAGAATGGCAAGTGGTAGGCGCAAAGCGCAAGCCACCTATGCGCAGAGGCAGGCCTGATGCCATAATAATTAAGGCGGACGAGGGGACTTCTTATGCGGATATGCTCAGGATGGTCACCAGGCGCGAAGATGGGCGGCTAAGCTGCGTTAAAGATAACGTTGCAAGGGCCAGAAAGACTCAGAACGGCGACCTCTTGTTGGAGTTAAAAACTAAGGATGAAGGCAACAAGTTACAAGAAGAACTGAGCAGTGTACTTGGAACAACCACCAAAATTCGCATAGTCACGGATGTAACACATCTCGAGTTACGCAAACTGGACTGCCTGGTAACAAAAGCAGATATTATTGCTGCTATAACCAGGGAAACTGGCACCGGCCCAAGCCAAATAATGGTGAAGGCGTTGAGACCCACATTTAACGAAACCCAGATGGCAATTGTTTGCCTGCCAAAGAATAGTGCGGCAATTCTCCTGAAGATAAAGGACTTCGTCGTTGGCCTGTTTAAATGCCAAGTTAAACAGAGAGCAGCCACACAAAGGTGCTACAAGTGCCTAAACTTTGGACACGTTGCCGCTAAATGCAACAGCAGCATAGATCGGACAAACTGGTGTTTTAAGTGTGGACAGACAGGGCATAAGTCAGCGACATGCAACGAAGCCCCAAATTGTTATAACTGCGCAGCGATAGATCGCGACCCCAGAAACCATATTGCTGGTAGCAAAGAGTGCCCCCTGGGCAAAACAGGAGAGCAACCAACCTGTCTATAATGGTTAAGTTCATACAGTTGAATCTTAATCATTGTGCAGCTGCGCAAAGCTTGCTCGCGCAAACGGTGAGGGAATTGGATGTAGATGTTGCTATTCTTAGTGAGCCATACAGAGTAGTGGCTAGCAGCCTGTGGGCAGCGGATATAACTGGCAAAGCGGCTATTTGGACCTGTGGCAAAAACCCACTGCTCATCCAGTCTGTGCAACGAAACAACGGTTTTGTGCGGGCAAAAATAGATGACGTATGGCTCTACAGTTGCTATTTGGCACCAAGCCTAAACATACGTGAATTTGAGGCTGTGCTTGACCAACTCTCTGCAGACGTGCGTGGAAAGACCAAAGTAGTTGTTGCCGGCGATTTTAATGCTTGGTCTGAGGAATGGGGCAGCAGCTCAACAAACGCGAAAGGCCGCACGGTACTCGAAGCATTCGCCACCACAGATCTGGTAGTGTTGAACACAGGCAGCGAGTTCACATTTAACAGAGCGGGCTACGGCTCTGTCATCGACGTGACCTTCACCAGCAGGCAAATTTTAAACACAGCTAAGTGGGAGCTTTGCAGCCATTATACAGCCAGCGACCATACAGCAATCATGTGCACTATTGGCGACAGTCCAGCAGCAGCTGCAGTTACACCGGACAAACCAAAAATGTATAGGGTGGATACATTTAATCCGGAAACATTCGCATCGACATTATGCTTTCCAGCCATGGTAGGAGATGCTAATGATTTATCTAGGAAATTAATGGCCGCTATCACTGCAGCATGCGACAGCAGCATGGCCGTACGCAGGAGCCATAGCAGGCACAAAAGGTCTGTTTACTGGTGGAATGCTGGAATTGCTGAGGCCAGGAATAGATGCCTGCGGGCGAGGCGATGTTACCAGAGAGCCCGAGGACAAGGAAACTTCACCAGCCTGCAACAAGAATATGCTGATCGCCGCAGATTACTCAACAGGCTAATCAAGGACAGCAAGCGTAAGTGTTTTTTGGACCTGTGCAACGAGTCTGAAACTGACATCTGGGGCATGGCATACAAGCTAGCCATGAAGAAGCTTAAGGCGATAAAGCCAGCAGCACCGTTAGAACAACATATGGAGCATATCGTTAAGACGCTGTTCCCAAGTTCGTCAACGGTATTGCCAAGGAACGAGAGTCCCACATTAAGCGAATACAGCCCAGTAACTACAGATGAGGTGCTATTGGCAGCAGGGCACCTGCAAGAACACAAAGCCCCTGGCCCCGATGCAATCCCTAACAAAGCTATCAAGTTAGCTGCCCGCTTGCAGCCAGAAAAATTTGCAGATGTATTTTCCAAATGTTTTAAAGAGTGCACGTTTCCCGAAATTTGGAAAAAGCAGAACCTGGTGCTTATTCCGAAGCCGAACAAGCCGCTTGAAGATCCATCTGGCTACAGACCGCTCTGCATGCTTGACGCTGCGGCCAAAATGCTAGAGAAAATCATCAGCACAAGGCTGGAAGCCGCCATCTCACAGGCTGGAGACCTTTCGCCCATGCAATTTGGATTCAGAAAGGCCAAATCCACGTTGGATGCACTATCGACAGTAGTCGACATAGCGGAGAAGGCGATTGAAGGGCAACGGTGGAAAGGTGGCGGGAAAAAATATTGCCTCATAACCACACTCGATGTTAAAAACGCTTTTAATACGGCCAACTGGACAAAGATAATTGATGCACTTGGCAGATTCCAAGTACCGGAGAATCTCATATTCACCATAGAGGATTACTTCCGGAACCGCGTATTAAACTACGAAACTCGAAATGGAGTACGATCCTATGAAATCAGGGGAGGAGTACCGCAGGGCTCAGTACTTGGCCCGCTTCTGTGGAACGCCATGTATGATGGCATACTGCGCATAAATTTGCCCCCAGAATGCCATATCGTAGGATTTGCTGACGATGTAGCGCTAGTGGTCGTCGCAAAACAATTACGTGAGGCGGAGGAGAAAACGGTGGTGTCCATGGGCGCAGCAAAACAGTGGCTTTCTGATGCAGGGCTGACACTAGCGGACCACAAAACAGAGGCTGTCCTTGTAAGCAGCCGAAAGACGGTGGAAGTTGCCAAAATCGAACTGGAAACGTGTACCATACAATCGAGCAGATCGATAAGATACCTTGGTGTCTTACTGGACACAAGACTTTCTTTTAAGGAGCATCTGCAACATGTCAATACAAAGGCAGCAGAAACATGCAGATCACTGAGCCGCATAATGATGAATGCAAGGGGCCCACGTCAAGCACAGAGAATGTTGCTTATTAATGTTGTCAAATCGACCATACTTTATGGTGCACCGGTATGGGCAGAAGCGATGCAGCGAAAAACGTATAGAAGAGGACTGGACTCTACATACCGTCTTGGAGCTCTGCGTGTTTGCCGTGGCTTCCGGACCATTTCCGATGACGCTGCACTAGTCATTGCAGGGATGACACCCCTTGACATACTGGCAAAAGAGGCGCAAATGATCTTCCAGCAACGGCAGGGACAAGTATGGACCCCCACGACCAGGCGAACAATTATTAAAATGGCGAAAGAAGCCAGCCTGGCAGAATGGCAGCATCGATGGGCAAGCTCAACAAAAGGCCGGTGGACTCACAAGCTGATACCCGATATAGATGCCTGGATAAATAGGCGTCATGGCGAAGTCACCTTTGAGCTTACGCAGTTCCTTAGTGGTCATGGCTGTTATAGGACATACCTGCACCGTTTCGGACACGAAACCAGTAATGAATGCACATGGTGCCAAGAAGATGTGGCGGAAACACCGGAACACATCATATTCGAGTGCCCAAGGTTCCAGGCAGAGCGACGGAATCTGGCGGTGGAAATGGGAGAGACACCCACAGTCGCCAATTTGACAAAAAACATGATGAGAACAAAACGGTCGTGGTCAGCAGTGTGCAACTATGCATTCGTGACTATGAGCAAGCTAAGGCTCCTTGAGCGAGAACGTCACGCTGGAGGGTCATAACTGATGCCCGCCATTATCCCTGCGACGCAATACCGCAAGGCAGTTCCGCAGGATTCTCAATGGCAACACACAAAATTTCTCATTCCTTATCTCTGTCCTTTTATTTCTACTTATTTAACCTATGTTACCACCTGTCCTATTAATTGTTAAAAAACTTGTTATTACTTACTACACTACATTTTCACATTTCAAATAAACGAATTAAAAAAAAAAACAACATACACATACACATACACATACACATACACATACACATACACATACACATACACATACACATACACATACACATACACATACACATACACATACACATACACATACACATACACATACACATACACATACACATACACATACACATACACATACACATACACATACACATACACATACACATACACATACACATACACATACACATACACATACACATACACATACACATACACATACACATACACATACACATACACATACACATACACATACACATACACATACACATACACATACACATACACATACACATACACATACACATACACATACACATACACATACACATACACATACACATACACATACACATACACATACACATACACATACACATACACATACACATACACATACACATACACATACACATACACATACACATACACATACACATACACATACACATACACATACACATACACATACACATACATAGTTTTCTTCTCACCAAGTACGGTCGCGTAGTCCAAGTCGTTCCGAAATCTCGTCAAATAAAGGAGCTTCCTGCGATCTGAGAATATACACATTTGTGAACCACAGTCGGTTAGGGGTGGTGCTACATACCCAAACACCTGCGGTCTCAATCGGGAGCCACTGCTCCAACTGGTCTACCTTCACTGCCGGTGCCCAGCACTGCACAGGGGCGGCCAGACGGGGGGTTGAGTTCCTTTTCCCGCCTCTCACTTTCATCCTGTATGGGTGTGGGTGAGAAAGTTTAGGAATTTCTCCCGCTCCTACGCCAAATTTGCTTTGCGCTCGATAGCATCAGCTGTTCAGCAGTGTTGGCCAACGCATTCGGACACAGCTGATTCTGGTAGCAGACACTGTAAGCTTACAGCCCGTAACAGCGTACATAAGCGGTGCATACTTTCAGGCTGCACCATTTGGCGAACGTTGGAATTTTTCTTTTTTTAAAAAACTTCCTAAATTGCGAATCTACTGGGAAACTCGATATTTAGAGTGATAACGGCTTCAGCCGCTGCCATCATTGGCTCCTGCCGCTAAGGCAATGCCGGGCAGTCAAATGGAGTACGAAGAGAACGGGCAAAGGGCTTCTGCTAGGCGTGTTTTAATACCGCCAAATCAGCCGAGCCAATGGTCAACTCCAACCGCTTGGTCAGCCGATCCCAACGAAGATGCCGTCCCACAGCAGCCGAGTCAGATAAACGAAATATGCGAGCCAGATGATACCAAAAAACGAAGACCTAGGTATTCTACTCCGGTCAATGGTAAAAAAATCAGGTGAGCTAGCTAAAGCACTGCGAAACGCCAGATATGTGAACAATGATATGAAGGACCAAGCCCAGCGAGTCTTTGCGTTAAACAAGTCTGCGCTATCAGCATTCGCAATCCTTAAAAAAAGGAGAGTACCATGAGTGTGCAGACACAGTGGACACCACAAGAAAGCAGCAGAACAAAGCTGGCAGACCGGAAAGCTACTCACAAAGGTACACGGGTAAATAAGACCGAGAGCAAGGCACAGCACGATCACAAAGTTCACCAGGAATGGAAAACTGTGGAGCCTAAAACAAAAAGAAGGGCTCAATTGAAGCACAAACCAGATGCTATAATTCTGCATAGCACTGAAGGGGGTCTCATATAGCGATATGCTCAAAATGGTAACCAGAAGCCAAGATGAAAAAATGAAAGCCGTTGGAGGTAATGTTACCAAGGTGAGGCGCACAGCGAATGGCGACTTACTACTTGAGCTAAATAAGGGAAGAGCAGACAGCCTTCATAAGCTTAAAGAAGATATTGGCAATGTGCTGGGCGCCAAGTTCGAAACTCGCGCTCTTACAGAGAACATAAGGCTGGAAATACTAGACCTAGACAACGAGACAACCGTGGACGAGATAGTAGCAGCCTTTTCTACCAAGTTGAAAATTGATCTAGAGCCAGGCGCTGTCAAAAGTCTCCGCCCATCATACCGCGATACCCAGAAAGCGCTCATATGTGTTCCGGCAGCAACCGCAGAGACAATCCTGAAGGCCAATAAAATTACAGTGGCATGGTCAGTGTGTCGAATCAGAGTTAATAATGCCCCAGTTAGATGCTACAAATGCCTAAAAACTGGTCACGTCGCTGCCAAATGCAATAGTGACGTTGACAGAAGTGGCTGGTGCTTAAAATGCGGAACCGGCGGGCATAAAATTCGGGACTGCTGTAATGAGGCCAAATGTTTTCTATGTGCAGCAGAAGGACTGACTGCACTCTCACATATAGCTGGCAGCCAACGATGCCCCTCCGCAAACGGGCGGTCATCCAACGAGACCCGTAAGCATAAAAATGATGATTAAGTTTATCCAGCTTAATCTAAATCATTGCTGGGCAGCCCATGAGCTGCTATCACAGACGGTGGGTGAGTCTAGCACAGACATAGCCATTATAAGTGAACCATTTAAGGCCAGAACTGGAGACAACTGGTCCTGCAGTATTTCCGGGAAGGTAGCGATCTGGGCTTGTGGAACGCCGTCACTACTGCAGCGCTCCGTTCTAAACAAGGAGCACTATGTCAGGGCAAACATAAGTGGACACTGGGTCTACAGCTGTTACTTGCCACCAAGTCTGAACATCCAAAGCTTCAGTGATGCCTTAGACGACCTTGCGGCAGACGCACGTACCCGCAGTCCAGTTATAATAGCTGGGGATTTCAACGCCTGGGCTGTTGAATGGGGTAGCAGTCTAACCAATGCAAAAGGTAGAGCGCTTTTAGAGGCATTTGCGACACTTAATATAGCTTTGCTTAATGTAGGATCCCAGAATACCTTCAATAGAGCGGGACTTGGATCGGTAATAGACCTGACTTTCGTCAGTGATAGTCTTTATAGGTCATCTAGCTGGGAAATCGCTAATGTATACACTGCAAGTGACCATGAAGCCATACTTTTTTCGGTCGGGGAAGCACAGCTTGCACCTGTAAGACTTTCTAGCACCGATAAAGCCTACAAGTCCGGAACATTGAACGTGCAGGCATTTTCAACATTTATTGAGAGGGCCCAATTCTCGCGGAACTCGGCTAGCGTGATGGCCGAACAGCTCTATAGCAACCTGGACGCAGCCTGCAGTGCCAGCATGACGCAAATAAAGAATTACAGGAGACATCATCAACCTGTATTCTGGTGGAGCAGCGACATTGGCGACATTCGCCGGAAATGTATTGCAGCAAGGCGGCGCTACACAAGAGCGAGAAGAAGGACGGATGGTTCATGGACACAGCTTCATGAAGAGTATAGCGTGGCCAGGAAAACCCTGAAGCTTGCAATCGCACGCTCAAAACGGGAAGCTTTTCTGAAACTTTGTGACTCAGCAGACCGTGACCCCTGGGGACGAGCATATAAAATCGTAGTTAAACGCATCTACAGCAACAAGAAGACTGCACCGCTTGAGTACGAGGAGGCAGCCAGGGTAGTAGACCACCTATTTCCGACCAGGATCGTAACGCTATCTCAAAGATGCCAAGTTCCAGTTGAACATTATGAAATTGATCCTGTAACATGTGACGAAGTTCTCGCTATTGCCAGGTGTCTCGAGCCCAACAAGGCCCCAGGCCCGGATTCTATTCCTAACCGCGCATTAAGGTTGGCGATGGTACTACGCCCCGACCCATTTGCAGAAACATACTCGCAGTGCCTGCGTGAAGGAGTGTTTCCCAGAAGGTGGAAATCGCAAAACCTAGTGCTAATTCCAAAGCCAGGGAAACCTACAGGGGAGGCATCGTCTTATAGACCGATTTGTCTAGTCGACTCCATGGGTAAGGTACTAGAGAAATTAATATATAACAGGCTGAATGACGCCATTCAGGCTGGAGGCGATCTATCCCCAAATCAATATGGATTTCGGAAGGCGCGTTCTACCACTGATGCAATAAACAAAGTGGCAAATATTGCCTCGAACGCTATAGATGGCGTCCGGTGGAAGGGAGGCAACAAAAAATATTGCCTGGTGGTAACCCTAGATATCAAAAACGCATTTAACTCCGCAGACTGGGGATGCGTTCTAGACTCCATAAGCCACTTCAGAGTCCCCGCATACCTTCAAGCCATTATTTGGAGCTATTTCGCGGATAGGCAACTGAGATATGCCACCTCAACAGGACCAGAAGTACGCAGTGTGTCCGCAGGAGTCCCCCAGGGGTCAGTCTTGGGCCCCCTGTTATGGAACACCATGTACGACGGACTTCTAAGGCTCAGCATGCCCCAAGGGTGTGAAGTTGTGGGATATGCAGACGACGTCGCACTAGTGGTTGTTTCCAAAGAGCTGCATAACGTCGAAGAAGCTGCAAACACGGCATTGAACAGAATTACAGAGCTCAGTAAGTTTGACTCTGGCTGCCCACAAGACCGAGGCGGTGCTTATCTCCAGCAGGAAAAGGGTCGAAACTGCGAAAATACAGGTAGAAGGTGCTACCATCGTATCAAAAAGAGCCATACGATACCTCGGCGTATGGATAGATACACGGCTATCATTCCGCGAACACCTCTCGCATCTCCAGCTTAAGGCTTCAGAATCGATGCGAGCTCTCTCTCGCATCATGTTAAACACGAGAGGACCCAAACAGGGGAGACGCATGTTATTGATGAGCGTGACCAGATCAATTATATTGTATGCAGCACCAATTTGGGCGCACGCCATGACCGTTCCGAGCTATAGCAGAGGTATAAGATCAACATATCGCCTCTGTGCTTTACGAGTATGCAGCGCATTCCGCACAGTCTCGGACGATGCGGCATTAGTAATAGCAGGAATGGTGCCAATTGATCTGCTTGTGAATGAACAGGCAACCGTCGCAAATGAAGTGGGTGGAGGAGTAAGCAAAAAGGAGGCTCGGGTGGCGGCCAAAAACGAAACCCAAACACTTTGGCAATCTCGCTGGGACCAATCGGAGAAAGGAAGATGGACGCATCGCCTTATTCCCGACATTAGTCGATGGACGGCAAGAAGGCATGGAGAGGTCAACTACTACTTGACGCAAGCCCTTAGTGGTCATGGTTGTTTTCGTCAATACCTACACAGGTTTGGCCACGAAGCGGAGCCAACATGCCCATGCGGAGAAGGATTCGATGAGGACGCAGAGCATGTGCTGTTTACCTGTAGCCTTTTTGCCAGAGACCGGCAAAATTTATTTACTAATATCGGCAATCCATTATGCGTGGGAAACTTCACAGATCAAATGATGGCAAGTCCAAGCAATTGGAACGCCATCAACGCTTTTGTAGGCATAGTTATGCGCAGCCTGCGCGTAGCTGAACGCCAAAGATCGGGCGCACTCTAAACTCTGCCAACACCTTTGCGAAGCACTGCCTCAACGCCGTTCCACAAAGGACAGCAGATTTAAAGTCTATCCCAAGTATATGTTTCTTTTGTTAGTTCCTTTTTGTTAATGTTTGTTAAATAATTGTACATTGTACATAGTATAAACTGAGTTATTAAATGAAATAAAAAAAAAAAAAACACATACACATACACATACACATATACATACACATACACATACACATACACATACACATACACATACACATACACATACACATACACATACACATACACATACACATACACATACACATACACATACACATACACATACACATACACATACACATACACATACACATACACATACACATACACATACACATACACATACACATACACATACACATACACATACACATACACATACACATACACATACACATACACATACACATACACATACACATACACATACACATACACATACACATACACATACACTTACACATACACATACACATACACATACACATACACATACACATACACATACACATACACATACACATACACATACACATACACATACACATACACATACACATACACATACACATACACATACACATACACATACACATACACATACACATACACATACACATACACATACACATACACATACACATACACATACACATACACATGGACACACAAGAAAAAGGTTGACCTGAGAGGAACGTATTTCGTCGCGTCCTGTCTTTTTTGTGAAATCTTCGGTTTATCCGTGATCGTTGATCTCCTAGTCCTGCAATTATATTGTCTATTAGTGTAGCAGTCTCACTCGTGTTGCTACTCACGTTCCGCCGGTCGCCAGTTGCATTGCAAGTGAAAAATTAAATTCGTTTTTTTTTTTTTTTTCCGGCCTCCTGCTGCGCCGGTTCCTTTGGTGGTCGGAGGGGTGCGGGGCGCTTTCCTTTTGCATCTCCCGACTTTTTCCATCGTATTGGTGGTAGTGGGGTGCCAGCCGCACATTTTGGTAAATTTTTTCTTCCACCCACACTGTGAGTAAACACATAAGTGGTGCGATTATCAGCTGTTGGCGGACCTGCCAAGCCGGGCTCGAAAGCTCTCCAGGCTCATCATCTGGGAGTCGAGCTTTTTCTCCGCAGACCACCCAAGTGCCGCTTACTTCTAGGCAGTGGTTTTAAATCACCTCCCACCTGTCCAGCAGTATAGCAGTGCACTAGCCCTAGCGTTGGCGACGTAGGCGGTGGCCTAACAAGCAGCGGAGCTGCCGTTGGATTCGGTCGGTACCCCTGGTTCAAATCCGCTGAGCGGAGTAAATAAAAAAAAAAAAAAAAAAAAAAAATCTAATTTAAAGTTGGAGCACTTTTATTTCTATTTAAATTATTTTTTAAATATCTCCGTTTTTTTCCCTTTACTTTCGGAGGCGGGTCTCAAAGTACCTGGTTCAAATCCGCTGGAAGAAATTAAATTTTCAAATTCATTTCTTTTGGGAATTTAATTAGCATAAGTGGCATTGCTGTGATATTCCTTGGCACTATAGGGGTTCAAATCCGCTGCGGGTAATTTTGGATTCTAAAATTATTTTTTATTTTTTATAATTTTATTTTGCCATTGCACACCGAGCGGCCCATATTCCCGCTGCCTGCTGGAATTATCTAAAGGAAGCCGAGCCGGAGCGGTATAACTCCCAACGCTCATCAGGGGGAAATACCTGGTAACAGGCCGAAGATAATGGAAGGAGAGGAGCTAATGGTGTTCGGGCGTAGCAGAATGTTGCTACATTCGCCTCCAATCCATGACGAGTTGCCTCTGCGAGCGGCTGCTAGCCATCAAGAGGACACTCCAAAAAGATCGCGTGACGCCATGAGCCCAAACGGAGAAGCTGCAATTGACTGTGCCCCTCCGAAAAGGTCAAAACTGCAGCCTGTCTGCAAAGAATTAACAGAAATGGGCGTACTGTTGGAGGAGATCTCGGAGAGGATCAAGCCCGAGAAAGAAGGAGGCAAGCGGGCCATTACCAACTCCCTTCGGGAAAAGGTTGAGAGGCTAAAAGAGCTCCAGGCGGAAGTCAGCTCCAGACTCAGTGGACACCCAATCGAGTCAGTGGCATTGGAGGCATGTCCCAATTGTTCGAAGCCGCCACCTGAGCGTGTCAGTCGTGGGCAGCAGACTGAAGAATTGTTCTCCGTGACCATGCTATCCCGGCCTACGCAAACTTCACCAGTGGAAAAGCGCGGAGACAAGGCATCAGGCCCATCTGAACTCTCTCTCTCGCGGCAGACCAGCGCTCACGCATCCAAACAGCGTGCTAAAAAACGGCAACCCGCGGAATCCCAGCAGCATCAGCAGGCCCCACCTACTCCCCAAGGTGACAAAGCGCGCCATAAAACAGTGGATCATGGGACAACCGAGGACAACCATGGATGGAACACAGTCGGCCCCGCAAAGCCTCGACGTGGAGCCTCCTCGATGCAGGCCAAGCCGAGACTCAAGCATAGACCTGATGCAATTTTAATCGAAGCCAGCGACGGGCTTAGTTATAGCCAAGTACTCAAAATGGTGACCAGGCGCACGGATGGCAAGCTGCAACATGTCCGTGAGCACGTCTCCAGAGTTCGGCGTACTGCAAACGACGCGCTGATTCTGGAGCTCCGGAAGGACCCAGCAACTGACATCAAGTCACTCGGGGAAAATATCACCATGGTATTAGGTGATAAGGTAGGAGTATGGGCTCTCCAGCAGCAAAGAGCTATAGCGATCTACAACCTAGATGCAGCGGCGACTCGGGAGGAGTTACTGACAGCGCTAGCTTCACAGGCCAAGGTCGAAGAAAACGCGCTCACCGTAAGGAGCATACGGCCGGGCCTGCGGAATACCCAGACGGCAATTGTGAGGGCCACAGAGGCGGTAATCCAGAAGCTCACTGATCTGGGTTCTGTGATTGCTTTCTATGTGCTGCACAAGGCCTGAGTCCAAGAAATCACCTAGCAGGCAGCCGCCTTTGCACAGCAAGGGGCGATTCGAGGACCCCTAAGCCGCCCAAATGACTTCGTCAGCACTGAAGATCCTGCAGCTGAACCTAAATCACTGCATCGCGGCGCAGGACCTACTGCAACAGACGATCAGAGAGCAGTTAATCGATGTAGCTCTTCTAAGTGAGCCCTACTCTACTGGAGAGTCATCCAAGTGGGTGACTGACGCCGACAGGAGATCCGCAATATGGTCTTGTGGGACATCAAGCCCGCTGCAAGACACAAGGTCCTTCCAACATTTCAGCAGAGCCACGGTGAATGATCTGGTACTGTACAGCTGCTACTTGCCACCCAGTTTACCAATTACTCGCTTCGGTGAGGTCTTGGATAACCTCATAGAGGACGCCAGAGGCCGGCCACGAGTCGTTATTGCGGGCGACTTTAATGCCTGGGCAATTGACTGGGGCTGTCCAAGAACGGATGCAAGGGGTCGTATCCTGTTAGAGGCTTTTGCATCGCTCAATCTCGAGACGCTGAACACAGGGGGCAGGAATACCTTCAGCAGAGCGGGAACTGGTTCCATAATAGACCTGACATTCGCAAGCGAGACTATCGCCAGGTCGTCATCATGGGGTATCGGCGATTTTTACACGGCGAGCGATCACGAGGCCATACTGCTTACCCTGGCAAGTCGTCCTAGAGCGCTGCAACAAGTTTTCCCACAGCGAAAATCCTTCCGCCCTGATACTCTAAATGTACCAACATTCCAGGCGAAGCTGGCGGGGCTGCAAGTTCGTTTGACCGCTGAAGAATCCGCAAATCATGTCATGGCCACATTAAGAGCAGCATGTGAAGGTAGCATGGCGCAGCGTACGTCGTACGGCAGACACCACAAGCCTGTGTGCTGGTGGAACGATAAAATTGAGGAGGCCAGGCGTAACTGCCTTAGAGCGAGAAGGCTTTACCAAAGGTCCAGAGGAACCGCTCAGTTCGAGCCTCTACAAAGGCAGTACCAACTCCGGAGGAGACTTCTGAAGAAAGAAATCAGCTCAAGCAAGAGAGAAGCCTTCCTATCGCTATGCGATACGGCCGAGCAGGACCCATGGGGCAAGGCGTACCAAACGATAGTCAAGAGACTGCGTTCGGACCCACTCGATACCCCCTGCGACCCACTGTTCCTAGAGCGGATCGTGACGACTCTGTTTCCCAACTGCGAGGATGCTCTGCGTGACCATCCACTTCGTCACAGTGAGGATAGATTAAAGGAGTGCTCATGCGAGGAAGTAATTTCCATAGTCCGCAGGATGAGACCGAACAAGGCCCCTGGCCCAGACGCTATCCCGAACAGAGCTCTCGCTTTGGCAGTCTCACTTGTCCCCGAAGTCTTCACGGAGATGTACAACCAGTGCCTGCGAGAACGAAAATTTCCGAGCATTTGGAAACGGCAAAACCTATTGCTTCTCCCTAAGCCGGGCAAACCACCGGGCGAGGCATCCTCATACCGGCCCATCTGCCTGATAGATACTGCGGGTAAGGTTCTTGAATCTATCATAGGAGCTCGGATTCAGCAAGAAATCGAACGACATGGCGACTTATCCGAAATGCAGTTCGGATTCAGGAAAGCACGGTCCACTACTGACGCCATAAACAGGGTGGTCAATATCGCGGCGGACGCCATCGCTGGAACCAGATGGAGGGGCGGATCCAAGAAATACTGCCTGGTGGTTACATTGGATGTGCGCAATGCCTTCAACACGGCGAGATGGGGTAAAATCCTGGAAGGACTGGAGTCGTTTGGAGTATCAAGAGGCTTGGTGCAAATAGTAAGGAGCTATTTTGAAGGACGTACCCTACAATATGCCACTTCTGAAGGCACGAAGGAGCAGGAGGTTTCATCAGGAGTCCCGCAAGGCTCAGTCCTGGGCCCGCTCCTGTGGAACGTCATGTACGACGGTATCCTGAGGCTGCAGCTGCCGTCGCACACACAAATCGTCGGGTTTGCTGACGACGTAGCCCTGGTGGTGGTAGCGAAGGAGTTGAAGGATGCAGAGGCGTGGTGCACAGAAGCAGTCGCCAATGTGGAGCGATGGCTAAGCTCTGCTGGACTAAGCCTGGCGGCCCACAAGTCCGAGGCGGTCCTCATCAGCAGCAGGAAGCTAGTTGAGCGGGCCGAGATATGTGTCGGTACCACCCGGATTCTGTCGCAAAGGGCCATCAAGTACCTGGGAGTTATGCTGGACACCCGTCTGTGCTTTCGCGAACACCTCGACTACGCGAATCAAAGGGCCCTTGTCTCTGTAAGGTCCCTTTCTAGGATAATGTTGAACACCCGAGGCCCCAAGGAGGGACGTAGAAGACTGCTGATGAGCGTCACAAGGTCGATAGCCCTTTACGCCGCTCCTATCTGGGCCGGAGCAATGGACACAAAAAGCTACCGCCGCGACCTTGAAGCGACCTACAGACTGAGCGCAATAAGGGTGTGCAGCGCCTTAAGGACGGTGTCGGACGAGGCGGCACTGGTTCTGGCAAGCATGGTGCCGATTGACGAATTGGCCAGAGAATCCAACGCCATGTACTACGGCAAGAGAACGGACGCATCCAGCGGTTCTTCTTCAGAGACGGGCAACCGGCAACACCAGCGGCTACAAAGCATATGCCGGTGGCAGAGGCGCTGGGATCTATCGCCTAAGGGAAGATGGACGCACCGGCTCATTCCGAAGCTCGAACCCTGGTTGAACAGAACGCATGGCGAGGTAAATTTTTACCTAACTCAGCTCCTGAGTGGCCATGGCCGTTTTAGAAGCTACCTGAAACGGTTTAGGCACGATACATCGGACGAATGTACATGGTGTGGTAGTGGAATAATCGAGGACGCGCACCATGTTACATTTCTTTGCCCGCGATACGACGAAGCGAGACAGAGCCTGTGCGATGAGGTCGGAGAGAGAGTCATGGCGGACAACTTGGTTCTGCTCATGTTGGCTGATGTGAAGAACTGGGAGGCGGCCAGTAAGTTCGCCGCTACCGTAATGAAGGAACTCAGAAGGCTAGAGAGAGAGAGAAGCTAGGATCTGGTAAAGCCGCATGCGAAGCAATGCCAAACAGGCGGTACCGCATGTGCTGCCCCGGTCCACTCGCCATCCCCCCCTTCCTACCAAAACGCAGTCTATATTGTGAAAATTTATGTATATATGTATTTTTGTTCTCTTGTAGTAAATTAATAAATGAATTAAAAAAAAAAACACATACACATACACATACACATACACATACACATACAACAAATGCTCCTGAGACTCAACATAAAAGATATAAGGTAAACACGCACAAGTCCGTATACTGGTGGAACCAAAATATTAGCGAATTGCGGAAAAAATGTTTTGCAGCCAGGAGACGATACCAAAGGGCTAGACGCCGGGATGCTGAAAACTGGCCGCAGCTGCGGCACGATTTTAGCTTGGCAAGGACAATGTTAAAGCACACTATTTGGGCCACTAAGAGGGAAATTTTTCTAAGACTGTGCGACTCAGCAGAGCAAGACCCCTGGGGGAAGGCGTATAAAATCGTCGTAAAGCGCATATATGCAAATAGGCAGCGCACACCCCTAGAAGCGGAGCAACTCAGCTCTATAGTCACGGAATTATTCCCGCACAGAGAAAACTCACTAGATAGTAGACGTCCCGCCACACCAGCAGCAGGAAGTTATGTCACTGACCCTGTGTCAATGCAGGAAATTGTGGCTGCAACAAGCGCACTAAAGCCGGGCAAGGCACCAGGACCAGATGCCATCCCCAACCGGGCCCTCAAGCTGGCAATGGCGCTGCGCCCAGACGCATTTTTGGAGGCATACAATAAATGTCTATATGAAGGAGTTTTCCCCAGGATCTGGAAACGGCAAAAATTGGTTCTGATCCCGAAACCAGGGAAACCAACAGACACGGCCTCATCATACAGGCCCATCTGCCTGGTGGATACTATGGGCAAAGTTCTAGAGGGTCTTATATGTACCCGGCTTCACAGAGCTATAAGTGCCGGAGGGGACTTATCGTCCAATCAATTTGGTTTTCGCAAAGCCAAATCGACGGTCGACGCCATTGGCAAGGTTGTCAGCATAGCCGCGACAGCCATAGAAGGCACTCGATGGAAGCACGGGACGAAGAAGTACTGTCTGATTGTCACGCTAGATGTCAGAAATGCTTTCAATACTGCAGACTGGGGGTGTATTTTGGATGGACTACACAACTTTGGAGTTCCAGAGTATCTACGCGCAATCATATGGAGCTACTTCGAAGACAGGCAACTGTGCTTCAGTTCAACGAACGGCCAATCAACATACTCGGTTTCTGCAGGGGTACCCCAAGGCTCCGTTCTGGGGCCACTGTTGTGGAACATTATGTACGACGGGATCCTTCGCTTGAATCTGCCGGCGGACTGCGAAACTGTGGGATACGCTGACGATGTCGCTCTGGTCATTGTGGCAAAAGAAGTCGCGAAAGCAGAGGCGTTGGCGAACGAGGCGATCTTGCTCATCACAGAGTGGCTGCGTTCGGTGGGCCTACAACTTGCAGCACAAAAAACAGAGATTGTCCTAATAAGCAGCAGGAAACGGGTCGAGACGGCATCGGTCAGTGTGGAGGGCTCCATCATATGCTCGAAGCGTGCTATTCGGTACCTTGGAGTTTGGCTGGATACGCGGCTATGCTTTCGAGAACATCTGCAGCATGTGCACGTGAAGGCTTTGGAGTCAGCGAGGGCATTATCAAGAATCATGCTGAATACACGTGGCCCCAGACAAGAAAGACGGCTACTACTCTCTAGCGTTACAACATCGATCATTCTCTACGCGGCACAGGTATGGACAGAGGCAGTAAAGACTGAGAGCTATACCAGAGGTATCCGGGCAGCATATCGTCTCACTGCGCTAAGAGTATGTTGCGGGTTCAGGACCATCTCCGACGACGCCGCACTTGTTATTGCGGGAATGGTTCCGATCGAGCTACAGGTAGAGGAAGCTCGACTAGTAGCATCTTCGTCCGAGGATGGGCCATCTAGGAGAGAGAAGAGGGCTGATGCTAGAAGGAGAAGCATAGCCACATGGCAGCGGAGATGGGATGAATCCTCCAAAGGGCGTTGGACCCATAGATTGATTCCTAACGTGTGTGCGTGGCTTGGTAGGCAACACGGTGCCGTAAATTTCCACCTTACGCAAATTATCAGTGGGCATGGCTGTTTTAGGTATTACCTACACCGCTTCGGACACGACGCATCCCCCTTCTGCCCGAACTGCGGGGACGGCGTTATCGAGGATGCAGAGCACGTCCTGTTCGTATGCAACCGCTTCTCTGACGAACGGCAAGTGCTATCCCATAAAGTGGGTACCACCCTCACAGTTGGTAACCTGATAGAGGAGATGATTTCGAGTCAACATAAGTGGGATGCGGTAAACTCCTTCGCGGCTAGTGTGATGCGCGATCTGCGATTAACCGAACGCCGGAGGGCAGGTGTGGAGGCACGACAATAAAAGCAACACGGCTGCTGTGAAGCATTACCTTTCGGCCGTCCCGCAGCAGTTCTTGTCATTTTTTTTTTTTTCTTGTATATTACTGTAGTGTACGTACTGTATCTTAATGTATTGTACGTATACTGTATGTATGCTGCCTCACTGTTAGATGTTAATAAATTTGTTAAACAAATAGAATTAAAAAAAAAAAAAAACATACACATACACATACACATACACATACACATACACATACACATACACATACACATACACATACACATACACATACACATACACATACACATACACATACACATACACATACACATACACATACACATACACATACACATACACATACACATACACATACACATACACATACACATACACATACACATACACATACACATACACATACACATACACATACACATACACATACACATACACATACACATACACATACACATACACATACACATACAGTTGCAGCGAATAAAAACAATAGAGTTGCCCCATAAAGCGCCACTGATCAGCTGAGCGACCAGTGTTGCATAACGCAGAAAGGCTTTGGGCGGTGCCCAGGGCTGCATCCGCCAGGGGGCGCTCAAGTGTCTTTTCTGCTTGGCCGTTAGATTTTAAATCCAAGCCGGGTTACTATCAACGCCTGAATAAATGGACAAAATTGCAGCGTCTATGGATCAAGCACGCTGGGACTGTGCATCTAGTGACCCAGTAGGCGTGGAGGCAATTTTCGGAAAGTCCAACAGGATGATGCGGTCACCAGTCTCATCGCCAGGTGGGCGCCCGTTGCAGGTGCAAAACAGCCAAAACAGCGCGGCTCTAGCAACAAGTCCTACTGTGATATCGGGCATACCGGAGCTTGATGATCTTGGCAGCCTCCTCTGCCAATTGGAGAATACTTTCAAGAAGAAGGATGATGGTAAGCCGCAGGTCCGGCATGTAAATCAGAACACAATGCAGGACATACGGCGGATGATAGAGCTGCAAATTGCCATCTGTCACAAACTACGCGGTGACAAAAGCCAAGCAGCATGTAAGGTTGAGATGGCTACGCAAACTTTGCCGGTCACCGCCAACGCCCAGTCAATTGGAGCCACAGTTAGCCATGCTGACAGCCCAAAGCGGCATAGAGAAGACGCAGTGGCGCAGAGAAATACTCCACCAAAAAAGCAACGTAGCAGCGGGCAGACGTATGCATCCAAACTAAGAGGCGGCGTAACTAGGCCAAACACGGCGAGAAATCATATCACAGAGCATGCGATAGCACCAGTGCAAGAATCTGCAGGAAAAGATGACTCTGGCCCAGAATGGCAAGTGGTAGGCGCAAAGCGCAAGCCACCTATGCGCAGAGGCAGGCCTGATGCCATAATAATTAAGGCGGACGAGGGGACTTCTTATGCGGATATGCTCAGGATGGTCACCAGGCGCGAAGATGGGCGGCTAAGCTGCGTTAAAGATAACGTTGCAAGGGCCAGAAAGACTCAGAACGGCGACCTCTTGTTGGAGTTAAAAACTAAGGATGAAGGCAACAAGTTACAAGAAGAACTGAGCAGTGTACTTGGAACAACCACCAAAATTCGCATAGTCACGGATGTAACACATCTCGAGTTACGCAAACTGGACTGCCTGGTAACAAAAGCAGATATTATTGCTGCTATAACCAGGGAAACTGGCACCGGCCCAAGCCAAATAATGGTGAAGGCGTTGAGACCCACATTTAACGAAACCCAGATGGCAATTGTTTGCCTGCCAAAGAATAGTGCGGCAATTCTCCTGAAGATAAAGGACTTCGTCGTTGGCCTGTTTAAATGCCAAGTTAAACAGAGAGCAGCCACACAAAGGTGCTACAAGTGCCTAAACTTTGGACACGTTGCCGCTAAATGCAACAGCAGCATAGATCGGACAAACTGGTGTTTTAAGTGTGGACAGACAGGGCATAAGTCAGCGACATGCAACGAAGCCCCAAATTGTTATAACTGCGCAGCGATAGATCGCGACCCCAGAAACCATATTGCTGGTAGCAAAGAGTGCCCCCTGGGCAAAACAGGAGAGCAACCAACCTGTCTATAATGGTTAAGTTCATACAGTTGAATCTTAATCATTGTGCAGCTGCGCAAAGCTTGCTCGCGCAAACGGTGAGGGAATTGGATGTAGATGTTGCTATTCTTAGTGAGCCATACAGAGTAGTGGCTAGCAGCCTGTGGGCAGCGGATATAACTGGCAAAGCGGCTATTTGGACCTGTGGCAAAAACCCACTGCTCATCCAGTCTGTGCAACGAAACAACGGTTTTGTGCGGGCAAAAATAGATGACGTATGGCTCTACAGTTGCTATTTGGCACCAAGCCTAAACATACGTGAATTTGAGGCTGTGCTTGACCAACTCTCTGCAGACGTGCGTGGAAAGACCAAAGTAGTTGTTGCCGGCGATTTTAATGCTTGGTCTGAGGAATGGGGCAGCAGCTCAACAAACGCGAAAGGCCGCACGGTACTCGAAGCATTCGCCACCACAGATCTGGTAGTGTTGAACACAGGCAGCGAGTTCACATTTAACAGAGCGGGCTACGGCTCTGTCATCGACGTGACCTTCACCAGCAGGCAAATTTTAAACACAGCTAAGTGGGAGCTTTGCAGCCATTATACAGCCAGCGACCATACAGCAATCATGTGCACTATTGGCGACAGTCCAGCAGCAGCTGCAGTTACACCGGACAAACCAAAAATGTATAGGGTGGATACATTTAATCCGGAAACATTCGCATCGACATTATGCTTTCCAGCCATGGTAGGAGATGCTAATGATTTATCTAGGAAATTAATGGCCGCTATCACTGCAGCATGCGACAGCAGCATGGCCGTACGCAGGAGCCATAGCAGGCACAAAAGGTCTGTTTACTGGTGGAATGCTGGAATTGCTGAGGCCAGGAATAGATGCCTGCGGGCGAGGCGATGTTACCAGAGAGCCCGAGGACAAGGAAACTTCACCAGCCTGCAACAAGAATATGCTGATCGCCGCAGATTACTCAACAGGCTAATCAAGGACAGCAAGCGTAAGTGTTTTTTGGACCTGTGCAACGAGTCTGAAACTGACATCTGGGGCATGGCATACAAGCTAGCCATGAAGAAGCTTAAGGCGATAAAGCCAGCAGCACCGTTAGAACAACATATGGAGCATATCGTTAAGACGCTGTTCCCAAGTTCGTCAACGGTATTGCCAAGGAACGAGAGTCCCACATTAAGCGAATACAGCCCGGTAACTACAGATGAGGTGCTATTGGCAGCAGGGCACCTGCAAGACAACAAAGCCCCTGGCCCCGATGCAATCCCTAACAAAGCTATCAAGTTAGCTGCCCGCTTGCAGCCAGAAAAATTTGCAGATGTATTTTCCAAATGTTTTAAAGAGTGCACGTTTCCCGAAATTTGGAAAAAGCAGAACCTGGTGCTTATTCCGAAGCCGAACAAGCCGCTTGAAGATCCATCTGGCTACAGACCGCTCTGCATGCTTGACGCTGCGGCCAAAATGCTAGAGAAAATCATCAGCACAAGGCTGGAAGCCGCCATCTCACAGGCTGGAGACCTTTCGCCCATGCAATTTGGATTCAGAAAGGCCAAATCCACGTTGGATGCACTATCGACAGTAGTCGACATAGCGGAGAAGGCGATTGAAGGGCAACGGTGGAAAGGTGGCGGGAAAAATATTGCCTCATAACCACACTCGATGTTAAAAACGCTTTTAATACGGCCAACTGGACAAAGATAATTGATGCACTTGGCAGATTCCAAGTACCGGAGAATCTCATATTCACCATAGAGGATTACTTCCGGAACCGCGTATTAAACTACGAAACTCGAAATGGAGTACGATCCTATGAAATCAGGGGAGGAGTACCGCAGGGCTCAGTACTTGGCCCGCTTCTGTGGAACGCCATGTATGATGGCATACTGCGCATAAATTTGCCCCCAGAATGCCATATCGTAGGATTTGCTGACGATGTAGCGCTAGTGGTCGTCGCAAAACAATTACGTGAGGCGGAGGAGAAAACGGTGGTGTCCATGGGCGCAGCAAAACAGTGGCTTTCTGATGCAGGGCTGACACTAGCGGACCACAAAACAGAGGCTGTCCTTGTAAGCAGCCGAAAGACGGTGGAAGTTGCCAAAATCGAACTGGAAACGTGTACCATACAATCGAGCAGATCGATAAGATACCTTGGTGTCTTACTGGACACAAGACTTTCTTTTAAGGAGCATCTGCAACATGTCAATACAAAGGCAGCAGAAACATGCAGATCACTGAGCCGCATAATGATGAATGCAAGGGGCCCACGTCAAGCACAGAGAATGTTGCTTATTAATGTTGTCAAATCGACCATACTTTATGGTGCACCGGTATGGGCAGAAGCGATGCAGCGAAAAACGTATAGAAGAGGACTGGACTCTACATACCGTCTTGGAGCTCTGCGTGTTTGCCGTGGCTTCCGGACCATTTCCGATGACGCTGCACTAGTCATTGCAGGGATGACACCCCTTGACATACTGGCAAAAGAGGCGCAAATGATCTTCCAGCAACGGCAGGGACAAGTATGGACCCCCACGACCAGGCGAACAATTATTAAAATGGCGAAAGAAGCCAGCCTGGCAGAATGGCAGCATCGATGGGCAAGCTCAACAAAAGGCCGGTGGACTCACAAGCTGATACCCGATATAGATGCCTGGATAAATAGGCGTCATGGCGAAGTCACCTTTGAGCTTACGCAGTTCCTTAGTGGTCATGGCTGTTATAGGACATACCTGCACCGTTTCGGACACGAAACCAGTAATGAATGCACATGGTGCCAAGAAGATGTGGCGGAAACACCGGAACACATCATATTCGAGTGCCCAAGGTTCCAGGCAGAGCGACGGAATCTGGCGGTGGAAATGGGAGAGACACCCACAGTCGCCAATTTGACAAAAAACATGATGAGAACAAAACGGTCGTGGTCAGCAGTGTGCAACTATGCATTCGTGACTATGAGCAAGCTAAGGCTCCTTGAGCGAGAACGTCACGCTGGAGGGGCATAACTGATGCCCGCCATTATCCCTGCGACGCAATACCGCAAGGCAGTTCCGCAGGATTCTCAATGGCAACACACAAAATTTCTCATTCCTTATCTCTGTCCTTTTATTTCTACTTATTTAACCTATGTTACCACCTGTCCTATTAATTGTTAAAAAACTTGTTATTACTTACTACACTACATTTTCACATTTCAAATAAACGAATTAAAAAAAAAAACACATACACATACACATACACATACACATACACATACACATACACATACACATACACATACACATACACATACACATACACATACACATACACATACACATACACATACACATACACATACACATACACATACACATACACATACACATACACATACACATACACATACACATACACATACACATACACATACACATACACATACACATACACATACACATACACATACACATACACATACACATACACATACACATACACATACACATACACATACACATACACATACACATACACATACACATACACATACACATACACATACACATACACATACACATACACATACACATACACATATACATACGGAAAAAAGAGAAAAATATTGTTTACAGTGCGGACGCGTCTTCGTCTCCGCTCCCAATTATTCATCTATATTGTGTTTCTACCTGTGAATAAAAGGCTTGAGTTGGTGGTGCAAGTGCCCGCGTTAAGTGTCTACTCGCCAGAATCCAAATCTCGTCCGGCGGTCGTCGAACACCCGGTGACCAGGGCCTGCTGCGTGCACCGGTCCATGAGCCTGCACTTTCCTTGGGTGACCAGGGGGGTGGGAGCTGCTCTGCCTCGTCCCGTTACTTGTGGATGCGTCAGTGTTGGTGTGTGTCGGGTTTGACATTTCTTTCGGTTCCCGCTTTTGTTCCTCTTTGCCCACACAAATTCGTTCCTGCGGGATAGAACCATCAGCTGATACCAGGTTTGCCAGATCAGTAGTTAACTAGCCGTTAACAGCGCCCACTGCGCTAACAGCACGCCTTTTACCACACGATCTGCCTCTGTTAACTGTGCACTCTGTAAACTGTTAACAGTTGGGCACTTTCGATTCTGCATTGCACTTAATCCGATACTCGAACCCGCTCGTAACATAGCTGAGTTCTAGCACCAAGCTACACATCTGCTCGGTGGCGTTGTACGAGTCGCGCAAGTCGCTGGCGCATGGGCCGCTGGTTCAACTCCGCGCTGGGGATTCGTGAATTTCTTGGATTATTTGTTATTTGCAATTGGAACAAAATATAATAAAATAAAATAAATACAACAAAACAAATTTATTTATATATAACAATAACAACTAGCTATTCAATTGTCACCCAATTGAATTCTCCCCCCCACTATACTATACACATATACATATATTCTTTTTTGTTGTTGCTTGCTGTTGCCGGCACCGGTAGGCCAAGGCTCAAATCCGCTGGAAGCATCTGGAAATTAAATATATATTTTTTTTCCTTTTGGTTGTTTTTGGTTTCTTATTTATTTTATTTTTTTTAAAATAAATAAAGATCCAGGAAGAAGTTCCCGAGTCGGAGCGGTATAACTCCCATCGCTAGGCAGGGGGAAATACTTGCCCGCCGAGGGAATGCCAGTACAGCGGACGCCTCCGCCAACAGGGCAAGCGCCAGAAGCGCCAGAACAGCAGGCTGCCTCAAGTCTCGTGGCTCAAAATGTGGTGCTGTCGGTGGCGACTGGTCAAGACGCGACCCCGAAGCGATCTAGAGACTCCCCAGCGCATAGTCCTAATAGAGGCGGTAACGTACCCCCAAAAAAATCGAAGGTACAGCCAAAGGTCAAGGCACTGGACGAAATGAGTATCCTCCTGGACTCAATTGCTGTCCACTACTCCAAGGAGAAAGATGCTAGCGGTAAAATAAACCGCAGCATCACAAACACCTTCAGGGAAAAGGTCGCCAGACTGCAGGAACTAGTCGTGGTTGTCAGCGCGATGTTCCACGGTCGAGAACTCCCGGCCACAACAGAGCCGAGGTGCGTATCCTGTAGTAGACCGCCTCCCAAGCGCGTGAGTCGCTACCAGCAAACGGAAGAGGCAGTCCCTCCACTTAAACAGGACAAGCCGACGCAAGTGTCACCCAGAGTAAGGGACATCAAAGATGCGAAAAAGAAGTCTGCACAGCAGCCTGCTGATAAGCGAGAGGAGCAACCCCACGACCCTGCCCAGAAGGACACCAGTACGTGGCAGCGGGTCGGTGCGTCATCGCGGGCGTCCCGTCACAAATCTGGGGTACCTCGCAGAGTCAAGCCGGAGGCTCTCTTGGTCCAGCCAGCATCGGGCTGCAGCTACAGCGAGGTCTTGGCCATGGTAACGAGGCGTAGTGATGATAAGCTCAAACGCGTATGTGAGCAAGTCGTCAAGGTTCGACGCACCGTCAAAGACGGGTTGTTACTCGAGCTAAAGGGGGCCCCTGAGGACAAGCAGTTCCTGAAGGACGAGCTGAAGCACGTCCTAGGAGATTCAGCCGGAGTACGTGTCCTTGCTCCAACCAAACACGCAATTATTCGCGAACTAGATGAATTGACCGAGCCTCGCGACCTTATTGTCGCATTGGCAAATCAAGCAAGTGTCGACGAGGACTGCTGTACTGTCAGGAGTCTACGCCGCGGGCTCTCTGGGTCCAAAGTCGCAGTCATAAGTGCAGCTGAGACGGTGATGAAGAAGATACTGGCATTAGGCAAAGTCCGTGTCGGATGGTCCTGTTGCCGTATAAAGGAGCTGGACGAGCTGCCTAAGCGTTGCTACCGCTGCCTCAGGGCTGGGCATATATCGGCGAAGTGCCCCAGCCAAGTGGATAGGTCCAACTGCTGCCTGAGGTGTGTAGCGGAAGGACATAAAGCCGCGAGCTGTGGATTAAAAGACCCCACCTGCTTCCTGTGCCAAGAGGAGGGCCTTCAGCCTACGAACCACTTTGCGGGCGGTCATCGGTGCCCCCTTAATGGAACAAAGAGGCAACCACGGGCCCATCAATGATGCGCCTAAAATTCATCCAAGTGAACCTTAATCACTGTGCCGTCGCGCAGGATCTCCTCCATCAGACGGTTCGGGAAGGCGGCTACGACTTGGCCCTAGTCAGTGAGCCGTATAGAACGGAGAGGAACGCCGACTGGGTATCCGACATCAACGGAAAGGCTGCTATTTGGTCCTGCGGGACTAACAGGCTCCCAATTGAGGAAGTCGCCCAGATGGAGGGCTTCGTCCGGGCAAAAATTGGAGGGTACTGGGTCTATAGCTGCTACCTGCCTCCCAGCTACACCCTAGAGAGGTTTGGATCTACCATCGACGCCATTTCTGTCGACGCCAGGGGCCGCCAAGGTGTCATCATTGGCGGTGACTTTAATGCTTGGGCAACTGAATGGGGTAGTACTCGCTCCGACGCACGGGGCCGCCTTTTGCTCGAGTGTTTCTGCAATCTCAGCGTCTCGCTGCTCAATTCCGGCTCAAGATTCACTTTCAGTAGAGCCGGTGCTGGATCCATTGTCGACCTTACGTTCGCCAGTGACTCCATAGCTTCACAGTCGAATTGGGAAGTTGGGCGTCACTACACCGGTAGCGACCACGAGGCCATTGTCTTCACCGTTGGGACAACCATGCCACGAGCTGAGCGAACGCCTCCCACCGGGAAAAGCTACAAGTTTGAGTCCTTAAACTTGTACACGTTTAGCAGAGTGTTGGAGAGTTTACGTGATGCACGCCTAGGAGATGCAGACACGGCAGCGAACTCTTTCATGTCGACACTGGAGAGGGCCTGTGACGAGAGTATGTCCCAGCGCAAGGCATACAGAAGGCACCACAAACCAGTCTGTTGGTGGAATGACAGTATCGCCGACGTTCGCCGCAGATGCTTCCGCGCGAGGCGCATGTACCAGCGTGCTAGAGGGACGCTAGCCTTCCCAGACCTATATCTGGAATACAAGCAGTGCTGCAAGGCTCTCAAAAAGGCGATCAAAGACAGCAAACGCGAGTGCTTCCTGGCCCTATGCGACTCCGCAGAGCAGGACCCATGGGGTAAGGCATACCAGACTGTCGTGAAGCGCTTGCATATAGACAAGACTCCGGCACCAAAGGACGCCCCGACTGTTAGGGGCATAGTAGACACCCTCTTCCCTCAAATCGTGGACGAATTGCCTGTCCTGCATCCCCCGCTTCACCCACAAATAGAGGAATGCACAGTGGACGAGGTACTCAACATAGTCCGGAATCTTAAACCTGCGAAGGCTCCGGGCCCCGACGGAATCACTAACCAAATACTAAAGATCGCGGTGTCGTTACAGGCTGAGTCCTTTGTGGACTTGTACAACAAGTGCATGAGGGAAGGTGCGTTCCCATCCAGATGGAAAAAGCAGAACCTAATCTTGCTTGCGAAACCAGGGAAAACTTCTCTCGATGCGTCTTCATTCAGGCCGATCTGCCTCCTGGACTCGGCAGGTAAAGTTCTAGAGTCTCTAATTTGCGCAAGGCTTAGCTCAGCCATCCAAGCCAACGGAGGACTTGCGGAGCAGCAGTTCGGTTTCCGGAAGGCTAGGTCCACAACTGATGCCATTGCACGCGTGGTTAATATTGCGGCGGACGCGATCGCCGGTGCTAGATGGAAAGGGGGTCGAAAGAGTACTGTCTGGTAACCACCCTAGACATAAAAAACGCCTTCAACTCGGCCAGATGGAGCCGTATCCTAGTCGCATTAGCCGATTTTGGAGTCCCACACTACCTCCTCAGTTGTGTGCGACAATATTTCCAAGGAAGGACCATCTGCTACACCACAAATGATGGCCCAGTAGTGCGGACAGTGTCTGGAGGAGTGCCCCAAGGCTCGGTGCTGGGACCTTTACTCTGGAATACAATGTACGACGGAGTCTTACGCCTGCAGTTTCCGCCTGGCACCCACATCACAGGGTTCGCGGACGACATAGTCCTTGCCGTGGTCGCTAAGACCGTCAAGGAAGTTGAGGAACGCTCGAATGCCGCCATTAGAAGCGTCGAGCAGTGGCTCCAGGCCGCCGGCCTCCAGTTGGCAGCTCACAAGACGGAGGCAGTGCTTATCAGCAGCAGAAAGACTGTGGAATCCGCAAAAGTACGGGTGGGCAGCGCTGTGATTGAATCCAAGAGGGCTATCAAATATCTCGGCGTTCTACTGGACACAAGGCTCAGTTTTAGGGAGCATCTGCAACATGCTGGAGAAAAAGCAGCCAAATCCGCACACGCTTTATCGCGCATCCTCTTAAACACGCGCGGCCCGAGGCAGGGACGACGGCTACTGCTCTCGAGCGTCACCACATCGACGGCGCTTTACGCAGTACCAGCGTGGATCGACGGCATGAGAGTGAAAAGCTACCGACGAGGACTCGAAGCAACCCACCGGCTAAGCGCGATAAGAGTCTGCAGTGCATTCCGCACGATCTCGGATGACGCGGCGCTCGTTATCGCAGGAATGATGCCGATCGAAGATCAGGCAGCGATCATCGAAGCAGTCGCTAAGGCCAGACGAGGTAGCTCAGTAGGACCGGGAGCAACACGCAGTCTAGCGCGGCAACATAGTATACGGAGGTGGCAAGAGCGCTGGGACACCTCGACCAAGGGAAGGTGGACGCACACGCTCATCCCTGACATTAGCGCGTGGGTCCTGCGCAAACACGGCGAGGTAAACTATTACCTGACTCAACTGCTGAGTGGTCACGGCTGCTTCAGGACGTATCTGAAGAGATTCGGCCACGAAACTTCGGACGAATGCACCTGGTGCGGCAGCGGAATACCCGAAGACGCCGAGCATGTTTTGCTGCATTGTCCCAGATTTGAAGCGGCGAGAATCTCCATGGAGTGCGCAATGGGGCATCGCGCAACACTGGAAAATTTGACCAGGCTGATGGTCGCTAATCCCCGAGCCTGGGAGGCCGTCAGTACTTTCGCGTCGGTTGTGATGAAGGAGCTCAGGAGGCTCGAGCGTCAGAGGCACGAGGAATGATCGCCCAGGGCCCTGCGAAGCAGTACCCAAAAGTAGTCCCGTTTGACCCTGTATTCGTATCCACCTCCCCCCCCTCTAACTTCACGAGTGTATTGTATTGTTCTCTCCTTGATTTGTGATGCTTAAAATTTATTGTTTATTATATTCTTTTTTATATATGTTACGTTAATAAGTTGTTATGTATGAGTAATAAATGGAATTAAAAAAAAAAAAAAAAAAAAAAAACATATACATACACATACACATACACATACACATACACATACACATACACATACACATACACATACACATACACATACACATACACATACACATACACATACACATACACATACACATACACATACACATACACATACACATACACATACACATACACATACACATACACATACACATACACATACACATACACATACACATACACATACACATACACATACACATACACATACACATACACATACACATACACATACACATACACATACACATACACATACACATACACATACACATACACATACACATACACATACACATACACATACACATACACACACATACACATACACATACACATACACATACACATACACATACACATACACATACACATACACATACACATACAGGACACAGAAAAAAGGTTGACCTGAGAGGAACGTGTTTTTCGTCGCGTCCTGTCTTTTTTGTGAAATCTTCGGTTTATCCGTGATCGTTGATTATTAGTGTTGCAGTCTCACTCGTGTTGTTACTCACGTTCCGCCGGTCGCCAGTTGCATTGCAAGTGAAAAATTAAAAATTAAATTCGTTTTTCTTTCCGGCCTCCTGCTGCGCCGGCTCCTTTGGTGGTCGGAGGGGTGCGGGGCGCTTTCCTTTTGCATCTCCCGACTTTTTCCATCGTATTGGTGGTAGTGGGGTGCCAGCCGCACATTTTGGTAAATTTTTTCTTCCACCCACGCAGTAAGTAAACACATAAGTGGTGCGATTATCAGCTGTTGGCGGACCTGCCAAGCCGGGCTCGAAAGCTCTCCAGGCTCATCATCTGGGAGTCGAGCTTTTTTCCGCAGACCGCCCAAGTGCCGCTTACTTCTAGGCGGTGGTTCTAAATCACCTCCCACCTGTCCAGCAGTATAGCAGGGCACTAGCCCTAGCGTTGGAAACATAGGCGGTGGCCTAACAAGCAGCGGAGCTGCCTTTGAACTCGGTCGGTACCTGATTCAAATCCGCTGAGCGGAGTAAATAAAAATTTAATTTAAATTTGGAGCATTTTTTTTTCTATTTAAATTATTTTTAAATATCTCCGTTTTTTCCCTTTACTTTCGGAGGCGGGTCTTAAAGTACCAGGTTCAAATCCGCTGGAAGGAATTAAATTTTCAAATCCATTTCTTTTGGGAATTTAATTAGCATAAGTGGCATTGCTGTGATACTCCTTTGGCACTATAGGGGCTCAAATCCGCTGCGGGTAATTTTGGATTCTAAAATTATTTTTTATTTTTTTATAATTTTATTTTGCCATTGCACACCGAGCGGCCCATATTCCCGCTGCCTGCTGGAATTATCTAAAGGAAGCCGAGACGGAGCGGTATAACTCCCAACGCTCACCAGGGGGAAATACCTGGTCGTCAGGCCGTAGATAATGGAAGGCGAGGAGCTAATCGTGTTTGGGCGTAGCAGACTGCTGCTACATTCGCCACCAATCTATGGCGAGCTGCCATTGCAAGCGGCTACTAGCAAGCAAGAGGACACCCCAAAGAGATCGCGGGACGCCATGAGCCCAGATGGAGAAGCCACTAACGCTAATGCCTGCGCCCCACCGAAAAGATCAAAATTGCAGCCTTTCTGCAATGAACTTACGGAAATGGGCATACTATTGGAGGAAATCTCGGAGAGGATCAAGCCTGAGAAGGAAGGAGGCAAGAGGGCCATCACCAACGCCCTTCGTGAAAAGGTGGAGAGGCTGAAAGAGCTGCAGGCGGAAGTCAGCTCCCGGTGCAGCGGACATTCGATCGAGTCAGCTCCGTCGGATGCATGCCCCAATTGCTCGAAGGCGCCACCCGAGCGTGCCAGCCGTGGGCAGCAGACCGACGCAATGTCCTCCAGGACCACGCTATCCCGGACAACTCAGACTTCACCAGTGGCAAAGCGAGTAGACAAGGCACCGGGTCCATCTGAACCGGCTGGAAAGCAACTGCGGCAGCCGAGTGCTCACGCTCCCAAGCAGCGTCCTAAAAAGCGGCAACCTGAAGAATCCCAGCAGCAGCAGCAGGCTCCACCTACTCCTCAAGGCGACAAACCGCACCACACAACAGCGGACATCGGGACAACCGAGGACAATCAAGGCTGGAAAACAGTCGGCCCATCAAAGCCTCGACGTGGAGCATCCTTGCAGCAGGTCAAACCAAGAATCAGGCATAGACCGGATGCAATTCTGATCGAGGCCAGCGGCGGGCTCAGTTATAGCCAAGTCTTATCTATGGTGACCAGGCGTACGGATGGTAAACTACTCCACGTTCGTGAGCATGTCTCCAGAGTACGTCGCACAGCCAAAGACGCGCTGCTACTGGAGCTTCGCAAGGACTCGGCTACGAGTATACACTCGCTCCAGGACGATATCACCCAAGTGCTGGGCGCAACAGCCGATGTGAAGGCCCTCGCACAGCTTAGAACGGTAGCAATCTTCAACCTAGATGCAGCGGTGACACCTGAGGAGATTCTAGCGAAGCTATCCTCGCAAGCGAAGGTAGAAATGAACGCGCTAACAGTCAAAAGCCTTCGGGAAGGTCTTAGGAACTACCAGACGGCAATTTTGAGTGCACCTGAGGCCGTGGCTCGGAAGCTTATCGAACTCGGTCGCGTAGAGATAGGCTGGACTAAGTGCCGAATTAGAGAGCTCGAGCAGCGGCCATTGCGCTGTTTCAAGTGCCTAGCTACTGGCCACATCGCCGCGAAGTGCTCAAGCGAGGAGGACAGATCAGACTGTTGCTTTAAGTGTGGTGTAGCAGGCCACAAGGCAGCCGTCTGTCCCTCAGTGGAACCGCACTGCTTTCTCTGCGCAGCACAGGACTTAAGCCCAAGAAACCACCTTGCGGGCAGCCGTCTTTGCCCAGCTACAGGCGTGTCGAGGACCCAAAAGTAGCTTAAATGACCCAGCCAGCCATGAATATCCTGCAGTTAAACCTGAACCACTGCATCGCAGGCCAAGACCTGCTGCAGCAGACTGTTCGGGAGTTGAGAGCGGACATAGCCCTGCTGAGCGAACCATACAAAACCGGCACAGGCCCTTGTTGGGCCAAGGACTCGAGCGGCAAAGCAGCACTGTGGTGTTGTGGTAAAAGCGACTGCGTACTGCAGGATATTCTAAACGAGAATGGTTTTGTGAGAGCTAGGTTTGGCAGTTACTGGCTCTACAGCTGCTATCTCGCGCCTAGCTTAACCCTGGAGCAGTTTGGCAGAGCGGTGGACCGCATCGCTGATGACGTTAGAGGACGACAGCGAGTAATTATAGGTGGCGACTTTAATGCTTGGTCAGTCGAATGGGGAAGTTCTCGCTCGGACGCTCGTGGTAGATTGCTGTTGGAAGCTTTCGCCAACTTAAGCATCTCTTTGCTAAACGTTGGTTCCCAGAACACCTTTAGAAGGGCCGGCACAGGATCTATTGTAGATCTCTCATTTGCCAGCGATAGCATCGCCGCCTCAGCCACTTGGAGAGTGGGATCAACGTACTCGGCGAGTGACCACGAAGTCATCACCTTTACCATCGGCGACAGCAGGCACCCGCTTCCAAGGACGCAACAATTCCGGAGGGTTTTAAAGCCGGAAACCCTCAACCCGCAACTCTACGGCCACTACCTGGATGGTCTGACCGTCAGTGAAAACATGTGCGCGGAGGATTCCGCAAATTGCGTAATGGCACGGCTAGCCGAGGCCTGTGAGGCTAGCATGTCTCAGAGTGGCACATACACACGCCACCACAAACCAGTCTTTTGGTGGAACGACGCTATCGCCGAAGCTAGGAGATCCTGCCTTCGCGCAAGGCGACGTTATCAGCGCGCACGACGTTCGACAAACTTCGAGGCTCTGGGTCTTGAATATAAGAGACGCCGGAATATCCTCAAGACTGCGATCCGTTCCAGCAAACGAGAATGCTTTCTGGCTTTATGCGACACTGCTGAGCACGACCCCTGGGGCAATGCCTACCAGCTAGTGACCAAGCGTCTAAACTCCAGCAGGTACCCACCACCGACGGATGCACAAACGGTACGCTTAATTGTCGACGGACTTTTCCCCGAGGTTGACGAAGCAATGCGTGTGCCCCCTCTGACTCCTGCCCTACACGCGGCGGAGTGTACGTTAGCCGAGGTCCTCGAGACGGTGAGGCGACTGAAGCCCAAAAAGGCACCAGGTCCGGATTCGATCCCCAATAAGGCATTCAAACTCGCAGTGTTGCTTTACCCACAAGTGTTCGCAGAACTTTACTCAAAATGCTTGAGCGAAGGTGTCTTTCCCGATAGGTGGAAACTACAAAACCTGGTGTTGCTGGCAAAGCCGGGGAAGCCGCTTGGAGAGGCGTCCTCCTATAGACCCATCTGCCTCATCGATTCAGCTGGAAAAGTCCTCGAGGCAATAATCTGCTCGCGGTTGGAATCGGAAATCATGGCGAAGGGCGGTCTATCCGAGCATCAGTTTGGTTTTAGGAAGGCGAGATCTACGATCGACGCAATCAACCGGGTGGTAGGTTTGGCTGCAAGGGCAATCGAAGGAACGAGATGGAAAGGCGGTGCCAAAGAATATTGTCTCGTGGTAACACTTGACATTAAAAACGCCTTCAATACAGCGAGATGGAATAGGATCTTGGACGCGCTTGGGGCCTTTGGCGTTCCGAGCTACCTTATCAAGTGCATTGCCAGCTATTTCTGCAACAGGAGGATACGATTCTGGACGGACGCAGGACTAGAGGAAAGGGTCGTATCTGCTGGCGTCCCACAAGGGTCTGTTTTGGGTCCCCTGCTGTGGAATGTCATGTACGACGGTATCCTACGCCTGGATTTTGAGCCTGGAACCCATATAGTTGGCTTCGCAGACGACGTTGCATTGGTAGTGATAGCCAAGGAACTCACGGTAGCCGAAGAAGTAACCAACCGGGCGATCATCAAGGTTGGCCAATGGCTCTCTGCAGCCGGTCTGCAGTTGGCCGCCCAAAAGACGGCGGCGGTACTGATAAGTAGCCGCAAGCGAGTTGAGACTGCCACCATTATGGTCGGCGACACCACCGTTGTCTCTAAGCGAGCTCTAAAATACCTAGGAGTCATGATCGACACAAGGCTGACTTTTAGAGAACACCTGGAGTACAGCAGCGAGAAGGCAGCATCAGTAGCGAAATCGCTCTCCAGAATGCTACTCAACACGCGTGGACCGAAACATGGACGGCGTCTCTTGCTATCCAGCGTCATACGATCGACTGCACTATACGCGGTGCCTTCGTGGATAAAGGGGATGGAAACGAGATCCTACAGGCGAAGCCTTGAGTCGACGCATCGCCTAAGCGCAATCAGAGTATGCAGCGCTTTTCGCACCATCTCTGACGACGCCGCACTGGTGATCGCTGGGTTGCTGCCCATCGACGAATACGCAACCATCGCGTCGGCCTCCTTCACAGCGTCAAGACAAACAGATAGCACTACCACAGACCAGCAGAGAGGCCTCGAGCATCGGAGGGCATGGCAGTCGAGTCTGCGTAGATGGCAGGAAAGGTGGGACTCCTCTTCCAAGGGGAGGTGGACACACACACTTATCCCTGACATCACTTCATGGGTTTCCAGAAAACACGGGGCAGTAAACTTCTACCTCACACAGCTCCTGAGCGGCCACGGATGCTTCAGAAGCTATCTGAAGAGATTCAACCACGAGGAGTCGGATGAATGCACATGGTGCGGAGCTGGCATTGTAGAAGACGCAAGCCATGTGCTCCAGCACTGCCCACGCTTCGACGTAGAAAGGTGCCGTTTGCAGAACGTAATGGGCGAGCTGGTGACGGCGAGAAATCTCATCAGGAGGATGACCGCAGACCCAGACGTATGGGAGGCGGTCAGTGCCTTCGCCGTGCGTGTAATGAAGGTACTCAGGAATCTGGAGAGGGAAAGGTCTGCCCAATAAACAATTAAAGCCCACGGTCTGCGATGCAATACCGACAAGTCGTCCCGCAGTAGCCGTCATCTTTTATGTTTTGTTCTCACCTTATGTCCCCTGTTTATTTGTAACTTTTTTGTACTATATATTCGTAAGTTCTAAAGAAATAAAAAAAAAAAAAAAAAAAACACATACACATACACATACACATACACATACACATACACTCCAACCAAACACGCAATTATTCGCGAACTAGATGAATTGACCGAGTCTCGCGACCTTATTGTCGCATTGGCAAATCAAGCAAGTGTCGACGAGGACTGCTGTACTGTCAGGAGTCTACGCCGCGGGCTCTCCGGATCCAAAGTCGCAGTCATAAGTGCAGCTGAGACGGTGATGAAGAAGATACTGGCATTAGGCAAAGTCCGTGTCGGATGGTCCTGTTGCCGTATAAAGGAGCTGGACGAGCTGCCTAAGCGTTGCTACCGCTGCCTCAGGGCTGGGCATATATCGGCGAAGTGCCCCAGCCAAGTGGATAGGTCCAACTGCTGCCTGAGGTGTGGAGCGGAAGGACATAAAGCCGCGAGCTGTGGATTAAAAGACCCCACCTGCTTCCTGTGCCAAGAGAAGGGCCTTCAGCCTACGAACCACTTTGCGGGCAGTCATCGGTGCCCCCTTAATGGAACAAAGAGGCAACCACGGGCCCATCAATGATGCGCCTAAAATTCATCCAAGTGAACCTTAATCACTGTGCCGTCGCGCAGGATCTCCTCCATCAGACGGTTCGGGAAGGCGGCTACGACTTGGCCCTAGTCAGTGAGCCGTATAGAACGGAGAGGAACGCCGACTGGGTATCCGACATCAACGGAAAGGCTGCTATTTGGTCCTGCGGGACTAACAGTCTCCCAATTGAGGAAGTCGCCCAGATGGAGGGCTTCGTCCGGGCAAGAATTGGAGGGTACTGGGTCTATAGCTGCTACCTGCCTCCCAGCTACACCCTAGAGAGGTTTGGTTGTACCATCGACGCTATTTCTGTCGACGCCAGGGGCCGCCAAGGTGTCATCATTGGCGGTGACTTTAATGCTTGGGCAATTGAATGGGGCAGTACTCGTTCCGACGCACGGGGCCGCCTTTTGCTCGAGTGTTTCTGCAATCTCAGTGTCTCGCTGCTCAATTCTGGCACAAGATTCACTTTCAGTAGAGCCGGTGCAGGATCCATTGTCGACCTTACGTTCGCCAGTGACTCCATAGCCTCACAGTCGAATTGGGAAGTTGGGCGCCACTACACCGGTAGCGACCACGAGGCCATTGTCTTCACCGTTGGGACAACCATGCCACGAGCTGAGCGAACGCCTCCCACCGGGGAAAAGCTACAAGTTTGAGTCCCTAAACTTGTACACGTTTAGCAGAGTGTTGGAGAGTTTACGTGATGCACGCCTAGGAGATGCAGACACGGCAGCGAACTCTTTCATGTCGACACTGGAGAGGGCCTGTGATGAGAGTATGTCCCAGCGCAAGGCATACAGAAGGCACCACAAACCAGTCTGTTGGTGGAATGACAGTATCGCCGACGTTCGCCGCAGATGCTTCCGCGCGAGGCGCATGTACCAGCGTGCTAGAGGGACGCTAGCCTTCTCAGACCTATATCTGGAATACAAGCAGTGCTGCAAGGCTCTCAAAAAGGCGATCAAAGACAGCAAACGCGAGTGCTTCCTGGCCCTATGCGACTCCGCAGAGCAGGACCCATGGGGTAAGGCATACCAGACTGTCGTGAAGCGCTTGCATATAGACAAGACTCCGGCACCAAAGGACGCCCAGACCGTTCGGGGCATAGTAGATACCCTCTTCCCTCAAATCGTGGACGAATTGCCTGTCCTGCATCCCCCGCTTCACTCACAAATACAGGAATGCACAGTGGACGAGGTGCTCGACATAGTCCGGAATCTTAAACCTGCGAAGGCTCCGGGCCCCGACGGAATCACTAACCAAATACTAAAGATCGCGGTGTCGTTACAGGCTGAGTCCTTTGTGGACCTGTACAACAGTTGCATGAGGGAAGGTGCGTTCCCATCCAGATGGAAAAAGCAGAACCTAATCTTGCTTACGAAGCCAGGGAAAACTTCTCTCGATGCGTCTTCATTCAGGCCGATCTGCCTCCTGGACTCGGCAGGTAAAGTTCTAGAGGCCCTAATTTGCGCAAGGCTTAGCTCAGCCATCCAAGCCAACGGAGGACTTGCGGAGCAGCAGTTCGGTTTCCGGAAGGCTAGGTCCACAACTGATGCCATTGCACGCGTGGTTAATATTGCGGCGGACGCGATCGCCGGTGCTAGATGGAAAGGGGGGTCGAAAGAGTATTGTCTGGTAACCACCCTAGATATAAAAAACGCTTTCAACTCGGCCAGATGGAGCCGTATCCTAGTCGCATTAGCCGATTTTGGAGTCCCACACTACCTCCTCAGTTGTGTGCGACAGTATTTCCAAGGAAGGACCATCTGCTACACCACAAATGATGGCCCAGTAGTGCGGACAGTGTCTGGAGGAGTGCCCCAAGGCTCGGTGCTGGGACCTTTACTCTGGAATACAATGTACGACGGAGTCTTACGCCTGCAGTTTCCGCCTGGCACCCACATCACAGGGTTCGCGGATGACATAGTCCTTGCCGTGGTCGCTAAGACCGTCAAGGAAGTTGAGGAACGCTCGAATGCCGCCATTAGAAGCGTCGAGCAGTGGCTCCAGGCCGCCGGCCTCCAGTTGGCAGCTCACAAGACGGAGGCAGTGCTTATCAGCAGCAGGAAGACTGTGGAATCCGCAAAAGTACGGGTGGGCAGCGCTGTGATAGAATCCAAGAGGGCTATTAAATATCTCGGCGTTCTACTGGACACAAGGCTCAGGTTTAGGGACCATCTGCAACATGCTGGAGAAAAAGCAGCCAAATCCGCACACGCTTTATTGCGTATCCTCCTAAACACGCGCGGCCCGAGGCAGGGACGACGGCTACTGCTCTCGACCGTCACCACATCGACGGCGCTTTACGCAGTACCAGCGTGGATTGACGGCATGAAAGTGAAAAGCTACCGACGAGGACTCGAGGCAACCCACCGGCTAAGCGCGATAAGAGTCTGCAGTGCATTCCGCACGATCTCGGAGGATGCGGCGCTCGTTATCGCAGGAATGATGCCGATCGAAGAGCAGGCAGCGATCATCGAGGCAGTCGCTAAGGCCAGACGAGGTAGCTCAGTAGGAGGGAAGGTGGACGCACACGCTCATCCCCGACATTAGCGCGTGGGTCCTGCGCAAACACGGCGAGGTAAACCATTACCTGACTCAACTGCTGAGTGGTCATGGCTGCTTCAGGACGTATCTGAAGAGATTCGGCCACGAAACTTCGGACGAATGCACCTGGTGCGGCAGCGGAATACCCGAAGACGCGGAGCATGTTTTGCTGCATTGTCCCAGAATTGAAGCGGCGAGAATCTCCATGGAGTGTGCTATGGGGCATCGCGCAACACTGGTAAATTTGACCAGGCTGATGGTCGCTAATCCCCGAGCCTGGGAGGCCGTCAGTATTTTCGCGTCGGTTGTGATGAAGGAGCTCAGGAGGCTCGAGCGTCAGAGGCACGAGGAATGATCGCCCAGGGCCCTGCGAAGCAGTACCCAAAAGTAGTCCCGTTTGACCCTGTATTCGTATCCACCTCCCCCCCCTCTAACCTCACGAGTGTATTGTATTGTTATCTCCTTGATTTGTGATGCTAAAAAATTTATTGTTTATGATATTCTTTTTTATATATGTTACGTTAATAAGTTGTAATGTATGAGTAATAAATGGAAAAAAAAAAAAAAAAAAACACATACACATACACATACACATACACATACACATACTGTGTATGTATGTACTGTGTAGGACACACAATACATACATACGTTAGTGAGGTGTTTTTTCCAAGTGCTCCGCAAGTAGTCGGGTCAGTGCCTAGAATTAAAGCTTTTTTAATCCAGGAGTGGGACTCTGCGTGCCACACTACTCACCCAAATCAGACTTACATCGGCGACACCGCGGCATCAGCTGTGCCAATATCGCAAAGGCTTTGGGACACCTTCAAGCCAGCTTCGCTCTTGTTGGCGCCCGGGGGGGGAACTTGGCGCTTTTCTGTCTCCCGCCGCCGCCTTCGTCATAGTATTGGTGCGTAGATCTCTCTCATCCTCTCTGTTATCTAGAATCCACTCCGTTTTTGCACGCACGTTCACTTGTGGCAGCGTAACAAACGGGTAGAGTTGCCCCACAGAGCGACCAGTGTTGGACAACGCAAAAAGGCTTTGGGCTGTGCCCAAGGCTGCATTCGTTAGGTGGCGCCAACGCGCCGTTCCCTTGCCGTTACGTTTTTTAAACTCAAATTTAAATTTTGAAACAGCATTGGGAAATGGATAAAATGACTGCGTCGATGGATCAAGCCCGCTGGGATGGTGGGGCCAATGATCAGGTGGGCGAGGAGTTGGCTTTTAGAAAGAGTAGTAGGATGATGAGTTCGCCAGTGGCTTCGCCGGCTGGGCCACCGTTACCACCGTCTGATGGCCAAACGAGTGCGACGCCGATAATAAGCCCGGTTGTGCTATCGCGCATCCCGGAGCTTGACGACTTGGGCAATCTCCTACGCCAACTGGAGAACACATTTAAGAAGAAGGATGACGGTAAACCGCAGGTTCGACACGTGAACCAAAACACGATGCAAGACATAAGGCGCATGATAGAGCTGCAAACAGCGATTTGCCATATAGTTCTTGGCGACAAATGCGTAAAAAACAATACAGTGGATGTGGCCACGCAGGCCACATGTCCTGCATCCAAACCAACCAAGCGTATTGGGAACTCGGTAGCACACTCCGATAGCCCAAAGCGCCCGAGAGAGGAGCCACTAGGGCAGAGGAATACTCCGCCCAAAAGAAAGAGAGGCAGCGGGCATCCGAAGCCCTCGTATGCGGCCATGTTAGGCGGTAGTGCACCCACAAGCGCTAGTGCTATTGAGGGCGAGCCTATATGTACTCATGGGCCATCCCCAGATTGGCAGGTGGTCTCAACGAGGCGCAAGCCGCGCAGAGGTCGGCCAGATGCCATTATTATCAAGGCGGAAGCGGGCATTTCGTATGCGCAAATGTTGAAAATGGTAACCCGACGGGACGACGGGCGGCTAAATTGTATTAAAGACGAAGTAGCAAGGGCCAGGAAAACGCAAAATGGCGATCTGCTTCTTGAGCTTAAAACCAAAGATGGCGACCGGAAAATACAAGAGGAGCTACGCAACGTATTGGGCATGAACGCCAAAGTTCGAACTGTCACTGACGTGTCACACATAGAACTGCGGAAGCTAGATTGCCTGGTAACGGCAACCGACATCATTGCGGCCATCACAAAGGCAACGGGTATAGCGGAAAGTGCCATAACGGTGAAGACGCTTCGGCCAACTTTTAACGAGACCCAAATGGCAGTTGTATGTCTGCCACAGACGTCGGCGGCCTTTCTTGTTAAGAAGAGAGCACTGATAGTGGGATGGTTCAGCTGCCACATCAGGGAAAGAGAGGCTCAGCAGAGATGTTACAAATGCCTCAATTTTGGACATGTGGCTTTCAACTGCAAGAGCACAGTTGACCGAACCAGCTGGTGCTTCAGATGTGGACAGCCCGGGCATAAAGCTGCGGCTTGCGAAAACGATCCAAATTGTTACAACTGCGTCGAAGCAAACCGCATCGACAGGAAGCATTTTGCCGGCAGCAAAGATTGCCCGTTGACAAGATCTGGCGCGCAACTAGCAAACAATCAGGTATGAAGTTTATTCAACTAAACCTCAACCACTGTGCAGTTGCACAGGATCTGTTGGCGCAAACAGCGCGCGAAGTAGACGCCGATATAGCGATTTTGAGCGAGCCGTATAAAACAGGAGATGGCCCCCTGTGGGTAGTGGACTCGTCTACCAAAGCTGCCATTTGGTTATGCGGAAAAAACGTGCCGGTTATGGAGTCGATCTATTCGTCCCTTGGCTATGTTCGCGCAAAAATCGGGGATATGTGGTACTACCTAGTTGCTACCTAGCGCCTAGCCTGAGACTCACTGAATTCGAGAGAATAATAGACTCCATCGCCGCTGATGCAAGTTCAAAACAAAATGTTGTAATCGCAGGCGACTTTAACGCTTGGTCCGAAGAATGGGGCAGCAGTTCATCTAATGCCAGGGGCAGAACGCTTCTCGAGTCCTGGGCCATCCTCGATATTGCTGTGCTTAACACTGGATCCAAGCACACGTTTAGCAGGGCGGGATACGGCTCTGTAATCGATATTACATTTACAAGTGCCTGTCTTTTCCCCAACTCAATCTGGGAACTATGTGATTTCTACACTGGTAGCGATCACCTGGCCATTATATGCTCCATCAGGAAAAGCGCGCCCCAAGGGCCGAATCATCTGCGAACAGATGAAGGTGGCCAATCATTCCGCGTGGACACTCTTAATCCATGGGTTTTTGCGTCGGCACTCAGCATTCCGCGACTAGACGGCGATGCATCAAGGCAGGCGGACACCATTATGGACGCAGTAGGGGCGGCATGCATCGCTAGCATGAAGTCCCGAAAAAAGAAAAAAGTGTCTTCGTGCTAGAAGGCTCTACCAAAGATCGCGTGGCAGATCGGAGTTCCTGCTACTGCAAGCAGAATTTGCAGCCAGAAGAAGGGAACTTAAAGAGCTCATTAAGGCACGAAAAAAATCCTGTTTTCTTGAACTTTGCGATTCTATAGAAAATGACCCCTGGGGCTTGGCCTATAAAATTGCCACGAAAAAGCTTAGGGCTGTTAAGCCGGCAGCTCCAGATGAAGAGAGCATGGCTACGATTGTGGAAACTCTGTTTCCGGCCACCTCATCAATAGGTCCGAAAGAAATGCAGCCTACTACTTTGCTAGTAGACTGGCCCATCACTGGAGAAGAGGTGTTAGTGGCGGCATCAACGCCTTTAACACAGCAAATTGGAACAACATCCTCGCAGCATTGCGAAACTTTAGAGTCCCGGCGTATCTCATAAGAATCATGGAGGACTACTTTAGAAATAGAGTTCTGTACTACAGATCGCACGGCGGGACGCATACCTATAATGTTAAAGGAGGCGTACCCCAAGGATCCGTCCTCGGCCCTCTACTTTGGAATGCAATGTATGACGGAATCCTGCGCATCCAACTCCCGAGTGGCGCGCAGCTGGTGGGCTTCGCTGACGATGTTGCCATAGTAGTGACGGCTAAATTTCTGGGACAAGCCGAGGAATTAACTGCGCGTTCCATCGGAATGGCTAAGGACTGGCTAGCCTCTGCAGGACTCGAGCTTGCAGTTCAAAAGACGGAAGCGGTCTTAATAAGTAGCCGAAAAATGGTTGAGGTTGCCAACATCATCGTTGACGCCACCACGATTACCTCTACACGGGCCATCAGGTATCTTGGTATACACCTGGACACGCGCCTGTCCTTCAAGGAGCATCTGGAGCTTGTTGGAGCCAGGGCAGCTGAGTTGGGACGGTCACTTAGCCGCATCATGCTCAACAGCAGAGGCCCAAAACAAGGTCGGCGCCTGCTCCTGATGAACGTTATGAAGTCCACTATGCTCTATGGGGCACCAGCCTGGGCTAAGGCCATGACGGTCAAAACATACAGGAGACGCCTAGAGAGCACATACCGTCTTGCGGCACTGAGAGTCTGTTGCGGCTTTCGCACAATATCGGACGATGCCGCTCTTGTTATAGCAGGTATGACGCCCATCGATCTGCTAGCATATGAAGCACAACGCATCTATACCATTAAGACGGAGTCAGCGCCGAGTCCTGCTGAGCTAAAGGTGGTTAAGACCGTGGCACGTCAGGAAAGTTGGGACGCCTGGCAACTTCGCTGGACCAACTCGACGAAGGGCAGGTGGACATTCAGGCTTATTCCTGACCTGAAGATGTGGCTGCAACGGAAGCACGGCGAGGTTACTTTTGAGCTGACACAAATACTCAGCGGCCACGGATGCTTTGGGGAATATCTCCACAGATTTGGCCATCAGGCAAGTGCGGAATGCACTTGGTGCGGAAACGGTGTGGCGGAGAGCCCTGATCATGCTCTCTTCGCATGCGCTATGTTTGAGACAGAAAGGCAGGCGGCCGAACTGCTCTGTGGCGAGCCATTGTCGTCACAGAATCTGGTTCAACTGATGACGCTAAGCAAACCAAATTGGACAGCTATTTGCTTCTTTGCGACACAGGTGATCCGCAAACTACGCGCGCGCGAAAGGCAGCGCAATACAGGCGGGGTCTGAAAAGTCCACAACCCTACTCCCCCACACATCCTGCGATGCAATGCCCCCAGGCGGTCCCGCACACCCACAATTTCTCATTTCTTCTTCTTTGAACAAAACTATCCTTTCTTTGTTGCCCACTGTTTTCTATACTTATTTGTTAACCTATTTGTAATTCCTTTTCCCCAAATAAACGAATTAAAAAAAAAAAAAAAATACACATACTGTGAGGAACATTATAATTAACTATAATATCCCACACAACAAGCAAACAGCAGCACAATCCAACGATACAAATAAAACACCGAATACAAGATACAGCCGAGACACAAACCTAAGTTACGATATACGACCAAGCCTGCTACTGGTCGATCGAACCGAGTCATAGAGAATGGCTTACGATCAAACCGCGTCGATCGAACCACACGTCACCGCTGGCGATTTCGTACAAGCGGGAAGATGCGTGGGAAGCATAATGCAAAAAACCAATATGCAATGGGCAGCCAAGTCCAACATGGCTCGATCGAACCAACTCGAACCTATGACGTACGATCGAACCAACTCGAACCTATGACGTGCGATCAAACCAAGTCGAACTCATGACGTACCATCAAGCACGGCTCGATCGAATCACAGGCGACCGCTGGCAATTTCGTACAAGCGGGAAGTTGCGTGGGAGGCAGAATGCACAAAATCAACCCGGCTTGGGGGCATAATTGCACACAAACGGGGGCATTGGCCTACTTATGCAAATTAAGAGCACAGAGAGGCAAATATGAATGCATGCATTAGAATACGCTGAATAAGTGTACACGCATGTCACACGTACACTATGCGTGAGGGAGAATATCGGTGACCAATAGCGCACTCTCTGCCTACGTCACGCTCATGAGAACGAAAGCAGTTAGATTGCGAGCAGCCAAAATCTTGTGAGCGAGAGAAAATAAAAGTGAGGGCCAAGCAAGCCCGTGAGGCGGGTGCGGGGCATGCATGCTTTGTATGAAGCAATGATGGTTTGTGGATTGGATAGGGGAATATGCGAACCGAAGGGGGAGGGATGAACAATGGGGAAGCCCGCTATCTAATAGATACGATATGCGTATGAAAGGGCATTGCATGGGAAATTAAACGATTTCGTATGTTAATTTAATCAAGATGATTATTGTTAAACAATAGCTTAAGTTAATATAATTATCATATATATGTATGTAAATAATAAGGAGAGAATATGTGCGAAATTGGGTATGACGAGTGGATCAAAGGGAGCGACGGGCAAAGGTAGCGATGAAAGCAGAGAAAGTCAACGGGATACGATGGGCGGCCAATAGAAAGGCGACGCCAGCATAAGAAAGTGATGCAAGTCAATATGTACAAACGAGAAAGACAGGGACAAGGAATAAATGGGCGCGCAGCCACAGAGAAAGTGGACATATGCGCCAAGGATTTGCGGGACTTTCACCACGCATAGCAACAAGTGGATGCGTGGGTGAAAGCAGAGGGCCGATGGAAATGTACCAGCTGTATAGCGGTACTACACAAATATATTCCTGAGGCCATGGGAACTGCCTATATAAAGGCAACGTCTGTCAACCAAAGGCATCAAGTCATCAAGTCGTGATCAAGTAACAAGTAATTAAGGCCTTACGAGTAACCTTAAGAACTTATCAAGGAAACAGAAGGAGCAAAGGAAAAACTAGGAACTTTACAGGCCTTACGAGTAACCTGTACAGTTCATTTCGACAGCAGCAAATCCTTAAATAAGGATAGTAAACACCGTACCCAAGCTAGAGTGAGTTGAAGAGAAGCCAAGCATTTCCAGGAGTATCCAAAGTCAGTGGTAGGCACGAGGATATATCCTACTGCCGGAAATTCCAGGATCTATATATCCTGACGATTACCAATTGCTGAGGAACATCCTGCTTCGTGATAGTAGCTACGGGATTGATCCCAGAACCAAAAAGCGAAAGCCATCTCAACCAGCATAGCGAAAGGGCTGCAGAGGTGTGGAGCACCAACCAAGCACACGATACAGGCCGAGACAACGACCCGCAACGGTTGCAGGAGCAAAAGGAAGGCAAGAAGGGACGACGAGGGATTTGAAGTGATTCGACAACGCTGTCCGAGTCCAGTCCTACCGCAGAGAAACTTGTCATAGCCAATCAAGCCCATAAACGATCGCAAATAAACGTATTACAAAAACCAAATCAATAAACAAAGCTGTTCTGATTTCACCGGGGCACAAAATAAATTTTGTTGTGCCGAACCTAGCCCAAGAGATATTATAAATATCCCGAAGGACGAAAAAAGATCGTTACAATACACATACACATACACATACACATACACATACACATACACATACACATACACATACACATACACATACACATACACATACACATACACATACACATACACATACACATACACATACACATACACATACACATACACATACACATACACATACACATACACATACACATACACATACACATACACATACACATACACATACACATACACATACACATACACATACACATACACATACACATACACATACACATACACATACACATACACATACACAAAAGGCCAGATCCACAATCGACGCAATAAACCGTGTGGTTCACTTGGCAGCTGAGGCAATCGACGGCTCTAGATGGAAAGGCGGCAGTAAAGAATACTGTATCGTGGTGACGCTCGACGTGAAGAACGCGTTTAACTCAGCAAGGTGGGATCGCATACTGGACGCGCTGGCAACATTCAATATCCCAAGCTACCTGATGAACTGCGTGCGGAGCTACTTTCGCGACAGGAGAATCCGATACTTAACGGAGGATGGCCTGGAAGAAAGAGGGGTATCGGCTGGTGTTCCACAAGGATCCGTCCTGGGCCCCTTGTTATGGAACACCATGTACGACGGAGTCCTGCGCCTTGAGTTCGAGCAGCACACACACATTGTCGGGTTTGCTGACGATGTCGCTCTGGTGGTTTCGGCGAAGGACCTTCACGTCGCCGAAGAGCGTTGTAGCGTGGCGATAGCCAAAGTTGGCCAATGGCTATCGGCCGCAGGGCTTAAATTGGCAGCGCAAAAGACCGAGGCGGTGCTCATTAGCAGCCGGAAGCGCGTCGAAACCGCAAAAATCAGAGTAGATGACTCCCTCGTGGTATCCAAGCGTGCCATTAAATACCTAGGCGTCATGCTTGACACTAGATTGTCCTTCAAGGAGCACTTAGAATACTGCAGTAGCAAGGCAGCTGCGTCGGCCCGGTCCCTAGCCCGTATATTGCTGAATATGCGTGGCCCGAAGCAAGGACGGCGCCTGCTACTATCGAGCGTAATAAAATCCACTGCCCTGTACGCAGTTCCTTCCTGGATAAAAGGTGTGGAGGTTAGGAGCTATAGGAGGAGCCTCGAGTCGACTCATCGTCTAAGTGCTATTAGGGTGTGTAGCGCTTTCCGCACCATATCCGATGACGCAGCTCTGGTGATCGCTGGAATGATGCCCATCGATGAATGTGCGGCAATTGCGTCGGCCACGTTTGTAGCATCAAGGCAATCAAGTGGCAGCAATATAACCCAACCAAGAGGACAGGCGCGACTCATGGCATGGCAGCACTCCATGCGCAGATGGCAAGAGAGGTGGGACTCCTCGCCCAAGGGACGGTGGACCCATACACTAATCCCGGACATCACACAATGGGTGTCGAGGAAGCATGGTGAGGTTGACTACTACCTTACTCAGCTCATGAGCGGCCACGGGTGCTTCAGGAGTTACCTGAAGAGGTTCCACCACGATGTCTCCGACGAGTGCACATGGTGCGGCGCTGGAATCATAGAAGATGCGAGTCATGTGCTGCAACACTGCCCAAGATTTGACGAGGAAAGACACCGGTTGGAGAGGGTCATGGGCGTGCCGGTGACGCAGTGTAACCTCGCCGGGATGATGGTCGCAAACTCTAACGTGTGGCAGGCGGCCGCCGCCTTCGCCGCACACGTGATGAAGAAACTTAGGCAGTTGGAGAGGGAAAGGTCGGCGAATTAAAGAAGCACACGGTCTGCGAAGCAATACCGACAAGTCGTCCCGCAGTAACCGTAATCCTTTTTTCATTATGCCCGACTTCGTATGTTTTGTTCCCTTGTTATGTTATTTGTAATTATGCTAGCAATGTTTTAAATGAAATAAAAAAAAAAAAAAAAAAAAAAACACATACACATACACATACACATACACATACACATACACATACACATACACATACACATACACATACACATATGATGAAAAAAACATATACTCCAGAAGTGAAGTGCGGTCTCTTGCTTGTCGCCGCGTTAGAAATCTCATATTAAACGGTCATCACCTGAAATTAAAGTCGCTTTGGTGGCGCCCGGTATTACGGTGTTTGTGCCTACTCACAGTTGCCCACTGGTCCGACATTCCATCACTGCTGGCTGGGATTCCGAACTCCAGAGCGTTTTTTGCCGGTCGCTGGGTCATTGTGCCTGGGCCTGCCCGAGGGGAGGGGGGAGTTATTCTTCTTTGCCCGCCCATCCGCAGCTCCAGTGGTATTGGTGAGGTGGACTTTCTCACTTTCACTTTTACCAGTTGTGCTGTGCCTCCTTTGGCACGCGCAGAAAAATACCAGCTGCTACCAGGTTTGCCATACATCGAAAATAATTAAACTGATGCGTTAACAGCACCTGTCTGGAGCACCCACACCCCCAAAACAGCTGACCAAATTCAAGCCTCTGCTGTTAAGGACTTTTTTTGCATACTTTCAGGCTGTTTCTGTTATTCGTCTTAGCAGACACTCTGATAGTAGCAGAGTTCTAAGCGCGCGGCGGCAAACGGTCTGCTTGGCGTCTGGGGAGAGCTTCAGCCGCTAGTGCAATAGCCCTGGGTTCGGCCCCCACCTTTGGAAATCTTATTTTCCAATTTTCTGTTTTTAAAATAGTTTATTTAAAATAAATTAAAATTCCCATAGAGTATTTGCTATTTCTTCTATATTTTCCATATAATTCTGCCAAACTCTACCTGAATTTGCGCATTTCAAATTTTCCACGCTAATTGTTCATTGTCTGGCGCCGTTAAAAGGGGGCAATTGTTCATCGTCTCCGCCGAGTTGGAGCGGCATAACTCCCAGCGTTAAGGCAAGAGGAAATACTTGCCCTACGAGGGAAATTGCCTCCAATAATACGCGGCCAAGGCAATGTTAAAGAGGACGCCGCCACCGCGCCGTCAACATGCGGCAGGACCTAGTGTTCCCGCCTCATCGGCGTTAGTGGCAGCATCAGGCGCGGTCGTAGCAGGAGAAACATACGATGCAACGCCGAAAAGGCAGAGAAGCCCATCTGTTGGGACCGAGGAAGACGATGGCCAGGCAGCCAAAAACGGGGTTGGCACGAAAAAAAGCAAGGTGGGGCAGTTGCGATCTTCTTGCAGCGAATTAGAAGAAATGGGCCATATTCTGGCCTCAATTGCTACACATTACAGCAGAGAGAAGGATGCTAGTGGGAAAATTAACCGCAGCATCACAAACGAGTTCAGAGAGAAGGTAGCAAGGCTGCAAGAACTGCACGCAGCGGTGGGGGCTCTGTTGCAAAGCCAAGGGCCGATTCCGACATTGCCTGTCGTATGTGCTACGTGTAGCAAATCTCCACCCAAACGAGTAAGTAGGCAGCAACAGACCGAGCTCGCGAACTCGCCATCGAAGCGGGACAAGCATTGCCAAACGTCTCCAGTTGAACGCTTACCGATAGTAAATCATCAGGCGGCGAGCCAGCATCCGCGGAAGGCACAGCAGCGTCAGAAGACACCCAGGCTTCAACAGCCACAACAACATCAGAGTCAAGCCATTCTGCCTAGATCCCAACAACAAGCCATGCAGCAGTTGCAACAGTCTGGTGGAAAAGCCCCTAGCAGCATCCATACTGCCGAGGCAGGCAAGGCCAGCGACTGGCAACTAGTGGGAGCCAAGAGGATCAAGAATAAGCAACCAAAACGCTATAAAGAGCGTCCGGAAGCCATTTTGATAGAGCCCAGCAACGGTCAGAGTTATAGAGACGTGCTTGCATTGGTCACAAGACGCAGCGACGGGCAACTGCAGCATGCCCAGGGAAACGTCCGCAAAGTGCGCCGTACTGCCAAAAACAAGCTGCTATTGGACCTAGGAGGTGACTGCCCTAACCCCCAGTCTCTAAAGGACGAGTTCCTACAGGTCCTTGGCGACAAGGCCGGTGTTAAGGTTTTATCGCCCATGAAATCGGCGATAATCCGGGATTTGGACGATCTGGTGGAGCCTCACCACATCCTGGAGGCCATCGAAAATCAATCCGATATCGAGGCTATAACGGAACCTTCACAGCGATCATCACGGCGCCCGAAAGAATGATGACGAAAGTCCTACAGTTGAGTAAGCTACTAGTCGGCTGGAACAGCTGCAGAGTTAAGGCTATCGAAGACCCTCCCATGAAATGCTATCGTTGTCTGGAGGTTGGTCACATAGCAACCAACTGTAGCAACACAGTCGATAGATCGAACTGTTGTTTTAGATGCGGAGAACCTGGGCACAGAGCAGCGGACTGTGGCGAGGCCCCGTCATGTTACCTTTGCCGATCTAACGGAGAGAGCGACACCAGACACCATGCTGGCAGTTCAAAGTGTCCACTTAGATGGGGAAGGAGGATGCAGAACAAACATAAATGACGAAACTAAGGTTTATCCAGCTCAACCTGAATCACTGCATCGCAGCTCAGGATCTGCTAAACCAGACGGTGAGAGAAGAGCTTGTTGACGTCGCACTACTCAGCGAACCCTACAAGCATAAGGAGCAGGCAACATGGATATCAGACGCCTCCGGCAAGGCAGCAATATGGCTATGTGGAGCTAACACACTGCGTCTAGACGATATCTATTCCTCTGAGGGCTTTGTCAGAGCAAGGGTAGGTAACAACTGGCTGTATAGCTGCTACCTAGCTCCCAGCCTGCCTATAGAAAGCTTCTGCCGCACATTAAACAACATAGTATGCGATGCCAGAGATCACCGGCAATTGGTCATCGGAGGCGACTTCAACGCATGGGCCATAGATTGGGGCAGTAGTCGCACTGACTCGCGCGGCCGTATGCTTCTTGAGTGCTTTGCATCTCTAGACATCGAGTTGCTCAACGTGGGAGCAGAACATACGTTTAGGAGGGCCGGAGTGGGGTCAATTGTCGACTTGACTTTTGCGAGCACATCGATCGCCAGAACAGCCAACTGGAGATTAAGCAACAAATATACCGCAAGCGACCATGAAGCTTTAGTATATGATGTGGGTGGCCCCGGTCAAGCCCCTCATAATCAGCCCACTCTAGACGTGAGCAGTTTCTGTAGGGTATTAAGTCGAGTGAATACAGCCAGGACAAGTAGCGCCGAAGAGACGGTCGACTTTATTATGTCGACGGTTGAACAGGCGTGCGACGCAAGTATGTCTACCAGGAAGCCGTACAAACGCCACCATGGCCCAGTGTGCTGGTGGAATGACCAAATCGCAGAAGCACGTCGCGCATGTCACCGGGCCCGGAGGCTGTACCAGCGGGCTAGAGGGTCAGCGGACTTCCTCTGCTTGCAGCTCGCATACAAGCAACGGAGAAAGGAGCTAAAAAACCAGATCAGACGCAGTAAGCGTGAATGTTTCTTGTCACTATGCGATACTGCCGAACAGGACCCATGGGGTAAAGCATACCAGATTATTGTGAAGCGCCTGCACGCGAACAGAACACCGCCCCCAACGGACACAATTCTGGTGCGGAATATAGTCGATGCCCTATTTCCCAACATCATGGAGATAGCCAGTCATTCGCAGCAATCTAACGAGCCTTTCCAGATGTCCGACGAGTGTTCAACCTCAGAGTTAGCTCAAGCCATAAGCAGACTTAAGATGAACAAAGCCCCAGGACCGGACAGTATTCCGAACAAAGCGATAAAGCTGGCCGCCGAACTTCACCCAGCCACTTTCTGTAAGATGTACAGTACCTGTTTACGCGAGGGCACTTTTCCTAAAAGATGGAAAATCCAGGATCTTGTGCTACTTACGAAGCCAGGAAAACCTCCCGGAGAGGCGTCTTCGTATAGGCCAATCTGTCTCCTAGACACAGCCGGCAAAGTCCTCGAGTATATCATCAGCGTGCGTCTTAACAAAGCCATAGTTGCCGGTGGGGACCTATCAGATCGGCAATATGGATTTAGGAGAGCCAAATCCACGATAGATGCCATCCACAAAGTGGTAGACATCGCCTCGGAGGCAATAGCGGGTAGCAGATGGAGGGGCGGCTCCAAAAAATACTGTCTGGTGGTGACACTGGATATAAAAAACGCGTTTAATTCCGCTAGATGGGGCCGGATAATAGATGGCTTACTGGGTTTTGGAGTCCCTCAATACCTGGTCAAATGTGTACGTAGCTACTTCGCAGACAGGCGAATCCGGTACCTTACAGATGACGGTGTCATGGAGAAGGTAGCGTCAGCTGGAGTTCCACAGGGATCCGTTCTCGGTCCGCTCTTATGGAATGTGATGTACGACGGCGTTCTACGACTCGAGTTTGACCCCGATACGCACATAATCGGATTCGCGGATGACGTAGCACTCGTGGTGGTGGCTAAGGAAGTCGATGTAGCACAAGACCAATGCAACAGAGCTATCAGACAAGTTGGCAACTGGCTTTCGACAGCAGGCCTTGCGTTAGCAGCCCACAAGACGGAAGCGGTGCTGGTCAGCAGCCGCAAAAAGGTGGAGCTTGCCAAAATAAGAGTTGGCGAGTCAGTGATTACTTCAAAAAGGGCTATCAAGTACCTAGGAGTAATGATAGACACAAGGCTAAGTTTCAAGGAACACCTAGCCTACGCAAACGAGAAGGCAGCTGTATCGGCGCGTGCCCTGTCGCGCATACTACTCAACACGAGGGGTCCGAAACAAGGGAGGAGGTTACTGCTAACAAGCGTCGTCAAATCTGCGGCTCTGTATGCAGCACCTGTCTGGGCCAAAGGTATGACAGTTAAAAGCTACAGACGAGGCTTAGAGGCAACACACCGTTTATGCGCTATTCGTGTTTGCAGTGCCTTTCGCACTATTTCGGACGAAGCTGCCCTGGTTATAGCGGGACTGATGCCTATAGCCGAGCAAGTAACAATGGCAGAAGGCATATTTAGTCGCCGAGAGGAGACCTCAAACGCACCAGCACGTCAAGCGGAGCGCAGCTCGCAATGGCATGGATGCCTCGCTAGATGGCAGAGCCGCTGGGATGCCTCCACCAAGGGCAGGTGGACCTGGAAACTGATCCCAAACATTGAGGCGTGGATCAAGAGGCGTCATGGGCAAGTAAACTTTTACTTGACGCAAATACTGAGCGGACACGGCTGCTTCAGAAGCTACCTAAAACGTTTCGGGCACGACACCACAGACGAGTGCAGCTGTTGTGGGAGCGGCATCTCCGAAACCGCTGAACACGTTGTCTTCTACTGCCCGAGATACGACGCTGAAAGGAGATCCCTAAACACCAAGCTAGGTGAGGGGGCCACACCCTCCAATTTGGTGAGAAAGATGCTAGGTGACACGGAAATTTGAACGGCAGTAAACGACTTTGCAGCAAAGGTCATGAAAGAACAACGGAGGCAAGAACAGATTAGGTCAGGACTATAGTAGGTGCACGGCTCTTCGACGCAATGCACACTAGCAGTTCCGGAGAAGTCAGCACCCTGCTTTTTACCACACCGAATCAAATTTTGTTCTTATATGTTATGTTTTATGTCAGTTAAGCGTTAAAATTTGAATAAAAAAAAAAAAAAAAAACATACACATACACATACACATACACATACACATACACATACACATACACATACACATACACATACACATACACATACACATACACATACACATACACATACACATACACATACACATACACATACACATACACATACACATACACATACACATACACATACACATACACATACACATACACATACACATACACATACACATACACATACACATACACATACACATACACATACACATACACATACACATACACATACACATACACATACACATACACATACACATACACATACACATACACATACACATACACATACACATACACATACACATACACATACACATACACATACACATACACATACACATACACATACACATACACATACACATACACATACACATACACATACACATACAGAATGATACAGAAAAAGTGCGAAGGTGAAGTGCGGTCTCTTGCTTGTCGCCGCGTTAGAAATCTCGTATTAAACGGTCATCACCTGAAATTAAAGTCGCTTTGGTGGCGCCCGGTATTACAGTGTTTGTGCCTACTCACAGTTGCCCACTGGTCCGACATTCCATCACTGCTGGCTGGGATTCCGAACTCCAGAGCGTTTTTTGCCGGTCGCTGGGTCATCGTTCCTGGGCCTGCCAGAGGGGAGGGGGGAGTTATTCTTCTTTTCCCGCCCATCCGCAGCTCCAGTGGTATTGGTGAGGTGGACTTTCTCACTTTCACTTTTACGAGTTGTGCTGTGCCTCCTTTGGCACGCGCAGAAAAAATACCAGCTGCTACCAGGTTTGCCATACATCGAAAATAATTAAACTGATGCGCTAACAGCACCTGTCTGGAGCACCCACACCCCCAAAACAGCTGACGAAATTCAAGCCTCTGCTGTTAAGGACTTTTGTTGCATACTTTCAGGCTGTTTCTGTTATTCGTCTTAGCAGACACTCTGATAGTAGCAGAGTTCTAAGCGCGCGGCGGCAAACGGTCTGCTTGGCGTCGGGGGAGAGCTTCAGCCGCTAGTGCAATAGCCCTGAGTTCGGCCCCCACCTTTGGAAATCTTATTTTCCAATTTTCTGTTTTTAAAATAGTTTATTTAAAATAAATTAAAATTCCCATAGAGTATTTGCTATATCTTCTATATTTTCCATATAATTTCTGCCAAATTCTACCTGAATTTGCGCATTTCAAATTTTCCACGCTAACTGGTCATTGTCTGGCGCCGTTAAAAGGGGGCAATTGTTCATCGTCACCGCCGAGTTGGAGCGGCATAACTCCCAGCGTTAAGGCAAGAGGAAATACTTGCCCTACGAGGGAAATTGCCTCCAATAATACGCGGCCAAGGCAATGTTAAAGAGGACGCCGCCACCGCGACGTCAACATGCGGCAGGACCTAGTGTTCCCGCCTCATCGGCGTTAGTGGCAGCATCAGGCGCGGTCGTAGCAGGAGAAACATACGATGCAACGCCGAAAAGGCAGAGAAGCCCATCCGTTGGGACCGAGGAAGACGATGGCCAGGCAGCCAAAAACGGGGCTGGCACGAAGAAAAGCAAGGTGGGGCAGTTGCGATCTACCTGCAGCGAATTAGAAGAAATGGGCCATATTCTGGCCTCAATTGCTACACATTACAGCAGAGAGAAGGATGCTAGTGGGAAAATTAACCGCAGCATTACAAACGAGTTCAGAGAGAAGGTAGCAAGGCTGCAAGAACTGCACGCAGCGGTGGGGGCTCTGTTGCAAAGCCAAGGGCCGATTCCGACATTGCCTGTCGTATGTGCTACGTGTAGCAAATCTCCACCCAAACGAGTAAGCAGGCAGCAACAGACCGAGCTCGCGAACTCGCCATCGAAGCGGGACAAGCATTGCCAAACGTCTCCAGTTGAACGCTTACCGATAGTAAATCATCAGGCGGCGAACCAGCATCAGCGGAAGGCACAGCAGCGTCAGAAGACACCCAGGCTTCAGCAGCCACAACAACATCAGAGTCAAGCCACTCTACCTAGATCCCAACAACAAGCCATGCAGCAGTTGCAACAGTCTGGTGGAAAAGCCCCTAGCAGCATCCATACTGACGAGGCAGGCAAGGCCAGCGACTGGCAACTAGTGGGAGCCAAGAGGATCAAGAATAAGCAACCAAAACGCTATAAAGTGCGTCCGGAAGCCATTTTGATAGAGCCCAGCAACGGTCAGAGCTATAGAGACGTGCTCGCATTGGTCACAAGACGCAGCGACGGGCAACTGCAGCATGCCCAGGGAAACGTCCGCAAAGTGCGCCGTACTGCCAAAAACAAGCTGCTATTGGAACTAGGAGGTGACTGCCCTAACCCCCAGTCTCTAAAGGACGAGTTCCTACAGGTCCTTGGCGACAAGGCCGGTGTTAAGGTTTTATCGCCCATGAAATCGGCGATAATCCGGGATTTGGACGATCTGGTGGAGCCTCACCACATCCTGGAGGCCATCGAAAATCAAGCCGATATCGAGGCTGGGTCATGCTCTGTTAGAAGCCTGAAGCCTAGCTATAACGGAACCTTCACAGCGATCATCACGGCGCCCGAAAGAATGATGACGAAAGTCCTACAGTTGAGTAAGCTACTAGTCGGCTGGAACAGCTGCAGAGTTAAGGCTATCGAAGACCCTCCCATGAAATGCTATCGTTGTCTGGAGTTTGGTCACATAGCAACCAACTGTAGCAACACAGTCGATAGATCGAACTGTTGTTTTAGATGCGGAGAACCTGGGCACAGAGCAGCGGACTGTGGCGAGGCCCCGTCATGTTACCTCTGCCGATCTAACGGAGAGAGCGACACCAGACACCATGCTGGCAGTTCAAAGTGTCCACTTAGATGGGGAAGGAGGATGCAGAACAAACATAAATGACGAAACTAAGGTTTATCCAGCTCAACCTGAATCACTGCATCGCAGCTCAGGATTTGCTAAAGCAGACGGTGAGAGAAGAGCTTGTTGACGTCGCACTACTCAGCGAACCCTACAAGCATAAGGAGCAGGCAACATGGATATCAGACGCCTCCGGCAAGGCAGCAATATGGCTATGTGGAGCTAACACACTGCGTCTAGACGATATCTATTCCTCTGAGGGCTTTGTCAGAGCAAGGGTAGGTAACAACTGGCTGTATAGCTGCTACCTAGCTCCCAGCCTGCCTATAGAAAGCTTCTGTCGCACATTAAACAACTTAGTACGCGATGCCAGAGATCACCGGCAATTGGTCATCGGAGGCGACTTCAACGCATGGGCCATAGATTGGGGCAGTAGTCGCACTGACTCGCGCGGCCGTATGCTTCTTGAGTGCTTTGCATCTCTAGACATCGAGTTGCTCAACGTGGGAGCAGAACATACGTTTAGGAGGGCCGGAGTGGGGTCAATTGTCGACTTGACTTTTGCGAGCACATCGATCGCCAGAACAGCCAACTGGAGATTAAGCAACAAATATACCGCAAGCGACCATGAAGCTTTAGTATATGATGTGGGTGGCCCCGGTCAAGCCCCTCATAATCAGCCCACTCTAAAAAAGGCCTATAAGACTGAGAGTCTAGACGTGAGCAGTTTCTGTAGGGTATTAAGTCGAGTGAATACAGCCAGGACAAGTAGCGCCGAAGAGACGGTCGACTTTATTATGTCGACGGTTGAACAGGCGTGCGACGCAAGTATGTCTACCAGGAAGCCGTACAAACGCCACCATGGCCCAGTGTGCTGGTGGAATGACCAAATCGCAGAAGCACGTCGCGCATGTCACCGGGCCCGGAGGCTGTACCAGCGGGCTAGAGGGTCAGCGGACTTCCTCTGCTTGCAGCTCGCATACAAGCAACGGAGAAAGGAGCTAAAAAACCAGATCAGACGCAGTAAGCGTGAATGTTTCTTGTCACTATGCGATACTGCCGAACAGGACCCATGGGGTAAAGCATACCAGATTATTGTGAAGCGCCTGCACGCGAACAGAACACCGCCCCCAACGGACACAATTCTGGTGCGGAATATAGTCGATGCCCTATTTCCCAACATCATGGAGATAGCCAGTCATTCGCAGCAATCTAACGAGCCTTTCCAGATGTCCGACGAGTGTTCAACCTCAGAGTTAGCTCAAGCCATAAGCAGACTTAAGATGAACAAAGCCCCAGGACCGGACAGTATTCCGAACAAAGCGATAAAGCTGGCCGCCGAACTTCACCCAGCCACTTTCTGTAAGATGTACAGTACCTGTTTACGCGAGGGCACTTTTCCTAAAAGATGGAAAATCCAGGATCTTGTGCTACTTACGAAGCCAGGAAAACCTCCCGGAGAGGCGTCTTCGTATAGGCCAATCTGTCTCCTAGACACAGCCGGCAAAGTCCTCGAGTATATCATCAGCGTGCGTCTTAACAAAGCCATAGTTGCCGGTGGGGACCTATCAGATCAGCAATATGGATTTAGGAGAGCCAGATCCACGATAGATGCCATCCACAAAGTGGTTGACATCGCCTCGGAGGCAATAGCGGGTAGCAGATGGAGGGGCGGCTCCAAAAAATACTGTCTGGTGGTGACACTGGATATAAAAAATGCGTTTAATTCCGCTAGATGGGGCCGGATAATAGATGGCTTACTGGGTTTTGGAGTCCCTCAATACCTGGTCAAATGTGTACGTAGCTACTTCGCAGACAGGCGAATCCGGTACCTTACAGATGACGGCGTCAAGGAGAAGGTAGCGTCAGCTGGAGTCCCACAGGGATCCGTTCTCGGTCCGCTCTTATGGAATGTGATGTACGACGGCGTTCTACGACTCGAGTTTGACCCCGATACGCACATAATCGGATTCGCGGATGACGTAGCACTCGTGGTGGTGGCTAAGGAAGTCGAAGTAGCACAAGACCAATGCAACAGAGCTATCAGACAAGTTGGCAACTGGCTTTCGACAGCAGGCCTTGAGTTAGCAGCCCACAAGACAGAAGCGGTGCTGATCAGCAGCCGCAAAAAGGTGGAGTTTGCCAAAATAAGAGTTGGCGAGTCAGTGATTACTTCAAAAAAGGGCTATCAAGTACCTAGGAGTAATGATAGACACAAGGCTAAGTTTCAAGGAACACCTAGCCTACGCAAACGAGAAGGCAGCTGTATCGGCGCGTGCCCTGTCGCGCATGCTACTCAACACGAGGGGTCCGAAACAAGGGAGGAGGTTACTGCTAACAAGCGTCGTCAAATCTGCGGCTCTGTATGCAGCACCTGTCTGGGCCAAAGGTATGGCAGTTAAAAGCTACAGACGAGGCTTAGAGGCAACACACCGGTTATGCGCTATTCGTGTTTGTAGTGCCTTTCGCACTATTTCGGACGAAGCTGCCCTGGTTATAGCGGGACTGATGCCTATAGCCGAGCAAGTAGCAATGGCAGAAGGCATATTTAGTCGCCGAGAGGAGACCTCAAACGCACCAGCACGTCAAGCGGAGCGCAGCTCGCAATGGCATGGATGCCTCGCTAGATGGCAGAGCCGCTGGGATGCCTCCACCAAGGGCAGGTGGACCTGGAAACTGATCCCAAACATTGAGGCGTGGATCAAGAGGCGTCATGGGCAAGTAAACTTTTACTTGACGCAAATACTGAGCGGACACGGCTGCTTCAGAAGCTACCTAAAACGTTTCGGGCACGACACCACAGACGAGTGCAGCTGTTGTGGGAGTGGCATCTCCGAAACCGCTGAACACGTTGTCTTCTACTGCCCGAGATACGACGCTGAAAGGAGATCCCTAAACACCAAGCTAGGTGAGGGGGCCACACCCTCCAATTTGGTGAGAAAGATGCTAGGTGACGCGGAAATTTGGACGGCAGTAAACGACTTTGCAGCAAAGGTCATGAAAGAACAACGGAGGCAAGAACAGATTAGGTCAGGACTATAGTAGGTGCACGGCTCTTCGACGCAATGCACACTAGCAGTTCCGGAGAAGTCAGCACCCTGCTTTTTACCACACCGAATCAAATTTTGTTCTTATATGTTATGTTTTATGTCAGTTAAGCGTTATAATTTGAATAAAAAAAAAAAAAAAAACACATACACATACACATACACATACACATACACATACACATACACATACACATACACATACACATACACATACACATACACATACACATACACATACACATACACATACACATACACATACACATACACATACACATACACATACACATACACATACACATACACATACACATACACATACACATACACATACACATACACATACACATACACATACACATACACATACACATACACATACATAAAGTCGACAAGGAGCGAAATCGCCACTCAAACGTCGCCTCTGAATGCTAGCCAATCCAGAAGCGGTGCAAAAAAAATAAATTTGGCAGGAAACACCCCCAAACGCCAGAGAGAGGAAGCAATTGCCCAGCGCAATACCCCTCCAAAGCGACAGCGTGCAATGGCACAGAACACCACACGCGGCGATCCGGAGCCAGGCAATCTGCAGAAAGCCACCACGCCCAAACCGCAGGCAGCTCATGGAGCTGAGGAATGGCAGACCGTCTCGCGAAAGAGAATGAGTAAGCCACCTTTGAGGAAAGCCAGACCGGAGGTTATCCTAATCAAAGCAAATGAGGGCTGCACATATGCCGAAATTTTGAGCTTGGTCACTAGAAGGCCAGATGGCAAGCTCGATGAAGTTAAAAATAATGTCAAGAGGACAAGGAAAACGGCTACGGGCGATTTACTCCTCGAACTCAAGAGGGGTGGAAAGGCCAACAGCAAAAAGTTGACTGAGGATTTGTGCCAGGTTCTGGGCCAACAAGCTTCAGTTCGAGCAGCCGGAGCAGAGGCATGGCTTGAAATGCGTAACCTCGATCACTTAGCATCAGAAGACGAAATAAGAAAGTCAATGCAAATGAAAATTGGCGATGATGCCGGGCAAGTGACTATAAGGGGCCTGCGTAAGTCCTTCAGAGGCAAACAGATGGCCATTTTAAGTATGCCGCGTACTATAGCAGCTACGCTGCTAAAAGATGGCTCTATACAAATTGGCTGGGACATGTGTCCGATTCGCGAGAGGCATGCCCAAAAAAGATGCTACAAGTGCCTATGCTTCGGGCACAAAGCAGAAAATTGCACTAGTGCCATAGACCGCACAAACTGGTGTCTTAGATGCGGGCAGACCGATCACAAAGCAGCCGCATGCAACAACAAGCCAGTTTGCTTTAACTGCGTAGACGCAAAACGCACAGATGCGAGCCACTACACTGGTAGTCGCCGTTGCCCACTGGTAACCGCAGGTGAGCAAGTCGCCAGTAAGAAATGATGAAGATTTTACAACTAAATCTAAACCACTGCGGGGCGGCGCAAGATCTCTTGGCGCAAACTATACGCGAACTAAACGTGGATGTGGCAGTAATAAGCGAGCCTTATAAGACTAGAACTGGATGTTTCTGGGCTGCGGATAGAACATCTAAGGCAGTCATATGGACCTGCAGTAGCAGAGCGCCGGCCGCAGAGGCTGTATATTCCTCTGACGGCTTTGTGTGCGCAAAACTAGGCGATATTTGGCTATATAGCTGCTACCTACCACCTAGCCTCAGTTTGGAAGAGTTTGAACGTAGACTCGACAAACCTCGCTGCGCACGCAAGGGGTAAAAGAAAAGTCGTTATTGCTGGAGACTTTAATGCATGGTCCCACGAATGGGGAAGCAGCTCAACAAATGCACGAGGACGCAGCCTGCTTGAAGCTTTTGCCACACTAGATCTGGCGATTTTAAATACAGGTACAAGCTACACTTTTACCAGAGCGGAATACGGGTCAGTGATTGATGTGACTTTTGCCAGCAGCCAGATTGCAAGCGCCATACAGTGGGAGCTAAGCAGCCACTACACTGCCAGCGACCACATGGCCATTATTTGTAATATTGGCAGTCGAGCCCAACAAGCCGCAGTGCAAGAAAAACGAAAAATGTACAGAGTTGATGCGCTAAACCCTGAAGTATTCGCATCATCACTAGTGATCCCAGAACTAACTGGAGATGCCAACAAGCATGCAGAAATGATCATGGAATCTGTAGTTGCAGCTTGCGATTGCAGCATGCCCATCCGCAGAACTCATAGCAGGCACCATCCCCATGTATACTGGTGGACCGACAATATCGCCGAGGCCCGGAAAAAATGCCTGCGCGCAAGGCGCGCGTATCAAAGAGCGCGAGGCAGCATCACCTCTCCACATCTCGGGGATGAATTCGCAAGCAGACGCCGCGAACTAAAACGCGCTATAAAGGAGAGCAAACGCCGTTGTTTCCTTCAATTATGCGATGAAGCGTCGAGCGACATTTGGGGCATGGCGTATAAAATAAGCGTTAAAAAGCTGAAAGCAGTCAGACCCGCTGCACCAAGCGAGGGCCACATGGCGAATATAGTGCAAACGCTCTTTCCCGCTACCTCATATATGGCTCCCAGGGAAATGCTGCAAATGGATCACACTGATCGCATAAGTGTCAGCACAGACGAGCTACTAGCGGCTGTTGCACAAATGCATGACCAAAAAGCGCCCGGTCCGGACGCGATCCCCAACAAAGCGCTTAAACTAGCAGTGCGACTCCAGCCTGAAAAGTTTACCCAGGTGTACTCCAAATGCTTTGAGGAATGCATTTTCCCAGACATTTGGAAAGAACAAGATCTAGTGCTAATACCAAAGCCAAACAAGCCGCAAGATGATCCGTCTGCATACAGACCACTCTGCATGTTAGACTCTGCAGCCAAACTGCTAGAAAAACTCATCTGCACGAGACTGGAGAGTGCGATTGCTGTAGCTGGTAATCTCTCGCCAATGCAATTCGGTTTCCGCAAGGCCAAATCGACAATACACGCATTGGCAACAGTTGTTGAAATAGCTAAAAAAGCAATTGAAGGACAGCGATGGAAAAACGGTGGTAAAAAATACTGCCTAGTAACCACACTTGATGTGAAAAACGCCTTCAACACAGCTAACTGGAGTCGCATTATCGAGGCTCAGTTCTTATCAGCAGCAGAAAAACGGTAGAGCAGGCAAAAATTGTGCTAGACACATGCACAATCCATACAGCTAGAGCAATCCGGTACTTAGGTGTTTTCTTGGATACACGCCTCTGTTTCCGAGAACACATGGGGTACGCGAGTGCAAGAGCGGCTGAACTGGGAAGATCCCTGAGCCGAATCATGCTCAACACACGAGGCCCGGGACAATCTCAACGACTATTACTGATGAACGTCGTCAGGTCGACCATGCTCTACGGCGCGCCAGTATGGGCGGACGCGATGCAAACGAAGTCATACAGACGAGGATTAGAGGCAACATACCGTCTTGGGGCTCTTCGCGTATGCCGTGGCTTCCGCACAATTTCGGATGACGCGGCTCTTGTAATATCAAGTATGGTCCCAATAGACTTACTTGCTAAAGAAGCGCAAAATATTTTTAGAAGTAGGCAGAGTGCGGAATGGTCACCTTCAGCCAGACGGGTGGCAACTGCAGAAGCCAGGCGATCAAGCCTAGCAGAATGGCAATCACGCTGGGCAGCATCGCAGAAGGGCAGATGGACCTTCAAGCTTATCCCGGACTTACACACATGGGTAAACAGGCGACACGGCGAAGTCACTTTCGAACTGACCCAGCTCCTTAGCGGCCATGGATGTTTCAGGTCATACCTGTTCCGATTTGGACACGAGTCCAGTGCGGAATGCACCCTGTGTAGACAAGGCATACAAGAAAGCCCTGAACATGTGACTTTTTACTGCATGAGGTTTACCAACGAGAGGCAAAGGCTAACGGCAGTCTTTGGAGAAGAGCCCACACCTTCCAACCTGGTAAAATTGATGGTCACATCCCAATTGGCGTGGTCGGCGGTGTGCACATATGCTGCATCAACGATGAGCAAACTGCGAGAGCTGGAGAGAGAGCGCAATACTGGAGGGGCATAGGCAGCCCACTACAGACCTGCGAAGCAATACCACAAGGCAGTCCCGCAGGATCCCTGTAGTAAAACAAATTCTTCTTTTCATTTCTTCTTCCTGTCTATATCTGTCTATATCTTTTGTCATTTTGTATATAATTTTGTTTCCTACCCTAAATACAAATAAATGAATTAAAAAAAAAAAAAAAAACACATACACATACACATACACATACACAACACATAAGTGGTGCGATTATCAGCTGTTGGCGGACCTGCCAAGCCGGGCTCGAAAGCTCTCCAGGCTCATCATCTGGGAGTCGAGCTTTTTCTCCGGAGACCACCCAAGTGCCGCTTACTTCTAGGCAGTGGTTTTAAATCACCTCCCACCTGTCCAGCAGTATAGCAGTGCACTAGCCCTAGCGTTGGCGACGTAGGCGGTGGCCTAACAAGCAGCGGAGCTGCCGTTGGATTCGGTCGGTACCCCTGGTTCAAATCCGCTGAGCGGAATAAAAAAAAAAAAAAAAAAAAAAAATCTAATTTAAATTTGGAGCACTTTTATTTCTATTTAAATTATTTTTTAAATATCTCCGTTTTTTTCCCTTTACTTTCGGAGGCGGGTCTCAAAGTACCTGGTTCAAATCCGCTGGAAGGAATTAAATTTTCAAATTCATTTCTTTTGGGAATTTAATTAGCATAAGTGGCATTGCTGTGATATTCCTTGGCACTATAGGGGTTCAAATCCGCTGCGGGTAATTTTGGATTCTAAAATTATTTTTTATTTTTTATAATTTTATTTTGCCATTGCACACCGAGCGGCCCATATTCCCGCTGCCTGCTGGAATTATCTAAAGGAAGCCGAGCCGGAGCGGTATAACTCCCAACGCTCATCAGGGGGAAATACCTGGTAACAGGCCGAAGATAATGGAAGGAGAGGAGCTAATGGTGTTCGGGCGTAGCAGAATGTTGCTACATTCGCCTCCAATCCATGACGAGTTGCCTCTGCGAGCGGCTGCTAGCCATCAAGAGGACACTCCAAAAAGATCGCGTGACGCCATGAGTCCAAACGGAGAAGCTGCAATTGACTGTGCCCCTCCGAAAAGGTCAAAACTGCAGCCTGTCTGCAAAGAATTAACAGAAATGGGCGTACTGTTGGAGGAGATCTCGGAGAGGATCAAGCCCGAGAAAGAAGGAGGCAAGCGGGCCATTACCAACTCCCTTCGGGAAAAAGTTGAGAGGCTAAAAGAGCTCCAGGCGGAAGTCAGCTCCAGACTCAGTGGACACCCAATCGAGTCAGTGGCATTGGAGGCATGTCCCAATTGTTCGAAGCCGCCACCTGAGCGTGTCAGTCGTGGGCAGCAGACTGAAGAATTGTTCTCCGTGACCATGCTATCCCGGCCTACGCAAACTTCACCAGTGGAAAAGCGCGGAGACAAGGCATCAGGCCCATCTGAACTCTCTCTCGCGGCAGACCAGCGCTCACGCATCCAAACAGCGTGCTAAAAAACGGCAACCCGCGAAATCCCAGCAGCATCAGCAGGCCCCACCTACTCCCCAAGGTGACAAAGCGCGCTATAAAACAGTGGATCATGGGACAACCGAGGACAACCATGGATGGAACACAGTCGGCCCCGCAAAGCCTCGACGTGGAGCCTCCTCGATGCAGGCCAAGCCGAGACTCAAGCATATCCTCTACAAAGGCAGTACCAACTCCGGAGGAGACTTCTGAAGAAAGAAATCAGCTCAAGCAAGAGAGAAGCCTTCCTATCGCTATGCGATACGGCCGAGCAGGACCCATGGGGCAAGGCGTACCAAACGATAGTCAAGAGACTGCGTTCGGACCCACTCGATACCCCCTGCGACCCACTGTTCCTAGAGCGTGTGAGGAACATTATAATTAACTATAATATCCCACACAACAAGCAAACAGCGGCACAATCCAACGATACAAATAAAGCACCGAACACAAGATACAGCCGAGACACAAACCTAAGTTACGATATACGACCAAGCCGGCTACTGGTCGATCGAACCGATGGCTTACGATCGAACCGATAGCTTACGATCAAACCGGGTCGATCGAGCCACACGTCACCGCTGGCGATTTCGTACAAGCGGGAAGATGCGTGGGAAGCATAATACGAAAAACCCAATATACACGCATATGCAAGGGACAACCAAGTCTAACATGGCTCGATCGAACCTATGACGTACGATCGAACCAATTCGAGCCTATGACGTATGATCAAACCAAGTTGGACTCATGACGTACGATCGAACCAATTCAAGCCTATGACGTACGATCAAACCAAGTTGGACTCATGACGTACGATCAAGCAAGGCTCGATCGAATCACAGGCGACCGCTGGCAATTTCGTACAAGCGGGAAGTTGCGTGGGAGGCAGAATGTAAGAAATCAACGATATAAGAGTGATGGAACCCGGTTTGATGGCATAATTGCACACAAACGGGGGCATTGGCCTACTTATGCAAATTAAGATCGTGACGACTCTGTTTCCCAACTGCGAGGATGCTCTGCGTGACCATCCACTTCGTCACAGTGAGGATAGATTAAAGGAGTGCTCATGCGAGGAAGTAATTTCCATAGTCCGCAGGATGAGACCGAACAAGGCCCCTGGCCCAGACGCTATCCCGAACAGAGCTCTCGCTTTGGCAGTCTCACTTGTCCCCGAAGTCTTCACGGAGATGTACAACCAGTGCCTGCGAGAACGAAAATTTCCGAGTATTTGGAAACGGCAAAACCTATTGCTTCTCCCTAAGCCGGGCAAACCACCGGGCGAGGCATCCTCATACCGGCCCATCTGCCTGATAGATACTGCGGGTAAGGTTCTTGAATCTATCATAGGAGCTCGGATTCAGCAAGAAATCGAACGACATGGCGACTTATCCGAAATGCAGTTCGGATTCAGGAAAGCACGGTCCACTACTGACGCCATAAACAGGGTGGTCAATATCGCGGCGGACGCCATCGCTGGAACCAGATGGAGGGGCGGATCCAAGAAATACTGCCTGGTGGTTACATTGGATGTGCGCAATGCCTTCAACACGGCGAGATGGGGTAAAATCCTGGAAGGACTGGAGTCGTTTGGAGTATCAAGAGGCTTGGTGCAAATAGTAAGGAGCTATTTTGAAGGACGTACCCTACAATATGCCACTTCTGAAGGCACGAAGGAGCAGGAGGTTTCATCAGGAGTCCCGCAAGGCTCAGTCCTGGGCCCGCTCCTGTGGAACGTCATGTACGACGGTATCCTGAGGCTGCAGCTGCCGTCGCACACACAAATCGTCGGGTTTGCTGACGACGTAGCCCTGGTGGTGGTAGCGAAGGAGTTGAAGGATGCAGAGGCGTGGTGCACAGAAGCAGTCGCCAATGTGGAGCGATGGCTAAGCTCTGCTGGACTAAGCCTGGCGGCCCACAAGTCCGAGGCGGTCCTCATCAGCAGCAGGAAGCTAGTTGAGCGGGCCGAGATATGTGTCGGTACCACCCGGATTCTGTCGCAAAGGGCCATCAAGTACCTGGGAGTTATGCTGGACACCCGTCTGTGCTTTCGCGAACACCTCGACTACGCGAATCAAAGGGCCCTTGTCTCTGTAAGGTCCCTTTCTAGGATAATGTTGAACACCCGAGGCCCCAAGGAGGGACGTAGAAGACTGCTGATGAGCGTCACAAGGTCGATAGACAACATGAGCGCGGAAGACGCCGCAAATTCCGTAATGGCACGGATAGTAGAGGCATGCGAGGCTAGCATGTCTCTGAGTGGCACATACACACGCCACCACACCCCAGTCTTTTGGTGGAATGACGCTGTCGCTGAAGCTAGGAGATCCTGCCTTCGCGCAAGGCGTCTCTATCAGCGCGCACGTGGTTCGACAAACTTCGAGGCCCTGGGCCTGGAGTATAAGAGACGTCGGAATATGCTCAAGATTGCGATCCGTTCCAGCAAACGTGAATGTTTCCTCGCTCTGTGCGACTCTGCTGAGCACGACCCCTGGGGCAAGGCCTACCAGCTAGTGGTCAAGCGTTTAAACTCCAGTAGAAACCCACCCCCAACGGATGCGCAAGCGGTACGTTCAATTGTCGACGGACTTTTCCCTGTGGTCGACGAAGAAATGCATGTGCCCCGCCTGACTCCAGTCCTACACTCGGCGGAGTGTACGCTAACCGAGGTCCTTGAGACAGTGAGGCGTCTGAAGCCCAAAAAGGCACCAGGTCCGGATTCGATCCCCAATAACGCATTCAAGCTCGCAGTTCTGCTCTACCCACACGTGTTCGTAGAGCTTTACTCCAAGTGTCTTAGCGAAGGTGTTTTTCCCGATAGATGGAAACTACAAAACCTGGTGTTGCTGCCGAAGCCGGGGAAGCCGCAAGGAGAGGCGTCTTCTCATAGACCCATCTGCCTCATCGACACAGCTGGCAAAGTCCTCGAGGCAATAATCTGCTCGCGTCTGGAAACAGCAATCATGGCAGGGGGCGGCCTATCTGAGTACCAGTTCGGATTCAGGAAGGCGAGATCTACGATCGACGCAATAAACCGGGTGGTAGGATTAGCTGCAAGGGCAATCGAAGGTACAAGATGGAAAGGTGGTGCCAAAGAATACTGCCTAGTGGTAACTCTGGACATCAAAAACGCCTTTAATTCAGCGAGATGGAACAGGATCTTGGAAGCGCTTGGGGCCTTCGGGATTCCGAGCTATCTCATCAAGTGCGTAGCCAGCTACTTCTGCAACAGGAGGATACGTTTCTGGACGGACGCAGGCTTGGAGGAAAGGGTCGTATCTGCTGGCGTCCCACAAGGGTCTGTTTTGGGTCCCCTGCTGTGGAATGTCATGTACGACGGAGTCTTACGCTTGGATTTCGACCCTGGCACCCATATAGTTGGCTTCGCAGACGACGTAGCACTTGTAGTGATAGCCAAGGATCTCACGGCAGCTGAAGAAATAACCAACAGGGCGATTAATAAGGTTGGCCAATGGCTCTCTGCAGCCGGACTGCAATTAGCCGCGCAAAAGACGGAGGCGGTACTCATAAGTAGCCGCAAGCGAGTGGAGACTGCCAGCATCAGGGTCGGCGACACCACAGTTGTCTCCAAGCGGGCTCTAAAGTACCTCGGAGTCATGATCGACACAAGGCTGACTTTTAGAGAGCACTTAGAGTACAGCAGCAGGAAAGCTGCATCGGTAGCGCAATCGCTCTCTAGAATATTACTAAACACGCGTGGACCGAAACAAGGACGGCGTCTCTTGCTATCCAGCGTCATCCGTTCGACTGCACTCTATGCGGCGCCTTCGTGGATAACGGGGATGGAAACTAGATCCTACAGGCGGAGCCTTGAGTCGACGCATCGCTTAAGCGCAATCAGGGTGTGCAGCGCTTTCCGCACCATCTCTGATGACGCCGCACTGGTGATCGCTGGGTTGCTGCCCATCGATGAGTACGCTGCAATTGCATCGGCCTCCTTCACAGCGTCGAGGCAAACTAACAGTTCTACCACTAATCAGCAGAGAGGCCTCGAGCATCGGAGGGCATGGCAGTCAAGTCTGCTCAGATGGCAGGAAAGGTGGGACTCCTCCTCCAAGGGGAGGTGGACTCACACTCTGATCCCTGACATCACTTCATGGGTTTCGAGAAAACATGGGGCAGTGAACTTCTACCTCACACAGCTCCTGAGCGGCCACGGTTGTTTCAGAAGCTACTTGAAAAGATTCAACCACGACGTGTCAGACGAATGCACATGGTGCGGAGCGGGCATTGTTGAGGATGCAAGCCACGTGCTCCAGCACTGCCCTCGCTTCGAAGTAGAACGGTGCCGACTGCAGAATGTAATGGGCGAAATGGTGACGGCGAGAAATCTGACGAGGATGATGATTGCAGATCCAGACGTATGGGAGGCGGCCAGCGCCTTCGCCGTGCGCGTAATGGTGGCACTTAGGAAGCTGGAGAGGGAAAGGTCTGCCCAATAAATTAAAGCCCACGGTCTGCGATGCAATACCGGCAGGTCGTCCCGCAGTAGCCGTTATCTTTTATTTTTTGTTCTCACCTTATGTTCCCTGTCATTGTTGCAACTTTTTTGTATTAAACGTTTGTAAGTTCTAAGAAATAAAAAAAAAAAAAAAAAAAAATACACATACACATACACATACACATACACATACAGAAAGTGCAGCAATTCGACGAGAGGTGCAGGTTGTGTTTTTTAAGTGCTCCGTAGTTTGATCGCGACGGTGCCTAGAAATCCAAGTTTATATTAACCAGGGAAGAGACTCTGTGCCACACTACTCACCCGAAGCAGTTTTCTTGTGGCGGCGACTTGCCATAGCCAGGGCCACTAGCGTATAGGCCTTGTGACTGTTTCAACCAGTTTTCATCTTGGTGGTGCCCCCGGGGGGGGATTTGGCGCCTTTTGTCTACCCACCGCTGCCTCCTTCATTGTATTGGTGCGTAGAAATCATCTCTATTATCCAGTGCCCTCTCTGTCCTGGACACATTACCACTTGTTGCAGCGAATAAAAACAATAGAGTTGCCCCATAAAGCGCCACTGATCAGCTGAGCGACCAGTGTTGCATAACGCAGAAAGGCTTTGGGCGGTGCCCAGGGCTGCATCCGCCAGGGGGCGCTCAAGTGTCTTTTCTGCTTGGCCGTTAGATTTTAAATCCAAGCCGGGTTACTATCAACGCCTGAATAAATGGACAAAATTGCGGCGTCTATGGATCAAGCACGCTGGGACTGTGCATCTAGTGACCCAGTAGGCGTGGAGGCAATTTTCGGAAAGTCCAACAGGATGATGCGGTCACCAGTCTCATCGCCAGGTGGGCGCCCGTTGCAGGTGCAAAACAGCCAAAACAGCGCGGCTCTAGCAACAAGTCCTACTGTGATATCGGGCATACCGGAGCTTGATGATCTTGGCAGCCTCCTCTGCCAATTGGAGAATACTTTCAAGAAGAAGGATGATGGTAAGCCGCAGGTCCGGCATGTAAATCAGAACACAATGCAGGACATACGGCGGATGATAGAGCTGCAAATTGCCATCTGTCACAAACTACGCGGTGACAAAAGCCAAGCAGCATGTAAGGTTGAGATGGCCACGCAAACTTTGCCGGTCACCGCCAACGCCCAGTCAATTGGAGCCACAGTTAGCCATGCTGACAGCCCAAAGCGGCATAGAGAAGACGCAGTGGCGCAGAGAAATACTCCACCAAAAAAGCAACGTAGCAGCGGGCAGACGTATGCATCCAAACTAAGAGGCGGCGTAACTAGGCCAAACACGGCGAGAAATCATATCACAGAGCATGCGATAGCACCAGTGCAAGAATCTGCAGGAAAAGATGACTCTGGCCCAGAATGGCAAGTGGTAGGCGCAAAGCGCAAGCCACCTATGCGCAGAGGCAGGCCTGATGCCATAATAATTAAGGCGGACGAGGGGACTTCTTATGCGGATATGCTCAGGATGGTCACCAGGCGCGAAGATCGGCGGCTAAGCTGCGTTAAAGATAACGTTGCAAGGGCCAGAAAGACTCAGAACGGCGACCTCTTGTTGGAGTTAAAAACTAAGGATGAAGGCAACAAGTTACAAGAAGAACTGAGCAGTGTACTTGGAACAACCACCAAAATTCGCATAGTCACGGATGTAACACATCTCGAGTTACGCAAACTGGACTGCCTGGTAACAAAAGCAGATATTATTGCTGCTATAACCAGGGAAACTGGCACCGGCCCAAGCCAAATAATGGTGAAGGCGTTGAGACCCACATTTAACGAAACCCAGATGGCAATTGTTTGCCTGCCAAAGAATAGTGCGGCAATTCTCCTGAAGATAAAGGACTTCGTCGTTGGCCTGTTTAAATGCCAAGTTAAACAGAGAGCAGCCACACAAAGGTGCTACAAGTGCCTAAACTTTGGACACGTTGCCGCTAAATGCAACAGCAGCATAGATCGGACAAACTGGTGTTTTAAGTGTGGACAGACAGGGCATAAGTCAGCGACATGCAACGAAGCCCCAAATTGTTATAACTGCGCAGCGATAGATCGCGACCCCAGAAACCATATTGCTGGTAGCAAAGAGTGCCCCCTGGGCAAAACAGGAGAGCAACCAACCTGTCTATAATGGTTAAGTTCATACAGTTGAATCTTAATCATTGTGCAGCTGCGCAAAGCTTGCTCGCGCAAACGGTGAGGGAATTGGATGTAGATGTTGCTATTCTTAGTGAGCCATACAGAGTAGTGGCTAGCAGCCTGTGGGCAGCGGATATAACTGGCAAAGCGGCTATTTGGACCTGTGGCAAAAACCCACTGCTCATCCAGTCTGTGCAACGAAACAACGGTTTTGTGCGGGCAAAAATAGACGACGTATGGCTCTACAGTTGCTATTTGGCACCAAGCCTAAACATACGAGAATTTGAGGCTGTGCTTGATCAACTCTCTGCAGACGTGCGTGGAAAGACCAAAGTAGTTGTTGCCGGCGATTTTAATGCTTGGTCTGAGGAATGGGGCAGCAGCTCAACAAACGCGAAAGGCCGCACGGTACTCGAAGCATTCGCCACCACAGATCTGGTAGTGTTGAACACAGGCAGCGAGTTCACATTTAACAGAGCGGGCTACGGCTCTGTCATCGACGTGACCTTCACCAGCAGGCAAATTTTAAACACAGCTAAGTGGGAGCTTTGCAGCCATTATACAGCCAGCGACCATACAGCAATCATGTGCACTATTGGCGACAGTCCAGCAGCAGCTGCAGTTACACCGGACAAACCAAAAATGTATAGGGTGGATACATTTAATCCGGAAACATTCGCATCGACATTATGCTTTCCAGCCATGGTAGGAGATGCTAATGATTCATCTAGGAAATTAATGGCCGCTATCACTGCAGCATGCGACAGTAGCATGGCCGTACGCAGGAGCCATAGCAGGCACAAAAGGTCTGTTTATTGGTGGAATGCTGGAATTGCTGAGGCCAGGAATAGATGCCTGCGGGCGAGGCGATGTTACCAGAGAGCCCGAGGTCAAGGAAACTTCACCAGCCTGCAACAAGAATATGCTGATCGCCGCAGATTACTCAACAGGCTAATCAAGGACAGCAAGCGTAAGTGTTTTTTGGACCTGTGCAACGAGGCTGAAACTGACATCTGGGGCATGGCATACAAGCTAGCCATGAAGAAGCTTAAGGCGATAAAGCCAGCAGCACCGTTAGAACAACATATGGAGCATATCGTTAAGACGCTGTTCCCAAGTTCGTCAACGGTATTGCCAAGGAACGAGAGTCCCACATTAAGCGAATACAGCCCGGTAACTACAGATGAGGTGCTATTGGCAGCAGGGCACCTGCAAGACAACAAAGCCCCTGGCCCCGATGCAATTCCTAACAAAGCTATCAAGTTAGCTGCCCGCTTGCAGCCGGAAAAATTTGCAGATGTATTTTCCAAATGTTTTAAAGAGTGCACGTTTCCCGAAATTTGGAAAAAGCAGAACCTGGTGCTTATTCCGAAGCCGAACAAGCCGCTTGAAGATCCATCTGGCTACAGACCGCTCTGCATGCTTGACGCTGCGGCCAAAATGCTAGAGAAAATCATCAGCACAAGGCTGGAAGCCGCCATCTCACAGGCTGGAGACCTTTCGCCCATGCAATTTGGATTCAGAAAGGCCAAATCCACGTTGGATGCACTATCGACAGTAGTCGACATAGCGGAGAAGGCGATTGAAGGGCAACGGTGGAAAGGTGGCGGGAAAAAATACTGCCTCATAACCACACTCGATGTTAAAAACGCTTTTAATACGGCCAACTGGACAAAGATAATTGATGCACTTGGCAGATTCCAAGTACCGGAGAATCTCATATTCACCATAGAGGATTACTTCCGGAACCGCGTATTAAATTACGAAACTCGAAATGGAGTACGATCCTATGAAATCAGGGGAGGAGTACCGCAGGGCTCAGTACTTGGCCCGCTTCTGTGGAACGCCATGTATGATGGCATACTGCGCATAAATTTGCCCCCCAGAATGCCACATCGTAGGATTTGCTGACGATGTAGCGCTAGTGGTCGTCGCAAAACAATTACGTGAGGCGGAGGAGAAAACGGTGGTGTCCATGGGCGCAGCAAAACAGTGGCTTTCTGATGCAGGGCTGACACTAGCGGACCACAAAACAGAGGCTGTCCTTGTAAGCAGCCGAAAGACGGTGGAAGTTGCCAAAATCGAACTGGAAACGTGTACCATACAATCGAGCAGATCGATAAGATACCTTGGTGTCTTACTGGACACAAGACTTTCTTTTAAGGAGCATCTGCAACATGTCAATACAAAGGCAGCAGAAACATGTAGATCACTGAGCCGCATAATGATGAATGCAAGGGGCCCACGTCAAGCACAGAGAATGTTGCTTATTAATGTTGTCAAATCGACCATACTTTATGGTGCACCGGTATGGGCAGAAGCGATGCAGCGAAAAACGTATAGAAGAGGACTGGACTCTACATACCGTCTTGGAGCTCTGCGTGTTTGCCGTGGCTTCCGGACCATTTCCGATGACGCTGCACTAGTCATTGCAGGGATGACACCCCTTGACATACTGGCAAAAGAGGCGCAAATGATCTTCCAGCAACGGCAGGGACAAGTATGGACCCCCACGACCAGGCAAACAATTATTAAAATGGCGAAAGAAGCCAGCCTGGCAGAATGGCAGCATCGATGGACAAGCTCAACAAAAGGCCGGTGGACTCACAAGCTGATACCCGATATAGATGCCTGGATAAATAGGCGTCATGGCGAAGTCACCTTTGAGCTTACGCAGTTCCTTAGTGGTCATGGCTGTTATAGGACATACCTGCACCGTTTCGTACACGAAACCAGTAATGAATGCACATGGTGCCAAGAAGATGTGGCGGAAACACCGGAACACATCATATTCGAGTGCCCAAGGTTCCAGGCAGAGCGACGGAATCTGGCGGTGGAAATGGGAGAGACACCCACAGTCGCCAATTTGACAAAAAACATGATGAGAACAAAACGGTCGTGGTCAGCAGTGTGCAACTATGCATTCGTGACTATGAGCAAGCTAAGGCTCCTTGAGCGAGAACGTCACGCTGGAGGGGCATAACTGATGCCCGCCATTATCCCTGCGACGCAATACCGCAAGGCAGTTCCGCAGGATTCTCAATGGCAACACACAAAATTTCTCATTCCTTATCTCTGTCCTTTTATTTCTACTTATTTAACCTATGTTACCACCTGTCCTATTAATTGTTAAAAAACTTGTTATTACTTACTACACTACATTTTCACATTTCAAATAAACGAATTAAAAAAAAAAAAACACATACACATACACATACACATACACATACACATACACATACACATACACATACACATACACATACACATACACATACACATACACATACACATACACATACACATACACATACACATACACATACACATACACATACACATACACATACACATACACATACACATACACATACACATACACATACACATACACATACACAGAGCTGTCGGATCAGATCCGATGCCACAAGCCGGCAATTGTTGCTGGGGATTTCAACGCATGGGCAGCGGAATGGGGCAGATCCTCCACCAATGCAAGAGGCCAAGCACTTCTTGAAGCATTCGCGTCAATCGACTTGGCGTTCCTAAACACAGGCAACGGCTTCACATTCCAACGTGGCAATATAGGATCTATAATTGATCTAACTTTCGTCACCAGTGCACTCTGCACACATGCACAGTGGGTATTGAGTCCCCATTACACAGCTAGCGACCACAATGCAATTATCTGCACAATTGATAATCAGTGGCGGTCGGAACGGCAGATAACGAGACCCCAAATATTCAATTCGAAAATGTTAGATGTCCAAGTCTTCACTAGAACTCTTGAGCAGCACAATATCGAGGCATATACAGCAGAAGAGCTTAACGCCTGGCTAACCGACGCGTGCAACGCCTGCATGCCCCGGAAAAATGCCTGTCCCAAGAACCACAGACCAGCATATTGGTGGAACGAAGAGATTGCCAAACTCCGTAAGCTGTGTCATCGATCCAGAAGAAGATCCCAGCGAACTCGGGGTAGTGAAGACTCTGAGTCTCACCGTCTAGAATTTGAGGCAAAGCGCAGAGAGCTTAAGATGGCTATTCGCCGAAGTAAAAAGGCTTGTTTCGATGCACTACTCACAGAAGCAGCAAATTATGTATGGGGCAGGCCATACAAAATTGTTATGAAGAGGCTTAAATTCTTCCAGCGCATAGAACCACCTTCTAGCATCGAAATGGATGCAATAGTAAGGGAACTATTTCCCACCCAGGCACCTAGCAATTTTGTCTCAGCTAACTACGATGTAGCAGGCATACCGCCGGTCACATCACAAGAAGTACTAGCAGCCGTAGGACGCATTAGAACCAATTCCTCCCCGTGCCCCGACTGTATCCCGAACGAGGCACTAAAGATTGCTGCCTTCCAGCACCCTGAAAAGTTTGCATTCGCCTTCACCAAATGTCTCAACGATGGCATATTCCCCGATCTATACAAACAGCAGAACCTAGTGCTCTTACCTAAACCAGGAAAACAAATGGGAGAGCCCTCTGCCTACAGACCCATCTGCCTACTAGACTCGACGGGAAAACTCCTAGAAAGAATAGTAGTGGACAGGTTAGACCAAGCCTTGCAGGCCAACCAAGCAATTTCCGAAAACCAGTTTGGTTTTCGCAAGGGAAGATCTACACTAGATGCTATTCGGAAGGTGGTTAAAATTGCTCGAAATGCAACCGCCGGCGATAGATGGAAAGGCGGAACAAAAAAATACTGCCTAATAGCCACATTAGACGTTAAAAATGCCTTCAACTCGGCAAGATGGTCCTGCATATTGGAGGCTCTGCATAACTATAGAGTTCCGCCGTACCTGCTGAAGGTAGTTAGCAGCTACCTCAACAACAGATGGCTGCATGTGGACACCGATGATGGAGCGAAACATTATAGCATTACCGGAGGAGTTCCACAGGGCTCTGTCATGGGGCCGCTACTCTGGAACGCAATGTACAACGGAGTGCTAAACCTGAATATGCCTGAAGGAGTTGAGACCATTGGTTTTGCCGACGACATCGCCTTAGTTTGCGTGGCGAAACATCTAAATGAAGTGGAAGCTGTTTGCTCGAACGCGATATTCCGAGTTCAGCAGTGGCTGGCCTCAATGGGCCTTCACTTGGCCGAACATAAAACTGAAGCAGTGCTCGTAAGCAGTCGGAAGAAAGTAGAGATTGCAACAATTCAGGCTGGCACCGCGCAAATAACCAGTAAACGCTCAATAAAGTACCTTGGCATACTTATCGATTCCAGGTTAACGTTCAAAGACCACCTCAATGAATCAGCAAAGAAAGCGAGGGCTACCGGCGCTGCCTTATCGCGCCTAATGTGCAACACAAAGGGTCCCACACAGAGCCGTAGATTGCTGCTCCACGGGGTCACAAAGGCCATAATGCTTTATGGTGCTCCGGTCTGGGCCGAGGCCATGGCCACAAAATCCTATGCACGGGACATGGAATCCGTCTATAGACTCAGTGCGCTCAGAGTCTGCTCCGGTTTCCGCACGATCTCTGGAATAGCTGCTATGGTGCTAGCAGGCACAATTCCTATCCGACTCCTAGCAGACGAGACCAAACAATTGTACAGCAAATTAAAAGACCCGAGAATTACCCAAATCGAAAGGACTGCAATCCGCAAGAGGGAGCGGAGCACAAGTATTTCTAGATGGCAGGTGCTGTGGGACGAGTCTGAAAAAGGCAGATGGACTCACCGACTTATCCCAAATCTCGAAGCATGGCTGAATAGGGGACACGGCGAAGTCAACTTCAACCTGACACGGCTACTAAGCGGACACGGTTGCTTCCGGAGTTACCTTTACAGATTTCGGCATGCTGCAAGCCCAGCGTGCCCATGGTGCAACAACGGTGAGGAAGAGACTGCTGAACACATTCTGTTCAGTTGTGGCCGCTTCGACACTCACAGAAGAAATCTGCAAGTGGTACTCGGGGTGCAGGCGTCGGCAACAAATCTGGTACCGCTAATCATACTGCGGAAGGCAAATTGGGATGCCTTCAACAAATTCGCAGCGGTCACCATGGCCGAACTGCGCAGCGTAGAACAACTGGAAAACAGAAGCTGATAAGAGGATGTGCGGTCGAGGCATGAACGTGTGAAGCAATACCCCCGCTGGCAGTCCCACACGCTTTTCCCTTTCCGCAACTTCATATATTCCTAAATCTTTTGTAAATTCTTCTTTCTATCCTTTCCTAAATAAACGAATTAAAAAAAAAAAAAAAATACACATACACATACACATACACATACACATACACATACACATACACATACACATACACATACACATACACATACACATACACATACACATACACATACACATACACATACACATACACATACACATACACATACACATACACATACACATACACATACACATACACATACACATACACATACACATACACATACACATACACACGTAGACACACATTTATGACGTATTTTGACGTGTATTTCGTCGCATCCCGTCTTTTTTGTGAAATCTTCGGTTTATCCGTGATCGTTGATCTCCTAGTCCTGCAATTATATTGTCTATTAGTGTAGCAGTCTCACTCGTGTTGCTACTCACGTTCCGCCGGTCGCCAGTTGCATTGCAAGTGAAAAATTAAATTCGATTTTTTTTCTTCCGGCCTCCTGCTGCGCCGGTTCCTTTGGAGGTCGGAGGGGTGCGGGGCGCTTTCCTTGTGCATCTCCCGACTTTTTCCATCGTATTGGTGGTAGTGGGGTGCCAGCCGCACATTTTGGTAAATTTTTCTTCCACCCACGCTGTAAGTAAACACATAAGTGGTGCGATTACCAGCTGTTGGCGGACCTGCCAAGCCGGGCTCGAAAGCTCTCCAGGCCCATCATCTGGGAGTCGAGCTTTTTTTTTTCGCAGACCGCCCAAGTGCCGCTTACTTCTAGGCAGTGGTTCTAAATCACCTCCCACCTGTCCAGCAGTATAGCAGTACACTAGCCCTAGCGTTGGGGACGTAGGCGGTGGCCTAACCTGGTTCAAATCCGCTGAGCGGAGTAAATAAAAAAAAAAAATTTTAATTTAAATTTGGAGCACTTTTATTTCTATTTAAATTATATTTTTTTAATATCTCCGTTTTTTTCCCTTTTACCTTCGGAGGCGGGTCTTAAAGTACCTGGTTCAAATCCGCTGGAAGGAATTAAATTTTCAAATCCATTTCTTTTGGGAATTTAATTAGCATAAGTGGCATTGCTGTGATACTCCTTGGCAATATAGGGGCTCAAATCCGCTGCGGGGAATTTTGGATTCTAAAATTATTTTTTATTTTTATAATTTTACTTTGCCATTGCACACCGAGCGGCCCATATTCCCGCTGCCTGCTGGAATTATCTAAAGGAAGCCGAGCCGGAGCGGTATAACTCGCAACGCTCATCAGGGGGAAAAACCTGGTAACAGGCCGAAGATAATGGAAGGAGAGGAGCTAATGGTGTTCGGGCGTAGCAGAATGTTGCTATATTCGCCTCCAGTCCATGACGAGTTGCCTCTGCGAGCGGCTGCTAGCCATCAAGAGGACACTCCAAAGAGATCGCGGGACGCCATGAGTCCAAATGGAGAAGCTGCAATTGACTGTGCCCCTCCGAAAAGGTCAAAACTGCAGCCTGTCTGCAAAGAATTAACAGAAATGGGCGTACTGTTGGAGGAGATCTCGGAGAGGATCAAGCCAACTCCCTTCGGGAAAAAGTTGAGAGGCTAAAAGAGCTCCAGGCGGAAGTCAGCTCCAGACTCAGTGGACACCCAATCGAGTTAGTGGCATTGGAGGCATGTCCCAATTGTTCGAAGCCGCCACCTGAACGTGTCAGTCGTGGGCAGCAGTCGGAAGAATTGTTCTCCGTGACCATGCTATCCCGGCCTACGCAAACTTCACCAGTGGAAAAGCGCGGAGACAAGGCATCAGGCCCATCTGAACTCTCTCTCTCGCGGCAGACCAGCGCTCACGCATCCAAACAGCGTGCTAAAAAACGGCAACCCGCGGAATCCCAGCAGCATCAGCAGGCCCCACCTACTCCCCAAGGTGACAAAGCGCGCCATGAAACAGTGGATCATGGGACAACCGAAGACAACCATGGATGGAAAACAGTCGGCCCCGCAAAGCCTCGACGTGGAGCCTCCTCGATGCAGGCCAAACCGAGAATCAAGCATAGACCGGATGCAATACTAATCGAAGCCAGCGACGGGCTTAGTTATAGCCAAGTACTCAAAATGGTGACCAGGCGCACGGATGGCAAGCTGCAACATGTCCGTGAGCACGTCTTCAGAGTTGGGCGTACTGCAAACGACGCGCTGATTCTGGAGCTCCGGAAGGACCCAGCAACTGACATCAAGTCACTCGGGAAAAATATCACCATGGTATTAGGTGATAAGGTAGGAGTAAGGGCTCTCCAGCAGCAAAGAGCTATAGCGATCTACAACCTAGATGCAGCAGCGACTCGGGAGGAGTTACTGACAGCGCTAGCCTCACAGGCCAAGGTCGAAGAAAACGCGCTCACCGTAAAGAGCATACGGCCGGGCCTGCGGAATTACCAGACGGCAATTGTGAGGGCCACAGAGGCGGTAATCCAGAAGCTCACAGATCTGGGTTCTGTGATGATAGGGTGGGGAAATTGCCCCATTAAAGCACTCGAAGAACGGCCACTGAGGTGCTTCAAGTGTCTTACCGTTGGCCATATAGCCGCAAGATGCTCCAGCATGGAGGACAGGTCACGTTGCTGCTTCAAATGCGGCGAAGTAGGCCATATAGCAGCTAATTGTCCTTCAAAGGATGCCAACTGCTTTGTATGTGCTGCACAAGGCCTGAGTCCAAGAAATCACCTAGCAGGCAGCCGCCTTTGCACAGCAAGGGGCGATTCGAGGACCCCAAAGCCGCCCAAATGACTTCGTCAGCACTGAAGATCCTGCAGCTGAACCTAAATCACTGCATCGCGGCGCAGGACCTACTGCAACAGACGATCAGAGAGCAGTTAATCGATGTAGCTCTTCTAAGCGAGCCCTACTCTACTGGAGAGTCATCCAAGTGGGTGACTGTCGCCGACAGGAGATCCGTAATATGGTCTTGTGGGACATCAAGCCCGCTGCAAGACACAAGGTCCTTCCAACATTTCAGCAGAGCCACGGTGAATGATCTGGTACTGTACAGCTGCTACATGCCACCCAGTTTACCAATTACTCGCTTCGGTGAGGTCTTGGATAACCTCGTAGAGGACGCCAGAGGCCGGCCACGAGTCGTTTTTGCGGGCGACTTCAATGCCTGGGCAATTGACTGGGGCTGTCCAACAACAGATGCAAGGGGTCGTATCCTGTTAGAGGCTTTTGCATCGCTCAATCTCGAGACGCTGAATACAGGCGGCAGGAATACCTTCAGCAGAGCGGGAACTGGTTCCATAATAGACCTGACATTCGCAAGCGAGACTATCGCCAGGTCGTCATCATGGGGTATCGGCGATTTCTACACGGCGAGCGATCACGAGGCCATACTGCTTACCCTGGCAAGTCGTCCTAGACCGCTGCAACAAGTTTTCCCACAGCGAAAATCCTTCCGCCCTGACACTCTAAATGTACCAACATTTCAGGCGAAGCTGGCGGGGCTGCAAGTACGTTTGACCGCTGAAGACTCCGCAAATCATGTCATGGCCACATTAAGAGCAGCCTGTGAAGGTAGCATGGCGCAGCGTACGTCGTACGGCAGACACCACAAGCCTGTGTGCTGGTGGAACGATAAAATTGAGGAGGCCAGGCGAAACTGCCTTAGAGCGAGAAGGCTTTACCAAAGGTCCAGAGGAACCGCTCAGTTCGAGCCTCTAAAAAGCCATTACCAACTCCGGAGGAGACTTCTGAAGAAAGAAATCAGCTCAAGCAAGAGAGAAGCCTTCCTATCGCTATGCGATTCGGCCGAGCAGGACCCCTGGGGCAAGGCGTACCAAACGATAGTCAAGAGACTGCGTTCGGACCCACTCGATACCCCCTGCGACCCACTGTTCCTAGAGCGGATCGTCATGACTCTGTTTCCCAACTGCGAGGATGCTTTGCGTGACCATCCACTTCGTCACAGTGAGGATAGATTAAAGGAGTGCTCATGCGAGGAAATAATTTCCATAGTCCGCAGGATGAGACCGAACAAGGCCCCTGGCCCAGACGCTATCCCGAACAGAGCTCTCGCTTTGGCAGTCTCACTTGTCCCTGAAGTTTTCACGGAGATGTACAACCAGTGCCTGACATAACGAAAATTTCCGAGCATTTGGAAACGGCAAAACCTATTGCTTCTCCCTAAGCCGGGCAAACCACCGGGCGAGGCATCCTCATACCGGCCCATCTGCCTGATAGATACTGCGGGTAAGGTCCTTGAATCTATCATAGGAGCTCGGATTCAGCAAGAAATCGAACGACATGGCGACTTATCCGAAATGCAGTTCGGGTTCAGGAAAGCACGGTCCACTACGGACGCCATAAACAGGGTGGTCAATATTGCGGCGGACGCCATCGCTGGAACCAGATGGAGGGGCGGATCCAAGAAATACTGCCTGGTGGTTACATTGGATGTGCGCAATGCCTTCAACACGGCGAGATGGGGTAAAATCCTGGAAGGTCTGGAGTCGTTTGGAGTATCAAGAGGCTTGGTGCAAATAGTAAGGAGCTATTTTGAAGGACGTACCCTACAATATGCCACTTCTGAAGGCACGAAGGAGCAGGAGGTTTCATCAGGAGTCCCGCAAGGCTCAGTCTTGGGCCCGCTCCTGTGGAACGTCATGTACGACGGTATCCTGAGGCTGCAGCTGCCGTCGCACACACAAATCGTCGGGTTTGCTGACGACGTAGCCCTGGTGGTGGTAGCGAAGGAGTTGAAGGATGCAGAGGCGTGGTGCACAGAAGCAGTCGCCAGTGTGGAGCGATGGCTAAGTTCTGCTGGACTAAGCCTGGCGGCTCACAAGTCCGAGGCGGTCCTCATCAGCAGCAGGAAGCTAGTTGAACGGGCCGAGATATGTGTCGGTACCACCCGGATTCTGTCGCAAAGGGCCATCAAGTACCTGGGAGTTATGCTGGACACCCGCCTGTGCTTTCGCGAACACCTCGACTACGCGAATCAAAGGGCCCTTGTCTCAATAAGGTCCCTTTCTAGGATAATGATGAACACCCGAGGCCCCAAGGAGGGACGTAGAAGACTGCTGATGAGCGTCACAAGGTCGATAGCCCTTTACGCCGCTCCTATCTGGGCCGGAGCAATGGACACAAAAAGCTACCGCCGCGACCTTGAAGCGACCTACAGACTGAGCGCAATAAGGGTGTGCAGCGCCTTCAGGACGGTGTCGGACGAGGCGGCACTGGTTCTGGCAAGCATGGTGCCGATTGACGAACTGGCCAGAGAATCCAACGCCATGTATTACGACAAGAGAACGGACGCGTCCAGCGGTTCTTCTTCAGAGACGGGCAACCGGCAACACCAGCGGCTACAAAGCATATGCCGTTGGCAGAGGCGCTGGGACCTATCGCCTAAGGGAAGATGGACGCACCGGCTCATTCCGAAGCTCGAACCCTGGTTGAACAGAACGCATGGCGAGGTAAATTTTTACCTAACTCAGCTCCTGAGTGGCCATGGCTGTTTTAGAAGCTACCTGAAGCGGTTTAGGCACGATACATCGGACGAATGTACATGGTGTGGTAGTGGAATAATCGAGGACGCGCACCATGTTACATTTCTTTGCCCGCGATACGACGAAGCGAGACAGAGCCTGTGCGATGAGGTCGGAGAGAGAGTCATGGCGGACAACTTGGTTCTGCTCATGTTGGCTGATGTTAAGAACTGGGAGGCGGCCAGTAAGTTCGCCGCTATCGTAATGAAGGAGCTCAGAAGGCTAGAGAGAGAGAGAGTCTAGGATCTGGTAAAGCCGCATGCGAAGCAATGCCAAATAGGCGGTACCGCATGTGCTGCCCCGGTCCACTCGCAATCCCCCCCTTCTACCAAAACGCAGTTTATATTGTGAAAATTAATGTATATATGTATTTTTGTTTTCTTGTAGTAAATTAATAAATGAATTAAAAAAAAAAAAAAACACATACACATACACATACACATACACATACACATACACATACACATACACATACATACACATGAAATTCTCCAGTGCGGTCGCGTTTTGTTATAGCTCCGTAATTTATAAAAAAATCGTAGTTGAGAGGACTTAACTAGATCCCAAAACTGCGCCGAGAGAGTCTCCTGTGTTTTCCCTGTTTGATAGTGATAGTGATATAGTAATCGCGTCCCAGCAAGGTGCTAGTAGTGCTTTTGGTTTTTTGGAGCACCAGTGGTTTGGTGACCAATTCGGGCGTAGCGGGGTTGCCTCCTACCTCCTGCATTTGTGAGGGTGAGGTGAACGTAGCTACTCTTGTAAGCATCTCTCCACATTCCTCCACCAGCTGATTAGCAGACCTGCCGGACCACCCAAACAACATAGGGCCCCGCATGTTAACAGCTGCCCTTAAGCTGTTAACTTGTAGCCTAGATCCCAACCTGCCGAGAGGTAAGCGGAGCTTTTATCCAGCATAATATTCCCCCCCTTGTGCACCATAACACGGAAACTGTAAGGGCACCTGCAAACAAACTTCCAGCCGCTGCCTGGTTCCAGCACCCCGTGGCGCCGGGGGTAGCACCTCAGTTGCTTAAGCCGAATTCCCTGGTTCAAATCCCGGCGAAGGAATTTGCTAAAATCCCCTGTTGGTTCAATCTAACTATATATATTCTTTTTATTTTTAATTAATAAATTGATATAAATTTAAGTTGAGTCTGCACCAAATTTGCTGCATTGCATACAGTCTGTGCCAAGCCGGCGCGAATCCGCCTCTGGCGGAGCGGTAAGAGGCCAAGCCTAAAGGATCGGTAGAGGTATAGGTTCAAATCCTGTGCTACACCTATATTTGTTTCCATTCTTTTTTTTTTTTGGTTTTTCTTCTTTTTTTGGTTCCACTTTTGCCAAAGTTATCCTTGGTCTACTGGTCAACGCTCTAGTTCTATACTAGCTTGGATTTAGGCCACCGAGTCGGGGCGGTATATCTCCCAGCCGTCGTCAGGAGGAAATTCTTGGCCACCGGGGGACTTGCGTACGTAGATCAAGGCATACTGGAAGCTGAGTACGAATCGGCGTTCGGGCGACGACCGATGCTGCAGCGGTCTCCGCCACAGCAGGGAGTCAGCCAAAATGAAGCAGAGAGCCAAAAAAAAGGAGCAAATATGGATCTAAATCCTGCCGGCACACTGATGGTCGCCGGTGCAAATCTAATGGCGAACCAAGTCTGTGAGGAGTCGAAAACTCAACCATCGGACACCCCAAAAAGAGCAAGAGGCACCCCGAGTCCTGCCAGTAGCCCTGAAACGAGGAGTGTTCCGATCAAAAGAGTAAAAGTGCAGCCAGTATGTAGGGAGCTAGATGAAATGGGACTCGTGCTAGAGTCCATTTCAATGATGACGGTAAAATGTAAAGATGGGCGTAATCGTTCGATAACGAACCCGCTTAGGGAAAACGTGGCGAAACTTCAGAGACTGCATGCAGATCTGATACTGCTTTTCCAGGGCAAGGGCGTCGCACCAGAGGAGACAGCAAGTTCAGGCTTAGTCCCGCCGCAGCGAGCAAGTAGAGAGCAGCAAACGGATGCAGAAAGTGCAACGGTATCGGAGATACTTCCAACCAGGAGTTGCCACTGTACTTGTGAATGCATGAAGCCCCCATCAAGTGCTACAATAGGAAACGCCGGGTCAACTTCGACTTCGAATAACACCTCTCAGGCGGGCCAAAAAAGTTCGAAGAATTCGAAAAATATACCACAATTGCAGCGGCAACAGAGGCATCGGATGTTGCCAGCCCCTTTGGTGCAAGAAAGTGATCAGAGGGAAGATGAAGGTCAAATCTCAATCCGGACCAGCAATAGCGAGTCTAGCCAAGGCTGGCAAAAAGTAGGCCCAAAACGTAAGACCCGCGTAAAGGAGGCCAAGCCCCGAAGGGCAAAACCAGACGCCCTGCTGATTGAGCCGAGCTCTGGAGTCAGCTATAGCGATGTTCTGGCATTGGTTACCCGGCGAGCGGATGAGAAGCTGGACCATGTTCGCAGCCAAGTAAGCAGACTCAAGCGTACTGCCAAAGATGGGCTTCTGCTGGAATTAGGCAACGCCCAAAACGATTCCCGAGGCCTGATGGACGAAATTTCACAAGTTCTAGGCAACTCAGCTGGGGTCAAAGTTCTCAGGAAATTTAGGTCCGCAATTATTCGGAATCTGGATGACATAGCTGAGCCTTGCCATATTATTCAAGCTTTAGTTAAACACGCGAATATTGATGCATCGACGTGTACGGTGAAGAGTATGCGACCGGGATATAAACGCAATACTCAGGTGGCGATCATCACAGCCCCTGATGTGGTAATGCAAAAATTACTGCTACTGGGTAAACTGGAAGTAGGCTGGAATCTCTGCAGTATCAAGGAACTGGAGGAGCTACCAACTCGATGCTATCGATGCCTGGGCTTTGGCCAGGTAGCAGCCAAATGCAGCAGCCAAACCGATAGGTCGAACTGCTGCCTCAAATGTGGACAGCCAGGCCATAAGGCGGCAATGTGCGATGGGTCAGAAGCTTGCTTCCTCTGTATTGAAGCAGGCGTAGACAGGGCCAAAATAGGCCACAGAGCTGGTAGTCGGCTATGCCCTCAGTTGAGGCGGACCGGAAAAAATTAAGATGACGCCTAAAATAAAAGTGATACAGCTGAACTTGAACCATTGTATTGCGGCTCAAGATCTTTTGCACCAAACAATCCGTGAATTATCAGCAGATATTGCAATTCTCAGCGAACCATACAGAAGGGAAAGTACTGGAGGCTGGGTCTCAGACTCGTCAAACAAGGCTTCTATTTGGACCTGCAGTGCACTCCAAGCACCTCTGGTTAATGTGCGACCATACGATGCCTTCGTCAGAACTGTTGGAAATCGTCAACAAACTAAATAATAAGAAAGCTCCTGGCCCCGACGGCATCCCAAACAGAGCTTTAAGGCTGGCAGTTAATCTGCACCCTGATGTGTTCATCAAAATGTACAATGCATGTCTGAGAGAAGGAACTTTTCCATCCAGATGGAAAAGGCAGAATCTGGTACTCCTACCAAAACCGCTCATAGCTCGTAGGCTCAACAAGGCTATTGAGCAAGGAGGTGGACTTTCTCCTAACCAATACGGTTTTAGAAAGGCAAGATCAACGATAGACGCGATAAGCACAGTTGTGGACACAGCCAGAGACGCCATATCTGGTAACCGATGGAAAGGGGGAACCAAACAATACTGCATGGTGGTGACTCTCGACATCAGAAACGCATTCAACTCGGCTGAATGGAGTCGTATAATGGGCAGTCTGGCTTCTTTCGGCGTCCAGGGGAATCTGCTGCACATAGTGGACAGCTACTTCACAAATAGGCGCCTCCGATACTCGACAGTAGACGGCTCGGAGGAATATAGCATCTCTGCTGGAGTACCACAGGGTTCAGTCCTGGGCCCCCTCCTGTGGAATTGCATGTACGACGGAGTCCTCAGACTCAATTTTGATCCGGGCATACGCATAATCGGCTTTGCCGATGATATCGCGGTAGTGGTAACGGAAAAGGAGCTTGCAGTAACGGAACAAAAATGCAACAACGCCATTGCAACTATTGGCCGGTGGCTGGCTGTTGCAGGTCTAGAATTGGCAGCCCACTAGACTGAAGCCGTTTTAATTAGCAGCAGGAAGAAAGTCGAGACCGCCTCTATAGAAGTTGGTGGCAAAACTATCACATCTAAGAGGGCCATCAAATACCTAGGGGTAATGCTGGATACACGACTCTGCTTCCGTGAGCACTTGGAATATACGTGCCAGAAGGCACTGAGCTCTGCACGTGCGCTGGCAAGGATCATGCTCAATACAAGAGGCCCCAAACAAGAGAGAAGGCTGTTGTTAACTAGCGCGACAAAATCCATTTCCCTGTACGCTGCCCCTGTTTGGGCTAGTGCGCTACGGGTGAAAAGCTATAGGCGAGGGCTGGAATCGGTATTTAGACTCTGCGCAATGAGAATTTGCAGTGCGTTCCGCACAATTTCAGACGATGCTGCGCATGTCATCGCTGGTCTGTCTCCGATCAGCGATCTAGCGTACGAAGCAGACGCGATGTACAGAGCGCTACACTCCATACCACCGGTGGATGAGCGATCGCCCTTAGCCAGTGTACGGCAAGAAATACGAGGCGAACATGTGGCTCGATGGCAGCAACGATGGACAGAATCTGCGAAAGGACGTTGGACTTACTGCCTTATCCCAGACCTACAACAGTGGATAGGCAGAAGTCACGGGAAAGTTACGTTTTACCTGACGCAAATTTTGAGCGGCCATGGCTGCTTCAGAGCCTATCTAAAGCGTTTCGGGCACGAGGCATCCGACGAATGCACGTGGTGCGGAGCCGGCATTGTCGAGGACGCAAGGCACATAGCTTTTCACTGCCCTCGCTATGAAGAACAGAGACGCGAATTGGAATCCAGGATCGGCACGCGCATCACCATTGAGAACCTGGTGCCTCTAATGCTAGAAAACGGTCGCGCATGGGAGGCAGTGTGCGAGTTTGCGGCAGCCGTTATGATTGAACAACGGCGGCTAGAGAGGCTGAGAAAGGAGGATTAGTTTAAAAGGTTAAGTCTAAGCCGGCCGCTGCGAAGCAATACCTCGCGGTAGTCCCGCAGTAGCCTGTTTGAGTCAGACCGCCAATAACTAAATATGTATATACGTGAAGTAAATGAAATTTTGTTGTAAATAAAAATGAATATAAAAAAAAAAAATACACATACACATACACATACACATACACATACACATACACATACACATACACATACACATACACATACACATACACATACACATACACATACACATACACATACACATACACATACACATACACATACACATACACATACACATACACATACACATACACATACACATACACATACACATAGACATACGGTTTTTTCCAAGTGCTCCGCAAGTAGTCGGGTCAGTGCCTAGAATTAAAGCTTTTTTAATCCAGGAGTGGGACTCTGCGTGCCACACTACTCACCCAAATCAGACTTACATCGGCGACACCGCGCCATCAGCTGTGCCAATATCGCAAAGGCTTTGGGACACCTCCAAGCCAGCTTCGTTCTTGTTTGCGCCCGGGGGGGGAACTTGGCGCCTTTCTGTCTCCCGCCGCCGCCTTCATCATAGTATTGGTGCGTAAATCTCTCTCATCCTCTCTGTTATCCAGAATCCACTCCGTTTTGCACGCACGTTCACTTGTGGCAGCGAAACAAATGGGTAGAGTTGCCCCACAAAGCGCCACTGATCAGCTGAGCGACCAGTGTTGGACAACGCAAAAAGGCTTTGGGCTGTGCCCAAGGCTGCATTCGCCAGGTGGCGCCAACGCGCCGTTCCCTTGGCGTTACGTTATTTAAATTCAAATTTAAATTTTGAAACAACATTGGGAAATGGATAAAATGACTGCGTCGATGGATCAAGCCCGCTGGGATGGTGTGGCCAATGATCAGGTGGGCGAGGAGTTGGCTTTTAGAAAGAGTAGTAGGATGATGCGGTCGCCAGTGGCTTCGCCGGCTGGGCCACCGTTACCACCGTCTGATGGCCAAACGAGTGCGACGCCGATAATAAGCCCGGTTGTGCTATCGCGCATCCCGGAGCTTGACGACTTGGGCAATCTCCTACGTCAACTGGAGAACACTTTTAAGAAGAAGGATGACGGTAAACCGCAGGATCGTCACGTGAACCAAAACACGATGCAAGACATAAGGCGCATGATAGAGCTGCAAACAGCGATTTGCCATATAGTTCTTGGCGACAAATGCGTAAAAAACAACACAGTGGATGTGGCCACGCAGGCCACATGTCCTGCATCCAAACCAACCAAGCGTATTGGGAACTCGGTAGCACACTCCGATAGCCCAAAGCGCCCGAGAGAGGAGCCACTAGGGCAGAGGAATACTCCGCCCAAAAGAAAGCGAGGCAGCGGGCAGCCAAAGCCCTCGTATGCGGCTATGTTAGGCGGTAGTGCATCCACAAGCGCTAGTGCTATTGAGGGCGAGCCTATATGTACTCATGGGCCATCCCCAGATTGGCAGGTGGTCTCAACGAGGCGCAAGCCGCGCAGAGGTCGGCCAGATGCCATTATTATCAAGGCGGAAGAGGGCATTTCGTATGCGCAAATGTTGAAAATGGTAACCCGTCAGGACGACGGGCGGCTAAATTGTATTAAAGACGAAGTAGCAAGGGCCAGGAAAACGCAAAATGGCGATCTGCTTCTTGAGCTTAAAACCAAAGATGGCGACCGGAAAATACAAGAGGAGCTACGCAACGTATTGGGCATGAACGCCAAAGTTCGAACTGTCACTGACGTGTCACACATAGAACTGCGGAAGCTAGATTGCCTGGTAACGGCAACCGACATCATTGCGGCCATCACAAAGGCAACGGGTATAGCGGAAAGTGCCATAACGGTGAAGACGCTTCGGCCAACTTTTAACGAGACCCAAATGGCAGTTGTATGTCTGCCACAGACGTCGGCGGCCTTTCTTGTTAAGAAGAGAGCACTGATAGTGGGATGGTTCAGCTGCCACATCAGGGAAAGAGTGGCTCAGCAGAGATGTTACAAATGCCTCAATTTTGGACATGTGGCTTTCAACTGCAAGAGCAGAGTTGACCGAACCAGCTGGTGCTTCAGATGTGGACAGCCCGGGCATAAAGCTGCGGCTTGCGAAAACGATCCAAATTGTTACAACTGCGTCGAAGCAAACCGCATCGACAGGAAGCATTTTGCCGGCAGCAAAGATTGCCCGTTGACAAGATCTGGCGCGCAACTAACAAACAATCAGGTATGAAGTTTATTCAACTAAACCTCAACCATTGTGCAGTTGCACAGGATCTGTTGGCGCAAACAGCGCGTGATGTAGACGCCGATATAGCGATTTTGAGCGAGCCGTATAAAACAGGAGATGGCCCCCTGTGGGCAGTGGACTCGTCTACCAAAGCTGCCATTTGGAAAAAACATGCCGGTTATGGAGTCTATCTATTCGTCCCTTGGCTATGTTCGCGCAAAAATCGGGGATATGTGGTACTATAGTTGCTACCTAGCCCCTAGCCTGAGACTCACTGAATTTGAGAGAATAATAGACTCAATCGCCGCTGATGCAAGTTCAAAACAAAATGTTATAATCGCAGGTGACTTTAACGCTTGGTCCGAAGAATGGGGCAGCAGTTCATCTAATGCCAGGGGCAGAACGCTTCTCGAGTCCTGGGCCATCCTCGATATTGCTGTGCTTAACACTGGATCCAAGCACACGTTTAGCAGGGCGGGATACGGCTCTGTAATAGATATTACATTTACAAGTGCCTGTCTTTTCCCCAACTCAACCTGGGAACTATGTGATTTTTACACTGGTAGCGATCACCTGGCCATTATATGCTCCATCAGGAAAAGCGCGCCCCAAGGGCCGAATCATCTGCGAACAGATCAAGGTGGCCAATCATTCCGCGTGGACACTCTTAATCCATCGATTTTTGCGTCGGCACTCAGCATTCCGCGACTAGACGGCGATGCATCAAGGCAGGCGGACACCATTATGGACGCAGTGGGGGCGGCATGCATCGCTAGCATGAAGTCCCGAAGAGGGCATAGCCGACATCGAGCCCCTGTCTACTGGTGGGATGAAAACATTGCGGAGGCAAGAAAAAAGTGTCTTCGTGCTAGAAGGCTCTACCAAAGATCGCGTGGCAGATCGGAGTTCCTGCTGCTGCAAGCAGAATTTGCAGCCAGAAGAAGGGAACTTAAAGAGCTTATTAAGGCACGAAAAAAATCCTGTTTTCTTGAACTTTGCGACTCTATAGAAAATGACCCCTGGGGCTTGGCCTATAAAATTGCCATGAAAAAGCTTAGGGCTGTTAAGCCGGCAGCTCCAGATGAAGAGCGCATGGCTACGATTGTGGAAACTCTGTTTCCGGCCACCTCATCAATAGGCCCGAAAGAAATGCAGCATACTACTTTGCTAGTAGACTGGCCCATCACTGGAGAAGAGGTGTTAGTGGCGGCATCGAGACTGCAGAACGACAAGGCTCCTGGCCCGGATAGCATCCCCAACAAGGCCCTAAAACTTGCCATTGGCCTACAATCCGAAAGATTTGCTGAAGTTTTTAATGCTTGCATGGGTGAAGGTACATTTCCGGACAGATGGAAAAGGCAGAATCTGGTTCTGATTCCAAAGCCAAACAAACCTGTAGAAGACCCATCTGGATACAGGCCAATTTGTCTTCTGGATGCCGCAGGAAAAATCTTTGAGAGGCTACTCAGCACCAGAATAGAGGCAGCAATTAAAGTGGCTGGCGACCTCTCGCCTATGCAATTTGGGTTCCGCAGAGCTATGTCCACTGTTGATGCCATCAAATCTGTTGTCGACACTGCTGCTAAGGCTATAGAGGGGCAACGTTGGAAGGGAGGGCAAAAGCAGTATTGCCTTGTCACCACGCTGGACGTTAAAAACGCCTTTAACACAGCAAATTGGAACAACATTCTCGCAGCATTGCGAAACTTTAGAGTCCCGGCGTATCTCATAAGAATCATGGAGGACTACTTTAGAAATAGAGTTCTGTACTACAGATCGCACGGCGGGACGCATACCTATAATGTTAAAGGAGGCGTACCCCAAGGATCCGTCCTCGGCCCTCTACTTTGGAATGCAATGTATGACGGAATCCTGCGCATCCAACTCCCGAGTGGCGCGCGGCTGGTGGGCTTCGCTGACGATGTTGCCATAGTAGTGACGGCTAAATTTCTGGGACAAGCCGAGGAATTAACTGCGCGTTCCATCGGAATGGCTAAGGACTGGCTAGCCTCTGCAGGACTAGAGCTTGCAGTTCAAAAGACTGAAGCAGTCTTAATAAGTAGTCGAAAAATGGTCGAGGTTGCCAACATCATCGTTGACGCCACCACGATAACCTCTACACGGGCCATCAGGTATCTTGGTATACACCTGGACACGCGCCTGTCCTTCAAGGAGCATCTGGAGCTTGTTGGAGCCAGGGCAGCTGAGTTGGGACGGTCACTTAGCCGCATCATGCTCAACAGCAGAGGCCCAAAACAAGGTCGGCGCCTGCTTCTGATGAACGTTATGAAGTCCACTATGCTCTATGGGGCACCAGCCTGGGCCAAGGCCATGACGGTCAAAACATACAGGAGACGCCTAGAGAGCACATACCGTCTTGCTGCGCTGAGAGTCTGCTGCGGCTTTCGCACAATATCGGACGATGCCGCTCTTGTTATAGCAGGTATGACGCCCATCGATCTGCTAGCATATGAAGCACAACGCATCTATACCATTAAGATGGAGTCAGCGCCGAGTTCTGCTGAGCTAAAGGTGGTTAAGACCGTGGCACGGCAGGAAAGTTGGGACGCCTGGCAACTTCGCTGGACCAACTCGACGAAGGGCAGGTGGACATTCAGGCTTATTCCTGATCTGAAGATGTGGCTGCAACGGAAGCACGGCGAGGTTACGTTTGAGCTGACACAAATACTCAGCGGCCACGGATGCTTTGGGGAATATCTCCACAGATTTGGTCATCAGGCAAGTGCGGAATGCACTTGGTGCGGAAACGGTGTGGCGGAGAGCCCTGATCATGCTCTCTTCGCATGCGCTATGTTTGAGACAGAAAGGCAGGCGGCCGAACTGCTCTGTGGCGAGCCATTGTCGTCACAGAATCTGGTTCAACTGATGACGCTAAGCAAACCAAATTGGACAGCTATTTGTACCTTTGCGGCACAGGTGATCCGCAAACTACGCGCGCGCGAAAGGCAGCGCAATACAGGCGGGGTCTGAAAAGTCCACAACCCTACTCCCCACACATCCTGCGATGCAATGCCCCCAGGCGGTCCCGCACACCCACAAATTTCAAATTTCTCATTTCTTCTTCTTTGAACAAAACTATCCTTTCTTTGTTGCCCACTGTTTTCTATATTTATTTGTTAACCTAATTGTAATTCCTTTTTCCCAAATAAACGAATTAAAAAAAAAAAAAAAACACATACACATACACATACACATACACATACACATACACATACACATACACATACACATACACATACACATACACATATACATACACATACACATACACATACACATACACATACACATACACATACACATACACATACACATACACATACACATACACATACACATACACATACACATACACATACACATACACATACACATACACATACACATACACATACACATACACATACACATACACATACACATACACATACACATACACATACACATACACATACACATACACATACACATACACATACACATACACATACACATACACATACACATACACATACACATACACATACACATACACATACACATACACATACACATACACATACACATACACATACACATACACATACACATACACATACACATACACATACACATTTTTCAAACTTACAAGTGCGGTGCTGTTTTCGTTAGCTCCGCCGAAAAAGTTCTCAGAATCGACTCCTACGATCCTGCAAAAAAAGGAACGGACTGTTTAGGAGGCGCCTAGCAGTGTTTTCGTCACATACCTCTGCAGATTGCACTTGATTCCGGCGTGCTTTGGGCCCCGGGACTGGATTTGGTTGGTCAACTGGACACCGAGTAGAGGGAGAGGGGGGGCTGCCCCGCTGCCTTTCTCCCGCCTTTTTCCATACTCGCCCCCTATTCTCTTGCTGTGTTCAATTTAATTTCTCCAGGTCAACACATTGTCTTGTTGTTGCAACTTGCAAGATTCTGCTTCTTCTTCTCCACTGGGCCACCCAAGCAGCTGATCAGCAACAGTGTTGGACAGCGCTAAAGCCCAGGAGGGTGCAGTCGACAGGTGGCGTTAAGGGGATCTCGTAACGAGCGTTACGTTATTCCGTTCCCGCCCTTTATTTACTCAAATTTAAATTCAAATAAATTCATTAAATTCAAATTCAAAAAAAATAGTAATAGAGACGTGTAGCAAAGAAAACTCGGCTTTCCCCAAATTTTTGGCAGTAACGAAGGCCATGGAGGCAGATATTGCAGACGAAGCGGCCATCTTTGGCAGAAAGCCAAGACTTAGAATGTCGCCTAGAGAGTTGGTGTCTGATGTCACCAATATGGAAGAAGTGGCAGCGGGTCCCAATCGGCCGTTAGTCTCCGATATTCCGGAACTTGATGAGCTGGGCAAGCTGCTCTATGCACTGGCCAAAACCTTCACCACAAAGGAAGGTGGCAAGCCACCAACTCGGCACGTAACTGCAGGTAACAAGGATGCGATTACGAGAATGTACGAGCTCCAAAGACTGCTCTGTCAAAATGCGATTGCCGGCAAACTCGCAAGCATGCCCATAACGAGCGAAATAGCGACGCAAATGTCCCCCGAGGCCGCCAAAGTGGAACTCAAAAAGCCGAAGCCGACTCGAAATCAGCCCAATGTGGACCTGTGCCTACAAAATGGTAATAAAGTCACTCCGAAGAGGCCCCGCGAGGAACAGCCATCAAATAGAAACTCACCAATCAAGAAGCGGCGGGCGCACGATAGACCGTCATATGCCGACACTGTGAGAGACGCGGTAGCTGCTCCTGTGTCTCAGACGGCTAACGAGGCCTTGAATGGTCAACGCACCCAGCAGGAATGGCAGACTGTAGGTCAGAAAAACAAGAGACCAAGACCAGACGTCATATTTATAAACTGCGAGGATGCAGCCAGGCAGCAGCAAGTCACAGAGCTGATCACAACAAATGTTTCTCTGCAGAAGTACAGAGAGAAAGTCCGCAGCATCCGGAATTCTGCCGGCGGTATCACCATACAAATGGTGAAACAGGATAACAATACCACACAGGGGCTAAAGGCGGCTATACAAGATGCACTTGGCGATAGCGCAGTAGTCCGAGTTCCCAAAAAGGTGATCTGTGTAGAGATTAAGGACATCCTGAGGGCTTACACGCCAGACGACGTGCTCAAAGCAGTGTTCGCATCGCAAGACGGAGATATTCCAGCAGATGCAGTGCCAAGACTACGAAAGGCATACGGCAACACGCAGATAGCGACCCAACGATTACCAGCCGAACTGGCCGAAAAGCTACTTAGCGAGGGTACTATTCGAATCGGATGGTCAATCTGTAGGGTGAGGATCAAGGTAGAACCACTCAGATGCTTCAAATGCTTGGAGTTCGGGCATGTAGCAAAAAAATGTGGCAGCCAATTTAACGCATCTCAACAGTGCTTCAACTGTGGCAGCACAGAGCACCATCGTGCCAGCGAATGTTTCGAAGAACCTTCGTGCATCCTCTGTACCCGAGCGGGGGTGCAAAATGTCTCACATAAAACGCTAAGCAGGGTGTGTCCGGCGTTCCTGAAGGCCTTAAACAAAATCAGTGATGTTTAGAGCACTGCAGCTCAACCTCAATCATTGCAGAGCCGCCCATGACTTACTGACTCAGTCAGCCAGGGAGTTACGTGTAGCGGCTGCATTGATAAGTGAGCCTTACCGCCGCATGAGCAGTGGAGGCTGGATACAGTCGCTGGATGGAGGATCAGCAATATGGGCATGTGAAAGTTTGCCATTTCAATTGGAAAATAATCACGCAGCTGTTGGATTTGTAAGAGCAGAGATATCTGGTGTACGAGTATATAGCTGTTACTTGGCCCCCAGCCTAAATGCCGATGATTATTATAGCATTCTAGATGCCCTAATTGACGACGCCAGAGGCCACGAAAAAGTGGTCATAGCAGGCGATTTTAACGCCTGGTCTGTGGATTGGGGAAGCGCAAGCACAAACTGGAGGGGAAGAGCCGTCCTGGAGGCGTTAGCATCCCTCGATGTGGTTCTGCTCAACGAGGGATCGCAACACACTTTTAACAGGGGTGGTGCAGCATCGATAATTGACCTGACATTTGCTAGCAGCGGGCTGTTCAACAGCATAAGATGGAGGATCAGCAACCACTACACTGGCAGTGACCATGAAGGCATCCTGTGCGACATAGGAGCCAATAGCAACAGAGTAACAACTACGCGCCACTCGTGCAAAGGGTACAAAGCTGAGACGCTAAACCCGCAGATATTCGCCGAGTCGCTGGTCATTAATACCACAAATGACCCTGAGACTGCAGCAGATGCGGTGACAACATGCCTCACAGAAGCATGTAACAGGAGTATGGCAAGACGAAGCACATATCGGCGACACCACACACCCGTGTACTGGTGGTCTAACGATATCGCCGCACCTAGAAGAGACTGCCACATAGCGCGTCGACAATATTCTCGGTCAGGAGGCAGCGATAATGCGGAAACACTGAGGCTGCAGTATAAGTCTAAGAGAAAAATACTCAAAAGAGCAATCAAGGAGAGCAAGCGTAAGCTATTCCTCGAACTTTGTGACGCGGCCGACACAGATCCTTGGGGAAAGGCATATAATACGATCGTAAAAAAGCTTCACGGGCACAAGCAGCAAGCTCCGACAGACTCCGAGAAACTCGGCATCATCGTCTCCAGCCTATTCCCGGCAGTGCCTGACCCAGCAGAAACGCAAGATCCATCGGCGACACCAGCAGAATACGATGTAGAGATTACGGCGAGACAGGTAATTGACGCTGCAAGGAAAATCGCAGACGACAAAGCGCCAGGCCCAGATGGTATACCAAGCCGCGCCACTAAGCTAGCGGTGTCTCTGCAGCCCGAGGCGTTCGTAGCACTATTCAACCTATGCATGAGGTCAGGCATTTTCCCAAGCAGATGGAAAATCCAGAAACTGGTCCTTATTCCCAAGCCTGATAAGCCACCAGATGATCCCTCAGCATATAGGCCCATTTGCCTGATCGACACTCTAGGCAAAGTGTTCGAAAGAGTGATCTGCAGCAGACTAGAAGTGGCCATAAGGGAGGTAGGGGACTTGGCTCCACTTCAGTTCGGGTTTCGCAGAGCACGCTCGACTGTCGATGCCATAAAAACAGTTGTAGACATGGCGTCAAATGCAATAGAAGGCACAAGATGGAAAGGCGGAGACAAGGAATATTGCCTGATAGTCACACTTGACGTCAAAAATGCATTTAATTCTGCCCGCTGGAATAAAATTCTGGCTGCATTGGAAGGCTTTGGAGTGCCCATGTACTTAACACGTATTATACGTGGCTATCTCAGCAATCGGACTCTCCTATATAGTACCGATGACGGGCCCAGAACGCATCACATCACAGCCGGAGTCCCTCAGGGCTCGGTATTAGGGCCGACATTATGGAATGTAATGTATGACGGCATTCTCCGTTTGACGCTACCGGCAGGATGCACGATGGTGGGCTTCGCTGACGACATTGCACTGGTGGTAGTGGCGAAGCATCTGAGCCTGGTCGAAACTAAATGCAATGAGGCAGTGTTGACGGTCAAACGCTGGCTAGACAGTATGGGGTTGGAGCTGGCGGCACAAAAAACGGAGGCAGTGCTAGTCAGTAGCAGAAAAAAGGTGGAGACAGCATCAATTAGAATTGCGGATGAAACGGTGGTGTCTAAGCGAGCACTGCGTTATCTTGGAGTACTAATTGATACCAGGCTAAGTTTCAGGGAACATTTGGAGATGACTAACACAAAGGCAGCAGGCACTTGCAGGGCACTTTCACGTATCATGCTCAACACCAGGGGCCCCAAGCAATGGAGAAGGCAGCTTCTGATGACGGTCCTTAAATCCGTAATTTTATATGCCGCGCCCATATGGGCCAGAGCAGTAGCAACACCTAGCTACACCAGGATTGACAGCGACATACCGGCTGAGTGCCCTACGAGTCTGCTGTGCATTCAGGACGGTATCCACGGATGCAGCACTGGTAATTGCGGGCATGCCACCAATTGATCTACTAGCCCTAGAGGATCAGGAAGTGTTCTTGGCAGTTCGCAGCAACAACACAACTAGAAGGGTCGCTCGCACAGAAGCGAGGCAGCGCACAATTGATAGATGGCAAAGGAGGTGGGATGAGGCATTGAACGGAAGATGGACTCACTCGCTAATTCCAAATATAAGAGGCTGGATAGGAAGAAATCATGGCCAAGTGTCGTTCCCCATGACACAATTCTTAAGCGGGCACGGTTGCTTTCGCAGCTATCTGCATCGTTTCAAGTTCGACAACAGTGCGCTATGCACTTGGTGCACCGAAGACATTGAGGAGGATGCTAGCCATGCACTATTTACGTGTGGCCGATTTGCGGAGCAGCGGACTCGGCTGGGAACACAGCTGGGTACACCTATTAACGCGGGCAATTTAATCTCGATCATGCTAGAAAGCGAATCTAACTGGAGAGCATGCAGCGACTATGCGGCGTCTACAGCAGCTGAGCTTCGCAGGCTAGAACGCGAGAGGGCTAGGGTAGGGTAAGTAGGGAATTTCTGTGCTTTCGATGCAATGGCCCACTGGCTAGTCCCGAAAGTAATGTTCCCTACACCCAAATGCACAAGCCACCAGCAGTAACAAACTTTCCCTTTCCTATATTTCTGTTTATTTTTCTTGTACCTATGTAGCCTATGTTATTACTTGTAATATTTATTGTTAAACTTCTATAACTTACCATACTATATTCCTACATCTAAATAAACGAATTAAAAAAAAAAAAAAAAAATACACATACACATACACATACACATACACATACACATACACATACACATACACATACACATACACATACACATACACATAGATTGAAATAATGTTTACAGTGCGGACGCGTTTTCGTCTCCGCTCCCAATTAATCATCTATATTGTGTTTCTACCTGTGAATAAAAGGCTTGAGTTGGTGGTGCACGTGCCCGCGTTAAGTGTCTACTTGCCAGAATCCAAATCTCGTCCGGCGGTCGTCGAACACCCGGTGACCAAGGCCTGCTGAGTGCACCGGTCCATGAGCCTGCACTTTCCTTGGGTGACCAGGGGGGTGGAAGCTGCTCTGCCTCGTCCCGTTACTTGTGGATGCGTCGGTGTTGGTGTGCGTCGGGTTTGCCATTTCTTTCGGTTCCCGCTTTTGTTCCTCTTTGCCCACACAAATTCGTTCCTGCGGGATAGAATCATCAGCTGATACCAGGTTTGCCAGACCAGTAGTTAACTAGCCGTTAACAGCGCCCACTGCGCTAACAGCACGCCCTTTACCACACGATCGGCCTCTGTTAACTGTGCACTCTGTAAACTGTTAACAGTTGGGCCCTTTCGATTCTGCATTGCACTTAATCCGATACTCGAACCCGCTCGTAACATAGCTGAGTTCTAGCACCAAGCTACACATCTGCTCGGTGGCGTTGTACGAGTCGCGCAAGTCGTTGGCGCATGGGCCGCTGGTTCAACTCCGCGCTGGGGATTCGTGAATTTCTTGGATTATTGGTTATTTGTAATTTGAATAAAATATAATAAAAATAAATACAACAAAACAAATTATATATAACTATCTATTCAATTGTCACCCAATTGAATTTCCCCCCACTATACTATACACATATACATATATTATTTTTGTTGTTGCTTGTTGTTGCCGGCACCGGTAGGCCAAGGCTCAAATCCGCTGGAAGCATCTGGAAATTAAATATATTTTTCTCCTTTTGCTTGTTTTTTTTTTCTCTTATTTATTTTATTTTTTAAAATAAATAAAGATCCAGGAAGAAGTTCCCGAGTCGGAGCGGTATAACTCCCATCGCTAGGCAGGGGGAAATACTTGCCCGCCGAGGGAATGCCAGTACAGCGGACGCCTCCGCCAACAGGGCAAGCGCCAGAAGCGCCAGAACAGCAGGCTGCCTCAAGTCTCGTGGCTCAAAATGTGGTGCTGTCGGTGGCGACTGGTCAAGACGCGACCCCGAAGCGATCTAGAGACTCCCCAGCGCATAGTCCTAATAGAGGCGGTAACGTACCCCCAAAAAAATCGAAGGTACAGCCAAAGGTCAAGACACTGGACGAAATGAGTATCCTCCTGGACTCAATTGCTGTCCACTACTCCAAGGAGAAAGATGCTAGCGGTAAAATAAACCGCAGCATCACAAACACCTTCAGGGAAAAGGTCGCCAGACTGCAGGAACTAGTCGTGGTTGTCAGCGCGATGTTCCACGGTCGAGAACTCCCGGCCACAACAGAGCCGAGGTGCGTATCCTGTAGTAGACCGCCTCCCAAGCGCGTGAGTCGCTACCAGCAAACGGAAGAGGCAGTCCCTCCACTTAAACAGGACAAGCCGACGCAAGTGTCACCCAGAGTAAGGGACATCAAAGATGCGAAAAAGAAGTCTGCACAGCAGCCTGCTGATAAGCGAGAGGAGCAACCCCACGACCCTGCCCAGAAGGACACCAGTACGTGGCAGCGGGTCGGTGCGTCATCGCGGGCGTCCCGTCACAAATCTGGGGTACCTCGCAGAGTCAAGCCGGAGGCTCTCTTGGTCCAGCCAGCATCGGGCTGCAGCTACAGCGAGGTCTTGGCCATGGTAACGAGGCGTAGTGATGATAAGCTCAAACGCGTATGTGAGCAAGTCGTCAAGGTTCGACGCACCGTCAAAGACGGGTTGTTACTCGAGCTAAAGGGGGCCCCTGAGGACAAGCAGTTCCTGAAGGACGAGCTGAAGCACGTCCTAGGAGATTCAGCCGGAGTACGTGTCCTTGCTCCAACCAAACACGCAATTATTCGCGAACTAGATGAATTGACCGAGCCTCGCGACCTTATTGTCGCATTGGCAAATCAAGCAAGTGTCGACGAGGACTGCTGTACTGTCAGGAGTCTACGCCGCGGGCTCTCCGGGTCCAAAGTCGCAGTCATAAGTGCAGCTGAGACGGTGATGAAGAAGATACTGGCATTAGGCAAAGTCCGTGTCGGATGGTCCTGTTGCCGTATAAAGGAGCTGGACGAGCTGCCTAAGCGTTGCTACCGCTGCCTCAGGGCTGGGCATATATCGGCGAAGTGCCCCAGCCAAGTGGATAGGTCCAACTGCTGCCTGAGGTGTGTAGCGGAAGGACATAAAGCCGCGAGCTGTGGATTAAAAGACCCCACCTGCTTCCTGTGCCAAGAGGAGGGCCTTCAGCCTACGAACCACTTTGCGGGCAGTCATCGGTGCCCCCTTAATGGAACAAAGAGGCAACCACGGGCCCATCAATGATGCGCCTAAAATTCATCCAAGTGAACCTTAATCACTGTGCCGTCGCGCAGGATCTCCTCCATCAGACGGTTCGGGAAGGCGGCTACGACTTGGCCCTAGTCAGTGAGCCGTATAGAACGGAGAGGAACGCCGACTGGGTATCCGACATCAACGGAAAGGCTGCTATTTGGTCCTGCGGGACTAACAGTCTCCCAATTGAGGAAGTCGCCCAGATGGAGGGCTTCGTCCGGGCAAAAATTGGAGGGTACTGGGTCTATAGCTGCTACCTGCCTCCCAGCTACACCCTAGAGAGGTTTGGTTGTACCATCGACGCCATTTCTGTCGACGCCAGGGGCCGCCAAGGTGTCATCATTGGCGGTGACTTTAATGCTTGGGCAATTGAATGGGGCAGTACTCGTTCCGACGCACGGGGCCGCCTTTTGCTCGAGTGTTTCTGCAATCTCAGTGTCTCGCTGCTCAATTCTGGCACAAGATTCACTTTCAGTAGAGCCGGTGCAGGATCCATTGTCGACCTCACGTTCGCTAGTGACTCCATAGCTTCACAGTCGAATTGGGAAGTTGGGCGCCACTACACCGGTAGCGACCACGAGGCCACTGTCTTCACCGTTGGGACAACCATGCCACGAGCTGAGCGAACGCCTCCCACCGGGAAAAGCTACAAGTTTGAGTCCCTAAACTTGTACACGTTTAGCAGAGTGTTGGAGAGTTTACGTGATGCACACCTAGGAGATGCAGACACGGCAGCGAACTCTTTCATGTCGACACTGGAGAGGGCCTGTGATGAGAGTATGTCCCAGCGCAAGGCATACAGAAGGCACCACAAACCAGTCTGTTGGTGGAATGACAGTATCGCCGACGTTCGCCGCAGATGCTTCCGCGCGAGGCGCATGTACCAGCGTGCTAGAGGGACGCTAGCCTTCTCAGACCTATATCTGGAATACAAGCAGTGCTGCAAGGCTCTCAAAAAGGCGATCAAAGACAGCAAACGCGAGTGCTTCCTGGCCCTATGCGACTCCGCAGAGCAGGACCCATGGGGTAAGGCATACCAGACTGTCGTGAAGCGCTTGCATATAGACAAGACTCCGGCACCAAAGGACGCCCAGACCGTTCGGGGCATAGTAGATACCCTCTTCCCTCAAATCGTGGACGAATTGCCTGTCCTGCATCCCCCGCTTCACCCACAAATAGAGGAATGCACAGTGGACGAGGTGCTCGACATAGTCCGGAATCTTAAAACTGCGAAGGCTCCGGGCCCCGACGGAATAACTAACCAAATACTAAAGACCGCGGTGTCGTTACAGGCTGAGTCCTTTGTGGACCTGTACAACAGTTGCATGAGGGAAGGTGCGTTCCCATCCAGATGGAAAAAGCAGAACCTAATCTTGCTTACGAAGCCAGGGAAAACTTCTCTCGATGCGTCTTCATTCAGGCCGATCTGCCTCCTGGACTCGGCAGGTAAAGTTCTAGAGGCCCTAATTTGCGCAAGGCTTAGCTCAGCCATCCAAGCCAACGGAGGACTTGCGGAGCAGCAGTTCGGTTTCCGGAAGGCTAGGTCCACAACTGATGCCATTGCACGCGTGGTTAATATTGCCGCGGACGCGATCGCCGGTGCTAGATGGAAAGGGGGGTCGAAAGAGTATTGTCTGGTAACCACCCTAGATATAAAAAACGCTTTCAACTCGGCCAGATGGAGCCGTATCCTAGTCGCATTAGCCGATTTTGGAGTCCCACACTACCTCCTCAGTTGTGTGCGACAATATTTCCAAGGAAGGACCATCTGCTACACCACAAATGATGGCCCAGTAGTGCGGACAGTATCTGGAGGAGTGCCCCAAGGCTCGGTGCTGGGACCTTTACTCTGGAATACAATGTACGACGGAGTCTTACGCCTGCAGTTTCCGCCTGGCACCCACATCACAGGGTTCGCGGATGACATAGTCCTTGCCGTGGTCGCTAAGACCGTCAAGGAAGTTGAGGAACGCTCGAATGCCGCCATTAGAAGCGTCGAGCAGTGGCTCCAGGCCGCCGGCCTCCAGTTGGCAGCTCACAAGACGGAGGCAGTGCTTATCAGCAGCAGGAAGACTGTGGAATCCGCAAAAGTACGGGTTGGCAGCGCTGTGATATAATCCAAGAGGGCTATTAAATATCTCGGCGTTCTACTGGACACAAGGCTCAGGTTTAGGGAGCATCTGCAACATGCTGGAGAAAAAGCAGCCAAATCCGCACACGCTTTATCGCGTATCCTCCTAAACACGCGCGGCCCGAGGCAGGGACGACGGCTACTGCTCTCGACCGTCACCACATCGACGGCGCTTTACGCAGTACCAGCGTGGATTGACGGCATGAAAGTGAAAAGCTACCGACGAGGACTCGAGGCAACCCACCGGCTAAGCGCGATAAGAGTCTGCAGTGCATTCCGCACGATCTCGGAGGATGCGGCGCTCGTTATCGCAGGAATGATGCCGATCGAAGAGCAGGCAGCGATCATCGAGGCAGTCGCTAAGGCCAGACGAGGTAGCTCAGTAGGAGGGAAGGTGGACGCACACGCTCATCCCCGACATTAGCGCGTGGGTCCTGCGCAAACACGGCGAGGTAAACCATTACCTGACTCAACTGCTGAGTGGTCATGGCTGCTTCAGGACGTATCTGAAGAGATTCGGCCACGAAACTTCGGACGAATGCACCTGGTGCGGCAGCGGAATACCCGAAGACGCGGAGCATGTTTTGCTGCATTGTCCCAGAATTGAAGCGGCGAGAATCTCCATGGAGTGTGCTATGGGGCATCGCGCAACACTGGTAAATTTGACCAGGCTGATGGTCGCTAATCCCCGAGCCTGGGAGGCCGTCAGTATTTTCGCGTCGGTTGTGATGAAGGAGCTCAGGAGGCTCGAGCGTCAGAGGCACGAGGAATGATCGCCCAGGGCCCTGCGAAGCAGTACCCAAAAGTAGTCTCGTTTGACCCTGTATTCGTATCCACCTCCCCCCCCTCTAACCACACGAGTGTATTGTATTGTTATCTCCTTGATTTGTGATGCTAAAAAAATTTATTGTTTATGATATTCTTTTTTATATATGTTACGTTAATAATACACATACACATACACATACACATACACATACACATACACATACACATACACATACACATACACATACACTCTACATACCGTCTTGGAGCTCTGCGTGTTTGCCGTGGCTTCCGGACCATTTCCGATGACGCTGCACTAGTCATTGCAGGGATGACACCCCTTGACATACTGGCAAAAGAGGCGCAAATGATCTTCCAGCAACGGCAGGGACAAGTATGGACCCCCACGACCAGGCAAACAATTATTAAAATGGCGAAAGAAGCCAGCCTGGCAGAATGGCAGCATCGATGGACAAGCTCAACAAAAGGCCGGTGGACTCACAAGCTGATACCCGATATAGATGCCTGGATAAATAGGCGTCATGGCGAAGTCACCTTTGAGCTTACGCAGTTCCTTAGTGGTCATGTTATAGGACATACCTGCACCGTTTCGGACACGAAACCAGTAATGAATGCACATGGTGCCAAGAAGATGTGGCGGAAACACCGGAACACATCATATTCGAGTGCCCAAGGTTCCAGGCAGAGCGACGGAATCTGGCGGTGGAAATGGGAGAGACACCCACAGTCGCCAATTTGACAAAAAACATGATGAGAACAAAACGGTCGTGGTCAGCAGTGTGCAACTATGCATTCGTGACTATGAGCAAGCTAAGGCTCCTTGAGCGAGAACGTCACGCTGGAGGGGCATAACTGATGCCCGCCATTATCCCTGCGACGCAATACCGCAAGGCAGTTCCGCAGGATTCTCAATGGCAACACACAAAATTTCTCATTCCTTATCTCTGTCCTTTTATTTCTACTTATTTAACCTATGTTACCACCTGTCCTATTAATTGTTAAAAAACTTGTTATTACTTACTACACTACATTTTCACATTTCAAATAAACGAATTAAAAAAAAAAAAAAACACATACACATACACATACACATACACATACACATACACATACACATACACATACACATACACATACACATACACATACACATACACATACACATACACATACACATACACATACACATACACATACACATACACATACACATACACATACACATACACATACACATACACATACACATACACATACACATACACATACACATACACATACACATACACATACACATACACATACACATACACATACACATACACATACACATACACATACACATACACATACACATACACATACACATACACATACACATACACATACACATACACATACACATACACATAGATTGAAATAATGTTTACAGTGCGGACGCGTTTTCGTCTCCGCTCCCAATTAATCATCTATATTGTGTTTCTACCTGTGAATAAAAGGCTTGAGTTGGTGGTGCACGTGCCCGCGTTAAGTGTCTACTTGCCAGAATCCAAATCTCGTCCGGCGGTCGTCGAACACCCGGTGACCAAGGCCTGCTGAGTGCACCGGTCCATGAGCCTGCACTTTCCTTGGGTGACCAGGGGGGTGGAAGCTGCTCTGCCTCGTCCCGTTACTTGTGGATGCGTCGGTGTTGGTGTGCGTCGGGTTTGCCATTTCTTTCGGTTCCCGCTTTTGTTCCTCTTTGCCCACACAAATTCGTTCCTGCGGGATAGAATCATCAGCTGATACCAGGTTTGCCAGACCAGTAGTTAACTAGCCGTTAACAGCGCCCACTGCGCTAACAGCACGCCCTTTACCACACGATCGGCCTCTGTTAACTGTGCACTCTGTAAACTGTTAACAGTTGGGCCCTTTCGATTCTGCATTGCACTTAATCCGATACTCGAACCCGCTCGTAACATAGCTGAGTTCTAGCACCAAGCTACACATCTGCTCGGTGGCGTTGTACGAGTCGCGCAAGTCGCTGGCGCATGGGCCGCTGGTTCAACTCCGCGCTGGGGATTCGTGAATTTCTTGGATTATTGGTTATTTGTAATTTGAATAAAATATATTAAAAATAAATACAACAAAACAAATTATATATAACTATCTATTCAATTGTCACCCAATTGAATTTCCCCCCACTATACTATACACATATACATATATTATTTTTGTTGTTGCTTGTTGTTGCCGGCACTGGTAGGCCAAGGCTCAAATCCGCTGGAAGCATCTGGAAATTAAATATATTTTTCTCCTTTTGCTTGTTTTTTTTTTCTCTTATTTATTTTATTTTTTAAAATAAATAAAGATCCAGGAAGAAGTTCCCGAGTCGGAGCGGTATAACTCCCATCGCTAGGCAGGGGGAAATACTTGCCCGCCGAGGGAATGCCAGTACAGCGGACGCCTCCGCCAACAGGGCAAGCGCCAGAAGCGCCAGAACAGCAGGCTGCCTCAAGTCTCGTGGCTCAAAATGTGGTGCTGTCGGTGGCGACTGGTTAAGACGCGACCCCGAAGCGATCTAGAGACTCCCCAGCGCATAGTCCTAATAGAGGCGGTAACGTACCCCCCAAAAAATCGAAGGTACAGCCAAAGGTCAAAGCACTGGACGAAATGAGTATCCTCCTGGACTCAATTGCTGTCCACTACTCCAAGGAGAAAGATGCTAGCGGTAAAATAAACCGCAGCATCACAAACACCTTCAGGGAAAAGGTCGCCAGACTGCAGGAACTAGTCGTGGTTGTCAGCGCGATGTTCCACGGTCGAGAACTCCCGGCCACAACAGAGCCGAGGTGCGTATCCTGTAGTAGACCGCCTCCCAAGCGCGTGAGTCGCTACCAGCAAACGGAAGAGGCAGTCCCTCCACTTAAACAGGACAAGCCGACGCAAGTGTCACCCAGAGTAAGGGACATCAAAGATGCGAAAAAGAAGTCTGCACAGCAGCCTGCTGATAAGCGAGAGGAGCAACCCCACGACCCTGCCCAGAAGGACACCAGTACGTGGCAGCGGGTCGGTGCGTCATCGCGGGCGTCCCGTCACAAATCTGGGGTACCTCGCAGAGTCAAGCCGGAGGCTCTCTTGGTCCAGCCAGCATCGGGCTGCAGCTACAGCGAGGTCTTGGCCATGGTAACGAGGCGTAGTGATGATAAGCTCAAACGCGTATGTGAGCAAGTCGTCAAGGTTCGACGCACCGTCAAAGACGGGTTGTTACTCGAGCTAAAGGGGGCCCCTGAGGACAAGCAGTTCCTGAAGGACGAGCTGAAGCACGTCCTAGGAGATTCAGCCGGAGTACGTGTCCTTGCTCCAACCAAACACGCAATTATTCGCGAACTAGATGAATTGACCGAGCCTCGCGACCTTATTGTCGCATTGGCAAATCAAGCAAGTGTCGACGAGGACTGCTGTACTGTCAGGAGTCTACGCCGCGGGCTCTCCGGGTCCAAAGTCGCAGTCATAAGTGCAGCTGAGACGGTGATGAAGAAGATACTGGCATTAGGCAAAGTCCGTTTCGGATGGTCCTGTTGCCGTATAAAGGAGCTGGACGAGCTGCCTAAGCGTTGCTACCGCTGCCTCAGGGCTGGGCATATATCGGCGAAGTGCCCCAGCCAAGTGGATAGGTCCAACTGCTGCCTGAGGTGTGTAGCGGAAGGACATAAAGCCGCGAGCTGTGGATTAAAAGACCCCACCTGCTTCCTGTGCCAAGAGGAGGGCCTTCAGCCTACGAACCACTTTGCGGGCAGTCATCGGTGCCCCCTTAATGGAACAAAGAGGCAACCACGGGCCCATCAATGATGCGCCTAAAATTCATCCAAGTGAACCTTAATCACTGTGCCGTCGCGCAGGATCTCCTCCATCAGACGGTTCGGGAAGGCGGCTACGACTTGGCCCTAGTCAGTGAGCCGTATAGAACGGAGAGGAACGCCGACTGGGTATCCGACATCAACGGAAAGGCTGCTATTTGGTCCTGCGGGACTAACAGTCTCCCAATTGAGGAAGTCGCCCAGATGGAGGGCTTCGTCCGGGCAAAAATTGGAGGGTACTGGGTCTATAGCTGCTACCTGCCTCCCAGCTACACCCTAGAGAGGTTTGGTTGTACCATCGACGCCATTTCTGTCGACGCCAGGGGCCGCCAAGGTGTCATCATTGGCGGTGACTTTAATGCTTGGGCAATTGAATGGGGCAGTACTCGTTCCGACGCACGGGGCCGCCTTTTGCTCGAGTGTTTCTGCAATCTCAGTGTCTCGCTGCTCAATTCTGGCACAAGATTCACTTTCAGTAGAGCCGGTGCAGGATCCATTGTCGACCTCACGTTCGCCAGTGACTCCATAGCTTCACAGTCGAATTGGGAAGTTGGGCGCCACTATACCGGTAGCGACCACGAGGCCACTGTCTTCACCGTTGGGACAACCATGCCACGAGCTGAGCGAACGCCTCCCACCGGGAAAAGCTACAAGTTTGAGTCCCTAAACTTGTACACGTTTAGCAGAGTGTTGGAGAGTTTACGTGATGCACACCTAGGAGATGCAGACACGGCAGCGAACTCTTTCATGTCGACACTGGAGAGGGCCTGTGATGAGAGTATGTCCCAGCGCAAGGCATACAGAAGGCACCACAAACCAGTCTGTTGGTGGAATGACAGTATCGCCGACGTTCGCCGCAGATGCTTCCGCGCGAGGCGCATGTACCAGCGTGCTAGAGGGACGCTAGCCTTCTCAGACCTATATCTGGAATACAAGCAGTGCTGCAAGGCTCTCAAAAAGGCGATCAAAGACAGCAAACGCGAGTGCTTCCTGGCCCTATGCGACTCCGCAGAGCAGGACCCATGGGGTAAGGCATACCAGACTGTCGTGAAGCGCTTGCATATAGACAAGACTCCGGCACCAAAGGACGCCCAGACCGTTCGGGGCATAGTAGATACCTCTTCCCTCAAATCGTGGACGAATTGCCTGTCCTGCATCCCCCGCTTCACCCACAAATAGAGGAATGCACAGTGGACGAGGTGCTCGTCATAGTCCGGAATCTTAAAACTGCGAAGGCTCCGGGCCCCGACGGAATAACTAACCAAATACTAAAGACCGCGGTGTCGTTACAGGCTGAGTCCTTTGTGGACCTGTACAACAGTTGCATGAGGGAAGGTGCGTTCCCATCCAGATGGAAAAAGCAGAACCTAATCTTGCTTACGAAGCCAGGGAAAACTTCTCTCGATGCGTCTTCATTCAGGCCGATCTGCCTCCTGGACTCGGCAGGTAAAGTTCTAGAGGCCCTAATTTGCGCAAGGCTTAGCTCAGCCATCCAAGCCAACGGAGGACTTGCGGAGCAGCAGTTCGGTTTCCGGAAGGCTAGGTCCACAACTGATGCCATTGCACGCGTGGTTAATATTGCCGCGGACGCGATCGCCGGTGCTAGATGGAAAGGGGGTCGAAAGAGTATTGTCTGGTAACCACCCTAGATATAAAAAACGCTTTCAACTCGGCCAGATGGAGCCGTATCCTAGTCGCATTAGCCGATTTTGGAGTCCCACACTACCTCCTCAGTTGTGTGCGACAATATTTCCAAGGAAGGACCATCTGCTACACCACAAATGATGGCCCAGTAGTGCGGACAGTATCTGGAGGAGTGCCCCAAGGCTCGGTGCTGGGACCTTTACTCTGGAATACAATGTACGACGGAGTCTTACGCCTGCAGTTTCCGCCTGGCACCCACATCACAGGGTTCGCGGATGACATAGTCCTTGCCGTGGTCGCTAAGACCGTCAAGGAAGTTGAGGAACGCTCGAATGCCGCCATTAGAAGCGTCGAGCAGTGGCTCCAGGCCGCCGGCCTCCAGTTGGCAGCTCACAAGACGGAGGCAGTGCTTATCAGCAGCAGGAAGACTGTGGAATCCGCAAAAGTACGGGTTGGCAGCGCTGTGATATAATCCAAGAGGGCTATTAAATATCTCGGCGTTCTACTGGACACAAGGCTCAGGTTTAGGGAGCATCTGCAACATGCTGGAGAAAAAGCAGCCAAATCCGCACACGCTTTATCGCGTATCCTCCTAAACACGCGCGGCCCGAGGCAGGGACGACGGCTACTGCTCTCGACCGTCACCACATCGACGGCGCTTTACGCAGTACCAGCGTGGATTGACGGCATGAAAGTGAAAAGCTACCGACGAGGACTCGAGGCAACCCACCGGCTAAGCGCGATAAGAGTCTGCAGTGCATTCCGCACGATCTCGGAGGATGCGGCGCTCGTTATCGCAGGAATGATGCCGATCGAAGAGCAGGCAGCGATCATCGAGGCAGTCGCTAAGGCCAGACGAGGTAGCTCAGTAGGACCGGGACCAACACGCAGTCTAGCGCGGCAACATAGTATACGGAGGTGGCAAGAGCGCTGGGACACCTCGACCAAGGGAAGGTGGACGCACACGCTCATCCCCGACATTAGCGCGTGGGTCCTGCGCAAACACGGCGAGGTAAACCATTACCTGACTCAACTGCTGAGTGGTCATGGCTGCTTCAGGACGTATCTGAAGAGATTCGACCACGAAACTTCGGACGAATGCACCTGGTGCGGCAGCGGAATACCCGAAGACGCGGAGCATGTTTTGCTGCATTGTCCCAGATTTGAAGCGGCGAGAATCTCCATGGAGTGTGCTATGGGGCATCGCGCAACACTGGTAAATTTGACCAGGCTGATGGTCGCTAATCCCCGAGCCTGGGAGGCCGTCAGTATTTTCGCGTCGGTTGTGATGAAGGAGCTCAGGAGGCTCGAGCGTCAGAGGCACGAGGAATGATCGCCCAGGGCCCTGCGAAGCAGTACCCAAAAGTAGTCCCGTTTGACCCTGTAGTCGTATCCACCTCCCCCCCCTCTAACCACACGAGTGTATTGTATTGTTATCTCCTTGATTTGTGATGCTAAAAAAATTTATTGTTTATGATATTCTTTTTTATATATGTTACGTTAATAAGTTGTTATGTATGAGTAATAAATGGAAAATAAAAAAAAAAAAAAAAAATACACATACACATACACATACACATACACATACACATACACATACATACACACACTCTCTCACTTCACATTCAGATAGAGTCTGGTTGAAGTTGTGTTTTTTCCAAGTGCTCCGCAAGTTTGTCGGGTCAGTGCCTATAATTAAAGTAATTAAAGTATTCTTAATTCAGGAGTGGGACTCGGCGTGCCACACGACTCACCCCAAGCAGGCTTACATCGGCGGCACCTGGCCAACAGCTGTGCCACTATCGCGAGGGCTTTGGGACTTTTCAAGCCAGCTTCGTTCTCGTTGGCGCTCGAGGGGGGGGAACTTGGCGCCTTTTGTCTCCAGCCGCCGCCTTTGTCATAGTATTGGTGCGTAGATCTCTCCCATTCTCTCTGTTATCCGGAATCCACTCCGTTCTGGACGCACGTTCACTTGTGGCAGCGAAATAAACTTGTAGAGTTGCCCCTCAAAGCGCCACTGATCAGCTGAGCGACCAGTGTTGGGCAACGCAAATAGGCTTTGGGCTGTGCCCAAGGCTGCATTCGCCAGGTGGCGCCTACGCGCCGTTCCCTTGCCGTTGCATTTTTAAATTTAAATTCAAATTTAACTTTGAAACAACATAGGGAAATGGACAAAATGACTGCGTCGATGGATCAAGCCCGCTGGGATGGTGTGGCCACTGACCAGGGGGGCGAAGAGATGGCGTTTAGAAAGAGCAGTAGGATGACGCGGTCGCCAGTGGCTTCGCCGGCCAGGCCACCGTTACCACCGTCTGATAGTCATGCGAGTGCGACGCCGGTACTAAGCCCGGTTGTACTATCGCGCATTCCGGAGCTTGACGACTTGGGCAATCTCCTACGCCAACTGGAGAACACGTTTAAGAAGAAGGATGACGGCAAACCGCAGGTTCGGCATGTGAATCAAAACACGATGCACGACATAAGGCGCATGATAGAGCTGCAAACAGCGATCTGCCATTTAGTTCTTGGCGGAGAATGCGTAAAAAACACCACAGTGGATGTGGCCACGCAGGCCACATGGCCGGCAACCAAAGCCAAGCGTATTGAGAACTCGGTAGCACACTCCGACAGTCCAAAGCGCCCGAGAGAGGAGCCAGCCGGACAGAGAAATACTCCACCCAAAAGAAAGCGAGGCAGCGGGTAGTCTAGGCCCACGTATGCGGCCATGTTAGGCGGTAGTGCACCCACAAGCGCTAATGCTATTGAGGGCGATACTGTGGGTACTCATGGGCCATCCCCAGATTGGCAAGTGGTCTCAGCGAGGCGCAAGCCGCGCAGAGGTCGGCCAGATGCCATTATAATCAAGGCGGAAGAGGGCATTTCGTATGCGCAAATGTTGGAAATGGTAACCCGACGGGACGACGGGCGGCTAAATTGCATTAAAGACGAAGTGGTAAGGGCCAGGAAGACACAAAATGGCGATCTGCTTCTGGAGCTTAAAAGCAAAGATGGAGACCGGAAAATACAAGAGGAGCTATGCAACGTATTGGGCACGAACGCCAAAGTTCGAACTGTCACTGACTTGTCATACATCGAACTGCGGAAGCTAGATTGCCTGGTAACGGAAACTGACATCATTACGGCCATTACAAAGGCAACGGGTATATTGGGAAGCGCCATCACAGTGAAGACGCTGCGACCAACCTTCAACGAGACCCAAATGGCAGTTGTATGTCTGCCACAGACAGCTGCGGCCTTTCTTGTAAAGAAGAGAACACTGGTAGTGGGCTGGTTCAGCTGCCACATCAGGGAAAGAGTGGCTCAGCGGAGATGCTACAAATGTCTCAATTTTGGACATGTGGCTTTCAACTGCAAGAGCACAGTTGACCGAACCAGCTGGTGCTTCAGATGTGGGCAGCCTGGACATAAAGCTGCGGCTTGTGAAAACGATCCAAATTGTTATAACTGCGTCGAAGCAAACCGCACCGACAGGAAGCATTTTGCCGGCAGTAAAGACTGCCCGTTGACAAGATCTGGCGCCCAACTAACAAACAAACCGGGATGAAGTTTATTCAACTAAACCTCAACCACTGTGCAGTGGCACAGGATCTGTTGGCGCAAACAGCGCGTGAAGTAGACGCCGATATAGCGATTTTGAGCGAGCCGTATAAAACAGGCGATGGCCCACTGTGGGTAGTGGAATCTAAAAAAGCTGCCATTTGGGTATGCGGACAAAACGTACCGGCTATGGAGTCGATTTATTCGTCCCTTGGCTACGTTCGCACGAAAATCGGGGATATGTGGTACTATAGTTGCTATCTAGCCCCCAGCCTGAGACTCACGGAATTCGAGAGAATAATTGACTCCATCGCCGCTGATGCAAGTTCAAAGCAAAATGTTATAATCGCAGGTGATTTTAACGCTTGGTCTGAAGAATGGGGCAGCAGTTCAACTAATGCTAGGGGTAGACCGCTTCTCGAATCCTGGGCGATCCTCGATGGCCCGGATACCATCCCAAACAAGGCCTTAAAACTAGCCATTGGCCTACAATCCGAAAGATTCGCGGATGTTTTTAACGCTTGCATGGGTGAAGGTACATTTCCAGACAGATGGAAAAGACAGAATCTGGTACTGATTCCAAAGCCAAATAATCCTGTAGAAGACCCCTCTGGATATAGGCCAATTTGTCTTCTGGATGCGGCAGGCAAAATTTTTGAGAGGCTACTCAGCACCAGAATTGAGGCAGCAATCAAGGCGGCTGGCGACCTCTCGCCTATGCAATTTGGATTCCGCAGAGCTATGTCGACTGTTGATGCCATCAAATCTGTCGTCGACACTGCTGCCAAGGCTATAGAGGGGCAACGATGGAAGGGAGGGCAAAAGCAGTATTGCCTTGTCACCACGCTGGACGTCAAAAATGCCTTTAACACAGCAAATTGGAACAACATTCTTGCAGCATTGCGAAACTTTAGAGTCCCGGAGTATCTCACAAGAACAATGGAGGACTACTTCAGAAACAGAGTTCTGTACTACAGATCACACGGAGGTACGCATACTTATGATGTAAAAGGAGGCGTACCCCAAGGATCCGTTCTTGGCCCTCTACTTTGGAATGCAATGTACGACGGAATCCTGCGCATCCAACTTCCGAGTGGCGCGCGACTGGTGGGCTTCGCTGACGATGTTGCCATAGTAGTGGTGGCTAAATATCTGGCACAAGCCGAGGAAATAACTGCGCGTTCCATCCGAATGGCCAAGGACTGGCTAGCTTCTGCAGGTCTCGAGCTTGCAGTACAAAAGACGGAAGCTGTGCTAATAAGTAGTCGTAAAACGGTTGAGGTTGCCAACATCATCGTGGACGCCACCACGATTACCTCTTCACGGGCCATCAGGTATCTCGGTATACACCTGGACACGCGCCTGTCCTTCAAGGAGCATCTGGAGCTTGTTGGAGCCAGGGCAGCTGAGTTGGGACGGTCACTTAGCCGCATCATGCTCAACAGCAGAGGCCCAAAACAGGGTCGGCGCCTGCTCCTGATGAATGTCATGAAGTCGACGATGCTCTATGGGGCACCAGCCTGGGCTAATGCCATGACGGTCAAGACATATAGGAGACGCCTAGAGACCACATACCGTCTTGCGGCGCTGAGGGTCTGTTGCGGCTTTCGCACAATATCAGACGATGCAGCTCTTGTCATAGCAGGTATGACGCCCATCGACCTGCTAGCACATGAAGCACAACGCATCTATGCCACCAAGATGGAGTCAGCGCCGAGTCCTGCTGAGCTAAAGGTTGTCAAGGCTGCGGCACGTCAGGAAAGCTGGGACGCTTGGCAACTTCGCTGGACGAACTCGATTAAGGGCAGGTGGACATTCAGGCTTATTCCCGATCTGAAAATGTGGCTGCAACGTAAGCATGGCGAGGTAACTTTCGAGCTGACACAGATACTCAGCGGTCATGGATGCTTTGGGGAATATCTCTTCAGATTTGGTCACCAGGCGAGTGCGGAATGCACTTGGTGCAGGAACGGTGAATCGGAGAGTCCTGATCATGCTCTCTTCGCATGCACTATGTTTGCGACAGAAAGGCAGGCGGCCGAACTGCTCTGTGGTGAGCCATTATCTTCACAGAATCTGGTTCCACTGATGACGTTAAACCAACGAAATTGGACAGCTATTTGCACCTTAGCGAAACAGGTGATCAGCAAGCTACGCGCGCGCGAAAGGCAGCGCAATACAGGCGGGGTCTGAGAAGCCCACATCCCCCCTCCCCCACATACCCTGCGATGCAATACCCCCAGGCGGTCCCGCAGTCTCCTATATCTTCAATCTCCCACTTTCTTCTCCTTCTTTCGATTAAACCTATCTTTCTTGGTTGCCAACTGTTTTCTTTTTTGTTAACCTATTTGTAACTCCTTTTTTACCAAATAAACGAATTAAAAAAAAAACACATACACATACACATACACATACACATACACATACACATACACATACACATACACATACACATACACATACACATACACATACACATACACATACACATACACATACACATACACATACACATACACATACACATACACATACACATACACATACACATACACATATACACACATACACATACACATACACATACACATACACATACACATACACATACACATACACATACACATACACCGCATGCAACAACAAGCCAGTTTGCTTTAACTGCGTAGACGCAAAACGCACAGATGCGAGCCACTACACTGGTAGTCGCCGTTGCCCACTGGTAACCGCAGGTGAGCAAGTCGCCAGTAAGAAATGATGAAGATTTTACAACTAAATCTAAATCACTGCGGGGCGGCGCAAGATCTCTTGGCGCAAACTATACGCGAACTAAACGTGGATGTGGCAGTAATAAGCGAGCCTTATAAGACTAGAACTGGATGTTTCTGGGCTGCGGATAGAACATCTAAGGCAGTCATATGGACCTGCAGTAGCAGAGCGCCGGCCGCAGAGGCTGTATATTCCTCTGACGGCTTTGTGTGCGCAAAACTAGGCGATATTTGGCTATATAGCTGCTACCTACCACCTAGCCTCAGTTTGGAAGAGTTTGAACGTAGGCTCGACAACCTCGCTGCGCACGCAAGGGGTAAAAGAAAAGTCGTTATTGCTGGAGACTTTAATGCATGGTCCCACGAATGGGGAAGCAGCTCAACAAATGCACGAGGACGCAGCCTGCTTGAAGCTTTTGCCACACTAGATCTGGCGATTTTAAATACAGGTACAAGCTACACTTTTACCAGAGCGGACTACGGGTCAGTGATTGATGTGACTTTTGCCAGCAGCCAGATTGCAAGCGCCATACAGTGGGAGCTAAGCAGCCACTACACTGCCAGCGACCACATGGCCATTATTTGTAATATTGGCAGTCGAGCCCAACAAGCCGCAGTGCAAGAAAAACGAAAAATGTACAGAGTTGATGCGCTAAACCCTGAAGTATTCGCATCATCACTAGTGATCCCAGAACTAACTGGAGATGCCAACAAGCATGCAGAAATGATCATGGAATCTGTAGTTGCAGCTTGCGATTGCAGCATGCCCATCCGCAGAACTCATAGCAGGCACCATCCCCATGTATACTGGTGGACCGACAATATCGCCGAGGCCCGGAAAAAATGCCTGCGCGCAAGGCGCGCGTATCAAAGAGCGCGAGGCAGCATCACCTCTCCACATCTCGGGGATGAATTCGCAAGCAGACGCCGCGAACTAAAACGCGCTATAAAGGAGAGCAAACGCCGTTGTTTCCTTCAATTATGCGATGAAGCGTCGAGCGACATTTGGGGCATGGCGTATAAAATAACCGTTAAAAAGCTGAAAGCAGTCAGACCCGCTGCACCAAGCGAGGGCCACATGGCGAATATAGTGCAAACGCTCTTTCCCGCTACCTCATATATGGCTCCCAGGGAAATGCTGCAAATGGATCACACTGATCGCACAAGTGTCAGCACAGATGAGCTACTAGCGGCTGTTGCACAAATGCATGACCAAAAAGCGCCCGGTCCGGACGCGATCCCCAACAAAGCGCTTAAACTAGCAGTGCGACTCCAGCCTGACAAGTTTACCCAGGTGTACTCCAAATGCTTTGAGGAATGCATTTTCCCAGACATTTGGAAAGAACAAGATCTAGTGCTAATACCAAAGCCAAACAAGCCGCAAGATGATCCGTCTGCATACAGACCACTCTGCATGTTAGACTCTGCAGCCAAACTGCTAGAAAAACTCATCTGCACGAGACTGGAGAGTGCGATTGCTGTAGCTGGTAATCTCTCGCCGATGCAATTCGGTTTCCGCAAGGCCAAATCGACAATACACGCATTGGAAACAGTTGTTGAAATAGCTAAAAAAGCAATTGAAGGACAGCGATGGAAAAACGGTGGTAAAAAATACTGCCTAGTAACCACACTTGATGTGAAAAACGCCTTCAACACAGCTAACTGGAGTCGCATTATCGAGGCTCTAAGTATGTTTCACGTGCCTATCCCGCTCATTGCCTTAATAAAGGATTATTTCCGTAATCGCAAGCTACGATATAGCACAAATAGTGGCGATCGTTATCATGAAGTACGAGGTGGAGTTCCACAGGGCTCGGTGCTTGGCCCGATCTTGTGGAATGCTATGTATGACGGCATCCTACGAATAAGCCTCCCGACTGACTGCCATATCATCGGTTTTGCAGATGACGTGGCTCTCATAGTGGTGGCAAAGCAGCTCGCAGAAGCAGAAGAAAAGACGGTCACATCGATTGGCCTAGCAAAACAGTGGCTTGCGAACGCAGGACTGGAACTTGCAGACCAGAAAACGGAAGCAGTTCTTATCAGCAGCAGAAAAACGGTAGAGCAGGCAAAAATTGTGCTAGACACATGCACAATCCATACAGCTAGAGCAATCCGGTACCTAGGTGTTTTCTTGGATACACGCCTCTGTTTCCGAGAACACATGGGGTACGCGAGTGCAAGAGCGGCTGAACTGGGAAGATCCCTGAGCCGAATCATGCTCAACACACGAGGCCCGGGACAATCTCAACGACTATTACTGATGAACGTCGTCAGGTCGACCATGCTCTACGGCGCGCCAGTATGGGCGGACGCGATGCAAACGAAGTCATACAGACGAGGATTAGAGGCAACATACCGTCTTGGGGCTCTTCGCGTATGCCGTGTCTTCCGCACAATTTCGGATGACGCGGCTCTTGTAATATCAAGTATGGTCCCAATAGACTTACTTGCTAAAGAAGCGCAAAATATTTTTAGAAGTAGGCAGAGTGCGGAATGGTCACCTTCAGCCAGACGGGTGGCAACTGCAGAAGCCAGGCGATCAAGCCTAGCAGAATGGCAATCACGCTGGGCAGCATCGCAGAAGGGCAGATGGACCTTCAAGCTTATCCCGGACTTACACACATGGGTAAACAGGCGACACGGCGAAGTCACTTTCGAACTGACCCAGCTCCTTAGCGGCAATGGATGTTTCAGGTCATACCTGTTCCGATTTGGACACGAGTCCAGTGCGGAATGCACCCTGTGTAGACAAGGCATACAAGAAAGCCCTGAACATGTGACCTTTTACTGCACGAGGTTTACCAACGAGAGGCAAAGGCTAACGGCAGTCTTTGGAGAAGAGCCCACACCTTCCAACCTGGTAAAATTGATGGTCACATCCCAATTGGCGTGGTCGGCGGTGTGCACATATGCTGCATCAACGATGAGCAAACTGCGAGAGCTGGAGAGAGAGCGCAATACTGGAGGGGCATAGGCAGCCCACTACAGACCTGCGAAGCAATACCACAAGGCAGTCCCGCAGGATCCCTGTAGTAAAACAAATTCTTCTTTCCATTTCTTCTTCCTGTCTATATCTGTCTATATCTTTTGTCATTTTGTATATAATTTTGTTTCCTACCCTAAATACAAATAAATGAATTAAAAAAAAACACATACACATACACATACACATACACATACACATACACATACACATACACATACACATACACATACACATACACATACACATACACATACACATACACATACACATACACATACACATACACATACACATACACATACACATACACATACACATACACATACACATACACATACACATACACATACACATACACATACACATACACATACACATACACATACACATACACATACACATACACATACACATACACATACACATACACATACACATACACATACACATACACATACACATACACATACACATACACATACACATACACATACACATACACATACACATACACATACACATACACATACACATACACATACACATACACATACACATACACATACACATACACATACACATACACATACACATACACATACACATACACATACACATACACATACACATACACATACACATACACATACACATACACATACACATACACATACACATACACATACACATACACATACACATACACATACACATACACATACACATACACATACACATACACATACACATACACATACACATACACATACACATACACATACACATACACATACACATACACATACACATACACATACACATACACATACACATACACATACACATAGCGCTAATGCTATTGAGGGCGATACTGTGGGTACTCATGGGCCATCCCCAGATTGGCAAGTGGTCTCAGCGAGGCGCAAGCCGCGCAGAGGTCGGCCAGATGCCATTATAATCAAGGCGGAAGAGGGCATTTCGTATGCGCAAATGTTGGAAATGGTAACCCGACGGGACGACGGGCGGCTAAATTGCATTAAAGACGAAGTGGTAAGGGCCAGGAAGACACAAAATGGCGATCTGCTTCTGGAGCTTAAAAGCAAAGATGGAGACCGGAAAATACAAGAGGAGCTATGCAACGTATTGGGCACGAACGCCAAAGTTCGAACTGTCACTGACTTGTCATACATCGAACTGCGGAAGCTAGATTGCCTGGTAACGGAAACTGACATCATTACGGCCATTACAAAGGCAACGGGTATATTGGGAAGCGCCATCACAGTGAAGACGCTGCGACCAACCTTCAACGAGACCCAAATGGCAGTTGTATGTCTGCCACAGACAGCTGCGGCCTTTCTTGTAAAGAAGAGAACACTGGTAGTGGGCTGGTTCAGCTGCCACATCAGGGAAAGAGTGGCTCAGCGGAGATGCTACAAATGTCTCAATTTTGGACATGTGGCTTTCAACTGCAAGAGCACAGTTGACCGAACCAGCTGGTGCTTCAGATGTGGGCAGCCTGGACATAAAGCTGCGGCTTGTGAAAACGATCCAAATTGTTATAACTGCGTCGAAGCAAACCGCACCGACAGGAAGCATTTTGCCGGCAGTAAAGACTGCCCGTTGACAAGATCTGGCGCCCAACTAACAAACAAACCGGGATGAAGTTTATTCAACTAAACCTCAACCACTGTGCAGTGGCACAGGATCTGTTGGCGCAAACAGCGCGTGAAGTAGACGCCGATATAGCGATTTTGAGCGAGCCGTATAAAACAGGCGATGGCCCACTGTGGGTAGTGGACTCGTCTAAAAAAGCTGCCATTTGGGTATGCGGACAAAACGTACCGGCTATGGAGTCGATTTATTCGTCCCTTGGCTACGTTCGCACGAAAATCGGGGATATGTGGTACTATAGTTGCTATCTAGCCCCCAGCCTGAGACTCACGGAATTCGAGAGAATAATTGACTCCATCGCCGCTGATGCAAGTTCAAAGCAAAATGTTATAATCGCAGGTGATTTTAACGCTTGGTTTGAAGAATGGGGCAGCAGTTCAACTAATGCTAGGGGTAGAGCGCTTCTCGAATCCTGGGCGATCCTCGATATTGCCGTGCTAAACACTGGATCCAAACATACGTTTAGTAGGGCAGGATGCGGCTCTGTAATCGACGTTACATTCACAAGTGCCTGTCTTTTCCCTCACTCAATCTGGAAACTTTGCGATTTTTACACTGGTAGCGATCACCTGGCCATTATATGCTCCATCAATAGAAGCGCACACCAAATGCCCAACCAACCGCGAACAGATCAAGGAGGCCAAGCATTCCGCGTGGATACTCTTAATCCATCTATCTTTACGTCGGCACTCAACATTCCCCGACTAGACGGAGATGCTTCAAGCCAGGCGGACACCATTATGGACGCAGTGAGGGCGGCATGCAACGCTAGCATGAAGGCCCGAAGAGGGCATAGCCGACATAGAGCCCCTGTCTACTGGTGGGACGAGAACATTGCGGAGGCAAGAAAAAAGTGTCTTCGTGCTAGAAGGCTCTACCAAAGATCGCGTGGCAGATCAGAGTTCTTGCTGCTGCAAGCAGAATTTGCAGCCAGAAGAAGGGACCTTAAAGAGCTTATTAAGTCACGAAAAAAAACCTGTTTTCTCGAACTATGTGACTCGATAGAAAATGACCCCTGGGGCTTGGCCTATAAAGTAGCCATGAAAAAGCTTAGGGCTGTTAAGCCGGCGGCTCCTGACGAAGGGCGCATGGCTATGATTGTGGAAACTTTGTTTCCGGCCACCTCGTCAATAGGCCCGAAACAGATGCAGCATACTGCTTTGCCAGTAGATTGGCCCATCACTGGAGAAGAGGTGTTAGTGGCGGCAGCGAGATTGCAAAATGACAAGGCTCCTGGCCCGGATACCATCCCAAACAAGGCCTTAAAACTAGCCATTGGCCTACAATCCGAAAGATTCGCGGATGTTTTTAACGCTTGCATGGGTGAAGGTACATTTCCAGACAGATGGAAAAGACAGAATCTGGTACTGATTCCAAAGCCAAATAAACCTGTAGAAGACCCCTCTGGATATAGGCCAATTTGTCTTCTGGATGCGGCAGGCAAAATTTTTGAGAGGCTACTCAGCACCAGAATTGAGGCAGCAATCAAGGCGGCTGGCGACCTCTCGCCTATGCAATTTGGATTCCGCAGAGCTATGTCGACTGTTGATGCCATCAAATCTGTCGTCGACACTGCTGCCAAGGCTATAGAGGGGCAACGATGGAAGGGAGGGCAAAAGCAGTATTGCCTTGTCACCACGCTGGACGTCAAAAATGCCTTTAACACAGCAAATTGGAACAACATTCTTGCAGCATTGCGAAACTTTAGAGTCCCGGAGTATCTCACAAGAACAATGGAGGACTACTTCAGAAACAGAGTTCTGTACTACAGATCACACGGAGGTACGCATACTTATGATGTAAAAGGAGGCGTACCCCAAGGATCCGTTCTTGGCCCTCTACTTTGGAATGCAATGTACGACGGAATCCTGCGCATCCAACTTCCGAGTGGCGCGCGACTGGTGGGCTTCGCTGACGATGTTGCCATAGTAGTGGTGGCTAAATATCTGGCACAAGCCGAGGAAATAACTGCGCGTTCCATCCGAATGGCCAAGGACTGGCTAGCTTCTGCAGGTCTCGAGCTTGCAGTACAAAAGACGGAAGCTGTGCTAATAAGTAGTCGTAAAACGGTTGAGGTTGCCAACATCATCGTGGACGCCACCACGATTACCTCTTCACGGGCCATCAGGTATCTCGGTATACACCTGGACACGCGCCTGTCCTTCAAGGAGCATCTGGAGCTTGTTGGAGCCAGGGCAGCTGAGTTGGGACGGTCACTTAGCCGCATCATGCTCAACAGCAGAGGCCCAAAACAGGGTCGGCGCCTGCTCCTGATGAATGTCATGAAGTCGACGATGCTCTATGGGGCACCAGCCTGGGCTAATGCCATGACGGTCAAGACATATAGGAGACGCCTAGAGACCACATACCGTCTTGCGGCGCTGAGGGTCTGTTGCGGCTTTCGCACAATATCAGACGATGCAGCTCTTGTCATAGCAGGTATGACGCCCATCGACCTGCTAGCACATGAAGCACAACGCATCTATGCCACCAAGATGGAGTCAGCGCCGAGTCCTGCTGAGCTAAAGGTTGTCAAGGCTGCGGCACGTCAGGAAAGCTGGGACGCTTGGCAACTTCGCTGGACGAACTCGATTAAGGGCAGGTGGACATTCAGGCTTATTCCCGATCTGAAAATGTGGCTGCAACGTAAGCATGGCGAGGTAACTTTCGAGCTGACACAGATACTCAGCGGTCATGGATGCTTTGGGGAATATCTCTTCAGATTTGGTCACCAGGCGAGTGCGGAATGCACTTGGTGCAGGAACGGTGAATCGGAGAGTCCTGATCATGCTCTCTTCGCATGCACTATGTTTGCGACAGAAAGGCAGGCGGCCGAACTGCTCTGTGGTGAGCCATTATCTTCACAGAATCTGGTTCCACTGATGACGTTAAACCAACGAAATTGGACAGCTATTTGCACCTTTGCAAAACATGTGATCAGCAAGCTACGCGCGCGCGAAAGGCAGCGCAATACAGGCGGGGTCTGAGAAGCCCACATCCCCCCTCCCCCACATACCCTGCGATGCAATACCCCCAGGCGGTCCCGCAGTCTCCTATATCTTCAATCTCCCACTTTCTTCTCCTTCTTTCGATTAAACCTATCTTTCTTGGTTGCCAACTGTTTTCTTTTTTGTTAACCTATTTGTAACTCCTTTTTTACCAAATAAACGAATTAAAAAAAAAAAAAAAAAAAAAACACATACACATACACATACACATACACATACATACAGACGGATATACATACAAGTTCAGAGTTCGCGGTTGTCTTTGAGGGTGCTCCCAGTTTTAAGTGTATAAATAAGCCTCCAAAGGGATCTGAAAATCGTGGAATCTGTTTAGCACTAGCTACGAAGTCTTTGGCTACGTACCACTGTTGGTGTCTGCGCCACATCGCAGCTGCTGGCCAAAATTTTTTATTTGGTACCCCCAAACGTTTGGACCGGTCATTGTGCCAAGGGGGGGCGGTGCTGCTCTCTTGCTTACTGGTTTTCCCGCCTCTCATCGTCTTGGACTCCTGCCTGTGTGAGTGTGTCGTGGAATTATCCGGAATTTCCCCAGGCCGTTCCACATTTCTTGTTGCTGCAAGAAGCTGCTTCTTCTTCCCCGATCGTTTGTCAGCTGACTAAGGCCAGTGTTGGGCAACGCAGGGGGCGGGCCCCCATATCTGACAGAGGGCGCCAGGGAGGTTTTTGGGCGGTTCTTTCGCTAATTTTGAATTTTCAACTTTTGGAGTAACGGATAACGCCTGGCCGTTAAACCTCGTCTGTGTAGTGCCAATCCAGTATGGTTGGTGCGAATGCTGCCGAGGCACTTGAAGAGGCTGTTTTCAGGAAGAGCTCGCGTCTGGGCCGGACTCCGCCTCGGGTTACGGCTCCACCAGAGAATGGCCCGCAACTAATTGTGGCACCAGCGTCAACGCAAATGGTCGAGTGCACGGAAGCGGCACCGGTAGCTCCACCGGCATCGAATATCCCTGAGCTCGACGAATTGGGTAAGCTCCTTGGCGATTTAGTAGAGGTGTTCATGACAAAGGCGGTCCGCCACGTCAACGTCAACACCAAACAGGCGATCACAAGGATGAAGGAGCTGCAAGAACTCCTGTGCCAAAAGGTGCTCGACGGCCAGCTGACCGTATGTAATGAGAGAAAGTCTGCTGAGCCAGATCAAGCGCCCGGCGAGGCGAGACGAAGTAGACTTCGTGGAAAGCCCCCACTTGGCGATTCTCCTAAACGCCCAAGGGATGAAGTGGTGACTCAAAGCTGTGTGCCAGCGAAAAAGCAAAAAAGTGCACATATTAGGGAGATTGGAACTGCAAAAGAGCCTGCTGCTGACGGTGCCGAATGGCAGGTAGTAGCACCAAGGCCGAGAAGGCATCCAAAGCAGAGGCAGCGGCCAAATGCTATTATTGTCGAGAAGAAGGGCAACATGTCATATAGTGACATTCTAAAGCTAGTGACGCGTAGCGAGGATGCGAAGCTTAAAGCCGAGAAGAATGTGTCCAAAAAGTAAAAAGAACAGCAAGTGGCGACCTTCTTCTAGAGTTAAAAGGCAGTGCCGATAATTTGGAGCAAATTAAAGGAGATATCGATGTGGCGCTGAATGGCAAGGCCGAAGCCCATACCCTCACCCACCGTACCCGGCTGGAGATTCTAGATATGGATGATGAAACAACAGTAGACGAGATCATCAATGCGATTTCTGCTGAACTGAGCATAAATCTACCCCATGATGCTGTAAAGAGTCTGCGTCCGCTGCGCTCGGGGACTCAGAAAGCCATTCTGTGCATCCCAGCACACGTAGCGGAGATTCTGCTCAAAGTTGGTACCATTAAAGTCGTTTTTAACGTATGCAGGATTCGCATCAATGAGACCCCAGTGAGGTGCTATAAGTGCCTGGAAATTGGGCATACGGCAGCCAGGTGCAACAGGCGAGTGGACAGGAGCAAGTGGTGCCTGAGATGTGGGCAGAACGACCACAAGATAAAAGAGTGTCACAACAAGGCTAAATGTTTTTTGTGCCTAGAAAAGGGCTTTGACCAGTTGGACCATGTTTCCGGGGGTCAGAATTGCCCTGCACGGACCAAGCAAAGTCCCAAGACGGTGTCCCACCACAAAAAAGATTAGATTTTTACAGATAAATCTAAACCATTGTGAGGCGGCGCAATCATTGTTAGCGCAAACGGTGCTTGAGCTAAACACAGACGCGGTGTTAATTAGCGAACCTTATAGGGGTAGCGAAGACAGTAACTGGAGCAGGAGTCTCTTATTAAAGGCGGCTATCTGGACGTGCAACGTGCGGGCGCAGTGTTGCTCGCAGAATTCTGTGTGGGCAGCTGAGCACTTTGTGCGTGCTCATATAAACGACTTTTGGGTCTACAGCTGCTATTTGCCACCAAGCCTCTCTCTGGAAAGCTATAGTAGGTCATTGGACGAGTTGATTACGGATATAAGAAACCACAACCGTGTTATTGTTGGCGGGGATTTCAACGCGTAGGCTGTAGAGTGGGGCAGCCCCCTTACCAATGCTAGAGGGCGTGTACTGTTAGAGGCGTTTGCTGCCGTAGACGTTGTCCTGCTAAACAGTGGCTCCCAATTTACCTTCAGGCGCGCAGGCATGGGATCAATTATTGATCTCACTTTCGCCAGCAGTGGCCTTTATCCATCATCGTCATGGAAAATAAGCGATACTTATACTGCAAGTGACCACGAGGCTATCGTTTTTGCGGTGGAGGAAACCGGCCGCCCAACAAATGCTCCCGAGACTCAACATAAAAGATATAAGGTAAACACGCTTAACTTGCAGGAATTTACAGCTGCACTCAATAGCTGCGAATGGGGACAGGATGAAGCGGAGGTTATGGCTCATCATCTCTCCAATATGGTCGAGAGAGCATGCGATGCGGGCATGCAGCAATGTGGTGCATACACGAGGCACCACAAGTCCGTATACTGGTGGAACCAAAATATTAGCGAATTGCGGAAAAAATGTCTTGCAGCCAGGAGACGATACCAACGTGCTAGACGCCGGGATGCTGAAAACTGGCCGCAGCTGCGGCACGATTTTAGCTTGGCAAGGACAATGTTAAAGCACACTATTTGGGCCACTAAGAGGGAAATTTTTCTAAGACTGTGCGACTCAGCAGAGCAAGACCCCTGGGGGAAGGCGTATAAAATCGTCGTAAAGCGCATATATGCAAATAGGCAGCGCACACCCCTAGAAGCGGAGCAACTCAGCTCTATTGTCACGGAATTATTCCCGCACAGAGAAAACTCACTAGATAGTAGACGTCCCGCCACACCAGCAGCAGGAAGTTATGTCACTGACCCTGTGTCAATGCAGGAAATTGTGGCTGCAACAAGCGCACTAAAGCCGGGCAAGGCACCAGGACCAGATGCCATCCCCAACCGGGCCCTCAAGCTGGCAATGGCGCTGCGCCCAGACGCATTTTTGGAGGCATACAATAAATGTCTATATGAAGGAGTTTTCCCCAGGATCTGGAAACGGCAAAAATTGGTTCTGATCCCGAAACCAGGGAAACCAACAGACACGGCCTCATCATACAGGCCTATCTGCCTGGTGGATACTATGGGCAAAGTTCTAGAGGGTCTTATATGCACCCGGCTTCACAGAGCTATAAGTGCCGGAGGGGACTTATCGTCCAATCAATTTGGCTTTCACAAAGCCAAATCGACGGTCGACGCCATTGGCAAGGTTGTCAGCATAGCCGCGACAGCCATAGAAGGCAATCGATGGAAGCACGGGACGAAGAAGTACTGTCTGATTATCACGCTAGATGTCAGAAATGCTTTCAATACTGCAGACTGGGGGTGTATTTTGGATGGACTACACAACTTTGGAGTTCCAGAGTATCTACGCGCAATCATATGGAGCTACTTCGAAGACAGGCAACTGTGCTTCAGTTCAACGAACGGCCAATCAACATACTCGGTTTCTGCAGGGGTACCCCAAGGCTCCGTTCTGGGGCCACTGTTGTGGAACATTATGTACGACGGGATCCTTCGTTTGAATCTGCCGGCGGACTGCGAAACTGTGGGATACGCTGACGATGTCGCTCTGGTCATTGTGGCAAAAGAAGTCGCGAAAGCAGAGGCGTTGGCGAGCGAGGCGATCTTGCTCATCACAGAGTGGCTGCGTTCGGTGGGCCTACAACTTGCAGCACAAAAAACAGAGATTGTCCTAATAAGCAGCAGGAAACGGGTCGAGACGGCATCGGTCAGTGTGGAGGGCTCCATAATATGCTCGAAGCGTGCTATTCGGTACCTTGGAGTTTGGCTGGATACGCGGCTATGCTTTCGAGAACATCTGCAGCATGTGCACGTAAAGGCTCTGGAGTCAGCGAGGGCATTATCAAGAATCATGCTGAATACACGTGGCCCCAGACAAGAAAGACGGCTACTACTCTCTATTTATTTATTTATTTATTTATTTATTTATTTATTTACGTCAACTAAGTCAGCAGTCGACGAAAAAGCTTAAGCTAAAATACAAATAGTAATTAATTCATTAAGGTAGCTTAGCTATATGCACAACATCCCCGACCCGATGGAGGTGTTTTATTTGCAACAAGGTGCCAGCTATGCCCCGATTCACAGCCAATGTGGTCAGGGATGAGTTGCAGCCAATCAAATATCCAGTCCAGAATACTTTCAGTGGTTACGCTGTAGATAATTAAAAAGTATAGCGCGAAGAGAAGTGACAGATAGATGAGGAGAAATAAGGTGAGAAAGGTTGTTAAAAGATTGGCAAAGAACACGAAGAGGTTCGTGAAGAGAGTAGTTAGTCAAACATCTACTAAGGTGAAGAGGAAAAAAGTTTCTGGTCCGACGTGAGGGAACACAAAAATATAGCGTATCTAGTAAATTGGTAGAACTGACTTCGCCGTTGACTACTTTATGTAGAAAGAGAATCCCAAATACGAGCCTACGGTTGTAAAGTGAAGGAAGATTAATAAGAAGAAGTCTGTCAGAATAAGAAGGTAGGCGAAGATTCGGGTCCCAATTAAGACCGCGTAACGCAAACTTAAGGAATTGCTTCTGTACCGATTCAATACTACGCTGGTGAACATCATATTGAGGGTTCCACACTGGTGAGCAATATTCTAGAGTAGGGCGAACTAACGAAGTGTATAAAACCTTTGTCACATATGGATCATCAAATTCTTTGGCCCAACGTTTAATGAAGCCAAGAAGACTGCATGCTCTATTAACAATTGAAGATATATGAATATTAAAAGAAAGTTTTGGGTCAAACATAACGCCTAAGTCTTTAAATGATGGTACACAATCTAACAGAACAGACTTAATAGAGTATTGAGCTAGGAACGGCGACAAACGACTGAAAGTCATAAAAGAGCATTTAGAGGCATTAAGGTGTAATTTATTAACGTGACACCAAACACAGAACGCATCGAGATCTGATTGCAAGTACTGTTGGAAAGAAGGATCATTATATGAATAGCAAATCTTCACGTCATCCGCAAACATGAGCACGCGTGAATGAGCCAAGGCCAAAGGCAAATCGTTTATAAACAAGGTAAATAACAGTGGGCCCAGATGACTGCCTTGGGGGACACCTGACGTAACTCGAACAGTTTTAGATATCGAGGAACGAAAAGACACCTTTTGGGTTCTGCCAATAAGATACGACTTTAACCAAGCCAATAGTTTCGGGGAAAAACCCATGATGTTAAGTTTCATGAGAAGCAAGGAATGATCAACCGTATCGAAAGCCTTACTAAAGTCAGTATAAATAACATCAGTTTGACACTTTTTACGGAAGCCATGGTGTACAAGGGTAGTCAATTCTAAAAGGTTGGTAAGCGACGAACGACCTTTCATGAAGCCATGCTGACAAGCAGAAATAGCGGATCTGGATAGGTGTTGAAGGGAAGACGTAATAATTTTCTCAAACAGCTTAGGTATTGCCGAAAGTTTGGCAATGCCACGGTAGTTAGAAATATCCGATTTGTTACCCTTTTTAAAAAGCGGAATAATAAAAGACTCCTTCCAAATATCAGGGAAGCGACAAGTCTCACTCGATATAAAGAATAACCGAGATAAAGGCTTAGATAGGGAAATCGAACACATTTTAAGGATGCAACTAGGTATATTATCAGGCCCGGGTACGAAGGAAGACGTCATAGATGACAAGCTAGAAATAATACAGTCTTCAGTAATATTAGGAAAAAACATACAATTTAAATGTGGAATTGTGAAGGGATAAGGTGTGGGATCCGAAGCAGTAGAAGAATAAGTCGACTGAAAGAATTTAGCAAACAGATCTGCAATATCTGAATCACAATTAGCAGTCTGGTCATTAAGTCTGAAGGTGGAAGGTAGTAAATTACAGCGTCTTTTGGAATTAACAAAGTTATAAAATCTTTTGGGGTTATTATAAAATTCAACCTTACAGCGAACGATATAATTATTGTAGCATTGAGTATTTAAAAGGCAAAATTGAGATTTGGCTACACAATAATTTGCATAGTCAAGTCGCGAACCAGTTTTTTTAAATCTTTTAAAATATCTCGATTTAATGTTACGGAGATTAGAGAGCCTACGTGTGAACCAGACTGGCGCACTGGAGACGGTAGAGACATTCACATAAGGAACGCATTTATCAATTAGAGAATTAAGAGCAGAGTAGAAAAAATTTACTGCACAATCTATATCACAGCACTCAAATAGAAATGACCAATCAAAAGAGAAAATAAGGCTGTTAAGAAGATTGAAATTTGTTTTACGAAAACATCTGCGACGAGAATTTGAGATGTTATTGAATGAATTATTAACGGAATTGTAAGAAATAGTAATTTCAATGGTAGGGTGATAAGTATCTTCAGGCTTCACTAGGGGCTGTGTTTGTGATACAGCACTAACAGTGGGATCAGAGACAAAAACAAGATCGAGGATTCTTTTAGAAGAGTTAAGAAAAGAATTCAACTGATATAGCGGACATTCAAGTAGGCTATCAAGAAAAACATGTTGAGATGAAGGAATTAAGAAAGATAGATTATCATCAGCAAGCCAAGAAACATTAGGCAAGTTAAAATCACCTAAAGCTATAAAAAAATCACGATCTTTAAGACGACTAAAAATAGTTCGCAAAGCATCAGCATGGTGCATGTAGATCATCATATCAGAAGCTGGAGGAATGTATGAACAAGAGATATATAAGCTAAAGTTAGAACATGTAACTTCGACGCAAATAACCTCAACACCTAAGGGGAGATCAATCGGCACAACACTTGAGCACAGATTCGAGTTGACTGCAATGAGTACTCCGCCGCCACGACGACCAACACGATCAAGCCTATAAGAAATAAAGTTATTAGAAAGAATTTCATTATCCAGAACAGAGGAGTTAAGCCAAGTTTCAGAGAAAGCTAATATGTCAGCCGAAAAGGTTTGGCTATCGCAGAATAGTTTCGAGAGCTTGGTAAGAAGTCCTCTTACATTTTGATAGTGAATGCAAAGACTAGACGTTATTAGTTTTTTGAAGCAGAAGATACATTAGGAAGGTGGACAGGCAAAGGGCGGGAGCGCTTATTGGGCGCAAATTCGTGTACAACTAGGCCCTCTGGCCAAAAGTTAGGGTCAACCATAGCTGAGAAATACTCATTTGGTACAGTAATTTTAAAAGAGGAGATTTCGCGAGGCCTAGAAAACTTAAACTTTTGAATTAAAACCTTAGCAGGGCATATATTACCAATGTAAGCTGCCACAGACGATTCAGAAGTATCTGGAGCAAGCCTAGAGATAAATAATTGTTTACGATGAGGCACTACAGTTAGTGGAGGCGGAGGAGCATTGGGATCCGCAAGTGATTGAAAGCCAGCATGATCCAGTAATTGATCAGAGTTCCCGTGAGGGATAGATTGAGGTACACCAGGGCTTGTAGTGGGTACATCAATCTGAAAAGAAGAGCATAAAGAGGGACAAGAAGATGGTGTAGGCGAAAGTAAAATGGGAGAAGATGTAATAGAAAGTGCGGGCGACTGCTTATGAGGCAACTCAAGGGTACATTTCTTGGGCAATTCCTTAGAAGGTGGATCAAACTTGAATTGCGACAATAAATTTATGCTAGAGTCACACTCATTAGACAGCTGTTTGGCCATTTTATTTAGAGAAAGAAACTTTAAACGAAGATCCCTGTACATTCGGCTAAAATCAAGCTGCTGGCTGGCACAAGATGGGCAAGTCCAGCGCATTAAGCCAAGCTCAGGCTTAGACACAGACAAACCAGAAAATTTGTCGTAATCACGGCCGTTGAGGCCAGCACATTTTAAGTGAATAAGATTGTCGCAAAGCCAACACGATATTGCTCTATACTGATCGTCAAAACGATCAGAATGCTTGCAATTGGGTAGACAACAAGCCATTGAAAAGCCAAAATAAACACAAGGCAAAAAAAAAAAACAAGAAAAAAAATATATATAAAAATTTAAATAAACAGCACAAAGATAATTATCGATAAAAAATCAATAATTACAAATAAAACAAAGAGACAGCTAGAGTACACAGCACAAGAGAGAGTGCAAGAACAGTTATAAGACGAGCTTTGAGAGGCGGCCTTAGAAAAGTAATTACGCGGGAGGGAAGCTGAGCACAAGCACAAAGCAGAGAGAACAACAAAACCACTAGCACTGATGGTATGATGGGGGCGATGAGGGGAGCAACTGCAGAAGCAATGACGGGAGAGAACAATAAGAAAAAAAATAAAAACAATTTAGATGCACCAAACACTAATCACAAAAAAGAAAAAAACAAAACTGTTTAATTTGGCGAATTATGCAAATAAAACACAAGGGTTTCAAGCAAATGACACCAGCGAAAACGAAAACAAACTAGGCACAATTAAAAATTGGGAAAAAACAATATATATTAATAAAACTCAGGAGCTAAGCAAAAACACGACCGTCACGTCAGAGAGCAGAAGCTTTTAGCGTCACAACATCGATAATTCTCTACGCGGCACAGGTATGGACAGAGGCAGTAAAGACCGAGAGCTATACCAGAGGTATCCGGGCAGCATATCGTCTCAGTGCGCTAAGAGTATGTTGCGGGTTCAGGACCATCTCCGACGACGCCGCACTTGTTATTGCGGGAATGGTTCCGATCGAGCTACAGGTAGAGGAAGCTCGACTAGTAGCATCTTCGTCCGAGGATGTGCTATCTAGGAGAGAGAAGAGGGCTGATGCTAGAAGGAGAAGCATAGCCACATGGCAGCGGAGATGGGATGAATCCTCCAAAGGGCGTTGGACCCATAGATTGATCCCTGATGTGTGTGCGTGGCTTGGTAGACAACACGGTGCCGTAAATTTCCACCTTACGCAAATTATCAGTGGGCATGGCTGTTTTAGGTATTACCTACACCGCTTCGGACACGACGCATCTCCCTTCTGCCCGAACTGCGGGGACGGCGTCATCGAGGATGCAGAGCATGTCCTGTTCGTATGCAACCGCTTCTCTGACGAGCGGCAAGTGCTATACCAAAAAGTGGGTACCACCCTCACAGTTGGTAACCTGATAGAGGAGATGATTTCGAGTCAACATAAGTGGGACGCGGTAAACTCCTTCGCGGCTAGTGTGATGCGCGATCTGCGATTAACCGAACGCCGGAGGGCAGGTGTGGAGGCACGACAATAAAAGCAACACGGCTGCTGTGAAGCATTACCTTTCGGCCGTCCCGCAGCAGTTCTTGTCATTTTTTCTTGTATATTACTGTAGTGTACGTATTGTATCTTAATGTATTGTACGTACACTGTATGTATGCTGCCTCACTGTTAGATGTTAATAAATTTGTTAAATAAATAGAATTAAAAAAAAAAAAAAAAAAAAACACATACACATACACATACACATACACATACACATACACATACACATACACATACACATACACATACACATACACATACACATACACATACACATACACATACACATACACATACACATACACATACACATACACATACACATACACATACACATACACATACACATACACATACACATACACATACACATACACATACACATACACATACACATACACATACACATACACATACACATACACATACACATACACATACACATACACATACACATACACATACACATACACATACACATACACATACACATACACATACACATACACATACACATACACATACGGGCCGGGCCTGCGGAATACCCAGACGGCAATTGTGAGGGCCACAGAGGCGGTAATCCAGAAGCTCACTGATCTGGGTTCTGTGATGATAGGGTGGGGAAATTGCCCCATTAAAGCACTCGAAGAACGGCCACTAAGGTGCTTTAAGTGTCTTACCGTTGGCCATATAGCCGCAAGATGCTCCAGCATGGAGGACAGGTCACGTTGCTGCTTCAAATGCGGCGAAGTAGGCCATATAGCAGCCAATTGTCCTTCAAAGGATGCCAACTGCTTTCTATGTGCTGCACAAGGCCTGAGTCCAAGAAATCACCTAGCAGGCAGCCGCCTTTGCACAGCAAGGGGCGATTCGAGGACCCCTAAGCCGCCCAAATGACTTCGTCAGCACTGAAGATCCTGCAGCTGAACCTAAATCACTGCATCGCGGCGCAGGACCTACTGCAACAGACGATCAGAGAGCAGTTAATCGATGTAGCTCTTCTAAGTGAGCCCTACTCTACTGGAGAGTCATCCAAGTGGGTGACTGACGCCGACAGGAGATCCGCAATATGGTCTTGTGGGACATCAAGCCCGCTGCAAGACACAAGGTCCTTCCAACATTTCAGCAGAGCCACGGTGAATGATCTGGTACTGTACAGCTGCTACTTGCCACCCAGTTTACCAATTACTCGCTTCGGTGAGGTCTTGGATAACCTCGTAGAGGACGCCAGAGGCCGGCCACGAGTCGTTATTGCGGGCGACTTTAATGCCTGGGCAATTGACTGGGGCTGTCCAAGAACGGATGCAAGGGGTCGTATCCTGTTAGAGGCTTTTGCATCGCTCAATCTCGAGACGCTGAACACAGGGGGCAGGAATACCTTCAGCAGAGCGGGAACTGGTTCCATAATAGACCTGACATTCGCAAGCGAGACTATCGCCAGGTCGTCATCATGGGGTATCGGCGATTTTTACACGGCGAGCGATCACGAGGCCATACTGCTTACCCTGGCAAGTCGTCCTAGAGCGCTGCAACAAGTTTTCCCTCAGCGAAAATCCTTCCGCCCTGATACTCTAAATGTACCAACATTGCAGGCGAAGCTGGCGGGGCTGCAAGTTCGTTTGACCGCTGAAGAATCCGCAAATCATGTCATGGCCACATTAAGAGCAGCATGTGAAGGTAGCATGGCGCAGCGTACGTCGTACGGCAGACACCACAAGCCTGTGTGCTGGTGGAACGATAAAATTGAGGAGGCCAGGCGTAACTGCCTTAGAGCGAGAAGGCTTTACCAATGGTCCAGAGGAACCGCTCAGTTCGAGCCTCTACAAAGGCAGTACCAACTCCGGAGGAGACTTCTGAAGAAAGAAATCAGCTCAAGCAAGAAAGAAGCCTTCCTATCGCTATGCGATACGGCCGAGCAGGACCCATGGGGCAAGGCGTACCAAACGATAGTCAAGAGACTGCGTTCGGACCCACTCGATACCCCCTGCGACCCACTGTTCCTAGAGCGGATCGTGACGACTCTGTTTCCCAACTGCGAGAATGCTCTGCGTGACCATCCACTTCGTCACAGTGAGGATAGATTAAAGGAGTGCTCATGCGAGGAAGTAATTTCCATAGTCCGCAGGATGAGACCGAACAAGGCCCCTGGCCCAGACGCTATCCCGAACAGAGCTCTCGCTTTGGCAGTCTCACTTGTCCCCGAAGTCTTCACGGAGATGTACAACCAGTGCCTGCGAGAACGAAAATTTCCGAGCATTTGGAAACGGCAAAACCTATTGCTTCTCCCTAAGCCGGGCAAACCACCGGGCGAGGCATCCTCATACCGGCCCATCTGCCTGATAGATACTGCGGGTAAGGTTCTTGAATCTATCATAGGAGCTCGGATTCAGCAAGAAATCGAACGACATGGCGACTTATCCGAAATGCAGTTCGGATTCAGGAAAGCACGGTCCACTACTGACGCCATAAACAGGGTGGTCAATATCGCGGCGGACGCCATCGCTGGAACCAGATGGAGGGGCGGATCCAAGAAATACTGCCTGGTGGTTACATTGGATGTGCGCAATGCCTTCAACACGGCGAGATGGGGTAAAATCCTGGAAGGACTGGAGTCGTTTGGAGTATCAAGAGGCTTGGTGCAAATAGTAAGGAGCTATTTTGAAGGACGTACCCTACAATATGCCACTTCTGAAGGCACGAAGGAGCAGGAGGTTTCATCAGGAGTCCCGCAAGGCTCAGTCCTGGGCCCGCTCCTGTGGAACGTCATGTACGACGGTATCCTGAGGCTGCAGCTGCCGTCGCACACACAAATCGTCGGGTTTGCTGACGACGTAGCCCTGGTGGTGGTAGCGAAGGAGTTGAAGGATGCAGAGGCGTGGTGCACAGAAGCAGTCGCCAATGTGGAGCGATGGCTAAGCTCTGCTGGACTAAGCCTGGCGGCCCACAAGTCCGAGGCGGTCCTCATCAGCAGCAGGAAGCTAGTTGAGCGGGCCGAGATATGTGTCGGTACCACCCGGATTCTGTCGCAAAGGGCCATCAAGTACCTGGGAGTTATGCTGGACACCCGTCTGTGCTTTCGCGAACACCTCGACTACGCGAATCAAAGGGCCCTTGTCTCTGTAAGGTCCCTTTCTAGGATAATGTTGAACACCCGAGGCCCCAAGGAGGGACGTAGAAGACTGCTGATGAGCGTCACAAGGTCGATAGCCCTTTACGCCGCTCCTATCTGGGCCGGAGCAATGGACACAAAAAGCTACCGCCGCGACCTTGAAGCGACCTACAGACTGAGCGCAATAAGGGTGTGCAGCGCCTTCAGGACGGTGTCGGACGAGGCGGCACTGGTTCTGGCAAGCATGGTGCCGATTGACGAACTGGCCAGAGAATCCAACGCCATGTACTACGGCAAGAGAACGGACGCATCCAGCGGTTCTTCTTCAGAGACGGGCAACCGGCAACACCAGCGGCTACAAAGCATATGCCGGTGGCAGAGGCGCTGGGATCTATCGCCTAAGGCAAGATGGACGCACCGGCTCATTCCGAAGCTCGAACCCTGGTTGAACAGAACGCATGGCGAGGTAAATTTTTACCTAACTCAGCTCCTGAGTGGCCATGGCTGTTTTAGAAGCTACCTGAAGCGGTTTAGGCACGATACATCGGACGAATGTACATGGTGTGGTAGTGGAATAATCGAGGACGCGCACCATGTTACATTTCTTTGCCCGCGATATGACGAAGCGAGACAGAGCCTGTGCGATGAGGTCGGAGAGAGAGTCATGGCGGACAACTTGGTTCTGCTCATGTTGGCTGATGTGAAGAACTGGGAGGCGGCCAGTAAGTTCGCCGCTACCGTAATGAAGGAACTCAGAAGGCTAGAGAGAGAGAGAAGCTAGGATCTGGTAAAGCCGCATGCGAAGCAATGCCAAACAGGCGGTACCGCATGTGCTGCCCCGGTCCACTCGCCATCCCCCCCTTCCTACCAAAACGCAGTCTATATTGTGAAAATTTATGTATATATGTATTTTTGTTCTCTTGTAGTAAATTAATAAATGAATTAAAAAAAAAAAAAAAAAAAAACATACACATACACATACACATACACATACACATACACATACACATACACATACATATACACATACACATACACATACACATACACATACACATACACATACACATACACATACACATACACATACACATACACATACACATACACATACACATACACATACACATACACATACACATACACATACACATACACATACACATACACATACACATACACATACACATACACATACACATACACATACACATACACATACACATACACATACACATACACATACACATACACATACACATACACATACACATACACATACACATACACATACACATACACATACACATACACATACACATACACATACACATACACATACACATACACATACACATACACATACACATACACATACACATACACATACACATACACATACACATACACATACACATACACATACACATACATAGAATTTGGATACTGAAAAAAGTGGAATGTGTACTTCGTCGCGTCCCGGCTTTTCTGTAAAATTCCCGTCTTATCCGTGCTTGTAAATCTCGTAGTCCTGCAACATAATAGTTTGTTAGTGTAGCAGTCAACTCTTATTGTTACTTACGTTTCGCCGGCCGCCAGTCTGCATCGCAAGTGGAAAAAATTAAAACATAATTTTTTTCCCGGCCTCCTGCCGCGTCGGTCTTTTGGTGGTTGGAGGGGTGCGGGGCGCCTCCTTTCTGCATCACCCAACTTTTTCCTCCGTGTTGGTGTTGGTGGGGTGCCGGTCGCACCTTTTGATAATTAGCACGCTGTAAGTAAATACACAATTGGTGCGATAACCAGCTGTTGGCGGACCTGCCAAGCCGGTCTCGAAAGCTCTCCAGGGTCATCATTTGGGAGTCGAGCTTTCACCGCAAAACTTCTAAGCCGGGGTTCTCGATCACCTCCCACCAGACTAGCAGCATAGCAGCGCACCAGCTTAAGGCTTGGTGACGTAAGCGGTGGCGTACCTGGCAGCGGTGCTGCCTCTCATCGCCTGGTACCGGGTTCAAATCCGCTGAGTGGAGCGAAGAAATTTTAAATAAATTTGGAGCATTTTTATTTATTTTTTTTTCTTTCGGACGCGGGCCTCCTAGTACCTGGTTCGACTCCGCTGTGAGGATTTAGAATTAGAATTAAATTTCAAATTCTTTTAGAGTGTAGTATGTTCATACAACTAATAACTCAACACAATGAGCTCAACTTGTAACACTTTGTTGCAAGTATAAACAATTAAACATATACGCATTAAAATATAATTGTGCACTTGAATATGTTCATATGTATACATTGAAGTATTCACATAAACATATTCAAGTAAACATACAATTAAGCATGAACATATATGTATGTACATTTGTATATGCACATACATATATTCACATAAGCACTGTATGCACAAGCGTAACATGAGCTAGAGCCAGGCCAGCGTGTGACCGCTGACCAAGCACTTTGATGCATGCGCTCCAACAGTATGTATGTATGTATGTACTGACACTCTCCCTCTCTTTTGTAGCTGTCGCATAAGTCGCAGCATAAGAATATATATGTAAAATTAGCCTAAGCAAAAGAATAATTTGGAATAAAGAATTCAATCAAAAACTCCAGTCAACCGACACAGACGTGTCTCTGATTATTATTTTTCAACCCAACGGAACCCGGTCGAAGGAGTTTTTACATGGCGACCGTGACAGGACCTGAGCTGCACACAACATATATATAAATTATAATAACATAATTTTATATTGAAAAGCGATGACATCTAAATGATGCTGCGACAACTAATATATGGAAAAGTGACAACAACTAAATGAGGCTGCAACTTATTGGCAAGAAAAGAAACAACTGACAGAGATTGTAGCAACAACAACAGCATAAACAACAGAGACTAAAGAACAGCTATCAACATCAGCTTCAACACCATAATACTGAAGATATCTAGTGAATATATTTGAGTCTCGTTCGTTATCCCAACGATGAACATCAGCATCAACACATAAGTTTGACTAAAAAAAAAAAAAAAAAAATACATGAACAACAGTGAAGATATTACCTTTGCGGAATCTGCTCCTGTCGAGCAAAGGGATGCACTGACGCTAAAAGAAGCGCTAGAGCTGTATCCCAACGATGGACCGCGGCCACTAACAATAGAGGAGTACAGAGCCCGGCAGCAGACGAGAATCCCCAAAAAGACGAAACGGGGCGGTGAGGTGAGACGCCTGCTCACCCAGAAAAGACTGCAGCAGGATTTACTAAAGGCCAGCACCAACGAAGAAGACCGACAACGCTGCATAGAGCGTATCGAGAACCTAAAAACTGAACTTCGCCAAAGAGCGAAGAAACGCAAGGGGGCCGCAGAAATGCGCAAGCCTTAACTTGCCTTTAATTTAATAATAATAATTATAAGCCTAATAGCAAGTTGAAGCACGAAAGTGCAACTTGCGAACTTACTAACTTTCTGTAGGCTATTACTAACAATGTGGTTGGAGAATTTTTTTTTTTCATATAAATTTTTTTTTATTTCTAAATAACAATAACGAATGAAATGTAAATCTGAATTGTGAGCCAACCACATGCTCTATAATTTTTTCCACGTCTCTGGCTCGCTGTGCAAGACACAGTTGAGATAAAATTTTTTTTCTTTTGTCGTATAAAAAAAAAAAAATTTAATAATTTTTTTTTTAAATAAAATTTCATAAAAATTCATGAATCCATAACAATTTTTTTTTAATTCAAATATAAATTTTTATAATTATAATTCGTATTCAAGCAAATAAGAACGAAGCTTGAAATACTTAAAAAAAAAAAAATTTTTTTAGTAACTTTTAAACAAAAGGTTTTGAGATGTTTTTATGGGCTTTTGTTCCCTATTTTTTTTTCCCGTATTTGTCATATTCATTTTCATCCTGCTAAATTAGAATAGTCTCATATAGGATCGTTAGTCAGTGAGATTATTATTAGAATTATACACAAAAAAAAAAATTTTTTTTTTATATAAACTCCATATGTTCGATAATTCCATAAGTAAATTTGATGATATATCTCTTATACCCACAATGGGGTTAATAGAAACAAAATCAGTGGACTCCACTGCTAATGTAATAAATAAAATCGAATCATCAAATACTGACTTGAGATTAACGAACATATTGTTATTAATAATCGTCGTAATAATGTGCGCATATATTTTATATAAAGCTTATCTATTACACAATAAATGTGTAACCAAAAGAGCCATAAGCCAAGCTAATGACCTAGATAAGGTCTAAGAATACATATGCACACACGCGAATAACAATAAAAAAAAAAAAATAATAATTTTTTTTTATGTGGAAAACAATGGCCACTCTTGATAATTATTTTGGAAAAATAAACGCTAGGCATCCCAGTATTGTCCAAGATTTAATTGAGGTTTTTAGAAATGAGCATATCAATTCACCACAGAACTCAATAAACTTGGTACAAATTAAGTCAGCTTACCTAAATATAACGGGAGAAGAATTCCCAGTTCAAGGAAGCACTAGGGTACAGATGAGTTTCATCCTCACAGTACCATATGTATGTTGCTTTTCCAATGCAGCAGGCACATATCGTTTCTACCGAATGGAGGAACCGAGGCAGTAAGCCTCCTTGATTTTTTTATATACGTACATCCATATTAATAGGCCTAACAAGTTAGTGTAGAATATGGATAAGATAGAAACAAAAAGGCTACAAAAATACTTACCTTTCCTCGATTTCCTGATACAATCAGGCGAAACAAATCACAAATACAAGGAAATAAGGTATTGGATAGCCCACAACTACAAATTTACAAAAAATATTGTAGATCTTATGGAAAAATCCATAAAAGTAGCTTATAGTAGATTGTTAGCTAAGACTCCTTTACATAAAGACGTGCCCGGATGGGTCCACGAACTTTTTAAGGACTCGATCGCGCTGATAGACATATCAGAATCGAGTACAGACTCAGATGTAGAAATAATAGATACAGAATAATAATAAAAAAAAAATAAATAAACATAAACATTTTCGAAAATTTTGTTATTTTTAACAAACTATGGTTACTTGGGATGATATAATTGGAAAAGCTAGAATACACGCACAAGAATTAACTAAATCTTGTAAGTGCCTCTCATAAAACAGAGAAACATCCCAAGACACAGTAACCAAACACACGAAAATAATAACCGAGAAGCTCCAAGCTATTAGGGCAGTATTAACTGAGCACTATAGCAAACTAAAGGAAGGGCAAAAAACAGCCGCAAATGCGTTCTACAGTGATTGCAAACAAAAAGCAATAGCTGTGCTAAACAGACACAATATTGAATTTAAACAAACAACTGATTTGGAAACTTCAATAGTGCTGGAAGAAGAAACGCAACTAATGGCCGATGATGAAAGAGGTCAAGAAAAACCACCAGTGAGCTCTGATCAGTCAATTATAAGTCATAATAAACCAGCAATTCCAAAAGGAAGCAACAAAATGACTCAAACAGTGGTAGAATTCATAAACACAGCCACAAGGCTGCTACCATTCTTCGATGGTGACATTAAAAACCTACAAGGTTTCATTGGGGCACTTCGCGTACTTGATACCATAAAAGAAACGCATGAAGCAGTAGCCATCGAAATAATAAAATCAAAATTGAAAGGTCAAGCGGGTAATACGCTAAGCTCGGAAACAACGATTGACGAAGTTATACAAAAACTGTCAACAATCTTTAAGGGTGAATCAGTGGATCTTTTAACAGCAAAGATTAAAAATCTGCAGAGAAACCCTAATAACTGTGTTTCATACACAAAAGAGATTACTGAGTTGACCGACGCCCTAAAAGGCGCGTATATTTCGGATGGTCTTCCAAATGAACAGGCTATAAAATACACTACCAAAGTGGCAGTAAATGCTATGGTAAGTCATACCAAAAGTCAAAGAGTCCAGCTACTAATGGAATCGGGAAACTTTGATTCAGCCAAAGAAGCCATCACTAGATTTACCACTCTTTCAGTAGAGTCGGGCTCCACGGGAAGTTCCCAAAATAATACCATTTTTATGCCCAGCATAATGACCGCGGTAGACGCCGCTACAATAATAATGGTAACTGGAGAAACAACTCGAATTGGAACAACAACAATTCGAGCTGGAGCAATAACGATGCCCACAGAGCCCAACGAGGCCGAAATAATTCACGCTACCGAAGAGGCGGCCGTGGAGGTGGACAACAAAATAATAATAGACAAAACACAAATAACCAACAAAATGGTTATAACAATACAAATGTCCGAATTACCCAAAGCGACCAGGGAAACGGACAAGCTCCTCCAAATGCTCAGAGTTAAAAAATAAAGTATACTCTATCAACCTAAGTCTTAATAATTTCGTATCATTTAAGAATGTTGAAACCAATAAGAAAATAACATTCTTAATTGACACCGGTGCAGATATTTCAATAATAAAAGAAAATTCTGATGTATTTCATGACATCAAAGTAAACAAAACTGTAGACATTCGAGGCATAGGAGAAGGAGTAATAAATTCCAAAGGCCTGGTCTCAATAGAATTGCAGACAAGTAAATATATTATTCCATACGAATTTCATCTGCTTCATGCAGATTTCGCAATCCCATGCGATGGAATAATAGGATTAGATTTCATAAAAACTTTTAATTGCAAAATAGATTACAGCAATTCAGAAGATTGGTTTATACTTAGACCACAAACATTAAAGTACCCAATTTACGTTCCAATAACATTCAATTCTGGTAATAACTCAGCACTTCTACCAGCAAGATCCCAAGTGGTACGCAAAATAGAACTATCTTCAGCAGAAGGTAACATTTTAATTCCGAATCAGGAAATTAAACCGGGCGTTTATGTTGCAAACACTATTGCAACAGCCCAAAGTACTTATGTCCGATTCTTAAATACCACAGATAACTGCCAACTAGTAGGCTTTAACAATTTAAAATTTGAATCACTTTCGAACTACGATATAGTTCAAAATACCAAAGATTTAAGAAAAGAATCTGTAATTCATAAATTGAAGAAAAATTTCCCAACACTATTCAAAGACAAACTCGAAAAATTATGCACTGAGTATAGTGATGTGTTCGGACTTGACACCGAACCGATCACAACAAATAATTTTTATAAACAAAATTTAAGACTTAAGGATGATGAACCGGTATATGTGAAAAATTACCGGAGCCCGCATAGCCAAATAGACGAGATCCAGCGACAAGTTGGAAAGTTAATTGAACAGGGTATTGTTGAACCGTCTGTTTCGCCTTATAATAGCCCACTCTTACTAGTCCCAAAGAAAACACTTTCGGGATCTAAAGAAAAAAACTGGCGATTAGTAATTGACTATCGTCAAATAAACAAAAAATTGCTGTCAGACAAGTTTCCGCTCCCCAGAATTGATGATATTCTTGATCAATTGGGAAGAGCAAAATATTTTTCTTGCCTTGATTTAATGTCAGGTTTTCATCAAATAGAACTAGAAGAAAAATCAAGAGATATAACGTCTTTTTCAACGAGCAATGGCTCATATCGCTTCACGCGATTACCTTTCGGTCTAAAAATAGCACCTAATTCATTTCAAAGAATGATGACAATAGCATTCTCAGGGCTTGAGCCCAGCCAAGCTTTTCTCTATATGGATGATTTAATCGTTATTGGTTGTTCTGAACAACATATGATTAAAAATTTAGTAGATGTTTTTAAACTTTGCAGAAAAAACAATCTAAAACTGCATCCAGAAAAATGCTCATTTTTTATGCATGAGGTGACATTCCTAGGTCACAAATGCACAGACAAAGGAATCTTGCCAGACGACACAAAATTTGACGTCATCAAGAATTATCCAGTCCCACATGATGCAGATAGTGCTAGACGTTTCGTTGCATTTTGCAATTATTATAGACGTTTCATAAAAAATTTCGCCGAATACTCCCGGCACATAACAAGATTATGTAAAAAGAATGTTCCCTTCGAATGGACAGCAGAATGCGAAAATGCATTCCAATACTTAAAAGAAAAGCTCGTTCAACCTAATCTATTGCAGTACCCAGATTTCAGCAAAGAATTTTGCATAATCACGGATGCAAGCAAACAAGCATGTGGAGCAGTTTTAACACAAAACTATAATGGACTCCAGCTTCCAGTTTCATATGCATCAAGAGCGTTCACTAAAGGTGAAAGCAACAAGAGTACTACAGAACAAGAGCTAGCAGCAATACATTGGGCAATAACACATTTTCGACCATATATATATGGAAAACACTTCACAGTGCGAACAGACCATAGACCATTAACATATTTATTCTCCATGGTCAACCCGAGTTCAAAACTAACACGCATGCGGCTAGAATTGGAAGAGTACGACTTTACAGTAGAGTATTTGCGAGGTAAAGACAATTTTGTGGCAGACGCCTTATCGCGGATAACTATATCCGAATTAAAAGATATGAGTATAAAAGTCCTGAAAGTCACTACCAGGCAACAAAGTAGACAGAAAAACTGCGCAGTTAATAAAGAAGACCTTTTGCCAAGGCAAAAACTTCAAAATGCTTCTAGGCCCAACGTATACGAAGTCATCAATAATGACGAGGTACGAAAAGTAGTGACCTTGCGAATAACAGAATCTAAATGTTCACTGAAACATGGAAAGAAAGTTATGGCAAGAATTGAAGTTAGCGATTTGTATACCAATGGAATTCTCGACTTAGGTCAGTTCTTCCAAAGGCTTGAAATGCAAGCCGGTATACTTGAAATCAGCCAACTAAAACTGGCACCGAGCGAAAAGATCTTTGAAATTATTTCAATAGATTCTTTTAAAAATATGGGCAATACTATATTGAAAACATTAAGAGTAGCGCTACTCCAGCCGGTGACCCTAATAGAAAATGAAAAAGAAAAAGAAGCAATACTGTCTACATATCATGATGATCCAATTCAAGGAGGTCATACTGGCATTACCAGAACGCTGGCAAAAATCAAAAGACACTACTATTGGAAAAATATGGGACGCCATATCAAAGAGTACATAAGGAGATGTCATAAATGCCAGGTGTCAAAAACGACGACACATACGAAGACTCCCATGATAATAACAGAAACACCAGCGAAGGCTTTTGATAAGGTTATAGTGGACACAATAGGTCCACTACCAAAATCAGATAATGAAAATGAGTATATTGTCACATTGATATGCGATCTGACAAAATACCTAATAGCCATTCCAGTTGCATCTAAGAGTGCAAGTAATGTAGCTAAAGCTATATTCGAAAATTGTATACTACAGTACGGTCCAATGAAAACACTCATTACGGACATGGGAACTGAGTATAAAAACCAAATTATAACAGATATATGCAAGTACATGAAGATTAAAAATCTGACATCTACAGCATACCACCACCAGACCTTAGGGACAATAGAACGAAGTCATAGAACATTCAATGAATATATTCGTTCATACATATCAGCAGATAAGTCCGATTGGGATGCTTGGATACAATATTTCACTTATTGTTACAACACAACACCCTCGGCAGTGCATGAATATTGTCCATACGAACTAGTATTTGGAAGACTACCAAATCAGTTCATAGATTTTAACAAAATCGATAGAATAGATCCAATATACAATTTAGACGACTACTCTAAGGAAATAAAGTTTAGAATAGAAATAGCATATAAAAGAGCTAGGATAATGTTAGAAAACCATAAGTTAAGTAATAAAAAATACTACGACAAACATATTGCCGATTTCAATTTAAACATAGGAGATAAAGTTTTATTAAGAAAAGAAATAGGTCATAAACTAGATGCTAAATATATAGGGCCTTATAAGGTAGTGAGTATAGAAGAAAATGACAATATATTAATAGCAGATAATAAGAATAAATACCAAAAGGTTCATAAAAACAGACTAAAACCATTTTCGGAATGATCAACCGAAAAAAAAAAAAAAATAATAATTATCATGATACTTAAGTAATTTTTACAAAAAAAAAAAAAAAAAAAATCTTTATGGATTCATCTATTATTGAAAACAAATTCACGCAATTTCGAAAAACAAGAGAAAGAAAATTTGCCTAAAGAGACACAAACAAAAAAAAAAAAAAAAACTTTCCTAAGATACACCTTTACTTTACCTTTTATTTTACCTTTCTATATAAATAATCATTACAATAACTACATAATATTACGTTATTCTCTAAAAGGGGAGGTGTAGTATGTTCATACAACTAATAACTCAACACAATGAGCTCAACTTGTAACACTTTGTTGCAAGTATAAACAATTAAACATATACGCATTAAAATATAATTGTGCACTTGAATATGTTCATATGTATACATTGAAGTATTCACATAAACATATTCAAGTAAACATACAATTAAGCATGAACATATATGTATGTACATTTGTATATGCACATACATATATTCACATAAGCACTGTATGCACAAGCGTAACATGAGCTAGAGCCAGGCCAGCGTGTGACCGCTGACCAAGCACTTTGATGCATGCGCTCCAACAGTATGTATGTATGTATGTACTGACACTCTCCCTCTCTTTTGTAGCTGTCGCATAAGTCGCAGCATAAGAATATATATGTAAAATTAGCCTAAGCAAAAGAATAATTTGGAATAAAGAATTCAATCAAAAACTCCAGTCAACCGACACAGACGTGTCTCTGATTATTATTTTTCAACCCAACGGAACCCGGTCGAAGGAGTTTTTACAAGAGCTGAAATTTGATCAATACTAGTGGTTTTTCTGCGATACTCCTTGGCACGGTAGGGGTTCAAATCCGCGGCGGGTAATCTTGGATTCAAAAAAAAAAACAAATTATTTTTATTTTATAATTTGTTTTCCATAGTAGTTTTTTTGAATACATAGTTCTTTTTACTGTTCCTTGTCTATTGTCGGGCTGCGTCAATAGGGGCAATTGTTGGTGTCGTCGCCGAGTCGGAGCGGCATAACTCCCAGCGTTGCGGCAAGAGGAAATTCTTGTCCTGCGAGGGAAATTGCCTCTAGAACGCGCGGCCGAGTCAATAATGATGAAGCGGACGCCGCCACCGCAGCGGCAGCAGGTGGCAAGACCTCTTGCACTCGCCCCGTCGGTGCCTGTGGCAACACCAGACGCTGCCCTAGTAGTGGATGCTCACGAGGCAACGCCGAAAAGGCTTAGAAGCCCATCTGTTGGGGCTGAGGGGACCGATGGCGAGGCAGCCAATAATGGGGCCTGCATTAAAAAAAGCAAGGTGGGGCAGGTGCGGCCTACTTGCAACGAGTTGGAGGAAATGGGCCATATTCTGGCCTCAATTGCTACCCATTATAGCAGAGATAAGGATGCTAGTGGCAAAATTAACCGCAGCATCACTAACGAGTTTAGGGAGAAGGTTGCTCGGCTGCGAGAACTGTAACATGTAGCAGTGATCGCCTTGCTTCAAGACAAAGGGCCGATCTCGCAATTGCCAGTGGCGTGTGCCACTTGCAGCAAGTCTCCACCTAAACGTGTGAGTAGGCAACAGCAAACAGAACTGGTGAATTCACCGTCTAAGCGGGATAAGGTGTGTCAAACGTCGCCATTCGATGACTCAGGTCGTCACCAAGCGAGGCCACACCAGCAGAAGACGCAACAGAAGAATCGCCAACACCCACAGAAGTCGTCTACACGGCTTCAGACTGCGCAGTACCAGCAGGGGCAGCAACAGCTCCATCAGCAGAGCCAATCCAGTCAAATTGGATCACAGCAACAAGCCATGCAGCACCAGCAGCTACACCCGTCTGATGTGGAGCAGCCTAGGGCACAGCAAAATGCCCAAAGCAGCCAAGAATGGGTAAAGGTGGGCCCTTCGAGGTCCTCCCGCAAGCCTAAAGCGAAAATCAGTGGGAAACTTCAGAAATCCCGCCCGGAGGCGCTACTAATTCAGGCGAACGTAGGCTTGAGTTATAGCCAAGTTTTAGAGCGCGTGACGAGGCGCACTGACGGGCAGCTGGATCACGTCCGTGAGCACGTAATGCGAGTTCGACGCACCGCTAAAGATGGGCTTCTCCTGGAACTCCGGAAATGCACAGCGGACACAACCCAGTCCCTTAAGGAGGCGATCAGTCAAGTCCTTGGCGAGGAGGCAGGTGTGAAAGCTCTAACCCGCCAAAGGGCTGTAGCTATTCACGGCATGGACGAGAAAGCGACGCCCCAGGAATTAGTGGCTAAGCTGGCTGACCAAGCCAAAGTCGAGGCGACGTCGCTTAGAGTAAGAAGCTTCCGGTCTAGTTTTCGGAATACGATGTCAGCCGTGGTTTGTGCTCCCGAGGCAGTGGCATTAAAACTCCTAGAGGTGGGCAGAGTTCGAATTGGATGGGATAGCTGCCGAATAAAGGAGCTTGAAGCGCAACCTGCGCGCTGTTTTCGATGCCTATGTGTTGGCCACATCGCCGCAAACTGCCCAAGCGACACAGATAGGTCAAATTGCTGCTTCAGGTGTGGCAATCCTGGTCACAAGTCTGCAGACTGCTCGGCCGCCGTCAAGTGCTTTTTATGTGCCGAGATGGGCTTGAGTCCCTTAAACCACATAGCGGGTAGCCGCGCGTGCCCATCCAGGGGTGCCCAGAGGATGCAGAAAGACGCCAAATGACTCAGCCCCATTTGAAGTTCTTGCAGTTGAACCTGAATCACTGCATAGCGGCTCAGGACCTGCTTCAGCAGACTGTGCGTGAGTTGTCGGCGGATATAGCTCTACTGAGTGAGCCCTACAGAGTAGGAGAAAGTGGCCGCTGGGCCAAGGCAGCGTGCGGCAAAGCAGCAATTTGGTGCTGCGGTAGTAACGTGCTAGTCATGCAGGACGTCCTATCTGCGGACGGCTTTGTCAGAGCGCGGATCGGCAGAAACTGGGTGTACAGCTGCTACCTTGCACCCAGCCTGTCACTGGAGCGTTTCGGAAGCATTCTAGACAGCATCTCGAACGACGCAAGAGGACGCCAAGGTCTCATCATCGGTGGGGATTTCAACGCGTGGGCCACCGAGTGGGGCAGCACCCGTACTGACGCCCGCGGCCGTATTCTTCTTGAAGGTTTTGCCAACTTAAGCATATCTCTGCTTAACGTCGGCACACAACACACTTTCCGAAGGGCCGGCACAGGATCGGTGGTGGATCTTTCCTACGCCAGCGACAGTATTGCTGCTTCGGCTGTTTGGAGCGTAGGCATGGCATACTCTGCCAGCGATCATGAAATAGTGACATTCTCCGTAGGCAGAAACAGGCACCCGCCAGCGCGAACGTTACCGCTTCGGAAATCCTTCAAGGTGGACGCTTTCAACCCGCTTTTGTTCGCTGAAAGCCTGGAAGGACTCACGGAGTGCCCCAACACAAACGCAGAAGAGGCTACGAACCTGATCATGTCGAGACTCGATGAAGCGTGTGTTGCCAGCATGGCCCAGCGAGGGTCATTCTCGCGCCACCACACCCCAGTCTGCTGGTGGAACGAGGCAATCGCTGATGCCAGAAGGGCTTGTCTTCGAGCGAGACGGCTATATCAGCGGGCAAGACATTCGCTCAACTTCGAGGCTCTCGGTCTGGAGTACAGAAGGCGGAGGAAAGCCCTTAAGGTGGCGATCAGGGATAGCAAGCGTGAATGTTTCCTCGAGCTATGTGATTCGGCAGAACAAGACCCTTGGGGCAAAGCCTACCAGACGGTGGTCAAACGAGTACACGGAAACAGGCAGTCATCCCCATCAGACACAACCACTGTACGCTCCATCGTCAGCAGCCTATTTCCCGACGCCCCGGAGTTATCGCATGTGTCTCCCTTGGGGACACACCTTCAAGTGGAAGAATGCTCGCTTGCTGAGGTCATCGAGACGGTGAGGCGTCAAAAGCCAAATAAAGCCCCGGGTCCCGACTCTATCCCCAACATCGCACTTAAACTGGCAGTAACGATACTCCCTCATGTATTCACGGAGTTGTACTCAAAATGCATAAGAGAAGGAGTCTTTCCCACCAGGTGGAAGTTACAAAATCTTGTGTTGTTGCCCAAGCCCGGAAAACCACCAGACGAGGCATCCTCGTATAGGCCCATTTGCCTGTTGGATACAGCTGGCAAGGTGCTGGAATCGATGCTTTGCTCGAGACTGGAGTCGGCGATATTAGCAGGCGGGGGCTTATCCGAGCACCAGTTCGGATTCAGAAAGGCCAGATCCACAATCGACGCAATAAACCGTGTGGTTCACTTGGCAGCTGAGGCAATCGACGGCTCTAGATGGAAAGGCGGCAGTAAAGAATACTGTATCGTGGTGACGCTCGACGTGAAGAACGCGTTTAACTCAGCAAGGTGGGATCGCATACTGGACGCGCTGGCAACATTCAATATCCCAAGCTACCTGATGAACTGCGTGCGGAGCTACTTTCGCGACAGGAGAATCCGATACTTAACGGAGGATGGCCTGGAAGAAAGAGGGGTATCGGCTGGTGTTCCACAAGGATCCGTCCTGGGCCCCTTGTTATGGAACACCATGTACGACGGAGTCCTGCGCCTTGAGTTCGAGCAGCACACACACATTGTCGGGTTTGCTGACGATGTCGCTCTGGTGGTTTCGGCGAAGGACCTTCACGTCGCCGAAGAGCGTTGTAGCGTGGCGATAGCCAAAGTTGGCCAATGGCTATCGGCCGCAGGGCTTAAATTGGCAGCGCAAAAGACCGAGGCGGTGCTCATTAGCAGCCGGAAGCGCGTCGAAACCGCAAAAATCAGAGTAGATGACTCCCTCGTGGTATCCAAGCGTGCCATTAAATACCTAGGCGTCATGCTTGACACTAGATTGTCCTTCAAGGAGCACTTAGAATACTGCAGTAGCAAGGCAGCTGCGTCGGCCCGGTCCCTAGCCCGTATATTGCTGAATACGCGTGGCCCGAAGCAAGGACGGCGCCTGCTACTATCGAGCGTAATAAAATCCACTGCCCTGTACGCAGTTCCTTCCTGGATAAAAGGTGTGGAGGTTAGGAGCTATAGGAGGAGCCTCGAGTCGACTCATCGTCTAAGTGCTATTAGGGTGTGTAGCGCTTTCCGCACCATATCCGATGACGCAGCTCTGGTGATCGCTGGAATGATGCCCATCGATGAATGTGCGGCAATTGCGTCGGCCACGTTTGTAGCATCAAGGCAATCAAGTGGCAGCAATATAACCCAACCAAGAGGACAGGCGCGACTCATGGCATGGCAGCACTCCATGCGCAGATGGCAAGAGAGGTGGGACTCCTCGCCCAAGGGACGGTGGACCCATACACTAATCCCGGACATCACACAATGGGTGTCGAGGAAGCATGGTGAGGTTGACTACTACCTTACTCAGCTCGTGAGCGGCCACGGGTGCTTCAGGAGTTACCTGAAGAGGTTCCACCACGATGTCTCCGACGAGTGCACATGGTGCGGCGCTGGAATCATAGAAGATGCGAGTCATGTGCTGCAACACTGCCCAAGATTTGACGAGGAAAGACACCGGTTGGAGAGGGTCATGGGCGTGCCGGTGACGCAGTGTAACCTCGCCGGGATGATGGTCGCAAACTCTAACGTGTGGCAGGCGGCCGCCGCCTTCGCCGCACACGTGATGAAGAAACTTAGGCAGTTGGAGAGGGAAAGGTCGGCGAATTAAAGAAGCACACGGTCTGCGAAGCAATACCGACAAGTCGTCCCGCAGTAACCGTAATCCTTTTTTCATTATGCCCGACTTCGTACACATACACATACACATACACATACACATACACATACACATACACATACACATACACATACACATACACATACACATACACATACACATACACATACACATACACATACACATACACATACACATACACATACACATACACATACACATACACATACACATACACATACACATACACATACACATACACATACACATACACATACAGATTCATTGAGACACAGATTCGTCGAGAGGTGCAGGTTGTGTTTTTTAAGTGCTCCGTAGTTTGATCGCGACGGTGCCTAGAAATCCAAGTTTATATTAACCAGGGAAGAGACTCTGTGCCACACTACTCACCCGAAGCAGTTTTCTTGTGGCGGCGACTTGCCATAGCCAGGGCCACTAGCGTATAGGCCTTGTGACTGTTTCAACCAGTTTTCATCTTGGTGGTGCCCCCGGGGGGGGTTTTGGCGCCTTTTGTCTGCCCACCGCTGCCTCCTTCATTGTATTGGTGCGTAGAAATCATCTCTATTATCCAGTGCCCTCTCTGTCCTGGACACATTAACACTTGTTGCAGCGAATAAAAACAATAGAGTTGCCCCATAAAGCGCCACTGATCAGCTGAGCGACCAGTGTTGCATAACGCAGAAAGGCTTTGGGCGGTGCCCAGGGCTGCATCCGCCAGGGGGCGCTCAAGTGTCTTTTCTGCTTGGCCGTTAGATTTTAAATCCAAGCCGGGTTACTATCAACGCCTGAATAAATGGACAAAATTGCAGCGTCTATGGATCAAGCACGCTGGGACTGTGCATCTAGTGACCCAGTAGGCGTGGAGGCAATTTTCGGAAAGTCCAACAGGATGATGCGGTCACCAGTCTCATCGCCAGGTGGGCGCCCGTTGCAGGTGCAAAACAGCCAAAACAGCGCGGCTCTGGCAACAAGTCCTACTGTGATATCGGGCATACCGGAGCTTGATGATCTTGGCAGCCTCCTCTGCCAATTGGAGAATACTTTCAAGAAGAAGGATGATGGTAAGCCGCAGGTCCGGCATGTAAATCAGAACACAATGCAGGACATACGGCGGATGATAGAGCTGCAAATTGCCATCTGTCACAAACTACGCGGTGACAAAAGCCAAGCAGCATGTAAGGTTGAGATGGCCACGCAAACTTTGCCGGTCACCGCCAACGCCCAGTCAATTGGAGCCACAGTTAGCCATGCTGACAGCCCGAAGCGGCAAAGAGAAGACGCAGTGGCGCAGAGAAATACTCCACCAAAAAGCAACGTAGCAGCGGGCAGACGTATGCATCCAAACTAAGAGGCGGCGCAACTAGGCCAAACACGGCGAGAAATCATATCACAGAGCATGCGATAGCACCAGCGCAAGAATCTGCAGGAAAAGATGACTCTGGCCCAGAATGGCAAGTGGTAGGCGCAAAGCGCAAGCCACCTATGCGCAGAGGCAGGCCTGATGCCATAATAATTAAGGCGGACGAGGGGACTTCGTATGCGGATATGCTCAGGATGGTCACCAGGCGCGAAGATGGGCGGCTAAGCTGCGTTAAAGATAACGTTGCAAGGGCCAGAAAGACTCAGAACGGCGACCTCTTGTTGGAGTTAAAAACTAAGGATGAAGGCAACAAGCTACAAGAAGAACTGAGCAGTGTACTGGGAACAACCACCAAAATTCGCATAGTCACGGATGTAACACATCTCGAGTTACGCAAACTGGACTGCCTGGTAACAAAAGCAGATATTATTGCTGCTATAACCAGGGAAACTGGCACCGGCCCAAGCCAAATAATGGTGAAGGCGTTGAGACCCACATTTAACGAAACCCAGATGGCAATTGTTTGCCTGCCAAAGAATAGTGCGGCAATTCTCCTGAAGATAAAGGACTTCGTCGTTGGCCTGTTTAAATGCCAAGTTAAACAGAGAGCAGCCACACAAAGGTGCTACAAGTGCCTAAACTTTGGACACGTTGCCGCTAAATGCAACAGCAGCATAGATCGGACAAACTGGTGTTTTAAGTGTGGACAGACAGGGCATAAGTCAGCGACATGCAACGAAGCCCCAAATTGTTATAACTGCGCAGCGATAGATCGCGACCCCAGAAACCATATTGCTGGTAGCAAAGAGTGCCCCCTGGGCAAAACAGGAGAGCAACCAACCTGTCTATAATGGTTAAGTTCATACAGTTGAATCTTAATCATTGTGCAGCTGCGCAAAGCTTGCTCGCGCAAACGGTGAGGGAATTGGATGTAGATGTTGCTATTCTTAGTGAGCCATACAGAGTAGTGGCTAGCAGCCTGTGGGCAGCGGATATAACTGGCAAAGCGGCTATTTGGACCTGTGGCAAAAACCCACTGCTCATCCAGTCTGTGCAACGAAACAACGGTTTTGTGCGGGCAAAAATAGATGACGTATGGCTCTACAGTTGCTATTTGGCACCAAGCCTAAACATACGTGAATTTGAGGCTGTGCTTGACCAACTCTCTGCAGACGTGCGTGGAAAGACCAAAGTAGTTGTTGCCGGCGATTTTAATGCTTGGTCTGAGGAATGGGGCAGCAGCTCAACAAACGCGAAACGCCGCACGGTACTCGAAGCATTCGCCACCACAGATCTGGTAGTGTTGAACACAGGCAGCGAGTTCACATTTAACAGAGCGGGCTACGGCTCTGTCATCGACGTGACCTTCACCAGCAGGCAAATTTTAAACACAGCTAAGTGGGAGCTTTGCAGCCATTATACAGCCAGCGACCATACAGCAATCATATGCACTATTGGCGACAGTCCAGCAGCAGCTGCAGTTACACCGGACAAACCAAAAATGTATAGGGTGGATACATTTAATCCGGAAACATTCGCATCGACATTATGCTTTCCAGCCATGGTAGGAGATGCTAATGATTTATCTAGGAAATTAATGGCCGCTATCACTGCAGCATGCGACAGCAGCATGGCCGTACGCAGGAGCCATAGCAGGCACAAAAGGTCTGTTTACTGGTGGAATGCTGGAATTGCTGAGGCCAGGAATAGATGCCTGCGGGCGAGGCGATGTTACCAGAGAGCCCGAGGACAAGGAAACTTCACCAGCCTGCAACAAGAATATGCTGATCGCCGCAGATTACTCAACAGGCTAATCAAGGACAGCAAGCGTAAGTGTTTTTTGGAGCTGTGCAACGAGGCTGAAACTGACATCTGGGGCATGGCATACAAGCTAGCCATGAAGAAGCTTAAGGCGATAAAGCCAGCAGCACCGTTAGAACAACATATGGAGCATATCGTTAAGACGCTGTTCCCAAGTTCGTCAACGGTATTGCCAAGGAACGAGAGTCCCACATTAAGCGAATACAGCCCGGTAACTACAGATGAGGTGCTATTGGCAGCAGGGCACCTGCAAGACAACAAAGCCCCTGGCCCCGATGCAATTCCTAACAAAGCTATCAAGTTAGCTGCCCGCTTGCAGCCGGAAAAATTTGCAGATGTATTTTCCAAATGTTTTAAAGAGTGCACGTTTCCCGAAATTTGGAAAAAGCAGAACCTGGTGCTTATTCCGAAGCCGAACAAGCCGCTTGAAGATCCATCTGGCTACAGACCGCTCTGCATGCTTGACGCTGCGGCCAAAATGCTAGAGAAAATCATCAGCACAAGGCTGGAAGCCGCCATCTCACAGGCTGGAGACCTTTCGCCCATGCAATTTGGATTCAGAAAGGCCAAATCCACGTTGGATGCACTATCGACAGTAGTCGACATAGCGGAGAAGGCGATTGAAGGGCAACGGTGGAAAGGTGGCGGGAAAAAAATACTGCCTCATAACCACACTCGATGTTAAAAACGCTTTTAATACGGCCAACTGGACAAAGATAATTGATGCACTTGGCAGATTCCAAGTACCGGAGAATCTCATATTCACCATAGAGGATTACTTCCGGAACCGCGTATTAAATTACGAAACTCGAAATGGATTACGATCCTATGAAATCAGGGGGAGGAGTACCGCAGGGCTCAGTACTTGGCCCGCTTCTGTGGAACGCCATGTATGATGGCATACTGCGCATAAATTTGCCCCCAGAATGCCACATCGTAGGATTTGCTGACGATGTAGCGCTAGTGGTCGTCGCAAAACAATTACGTGAGGCGGAGGAGAAAACGGTGGTGTCCATGGGCGCAGCAAAACAGTGGCTTTCTGATGCAGGGCTGACACTAGCGGACCACAAAACAGAGGCTGTCCTTGTAAGCAGCCGAAAGACGGTGGAAGTTGCCAAAATCGAACTGGAAACGTGTACCATACAATCGAGCAGATCGATAAGATACCTTGGTGTCTTACTGGACACAAGACTTTCTTTTTAAGGAGCATCTGCAACATGTCAATACAAAGGCAGCAGAAACATGTAGATCACTGAGCCGCATAATGATGAATGCAAGGGGCCCACGGCAAGCACAGAGAATGTTGCTTATTAATGTTGTCAAATCGACCATACTTTATGGTGCACCGGTATGGGCAGAAGCGATGCAGCGGAAAACGTATAGAAGAGGACTGGACTCTACATACCGTCTTGGAGCTCTGCGTGTTTGCCGTGGCTTCCGGACCATTTCCGATGACGCTGCACTAGTCATTGCAGGGATGACACCCCTCGACATACTGGCAAAAGAGGCGCAAATGATCTTCCAGCAACGGCAGGGACAAGTATGGACCCCCACGACCAGGCGAACAATTATTAAAATGGCGAAAGAAGCCAGCCTGGCAGAATGGCAGCATCGATGGGCAAGCTCAACAAAAGGCCGGTGGACTCACAAGCTGATACCCGATATAGATGCCTGGATAAATAGGCGTCATGGCGAAGTCACCTTTGAGCTTACGCAGTTCCTTAGTGGTCATGGCTGTTATAGGACATACCTGCACCGTTTCGGACACGAAACCAGTAATGAATGCACATGGTGCCAAGAAGATGTGGCGGAAACACCGGAACACATCATATTCGAGTGCCCAAGGTTCCAGGGAGAGATACCCACAGTCGCCAATTTGACAAAAAACATGATGAGAACAAAACGGTCGTGGTCAGCAGTGTGCAACTATGCATTCGTGACTATGAGCAAGCTAAGGCTCCTTGAGCGAGAACATCACGCTGGAGGGGCATAACTGATGCCCGCCATTATCCCTGCGACGCAATACCGCAAGGCAGTTCCGCAGGATTCTCAATGGCAACACACAAAATTTCTCATTCCTTATCTCTGTCCTATTATTTCTACTTATTTAACCTATGTTACCACCTGTCCTATTAATTGTTAAAAAACTTGTTATTACTTACTACACTACATTTTCACATTTCAAATAAACGAATTAAAAAAAAAAAAACACATACACATACAGGACAAGGTGTAAAGGTTGACCTGAGAGGAACGTGTATTTCGTCGCGTCCTGTCTTTTTTGTGAAATCTTCGGTTTATCCGTGATCGTTGATCTCCTAGTCCTGCAATTATATTGTCTATTAGTGTAGCAGTCTCACTCGTGTTGCTACTCACGTTCCGCCGGTCGCCAGTTGCATTGCAAGTGAAAAATTAAATTCGTTTTTTTTTTTTTTTTTCCGGCCTCCTGCTGCGCCGGTTCCTTTGGTGGTCGGAGGGGTGCGGGGCGCTTTCCTTTTGCATCTCCCGACTTTTTCCATCGTATTGGTGGTAGTGGGGTGCCAGCCGCACATTTTGGTAAATTTTTTCTTCCACCCACACTGTGAGTAAACACATAAGTGGTGCGATTATCAGCTGTTGGCGGACCTGCCAAGCCGGGCTCGAAAGCTCTCCAGGCTCATCATCTGGGAGTCGAGCTTTTTCTCCGCAGACCACCCAAGTGCCGCTTACTTCTAGGCAGTGGTTTTAAATCACCTCCCACCTGTCCAGCAGTATAGCAGTGCACTAGCCCTAGCGTTGGCGACGTAGGCGGTGGCCTAACAAGCAGCGGAGCTGCCGTTGGATTCGGTCGGTACCCCTGGTTCAAATCCGCTGAGCGGAGTAAATAAAAAAAAAAAAAAAAAAAAAAATCTAATTTAAAGTTGGAGCACTTTTATTTCTATTTAAATTATTTTTTAAATATCTCCGTTTTTTTCCCTTTACTTTCGGAGGCGGGTCTCAAAGTACCTGGTTCAAATCCGCTGGAAGAAATTAAATTTTCAAATTCATTTCTTTTGGGAATTTAATTAGCATAAGTGGCATTGCTGTGATATTCCTTGGCACTATAGGGGTTCAAATCCGCTGCGGGCCCATATTCCCGCTGCCTGCTGGAATTATCTAAAGGAAGCCGAGCCGGAGCGGTATAACTCCCAACGCTCATCAGGGGGAAATACCTGGTAACAGGCCGAAGATAATGGAAGGAGCGGAGCTAATGGTGTTCGGGCGTAGCAGAATGTTGCTACATTCGCCTCCAATCCATGACGAGTTGCCTCTGCGAGGGGCTGCTAGCCATCAAGAGGACACTCCAAAAAGATCGCGTGACGCCATGAGTCCAAACGGAGAAGCTGCAATTGACTGTGCCCCTCCGAAAAGGTCAAAACTGCAGCCTGTCTGCAAAGAATTAACAGAAATGGGCGTACTGTTGGAGGAGATCTCGGAGAGGATCAAGCCCGAGAAAGAAGGAGGCAAGCGGGCCATTACCAACTCCCTTCGGGAAAAAGTTGAGAGGCTAAAAGAGCTCCAGGCGGAAGTCAGCTCCAGACTCAGTGGACACCCAATCGAGTCAGTGGCATTGGAGGCATGTCCCAATTGTTCGAAGCCGCCACCTGAGCGTGTCAGTCGTGGGCAGCAGACTGAAGAATTGTTCTCCGTGACCATGCTATCCCGGCCTACGCAAACTTCACCAGTGGAAAAGCGCGGAGACAAGGCATCAGGCCCATCTGAACTCTCTCTCTCGCGGCAGACCAGCGCTCACGCATCCAAACAGCGTGCTAAAAAACGGCAACCCGCGAAATCCCAGCAGCATCAGCAGGCCCCACCTACTCCCCAAGGTGACAAAGCGCGCCATAAAACAGTGGATCATGGGACAACCGAGGACAACCATGGATGGAACACAGTCGGCCCCGCAAAGCCTCGACGTGGAGCCTCCTCGATGCAGGCCAAGCCGAGACTCAAGCATAGACCTGATGCAATTTTAATCGAAGCCAGCGACGGGCTTAGTTATAGCCAAGTACTCAAAATGGTGACCAGGCGCACGGATGGCAAGCTGCAACATGTCCGTGAGCACGTCTCCAGAGTTCGGCGTACTGCAAACGACGCGCTGATTCTGGAGCTCCGGAAGGACCCAGCAACTGACATCAAGTCACTCGGGGAAAATATCACCATGGTATTAGGTGATAAGGTAGGAGTAAGGGCTCTCCAGCAGCAAAGAGCTATAGCAATCTACAACCAAGATGCAGCGGCGACTCGGGAGGAGTTACTGACAGCGCTAGCTTCACAGGGCAAGGTCGAAGAAAACGCGCTCACCGTAAGGAGCATACGGCCGGGCCTGCGGAATACCCAGACGGCAATTGTGAGGGCCACAGAGGCGGTAATCCAGAAGCTCACTGATCTGGGTTCTGTGATGATAGGGTGGGGAAATTGCCCCATTAAAGCACTCGAAGAACGGCCACTAAGGTGCTTTAAGTGTCTTACCGTTGGCCATATAGCCGCAAGATGCTCCAGCATGGAGGACAGGTCACGTTGCTGCTTCAAATGCGGCGAAGTAGGCCATATAGCAGCCAATTGTCCTTCAAAGGATGCCAACTGCTTTCTATGTGCTGCACAAGGCCTGAGTCCAAGAAATCACCTAGCAGGCAGCCGCCTTTGCACAGCAAGGGGCGATTCGAGGACCCCTAAGCCGCCCAAATGACTTCGTCAGCACTGAAGATCCTGCAGCTGAACCTAAATCACTGCATCGCGGCGCAGGACCTACTGCAACAGACGATCAGAGAGCAGTTAATCGATGTAGCTCTTCTAAGTGAGCCCTACTCTACTGGAGAGTCATCCAAGTGGGTGACTGACGCCGACAGGAGATCCGCAATATGGTCTTGTGGGACATCAAGCCCGCTGCAAGACACAAGGTCCTTCCAACATTTCAGCAGAGCCACGGTGAATGATCTGGTACTGTACAGCTGCTACTTGCCACCCAGTTTACCAATTACTCGCTTCGGTGAGGTCTTGGATAACCTCGTAGAGGACGCCAGAGGCCGGCCACGAGTCGTTATTGCGGGCGACTTTAATGCCTGGGCAATTGACTGGGGCTGTCCAAGAACGGATGCAAGGGGTCGTATCCTGTTAGAGGCTTTTGCATCGCTCAATCTCGAGACGCTGAACACAGGGGGCAGGAATACCTTCAGCAGAGCGGGAACTGGTTCCATAATAGACCTGACATTCGCAAGCGAGACTATCGCCAGGTCGTCATCATGGGGTATCGGCGATTTTTACACGGCGAGCGATCACGAGGCCATACTGCTTACCCTGGCAAGTCGTCCTAGAGCGCTGCAACAAGTTTTCCCTCAGCGAAAATCCTTCCGCCCTGATACTCTAAATGTACCAACATTCCAGGCGAAGCTGGCGGGGCTGCAAGTTCGTTTGACCGCTGAAGAATCCGCAAATCATGTCATGGCCACATTAAGAGCAGCATGTGAAGGTAGCATGGCGCAGCGTACGTCGTACGGCAGACACCACAAGCCTGTGTGCTGGTGGAACGATAAAATTGAGGAGGCCAGGCGTAACTGCCTTAGAGCGAGAAGGCTTTACCAAAGGTCCAGAGGAACCGCTCAGTTCGAGCCTCTACAAAGGCAGTACCAACTCCGGAGGAGACTTCTGAAGAAAGAAATCAGCTCAAGCAAGAAAGAAGCCTTCCTATCGCTATGCGATACGGCCGAGCAGGACCCATGGGGCAAGGCGTACCAAACGATAGTCAAGAGACTGCGTTCGGACCCACTCGATACCCCCTGCGACCCACTGTTCCTAGAGCGGATCGTGACGACTCTGTTTCCCAACTGCGAGAATGCTCTGCGTGACCATCCACTTCGTCACAGTGAGGATAGATTAAAGGAGTGCTCATGCGAGGAAGTAATTTCCATAGTCCGCAGGATGAGACCGAACAAGGCCCCTGGCCCAGACGCTATCCCGAACAGAGCTCTCGCTTTGGCAGTCTCACTTGTCCCCGAAGTCTTCACGGAGATGTACAACCAGTGCCTGCGAGAACGAAAATTTCCGAGCATTTGGAAACGGCAAAACCTATTGCTTCTCCCTAAGCCGGGCAAACCACCGGGCGAGGCATCCTCATACCGGCCCATCTGCCTGATAGACACTGCGGGTAGGGTTCTTGCATCTATCATAGGAGCTCGGATTCAGCAAGAAATCGAACGACATGGCGACTTATCCGAAATGCAGTTCGGATTCAGGAAAGCACGGTCCACTACTGACGCCATAAACAGGGTGGTCAATATCGCGGCGGACGCCATCGCTGGAACCAGATGGAGGGGCGGATCCAAGAAATACTGCCTGGTGGTTACATTGGATGTGCGCAATGCCTTCAACACGGCGAGATGGGGTAAAATCCTGGAAGGACTGGAGTCGTTTGGAGTATCAAGAGGCTTGGTGCAAATAGTAAGGAGCTATTTTGAAGGACGTACCCTACAATATGCCACTTCTGAAGGCACGAAGGAGCAGGAGGTTTCATCAGGAGTCCCGCAAGGCTCAGTCCTGGGCCCGCTCCTGTGGAACGTCATGTACGACGGTATCCTGAGGCTGCAGCTGCCGTCGCACACACAAATCGTCGGGTTTGCTGACGACGTAGCCCTGGTGGTGGTAGCGAAGGAGTTGAAGGATGCAGAGGCGTGGTGCACAGAAGCAGTCGCCAATGTGGAGCGATGGCTAAGCTCTGCTGGACTAAGCCTGGCGGCCCACAAGTCCGAGGCGGTCCTCATCAGCAGCAGGAAGCTAGTTGAGCGGGCCGAGATATGTGTCGGTACCACCCGGATTCTGTCGCAAAGGGCCATCAAGTACCTGGGAGTTATGCTGGGCACCCGTCTGTGCTTTCGCGAACACCTCGACTACGCGAATCAAAGGGCCCTTGTCTCTGTAAGGTCCCTTTCTAGGATAATGTTGAACACCCGAGGCCCCAAGGAGGGACGTAGAAGACTGCTGATGAGCGTCACAAGGTCGATAGCCCTTTACGCCGCTCCTATCTGGGCCGGAGCAATGGACACAAAAAGCTACCGCCGCGACCTTGAAGCGACCTACAGACTGAGCGCAATAAGGGTGTGCAGCGCCTTCAGGACGGTGTCGGACGAGGCGGCACTGGTTCTGGCAAGCATGGTGCCGATTGACGAACTGGCCAGAGAATCCAACGCCATGTACTACGGCAAGAGAACGGACGCATCCAGCGGTTCTTCTTCAGAGACGGGCAACCGGCAACACCAGCGGCTACAAAGCATATGCCGGTGGCAGAGGCGCTGGGATCTATCGCCTAAGGGAAGATGGACGCACCGGCTCATTCCGAAGCTCGAACCCTGGTTGAACAGAACGCATGGCGAGGTAAATTTTTACCTAACTCAGCTCCTGAGTGGCCATGGCTGTTTTAGAAGCTACCTGAAGCGGTTTAGGCACGATACATCGGACGAATGTACATGGTGTGGTAGTGGAATAATCGAGGACGCGCACCATGTTACATTTCTTTGCCCGCGATACGACGAAGCGAGACAGAGAGAGTCATGGCGGACAACTTGGTTCTGCTCATGTTGGCTGATGTGAAGAACTGGGAGGCGGCCAGTAAGTTCGCCGCTACCGTAATGAAGGAACTCAGAAGGCTAGAGAGAGAGAGAAGCTAGGATCTGGTAAAGCCGCATGCGAAGCAATGCCAAACAGGCGGTACCGCATGTGCTGCCCCGGTCCACTCGCCATCCCCCCCTTCCTACCAAAACGCAGTCTATATTGTGAAAATTTATGTATATATGTATTTTTGTTCTCTTGTAGTAAATTAATAAATGAATTAAAAAAAAAAAAAAAAAAAAAAATACACAAACACATACACATACACATACACATACACATACACATACACATACACATACACATACACATACACATACACATACACATACACATACACATACACATACACATACACATACACATACACATACACATACACATACACATACACATACACATACACATACACATACACATACACATACACATACACATACACATACACATACACATACACATACACATACACATACACATACACATACACATACACATACACATACATAGTTTTCTTCTCACCAAGTACGGTCGCGTAGTCCAAGTCGTTCCGAAATCTCGTCAAATAAAGGAGCTTCCTGCGATCTGAGAATATACACATTTGTGAACCACAGTCGGTTAGGGGTGGTGCTACATACCCAAACACCTGCGGTCTCAATCGGGAGCCACTGCTCCAACTGGTCTACCTTCACTGCCGGTGCCCAGCACTGCACAGGGGCGGCCAGACGGGGGGTTGAGTTCCTTTTCCCGCCTCTCACTTTCATCCTGTATGGGTGTGGGTGAGAAAGTTTAGGAATTTCTCCCGCTCCTACGCCAAATTTGCTTTGCGCTCGATAGCATCAGCTGTTCAGCAGTGTTGGCCAACGCATTCGGACACAGCTGATTCTGGTAGCAGACACTGTAAGCTTACAGCCCGTAACAGCGTACATAAGCGGTGCATACTTTCAGGCTGCACCATTTGGCGAACGTTGGAATTTTATTTTAAAACTTCCTAAATTGCGAATCTACTGGGAAACCCGATATTTAGAGTGATAACGGCTTCAGCCGCTGCCATCATTGGCTCCTGCCGCTATGGCAATGCCGGGCAGTCAAATGGAGTACGAAGAGGACGGGCAAAGGGCTTCTGCTAGGCGTGTTTTAATACCGCCAGATCAGCCGAGCCAATGGTCAACTCCAACCGCTTGGTCGGCCGATCCCAACGAAGATGCCGTCCCACAGCAGCCGAATCAGATAAACGAAATATGCGAGCCAGATGATACCAAAAACGAAGACCTAAGTATTCTACTCCGGTCAATGGTAAAAAAATCAGGTGAGCTAGCTAAAGCACTGCGAAACGCCAGATATGTGAACAATGATATGAAGGACCAAGCCCAGCGAGTCTTTGCGTTAAACAAGTCTGCGCTATCAGCATTCGCAATCCTTAAAAAAAAGGAGAGTACCATGAGTGTGCAGACACAGTGGACACCACAAGAAAGCAGCAGAACAAAGCTGGCAGACCGGAAAGCTACTCACAAAGGTACACGGGTAAATAAGACCGAGAGCAAGGCACAGCACGATCACAAAGTTCACCATGAATGGAAAACTGTGGAGTCTAAAACAAAAAGAAGGGCGCAATTGAAGCACAAACCAGATGCTATAATTCTGCATAGTACCGAAGGGGTCTCATATAGCGATATGCTCAAAATGGTAACCAGAAGCCAAGATGAAAAAATGAAAGCCGTTGGAGGTAATGTTACCAAGGTGAGGCGCACAGCGAATGGCGACTTACTACTTGAGCTAAATAAGGGAAGAGCAGACAGCCTTCATAAGCTTAAAGAAGATATTGGCAATGTGCTGGGCGCCAAGTTCGAAACTCGCGCTCTTACAGAGAACATAAGGCTGGAAATACTAGACCTAGACAACGAGACAACCGTGGACGAGATAGTAGCAGCCTTTTCTACCAAGTTGAAAATTGATCTAGAGCCAGGCGCTGTCAAAAGTCTCCGCCCATCATACCGCGATACCCAGAAAGCGCTCATATGTGTTCCGGCAGCAACCGCAGAGACAATCCTCAAGGCCAATAAAATTACAGTGGCATGGTCAGTGTGTCGAATCAGAGTTAATAATGCCCCAGTTAGATGCTACAAATGCCTAAAAACTGGTCACGTCGCTGCCAAATGCAATAGTGACGTTGACAGAAGTGGCTGGTGCTTAAAATGCGGAACCAGCGGGCATAAAATTCGGGACTGCTGTAATGAGGCCAAATGTTTTCTATGTGCAGCAGAAGGACTGACTGCACTCTCACATGTAGCTGGCAGCCAACGATGCCCCTCCGCAAACGGGCGGTCATCCAACGAGACCCGTAAGCATAAAAATGATGATTAAGTTTATCCAGCTTAATCTAAATCATTGCTGGGCAGCCCATGAGCTGCTATCACAGACGGTGGGTGAGTCTAGTACAGACGTAGCTATTATAAGTGAACCATTTAAGGCCAGAACTGGAAACAACTGGTCCTGCAGTATTTCCGGGAAGGCAGCGATCTGGGCTTGTGGAACGCCGTCACTACTGCAGCGCTCCGTCCTAAACAAGGAGCACTATGTCAGGGCAAACATAAGTGGACACTGGGTCTATAGCTGTTACTTGCCACCAAGTCTGAACATCCAAAGCTTCAGTGATGCCTTAGACGACCTTGCGGCAGACGCACGTACCCGCAGTCCAGTTATTATAGCTGGGGATTTCAACGCCTGGGCTGTTGAATGGGGTAGCAGTCTAACCAATGCAAAAGGTAGAGCGCTTTTAGAGGCATTTGCGACACTTAATATAGCTTTGCTTAATGTAGGATCCCAGAATACCTTCAATAGAGCGGGACTTGGATCAGTAATAGACCTGACTTTCGTCAGTGATAGTCTTTATAGGTCATCTAGCTGGGAAATCGCTAATGTATACACTGCAAGTGACCATGAAGCCATACTTTTTTCGGTCGGGGAAGCACAACTTGCACCTGTAAGACTTTCTAGCACCGATAAAGCCTACAAGTCCGAAACGTTGAACGTGCAGGCATTTTCAACATTTATTGAGAGGGCCCAATTCTCGCGGAACTCGGCTAGCGTGATGGCCGAACAGCTCTATAGCAACCTGGACGCAGCCTGCAGTGCCAGCATGACGCAAATAAAGAATTACAGGAGACATCATCAACCTGTATTCTGGTGGAGCAGCGACATTGGCGACATTCGCCGGAAATGTATTGCAGCAAGGCGGCGCTACACAAGAGCGAGAAGAAGGACGGATGGTTCATGGACACAGCTTCATGAAGAGTATAGCGTGGCCAGGAAAACCCTGAAGCTTGCAATCGCACGCTCAAAACGGGAAGCTTTTCTGAGACTTTGCGACTCAGCAGACCGTGACCCCTGGGGACGAGCATATAAAATCGTAGTTAAACGCATCTACAGCAACAAGAAGACTGCACCGCTTGAGTACGAGGAGGCAGCCAGGGTAGTAGACCACCTATTTCCGACCAGGATCGTAACGCTATCTCAAAGATGCCAAGTTCCAGTTGAACATTATGAAATTGAACCTGTAACATGTGACGAAGTTCTCGCTATTGCCAGGTGTCTCGAGCCCAACAAGGCCCCAGGCCCGGATTCTATTCCTAACCGCGCATTAAGGTTGGCGATGGTACTACGCCCCGACCCATTTGCTGAAACATACTCGCAGTGCCTGCGTGAAGGAGTGTTTCCCAGAAGGTGGAAATCACAAAACCTAGTGCTAATTCTAAAGCCAGGGAAACCTACAGGGGAGGCATCGTCTTATAGACCGATTTGTCTAGTCGACTCCATGGGTAAGGTACTAGAGAAACTAATATATAACAGGCTGAATGACGCCATTCAGGCTGGAGGTGATCTATCCCCAAATCAATATGGATTTCGGAAGGCGCGTTCTACCACTGATGCAATAAACAAAGTCGCAAATATTGCCTCGAACGCTATAGATGGCGTCCGGTGGAAGGGAGGCAACAAGAAATATTGCCTGGTGGTAACCCTAGATATCAAAAACGCATTTAACTCTGCAGACTGGGGATGCGTTCTAGACTCCATAAGCCACTTCAGAGTCCCCGAATACCTTCAAGCCATTATTTGGAGCTATTTCGCGGATAGGCAACTGCGATATGCCACCTCAACAGGACCAGAAGTACGTAGTGTGTCCGCAGGAGTCCCCCAGGGGTCAGTCTTGGGCCCCCTGTTATGGAACACCATGTACGACGGACTTCTAAGGCTCAGCATGCCCCAAGGGTGTGAAGTTGTGGGATATGCAGATGACGTCGCACTAGTGGTTGTTTCCAAAGAGCTGCATAACGTCGAAGAAGCTGCAAACACGGCATTGAACAGAATTACAGAGTGGCTGAGCTCAGTAAGTTTGACTCTGGCTGCCCACAAGACCGAGGCGGTGCTTATCTCCAGCAGGAAAAGGGTCGAAACTGCGAAAATACAGGTAGAAGGTGCTACCATCGTATCAAAAAGAGCCATACGATACCTCGGCGTATGGATAGATACACGGCTATCATTCCGCGAACACCTCTCGCATCTCCAGCTTAAGGCTTCAGAATCGATGCGAGCTCTCTCTCGCATCATGTTAAACACGAGAGGACCCAAACAGGGGAGACGCATGTTATTGATGAGCGTGACCAGATCAATTATATTGTATGCAGCACCAATTTGGGCGCACGCCATGACCGTTCCGAGCTATAGCAGAGGTATAAGATCAACATATCGCCTCTGTGCTTTACGAGTATGCAGCGCATTCCGCACAGTCTCGGACGATGCGGCATTAGTAATAGCAGGAATGGTGCCAATTGACCTGCTTGTGAATGAACAGGCAACCGTCGCAAATGAAGTGGGTAGAGGAGTAAGCAAAAATGAGGCTCGGGTGGCGGCCAAAAACGAAACCCAAACACTTTGGCAATCTCGCTGGGACCAATCGGAGAAGGGAAGATGGACGCATCGCCTTATTCCCGACATTAGTCGATGGACGGCAAGAAGGCATGGAGAGGTCAACTACTACTTGACACAAGCCCTTAGTGGTCATGGTTGTTTTCGACAATACCTACACAGGTTTGGCCACGAAGCGGAGCCAACATGCCCATGCGGAGAAGGATTCGATGAGGACGCAGAGCATGTGCTGTTTACCTGTAGCCTTTTTGCCAGAGACCGGCAAAATTTATTTACTAACATCGGCAATCCATTATGCGTGGGAAACCTCACAGATCAAATGATGGCAAGTCCAAGCAATTGGAACGCCATCAACGCTTTTGTAGGCATAGTTATGCGCAGCCTGCGCGTAGCTGAACGCCAAAGATCGGGCGCACTCTAAACTCTGCCAGCACCTTTGCGAAGCACTGCCTCAACGCCGTTCCACAAAGGACAGCAGATTTAAAGTCTATCCTAATTATATGTTTCTTTTTGTTAGTTCCCTTTTGTTAATGTTTGTTGAATAATGCATTGTACATAGTATAAACTGAGTTATTAAATGAAATAAAAAAAAAAAAAAAAAAAAACACATACACATACACATACACATACACATACACATACACATACACATACACATACACATACACATACACATACACATACACATACACATACACATACACATACACATACACATACACATACACATACACATACACATACACATACACATACACATACACATACACATACACATACACATACACATACACATACACATACACATACACATACACATACACATACACATACAAACGTCGCCTCTGAATGCTAGCCAATCCAGAAGCGGTGCAAAAAAAATAAATTTGGCAGGAAACACCCCCAAACGCCAGAGAGAGGAAGCAATTGCCCAGCGCAATACCCCTCCAAAGCGACAGCGTGCAATGGCACAGAACACCACACGCGGCGATCCGGAGCCAGGCAATCTGCAGAAAGCCACCACGCCCAAACCGCAGGCAGCTCATGGAGCTGAGGAATGGCAGACCGTCTCGCGAAAGAGAATGAGTAAGCCACCTTTGAGGAAAGCCAGACCGGAGGTTATCCTAATCAAAGCAAATGAGGGCTGCACATATGCCGAAATTTTGAGCTTGGTCACTAGAAGGCCAGATGGCAAGCTCGATGAAGTTAAAAATAATGTCAAGAGGACAAGGAAAACGGCTACGGGCGATTTACTCCTCGAACTCAAGAGGGGTGGAAAGGCCAACAGCAAAAAGTTGACTGAGGATTTGTGCCAGGTTCTGGGCCAACAAGCTTCAGTTCGAGCAGCCGGAGCAGAGGCATGGCTTGAAATGCGTAACCTCGATCACTTAGCATCAGAAGACGAAATAAGAAAGTCAATGCAAATGAAAATTGGCGATGATGCCGGGCAAGTGACTATAAGGGGCCTGCGTAAGTCCTTCAGAGGCAAACAGATGGCCATTTTAAGTATGCCGCGTACTATAGCAGCTACGCTGCTAAAAGATGGCTCTATACAAATTGGCTGGGACATGTGTCCGATTCGCGAGAGGCATGCCCAAAAAAGATGCTACAAGTGCCTATGCTTCGGGCACAAAGCAGAAAATTGCACTAGTGCCATAGACCGCACAAACTGGTGTCTTAGATGCGGGCAGACCGATCACAAAGCAGCCGCATGCAACAACAAGCCAGTTTGCTTTAACTGCGTAGACGCAAAACGCACAGATGCGAGCCACTACACTGGTAGTCGCCGTTGCCCACTGGTAACCGCAGGTGAGCAAGTCGCCAGTAAGAAATGATGAAGATTTTACAACTAAATCTAAACCACTGCGGGGCGGCGCAAGATCTCTTGGCGCAAACTATACGCGAACTAAACGTGGATGTGGCAGTAATAAGCGAGCCTTATAAGACTAGAACTGGATGTTTCTGGGCTGCGGATAGAACATCTAAGGCAGTCATATGGACCTGCAGTAGCAGAGCGCCGGCCGCAGAGGCTGTATATTCCTCTGACGGCTTTGTGTGCGCAAAACTAGGCGATATTTGGCTATATAGCTGCTACCTACCACCTAGCCTCAGTTTGGAAGAGTTTGAACGTAGACTCGACAACCTCGCTGCGCACGCAAGGGGTAAAAGAAAAGTCGTTATTGCTGGAGACTTTAATGCATGGTCCCACGAATGGGGAAGCAGCTCAACAAATGCACGAGGACGCAGCCTGCTTGAAGCTTTTGCCACACTAGATCTGGCGATTTTAAATACAGGTACAAGCTACACTTTTACCAGAGCGGAATACGGGTCAGTGATTGATGTGACTTTTGCCAGCAGCCAGATTGCAAGCGCCATACAGTGGGAGCTAAGCAGCCACTACACTGCCAGCGACCACATGGCCATTATTTGTAATATTGGCAGTCGAGCCCAACAAGCCGCAGTGCAAGAAAAACGAAAAATGTACAGAGTTGATGCGCTAAACCCTGAAGTATTCGCATCATCACTAGTGATCCCAGAACTAACTGGAGATGCCAACAAGCATGCAGAAATGATCATGGAATCTGTAGTTGCAGCTTGCGATTGCAGCATGCCCATCCGCAGAACTCATAGCAGGCACCATCCCCATGTATACTGGTGGACCGACAATATCGCCGAGGCCCGGAAAAAATGCCTGCGCGCAAGGCGCGCGTATCAAAGAGCGCGAGGCAGCATCACCTCTCCACATCTCGGGGATGAATTCGCAAGCAGACGCCGCGAACTAAAACGCGCTATAAAGGAGAGCAAACGCCGTTGTTTCCTTCAATTATGCGATGAAGCGTCGAGCGACATTTGGGGCATGGCGTATAAAATAAGCGTTAAAAAGCTGAAAGCAGTCAGACCCGCTGCACCAAGCGAGGGCCACATGGCGAATATAGTGCAAACGCTCTTTCCCGCTACCTCATATATGGCTCCCAGGGAAATGCTGCAAATGGATCACACTGATCGCATAAGTGTCAGCACAGACGAGCTACTAGCGGCTGTTGCACAAATGCATGACCAAAAAGCGCCCGGTCCGGACGCGATCCCCAACAAAGCGCTTAAACTAGCAGTGCGACTCCAGCCTGAAAAGTTTACCCAGGTGTACTCCAAATGCTTTGAGGAATGCATTTTCCCAGACATTTGGAAAGAACAAGATCTAGTGCTAATACCAAAGCCAAACAAGCCGCAAGATGATCCGTCTGCATACAGACCACTCTGCATGTTAGACTCTGCAGCCAAACTGCTAGAAAAACTCATCTGCACGAGACTGGAGAGTGCGATTGCTGTAGCTGGTAATCTCTCGCCGATGCAATTCGGTTTCCGCAAGGCCAAATCGACAATACACGCATTGGAAACAGTTGTTGAAATAGCTAAAAAAGCAATTGAAGGACAGCGATGGAAAAACGGTGGTAAAAAATACTGCCTAGTAACCACACTTGATGTGAAAAACGCCTTCAACACAGCTAACTGGAGTCGCATTATCGAGGCTCTAAGTATGTTTCACGTGCCTATCCCGCTCATTGCCTTAATAAAGGATTATTTCCGTAATCGCAAGCTACGATATAGCACAAATAGTGGCGATCGTTATCATGAAGTACGAGGTGGAGTTCCACAGGGCTCGGTGCTTGGCCCGATCTTGTGGAATGCTATGTATGACGGCATCCTACGAATAAGCCTCCCGACTGACTGCCATATCATCGGTTTTGCAGATGACGTGGCTCTCATAGTGGTGGCAAAGCAGCTCGCAGAAGCAGAAGAAAAGACGGTCACATCGATTGGCCTAGCAAAACAGTGGCTTGCGAACGCAGGACTGGAACTTGCAGACCAGAAAACGGAAGCAGTTCTTATCAGCAGCAGAAAAACGGTAGAGCAGGCAAAAATTGTGCTAGACACATGCACAATCCATACAGCTAGAGCAATCCGGTACTTAGGTGTTTTCTTGGATACACGCCTCTGTTTCCGAGAACACATGGGGTACGCGAGTGCAAGAGCGGCTGAACTGGGAAGATCCCTGAGCCGAATCATGCTCAACACACGAGGCCCGGGACAATCTCAACGACTATTACTGATGAACGTCGTCAGGTCGACCATGCTCTACGGCCCGCCAGTATGGGCGGACGCGATGCAAACGAAGTCATACAGACGAGGATTAGAGGCAACATACCGTCTTGGGGCTCTTCGCGTATGCCGTGGCTTCCGCACAATTTCGGATGACGCGGCTCTTGTAATATCAAGTATGGTCCCAATAGACTTACTTGCTAAAGAAGCGCAAAATATTTTTAGAAGTAGGCAGAGTGCGGAATGGTCACCTTCAGCCAGACGGGTGGCAACTGCAGAAGCCAGGCGATCAAGCCTAGCAGAATGGCAATCACGCTGGGCAGCATCGCAGAAGGGCAGATGGACCTTCAAGCTTATCCCGGACTTACACACATGGGTAAACAGGCGACACGGCGAAGTCACTTTCGAACTGACCCAGCTCCTTAGCGGCCATGGATGTTTCAGGTCATACCTGTTCCGATTTGGACACGAGTCCAGTGCGGAATGCACCCTGTGTAGACAAGGCATACAAGAAAGCCCTGAACATGTGACTTTTTACTGCATGAGGTTTACCAACGAGAGGCAAAGGCTAACGGCAGTCTTTGGAGAAGAGCCCACACCTTCCAACCTGGTAAAATTGATGGTCACATCCCAATTGGCGTGGTCGGCGGTGTGCACATATGCTGCATCAACGATGAGCAAACTGCGAGAGCTGGAGAGAGAGCGCAATACTGGAGGGGCATAGGCAGCCCACTACAGACCTGCGAAGCAATACCACAAGGCAGTCCCGCAGGATCCCTGTAGTAAAACAAATTCTTCTTTTCATTTCTTCTATATTCCTGTCTATATCTGTCTATATCTTTTGTCATTTTGTATATAATTTTGTTTCCTACCCTAAATACAAATAAATGAATTAAAAAAAAAAAAAAAAAAACACATACACATACACATACACATACACATACAGCCTAGTCGGTGGTTCAGTGGAGACCTACTAAATCTGCAATTCTGTTGCTCTCGAGTTCGAACCCCGACGTAGGTGGCTTTTCCCCCCGATGAAGCAATACTGAAAGGTAGTTCCGTCGGGGAAAATGGAAACGATTGTGGTTAACGAATAATTTTTTTTTTTTACACATACACATACACATACACATACACATACACATACACATACACATACACATACACATACACATACACATACACATACACATACACATACACATACACATACACATACACATACACATACACATACACATACACATACACATACACATACACATACACATACACATACACATACACATACACATACACATACACATACACATACACATACACATACACATACACATACACATACACATACACATACACATACACATACACATACACATACACATACACATACACATACACATACACATACACATACAATGCGTAACCTCGATCACTTAGCATCAGAAGACGAAATAAGAAAGTCAATGCAAATGAAAATTTTAAGTATGCCGCGTACTATAGCAGCTACGCTGCTAAAAGAAGGCTCTATACAAATTGGCTGGGACATGTGTCCGATTCGCGAGAGGCATGCCCAAAAAAGATGCTACAAGTGCCTATGCTTCGGGCACAAAGCAGAAAATTGCACTAGTGCCATAGACCGCACAAACTGGTGTCTTAGATGCGGGCAGACCGATCACAAAGCAGCCGCATGCAACAACAAGCCAGTTTGCTTTAACTGCGTAGACGCAAAACGCACAGATGCGAGCCACTACACTGGTAGTCGCCGTTGCCCACTGGTAACCGCAGGTGAGCAAGTCGCCAGTAAGAAATGATGAAGATTTTACAACTAAATCTAAACCACTGCGGGGCGGCGCAAGATCTCTTGGCGCAAACTATACGCGAACTAAACGTGGATGTGGCAGTAATAAGCGAGCCTTATAAGACTAGAACTGGATGTTTCTGGGCTGCGGATAGAACATCTAAGGCAGTCATATGGACCTGCAGTAGCAGAGCGCCGGCCGCAGAGGCTGTATATTCCTCTGACGGCTTTGTGTGCGCAAAACTAGGCGATATTTGGCTATATAGCTGCTACCTACCACCTAGCCTCAGTTTGGAAGAGTTTGAACGTAGACTCGACAACCTCGCTGCGCACGCAAGGGGTAAAAGAAAAGTCGTTATTGCTGGAGACTTTAATGCATGGTCCCACGAATGGGGAAGCAGCTCAACAAATGCACGAGGACGCAGCCTGCTTGAAGCTTTTGCCACACTAGATCTGGCGATTTTAAATACAGGTACAAGCTACACTTTTACCAGAGCGGAATACGGGTCAGTGATTGATGTGACTTTTGCCAGCAGCCAGATTGCAAGCGCCATACAGTGGGAGCTAAGCAGCCACTACACTGCCAGCGACCACATGGCCATTATTTGTAATATTGGCAGTCGAGCCCAACAAGCCGCAGTGCAAGAAAAACGAAAAATGTACAGAGTTGATGCGCTAAACCCTGAAGTATTCGCATCATCACTAGTGATCCCAGAACTAACTGGAGATGCCAACAAGCATGCAGAAATGATCATGGAATCTGTAGTTGCAGCTTGCGATTGCAGCATGCCCATCCGCAGAACTCATAGCAGGCACCATCCCCATGTATACTGGTGGACCGACAATATCGCCGAGGCCCGGAAAAAATGCCTGCGCGCAAGGCGCGCGTATCAAAGAGCGCGAGGCAGCATCACCTCTCCACATCTCGGGGATGAATTCGCAAGCAGACGCCGCGAACTAAAACGCGCTATAAAGGAGAGCAAACGCCGTTGTTTCCTTCAATTATGCGATGAAGCGTCGAGCGACATTTGGGGCATGGCGTATACAATAAGCGTTAAAAAGCTGAAAGCAGTCAGACCCGCTGCACCAAGCGAGGGCCACATGGCGAATATAGTGCAAACGCTCTTTCCCGCTACCTCATATATGGCTCCCAGGGAAATGCTGCAAATGGATCACACTGATCGCATAAGTGTCAGCACAGACGAGCTACTAGCGGCTGTTGCACAAATGCATGACCAAATAGCGCCCGGTCCGGACGCGATCCCCAACAAAGCGCTTAAACTAGCAGTGCGACTCCAGCCTGAAAAGTTTACCCAGGTGTACTCCAAATGCTTTGAGGAATGCATTTTCCCAGACATTTGGAAAGAACAAGATCTAGTGCTAATACCAAAGCCAAACAAGCCGCAAGATGATCCGTCTGCATACAGACCACTCTGCATGTTAGACTCTGCAGCCAAACTGCTAGAAAAACTCATCTGCACGAGACTGGAGAGTGCGATTGCTGTAGCTGGTAATCTCTCGCCGATGCAATTCGGTTTCCGCAAGGCCAAATCGACAATACACGCATTGGAAACAGTTGTTGAAATAGCTAAAAAAGCAATTGAAGGACAGCGATGGAAAAACGGTGGTAAAAAATACTGCCTAGTAACCACACTTGATGTGAAAAACGCCTTCAACACAGCTAACTGGAGTCGCATTATCGAGGCTCTAAGTATGTTTCACGTGCCTATCCCGCTCATTGCCTTAATAAAGGATTATTTCCGTAATCGCAAGCTACGATATAGCACAAATAGTGGCGATCGTTATCATGAAGTACGAGGTGGAGTTCCACAGGGCTCGGTGCTTGGCCCGATCTTGTGGAATGCTATGTATGACGGCATCCTACGAATAAGCCTCCCGACTGACTGCCATATCATCGGTTTTGCAGATGACGTGGCTCTCATAGTGGTGGCAAAGCAGCTCGCAGAAGCAGAAGAAAAGACGGTCACATCGATTGGCCTAGCAAAACAGTGGCTTGCGAACGCAGGACTGGAACTTGCAGACCAGAAAACGGAAGCAGTTCTTATCAGCAGCAGAAAAACGGTAGAGCAGGCAAAAATTGTGCTAGACACATGCACAATCCATACAGCTAGAGCAATCCGGTACTTAGGTGTTTTCTTGGATACACGCCTCTGTTTCCGAGAACACATGGGGTACGCGAGTGCAAGAGCGGCTGAACTGGGAAGATCCCTGAGCCGAATCATGCTCAACACACGAGGCCCGGGACAATCTCAACGACTATTACTGATGAACGTCGTCAGGTCGACCATGCTCTACGGCCCGCCAGTATGGGCGGACGCGATGCAAACGAAGTCATACAGACGAGGATTAGAGGCAACATACCGTCTTGAGGCTCTTCGCGTATGCCGTGGCTTCCGCACAATTTCGGATGACGCGGCTCTTGTAATATCAAGTATGGTCCCAATAGACTTACTTGCTAAAGAAGCGCAAAATATTTTTAGAAGTAGGCAGAGTGCGGAATGGTCACCTTCAGCCAGACGGGTGGCAACTGCAGAAGCCAGGCGATCAAGCCTAGCAGAATGGCAATCACGCTGGGCAGCATCGCAGAAGGGCAGATGGACCTTCAAGCTTATCCCGGACTTACACACATGGGTAAACAGGCGACACGGCGAAGTCACTTTCGAACTGACCCAGCTCCTTAGCGGCCATGGATGTTTCAGGTCATACCTGTTCCGATTTGGACACGAGTCCAGTGCGGAATGCACCCTGTGTAGACAAGGCATACAAGAAAGCCCTGAACATGTGACTTTTTACTGCATGAGGTTTACCAACGAGAGGCAAAGGCTAACGGCAGTCTTTGGAGAAGAGCCCACACCTTCCAACCTGGTAAAATTGATGGTCACATCCCAATTGGCGTGGTCGGCGGTGTGCACATATGCTGCATCAACGATGAGCAAACTGCGAGAGCTGGAGAGAGAGCGCAATACTGGAGGGGCATAGGCAGCCCACTACAGACCTGCGAAGCAATACCACAAGGCAGTCCCGCAGGATCCCTGTAGTAAAACAAATTCTTCTTTTCATTTCTTCTATATTCCTGTCTATATCTGTCTATATCTTTTGTCATTTTGTATATAATTTTGTTTCCTACCCTAAATACAAATAAATGAATTAAAAAAAAAAAAAAAAAAACAATACACATACACATACACATACACATACACATACACATACACATACACATACACATACACATACACATACACATACACATACACATACACATACACATACACATACACATACACATACACATACACATACACATACACATACACATACACATACACATACACATATACATACACATACACATACACATACACATACACATACACATACACATACACATACACATACACATACACATACACATACACATACACATACACATACACATACACATACACATACACATACACATACACATACACATACACATACACATACACATACACATACACATACACATACACATACACATACACATACACATACACATACACATACACATACACATACACATACACATACACATACAATGCGTAACCTCGATCACTTAGCATCAGAAGACGAAATAAGAAAGTCAATGCAAATGAAAATTTTAAGTATGCCGCGTACTATAGCAGCTACGCTGCTAAAAGAAGGCTCTATACAAATTGGCTGGGACATGTGTCCGATTCGCGAGAGGCATGCCCAAAAAAGATGCTACAAGTGCCTATGCTTCGGGCACAAAGCAGAAAATTGCACTAGTGCCATAGACCGCACAAACTGGTGTCTTAGATGCGGGCAGACCGATCACAAAGCAGCCGCATGCAACAACAAGCCAGTTTGCTTTAACTGCGTAGACGCAAAACGCACAGATGCGAGCCACTACACTGGTAGTCGCCGTTGCCCACTGGTAACCGCAGGTGAGCAAGTCGCCAGTAAGAAATGATGAAGATTTTACAACTAAATCTAAACCACTGCGGGGCGGCGCAAGATCTCTTGGCGCAAACTATACGCGAACTAAACGTGGATGTGGCAGTAATAAGCGAGCCTTATAAGACTAGAACTGGATGTTTCTGGGCTGCGGATAGAACATCTAAGGCAGTCATATGGACCTGCAGTAGCAGAGCGCCGGCCGCAGAGGCTGTATATTCCTCTGACGGCTTTGTGTGCGCAAAACTAGGCGATATTTGGCTATATAGCTGCTACCTACCACCTAGCCTCAGTTTGGAAGAGTTTGAACGTAGACTCGACAAACCTCGCTGCGCACGCAAGGGGTAAAAGAAAAGTCGTTATTGCTGGAGACTTTAATGCATGGTCCCACGAATGGGGAAGCAGCTCAACAAATGCACGAGGACGCAGCCTGCTTGAAGCTTTTGCCACACTAGATCTGGCGATTTTAAATACAGGTACAAGCTACACTTTTACCAGAGCGGAATACGGGTCAGTGATTGATGTGACTTTTGCCAGCAGCCAGATTGCAAGCGCCATACAGTGGGAGCTAAGCAGCCACTACACTGCCAGCGACCACATGGCCATTATTTGTAATATTGGCAGTCGAGCCCAACAAGCCGCAGTGCAAGAAAAACGAAAAATGTACAGAGTTGATGCGCTAAACCCTGAAGTATTCGCATCATCACTAGTGATCCCAGAACTAACTGGAGATGCCAACAAGCATGCAGAAATGATCATGGAATCTGTAGTTGCAGCTTGCGATTGCAGCATGCCCATCCGCAGAACTCATAGCAGGCACCATCCCCATGTATACTGGTGGACCGACAATATCGCCGAGGCCCGGAAAAAATGCCTGCGCGCAAGGCGCGCGTATCAAAGAGCGCGAGGCAGCATCACCTCTCCACATCTCGGGGATGAATTCGCAAGCAGACGCCGCGAACTAAAACGCGCTATAAAGGAGAGCAAACGCCGTTGTTTCCTTCAATTATGCGATGAAGCGTCGAGCGACATTTGGGGCATGGCGTATAAAATAAGCGTTAAAAAGCTGAAAGCAGTCAGACCCGCTGCACCAAGCGAGGGCCACATGGCGAATATAGTGCAAACGCTCTTTCCCGCTACCTCATATATGGCTCCCAGGGAAATGCTGCAAATGGATCACACTGATCGCATAAGTGTCAGCACAGACGAGCTACTAGCGGCTGTTGCACAAATGCATGACCAAAAAGCGCCCGGTCCGGACGCGATCCCCAACAAAGCGCTTAAACTAGCAGTGCGACTCCAGCCTGAAAAGTTTACCCAGGTGTACTCCAAATGCTTTGAGGAATGCATTTTCCCAGACATTTGGAAAGAACAAGATCTAGTGCTAATACCAAAGCCAAACAAGCCGCAAGATGATCCGTCTGCATACAGACCACTCTGCATGTTAGACTCTGCAGCCAAACTGCTAGAAAAACTCATCTGCACGAGACTGGAGAGTGCGATTGCTGTAGCTGGTAATCTCTCGCCGATGCAATTCGGTTTCCGCAAGGCCAAATCGACAATACACGCATTGGAAACAGTTGTTGAAATAGCTAAAAAAGCAATTGAAGGACAGCGATGGAAAAACGGTGGTAAAAAATACTGCCTAGTAACCACACTTGATGTGAAAAACGCCTTCAACACAGCTAACTGGAGTCGCATTATCGAGGCTCTAAGTATGTTTCACGTGCCTATCCCGCTCATTGCCTTAATAAAGGATTATTTCCGTAATCGCAAGCTACGATATAGCACAAATAGTGGCGATCGTTATCATGAAGTACGAGGTGGAGTTCCACAGGGCTCGGTGCTTGGCCCGATCTTGTGGAATGCTATGTATGACGGCATCCTACGAATAAGCCTCCCGACTGACTGCCATATCATCGGTTTTGCAGATGACGTGGCTCTCATAGTGGTGGCAAAGCAGCTCGCAGAAGCAGAAGAAAAGACGGTCACATCGATTGGCCTAGCAAAACAGTGGCTTGCGAACGCAGGACTGGAACTTGCAGACCAGAAAACGGAAGCAGTTCTTATCAGCAGCAGAAAAACGGTAGAGCAGGCAAAAATTGTGCTAGACACATGCACAATCCATACAGCTAGAGCAATCCGGTACTTAGGTGTTTTCTTGGATACACGCCTCTGTTTCCGAGAACACATGGGGTACGCGAGTGCAAGAGCGGCTGAACTGGGAAGATCCCTGAGCCGAATCATGCTCAACACACGAGGCCCGGGACAATCTCAACGACTATTACTGATGAACGTCGTCAGGTCGACCATGCTCTACGGCCCGCCAGTATGGGCGGACGCGATGCAAACGAAGTCATACAGACGAGGATTAGAGGCAACATACCGTCTTGAGGCTCTTCGCGTATGCCGTGGCTTCCGCACAATTTCGGATGACGCGGCTCTTGTAATATCAAGTATGGTCCCAATAGACTTACTTGCTAAAGAAGCGCAAAATATTTTTAGAAGTAGGCAGAGTGCGGAATGGTCACCTTCAGCCAGACGGGTGGCAACTGCAGAAGCCAGGCGATCAAGCCTAGCAGAATGGCAATCACGCTGGGCAGCATCGCAGAAGGGCAGATGGACCTTCAAGCTTATCCCGGACTTACACACATGGGTAAACAGGCGACACGGCGAAGTCACTTTCGAACTGACCCAGCTCCTTAGCGGCCATGGATGTTTCAGGTCATACCTGTTCCGATTTGGACACGAGTCCAGTGCGGAATGCACCCTGTGTAGACAAGGCATACAAGAAAGCCCTGAACATGTGACTTTTTACTGCATGAGGTTTACCAACGAGAGGCAAAGGCTAACGGCAGTCTTTGGAGAAGAGCCCACACCTTCCAACCTGGTAAAATTGATGGTCACATCCCAATTGGCGTGGTCGGCGGTGTGCACATATGCTGCATCAACGATGAGCAAACTGCGAGAGCTGGAGAGAGAGCGCAATACTGGAGGGGCATAGGCAGCCCACTACAGACCTGCGAAGCAATACCACAAGGCAGTCCCGCAGGATCCCTGTAGTAAAACAAATTCTTCTTTTCATTTCTTCTATATTCCTGTCTATATCTGTCTATATCTTTTGTCATTTTGTATATAATTTTGTTTCCTACCCTAAATACAAATAAATGAATTAAAAAAAAAAAAAAAAAAAAAACACATACACATACACATACACATACACATACACATACACATACACATACACATACACATACACATACACATACACATACACATACACATACACATACACATACACATACACATACACATACACATACACATACACATACACATACACATACACATACACATACACATACACATACACATACACATACACATACACATACACATACACATACACATACACATACACATACACATACACATACACATACACATACACATACACATACACATACACATACACATACACATACACATACACATACACATACACATACACATACACATACACATACACATACACATACACATACACATACACATACACATACACATACACATACACATACAATGCGTAACCTCGATCACTTAGCATCAGAAGACGAAATAAGAAAGTCAATGCAAATGAAAATTTTAAGTATGCCGCGTACTATAGCAGCTACGCTGCTAAAAGAAGGCTCTATACAAATTGGCTGGGACATGTGTCCGATTCGCGAGAGGCATGCCCAAAAAAGATGCTACAAGTGCCTATGCTTCGGGCACAAAGCAGAAAATTGCACTAGTGCCATAGACCGCACAAACTGGTGTCTTAGATGCGGGCAGACCGATCACAAAGCAGCCGCATGCAACAACAAGCCAGTTTGCTTTAACTGCGTAGACGCAAAACGCACAGATGCGAGCCACTACACTGGTAGTCGCCGTTGCCCACTGGTAACCGCAGGTGAGCAAGTCGCCAGTAAGAAATGATGAAGATTTTACAACTAAATCTAAACCACTGCGGGGCGGCGCAAGATCTCTTGGCGCAAACTATACGCGAACTAAACGTGGATGTGGCAGTAATAAGCGAGCCTTATAAGACTAGAACTGGATGTTTCTGGGCTGCGGATAGAACATCTAAGGCAGTCATATGGACCTGCAGTAGCAGAGCGCCGGCCGCAGAGGCTGTATATTCCTCTGACGGCTTTGTGTGCGCAAAACTAGGCGATATTTGGCTATATAGCTGCTACCTACCACCTAGCCTCAGTTTGGAAGAGTTTGAACGTAGACTCGACAACCTCGCTGCGCACGCAAGGGGTAAAAGAAAAGTCGTTATTGCTGGAGACTTTAATGCATGGTCCCACGAATGGGGAAGCAGCTCAACAAATGCACGAGGACGCAGCCTGCTTGAAGCTTTTGCCACACTAGATCTGGCGATTTTAAATACAGGTACAAGCTACACTTTTACCAGAGCGGAATACGGGTCAGTGATTGATGTGACTTTTGCCAGCAGCCAGATTGCAAGCGCCATACAGTGGGAGCTAAGCAGCCACTACACTGCCAGCGACCACATGGCCATTATTTGTAATATTGGCAGTCGAGCCCAACAAGCCGCAGTGCAAGAAAAACGAAAAATGTACAGAGTTGATGCGCTAAACCCTGAAGTATTCGCATCATCACTAGTGATCCCAGAACTAACTGGAGATGCCAACAAGCATGCAGAAATGATCATGGAATCTGTAGTTGCAGCTTGCGATTGCAGCATGCCCATCCGCAGAACTCATAGCAGGCACCATCCCCATGTATACTGGTGGACCGACAATATCGCCGAGGCCCGGAAAAAATGCCTGCGCGCAAGGCGCGCGTATCAAAGAGCGCGAGGCAGCATCACCTCTCCACATCTCGGGGATGAATTCGCAAGCAGACGCCGCGAACTAAAACGCGCTATAAAGGAGAGCAAACGCCGTTGTTTCCTTCAATTATGCGATGAAGCGTCGAGCGACATTTGGGGCATGGCGTATAAAATAAGCGTTAAAAAGCTGAAAGCAGTCAGACCCGCTGCACCAAGCGAGGGCCACATGGCGAATATAGTGCAAACGCTCTTTCCCGCTACCTCATATATGGCTCCCAGGGAAATGCTGCAAATGGATCACACTGATCGCATAAGTGTCAGCACAGACGAGCTACTAGCGGCTGTTGCACAAATGCATGACCAAAAAGCGCCCGGTCCGGACGCGATCCCCAACAAAGCGCTTAAACTAGCAGTGCGACTCCAGCCTGAAAAGTTTACCCAGGTGTACTCCAAATGCTTTGAGGAATGCATTTTCCCAGACATTTGGAAAGAACAAGATCTAGTGCTAATACCAAAGCCAAACAAGCCGCAAGATGATCCGTCTGCATACAGACCACTCTGCATGTTAGACTCTGCAGCCAAACTGCTAGAAAAACTCATCTGCACGAGACTGGAGAGTGCGATTGCTGTAGCTGGTAATCTCTCGCCGATGCAATTCGGTTTCCGCAAGGCCAAATCGACAATACACGCATTGGAAACAGTTGTTGAAATAGCTAAAAAAGCAATTGAAGGACAGCGATGGAAAAACGGTGGTAAAAAATACTGCCTAGTAACCACACTTGATGTGAAAAACGCCTTCAACACAGCTAACTGGAGTCGCATTATCGAGGCTCTAAGTATGTTTCACGTGCCTATCCCGCTCATTGCCTTAATAAAGGATTATTTCCGTAATCGCAAGCTACGATATAGCACAAATAGTGGCGATCGTTATCATGAAGTACGAGGTGGAGTTCCACAGGGCTCGGTGCTTGGCCCGATCTTGTGGAATGCTATGTATGACGGCATCCTACGAATAAGCCTCCCGACTGACTGCCATATCATCGGTTTTGCAGATGACGTGGCTCTCATAGTGGTGGCAAAGCAGCTCGCAGAAGCAGAAGAAAAGACGGTCACATCGATTGGCCTAGCAAAACAGTGGCTTGCGAACGCAGGACTGGAACTTGCAGACCAGAAAACGGAAGCAGTTCTTATCAGCAGCAGAAAAACGGTAGAGCAGGCAAAAATTGTGCTAGACACATGCACAATCCATACAGCTAGAGCAATCCGGTACTTAGGTGTTTTCTTGGATACACGCCTCTGTTTCCGAGAACACATGGGGTACGCGAGTGCAAGAGCGGCTGAACTGGGAAGATCCCTGAGCCGAATCATGCTCAACACACGAGGCCCGGGACAATCTCAACGACTATTACTGATGAACGTCGTCAGGTCGACCATGCTCTACGGCCCGCCAGTATGGGCGGACGCGATGCAAACGAAGTCATACAGACGAGGATTAGAGGCAACATACCGTCTTGGGGCTCTTCGCGTATGCCGTGGCTTCCGCACAATTTCGGATGACGCGGCTCTTGTAATATCAAGTATGGTCCCAATAGACTTACTTGCTAAAGAAGCGCAAAATATTTTTAGAAGTAGGCAGAGTGCGGAATGGTCACCTTCAGCCAGACGGGTGGCAACTGCAGAAGCCAGGCGATCAAGCCTAGCAGAATGGCAATCACGCTGGGCAGCATCGCAGAAGGGCAGATGGACCTTCAAGCTTATCCCGGACTTACACACATGGGTAAACAGGCGACACGGCGAAGTCACTTTCGAACTGACCCAGCTCCTTAGCGGCCATGGATGTTTCAGGTCATACCTGTTCCGATTTGGACACGAGTCCAGTGCGGAATGCACCCTGTGTAGACAAGGCATACAAGAAAGCCCTGAACATGTGACTTTTTACTGCATGAGGTTTACCAACGAGAGGCAAAGGCTAACGGCAGTCTTTGGAGAAGAGCCCACACCTTCCAACCTGGTAAAATTGATGGTCACATCCCAATTGGCGTGGTCGGCGGTGTGCACATATGCTGCATCAACGATGAGCAAACTGCGAGAGCTGGAGAGAGAGCGCAATACTGGAGGGGCATAGGCAGCCCACTACAGACCTGCGAAGCAATACCACAAGGCAGTCCCGCAGGATCCCTGTAGTAAAACAAATTCTTCTTTTCATTTCTTCTTCCTGTCTATATCTGTCTATATCTTTTGTCATTTTGTATATAATTTTGTTTCCTACCCTAAATACAAATAAATGAATTAAAAAAAAAAAAAAAAAAAAAAAAACACATACACATACACATACACATACACATACACATACACATACTGTGAGGAACATTATAATTAACTATAATATCCCACACAACAAGCAAACAGCGACACAATCCAACGATACAAATAAAGCACCGAATACAAGATACAGCCGAGACACAAACCTAAGTTACGATATACGACCAAGCCTGCTACTAGTCGATCAAACCGATGGCTTACGATCAAACCGGGTCGATCGAGCCACACATCACCGCTGGCGATTTCGTACAAGCGGGAAGATGCGTGGGAAGCATAACACGAAAAAACCAATATACACGCATATGCAAGGGACAACCAAGACCAACATGGCTCGATCGAACCTATGACGTGCGATCGAACCTATGACGTACGATCAAACCAAATTGGACTCATGACGTACGATCAAACCAAGTTGGACTCATGACGTACGATCAAGCAAGGCTCGATCGAATCACAGGCGACCGCTGGCAATTTCGTACAAGCGGGAAGTTGCGTGGGAGGCAGAATGTAAGAAATCAACGATATAAGAGTAATGGAACCCGGCTTGACTGCATAATTGCACACAAACGGGGGCATTGGCCTACTTATGCAAATTAAGAGCACAGAGAGGCAAATATGAATGCATGCATTAGAATACGCTGAATAACGCATGTCACACGTACACTATGCGTGAGGGAGAGTATCGATGACCAATAGCGCACTATCTGCCTACGTCACGCTCATGAGAATGAAAGCAGTTAGACTGCGAGCAGCCAAAATCTGATGAGCGAGAGAAAATAAAAGTGAGGGCCAAGCAAGCCCATGAGACGGGTGCAGGGCATGCATGCTTGGTATGAAGCAATGATGGTTTGTGGATTGGATAGGGGAATATGCGAACCGAAGGGGGGGGGATGAACAATGGGGAAGCCCGCTATCTAACAGATACGATATACGTATGAAAGGGGATTGTACGGGAAATTAAATGATTTCGTGTATTAATTTAATCAGGCTAATCATTATTAAGCAATAATTTAAGTTAATACAACTAATATATGTATGTATAAGCATAATGTGGAAGGAATATGGGCGAAATTGGGTATGACGAGTGGATCAAAGAGAGCGACGGGCGACGGCAGCGCCGACAGAGAAAAGAAAGCAGAGAAAGTCAACGGGATACGATGGGCGGCCAATAGAAAGGCGACGCCAACGGAGTGAAAGTGATAGAAGCCAATGCATACAAGGGAGAAAGACAAGGACAAGGAAACGAATGGGCGCGCAGCCACAAAGAAAGTGGACACATATGCGCCAAGAACTACGGGACTTTCACCACGCATAGCAACAAGTGGATGCGTGGGTGAAAGTAGCAGGCCGATGGAAAAATACCAGCTGTATAGCGGTACTACACCAGCCAGTGCCAGAGGCCAGAGGAGCTGCCTATATAAAGGCGGCACAAATCAGATCAAATCATCAAGTCATCGAGGCATGATCAAGTAACAAGTAATTAAGGCCTTACGAGTAACCTTAAGAACTTACCAGGGAAAATACAAGGAACAGACAAGCAATTAAGGCCTTACGAGTAACCTTAAAAGCTTATCCAGGAAAAGCAAGGAGCAGCAGAAAACAAGGAACTATACAGGCCTTACGAGTAACCTGTACAGTTCATGTCGACAGCAACAAATCCTTAAATAAGGATAACAAGTACCATACGCAGCAAAGGGAAGACAAGCAAGGACGACGAGGGATTCGAAGCGACTCACCAACGCTGTCCAAGCCCAGACCTACCGCAGAGAAACTTGTCATAGCCAATCGAGCCCATAAACGATCGCAAATAAACATATTATAAAACCCAAATCAATAAACAAAGCTGTTCTGATTTCACCGGGGCACAAAATAAATTTTGTTGTGCCGAACCTAGCCCAAGAGATATTATAAATATCCCGAAGGACGAGAAAGGATCGTTACAACTGGCGCCCAACGTGCTATACTGGTGAAATTTAGAAATAAAAATACAGTTTATAAATCATAAAAAGATCAAAAATGGGAAAAGGATGGATTTACCACATGAAGAAGGAGGATTTGGAACAGACAGGCCAAAGGATCGGGATCGAGATAAACGGCACAGTGGAGGAAATGAGGAGACAGCTAGGCGAGTGGATAGAAAGGAATGAAAAGGACCCAGACTGGAAGGAGGAAATAAATAGATTGGAAACAAAGTACTCGAAAAATGTAAAAATGAAAATAATAGCAAGCACATCAAAAACATGCGAAAGTGAGGCTGAGGAATTCCAGAAAATAAACATCGCCACACTAGCGAGGGAGAGGGCCCAAGAGGAGGAGGAGCAGGTGAAGCGGGCGAGGGAACGGCTGGCACTGGCAATGCAGCAGCAACAACAGCAGCAACAGCAGAACTGGGCAGCATGGTTCCAAAGGGAAATAGAGGAGCAGATGCGGGGGGATTGGAATTAGAAATTTAAAAAGGGAAACGGGGAAGAAAAGATGCGGAACGGGCCAAGCAAAAAAAAAAAAAAAAAAAGGGAAAACACAAATAATGAAAAGATGCCCTAATCCGCCAACATTACCGAAAAGATACTCAGTAGTCGCCAACAATAGAAGATGCCATAAGGCCAATAAAAGATGCGAGCTGAGTCCCAAAAACAAAACAAGTAGAACACATGCCAAAACTAAAAAAAAAAAAAAAAAAAGGAACAAAGATAATAAAAAAAAAAAAAGAAACATATATATAACAAGCACAAGGTACAAGGGACAGGGGAGGGCAAATCCCTCCCGAAGAAGGGGGGGAGTGTGAGGAACATTATAATTAACTATAATATCCCACACAACAAGCAAACAGCGGCACAATCCAACGATACAAATAAAGCACCGAATACAAGATACAGCCGAGACACAAACCTAAGTTACGATATACGACCAAGCCTGCTACTAGTCGATCAAACCGATGGCTTACGATCAAACCGGGTCGATCGAGCCACACATCACCGCTGGCGATTTCGTACAAGCGGGAAGATGCGTGGGAAGCATAACACGAAAAAACCAATATACACGCATATGCAAGGGACAACCAAGACCAACATGGCTCGATCGAACCTATGACGTGCGATCGAACCTATGACGTACGATCAAACCAAATTGGACTCATGACGTACGATCAAACCAAGTTGGACTCATGACGTACGATCAAGCAAGGCTCGATCGAATCACAGGCGACCGCTGGCAATTTCGTACAAGCGGGAAGTTGCGTGGGAGGCAGAATGTAAGAAATCAACGATATAAGAGTAATGGAACCCGGCTTGACTGCATAATTGCACACAAACGGGGGCATTGGCCTACTTATGCAAATTAAGAGCACAGAGAGGCAAATATGAATGCATGCATTAGAATACGCTGAATAACGCATGTCACACGTACACTATGCGTGAGGGAGAGTATCGATGACCAATAGCGCACTATCTGCCTACGTCACGCTCATGAGAATGAAAGCAGTTAGACTGCGAGCAGCCAAAATCTGATGAGCGAGAGAAAATAAAAGTGAGGGCCAAGCAAGCCCATGAGACGGGTGCGGGGCATGCATGCTTGGTATGAAGCAATGATGGTTTGTGGATTGGATAGGGGAATATGCGAACCGAAGGGGGGGATGAACAATGGGGAAGCCCGCTATCTAACAGATACGATATACGTATGAAAGGGGATTGTACGGGAAATTAAATGATTTCGTGTATTAATTTAATCAGGCTAATCATTATTAAGCAATAATTTAAGTTAATACAACTAATATATGTATGTATAAGCATAATGTGGAAGGAATATGGGCGAAATTGGGTATGACGAGTGGATCAAAGAGAGCGACGGGCGACGGCAGCGCCGACAGAGAAAAGAAAGCAGAGAAAGTCAACGGGATACGATGGGCGGCCAATAGAAAGGCGACGCCAACGGAGTGAAAGTGATAGAAGCCAATGCATACAAGGGAGAAAGACAAGGACAAGGAAACGAATGGGCGCGCAGCCACAAAGAAAGTGGACACATATGCGCCAAGAACTACGGGACTTTCACCACGCATAGCAACAAGTGGATGCGTGGGTGAAAGTAGGAGGCCGATGGAAAAATACCAGCTGTATAGCGGTACTACACCAGCCAGTGCCAGAGGCCAGAGGAGCTGCCTATATAAAGGCGGCACAAATCAGATCAAATCATCAAGTCATCGAGGCATGATCAAGTAACAAGTAATTAAGGCCTTACGAGTAACCTTAAGAACTTACCAGGGAAAATACAAGGAACAGACAAGCAATTAAGGCCTTACGAGTAACCTTAAAAGCTTATCCAGGAAAAGCAAGGAGCAGCAGAAAACAAGGAACTATACAGGCCTTACGAGTAACCTGTACAGTTCATGTCGACAGCAACAAATCCTTAAATAAGGATAACAAGTACCATACGCAGCAAAGGGAAGACAAGCAAGGACGACGAGGGATTCGAAGCGACTCACCAACGCTGTCCAAGCCCAGACCTACCGCAGAGAAACTTGTCATAGCCAATCGAGCCCATAAACGATCGCAAATAAACATATTATAAAACCCAAATCAATAAACAAAGCTGTTCTGATTTCACCGGGGCACAAAATAAATTTTGTTGTGCCGAACCTAGCCCAAGAGATATTATAAATATCCCGAAGGACGAGAAAGGATCGTTACAATACACATACACATACACATACACATACACATACACATACACATACACATACACATACACATACACATACACATACACATACACACTTACTCGAAGAAAATAGAGGGATACACGTCGCTGGTCGTCGCTCTCTGTTTTTGGTCGCGTTTAAACCCGTCTTTTATCCTACAAAAGAGTTATTCAGTGGTATTTCCATTAAACGTGCAGCGCTACTCACGGTGCTACTGTTACCCATCCCTCCTGGTCTCTGTGATCTGGAATCTTTTGCTGTTTTCGGTCGGTCTCAGGAGTCCCCGCTGTCGTTGGTGGCCAGAGTGGAACGGTGGACGCCCCCTCCGTTTCCCGACTTTCGCCGTTGCCTGCGTAGTGGTGAGGTGATTGCAGCAAAGAGGAGCAGGAACAGGAATCACACACAAGGGAAAATAAAACTAAAAGTGGTGTGGTTGCCAGCTGACTGCCGGCCCTGCCAAGCCGCTCTCGGAGACCCATCATCAGCGAGCAGAGCTTTTGCACAGCATCAACCCGAGCTTTTAAGCTCCCCTCTTCCCCTAAGCCAAGCATCAGCAGTTTATAGCAGTCTTTTCGGCCTCGCGGCGAACAACTGATCGCTAGCGGTGCCGGTAAGCAAGCGGCCACCTGGCCGTGGGCCCAGGTTCGATCCCCGGCTGTGCCGCCAGCTACTTGAGATAATTTAAATTAAATTAATTTATATTTATTAACTTTGAAGTTGTATCTGTTTACTCAAGTACTCAATAACTATTATTCTGTACTTGCCACACCCCCCTTGCCAACCTTTTCGACCTTGAAGACAATACAGGCGGGATTGCTCAGCCACAGTGTGGAGCGATGTTACGCTCCCCGCCGCCACAGAGTAGAGCAGCAGCTGTTGCCCCAAAGAGCAACTCTCCCATGGTGCGACCTGTCACAGCAGAAGCTGATGTCGCCAATAGCAGCGCAAGAGCAAATGGATCGATTGTGGCACTGCAGAGCGGCTTAGTAGCAGCGTCACCGGCGGCTACGACAACTCTGTCGGCAGGCGCCCATACGAATATTTTGCATGCCCCAGCAAAGCGAGTCAGAAAGGAGGCAGGTTCCCCAGGCGAAAATTTTCCGAAAAGAGCCAAGTCAAGGCAACAGCGTGGCGCCACGATTGATGATGAAATCAAGGAAATGGGATCCCTGCTGCAGCATATAATCGAAGCCACCAGCCCTTTGAGCGAGGCAAAGAAAAACTCCGAGGAGGAGAAACAAGTGGAAGATGCCCCTAAGGGCGAGGTAAAGCGGCAACGTCATATAAATGACAAACTAAGGCGTCAGTTCGTTAGGCTGAAGGAGTTGCACGAAGCTATCAGCGTCTTTGTTGCAACACACATCAACGGTGTAGAAGCAGCACCAACGGTAAAGGTATCGGAAAATGTGCCAGAGGTTCGAGAAGCAACAAAACCAAAGGTAGCAAGCCCAGCAGTGGGAGCGGAACTGGTGCATCAGCAGCAGCATCAGCAGGGGCACATAACTGACTGGCAAATAGTGGCACCTAAACCGGCAAAGCGGGCAGTTCCGAAAAAGCGGCCTGCCGCTATTCTGGTACAAAGCAAGGGCGGCATGTCATACAGCGATATGTTGAAGCTGGTGACCAGAAGCCAGGATGCAAAGTTGCAGGCTGTTGGTGATAGCGTACAAAAGGTGAGGCGTACCGCAAAAGGCGATCTCCTGCTAGAGTTAAACCAAGTCGGCGCTGAAAATGTCAGCAAGATACAGCAGGATATCGACACAGCACTTGAAGGCCAAGTCGAGGCGAAATCGTTGGCAAATCTTGTCAGATTGGACGTGTTGGAAATGGATGAAGAGGCCACCAAAGCAGAAATATGCCATGCAGTATTGATGCAGCTAAGTCTAAAGGTGACAGAGGACGATGTCAAAAGCTTGCGCCCTTCCCATGGCGGAACCCAAAAGGCTATTCTATGCCTTCCGGCAAACGTGGCAGAACCAATTTTGAAAGCGGGGCAGCTGAAGATCGGCTACTCAGTATGCAGAATTAGACTCAATCAGGACGCAACCAGATGCTACAGATGCCTGGCATTTGGGCACGTAGCGGCTCGATGTCAAGACCCGATTGACAGGACGAATTGGTGTTTAAAATGTGGCAGCAAGGACCACAAAATAAGAGACTGCGCAAATAATGCCAATTGTTGCCTATGCGCAGCCAGAGGTGTCACCGAGCGGGCACATATAGCTGGCAGCCTTAGGTGTCCATCCGCAAATGCAAGCGGGCAAGTGAAGCCGGCCCCACGAAAACGCCATGTTTAATTTTATACAATTAAACTTGAATCACTGCGAAGCGGCTCACGAGCTGCTGAAGCAGCGGGTGCGCGAAACGAGGTCTGACGTGGCAATCATAAGTGAGCCTTTTCGCAGGATGTCTGCTGAGAATTGGATAAGCAGTAATTCCGGCAAGGCCGTGCTTTGGGCATGTGGCAATCCCAGTGTACAACTGCGTTCGAGGCTAGCAGGCGGGCATCTTGTCAGAGCCTTAATAAACGGCAAGTGGATCTACAGCTGCTATTTCCCGCCTAGTCTAGACTATCTGGACTTCTGCGAATCGCTGGACGAACTAGCGGCGGACGCGAGAGCGCACAGCCCGTCCGTAATAGCTGGAGACTTCAATGCGTGGGCCCAAGAATGGGGCAGCAGCATAACAAATGCTCGCGGGCGCGCCGTTCTAGAGTCGCTAGCCTCATTAGACGTCGCACTTCTAAACTGCGGCTCTCGCAACACGTTCAACAGCGCAGGCAGAGGATCAATAATCGACCTTACCTTCGTCAGCAACAGCTTGGCGAGATTTGCTACATGGCGGCTGGATGACAACTACACAGCCAGCGACCATGATGCCATAATTTTTTCCCTTGGACAGGCAGCTCGACCACAACAGACGCGTACCCAGGCAGTGGAATTACCATATAAAGCTGACACGCTCAACACCCAGGCATTTACAGCTGCAATTTACGATGCGACGCTGGCTGCTGGATCTGCTCAAGGCATGGCAGACCAGCTATGTGGCATGCTGGCATCAGCCTGCGATGCGAGTATGGCCCGCTCCAGACCATTCAATAAACATCACCAACCAGTCTTCTGGTGGAATGATGAAATTGGAGATCTACGAAGGGCTTGTCTAACCGCTAGAAGGCGGTACCAAAGGGCAAGGAAGCGGCTGGACGTAAACTGGCCACAGATGCACTCCTCTTTTAGCCAAGCGAGAAAATCACTGAAGAAGGCCATCCTTGCAGCCAAAAAAGAGGTTTTCCTCAATTTGTGTGACTCAGCTGAGCACGACCCCTGGGGTAAGGCCTATAAAATAGTAGTAAAACGTATCCATGCAAACCGGCAATTCGCGCCAACAGGTGCCGCAGACCTCAAAAAAATAGTCGACGCTCTCTTTCCAAGCCGATCGAACCCCTTTAGCGCACTGCCCATCGCACCTGCAAGGCTTTCTACCATCGATGCAGTCTCCACAGAAGAAATTTTAGTCGCAGCCAAATCGCTTAAGCCCGGTAAGGCCCCAGGCCCGGATTTATTCCCGAATCGTGCAGTCAAACTGGCTATGATGCTACGCCCAGAAGCATTTGTTGAAACCTTTAATAAATGCTTATTGGAGGGAGTTTTTCCATCGCAGTGGAAAGTTCAAAAACTGGTATTGCTGCCAAAGCCGGGGCAGCCACCTGACGTAGCATCCTCCTACAGGCCGATTTGTCTAATAGACACAGTCGGCAAAGTCCTGGAAGGACTAATCAACACCAGGTTAAACGATCTAATCAGCAGGAGCAATGGCCTCTCGGAAAACCAATTCGGCTTTCGGAAGGCAAGGTCGACGATAGACGCAATCAGCAAAGTAGTTAATATTGCTGCAGATGCAATCGAGGGCTCCCGGTGGAAGGGCGGCTCTAAAAAATACTGCCTGGTCGTCACAATAGACGTTAAGAACGCCTTCAACACAGCGGACTGGGGCTGCATCCTGGGCTCGGTGTGTAGGCTGGAAGCGCCGGTTTACCTGCAAGCCATCATACGGAGTTATGACAAACACAGATGAGGGCTGCGACAGTTTCTGCCGGAGTTCCACAAGGGTCCGTATTGGGCCCGCTACTGTGGAACATAATGTACGACGGCATTCTGAGGATCGCTCTACCACAAGGATGCGAAACCATCGGATACGCAGATGACGTGGCGTTAGTGATCGTAGCTAAGGATCTGGCGACGACTGAAGCGTTTGCATCCGGCACGATTGAAAAAATTACGAGCTGGCTTCACTCAGTCGGTCTCTCACTGGCAGTGCACAAAACGGAGGCGGTGCTTATTAGTAGCAGGAAGACAGTGGAAGTTGCGAGGATACTAGTCGAGGGATCAGAGATTGTCTCAAAGCGGGCTATACGTTACCTGGGCGTATGGTTAGACACTCGTCTATGCTTTCGGGAACATCTGAGTCACGTACATACCAAGGCGGCGAGTACTGGGCAGGCCTTGTCCCGAATCATGTTAAATACCAGAGGCCCGAAACAGGAGCGCAGGCTGCTGCTAGCGAGTGTGCTAAAGTCAGTGATATTGTATTCAGCGCAAGTATGGTCGCACGCTCTTCACGTCCCGTCATATAGCAGAGGCATTAAAGCCACATACCGTCTATGCGCACTTCGAGTGTGCAGCGCTTTCAGGACCGTTTCGGAGGACGCTGTGTTGGTAATTGCGGGTATGATCCCAATCGACCTACTTGCCGGCGAAGCCAAGGCGATCGCCGTAGCTGTCAGCCGCGGCACACCCAAAAAAGAGGCCAGCTCTGAGGCGAGAATTCGGAGCCTTGTGACTTGGCAAAGACGCTGGGATGCCTCTAGCAAGGGAAGGTGGACGCATCTCCTCATCCCAAACGTAACGGAGTGGACGGAGAGAAAACATGGGCAAGTTTCCTTCCAACTCACACAACTGCTTTCAGGTCACGGATGCTGCAGATCATATCTGCACCGGTTTGGGCATGAGCAGGTACCCTTTTTGCTTGGCCTGCGGCGGCAGCACAGTCGAAGACGCAAGACATATCTTGTTTGAATGCGTCAGGTTCAACAACGAGCGACAAAGGGTGGCAGACCTGATCAACACTGCCCTTACACCTGACAACTTGGTCACAGCTATGCTGGCCAATTCGGCGATCTGGGACGCAGTATGCGGCTTTGCGGGTGTGGTCTGTCAAGTCCTCAGACAAGAGGAACGCGCAAGAAACGGATAAGTATGCTAGCAACACGTTTTTGCGAAGCAATTCCCCCTGGGACGTCCCGCAAAAATTGGTTCGTATTATGCCTGCAGTCCGATAGTAAACATTGTATATTCTTATGTTATTGTTTTTATGTTATAAATAAATGAATTAAAAAAAAACACATACACATACACATACACATACATACAGACGGATATACATACAAGTTCAGAGTTCGCGGTTGTCTTTGAGGGTGCTCCCAGTTTTAAGTGTATAAATAAGCCTCCAAAGGGATCTGTAAATCGTGGAATCTGTTTAGCACTTGCTACGGAGTCTTTGGCTACGTACCACTGTTGATGTCTGCGCCACATCGCAGCTGCTGGCCAAAATTTTTTATTTGGTATCCCCATACGTTTGGACCGGTCATTGGGCCAAGGGATGGCGGTGTTGCTCTCTTGCTTACTGGTTTTCCCGCCTCTCATCGTCTTGGACTCCTGCCTGTGTGAGTGTGTCGTGGAATTATCCGGAATTTCCCCAGGCCGTTCCACATTTCTTGTTGCTGCAAGAAGCTGCTTCTTCTTCCCCGATCGTTTGTCAGCTGACTAAGGCCAGTGGTGGGCAGCGCAGGGGGCGGGCCATATATCCATATCTGACAGAGGGCGCCAGGGAGGCTTTTGGCGGTTCTTTCGCTAATTTTGAATTTTCAACTTTTGGAGTAACGGATAGCGCCTGGCCGTTAAACCTCGTCTGTGTAGTGCCAATCCAGTATGGTTGGTGCGAATGCTGCTGAGGCACTTGAAGAGGCTGTTTTCAGGAAGAGCTCGCGTCTGGGCCGGACTCCGCCTCGGGTTACGGCTCCACCAGAGAATGGCCCGCAAATAATTGTGGCACCAACGTCAACGCAAATGGTCGAGTGCACGGAAGCGGCACCGGTAGCTCCACCGGCATCGAATATCCCTGAGCTCGATGAATTGGGTAAGCTCCTTGGCGATTTAGTAGAGGTCTTCATGACAAAGGCGTCCGCCACGTCAACGTCAACACCAAACAGGCGATCACAAGGATGAAGGAGCTGCAAGAACTCCTGTGCCAAAAGGTGTTTGACGGCCAGCTGACCGTATGTAATGAGAGAAAGTCTGCTGAGCCAGATCAAGCGCCCGGCGAGGCCAAGGCCATAAGTAGACTTCGTGGAAAGCCCCCACTTGGCGATTCTCCTAAACGCCCAAGGGATGAAGTGGGGACTCAAAGCTGTGTGCCCGCGAAAAAGCAAAAAAAGTGCACATACTAGGGAGATTGGAACTGCAAAAGAGCCTGCTGCTGACGGTGCCGAATGGCAAGTAGTAGCACCAATGCCGAGAAGGCATCCAAAGCAGAGGCCAAATGCTATTATTGTCGAAAAGAAGGGCAACATGTCATATAGTGACATTCTAAAGCTAGTGACGCGTAGCGAGGATGCGAAGCTTAAAGCCGTCGGTGAATGTGTCCAAAAAGTAAGAAGAACAGCAAGTGGCGACCTTCTTCTAGTGTTAAAAGGCAGTGCCGATAATTTGGAGCAAATTAAAGGAGATATAGATGTGGCGCTGAATGGCAAGGCCGAAGCCCATACCCTCACCCACCGTACCCGGCTGGAGATTCTAGATATGGATGATAATACAACAGTAGACGAGATCATCAATGCGATTTCTGCTGAACTGAGCATAAATCTACCCCATGATGCTGTAAAGAGTCTGCGTCCGCTGCGCTCGGGGACTCAGAAAGCCATTCTGTGCATCCCAGCACACGTAGCGGAGATTCTGCTTAAAGTTGGTACCATTAAAGTCGTTTTTAACGTATGCAGGATTCGCATCAATGAGACCCCAGTGAGGTGCTATAAGTGCCTGGAAATTGGGCATATCGCAGCCAAGTGCAACAGGCGAGTGGACAGAAGCAAGTGGTGCCTGAGATGTGGGCAGAACGACCACAAGATAAAAGAGTGTCACAACAAGGCTAAATGTTTTTTGTGCCTAGAAAAGGGCTTTGACCAGTTGGACCATGTTTCCGGGGGTCAGAATTGCCCTGCACGGACCAAGCAAAGTCCCAAGACGGTGTCCCACCACAAGAAAGATTAGATTTTTACAGATAAATCTAAACCATTGTGAGGCGGCGCAATCATTGTTAGCGCAAACGGTGCTTGAGCTAAACACAGACGCGGTGTTAATTAGCGAACCTTATAGGTGTAGCGAAGACAGTAACTGGAGCAGGAGTCTCTCATTAAAGGCGGCTATCTGGACGTGCAACGTGCGGGCGCAGTGTTCTGTGTGGGCAGCTGAGCACTTTGTGCGTGCTCATATAAACGACTTTTGGGTCTACAGCTGCTATTTGCCACCAAGCCTCTCTCTGGAAAGCTATAGTAGGTCATTGGACGAGTTGATTACGGATATAAGAAACCACAACCGTGTTATTGTCGGCGGGGATTTCAACGCGTGGGCTGTAGAGTGGGGCAGCCCCCTTACCAATGCTAGAGGGCGTGTACTGTTAGAGGCGTTTGCTGCCGTAGACGTTGTCCTGCTAAACAGTGGCTCCCAATTTACCTTCAGGCGCGCAGGCATGGGATCAATTCTTGATCTCACTTTCGCCAGCAGTGGCCTTTATCCATCATCGTCATGGAAAATAAGCGATACCTATACTGCAAGTGACCACGAGGCTATCGTTTTTGCGGTGGAGGAAACCGGCCGCCCAAAAAATGCTCCTGAGACTTAACATAAAAGATATAAGGTAAACACGCTTAACTTGCAGGAATTTACAGCTGCACTCAATAGCTGCGAATGGGGACAGGATGAAGCGGAGGTTATGGCTCATCATCTCTCCAATATGGTCGAGAGAGCATGCGATGCGGGCATGCAGCAATGTGGTGCATACACGAGGCACCACAAGTCCGTATACTGGTGGAACCAAAATATTAGCGAATTGCGGAAAAAATGTCTTGCAGCCAGGAGACGATACCAACGTGCTAGACGCCGGGATGCTGAAAACTGGCCGCAGCTGCGGCACGATTTTAGCTTGGCAAGGACAATGTTAAAGCACACTATTTGGGCCACTAAGAGGGAAATTTTTCTAAGACTTTGCGACTCAGCAGAGCAAGACCCCTGGGGGAAGGCGTATAAAATCGTCGTAAAGCGCATATATGCAAATAGGCAGCGCACACCCCTAGAAGCGGAGCAACTCAGCTCTATTGTCACGGAATTATTCCCGCACAGAGAAAACTCACTAGATAGTAGACGTCCCGCCACACCAGCAGCAGGAAGTTATGTCACTGACCCTGTGTCAATGCAGGAAATTGTGGCTGCAACAAGCGCACTAAAGCCGGGCAAGGCACCAGGACCAGATGCCATCCCCAACCGGGCCCTCAAGCTGGCAATGGCGCTGCGCCCAGACGCATTTTTGGAGGCATACAATAAATGTCTATATGAAGGAGTTTTCCCCAGGATCTGGAAACGGCAAAAATTGGTTCTGATCCCGAAACCAGGGAAACCAACAGACACGGCCTCATCATACAGGCCCATCTGCCTGGTGGATACTATGGGCAAAGTTCTAGAGGGTCTTATATGCACCCGGCTTCACAGAGCTATAAGTGCCGGAGGGGACTTATCGTCCAATCAATTTGGCTTTCGCAAAGCCAAATCGACGGTCGACGCCATTGGCAAGGTTGTCAGCATAGCCGCGACAGCCATAGAAGGCACTCGATGGAAGCACGGGACGAAGAAGTACTGTCTGATTGTCACGCTAGATGTCAGAAATGCTTTTAATACTACAGACTGGGGGTGTATTTTGGATGGACTACACAACTTTGGAGTTCCAGAGTATCTACGCGCAATCATATGGAGCTACTTCGAAGACAGGCAACTGTGCTTCAGTTCAACGAACGGCCAATCAACATACTCGGTTTCTGCAGGGGTACCCCAAGGCTCCGTTCTGGGGCCACTGTTGTGGAACATTATGTACGACGGGATCCTTCGCTTGAATCTGCCGGCGGACTGCGAAACTGTGGGATACGCTGACGATTTCGCTCTGGTCATTGTGGCAAAAGAAGTCGCGAAAGCAGAGGCGTTGGCGAACGAGGCGATCTTGCTCATCACAGAGTGGCTGCGTTCGGTGGGCCTACAACTTGCAGCACAAAAAACAGAGATTGTCCTAATAAGCAGCAGGAAACGGGTCGAGACGGCATCGGTCAGTGTGGAGGGCTCCATCATATGCTCGAAGCGTGCTATTCGGTACCTTGGAGTTTGGCTGGATACGCGGCTATGCTTTCGAGAACATCTGCAGCATGTGCACGTAAAGGCTCTGGAGTCAGCGAGGGCATTATCAAGAATCATGCTGAATACACGTGGCCCCAGACAAGAAAGACGGCTACTACTCTCTAGCGTCACAACATCGATAATTCTCTACGCGGCACAGGTATGGACAGAGGCAGTAAAGACTGAGAGCTATACCAGAGGTATCCGGGCAGCATATCGTCTCAGTGCGCTAAGAGTATGTTGCGGGTAGCTCTCGCTTTCTTTGCTGATTCATTGAGGTGGTCTTTGAACGTTAACCTGGAATCGATAAGTATGCCAAGGTACTTTATTGAGCTTTTACTAGTTATTTGCGCGGTGCCAGCCTGAATTGTTGCAATCTCTACTTTCTTCCGACTGCTTACGAGCACTGCCTCAGTTTTATGTTCGGCCAAGTGAAGGCCCATTGAGGCCAGCCATTGCTGAACTTGGAATATCGCGTTCGAGCAAATAGCTTCCACTTCATTTAGATGTTTCGCCAAGCAAACTAAGGCGATATCGTCGGCAAAGCCAATGGTCTCAACTCCTTCAGGCATATTCAGGTTTAGCACTCCGTTGTACATTGCGTTCCAGAGTAGCGGCCCCATGACAGAGCCCTTTGGAACTCCTCCGGTAATGCTATAATGTTTTCCTCCATCATAGGCGTCCACATGCAACCATCTGTTGTTGAGGTAACTGCTAACTACCTTCAGCAGGTACGGCGGAACTCTATAGTTATGCAGAGCCTCCAATATGCAGGACCATCTTGCCGAGTTGAAGCCTGTCCACTACTATTCCTTCTAGGAGTTTTCCCGTCGAGTCTAGTAGGCAGATGGGTCTGTAGGCAGAGGGCTCTCTCATTTGTTTTCCTGGTTTAGGTAAGAGCACTAGGTTCTGCTGTTTGTATAGATCGGGGAATATGCCATCGTTGAGACATTTGGTGAAAGCGAATGGAAACTTTTCAAACTGGAAGGCAGCAATCTTTAGTGCCTCGTTCGGGATACAGTCGGGGCACGGGGAGGAATTGGTTTTAATGCGTCCTACAGCTGCTAGTACTTCTTGTGATGTGACCGGCGGTATGCCTGCTACATCGTAGTTAGCTGTGACAAAATTGCTAGGTGCCTGGGTGGGAAATAGTTCCCTTACTATTGCATCCATTTCGATGCTAGAAGGTGGTTCTATACGCTGGAAGGATTTAAGCCTCTTCACAACAATTTTGTATGGCCTGCCCCATACATAATTTGCTGCTTCTGTGAGTAGTGCATCGAAACAAGCCTTTTTACTTCGGCGAATAGCCATCTTAAGCTCTCTGCGCTTTGCCTCAAATTCTAGACGGTGAGACTCAGAGTCTTCGCTACCCCGAATGCGCTGGGATCTCCTTCTGGATCGATGACACAGCTTACGGAGTTTGGCAATCTCTTCATTCCACCAATATGCTGGTGTGTGGTTCTTGGGACAGGCATTTTTCCGGGGCATGCAGGCGTTGCACGCGTCGGTTAGCCAGGCGTTAAGCCCTTCTGCTGTATATGCCACGATGTTGTGCTGCTCAAGAGTTCTAGTGAAGACTTGGACATCTAACATTTTCGAATTGAATATTTGGGGTCTCGTTATCTGCCGTTCCGACCGCCGCTGATTATCAATTGTGCAGATAATTGCATTGTGGTCGCTAGCTGTGTAATGGGGACTCAATACCCACCGTGCATGTGTGCAGAGTGCACTGGTGACGAAAGTTAGATCAATTATAGATCCTATGTTGCCACGTTGGAATGTGAAGCCGTTGCCTGTGTTTAGGAGCGCCAAGTCGATTGACGCGAATGCTTCAAGAAGTGCTTGGCCTCTTGCGTTGGTGGAGGAGCTGCCCCATTCCGCTGCGCATGCATTGAAATCCCCAGCAACAATTGCCGGCTTGTGGCATCGCATTTGATCCGACAGCTCTTCTATTACACCGCAGAATTCTCCGAGGCTATATAAGGGGGGTAGATAGCAGCTAAAAATCCAGTACTCTCTTATTTTGGCTCTAACAAAACCGTTGAAGGATTTTTCCCGAGTTGTTTTGTGCCCATGTCGTGGAAGTAAAACTTTTATAAGGCTCGCTGATTATAGCAACTGTGCCGAGCTCTCTGACAGTCTGTGACAGCAAGCCTTGTGTCACGCATACACATACACATACACATACACATACACATACACATACACATACACTGTGAGGAACATTATAATTAACTATAATATCCCGCACAACAAGCCAGCAACAACAAAATCAAGCGGTGCAAAGGATGCACCAGATACAAGATACAGCCGAGACACAAACCAAACGTACGATATACGACCGAACCCGCTGCTGATGGATCGAACCGATTCGATAGAAGTGGCATACGATCAAACGTGGCCAGTCGAACCACACACAACCGCCGGTGATTTCGTACAAGCGGGAAGATGCGTGGGTAGCATAATGCAAGAAGCCGATATGCACACACATGCGATGGGCAACCAAGTCCAACATGGCTCGATCCCATGATTTATTATATGAAACGATGCATGCATGCATTATATGAAACGATAATGGTTTGTGGATTGCATAGGGGAATATACGAACCGAAGGGGGAGGGATGAACGATGGGGAAGCCCTCTATCTGATAGATACGATATACGTATGAAAGTGCATTGCAAGGGAAATTAAACGAGTGCACACAGCACGCGTGCATCGCGACCCGTAGCACTTTTTAGCCTAGCCATTCTTTGAATATTGCCGGTAAGCAGAATTCGCCGGAAGAGGCGACCCACTTCTGACACGATCCCAACGCTGCTGCCCACAGCACGACGCCGCAGCCAGCGCCCTATGGGCATCTCGGGATATATTTAAGGGACCACGCTCGACAGAGCGGGCAGTCTTAGTTGAGAGGGAGTCTTCGTTTAGGCGTGGAACTAATGGACTCAAGTCTACAAGTCATGATCAATCGAGGGAGTTTTTAAGGCCTTACGAGTAACCTTAAAAGCTCAGACTAGTGAAACAAACAAGTGAAAGGATCAAGAAAAGTCAGAATAATTTGAGACGGCCTTACGAGTAACCTCTCAAATTATCCTGTAACCAGCAAGTCCTTGGAATAGGACTAAGACACCGTGTTTATGCAAGAATCGAGTAAGGTCAAACTGCTCCAGGACGATTCCCAGCATATTGGAAGGTACAACGATATATCCTGTTACCGAAATTCCAGGAAAGAGGTCGGGACTCCTCTAAAAGAAACTTGTCATATCCAACCAAGCCCATAAACAATCGTAAATAAACATACCACCAAAACAAATCAATAAACAAACCTGTTATAATTTCACCGGGGCACAAAATAAATTTTGTTGTGCCGAACCTAGCCCAAGAGATAATTGTAAATATCCCGAAGGACGAAAAAGGATCGTTACAACTGGCGCCCAACGTGCTATACTGGTGAAATTTTAAACAAGACAAAAGTTTGAAAATTGGAAAGAAAACATCAAAATGGGGAAAGGATGGATGTACCACATGAAGAAGGAGGATCTGTTACAAACAGGCCAAAGGATCGGAGTCAACATGAACGGCACGGTAGAGGAGATGAGAAAACAACTCGGCGAATGGATAGACAACCACGAGTCTGATCCAGAGTGGGGAGAGGAGATAAGAAGATTAGAACTCAAGTTCACAAAAATGTCCAAGCAAAAACCAGAAACAAGCGCAGCACAGTCAGGCGAGAATGGTGAGAACAAGGAGGCCGAGGAGTTCAAAAAAATAAATATCGCTACGCTAGCGATTCCTCCATTTGCACCACCAAGATGGGGAAGCGAAGGAGCATTAGACGGCACCGACACAAAGAGGGACTTAAGTAGACAAACGATAGACCCCAAGAACGCGGCACCGCACACAACAAACAGGACCACCGAATACGCCAAGGTGGCAAAACAAGTGAGGGAGTGGACTTTCAGATTCGATGGCAATTCCAGACCGCTAGAATTTATAGAACAAATCGAGTGGTCAGCAGACATGTATGGCATCAAGCTGGACATGATCCCAAGAGCAATGCCAGAACTACTGAAAGACAAAGCACTCAAATGGTACCTCGCAAACAATAAGCAGTGGCGATCGTGGAAGGAATTCGTTGAGGGCTTCAAGAAATACTTCCTGCCAAGAGGATTCTTCAACAAATTGGCTGATCAAGTGAAAAATCGCAAACAAAACAGAAACGAGTATTTCAAGGACTATATGGTCGACATGCAAACAATGATGAGACCCCTTAAAATACCAGAGTACGAGCAATTGGAGGTTATATTAGAAAATTGCACTCCAGATTTGAGGATATTCATTCGGCCGCACAGAGTCAGAAACCTAGATGAGCTGATGCAGTTGGCGGAAGAACATGAGATGCTTGAACAAGAACGATCAGATTTCCATAGCCCAAACAATGCTCAAAGAACACACAACAACCAATCAAGTCATAGAGGAGGAAATTACGGGCCACCAGTCACACAGTGCCGAAGATGCCAAAACAACAGCATGGAGAACAATTTAAGACCAACCCAAGAAAATAAAAACATCCAAGAGGGAAGAGTCTTGAACCCAAACCAGGCATGCCGCAGATGCGGGGGAGCCGGACACTGGGCAAGGGAGTGCAACAATCAGAGACTCAATTTCTGTTGGCAGTGTGGAAGGATTGGGAAAAGAACAAAAGAGTGTTGTTGGAGTTCGGGAAACGAAAGGCGGTTCCAGTCTATCAGGGGCGAGCAGGGACCTAATAGAGGAAGAGGATCAATTGTCAGCAATTATCGAAGTAGCAGGAGTCCAGATAAAAGCGACAATTGACTCCGGAGCCACGAGCAGTTTTATCAGCAAACAAATGTTGGAAACGGTGGAAAAGAAAGGAGACCGAGAGACCACGAACAAGCAAGTATACATGGCGGACGGGAAGGTGAGAGACATCAACGAGCAATGGACAGGATACGTTCGATTCGGAAACAAAGAAATGAACATAACATTTCTCATCATGCCAGACGGAATGGATGCTATAATCTTAGGATGGAATTTCTTAAGGCTGATGAATACCGAAATAGCATGCGGAGGCCACAGGATAAAAATTCCAACGGTGAAGAGGATGCAGGACAGGATGACCGAACGCATATCGATCGTGGTGACACAGAAGGAAGAGCAAACAGAAATACAAAGGTTTCTAGAACACAAACTGATGGAATTGGAGAAAATCAAGGGATCATCAAAAGTAGGGATACACAGGATCACAATGAAGGATGATATACCAATAAAACAAAGGTATTACCCAAAAAATCCAAAAATACAGGGAGAAATCAACACAAAGGTCGATGAACTGTTGACAATGGGATGCATCGAACCATCACAAAGCCCATATAGCTCACCCATAGTGATGGTGAGAAAAAAGCAGACGGGCAAATGGAGATTATGCGTAGATTTTAGACAGATTAACGCAAAATCTATAAAAGATGCATACCCAATGCCCCGCATCGATTACATCTTAAACCAACTACGTGAAGCGAAATTTATAAGCAGCCTAGACCTGAAGGACGGCTATTGGCAAATTCCGTTGGAAGAAAACAGCAGGCCAATGACAGCATTCACAGTCCCAGGGAAAGGTTTATTCCAATGGAAAGTGATGCCATTCGGGTTACACTCCGCATCAGCAACGTTCCAACGGGCTCTGGACCAAGTCATTGGCCCAGAAATGATACCAAACGCGTTCGCCTACCAAGATGACATAGTGGTAGTAAGCAAAACAATCAAAGAACACATGGACCACCTGCAAGAAGTATTCAGGAGATTGAAAGAAGCAAACTTAAGAATAAATGCTGAAAAGTGCCAATTCTTTAGAAAAGAGCTAAAGTTTCTAGGCCACTTGGTAACAGAAAACGGTATTGCAACGGACCCAGACAAGGTGGCAGCAATAGCTCAATTGAAGCCGCCCACGTGCACAAAAGAATTACGGCAATATCTAGGAGTGGCTTCGTGGTACAGACGATTCGTACCAAATTTTGCTATGATAACACACCCGTTAAACGCACTGCTCAAGAAAAAAACCAAATGGCATTGGAGCGAAGAGCATCAGGCAGCATTCGAATCGGTAAAAGAAAAACTCACGAGTGACTCAGTATTGGCATGCCCAGACTTCACAAAAATGTTCGTACTCCAGACAGATGCAAGCAACATAGGATTAGGGGCCATACTAGTACAAAACACCGAGGAGGGGGAAAGAGTGGTTTCATATCTGTCGAGAGAGTTGAATCAAGCGGAGAAGAACTATTCGGCAACGGAAAAGGAATGCCTAGCAATAGTGTGGGCAGTACGCAAGCTGAGACCATATCTCGAGGGATACCGATTTAAGGTGGTGACAGACCACATGGCGTTGAAGTGGTTGAATAGTATAGAGAGCCCCGGGACGCATAGCTCGATGGGCACTGGAATTACAACAATACGATTTCGAAATAGCATATCGAAAGGGCAAATTAAACATTGTCGCCGATGCACTATCAAGACAACCGATGGAAGGGTGCAAAAGAATAGTAGACAATGGCGCCCGATTACGACAAGCAAACAAAGAATGTGAGTGGATCCAAAATATAATAAAGAAAATACAACAACAACCACAGAAATATCCAGATTACATGGTAGAAAACAACCAGGTGTACAGGAATATTCCGCATAGAGCAGGCCAAGAAGAAGTAATATCATGGAAATTGTGTGTGCCCAAGACACTACGGAACCAAGTGATGGAAGAAAACCACACTTCCATAACGGCAGGGCATACAGGAAACAGGCGAACGATTGCTAGAACTGCGTCAAGATATTATTGGCCAGGAATGCAACGAGATATCAAGAAATTCGTGGGAAAGTGTACAACGTGTCAACAATACAAACCCAACCAACAGCAAGCAGCAGGGAAAATGCTGACGCAAATACCGGATGAACCATGGGCCACCGTTTGCGCTGATTTCGTCGGACCCTTACCACGGTCGAAACATGGAAACTCAATGTTACTAGTAATCATTGACCGATTTTCAAAATGGACAGAACTGATACCCATGCGAAAGGCAACTGCGGAGAATCTAATCAAGGCCTTTACGGAAAGGATTCTGTCGAGATTTGGAGTTCCTAAAGTGGTAATAACGGACAATGGGGTCCAATTCACTAGCAGAACGTTTAAGAAAATGCTAGAGGAATGGGGATGCCAACACCAATTAACAGCACCATACACACCACAAGAAAACCCAACCGAAAGGGCAAACAGAACAGTGAAAACAATGATTGCTCAGTTTACCGGTGAAAATCAACGGAATTGGGATGGGAGCTGGCCGGAAATAACACTAGCTGTAAATACTAGTCAATCAGAGTCAACTGGATTTACACCAGCATATGTGATACAAGGACGTGAACCTAGAATGCCAGGCGCGATATACGATAGTGTCACGACAGGCACAGGAAAGCAAAGCATACCACCAGAGGCGAAGGCAAAACAAGTGCAAGATCTGTTCGAGCTAATAAGACGTAATCTGGAGACGGCGACACAAGATCAGGCACGTCACTATAACCTAAGGAGGAGAGAGTGGAGACCAACAATTGGAACCACAGTATGGGCAAAAGAACACCATCTCTCGAATGCGGCCGAAGGATTTGCAGCAAAGTTGGCACCAAGATTTGGAGGTCCATATGAAGTGACAGGCTTTTTGTCTCCAGTTATATGTAAATTACGGCACAAAGAAACAGGAAAAACCAGGCAAGCACACATCAGCCAGATGAAACAACAAATATGTGAACAAACAGATGGCAAGAAACTAGATGAACAATGAGTAAGGACGACTCTGATGACATGGCAGCGAGAAAGAAATACACATACAGAAAACAAACACAAGGTACAAGGGACAGGGGAGGGCAAATCACTCCCGAAGAAGGGGGAGTGTGAGGAACATTATAATTAACTATAATATCCCGCACAACAAGCCAGCAACAACAAAATCAAGCGGTGCAAAGGATGCACCAGATACAAGATACAGCCGAGACACAAACCAAACGTACGATATACGACCGAACCCGCTGCTGATGGATCGAACCGATTCGATAGAAGTGGCATACGATCAAACGTGGCCAGTCGAACCACACACAACCGCCGGTGATTTCGTACAAGCGGGAAGATGCGTGGGTAGCATAATGCAAGAAGCCGATATGCACACACATGCGATGGGCAACCAAGTCCAACATGGCTCGATCCCATGATTTATTATATGAAACGATGCATGCATGCATTATATGAAACGATAATGGTTTGTGGATTGCATAGGGGAATATACGAACCGAAGGGGGAGGGATGAACGATGGGGAAGCCCTCTATCTGATAGATACGATATACGTATGAAAGTGCATTGCAAGGGAAATTAAACGAGTGCACACAGCACGCGTGCATCGCGACCCGTAGCACTTTTTAGCCTAGCCATTCTTTGAATATTGCCGGTAAGCAGAATTCGCCGGAAGAGGCGACCCACTTCTGACACGATCCCAACGCTGCTGCCCACAGCACGACGCCGCAGCCAGCGCCCTATGGGCATCTCGGGATATATTTAAGGGACCACGCTCGACAGAGCGGGCAGTCTTAGTTGAGAGGGAGTCTTCGTTTAGGCGTGGAACTAATGGAGTCAAGTCTACAAGTCATGATCAATCGAGGGAGTTTTTAAGGCCTTACGAGTAACCTTAAAAGCTCAGACTAGTGAAACAAACAAGTGAAAGGATCAAGAAAAGTCAGAATAATTTGAGACGGCCTTACGAGTAACCTCTCAAATTATCCTGTAACCAGCAAGTCCTTGGAATAGGACTAAGACACCGTGTTTATGCAAGAATCGAGTAAGGTCAAACTGCTCCAGGACGATTCCCAGCATATTGGAAGGTACAACGATATATCCTGTTACCGAAATTCCAGGAAAGAGGTCGGGACTCCTCTAAAAGAAACTTGTCATATCCAACCAAGCCCATAAACAATCGTAAATAAACATACCACCAAAACAAATCAATAAACAAACCTGTTATAATTTCACCGGGGCACAAAATAAATTTTGTTGTGCCGAACCTAGCCCAAGAGATAATTGTAAATATCCCGAAGGACGAAAAAGGATCGTTACAACACATACACATACACATACTCATACACATACACATACACATACACATACACATACGCATACACATACACATACACATACACATACACATACACATACACATACACATACACATACACATACACATACACATACACATACACATACACATACACATACACATACACATACACATACACATACAACACGCATTGGCAACAGTTGTTGAAATAGCTAAAAAAGCAATTGAAGGACAGCGATGGAAAAACGGTGGTAAAAAATACTGCCTAGTAACCACACTTGATGTGAAAAACGCCTTCAACACAGCTAACTGGAGTCGCATTATCGAGGCTCTAAGTATGTTTCACGTGCCTATCCCGCTCATTGCCTTAATAAAGGATTATTTCCGTAATCGCAAGCTACGATATAGCACAAATAGTGGCGATCGTTATCATGAAGTACGAGGTGGAGTTCCACAGGGCTCGGTGCTTGGCCCGATCTTGTGGAATGCTATGTATGACGGCATCCTACGAATAAGCCTCCCGACTGACTGCCATATCATCGGTTTTGCAGATGACGTGGCTCTCATAGTGGTGGCAAAGCAGCTCGCAGAAGCAGAAGAAAAGACGGTCACATCGATTGGCCTAGCAAAACAGTGGCTTGCGAACGCAGGACTGGAACTTGCAGACCAGAAAACGGAAGCAGTTCTTATCAGCAGCAGAAAAACGGTAGAGCAGGCAAAAATTGTGCTAGACACATGCACAATCCATACAGCTAGAGCAATCCGGTACCTAGGTGTTTTCTTGGATACACGCCTCTGTTTCCGAGAACACATGGGGTACGCGAGTGCAAGAGCGGCTGAACTGGGAAGATCCCTGAGCCGAATCATGCTCAACACACGAGGCCCGGGACAATCTCAACGACTATTACTGATGAACGTCGTCAGGTCGACCATGCTCTACGGCGCGCCAGTATGGGCGGACGCGATGCAAACGAAGTCATACAGACGAGGATTAGAGGCAACATACCGTCTTGGGGCTCTTCGCGTATGCCGTGGCTTCCGCACAATTTCGGATGACGCGGCTCTTGTAATATCAAGTATGGTCCCAATAGACTTACTTGCTAAAGAAGCGCAAGATATTTTTAGAAGTAGGCAGAGTGCGGAATGGTCACCTTCAGCCAGACGGGTGGCAACTGCAGAAGCCAGGCGATCAAGCCTAGCAGAATGGCAATCACGCTGGGCAGCATCGCAGAAGGGCAGATGGACCTTCAAGCTTATCCCGGACTTACACACATGGGTAAACAGGCGACACGGCGAAGTCACTTTCGAACTGACCCAGCTCCTTAGCGGCCATGGATGTTTCAGGTCATACCTGTTCCGATTTGGACACGAGTCCAGTGCGGAATGCACCCTGTGTAGACAAGGCATACAAGAAAGCCCTGAACATGTGACTTTTTACTGCATGAGGTTTACCACCGAGAGGCAAAGGCTAACGGCAGTCTTTGGAGAAGAGCCCACACCTTCCAACCTGGTAAAATTGATGGTCACATCCCAATTGGCGTGGTCGGCGGTGTGCACATATGCTGCATCAACGATGAGCAAACTGCGAGAGCTGGAGAGAGAGCGCAATACTGGAGGGGCATAGGCAGCCCACTACAGACCTGCGAAGCAATACCACAAGGCAGTCCCGCAGGATCCCTGTAGTAAAACAAATTCTTCTTTCCATTTCTTCTTCCTGTCTATATCTGTCTATATCTTTTGTCATTTTGTATATAATTTTGTTTCCTACCCTAAATACAAATAAATGAATTAAAAAAAAAAAAACATACACATACACATACACATACACATACACATACACATACACATACACATACACATACACATACACATACACATACACATACACATACACATACACATACACATACACATACACATACACATACACATACACATACACATACACATACACATACACATACACATACACATACACATACACATACACATACACATACACATACACATACACATACACATACACATACACATACACATACACATACACATACACATACACATACACATACACATACACATACACATACACATACACATACACATACACATACACATACACATACACATACACATACACATACACATACACATACACATACACATACACATACACATACACATACACATACACATACACATACACATACACATACACATACACATACACATACACATACACATACACATACACATACACATACACATACACATACACATACACATACACATACACATACACATACACATACAACAAACTTTAGCTCCGCCGAAAAAGTTCTCAGAATCGACTCCTACGATCCTGCAAAAAAAGGAACAGACTATTTAGGAGGCACCTAGCAGTGTTTTCGTCACATACCTCTGCAGATTGCACTTGATTCCGGCGTGCTTTGGGCCCCGGGACTGGATTTGGTTGGTCAACTGGACACCGAGTAGAGGGAGAGGGGGGGCTGCCCCGCTGCCTTTCTCCCGCCTTTTTCCATACTCGCCCCCTATTCTCTTGCTGTGTGAGTGTGGAATTCAATTTAATTTCTCCAGGTCAACACATTGTCTTGTTGTTGCAACTTGCAAGATTCTGCTTCTTCTTCTCCACTGGGCCACCCAAGCAGCTGATCAGCAACAGTGTTGGACAGCGCTAAAGCCCAGGAGGGTGCAGTCGACAGGTGGCGTTAAGGGGATCTCGTAACGAGCGTTACGTTATTCCGTTCCCGCCCTTTATTTACTCAAATTTAAATTCAAATAAATTCATTAAATTCAAATTCAAAAAAAATAGTAATAGAGACGTGTAGCAAAGAAAACTCGGCTTTCCCCAAATTTTTTGGCAGTAACGAAGGCCATGGAGGCAGATATTGCAGACGAAGCGGCCATCTTTGGCAGAAAGCCAAGACTTAGAATGTCGCCTAGAGAGTTGGTGTCTGATGTCACCAATATGGAAGAAGTGGCAGCGGGTCCCAATCGGCCGTTAGTCTCCGATATTCCGGAACTTGATGAGCTGGGCAAGCTGCTCTATGCATTGGCCAAAACCTTCACCACAAAGGAAGGTGGCAAGCCACCAACTCGGCACGTAACTGCAGGTAACAAGGATGCGATTACGAGAATGTACGAGCTCCAAAGACTGCTCTGTCAAAATGCGATTGCCGGCAAACTCGCAAGCATGCCCATAACGAGCGAAATAGCGACGCAAATGTCCCCCGAGGCCGCCAAAGTGGAACTCAAAAAGCCGAAGCCGACTCGAAATCAGCCCAATGTGGACCTGTGCCTACAAAATGGTAATAAAGTCACTCCGAAGAGGCCCCGCGAGGAACAGCCATCAAATAGAAACTCACCAATCAAGAAGCGGCGGGCGCACGATAGACCGTCATATGCCGACACTGTGAGAGACGCGGTAGCTGCTCCTGTGTCTCAGACGGCTAACGAGGCCTTGAATGGTCAACGCACCCAGCAGGAATGGCAGACTGTAGGTCAGAAAAACAAGAGACCAAGACCAGACGTCATATTTATAAACTGCGAGGATGCAGCCAGGCAGCAGCAAGTCACAGAGCTGATCACAACAAATGTTTCTCTGCAGAAGTACAGAGAGAAAGTCCGCAGCATCCGGAATTCTGCCGGCGGTATCACCATCCAAATGGTGAAACAGGATAACAATATCACACAGGGGCTAAAGGCGGCTATACAAGATGCACTTGGCGATAGCGCAGTAGTCCGAGTTCCCAAAAAGGCGATCTTTGTAGAGATTAAGGACATCCTGAGGGCTTACACGCCAGACGACGTGCTCAAAGCAGTGTTCGCATCGCAAGACGGAGATATTCCAGCAGATGCAGTGCCAAGACTACGAAAGGCATACGGCAACACGCAGATAGCGACCCAACGATTACCAGCCGAACTGGCCGAAAAGCTACTTAGCGAGGGTACTATTCGAATCGGATGGTCAATCTGTAGGGTGAGGGTCAAGGTAGAACCACTCAGATGCTTCAAATGCTTGGAGTTCGGGCATGTAGCCAAAAAATGTGGCAGCCAATTTAACGCATCTCAACAGTGCTTCAACTGTGGCAGCACAGAGCACCATCGTGCCAGCGAATGTTGCGAAGAACCATCGTGCATCCTCTGTACCCGAGCGGGGGTGCAAAATGTCTCACATAAAACGCTAAGCAGGGTGTGTCCGGCGTTCCTGAAGGCCTTAAACAAAATCAGGGATGTTTAGAGCACTGCAGCTCAACCTCAATCATTGCAGGGCCGCCCATGACTTACTGACTCAGTCAGTCAGGGAGTTACGTGTAGCGGCTGCATTGATAAGTGAGCCTTACCGCCGCATGAGCAGTGGAGGCTGGATACAGTCGCTGGATGGAGGATCAGCAATATGGGCATGTGATAGTTTGCCATTTCAATTGGAAAATAATCACGCAGCTGTTGGATTTGTAAGAGCAGAGATATCTGGTGTACGAGTATATAGCTGTTACTTGGCCCCCAGCCTAAATGCCGATGATTATTATAGCATTCTAGATGCCCTAATTGACGACGCCAGAGGCCACGAAAAAGTGGTCATAGCAGGCGATTTTAACGCCTGGTCTGTGGATTGGGGAAGCGCAAGCACAAACTGGAGGGGAAGAGCCGTCCTGGAGGCGTTAGCATCCCTCGATGTGGTTCTGCTCAACGAGGGATCGCAACACACTTTTAACAGGGGTGGTGCAGCATCGATAATTGACCTGACATTTGCTAGCAGCGGGCTGTTCAACAGCATAAGATGGAGAATCAGCAACCACTACACTGGCAGTGACCATGAAGGCATCCTGTGCGACAAAGGAGCCAATAGCAGCAGAGTAACAACTACGCGCCACTCGTGCAAAGGGTACAAAGCTGAGACGCTATACCCGCAGATATTCGCCGAATCGCTGGTCATTAATACCACAAATGACCCTGAGACTGCAGCAGATGCGTTGACAACATGCCTCACAGAAGCATGTAACAGGAGTATGGCAAGACGAGGCACATATCGGCGACACCACACACCCGTGTACTGGTGGTCTAACGATATCGCCGCAGCTAGAAGAGACTGCCACATAGCGCGTCGACAATATTCTCGGTCAGGAGGCAGCGATAATGCGGAAACACTGAGGCTGCAGTATAAGTCAAAGAGAAAAATACTCAAAAGAGCAATCAAAAAGAGCAAGCGTAAGCTATTCCTCGAACTCTGTGACGCGGCCGACACAGATCCTTGGGGAAAGGCATATAATACGATCGTAAAACAGCTTCACGGGCACAAGCAGCAAGCTCCGACAGACTCCGAGAAACTCGGCATCATCGTCTACAGCCTATTCCCGGCAGTGCCTGACCCAGCAGAAACGCAAGATCCATCGGCGACACCAGCAGAATACGATGTAGAGATTACGGCGAGAGAGGTAATTGATGCTGCAAGGAAAATCGCAGACGACAAAGCGCCAGGCCCAGATGGTATACCAAGCCGCGCCACTAAGCTAGCGGTGTCTCTGCAGCCCGAGGCGTTCGTAGCACTATTCAACCTATGCATGAGGTCAGGCATTTTCCCAAGCAGATGGAAAATCCAGAAACTGGTCCTTATTCCCAAGCCTGATAAGCCACCAGATGATCCCTCAGCATATAGGCCCATTTGCCTGATCGACACTCTAGGCAAAGTGTTCGAAAGAGTCATCTGCAGCAGACTGGAAGTGGCCATAAGGGAGGTAGGGGACTTGGCTCCACTTCAGTTCGGGTTTCGCAGAGCACGCTCGACTGTCGATGCCATAAAAACAGTTGTAGACATAGCGTCAAATGCAATAGAAGGCACAAGATGGAAAGGCGGAGACAAGGATAGTCACACTTGACGTCAAAAATGCATTTAATTCTGCCCGCTGGAATAAAATTCTGGCTGCATTGGAAGGCTTTGGAGTGCCCATGTACTTAACACGTATTATACGTGGCTATCTCAGCAACCGGACTCTCCTATACAGTACCGATGACGGGCCCAGAACGCATCACATCACAGCCGGAGTCCCTCAGGGCTCGGTATTAGGGCCGACATTATGGAATGTAATGTATGACGGCATTCTCCGTTTGACGCTACCGGCAGGATGCACGATGGTGGGCTTCGCTGACGACATTGCACTGGTGGTAGTGGCGAAGCATCTGAGCCTGGTAGAAACTAAATGCAATGAGGCAGTGTTGACGGTCAAACGCTGGCTGGACAGTATGGGGTTGGAGCTGGCGGCACAAAAAACGGAGGCAGTGCTAGTCAGTAGCAGAAAAAAGGTGGAGACAGCATCAATTAGAATTGCGGATGAAACGGTTGTGTCTAAGCGAGCACTGCGTTACCTTGGAGTGATAATTGATACCAGGCTAAGTTTCAGGGAACATTTGGCGATGACTAACACAAAGGCAGCAGGCACTTGCAGGGCACTTTCACGTATCATGCTCAACACCAGGGGCCCCAAGCAATGGAGAAGGCAGCTTCTCATGACGGTCCTTAAATCCGTAATTTTATATGCCGCGCCCATATGGGCCAGAGCAGTAGCAACACCTAGCTACACCAGAGGATTGACAGCGACATACCGGCTGAGTGCCCTACGAGTCTGCTGTGCATTCAGGACGGTATCCACGGAGGCAGCACTGGTAATTGCGGGCATGCCACCAATTGATCTACTAGCCCTAGAGGATCAGGAAGTGTTCTTGGCAGTTCGCAGCAACAACGCAACTAGAAGGGTCGCTCGCACAGAAGCGAGGCAGCGCACAATTGATAGATGGCAAAGGAGGTGGGATGAGGCATTGAACGGAAGATGGACTCACTCGCTAATTCCAAATATAAGAGGCTGGATAGGAAGAAATCATGGCCAAGTGTCGTTCCCCATGACACAATTTTTAAGCGGGCACGGTTGCTTTCGCAGCTATCTGCATCGCTTCAAGTTCGACAACAGTGCGCTATGCACTTGGTGCACCGAAGACATTGAGGAGGATGCTGGCCATGCACTATTTACGTGTGGCCGATTTGCGGAGCAGCGGACTCGGCTGGGAACACAGCTGGGTACACCTATTAACGCGGGCAATTTAATCTCGATTATGCTAGAAAGCGAATCTAACTGGAGAGCATGCAGCGACTATGCGGCGTCTACAGCAGCTGAGCTTTGCAGGCTAGAACGCGAGAGGGCTAGGGTAGGGTAAGTAGGGAATTTCTGTGCTTTCGATGCAATGGCCCACTGGCTAGTCCCGAAAGTAATGTTCCCTACACCCAAATGCACAAGCCACCAGCAGTAACAAACTTTCCCTTTCCTATATTTCTGTTTATTTTTCTTGTACCTATGTAGCCTATGTTATTACTTGTAATATTTATTGTTAAACTTCTATATTTTACCATACTATATTCCAACATCTAAATAAACGAATTAAAAAAAAAAAACACATACACATACACATACACATACACATACACATACACATACACATACACATACACATACACATACACACACATACACATACACATACACATACACATACACATACACATACACATACACATACACATACACATACACATACACATACACATACACATACACATACACATACACATACACATACACATACACATACACATACACATACACATACACATACACATACACATACACATACACATACACATACACATACACATACACATACACATACACATACACATACACATACACATACACATACACATACACATACACATACACATACACATACACATACACATACACATACACATACACATACACATACACATACACATACACATACACATACACATACACATACACATACACATACACATACACATACACATACACATACACATACACATACACATACACATACACATACACATACACATACACATACACATACACATACACATACACATACACATACACATACACATACACATACACATACACATACACATACACATACACATACACATACACATACACATACACATACACATACACATACACATACACATACACATACACATACACATACACATACACATACACATACACATACACATACACATACACATACACATACACATACACATACACAGACACAGACAGACAAGTAATTCTCCAGTGCGGTCGCGTTTTGTTATAGCTCCGTAATTTATATAAAAAATCGTAGTTGAGAGGACTTAACTAGATCCCAAAACTGCGCCGAGAGAGTCTCCTGTGTTTTCCCTGTTCGATAGTGATAGTGATATAGTAATCGCGTCCCAGCAAGGTGCTAGTAGTGCTTTTGATTTTTTGGAGCACCAGTGGTTTGGTGACCAATTCGGGCGTAGCGGGTTTGCCTCCTACCTCCTGCATTTGTGAGGGTGAGGTGAACGTAGCTACTCTTGTAAGCATCTCTCCACATTCCTCCACCAGCTGATTAGCAGACCTGCCGGACCACCCAAACAACATAGGGCCCCGCATGTTAACAGCTGCCCTTAAACTGTTAACTTGTAGCCTAGATCCCTACCTGCCGAGAGGTAAGCGGAGCTTTTATCCAGCATAATATTCCCCCCCTTGTGCACCATAACACGGAGACTGTAAGGGCACCTGCAAACAAACATCCAGCCGCTGCCTGGTTCCAGCACCCCGTGGCGCCGGGAGTAGCACCTCAGTTGCTTAAACCGAATTCCCTGGTTCAAATCCCGGCGAAGGAATTTGCTAAAATCCCCTGTTGGTTCAATCTAAATATATATATTCTTTTTATTTTTAATTAATAAATTGATATAAATTTAAGTTGAGTCTGCACCAAATTTGCTGCATTGCATACAGTCTGTGCCAAGCCGGCGCGAATCCGCCTCTGGCGGAGCGGTAAGAGGCCAAGCCTAAAGGATCGGTAGAGGTATAGGTTCAAATCCTGCGCTACACCTATATTTGTTTCCATTCTTTTTTTTTTTGGTTTTTCTCCTTTTTTTTTTTTTTGGTTCCACTTTTGCCAAAGTAATCCTTGGTCTACTGGTCAACGCTCTAGTTCTATACTAGCTTGGATTTAGGCCACCGAGTCGGGGCGGTATATCTCCCAGCCGTCGTCAGGAGGAAATTCTTGGCCACCGGGGGACTTGCGTACGTAGATCAAGGCATACTGGAAGCTGAGTACGAATCGGTGTTCGGGCGACGACCGATGCTGCAGCGGTCTCCGCCACAGCAGGGAGTCAGCCAAAATGAAGCAGAGAGCCAAAAAAAAGGAGCAAATATGGATCTAAATCCTGCCGGCACACTGATGGTCGCCGGTGCAAATCTAATGGCGAACCAAGTCTGTGAGGAGTCGAAAACTCAACCATCGGACACCCCAAAAAGAGCAAGAGGCACCCCGAGTCCTGCCAGTAGCCCTGAAACGAGGAGTGTTCCGATCAAAAGAGAAAAAGTGCAGCCAGTATGTAGGGAGCTAGATGAAATGGGACTCGTGCTAGAGTCAGAGACTGCATGCAGATCTGATACTGCTTTTCCAGGGCAAGGGCGTCGCACCAGAGGAGACAGCAAGTTCAGGCTTAGGCCCGCCGCAGCGAGCAAGTAGAGAGCAGCAAACGGATGCAGAGAGTGCAACGGTATCGGAGGTACTTCCAACCAAGAGTTGCCACTGTACTTGTGAATGCATGAAGCCCCCATCAAGTGCTACAATAGGAAACGCCGGGTCAACTTCGACTTCGAATAACACCTCTCAGGCGGGCCAAAAAAGTTCGAAGAATTCGAAAAATATACCACAATTGCAGCGGCAACAGAGGCATCGGATGTTGCCAGCCCCTTTGGTGCAAGATAGTGATCAGAGGGAAGATGAAGGTCAAATCTCAACCCGGACCAGCAATAGCGAGTCTAGCCAAGGCTGGCAAGAAGTAGGCCCAAAACGTAAGACCCGCGTAAAGGAGGCCAAGCCCCGAAGGGCAAAACCAGACGCCCTGCTGATCGAGCCGAGCTCTGGAGTCAGCTATAGCGATGTTCTGGCATTGGTTACCCGGCGAGCGGATGAGAAGCTGGACCATGTTCGCAGCCATGTAAGCAGACTCAAGCGTACTGCCAAAGATGGGCTTCTGCTGGAATTAGGCAACGCCCAAAGCGATTCCCGAGGCCTGATGGATGAAATTTCCCAAGTTCTAGGCAACTCAGCTGGGGTCAAAGTTCTCAGGAAATTTAGGTCCGCAATTATTCGGAATCTGGATGACATAGCTGAGCCTTGCCATATTATTCAAGCTTTAGTTAAACACGCGAATATTGATGCATCGACGTGTACGGTGAAGAGTATGCGACCGGGATATAAACGCAATACTCAGGTGGCGATCATCACAGCCCCTGATGTGGTAATGCAAAAAATACTGCTACTGGGTAAACTGGAAGTAGGTTGGAATCTCTGCAGTATCAAGGAACTGGAAGAGCTACCAACTCGATGCTATCGATGCCTGGGCTTTGGCCATGTAGCAGCCAAATGCAGCAACCAAACCGATAGGTCGAACTGCTGCCTCAAATGTGGTCAGCCAGGCCATAAGGCGGCAAAGTGCGATGGGTCAGAAGCTTGCTTCCTCTGTATTGAAGCAGGCGTAGACAGGGCCAAAATAGGCCACAGAGCTGGTAGTCGGCTATGCCCTCAGTTGAGGCGGACCGGAAAAAATTAAGATGACGCCTAAAATAAAAGTGATACAGCTGAACTTGAACCATTGTATTGCGGCTCAAGATCTTTTGCACCAAACAATCCGTGAATTATCAGCAGATATTGCAATTCTCAGCTAACCATACAGAAAGGAAAGAACTGGAGGCTGGGTCTCAGACTCGTCAAACAAGGCTTCTATTTGGACCTGCAGTGCACTCCAAGCACCTCTGGTTAATGTGCGACCATACGATGGCTTCGTCAGAGCGCAGATCTGCGGTAGCTACTGGGTATATAGCTGCTACCTACCCCCTAGCTTATCCATCGATAGATTTGGAGAGGTCATTGACGAACTAGTGGACGATGCTAGGGGCCGCAGCCCAGTTATAATTGGCGGCGATTTTAATGCATGGGCCACGGAATGGGGCAGTAGTCATACAGATAGAAGAGGCCGTTTGCTGCTTGAGGCTCTGACGACTCTCAACGTTTCGCTACTCAACACAGGGTCCAAGAAAACCTTCAACAGAGCAGGTATGGGATCAATAATAGACTTGACGTTTGTAAGCGATCCACTGGTGCGATTTTCCAATTGGAAAGTATGCGATATTTACTCCGCAAGCGATCATGAGGTAATATTGTTCTCCATTGGCCGTAGTAGACCTTCTCACCATACTACTGTGAGCGAAGGAGCGTTCAGAGTGGATACTTTAAGCATTCCTGATTTCTGTGGACACCTGCTGTTCAACACAAGTGAAAACAGTGCAGAAAACATGGCGAACAGTATTATGCATAGCATTGAGAAAGCCTGCAACGCTAGCATGGCGCGTCGAAAACTTTTCAAACGCCCCTATGCGGCTGTACATTGGTGGTGCGACAATATAGCGGCAGCCAGACGAGCGTGTTTCCGTGCGCGGCGACAGTTTCAGCGTTCAAGAGGTACAGAAAGTTTTGAATCTCTAAGACTTGAATACCATAGCAAACGGCTGGATCTAAAGCATGCTATCAGAACTAGCAAAAGAGAATGCTTCCTGCGTCTTTGCGATTCTGCCGAGCACGATCCCTGGGGAAAGGCTTACCAGACCGTGGTCAAACGCGTTGATGTCGGGAAAACATCAATACCATCTGATGCAGCGAGCATGAATCAAATCGTCAGCTCACTTTTCCCACAAAAACAGGTCCAGCCACCACTGGCAACTCGAAGCAGTGAGATAGAAATAACAGCGTGCACGAAAACAGAACTGTTGGAAATCGTCAACAAACTAAATAATAAGAAAGCTCCTGGCCCCGACGGCATCCCGAACAGAGCTTTAAGGCTGGCAGTTAATCTGCACCCTGATGTGTTCATCAAAATGTACAATGCATGTCTGAGAGAAGGAACTTTTCCATCCAGATGGAAAAGGCAGAATCTGGTACTCCTACCAAAACCCGGCAAGCCTCCCGGCGAAGCCTCATCATATAGGCCTATCTGTCTTCTGGACACAGCAGGGAAAATATTGGAATCGCTCATAGCTCGTAGGCTCAACAAGGCTATTGAGCAAGGAGGTGGACTTTCTCCTAACCAATACGGTTTTAGAAAGGCACGATCAACGATAGACGCGATAAGCACAGTTGTGGACACAGCCAGAGACGCCATATCTGGTAACCGATGGAAAGGGGGAACCAAACAATACTGCATGGTGGTGACTCTCGACATCAGAAACGCATTCAACTCGGCTGAATGGAGTCGTATAATGGGCAGTCTGGCTTCTTTCGGCGTCCAGGGGAATCTGCTGCACATAGTGGACAGCTATTTCACAAATAGGCGCCTCCGATACTCCACAGTAGACGGCTCGGAGGAATATAGCATCTCTGCTGGAGTACCACAGGGTTCAGTCCTGGGCCCCCTCCTGTGGAATTGCATGTACGACGGAGTCCTCAGACTCAATTTTGATCCGGGCATACGCATAATCGGCTTTGCCGATGATATCGCGGTAGTGGTAACGGAAAAGGAGCTTGCAGTAACGGAACAAAAATGCAACAACGCCATTGCAACTATTGGCCGGTGGCTGGCTGTTGCAGGTCTAGAATTGGCAGCCCACAAGACTGAAGCCGTTTTAATTAGCAGCAGGAAGAAAGTCGAGACCGCCTCTATAGAAGTTGGTGGCAAAACTATCACATCTAAGAGGGCCATCAAATACCTAGGGGTAATGCTGGATACACGACTCTGCTTCCGTGAGCACTTGGAATATACGTGCCAGAAGGCACTGAGCTCTGCACGTGCGCTGGCAAGGATCATGCTCAATACAAGAGGCCCCAAACAAGAGAGAAGGCTGTTGTTAACTAGCGTGACAAAATCCATTTCCCTGTACGCTGCCCCTGTTTGGGCTAGTGCGCTACGGGTGAAAAGCTATAGGGCTGGAATCGGTATTTAGACTCTGCGCAATGAGAATTTGCAGTGCGTTCCGCACAATTTCAGACGATGCTGCGCATGTCATCGCTGGTCTGTCTCCGATCAGCGATCTAGCGTACGAAGCAGACGCGATGTACAGAGCGCTACACTCCACACCACCGGTGGATGAGCGATCGCCCTTAGCCAGTGTACGGCAAGAAATACGAGGCGAACATGTGGCTCGATGGCAGCAACGATGGCCAGAATCTGCGAAAGGACGTTGGACTTACTGCCTTATCCCAGACCTACAACAGTGGATAGGCAGAAGTCACGGGAAAGTTACGTTTTACCTGACGCAAATTTTGAGCGGCCATGGCTGCTTCAGAGCCTATCTAAAGCGTTTCGGGCACGAGGCATCCGACGAATGCACGTGGTGCGGAGCCGGCATTGTCGAGGACGCAAGGCACATAGCTTTTCACTGCCCTCGCTATGAAGAACAGAGACGCGAATTGGAATCCAGGATCGGCACGCGCATCACCATTGAGAACCTGGTGCCTCTAATGCTAGAAAACGGTCGCGCATGGGAGGCAGTGTGCGAGTTTGCGGCAGCCGTTATGATTGAACAACGGCGGCTAGAGAGGCTGAGAAAGGAGGATTAGTTTAAAAGGTTAAGTCTAAGCCGGCCGCTGCGAAGCAATACCTCGCGGTAGTCCCGCAGTAGCCTGTTTGAGTCAGACCGCCAATAACTAAATATGTATATACGTGAAGTAAATGAAATTTTGTTGTAAATAAAAATGAATATAAAAAAAAAAATACACATACACATACACATACACATACACATACACATACACATACACATACACATACACATACACATACACATACACATACACATACACATACACATACACATACACATACACATACACATACACATACACATACACATACACATACACATACACATAGTTGACACTTACAAGTGCGGCAGAGTATCGTGACTCCTCCTTAAAGTTTTCCCCTTTTCGGTGATTCCGCGACTCCTAAAAAAAACTAAAGTAAAACCAAACTGCTCCAATTTGACGTACGAGGCTTACCACTACACGGATTCCCTGTGCTCCGGCTGGTGGTCCCCATTCCAGCTCGTGGGTGGGCCAAAGGGCCAAATCAACTCCAGGAAGAAAGGGGAGTGGTGAGGGGGTGGCTGGCCACTCTTTTTTACTCTTTTTTCCCGCCTCTCATAATTTCACTCGTGTGGGTGAGAAGAAAAAGTTTGCCAATTTCTCCACTTTTCATTCCACCGCGTTGCAGCAACAAATCGAAACAGCTGTGATCACAGTGTTGATCAGCGCCAAAAGCTCAGCCTGAGCCGCCTTGGCAGGGGGCGCCACTTTGCAATTTGAACCGGGAAAAAGAAAGCGCCAATTTTTATTTCCCGCGATCTTCAAATTCAAATTTAAATTAGGCGCTGGCGCCAATATCGAGATATGGAGCGATTTGTCTTGTCGATGGACCATCAAGCTCGTTGCGACGACGGATCGGTGCAAGATGCACAATGTCCAGAGGCGGCATTTGCTAAACGGCCAAGAATAGTTCGGTCGCCGCCTGGCAAATTCAAACATATCGAGGCGGAGACGGTGGCTTTACACGGTAATAGCTCAGGAACGGCTGGAACACCGGCAATGGCGCCCAGTAGCCCGGAGACAACCACCTCGCCAAAAGTTGTCTCAAATGTGTCGGAGTTGGACGAGTTGGGCTCGCTCATTTGGGAGATGGACACCATGTTCAACAAAGGTGATGATGGCAAAAAACCAGTACGCCATATAAATCTGGGCACGAAGAATGCAATAGTGCGAATGAAAGAGCTGCACGAAATGCTATGCCATATAATGATCGGCAGCAAAACGGTGGTAAGCTCAAAGTGCGAAATAGCAACCCAAACCTCGCCTCGTAATGCTATTAGGCCGAGAAACGGTGCGAAAAAGATGGATGCAATGGGAAACACGCCCAAACGTCAGAGAGAGGACGTTGGTACCCAGCGCAACACCCCTCCTAAGCGTCAGCGAGCAATTGCGCTAAACACGCCATGCGGCGATCCGGAGCCAGGTACTGGGCAGCGAGCCATTACGGCAGTGCCGCAGGCAGCCCATGGAGCTGCGGAATGGCAGACTGTCTCAAGGAAAAGACCGAACAAGCCATCCTTGAGGAAAGCTAGGCCGGAGGTTATCTTAATCAAGGCGAATGAGGGCTGCTCTTATGCCGAAATCCTGAGCCTAGTTACCAGAAGGCCAGACGGCAAGCTCGACGACGTTAAAAATAACGTCAAGAGGACGAGAAAAACGGCTACGGGCGATCTACTTCTCGAGCTTAAGGGGGGTGGAAATGCAAATAGCAAGAAACTGACCGAAGACTTGAGCCAAGTATTAGGTCACCAAGCTTCAGTACGAGCAGCTGGAGCCGATGCGTGGCTGGAAATGCGTAACCTCGACAACTTAGCGACGGAAGAGGAAATCAAAAAGGCAATTAAGCAAAAAATTGGTGATGACGTTGGGCAAGTAAATGTAAGGGGCCTGCGCAAGTCGTACAGAGGAAAACAGATGGCCATCTTGAACATGCCGCGGACTATAGCAGCCACACTATTGAGAGAAGGCTCCATTGAAGTTGGCTGGGACGTGTGTCCGATTCGAGAGAGGCAGGCTCAAAAGAGATGCTACAAGTGCCTATGCTTCAGCCACAAAGCGGACAGTTGCACTAGCGCCAAAGATCGCACGAACTGGTGTCTTAGATGCGGCCAGACCGATCACAAGGCAGCCACATGCAACAACAACCCAGTTTGTTTTAATTGCGTAGACGCAAAACGCATGGATGCGAGCCACTACACTGGTAGTCGCCGTTGCCCAATGGTAACTACTGGTGAGCAAGCTTCCAATAAGAACTGATGAAATTTATGCAATTAAATTTAAATCACTGCTCGGCGGCGCATGACTTACTTACGCAGTCAATATTAGAACTGGAGATCGATCTGGCCATCCTGAGTGAGCCGTACAGGATGCTGTCTAGTAACTCCTGGGCTGCAGACACGACGCACAAGGCTGCGATCTGGAGTTGCGGATCAAATGGGCCGCCTATGCAGCACATTAAATCATCGAAATGCTTTGTACGTGCGCTTATTGGAGATGTGTGGGTCTACAGCTGCTACATGGCACCTAGCCTCTCATTAAACGAGTTCGAATCGGCGGTAGATCAACTCGCTATGGATGCCAGAGGCAAAAACCGGGTCATAATTGCTGGCGATTTTAATTCATGGTCAACGGAATGGGGCAGCAGTCAGTCAAATATCAGAGGCCGCACTCTGCTGGAGGCATTAGCAGCTCTGGATCTGGTAGTGCTGAATTCTGGCTCGGAGCACACCTTCCAGAGAGCTGGCTACGGATCGGTAATTGACGTGACTTTCGCGAGCAGTCAGTTGGCCCAGCAAGCTGAATGGAGACTCTGCAGCCACTTCACAGCCAGTGATCACTTGGCCATAATGTGCAAAATCGGCAGATATCCAGCCAATAACGCAAATGCGCGGATAAATTGTAAAATGTACCGGGTGGAAACGTTCAACCCCAATGTGTTCGAGGCTTCACTACAGTTTCCCCAAATAACTGGTGACGCAAACAATTGCGCCAAAATGCTGGTAGACGCGATTTCATCAGCGTGTGATGCCAGTATGGTGACCCGTAGGGGCCACACCAAACAGAAGACAGCAGTCTATTGGTGGAATGCGACCATCGAGGAGGCGAGAAAACGGTGCCTGCAAGCCAGACGCCAATACCAAAGATCACGCGGCAGAGGTGATTTTACCAGCCTACAACTGGAGTTCCTTAACAGGAGAAGCGAACTGCGACGTGCTATTAAGGAAAGCAAAAACAAATGCTTTCTAGAACTTTGTGACGCGGCTGAAAATTACGTTTGGGGCCGGGCATACAAAGTGGCAATGAGAAAATTCAGAGCTGCTAAGCCAGCTACACCAGACGAATCTCAAATGCAGCTGATAGTGGAAACATTGTTCCCAGCCACTTCAGTAGTAGAACCAAGGTCGGCCCTACGCAGTGTAGCAACAGATGCTTGCAACATCAGTCCGGAAGAGGTGCTTCAAGTAGCTGTCGGAATGAATGACCACAAGGCTCCAGGTCCAGACTCAATACCGAATAAGGCACTCAAATTGGCTGCCCGGCTTCACCCCGCTAAATTCGCAAAGGTGTTCAATAAATGTTTGGCAGAAGGCGTGTTTCCCACCATCTGGAAACTCCAGGACCTTGTGCTACTCCCAAAGGCAAACAAGCCAGCAGAAGATCCATCTGCATACAGGCCGATCTGCCTCCTGGACTCGACAGGAAAGATGTTCGAGAAGCTAATAGCTCTTCGTGTAGAAGCAGCCATCCAACAGTCTGGCGATCTGTCTCCGATGCAGTTTGGCTTCAGAAAGGCTAGATCAACAATAGACGCCTTAACAACAGTCGTCGACGTTGCTAGCAAAGCCATCGAGGGACTACGGTGGAAAGGTGGCAGTAAAAAATATTGTCTGGTGACCACACTTGACGTCAAGAATGCGTTCAACTCGGCGAATTGGAGCAAAATTCTACATGCTTTGAGGTCATTTCAGGTTCCTGAGTATCTAATCACCTTAGTGGAGGACTATTTTAGAGACCGTATACTGCGATATAGCACACAAGGCGGCTCCAAAATGCACTTGGTACAAGGAGGTGTTCCACAGGGCTCAGTTTTGGGCCCCCTATTGTGGAACATAATGTATGATGGGGTTTTGCGGCTGTCTCTACCACCTGGCACGCAAATCATTGGCTTTGCTGACGATGTGGCGCTCACCTCGGTTGCGAAACACATCCACGAAGCAGAGGAGAAAACTGCAGAGGCGGCGAAAATGGTGAAGCAGTGGCTCGCCAATTCAGGACTCCAACTTGCAGATCACAAAACAGAGGCAGTGCTAATAAGCAGCCGGAAAACGGTCGAAATAGCGAAAATCACACTTGAGACCTGTACGATAGAATCGGTAAGGGCAATTAAATACCTGGGAGTAATGCTGGATACGCGACTCAGCTTTAGAGAGCATCTGGATCATGCCAACATAAAAGCTGCAGACATTGGGCGAGCTATAAATCGCATCCTGCTCAACAACAGGGGCCCAAGACAAATGCAACGGCTACTGCTAGCGTCGGTACTAAGGTCGGTCATGCTATATGGTGCACCTGTATGGGCATCTGCGATGGAGCAAGCAACATATCGGCGCGGGATGGAGTCTACATATCGACTGACAGCGATTCGGGTATGCCGTGGCTTCCGAACTGTTTCGGACGAGGCGGCTTTGGTCATAGCTGGGATGACTCCAATTGATCTGCTAGCACGCGAAGCGAAGATCATGTTTATTAGGAGACAAACCGTGGCATGGACGCAGGCGGAAAAAAGAGCAGCAAAAGCAGAGGCCAGGCAAGCGAGCATGGAGGAGTGGCAACGCAGATGGTCCACTTCTACAAAGGTTAGATGGACCCATAGGCTGATCCCCAACCTAAACGATTGGCTTTCCAGACAAAGTGGCGAGGTGACTTTTGAGTTAACACAAATTCTGAGCGGTCATGGCTGTTTCAGGTCATACCTCCACCGTTTTGGCAAAGACAGCAGCCCCGAATGCACCCTTTGTCGTAATGGCACGACCGAGGACCCGGAACACGTAGTTTTCAGCTGCCCAAGATTTTCGTCAGAGAGACTCGAACTTGAGGCCATTCTAGGACGGACACCCACAGCTGAAAACTTGGTCCCAGCAATGACTGAGAGCCAGGTGAAGTGGTCTGCGGTCTGCATATATGCAGCAAATATCATGGGCACGCTCCGTCGACTGGAACGCCTAAGAAACGCAGGAGGGGCATAATAGGCCCGTCATCGTCCTGCGAAGCAATACCCCACGGCAGTCCCGCAGGTCCCCGATGGCATCTTATTTTCTTATTTTCTTATTTTCTTGAACTATCCTTTTTTCTCTTCTTTGTTGTTACCTAAATCTATCGTTAATTGTTGTTCTTTTCCTAATAAACGAATTAAAAAAAAAAAAAAACACATACACATACACATACACATACACATACACATACACATACACATACACATACACATACACATACACATACACATACACATACACATACACATACACATACACATACACATACACATACACATACACATACACATACACATACACATACACATACACATACACATACACATACACATACACATACACATACACATACACATACACATACACATACACATACACATACACATACACATACACATACACATTGACACACAGAAAAACACTCACTGAGGAACGACGCTGGTTTTCGTCGCTCTATCAAAGTCCGGTCTTTTGAACTAGTTTGAGGATCGTGTACGTTCTGTAAATAAAGTGGACGGTGTAAGACGGTGCTGGCAACGCAGGCCTACTCACGGTTTTTCCCGAATCGCCGGTCAAACGGTCTCGTTTCAGTTTTTAAGTCTGATAGGGCCGGTTGTGGTCGCCTGATCAGGGGGGAGAGGGGCGCCAGTTGCTCTTCCCGCCTCTCTCGCGCGCGCGTGTGTGTTAGTGGGGTGGTCGCTCCCCCATCAGCATCAACATCGATAACGGAGGGAGAGTTATCAATTATCCTGGTTTGAGTCATCGCTCTATTGCATACATTTTTTCTGCATATCTTTTCTTTCTCTTTTTTTCTCGCCCACTTTTGCACTCAGCTGGATAATCAGACTCGTGGTGTGGGTACCAGCTGCGCACTGGTCAGGCCAACCCGGGCTTAAAAGCACTGATATTGGCACTTGCCAACCCACCGAACGAGTCGTAAGCTTTAGAGCTTTTAAGCTAAGCTTCAAACCTAGCTGCGCGATCCCGCAAAGTGTGGCATACTTCTGGGGTCCCCATCGTACATAGCTGTGTTTCAGCCCCCCAGCCGCCAACTCGGTCTGTGGGCCCCAAGGCAAGCACTCAGCCTAGGAGGCGAAAGTACCAGGTTCAAATCCGCACTGTGTAAAAAATTTTAAATTGCATTTTTTCACAGTAATTAATTGTCAGAAAATTTCTAACAATTAATTTGGGTTTATTGGAACCAGTGGTTGGCACTTTCGTCCGTCACAGACCGAAATTTCCAAGTGTGTGGAGCCGAGCAGGGAGCGGCATAACTTCCATATAGAGTCCCAGGGGGAAATACCTGGTTGCAAGCAATGGAGGGCTTGAGATCGGCTGGCTCGATGGCGGGGCCAACTAGTGTGCGGCGTCATTCATTGGCGCTCGCCACAGTGCCGGTCAGATGGACTGAATCTGTTTGCGAGGGCAGCCCAGCGAGTCAGCTAGAGATAGAGGCTATGTTCGGGGTGGGGCTTCCGCCAGGAATAGAGGAGATATTTGGTGTGCCCCACGAAACGCCAAAGAGACTGCGTGAAGACTCGATGAGTCCACCAGCAGGCGGTGCGGCACAACCAAAGAAGTCCAAGTTGCAACAAGTTAGAAGTGGCAAGCATGAGGTGGCAGAAATGGGAGTCCTACTAGAGGAGATTGCCGAGCGAATCAAGCCAGAGAGGGAAGGAGGCAAGCGCGCCATCACAAATGCACTTAGAGAGAAAATAGACAGACTGAGAGAGTTGCAGCAGATAGTAAGCCTCGCTCTGCGCAAGAATAGCGACCTTGAACCGGTAGTGGCATGCCCCAGGTGCACAAAGGCACCACGACAATCCTTCGTCAGTAGAGGGCAACAAACGGAAAATCTGCAGCGCCCCAAGTTGCCTCGCCAGAGAGCAGTCGCCAACACTTCGGAAACTTTTTTGCCACAGGAAAATCGCCGGACGCGAGAAAGTTTTTTGCCGCATGAGAGGGCGCCACAGCCAGCGCCATCAGCGCCTGCATGGCAGACCGTGACGAGGCAACCGAAACGGACGTTGCCAAAAAAACGTCCGACCGCTATTTTGGTACAGCCAACAAACGAGATGTCATATAGCGACATGCTAAAGTTGGTGACAAGAAGCCAGGACATCAAGCTGCAGGCAGTGGGCGAAAGCGTTCGCTCAGTAAGGCGTACTGCCAAAGGTGATCTCCTACTGGAGCTAAACGCAGCAGGAGCTGAAAATGTAATCCAGCTGAAGGAGGACATTGGATCCGTGCTTGAAGGCCAAGTCGAGGCAAGGGCGCTATCGAATCTGACCAGGTTGGAACTTCTAGACTTGGATGGTGAAACCACTAAGGAGGAAATTGTCCAGGCAATTTCAGCCCAGCTGAGCCTGAAAATTGCCACCGAAGACATTAAGAGTTTGCGCCCAGCGTACGGCGGTAACCAAAGAGCAACAGTCTGTGTCCCGGTATCGGTTGCAGAAGCAATTCTGAAGGCAGTCCAGCTGAAGATTGGATACTCAGTATGCAGGATACGCGTCAGCACATCGGCATCCAGATGCTACAGGTGCCTCGAGTTTGGACACGTGGCAGCAGCATGCAACAGCACTGTCGATAGGACAAATTGGTGCCTAAGGTGCGGTGGCAAGGACCACAAGGCGAAGGATTGCAGTAGCGACCTCAATTGCTGCATATGCGAGTCAAGAGGGATAACCGAGCGTAAACACGTGGCAGGTAGTCAGCGGTGCCCTTCAAAAACGCAGGCGGGGCCCACAAAGTCGTCTCGTCCAAGGCGAAATGTTTAGTTTTATCCAGCTAAACCTAAACCACTGCGAGGCCGCTCACGAGCTGCTCAAGCAGAGGGTGCGCGAGATCAGAGCCGATGCGGCTGTAATCAGCGAACCTTTTCGTAGGAAAACCACACCCGACTGGACGTATAGCACGTCAAGCAAGGCCGCCATCTGGGCATGCGGAAACCCGCCCACGCAGCTTCTTGCCCAGCTAGCTGGCGAGCATTTCGTCAGGGCGCTGGTAAACGGGACATGGCTGTACAGCTGCTATTTGCCGCCCAGCCTATGCCTCACAGACTTCTGCAAGGCATTAGACGAACTGACATCCGACGCAAGGACGCACAGACCTACCATAATCGCGGGAGATTTCAACGCATGGGCACAGGAATGGGGAAGCTCCTCTACAAACGCCCGCGGCCGCGCTCTACTGGACGCTTTCGCCTCTCTGGACGTCGAACTGCTGAACCAAGGCGCCCAAAATACTTTCAATCGGGCCGGTAGGGGATCCGTGATAGATCTCACATATGTAAGCAGTTGTCTCGCAACGACATCTGCCTGGAAGCTGGACAACTGTTACACGGCGAGTGATCATGAGGCGATACATGTCACTATGGGCCGTGCACCGGACAGACAGCAACGCACAGCGCAGCCCCTCCTTGCTGACATGCCCTTCCGAGAAGACTCTCTGGACCCACAGGCGTTCTCTGCAATGCTGTGCCGGCAAACCCTCACAACATCCACGGCGCAAGAAATGGCAAACGAAGCCTGCAGGATGATGACAGCCGCCTGCACGGCAAGTATGGCCCAATCCAGGCCCTTTAGAAGCCACCAGAAGCCGGTATTCTGGTGGAACGGCGAAATAGAAGACCTGAGGAGATCCTGTATGGCCGCGCGACGAAAATACCAAAGAGCAAGGAAGCGCATGGACTCGGACTGGACACTCTACCATGCCGATTACAGCTCGGCTAGAAGGTCCCTCAAGAAGGCTATTCTCTCTGCGAAAAGGGAAGTTTACCTGCAGCTGTGCGATTCCGCAGAGCACGATCCATGGGGCAAGGCATACAAGACAGTGGTTAAGCGGATACAGGCAAACCGCCATCCCACCCCGTCTGGCGCTGAAGAAGTCGCTCGTATTGTCGACGGCCTCTTCCCAAACCGCCCCGTCCCCCCTTGCATAGCCCACCCCCCAGTATCGGTAATACATTCGATCAAGGCGATCTCGTCTGAAGAGGTACTGGCGGCGGCCAAGTCGCTCCAACTTGGCAAAGCACCCGGCCCGGATAGGATCCCAAACCGCGCCGTAAAACTGGCTCTGTCCCTAAGACCAGACGACTTTGCAGCCGTCTTCAATCGCTGCCTCACGGAGGGAATCTTTCCCGAGCAATGGAAGACCCAGAAGTTGGCCCTTCTGCCAAAGCCGGTGAAGCCAGCAGATGTATCGCCCTCGTACAGGCCGATATGTCTGGTAGACGGTATAGGCAAGGTGTTTGAGGGTCTTATCGGAGCGAGGTTAAACGAGCACGTCAGCGAGTGCGGAGGCCTTTCGGACAACCAATTTGGTTTCCGTAAGGCAAGATCCATGCTTCAGAGAGCATCTGGAGAATGTCCAACTGAGAGCAGCGAGTACATGCCAGGCGTTATCAAGGATAATGCTGAACACGAGAGGCCCGAAACAAGAGCGAAGACTTCTGCTGATGAGCGTGCTGAAGTCAACCATCCTGTACGCGGCACAAATCTGGGCCAGCGCCATTCACATCAAGGCGTACAGCAGGGGCATCACCGCTACCTACCGTCTCTGCGCGTTAAGGGTCTGCAGCGGATTTAGGACGGTCTCGGAGGAGGCAGCACTGGTCATTGCAAGCATGATTCCCATCAATCTGCTTGCGGAAGAGGCCAGGATCATCGCAGACGCGACAAAACGAGGCGAACTAAAACGGCCGGCCAGTATAGATGCAAGGTCGCAGAGCGTTGCCACTTGGCAAGAGCGGTGGGATTCGTCGATCAAGGGGAGATGGACCCACACCCTTATCCCCAAGATCAGGCCATGGATGGAAAGGAAGCATGGACAAGTGTCTTTCCATTTGACCCAGTTCCTCACAGGACACGGTTGTTTCCGGTCCTACCTGCATAGATTCGGGCACGAGGCGGAGCCGTACTGCTCGACGTGTGGCGTAGGATCGGTGGAGGATGCAGAACATGTCCTTTTCACATGTACAAGATTTACCAGGCAACGGCGGCTTCTGGAGGTGAAGGTTGGCACAGTGCTGACCGCGGAAAATCTGGTGCCGATTATGCTGTCAGACGCGGCGGCATGGGAGGCAGTAAGCAGCTTCACAGGTTTTGCGGCAATCAGCCTAAGAAAAGCAGAGCGTGAGCGAAATGGCCACAACTAATAGGTTCTAAGTTTTTGCGAAGCAATTCCCCATGGGACGTCCCGCAGAAACCTCCCTATTATTTATTTTATCGTGCCTTTCAACTTTTGCACTGTATATACATATGTTATATTCCACAATAAATGTAGTTTATGAATTAAAAAAAAAAAAAAAACACATACACATACACATACACATACACATACACATACACATACACATACACATACACATACACATACACATACACATACACATACACATACACATACACATACACATACACATACACATACACATACACATACACATACACATACACATACACATACACATACACATACACATACACATACACATACACATACACATACACATACACATACACATACACATACACATACACATACACATACACATACACATACACATACACATACACATACACATACACATACACATACACATACACATACAGCACTTTTATTTCTATTTAAATTATTTTTTAAATATCTCCGTTTTTTTTTCCTTTACTTTCGGAGGCGGGTCTCAAAGTACCTGGTTCAAATCCGCTGGAAGGAATTAAATTTTCAAATTCATTTCTTTTGGGAATTTAATTAGCATAAGTGGCATTGCTGTGATATTCCTTGGCACTATAGGGGTTCAAATCCGCTGCGGGTAATTTTGGATTCTAAAATTATTTTTTATTTTTTATAATTTTATTTTGCCATTGCACACCGAGCGGCCCATATTCCCGCTGCCTGCTGGAATTATCTAAAGGAAGCCGAGCCGGAGCGGTATAACTCCCAACGCTCATCAGGGGGAAATACCTGGTAACAGGCCGAAGATAATGGAAGGAGAGGAGCTAATGGTGTTCGGGCGTAGCAGAATGTTGCTACATTCGCCTCCAATCCATGACGAGTTGCCTCTGCGAGCGGCTGCTAGCCATCAAGAGGACACTCCAAAAAGATCGCGTGACGCCATGAGTCCAAACGGAGAAGCTGCAATTGACTGTGCCCCTCCGAAAAGGTCAAAACTGCAGCCTGTCTGCAAAGAATTAACAGAAATGGGCGTACTGTTGGAGGAGATCTCGGAGAGGATCAAGCCCGAGAAAGAAGGAGGCAAGCGGGCCATTACCAACTCCCTTCGGGAAAAGGTTGAGAGGCTAAAAGAGCTCCAGGCGGAAGTCAGCTCCAGACTCAGTGGACACCCAATCGAGTCAGTGGCATTGGAGGCATGTCCCAATTGTTCGAAGCCGCCACCTGAGCGTGTCAGTCGTGGGCAGCAGACTGAAGAATTGTTCTCCGTGACCATGCTATCCCGGCCTACGCAAACTTCACCAGTGGAAAAGCGCGGAGACAAGGCATCAGGCCCATCTGAACTCTCTCTCTCGCGGCAGACCAGCGCTCACGCATCCAAACAGCGTGCTAAAAAACGGCAACCCGCGGAATCCCAGCAGCATCAGCAGGCCCCACCTACTCCCCAAGGTGACAAAGCGCGCCATAAAACAGTGGATCATGGGACAACCGAGGACATCCATGGATGGAACACAGTCGGCCCCGCAAAGCCTCGACGTGGAGCCTCCTCAATGCAGGCCAAGCCGAGACTCAAGCATAGACCTGATGCAATTTTAATCGAAGCCAGCGACGGGCTTAGTTATAGCCAAGTACTCAAAATGGTGACCAGACGCACGGATGGCAAGCTGCAACATGTCCGTGAGCACGTCTCCAGAGTTCGGCGTACTGCAAACGACGCGCTGATTCTGGAGCTCCGGAAGGACCCAGCAACTGACATCAAGTCACTCGGGGAAAATATCACCATGGTATTAGGTGATAAGGTAGGAGTAAGGGCTCTCCAGCAGCAAAGAGCTATAGCTATCTACAACCTAGATGCAGCGGCGACTCGGGAGGAGTTACTGACAGCGCTAGCTTCACAGGCCAAGGTCGAAGAAAACGCGCTCACCGTAAGGAGCATACGGCCGGGCCTGCGGAATACCCAGACGGCAATTGTGAGGGCCACAGAGGCGGTAATCCAGAAGCTCACTGATCTGGGTTCTGTGATGATAGGGTGGGGAAATTGCCCCATTAAAGCACTCGAAGAACGGCCACTAAGGTGCTTTAAGTGTCTTACCGTTGGCCATATAGCCGCAGCAGCATCAGCAGGCCCCACCTACTCCCCAAGGTGACAAAGCGCGCCATAAAACAGTGGATCATGGGACAACCGAGGACATCCATGGATGGAACACAGTCGGCCCCGCAAAGCCTCGACGTGGAGCCTCCTCAATGCAGGCCAAGCCGAGACTCAAGCATAGACCTGATGCAATTTTAATCGAAGCCAGCGACGGGCTTAGTTATAGCCAAGTACTCAAAATGGTGACCAGACGCACGGATGGCAAGCTGCAACATGTCCGTGAGCACGTCTCCAGAGTTCGGCGTACTGCAAACGACGCGCTGATTCTGGAGCTCCGGAAGGACCCAGCAACTGACATCAAGTCACTCGGGGAAAATATCACCATGGTATTAGGTGATAAGGTAGGAGTAAGGGCTCTCCAGCAGCAAAGAGCTATAGCTATCTACAACCTAGATGCAGCGGCGACTCGGGAGGAGTTACTGACAGCGCTAGCTTCACAGGCCAAGGTCGAAGAAAACGCGCTCACCGTAAGGAGCATACGGCCGGGCCTGCGGAATACCCAGACGGCAATTGTGAGGGCCACAGAGGCGGTAATCCAGAAGCTCACTGATCTGGGTTCTGTGATGATAGGGTGGGGAAATTGCCCCATTAAAGCACTCGAAGAACGGCCACTAAGGTGCTTTAAGTGTCTTACCGTTGGCCATATAGCCGCAAGATGCTCCAGCATGGAGGACAGGTCACGTTGCTGCTTCAAATGCGGCGAAGTAGGCCATATAGCAGCCAATTGTCCTTCAAAGGATGCCAACTGCTTTCTATGTGCTGCACAAGGCCTGAGTCCAAGAAATCACCTAGCAGGCAGCCGCCTTTGCACAGCAAGGGGCGATTCGAGGACCCCTAAGCCGCCCAAATGACTTCGTCAGCACTGAAGATCCTGCAGCTGAACCTAAATCACTGCATCGCGGCGCAGGACCTACTGCAACAGACGATCAGAGAGCAGTTAATCGATGTAGCTCTTCTAAGTGAGCCCTACTCTACTGGAGAGTCATCCAAGTGGGTGACTGACGCCGACAGGAGATCCGCAATATGGTCTTGTGGGACATCAAGCCCGCTGCAAGACACAAGGTCCTTCCAACATTTCAGCAGAGCCACGGTGAATGATCTGGTACTGTACAGCTGCTACTTGCCACCCAGTTTACCAATTACTCGCTTCGGTGAGGTCTTGGATAACCTCGTAGAGGACGCCAGAGGCCGGCCACGAGTCGTTATTGCGGGCGATTTTAATGCCTGGGCAATTGACTGGGGCTGTCCAAGAACGGATGCAAGGGGTCGTATCCTGTTAGAGGCTTTTGCATCGCTCAATCTCGAGACGCTGAACACAGGGGGCAGGAATACCTTCAGCAGAGCGGGAACTGGTTCCATAATAGACCTGACATTCGCAAGCGAGACTATCGCCAGGTCGTCATCATGGGGTATCGGCGATTTTTACACGGCGAGCGATCACGAGGCCATACTGCTTACCCTGGCAAGTCGTCCTAGAGCGCTGCAACAAGTTTTCCCACAGCGAAAATCCTTCCGCCCTGATACTCTAAATGTACCAACATTCCAGGCGAAGCTGGCGGGGCTGCAAGTTCGTTTGACCGCTGAAGAATCCGCAAATCATGTCATGGCCACATTAAGAGCAGCATGTGAAGGTAGCATGGCGCAGCGTACGTCGTACGGCAGACACCACAAGCCTGTGTGCTGGTGGAACGATAAAATTGAGGAGGCCAGGCGTAACTGCCTTAGAGCGAGAAGGCTTTACCAAAGGTCCAGAGGAACCGCTCAGTTCGAGCCTCTACAAAGGCAGTACCAACTCCGGAGGAGACTTCTGAAGAAAGAAATCAGCTCAAGCAAGAGAGAAGCCTTCCTATCGCTATGCGATACGGCCGAGCAGGACCCATGGGGCAAGGCGTACCAAACGATAGTCAAGAGACTGCGTTCGGACCCACTCGATACCCCCTGCGACCCACTGTTCCTAGAGCGGATCGTGACGACTCTGTTTCCCAACTGCGAGGATGCTCTGCGTGACCATCCACTTCGTCACAGTGAGGATAGATTAAAGGAGTGCTCATGCGAGGAAGTAATTTCCATAGTCCGCAGGATGAGACCGAACAAGGCCCCTGGCCCAGACGCTATCCCGAACAGAGCTCTCGCTTTGGCAGTCTCACTTGTCCCCGAAGTCTTCACGGAGATGTACAACCAGTGCCTGCGAGAACGAAAATTTCCGAGCATTTGGAAACGGCAAAACCTATTGCTTCTCCCTAAGCCGGGCAAACCACCGGGCGAGGCATCCTCATACCGGCCCATCTGCCTGATAGAATCTATCATAGGAGCTCGGATTCAGCAAGAAATCGAACGACATGGCGACTTATCCGAAATGCAGTTCGGATTCAGGAAAGCACGGTCCACTACTGACGCCATAAACAGGGTGGTCAATATCGCGGCGGACGCCATCGCTGGAACCAGATGGAGGGGCGGATCCAAGAAATACTGCCTGGTGGTTACATTGGATGTGCGCAATGCCTTCAACACGGCGAGATGGGGTAAAATCCTGGAAGGACTGGAGTCGTTTGGAGTATCAAGAGGCTTGGTGCAAATAGTAAGGAGCTATTTTGAAGGACGTACCCTACAATATGCCACTTCTGAAGGCACGAAGGAGCAGGAGGTTTCATCAGGAGTCCCGCAAGGCTCAGTCCTGGGCCCGCTCCTGTGGAACGTCATGTACGACGGTATCCTGAGGCTGCAGCTGCCGTCGCACACACAAATCGTCGGGTTTGCTGATGACGTAGCCCTGGTGGTGGTAGCGAAGGAGTTGAAGGATGCAGAGGCGTGGTGCACAGAAGCAGTCGCCAATGTGGAGCGATGGCTAAGCTCTGCTGGACTAAGCCTGGCGGCCCACAAGTCCGAGGCGGTCCTCATCAGCAGCAGGAAGCTAGTTGAGCGGGCCGAGATATGTGTCGGTACCACCCGGATTCTGTCGCAAAGGGCCATCAAGTACCTGGGAGTTATGCTGGACACCCGTCTGTGCTTTCGCGAACACCTCGACTACGCGAATCAAAGGGCCCTTGTCTCTGTAAGGTCCCTTTCTAGGATAATGTTGAACACCCGAGGCCCCAAGGAGGGACGTAGAAGACTGCTGATGAGCGTCACAAGGTCGATAGCCCTTTACGCCGCTCCTATCTGGGCCGGAGCAATGGACACAAAAAGCTACCGCCGCGACCTTGAAGCGACCTACAGACTGAGCGCAATAAGGGTGTGCAGCGCCTTCAGGACGGTGTCGCACGAGGCGGCACTGGTTCTGGCAAGCATGGTGCCGATTGACGAACTGGCCAGAGAATCCAACGCCATGTACTACGGCAAGAGAACGGACGCATCCAGCGGTTCTTCTTCAGAGACGGGCAACCGGCAACACCAGCGGCTACAAAGCATATGCCGGTGGCAGAGGCGCTGGGATCTATCGCCTAAGGGAAGATGGACGCACCGGCTCATTCCGAAGCTCGAACCCTGGTTGAACAGAACGCATGGCGAGGTAAATTTTTACCTAACTCAGCTCCTGAGTGGCCATGGCTGTTTTAGAAGCTACCTGAAGCGGTTTAGGCACGATACATCGGACGAATGTACATGGTGTGGTAGTGGAATAATCGAGGACGCGCACCATGTTACATTTCTTTGCCCGCGATACGACGAAGCGAGACAGAGCCTGTACGATGAGGTCGGAGAGAGAGTCATGGCGGACAACTTGGTTCTGCTCATGTTGGCTGATGTTAAGAACTGGGAGGCGGCCAGTAAGTTCGCCGCTACCGTAATGAAGGAACTCAGAAGGCTAGAGAGAGAGAGAAGCTAGGATCTGGTAAAGCCGCATGCGAAGCAATGCCAAACAGGCGGTACCGCATGTGCTGCCCCGGTCCACTCGCCATCCCCCCCTTCCTACCAAAACGCAGTCTATATTGTGAAAATTTATGTATATATGTATTTTTGTTCTCTTGTAGTAAATTAATAAATGAATTAAAAAAAAAAAACACATACACATACACATACACATACACATACACATACACATACACATACACATACACATACACATACACATACACATACACATACACATACACATACACATACACATACACATACACATACACATACACATACACATACACATACACATACACATACACATACACATACACATACACATACACATACACATACACATACACATACACATACACATACACATACACATACACATACACATACACATACACATACACATACACATACACATACACATACACATACACATACACATACACATACACATACACATACACATACACATACACATACACATACACATACACATACACATACAGGACACAAGGTGTAAAGGTTGACCTGAGAGGAACGTGTATTTCGTCGCGTCCTGTCTTTTTTGTGAAATCTTCGGTTTATCCGTGATCGTTGATCTCCTAGTCCTGCAATTATATTGTCTATTAGTGTAGCAGTCTCACTTGTGTTGCTACTCACGTTCCGCCGGTCGCCAGTTGCATTGCAAGTGAAAAATTAAATTCGTTTTTTTTTTCCGGCCTCCTGCTGCGCCGGTTCCTTTGGTGGTCGGAGGGGTGCGGGGCGCTTTCCTTTTGCATCTCCCGACTTTTTCCATCGTATTGGTGGTAGTGGGGTGCCAGCCGCACATTTTGGTAAATTTTTTCTTCCACCCACACTGTGAGTAAACACATAAGTGGTGCGATTATCAGCTGTTGGCGGACCTGCCAAGCCGGGCTCGAAAGCTCTCCAGGCTCATCATCTGGGAGTCGAGCTTTTTCTCCGCAGACCACCCAAGTGCCGCTTACTTCTAGGCAGTGGTTTTAAATCACCTCCCACCTGTCCAGCAGTATAGCAGTGCACTAGCCTTAGCGTTGGCGACGTAGGCGGTGGCCTAACAAGCAGCGGAGCTGCCGTTGGATTCGGTCGGTACCCCTGGTTCAAATCCGCTGAGCGGAGTAAATAAAAAAAAAAAAAAAAAAAAAAAAAAAAAATCTAATTTAAATTTGGAGCACTTTTATTTCTATTTAAATTATTTTTTTAAATATCTCCGTTTTTTTCCCTTTACTTTCGGAGGCGGGTCTCAAAGTACCTGGTTCAAATCCGCTGGAAGGAATTAAATTTTCAAATTCATTTCTTTTGGGAATTCAATTAGCATAAGTGGCATTGCTGTGATATTCCTTGGCACTATAGGGGTTCAAATCCGCTGCGGGTAATTTTGGATTCTAAAATTATTTTTTATTTTTTATAATTTTATTTTGCCATTGCACACCGAGCGGCCCATATTCCCGCTGCCTGCTGGAATTACCTAAAGGAAGCCGAGCCGGAGCGGTATAAAGGTGTTCGGGCGTAGCAGAATGTTGCTACATTCGCCTCCAATCCATGACGAGTTGCCTCTGCGAGCGGCTGCTAGCCATCAAGAGGACACTCCAAAAAGATCGCGTGACGCCATGAGTCCAAACGGAGAAGCTGCAATTGACTGTGCCCCTCCGAAAAGGTCAAAACTGCAGCCTGTCTGCAAAGAATTAACAGAAATGGGCGTACTGTTGGAGGAGATCTCGGAGAGGATCAAGCCCGAGAAAGAAGGAGGCAAGCGGGCCATTACCAACTCCCTTCGGGAAAAGGTTGAGAGGCTAAAAGAGCTCCAGGCGGAAGTCAGCTCCAGACTCAGTGGACACCCAATCGAGTCAGTGGCATTGGAGGCATGTCCCAATTGTTCGAAGCCGCCACCTGAGCGTGTCAGTCGTGGGCAGCAGACTGAAGAATTGTTCTCCGTGACCATGCTATCCCGGCCTACGCAAACTTCACCAGTGGAAAAGCGCGGAGACAAGGCATCAGGCCCATCTGAACTCTCTCTCTCGCGGCAGACCAGCGCTCACGCATCCAAACAGCGTGCTAAAAAACGGCAACCCGCGAAATCCCAGCAGCATCAGCAGGCCCCACCTACTCCCCAAGGTGACAAAGCGCGCCATAAAACAGTGGATCATGGGACAACCGAGGACAACCATGGATGGAACACAGTCGGCCCCGCAAAGCCTCGACGTGGAGCCTCCTCGATGCAGGCCAAGCCGAGACTCAAGCATAGACCTGATGCAATTTTAATCGAAGCCAGCGACGGGCTTAGTTATAGCCAAGTACTCAAAATGGTGACCAGGCGCACGGATGGCAAGCTGCAACATGTCCGTGAGCACGTCTCCAGAGTTCGGCGTACTGCAAACGACGCGCTGATTCTGGAGCTCCGGAAGGACCCAGCAACTGACATCAAGTCACTCGGGGAAAATATCACCATGGTATTAGGTGATAAGGTAGGAGTAAGGGCTCTCCAGCAGCAAAGAGCTATAGCGATCTACAACCTAGATGCAGCGGCGACTCGGGAGGAGTTACTGACAGCGCTAGCTTCACAGGCCAAGGTCGAAGAAAACGCGCTCACCGTAAGGAGCATACGGCCGGGCCTGCGGAATACCCAGACGGCAATTGTGAGGGCCACAGAGGCGGTAATCCAGAAGCTCACTGATCTGGGTTCTGTGATGATAGGGTGGGGAAATTGCCCCATTAAAGCACTCGAAGAACGGCCACTAAGGTGCTTTAAGTGTCTTACCGTTGGCCATATAGCCGCAAGATGCTCCAGCATGGAGGACAGGTCACGTTGCTGCTTCAAATGCGGCGAAGTAGGCCATATAGCAGCCAATTGTCCTTCAAAGGATGCCAACTGCTTTCTATGTGCTGCACAAGGCCTGAGTCCAAGAAATCACCTAGCAGGCAGCCGCCTTTGCACAGCAAGGGGCGATTCGAGGACCCCTAAGCCGCCCAAATGACTTCGTCAGCACTGAAGATCCTGCAGCTGAACCTAAATCACTGCATCGCGGAGCAGGACCTACTGCAACAGACGATCAGAGAGCAGTTAATCGATGTAGCTCTTCTAAGTGAGCCCTACTCTACTGGAGAGTCATCCAAGTGGGTGACTGACGCCGACAGGAGATCCGCAATATGGTCTTGTGGGACATCAAGCCCGCTGCAAGACACAAGGTCCTTCCAACATTTCAGCAGAGCCACTGTGAATGATCTGGTACTGTACAGCTGCTACTTGCCACCCAGTTTACCAATTACTCGCTTCGGTGAGGTCTTGGATAACCTCGTAGAGGACGCCAGAGGCCGGCCACGAGTCGTTATTGCGGGCGACTTTAATGCCTGGGCAATTGACTGGGGCTGTCCAAGAACGGATGCAAGGGGTCGTATCCTGTTAGAGGCTTTTGCATCGCTCAATCTCGAGACGCTGAACACAGGGGGCAGGAATACCTTCAGCAGAGCGGGAACTGGTTCCATAATAGACCTGACATTCGCAAGCGAGACTATCGCCAGGTCGTCATCATGGGGTATCGGCGATTTTTACACGGCGAGCGATCACGAGGCCATACTGCTTACCCTGGCAAGTCGTCCTAGAGCGCTGCAACAAGTTTTCCCACAGCGAAAATCCTTCCGCCCTGATACTCTAAATGTACCAACATTCCAGGCGAAGCTGGCGGGGCTGCAAGTTCGTTTGACCGCTGAAGAATCCGCAAATCATGTCATGGCCACATTAAGAGCAGCATGTGAAGGTAGCATGGCGCAGCGTACGTCGTACGGCAGACACCACAAGCCTGTGTGCTGGTGGAACGATAAAATTGAGGAGGCCAGGCGTAACTGCCTTAGAGCGAGAAGGCTTTACCAAAGGTCCAGAGGAACCGCTCAGTTCGAGCCTCTACAAAGGCAGTACCAACTCCGGAGGAGACTTCTGAAGAAAGAAATCAGCTCAAGCAAGAGAGAAGCCTTCCTATCGCTATGCGATACGGCCGAGCAGGACCCATGGGGCAAGGCGTACCAAACGATAGTCAAGAGACTGCGTTCGGACCCACTCGATACCCCCTGCGACCCACTGTTCCTAGAGCGGATCGTGACGACTCTGTTTCCCAACTGCGAGGATGCTCTGCGTGACCATCCACTTCGTCACAGTGAGGATAGATTAAAGGAGTGCTCATGCGAGGAAGTAATTTCCATAGTCCGCAGGATGAGACCGAACAAGGCCCCTGGCCCAGACGCTATCCCGAACAGAGCTCTCGCTTTGGCAGTCTCACTTGTCCCCGAAGTCTTCACGGAGATGTACAACCAGTGCCTGCGAGAACGAAAATTTCCGAGCATTTGGAAACGGCAAAACCTATTGCTTCTCCCTAAGCCGGGCAAACCACCGGGCGAGGCATCCTCATACCGGCCCATCTGCCTGATAGATACTGCGGGTAAGGTTCTTGAATCTATCATAGGAGCTCGGATTCAGCAAGAAATCGAACGACATGGCGACTTATCCGAAATGCAGTTCGGATTCAGGAAAGCACGGTCCACTACTGACGCCATAAACAGGGTGGTCAATATCGCGGCGGACGCCATCGCTGGAACCAGATGGAGGGGCGGATCCAAGAAATACTGCCTGGTGGTTACATTGGATGTGCGCAATGCCTTCAACACGGCGAGATGGGGTAAAATCCTGGAAGGACTGGAGTCGTTTGGAGTATCAAGAGGCTTGGTGCAAATAGTAAGGAGCTATTTTGAAGGACGTACCCTACAATATGCCACTTCTGAAGGCACTAAGGAGCAGGAGGTTTCATCAGGAGTCCCGCAAGGCTCAGTCCTGGGCCCGCTCCTGTGGAACGTCATGTACGACGGTATCCTGAGGCTGCAGCTGCCGTCCCACACACAAATCGTCGGGTTTGCTGATGACGTAGCCCTGGTGGTGGTAGCGAAGGAGTTGAAGGATGCAGAGGCGTGGTGCACAGAAGCAGTCGCCAATGTGGAGCGATGGCTAAGCTCTGCTGGACTAAGCCTGGCGGCCCACAAGTCCGAGGCGGTCCTCATCAGCAGCAGGAAGCTAGTTGAGCGGGCCGAGATATGTGTCGGTACCACCCGGATTCTGTCGCAAAGGGCCATCAAGTACCTGGGAGTTATGCTGGACACCCGTCTGTGCTTTCGCGAACACCTCGACTACGCGAATCAAAGGGCCCTTGTCTCTGTAAGGTCCCTTTCTAGGATAATGTTGAACACCCGAGGCCCCAAGGAGGGACGTAGAAGACTGCTGATGAGCGTCACAAGGTCGATAGCCCTTTACGCCGCTCCTATCTGGGCCGGAGCAATGGACACAAAAAGCTACCGCCGCGACCTTGAAGCGACCTACAGACTGAGCGCAATAAGGGTGTGCAGCGCCTTCAGGACGGTGTCGCACGAGGCGGCACTGGTTCTGGCAAGCATGGTGCCGATTGACGAACTGGCCAGAGAATCCAACGCCATGTACTACGGCAAGAGAACGGACGCATCCAGCGGTTCTTCTTCAGAGACGGGCAACCGGCAACACCAGCGGCTACAAAGCATATGCCGGTGGCAGAGGCGCTGGGATCTATCGCCTAAGGGAAGATGGACGCACCGGCTCATTCCGAAGCTCGAACCCTGGTTGCTCCTGAGTGGCCATGGCTGTTTTAGAAGCTACCTGAAGCGGTTTAGGCACGATACATCGGACGAATGTACATGGTGTGGTAGTGGAATAATCGAGGACGCGCACCATGTTACATTTCTTTGCCCGCGATACGACGAAGCGAGACAGAGCCTGTGCGATGAGGTCGGAGAGAGAGTCATGGCGGACAACTTGGTTCTGCTCATGTTGGCTGATGTTAAGAACTGGGAGGCGGCCAGTAAGTTCGCCGCTACCGTAATGAAGGAACTCAGAAGGCTAGAGAGAGAGAGAAGCTAGGATCTGGTAAAGCCGCATGCGAAGCAATGCCAAACAGGCGGTACCGCATGTGCTGCCCCGGTCCACTCGCCATCCCCCCCTTCCTACCAAAACGCAGTCTATATTGTGAAAATTTATGTATATATGTATTTTTGTTCTCTTGTAGTAAATTAATAAATGAATTAAAAAAAAAAAACACATACACATACACATACACATACACATACACATACACATACACATACACATACACATACACATACACATACACATACACATACACATACACATACACATACACATACACATACACATACACATACACATACACATACACATACACATACACATACACATACAGCTGAAAAAAGGTTGACCTGAGAGGAACGTATTTCGTCGCGTCCTGTCTTTTTTGTGAAATCTTCGGTTTATCCGTGATCGTTGATCTCCTAGTCCTGCAATTATATTGTCTATTAGTGTAGCAGTCTCACTCGTGTTGCTACTCACGTGCCGCCGGTCGCCAGTTGCATTGCAAGTGAAAAATTAAATTCGTTTTTTTTTCCGGCCTCCTGCTGCGCCGGTTCCTTTGGTGGTCGGAGGGGTGCGGGGCGCTTTCCTTTTGCATCTCCCGACTTTTTCCATCGTATTGGTAGTAGTGGGGTGCCAGCCGCACATTTTGGTAAATTTTTTCTTCCACCCACACTGTGAGTAAACACATAAGTGGTGCGATTATCAGCTGTTGGCGGACCTGCCAAGCCGGGCTCGAAAGCTCTCCAGGCTCATCATCTGGGAGTCGAGCTTTTTCTCCGCAGACCACCCAAGTGCCGCTTACTTCTAGGCAGTGGTTTTAAATCACCTCCCACCTGTCCAGCAGTATAGCAGTGCACTAGCCCTAGCGTTGGCGACGTAGGCGGTGGCCTAACAAGCAGCGGAGCTGCCGTTGGATTCGGTCGGTACCCCTGGTTCAAATCCGCTGAGCGGAGTAAATAAAAAAAAAAAAAAAAAAAAAAAAATCTAATTTAAAGTTGGAGCACTTTTATTTCTATTTAAATTATTTTTTAAATATCTCCGTTTTTTTTCCCTTTACTTTCGGAGGCGGGTCTCAAAGTACCTGGTTCAAATCCGCTGGAAGGAATTAAATTTTCAAATTCATTTCTTTTGGGAATTTAATTAGCATAAGTGGCATTGCTGTGATATTCCTTGGCACTATAGGGGTTCAAATCCGCTGCGGGTAATTTTGGATTCTAAAATTATTTTTTATTTTTTTATAATTTTATTTTGCCATTGCACACCGAGCGGCTCATATTCCCGCTGCCTGCTGGAATTATCTAAAGGAAGCCGAGCCGGAGCGGTATAACTCCCAACGCTCATCAGGGGGAAATACCTGGTAACAGGCCGAAGATAATGGAAGGAGAGGAGCTAATGGTGTTCGGGCGTAGCAGAATGTTGCTACATTCGCCTCCAATCCATGACGAGTTGCCTCTGCGAGCGGCTGCTAGCCATCAAGAGGACACTCCAAAAAGATCGCGTGACGCCATGAGTCCAAACGGAGAAGCTGCAATTGACTGTGCCCCTCCGAAAAGGTCAAAACTGCAGCCTGTCTGCAAAGAATTAACAGAAATGGGCGTACTGTTGGAGGAGATCTCGGAGAGGATCAAGCCCGAGAAAGAAGGAGGCAAGCGGGCCATTACCAACTCCCTTCGGGAAAAGGTTGAGAGGCTAAAAGAGCTCCAGGCGGAAGTCAGCTCCAGACTCAGTGGACACCCAATCGAGTCAGTGGCATTGGAGGCATGTCCCAATTGTTCGAAGCCGCCACCTGAGCGTGTCAGTCGTGGGCAGCAGACTGAAGAATTGTTCTCCGTGACCATGCTATCCCGGCCTACGCAAACTTCACCAGTGGAAAAGCGCGGAGACAAGGCATCAGGCCCATCTGAACTCTCTCTCTGCGGCAGACCAGCGCTCACGCATCCAAACAGCGTGCTAAAAAACGGCAACCCGCGGAATCCCAGCAGCATCAGCAGGCCCCACCTACTCCCCAAGGTGACAAAGCGCGCCATAAAACAGTGGATCATGGGACAACCGAGGACAACCATGGATGGAACACAGTCGGCCCCGCAAAGCCTCGACGTGGAGTCTCCTCGATGCAGGCCAAGCCGAGACTCAAGCATAGACCTGATGCAATTTTAATCGAAGCCAGCGACGGGCTTAGTTATAGCCAAGTACTCAAAATGGTGACCAGGCGCACGGATGGCAAGCTGCAACATGTCCGTGAGCACGTCTCCAGAGTTCGGCGTACTGCAAACGACGCGCTGATTCTGGAGCTCCGGAAGGACCCAGCAACTGACATCAAGTCACTCGGGGAAAATATCACCATGGTATTAGGTGATAAGGTAGGAGTAAGGGCTCTCCAGCAGCAAAGAGCTATAGCGATCTACAACCTAGATGCAGCGGCGACTCGGGAGGAGTTACTGACAGCGCTAGCTTCACAGGCCAAGGTCGAAGAAAACGCGCTCACCGTAAGGAGCATACGGCCGGGCCTGCGGAATACCCAGACGGCAATTGTGAGGGCCACAGAGGCGGTAATCCAGAAGCTCACTGATCTGGGTTCTGTGATGATAGGGTGGGGAAATTGCCCCATTAAAGCACTCGAAGAACGGCCACTAAGGTGCTTTAAGTGTCTTACCGTTGGCCATATAGCCGCAAGATGCTCCAGCATGGAGGACAGGTCACGTTGCTGCTTCAAATGCGGCGAAGTAGGCCATATAGCAGCCAATTGTCCTTCAAAGGATGCCAACTGCTTTCTATGTGCTGCACAAGGCCTGAGTCCAAGAAATCACCTAGCAGGCAGCCGCCTTTGCACAGCAAGGGGCGATTCGAGGACCCCTAAGCCGCCCAAATGACTTCGTCAGCACTGAAGATCCTGCAGCTGAACCTAAATCACTGCATCGCGGCGCAGGACCTACTGCAACAGACGATCAGAGAGCAGTTAATCGATGTAGCTCTTCTAAGTGAGCCCTACTCTACTGGAGAGTCATCCAAGTGGGTGACTGACGCCGACAGGAGATCCGCAATATGGTCTTGTGGGACATCAAGTCCGCTGCAAGACACAAGGTCCTTCCAACATTTCAGCAGAGCCACGGTGAATGATCTGGTACTGTACAGCTGCTACTTGCCACCCAGTTTACCAATTACTCGCTTCGGTGAGGTCTTGGATAACCTCGTAGAGGACGCCAGAGGCCGGCCACGAGTCGTTATTGCGGGCGACTTTAATGCCTGGGCAATTGACTGGGGCTGTCCAAGAACGGATGCAAGGGGTCGTATCCTGTTAGAGGCTTTTGCATCGCTCAATCTCGAGACGCTGAACACAGGGGGCAGGAATACCTTCAGCAGAGCGGGAACTGGTTCCATAATAGACCTGACATTCGCAAGCGAGACTATCGCCAGGTCGTCATCATGGGGTATCGGCGATTTTTACACGGCGAGCGATCACGAGGCCATACTGCTTACCCTGGCAAGTCGTCCTAGAGCGCTGCAACAAGTTTTCCCACAGCGAAAATCCTTCCGCCCTGATACTCTAAATGTACCAACATTCCAGGCGAAGCTGGCGGGGCTGCAAGTTCGTTTGACCGCTGAAGAATCCGCAAATCATGTCATGGCCACATTAAGAGCAGCATGTGAAGGTAGCATGGCGCAGCGTACGTCGTACGGCAGACAGCACAAGCCTGTGTGCTGGTGGAACGATAAAATTGAGGAGGCCAGGCGTAACTGCCTTAGAGCGAGAAGGCTTTACCAAAGGTCCAGAGGAACCGCTCAGTTCGAGCCTCTACAAAGGCAGTGCCAACTCCGGAGGAGACTTCTGAAGAAAGAAATCAGCTCAAGCAAGAGAGAAGCCTTCCTATCGCTATGCGATACGGCCGAGCAGGACCCATGGGGCAAGGCGTACCAAACGATAGTCAAGAGACTGCGTTCGGACCCACTCGATACCCCCCTGCGACCCACTGTTCCTAGAGCGGATCGTGACGACTCTGTTTCCCAACTGCGAGGATGCTCTGCGTGACCATCCACTTCGTCACAGTGAGGATAGATTAAAGGAGTGCTCATGCGAGGAAGTAATTTCCATAGTCCGCAGGATGAGACCGAACAAGGCCCCTGGCCCAGACGCTATCCCGAACAGAGCTCTCGCTTTGGCAGTCTCACTTGTCCCCGAAGTCTTCACGGAGATGTACAACCAGTGCCTGCGAGAACGAAAATTTCCGAGCATTTGGAAACGGCAAAACCTATTGCTTCTCCCTAAGCCGGGCAAACCACCGGGCGAGGCATCCTCATACCGGCCCATCTGCCTGATAGATACTGCGGGTAAGGTTCTTGAATCTATCATAGGAGCTCGGATTCAGCAAGAAATCGAACGACATGGCGACTTATCCGAAATGCAGTTCGGATTCAGGAAAGCACGGTCCACTACTGACGCCATAAACAGGGTGGTCAATATCGCGGCGGACGCCATCGCTGGAACCAGATGGAGGGGCGGATCCAAGAAATACTGCCTGGTGGTTACATTGGATGTGCGCAATGCCTTCAACACGGCGAGATGGGGTAAAATCCTGGAAGGACTGGAGTCGTTTGGAGTATCAAGAGGCTTGGTGCAAATAGTAAGGAGCTATTTTGAAGGACGTACCCTACAATATGCCACTTCTGAAGGCACGAAGGAGCAGGAGGTTTCATCAGGAGTCCCGCAAGGCTCAGTCCTGGGCCCGCTCCTGTGGAACGTCATGTACGACGGTATCCTGAGGCTGCAGCTGCCGTCGCACACACAAATCGTCGGGTTTGCTGACGACGTAGCCCTGGTGGTGGTAGCGAAGGAGTTGAAGGATGCAGAGGCGTGGTGCACAGAAGCAGTCGCCAATGTGGAGCGATGGCTAAGCTCTGCTGGACTAAGCCTGGCGGCCCACAAGTCCGAGGCGGTCCTCATCAGCAGCAGGAAGCTAGTTGAGCGGGCCGAGATATGTGTCGGTACCACCCGGATTCTGTCGCAAAGGGCCATCAAGTACCTGGGAGTTATGCTGGACACCCGTCTGTGCTTTCGCGAACACCTCGACTACGCGAATCAAAGGGCCCTTATCTCTGTAAGGTCCCTTTCTAGGATAATGTTGAACACCCGAGGCCCCAAGGAGGGACGTAGAAGACTGCTGATGAGCGTCACAAGGTCGATAGCCCTTTACGCCGCTCCTATCTGGGCCGGAGCAATGGACACAAAAAGCTACCGCCGCGACCTTGAAGCGACCTACAGACTGAGCGCAATAAGGGTGTGCAGCGCCTTCAGGACGGTGTCGGACGAGGCGGCACTGGTTTTGGCAAGCATGGTGCCGATTGACGAACTGGCCAGAGAATCCAACGCCATGTACTACGGCAAGAGAACGGACGCATCCAGCGGTTCTTCTTCAGAGACGGGCAACCGGCAACACCAGCGGCTACAAAGCATATGCCGGTGGCAGAGGCGCTGGGATCTATCGCCTAAGGGAAGATGGACGCACCGGCTCATTCCGAAGCTCGAACCCTGGTTGAACAGAACGCATGGCGAGGTAAATTTTTACCTAACTCAGCTCCTGAGTGGCCATGGCTGTTTTAGAAGCTACCTGAAGCGGTTTAGGCACGATACATCGGACGAATGTACATGGTGTGGTAGTGGAATAATCGAGGACGCGCACCATGTTACATTTCTTTGCCCGCGATACGACGAAGCGAGACAGAGCCTGTGCGATGAGGTCGGAGAGAGAGTCATGGCGGACAACTTGGTTCTGCTCATGTTGGCTGATGTGAAGAACTGGGAGGCGGCCAGTAAGTTCGCCGCTACCGTAATGAAGGAACTCAGAAGGCTAGAGAGAGAGAGAAGCTAGGATCTGGTAAAGCCGCATGCGAAGCAATGCCAAACAGGCGGTACCGCATGTGCTGCCCCGGTCCACTCGCCATCCCCCCCCTTCCTACCAAAACGCAGTCTATATTGTGAAAATTTATGTATATATGTATTTTTGTTCTCTTGTAGTAAATTAATAAATGAATTAAAAAAAAAACACATACACATACACATACACATACACATACACATACACATACACATACACATACACATACACATACACATACACATACACATACACATACACATACACATACACATACACATACACATACACATACACATACACATACACATACACATACACATACACATACACATACACATACACATACACATACACATACACATACACATACACACACAAGATACTCGACAAGATACTCTACAGTGAACCGCGGTACTATCGGTATATATTTTGCTCCGTCTGAACTTTCATAAACTGGTGTCCGGAGCGCCTGTAAAAGTCAAAAAAGGAGTCAGATTGATTCCAAGGGAGACTAAGTACATACCACGTCGTTGGAGCCCCGCTGCAGCCCTCAATATTTGGCCCAGTAGCAATCTTTGCTTCTGCGGCAGGCCGGTCCACTGACGGTGGAGGGGGCGAAGGGTGACGGCTACTTGCCTCTCTTTTCTTTTTCCCGCCTCTCATTACCAAATATTTCCTGGTGTGGGTGAGAGTTTTTTATCCGAATTACTTCCAGAATTGTGCGTCTTGTTGTTGCACCAACTTTTTCCTAGTCAAAACTGCATCAACACAGCTGATCTTGCCAGTGTTGGTAAACGAGGAGAGCAAAGGGGAGCCCCTACCTAGAACTCGGCAGGCGGCGCCTCCGGGCATTCTTGGGCGGCAGATTTAAATTTGAATTTGAATTTATAATTTTAAATCTGATCTCAAATTTGGTCTGTTCGCAAGCCTGTCCCCATGGATAAGTTCGCTGCATCCGTGGAGCATCAATCCCGTATTAGTGAAGACCTTCTAGGCACTGCTGCACCAGAAGAGACGATTTTCGGTAAACGACCGCTGCTCATGCGTTCGCCACCGACAGCGACAACATCGGCATGCAGCGCACCTCAAGCGGCTGCAGAGGCTGGGTTACTGCCAGACAGTCCATGTTTGGCACCGAATGGCCCAACTGTTCAAGTGGTCTCGCACATTCCAGAGCTGGATGAACTGGGATCACTTATATGGCAGCTGGACAACACCTTTAACCAAGGCATCTCGGCGGACGATAAGCCACCAAAGCCAGTCCGACACGTGAACATGGGCACTAAGCAAGCCATTGTGCGAATGAAGGAGCTGCAGGAACTGCTCTGCCTCAGAGTGCTTGCGGGTGAGTTTCGCAAAACCCCGCATAACAGCGACAAAAGCACACAAATTACGCCAGCGAAATCGGGCTCTAAGCCAAATAGGCCTATAATGGGGAGTGATCATGACTCCGCCAAGCGCCGCAGAGAAGAGCTAATACCAAGTCGAAATACTCCCCCAAAAAAACACCGAGGAGCGACAATTCCTAGAGAAAAATTAATGCGGGAACAAACATCTGCCCCACGGCAGGTAGGAAATGAGCGCGATCCAGACCAAATCGCCCATGAATGGCAACAAGTTACGTACAAACGTGCGAACAAAAAACCACCAGCGAAAAAGGATTTCCCTAGGCACCGGCCAGACGCTATTTTGTTAGCAAATAAAGCCAATTTGTCATATAGCGATATGCTAAAAATGGTAACGTCTAGTGAAGATGACAAAGTGCGCTCGATTGGCGCTAATGTACGCAAGGCAAGACGCACAGCGAATGGAGACCTCTTATTGGAGATGAACAAGCCGATGGCTGAAAACCTCCAGAAGCTTACGAAAGATATCGAAGTAGCTTTCGGTGCTCAGATTGAGGCCAAAGCACTCTCAGATTTCATCAAGCTTGATGTCAGAGACTTGGATGAGATGGTGTCTAAGGACGAGCTAGCGGCTGAATTTTCGAGCCAGTTTGGCGTCCAAATTACTACTATGGCGATAAAGAGTCTACGACCAGCATTCGCTGGTACACAGAGGGCGACCATCAGCGTTCAGGCAGCCCTAGCCAAAGATATCCTCAATGTGGGCAGAATCAAGATTAGGCTGAACGAAAGCCGCATTAGAATAGACAATACACCTGTTAGATGCTTCAGATGCCACGAATTTGGGCATGTTTCAGCACAATGCAAATGCCAAGAAGACAGAAGCGACTGGTGCCTACGGTGCGGCGAAAAGCGGCATAAAGCCAGAGGCTGTAAAAACGCAGCGAAGTGTTTCCTATGCACTGCAAATGGCATAAAAGAAGCGAGTCATGTTGCCGGGAGCCAGCGTTGTCCTTATGGGCCCCGTTGTGGCCAGAACGCTCTCACAAAAAATGTTAATCATGGTTAAGTTCATGCAAATTAACTTAAACCACTGTGAAGCAGCACATGATATGCTGAAGCAAACGACGAGGGAACAAAACATTGATGTAGTCATCGTAAGCGAGCCATACAGACTCCATGGCGGCAACAACACGACCTGTAGTACGCAAAGAAAAGCGGCGATCTTGCTAACTAGCGTGCGACCGCTGCAAATGTCTCAAACCCGGGCTTTTGCACATTTTGTACGGGCTAAGATAGACCGGTTCTGGGTGTATAGTTGCTATATGCCACCTAGCATCAATCACCAAGAATTTTGCGCAGCGCTGGATGAGCTGGCTACCGACGCAAGAAGCCACAGCCCACTCATTATAGCTGGTGATTTCAACGCGTGGTCCTTAGAGTGGGGCAGCGTTTCGAACAATGCTAGAGGCTGTGCCTTATGGGAAGCTTTTGCGCTACTAGATATTGCCCTGCTAAACAGTGGCAATCAAAATACATTCAGCCGAGCGGGTGTAGGATCGGTCATTGACCTCACTTTTGTCAGCAGCAGCATTTTTCGGCGCTCCTCTTGGAAAATCGGCGAATTCTACACGGCTAGCGACCATGGGGCGATCCTTTTCGAGATCGGAGGATCAATCCGTCAGCGAGATGTGCATCCGGTGGCATGTAAAACGTACAAAGCGGATACCCTGAATGTTCCCCAATTCACTGCCGCTATAACTGGTATAGAGTTGGCAACGGAATCAGCCCAGAGTATGGCAAACCAATTGGCTCGTAAGTTAGACGAGGCGTGTGGCAAAAGCATGCAGGAACGTAAAGCTTACCGAGGCCACCATAGATCGGTATTCTGGTGGAATGATAGCATTGCAGAAGCACGGCGGGCTTGCTTTAGGGCAAGACGGTGCTACCAACGGGCGCGAAAAAGGAATGATGGCAACTGGCCCTCTCTTCATATAGTTTTTGCAAGAACTCGCAAGGCATTAAAACGGGCCATACATTCTAGCAAACGGGAATGCTTCCTTGAGCTGTGTGACTCAGCAGATAAGGACCCCTGGGGCAAGGCCTATAAGATTGTAGTAAAGCGTGTGTATGCAAATAAAAAAACTGCACCAACAAATCCGGAGCAGCTGCGGGATATAGTACAATCTCTGTTTCCAATTAGAAGCGATGCACTAACGTGCAGAAGACCGATGTGAGTCGGTGCGAAAGTGAGAGATGGAAAGGAGGTGCAAAAAAATACTGCCTGCTGGTCACCCTCGACATAAAGAACGCTTTTAACACTGCCGATTGGGGCTCTATTCTTGACGCACTGCAAAACTTTGGAGTCCCGGCCCACATTCATGCCATCACCTGGAGCTACTTCGGAAGGAGGCAGTTGGAGTATACATCCGATGCTGGAAGAGTGCTGCATTCCATATCTGGCGGGGTTCCCCAAGGATCCGTTCTGGGCCCTTGGCTATGGAACATAATGTATGATGGCGTCCTGAGGTTGACACTCTGTGATAGCTGTCAACTAATAGGCTATGCAGATGATGTTGCACTAGTCGTCGTTAAAAAAGATATTAAGCAAGCAGAGGCTGCAGCAAACATGGCCATCGCAAAGATAGTAGAATGGCTGGGCTCCGTGGGTCTCAAATTAGCGGCGCAAAAAACAGAGGCCGTTCTAATTTCAAGCAGGAAACTTGTTGAGACAGCACAAATTACTGTTGAGGGGACTACGGTCCAGTCCAAAAGAGCTATCCGCTATCTTGGCGTGTGGATAGACACTCGACTAACCTCTCGAGAACACCTAGCAAACATTCAGGAGAAGGCATCTGTATGCGTGCGTTCGTTGTCAAGGATCCTCTTAAACACGAGGGGCCCAAAACAAGAGACGAGAAAGCTGCTGACGACAGTACACAGCTCCATTGTACTTTATGCGGCCCGGATCTGGAAATCGGCTTTATTAGTAGAAAGCTACAGCAGGGGCATACGGTCAACCCACAGACTTTGTGCACTCAGAGTCTGCTGCGCGTTTAGAACGGTATCTGACGACGCAATATTAGTGTTAGCTGGGATGCTGCCACTTGACATTCAGGCGGATGAAGACACAGTCGTAGCTGCAGCACCTAGTGATAAGCACTCGAAGAAACTGGCACGCGCACAGGCTAGAGGCAGAAGCCTAATAACATGGCAGAGAAGATGGGATGCGTCACAGAAGGGCAGATGGACCCACCTGCTGATCCCAAATATAGAGAAGTGGTTAGGCAGAAAGCATGGGTCAGTAAATTTCTACCTAACCCAGATACTAAGCGGTCATGGATGCTTTAGGCAATATCTCCATCGCTTTGGACACGAAGAATCGCCTATGTGCACAGTCTGCGGCGATAACAGCGTAGAAGACGCACAACATATTCTCTTCAGGTGTCGGCGCTATGACTCCCAAAGAAGGCACCTAGAACTCACTGCAGGGGCTGTATTAACGGTGAACAACCTCGTGGATTCAATGGTTGGCAGCCCACAAACATGGGAAGCGGTCAACAGTTTTGCAGCATATGTAATGCGGGATCTGCGACAATCCGAACGCATGAGAGCTGGAGCGTCGTAGAGAGAGCCACCGACCCTAGGAAGCAATTCCCACGAGGACGTCCCCTAGGATCAAGCTCCCTTTATGACATCTTTTTTCCTCTGTACATAAATATCTATACTATCTATACCTATCAATAAAGGAATAAAAAAAAAAAAAAAAAATACACATACACATACACATACACATACACATACACATACACATACACATACACATACACATACACATACACATACACATACACATACACATACACATACACATACACATACACATACACATACACATACACATACACATACACATACACATACACATACACATACACATACACATACACATACACATACACATACACATACACATACACATACACATACACATACACATACACATACACATACACATACACATACACATACACATACACATACACATACACATACACATACACATACACATACACATACACATACACATACACATACACATACACATACACATACACATACACATACACATACACATACACATACACATACACATACACATACACATACACATACACATACACATACACATACACATACACATACACATACACATACACATACACATACGACACACACACACAGAAAATAGAGGGATACACGTCGCTGGTCGTCGCTCTCTGTTTATGGTCGCGTTTAAACCCGTCTTTTATCCTACAAAAGAGTTATTCAGTGGTATTTCCATTAAACGTGCAGCGCTACTCACGGTGCTACTGTTACCCATCCCTCCTGGTCTCTGTGATCTGGAATCTTTTGCTGTTTTCGGTCGGTCTCAGGAGTCCCCGCTGTCGTTGGTGGCCAGAGGGGAACGGTGGACGCCCCCTCCGTTTCCCGACTTTCGCCGTTGCCTGCGTAGTGGTGAGGTGATTGCAGCAAAGAGGAGCAGGAACAGGAATCACACACAAGGGAAAATAAAACTAAAAGTGGTGTTGTTGCCAGCTGACTGCCGGCCCTGCCAAGCCGCTCTCGGAGACCCATCATCAGCGAGCAGAGCTTTTGCACAGCAACAACCCGAGCTTTTAAGCTCCCCTCTTCCCCTAAGCCAAGCTTCAGCAGCTTATAGCAGTCTTTTCGGCCTCGCGGCGAACAACTGATCGCTAGCGGTGCCGGTAAGCAAGCGGCCACCTGGCCGTGGGCCCAGGTTCGATCCCCGGCTGTGCCGCCAGCCACTTGAGATAATTTAATTTAAATTAAATTAAATTATATTTATTAACTTTGAAGTTGTATCTGTTTACTCAAGTACTCAATAACCATTATTCTGTACTTGCCACACCCCCCTTGCCAATCTTTTCGACCTTGAAGACAATACAGGCGGGTTTGCTCAGCCACAGTGTGGAGCGATGTTACGCTCCCCGCCGCCACAGAGCAGAGCAGCAGCTGTTGCCCCAAAGAGCAACTCTCCCATGGTGCGACCTGTCACAGCAGAAGCTGATGTCGCCAATAGCAGCGCAAGAGCAAATGGATCGATTGTGGCACTGCAGAGCGGCTTAGTAGCAGCGTCACCGGCGGCTACGACAACTCTGTCGGCAGGCGCCCATACGAATATTTTGCATGCCCCAGCAAAGCGAGTCAGAAAGGAGGCAGGTTCCCCAGGCGGAAATTTTCCGAAAAGAGCCAAGTCAAGGCAACAGCGTGGCGCCACGATTGATGATGAAATCAAGGAAATGGGATCCCTGCTGCAGCATATAATCGAAGCCACCAGCCCTTTGAGCGAGGCAAAGAAAAACTCCGAGGAGGAGAAACAAGTGGAAGATGCCCCTAAGGGCGAGGTAAAGCGGCAACGTCATATAAATGACAAACTAAGGCGTCAATTCGTTAGGCTAAAGGAGTTGCACGAAGCTATCAGCGTCTTTGTTGCAACACACATCAACGGTGTAGAAGCAGCACCAACGGTAAAGGTACCGGAAAATGTGCCAGAGGTTCGAGAAGCAACAAAACCAAAGGTAGCAAGCCCAGCAGTGGGAGCGGAACTGGTGCATCAGCAGCAGCATCAGCAGGGGCACATAACTGACTGGCAAATAGTGGCACCTAAACCGGCAAAGCGGGCAGTTCCGAAAAAGCGGCCTGCCGCTATTTTGGTACAAAGCAAGGGCGGCATGTCATACAGCGATATGTTGAAGCTGGTGACCAGAAGCCAGGATGCAAAGTTGCAGGCTGTTGGTGATAGCGTACAAAAGGTGAGGCGTACCGCAAAAGGCGATCTCCTGCTAGAGTTAAACCAAGTCGGCGCTGAAAATGTCAGCAAGATACAGCAGGATATCGACACAGCACTTGAAGGCCAAGTCGAGGCGAAATCGTTGGCAAATCTTGTCAGATTGGACGTGTTGGAAATGGATGAAGAGGCCACCAAAGCAGAAATATGCCATGCAGTATTGATGCAGCTAAGTCTAAAGGTGACAGAGGACGATGTCAAAAGCTTGCGCCCTTCCCATGGCGGAACCCAAAAGGCTATTCTATGCCTTCCGGCAAACGTGGCAGAACCAATTTTGAAAGCGGGGCAGCTGAAGATCGGCTACTCAGTATGCAGAATTAGACTCAATCAGGACGCAACCAGATGCTACAGATGCCTGGCATTTGGGCACGTAGCGGCTCGATGTCAAGACCCGATTGACAGGACGAATTGGTGCTTAAAATGTGGCAGCAAGGACCACAAAATAAGAGACTGCGCAAATAATGCCAATTGTTGCCTATGCGCAGCCAGAGGTGTCACCGAGCGGGCACATATAGCTGGCAGCCTTAGGTGTCCATCCGCAAATGCAAGCGGGCAAGTGAAGCCGGCCCCACGAAAACGCCATGTTTAATTTTATACAATTAAACTTGAATCACTGCGAAGCGGCTCACGAGCTGCTGAAGCAGCGGGTGCGCGAAACGAGGTCTGACGTGGCAATCATAAGTGAGCCTTTTCGCAGGATGTCTGCTGAGAATTGGATAAGCAGTAATTCCGGCAAGGCCGTGCTTTGGGCATGTGGCAATCCCAGTGTACAACTGCGTTCGAGGCTAGCAGGCGGGCATTTTGTCAGAGCCTTAATAAACGGCAAGTGGATCTACAGCTGCTATTTCCCGCCTAGTCTAGACTATCTGGACTTCTGCGAATCGCTGGACGAACTAGCGGCGGACGCGAGAGCGCACAGCCCGTTCGTAATAGCTGGAGACTTCAATGCGTGGGCCCAAGAATGGGGCAGCAGCATAACAAATGCTCGCGGGCGCGCCGTTTTAGAGTCGCTAGCATCATTAGACGTCGCACTTCTAAACTGCGGCTCTCGCAACACGTTCAACAGCGCAGGCAGAGGATCAATAATCGACCTTACCTTCGTCAGCAACAGCTTGGCGAGATTTGCTACATGGCGGCTGGATGACAACTACACAGCCAGCGACCATGATGCCATAATTTTTTCCCTTGGACAGGCAGCTCGACCACAACAGACGCGTACCCAGGCAGTGGAATTACCATATAAAGCTGACACGCTCAACACCCAGGCATTTACAACTGCAATTTACGATGCGACGCTGGCTGCGGGATCTGCTCAAGGCATGGCAGACCAGCTATGTGGCATGCTGGCATCAGCCTGCGATGCGAGTATGGCCCGCTCCAGACCATTCAATAAACATCACCAACCAGTCTTCTGGTGGAATGATGAAATTGGAGATCTACGAAGGGCTTGTCTAACCGCTAGAAGGCGGTACCAAAGGGCAAGGAAGCGGCTGGACGTAAACTGGCCACAGATGCACTCCACTTTTAGCCAAGCGAGAAAATCACTTAAGAAGGCCATCCTTGCAGCCAAAAAAGAGGTTTTCCTCAATTTGTGTGACTCAGCTGAGCACGACCCCTGGGGTAAGGCCTATAAAATAGTAGTAAAACGTATCCATGCAAACCGGCAATCCGCGCCAACAGGTGCCGCAGACCTCAAAAAAATAGTCGACGCTCTCTTTCCAAGCCGATCGAACCCTTTTAGCGCACTGCCCATCGCACCTGCAAGGCTTTCTACCATCGATGCAGTCTCCTCAGAAGAAATTTTAGTCGCAGCCAAATCGCTTAAGCCCGGTAAGGCCCCAGGCCCGGATTTATTCCCGAATCGTGCAGTCAAACTGGCTATGATGCTACGCCCAGAAGCATTTGTTGAAACCTTTAACAAATGCTTATTGGAGGGAGTTTTTCCATCGCAGTGGAAAGTTCAAAAACTAGTATTGCTGCCAAAGCCGGGGCAGCCACCTGACATAGCATCCTCCTACAGGCCGATTTGTCTAATAGACACAGTCGGCAAAGTCCTGGAAGGACTAATCAACACCAGGTTAAACGATCTAATCAGCAGGAGCAATGGCCTCTCGGAAAACCAATTCGGCTTTCGGAAGGCAAGGTCGACGATAGACGCAATCAGCAAAGTAGTTAATATTGCTGCAGATGCAATCGAGGGCTCCCGGTGGAAGGGCGGCTCTAAAAAATACTGCCTGGTCGTCACAATAGACGTTAAGAACGCCTTCAACACAGCGGACTGGGGCTGCATCCTGGGCTCGGTGTGTAGGCTGGAAGCGCCGGTTTACCTGCAAGCCATCATACGGAGTTATTTTGATGGCAGAGTGCTGCGATTCAACACAGATGAGGGCTGCGACAGTCGCCACATTTCTGCCGGAGTTCCACAAGGGTCCGTATTGGGCCCGCTACTGTGGAACATAATGTACGACGGCATTCTGAGGATCGCTCTACCACAAGGATGCGAAACCATCGGATACGCAGATGACGTGGCGTTAGTGATCGTAGCCAAGGATCTGGCGACGACTGAAGCGTTTGCATCCGGCGCGATTGAAAAAATTACGAGCTGGCTTCACTCAGTCGGTCTCTCACTGGCAGTGCACAAAACGGAGGCGGTGCTTATTAGTAGCAGGAAGACAGTGGAAGTTGCGAGGATACTAGTAGAGGGATCAGAGATTGTCTCAAAGCGGGCTATACGTTACCTGGGCGTATGGTTAGACACTCGTCTATGCTTTCGGGAACACCTGAGTCACGTACATACCAAGGCGGCGAGTACTGGGCAGGCCTTGTCCCGAATCATGTTAAATACCAGAGGCCCGAAACAGGAGCGCAGGCTGCTGCTAGCGAGTGTGCTAAAGTCAGTGATATTGTATTCAGCGCAAGTATGGTCGCAAGCTCTTCACGTCCCGTCATATAGCAGAGGCATTAAAGCCACATACCGTCTATGCGCACTTCGAGTGTGCAGCGCTTTCAGGACCGTTTCGGAGGACGCTGTGTTGGTAATTGCGGGTATGATCCCAATCGACCTACTTGCCGACGAAGCCAAGGCGATCGCCGTAGCTGTCAGCCGCGGCACACCCAAAAAAGAGGCCAGCTCTGAGGCGAGAATTCGGAGTCTTGTGACATGGCAAAGACGCTGGGATGCCTCTAGCAAGGGAAGGTGGACGCATCTCCTCATCCCAAACGTAACGGAGTGGACGGAGAGAAAACATGGGCAAGTTTCCTTCCAACTCACACAACTGCTTTCAGGTCACGGATGCTGCAGATCATATCTGCACCGGTTTGGGCATGAGCAGGTACCCTTTTGCTTGGCCTGCGGCGGCAGCACAGTCGAAGACGCAAGACATATCTTGTTTGAATGCGTCAGGTTCAACAACGAGCGACAAAGGGTGGCAGACCTGATCAACGCTGCCCTTACACCTGACAACTTGGTCACAGCTATGCTGGCCAATTCGGCGATCTGGGACGCAGTATGCGGCTTTGCGGGTGTGGTCTGTCAAGTCCTCAGACAAGAGGAACGCGCAAGAAACGGATAAGTATGCTAGCAACACGTTTTTGCGAAGCAATTCCCCCTGGGACGTCCCGCAAAAATTGGTTCGTATTATGCCTGCAGTCCGATAGAAAACATTGTATATTCTTATGTTATTGTTTTTATGTTATAAATAAATGAATTAAAAAAAAAAAAAAAAAAAAAACATACACATACACATACACATACACATACACATACACATACACATACACATACACATACACATACACATACACATACACATACACATACACATACACATACACATACACATACACATACACATACACATACACATACACATACACATACACATACACATACACATACACATACAGACATACACACACACCGACATACAGACAGGGAAAGTGAAGTGCGGTCTCTTGCTTGTCGCCGCGTTAGAAATCTCATATTAAACGGTCATCACCTGAAATTAAAGTCGTTTTGGTGGCGCCCGGTATTACAGTGTTTGTGCCTACTCACAGTTGCCCACTGGTCCGCCATTCTATCACTGCTGGCTGGGATTCCGAACTCCAGAGCGTTTTTTGCCGGTCGCTGGGTCATTGTTTCTGGGCCTGCCCGAGGGGAGGGGGGAGTTATTCTTCTTTTCCCGCCCATCCGCAGCTCCAGTGGTATTGGTGAGGTGAACTTTCTCACTTTCACTTTTACCAGTTGTGCTGTGCTTCCTTTGGCACGCGCAGAAAAATACCAGCTGCTAACAGGTTTGCCATACATCGAAAATAATTAAACTGATGCGTTAACAGCACCTGTCTGGAGCACCCATACCCCCCAAAACAGCTGACCAAAATTCAAGCCTCTGCTGTTAAGGATTTTTTTTGCATACTTTCAGGCAGTTTCTGTTATTCGTCTTAGCAGACACTCTGATAGTAGCAGAGTTCTAAGCGCGCGGCGGCAAACGGTCTGCTTGGCGTTGGGGGAGAGCTTCAGCCGCTAGTGCAATAGCCCTGAGTTCGGCCCCCACCTTTGGAAATCTTATTTTCCACTTTAATGTTTTTAAAATAGTTTATCTAAAATAAAATTAAAATTCCCATAGAGTATTTGCTATATCTTCTATATTTTCCATATAATTTCTGCCAAACTCTACCTGAATTTGCGCATTTCAAATTTTCCACGCTAATTGTTCATTGTCTGGCGCCGTTAAAAGGGGGCAATTGTTCATCGTCGCCGCCGAGTTGGAGCGGCATAACTCCCAGCGTTAAGGCAAGAGGAAATACTTGCCCTACGAGGGAAATCGCCTCCAATAATACGCGGCCAAGGCAATGTTAAAGAGGACGCCGCCACCGCGCCGTCAACATGTGGCAGGACCTAGTGTTCCCGCCTCATCGGCGTTAGTGGCAGCATCAGGCGCGGTCGTAGCAGGAGAAACATACGATGCAACGCCGAAAAGGCAGAGAAGCCCATCTGTTGGGACCGAGGAAGACGATGGCCAGGCAGCCAAAAACGGGGCTGGCACGAAAAAAGCAAGGTGGGGCAGTTGCGATCTACTTGCAGCGAATTAGAAGAAATGGGCCATATTCTGGCCTCAATTGCTACACATTACAGCAGAGAGAAGGATGCTAGTGGGAAAATTAACCGCAGCATCACAAATGAGTTCAGAGAGAAGGTAGCAAGGCTGCAAGAACTGCACGCAGCGGTGGTGGCTCTGTTGCAAAGCCAAGGGCCGATTCCGACATTGCCAGTCGTATGTGCTACGTGTAGCAAATCTCCACCCAAACGAGTGAGCAGGCAGCAACAGACCGAGCTCGCGAACTCGCCATCGAAGCGGGACAAGCATTGCCAAACGTCTCCAGTTGAACGCTTACCGATAGTAAATCGTCAGGCGGCGAGCCAGCATCTGCGGAAGGCACAGCAGCGTCAGAAGACACCCAGGCTTCAGCAGCCACAACAACATCAGAGTCAAGCCAATCTACCTAGATTCCAACAACAAGCCATGCAGCAGTTGCAACAGTCTGGTGGAAAAGCCCCTAGCAGCATCCATACTGCCGAGGCAGGCAAGGCCAGCGACTGGCAACTAGTGGGAGCCAAGAGGATCAAGAATAAGCAACCAAAACGCTATAAAGAGCGTCCGGAAGCCATCTTGATAGAGCCCAGCAACGGTCAGAGCTATAGAGACGTGCTTGCACTGGTCACAAGACGCAGCGACGGGCAACTGCAGCATGCCCAGGGAAACGTCCGCAAAGTGCGCCGTACTGCCAAAAACAAGCTGCTATTGGAACTAGGAGGTGACTGCCCTAACCCCCAGTCTCTAAAGGACGAGTTCCTACAGGTCCTTGGCGACAAGGTGGGTGTTAAGGTTTTATCGCCCATGAAATCGGCGATAATCCGGGATTTGGACGATCTCGTGGAGCCTCACCACATCCTGGAGGCCATCGAAAATCAAGCCGATATCGAGGCTGGGTCGTGCTCCGTTAGAAGCCTGAAGCCTAGCTATAACGGAACCTTCACAGCGATCATCACGGCGCCCGAAAGAATGATGACGAAAGTCATACAGTTGAGTAAGCTACTAGTCGGCTGGAACAGCTGCAGAGTTAAGGCTATCGAAGACCCTCCCATGAAATGCTATCGTTGTCTGGAGTTTGGTCACATAGCAACCAACTGTAGCAACACAGTCGATAGATCGAACTGTTGTTTTAGATGCGGAGAACCTGGGCACAGAGCAGCGGACTGTGGCGAGGCCCCGTCATGTTACCTCTGCCGATCTAACGGAGAGAGCGAAACCAGACACCATGCTGGCAGTTCAAAGTGCCCACTTAGATGGGGAAGGAGGACGCAGAACAAACATAAATGACGAAACTAAGGTTTATCCAGCTCAACCTGAATCACTGCATCGCAGCTCAGGATTTGCTAAACCAGACGGTGAGAGAAGAGCTTGTTGACGTCGCACTACTCAGCGAACCCTACAAGCATAAGGAGCAGGCAACATGGATATCAGACGCCTCCGGCAAGGCAGCAATATGGCTATGCGGAGCTAGCACACTGCGTCTAGACGATATCTATTCCTCTGAGGGCTTTGTCAGAGCAAGGGTAGGTAACAACTGGCTGTATAGCTGCTACCTAGCTCCCAGCCTGCCTATAGAAAGCTTCTGTCGCACATTAAACAACTTAGTACGCGATGCCAGAGATCACCGGCAATTGGTCATCGGAGGCGACTTCAACGCATGGGCCATAGATTGGGGCAGTAGTCGCACTGACTCGCGCGGCCGTATGCTTCTTGAGTGCTTTGCATCTCTAGACATTGAGTTGCTCAACGTGGGAGCAGAACATACGTTTAGGAGGGCCGGAGTGGGGTCAATTGTCGACTTGACTTTTGCGAGCACATCGATCGCCAGAACAGCCAACTGGAGATTAAGCAACAAATATACCGCAAGCGACCATGAAGCTTTAGTATATGATGTGGGTGGCCCCGGTCAAGCCCCTCATAATCATAATCAGCCCACTCTAAAAAAGGCCTATAAGACTGAGAGTCTAGACGTGAGCAGTTTCTGTAGGGTATTAAGTCGAGTGAACACAGCCAGGACAAGTAGCGCCGAAGAGACGGTCGACTTTTTTATGTCAACGGTGGAACAGGCGTGCGACGCAAGTATGTCTACCAGGAAGCCGTACAAACGCCACCATGGCCCAGTGTGCTGGTGGAATGACCAAATCGCCGAAGCACGTTGCGCATGTCACCGGGCCCGGAGGCTGTACCAGCGGGCTAGAGGGTCAGCGGACTTCCTCTGCTTGCAGCTCGCATATAAGCAACGGAGAAAGGAGCTAAAAAATCAGATCAGACGCAGTAAGCGTGAATGTTTTCTGTCGCTATGCGATACTGCCGAGCAGGACCCATGGGGTAAAGCATACCAGATTATCGTGAAGCGCCTGCACGCGAACAGAACACCGCCCCCGACAGACACAATTCTGGTGCGGAATATAGTCGATGCCCTATTTCCCAACATCCTGGAGATAGCCAATCATTCGCAGCAATCTAACGAGCCTTTCCTGATGTCCGACGAGTGTTCAACCTCAGAGTTAGCTCAAGCCATAAGCAGACTTAAGATGAACAAAGCCCCAGGACCGGACAGTATTCCGAACAAAGCGATAAAGCTGGCCGCCGAACTTCACCCAGCCACTTTCTGTAAGATGTACAGTACCTGTTTACGCGAGGGCACTTTTCCTAAAAGATGGAAAATCCAGGATCTTGTGCTACTTACGAAGCCAGGAAAATCTCCCGGAGAGGCGTCTTCGTATAGGCCAATCTGTCTCCTAGACACAGCCGGCAAAGTTCTCGAGTATATCATCAGCGTGCGTCTTAACAAAGCCAAAGTTGCCGGTGGGGACCTATCAGATCAGCAATATGGATTTAGGAGAGCCAGATCAACGATAGATGCCATCCACAAAGTGGTAGAAATCGCCTCGGAGGCAATAGCGGGTAGCAGATGGAGGGGCGGCTCCAAAAAATACTGTCTGGTGGTGACACTGGACATAAAAAATGCGTTTAATTCCGCTAGATGGGGCCGGATAATAGATGGCTTACTGGGTTTTGGAGTCCCTCAATACCTGGTCAAATGTGTACGTAGCTACTTCGCAGACAGGCGAATCCGGTACCTTACAGATGACGGTGTCATGGAGAAGGTAGCGTCAGCTGGTGTTCCGCAGGGATCCGTTCTCGGTCCGCTCTTATGGAATGCGATGTACGACGGCGTTCTACGACTCGAGTTTGACCCCGATACGCACATAATCGGATTCGCGGATGACGTAGCACTCGTGGTGGTGGCTAAGGAAGTCGATGTAGCACAAGACCAATGCAACAGAGCTATCAGACAAGTTGGCAACTGGCTTTCGACAGCAGGCCTTGCGTTAGCAGCCCACAAGACGGAAGCGGTGCTGGTCAGCAGCCGCAAAAAGGTGGAGCTTGCCAAAATAAGAGTTGGCGAGTCAGTGATTACTTCAAAAGGGCTATCAAGTACCTAGGAGTAATGATAGACACAAGGCTAAGTTTCAAGGAACACCTAGCCTACGCAAACGAGAAGGCAGCTGTATCGGCGCGTGCCCTGTCGCGCATACTACTCAACACGAGGGGTCCGAAACAAGGGAGGAGGATACTGCTAACAAGCGTCGTCAAATCTGCGGCTCTGTATGCAGCACCTGTCTGGGCCAAAGGTATGACAGTCAAAAGCTACAGACGAGGCTTAGAGGCAACACACCGGTTATGCGCTATTCGTGTTTGTAGTGCCTTTCGCACTATTTCGGACGAAGCTGCCCTGGTTATAGCGGGACTGATGCCTATAGCCGAGCAAGTATCAATGGCAGAAGGCATATTTAGTCGCCGAGAGGAGACCTCAAACGCACCAGCACGTCAAGCGGAGCGCAGCTCGCAATGGCATGGATGCCTCGCTAGATGGCAGAGCCGCTGGGATGCCTCCACCAAGGGCAGGTGGACCTGGAAACTGATCCCGAACATTGAGGCGTGGATCAAGAGGCGTCATGGGCAAGTAAACTTTTACTTGACGCAAATACTGAGCGGACACGGCTGCTTCAGAAGCTACCTAAAACGCTTCGGGCACGACACCACAGACGAGTGCAGCTGTTGTGGGAGTGGCATCTCCGAAACCGCTGAACACGTTGTCTTCTACTGCCCGAGATACGACGCTGAAAGGAGATCCCTAAACACCAGAGAGAGGGCCACACCCTCCAATTTGGTGAGAAAGATGCTAGGTGACGCGGAAATTTGGACGGCAGTAAACGACTTTGCAGCAAAGGTCATGAGAGAGCAACGGAGGCAAGAACAGATTAGGTCAGGACTATAGTAGGTGCACGGCTCTTCGACGCAATGCACACTAGCAGTTCCGGAGAAGTCAGCACCCCGCTTTTTACCACACCGAATCAAATTTTGTTCTTATATGTTATGTTTTATGTTAGTTAAGCGTTAAAATTTGAATAAAAAAAAAAAAAAACACATACACATACACATACACATACACATACACATACACATACACATACACATACACATACACATACACATACACATACACATACACATACACATACACATACACATACACATACACATACACATACACATACACATACACATACACATACACATACACATACACATACACATACACATACACATACACATACACATACACATACACATACACATACACATACACATACAGATAGGAGTTTGATACTGAAAAGAGTGGAATGTGTACTTCGTCGCGTCCCGGCTTTTCTGTAAAATTCCCGTCTTATCCGTGCTTGTAAATCTCGTAGTCCTGCAACATAATAGTTTGTTAGTGTAGCAGTCAACTCTTATTGTTACTTGCGTTTCGCCGGCCGCCAGTCTGCATCGCAAGTGGAAAAATTAAAACATAATTTTTTTTCCCGGCCTCCTGCCGCGTCGGTCTTTTGGTGGTTGGAGGGGTGCGGGGCGCCTCCTTTCTGCATCACCCAACTTTTTCCTCCGTGTTGGTGTTAGTGGGGTGCCAGTCGCACCTTTTGATAATTAGCACGCTGTAAGTAAATACACAATTGGTGCGATAACCAGCTGTTGGCGGACCTGCCAAGCCGGTCTCGAAAGCTCTCCAGGGTCATCATTTGGGAGTCGAGCTTTCACCGCAAAACTTCTAAGCCGGGGTTCTCGATCACCTCCCACCAGACTAGCAGCATAGCAGCGCACCAGCTTAAGGCTTGGTGACGTAAGCGGTGGCGTACCTGGCAGCGGTGCTGCCTCTCATCGCCTGGTACCGGGTTCAAATCCGCTGAGTGGAGCGAAGAAATTTTAAATAAATTTGGAGCATTTTTATTTATTTTTTTTTTTTTTCTTTCGGACGCGGGCCTCCTAGTACCTGGTTCGACTCCGCTGTGAGGATTTAGAATTAGAATTAAATTTCAAATTCTTTTAGAGCTGAAATTTGATCAATACTAGTGGTTTTTCTGCGATACTCCTTGGCACGGTAGGGGTTCAAATCCGCGGCGGGTAATCTTGGATTCAAAAAAAAAAAAAAACAAATTATTTTTATTTTATAATTTGTTTTCCATAGTAGTTTTTTTTGAATACATAGTTCTTTTTACTGTTCCTTGTCTATTGTCGGGCTGCGTCAATAGGGGCAATTGTTGGTGTCGTCGCCGAGTTGGAGCGGCATAACTCCCAGCGTTGCGGCAAGAGGAAATTCTTGTCCTGCGAGGGAAATTGCCTCTAGAACGCGCGGCCGAGTCAATAATGATGAAGCGGACGCCGCCACCGCAGCGGCAGCAGGTGGCAAGACCTCTTGCACTCGCCCCGTCGGTGCCTGTGGCAACACCAGACGCTGCCCTAGTAGTGGATGCTCACGAGGCAACGCCGAAAAGGCTTAGAAGCCCATCTGTTGGGGCTGAGGGGACCGATGGCGAGGCAGCCAATAATGGGGCCTGCATTAAAAAAAGCAAGGTGGGGCAGGTGCGGCCTACTTGCAACGAGTTGGAGGAAATGGGCCATATTCTGGCCTCAATTGCTACCCATTATAGCAGAGATAAGGATGCTAGTGGCAAAATTAACCGCAGCATCACTAACGAGTTTAGGGAGAAGGTTGCTCGGCTGCGAGAACTGCATGTAGCAGTGATCGCCTTGCTTCAAGACAAAGGGCCGATCTCGCAATTGCCAGTGGCGTGTGCCACTTGCAGCAAGTCTCCACCTAAACGTGTGAGTAGGCAACAGCAAACAGAACTGGTGAATTCACCGTCTAAGCGGGATAAGGTGTGTCAAACGTCGCCATTCGATGACTCAGGTCGTCACCAAGCGAGGCCACACCAGCAGAAGACGCAACAGAAGAATCGCCAACACCCACAGAAGTCGTCTACACGGCTTCAGACTGCGCAGTACCAGCAGGGGCAGCAACAGCTCCATCAGCAGAGCCAATCCAGTCAAATTGGATCACAGCAACAAGCCATGCAGCACCAGCAGCTACACCCGTCTGATGTGGAGCAGCCTAGGGCACAGCAAAATGCCCAAAGCAGCCAAGAATGGGTAAAGGTGGGCCCTTCGAGGTCCTCCCGCAAGCCTAAAGCGAAAATCAGTGGGAAACTTCAGAAATCCCGCCCGGAGGCGCTACTAATTCAGGCGAACGTAGGCTTGAGTTATAGCCAAGTTTTAGAGCGCGTGACGAGGCGCACTGACGGGCAGCTGGATCACGTCCGTGAGCACGTAATGCGAGTTCGACGCACCGCTAAAGATGGGCTTCTCCTGGAACTCCGGAAATGCACAGCGGACACAACCCAGTCCCTTAAGGAGGCGATCAGTCAAGTCCTTGGCGAGGAGGCAGGTGTGAAAGCTCTAACCCGCCAAAGGGCTGTAGCTATTCACGGCATGGACGAGAAAGCGACGCCCCAGGAATTAGTGGCTAAGCTGGCTGACCAAGCCAAAGTCGAGGCGACGTCGCTTAGAGTAAGAAGCTTCCGGTCTAGTTTTCGGAATACGATGTCAGCCGTGGTTTGTGCTCCCGAGGCAGTGGCATTAAAACTCCTAGAGGTGGGCAGAGTTCGAATTGGATGGGATAGCTGCCGAATAAAGGAGCTTGAAGCGCAACCTGCGCGCTGTTTTCGATGCCTATGTGTTGGCCACATCGCCGCAAACTGCCCAAGCGACACAGATAGGTCAAATTGCTGCTTCAGGTGTGGCAATCCTGGTCACAAGTCTGCAGACTGCTCGGCCGCCGTCAAGTGCTTTTTATGTGCCGAGATGGGCTTGAGTCCCTTAAACCACATAGCGGGTAGCCGCGCGTGCCCATCCAGGGGTGCCCAGAGGATGCAGAAAGACGCCAAATGACTCAGCCCCATTTGAAGTTCTTGCAGTTGAACCTGAATCACTGCATAGCGGCTCAGGACCTGCTTCAGCAGACTGTGCGTGAGTTGTCGGCGGATATAGCTCTACTGAGTGAGCCCTACAGAGTAGGAGAAAGTGGCCGCTGGGCCAAGGCAGCGTGCGGCAAAGCAGCAATTTGGTGCTGCGGTAGTAACGTGCTAGTCATGCAGGACGTCCTATCTGCGGACGGCTTTGTCAGAGCGCGGATCGGCAGAAACTGGGTGTACAGCTGCTACCTTGCACCCAGCCTGTCACTGGAGCGTTTCGGAAGCATTCTAGACAGCATCTCGAACGACGCAAGAGGACGCCAAGGTCTCATCATCGGTGGGGATTTCAACGCGTGGGCCACCGAGTGGGGCAGCACCCGTACTGACGCCCGCGGCCGTATTCTTCTTGAAGGTTTTGCCAACTTAAGCATATCTCTGCTTAACGTCGGCACACAACACACTTTCCGAAGGGCCGGCACAGGATCGGTGGTGGATCTTTCCTACGCCAGCGACAGTATTGCTGCTTCGGCTGTTTGGAGCGTAGGCATGGCATACTCTGCCAGCGATCATGAAATAGTGACATTCTCCGTAGGCAGAAACAGGCACCCGCCAGCGCGAACGTTACCGCTTCGGAAATCCTTCAAGGTGGACGCTTTCAACCCGCTTTTGTTCGCTGAAAGCCTGGAAGGACTCACGGAGTGCCCCAACACAAACGCAGAAGAGGCTACGAACCTGATCATGTCGAGACTCGATGAAGCGTGTGTTGCCAGCATGGCCCAGCGAGGGTCATTCTCGCGCCACCACACCCCAGTCTGCTGGTGGAACGAGGCAATCGCTGATGCCAGAAGGGCTTGTCTTCGAGCGAGACGGCTATATCAGCGGGCAAGACATTCGCTCAACTTCGAGGCTCTCGGTCTGGAGTACAGAAGGCGGAGGAAAGCCCTTAAGGTGGCGATCAGGGATAGCAAGCGTGAATGTTTCCTCGAGCTATGTGATTCGGCAGAACAAGACCCTTGGGGCAAAGCCTACCAGACGGTGGTCAAACGAGTACACGGAAACAGGCAGTCATCCCCATCAGACACAACCACTGTACGCTCCATCGTCAGCTGCCTATTTCCCGACGCCCCGGAGTTATCGCATGTGTCTCCCTTGGGGACACACCTTCAAGTGGAAGAATGCTCGCTTGCTGAGGTCATCGAGACGGTGAGGCGTCAAAAGCCAAATAAAGCCCCGGGTCCCGACTCTATCCCCAACATCGCACTTAAACTGGCAGTAACGATACTCCCTCATGTATTCACGGAGTTGTACTCAAAATGCATAAGAGAAGGAGTCTTTCCCACCAGGTGGAAGTTACAAAATCTTGTGTTGTTGCCCAAGCCCGGAAAACCACCAGACGAGGCATCCTCGTATAGGCCCATTTGCCTGTTGGATACAGCTGGCAAGGTGCTGGAATCGATGCTTTGCTCGAGACTGGAGTCGGCGATATTAGCAGGCGGGGGCTTATCCGAGCACCAGTTCGGATTCAGAAAGGCCAGATCCACAATCGACGCAATAAACCGTGTGGTTCACTTGGCAGCTGAGGCAATCGACGGCTCTAGATGGAAAGGCGGCAGTAAAGAATACTGTATCGTGGTGACGCTCGACGTGAAGAACGCGTTTAACTCAGCAAGGTGGGATCGCATACTGGTCGCGCTGGCAACATTCAATATCCCAAGCTACCTGATGAACTGCGTGCGGAGCTACTTTCGCGACAGGAGAATCCGATACTTAACGGAGGATGGCCTGGAAGAAAGAGGGGTATCGGCTGGTGTTCCACAAGGATCCGTCCTGGGCCCCTTGTTATGGAACACCATGTACGACGGAGTCCTGCGCCTTGAGTTCGAGCAGCACACACACATTGTCGGGTTTGCTGACGATGTCGCTCTGGTGGTTTCGGCGAAGGACCTTCACGTCGCCGAAGAGCGTTGTAGCGTGGCGATAGCCAAAGTTGGCCAATGGCTATCGGCCGCAGGGCTTAAATTGGCAGCGCAAAAGACCGAGGCGGTGCTCATTAGCAGCCGGAAGCGCGTCGAAACCGCAAAAATCAGAGTAGATGACTCCCTCGTGGTATCCAAGCGTGCCATTAAATACCTAGGCGTCATGCTTGACACTAGATTGTCCTTCAAGGAGCACTTAGAATACTGCAGTAGCAAGGCAGCTGCGTCGGCCCGGTCCCTAGCCCGTATATTGCTGAATACGCGTGGCCCGAAGCAAGGACGGCGCCTGCTACTATCGAGCGTAATAAAATCCACTGCCCTGTACGCAGTTCCTTCCTGGATAAAAGGTGTGGAGGTTAGGAGCTATAGGAGGAGCCTCGAGTCGACTCATCGTCTAAGTGCTATTAGGGTGTGTAGCGCTTTCCGCACCATATCCGATGACGCAGCTCTGGTGATCGCTGGAATGATGCCCATCGATGAATGTGCGGCAATTGCGTCGGCCACGTTTGTAGCATCAAGGCAATCAAGTGGCAGCAATATAACCCAACCAAGAGGACAGGCGCGACTCATGGCATGGCAGCACTCCATGCGCAGATGGCAAGAGAGGTGGGACTCCTCGCCCAAGGGACGGTGGACCCATACACTAATCCCGGACATCACACAATGGGTGTCGAGGAAGCATGGTGAGGTTGACTACTACCTTACTCAGCTCATGAGCGGCCACGGGTGCTTCAGGAGTTACCTGAAGAGGTTCCACCACGATGTCTCCGACGAGTGCACATGGTGCGGCGCTGGAATCATAGAAGATGCGAGTCATGTGCTGCAACACTGCCCAAGATTTGACGAGGAAAGACACCGGTTGGAGAGGGTCATGGGCGTGCCGGTGACGCAGTGTAACCTCGCCGGGATGATGGTCGCAAACTCTAACGTGTGGCAGGCGGCCGCCGCCTTCGCCGCACACGTGATGAAGAAACTTAGGCAGTTGGAGAGGGAAAGGTCGGCGAATTAAAGAAGCACACGGTCTGCGAAGCAATACCGACAAGTCGTCCCGCAGTAACCGTAATCCTTTTTTCATTATGCCCGACTTCGTATGTTTTGTTCCCTTGTTATGTTATTTGTAATTATGCTAGCAATGTTTTAAATGAAATAAAAAAAAAAAAAAAAAAAAAAACACATACACATACACATACACATACACATACACATACACATACACATACACATACACATACACATACACATACACATACACATACACATACACATACACATACACATACACATACACATACACATACACATACAGACAAGAGTTGACACTTACAAGTGCGGCAGAGTATCGTGACTCCTTCTTAAAGTTTTTCCCTTTTCGGTGATTCCGCGACTCCTAAAAAAAACTAAAGTAAAACCAAACTGCTCCAATTTGACGTACGAGGCTTACCACTACACGGATTCCCTGTGCTCCGGCTGGTGGTCCCCATTCCAGCTCGTGGGTGGGCCAAAGGGCCAAATCAACTCCAGGAAGAAAGGGGAGTGGTGAGGGGGTGGCTGGCCACTCTTTTTTCCCGCCTCTCATAATTTCACTCGTGTGGGTGAGAAAAAAAAGTTTGCCAATTTCTCCACTTTTCATTCCACCGCGTTGCAGCAACAAATCGAAACAGCTGTGATCACAGTGTTGATCAGCGCCAAAAGCTCAGCCTGAGCCGCCTTGGCAGGGGGCGCCACTTTGCAATTTGAACCGGGAAAAAGAAAGCGCCAATTTTTATTTCCCGCGATCTTCAAATTCAAATTTAAATTAGGCGCTGGCGCCAATATCGAGATATGGAGCGATTTGTCTTGTCGATGGACCATCAAGCTCGTTGCGACGACGGATCGGTGCAAGATGCACAATGTCCAGAGGCGGCATTTGCTAAACGGCCAAGAATAGTTCGGTCGCCGCCTGGCAAATTCAACCATATCGAGGCGGAGACGGTGGCGTTACACGGTAATAGCTCAGGAACGGCTGGAACACCGGCAATGGCGCCCAGTAGCCCGGAGACAATCACCTCGCCAAAAGTTGTCTCAAATGTGTCGGAGTTGGACGAGTTGGGCTCGCTCATTTGGGAGATGGACACCATGTTCAACAAAGGTGATGATGGCAAAAAACCAGTACGCCATATAAATCTGGGCACGAAGAATGCAATAGTGCGAATGAAAGAGCTGCACGAAATGCTATGCCATATAATGATCGGCAGCAAAACGGTGGTAAGCTCAAAGTGCGAAATAGCAACCCAAACCTCGCCTCGTAATGCTATTAGGCCGAGAAACGGTGCGAAAAAGATGGATGCAATGGGAAACACGCCCAAACGTCAGAGAGAGGACGTTGGTACCCAGCGCAACACCCCTCCTAAGCGTCAGCGAGCAATTGCGCTAAACACGCCATGCGGCGATCCGGAGCCAGGTACTGGGCAGCGAGCCATTACGGCAGTGCCGCAGGCAGCCCATGGAGCTGCGGAATGGCAGACTGTCACAAGAAAAAGACCGAACAAGCCATCCTTGAGGAAAGCTAGGCCGGAGGTTATCTTAATCAAGGCGAATGAGGGCTGCTCTTATGCCGAAATCCTGAGCCTAGTTACCAGAAGGCCAGACGGCAAGCTCGACGACGTTAAAAATAACGTCAAGAGGACGAGAAAAACGGCTACGGGCGATCTACTTCTCGAGCTTAAGGGGGTGGAAATGCAAATAGCAAGAAACTGACCGAAGACTTGAGCCAAGTATTGGGTCACCAAGCTTCAGTACGAGCAGCTGGAGCCGATGCGTGGCTGGAAATGCGTAACCTCGACAACTTAGCGACGGAAGAGGAAATCAAAAGGGCAATTAAGCAAAAAATTGGTGATGACGTTGGGCAAGTAAATGTAAGGGGCCTGCGCAAGTCGTACAGAGGAAAACAGATGGCCATCTTGAACATGCCGCGGACTATAGCAGCCACACTATTGAGAGAAGGCTCCATTGAAGTTGGATGGGACGTGTGTCCGATTCGAGAGAGGCAGGCTCAAAAGAGATGCTACAAGTGCCTATGCTTCGGCCACAAAGCGGACAGTTGCACTAGCGCCAAAGATCGCACGAACTGGTGTCTTAGATGCGGCCAGACCGATCACAAGGCAGCCACATGCAACAACAACCCAGTTTGTTTTAATTGCGTAGACGCAAAACGCATGGATGCGAGCCACTACACTGGTAGTCGCCGTTGCCCAATGGTAACTACTGGTGAGCAAGCTTCCAATAAGAACTGATGAAATTTATGCAATTAAATTTAAATCACTGCTCGGCGGCGCATGACTTACTTACGCAGTCAATATTAGAACTGGAGATCGATCTGGCCATCCTGAGTGAGCCGTATAGGATGCTGTCTAGTAACTCCTGGGCTGCAGACACGACGCACAAGGCTGCGATCTGGAGTTGCGGATCAAATGGGCCGCCTATGCAGCACATTAAATCATCGAAATGCTTTGTACGTGCGCTTATTGGAGATGTGTGGGTCTACAGCTGCTACATGGCACCTAGCCTCTCATTAAACGAGTTCGAATCGGCGGTAGATCAACTCGCTATGGATGCCAGAGGCAAAAACCGGGTCATAATTGCTGGCGATTTTAATTCATGGTCAACGGAATGGGGCAGCAGTCAGTCAAATATCAGAGGCCGCACTCTGCTGGAGGCATTAGCAGCTCTGGATCTGGTAGTGCTGAACTCTGGCTCGGAGCACACCTTCCAGAGAGCTGGCTACGGATCGGTAATTGACGTGACTTTCGCGAGCAGTCAGTTGGCCCAGCAAGCTGAATGGAGACTCTGCAGCCACTTCACAGCCAGTGATCACTTGGCCATAATGTGCAAAATCGGCAGATATCCAGCCAATAACGCAAATGCGCGGATAAATTGTAAAATGTACCGGGTGGAAACGTTCAACCCCAATGTGTTCGAGGCTTCACTACAGTTTCCCCAAATAACTGGTGACGCAAACAATTGCGCCAAAATGCTGGTAGACGCGATTTCATCAGCGTGTGATGCCAGTATGGTGACCCGTAGGGGCCACACCAAACAGAAGACAGCAGTCTATTGGTGGAATGCGACCATCGAGGAGGCGAGAAAACGGTGCCTGCAAGCCAGACGCCAATACCAAAGATCACGCGGCAGAGGTGATTTTACCAGCATACAACTGGAGTTCCTTAACAGGAGAAGCGAACTGAGACGTGCTATTAAGGAAAGCAAAAACAAATGCTTTCTAGAACTTTGTGACGCGGCTGAAAATGACGTTTGGGGCCGGGCATACAAAGTGGCAATGAGAAAATTCAGAGCTGCTAAGCCAGCTACACCAGACGAATCTCAAATGCAGCTGATAGTGGAAACATTGTTCCCAGCCACTTCAGTAGTAGAACCAAGGTCGGCCCTACGCAGTGTAGCAACAGATGCTTGCAACATCAGTCCGGAAGAGGTGCTTCAAGTAGCTGTCGGAATGAATGACCACAAGGCTCCAGGTCCAGACTCAATACCGAATAAGGCACTCAAATTGGCTGCCCGGCTTCACCCCTCTAAATTCGCAAAGGTGTTCAATAAATGTTTGGCAGAAGGCGTGTTTCCCACCATCTGGAAACTCCAGGACCTTGTGCTACTCCCAAAGGCAAACAAGCCAGCAGAAGATCCATCTGCATACAGGCCGATCTGCCTCCTGGACTCGACAGGAAAGATGTTCGAGAAGCTAATAGCTCTTCGTGTAGAAGCAGCCATCCAACAGTCTGGCGATCTGTCTCCGATGCAGTTTGGCTTCAGAAAGGCTAGATCAACAATAGACGCCTTAACAACAGTCGTCGACGTTGCTAGCAAAGCCATCGAGGGACTACGGTGGAAAGGTGGCAGTAAAAAATATTGTCTGGTGACCACACTTGACGTCAAGAATGCGTTCAACTCGGCGAATTGGAGCAAAATTCTACATGCTTTGAGGTCATTTCAGGTTCCTGAGTATCTAATCACCTTAGTGGAGGACTATTTTAGAGACCGTATACTGCGATATAGCACACAAGGCGGCTCCAAAATGCACTTGGTACAAGGAGGTGTTCCACAGGGCTCAGTTTTGGGCCCCCTATTGTGGAACATAATGTATGATGGGGTTTTGCGGCTGTCTCTACCACCTGGCACGCAAATCATTGGCTTTGCTGACGATGTGGCGCTCACCTCGGTTGCGAAACACATCCACGAAGCAGAGGAGAAAACTGCAGAGGCGGCGAAAATGGTGAAGCAGTGGCTCGCCAATTCAGGACTCCAACTTGCAGATCACAAAACAGAGGCAGTGCTAATAAGCAGCCGGAAAACGGTCGAAATAGCGAAAATCACACTTGAGACCTGTACGATAGAATCGGTAAGGGCAATTAAATACCTGGGAGTAATGCTGGATACGCGACTCAGCTTTAGAGAGCATCTGGATCATGCCAACATAAAAGCTGCAGACATTGGGCGAGCTATAAATCGCATCCTGCTCAACAACAGGGGCCCAAGACAAATGCAACGGCTACTGCTAGCGTCGGTACTAAGGTCGGTCATGCTATATGGTGCACCTGTATGGGCATCTGCGATGGAGCAAGCAACATATCGGCGCGGGATGGAGTCTACATATCGACTGACAGCGATTCGGGTATGCCGTGGCTTCCGAACTGTTTCGGACGAGGCGGCTTTGGTCATAGCTGGGATGACTCCAATTGATCTGCTAGCACGCGAAGCGAAGTTCATATTTATTAGGAGACAAACCGTGGCATGGACGCAGGCGGAAAAAAGAGCAGCAAAAGCAGAGGCCAGGCAAGCGAGCATGGAGGAGTGGCAACGCAGATGGTCCACTTCTACAAAGGGTAGATGGACCCATAGGCTGATCCCCAACCTAAACGATTGGCTTTCCAGACAAAGTGGCGAGGTAACTTTTGAGTTAACACAAATTCTGAGCGGTCATGGCTGTTTCAGGTCATACCTCCACCGTTTTGGCAAAGACAGCAGCCCCGAATGCACCCTTTGTCGTAATGGCACGACCGAGGACCCGGAACACGTAGTTTTCAGCTGCCCAAGATTTTCGTCAGAGAGACTCGAACTTGAGGCCATTCTAGGACGGACACCCACAGCTGAAAACTTGGTCCCAGCAATGACTGAGAGCCAGGTGAAGTGGTCTGCGGTCTGCATATATGCAGCAAATATCATGGGCACGCTCCGCCGACTGGAACGCCTAAGAAACGCAGGAGGGGCATAATAGGCCCGTCATCGTCCTGCGAAGCAATACCCCACGGCAGTCCCGCAGGTCCCCGATGGCATCTTATTTTCTTATTTTCTTGAACTATCCTTTTTTCTCTTCTTTGTTGTTACCTAAATCTATCGTTAATTATTGTTCTTTTCCTAATAAACGAATTAAAAAAAAAAAAAAAAAAAAAAAAAAAAAAACATACACATACACATACACATACACATACACATACACATACACATACTGTAACGATCCTTTCTCGTCCTTCGGGATATTTATAATATCTCTTGGGCTAGGTTCGGCACAACAAAATTTATTTTGTGCCCCGGTGAAATCAGAACAGTTTTGTTTATTGATTTGGGTTTTATAATATGTTTATTTGCGATCGTTTATGGGCTTGATTGGCTATGACAAGTTTCTCTGCGGTAGGTCTGGACTTGGACAGCGTTGGTGAGTCGCTTCGAATCCCTCGTCGTCCTTGCTTGTCTTCCCTTTGCTGCGTACGGTACTTGTTATCCTTATTTAAGGACTTGTTGCTATCGGATGAACTGTACAGGTTACTCGTAAGGCCTGTATAGTTCCTAGTTTTTCTGCTGCTCCTTGTGTTTCCTTGATAAGTTCTTAAGGTTACTCGTAAGGCCTTAATTACTTGTTACTTGATCACGACTTGATGACTTGATGATCTGATCTGATTTGTGCCGCCTTTATATAGGCAGCTCCTCTGGCCTCTGGCACTGGCTGGTGTAGTACCGCTATACAGCTGGTATTTTTCCATCGGCCTCCTACTTTCACCCACGCATCCACTTGTTGCTATGCGTGGTGAAAGTCCCGTAGTTCTTGGCGCATATGTGTCCACTTTCTTTGTGGCTGCGCGCCCATTCGTTTCCTTGTCCTTGTCTTTCTCCCTTGTATGCATTGGCTTCTATCACTTTCACTCCGTTGGCGTCGCCTTTCTATTGGCCGCCCATCGTATCCCGTTGACTTTCTCTGCTTTCTTTTCTCTGTCGGCGCTGCCGTCGCCCGTCGCTCTCTTTGATCCACTCGTCATACCCAATTTCGCCCATATTCCTTCCACATTATGCTTATACATACATATATTAGTTGTATTAACTTAAATTATTGCTTAATAATGATTAGCCTGATTAAATTAATACACGAAATCATTTAATTTCCCATACAATCCCCTTTCATACGTATATCGTATCTGTTAGATAGCGGGCTTCCCCATTGTTCATCCCCCCCTTCGGTTCGCATATTCCCCTATCCAATCCACAAACCATCATTGCTTCATACCAAGCATGCATGCCCCGCACCCGTCTCATGGGCTTGCTTGGCCCTCACTTTTATTTTCTCTCGCTCATCAGATTTTGGCTGCTCGCAGTCTAACTGCTTTCATTCTCATGAGCGTGACGTAGGCAGATAGTGCGCTATTCGTCATCGATACTCTCCCTCACGCATAGTGTACGTGTGACATGCGTTATTCAGCGTATTCTAATGCATGCATTCATATTTGCCTCTCTGTGCTCTTAATTTGCATAAGTAGGCCAATTGCCCCCGTTTGTGTGCAATTATGCAGTCAAACCGGGTTCCATTACTCTTATATCGTTGATTTCTTACATTCTGCCTCCCACGCAACTTCCCGCTTGTACGAAATTGCCAGCGGTCGCCTGTGATTCGATCGAGCCTTGCTTGATCGTACGTCATGAGTCCAACTTGGTTTGATCGTACGTCATGAGTCCAACTTGGTTTGATCGTACGTCATAGGTTCGATCGCACGTCATAGGTTCGATCGCACGTCATAGGTTCGATCGAGCCATGTTGGTCTTGGTTGTCCCTTGCATATGCGTGTATATTGGATTTTTTGTGTTATGCTTCCCACGCATCTTCCCGCTTGTACGAAATCGCCAGCGGTGACGTGTGGCTCGATCGACCCGGTTTGATCGTAAGCCATCGGTTCGATCGACCAGTAGCAGGCTTGGTCGTATATCGTAACTTAGGTTTGTGTCTCGGCTGTATCTTGTGTTCGGTGCTTTATTTGTATCGTTGGATTGTGCCGCTGTTTGCTTGTTGTGTGGGATATTATAGTTAATTATAATGTTCCTCACACTCCCCCCCTTCTTCGGGAGGGATTTGCCCTCCCCTGTCCCTTGTACCTTGTGCTTGTTACATATATGTGTTTTTCTTTTTTATGTATTATCTTTGTTCCTTTTTTTTTTTTTTTTTTTTTAGTTTTGGCATGTGTTCTACTTGTTTTGTTTTTGGGACTCAGCTCGCATCTTTTATTGGCCTTATGGCATCTTCCATTGTTGGCGATTACTGAGTATCTTTTCGGTAATGTTGGCGGATTAGGGCATCTTTTCATTATTTGTGTTTCCCCCTTTTTTTTTTCTTGGCCCGTTCCGCATCTTTTCTTCCCCGTTTCCCTTCTTATATTTCTAGTACCAATCCCCCCGCATCTGCTCCTCTATTTCCATTTGGAACCATGCTGCCCAGTTCTGCTGTTGCTGCTGCTGCATTGCCAGTGCCAGCCGTTCCCTCGCCCGCTTCAGCTGCTCCTCCTCCTCTTGGGCCCTCTCCCACGCCAGCAGATCCCTTTCAGCTTCCTGCTGCTGCAGGATCTGCTGACGCCACCAACTCATCCATTGAGTACATTCAGCTGCTGCCCGTTCTGCCTCTCTGTTTATGTCCTCCGGCTCGAATGGAGGTGGGCTGGCTACTCCATCAGCCGCACCTTCATCAGCCACGGCCATCTCCGCCGTCTCGCTGGCTTCTGACTCTGCGTCCACCATACGGAACGGCGTTGATGGCCGCGCTGGCTCCCATACTCTTGCCGGCGGCCCATGTATTTCATTTTGGTCCCATGGCGCGTATTCGTCTGGGCCATCTTGCTCACTTCCTGCCTCTTCCGCCCCTTCGTACTCCATTAGCTGCATCGCCTCGTCCAGCTCCCTCCACATCGCCTCATCGTCGCTCTCTTCTTCCGTTATGTTTGCCGCTGACTCGGCCTCGCTCTCCTCCGTCAGATATCCGCTGTCGTCTCCGTCCTCATCCCACTCCTCGTCCGAAGAGGCGGCGATGGCCGGATTTGCCATGTCCGGCACATCGTCGTCGGACTCCTCATCGGACCCATGCCAGTCACCGCGTTCCATATTGGTGCCAGTCACCGCGTTCCATATCGCGGTGCCGCACCTCGTCGGACTACGCCTTCATCCTGGCCAAAATTTGCATTGAATGCGTTCATTATTGATCTTGGTTTTGTTCTACCTTTCCTCTCCGAGTGTTAAACTTTGAGTGTTTCCTGATCATGACACTTGCACGCATGAAACCTCGCCTCTCGGTCATTTCTTTGATCTTTACCGATATTTAGGACTTCTCCTCCTTGCCCTTGTTCTCTTGGGATGCGTATGTGCATTGCGGTGACTCACCATTCCATACGTCATATCGTGCGTATGTGTGGGTGCGTAACATCATGCGCTTGTGTGGGTGCGTTTCCCCTCTCTTTTCGCGGTGTATGCGCATATGTGTTGGTGTTGTCCCCTCTCTTTTCGCGGTGTATGCGCATATGTGTTTGTGCTGTCCCTAATCGTTCTATCTCTGGTTTTTTTTTTCTATTATGCCTGCATATTGTTTGCATCGTTACGATATTCGTGTATCCGTTGCCCGTTTCTAAATTCGTTTTCGCATGCTTGTATACGTGTCATTACGATATTCGCACATCTTCATTGTGCTCTGCGATGCGGTTTGCGACTTTGCTATAATTTGTTTCTGACGCGATGCGTTTTTAGATTTTCAACTCTAAGTCATGTTTTGAGTTCTCTGTCCAGCCGGCCGGTCTGTGCAGATTTTCTCGCCGCCATGTCATTCGAGTCGTCCATCCTCATTGCTCATCACTTTTCGTGCCATCCGCTTCTTCGCATATTTGTTGTTTCAGTTGGCTGATGTGTGCTTGTCTGGTTTTTTTCGTTTCTTTGTGCCGTATTTTGCATATGACCGGAGATGCAAAGCCTATCACTTCATATGGGCCTCCAAACTTTGGTGCCATCTTTGCTGCGAATCCTTCTGCAGCATTTGAAAGGTGGTGTTCTTTTGCCCATACCGTTGCTCCAATCACTGGTCTCCATTCTCTTCGTCTCAGATTGTAGTGGCGGGCCTGATCCTGTGCAGCCGTTTCCAGATTTCGCCGTATCAGTTCGAACAGCTCTTGCATTTGTTTTACCTTCGCGTCTGGTGGTATCGTTTGCTTCCCTGTGCCTATCGTGACATTATCGTATAGTGCACCCGGCATTCTTGGTTCACGCCCCTGTATTACATACGCTGGCGTGAATCCTGTTGCCTCTGATTGGCTTGTATTTACTGCTAGCGTTATTTCTGGCCAATTTTCATCCCAGTTGCGTTGATTTTCCCCCGTAAACTGAGCAATCATTGTTTTTACTGTTCTATTTGCTCTTTCGGTTGGATTTTCTTGTGGCGTGTACGGTGCTGTCAGTTGGTGTTGGCATCCCCATTCTTCTAACATTTTTTTGAATATCCTGCTAGTGAATTGAACTCCATTGTCCGTTATCACCATTTTTGGAGCTCCGAATCGAGATAGTATCCTCTCTCGAAAGGCCTTAACTAGACTTTCTGCCGTTGCCTTCCGCATCGGTATCAGTTCTGTCCATTTCGAAAACCTGTCAATGATTACTAGTAGCATCGAATTTCCGTGTTTCGATCTTGGCAACGGTCCTACAAAGTCAGCGCATACTGTAGCCCATGGTTCTTCCGGTATTTGTGTTAGCATCTTTCCCGCTGCCTGCTGTTGGCTGGGTTTATATTGTTGGCATATCGTACACTTTCCTACAAATGTCCTGATATCTCGTTGCATTCCTGGCCAGTAATATCTTGCTGCGGTCCTGGCAGTAGTTCGCCTGCTCCCTGTATGCCCTGCTGTTGTTGCCGTGTGGTTTTCGGCCATTACTTGATTACGTAGTGTTTTTGGCACACATAGTTTCCAAGCTACCACTTCTTCTTGGCCTGCTCTGTGCGGAATGTTCCTGTATACCTGACTATTTTCTATAATGTAATCCGGATATTTCTGTGGTTGTTGTTTTATTTTTCCCATTATGTCTTGGATCCACCCACACTCGTTGTTTGCTTGTCTTAATCTGGCACCATTATCTATTATTCTTTTGCACCCTTCCATTGGTTGCCTTGACAAAGCGTCTGCGACAATGTTTAATTTGCCCTTTCTGTATGCTATTTCGAAATCGTATTGTTGCAGTTCCAGTGCCCATCGGGCTATACGGCCCGTAGGGCTTTCTATGCTATTCAACCACTTCAACGCCATGTGATCTGTTACCACTTTAAATCGGTATCCTTCAAGGTATGGCTTTAGTTTGCGTATTGCCCATACTATCGCTAGGCATTCCTTTTCTGTTGCCGAATAGTTCTTTTCCGCTGGGTTTAATTCTCTTGACAGGTATGATAGCACTCTCTCTCCATCCTCAGTGTTTTGTACCAATATGGCTCCTAATCCCACGTTACTTGCATCCGTCTGGAGCACAAACATTTTTGTGAAGTCTGGACATGCCAATACTGGGCCACTCGTCAGCCTTTCCTTTACAGCATCGAATGCTGCCTGATGCTCCTCGCTCCAGTGCCACTTTGTTCTCTTCTTTAGTAGTTCGTTCAATGGGTGTGTTAGTGCTGCAAAACCCGGTACGAACCGTCTGTACCACGATGCCACTCCTAAGTACTGGCGTAGTTCCTTTGTGCACGTTGGTGGTTCTAATTGGGCTATTGCGGCCACCTTTTCTGGGTCCGTTGCAATACCGTTTTCTGTCACCAAGTGGCCTAGGAATTTTAGCTCTTTTCTAAAGAATTGACACTTCTCGGCATTAATTCTCAAGTTCGCTTCCTTCAATCTCCTGAACACTTCTTGTAGATGATTCATGTGTTCTTCGATTGTTTTGCTCACTATCACAATGTCATCTTGGTATGCGAAAGCGTTTGGTATCATTTCTGGGCCAATGATTTGGTCCAGTGCGCGTTGGAAAGTTGCTGATGCTGAGTGTAAACCGAATGGCATTACTTTCCATTGGAATAACCCCTTCCCTGGGACTGTGAATGCCGTCCTTGGTCTACTTTTCTCTTCTAACGGAATCTGCCAGTATCCGTCCTTCAGATCTAAGCTGCTTATGAATTTTGCTTCGCGTGGTTGATTCAAGATGTAATCGATGCGTGGCATTGGGTATGCATCTTTTATAGATTTTGCGTTAATCTGTCTAAAATCTACGCATAATCTCCATTTGCCTGTCTGTTTCTTTCTCACCATCACAATGGGTGAGCTATATGGGCTTTGCGATGGTTCTATGCATCCCATTGTCAACAGCTCGTCGACCTTTGCATTGATTTCTCCTTGTATTTTCGGGTTTTTCGGGTAATACCTTTGTTTTATTGGGATATCGTCCTTCATCGTTATGCGATGTATCCCCACCTTTGACAGTCCCTTAACTTTCCCTAATTCATTCAATTCCTGACTCAGAAAGCTTTGTATTTCTTGCTGGTCACTCTTCTGAGTGACCATGATGGATATTCTTTCTACGAGCCTGCCCTGTATTCGCCTTACTGTCGGTATTCGCACTTTGTGGCCACCACACGATATTTCTGTGTTCATAATCCGGAGGAAGTTCCACCCCAATATTAGCGCATCCATTCCTTCTGGCATGACCAGAAATGGCATGTGGATTTCCTTGTGTCCGAATCTCACGCATCCTGTCCATTGCTCTTCAATGTCTCGCACCTTTCCGTCTGCCATGTATACCTGTTTGTGTGTGTTCTCCCATTTTCCCTTATTCCTCACTGTTTCCAATATCTGCTTGCTGATGAAGCTACTCGTAGCTCCGGAGTCAATTGTCGCTTTCATCTGTATTCCTGCTACTTCGATAATCGCTGACAATTGATCCTCTTCTTCTACTAGTTGGCCTACTAGTGGTGAGGAGCTTGTTGGCTGGGTCCCTGCTCGCCCCTGATAGACTGGAACCGCCTTTCGTTTCCCGAATTCCAACAACATTCTTTCGTCCTTCTGCCCACTTTTCCACACTGCCAGCAGAAATTGAGTCTCTGATTGTTGCATTCCCTGGCCCAGTGTCCGGCTCCCCCGCATCTGCGGCACGCCTGATTCGGGTTCAAGACTTTTCCGTCTTGTACGTTCTTGTTTTCTTGGTTTGGTCTCGACTGATTCTCCATGCCGTTGTCCTGGCATCTTCGGCACTGTGTGACTGGTGGCCCGTGATTATTTCCTCCTCTGTGGTTTGATTTGTTGTTATGTGTTCTTTGAGCATTGCTTTCGCGGTGGAACTCGAATCGCTCTTGTTCGAGCATCTCGTGTTCTTCTGCCAACTGCATCAGCTCATCTAGATCTCTGACCCTGTGCGGCCGTACGAATATTTTTAGATCTGGAGTGCAATTTTCCAATATGACCTCCAATTGTTCGTATTCTGGTATTTTTAGGGGTCTCATCAATGTTTGCATATCCACCATATAGTCCTTGAAGTACTCGTTTCTGTTTTGCTTGCGATTTTTCACTTGATCAGCCAATTTGTTGAAGAATCCTTTCGGCAAGAAATATTTCTTGAAGCCCTCAACAAATTCCTTCCATGTTCGCCACTGCTTATTGTTTGCGACGTACCATTTGAGTGCCCTATCTTTCAGTAGCTCTGGCATCGCTCTCGGGATCATGTCCAGTTCGATGCCATACATGTCTGCTGACCACTCGATCTGTTCTATGAACTCTAGTGGTCTGGAATTGCCGTCGAACCTGAATGTCCATTCCCTCACTTGTTTTGCCACCTTGGCGTATTCGGTGGTCTTGTTTGTTGTATGTGGTGCCGTTTTCTTGGGGTCTATTGTTTGTCTCCTTATGTCCCTCTTTGTCTCTGCGCTATCTAGGGCTCCTTCGCTTCCCCATCTTGGTGGTAAATATGGAGGGATTGCTAGTGTGGCGATGTTTATTTTCTGGAATTCCTCAGCCTCACTTTCGCATGTTTTTGATGTGCTTGCTATTGTTTTCATTTTTATATTTTTCGAGTACTTTGTTTCCAATCTATTTATTTCCTCCTTCCAGTCTGGGTCCTTTTCATTCCTTTCTATCCACTCGCCTAGCTGTCTCCTCATTTCCTCCACTGTGCCGTTTATCTCGATCCCGATCCTTTGGCCTGTCTGTACCAAATCCTCCTTCTTCATGTGGTAAATCCATCCTTTTCCCATTTTTGATCTTTTTATGATTTATAAACCGTATTTTTATTTCTAAATTTCACCAGTATAGCACGTTGGGCGCCAGTTGTAACGATCCTTTCTCGTCCTTCGGGATATTTATAATATCTCTTGGGCTAGGTTCGGCACAACAAAATTTATTTTGTGCCCCGGTGAAATCAGAACAGTTTTGTTTATTGATTTGGGTTTTATAATATGTTTATTTGCGATCGTTTATGGGCTTGATTGGCTATGACAAGTTTCTCTGCGGTAGGTCTGGACTTGGACAGCGTTGGTGAGTCGCTTCGAATCCCTCGTCGTCCTTGCTTGTCTTCCCTTTGCTGCGTACGGTACTTGTTATCCTTATTTAAGGACTTGTTGCTATCGGATGAACTGTACAGGTTACTCGTAAGGCCTGTATAGTTCCTAGTTTTTCTGCTGCTCCTTGTGTTTCCTTGATAAGTTCTTAAGGTTACTCGTAAGGCCTTAATTACTTGTTACTTGATCACGACTTGATGACTTGATGATCTGATCTGATTTGTGCCGCCTTTATATAGGCAGCTCCTCTGGCCTCTGGCACTGGCTGGTGTAGTACCGCTATACAGCTGGTATTTTTCCATCGGCCTCCTACTTTCACCCACGCATCCACTTGTTGCTATGCGTGGTGAAAGTCCCGTAGTTCTTGGCGCATATGTGTCCACTTTCTTTGTGGCTGCGCGCCCATTCGTTTCCTTGTCCTTGTCTTTCTCCCTTGTATGCATTGGCTTCTATCACTTTCACTCCGTTGGCGTCGCCTTTCTATTGGCCGCCCATCGTATCCCGTTGACTTTCTCTGCTTTCTTTTCTCTGTCGGCGCTGCCGTCGCCCGTCGCTCTCTTTGATCCACTCGTCATACCCAATTTCGCCCATATTCCTTCCACATTATGCTTATACATACATATATTAGTTGTATTAACTTAAATTATTGCTTAATAATGATTAGCCTGATTAAATTAATACACGAAATCATTTAATTTCCCATACAATCCCCTTTCATACGTATATCGTATCTGTTAGATAGCGGGCTTCCCCATTGTTCATCCCCCCCTTCGGTTCGCATATTCCCCTATCCAATCCACAAACCATCATTGCTTCATACCAAGCATGCATGCCCCGCACCCGTCTCATGGGCTTGCTTGGCCCTCACTTTTATTTTCTCTCGCTCATCAGATTTTGGCTGCTCGCAGTCTAACTGCTTTCATTCTCATGAGCGTGACGTAGGCAGATAGTGCGCTATTCGTCATCGATACTCTCCCTCACGCATAGTGTACGTGTGACATGCGTTATTCAGCGTATTCTAATGCATGCATTCATATTTGCCTCTCTGTGCTCTTAATTTGCATAAGTAGGCCAATTGCCCCCGTTTGTGTGCAATTATGCAGTCAAACCGGGTTCCATTACTCTTATATCGTTGATTTCTTACATTCTGCCTCCCACGCAACTTCCCGCTTGTACGAAATTGCCAGCGGTCGCCTGTGATTCGATCGAGCCTTGCTTGATCGTACGTCATGAGTCCAACTTGGTTTGATCGTACGTCATGAGTCCAACTTGGTTTGATCGTACGTCATAGGTTCGATCGCACGTCATAGGTTCGATCGCACGTCATAGGTTCGATCGAGCCATGTTGGTCTTGGTTGTCCCTTGCATATGCGTGTATATTGGATTTTTTGTGTTATGCTTCCCACGCATCTTCCCGCTTGTACGAAATCGCCAGCGGTGACGTGTGGCTCGATCGACCCGGTTTGATCGTAAGCCATCGGTTCGATCGACCAGTAGCAGGCTTGGTCGTATATCGTAACTTAGGTTTGTGTCTCGGCTGTATCTTGTGTTCGGTGCTTTATTTGTATCGTTGGATTGTGCCGCTGTTTGCTTGTTGTGTGGGATATTATAGTTAATTATAATGTTCCTCACAATACACATACACATACACATACACATACACATACACATACACATACACATACACATACACATACACATACACATACACATACACATACACAGAGAGACAGAAAAAGTGCGAAGGTGAAGTGCGGTCTCTTGCTTGTCGCCGCGTTAGAAATCTCGTATTAAACGGTCATCACCTGAAATTAAAGTCGCTTTGGTGGCGCCCGGTATTACAGTGTTTGTGCCTACTCACAGTTGCCCACTGGTCCGACATTCCATCACTGCTGGCTGGGATTCCGAACTCCAGAGCGTTTTTTGCCGGTCGCTGGGTCATCGTTCCTGGGCCTGCCAGAGGGGAGGGGGGAGTTATTCTTCTTTTCCCGCCCATCCGCAGCTCCAGTGGTATTGGTGAGGTGGACTTTCTCACTTTCACTTTTACGAGTTGTGCTGTGCCTCCTTTGGCACGCGCAGAAAAAATACCAGCTGCTACCAGGTTTGCCATACATCGAAAATAATTAAACTGATGCGCTAACAGCACCTGTCTGGAGCACCCACACCCCCAAAACAGCTGACCAAATTCAAGCCTCTGCTGTTAAGGACTTTTGTTGCATACTTTCAGGCTGTTTCTGTTATTCGTCTTAGCAGACACTCTGATAGTAGCAGAGTTCTAAGCGCGCGGCGGCAAACGGTCTGCTTGGCGTCGGGGGAGAGCTTCAGCCGCTAGTGCAATAGCCCTGAGTTCGGCCCCCACCTTTGGAAATCTTATTTTCCAATTTTCTGTTTTTAAAATAGTTTATTTAAAATAAATTAAAATTCCCATAGAGTATTTGCTATATCTTCTATATTTTCCATATAATTTCTGCCAAATTCTACCTGAATTTGCGCATTTCAAATTTTCCACGCTAACTGGTCATTGTCTGGCGCCGTTAAAAGGGGGCAATTGTTCATCGTCACCGCCGAGTTGGAGCGGCATAACTCCCAGCGTTAAGGCAAGAGGAAATACTTGCCCTACGAGGGAAATTGCCTCCAATAATACGCGGCCAAGGCAATGTTAAAGAGGACGCCGCCACCGCGACGTCAACATGCGGCAGGACCTAGTGTTCCCGCCTCATCGGCGTTAGTGGCAGCATCAGGCGCGGTCGTAGCAGGAGAAACATACGATGCAACGCCGAAAAGGCAGAGAAGCCCATCCGTTGGGACCGAGGAAGACGATGGCCAGGCAGCCAAAAACGGGGCTGGCACGAAGAAAAGCAAGGTGGGGCAGTTGCGATCTACCTGCAGCGAATTAGAAGAAATGGGCCATATTCTGGCCTCAATTGCTACACATTACAGCAGAGAGAAGGATGCTAGTGGGAAAATTAACCGCAGCATTACAAACGAGTTCAGAGAGAAGGTAGCAAGGCTGCAAGAACTGCACGCAGCGGTGGGGGCTCTGTTGCAAAGCCAAGGGCCGATTCCGACATTGCCTGTCGTATGTGCTACGTGTAGCAAATCTCCACCCAAACGAGTAAGCAGGCAGCAACAGACCGAGCTCGCGAACTCGCCATCGAAGCGGGACAAGCATTGCCAAACGTCTCCAGTTGAACGCTTACCGATAGTAAATCATCAGGCGGCGAACCAGCATCAGCGGAAGGCACAGCAGCGTCAGAAGACACCCAGGCTTCAGCAGCCACAACAACATCAGAGTCAAGCCACTCTACCTAGATCCCAACAACAAGCCATGCAGCAGTTGCAACAGTCTGGTGGAAAAGCCCCTAGCAGCATCCATACTGACGAGGCAGGCAAGGCCAGCGACTGGCAACTAGTGGGAGCCAAGAGGATCAAGAATAAGCAACCAAAACGCTATAAAGTGCGTCCGGAAGCCATTTTGATAGAGCCCAGCAACGGTCAGAGCTATAGAGACGTGCTCGCATTGGTCACAAGACGCAGCGACGGGCAACTGCAGCATGCCCAGGGAAACGTCCGCAAAGTGCGCCGTACTGCCAAAAACAAGCTGCTACTGGAACTAGGAGGTGACTGCCCTAACCCCCAGTCTCTAAAGGACGAGTTCCTACAGGTCCTTGGCGACAAGGCCGGTGTTAAGGTTTTATCGCCCATGAAATCGGCGATAATCCGGGATTTGGACGATCTGGTGGAGCCTCACCACATCCTGGAGGCCATCGAAAATCAAGCCGATATCGAGGCTGGGTCATGCTCTGTTAGAAGCCTGAAGCCTAGCTATAACGGAACCTTCACAGCGATCATCACGGCGCCCGAAAGAATGATGACGAAAGTCCTACAGTTGAGTAAGCTACTAGTCGGCTGGAACAGCTGCAGAGTTAAGGCTATCGAAGACCCTCCCATGAAATGCTATCGTTGTCTGGAGTTTGGTCACATAGCAACCAACTGTAGCAACACAGTCGATAGATCGAACTGTTGTTTTAGATGCGGAGAACCTGGGCACAGAGCAGCGGACTGTGGCGAGGCCCCGTCATGTTACCTCTGCCGATCTAACGGAGAGAGCGACACCAGACACCATGCTGGCAGTTCAAAGTGTCCACTTAGATGGGGAAGGAGGATGCAGAACAAACATAAATGACGAAACTAAGGTTTATCCAGCTCAACCTGAATCACTGCATCGCAGCTCAGGATTTGCTAAAGCAGACGGTGAGAGAAGAGCTTGTTGACGTCGCACTACTCAGCGAACCCTACAAGCATAAGGAGCAGGCAACATGGATATCAGACGCCTCCGGCAAGGCAGCAATATGGCTATGTGGAGCTAACACACTGCGTCTAGACGATATCTATTCCTCTGAGGGCTTTGTCAGAGCAAGGGTAGGTAACAACTGGCTGTATAGCTGCTACCTAGCTCCCAGCCTGCCTATAGAAAGCTTCTGTCGCACATTAAACAACTTAGTACGCGATGCCAGAGATCACCGGCAATTGGTCATCGGAGGCGACTTCAACGCATGGGCCATAGATTGGGGCAGTAGTCGCACTGACTCGCGCGGCCGTATGCTTCTTGAGTGCTTTGCATCTCTAGACATCGAGTTGCTCAACGTGGGAGCAGAACATACGTTTAGGAGGGCCGGAGTGGGGTCAATTGTCGACTTGACTTTTGCGAGCACATCGATCGCCAGAACAGCCAACTGGAGATTAAGCAAAAAATATACCGCAAGCGACCATGAAGCTTTAGTATATGATGTGGGTGGCCCCGGTCAAGCCCCCTCAAAATCAGCCCACTCTAAAAAAGGCCTATAAGACTGAGAGTCTAGACGTGAGCAGTTTCTGTAGGGTATTAAGTCGAGTGAATACAGCCAGGACAAGTAGCGCCGAAGATACGGTCGACTTTATTATGTCGACGGTTGAACAGGCGTGCGACGCAAGTATGTCTACCAGGAAGCCGTACAAACGCCACCATGGCCCAGTGTGCTGGTGGAATGACCAAATCGCCGAGGCACGTCGCGCATGTCACCGGGCCCGGAGGCTGTACCAGCGGGCTAGAGGGTCAGCGGACTTCCTCTGCTTGCAGCTCGCATACAAGCAAAGGAGAAAGGAGCTAAAAAACCAGATCAGACGCAGTAAGCGTGAATGTTTTTTGTCACTATGCGATACTGCCGAACAGGACCCATGGGGTAAAGCATACCAGATTATTGTGAAGCGCCTGCACGCGAACAGAACACCGCCCCCAACAGACACAATTCTGGTGCGGAACATAGTCGATGCCCTATTTCCCAACATCATGGAGATAGCCAGTCATTCGCAGCAATCTAACGAGCCTTTCCTTATGTCCGACGAGTGTTCAACCTCAGAGTTAGCTCAAGCCATAAGCAGACTTAAGATGAACAAAGCCCCAGGACCGGACAGTATTCCGAACAAAGCGATAAAGCTGGCCGCCGAACTTCACCCAGCCACTTTCTGTAAGATGTACAGTACCTGTTTACGCGAGGGCACTTTTCCTAAAAGATGGAAAATCCAGGATCTTGTGCTACTTACGAAGCCAGGAAAACCTCCCGGAGAGGCGTCTTCGTATAGGCCAATCTGTCTCCTAGACACAGCCGGCAAAGTCCTCGAGTATATCATCAGCGTGCGTCTTAACAAAGCCATAGTTGCCGGTGGGGACCTATCAGATCAGCAATATGGATTTAGGAGAGCCAGATCCACGATAGATGCCATCCACAAAGTGGTTGACATCGCCTCGGAGGCAATAGCGGGTAGCAGATGGAGGGGCGGCTCCAAAAAATACTGTCTGGTGGTGACACTGGATATAAAAAATGCGTTTAATTCCGCTAGATGGGGCCGGATAATAGATGGCTTACTGGGTTTTGGAGTCCCTCAATACCTGGTCAAATGTGTACGTAGCTACTTCGCAGACAGGCGAATCCGGTACCTTACAGATGACGGCGTCAAGGAGAAGGTAGCGTCAGCTGGAGTCCCACAGGGATCCGTTCTCGGTCCGCTCTTATGGAATGTGATGTACGACGGCGTTCTACGACTCGAGTTTGACCCCGATACGCACATAATCGGATTCGCGGATGACGTAGCACTCGTGGTGGTGGCTAAGGAAGTCGAAGTAGCACAAGACCAATGCAACAGAGCTATCAGACAAGTTGGCAACTGGCTTTCGACAGCAGGCCTTGAGTTAGCAGCCCACAAGACAGAAGCGGTGCTGATCAGCAGCCGCAAAAAGGTGGAGTTTGCCAAAATAAGAGTTGGCGAGTCAGTGATTACTTCAAAAAGGGCTATCAAGTACCTAGGAGTAATGATAGACACAAGGCTAAGTTTCAAGGAACACCTAGCCTACGCAAACGAGAAGGCAGCTGTATCGGCGCGTGCCCTGTCGCGCATGCTACTCAACACGAGGGGTCCGAAACAAGGGAGGAGGTTACTGCTAACAAGCGTCGTCAAATCTGCGGCTCTGTATGCAGCACCTGTCTGGGCCAAAGGTATGGCAGTTAAAAGCTACAGACGAGGCTTAGAGGCAACACACCGGTTATGCGCTATTCGTGTTTGTAGTGCCTTTCGCACTATTTCGGACGAAGCTGCCCTGGTTATAGCGGGACTGATGCCTATAGCCGAGCAAGTAGCAATGGCAGAAGGCATATTTAGTCGCCGAGAGGAGACCTCAAACGCACCAGTACGTCAAGCGGAGCGCAGCTCGCAATGGCATGGATGCCTCGCTAGATGGCAGAGCCGCTGGGATGCCTCCACCAAGGGCAGGTGGACCTGGAAACTGATCCCAAACATTGAGGCGTGGATCAAGAGGCGTCATGGGCAAGTAAACTTTTACTTGACGCAAATACTGAGCGGACACGGCTGCTTCAGAAGCTACCTAAAACGTTTCGGGCACGACACCACAGACGAGTGCAGCTGTTGTGGGAGTGGCATCTCCGAAACCGCTGAACACGTTGTCTTCTACTGCCCGAGATACGACGCTGAAAGGAGATCCCTAAACACCAAGCTAGGTGAGGGGGCCACACCCTCCAATTTGGTGAAAAAGATGCTAGGTGACGCGGAAATTTGGACGGCAGTAAACGACTTTGCAGCAAAGGTCATGAAAGAACAACGGAGGCAAGAACAGATTAGGTCAGGACTATAGTAGGTGCACGGCTCTTCGACGCAATGCACACTAGCAGTTCCGGAGAAGTCAGCACCCTGCTTTTTACCACACCGAATCAAATTTTGTTCTTATATGTTATGTTTTATGTCAGTTAAGCGTTATAATTTGAATAAAAAAAAAAAAAAACATACACATACACATACACATACACATACACATACACATACACATACACATACACATACACATACACATACACATACACATACACATACACATACACATACACATACACATACACATACACATACACATACACATACACATACACATACACATACACATACACATACACATACACATACACATACACATACACATACACATACACATACACATACACATACACATACACATACACATACACATACACATACACATACACATACACATACACATACACATACACATACACATACACATACACATACACATACACATACACATACACATACACATACACATACACATACACATACACATACACATACACATACACATACACATACACATACACATACACATACACATACACATACACATACACATACACATACACATACTTACTACTTGGTGCTTAAAATGTGGCAGCAAGGACCACAAAATAAGAGACTGCGCAAATAATGCCAATTGTTGCCTATGCGCAGCCAGAGGTGTCACCGAGCGGGCACATATAGCTGGCAGCCTTAGGTGTCCATCCGCAAATGCAAGTGGGCAAGTGAAGCCGGCCCCACGAAAACGCCATGTTTAATTTTATACAATTAAACTTGAATCACTGCGAAGCGGCTCACGAACTGCTGAAGCAGCGGGTGCGCGAAACGAGGTCTGACGTGGCAATCATAAGTGAGCCTTTCCGCAGGATGTCTGCTGAGAATTGGATAAGCAGTAATTCCGGCAAGGCCGTGCTTTGGGCATGTGGCAATCCCAGTGTACAACTGCGTTCGAGGCTAGCAGGCGGGCATTTTGTCAGAGCCTTAATAAACGGCAAGTGGATCTACAGCTGCTATTTCCCGCCTAGTCTAGACTATCTGGACTTCTGCGAATCGCTGGACGAACTAGCGGCGGACGCGAGAGCGCACAGCCCGTTCGTAATAGCTGGAGACTTCAATGCGTGGGCCCAAGAATGGGGCAGCAGCATATCAAATGCTCGCGGGCGCGCCGTTTTAGAGTCGCTAGCATCATTAGACGTCGCACTTCTAAACTGCGGCTCTCGCAACACGTTCAACAGCGCAGGCAGAGGATCAATAATCGACCTTACCTTCGTCAGCAACAGCTTGGCGAGATTTGCTACATGGCGGCTGGATGACAACTACACAGCCAGCGACCATGATGCCATAATTTTTTCCCTTGGACAGGCAGCTCGACCACAACAGACGCGTACCCAGGCAGTGGAATCACCATATAAAGCTGACACGCTCAACACCCATGCATTTACAGCTGCAATTTACGATGCGACGCTGGCTGCGGGATCTGCTCAAGGCATGGCAGACCAGCTATGTGGCATGCTGGCATCAGCCTGCGATGCGAGTATGGCCCGCTCCAGACCATTCAATAAACATCACCAACCAGTCTTCTGGTGGAATGATGAAATTGGAGATCTACGAAGGGCTTGTCTAACCGCTAGAAGGCGGTACCAAAGGGCAAGGAAGCGGCTGGACGTAAACTGGCCACAGATGCACTCCACTTTTAGCCAAGCGAGAAAATCACTGAAGAAGGCCATCCTTGCAGCCAAAAAAGAGGTTTTCCTCAATTTGTGTGACTCAGCTGAGCACGACCCCTGGGGTAAGGCCTATAAAATAGTAGTAAAACGTATCCATGCAAACCGGCAATCCGCGCCAACAGGTGCCGCAGACCTCAAAAAAATAGTCGACGCTCTCTTTCCAAGCCGATCGAACCCTTTTAGCGCACTGCCCATCGCACCTGCAAGGCTTTCTACCATCGATGCAGTCTCCACAGAAGAAATTTTAGTCGCAGCCAAATCGCTTAAGCCCGGTAAGGCCCCAGGCCCGGATTTATTCCCGAATCGTGCAGTCAAACTGGCTATGATGCTACGCCCAGAAGCATTTGTTCAAACCTTTAATAAATGCTTATTGGAGGGAGTTTTTCCATCGCAGTGGAAAGTTCAAAAACTGGTATTGCTGCCAAAGCCGGGGCAGCCACCTGACATAGCATCCTCCTACAGGCCGATTTGTCTAATAGACACAGTCGGCAAAGTCCTGGAAGGACTAATCAACACCAGGTTAAACGATCTAATCAGCAGGAGCAATGGCCTCTCGGAAAACCAATTCGGCTTTCGGAAGGCAAGGTCGACGTTAGACGCAATCAGCAAAGTAGTTAATATTGCTGCAGATGCAATCGAGGGCTCCTGGTGGAAGGGCGGCTCTAAAAAATACTGCCTGGTCGTCACAATAGACGTTAAGAACGCCTTCAACACAGCGGACTGGGGCTGCATCCTGGGCTCGGTGTGTAGGCTGGAAGCGCCGGTTTACCTGCAAGCCATCATACGGAGTTATTTTGATGGGAGAGTGCTGCGATTTAACACAGATGAGGGCTGCGACAGTCGCCACATTTCTGCCGGAGTTCCACAAGGGTCCGTATTGGGCCCGCTACTGTGGAACATAATGTACGACGGCATTCTGAGGATCGCTCTACCACAAGGATGCGAAACCATCGGATACGCAGATGACGTGGCGTTAGTGATCGTAGCCAAGGATCTGGCGACGACTGAAGCGTTTGCATCCGGCGCGATTGAAAAAATTACGAGCTGGCTTCACTCAGTCGGTCTCTCACTGGCAGTGCACAAAACGGAGGCGGTGCTTATTAGTAGCAGGAAGACAGTGGAAGTTGCGAGGATACTAGTAGAGGGATCAGAGATTGTCTCAAAGCGGGCTATACGTTACCTGGGCGTATGGTTAGACACTCGTCTATGCTTTCGGGAACATCTGAGTCACGTACATACCAAGGCGGCGAGTACTGGGCAGGCCTTGTCCCGAATCATGTTAAATACCAGAGGCCCGAAACAGGAGCGCAGGCTGCTGCTAGCGAGTGTGCTAAAGTCAGTAATATTGTATTCAGCGCAAGTATGGTCGCAAGCTCTCCACGTCCCGTCATATAGCAGAGGCATTAAAGCCACATACCGTCTATGCGCACTTCGAGTGTGCAGCGCTTTCAGGACCGTTTCGGAGGACGCTGTGTTGGTAATTGCGGGTATGATCCCAATCGACCTACTTGCCGACGAAGCCAAGGCGATCGCCGTAGCTGTCAGCCGCGGCACACCCAAAAAGAGGCCAGCTCTGAGGCGAGAATTCGGAGCCTTGCGACTTGGCAAAGACGCTGGGATGCCTCTAGCAAGGGAAGGTGGACGCATCTCCTCATCCCAAACGTAACGGAGTGGACGGAGAGAAAGCATGGGCAAGTTTCCTTCCAACTCACACAACTGCTTTCAGGTCACGGATGCTGCAGATCATATCTGCACCGGTTTGGGCATGAGCAGGTACCCTTTTGCTTGGCCTGCGGCGGCAGCACAGTCGAAGACGCAAGACATATCTTGTTTGAATGCGTCAGGTTCAACAACGAGCGACAAAGGGTGGCAGACCTGATCAACGCTGCCCTTACACCTGACAACTTGGTCACAGCTATGCTGGCCAATCCGGCGATCTGGGACGCAGTATGCGGCTTTGCGGGTGTGGTCTGTCAAGTCCTCAGACAAGAGGAACGCGCAAGAAACGGATAAGTATGCTAGCAACACGTTTTTGCGAAGCAATTCCCCCTGGGACGTCCCGCAAAAATTGGTTCGTATTATGCCTGCAGTCCGATAGAAAACATTGTATATTCTTATGTTATTGTTTTTATGTTATAAATAAATGAATTAAAAAAAACACATACACATACACATACACATACACATACACATACACATACACATACACATACACATACACATACACATACACATACACATACACATACACATACACATACACATACACATACACATACACATACACATACACATACACATACACATACACATACACATACACATACACATACACATACACATACACATACACATACACATACACATACACATACACATACACATACACATACACATACACATACACATACACATACACATACACATACACATACACATACACATACACATACACATACACATACACATACACATACACATACACATACACATACACATACACATACACATACACATACACATACACATACACATACAGACACAAAACAAACAAAAGGTTGACCTGAGAGGAACGTGTATTTCGTCGCGTCCTGTCTTTTTTGTGAAATCTTCGGTTTATCCGTGATCGTTGATCTCCTAGTCCTGCAATTATATTGTCTATTAGTGTTGCAGTCTCACTCGTGTTGTTACTCACGTTCCGCCGGTCGCCAGTTGCATTGCAAGTGAAAAATTAAATTCGTTTTTTCTTTCCGGCCTCCTGCTGCGCCGGCTCCTTTGGTGGTCGGAGGGGTGCGGGGCGCTTTCCTTTTGCATCTCCCGACTTTTTCCATCGTGTTGGTGGTAGTGGGGTGCCAGCCGCACATTTTGGTAAATTTTTTCTTCCACCCACGCAGTAAGTAAACACATAAGTGGTGCGATTATCAGCTGTTGGCGGACCTGCCAAGCCGGGCTCGAAAGCTCTCCAGGCTCATCATCTGGGAGTCGAGCTTTTTTCCGCAGACCGCCCAAGTGCCGCTTACTTCTAGGCGGTGGTTCTAAATCACCTCCCACCTGTCCAGCAGTATAGCAGGGCACTAGCCCTAGCGTTGGAAACGTAGGCGGTGGCCTAACAAGCAGCGGAGCTGCCTTTGAACTCGGTCGGTACCTGATTCAAATCCGCTGAGCGGAGTAAATAAAAATTTAATTTAAATTTGGAGCATTTTTATTTCTATTTAAATTATTTTTAAATATCTCCGTTTTTTCCCTTTACTTTCGGAGGCGGGATGGAATTAAATTTTCAAATCCATTTCTTTTGGGAATTTAATTAGCATAAGTGGCATTGCTGTGATACTCCTTTGGCACTATAGGGGCTCAAATCCGCTGCGGGTAATTTTGGATTCTAAAATTATTTTTTATTTTTCATAATTTTATTTTGCCATTGCACACCGAGCGGCCCATATTTCCGCTGCCTGCTGAAATTATCTAAAGGAAGCCGAGACGGAGCGGTATAACTCCCAACGCTCACCAGGGGGAAATACCTGGTCGTCAGGCCGTAGATAATGGAAGGCGAGGAGCTAATCGTGTTTGGGCGTAGCAGATTGCTGCTACATTCGCCACCAATCTATGGCGAGCTGCCATTGCAAGCGGCTGCTAGCAAGCAAGAGGACACCCCAAAGAGATCGCGGGACGCCATGAGCCCAGATGGAGAAGCCACTAACGCTAATGCCTGCGCCCCACCGAAAAGGTCAAAATTACAGCCTTTCTGCAATGAACTTACGGAAATGGGCATACTATTGGAGGAAATCTCGGATAGGATCAAGCCCGAGAAGGAAGGAGGCAAGAGGGCCATCACCAACGCCCTTCGTGAAAAAGAGCTGCAGGCGGAAGTCAGCTCCCGGTGCAGCGGACATTCGATCGAGTCAGCTCCGTCGGATGCATGCCCCAATTGCTCGAAGGCGCCACCCGAGCGTGCCAGCCGTGGGCAGCAGACCGACGCAATGTCCTCCAGGACTACGCTATCCCGGACAACTCAGACTTCACCAGTGGCAAAGCGAGTAGACAAGGCACCGGGTCCATCTGAACCGGCTGGAAAGCAACTGCGGCAGCCGAGCGCTCACGCTCCCAAGCAGCGTCCTAAAAAGCGGCAACCTGAAGAATCCCAGCAGCAGCAGCAGGCTCCACCTACTCCTCAAGGCGACAAACCGCACCACACAACAGCGGACATCGGGACAACCGAGGACAATCAAGGCTGGAAAACAGTTGGCCCATCAAAGCCTCGACGTGGAGCATCCTTGCAGCAGGTCAAACCAAGAATCAGGCATAGACCGGATGCAATTCTGATCGAGGCCAGCGGCGGGCTCAGTTATAGCCAAGTCTTAACTATGGTGACCAGGCGTACGGATGGTAAACTACTCCACGTTCGTGAGCATGTCTCCAGAGTACGTCGCACAGCCAAAGACGCGCTGCTTCTGGAGCTTCGCAAGGACTCGGCTACGAGTATACACTCGCTCCAGGACGATATCACCCAAGTGCTGGGCGCAACAGCCGATGTGAAGGCCCTCGCACAGCTTAGAACGGTAGCAATCTTCAACCTAGATGCAGCGGTGACACCTGAGGAGATTCTAGCGAAGCTATCCTCGCAAGCGAAGGTAGAAATGAACGCGCTAACAGTCAAAAGCCTTCGGGCAGGTCTTAGGAACTACCAGACGGCAATTTTGAGCGCACCTGAGGCCGTGGCTCGGAAGCTTATCGAACTCGGTCGCGTAGAGATAGGCTGGACTAAGTGCCGAATTAGAGAGCTCGAGCAGCGGCCATTGCGCTGTTTCAAGTGCCTAGCTACTGGCCACATCGCCGCGAAGTGCTCAAGCGAGGAGGACAGATCAGACTGTTGCTTTAAGTGTGGTGTAGCAGGCCACAAGGCAGCCGTCTGTCCCTCAGTGGAACCGCACTGCTTTCTCTGCGCAGCACAGGACTTAAGCCCAAGAAACCACCTTGCGGGCAGCCGTCTTTGCCCAGCTACAGGCGTGTCGAGGACCCAAAAGTAGCTTAAATGACCCAGCCAGCCATGAATATCCTGCAGTTAAACCTGAACCACTGCATCGCAGCCCAAGACCTGCTGCAGCAGACTGTTCGGGAGTTGAGAGCGGACATAGCCCTGCTGAGCGAACCATACAAAATCGGCACAGGCCCCTGTTGGGCCAAGGACTCGAGCGGCAAAGCAGCACTGTGGTGTTGTGGTAAAAGCGACTGCGTACTGCAGGATATTCTAAACGAGAATGGTTTTGTGACAGCTAGGTTTGGCAGTTACTGGCTCTACAGCTGCTATCTCGCGCCTAGCTTAACCCTGGAGCAGTTTGGCAGAGCGGTGGACCGCATCGCTGATGACGTTAGAGGACGACAACGAGTAATTGTAGGTGGCGACTTTAATGCTTGGTCAGTCGAATGGGGAAGTTCTCGCTCGGACGCTCGTGGTACGCAACTTAAGCATCTCTTTGCTAAACGTTGGTTCTCAGAACACCTTTAGAAGGGCCGGCACAGGATCTATTGTAGATCTCTCATTTGCCAGCGATAGCATCGCAGACTCAGCCACTTGGAGAGTGGGATCAACGTACTCGGCGAGTGACCACGAAGTCATCACCTTTACCATCGGCGACAGCAGGCACCCGCTTCCAAGGACGCAACAATTCCGGAGGGTTTTTAAGCCGGAAACCCTCAACCCGCAACTCTACGGCCACTACCTGGATGGTCTGACCGTCAGTGAAAACATGTGCGCGGAGGATTCCGCAAATTGCGTAATGGCACGGCTAGCCGAGGCCTGTGAGGCTAGCATGTCTCAGAGTGGCACATACACACGCCACCACAAACCAGTCTTTTGGTGGAACGACGCTATCGCCGAAGCTAGGAGATCCTGCCTTCGCGCAAGGCGACGTTATCAGCGCGCACGACGTTCGACAAACTTCGAGGCTCTGGGTCTTGAATATAAGAGACGCCGGAATATCCTCAAGACTGCGATCCGTTCCAGCAAACGAGAATGCTTTCTGGCTTTATGCGACACTGCTGAGCACGACCCCTGGGGCAATGCCTACCAGCTAGTGACCAAGCGTCTAAACTCCAGCAGGTACCCACCACCGACGGATGCACCACTGACCCATCTGCCTCATCGATTCAGCTGGAAAAGTCCTCGAGGCAATAATCTGCTCGCGGTTGGAATCGGAAATCATGGCGAAGGGCGGTCTATCCGAGCACCAGTTTGGTTTTAGGAAGGCGAGATCTACGATCGACGCAATCAACCGGGTGGTAGGTTTGGCTGCAAGGGCAATCGAAGGTACAAGATGGAAAGGTGGTGCCAAAGAATACTGCCTAGTGGTAACTCTGGACATCAAAAACGCCTTTAATTCAGCGAGATGGAACAGGATCTTGGAAGCGCTTGGGGCCTTCGGGATTCCGAGCTATCTCATCAAGTGCATTGCCAGCTATTTCTGCAACAGGAGGATACGATTCTGGACGGACGCAGGACTAGAGGAAAGGGTCGTATCTGCTGGCGTCCCACAAGGGTCTGTCTTGGGCCCCCTGCTATGGAACGTCATGTACGACGGTATCCTACGCCTGGATTTTGAGCCTGGAACCCATATAGTTGGCTTCGCAGACGACGTTGCATTGGTAGTGATAGCCAAGGAACTCACGGTAGCCGAAGAAGTAACCAACCGGGCGATCATCAAGGTTGGCCAATGGCTCTCTGCAGCCGGTCTGCAGTTGGCCGCCCAAAAGACGGAGGCGGTACTGATAAGTAGCCGCAAGCGAGTTGAGACTGCCACCATTATGGTCGGCGACACCACCGTTGTCTCTAAGCGAGCTCTAAAATACCTAGGAGTCATGATCGACACAAGGCTGACTTTTAGAGAACACCTGGAGTACAGCAGCGAGAAGGCAGCATCAGTAGCGAAATCGCTCTCCAGAATGCTACTCAACACGCGTGGACCGAAACATGGACGGCGTCTCTTGCTATCCAGCGTCATACGATCGACTGCACTATACGCGGTGCCTTCGTGGATAAAGGGGATGGAAACGAGATCCTACAGGCGAAGCCTTGAGTCGACGCATCGCCTAAGCGCAATCAGAGTATGCAGCGCTTTTCGCACCATCTCTGACGACGCCGCACTGGTGATCGCTGGGTTGCTGCCCATCGACGAATACGCAACCATCGCGTCGGCCTCCTTCACAGCGTCAAGACAAACAGATAGCACTACCACAGACCAGCAGAGAGGCCTCGAGCATCGGAGGGCATGGCAGTCGAGTCTGCGTAGATGGCAGGAAAGGTGGGACTCCTCTTCCAAGGGGAGGTGGACACACACACTTATCCCTGACATCACTTCATGGGTTTCCAGAAAACACGGGGCAGTAAACTTCTACCTCACACAGCTCCTGAGCGGCCACGGATGCTTCAGAAGCTATCTGAAGAGATTCAACCACGACGAGTCGGATGAATGCACATGGTGCGGAGCTGGCATTGTAGAAGACGCAAGCCATGTGCTCCAGCACTGCCCACGCTTCGACGTAGAAAGGTGCCGTTTGCAGAACGTAATGGGCGAGCTGGTGACGGCGAGAAATCTCATCAGGAGGATGACCGCAGACCCAGACGTATGGGAGGCGGTCAGTGCCTTCGCCGTGCGTGTAATGAAGGTACTCAGGAATCTGGAGAGGGAAAGGTCTGCCCAATAAACAATTAAAGCCCACGGTCTGCGATGCAATACCGACAAGTCGTCCCGCAGTAGCCGTCATCTTTTATGTTTTGTTCTCACCTTATGTGTCCTGTTTATTTGTAACTTTTTTGTATTATATATTCGTAAGTTCTAAAGAAATAAAAAAAAAAAAAAACAATACACATACACATACACATACACATACACATACACATACACATACACATACACATACACATACACATACACATACACATACACATACACATACACATACACATACACATACACATACACATACACATACACATACACATACACATACACATACACATACACATACACATACACATACACATACACATACACATACACATACACATACACATACACATACACATACACATACACATACACATACACATACACATACACATAGGAGGCCTTCACTGAAAACACTCACAGTAGAAGGAACGACGCTGGTTCGTCGCTCCAGCAAAAATCCGGTTTTTAATTCGTTTGAGGGACGGGTACACTCTGCAAAGTAAAACGTACGGTTTGAGACGGTGTTGGCTACGCAGGCCTACTCACGGTTTTTGCGAATCGCCTGCCATACGGTCGTGATTCCGCTTAAGTTTTGTTAGGGCCGGCTGCGGTCGTTCGATCAGGGGGGGTGAGGGGCGCCATTAGCTCTTCCCGCCTCTCTCGCATTCGCGTGTGTGGTAGTGGGGTGGTCGCACCCCCACCAACATCAACACCGATAACTGAAGGAAAAATCACTATCCTGGTTTGAGTCATCTCTCCCTTTTGTATTTGCTTTTTTGTTTCCCACCTTGTTTAAAGCTGGATAACCTGACTCGTGGTGTGAGTATCAGCTGTGCACTGGGCAGGCCATCCCGGGCTTAAAAGCACTGATATTGGCACTTGCCAACCCGCCGAACGGTCGTAAGCTTTAGAGCTTTTACGCTAAGCTTTTAAGCTAAGCTTTAAACCTAGCTGCGCGATCCCGCAAAGTGCTGCATACTTCTGGGGACCCCATCGTACATAGCTGTGTTTCAGCCCCCCAGCCGCCAACTCGGTCTGTGGGCCCCAAGGCAAGCACTCAGCCTAGGAGGCGAGAGTACCAGGTTCAAATCCGCACTGTGTAAAAATTTTCAATTGCATTTTTCACAGTAATTAATTGTCAGAAAATTTCTAACAATTAATTTGGGTTTATTGGAACCAGTGGTTGGCACTTTCGTCCGTCACAGACCGAAATTTCCAAGTGTGTGGAGCCGAGCAGGGAGCGGCATAACTTCCATATAGAGTCCCAGGGGGAAATACCTGTTTGCAAGCAATGGAGGGCTTGAGATCGGCTGGCTCGATGGCGGGGCCAACAAGTGCGCGGCGTCAGTCATTGGCGCTCGCCACAGTGCCGGTCAGATGGTCTGAATCTGTTTGCGAGGGCAGCCCAGCGAGTCAGCTAGAGATAGAGGCTACTTTCGGGGTGGGGCTTCCGCCGGGAATAGAGGAGATATTTGGAGACTGCGTGAAGACTCGCTGAGTCCACCAGCAGGCGGTGAGGCACAACCAAAGAAATCCAGGTTGCAACAAGTTAGGAGTGGCAAGCATGAGGTGGCAGAAATGGGAGTTCTACTAGAGGAGATAGCCGAGAGAATCAAGCCAGAGAGGGAAGGAGGCAAGCGTGCCATTACGAACGCGCTTAGAGTGAAAATAGACAGACTGAGAGATTTGCAGCAGATTGTTAGCCTCGCTCTGCGCAGGAACAGCGACCCAGAACCAGTAGTGGCATGCCCCAAATGCACCACATCGCAAACGAAATCCTTCGCTACCAAAGGACAGCAAACGGATAACTTGCAACAGGCAAGAATGCCCCGCCAAAAAACAGTCGGAAACACTTCGGAAACTTTTTTTGCTGAATGGCAAAAATTCCCGGCCGCAAGAAAATTTTTTGCCAAACGCAGGCCAGCAATCAGAGCCCGCTTGGCAGACAGTGGCTGCGCGACCAGCGAAAAAGGCGATACCCAAGAAGCGTCCACCTGCTATTTTGGTCCAAGGAAAGGGCAATGTCTCGTACAGCGAGATGGTGAAGCTGGTTACTAGGAGCCAGGACGAGAGGCTTATTGCTGTGGGCGACAGTGTTCGCACGGTAAGACGAACTGCGAAGGGAGACCTGCTTCTGGAGCTAAATCCGTCTGGCGCCGAAATAGTCGGCCAGCTGAGAGAGGACATGGGAGTGGCCCTAGCCGGACAGGTTGAGGCGCGCGCATTGTCAAATCTCACCAGGATAGATGTGCTGGATATGGACGGTGAGACCACGAGAGGCGAGATAGTACGCGCGTTATCAGATCAACTGAGCGTGCGAATTGAAGACACGGATATAAAAAGTCTGCGCCCGGCACACGACGGCTGCCAAAGGGCAGTCTTATGCGTTCCGTCATCAGTGGCCGAGATCATCTTGAAGGCTGGCAACCTCAAGATAGGATTTTCTGTGTGCCGCATACGCAAAAACACATCGGCGGTCAGATGTTACAGGTGTCTGACGTTCGGCCATGTAGCAGCTCGGTGCACGGACCCGGTGGACAGGACAAACTGGTGCCTGAGATGCGGAGGCAAGGATCACAAGGCGAAGGAGTGCAGTAACGCACTTAACTGCTGTCTATGCGAGGCGGCCGGCATAAGCAATAGAGCCCACGCGGCCGGTAGCCAGCGATGCCCATCAACGACGGGAGTACCACCAAAGGCGATCGATAAGGGCCACCAAAATGAGTAGATTCCTCCAGCTGAATCTTAACCACTGCGAGGCAGCACACAACCTACTTGCGCAGAACATGTACGAAGTCAAAGCGGAGCTCGCGATCATAAGCGAGCCCTTCAGAAGAAAGTCCACTGGCAATTGGGTGGCCAGCACCACCGGTAAGGCTGCACTTTGGGCATGCGGCACCTCTCCGATCCAATTGCGACACCCTATGGCAGGAGAGCACTTCGTACGCGCACAGGTAGACGGAAAATGGGTCTATAGCTGCTACCTGCCCCCCAGCGTGAGCCATGACAACTTTTGCAAAGCGCTCGACGAAATAGTTAACGATGCGCGCTCTCGCAATCCCATCGTTATTGCAGGGGACTTCAACGCATGGGCCCTTGACTGGGGGAGCGCCGTTACCAATGCGAGAGGACGCTCGCTTCTGGAAGCCTTTGCATCACTGGACGTAGCCCTTCTGAACAGAGGGTCACGTTTTACATTCAGCAGTGCAAACGGCGGATCCGTCATAGACCTCACCTTCGTAAGCGGTGGGCTATTTAGGTCTTCATCATGGAGCGTTGGCGAAATCTATACGGGCAGCGATCACGAGGCGATAATATTCTCGCTAGGTGTCACCCAACCCCGTCGGGTGGCGCCGCCCCAAAGCAGGGTATACAAGAGCGACACTCTGGACGTAAGAGCCTTCGCCGATGCATTGGCGGCACACGAGTGGACCCAGAGCACAGCTCAGCGAATGGCAGACCAGCTATCCAGCATGCTGGCTGCATCGTGCAACGCGAGCATGGCGGTAAGGAGACCTTTCAAGGGACGTCAGCAACCGGTCTTCTGGTGGAAAAGCTCTATCGGAGATATACGTAGAAGGTGCCTAGCCTCTAGGCGGCGTTACCAGCGAGCAAGGAAGCGAGGATTAGAGACATGGCCGCAACTATGGGCAGCCTATAGCGCATGTAGAAAGGAGTTGAAGAAGGCTATATATGAAGCGAAGCGGCAAGTGTACCTCAGTCTCTGCGACTCGGCCGATCGGGACCCTTGGGGCAAGGCGTACAAGATCGTGGTCAAGCGAGTCTACGCCAACAGATTCTCTTCTCCTACTGAAGCCAGCGAGTTGGAACGAATTGTCTGCGATCTTTTCCCCCAGCGTGCGGATTCCCTAAACTGTAGGCGCGTTGAACATGTCGATTCCCGCTACCACGTCCCAGTCACTACCGATGAAGTGCTTGCGGCCGCCAGGTCGCTGAAACAAAACAAGGCCCCGGGCCCTGATTGCATTCCCAACCGTGCACTTCGGCTGGCAATGGCAACTCGCCCGGAATTATTCGCGGCAACCTTTGACCAGTGCCTGAAGGAGGGAGTATTCCCATCTCAGTGGAAGCTGCAAAAGCTGGTGCTGCTACCCAAGCCTGGGAAACCAGCAGAGGTAGCGTCATCATATCGCCCAATCTGCCTCGTGGACTCCGTGGGTAAGGTGCTGGAAAGCCTCATCAGTGCCAGACTGAACGAGGCGATCAACGCAGGGGGCGGCCTGTCCGCAAACCAGTACGGATTTCGCAAGGCAAGGTCCACAATAGACGCGGTCAACAGAGTAGTGAGCACAGCGGCCGATGCTATTAAGGGCTCTCGTTGGAAAGGAGGTGCGAAGGAATACTGCCTGGTGATCACCCTGGATGTGAAGAATGCCTTCAACACGGCGGATTGGGGCTGCATTCTTGATGCGGCCAGAAGCTTCGGGATTCCGTCGTACCTGTACGAGGTGATATGGAGCTTCTTTTCAGGGAGAAAGCTGGAGTACGCTGCGTCGTCAGGATCCGTTCAACGGCAGGTGTCCGCAGGAGTGCCTCAGGGCTCGGTTCTGGGTCCGCTTCTGTGGAACATCATGTACGATGGCATCCTTCGACTGGACATGCCGAGTAGGTGTCAGCTAGTCGGCTACGCGGACGATGTGGCGGTTGTAGTGGTGGGCAAGATTCTGAAGGATGTGGAGTCAATGGCAAATACAGCCATTGCATCCATCACGAACTGGCTGCGCTCGGTAGGCCTAGTACTAGCGGCGCACAAGACAGAAGCGGTACTAATTAGCAGCCGGAAGTTAGGCAGGAGAAAAAAAAAGAAAATAGAGGGATACACGTCGCTGGTCGTCGCTCTCTGTTTTTGGTCGCGTTTAAACCCGTCTTTTATCCTACAAAAGAGTTATTCAGTGGTATTTCCATTAAACGTGCAGCGCTACTCACGGTGCTACTGTTACCCATCCCTCCTGGTCTCTGTGATCTGGAATCTTTTGCTGTTTTCGGTCGGTCTCAGGAGTCCCCGCTGTCGTTGGTGGCCAGAGGGGAACGGTGGACGCCCCCTCCGTTTCCCGACTTTCGCCGTTGCCTGCGTAGTGGTGAGGTGATTGCAGCAAAGAGGAGCAGGAACAGGAATCACACACAAGGGAAAATAAAACTAAAAGTGGTGTGGTTGCCAGCTGACTGCCGGCCCTGCCAAGCCGCTCTCGGAGACCCATCATCAGCGAGCAGAGCTTTTGCACAGCAACAACCCGAGCTTTTAAGCTCCCCTCTTCCCCTAAGCCAAGCTTCAGCAGCTTATAGCAGTCTTTTCGGCCTCGCGGCGAACAACTGATCGCTAGCGGTGCCGGTAAGCAAGCGGCCACCTGGCCGTGGGCCCAGGTTCGATCCCCGGCTGTGCCGCCAGCCACTTGAGATAATTTAAATTAAATTAAATTATATTTATTAACTTGGAAGTTGTATCTGTTTACTCAAGTACTCAATAACCATTATTCTGTACTTGCCACACCCCCCCTGCCAATCTTTTCGACCTTGAAGACAATACAGGCGGGTTTGCTCAGCCACAGTGTGGAGCGATGTTACGCTCCCCGCCGCCACAGAGCAGAGCAGCAGCTGTTGCCCCAAAGAGCAACTCTCCCATGGTGCGACCTGTCACAGCAGAAGCTGATGTCGCCAATAGCAGCGCAAGAGCAAATGGATCGATTGTGGCACTGCAGAGCGGCTTAGTAGCAGCGTCACCGGCGGCTACGACAACTCTGTCGGCAGGCGCCCATACGAATATTTTGCATGCCCCAGCAAAGCGAGTCAGAAAGGAGGCAGGTTCCCCAGGCGGAAATTTTCCGAAAAGAGCCAAGTCAAGGCAACAGCGTGGCGCCACGATTGATGATGAAATCAAGGAAATGGGATCCCTGCTGCAGCATATAATCGAAGCCACCAGCCCTTTGAGCGAGGCAAAGAAAAACTCCGAGGAGGAGAAACAAGTGGAAGATGCCCCTAAGGGCGAGGTAAAGCGGCAACGTCATATAAATGACAAACTAAGGCGTCAGTTCGTTAGGCTAAAGGAGTTGCACGAAGCTATCAGCGTCTTTGTTGAAACACACATCAACGGTGTAGAAGCAGCACCAACGGTAAAGGTACCGGAAAATGTGCCAGAGGTTCGAGAAGCAACAAAACCAAAGGTAGCAAGCCCAGCAGTGGGAGCGGAACTGGTGCATCAGCAGCAGCAGGGGCACATAACTGACTGGCAAATAGTGGCACCTAAACCGGCAAAGCGGGCAGTTCCGAAAAAGCGGCCTGCCGCTATTCTGGTACAAAGCAAGGGCGGCATGTCATACAGCGATATGTTGAAGCTGGTGACCAGAAGCCAGGATGCAAAGTTGCAGGCTGTTGGTGATAGCGTACAAAAGGTGAGGCGTACCGCAAAAGGCGATCTCCTGCTAGAGTTAAACCAAGTCGGCGCTGAAAATGTCAGCAAGATACAGCAGGACATCGACACAGCACTTGAAGGCCAAGTCGAGGCGAAATCGTTGGCAGATCTTGTCAGATTGGACGTGTTGGAAATGGATGAAGAGGCCACCAAAGCAGAAATATGCCATGCAGTATTGATGCAGCTAAGTCTAAAGGTGACAGAGGACGATGTCAAAAGCTTGCGCCCTTCCCATGGCGGAACCCAAAAGGCTATTCTATGCCTTCCGGCAAACGTGGCAGAACCAATTTTGAAAGCGGGGCAGCTGAAGATCGGCTACTCAGTATGCAGAATTAGACTCAATCAGGACGCAACCAGATGCTACAGATGCCTGGCATTTGGGCACGTAGCGGCTCGATGTCAAGACCCGATTGACAGGACGAATTGGTGCTTAAAATGTGGCAGCAAGGACCACAAAATAAGAGACTGCGCAAATAATGCCAATTGTTACCTATGCGCAGCCAGAGGTGTCACCGAGCGGGCACATATAGCTGGCAGCCTTAGGTGTCCATCCGCAAATGCAAGTGGGCAAGTGAAGCCGGCCCCACGAAAACGCCATGTTTAATTTTATACAATTAAACTTGAATCACTGCGAAGCGGCTCACGAACTGCTGAAGCAGCGGGTGCGCGAAACGAGGTCTGACGTGGCAATCATAAGTGAGCCTTTCCGCAGGATGTCTGCTGAGAATTGGATAAGCAGTAATTCCGGCAAGGCCGTGCTTTGGGCATGTGGCAATCCCAGTGTACAACTGCGTTCGAGGCTAGCAGGCGGGCATTTTGTCAGAGCCTTAATAAACGGCAAGTGGATCTACAGCTGCTATTTCCCGCCTAGTCTAGACTATCTGGACTTCTGCGAATCGCTGGACGAACTAGCGGCGGACGCGAGAGCGCACAGCCCGTTCGTAATAGCTGGAGACTTCAATGCGTGGGCCCAAGAATGGGGCAGCAGCATAACAAATGCTCGCGGGCGCGCCGTTTTAGAGTCGCTAGCATCATTAGACGTCGCACTTCTAAACTGCGGCTCTCGCAACACGTTCAACAGCGCAGGCAGAGGATCAATAATCGACCTTACCTTCGTCAGCAACAGCTTGGCGAGATTTGCTACATGGCGGCTGGATGACAACTACACAGCCAGCGACCATGATGCCATAATTTTTTCCCTTGGACAGACAGCTCGACCACAACAGACGCGTACCCAGGCAGTGGAATCACCATATAAAGCTGACACGCTCAACACCCATGCATTTACAGCTGCAATTTACGATGCGACGCTGGCTGCGGGATCTGCTCAAGGCATGGCAGACCAGCTATGTGGCATGCTGGCATCAGCCTGCGATGCGAGTATGGCCCGCTCCAGACCATTCAATAAACATCACCAACCAGTCTTCTGGTGGAATGATGAAATTGGAGATCTACGAAGGGCTTGTCTAACCGCTAGAAGGCGGTACCAAAGGGCAAGGAAGCGGCTGGACGTAAACTGGCCACAGATGCACTCCACTTTTAGCCAAGCGAGAAAATCACTGAAGAAGGCCATCCTTGCAGCCAAAAAAGAGGTTTTCCTCAATTTGTGTGACTCAGCTGAGCACGACCCCTGGGGTAAGGCCTATAAAATAGTAGTAAAACGTATCCATGCAAACCGGCAATCCGCGCCAACAGGTGCCGCAGACCTCAAAAAAATAGTCGACGCTCTCTTTCCAAGCCGATCGAACCCTTTTAGCGCACTGCCCATCGCACCTGCAAGGCTTTCTACCATCGATGCAGTCTCCACAGAAGAAATTTTAGTCGCAGCCAAATCGCTTAAGCCCGGTAAGGCCCCAGGCCCGGATTTATTCCCGAATCGTGCAGTCAAACTGGCTATGATGCTACGCCCAGAAGCATTTGTTCAAACCTTTAATAAATGCTTATTGGAGGGAGTTTTTCCATCGCAGTGGAAAGTTCAAAAACTGGTATTGCTGCCAAAGCCGGGGCAGCCACCTGACATAGCATCCTCCTACAGGCCGATTTGTCTAATAGACACAGTCGGCAAAGTCCTGGAAGGACTAATCAACACCAGGTTAAACGATCTAATCAGCAGGAGCAATGGCCTCTCGGAAAACCAATTCGGCTTTCGGAAGGCAAGGTCGACGATAGACGCAATCAGCAAAGTAGTTAATATTGCTGCAGATGCAATCGAGGGCTCCCGGTGGAAGGGCGGCTCTAAAAAATACTGCCTGGTCGTCACAATAGACGTTAAGAACGCCTTCAACACAGCGGACTGGGGCTGCATCCTGGGCTCGGTGTGTAGGCTGGAAGCGCCGGTTTACCTGCAAGCCATCATACGGAGTTATTTTGATGGGAGAGTGCTGCGATTTAACACAGATGAGGGCTGCGACAGTCGCCACATTTCTGCCGGAGTTCCACAAGGGTCCGTATTGGGCCCGCTACTGTGGAACATAATGTACGACGGCATTCTGAGGATCGCTCTACCACAAGGATGCGAAACCATCGGATACGCAGATGACGTGGCGTTAGTGATCGTAGCCAAGGATCTGGCGACGACTGAAGCGTTTGCATCCGGCGCGATTGAAAAAATTACGAGCTGGCTTCACTCAGTCGGTCTCTCACTGGCAGTGCACAAAACGGAGGCGGTGCTTATTAGTAGCAGGAAGACAGTGGAAGTTGCGAGGATACTAGTAGAGGGATCAGAGATTGTCTCAAAGCGGGCTATACGTTACCTGGGCGTATGGTTAGACACTCGTCTATGCTTTCGGGAACATCTGAGTCACGTACATACCAAGGCGGCGAGTACTGGGCAGGCCTTGTCCCGAATCATGTTAAATACCAGAGGCCCGAAACAGGAGCGCAGGCTGCTGCTAGCGAGTGTGCTAAAGTCAGTAATATTGTATTCAGCGCAAGTATGGTCGCAAGCTCTCCACGTCCCGTCATATAGCAGAGGCATTAAAGCCACATACCGTCTATGCGCACTTCGAGTGTGCAGCGCTTTCAGGACCGTTTCGGAGGACGCTGTGTTGGTAATTGCGGGTATGATCCCAATCGACCTACTTGCCGACGAAGCCAAGGCGATCGCCGTAGCTGTCAGCCGCGGCACACCCAAAAAAGAGGCCAGCTCTGAGGCGAGAATTCGGAGCCTTGTGACTTGGCAAAGACGCTGGGATGCCTCTAGCAAGGGAAGGTGGACGCATCTCCTCATCCCAAACGTAACGGAGTGGACGGAGAGAAAGCATGGGCAAGTTTCCTTCCAACTCACACAACTGCTTTCAGGTCACGGATGCTGCAGATCATATCTGCACCGGTTTGGGCATGAGCAGGTACCCTTTTGCTTGGCCTGCGGCGGCAGCACAGTCGAAGACGCAAGACATATCTTGTTTGAATGCGTCAGGTTCAACAACGAGCGACAAAGGGTGGCAGACCTGATCAACGCTGCCCTTACACCTGACAACTTGGTCACAGCTATGCTGGCCAATCCGGCGATCTGGGACGCAGTATGCGGCTTTGCGGGTGTGGTCTGTCAAGTCCTCAGACAAGAGGAACGCGCAAGAAACGGATAAGTATGCTAGCAACACGTTTTTGCGAAGCAATTCCCCCTGGGACGTCCCGCAAAAATTGGTTCGTATTATGCCTGCAGTCCGATAGAAAACATTGTATATTCTTATGTTATTGTTTTTATGTTATAAATAAATGAATTAAAAAAAAAAAACACATACACATACACATACACATACACATACACATACACATACACATACACATACACATACACATACACATACACATACACATACACATACACATACACATACACATACACATACACATACACATACACATACACAGACACGACATAGAGACGACCCACTTACGAACGTATCTTTGTCCGCGGGTGCTCCGTTGTTAACTCCAAATTCGGGCATACAAAAGGCCTGTAGATCAAAAAATTTTAGTCAAGGAGGACCTCTGCAAACTTGGTTACATACCACGCTTCTGGGATTCGTCGGCCGCAACCACTGCCGATCCTACTCCAGTTTATAACCCAGCCGGTTGGCCCACTGTGGCGGACGGGGGCGAGGGGAGGAGCCAGTCACCTCTCCATTTACTTTTCCCGCCTCTCAGTATTGGCCCCGTTTTTTCGTGGTGTGGGTGAGAATTTTTATCCAGTTTTCCAGTTTTCTGCGAATTTTCATTGTTGTTGCACAATTTCTTCCTCTTCTTCACACCGGCACAAACATCTGATCGCCCCAGTGTTGAATAACGAAGAAAGACAAGGGGAGCCCCTAGCCATAAAATCGGCAGGTGGCGCCTCTGATTAACCGCTCGGATTTGAATTCAAATTCAAAATTGTAACCATTACCGCAATTTTGTGTTTGGATACTGCCTCCAAATTGGGTTTCTTGAACCAATGGATAAATTTGTGGCATCGTTGGATCACCATTCCCAGCCAGAGAGTGATCCATTGGGCAACATGAGCGAGGAAGCCGTATTTGGCCGACGTCCGTTGATCGGAATATCTCCTCCTCCAGTACATGGCAACGCAGCCAAAACACCCTTAGCGTGTGCACAAGCAGTGCTTAACAGCCCAGACGTAACGTCTTTAGCTCCCAGTCCCCCAGTGATCTCTCGCATAGCTGAGCTGGACGAACTTGGCGTGTTAGTATGGCAGTTAGATCACTTGTTTAACAAGCGGGACGACAACAAAAAGCCAGTGCGACATATCAATATGAGCACAAAACAAGCCATAGTAAGGCTGAAAGAACTCCAAGAGTTGCTCTGCCAGAAAGCGTTGGCGGGTATGTTCCAAAAACCCAGGGATGTTCAGGAAAGGAATACGCAAACCTCTCCAGCGGCAATACTCCTGGGCAAGCAAACAGCAGAGCCAGAGCGCAGAGACACACCAAAACGCCCACGAGAGGACGCGGCAACGCAACGAAAGACGCCGCCAAAGAAAAAGCGAGGAGCCCCTCAGTTTCATGAAGAGCGGGTAGCCAGCTCCCAACATGCCGATTCCAACAAGCCAGAGGATAACAGTGCAGACTGGCAGCAAGTCACGGTCAGAAGGGCCAAACGGACGCCCGCGCCAAGGCAAAAACTACCAAGACACAGGTCAGACGCTATTCTAATAGCAAACAAGGGCAGCCTAACGTACAGCGAAATGCTTAAAATTGTCACTCGTAGCGAGGATGAGAATCTAAAGGCTATCGGAGCGAACGTAAAAAAGGTACGACGCACCGCAAAAGGCGATCTCCTGCTTGAGATAGAAAAACCCATGGGTAACAATCTCCAGCAAATGAGCGTAGACATCGGCGCGGCGCTTGGAAGCCAGTTTGAGGCCAAACCCCTAACTGAGGAGATCAGACTCGATATCAAGGATCTCGACGAGGAGGTAACCAGAGACGACATTATATCGGCATTTTGGGCAGAACGCCAGATTCAAATACAACCTCAGTCAATAAAAAGCCTCCGCCCAATGTACTCAGGCTACCAGCGGGCCACAGTGAGCGTCCCAGCATTGACAGCCAAGGAAATGCTCAAAGTCAGCAAAATTAAAGTTCGCTGGAACGTTTGCCCAATTAGCATCAATAACGCTCCAAAAGATGCCTCAGATGCCTGGAGTACGGCCATATTGCGTCGAAATGCTCCAGCAAAATCGACAGAACGGGACTCTGTCTAAAGTGCGGCAAAAGCGGGCACAAAATAAGTGAGTGCGTCAACAGCCCCTCATGCTGTCTATGTATCGCCAGCGGCGAGCAGAACATCGGCCACATAGCAGGCAGCCAGAATTGTGTTCATGGCCCAAGAGGAGGGATTTCGTCTCGCCATGATTAGATTAATTCAAATAAACCTCAATCACTGCGAGGCGGCGCAGGACTTACTAGTCCAAACCGTCAGAGACCTACGCACAGACATTGCCATTATAAGCGAGCCTTATAGAAACCTATCGTCTTCCCAATGGGTCCAAAACAACTCTGGAAAGTCTGCGATTTGGTCGTGCGGCCCTACACCGGCACAAGTACAATCCCCAGAGTCTTACAATGGTTTCGTGATAGCCAAAGTATCCAATTATTGGATCTTCAGCTGCTACCTCCCTCCCTCTTATAGCCTCGGAGAGTTTAGCGCCGTGATAGACGAATTGGCAGACCAGATTCGCAGCCACAGGCCGGCAATTGTTGCCGGAGATTTTAACGCCTGGGCATCAGAATGGGGTAGTGCATCAACCAATGCAAGAGGCCAAACTCTACTAGAAGCTTTTGCCACACTTGATCTGGCACTTCTAAACACAGGCGAGGAATACACATTTCAACGGGGCAATATCGGCTCGACGATTGACCTTACTTTTGTAAGCAATGCACTTTGCCCTTACGCACGGTGGGAAGTGAGCGATGCCTACATGGCCAGTGATCACAAGGCAATCCTATGCACTATCGAGGGCCGGCGTAGATACGACAGACCAACAGCGAGACCCCAGCGGTACAACACAAAACGCATGGACGTGCAAAACTTCACCAGCACACTAGTTCAGAATGTCAACACCGCCACATCGGCAAGAGGACTATTCGAATGGCTGCGTAACGCATGCGAGTCCAGCATGCCGCGTAAAAATACCTGCCCAAGGGAACACATACCGACATACTGGTGGAACGATGAGATCGCCAACCTTCGCAAGGAATGTCATATAGCCAGAAGGAGACACCAACGGAATCGAGTTAGCGATGATTGCGAAACTCTCCGCATAGAATTCGAGCAAAAGCGCAGGGACCTCAAACTGGCAATTCGCCGCAGCAAAAGGAGATGCTTCAATGACCTTCTTGTAGAAGCGGAAAACGATGTATGGGGCAGACCGTACAAAATCGTGATGAAGAGGCTAAAAACCAACCAAAGGACAGAGCCCCACTCTGTTGATGACATGGACCGCATAGTAGGAGAACTTTTCCCCCCCCAGCCACATAACAATAGTTCCGCAGCACCAATGGATGTGGAAACTATACCTCCAATAAGTGTACGGGAGTTACTGGCAGCTGTTGCGCGAACCAGAGTCAGGTCGTCCCCGGGCCTCGATTGCATCCCCAACGAAGCTCTAAAAATTGCGGCGTACCAGCATCCGGATATATTCGCGTCTGTATTCAACAAATGCATTAATGACGGAGTCTTCCCAGATCTGTACAAGAGACAAAAGCTTGTGCTGCTACCAAAGCCAAGAAAGCAAGCCGGCGAAGCCATAGCATACAGACCTATATGCCTTCTGGACACGACAGGCAAAGTGCTTGAAAGAATCCTAGCGGATAGACTAGATGAGGCACTACATTCTGCCAACGCACTGTCTGATAACCAATTTGGCTTCCGAAAGGGGCGATCTACTATCGACGCTATCCAAAAAGTGGTGAGCATAGCACGCAATGCAATAGCCGGTGATCGATGGAAAGGAGGTGCCAAGAAGTATTGCATTATAGCCACTGTAGTATGTTCATACAACTAATAACTCAACACAATGAGCTCAACTTGTAACACTTTGTTGCAAGTATAAACAATTAAACATATACGCATTAAAATATAATTGTGCACTTGAATATGTTCATATGTATACATTGAAGTATTCACATAAACATATTCAAGTAAACATACAATTAAGCATGAACATATATGTATGTACATTTGTATATGCACATACATATATTCACATAAGCACTGTATGCACAAGCGTAACATGAGCTAGAGCCAGGCCAGCGTGTGACCGCTGACCAAGCACTTTGATGCATGCGCTCCAACAGTATGTATGTATGTATGTACTGACACTCTCCCTCTCTTTTGTAGCTGTCGCATAAGTCGCAGCATAAGAATATATATGTAAAATTAGCCTAAGCAAAAGAATAATTTGGAATAAAGAATTGAATACAAAAACTCCAGTCAACCGACACAGACGTGTCTCTTATTATTATATTTTTCAACCCAACGGAACCCGGTCAAAGGAGTTTTTACATGGCGACCGTGACAGGACCCACTAAGCACAAAAGTAGTTATCCGGACATTGTTCTGGACTAGATGGCAATGTAATAAAAAAAAAACAACCAAAAGTACAGCTGCGTTGGAGGGAAAAGGAACTTGGAAAATCGGATGAAAACCATACAAAAGAATATTCTGAGTGAGTAGAGTTGAGAAATGGCAAAGAAAGGAGAAGTGCAAAATCAAATAAAGAAAAGAATAGCACATTAAGTGGCTATTATATTCAAGCCAAGTAGCACAAAAACTGCAAAAAGAACTTGACTTCTTAAAGTCACACAAAAAAAAAAAAAAGCCACAATCTCAAGCTCACCCAGAAACAAATATTCAAAAAAAAAAAAAAAAAATATTACAAGCAATAACCGATGCCCATATTCAGCTGAGACTACAAGCGTGAAAAGCAGGCCGCTTTTTACGCCATCGATGGAGCATCAGCGTGCCAACCGGCGACGACCAGCTGATGCTAGAAGCTAGCCGGAGACGAAAAGAAAAATAAATGAACAACAGTGAAGATATTCCCTTTGCGGAATCTGCTCCTGTCGAGCAAAGGGATGCACTGACGCTAGAAGAAGCGCTAGAGTTGTATCCCAACGATGGACCACGGCCACTAACAATAGAGGAGTACAGAGCCCGGCAGCAGACGAGAATCCCCAAAAAGACGAAACGAGGCGGTGAGGTGAGACGCCTGCTCACCCAGAAAAGACTGCATCAGGATTTACTAAAGGCCAGCACCAACGAAGAAGACCGACAACGCTGCATAGAGCGTATCGAGACCCTGAAAACTGAACTTCGCCAAAGAGCGAAGAAACGCAAGGGGGCCGCAGAAATGCGCAAGCCTTAACTTGCCTTTAATTTAATAATAATTATAAGCCTAATAGCAAGTTGAAGCACGAAAGTGCAACTTGCGAACTTACTAACTTTCTGCTAGGCTATTACTAACAATGTGGTTGGAGAATTTTTTTTTATATAAAATTTTTTTTATTTCTAAATAACAATAACAAATGAAATGTAAATCTGAATTGTGAGCCAACCACATGCTCTATAATTTTTTCCACGTCTCTGGCTCGCTGTGCAAGACACAGTTGAGATAAAATTTTTTTTTTTTTTGTGTCGTATAAAAAAAAAAAAATTAATAATTTTTTTTAAATAAAATTTCATAAAAATTCATGAATCCATAACAATTTTTTTTTAATTCAAATATAAATTTTTATAATTATAATTCGTATTCAAGCAAATAAGAACGAAGCTTGAAATACTTAAAAAAAAAAAATTTTTTAGTAACTTTTAAACAAAAGGTTTTGAGATGTTTTTATGGGCTTTTGTTCCCTATTTTTTTTCCGTATTTGTCATATTCATTTTCATCCTGCTAAATTAGAATAGTCTCATATAGGATCGTTAGTCAGTGAGATTATTATTAGAATTATACACAAAAAAAAAAATTTTTTTATATAAACTCCATATGTTCGATAATTCCATAAGTAAATTTGATGATATATCTCTTATACCCACAATGGGGTTAATAGAAACAAAATCAGTGGACTCCACTGCTAATGTAATAAATAAAATCGAATCATCAAATACTGACTTGAGATTAACGAACATATTGTTATTAATAATCGTCGTAATAATGTGCGCATATATTTTATATAAAGCTTATCTATTACACAATAAATGTGTAACCAAAAGAGCCATAAGCCAAGCTAATGACCTAGATAAGGTCTAAGAATACATATGCACACACGCGAATAACAATAAAAAAAAAATAATAATAATTCTGGAAAACAATGGCCACTCTTGATAATTATTTTGGAAAAATAAACGCTAGGCATCCCAGTATTGTCCAAGATTTAATTGAGGTTTTTAGAAATGAGCATATCAATTCACCACAGAACTCAATAAACTTGGTACAAATTAAGTCAGCTTACCTAAATATAACGGGAGAAGAATTCCCAGTTCAAGGAAGCACTAGGGTACAGATGAGTTTCATCCTCACAGTACCATATGTATGTTGCTTTTCCAATGCAGCAGGCACATATCGTTTCTACCGAATGGAGGAACCGAGGCAGTAAGCCTCCTTGATTTTTTTTTATATACGTACATCCATATTAATAGGCCTAACAAGTTAGTGTAGAATATGGATAAGATAGAAACAAAAAGGCTACAAAAATACTTACCTTTCCTCGATTTCCTGATACAATCAGGCGAAACAAATCACAAATACAAGGAAATAAGGTATTGGATAGCCCACAACTACAAATTTACAAAAAATATTGTAGATCTTATGGAAAAATCCATAAAAGTAGCTTATAGTAGATTGTTAGCTAAGACTCCTTTACATAAAGACGTGCCCGGATGGGTCCACGAACTTTTTAAGGACTCGATCGCGCTGATAGACATATCAGAATCGAGTACAGACTCAGATGTAGAAATAATAGATACAGAATAATAATAAAAAAAAAAAAATAAATAAACATAAACATTTTCGAAAATTTTGTTATTTTTAACAAACTATGGTTACTTGGGATGATATAATTGGAAAAGCTAGAATACACGCACAAGAATTAACTAAATCTTGTAAGTGCCTCTCGCAAAACAGAGAAACATCCCAAGACACAGTAACCAAACACACGAAAATAATAACCGAGAAGCTCCAAGCTATTAGGGCAGTATTAACTGAGCACTATAGCAAACTAAAGGAAGGGCAAAAAACAGCCGCAAATGCGTTCTACAGTGATTGCAAACAAAAAGCAATAGCTGTGCTAAACAGACACAATATTGAATTTAAACAAACAACTGATTTGGAAACTTCAATAGTGCTGGAAGAAGAAACGCAACTAATGGCCGATGATGAAAGAGGTCAAGAAAAACCACCAGTGAGCTCTGATCAGTCAATTATAAGTCATAATAAACCAGCAATTCCAAAAGGAAGCAACAAAATGACTCAAACAGTGGTAGAATTCATAAACACAGCCACAAGGCTGCTACCATTCTTCGATGGTGACATTAAAAACCTACAAGGTTTCATTGGGGCACTTCGCGTACTTGATACCATAAAAGAAACGCATGAAGCAGTAGCCATCGAAATAATAAAATCAAAATTGAAAGGTCAAGCGGGTAATACGCTAAGCTCGGAAACAACGATTGACGAAGTTATACAAAAACTGTCAACAATCTTTAAGGGTGAATCAGTGGATCTTTTAACAGCAAAGATTAAAAATCTGCAGAGAAACCCTAATAACTGTGTTTCATACACAAAAGAGATTACTGAGTTGACCGACGCCCTAAAAGGCGCGTATATTTCGGATGGTCTTCCAAATGAACAGGCTATAAAATACACTACCAAAGTGGCAGTAAATGCTATGGTAAGTCATACCAAAAGTCAAAGAGTCCAGCTACTAATGGAATCGGGAAACTTTGATTCAGCCAAAGAAGCCATCACTAGATTTACCACTCTTTCAGTAGAGTCGGGCTCCACGGGAAGTTCCCAAAATAATACCATTTTTTATGCCCAGCATAATGACCGCGGTAGACGCCGCTACAATAATAATGGTAACTGGAGAAACAACTCGAATTGGAACAACAACAATTCGAGCTGGAGCAATAACGATGCCCACAGAGCCCAACGAGGCCGAAATAATTCACGCTACCGAAGAGGCGGCCGTGGAGGTGGACAACAAAATAATAATAGACAAAACACAAATAACCAACAAAATGGTTATAACAATACAAATGTCCGAATTACCCAAAGCGACCAGGGAAACGGACAAGCTCCTCCAAATGCTCAGAGTTAAAAAATAAAGTATACTCTATCAACCTAAGTCTTAATAATTTCGTATCATTTAAGAATGTTGAAACCAATAAGAAAATAACATTCTTAATTGACACCGGTGCAGATATTTCAATAATAAAAGAAAATTCTGATGTATTTCATGACATCAAAGTAAACAAAACTGTAGACATTCGAGGCATAGGAGAAGGAGTAATAAATTCCAAAGGCCTGGTCTCAATAGAATTGCAGACAAGTAAATATATTATTCCATACGAATTTCATCTGCTTCATGCAGATTTCGCAATCCCATGCGATGGAATAATAGGATTAGATTTCATAAAAACTTTTAATTGCAAAATAGATTACAGCAATTCAGAAGATTGGTTTATACTTAGACCACAAACATTAAAGTACCCAATTTACGTTCCAATAACATTCAATTCTGGTAATAACTCAGCACTTCTACCAGCAAGATCCCAAGTGGTACGCAAAATAGAACTATCTTCAGCAGAAGGTAACATTTTAATTCCGAATCAGGAAATTAAACCGGGCGTTTATGTTGCAAACACTATTGCAACAGCCCAAAGTACTTATGTCCGATTCTTAAATACCACAGATAACTGCCAACTAGTAGGCTTTAACAATTTAAAATTTGAATCACTTTCGAACTACGATATAGTTCAAAATACCAAAGATTTAAGAAAAGAATCTGTAATTCATAAATTGAAGAAAAATTTCCCAACACTATTCAAAGACAAACTCGAAAAATTATGCACTGAGTATAGTGATGTGTTCGGACTTGACACCGAACCGATCACAACAAATAATTTTTATAAACAAAATTTAAGACTTAAGGATGATGAACCGGTATATGTGAAAAATTACCGGAGCCCGCATAGCCAAATAGACGAGATCCAGCGACAAGTTGGAAAGTTAATTGAACAGGGTATTGTTGAACCGTCTGTTTCGCCTTATAATAGCCCACTCTTACTAGTCCCAAAGAAAACACTTTCGGGATCTAAAGAAAAAAACTGGCGATTAGTAATTGACTATCGTCAAATAAACAAAAAATTGCTGTCAGACAAGTTTCCGCTCCCCAGAATTGATGATATTCTTGATCAATTGGGAAGAGCAAAATATTTTTCTTGCCTTGATTTAATGTCAGGTTTTCATCAAATAGAACTAGAAGAAAAATCAAGAGATATAACGTCTTTTTCAACGAGCAATGGCTCATATCGCTTCACGCGATTACCTTTCGGTCTAAAAATAGCACCTAATTCATTTCAAAGAATGATGACAATAGCATTCTCAGGGCTTGAGCCCAGCCAAGCTTTTCTCTATATGGATGATTTAATCGTTATTGGTTGTTCTGAACAACATATGATTAAAAATTTAGTAGATGTTTTTAAACTTTGCAGAAAAAACAATCTAAAACTGCATCCAGAAAAATGCTCATTTTTTATGCATGAGGTGACATTCCTAGGTCACAAATGCACAGACAAAGGAATCTTGCCAGACGACACAAAATTTGACGTCATCAAGAATTATCCAGTCCCACATGATGCAGATAGTGCTAGACGTTTCGTTGCATTTTGCAATTATTATAGACGTTTCATAAAAAATTTCGCCGAATACTCCCGGCACATAACAAGATTATGTAAAAAGAATGTTCCCTTCGAATGGACAGCAGAATGCGAAAATGCATTCCAATACTTAAAAGAAAAGCTCGTTCAACCTAATCTATTGCAGTACCCAGATTTCAGCAAAGAATTTTGCATAATCACGGATGCAAGCAAACAAGCATGTGGAGCAGTTTTAACACAAAACTATAATGGACTCCAGCTTCCAGTTTCATATGCATCAAGAGCGTTCACTAAAGGTGAAAGCAACAAGAGTACTACAGAACAAGAGCTAGCAGCAATACATTGGGCAATAACACATTTTCGACCATATATATATGGAAAACACTTCACAGTGCGAACAGACCATAGACCATTAACATATTTATTCTCCATGGTCAACCCGAGTTCAAAACTAACACGCATGCGGCTAGAATTGGAAGAGTACGACTTTACAGTAGAGTATTTGCGAGGTAAAGACAATTTTGTGGCAGACGCCTTATCGCGGATAACTATATCCGAATTAAAAGATATGAGTATAAAAGTCCTGAAAGTCACTACCAGGCAACAAAGTAGACAGAAAAACTGCGCAGTTAATAAAGAAGACCTTTTGCCAAGGCAAAAACTTCAAAATGCTTCTAGGCCCAACGTATACGAAGTCATCAATAATGACGAGGTACGAAAAAGTAGTGACCTTGCGAATAACAGAATCTAAATGTTCACTGAAACATGGAAAGAAAGTTATGGCAAGAATTGAAGTTAGCGATTTGTATACCAATGGAATTCTCGACTTAGGTCAGTTCTTCCAAAGGCTTGAAATGCAAGCCGGTATACTTGAAATCAGCCAACTAAAACTGGCACCGAGCGAAAAGATCTTTGAAATTATTTCAATAGATTCTTTTAAAAATATGGGCAATACTATATTGAAAACATTAAGAGTAGCGCTACTCCAGCCGGTGACCCTAATAGAAAATGAAAAAGAAAAAGAAGCAATACTGTCTACATATCATGATGATCCAATTCAAGGAGGTCATACTGGCATTACCAGAACGCTGGCAAAAATCAAAAGACACTACTATTGGAAAAATATGGGACGCCATATCAAAGAGTACATAAGGAGATGTCATAAATGCCAGGTGTCAAAAACGACGACACATACGAAGACTCCCATGATAATAACAGAAACACCAGCGAAGGCTTTTGATAAGGTTATAGTGGACACAATAGGTCCACTACCAAAATCAGATAATGAAAATGAGTATATTGTCACATTGATATGCGATCTGACAAAATACCTAATAGCCATTCCAGTTGCATCTAAGAGTGCAAGTAATGTAGCTAAAGCTATATTCGAAAATTGTATACTACAGTACGGTCCAATGAAAACACTCATTACGGACATGGGAACTGAGTATAAAAACCAAATTATAACAGATATATGCAAGTACATGAAGATTAAAAATCTGACATCTACAGCATACCACCACCAGACCTTAGGGACAATAGAACGAAGTCATAGAACATTCAATGAATATATTCGTTCATACATATCAGCAGATAAGTCCGATTGGGATGCTTGGATACAATATTTCACTTATTGTTACAACACAACACCCTCGGCAGTGCATGAATATTGTCCATACGAACTAGTATTTGGAAGACTACCAAATCAGTTCATAGATTTTAACAAAATCGATAGAATAGATCCAATATACAATTTAGACGACTACTCTAAGGAAATAAAGTTTAGAATAGAAATAGCATATAAAAGAGCTAGGATAATGTTAGAAAACCATAAGTTAAGTAATAAAAAATACTACGACAAACATATTGCCGATTTCAATTTAAACATAGGAGATAAAGTTTTATTAAGAAAAGAAATAGGTCATAAACTAGATGCTAAATATATAGGGCCTTATAAGGTAGTGAGTATAGAAGAAAATGACAATATATTAATAGCAGATAATAAGAATAAATACCAAAAGGTTCATAAAAACAGACTAAAACCATTTTCGGAATGATCAACCGAAAAAAAAAAAAAAATAATAATTATCATGATACTTAAGTAATTTTTACAAAAAAAAAAAAACAAAAATCTTTATGGATTCATCTATTATTGAAAACAAATTCACGCAATTTCGAAAAACAAGAGAAAGAAAATTTGCCTAAAGAGACACAAACAAAAAAAAAAAAAAAAAACTTTCCTAAGATACACCTTTACTTTACCTTTTATTTTACCTTTCTATATAAATAATCATTACAATAACTACATAATATTACGTTATTCTCTAAAAAGGGGAGGTGTAGTATGTTCATACAACTAATAACTCAACACAATGAGCTCAACTTGTAACACTTTGTTGCAAGTATAAACAATTAAACATATACGCATTAAAATATAATTGTGCACTTGAATATGTTCATATGTATACATTGAAGTATTCACATAAACATATTCAAGTAAACATACAATTAAGCATGAACATATATGTATGTACATTTGTATATGCACATACATATATTCACATAAGCACTGTATGCACAAGCGTAACATGAGCTAGAGCCAGGCCAGCGTGTGACCGCTGACCAAGCACTTTGATGCATGCGCTCCAACAGTATGTATGTATGTATGTACTGACACTCTCCCTCTCTTTTGTAGCTGTCGCATAAGTCGCAGCATAAGAATATATATGTAAAATTAGCCTAAGCAAAAGAATAATTTGGAATAAAGAATTGAATACAAAAACTCCAGTCAACCGACACAGACGTGTCTCTTATTATTATATTTTTCAACCCAACGGAACCCGGTCAAAGGAGTTTTTACACCACTTTAGATGTGAAAAATGCATTTAATTCGGCAAGGTGGCCTTGCATTCTAGATGCCCTGCGAAATTTCGGCATACCACACTATCTATGGAAGGTAATAAGTAGTTACTTTTCCAATAGAAGTCTACACGCAGACACACTTGAAGGAGAGAAAATATACAACATCACTGGAGGTGTCCCACAGGGTTCGGTTCTGGGACCCCTGCTTTGGAATGCTATGTATAACGGCGTCCTAAATTTGGAATTGCCTGCTGGGGTCGAGATTGTAGGCTTTGCTGATGACGTAGCCGTAGTAAGTGTGGCAAAAAATCTGAGCGAAGTAGAGTCAATGTGCTCGAACGGGATCGCTCGAGTGCAACAATGGCTGGCTACAACGGGCCTTCTTCTGGCCGAAAACAAAACAGAAGCTGTTCTTGTAAGCAGTAGGAAAAAGGTGGAGACAGCAAGTATACAGGTCGGCGGCACGCAGATTAAAACAAAAAAGGCAATAAAGTACCTCGGAGTACTCATCGATACAAGGCTCAACTTCAAAGATCACCTCTCGGCAACGGCCAAAAAGGCCAGAATAACTTGCTCTGCCTTATCACGCTTGATGCCCAACACAAGAGGACCAAGCCAGAGCCGAAAAACGCTGTGGCATGGCGTAATCAAGGCAACCATGCTTTACGGCGCGCCCGTTTGGGCAGAAGCAATGTCCACAAAATCGTACGCCAGAGAATTGGACTCAATATTTAGAATCAGCGCACTCAGGGTCTGCTGCGGATTCCGTACGATTTCAGGTATCGCAGCCATGGTACTAGCAAGCGCAATCCCAGTCGGAATCCTGGCCGATGAATCCAAAAGACTCTTTTGGGCACTAAAAGAGCCAAACTTAGTGCCAACCGAAAAAGAATTGCTACGGGTCCAGGCGCGCGAAATAAGTATAGCAAGGTGGCAATCGCTATGGGATATGTCGCAAAAAGGCAGATGGACCCATCGGCTAATCCCAAGCCTAAAAGACTGGTTGGCCAGGGCCCATGGAGAAGTCAACTTCTTCTCGACGCAACTTCTGAGCGGTCACGGGTGCTTCCGTGGCTACCTACACCGGTTCAGACACGCATCAAGCCCAGAGTGCGCATGGTGCGCCAATGGAGAAGACGAGACGGCCGAACACGTCCTCTTCAAGTGCGGACGCTTCGAAACCGAGAGAGAACACCTCGAGGCGGAACTCGGGGAGCAAATCACGGTATCCAACTTGGTCCCAATGATGATTCGTCGCAGGGAAAACTGGGAGGCATTCAACGAGTTCGCGGCTATCGCCATGACTGAGCTCCGCAGAGTGGAGCAGCTGAGTCGAGTCGAATGACCTGAGAGCAGGAAGCGGGTGGAAGCACGCCTGTGTGAAGCAATACCCTCGCTGGCAGTACCACACAAGCTACTTCCCCTCGCAAACTTTTTTCCAAATTTCCTTTCCTTCTTTGTATATATTTCTATCACTTAATAAATGAATTAAAAAAAAAAAAAAAAAATACACATACACATACACATACACATACACATACACATACACATACACATACACATACACATACACATACACATACACATACACATACACATACACATACACATACACATACACATACACATACACATACACATACACATACACATACACATACACATACACATACACATACACATACACATACACATACACATACACATACACATACACATACACATACACATACACATACACATACACATACACATACACATACACATACACATACACATACACATACACATACACATACACATACACATACACATACACATACACATACATTCTCATGTGGGGCCCCATCCACTGTGGTGTTTTTTACGCATTTGTCGCTACATCCTACTACTCTTTCTAAAAGCCAACTCCTCGCCCCCCTGATCATTGGCCACACCATCCCAGGGAGCTTGATCCATCGACGCAGTCATTTTGTCCATTTCCCAATGTTGTTTCAAGTGTCAAGTGTCTTTCATGCTTGGCCGTTAGATTTTAAATCCAAACCGGGTTACTATCAACGGCTGAAATAAATGGACGAAATTGCGGCGTCTATAGATCAAGCACGCCGGGACTGTGCAACTAGTGATCCAGTAGGCGAGGAGGCAGTTTTCGGCAAGTCCAACAGGATGAGGCGGTCACCAGTGTCGTCGTCAGCTGGGCGTCCGTTGCAGGTGCCTGACAGCCAAAACAGCGCGGCTCTGGCGACAAGTCCAACTGTGACATCGGGCATTTCAGAGCTAGATGATCTTGGCAGCCTCCTTTGCCAATTGGAGAATACCTTCAAGAAGAAGGATGATGGTAAGCCGCAGGTCCGGCATGTAAACCAGAACACAATGCAGGACATACGGCGGATGATTGAGCTGCAAATTGTCATCTGTCACAAAGTACTCGGTGACATAAAGGATTTCGTCGTTGGCCTGTTTAAATGCCAAGTTAAACAGAGAGCAGCCACACAAAGGTGCTATAAGTGCCTAAACTTTGGACACGTTGCCGCTAAATGCAACAGCAGCATAGATCGGACAAATTGGTGTTTTAAGTGTGGACAGACAGGCCATAAGTCTGCGGCATGCAACGAAGCCCCAAATTGTTTTAACTGCGCAGCGATAGATCGCGACCCCTGAAACCATATTGCTGGTAGAAAGAGTGCCGTCTGGGCAAAACAGGAGAGCAACCAACCTGTCCATAATGGTTAATTGATTTCGTCGTTGCTAGATAAATGGGTCTGCCAACACCAGCTAACAGCACCGTACACACCACAAGAAAATTCAACCGAATGTACAAACCGAATAATGAAAACGATGATTGCTCAATATACAGGGGAAAATCAACCTAATTAGGACTAGAGTTGGCCGGTAATAACGCTGGCAGTCAATACAAGCCAATCAGAATCAACTGGAGTTACGCCAGCATATGTGGTACAGGGGCGAGAAACAAGAATGCCAGGTGCGATACATATATCATAATAGAGTCACGACAGGCACTGGAAAACAACCCATACCACCTGATGCGAAAGTAAAACAAATGCATGTACTGTTCGAGCTAATACGGCGTAATGTAGAGACCACTGCGCAAGATCAATCCCGGCATTATAATCTAAGACGAAGAGAGTCCAGACCAATAATCGGAGCAACCGAATGGGCAAAAGAATACCATCTTTCAAATGCTGCAGAAGGATTTGCAGCGAAACTTGCACCAAGATATGGAGGACCATACGAAATGATCGGGTTTATGTCACCAGCTATATGCAAGTAACGTCACAAGGAAACTGGTAAGAGCCGCCAGGCACATATCAGCCAGATTAACAGCAGATATGTGACGAAAATGAGAGCAAGAAACAAGATGAAAACTAAGCACAGTTCTAAACTAGTTCTTTCCTTATCCATAGCCATCAAAGCGTAAAAACGTTTTATGCAAAAAGTCTAATGTTTGCGAAAGAGCGGCTTTCAATCTTAGCATATTATATAACGTACTTTTTGTCGAATTTGATTAAGATTGGCTGACTATATCATATAGCTCCCAGGAATGATCGGTCGAAATCAGTGACTTTCATCAATAACTTGGTTTTTTCTATGTTAAGATTGTGGGCCGTTATTTCGCAAACATTACTCTTTTTAGATAAAACGTTTTTCCACTTTGACGGCTATAAGTGAGGGAAGAGCAGCAAACAACTTGCAAGGGTATACACAACTTCGGCGTGGTTGAAGTTATCCCTGGCCCCTGGTTGTTATTCAACCTTACTTAATTCGCCTATGAGCATAGACACTTAAACAGAAAAGAAAAAAACTTAAAAAAGAAACAGAGCAAGAAGGTGAAGAATCTGAAACAAGCGAGAAAGACATAGAAGAAAAAGATCTAAGCGATCTAACAATCCCTGCGCTATTGACACTACCTGAGATAAAAGCATTGTCTGAACAAGACAACGACTCAGATTAAGAATTCAATACAAGTGTCATAAACATAAAAGACAATATGGTAGAGGCAAATGCTCAATGAGCATATATAAAACATATATCTGCCGCTATACCAGAATTCAATGGCCAAAAAGAGAATCTTCAGCCAGAATCATTTGCCAGAGAATCTTCAGAGATTCATAAGAGCCTTGAGATTGATTAATATAACGAAAGGAGATTTTGAAAACAGAGCTGTTGAGGTAATAAAGTACAAAATTATTGGCCCAACACAATGCAAAGTCCTAGATTTAACAAAAATCGATGCAATAATAAAGAAATTGCAAAAGACTATAGTCGGTGAAACATTCGACGTAGTAAAAGCCCGATTGTCTAAAGTAGTACAAAAAGGAAAAACGGCTGATGAGTTTACAACAGAAATAAACAAGTTACGACAGCGTTTGGGAGTTTCGTATATTGATGAAGGTCTGACAGTAGATCATGCCGAAAAATTCAGTACGAAAGAAGCCATTAAAACAATAGTGAAAAACTCTGAACATGGTAAGCTAAAGACAATACTAGAGGCTGGAAACTTCAAAATAATGAATGAAGCCTGATTGCTTCACCTAGAACACCTAGATTAGTAGTACCTAGAACAGAGTACTAAAATGACTGGAAATTCCAACTCTATATTGTTTGCCCAAAGAAGCCGCGGTAACTATAATAACAAATATAATTACCGTGGTAGACGCAATGGTCGTAGTTATTACAATAATAATAATAATCACAATAACGGCCAAAATTACCAACAAAATAGAAATAATAACTACAGAGAAAATAACAGAGGTTAGAACAGGAACAATAGAGGTAATCGAGGAAATAACCAACAAAACGGTTATAATAACAATAACGTTCAAGTAGCACAGAATGCTTCGGGAAACTCCCAAGCACCTTTAGATACCCAGCCGTAAAAACCCCAAGATTCACGCCATCAGTTTTTAGTCAAAATACGTTTGTCACCTTCACAAATGTGGCAACAGGAAAAAAGTTAGTATTTTTAATAGATACAGGCGCGGAAATATCTATAGTAAAAGAAAATTCTGACACTTTTCAAAGCATCAGAAAAATCAAATCATCAATATACAAGGAATTAGTCAAGAAGTAACTAAATCCATTGGATTGACTTCTGTTGAAATACAATCTTCAAAATAAATAATCCCACACGACTTCCACATCGTGAATTGCCAATTCGCTATTCCATGTGAGGGAATACTAGGAATCGATTTCATCAAAAAATACAACTGTCAATTAGATTTCAACCCGTCCCAAGACGGGTTAGATAATTAGAAATGATTGTTTTCAGTTAACATATAAAAAAAAAATGTCCACATTTAATACATAAACTATACATATATATATAAAAAAAAATAATAATAATACCAAAATTTTTTACCATATACATATATCATTAAACAAACAATCAAGAGCAAACATTCAAACGATCAAAGTATCAAACAAACAACAATAAATAAATTCTTATATAATAAAAATTAGAAAATAACTCCATGTAATTACGTTATTTTTATAAAGGAGGGGGATGTAGCATGTTCTGAAATATCACATTAATAATATTACATTATTGCCTCTTAAGTAACATGACCACCCATGTGTGCATGGTGCTGGGCATTGCTGAGACGGCAAATATAACACGCGCGGCCGCTCTAGCCCAATATGCAATATGATACATCCTCACTTTTCCGCTGTGGCGTATACACATACATACTTCAATGTAAACATTTATACATTTATACATACATATGTTTATACATAAGCATACCGCTCCTCTGCCGGCGTCATTGGCAGCGCAGCTAGGCGGTCTTAGCTTTAGCTAACAATTGTTATAGAATTAAGATTCATTGAATAAACTGAGCTCAAAAGCAAAAGACATATTTGTGTTCCATATAAATATTTACCAATCCATACAATCTTGGACATTTATCTTACAGCATATCGAAACGAAGAAATCGCAGCTAAAACTGAAAGCAAGTAGCTTATATTGGATCATTAATGCTCGTTCCTCTCTACGTCTGGAGTATAAAGTCCTCCTATACAACTCCGAACTGATGACCAACCGGGACACAGTACACGATTTCATAGGCCAAAAAAAAAAAGTCGAATTTTACCCCTGTATGTTTGTCAACTGTTTCTCAAAACAACAATAAAAGAAACAGTAAATTCTTTTTTCCTCTATCCCATTTCTAATTGTAGCGAATAGCGATAGAAGAGAGATGACAAAAACGCGCGCATTCTGCAGTGGACGAAGCCTAAATTTTTAGCTCCAACAAAAATTAAAATTTAAATATTTAATTGGTATTTCATCGCGTCAATTATAACACTGTGATAGTCGAAAAAAAGACATGGCAAAATTCGATGGTTTCACCCTATTTCGAGTCTTGCGAATCTAACTGCATCATTAGTTTTTTAAGTTATCACGATGGTTTCATACAAAATTTTTTGCGGAAATTTTTCATCAAAGTTGCTATTTTTTCGAAAAGGGTATTTTTTCCACTTGCTTCTAACTTCTAAAATATTCAGTTCTTTTTACAAACTTTCTTCAGCAAAGTTTCTTAGAATTGAAAGGGCTACAAATGTTGGGAAGATATCTGGCCTCTAAATCTGTCCGTTCCCCAGCTTTAGGACAAAATGTAAAAAAAATCGAATCTTGACCAAATTTTTTTAATTTTTTTTTTTTTAAATTTTTCTTTCCTGCATTTTGCTAATATTGAAAATTTTTAAAAAAATATTTGAAATACTTATATAGCATGAGCTTTAACTACTCAAGCTTTTTGCCGCTATTCTACTGATATCGGTGGGTACTTAAGAAAATTAAGAAATTACCTCTACTGATCATGTAAGCATAGACTTAAATCATAATATTAAATGGTCCAGATATATGAAAGGTAATAAAAAATAGTGAGTTTTGCGAGCTTCTAAGATCAAAAGAAAAGATGGCGTGGAATTGCGTTAAAGCTGTTATTAGCAACTGTTTGGGAGTGCGCCGTATTGAAGGCTGGCAAGGGAATGTGGATCAAATGTTAGAGTCCTTTAAAAACATGGGTGTAAATATGTCTTTAAAGATTCATATTCTCCACTACCACACGGACCATTTCGGACGACAAGTTCCGACAGAATCTAATGAACACGGAGAACGATTTCATCAGTTTGCTGCACCTCTAGAACATTGGTATAGCGGAAAAAGGCTTGACGCGATGCTCGCAGATTTATGTTGGAACTTAATAAACGAAGCTCATGGTATATAATGCAAATATTGTTGTCAAATAAATAATATGCAGGCATAACTGCATAACTACCGACTGTATAAATATTTTTCAAAAACTAAACAAATACAGTTGGTTTAATTTTGTTAACATATCTAAAAAAAAATTCAATTTGATTAAATGGTTATATTATAAATCGTAAATTAGATAGGTCTGGTGTCTCCTCTGCTGCCATTGAGCATAATAAATTCTCATATTATGATCATGATTCGAATGAAAACTTTTGGAATATTAGCAAAATGCAAAAAAGAAAACATTAAAAAAATTGGGTCAAGATTCGATTTTTTTTTTACATTTTGTCCTAAAGCTCGGGAACGGACAGATTTAGAGGCTAGATGTCTTCCCAACATTTGTAGCCCTTTCAATTCTAAGAAACTTTGCTGAAGAAAGTTTGTAAAAAGAACTGAATATTTTAGAAGTTAGAAGCAAATGGAAAAAATTCCCTTTTCGAAAAAATAACTTTGATGAAAAATTTCCGCAAAAAATTTTGTATGAAACCATAGTGATAACTTAAAAAACTAATGTGCAGTTCGATTCGCAAGACCCAAAATAGGGTGAAACCATCGAATTTTGCCATGTCTTTTTTTTTTTTTTTTTGAAAAAAACTATCACAGTGTAATGAATATGGAAAAACAAGGTGAATACTATATAATGAAGTGATTTTTGTGTATAAATAGTTAACCTTTTTTTTTAAAATTAATGTTTCTACCAGTGACCTGTTAAAAAGTGTATTTTTCTATATCTACTAATTTCAGTGAAAGAAAAAGTTGTGAATCCCGTCTCGCCCTCAAATGAAACACGTTTTTTAGTATTAGTTAATGTTTTCCCAATCTATAGTTTTAATTTCAGCTGCCACATTTTGCCCCTCTCTATGTTATACGTGTTTTTCTTCCAAGAAGTTTTTGTGTGGTCTCGCTTATTACAACGTTTGCATAAGTTCTTGCTATGTATGTATACTTTGTTTTGGTTGTGTGTTTTCAATGTTTGTGTTTTGACCGTCATATTTGTTGTACTTCTATTGAATATTATAGTTGTATTTATTTAATCAATTTGTTTGTATATACTTATGTATATACAGGCACATCATATCAATGTCAACTTTCGCTCATATATATTTTTGATATGTGGTGTTTAGAAAGGGGTTCACATGCTGATAAAGCAACAAAAGTTTTTGATAACCTGTACTATAAATTTGAATTGGAAGGTTACGAAAACATGAAAAATCAAGTGAAGAAAAAACTGGACTATATATTTAAAAAATCTGAGAAATGTGGAACAAAAGCAACAGAACTAAATCGAAAGAGATGGAAAAAAGATCGGATTGATTGGCGCAATATGAATGTATAGCACTAAATCAAAGATCATCGACATTGAATATACAGTGGCTCACAGCTTATTTCAACCAGCACCCTGAACAAAGTTTGCCTTTCTTTAAAATCTAAAGTAAAAGCGATATCAAAAATTTAAATGCAAGTAGTTAATGTAGTCTTTCAAAATATAAAATATGAATTCATTTATTTTTGAAATGTATTTTTAATATTTAGAACTGAAATACTAAAAAATCAACCAAAAAGAATGTCACAGCTTATTTCAATCAGCTAGTAAATAACAGTATTTAAACTAATATTTGGAAGAATTTTTAAATATTAATATTTGGTGTGACCACCTTTATGGTCAACTACCATTATGAGCCTTTTTGGCCAAATTTCACAAATTTTCAAAGACATTCATGTCTGGTGACTGGGCTGGTGGATGGATAACATGAGGACAGTTCCAGATGACCCACGTCTGTACAAAGCCCGCCTTATGTTTCTGGTCATTATCTTGGTAGAACCTAAAGACGTCCGCAATACCAAGATTTTCTGAGCTTTGAAGCAAATTGGCCTTCAATATCTCGAGATAAGCAGTTTTATCCATAGTCGTTTCAATATTTATTAAAGGTTTCCGACGCCTGCTGCCGAAATTCAGGCCCATACCATAACGCTGCCACCGCCATGCTTTACTGTGACCTTTAAATTTTAAGCTTGCAGTTCAGTATTGGGCTTACGCCACACATAAGAAGCTCCATCTGATCCGAAAATATTAAATTTGGACTCATCACAGAATAACACTGTATTCCAATATGCATTGTCTTTGTGCAAATTGTCCTGGGCAAACTTTAGGCGACACTTCCTATTTTTGTCACTTATAAATGGTTTCTTGCGCGCTACTCTGCCATTGAAGTCATGCTCCCGAAGCACCCGGCGAATCGTTTCTGGATGGCATGACTTGCCCAGCATTTCCTCAACTTCATTGGCCACTTTTGGAGCCGATAATCTTGGGTTTTCCTTTATTTTGCGAACAATGAAGCGCTCGTCCGATAAATTAAACATTTTCTTGGGAGCACTTCTATCTTTGTCATGGGGTCTATTTTCGCGAACAAATCGGTCAATGATGCTTTGAACTGTGGAATCACTAAGTCCAACCATCTTCCCAATTCCCTGCGGGAAGGACCAGAAGTGGCTGAGGAGAAGTTCTCGCTGCTCGATGGTTGTGCGTGGTCCCATTTTGCGTAATGAATTTTTGTGCAACATCTACTCTCAAAATATATTAGAAATATATGCTAAAATACTGAGAATATAACGACTAAAGTATAGAAAAAGAAACTACCGTTGCAAAGTGAAATAACATATCATTGCTCAGCTGTCAAAGTATGTGGTTGAAATAAGCTGTGGAATTCTATTTGTTTGATTTTTTAGTTTTTAAGTTCATTTAAGCCATTTTTGACTTACGGTTCTGTCTCTTTGTCTTCAATGATCCCCGCAACTATGCCATACCTTCGAATATACGTTTATAGTTTTAGTGTTATCAAACACAGTGGTTAAGGCCCGATTCCCACTCGATCCCTATCTGGGGAATGCTTCCGAATAACGGTGGAAGTGAAACAGAGATTCGCAGTGCCACCATTAACCATCTCTTAACAGCTGATTTTACAGCTGCCATAAGCAGACTTGTTTCACTTGATCTGTTTAACACTCCTAAGTACCGTTCTAAGCAATGTCTAGCACTTTCACTAACAATGGATCTTTCTTTGCAGGAAACATAAACTATTACTTCAAGGTTGGTTTTTTTACTCTACTTTATGTGTTAAATGTTCGCGATAAAAGATTTCAGATCACAAACCTTATAGCTTACAGAGAAGTCCGAAAAATTTATAAGTGCTTTCCAACTGCAGTTCAAAATACATTAAAAGGTGAAATAATATCAAAAGACGTGTCCGAATGCTTAAAATCTCGCCCAAATTGAAAAATAATAGTGCGAGCCAATGCTAAATTGGCCAGTGGAGGAATTTCGCAGCATACAAAAACACGGAGTGCAGTCAGCAGCACATGGCGGATGAATTGTGTTGGTGTCGGGCTAATTTTCCTATTACGGTGTTTTTTTTTTTTTTTTATATTGTCTGGACAAATATAAATAAAACGGACAAACAATTAAAAATATGATTAACTACAGCTAATTACGAGCTAAATGTGCTAAAATAGAGGTTTTCACAAGAGAAAGAGAGGCTTCTGAACTGATTACGGGATACAGAAGATTGTAATCAGAACATAGGACTCGAAAAGGTTCATGCAAAGAATAGTTAGAACTACAATGTTTTAAAGATAGAGGAATAAAATTTCTAGTAGATCTACGGGGTACAGATAGGTTTAACTTGTTCAATAGCTCAAGAGAGTCTATTTCACCTATTAAAAGTTTATGAATAAAGATAGCACCAAGCATTACTCTACGATTAATTAAAGAAGGCAGATTTATTAAAAGACGCCTACTGGAGAATGATGGCAAATTGGCATTGCGATCCCAATTTAGACCGCGAAGAGCAAAAAGCAGAAATTGCTTTTGAACAGATTCAATTTTACTTTGGTGCGTCTCATATTGAGGTGACCATATGCAAGATCTGTACTCTAAGATAGGACGGATTAATGAAGTATACAGAAGTTTGGTTGTGTACGGATCGTCAAACTCTTTTGACCATCGTTTCACAAACCCAAGAACATTCCTAGCTTTACTAACTGTAGCAGAAATATGAAGATTAAAAGGTAATTTATGGTCCATAAAAACACCTAAGTCATTAATAATATCTATTCGTTCTAAGGCAGTATCGTTAATATAATAAGTTGCTTAGTATGGAGTGCATCTAAAAAAAAGACATAACTTTACATTTAGAGCCGTTTAGGCTTAATAGGTTGGTTTCACACCAACTCTGAAGATCATTAAGATCCGATTGAAGTAGGCAAGAAGACGGTATGTCTTTAAAACTGAGGTAAAGCTTGATATCATCAGCGTACATAAGCACCCGAGAATGTGACACTACCAATGGAAGATCATTTATAAAAAGAGTGAATACCTTTTGTGTACGCTTAGAAAGATATTGAAGAATCCAATCTAGCAAAAGGCTAGGGATGCCAAGTGCGCTTAACTTATATAAAAGCAGAGTATGATTAACAGAGTCAAAGGCCTTGCTGAAGTCAGTATAAATGATACATATAAAAAACCCTAGGAACGGCTTGGAACACCTTGGCATTCAAATATAACTACAAAGATGCGACTTGGAACGGGTGGAAACACTTTGGAATTGAAATAGAACCAAAGATACGACTTGAAACGCGTGGAAACACTTTGCAATTGGAATCTAACTCCATTATCAACTGGAAGTTGCGGAAGAACTGCAGCTGCCAGTTTAGCTAAAAGTGTGGCTCCGCATAATTCATAATTCAATCAAACCGTTTTAACCGGGGCTACTCTAGATTTCGCTGCAAGAAGGCAGCACGATATGCCTTGGTCATTGCTAACGCGCACGTAAATTGCGGCACCATTAGCCCGCTGTGACGCATCGCAAAAACAATGGAATTGGATGTCGGAATTTGTGTCATGGAGAACCCATCGTGGAATTCGGATCTGGTCAAGGAAGGAGTAGCTCTTTGTAAAATCCTGCCACCTGTAATGGAGTTCACTGGGCAATTGATCATCCCACCCTAGCTTTTGTAGCCAAAGCTCTTGCATAAACACCTTAGCTTAAATCACAAAGGGAGCCAGCCAGCCAGCGGGGTCGAATAACTTGGCGATCTGCCCGAGGACTTCTCGCTTAGTATAAGCTGTCTTGACATCTTGGGGTGAGATGACAAAATAAAACTCATCCGTAGTCGCTTTCCATCGGATTCCCAGTGTTTTCGCTGTGCTAGCCTCTTCGATATCGAGGAAATCAGCATTCAGTAAATGACTCTTTGGAATGCAACTGAGCACGCTCTTCACATTCGATGTCCACTTGCGCAAGGGAAAGCCAGCTGAACCCAGAGCGTCTTGAAGTTCATTGACCATTGCGATTGCCGTTGCTTCATTATGAGCCCCTGCCAGGACATCATCGACATACATATAGGACTTGATAATATCGCTAGCCAAAGGAAATTTGGATTGTACATCACTTGCGAGTTGCTGAAGTACTCGGATGGCTAAGAACGGAGCACAGTTAATGCCAAACGTGACGGTATTCAGCTCGTAATCACCAAGTTGCCCCTCTTTATTTCGGAACAGGATCCTCTGAAATGGCGTATGGATTGGATCGAACATAATTTGGCGGTACATTTTTGTGATGTCAGCATTGAAAACTACCCGGAAAAAACGCCACTTGAGAATCTGAGTAGTGAGATCGGACTGAAGTACCGCACCAGGGTAAAGTATGTTGTTGAGACTTACTTACTCCGTTGGTAGACTTGCTAGAGGCGTTAGAGACTACCCGTATATTTGTTGTGGTGCTGTCGGGCTTGAAAACCGCATGGTGTGGCAAATAAAAATTGTTATTAGTGCCGTCAAATGGAACCTGACGCATGTGGCCCAAGTCCAAATATTCTTGGATGACGGCGTCATACTCAGTTTTTGCCGGAATATTTTTAAGGAGCCGGCTTTCGTTTTTTAGGAACTGAGCCAATGCCCCTGGTCTGGAATGACCAAGGTTGATGTTGGTTGGATCTCGAAACGGAAGTGAGACCGTATATCTCCCCGAAACATCTCTTCTTGTGGTCTTCTGGAAATTGACCTCGCAAACAGAGTCAGAATCTTCTACCGGTTTGCCCGGTAGATCCTCCACCTCCCAAAACCTTGTGAGAAGAGTTTCAAGTCCCTCCTCTCTGCTAACAGCGACCCTCGTGGTGAACGCGGCACATGAACTAACGGGGCCCCTTGCAACGGGCCTGAAATGACCCAACCGAATCTCGTCTCTTGAGCCATTAAAGATCCGCGCACTTCGGTCTGGATGCCGGAAAGAGTCACCGCTGGTATGACATCAATGCCAAGAAGTAGATCGATCTTTGCCTTTAATCTGAAGGAGGGGTCGGCTAGAGGAATATTGGGCATTCCTTCCAGTGTGGCTTGGGCTATCGTACATGACGGCAAATCATCAGCAACTTGGGACAAGACAAAAGCATCTCTATCTGGACTGGAGGTCCATGCGATGACCGAATGCTTATGTGACAGACCTTCAAGGTTCTATTGACCTTTCCGTTAATGCCTGTCACTTCGGCCCTGACAGTTTGGAATGGTAACTTCATGAGTCGGAACATTCTTTCGGATATGAAATTGGCATCCGAAGCCGGGTCTAATAGCGCCCGTGAAGCATAAGTAGTGCCCTTGTGCCAAAAGTCCACGATGGCTGTACCTAGCAACTTATCTCGTGAGGACCTTGCTTCAGAGGTAAAGTTAGTCCGGATAATATTGTGCGAACTGGGCTGAGCTGGGACCGGCGTTGGATTATTCTCCGGTCGGGCGTCCTTGTGCTATGCTCTTGTGACGCCCCTTGCACGTGAAGCAATTGTGCTGACTCGGACAATCTTTTACTTGGTGTCCTCTTGCGAAACAGTTCAGACAAAGGGACTTTTTCTTTATGTATGCCACCCTCTCTGGCACCGTCATCTGAAGGAAGCGGGAACATCGACGTACCGGGTGATTCTCCTTCATACAGAGATCACAGGATTTTGGTTTGGTATTAGCCTTTCGGGTGGCTGGAAGCGGATTTCGTGGAGGTTTCGGTGTGGGAACCGAAATAGCCATTGCAGTTGTATTTTCCACTGCTTCGACCGTACGGAAACGCTCAGTGAGGAAATCGTTCATCATTTGCCACTCTGGAATGGCAGTCTTGTCTCCCAGAGATTGTTCCCATAATGAAAGGGTATTCTTTGGCAATTTGATGGAACAAAAAAATACGAACATGCCTCCCCAAGTGGTTACTGGCAGGCCACAGTGCTCAAAAGCGCGAATGGATGCCTGCAGAGCATTCTGATGATCCTGTAATGCTTTTCCGGACTCATGGGAAATTTGAGGCAGGTCAAGAAGTGCTCGGAATTGGCTGTTCACGATAAGTCGCTTATTTTCGAAACGCTGTTTGAGTGCATTCCATGCCGTTTCAAAATCATCATTTGTAAGCGGGAATTTTGCTACAATGAGGTTGGCTTCACCCCTCGTTTTCGCTAGGAGATAGTACAGCTTTTCAACGGGGGAAATTCGCGAATCGCTTATGTAGATGTCTGTAAACAAGTCACGGAACGTGGGCCATTTTAAGTAATCTCCCGTAAAGACTTCTATGTCAATGGGTGGCAATCGACAGCCTCGTTCTGCTGATGCAGAGGTAGGCGCATGACGGTTCGGAGGAATAGGAGCAGACGCTTCATGGATAAGCTCGTTTAATCGTGCCGTGCATCGCTCGTAAACTTGATAGCATTTGTCATATTTAGCTTGGATGGCTAAATCTTCAGAGTTATCGTCTTTCCCATCTGTGAGTGCCTCGCATTTCTCATATTCCTGCTCGACCTTCTCCCACAACGCTTGAACTCGATCACGACGGACTTGGAGCGGACAGTGAAGTGACGTGGGTTTTAGTGGGAATTAGTTTATCGCAAATGGAGACAAACTTCTTCAAAGCCATGGTGGAAGCAGCTAAAACCCTTTTGGTTTCGGACCGAGTGACTCTTGGGGCGGTTACCAAAATCTGTGGAAGTGGTGCCAATGATTTGACCTCTTTTTGGCTTGCTCGTCGTGGCTCTGACGTGGCTTGCTGAAAGGTCGTGCTCGATGGTGCGGACGTGAGAGCTAATGGACTAGAGAGGGTCTGAAATGCTCGGGAAGGAGGAGTAGTAGGGCTGGTACTCCTCTGGCGCTGACCTGGAGCAGCAATTAAGGATTTGCTCGGCGCTGCAGTGTTCTCAGCTGCTTTCTCGTCTTTTGACGGGCTCGTGCTCATAAACCCAGGGAATGGCGGTTATAAAGTGGTGAGCTGGTTTGGCACGGCTTGAAAATTAGCCCAAAAAGACAAACTGGAACGTTTGGGAAAAACTGGAACACTACCAAACCACTCAAAGAACGGCTTTGAAATGCCTTGAAATAGATTAAAAATCCAGAAAACGAGCTGGTACGTTTGGAATGACTTGGAACACTGCCAAAAAACCCTAGGAACGGCTTGGAACACCTTGGAATTCAAATATAACTACAAAGATGCGACTTGGAACGGGTGGAAACACTTTGGAATAGAAATAGAACCAAAGATACGACTTGAAACGCGTGGAAACACTTTGCAATTGGAATCTAACTCCAAAGATACGACTTGGACCGCGTGGGAATACTTTGGAATTGCAATATAACTCCAAAGTTGTGACTAGAAACGCGTGGGAATACTTTGGAATTGAAATATAACTCCAAAGATGGGACTGGGAAAGGGGGAAACACTTTGGAATTGAAATAGAACCAAGGATACGACTTGAAACGCCGGGAAACACTTTGCAATTGGAATCTAACTCCAAAGATACGACTTGGAACGCGTGGGAATACTTTGGAATTGCAATATAACTCCAAAGTTGTGACTTGAAACGCGTGGGAATACTTTGGAATTGAAATATAACTCCAAAGATGCGACTGGGAAAGGGGGAAACACTTTGGAATTGAAATAGAACCAAGGATACGACTTGAAACGCCGGGAAACACTTTGGAATTGGAATCTAACTCCAAAGATGCGACTTGGAACGGGTGGAAACACTTTGGAATTGAAATAGAACCAAAGATACGACTTGAAACGCGTGGAAACACTTTGGAATTGGAATCTCACTCCAAAGATACGACTTGGAACGCGTGGGAATACTTTGGAATTGAAATAGAACCAAAGATACGACTTGAGACGCGTGGGAATACTTTGGAAATGAAATATAACTCCAAAGATGCGACTTGGAACGGGTGGAAACACTTTGGAATTGAAATAGAACCAAAGATACGACTTGAAACGCGTGGGAATACTTTGGAATTGAAATATAACTACAAAGATGCGACTTGTAAACACTTTGGAATTGAAATAGGACCAAAGATACGACTTGAAACGCGTGGAATTCAATATTAAAAAACCCAAGATACGACTTGGAAACGATTTGGAATCAGAATAAACAAAAGCGCGGAGCACAAATTTTTAATAATTAAATATTATTCGATTTTTCCTCAACGTGACCCTTTAACATATATACCCCACAAAGTGCCTGCCAACCTAGGGTATACAGCGCAGCTACTTTTGGTCGTTTGCTTTGTGCCGGTCTTTGGCACATGAGCTTGCAGCTGTGCTGGTATACTGCAGTTAAGCGGTACTTATGTATGCACGTATGTATGTATGTATATAGGCTGCAAGGGGTAGCGGGATTTTGTTCGCGGTGATGGAAAAATATATTTGTGTGCGAAAAAATTGTGGAATATATGTATGGATATGTATATGAGTATCAATATGTAAAATTTGATGTATGGAAAAAAATATGTATATATATATGGATATGAAGATATATATGTAAAATTTTATGTATGGAAAAATATGTATATATAAGTATGTGTATGGATATGTAAAATGTTGGAGTATATATATATGTATTTAAAAATTTTTTTTTTTTTGTTTTAAGTATGAAAATATGGAATGGCGATATGCAGAGGTGTGAATGGATCGGATTTCTTTATATGTATAAATTAATATTTTTTTATATATTCTTTTGCTGTGTCTAACCGATATGCCCCAACTTTATAGGGTGTCGCAGGACACCAGAAATGTCTAAGTGCGGCTCTTATATGTGAGAGGGTGGTTCACTTTCTTTTTTTTTTTTTTAAATCTTTATTAGTTGTATGAAAATTTTCTTCTCTTCGTTGGAACCACCTTTCACTGCGCGCACACTTTTCCCAGGAGTGGACTGTATTTGCACAAAACCTTTATTTTTGGATTTAATGTAGCACTGGATATGTTTGTAATTTTTGTCACATTCACACACTCTGCTTGCATATATATATATTTTATATGTAGGAGATCACTTTTTTCGTAGGTTTGATTCACTGCATACATACATATGTGTTAATATTTTTTTTTTCAAATTGCGAAAAAATATATATTGAAAACAGGCAAATAAAATATGGCGCCTTATATACTTGGCCTATATATGCCAAAGTGCGGGAAAAAAACTTGAAGTGGGCGAACCAATATGGCGCCTTATGTACTGGACACATATATATGTATGAAAATTTGAGGACCAAAATTTTCTCTCCTTTGAGGAGGAAAAAATTGCGCGAAAGTAATTTTACTTTGATTAGGAGAATCAAGGGCAACAATTATATGTATGTGAGTATGGGTACGGATGCTGGAGGCATGTACATGTACTCATATACCTATAATTTGGAAAAAATTACTTAGCTTGAAATATGGATAAAATTCCACCGATGCTAATGGTTCGAGAGGATCTTAGTATCCGGCTCGAAGGACCAAATGTTTATGTGGGGGGGTCGAACTTCCTTCTGGTTTGGGGCAGCTAGATGAATTTTCCCTTTTTTCTCCAGTAAAATGATGATACGCAGAGAAAAATTTCAATTCACTTGTACCTATGTATATTCAGGTATATAATTCAACTAAACCTAGCTTACTTAAGAGCAGGGCACCAAGCCCCGCTTGGAGCGAAGTGTGGGGAGTTCTTTTGTGGGGAGAGCGATGGGCATCATCGGGAGAGCGGCGCGAGGTGAAAGCTTCCGCCTCCTTTAACCCTTGTGTTGCCTGGTTGGGCATAAACACACGGCATTCTTGAACCCTTTGATTGAGTGAGATGTAAATTCTAATAGGTTAGTAGTTGTCGATCTACGTTTTTTAAGCCCATGTTGGGATGACGAAATGATTGAGCTACAAAAATGCTGCAATTGATGTTATTATTTTCTCAAATTCTTTGGGTATGGCAGACGATTTAAAAATACCCCTATAATTGGAGGCTTCGGACTTCTTCCCCTTTTTGTGAAGAGGAATAATATATGATTCCTTCCAAATAGGTGGGAAGGCGGAAGATGTGACGGACAGTGTAAACAACTTAAGTATTGACTTACATAGGGCCTCTGCGCAAAACCTTAATACGCAGCCTGGTATTTCATCAGAGCCAGGTGCATATATTGGTTTGACGGATGGTTTGATGGGGATAAAGAGGATTTGCTTGATAAATCGAAGAGGAATAAGTTGTTTTGAAAAAATCAGCAAACATATCGGCAATTGCCTGATCATTGTCAGCTTTATTGTTTTCGAAAGACAAGTAAGATGGGTGCACTGATGTCTTACGTTTTACATTGACAAATTTATAAAATTGAAGATAATCCTTATAGCAATGTGAATTCAGCATCATAAAATTTGATCGAGCAACTACATATAGGGAAAAATCCGATGCTTTACCGGATTTTTTAAATCTTTTATAGCATCTTGATTTTACGTTCTTCAAGTTACATAACTCACTTGAAAACCAAGGAGGTCTATCAGACCATCCTTGAGTCACACGCGGGACACAAACATTAAGGAACGACTCAAGAGTTTTATAGAAGACAGAAATGGCAGAGTTCATATCCGTGCGAGTATACAGATATGTCCAATCATTAGTTAACAAGAGTTTTTTAAGTTTAGTAAAGTTTGTCTTGCGAAAACATCGGGTTTGAGGCATCAAGTTATTGTGTCGAGACATAAACCCAAAAGGAAGGTCAATGGTTACATCCACAATTGGATGAAACAAAAACAAACTATGAATTATAAATTGAGATCGCGGGTGTAAGCAAAAAATAGAACGAAATCAAAAACTAAGCAGCGCAACAACAAAATTATATTTGCGTTTGTATAGCAAATTACTAAAAATTGATAAAACAATGAATTTAAATTGAATATTATAAATTAAACTTCACGAAAGAACGAAAGACAGTAATTAAGCGAGTGCACAAAAAAAAAACGACCGACTTCGGTGAGTGACAATATGTTGGTCCTATTAGCTACATACAGCTAGATATCACAATGGACAAAGATGTTTACGTTAAAATCACTTTGTTTCGACTTTCAACAAGTCAATGACTTGAAACACATACGGGAATTGGCAAAAGCTCGAATTGATAATGCAGGAGTAGATTAATTGAAGTGGCCCGCATAGTCACTCGATCTGAACCCGATCGAAAATTTGTAGTGCGACGTTAAGAAGGGAGTAGATGCTGCAAAGCCAGCCACTATAAATGGTCATTCGACTGCTATAGAGCGTACTTAAAAGTCCATAATACCAGAAAGGTGCCAGAAACTAATACATTCCAAGCCGCGTCGCTGCCCAGCTGTACTGGGGAATAATGAACCAGCCACTAATTATTAACAGGCTAATATTGACTTGGTCTTCATTTTGAAACTATTTCAGTGGAATTGCATGATATGCTTTAAAATTTTGTTGTCTTTAAAATATGTGCTACTATTATTTTGCTCGCATCAGCGCAAACTCCTCCGAGACCGTAAGAGCTACAGTAGGCAAAAAAACAAATTGGCTTAAATTGAAAATGTACATGATTGACCACATTGTCTGTACGCTGAGACTGTATAATGCGGAAGGCATTGGCATGTGTGTCTGTGCACTCGAGTCAAGGTTGGAAGCTGCAGCTTTGGTATCTACCGCACCTCCTTCTACCTATACCCAAATTGATGACGGACCTACAAATCAGCAAATTGAACAACTAGTTACGCCAAAACGAAGTCCCAGAAGAGAATGGCAGAATACTCGATCACCAGCACCAAAACTTCGCCTAAGGCATGCCAACCGCAGCCTTTCTAAAGCCTTTGACAACAATAAGACTTTAAGCGCTTTTACAGAGACTGGTATGTCGATTAGGGGTCAAACTGGTGGATGAGCCTGTTGGGACAAAGAGAAGGCATCTGTCTTTGCCACTAACCTTAAAATGGTTTTCAAGCCAAATCTAACATCAAACTCGTTCGTACTTCGAGTACCATAACGTGTTGCGATTACTTGGATCCAATCGAAGGAGATTTCTGCAGTTATAAAAAACACTTAAAGAAAAAAATAGGTCCAGGACATGACTTAATTGCTCCGAAAATGAACCTAGAACTTTCAACCCTAGAAGTTCACTACATCTGCAAACTGTTCAGCGTTATAATTAAACATTGCTTTTTCCAGAATGGAAAAAGGTCCACTATCATCGGGATCCCTAAAGCAGGAAAGAACAAAACCCAGGCATAGAGAAAATTCTACATCCGTGTCTTTCGAATCTATACATAGTCAATCGCATAACATCTGAAATACGAATGCTGATTCTAACTAAAAGAATACTGTACGGCTCTCGTCCTCCATGTTGCTTGATAAAGGTCCTACAACATCCATCTTTGCCGATGACACGGCAATTTTCAGCGGATTCAAATGCGCTGCAAATCTAACAACGTACCAGTTCCTGAATCGCGCGACGTCATTTATCTTGGCATCCACATAGACAAAAGGATAATTTGGTGTAAGCATATCGAAACGAAGAAATCGCAGCACAGCTCGTTCCTCTCTACGTCAGGAGTATAAAGTCCTTCTATACAACTCCGAACTGATGACCAACTGGACCAAAGTACACGATTTCATAGCAAAAAAAAAAAAAAAAAGAACAATAAAAGAAACAGTAAATTCGTTTTTCCTCTATCCCATTCATAATTCATAATCAAGGGAAAAAACACAGTTTTCTTGATAAAATTGCTATAAGCGAAACTCAGGATAAAGTTGAGCTCTAAAATTTGTTAGACCATACCGCTTTCAGCTACAAGATGAGGTAATAAATAAAATAGATGAGCCATCAAATTGTTTTACCTTAATTGGTAAATGGGGTACGATGGTACTTCAGGGCAGAAAGTTGAAAATAATAATTTTGAAGAAAACAACTTGTTTGTCACATCCTATTTCCCGTTGCAATTTATTACAAAGACACCAAATGATCCGGAAAACAAAATAATTTGGAAAAATCCAACACCATTCTCTACCCGTTACTGTCGTCCTATTAGATTTCAATTTAAAAAGGAATCTGTTGAGTTGACTGTCGAAGAGGAAAAATATTTTAAAAGGAAAATTCAAGAGCTGATCCCAACCAAATATAAAACATCAACTAATCGAACAATTCATGTGAAACATATCTTGCAACACAATGGTTGATGGAAAAGTTTGCAATGCATTAACACAAACCTCCTTGGCAAAATGCCACATTTACGGAGCGCAACCCACGGAGATGAACGATGTATATAAATGTTTGCAAAAAAAAATTGATAAGGAACACTTTGAATTTGGATTATCTCCTCTACATGAATACATTCGATTTTCGAATACTTTCTCCACTTGTCATACAGATTGGAAATCAAGAAATGGCAAATAAGGTCTTATAAGGAAGATAAAGAACATTTTCAAAAACGAAAAAAAGTATACAAGAGGAATCCCGGGCCAAATTGGGGCTGATTGTCGAAAAACCAAAAATTGGAGGTAGTGGATCTACCAATGACTGTAATACGGCCAGAACGTTTTTTAATAATGCAATTTTGTCTGCCGAAATAACAGGCATTGACGAAAGTCTTATTGAAATTCTTCTACGTTATTGCAAGCCTTGTCCTCAGGATATTCTATAAATGTGGACAGGTTTAGAAAATTTGCGTTGGATACAGCAAGACCAACAAAGCAAAAATATAGTTGGTATTACCTGCCCCCGTCAGTCCACAAAATATTAATTCACGCACCTGATGTCATAGCAAATGCATTACTATCTATTGGAGAGCTCTCCAAAGAAGCTGCTAAATCCAGGAATAAGGACATCGAAATGTACCGACTCCATCACACCAGCAAGATTTCTCGTGTAGCAACAAATACAGATTTGCTTAACAGATTGTTATTGAGTTCGGATCCTTTTTTAACCGGACAAAGAAAACTTAAAAACAAAAATAAATGTATTCTGCTCAAATCTGTTTTTGAATTGCTGAATTAAAATTCATATCATTAAAATTTATTTGTTTTCACTTTCATTTGATGTTGTTTAGTAAAATTTAATTTAATTAAATTGTTTATTTTTTTAACAGTTTCTCATAATAAATTAGAAAAACATGTTACTTTCCACTTTAAGTTTTATTCATGAACTTGTAACAGCATGATAACCGTTTGGTTTATAATTTGTAAGTACTAAATAAAGCAAATTTCAAAAATTTATATTGAAATTTTCACGCGAAGAATTTTAGCCGCCATTTCTATACAGCACCGTCCACTGTGTGGACTTACGGTGGCGTATTATGGGTAAACGGAAGTACCAGAAATGTCGAAGGCATACAAAATCCGTTTTTATTTATCCCCTGTTTTTAAATTAAGTACTAGACTAAGAAGAAATATTTAAAAATTGTTCTTAGGCTCTAAGTTAAGAGAAAGCTTAACAAATAAATTAAACGTTATAAAAAAACGAAACAAAAAAACTTCAACTTTTTTCAAGGTGAAGCTTATTAGGTTATATTGGGTTCATTAACATGTCGGACGTCAACTCCGCTAGTTGTACAGATAACTTTATCTAGGAATCCTTTAAGTATCAAGTTGCAAACTTTTGACCAATTTTAAAATTAACTTGATTTGATTAAAATAATCTTGTTTGTAAATTTTGAACACTTTTTTCAGTATGCTGCGAATATGCTAAAAATAAAAGACCGAGGACTATTGAATACTCTAGGTCCCATAACTCCTGCACCAACAGGTCATTCATTACTTTTTAAAATGGGAATAAAAAATATCAAAGAAGCTAACTTTGGCAATGCCGAAGTTTATATACCCTTGCAGTCCTTGGCAATAGTTTTTTTACATTTTGAAATTTCTTTCCTTGCAACTCAATTCATCAATACACAAACAAAACGTTCAAATTATTTATCTTTTTACTAAAAATTTTTTTTTCCATCATTCCGTAAGCAAAGCACAACACGCATACACATACATACAGTTCGTATAGCGCTGCGTCTGTGTGTGTGTATGGATGTGCTCTGTTTGATTTGCTGATGACGTAGTAAGCAGCAAGCAGCGATGCCGGCAGCGCTTGAACAAATTTGTATTGACTGTAACTTGTGTTCTATTTATCCGATCAAATTCAAATTTTGTGATCTGAGATTTTATATCAAATTCTATTATATCGGTATTTCATGGGGATACTCCAATTTTTCCAAAAATGTTTGTTCCAGAGCTATATGATATAGTAGTCCGATCCTGACAATTTTCATACTTTATCATCTCCGGGCTAAGAGTAGCTCAAATATGAAATTTGATTCCGATAGCTCTTAAGATGCCAGCGTGAAGTTGATTTGCACAGACGGACGGACGAACGGACGAACGGACGGACGGACGGACAGACGGACATGGCTATATCGACTCAGCTTCTCATGCTGATCAGGAATATATATACTTTATGGGGTCGGAAACGTCTCCTTCTGTGCGTTACAAACATCTGACCAGTTTTATAATACCCTCTGCAAGGGTATAACAAGAGCTAGAACTGAAAACAACGCATTTTGTTTTTAAGTGATTAAACTATTAAAAGAGTAAGCACTTGCGTCCATTTCTCAGTAGACTTCTTCCAATGAACAGTCTAAATTGTCGCCAGCATGGAGAGAACTTAAATGTACAAATATACAAAGTAATACTACAGCCTGAATTGCAAAAAAAACCAGAGGGCCGGGGCTAACTTCGACTGCGTCTAAGTTTGTATACCCTTGCAACTTTTTTGGAACCTCTTTCCCTATCTATAGCCATCAAAGGAAAAAACGTTTTATCTAAAAAGGCTAATGTTTGCGAAAGAACGGCCTACAATCTTCGGAAATGACGAAGATATTCATCAAAGTCACTGTATTCCAGCGATCGTTCCTATGGGATCTATATGATATAGTAATCCAACCTTCATCAAATTCGGCATAGTCATTAACAGATTTAATATATCTAACATATTTTAATTTTGAAAGCAATCGCATCAAAAGTAACGAAGTTATTGACAAACGTCACTGTTTCTGACCGATCGTTCCTATTGGAGCTATATGATATAGTCACCCGATCTGGATCAAATCTGGCACAGTGGTTTATAGGTATAATAGACTGACCAATATTAAATTTCACGACAGTAGCTGAGAAATTAACGAAGTTATTGAGAAAAGTGACTGTTCGTGACTTTGCCGTTTGTATGGGAGCTATATGATATAGTGGCCCGATTGGGCTGAGTCCGAGATATACAACCTGTGCACTAAAAACATGCCTACATTCAAAATTACTGTAGTTCTTGCGGTCTCGGAGGAATTTGCGCTGATCCAGACAGACGGACGTACGGACAAACTGTGCAGTATATTCAAGCGTACATGCAAAGCTTTAGCTCTGTAGCTCTTACGTCCTAGAAGGAGTTCGCGTCGATCCAGATGGACGGACAGACGGACGGACTGAGGGACATGGCTATTTGAACTCGTCTCGTCGTCTTGATCAAGAATTTTTATACTTTATATGGTCGGAGACGCTTCCTTCTATGCGTTACACACTTCTGACCAAAATTAATATACCCTTTTTGCAAGGGTATAACAATACGCTTCAACTTTTTGTTGTAGAAAATATCATTAAATAAATGACCACAAACAACCTGGTTCTCCTAATGGATCCGATATTGCAAGGGTATAACAATACGCTTCAACTTTTTGTTGTAGAAAATATCATTAAATAAATGACCACAAACAACCTGGCTCTCCAAATGGATCCGAACTCAGATCCTCGCCAAACGTGCGACTAAAAAGGAAAGCAAAAAAATGTTTGTTTTACAAATATTTTTGTAATTAAAAGTGTTGTGTCCACAGTAGAGAGGTACGCGCGTTCTTCTTGAGAGCTTATGCTAGACTGACCGTTTATTGATGTGTAAAGACAATGTTACCATATCTAAGGAATACTAGGTTTAACAATGTTGGGAAATGCTTATTTTAGACTTTAAATGATACATAACACATCTCCCCCTTTAAATTATAAACGGTAACTAATTTTTAGATTTTCGGAAATCGTGTGGCTTGAACCGATTGACTTCCTGGCGAGCTCTTGTACTTTGTCGAACAGGTATACCAGAACGTCGTCGCGAAGATTGGTTTCGATTTGGAGTTTCATTCGACGTTGCTGCATTTTCACCAGGATCAGGAACAGTTTCTTGAAGGGTATTGGGAAGATCGTGATGCGTTTCTGGCTGGTCTTCTTGTAATTGTGGTGTTGAACAAGGAGCTGGTTGTGGTATTTCAGGAACGAACCAATACTTAGTCGGGTTGTGCTCGGACGTGTTGTCTGACATTCGTGGTTTGATTTGGTTGAAATGGCGCTTGATAAAGCCCTTTGATGTACGTACGACGTACAGCATTCGTCCAATTGGTCGATCGATAGTGCCTTCGATCCACTTTTCTCCCCTCGAGAAATTTCTGGAAAATACCTTTTGATTTGTGCTGTATTTTGTCAGCTCTTGCTTAGTTTCGACAGGCTTTTCGAAAAGTTGACTTAATACGGTGCGAACTGAACGACCGTGAATTAACTCAGCAGGCGATTTACCTTGTGCATTGGGGGTGAATCTGTAAGAAGCAAGGTATTTCGTTACTGCTGTTCGTACAGGCAAACCTTCCTGAATATTTTTCTTCACAGAAATTTTAAAAGATTGTACAAATCGCTCAGCCAATCCATTAGAGGCTGGGTGAAATGGTGCTGTTGTTATATGCTTGATTCCATGGAGTATGCAAAACTCTTTGAATGCTTCAGACGTAAGCTGCGGTCCATTATCGCTGACCATAGTCTTAGGATATCCTTCGATTGCAAAAATTGAAGACAAAGCTGAGATTGTTTGGGCGGTTGTTACCGATGTCATTTGAACAGTAAACGGGAACTGCGAGTATGCGTCTACACAAATTAACCACATGGCATCGAATATTGGGCCAGCGAAGTCGATGTGGATTCGCTCCCAAGCTGTGGTTGCTGTAGGCCAACTCTGGTATTGTCGTGGTGGCGCTGGATTGTTGCTCTTGCAGATGTTGCATGACTGAGCTAGCTTTTTTATGTCTTCATCAATGGAAGGCCACCAAACATGTTTCCTTGCAATTTGCTTCATGCGAACAATGCCCCAATGTCCCTCATGTAATAGTTTAAGGACTTTTGGACGTAGACTGGTTGGAATCACCATACGATTTGCATCTGACTGTAAACATAGTAAGTGATCAATAATTGTTAAAGCAAACTTACGATTAAAGTATGGCAATAAATCTTCGTTGCCACTTTCTAACTTTTCTGGCCATCCTACAGAAACGTAGTGCAGGACTTGTTTGAGGATTTTATCGTTATTCAAATGCTCGAGAATAGTTTCTGCATTAACCGGTGGATTGATTTCCCTTATTAAGTTGCAAGCTTCCTCCTCTTTATCGAATTCTATATCAGTTCCAATTGGTAGTCGGGAAAGAGCATCAGCATTGCCATGTGCAGATGTCGCCCGATACTGGATATCAAAATTATAAGCCATTAGAATGATACCCCAACGTTGTAGTCTATTTGAAGTCATCAATGGAAGATGTTTCCCTGGATTGAAGATTGATACAAGCGGCTTGTGATCGGTTAACAGTATGAACTTCCTCCCATACAGATATTGGTGAAATCGTTTAACTCCGAAAATTATTGACAATCCCTCTTTTTCTATTTGACTGTATTTCTCTTGATGTTTGTCGAGTGTTTTCGAAGCAAAAACAATGGGTCTCTCTTGACCATCGTGTTGAATATGAGAAAGGGCTACTCCGAGACCAAAAGATGATGCGTCTGCTGCAAGCACGATCGGTAAATTTTCATCAAAATGCGCCAGTTGCGTTGCGTTAATAATGTGAGACTTCAGAGATGAAAAGGCTTGTAGTTGATTCGGACCAAAATAAAATTTTACATTTTTTCTACGAAGTTGGTTTAATGGTGCTGCCAACTGTGAAAAGTTTGGTATAAAGTTGCAATAGTAATTTACTTTACCCATAAATGCTTCCAATTGCTTCAAATTTGAGGGCGGTTTTAATAGTCGTACAGCTTCTAATCCGGATGTGTCTGGCAAAATTCCAGCAGCACTAATCCGTCTTCCCAAGTATTCGATTTCGTCTTTGAAAAAGAAGCACTTTTCCTCTTTGCATTTGATTCCGTTTTCTTGAAGTATGTTTAAAACTTGTTCGATTCGTTTTAGATGTTCTTCGCTTGTTGGAGCTGAGATGATGATGTCATCTAGGTAGTTGCCACAACCTTCTATTCCCTTTAGAAGTTGCTCAAGATATCTCTGGAAGATTGCCGGTGCGCTGGCAATTCCATACGGAAGGCGCTGATATTGAAATAGGCCCAATGGCGTGTTGACGACCATGAATTGCTTGGTTGCCTCATCTAGTTCCATCTGAAGATAGGCGTCTTTTAGGTCTATTTTGCTGAATTGCTTACCATGACGAATTATGTGAAATAGGGACTCTTTTGTTGGTAATGGATACTGCTCTATGTCGATTTGTGCGTTAACTGCTTGCTTAAAGTCACCACAAATCCTAATGTCTCCACCTGGCTTAGGTGCTAACACAATGGGGGATGCCCAGTTGCTAAATTTGATCGGTTTCCAAATATTTGCTTCCGTGAGACGATTTGCTTCGGCTTTGAAATGTTCCAATTGAGCAAATGGAATTTGACGGCTTTTGCAAAATTTGGGTGTTGCTGTAGGTTTTAAAAATACGCTGGCTTTGAAATCTTTTATGGTACCCATGGCAGGCTCGAACACTGACTTATATTTGCAGCAAAGCTCTTTAATTCGAATATTTTCTTGCTCGTAAATCTTACATATTTGGACAATGTCGAATCCAAATTTTTTAAATAAATCTGTTCCGAAAAGATTGGCTTCGTCTCTTTTACTAGTAACAATGATTACAATATTTTCGACTTTTTTTCCACACTTTGCGACAGTGTGCAATTCGCCTAGTATTGGTATTGGAATGTGTGTATATGCGAAAAATTGTCTGGAACATTCTTGCAATTTTGGTTTATTCAGTAATAAATATGTTTCAAAATTTATCACTGAAGCTGTTGACCCTGAGTCCATTTGAAAAGTAATAACTTGATTCAATATTTCGACATCAATTAGCTTTTTACGATTTTCGTTTTTGACTTGACCCGTTATAGTGTTTACTTCTTCCATTAAATTTGCTTCTTCTCTTTTTTGTGTCTGCGAATTACTTTTGTCTTGCTTTGACATACACACGACAGATATATGGCCTTTTCTACCACATTTGTAACATACGGCGTCACGATACTTGCATCTCTCTCTAGTGTGAGACGTTCCACACCCAGAACACGACTTCCACGAGTTTTTGCACTGTTTCTCTTTGTTCGGTTTATTCTGATACTTTTTGAAAATATGGATCGCGTTGAGTGGAACTTGACTCTCTCTCTTATCTTTAAGGGTTGCAACGGTTTTTGTCGTTGTCTCATAGGTCTCCGCAACCATGAGCACATCTTGAAGAGTCGGCTGGTGCTTTTGAAGAGCAGCTGCCCGTACTGCATCATACGGGGTATGTACGATGATCTGATCCCGGATCATTTCATCTACGTAGTTGGACAAACAACCTTGTGCAGAACACACAAATTGACATTCACGAGCGATCCCGCGCAAATCGGCTACCCACTCCTTGTGTGTTTGACCATGTGCCATCTCTTTCTTTAAAAATTCGTAGCGCGCTGCTACAATATGACGCTTAGTTGTGAAATGTACAGTAAGTTTGTCTGTGAGCTCTTTATATGTATGAGTGTTTAAGTTGCTACTCCCGAAGAGATTTTTAAGAAGCTCGAACAAACTGACGCCACACCAAGAAAGAAAATATGCTTTTTGTTTTTCGTCTGCACTGACCGAATATGCATTAAAATGTTGCGATAACTGTTCTAGATAAGACTCCCAATTTTGATTGTCTTTGTCAAATTTGTGAAATGGAGGACACATAGCTAATTCACCCGCGTGGCTTGAATTACTAGCACTAGATGAAGAATTATTCCCAAGAATTTCTCTCATCCATTGTCGTTGTTGTTCTAGAATGTTCGTTGTGAATTGCTGTTGCTGGGAAAGCAATTCTTGAAATTCCGCGCTTTCTATTGGCATCTTGATGAGAATTAATGACTGACCAACTAGATTTTACACAATTATTGTAGCTAAACGTTTTTAATTTGTTTTTTGCCTCGTCGCCATTTATGTTGTGTCCACAGTAGAGAGGTACGCGCGTTCTTCTTGAGAGCTTATGCTAGACTGACCGTTTATTGATGTGTAAAGACAATGTTACCATATCTAAGGAATACTAGGTTTAACAATGTTGGGAAATGCTTATTTTAGACTTTAAATGATACATAACAAAAAGTTTATTGAAAAATTAGCAAATTAAAAAAATGTGATAGTTTCTCGTGATAGAACCAGCTACAGACCCTTATCAGGTATTGTTAGGACTGATCAGGTAACCAATCTTGTAACGGGCTCATGAGCTAACATGTACCATTGGCGTCTATCATTATTTTGTTCCATATTTTATAACTTAACTCTTACTAAATCAATGAACCCCGATAAAACATTTTTTTTTACTTTTTCTTTACATAAATATCATCGATAAGAAAACGTTTTAGACGCAATCAGAAAGTGACGTAAGTAAGTCGTCTCGCACACTTCAGTATGACATGCACCAGGGGACAAAATATTTTAAATGTTAATTCTTTTTACAAGTCTCTATCTCGGTCACTCTTACCAACACACGAGCACTCTATCGTCCGGTCGTATGGACATTTCGTTAATAATTGCATAGTTGCCACTAATGCGGTTGACTCCCATGATTATATTCTTTGTTGGCTGTGTGACAATGCGGTTCACGTTAAGTGTGCAGGTTACACAGGCAGAATCAAGGAGTCTATTGCTAAAGGTGGCGGCTTAAAATATGGATGTGATGCTTGCCGGGAGGTCGAGAATGAGATGCGCTCATTCATGACTAGAGATAGTTTTGACACTTTAAGGGTAGTTTTTAACAAACTCCAAGCGGAATTTACTGCGGTGGAGACTTAGTTTAGAAGCTTATCGCTTATGAATGAGTCACCGAAACGTAAAAGAACCAGTCCTTGGGGTGTTTCTTTATCTGTAGATCCGCCATCGTTTCCTATCGTCCCCAACCGGTCTCATGCACCGTCCTCTCCCAATGTACAGCAATTGATATCGTTTAAGAGCCCAGTGGTGATTAGTAAGGAACTACCGGTATCACCTGGGAATGATCTCTTAAAAACGATGCCAACTGTAGTGTCCGAAACGTCCGTGCAATTACCCATTCCAATGAAAATTGCCGATAGCTCTAAAGTATCGAGGGCCCAGTGAACTAGTTGACTGCTGCAGTGGGTGACTTGTCCAATGTTGCTGGTGTAGCTGACGCTTTGGGACCGCGGCCTCTCGTTGGCATGCCACCAAAGAAACACATATTTGTTTCTAGGCTAGACCCTGTTGTCACATCTTCATCGGAAGAAAGTTAACGTCTCGAATATTGCTGTGGAAAAGTTTAAATTTTCGTATTCTCGGGACAGCTCGTCCTTTAGTGTTTCTGCCAATATCTTCGACAGAAGAGAAGATTTTTGACCAAAGCATATAATAGTTAAGGAATATACTGTAAGGAAGAAAAATCGGCAACCGATTCGCCTGTCAATAACATTAACTAACACTATTCCTGGCACATCAGCATCTGCTGGTGTCTCAAAAAACTAGCTTCGTCCCTTAACCTGGGTTACCAGAACGTTAGAGGACTGAAATCTAAACTTCCTAATCTCTATGTAGATAGTCTTTCTTTTGTACAAAACATTCTTGCTTTTACGGAGACGTGGCTAAAACCTGACATTGCTGATTAATCGGTCTTTTTCACAAACTTTTCTATATTCATACGTGACCGGATTTCTCGCGTAGGCGGTGGCGTTTTGATAGCTGTCGATGCAGCTTTATCATCTGAAATAATTTAATTTGCTTAGACCCAAGAGATTGAGTTTGTCGGTGTTAAAGTAAATTTTAAATCTTTTAATGCTTTTATTACTTGTTCATTTATTCCCCCATCGTCAGACATTATGGTCTATTTAAATCATTTAGAGGCAATTCAGTTTGTCTCCTCTTTAGTTTCTAGTCAAGACATGCTCATAGTTTTAGGTGATTTTAATTTACCTGCTTTGCCATGGTCACTAACAGATGAATCTACCATGATGCTGCCCTTTATGTCACATGACTTTATTGATGGCCTTCTAGGCTTGTCTTTATCCCAAGTCAATCCTGCCTTAAATTCTAATGGAAAATCGTTAGATCTGATTTTTGTATTGGATTCTTCCTATTGTGATGTTTCTAGAATGGAACCTTTTGTTCTTCCCGAAGATAAATTTCATCCAACATTAAATTTAAAAATGAAGTAGTAATTCGTCTCTCCGACTTAGGTATACCATACATCAGTAAAGCAAATATTTAAATTTATTAAACAAATGCATTTGCACATGTTTTTTATTACAAGCATATCTTAGTATCTCCCTCACTCAAGCATAGCGCCCCCACCAGCCAACGCCCAACTCCGGCCTTATGGAAAAACGTTTATATGCATAACTTGGTTATTTTTAGTCAGATTTTGATCAAATTTGGTATTTTGCTGGATATTAGTATCAAATTCAGGTGTGCCAAATTTGATTCCACAAGGTAGAAAATTATGGGAAATAATCGAGTTTTTCAAATTTCGGGGACGGAAAGGGGCGTGGCAAAAATTTGAAATAAACTTGGTCACTCAACATACTACATGAGCCTACATACCAAATTTGGTGGCTCTAGCTTTTATAGTCTTCGAGATCTAGGTGTTCATTCAGACAGACGGACGGACGGACATGGCTATATCGACTCGGCTGTTGATACTGATCAAGAATATATATACTTTATGGGGTCGGAAAAGCTTCCTTCTGCCTGTTACATACATTTTGGCTTTTTTAATATACCATTTCACCCCATGGGTGTATGGTATAAAAATTGATCTACCCTCATTATCACGAAATGAGTTACCTCTAACTAGGTGTTTAAGTAAGACTGACTTTGCCAGCGTTAATGAAAACATTTTTACTACTGATTGGTCTTATCTATACAATTGTAGAGATATGAACTCAGCCATTCACTTCTTTTATGATACTGTGAATCCACTCTTTAGTATTTGTGTGTCTCTTGGTAGGCAGGAGCGGATTAATAAACCTCCCTGGTTCTTTCGAGAGTTATCCAATTTGAAAAATGTGAAGACTCGATATTATAAGAAGTTTTAAAAAACACATCGCTCATCAGATTACGTTCTGTATAGTCGCTTGTTCAAAATTCATGATGCCTTATATAAGAATTATCTTCAGCGCTATAATTTTGTTAATTCTAAATGTAAGACCTCTGTGCACCCATCTTTTTTGTTCTTACAAAATAAAAAAGCGAACACTGATCAGGCAATTGCCGATATGTTTGCGAGTTTTTTTCAAAACAACTTATTCCTCAACGGAATATCGAGCAAGTCCGTATCCTTATCATTTAAAAAATGTTAATTGTATTTTTAATCCAGTAATTGATAAAAGTTATCTTCTTAGTGAACTTAAACTAGTTAAACCTGGATGTATACTCAGGTTCTGTGCAAATGCATTATGTAAACCCATTTTAAAATTGTTTTTATTGTCTGTCGAATCTTCCTCTTTTCCATCTATTCGGAAGGAGTCGTATATCATTCCTCTGTATAAAAATGGCAAAAAGTCCGAAGCCTTTTGAGAACATTATAACTTCGCAATTGCAACATTTTTGCAGCTCTATAATTTCGCCTTCCCAATATGGGTTTGTGAAACGTAGCTCTACAACCACTAACCTTTTAGAATTTACCTCTATAATCATCAATGGGTTCACAAACTGATGTCATATACACCGACTTCAGTAAAGCCTTTGATTCTGTTAATCATACCCTATTACTCTATAAACTGAACGACATTGTATTCCCACCCCTTTTCCTTTCTTGGGTTCGAGAATATTTAACAAACAGAAAACAGAAGGCACTTTTGAAGTCTTATTTTTCCTATTCCATTCCTGTGACATCTGGTGTACCTAGTCATCTTGGCCCCCTGCTTTTCACTTTATTTATTAACGATCTTCCATCAGTCATTATTTATTCGCGTGTGCTTATGTATGCTGACGATGTTAAGCTTTCTCTTACTTACAAAGAAACAGATTCATTTAGTCGGCTACACGCTGATCTTAAACATTGTCAATCCTGGTGCTAGTATAATCTATTAAATCTTAATACTACCTGATGATGAATAAACCACTGTGTTTAGTATCTCATAAGAACTTAACTTTATTTTCACTGTAACTGTAACTGAACTGTGACTGCCACTGCTAGAACACGTCTTGATCGTTCGTTTGCTTGCTTATTACTAACTTTTCAATTCTTACGCATCTACGTAGGTCATATAGGTTGTATAAGAGAGACAGAGACAGAGAATATCAGACTGGCGCCAGCATATTCCAGAAAAACTTATAAAAATACAAAAACAAAAGCATTGTAAGATGTGCAAGATCATTCATGAGACTTAGACTATGAAATATGGAGAAATATAAATGAAATGACAATTGGTTCCTCAACATCCCGCCCCCCCCTGAAACTCCGTTTCTGAATCCGGTAGGGCTGCAATCTGCGTGATAGGGCGAGTGACTTCTCCTGATTTGGTGCGAATCTGCACCGCTCGAACAAGGCCATCATCTCCTGCGAACACCTGAGTTACGCGTTCTAAGAGCCATGCTGATGGAGGCGCGTTAGAGTCCTTGATCAGTACAAGGTTACCGATTGCAATGTTTGGTAACTTGGTGGTCCATTTCGGGCGCTGCTGCAGCGATGTCAAATATTCTTGATGCCAACGCTTCCAAAATCCTTGAAGCATTGCTTGAGTGTGCTGCCAGTAGCTCAATCGATTGGTCGGAATCTGCAAATAGCTGTCTTCAGGAACTGCTGTATAAGTTCTGTCAATTAAGAAGTGTGCCGGTGACAGGTAGGCAATCTCAGTATCCGATGTTGTGCACAATGGTCGCGAATTAACGACTGATTCTATTTGCGAGAGCAGTGTGTGCATCTGCTCAAAGGTGAGGACGGTGGTTATTACTCGTCGCAAGTGCAGCTTAACCGAGCGTACTGCCGACTATCACTTACCACCCCAGTGTGGTGAATATGGGGGAATGAAATTCCATTTAATGCCTTGCTCTGCAAGGGCTTCCGAAACGACGTTATTGTGCTCGCGTGAAGCGAGAAGCTGTACCATTTCGTCTAGTGCGCGTTTTGCGCCAACAAAGTTGCGACCGTTATCGCTATACATCTGGGAACATTTCCCACGACGAGCCATAAAACGTTTTAATGCTGCCAGGAATGTGTCGGTGCTGAGATCAGTGGCTAACTCTAGATGAAGAGCTGAAGTAACCATACATACAAACAGGCAAATGTAGCCCTTTTCCTTCCTAGGGTTTCGTCCCTTGTGAACCTTTAGCAAAATAGGCCCAGCATAGTCGCATCCAGTATGCTCAAATGGAAAGGCTTGTCGCACTCGCACAGCCGGCAAATTGGCCATAAACTGTTGTGCAGTGTGATGGCGCTGTCTAAAACAGTTTAAACATTCATGCGTGATACGTCGAATAAGATTTCGTGCGCCAATGATCCAATATTTCTGGCGAATTATTACAAACATGGCTGAAACTCCAGGATGAAGATTGATTTGATGCTCATGTTTCAGCAGCAATTCTACAAGGCGATGGTGCTTTGGCAAAACTACTGGGTGCTTGGCGTCTGCAGGCAGTTGCGACTTTTCTAAACGTCCACCCACACGTATAATTCCATCTTCGTCAACGAAGGGAGATAGTTTGCTTAAAGTTGATCGGCGCTCCAAAGGCTGCTTCCTCAAGAGCAGCTGTCTATCGTCATTGAATCGATTTTGTGCCTGTCGTAGGCAAAACTTCCTTGCTTTGATGATTTCATCAAACGTTAGAGGTCCAGAATATTTAGGCTGGCTTGATTTGATTCGATGAACAAAGCGAAATACATATGCGACGACTCGAATCAGTCTGGTCCAAGAGGATATTCTTTGGAGTAGTGCATCAAATGGGGAATCTTCAATATCCTTGGAAATAGTTGTCAAGATCGTGGTTTTGAACTCAAGTTCTGCTGCTGGCTTTACAATTGAGCAGCAAGTTTGTGGCCTATTCATTGTCTCTGTGTATAGTGTACAGTCGTGCAGCCAAGATGGTCCCTTCCACCATAAATCAAAGTTCATTAACTCACTCGCTAGCATGCCTCGTGATGCACAATCCGCAGGATTTTCCTTAGTGCTGACATGTCTCCAAGCGCTACGTGGTATGGTCTCTAGTATTTCTGCCGTTCGGTTGGCAACAAATGTTTTCAGTTTACAGGGTTGATGCGAAAGCCATGACAAAACGATTGTCGAATCTGTCCATGCGTATATCTTAGCATACTTCTGGCGCAGACCAGATTTTACTGCTTGGAACAAACGAGCTAACAGTAGAGCTCCGCAAAGTTCCAATCGTGGTAGCGATTTCTGCTTTAGTGGTGAAACTCTTGTTTTAGCTGCAATGAGTGCCACTCCGATGCTTCCATCTAGGTGTGTGACACGGTTGTAAATGACAGCAGACGAAGCATCTGAAAATCCATGCAGTTCGATGTCATCGGGTTGATTGTCTACAAATCGTGGTATCTTCAGGTTCCTTAACGTGAAAATGTCTTTTCTGAATGTTTGCCATAAATGCGCTTGCCTTGTTGGCAGTTCCGAGTCCCAATCCAGATTAAGCAGCCATAATTCCTGAAGCAGGATTTTAAACTTGATCACCACTGGCGCCAAAATACCGAGTGGATCAAAGATGCGTGCCGTGTCAGACAGCACTTGTCGTTTAGTACAACTCATATGTTCCGATAATGAAACCTTGTATGTTAGGACATCTTCTCCAGGACGCCAATGCAGCCCAAGCACCTTGGCTACCATCCTTGAGAAATCAATGTCATTGCTTAGCTCCAATTGTGCCCGTGACATAAGAAGTACCAGCTCTTCCTTAATGTCGAGCAATTCATGTTCGTTCATGGCTCCTGTCAATACATCATCGACGTAGAAATCATCCAAAAGTATCCTAGCAACCCTTGGAAACTCGTGTTCGTGATCAGCTGCCAGTTGTTCCAGCACTCTAACTGCCAGAAACGGTGCACATGCCGTGCCATAGGTGACTGTGGTCAATTTGTAATGCTTCAATGGTGCCACAGGGTCTTCTCTCCAAAGGACTCATTGAAAATCTTGATGTTTAGGCGCTAGTGAAATCTGTCTAAACATTTTGACGATGTCCGCAGAAAATACGAATCTGTGCATTCGAAAACGCAGACAAACGTTGAACAGGTTGCGTTGTATACATGGGCCAATATGAAGTGCATCGTTAAGAGATTGTCCATCCCGATCTTGAAATGAACCGTCGAACACCACCCGCAGCTTGGCACCTATGACTGGATGGTGTGGCAAATAGAATGACATCTTAGAGACGTTTGTGGCTTCGTCTACAGCTACTTCCTGCATGTGACCCAGCTGGATATACTCTCTCATGAACTGAGTATATTTTAACTTCAGGCTGGCATCCTTCGTTAGACGACGCTCCACTGCGAGAAAGCGCGATCTAGCTCCTTGAAATGTATCCGCAAATTGTGGGTTTTGTTCCTTGAACGGCAAATCGACAATGTATCTTCCATTCGAGTTGCGAGTGTGCGTGCACCGGAAGTGCGTCTCGACCCTTTCATCCTCTTCGTTTACAGCTGTGCGTGATGGAACTTCCTCTAGTTCCCAGAATCTTTGCAGTAGTCCATCTATATTGACCGTAGCAGCGGTGAGGTGATCTTTCCTAAAACGTGCGCATTTATATCGATGGAATGACTCGACACACGAGACATCATCTGAAGAGAGCAGAAACCTCTGGTTATTCCCGCCTTGACGTCTGAGATGCCCGATGTGGCAACTCGAAATGGCGAACGTGCAAGCCCCAACGTCTGTACGCATCGTTCCCAAATGAATGACAAGTCTGAGGCGCTATCCAGTGAAATAAGGCACGTATGCAAGGCTCCTTGGGAATTTCGCACGTGTACTAATGCAGTTGGTAGCGTACTTCTTCTTTGCCCATTTGGGTTACCGGGTCTGGTAACATTCATTATGGCTACTGCTGATGCCGCTGGTGCTTCCACGGAGGCCTGGCTTGGGTTGCCTTGGTGCTGTTCTGCGCTTTTATGCTGTGTAGAGTACCCCTCAGGATGCAGCAGAGAATGATGTCGGCGCTTGCAATGCTTGCAAGAAGACTTCGATTCACAAGCGGTTACTCCATGTCCAGTCCTCAAACAATTAAAGCACAGATGCTTCTCCTTCGCAAAGGTGTAACGTTGCTTGACAGTCAAGCTCTGGAATTGAGGACAAGCCGACAGTATGTGCTCAGTGCTATGACATTTCATACAATTACCTGTAATGGCAAGCATGGTGCGTGCTTGCCTTTTTCCCTTTTCATCCCTCGGTTTGCTCTCTACATGATCGACGACTTGACTGAGCTCAAGACGATCGCATCGTGAGTCCAAAAACTTGAGCAACTCTTCAATGGTAGGATCTTCAATATCCTGGCTTTTGTCGATCCATTCCCGTCGGGTAGCCTCATCAACCTTGTTGATGAGCAAGTATATGAGCCAACAGTCACGGCCCGATTGTCCAGAAGCGTCTAAAGCCCGAATAACATCACTGGCTCCGCACGTCAGAGCGCGTAGCGATGCTGAGTTTTGCCCAACAGCCTTAGGCAAGGCGGTGAATGTATCCATAAGCAAGTTCACCAAATAACGGGGCTTTTCGTAGCGATCACTCAACGATTTCCATGCCACCTCGTAATTAGCTTCTACGACAGGCAAATGCTGGATGAGTATCGCTGCTTCTCCTATGACACATGACTTCAGGTGATGAAACTTCTGTATATTCGTTAGTGTTGCCTTTCCATGAATGGTACTCTCAAACAGGTCCTTGAAAGCATGCCATTCCTTATAATCTCCACCAAAGGGCTTGATGTGGATTTTGGGTAGCTCACAATCTCCAGATGTCGGCGCTGCTACCGACTGTGAGCCTGACGAAGACGTAGATTGCTGTGTCGAGAGCAATCTCTCAACCAATAGTTGCTGTTGTTCCATTTGACGTTGCATCTGCAGTTGTTGATGCTCCATTTGACGTTGCATCTGCAGTTGCATTTGTTGCTGCTGATTGTGCATTTGTTGAAGAACTTCCTGGACAAGCGAACCACCGTTGCCAGCCGCACCGCATTCTTCCAACTTGCCAGACGATGCCACATCAGCTCGCAAAGCCTTAAGACGAGCACTCGCCGTTTCATGTTTATCCTCGTATACGTCGTAATCTTCAGCAGGGTCCACGTAACCCTCCAGTTTGTCGTATTTAGCCAATTCGTCACCAGACTTGACGAACTCCTCCCACGCATTGGACAAGGTTTCCAATTTGGTGTCAATTGTAAAGACGTCTGCATCCTGTGCTGGATCCTCCGCATATGTATATATGCGGCTAATTGTTGACTTCAATGTTCCTCTGGCCTTGATCAAAGTTTTCATTTCCTCCATGATGAAATATCAAGAAATTCCACTGCTTGTGTGGACCAAAATTTCAAGACGCTTGTTTCTTCTAGACACGTGTTTTCTCACAATCTCGTCGTTTTTATCGATAACAGATATCGATAGGCGTGTGGCGCCACTGTGTGAATCCGCGCTTTTTCCAATAAGCACGCGATTGCCTGTTCGATAGTAGGCCAGAACTATCGACTACTAACTTTGAGGTTAATATTTAATTGCCCCAAATTGCAACAAATTATTAACCAATGAGTAACAAACAAACAATGCCCAACGTTCCGGCTCGAAGGACCAAATTATGATGATGAATAAACCACTGTGTTTAGTATCTCATAAGAACTTAACTTTATTTTCACTGTAACTGTAACTGAACTGTGTCTGCCACTGCTAGAACACGTCTTGATCGTTCGTTTGCTTGCTTATTACTAAATTTTCAATTCTAACGCATCTACGTGGGTCATACAGGTTGTATAAGAGAGACAGAGACAGAGAATATCAGACTGGCGCCAGCATATTCCAGAAAAACTTATAAAAATACAAAAACAAAAGCATTGTAAGATGTGCAAGATCATTCATGAGACTTAGACTATGAAATATGGATAAATATAAATGAAATGACAATTGGTTCCTCAACACTACCAAATGTAAGGTAATGACTTTTTATCGTAATTCTCCTCAACTGGTCACTTATTCTCTAAACAATAGTCCTTTGGAACGTCTAAATAATATGAATGATTTGGGCATACTTATGGACCATAAGTTAAATTTTAATACCCATATTTCCACCACGTTCGCAAAGGCCATGAGTGTTCTGGGCTTCATTAACAGTTGGTCAAAAGAATTTGATCACCGCTATACCACTACAGTTTTTTTTTTACTTTGCTTTCCGTCCTATTTTAGAGTATGGATCTTACATTTGGTCACCTCAATATGAGTCGCACCAGATTAGACTTGAATCCGTTCAAAAGCAGTTCTTGCTATTTGCTCTTCGTGGCATAAACTATGATCGCAATGTCAATTTGCCTTTGTATTCTAATAGACTTCTCTTGATTTACCCTTCTTCCTTAGAATTATGCTTGGTGTTATTTTTATGCACAAGCTCTTTATTGGTGATATTGACTCGCCTGAGTTATTGGCTCAGGTAAATTTGTCGGTGCCATGTAGACAGGGTAGACATCCTATTATACCTTTAACCCTTAGTCGTTGCTGTTCTAACTATGCCATGCATGAACCTTTTAGGGTCCTCTGCTCTGATTACAACCTTCTATTCCCTGTAATTGGCTCAGAGTTTTCTATTAATGCACTTAAAACATCTATCCTATCCCATTTAGTTAACAGATCGCTGTAGTATTATTTGTTTGTCTGTTTTTCTATTGTGTATCTGTCCACGCGATTCGTGCCGTGCGATTATACGGCTGCACCCCTCGGTCGGTCGGGTGGGAGGTGGGCAGCTATCTGCTTGGGCTCGCGCGTAACAGGCTTTGCCCTGGTGTCGTAGGGGCCACTTGAACGTACTGTGCATAGTATCGTCAACGTCCGCTAAAATATACGTATTGGCCGTTGGCTAGTGGCGGCTCTAGATTGCTCGTGTGCTTGTAGAGTGAGCGAGATAGCATGGGGTATAAGGCATGTAAAAACTATTTAATAGACACACATTTTGTTTTCGAAAATTGAAATATTTTTTTCACTTGATGAATGGAATACCTAAGTTGGCGAGTCGACTTACTTACTTCATAGTTTATACTACTTTAGACTCAATCAACACCATTCTTTTAGCTTTATTTCTTTTATTTTGCCAAGTCAAGATTCAATTTTGCCATCATATCATAACCGGTTGCATTCTCCTTTGTATTATAATTGTTTGTCTGATACTGACCACATAATTATCATTCGTGCTTTTAATTTATTTTGTTTCATTCTGCTTTGGTCTAATTATTTTGGTATACTTCATTTAAGCCATTTTCGGCTTACGTCTCTGTCTCTTTGTCTTCAGTGATCCCGGCAATACAACCTACATACAAATATTCGTTTATAGTTTTAGAGTTATCAAGCATAGTGGTTAAGGCCCGAATCCAACTCGATCCCTATCTGGGGAATGCTTCCGATTAACGGTGGAAGTGAAACAGAGATTCGCACTGCCACCATCCACCATCTCTTAACAGCTGATTTTACGGCTGCCATAAGCAGACTTGTTGCACTTGATCTGTTTAACACTCCTAAGTACCGTTCTAAGCAATGTCTAACACTTTCACTAACACTGGATCTTTCCGTGGAGGAAACTTAAACTATTGCTTGAAAGTTGGTTTTTTACTCTATTTTATGTGTTAAATGTTCGCGATAGAAGATTTATTAAAGTATTTCCATTTGCAGATTTAAATGGGCCGGGGTACACACATGTCTTTTGAGAAGAGGATTCAGATCAGAAACCTTATAGCTTACAGACGAGTCCGAGAAATTTATAAGTGCTCTCCAACTGCAGTTCAAAATACATTAAAAGGTGAAATAATATCGAAAGACGTGTCCGAATGCTTAAAAACTCGCCCAATTTTAAAAATAATAGTGTTAGCCTCAATGCTAAATTGGCCAGCAATTTCGCAACATCCTGGTGTCAGATTAGTCCAAAATTGTGATGTTTGGAAGAAGGGGACCCAGGCTGTATGCTCGTCGATCCAAAAACACGGAGTGCAGTCAGCAGCACATTGCGGATGAAGTGTGTTGGTGGGCTAATTTTCCTATTACGGTGTTGGTCCTATTAGCTACATAGATAGCACCATGGACAAACATGTTGTAACGATCCTTTCTCGTCCTTCGGGATATTTATAATATCTCTTGGGCTAGGTTCGGCACAACAAAATTTATTTTGTGCCCCGGTGAAATCAGAACAACTTTGTTTATTGATTCGTTTTTTATAATACGTTTATTTGCGATCGTTTATGGGCTTGATTGGCTATGACAAGTTTCTCTGGGGTAAGACGGGACTTGGACAGCGTTGTTGAATCACCTCGAATCCCTCGTCGTCCTTTCTTGCCTTCCCTTTGCTGCGTACAGTACTTGTTATTCTTATTTAAGGACTTGTTGCTCTCGAATGAACTGTACAGGTTACTCGTAAGGCCTGTATAGTTCCTAGTTCCTTTTCTGCTCCTTGTGTTTCCTTGGTAAGTTCTTAAGGTTACTCGTAAGGCCTTAATGACTTGTTTGTTCCTTGTATTTTCCCTGGTAAGTTCTTAAGGTTACTCGTAAGGCCTTAATTACTTGTTACTTGATCATGCCTCGATGACTTGATGATTTGATCTGATTTGTGCCGCCTTTATATAGGCAGCTCCTCTGGCCTCTGGCACTGGCTGGTGTAGTACCGCTATACAGCTGGTATTTTTCCATCGGCCTCCTACTTTCACCCACGCATCCACTTGTTGCTATGCGTGGTGAAAGTCCCGTAGTTCTTGGCGCATATGTGTCCACTTTCTTTGTGGCTGCGCGCCCATTCGTTTCCTTGTCCTTGTCTTTCTCCCTTGTATGCATTGGCTTCTATCACTTTCACTCCGTTGGCGTCGCCTTTCTATTGGCCGCCCATCGTATCCCGTTGACTTTCTCTGCTTTCTTTTCTCTGTCGGCGCTGCCGTCGCCCGTCGCTCTCTTTGATCCACTTGTCATACCCAATTTCGCCCATATTCCTTCCACATTATGCTTATACATACATATATTAGTTGTATTAACTTAAATTATTGCTTAATAATGATTAGCCTGATTAAATTAATACACGAAATCATTTAATTTCCCGTACAATCCCCTTTCATACGTATATCGTATCTGTTAGATAGCGGGCTTCCCCATTGTTCATCCCCCCCCCTTCGGTTCGCATATTCCCCTATCCAATCCACAAACCATCATTGCTTCATACCAAGCATGCATGCCCCGCACCCGTCTCATGGGCTTGCTTGGCCCTCACTTTTATTTTCTCTCGCTCATCAGATTTTGGCTGCTCGCAGTCTAACTGCTTTCATTCTCATGAGCGTGACGTAGGCAGATAGTGCGCTATTGGTCATCGATACTCTCCCTCACGCATAGTGTACGTGTGACATGCGTTATTCAGCGTATTCATATTTGCCTCTCTGTGCTCTTAATTTGCATAAGTAGGCCAATGCCCCCGTTTGTGTGCAATTATGCAGTCAAGCCGGGTTCCATTACTCTTATATCGTTGATTTCTTACATTCTGCCTCCCACGCAACTTCCCGCTTGTACGAAATTGCCAGCGGTCGCCTGTGATTCGATCGAGCCTTGCTTGATCGTACGTCATGAGTCCAACTTGGTTTGATCGTACGTCATGAGTCCGACTTGGTTTGATCGTACGTCATAGGTTCGATCGCACGTCATAGGTTCGATCGAGCCATGTTGGTCTTGGTTGTCCCTTGCATATGCGTGTATATTGGTTTTTTCGTGTTATGCTTCCCACGCATCTTCCCGCTTGTACGAAATCGCCAGCGGTGATGTGTGGCTCGATCGACCCGGTTTGATCGTAAGCCATCGGTTTGATCGACTAGTAGCAGGCTTGGTCGTATATCGTAACTTAGGTTTGTGTCTCGGCTGTATCTTGTATTCGGTGCTTTATTTGTATCGTTGGATTGTGCCGCTGTTTGCTTGTTGTGTGGGATATTATAGTTAATTATAATGTTCCTCACACTCCCCCCCTTCTTCGGGAGGGATTTGCCCTCCCCTGTCCCTTGTATCTTGTGCTTGTTGTATATATGTTTCCTTTTTTTTTTGTATTATCTTTGTTCCTTTTTTTTTTTTTAGTTTTGGCATGTGTTCTACTTGTTTTGTTTTTGGGACTCAGCTCGCATCTTTTATTGGCCTTATGGCATCTTCTATTGTTGGCGATTACTGAGTATCTTTTCGGTAATGTTGGCGGATTAGGGCATCTTTTCATTATTTGTGTTTCCCTCTTTTTTTTTTTTGCTTGGCCCGTTCCGCATCTTTTCTTCCCCGTTTCCCTTTTATATTTCTAATACCAATCCCCCCGCATCTGCTCCTCTATTTCCCTTTGGAACCATGCTGCCCAGTTCTGCTGTTGCTGCTGTTGTTGCTGCTGCATTGCCAGTGCCAGCCGTTCCCTTGCCCGCTTCACCTGCTCCTCCTCCTCTTGGGCCCTCTCCCACGCCAGCAGATCCCTTTCAGCTTCCTGCTGCTGCAGGATCTGCTGACGCCACCAACTCATCCATTGAGTGCATTCAGCTGCTGCCCGTTCTGCCTCTCTATTTATGTCCTCCGGCTCGAATGGAGGTGGGCTGGCTACTCCATCAGCCGCACCTTCATCAGCCACGGCCATCTCCGCCGTCTCGCTGGCCTCTGACTCTGCGTCCACCATACGGAACGGCGTTGATGGCCGCGCTGGCTCCCATAATCTTGCCGGCGGCCCATGTATTTCGTTTTGGTCCCATGGCGCGTATTCGTCTGGGCCATTTTGCTCGCTTCCTGCCTCTTCCGCCCCTTCGTACTCCATTAGCTGCATCACCTCGTCCAGCTCCCTCCACATCGCCTCATCGTCGCTCTCCTCTTCGGTTATGTTTGCCGCTGACTCGGCCTCGCTCTCCTCCGTCAGATATCCGCTGTCGTCTCCGTCCTCATCCCACTCCTCGTCCGAAGAGGCGGCGATGGCCGGATTTGCCATGTCCGGCACATCGTCGTCGGACTCCTCATCGGACCGATGCCAGTCACCGCGTTCCATATTGGCTCGCGGTGCCGCACCTCGTCGGTCTACGCCTTCATCCTGGCCAAAATTTGCATTGAATGCGTTCATTATTAGTCTTGGTTTTGTTCTATCTTTCCTCGGCGAGTGATAAACTTTGAGTGTTTCCTGATCATGACACTTGCACGCATGAAACCTCGCCTCTCGGTCATTTCTTTGATATTTACCGATATTTAGGACTTCTCCTCCTTGCCCTTGTTCTCTTGGGATGCGTATGTGCATTGCGGTGACTCACCATTACATACGTCATATCGTGCGTATGTGTGGGTGCGTAACATCATGCGCTTGTGTGGGTGCGTTTCCCCTCTCTTTCGCGGTGTATGCGCATATGTGTTGGTGTTGTCCCCTCTCTTTTCGCGGTGTATGCGCTCATGTGTTGGTGCTGTCCCCAATCGTTCTATCATTGTTTTTACTGTTCTATTTGCTCTTTCGGTTGGATTTTCTTGCGGCGTGTACGGTGCTGTCAGTTGGTGTTGGCATCCCCATTCTTCTAACATTTTTTTGAATATCCTGCTAGTGAATTGAACTCCATTGTCCGTTATCACCCTTTTTGGAGCTCCGAATCGAGATAGTATCCTCTCTCGAAAGGCCTTAACTAGACTTTCTGCCGTTGCCTTCCGCATCGGTATCAGTTCTGTCCATTTCGAAAACCTGTCAATGATTACTAGTAGCATCGAATTTCCGTGTTTCGATCTTGGCAACGGTCCTACAAAGTCAGCGCATACTGTAGCCCATGGTTCTTCCGGTATTTGTGTTAGCATCTTTCCCGCTGCCTGCTGTTGGCTGGGTTTATATTGTTGGCATATCGTACACTTTCCTACAAATGTCCTGATATCTCGTTGCATTCCTGGCCAGTAATATCTTGCTGCGGTCCTGGCAGTAGTTCGCCTGCTCCCTGTATGCCCTGCTGTTGTTGCCGTGTGGTTTTCGGCCATTACTTGATTACGTAGTGTTTTTGGCACACATAGTTTCCAAGCTACCACTTCTTCTTGGCCTGCTCTGTGCGGAATGTTCCTGTATACCTGACTATTTTCTATAATGTAATCCGGATATTTCTGTGGTTGTTGTTTTATTTTTCCCATTATGTCTTGAATCCACCCACACTCGTTGTTTGCTTGTCTTAATCTGGCACCATTATCTATTATTCTTTTGCACCCTTCCATTGGTTGCCTTGACAAAGCGTCTGCGACAATGTTTAATTTGCCCTTTCTGTATGCTATTTCGAAATCGTATTGTTGCAGTTCCAGTGCCCATCGGGCTATACGGCCCGTAGGGCTTTCTATGCTATTCAACCACTTCAACGCCATGTGATCTGTTACCACTTTAAATCGGTATCCTTCAAGGTATGGCTTTAGTTTGCGTATTGCCCATACTATCGCTAGGCATTCCTTTTCTGTTGCCGAATAGTTCTTTTCCGCTGGGTTTAATTCTCTTGACAGGTATGATAGCACTCTCTCTCCATCCTCAGAGTTTTGTACCAATATGGCTCCTAATCCCACGTTACTTGCATCCGTCTGGAGCACAAACATTTTTGTGAAGTCTGGACATGCCAATACTGGGCCACTCGTCAGCCTTTCCTTTACAGCATCGAATGCTGCCTGATGCTCCTCGCTCCAGTGCCACTTTGTTCTCTTCTTTAGTAGTTCGTTCAATGGGTGTGTTAGTGCTGCAAAACCTGGTACGAACCGTCTGTACCAAGATGCCACTCCTAAGTACTGGCGTAATTCCTTTGTGCAAGTTGGTGGTTCTAATTGGGCTATTGCGGCCACCTTTTCTGGGTCCGTTGCAATACCGTTTTCTGTCACCAAGTGGCCTAGAAATTTTAGCTCTTTCCTAAAGAATTGACACTTCTCGGCATTAATTCTCAAGTTCGCTTCCTTCAATCTCCTGAACACTTCTTGTAGATGATTCATGTGTTCTTCGATTGTTTTGCTCACTATCACAATGTCATCTTGGTATGCGAATGCGTTTGGTATCATTTCTGGGCCAATGACTTGGTCCAGTGCGCGTTGGAAAGTTGCTGATGCTGAGTGTAAACCGAATGGCATTACCTTCCATTGGAATAACCCCTTCCCTGGGACTGTGAATGCCGTCATTGGTCTACTTTTCTCTTCTAACGGAATCTGCCAGTATCCGTCCTTCAGATCTAAGCTGCTTATGAATTTTGCTTCGCGTAGTTGATTCAAGATGTAATCGATGCGTGGCATTGGGTATGCATCTTTTATAGATTTTGCGTTAATCTGTCTAAAATCTACGCATAATCTCCATTTGCCTGTCTGTTTCTTTCTCACCATCACTATGGGTGAGCTATATGGGCTTTGCGATGGTTCTATGCATCCCATTGTCAACAGTTCATCGACCTTTGCATTGATTTCTCCTTGTATTTTCGGGTTTTTCGGGTAATACCTTTGTTTTATTGGGATATCGTCCTTCATCGTTATGCGATGTATCCCCACCTTTGACAGTCCCTTAATTTTCCCTAATTCCTTCAATTCCTGACTCAGAAAGCTTTGTATTTCTTCCTGGTCACTCTTCTGAGTGACCATGATGGATATTCTTTCTACGAGCCTGCCCTGTATTCGCCTTACTGTCGGTATTCGCACTTTGTGGCCACCACACGATATTTCTGTGTTCATAATCCGGAGGAAGTTCCACCCCAATATTAGCGCATCCATTCCTTCTGGCATGACCAGAAATGGCATGTGGATTTCCTTGTGTCCGAATCTCACGCATCCTGTCCATTGCTCTTCAATGTCTCGCACCTTTCCGTCTGCCATGTATACCTGTTTGTGTGTGTTCTCCCATTTTCCCTTATTCCTCACTGTTTCCAATATCTGCTTGCTGATGAAGCTACTCGTGGCTCCGGAGTCAATTGTCGCTTTCATCTGTATTCCTGCTACTTCGATAATCGCTGACAATTGATCCTCTTCTTCTACTAGTTGGCCTATTAGTGGTGAGGAGCTTGTTGGCTGGGTCCCTGCTCGCCCCTGATAGACTGGAACCGCCTTTCGTTTCCCGAATTCCAACAACATTCTTTCGTCCTTCTGCCCACTTTTCCACACTGCCAGCAGAAATTGAGTCTCTGATTGTTGCATTCCCTGGCCCAGTGTCCGGCTCCCCCGCATCTGCGGCACGCCTGATTCGGGTTCAAGACTTTTCCTTCTTGTACGTTCTTGTTTTCTTGGTTTGGTCTCGAATGATTCTCCATGCTGTTGTCCTGGCATCTTCGGCACTGTGTGACTGGTGGCCCGTGATTATTTCCTCCTCTGTGGTTTGATTGGTTGTTATGTGTTCTTTGAGCATTGCTTTCGCGATGGAACTCGAATCGCTCTTGTTCGAGCATCTCGTGTTCTTCTGCCAACTGCATCAGCTCATCTAGATCTCTGACCCTGTGCGGCCGAACGAATATTTTTAGATCTGGAGTGCAATTTTCCAATATGACCTCCAATTGTTCGTATTCTGGTATTTTTAGGGGTCTCATCAATGTTTGCATATCCACCATATAGTCCTTGAAGTACTCGTTTCTGTTTTGCTTGCGATTTTTCACTTGATCAGCCAATTTGTTGAAGAATCCTTTCGGCAAGAAATATTTCTTGAAGCCCTCAACAAATTCTTTCCATGTTCGCCACTGCTTATTGTTTGCGACGTACCATTTGAGTGCCCTATCTTTTAGTAGCTCTGGCATCGCTCTCGGGATCATGTCCAGTTCGATGCCATACATGTCTGCTGACCACTCGATCTGTTCTATGAACTCTAGTGGTCTGGAATTGCCGTCGAACCTGAATGTCCATTCCCTCACTTGTTTTGCCACCTTGGCGTATTCGGTGGTCTTGTTTGTTGTATGTGGTGCCGTTTTCTTGGGGTCTATTGTTTGTCTCCTTATGTCCCCCTTTGTCTCTGCGCTATCTAGGGCTCCTTCGCTTCCCCATCTTGGTGGTAAATATGGAGGGATTGCTAGTGTGGCGATGTTTATTTTCTGGAATTCCTCAGCCTCACTTTCGCATGTTTTTGATGTGCTTGCTATTGTTTTCATTTTTATATTTTTCGAGTACTTTGTTTCCAATCTATTTATTTCCTCCTTCCAGTCTGGGTCCTTTTCATTCCTTTCTATCCACTCGCCTAGCTGTCTCCTCATTTCCTCCACTGTGCCGTTTATCTCGATCCCGATCCTTTGGCCTGTCTGTACCAAATCCTCCTTCTTCATGTGGTAAATCCATCCTTTTCCCATTTTTGATCTTTTTATGATTTATAAACTGTATTTTTATTTCTAAATTTCACCAGTATAGCACGTTGGGCGCCAGTTGTAACGATCCTTTCTCGTCCTTCGGGATATTTATAATATCTCTTGGGCTAGGTTCGGCACAACAAAATTTATTTTGTGCCCCGGTGAAATCAGAACAACTTTGTTTATTGATTCGTTTTTTATAATACGTTTATTTGCGATCGTTTATGGGCTTGATTGGCTATGACAAGTTTCTCTGGGGTAAGACGGGACTTGGACAGCGTTGTTGAATCACCTCGAATCCCTCGTCGTCCTTTCTTGCCTTCCCTTTGCTGCGTACAGTACTTGTTATTCTTATTTAAGGACTTGTTGCTCTCGAATGAACTGTACAGGTTACTCGTAAGGCCTGTATAGTTCCTAGTTCCTTTTCTGCTCCTTGTGTTTCCTTGGTAAGTTCTTAAGGTTACTCGTAAGGCCTTAATGACTTGTTTGTTCCTTGTATTTTCCCTGGTAAGTTCTTAAGGTTACTCGTAAGGCCTTAATTACTTGTTACTTGATCATGCCTCGATGACTTGATGATTTGATCTGATTTGTGCCGCCTTTATATAGGCAGCTCCTCTGGCCTCTGGCACTGGCTGGTGTAGTACCGCTATACAGCTGGTATTTTTCCATCGGCCTCCTACTTTCACCCACGCATCCACTTGTTGCTATGCGTGGTGAAAGTCCCGTAGTTCTTGGCGCATATGTGTCCACTTTCTTTGTGGCTGCGCGCCCATTCGTTTCCTTGTCCTTGTCTTTCTCCCTTGTATGCATTGGCTTCTATCACTTTCACTCCGTTGGCGTCGCCTTTCTATTGGCCGCCCATCGTATCCCGTTGACTTTCTCTGCTTTCTTTTCTCTGTCGGCGCTGCCGTCGCCCGTCGCTCTCTTTGATCCACTCGTCATACCCAATTTCGCCCATATTCCTTCCACATTATGCTTATACATACATATATTAGTTGTATTAACTTAAATTATTGCTTAATAATGATTAGCCTGATTAAATTAATACACGAAATCATTTAATTTCCCGTACAATCCCCTTTCATACGTATATCGTATCTGTTAGATAGCGGGCTTCCCCATTGTTCATCCCCCCCTTCGGTTCGCATATTCCCCTATCCAATCCACAAACCATCATTGCTTCATACCAAGCATGCATGCCCCGCACCCGTCTCATGGGCTTGCTTGGCCCTCACTTTTATTTTCTCTCGCTCATCAGATTTTGGCTGCTCGCAGTCTAACTGCTTTCATTCTCATGAGCGTGACGTAGGCAGATAGTGCGCTATTGGTCATCGATACTCTCCCTCACGCATAGTGTACGTGTGACATGCGTTATTCAGCGTATTCATATTTGCCTCTCTGTGCTCTTAATTTGCATAAGTAGGCCAATGCCCCCGTTTGTGTGCAATTATGCAGTCAAGCCGGGTTCCATTACTCTTATATCGTTGATTTCTTACATTCTGTCTCCCACGCAACTTCCCGCTTGTACGAAATTGCCAGCGGTCCCCTGTGATTCGATCGAGCCTTGCTTGATCGTACGTCATGAGTCCAACTTGGTTTGATCGTACGTCATGAGTCCGACTTGGTTTGATCGTACGTCATAGGTTCGATCGCACGTCATAGGTTCGATCGAGCCATGTTGGTCTTGGTTGTCCCTTGCATATGCGTGTATATTGGTTTTTTCGTGTTATGCTTCCCACGCATCTTCCCGCTTGTACGAAATCGCCAGCGGTGATGTGTGGCTCGATCGACCCGGTTTGATCGTAAGACATCGGTTTGATCGACTAGTAGCAGGCTTGGTCGTATATCGTAACTTAGGTTTGTGTCTCGGCTGTATCTTGTATTCGGTGCTTTATTTGTATCGTTGGATTGTGCCGCTGTTTGCTTGTTGTGTGGGATATTATAGTTAATTATAATGTTCCTCACAATGTTTACGTTAAAATTATGTAGGAAGTGATGGTAGCACATGCCAAAGAAAAGGTAACACTTTGTTTCGTCTTTCAACGACCCGAAACACATAAGGGAATTGGCAAAAGCTCCAATTGATAATGCAGGAGTAGATTAATTGAAGTGGCCCGCATAGAGTAGCTGCTGCAAAGCCAGCCACTAAAAAAAGGTCCTTGGACTGCTATAAAGCGTACATAAAAGGCCATAACACCAGAAAGGTGCCAGAAACTAATAGATTCCAAGCCGCGTCGCTGCGCAGCTGTACTGGGGAATAATGAACCAGCCACTAATTATTAACAGGCTAATATTGACGTGGTCTTTATTTAGAAACTATTTCACTGGAATTACATGATGTGAGGAACATTATAATCTATCTATATATATAAAAATGAAACCCGTTTTCCTTGGTCACGGCATCACACGTGAATGTCTGGACCGATTTCACTAATTCTTTTTTTGTTGTATTTGTTATTGTTAGGAGAAGATTCTTACGGAAAAAAATATTAAGAAATTCTTCGCGAGCGCGAATAAAATGGGTTTTTATAACGGCTTTTCGTGTATCGACCGCAGTAGGCGGGGGCAGTTATATGGCAACCACGTTGTTACAAATGAAAAGTTACTAACGAAATAATGGCTCCTAAAAAAGCGAATTTGGGTCGTCGTACTCACAATGCGGAAATCAGAAGCTATGTTTCGAATAGGACTGAAGAAGAGCGGGAATTGGTACCGAAGCGGCTAAGGCAAAGCAGAGGATTCTTATTGAAACCAGCCGAAAGGCGTGCAGCCAGGCTTGAGCATGAGCGTTTGCGAGCCCGAGATTCGCGGTCTGCACCAATTCAATTGCTTCGCTTGCAAAGAAGTAAACTGCATAGGGGAAGCGCAGCTGAATCCCGCGCACAGATAAGACTAGATCGACATGTGCAATACCATCATATTGCATTTCGATATGACACAACTGCTGATTATGGCTCCAGCCGCTATGTCGTCATTGGTTAGAAGAGTCATGTCTGCACTTACTGTCAGGCTCTGAAGTTCAATAATGAAACAAATGGAATGTGTTGTGCTGGCGGCAATATCAAATTACCTCAACTTGAAGCACCACCAGAGCCACTGTGAACTCTACTTTCCGGATCCACTACTGAATCGAATAATTTCCTATCAATCATTACTAAATATAATTCCTGCTTCCTAATGACGTCATTTGGTGCGGAAATTGTGGCTGCCCAATGCATGCCAACTTTCAAAGTCAAAGGGCAAATCTATCACAAAGCTGGCGCCCTGCTACCCTTCCCAGATAGTGAACATAAATTTCTTCAAATGTACTTCATCGGTAATGATAGAGACGAAGCAAATGCTCGATCTAGAATATATACCTCCGTAAGCAGGTCCATCATTTCGCAGTTACAGGAGCTTCTCCACAATCGAAGCAATTTAATGCGTTTGGTCAAAATAGAAATAGTGAAGGTGGGGGCAAATTGGGAAAAGATTCCTTCTAGGCGGGGGCACAGCGAAGCGTGGCATGGTTTCTAACATACATACATACTTACAATAAGTAAGCTATTTTTGGTCTACACTAGAAATTACTAGAAAATTATTTATATGGCAAAACAACGTTTGCCCTATTTTCTAGTTAATTATAATATCCCACTCAACAAGTAAGCAGCAACGCAATCCAACGGTGCAAAGGATGCACCAGATACAAGATACAGCCGAGACACAAACCAAATATACGATATACGACCAAGCCTGCTGTTGATAGATCGAACCGATTCAATGCAAGTGGATTACGATCAAATATGGTCGATCGAAACACACGCAACCGCTGGCGATTTAGTACAAGCGGGAAGATGCGTTGGAAGCGTAATGCACAATATACGACCAAGCCTGCTACGAGTCGATCGAACCAAGTCCAGGCAAATGGGTTACGATCAAACATGGCCAGTCGAACCACACGCAACCGCTGGCGATTTAGTACAAGCTTGAAGATGCGTGGGAAGCATAATGCGAAAAGCAGACAAGCACACATACGATAGGCAACCAAGTCCAACACGGTTCGATCGAACCATCTCGAACCCATAATTTACGATCAAACATGACCGATCGAACCGCATGCGACCGCTGGCAATTTCGTACAAGCGGGAAGATGCGTGGGAGGCATAATACACGATATCGGCTGTATAAGAGCAAATGAAACCAGGCTTGAGGGCATAATTGCATGCAAAAAGAGGGCATTGGCCTTGTAAAACATATCAAGAGCACAGAGAGGCAATAATAGAAATGCATGCATTAGCATACTCTGCTTATGAGTATACGCTGAATAAGCATACACGCACATTACACGTACACTATGCGTGTATGACAGCGAAGGAGAGTACCGGTGGCCAATGAGGTGCTCTCTGCCTACGTCACGCACAGGAGAACGAAAGCAGTTAGACTGCGAGCAGCCGAAATCATGTAAACGAAAGAGAACAAAAGTGAGGGCCAAGCAAGCCCATGAGACGGGTGCGGGGCATGCATGAATGCGTGAAACGATAATGGTTTGTGGATTGGATAGGGGAATATGCAAGCCGAAGGGGGAGGGATGAGCAATGGGGAAGCCCTCTATCTTATGGATACGATATGCGCATGAGATTACATTGCAGATGAAATTTAACAATATTATATAAGAAATTAATCAGGCTAATCATTATTAAGCAATAATTTAAGTTAATACAACTAATATATATATGTATAAGCATAATGTGGAAGGAATATGGGCGAAATTGGGTATGACGAGTGGATCAAAGGGAGCGACGGGCGACGGCAGCGCCGACAGAGAAAAGAATGCAGAGAAAGTCAACGGGATACGATGGGCGGCCAATAGAAAGGCGACGCCAACGGGTGAAAGTGATGGAAGCCAATACATACAAGGGAGAAAGACAAGGACAAGGAAACAAATGGGCGCGCAGCCACAAAGAAAGTGGACACATATGCGCCAAGAACTACGGGACTTTCACCACGCATAGCAACAAGTGGATGCGTGGGTGAAAGTGGAAGGCGGATGGAAAAAATACCAGCTGTATAGCGGTACTACACCAGCCAGTGCCTGAGGCCAGAGGAGCTGCCTATATAAAGGCGGCACAAATCACATCAAGTCATTAAGTTGTGACCAAGTAACAAGTGATTAAGGCCTTACGAAAAACCTTAAAAACTTACCAAGTGAATACAAGTCCTGAGAAAAAGAGCAAAGGAAATATAGGAACTGTGCAGGCCCTACGAGTAACCTGTCAAATTCACCAGATAGCAACAAGTCCTTAAATTGGGACAACAAGCACCGTACCCAAGCTAGTATAAAGTTGAGAGAAGCCAAGCGTCTCCAGGAGTATCCAAAGTCAGTGGTAGGCACGAGGATATATCCTACTGCCGAAATTCCAGGATCTATATATTCTGATGATTACCAATTGCTGATGATTACCAATTGCTGATGATTACCAATCCTGCTTCGTGATAATAGCTACGGGATTTGTCCCAAAGCCATAAAGCAAAGGCCATCTCAAAAACATAGCGAAAGGGGTGCCGAGGTGTGGAAAACATCCCCAAGAGGATCCAGAAAAACCAGGAAAAGTAAATAAAGGTCGTAAGATACATATCTGAAGGACGAAACCACGATATTGAAGAAGGAAAACACAAGTCGAGCATACGATACAGGCCGGTGCGATAACCAGCAACGGCTACAGGAGAAAGTGGAAGACTAGAACGGACGACGAGGGATTCGAGGCAACTCGTCAACGCTGCCCAAATCCATAAATCTGCTACAAACAGGCCAAAGGATAGGAGTCAACATGAACGGCACGGTAGAGTAGATGAGAAAACAACTCGGCGAATGGATAGACAACAACGAGTCTGATCCAGAGTGGAGAGAAGAGATAAGAAGCTTAGAACTCAAGTTCACAAAAATGTCCAAGCAAAAACCAGAAACAAGCGCAGCACAGTCAGGCGAGAATGGTGAGAACAAGGAGGCCGAAGAGTTCAAAAAAATAAATATCGCTACTCTAGCGATTCCTCCATTTGCACCACCAAGATGGGGAAGCGAAGGAGCATTAGACAGCACCGACACAAAGAGGGACTTAAGGAGACAAACGATAGACCCCAAGAAAGCGGCACCACACACAACAAACAGGACCACCGAATACGCTAAGGTGGCAAAACAAGTGAGGGAGTGGACTTTCAGATTCGATGGCAATTCCAGACCGCTAGAGTTCATAGAACAAATCGAGTGGTCAGCAGACATGTATGGCATCGAGCTGGACATGATCCCAAGAGCAATGCCAGAACTACTGAAAGACAGCGCACTCAAGTGGTACGTCGCAAACAATAAGCAGTGGCGATCTTGGAAGGAGTTCGTTAAGGGCTTCAAGAAATACTTCCTGCCGAGAGGATTCTTCAACAAATTGGCTGATCAAGTGAAAAATCGCAAACAAAACAGAAACGAGTATTTCAAGGACTATATGGTCGACATGCAAACAATGATGAGACCCCTTAAAATACCAGAGTACGAGAAATTGAAAATTGCACTCCAGATTTGAGGATATTCGTTCGGCCGCACAGAGTCAGAAACCTAGATGAGCTTATGCAGTTGGCAGAGGAACATGAGACGCTTGAACAATAACGGTCAGAGTTCCATCGCGGAAACAATGCTCAAAGAACACACAACAACCAATCAAGCCACAGAGGAGGAAATAATTACGGGCCACCAGTCACACAGTGCCGAAGATGCCAAGACAACAGCATGGAGAACAGTTCAAGACCAAGCCAAGAAAACAAGAACATCCAAGAGGGAAGAGTCTTGAACGCAAACCAGGCATGCCGCAGATGTGGGGGAGCCGGACACTGGGCCAGGGAATGCAACAATCAGAGACTCAATTTCTGCTGGCAGTGCGGAAAGATTGGAAAAAGAACAAAAGAATGTTGTTGGAGTTCGGGAAATGAAAGGCGGTTCCAGCCTATCAGGGGCGAGCAGGGACCCAGCCAACAAGCTCCTCACCACTAATAGGCCAACTAATAGAGGAAGAGGATCAATTGTCAGCGATTATCGAAGTAGACTCCGGAGCCACGAGCAGTTTTATCAGCAAACAAATGTTGGAAACAGTGGAAAACAAAGGAAACCGAGAGACCACGAACAAGCAAGTATACATGGCGGACGGGAAGGTGAGAGACATCAACGAGCAGTGGACAGGATACGTTCGATTCGGAAACAAAGAAATGAACATAACATTTCTCATCATGCCAGACGGAATAGATGGTATAATCTTAGGATGGAATTTCTTAAGGCTGATGAATACCGAAATAGCATGCGGAGGCCACAGGATAAAAATTCCAACGGTGAAGAGGATGCAGGGCAGGATAACCGAACGCATATCAATCGTGGTGACACAGAAGGAAGAGCAAACAGAAATACACACGTTTCTAGAACACGAACTGATTGAATTGGGGAAAATCAAGGGATCGTCAAAAGTGGGGATACACAGGATCACAATGAAGGATGATATACCAATAAAACAAAGGTATTACCCGAAAAATCCAAAAATACAGGGAGAAATCAACGCAAAGGTCGCAAAGCCCATATACCTCATCCATAGTGATGGTGAGAAAGAAGCAGGCGGGCAAATGGAGATTATGCGTCGATTTTAGACAGATTAACGCAAAATCTATAAAAGATGCATACCCAATGCCACGCATCGACTATATCTTAAACCAACTACGTGAAGCGAAATTTATAAGCAGCCTAGACCTGAAGGACGGCTATTGGCAAATTCCGTTGAAAAAAAACAGCAGGCCAATGATGAGAAGTGCCAATTCTTCAGAAAAGAGCTAAAGTTTCTAGGCCACTTGGTGACAGAAAACGGTATTGCAACGGACCCAGACAAGGTGGCAGCAATAGCTCAATTGAAGCCGCCCACGTGCACAAAAGAATTACGGCAATATCCAGGAGTGGCTTCGTGGTACAGACGATTCGTACCAAATTTTGCTATGATAACACACCCATTAAACGCACTGCTCAAGAAAAAAACCAAATGGCACTGGAGCGAAGAGCATCAGGCAGCATTCGAGTCAGTAAAGGAAAAACTCACGAGTGACCCAGAATTGGCATGCCCAGACTTCACAAAAATGTTCGTACTTCAGACAGATGCAAGCAACATAGGATTAGGGGCCATACTAGTACAAAACACCGAGGAGGGGGAAAGAGTGGTATCGTATCTATCGAGAGAGTTGAATCAAGCGGAAAGAACTATTCGGCAACAGAAAAGGAATGCCTAGCAATAGTGTGGGCAGTACGCAAGCTGAGACCATACCTCGAGGGATACCGATTTAAGGTGGTGACAGACCACATGGCGTTGAAGTGGTTGAATAGTATAGAAAGCCCCACGGGCCGCATAGGTCGATGCGCACTGGAATTACAACAATATGATTTCGAAATAGCATATCGAAAGGGCAAATTAAACAGTGTCGCCGATGCACTATCAAGACAACCGATGGAAGGGTGCAAAAGAATAGTAGACAATGGCGCCCGATTACGACAAGCAAACAAAAAATGTGAGTGGATTCAAGACATAATAAAGAAAATACAACAACAACCACAGAAATATCCAGATTTCATATTAGAAAACAGCTAGGTATACAGGAACATTCCGCATAGAGCAGGCCAAGAAGAAGTAGTATCATGGAACCAAGTGATGGTAGAAAACCATACTTCATTAACGGCAGGGCATACAGGAAACAGGCGAACTATCACCAAAACTACTTCAAGATATTACTGGCCAGGAATGCAACGAGATATCAGGAAATTTGTGGGAAAGTGCACGTCGTGCCAACAATACAAACCCAACCAACAGCAAGCAGCAGGGAAAATGCTGACGCAAATACCGGATGAACCATGGGCCACAGTATGCGCTGATTTCGTTGGACCCTTACCAAGGTCAAAACATGGAAACTCAATGTTACTAGTAATCATTGACCGATTTTCAAAATGGACAGAACTGATAGCTATGCGAAAGGCAACTGCGGAGAATTTAATCAAGGCCTTTAGGGAAAGGATTCTATCGAGATTTGGAGTTCCTAAAGTGGTAATAACGGACAATGGAGTCCAATTCACTAGCAGAACATTCAAGAAAATGCTAGATGAATAGGGATGTCAACACCAATTAACAGCACCATACACACCACAAGAAAACCCAACCGAAAGGGCAAATAGAACAGTGAAAACAATGATTGCTCAGTTTACGGGTGAAAATCAACGGAATTGGGATAAGAGCTGGCCTGAAATAACACTGGCTGTAAATACAAGCCAATCAGCGTCCACTGGATTAACGCCAGCATATGTGATACAAGGACGTGAACCAAGAATGCCAGGTGCGATATACGATAGTGTCACGACAGGCACAGGAAAGCAAATCGTACCACCAGAGGCGAAGGCAAAACAAATGCAAGAGCTGTTCGAGCTAATACGACGTAATCTGGAGACTGCAAGTGGAGACCAACAATTGGAACCACAGTATGGGCAAAAGAACACCATCTCTCGAATGCGGCCGAAGGATTTGCAGCAAAATTGGCACCAAGATTTGGACGCCCATATGAAGTGACAGGTTTCTTGTCTCCAGTCATATGTAAATTACGGCACAAAGAAACGGGGAAAACCAGGCAAGCACATATCAGCCATATGAAGCAAAAAATATGTGAAGAAAAAGATGGCAAGAAACTAGATGAACAATGAGTATGGACGACTCTGATGACATGGCAGCGAGAAATCTGCACAGACCGGCCGGCTGAGCAGAGAACTCAAAACATGACATAGAGCCAAAAATCTCAGAATGCATCGAAATCATACAAAATCACATATGTAAAGGTGAAAATCACAAAGTGCAGCAGAATAGCAAAGTCGCAAACCGCAAACGGAAACAAGATAAAGATATGCGAATATCGTTATTACTCAGATAATCAAATATGCATGTGAAAACACAAAGTGATCAAAAAAAAAAAAAAATCAAAGAGAGTCATTGCCCACACATGCGCACGATATTATGCATGTAAGAGCGAATTAGAGCACACGTAAAGGTATAAGTGCATCAAAAATGGAAAGAGAGGAGAACACACCTACACATGCGCATGATGTCAAACATGTAATAGTGCAGCATCACGACACACATACACATCCGCGCGGTGATACATGAGTATTGGTGGAGCATCGCAGGGGCATCGAAATATTCGGCAACAATAGCTGAAATAGGAAATCCGAAGTTTTGAATAGCGGTAAAAACTTAACAATTGTCAAATATACGAGGTTTCCTGCATGCAAGAATCTTCATCATCAAACACTCAAAGTTGAAAGCTCAGCGAGTATACACAACCAACTCTGAAAAAAGAAATTTTTTTTTTTTAAACATGAATGTTTATCAAAACACTAATCGCCAAGATGAAGGCGTAGCTCGAGGTGGTGCGGCACCGGGGGCCCATATGGCACGCGGTGACCGGCACTGGTCCGAAGGGGAGTCCGACGACGATGATCTGGACATAATAAATCCAGACATCGTTGCCTCTTCGGATGAGGAGTTAGATGAGGACGAGGAGTACGACAGTGGATTTACCACAGTGGAGCAGAGCGACACGGAGTCGGCAGTGGCAGATCGGCTCCATGGTGGCATATCCAACAGCGAAGAAGACAGCGGATTCACGACGGAAGAGGAGAGTGTCGCGGAGTCGGCGATATCAGACCGGCTCTGTGATATTGACACAGATGAAGAGGCAGTATGGAGAGAGTTAGACGATGTGATCAGGATGATGGATCGGATGGAAAGTGAGGATGAGGAGAGTGTCGTGTCGGTGAGAGCAAGGACCAGCCCAGAATATGCGCCATGGTTGCAAGAGGAGGTGCACGAGCCTCCGGCAAGAATGTCGGAGCCAGCGCGGCCACCAACACCGTTTCGTATGGTGGACTTAATGTCAGGTGCGGCTGATGGAGTAGCCAGCCCACCTCCACTCGAACCGGACGAGGCGGAATGGGCGGGAGAACGGGCCATTAGAGAAGATCCAGCAGCAGAGGGAGGCCGAAAGGGATCTTGTGGAATGGGAGAGGAAACAGCAGGAGGAGGAGCGGCTGGCAAAGGCCAGGGAGCGGCTGGCGGGCATGATGAGGCAACAGCAACAACTGGAATAACAACACCAACAGCAGCAACATCAGCAACAATTGCAACAACAGCAGCAACAGCAGCGTCAACAGCAACAGCAACATCAGCACCAACAACAACAGCAGCATCAGCAGCAACAGCAACAACAGCAGCAACAACTGCAACAACAGCAGCAACAGCAGCAACAGCAGCAACAACTGCAACAACAGCAGCAACAGCAACAACAGCAACAACAGCAACAGCAACAGCAACAACAGCAACAGCAGCAACAACTGCAACAACAGCAGCAACAACTACAACAACAGCAGCAACAGCAGCGTCAGCAGCAGCAGCAACAGCAGCATCAGCAGCAACAGCAACAGCAGTTGGAGTACCAAGAGTGCCTGTGGGTGTGGCCAAGGTCGGCAATGCTCAGACAAATGTCTGCACCCACGGGGCACAATGATGGAGCGAGGCCAAACGGCCAATAAAAGATGAGAGCTGAGTCCCAAAACAAAAACAAGTAAAACACATGCCAAAACAAAAAAAAAAAGACAAAGTCGATACATAAAAGAAAAAAAATACACAGGTATAAGAATGAAAAAAAAAAGGAAATGCACATACATAAAACAAACACAAGGTACAAGGGACAGGGGAGGGCAAATCCCTCCCGAAGAAGGGGGGAGACACTGTGAGGAACATTATAATTAATTATAATATCCCACACAACAAGTAAGCAGCAACGCAATCCAACGGTGCAAAGGATGCACCAGATACAAGATACAGCCGAGACACAAACCATATATACGATATACGACCAAGCCTGCTGTTGATAGATCGAACCGATTCAATGCAAGTGGATTACGATCAAATATGGTCGATCGAACCACACGCAACCGCTGGCGATTTCGTACAAGCGGGAAGATGCGTTGGAAGCGTAATGCACAATATACGACCAAGCCTGCTACGGGTCGATCGAACCAAAACCAGGCAAATGGTTTACGATCAAACATGGCCGGTCGAACCACACGCAACCGCTGGCGATTTCGTACAAGCTTGAAGATGCGTGGGAAGCATAATGCGAAAAGCCGACATGCACACATACGATGGGCAACCAAGTCCAACACGGTTCGATCGAACCATCTCGAACCCATAATTTACGATCAGACATGACCGATCGAACCACATGCAACCGCTGGCGATTTCGTACAAGCGGGAAGATGCGTGGGAGGCACAATACACGATATCGGCTGTATAAGAGCAAATGAAACCAGGCTTGAGGGCATAATTGCATGCAAAAAGAGGGCATTGGCCTTGTAAAACATATCAAGAGCACAGAGAGGCAATAATAGAAATGCATGCATTAGCATACTCTGCTTATGAGTATACGCTGAATAAGCATACACGCACATTACACGTACACTATGCGTGTATGACAGCGAAGGAGAGTACCGGTGGCCAATGAGGTGCTCTCTGCCTACGTCACGCACAGGAGAACGAAAGCAGTTAGACTGCGAGCAGCCGAAATCATGTAAACGAAAGAGAACAAAAGTGAGGGCCAAGCAAGCCCATGAGACGGGTGCGGGGCATGCATGAATGCGTGAAACGATAATGGTTTGTGGATTGGATAGGGGAATATGCAAGCCGAAGAGGGAGGGATGAGCAATGGGGAAGCCCTCTATCTTATGGATACGATATGCGCATGAGATTACATTGCAGATGAAATCAAACAATATTATATATGAAATTAATCAGGCTAATCATTATTAAGCAATAATTTAAGTTAATACAACTAATATATATATGTATAAGCATAATGTGGAAGGAATATGGGCGAAATTGGGTATGACGAGTGGATCAAAGGGAGCGACGGGCGACGGCAGCGCCGACAGAGAAAAGAAAGCAGAGAAAGTCAACGGGATACGATAGGCGGCCAATAGAAAGGCGACGCCAACGGGTGAAAGTGATGGAAGCCAATACATACAAGGGAGAAAGACAAGGACAAGGAAACAAATGGGCACGCAGCCACAAAGAAAGTGGACACATATGCGCCAAGAACTACGGGACTTTCACCACGCATAGCAACAAGTGGATGCGTGGGTGAAAGTGGAAGGCGGATGGAAAAAATACCAGCTGTATAGCGGTACTACACCAGCCAGTGCCTGAGGCCAGAGGAGCTGCCTATATAAAGGCGGCACAAATCACATCAAGTCATTAAGTTGTGACCAAGTAACAAGTGATTAAGGCCTTACGAGTAACCTTAAAAACTTACCAAATGAATACAAGTCCTGAGAAAAGGAGCAAAGGAAATATAGGAACTGTGCAGGCCCTACGAGTAACCTGTCAAGTTCACCAGATAGCAACAAGTCCTTAAATTGGGACAACAAGCACCGTACCCAAGCTAGTATAAAGTTGAGAGAAGCCAAGCGTCTCCAGGAGTATCCAAAGTCAGTGGTAGGCACGAGGATATATCCTACTGCCGAAATTCCAGGATCTATATATTCTGATGATTACCAATTGCTGAGGAACATCCTGCTTCGTGATAATAGCTACGGGTTTTGTCCCAAAGCCATAAAGCAAAGGCCATCTCAAAAACATAGCGAAAGGGGTGCCGAGGTGTGGAAAACATCCCCAAGAGGATCCAGGAAAACCAGGAAAAGTAAATAAAGGTCGTAAGATACATATCTGAAGGACGAAACCACGATATTGAAGAAGGAAAATACAAGTCGAGCACACGATACAGGCCGGAGCGATAACCAGCAACGGCTACAGGAGAAAGTGGAAGACTAGAACGGACAACGAGGGATTCGAGGCAACTCGTCAACGCTGCCCACGTGCAGAACTACCATAGAGAAACCGTCGTACTTAACTAAGCTCTCCAGATATCTTGAATAAACATACCTATAAGTATTAAACAACTCAATTCAAACGTGTTTCTAATTTCACCCGGGCACAAAATAAATTTGTTGTGCCGAACCTAGCCCAAGAGATATTACAAATATCCCGAAGGACGAAAAAAGGATCGTTACAATGATATGCTTCAAAATTTTGTTGTCTTTAAAATATGTGCTACTATTATATCACTACTATGTTAACGCATAGAAGGAAGCATCTCCGACCATATAAAGTATATATAGACTTGATCAGCACGACGAGACGAGTTCATATAGCCATGTCCGTCCGTCCGTCTGGATCAACGCGAACTCCTCCTAGGCCGTATGAGCTACAGAGCTAAAATGTTGCATAGGCCTGCGTAGGCTTGTATATACTGCAGGGGTTGTATATCTCAGATTTAGCCGGATCGGATTACTATATTATATAGCTCCCATACAAACGGCAAAGTCACGAACAGTAACTTTTCTCAATAACTTCGTTATTTTCTAAGCTATTGTCGGTAAATTTCATATTGGTGAGTTTATTGCACACTTTAACGACTGTGCCAAATTTGATTCAGATTGGGGGACTATATCATATAGCTCCCATAGGAATGATCGGTGGAAAACGGTGACCAATAACTTCGTTACTTTCAACGCGATTGCTCTCCAATTAACCATTTGTTACTTTGATATATCTGTTAATGACCATGCCGAATTTGATTAAGATCGGGTTACTATATCATATAGCTCCCATAGGAACGATCGGTGGAAAATAGTGACTTTGATCAATATCTTTGTTATTTCCTATGGTAAGATTGTAGACCGTTCCTTCGCAAACATGAGACTTTTTAGATAAAACGTTTTTCCACTTTGATGGCTATAGATAAGGAATAGCTCCGGCCCTCTGGTTTCTAATTACATTTGGTTTGGTTTTAAAATATTAGTATTTAATCTACCATAGTTAATGTCTATCAATAATCTTAAAATTCCTGTCTGAATTTCATTTATCTCATTTATGGTAGTCTTAAGAATGTTTGCCGTGGAATCTACCACCGATGTCTCTTTCTCTTCGAGATGCTTTAAATTCTGCTGATTTGTGAATAAGTTCCTCATGTTTTCTTTCATTTGTATCCTATCGTTCGCATCCATGAAACCGAATAATATATGGTACAGTGAACCCATGAATTTAAATTGTGCTCGCTTGCGTCTTGTATTTTCTTATGTTGTTGAATACAAAATGGCACTGGTCTTCGAAATTATACAGTTTTTGGCATAAGCCCCTCAATTTGGGAATCATTCTGTCCCCTTGACTGAGTACTTCAAAATATGCCGTCATGTCATAGTATACCACCAGATCCCATAAGGAAGCTATTCTTCCACTTCACCCATTGGACATAAGAATTTCTTGAGGTTTGTTGTTGTATTTGTTTGGAATTGTGCTGTCTCTTCTTCTTCCAACTCTGTTCACCGCTTGTGACATCTATTGTCACTACAGATTTATTCTGATTTGATTTGGTGCATCCCGAGACAATCAGTCAATCTTTGTAATTCATCCTTTTAAGATTTGGGTATACACGTTTACACCCATTATTATATCACTCTTACCAGGTTTATTAAAAATAGGATCAGCTAGAACGTAGGATTGCCATTTTGACATATCCATGTTTGCTATTTTTAATGGAAGAGCTATCATTAACTTTGGCAACAAGGCTTTTGGCTTTTTATTGAGGACACGCCACTTATTTCTGTATATTGTTTAATTTTAGGTAATTATACCAGACACCCATAGGGTGAAATGGTATATTAAAGTCACCAAAATGTGTGTAACAAGAAGAAGGAAGCTTTTCCGACCCCATTAAGTGTATATATTCTTGATCAGCATCTACAGCCGAGTCGATCTGGCTTTGTCCGTCTGTCCGTCCGTCCGTCTGTTCATTTGAACACCTAGATCTCGAAGACTATAAGACCAATTTTTGAAAATTAAAGATTTTCTTGAAGATCAGTTATAATAGCTAGAGACACCTAATTAGATATGTATATTTGTTTTGGCACACTTGAATTAGATATTAAAATCCAGCAATATACCAAATTTGATCAAAATCGGACTACAAATAGCCAAGCCACTAGTTATACATATAAACGTTTTTCCAGTTGGCCGTTTGCTGGTGGGGGCGCTAGGGTGCTCGTAAGCTTGCATGAGCGAGATACTAAAATATGCTTGTAAAAAGCATTTCAAAATGCATTTGTTATTATAAATTTGAAATATTTGTTTTACTGGTGTATGGTATACCTAAGTCGTGTAAGTGATGTATGGTATACCTTCATTTTAATATTTGAGCGGCCTCTTCAGACAAAATGGTGCTCTGTGAACCACTATCAATAAGGGATCTTAGAGTATTATATCCTTCATTTACATTTTTTACTTATATTACAGCTGTGGCCATCAGTGTTGGTTGTGCCCTTATTTATTTTTTTTATTTATTTGGTTTTTTTTTTGTTTTTTTTACGTCAACTAACACAGCAGTTGATGAAAAAGCTTAAGCTAAAAGACAGATAATAATTAACTGAAAAATGTAGCTTAGCTTTATGCACAACTAAACATCCCCGACCCGGTGGAGGTGTTTTGAGAAAGGTTGTTAAAAGATTGGCAAAGAACACGTAAAGGTTTGTGAAGAGACTCTACTAAGGTGAATGGGAAAAAAGTTTCTGGACCGACGTGAGGGAACACAAAAATATAGCGTATCTAGTAAATTAGTAGAAATGACTTCGCCGTTGACTAGTTTATGGAGAAAGAGAATGCCAAATACGAGACTACGGTTGTAAAGTGAAGGAAGATTTTTAAGAAGAAGTCTGCCAGAACATGAAGGTAGGCGAAGACTCGGGTCCCGATTAAGACCGTGTAACGTGAACTTAAGGAATTGCTTCTGCACCGATTCAATACTTTGCTGGTGAACATCATATTGAGGGTTCCACACTGGCGAGCAATATTCTAGATTAGGGCGAACTAACGAACTGAATAAAACCTTTGTTACATCGGGATCATCAAATTCTTTGGCCCAAGGTATTATGAAGCCAAGAAGACTGCGTGCTCTATTGACAATTGAAGATACATGAACATAACATATTGTCACTCATCGAAGTCGGTCGTGTTTTTTTTGCGCTCTTGCTGCTTACCTTTGATTTCGTTCTATTTCTTTGCTCCCACCCGCGCTCTCAATTTACATCATAGTTTGTTTTTGTTTGTGTGGTGTTGCCGCTCTCTATTCTTCTGCTTTCTCTTTTGATCGCGCTCGCGGCCGTTAACTTCGCGCTTGTGACAAATTTTTGTTGTTGTGTGTTGTAATACAAAAAATAATAAATATTCTCTTTTTCTTCTCTTTCTAATTTGTATATTGCAGTTAGCTTTTGCTTTGGTTTGTATACGCCTCTCTTAATTTAACATTTTTCCCTTTTTGTTTACATATTGATTTATAATTTGATTGTGATAAATCAATTAGTTAATAATGTCTGTCTGTTGCAAATATAATTGCAATAATCCCAGCAAGACCAGTGAAAACTTTCTTTACTGTTGGCTGTGTGACAATGTAATGCACTTTAAATGTGCTGGTTATACAGTCAAGGTGCGGGATAGCATTGCACAGGGTGGCGGCCTTAAATGGGGCTGTGATTCGTGTCGTGGCTTGGAGCTCGAGATACGAAGTTTTATGAAACGAACTGGGGATGCCTTTAAAACTCTGTCAGCTGGCGTTCATAAGCTCCAAGAAGAGCTTTTGGCGATGGAGGTTCAATTCAGAAGTTCTAAACTTTTGTTTGAATCTCCGACCCGAAAGAGGGCCAGGTTTCAGGGCGCGTCTCTCAGTTCGTCGGCACATCGTTCTCTCTCAGTTCCGGCTTCCGACAATGACCCTATGTCACCAAATGTACAGCAGCTGATATCGTTTAGGAGTCCGGCTTTGGAAGGTGTGGAGTCTCTTCCCATTTCCCCTGGAGACAGTATCCCACCTACTAACACGATATCGGTTGTAGTTTCCGAACCGTCCGGGCAAACATCCGTTTCCAGGAATATTGCCAATAAAGTAGTTAGGAGGAGCTAGTAAAGTGTTGGCTGCTTCAGCTGCTGCTGCATCTGCTGTTGCTGCTACTGCTGTGCCTGGCACTTCTAGTTCCCTTGTTGTAGTTCCACCCAAAAAGCAAATTTTTATTTCGCGGCTTGATCCCAATACTACTTCTGAAGAAGTCATAGCCTATATCCAGGGCAAAGTTCAAGCACCAAACATTGCTGTGGAAAAGTTCCGTTTTTCATATACTCGGGACATTTCGTCCTTTAAAATAAGTGTCTCCCCAGATCTTTTTGGGCAAATATGTCATAAAGACTTTTGGCCGGAACACCTCATTGTAAAAGAGTATACAATAAAAAAGAAGAATCGGCCTCCGATTAGCCTGCTGCCTGCCTCTGTGAATAACGTTTCTTCCGGCTCGTCTGCACCTGTTGGCGAGTCAAAAAACTAATTTCGTCCCTAACTCTGGCCTATCAGAACGTACGGGGACTAAAGTCTTAACTCTCTAGACTCTATGTAGATAGTTTAGCTTTTGACTTTCATATTCTTGCCTTTACTGAGACTTGGCTGAAGCCTGATATTGCCGATGCTTCAATTTTTCCCTCAAAATATTTAATATATAGACATGATCGGACTATCCGTAATGGTGGTGGTGTTTTGATCGCTGTTGATTCGGCGATCTCGTCTGAAATTGTACAGTCTTCCAATCAGGAGATTGAATTTGTTTGTGTTAAAATCTCTCTTAATTCTTTTTCTGCCTATATTACTTGTTCCTATATTCCACCACAGTCCGACTTGGCAGTATACATTCACCATTTGGAAGCTATTCAACTTGTTTCATCATATATCTCTGACAAAGACTTGTTTATTGTTCTGGGAGATTTTAATTTACCTGAGATTGCCTGGACCCTCTCATATGATTCTTTATTACTGTTGCCCTCCTCGTCACATTGTTTCATTGATGGTCTGTTTGAGTTCTCCCTAACTCAAAGAAATCCTGTCCGAAATAGTCGGAACAGATCACTAGATCTGGTATTTGTGTTGGATTCTTCCAACTGTGATATTTCCAGGACTGATCCCTTAGTTATCCCTGAAGACAACTTTCATCCAACTCTGGATGTAACCATTGACCTTCCTTTTGGGGTTATGACTCGATATAATAATTCGATGCCTCCAACCCGATGTTTTCGCAAGACAAACTTTACTAAACTTAAAAAACTCCTACTAACTAATGATTGGACATATCTGTATACTTGCACGGATATGGACTCTGCCATTTCTGTCTTCTATAAAACTCTTGAGTCGTTCTTTGATGTTTGTGTCCCGCGTGTGACTCAAGGATGGTCTGATAAACCTCCTTGGTTCTCACATGAGTTATGTAACTTGAAGAACGTAAAATCAAGATGCTATAAAAGATTTAAAAAATCCGGTAAAGCATCGGATTTTTCCCTATACGTAGTTGCTCGATCAAATTTTATGGTGCTGAATTCACATTGCTATAAGGATTATCTTCAATTTTATAAATTTGTCAATGTAAAACGTAAGACATCAGTGCACCCATCTTACTTGTCTTTCGAAAACAATAAAGCTGACAATGATCAGGCAATTGCCGATATGTTTGCTGATTTTTTCAAAACAACTTATTCCTCTTCGATTTATCAAGCAAATCCTCTTTATCCCCATCAAACCATCCGTCAAACCAATATATGCACCTGGCTCTGATGAAATACCAGGCTGCGTATTAAGGTTTTGCGCAGAGGCCCTATGTAAGTCAATACTTAAGTTGTTTACACTGTCCGTCACATCTTCCGCCTTCCCACCTATTTGGAAGGAATCATATATTATTCCTCTTCACAAAAAGGGGAAGAAGTCCGAAGCCTCCAATTATAGGGGTATTTTTAAATTGTCTGTCATACCCAAAGAATTTGAGAAAATAATAACATCAATTGCAGCATTTTTGTAGCTCAATCATTTCGTCATCCCAACATGGGCTTAAAAAACGTAGATCGACAACTACTAACCTATTAGAATTTACATCTCACTCAATCAAAGGGTTCAAGACTGCCGTGCAAACCGATGTCATTTATACTGACTTCAGCAAGGCCTTTGACTCTGTTAATCACACTCTACTTTTATATAAGTTAAATGCACTTGGCATCCCCAGCCTTTTGCTAGATTGGATTCTTCAATATCTTTCTAAGCGTACACAAAAGGTCCTCTTTAAGTCTTCATTTTCTAAGACCATCCAGGTGACTTCTGAAGTACCTCAGGGTAGTCATTTGAGTCCATTGCTATTCACTCTTTTTATAAATGATCTTCCATTGGTAGTGTCACATTCTCGGGTGCTTATGTACGCTGATGATGTTAAGCTTTACCTCAGTTTTAAAGACATATCGTCTTCTTGCCTACTTCAATCGGATCTTAATGATCTTCAGAGTTGGTGTGAAACCAACCTATTAAACCTTAACGGCTCTAAATGTAAAGTTATGTCTTTTTATAGATGCACTCCACACATAGCAACTTATTATCTTAACGACACTGCCTTAGAGCGGTTAGATATTGTCAATGACTTAGGTGTTATTATGGACCATAAATTAACCTTTAATCCTCATATTTCTGCTACAGTTAGTAAAGCTATGAATGTTCTTGGGTTTGTGAAACGATGGTCAAAAGAGTTTGACGATCCGTACACAACCAAACTTCTGTTGTGTACAGATCTTGCATATGGTCACCTCAATATGAGACGCACCAAAGTAAAATTGAATCTGTTCAAAAGCAATTTCTGCTATTTGCTCTTCGTGGTCTAAATTGGGATCGCAATGTCAATTTGCCATCATACTCCAGTAGGCTTCTTTTAATCAATCTTCCTTCATTAATTAATCGTAGAGTAATGCTTGGTGCTATCTTTATTCATAAACTTTTAATAGGTGAAATAGAAATTAGCTGTAGTTAATCTAATTTTTAATTGTTTGTCCGTTATACTTGTATTTGTCCACGCGATCGTGCCGTCCGATATACGGCTGGGCCCCACGGTCGGTCGGGCGGGAGGTGGACAGCGCTCTGCTTGGGCTCGCGCGAAACAGGCTATGTCCTGGTGTCGTAAGGGCCACTTGAACGTACTTCGCATTGTACGCGTCAACGTCCAGACAATATAATATGAAGGTTTTGGGTCAAACATAACGCCAAGGTCTTTGAATGATGGTACACAATCTAACAGAACAGACTTAATAGAGTAATGAGCTAGGAACGGAGACAAACGACTGAAAGTCATATAAGAGCACTTAGAGGCTTTAAGGTGTAATTTATTAACGTGGCACCAATCACAGAACGCATCGAGATCTGATTGCAAGTACTGTTGGACAGAAGGATCACTATATAAATAACAAATCTTGACGTCATCCGCAATCATGAGCACACGTGAATGAGCCAAGGCCAAAGGCAAATCATTTATAAAGAAGGTAAATAACAGTGGGCCCAGATGATTGCCTTGGGGGACACCTGACGTAACTCGAACAGTTTTAGATATCGAGGAACGAAAAGACATCTTTTGGGTTCTGCCAGTAAGATACGACTTTAACCAAGCCAATAGTTACGGGGAAAAACGCATGATGTTGAGTTTCGTGAGAAGCATGGAATGATCAACCGTATCGAAAGCCTTACTAAAGTCAGTATAAATAACATCAGTTTGACACTTTTTTCGGAAGCCATGGTGTACAAGGGTAGTCAATTCTAAAAGGTTGGTAAGCGACGAACGAACTTTCATGAAGCCATGCTGACAAGGAGAAATAGTGGATCTGGATAGGTGTTGAAGGGAAGACGTAATAATTTTCTCAAACAGCTTAGGTATTGCCGAAAGTTAGAAATATCCGATTTCCTACCCTTTTTAAAAAGCGGAATAACAAAAGAGATATAAAGAATAATCGAGATAAAGGCTTAGATAGGGAAATTCAACACATTTTAAGGATGCAACTAGGCATATTATCAGGCCCGGGTACGAAGGAAGACGTCATAGATGACAAGCTAGATATAATACAGACTTCAGTAATACTAGGAAAAAACATACAATTTAAATGTGGGATAGAGCAGGGATAGGGTGTGGGATCCGAAGCAGTAGTAAAATAAGTCGACTGAAAGAATTCAGCAAACAGATCTGCAATATCTGAACCATTATTAGCAGTCTGGTCATTAAGTCTGAAGGCGGAAGGTAGTAAATTAGAACGACTTTTGGAATTAAAAAAGTTGTAAACTCTGTTGGGGTTCTTATAAAATTCAACCTTACAGCGAACGATATAATTATTGTGGCATTGTGTATTTAAAAGACAAAATTGCGATTTGGCTACACAATAATTTGCATAGTCAAGTCGCGAACCTGTTTTTTTAAATTTTTAAAATATCTCGATTTAATGTTACGGAGATTAGAGAGCCTACGTGTAAACCAGACTGGCGCACTTGAGATGGAAGAGACATTCACATAAGGAACGCATTTATCAATTAGAGAATTAAGAGCAGAGTAGAAAAAATTCACTGCACAATCTATATCACAGCACTCAAATAGAAATGACCAATCAAAAGAGAAATTAAGGCTGTTAAGAAGATTGAAATTTGTTTTACGAAAACATCTACGACGAGAATTTGAGATATTATTAAATGAATTATTAACGGAATTATAAGAAATAGTAACTTCAATGGTGGGGTGATAAGGATCTTCAGGCTTCACTAGGGGCTGTGTTTACGATACAGCACTAACAGTGGGATCCGAGACAAAAACAAGATCGAGCATTCTTTTAGAAGAGTTAAGAAAAGAATTCAACTGAAATAGCGGACATTCAAGTAGGCTATCAAGAAAAACACGTCGAGGTAAAGGAATTAAGAAAGATAGATTATCATCAACCAGCCAAGAAATATTAGGCAAGTTAAAATCGCCAAAAACTATAAGAAAATCACGATCTTTAAGACGACTAAAAATAGATCGCAAAGCATCAGCATGGTGCTTGTAGATCATGATATCAGAAGGTGGAGGAATATATGAACAAGAGATATATAAGCTAAAGTTAGAACATGTAACTTCGACGCAAATAAACTCAACACCTAAGAGGAGATCAATTGGCACAACACTTGAACACAGATTCAAGTTGAAGCCTATAAGAAATAAAGTTATTAGAAAGAATTTCATTTTCCAAAACAGAGGAGTTGAGCCAAGTTTCAGAGAAAGCTAATATGTCAGCCGAAAAGGTTTGTCTATCACAGTATAGTTTCGAGAGCTTGGTAAGAAGTCCTCTTACATTTTGATAATGAATGCAAAGACTAGACGTTATTAGTTTTTTGAAGCAGAAGATACATTAGGAAGGTGGACACGCAAAGGACGGGAGCGCCTATTGGCCGCAAACTCGTGTACAACTAGGCTCTCTGGCCAAAAGTTAGGGTCAACCATAGCTGAGAAATACTCATTTGGTACTGTAATTTTAAACGAGGAGATTTCGCGAGGCCTAGAATACTTTTGAATTAAAACTTTAGCAGGGCATATATTACCAATGTAAGCTGCCACAGACGACTCAGAAGTATCTAGAGCAAGCCTAGAAACAAATAATTCTTTGCGATGAGGCACTACAGTTAGTGAAGGCGGAGGAGCATTGGGATCCGCAAGTGATTGAGAGCTAGCATGATCCTGTAATTGATCAGAGTTCCCGTGTGGGATAGATTGAGGTACACCAGGGCTTGTACTGGGTACTTCAATCTGAAAAAAAGAGCATAAAGAGGGACAAGAAGATGGTGTAGGCGAAAGTAAAATGGGAGAAGATGTAAAAGAGAGTGCGGGCGACTGCTTATGAGGCAACTCAAGGCTACATTTCTTGGGCAATTCCTTAGAAGGTGGACCAAACTTGAATTGCGACAGTAAATGTATGCTAGAATCACACTCGTTAGACAGCTGTTTGGCCATTTTTTTTATAGAAAGAAACTTTAAACGAAGATCCCTGTACATTCGGCTAAAATCAAGCTGCTGGCTGGCACAAGATGGGCAAGTCCAGCGCATTAAGCCAAGCTCAGGCTTAGACACAGACAAACCAGAAAATTTGTCGTAATCACGGCCGTTGAGGCCAGCACATTTTAAGTGAATAAGATTGTCACAGAGCCAACAAGATATTGCTCTATACTGATCGTCAAAACGATCAGAATGCTTGCAAGTAGGTAGACAACAAGCCATTGAAAAGCCAAAAGAAACACAGGGCAAAAAAAAATATATAGAAAAAATTAAATAAACAGCACAAAGATAATTATCGATAAAAAATCAATAATTACAAATAAAACAAAGAGATAGCTAGAGTGCACAGCACAAGAGGGAGTGCAATTATAGTTATAAGCCCAGCTTTGAGAGGCGGCCCTACAGGAATACGCGGGAGAGAAGCGGAGCACAAGCACAAAGCATAGAGAACTACAAAACTACTAGCAGTGATGGTATGATGGGGGCGATGAGGGGAGAAGCTGCAGAAGCAATGACGAGAGAAAACAATAATAAAAAAAATTTAAATGCACCAAACACTAATCACGAAAATGAAAAATAAAAAAAAACTGTTTAATTTAGCGAAATTATGCAAATAAAACAGAAGGGTGTCAAGCAAACGACAGCAGCGAAAACGAAAAAAAACAAGCACAATTAAAAAATTGAGAGAATAACAATGAATATTAATAAAAACTCTGGAGCTATGCAAAACCACGACCGTCACGTCAGAGATATACTTAGCGAGCAATATCCTTGTTGTAAGTATTCCATGACATCAGATAGCAATTGTATCTGCCTTGTTTTTCTAATCTGACTCTCATACAATTGTAGAGCCTCTCTGTCAAATTTTCTTAGTAGGAGTTGTGCGAATATGATGTCAACTTCATGGGACAAATTTGCTTTTAATTTAATTAAGTGCACTGACTCATTAACTAAGGCAATCACTCCCTTTATTTTTTTTTTTGAGGACTCATTGTTGATTTTCGGTAAATCAACGATCCGATATATTTGTTTGGAAAACACTCTCCGGTTATTTTCATACCGCTTGGTTAACAGTTCCCAAGCATCACTATAATTATCAGCTGAACCTGCCAATATAAGACTATGCTCCTCGTTTCGCCCTTTAACTCGGATTTTAAATATTCGAATTTAAGATTAAGACTTAGACCCGTTTTTTTTTCAATTAATTCCGCAAATAATTCGCCTTCCTTTTATTTCACGGGTAAGATAATGTATGAAAATCATCGGTATCAGACTACTATATCATATAGCTCTAGAACAAACATAGTACATCATATAGCTCTAGAACAAACATATGCGTTTTACTCAGCCATCTTAAGAGCTACCGGGATGAAATTTTTTTGGGATGCATTTTATTACCTGGGTATGGATAAAGTATGAAAATCATCGGGATCGGACTACTATATTATAAAGCTCTAAAAAAAAACATACTATATCACATAGCTCTAGAACAAACATTTTTGCAAAAATTTTAGTATCCCCATGAAATTTAACAATATGATAGTGTTGGATATAAAATCTCAGATCCCAAAATCGGTTACAGTCAATACAAATCGGTTCAAGCGCTGCCGGCAGCGTTGCTTGCTGCCTACTACGTCATCAACAAATCAAACAGAGCACATGCATACACACACAGACGCAGCGCTACACCAACTGTATGTGTATGCGTGTTGCGCTTTGCTTAGAGAATGATGTAAGAAGTGTAGCATGTAACGTTGAATCTCACAAGGAGTGTTGAGCCGATGTTCGTTCATAGTGCTGGCAGGGTACGCGATAGGTTCGGCTAGGGTCAGGTCGGCTGGGAGTGGGTTACACGATATAGATTAGCCAGAACTATAGTTGCTCACATTCGATACAGACGTAAAATTTTAAATTCGCGTACTTAAGGACACCAAGGTATAACGGTACAGGTTTAGAGGCGAAAGAAAGAAGGCCTGAGGAGAACAGAAACAGAAACACGTTAAACTCTGTAGTATCAAGATATATATATATGCTGGTTTATTTCATGATAGCCTATTGGCTTGTCATGTGAGCGCCCACCCTACCATGATCCTCCGGCCACATCTGAATTGAGGATCCCTCCAACATGTCTTACGGCCTCTTTTTATTTCTCAGTAGGTTGCATGGTTCCCAAGATTTAACGCTTATAGGGAGTTCATTTCAAAGAACAATATTTTATTAATTTCTAAACTTATGATCAAGGCAAGATCCATTTCCTAATTTAATTCATTCTTCATATCTCTTTCGGAAACAAACGAACTTAATACTATTCTAAATTAATGAAGTTAATGCGTTAAGTTAATTAATTAAGTTAATTAATTACAGATTACTGATTACCGACTTTGTTTTTGGCTATTCAAGCCCATCTTCATACTTTAAAGTCGTAAACTAAAAACTAGTCGGATATTAAGTTTGGAATTTATCCTCAAATTTGAAATGTATCCGATGCAACAATTCGTTTCTCAAACATAACTATCTTACTGGTTATCCTGAGAGTAGGTTACAAAAACACAAATTTAATTAAATTATAAAAAATCGAATCAAATCCAACTGATGCCGGGAGAGAAAAGGATAAAAATAAAAACGAAACGGTTAAATTTCCTAATAAATTGAAATATTGGCAATGGCACAAACGCCCAACATATTCAAAAGCTCCACAAACGTATAAAGCGAATCAATTAATAATTTTTCTTTTATGGTTTGACACACAGTTTTAGTCCAGCGCGCTGCAGCGGCGAAAGATCTTTCGAAGCGGAGGCTGTTTAAAAATAGATAAGATGATTTAGAGTAGTCAGAAGCCTCTGATTCTGTTCGGGAGCACCCGTCTAAGGATGTCTAATTATTACAAGAACATTGTCTTCGAAAGTTCCTAGGCCATGCCAATGCGTTGCGACGGTTTCGTTCCGTACACGATTAGTAAGACCTGAAGTTCCTTGCTTCAAGTTTTTTTTTTCTTTTGGTTAAATACTCGCGATAATTATTGGCAGGACCGAGAGGCTCGAATGCATAGACGCAATTAAACTTGAAGGTGCTCTTAAACGCTTGCACACATCCTGATTATTTTACTGCTGCACTGCACAAAACGACGTATGCTCAAAAATCAACCATTGCGTGGCGTTGGCTCCAGCAGTGTCGGAGTTAAATTTCGGTAGAAAAATTTCACCATCTTGTCGAGACTCACTAGACGATGCATGGAAAGTTTTTGCTAGCTCCCAGAAGTTTCGATTTTGTTGTTCTAATAAAATGCGAAACTGCTCCTCATTTATTGTTGGTCTTGGATTAGATCCCACTTCTGATATCGGCGAGTTAAAGATTTCAGGGATTCCTGAATCGTTGATTCCATTGTTGACTTCCATTTTTCCACGAGGTTTGTGCAGCGAGTCTCGACGTGCTTTCAGGTTGAATTTCAGAAGGAAAAGAGACTGAATTCTCTCAACCGCACACCGAGCCACACTCGATGACAGTCTATACTGTCATCGCACATATCTAGTGTTAAACAGTTCTACATCAGTCATGATATTATATACTTATATATACTTAACACTGAGCAATTCGCCTTAACACTAGGCACACATTTAAAATTATTAGAATATTTAAATATTTAAAAATATTTAAAAACTAAACAAATACAGTTAGTTTAATTTTGTTAACATATCTAAAAAAATTCAATTTGATAAATGGTTATATTATAAATCGTAAATTAGGTCTGGTGTCTCTTCTGCTGCCATTGAGCATAATAAATTCTCATATTATGATCAAGATTCGAATAGAAAATTTTTAATTTTAGCAAAATGCGAGAATGAAAACATAAAAAAATTGGATCAAGATTCGATTTATTATACATTTTATCCTAAAGCTCGGGAACGGACGAATCTAGAGTCTAGATTTCTTCCCAACATTTATAGACTTTCAATTCTAAGAAACTTTGCTGAAGAAAGTTTGTAAAAAACGGAATATTTTAAAAAAATATTTTTAGAAAAATACCCTTTACCTTTTTGAAAAAATGGCAATTTTGATGAAAAATCGCATTTAACTTGTCCACCGTTTGAGATTCGCACTTCATTTTTTGATAATTATTTACTTCTGCTACTAGGGTCCAAAACAGCCTTAAGGTACATAAATTTGGTATCAAACGAATGGGATAATTCAATATGCCCACCTAGGTTTAACTTAACAATGTTTAATCTTAAACAACACAACAAACACAGTTTAAGCATAATCAGTTCAAAAGCCTGTCTGTATGCTCTAATAACGTCTATTCTTTCACAGTTAGCTCGTAATTAGCTGTATTTAATCATATTTTAATTGTTTTTCCGTTTTATTTGTATTTGTCCACGCGATCGTGACGTCCGATATACGGCTGCTCCCCACGGTCAGCCGGGAGGTGGACAGCTCTCTGCTTGGGCCCGCGCGAAACAGGCTATGTCTAGGTGTCGTATGGGCCCCTTGTACGTACTTTGCATTGTATGCGTCAACGTCCAGACAAGAAGCTGACTTGCATGCAGTTGGGGCTTTGATGCAAAGTGTGACATCCCAGCCCAAGTTGCGTTATTTTGAGATAGGTATTGGTAATTCCCTAGGTTAAATAAGTGGCACTGCACCTCAGGTTCTTCCCTGATTCAAACAGTGCCCATTGCGCAGCCGGCACCCCCATCGAGGGTTCAGTTAAGACATTTGAACGTTGCAAATTATTTTTCGCTCTTAAACGTTTTTCCGATATCAGCTTAACGTCGATATCAATTGAGTCTAGGAATTACAATTCGTATTTCTACTTGGAGATGCCTAACATGCCTGTTAGCATTTCAGAGACATAGAAGTACGGAAGATGTTTATTATAAATAAGCTTCTGGATGAACAGATTTTGATTTTAGAAGGGATAGTACATCTAACAGCATTGGCGAGGAATACTCCCGTTGATTTTGAAGGCATTGTTAAAACCGTTGGTCCGTTGGATATCCTCTGTAGAAAGCAGTATAGTTCCCTCCACAGTTACTGCATTGTCTTAATACGACGTTGGTTCTGTCCTTGGTGCAAGTCTTTATGATGTTCACAAAAGGTAACACAAGCTGACGTACAGTTGCAATTGTAAACCGTGTGTTTGATTCTTGGCAGTTCTTGCACTATGGCGGCTGGGATCTCTTGTAGGGTTCCTCTATGATGATTCTGTGCCGAAACCCATTTTATCAAGCAACCTTTTTGACCAATTCTGCAAATTGTTATTGCATTGTGTCTGCACTATTGCTTGGTGTCCATCCCCCCGTGTTCAAACCAGGCTACGCCCTTGACTAATATTGTTGTGAAATAATGTGAAATATTATACCGACTGTATAAATATTTAAAAACTAAACAAATACAGTTAGACTAATTTTGTTAACATGTCTAAAAAAAATTCAATTTGATTAAATGGTTATATTATAAATCGTAAATTAGATAGGTCTGGTGTCTCTTCTGCTGCCATTGAGCATAATAAATACTCATATTATGATCAAGATTCGAATAGAAAATTTTTAATTTTAGCAAAATGCGAGAATGAAAACATAAAAAAATTGGATCAAGATTCGATTTATTATACATTTTATCCTAAAGCTCGGGAACGGACGAATCTAGAGTCCAGATGTCTTCCCAACATTTGTAGCCCTTTCAATTCTGCGAAACTTTCTTAAGAAAGTTTGTAAAAAAACGGAATATTTTAAAAGTTAGAAGCAAACGAAAAAAAATACCCTTTTCGAAAAAATGGCAACCTTGATGAAAAACTTCTGCAAAAAAATGTTGTATGAAACCATCATGATTACTTAAAAAACTAATGATGCATTTCGATTCGCAGGACCCGAAATAGGGTGAAACCATCGAGTTTTGTCTGTTTTTCGACTATCAGAGTGTTATATTTACAACTGATTTAACGGCAAATGCTTCGTACAACCGATAATTTTTACGTTGACACCGATGGCTCAATCGCATTTAACTTGTCCACCGTTTGAGATTCGTACTTCATTTTATGATAATTATTTATTTCTGCTACTAGGATCCAAAACAGCCCTAAGGTACATAATTCTATATGCCCACCTAGGTTTAACTTAATGTTTAATCTTAAACAACAAAATAAACACAGTTCAAGCAACGCACATAAAAAAATAACAGACGGCCAACGCCATAAAAATATCGTTTGTCAATACTAAATTTAGCTTTCGATTTTCCACTTTTTAACACTAAAATTACCAATTTCTTTTTATGTTTCCCTAATTGAGAGGTGTTTTATAAAAGTAATTTGCCCCAACTAGTTTGACTAGTTTTGAATGCAGGGCGGTTCTTGACGTATACTGCGCGTCTTGTCAACCTCCTCGCCGATGCACTCACCGGCACGCTTGGTCAAATCGACATCGGCCTTCTTCAAAATAATGTTGGAGTAACGACGAAGTACCATCGATGTTCGTATTCATGATACGAAGAATGTGCTGGAACTTCTCAGGGATGACGAAAAACATTTTGATGATATGCACTTCGAAATTAATGCAAGTAAAACAGGTCTCGAAGAATCATAAGAACACTACACTGTTGCTATATGTATATTACACTTTATTTCTAATTTGCATGAACCTATTCGAGTCCTATGCTCTGATTACAATCTTTTTTATCCCGTAATCAGATCAGAAGCCTAACTTTCTGTTCTAAAAACGTAATCAAAATTTAATCATATTTTAATTGTTTTTCCGTTTTATTTGTATTTGTCCACGCGATCGTGACGTCCGATATACGGCTGCGCCCCACGGTCGGGCGGGAGGTGAACAGCTCTCTGCCTGGGCCCTCGCGAAACAGGCAATGTCTAGATGTCGTATGGTTAGCATTTCAGAGACATAGAAGTAGGGAAGATATTTATTATAAATAAGCATCAGGAAGAACAGATTTTGATCTTAGAAGGAATAGTACATCTAACAGCATTGGAGAGGAATACTCCCGTTGTTTTTGAAGGCATTGTAAAAACCGTTGGTCCAGCTAAATGTTTGCGCCCGTTATTTAAGGTCCTTAAAGACAGGACATCTTTTGTAGAAAGCAGTATAGTTCCCTCCACAGTTACTGCATTGTCTTAATACGACGTTGCTTCTGTCCTTGGTGCAAGTCTGTATGATGTTCACAAAAGGTAACACAACCTTTTTGACCAATTCTGCAAATTGTTATTGCATTGTGTCTGCACTATTGCTTGGTGTCCATCCCCCCGTGTTCAAACCTGGCTACGCCCTTGACTAATATTGTTGTTGTTGTGTATGCAGCCCTATCATGCGTAAGCTATCTGGCAACTCTATTCGGGGCGCCCCAACAGGAGTCCAGCCCTGTCGTTCGCAGCAAGCACACGCGTTATTAACTTGCGATATTCATATGTAACTCTATATCACTTAATAAATAAACATTCTAAGTAGATATTGGAACCGTTTGATTTGGGACAGCCAAATAAATGGGGCTCTTATTTGGAGCCATTTAAATTGTTCCTGCTTGCCAATGATGTTAAAGACGAGGGTCGCAAAAAAAGCATCTTTCCTCACATTGGTTGGAGAACCAGTCTACGATCTTTTGACATCATTGGCGTTTCCAAACAATGTGCGGGTTGTGCCGGTCCACACGGCCGGCAGAAATGCCCTTATCGTGAAGCAATATGTCACGGCTGTGTCCGGAAGGGCCATTTTAAGCGTGTCTGCCGGAATAATGAATCGTCGAACGATGTTCATCCAGTAAAGGGCAAAAATTCACGCGGAAAATCGGTAAACCTCATATCTAATCTGGTGAGCCTGAAGAAACGTATCACGGTACAGATTAATGGTAAGTCGTGCATTCTGAATAAGTTCGAACACTTATTCTCAACAGAACTTGGTTGTTACACTGGTCCGCCAGTCACATTAAACATTGACGCAATAGTGCCACCAGTCCGACTACCTCCACGCCGAATTCCATATGCTCTAAAGGGACTAGTCGAAGAGGAGCTGGATCGCCTATGCAAGCAAGGGATTCTTAAACCTGTGGAGTATTCAGACTGGGCCACTCCTATTGTACCAGTTATCAAGAAGGACGGTTCAATTCGTATTTGCGGCGACTATAAGCCAACTTTAAACAAAGCGGTTAAGCCGCACTGTCATCAAATACCGGCGATCAACACGTTGCTGGCATCTATCGAAGGTGGATCGATTTTCGCCAAATTCGATTTGCTCAAGCTTATCACCAGTTATTAGTCGACGAAAACTCGTCTTTGCTGCAAACAATCAGTACACATAAGGGTGCATTCAAAGTTACTCGATTGCAAATCGGCATTTCATCTGCACCAGGCATTTTTGAAAGCTGTATTGAGAATGTGGTACAGAATATTTCCGGAGTCTTACCATATTCTGATGACATTATAATAATGGGAAAAACGGAAACGGAATTGGCAAATAGATTACGGGAACTGTTTATACGTTTTGATAAAGCCGGACTGCGACTACGCAAGGACAAATGCCAATTCGGAGTACCATTCGTTGAGTTTTTAGGGTTCAAAATTGACTCAACTGGTATAAGACCATGTGCCGATAAAGTCTCGGCAATCAAAGACGCACCAGCACCTAAGGATAATAAGCAGTTGCAGGCTTTCTTAGGACTACTAAATTTTTATCACTTATTTTTGCCACATAAAGCAACAGTGGCAGAACCCTTACATCGTGTTTTGGATAAAAATGCAACTTGGAGGGGGGACAAACAGTGTGAGAAGGCTTTTTCTACACTTAAGGAACTCATTGGGTCCGACGACGTACTAGTGCATTATGATGGTTCATTGACACTAGTTCTAGCTTGTGATGCGTCACCATATGGACTCGGTGCAGTTTTAAGTCACAAAATGCCGAATGGAGCGGAGAAACCCATCGCTTTTTACTCCCGTACCTTATCCAAAGCTGAGCGAAATTATGCTCAGATTGATCGAGAAGCTATTGCCTTGGTAGCAGGAGTAAAGAAGTTCCGCAACTACGTCTACGGTCGTAACTTCACACTAATCACCGATCATCGACCTCTGTTGGGTATTTTTACCACATCGAAAGCAATCCCACACATTATTTCAAATCAGATGCTACGTCGAACTTTGTTCCTGTCAGCATATACTTTCGAGCTAGTACACCGCTCCGGATTAAAAATTGGCAATGCGGTTTTTCTAAGTCGTTGTCCACTGTCAGCAGCATCGGACCCTGTTAGCACCGACGATGTGCTTATGATCGAGTTAGCAGCAACGGCAATCGTAAGTGCTGAGGCGATTGCCGCTCAAACTTCAAAGGACCCCTTATTGGCGAAAGTTTGATACTTGGTGTTAAGGGGATTGTGTGACATGAAATTGGGGCAATCAAATAATGCAGATCCATACTATTGCCGTCGGGAACAGCTCTCTACAAATAAAGGAGTTTTGATTTGGGGAAATCGCGCCGTAGCCTACATGCCGCTCATCCAGGCATTGTAAAAAAGAAGTCGTTTGGTGGCCAAACATTGACGCAGAGATTGAGCTCATTGTTAAGAAATGTATTCCATGCCAGCAGAATCGTAACGATCATTCAGAGGCACCGGTGCATCATTGGGAGTCAGCCAAGCGGCCGTGGTCGTGGATTCTTCTCAAAATGGCTAGAGGTTGCGGTTGTTAGCTCCACTTCTACAGCGGCTACAATCAAAGTTCTCAGGCAACTGTTAGCTACGCATGGGTTACCAGATCAGTTAGTGTCAGACAATGGCACAGCATTTACCTCCGAGGAGATTAAGGCATTCCTCCACAACAATCTAATTCGACACATTAGATCAGCACCGTTTCACCCAGCAACAAACGGCCAAGCAGAGCGAATGGTGCAAACCACCAAAACTACCTTAAAAAACTATCTCCGAACAATAATATGGATCTGGCCTAGCTCGATTTTTGTTTAATCAACACATAACTCCATATGCAACGACAAATCGCTCGCCAGCTCAGCTGTTGTTGAATCGGGAAAGTCCTACTTTGATAAACTACAGCCACAAGAAATTTTTAATGGAGCAGAGCCATTTATTAATCAATCGAAATGTTTTGATACACGGAAATCCGTTTGGGTACGAAACTATGCACTATGACAATCGCATCATGATATGATAATGGTATAAAATAGTATGAGGAACATTATAATTAATTATAATATCCCACACAACAAGCCAGCAGCAACGCAATCCAACGGTGCAAAGGATGCACCAGATACAAGATACAGCCGAGACACAAACCAAACATACGATATACGACCAAACCTGCTGCTGATAGATCGAACCGATTCAATACAAGTGGTTTACGATCAAACTTGGCCGGTCGAACCACACGCAACCGCTGGCGATTTCGTACAAGCGGGAAGATGCGTGGGAAGCATAATGCCAAAAGACGACATGCACACATACGATGGGCAACCAAATCCAACACGGCTCGATCGAACCAACTCGAACCCAGGATTTACGATCAAACATGACCGATCGAACCGCATGCAACCGCTGGCGATTTCGTACAAGCGGGAAGATGCGTGGGAGGCATAATGCATGATATCGGCTGTATAAGAGTAAATGTAACCAGGCTTGAGGGCATAATTGCATGCAAAAAGAGGGCATTGGCCTCGTAAGATAAATCAAGAGCACAGAGAAGCAAATATAGAGATGCATGCATTAGCATACTGTGCTTATGGGTATACGCTGAATAAGCATACACGCACATTACACGTACACTATGAGTGAGTGACAGCGAGGGAGAGTACCGGTGGCCAATAGGGTGCTCCCTGCCTACCGTGAGACGGGTGCGAGGCATGCATGAATATGTGAAACGATAATGGTTTGTGGATTGGATAGGGGAATATGCAAGCCGAAGGGGGAGGGATGAACAATGGGGAAGCCCTCTATCTAATAGATACGATATGCGTATGAAAGTGCATTGCATGGGAAATCGAACAATGTTATATATGAAATTAATCAGGCTAATAATTATTAAACAATAGTTTAAATTAATACAACTAGTATATATGTGTATAAATATAATATGGAAGGAATATGGGCGAAATTGGGTATGACGAGTGGATCAAAGAAGAAAGAAAGCAGAGAAAGTCAACGGGATACGATGGGCGGCCAATAGAAAGGCGACGCCAACGGGTGAAAGTGATGGAAGCCCATACATACAAGGGAGCTAGACAAGGACAAGGAAACGAATGGGCGCGCAGCCACAAAGAAAGTGGACACATATGCGTCAGGAATACGGGACTTTCACCACGCATAGCAACAAGGGGATGCGTGGGTGAAAGTAGAAGGCCGATGGAAAAATACCAGCTGTATAGCGGTACTACACCAGCCAGTGCCTGAGGCCAGAGGAGCTGCCTATATAAAGGCGGCACAAAGCAGAGTAATCATCAAGTCATTAATTCGTGATCAAGTAACAAGTAATTAAGGCCTTACGAGTAACCTTAGGAATTTATCAAGAAAACACAAGGAGCAAAGGAAAGCTAGGAACTATACAGGCCTTACGAGTAACCTGTCAAGTTCACCAGATAGCAACAAGTCCTTAAATTAGGACAACAAACACCGTACCCAAGCTAGAGTAAATTTGAGAGAAGCCAAGCATTTCCAGGAGTATCCAAAGTCAGTGGTAGGCACGAGGATATATCCTACTGCCGAAATTCCAGGATCTATATATTCTGATGAGTACCAATTGCTGAGGAACACCCTGCTTCGTGATAATAGCTACGGGATTTGTCCCAAAGCCATAAAGCAAAAGCCATCTCAACGAGCCTAGCGAAAGGGCTGCAGAGGTGTGGAACGCCGGAACGACAACCAGCGACGGCTACAGGAGCAAGAGGAAGGCGAGAAGGGACGACGAGGGATTCGAAGTAACTCATCAACGCTGCCCAAATCCAGAACTACCGTAGAGAAACCGTCATATCCAAACGAGCCCACCAGTGATTTTGAATAAACATACATATAAGCATTAACAACTGAAATCAAACGTGTTTTTAATTTCACCGGGGCACAAAATAAATTTGTTGTGCCGAACCTACCCCAAGAGATATTGTAAATATCCCGAAGGAAAAAAAAGGATCGTCACAACTGGCGCCCAACGTGCTATACTGGTGAAATTTTAAACAAAACAAAAGTTTGAAATTTGTAAAGAAAACATCAAAATGGGGAAAGGATGGATGTACCACATGAAGAAGGAGGATCTGCTACAAACAGGCCAAAGGATAGGAGTCAACATGAACGGCACGGTAGAGTAGATGAGAAAACAACTCGGCGAATGGATAGACAACAACGAGTCTGATCCAGAGTGGAGAGAAGAGATAAGAAGCTTAGAACTCAAGTTCACAAAAATGTCCAAGCAAAAACCAGAAACAAGCGCAGCACAGTCAGGCGAGAATGGTGAGAACAAGGAGGCCGAAGAGTTCAAAAAAATAAATATCGCTACTCTAGCGATTCCTCCATTTGCACCACCAAGATGGGGAAGCGAAGGAGCATTAGACAGCACCGACACAAAGTGGGACTTAAGGAGACAAACGATAGACCCCAAGAAAGCGGCACCCCACACAACAAACAGGACCACCGAATACGCTAAGGTGGCAAAACAAGTGAGGGAGTGGACTTTCAGATTCGATGGCAATTCCAGACCGCTAGAGTTCATAGAACAAATCGAGTGGTCAGCAGACATGTATGGCATCGAGCTGGACATGATCCCAAGAGCAATGCCAGAACTACTGAAAGACAAAGCACTCAAGTGGTACGTCGCAAACAATAAGCAGTGGCGATCTTGGAAGGAGTTCGTTAAGGGCTTCAAGAAATACTTCCTGCCGAGAGGATTCTTCAACAAATTGGCTGATCAAGTGAAAAATCGCAAACAAAACAGAAACGAGTATTTCAAGGACTATATGGTCGACATGCAAACAATGATGAGACCCCTTAAAATACCAGAGTACGAGCAATTGGGGGTTATATTAGAAAATTGCACTCCAGATTTGAGGATATTCGTTCGGCCGCACAGAGTCAGAAACCTAGATGAGCTGATGCAGTTGGCAGAGGAACATGAGATGCTTGAACAAGAACGGTCAGAGTTCCATCGCGAAAACAATGCTCAAAGAACACACAACAACCAATCAAGCCACAGAGGAGGAAATAATTACGGGCCACCAGTCACACAGTGCCGAAGATGCCAAGACAACAGCATGGAGAACAGTTCAAGACCAAGCCAAGAAAACAAGAACATCCAAGAGGGAAGAGTCTTGAACGCAAACCAGGCATGCCGCAGATGTGGGGGAGCCGGACACTGGGCCAGGGAATGCAACAATCAGAGACTCAATTTCTGCTGGCAGTGCGGAAAGATTGGAAAAAGAACAAAAGAATGTTGTTGGAGTTTGGGAAATGAAAGGCGGTTCCAGCCTATCAGGGGCGAGCAGGGACCCAGCCAACAAGCTCCTCACCACTAATAGGCCAACTAATAGAGGAAGAGGATCAATTGTCAGCGATTATCGAAGTAGACTCCGGAGCCACGAGCAGTTTTATCAGCAAACAAATGTTGGAAACAGTGGAAAACAAAGGAAACCGAGAGACCACGAACAAGCAAGTATACATGGCGGACGGGAAGGTGAGAGACATCAACGAGCAGTGGACAGGATACGTTCGATTCGGAAACAAAGAAATGAACATAACATTTCTCATCATGCCAGACGGAATAGATGCTATAATCTTAGGATGAAATTTCTTAAGGCTGATGAATACCGAAATAGCATGCGGAGGCCACAGGATAAAAATTCCAACGGTGAAGAGGATGCAGGGCAGGATAACCGAACGCATATCGATCGTGGTGACACAGAATGAAGAGCAAACAGAAATACACAGGTTCCTAGAACACGAACTGATGGAATTAGGGAAAATCAAGGGATCATCAAAAGTGGGGATACACAGGATCACAATGAAGGATGATATACCAATAAAACAAAGGTATTACCCGAAAAATCCAAAAATACAGGGAGAAATCAACGCAAAGGTCGACGAACTGTTGACAATGGGATGCATCGAACCATCACAAAGCCCATATACCTCATCCATAGTGATGGTGAGAAAGAAGCAGGCGGGCAAATGGAGATTATGCGTCGATTTTAGACAGATTAACGCAAAATCTATAAAAGATGCATACCCAATGCCACGCATCGACTATATTTTAAACCAACTACGTGAAGCGAAATTTATAAGCAGCGTAGACCTGAAGGACGGCTACTGGCAAATTCCGTTGGAAGAAAACAGCAGGCCAATGACAGCATTCACAGTCCCAGGGAAAGGTTTATTCCAATGGAAAGTGATGCCATTCGGGTTACACTCTGCATCAGCAATGATCCAGCGGGCACTGGACCAAGTCATTGGCCCAGAAATGATACCAAACGCGTTCGCCTACCAAGATGACATAGTGGTAGTAAGCAAAACAATCAAAGAACACATGAACCACCTGCAAGAAGTGTTCAGGAGATTGAAAGAAGCAAACTTAAGAATTAATGCTGAGAAGTGCCAATTCTTCAGAAAAGAGCTAAAGTTTCTAGGCCACTTGGTGACAGAAAACGGTATTGCAACGGACCCAGACAAGGTGGCAGCAATAGCTCAATTGAAGCCGCCCAGAGAAGAGCATCAGGCAGCATTCGAGTCGGTAAAAGTAAACTCACGAGTGACCCAGTATTGGCATGCCCAGACTTCACAAAAATGTTCGTACTTCAGACAGATGCAAGCAACATAGGATTAGGGGCCATACTAGTACAAAACACCGAGGAGGGGGAAAGAGTGGTATCGTATCTGTCGAGAGAGTTGAATCAAGCGGAGAAGAACTATTTGGCAACAGAAAAGGAATGCCTAGCAATAGTGTACGCAGTACGCAAGCTGAGACCATATCTCGAGGGATACCGATTTAAGGTGGTGACAGACCACATGGCGTTGAAGTGGTTGAATGGTATAGAGAGCCCCACGGGCCGCATAGCTCGATGAGCACTGGAATTACAACAATACGATTTCGAAATAGCATATCGAAAGGGCAAATTAAACATTTTCGCCGATGCACTATCAAGACAACCGATGGAAGGGTGCAAAAGAATAGTAGACAATGGCGCCCGATTACGACAAGCAAACAAAGAATGTGAGTGGATTCAAGACATAATAAAGAAAATACAACAACCACAGAAATATCCAGATTTCATATTAGAAAACAGCCAGGTATACAGGAATATTCCGCATAGAGCAGGCCAAGAAGAAGTAGTATCATGGAAATTGTGTGTGCCCAAAAAGCTTACCACGGTCGAAACATGGAAACTCAATGTTACTTGTAATCATTGACCGATTTTCAAAATGGACAGAACTGATACCCATGCGAAAGGCAACTGCGGAGAATCTAATCAAGGCCTTTAGGGAAAGGATTCTGTCGAGATTTGGAGTTCCCAAAGTGGTAATAACGGACAATGGAGTCCAATTCACTAGCAGAACATTCAAGAAAATGCTAGAGGAATGGGGATGCCAACACCAATTAACAGCATCATACACACCACAAGAAAACCCAACCGAAAGGGGTTTTAACAATTGTCAAATATACGAGGTTTCCTGCATGCAAGAATCTTCACTCAAAGGTGAAAGCTTAGCGAGTACACAACTAACTAAAAAAAAAAAGAAAAAAAAAGCAAATTTTGTATAAACATGAATGTTTTTCAGAATAATGATGGCCAAGATGAAGGCGTAGTTCGAGGTGGTGCGGCACCGGGGGCCCATAGGGCAGGCGGTAACCAGCACTGGTCCGAAGGGGAGTCCGACGACGATGATCTGGATATAATAAATCCAGACATCGTTGCCTCTTCGGATGAGGAGTCCGATGAGGACGAGGAGTGTGATAGTGGCTTCACTACGGTGGAGGAAAGCGACGCGGAGTTGGTGGTGGCAAACCGGCTCCGTGGTGGCATATCCACCGACGGAGAAGATGCGGAAGATGCGGAGTTGGTGACATCAGACCGGCTCCGTGATGTCGACACTGACGAAGAGGCGGTGTTGAGAGAACTTGATGATGTGATCAGGATGATGGATCGAGACGAGAACGAAAGTGATGAGGAGAGTGTCGCATCAGGGAGAGCAAGGAACAGCCCAGAGTATGCGCCATGGTTACAGGAGGAGGTGCACGAGCCTCCGGCAAGAGTGTGGGAGCCAGCGCGACCACCAACGCCGTTTCGTATGGTGGACTTAATGTCAGAGGCCAGCGAAACGGCGGGGATGGCCGTGGCTGATGAAGGTGCGGCTGATGGAATAGCCACTCACTCGAGTCGGAGGAGACTGACTGGGCTGGAGAACGGGTCATTCTGGAGAACCAGCAATGGATGAGTTGGTGGCGGCGGCAGATCCTGCAGCAGAGGGAGGCCGAGAGGGATCTGCTGGCATGGGAGAGAAACCAGCAGGAGGAGGAGCGGCTGGCAAAGGCCAGGGAGCGGCTGGCGGAAGTGATGAAGCGACAACTGCAACAACAACAGCATCAACAGCAACAGCAGCATCAGCAGCAACAACTGCAACAACAGCAACATCAACAGCAACAACTGCAACAACAGCAGCGACAGCAGCGACAACTGCAACAACAACAGCATCAACAGCAACAGCAGCATCAACAGCAACAACTGCAGCAACAGCAGCATCAGCAGCAACATCAACAGCAGCAACACCAACAGCAGCAACAGCAACAGCAGCATCAGCAACAGCAGCTCGAATGCCAAGAGTGCCCGTGGGTGTGGCCAAGACCGGCAATGATCAGACAAATGTCTGCACCCACGGGGCACAACGACAGAGCTCGGCCCATATTGGCCAGACAAAGTTCATGCCCAATGCCATATGAGGCGGTAGAGCAAGATGAATGGCCAGAGGTGGTTGGTCAAATTGTGGATCAACTAACACAACAAGGAGGACCGAGGATAGAGAGAATAATATGGGCGGGGCAAATTAGATATAGGATTAGGATATCGCAGGGGGTAGCACGGGTTTATAGGGAGCGACGGGTATAATAAGGGGGGGAAAAGATTTAATATAGTGAGTAAGATAAGATGCGGAACGGGCCAAAATAAAACAAAAGTTTTAAGATAAAAGAACGCGAAGGAAAAGATGCCCTAATCCAACATGAACGATAAGATACTCAGTGATCGCCAACAAGAAAAAATGCCAAACGGCCAATAAAAGATGCGAGCTGAGGCCAGAAAACAAAAACAAGTAAAACACATGCCAAATCAAAGAAAAAAAAAGGAACAAAGGTACAACATGGAAGAAAAAATGCACAAATACGGAAATGAAAGAAAATACACATACATAAAACAAACACAAGGTACAAGGGACAGGGGAGGGCAAATCCTTCCCGAAGAAGGTAGGGAGTTTGAGGAACATTATAATTAATTATAATATCCCACACAACAAGCCAGCAGCAACGCAATCCAACGGTGCAAAGGATGCACCAGATACAAGATACAGCCGAGACACAAACCAAACATACGATATACGACCAAACCTGCTGCTGATAGATCGAACCGATTCAATACAAGTGGTTTACGATCAAACTTGGCCGGTCGAACCACACGCAACCGCTGGTGATTTCGTACATGCGGGAAGATGCGTGGGAAGCATAATGCGAAAAGACGACATGCACACATACGATGGGCAACCAAATCCAACACGGCTCGATCGAACCAACTCGAACCCAGGATTTACGATCAAACATGACCGATCGAACCGCATGCGACCGCTGGCAATTTCGTACAAGCGGGAAGATGCGTGGGAGGCATAATGCATGATATCGGCTGTATAAGAGTAAATGTAACCAGGCTTGAGGGCATAATTGCATGCAAAAAGAGGGCATTGGCCTCGTAAGATAAATCAAGAGCACAGAGAGGCAAATATAGAGATGCATGCATTAGCATACTGTGCTTATGGGTATACGTTGAATAAGCATACACGCACATTACACGTACACTATGCGTGAGTGACAGCGAGGGAGAGTACCGGTGGCCAATAGGGTGCTCCCTGCCTACGTCACGCACATGAGAACGAAAGCATTTAGATTGCGAGCAGCCAAAAATCTTGTTAGCGAAAGAGAACAAAAGTGAGGGCCAAGCAAGCCCGTGAGACGGGTGCGGGGCATGCATGAATATGTGAAACGATACTGGTTTGAGGATTGGATAGGGGAATATGCAAGCCGAAGGGGGAGGGATGAACAATGGGGAAGCCCTCTATCTAATAGATACGATATGCGTATGAAAGTGCATTGCATGGGAAATCGAACAATGTTATATATTAAATTAATCAGGCTAATATGGGCGAAATTGGGTATGACGAGTGGATCAAAGGGAGCGACGGGCGACGGCAGCGCTGACAGGGAAAGAAAGCAGAGAAAGTCAACGGGATACGATGGGCGGCCAATAGAAAGGCGACGCCAACGGGTGAAAGTGATGGAAGCCCATACATACAAGGGAGCTAGACAAGGACAAGGAAACGAATGGGCGCGCAGCCACAAAGAAAGTGGACACATATGCGTCAGGAATACGGGACTTTCACCACGCATAGCAACAAGGGGATGCGTGGGTAAAAGTAGAAGGCCGATGGAAAAATACCAGCTGTATAGCGGTACTACACCAGCCAGTGCCTGAGGCCAGAGGAACTGCCTATATAAAGGCGGCACAAAGCAGAGTAATCATCAAGTCATTAAGTCGTGATCAAGTAACAAGTAATTAAGGCCTTACGAGTAACCTTAAGAACTTATCAAGGAAACACAAGGGGCAAAAGAAAGATAGGAACTATACAGGCCTTACGAGTAACCTGTCAAGTTCACCAGATAGCAACAAGTCCTTAAATTAGGACAACAAACACCGTACCCAAGCTAGAGTAAATTTGAGAGAAGCCAAGCATTTCCAGGAGTATCCAAAGTCAGTGGTAGGCACGAGGATATATCCTACTGCCGAAATTCCAGGATCTATATATTCTGATGAGTACCATGGGCTGAGGAACATCCTGGTTCGTGATAATAGCTACGGGATTTGTCCCAAAGCCATAAAGCAAAAGCCATCTCAACGAGCCTAGCGAAAGGGGTGCAGAGGTGTGGAACACAAGTCGAACACACGATACAGGCCGGAACGACAACCAGCAACGGCTACAGGAGCAAGAGGAAGTCGAGAAGGGACGACGAGGGATTCGAAGTAGCTCATCAACGCTGCCCAAATCCAGAACTACCGTAGAGAAACCGTCATATCCAACCGAGCCCACTAGTGATTTTGAATAAACATACATTTTTAATTTTACCGGGGCACAAAATAAATTTGTTTTGCCGAACCTAGCCCAAGAGATATTGTAAATATCCCTAAGGACGAAAAAGGATCGTTACAATAGATGTAAACATATCACATCAGGCACCATCAGCAACTGATGACAATACGGAAGATCCTGTTTCCAGTAACCACTCTAGGACAGAGAGTCCTACTCGAGTCCTACGTTCTGCTCGCGTGTTATGTATGCAGCCCTATCATGCGTAAGCCATCTGGCAACTCTATTCGCCGCGCCCCAACAGAAGTTCATCCCTGTCGTTCGTAGCAAGCATACGCGTTAATAACTTGCGATATTCATATGCAACTCTATATCAATTAATAAATAAACATTCTAAGTAGATATTACAAAGTTGTGAAATGTTATACCGACTGTATAAATATTTAAAAACTAAACAAATACAGTTAGTTTAATTATGTTAACATATATAAAAAAAATTCAATTTGATTAAATGGTTATATTATAAATCGTAAATTATATAGGTCTGGTGTCTCTTCTGCTGCCATTGAGCATAATAAATTCTCATATTATGATCAAGATTCGAATAGAAAATTTTTAATTTTAGCAAAATGCGAGAATGAAAACATGAAAAAAATTGGGTCAAGATTCGATTTTTATACATTTTATACTAAAGCTCGGGAATGGACGAATCTAGAATCTAGATGTCTTCCCCACATTTGTAGCCCTTTCAATTCTAAGAAACTTTGCTGAAGAAAGTTTGTAAAAAACGGAATATCTTAGAAGTTAGAAGCAAACGAAAAAAATACCCTTTTTGAAAAAATGACAACGTTGATGAAAAACTTCCGCAAAAAATTTTGTATGAGACCATCATGATTACTTAAAAAACTAATGATGCAGTTCGATTCGCAGGACCCGAAATAGAGTGAAACCATCGAGTTTTATCTGTTTTTCGACCTTTAGAGTGTTATATTTACAACTGATTTAACGGCAAATGCTTCGTCCAACCGATCATTTTTACGTTGACACCGATGGCTCAATCCCATTTAACTTCTCCACCGTTTGAGATTCGCACTTAATTTTTTGACAATTATTTACTTCTGCTACTAGGATCCAAAACAGTCCTAAGGTACATAAAGGTACAAATTTATATATGCCCACCTAGGTTTAACTTAACAATGTTTAATCTTAAACAACAAAATAAGCACAGTTTAAGCAACGCACATAAAAAAATAACAGACGGGCAACGCCATAAAAATATCGTTTGTCAATACTAAATTTAGCTTTCGATTTTCCCACTTTATAACACTGAAATTACCAATTTCTTTTTATGTTTCCCTAATTGAGAGATGTTTTATAAAAGTAATTTGGCCCAACTAGTTCGACTAGTTTTGAATGCAGGGCGGTCCTTGACGTACACTGCGCGTCACTTGAATAGAACACCTCTGAAGTCGATTTTCTGTAGTTAATTTCTGTTAAGCCAAGCCAAATAGAGTACGGATTTTGAATATGGTCACCTTAATATGAGATGCACCAAAGTAAAATTGAATCTGTGGTGCGGTGACCACGGACACGGAGACCCCAGTAGTGACTCTCTTCCTCAAGCGCTCTAAATCATCATGCAGCTTAATATCCAAGATGGAGGATGTCAGCTACGATGCCATCAATGATCGCTTTGCCTGTTAAGAAACCAGTTGGGCACTTTGTATTGCCGGGGGTTTTTGATGATGGTCACCACCTTGTCAACCTCCTCGCCGGTGCACTCACTGGCACGCTTGGTCAAATCAACATCGGCCTTCTTCAAAATAATGTTGGAGTAACGGCGAAGTACCATCGATGTTCGTATTCATGCACTTCCAAATTAAAGCAAGTAAAACAGGTCTCGAAGAATCATAAGAACACTACACTGTTGCTATATTGAAACAGGCGAAGGCAAGGTTTGACTTGAAGTGATTTTAGTGGGCCCGGTATTTATAGGGGAACATTTACATTGGTCTTATGGCTAGTGTCCTTAACGGTACTTAAAGCTAGACATTATGCTTAAGTTCTAATTACTTATAATCTATCCCTAAAAGTATGTGACCTAATCCTATCCCTAAAAGTATACTACACCTCCTTTTTTCAAAAAGAAAAATTTATATTTTTCTCATATCCTTTTTATATTATTTTTATTCTATCTAAATGTACTGTTTGCTTTTTGTTTTTATCATCAGTTTTTACTATATTATTGTTAGGACCTATGCTCTGTATTTTATATTTGCCTGTGTATTTGTTTTCTAATTTATGTCCTGGGATGTTTCGCAAAGACTAGTTCAAAAGGTGCATTACCATGTACGGTGGATGGAGTGGTGTTGAAGCAATATGTGAAGTATGCTAGGTATTCATCCCAATCGTCTTTTTTAATGGATATATATGACCTGATGTACTCATTGAAAGTTCTATGGTTTCTTTCTACTGTTCCAAGAGTTTGATGATGGTGCGCCGTGGAGTTAATTTTAGTTATGTTAAAATTTTTGCAAAGTTCTATTAGTATTGAATTCATATATTCTGTTCCATGTCTGTTAGAATTGTTTTCACTGAGCCGTAAATTAAAATGAATTTTTCAAATATTGCCTTTGCAACCGCTTTTGCACTTTTGTTTGGTATTGGTATTGATATGAGATATTTGGACAGATCGCAGATAATAGTAACTGCGTATTCATTACCGTTTATTGTTTTTGGTAATGGTCCAATTGTATCTATTATTATTGTGTCAAAAGTGGTTGCAGGGGTTGGTGTTATGACCAATGGGGAGTGGTTGTGTCTGGTTACTTTGGCTAGTTTGCACTTTTCGCAATTTTTGATGTATGTTGCAACATCCCGAGACATATTTTTCCAAAAGAAATCTCTTTTTATTTTTCCTAGTGTTCTGTTTACCCCGCAGTAACCTCCCTCTATTGGGTCATTATGATATTTATTTAATGTATTTCTTATTTCTTCTTTATTTGTTATTACTTTTACTTGAGGTAGAACTGCTATTTCTAAATTTTTCAATGTGTCTTTTCCTTTTTGTTTTAGTTCATTAGGTGTAAGTGACCTGAATAGTTTTTCTGACATGTCTATCTTCAGTTTATAGATTCTTTGAGCACCGGCTTCTTTTTCAAGCCTTGGAAGGAATCGATCTAGATCTATTCTTCCACTAATGATCAAATCGCCTATGTTGAAGGAGAGTAATTTTTCTTTATTTTTGGTAATAAAACATTTGCATTTTTTGAATTTAATTTGCGCGTATTTTTTGGCTTCGTTAGGATTTATTATTTCATATATTCTTGGTGTTTCTATTTTGTTATTGTTAATTTTGTTTTCCTTATGTGGTAATTTTTTTGTTTCTGATCTTGTTGCTACTTTAAGTATTTTGTTAGTTTCTATGTTTTTTAAATTTTGAAATTCAATTCTGGAGAGAGCATCCGCTGCGAAATTTTCTTGTCCCCTGATGTATTCTATAGTAAAATCGAACTCTTCTAAATCTAGCCTTATTCTAGTAAGCTTTGACGATGGGTTTTTTAGAGAAAATAGGTATGTTAATGGCTGATGGTCAGTTCTAATAAGAAATTTTTTTCCGTATATGTATGGTTTGAAATATTGAATTGCCCAATGTATTGCTGTTAATTCTTGCTCAATTGTCGACTTATTGCTTTCGCCTTTTGTAAATGCTTTAGATGCCTATGATATGGGTAATTGGAGTCCATCACGTTCTTGGCTGAGGACGGCTCCACATGCGATCTTGCTTGCATCAGTTGTGATACAGAATTTTTTTTTAAAATCTGTATATTGGAGTATTTGTGGGCTTAATAATTTGTTTTTTAAGTATTCAAAAGCTGCTTGACAGTTTGCATCCCAGTTAAATTCTACATTTTTCATAGATAATCTATTGATAAATTGTGCATGGTATGCAAAGTTTAGAATGAATCTACGGTAGTAATTACAGAATGCTACAAATCTTTTGGCTTCGTCGCCATTCTTGGGAGTCGTTTTGAACTTGCTTTCGTCTGGTAAAATTCCTTTATTTGTGCATTTGTGTCCTAGAAAAGTAACTTCATGTCTGAAGAAAGAGCATTTGTCAGGGTTCAATTTTAAGTTATATTTTCGGCAGGTTTCAAAAACATCCCTTAAATTTCTAATCATGTGACTTTCAGAGCACCCAATTACAATTAGATCATCCATGTAAAGAAATGTTTGGGATGGTATAGACCCGTGAATGCGAGGGACATCATTCTATGAAATGAGTTTGGTGCAATTTTTAATCCTTATGGTAATCGCTTGAATCTGAATGTGCCCTTATCTGTGGAAAATGATGTTATGTCCCGAGATTTTTCTTCTAATTCTACTTGATGAAATCCTGACATTAAGTCTAAGCAAGAGAAGTATTTAGCGGCAGCAAAAATTGCTGTATCTAATTAGAATGTGCCTCACGGTTGGGCTGCAAAAAATTTCTGTAACGTAGATATCTATAAATGCGAAACCATAAAGGCTTACCAACCATTGCAATCAGCAAGTATACGTTATTGTGTGAGGCCTATCTTGGTGTTAACACGATTCATCTGCGGGACTCTTAATGCGGCTAGCAAGACAATCGGCTGGGGTGGTTCTTTGATGAATGTGTTTCACCCACTCACACGTCAGCAACTTTAAATAAAGTCCCTGTGCTGAAACTCGAAATAGAATAGAGAGAAAAGAATAGAAGAAAATAGTCCTAGTGTTGGCTGTATAGGTGTATTTACAGCCGCGCTCTCTACCCACCCTACCATGATTTTCCTTTCAGCGCTAGGGGAAAATCCCAATACAAACATCCTTATTCACATTAGATTGCCCAAAAAGAAAGTTCAGAAAATTACCTCATTATAAAAATCATTATTATTCACTTAAATTAATGTATTCTCACAATCATTCATTTCTTAGAATCTAATATTTCATTCAGTAGAACTCTGAGAACAAAGTTAACTCACATTAAAAAAAAACCAAAACCATTCTATAATATATATAAGAAAATTTACAATTTCATAAATGATCACAAAATTAATTTGTAATTACTAAAAAGAATATATAGCTCGAAACTTTAACGCATATTGATTTATATTCAAAGATAATTAAATCAAAATCAAAAAAAATATTCTAAACATCGGCATAACTTCATGAACATTAACTTCTCTTTTTTTTTCTAAATTTCGACCCACTGTGCAAAAGCAAAACGCAACGCTTACATATGCAGCGTATAAAAATTAACCGTTCAATTTTTTCCAACTCTTCACATACAAAATGTTTTAATAAAACAATTATGCATATTTATTCGTTCTTTCCTTTTTCTTCTGATACTTTTCACTTTTCAGTTCATTCTCTTTTTTTTTTTTTTTTCTTTACGCATGATTTTATTTGAAACACATTAGAAGTATATAAAAATATATAGAGGGGCAAACGGAGTGGAGATAAGCAACGACAATTGTTTTCGCTATTGTCTTTGCATTGAATACTCTTGCTTAATGTCTCCGACTTCGCTTTATATTTATACAATTTGGTAACAAAAAAATGTAGTAGAAAAACTCACCCTTGTAGCGTCCGACGAAGGCCTTCGAGGAATTGCTGTAGAGGCTATAGATTTAATTTCATTTTTTTTTGTTTCGTTACCAAGTAAAGCAATTGCTCATGCTTGTCTTTTTTGTTCTTAATTTTTTTCGTTTTCTTTTATATTTTCACTTTCTTCTTTATCTGTTATCGATTTTTTTGACTTTTCAATTTTGCATTAGATTTCATTTTTTCTTTTTTTGCTCATTTTTTTTTCCCCCATTTTTAATGTATGTTACCTCGCGACTTCAAAAAAAAATTTGTTTTGCACATGTGGCTCGAAATTTTGCTTTGCGTTTTCTTCTTTGTATACTTTTTTTTTCACTTGCTTCACTCCTTTTGCTTTTTCTTTCTTTTTACCAATTATTACTTGTACACTAACTTATGCTAGCTTTCGATTATAGAATATTACCTAGATTTAAACAAAAAGAAGAAGTTACAAATTTTCGTTTTCATTCGTTTTCACTATGGCTTTCTGGCTCAAACCCTTTTTTACTTGATTTTCACTCTGGCTAGACTTTTCTTTTCACCTGGGTTGTTTTATTTTTGATTTTTTTTTTCTTCTTGCAACTTTTTCACTTTTTAACTCGGATACAATTTATTCTTTGGGCTGCGTGCTTTCGCCGTTTTCACTTCTCACCGCTTGCCCTCGCACCGGTGTCGTATCGAAATTTGACTGATCTGATGGTCGCCAATGTAATTGCTTCGTCCCCTTTGGTGAATAACTTCTTCGCTGCTTGCACTATCCAACATAAATGTCTTGGAATTCTGGCTTTGGAAATCATCACCACCAAAATTTATGCCTTACATTTGTCTAACAGAAAAAATTGTATACATATACATGATAAAATATGAATGTCGTTAATGGGTTTTTTTTTTTCTTTTCTTTAGAGCTGTATAATTACCTTCTGCTTAATCAAAGCAATACATTTTAATTTCCTTTTTTTTTTGGCATTATGAACGAACAAACCGAGACATACCGAGAAAATCTGCGTGCAAAATTTTATTTGCGAAATTACCAAATTGTAATAATTTAAAGAAAATTTTAGCACTTACTCAAGAAGTATCTCTTGAAATAGAGAACACCAACTTCATTTGTTTCTTTTTATTATCGATTCAAGCCCATGCAGGATGGCTTGTATTTATTTGGATTTAAAAATTTACTTGGGTTATTTTAACCACAAAAAAATGAAATATTAATTTTTTTCCACTTCCTGCAAAGGACTGTTCCGCTCGGTTGCCAATTTGAAAAGAATTCATCAAGATCGTTCGCCTATGCTCTATACCTAACTTTGATCTTCGTTTAGACCCGAAGTCAATTGTCAAAGTGACATTATCCGCTATTGGCATAATGGGAAAAAGAAATGTACCACTGTGGTGAACTTTCTTTCTGCAATCAAGCAGTGCATTCGCGGGTCTTTTAAATGCTGCTTTCCTTTCTTTTTTTACTTTTTTTTTTTTTCTTTTGAGCTGCAAGTTTTACTCAAGGCACCTCCACAACCACAGACGAATTCTAGAGTTTTCTCGGGGAATTAGTCTGAAAACCTCATTGTTTAATATCCTTGGCATGATATGATTTTCCTTGAAGGTCTTCTAAAACATAATAACAATTACCTAAACATTCCCTGACTCTCGATTTCACCCATTGAGGATTGAATTTCGCATTCGTATTTTTCTGAAAATTACTCTGGCTGAAGTTTCTTCTGAATACTTCTTGCCCTATCCTAAAATGAATTTGCCGAGTGCGCAAGTTATACTGCTTGGCCTTTTTATCTGCTGCTGATGCAATTTGCTGTTTTATTTCTTTTCTCAACAACTGCAATTGATCGTCTTTCCTAAGGGGATTAAGTGATTCATCTAATAAATTGAACTTACTTAGTAGACTATAATGAGACCCATGTGTGATCATATCAAAGCCAAAAACTGCATGATATGGAGAACAATTAATGCTCGCATGATGACCATTCCGCAGAGCACAACTAATTGCTGGAATATGTTCATCCCACTCTCTATGATCATCGTTAAGATAAGCTCTAATCGCTGCTATGATTGATCGATTCACCCGTTCTGAGGCGTTGGCTTGAGGTGAATACAACGCTGTATATACATGCTTAATACCAAGCTTCGTTAGCCACGCGTTAAATTCGACCGCTTTGAATTGTGCTCCGTTATCGCTCACTAGGATTTCCGGAATACCAAACATAAAGAAAATATGATCCTGAAGAAGCTCCTGTATTAAACGAGATGTCAACTTCTTCAACGGACAAAGCCAATGAAATTTGGAAAAGTGATCCAAAACTATTACCAACCCAATATGCCCTCGCTTACTGCGTGGATATGGACCGAGCAGATCTATGTATAACCTTTGAAAAGGACGCATTGAAACTGCTGGCTTTCCCAACGGCGATTTTAAAATATAATTCGGGGCTTTGGTAGACTTGCAAATATCACAGTTACGTACATAATCTCTCACTTGTGACACCATGCCTGGCCAATAAAAAAGTCTCCTTATTAATTCTAGGGTCTTAGCCATTCCTCTATGTGCTGATATAACACTATTATGAGCACTGCCTATGAGTTCAGTCGTCAAACCAGATGGAATCCACAGTTTCCATCTCGATTCTTGATTTTCTAAATTTCCATCATCATGTTCAGTTCGTATATAGACAAAACCATCTTCTACTCGTATATCTGGATACTCTCCCAGACTATCTAAAAAATCTCAATATAGCATCTAAACCTGTCGATTGCTTCTAAGGCTGCTAAACATTCCCGCTCAGTTACACTGTAGTTTCGTTGAGCTGAACTCAGTTTCTTGGACATAAATACAATTGGTTTTTCTTCTCCTTCATCTGACATTTGAACTAACGTAGCGCCTATGCCGACATCGCTCGCATCGCAATGCACATAGAACTTCCGTTCAAAATTCGGGTTCTGCAAAACTGGAGCTAAAGTCAACGCAGACTTAAGCTTTTCAAAGGATTTCTGAGCTTGCTCGTTCCAGACAAATTTCTTTTTCGACGACAGAAGCTCGGTGATTGAAAAACTAATATCTGAAAAGTTAGGTATAAATCGTCTATACCATCCGACTACTCCCATAAACGCTCTTACTTGTTTAACTGTTTTCGGAATTGGCCATGACTGAATCGCGTCTGTTTTTGATGTGTCAGTTGAAATTCCTCCATTGCCTACTATATATCCTAAAAATGCAACTTTTGTGACACAAAATCTGCTCTTTGCCACATTTAAAGTCACATTTGCCATTCGAACTTGCTCAGCTAGCTTAGCTAACACAATAAGATGTTCCTCAAAGCTTTCTGATACTACACATAAATCGTCTAAGTATCCAAAAGTACAATATTTTAATTCAGGGGGTATTATTTCGTCCATCAGTCTACACATTGTTTGCGCGGCATTACACAAACCAAATGGCATAACCACAAAATGATACAATGGACGACCGGGTACTGTAAATGCTGTGATTGCTTTTGATTCCTCACTCAAACCTATTTGCCAAAAAGCATCCTTCAAATCTATCTTCGAGATGATGTTAGCTTTTGGTAGTCTTGCGAAAATTCCATTGATGCTGGGCAGCGGGTATGCGTCTTTCTTTGTAACCTCGTTAATCCGTCGTGCATCTAAGCATAACCGAACTTTTCCGGGTTTAATCACCAAACGCATGGGCGAACTCCAAGGACTATTTGACTTCTCAATAACTCCTAGCTCTAACATTCTATCGATCTCCTGAAACATAACTTTTTCAACCGCCGGTGAAACTGGGTAAAATCACTGTTTAATCGGGGTGGCATTGCCTACCTCTATTTGATGTTGCAGAAGCCTTGTTCTTCCGAGGCCTTGCATTTCAAAGTCTGGAAATAGACTAATGATTCCGCCTAAACGTTTTTCTTCTTCTGCTGTCAGCGGAAACTTTTCCTCACCGTCTTTCTCTGGTAATCTAGGCTCGTTGCTATTTGAAGTTTCAATCGAGGAAATTACATCCGGGGCCAATTTGAAAGCTTTCCAAAAATCTGTTCCTAATACTACCCTATGCTTAATCGAAGGGATTATAAAGAAATTAATGTCCTTCATCTGTTCCCTATATTTTACGTTCAGTTGTATGGATCCAATAACTATTTGTGGCTGTCCATCAGCCGTTTTTACTGAAGAATTAATTTTGCGAAATTTTGAATTGTGCGACCAGTCTATTTTAGCCAGGTCTGCTCCAATGCAACTAATATTTGCCCCTGTGTCTAATAAGCCTAATTCTAAAAATTGTAAAAATGAAATTGAAGCATAAAATCGTCCATCTACGGCTTCATTAATTATTGAACAAATTAACCTTCTTTTGGTATTTCGTACAGCTTTCCAAAAGTTTGGTGCCCTCTCGACGCATGCGACATTACTATCATCAGAAATTATTCTTTCGCGGGCTCTTGCATATTCTTTTAAACGTATGTGGTCACAATTCCAACAAACCAAGGAATTCGCCACTCGCTGAACTGCATCTACCTCTTTCACCGACAACTCGTCTTCTGACTGTTCTGTGGCGTCTAGTACTGCAGCTACGGATTTGTAAACGGGCTTAGAAAAATTTACACTCTTGATCGGACGCTTAATTAGTGTCTCTCCCAATAGATTTTCTCTTCTTTGTACTAACTGTCGTAGATGTGACACCGAAACAACTGATATATATAACAATGCTTCACGCACTTCCGGTATCAGGTTACGCTGCAACTGCTGCACTAGTCTATCCTCTTCCAATGGAACCGAAAGCCTACTAACAATGGATATTACATCTTCATAAAAATTATCAAATGATTCTCCAATCTTTTGCTTCCTACTTCTTATTTCTTCAAAAATTAAATCATCATCCTGGTTATCACGATATTGTCTTTTGAGTTTGTCACAAAAATATGTCCATTCTACTTGCGTGATCTCTTTACGGTATCTCCAATACCAATCTCGGGCTTTTCCAGTTAGGAGAATATGTAGGTTCTTACAGACTACTGAAAAGTCTCCATCTAAACTATCCATAGTTAATGCACGCACTCTGTACAAGAATTCTTGCACGGTACTGCCTTTTTGTGATCCGTCGAACTTTATACCCCAACTCTGGATAATCTGTGTAACCTTTTCGCTCCTAATGCTTGATGTAGAAATCGGCGAATTTCTGGGTGAAGATTGTGCTCTAGCCTGCGTATTTAATTCTTGTATGCTGGCTGCTGCTTCATTCGTCTGCAAACTCTCAAACTTATGATTTATAAGATTCTCTATTCTTTCAAACAATCTTTCGTAGTCGACCGCTGGTTCCGATGTACTAGCTGCGGCGTTGATTCTTGTCTGATGTCTCTCAAAATTTTCTGGTAGAGCGCGTTGTACTCTTCGCTTAGGAGGTCTTCCCTGTCTTTTCGCAGTTCGTAGTGGTTCTACCTCTTCTGATGAATTCATCACCGTATTTTGCGGACTAGTGTCATCAGGTATTGCTGACTGTTCTGGACCAGATAAAAGGTGTGCTTGCCTCTGCTGTCGCGTATTATGGACTTTTTTTTTTGAATGATAATTTTGAATAATTTTTCTTTTCGGGTTACTCTAAGTGAATTCAGGTGTAATAATTTACTTTATCACTAGGGACTACTCTTGAAATCTGCGTTAGGGATGCTATTTTCTTAGCAACAGGAAATAGAAATTTACATAAGTACACTCATATTTTGGGTAGTGTCTTTCTTTTTCAGCGGTTGGGTTAGGGTCACTTGCCTCTACATTCCATAGTTCCATTCTCAAAAAAAAATCATCTTCCCTCTTATATTTGAGTTGCACCTACATAACTGAATTTAAAAGGGATTCGTTACCTGTCTAAATATAGTCTCTTGCTATGCCAATTATGATCTGGGGTTGGCTGATTAAACCATTAATGTTCTCACCAATGTCCTGACCACTCACAATTAAGCTGCTACGGGCTATACTAAAAGGGATAACAAAACTAGACTGACTAGTCTATGTACTCTCTACAATATTACTAGCGGTTGCATAATCCTTGGATGATGTTTCAGCCATTTGTCACAATCATAATTCCAGGTAATACGTATTCTATTAAAGCAAGAGGTACAGAGTCTAGGCTACCATCATGCCTTCGTCTACTCAACACTTTTCAAACCAGAGTCTAGCTCTCGGTCACTTGCCAAAAGTTAGTAGTTTCTGCTGTTTTGACAGATATTGTTTGACTTGGGTTCATGTTGACAGTTAGCTTTAAAATATTCGGAACAATTAATAACCTAGTTGAATATCCGGACCGGATCTCTGGGCATTGCCGGAGACGGTATTTCCAATAATAGTCAACTTTACGATTTAAATTGTTGATAGTATAGAATAAAAGATTAGAATGCACAAAGAAATTAAAAAAAGAAAAGGGGTCAATCTACCAAATGAATTATCTACCTGAGAAAACCTTAAAGAGATAATCATCTAATTAGAATCGGGCCCCTCAGTTGAGCGCCAAAAAAATTACTGTAACGTACAAAGCCTTAACGTAGCTGATGGGCAGCAAAAATTGCTGTATCTAATTAGAATGTGCCTCACGGTTGGGCTGCAAAAAATTTCTGTAACGTAGATATCTATAAATGCGAAACCATAAAGGCTTACCAACCATTGCAATCAGCAAGTATACGTTATTGTGTGAGGCCTATCTTGGTGTTAACACGATTCATCTGCGGGACTCTTAATGCGGCTAGCAAGACAATCGGCTGGGGTGGTTCTTTGATGAATGTGTTTCACCCACTCACACGTCAGCAACTTTAAATAAAGTCCCTGTGCTGAAACTCGAAATAGAATAGAGAGAAAAGAATAGAAGAAAATAGTCCTAGTGTTGGCTGTATAGGTGTATTTACAGCCGCGCTCTCTACCCACCCTACCATGATTTTCCTTTCAGCGCTAGGGGAAAATCCCAATACAAACATCCTTATTCACATTAGATTGCCCAAAAAGAAAGTTCAGAAAATTACCTCATTATAAAAATCATTATTATTCACTTAAATTAATGTATTCTCACAATCATTCATTTCTTAGAATCTAATATTTCATTCAGTAGAACTCTGAGAACAAAGTTAACTCACATTAAAAAAAAACCAAAACCATTCTATAATATATATAAGAAAATTTACAATTTCATAAATGATCACAAAATTAATTTGTAATTACTAAAAAGAATATATAGCTCGAAACTTTAACGCATATTGATTTACATTCAAAGATAATTAAATCAAAATCAAAAAAAATATTCTAAACATCGGCATAACTTCATGAACATTAACTTCTCTTTTTTTTTCTAAATTTCGACCCACTGTGCAAAAGCAAAACGCAACGCTTACATATGCAGCGTATAATGAAGTAAGTAAGTCGTCTCGCCGACTTAGGTATACCATACACCAGTAAAACAAATATTTCAAATTTGTAATAACAAATAACAAAATAATAACAGCATTTGCCTATTTTAATAAAGTTGTGTTCACATGCTTTTTACAAGCATATCTTAGTATCTCGCTCACTCATGCACATGAGCACCCTAGCGCCCCACCCGCCAACGGCCAACTCCGGCCTTATGGAAAAACGTTTATGTGCATAACTTGGCTATTTTTTGTCCGATTTTGATCAAATTTGGTATTTTGCTGGGTATTAGTATCAAATTCAAGTGTGCCAAATTTAATTCCACAAGGTGAAAAATTACGGTAGATAATCGAGTTTTTCAAATTTCGGGGGCGGAAAGGGGCGTGGCAAAATCTTTATAATTACAAAATGAGCGTATTTACTAAGCAAATATACATACCAAATATGGTGTCTCTAGCTGCAATAGTTTTTGAGATAAACGTTTTTTTTGAATTGCGGGGGCGAAAAGGGGCGTGGCAAAATCTTTATAATTACAAAATGAGCGCATTTACTAAGCAAATATACATACCAAATATGGTGTCTCTAGCTGCAATAGTTTTTGAGATAAACGTTTTTTTTTGAATTGCGGGGGCGGAAAGGGGCGTGTGCAAAAATTTGAAACAAACTCGATCACTCTACATACCACACGAGCCTACATTTCAAATTTGGTGGCTCTATCTCTTATAGTCTCCGAGAACTAGGCGTTCATACGGACGGACAGACGGACAGACGGACAGACGGACGGACGGACGGACAGACGGACATGGCTAGATCGACTCGGCTGTTGATACTGATCAAGAATATATATACTTTATGGGGTCGGAAAAGCTTCCTTCTGCCTGTTACATACATTTTGGCGACTTTAATATACCATTTCACCCTATGGGTGTATGGTATAAAAATTAACCGTTCAATTTTTTCCAACTCTTCACATACAAAATGTTTTAATAAAACAATTATGCATATTTATTCGTTCTTTCCTTTTTCTTCTGATACTTTTCACTTTTCAGTTCATTCTCTTTCTTTTTTTTTTCTTTACGCATGATTTTATTTGAAACACATTAGAAGTATATAAAAATATATAGAGGGGCAAACGGAGTGGAGATAAGCAACGACAATTGTTTTCGCTATTGTCTTTGCATTGAATACTCTTGCTTAATGTCTCCGACTTCGCTTTATATTTATACAATTTGGTAACAAAAAAATGTAGCAGAAAAACTCACCCTTGTAGCGTCCGACGAAGGCCTTCGAGGAATTGCTGTAGAGGCTATAGATTTAATTTCATTTTTTTATTAATTATGTTCACATTTTTTTTTGTTTCGTTACCAAGTAAAGCAATTGCTCATGCTTGTCTTTTTTGTTCTTAATTTTTTTCGTTTTCTTTTATATTTTCACTTTCTTCTTTATCTGTTATCGATTTTTTTGACTTTTCAATTTTGCATTAGATTTCATTTTTTCTTTTTTTGCTCATTTTTTTTTCCCCCATTTTTAATGTATGTTACCTCGCGACTTCAAAAAAAATTTTGTTTTGCACATGTGGCTCGAAATTTTGCTTTGCGTTTTCTTCTTTGTATACTTTTTTTTTCACTTGCTTCACTCCTTTTGCTTTTTCTTTCTTTTTACCAATTATTACTTGTACACTAACTTATGCTAGCTTTCGATTATAGAATATTACCTAGATTTAAACAAAAAGAAGAAGTTAAAAATTTTCGTTTTCATTCGTTTTCACTATGGCTTTCTGGCTCAAACCCTTTTTTACTTGATTTTCACTCTGGCTAGACTTTTCTTTTCAGCTGGGTTGTTTTATTTTTGATTTTTTTTTTTCTTCTTGCAACTTTTTCACTTTTTAACTCGGATACAATTTATTCTTTGGGCTGCGTGCTTTCGCCGTTTTCACTTCTCACCGCTTGCCCTCGCACCGGTGTCGTATCGAAATTTGACTAATCTGATGGTCGCCAATGTAATTGCTTCGTCCCCTTTGGTGAATAACTTCTTCGCTGCTTGCACTATCCAACATAAATGTCTTGGAATTCTGGCTTTGGAAATCATCACCACCAAAATTTATGCCTTACATTTGTCTAACAGAAAAAATTGTATACATATACATGATAAAATATGAATGTCGTTAATGGGTTTTTTTTTCTTTTCTTTAGAGCTGTATAATTACCTTCTGCTTAATCAAAGCAATACATTTTAATTTCCTTTTTTTTTGGCATTATGAACGAACATACCGAGACATACCGAGAAAATCTGCGTGCAAAATGTTATTTGCGAAATTACCGAATTGTAATAATTTAAAGAAAATTTAGCACATACTCAAGAAGTATTTCTTGAAATAGAGAACACCAACTTCATTTGTTTCTTTTTATTATCGATTTAAGCCCATGCAGGATGGCTTGTATTTATTTGGATTTAAAAATTTACTTGGGTTATTTTAACCACAAAAAAATGAAATATTAATTTTTTTCCACTTCCTGCAAAGGACTGTTCCGCTCGGTTGCCAATTTGAAAAGAATTCATCAAGATCGTTCGCCTATGCTCTATACCTAACTTTGATCTTCGTTTAGACCCGAAGTCAATTGTCAAAGTGACATTATCCGCTATTGGCATAATGGGAAAAAGAAATGTACCACTGTGGTGAACTTTCTTTCTGCAAGCAAGCAGTGCATTCGCGGGTCTTTTAAATGCTGCTTTCCTTTCTTTTTTTACTTTTTTTTTTTTTCTTTTGAGCTGCAAGTTTTACTCAAGGCACCTCCACAATCTCCACCGTATTTCATTGCTGCCAGGTAGCGACTTTTTAGGAACCAATAAAATCGGACTATTGAACTCAGACATTGATGGTTCAATAATATCATTATTGATCAATTTTTCCACATGTTTATTAATTTCGTTTTTATGACTGTGTGCTATCCTGTAGTTTTTGGTGTAGACTGGTGTTGTGTCTTTGAGTTTTAATTTTCGTTTATAAAAATTGTTGGCGGATATTTGTTCAGATTCTATTGCGAATACATCATTAAATTCTGAGCATAATTTATGTAGAGGTTCTTTCCCGAAGTCTGGAAAATGGGGTGCTAGTTTGTTCATTATTGTGGATTTATGTTTTGAATCATGTTGTTTGTCTATTTTTAAGATTTCATAATCGGACAGTTTTTCATTTAATAGGTTTATATTTGTAATTTGCACGTCTGTGTTGTTAGTATTTAATATGCGGACATATGGGCTAGTATTAGAAGCAATTGTGTTTGCGACGAATACCCCCGGGTGTAATTCTTGATTAGGGATGTTATTATTGTTTGAGGATATTGCAATGCGTACAATTTTTTTTGTTCTAGGTGAGATATGGAATACATGTGTGTTTTGACTGATCCCTATATTAATTATAATTTTATGTCTTGTTTTATATGGATCTATTATCGATTTGTTGGTGGAATAATTGAGTGTGCAATTGAATTTTTATATAAAGTCAAGCCCCACGATTCCATCACATGGGATGGGACAATCATTTTCTATTACTTGGAATGTGTGTACCGTTGAGAGGTTGCTGATCTTTAGTTTGATTTCACCTATTGTAAATAGGACGTCTTTGCCTATTCCACTAAGTTTTGTCCGTCTTTGTATGTCAACTGTATTGTCTTTTCTTAATATTTTTTGTTTTATTAGTGATACATCAGCTCCTGTGTCTAATAGTAATTTTATTGTCCCTACATCGTCAAAGTTTAAAGTTATGTAGCTATTAAGGTTGCAATTTAAACTATATATTTTATTTGTTCGATTTTTTACATCGGAGAACTTTCGGAGTTTTCCGAATTTTCTTCTACGTTTGTAAGTCTAACATTATTATTTTGTTGTGTTTTAGGAGGATAATTAGTTTTTGCATTTCTATTGTTATAATTATTACTATAGTTATTGTAATTCCTAGTATTGTTATAGTTAGTATTATCCATTTGGGTTTCTATTTTGGTAATTATTATTATAATTTCTATTATTATTGTACGAGTTCCTATTTGTGTAATTGTTTCTTTTAGTATAAAACACGCTGTGATCCTGTTCCATATTTGTAGATGTATTTACAAATTTAGCTACATCATTCATTTCAGTAAAATTGCCAGCTTCTGTTGTTGTTTGTGCACTTTTGACTGCACATGTTTGATATGTGCTCTTCTTTAGGGTATGTTGGGGTATATTAGGCTGATTGTAATTTATTATTTCATTATCTATGTATATATTTGTTTTTTTTTTCTTTTTTTGTGTAGTTTTCATTTTAGTGTATATTTGAAAATATGTGATTTTTTTTTCTTTTTCTTTTGTTTCTAGGGTATTTTGGCAATGATAGACTTATTCAAAAAAAGGAATTTATAAACAAAATATATTAATATTTTTCCATTTTATTTTTTTTTTTTTTTGTGTTTTGTGTTTTTGTGTATTTACATTAATTTATAGTGGCAGCGCAAAAATCACCTCTTACCACAAAGGTGTTATTATGAGCACTCTTTTTTATTAAATTGAAAATAAATTTTTTTTTTTTTTTATACTTTAATGCTGTATCTGCTGTTGTTGCCGCCTTGCCTGCTGATTTCTCTCGTGCGTTTTCTCCAATTCATCTATCCTGCTCCAAAGTTTGCACGCTTCTGTCGAGGGTGGTGGCGGGTCGCTGTTAATTTGCGCCAGTAGAGCTGCACGCTGCTTCCTAAAGCGGACCAGGTGGCCGCCTCGGCGCTTTGGCCTTAGGACAAGGGGGATTGCCATCAGCGCGTCGGTATTCCTCGATAGTCAGTGACCGTGGTCCGTCTAGCGGGCAGTCCTCCAACGCCTTTTGTAGCGCTTCTTTATCCTTTGGCATTGATTGTTGTTTTTCTTATTTGCCTCTTTATTTTATGGCAATGCTTCAATTTTTTTTGCCTATTTAATTTTTACCGATATAAGGCAAGATCGCCATGAAACAAGCGAAGGCAAGGTTTGACTCGAAGTGATTTTGTTGGGGCTGCAAGCCCGGTATTTATAGGGGAACATTTACATTGGTCATATGGCTAGTGTCCTTAACGGTACTTAAAGCTAGACATTACGCTTAAGTTCTAATTACTTATAATCTATCCCTAAAAGTATGTGGCCTAATCCTATCCCTAAAAGTATACTACAATATGTATATTACACTTTATTTCTAATTTGCATGAACCTATTCGAGTCCTATGCTCTGATTACAATCTTTTTTATCCCGTAATCAGATCAGAAGCCTAACTTTCTGTTCTAAAAACATCTATTCTTTCAGAGTTAGCTCGTAATTAGCTGTGTTTAATCATATTTTAATTGTTTTTCCTTTTTATTTGTATTTGTCCACGCGATCGTGACGTCCGATATATGGCTGCGCTCCACGGTCGGGCGGGAGGTAGACAGCTCTCTGCTTGGGCCCGCGCGAAACATGCAATGTCTAGGTGTCGTCTGGGCACCTTGTACGTACTTTGCATTGTATGCGTCAACGTCCAGCCAAGAAGCTGACTTGCATGCAGTTGGGGCTTCGATGCAAAGTGTGACATCCCAGCCCAAGTTGCGTTCTTTTAAGGACCTTCTATAGTCAATTTGTTTCTTAGATAGGTATTGGTAATTCCCTAGGTTAAATAAGTGGCACTGCACCTCAGGTTCTTCTTGCGCAGCCGGCACCCCCATCGAGGGTTCAGTTAAGACATTTGGACGTTGCAAATTATTTTTCTCTCTTAAACGTTTCTCCGATATCAGCTTAACGTCGATATCCATTGAGTCTAGGAATAGTGACAATTCGTATTTCTGCTTGGAGATGCCTAACATGCCTGTTAGCAATTCAGAGACATAGAAGTAGGGAAGATGTTTATTATAAATAAGCTTCTGGATGAAAAGATTTTGATTTTCGAAGGGATAGTACATCTAACAGCATTGGCGAGGAATAATCCCGTTGTTTTTGAAGGCATTGTAAAAACCGTTGGTCCAGCTAAAGCTTTGCGCCCGTTATTTAAGGTCCTTAAAGACAGGATATCCTCTGTAGAAAGCGATATAGTTCCCTCCACAGTTACTGCATTGTCTTAATACGACGCGTCGTTGGTTCTGTCCTTGGTGCAAGTCTTTATGATGTTCACACAAGCTAACACAAACTGATGTACAGTTGCAATTGTAAACCGTGTGTTTGTATTCTTGGCAGTTCTTGCACTATGGCGGCTGGGATCTCTTGTAGGGTTCCTCTATGATGATCTTTCTGTGCCGAAACCCATTTTATCACGCAACCTTTTTGATCAATTCTGCAAATTGTTATTGCATTGTGTCTGCACTATTGCTTGGTGTCCATCCCCGAAACCTATTTTATCACGCAACCTTTTTGTCCAATTCTGCAAATTGTTATTGCATTGTGTCTACACTATTGCTTGGTGTGCATCCCCCCGTGTTTAAACCAGGCTACGCCCTTGACTAATATTGTTGTGAAATAATGTGAAATATTATACCGACTGTATAAATATTTAAAAACTAAACAAATACAGTTAGTTTAATTTTGTTAACATATCTAAAAAAAATTCAATTTGATTAAATGGTTATATTATAAATCGTAAATTAGATAGGTCTGGTGTCTCTTCTGCTGCCATTGAGCATAATAAATTCTCATATTATGATCAAGATTCGAATAGAAAATTTTTAATTTTAGCAAAATGCGAGAATGAAAACATAAAAAAAATTGTATCAAGATTCGATTTTTTATACATTTTATCCTAAAGCTCGGGAACGGACGAATCTAGAGTCTAGATGTCTTCCCAACATTTGTAGCCCTTGCAATTCTAAGAAACTTTGCTGAAGAAAGTTTGTAAAAAACGGAATATCTTAGAAGTTAGAAGCAAACGAAAAAAATACCCTTTTCGAAAAAATGACAACGTTGATGAAAAACTTCCGCAAAAAATTTTGTATGAGACCATCATGATTACTTAAAAAACTAATGATGCAGTTCGATTCGCAGGACCCGAAATAGAGTGAAACCATCGAGTTTTATCTGTTTTTCGACCTTTAGAGTGTTATATTTACAACTGATTTAACGGCAAATGCTTCGTCCAACCGATAATGTTTACGTTGACACCGATGGCTCAATCCCATTTAACTTCTCCACCGTTTGAGATTCGCAATTCATTTTTTGATAATTATTTATTTCTGCTACTAAGATCCAAAACAGCCTTAAGGTACATAAATTTGGTATTAACCGAATGGGATAATTCTATATGCCCACCTAGGTTTAACTTAACAATGTTTAATCTTAAGCAACAAAATAAGCACAGTTTAAGCAACGCACATAAAAAAATAACAGACGGGCAACGCTATAAAACTATTGTTTGTCAATACTAAATTTAGCTTTCGATTTTCCCACTTTTTAACACTGAAATTACCAAATTCTTTTAATGTTTCCCTAATTGAGAGGTGTTTTATAAAAGTAATTTGCCCCAACTAGTTCGACTAGTTTTGAATGCAGGGCGGTGCTTGACGTACACTGCGCGTCACTTGAATAGAACACCTCTGAAGTCGATTTTCTGTAGTTAATTTTTGTTAAGCCAAGCCAAATAGAGTACGGATCTTGACCAAAGTAAAATAGAATCTGTGGTGTGCTGACCGTGGACACGGATACCCCAATAGTGACGCTCTTCCTCAAGCGCTCTAAATCATCACGGAGCTTAATATCTAAGATGGAGGATGTCAGCTGCGATGCCATCAATGATCGTTTTGCCTGTTAAGAAACCAGTTGGGCGCTTTGTATTGCGGGGGGTTTGTGATGATGTCAACCTCATCGCCTGTGCACTCACCGGCACGCTTGGTCAAATCGACATCGGCCTTCTTCAAAATAATGTTGGAGTAACGGCGAAGTACTATCGATGTTCGTATTCATGATACGAAGAATGTGCTGGAACTTCTCAGGGATGACGAAAAACATTTTGATGATATGCACTTCGAAATTAATGCAAGTAAAACAGGTCTCGAAGAATCATAAGAACACTACACTGTTGCTATATGTATATTACACTTTATTTCTAATTTGCATGAACCTATTCGAGTCCTATGCTCTGACTACAATCTTTTTTATCCCGTAATCAGATCAGAAGCCTAACTTTCTTTTCTAAAAACGTCTATTCTCTTACAGTTAGCTCGTAATTAGCTGTATTTAATCAAATTTTAATTGTTTTTCCCTTTTATTTGTATTTGTCCACGCGATCGTGACGTCTAGGTGTCGTATGGGCACCTTGTTACGTACTTTGCATTGTATGCGTCAACGTCCAGACAAGAAGCTGACTTGCATGCAGTGGGGGCTTCGATGCAAAGTGTGACATCCCAGCCCAAGTTGCGTTCTTTTTAGGACCTTCTATACTTAATTTGTTTCTTAGATAGGTATTGGTAATTCCCTAGTTTAAATAAGTGGCACTGCACCTCAGGTTCTTCCCTGGTTCATACAGTCCCCATTGCGCAGCCGGCACCCCCCTCGAGGATTCAGTTAAGACATTTGGACGTTGCAAATTATTTTGCGCTCTTAAACGTTTTTCCGATATCAGCTTAACGTCGATATCAATTGAGTCTAGGAATCACAATTCGAATTTCTGCTTGGAGATGCCTAACATGCCTGTTAGCATTTCAGAGACATAGAAGTAGGGAAGATATTTATTATAAATAAGCTTCTGGATGAACAGATTTTGATTTTAGAAGGGATAGTACATCTAACAGCATTGGCGAGGAATAATCCCGTTGTTTTTGAAGGCATTGTAAAAACCGTTGGTCCAGCTAAAAGTTTGCACACTTTATTTAAGGTCCTTAAACACAGGACATCCTCTGTAGGAAGCAGTATAGTTCACTCCACAGTTACTGCATTGTCTTAATACGACGTTGGTTCTGTCCTTGGTGCAAGTATTTATGATGTTCACAAAAGCTAACACAAATTGACGTACAGTTGCAATTGTAAACCGTGTGTTTGTATTCTTGGCAGTTCTTTCACTATGGCGGCTGGGATCTCTTGTAGGGTTCCTCTATGATGATCTTTCTGTGCCGAAACCCATTTTATCAAGCAACTTTTTTGACGTATTCTGCAAATTGTTATTGCATTGTGTCTGCACTATTGCTTGGTGTCCATCCCCGAAACCCATTTTATCACGCAACCTTTTTGACCAATTCTGCAAATTGTTATTGCATTGTGTCTGCACTATTGCTTGGTGTCCATCCCCCCGTGTTCAAACCAGGCTACGCCCTCGACTAATATTGTTGTGAAATAATGTGAAATATTATACCGACTGTATAAATATTTAAAAACTAAACAAATACAGTTAGTTTAATTTTGTTAACATATCTAAAAAAAATTCAATTTGATTAAATGGTTATATTATAAATCGTAAATTAGATAGGTCTGGTGTCTCTTCTGCTGCCATTGAGCATAATAAATTCTCATATTATGATCAAGATTCGAATAGAAAATTTTTAATTTTAGCAAAATGCGAGAATGAAAACATAAAAAAAATTGTATCAAGATTCGATTTTTTATACATTTTATCCTAAAGCTCGGGAACGGACGAATCTAGAGTCTAGATGTCTTCCCAACATTTGTAGCCCTTGCAATTCTAAGAAACTTTGCTGAAGAAAGTTTGTAAAAAACGGAATATCTTAGAAGTTAGAAGCAAACGAAAAAAAAACCATTTCGAAAAAATGGCAACCTTGATGAAAAACTTCCGCAAAAAATTTTGTATGAGACCATCATGATTACTTAAAAAACTAATGATGCAGTTCGATTCGCAGGACCCGAAATAGAGTGAAACCATCGAGTTTTGTCTGTTTTTCGACTCTTAGAGTGTTATATTTACAACTGATTTAACGGCAAATGCTTCGTCCAACCGATAATTTTTGCGTTGACACCGATGGCTCAATCGCATTTAACTTGTCCACCGTTTGAGATTCGCACTTCATTTTTTGATAATTATTTACTTCTGCTACTAGGGTCCAAAATAGCCTTAAGGTACATAAATTTGGTATCAAACGAATGGGATAATTCTATATGGGTTAACTTAACAATGTTTAATCTTAAGCAACAAAATAAGCACAGTTTAAGCAACGCACATAAGGAAATAACAGACGGGCAACGCTATAAAACTATCGTTTGTCAATACTAAATTTAGCTTTCGATTTTCTCAATTTTTAACACTGAAATTACCAAATTCTTTTTATGTTTCCCTAATGGAGAGGTGTTTTATAAAAGTAATTTGCCCCAACTAGTTCAACTAGTTTTGAATGCAGGGCGGTTCTTGACGTATACTGCGCGTCTTGCCAACCTCCTCGCCGGTTCACTCACCGGCACGCTTGGTCAAATCGACATCGGCCTTGTTCAAAATAATGATAGAGTAACGACGAAGTACTATCGATGTTCGTATTCATGATACGAAGAATGTGCTGGAACTTCTCAGGGATGACAAAAAACATTTTGATGATATGCACTTCGAAATTAATGCAAGTAAAACAGGTCTCGAAGAATCATAAGAACACTACACTGTTGCTATATGTATATTACACTTTATTTCTAATTTGCATGAACCTATTCGAGTCCTATGCTCTGATTACAATCTTTTTTATCCCGTAATCAGATCAGAAGCCTAACTTTCTGTTCTAATAACGTCTATTCTTTCACAGTTAGCTCGTAATTAGCTGTATTTAATCATATTTTAATTGTTTTTCCGTCCGATATACGGCTGCGCCCCACGGTCGGGAGGAAGGTGGACAGCTCTCTGCTTGGGCCCGCGCGAAATAGGCAATGTCTAGGTGTCATATGGGCACCTTGTTCGTACTTTGCATTGTATGCGTCAACGTCCAGACAAGAAGCTGACTTGCATGCAGTTGGGGCTTCGATGCAAAGTCTGACATTCCAGCCCAAGTTGCGTTCTTTTTAGGACCTTCTATAGTTAATTTGTTTCTTAGATAGGTATTGGTAATTCCCTAGGTTAAATAAGTAGCACTGCACCTCAGGTTCTGATCAAGATTCGAATAGAAAATTTTTAATTTTAGCAAAATGCGAGAATGAGAACATGAAAAAAATTGGATCAAGATTCGATTTTTTTACATTTTATCCGAAAGCTCGGGAACGGACGAATCTAGAGTCTAGATGTCTTCCCAACATTTGTAGCCCCTTCAATTCTAAGAAAGTTTGCTAAAGAAAATTTATAAAAAAACGGAATATTTTAGAAGTTAGAAGCAAACGAAAAAAATACCCTTTTCGAAAAAATGACAACGTTGATGAAAAACTTCCGCAAAAAATTTTGTATGAGACCATCATGATTACTTAAAAAACTAATGATGCAGTTCGATTCGCAGGACCCGAAATAGAGTGAAACCATCGAAATTTGTCTGTTTTTCGACTATCAGAGAGTTATATTTGCAACTGATTTAACGGCAAATGCTTCGTCCAACCGATCATTTTTACGTTGACACCGATGGCTCAATCCCATTGAACTTCTCCCCCGTTTGAGATTCGCACTTCATTTTTTGATAATTATTTATTTCTGCTACTCGGATCCAAAACAGCCTTAAGGTACATAAAATTCGTATCAAACGAATGGGATAATTCTATATGCCCACCTAGGTTTAACTTAACAATGTTTAATCTTAAGCAACAAAATAAGCACAGTTTAAGCAACGCACATAAAAAAATAACAGACGGGCAACGCCATTAAATATCGTTTGTCAATACTAAATTTAGCTTTCGATTTTCCCACTTTTTAACACTGAAATTACCAAATTCTTTTAATGTTTCCCTAATTGAGAGGTGTTTTATAAAAGTAATTTGCCCCAACTAGTTCGACTAGTTTTGAATGCAGGGCGGTGCTTGACGTACACTGCGCGTCACTTGAATAGAACACCTCTGAAGTCGATTTTCTGTAGTTAATTTTTGTTAAGCCAAGCCAAATAGAGTACGGATCTTGCATATGGTCACCTCAATATGAGACGCACCAAAGTAAAATAGAATCTGTGGTGTGCTGACCGTGGACACGGATACCCCAATAGTGACGCTCTTCCTCAAGCGCTCTAAATCATCACGGAGCTTAATATCTAAGATGGAGGATGTCAGCTGCGATGCCATCAATGATCGTTTTGCCTGTTAAGAAACCAGTTGGGCGCTTTGTATTGCGGGGGGTTTGTGATGATGTCAACCTCATCGCCTGTGCACTCACCGGCACGCTTGGTCAAATCGACATCGGCCTTCTTCAAAATAATGTTGGAGTAACGGCGATGTTCGTATTCATGATACGAAGAATGTGCTGGAACTTCTCAGGGATGACGAAAAACATTTTGATGATATGCACTTCAAAATTAATGCAAGTAAAACAGGTCTCGAAGAATCATAAGAACACTACACTGTTGCTATATGTATATTACACTTTATTTCTAATTTGCATGAACCTATTCGAGTCCTATGCTCTGACTACAATCTTTTTTATCCCGTAATCAGATCAGAAGCCTAACTTTCTTTTCTAAAAACGTCTATTCTCTTACAGTTAGCTCGTAATTAGCTGTATTTAATCAAATTTTAATTGTTTTTCCCTTTTATTTGTATTTGTCCACGCGATCGTGACGTCTAGGTGTCGTATGGGCACCTTGTTACGTACTTTGCATTGTATGCGTCAACGTCCAGACAAGAAGCTGACTTGCATGCAGTGGGGGCTTCGATGCAAAGTGTGACATCCCAGCCCAAGTTGCGTTCTTTTTAGGACCTTCTATACTTAATTTGTTTCTTAGATAGGTATTGGTAATTCCCTAGTTTAAATAAGTGGCACTGCACCTCAGGTTCTTCCCTGGTTCATACAGTCCCCATTGCGCAGCCGGCACCCCCCTCGAGGATTCAGTTAAGACATTTGGACGTTGCAAATTATTTTGCGCTCTTAAACGTTTTTCCGATATCAGCTTAACGTCGATATCAATTGAGTCTAGGAATCACAATTCGAATTTCTGCTTGGAGATGCCTAACATGCCTGTTAGCATTTCAGAGACATAGAAGTAGGGAAGATATTTATTATAAATAAGCTTCTGGATGAACAGATTTTGATTTTAGAAGGGATAGTACATCTAACAGCATTGGCGAGGAATAATCCCGTTGGATTTGAAGGCATTGTAAAAACTGTTGGTCCAGCTAAAGGTTTGCACACTTTATTTAAGGTCCTTAAACACAGGACATCCTCTGTAGAAAGCAGTATAGTTTCCTCCACAGTTACTGCATTGTCTTAATACGACGTTGGTTCTGTCCTAGGTGCAAGTATTTATGATGTTCACAAAAGCTAACACAAATTGACGTACAGTTGCAATTGTAAACCGTGTGTTTGTATTCTTGGCAGTTCTTGCACTATGGCGGCTGGGATCTCTTGTAGGGTTCCTCTATGATGATCTTTCTGTGCCGAAACCCATTTTATCAAGCAACCTTTTTGACGTATTCTGCAAATTGTTATTGCATTGTGTCTGCACTATTGCTTGGTGTCCATCCCCGAAACCCATTTTATCACGCAACCTTTTTGACCAATTCTGCAAATTGTTATTGCATTGTGTCTGGACTATTGCTTGGTGTCCATCCCCCCGTGTTCAAACCAGGCTACGCCCTTGACTATTTTTGTTGTGAAATAATGTGAAATATTATACCGACTCTATAAATATTTAAAAACTAAACAAATACAGTTAGTTTAATTTTGTTAACATATCTAAAAAAAATTCAATTTGATTAAATGGTTATATTATAAATCGTAAATTAGATAGGTCTGGTGTCTCTTCTGCTGCCATTGAGCATAATAAATTCTCATATTATGATCAAGATTCGAATAGAAAATTTTTAATTTTAGCAAAATGCGAGAATGAAAACATTACAAAAATTTGGTCAAGATTCGATTTTTTATACATTTTCAATTCTAAGAAACTTTGCTGAAGAAAGTTTGTAAAAAACGGAATATCTTAGAAGTTAGAAGCAAACGAAAAAATACCCTTTTCGAAAAAATGGCAACCTTGATGAAAAACTTCCGCAAAAAATTGTGTATAAAAAAAACTAATGATGCATTTCGATTCGCAGGACCCGAAATAGGGTGAAACCATCGAGTTTTGTCTGTTTTTAGACCATCAGAGTGTTATATTTACAACTGATTTAATGGCAAATGCTTCGTCCAATTGATCATTTTTAAGTAGACACCGACGGCTCAATCGCATTTATTTGTCCACCGTTTGAGATTCGCACTTCATTTTTTGATAATTATTTACTTCTGCTACTAGAGTCCAAAACAGCCTTAAGGTACATAATTTGGTATCAAACGAATGGGATAATTCTATATGCCCACCTAGGTTTAACTTAATAGTGTTTAATCTGAAACAACAAAATGAACACAGTTTAAGCCACACACATAAAAAAATAACAGACGGGCAACGCCATTAAATATCGTTTGTCAATACTAAATTTAGCTTTCAATTTTCCCACTTTTTAACACTGAAATTACCAATTTATTTTTATGTTTCCGTGATTGAGAGATGTTTTATTAAAGTAATTTGCCCCAACTAGTTCGACTAGTTTTGAATGCAGGGCGGTTCTTGACGTACACTGCGCGTCACTTGAATAGAACACCTCTGAAGTCGATTTTCTGTAGTTGATTTCTGTTAAGCCAAGCCAAATAGAGTACGGATCTTGCATATGGTCACCTCAATATGAGACGCACCAAAGTAAAATTGAATCTGTGGTGTGCTGACCACGGACACGGAGACCCCAGTAGTGACGCTCTTCCTCAAGCTAGTTGGGCACTTTGTATTGCGGGGGGTTTGTCATGATGTCAACCTCCTCGCCTGTGCAACTCCTCGACCTCCTCGGCCTTCTTCAAAATAATGTTGGAGTAACGGCGAAGTACCATCGATGTTCGTATTCATGATACGAAGAATGTGCTGGAACTTTTCGGGGATGACGAAAAACATTTTGATGATATGCACTTCGAAATTAATGCAAGTAAAACAGGTCTCGAAGAATCATAAGAACACTACACTGTTGCTATATGAATATTACACTTTATTTCTATTCGAGTCCTATGCTCTGATTACAATCTTTTTTATCCCGTAATCAGATCAGAAGCCTAACTTTCTGTTCTAAAAACGTCTATTCTCTCACAGTTAGCTCGTAATTAACTGTATTTAATCAAATTTTAATTGTTTTTCCCTTTTATTTGTATTTGTCCACGCGATCGTGATGTCCGATATACGGCTGCGACCCACTGTCGGGCGGGATGTCCGTACTTTGCAATGTATGCGTCAACGTCCAGACAAGAAGCTGACTTGCATGCAGTTGGGGCTTCGATGCAAAGTGTGACATCCCAGCCAAGTTGCGTTCTTTTTAGGACCTTCTATAGTTAATTTGTTTCTTAGATAGGTATTGTTAATTCCCTAGGTTAAATAAGTGGCACTGCACCTCAGGTTCTTCCCTGGTTCATACAGTGCCCATTGCGCAGCCGGCACCCCCATCGAGGGTTCAGTTAAGACATTTGGACGTTGCAAATTATTTTTCGCTCTTAAACGTTTTTCCGATATCAGCTTAACGTCGATATCAATTGAGTCTAGGAATAGTGACAATTCGTATTTCTGCTTGGAGATGCCTAACATGCCTGTTAGCATTTCAGAGACATAGAAGTAGGGAAGGTGTTTATTATAAATAAGCTTCTGGATGAACAGATTTTGATTTTAGAAGGGATAGTAGATCTAACAGCATTGGCGAGGAATACTCCCGTTGTTTTTGAAGGCATTGTAAAAACCGTTGGTCCAGCAAAAGGTTTGCGCCCGTTATTAAAGGTCCTTAAAGACAGGACATCCTCTGTAGAAAGCAGTATAGTTCCCTCCACAGTTACTGCATTGTCTTAATACGACGCGTCGTTGGTTCTGTCCTTGGTGCAAGTCTTTATGGTGTTCAGAACAGCTAACACAAACTGACGTACGGTTGCAATTGTAAGCCGTGTGTTTGTATTCTTGGCAGTTCTTGCACTATGGCGGCTGGGATCTCTTGTAGGGTTCCTCTATGATGATCTTTCTGTGCCGAAACCCATTTTATCACGCAACCTTTTTGACCAATTCTGCAAATTGGTATTGCATTGTGTCTGCACTATTGCTTTGTGTCCATCCCCCCGTGTTCAAACCAGGCTAATATTGTGGTGAAAGATTGTGAAATATTATACCGACTGTATAAATATTTAAAAACTAAACAAATACAGTTTGTTTAATTTTGTTAACATATCTAAAAAAAATTCAACTTGATTAAATGGTTATATTATAAATCGTAAATTAGATAGGTCTAGTGTCTCTTCTGCTGCCATTGAGCATAATAAATTCTCAAATTATGATCAAGATTCGAATGAAAACATAAAAAAAATTGGATCAAGATTCGATTTTTTATACATTTTATCCTAAAGCTCGGGAACGGACGAATCTAGAGTCTAGATGTCTTCCCAACATTTGTAGCCCTTTCAATTCTAAGAAACTTTGCTGAAGAAAGTTTGTAAACGAAAAAAATACCCTTTTCGAAAAAATGGCAACCTTGATGAAAAACTTCCGCAAAAAATTGTGTATGAAAAAAACTAACGATGCAGTTCGATTCGCAGGACCCGAAATAGGGTGAAACCATCAAGTTTTGTCTGTTTTTAGACTATCAGAGTGTTATATTTACAACTGATTTAACGGCAAATGCTTCGTCCAACCGATCATTTTTACGTTGACACCGATGGCTCAATCGCATTTAACTTGTCCACCTTTTGAGATTCGCAATTCATTTTTTGATAATTATTTATTTCTGCTAATAGGATCCAAAACAGCCTTAAGGTACATAAATTTGGTATCAAACGAATGGGATAATTCTATATGCCCACCTAAGTTTAACTTAACAATGTTTAATCTTAAACAACAAAATAAACACAGTTTAAGCAACGCACATAAAAAAATAACAGACGGGCAACGCCATTAAATATCGTTTGTCAATACTAAATTTAGCTTTCGATTTTCCCACTTTTTAACACTGAAATTACCAATTTATTTTTATGTTTCCGTGATTGAGAGATGTTTTATAAAAGTAATTTGCCCCAACTAGTTCGACTAGTTTTGAATGCAGGGCGGTTCTTGACGTACACTGCGCGTCACTTGAATAGAACACCTCTGAAGTCGATTTTCTGTAGTTGATTTCTGTTAAGCCAAGCCAAATAGAGTACGGATCTTGCATATGGTCACCTCAATATGAGACGCACCAAAGTAAAATTGAATCTGTGGTGTGCTGACCACGGACACGGAGACCCCAGTAGTGACGCTCTTCCTCAAGCTAGTTGGGCACTTTGTATTGCGGGGGGTTTGTCATGATGTCAACCTCCTCGCCTGTGCAACTCCTCGACCTCCTCGGCCTTCTTCAAAATAATGTTGGAGTAACGGCGAAGTACCATCGATGTTCGTATTCATGATACGAAGAATGTGCTGGAACTTTTCGGGGATGACGAAAAACATTTTGATGATATGCACTTCAAAATTAATGCAAGTAAAACAGGTCTCGAAGAATCATAAGAACACTACACTGTTGTAAAAACCTCCCTTGACCGGGTTCCATTGGGTTGTAAATATATGTATATAATAATAAAAGACACGTCTGTGTCGTTCGATTGAAGTTTTAGAATTGATTCTTTATTCCAAATTATTCTTTTGCTTAGGCTAATTTTACATATATATATTCTTATGCTGCGACTTATGCGACAGCTACAAAAGAGAGGGAGAGTGTCAGTACATACATACATACTGTTGGAGCGCATGCATCAAAGTGCTTGGTCAGCGGTCACACGCTGGCCTGGCTCTAGCTCATGTTACGCTTGTGCATACAGTGCTTATGTGAATATGTATATGTATGTGCATATACAAATGTACATACATATATGTTCATGCTTAATTGTATGTTTACTTGAATATGTTTATGTGAACACTTCAATGTATACATATGAACATATTCAAGTGCACAATTATATTTTAATGCGTATATGTTTAATTGTTTATACTTGCAACAAAGTGTTACAAGTTGAGCTCATTGTGTTGAGTGATTATTTGTATGAATATACTACACCTCCCCTTTTTAGAGAATAACGTAATATTATGGAGTTATTGTAATGATTATTTATATAGAAAGGTAAAATAAAAGTTAAAGTAAAGGTGTATCTTAGGAAAGTTTTTTTTTTTTTTTGTTGGTGTCTCATTAGCCTAATTTTCTTTCTCTTGTTTTTTCGAAATTGCGTGAATTTGTTTTTAATAATAGATGAATCCATAAAGATTTTTGTTTTTTTGTAAAAATTATTTAAGTATCATGATAATTATAAAATGTATGTTATTATTTTTACGGTTAATCATTCCGAAAATGGTTTTAGTCTGTTTTTAAGAACCTTTTGGTTTTTATTCTTATTATCTGCTATTAATATATTGTCATTTTCTTCTATACTCACTACCTTATAAGGCCCTATATATTTAGCATCTAGTTTATGACCTATTTCTTTTCTTAATAAAACTTTTTCTCCTATGTTTAAATCGAAATCGGAAATATGTTTGTCGTAGTATTTCTTATTACTTAACTTATGGTTTTCTAACATTATCCTAGCTCTTTTATATGCTATTTCTATTCTAAACTTTATTTCCTTAGAGTAGTCGTCTAAATTGTATATTGGATCTATTCTATCTATTTTGTTAAAATCTATGAACTGATTTGGTAGTCTTCCAAATACTAGTTCGTATGGACAATATTCATGCACTGCCGAGGGTGTTGTGTTGTAACAATAAATGAAATATTGTATCCAAGCATCCCAATCGGACTTATCTGCTGATATGTATGAACGAATATATTCATTGAATGTTCTATGACTTCTTTCTATTGTCCCTAAGGTCCCTAAGGTCTGGTGGTGGTATGCTGTAGATGTCAGATTTTTAATCTTCATGTACTTGCATATATCTGTTATAATTTGGTTTTTATACTCAGTTCCCATGTCCGTAATGAGTGTTTTCATTGGACCGTACTGTAGTATACAATTTTCGAATATAGCTTTAGCTACATTACTTGCACTCTTAGATGCAACTGGAATGGCTATTAGGTATTTTGTCAGATCGCATATCAATGTGACAATATACTCATTTTCATTATCTGATCTTGGTAGTGGACCTATTGTGTCCACTATAACCTTATCAAAAGCCTTCGCTGGTGTTTCTGTTATTATCATGGGAGTCTTCGTATGTGTCGTCTTTTTCGACACCTGGCATTTATGACATCTCCTTATGTACTCTTTGATATGGCGTCCGATATTTTTCCAATAGTAGTGTCTTTTGATTTTTGCCAGCGTTCTGGTAATGCCAGTATGACCTCCTTGAATTGGATCATCATGATATGTAGACAGTATTGCTTCTTTTTCTTTTTCATTTTCTATTAGGGTCACCGGCTGGAGTAGCGCTACTCTTAATGTTTTCAATATAGTATTGCCCATATTTTTAAAAGAATCTATTGAAATAATTTCAAAGATCTTTTCGCTCGGTGCCAGTTTTAGTTGGCTGATTTCAAGTATACCGGCTTGCATTTCAAGCCTTTGGAAGAACTGACCTAAGTCGAGAATTCCATTGGTATACAAATCGCTAACTTCAATTCTTGCCATAACTTTCTTTCCATGTTTCAGTGAACATTTAGATTCTGTTATTCGCAAGGTCACTACTTTTCGTACCTCGTCATTATTGATGACTTTGTATACGTTGGGCCCATTTTGAAGTTTTTGCCTTGGCAAAAGTTCTTCTTTATTAACTGCGCAGTTTTTCTGTCTACTTTGTTGCCTGGTAGTGACTTTCAGGACTTTTATACTCATATCTTTTAATTCGGATATAGTTATCCGCGATAAGGCGTCTGCCCCAAAATTGTCTTTGCCTCGCAAATACTCTACTGTAAAGTCGTACTCTTCCAATTCTAGCCGCATGCGTGTTAGTTTTGAACTCGGGTTGACCATGGAGAATAAATATGTTAATGGTCTATGGTCTGTTCGCACTGTGAAGTGTTTTCCATATATATATGGTCGAAAATGTGTTATTGCCCAATGTATTGCTGCTAGCTCTTGTTCTGTAGTACTCTTGTTGCTTTCACCTTTAGTGAACGCTCTTGATGCATATGAAACTGGAAGCTGGAGTCCATTATAGTTTTGTGTTAAAACTGCTCCACATGCTTGTTTGCTTGCATCTGTGATTATGCGAAATTCTTTGCTGAAATCTGGGTACTGCAATAGATTAGGTTGAACGAGCTTTTCTTTTAAGTATTGGAATGCATTTTCGCATTCTGCTGTCCACTCGAATGGAACATTCTTTTTACATAATCTTGTTATGTGCCGGGAGTATTCGGCGAAATTTTTTATGAAACGTCTATAATAATTGCAAAATGCAACGAAGCGTCTAGCACTATCTGCATCATGTGGGACTGGATAATTCTTGATGACGTCAAATTTTGTGTCGTCTCGCCAGATTCCTTTGTTTGTGCATTTGTGACCCAGGAATGTCACCTCATGCATAAAAAATGAGCATTTTTCTGGATGCAGTTTTAGATTGTTTTTTCTGCAAAGTTTAAAAACATCTACTAAATTTTTTAATCATATGTTGTTCAGAACAATCAATAACGATTAAATCATCCATATAGAGAAAAGCTTGGCTGGGCTCAAGCCCTGAGAATGCTATTGTCATCATTCTTTGAAATGAATTTGGTGCTATTTTTAGACCGAAAGGTAATCGCGTGAAGCGATATGAGCCATTGCTCGTTGAAAAAGACGTTATATCCCTTGATTTTTCTTCTAGTTCTATTTGATGAAAACCTGGCATTAAATCAAGGCAAGAAAAATATTTTGCTCTTCCCAATTGATCAAGAATATCATCAATTCTGGGGAGCGGAAACTTATCTGACAGCAATTTTTTGTTTATTTGACGATAGTCAATTACTAATCGCCAGTTTTTTTCTTTAGATCCCGAAAGTGTTTTCTTTGGGACTAGTAAGAGTGGGCTATTATAAGGCGAAACAGACGGTTCAACAATACCCTGTTCAATTAACTTTCAAACTTGTCGCTGGATCTCGTCTATTTGGCTATGCGGACTCCGGTTCATCATCCTTAAGTCTTAATTTTTGTTTATAAAAATTATTTGTTGTGATGGGTTCGGTGTCAAGTCCGAACACATCACTATACTCAGTGCATAATTTTTCGAGTTTGTCTTTGAATAGTGTTGGGAAATTTTTCTTCAATTTATGAATTACAGATTCTTTTCTTAAATCTTTGGTATTTTGAACTATATCGTAGTTCAAAAGTGATTCAAATTTTAAATTGTTAAAGCCTACTATTTGGCAGTTATCTGTGGTATTTAAGAATCGGACAAAAGTACTTTGGGCTGTTGCAATAGTGTTTGCAACATAAACGCCCAGTTTAATTTCTTGATTCGGAATTAAAATGTTACCTTTTGCTGAAGATAGTTCTATTTTACGTACCACTTGGGATCTTGCTAGTAGAAGTGTTGAGTTATTACCAGAATTGAATGTTATTATACCCTTGCAAAAAGGGTATATTAATTTTGGTCAGAAGTGTGCAACGCATAGAAGGAAGCATCTCCGACCATATAAAGTATATATATTGTTGATCAGCACGACGAGACGATTTCAAATAACCATGTCCGTCCGTCCGTCCGTCCGTCCGTCCGTCCGTCCGTCTGGATCGATGCGAACTCCTCCTAGACCGTAAGAGCTACAGAGCTGATTTTGCATTTAGGCTTGTATATACTGCAGGGTTTGTATATCTCGGATTCAGTCGGATCGGACCACTATATCATATAGCTCCCATACAAACGGCAAAGTCACGAACAGTGACTTTTCTCAATAACTTCGTTATTTTATCAGCAATTACCATAAAAGTTGGTATTAATCAGTTTTGTGTTCTTCTTAATATTTGTGCCAAATTTGATCAAGATCGGGTGACTATATCATATAGCTCCCATACAAACGGCAAAGTCACGAACAGTGACTTTTCTCAATAAGTTCGTTACTTTTTAAGCTAATGTCGTGAAATTTAATATAAGTAAGTTTATTGTAACTATAAACCACTGTGCCAAATTTGATCAAGATCGGGTGACTATATCATATAGCTCCCATAAGAACGATCGGTCAAAAACAGTGACTTTTGTCAATAACTTCGTTACTTTTGATGCGATTGCTTTCAAATTTAACATTTATCAGTTTAACATATCTGTTAATGACTGTGCCGAATTTGGTAAAGATAGGGTAACTATATCATATAGCTCCCATAGGAAGGATCGGTGGAAAACAGTGACTTTCATCAGAAAGTTCGTTATATCCTATGCTAAGATTGAAGGCCGTTCTTTCGCAAACATTACCCTTTTTAGATAAAACAGTTAGTTTAAATAAAAGAGTTACTAACAAACTTGCAAGGGTATACAAACTTTGACGCGGTCGAAGTTAGCCCCGGCCCTCTGGTTGGAACATAAATTGGGTACGTTAATGTTTGTAGTCTAAGTATGAACCAATCTTCTGAATTGCTGTAATCTATTTTGCAATTAAAAGTTTTTATGAAATCTAATCCTATTATTCCATCGCATGGGATTGCGAAATCTGAATGAAGCAGATGAAATTCGTATGGAATAATATATTTATTTGTCTGCAATTCTATTGAGATTAGGCCTTTGGAATTTATTACTCCTTCTCCTATGCCTCGAATGTCTACAGTTTTGTTTACTTTGATGTCATGAAATACATCAGAATTTTCTTTTATTATTGAAATATCTGCACCGGTGTCAATTAAGAATGTTATTTTCTTATTGGTTTTAACATTCTTAAACGATACGAAATTATTAAGACTTAGGTTAATAGAGTATACTTTATTTTTTAATTCTGAGCATTTGGAGGAGCTTGTCCGTTTCCCTGGTCGCTTTGGGTAATTCGGACATTTGTATTGTTATAACCATTCTGTTGGTTATTTGTGTTTTGTCTATTATTATTTTGTTGTCCACCTACACGGCCGCCTCTTCGGTAGCGTCAATTATTTCGGCCTCGTTGGGCTCTGTGGGCATCGTTATTGCTCCAGCTCGAATTGTTGTTGTTCCAATTCGAGTTGTTTCTCCAGTTACCATTATTGTTGTAGCGGCGTCTACCGCGGTCATTATGCTGGGCATAAAAAATGGTATTATTTTGGGAACTTCCTGTGGAGCCCGACTCTACTGAAAGAGTGGTAAATCTAGTGATGGCTTCTTTAGCTGAATCAAAGTTTCCCGATTCCATTAGTAGCTGGACTCTTTGACTTTTGGTATGACTTACCATAGCATTTACTGACACTTTGGTAGTGTATTTTATTGCCTGTTCATTTGGAAGACCATCCGAAATATATGCGCCTTTTAGGGCGTCGGTCAACTCAGTAATCTCTTTTGTGTATGAAACACAGTTATTAGGGTTTCTCTGCAGATTTTTTCGATGGCTACCACTGTTTGAGTCATTTTGTTGCTTCCTTTTGGAATTGCTGGTTTATTATGACTTATGATTGACTGATCAGAGCTCACTGGTGGTTTTTCTTGACCTATTTCATCATCAGCCATTAGTTGCGTTTCTTCTTCCAGCACTATTGAAGTTTCCAAATCAGTTGTTTGTTTAAATTCAATATTGTGTCTGTTTAGCACAGTTGTTGCTTTTTGTTTGCAATCACTGTAGAATGCATTTGCGGCTGTTTTTTGCCCTTCCTTTAGTTTGCTATAGTGCTCAGTTAATACTGCCCTAATAGCTTGGAGCTTCTCAGTTATTATTTTCGTGTGTTTGGTTACTGTGTCTTGGGATGTTTCTCTGTTTTGCGAGAGGCACTTACAAGATTTAGTTAATTCTTGTGCGTGTATTCTAGCTTTTCCTAGTATATCATCCCAAGTAACCATAGTTTGTTAAAAATAACAAAGTTTTCGAAAATGTTTATGGGGTTTTTTTTTTTTTTTTTTTTTTTTTTTATTCTGTATCTATTATTTCTACATCTGAGTCTGTTATATCTATTGAGTCTGTACTCGACTCTGATATGTCTATCAGCGCGATTGAGTCTTTAAAAAGTTCGTGGACCCATCCGGGCACGTCTTTATGTAAAGGAGTCTTAGCTAACAATCTACTATAAGCTACTTTTATGGATTTTTCCATAAGATCTACAATATTTTTTGTAAATTTGTAGTTGTGGGCTATCCAATACCTTATTTCCTTGTATTTCTGATTTGTTTCACCTGATTGTATCAGGAAATCGAGGAAAGGTAAGTATTTTTGTAGCCTTTTTGTTTCTATCTTATCCATATTCTACACTAACTTGTTAGACTTAATTTGTACCAAGTTTATTGAGTTCTGTGGTGAATTGATATGCTCATTTCTAAAAACCTCAATTAAATCTTGGACAATACTGGGATGCCTAGCGTTTATTCTTCCAAAATAATTATCAAGAGTGGCCATTGTTTTCCACAAAAAATTTTTTTTTTTTAATTGTTATTCGCGTGTGTGCATATGTATTCTTAGACCTTATCTAGGTCATTAGCTTGGCTTATGGCTCTTTTGGTCACACATTTATTGTGTAATAGATAAGCTTTATATAAAATATATGCGCACATTATTACGACGATTATCAATAACAATATGTTCGTTAATCTCAAGTCAGTATTTGATAATTCGATTTTATTTATTACATTAGCAGTGGAGTCCACTGATTTTGTTTCTATTAACCCCATTGTGGGTATAAGAGATATATCATCAATTTTACTTATGGAATTATCGAACATATGGAGTTTATATAAAAAAAAATTTTTTTTTGTGTATAATTCTAATAATAATCTCACTGACTAACGATCCTATATGAGACTATTTTAATTTAGCAAAATGAAAATGAATATGACAAATACGGGAAAAAATAGGGAACAAAAGCCCATAAAAACCTTTCGTTTAGAAATTACTTAAAAAAAAAAATTTTTTTTTAAGTATTTCAAGCTTTGTTCTTATTTGCTTGAATACGAATTATAATTATACAAATTTGAATTTGAATTATAAAAAAAATTGTTATGGATTCATGCATTTTAAGAAATTTTATTTAAAAAAATTATTAAATTTTTTTTTTTTTTCAACTGTGTCTTGCACAGCGAGCCAGAGACGTGGAAAAATTATAGAGCATGTGGTTGGCTCACAATTCAGACATCGGTGTCAACGTAAAAATGATCGGTTGGATGAAGCATTTGCCGTTAAATCAGTTGTAAATATAACACTCTGATAGTCTAAAAACAGACAAAACTCGATGGTTTCACCCTATTTCGGGTCCTGCGAATCGAACTGCACATTAGTTTTTTAAGTTATTACGATGGTTTCATACAAAATTTTTTGTGGAAGGTTGTCATCAAGGTTCCCATTTTTTCGAAAAGGGTATTTTTTTCGTTTGCTTTTAACTTCTAAAATATTCCGTTTTTTACAAACTTTCTTCAGCAAAGTTTCTTAGAATTGAAAGGGCTACAAATGTTGGGAAGACATCTAGACTCTAGATTCGTCCGTTCCCGAGCTTTAGGATAAAAATAGTTGTGTGATAAAATGGGTTTCGGCACAGAAAGATCATCATAGAGGAACCCTACAAGAGATCCCAGCCGCCATAGTGCAAGAACTGCCAAGAATACAAACACACGGTTTACAATTGCAACTGTACGTCAGTTTGCGTTAGCTTTTGTGAACATCATAAAGACTTGCACCAAGGACAGAACCAACGTCGTATTAAGACAATGCAGTAACTGTGGAGGGAACTCTACTGCTTTCTACAGAGGATGTCCTGTCTTTAAGGACCTTAAATAACGGGCGCAAACCTTTAGCTGGACCAACGGTTTTTACAATGCCTTCAAAAACAACGGGAGTATTCCTCGCCAATGCTGTTAAATGTACTATCCCTTCTAAAATCAAAATCTGTTCATCCAGAAGCTTATTTATAATAAACATCTTCCCTACTTCTATGTCTCTGAAATGCTAACAGGCATGTTAGGCATCTCCAAACAGAAATACGAATTGTCACTATTCCTAGACTCAATTGATATCGACGTTAAGCTGATATCGGAAAAACGTTTAAGAGCGCAAAATAATTTGCAACGTCCAAATGTCTTAACTGAATCGTCGATGGGGGTGCGGCTGCGCAATGGGGACTGTATGAACCAGGGAAGAACCTGAGGTGCAGTGCCACTTATTTAACCTAGAGAATTACCAATACCTATCTAAGAAACAAATTAACTATAGAAGGTCCTAAAAAGAACGCAACTTGGGCTGGGATGTCACACTTTGCATCGAATCCCCAACTGTATGCAAGTCAGCTTCTTGTCTGGACGTTGACGCATACAATGCGAAGTACGTACAAGGTGCCCATACGACACCAAGACATTGCCTGTTTCGGGCCCAAGCAGAGAGCTGTCCACCTCCCGCCCGACCGTGGGGCGCAACCGTATATCGGACGTCACGATCGCGTGGACAAATACAAATAAAAGGGAAAAACAATTAAAATTTGATTAAATACAGCTAATTACGAGCTAACTGTGAAAGAATAGACGTTTTTAGAAAAGAAAGTTAGGCTTCTATTCTGATTACGGGATAAAAAGGGTTGTAATCAGAGCATAGGACTCGAATAGGTTCATGCAAATTAGAAATAAAGTGTAATATACATATTGTAGTATATTCATACAAATAATCACTCAACACAATGAGCTCAACTTGTAACACTTTGTTGCAAGTATAAACAATTAAACATATACGCATTAAAATATAATTGTGCACTTGAATATGTTCATATGTATACATTGAAGTATTCACATAAACATATTCAAGTAAACATACAATTAAGCATGAACATATATGTATGTACATTTGTGTATGCACATACATATATTCACATAAGCACTGTATGCACAAGCGTAACATGAGCTAGAGCCAGGCCAGCGTGTGACCGCTGACCAAGCACTTTGATGCATGCGCTCCAACAGTATGTATGTATGTACTGACACTCTCCCTCTCTTTTGTAGCTGTCGCATAAGTCGCAGCATAAGAATATATATATGTAAAATTAGCCTAAGCAAAAGAATAATTTGGAATAAAGAATCAATTCTAAAACTTCAATCAAACGACACAGACGTGTCTTTTATTATTATATACATATATTTACAACCCAATGGAACCCGGTCAAAGGAGGTTTTTACATGGCGACCGTGACAGGACTTGAGCTGCACACAACATATATAAATTATAATAACATAATTTTATATTGAAAAGTGATGACAACTACATGATGCTGCGACAACTAATATATGGAAAAGCCAAGTCTAACATGGCTCGATCGAACCACACGTCACCGCTGGCGATTTCGTACAAGCGGGAAGATGCGTGGGAAGCGTAATGCAAAAAAACCAATATGCACGCATATGCAAGGGGCAGCCAAGGCCAACATGGCTCGATCGAACCAACTCGAACCTATGACGTATGATCGAACCAATTCGAACCTATGACGTACGATCAAACCAAGTTGAACTCATGACGTACGATCAAGCGTGGCTCGATCGAATCACAGGCGACCGCTGGCAATTTCGTACAAGCGGGAAGTTGCATGGGAGGCAGAATGCACAAAATCAACGATATAAGAGTAAATGGAACCCGGCTTGAGGGCATAATTGCACACAAACGGGGGCATTGGCCTACTTATGCAAATTAAGAGCATAGAGAGGCAAATATGAATGCATGCATTAGCATACGCTGAATAAGCATACACGCATGTCACACGTACACTATGCGTGAGGGAGAATACCGGTGACCAATAGCGCACTCTCTGCCTACGTCACGCTCATGAGAACGAAAGCAGTTAGATTGCGAGCAGCCAAAATCTTGTGAGCGAGAGAAAATAAAAGTGAGGGCCAAGCAAGCCCGTGAGACGGGTGCGGGGCATGCATGCTTTGTATAAAACGATGATGGTTTGTGGATTGGATAGGGGAATATGCGAACCGAAGGGGGAGGGATGAACAATGGGGAAGCCCTCTATCTAATAGATACGATATACGTATGAAAGGGCATTGCATGGGAAATTAAACAATGTTGTATGTTAATTTAATCAAGATGATTATTGTTAAACAATAGCTTAAGTTAATACAATTAGCATATATATGTATGTAAATATAATAAGGAGAGAATATGTGCGAAATTGGGTATGACGAGTGGATCAAAGGGAGCGACGGGCAACGGCAGCGATGAAAGCAGAGAAAGTCAACGGGATACGATGGGCGGCCAATAGAAAGGCGACGCCAACATAAGAAAGTGATGCAAGTCAATATGTACAAACGAGAAAGACAAGGACAAGGAATAAATGGGCGCGCAGCCACAGAGAAAGTGGACATATGCGCCAAGGATTTACGGGACTTTCACCACGCATAGCAACAAGTGGATGCGTGGGTGAAAGCAGAGGGCCGATGGAAATGTACCAGCTGTATAGCGGTACCACACCAATCTATTCCTGAGGCCGTGGGAGCTGCCTATATAAAGGCAACGTCCATCAACCAAAATCATCAAGTCATCAAGTCGTGATCAAGTAACAAGTAATTGAGGCCTTACGAGTAACCTTAAGAACTTATCAAGGAAATACAAGGAGCAGCAGAAAAACTAGGAACTACACAGGCCTTACGAGTAACCTGTGTAATTCCTCCAATAGCAACAAGTCCTTAAATAAGGAAACAAACACTAGAAACGAGTCCTTAAATAAGGATAGTGAACACCATACCCAAGCTAGAGTGAATTGGAGAGAAGCCAAGCATTTCCAGCAGTATCCAAAGTCAGTGGTAGGCACGAGGATATATCCTACTGCCGAAATTCCAGGATCTATATATCCTGACGATTACCAATTGCTGAGGAATATCCTGCTTCGTGATAATAGCTGCGGGATTCGTCCCAGAGCCATAAAACCAAAAGCCATCTCAACAAGCATAGCGAAAGGGGTGCAGATGTGTGGAGCAACAACCAAACGTACGATACAGGCCGAGACAACAACCAGCAACGGCTACAGGAGCAAAAGGAAGGCAAGAAGGGACGACGAGGGATTCGAAGTGAATCAACAATGCGGTCCAAGTCCAGACCTACCATAGAGAAACTTGTCATATCCAATCAAGCCCTTAAACGATCGCAAATAAACGTATTACAAAACCAAATCAACAAACAAACCTGTTCTGCTTTCACCGGGGCACAAAATAAATTTTGTTGTGCCGAACCTAGCCCAAGAGATATTGCAAATATCCCGAAGGACGAAAAAGGATCGTTATACTGGTGAAATTTAGAAATAAAACTACAGTTTATAAATCATAAAAAGATCAAAAATGGGAAAAGGATGGATTTACCACATGAAGAAGGAGGATTTGGTACAGACAGGCCAAAGGATCGGGATCGAGATAAACGGCACAGTGGAGGAAATGAGGAGACAGCTAGGCGAGTGGATAGAAAGGAATGAAAAGGACCCAGATTGGAAGGAGGAAATAAATAGATTGGAAACAAAGTACTCGAAAAATATAAAAATGAAAACAATAGCAAGCACGTCAAAAACATGCGAAAATGAGGCTGAGGAATTCCAGAAAATAAACATCGCCATACTAGCAATCCCTCCATATTTACCACCAAGATGGGGAAGCGAAGGAGCCCTAGATAGCGCAGAGACAAAGAGGGACATAAGGAGACAAACGATAGACCCCAAGAAAACGGCAGCACATACAACAAACAGGACCACCGAATACGCCAAGGTGGCAAAACAAGTGAGGGAGTGGTCATTCAGATTCGACGGCAATTCCAGACCACTAGAGTTCATAGAACAGATCGAGTGGTCAGCAGACATGTATGGCATCGAGCTGGACATGATCCCGAGAGCGATGCCAGAGCTACTGAAAGATAGGGCACTCAAATGGTACGTCGCAAACAATAAGCAGTGGCGAACATGGAAGGAATTTGTTGAGGGCTTCAAGAAATATTTCTTGCCGAAAGGATTCTTCAACAAATTGGCTGATCAAGTGAAAAATCGCAAGCAAAACAGAAATGAATACTTCAAGGACTATATGGTGGATATGCAAACATTGATGAGACCCCTAAAAATACCAGAGTACGAACAATTGGAGGTCATATTGGAAAATTGCACTCCAGATCTAAAAATATTCGTTCGGCCGCACAGGGTCAGAGATCTAGATGAGCTGATGCAGTTGGCAGAAGAACACGAGATGCTCGAACAAGAGCGATTCGAGTTCCATCGCGAAAACAATGCTCATAGAACACATAACAACCAATCAAACCACAGAGGAGGAAATAATCACGGACCACCAGTCACACAGTGCCGAAGATGCCAGGACAACAGCATGGAGAATCATTCGAGACCAAACCAAGAAAACAAGAACGTCCGAGACGGAAAAGTCCTGAACCCGAATCAGGCGTGCCGCAGATGCGGGGGAGCCGGACACTGGGCCAGGGAATGCAACAATCAGAGACTCAATTTCTGCTGGCAGTGTGGAAGGTTGGCAAAAGAACGAAAGAATGTTGCTGGAGTTCGGGAAACGAAAGGCGGTTCCAGCCTATCAGGGGCGAGCAGGGACCCAGCCAACAAGCTCCTCACCACTAATAGGCCAACTAGTAGAAGAAGAGGATCAATTGTCAGCGATTATCGAAGTAGCAGGAATACAGATGAAAGCGACAATTGACTCCGGAGCCACGAGTAGCTTCATCAGCAAGCAGATATTGGAAACAGTGAGGAATAAGGGAAAATGGGAGAACACACACAAACAGGTATACATGGCAGACGGAAAGGTGCGAGACATTGAAGAGCAATGGACAGGATGCGTGAGATTCGGACACAAGGAAATCCACATGCCATTTCTGGTCATGCCAGAAGGAATGGATGCGCTAATATTAGGGTGGAATTTCCTCCGGATTATGAACACAGAAATATCGTGTGGAGGCCACAAAGTGCGAATACCGACAGTAAGGCGAATACAGGGCAGGCGCGTAGAAAGAATATCCATCATGGTCACTCAGAAGAGTGACCAGCAAGAAATACAGAACTTTCTAAATCAGGAGTTGAAGGAATTAGGGAAAGTTAAGGGACTGTCAAAGGTAGGGATACATCGCATAACGATGAAGGACGATATCCCAATAAAACAAAGGTATTACCCGAAAAACCCGAAAATACAAGGAGAAATCAATGCAAAGGTCGACGAACTGTTGACAATGGGATGCATAGAACCATCGCAAAGCCCATATAGCTCACCCATAGTGATGGTGAGAAAGAAACAGACAGGCAAATGGAGATTATGCGTCGATTTTAGACAGATTAACGCAAAATCTATAAAGGATGCATACCCAATGCCACGCATCGATTACATCTTGAATCAACTACGCGAAGCAAAATTCATAAGCAGCTTAGATCTGAAGGACGGATACTGGCAGATTCCGTTAGAAGAGAAAAGTAGACCAATGACGGCATTCACAGTCCCAAGGAAGGGGTTATTCCAATGGAAAGTAATGCCATTCGGTTTACACTCAGCATCAGCAACTTTCCAACGCGCACTGGATTAAGTCATTGGCCCAGAAATGATACCAAACGCATTCGCATACCAAGTTGACATTGTGATAGTGAGCAAAACAATCGAAGAACACATGAATCATCTATAAGAAGTGTTCAGGAGATTGAAGGTAGCAAACTTGAGAATTAATGCCGAGAAGTGCCAATTCTTTAGAAAAGAGCTAAAGTTTCTAGGCCACTTGGTGACAGAAAACGGTATTGCAACGGACCCAGAAAAGGTGGCCGCAATAGCCCAATTAGAACCACCAACTTGCACAAAGGAATTACGCCAGTACTTAGGAGTGGCATCTTGGTACAGACGGTTCGTACCGGGTTTTGCAGCACTAACACACCCATTGAACGAACTACTAAAGAAGAGAACAAAGTGGCACTGGAGCGAGGAGCATCAGGCAGCATTCGATGCTGTAAAGGAAAGGCTGACGAGTGGCCCGGTATTGGCATGTCCAGACTTTACAAAAACGTTTGTGCTCCAGACGGATGCAAGTAACATGGGATTAGGAGCCATATTGGTACAAAACACTGAGGATGGAGAGAGAGTGCTATCATACCTGTCAAGAGAATTAAACCCAGCGGAAAAGAACTATTCGGCAACAGAAAAAGAATGCCTAGCGATAGTATGGGCAATACGCAAACTAAAACCATACCTTGAAGGATACCGATTTAAAGTGGTAACAGATCACATGGCGTTGAAGTGGTTGAACAGCATAGAAAGCCCTACGGGCCGTATAGCCCGATGGGCACTGGAACTGCAACAATACGATTTCGAAATAGCATACAGAAAAGGCAAATTAAACATTGTCGCCGACGCTTTGTCAAGACAACCAATGGAATGGTGCAAAAGAATAGTAGATAATGGTGCCAGATTAAGACAAGCAAACAACGAGTGTGGGTGGGTGTTCAAGACATTATGGGAAAAATAAAACAACAACCACAGAAATATCCGGATTACATTATAGAAAATAGTCAGGTATACAGGAACATTCCGCACATTGCCACACTGCAACAACAGCAGGGCATACAGGGAGCAGGCGAACTACTGCCAGGACCGCAGAAAGATATTACTGGCCAGGAATGCAACGAGATATCAGGACATTTGTAGGAAAGTGTACGATATGCCAACAATATAAACCCAGCCAACAGCAGGCAGCGGGAAAGATGCTAACACAAATACCGGAAGAACCATGGGCCACAGTATGCGCTGACTTTGTGGGACCGTTGCCAAGATCGAAACACGGAAATTCGATGCTACTAGTAATCATTGACAGGTTTTCTAAATGGACAGAACTGATACCGATGCGGAAGGCAACTGCAGAAAGTCTAGTTAAGGCCTTTCGAGAGAGGATACTATCTCGATTCGGAGCTCCGAAAGTGGTGATAACGGACAATGGAGTTCAATTCACTAGCAGAATATTCAAAAAAATGTTAGAAGAATGGGGATGCCAACACCAACTGACAGCACCGTACACACCACAAGAAAATCCAACCGAAAGAGCAAATAGAACAGTAAAAACAATGATTGCTCAGTTTACGGGGGAAAATCAAAGCAACTGGGATGAAAGTTGGCCAGAAATAACTCTAGCAGTGAATACAAGCCAATCAGAGGCAACAGGATTCACGCCAGCGTATGTAATACAGGAGCGTGAACCAAGAATGCCGGGTGCACTATACGATAATGTCACGATAGGCACAGGGAAGCAAACGATATCACCAGACGCGAAGGTAAAACAAATGCAAGAGCTGTTCGAACTAATACGGCGAAATCTGGAAACGGCTGCACAGGATCAGGCTCGCCATTACAATCTGAGACGAAGAGAATGGAGACCAGTGATTGGAGCAACGGTATGGGCAAAAGAACACCACCTTTCAAATGCTGCAGAAGGATTCGCAGCAAAGCTGGCACTAAAGTTTGGAGGCCCATATGAAGTGATAGGCTTTGCATCTCCGGTCATATGCAAACTACGGCACAAAGAAACGAAAAAAAACCAGACAAGCACATATCAGCCAACTGAAGCAACAAATATGCGAGGAAGCAGATGGCACGAAAATTGATGAGCAATGAGGATGGACGACTCGAATGACATGGCGGCGAAAAAATCTGCACAGACCGGCCGGCTGGACAGAGAACTCAAAACATGACGTAGAGCTGAAAATCTCAAAGCACATCGCATCAGAAACAAATTATAGCAAAGTCACAAACCGCATCGCAGAGCACAATGAAGATGTGCGAATATCGTAACGACACGTATACAAGCATGCGAAAACGAATTTAGAAACTGGCAACGGATACCCGAATATCGTAACGATGCATACAATATGCAGGCATAATTGAAAAAAAGAACGAGAGATAGAACGAATGGGGACAACACCAACACATATGCACATACGCCGCGAAAAGGGAGGGGAAACGCACCCACACAGGCGCATGATGTTACGCACCCACACATACGCACGATATGACGTATGTATTAGTGAGTCACCGCAATGCACATACACATGCGCATGCTATTATGCATATAATGGTGGAGCATCTCGGCGCTTTAAAATATGCCAAAAGAACAAGGGCAAGGAGGAGAAATCCTAAATATTGGTAAATATCAAAGAACTGACCGAATGCTAAGGCGAGGTTTCATGCGTGCAATTGTCATAATCAGGAAACACTCAAAGTTTATCATTCGGCGAGTACAGATTAAAAATAAAAAAAAAAAACTATGAACGCATTTAATGCAAATTTTGGCCAGGATGAAGGCGTAGCTCGACGAGGTGCGGCACCGCGGGCCGCAACGCGGTGACTGGCACGAGTCCGATGAGGAGTCCGACGACGATGTGCCGGACATGGCAAATCCGGCCATCGCCGCCTCTTCGGACGAGGAGTTCGATGAGGACGGAGAGGAAAGCGGTTACCTGACAGAGGAGAGCGAGGCAGAGTCATCGGTGAACCAACAGGAGGACGAAAGCGACGATGAAGCAATGTGGAGGGAGCTGGATGAGGCTGTACAAATGATGGAGGACGAAGGGGCGGGAGAGGCAAGCAGCGGCCGAAGTAGCCCAGAGGAATATGCGCCATGGGATCAAAATGGAATATATGAGCCGCCGGCAAGATTGGGGGAGCCAGCGCGGCCATCAACGCCGTTCCGTATGGTGGACTCAATGTCAGAGGCCAGCGAAACGGCGGGGATGGCCGTGGCTGATGAAGGTGCGGCTGATGGAGTAGCCAGCCCACCTCCACTCGAGCCGGAGTGCATGGATTGGGAGGCAGAACGAGCCGCGGCTGAGAACACGCAATGGATGAGTTGGTGGCGTCAGCAGATCCTGCAGCAGCAGGAGGCTGAGAGGGATCTGCTGGCGTGGGAGAAAAGCCAGCAGGAAGAAGAGCGGCTGGCAGAGGCCAGGGAGCAGCTGGCGGAGGCAGCAAGGCAACAGCGACAGCAGCAACAGCAGCAACAACAACTGCAACAATGGCAGCAACAATTGCAGCAACGGCAACAACTGCAACAATTGCAGCAACAGCAACAACAGCAACAGCAACAACTGCAACAACTGCAGCAACAATTGCAGCAACAGCAACAACAGCAACAGCAACATCTGCAACAACAATTGCAGCAACAGCAACAACAACAACAGCAACAGCACACCCATTGAACGAACTACTAAAGAAGAGAACAAAGTGGCACTGGAGCGAGGAGCATCAGGCAGCATTCGATGCTGTAAAGGAAAGGCTGACGAGTGGCCCGGTATTGGCATGTCCAGACTTTACAAAAACGTTTGTGCTCCAGACGGATGCAAGTAACATGGGATTAGGAGCCATATTGGTACAAAACACTGAGGATGGAGAGAGAGTGCTATCATACCTGTCAAGAGAATTAAACCCAGCGGAAAAGAACTATTCGGCAACAGAAAAAGAATGCCTAGCGATAGTATGGGCAATACGCAAACTAAAACCATACCTTGAAGGATACCGATTTAAAGTGGTAACAGATCACATGGCGTTGAAGTGGTTGAACAGCATAGAAAGCCCTACGGGCCGTATAGCCCGATGGGCACTGGAACTGCAACAATACGATTTCGAAATAGCATACAGAAAAGGCAAATTAAACATTGTCGCCGACGCTTTGTCAAGACAACCAATGGAATGGTGCAAAAGAATAGTAGATAATGGTGCCAGATTAAGACAAGCAAACAACGAGTGTGGGTGGGTGTTCAAGACATTATGGGAAAAATAAAACAACAACCACAGAAATATCCGGATTACATTATAGAAAATAGTCAGGTATACAGGAACATTCCGCACATTGCCACACTGCAACAACAGCAGGGCATACAGGGAGCAGGCGAACTACTGCCAGGACCGCAGAAAGATATTACTGGCCAGGAATGCAACGAGATATCAGGACATTTGTAGGAAAGTGTACGATATGCCAACAATATAAACCCAGCCAACAGCAGGCAGCGGGAAAGATGCTAACACAAATACCGGAAGAACCATGGGCCACAGTATGCGCTGACTTTGTGGGACCGTTGCCAAGATCGAAACACGGAAATTCGATGCTACTAGTAATCATTGACAGGTTTTCTAAATGGACAGAACTGATACCGATGCGGAAGGCAACTGCAGAAAGTCTAGTTAAGGCCTTTCGAGAGAGGATACTATCTCGATTCGGAGCTCCGAAAGTGGTGATAACGGACAATGGAGTTCAATTCACTAGCAGAATATTCAAAAAAATGTTAGAAGAATGGGGATGCCAACACCAACTGACAGCACCGTACACACCACAAGAAAATCCAACCGAAAGAGCAAATAGAACAGTAAAAACAATGATTGCTCAGTTTACGGGGGAAAATCAAAGCAACTGGGATGAAAGTTGGCCAGAAATAACTCTAGCAGTGAATACAAGCCAATCAGAGGCAACAGGATTCACGCCAGCGTATGTAATACAGGGGCGTGAACCAAGAATGCCGGGTGCACTATACGATAATGTCACGATAGGCACAGGGAAGCAAACGATATCACCAGACGCGAAGGTAAAACAAATGCAAGAGCTGTTCGAACTAATACGGCGAAATCTGGAAACGGCTGCACAGGATCAGGCTCGCCATTACAATCTGAGACGAAGAGAATGGAGACCAGTGATTGGAGCAACGGTATGGGCAAAAGAACACCACCTTTCAAATGCTGCAGAAGGATTCGCAGCAAAGCTGGCACTAAAGTTTGGAGGCCCATATGAAGTGATAGGCTTTGCATCTCCGGTCATATGCAAACTACGGCACAAAGAAACGAAAAAAAACCAGACAAGCACATATCAGCCAACTGAAGCAACAAATATGCGAGGAAGCAGATGGCACGAAAATTGATGAGCAATGAGGATGGACGACTCGAATGACATGGCGGCGAAAAAATCTGCACAGACCGGCCGGCTGGACAGAGAACTCAAAACATGACGTAGAGCTGAAAATCTCAAAGCACATCGCATCAGAAACAAATTATAGCAAAGTCACAAACCGCATCGCAGAGCACAATGAAGATGTGCGAATATCGTAACGACACGTATACAAGCATGCGAAAACGAATTTAGAAACTGGCAACGGATACCCGAATATCGTAACGATGCATACAATATGCAGGCATAATTGAAAAAAAGAACGAGAGATAGAACGAATGGGGACAACACCAACACATATGCACATACGCCGCGAAAAGGGAGGGGAAACGCACCCACACAGGCGCATGATGTTACGCACCCACACATACGCACGATATGACGTATGTATTAGTGAGTCACCGCAATGCACATACACATGCGCATGCTATTATGCATATAATGGTGGAGCATCTCGGCGCTTTAAAATATGCCAAAAGAACAAGGGCAAGGAGGAGAAATCCTAAATATTGGTAAATATCAAAGAACTGACCGAATGCTAAGGCGAGGTTTCATGCGTGCAATTGTCATAATCAGGAAACACTCAAAGTTTATCATTCGGCGAGTACAGATTAAAAATAAAAAAAAAAAAACTATGAACGCATTTAATGCAAATTTTGGCCAGGATGAAGGCGTAGCTCGACGAGGTGCGGCACCGCGGGCCGCAACGCGGTGACTGGCACGAGTCCGATGAGGAGTCCGACGACGATGTGCCGGACATGGCAAATCCGGCCATCGCCGCCTCTTCGGACGAGGAGTTCGATGAGGACGGAGAGGAAAGCGGTTACCTGACAGAGGAGAGCGAGGCAGAGTCATCGGTGAACCAACAGGAGGACGAAAGCGACGATGAAGCAATGTGGAGGGAGCTGGATGAGGCTGTACAAATGATGGAGGACGAAGGGGCGGGAGAGGCAAGCAGCGGCCGAAGTAGCCCAGAGGAATATGCGCCATGGGATCAAAATGGAATATATGAGCCGCCGGCAAGATTGGGGGAGCCAGCGCGGCCATCAACGCCGTTCCGTATGGTGGACTCAATGTCAGAGGCCAGCGAAACGGCGGGGATGGCCGTGGCTGATGAAGGTGCGGCTGATGGAGTAGCCAGCCCACCTCCACTCGAGCCGGAGTGCATGGATTGGGAGGCAGAACGAGCCGCGGCTGAGAACACGCAATGGATGAGTTGGTGGCGTCAGCAGATCCTGCAGCAGCAGGAGGCTGAGAGGGATCTGCTGGCGTGGGAGAAAAGCCAGCAGGAAGAAGAGCGGCTGGCAGAGGCCAGGGAGCAGCTGGCGGAGGCAGCAAGGCAACAGCGACAGCAGCAACAGCAGCAACAACAACTGCAACAATGGCAGCAACAATTGCAGCAACGGCAACAACTGCAACAATTGCAGCAACAGCAACAACAGCAACAGCAACAACTGCAACAACTGCAGCAACAATTGCAGCAACAGCAACAACAGCAACAGCAACATCTGCAACAACAATTGCAGCAACAGCAACAACAACAACAGCAACATCTGCAACAACAATTGCAGCCACAGCAACAACAGCAACAGCAGAAACAGCAACAGCAACATCTGCAACAGCCAGAGCAACAACAGCAACAGCATTATCAGCAACAGCAGCAGCAGCAACAGCAACATCAACAACAACAACTCGAATGCCAAGAGTGCCCGTGGGTGTGGCCAAGACCGGCATTAAGTAGACAAATGTCTGCACCCACGGGGCAAAACGAAAGTGCTCGGCCCATATTGGCCAGGCAGTCATCTTGCCCAGTGCCATACGGGCATGAAAGGTATGAGGCAGTGGAGGAGAGCGAATGGCCGGAGACGGTCTCGGAAATGGTGGGGCAATTGGCCCATTATGAGGGGCCAAGAGCAGTAAGATTAGTGTGGGCGGGTAGAATTAGGTATAGAATTAGAATTGCACAGGGGGTAGTTAGGGTGTTTAGGGAAAAGCAATAAAAACACAAAACAAAAATTAGAAATAAGTTAGAGTAATACTAGCAAGTAAGAAAAGATGCGGAACGGGCCAAACAAAAAAAAAAAAACACAATGAAAAGATGCCCTAATCCGCCAACATTAACGAAAAGATACTCAGTAATCGCCAACAATAGAAGATGCCAAATGGCCAATAAAAGATGCGAGCTGAGTGCCAAAAACAAAGACAAGTAGAACACATGCCAAAACTAAAAAAAAAAAAAAAGGAACAAAGGTAATACATGAAAAAAAACACATACGTAAAACAAGCACAAGGTACAAGGGACAGGGGAGGGCAAATCCCTCCCGAAGAAGGGGGGGAGTGTGAGGAACATTATAATTAACTATAATATCCCACACAACAAGCAAACAGCAGCACAATCCAACGATATAAATGAAGCACCGGATACAAGATGCAGCCGAGACACAAACCTAAGTACGATATACGACCAAGCCTGCTATTGGTCGATCGAACCGAGTCATAGAGAATGGCTTACGATCAAACCGGGTCGATCGAACCACACGTCACCGCTGGCGATTTCGTACAAGCGGGAAGATGCGTGGGAAGCGTAATGCAAAAAAACCAATATGCACGCATATGCAATGGGCAGCCAAGTCCAACATGGCTCGATCGAACCACACGTCACCGCTGGCGATTTCGCACAAGCGGGAAGATGCGTGGGAAGCGTAATGCAAAAAAACCAATATGCGCGCATATGCAAGGGGCAGCCAAGGCCAACATGGCTCGATCGAACCAACTCGAACCTATGACGTATGATCGAACCAATTCGAACCTATGACGTACGATCAAACCAAGTTGAACTCATGACGTACGATCAAGCATGGCACGATCGAATCACAGGCGACCGCTGGCAATTTCGTACAAGCGGGAAGTTGCATGGGAGGCAGAATGCACAAAATCAACGATATAAGAGTAAATGGAACCCGGCTTGAGGGCATAACTGCACACAAACGGGGGCATTGGCCTACTTATGCAAATTAAGAGCATAGAGAGGCAAATATGAATGCATGCATTAGCATACGCTGAATAAGCATACACGCATGTCACACGTACACTACGCGTGAGGGAGAATACCGGTGACCAATAGCGCACTCTCTGCCTACGTCACGCTCATGAGAACGAAAGCAGTTAGATTGCGAGCAGCCAAAATCTTGTGAGCGAGAGAAAATAAAAGTGAGGGCCAAGCAAGCCCGTGAGACGGGTGCGGGGCATGCATGCTTTGTATAAAACGATGATGGTTTGTAGATTGGATAGGGGAATATGCGAACCGAAGGGGGAGGGATGAACAATGGGGAAGCCCTCTATCTAATAGATACGATATGCGTATGAAAGGGCATTGCATACAGGCCTTACGAGTAACCTGTGTAATTCCTCCAATAGCAACAAGTCCTTAAATAAGGATAACAAACACTAGAAACGAGTCCTTAAATAAGGATAGTGAACACCATACCCAAGCTAGAGTGAATTGGAGAGAAGCCAAGCATTTCCAGGAGTATCCAAAGTCAGTGGTAGGCACGAGGATATATCCTACTGCCGAAATTCCAGGATCTATATATCCTGACGATTACCAATTGCTGAGGAATATCCTGCTTCGTGATAATAGCTGCGGGATTCGTCCCAGAGCCATAAAACCAAAAGCCAACAAGCATAGCGAAAGGGGTGCAGAGGTGTGGAGCAACAACCAAACGTACGATACAGGCCGAGACAACAACCAGCAACGGCTACAGGAGCAAAAGGAAGGCAAGAAGGGACGACGAGGGATTCGAAGTGAATCAACAACGCGGTCCAAGTCCAGACCTACCATAGAGAAACTTGTCATATCCAATCAAGCCCATAAACGATCGCAAATAAACGTATTACAAAACCAAATCAACAAACAAACCTGTTCTGATTTCACCGGGGCACAAAATAAATTTTTTCTAAAAACGTCTATTCTTTCACAGTTAGCTCGTAATTAGCTGTATTTAATCAAATTTTAATTGTTTTTCCCTTTTATTTGTATTTGTCCACGCGATCGTGACGTCCGATATACGGCTGCGCCCCACGGTCGGGCGGGAGGTGGACAGCTCTCTGCTTGAGCCTGCGCGAAACAGGCAATGTCTAGGTGTCGTATGGGCACCTGGTACGTACTTCGCATTGTATGCGTCAACGTCCAGACAAGAAGCTGACTTGCATGCAGTTGGGGATTCGATGCAAAGTGTGACATCCCAGCCCAAGTTGCGTTCTTTTTAGGACCTTCTATAGTTAATTTGTTTCTTAGATAGGTATTGGTAATTCCCTAGGTTCTTCCCCGGTTCATACAGTCCCCATTGCGCAGCCGCACCCCCATCGACGATTCAGTTAAGACATTTGGACGTTGCAAATTATTTTGCGCTCTTAAACGTTTTTCCGATATCAGCTTAACGTCGATATCAATTGAGTCTAGGAATAGTGACAATTCGTATTTCTGTTTGGAGATGCCTAACATGCCTGTTAGCATTTCAGAGACATAGAAGTAGGGAAGGTGTTTATTATAAATAAGCTTCTGGATGAACAGATTTTGATTTTAGAAGGGATAGTAGATCTAACAGCATTGGCGAGGAATACTCCCGTTGTTTTTGAAGGCATTGTAAAAACCGTTAGTCCAGCAAAAGGTTTGCGCCCGTTATTAAAGGTCCTTAAAGACAGGACATCTTCTGTAGAAAACAGTATAGTTCCCTCCACAGTTACTGCATTGTCTTAATACGACATTGGTTCTGTCCTTGGTGCAAGTCTTTATGATGTTCAGAAAAACTAACACAAACTGACGTACAGTTGCAATTGTAAACCATGTGTTTGTATTCTTGGCAGTTCTTGCACTATGGCGGCTGGGATCTCTTGTAGGGTTCCTCTATGATGATCTTTCTGTGCCGAAACCCATTTTATCACGCAACCTTTTTGACCAATTCTGCAAATTGTTATTGCATTGTGTCTGCACTATTGCTTGGTGTCCATCCCCCCGTGTTCAAACCAGGCCGCGCCCTTGACTAATATTGTTGTGAAATAATGTGAAATATTATACCGACTGTATAAATATTTAAAAACTAAACAAATACAGTTAGTTAATTTTGTTAACATATCTTAAAAAAATTCAAATTGATTAAATGGTTATATTATAAATCGTAAATTATATAGGTATGGTGTCTCTTCTGCTGCCATTGAGCATAATAAATTCTCATATTATGATCAAGATTCGAATAGAAAATTTTTAATTTTAGCAAAATGCGAAAATGAAAACATAAAAAAATTGGATCAAGATTCGATTTATTATACATTTTATCCTAAAGCTCGGGAACGGACGAATCTAGAGTCTGGATGTCTTCCCAACATTTGTAGCCCTTTCAATTCTAAGAAACTTTGCTGAAGAAAGTTTGTAAAAAACGGAATATTTTAGAAGTTAAAAGCAAACGAAAAAAAATACCCTTTTCGAAAAAATGAGAACCTTGATGACAAACTTCCGCAAAAAATTTGGTATGAAACCATCGTGATAACTTAAAAAACTAATGTGCAGTTCGATTCGCAGGACCCGAAATAGGGTGAAACCATCGAGTTTTGTCTGTTTTTAGACTATCAGAGTGTTATATTTACAACTGATTTAACGGCAAATGCTTCATCCAACCGATCATTTTTACGTTGACACCGATGGCTCAATCGCATTTAACTTGTCCACCGTTTGAGATTCGCAATTCATTTTTTGATAATTATTTATTTCTGCTACTAGGATCCAAAACAGCCTTAAGGTACATAAATTTGGTATCAAACGAATGGGATAATATTATATGCCCACCTAGGTTTAACTTAACAATGTTTAATCTAAAACAACAAAATAAACACAGTTTAAGCAACGCACATAAAAAATGGGAATGGGATAATTCTATATGCCCACCTAGGTTTAACTTAACAATGTTTAATCTTAAACAACAAAATAAACACAGTTTATGCAACGCACATAAAAAAATAACAGACGGGCAACGCCATTAAATATCGTTTGTCAATACTAAATTTAGCTTTCGATTTTCCCACTTTTTAACACTGAAATTACCAATTTATTTTTATGTTTCCGTGATTGAGAGATGTTTTATAAAAGTAATTTGCCCCAACTAGTTCGACTAGTTTTGAATGCAGGGCGGTTCTTGACGTACACTGCGCGTCACTTGAATAGAACACCTCTGAAGTCGATTTTCTGTAGTTGATTTCTGTTAATCCAAGCCAAATAGAGTACAGATCTTGCATATGGTCACCTCAATATGAGACGCACCAAAGTAAAATTGAATCTGTGGTGTGCTGACCGCGGACACGGAGACCCCAGTAGTGACGCTCTTCCTCAAGCGCTCTAAATCATCACGGAGCTTAATATCCAAGATGGAGGATGTCAGCTGCGATGCCATCAATGATCGTTTTGCCTGTTAAGAAACCAGTTAAGCACTTTGTATTGCGGGGGGTTTGTCATGATGTCAACCTCCTTGCCTGTGCACTCACCGGCACGCTTGTTCAAATCGACATCGGCCTTCTTCAAAATAATGTTGGAGTAACGGCGAAGTACTATCGATGTTCGTATTCATGATACGAAGAATGTGCTAGAACTTCTCAGGGATGACGAAAAACGTTTTGATGATATGCACTTCGAAATTAATGCAAGTAAAACAGGTCTCGAAGAATCATAAGAGCACTACACTGTTGCTATATGTATATTACACTTTATTTCTAATTTGCATGAACCTATTCGAGTCCTATGCTCTGATTACAATCTTTTTTATCCTGTAATCAGATCAGAAGCCTAATTTTCTGTTCTAAAAACGTCTATTCTTTCACAGTTAGCTCGTAATTAGCTGTATTTAATCAAATTTTAATTGTTTTTCCCGATCGTGACGTCCGACATACGGCTGCGCCCCACGGTCGGGCAGGAGGTGGACAGCTCTCTGCTTGGGCCTGCGTGAAACAGGCAATGTCTAGGTGTCATATGGGCACCTTGTACGTACTTCGCATTGTATGCGTCAACGTCCAACCAAGAAGCTGACTTGCATGCAGTTGGGGCTTCAATGCAAAGTGTGACATCCCAGCCCAAGTTGCGTTCTTTTTAGGACCTTCTATAGTTAATTTGTTTCTTAGATAGGTATTGGTAATTCCCTAGGTTAAATGAGTGGCACTGCACCTCAGGTTCTTCCCTGGTTCATACAGTGCCCATTGCGCAGCCGGCACCCCCATCGAGGGTTCAGTTAAGACATTTGGACGTTGCAAATTATTTTTCTCTCTTAAACGTTTTTCCGATATCAGCTTAACGTCGATATCAATTGAGTCTAGGAATAGTGACAATTCGTATTTCTGCTTGGAGATGCCTAACATGCCTGTTAGCATTTCAGAGACATAGAAGTAGGGAAGATGTTTATTATAAATAAGCTTCTGGATGAACAGATTTTGATTTTAGAAGGGATAGTAGATCTAACAGCATTGGCGAGGAATACTCCCGTTGTTTTTGAAGGCATTGTAAAAACCGTTGGTCCAGCTAAAGGTTTGCGCCCGTTATTAAAGGTCCTTAAAGACAGGACATCCCCTGTAGAAAGCAGTATAGTTCCCTCCACAGTTACTGCATTGTCTTAATACGACGCGTCGTTGGTTCTGTCCTTGGTGCAAGTCTTTATGATGTTCACAAAAGCTAACACAAACTGACTTACAGTTGCAATTGTAAACCGTGTGTTTGTATTCTTGGTAGTTCTTGCACTATGGCGGCTGGGATCTCTTGTAGGGTTCCTCTATGATGATCTTTCTGTGCCGAAACCCATTTTATCACGCAACCTTTTTGACCAAAAAATTGGGTGTGTTTGTATTCTTGGCAGTTCTTGCACTATGGCGGCTGGGATCTCTTGTAGGGTTCCTCTATGATGATCTTTCTGTGCCGAAACCCATTTTATCACGCAACCTTTTTGACCAATTCTGCAAATTGTTATTGCATTGTGTCTGCACTATTGCTTGGTGTCCATCCCCCCGTGTTCAAACCAGGCTACGCCCTTGACTAATATTGTTGTGAAATAATTATATGTTGATTTTTGCGAACTTTTTGTAGTTTAGAGTTGAATGTTTTGCCGGCTCGAGGTCAAATGTTGGGCGAATAAAAACAAAAATAAAAAACACAGTTTGTTCTTATTTTCGTTCCGATATATTTCGACCACTCATCGGTGGTCGTCTTCAGGGCAACTATAAATAACATTGAATTGTGATTGACATAATATTAATTTAACAACAAGAAAACACCTACTTAGTTTTACACGTCCGCACACTGTGACGTGGAGCTACACACTGATTTGTCCCTAATAAATGCCTGTATAAATGCGCGCAGTTGTCCGTATCTACCTTATAATTAAGTCTTATATTTGTCGGGGTATTTATTATGTGCAGCATCTCCAAAGTGTAACGTTTGTTGTAATGTTGTTCTTGGTCTATTATGTTTACTTCGTCAAAATTTGGGGAATGTCCACTGGCGGCACAGTGGGCCATAAGTGCCGTTTTTGGTGCATTGGAGTGTTGACGAAGTTTATAGTCAGATCTATGTTGCGATAGCCTTGTTTTTAGCCTCGATTTTGTTTTCCCTATATATATTTTATCACAGTTTTCATCATTAGTCCCATTGCACGGTATTTTATACACTACGTTGCTCTTGTCCATTGTATCAATCCTACTTTTTGTTCTGTTAAAAATACTACGTAGTGTGTTATTGGGTTTATGTGCTATCTGTATTTGTTAGATGTCATAGCAATCTGAGTTTGCTAATCTTTCCGATAGTTGTGGGACATATGTGACGGACATAAAGCGTTTTGTCGGAACATCTTTGTTGGTTTTCTTATTGCGAGATTTTAGTAAAGTCCTTATGGTGTGGTTTGGAAAGTCATTATCCTTTAAAATTCGTCGTATTTCTTCCTTCGTTTCTTCATGAAAAATTGGGTCCGATATATTAAGCATCCGTTGTATACAACCTCTTGCTGTATTCATTATCATCGACTTCGGATGTTTGGAGTTGAAGTTAATTATTCGTCCTGATGCTGTTGGTTTTTTTGTACCATTTTAATTTTAGTTCATTTCCTCGTCTGTGTATTGATGCGTCTAGATATGTTAATTTGTTGTCATTTTCTAATTCTATTGTAAACTTTATGTTCCTGTCAAATGAATTTAGGTTGTCAAGTGTGTTTTGGATCTCGTTTTCTTTAATTATGGCAAAAAGGTCATCTACATATTTCGTCATAACTCTAGGTGGTCGCTGTATTGTTTTCATCATTTTGTCTAAGAGTTCTTCCATAATTATGTCAGCTATTATCGGTGACGCTGGTGAGCCCATAGGCATTCCTTTTAGTTGTGTGTATATCTTGTCTTTGTATTTGAAATATCTGTTCTCTTGTATACAAAAGCGTACTATTTCCATAAATGTTAATTTTGGAATGTTAGTGTGCGCTTTTATTTTTATCCACTTTTCTCTAATGGTGTCAAGTGCCAATTCTATTGGAATACTTGGAAAAAGTGAGACTACGTCAAATGAAATTAATCTTTCATCGTCGCAAATGTATGTGTCATTAATCCTTGTCTTAAATTCTGAGGCGTTCTTTACGTTATATGTTGAGTCTGCCGTTATATTTTTTAATATGTTGACTATATATTTGCATAGTCCGTATGATGGAGAACCAATTGATGAACAGATTGGTCTCAATGGCGTACCTTCTTTGTGAATTTTAGGTAATCCATATATTCTTGGTGGAATTGATGTGGTTGTTATAAGCTTATTTCTTTCGGTCCGTGAAATAAGTTCATGTTTGTATAGTTTTTCTACCAATTCGTTGTTTTTGGTCTGTAGTCTAGTGGTTGGGTCCTTCCTTAAGGTTCTATATGTATTTAAATCGTTAAGTATACTATCCATTTTTTTGTCATACTCAGTCTTATCCATTGCAACAGTCTTATTTCCTTTATCTGAAGTTAAAATTAATATGTCATCATTCTGTCTAAGAAATTTCCTTGTTTGTTCCACTGTGTCAAGTATTGCACGATCAGCTGCGTCTTCTTTGTTAGATGTTTTGTGGTCTTTTATTAATAAAGAGAATTTTGTGCGTGCTTCCTCTTGTTTTTCTTTGTCTTTAAGAGTCTGTACTAGTTCCTCTCCGTCTGCTATATATTTAAAGAGAGGGAATTTTCTCTTCTCTACTGGGATTGCGAACTTAGGGCCTTTCGCCAGTAACGCTTTTACGTCGTTCGGGAATTTTATATTCGTCTTATTTACAAACCAATCGTTTGTGTTGTTGTTGTTGTTGTTCAAGAGAACGCTGTTCCGTTGTTTTCGTAGTCTCTCATGTTTGGATTCATGATGTCTCTTCAAAGTTGTTGTTAATTTTTCGGCTATTATGTTCTCACTCTTCATAAATGTTTTAAAATCATTTTCGTCCAGCTGTTCTTGTAACTTTTTTGTTGCTTTTTCCTTCTCTTTGTTTTGTCTGGTTAGTATGTTATGTTTATGTTTTATTAATAAGCTTAATATCTTTGTGTGAAAATTATGCGTATGTCTTTCTAATATTTTGTTAATGTCCGAATGTGTGTCAGTATCTTTTGTAAAAATCATCTTGTATTTTGAGTTATTGCTGATAAATTTTGGGACTAATTTTGATTTCCTACATTTTAAGAGAAATTTTATGCTAGACTTAAGTTTTACTAATTTCTTTGTTGTTGATTGATACTTGTTAATCACCGTCTTATATTTGTTATAGTTGGACTTAATTTCTGCATAAGCCATGGTGTTGGAATATGTTTTCGGCGTGCCTTATATTTGTTATAGTTGGACTTAATTTCTGCATAAGCCATGGTGTTGGAATATGTTTTCGGCGTGCCTTCCGTTCAAGTTTTATGTTGATTTTTGCGACCTTTTTGTTGTTTAGAGTTGAATGTTTTTGCCGGCTCGAGGTCAATTGTTGGGCGAATAAAAACAGAAATAAAAAGCAGTTTGTTTTTATTTTCGTTCCGATATATTTCGACCACTCATCGGTGGTCGTCTTCAGGGCAACTATAAATAACATTGAATTGTGATTGACATAATATTAATTTAACAACAAGAAAACACCTACTTAGTTTTACACGTCCGCACACTGTGACGTGGAGCTACACACTGATTTGTCCCTAATAAATGCCTGTATAAATGCGCGCAGTTGTCCGTATCTACCTTATAATTAAGTCTTATATTTGTCGGGGTATTTATTATGTGCAGCATCTCCAAAGTGTAACGTTTGTTGTAATGTTGTTCTTGGTCTATTATGTTTACTTCGTCAAAATTTGGGGAATGTCCACTGGCGGCACAGTGGGCCATAAGTGCCGTTTTTGGTGCATTGGAGTGTTGACGAAGTTTATAGTCAGATCTATGTTGCGATAGTCTTGTTTTTAGCCTCGATTTTGTTGTCCCTATATATATTTTATCACAGTTTTCTTCATTAGTCCCATTGCACGGTATTTTATATACTACGTTGCTCTTGTCCATTGTATCAATCCTACTTTTTGTTCTGTTAAAAATACTCCGTAGTGTGTTATTGGGTTTATGTGCTATCTGTATTTGTTCGATGTCATAGCAATCAGAGTTTGCTAATCTTTCCGATAGTTGTGGGACATATGTGACGGACATAAAGCGTTTTGTCGGAACATCTTTGTTGGTTTTTTTATTGCGAGATTTTAGTAAAGTCCTTATGGTGTGGTTTGGAAAGTCATTATCCTTTAAAATTCGTCGTATTTCTTCCTTCGTTTCTTCATGAAAAATTGGGTCCGATATATATAACAACAAGTTTGAAGAGACATCATGAATCCAAACATGAGAGACTACGAAAAAAACGGAACAGCGTTCTCTTGAACAACAACAACAACACAAACGATTGGTTTGTAAATAAGACGAATATAGAATTCCCGAACGACGTAAAAGCGTTACTGGCGAAAGGCCCTAAGTAAATACAAACACAAAGACCCTGAAATGAAACACAGGACAATAAAATATATCCATACATGTAACCTAAAAAAATGTTATACAAAAATATGTTACATTCAAATAAATTAAATAAAATGGTTTACCGACATAAAATAAATTATTGAATAAATTTTTATCCAATTGCAATGTGTGCGTCAATACTCTCAAAATGGCGATTTCTTGTCTCTCTAAACAAATTTATTCATAGATTTCACTGTTCACATGCTTTTTACAAGCATATATTAGTATCTTGCTCACTGAAGCTTACGAGCAGCCTAGCGCCCCCACCAGCCAACGGCAAATTTCGACCTTATAAAAAAACGTTTATATGCATAACTTGGCAATTTTAAGTCCGTTTGATTTTAGAGTGCCAAATTTGATCTCACAACGTAGAAAACTACGTGTAATATTCGAGTTTTATCAAATTACGGGGGCGGAAAAGAGACGTGGCAAAATGTTAACACATAAAAAATCTGCGCATTTACTAAGCGAATATTCATATCAATTTTTGGTATCTCTATTTATTTTATTTATTTATTTATTTACGTCAACTAAATCAGCAGTCGACGAAAAAGCTTAAGCTAAAATACAGATAATAATTAATTCACAAATGTAGCTTAGCTTTATGCACAACTAAACATACCCGACCCGGTGGAGGTGTTTTATTTGCAACAAGGTGCCAGCTATGCCCCGATTCACAGCCAATGTGGTCAGGGATGAGTTGCAGCCAATCCAATATCCAGTCCTGAATATTTTCAATGGTTTCGCTGTTGACAATTAAAAAGTATAGCGCGAAGAGAAGTGACAGATAGATGAGGAGAAATTAGGTGAGAAAGGTTGTTAAAAGATTGGCAAAGAACACGAAAAGGTTCGTGAAGAGAATAGTTAGTCAGACATCTACTAAGGTGAAGAGGAAAAAAGTTTTTGGTCCGACGTGAGGGAACACAAAAATATAGCGTATTTAGTAAATTGGTACAAATGACTTCACCGTTGACTAGTTTATGGAGAAAGAGAATGCCAAATACGAGCCTACGGTTGTAAAGTGAAGGAAGATTAATAAGAAGAAGTCTGTCAGAATAGGAAGGTAGGCGAAGATTCGGGTCCCAATTAAGACCGCGTAACGCAAACTTAAGGAATTGCTTCTGTACCGATTCAATACTACGCTGGTGAACATCATATTGAGGGTTCCACACTGGTGAGCAATATTCTAGAGTAGGGCGAACTAACGAAGTGTATAAAACCTTTGTCACATATGGATCATCAAAATCTTTGGCCCAACGTTTAATGAAGCCAAGAAGACTGCATGCTCTATTAACAATTGAAGATATATGAATATTAAAAGAAAGTTTTGGGTCAAACATAACGCCTAAGTCTTTAAATGATGGTACACAATCTAACAGAACAGACTTAATAGAGTATTGAGCTAGGAACGGCGACAAACGACTGAAAGTCATAAAAGAGCATTTAGAGGCATTAAGGTGTAATTTATTAACGTGACACCAAACACAGAACGCATCGAGATCTGATTGCAAGTACTGTTGGAAAGAAGGATAACAAATCTTGACGTCATCAGCAAACATGAGCACGCGTGAATGAGCCAAGGCCAAAGGCAAATCATTTATAAACAAGGTAAATAACAGTGGGCCCAGATGACTGCCTTGGGGGACACAGTTTTAGATATTGAGGAACGTCATAGATGACAAGCTAGAGATAATACAGTCTTCGGTAATACTAGGAAAAAACATACAATTTAAATGTGGGATTGAGAAGGGATAGGGTGTGCGATCCGATGCAGTAGTAGAATAAGTCGACTGAAAGAATTTAGCAAACAGATCAGCAATATCTGAATCATTATTAGCAGTCTGGTCATTAAGTCTGAAGGTGGAAGGTAGTAAATTAGAGCGTCTTTTGGAATTAACAAAGTTGTAAAACCTTTTGGGGTTCTTATAAAATTCAACCTTACAGCGAACGATATAATTATTGTAGCATTGAGTATTTAAAAGACAAAATTGAGATTTGGCTACACAATAATTTGCATAGTCAAGTCGCCATCCAGTTTTTTTAAATCTTTTAAAATATCTCGATTTAATGTTACGGAGATTAGAGAGCCTACGTGTAAACCAGACTGGCGCACTTGAGATGGAAGAGACATTCACATAAGGAACGCATTTATCAATTAGAGAATTAAGAGCAGAGTAGAAAAAATTCACTGCACAATCTATATCACAGCACTCAAATAGAAATGACCAATCAAAAGAGAAATTAAGGCTGTTAAGAAGATTGAAATTTGTTTTACGAAAACATCTACGACGAGAATTTGAGATATTATTCAATGAATTATTAACGGAATTGTAAGAAATTGTAACTTAAATGGTAGGGTGATAAGGATCTTCAGGCTTTACAAGGGTCTGTGTTTGCGATACAGCACTAACAGTGGGATCCGAGACAAAAACGAGATCGAGGATTCTTTTAGAAGAGTTAAGAAAAGAATTCAACTGATATAGCGGACATTCAAGTAGGTTATCAAGAAGAACATGTTGAGATGAAGGAATTAAGAAAGATAGATTATCATCAACAAGCCAAGAAACATTAGGCAAGTTAAAATTGCCTAAAACTATAGGAAAATCACGATCTTTAAGACGACTAAAAATAGATCGCAAAGCATCAGCATGGTGCATGTAGATCATGATATCAGAAGCTGGAGGAATATATTAACAAGAGATTTATAAGCTAAAGTTAGAACATGTAACTTCGACGCAAATTAATTCAACACCTAAGGGGAGATCAATCGGCACAACACTTGAACACAGATTCGAGTTGGCAGCAATGAGTACTCCACCGCCCCGACGACCAACACGATCAAGCCTATAAGAAATAAAATTATTAGAAAGAATTTCATTATCCAAAACAGAGGAGTTAAGCCAAGTTTCAGAGAATGCTAATATGTCAGCCGAAAGGGTTTGCCTGTCGCAGAATAGTTTCGAGAGCTTGGTAAGAAGTCCTCTTACATTTTGATAATGAATGCAAAGACTAGACGTTATTAGTTTTTTGAAGCAGAAGATACATTAGGAAGGTGGACAGGCAAAGGACGGGAGCGCCTATTGGCCGCAAACTCGTGTACAAATCCGCGTTAAAGGGCGAAGCCATGAGCATGGTAGCCCATCTATTGTCAGGTTCAACTGACAATTATAGTGCCGCTTGGGAATTATTAAAGAAGCGGTATGAAAATAATCGGAGGGTATTTTCCGAACAATTAAGTCGGATCGTTGATTTACCGATGATCAACAATGATTCCGCAAAAAGTGTTGAAGGAGTGATTGACATAGTTAATGAGTCAGTTTACTTAATTAAAATAAAAGCAAATTTGTCCGATGAAGTTGACGTAATATTCGCACAACTCCTACTAAGGAAATTTGACAGAGAGACTCTACAATTGTATGAGAGTCAGATTAGAAAAACAAGGCAACTTCAAATGCTATCTGATGTCATGGAATACTTGGAGCAAAGATATTGCTCGCTAAGTGCCATGAGGAAGGAAGAGAAAAAACCGCTACAAACTGTTTTAAATTATGCGGAAGTCGAAGATAAATGTCCGATTTGCAAAATTGCCGGGCACAAAGCATATAAATGCTATAAGTTTAAAGGATTGACACCTACTGAAAGGTATGAAACAGCCAAAAAAGTGCAGCTTTGCATAAGATGCTTGAACCATTCAAGCAACAAGGTTTGCACTAATGAGATGGTTTGTTCATTGTGCAGTAAGGAACACCATACCTTACTCCATTTTGAAGAAACACAGGAGAGAGTTAATACTTGTGTAACCGCACAACCAACACTGTTGGCCAAAGCTGTAATACAAGTAAAAAATGTAAATGGAGGATATAAGACTCTAAGAGCCCTTATTGATTGTGGTTCACAGAGCACCATTTTGTCTGAAGAGGCCGCTCAAATATTAAAACTACCTAATATTAAACAGTATACAGAAATAAGTGGCGTGTCCTCAATAAAATCTAATAAATCAAAATATAAGGTAAAAATAGATGTAAAGACGAGAAATCCTTGGAAAGGACATCTAAAGGTTGAGGCAATTGTGTTGCCAAAGTTAATGAAAGCTCTTCCATTAAAAATAGCAAATGTGGATATGTCGAAATGGCAAACTTACGTGCTAGCTGATCCTACCTTTGATAAACCTGGTAGGGTTGATATAATAATGGGAGTAAACGTATATACCCAAATCTTAAAAAGGGGAATTACAAAGATTGATCCAATACTCAATTTGGTTGGATCGTCTCGGGATGCACCAAATCAAATCAGAATAAATCTGTAGTGGCAACAACAATAGATGTGACAGGTTTTGAACAACGTTGGGAGAAGAAAGGTAAATTTCAAAATAAAAACAACACGATTCCAAAGAAATACAACAGCAAAACTCAAAAAATAAATTTATGGCCCCCGGCAGGACCTCACATTGGAGGTAAAGTGAAAATTGGGGAACAAAAAGTATATATCCCAGAGCCAGTACAAAATGAGAATATTCCAAAGGCAATGGGTCAATTAGATAATGATTATCTAAAAATAATATCAAAATAGATTCCGGTAACAAAGTGTCCGAAACTGTAGTACCAAAAAAGGCAGACATGGCAAAATAATTATAAAAGAACAAAATTTAATAATAAACAAAATAACCACTCAAGTTTTAGCAGTCAGCGATATTTAAAAATGGTGGAGCAAAGATCACATTGGTACAATTCAAAAAGGAAAGATAGTTCTTTTTTAAATTCTCCAGCTTATAAAAAGGCTAGAAGTCAGCACAGTAATACACATCAGGAGTGGGTAGATATCCCGAAACAGAAATCATTAGGTAATTTACCAAATATTATAAAAACCAGTAGAAGCCAACTCAGTAATACATACGGCAGAATTGGTAAGAATATGAAGTCAGTTACAATCGGTAAAGGAACATCAGATTGACTAGGTTGAACGTCCGCAAAGTAACTGGTCATGCTTCTTTAACAATAACTATCTTACTAATGATATTTTAATAATAACTTGTATAAGACAACTAACTATAAAAATGAAGTCCAAAACGCCGCATTTGGGGGCCCTTTGCAGAATGTTTAAGAATAAACATCGTGTTCATCTGAACTGGCTTTACCAAATCAGATGCACCAATGAAATATACAAAACGAAACAAAAACATAAGTAAATCATAAAATTCATATGACAATTATTGTTTAATACCAAACAAAACATGCATCCACACTCTGTGGAAAACACTTGAGCTTATAACAGCGGCGCGGTATCAAGTAACCAGCGCTGAGCATGAAACAATTTTCAACCCCCGAAAACGTGGGGCATTAGAATAAGTATTTTTAAGAACAATTGTTGCTTCTTAGAGTTTAAGAGTTTTTTAAATAAATTCAGTTCATATTTTGAATTCAACGAATGAAGACTGGGTTATTTTCTTTCTCTCCGGGAATCCCTATTCATTTTGGTCCTTCGAAAAAAGGAACTCTGTAGTTTTCCCCCACCAGTGGTAAGAGACTCAGAGGATGAATCAGTGCCTTTAAGGCTGAATTCTTATGCAAGTGTAAATGCTAAGATCAGCTAAAGGTAGCAAAAATAAAATAACTCTTGTTTTCCCCCACCAGTGGTAAGAGACAGAGTATAAAAACAAAATGCAAAATATTGCTTAATATATAAAAAGCGCGTGCGACCGAGTTTAAATAAGGCAGTTTGGCTAGTCGAGCAACTGCAATAATTTCGGCGGCGTCAAAAAAATAATTACAGAATTGGTGTGTGGCGTATTCAAAGCCCTAATATCGAAAAAAAAAAAAAAAGTTAAAAGTGTATATGTAGTTGCAAGTCGGCAACTACAAACAGCAGCAGAGCAACAAGATAGTTGCAAAGAAGAGGCAGCTAAGACGAGAAAATCTATTACGATGACCGGCACCGGGACCGCCTGAGCTCATAGGCCCTGGACAACAGCAGCTGAGCAACACCAGCAAACTATCATCAAACCCTACCCATTGGCAGACAAGCAGAAGCAGACTATCGGCAAAACATACTTGGCAAACTCTACTTGGCGGACAACAGTGGCGAAAGGTGTCAACAGGATCATCAGATAAGATATAAATTAAGATAGTTATAAGTACATCTATATATTTTTATTATTATATATTTACATCGATATCCTAATATTCGCACAAGATAAAATGTTCACTAATAAGACTGCGAAATTGTTAGAGAAGCAGGTAGAGTTGCATACCAGGTTAAGGCAGTTGGAAGCACTAGATCCCATTACTAGCAAAGTGATTGAGGAAGTAAAAGTGATTAGTAGCCGATGGATGCCTAACCATGAGGAATTGCTCCAGCAGGGGGTTTTCGATCATCAGTACTACAGAGATAAAGTACATGAAGAGGTTTTAAAGATAGTTGCCAAAATAATAGCTACAGGAGAGTCAGAAAAACCAGGCACTAGTAAGTCAGTGTTAGTTGAAGCAGAAGCGAATATGTCAGAAATGTTTGATGATAGCAAATGCGACCTCCAGTCATGAAAACGGTAATGGTAATCAGGAGATATTTATGGATAGAGTTCGACAACTTCAGGAATATTTGGAGGTAGTAGAGTTGAAATCTACAGGCAATGGGACATGGATAATGTATATTAATAAAATAAATTATTTATGGGAGAAGGTAAGGGCATGCCAAGTAGTAACAAGTGATGCAAAATTTAAGAATACTATGGAGGATTTGGAATTCGACGTCTAAAATTCATTGCCAATGCTAGAAATGAAAATAAACAATAAGGAAAGTAAGATTGAGAATGTAACCGTGAAAGGCGAACTACCGGTGTTGCCGAAAATACAGGTACCAATATTTTCTGGAGATCCTAGAGAATGGGACCTGTTTGTAGAATTATTTGCGGAACTGATTGAAAAAAGAGAGGATATAAGTCCTGCTCTTAAATTCAATTATTTAAAGGGCGAAGCAAGGAGCATGGTAGCCCATCTATTGTCAGGTTCAACTGACAATAATATTGCCGCTTGGGAACTGTTAACCAAGCGGTATGAAAATAATCGGAGGGTATTTTCCGAACAATTAAGTCGGATCGTTGATTTACCGATGATCAACAATGATTCCGCAAAAAGTGTTAAAGGAGTGATTGACATAGTTAATGAGTCAGTTTACTTAATTAAAATAAAAGCAAATTTGTCCGATGAAGTTGACGTCATATTCGCACAACTCCTACTAAGGAAATTTGACAGAGAGGCTCTGCAATTGTATGAGAGGCAGATTCGAAAAACAAGGCAAATTCAAATGCTATCTGATGTCATGGAATACTTGGAGCAAAGATATTGCTCGCTAAGTGCCATGAGCAAAGAAGAGAAAAAACCGCTACAAACTGTTTTAAATTATGCGGAAGTCGAAAATAAATGTCCGATTTGCAAAATTGCCGGGCACAAAGCGTATAAGTGCTATAAGTTTAAAGGTTTGACACCTATTGAACGGTATGAGACAGCCAAAAAAGTGCAGCTTTGCATAAGATGCTTGAACCATTCAAGCAATAAGTTATGCACTAATGAAATGGTCTGTTCATTGTGCAGTAAGGAACACCATACCTTGCTCCATTTTGAAGAAAAACAGGAGGGAGTTAATACTTGTGTAACCGCACAACCAACACTGTTGGCCACAGCTGTAATACAAGTAAAAAATGTAAATGGAGGATATAAGACTCTAAGAGCCCTTATTGATTGTGGTTCACAGAGCACCATTTTGTCTGAAGAGGCCGCTCAAATATTAAAACTACCTAAAATTAAACAGTATACAGAAATAAGTGGCGTGTCCTCAATAAAATCTAATAAATCAAAATATAAGGTAAAAATAGATGTAAAGACGCGAAATCCTTGGAAAGGACATTTAAAGATTGAAGCAATTGTGTTGCCAAAGTTAATGAAAGCTCTTCCATTAAAAATAGCAAACGTGGATGTGTCAAAATGGCCAACTTACGTGCTAGCTGATCCTACCTTTAATAAACCTGGTAGGGTTGATATAATAATGGGAGTAAACGTATATACCCAAATCTTAAAAAGGGGAATTACAAAGATTGATCCAATACTCAATTTGGTTGGATCGTCTCGGGATGCACCAAATCAAATCAGAATAAATCTGTAGTGGCAACAACAATAGATGTGACAGGTTTTGAACAACGTTGGGAGAAGAAAGGTAAATTTCAAAATAAAAACAACACGATTCCAAAGAAATACAACAGCAAAACTCAAAAAATAAATTTATGGCCCCCGGCAGGACCTCACATTGGAGGTAAAGTGAAAATTGGGGAACAAAAAGTATATATCCCAGAGCCAGTACAAAATGAGAATATTCCAAAGGCAATGGGTCAATTAGATAATGATTATCTAAAAAATAATATCAAAATAGATTCCGGTAACAAAGTGTCCGAAACTGTAGTACCAAAAAGGCAGACATGGCAAAATAATTATAAAAGAACAAAATTTAATAATAAACAAAATAACCACTCAAGTTTTAGCAGTCAGCGATATTTAAAAATGGTGGAGCAAAGATCACATTGGTACAATTCAAAAAGGAAAGATAGTTCTTTTTTAAATTCTCCAGCTTATAAAAAGGCTAGAAGTCAGCACAGTAATACACATCAGGAGTGGGTAGATATCCCGAAACAGAAATCATTAGGTAATTTACCAAATATTATAAAAACCAGTAGAAGCCAACTCAGTAATACATACGGCAGAATTGGTAAGAATATGAAGTCAGTTACAATCGGTAAAGGAACATCAGATTGACTAGGTTGAACGTCCGCAAAGTAACTGGTCATGCTTCTTTAACAATAACTATCTTACTAATGATATTTTAATAATAACTTGTATAAGACAACTAACTATAAAAATGAAGTCCAAAACGCCGCATTTGGGGGCCCTTTGCAGAATGTTTAAGAATAAACATCGTGTTCATCTGAACTGGCTTTACCAAATCAGATGCACCAATGAAATATACAAAACGAAACAAAAACATAAGTAAATCATAAAATTCATATGACAATTATTGTTTAATACCAAACAAAACATGCATCCACACTCTGTGGAAAACACTTGAGCTTATAACAGCGGCGCGGTATCAAGTAACCAGCGCTGAGCATGAAACAATTTTCAACCCCCGAAAACGTGGGGCATTAGAATAAGTATTTTTAAGAACAATTGTTGCTTCTTAGAGTTTAAGAGTTTTTTAAATAAATTCAGTTCATATTTTGAATTCAACGAATGAAGACTGGGTTATTTTCTTTCTCTCCGGGAATCCCTATTCATTTTGGTCCTTCGAAAAAAGGAACTCTGTAGTTTTCCCCCACCAGTGGTAAGAGACTCAGAGGATGAATCAGTGCCTTTAAGGCTGAATTCTTATGCAAGTGTAAATGCTAAGATCAGCTAAAGGTAGCAAAAATAAAATAACTCTTGTTTTCCCCCACCAGTGGTAAGAGACAGAGTATAGGCAGTTTGGCTAGTCGAGCAACTGCAATAATTTCGGCGGCGTCAAAAAAATAATTACAGAATTGGTGTGTGGCGTATTCAAAGCCCTAATATCGAAAAAAAAAAAAAAAGGTTAAAGTGTATATGTAGTTGCAAGTCGGCAACTACAAACAGCAGCAGAGCAACAAGATAGTTGCAAAAAAGAGGCAGCTAAGACGAGAAAATCTATTACGATGACCGGCACCGGGACCGCCTGAGCTCATAGGCCCTGGACAACAGCAGCTGAGCAACACCAGCAAACTATCATCAAACCCTACCCATTGGCAGACAAGCAGAAGCAGACTATCGGCAAAACATACTTGGCAAACTCTACTTGGCAGACTACAGTGGCGAAAGGTGTCAACAGGATCATCAGATAAGATATAAATTAAGATAGTTATAAGTACATCTATACATTTTTATTATTATATATTTACATCGATATCCTAATATTCGCACAAGATAAAATGTTCACTAATAAGACTGCGAAATCGTTAGAGAAGCAGGTAGAGTTGCATACCAGGTTAAGGCAGTTGGAAGCACTAGATCCCATTACTAGCAAAGTGATTGAGGAAGTAAAAGTGATTAGTAGCCGATGGATGCCTAACCATGAGGAATTGCTCCAGCAGGGGGTTTTCGATCATCAGTACTACAGAGATAAAGTACATGAAGAGGTTTTAAAGATAGTTGCCAAAATAATAGCTACAGGAGAGTCAATTCAAATTCAACCGCCGCCGCGTACAGACGTGTTTTTTAATGCACTCCGCAAAATTTAGTGTAAAAAATAAAAAGACCGCGTTTGCAAAAATTGTGTAGGGCTCTCAGTCGCCTCAGAGACGCCTATTTACAATCATATTGCTATTAGTTTGTTCTAATAGCAACAAATACTAAGTTGCAACAACAAAGTGAGCACTTTTTTTGGAAAAGCCATGTCCACCAATTCGGGCCCAAGCTCTCTTGATCCCCACCAGCAACAGCTACAAGAACTACTTGTACAACAACAACGTGAGCGTCGTCTCTCGGTCCAACGCAACAACGCGTACTTTTCGGTGGTGTCGCCGACCCCACTGAATGCTACCGTAAGCAATAACACCGAAAGTGCAGGCCACTCAGCAACAGCAAGCCACAACAGCAATTTACCGTGGAGAGAGCAGTGTGCTTCCCCATCAATATCGATAACTGGGTTACCGATTGCACCGACCAGCACCGTCAGCTCGTTGACAGCAACTGCTGCAACGTCTGCCGAAGTATTGACCTGCCTCAAGCCGTCATCGACAAGTCGCCCAGAGTCAGCCACGACAAGAAACCCAACGCCTTCTGTCCAAACTGGAATGGATAGATATATTAAAATAACTAAGCGGAAGCTAAGCCCGCAAAAGAAAAAAATTGGCAATACGCCTAAAATAACCAAAACAAATGAACGAGCAGCACTTCTAAGCGGAAATCGTTTTAAAATTTTTGCCGATCAGCAAGACGATCAAGCCGGCGCTGTGGATAAAGTTAAATCGGCTAGACCACCCCCTCTATACATCCGTGGAGCCAACTGCAGCGCCCTGATTTCGAAGCTAGTAGAAACAGTAGGGGCAAATAACTTTGTTGTAACCCCTCTCAACAGGGGTAACATAAAAGAAATTAAATGTCAAACCCAAACTGAGGCCAATTTCCGCATCATCGAAAAGTACCTCCGTAATGCTAACATAAACTTCTATACCTACCAACTAAAAAGCAGTAAAGGGCTCCAGGTTGTGTTAAAGGGGATCGAGCCATCGGTCCCACCTCAAGAAATAGCAGACGCATTGGCCGAAAAAGGGTTTGCGGTTAAGTCCGTTGTCAACATCATCAACAGGAATAAAGTCGCACAGCCGCTCTTTAAAATCGAGCTCCAACCAGATGCAAAGCGGTCGAAGCCAAATGAAGTGCATCCAATCTACAACCTTCAGCTCCTATTGCACAGAAGAATCACCGTAGAGGAGCCCCATAAGAGATACCAACCACCTCAGTGTAAAAACTGCCAGGAATACAACCACACCTCTAACAATTGCAATCTTAGGTCAGTGTGTGTTGGCTGCGGCGAACATCATAAAGATGGCATTTGCACCAAGGACAGAAACAACGTCGCACTAAGACTATGCAGTAACTGTGGAGGGAACCACACAGCCAACTACGGGGGATGTCCTGTCTTCAAGGATCTTAAATCGCACCTAAACGGGCGTAAACCCCCAGCTGGACCAAAAATCACCTTCAACGCCTCCAAAACTACACCGGAGGTATTCTTCGCCAAGGCTGTTAGATCATCTAACATGCCTGCTACAACCAATCCTAGTGTATCCTTCGCTAGTGTACTCCGAACTGGGCAGACGGAGCCCGCGAAAGAGACCCCGTCACTCCACCATCTACAGAATCCGCAACCTAGCACACCAGAACTTGGCCAGCAAACTCCAAGTGGTTTAGAGACCCTATTGATCTCACTTAATCAAAACATGACCGCTTTTATGACGTTCATGCAAAGCTATATGCAGGAGCTGATGCGGAATCAAAACCTGCTTATCCAGAAGCTTATCGAAAAATAAATAATGGCTTCCCTACGTCTATGTCTTTGGAATGCTAATGGCGTCTCCAAGCACAAAAATAAACTGCAACTATTCCTAGACTCAAGTGAAATCGACGTCATGCTGATATCGGAAACACATTTAACATCAAAAAATTACTTTCAATTACCAAAATACACCTTCTACGCAACAAACCATCCAGACGGAAAAGCTCATGGCGGGACTGGTATCCTAATCAAAAACCGTATAAAACACTCGTTCCTCAACAGATTCGAAACACAGCACCTACAAGCAACTGCTATAACCGTCCAAACCAGCTGCGGCAACACTACGTTGGTTGCCCTGTACTGCCCACCACGCTTCTCAATCTCTGAAAAGGAATTCACCGGTTTCTTTAACACACTCGGAGAACGCTTCGTTGCAGCAGGGGACTATAACGCCAAACATACGCACTGGGGATCTCGCCTGGTAAATCCTAAAGGCAAGCAGTTGTACAATACAATAGTCAACCCACTCAATAAGATGGATTGCGTCTCACCGGGTAGGCCTACTTATTGGCCCACAGATCCACAGAAAATGCCTGACTTGATTGATTTCGCAGCAACCAAGAGGATTCCGCGTAATCGGATCACTGCGGAAACACTGCTAGATTTAACCTCCGATCACTCTCCAGTGCTATTCACACTGTTAACAAGACCTCAAGTACTTGATCGCCCATATAGGCTTACAAACAACAAATTTAATTGGCTTAAATTTAAAATGAACATGAGTGCCCACATTGACTGTTCGCCGAAACTGGATGCTGCAGAGGACATTGACATGTGCGTCTCTGCACTTGAGTCGATGCTGGGAGCTGCAGCAAGAGTATCTACGCCACATGCCTCTACTTACGCTAAACCTGCTGTCAGGCCTACGAACCGGCGGATAGAACAATTAGTAACGGAAAAACGACGTCTAAGAAGAGAATGGCAGATTACTCGATCACCAGCAGCAAAACTTCGCCTAAGGCATGCCAGCCGCAACCTCTCCAAGGAGTTAAGACAAGAGGAAATCTGGGCTCAAAGGAAATACATAGAAAAGCTCAGTCCATCCAGCACTAAACATCCTCTGTGGAAAGCCCACCCAACTTTAAGCGCGCCTACAGAGACAGTTTCACCAATAAGGGGCCCAACAGGTGGATGGGCCCGCAGCGACGAAGAGAGGGCATCCGTATTTGCCACACATCTTAAAATGGTTTTCCAGCCAAATCCAACATCAAACTCATTTGTACTTTCCCCTTCGAGCACATTAACGGATAGTGAGTACTCGGAACTCCAATCGGATGAGATCACTGCAGTTATTAAAAACCACATAAAGCCGAACAAAGCCCCTGGCCATGACCTAATCACACCGAAAATGATCCTAGAACTCCCTACTATCGCCATACAATACATCTGCAAAATGTTCAACGCTATAATAAGAATTGGCTACTTCCCAAGAGCATGGAAAAGGTCCACTATCATCATGATTCCTAAAGTGGGAAAGGACAAAACGCAACCATCATCCTATAGGCCAATTAGTTTGCTGCTATGTCTTTCGAAGCTTTTTGAAAAGGTCCTGCAGATTCGTCTAAACTCATTTCTGGCATCGGAGAACACTATCCCTTCTCACCAGTTCGGCTTCCGCGAAAAACATGGGACAATTGAACAAGTCAATCGTATAACATCCGAAATAAGAACAGCATTCGAACTAAAAGAATACTGTACAGCTGTCTTTCTCGACGTTGCCCAGGCTTTCGACAGAGTCTGGCTGGAGGGTTTAATGTTCAAAATCCGGCAGAAACTCCCACAGTACACCCACAAACTCATGGAATCTTACCTTTACAATAGGAAATTCGCTGTAAGATGTAATGGCTCCGTCTCGGCTGACTTTGAAATCGAAGCTGGTGTACCGCAAGGCAGTGTACTCGGCCCATTGCTCTACGTGCTGTACACTGCAGACTTACCAACGAGTTTAGGACTTACAACGTCCACTTTTGCCGATGACACGGCAAACCTCAGCAGATCCAAATGCCCGATACAAGCCTCTGCAAAATTAGAGGAACATCTCAAGGTGGTAGAGGAATGGCTAGCAACCTGGCGTATCCGGGTCAACGAGCAGAAATGCAAACATGTTACATTTACGCTTAACAGAAGAAACTGTCCAGCTATAATGCTAAACAACGTACCAATTCCTCGAGCCGTGGATGTCACTTACCTTGGTATCCACCTAGACAGAAGACTAACTTGGCGCAACCATCTGGACTTACGGTGCCGTACTATGGGGAAATGCAAGTACCAGCAATGTCGACATTATACAAAGGGCGCAGTCGAAGATTTTATGATCAATCACTGGGGCTCCGTGGTACATACGGAACGACAACATTCAAAATGATCTAAATATACCTAGCGTAAAATCTGAAATAGGTAGTCAACAACTAAAGTATTCTGCGAAACTGGAAGTACAGCCTAATGTTCTTGCCAATTCCCTTACGCGAACTAATAATAGAACTCGTCTTAAAAGAAATGACAGACCAACCCAATAATAAATGATTAGGGCTGCCTGCAATATCCCCTGGATATATCTTAAGTACTACATTAAGAAAAATATCTCAAACTTGTTGTTAGGCTCTAATTTAAGAGTAGATTCAACAAATATACATTAAACGTTAAAAAAAAAAAAAAAAAAAAGAGAGTCAGAAAAACCAGGCACTAGTAAGTCAGTGTTAGTTGAAGCAGAAGCGAATATGTCAGAAATGTTTGATGATAGCAAAGGAGAGTCGCGAGGGAATGCGACCTCCAGTCATGAAAACGGTAATGGTAATCAGGAGATATTTATGGATAGAGTTCGACAAATTCAGGAATATTTGGAGGTAGTAGAGTTGAAATCTACATGCAATGGGACATGGATAATGTATATTAATAAAATAAATTATTTATGGGAGAAGGTAAGGGCATGCCAAGTAGTAACAAGTGATGCAAAATTTAAGAATACTATGGAGGATTTGGAATTCGACGTCTAAAATTCATTGCCAATGCTAGAAATGAAAATAAACAATAAGGAAAGTAAGATTGAGAATGTAACCGTAAAAGGCGAACTACCGGTGTTGCCGAAAATACAGGTACCAATATTTTCTGGAGATCCTAGAGAATGGGACCTGTTTGTAGAATTATTTGCGGAACTGATTGGAAAAAAGAGAGGATATAAGTCCTCTTAAATTCAATTATTTAAAATCCGCGTTAAAGAGCGAAGCAAGGAGCATGGTAGCCCATCTATTGTCAGGTTCAGCTGACAATTATATTGCCGCTTGGGAACTGTTAACCAAGCGGTATAAAAATAATCGGAGGGTATTTTCCGAACAATTAAGTCGGATCGTTGATTTACCGATGATCAACAATGATTCCGCAAAAAGTGTTAAAGGAGTGATTGACATAGTTAATGAGTCAGTTTACTTAATTAAAATAGAAGCAAATTTGTCCGATGAAGTTGACGTCATATTCGCACAACTCCTACTAAGGAAATTTGACAGAGAGGCTCTGCAATTGTATGAGAGGCAGATTCGAAAAACAAGGCAAATTCAAATGCTATCTGATGTCATGGAATACTTGGAGCAAAGATATTGCTCGCTAAGTGCCATGAGCAAAGAAGAAAAAAAACCGCTACAAACTGTTTTAAATTGTGCGGAAGTCGAAAATAAATGTCCGATTTGCAAAATTGCCGGGCACAAAGCGTATAAGTGCTATAAGTTTAAAGGTTTGACACCTATTGAACGGTATGAGACAGCCAAAAAAGTGCAGCTTTGCATAAGATGCTTGAACCATTCAAGCAATAAGTTATGCACTAATGAAATGGTCTGTTCATTGTGCAGTAAGGAACACCATACCTTGCTCCATTTTGAAGAAAAACAGGAGGGAGTTAATACTTGTGTAACGGCACAACCAACACTGTTGGCCACAGCTGTAATACAAGTAAAAAATGTAAATGGAGGATATAAGACTCTAAGAGCCCTTATTGATTGTGGTTCACAGAGCACCATTTTGTCTGAAGAGGCCGCTCAAATATTAAAACTACCTAAAATTAAACAGTATACAGAAATAAGTGGCGTGTCCTCAATAAAATCTAATAAATCAAAATATAAGGTAAAAATAAGTTTAAGCAACGCACATAAAAAAATAACAGACGGGCAACGCTATAAAACTATCGTTTGTCAATACTAAATTTAGCTTTCGATTTTCCCACTTTTTAACACTGAAATTACCAATTTCTTTTTATGTTACCCTAATGGAGAGGTGTTTTATAAAAGTAATTTGCCCCAACTAGTTCGACTAGTTTTGAATGCAGGGCGGTCCTTGACGTACACTGCGCGTCACTTGAATAGAACACCTCTGAAGTCGATTTTCTGTAGTTAATTTGTGTTAAACCAAACCAAATAGAGTACGGATTTTGAATATGGTCACCTCAATATGAGACGCACCAAAGTAAAATTGAATCTGTGGTGTGCTGACCACGGTCACGGATACCCCAGTAGTGACGCTTTTCCTCAAGCGCTCTAAATCATCACGGAGCTTAATATCCAAGATGGAGGATGTCAGCTGCGATGCCATCAATGATCGTTTTGCCTGTTAAGAAACCAGTTGGGCACTTTGTATTGCGGGGGGTTTGTCATGATGTCAACCTCCTCGCCTGTGCAACTCCTCGACCTCCTCGGCCGTCTTCAAAATAATGTTGGTGTAACGGCAAAGTACTATCGATGTTCGTATTCAACATACGAAGAATGTGCTGGAACTTCTCAGGGAGGACGAAAAACATTTTGATGATATGCACTTCGAAATTAATGCAAGTAAAACAGGTCTCGAAGAATCATAAGAACACTACACTGTTGCTATATGTATATTACACTTTATTTCTAATTTGCATGAACCTATTCGAGTCCTATGCTCTGATTACAATCTTTTTTATCCCGTAATCAGATCAGCGGCCTAACTTTCTGTTCTAAAAACGTCTATTCTTTCACAGTTAGCTCGTAATTAGCTGTATTTAATCACATTTTAATTGTTTTTCCCTTTTATTTGTATTTGTCCACGCGATCGTGACGTCCGATATACGGCTACGCCCCACGCGAAACAGGCCCGCGCGAAACAGGCAATGTCTAGGTGTCGAATGGGCACCTTGTACGTACTTTGCATTGTATGCGTCAACGTCCAGACAAGAAGCTGACTTGCATGCAGTTGGGGCTTCGATGCAAAGTGTAACATCCCAGCTCAAGTTGCGTTCTTTTTAGGACCTTCTATAGTTAATTTGTTTCTTAGATAGGTAATGGTAATTCCCTAGGTTAAGTGAGTGGCACTGCACCTCAGGTTCTTGAGTCTAGGAATTACAATTCGTATTTCTGCTTGGAGATGCCTAACATGCCTGTTAGCATTTCAGAGACATAGAAGTAGGGAAGATGTTTATTATAAATAAGCTTCTGGATGAACAGATTTTGATTTTAGAAGGAATAGTACATCTAACAGCATTGGCGAGGAATACTCCCGTTGTTTTTGAAGGCATTGTAAAAGCCGTTGATCCAGCTAAAGGTTTCCGCCCGTTATTTAAGGTCCTTAAAGACAGGACATTCTCTGTAGAAAGCAGTAAAGTTCCCTCCACAAATACTGCATTGTCTTATTACGACGTTGGTTCTGTCCTTGGTGCAAGTCTTCATGATGTTCACAAAAGCTAACACAAACTGACGTTCAGTTGCAATTGTAAACCATGTGTTTGTATTCTTGGCAGTTCTCGCACTATGGCGGCTGGGATCTCTTGGAGGGTTCCTCTACGATGATCTTTCTGTGCCGAAACCCATTTTATCACGCAACCTTTTTGACCAATTCTGCAAATTGTTATTGCATTGTGTCTGGACTATTGCTTGGTGTCCATCCCCCCGTGTTCAAACCAGGCTACGCCCTTGACTAATATTGTTGTGAAATAATGTGAAATATTATACCGACTGTATAAATATTTAAAATCTAAACAAATACAGTTAGTTAATTTTGTTAACATATCTAAAAAAAATTCAAATTGATTAAATGGTTATATTATAAATCGTAAATTATATAGGTCTGGTGTCTCTTCTGCTGCCATTGAGAATAATAAATTGTCATATTATGATCAAGATTCGAATAGAGAATTTTTAATTTTAGCAAAATGCGAGAATGAAAACATAAAAAAAATTGGGTCAAGATTCGATTTTTTATACATTTTATCCTAAAGCTCGGGAACGAACGAATCTAGAGTCTAGATGTCTTCCCAACATTTGTAGCGGTTTCAATTCTAAGGAACTGTGCTAAAAAACTTCCGCAAAAAATTGTGTATGAAAAAAACTAATGATGCATTTCGATTCGCAGGACCCGAAATAGGGTGAAACCATCGAGTTTTGTCTGTTTTTAGACTATCAGAGACAACTGATTTAACGGCAAATGCTTCGTCCAACCGATCATTTTTACGTTGACACCGATGGCTCAATCGCATTTAACTTGTCCACCGTTTGAGATTCGCACTTCATTTTTTGATAATTATTTATTTCTGCTACTAGGATCCAAAACAGCCTTAAGGTACATAAATTTGGTATCAAACGAATGGGATAATTCTATATGCCCACCTAGGTTTAACTTAATGTTTAATCTTAAACAACAAAATAAACATAGTTTATGCAACGCACATAAAAAAATAACAGACGGGCAACGCTATAAAACTATCGTTTGTCAATACTAAATTTAGCTTTCGATTTTCCCACTTTTTAACACTGAAATTACCAATTTCTTTTTATGTTACCCTAATGGAGAGGTGTTTTATAAAAGTAATTTGCCCCAACTAGTTCGACTAGTTTTGAATGCAGTGCGGTCCTTGACGTACACTGCGCGTCACTTGAATAGAACACCTCTGAAGTCGATTTTCTGTAGTTAATTTGTGTTAAACCAAACCAAATAGAGTACGGATCTTGAATATGGTCACCTCAATATGAGACGCACCAAAGTAAAATTGAATCTGTGGTGTGCTGACCACGGACACGGATACCCCAGTAGTGACGCTCTTCCTCAAGCGCTCTACATCATCACGGAGCTTAATATCTAAGATGGAGGATGTCAGCTGCGATGCCATCAATGATCGTTTTGCCTGTTAAGAAACCAGTTGGGCACTTTGTATTGCGGGGGGTTTATGATGATGTCAACCTCCTCGCCTGTGCACTCACCGGCACGCTTGGTCAAATCGACATCTGCCTTCTTCAAAATAATGTTGGAGTAACGGCGAAGTACTATCGATGTTCGTATTCATGATACGAAGAATGTCCTGGAACTTCTCAGGGATGACGAAAAACATTTTGATGATATGCACTTCGAAATTAATGCAAGTAAAACAGGTCTCGAAGAATCATAAGAACACTACACTGTTGCTATATGTATAATACACTTTATTTCTAATTTGCATGAACCTATTCGAGTCCTATGCTCTGATTACAATCTTTTTTATCCCGTAATCAGATCAGAAGCCTAACTTTCTGTTCTAAAAACGTCTATTCTTTCACAGTTAGCTCGTAATTAGCTGTATTTAATCACATTTGAATTGTTTTTCCGTTTTATTTGTATTTGTCCACGCGATCGTGACGTCCGATATACGGCTGCGCCCCATGGTCGGGCGGGAGGTGGACAGCTCTCTGCTTGGGCCCGCGCCAAAGGGGCAATGTCTAGGTGTCGTATGGGCACCTTGTACGTACTTTGCATTGTATGCGTCAACGTCCAGACAAGAAGCTGACTTGCATGCAGTTGGGGCTTCGATGCAAAGTGTGACATCCCAGCCCAAGTTGCGTTCTTTTTAGGACCTTCTATAGTTAATTTGTTTCTTAGATAGGTATTGGTAATTCCCTAGGTTAAATAAGTGGCACTGCACCTCAGGTTCTTCCCTGGTTAATACAGTGCCCATTGCGCAGCCGGCACCCCCATCGAGGGTTCAGTTAAGAAGACATAGAAGTTCCCCACTGTCTATTATAAATAAGCTTATGGATGAACAGATTTTGATTTTAGAAGGGATAGTACATCTAACAGCATTGGCGAGGAATACTCCCGTTGTTTTTGAAGGCATTGTAAAAACCGTTGGTCCAGCTAAAGGTTTGCGCCCGTTATTAAAGGTCCTTAAAGACAGGACATCCCCTGTAGAAAGCAGTATAGTTCCCTCCACAGTTACTGCATTGTCTTAATACGACGCGTCGTTGGTTCTGTCCTTGGTGCAAGTCTTTATGATGTTCACAAAAGCTAACACAAACTGACTTACAGTTGCAATTGTAAACCGTGTGTTTGTATTCTTGGTAGTTCTTGCACTATGGCGGCTGGGATCTCTTGTAGGGTTCCTCTATGATGATCTTTCTGTGCCGAAACCCATTTTATCACGCAACCTTTTTGACCAAAAAATTGGGTGTGTTTGTATTCTTGGCAGTTCTTGCACTATGGCGGCTGGGATCTCTTGTAGGGTTCCTCTATGATGATCTTTCTGTGCCGAAACCCATTTTATCACGCAACCTTTTTGACCAATTCTGCAAATTGTTATTGCATTGTGTCTGGACTATTGCTTGGTGTCCATCCCCCCGTGTTCAAACTAGGCTACGCCCTTGACTAATATTGTTGTGAAATAATGTGAAATATTATACCGACTGTATAAATATTTAAAAACTAAACAAATACAGTTAGACTAATTTTGTTAACATATCTAAAAAAAATTCAATTTGATGAAATGGTTATATTATAAATCGTAAATTATATAGGTCTGGTGTCTCTTCTGCTGCCATTGAGCATAATAAATTCTCATATTATGATCAAGATTCGAATAGAAAATTTTTAATTTTAGCAAAATGCGAGAATGAAAACATAAAAAAAATTGGGTCAAGATTCGATTTTTTATACATTTTATCCTAAAGCTCGGGAACGAACGAATCTAGAGTCTAGATGTCTTCCCACCATTTGTAGCCCTTTCAATTCTAAGAAACTTTGCTGAAGAAAGTTTGTAAATGAAACAAATACCCTTTTCGAAAAAATGGCAACCTTGACGACTAGGGTCCAAAACAGCCTTAAGATACATAAATTTGGTATCAAACGAATGGAATAATTCTATATGCCCACCTAGGTTTAACTTAACAATGTTTAATCTGAAACAACAAAATAAACAAAGTTTAAGCAACGCACATAAAAAAATAACAGACGGGCAACGCCATTAAATATCGGTTGTCAATACTAAATTTAGCTTTCGATTTTCCCACTTTTTAAAACTGAAATTACCAATTTCTTTTTATGTTTCCCTAATTGAGAGATGTTTTATAAAAGTAATTTGCCCCAACTACCCCAACCACGGAGACCCCAGTAGTGACGCTCTTCCTCAAGCGCTCTAAATCATCACGGAGCTTAATATCCAAGATGGAGGATGTCAGCTGCGATGCCATCAATGATCGTTTTGCCTGTTAAGCAACCAGTTGGGCACTTTGTATTGCGGGGGGTTTGTGATGTGCACTCACCGGCACGCCTGGTCAAATCGACATCGGCCTTCTTCAAAATAATGTTGGAGTAACGGCGAAGTACTATCGATGTTTGTATTCATGATACGAAGAATGTGCTGGAACTTCTCAGGGATGACGAAAAACATTTTGATGATATGCACTTCGAAATTAATGCAAGTAAAACAGGTCTCGAAGAATCATAAGAACACTACACTGTTGCTATATGTATAATACACTTTATTTCTAATTTGCATGAACCTATTCGAGTCCTATGCTCTGCCTACAATCGTTTTTATCCCGTAATCAGATCAGAAGCCTAACTTTCTGTTCTAAAAACGTCTATTCTTTCACAGTTAGCTCGTAATTAGCTGTATTTAATCACATTTTAATTGTTTTTCCCTTTTATTTGTGTCCACGCGATCGTGACGTCCGATATACGGCTGCGCCCCACGGTCGGGCGGGAGGTGGACAGCTCTCTGCTTGGGCCCGCGCGAAACAGGCAATGTCTAGGTGTCTGTGGGCACCTTGTACGTGCTTCGCATTGTATGCGTCAACGTCCAACCAAGAAGCTGACTTGCATGCAGTTGGGGCTTCAATGCAAAGTGTGACATCCCAGCCCAAGTTGCGTTCTTTTTAGGACCTTCTATAGTTAATTTGTTTCTTAGATAGGTATTGGTAATTCCCTAGGTTAAATGAGTGGCACTGCACCTCAGGTTCTTCCCTGGTTCATACAGTGCCCATTGCGCAGCCGGCACCCCCATCGAGGGTTCAGTTAAGACATTTGGACGTTGCAAATTATTTTTCTCTCTTAAACGTTTTTCCGATATCAGCTTAACGTCGATATCAATTGAGTCTAGGAATAGTGACAATTCGTATTTCTGCTTGGAGATGCCTAACATGCCTGTTAGCATTTCAGAGACATAGAAGTAGGGAAGATGTTTATTATAAATAAGCTTCTGGATGAACAGATTTTGATTTTAGAAGGGATAGTACATCTAACAGCGTTGGCTAGGAATACTCCCGTTGTTTTTGAAGGCATTTTAAAAACCGGTCCAGCTAAAGGTTTGCACCCGTTATTTAAGGTCCTTCAAGACAGGACATCCTCTGTAGAAAGCAGTATAGTTCCCTCCACAGTTACTGCATTGTCTTAATACGACGCGTCGTTGGTTCTGTCCTTGGTGCAAGTCTTTATGATGTTCACAAAAGCTAACACAAACTGACGTACAGTTGCAATTGTAAACCATGTGTTTGTATTCTTGGCAGTTCTTGCACTATGGCGGCTGGGATCTCTTGTAGGGTTCCTCTATGATGATCTTTCTGTGCCGAAACCCATTTTATCACGCAACCTTTTTGACCAATTCTGCAAATTGTTATTGCATTGTGTCTGCACTATTGCTTGGTGTCCATCCCCCGTGTTCAAACCAGGCTACGCCCTTGACTAATATTGTTGTGAAATAATGTGAAATATTATACCGACTGTATAAATATTTAAAAATTAAACAAATACAGTTAGACTAATTTTGTTAACATATCTAAAAAAAATTCAATTTGATTAAATGGTTATATTATAAATCGTAAATTAGATAGATCTGGTGTCTCTTCTGCTGCCATTGAGCATAATAAATTCTCAGATTATGATCAAGATTCGAATAGAAAATTTTTAATTTTTGCGAAATGCGAGAATGAAAACATAAAAAAAATTGGGTCAAGATTCGATTTTTTATACATTTTATCCTTAAGCTCGGGAACGAACGAAATTAGATAGGTCTAGTGTCTCTTCTGCTGCCATTGAGCATAATAAATTCTCATATTGTCGCAGAGAATATCATATTATTTGTATTTAAGCTTGTTACTGAAAAATACCATTTCTGTTCTTGAATCTAGTATATAAGTCAATTTATCTTTTTGTTCTAATGAAGAGATGGTTACTCTGAATAAAAACTATGGCGAAGAAAAACGTGCCTAAAATATAAAGCTCTATAAAAATAAAAAATAAATAATAAAACCACAGCCAATTCCACAACATAAAATTGGTCCTTCGAGCCGGATCATTAACGCGCATAATACAGTCCACATAAGTTAACAAAAATGTGGAGTTTGCCAAAAGTGGTAGAAAAGAAATTGGAGGCGTAGAAGTCGCAAGAATTGCGAGATGTTCATTTCGCCATATATACAAAATTTGTTAGAGATAATTTCGTGAAGCGCGAACTACGAAAATTCAAGGGTTTACCTTACGACTCCAAAAAGAAGCTGGAACACATCGACTGCATCTCGAAAGAGCTGGGCGCAAACGCTTTGCAACGAGTATGCCGATTCCTAGAAATTTCGCCATCGATGTAGAAAACTTGGAACTTCAAGACGAAATCTCAAAAAAGGAAATATTGATGCTTGGTGTGAAGACAGGTAAGCAAAGCCCAAACTGGGGGCGCTTCTGCTGACGTCATCGAAGAGCATGAATATGAAATACAACAGCTGTCATTAGAGGTGAAAGTTCTGGAGGCACGCGCAGAAGTTTTGGTGAGCAAAAAACATACTTTGAACACTACTGTAGCACTAATTCGTTCGTCTACCTCCTCACAAAAATCTGTAATGTCTGATGGAGACCCCCCGATAAATGAATCTCTATCGATCTCCAACGGGGACAACAACATTCAAAGCACCGTCATCACCATGTTAGCCAGACAAAGCTTAGGCAATAACCATCTGGAATTTGACGGTTCCTCTCATTTGGCTTGGCGACATTTTAAGACGCAGTTCATAAAATCAGGAAGCGAGTGTCAGTTTTTTGGAGAAGAGGATGTATATCGTCTGGACAAGTCACTGAAAGGGGCAGCGCGTAAGAAGGTTGACATTTTGTTGATGTCGGCCAAGGAGCCATCGAAAATTTTGGCCATTTTGGACAACATATACGGAGCTCCAGAAAATATGGCGTTCGAACTGATGGCAAAAGCACAGGAAATAAAATATGTAAAGGAAATTGGAGATTTTCACGAGTTCAACTGCTCTGTTCAAAATATCAATTCAGCGCTGGAGTTTGTACAATGCAAGTTCATCGATACACAAAAGTTGCTTGCAACCCTAATTGAGCGGCTAGATGAAAGTTTTCTCCGAGGATGGGGATCATTTTCAAGCGCTCGAAAATTAAGAGCTGCAGAATGAAATTTTGTAATATTTGCTGAATGGACGCAGGAGCAGTCGAGACTGTATTACGATATATGTTTCTACAAGAAGATAATTACAATCAATAACGTAGATAATGAAGCACAAAAGAAATTCGGATCACAAATTCAATCACAAAAGGTTATACAAACTCGCTCATCCAGCAAGTGTTTCATTTGCGATGATGAAAAGCATTCCCTAGATAAATGTAGTAAATTTAGAAAGGCAGAGGTGAAGAAACGATGAGATTACGCAAGCACAAGTAACGCCTGCTTCACATGTCTAAAATTTCATAAGGGACAATGCAATAATCGTGAGCAATGCAAGATCGACAACTGTGAACGATATCATCATCGCTTACTACATAAGGCAAAAATGTCTCATCTACAATCCTTGCCGCAAGCTATTAGCGGATGCATTCAAGAAGTCCAAGAAGCAGCAATTCTTAAAATGTTACCAGTTATATTACGTGGTCCAACTGGTGAAAAAGAAATTCTGGCTTTTCTCGACGATGGGAGCACAACCACAATGTTGGATATGAATGTAGCACGTGAAGTCGGTATAATTGGGAAACCTGAACCATATTGCTTTGGATGGACTGAAGGAATCTCTAGATATGATGAAACTTCAGAAATCGCAGATATTGCTATTACTGGCGATAGCAAAATTCAGAAGCTTCGAAATGTACGTCTCATCAAGGATTTGAACTTACCAACTCAACGAATCGATTACGAAGCTATACAGAAAGAATTTCCATATACAAAAATGGCAAAATTGAACTCGATTCGGAATCTTCAGCCTCATCTCCTCATTGGACAACGACATGCACCACTCCTTACAACTCAAACCATACTAAATGTAGATCCAAGGGGTCCGATTATGGCAAAAACCAAACTCGGATGGGTCATACACGGTCCTATAAAAGCAAAATTAAGAGAAGCAGATTTCGAATGCTGCCACATCGATGATGAACAGCTTGGCGAAATGCTTAAAAACCAATTTAGCATAGAAGGATTTGGTCTGTAAACCAGCAACGGACAAAACTAAATCGACAGAAGAAAAATTGGCTATTAGCAGGATATCCTCATCTATTATAAGTGTAAATGGACAATATCAGGTAAACTTACCCTGGAAAAGCGACATGGTGAAACTCCCCGATAGTCGCCAAATGGCAGAGCAAAGACTAAAATGTTTAGAAAGAAAGCTGAACAGAAACCGTGAACTAGCGCGAGCATACCAAAAGAAGTGGAGAAACTACTGAAGAATGGTTATGCCAAAATAGTCACTAATGTCAACTTGGTTAAATCCCCAAAACTGTGGTTTCTGCCACACTTTGCAGTAATTAGTCCCAAGAAACCGGGAAAAGTTCGAGTAGTGTTCGACGCAGCAGCCGTTTGTAATGGTACTTCCTTGAACGAAAATCTACTAACTGGACCGGATTGGCTCTCATAATCGTGGGCGTGCTTATAAGATTTAGATTAAACACAATAGCCTTTGCTGTAGATATTAAAGAAATGTTCAACCAGGTAAAAATTGCGGAAGAAGATGCAGCCTCACAATGCTTTTTATGGAGAAATATGAATACCCAAATACCACTAACAGTCTACCAGATGACGTCAATGATATTCGGAGCAACCTCCTCACCATTTATAGCACAATTTGTAAAAAACCACAATGCGGCGATACACAAAAGTGAGGCACCAGAAGAAGCTCAAGCCATCATTGAAAACCATTACGTCGACGACGTAATGTTCAAATGTTGGATTCAAAGGCAACAGTTCGCGAAACTGTTGAGATAATTCATGCAGTAATTCAAATATTGAATAGAATAAGGATGCCCACAAAAAGAAAGGTACTTGCAGCGGTCAACTCAAAATATGATCCCTTGGGGATGGTGACCCCAGTAACAATAAAAGGTCGGATCTTGATGCGTAATATTTGGGAACTTGGCATTGGATGGGATGATGTCATTAAAGGCGACCCTGTCAAAAAGTGGCAAGAGTGGTTAAACGATTTGAAAAGACTACATGATATTAGTATACCAAGATGTTACTCCCAACATTTATCCATTGCTACGAAAATCGAACTACACGCTTTTTGCGACGCTAGCAGCAAAGCATACGCTACAGCAGCATATATGCGAGTAGGTTACAAGGGTGAAGAAGCTGCAACAAAATATGACGTCATTCTTATAGCATCTAGGGCTCGAGTTTCACCTTTGAAACATGTTACGAATTCAAAACTCGAAACATTGGCAGCTCGAAAATTTGATGAACGATTTTTCTGGACAGACTCCCAAACGGTGATTTCATGGATAAACAGTAACGAAAGGCTGCAAGTTTTCGTAGCCAACAGAATAAGCGAAATATGTGAAAAGTCGAAGAGGGCAGAATGGAATTGGGTTCCAACCATGGGAAACATTGCTGATATCATAACAAGGGATTCTCCCATAAAAGTTGCCACAGACAGATGGCAACAAGGTCCAGCTTTTCTTGGATTGGATAAAAAGATGTGGCCACAGCCAAAATTAAAGGCGCCAACCGAACCAGGGCTTATGATGATGGTTCACCAATATGACCACCCATTTAAAATACTGGAAAATAGAATTTCGAAGTTCACAATACTGGTAAGAGCCACAGCATGGGTCAAAAGATTTATAGAAAACGTAAAAGCGAAACGATATAAGATGGAACTCCGACGTGGAGGAGTATAATTGGTCTCTGTCAAAATGGTATCTCCATGTCCAGGCGGAATGTTTTCACAACGACATAATCTATGTTAAAACTGGCAAGATCACAGGGGCTTTTCGCCTCACTAAATATTGTCTTTCTATGAGTGAAGATGAAATTCTACGCATAAACAGCCGAATCATGCGTGCAGAAGGCGTCGTCGAGACAAGTCCGATTGTGTTGGATAGAGATCAAGTATTCACGAAGCTGATGGTACAACATTTTCACAACGAAGTACAGCATACCGGAATACAAGTCGTCGTACATAAATTCAAGTTGCAGTACTACCCAAGGAGAGGTTCTCTACATTTCAAAAACCCTTCACATCCGTTGGCGTGGACTATTTCGGCCAGTTCTATACGAAAGATGGACGGGGCTCCACCAGCAGGTACACTACATGCTTAACATCTAGAGCAATACATGTAGAAATCGCACACTCTCTTACTACAGACTCGTGCATTTTGGCAATCCGTCGAATGATGGCAAGGCGAGGCGAAATCAAAACACTATGGTCCGATAATGGTACTAATCTTAGAGGCGCCTCAAGAGAACTAATAGAAGCTCTAGAGGAAATAGATATGCAAGCAGCACGCGGAGAACTAACACAAAAAGGAATCGAATGGAAATTTATACCAGCGAACTCACCAAATTTTGGAGGCTGCTGGGAAAGGCTAATTGGATGCTTTAAAAGAACACTAGAGGCCGTACTATCCGTCGAAAGTAATCCCACTGACGAAGTGCTGCAAACTCTTTTTTGTGAAGCGGAACATTTGGTAAATAGTCGAATAAATAGTTAGTGGAAGCCTTTTGGAGACGATTCATTAAGGAATATATCCCAAGTTTAGTTAACAGATCGAAATGGGAAAAGAATTGCGACAAGCTAAAAGAGGGTGAACTCGTCGTAGTAAAATGCATGACACCAAGAGGAGAATGGCCAATTGGAATAGTACACACCCAGGAGAAGATGGAATAGTGAGAGTAGCAGACATAAAAACAACAAAAAACACTTATCGTCGGCCAGTAAGAAACCTATGCAGATTAGGACTGGAATCCTGCAACATAAAGGATCGTGCTGAAAACTTGGTTCAACACTAGGGGGCGGAATTATGTCGCAGAAAATATCATATTATTTGTATTTAAGCTAGTTACCGAAAAATACCATTTCTGTTCTTGAATCTAGTATATAAGTCAATTTATCTTTTTGTTCTAATGAAGAGATGGTCACTCTGAATAAAAACTATGGCGAAGAAAAACGTGACTAAAATATAAAGCTCTATAAAAATAAAAAATAAGTAATAAAACCACGGCCAATTCCACAACACATATTATGATCAAGATTCCAATAGAAAATTTTTAATTTTAGCAAAATGCGAGAATGAAAACATTACAAAAATTTGGTCAAGATTCGATTTTTTATACATTTTATCCTAAAGCTCGGGAACGAACGAATCTAAAGTCTAGATGTCTTCCCAACATTTGTAGCCTCAATTCTAAGAAACTTTGCTGAAGAAAGTTTGTAAATGAAAAAAATACCCTTTTCGAAAAAATGGCAACCTTGATGAAAAACTTCCGCAAAAAATTGTGTATGAAAAAAACGAATGATGTAGTTCGATTCGCAGGACCGAAATAGGGTGAAACCATCGAGTTTTGTCTGTTTTTAGACTATCAGAGTGTTATATTTACAACTGATTTAACGGCAAATGCTTCGTCCAACCAATCATTTTTACGTTGACACCGATGGCTCAATCGCATTTAACTTGTCCACCGTTTGAGATTCGCACTTCATTTTTTGATAATTATTTACTTCTGCTACTAGGGTCCAAAACAGCCTTAAGGTACATAATTTGGTATCATTTTAATCTGAAACAACAAAATAAACACAGTTTAAGCAACGCACATAAAAAAATAACAGACGGGCAACGCCATTATATATCGTTTGTCAATTCCAAATTTAGCTTTCGATTTTCCCACTTTTTAACACTGAAATTACCAATTTATTAGAGCGAAGCTCTCTTAGGCGCGTTGGGGTAGGAAATTTTTTTTAAAAAACGTCAGATCTGCAGCGCGTTAGCCGAACACGTTCGGCACCTCTGCGTGTAAGCCCAACGGCTCTCAGCATTTCGAGAGAGAACACACATGAAAAAATTGATCGCTGCTTTGTTTTTCGATCTTTTTCTTGCATCAGATTATCGGCTGCGTTCGTTTTCTTGATTTGATATAGAATTTGATGAATTTTCATTTTTTGCAGTGTAAAGCAACATACGCACACAAGCAAGTGCACACATACAACTACACTTTTTAAGCGCTCTCTTTGTGCCGGGCCCTGGAATAGACTATCTTAATCAGGGCCCGGCACAAAGAGAGCACTAAAAAGATGTAGTTGTATGTGCGCTTGCTTGTGTGCGTAAGTTGCTTTACACTGCGCAAATTGCATGTGACGAAAGCAAGAAAAATGTAAAATGCGATGGAAAACCAATAATTTTGAATTCATATTTTTTTTTAAACTCAACTATTTCATTAACTTCTATATTATTTGGATAACTTTTTATCCGAAGGAGAAAATTCTATTATTCTATCACTACTATTCTATCACTACTTAGTGGCAGCATCAAGTCAGTTTTCATGACCTGTAATTCCTCCCTAATTTCTTCTGGAATTGATTCAGATTCTGCTTCTACGGGGTTATTAAAAACTGCAATGAGCCAATTGATTTGTTTAAAATCAGAAAATTTTTCCGCTATTTCAGAGGAAAGGGTATTAACTGCCTCTGCGTACTCCTTCCTGAATTCGGGAAGGGTTGGGGTACAATGCAACAATTTCTGCAGTTCGCTGAAGGCTGGACAGGTCATTGTTTTTCATTTGAATTTGAAGACCATTAATTTTGCGACTAAATTTATTGATTGCTGCAATTAAATCGGACGGAAGTTTGTTCCGGCCTTGAAGCTGAAGATTTAATTGATTAATGAAAAGGACTATGTCAGTTAGAAACGCCAAGTCTAAAATAAATAATGGATTTTTTAGAGAAGCTAACAAATCTTTATCTTTTTCTAAATTTTCGCTTTCTAAGAAAGAAATAACTTCATTACGAAGACTGTATAGTCTGTCTAAACTTTGGCCTCGGCTCAGCCACCTAACATCAGTAAAAAGGCAAAGATCCTCGTACTCAGCGACGAATTCTGAGAGAAAGGATTTAAACTTTCTATGGGTTAGCGAATTATGACCACCTTTAATGCGATTAATAATTTTAATTGCTACACCCATTGCATCCACAACTTGAAAAATTTTTGCAAACAATGCTTGCTGATGGATGAAACAATTGAAAAATGGTATTTCTCCTATTTTTCTATTGACATGGCCAAGAAATCCTTCATTCTTTCCTTTCATGGTGGCGGCACCATCAGTGCAAATTGAGGACATTTTATATGATAATTGGAATGAAAGTACATGCTTCTCAAAGGCATCAAACGTACTTTTTCCATTTACATGACTGTGAAAAGAATGTAAGTTTAGAAATTCATCGCAAATTTTAATGTCGTAATCAATAGTCCTAACACAAATAACCATTTGACTAATATTTCTAATATCTATGCTTTCATCCAAACAAATTGAAAAGAAGGCACAGTCCTCTATTCGTCTTTTAGTTTCTGAGTATAAGTATTGGCCTATTTCCTCGGTCCTGCGAGTTATAGTTCGACTTGATAAAGGAGTATCGTTTATTAAACTATAAACGGGGCATTTGTGCCGCCACATGCAGGATGGAGGACGGTACTGAACTAGTTATAGTAGTCCGTTACATATCGCCGGGTAATAGACTTGAGGACATAATTTTGTTCATCCACCGAACACTTCTGGAGTATACTGAGGAAGGTTCTCGTCTACTTGGACAAAATTTTCATAAACTCCCACTGATTTTGGATGGAGACTTCAATGTCAATTTTGCATATGAAAAGTCTGCGCCGCTGAAAACTTTTCTTTTCGAAGAATTAAATTTAACAATGAGCAGTAATCCTGCAGAATCTACAACAAGATATAACACAACCATAGATGCTGTTTTTTCACGTTTTCTAACCCACATCCAATCACAAACATACATTTCATATTTCAGTTACCATAAACCAATCATCTCCGTGATAGAGTATGGGAACAATTAGGTTCAACGAAAATATTCGGGAAAATATTTAAACGAGCCAAATTTAAACGAAGATAAATAAATAAAGCTTTGTAATACTGCGGTGAGCTGAAATATATTATATTTTATCAGAATTATCAGAAAAATACCATTGCTTTCATTTGTTGTTAATGTAATGTTAATTGTATATGACTGTAGTTCATCCTTTACTCGACGAATTCCTAGAGAGCTTCGCAACTAGTTCGACTAGTTTTGAATGCAGGGCGGTTCTTGACGTACACTGCGCGTCACTTGAATAGAACACTTCTGAAGTCGATTTTCTGTAGTTGATTTCTGTTATGCCAAGCCAAATAGAGTACGGATCTTGCATATGTTCACCTCAATATGAGACGCAAAGTAAAATTGAATCTGTGGTGTGCTGACCACGGACACGGAGACCCCAGTAGTGACGCTCTTCCTCAAGCGCTCCAAATCATCACGGAGCTTAATATCCAAGATGGAGGATGTCAGCTGCGATGCCATCAATGATCGTTTTGCCTGTTAAGAAACCAGTTGGGCACTTTGTATTGCGGGGGGTTTGTGATGATAGTCACCACCTTGTCAATCTCCTCGCCGGTGCACTCACCGGCACGCTTGGTCAAATCGACATCGGCCTTCTTCAAAATAATGTTGGAGTAACGGCGAAGTACTATCGATGTTCGTATTCATGATACGAAGAATGAGAAGAGATCAGATCAGAAGCCTAATTTTCTGTTCTAAAAACGTCTATTCTTTCATAGTTAGCTCGTAATTAGCTGTGTTTAATCAAATTTTAATTGTTTTTCCCTTTTATTTGTATTTGTCCACGCAATCGTGACGTCCGATATATGGCTACGCCTTACGGTCGGGCGGGAGGTGGACAGCTCTCTGCTTGGGCCTGCGCAAAACAGGAAACAGGAAACGTGCTTCGCATTGTATGCGTCAACGTCCAACCAAGAAGCTGACTTGCATGCAGTTGGGGCTTCGATGCAAAGGACCTTCTATAGTTAATTTGTTTCTTAGATAGGTATTGGTAATTCCATAGGTTAAATAAGTGGCACTGCACCCCAGGTTCTTCCCTGGTTCATACAGTGCCCATTGCGCAGCCGGCCAGTGTTTAAATTGCTGTAGTCGAATTAGCAAAAGTCATAAATTTTGTGCTATTCATTGCTGTGACTGTTTAGCAAATATGAAAACAAATACTTTATGTTGCTTTTGCTTCCGAAAAAAAGCGAAATTAGAAAATCTGACAGCAAAAGCAGCAACCGAAATAGAAAATTTTGACAGCAGCAGCAAACAGCAAAAAACCTGACAGCAGCAGCAAACAGCAAAAATCCGAAAGCAAAAAACCCGACAGCAGCAGCAATAGCAAAAATCCGAAACAGATTGCTATGATAGCAACAGCCAACTTATACATTTTAATACTAGGAACTGTTCCGACTGTTGCTTTTAGCCGATTTCAGAAGTCGTCAAAAGCAGCAGTCGGATTTTTAGCCTACTTTGATTTTACCTATGCATACATACACATGAAAGTACACATACTCAATACTCTTTCATTAAATGTCAATTGTCAATTAGTCATTTAGTTTTAACTAGAACTGCAACAAGACCCCTCGCGTTGTGGAATTCAAAAATGGCAAATAGCAAAGAAATATGGAAGTACTTTGATAATAAGATAGAGGAAGGAGTCGCTGTGTGTTAACTCTAACGCTGAGGAAAGCATTTCAGAGGTGTCAAAAAATTCCAAGTCAATTCGGAGAAAAAAAATCAAAGTGGAAGTTAATAAAAAATACCTATTACGAGCCTATATCGGATTAGTTACGGAGGACTGCATTCCTTTCAATGTTTTGAATTCGCCAAACTTAAAAAAGTTTATAGACCCTTTATTCGAAGGGCTTAAAGCCGCGGGTGGAAAGGACATGAAGTTAAATGCCTCAAACTGCAAACTAGTGGCAGACAATATAAAAAATGACATAAGGAAAGATGTGAAAAATCTATTGATCTCATTAAAAATAGACAGTGCAACAAGGTTAACGCGCAACATATTCGGTGTAAGTGCACAATTTATGCATGCGCACATCATAAAATCCGTCATTTTGTGAATGGTCGAACTGAAAGGTGTAGGTTCAAGTACTGCAAAAAATCTTGCAACTGAAATACTGAAAGTCCTTACAAAGTATGACATAGATTTAAAACAAATAATTTCTATAACATCAGACAACGGCGCAAATATGCTAAAAACGACCAGAATACTGTCTGTGTTATCTGAAGAAGACGAAAATGATGAGACCTGTGACAATGAGGAATATTTAAAAAAAATTGAGTTAATAGAAGCAGTGCCTAGTTTTCAAATAGGAAACATTGAAGTGTGTCGATGTGCCGCACATACAACTCAGCTAGTTGCTCTGGACGTGGTAAAATCATCTGCCATGGTGCAAAACCTTCTGAGTTGCCGCAACCTGACGAAATACATCAGGAAATCGTCCAATGGGTTTCGCGAAATTTTTGAAATGCGAAAATTGAAACTCCCCCAACTTATAACATGCTGAATGATTTGATTCAAGCCAAAGAAGTCTTGCTCAGAATTGAGTCAATTAAAAATAAATCTGAGGAAGAGAATTTTGAAGTCAATTCAAAATTATGGTCCTTTATAGAAGATTTTTGTAATATTTTCACCCCATTGCAAAAAACACTGAAGAAGTTCCAAGAAAAGCAATTGCACTTTAGTGATTTTTATGCGCAGTGGCTAAAAATGAAGATTTGCACGGAGAAAATTGCAGCTGAATCACGTGTTGAAAATGTAAAAGTAATTGGCCAAAAAATTTTGAATTCTATAGAGACGCGATCAAAAACATTGTTGAATAACAAGTTTTTAATTTCGTGTCTATATTTGGATCCACGCTGACTGACAACCAAAAAGCAGAAGCAGCAACTCATTTAAAAGCGATTTGTAACAAAATAAGTGAATTTAATAAATCGGAAAATTCCACCGTGTCACAAAATTCGGCTTCACACGATTCGAACGAATTCTTTTTCAATGATGAAGATGAACTGTTAAACGCATATTTACTCCACTCCAAGGAGCTCAAGGTGATGAAGGAAACTTGGATATACACACAAAAAATGAGAAATTGCACCTTCATTACCAAAGAAGTAACATAAATGTTCTATCTTTTTGGCGAGCAAAGTACCATACCGATAAAGAGTTAAACGCTATAAGTAACGTATGCTTTGCAGTTCCACCAACTCAGGTAAATAAGCAGTTCCCAAAATATACACATATTATGTGTTAAGGTCAAAGTTACATACTTCATTTTTATAACAGGTGACAATTGAAAGAGCATTTTCGATGTTGAGGCTTGTGCTTACCGACTATCGAAACAGACTTAGCGAGGACATGCTTGAAAATATTTTGCTGGTCAAACTCAACCCAAACTATCTTGATGCAGCAATAGAGACCATGCCCTTGTTTGAGGACGACGACCGTGTCTGATTCCAATTTTCAGTTCCCTTTATTTAATTTTTTATTTTTATTTTTAGTTTCTTCATTTAAATGCTTATAATTTTTTTTTTTGTATTTCTTTTCTTGCTTCGGCAGAACATATACTAAAATTGGAACTATACAGACAAGATTGGCATGGCCCCTGCGCAAGAATGACACGCAAAATCGTGAACCGTTCCACATTTTTGTGTATGCTGCCACCTGTTGCACAACCAACCTGCTACCACTGCTCTGGAGGCCATATGGCCAGCTACAAAGGTTGCCAGTGGTACCAGGACTTTCTTCGCAGATCAACCGGATCCTCAAAAAAAAGAAGAGTAACTCAAACAGGCTGTGTCCAGCTTCATTAGGTACACAAATGATTTCTGTCCCTCCATTCAGGATTAATAACATTAAACAACAACAGTTTCCTACTTTAAGATCGAACCGCAGAGCTACAAGATCAACAACACAGCAACAGCAGCCACTACATCAACACCAGCGTTACAACAGAGGTATGTCTTATGCTGATGTAACAAAACGCAAATTAAATGCAAGCACATGTAAAGATGGACCTGCACAGCAACTTCTACACTCCCTAGGATACAACAAACATCAGCAACATGACCTGCATAACCAACAACAAAAGCTTTTTTAAAGTTCAGGCTCTACTTCAAGAACAGCAGAATCAGTTTATGCAATGGCAACAACAGCTCCAACAAGAGCAGCAACGTCAGTCTCTTTATGATACTATTTTTGTACGTATGGATTCAGCGCTTATTAAACAAAAATTTGTATTTCTTTTTGTTGATTAAAATTATTCTACTGTTTGTTTATTCAAATTTTAATTGGTATTTAAAATACACAATACAATAAAGAGTATTGAGTATGTGTACTTTCATGTGTATGTATGTATAGGTAAAATCAAAGTAGGCTAAAAATCAGGTCTGCTGCGACTATTTTTCCGACTGCGGCTTTCGTCGACTTCCGGAACAGTAGTAGTAGTAGAACAGTAGTATTAAAATGTATAAGTTGGCTGTTACTATCAAAGCAATCTGTTTCGGATTTTTGCTATTGCTGCAGCTGTCGGGTTTTTTGCTTTCGGATTTTTGCTATTGCTGCTGCTGTCGGGTTTTTTGCTTTCGGATTTTTGCTGATTGCTGCTGCTGTCAGGTTTTTTGCTTTCGGATTTTTGCTGTTTGCTGCTGCTGTCAAAATTTTCTATTTCGGTTATTTGCTGCTGCTTTTGTTGTCAGATTTTTTGATTTCGGTTTTTTGCTGTTGCTTCGACTGTTCATAGTTTCCGAAGCAGAAGCAACAGCACACAGCAAAACTGTTGACAGTTTTCGCAGTTTTCAAACCCTGCAGCCGGCACCCCCATCGAGGGTTCAGTTAAGACATAAGACAGAAAGCAGTATAGTTCCCTCCACAGTTACTGCATTGTCTTAATAAGACGCGTCGTTGGTTCTGTCCTTGGTGCAAGTCTTTATGATGTTCAGAAAAGCTAACACAAACTGACGTACAGTTGCAATTGTAAACCGTGTGTTTGTATTCTTGGCAGTTCTTGCACTATGGCGGCTGGGATCTCTTGTAGGGTTCCTCTATGATGATCTTTCTGTGCCGAAACCCATTTTATCACGCAACCTTTTTGACCAATTCTGCAAATTGTTATTGCATTGTGTCTGCACTATAGCTTGGTGTCCATCCCCCGTGTTCAAACCAGGCTACGCCCTTGACTAATATTGTTGTGAAATAATGTGAAATATTATACCGACTGCATAAATATTTAAAAACTAAACAAATACAGTTAGTTTAATTTATGGTAAAATGGTTATATATGTGTCTCTTCTGCTGCCATTGTTTCCATAAATTCTCATATTATGATCAAGATTCGAATAGAAAATTTTTAATTTTAGCAAAATGCGATAATGTAAAAATAAAAAAAAATTGGGTCAAGATTCGATTTTTTATACATTTTATCCTAAAGCTCGGGAACGAACAACATTTATAGCCCTTTCAATTCTAAGAAACTTTGCTGAAGAAAGTTTGTAAATGAAAAAAATGATGATCTTTCTGTGCCGAAACCCATTTTATCACGCAACCTTTTTGACCAATTCTGCAAATTGTTATTGCATTGTGTCTGCACTATAGCTTGGTGTCCATCCCCCGTGTTCAAACCAGGCTACGCCCTTGACTAATATTGTTGTGAAATAATGTGAAATATTATACCGACTGCATAAATATTTAAAAACTAAACAAATACAGTTAATTTAATTTATGGTAAAATGGTTATATATGTGTCTCTTCTGCTGCCACTGTTTCCAAAAATTCTCATATTATGATCAAGATTCGAATAGAAAATTTTTAATTTTAGCAAAATGCGATAATGTAAAAATAAAAAAAAATTGGGTCAAGATTCGATTTTTTATACATTTTATCCTAAAGCTCGGGAACGAACAACATTTATAGCCCTTTCAATTCTAAGAAACTTTGCTGAAGAAAGTTTGTAAATGAAAAAAATACCCTTTTTGAAAAAATGGCAACCTTGATGAAAAACTTCCGCAAAAAATTGTGTATGAAAAAACTAATGATGCAGTTCGATTCGCAGGACCCGAAATAGGGTGAAACCATCGAGTTTTGTCTGTTTTGCGATTTTTTGATAATTATTTACTTCTGCTACTAGGGTCCAAAACAGCCTTAAGGTACATAATTTGGTATCAAACGAATGGGATAATTCTATATGCCCACCTAGGTTTAACTTAACAATGTTAAACTTAAACAACAAAATAAGCTACTCACATAAAAAAATAACAGACGGCCAACGCCATAAAAATATCGTTTGTCAATACTAAATTTAGCTTTCGATTTTCCCACATTTTAACACTGAAATTACCAATTTCAATTTCATAAGTAACAAAATGTGGAGTCTTAAGTGTGTACCACTTGAATAGGTCACTTTAACTTAAAATTGTTTAAGAATATTTTAATCTTCTTTAAATAAAAATATTACTCAAAATAAAAATTAACATGTTTTGTTTAAAAATAAAAAACAAAAATTTTTTAATAGTGTGTTGAGCCTTCTTTTTTTTTAAAACGTCATATTCGATCTGGAAGGGATTCATACAATTTTCGCAAATAATTCAAGGAAATCAAAGAAATGTGGAAAGGCCTTTTTCAATATACCATTTTAGCAGCTGGAAAGCTCCTTTTTCCGACTCAGCCTCACTTCAAATTAAGCAAAAAGTTTAACTGAACCAAAATTCGTGTGCGCGTGCCAACGATACAAATTAAATAAAACGCATATTCTATTCAAATGGCGCAAGAATTCCATTGAATTTTTGCGAATGCAAACATAAAGTGTGAACAACTTTACAACGTTTCTATTTCAAAGCTTTGAATACACCAGAAAAAGCGAAAAATGCTTGAAATAAAATATGAAAAAATGAAGTAAGTCATCTCGGCGACATAGGTATACCAAACACCACCACAACAAATGCATTTACGCAAAAACTCCTTTGGAGTGCGTTAAAGCAGCGTCAACCACTGGTCTGATGTCGTCTTTCGGATGCGCTTGTTGTCTGGAGAAGGCAGAACGGCACTCATCGAGCCGAAAGCTTTCTCATGCCCAAAATTTCATGCAAGATATAACCCACGCGGTCTTTCGAGGTACCTACTGTCTCAGCTATCTCGCGTACTTTTAATCGGCGGTCTGCCAATACGAGATCGTGGACTTTTTATTTATTTATTTATTTATTTATTTATTTACGTCAACTAAGTCAGCAGTCGACGAAAAAGCTTAAGCTAAAATACAAATAGTAATTAATTCATTAAGGTAGCTTAGCTATATGCACAACATCCCCGACCCGATGGAGGTGTTTTATTTGCAACAAGGTGCCAGCTATGCCCCGATTCACAGCCAATGTGGTCAGGGATGAGTTGCAGCCAATCAAATATCCAGTACAGAATACTTTCAGTGGTTACGCTGTAGATAATTAAAAAGTATAGCGCGAAGAGAAGTGACAGATAGATGAGGAGAAATAAGGTGAGAAAAGTTGTTAAAAGATTGGCAAAGAACACGAAGAGGTTCGTGAAGAGAGTAGTTAGTCAAACATCTACTAAGGTGAAGAGGAAAAAAGTTTCTGGTCCGACGTGAGGGAACACAAAAATATAGCGTATCTAGTAAATTGGTAGAACTGACTTCGCCGTTGACTACTTTATGTAGAAAGAGAATCCCAAATACGAGCCTACGGTTGTAAAGTGAAGGAAGATTAATAAGAAGAAGTCTGTCAGAATAGGAAGGTAGGCGAAGATTCGGGTCCCAATTAAGACCGCGTAACGCAAACTTAAGGAATTGCTTCTGTACCGATTCAATACTACGCTGGTGAACATCATATTGAGGGTTCCACACTGGTGAGCAATATTCTAGAGTAGGGCGAACTAACGAAGTGTATAAAACCTTTGTCACATATGGATCATCAAATTCTTTGGCCCAACGTTTAATGAAGCCAAGAAGACTGCATGCTCTATTAACAATTGAAGATATATGAATATTAAAAGAAAGTTTTGGGTCAAACATAACGCCTAAGTCTTTAAATGATGGTACACAATCTAACAGAACAGACTTAATAGAGTATTGAGCTAGGAACGGCGACAAACGACTGAAAGTCATAAAAGAGCATTTAGAGGCATTAAGGTGTAATTTATTAACGTGACACCAAACACAGAACGCATCGAGATCTGATTGCAAGTACTGTTGGAAAGAAGGATCATTATATGAATAGCAAATCTTCACGTCATCCGCAAACATGAGCACGCGTGAATGAGCCAAGGCCAAAGGCAAATCGTTTATAAACAAGGTAAATAACAGTGGGCCCAGATGACTGCCTTGGGGGACACCTGACGTAACTCGAACAGTTTTAGATATCGAGGAACGAAAAGACACCTTTTGGGTTCTGCCAATAAGATACGACTTTAACCAAGCCAATAGTTTCGGGGAAAAACCCATGATGTTAAGTTTCATGAGAAGCAAGGAATGATCAACCGTATCGAAAGCCTTACTAAAGTCAGTATAAATAACATCAGTTTGACACTTTTTACGGAAGCCATGGTGTACAAGGGTAGTCAATTCTAAAAGGTTGGTAAGCGACGAACGACCTTTCATGAAGCCATGCTGACAAGCAGAAATAGCGGATCTGGATAGGTGTTGAAGGGAAGACGTAATAATTTTCTCAAACAGCTTAGATATTGCCGAAAGTTTGGCAATGCCACGGTAGTTAGAAATATCCGATTTGTTACCCTTTTTAAAAAGCGGAATAATAAAAGACTCCTTCCAAATATCAGGGAAGCGACAAGTCTCACTCGATATAAAGAATAACCGAGATAAAGGCTTAGATAGGGAAATCGAACACATTTTAAGGATGCAACTAGGTATATTATCAGGCCCGGGTACGAAGGAAGACGTCATAGATGACAAACTAGAGATAATACAGTCTTCAGTAATATTAGGAAAAAACATACAATTTGAATGTGGAATTGTGAAGGGATAAGGTGTGGGATCCGAAGCAGTAGAAGAATAAGTCGACTGAAAGAATTTAGCAAACAGATCTGCAATATCTGAATCACAATTAGCAGTCTGGTCATTAAGTCTGAAGGTGGAAGGTAGTAAATTAGAGCGTCTTTTGGAATTAACAAAGTTATAAAATCTTTTGGGGTTCTTATAAAATTCAACCTTACAGCGAACGATATAATTATTGTGGCATTGTGTATTTAAAAGACAAAATTGCGATTTGGCTACACAATAATTTGCATAGTCAAGTCGCGAACCTGTTTTTTTAAATTTTTAAAATATCTCGATTTAATGTTACGGAGATTAGAGAGCCTACGTGTGAACCAGACTGGCGCACTGGAGACGGTAGAGACATTCACATACGGAACGCATTTATCAATTAGAGAATTAAGAGCAGAGTAGAAAAAATTCACTGCACAATCTATATCACAGCACTCAAATAGAAATGACCAATCAAAAGAGAAAATAAGGCTGTTAAGAAGATTGAAATTTGTTTTACGAAAACATCTGCGACGAGAATTTGAGATGTTATTGAATGAATTATTAACGGAATTGTAAGAAATAGTAATTTCAATGGTAGGGTGATAAGTATCTTCAGGCTTAACTAGGGGCTGTGTTTGTGATACAGCACAAACAGTGGGATCAGAGACAAAAACAAGATCGAGGATTCTTTTAGAAGAGTTAAGAAAAGAATTCAACTGATATAGCGGACATTCAAGTAGGCTATCAAGAAAAACATGTTGAGATGAAGGAATTAAGAAAGATAGATTATCATCAGCAAGCCAAGAAACATTAGGCAAGTTAAAATCACCTAAAGCTATAAAAAAATCACGATCTTTAAGACGACTAAAAATAGTTCGCAAAGCATCACCATGGTGCATGTAGATCATCATATCAGAAGCTGGACGAATGTATGAACAAGAGATATATAAGCTAAAGTTAGAACATGTAACTTCGACGCAAATAAACTCAACACCTAAGGGGAGATCAATCGGCACAACACTTGAGCACAGATTCGAGTTGACTGCAATGAGTACTCCGCCGCCACGACGACCAACACGATCAAGCCTATAAGAAATAAAGTTATTAGAAAGAATTTCATTATCCAAAACAGAGGAGTTAAGCCAAGTTTCAGAGAAAGCTAATATGTCAGCCGAAAAGGTTTGGCTATCGCAGAATAGTTTCGAGAGCTTGGTAAGAAGTCCTCTTACATTTTGATAGTGAATGCAAAGACTAGACGTTATTAGTTTTTTGAAGCAGAAGATACATTAGGAAGGTGGACAGGCAAAGGGCGGGAGCGCTTATTGGGCGCAAATTCGTGTACAACTAGGCCCTCTGGCCAAAAGTTAGGGTCAACCATAGCTGAGAAATACTCATGTGGTACAGTAATTTTAAAAGAGGAGATTTCGCGAGGCCTAGAAAACTTAAACTTTTGAATTAAAACCTTAGCAGGGCATATATTACCAATGTAAGCTGCCACAGACGATTCAGAAGTATCTGGAGCAAGCCTAGAGATAAATAATTGTTTACGATGAGGCACTACAGTTAGTGGAGGCGGAGGAGCATTGGGATCCGCAAGTGATTGAAAGCCAGCATGATCCAGTAATTGATCAGAGTTCCCGTGAGGGATAGATTGAGGTACACCAGGGCTTGTAGTGGGTACATCAATCTGAAAAGAAGAGCATAAAGAGGGACAAGAAGATGGTGTAGGCGAAAGTAAAATGGGAGAAGATGTAATAGAAAGTGCGGGCGACTGCTTATGAGGCAACTCAAGGGTACATTTCTTGGGCAATTCCTTAGAAGGTGGATCAAACTTGAATTGCGACAATAAATTTATGCTAGAGTCACACTCATTAGACAGCTGTTTGGCCATTTTATTTAGAGAAAGAAACTTTAAACGAAGATCCCTGTACATTCGGCTAAAATCAAGCTGCTGGCTGGCACAAGATGGGCAAGTCCAGCGCATTAAGCCAAGCTCAGGCTTAGACACAGACAAACCAGAAAATTTGTCGTAATCACGGCCGTTGAGGCCAGCACATTTTAAGTGAATAAGATTGTCGCAAAGCCAACACGATATTGCTCTATACTGATCGTCAAAACGATCAGAATGCTTGCAATTGGGTAGACAACAAGCCATTGAAAAGCCAAAATAAACACAAGGCAAAAAAAAAAACAACAAAAAAATATATATAAAAATTTAAATAAACAGCACAAAGATAATTATCGATAAAAAATCAATAATTACAAATAAAACAAAGAGACAGCTAGAGTACACAGCACAAGAGAGAGTGCAAGAACAGTTATAAGACGAGCTTTGAGAGGCGGCCTTAGAAAAGTAATTACGCGGGAGGGAAGCTGAGCACAAGCACAAAGCAGAGAGAACAACAAAACCACTAGCACTGATGGTATGATGGGGGCGATAAGGGGAGCAACTGCAGAAGCAATGACGGGAGAGAACAATAAGAAAAAAAATAAAAACAATTTAGATGCACCAAACACTAATCACAAAAAAGAAAAAAACAAAACTGCTTAATTTGGCAAATTATGCAAATAAAACACAAGGGTTTCAAGCAAATGACACCAGCGAAAACGAAAACAAACTAGGCAAAATTAAAAATTGGGAAAAAACAATATATATTAATAAAACTCAGGAGCTAAGCAAAAACACGACCGTCACGTCAGAGAGCAGAAGCTTTGTAGGTAATAAAACAAAAAAATTTTTCACGTTATCCTCCGTGGTTACACTTTTTGGGCCACCTGGACGTGGCTCATCAAAAACCAAACTGCGACCACGTTGAGACTCGTTGAACCAATTTTTGACAGTCGCCATCGAAGGAGAAGAGTCACCGTACACAGCATTCAACCGCTCTTTGATTTCACTTGGCGATTTCCCTTCCAAAAACAAGAATCGAATAACCGACCGATAGTGCTCTTTTTTCATTTTTCTAAAATCCGTGGACACGCTCGAGGAGTCAAAACAAAACCACAAATTCGATTCCACTGAAATTTTTAGCTTTGTCGTCTATAAGATAGTTCTACACGATAATAAACTTTTCTTGCCATAGTGACGCCACTGGGCGGTGAGGCTAAGTACTTATTTTTGGCTTCGCTATATCTTGTAAAAGGTCTCAATTCAAATATAGGCAGCTTATTTCTATTTGCACTCAGTGTTTTATGTAGTCAAAATACTGACTAAAAGAACGCATTTTTTACATTATCGAAAAAATGCAAAAGCTAAATTTAAAGTTTTATTTTATAGTAAAATGTTTTTATCTTAAAAATAATATATAATTCCCAGCCTGAAAGAAATTAACACATTTTGTATGTTTCGTCTGATTTATTTATCGTTATCGGCGTTGTAGCCATTGTGAACTAAGAAATACATATATTTTTACAATTTATACTTAGAAAGTGAGGAATATGGACGTTTTAAAGAAAAATACAATTTTTGAAAATTAAAATGCTTTATTATTAACAAGATATACAAACGTTATTACTTGTGTGTGAATTGTTACCGAGCCGCGATAAATGTTCAAGTAGAAGTATGTTTGGGAAATCCCGTAAAAGACCGTCAGTTTTGTTGCTAAACCACATACAACCCGTAATTACGTTATATGTAAATATAACATCAATTATTTTACCTTTTTCTGCAAAATTGATGCTGAAGGCAATAACACATCAATTCTTTTGAATATTGAATTATAACCATATTTAAACATTATGGTGCATGATAGGCTACAACAATTAGCGTATAATTTTAACGATTTTTTTCTTATTTATAAATTTATGCAAGTAATGTTCTTTTAAATGTACGACGGTTTTCAATTAATTAGAACGTTTAAGACAATCTGAAAAAATAAACATGAACATAATGCATATGTATGGAAATACAACGTAGCTCTATGTTTTTAAAAAAAGATTTATTTTTCAAATAAAACTACTTATAAGTAATTATAGAGTAATGTATGTATATATATATATTTTTTTTATAAAAATATGGCTACTATGAAATCGCACGACATTTTGTATTTATTGATCAAACCCAAATTATAAAGCAAAACTTTGAAAAGTTTTGCAAGACATTTTCTCTTTAAATTATTTTAAAACAGCTATGTACATTCGTTTTAATCAAAAACAATTATTTCCAAGATGAAAATTAACACACAGGTTTATATTGAACGACCCACATTTGGTTAGTAACAATGGGGCAACTGTAGATACTGTATGTACGAAGATGTATTTGGGGTAGACGACGACATATAAATAAACTGCTTAAGAGCTTGTTTGATGAGTACTTGGGTGACTCTTGTAAAAATTGAGTGATATTGGAAGAGAGTGTCGATTTAAGGACGCTTTTAGGAGACGTTGCATGCTATTGTGGAATCTGAGCAAGGCCAAGCTGCCCCTGTTGCTGCTGTAAGTGTGATGGTAAGACGCTGGTAGCCTGATTGGCAGGTGAGGATATGGTCATGCTATTAATGGTCTGTGGTCGCTTCATTTATATCACGTATACGAATTCGTTCACGGGCGTTATTGGCCTGTCGACGCTCCTTCTCTCGGATCGCTTTGACAGCTGGTTCGGCATCATCGTCATCCTCCGCCGAAGAGCAATAACGTCTTGGTCGTTTGGACCCTTTTGCTCCTTGTGACAATTGTTGCAACTGTTGTTGTGACGATTCAATCGAACTTGTTGGTTTTGTGTCGGAAATATCTAAACTCGTTAAATTGGATGTAGTGGATACTCCTACTCCTGACGTAATCGCATTAATAGAAGTAGAAGTGTGTTCCTTACGTTTTTTCGATTGTTTTGATGGTCCGCATGTCGATGAGCTACGTTCTAATTTGATATTCGTTAAACCAGTACCGGCACCAGAGCCGACTGTTTGAACCGTAGCAGAACCTGTTGTGCCAAGAGATAGTACTTCATGTGCGTGTGCACTAGGCGTATTCGGTACACCACCACTACCAGCCGAGCTACCACTTATGAGATGGGAAGGCGAATGGGGCACAAAAGAGGATAATGTATCAATATTATCCATTGATGTCAGCGATGGATTCACTACCGTTGCTAACATTTCAGGTTCACAATGATTCCGAAGAACGTTAAGTGCATCATCTAGACGTTCTTCCATTCTCACACCTTGAAACACTGAAGCCATTGTATGCAAACCGGACACAGGCACTATATCACTTGAATAACTTGAACTAGCAGGTCCGTTTAACACAGGGTGACCCCATCCTGTGGCTCCAGAAACATTAGAAGCATCTCCTACACCAGACTGTGTTAGGGGCGGTGGCGAATTTACAGGTGTAGATGGATTTGAACTAAAGCTACTGATGCTTTGATCTGCCACTGCAGCTGACATGTACATCTGTTGACGCAGTGATGTGGTCGAAGAACTACCAACTATACCAGATTTCACGGTCGCACCAAAGGCATCTGCATTCTGCACTGCAGGACTCAGCTGACTGTGGTGGGAATGGGAATGTGCATGTGAATGTGAGTGTGGGGTGTGATTGTTCGAATGGTGACCATGTACTACATGTGTATGCGGTCCAGTCGCCGTTAGTAAAGTATGATGAGCTTGTGCTGTGTTTTGATTGTGCGTTTGTGGTGAGTTATACACAGACGGAGAATGCACTACTGTTGGTGTTGGCCCACCCAAACTTGGTAAATTGGCACCTCCACCTGGTCGAAACGAACTCATTGGTGGTAAGGATGTAGACACCGGACTGTGCATGCCAATGCGACTTTCACCGCTACCTATGTTCATTCCAAGGTTCGCACTAGCTGTTATGCCATCGGTATTCTGGACTTGATGATCTATTGCATGACCAGCTAAGGGGGTGTTGGTTTGATAGGTCCCTTGTCCCATATAACTGTTACTACTATTTATTTGAGATTGGTACCATCCGGCACTCGTTGTAGCAGCTCCAGTGTCAAAGTACTGATCCACAGTCGTTGTATAAGCAAATCGGTTATTAGAGCTTCCATTGTTTCCTTCATGAAGTGAATTAAATTCGTTTGGATACATGCTGTTTTCTACAGCAAGTCCAACATAAGGCGAATGATATCCACCACCGGCACGTTCGGATCCAGCTGTCCCTGTGGTCTGCTTATTAGCGATTTTATTGAAACAGTTCTGAAACACCTCGTACAAGTGCATTGGTTCATCGTCACTGGTCGCCATGGCTGGGAAATCAGTTGGAACACTGTGAAAGAAACATAAATTTTTATCTTGATTTTAATTTAATATAAATTTCAATTTTGTTTAAGACTATTACGTCAATAATAGCGATCAAATGTTTGTTGTAAAAACTATAAAACATATTAAATAATCTGATTTTTAAACTTAGCTCTTTATTGTTGATATTAAAAAAAAAAAAAGAATCTTTCAAATTATTATTTAAAATATTTGAATACATTTCCACGTGATTACTAAGTCAAGCAGGGAGGCTCCCTTATCTCGGATAAATGGTTTTAGAAGTACAGCTGCGAACTTAAAAATAGCACCACTTGCTTAGGAAATGTGTTGAAAGGATTCATAGTTTTATTGAGAGGTTTAAGGATTTGTCCACGCAATCGTGACGTCCGATATATGGCTGCGCCCCACGGTCGGGCGGGAGGTGGACAGCTCTCTGCTTGGGCCTGCGCGAAACAGGCAATGTCTAGGTGTCATATGGGCACCTTGTACGTACTTCGCATTGTATGCGTCAACGTCCAACCAAGAAGCTGACTTGCATGCAGTTGGGGCTTCGATGCAAAGGACCTTCTATAGTTAATTTGTTTCTTAGATAGGTATTGGTAATTCCCTAGGTTAAATAAGTGGCACTGCACCTCAGGTTCTTCCCTGGTTCATACAGTGCCCATTGCGCAGCCGGCACCCCCATCGAGGGTTCAGTTAAGACATTTGAACGTTGCAAATCATTTTTCGCTCTTAAACGTTTTTCCGATATCAGCTTAACGTCGATATCAATTGAGTCTAGGAATAGTGACAATTCGTATTTCTGCTTGGAGATGCCTAACATGCCTGTTAGCATTTCAGAGACATAGAAGTAGGGAAGATGTTTATTATAAATAAGCTTCTGGATGAACAGATTTTGATTTTAGAAGGGATAGTACATCTAACAGCATTGGCGAGGAATACTCCCGTTGTTTTTGAAGGCATTGTAAAAACCGTTGGTCCAGCTAAAGGTTTCCGCCCGTTATTTAAGGTCCTTCCACACAGGACATCCTCTGTAGAAAGCAGTATAGTTCCCTCCACAGTTACTACATTGTCTTAATACGACGCGTCGTTGGTTCTGTCCTTGGTGCAAGTCTTTATGATGTTCAGAAAAGCTAACACAAACTGACGTACAGTTGCAATTGTAGACCGTGTGTTTGTTTTCTTGGCAGTTCTTGCACTATGGCGGTTGGGATCTCTTGTAGGGTTCCTCTATGATGATCTTTCTGTACCGAAACCCATTTTATCACGCAACCTTTTTGACCAATTCTGCAAATTGTTATTGCATTGTGTCTGCACTATTGCTTGGTGTCCATCCCCCGTGTTCAAACCAGGCTACGCCCTTGACTAATATTGTTGTGAAATAATGTGAAATATTATACCGACTGTATAAATATTTAAAAACTAAACAAATACAGTTAGTTTAATTTATGGTAAAATGGTTATATATGTGTCTCTTCTGCTGCCATTGTTTCCATAAATTCTCATATTATGATCAAGATTCGAATAGAAAATTTTTAATTTTAGCAAAATGCGATAATGTAAAAATAAAAAAAATTGGGTCAAGATTCGATTTTTTATACATTTTATCCTAAAGCTCGGGAACGAACAACACTTGTAGCCCTTTCAATTCTAAGAAACTTTGCTGAAGAAAGTTTGTAAATGAAAAAAATACCCTTTTCGAAAAAATGGCAAGCTTGATGAAAAACTTCCGCAAAAAATTGTGTATGAAAAAACTAATGATGCAGTTCGATTCGCAGGACCCGAAATCGAAACCATCGAGTTTTGTCTGTTTTGCGATTTTTTGATAATTATTTACTTCTGCTACTAGGGTCCAAAACAGTCTTAAGGTACATAATTTGGTATCAAACGAATGGGATAATTCTATATGCCCACCTATGTTTAACTTAACAATGTTAAACTTAAACAACAAAATAAGCACAGTTTAAGCAACGCACATAAAAAAATAACAGACGGCCAACGCCATAAAAATATCGTTTGTCAATACTAAATTAAGCTTTCGACTTTCCCACTTTTTAACACTGAAATTACCAATTTCTTTTTATGTTTCCCTAATTGAGAGGTGTTTTATAAAAGTATTTTGCCCCAACTAGTTCGACTAGTTTTGAATGCAGGGCGGTCCTCGACGTACACTGCGCGTCACTTGAATAGAACACCTCTGAAGTCGATTTTCTGTAGTTAATTTCTGTTAAGCCAAGCAAAATATGAATAAAATTTTTCTTTTCTTAAAGTTTATTTTATTATAGTAATTTGAGGAAAACTTCAAAGTTATTCAAAAGTTGTAAGTATACAACAGTGTTAGCCAATAAGTAACAAAATGTGGAGTCTTAAGTGTGTACCACTTGAATAGGTCACTTTAACTTAAAATTGTTTAAGAATATTTTAATCCTCTTTAAAAAAAAATATTACTCAAAATAAAAATTAACATGTTTTGTTTAAAAATAAAAAAAAAAATTTTTTTAATAGTGTGTTGAGCCACCTTTTTTTTCAAAACGTCATATTCGATCTGGAAGGGATTCATACAATTTTCGCAAATAATTCAAGGAAATCAAAGAAATGTGGAAAGGCCTTTTTCAATATACCATTTTAGCAGCTGGAAAGCTCCTTTTTCCGACTCAGACTCACTTCAAATTAAGCAAAAAGTTTGACTGAACCAAAATTCGTGTGCGCTTGCCAACGATACAAATTAAATAAAACGCATATTCTATTCAAATGGCGCAAGAATTCCATTGAATTTTTGCGAATGCAAACATAAAGTGTGAACAACTTTACAACGGTTCTATTTCAAAGCTTTGAATACACCAGAAAAAGCGAAAAATGCTTGAAATAAAATATGAAAAAATGAAGTAAGTCATCTCGGCGACATAGGTATACCATACACCACCACAACAAATGCATTTACGCAAAAACTCCTTCGGAGTGCGTTAAAGCAGCGTCAAACACTGGTCTGATGTCGTCTTTCGGATGCGCTTGTTGTCTGTGGTTGCACGTTTCGGGGCACCTGGACGTGGCTCATCAAAAACCAAAGTGCGACCACGTTGAGACTCGTTGAACCAATTTTTGACAGTCGCCATCGAAGGAGAAGAGTCACCGTACACAGCATTCAACCGCTCTTTGATTTCACTTGGCGATTTCCCTTCCAAAAACAAGAATCGAATAACCGACCGATAGTGCTCTTTTTCCATTTTTCTAAAATCCGTGGACACGCTCGAGGAGTCAAAACAAAACCACAAATTCGATTCCACTGAAATTTTTAGCTTTGTCGTCTATAAGATGGTTCTACACGATAATAAACTTTTCTTGCCATAGTGACGCCACTGGGCGGTGAGGCTAAGTACTTATTTTTGGCTTCGCTATATCTTGTAAAAGGTCTCAATTCAAATATAGGCAGCTTATTTCTATTTGCACTCAGTGTTTTATGTAGTCAAAATACTGACTAAAAGAACGCATTTTTTACATTATCGAAAAAATGCAAAAGCTAAATTTAAAGTTTTATTTTATAGTAAAATGTTTTTATCTTAAAAATAATATATAATTCCCAGCCTGAAAGAAATTAACACATTTTGTATGTTTCGTCTGATTTATTTATCGTTATCGGCGTTGTAGCCATTGTGAACTAAGAAATACATATATTTTTACAATTTATACTTAGAAAGTGAGGAATATGGACGTTTTAAAGAAAAATACAATTTTTGAAAATTAAAATGCTTTATTATTAACAAGATATACAAACGTTATTACTTGTGTGTGAATTGTTACCGAGCCGCGATAAATGTTCAAGTAGAAGTATGTTTGGGAAATCCCGTAAAAGACCGTCAGTTTTGTTGCTAAACCACATACAACCCGTAATTACGTTATATGTAAATATAACATCAATTATTTTACCTTTTTCTGCAAAATTGATGCTGAAGGCAATAACACATCAATTCTTTTGAATATTGAATTATAACCATATTTAAACATTATGGTGCATGATAGGCTACAACAATTAGCGTATAATTTTAACGATTTTTTTCTTATTTATAAATTTATGCAAGTAATGTTCTTTTAAATGTACGACGGTTTTCAATTAATTAGAACGTTTAAGACAATCTGAAAAAATAAACATGAACATAATGCATATGTATGGAAATACAACGTAGCTCTATGTTTTTAAAAAAAGATTTATTTTTCAAATAAAACTACTTATAAGTAATTATAGAGTAATGTATGTATATATATATATATTTTTTTTATAAAAATATGGCTACTATGAAATCGCACGACATTTTGTATTTATTGATCAAACCCAAATTATAAAGCAAAACTTTGAAAAGTTTTGCAAGACATTTTCTCTTTAAATTATTTTAAAACAGCTATGTACATTCGTTTTAATCAAAAACAATTATTTCCAAGATGAAAATTAACACACAGGTTTATATTGAACGACCCACATTTGGTTAGTAACAATGGGGCAACTGTAGATACTGTATGTACGAAGATGTATTTGGGGTAGACGACGACATATAAATAAACTGCTTAAGAGCTTGTTTGATGAGTACTTGGGTGACTCTTGTAAAAATTGAGTGATAATGGAAGAGAGTGTCGATTTTAAGACGCTTTTAGTAGACGTTGCATGCTATTGTGGAATCTGAGCAAGGCCAAGCTGCCCCTGTTGCTGCTGTAAGTGTGATGGTAAGACGCTGGTAGCCTGATTGGCAGGTGAGGATATGGTCATGCTATTAATGGTCTGTGTTACAGGTGACACAATTTGCGAAGGCTGGCTATGATAAGTACTCCCGACTTGGGATTGGGGTATCATATGATGTTGGCTGCTTAGCTTGGAGCCATCTTCCGCTTTTTCTTCCTCCCGACGCTTTAAACATGCCGCTTTTGGATTTAAATTGCGTTCCCTTACTTGCTGTTCTAGTGTCATAATTACCTCGACAGCCATATTCAGGATACCTAGCTTGGTTTGAGGTTCTGAAACACCTCGTACAAGTGCATTGGTTCATCGTCACTGGTCGCCATGGCTGGGAAATCAGTTGGAACACTGTGAAAGAAACATAAATTTTTATCTTGATTTTAATTTAATATAAATTTCAATTTTGTTTAAGACTATTACGTCAATAATAGCGATCAAATGTTTGTTGTAAAAACTATAAAACATATTAAATAATCTGATTTTTAAACTTAGCTCTTTATTGTTGATATTAAAAAAAAAAAAAGAATCTTTCAAATTATTATTTAAAATATTTGAATACATTTCCACGTGATTACTAAGTCAAGCAGGGAGGCTCCCTTATCTCGGATAAATGGTTTTAGAAGTACAGCTGCGAACTTAAAAATAGCACCACTTGCTTAGGAAATGTGTTGAAAGGATTCATAGTTTTATTGAGAGGTTTAAGGATTTGTCCACGCAATCGTGACGTCCGATATATGGCTGCGCCCCACGGTCGGGCGGGAGGTGGACAGCTCTCTGCTTGGGCCTGCGCGACACAGGCAATGTCTAGGTGTCATATGGGCACCTTGTACGTACTTCGCATTGTATGCGTCAACGTCCAACCAAGAAAGAAAGGACCTTCTATAGTTAATTTGTTTCTTAGATAGGTATTGGTAATTCCCTAGGTTAAATAAGTGGCACTGCACCTCAGGTTCTTCCCTGGTTCATACAGTGCCCATTGCGCAGCCGGCACCCCCATCGAGGGTTCAGTTAAGACATTTGAACGTTGCAAATCATTTTTCGCTCTTAAACGTTTTTCCGATATCAGCTTAACGTCGATATCAATTGAGTCTAGGAATAGTGACAATTCGTATTTCTGCTTGGAGATGCCTAACATGCCTGTTAGCATTTCAGAGACATAGAAGTAGGGAAGATGTTTATTATAAATAAGCTTCTGGATGAACAGATTTTGATTTTAGAAGGGATAGTACATCTAACAGCATTGGCGAGGAATACTCCCGTTGTTTTTGAAGGCATTGTAAAAACCGTTGGTCCAGCTAAAGGTTTCCGCCCGTTATTTAAGGTCCTTCCACACAGGACATCCTCTGTAGAAAGCAGTATAGTTCCCTCCACAGTTACTACATTGTCTTAATACGACGCGTCGTTGGTTCTGTCCTTGGTGCAAGTCTTTATGATGTTCAGAAAAGCTAACACAAACTGACGTACAGTTGCAATTGTAAACCGTGTGTTTGTATTCTTGGCAGTTCTTGCACTATGGCGGTTGGGATCTCTTGAAGGGTTCCTCTATGATGATCTTTCTGTACCGAAACCCATTTTATCACGCAACCTTTTTGACCAATTCTGCAAATTGTTATTGCATTGTGTCTGCACTATTGCTTGGTGTCCATCCCCCGTGTTCAAACCAGGCTACGCCCTTGACTAATATTGTTGTGAAATAATGTGAAATATTATACCGACTGTATAAATATTTAAAAACTAAACAAATACAGTTAGTTTAATTTATGGTAAAATGGTTATATATGTGTCTCTTCTGCTGCCATTGTTTCCATAAATTCTCATATTATGATCAAGATTCGAATAGAAAATTTTTAATTTTAGCAAAATGCGATAATGTAAACATAAAAAAAAATTGGGTCAAGATTCGATTTTTTATACATTTTATCCTAAAGCTCGGGAACGAACAACACTTGTAGCCCTTTCAATTCTAAGAAACTTTGCTGAAGAAAGTTTGTAAATGAAAAAAATACCCTTTTCGAAAAAATGGCAAGCTTGATGAAAAACTTCCGCAAAAAATTGTGTATGAAAAAACTAATGATGCAGTTCGATTCGCAGGACCCGAAATCGAAACCATCGAGTTTTGTCTGTTTTGCGATTTTTTGATAATTATTTACTTCTGCTACTAGGGTCCAAAACAGTCTTAAGGTACATAATTTGGTATCAAACGAATGGGATAATTCTATATGCCCACCTATGTTTAACTTAACAATGTTAAACTTAAACAACAAAATAAGCACAGTTTAAGCAACGCACATAAAAAAATAACAGACGGCCAACGCCATAAAAATACTAAATACTTGTCAATACTAAATTAAGCTTTCGACTTTCCCACTTTTTAACACTGAAATTACCAATTTCTTTTTATGTTTCCCTAATTGAGAGGTGTTTTATAAAAGTATTTTGCCCCAACTAGTTCGACTAGTTTTGAATGCAGGGCGGTCCTCGACGTACACTGCGCGTCACTTGAATAGAACACCTCTGAAGTCGATTTTCTGTAGTTAATTTCTGTTAAGCCAAGCAAAATATGAATAAAATTTTTCTTTTCTTAAAGTTTATTTTATTATAGTAATTTGAGGAAAACTTCAAAGTTATTCAAAAGTTGTAAGTATACAACAGTGTTAGCCAATAAGTAACAAAATGTGGAGTCTTAAGTGTGTACCACTTGAATAGGTCACTTTAACTTAAAATTGTTTAAGAATATTTTAATCCTCTTTAAATAAAAATATTACTCAAAATAAAAATTAACATGTTTTGTTTAAAAATAAAAAAAAAAAATTTTTTTAATAGTGTGTTGAGCCACCTTTTTTTTCAAAACGTCATATTCGATCTGGAAGGGATTCATACAATTTTCGTAAATAATTCAAGGAAATCAAAGAAATGTGGAAAGGCCTTTTTCAATATACCATTTTAGCAGCTGGAAAGCTCCTTTTTCCGACTCAGACTCACTTCAAATTAAGCAAAAAGTTTGACTGAACCAAAATTCGTGTGCGCTTGCCAACGATACAAATTAAATAAAACGCATATTCTATTCAAATGGCGCAAGAATTCCATTGAATTTTTGCGAATGCAAACATAAAGTGTGAACAACTTTACGACGGTTCTATTTCAAAGCTTTGAATACACCAGAAAAAGCGAAAAATGCTTGAAATAAAATATGAAAAAATGAAGTAAGTCATCTCGGCGACATAGGTATACCATACACCACCACAACAAATGCATTTACGCAAAAACTCCTTCGAAGTGCGTTAAAGCAGCGTCAAACACTGGTCTGATGTCGTCTTTCGGATGCGCTTGTTGTCTGTGGTTGCACGTTTCGGGGCACCTGGACGTGGCTCATCAAAAACCAAAGTGCGACCACGTTGAGACTCGTTGAACCAATTTTTGACAGTCGCCATCGAAGGAGAAGAGTCACCGTACACAGCATTCAACCGCTCTTTGATTTCACTTGGCGATTTCCCTTCCAAAAACAAGAATCGAATAACCGACCGATAGTGCTCTTTTTCCATTTTTCTAAAATCCGTGGACACGCTCGAGGAGTCAAAACAAAACCACAAATTCGATTCCACTGAAATTTTTAGCTTTGTCGTCTATAAGATGGTTCTACACGATAATAAACTTTTCTTGCCATAGTGACGCCACTGGGCGGTGAGGCTAAGTACTTATTTTTGGCTTCGCTATATCTTGTAAAAGGTCTCAATTCAAATATCGGCAGCTTATTTCTATTTGCACTCAGTGTTTTATGTAGTCAAAATACTGACTAAAAGAACGCATTTTTTACATTATCGAAAAAATGCAAAAGCTAAATTTAAAGTTTTATTTTATAGTAAAATGTTTTTATCTTAAAAATAATATATAATTCCCAGCCTGAAAGAAATTAACACATTTTGTATGTTTCGTCTGATTTATTTATCGTTATCGGCGTTGTAGCCATTGTGAACTAAGAAATACATATATTTTTACAATTTATACTTAGAAAGTGAAGAATATGGACGTTTTAAAGAAAAATACAATTTTTGAAAATTAAAATGCTTTATTATTAACAAGATATACAAACGTTATTACTTGTGTGTGAATTGTTACCGAGCCGCGATAAATGTTCAAGTAGAAGTATGTTTGGGAAATCCCGTAAAAGACCGTCAGTTTTGTTGCTAAACCACATACAACCCGTAATTACGTTATATGTAAATATAACATCAATTATTTTACCTTTTTCTGCAAAATTGATGCTGAAGGCAATAACACATCAATTCTTTTGAATATTGAATTATAACCATATTTAAACATTATGGTGCATGATAGGCTACAACAATTAGCGTATAATTTTAACGATTTTTTTCTTATTTATAAATTTATGCAAGTAATGTTCTTTTAAATGTACGACGGTTTTCAATTAATTAGAACGTTTAAGACAATCTGAAAAAATAAACATGAACATAATGCATATGTATGGAAATACAACGTAGCTCTATGTTTTTAAATTTAATTTATTTTTCAAATAAAACTACTTATAAGTAATTATAGAGTAATGTATGTATGTATATATATATTTTTTATAAAAATATGGCTACTATGAAATCGCACGACATTTTGTATTTATTGATCAAACCCAAATTATAAAGCAAAACTTTGAAAAGTTTTGCAAGACATTTTCTCTTTAAATTATTTTAAAACAGCTATGTACATTCGTTTTAATCAAAAACAATTATTTCCAAGATGAAAATTAACACACAGGTTTATATTGAACGACCCACATTTGGTTAGTAACAATGGGGCAACTGTAGATACTGTATGTATGAAGCTGACGTACGAAGATGTATTTGGGGTAGACGACGACATATAAATAAACTGCTTAAGAGCTTGTTTGATGAGTACTTGGGTGACTCTTGTAAAAATTGAGTGATAATGGAAGAGAGTGTCGATTTTAAGACGCTTTTAGTAGACGTTGCATGCTATTGTGGAATCTGAGCAAGGCCAAGCTGCCCCTGTTGCTGCTGTAAGTGTGATGGTAAGACGCTGGTAGCCTGATTGGCAGGTGAGGATATGGTCATGCTATTAATGGTCTGTGTTACAGGTGACACAATTTGCGAAGGCTGGCTATGATAAGTACTCCCGACTTGGGATTGGGGTATCATATGATGTTGGCTGCTTAGCTTGGAGCCATCTTTCGCTTTTTCTTCCTCCCGACGCTTTAAACATGCCGCTTTTGGATTTAAATTGCGTTCCCTTACTTGCTGTTCTAGTGTCATAATTACCTCGACAGCCATATTCAGGATACCTAGCTTGGTTTGAGGTTCTGAAACACCTCGTACAAGTGCATTGGTTCATCGTCACTGGTCGCCATGGCTGGGAAATCAGTTGGAACACTGTGAAAGAAACATAAATTTTTATCTTGATTTTAATTTAATATAAATTTCAATTTTGTTTAAGACTATTACGTCAATAATAGCGATCAAATGTTTGTTGTAAAAACTATAAAACATATTAAATAATCTGATTTTTAAACTTAGCTCTTTATTGTTGATATTAAAAAAAAAAAAAAGAATCTTTCAAATTATTATTTAAAATATTTGAATACATTTCCACGTGATTACTAAGTCAAGCAGGGAGGCTCCCTTATCTCGGATAAATGGTTTTAGAAGTACAGCTGCGAACTTAAAAATAGCACCACTTGCTTAGGAAATGTGTTGAAAGGATTCATTGTTTTATTGAGAGGTTTAAGGATTTGTCCACGCAATCGTGACGTCCGATATATGGCTGCGCGCCACGGTCGGGCGGGAGGTGGACAGCTCTCTGCTTGGGCCTGCGCGACACAGGCAATGTCTAGGTGTCATATGGGCACCTTGTACGTACTTCGCATTGTATGCGTCAACGTCCAACCAAGAAAGAAAGGACCTTCTATAGTTAATTTGTTTCTTAGATAGGTATTGGTAATTCCCTAGGTTAAATAAGTGGCACTGCACCTCAGGTTCTTCCCTGGTTCATACAGTGCCCATTGCGCAGCCGGCACCCCCATCGAGGGTTCAGTTAAGACATTTGAACGTTGCAAATCATTTTTCGCTCTTAAACGTTTTTCCGATATCAGCTTAACGTCGATATCAATTGAGTCTAGGAATAGTGACAATTCGTATTTCTGCTTGGAGATGCCTAACATGCCTGTTAGCATTTCAGAGACATAGAAGTAGGGAAGATGTTTATTATAAATAAGCTTCTGGATGAACAGATTTTGATTTTAGAAGGGATAGTACATCTAACAGCATTGGCGAGGAATACTCCCGTTGTTTTTGAAGGCATTGTAAAAACCGTTGGTCCAGCTAAAGGTTTCCGCCCGTTATTTAAGGTCCTTCCACACAGGACATCCTCTGTAGAAAGCAGTATAGTTCCCTCCACAGTTACTACATTGTCTTAATACGACGCGTCGTTGGTTCTGTCCTTGGTGCAAGTCTTTATGATGTTCAGAAAAGCTAACACAAACTGACGTACAGTTGCAATTGTAAACCGTGTGTTTGTATTCTTGGCAGTTCTTGCACTATGGCGGTTGGGATCTCTTGAAGGGTTCCTCTATGATGATCTTTCTGTACCGAAACCCATTTTATCACGCAACCTTTTTGACCAATTCTGCAAATTGTTATTGCATTGTGTCTGCACTATTGCTTGGTGTCCATCCCCCCGTGTTCAAACCAGGCTACGCCCTTGACTAATATTGTTGTGAAATAATGTGAAATATTATACCGACTGTATAAATATTTAAAAACTAAACAAATACAGTTAGTTTAATTTATGGTAAAATGGTTATATATGTGTCTCTTCTGCTGCCATTGTTTCCATAAATTCTCATATTATGATCAAGATTCGAATAGAAAATTTTTAATTTTAGCAAAATGCGATAATGTAAACATAAAAAAAAATTGGGTCAAGATTCGATTTTTTATACATTTTATCCTAAAGCTCGGGAACGAACAACACTTGTAGCCCTTTCAATTCTAAGAAACTTTGCTGAAGAAAGTTTGTAAATGAAAAAAATACCCTTTTCGAAAAAATGGCAAGCTTGATGAAAAACTTCCGCAAAAAATTGTGTATGAAAAAACTAATGATGCAGTTCGATTCGCAGGACCCGAAATCGAAACCATCGAGTTTTGTCTGTTTTGCGATTTTTTGATAATTATTTACTTCTGCTACTAGGGTCCAAAACAGTCTTAAGGTACATAACGAATGGGATAATTCTATATGCCCACCTATGTTTAACTTAACAATGTTAAACTTAAACAACAAAATAAGCACAGTTTAAGCAACGCACATAAAAAAATAACAGACGGCCAACGCCATAAAAATATCGTTTGTCAATACTAAATTAAGCTTTCGACTTTCCCACTTTTTAACACTGAAATTACCAATTTCTTTTTATGTTTCCCTAATTGAGAGGTGTTTTATAAAAGTATTTTGCCCCAACTAGTTCGACTAGTTTTGAATGCAGGGCGGTCCTCGACGTACACTGCGCGTCACTTGAATAGAACACCTCTGAAGTCGATTTTCTGTAGTTAATTTCTGTTAAGCCAAGCAAAATATGAATAAAATTTTTCTTTTCTTAAAGTTTATTTTATTATAGTAATTTGAGGAAAACTTCAAAGTTATTCAAAAGTTGTAAGTATACAACAGTGTTAGCCAATAAGTAACAAAATGTGGAGTCTTAAGTGTGTACCACTTGAATAGGTCACTTTAACTTAAAATTGTTTAAGAATATTTTAATCCTCTTTAAATAAAAATATTACTCAAAATAAAAATTAACATGTTTTGTTTAAAAATAAAAAAAAAAATTTTTTTAATAGTGTGTTGAGCCACCTTTTTTTTCAAAACGTCATATTCGATCTGGAAGGGATTCATACAATTTTCGCAAATAATTCAAGGAAATCAAAGAAATGTGGAAAGGCCTTTTTCAATATACCATTTTAGCAGCTGGAAAGCTCCTTTTTTCGACTCAGACTCACTTCAAATTAAGCAAAAAGTTTGACTGAACCAAAATTCGTGTGCGCTTGCCAACGATACAAATTAAATAAAACGCATATTCTATTCAAATGGCGCAAGAATTCCATTGAATTTTTGCGAATGCAAACATAAAGTGTGAACAACTTTACAACGGTTCTATTTCAAAGCTTTGAATACACCAGAAAAAGCGAAAAATGCTTGAAATAAAATATGAAAAAATGAAGTAAGTCATCTCGGCGACATAGGTATACCATACACCACCACAACAAATGCATTTACGCAAAAACTCCTTCGGAGTGCGTTAAAGCAGCGTCAAGCACTGGTCTGATGTCGTCTTTCGGATGCGCTTGTTGTCTGTGGTTGCACGTTTCGGGGCACCTGGACGTGGCTCATCAAAAACCAAAGTGCGACCACGTTGAGACTCGTTGAACCAATTTTTGACAGTCGCCATCGAAGGAGAAGAGTCACCGTACACAGCATTCAACCGCTCTTTGATTTCACTTGGCGATTTCCCTTCCAAAAACAAGAATCGAATAACCGACCGATAGTGCTCTTTTTCCATTTTTCTAAAATCCGTGGACACGCTCGAGGAGTCAAAACAAAACCACAAATTCGATTCCACTGAAATTTTTAGCTTTGTCGTCTATAAGATGGTTCTACACGATAATAAACTTTTCTTGCCATAGTGACGCCACTGGGCGGTGAGGCTAAGTACTTATTTTTGGCTTCGCTATATCTTGTAAAAGGTCTCAATTCAAATATCGGCAGCTTATTTCTATTTGCACTCAGTGTTTTATGTAGTCAAAATACTGACTAAAAGAACGCATTTTTTACATTATCGAAAAAATGCAAAAGCTAAATTTAAAGTTTTATTTTATAGTAAAATGTTTTTATCTTAAAAATAATATATAATTCCCAGCCTGAAAGAAATTAACACATTTTGTATGTTTCGTCTGATTTATTTATCGTTATCGGCGTTGTAGCCATTGTGAACTAAGAAATACATATATTTTTACAATTTATACTTAGAAAGTGAAGAATATGGACGTTTTAAAGAAAAATACAATTTTTGAAAATTAAAATGCTTTATTATTAACAAGATATACAAACGTTATTACTTGTGTGTGAATTGTTACCGAGCCGCGATAAATGTTCAAGTAGAAGTATGTTTGGGAAATCCCGTAAAAGACCGTCAGTTTTGTTGCTAAACCACATACAACCCGTAATTACGTTATATGTAAATATAACATCAATTATTTTACCTTTTTCTGCAAAATTGATGCTGAAGGCAATAACACATCAATTCTTTTGAATATTGAATTATAACCATATTTAAACATTATGGTGCATGATAGGCTACAACAATTAGCGTATAATTTTAACGATTTTTTTCTTATTTATAAATTTATGCAAGTAATGTTCTTTTAAATGTACGACGGTTTTCAATTAATTAGAACGTTTAAGACAATCTGAAAAAATAAACATGAACATAATGCATATGTATGGAAATACAACGTAGCTCTATGTTTTTAAATTTAATTTATTTTTCAAATAAAACTACTTATAAGTAATTATAGAGTAATGTATGTATGTATATATATATTTTTTATAAAAATATGGCTACTATGAAATCGCACGACATTTTGTATTTATTGATCAAACCCAAATTATAAAGCAAAACTTTGAAAAGTTTTGCAAGACATTTTCTCTTTAAATTATTTTAAAACAGCTATGTACATTCGTTTTAATCAAAAACAATTATTTCCAAGATGAAAATTAACACACAGGTTTATATTGAAAGACCCACATTTGGTTAGTAACAATGGGGCAACTGTAGATACTGTATGTATGAAGCTGACGTACGAAGATGTATTTGGGGTAGACGACGACATATAAATAAACTGCTTAAGAGCTTGTTTGATGAGTACTTGGGTGACTCTTGTAAAAATTGAGTGATAATGGAAGAGAGTGTCGATTTTAAGACGCTTTTAGTAGACGTTGCATGCTATTGTGGAATCTGAGCAAGGCCAAGCTGCCCCTGTTGCTGCTGTAAGTGTGATGGTAAGACGCTGGTAGCCTGATTGGCAGGTGAGGATATGGTCATGCTATTAATGGTCTGTGTTACAGGTGACACAATTTGCGAAGGCTGGCTATGATAAGTACTCCCGACTTGGGATTGGGGTATCATATGATGTTGGCTGCTTAGCTTGGAGCCATCTTCCGCTTTTTCTTCCTCCCGACGCTTTAAACATGCCGCTTTTGGATTTAAATTGCGTTCCCTTACTTGCTGTTCTAGTGTCATAATTACCTCGACAGCCATATTCAGGATACCTAGCTTGGTTTGAGGTTTATCCGATTTTAAATGCGTCATACACATTCGTCCCAATTATTTTAACGCTTCATTTATATCACGTATACGAATTCGTTCACGGGCGTTATTGGCCTGTCGACGCTCCTTCTCTCGGATCGCTTTGACAGCTGGTTCGGCATCATCGTCATCCTCCGCCGAAGAGCAATAACGTCTTGGTCTTTTGGACCCTTTTGCTCCTTGTGACAATTGTTGCAACTGTTGTTGTGACGATTCAATCGAACTTGTTGGTTTTGTGTCGGAAATATCTAAACTCGTTAAATTGGATGTAGTGGATACTCCTACTCCTGACGTAATCGCATTAATAGAAGTAGAAGTGTGTTCCTTACGTTTTTTCGATTGTTTTGATGGTCCGCATGTCGATGAGCTACGTTCTAATTTGATATTCGTTAAACCAGTACCGGCACCAGAGCCGACTGTTTGAACCGTAGCAGAACCTGTTGTGCCAAGAGATAGTACTTCATGTGCGTGTGCACTAGGCGTATTCGGTACACCACCACTACCAGCCGAGCTACCACTTATGAGATGGGAAGGCGAATGGGGCACAAAAGAGGATAATGTATCAATATTATCCATTGATGTCAGCGATGGATTCACTACCGTTGCTAACATTTCAGGTTCACAATGATTCCGAAGAACGTTAAGTGCATCATCTAGACGTTCTTCCATTCTCACACCTTGAAACACTGAAGCCATTGTATGCAAACCGGACACAGGCACTATATCACTTGAATAACTTGAACTAGCAGGTCCGTTTAACACAGGGTGACCCCATCCTGTGGCTCCAGAAACATTAGAAGCATCTCCTACACCAGACTGTGTTAGGGGCGGTGGCGAATTTACAGGTGTAGATGGATTTGAACTAAAGCTACTGATGCTTTGATCTGCCACTGCAGCTGACATGTACATCTGTTGACGCAGTGATGTGGTCGAAGAACTACCAACTATACCAGATTTCACGGTCGCACCAAAGGCATCTGCATTCTGCACTGCAGGACTCAGCTGACTGTGGTGGGAATGGGAATGTGCATGTGAATGTGAGTGTGGGGTGTGATTGTTCGAATGGTGACCATGTACTACATGTGTATGCGGTCCAGTCGCCGTTAGTGAAGTATGATGAGCTTGTGCTGTGTTTTGATTGTGCGTTTGTGGTGAGTTATACACAGACGGAGAATGCACTACTGTTGGTGTTGGCCCACCCAAACTTGGTAAATTGGCACCTCCACCTGGTCGAAACGAACTCATTGGTGGTAAGGATGTAGACACCGGACTGTGCATGCCAATGCGACTTTCACCGCTACCTATGTTCATTCCAAGGTTCGCACTAGCTGTTATGCCATCGGTATTCTGGACTTGATGATCTATTGCATGACCAGCTAAGGTGGTGTTGGTTTGATAGGTCCCTTGTCCCATATAACTGTTACTACTATTTATTTGAGATTGGTACCATCCGGCACTCGTTGTAGCAGCTCCAGTGTCAAAGTACTGATCCACAGTCGTTGTATGAGCAAATCGGTTATTAGAGCTTCCATTGTTTCCTTCATGAAGTGAATTAAATTCGTTTGGATACATGCTGTTTTCTACAGCAAGTCCAACATAAGGCGAATGATATCCACCACCGGCACGTTCGGATCCAGCTGTCCCTGTGGTCTGCTTATTAGCGATTTTATTGAAACAGTTCTGAAACACCTCGTACAAGTGCATTGGTTCATCGTCACTGGTCGCCATGGCTGGGAAATCAGTTGGAACACTGTGAAAGGAACATGAATTTTTATCTTGATTTTAATTTAATGTAAATTTCAATTTTGTTTAAGACTATTACGTCAATAATAGCTGTTGAGTTTGGCGCTAAGGTTCGATGTTTTAGCGGGCCCACAAGAAAACACTTCACTTTTCACGTGATACTTCATTTATTTCTTCCACGTGTATTTCTTATGCTAATGGTAGGTTAAGTTTGTGTGTGTATGCAGTATGCGAGCCGTCTGCGAGCCGCTATAAATTAATCGCCCTTACTCGCGGTTGTAACCAAACTGTTCTGTCCGCCGCTTAGTAACAAGCATAGAACCTAACATGTAAGCTTAAAGCGCAAGATGCAACGGTTAATTTCCCAGCACGTAGGCTGGCGCTTAAGTATAAGAATGAAATTGAAAGAGAATGAGTGATATGGGTTAACCCATTGGTGGCTGCGTCGGGTCTGCTGGGCAGTTAGCGGATTTCGGCGGCAACAATAGCGATCAAATGTTTGTTGTAAAAACTATAAAACATATTAAATAATCTGATTTTTAAACTTAACTCTTTATTGTTGATATTAAAAAAAAAAAGAATCTTTCAAATTATTATTTAAAATATTTGAATACATTTCCACGTGATTACTAAGTCAAGCAGGGAGGCTCCCTTATCTCGGATAAATGGTTTTAGAAGTACAGCTGCGAACTTAAAAATAGCACCACTTGCTTAGGAAATGTGTTGAAAGGATTCATAGTTTTATTGAGAGGTTTAAGGATTTGTCCACGCAATCGTGACGTCCGATATATGGCTGCGCCCCACGGTCGGGCGGGAGGTGGACAGCTCTCTGCTTGGGCCTGCGCGAAACGTACTTCGCATTGTATGCGTCAACGTCCAACCAAGAAGCTGACTTGCATGCAGTTGGGGTTTCGATGCAAAGGACCTTCTATAGTTAATTTGTTTCTTAGATAGGTATTGGTAATTCCCTAGGTTAAATAAGTGGCACTGCACCTCAGGTTCTTCCCTGGTTCATACAGTGCCCATTGCGCAGCCGGCACCCCCATCGAGGGTTCAGTTAAGACATTTGAACGTTGCAAATCATTTTTCGCTCTTAAACGTTTTTCCGATATCAGCTTAACGTCGATATCAATTGAGTCTAGGAATAGTGACAATTCGTATTTCTGCTTGGAGATGCCTAACATGCCTGTTAGCATTTCAGAGACATAGAAGTAGGGAAGATGTTTATTATAAATAAGCTTCTGGATGAACAGATTTTGATTTTAGAAGGGATAGTACATCTAACAGCATTGGCGAGGAATACTCCCGTTGTTTTTGAAGGCATTGTAAAAACCGTTGGTCCAGCTAAAGGTTTCCGCCCGTTATTTAAGGTCCTTCCACACAGGACATCCTCTGTAGAAAGCAGTATAGTTCCCTCCACAGTTACTGCATTGTCTTAATACGACGCGTCGTTGGTTCTGTCCTTGGTGCAAGTCTTTATGATGTTCAGAAAAGCTAACACAAACTGACGTACAGTTGCAATTGTAAACCGTGTGTTTGTATTCTTGGCAGTTCTTGCACTATGGCGGCTGGGATCTCTTGTAGGGTTCCTCTATGATGATCTTTCTGTACCGAAACCCATTTTATCACGCAACCTTTTTGACCAATTCTGCAAATTGTTATTGCATTGTGTCTGCACTATTGCTTGGTGTCCATCCCCCGTGTTCAAACCAGGCTACGCCCTTGACTAATAATGTTGTGAAATAATGTGAAATATTATACCGACTGTATAAATATTTAAAAACTAAACAAATACAGTTAGTTTAATTTATGGTAAAATGGTTATATATGTGTCTCTTCTGCTGCCATTGTTTCCATAAATTCTCATATTATGATCAAGATTCGAATAGAAAATTTTTAATTTTAGCAAAATGCGATAATGTAAACATAAAAAAAAATTGGGTCAAGATTCGATTTTTTATACATTTTATCCTAAAGCTCGGGAACGAACAACACTTGTAGCCCTTTCAATTCTAAGAAACTTTGCTGAAGAAAGTTTGTAAATGAAAAAAATACCCTTTTCGAAAAAATGGCAAGCTTGATGAAAAACTTCCGCAAAAAATTGTGTATGAAAAAACTAATGATGCAGTTCGATTCGCAGGACCCGAAATCGAAACCATCGAGTTTTGTCTGTTTTGCGATTTTTTGATAATTATTTACTTCTGCTACTAGGGTCCAAAACAGTCTTAAGGTACATAATTTGGTATCAAACGAATGGGATAATTCTATATGCCCACCTAGGTTTAACTTAACAATGTTAAACTTAAACAACAAAATAAGCACAGTTTAAGCTACGCACATAAAAAAATAACAGACGGCCAACGCCATAAAAATATCGTTTGTCAATACTAAATTAAGCTTTCGACTTTCCCACTTTTTAACACTGAAATTACCAATTTCTTTTTATGTTTCCCTAATTGAGAGGTGTTTTATAAAAGTATTTTGCCCCAACTAGTTCGACTAGTTTTGAATGCAGGGCGGTCCTCGACGTACACTGCGCGTCACTTGAATAGAACACCTCTGAAGTCGATTTTCTGTAGTTAATTTCTGTTAAGCCAAGCAAAATATGAATAAAATTTTTCTTTTCTTAAAGTTTATTTTATTATAGTAATTTGAGGAAAACTTCAAAGTTATTCAAAAGTTGTAAGTATACAACAGTGTTAGCCAATAAGTAACAAAATGTGGAGTCTTAAGTGTGTACCACTTGAATAGGTCACTTTAACTTAAAATTGTTTAAGAATATTTTAATCCTCTTTAAATAAAAATATTACTCAAAATAAAAATTAACATGTTTTGTTTAAAAATAAAAAAAAAAAATTTTTTAATAGTGTGTTGAGCCACTTTTTTTTCAAAACGTCATATTCGATCTGGAAGGGATTCATACAATTTTCGCAAATAATTCAAGGAAATCAAGGAAATGTGGAAGGGCCTTTTTCAATATACCATTTTAGCAGCTGGAAAGCTCCTTTTTCCGACTCAGACTCACTTCAAATTAAGCAAAAAGTTTGACTGAACCAAAATTCGTGTGCGCTTGCCAACGATACAAATTAAATAAAACGCATATTCTATTCAAATGGCGCAAGAATTCCATTGAATTTTTGCGAATGCAAACATAAAGTGTGAACAACTTTACAACGGTTCTATTTCAAAGCTTTGAATACACCAGAAAAAGCGAAAAATGCTTGAAATAAAATATGAAAAAATGAAGTAAGTCATCTCGGCGACATAGGTATACCATACACCACCACAACAAATGCATTTACGCAAAAACTCCTTCGGAGTGCGTTAAAGCAGCGTCAAACACTGGTCTGATGTCGTCTTTCGGATGCGCTTGTTGTCTGTGGTTGCACGTTTCGGGGCACCTGGACGTGGCTCATCAAAAACCAAAGTGCGACCACGTTGAGACTCGTTGAACCAATTTTTGACAGTCGCCATCGAAGGAGAAGAGTCACCGTACACAGCATTCAACCGCTCTTTGATTTCACTTGGCGATTTCCCTTCCAAAAACAAGAATCGAATAACCGACCGATAGTGCTCTTTTTCCATTTTTCTAAAATCCGTGGACACGCTCGAGGAGTCAAAACAAAACCACAAATTCGATTCCACTGAAATTTTTAGCTTTGTCGTCTATAAGATGGTTCTACACGATAATAAACTTTTCTTGCCATAGTGACGCCACTGGGCGGTGAGGCTAAGTACTTATTTTTGGCTTCGCTATATCTTGTAAAAGGTCTCAATTCAAATATCGGCAGCTTATTTCTATTTGCACTCAGTGTTTTATGTAGTCAAAATACTGACTAAAAGAACGCATTTTTTACATTATCGAAAAAATGCAAAAGCTAAATTTAAAGTTTTATTTTATAGTAAAATGTTTTTATCTTAAAAATAATATATAATTCCCAGCCTGAAAGAAATTAACACATTTTGTATGTTTCGTCTGATTTATTTATCGTTATCGGCGTTGTAGCCATTGTGAACTAAGAAATACATATATTTTTACAATTTATACTTAGAAAGTGAAGAATATGGACGTTTTAAAGAAAAATACAATTTTTGAAAATTAAAATGCTTTATTATTAACAAGATATACAAACGTTATTACTTGTGTGTGAATTGTTACCGAGCCGCGATAAATGTTCAAGTAGAAGTATGTTTGGGAAATCCCGTAAAAGACCGTCAGTTTTGTTGCTAAACCACATACAACCCGTAATTACGTTATATGTAAATATAACATCAATTATTTTACCTTTTTCTGCAAAATTGATGCTGAAGGCAATAACACATCAATTCTTTTGAATATTGAATTATAACCATATTTAAACATTATGGTGCATGATAGGCTACAACAATTAGCGTATAATTTTAACGATTTTTTTCTTATTTATAAATTTATGCAAGTAATGTTCTTTTAAATGTACGACGGTTTTCAATTAATTAGAACGTTTAAGACAATCTGAAAAAATAAACATGAACATAATGCATATGTATGGAAATACAACGTAGCTCTATGTTTTTAAAAAAAAGATTTATTTTTCAAATAAAACTACTTATAAGTAATTATAGAGTAATGTATGTATATATATATATATTTTTTTTATAAAAATATGGCTACTATGAAATCGCACGACATTTTGTATTTATTGATCAAACCCAAATTATAAAGCAAAACTTTGAAAAGTTTTGCAAGACATTTTCTCTTTAAATTATTTTAAAACAGCTATGTACATTCGTTTTAATCAAAAACAATTATTTCCAAGATGAAAATTAACACACAGGTTTATATTGAACGACCCACATTTGGTTAGTAACAATGGGGCAACTGTAGATACTGTATGTATGAAGCTGACGTACGAAGATGTATTTGGGGTAGACGACGACATATAAATAAACTGCTTAAGAGCTTGTTTGATGAGTACTTGGGTGACTCTTGTAAAAATTGAGTGATAATGGAAGAGAGTGTCGATTTTAAGACGCTTTTAGTAGACGTTGCATGCTATTGTGGAATCTGAGCAAGGCCAAGCTGCCCCTGTTGCTGCTGTAAGTGTGATGGTAAGACGCTGGTAGCCTGATTGGCAGGTGAGGATATGGTCATGCTATTAATGGTCTGTGTTACAGGTGACACAATTTGCGAAGGCTGGCTATGATAAGTACTCCCGACTTGGGATTGGGGTATCATATGATGTTGGCTGCTTAGCTTGGAGCCATCTTCCGCTTTTTCTTCCTCCCGACGCTTTAAACATGCCGCTTTTGGATTTAAATTGCGTTCCCTTACTTGCTGTTCTAGTGTCATAATTACCTCGACAGCCATATTCAGGATACCTAGCTTGGTTTGAGGTTTATCCGATTTTAAATGCGTCATACACATTCGTCCCAATTATTTTAACGCTTCATTTATATCACGTATACGAATTCGTTCACGGGCGTTATTGGCCTGTCGACGCTCCTTCTCTCGGATCGCTTTGACAGCTGGTTCGGCATCATCGTCATCCACCGCCGAAGAGCAATAACGTCTTGGTCTTTTGGACCCTTTTGCTCCTTGTGACAATTGTTGCAACTGTTGTTGTGACGATTCAATCGAACTTGTTGGTTTTGTGTCGGAAATATCTAAACTCGTTAAATTGGATGTAGTGGATACTCCTACTCCTGACGTAATCGCATTAATAGAAGTAGAAGTGTGTTCCTTACGTTTTTTCGATTGTTTTGATGGTCCGCATGTCGATGAGCTACGTTCTAATTTGATATTCGTTAAACCAGTACCGGCACCAGAGCCGACTGTTTGAACCGTAGCAGAACCTGTTGTGCCAAGAGATAGTACTTCATGTGCGTGTGCACTAGGCGTATTCGGTACACCACCACTACCAGCCGAGCTACCACTTATGAGATGGGAAGGCGAATGGGGCACAAAAGAGGATAATGTATCAATATTATCCATTGATGTCAGCGATGGATTCACTACCGTTGCTAACATTTCAGGTTCACAATGATTCCGAAGAACGTTAAGTGCATCATCTAGACGTTCTTCCATTCTCACACCTTGAAACACTGAAGCCATTGTATGCAAACCGGACACAGGCACTATATCACTTGAATAACTTGAACTAGCAGGTCCGTTTAACACAGGGTGACCCCATCCTGTGGCTCCAGAAACATTAGAAGCATCTCCTACACCAGACTGTGTTAGGGGCGGTGGCGAATTTACAGGTGTAGATGGATTTGAACTAAAGCTACTGATGCTTTGATCTGCCACTGCAGCTGACATGTACATCTGTTGACGCAGTGATGTGGTCGAAGAACTACCAACTATACCAGATTTCACGGTCGCACCAAAGGCATCTGCATTCTGCACTGCAGGACTCAGCTGACTGTGGTGGGAATGGGAATGTGCATGTGAATGTGAGTGTGGGGTGTGATTGTTCGAATGGTGACCATGTACTACATGTGTATGCGGTCCAGTCGCCGTTAGTAAAGTATGATGAGCTTGTGCTGTGTTTTGATTGTGCGTTTGTGGTGAGTTATACACAGACGGAGAATGCACTACTGTTGGTGTTGGCCCACCCAAACTTGGTAAATTGGCACCTCCACCTGGTCGAAACGAACTCATTGGTGGTAAGGATGTAGACACCGGACTGTGCATGCCAATGCGACTTTCACCGCTACCTATGTTCATTCCAAGGTTCGCACTAGCTGTTATGCCATCGGTATTCTGGACTTGATGATCTATTGCATGACCAGCTAAGGGGGTGTTGGTTTGATAGGTCCCTTGTCCCATATAACTGTTACTACTATTTATTTGAGATTGGTACCATCCGGCACTCGTTGTAGCAGCTCCAGTGTCAAAGTACTGATCCACAGTCGTTGTATAAGCAAATCGGTTATTAGAGCTTCCATTGTTTCCTTCATGAAGTGAATTAAATTCGTTTGGATACATGCTGTTTTCTACAGCAAGTCCAACATAAGGCGAATGATATCCACCACCGGCACGTTCGGATCCAGCTGTCCCTGTGGTCTGCTTATTAGCGATTTTATTGAAACAGTTCTGAAACACCTCGTACAAGTGCATTGGTTCATCGTCACTGGTCGCCATGGCTGGGAAATCAGTTGGAACACTGTGAAAGAAACATGAATTTTTATCTTGATTTTAATTTAATGTAAATTTCAATTTTGTTTAAGACTATTACGTCAATAATAGCTGTTGAGTTTGGCGCTAAGGTTCGATGTTTTAGCGGGCCCACAAGAAAACACTTCACTTTTCACGTGATACTTCATTTATTTCTTCCACGTGTATTTCTTATGCTAATGGTAGGTTAAGTTTGTGTGTGTATGCAGTATGCGAGCCGTCTGCGAGCCGCTATAAATTAATCGCCCTTACTCGCGGTTGTAACCAAACTGTTCTGTCCGCCGCTTAGTAACAAGCATAGAACCTAACATGTAAGCTTAAAGCGCAAGATGCAACGGTTAATTTCCCAGCACGTAGGCTGGCGCTTAAGTATAAGAATGAAATTGAAAGAGAATGAGTGATATGGGTTAACCCATTGGTGGCTGCGTCGGGTCTGCTGGGCAGTTAGCGGATTTCGGCGGCAACAATAGCGATCAAATGTTTGTTGTAAAAACTATAAAACATATTAAATAATCTGATTTTTAAACTTAACTCTTTATTGTTGATATTAAAAAAAAAAAAGAATCTTTCAAATTATTATTTAAAATATTTGAATACATTTCCACGTGATTACTAAGTCAAGCAGGGAGGCTCCCTTATCTCGGATAAATGGTTTTAGAAGTACAGCTGCGAACTTAAAAATAGCACCACTTGCTTATGAAATGTGTTGAAAGGATTCATAGTTTTATTGAGAGGTTTAAGGATTTGTCCACGCAATCGTGACGTCCGATATATGGCTGCGCCCCACGGTCGGGCGGGAGGTGGACAGCTCTCTGCTTGGGCCTGTGCGAAACGTACTTCGCATTGTATGCGTCAACGTCCAACCAAGAAGCTGACTTGCATGCAGTTGGGGCTTCGATGCAAAGGACCTTCTATAGTTAATTTGTTTCTTAGATAGGTATTGGTAATTCCCTAGGTTAAATAAGTGGCACTGCACCTCAGGTTCTTCCCTGGTTCATACAGTGCCCATTGCGCAGCCGGCACCCCCATCGAGGGTTCAGTTAAGACATTTGAACGTTGCAAATCATTTTTCGCTCTTAAACGTTTTTCCGATATCAGCTTAACGTCGATATCAATTGAGTCTAGGAATAGTGACAATTCGTATTTCTGCTTGGAGATGCCTAACATGCCTGTTAGCATTTCAGAGACATAGAAGTAGGGAAGATGTTTATTATAAATAAGCTTCTGGATGAACAGATTTTGATTTTAGAAGGGATAGTACATCTAACAGCATTGGCGAGGAATACTCCCGTTGTTTTTGAAGGCATTGTAAAAACCGTTGGTCCAGCTAAAGGTTTCCGCCCGTTATTTAAGGTCCTTCCACACAGGACATCCTCTGTAGAAAGCAGTATAGTTCCCTCCACAGTTACTGCATTGTCTTAATACGACGCGTCGTTGGTTCTGTCCTTGGTGCAAGTCTTTATGATGTTCAGAAAAGCTAACACAAACTGACGTACAGTTGCAATTGTAAACCGTGTGTTTGTATTCTTGGCAGTTCTTGCACTATGGCGGCTGGGATCTCTTGTAGGGTTCCTCTATGATGATCTTTCTGTACCGAAACCCATTTTATCACGCAACCTTTTTGACCAATTCTGCAAATTGTTATTGCATTGTGTCTGCACTATTGCTTGGTGTCCATCCCCCGTGTTCAAACCAGGCTACGCCCTTGACTAATAATGTTGTGAAATAATGTGAAATATTATACCGACTGTATAAATATTTAAAAACTAAACAAATACAGTTAGTTTAATTTATGGTAAAATGGTTATATATGTGTCTCTTCTGCTGCCATTGTTTCCATAAATTCTCATATTATGATCAAGATTCGAATAGAAAATTTTTAATTTTAGCAAAATGCGATAATGTAAACATAAAAAAAAATTGGGTCAAGATTCGATTTTTTATACATTTTATCCTAAAGCTCGGGAACGAACAACACTTGTAGCCCTTTCAATTCTAAGAAACTTTGCTGAAGAAAGTTTGTAAATGAAAAAAATACCCTTTTCGAAAAAATGGCAAGCTTGATGAAAAACTTCCGCAAAAAATTGTGTATGAAAAAACTAATGATGCAGTTCGATTCGCAGGACCCGAAATCGAAACCATCGAGTTTTGTCTGTTTTGCGATTTTTTGATAATTATTTACTTCTGCTACTAGGGTCCAAAACAGTCTTAAGGTACATAATTTGGTATCAAACGAATGGGATAATTCTATATGCCCACCTAGGTTTAACTTAACAATGTTAAACTTAAACAACAAAATAAGCACAGTTTAAGCTACGCACATAAAAAAATAACAGACGGCCAACGCCATAAAAATACTAAATACTTGTCAATACTAAATTAAGCTTTCGACTTTCCCACTTTTTAACACTGAAATTACCAATTTCTTTTTATGTTTCCCTAATTGAGAGGTGTTTTATAAAAGTATTTTGCCCCAACTAGTTCGACTAGTTTTGAATGCAGGGCGGTCCTCGACGTACACTGCGCGTCACTTGAATAGAACACCTCTGAAGTCGATTTTCTGTAGTTAATTTCTGTTAAGCCAAGCAAAATATGAATAAAATTTTTCTTTTCTTAAAGTTTATTTTATTATAGTAATTTGAGGAAAACTTCAAAGTTATTCAAAAGTTGTAAGTATACAACAGTGTTAGCCAATAAGTAACAAAATGTGGAGTCTTAAGTGTGTACCACTTGAATAGGTCACTTTAACTTAAAATTGTTTAAGAATATTTTAATCCTCTTTAAATAAAAATATTACTCAAAATAAAAATTAACATGTTTTGTTTAAAAATAAAAAAAAAAAAATTTTTTAATAGTGTGTTGAGCCACCTTTTTTTTCAAAACGTCATATTCGATCTGGAAGGGATTCATACAATTTTCGCAAATAATTCAAGGAAATCAAGGAAATGTGGAAGGGCCTTTTTCAATATACCATTTTAGCAGCTGGAAAGCTCCTTTTTCCGACTCAGACTCACTTCAAATTAAGCAAAAAGTTTGACTGAACCAAAATTCGTGTGCGCTTGCCAACGATACAAATTAAATAAAACGCATATTCTATTCAAATGGCGCAAGAATTCCATTGAATTTTTGCGAATGCAAACATAAAGTGTGAACAACTTTACAACGGTTCTATTTCAAAGCTTTGAATACACCAGAAAAAGCGAAAAATGCTTGAAATAAAATATGAAAAAATGAAGTAAGTCATCTCGGCGACATAGGTATACCATACACCACCACAACAAATGCATTTACGCAAAAACTCCTTCGGAGTGCGTTAAAGCAGCGTCAAACACTGGTCTGATGTCGTCTTTCGGATGCGCTTGTTGTCTGTGGTTGCACGTTTCGGGGCACCTGGACGTGGCTCATCAAAAACCAAAGTGCGACCACGTTGAGACTCGTTGAACCAATTTTTGACAGTCGCCATCGAAGGAGAAGAGTCACCGTACACAGCATTCAACCGCTCTTTGATTTCACTTGGCGATTTCCCTTCCAAAAACAAGAATCGAATAACCGACCGATAGTGCTCTTTTTCCATTTTTCTAAAATCCGTGGACACGCTCGAGGAGTCAAAGCAAAACCACAAATTCGATTCCACTGAAATTTTTAGCTTTGTCGTCTATAAGATGGTTCTACACGATAATAAACTTTTCTTGCCATAGTGACGCCACTGGGCGGTGAGGCTAAGTACTTATTTTTGGCTTCGCTATATCTTGTAAAAGGTCTCAATTCAAATATCGGCAGCTTATTTCTATTTGCACTCAGTGTTTTATGTAGTCAAAATACTGACTAAAAGAACGCATTTTTTACATTATCGAAAAAATGCAAAAGCTAAATTTAAAGTTTTATTTTATAGTAAAATGTTTTTATCTTAAAAATAATATATAATTCCCAGCCTGAAAGAAATTAACACATTTTGTATGTTTCGTCTGATTTATTTATCGTTATCGGCGTTGTAGCCATTGTGAACTAAGAAATACATATATTTTTACAATTTATACTTAGAAAGTGAAGAATATGGACGTTTTAAAGAAAAATACAATTTTTGAAAATTAAAATGCTTTATTATTAACAAGATATACAAACGTTATTACTTGTGTGTGAATTGTTACCGAGCCGCGATAAATGTTCAAGTAGAAGTATGTTTGGGAAATCCCGTAAAAGACCGTCAGTTTTGTTGCTAAACCACATACAACCCGTAATTACGTTATATGTAAATATAACATCAATTATTTTACCTTTTTCTGCAAAATTGATGCTGAAGGCAATAACACATCAATTCTTTTGAATATTGAATTATAACCATATTTAAACATTATGGTGCATGATAGGCTACAACAATTAGCGTATAATTTTAACGATTTTTTTCTTATTTATAAATTTATGCAAGTAATGTTCTTTTAAATGTACGACGGTTTTCAATTAATTAGAACGTTTAAGACAATCTGAAAAAATAAACATGAACATAATGCATATGTATGGAAATACAACGTAGCTCTATGTTTTTAAAAAAAGATTTATTTTTCAAATAAAACTACTTATAAGTAATTATAGAGTAATGTATGTATATATATATATTTTTTTTATAAAAATATGGCTACTATGAAATCGCACGACATTTTGTATTTATTGATCAAACCCAAATTATAAAGCAAAACTTTGAAAAGTTTTGCAAGACATTTTCTCTTTAAATTATTTTAAAACAGCTATGTACATTCGTTTTAATCAAAAACAATTATTTCCAAGATGAAAATTAACACACAGGTTTATATTGAACGACCCACATTTGGTTAGTAACAATGGGGAAACTGTAGATACTGTATGTATGAAGCTGACGTACGAAGATGTATTTGGGGTAGACGACGACATATAAATAAACTGCTTAAGAGCTTGTTTGATGAGTACTTGGGTGACTCTTGTAAAAATTGAGTGATAATGGAAGAGAGTGTCGATTTTAAGACGCTTTTAGTAGACGTTGCATGCTATTGTGGAATCTGAGCAAGGCCAAGCTGCCCCTGTTGCTGCTGTAAGTGTGATGGTAAGACGCTGGTAGCCTGATTGGCAGGTGAGGATATGGTCATGCTATTAATGGTCTGTGTTACAGGTGACACAATTTGCGAAGGCTGGCTATGATAAGTACTCCCGACTTGGGATTGGGGTATCATATGATGTTGGCTGCTTAGCTTGGAGCCATCTTCCGCTTTTTCTTCCTCCCGACGCTTTAAACATGCCGCTTTTGGATTTAAATTGCGTTCCCTTACTTGCTGTTCTAGTGTCATAATTACCTCGACAGCCATATTCAGGATACCTAGCTTGGTTTGAGGTTTATCCGATTTTAAATGCGTCATACACATTCGTCCCAATTATTTTAACGCTTCATTTATATCACGTATACGAATTCGTTCACGGGCGTTATTGGCCTGTCGACGCTCCTTCTCTCGGATCGCTTTGACAGCTGGTTCGGCATCATCGTCATCCACCGCCGAAGAGCAATAACGTCTTGGTCTTTTGGACCCTTTTGCTCCTTGTGACAATTGTTGCAACTGTTGTTGTGACGATTCAATCGAACTTGTTGGTTTTGTGTCGGAAATATCTAAACTCGTTAAATTGGATGTAGTGGATACTCCTACTCCTGACGTAATCGCATTAATAGAAGTAGAAGTGTGTTCCTTACGTTTTTTCGATTGTTTTGATGGTCCGCATGTCGATGAGCTACGTTCTAATTTGATATTCGTTAAACCAGTACCGGCACCAGAGCCGACTGTTTGAACCGTAGCAGAACCTGTTGTGCCAAGAGATAGTACTTCATGTGCGTGTGCACTAGGCGTATTCGGTACACCACCACTACCAGCCGAGCTACCACTTATGAGATGGGAAGGCGAATGGGGCACAAAAGAGGATAATGTATCAATATTATCCATTGATGTCAGCGATGGATTCACTACCGTTGCTAACATTTCAGGTTCACAATGATTCCGAAGAACGTTAAGTGCATCATCTAGACGTTCTTCCATTCTCACACCTTGAAACACTGAAGCCATTGTATGCAAACCGGACACAGGCACTATATCACTTGAATAACTTGAACTAGCAGGTCCGTTTAACACAGGGTGACCCCATCCTGTGGCTCCAGAAACATTAGAAGCATCTCCTACACCAGACTGTGTTAGGGGCGGTGGCGAATTTACAGGTGTAGATGGATTTGAACTAAAGCTACTGATGCTTTGATCTGCCACTGCAGCTGACATGTACATCTGTTGACGCAGTGATGTGGTCGAAGAACTACCAACTATACCAGATTTCACGGTCGCACCAAAGGCATCTGCATTCTGCACTGCAGGACTCAGCTGACTGTGGTGGGAATGGGAATGTGCATGTGAATGTGAGTGTGGGGTGTGATTGTTCGAATGGTGACCATGTACTACATGTGTATGCGGTCCAGTCGCCGTTAGTAAAGTATGATGAGCTTGTGCTGTGTTTTGATTGTGCGTTTGTGGTGAGTTATACACAGACGGAGAATGCACTACTGTTGGTGTTGACCCACCCAAACTTGGTAAATTGGCACCTCCACCTGGTCGAAACGAACTCATTGGTGGTAAGGATGTAGACACCGGACTGTGCATGCCAATGCGACTTTCACCGCTACCTATGTTCATTCCAAGGTTCGCACTAGCTGTTATGCCATCGGTATTCTGGACTTGATGATCTATTGCATGACCAGCTAAGGGGGTGTTGGTTTGATAGGTCCCTTGTCCCATATAACTGTTACTACTATTTATTTGAGATTGGTACCATCCGGCACTCGTTGTAGCAGCTCCAGTGTCAAAGTACTGATCCACAGTCGTTGTATAAGCAAATCGGTTATTAGAGCTTCCATTGTTTCCTTCATGAAGTGAATTAAATTCGTTTGGATACATGCTGTTTTCTACAGCAAGTCCAACATAAGGCGAATGATATCCACCACCGGCACGTTCGGATCCAGCTGTCCCTGTGGTCTGCTTATTAGCGATTTTATTGAAACAGTTCTGAAACACCTCGTACAAGTGCATTGGTTCATCGTCACTGGTCGCCATGGCTGGGAAATCAGTTGGAACACTGTGAAAGAAACATGAATTTTTATCTTGATTTTAATTTAATGTAAATTTCAATTTTGTTTAAGACTATTACGTCAATAATAGCTGTTGAGTTTGGCGCTAAGGTTCGATGTTTTAGCGGGCCCACAAGAAAACACTTCACTTTTCACGTGATACTTCATTTATTTCTTCCACGTGTATTTCTTATGCTAATGGTAGGTTAAGTTTGTGTGTGTATGCAGTATGCGAGCCGTCTGCGAGCCGCTATAAATTAATCGCCCTTACTCGCGGTTGTAACCAAACTGTTCTGTCCGCCGCTTAGTAACAAGCATAGAACCTAACATGTAAGCTTAAAGCGCAAGATGCAACGGTTAATTTCCCAGCACGTAGGCTGGCGCTTAAGTATAAGAATGAAATTGAAAGAGAATGAGTGATATGGGTTAACCCATTGGTGGCTGCGTCGGGTCTGCTGGGCAGTTAGCGGATTTCGGCGGCAACAATAGCGATCAAATGTTTGTTGTAAAAACTATAAAACATATTAAATAATCTGATTTTTAAACTTAACTCTTTATTGTTGATATTAAAAAAAAAAGAATCTTTCAAATTATTATTTAAAATATTTGAATACATTTCCACGTGATTACTAAGTCAAGCAGGGAGGCTCCCTTATCTCGGATAAATGGTTTTAGAAGTACAGCTGCGAACTTAAAAATAGCACCACTTGCTTAGGAAATGTGTTGAAAGGATTCATAGTTTTATTGAGAGGTTTAAGGATTTGTCCACGCAATCGTGACGTCCGATATATGGCTGCGCCCCACGGTCGGGCGGGAGGTGGACAGCTCTCTGCTTGGGCCTGTGCGAAACGTACTTCGCATTGTATGCGTCAACGTCCAACCAAGAAGCTGACTTGCATGCAGTTGGGGCTTCGATGCAAAGGACCTTCTATAGTTAATTTGTTTCTTAGATAGGTATTGGTAATTCCCTAGGTTAAATAAGTGGCACTGCACCTCAGGTTCTTCCCTGGTTCATACAGTGCCCATTGCGCAGCCGGCACCCCCATCGAGGGTTCAGTTAAGACATTTGAACGTTGCAAATCATTTTTCGCTCTTAAACGTTTTTCCGATATCAGCTTAACGTCGATATCAATTGAGTCTAGGAATAGTGACAATTCGTATTTCTGCTTGGAGATGCCTAACATGCCTGTTAGCATTTCAGAGACATAGAAGTAGGGAAGATGTTTATTATAAATAAGCTTCTGGATGAACAGATTTTGATTTTAGAAGGGATAGTACATCTAACAGCATTGGCGAGGAATACTCCCGTTGTTTTTGAAGGCATTGTAAAAACCGTTGGTCCAGCTAAAGGTTTCCGCCCGTTATTTAAGGTCCTTCCACACAGGACATCCTCTGTAGAAAGCAGTATAGTTCCCTCCACAGTTACTGCATTGTCTTAATACGACGCGTCGTTGGTTCTGTCCTTGGTGCAAGTCTTTATGATGTTCAGAAAAGCTAACACAAACTGACGTACAGTTGCAATTGTAAACCGTGTGTTTGTATTCTTGGCAGTTCTTGCACTATGGCGGCTGGGATCTCTTGTAGGGTTCCTCTATGATGATCTTTCTGTACCGAAACCCATTTTATCACGCAACCTTTTTGACCAATTCTGCAAATTGTTATTGCATTGTGTCTGCACTATTGCTTGGTGTCCATCCCCCGTGTTCAAACCAGGCTACGCCCTTGACTAATAATGTTGTGAAATAATGTGAAATATTATACCGACTGTATAAATATTTAAAAACTAAACAAATACAGTTAGTTTAATTTATGGTAAAATGGTTATATATGTGTCTCTTCTGCTGCCATTGTTTCCATAAATTCTCATATTATGATCAAGATTCGAATAGAAAATTTTTAATTTTAGCAAAATGCGATAATGTAAACATAAAAAAAATTGGGTCAAGATTCGATTTTTTATACATTTTATCCTAAAGCTCGGGAACGAACAACACTTGTAGCCCTTTCAATTCTAAGAAACTTTGCTGAAGAAAGTTTGTAAATGAAAAAAATACCCTTTTCGAAAAAATGGCAAGCTTGATGAAAAACTTCCGCAAAAAATTGTGTATGAAAAAACTAATGATGCAGTTCGATTCGCAGGACCCGAAATCGAAACCATCGAGTTTTGTCTGTTTTGCGATTTTTTGATAATTATTTACTTCTGCTACTAGGGTCCAAAACAGTCTTAAGGTACATAATTTGGTATCAAACGAATGGGATAATTCTATATGCCCACCTAGGTTTAACTTAACAATGTTAAACTTAAACAACAAAATAAGCACAGTTTAAGCTACGCACATAAAAAAATAACAGACGGCCAACGCCATAAAAATATCGTTTGTCAATACTAAATTAAGCTTTCGACTTTCCCACTTTTTAACACTGAAATTACCAATTTCTTTTTATGTTTCCCTAATTGAGAGGTGTTTTATAAAAGTATTTTGCCCCAACTAGTTCGACTAGTTTTGAATGCAGGGCGGTCCTCGACGTACACTGCGCGTCACTTGAATAGAACACCTCTGAAGTCGATTTTCTGTAGTTAATTTCTGTTAAGCCAAGCAAAATATGAATAAAATTTTTCTTTTCTTAAAGTTTATTTTATTATAGTAATTTGAGGAAAACTTCAAAGTTATTCAAAAGTTGTAAGTATACAACAGTGTTAGCCAATAAGTAACAAAATGTGGAGTCTTAAGTGTGTACCACTTGAATAGGTCACTTTAACTTAAAATTGTTTAAGAATATTTTAATCCTCTTTAAATAAAAATATTACTCAAAATAAAAATTAACATGTTTTGTTTAAAAATAAAAAAAAAAAAAATTTTTTAATAGTGTGTTGAGCCACCTTTTTTTTCAAAACGTCATATTCGATCTGGAAGGGATTCATACAATTTTCGCAAATAATTCAAGGAAATCAAGGAAATGTGGAAGGGCCTTTTTCAATATACCATTTTAGCAGCTGGAAAGCTCCTTTTTCCGACTCAGACTCACTTCAAATTAAGCAAAAAGTTTGACTGAACCAAAATTCGTGTGCGCTTGCCAACGATACAAATTAAATAAAACGCATATTCTATTCAAATGGCGCAAGAATTCCATTGAATTTTTGCGAATGCAAACATAAAGTGTGAACAACTTTACAACGGTTCTATTTCAAAGCTTTGAATACACCAGAAAAAGCGAAAAATGCTTGAAATAAAATATGAAAAAATGAAGTAAGTCATCTCGGCGACATAGGTATACCATACACCACCACAACAAATGCATTTACGCAAAAACTCCTTCGGAGTGCGTTAAAGCAGCGTCAAACACTGGTCTGATGTCGTCTTTCGGATGCGCTTGTTGTCTGTGGTTGCACGTTTCGGGGCACCTGGACGTGGCTCATCAAAAACCAAAGTGCGACCACGTTGAGACTCGTTGAACCAATTTTTGACAGTCGCCATCGAAGGAGAAGAGTCACCGTACACAGCATTCAACCGCTCTTTGATTTCACTTGGCGATTTCCCTTCCAAAAACAAGAATCGAATAACCGACCGATAGTGCTCTTTTTCCATTTTTCTAAAATCCGTGGACACGCTCGAGGAGTCAAAACAAAACCACAAATTCGATTCCACTGAAATTTTTAGCTTTGTCGTCTATAAGATGGTTCTACACGATAATAAACTTTTCTTGCCATAGTGACGCCACTGGGCGGTGAGGCTAAGTACTTATTTTTGGCTTCGCTATATCTTGTAAAAGGTCTCAATTCAAATATAGGCAGCTTATTTCTATTTGCACTCAGTGTTTTATGTAGTCAAAATACTGACTAAAAGAACGCATTTTTTACATTATCGAAAAAATGCAAAAGCTAAATTTAAAGTTTTATTTTATAGTAAAATGTTTTTATCTTAAAAATAATATATAATTCCCAGCCTGAAAGAAATTAACACATTTTGTATGTTTCGTCTGATTTATTTATCGTTATCGGCGTTGTAGCCATTGTGAACTAAGAAATACATATATTTTTACAATTTATACTTAGAAAGTGAGGAATATGGACGTTTTAAAGAAAAATACAATTTTTGAAAATTAAAATGCTTTATTATTAACAAGATATACAAACGTTATTACTTGTGTGTGAATTGTTACCGAGCCGCGATAAATGTTCAAGTAGAAGTATGTTTGGGAAATCCCGTAAAAGACCGTCAGTTTTGTTGCTAAACCACATACAACCCGTAATTACGTTATATGTAAATATAACATCAATTATTTTACCTTTTTCTGCAAAATTGATGCTGAAGGCAATAACACATCAATTCTTTTGAATATTGAATTATAACCATATTTAAACATTATGGTGCATGATAGGCTACAACAATTAGCGTATAATTTTAACGTTTTTTTTCTTATTTATAAATTTATGCAAGTAATGTTCTTTTAAATGTACGACGGTTTTCAATTAATTAGAACGTTTAAGACAATCTGAAAAAATAAACATGAACATAATGCATATGTATGGAAATACAACGTAGCTCTATGTTTTTAAAAAAAAGATTTATTTTTCAAATAAAACTACTTATAAGTAATTATAGAGTAATGTATGTATATATATATATTTTTTTTGATATGGGTTAACCCATTGGTGGCTGCGTCGGGTCTGCTGGGCAGTTAGCGGATTTCGGCGGCAACAATAGCGATCAAATGTTTGTTGTAAAAACTATAAAACATATTAAATAATCTGATTTTTAAACTTAACTCTTTATTGTTGATATTAAAAAAAAAAAGAATCTTTCAAATTATTATTTAAAATATTTGAATACATTTCCACGTGATTACTAAGTCAAGCAGGGAGGCTCCCTTATCTCGGATAAATGGTTTTAGAAGTACAGCTGCGAACTTAAAAATAGCACCACTTGCTTAGGAAATGTGTTGAAAGGATTCATAGTTTTATTGAGAGGTTTAAGGATTTGTCCACGCAATCGTGACGTCCGATATATGGCTGCGCCCCACGGTCGGGCGGGAGGTGGACAGCTCTCTGCTTGGGCCTGTGCGAAACGTACTTCGCATTGTATGCGTCAACGTCCAACCAAGAAGCTGACTTGCATGCAGTTGGGGCTTCGATGCAAAGGACCTTCTATAGTTAATTTGTTTCTTAGATAGGTATTGGTAATTCCCTAGGTTAAATAAGTGGCACTGCACCTCAGGTTCTTCCCTGGTTCATACAGTGCCCATTGCGCAGCCGGCACCCCCATCGAGGGTTCAGTTAAGACATTTGAACGTTGCAAATCATTTTTCGCTCTTAAACGTTTTTCCGATATCAGCTTAACGTCGATATCAATTGAGTCTAGGAATAGTGACAATTCGTATTTCTGCTTGGAGATGCCTAACATGCCTGTTAGCATTTCAGAGACATAGAAGTAGGGAAGATGTTTATTATAAATAAGCTTCTGGATGAACAGATTTTGATTTTAGAAGGGATAGTACATCTAACAGCATTGGCGAGGAATACTCCCGTTGTTTTTGAAGGCATTGTAAAAACCGTTGGTCCAGCTAAAGGTTTCCGCCCGTTATTTAAGGTCCTTCCACACAGGACATCCTCTGTAGAAAGCAGTATAGTTCCCTCCACAGTTACTGCATTGTCTTAATACGACGCGTCGTTGGTTCTGTCCTTGGTGCAAGTCTTTATGATGTTCAGAAAAGCTAACACAAACTGACGTACAGTTGCAATTGTAAACCGTGTGTTTGTATTCTTGGCAGTTCTTGCACTATGGCGGCTGGGATCTCTTGTAGGGTTCCTCTATGATGATCTTTCTGTACCGAAACCCATTTTATCACGCAACCTTTTTGACCAATTCTGCAAATTGTTATTGCATTGTGTCTGCACTATTGCTTGGTGTCCATCCCCCGTGTTCAAACCAGGCTACGCCCTTGACTAATAATGTTGTGAAATAATGTGAAATATTATACCGACTGTATAAATATTTAAAAACTAAACAAATACAGTTAGTTTAATTTATGGTAAAATGGTTATATATGTGTCTCTTCTGCTGCCATTGTTTCCATAAATTCTCATATTATGATCAAGATTCGAATAGAAAATTTTTAATTTTAGCAAAATGCGATAATGTAAACATAAAAAAAATTGGGTCAAGATTCGATTTTTTATACATTTTATCCTAAAGCTCGGGAACGAACAACACTTGTAGCCCTTTCAATTCTAAGAAACTTTGCTGAAGAAAGTTTGTAAATGAAAAAAATACCCTTTTCGAAAAAATGGCAAGCTTGATGAAAAACTTCCGCAAAAAATTGTGTATGAAAAAACTTATGATGCAGTTCGATTCGCAGGACCCGAAATCGAAACCATCGAGTTTTGTCTGTTTTGCGATTTTTTGATAATTATTTACTTCTGCTACTAGGGTCCAAAACAGTCTTAAGGTACATAATTTGGTATCAAACGAATGGGATAATTCTATATGCCCACCTAGGTTTAACTTAACAATGTTAAACTTAAACAACAAAATAAGCACAGTTTAAGCTACGCACATAAAAAAATAACAGACGGCCAACGCCATAAAAATACTAAATACTTGTCAATACTAAATTAAGCTTTCGACTTTCCCACTTTTTAACACTGAAATTACCAATTTCTTTTTATGTTTCCCTAATTGAGAGGTGTTTTATAAAAGTATTTTGCCCCAACTAGTTCGACTAGTTTTGAATGCAGGGCGGTCCTCGACGTACACTGCGCGTCACTTGAATAGAACACCTCTGAAGTCGATTTTCTGTAGTTAATTTCTGTTAAGCCAAGCAAAATATGAATAAAATTTTTCTTTTCTTAAAGTTTATTTTATTATAGTAATTTGAGGAAAACTTCAAAGTTATTCAAAAGTTGTAAGTATACAACAGTGTTAGCCAATAAGTAACAAAATGTGGAGTCTTAAGTGTGTACCACTTGAATAGGTCACTTTAACTTAAAATTGTTTAAGAATATTTTAATCCTCTTTAAATAAAAATATTACTCAAAATAAAAATTAACATGTTTTGTTTAAAAATAAAAAAAAAAAAATTTTTTAATAGTGTGTTGAGCCACCTTTTTTTCAAAACGTCATATTCGATCTGGAAGGGATTCATACAATTTTCGCAAATAATTCAAGGAAATCAAGGAAATGTGGAAGGGCCTTTTTCAATATACCATTTTAGCAGCTGGAAAGCTCCTTTTTCCGACTCAGACTCACTTCAAATTAAGCAAAAAGTTTGACTGAACCAAAATTCGTGTGCGCTTGCCAACGATACAAATTAAATAAAACGCATATTCTATTCAAATGGCGCAAGAATTCCATTGAATTTTTGCGAATGCAAACATAAAGTGTGAACAACTTTACAACGGTTCTATTTCAAAGCTTTGAATACACCAGAAAAAGCGAAAAATGCTTGAAATAAAATATGAAAAAATGAAGTAAGTCATCTCGGCGACATAGGTATACCATACACCACCACAACAAATGCATTTACGCAAAAACTCCTTCGGAGTGCGTTAAAGCAGCGTCAAACACTGGTCTGATGTCGTCTTTCGGATGCGCTTGTTGTCTGTGGTTGCACGTTTCGGGGCACCTGGACGTGGCTCATCAAAAACCAAAGTGCGACCACGTTGAGACTCGTTGAACCAATTTTTGACAGTCGCCATCGAAGGAGAAGAGTCACCGTACACAGCATTCAACCGCTCTTTGATTTCACTTGGCGATTTCCCTTCCAAAAACAAGAATCGAATAACCGACCGATAGTGCTCTTTTTCCATTTTTCTAAAATCCGTGGACACGCTCGAGGAGTCAAAACAAAACCACAAATTCGATTCCACTGAAATTTTTAGCTTTGTCGTCTATAAGATGGTTCTACACGATAATAAACTTTTCTTGCCATAGTGACGCCACTGGGCGGTGAGGCTAAGTACTTATTTTTGGCTTCGCTATATCTTGTAAAAGGTCTCAATTCAAATATCGGCAGCTTATTTCTATTTGCACTCAGTGTTTTATGTAGTCAAAATACTGACTAAAAGAACGCATTTTTTACATTATCGAAAAAATGCAAAAGCTAAATTTAAAGTTTTATTTTATAGTAAAATGTTTTTATCTTAAAAATAATATATAATTCCCAGCCTGAAAGAAATTAACACATTTTGTATGTTTCGTCTGATTTATTTATCGTTATCGGCGTTGTAGCCATTGTGAACTAAGAAATACATATATTTTTACAATTTATACTTAGAAAGTGAAGAATATGGACGTTTTAAAGAAAAATACAATTTTTGAAAATTAAAATGCTTTATTATTAACAAGATATACAAACGTTATTACTTGTGTGTGAATTGTTACCGAGCCGCGATAAATGTTCAAGTAGAAGTATGTTTGGGAAATCCCGTAAAAGACCGTCAGTTTTGTTGCTAAACCACATACAACCCGTAATTACGTTATATGTAAATATAACATCAATTATTTTACCTTTTTCTGCAAAATTGATGCTGAAGGCAATAACACATCAATTCTTTTGAATATTGAATTATAACCATATTTAAACATTATGGTGCATGATAGGCTACAACAATTAGCGTATAATTTTAACGATTTTTTTCTTATTTATAAATTTATGCAAGTAATGTTCTTTTAAATGTACGACGGTTTTCAATTAATTAGAACGTTTAAGACAATCTGAAAAAATAAACATGAACATAATGCATATGTATGGAAATACAACGTAGCTCTATGTTTTTAAAAAAAAGATTTATTTTTCAAATAAAACTACTTATAAGTAATTATAGAGTAATGTATGTATATATATATATTTTTTTTATAAAAATATGGCTACTATGAAATCGCACGACATTTTGTATTTATTGATCAAACCCAAATTATAAAGCAAAACTTTGAAAAGTTTTGCAAGACATTTTCTCTTTAAATTATTTTAAAACAGCTATGTACATTCGTTTTAATCAAAAACAATTATTTCCAAGATGAAAATTAACACACAGGTTTATATTGAACGACCCACATTTGGTTAGTAACAATGGGGCAACTGTAGATACTGTATGTATGAAGCTGACGTACGAAGATGTATTTGGGGTAGACGACGACATATAAATAAACTGCTTAAGAGCTTGTTTGATGAGTACTTGGGTGACTCTTGTAAAAATTGAGTGATAATGGAAGAGAGTGTCGATTTTAAGACGCTTTTAGTAGACGTTGCATGCTATTGTGGAATCTGAGCAAGGCCAAGCTGCCCCTGTTGCTGCTGTAAGTGTGATGGTAAGACGCTGGTAGCCTGATTGGCAGGTGAGGATATGGTCATGCTATTAATGGTCTGTGTTACAGGTGACACAATTTGCGAAGGCTGGCTATGATAAGTACTCCCGACTTGGGATTGGGGTATCATATGATGTTGGCTGCTTAGCTTGGAGCCATCTTCCGCTTTTTCTTCCTCCCGACGCTTTAAACATGCCGCTTTTGGATTTAAATTGCGTTCCCTTACTTGCTGTTCTAGTGTCATAATTACCTCGACAGCCATATTCAGGATACCTAGCTTGGTTTGAGGTTTATCCGATTTTAAATGCGTCATACACATTCGTCCCAATTATTTTAACGCTTCATTTATATCACGTATACGAATTCGTTCACGGGCGTTATTGGCCTGTCGACGCTCCTTCTCTCGGATCGCTTTGACAGCTGGTTCGGCATCATCGTCATCCTCCGCCGAAGAGCAATAACGTCTTGGTCTTTTGGACCCTTTTGCTCCTTGTGACAATTGTTGCAACTGTTGTTGTGACGATTCAATCGAACTTGTTGGTTTTGTGTCGGAAATATCTAAACTCGTTAAATTGGATGTAGTGGATACTCTTACTCCTGACGTAATCGCATTAATAGAAGTAGAAGTGTGTTCCTTACGTTTTTTCGATTGTTTTGATGGTCCGCATGTCGATGAGCTACGTTCTAATTTGATATTCGTTAAACCAGTACCGGCACCAGAGCCGACTGTTTGAACCGTAGCAGAACCTGTTGTGCCAAGAGATAGTACTTCATGTGCGTGTGCACTAGGCGTATTCGGTACACCACCACTACCAGCCGAGCTACCACTTATGAGATGGGAAGGCGAATGGGGCACAAAAGAGGATAATGTATCAATATTATCCATTGATGTCAGCGATGGATTCACTACCGTTGCTAACATTTCAGGTTCACAATGATTCCGAAGAACGTTAAGTGCATCATCTAGACGTTCTTCCATTCTCACACCTTGAAACACTGAAGCCATTGTATGCAAACCGGACACAGGCACTATATCACTTGAATAACTTGAACTAGCAGGTCCGTTTAACACAGGGTGACCCCATCCTGTGGTTCCAGAAACATTAGAAGCATCTCCTACACCAGACTGTGTTAGGGGCGGTGGCGAATTTACAGGTGTAGATGGATTTGAACTAAAGCTACTGATGCTTTGATCTGCCACTGCAGCTGACATGTACATCTGTTGACGCAGTGATGTGGTCGAAGAACTACCAACTATACCAGATTTCACGGTCGCACCAAAGGCATCTGCATTCTGCACTGCAGGACTCAGCTGACTGTGGTGGGAATGGGAATGTGCATGTGAATGTGAGTGTGGGGTGTGATTGTTCGAATGGTGACCATGTACTACATGTGTATGCGGTCCAGTCGCCGTTAGTAAAGTATGATGAGCTTGTGCTGTGTTTTGATTGTGCGTTTGTGGTGAGTTATACACAGACGGAGAATGCACTACTGTTGGTGTTGGCCCACCCAAACTTGGTAAATTGGCACCTCCACCTGGTCGAAACGAACTCATTGGTGGTAAGGATGTAGACACCGGACTGTGCATGCCAATGCGACTTTCACCGCTACGTATGTTCATTCCAAGGTTCGCACTAGCTGTTATGCCATCGGTATTCTGGACTTGATGATCTATTGCATGACCAGCTAATGGGGTGTTGGTTTGATAGGTCCCTTGTCTCATATAACTGTTACTACTATTTATTTGAGATTGGTACCATCCGGCACTCGTTGTAGCAGCTCCAGTGTCAAAATACTGATCCACAGTCGTTGTATAAGCAAATCGGTTATTAGAGCTTCCATTGTTTCCTTCATGAAGTGAATTAAATTCGTTTGGATACATGCTGTTTTCTACAGCAAGTCCAACATAAGGCGAATGATATCCACCACCGGCACGTTCGGATCCAGCTGTCCCTGTGGTCTGCTTATTAGCGATTTTATTGAAACAGTTCTGAAACACCTCGTACAAGTGCATTGGTTCATCGTCACTGGTCGCCATGGCTGGGAAATCAGTTGGAACACTGTGAAAGAAACATGAATTTTTATCTTGATTTTAATTTAATGTAAATTTCAATTTTGTTTAAGACTATTACGTCAATAATAGCTGTTGAGTTTGGCGCTAAGGTTCGATGTTTTAGCGGGCCCACAAGAAAACACTTCACTTTTCACGTGATACTTCATTTATTTCTTCCACGTGTATTTCTTATGCTAATGGTAGGTTAAGTTTGTGTGTGTATGCAGTATGCGAGCCGTCTGCGAGCCGCTATAAATTAATCGCCCTTACTCGCGGTTGTAACCAAACTGTTCTGTCCGCCGCTTAGTAACAAGCATAGAACCTAACATGTAAGCTTAAAGCGCAAGATGCAACGGTTAATTTCCCAGCACGTAGGCTGGCGCTTAAGTATAAGAATGAAATTGAAAGAGAATGAGTGATATGGGTTAACCCATTGGTGGCTGCGTCGGGTCTGCTGGGCAGTTAGCGGATTTCGGCGGCAACAATAGCGATCAAATGTTTGTTGTAAAAACTATAAAACATATTAAATAATCTGATTTTTAAACTTAACTCTTTATTGTTGATATTAAAAAAAAAAAGAATCTTTCAAATTATTATTTAAAATATTTGAATACATTTCCACGTGATTACTAAGTCAAGCAGGGAGGCTCCCTTATCTCGGATAAATGGTTTTAGAAGTACAGCTGCGAACTTAAAAATAGCACCACTTGCTTAGGAAATGTGTTGAAAGGATTCATAGTTTTATTGAGAGGTTTAAGGATTTGTCCACGCAATCGTGACGTCCGATATATGGCTGCGCCCCACGGTCGGGCGGGAGGTGGACAGCTCTCTGCTTGGGCCTGCGCGAAACGTACTTCGCATTGTATGCGTCAACGTCCAACCAAGAAGCTGACTTGCATGCAGTTGGGGCTTCGATGCTGTAACGATCCTTTCTCGTCCTTCGGGATATTTATAATATCTCTTGGGCTAGGTTCGGCACAACAAAATTTATTTTGTGCCCCGGTGAAATCAGAACAGTTTTTTTTTATTGATTTGGGTATTATAATATGTTTATTTGCGATCGTTTATGGGCTTGATTGGTTATGACGAGTTTCTCTGCGGTATGTCTGGACTTGGACAGCGTTGGTGAGTCGTTTCGAATCCCTCGTCGTCCTTGCTTGTCTTCCCTTGACTGCGTATGGTACTTGTTATCCTTATTTAAGGATTTGTTGCTCTCGAATGAACTGTACAGGTTACTCGTAAGGCCTGTATAGTTCCTAGTTCCTTTTCTGCTCCTTGTGTTTCCTTGGTAAGTTCTTAAGGTTACTCGTAAGGCCTTAATGACTTGTTTGTTCCTTGTATTTTCCCTGGTAAGTTCTTAAGGTTACTCGTAAGGCCTTAATTACTTGTTACTTGATCATGCCTCGATGACTTGATGATCTGATCTGATTTGTGCCGCCTTTATATAGGCAGCTCCTCTGGCCTCTGGCACTGGCTGGTGTAGTACCGCTATACAGCTGGTATTTTTCCATCGGCCTCCTACTTTCACCCACGCATCCACTTGTTGCTATGCGTGGTGAAAGTCCCGTAGTTCTTGGCGCATATGTGTCCACTTTCTTTGTGGCTGCGCGCCCATTCGTTTCCTTGTCCTTGTCTTTCTCCCTTGTATGCATTGGCTTCTATCACTTTCACTCCGTTGGCGTCGCCTTTCTATTGGCCGCCCATCGTATCCCGTTGACTTTCTCTGCTTTCTTTTCTCTGTCGGCGCTGCCGTCGCCCGTCGCTCTCTTTGATCCACTCGTCATACCCAATTTCGCCCATATTCCTTCCACATTATGCTTATACATACATATATTAGTTGTATTAACTTAAATTATTGCTTAATAATGATTAGCCTGATTAAATTAATACACGAAATCATTTAATTTCCCATACAATCCCCTTTCATACGTATATCGTATCTGTTGGATAGCGGGCTTCCCCATTGTTCATCCCCCCCCTTCGGTTCGCATATTCCCTTATCCAATCCACAAACCATTATTGCTTCATACCAAGCATGCATGCCCCGCACCCGTCTCATGGGCTTGCTTGGCCCTCACTTTCATTTTCTCTCGCTCATCAGATTTCGGCTGCTCGCAGTCTAACTGCTTTCATTCTCATGAGCGTGACGTAGGCAGATAGTGCGCTATTGGTCATCGATACTCTCCCTCACGCATAGTGTACGTGTGACATGCGTTATTCAGCGCATTCTAACGCATGCATTCATATTTGCCTCTCTGTGCTCTTAATTTGCATAAGTAGGCCAATGCCCCCGTTTGTGTGCAATTATGCAGTCAAACCGGGTTCCATTACTCTTATATCGTTGATTTCTTACATTCTGCCTCCCACGCAACTTCCCGCTTGTACGAAATTGCCAGCGGTCGCCTGTGATTCGATCGAGCCTTGCTTGATCGTACGTCATGAGTCCAACTTGGTTTGATCGTACGTCATAGGTTCGATCGCACGTCATAGGTTCGATCGTACGTCATAGGTTCGATCGAGCCATGTTGGTCTTGGTTGTCCCTTGCATATGCGTGTATATTGGTTTTTTGTGTTATGCTTCCCACGCATCTTCCCGCTTGTACGAAATCGCCAGCGGTGACGTGTGGCTCGATCGACCCGGTTTGATCGTAAGCCATCGGTTCGATCGACCAGTAGCAGGCTTGGTCGTATATCGTAACTTAGGTTTGTGTCTCGGCTGTATCTTGTGTTCGGTGCTTTATTTGTATCGTTGGATTGTGCCGCTGTTTGCTTGTTGTGTGGGATATTATAGTTAATCATAATGTTCCTCACACTTCCCCCCTTCTTCGGGAGGGATTTGCCCTCCCCTGTCCCTTGTACCTTGTGATCGTTACATATATGTGTTTTCCTTTTTTTTTTTTTATGTATTATCTTTGTTCCTTTTTTTCCAGTTTTGGCATGTGTTCTACTTGTTTTTGTTTTTGGGACTCAGCTCGCATCTTTTATTGGCCTTATGGCATCTTCCATTGTTGGCGATTACTGAGTATCTTTTCGGTAATGTTGGCGGATTAGGGCATCTTTTCATTATTTGTGTTTCCCCCTTTTTTTTTTTTTTTTTTTGGCCCGTTCCGCATCTTTTCTTCCCCGTTTCCCTTCTTATATTCTAATACTAATCCCCCCGCATCTGCTCCTCTATTTCCATCTGGAACCAAGCTGCCCAGTTCTGCTGTTGCTGTTGCTGCATTGCCAGTGCCATCCGCTTCTTCGCATATTTGTTGTTTCAGTTGGCTGACGTGTGCTTGTCTGGTTTTTTTCGTTTCTTTGTGCCGTATTTTGCATATGACCGGAGATGCAAAGCCTATCACTTCATATGGGCCTCCAAACTTTGGTGCCAGCTTCGCTGCGAATCCTTCTGCAGCATTTGAAAGGTGGTGTTCTTTTGCCCATACCGTTGCTCCAATCACTGGTCTCCATTCTCTTCGTCTCAGATTGTAGTGGCGGGCCTGATCCTGTGCAGCCGTTTCCAGATTTCGCCGTATCAGTTCGAACAGCTCTTGCATTTGTTTTACCTTCGCGTCTGGTGGTATCGTTTGCTTCCCTGTGCCTATCGTGACATTATCGTATAGTGCACCCGGCATTCTTGGTTCACGCCCCTGTATTACATACGCTGGCGTGAATCCTGTTGCCTCTGATTGGCTTGTATTTACTGCTAGAGTTATTTCTGGCCAACTTTCATCCCAGTTGCGTTGATTTTCCCCCGTAAACTGAGCAATCATTGTTTTTACTGTTCTATTTGCTCTTTCGGTTGGATTTTCTTGTGGCGTGTACGGTGCTGTCAGTTGGTGTTGGCATCCCCATTCTTCTAACATTTTTTTGAATATCCTGCTAGTGAATTGAACTCCATTGTCCGTTATCACCATTTTTGGAGCTCCGAATCGAGATAGTATCCTCTCTCGAAAGGCCTTAACTAGACTTTCTGCCGTTGCCTTCCGCATCGGTATCAGTTCTGTCCATTTCGAAAACCTGTCAATGATTACTAGTAGCATCGAATTTCCGTGTTTCGATCTTGGCAACGGTCCTACAAAGTCAGCGCATACTGTAGCCCATGGTTCTTCCGGTATTTGTGTTAGCATCTTTCCCGCTGCCTGCTGTTGGCTGGGTTTATATTGTTGGCATATCGTACACTTTCCTACAAATGTCCTGATATCTCGTTGCATTCCTGGCCAATAATATCTTGCTGCGGTCCTGGCAGTAGTTCGCCTGCTCCCTGTATGCCCTGCTGTTGTTGCCGTGTGGTTTTCGGCCATTACTTGATTACGTAGTGTTTTTGGCACACATAGTTTCCAAGCTACCACTTCTTCTTGGCCTGCTCTGTGCGGAATGTTCCTGTATACCTGACTATTTTCTATAATGTAATCCGGATATTTCTGTGGTTGTTGTTTTATTTTTCCCATTATGTCTTGGATCCACCCACACTCGTTGTTTGCTTGTCTTAATCTGGCACGATTATCTATTATTCTTTTGCACCCTTCCATTGGTTGCCTTGACAAAGCGTCTGCGACAATGTTTAATTTGCCCTTTCTGTATGCTATTTCGAAATCGTATTGTTGCAGTTCCAGTGCCCATCGGGCTATACGGCCCGTAGGGCTTTCTATGCTATTCAACCACTTCAACGCCATGTGATCTGTTACCACTTTAAATCGGTATCCTTCAAGGTATGGCTTTAGTTTGCGTATTGCCCATACTATCGCTAGGCATTCCTTTTCTGTTGCCGAATAGTTCTTTTCCGCTGGGTTTAATTCTCTTGACAGGTATGATAGCACTCTCTCTCCATCCTCAGTGTTTTGTACCAATATGGCTCCTAATCCCACGTTACTTGCATCCGTCTGGAGCACAAACATTTTTGTGAAGTCTGGACATGCCAATACTGGGCCACTCGTCAGCCTTTCCTTTACAGCATCGAATGCTGCCTGATGCTCCTCGCTCCAGTGCCACTTTGTTCTCTTCTTTAGTAGTTCGTTCAATGGGTGTGTTAGTGCTGCAAAACCCGGTACGAACCGTCTGTACCACGATGCCACTCCTAAGTACTGGCGTAAATCCTTTGTGCACGTTGGTGGTTCTAATTGGGCTATTGCGGCCACCTTTTCTGGGTCCGTTGCAATACCGTTTTCTGTCACCAAGTGGCCTAGGAATTTTAGCTCTTTTCTAAAGAATTGACACTTCTCGGCATTAATTCTCAAGTTCGCTTCCTTCAATCTCCTGAACACTTCTTGTAGATGACTCATGTGTTCTTCGATTGTTTTGCTCACTATCACAATGTCATCTTGGTATGCGAATGCGTTTGGTATCATTTCTGGGCCAATGATTTGGTCCAGTGCGCGTTGGAAAGTTGCTGAGGCTGAGTGTAAACCGAATGGCATTACTTTCCATTGGAACAACCCTTTCCCTGGGACTGTGAATGCCGTCATTGGTCTACTTTTCTCTTCTAATGGAATCTGCCAGTATCCGTCCTTCAGATCTAAGCTGCTTATGAATTTTGCTTCGCGTAGTTGATTCAAGATGTAATCGATGCGTGGCATTGGGTATGCATCTTTTATAGATTTTGCGTTAATCTGTCTAAAATCTACGCATAATCTCCATTTGCCTGTCTGTTTCTTTCTCACCATCACAATGGGTGAGCTATATGGGCTTTGCGATGGTTCTATGCATCCCATTGTCAACAGCTCGTCGACCTTTGCATTGATTTCTCCTTGTATTTTCGGGTTTTTCGGGTAATACCTTTGTTTTATTGGGATATCGTCCTTCATCGTTATGCGATGTATCCCCACCTTTGACAGTCCCTTAACTTTCCCTAATTCATTCAATTCCTGACTCAGAAAGTTTTGTATTTCTTGCTGGTCACTCTTCTGAGTGACCATGATGGATATTCTTTCTACGAGCCTGCCCTGTATTCGCCTTACTGTCGGTATTCGCACTTTGTGGCCACCACACGATATTTCTGTGTTCATAATCCGGAGGAAGTTCCACCCCAATATTAGCGCATCCATTCCTTCTGGCATGACTAGAAATGGCATGTGGATTTCCTTGTGTCCGAATCTCACGCATCCTGTCCATTGCTCTTCAATGTCTCGCACCTTTCCGTCTGCCATGTATACCTGTTTGTGTGTGTTCTCCCATTTTCCTTTATTCCTCACTGTTTCCAATATCTGCTTGCTGATGAAGCTACTCGTGGCTCCGGAGTCAATTGTCGCTTTCATCTGTATTCCTGCTACTTCGATAATCGCTGACAATTGATCCTCTTCTTCTACTAGTTGGCCTATTAGTGGTGAGGAGCTTGTTGGCTCGGTCCCTGCTCGCCCCTGATAGACTGGAACCGCCTTTCGTTTCCCGAATTCCAACAACATTCTTTCGTCCTTCTGCCCACTTTTCCACACTGCCAGCAGAAGTTTAGTCTCTGATTGTTGCATTCCCTGGCCCAGTGTCCGGCTCCCCCGCATCTGCGGCACGCCTGATTCGGGTTCAAGACTTTTCCGTCTTGTATGTTCTTGTTTTCTTGGTTTGGTCTCGAATGATTCTCCATGCCATTGTCCTGGCATCTTCGGCACTGTGTGACTGGTGGCCCGTGATTATTTCCTCCTCTGTGGTTTGATTGGTTGTTATGTGTTCTTTGAGCATTGCTTTCGCGATGGAACTCGAATCGCTCTTGTTCGAGCATCTCGTGTTCTTCTGCCAACTGCATCAGTTCATCTAGATCTCTGACCCTGTGCGGCCGAACGAATATTTTTAGATCTGGAGTGCAATTTTCCAATATGACCTCCAATTGTTCGTACTCTGGTATTTTTAGGGGTCTCATCAATGTTTGCATATCCACCATATAGTCCTTGAAGTACTCGTTTCTGTTTTGCTTGCGATTTTTCACTTGATCAGCCAATTTGTTGAGGAATCCTTTCGGCAAGAAATATTTCTTGAAGCCTTCAACAAATTCCTTCCATGTTCGCCACTGCTTATTGTTTGCGATGTACCATTTGAGTGCCCTATCTTTCAGTAGCTCTGGCATCGCTCTCGGGATCATGTCCAGTTCGATGCCATACATGTCTGCTGACCACTCGATCTGTTCTATGAACTCTAGTGGTCTGGAATTGCCGTCGAACCTGAATGTCCATTCCCTCACTTGTTTTGCCACCTTGGCGTATTCGGTGGTCTTGTTTGTTGTATGTGGTGCCGTTTTCTTGGGGTCTATTGTTTGTCTCCTTATGTCCCCCTTTGTCTCTGCGCTATCTAGGGCTCCTTCGCTTCCCCATCTTGGTGGTAAATATGGAGGGATTGCTAGTGTGGCGATGTTTATTTTCTGGAATTCCTCAGCCTCACTTTCGCATGTTTTTGATGTGCTTGCTATTGTTTTCATTTTTACATTTTTCGAGTACTTTGTTTCCAATCTATTTATTTCCTCCTTCCAGTCTGGGTCCTTTTCATTCCTTTCTATCCACTCGCCTAGCTGTCTCCTCATTTCCTCCACTGTGCCGTTTATCTCGATCCCGATCCTTTGGCCTGTCTGTACCAAATCCTCCTTCTTCATGTGGTAAATCCATCCTTTTCCCATTTTTGATCTTTTTGTGATTTATAAACTGTATTTTTATTTCTAAATTTCACCAGTATAGCACGTTGGGCGCCAGTTGTAACGATCCTTTCTCGTCCTTCGGGATATTTATAATATCTCTTGGGCTAGGTTCGGCACAACAAAATTTATTTTGTGCCCCGGTGAAATCAGAACAGTTTTTTTTTATTGATTTGGGTATTATAATATGTTTATTTGCGATCGTTTATGGGCTTGATTGGTTATGACGAGTTTCTCTGCGGTATGTCTGGACTTGGACAGCGTTGGTGAGTCGTTTCGAATCCCTCGTCGTCCTTGCTTGTCTTCCCTTGACTGCGTATGGTACTTGTTATCCTTATTTAAGGATTTGTTGCTCTCGAATGAACTGTACAGGTTACTCGTAAGGCCTGTATAGTTCCTAGTTCCTTTTCTGCTCCTTGTGTTTCCTTGGTAAGTTCTTAAGGTTACTCGTAAGGCCTTAATGACTTGTTTGTTCCTTGTATTTTCCCTGGTAAGTTCTTAAGGTTACTCGTAAGGCCTTAATTACTTGTTACTTGATCATGCCTCGATGACTTGATGATCTGATCTGATTTGTGCCGCCTTTATATAGGCAGCTCCTCTGGCCTCTGGCACTGGCTGGTGTAGTACCGCTATACAGCTGGTATTTTTCCATCGGCCTCCTACTTTCACCCACGCATCCACTTGTTGCTATGCGTGGTGAAAGTCCCGTAGTTCTTGGCGCATATGTGTCCACTTTCTTTGTGGCTGCGCGCCCATTCGTTTCCTTGTCCTTGTCTTTCTCCCTTGTATGCATTGGCTTCTATCACTTTCACTCCGTTGGCGTCGCCTTTCTATTGGCCGCCCATCGTATCCCGTTGACTTTCTCTGCTTTCTTTTCTCTGTCGGCGCTGCCGTCGCCCGTCGCTCTCTTTGATCCACTCGTCATACCCAATTTCGCCCATATTCCTTCCACATTATGCTTATACATACATATATTAGTTGTATTAACTTAAATTATTGCTTAATAATGATTAGCCTGATTAAATTAATACACGAAATCATTTAATTTCCCATACAATCCCCTTTCATACGTATATCGTATCTGTTGGATAGCGGGCTTCCCCATTGTTCATCCCCCCCCCTTCGGTTCGCATATTCCCTTATCCAATCCACAAACCATTATTGCTTCATACCAAGCATGCATGCCCCGCACCCGTCTCATGGGCTTGCTTGGCCCTCACTTTCATTTTCTCTCGCTCATCAGATTTCGGCTGCTCGCAGTCTAACTGCTTTCATTCTCATGAGCGTGACGTAGGCAGATAGTGCGCTATTGGTCATCGATACTCTCCCTCACGCATAGTGTACGTGTGACATGCGTTATTCAGCGCATTCTAACGCATGCATTCATATTTGCCTCTCTGTGCTCTTAATTTGCATAAGTAGGCCAATGCCCCCGTTTGTGTGCAATTATGCAGTCAAACCGGGTTCCATTACTCTTATATCGTTGATTTCTTACATTCTGCCTCCCACGCAACTTCCCGCTTGTACGAAATTGCCAGCGGTCGCCTGTGATTCGATCGAGCCTTGCTTGATCGTACGTCATGAGTCCAACTTGGTTTGATCGTACGTCATAGGTTCGATCGCACGTCATAGGTTCGATCGTACGTCATAGGTTCGATCGAGCCATGTTGGTCTTGGTTGTCCCTTGCATATGCGTGTATATTGGTTTTTTGTGTTATGCTTCCCACGCATCTTCCCGCTTGTACGAAATCGCCAGCGGTGACGTGTGGCTCGATCGACCCGGTTTGATCGTAAGCCATCGGTTCGATCGACCAGTAGCAGGCTTGGTCGTATATCGTAACTTAGGTTTGTGTCTCGGCTGTATCTTGTGTTCGGTGCTTTATTTGTATCGTTGGATTGTGCCGCTGTTTGCTTGTTGTGTGGGATATTATAGTTAATCATAATGTTCCTCACAATGCAAAGGACCTTCTATAGTTAATTTGTTTCTTAGATAGGTATTGGTAATTCCCTAGGTTAAATAATTGGCACTGCACCTCAGGTTCTTCCCTGGTTCATACAGTGCCCATTGCGCAGCCGGCACCCCCATCGAGGGTTCAGTTAAGACATTTGAACGTTGCAAATTATTTTTCGCTCTTAACCCTCTACTTCCCAAATTTTTGTTTTAAAAACAAAAATTATTTTTGCACTGGTTACGGGTAAAAAAAAAATATTTGTTCTAGAAAAATTTTTGGTTTCCCGAGATTCAGGATATATTGGGTCAAATCCTAACCCCGCCTAGAGGCGGTCTTGGGAAACATTGCCAAAAAAATTTTTTACTGCATAGTTTTTTGGGCTGTTGTTTATTATTTATGAAAAACTTCAAAATTAGTGCACAAATATTCGAGAATATGCATATTTATAAATATAAAGATAAGTTTAGTTTATTTATGATGAAAATCAAAGAAACAATTTTTTTGCATCGATAAGCAAAGATTAATATTATATTTTCGGCATATAACCTGCGTCTCGGAAGGGCATCCTGTATTTTTACAAGTCTTCTTGCCGTTGATTCGTGGCAAATATTCAGGAAAATGTTCAATTCCATCGAAGCGAATTTCATCAGGCGGTAAAAAAGTCTTTTTTCCGTAACCTTTTTCTGAGAATTTGCGAGAGGACGTCCAGGAGCTTTGACATCTTTTTTGATGTACAAAGCACTTTTGCAACTTGTGTTCGAAAATTTGGCAGTTGATATTCGGGATCTTTGGGGTCCGGCTTGTTAATTTTGTGAAACAATATATAAGCATTTACCATCGCAACATCAAGCAAATGTGTGAATACTCGGTTTGTATACTTTAAAGTTTTCCAAGAAATTTTGTATCGACCTATGAGTCCATCTATGTGATCTACGCCACCCATATGCATGTTGTATTCATTTATTGAATTGAATTTTTCATTGAAATGTTTTATAAGAGGGCGGACTTTGTATAACTGATCAAAGTCATCTGAACCTTTGCATGGCATAGTGCTATTGTCATTAAAATGAAGGTTGCTTCGGATTTCATCAAAACGATTTCTTGACATTGTGTCTTGGATAATTTTAAACGCATACTCGCTCCAATATGAACGGATACTTGGATAGTGAAATACTGACATATAAATTAGAATACCAATCAATTTACGCAATTCCAAGTTGTTTGTTGTGAAGGAGGTCCTAATGTTTTTTTGAGAAGCGTAAAGGTTAGTTTGGTAAACAATGTGCGATAGAATTTCATCATTTACGAAATATTCAAAGCATTTGGATGGAGTGTCCAGGATCAGAAATTTCTTCATATCGGGATCACAAAATTTGATCGACGATTTATCCAGAACAAGATTTTTTTGACGCCATAGTATCTTTTTAAATGCTTCTGATCTCGGGTCAATGGCCAAAGCAGATCCTACGAAAGCGCCAGATTGATTTATGGTGTTATTAAAGGACTTATTGGCAGATCGACGACTTCCTCTTGGTGATCTATCAAGTTCACTATGCGATTCACCTTGAATAAGAGAAAGCGGACGGCGCTTCCGTTTCGGGGTCGAAGAAGCACTTGATGAAGCATTTAAAGATGATGGTGACAACATTGAAGCTGTGCTGTTACCAAAGCAAATCTGTGATGCAAGTGCTGATTCTGACATATCAAGAACATCGTTAATTGAGACATCAATATCATTTCCAAAACTACCGTAACTAAAAGAATCTTCATGTAAATCGTCTAAATTTTCTTCTTCGTTATCCGTTTCACCATTAAAGTCGAGCATATCTAATGCTACTTTTATTTCATCGTCGGAAAGCGATGACAGTTTAAGCTGTTTTTTGCGGTTCATTGCTGAAATATTTGTGTTTTGATTAACCGTTTTCATTAGAATTGCTTGTATTTAAAACTTACATTATCGAATTTTTTTTCACTAGGTGTCCCAAAACCGCCTCTAGGCGGGCTAACTTTGATCTCAAGTAAAAAGCTTATGGACACTTTTTCTTATAAGTTTAATCACTTTCTTATTAGTTAACTTGTGCAAAAATATGCTAGTAATTTTTAAATTGAGATATGGGAGTAAATTATATTTTTTTTAAATTTTTGAATTTGACTCTTCGCACCAAATAATTATTTTCTGTGATTTTCACTAAATTCGGCAATTGAATGCTTCTAGCAGCTGTCTTTCGTGGAATGGTAAACTGCGAAAGCTTCAAAATAAATATTTGGGATTCCCCTAAATACATGAAATAAAAATAACTACAAATACAGGTTTAAAAATTAGATTGCGCGACCAATGAAGTTAGCCCGCCTGCAGGCGGTCTTGGGAAGTAGAGGGTTAAACGTTTTTCCGATATCAGCTTAACGTCGATATCAATTGAGTCTAGGAATAGTGACAATTCGTATTTCTGCTTGGAGATGCCTAACATGCCTGTTAGCATTTCAGAGACATAGAAGTAGGGAAGATGTTTATTATAAATAAGCTTCTGGATGAACAGATTTTGATTTTAGAAGGGATAGTACATCTAACAGCATTGGCGAGGAATACTCCCGTTGTTTTTGAAGGCATTGTAAAAACCGTTGGTCCAGCTAAAGGTTTCCGCCCGTTATTTAAGGTCCTTCCACACAGGACATCCTCTGTAGAAAGCAGTATAGTTCCCTCCACAGTTACTGCATTGTCATAATACGACGCGTCGTTGGTTCTGTCCTTGGTGCAAGTCTTTATGATGTTCAGAAAAGCTAACACAAACTGACGTACAGTTGCAATTGTAAACCGTGTGTTTGTATTCTTGGCAGTTCTTGCACTATGGCGGCTGGGATCTCTTGTAGGGTTCCTCTATGATGATCTTTCTGTACCGAAACCCATTTTATCACGCAACCTTTTTGACCAATTCTGCAAATTGTTATTGCATTGTGTCTGCACTATTGCTTGGTGTCCATCCCCCGTGTTCAAACCAGGCTACGCCCTTGACTAATAATGTTGTGAAATAATGTGAAATATTATACCGACTGTATAAATATTTAAAAACTAAACAAATACAGTTAGTTTAATTTATGGTAAAATGGTTATATATGTGTCTCTTCTGCTGCCATTGTTTCCATAAATTCTCATATTATGATCAAGATTCGAATAGAAAATTTTTAATTTTAGCAAAATGCGATAATGTAAACATAAAAAAAAATTGGGTCAAGATTCGATTTTTTATACATTTTATTCTAAAGCTCGGGAACGAACAACACTTGTAGTCCTTTCAATTCTAAGAAACTTTGCTGAAGAAAGTTTGTAAATGAAAAAAATACCCTTTTCGAAAAAATGGCAAGCTTGATGAAAAACTTCCGCAAAAAATTGTGTATGAAAAAACTAATGATGCAGTTCGATTCGCAGGACCCGAAATCGAAACCATCGAGTTTTGTCTGTTTTGCGAGTTTTTGATAATTATTTACTTCTGCTACTAGGGTCCAAAACAGTCTTAAGGTACATAATTTGGTATCAAACGAATGGGATAATTCTATATGCCCACCTAGGTTTAACTTAACAATGTTAAACTTAAACAACAAAATAAGCACAGTTTAAGCTACGCACATAAAAAAATAACAGACGGCCAACGCCATAAAAATATCGTTTGTCAATACTAAATTAAGCTTTCGACTTTCCCACTTTTTAACACTGAAATTACCAATTTCTTTTTATGTTTCCCTAATTGAGAGGTGTTTTATAAAAGTATTTTGCCCCAACTAGTTCGACTAGTTTTGAATGCAGGGCGGTCCTCGACGTACACTGCGCGTCACTTGAATAGAACACCTCTGAAGTCGATTTTCTGTAGTTAATTTCTGTTAAGCCAAGCAAAATATGAATAAAATTTTTCTTTTCTTAAAGTTTATTTTATTATAGTAATTTGAGGAAAACTTCAAAGTTATTCAAAAGTTGTAAGTATACAACAGTGTTAGCCAATAAGTAACAAAATGTGGAGTCTTAAGTGTGTACCACTTGAATAGGTCACTTTAACTTAAAATTGTTTAAGAATATTTTAATCCTCTTTAAATAAAAATATTACTCAAAATAAAAATTAACATGTTTTGTTTAAAAATAAAAATAAAAAAATTTTTTAATAGTGTGTTGAGCCACCTTTTTTTCAAAACGTCATATTCGATCTGGAAGGGATTCATACAATTTTCGCAAATAATTCAAGGAAATCAAGGAAATGTGGAAGGGCCTTTTTCAATATACCATTTTAGCAGCTGGAAAGCTCCTTTTTCCGACTCAGACTCACTTCAAATTAAGCAAAAAGTTTGACTGAACCAAAATTCGTGTGCGCTTGCCAACGATACAAATTAAATAAAACGCATATTCTATTCAAATGGCGCAAGAATTCCATTGAATTTTTGCGAATGCAAACATAAAGTGTGAACAACTTTACAACGGTTCTATTTCAAAGCTTTGAATACACCAGAAAAAGCGAAAAATGCTTGAAATAAAATATGAAAAAATGAAGTCATCTCGGCGACATAGGTATACCATACACCACCACAACAAATGCATTTACGCAAAAACTCCTTCGGAGTGCGTTAAAGCAGCGTCAAACACTGGTCTGATGTCGTCTTTCGGATGCGCTTGTTGTCTGTGGTTGCACGTTTCGGGGCACCTGGACGTGGCTCATCAAAAACCAAAGTGCGACCACGTTGAGACTCGTTGAACCAATTTTTGACAGTCGCCATCGAAGGAGAAGAGTCACCGTACACAGCATTCAACCGCTCTTTGATTTCACTTGGCGATTTCCCTTCCAAAAACAAGAATCGAATAACCGACCGATAGTGCTCTTTTTCCATTTTTCTAAAATCCGTGGACACGCTCGAGGAGTCAAAACAAAACCACAAATTCGATTCCACTGAAATTTTTAGCTTTGTCGTCTATAAGATGGTTCTACACGATAATAAACTTTTCTTGCCATAGTGACGCCACTGGGCGGTGAGGCTAAGTACTTATTTTTGGCTTCGCTATATCTTGTAAAAGGTCTCAATTCAAATATAGGCAGCTTATTTCTATTTGCACTCAGTGTTTTATGTAGTCAAAATACTGACTAAAAGAACGCATTCTTTACATTATCGAAAAAATGCAAAAGCTAAATTTAAAGTTTTATTTTATAGTAAAATGTTTTTATCTTAAAAATAATATATAATTCCCAGCCTGAAAGAAATTAACACATTTTGTATGTTTCGTCTGATTTATTTATCGTTATCGGCGTTGTAGCCATTGTGAACTAAGAAATACATATATTTTTACAATTTATACTTAGAAAGTGAGGAATATGGACGTTTTAAAGAAAAATACAATTTTTGAAAATTAAAATGCTTTATTATTAACAAGATATACAAACGTTATTACTTGTGTGTGAATTGTTACCGAGCCGCGATAAATGTTCAAGTAGAAGTATGTTTGGGAAATCCCGTAAAAGACCGTCAGTTTTGTTGCTAAACCACATACAACCCGTAATTACGTTATATGTAAATATAACATCAATTATTTTACCTTTTTCTGCAAAATTGATGCTGAAGGCAATAACACATCAATTCTTTTGAATATTGAATTATAACCATATTTAAACATTATGGTGCATGATAGGCTACAACAATTAGCGTATAATTTTAACGATTTTTTTCTTATTTATAAATTTATGCAAGTAATGTTCTTTTAAATGTAAGACGGTTTTCAATTAATTAGAACGTTTAAGACAATCTAAAAAAATAAACATGAACATAATGCATATGTATTTTATATAAAATATGGAAATACAACGTAGCTCTATGTTTTTAAAAAAAGATTTATTTTTCAAATAAAACTACTTATAAGTAATTATAGAGTAATGTATGTATATATATATATTTTTTTATAAAAATATGGCTACTATGAAATCGCACGACATTTTGTATTTATTGATCAAACCCAAATTATAAAGCAAAACTTTGAAAAGTTTTGCAAGACATTTTCTCTTTAAATTATTTTAAAACAGCTATGTACATTCGTTTTAATCAAAAACAATTATTTCCAAGATGAAAATTAACACACAGGTTTATATTGAACGACCCACATTTGGTTAGTAACAATGGGGCAACTGTAGATACTGTATGTATGAAGCTGACGTACGAAGATGTATTTGGGGTAGACGACGACATATAAATAAACTGCTTAAGAGCTTGTTTGATGAGTACTTGGGTGACTCTTGTAAAAATTGAGTGATAATGGAAGAGAGTGTCGATTTTAAGACGCTTTTAGTAGACGTTGCATGCTATTGTGGAATCTGAGCAAGGCCAAGCTGCCCCTGTTGCTGCTGTAAGTGTGATGGTAAGACGCTGGTAGCCTGATTGGCAGGTGAGGATATGGTCATGCTATTAATGGTCTGTGTTACAGGTGACACAATTTGCGAAGGCTGGCTATGATAAGTACTCCCGACTTGGGATTGGGGTATCATATGATGTTGGCTGCTTAGCTTGGAGCCATCTTCCGCTTTTTCTTCCTCCCGACGCTTTAAACATGCCGCTTTTGGATTTAAATTGCGTTCCCTTACTTGCTGTTCTAGTGTCATAATTACCTCGACAGCCATATTCAGGATACCTAGCTTGGTTTGAGGTTTATCCGATTTTAAATGCGTCATACACATTCGTCCCAATTCTTTTAACGCTTCATTTATATCACGTATACGAATTCGTTCACGGGCGTTATTGGCCTGTCGACGCTCCTTCTCTCGGATCGCTTTGACAGCTGGTTCGGCATCATCGTCATCCTCCGCCGAAGAGCAATAACGTCTTGGTCTTTTGGACCCTTTTGCTCCTTGTGACAATTGTTGCAACTGTTGTTGTGACGATTCAATCGAACTTGTTGGTTTTGTGTCGGAAATATCTAAACTCGTTAAATTGGATGTAGTGGATACTCCTACTCCTGACGTAATCGCATTAATAGAAGTAGAAGTGTGTTCCTTACGTTTTTTCGATTGTTTTGATGGTCCGCATGTCGATGAGCTACGTTCTAATTTGATATTCGTTAAACCAGTACCGGCACCAGAGCCGACTGTTTGAACCGTAGCAGAACCTGTTGTGCCAAGAGATAGTACTTCATGTGCGTGTGCACTAGGCGTATTCGGTACACCACCACTACCAGCCGAGCTACCACTTATGAGATGGGAAGGCGAATGGGGCACAAAAGAGGATAATGTATCAATATTATCCATTGATGTCAGCGATGGATTCACTACCGTTGCTAACATTTCAGGTTCACAATGATTCCGAAGAACGTTAAGTGCATCATCTAGACGTTCTTCCATTCTCACACCTTGAAACACTGAAGCCATTGTATGCAAACCGGACACAGGCACTATATCACTTGAATAACTTGAACTAGCAGGTCCGTTTAACACAGGGTGACCCCATCCTGTGGCTCCAGAAACATTAGAAGCATCTCCTACACCAGACTGTGTTAGGGGCGGTGGCGAATTTACAGGTGTAGATGGATTTGAACTAAAGCTACTGATGCTTTGATCTGCCACTGCAGCTGACATGTACATCTGTTGACGCAGTGATGTGGTCGAAGAACTACCAACTATACCAGATTTCACGGTCGCACCAAAGGCATCTGCATTCTGCACTGCAGGACTCAGCTGACTGTGGTGGGAATGGGAATGTGCATGTGAATGTGAGTGTGGGGTGTGATTGTTCGAATGGTGACCATGTACTACATGTGTATGCGGTCCAGTCGCCGTTAGTGAAGTATGATGAGCTTGTGCTGTGTTTTGATTGTGCGTTTGTGGTGAGTTATACACAGACGGAGAATGCACTACTGTTGGTGTTGGCCCACCCAAACTTGGTAAATTGGCACCTCCACCTGGTCGAAACGAACTCATTGGTGGTAAGGATGTAGACACCGGACTGTGCATGCCAATGCTACTTTCACCGCTACCTATGTTCATTCCAAGGTTCGCACTAGCTGTTATGCCATCGGTATTCTGGACTTGATGATCTATTGCATGACCAGCTAAGGGGGTGTTGGTTTGATAGGTCCCTTGTCCCATATAACTGTTACTACTATTTATTTGAGATTGGTACCATCCGGCACTCGTTGTAGCAGCTCCAGTGTCAAAGTACTGATCCACAGTCGTTGTATGAGCAAATCGGTTATTAGAGCTTCCATTGTTTCCTTCATGAAGTGAATTAAATTCGTTTGGATACATGCTGTTTTCTACAGCAAGTCCAACATAAGGCGAATGATATCCACCACCGGCACGTTCGGATCCAGCTGTCCCTGTGGTCTGCTTATTAGCGATTTTATTGAAACAGTTCTGAAACACCTCGTACAAGTGCATTGGTTCATCGTCACTGGTCGCCATGGCTGGGAAATCAGTTGGAACACTGTGAAAGAAACATAAATTTTTATCTTGATTTTAATTTAATGTAAATTTCAATTTTGTTTAAGACTATTACGTCAATAATAGCGATCATCAAATGTTTGTTGTAAAAACTATAAAACATATTAAATAATCTGATTTTTAAACTTAACTCCTTATTGTTGATATTAAAAAAAAAAGAATCTTTCAAATTATTAATTAAAATATTTGAATACATTTCCACGTGATTACTAAGTCCAGCAGGGAGGCTCCCTTATCTCGGATAAATGGTTTTAGAAGTACAGCTGCGAACTTAAAAATAGCACCACTTGCTTAGGAAATGTGTTGAAAGGATTCATAGTTTTATTGAGAGGTTTAAGGATCATGTGAATACGATTTTAAACGTAGAATATTACCTACTAATAAAAGCAAAAAAAAAATTTTTAATAATATCCAGCGGTTTCAAAATTTTTTAAAGAACTCCTTGACATACTCAAAAAATACCCGAAACTAAAAATATCACCACTTGCAGTATTTTGCAAAATACCGTTATATTTCGCAGAATTGCATTCTTAAAATCACATGTTGAACAGTCCCTGGATCAAAGTCAATTTTAATAGAACTAGCGCTAAAAAAAAAAAAAAAAAATCCGAAACTTTTTAATATAATGGGTCGTAGAAAACACTGCTCTGTCAAAAAGTGAAAACTCATCAAGTATTTGAGTTTATCAACCAAGTATTGAGTTTTAAAGTTTTTAATAGTTTTAATAGCTAATCATAACTTATTAATGAATTTTGTTTTTCTTTTTTTTTTCATTTTAAGTAAATTTTTAAAAAGTGATGCTATTTTTAGTTTCGGGTATTTTTTGAGTATGTCAAGAAGTTCTTTAAAAAATTTTGAAACCGATGGATATTATTAAACAAATTTTTTTTTGCTTTCATTAGTAGGTAATATTCTACGTTTAAAAATGTATTCACATGTTCCTTAAACCTCTCAATAAAACTATGAATCCTTTCAACACATTTCCTAAGCAAGTGGTGCAATTTTTAGGTTCGCAACTGTACTAATTCCTACTTTCGAGCTTTCTTATTTTTTTAATTTTCAATGGAAGAACCAACTTTTATATAATAAATAAATTGATCAGATTGTTCATTATGAGGTTTTCAATAAATTATTTAAAAGAAAAAACTAAGTCGCCACGCCGACTTTGGCATTCCATGAACCAAGTGATCAAACTGACCAACTGTATCTATAAAATTTGTTTACATGTCTCATCATCGCTCACTCTTAGAAACACGTTTATACGTATATTTTGCATGTTTCTAGTTTTTTAATACAATTTTCTAGGTTTGTAGAATTATATAAGATTACTTAGTCTAACGAATTTGAAAATAACAATGTTATTAAGAAAAGACACAGTTCGTGACTTTGCCGTTTGTATTGAACATATATAATATAGTGGTCCGATCCGGCTGCATCAGAGTTCGCGTTGATCTAGACGGACATGGCTATTTGAACTTGTCTCGCCGTACTGATCAAGAATATGTATATATATGTACTTTATATAGTGTGCTTTCTAGGCACACTTCTGACCAAAATTAATATACCCTTTTTGCAAGGGTATTAAAATAAATAAAGAGTTCATCAGTTTCCAATAACATTGTAAATAATTTTCAAACAGTCATATGGTATCTGTAGCATATAATGAAAACATTTTTTAGAAAATATGATTCAATGTTAACTGAAATTCAAATGAAGACCGTAAGTAGTCTCGCCGATTGCACCATCTGTATATATCTGTATATTTTTTTTCTCTTCTGTTTCTTGTGTGCACTGTCACTGCCGAAAAAAGCATGCGAATACTATGTACCGTGTTATATGTTTTTTTCATATTTCTTTTCTTTTGAATGGAAAAGTGCAGCTAATTTTTGCGTCATCAGGTTAGCACATTCAGTTTAGTTTTCACTTCTCTTTGAAATATAAAGGCGTATCAATACCAAATTTTTTTGCTGCTCAAGTGATCTATATTTTTTAATTTGGGTAAAGGAAAATCACTATCTCTTGAAGAGAAAGCTAAAATCGATGCCTATGAAGACTTAATACTTTCAATATCTAAAATTTCAAAAAAAAAAAAAAAAAAAAAAAAAAAAAAAAAAAGAAGTCGAAAAGTTTTATATAATTATTTGCGCAATAAAACGGGATATGACCGAAATTATAAAGGCGGTAATAACAAAGGGATTTCCGATGCGGACAGGAGAGCAATTTTACGAGAGGCATCAAACTCCCATAAAGCAACCCCAAAGATCAGGGCAACTGACGATGCTAAAGCGAGCTTTTCTTTTTGAAGAGATTAAAATTTAAAAAATATATCACAGAAGCTAATTTCGGCAATGCCGAAGTTTTTATAGCCTTACAGTCCTTTGCAATAATTTTTTTACATTTTGAAATTTGTTTCCCTGCAACTCAATTCATCAACACACAAACAAAACATCATTTCTCTTCTTACTTCAATTATTTCCTCTTCTTCAATCATTCCCTAAGTAAAGCACAACACGCATACACATACAGTTCATGTAGCGCTGCGTCTGTGTGTGTGTGTATGCATGGGCTCTGTTTGATTTGCTGATGAAGTTGTAAGCAGCAAGCAGTGCTGCCGGCAGCGCTTGAACCGATTTGAATTGGCTGTAACTTGTGTTCTATTTATCCGATCACGTTTAAATTGGGATCTGAGATTTTATATACAATACTATCGTATTGATAAATTTCATGGAGATACTCCAATTTTTGCAAAAATGTTTCTTTTAGAGCTATATGATATAAGGTGCATATCAAAATGATAAGACAGTCAAAAAATTTGATTTCATTTCATCGCCAATTACATGTTGTTTGGAATTTTACAAAAACAAATATTGAGATAGATAGATCAAAGCATAAGCTGCAAAATATTACCGTTACTTGCTATTTTTAGCATTCTCTGGAATAAATAAGGTTATTTTTTCTGATGAGAAAAAGTTTAATGGTCCCGATGGTTTCCGGCATTATTGGCGCGATCTGCGAAAGGAGCCTCTTTATTTTTCAAAGAGAAATTTTGGTGGCGGTTCAGTAATGGTGTGGGGAGCATTCAACAAGTTTGAGACGTTAGACTTGCGGTTTACCAGCTCCAAAATGAAAAGCTGTGATTACATACAGGTCTTAGACAACAGTTTGATCCCCTTTTTAAATGAAAATAGAGAGATTCCACATGTTTTCATGCAGGACAATGCACGAATTCACGTTAGTCGCGAACCAAATCGTTTTTGGATCGTCGTTCGGTGGCTTTATTGGACTGGCCGGCTTGCTCACCGGACTTAAACCCAATAGAAAATATCTGGGGTATAATGGCACGACGTGTCTATAGCAACAACAGGACCTATGAGAACATACATGACCTGAAATATCGATTTTTAGGGAATGGCGTTCTTTAGAGCCAGAGTTACTTCAAAAATTGTCAGATTCTATGAAAAAAAGAATTTTTGAAGTTGGTAGATGCCAAGGATCAACAATAAATCTATAAAATATCGTTTCTTATTAATTTCATAATTTTTTTTTTATATTTAAGTGCTACAGCCAAAGGTGTCTTATAATTATGATACAACTGAAAATACTGCATTTTCTATTTTTTTTTTGAAAAAAGAACCATTTGTTGTTAAAATATTTGAATAAAATGTGTTAAAACGCTTTTCTGTTCCATTATTAAATATTTCCATAAGTTTTTTAGTCCAGTAGGTGCCTTAATTTTAAAAATATTCAAGAAAAACCAAGTGTCTTATCATTTTGATACGCACCTTAGTAGTCCGATCCTGGCAATTTTCATAGTTTATCACCTCCGGGCTAAAAGTAGCTCAAATATCAAATTTCATTCCGATAGCTCTTAAGATGCCAGCGTGAAGTTGATTTGCACAGACGGACGGACAGACGGACATGGCTATATCGACTCAGCTTCTCATGCTGATCAAGAATATATATACTTTATGGGGTCGGAAACGTCTCCTTCTGTGCGTTACAAACATCTGACCAATTTTATAATACCCTCTGTAAGGGTATAAGAACCACCACTTAAAATGGCTCGAAGTAAAACGCGATTGAACTTCGCACGAGAGCACATGGCCTGGGAACGCGATTGGCAGTATGTGGTCTTTTCTGATGAAAAGAAATTTAACTTGGAAGGGCCGGATTATTATTTTTATGATCTTCGGAAGGAGGAACACCAATTGGATCGACTTCATAGCCGTGTGGGCGGTGTCATGGTGTGGGGAGCTATCTCCTACAATGGCACGCACGTGCGAGCTGCAATTTTTGACCACCAATATGAATGCGAACTCGTATAAAAGCGTACTGGAAACTGCTTTTCCCCATTTTAAAAATCTCTTTTCAAATCGGCAATGACATTTTCAACATGATAATGCTCCAATCCACACAGCCCGGATGATTAAATCGTAGATTGGAGCACAAAATGTTGATGTGTTGCATCAACTAATTATAATTGAAAACGTTTGGGGATGGCTGTCCCGTAAAGTTTACGAATCTGGAAGACAGTATTCCACCAAAGAAGATTTGATTCAAGGGATTAAAAGCGCTTGGTCATCCATATCATTAAAGTATATCGGAAAGTTGTACGGATCTATGAGGTCATCCACAATAAAGGAGGGTCAACTATTATTAATATTTTAAATTAATTACTCAATCATTAAGAATACATTCCTAAAAAAAAAAAATTAAATTTTTGTTAGAAAAAGTGGGAAAAATGGTCAATTAGTTTTTCAGCAATTACAAAATTTTTTTGGAATATTAACTGTTTTAGTTTTCAAATAAATTAGCGAAAACTATTATATACAGAAGTGTGCTATCCTGATGACGCGCAGTGTATATATATTCTTGATCCGCACAACGAGACGAGCTCAAATAGCCATGTCCGTCCGTCCGTCTGGATCAGCGCAAACTTCTCCTAGGCCGTAAGAGCTACAGAGCTGAAATTTTGCATGCAGGTTTGTATGTAGTGCACAGGTTGTATGTCTCGGATTCAGTCGGAGCACTATATCAATAGCTCCCATAGAAACGGCAAAGTCAGTGCAAACAGTGACTTTTCTCAATAACCTCGTTATTTTCTGAGCTATTGTCATGAAATTTAATATTGGTAAGTCTATTACACCTACAAATAACTGTGCCAAATTTGATAAAGATCGGGTGACTATATCATATAACTCCCATAGAAACAATCGGTGGAATAATGTTTTGCAAACATAAGCCTTTTCAGATAAAACGTTTTCTCACTTTGATGGCTATGGGTAAAATAAGAGTCACCAAAAAAGTTGCAAGAGTATACGAACTTTGACGGGTTCGAAGTTAGCCTCGTCCCTCTGGTTTTTCCTCTTCTCAAAAATATAAATAAATTAAATTCCATGAATCCATAAATATTTTAAAAAATATTTCTTTATGTATAAAAAATATGACCACACTTGATAGGTATTTTGAGAAAATAAATGACAGGTACCCGAGCATAGTCCAGGACTTAATTGACGTTTTTAAGAGCGAGCAAAGCCACTCACCTCAACGCTAAATTAAAGGGGGTTCTACCTTGTTGGGCCGTAAAGTCGCTTTTTAGTAAGAATTTTTTTTTGGGAAAAGTATAATAGATCAACGAATGAAATTTGCCACAGTTGTTGGAAAAACTTAGTTCTATGTAAAAAAAAAAATTTTTCGGCGATCCGTGTAAAGGGGGTGGTGGGGTGAATTTTACAATGGCGTCCCCATTTTGTCCTTATGGAAGTCGTACCGTTCGCAAATGAAGTCTGAATCCAAAAATGAACATTTTTTCTTAATCTAGACACTTTTTCGCAGCGTTGGTAGTAGAATTGGGATAAAAGGATAAAAAATGAAAAAGTTATGAGTTTTTTTAGGAAAAAATTTAAATTTTTCGTTACTATTTAATTTTTGAAATGAACAGTTTTTAAAATTTTTCGCCAATTCTACTACCATCGCTGAACAATATCCTAAAGAACATGTGTAAATTTCATAGCGATTGGTTAATTTTTGCGCCCTGTAGGACTTCCATGAGCTCCAAAAACGTAGTTTTGAGATAAACGCGTTTGAAAATTTGCGGTGCGGCCCAGCGCGCTTGAGACGGCTCCACTTAACGACCAATAACTTTCGTAATTTTACTGATTTAAACTTAAAATTATTCTTCAGTATTCTTGAAACATAGGTCTATCCGAAAATGTAAAAAAAAAAATATCAAATTGTTTTATAACACAAGGTAGAAACCCCCCTTAACTTGGTTCAAATAAGGTTATCTTACCTTGATAAAAAGGGAGAAGATTTCCCAGTTCAAGGAAGCACTAGGGTACAAATGAGTTTCATCCTTACAGTACCATATTTACCATATGCTGTTACGTAAACGCAGCATGTACGCTTTGTTAGGTAGAAACCTAATGGATGAAACAGCATTAGAATGTATTTTAATTATTAAAAACAGGTTTCAACGACTAATGATAGCATTTTTTAGTAAGATGGGTTTCCAAGAATCCAAAATAGAACCAACCAAATAGAACCAACGGCTAAAGTCTTATATTACAGTTTCTAAAGAATGAAAGGCGCCGTTGCGGTGACCACGATATCTTAAGAAGTTGTTATCCGATTTAAAATTTTGTTTTATTTGTTCGTAATTGAGTTGGTGCGTACTTGACTGTAGCGTTTTTTTTTTTTTAATTATTTTTCGGCAACTCAACAATATGGTACTCAAAGATTGCTTTCCATTGCCCTTAATGAACGATGTTGACAGATATTCAGATGAAACTGTGAATGTAACCACATTCAGCCGTAGCCTCCTTAGTATTTATATCAAAATCAAAAAATAAAATACATGTTCAATTTCTTGTTGGATACTGGTGCAGACATATCAATAATAAAACAGATAACTTCGAACATATAGACACTTCAAACACGATTAAAATATAAGGAATCGGTGAAGGTTCAATTACCACCACCAAGAATAGACATATTCCCGATCAACTAAGCAGAGACAAATATTTTTCATGTCTAGATTTAATGTGATTTTGATGTCCGTTTTCCACCAAATAGAATTAAAAGATAAATCGCGAAGCATTACCTCATTTTCCACTAGCAATGCATCTTATCAGTTTACCAGACTACCATTTGGTCTGAAAATAGCACCAACTTCCTTTCAAAGAATTATGACAATTGCTTTCTCTGGATTAAACCCGTCACAAGCATTCCTTTACATGGATGACTTAATAGTCATCGGTTGTTCCGAGAAACTAGTTCTCAAAAAGATAAAGGATATTTTTGACATATGCAAAAAACAGAACCTCAAACTGCATCCAGAAAAGTGTTCATTCTTCTTGCACGAAGTGACATTCTTGGGTCATAAATGACTGACAAGGGAATACGGAATAAGGAATGACACCAAATACGACGTCATTGAAAAATATCCAGTACCAAAAGATGCTGATAGTGCTAGAAGATTCGTAGCTACTACAGACGCTTCATTAAAAACTTCGCAGAACATTCACATTCGATAACACAACTATGTAAGAAAGAACGTAGATTTTGTTTGGTCTGAAGAAATATCTGAAAAAAGCTTTAATAGAACCCACACTTCTGCAGTATCCAGATTTTAACAACGAATTTTGTAATAACAGATGCTAGCAAATATGCATGTGGAGCAGCATTGACTTCCCGTTCATTCACTAAAGGTGAAAGTAATAAAAGCACTACTGAACAAGAACTAGCTGCGAAACACTGGGCTATTAAACACTTCCGTCCATATACATATACAGTAGCGGACACAGAAATCCGGAAACCTCGGTATGGCCTCTATATGCAAAATTTGAACGGGCGTAAAATATGTAAAAAAGGTTCGGATCTTTGGATCTTTTTTCGCGTTGTCTATTAGGTACTTAGTTTTAAAATACCGCCTAGTTTGGTGTAACCTAAGCTTTTGAAGTGAAAAAAAAAGTGAAAAAAAAGTGAAAAAAAGTGAAAAAAAGTGAAAAAAAGTGAAAAAAAAAAGTGAAAAAAGTGAAAAAAAAAGTGAAAAAAAGTGAAAAAAAAGGTGAAAAAAAAGTGAAAAAAAAGAAAAAAAGTGAAAAAAAAAAAGTGAAAAAGTGAAAAAAAGTGAAAAAAAAAGTGAAAAAAAAGTGAAAAAAAGGGGAAAAAGGGGGAAAAAAATAAAATAAAAAGTGAAAAAAAAATAAAAAGTGAAAAAGAAAAAAAATGAAAAAGTGAAAAGAAAAAAATAAAAAGTGAAAAATGTCAAAAACGATTGAATCTGATAAAGGTGCCATATTGGCTTTATGATCGGAAAATTTAAGTCTCCGCGATATAAGCGTTAAGGTTGACTTGAGTAAGCCTTCTGTCGGGGATTTCTTAAAGAATTTTGTAAAAACTGGAACGCTGAAGCGAAATCCTGGGACAGGAAGAAAGAAGAAGACCAATGACCAGGAAGACCGTATTCTGAAGCGTTTAAGCAATCGAATCAAAACTGCAGAAGATATTAGATTCGAGTTTGTTCAGTCGGAAGGAGTAGATACTAGCACTCGAATAGTACGAAGACGGCTTAAGGATGCGGGACTTATTGCTCACAGACCAGCAAAAAAAAAAACCGGTTTTGACCGCTCAAATGCGCAAAAAACGGCTACAATGGGCTAAAGAGCAGGAATCTTGGACCTTAAAAGATTGGAGAAACGTGATATTTTCAGATGAGTCCAAAATAAACCCTTTTGTTTTCGATGGTATGGCCTACGTGAGACTTAAAGTTGGAGAAAGATTCAAGAATGAGTGCCTACGACGGACGGTCAGTGGTGGATCCCGAATGGTCTGCGGATGCTTTTCCAACTTTTGAATTGGAGATCTGGTCATCGTGAAAAATCGGTAAGTCATATTGTTTTTTAACTCCTTTATTTATTGTATAAATAATACCAAAACTTTGAAATTTCTAATATTTTTTCTTCTTTTTAGATTACAAAATATTTGAACCGAATGGGAATATCTTCATTGGATTGGCCAAGCAATAGTCCTGATTTAAATCCTATTGAGAATCTTTGGCATATTTTAAAGGTTAAAATAACGAAGAAGAAACCTAAAATTGTAAAACAGCTCGATTTAATTTTGGAAAATGTTTCGTACAACGATATAACCCTAGAAACAATTCAAAATCTAGTGGATTCTTTTCCGAAACGAATTAAGACGGTAATAAAAAACAAAAGAGGTCCAACAAAATATTGAAATCTAATGTTTTAAGTAGAATAATATTCAATAAAAAAAAATAATATTTTCAAATAATTTGTAGCTCACTAAAAATAATATAAAGATCTCTTTGTGTTCCTTAGTTTTTGAAATAATTTCAATAATTTTAATTAAAGACTTTTTCTCTAAATAAAACATCACTGAAATTTAAAAGTAATTGTTTTGGTTAGCAAATACATTTATATAATAAGTTTAATACAAATTTTTTTGAAACAATAAACAATTTTTAAAAATTTTCGAAACGAAAATTTTGTGGCCTGTCCGGAAAAACTCTTGCCAAACAATTAAAATGAAAATACAATTAGGCACCTATCTAATGATGCTTCTAAACCCAAAATACATGAAGTACTATGCAATGATGAAGTACGAAAAGTAGTGACCCTGAATATAACACATAATTAATGTTTCCAGACACAAACAAAACAAATTTTCTACCACACATATATTACCTTTAATCAATAATTATCATTAACCAATACATAACTCCATAATATTACATTATTTTCTAAAATTGAAAACTTTTGTATATTCATACCAAAAGTCAATTAATACAAAAAGCTCAACTTGTAACACTTTGTTGCAACAATAAACAATTAAAAATGATGAACGCATTCATTGATGTATGCATATAAACATATTCACATAAATATACCTACATTAAAGCATGTTTATATATGTATTTAAATTTATATACATATACAAGTTAACAAACAATCCAGCGAACTGCCCTCGCACTAAGGCTTAGAACAATCTGTGCAGCTGCAACGTCGATGTGACACATTCCATATAAACATGAATATGCTGACACAGCGTCTGACCAGAGCCCATAGCATGACCATACAAATTTACTTCTTATGTATTTAGCTTTAGATTTATATTCCCATTTATGTACTTAGGTTTAGTTCTCTTTTATTTCCTTCAACATATTTAGTTTTGTATAACCATCTAAACAATAAAGACACATAACTCCGGCACTTGGCCGTAACACAAATTATAATCTCTAATATATTGCTGATCCACAAGCACAGTTATTCAGATACTTAATCGTATCTCATTCTAATCAACCTAAATCTCATAAGTTGGATCCTTCTAACGGTAACCCTCAACAGGAACCAGTGGACGGACCCAACATCTTAAATTACACATATACTGCACACATATTCACATAAGCAATATAACACAAGCGTAACATGAGCTAGGGCTAAGCCTGCGTGTGAACGCTGATCAAGCACTTTGATGGAATCGCCCCAAATTATATATATGTATGTACTCACACTATCCTTTTTTTTTTGAAGCTGTCGCTGAAGACAGCATAAGAATATATGTACATATGTATGTAAACATAGATTAAGCAAAAGAATAATTTTTGAATAAAAATCAATCTGAAAACTACAGTCAACTGGACCCCGGTCAATACAGTCTATTTGTGCACAAATACGCTATAGTCAGTCATGCACCAGAGTGTATCAATTTTTTGTATAATTTTAGGGAGAATATTTTAAAATAAAAAAAATAAAATATTATGAATATATTAAACAGCAATAACGAAAGGCCAATTACACTGTAAACCATCCTATTTTTTGAATATAGTATACTATAATGAAACCAGAGGGCCGGGCCGGGGTTAACTTCGACCGCATCGAAATTTGTATACCCTTGCAACTGTTTTGGTAATTCTTTGCTTACCCATAGCCATCAAAGTGTAAAAACGTTTTATCCAAAAAGTCTAATGTCTGCGAAAGAACGACAATCTTAGCATAGGAATCTTGATGGAAGTCACTGTTTTCCACCGATCGTTTCTGTGGAAGCTATATGATATAGTTACCCGATCTTTACCAAATTCGACACTTTCATTAAAAGGTATATTTAACTATCAAATGTTTAATTTGAAAGCAACCGCATTAAAAGTAACGAAGTTATTGACAAAAGTCACTGTTTTCGACCGATCGTTACTATGGGAGGTTTATGAAATAGTCACCCGATCTGGATTAAATTTGGCACAGTTGTTTATAGGTGCAATAAAGTCACCGATATTAAATTTCATGACGATAGCTTAGCGAAGTTATTCAGAAAAATCACTGTTCGTGACTTTGACGTTTGTATGGGAGCTATATGATATAGTGGTACGATCCGGCTGAATCCGAGATATACAACCCCTGCAGAATATACAAGCCTGCGTGCAAAATTTCAGATCTGTAGCTCTTACGGTCTAGGAGGAGTTCGCATTGATCCAGACGGACGGACATGGCTATTTGAACTCGTCTCGTCGTGCTGATCAAGAATATATATACTTTATAAGGTCGGAGATGCTTCCTTCTATGCGTTGCACACTTCTGACCAAAATTAATATATATTCTTTTTGCAAGGGTATCAATATTTGGGCGCGACGGTTAGTTGTTTAAGGCGCACAGGGGTTAGCACATAAAAAAGATGAAATCTGCAGTTGCTAAATCTGCCGTCCTTTTTATACCCTTGCAAAGCATATTATAAAATTCGTCAGATGTTTGTAATGCATAGAAGGAGACGTGTCCGACCCCAAAAGTATTTATATATATTTTCAGTACTAGAAGCTGAGTCGATATATCCGTGTCCGTCTGTCCGTCCGTCAGTGCGTCTGCGTTTTACTCAGCCATCTTAAGAGCTATTGGGATGCAACTTGGTATTAGAGCTACTTATAGACCCCTATATTATATAATGCAGAAATTGGAGTATCCCAATGGTAGTAGAATTGTGAAAAAAGTACGTCATCATCAAATCAACAGAACACATGCATACACACAGAGACGCACTAATTGCGGCAAGGCAAAAAAAAAAAGGAAATGCATTTGTTTAACTGGTGTATAGTATACCTAAGTCTGCGAGACGACTTACTTCGTTTTTATACCCTTGCAGAGGGTATTATAAAATTGGTCAGATGTTTGTAACGCACAGAAGGAGACGTTTCCGACCCCATAAAGTATATATATTCTTGATCAGCATGAGAAGCTGAGTCGATATAGCCATGTCCGTCTGTCCGTCCGCCCGTCTGTGCAAATCAACTTCACGCTGGCATCTTAAGAGCTATCGGAATGAAATTTCATATTTGAGCTACTTTTAGCCGGGAGATGATAAAGTATGAAAATTGTCAGGATCAGACTACTATATCATATAGCTCTATAACAAAAATTTTTGCAAAAATTGGAGTATCCCCATGAAATTTACTAATATAATAGAATTTGTTATAAAATCTAAGATCCCAAAATTTGAATTTGATCGGATAAATAGAACACAAGTTACGGTCAATACAAATCGGTTCTACGTCATCAGCAAATCAAACAGAGCACATGCATACGCACACACAGACGTAGCGCTACACGTATGTATGTATGTGTATGCGTGTTGTGCTTTGCTTAAAAATTCTAGTAAAAAGAGAAATAATTTGAATGTTTTGTTTGTGTGTTGATGAATTGAGTTGCAAGGAAAGAAATTTCAAAATGTAAAAAAATGATTGCCAAGGACTGCAAGGGTATATAATTTTCGGCATTGCCGAAGTTAGCTTCTTTGATATTTTTATTATTATTATTGAAGTATAGGATATAGTTGTAAACTATCAACCTAACTATATTTTACAAGCACTGGCAACTAAAGCATTTGGCTTAGACTAAAACTACATTCATGCACTAGCCTGGAATTCGAACCCGGATCCTCATTCTTCAACTAACTAAACGACTGGGCCACTTAGACAACTCATATATCGAGGACACCAAAATCTGTTTTTGGATTTAACTCTTCTTTTCGTTTTTTCAAATGGAAATATATAAAGCATGTTCCAGAAAAACAATAAAAAATTTGCGAAATTATTATATTACAAAATCAAAAATTTTAAAATATCGATCCCGCGTAATAGCGTAAGAGCAAAACCAACGAACGTTATATTTTATAACTAAGTAGTTGTGCTATTTTATGGGTCTTTGAAAAGATAGAAAGAGTTCTTCGATTTGTAGTAGGCCCAGTGTCCAAAGCATAAGAAACAGTGGTATTGCAACCACTGTTTAAACACCGTTATAACTATTGATATAGATTCCTCACTCTCTGATTTCATAAAGCGTCTCTCGCTCTGCCTTGCGAAGATGCTCTCTTGATTGTATAATATCTAACACTCTAAGTACTCTGTCTGCGACCAGAGAGTCAGTTCGTAAGCAATATCCAAAGAGATCAGATCAAATAAACAAAGCGACGAGCAATTAATAAAGGCCAAGACATATTATTTATACTACCATAATATCAGAAGTGGTTCAAAAATCCATAAAATGTCGGAAGATTTCAATAAAATTTCTACGGCAAGCCTAAAAAGTTGGCTGGTGGCTTTGGGAATGGACACCAAGGGTTCCAAGACGGAGCTAATAGGCAGACTACTGGAAATTCCGGAGGATGTACGTGGAGGTATTCCATTAACTCGAACACCAGATCCCGATACCATTCCATGTACGAGTGGCGTTATTACAAAGTCACCACAAGAAGAAAACCAAATGAGGCAATTGGAGTCTCAAATCCTACAGCAACAACATGACGAAATAACCGAAAGTACAGTTGTGTTAGAGGGACTACGCAACGAAATAAAAGAAGCCAAGAAACTTCTAGAAAGTTTGCATATCGCAGTCGCAAGCGGCGACGCCATGCAAGAGCGAGACAGCAATAGACGCGTCGATGCCATGCAAAAGCGAGATAGACGCGACGAAAATGAGAGTGGCGACGAACATACTTCAAAAGCATCCGAAGAAAACGACGAAGAGAATTCGGAGCGCGAGCGTGTATCAGAGATAGCAACAGCAACGGACCAGCAAAACAATGTTACCAGAGTAGCTGAGCAGAAAATAAATAATTGGACTTATGCTGGCTACCAGATGGCTAAGGAAATGCTGATGGAATAATGGCGGACCAGATGTACAAAATTGGATTGTACAATTGAATAATGTGTCTGCATTGTGTGAACTCAGCGAGAAGCAACGTCATTTGCTTTGCGTTGGAAAACTTAAGAGCAATGCACTACAATGGCTACACGCAAGCCCAAAACGTATATTGGAGTCAGTAGACAAACTGTTGGACGAGTTGGTGATGGCGTTTGGTTCCACGAAATCGAAAGCAGAGTTGCGGCGTGCTTTTGAGGCTCGTGGCTGGAGAGATACCGAACGATTTTCAGAATACTTTGAGAATAAGGTGAAGCTAGCCCAACACGTCAATATTGAGGACGACGAGCTGCTGGATTTCATCATAGAGGGAATTCCATTTAAGAGCATGTGTATACAAGCGCGTGTACAATGTTTTGACAATCCAAAGCGGTTGTTAAGAGCATTTGCAGAGGTCCGGCTGCCAAGTAAGAAGTTCGTCGAGAGGCAAAACAGTGTACCCAAGGACTCGAGGTGCCATAATTGTAATTCGAGAAATCATTGGGCGATGGATTGCCTAAAGCCTTTACGTGTTCGTGGATCTTGTTATGGGTGTGGTGCCTCATAGCGCAGTGCCCGCAAAGGAAGAAGCCAAAGGACGAAGTAAACAATTATGTAAGATATATTAAATTATTTTTAAAAGACTATATTCATAAACCAGACCAGACGCATTGAAAATGATTACGTTGGAAAAAAGTGAACGAAATTTGTTAGAAAATCAGGAAAATTATTTAGATAAAATGCTGAAAAATGAAAACGGTATAGAAAGTCGAGTTGTTAGAAAAGATGAGAGAAAAATTGTTAGTAATGTAGATAAAGGAGAAAAAACGAAAGATGTAGAAATTAATATTAGAAATGTTTTGGTAGAAAATTTTGAGAAAGAAATGTTAGAAATCAATTTATTAGACAATGCAAAAGAAGAACTTGTGAAAGTGTTGATTTTAGGACTCGATGTAAGTTTGTCAAACTGTTAGAAGAATGCTATATTGGGCAGAACAGACCAGAGAATCCAGATTTTAAATGTGAAATGAAGATAACTCTTGAAAATACGAAACCCTTTAGTTGTTCACCTAGAAGGTTGTCATATATGGAAAAAGAGAAATTACAGATATTAATAGATGATTATTTAAAAGATGGGATTATACAACGCAGTAACTCGGCATATCCATCGCCGATAGTTTTGGTCAAAAAGAAAACAGGAGATTTGCGTCTATGTATAACTTTAGAAAATTAAACAAAAGTATAGCTAAAGATAACTATCCATTACCATTAATAGACGATCTCCTGGATCGCTTAGCACAAAAGAAAGTATTCACAAAACTGGATTTAAAAAATGGATATTTTCAAGTGTTCATGGACAAGGAGTCGGTTAAATTTACATCGTTTGTAACACCATTAGGCCAGTATGAATTTCTTAGGATGCCAATGGGATTAATAAAATGCACCGCATGTGTTTCAACGGTTTATAAACAGCATTTTTGATGACATGATTAGGGAAAACAAAATTATTTTATATATGGATGATAAAATGATTGCGAGCAAAAATATTGAGGAATATTTAGAAACGTTAAAAGAAGTATTCAAGAGATTAGTGCGGAACAAATTAGAGCTTAGAATGGACAAATGCGAGTTTCTGCAAGCTAGTGTAAAATATTTAGGATATTTAATCACAGAAGAGGGAATACAGGCGGATGAAAAGGGTTTAGAAGCAATAAAAAATTATACAGTGCCAGACAAGACGCAAGCAGTTCACAGTTTTTTAGGCTTGTATTCCTATTTTAGGAGATTCATTAAAGATTTTTCAATAGAAGCCAAACCGTTATATGATTTATTAAAGAAGGATAAACAGTTTGAATTTGGGGAGAATGAGTTGAATTGTTTTTTAAATTTAAAAAAGAAATAAGAAAATAAGAAAAGAAAAAAAGAAAGATGGAAGCACCTGTATTGGCTATCTATAATCCTAACAATTAAACTGAATTACATTGTGATGCCAGTGCTTTAGGGTTTGGAGCACTTCTGCTTCAAAGAAAAGAGGATAAGCGGCTACACCCAATTTCTTATTTTTCCAAACATTAGCAACAATATATGCGTTACGCAGGTTTAGAATTTATGTCCAAGAAAAACGTTTTAAAATACTAACGGATTGTAATTTTTTGACTTTGACTTTAAATAAAGTAGAGCTTATTCCAAGAATCGCTAGATGGTCGTTAGAATTACAGGAATACTGCTACGAGCTAGTGCATAGATCTGGCAAACAAATGCAACATGTAGATGCGTTGAGTAGGTACACAAACATTATGATCACAGAAGCTAATAGTTTTGAAACAAATTTGGTTATTTGTCAATCAAAAGATGAAAAGATTCAGAGTATAAAGAAATGTTTAGAAGAAAGGGAACACAAACTGTTCGAAATGCGGAATGGTATATTATATAGGAAAACAAATGATAGAAGAGTTGTATTTTATGTACCGGAAGATATGGAAGAGCATGTGTTATATAAATATCACGACGAATTAGGGCATATTGGTAGGGACAAAATGATAGAAGCAATAGGAAGAGGATACTGGTTTCCGAATATGAAGGAGAAGACAATAAAATGAATAAATGAAATTGTTTGAAATGTATAGCGTATTCACCGAAAACAGGAAAAGGAGATGGTCTTTTTCATAGTATACCGAAAGGAAATAAGCCCTTTGATACAATTCACATTAATCATTATGGACCGGTAGATTCAGGAATATCAAAGAAGCATATTTTAGTTGTTGTAGATGCGTTTACGAAATTTGTTAGATTATACACCACGAAAACTACAAACACTAAAGAAGTCATTAAAGCATTACGAGATTATTTTCGATCATATAGTAGACCGAAATGTATAATATCGGATCGAGGCTGTTTTACATCGGCAGAATTTGAAAATTTTATGAAAGAAGCGAATATAAAACATATAAAAATAGCTACGGGAAATGGACAAGTGGAAAGGATTAATAGAAGTTTAGGACCTATGATTGCAAAACTCACCGAAGTTTAGGACCTATGATTGCAAAACTCACCGATCCTGAGAATGGATTGTATTGGGATGTGGTCATTGAAAAAGTCGAATTTTCGTTAAACAATACACAACATCGTAGCATCAAAAAATTACCGGCAGAGATGCTTTTTGGTTTAGCACAAAAATGAGAGGTTAGTGATGATTTGAAAGAAAAGTTAGACGAAGTGACAAAATTAAATGAAGTCAGTGACAGAAATGTAGAAAATATTAGAAAACAGGCAGAATTAAATCAACGGTTAGCTCAGGCCGATAATGAAAAATACTATAACAATAAAAAGAAAGTTACACCGGAATATAAAGAGGGCAATTATATAATGGTTAAAAATTTTGATAGTACCGCAGGAATAACGAGGAAGTTAATACCGAAAAATAAAAAGCCGTATATGATAGCAAAAATTTTGAAAAATGACAGGTTTTTAATAAAAGATGTGGATGGATTTTAATTATCGCGCAATCCTTATCAAGGCGTCTGGAGTGCTCAGCATATAAGACATTGGATAAATAAGTAAATGGTGGAAATTGTTAGCAAACTATATATATATTTATATATATATATATATACATACCGATGTAGGTTTAAGAAAATAATTAAATTGTAAAGATTTCACTATAGAATGAGGAAATAATCAAATTGTAAATTTATGTTAACATTACATGACAAAGTTCGTCAAAATAATAAAGTAAAGCAGAGATTGAGGACAATCTTAAAGTCAGGACGGCCGAGTTGTAGTAGGCCCAGTGTCCAAAGCATTAGAAACAGTGGTATTGCAACCACAGTTTAAACACCGTTATAACTATTGATATAGATTCCTCACTCTCTGATTTCGTAAGCGTCTCTCGCTCTGCCTTGCAAGCGAAGATGCTCTCTTGATTGTATAATATCTAACTCTCTAAGTACTCTGTCTGCGAGCAGAGAGTCAGTTCGTAAGCAATATCCAAAGCGATCAGATCAAATAAACAAAGCGACGAACAATTAATAAAGGCCAAGACATATTATTTATACTACCATAGATTATTATCTATAGGTTTGTTTGGTTTTCTCAATCAACTTTCAAGTTAACTTTTAAATTCTCATTTGAAAATATGTATTTCTACACTGGCGGTCATAAAAACTGCATCACAAGTCTGACTTATAGCAAATTGCTGATAGAATAGGATGCTCTCATTCGACCATGGTGCATTTTGCCGAAAAAAAAATACATCTTTCGGTGTCCTAGATCGTAAAAAATGATTTGGTCCCAAGTGAAAGTCTACCAATAGAGTGGATGGCCTAATAAAGATGTTAAGCCTTAAAGATCGATTCAAAAGGGCAGTTCCTATTAGTCCAGAGCTGGAGACGCATTATGGAGAAAAGTTAAGTGATTGCGAGTACTTCCCGTACGTACGCCAGTTTTCTGCAGAGCGGTATAAGGAAAATTGTATCGTGAAAACGGTCAAGTTTCCACAGATACGATCTGAGAATGTTTTTCTTACTACACACGAGATCCATTATACTTTTTAAACGGAACAATGATTGGCAATAGAAGAGCATTTGTAATACAGGTTGGGTGCAATTTTCCAAGACGACTCTGCACTATGCCATTGAGGCAAATGTGTAAGTAATGTTTTTATTTGATGCTGTCACTAACAAAAGTCATTTAGGACATAGGAATTTCACGCTTGAATTTGGTCAATTCTCTTTAATTAAGGATACCCATAGTATGGAAATACATTTTTAACTCCATAAGGTTTTAAAACAGTCAAGCGACATTTCTGTGACAACCTACCTACATTTGCTTTTAGGTTGGTTTCAGGTTGTTATCAATTTCTGTGACATCTCTGAATATACCCTTTTTGCAAGGGTATAAAAAAAAAAAAAATTAAAATTGCTCAAATGAAAAGTACTGATTTTATCACTTTGCATTCGATTTGCTTACCATGGTAAACAAATGCTCAAAATACGTAAAATATTAAAATTTAAACGTTTTTATAAAAGCCCCGACCACTATTAGTTCGTACCGCAAGCTTTTTTACCCATATGCAATGTTTAACAGACGATATTTCATATGGGGAATATTCTCGATTGGGTTTAGGTCCGGACTATTTGATGGTCAATCTAAGACCCCAATTTCCTTACTCTGCAACCATGCTTGAGTTCTTTTGGCAGTATGAGATGATGCTCCATCCTGTTGAAACGTGTGCTCACCACAGTCACCCAGTTTTGGTATTAATGGCATCAGACTTTTTTCTCATGTGGTGATGTATTTTTCTGCATTGACTATCTTATCAATAAAGTGCAACCCCAGTACAACCCCAGACCATTACGATCGTTGCGAACTTAAAGGTCCTTTTAAGGCAAACTTAATGGTATGCTTCACTTTTGTTTCGGATGACACTCCTTCGCGCATCACCGACACTCACATGAAATTTAGCTTCATCGCTAAATATGATGGAGTTCCATTGCCTTTGAGTCCAAGTCATTAAACGCTTCTTCTTTTGGCGAAGCGTAAGCAATGGTTTTTCCATGGTATAAGGGTAATTTAAGTTATTAAGTTTGTAATATAGATAATCCCTATACATACTTTATAGAACTTGTATCCAATATTACGCAACTGCAGGCCCGTCCACTCACGCTTAACGCTTTTCCCGATTTCCTCAGACTATTTTGATGGCAAATTTCTTAAATTTTGGCCACGATACGCTTTTAAAATTGTGGCCAGAGCTCTTTTATCACGATCTGATATTGCCGATGTTCGGCATCTATTTGCGACTTTATTGTCAATATTGCCATTTTTCTTTAAACATTTTATTATTCCTTGTACGGAGGGTTTAGCCAGAATTAATTGTTTGGCTATTTTACCAAAAGACTTCCTAGATTTATAGAAATCTACAGCTAAACTTCTAATTTCTTTGGAAATCGGCTTACCATATGCCATCGTTGCTAAACTTTGAACTAATAACGTCTAGTCTCTGCTTTCATTATCAAAATGTAAGAGGACTTCTAACCAAGCTCTCGGAACTGTTCTGTGACAGCCAAACCATTTCGGCTGACATATTCGTTTTTTCTGAAATTTGGCTTAACTCCTCTGTTTTTGATAACGAAATTCGTTTTAATAACTTTATTTCTTATAGGCTTCATCGTGTTGGTCGTCGTGGCGGTGGAGTACTCATTGCTGTCAACTCGAATCTGTGTTAAAGTGTTGTGCCGATAGATCTGCCCTTAGGTGTTGAGTTTATTTGTGTCGAAGTTAAATGTTCCAACTTTAGCTTATATATCTCTTGTTCATATATTCCTTCAGCTTCTGATATTTATTATGACCCACAAGGCACCATGCTGATACTATGCAACCGATTTTTAGTCGTCTTAAAGATCGTCATTTCCTTATAGTCTTAGGTGATTTTAGCTTGCCTACTATTTCTTGAATATATACAGTGTCGGAAGAAATAATAGAAACGGCAATCTTTTTTGATTTTGAAGACTCTTTTTTCAACGTTGGTCAAATTATCGGACCTAAAAATCAGTGTTTAAGAATGTGGGATAGTACTTCTATTATTTTCATACTTTTAGACACCTATTTTCGCGAAACTTTTTCTTCTACATGCTTCATAGTAAAACAAACCCGTTTTTCGGTTGGAAAAAAAAATAGAAACGCTCCGTATATTTTCAGTCAAAAACATTTTAAGTCTCATAGATGTGAATTTTTCGGTTTTAATTTAATATTCTACATTAAAGGTTTTAAAGTCCACTAAATTTAATAACATTATATGCAGTATGGGACGTGGCACTCACTTCTTAGAGGATGAAAGGGAAATTATAAAAAAACTAAGAAACTCTGGTCGTCCAATTGGAAAGATCGCCAAATTAATGAATTGCCCAAGAGTAACAGGGCTTTGCGCTATTCATTGTGAATATAAGCAAGAAAATCGTGGCCGCCCCCACGTCTCAACGTCAAAATTCGAACAGATCTTCATGCTGGATGCGAATAAAAACCCATTTCTTTCATCGGCAAAGCTCAAAAATAAGTTAAATGCATCAATAACCAGGAGAACTATCCGGGAAAGATTGAAATTAAAGCGGTTAAAGATATATAGTGCTCGAAAAGAACCGTGCTTGAGCAAGAACAATATAAAAGATAGACCAGATTTTGCTAACCAACATGTGCTTCGGGCCTATGTGAAAAACGTGCTGTGGTCGGATGAAACAAATGTAAATTTGTTTGGATCTGATGGCAGGGTGTTTGTAAGACAGCAAAAAAGTACTGCTTATGATCCAAAACATGCTTTAAAGACCATTGCGCACTAGGGTGAAAAAATTATGTTTTGGGGCTGCTTTTCTTCTTCAAGTGTCGGTCCGTTAGTTTGGATAAAGGATAAAATGTGCGCCATCAACAAAGTAAATGTCCTTAACAATACTATGCTTCCTTATGCCGAAGAAGAATTGCATTTAAAGTGATAATATTAGCAGAAAAACGATCCCAAACCCTCGTCCCAGCTGTTTGCCAGCTCGTTCTAGGAAAATGAAACTAATGTTTTAAAGCCACCATTCCAGTCCCCGGACTTAAACTTATTAGAACACCTTTGGGGAATATTAAAGAATGGAACTGCTGGATATAAACCAGAAAATAAGCAAGAATATAGGGAAAAGATCGAGGTTAAATGGTATTCTATAAAATCAGCTATTTGCGCCAAGTTATTTGATTCCGTGGGATGTCGTTGCCGCGAAGTCTTGAAAAATAAGGGTGGAATGACTTCATATTAATTCAAATATTTGTTAAAACCAAAAATTGCTATGTTTCTTGAACAACAACTTCCTATTTTTTACTTTAAAAATTATCGTTTCTATTTTATCTTCCAAGGGACTCATAATAAATGCCTTAGTTTTTATATTGAATTTACTTTAGAATATACAAAACATAATTTTTTTGATTCCTTGGTTTAGCGTTTTGATAATAATCCATTCAGTTTACAAAAAATTAGAGTTTTGCCAAAGACAGACACAAAAGTAAGTAAATTCTATGCCGTTTCTATTATTTCTTCCAACACTGTACATATATATCAGTTGAATTCTTTATTTAACTCTTTTAAATGAATCTTGTTTTTCTTGCATCCTTAAAATGTATTCGATTTCCCTATCTAAGCCTTTACCTCGGTTATTCCTTATATCGAATGAGACTTGTAGCTTTCCTAATGTTTGGAAGGAGTCTTTTATAATTCCCTTTATAAAAAGGGCAACAAATCAGATATTTCTAACTATCGTAGCATTGCCAAAAATTCCGCAATACCTTGCTAAGCTGTTTGAGAAAATTAAGTCTTCCCATTAACACCTATCTATATACACTATTTCTCTTTGTCAGCATGGCCTCATGAAAGGTCGTTCGTCACTTACCAACCTTTTAGAATTGACTATCCTTGTACACCATGGCTTTCGCAATAATGCTTCAAAGTGCTCTTTTATGCCATTCAGTTATTCAGGACAAACGTCCCCGATCCACAGTGGGCGATTTGGCTGATCTAGCGCAACGAAATACCAATTTTCAACATTTAAAATCATGCAAAATTTGATACTTTAATAATATAGCCACAAGAACAGGATTGGCAATCCCATTTTTTCTTAAAATGGATCAATACTCCGAAATGTACAAGAACATGCTGTCACTGAAAATCGTACAGCCGCCATTTTTGTTAAAAATAGGAAAATTAGGCAAAAAATTATAATATTTTATACTTTGTTGGAATGACTAGGGTTTTTTCGAGGATATAATTTTGTTTTTAACATGTGAATTGTCCAACCTTAGCTGTCCTGAGCTGCCCAACAACTATGTCGGTCCGCAAGCGGCAACTTGCAATATGAAAAATGCGCTTCAAATAAATATTCCGCACTTGTCGACTACATTTTTTCTAATGTTATACAGAAATCGGACTGTAGTGTGCAGGACTACCATTCAATTATGGATAAACTTAAAATTTTCCACAAAAAATTGTCTGAAAAGTGGAAGAAAACTAACAGAGATATAAACCGATTGGAGAACAACAACGCAGCCTGGCTCAACGACGATTTGGTTCTTCTGAACCCCGACGAAAATTTGCCTCCAGGGGGAAAACCAAAAGAAATTGAAAATTGACACCCTAACCGTCAGTGCACAAAATTATCACATCTTGTGGAAAACAACGCTTGCAAAGACCTTATGAGAGCAACAAATACATTATATACCTTTATAAATATGGTACTCCGATTACCATCAAACACTGTTTCAATGGTAGAAGCAGATCCCGACGCATCTAAAAAAATAAATGAATGTTTGGATGCAGACCAACAACAACTCCATTAAATATTCCCCAGAAGAAGCATTGGCGCTTTATATTGATGGCGAATACATGAAGAACTCATACAAGCTATTGCAATCAGGCACAAAATCGCGAAAAGCTAATATTTTTCCAACCTACGATGTTTTGCGATCGGGAAAAAATGTGCTATCTGGATTGCATCAGAACGGAAGAAAGTTGGGCTGAAGTTCCTTTACGAGAATTGTTGGTGCGCATCCCGATTTTTAAGCCAAATCTCGGATAATGGCAATAAATATAAGTCTTTGAGCCTTATTTCTAAATGGGGTTGCGATGGGAGTTCGGGACACGCGACATACCGGTAAAGCTTCAGTAATTTGGAGCTTAAGATGGCAGATGAGCACATATTTTTCATATGCATACTACCGCTACAATTACAATTGGAAAGCAAAGTACTTTGGAAAAATCGTCGCCCGGCATCGACTCGGTATTGTAGACCTTTAAAAATAATGTTTGGCAAAGAATCTAAAGAATTGGTTAGAGCGATATTGCAAATTGTTCCTACGCGCCTAAGTAATTTTCAAGTTCACCACAAATTGCAACTTACCATGATCGATGGCAAAGTTTTTAGCGAAACATCATCGCAAACATGTGGTATTTGTAAGCGTAGTATTGAATCGGTTCTGAAACAATTCCTTAAGTGTGCAACGCACAAAAGGAAGCATCTGCGACCATATAAAGTATATATATTCTTGATCAGCACAACGAGACGAGCTCATTTAGCCATGTCCGTCTGGATCAACGCAAACTCCTCCTAGACCGTAAGAGGTACAGAGTTGAAATCGCATGTAGGCTTGTATATACTGCAGGGGTTATATATCTCGGATTTGTCGTGAAATTAATAATATTGGTGAGTTTATTACACATATAAAGAACTGTGCCAAATCTGATAAATATCGGGGGACTATATCATATAGCTCCCATAGAAACGATCGGTCGAAAATTAAATTGCTTTCAAATTCAACATTTGTTAATTTAATATATCTGTAAATGACTGTACCGAATTTAATAAAGATCGGGCGACTATATCATATAGCCCCCATAGCAACGATCGGTGAAAAACAGTGACTTTGATCAATATCTTCGTTATTTTCTATGCTAAGATGGTACGCCGCTCTTTCGCAAACATGAGACTTTTTAGATAAAACGTTTTTCCACTTTGATGGCTATGGGTAAGGAAAGAGTTACAAAAACAGTTGCAAGGGTATACAAACTTTGACGCGGTCGATGTTAGCCCCGGCCCTCTGGTTTTCCATTCACCTTAGTAGATGTTTGACTAACTACTCTCTTCACGAAACTCTTCGTGTTCTTTGCCAATCTTTCTGTCTCTTCTCTTCGCTTTATACTTCTCAATAATCACGAGGAAACCGCTGATTATATTTTGGACATCGCATTGCTTGCAAATCATCCCTGATCACATTGGTTGTGATTCGGGGCATAGCTGGCACCTTGTGCAAATAAAACACCTCCACAGGTGTTTTAGGGATGTTAAGTTGCTTATAAGGCTAAGCTTACTTTTTTTAATTAATGGTTGTCTGTTGTTTAGCTTAAGCTACTTAAGCTCGACTAAAATAACTTAATTTTTTTCAGAGCTTTCAATATTATAATTATGGTAACAAAAAAAAAAAAATTATTCGTTAACCACAATCGTTTCCATTATCCCCGACGGAACTACCTTTCAGTATTGCTTCATCGGGGGGAAAAGCCACCTACGTCGGGTGGCGGTGGTGAATTTTTTCATTTGTCAACAAAAATTTTTTTAAGTGTACTTTTGACATATTTTTCCTGGCAAGCATGAGTCGAAGTGTTTCCGAAGTGCCGTTGTCGAACCCACACGAGTGGGTTACAGTGTAGCTTGGTCCTGGTCCGGGGAATGGGGCATGCCGACTAGTAACAAGGGGAACTTCAAGTATGCGAATCACCGATTTGGATGAATTTACGATATGTTGTAGAATATCCCGTCATTTAAGGTTGTGTGAAATATTTCGGCACACTAGTCTATATTTTCCTAATAAATCGCGTTTAAAACTATATCTTCGGTAGCTTTTAGATAAATGCGGGGTGGATTTTAAGGAGCTCGGTGGTCTAGTGGGTAGGAGTTAATCCAGTGTTTCGTCAATTTTAGGAAGGATTTAAACGCGATTTATTAGGAAAAGATAGAACAGTGCGCCGAATTGACGGGATATTCTACAACATATCCTAAGTCATCCAAATCGGTGAATCGCATACCTGAAGTTCCCCTTGTAAGACCTTTTAAGATTATCGTTTGTATTTTATCTTTCAAGAGAATGTAAATAAATGTCTTTGTTTTTGTATAACAAACCTTCGTCTTAATAACTAACCAGTCAATTTAAAAAAATATAAAAATATCAAAGAAGCTAACTTCGGCTGTGCCGAACTTTATATACCCATGCAGACCTTGGCCATAATATTTTTACATGTTTCAAAACGTAAAAATGTATTTGCTTTCTTCTTCTTGACTACATATTCATTAAGTACAACTCTAGTCAGACATATCTATATCCTATAACGAAATCCAACTGCATTCTGCATTTCCTATTATAACGAAAAGTTCGGTAGCTAAGGAACTAATGACGATTAAGCCGGTATACTCACCGGGCCCAGACAGTATTCCCGCTTGTGTCCTGAGGTTCTACGCGGAGTCATTGTGCTCGCCTTTACTTAAGCTTTTTGAGTTGTCCGTTACACTGTCCGAGTTTCCAACTATATGGAAGCATTCGTTTATTTTACCTCTTCAACAATGTGGCAATAAATCCGACGTCACTAATTACAGAGGAATTTCGAAAGTGTCAGCGATACCTAAACTGTTTTGAGAAAATTATGACGTCTCAAATACAGCATTTATGTAAATCTATTTTTGCGCCATACCAGCATGGGTTTGTCAAGAATAGGTAACCACAACTAATCTTTTACAATTTACATCCTTTGTTATCCAAGGTTTTAAGAAACAAAAGCAAACTGATGTTATATATACGGATTTCAGTAAGGCTTTCGATTCTGCTCTGCTTGCTTGGATTTTACAATATCTAAGCAATAGGAGGCAGAGAGTTCTTTTTCGGTCCTCTCTTTCTAAGATCATTTCTGTTGAATCGGGAGTCCCACAGGTCAGTCACCTTGGCCCATTACTATTCACCATTTTTATTAATGAGCTCCCCACCGTTCTTTTAAATTCCAGAGTTCTTACGTATGCCGATGATGTAAAAATCGCTAACCGCACCCTAGACTCTCTTTCAAGCCTTACCCTGCAAGCTGACCTGAATGCTTTTCAGGGGTGGTGTATGGCTGACTTGTTATCGCTAAACTGTTCTAAGTGCAAAACTATGTCTTTTAATAGAGGTTCTCCTCAATTAACGAGTTATTTTTTTCCCGTTAGAAAGAATTAATAATACTTCTTTGGTTGTAAAAGATTTGGGGATCTTAGTAGACCACAAATCAAAGTTTTAATCAGCATATATGACTACTGTTAGTAGGGCTAAGAGTGCTCTTGGCTTTTCAAGCGCTAGTCGAAGGAGATCAAGGATCCATATACTACCAAAATACTCTATACTTCTTTAGTCCGCCCCATATTAGAGTATGGATCTTGTGTTTGGTCTCCTCAATACGAGTTTTATCAGAACAAATTAGAATCTGTACAAAAACAGTTTTTACTCTTTGCGTTTCGTGATTTGCGCTGGGATCCAACTGTACAACTTTTATCTTATTCTAGTCGACTTCAGTTAATTAACCTTCCTTCTTTAACTAATCGTGGAACTATGCTTGGTGTAACTTTTCTTTACAAACTTTTGAATAGTGACAAATTAACATTTCTGTTCCATCTAGAAGGACCCGCAATATTACACCGCTTATACTTCCCACTTGCACATCTAACTTTGCTCTGCATAATACTATGTATTGAGTACAACAGACTTTGGCACGTTATCGATTCCTAAACTTCGCTTCCTGGTATAAAAACTTCGCTCTTGTCCTTCCTCGCTCGTAATTAATTCTAATCATCTTTATTTCAACCTACCCTGTTTTCTTTTTATATGTAACCTATTGTCACTAACCATAGAATACATAGATGCGTCAAACTCAAGATTTTTTGATTACAAACGCTAGCCTGAGCGTGGAACCCCAGAGAACTTCGGCAAAAACCCGAACGTTCATCTGGAACTCCAGAGAACTTCGGCAAAAACCCGAACGAGGCTAAGAGGAAAATAATTCAGTCTGGCACAGGCTAACGAACGATGCAGATTAAAAAAAGATTAAAAAAAGAAAAATAAACAAAAAATTAGGAACAAAAAAATTAAATTATAGGCCTTAGAAGAATAAAAATGAATGCTTTGAGCAATTATTTTTTCTTCATCTTCCCTGCTTGTTCTTCAATAACATTTTGCAAACAGTGTTTGAATTTTTTGAATGACATACATATTTTGTTAAGTAATCTTTCTATATTACCATTTTCTTTTTTCTTTTTCCTTTAAGTATTTAAGTTTTCTTGCTCCTTCATTTTTTTCCTTAATTTTTTGTTTATTTTTCTTTTTTTAATCTTTTTTTTTATTAAAAAAATTAATATAAAAAAGAAACAAAACATTATTTGACATTTTTGAGCTAGGAATCGAACCAGGCAGCATTCGGATCGCCAAGCGAGCACTCTATCGACACACCCACCGAGCTACATACAAATCTAATGGCAATATTTTTTGATATTCTTTCCACAGGGGCATGTCCTATTCGCTTAGTCGCTGTTTTGTCGAAAATGAAAAATTTTTGTCGTACGAGCTATTGAAATGCGGTGTTGTACAACTCCACGTCACACACACACACTACGAAGCCTGAGCATGTACCGACGGGTGTACACATACATAGACAGAACGAAATGACAAGCGACATAGAGCCGTCTGCGTCGTTCGGTAGCATGTGCCAGACTGAATTATTTTTTTAGCCTCGTTCGGGTTTTTGCCGAAGTTCTCTGGGGTTCCGGACGAACGTTCGGATTTTTTCCGAAGTTCTCTGGGGTTCCACGCTCAGGCTAGCGTTTGTATTCAAAAAATCTTGAGTTTGACGCATCTATGTATTCTATGGTTAGTGCTATTATCTTATTACATTTAATATTTTCTATTTCTTTAGTTTAATTTATCTTTATATATGTAATACGCCTGTGCCCGTAGGTCGGAGTGGGTAGAGGTTGTAACATTAACTTTAATTAGGGTCATTCGTAACAGGCCCGGGCCTGGTGTCATATGGGCAACTTGTTCGTACTGAGCGTTTTACGACTACGTCTATTCATATAAAAAAAAAAAAAAAAAAAAAAAAAAACGTTGATTCGAGCAATACTATCATATTAGTTTTCATGTTCATATGGACACTCCAATTTCTTCAACTATTTTTCTTCTTCAACTATATAATATAGTGATCCGATCCTAAAAATTTTAATACTATATCTTACCCGGGCTATAAGTGTCCCAAGACGACTGAGTCAAATGCATACGCACCGACGGACGGATGGATTGTGGGGTAGAAAATGTCTCCTTCTAAACATCTGACCAATTTTATAATACCCTCTGCAAGGGTATAAAAAGCTAAGATCGTCTATAGTTTTGTACACTAATTTATAATTTTTATACCACATAATGTTCTAGATATTTGTAATTTAAATTAATTTTGTGCATCTGTGGTCATTTTAGTTTCCAATGGAAAATCTCTGGAGTTTAGGCTTACAAATAAAATCGGCAGTTCTTAAACATAGTTCTTGTAAGATTTTAGATTTGTTTTTATTGAAGTCCCCCCCCCTTTTTTTTTTTTTTTTTTTTTAAATTGTAAAAATTAGTGTCAATACTTATGCAATGAAGAGACACCATTTTTGCTTAAAAAATTGTTGTTTTTTTTTGCTTTGTAACATGTTTTTAATACATGACATTTTTAAAAGAACACCGCAGAGTTCAATTTTAGCTAGAGTCAACTAATTCATCACGTGCTTTTCTTTGGCTTTTTGTTGTGTGTATTCGAAACATAGAGAAAAATCTTTAAAACCAAGCGTTTAAGTTTGTATACCTTTGCAAGTTTCTTGTTACTCTTTCCTTACGTATAGCCATCAAAGTGGAAAACCGTTTTATCTAAAAAGGCTAATGTTTGCGAAAGAACGGCCCACAATCTTAGCATAGCAAATAACGAAGTTGTTGATCACAGTCAGTTTTTTTCCACCGATCGTTCCTATGGGAGCTATATAACATAGTCACCCGATCTTAATCAAATTTGAGCGTTTTTAGGTGTAATAAACTCACCAATATTAAATTTCACGACAATAGTTCAGAAAATAACGAAGTTATTGAGAAGTCACTGTTCATGACTTTGGCTTTGGTAAGGGAGCTATATGATATAGTGGTCCGATCCGGCTGAATTCGAGATATACAGCCCGTGCCGTATATACAAGCCTACACGCTTTAACAGTCTGGGAATTTGCGTTGATCCAGAAAGACGGCTATTTAAACTCGTCTCGTCGTGCTGATCAAGAATATATATACTTTATATGGTCGGAGATGCTTCTTTCTATGCGTTGCACACTTCTGACCAAAATTAATATACCCTTTTTGCAAGGGTATAAAAATCTTTTATACAATATCTGAAACATCAATACTTATCATCTGATTAAGAAAGTTATCGAAATAGCCTTTAAAATAAAGTTATTGACAAGTTTAGTAACTATAAAGATGAATAAAACCACCATTTTTAAAAGTCTCATTTAGGTTTAAACTATTAGATCTGCTCACATATGTATTTCTCTTTTATTTTAGAGCTCGATGTTTGAACCGCAGCAACGGAGTTGGACTCCGTTAATGCCAATATTGTTTCATTTCGACCAGAATAAAAACATACTGTCATTCAAAAAAAGAAGATTTTCGTGTTTTTTTAATAAAGGATGCTCGGCATGGCAGTTTTTCTATTTTTACTAACGACATTAATCAGGACTTAGATACTGGGATCTGATATTTTGATCATTTTCAATTTTGAACATGCTGCCATATGTACATAATTCGGTCTTGGCTTTTATTTAACGGTATTTCGGGGCCTCTTTAGGTTACGACAACCTATTTATTGGTTTGTTTTTTTGCCATTGCATAGTACGTGCACCTGTCGAAAAATGTTTATGATGGATTCTACATAATTCCAAGTACTTAGGGACATAATTTGTCTGTTGAATATGTTCAATCTGACTCAATTATGTTATTTCCGGTAAAAAATACTGTATAGTAAAACCCGCAAATTATGTTAAACAAAAAAAAAATAGAATAAGCAACTCAAAGAAGGAAATAAGATTGAAAAATTAGTCAATGAAAGTGCCTGCACCAATAGTGTTAGCTTCTTTATTTAAATGTTTTTGGAAGAATGAAAAAAAAAAAAAATAATGAAAAGAAATGAAAATAAGAACAAACTGATTTTTATTTTGTTTTTATTCACCCAACAATTTGACCTCGAGCCGGCAAAACATACAACTAAAAATCAAAAAGGTTGCTAAAATCAACAAATATACTTAATATTATTAAAATTTTTGAATAGTTTAATTAAGCTGTGAGCCAATGTACTTCTTCATAATATTTATAAAACAAATAGTTTTATCTGCGTACAACAGGTAATATGTACTTATAAATAGATATGGATGTGTGTTTGTACATTTGTATGTAGGCCCATACATACATACATACATGTGTACATTTCGTTTAATGTGAAGTAATAAATACTTCAGAATAAATTTCATTGTAATAAAACCATAAATGTACATATGTACGTAAAACCACATATGTATGTACGTAAAACCACATATGTATGTATGTACATACATATGTATATGTAACGTAGAATCTTTTTAGATTTTAAAAGAAATTTATTTATGTATCATATATGTATGTACATACATACATATGTGTACATTTAGAACAAAGTTGAAGCAGTTTTAAAATAGATGACGTAAAGAAATGTGTACTTATGCATAAATGTACATACATATGTATATGAATGTAAATTTGGTATATACATACGTACATACGTAGGTACAACCCCAAAATAATTCTACGCTTTCATGGAGCATAGCATGTAGATATATGCATATGCATATATACAAATGAATTCCGCTTTAAAAGATCAAAAAATGTTTGTTTACGGCATAAATTAAGTGTGTAGATTTGGCACGCAGTAAATTAATTAGGTACATATGTATGTATGTACATTTATTCACTACACACGAACAACTCATTAATAATTTGTAGTTTTTTGATGCCGTATTTTAAGATTCCTTTTTTGTGAAAGACTTTCCATAACTACACAAGTTCATTTATGAAGCAGATTAGCCAGCGACGGGTCTTGCTTATTAAATAATACAAATAATTTGTGAAATTACCTTATTTTTAAATGAAAGTTGTTGGCGACTTAGATTCTTGTCGATTTCGAAACACACTTGCACAGTCCCGAAATTATGTTTTGGATTGTACGTAACCTACACACCACTATCCAGATATTAAAAATCATTATAATACTTTAATTTACGCATTCTGAAATATATTATTCATATTACTTAAATGCATGCAATGATTTTTGTCTAAAATACACATTAAAAACCCGTTGTTTAGAGTTCTGTTTTAATTCACTTTTGTGTAATCGCCATCTTTGTTCTCATCATGCGTCATTTGCAGAGTTGCAAATCTTGATCGATATTAAATTTTTCGTAACCTGTTCCCACAGTAAAACGTTTCAACAAACCATATCGATCAATACAGCAATTCCACTAAGTACATTTAAGTCTATTTCCAATACATCCATTTATAACGAACGGCTGGTATTAAAGTGTATGTGAACTAAGAACCCACACTGTCACCATCCACAATTTTAGAACACTTGATATTTAAATTTCAATGCTTTTATTATACTTAATACATTTAACACATATATAAGCTTAATCCGTCCTTTTTGTAATAGCTTACAACAAACTGTCTGAAATTCTCACCTAAAACCCTAATACCAGCTTAAGTGCGTATGCGGACGACTTTAATATTATTCTAAAACTAAATAACGGAAAGAACATTAACATAAACCTTATCCCCATTTTAAATATTATATCTAACTGGGGGGATTACCCAGGCGCTTTGCTCTCCAGCACAAAGTGCAAACACCTACATGTTTGCAGAAAACATAATTCTAACACACTTACTGCAGGTCCAATTCAAATTAAAAACAAGACATCAGTAAAGATTCTTGGCCTGCACTTTTAAAACAAATACATATGAAACGCTCACATAGAACATCTAACACACAACCTTAAACTTGTAACAAACATAATAAAATGCTTATCAAATCCCAAATTTAATTGCAATACATCTACCCTCCAAGATATAAGCTAAGCAATTTTAAGTCGACAATTATTTAAAACAATCAAAATATTCTATAAGAGGCACGAACTGCCCCGTTAGAGGGTAGAAGAGAACTTCTACCAGCCAACCTTATTAAATAGCAATATCCTTAACCATATCAAGCACCAAAAAAAAAAAAAATAAAACCACAACTCTACAATAGACTACATAATAGAATAGAATATATATTTAAGACAATAGCACAACACACACATTATATTTAAATAAAACTAGCTACTCTGTAAATATGTACATATGAACCTAGACTATATGAGCTGAAGGCCATAGCCAAAGAAAATAAACACAAGCTAGCATATAATTTTAACTGAAAGTTAGCACTTAATAACTAAATAAATAAATAAGCTTAATCCTAATTATCCCAAATAGCATTTGGAAGACTGTTTGGTGAGAAATCATTTTGATGAGTCTTCTTTGAATCGTGTCGATGATCAAATAATGATACACTTTATGCGCGATTCAACGGCGTTTCGGAAATGAATCCCCCATATGCTTAAAAGAAGATTTGCTTAAGGTACAATAAAAAAATGTAAAGCAATCGTCAATTGATCATAAAGGGGATGGAAATTTGTTTTTAGAAGATTCCTAACTGTTTTGTTCTTTCTGTGATGTTTTTCTAACGGAGTTGTTCTTTCCAAATTGTAAAGCACATGGCAAAATGTGCATTTTCGGTCATTGTTAGTTGTGCAATGAAAAAGGTCAGTAAGTCAGTGAATAAATTAAAAAATATTAATGAATATAACAACAAAAAGGTGAAATTGTATGCGAAGAATTGCATAACGTGAAACCCAAAAAATACTGTTCGGGGGTAATAAAATAATAAAACAAAAGACAAAGATATGTTGGCAATGAACGAACCCTTACCCGAAAATGGCAATGTTGACTGTTCAAGTGATAACTCTTCCTCTAGTAGTAATAATGAGAATAGTCTAAGTGAGGAAATAGCCAAATGGGCCACTGATTTTGGCATTAGTATATTTGAACTTAATGCATTATTATTATTGTTGCGAAATATTTGTGTGCCGAAAAATGGCAGAACAGTTTTGCATACGCCTTGTTCCGTCACTGCGACAAAAGTTGGCAATGGTATTTATGTTCATTATGGTCTTAAGAGCTGCTTAACTGACTTTCTTGTGACGAGTAATTGAAAGTTACTAAATTTAAGTTTAGAATTTGGTATTGATGGTCTTCCTTTATTTAAAAGCAGTTCGAAGCAAGTTTGGCCGATTTTGGCAAGTGTTGTCAACACATCATATGTTTGCCTAGTTGGTGTGTTTGAAGGAACTTCAAAGCCACATTGTGACTTGACTTTTTACAAGAGTTCATTGTAGAACTAAAAGTTTTCATTGAAAAGGAATTCAGTTTGAAAGTAACCATTTGAATAATTTTGTACGTTTTTTTATGATGGATGAACCGGAAAAGCGTTTGTTTTAGGAACAAAGGGACATTCTGGTAATTACTCAAGGTGCTTGCAGAAAGGACAGATGGTCAAACATCGTCTGGTTTTTCCATCAGAACCCGAGACAATACCTAAAGACAACACATCGTTCCGAAACCGTTTCCAGCCGGAACATCAATTAAAGCATTCTACTCCATTGGAAATACTTAATATAGATATAGTCTCACAGTGCTCCTTATATTATATGCACGATGTATGTTAGGTTATGCAGACATTATTGAGTGCTTGGAAAAAAAAATACGGTCACAGCTTTTCATTACTGTTACCGCCGTTAGTACAAACTTAATTATTAACCGTTAACCCGAAAATACTGGTGATGGCAGCCCTAATAGGAGGTTGGCAGCCCTGGCAAAAAACGAGTGGCAACCAACCGAGAGTTTGGCGTCAGTGTGTAATAGCACCAGGAAGAAAGCTACAAAGTTTTTTAAAGTTTGCAGGGGATAAATTCAAAAGCACAATGTAACCGGAAATCAAAAGAATAAAACAAATCCAAAGCATCATGCCTGAGTCGCCTAACGAATTGAACGGTTAAATATCATTTCCTCCAAATTTTTGCAATTTTGTCTCATCAAAAGACGAGCTTATCAACAAAGTATTCCCGAATATCATTGCCAACTACAAAAATATTGGATGGTTAAATAAGCGATCAATATTGGCGGCTAAAAATAAAGATGTAGAGACGTTAATTTTGTAATTCAAAATCAAATCGTAGGTACTCTACTCAAATCTATCGCGTGTGTAACAAACGAAGAAAAAACCACTTATCCAACTGAATTTTAAAACTCCTTGGATGTGCCAGGCATACCACATACAACTGAAGGTTGGCTCAGAAGTCATTATGCTTAGAAATCTAAACCCACTAAAACTGTGCAATGAAACGCTTTTGGTAATAAGAAAACTGATGACCAATGTGCTTCACTCGTCAATGCTTAAAGGAAAATTTAAAGAAGAGGAATTCTTATTCCAAGGATTTCGAAGATCCCAATGGATATCCCCTTTGAGTTTAAGCGAATTTAATTTCCGATTCGTCTTGCTTTGCTATGACGATCAACAAATCACAGGGCCAAACCTTGACTATTTGTAGCATCAATTTAGAAAATTCATGTTTTTCTCGTGTGTCGGCAAACCATCCGATTTATTTTCGCTTTCGCCAAAAAACAAAGAATGGCGTTTATCACAAGGTTCTTGAATGAAAATTGTGTCTTTTTAAATATAAAACAAAAAAAAAAGTTGTTTTCATTATATATAAGTTACGAGTTCCCATGTCACATATTTGCTTGGATCTTATGTCTACGTGAAAAATGTGGGTGGCATAGTTTGCTAAGTGGTGTGGGTCGGGGTGTACATAGATAACATGTTTGTATGTGTGTGGGTAAATTGGGTGCGGTCAGCAGAGTGGTGGTACTTATAGCGAGGGAGGGTACTTCACCCGATGCTCGCCCAGACGTTTCACAGTGGGGCCTGCTGGAATTTTTCATTGCAAAAATTATAGCTTCTAAACCAATAAAGCGATTTTAAAAATGTAAAAAGCATATGATAAATACCTTAAGCTTCAAAATGAATGTTTGTCAAAAGTGCTGGGTGTTCGTGGTGCTGTAATATTCAAGGTCAACGTCAGAAACTATTTCCAAGCATGTTTTTCCTTTAAAAATGCAGCGAAACCCGGTTTTTTTCAATCACAAACGGAATTTTTTATTGTTTAAAACGACTATGTAACATTTAATTTGATTTTCTAACATAATAACAAAAACTGAAAAATAACAATTTTAAAATTTTAGGTTAATTTTGAAAATTTGCTATTGATGGCTGATTTTCTTCAAAATAACTTTCAATATTTACATCAATATCTAATGAACTCAACATTTCGGGGCTATTTTCCAAATCCTTTCGTGATCGCACGTGTCTCAGTGATGCAATAAGTGGTTCCAACGAGGCTGCCAGCATATTAAAAAGGTCTTCATTTTGTCTAACACGAGAAGTTTTCAATGTATTGGTATATCTGAACATATTGTAGTCCTTGTTTTTACATTCCTGTGCTTCTTCGGATAGCTCTCCAATTGGTAAACACTGATATTCTATTAAATTCTTTCCGTGAGCCTGAATACTATTTGCCGTTGGGGTAAGTTTTTTTTCGGATACAATTCAGTCAAAGGTTGAGTAGTCTTTGAAGTATATTCGGCAAATTTTTCCCCATTTCCTTGCAATTTATAACATTTAAGATAACAGCCAACCTTTTAACGATCTCTTGACTAACACCTGTTATAAAAGATTTCAATTCATCATTTTCAAAAAATATCCTTGAAGTATTTCCATCATTCGTGTTTCCGTATCCGTACTTTGGGCAGTCAACTTCCAGTCCCAGCTTCCGATAGAATCTATGTTGTATAATCTCCTTCCTGTTCTGAATATCCTCACGATACTCCTCAAGCCAAACTTCATTGTTTTTCACGAAATTTGCCAGATTTCTGCCGCTTGCGATCCATTTTCGCTTTAAGTTATATTGTGTATATTTGATTTTTACCTTAAGCTCCGTACTAGCGTTTTCAAATGAAACGCCCATTTTCTTCAGCAACCGCATGTTCAAATAATTTGGGTTTTCACAGACATGGAAAACTTCAAAAATCTTTTCATTCTTTAACAACATTTTTGCATGAATAAATAAAACTGTCTTGAATTATATTGACAAATACTATTCAGTTTAGATTTAAGGTGTTTCCACTTATGAAGTTAAAAATAAACAGTCGCAAACGAGACACTTTAGCACTTATATTATATACGCTTTGTATTAACTAGGTAGAACGCAAAATCGGTATTACGCTTTTTGTATTAATTAGGTAAAAAACTTAATATTTACATCCAATTTTTCATCAACTTAAATAACATTTACCTGTCTTGTCCGTTTTTCCAATATTAGCAATCTAACATTGTATAATGGCATATATATAAACAGGTTGTATTTTCAAAACAGCATTACTCAATGCTATCATTTAAATACAAAGAAGCTACAGGCCAATACGCATGCACTCTTCTTCTTCCTTATACCTGCAGCGCATTTTTTTAGGCGAGATTGCCTTAGTTTTATGGCTTACGCATCGGTGTCGCAGGTCTCCGCAAATTGGGACCATATAAATCTGATAGGTAAATATTTACCCTACCTAGTGTATGTAGTCCGGTGGTGATACTAGTTGATACTTGTTAGTTGTATTCCACCAAAGTTCAAAAAATGCCTATATTTAGTGTATTTTTTAAACGCTTTTAGTTCAATAACGATTTAAGTAATTATTAAAATTTATAAAACATGCTATTAATAAAAAACATAATTTTCATATAAAACCAAAGATCGTTTGTTGAAATCGTCCAATATTCATTTTTAAAGTTGAGATTTATTTTTAAAATTATCATTTTTTCCTATTTACTAAAAATGTCTCAACTTTGGGCGCCTCCAGCACCCATGAATCTCAACCGATTTCAAAAATTTTTTGGATTCATAATCATAAAACATTATCTTAGGATTCAAAAATGTACATGTACTACCAATTTTAAAAAATTGAATAATCTGTTTTTATTTTTTTGCCAGGTCTACATTTTGCGGCTTTATATCAAAATTTATACACATATGTTTATCTAAACAAACATATGCATTTGTATGTCTTCAAAGCATCCCTGCAGTAATGTTCCAACTAATTTGAACATATATTATTGTATGTGTTCACGCCACCGGACTAACAGCAGTGAGCGGCCAATAGCAGTGAGCAGTGAGGAGGGTTTTACGATCCTCAGCGAAGACGGTCACTCTAAGGAGCGTGACTTGGATTCTGATGGGAATCGCCATCTTCAATCTGGTACGAGACTTTCTTTCGAACACCCGTTCTTTTCTCTTTTACATTCGAAAATCCTGTATATATATTTAAAATCGAAATATTTCGTGTGTGTCGGGTTCTCTGTAAATAAACATAATACGTATATTAAACGAAGTCCCGAGCGTTTTAATTATTTTATCAGCTCGATATACCACGAAGAAATTGGCACCCGCCAAAAGATGTATTCCCAGTGTATCCTTACATTCATTTTCTCCATTCACTTACATATGTTCATGTATCCATACATATGTAAAACTTGTCCGCGTAAAATATCAAAAAAAAAAAAAGGAAAAATTATTAAAGTGTTATAAAAGAAAAAAAACCAGAGGGCCGGGGCTAACTTCGACCGCGTCAAAGTTTGTATACCCTTGCAAGTTTGTTAGTAACTCTTTTATCTAAACTAACTGTTTTATCTAAGAAGGGTAATGTTTGCGAAAGAACGGCCTTCAATCTTAGCATAGGATATAACGAACTTTCTGATGAAAGTCACTGTTTTCCACCGATCCTTCCTATGGGAGCTATATGATATAGTTACCCGATCTTTACCAAATTCGGCACAGTCATTAACAGATATATTAAACTGAGAAATGTTAAATTTTAAAGCAATCGCATCAAAAGTAACGAAGTTATTGACAAAAGTCACTGTTTTTGACCGATCGTTCCTATGGGAGCTATATGATATAGTCACCCTATCTTGATCAAATTTGGCACAGTTGTTTATAGTTACAATAGACTTACTTATATTAAATTTCACGACAATAGCTTAAAAAGTAACGAAGTTATTGAGAAAAGTCACTATTTGTGACTTTGCCGTTTGTATGGGAGCTATATGATATAGTCACCCGATCTTGATCAAATTTGGCACAATTATAAATAAGAACACAAAACTGACCAATACCAACTTTTATGGCAATTGCTGATAAAATAACGAAGTTATTGAGAAAAATCACTGTTCGTGACTTTGCCGTTTGTATGGGAGCTGTATGATATAGTGGTCCGATCCGACTGAATCCGAGATATACAAACCCTGCAGTATATACAAGCCTACGTGCAAAATTTCAGCTCTGTAGCTCTTACGGTCTAGGAGGAGTTCGCATCGATCCAGACGGACGGACGGACGGACGGACGGACATGGTTATTTGAACTCGTCTCGTCGTGCTGATCAAGAATATATATACTTTATATGGTTGGAGATGCTTCCTTCTATGCGTTGCACACTTCTGACCAAAATTAATATACCCTTTTTGCAAGGGTATAAAAATAAATTAAAGTGTTGACCTCGATTTCTTGTGTATTAAAACTATTTTAATGGTCTAATTATCCAATTAGTTTCCTCACGCGCGTATCCACATACCGGTGCACACACATACATACATACATCTTCGCCTCTCCAACAGCACAGGGTTATAGCGATCTATAACCTAGATGCAGCGGCGACTCGGTAGGTGCAACTGACAGCGCTAGCCTCACAGGCAAAAGTCGAAGAAAACGTGCTCACCGTTAAGAGCCTACGGCCGGGCCTGCGGAATTACCAGACGGCAATAGTCAGGGCCCCAGAGGCGGTAATCCAGAAGCTCACAGATCTGGGTTCTGTGATGATAGGGTGGGGGAATTGCCCCATTAAAGTACTCGAAGAACGACCACTGAGGTGTCTTAAGTGTGTTACCGTTGGCCATATAGCCGAAAGATGTTCCAGTATGGAGGACAGGTCACGTTGCTGTTTCAAATGCGGCGAAGCAGGCCACATAGCAGCCAACTGTCCTTCAAAGGATGCCAACTGCTTCCTATGGTCCTTCCAACATTTCAGCAGAGCCAAGGTGAATGATCTGGTACTGTATAGCTGCTACCACCCAGTTTACCAATTACACGCTTTGGTGAGGTCTTGGATGACCTAGTAGAGGACGCCAGAGGCCGGCCACGAGTTGTTATTGCGGGCGACTTTAATGCCTGGGCAATTGACTGGGGCTGTTCAAGAACTGATGCGCGGTTACGTATCCTGTTGGAGGCTTTTGCATTGCTCAACCTTGAGACGCTGAATACATGGGGCAGGAATACCTTCAGCAGAGCGGGAACTGGAGACTATCGCTAGGTCGTCATCATGGGGTATCGGCGATTTCTACACGGCGAGCGATCACGAGGCCATACTGATTACCTTGGCTAGTCGTCCTAGAGCGTTGCAACGAGTTTTCCCACAGCGAAAATCCTTCCGCTCTGACACTCTAAATGTACCAACTTTTCGGGAGAAGTTGGCGGGGCTGCAAGTATGCCCGACCGCTGAAGAATCCGCAATCCATGTCATGTCCACATTAAGAGCAGCCTGCGAATGTAGCATGGCGCAGCGTACGTCGTACGGCAGACACCACAAGCTAGTGTGCTGGTGGAACGCAAAAATTGATGAGGCCAGGCGAAACTGCCTTAGAGCGAGAAGGCTTTACCAAAGATCCAGAGGAACCGCTCAGTTCGAGCCTTTAAAAAGCCAGTACCAACTCCGGAGGAGACTTCTGAAGAAAGAAATCAGCTCAAGCAAGAGAGAAGGCGTACCAAACGATAGTCAAGAGACTTCGTTCGGACCCACTCGATACCCCCTGCGACCCACTGTTCCTAGAGCGGATCGTGACGACTCTGTTTCCCAACTGCCAGGATGCTTTGCGTGACCATCCACTTCGTCATAGTGAGGATAGATTAAAGGAGTGCTCATGCGAGGAAGTAATTTCCATAGTCCGCAGGATGAGACCGAATAAGGCCCCTGGCCCAGACGCTATCCCGAACAGAGCTCTCGCTTTGGCAGTCTCACTTGTCCCTGAAGTTTTCACGGAGATGTACAACCAGTGCCTGCGAGAACGAAAATTTCCGAGCATTTGGAAACGGCAAAACTTATTGCTTCTCCCTAAGCCGGGCAAACCACCGGGCGAGGCATCCTCATACCGGCCCATCTGCCTGATAGATACTGCGGGTAAGGTCCTTGAATCTATCATAGGAGCTCGGATTCAGCAAGAAATCGAACGACATGGCGACTTATCCGAAATGCAGTTCGGATTCAGAAAAGCACGGTCCACTATTGACGCCATAAACAGGGTGGTCAATATTGCGGCGGACGCCATCGCTGGAACCAGATGGAGGGGCGGATCCAAGAAATACTGCCTGGTGGTTATATTGGATGTGCGCAATGCCTTCAACACGGCGAGATAAGGCAAAATCCTGGAAGGTCTGGAGTCGTTTGGCGTATCAAGAGGCTTGGTGCAAATAGTAAGGAGCTACTTTGAAGGACGTACCCTACAATATGTCACTTCTGAAGGCACGAAGCAGCAGGAGGTTTCATCAGGAGTCCCGCAAGGCTCCGTCCTGGGCCCGCTTCTGTGGAACGTCATGTACGACGGTATCCTGAGGCTGCAGCTGCCGTCGCACACACAAATCGTCGGGTTTGCTGACGACGTAGCACTGGTGGTGGTAGCGAAGGATGCAGAGGCGTGGTGCACAGAAGCAGTCGCCAGTGTGGAGCGATGGCTAAGCTCTGCTGGACTAAGCCTGGCGGCCCACAAGTCCGAGGCGGTCCTAATCAGCAGCAGGAAGCTAGTTGAACGGGCCGAAATATGTGTCGGTACCACCCGGATTCTGTCGCAAAGGGCCATCAAGTACCTGGGAGTTATGCTGGACACCCGTCTGTGCTTTCGCGAACACCTCGACTACGCGAATCAAAGGGCCCTTGTCTCTGTAAGGTCCCTTTCTAGGATAATGATGAACACGCGAGGCCCCAATGAGGGACGTAGAAGACTGCTGATGAGCGTCACAAGGTCGATAGCCCTTTACGCCGCTCCTATCTGGGCCGGAGCAATGGACACAAAAAGCTACCGCCGCGACCTACAGGCTGAGCGCAATAAGGGTGTGCAGCGCCTTCAGGACGGTGTCGGACGAGGCGGCACTGGTTCTGGCAAGCATGGTGCCGATTGACGAACTACCCAGAGAATCCAACGCCATGTACTACGGCAAGAGAACGGACGCATCCAGCGGTTCTTCTTCAGAGACGGGCAACCGGCAACACCTGCGGTTACAAAGCATAGGCCGGTGGCAGAGGCGCAGGGACCTATCGCCTAAGGGAAGATGGACGCACCGGCTCATTCCGAAGCTCGAACCCTGGTTGAATAAAACGCATGGCGAGGTAAATCTTAACCTAACTCAGCTCCTGAGTGGCCATGGCTGTTTTAGAAGCTACCTGAAGCGGTTTAGGCACGATACATCGGACGAATGTACATGGTGTGGTAGTGGAATAATCGAGGACGCGCACCATGTTACATTTCTTTGCCCGCGATACGACGAAGCGAGACAGAGCCTGTGCGATGAGGTCGGAGAGAGAGTCATGGCGGACAACTTGGTTCTGCTCATGTTGGCTGATGTTAAGAACTGGGAGGCGGCCAGTAAGTTCGCCGCTACCGTAATGAAGGAGCTCAGAAGGCTAGAGAGAGAGAGAGGCTAGGATCTGGTAAAGCCGCATGCGAAGCAATGCCAAATAGGCGGTACCGCATGTGCTGCCCTGGTCCACTCGCCATCCCCCCCCTTCTACCAAAACGCAGTCTATATTGTGAAAATTTATGTATATATGTATTTTTGTTTTCTTGTAGTAAATTAATAAATGAATTAAAAAAACACAAACACATACACATACACATACACATACACATACACATACACATACACATACACATACACATACACATACACATACACATACACATACACATACACATACACATACACATACACATACACATACACATACACATACACATACACATACACATACACATACACATACACATTCTTCTTCAGAGACGGGCAACCGGCAACACCAGCGGCTACAAAGCATATGCCGGTGGCAGAGGCGCTGGGATCTATCGCCTAAGGGAAGATGGACGCACCGGCTCATTCCGAAGCTCGAACCCTGGTTGAACAGAACGCATGGCGAGGTAAATTTTTACCTAACTCAGCTCCTGAGTGGCCATGGCTGTTTTAGAAGCTACCTGAAGCGGTTTAGGCACGATACATCGGACGAATGTACATGGTGTGGTAGTGGAATAATCGAGGACGCGCACCATGTTACATTTCTTTGCCCGCGATACGACGAAGCGAGACAGAGCCTGTGCGATGAGGTCGGAGAGAGAGTCATGGCGGACAACTTGGTTCTGCTCATGTTGGCTGATGTTAAGAACTGGGAGGCGGCCAGTAAGTTCGCCGCTACCGTAATGAAGGAACTCAGAAGGCTAGAGAGAGAGAGAAGCTAGGATCTGGTAAAGCCGCATGCGAAGCAATGCCAAACAGGCGGTACCGCATGTGCTGCCCCGGTCCACTCGCCATCCCCCCCTTCCTACCAAAACGCAGTCTATATTGTGAAAATTTATGTATATATGTATTTTTGTTCTCTTGTAGTAAATTAATAAATGAATTAAAAAAAAAAAACACATACACATACACATACACATACACATACACATACACATACACATACACATACACATACACATACACATACACATACACATACACATACACATACACATACACATACACATACAGACACAAAACAAACAAAAGGTTGACCTGAGAGGAACGTGTATTTCGTCGCGTCCTGTCTTTTTTGTGAAATCTTCGGTTTATCCGTGATCGTTGATCTCCTAGTCCTGCAATTATATTGTCTATTAGTGTTGCAGTCTCACTCGTGTTGTTACTCACGTTCCGCCGGTCGCCAGTTGCATTGCAAGTGAAAAATTAAATTCGTTTTTTCTTTCCGGCCTCCTGCTGCGCCGGCTCCTTTGGTGGTCGGAGGGGTGCGGGGCGCTTTCCTTTTGCATCTCCCGACTTTTTCCATCGTATTGGTGGTAGTGGGGTGCCAGCCGCACATTTTGGTAAATTTTTTCTTCCACCCACGCAGTAAGTAAACACATAAGTGGTGCGATTATCAGCTGTTGGCGGACCTGCCAAGCCGGGCTCGAAAGCTCTCCAGGCTCATCATCTGGGAGTCGAGCTTTTTTCCGCAGACCGCCCAAGTGCCGCTTACTTCTAGGCGGTGGTTCTAAATCACCTCCCACCTGTCCAGCAGTATAGCAGGGCACTAGCCCTAGCGTTGGAAACGTAGGCGGTGGCCTAACAAGCAGCGGAGCTGCCTTTGAACTCGGTCGGTACCTGATTCAAATCCGCTGAGCGGAGTAAATAAAAATTTAATTTAAATTTGGAGCATTTTTATTTCTATTTAAATTATTTTTAAATATCTCCGTTTTTTCCCTTTACTTTCGGAGGCGGGATGGAATTAAATTTTCAAATCCATTTCTTTTGGGAATTTAATTAGCATAAGTGGCATTGCTGTGATACTCCTTTGGCACTATAGGGGCTCAAATCCGCTGCGGGTAATTTTGGATTCTAAAATTATTTTTTATTTTTCATAATTTTATTTTGCCATTGCACACCGAGCGGCCCATATTTCCGCTGCCTGCTGAAATTATCTAAAGGAAGCCGAGACGGAGCGGTATAACTCCCAACGCTCACCAGGGGGAAATACCTGGTCGTCAGGCCGTAGATAATGGAAGGCGAGGAGCTAATCGTGTTTGGGCGTAGCAGATTGCTGCTACATTCGCCACCAATCTATGGCGAGCTGCCATTGCAAGCGGCTGCTAGCAAGCAAGAGGACACCCCAAAGAGATCGCGGGACGCCATGAGCCCAGATGGAGAAGCCACTAACGCTAATGCCTGCGCCCCACCGAAAAGGTCAAAATTGCAGCCTTTCTGCAATGAACTTACGGAAATGGGCATACTATTGGAGGAAATCTCGGATAGGATCAAGCCCGAGAAGGAAGGAGGCAAGAGGGCCATCACCAACGCCCTTCGTGAAAAAGAGCTGCAGGCGGAAGTCAGCTCCCGGTGCAGCGGACATTCGATCGAGTCAGCTCCGTCGGATGCATGCCCCAATTGCTCGAAGGCGCCACCCGAGCGTGCCAGCCGTGGGCAGCAGACCGACGCAATGTCCTCCAGGACCACGCTATCCCGGACAACTCAGACTTCACCAGTGGCAAAGCGAGTAGACAAGGCACCGGGTCCATCTGAACCGGCCGGAAAGCAACTGCGGTAGCCGAGTGCTCACGCTCCCAAGCAGCGTCCTAAAAAGCGGCAACCTGAAGAATCCCAGCAGCAGCAGCAGGCTCCACCTACTCCTCAAGGCGACAAACCGCACCACACAACAGCGGACATCGGGACAACCGAGGACAATCAAGGCTGGAAAACAGTCGGCCCATCAAAGCCTCGACGTGGAGCATCCTTGCAGCAGGTCAAACCAAGAATCAGGCATAGACCGGATGCAATTCTGATCGAGGCCAGCGGCGGGCTCAGTTATAGCCAAGTCTTATCTATGGTGACCAGGCGTACGGATGGTAAACTACTCCACGTTCGTGAGCATGTCTCCAGAGTACGTCGCACAGCCAAAGACGCGCTGCTACTGGAGCTTCGCAAGGACTCGGCTACGAGTATACACTCGCTCCAGGACGATATCACCCAAGTGCTGGGCGCAACAGCCGATGTGAAGGCCCTCGCACAGCTTAGAACGGTAGCAATCTTCAACCTAGATGCAGCGGTGACACCTGAGGAGATTCTAGCGAAGCTATCCTCGCAAGCGAAGGTAGAAATGAACGCGCTAACAGTCAAAAGCCTTCGGGCAGGTCTTAGGAACTACCAGACGGCAATTTTGAGTGCACCTGAGGCCGTGGCTCGGAAGCTTATCGAACTCGGTCGCGTAGAGATAGGCTGGACTAAGTGCCGAATTAGAGAGCTCGAGCAGCGGCCATTGCGCTGTTTCAAGTGCCTAGCTACTGGCCACATCGCCGCGAGGTGCTCAAGCGAGGAGGACAGATCAGACTGTTGCTTTAAGTGTGGTGTAGCAGGCCACAAGGCAGCCGTCTGTCCCTCAGTGGAACCGCACTGCTTTCTCTGCGCAGCACAGGACTTAAGCCCAAGAAACCACCTTGCGGGCAGCCGTCTTTGCCCAGCTACAGGCGTGTCGAGGACCCAACAGTAGCTTAAATGACCCAGCCAGCCATGAATATCCTGCAGTTAAACCTGAACCACTGCATCGCAGCCCAAGACCTGCTGCAGCAGACTGTTCGGGAGTTGAGAGCGGACATAGCCCTGCTGAGCGAACCATACAAAACCGGCACAGGCCCTTGTTGGGCCAAGGACTCGAGCGGCAAAGCAGCACTGTGGTGTTGTGGTAAAAGCGACTGCGTACTGCAGGATATTCTAAACGAGAATGGTTTTGTGAGAGCTAGGTTTGGCAGTTACTGGCTCTACAGCTGCTATCTCGCGCCTAGCTTAACCCTGGAGCAGTTTGGCAGAGCGGTGGACCGCATCGCTGATGACGTTAGAGGACGACAGCGAGTAATTATAGGTGGCGACTTTAATGCTTGGTCAGTCGAATGGGGAAGTTCTCTCTCTTTTAAGCCGGAAACCCTCAACCCGCAACTCTACGGCCACTACCTGGATGGTCTGACCGTCAGTGAAAACATGTGCGCGGAGGATTCCGCAAATTGCGTAATGGCACGGCTAGCCGAGGCCTGTGAGGCTAGCATGTCTCAGAGTGGCACATACACACGCCACCACAAACCAGTCTTTTGGTGGAACGACGCTATCGCCGAAGCTAGGAGATCCTGCCTTCGCGCAAGGCGACGTTATCAGCGCGCACGACGTTCGACAAACTTCGAGGCTCTGGGTCTTGAATATAAGAGACGCCGGAATATCCTCAAGACTGCGATCCGTTCCAGCAAACGAGAATGCTTTCTGGCTTTATGCGACACTGCTGAGCACGACCCCTGGGGCAATGCCTACCAGCTAGTGACCAAGCGTCTAAACTCCAGCAGGTACCCACCACCGACGGATGCACAAACGGTACGCTTAATTGTCGACGGACTTTTCCCCGAGGTTGACGAAGCAATGCGTGTGCCCCCTCTGACTCCTGCCCTACACGCGGCGGAGTGTACGTTAGCCGAGGTCCTCGAGACGGTGAGGCGACTGAAGCCCAAAAAGGCACCAGGTCCGGATTCGATCCCCAATAAGGCATTCAAACTCGCAGTGTTGCTTTACCCACAAGTGTTCGCAGAACTTTACTCAAAATGCTTGAGCGAAGGTGTCTTTCCCGATAGGTGGAAACTACAAAACCTGGTGTTGCTGCCAAAGCCGGGGAAGCCGCTTGGAGAGGCGTCCTCCTATAGACCCATCTGCCTCATCGATTCAGCTGGAAAAGTCCTCGAGGCAATAATCTGCTCGCGGTTGGAATCGGAAATCATGGCGAAGGGCGGTCTATCCGAGCATCAGTTTGGTTTTAGGAAGGCGAGATCTACGATCGACGCAATCAACCGGGTGGTAGGTTTGGCTGCAAGGGCAATCGAAGGAACGAGATGGAAAGGCGGTGCCAAAGAATATTGTCTCGTGGTAACACTTGACATTAAAAACGCCTTCAATACAGCGAGATGGAATAGGATCTTGGACGCGCTTGGGGCCTTTGGCGTTCCGAGCTACCTTATCAAGTGCATTGCCAGCTATTTCTGCAACAGGAGGATACGATTCTGGACGGACGCAGGACTAGAGGAAAGGGTCGTATCTGCTGGCGTCCCACAAGGGTCTGTCTTGGGCCCCCTGCTATGGAACGTCATGTACGACGGTATCCTACGCCTGGATTTTGAGCCTGGAACCCATATAGTTGGCTTCGCAGACGACGTTGCATTGGTAGTGATAGCCAAGGAACTCACGGTAGCCGAAGAAGTAACCAACCGGGCGATCATCAAGGTTGGCCAATGGCTCTCTGCAGCCGGTCTGCAGTTGGCCGCCCAAAAGACGGAGGCGGTACTGATAAGTAGCCGCAAGCGAGTTGAGACTGCCACCATTATGGTCGGCGACACCACCGTTGTCTCTAAGCGAGCTCTAAAATACCTAGGAGTCATGATCGACACAAGGCTGACTTTTAGAGAACACCTGGAGTACAGCAGCGAGAAGGCAGCATCAGTAGCGAAATCGCTCTCCAGAATGCTACTCAACACGCGTGGACCGAAACATGGACGGCGTCTCTTGCTATCCAGCGTCATACGATCGACTGCACTATACGCGGTGCCTTCGTGGATAAAGGGGATGGAAACGAGATCCTACAGGCGAAGCCTTGAGTCGACGCATCGCCTAAGCGCAATCAGAGTATGCAGCGCTTTTCGCACCATCTCTGACGACGCCGCACTGGTGATCGCTGGGTTGCTGCCCATCGACGAATACGCAACCATCGCGTCGGCCTCCTTCACAGCGTCAAGACAAACAGATAGCACTACCACAGACCAGCAGAGAGGCCTCGAGCATCGGAGGGCATGGCAGTCGAGTCTGCGTAGATGGCAGGAAAGGTGGGACTCCTCTTCCAAGGGGAGGTGGACACACACACTTATCCCTGACATCACTTCATGGGTTTCCAGAAAACACGGGGCAGTAAACTTCTACCTCACACAGCTCCTGAGCGGCCACGGATGCTTCAGAAGCTATCTGAAGAGATTCAACCACGACGAGTCGGATGAATGCACATGGTGCGGAGCTGGCATTGTAGAAGACGCAAGCCATGTGCTCCAGCACTGCCCACGCTTCGACGTAGAAAGGTGCCGTTTGCAGAACGTAATGGGCGAGCTGGTGACGGCGAGAAATCTCATCAGGAGGATGACCGCAGACCCAGACGTATGGGAGGCGGTCAGTGCCTTCGCCGTGCGTGTAATGAAGGTACTCAGGAATCTGGAGAGGGAAAGGTCTGCCCAATAAACAATTAAAGCCCACGGTCTGCGATGCAATACCGACAAGTCGTCCCGCAGTAGCCGTCATCTTTTATGTTTTTGTTCTCACCTTATGTCCCCTGTTTATTTGTAACTTTTTTGTACTATATATTCGTAAGTTCTAAAGAAATAAAAAAAAATAAAAACACATACACATACACATACACATACACATACACATACACATACACATACACATACACATACACATACACATACACATACACATACACATACACATACACATACACATACACATACACATACACATACACATACACATACACATACACATACACATACACATACACATACACATACACATACACATACACATACACATACACATACACATACACATACACATACACATACACATACACATACACATACACATACACATACACATACACATACACATACACATACACATACACATACACATACACATACACATACACATACACATACACATACACATACAAATGAAAGTGGAATGTGTACTTCGTCGCGTCCCGGTTTTTTCTGTAAAATTCCCGTCTTATCCGTGCTTGTAAATCTCGTAGTCCTGCAACATAATAGTTTGTTAGTGTAGCAGTCAACTCTTGTTGTTACCTACGTTTCGCCGGCCGCCAGTCTGCATCGCAAGTGGAAAAATTAAAACATAATTTTTTTTTCCCGGCCTCCCGCCGCGTCGGTCTTTTGGTGGTTGGAGGGGTGCGGGGCGCCTCCTTTCTGCATCACCCAACTTTTTCCTCCGTATTGGTGTTAGTGGGGTGCCAGTCGCACCTTTTGATAAATAGCACGCTTGGCCCATATTCCCGCTGACTGCCTGTATTATCTAAAAGAAGCCGAGCCGGAGCGGTATAACTCCCAACGCCCACCAGGGGGAAATACCTGGTCGTCAGGCTGTAGGAAATGGTCGGCGAGGAGCAAATGGTGTTTGGGCGTAGTTGATTGCTGCTACATTCGCCTCCAATCCATAGTGAGTTGCCTTTGCGAGCGGCTGCTAGCCAGCAGGAGGACACTCCAAAGAGATCTAGGGACGCCATGAGTCCAGACGGAGAAGCAGCAAATGCTAACGAATGTGCCCCATCGAAAAGGTCAAAATTGCAGCCTGTCTGCAATGAGCTAGCGGAAATGGGCGTACTGTTGGAGGAGATCTCGGAGAGGATCAAGCCCGAGAAGGAAGGTGGCAAGCGGGCCAACACCAACGCCCTTCGCGAAAAAGTGGAGAGGCTGAAAGAACTGCATGCGGAAGTCAGCTCCCGGTGCAGCGGACATTCGATCGAGTCAGCTCCGTCGGATGCATGCCCCAATTGCTCGAAGGCGCCACCCGAGCGTGCCAGCCGTGGGCAGCAGACCGACGCAATGTCCTCCAGGACCACGCTATCCCGGACAACTCAGACTTCAAAACTGGCAAAGCGAGAAGGCAAGGCACCATTTTCGTCTGAACCAGCTGGAAAGCAACTGCGGCAGCCGAGTGCTCACGCATCAAAGCAGCGTCCAAAAAAACGGCACCATGTGGATCCCCAGCAGCAGCAGTAGGAGTCACCTACTCCTCAAGGCGATAAACTGCACCTCACAATCGCGGATCATGGATCATCCGAGGACAACCAAGGATGGAAAACAGTCGGTCCACCAAAGCCTCGACGTGGTGGCTTCTCGAAGCAGGCCAAACCCAGAATCAGGCATAGACCGGATGCAATTCTGATCGAGGCCAGCAGCGGGCTTAGCTATAGCCAAGTCCTAACGATGGTGACCAGGCGTACGGATGATAAACTAATCCACGTCCGTGAGCATGTCTCCAGAGTACGTCGCACAGCTAAAGACGCGCTGCTACTGGAGCTTCGCAAGGACTCTGCTACGAGCATAAAATCGCTCCAGGATGACATCACCCAAGTGCTGGGTGCAAAAGCCGATGTGAAGGCCCTCACACAGCTTAGGACGGTAGCAATCTACAACCTAGATGCAGCGGTGACCCCTGAGGAGCTTCTAACGAAGTTATCCTCGCAACACACATACACATCTCGCATCTACACATACACATACACATACACATACACATACACATACACATACACATACACATACACATACACATACACATACACATACACATACACATACACATACACATACACATACACATACACATACACATACACATACACATACACATACACATACACATACGCATACACATTGCCATTGCACACCGAGCGGCCCATATTCCCGCTGCCTGCTGGAATTATCTAAAGGAAGCCGAGCCGGAGCGGTATAACTCCCAACGCTCATCAGGGGGAAATACCTGGTAACAGGCCGAAGATAATGGAAGGAGAGGAGCTAATGGTGTTCGGGCGTAGCAGAATGTTGCTACATTCGCCTCCAATCCATGACGAGTTGCCTCTGCGAGCGGCTGCTAGCCATCAAGAGGACACTCCAAAAAGATCGCGTGACGCCATGAGTCCAAACGGAGAAGCTGCAATTGACTGTGCCCCTCCGAAAAGGTCAAAACTGCAGCCTGTCTGCAAAGAATTAACAGAAATGGGCGTACTGTTGGAGGAGATCTCGGAGAGGATCAAGCCCGAGAAAGAAGGAGGCAAGCGGGCCATTACCAACTCCCTTCGCGAAAAGGTTGAGAGGCTAAAAGAGCTCCAGGCGGAAGTCAGCTCCAGACTCATTGGACACCCAATCGAGTCAGTGGCATTGGAGGCATGTCCCAATTGTTCGAAGCCGCCACCTGAGCGTGTCAGTCGTGGGCAGCAGACTGAAGAATTGTTCTCCGTGACCATGCTATCCCGGCCTACGCAAACTTCACCAGTGGAAAAGCGCGGAGACAAGGCATCAGGCCTATCTGAACTCTCTCTCTCGCGGCAGACCAGCGCTCACGCATCCAAACAGCGTGCTAAAAAACGGCAACCCGCGGAATCCCAGCAGCATCAGCAGGCCCCACCTACTCCCCAAGGTGACAAAGCGCGCCATAAAACAGTGGATCATGGGACAACCGAGGACAACCATGGATGGAACACAGTCGGCCCCGCAAAGCCTCGACGTGGAGCCTCCTCGATGCAGGCCAAGCCGAGACTCAAGCATAGACCTGATGCAATTTTAATCGAAGCCAGCGACGGGCTTAGTTATAGCCAAGTACTCAAAATGGTGACCAGGCGCACGGATGGCAAGCTGCAACATGTCCGTGAGCACGTCTCCAGAGTTCGGCGTACTGCAAACGACGCGCTGATTCTGGAGCTCCGGAAGGACCCAGCAACTGACATCAAGTCACTCGGGGAAAATATCACCATGGTATTAGGTGATAAGGTAGGAGTAAGGGCTCTCCAGCAGCAAAGAGCTATAGCGATCTACAACCTAGATGCAGCGGCGACTCGGGAGGAGTTACTGACAGCGCTAGCTTCACAGGCCAAGGTCGAAGAAAACGCGCTCACCGTAAGGAGCATACGGCCGGGCCTGCGGAATACCCAGACGGCAATTGTGAGGGCCACAGAGGCGGTAATCCAGAAGCTCACTGATCTGGGTTCTGTGATGATAGGGTGGGGAAATTGCCCCATTAAAGCACTCGAAGAACGGCCACTAAGGTGCTTTAAGTGTCTTACCGTTGGCCATATAGCCGCAAGATGCTCCAGCATGGAGGACAGGTCACGTTGCTGCTTCAAATGCGGCGAAGTAGGCCATATAGCAGCCAATTGTCCTTCAAAGGATGCCAACTGCTTTCTATGTGCTGCACAAGGCCTGAGTCCAAGAAATCACCTAGCAGGCAGCCGCCTTTGCACAGCAAGGGGCGATTCGAGGACCCCTAAGCCGCCCAAATGACTTCGTCAGCACTGAAGATCCTGCAGCTGAACCTAAATCACTGCATCGCGGCGCAGGACCTACTGCAACAGACGATCAGAGAGCAGTTAATCGATGTAGCTCTTCTAAGTGAGCCCTACTCTACTGGAGAGTCATCCAAGTGGGTGACTGACGCCGACAGGAGATCCGCAATATGGTCTTGTGGGACATCAAGCCCGCTGCAAGACACAAGGTCCTTCCAACATTTCAGCAGAGCCACGGTGAATGATCTGGTACTGTACAGCTGCTACTTGCCACCCAGTTTACCAATTACTCGCTTCGGTGAGGTCTTGGATAACCTCGTAGAGGACGCCAGAGGCCGGCCACGAGTCGTTATTGCGGGCGACTTTAATGCCTGGGCAATTGACTGGGGCTGTCCAAGAACGGATGCAAGGGGTCGTATCCTGTTAGAGGCTTTTGCATCGCTCAATCTCGAGACGCTGAACACAGGGGGCAGGAATACCTTCAGCAGAGCGGGAACTGGTTCCATAATAGACCTGACATTCGCAAGCGAGACTATCGCCAGGTCGTCATCATGGGGTATCGGCGATTTTTACACGGCGAGCGATCACGAGGCCATACTGCTTACCCTGGCAAGTCGTCCTAGAGCGCTGCAACAAGTTTTCCCACAGCGAAAATCCTTCCGCCCTGATACTCTAAATGTACCAACATTCCAGGCGAAGCTGGCGGGGCTGCAAGTTCGTTTGACCGCTGAAGAATCCGCAAATCATGTCATGGCCACATTAAGAGCAGCATGTGAAGGTAGCATGGCGCAGCGTACGTCGTACGGCAGACACCACAAGCCTGTGTGCTGGTGGAACGATAAAATTGAGGAGGCCAGGCGTAACTGCCTTAGAGCGAGAAGGCTTTACCAAAGGTCCAGAGGAACCTCTCAGTTCGAGCCTCTACAAAGGCAGTACCAACTCCGGAGGAGACTTCTGAAGAAAGAAATCAGCTCAAGCAAGAGAGAAGCCTTCCTATCGCTATGCGATACGGCCGAGCAGGACCCATGGGGCAAGGCGTACCAAACGATAGTCAAGAGACTGCGTTCGGACCCACTCGATACCCCCTGCGACCCACTGTTCCTAGAGCGGATCGTGACGACTCTGTTTCCCAACTGCGAGGATGCTCTGCGTGACCATCCACTTCGTCACAGTGAGGATAGATTAAAGGAGTGCTCATGCGAGGAAGTAATTTCCATAGTCCGCAGGATGAGACCGAACAAGGCCCAGACGCTATCCCGAACAGAGCTCTCGCTTTGGCAGTCTCACTTGTCCCCGAAGTCTTCACGGAGATGTACAACCAGTGCCTGCGAGAACGAAAATTTCCGAGTATTTGGAAACGGCAAAACCTATTGCTTCTCCCTAAGCCGGGCAAACCACCGGGCGAGGCATCCTCATACCGGCCCATCTGCCTGATAGATACTGCGGGTAAGGTTCTTGAACCTATCATAGGAGCTCGGATTCAGCAAGAAATCGAACGACATGGCGACTTATCCGAAATGCAGTTCGGATTCAGGAAAGCACGGTCCACTACTGACGCCATAAACAGGGTGGTCAATATCGCGGCGGACGCCATCGCTGGAACCAGATGGAGGGGCGGATCCAAGAAATACTGCCTGGTGGTTACATTGGATGTGCGCAATGCCTTCAACACGGCGAGATGGGGTAAAATCCTGGAAGGACTGGAGTCGTTTGGAGTATCAAGAGGCTTGGTGCAAATAGTAAGGAGCTATTTTGAAGGACGTACCCTACAATATGCCACTTCTGAAGGCACGAAGGAGCAGGAGGTTTCATCAGGAGTCCCGCAAGGCTCAGTCCTGGGCCCGCTCCTGTGGAACGTCATGTACGACGGTATCCTGAGGCTGCAGCTGCCGTCGCACACACAAATCGTCGGGTTTGCTGACGACGTAGCCCTGGTGGTGGTAGCGAAGGAGTTGAAGGATGCAGAGGCGTGGTGCACAGAAGCAGTCGCCAATGTGGAGCGATGGCTAAGCTCTGCTGGACTAAGCCTGGCGGCCCACAAGTCCGAGGCGGTCCTTATCAGCAGCAGGAAGCTAGTTGAGCGGGCCGAGATATGTGTCGGTACCACCCGGATTCTGTCGCAAAGGGCCATCAAGTACCTGGGAGTTATGCTGGACACCCGTCTGTGCTTTCGCGAACACCTCGACTACGCGAATCAAAGGGCCCTTGTCTCTGTAAGGTCCCTTTCTAGGATAATGTTGAACACCCGAGGCCCCAAGGAGGGACGTAGAAGACTGCTGATGAGCGTCACAAGGTCGATAGCCCTTTACGCCGCTCCTATCTGGGCCGGAGCAATGGACACAAAAAGCTACCGCCGCGACCTTGAAGCGACCTACAGACTGAGCGCAATAAGGGTGTGCAGCGCCTTCAGGACGGTGTCGGACGAGGCGGCACTGGTTCTGGCAAGCATGGTGCCGATTGACGAACTGGCCAGAGAATCCAAAGCCATGTACTACGGCAAGAGAACGGACGCATCCAGCGGTTCTTCTTCAGAGACGGGCAACCGGCAACACCAGCGGCTACAAAGCATATGCCGGTGGCAGAGGCGCTGGGATCTATCGCCTAAGGGAAGATGGACGCACCGGCTCATTCCGAAGCTCGAACCCTGGTTGAACAGAACGCATGGCGAGGTAAATTTTTACCTAACTCAGCTCCTGAGTGGCCATGGCTGTTTTAGAAGCTACCTGAAGCGGTTTAGGCACGATACATCGGACGAATGTACATGGTGTGGTAGTGGAATAATCGAGGACGCGCACCATGTTACATTTCTTTGCCCGCGATACGACGAAGCGAGACAGAGCCTGTGCGATGAGGTCGGAGAGAGAGTCATGGCGGACAACTTGGTTCTGCTCATGTTGGCTGATGTTAAGAACTGGGAGGCGGCCAGTAAGTTCGCCGCTACCGTAATGAAGGAACTCAGAAGGCTAGAGAGAGAGAGAAGCTAGGATCTGGTAAAGCCGCATGCGAAGCAATGCCAAACAGGCGGTACCGCATGTGCTGCCCCGGTCCACTCGCCATCCCCCCCTTCCTACCAAAACGCAGTCTATATTGTGAAAATTTATGTATATATGTATTTTTGTTCTCTTGTAGTAAATTAATAAATGAATTAAAAAAAAACACATACACATACACATACACATACACATACACATACACATACACATACACATACACATACACATACACATACACATACACATACACATACACATACACATACACATATACATTGCTGGAGACTTTAATGCATGGTCCCACGAATGGGGAAGCAGCTCAACAAATGCACGAGGACGCAGCCTGCTTGAAGCTTTTGCCACACTAGATCTGGCGATTTTAAATACAGGTACAAGCTACACTTTTACCAGAGCGGACTACGGGTCAGTGATTGATGTGACTTTTGCCAGCAGCCAGATTGCAAGCGCCATACAGTGGGAGCTAAGCAGCCACTACACTGCCAGCGATCACATGGCCATTATTTGTAATATTGGCAGTCGAGCCCAACAAGCCGCAGTGCAAGAAAAACGAAAAATGTACAGAGTTGATGCGCTAAACCCTGAAGTATTCGCATCATCACTAGTGATCCCAGAACTAACTGGAGATGCCAACAAGCATGCAGAAATGATCATGGAATCTGTAGTTGCAGCTTGCGATTGCAGCATGCCCATCCGCAGAACTCATAGCAGGCACCATCCCCATGTATACTGGTGGACCGACAATATCGCCGAGGCCCGGAAAAAATGCCTGCGCGCAAGGCGCGCGTATCAAAGAGCGCGAGGCAGCATCACCTCTCCACATCTCGGGGATGAATTCGCAAGCAGACGCCGCGAACTAAAACGCGCTATAAAGGAGAGCAAACGCCGTTGTTTCCTTCAATTATGCGATGAAGCGTCGAGCGACATTTGGGGCATGGCGTATAAAATAACCGTTAAAAAGCTGAAAGCAGTCAGACCCGCTGCACCAAGCGAGGGCCACATGGCGAATATAGTGCAAACGCTCTTTCCCGCTACCTCATATATGGCTCCCAGGGAAATGCTGCAAATGGATCACACTGATCGCATAAGTGTCAGCACAGATGAGCTACTAGCGGCTGTTGCACAAATGCATGACCAAAAAGCGCCCGGTCCGGACGCGATCCCCAACAAAGCGCTTAAACTAGCAGTGCGACTCCAGCCTGACAAGTTTACCCAGGTGTACTCCAAATGCTTTGAGGAATGCATTTTCCCAGACATTTGGAAAGAACAAGATCTAGTGCTAATACCAAAGCCAAACAAGCCGCAAGATGATCCGTCTGCATACAGACCACTCTGCATGTTAGACTCTGCAGCCAAACTGCTAGAAAAACTCATCTGCACGAGACTGGAGAGTGCGATTGCTGTAGCTGGTAATCTCTCGCCGATGCAATTCGGTTTCCGCAAGGCCAAATCGACAATACACGCATTGGCAACAGTTGTTGAAATAGCTAAAAAAGCAATTGAAGGACAGCGATGGAAAAACGGTGGTAAAAAATACTGCCTAGTAACCACACTTGATGTGAAAAACGCCTTCAACACAGCTAACTGGAGTCGCATTATCGAGGCTCTAAGTATGTTTCACGTGCCTATCCCGCTCATTGCCTTAATAAAGGATTATTTCCGTAATCGCAAGCTACGATATAGCACAAATAGTGGCGATCGTTATCATGAAGTACGAGGCGGAGTTCCACAGGGCTCGGTGCTTGGCCCGATCTTGTGGAATGCTATGTATGACGGCATCCTACGAATAAGCCTCCCGACTGACTGCCATATCATCGGTTTTGCAGATGACGTGGCTCTCATAGTGGTGGCAAAGCAGCTCGCAGAAGCAGAAGAAAAGACGGTCACATCGATTGGCCTAGCAAAACAGTGGCTTGCGAACGCAGGACTGGAACTTGCAGACCAGAAAACGGAAGCAGTTCTTATCAGCAGCAGAAAAACGGTAGAGCAGGCAAAAATTGTGCTAGACACATGCACAATCCATACAGCTAGAGCAATCCGGTACCTAGGTGTTTTCTTGGATACACGCCTCTGTTTCCGAGAACACATGGGGTACGCGAGTGCAAGAGCGGCTGAACTGGGAAGATCCCTGAGCCGAATCATGCTCAACACACGAGGCCCGGGACAATCTCAACGACTACTACTGATGAACGTCGTCAGGTCGACCATGCTCTACGGCGCGCCAGTATGGGCGGACGCGATGCAAACGAAGTCATACAGACGAGGATTAGAGGCAACATACCGTCTTGGGGCTCTTCGCGTATGCCGTGGCTTCCGCACAATTTCGGATGACGCGGCTCTTGTAATATCAAGTATGGTCCCAATAGACTTACTTGCTAAAGAAGCGCAAAATATTTTTAGAAGTAGGCAGAGTGCGGAATGGTCACCTTCAGCCAGACGGGTGGCAACTGCAGAAGCCAGGCGATCAAGCCTAGCAGAATGGCAATCACGCTGGGCAGCATCGCAGAAGGGCAGATGGACCTTCAAGCTTATCCCGGACTTACACACATGGGTAAACAGGCGACACGGCGAAGTCACTTTCGAGCTGACCCAGCTCCTTAGCGGCCATGGATGTTTCAGGTCATACCTGTTCCGATTTGGACACGAGCCCAGTGCGGAATGCACCCTGTGTAGACAAGGCATACAAGAAAGCCCTGAACATGTGACTTTTTACTGCACGAGGTTTACCAACGAGAGGCAAAGGCTAACGGCAGTCTTTGGAGAAGAGCCCACACCTTCCAACCTGGTAAAATTGATGGTCACATCCCAATTGGCGTGGTCGGCGGTGTGCACATATGCTGCATCAACGATGAGCAAACTGCGAGAGCTGGAGAGAGAGCGCAATACTGGAGGGGCATAGGCAGCCCACTACAGACCTGCGAAGCAATACCACAAGGCAGTCCCGCAGGATCCCTGTAGTAAAACAAATTCTTCTTTCCATTTCTTCTTCCTGTCTATATCTGTCTATATCTTTTGTCATTTTGTATATAATTTTGTTTCCTACCCTAAATACAAATAAATGAATTAAAAAAAAAAAACATACACATACACATACACATACACATACACATACACATACACATACACATACACATACACATACACATACACATACACATACACATACACATACACATACACATACACATACACATACACATACACATACACATACACATACACATACACATACACACAGTTTTCTTCTCACCAAGTACGGTCGCGTAGTCCAAGTCGTTCCGAAATCTCGTCAAATAAAGGAGCTTCCTGCGATCTGAGAATATACACATTTGTGAACCACTGTCGGTTAGGGGTGGTGCTACATACCCAAACACCTGCGGGCTCAATCGGGAGCCACTGCTCCAACTGGTCTACCTTCACTGCCGGTGCCCAGCACTGCACAGGGGCGGCCAGACGGGGGGTTGAGTTCCTTTTCCCGCCTCTCACTTTCATCCTGTGTGGGTGTGGGTGAGAAAGTTTAGGAATTTCTCCCGCTCCTACGCCAAATTTGCTCTGCGCTCGATAGCATCAGCTGTTCAGCAGTGTTGGTCAACGCATTCGGACACAGCTGATTCGGGTAGCAGACACTGTAAGCTTACAGCCCGTAACAGCGTACATAAGCGGTGCATACTTTCAGGCTGCACCATTTGGCGAACGTTGGAATTTTATTTTAAAACTTCCTAAATTGCGAATCTACTGGGAAACTCGATATTTAGAGTGATAACGGCTTCAGCCGCTGCCATCATTGGCTCCTGCCGCTATGGCAATGCCGGGCAGTCAAATGGAGTACGAAGAGGACGGGCAAAGGGCTTCTGCTAGGCGTGTTTTAATACCGCCAGATCAGCCGAGCCAATGGTCAACTCCAACCGCTTGGTCGGCCGATCCCAACGAAGATGCCGTCCCACAGCAGCCGAATCAGATAAACGAAATATGCGAGCCAGATGATACCAAAAACGAAGACCTAGGTATTCTACTCCGGTCAATGGTAAAAAAATCAGGTGAGCTAGCTAAAGCACTGCGAAACGCCAGATATGTGAACAATGATATGAAGGACCAAGCCCAGCGAGTCTTTGCGTTAAACAAGTCTGCGCTATCAGCATTCGCAATCCTTAAAAAAAAAGGAGAGTACCATGAATGTGCAGACACAGTGGACACCACAAGAAAGCAGCAGAACAAAGCTGGCAGACCGGAAAGCTACTCACAAAGGTACACGGGTAAATAAGACCGAGAGCAAGGCACAGCACGATCACAAAGTTCACCATGAATGGAAAACTGTGGAGTCTAAAACAAAAAGAAGGGCTCAATTGAAGCACAAACCAGATGCTATAATTCTGCATAGTACCGAAGGGGTCTCATATAGCGATATGCTCAAAATGGTAACCAGAAGCCAAGATGAAAAAATGAAAGCCGTTGGAGGTAATGTTACCAAGGTGAGGCGCACAGCGAATGGCGACTTACTACTTGAGCTAAATAAGGGAAGAGCAGACAGCCTTCATAAGCTTAAAGAAGATATTGGCAATGTGCTGGGCGCCAAGTTCGAAACTCGCGCTCTTACAGAGAACATAAGGCTGGAAATACTAGACCTAGACAACGAGACAACCGTGGAAGAGATAGTAACAGCCTTTTCTACCAAGTTGAAAATTGATCTAGAGCCAGGCGCTGTCAAAAGTCTCCGCCCATCATACCGCGATACCCAGAAAGCGCTCATATGTGTTCCGGCAGCAACCGCAGAGACAATCCTCAAGGCCAATAAAATTACAGTGGCATGGTCAGTGTGTCGAATCAGAGTTAATAATGCCCCAGTTAGATGCTACAAATGCCTAAAAACTGGTCACGTCGCTGCCAAATGCAATAGTGACGTTGACAGAAGTGGCTGGTGCTTAAAATGCGGAACCAGCGGGCATAAAATTCGGGACTGCTGTAATGAGGCCAAATGTTTTCTATGTGCAGCAGAAGGACTGACTGCACTCTCACATGTAGCTGGCAGCCAACGATGCCCCTCCGCAAACGGGCGGTCATCCAACGAGACCCGTAAGCATAAAAATGATGATTAAGTTTATCCAGCTTAATCTAAATCATTGCTGGGCAGCCCATGAGCTGCTATCACAGACGGTGGGTGAGTCTAGTACAGACGTAGCTATTATAAGTGAACCATTTAAGGCCAGAACTGGAAACAACTGGTCCTGCAGTATTTCCGGGAAGGCAGCGATCTGGGCTTGTGGAACGCCGTCACTACTGCAGCGCTCCGTCCTAAACAAGGAGCACTATGTCAGGGCAAACATAAGTGGACACTGGGTCTACAGCTGTTACTTGCCACCAAGTCTGAACATCCAAAGCTTCAGTGATGCCTTAGACGATCTTGCGGCAGACGCACGCACCCGCAGTCCAGTTATTATAGCTGGGGATTTCAACGCCTGGGCTGTTGAATGGGGTAGCAGTCTAACCAATGCAAAAGGTAGAGCGCTTTTAGAGGCATTTGCGACACTTAATATAGCTTTGCTTAATGTAGGATCCCAGAATACCTTCAATAGAGCGGGACTTGGATCGGTAATAGACCTGACTTTCGTCAGTGATAGTCTTTATAGGTCATCTAGCTGGGAAATCGCTAATGTATACACTGCAAGTGACCATGAAGCCATACTTTTTTCGGTCGGGGAAGCACAGCTTGCACCTGTAAGACTTTCTATCACCGATAAAGCCTACAAGTCCGGAACATTGAACGTGCAGGCATTTTCAACATTTATTGAGAGGGCCCAATTCTCGCGGAACTCGGCTAGCGTGATGGCCGAACAGCTCTATAGCAACCTGGACGCAGCCTGCAGTGCCAGCATGACGCAAATAAAGAATTACAGGAGACATCATCAACCTGTATTCTGGTGGAGCAGCGACATTGGCGACATTCGCCGGAAATGTATTGCAGCAAGGCGGCGCTACACAAGAGCGAGAAGAAGGACGGATGGTTCATGGACACAGCTTCATGAAGAGTATAGCGTGGCCAGGAAAACCCTGAAGCTTGCAATCGCACGCTCAAAACGGGAAGCTTTTCTGAGACTTTGCGACTCAGCAGACCGTGACCCCTGGGGACGAGCATATAAAATCGTAGTTAAACGCATCTACAGCAACAAGAAGACTGCACCGCTTGAGTACGAGGAGGCAGCCAGGGTAGTAGACCACCTATTTCCGACCAGGATCGTAACGCTATCTCAAAGATGCCCAGTTCCAGTTGAACATTATGAAATTGAACCTGTAACATGTGACGAAGTTCTCGCTATTGCCAGGTGTCTCGAGCCCAACAAGGCCCCAGGCCCGGATTCTATTCCTAACCGCGCATTAAGGTTGGCGATGGTACTACGCCCCGACCCATTTGCTGAAACATACTCGCAGTGCCTGCGTGAAGGAGTGTTTCCCAGAAGGTGGAAATCACAAAACCTAGTGCTAATTCCAAAGCCAGGGAAACCTACAGGGGAGGCATCGTCTTATAGACCGATTTGTCTAGTCGACTCCATGGGTAAGGTACTAGAGAAACTAATATATAACAGGCTGAATGACGCCATTCAGGCTGGAGGTGATCTATCCCCAAATCAATATGGATTTCGGAAGGCGCGTTCTACCACTGATGCAATAAACAAAGTCGCAAATATTGCCTCGAACGCTATAGATGGCGTCCGGTGGAAGGGAGGCAACAAGAAATATTGCCTGGTGGTAACCCTAGATATCAAAAACGCATTTAACTCTGCAGACTGGGGATGCGTTCTAGACTCCATAAGCCACTTCAGAGTCCCCGAATACCTTCAAGCCATTATTTGGAGCTATTTCGCGGATAGGCAACTGCGATATGCCACCTCAACAGGACCAGAAGTACGTAGTGTGTCCGCAGGAGTCCCCCAGGGGTCAGTCTTGGGCCCCCTGTTATGGAACACCATGTACGACGGACTTCTAAGGCTCAGCATGCCCCAAGGGTGTGAAGTTGTGGGATATGCAGATGACGTCGCACTAGTGGTTGTTTCCAAAGAGCTGCATAACGTCGAAGAAGCTGCAAACACGGCATTGAACAGAATTACAGAGTGGCTGTCTCGGACGATGCGGCATTAGTAATAGCAGGAATGGTGCCAATTGACCTGCTTGTGAATGAACAGGCAACCGTCGCAAATGAAGTGGGTAGAGGAGTAAGCAAAAATGAGGCTCGGGTGGCGGCCAAAAACGAAACCCAAACACTTTGGCAATCTCGCTGGGACCAATCGGAGAAGGGAAGATGGACGCATCGCCTTATTCCCGACATTAGTCGATGGACGGCAAGAAGGCATGGAGAGGTCAACTACTACTTGACACAAGCCCTTAGTGGTCATGGTTGTTTTCGACAATACCTACACAGGTTTGGCCACGAAGCGGAGCCAACATGCCCATGCGGAGAAGGATTCGATGAGGACGCAGAGCATGTGCTGTTTACCTGTAGCCTTTTTGCCAGAGACCGGCAAAATTTATTTACTAACATCGGCAATCCATTATGCGTGGGAAACCTCACAGATCAAATGATGGCAAGTCCAAGCAATTGGAACGCCATCAACGCTTTTGTAGGCATAGTTATGCGCAGCCTGCGCGTAGCTGAACGCCAAAGATCGGGCGCACTCTAAACTCTGCCAGCACCTTTGCGAAGCACTGCCTCAACGCCGTTCCACAAAGGACAGCAGATTTAAAGTCTATCCCAATTATATGTTTCTTTTTGTTAGTTCCCTTTTGTTAATGTTTGTTGAATAATGCATTGTACATAGTATAAACTGAGTTATTAAATGAAATAAAAAAAAAAAAAAAAAAAACACATACACATACACATACACATACACATACACATACACATACACATACACATACACATACACATACACATACACATACACATACACATACACATACACATACACATACACATACACATACACATACACATACACATACACATACACATACACATACACATACACATACACATACACATACACATACACATACACATACACATACACATACACATACACATACACATACACATACACATACACATACACATACACATACACATACACATACACATACACATACACATACACATACACATACACATACACATACACATACACATACACATACACATACACATACACATACACATACACATACACATACACATACACATACACATACCGCAAACCGGCCAAGTCAACCCCAGGAACAAGGGGGAGCGGCGAGGGGGAACTAGCCACTCTTTTTTCCCGCCTCTCGCAACTTTTATTGTGTGGGTGAGAAAAATTTTGCCAAATTTCTCCACTTTCTTTCCACCGCGTTGCAGCAACAAATTCAAACAGCTGTGATCGCAGTGTTGATCAGCGCCAAAAGCTCAAACTGAGCCGCCCTGGCAGGTGGCGCCACACTGCAGTCTCGTTTGAACCGGGAAAAAAGCGCCACTTTTTTCCCGCGAATTCCCAAATTCAAAATCAAACGAGGCGCTGGCGCCAAAATTTACATCTTGAGAGATGGAGCGTTTTGTCCTATCAATGGATCACCAAGCTCGCTGCGACGAAGCATTGGTGCAAGATACGGATGCAGCATTTGCTAAGCGGCCAAAAATTATGCGTTCGCCGCTTGGCAAGGCAATTCTCGTGGAGACCGAGACGTTGGCGATCCACGCTAAGCGATCAGGAATGGATGGAACACCGGCAATGGCTCCCAGCAGCCCGGAGACTACCACTTCTCCAAAAATGGTATCCAATGTGGTAGAGCTAAATGAGCTGGGCTCGCTCATTTGGGAAATGGACACGATGTTCAATAAAGGAGACGATGGCAAAAAACCGGTACGCCACATAAATCTCGGCACTAAAAATGCCATAGTGCGAATGAAGGAGCTACATGAAGCATTATGCCACATAATAATCGGCAACAAATCGGTGGTAAAGTCGACAAGGAGCGAAATCGCCACTCAAACGTCGCCTCTGAATGCTAGCCAATCCAGAAGCGGTGCAAAAAAAATAAATTTGGCAGAAAACACCCCCAAACGCCAGAGAGAGGAAGCAATTGCCCAGCGCAATACCCCTCCAAAGCGACAGCGTGCAATGGCACAGAACACCACACGCGGGGATCCGGAGCCAGGCAATCTGCAGAAAGCCACCACGCCCAAACCGCAGGCGGCTCATGGAGCTGAGGAATGGCAGACCGTCTCGCGAAAGAGAATGAGTAAGCCACCTTTGAGGAAAGCCAGACCGGAGGTTATCCTAATCAAAGCAAATGAGGGCTGCACATATGCCGAAATTTTGAGCTTGGTCACTAGAAGGCCAGATGGCAAGCTCGATGAAGTTAAAAATAATGTCAAGAGGACAAGGAAAACGGCTACGGGCGATTTACTCCTCGAACTCAAGGGGGGTGGAAAGGCCAACAGCAAAAAGTTGACTGAGGATTTGTGCCAGGTTCTGGGCCAACAAGCTTCAGTTCGAGCAGCCGGAGCAGAGGCATGGCTTGAAATGCGTAACCTCGATCACTTAGCATCAGAAGACGAAATAAGAAAGTCAATGCAAATGAAAATTGGCGATGATGCCGGGCAAGTGACTATAAGAGGCCTGCGTAAGTCCTTCAGAGGCAAACAGATGGCCATTTTAAGTATGCCGCGTACTATAGCAGCTACGCTGCTAAAAGAAGGCTCTATACAAATTGGCTGGGACATGTGTCCGATTCGCGAGAGGCATGCCCAAAAAAGATGCTACAAGTGCCTATGCTTCGGGCACAAAGCAGAAAATTGCACTAGTGCCATAGACCGCACAAACTGGTGTCTTAGATGCGGGCAGACCGATCACAAAGCAGCCGCATGCAACAACAAGCCAGTTTGCTTTAACTGCGTAGACGCAAAACGCACAGATGCGAGCCACTACACTGGTAGTCGCCGTTGCCCACTGGTAACCGCAGGTGAGCAAGTCGCCAGTAAGAAATGATGAAGATTTTACAACTAAATCTAAACCACTGCGGGGCGGCGCAAGATCTCTTGGAGCAAACTATACGCGAACTAAACGTGGATGTGGCAGTAATAAGCGAGCCTTATAAGACTAGAACTGGATGTTTCTGGGCTGCGGATAGAACATCTAAGGCAGTCATATGGACCTGCAGTAGCAGAGCGCCGGCCGCAGAGGCTGTATATTCCTCTGACGGCTTTGTGTGCGCAAAACTAGGCGATATTTGGCTATATAGCTGCTACCTACCACCTAGCCTCAGTTTGGAAGAGTTTGAACGTAGACTCGACAACCTCGCTGCGCACGCAAGGGGTAAAAAAAAAGGCGTTATTGCTGGAGACTTTAATGCATGGTCCCACGAATGGGGAAGCAGCTCAACAAATGCACGAGGACGCAGCCTGCTTGAAGCTTTTGCCACACTAGATCTGGCGATTTTAAATACAGGTACAAGCTACACTTTTACCAGAGCGGACTACGGGTCAGTGATTGATGTGACTTTTGCCAGCAGCCAGATTGCAAGCGCCATACAGTGGGAGCTAAGCAGCCACTACACTGCCAGCGACCACATGGCCATTATTTGTAATATTGGCAGTCGAGCCCAACAAGCCGCAGTGCAAGAAAAACAAAAAATGTACAGAGTTGATGCGCTAAACCCTGAAGTATTCGCATCATCACTAGTGATCCCAGAACTAACTGGAGATGCCAACAAGCATGCAGAAATGATCATGGAATCTGTAGTTGCAGCTTGCGATTGCAGCATGCCCATCCGCAGAACTCATAGCAGGCACCATCCCCATGTATACTGGTGGACCGACAATATCGCCGAGGCCCGGAAAAAATGCCTGCGCGCAAGGCGCGCGTATCAAAGAGCGCGAGGCAGCATCACCTCTCCACATCTCGGGGATGAATTCGCAAGCAGACGCCGCGAACTAAAACGCGCTATAAAGGAGAGCAAACGCCGTTGTTTCCTTCAATTATGCGATGAAGCGTCGAGCGATATTTGGGGCATGGCGTATAAAATAACCGTTAAAAAGCTGAAAGCAGTCAGACCCGCTGCACCAAGCGAGGGCCACATGGCGAATATAGTGCAAACGCTCTTTCCCGCTACCTCATATATGGCTCCCAGGGAAATGCTGCAAATGGATCACACTGATCGCATAAGTGTCAGCACAGACGAGCTACTAGCGGCTGTTGCACAAATGCATGACCAAAAAGCGCCCGGTCCGGACGCGATCCCCAACAAAGCGCTTAAACTAGCAGTGCGACTCCAGCCTAAAAAGTTTACCCAGGTGTACTCCAAATGCTTTGAGGAATGCATTTTCCCAGACATTTGGAAAGAACAAGATCTAGTGCTAATACCAAAGCCAAACAAGCCGCAAGATGATCCGTCTGCATACAGACCACTCTGCATGTTAGACTCTGCAGCCAAACTGCTAGAAAAACTCATCTGCACGAGACTGGAGAGTGCGATTGCTGTAGCTGGTAATCTCTCGCCGATGCAATTCGGTTTCCGCAAGGCCAAATCGACAATACACGCATTGGCAACAGTTGTTGAAATAGCTAAAAAAGCAATTGAAGGACAGCGATGGAAAAACGGTGGTAAAAAATACTGCCTAGTAACCACACTTGATGTGAAAAACGCCTTCAACACAGCTAACTGGAGTCGCATTATCGAGGCTCTAAGTATGTTTCACGTGCCTATCCCGCTCATTGCCTTAATAAAGGATTATTTCCGTAATCGCAAGCTACGATATAGCACAAATAGTGGCGATCGTTATCATGAAGTACGAGGCGGAGTTCCACAGGGCTCGGTGCTTGGCCCGATCTTGTGGAATGCTATGTATGACGGCATCCTACGAATAAGCCTCCCGACTGACTGCCATATCATCGGTTTTGCAGATGACGTGGCTCTCATAGTGGTGGCAAAGCAGCTCGCAGAAGCAGAAGAAAAGACGGTCACATCGATTGGCCTAGCAAAACAGTGGCTTGCGAACGCAGGACTGGAACTTGCAGACCAGAAAACGGAAGCAGTTCTTATCAGCAGCAGAAAAACGGTAGAGCAGGCAAAAATTGTGCTAGACACATGCACAATCCATACAGCTAGAGCAATCCGGTACCTAGGTGTTTTCTTGGATACACGCCTCTGTTTCCGAGAACACATGGGGTACGCGAGTGCAAGAGCGGCTGAACTGGGAAGATCCCTGAGCCGAATCATGCTCAACACACGAGGCCCGGGACAATCTCAACGACTACTACTGATGAACGTCGTCAGGTCGACCATGCTCTACGGCGCGCCAGTATGGGCGGACGCGATGCAAACGAAGTCATACAGACGAGGATTAGAGGCAACATACCGTCTTGGGGCTCTTCGCGTATGCCGTGGCTTCCGCACAATTTCGGATGACGCGGCTCTTGTAATATCAAGTATGGTCCCAATAGACTTACTTGCTAAAGAAGCGCAAAATATTTTTAGAAGTAGGCAGAGTGCGGAATGGTCACCTTCAGCCAGACGGGTGGCAACTGCAGAAGCCAGGCGATCAAGCCTAGCAGAATGGCAATCACGCTGGGCAGCATCGCAGAAGGGCAGATGGACCTTCAAGCTTATCCCGGACTTACACACATGGGTAAACAGGCGACACGGCGAAGTCACTTTCGAGCTGACCCAGCTCCTTAGCGGCCATGGATGTTTCAGGTCATACCTGTTCCGATTTGGACACGAGCCCAGTGCGGAATGCACCCTGTGTAGACAAGGCATACAAGAAAGCCCTGAACATGTGACTTTTTACTGCACGAGGTTTACCAACGAGAGGCAAAGGCTAACGGCAGTCTTTGGAGAAGAGCCCACACCTTCCAACCTGGTAAAATTGATGGTCACATCCCAATTGGCGTGGTCGGCGGTGTGCACATATGCTGCATCAACGATGAGCAAACTGCGAGAGCTGGAGAGAGAGCGCAATACTGGAGGGGCATAGGCAGCCCACTACAGACCTGCGAAGCAATACCACAAGGCAGTCCCGCAGGATCCCTGTAGTAAAACAAATTCTTCTTTTCATTTCTTCTTCATTTCTATATCTGTCTATATCTTTTGTCATTTTGTATATAATTTTGTTTCCTACCCTAAATACAAATAAATGAATTAAAAAAAAATACACATACACATACACATACACATACACATACACATGTCTGCGCCACATCGCAGCTGCTGGCCAAAATTTTTTATTTGGTACCCTCAAACGTTTGCACCGGTCATTGGGCCAAGGGGAGGCGGTGCTGCTCTCTTGCTTACTGGTTTTCCCGCCTCTCATCGTCTTGGACTCCTGCCTGTGTGAGTGTGTCGTGGAATTATCCGGAATTTCCCCAGGCCGTTCCACATTTCTTGTTGCTGCAAGAAGCTGCTTCTTCTTCCCCGATCGTTTGTCAGCTGACTAAGGCCAGTGTTGGGCAACGCAGGGGGCGGGCCCCCATATCTGACAGAGGGCGCCAGGGAGGTTTTTGGGCGGTTCTTTCGCTAATTTTGAATTTTCAACTTTTGGAGTAACGGATAACGCCTGGCCGTTAAACCTCGTCTGTGTAGTGCCAATCCAGTATGGTTGGTGCGAATGCTGCCGAGGCACTTGAAGAGGCTGTTTTCAGGAAGAGCTCGCGTCTGGGCCGGACTCCGCCTCGGGTTACGGCTCCACCAGAGAATGGCCCGCAACTAATTGTGGCACCAGCGTCAACGCAAATGGTCGAGTGCACGGAAGCGGCACCGGTAGCTCCACCGGCATCGAATATCCCTGAGCTCGACGAATTGGGTAAGCTCCTTGGCGATTTAGTAGAGGTGTTCATGACAAAGGCGGTCCGCCACGTCAACGTCAACACCAAACAGGCGATCACAAGGATGAAGGAGCTGCAAGAACTCCTGTGCCAAAAGGTGTTTGACGGCCAGCTGACCGTATGTAATGAGAGAAAGTCTGCTGAGCCAGATCAAGCGCCCGGCGAGGCCAAGGCCATAAGTAGACTTCGTGGAAAGCCCCCACTTGGCGATTCTCCTAAACGCCCAAGGGATGAAGTGGTGACTCAAAGCTGTGTACCAGCGAAAAAGCAAAAAAGTGCACATATTAGGGAGATCGGAACTGCAAAAAAACCTGCTGCTGACGGTGCCGAATGGCAGGTAGTAGCACCAAGGCCGAGAAGGCATCCAAAGCAGAGGCAGCGGCCAAATGCTATTATTGTCGAAAAGAAGGGCAACATGTCATATAGTGACATTCTAAAGCTAGTGACGCGTAGCGAGGATCCGAAGCTTAAAGCCGTCGGTGAATGTGTCCAAAAAGTAAGAAGAACAGCAAGTGGCGACCTTCTTCTAGAGTTAAAAGGCAGTGCCGATAATTTGGAGCAAATTAAAGGAGATATCGATGTGGCGCTGAATGGCAAGGCCGAAGCCCATACCCTCACCCACCGTACCCGGCTGGAGATTCTAGATATGGATGATGAAACAACAGTAGACGAGATCATCAATGCGATTTCTGCTGAACTGAGCATAAATCTACCCCATGATGCTGTAAAGAGTCTGCGTCCGCTGCGCTCGGGGACTCAGAAAGCCATTCTGTGCATCCCAGCACACGTAGCGGAGATTCTGCTCAAAGTTGGTACCATTAAAGTCGTTTTCAACGTATGCAGGATTCGCATCAATGAGACCCCAGTGAGGTGCTATAAGTGCCTGGAAATTGGGCATATCGCAGCCAGGTGCAACAGGCGAGTGGACAGAAGCAAGTGGTGCCTGAGATGTGGGCAGAACGACCACAAGATAAAAGAGTGTCACAACAAGGCTAAATGTTTTTTGTGCCTAGAAAAGGGCTTTGACCAATTGGACCATGATTCCGGGTGTCAGAATTGCCCTGCACGGACCAAGCAAAGTCCCAAGACGGTGTCCCACCACAAGAAAGATTAGATTTTTACAGATAAATCTAAACCATTGTGAGGCGGCGCAATCATTGTTAGCGCAAACGGTGCTTGAGCTAAACACAGACGCGGTGTTAATTAGCGAACCTTATAGGTGTAGCGAAGACAGTAACTGGAGCAGGAGTCTCTCATTAAAGGCGGCTATCTGGACGTGCAACGTGCGGGCGCAGTGTTGCTCGCAGAATTCTGTGTGGGCAGCTGAGCACTTTGTGCGTGCTCATATAAACGACTGTTGGGTCTACAGCTGCTATTTGCCACCAAGCCTCTCTCTGGAAAGCTATAGTAGGTCATTGGACGAGTTGATTACGGATATAAGAAACCACAACCGTGTTATTGTTGGCGGGGATTTCAACGCGTGGGCTGTAGAGTGGGGCAGCCCCCTTACCAATGCTAGAGGGCGTGTACTGTTAGAGGTGTTTGCTGCCGTAGACGTTGTCCTGCTAAACAGTGGCTCCCAATTTACCTTCAGGCGCGCAGGCATGGGATCAATTATTGATCTCACTTTCGCCAGCAGTGGCCTTTATCCATCATCGTCATGGAAAATAAGCGATACGTATACCGCAAGTGACCACGAGGCTATCGTTTTTGCGGTGGAGGAAACCGGCCGCCCAACAAATGCTCCTGAGACTCAACATAAAAGATATAAGGTAAACACGCTTAACTTGCAGGAATTTACAGCTGCACTCAATAGCTGCGAATGGGGACAGGATGAAGCGGAGGTTATGGCTCATCATCTCTCCAATATGGTCGAGAGAGCATGCGATGCGGGCATGCAGCAATGTGGTGCATACACGAGGCACCACAAGTCCGTATACTGGTGGAACCAAAATATTAGCGAATTGCGGAAAAAATGTCTTGCAGCCAGGAGACGATACCAACGTGCTAGACGCCGGGATGCTGAAAACTGGCCGCAGCTGCGGCACGATTTTAGCTTGGCAAGGACAATGTTAAAGCACACTATTTGGGCCACTAAGAGGGAAATTTTTCTAAGACTGTGCGACTCAGCAGAGCAAGACCCCTGGGGGAAGGCGTATAAAATCGTCGTAAAGCGCATATATGCAAATAGGCAGCGCACACCCCTAGAAGCGGAGCAACTCAGCTCTATAGTCACGGAATTATTCCCGCACACACTAAAGCCGGGCAAAGCACCAGGACCAGATGCCATCCCCAACCGGGCCCTCAAGCTGGCAATGGCGCTGCGCCGAGACGCATTTTTGGAGGCATACAATAAATGTCTATATGAAGGAGTTTTCCCCAGGATCTGGAAACGGCAAAAATTGGTTCTGATCCCGAAACCAGGGAAACCAACAGACACGGCCTCATCATACAGGCCTATCTGCCTGGTGGATACTATGGGCAAAGTTCTAGAGGGTCTTATATGCACCCGGCTTCACAGAGCTATAAGTGCGACGGTCGACGCCATTGGCAAGGTTGTCAGCATAGCCGCGACAGCCATAGAAGGCACTCGATGGAAGCACGGGACGAAGAAGTACTGTCTGATTATCACGCTAGATGTCAGAAATGCTTTCAATACTGCAGACTGGGGGTGTATTTTGGATGGACTACACAACTTTGGAGTTCCAGAGTATCTACGCGCAATCATCTGGAGCTACTTCGAAGACAGGCAACTGTGCTTCAGTTCAACGAACGGCCAATCAACATACTCGGTTTCTGCAGGGGTACCCCAAGGCTCCGTTCTGGGGCCACTGTTGTGGAACATTATGTACGACGGGATCCTTCGTTTGAATCTGCCGGCGGACTGCGAAACTGTGGGATACGCTGACGATGTCGCTCTGGTCATTGTGGCAAAAGAAGTCGCGAAAGCAGAGGCGTTGGCGAGCGAGGCGATCTTGCTCATCACAGAGTGGCTGCGTTCGGTGGGCCTACAACTTGCAGCACAAAAAACAGAGATTGTCCTAATAAGCAGCAGGAAACGGGTCGAGACGGCATCGGTCAGTGTGGAGGGCTCTATCATATGCTCGAAGCGTGCTATTCGGTACCTTGGAGTTTGGCTGGATATGCGGCTATGCTTTCGAGAACATCTGCAGCATGTGCACGTAAAGGCTCTGGAGTCAGCGAGGGCATTATCAAGAATCATGCTGAATACACGTGGCCCCAGACAAGAAAGACGGCTACTACTCTCTAGCGTCACAACATCGATAATTCTCTACGCGGCACAGGTATGGACAGAGGCAGTAAAGACTGAGAGCTATACCAGAGGTATCCGGGCAGCATATCGTCTCAGTGCGCTAAGAGTATGTTGCGGGTTCAGGACCATCTCCGACGACGCCGCACTTGTTATTGCGGGAATGGTTCCGATAGAGCTACAGGTAGAGGAAGCTCGACTAGTAGCATCTTCGTCCGAGGTTGAGCTATCTAGCAGAGAGAAGAGGGCTGATGCTAGAAGGAGAAGCATAGCCACATGGCAGCGGAGATGGGATGAATCCTCCAAAGGGCGTTGGACCCATAGATTGATCCCTGATGTGTGTGCGTGGCTTGGTAGACAACACGGTGCCGTAAATTTCCACCTTACGCAAATTATCAGTGGGCATGGCTGTTTTAGGTATTACCTACACCGCTTCGGACACGACGCATCTCCCTTCTGCCCGAACTGCGGGGACGGCGTCATCGAGGATGCAGAGCATGTCATGATGCAGAGCGGCAAGTGCTATACCAAAAAGTGGGTACCACCCTCACAGTTGGTAACCTGATAGAGGAGATGATTTCGAGTCAACATAAGTGGGATGCGGTAAACTCCTTCGCGGCTAGTGTGATGCGCGATCTGCGATTAACCGAACGCCGGAGGGCAGGTGTGGAGGCACGACAATAAAAGCAACACGGCTGCTGTTAAGCATTACCTTTCGGCCGTCCCGCAGCAGTTCTTGTCATTTTTTCTTGTATATTACTGTAGTGTACGTATTGTATCTTAATGTATTGTACGTACACTGTATGTATGCTGCCTCACTGTTAGATGTTAATAAATTTGTTAAATAAATAGAATTAAAAAAAAACAAAAAAAAAAAAAAAAAAAACATACACATACACATACACATACACATACACATACACATACACATACACATACACATACACATACACATACACATACACATACACATACACATACACATACACATACACATACACATACACATACACATAGGAAGGCGAGATCTACGATCGACGCAATCAACCGGGTGGTAGGTTTGGCTGCAAGGGCAATCGAAGGAACGAGATGGAAAGGCGGTGCCAAAGAATATTGTCTCGTGGTAACACTTGACATTAAAAACGCCTTCAATACAGCGAGATGGAATAGGATCTTGGACGCGCTTGGGGCCTTTGGCGTTCCGAGCTACCTTATCAAGTGCATTGCCACCTATTTCTGCAACAGGAGGATACGATTCTGGACGGACGCAGGACTAGAGGAAAGGGTCGTATCTGCTGGCGTCCCACAAGGGTCTGTCTTGGGCCCCCTGCTATGGAACGTCATGTACGACGGTATCCCACGCCTGGATTTTGAGCCTGGAACCCATATAGTTGGCTTCGCAGACGACGTTGCATAGGTAGTGATAGCCAAGGAACTCACGGTAGCCGAAGAAGTAACCAACCGGGCGATCATCAAGGTTGGCCAATGGCTCTCTGCAGCCGGTCTGCAGTTGGCCGCCCAAAAGACGGAGGCGGTACTGATAAGTAGCCGCAAGCGAGTTGAGACTGCCACCATTATGGTCGGCGACACCACCGTTGTCTCTAAGCGAGCTCTAAAATACCTAGGAGTCATGATCGACACAAGGCTGACTTTTAGAGAACACCTGGAGTACAGCAGCGAGAAGGCAGCATCAGTAGCGAAATCGCTCTCCAGAATGCTACTCAACACGCGTGGACCGAAACATGGACGGCGTCTCTTGCTATCCAGCGTCATACGATCGACTGCACTATACGCGGTGCCTTCGTGGATAATGGGGATGGAAACGAGATCCTACAGGCGAAGCCTTGAGTCGACGCATCGCCTAAGCGCAATCAGAGTATGCAGCGCTTTTCGCACCATCTCTGACGACGCCGCACTGGTGATCGCTGGGTTGCTGCCCATCGACGAATACGCAACCATCGCGTCGGCCTCCTTCACAGCGTCAAGACAAACAGATAGCACTACCACAGACCAGCAGAGAGGCCTCGAGCATCGGAGGGCATGGCAGTCGAGTCTGCGTAGATGGCAGGAAAGGTGGGACTCCTCTTCCAAGGGGAGGTGGACACACACACTTATCCCTGACATCACTTCATGGGTTTCCAGAAAACACGGGGCAGTAAACTTCTACCTCACACAGCTCCTGAGCGGCCACGGATGCTTCAGAAGCTATCTGAAGAGATTCAACCACGACGAGTCGGATGAATGCACATGGTGCGGAGCTGGCATTGTAGAAGACGCAAGCCATGTGCTCCAGCACTGCCCACGCTTCGACGTAGAAAGGTGCCGTTTGCAGAACGTAATGGGCGAGCTGGTGACGGCGAGAAATCTCATCAGGAGGATGACCGCAGACCCAGACGTATGGGAGGCGGTCAGTGCCTTCGCCGTGCGCGTAATGAAGGTACTCAGGAATCTGGAGAGGGAATCAATTAAAGCCCACGGTCTGCGATGCAATACCGACAAGTCGTCCAGCAGTAGCCGTCATCTTTTATGTTTTGTTCTCACCTTATGTCCCCTGTTTATTTGTAACTTTTTTGTATTATATATTCGTAAGTTCTAAAGAAATAAAAAAAAAAAAAAAAAATACACATACACATACACATACACATACACATACACATACACATATAAAGATATCGAAGTAGCTTTCGGTGCTCAGATTGAGGCCAAAGCACTTTCAGATTTCATCAAGCTTGATGTCAGAGACTTGGATGAGATGGTGTCTAAGGACGAGCTAGCGGCTGAATTTTCGAGCCAGTTTGGCGTCCAAATTACTACTCTGGCGATAAAGAGTCTACGACCAGCATTCGCTGGTACACAGAGGGCGACCATCAGCGTTCAGGCAGCCCTAGCCAAAGATATCCTCAATGTGGCAGAATCAAGATTAGGCTGAACGAAAGCCGCATTAGAATAGACAATACACCTGTTAGATGCTTCAGATGCCACGAATTTGGGCATGTTTCAGCACAATGCAAATGCCAAGAAGACAGAAGCGACTGGTGCCTACGGTGCGGCGAAAAGCGGCATAAAGCCAGAGGCTGTGGGTCATGTTGCCGGGAGCCAGCGTTGTCCTTATGGGCCCCGTTGTGGCCAGAACGCTCTCACAAAAAATGTTAATCATGGTTAAGTTCATGCAAATTAACTTAAACCACTGTGAAGCAGCACATGATATGCTGAAGCAAACGACGAGGGAACAAAACATTGATGTAGTCATCGTAAGCGAGCCATACAGACTCCATGGCGGCAACAACACGACCTGTAGTACGCAAAGAAAAGCGGCGATCTTGCTAACTAGCGTGCGACCGCTGCAAATGTCTCAAACCCGGGCTTTTGCACATTTTGTACGGGCTAAGATAGACCGGTTCTGGGTGTATAGTTGCTACATGCCACCTAGCATCAATCACCAAGAATTTTGCGCAGCGCTGGATGAGCTGGCTACCGACGCAAGAAGCCACAGCCCACTCATTATAGCTGGTGATTTCAACGCGTGGTCCTTAGAGTGGGGCAGCGTTTCGAACAATGCTAGAGGCTGTGCCTTATGGGAAGCTTTTGCCCTACTAGATATTGCCCTGCTAAACAGTGGCAATCAAAATACATTCAGCCGAGCGGGTGTAGGATCGGTCATTGACCTCACTTTTGTCGGAAAATCGGCGAATTCTACACGGCTAGCGACCATGAGGCGATCCTTTTCGAGATCGGAGGATCAATCCGTCAGCGAGATGTGCATCCGGTGGCATGTAAAACGTACAAAGCGGATACCCTGAATGTTCCCCAATTCACTGCCGCTATAACTGGTATAGAGTTGGCAACGGAATCAGCCCAGTGTATGGCAAACCAATTGGCTCGTAAGTTAGACGAGGCGTGTGGCAAAAGCATGCAGGAACGTAAAGCTTACCGAGGCCACCATAGATCGGTATTCTGGTGGAATGATAGCATTGCAGAAGCACGGCGGGCTTGCTTTAGGGCAAGACGGTGTTACCAACGGGCGCGAAAAAGGAATGATGGCAACTGGCCCTCTCTTCATATAGTTTTTGCAAGAACTCGCAAGGCATTAAAACGGGCCATTCATTCTAGCAAACGGGAATGCTTCCTTGAGCTGTGTGACTCAGCAGATAAGGACCCCTGGGGCAAGGCCTATAAGATTGTAGTGAAGCGTGTGTATGCAAATAAAAAAACTGCACCAACAAATCCGGAGCAGCTGCGGGATATAGTACAATCTCTGTTTCCAGCTAGAAGCGATGTACTAACGTGCAGAAGACCGATGCAGACACATTTTGCTGTCGATGTAGTCTCAAATGAGGAGATAAAGGCCGCGGCTGGACGCCTCAACCCCAGTAAAGCTCCAGGGCCAGACGGCATACCAATTCGCGCGGTAAAGCTGGCAATGATGCTGAACCCAGATATATTTGCACAGGTGTATTCCCAATGCCTCCGGGAGGGCTGCTTTCCGGACATATGGAAGCTGCAAAAGTTGGTCCTGCTGCCAAAACCAGGCAAAAGCCTAGATGAGCCATCAGGATACAGGCCAATTTGCCTAATAGACACCATAGGCAAGGTCCTGGAATCTATTATATGTGCGAGGCTAGAGTCAGCCATCAGGCTAGGCGGCGGTTTGTCACCCAATCAATATGGCTTTAGTGGTCGATATTGCCTCAGAAGCTATTAAAGGTGAGAGATGGAAAGGAGGTGCAAAAAAATATTGCCTGCTGGTCACCCTCGACATAAAGAACGCTTTTAACACTGCCGATTGGGGATCTATACTTGACGCACTGCAAAACTTTGGAGTCCCGGCCCACATTCATGCCATCACCTGGAGCTACTTCGGAAGGAGGGAGTTGGAGTATACATCCGATGCTGGAAGAGTGCTGCATTCCATATCTGGCGGGGTTCCCCAAGGATCCGTTCTGGGCCCTTTGCTATGGAACATAATGTATGATGGCGTCCTGAGATTGACACTCTGTGATGGCTGTCAGCTAATAGGCTATGCAGATGATGTTGCACTAGTCGTCGTTAAAAAAGATATTAAGCAAGCAGAGGCTGCAGCAAACATGGCCATCGCAAAGATAGTAGAATGGCTGGGCTCCGTGGGACTCAAATTAGCGGCGCAAAAAACAGAGGCCGTTCTAATTTTAAGCAGGAAACTTGTTGAGACAGCACAAATTACTGTTGAGGGGACTACGGTCCAGTCCAAAAGAGCTATCCGCTTTCTTGGCGTGTGGATAGACACTCGACTAACCTTTCGAGAACACCTAGCAAACATTCAGGAGAAGGCATCTGCCTGGTGGATACTATGGGCAAAGTTCTAGAGGGTCTTATATGCACCCGGCTTCACAGAGCTATAAGTGCCGGAGGGGACTTATCGTCCAATCAATTTGGCTTTCGCAAAGCCAAATCGACGGTCGACGCCATTGGCAAGGTTGTCAGCATAGCCGCGACAGCCATAGAAGGCACTCGATGGAAGCACGGGACGAAGAAGTACTGTCTGATTATCACGCTAGATGTCAGAAATGCTTTCAATACTGCAGACTGGGGGTGTATTTTGGATGGACTACACAACTTTGGAGTTCCAGAGTATCTACGCGCAATCATCTGGAGCTACTTCGAAGACAGGCAACTGTGCTTCAGTTCAACGAACGGCCAATCAACATACTCGGTTTCTGCAGGGGTACCCCAAGGCTCCGTTCTGGGGCCACTGTTGTGGAACATTATGTACGACGGGATCCTTCGTTTGAATCTGCCGGCGAACTGCGAAACTGTGGGATACGCTGACGATGTCGCTCTGGTCATTGTGGCAAAAGAAGTCGCGAAAGCAGAGGCGTTGGCGAGCGAGGCGATCTTGCTCATCACAGAGTGGCTGCGTTCGGTGGGCCTACAACTTGCAGCACAAAAAACAGAGATTGTCCTAATAAGCAGCAGGAAACGGGTCGAGACGGCATCGGTCAGTGTGGAGGGCTCCATCATATGCTCGAAGCGTGCTATTCGGTACCTTGGAGTTTGGCTGGATATGCGGCTATGCTTTCGAGAACATCTGCAGCATGTGCACGTAAAGGCTCTGGAGTCAGCGAGGGCATTATCAAGAATCATGCTGAATACACGTGGCCCCAGACAAGAAAGACGGCTACTACTCTCTAGCGTCACAACATCGATAATTCTCTACGCGGCACAGGTATGGACAGAGGCAGTAAAGACTGAGAGCTATACCAGAGGTATCCGGGCAGCATATCGTCTCAGTGCGCTAAGAGTATGTTGCGGGTTCAGGACCATCTCCGACGACGCCGCACTTGTTATTGCGGGAATGGTTCCGATAGAGCTACAGGTAGAGGAAGCTCGACTAGTAGCATCTTCGTCCGAGGTTGAGCTATCTAGCAGAGAGAAGAGGGCTGATGCTAGAAGGAGAAGCATAGCCACATGGCAGCGGAGATGGGATGAATCCTCCAAAGGGCGTTGGACCCATAGATTGATCCCTGATGTGTGTGCGTGGCTTGGTAGACAACACGGTGCCGTAAATTTCCACCTTACGCAAATTATCAGTGGGCATGGCTGTTTTAGGTATTACCTACACCGCTTCGGACACGACGCATCTCCCTTCTGCCCGAACTGCGGGGACGGCGTCATCGAGGATGCAGAGCATGTCATGATGCAGAGCGGCAAGTGCTATACCAAAAAGTGGGTACCACCCTCACAGTTGGTAACCTGATAGAGGAGATGATTTCGAGTCAACATAAGTGGGATGCGGTAAACTCCTTCGCTACTAGTGTGATGCGCGATCTGCGATTAACCGAACGCCGGAGGGCAGGTGTGGAGGCACGACAATAAAAGCAACACGGCTGCTGTTAAGCATTACCTTTCGGCCGTCCCGCAGCAGTTCTTGTCATTTTTTCTTGTATATTACTGTAGTGTACGTATTGTATCTTAATGTATTGTACGTACACTGTATGTATGCTGCCTCACTGTTAGATGTTAATAAATTTGTTAAATAAATAGAATTAAAAAAAAAAAAAAAAAAAAAAAAAAACAACACATACACATACACATACACATACACATACACATACACATACACATACACATACACATACACATACACATACACATACACATACACATACACATACACATACACATACACATACACATACACATACACATACACATACACATACACATACACATACACATACACATACACATAGGAAGGCGAGATCTACGATCGACGCAATCAACCGGGTGGTAGGTTTGGCTGCAAGGGCAATCGAAGGAACGAGATGGAAAGGCGGTGCCAAAGAATATTGTCTCGTGGTAACACTTGACATTAAAAACGCCTTCAATACAGCGAGATGGAATAGGATCTTGGACGCGCTTGGGGCCTTTGGCGTTCCGAGCTACCTTATCAAGTGCATTGCCAGCTATTTCTGCAACAGGAGGATACGATTCTGGACGGACGCAGGACTAGAGGAAAGGGTCGTATCTGCTGGCGTCCCACAAGGGTCTGTCTTGGGCCCCCTGCTATGGAACGTCATGTACGACGGTATCCCACGCCTGGATTTTGAGCCTGGAACCCATATAGTTGGCTTCGCAGACGACGTTGCATAGGTAGTGATAGCCAAGGAACTCACGGTAGCCGAAGAAGTAACCAACCGGGCGATCATCAAGGTTGGCCAATGGCTCTCTGCAGCCGGTCTGCAGTTGGCCGCCCAAAAGACGGAGGCGGTACTGATAAGTAGCCGCAAGCGAGTTGAGACTGCCACCATTATGGTCGGCGACACCACCGTTGTCTCTAAGCGAGCTCTAAAATACCTAGGAGTCATGATCGACACAAGGCTGACTTTTAGAGAACACCTGGAGTACAGCAGCGAGAAGGCAGCATCAGTAGCGAAATCGCTCTCCAGAATGCTACTCAACACGCGTGGACCGAAACATGGACGGCGTCTCTTGCTATCCAGCGTCATACGATCGACTGCACTATACGCGGTGCCTTCGTGGATAATGGGGATGGAAACGAGATCCTACAGGCGAAGCCTTGAGTCGACGCATCGCCTAAGCGCAATCAGAGTATGCAGCGCTTTTCGCACCATCTCTGACGACGCCGCACTGGTGATCGCTGGGTTGCTGCCCATCGACGAATACGCAACCATCGCGTCGGCCTCCTTCACAGCGTCAAGACAAACAGATAGCACTACCACAGACCAGCAGAGAGGCCTCGAGCATCGGAGGGCATGGCAGTCGAGTCTGCGTAGATGGCAGGAAAGGTGGGACTCCTCTTCCAAGGGGAGGTGGACACACACACTTATCCCTGACATCACTTCATGGGTTTCCAGAAAACACGGGGCAGTAAACTTCTACCTCACACAGCTCCTGAGCGGCCACGGATGCTTCAGAAGCTATCTGAAGAGATTCAACCACGACGAGTCGGATGAATGCACATGGTGCGGAGCTGGCATTGTAGAAGACGCAAGCCATGTGCTCCAGCACTGCCCACGCTTCGACGTAGAAAGGTGCCGTTTGCAGAACGTAATGGGCGAGCTGGTGACGGCGAGAAATCTCATCAGGAGGATGACCGCAGACCCAGACGTATGGGAGGCGGTCAGTGCCTTCGCCGTGCGCGTAATGAAGGTACTCAGGAATCTGGAGAGGGAATCAATTAAAGCCCACGGTCTGCGATGCAATACCGACAAGTCGTCCAGCAGTAGCCGTCATCTTTTATGTTTTGTTCTCACCTTATGTCCCCTGTTTATTTGTAACTTTTTTGTATTATATATTCGTAAGTTCTAAAGAAATAAAAAAAAAAAAAAAAAAACACATACACATACACATACACATACACATACACATACACATATAAAGATATCGAAGTAGCTTTCGGTGCTCAGATTGAGGCCAAAGCACTTTCAGATTTCATCAAGCTTGATGTCAGAGACTTGGATGAGATGGTGTCTAAGGACGAGCTAGCGGCTGAATTTTCGAGCCAGTTTGGCGTCCAAATTACTACTCTGGCGATAAAGAGTCTACGACCAGCATTCGCTGGTACACAGAGGGCGACCATCAGCGTTCAGGCAGCCCTAGCCAAAGATATCCTCAATGTGGCAGAATCAAGATTAGGCTGAACGAAAGCCGCATTAGAATAGACAATACACCTGTTAGATGCTTCAGATGCCACGAATTTGGGCATGTTTCAGCACAATGCAAATGCCAAGAAGACAGAAGCGACTGGTGCCTACGGTGCGGCGAAAAGCGGCATAAAGCCAGAGGCTGTGGGTCATGTTGCCGGGAGCCAGCGTTGTCCTTATGGGCCCCGTTGTGGCCAGAACGCTCTCACAAAAATGTTAATCATGGTTAAGTTCATGCAAATTAACTTAAACCACTGTGAAGCAGCACATGATATGCTGAAGCAAACGACGAGGGAACAAAACATTGATGTAGTCATCGTAAGCGAGCCATACAGACTCCATGGCGGCAACAACACGACCTGTAGTACGCAAAGAAAAGCGGCGATCTTGCTAACTAGCGTGCGACCGCTGCAAATGTCTCAAACCCGGGCTTTTGCACATTTTGTACGGGCTAAGATAGACCGGTTCTGGGTGTATAGTTGCTACATGCCACCTAGCATCAATCACCAAGAATTTTGCGCAGCGCTGGATGAGCTGGCTACCGACGCAAGAAGCCACAGCCCACTCATTATAGCTGGTGATTTCAACGCGTGGTCCTTAGAGTGGGGCAGCGTTTCGAACAATGCTAGAGGCTGTGCCTTATGGGAAGCTTTTGCCCTACTAGATATTGCCCTGCTAAACAGTGGCAATCAAAATACATTCAGCCGAGCGGGTGTAGGATCGGTCATTGACCTCACTTTTGTCAGCAGCAGCATTTTTCGGCGCTCCTCTTGGAAAATCGGCGAATTCTACACGGCTAGCGACCATGAGGCGATCCTTTTCGAGATCGGAGGATCAATCCGTCAGCGAGATGTGCATCCGGTGGCATGTAAAACGTACAAAGCGGATACCCTGAATGTTCCCCAATTCACTGCCGCTATAACTGGTATAGAGTTGGCAACGGAATCAGCCCAGTGTATGGCAAACCAATTGGCTCGTAAGTTAGACGAGGCGTGTGGCAAAAGCATGCAGGAACGTAAAGCTTACCGAGGCCACCATAGATCGGTATTCTGGTGGAATGATAGCATTGCAGAAGCACGGCGGGCTTGCTTTAGGGCAAGACGGTGTTACCAACGGGCGCGAAAAAGGAATGATGGCAACTGGCCCTCTCTTCATATAGTTTTTGCAAGAACTCGCAAGGCATTAAAACGGGCCATTCATTCTAGCAAACGGGAATGCTTCCTTGAGCTGTGTGACTCAGCAGATAAGGACCCCTGGGGCAAGGCCTATAAGATTGTAGTGAAGCGTGTGTATGCAAATAAAAAAACTGCACCAACAAATCCGGAGCAGCTGCGGGATATAGTACAATCTCTGTTTCCAGCTAGAAGCGATGTACTAACGTGCAGAAGACCGATGCAGACACATTTTGCTGTCGATGTAGTCTCAAATGAGGAGATAAAGGCCGCGGCTGGACGCCTCAACCCCAGTAAAGCTCCAGGGCCAGACGGCATACCAATTCGCGCGGTAAAGCTGGCAATGATGCTGAACCCAGATATATTTGCACAGGTGTATTCCCAATGCCTCCGGGAGGGCTGCTTTCCGGACATATGGAAGCTGCAAAAGTTGGTCCTGCTGCCAAAACCAGGCAAAAGCCTAGATGAGCCATCAGGATACAGGCCAATTTGCCTAATAGACACCATAGGCAAGGTCCTGGAATCTATTATATGTGCGAGGCTAGAGTCAGCCATCAGGCTAGGCGGCGGTTTGTCACCCAATCAATATGGCTTTAGTGGTCGATATTGCCTCAGAAGCTATTAAAGGTGAGAGATGGAAAGGAGGTGCAAAAAAATATTGCCTGCTGGTCACCCTCGACATAAAGAACGCTTTTAACACTGCCGATTGGGGATCTATACTTGACGCACTGCAAAACTTTGGAGTCCCGGCCCACATTCATGCCATCACCTGGAGCTACTTCGGAAGGAGGGAGTTGGAGTATACATCCGATGCTGGAAGAGTGCTGCATTCCATATCTGGCGGGGTTCCCCAAGGATCCGTTCTGGGCCCTTTGCTATGGAACATAATGTATGATGGCGTCCTGAGGTTGACACTCTGTGATGGCTGTCAGCTAATAGGCTATGCAGATGATGTTGCACTAGTCGTCGTTAAAAAAGATATTAAGCAAGCAGAGGCTGCAGCAAACATGGCCATCGCAAAGATAGTAGAATGGCTGGGCTCCGTGGGACTCAAATTAGCGGCGCAAAAAACAGAGGCCGTTCTAATTTTAAGCAGGAAACTTGTTGAGACAGCACAAATTACTGTTGAGGGGACTACGGTCCAGTCCAAAAGAGCTATCCGCTTTCTTGGCGTGTGGATAGACACTCGACTAACCTTTCGAGAACACCTAGCAAACATTCAGGAGAAGGCATCTGTATGCGTGCGTTCGTTGTCAAGGATCCTCTTAAACACGAGGGGCCCAAAACAAGAGACGAGAAAGCTGCTGACGACAGTACACAGCTCCATTGTACTTTATGCGGCCCGGATCTGGAAATCGGCTTTATTAGTAGAAAGCTACAGCAGGGGCATACGGTCAACCCACAGACTTTGTGCACTCAGAGTCTGCTGCGCGTTTAGAACGGTATCTGACGACGCAATATTAGTGTTAGCTGGGATGCTGCCACTTGACATTCAGGCGGATGAAGACACAGTCGTAGCTGCAGCACCTAGTGATAAGCCCTCGAAGAAACTGGCACGCGCATAGGCTAGAGGCAGAAGCCTAATAACATGGCAGAGAAGATGGGATGCGTCACAGAAGGGCAGATGGACCCACCTGCTGATCCCAAATATAGAGAAGTGGCTAGGCAGAAAGCATGGGTCAGTAAATTTCTACCTAACCCAGATACTAAGCGGTCATGGATGCTTTAGGCAATATCTCCATCGCTTTGGACACGAAGAATCGCCTATGTGCACAGTCTGCGGCGATAACAGCGTAGAAGACGCACAACATATTCTCTTCAGGTGTGGGCGCTATGAGTCCCAAAGAAGGCACCTAGAACTCACTGCAGGGGCTGTATTAACGGTGAACAACCTCGTGGATTCAATGGTTGGCAGCCCACAAACATGGGAAGCGGTCAACAGTTTTGCAGCATATGTAATGCGGGATCTGCGACAATCCGAACGCATGAGAGCTGGAGCGTCGTAGAGAGAGCCACCGACCCTAGGTAGCAATTGCCACGAGGACGTCCCCTAGGATCAAGCTCCCTTTATGACATCTTTTTCCTCTGTACATAAACATCTATACTATCTATATCTATCAATAAAGGAATAAAAAAAAAAAAAAAAAAAACACATACACATACACATACACATACACATACACATACACATACACATACACATACACATACACATACACATACACATACACATACACATACACATACACATACACATACACATACATATACACATACACATACACATACACATACACATACACATACACATACACATACACATACACATAGCCGGAATCTTAAACCTGCGAAGGCTCCGGGCCCCGACGGAATCACTAACCAAATACTAAAGATCGCGGTGTCGTTACAGGCTGAGTCCTTTGTGGACTTGTACAACAGTTGCATGAGGGAAGGTGCGTTCCCATCCAGATGGAAAAAGCAGAACCTAATCTTGCTTACGAAGCCAGGGAAAACTTCTCTCGATGCGTCTTCATTCAGGCCGATCTGCCTCCTGGACTCGGCAGGTAAAGTTCTAGAGGCCCTAATTTGCGCAAGGCTTAGCTCAGCCATCCAAGCCAACGGAGGACTTGCGGAGCAGCAGTTCGGTTTCCGGAAGGCTAGGTCCACAACTGATGCCATTGCACGCGTGGTTAATATTGCGGCGGACGCGATCGCCGGTGCTAGATGGAAAGGGGGGGTCGAAAGAGTATTGTCTGGTAACCACCCTAGATATAAAAAACGCTTTCAACTCGGCCAGATGGAGCCGTATCCTAGTCGCATTAGCCGATTTTGGAGTCCCACACTACCTCCTCAGTTGTGTGCGACAGTATTTCCAAGGAAGGACCATCTGCTACACCACAAATGATGGCCCAGTAGTGCGGACAGTGTCTGGAGGAGTGCCCCAAGGCTCGGTGCTGGGACCTTTACTCTGGAATACAATGTACGACGGAGTCTTACGCCTGCAGTTTCCGCCTGGCACCCACATCACAGGGTTCGCGGATGACATAGTCCTTGCCGTGGTCGCTAAGACCGTCAAGGAAGTTGAGGAACGCTCGAATGCCGCCATTAGAAGCGTCGAGCAGTGGCTCCAGGCCGCCGGCCTCCAGTTGGCAGCTCACAAGACGGAGGCAGTGCTTATCAGCAGCAGGAAGACTGTGGAATCCGCAAAAGTACGGGTGGGCAGCGCTGTGATAGAATCCAAGAGGGCTATTAAATATCTCGGCGTTCTACTGGACACAAGGCTCAGTTTTAGGGAGCATCTGCAACATGCTGGAGAAAAAGCAGCCAAATCCGCACACGCTTTATCGCGCATCCTCCTAAACACGCGCGGCCCGAGGCAGGGACGACGGCTACTGCTCTCGACCGTCACCACATCGACGGCGCTTTACGCAGTACCAGCGTGGATTGACGGCATGAAAGTGAAAAGCTACCGACGAGGACTCGAGGCAACCCACCGGCTAAGCGCGATAAGAGTCTGCAGTGCATTCCGCACGATCTCGGATGATGCGGCGCTCGTTATCGCAGGAATGATGCCGATCGAAGAGCAGGCAGCGATCATCGAGGCAGTCGCTAAGGCCAGACGAGGTAGCTCAGTAGGACCGGGACCAACACGCAGTCTAGCGCGGCAACATAGTATACGGAGGTGGCAAGAGCGCTGGGACACCTCGACCAAGGGAAGGTGGACGCACACGCTCATCCCCGACATTAGCGCGTGGGTCCTGCGCAAACACGGCGAGGTAAACCATTACCTGACTCAACTGCTGAGTGGTCATGGCTGCTTCAGGACGTATCTGAAGAGATTCGGCCACGAAACTTCGGACGAATGCAACTGGTGCGGCAGCGGAATACCCGAAGACGCGGAGCATGTTTTGCTGAATTGTCCCAGATTTGAAGCGGCGAGAATCTCCATGGAGTGTGCTATGGGGCATCGCGCAACACTGGTAAATTTGACCAGGCTGATGGTCGCTAATCCCCGAGCCTGGGAGGCCGTCAGTATTTTCGCGTCGGTTGTGATGAAGGAGCTCAGGAGGCTCGAGCGTCAGAGGCACGAGGAATGATCGCCCAGGGCCCTGCGAAGCAGTACCCAAAAGTAGTCCCGTTTGACCCTGTATTCGTATCCACCTCCCCCCCCTCTAACCTCACGAGTGTATTGTATTGTTATCTCCTTGATTTGTGATGCTAAAAAATTTATTGTTTATGATATTCTTTTTTATATATGTTACGTTAATAAGTTGTTATGTATGAGTAATAAATGGAAAAAAAAAAAAAAAAAAAAACATACACATACACATACACATACACATACACATACACATACACATACACATACACATACACATACACATACACATACACATACACATACACATACACATACACATACACATACACATACACATACACATACACATACACATACACATACACATACACATACACATACACATACACATAGGAAGGCGAGATCTACGATCGACGCAATCAACCGGGTGGTAGGTTTGGCTGCAAGGGCAATCGAAGGAACGAGATGGAAAGGCGGTGCCAAAGAATATTGTCTCGTGGTAACACTTGACATTAAAAACGCCTTCAATACAGCGAGATGGAATAGGATCTTGGACGCGCTTGGGGCCTTTGGCGTTCCGAGCTACCTTATCAAGTGCATTGCCAGCTATTTCTGCAACAGGAGGATACGATTCTGGACGGACGCAGGACTAGAGGAAAGGGTCGTATCTGCTGGCGTCCCACAAGGGTCTGTCTTGGGCCCCCTGCTATGGAACGTCATGTACGACGGTATCCCACGCCTGGATTTTGAGCCTGGAACCCATATAGTTGGCTTCGCAGACGACGTTGCATAGGTAGTGATAGCCAAGGAACTCACGGTAGCCGAAGAAGTAACCAACCGGGCGATCATCAAGGTTGGCCAATGGCTCTCTGCAGCCGGTCTGCAGTTGGCCGCCCAAAAGACGGAGGCGGTACTGATAAGTAGCCGCAAGCGAGTTGAGACTGCCACCATTATGGTCGGCGACACCACCGTTGTCTCTAAGCGAGCTCTAAAATACCTAGGAGTCATGATCGACACAAGGCTGACTTTTAGAGAACACCTGGAGTACAGCAGCGAGAAGGCAGCATCAGTAGCGAAATCGCTCTCCAGAATGCTACTCAACACGCGTGGACCGAAACATGGACGGCGTCTCTTGCTATCCAGCGTCATACGATCGACTGCACTATACGCGGTGCCTTCGTGGATAATGGGGATGGAAACGAGATCCTACAGGCGAAGCCTTGAGTCGACGCATCGCCTAAGCGCAATCAGAGTATGCAGCGCTTTTCGCACCATCTCTGACGACGCCGCACTGGTGATCGCTGGGTTGCTGCCCATCGACGAATACGCAACCATCGCGTCGGCCTCCTTCACAGCGTCAAGACAAACAGATAGCACTACCACAGACCAGCAGAGAGGCCTCGAGCATCGGAGGGCATGGCAGTCGAGTCTGCGTAGATGGCAGGAAAGGTGGGACTCCTCTTCCAAGGGGAGGTGGACACACACACTTATCCCTGACATCACTTCATGGGTTTCCAGAAAACACGGGGCAGTAAACTTCTACCTCACACAGCTCCTGAGCGGCCACGGATGCTTCAGAAGCTATCTGAAGAGATTCAACCACGACGAGTCGGATGAATGCACATGGTGCGGAGCTGGCATTGTAGAAGACGCAAGCCATGTGCTCCAGCACTGCCCACGCTTCGACGTAGAAAGGTGCCGTTTGCAGAACGTAATGGGCGAGCTGGTGACGGCGAGAAATCTCATCAGGAGGATGACCGCAGACCCAGACGTATGGGAGGCGGTCAGTGCCTTCGCCGTGCGCGTAATGAAGGTACTCAGGAATCTGGAGAGGGAATCAATTAAAGCCCACGGTCTGCGATGCAATACCGACAAGTCGTCCAGCAGTAGCCGTCATCTTTTATGTTTTGTTCTCACCTTATGTCCCCTGTTTATTTGTAACTTTTTTGTATTATATATTCGTAAGTTCTAAAGAAATAAAAAAAAAAAAAAATACACATACACATACACATACACATACACATACACATACACATACACATACACATACACATACACATACACATACACATACACATACACATACACATACACATATAAAGATATCGAAGTAGCTTTCGGTGCTCAGATTGAGGCCAAAGCACTTTCAGATTTCATCAAGCTTGATGTCAGAGACTTGGATGAGATGGTGTCTAAGGACGAGCTAGCGGCTGAATTTTCGAGCCAGTTTGGCGTCCAAATTACTACTCTGGCGATAAAGAGTCTACGACCAGCATTCGCTGGTACACAGAGGGCGACCATCAGCGTTCAGGCAGCCCTAGCCAAAGATATCCTCAATGTGGCAGAATCAAGATTAGGCTGAACGAAAGCCGCAATAGAATAGACAATACACCTGTTAGATGCTTCAGATGCCACGAATTTGGGCATGTTTCAGCACAATGCAAATGCCAAGAAGACAGAAGCGACTGGTGCCTACGGTGCGGCGAAAAGCGGCATAAAGCCAGAGGCTGTAAAAACGCAGCGAAGTGTTTCCTATGCACTGCAAATGGCATAAAAGAAGCGGGTCATGTTGCCGGGAGCCAGCGTTGTCCTTATGGGCCCCGTTGTGGCCAGAACGCTCTCACAAAAAATGTTAATCATGGTTAAGTTCATGCAAATTAACTTAAACCACTGTGAAGCAGCACATGATATGCTGAAGCAAACGACGAGGGAACAAAACATTGATGTAGTCATCGTAAGCGAGCCATACAGACTCCATGGCGGCAACAACACGACCTGTAGTACGCAAAGAAAAGCGGCGATCTTGCTAACTAGCGTGCGACCGCTGCAAATGTCTCAAACCCGGGCTTTTGCACATTTTGTACGGGCTAAGATAGACCGGTTCTGGGTGTATAGTTGCTACATGCCACCTAGCATCAATCACCAAGAATTTTGCGCAGCGCTGGATGAGCTGGCTACCGACGCAAGAAGCCACAGCCCACTCATTATAGCTGGTGATTTCAACGCGTGGTCCTTAGAGTGGGGCAGCGTTTCGAACAATGCTAGAGGCTGTGCCTTATGGGAAGCTTTTGCCCTACTAGATATTGCCCTGCTAAACAGTGGCAATCAAAATACATTCAGCCGAGCGGGTGTAGGATCGGTCATTGACCTCACTTTTGTCAGCAGCAGCATTTTTCGGCGCTCCTCTTGGAAAATCGGCGAATTCTACACGGCTAGCGACCATGGGGCGATCCTTTTCGAGATCGGAGGATCAATCCGTCAGCGAGATGTGCATCCGGTGGCATGTAAAACGTACAAAGCGGATACCCTGAATGTTCCCCAATTCACTGCCGCTATAACTGGTATAGAGTTGGCAACGGAATCAGCCCAGTGTATGGCAAACCAATTGGCTCGTAAGTTAGACGAGGCGTGTGGCAAAAGCATGCAGGAACGTAAAGCTTACCGAGGCCACCATAGATCGGTATTCTGGTGGAATGATAGCATTGCAGAAGCACGGCGGGCTTGCTTTAGGGCAAGACGGTGTTACCAACGGGCGCGAAAAAGGAATGATGGCAACTGGCCCTCTCTTCATATAGTTTTTGCAAGAACTCGCAAGGCATTAAAACGGGCCATTCATTCTAGCAAACGGGAATGCTTCCTTGAGCTGTGTGACTCAGCAGATAAGGACCCCTGGGGCAAGGCCTATAAGATTGTAGTGAAGCGTGTGTATGCAAATAAAAAAACTGCACCAACAAATCCGGAGCAGCTGCGGGATATAGTACAATCTCTGTTTCCAGCTAGAAGCGATGTACTAACGTGCAGAAGACCGATGCAGACACATTTTGCTGTCGATGTAGTCTCAAATGAGGAGATAAAGGCCGCGGCTGGACGCCTCAACCCCAGTAAAGCTCCAGGGCCAGACGGCATACCAATTCGCGCGGTAAAGCTGGCAATGATGCTGAACCCAGATATATTTGCACAGGTGTATTCCCAATGCCTCCGGGAGGGCTGCTTTCCGGACATATGGAAGCTGCAAAAGTTGGTCCTGCTGCCAAAACCAGGCAAAAGCCTAGATGAGCCATCAGGATACAGACCAATTTGCCTAATAGACACCATAGGCAAGGTCCTGGAATCTATTATATGTGCGAGGCTAGAGTCAGCCATCAGGCTAGGCGGCGGTTTGTCACCCAATCAATATGGCTTTAGTGGTCGATATTGCCTCAGGAGCTATTAAAGGTGAGAGATGGAAAGGAGGTGCAAAAAAATATTGCCTGCTGGTCACCCTCGACATAAAGAACGCTTTTAACACTGCCGATTGGGGATCTATACTTGACGCACTGCAAAACTTTGGAGTCCCGGCCCACATTCATGCCATCACCTGGAGCTACTTCGGAAGGAGGGAGTTGGAGTATACATCCGATGCTGGAAGAGTGCTGCATTCCATATCTGGCGGGGTTCCCCAAGGATCCGTTCTGGGCCCTTTGCTATGGAACATAATGTATGATGGCGTCCTGAGGTTGACACTCTGTGATGGCTGTCAGCTAATAGGCTATGCAGATGATGTTGCACTAGTCGTCGTTAAAAAAGATATTAAGCAAGCAGAGGCTGCAGCAAACATGGCCATCGCAAAGATAGTAGAATGGCTGGGCTCCGTGGGACTCAAATTAGCGGCGCAAAAAACAGAGGCCGTTCTAATTTTAAGCAGGAAACTTGTTGAGACAGCACAAATTACTGTTGAGGGGACTACGGTCCAGTCCAAAAGAGCTATCCGCTTTCTTGGCGTGTGGATAGACACTCGACTAACCTTTCGAGAACACCTAGCAAACATTCAGGAGAAGGCATCTGTATGCGTGCGTTCGTTGTCAAGGATCCTCTTAAACACGAGGGGCCCAAAACAAGAGACGAGAAAGCTGCTGACGACAGTACACAGCTCCATTGTACTTTATGCGGCCCGGATCTGGAAATCGGCTTTATTAGTAGAAAGCTACAGCAGGGGCATACGGTCAACCCACAGACTTTGTGCACTCAGAGTCTGCTGCGCGTTTAGAACGGTATCTGACGACGCAATATTAGTGTTAGCTGGGATGCTGCCACTTGACATTCAGGCGGATGAAGACACAGTCGTAGCTGCAGCACCTAGTGATAAGCCCTCGAAGAAACTGGCACGCGCATAGGCTAGAGGCAGAAGCCTAATAACATGGCAGAGAAGATGGGATGCGTCACAGAAGGGCAGATGGACCCACCTGCTGATCCCAAATATAGAGAAGTGGCTAGGCAGAAAGCATGGGTCAGTAAATTTCTACCTAACCCAGATACTAAGCGGTCATGGATGCTTTAGGCAATATCTCCATCGCTTTGGACACGAAGAATCGCCTATGTGCACAGTCTGCGGCGATAACAGCGTAGAAGACGCACAACATATTCTCTTCAGGTGTGGGCGCTATGAGTCCCAAAGAAGGCACCTAGAACTCACTGCAGGGGCTGTATTAACGGTGAACAACCTCGTGGATTCAATGGTTGGCAGCCCACAAACATGGGAAGCGGTCAACAGTTTTGCAGCATATGTAATGCGGGATCTGCGACAATCCGAACGCATGAGAGCTGGAGCGTCGTAGAGAGAGCCACCGACCCTAGGTAGCAATTGCCACGAGGACGTCCCCTAGGATCAAGCTCCCTTTATGACATCTTTTTCCTCTGTACATAAATATCTATACTATCTATATCTATCAATAAAGGAATAAAAAAAAAAAAAAAAAAAAACACATACACATACACATACACATACACATACACATACACATACACATACACATACACATACACATACACATACACATACACATACACATACACATACACATACACATACACATACACATACACATACACATACACATACACATACACATACACATACACATACACATACACATACACATACAGAGAGAGAGAACACAGGAAAGTGGAATGTGTACTTCGTCGCGTCCCGGTTTTTTCTGTAAAATTCCCGTCTTATCCGTGCTTGTAAATCTCGTAGTCCTGCAACATAATAGTTTGTTAGTGTAGCAGTCAACTCTTGTTGTTGCCTACGTTTCGCCGGCCGCCAGTCTGCATCGCAAGTGGAAAAATTAAATCATAATTTTTTTTCCCGGCCTCCCGCCGCGTCGGTCTTTTGGTGGTTGGAGGGGTGCGGGGCGCCTCCTTTCTGCATCACCCAACTTTTTCCTCCGTATTGGTGTTAGTGGGGTGCCAGTCGCACCTTTTGATAAATAGCACGCTGTAAGTAAATACACAATTGGTGCGATAACCAGCTGTTGGCGGACCTGCCAAGCCGGTCTCGAAAGCTCTCCAGGGTCATCATTTGGGAGTCGAGCTTTCACCGCAAAACTTCTAAGCCGGGGTTCTCGATCACCTCCCACCAGACTAGCAGCATAGCAGCGCACCAGCCTAAGGCTTGGTGACGTAAGCGGTGGCGTACCTGGCAGCGGTGCTGCCTCTCATCGCCTGGTACCTGGTTCAAATCCGCTGAGTGGAGCGAAGAAATTTTAAATAAATTTGGAGCATTTTTATTTTTTTCTTTCGGACGCGGGCCTCCAAGTACCTGGTTCGACTCCGCTGTGAGGATTTAGAATTAAAATTAAATTTCAAATTCTTTTAGAGTTGAAATTTGATCAATACTAGTGGTTTTTTTTCTGCGATACTCCTAGGCACGGTAGGGGTTCAAATCCGCGGCGGGTAATCTTGGATTCAAAAAAAAAAAAAAATTATTTTTATTTTATAATTTTTTTGTTTTGTTTATCCGTCCATTACACACCGAGTGGCCCATATTCCCGCTGACTGCCTGTATTATCTAAAAGAAGCCGAGCCGGAGCGGTATAACTCCCAACGCCCACCAGGGGGAAATACCTGGTCGTCAGGCTGTAGGAAATGGTCGGCGAGGAGCAAATGGTGTTTGGGCGTAGTAGATTGCTGCTACATTCGCCTCCAATCCATAGTGAGTTGCCTTTGCGAGCGGCTGCTAGCCAGCAGGAGGACACACCAAAGAGATCTAGGGACGCCATGAGTCCAGACGGAGAAGCAGCAAATGCTAACGAATGTGCCCCATCGAAAAGGTCAAAATTGCAGCCTGTCTGCAACGAGCTAGCGGAAATGGGCGTACTGTTGGAGGAGATCTCGGAGAGGATCAAGCCCGAGAAGGAAGGTGGCAAGCGGGCCATCACCAACGCCCTTCGCGAAAAAGTGGAGAGGCTGAAAGAGCTGCATGCGGAAGTCAGCTCCCGGCTCAGCGGGCACCCGACCGAGACAGTTCCATTGGAGGCGTGTCCCAATTGCTCGAAGGCGCCACCTGAGCGTGCCAGTCGTGGGCAGCAGACCGATGAAATGTCCCCCACGACCATGCTTTCCCGGCCCACTCAGACTTCACCACTGGCAAAGCGAGAAGGCAAGGCACCATTTTCGTCTGAACCAGCTGGAAAGCAACTGCGGCAGCCGAGTGCTCACGCATCAAAGCAGCGTCCAAAAAAACGGCACCCTGTGGATCCCCAGCAGCAGCAGCAGGAGTCACCTACTCCTCAAGGCGATAAACCGCACCTCACAATCGCGGATCATGGATCATCCGAGGACAACCAAGGATGGAAAACAGTCGGTCCACCAAAGCCTCGACGTGGTGGCTCCTCGAAGCACAACATATTCTCTTCAGGTGTGGGCGCTATGAGTCCCAAAGAAGGCACCTAGAACTCACTGCAGGGGCTGTATTAACGGTGAACAACCTCGTGGATTCAATGGTTGGCAGCCCACAAACATGGGAAGCGGTCAACAGTTTTGCAGCATATGTAATGCGGGATCTGCGACAATCCGAACGCATGAGAGCTGGAGCGTCGTAGAGAGAGCCACCGACCCTAGGTAGCAATTGCCACGAGGACGTCCCCTAGGATCAAGCTCCCTTTATGACATCTTTTTCCTCTGTACATAAATATCTATACTATCTATATCTATCAATAAAGGAATAAAAAAAAAAAAAAAAAAAAAAACACATACACATACACATACACATACACATACACATACACATACACATACACATACACATACACATACACATACACATACACATACACATACACATACACATACACATACACATACACATACACATACACATACACATACACATACACATACACATACACATACACATACACATACACATACACATACAGAGAGAGAACACAGGAAAGTGGAATGTGTACTTCGTCGCGTCCCGGTTTTTTCTGTAAAATTCCCGTCTTATCCGTGCTTGTAAATCTCGTAGTCCTGCAACATAATAGTTTGTTAGTGTAGCAGTCAACTCTTGTTGTTGCCTACGTTTCGCCGGCCGCCAGTCTGCATCGCAAGTGGAAAAATTAAATCATAATTTTTTTTCCCGGCCTCCCGCCGCGTCGGTCTTTTGGTGGTTGGAGGGGTGCGGGGCGCCTCCTTTCTGCATCACCCAACTTTTTCCTCCGTATTGGTGTTAGTGGGGTGCCAGTCGCACCTTTTGATAAATAGCACGCTGTAAGTAAATACACAATTGGTGCGATAACCAGCTGTTGGCGGACCTGCCAAGCCGGTCTCGAAAGCTCTCCAGGGTCATCATTTGGGAGTCGAGCTTTCACCGCAAAACTTCTAAGCCGGGGTTCTCGATCACCTCCCACCAGACTAGCAGCATAGCAGCGCACCAGCCTAAGGCTTGGTGACGTAAGCGGTGGCGTACCTGGCAGCGGTGCTGCCTCTCATCGCCTGGTACCTGGTTCAAATCCGCTGAGTGGAGCGAAGAAATTTTAAATAAATTTGGAGCATTTTTATTTTTTCTTTCGGACGCGGGCCTCCAAGTACCTGGTTCGACTCCGCTGTGAGGATTTAGAATTAAAATTAAATTTCAAATTCTTTTAGAGTTGAAATTTGATCAATACTAGTGGTTTTTTTTCTGCGATACTCCTAGGCACGGTAGGGGTTCAAATCCGCGGCGGGTAATCTTGGATTCAAAAAAAAAAAAAAAATTATTTTTATTTTATAATTTTTTTTGTTTTGTTTATCCGTCCATTACACACCGAGTGGCCCATATTCCCGCTGACTGCCTGTATTATCTAAAAGAAGCCGAGCCGGAGCGGTATAACTCCCAACGCCCACCAGGGGGAAATACCTGGTCGTCAGGCTGTAGGAAATGGTCGGCGAGGAGCAAATGGTGTTTGGGCGTAGTAGATTGCTGCTACATTCGCCTCCAATCCATAGTGAGTTGCCTTTGCGAGCGGCTGCTAGCCAGCAGGAGGACACACCAAAGAGATCTAGGGACGCCATGAGTCCAGACGGAGAAGCAGCAAATGCTAACGAATGTGCCCCATCGAAAAGGTCAAAATTGCAGCCTGTCTGCAACGAGCTAGCGGAAATGGGCGTACTGTTGGAGGAGATCTCGGAGAGGATCAAGCCCGAGAAGGAAGGTGGCAAGCGGGCCATCACCAACGCCCTTCGCGAAAAAGTGGAGAGGCTGAAAGAGCTGCATGCGGAAGTCAGCTCCCGGCTCAGCGGGCACCCGACCGAGACAGTTCCATTGGAGGCGTGTCCCAATTGCTCGAAGGCGCCACCTGAGCGTGCCAGTCGTGGGCAGCAGACCGATGAAATGTCCCCCACGACCATGCTTTCCCGGCCCACTCAGACTTCACCACTGGCAAAGCGAGAAGGCAAGGCACCATTTTCGTCTGAACCAGCTGGAAAGCAACTGCGGCAGCCGAGTGCTCACGCATCAAAGCAGCGTCCAAAAAAACGGCACCCTGTGGATCCCCAGCAGCAGCAGCAGGAGTCACCTACTCCTCAAGGCGATAAACCGCACCTCACAATCGCGGATCATGGATCATCCGAGGACAACCAAGGATGGAAAACAGTCGGTCCACCAAAGCCTCGACGTGGTGGCTCCTCGAAGCAGGCCAAACCCAGAATCAGGCATAGACCGGATGCAATTCTGATCGAGGCCAGCAGCGGGCTTAGCTATAGCCAAGTCCTAACGATGGTGACCAGGCGTACGGATGATAAACTAATCCACGTCCGTGAGCATGTCTCCAGAGTACGTCGCACAGCTAAAGACGCGCTGCTACTGGAGCTTCGCAAGGACTCTGCTACGAGCATAAAATCGCTCCAGGATGACATCACCCAAGTGCTGGGTGCAAAAGCCGATGTGAAGGCCCTCACACAGCTTAGGACGGTAGCAATCTACAACCTAGATGCAGCGGTGACCCCTGAGGAGCTTCTAACGAAGTTATCCTCGCAAGCTAAGGTAGACGTAAACGCGCTAACCGTCAAAAGCCTTCGGACAGGTCTCCGGAACTACCAGACGGCAATTGTGAGCGCACCTGAGTCTGTGACCGGGACGCTCATCGAACTTGGTCGCGTAGAGATAGGCTGGGCAAACTGCCGTATCAGAGAACTCGAGCAGCGGCCTTTGCGCTGCTTCAAGTGCCTAGCTACTGGTCACGTCGCCGCGAAGTGCCCTAGCAAGGTGGACAGATCAAACTGTTGCTTCAAGTGTGGTGTAGCAGGCCACAAGGCAGCTGTCTGTCCCTCTATAGAACCGCACTGCTTCCTCTGCGTTGCACAGGACCTAAGCCCAACAAATCACCTTGCGGGTAGCCGTCTATGCCCAGCTACAGGCGAATCGAGGACCCCCAATGATCTCCAATGACTCAGCCAGCCCTGAAGATCCTGCAGTTAAACCTGAATCACTGCATCGCAGCCCAAGACCTGCTGCAGCAGACTGTTCGGGAGATACGAGCGGATATAGCCCTGCTAAGCGAACCTTATAAAACCGGCACAGGTCCCTGCTGGGCCAAGGACTCGAGCGGTAGAGCAGCGGTTTGGTGTTGTGGTAGCAGCGACGGCGTATTGCAGGACATTCTACGCGAGGATGGATTTGTGAGAGCGAGGTTTGGCAGTTATTGGCTCTACAGCTGCTATCTCGCGCCTAGCTTAACCCTGGAGCAGTTTGGCCGGACGGTAGACAAAATCGCCGATGACATTAGAGGACGACAAGGAGTGATTATAGGTGGCGACTTTAATGCTTGGTCAGTCGAATGGGGAAGTACACGCTCTGACGCTCGAGGTAGATTGCTGCTGGAAGCTTTCGCCAATCTTAACATCTCCTTGCTAAATGTTGGCTCCGAGAATACCTTCAGAAGGTCCGGCACAGGATCTATTGTGGATCTTTCTTTTGCCAGCGACAGTATCGCCGCCTCAGCCACATGGCACGTGGGATCAACATACTCGGCGAGTGACCATGAAGTCATCACCTTCACCATTGGCGACAGCAGGCAACCGCTCCCTAGGACGCAGCATTTTCGAAGGGTTTTTAAGGCGGAAACCCTTAACTCGCAGGTCTTTGGCCACAACCTGGAGGGCCTAAGCGTTAGGGACAACATGAGCGCGGAAGACGCCGCAAATTCCGTAATGGCACGGATAGTAGAGGCATGCGAGGCTAGCATGTCTCTGAGTGGCACATACACACGCCACCACACCCCAGTCTTTTGGTGGAATGACGCTGTCGCTGAAGCTAGGAGATCCTGCCTTCGCGCAAGGCGTCTCTATCAGCGCGCACGTGGTTCGACAAACTTCGAGGCCCTGGGCCTGGAGTATAAGAGACGTCGGAATATGCTCAAGATTGCGATCCGTTCCAGCAAACGTGAATGTTTCCTCGCTCTGTGCGACTCTGCTGAGCACGACCCCTGGGGCAAGGCCTACCAGCTAGTGGTCAAGCGTTTAAACTCCAGTAGAAACCCACCCCCAACGGATGCGCAAGCGGTACGTTCAATTGTCGACGGACTTTTCCCTGTGGTCGACGAAGAAATGCATGTGCCCCGCCTGACTCCAGTCCTACACTCGGCGGAGTGTACGCTAACCGAGGTCCTTGAGACAGTGAGGCGTCTGAAGCCCAAAAAGGCACCAGGTCCGGATTTGATCCCCAATAACGCATTCAAGCTCGCAGTTCTGCTCTACCCACACGTGTTCGTAGAGCTTTACTCCAAGTGTCTTAGCGAAGGTGTTTTTCCCGATAGATGGAAACTACAAAACCTGGTGTTGCTGCCGAAGCCGGGGAAGCCGCAAGGAGAGGCGTCTTCTCATAGACCCATCTGCCTCATCGACACAGCTGGCAAAGTCCTCGAGGCAATAATCTGCTCGCGTCTGGAAACAGCAATCATGGCAGGGGGCGGCCTATCTGAGTACCAGTTCGGATTCAGGAAGGCGAGATCTACGATCGACGCAATAAACCGGGTGGTAGGATTAGCTGCAAGGGCAATCGAAGGTACAAGATGGAAAGGTGGTGCCAAAGAATACTGCCTAGTGGTAACTCTGGACATCAAAAACGCCTTTAATTCAGCGAGATGGAACAGGATCTTGGAAGCGCTTGGGGCCTTCGGGATTCCGAGCTATCTCATCAAGTGCGTAGCCAGCTACTTCTGCAACAGGAGGATACGTTTCTGGACGGACGCAGGCTTGGAGGAAAGGGTCGTATCTGCTGGCGTCCCACAAGGGTCTGTTTTGGGTCCCCTGCTGTGGAATGTCATGTACGACGGAGTCTTACGCTTGGATTTCGACCCTGGCACCCATATAGTTGGCTTCGCAGACGACGTAGCACTTGTAGTGATAGCCAAGGATCTCACGGCAGCTGAAGAAATAACCAACAGGGCGATTAATAAGGTTGGCCAATGGCTCTCTGCAGCCGGACTGCAATTAGCCGCGCAAAAGACGGAGGCGGTACTCATAAGTAGCCGCAAGCGAGTGGAGACTGCCAGCATCAGGGTCGGCGACACCACAGTTGTCTCCAAGCGGGCTCTAAAGTACCTCGGAGTCATGATCGACACAAGGCTGACTTTTAGAGAACACCTGGAGTACAGCAGCGAGAAGGCAGCATCAGTAGCGAAATCGCTCTCTAGAATATTACTAAACACGCGTGGACCGAAACAAGGACGGCGTCTCTTGCTATCCAGCGTCATCCGTTCGACTGCACTCTATGCGGCGCCTTCGTGGATAACGGGGATGGAAACTAGATCCTACAGGCGGAGCCTTGAGTCGACGCATCGCTTAAGCGCAATCAGGGTGTGCAGCGCTTTTCGCACCATCTCTGATGACGCCGCACTGGTGATCGCTGGGTTGCTGCCCATCGATGAGTACGCTGCAATTGCATCGACCTCCTTCACAGCGTCGAGGCAAACTAACAGTTCTACCACTAATCAGCAGAGAGGCCTCGAGCATCGGAGGGCATGGCAGTCAAGTCTGCGCAGATGGCAGGAAAGGTGGGACTCCTCCTCCAAGGGGAGGTGGACTCACACTCTGATCCCTGACATCACTTCATGGGTTTCGAGAAAACATGGGGCAGTGAACTTTTACCTCACACAGCTCCTGAGCGGCCACGGTTGTTTCAGAAGCTACTTGAAAAGATTCAACCACGACGTGTCAGACGAATGCACATGGTGCGGAGCGGGCATTGTTGAGGATGCAAGCCACGTGCTCCAGCACTGCCCTCGCTTCGAAGTAGAACGGTGCCGACTGCAGAATGTAATGGGCGAAATGGTGACGGCGAGAAATCCGACGAGGATGATGATTGCAGATCCAGACGTATGGGAGGCGGCCAGCGCCTTCGCCGTGCGCGTAATGGTGGCACTTAGGAAGCTGGAGAGGGAAAGGTCTGCCCAATAAATTAAAGCCCACGGTCTGCGATGCAATACCGGCAGGTCGTCCCGCAGTAGCCGTTATCTTTTATTTTTTGTTCTCACCTTATGTTCCCTGTCATTGTTGCAACTTTTTTGTATTAAACGTTTGTAAGTTCTAAGAAATAAAAAAAAAAAAAAAAAACACATACACATACACATACACATACACATACACATACACATACACATACACATACACATACACATACACATACACATACACATACACATACACATACACATACACATACACATACACATACACATACACATACACATACACATACACATACACATACACATACACATACACATACACATACACATACACATACACATACACATACACATACACATACACATACACATACACATACACATACACATACACATACACATACACATACACATACACATACACATACACATACACATACACATAGCCGGAATCTTAAACCTGCGAAGGCTCCGGGCCCCGACGGAATCACTAACCAAATACTAAAGATCGCGGTGTCGTTACAGGCTGAGTCCTTTGTGGACCTGTACAACAGTTGCATGAGGGAAGGTGCGTTCCCATCCAGATGGAAAAAGCAGAACCTAATCTTGCTTACGAAGCCAGGGAAAACTTCTCTCGATGCGTCTTCATTCAGGCCGATCTGCCTCCTGGACTCGGCAGGTAAAGTTCTAGAGGCCCTAATTTGCGCAAGGCTTAGCTCAGCCATCCAAGCCAACGGAGGACTTGCGGAGCAGCAGTTCGGTTTCCGGAAGGCTAGGTCCACAACTGATGCCATTGCACGCGTGGTTAATATTGCGGCGGACGCGATCGCCGGTGCTAGATGGAAAGGGGGGTCGAAAGAGTATTGTCTGGTAACCACCCTAGATATAAAAAACGCTTTCAACTCGGCCAGATGGAGCCGTATCCTAGTCGCATTAGCCGATTTTGGAGTCCCACACTACCTCCTCAGTTGTGTGCGACAGTATTTCCAAGGAAGGACCATCTGCTACACCACAAATGATGGCCCAGTAGTGCGGACAGTGTCTGGAGGAGTGCCCCAAGGCTCGGTGCTGGGACCTTTACTCTGGAATACAATGTACGACGGAGTCTTACGCCTGCAGTTTCCGCCTGGCACCCACATCACAGGGTTCGCGGATGACATAGTCCTTGCCGTGGTCGCTAAGACCGTCAAGGAAGTTGAGGAACGCTCGAATGCCGCCATTAGAAGCGTCGAGCAGTGGCTCCAGGCCGCCGGCCTCCAGTTGGCAGCTCACAAGACGGAGGCAGTGCTTATCAGCAGCAGGAAGACTGTGGAATCCGCAAAAGTACGGGTGGGCAGCGCTGTGATAGAATCCAAGAGGGCTATTAAATATCTCGGCGTTCTACTGGACACAAGGCTCAGTTTTAGGGAGCATCTGCAACATGCTGGAGAAAAAGCAGCCAAATCCGCACACGCTTTATCGCGCATCCTCCTAAACACGCGCGGCCCGAGGCAGGGACGACGGCTACTGCTCTCGACCGTCACCACATCGACGGCGCTTTACGCAGTACCAGCGTGGATTGACGGCATGAAAGTGAAAAGCTACCGACGAGGACTCGAGGCAACCCACCGGCTAAGCGCGATAAGAGTCTGCAGTGCATTCCGCACGATCTCGGATGATGCGGCGCTCGTTATCGCAGGAATGATGCCGATCGAAGAGCAGGCAGCGATCATCGAGGCAGTCGCTAAGGCCAGACGAGGTAGCTCAGTAGGACCGGGACCAACACGCAGTCTAGCGCGGCAACATAGTATACGGAGGTGGCAAGAGCGCTGGGACACCTCGACCAAGGGAAGGTGGACGCACACGCTCATCCCCGACATTAGCGCGTGGGTCCTGCGCAAACACGGCGAGGTAAACCATTACCTGACTCAACTGCTGAGTGGTCATGGCTGCTTCAGGACGTATCTGAAGAGATTCGGCCACGAAACTTCGGACGAATGCACCTGGTGCGGCAGCGGAATACCCGAAGACGCGGAGCATGTTTTGCTGCATTGTCCCAGATTTGAAGCGGCGAGAATCTCCATGGAGTGTGCTATGGGGCATCGCGCAACACTGGTAAATTTGACCAGGCTGATGGTCGCTAATCCCCGAGCCTGGGAGGCCGTCAGTATTTTCGCGTCGGTTGTGATGAAGGAGCTCAGGAGGCTCGAGCGTCAGAGGCACGAGGAATGATCGCCCAGGGCCCTGCGAAGCAGTACCCAAAAGTAGTCCCGTTTGACCCTGTATTCGTATCCACCTCCCCCCTCTAACCTCACGAGTGTATTGTATTGTTATCTCCTTGATTTGTGATGCTAAAAAATTTATTGTTTATGATATTCTTTTTTATATATGTTACGTTAATAAGTTGTTATGTATGAATAATAAATGAAAAAAAAAAAAAAAAAAAAAAAAACACATACACATACACATACACATACACATACACATACACATACACATACACATACACATACACATACACATACACATACACATACACATACACATACACATACACATACACATACACATACACATACACATACACATACACATACACATACACATACACATACACATACACATACACATACACATACACCGCAAAAGTACGGGTGGGCAGCGCTGTGATAGAATCCAAGAGGGCTATTAAATATCTCGGCGTTCTACTGGACACAAGGCTCAGTTTTAGGGAGCATCTGCAACATGCTGGAGAAAAAGCAGCCAAATCCGCACACGCTTTATCGCGCATCCTCCTAAACACGCGCGGCCCGAGGCAGGGACGACGGCTACTGCTCTCGACCGTCACCACATCGACGGCGCTTTACGCAGTACCAGCGTGGATTGACGGCATGAAAGTGAAAAGCTACCGACGAGGACTCGAGGCAACCCACCGGCTAAGCGCGATAAGAGTCTGCAGTGCATTCCGCACGATCTCGGATGATGCGGCGCTCGTTATCGCAGGAATGATGCCGATCGAAGAGCAGGCAGCGATCATCGAGGCAGTCGCTAAGGCCAGACGAGGTAGCTCAGTAGGACCGGGACCAACACGCAGTCTAGCGCGGCAACATAGTATACGGAGGTGGCAAGAGCGCTGGGACACCTCGACCAAGGGAAGGTGGACGCACACGCTCATCCCCGACATTAGCGCGTGGGTCCTGCGCAAACACGGCGAGGTAAACCATTACCTGACTCAACTGCTGAGTGGTCATGGCTGCTTCAGGACGTATCTGAAGAGATTCGGCCACGAAACTTCGGACGAATGCACCTGGTGCGGCAGCGGAATACCCGAAGACGCGGAGCATGTTTTGCTGCATTGTCCCAGATTTGAAGCGGCGAGAATCTCCATGGAGTGTGCTATGGGGCATCGCGCAACACTGGTAAATTTGACCAGGCTGATGGTCGCTAATCCCCGAGCCTGGGAGGCCGTCAGTATTTTCGCGTCGGTTGTGATGAAGGAGCTCAGGAGGCTCGAGCGTCAGAGGCACGAGGAATGATCGCCCAGGGCCCTGCGAAGCAGTACCCAAAAGTAGTCCCGTCTGACCCTGTATTCGTATCCACCTCCCCCCCCTCTAACCACACGAGTGTATTGTATTGTTATCTCCTTGATTTGTGATGCTAAAAAATTTATTGTTTATGATATTCTTTTTTATATATGTTACGTTAATAAGTTGTTATGTATGAGTAATAAATGGAAAAAAAAAAAAAAAAAAAAACACATACACATACACATACACATACACATACACATACACATACACATACACATACACATACACATACACATACACATACACATACACATACACATACACATACACATACACATACACATACACATACACATACACATACACATACACATACACATACACATACACATACACATACACATACACATACACATACACATACACATACACATACACATACACATACACATACACATACACATACACATACACATACACATACACATACACATACACATACACATACACATACACATACACATACACATACACATACACATACACATACACATACACATACACATACACACACACATACACATACACATACACATACACATACACATACACATACACATACACATACACATACACATACACATACACATACACATACACATACACATACACATACACATACACATACACATACACATACACATACACATACACATACACATACACATACACATACACATACACATACACATACACATACACATACACATACACATACACATACACATACACATACACATACACATACACATACACATACACATACACATACACATACACATACACATACACATACACATACACATACACATACACATACACATACACACATACACATACACATACACATACACATACACATACACATACACATACACATACACATACACATACACATACACATACACATACACATACACATACACATACACATACACATACACATACACATACACATACACATGACAGAAAAAGTGCGAAGGTGAAGTGCGAAGGTGAAGTGCGGTCTCTTGCTTGTCGCCGCGTTAGAAATCTCGTATTAAACGGTCATCACCTGAAATTAAAGTCGCTTTGGTGGCGCCCGGTATTACAGTGTTTGTGCCTACTCACAGTTGCCCACTGGTCCGACATTCCATCACTGCTGGCTGGGATTCCGAACTCCAGAGCGTTTTTTGCCGGTCGCTGGGTCATCGTTCCTGGGCCTGCCAGAGGGGAGGGGGGAGTTATTCTTCTTTTCCCGCCCATCCGCAGCTCCAGTGGTATTGGTGAGGTGGACTTTCTCACTTTCACTTTTACGAGTTGTGCTGCGCCTCCTTTGGCACGCGCAGAAAAAATACCAGCTGCTACCAGGTTTGCCATACATCGAAAATAATTAAACTGATGCGCTAACAGCACCTGTCTGGAGCACCCACACCCCCAAAACAGCTGACCAAATTCAAGCCTCTGCTGTTAAGGACTTTTGTTGCATACTTTCAGGCTGTTTCTGTTATTCGTCTTAGCAGACACTCTGATAGTAGCAGAGTTCTAAGCGCGCGGCGGCAAACGGTCTGCTTGGCGTCGGGGGAGAGCTTCAGCCGCTAGTGCAATAGCCCTGAGTTCGGCCCCCACCTTTGGAAATCTTATTTTCCAATTTTCTGTTTTTAAAATAGTTTATTTAAAATAAATTAAAATTCCCATAGAGTATTTGCTATATCTTCTATATTTTCCATATAATTTCTGCCAAATTCTACCTGAATTTGCGCATTTCAAATTTTCCACGCTAACTGGTCATTGTCTGGCGCCGTTAAAAGGGGGCAATTGTTCATCGTCACCGCCGAGTTGGAGCGGCATAACTCCCAGCGTTAAGGCAAGAGGAAATACTTGCCCTACGAGGGAAATTGCCTCCAATAATACGCGGCCAAGGCAATGTTAAAGAGGACGCCGCCACCGCGACGTCAACATGCGGCAGGACCTAGTGTTCCCGCCTCATCGGCGTTAGTGGCAGCATCAGGCGCGGTCGTAGCAGGAGAAACATACGATGCAACGCCGAAAAGGCAGAGAAGCCCATCCGTTGGGACCGAGGAAGACGATGGCCAGGCAGCCAAAAACGGGGCTGGCACGAAGAAAAGCAAGGTGGGGCAGTTGCGATCTACCTGCAGCGAATTAGAAGAAATGGGCCATATTCTGGCCTCAATTGCTACACATTACAGCAGAGAGAAGGATGCTAGTGGGAAAATTAACCGCAGCATTACAAACGAGTTCAGAGAGAAGGTAGCAAGGCTGCAAGAACTGCACGCAGCGGTGGGGGCTCTGTTGCAAAGCCAAGGGCCGATTCCGACATTGCCTGTCGTATGTGCTACGTGTAGCAAATCTCCACCCAAACGAGTAAGCCGGCAGCAACAGACCGAGCTCGCGAACTCGCCATCGAAGCGGGACAAGCATTGCCAAACGTCTCCAGTTGAACGCTTACCGATAGTAAATCATCAGGCGGCGAACCAGCATCAGCGGAAGGCACAGCAGCGTCAGAAGACACCCAGGCTTCAGCAGCCACAACAACATCAGAGTCAAGCCACTCTACCTAGATCCCAACAACAAGCCATGCAGCAGTTGCAACAGTCTGGTGGAAAAGCCCCTAGCAGCATCCATACTGACGAGGCAGGCAAGGCCAGCGACTGGCAACTAGTGGGAGCCAAGAGGATCAAGAATAAGCAACCAAAACGCTATAAAGTGCGTCCGGAAGCCATTTTGATAGAGCCCAGCAACGGTCAGAGCTATAGAGACGTGCTCGCATTGGTCACAAGACGCAGCGACGGGCAACTGCAGCATGCCCAGGGAAACGTCCGCAAAGTGCGCCGTACTGCCAAAAACAAGCTGCTATTGGAACTAGGAGGTGACTGCCCTAACCCCCAGTCTCTAAAGGACGAGTTCCTACAGGTCCTTGGCGACAAGGCCGGTGTTAAGGTTTTATCGCCCATGAAATCGGCGATAATCCGGGATTTGGACGATCTGGTGGAGCCTCACCACATCCTGGAGGCCATCGAAAATCAAGCCGATATCGAGGCTGGGTCATGCTCTGTTAGAAGCCTGAAGCCTAGCTATAACGGAACCTTCACAGCGATCATCACGGCGCCCGAAAGAATGATGACGAAAGTCCTACAGTTGAGTAAGCTACTAGTCGGCTGGAACAGCTGCAGAGTTAAGGCTATCGAAGACCCTCCCATGAAATGCTATCGTTGTCTGGAGTTTGGTCACATAGCAACCAACTGTAGCAACACAGTCGATAGATCGAACTGTTGTTTTAGATGCGGAGAACCTGGGCACAGAGCAGCGGACTGTGGCGAGGCCCCGTCATGTTACCTCTGCCGATCTAACGGAGAGAGCGACACCAGACACCATGCTGGCAGTTCAAAGTGTCCACTTAGATGGGGAAGGAGGATGCAGAACAAACATAAATGACGAAACTAAGGTTTATCCAGCTCAACCTGAATCACTGCATCGCAGCTCAGGATTTGCTAAAGCAGACGGTGAGAGAAGAGCTTGTTGACGTCGCACTACTCAGCGAACCCTACAAGCATAAGGAGCAGGCAACATGGATATCAGACGCCTCCGGCAAGGCAGCAATATGGCTATGTGGAGCTAACACACTGCGTCTAGACGATATCTATTCCTCTGAGGGCTTTGTCAGAGCAAGGGTAGGTAACAACTGGCTGTATAGCTGCTACCTAGCTCCCAGCCTGCCTATAGAAAGCTTCTGTCGCACATTAAACAACTTAGTACGCGATGCCAGAGATCACCGGCAATTGGTCATCGGAGGCGACTTCAACGCATGGGCCATAGATTGGGGCAGTAGTCGCACTGACTCGCGCGGCCGTATGCTTCTTGAGTGCTTTGCATCTCTAGACATCGAGTTGCTCAACGTGGGAGCAGAACATACGTTTAGGAGGGCCGGAGTGGGGTCAATTGTCGACTTGACTTTTGCGAGCACATCGATCGCCAGAACAGCCAACTGGAGATTAAGCAAAAAATATACCGCAAGCGACCATGAAGCTTTAGTATATGATGTGGGTGGCCCCGGTCAAGCCCCTCAAAATCAGCCCACTCTAAAAAAGGCCTATAAGACTGAGAGTCTAGACGTGAGCAGTTTCTGTAGGGTATTAAGTCGAGTGAATACAGCCAGGACAAGTAGCGCCGAAGATACGGTCGACTTTATTATGTCGACGGTTGAACAGGCGTGCGACGCAAGTATGTCTACCAGGAAGCCGTACAAACGCCACCATGGCCCAGTGTGCTGGTGGAATGACCAAATCGACGAGGCACGTCGCGCATGTCACCGGGCCCGGAGGCTGTACCAGCGGGCTAGAGGGTCAGCGGACTTCCTCTGCTTGCAGCTCGCATACAAGCAAAGGAGAAAGGAGCTAAAAAACCAGATCAGACGCAGTAAGCGTGAATGTTTTTTGTCACTATGCGATACTGCCGAACAGGACCCATGGGGTAAAGCATACCAGATTATTGTGAAGCGCCTGCACGCGAACAGAACACCGCCCCCAACAGACACAATTCTGGTGCGGAACATAGTCGATGCCCTATTTCCCAACATCATGGAGATAGCCAGTCATTCGCAGCAATCTAACGAGCCTTTCCTTATGTCCGACGAGTGTTCAACCTCAGAGTTAGCTCAAGCCATAAGCAGACTTAAGATGAACAAAGCCCCAGGACCGGACAGTATTCCGAACAAAGCGATAAAGCTGGCCGCCGAACTTCACCCAGCCACTTTCTGTAAGATGTACAGTACCTGTTTACGCGAGGGCACTTTTCCTAAAAGATGGAAAATCCAGGATCTTGTGCTACTTACGAAGCCAGGAAAACCTCCCGGAGAGGCGTCTTCGTATAGGCCAATCTGTCTCCTAGACACAGCCGGCAAAGTCCTCGAGTATATCATCAGCGTGCGTCTTAACAAAGCCATAGTTGCCGGTGGGGACCTATCAGATCAGCAATATGGATTTAGGAGAGCCAGATCCACGATAGATGCCATCCACAAAGTGGTTGACATCGCCTCGGAGGCAATAGCGGGTAGCAGATGGAGGGGCGGCTCCAAAAAATACTGTCTGGTGGTGACACTGGATATAAAAAATGCGTTTAATTCCGCTAGATGGGGCCGGATAATAGATGGCTTACTGGGTTTTGGAGTCCCTCAATACCTGGTCAAATGTGTACGTAGCTACTTCGCAGACAGGCGAATCCGGTACCTTACAGATGACGGCGTCAAGGAGAAGGTAGCGTCAGCTGGAGTCCCACAGGGATCCGTTCTCGGTCCGCTCTTATGGAATGTGATGTACGACGGCGTTCTACGACTCGAGTTTGACCCCGATACGCACATAATCGGATTCGCGGATGACGTAGCACTCGTGGTGGTGGCTAAGGAAGTCGAAGTAGCACAAGACCAATGCAACAGAGCTATCAGACAAGTTGGCAACTGGCTTTCGACAGCAGGCCTTGAGTTAGCAGCCCACAAGACAGAAGCGGTGCTGATCAGCAGCCGCAAAAGGTGGAGTTTGCCAAAATAAGAGTTGGCGAGTCAGTGATTACTTCAAAAAGGGCTATCAAGTACCTAGGAGTAATGATAGACACAAGGCTAAGTTTCAAGGAACACCTAGCCTACGCAAACGAGAAGGCAGCTGTATCGGCGCGTGCCCTGTCGCGCATGCTACTCAACACGAGGGGTCCGAAACAAGGGAGGAGGTTACTGCTAACAAGCGTCGTCAAATCTGCGGCTCTGTATGCAGCACCTGTCTGGGCCAAAGGTATGGCAGTTAAAAGCTACAGACGAGGCTTAGAGGCAACACACCGGTTATGCGCTATTTGTGTTTGTAGTGCCTTTCGCACTATTTCGGACGAAGCTGCCCTGGTTATAGCGGGACTGATGCCTATAGCCGAGCAAGTAGCAATGGCAGAAGGCATATTTAGTCGCCGAGAGGAGACCTCAAACGCACCAGCACGTCAAGCGGAGCGCAGCTCGCAATGGCATGGATGCCTCGCTAGATGGCAGAGCCGCTGGGATGCCTCCACCAAGGGCAGGTGGACCTGGAAACTGATCCCAAACATTGAGGCGTGGATCAAGAGGCGTCATGGGCAAGTAAACTTTTACTTGACGCAAATACTGAGCGGACACGGCTGCTTCAGAAGCTACCTAAAACGTTTCGGGCACGACACCACAGACGAGTGCAGCTGTTGTGGGAGTGGCATCTCCGAAACCGCTGAACACGTTGTCTTCTACTGCCCGAGATACGACGCTGAAAGGAGATCCCTAAACACCAAGCTAGGTGAGGGGGCCACACCCTCCAATTTGGTGAGAAAGATGCTAGGTGACGCGGAAATTTGGACGGCAGTAAACGACTTTGCAGCAAAGGTCATGAAAGAACAACGGAGGCAAGAACAGATTAGGTCAGGACTATAGTAGGTGCACGGCTCTTCGACGCAATGCACACTAGCAGTTCCGGAGAAGTCAGCACCCTGCTTTTTACCACACCGAATCAAATTTTGTTCTTATATGTTATGTTTTATGTCAGTTAAGCGTTATAATTTGAATAAAAAAAAAAAAAAACACATACACATACACATACACATACACATACACATACACATACACATACACATACACATACACATACACATACACATACACATACACATACACATACACATACACATACACATACACATACACATACACATACACATACACATACACATACACATACACATACACATACACATACACATACACATACACATACACATACACATACACATACACATACACATACACATACACATACACATACACATACACATACACATACACATACACATACACATACACATACACATACACATACACATACACATACACATACACATACACATACATATACATAATTTGTCTTCTGGATGCGGCAGGCAAAATTTTGAGAGGCTACTCAGCACCAGAATTGAGGCAGCAATCAAGGCGGCTGGCGACCTCTCGCCTATGCAATTTGGATTCCGCAGAGCTATGTCGACTGTTGATGCCATCAAATCTGTCGTCGACACTGCTGCCAAGGCTATAGAGGGGCAACGATGGAAGGGAGGGCAAAAGCAGTATTGCCTTGTCACCACGCTGGACGTCAAAAATGCCTTTAACACAGCAAATTGGAACAACATTCTTGCAGCATTGCGAAACTTTAGAGTCCCGGCGTATCTCACAAGAACAATGGAGGACTACTTCAGAAACAGAGTTCTGTACTACAGATCACACGGAGGTACGCATACTTATGATGTAAAGGAGGCGTACCCCAAGGATCCGTTCTTGGCCCTCTACTTTGGAATGCAATGTACGACGGAATCCTGCGCATCCAACTTCCGAGTGGCGCGCGACTGGTGGGCTTCGCTGACGATGTTGCCATAGTAGTGGTGGCTAAATATCTGGCACAAGCCGAGGAAATAACTGCGCGTTCCATCCGAATGGCCAAGGACTGGCTAGCTTCTGCAGGTCTCGAGCTTGCAGTACAAAAGACGGAAGCTGTGCTAATAAGTAGTCGTAAAACGGTTGAGGTTGCCAACATTATCGTGGACGCCACCACGATTACCTCTTCACGGGCCATCAGGTATCTCGGTATACACCTGGACACGCGCCTGTCCTTCAAGGAGCATCTGGAGCTTGTTGGAGCCAGGGCAGCTGAGTTGGGACGGTCACTTAGCCGCATCATGCTCAACAGCAGAGGCCCAAAACAGGGTCGGCGCCTGCTCCTGATGAATGTCATGAAGTCGACGATGCTCTATGGGGCACCAGCCTGGGCTAATGCCATGACGGTCAAGACATATAGGAGACGCCTAGAGACCACATACCGTCTTGCGGCGCTGAGGGTCTGTTGCGGCTTTCGCACAATATCAGACGATGCAGCTCTTGTCATAGCAGGTATGACGCCCATCGACCTGCTAGCACATGAAGCACAACGCATCTATGCCACCAAGATGGAGTCAGCGCCGAGTCCTGCTGAGCTAAAGGTTGTCAAGGCTGCGGCACGTCAGGAAAGCTGGGACGCTTGGCAACTTCGCTGGACGAACTCGATTAAGGGCAGGTGGACATTCAGGCTTATTCCCGATCTGAAAATGTGGCTGCAACGTAAGCATGGCGAGGTAACTTTCGAGCTGACACAGATACTCAGCGGTCATGGATGCTTTGGGGAATATCTCTTCAGATTTGGTCACCAGGCGAGTGCGGAATGCACTTGGTGCAGGAACGGTGAATCGGAGAGTCCTGATCATGCTCTCTTCGCATGCACTATGTTTGCGACAGAAAGGCAGGCGGCCGAACTGCTCTGTGGTGAGCCATTATCTTCACAGAATCTGGTTCCACTGATGACGTTAAACCAACGAAATTGGACAGCTATTTGCACCTTTGCGAAACAGGTGATCAGCAAGCTACGCGCGCGCGAAAGGCAGCGCAATACAGGCGGGGTCTGAGAAGCCCACATCCCCCCTCCCCCACATACCCTGCGATGCAATACCCCCAGGCGGTCCCGCAGTCTCCTATATCTTCAATCTCCCACTTTCTTCTCCTTCTTTCGATTAAACCTATCTTTCTTGGTTGCCAACTGTTTTCTTTTTTGTTAACCTATTTGTAACTCCTTTTTTACCAAATAAACGAATTAAAAAAAAAACACATACACATACACATAGGACTCATACACACACTCAGTCTGGTTGAAGTTGTGTTTTTTCCAAGTGCTCCGCAAGTTTGTCGGGTCAGTGCCTATAATTAAAGTAATTAAAGTATTCTTAATTCAGGAGTGGGACTCGGCGTGCCACACGACTCACCCCAAGCAGGCTTACATCGGCGGCACCTGGCCAACAGCTGTGCCACTATCGCGAGGGCTTTGGGACTTTTCAAGCCAGCTTCGTTCTCGTTGGCGCTCGAGGGGGGGGAACTTGGCGCCTTTTGTCTCCAGCCGCCGCCTTTGTCATAGTATTGGTGCGTAGATCTCTCCCATTCTCTCTGTTATCCGGAATCCACTCCGTTCTGGACGCACGTTCACTTGTGGCAGCGAAATAAACTTGTAGAGTTGCCCCTCAAAGCGCCACTGATCAGCTGAGCGACCAGTGTTGGGCAACGCAAATAGGCTTTGGGCTGTGCCCAAGGCTGCATTCGCCAGGTGGCGCCTACGCGCCGTTCCCTTGCCGTTGCATTTTTAAATTTAAATTCAAATTTAACTTTGAAACAACATAGGGAAATGGACAAAATGACTGCGTCGATGGATCAAGCCCGCTGGGATGGTGTGGCCACTGATCAGGGGGGCGAAGAGATGGCGTTTAGAAAGAGCAGTAGGATGACGCGGTCGCCAGTGGCTTCGCCGGCCAGGCCACCGTTACCACCGTCTGATAGTCATGCGAGTGCGACGCCGGTACTAAGCCCGGTTGTACTATCGCGCATTCCGGAGCTTGACGACTTGGGCAATCTCCTACGCCAACTGGAGAACACGTTTAAGAAGAAGGATGACGGCAAACCGCAGGTTCGGCATGTGAATCAAAACACGATGCACGACATAAGGCGCATGATAGAGCTGCAAACAGCGATCTGCCATTTAGTTCTTGGCGGAGAATGCGTAAAAAACACCACAGTGGATGTGGCCACGCAGGCCACATGGCCGGCAACCAAAGCCAAGCGTATTGAGAACTCGGTAGCACACTCCGACAGTCCAAAGCGCCCGAGAGAGGAGCCAGCCGGACAGAGAAATACTCCACCCAAAAGAAAGCGAGGCAGCGGGCAGTCTAGGCCCACGTATGCGGCCATGTTAGGCGGTAGTGCACCCACAAGCGCTAATGCTATTGAGGGCGATACTGTGGGTACTCATGGGCCATCCCCAGATTGGCAAGTGGTCTCAGCGAGGCGCAAGCCGCGCAGAGGTCGGCCAGATGCCATTATAATCAAGGCGGAAGAGGGCATTTCGTATGCGCAAATGTTGGAAATGGTAACCCGACGGGACGACGGGCGGCTAAATTGCATTAAAGACGAAGTGGCAAGGGCCAGGAAGACACAAAATGGCGATCTGCTTCTGGAGCTTAAAAGCAAAGATGGAGACCGGAAAATACAAGAGGAGCTATGCAACGTATTGGGCACGAACGCCAAAGTTCGAACTGTCACTGACTTGTCATACATCGAACTGCGGAAGCTAGATTGCCTGGTAACGGAAACTGACATCATTACGGCCATTACAAAGGCAACGGGTATATTGGGAAGCGCCATCACAGTGAAGACGCTGCGACCAACCTTCAACGAGACCCAAATGGCAGTTGTATGTCTGCCACAGACAGCTGCGGCCTTTCTTGTAAAGAAGAGAACACTGGTAGTGGGCTGGTTCAGCTGCCACATCAGGGAAAGAGTGGCTCAGCGGAGATGCTACAAATGTCTCAATTTTGGACATGTGGCTTTCAACTGCAAGAGCACAGTTGACCGAACCAGCTGGTGCTTCAGATGTGGGCAGCCTGGACATAAAGCTGCGGCTTGTGAAAACGATCCAAATTGTTATAACTGCGTCGAAGCAAACCGCACCGACAGGAAGCATTTTGCCGGCAGTAAAGACTGCCCGTTTTCAAGATCTGGCGCCCAACTAACAAACAAACCGGGATGAAGTTTATTCAACTAAACCTCAACCACTGTGCAGTGGCACAGGATCTGTTGGCGCAAACAGCGCGTGAAGTAGACGCCGATATAGCGATTTTGAGCGAGCCGTATAAAACAGGCGATGGCCCACTGTGGGTAGTGGACTCGTCTAAAAAAGCTGCCATTTGGGTATGCGGACAAAACGTACCGGCTATGGAGTCGATTTATTCGTCCCTTGGCTACGTTCGCACGAAAATCGGGGATATGTGGTACTATAGTTGCTATCTAGCCCCCAGCCTGAGACTCACGGAATTCGAGAGAATAATTGACTCCATCGCCGCTGATGCAAGTTCAAAGCAAAATGTTATAATCGCAGGTGATTTTAACGCTTGGTCTGAAGAATGGGGCAGCAGTTCAACTAATGCTAGGGGTAGAGCGCTTCTCGAATCCTGGGCGATCCTCGATATTGCCGTGCTAAACACTGGATCCAAACATACGTTTAGTAGGGCAGGATGCGGCTCTGTAATCGACGTTACATTCACAAGTGCCTGTCTTTTCCCTCACTCAATCTGGAAACTTTGCGATTTTTACACTGGTAGCGATCACCTGGCCATTATATGCTCCATCAATAGAAGCGCACACCAAATGCCCAACCAACCGCGAACAGATCAAGGAGGCCAAGCATTCCGCGTGGATACTCTTAATCCATCTATCTTTACGTCGGCACTCAACATTCCCCGACTAGACGGAGATGCTTCAAGCCAGGCGGACACCATTATGGACGCAGTGAGGGCGGCATGCAACGCTAGCATGAAGGCCCGAAGAGGGCATAGCCGACATAGAGCCCCTGTCTACTGGTGGGACGAGAACATTGCGGAGGCAAGAAAAAAGTGTCTTCGTGCTAGAAGGCTCTACCAAAGATCGCGTGGCAGATCAGAGTTCTTGCTGCTGCAAGCAGAATTTGCAGCCAGAAGAAGGGACCTTAAAGAGCTTATTAAGTCACGAAAAAAAACCTGTTTTCTCGAACTATGTGACTCGATAGAAAATGACCCCTGGGGCTTGGCCTATAAAGTAGCCATGAAAAAGCTTAGGGCTGTTAAGCCGGCGGCTCCTGACGAAGGGCGCATGGCTATGATTGTGGAAACTTTGTTTCCGGCCACCTCGTCAATAGGCCCGAAACAGATGCAGCATACTGCTTTGCCAGTAGATTGGCCCATCACTGGAGAAGAGGTGTTAGTGGCGGCCGCGAGATTGCAAAATGACAAGGCTCCTGGCCCGGATACCATCCCAAACAAGGCCTTAAAACTAGCCATTGGCCTACAATCCGAAAGATTCGCGGATGTTTTTAACGCTTGCATGGGTGAAGGTACATTTCCAGACAGATGGAAAAGACAGAATCTGGTACTGATTCCAAAGCCAAATAAACCTGTAGAAGACCCCTCTGGATATAGGCCAATTTGTCTTCTGGATGCGGCAGGCAAAATTTTTGAGAGGCTACTCAGCACCAGAATTGAGGCAGCAATCAAGGCGGCTGGCGACCTCTCGCCTATGCAATTTGGATTCCGCAGAGCTATGTCGACTGTTGATGCCATCAAATCTGTCGTCGACACTGCTGCCAAGGCTATAGAGGGGCAACGATGGAAGGGAGGGCAAAAGCAGTATTGCCTTGTCACCACGCTGGACGTCAAAAATGCCTTTAACACAGCAAATTGGAACAACATTCTTGCAGCATTGCGAAACTTTAGAGTCCCGGAGTATCTCACAAGAACAATGGAGGACTACTTCAGAAACAGAGTTCTGTACTACAGATCACACGGAGGTACGCATACTTATGATGTAAAAGCAGGCGTACCCCAAGGATCCGTTCTTGGCCCTCTACTTTGGAATGCAATGTACGACGGAATCCTGCGCATCCAACTTCCGAGTGGCGCGCGACTGGTGGGCTTCGCTGACGATGTTGCCATAGTAGTGGTGGCTAAATATCTGGCACAAGCCGAGGAAATAACTGCGCGTTCCATCCGAATGGCCAAGGACTGGCTAGCTTCTGCAGGTCTCGAGCTTGCAGTACAAAAGACGGAAGCTGTGCTAATAAGTAGTCGTAAAACGGTTGAGGTTGCCAACATTATCGTGGACGCCACCACGATTACCTCTTCACGGGCCATCAGGTATCTCGGTATACACCTGGACACGCGCCTGTCCTTCAAGGAGCATCTGGAGCTTGTTGGAGCCAGGGCAGCTGAGTTGGGACGGTCACTTAGCCGCATCATGCTCAACAGCAGAGGCCCAAAACAGGGTCGGCGCCTGCTCCTGATGAATGTCATGAAGTCGACGATGCTCTATGGGGCACCAGCCTGGGCTAATGCCATGACGGTCAAGACATATAGGAGACGCCTAGAGACCACATACCGTCTTGCGGCGCTGAGGGTCTGTTGCGGCTTTCGCACAATATCAGACGATGCAGCTCTTGTCATAGCAGGTATGACGCCCATCGACCTGCTAGCACATGAAGCACAACGCATCTATGCCACCAAGATGGAGTCAGCGCCGAGTCCTGCTGAGCTAAAGGTTGTCAAGGCTGCGGCACGTCAGGAAAGCTGGGACGCTTGGCAACTTCGCTGGACGAACTCGATTAAGGGCAGGTGGACATTCAGGCTTATTCCCGATCTGAAAATGTGGCTGCAACGTAAGCATGGCGAGGTAACTTTCGAGCTGACACAGATACTCAGCGGTCATGGATGCTTTGGGGAATATCTCTTCAGATTTGGTCACCAGGCGAGTGCGGAATGCACTTGGTGCAGGAACGGTGAATCGGAGAGTCCTGATCATGCTCTCTTCGCATGCACTATGTTTGCGACAGAAAGGCAGGCGGCCGAACTGCTCTGTGGTGAGCCATTATCTTCACAGAATCTGGTTCCACTGATGACGTTAAACCAACGAAATTGGACAGCTATTTGCACCTTTGCGAAACAGGTGATCAGCAAGCTACGCGCGCGCGAAAGGCAGCGCAATACAGGCGGGGTCTGAGAAGCCCACATCCCCCTCCCCCACATACCCTGCGATGCAATACCCCAGGCGGTCCCGCAGTCTCCTATATCTTCAATCTCCCACTTTCTTCTCCTTCTTTCGATTAAACCTATCTTTCTTGGTTGCCAACTGTTTTCTTTTTTTGTTAACCTATTTGTAACTCCTTTTTTACCAAATAAACGAATTAAAAAAAAAAAAAAAAAAAAACACATACACATACACATACACATACACATACACATACACATACACATACACATACACATACACATACACATACACATACACATACACATACACATACACATACACATACACATACACATACACATACACATACACATACACATACACATACACATACACATACACATACACATACACATACAGACAGAGAGAGTTGACACTTACAAGTGCGGCAGAGTATCGTGACTCCTTCTTAAAGTTTTTCCCTTTTCGGTGATTCCGCGACTCCTAAAAAAAACTAAAGTAAAACCAAACTGCTCCAATTTGACGTACGAGGCTTACCACTACACGGATTCCCTGTGCTCCGGCTGGTGGTCCCCATTCCAGCTCGTGGGTGGGCCAAAGGGCCAAATCAACTCCAGGAAGAAAGGGGAGTGGTGAGGGGGTGGCTGGCCACTCTTTTTTCCCGCCTCTCATAATTTCACTCGTGTGGGTGAGAAGAAAAAGTTTGCCAATTTCTCCACTTTTCATTTCACCGCGTTGCAGCAACAAATCGAAACAGCCGTGATCACAGTGTTGATCAGCGCCAAAAGCTCAGCCTGAGCCGCCTTGGCAGGGGGCGCCACTTTGCAATTTGAACCGGGAAAAAGAAAGCGCCAATTTTTATTTCCCGCGATCTTCAAATTCAAATTTAAATTAGGCGCTGGCGCCAATATCGAGATATGGAGCGATTTGTCTTGTCGATGGACCATCAAGCTCGTTGCGACGACGGATCGGTGCAAGATGCACAATGTCCAGAGGCGGCATTTGCTAAACGGCCAAGAATAGTTCGGTCGCCGCCTGGCAAATTCAACCATATCGAGGCGGAGACGGTGGCTTTACACGGTAATAGCTCAGGAACGGCTGGAACACCGGCAATGGCGCCCAGTAGCCCGGAGACAACCACCTCGCCAAAAGTTGTCTCAAATGTGTCGGAGTTGGACGAGTTGGGCTCGCTCATTTGGGAGATGGACACCATGTTCAACAAAGGTGATGATGGCAAAAAACCAGTACGCCATATAAATCTGGGCACGAAGAATGCAATAGTGCGAATGAAAGAGCTGCACGAAATGCTATGCCATATAATGACCGGCAGCAAAACGGTGGTAAGCTCAAAGTGCGAAATAGCAACCCAAACCTCGCCTCGTAATGCTATTAGGCCGAGAAACGGTGCGAAAAAGATGGATGCAATGGGAAACACGCCCAAACGTCAGAGAGAGACGTTGGTACCCAGCGCAACACCCCTCCTAAGCGTCAGCGAGCAATTGCGCTAAACACGCCATGCGGCGATCCGGAGCCAGGTACTGGGCAGCGAGCCATTACGGCAGTGCCGCAGGCAGCCCATGGAGCTGCGGAATGGCAGACTGTCACAAGGAAAAGACCGAACAAGCCATCCTTGAGGAAAGCTAGGCCGGAGGTTATCTTAATCAAGGCGAATGAGGGCTGCTCTTATGCCGAAATCCTGAGCCTAGTTACCAGAAGGCCAGACGGCAAGCTCGACGACGTTAAAAATAACGTCAAGAGGACGAGAAAAACGGCTACGGGCGATCTACTTCTCGAGCTTAAGGGGGGTGGAAATGCAAATAGCAAGAAACTGACCGAAGACTTGAGCCAAGTATTGGGTCACCAAGCTTCAGTACGAGCAGCTGGAGCCGATGCATGGCTGGAAATGCGTAACCTCGACAACTTAGCGACGGAAGAGGAAATCAAAAAGGCAATTAAGCAAAAAATTGGTGATGACGTTGGGCAAGTAAATGTAAGGGGCCTGCGCAAGTCGTACAGAGGAAAACAGATGGCCATCTTGAACATGCCGCGGACTATAGCAGCCACACTATTGAGAGAAGGCTCCATTGAAGTTGGATGGGACGTGTGTCCGATTCGAGAGAGGCAGGCTCAAAAGAGATGCTACAAGTGCCTATGCTTCGGCCACAAAGCGGACAGTTGCACTAGCGCCAAAGATCGCACGAACTGGTGTCTTAGATGCGGCCAGACCGATCACAAGGCAGCCACATGCAACAACAACCCAGTTTGTTTTAATTGCGTAGACGCAAAACGCATGGATGCGAGCCACTACACTGGTAGTCGCCGTTGCCCAATGGTAACTACTGGTGAGCAAGCTTCCAATAAGAACTGATGAAATTTATGCAATTAAATTTAAATCACTGCTCGGCGGCGCATGACTTACTTACGCAGTCAATTTTAGAACTGGAGATCGATCTGGCCATCCTGAGTGAGCCGTATAGGATGCTGTCTAGTAACTCCTGGGCTGCAGACACGACGCACAAGGCTGCGATCTGGAGTTGCGGATCAAATAGGCCGCCTATGCAGCACATTAAATCATCGAAATGCTTTGCACGTGCGCTTATTGGAGATGTGTGGGTCTACAGCTGCTACATGGCACCTAGCCTCTCATTAAACGAGTTCGAATCGGCGGTAGATCAACTCGCTATGGATGCCAGAGGCAAAAACCGGGTCATAATTGCTGGCGATTTTAATTCATGGTCAACGGAATGGGGCAGCAGTCAGTCAAATATCAGAGGCCGCACTCTGCTGGAGGCATTAGCAGCTCTGGATCTGGTAGTGCTGAACTCTGGCTCGGAGCACACCTTCCAGAGAGCTGGCTACGGATCGGTAATTGACGTGACTTTCGCGAGCAGTCAGTTGGCCCAGCAAGCTGAATGGAGACTCTGCAGCCACTTCACAGCCAGTGATCACTTGGCCATAATGTGCAAAATCGGCAGATATCCAGCCAATAACGCAAATGCGCGGATAAATTGTAAAATGTACCGGGTGGAAACGTTCAACCCCAATGTGTTCGAGGCTTCACTACAGTTTCCCCAAATAACTGGTGACGCAAACAATTGCGCCAAAATGCTGGTAGACGCGATTTCATCAGCGTGTGATGCCAGTATGGTGACCCGTAGGGGCCACACCAAACAGAAGACAGCAGTCTATTGGTGGAATGCGACCATCGAGGAGGCGAGAAAACGGTGCCTGCAAGCCAGACGCCAATACCAAAGATCACGCGGCAGAGGTGATTTTACCAGCCTACAACTGGAGTTCCTTAACAGGAGAAGCGAACTGAGACGTGCTATTAAGGAAAGCAAAAACAAATGCTTTCTAGAACTTTGTGACGCGGCTGAAAATGACGTTTGGGGCCGGGCATACAAAGTGGCAATGAGAAAATTCAGAGCTGCTAAGCCAGCTACACCAGACGAATCTCAAATGCAGCTGATAGTGGAAACATTGTTCCCAGCCACTTCAGTAGTAGAACCAAGGTCGGCCCTACGCAGTGTAGCAACAGATGCTTGCAACATCAGTCCGGAAGAGGTGCTTCAAGTAGCTGTCGGAATGAATGACCACAAGGCTCCAGGTCCAGACTCAATACCGAATAAGGCACTCAAATTGGCTGCCCGGCTTCACCCCGCTAAATTCGCAAAGGTGTTCAATAAATGTTTGGCAGAAGGCGTGTTTCCCACCATCTGGAAACTCCAGGACCTTGTGCTACTCCCAAAGGCAAACAAGCCAGCAGAAGATCCATCTGCATACAGGCCGATCTGCCTCCTGGACTCGACAGGAAAGATGTTCGAGAAGCTAATAGCTCTTCGTGTAGAAGCAGCCATCCAACAGTCTGGCGATCTGTCTCCGATGCAGTTTGGCTTCAGAAAGGCTAGATCAACAATAGACGCCTTAACAACAGTCGTCGACGTTGCTAGCAAAGCCATCGAGGGACTACGGTGGAAAGGTGGCAGTAAAAAATATTGTCTGGTGACCACACTCGACGTCAAGAATGCGTTCAACTCGGCGAATTGGAGCAAAATTCTACATGCTTTGAGGTCATTTCAGGTTCCTGAGTATCTAATCACCTTAGTGGAGGACTATTTTAGAGACCGTATACTGCGATATAGCACACAAGGCGGCTCCAAAATGCACTTGGTACAAGGAGGTGTTCCACAGGGCTCAGTTTTGGGCCCCCTATTGTGGAACATAATGTATGATGGGGTTTTGCGGCTGTCTCTACCACCTGGCACGCAAATCATTGGCTTTGCTGACGATGTGGCGCTCACCTCGGTTGCGAAACACATCCACGAAGCAGAGGAGAAAACTGCAGAGGCGGCGAAAATGGTGAAGCAGTGGCTCGCCAATTCAGGACTCCAACTTGCAGATCACAAAACAGAGGCAGTGCTAATAAGCAGCCGGAAAACGGTCGAAATAGCGAAAATCACACTTGAGACCTGTACGATAGAATCGGTAAGGGCAATTAAATACCTGGGAGTAATGCTGGATACGCGACTCAGCTTTAGAGAGCATCTGGATCATGCCAACATAAAAGCTGCAGACATTGGGCGAGCTATAAATCGCATCCTGCTCAACAACAGGGGCCCAAGACAAATGCAACGGCTACTGCTAGCGTCGGTACTAAGGTCGGTCATGCTATATGGTGCACCTGTATGGGCATCTGCGATGGAGCAAGCAACATATCGGCGCGGGATGGAGTCTACATATCGACTGACAGCGATTCGGGTATGCCGTGGCTTCCGAACTGTTTCGGACGAGGCGGCTTTGGTCATAGCTGGGATGACTCCAATTGATCTGCTAGCACGCGAAGCGAAGTTCATATTTATTAGGAGACAAACCGTGGCATGGACGCAGGCGGAAAAAAGAGCAGCAAAAGCAGAGGCCAGGCAAGCGAGCATGGAGGAGTGGCAACGCAGATGGTCCACTTCTACAAAGGGTAGATGGACCCATAGGCTGATCCCCAACCTAAACGATTGGCTTTCCAGACAAAGTGGCGAGGTAACTTTTGAGTTAACACAAATTCTGAGCGGTCATGGCTGTTTCAGGTCATACCTCCACCGTTTTGGCAAAGACAGCAGCCCCGAATGCACCCTTTGTCGTAATGGCACGACCGAGGACCCGGAACACGTAGTTTTCAGCTGCCCAAGATTTTCGTCAGAGAGACTCGAACTTGAGGCCATTCTAGGACGGACACCCACAGCTGAAAACTTGGTCCCAGCAATGACTGAGAGCCAGGTGAAGTGGTCTGCGGTCTGCATATATGCAGCAAATATCATGGGCACGCTCCGCCGACTGGAACGCCTAAGAAACGCAGGAGGGGCATAATAGGCCCGTCATCGTCCTGCGAAGCAATACCCCACGGCAGTCCCGCAGGTCCCCGATGGCATCTTATTTTCTTATTTTCTTGAACTATCCTTTTTTCTCTTCTTTGTTGTTACCTAAATCTATCGTTAATTGTTGTTCTTTTCCTAATAAACGAATTAAAAAAAAAAAAAACATACACATACACATACACATACACATACACATACACATACACATACACATACACATACACATACACATACACATACACATACACATACACATACACATACACATACACATACACATACACATACACATACACATACACATACACATACACATACACATACACATACACATACACATACACATACACATACACATACACATACACATACACATACACATACACATACACATACACATACACATACACATACACATACCCAGGCGACACAGAATACAAACTTACAAGTGCGGTGCTGTTTTCGTTAGCTCCGCCGAAAAAGTTCTCAGAATCGACTCCTACGATCCTGCAAAAAAAGGAACAGACTATTTAGGAGGCGCCTAGCAGTGTTTTCGTCACATACCTCTGCAGATTGCACTTGATTCCGGCGTGCTTTGGGCCCCGGGACTGCATTTGGTTGGTCAACTGGACACCGAGTGGAGGGAGGGGGGGGGGCTGCCCCGCTGCCTTTCTCCCGCCTTTTTCCATACTCGCCCCCTATTCTCTTGCTGTGTGAGTGTGGAATTCAATTTAATTTCTCCAGGTCAACACTCCGTCTTGTTGTTGCAACTTGCAAGATTCTGCTTCTTCTTCTCCACTGGGCCACCCAAGCAGCTGATCAGCAACAGTGTTGGACAGCGCTAAAGCCCAGGAGGGTGCAGTCGACAGGTGGCGTTAAGGGGATCTCGTAACGAGCGTTACGTTATTCCGTTCCCGCCCTTTATTTACTCAAATTGAAATTCAAATAAATTCATTAAATTCAAATTCAAAAAAAAAAATAGTAATAGAGACGTGTAGCAAAGAAAACTAGGCTTTCCCCAAATTTTTTGGCAGTAACGAAGGCCATGGAGGCAGATATTGCAGACGAAGCGGCCATCTTTGGCAGAAAGCCAAGACTTAGAATGTCGCCTAGAGAGTTGGTGTCTGATGTCACCAATATGGAAGAAGTGGCAGCGGGTCCCAATCGGCCGTTAGTCTCCGATATTCCGGAACTTGATGAGCTGGGCAAGCTGCTCTATGCATTGGCCAAAACCTTCACCACAAAGGAAGGTGGCAAGCCACCAACTCGGCACGTAACTGCAGGTAACAAGGATGCGATTACGAGAATGTACGAGCTCCAAAGACTGCTCTGTCAAAATGCGATTGCCGGCAAACTCGCAAGCAAGCCCATAACGAGCGAAAAAGCGACGCAACTGTCCCCCGAGGCCGCCAAAGTGGAACTCAAAAAGCCGAAGCCGACTCGAAATCAGCCCAATGTGGACCTGTGCCTACAAAATGGTAATAAAGTCACTCCGAAGAGGCCCCGCGAGGAACAGCCAGTTTGCCATTTCAATTGGAAAATAATCACGCAGCTGTTGGATTTGTAAGAGCAGAGATATCTGGTGTACGAGTATATAGCTGTTACTTGGCCCCCAGCCTAAATGCCGATGATTATTATAGCATTCTAGATGCCCTAATTGACGACGCCAGAGGCCACGAAAAAGTGGTCATAGCAGGCGATTTTAACGCCTGGTCTGTGGATTGGGGAAGCGCAAGCACAAACTGGAGGGGAAGAGCCGTCCTGGAGGCGTTAGCATCCCTCGATGTGGTTCTGCTCAACGAGGGATCGCAACACACTTTTAACAGGGGTGGTGCAGCATCGATAATTGACCTGACATTTGCTAGCAGCGGGCTGTTCAACAGCATAAGATGGAGGATCAGCAACCACTACACTGGCAGTGACCATGAAGGCATCCTGTGCGACATAGGAGCCAATAGCAGCAGAGTAACAACTACGCGCCACTCGTGCAAAGGGTACAAAGCTGAGACGCTATACCCGCAGATATTCGCCGAATCGCTGGTCATTAATACCACAAATGACCCTGAGACTGCAGCAGATGCGTTGACAACATGCCTCACAGAAGCATGTAACAGGAGTATGGCAAGACGAGGCACATATCGGCGACACCACACACCCGTGTACTGGTGGTCTAACGATATCGCCGCAGCTAGAAGAGACTGCCACATAGCGCGTCGACAATATTCTCGGTCAGGAGGCAGCGATAATGCGGAAACACTGAGGCTGCAGTATAAGTCTAAGAGAAAAATACTCAAAAGAGCAATCAAAAAGAGCAAGCGTAAGCTATTCCTCGAACTCTGTGACGCGGCCGACACAGATCCTTGGGGAAAGGCATATAATACGATCGTAAAAAAGCTTCACGGGCACAAGCAGCAAGCTCCGACAGACTCCGAGAAACTCGGCATCATCGTCTCCAGCCTATTCCCGGCAGTGCCTGACCCAGCAGAAACGCAAGATCCATCGGCGACACCAGCAGAATACGATGTAGAGATTACGGCGAGAGAGGTAATTGACGCTGCAAGGAAAATCGCAGACGACAAAGCGCCAGGCCCAGATGGTATACCAAGCCGCGCCACCAAGCTAGCGGTGTCTCTGCAGCCCGAGGCGTTTGTAGCACTATTCAACCTATGCATGAGGTCAGGCATTTTCCCAAGCAGATGGAAAATCCAGAAACTGGTCCTTATTCCCAAGCCTGATAAGCCACCAGATGATCCCTCAGCATATAGGCCCATTTGCCTGATCGACACTCTAGGCAAAGTGATTGAAAGAGTCATCTGCAGCAGACTGGAAGTGGCCATAAGGGAGGTAGGGGACTTGGCTCCACTTCAGTTCGGGTTTCGCAGAGCACGCTCGACTGTCGATGCCATAAAAACAGTTGTAGACATAGCGTCAAATGCAATAGAAGGCACAAGATGGAAAGGCGGAGACAAGGAATATTGCCTGATAGTCACACTTGACGTCAAAAATGCATTTAATTCTGCCCGCTGGAATAAAATTCTGGCTGCATTGGAAGGCTTTGGAGTGCCCATGTACTTAACACGTATTATACGTGGCTATCTCAGCAACCGGACTCTCCTATACAGTACCGATGACGGGCCCAGAACGCATCACATCACAGCCGGAGTCCCTCAGGGCTCGGTATTAGGGCCGACATTATGGAATGTAATGTATGACGGCATTCTCCGTTTGACGCTACCGGCAGGATGCACGATGGTGGGCTTCGCTGACGACATTGCACTGGTGGTAGTGGCGAAGCATCTGAGCCTGGTAGAAACTAAATGCAATGAGGCAGTGTTGACGGTCAAACGCTGGCTGGACAGTATGGGGTTGGAGCTGGCGGCACAAAAAACGGAGGCAGTGCTAGTCAGTAGCAGAAAAAAGGTGGAGACAGCATCAATTAGAATTGCGGATGAAACGGTTGTGTCTAAGCGAGCACTGCGTTACCTTGGAGTGATAATTGATACCAGGCTAAGTTTCAGGGAACATTTGGCGATGACTAACACAAAGGCAGCAGGCACTTGCAGGGCACTTTCACGTATCATGCTCAACACCAGGGGCCCCAAGCAATGGAGAAGGCAGCTTCTCATGACGGTCCTTAAATGGTAATTGCGGGCATGCCACCAATTGATCTACTAGTTCTAGAGGATCAGGAAGTGTTCTTGGCAGTTCGCAGCAACAACGCAACTAGAAGGGTGGCTCGCACAGAAGCGAGGCAGCGCACAATTGATAGATGGCAAAGGAGGTGGGATGAGGCATTGAACGGAAGATGGACTCACTCGCTAATTCCAAATATAAGAGGCTGGATAGGAAGAAATCATGGCCAAGTGTCGTTCCCCATGACACAATTCTTAAGCGGGCACGGTTGCTTTCGCAGCTATCTGCATCGCTTCAAGTTCGACAACAGTGCGCTATGCACTTGGTGCACCGAAGACATTGAGGAGGATGCTTGCCATGCACTATTTACGTGTGGCCGATTTGCGGAGCAGCGGACTCGGCTGGGAACACAGCTGGGTACACCTATTAACGCGGGCAATTTAATCTCGATTATGCTAGAAAGCGAATCTAACTGGAGAGCATGCAGCGACTATGCGGCGTCTACAGCAGCTGAGCTTCGCAGGCTAGAACGCGAGAGGGCTAGGGTAGGGTAAGTAGGGAATTTCTGTGCTTTCGATGCAATGGCCCACTGGCTAGTCCCGAAAGTAATGTTCCCTACACCCAAATGCACAAGCCACCAGCAGTAACAAACTTTCCCTTTCCTATATTTCTGTTTATTTTTCTTGTACCTATGTAGCCTATGTTATTACTTGTAATATTTATTGTTAAACTTCTATAACTTACCATACTATATTCCAACATCTAAATAAACGAATTAAAAAAAAAAAAACACATACACATACACATACACATACACATACACATACACATACACATACACATACACATACACAGTATCCTCCGCATTACCCTCGAATCGGGCGTTCTTCAGGCCTATAAACCGAAATAAACAAGTCAGAAGGGGTCTTAGGGACTCTGCCTACATACCACATCCGCGGAACAGCTGTGGTGCCATCGTCGCTGGACCGGCTTTAATTTTTGGCCAAGGCCGGCTGGGCTACTGGCGAAGGCTGCGGTGAGGGAAGGGAGTTGCCTCTCTCCTTATTTTTTTTCCCGCCTCTCTTCTTCGGCTCCTGCGCTGGTGTGGGTGAGAAATTTTATCCACTTTCACTCAAAATTTTTCACATTCTGCTACCAGCAAGTCTTCCTCGTTTTCACACCGCTACGGAACAGCTGATCGAGCCAGTGTTGGGAAACGACAGAAATAAGGGGAGCCCCTAGCCAATATCGGGCAGGTGGCGCCTCTGGGAAACCCGCAAGTAAAAAACCGTTCTTGGCGGGATCGTAATTTAAATTCAAATTGGCAGAAATTAAATTCTCAATTAAAACCTAAATTTTTGCCCCGCCCCTGAGCCCTAAATGGTCAGTCCTACTGCATCGATGGACCAGCATGACCGACAAGGAAGATTTCCCCTTAACGACTGCGCGAGCGAAGACTTAATTTTTGCAAGGCGTCCGTTAATCGGAAATTCTCCCCCTGCAGCAGTTGGATCAAACCAAGTGTCAGTTGCAACGCGGGCTATTCTAAACAGCCCAGATGTGTCGGCAACAGCGTCAAGCCCTCCAGTGAAGTCGCACATCGCTGAACTAGATGAACTAGGCTCTCTAGTATGGCAGTTAGACCACACGTTTAACAACAGAGACGATAATAAAAAGCCAGTGAGGCATATAAATCTGAGCACGAAACAGTCCATAGTGAAAATGAAGGAACTGTACGAGTTTCTCTGCCACAGAGTTCTAGCTGGAGAATTCCAAAAAGTCCCGCAAAGGCAAGACGGTGCCACACAGATGACTCCAAAGGCAAATGGCCGCAACAGAGTCCTCGCAGCGACAAACACTAGCGACTCTCCCAAACGTCCAAGAGAACATTCGCCGGCACAGCGCAAAACACCGCCTAAAAAGAAGAAAAATAATGCGCCAATCATAAAGCCACCTACAACGACAAGCCCACTGCGCACTGATCGTATAGACAGGCAACACAACCAAGATGAGTGGCAGAAAGTCACAAACAAAAGAAGAAACAGGGCGGCGGATCAAAAGCAAAGGCTGCCAAAACAGAGGCCAGACGCTATTTTGATAGCAAACAAAGGCAACCTATCATACAGTGAGATGCTCAAATTAGTCACATGCAGTGAAAACGAAGCACTAAAATCGCTTGGGGAAAATGTCAAGAAAGCAAGAAGGGCAGCCAAGGGAGACCTTTTGCTTGAAATGGGAAAACCAATGCCGGAAAGTCTACACCGACGAGTCTAAGCGACGATATTGGTGCTGCATTGGGCAGCCAGTTTGCAGCCTCTGCTTTGATAAGCGAAACCAGGCTGGATATCAGAGAGCTTGATGGCGAAACCACCAAAGAAGATATAGTAGCAGCGTTCGGGACCAGGCTCAAAGTGAAGATCGACGTTACCGCCATTAAGAGTCTCCGTAAATCTTATTCAGGTTGCCAGAGAGCTACAGTAAGCGTCCCAACTACGGCAGCTAGCGACATCCTTCAAGCAGGAACACTAAAGGTTCGCTGGAATGTCTGCCCCATACGCCTAGACAATACTCCGAGAAGGTGCCTAAAATGCCTAAAATACGGTCATATTGCGTCCAAATGCACCAGCGAAACCGATCGAACTGGCCTCTGCCTAAGATGTGGCAAATCGGGTCACAGGATAAAAGAGTGCAATAATAGCCCTTCATGTTGCCTCTGTGTTGCCAGTGGAAACGCTGATTATGCACACACGGCAGGTAGCCAGAGGTGCCCATACGGGCCGAAAGGGATGTCTACAGCAAAACAATAATGAGATTTATTCAAATCAATCTCAATCACTGCGAGGCAGCACAAGACTTGCTGTCACAGACTGTTAGAGAGCTCGGCACAGACGTTGCTATTATCAGCGAGCCTTATAAAAGTTTTACTTCCACGACATGGGCACAAAACAACTCGGGAAAAGCCGCGATCTGGGCATGTGGGACCACACCGTGCCAGATAAAATTCTCTGCATCCTTCAACGGTTTTGTTAGAGCCAAAATAAGAGAGTACTGGATTTTTAGCTGCTATCTACCCCCCTCATATAGCCTCGGAGAATTCTGCGGTGTAATAGAAGAGCTGTCGGATCAGATCCGATGCCACAAGCCGGCAATTGTTGCTGGGGATTTCAATGCATGGGCAGCGGAATGGGGCAGCTCCTCCACCAATGCAAGAGGCCAAGCACTTCTTGAAGCATTCGCGTCAATCGACTTGGCACTCCTAAACACAGGCAACGGCTTCACATTCCAACGTGGCAATATAGGATCTATAATTGATCTAACTTTCGTCACCAGTGCACTCTGCACACATGCACGGTGGGTATTGAGTCACCATTACACAGCTAGCGACCACAATGCAATTATCTGCACAATTGATAATCAGCGGCGGTCGGAACGGCAGATAACGAGACCCCAAATATTCAATTCGAAAATGTTAGATGTCCAAGTCTTCACTAGAACTCTTGAGCAGCACAATATCGAGGCTTATACAGCAGAAGAGCTTAACGCCTGGCTAACCGACGCGTGCAACGCCTGCATGCCCCGGAAAAATGCCTGTCCCAAGAACCACAGACCAACATATTGGTGGAACGAAGAGATTGCCAAACTCCGTAAGCTGTGTCATCGATCCAGAAGAAGATCCCAGCGCACTCGGGGTAGTGAAGACTCTGAGTCTCACCGTCTAGAATTTGAGGCAAAGTGCAGAGAGCTTAAGATGGCTATTCGCCGAAGTAAAAAGGCTTGTTTCGATGCACTACTCACAGAAGCAGCAAATTATGTATGGGGCAGGCCATACAAAATTGTTATGAAGAGGCTTAAATCCTTCCAGCGCATAGAACCACCTTCTAGCATCGAAATGGATGCAATAGTAAGGGAACTATTTCCCACCCAGGCACCTAGCAATTTTGTCTCAGCTAACTACGATGTAGCAGGCATACCGCCAGTCACATCACAAGAAGTACTAGCAGCTGTAGGACGCATTAGAACCAATTCCTCCCCGGGCCCCGACTGTATCCCGAACGAGGCACTAAAGATTGCTGCCTTCCAGCACCCTGAAAAGTTTGCATTCGCCTTCACCAAATGTCTCAACGATGGCATATTCCCCGATCTATACAAACAGCAGAACCTAGTGCTCTTACCTAAACCAGGAAAACAAATGGGAGAGCCCTCTGCCTACAGACCCATCTGCCTACTAGACTCGACGGGAAAACTCCTAGAAAGAATAGTAGTGGACAGGTTAGACCAACCCTTGCAGGCCAACCAAGCAATTTCCGAAAACCAGTTTGGTTTTCGCAAGGGAAGATCTACACTAGATGCTATTCGGAAGGTGGTTAAAATTGCTCGAAATGCAACCGCCGGCGATAGATGGAAAGGCGGAACAAAAAAATACTGCCTAATAGCCACATTAGACGTTAAAAATGCCTTCAACTCGGCAAGATGGTCCTGCATATTGGAGGCTCTGCATAACTATAGAGTTCCGCCGTACCTGCTGAAGGTAGTTAGCAGCTACCTCAACAACAGATGGCTGCATGTGGACACCGATGATGGAGCGAAACATTATAGCATTACCGGAGGAGTTCCACAGGGCTCTGTCATGGGGCCGCTACTGTGGAATGCAATGTACAACGGAGTGCTAAACCTGAATATGCCTGAAGGAGTTGAGACCATTGGCTTTGCCGACGACATCGCCTTAGTTTGCGTGGCGAAACATCTAAATGAAGTGGAAGCTGTTTGCTCGAACGCGATATTCCGAGTTCAGCAGTGGCTAGCCTCAACGGGCCTTCACTTGGCTGAACATAAAACTGAGGCAGTGCTCGTAAGCAGTCGGAAGAAAGTAGAGATTGCAACAATTCAGGCTGGCACCGCGCAAATAACCAGTAAACGCTCAATAAAGTACCTTGGCATACTTATCGATTCCAGGTTAACGTTCAAAGACCACCTCAATGAATCAGCAAAGAAAGCGAGGGCTACCGGCGCTGCCTTATCGCGCCTAATGTGCAACACAAAGGGTCCCACACAGAGCCGTAGATTGCTGCTCCACGGGGTCACAAAGGCCATAATGCTTTATGGTGCTCCGGTCTGGGCCGAGGCCATGGCCACAAAATCGTATGCACGGGACATGGAATCCGTCTATAGACTCAGTGCGCTCAGAGTCTGCTCCGGTTTCCGCACGATCTCTGGAATAGCTGCCATGGTGCTAGCAGGCACAATTCCTATCCGACTCCTAGCAGACGAGACCAAACAATTGTACAGCAAATTAAAAGACCCGAGAATTACCCAAATCGAAAGGACTGCAATCCGCAAGAGGGAGCGTAGCACAAGTATTTCTAGATGGCAGGCGCTGTGGGACGAGTCTGAAAAAGGCAGATGGACTCACCGACTTATCCCGAATCTCGAAGCATGGCTGAATAGGGGACACGGCGAAGTCAACTTCAACCTGACACAGCTACTAAGCGGACACGGTTGCTTCCGGAGTTACCTTTACAGATTTCGGCATGCTGCAAGCCCAGCGTGCCCATGGTGCAACAACGGTGAGGAAGAGACTGCTGAACACATTCTGTTCAGTTGTGGCCGCTTCGACACTCACAGAAGAAATCTGCAAGTGGTACTCGGGGTGCAGGCGTCGGCAACAAATCTGGTACCGCTAATCATACTGCGGAAGGCAAATTGGGATGCCTTCAACAAATTCGCAGCGGTCACCATGGCCGAACTGCGCAGCGTAGAACAACTGGAAAACAGAAGCTGATAAGAGGATGTGCGGTCGAGGCATGAACGTGTGAAGCAATACCCCCGCTGGCAGTCCCACACGCTTTTCCCTCTCCGCAATTTCATATATTCCTAAATCTTTTGTAAATTCTTCTTTCTATCCTTTCCTAAATAAACGAATTAAAAAAAAAAAAAAAAAATACACATACACATACACATACACATACACATACACATACACATACACATACACATACACATACACATACACATACACATACACATACACATACACATACACATACACATACACATACACATACACATACACATACACATACACATACACATACACATACACATACACATACACATACACATACACATACACATACACATACACATACACATACAGGAGAACACAGGAAAGTGGAATGTGTACTTCGTCGCGTCCCGGTTTTTTCTGTAAAATTCCCGTCTTATCCGTGCTTGTAAATCTCGTAGTCCTACAACATAATAGTTTGTTAGTGTAGCAGTCAACTCTTGTTGTTACCTACGTTTCGCCGGCCGCCAGTCTGCATCGCAAGTGGAAAAATTAAAACATAATTTTTTTTCCCGGCCTCCCGCCGCGTCGGTCTTTTGGAGGTTGGAGGGGTGCGGGGCGCCTCCTTTCTGCATCACCCAACTTTTTCCTCCGTATTGGTGTTAGTGGGGTGCCAGTCGCACCTTTTGATAAATAGCACGCTGTAAGTAAATACACAATTGGTGCGATAACCAGCTGTTGGCGGACCTGCCAAGCCGGTCTCGAAAGCTCTCCAGGGTCATCATTTGGGAGTCGAGCTTTCACCGCAAAACTTCTAAGCCGGGGTTCTCGATCACCTCCCACCAGACTAGCAGCATAGCAGCGCACCAGCCTAAGGCTTGGTGACGTAAGCGGTGGCGTACCTGGCAGCGGTGCTGCCTCTCATCGCCTGGTACCTGGTTCAAATCCGCTGAGTGGAGCGAAGAAATTTTAAATAAATTTGGAGCATTTTTATTTTTTTCTTTCGGACGCGGGCCTCCAAGTACCTGGTTCGACTCCGCTGTGAGGATTTAGAATTAAAATTAAATTTCAAATTCTTTTAGAGTTGAAATTTGATCAATACTAGTGGTTTTTTTCTGCGATACTCCTAGGCACGGTAGGGGTTCAAATCCGCGGCGGGTAATCCTGGATTCAAAAAAAAAAAAAATTATTTTTATTTTATAATTTTTTTTTTTGTTTTGTTTATCCGTCCATTACACACCGAGTGGCCCATATTCCCGCTGACTGCCTGTATTATCTAAAAGAAGCCGAGCCGGAGCGGTATAACTCCCAACGCCCACCAGGGGGAAATACCTGGTCGTCAGGCTGTAGGAAATGGTCGGCGAGGAGCAAATGGTGTTTGGGCGTAGTAGATTGCTGCTACATTCGCCTCCAATCCATAGTGAGTTGCCTTTGCGAGCGGCTGCTAGCCAGCAGGAGGACACTCCAAAGAGACCTAGGTACGCCATGAGTCCAGACGGAGAAGCAGCAAATGCTAACGAATGTGCCCCATCGAAAAGGTCAAAATTGCAGCCTGTCTGCAACGAGCTAGCGGAAATGGGCGTACTGTTGGAGGAGATCTCGGAGAGGATCAAGCCCGAGAAGGAAGGTGGCAAGCGGGCCATCACCAACGCCCTTCGCGAAAAAGTGGAGAGGCTGAAAGAGCTGCATGCGGAAGTCAGCTCCCGGCTCAGCGGGCACCCGACCGAGACAGTTCCATTGGAGGCGTGTCCGAATTGCTCGAAGGCGCCACCTGAGCGTGCCAGTCGTGGGCAGCAGACCGATGAAATGTCCCCCACGACCATGCTTTCCCGGCCCACTCAGACTTCACCACTGGCAAAGCGAGAAGGCAAGGCACCATTTTCGTCTGAACCAGCTGGAAAGCAACTGCGGCAGCCGAGTGCTCACGCATCAAAGCAGCGTCCAAAAAAACGGCACCCTGTGGATCCCCAGCAGCAGCAGCAGGAGTCACCTACTCCTCAAGGCGATAAACCGCACCTCACAATCGCGGATCATGGATCATCCGAGGACAACCAAGGATGGAAAACAGTCGGTCCACCAAAGCCTCGACGTGGTGGCTCCTCGAAGCAGGCCAAACCCAGAATCAGGCATAGACCGGATGCAATTCTGATCGAGGCCAGCAGCGGGCTTAGCTATAGCCAAGTCCTAACGATGGTGACCAGGCGTACGGATGATAAACTAATCCACGTCCGTGAGCATGTCTCCAGAGTACGTCGCACAGCTAAAGACGCGCTGCTACTGGAGCTTCGCAAGGACTCTGCTACGAGCATAAAATCGCTCCAGGATGACATCACCCAAGTGCTGGGTGCAAAAGCCGATGTGAAGGCCCTCACACAGCTTAGGACGGTAGCAATCTACAACCTAGATGCAGCGGTGACCCCTGAGGAGCTTCTAACGAAGTTATCCTCGCAAGCTAAGGTAGACGTAAACGCGCTAACCGTCAAAAGCCTTCGGACAGGTCTCCGGAACTACCAGACGGCAATTGTGAGCGCACCTGAGTCTGTGACCCGGACGCTCATCGAACTTGGTCGCGTAGAGATAGGCTGGGCAAACTGCCGTATCAGAGAACTCGAGCAGCGGCCTTTGCGCTGCTTCAAGTGCCTAGCTACTGGTCACGTCGCCGCGAAGTGCCCTAGCAAGGTGGACAGATCAAACTGTTGCTTCAAGTGTGGTGTAGCAGGCCACAAGGCAGCTGTCTGTCCCTCTATAGAACCGCACTGCTTTCTCTGCGTTGCACAGGACCTAAGCCCAACAAATCACCTTGCGGGTAGCCGTCTATGCCCAGCTACAGGCGAATCGAGGACCCCCAATGACCTCCAATGACTCAGCCAGCCCTGAAGATCCTGCAGTTAAACCTGAATCACTGCATCGCAGCCCAAGACCTGCTGCAGCAGACTGTTCGGGAGATACGAGCGGACCCTGCAAAGCGAACCTTATAAAACCGGCACAGGTCCCTGCTGGGCCAAGGACTCGAGCGGTAGAGCAGCGGTTTGGTGTTGTGGTAGCAGCGACGGCGTATTGCAGGACATTCTACGCGAGGATGGATTTGTGAGAGCGAGGTTTGGCAGTTATTGGCTCTACAGCTGCTATCTCGCGCCTAGCTTAACCCTGGAGCAGTTTGGCCGGACGGTAGACAAAATCGCCGATGACATTAGAGGACGACAAGGAGTGATCATAGGTGGCGACTTTAATGCTTGGTCAGTCGAATGGGGAAGTACACGCTCTGACGCTCGAGGTAGATTGCTGCTGGAAGCTTTCGCCAATCTTAACATCTCCTTGCTAAATGTTGGCTCCGAGAATACCTTCAGAAGGTCCGGCACAGGATCTATTGTGGATCTTTCTTTTGCCAGCGACAGTATCGCCGCCTCAGCCACATGGCACGTGGGATCAACATACTCGGCGAGTGACCATGAAGTCATCACCTTCACCATTGGCGACAGCAGGCAACCGCTCCCTAGGACGCAGCATTTTCGAAGGGTTTTTAAGGCGGAAACCCTTAACTCGCAGGTCTTTGGCCACAACCTGGAGGGCCTAAGCGTTAGGGACAACATGAGCGCGGAAGACGCCGCAAATTCCGTAATGGCACGGATAGTAGAGGCATGCGAGGCTAGCATGTCTCTGAGTGGCACATACACACGCCACCACACCCCAGTCTTTTGGTGGAATGACGCTGTCGCTGAAGCTAGGAGATCCTGCCTTCGCGCAAGGCGTCTCTATCAGCGCGCACGTGGTTCGACAAACTTCGAGGCCCTGGGCCTGGAGTATAAGAGACGTCGGAATATGCTCAAGATTGCGATCCGTTCCAGCAAACGTGAATGTTTCCTCGCTCTGTGCGACTCTGCTGAGCACGACCCCTGGGGCAAGGCCTACCAGCTAGTGGTCAAGCGTTTAAACTCCAGTAGAAACCCACCCCCAACGGATGCGCAAGCGGTACGTTCAATTGTCGACGGACTTTTCCCTGTGGTCGACGAAGAAATGCATGTGCCCCGCCTGACTCCAGTCCTACACTCGGCGGAGTGTACGCTAACCGAGGTCCTTGAGACAGTGAGGCGTCTGAAGCCCAAAAAGGCACCAGGTCCGGATTCGATCCCCAATAACGCATTCAAGCTCGCAGTTCTGCTCTACCCACACGTGTTCGTAGAGCTTTACTCCAAGTGTCTTAGCGAAGGTGTTTTTCCCGATAGATGGAAACTACAAAACCTGGTGTTGCTGCCGAAGCCGGGGAAGCCGCAAGGAGAGGCGTCTTCTCATAGACCCATCTGCCTCATCGACACAGCTGGCAAAGTCCTCGAGGCAATAATCTGCTCGCGTCTGGAAACAGCAATCATGGCAGGGGGCGGCCTATCTGAGTACCAGTTCGGATTCAGGAAGGCGAGATCTACGATCGACGCAATAAACCGGGTGGTAGGATTAGCTGCAAGGGCAATCGAAGGTACAAGATGGAAAGGTGGTGCCAAAGAATACTGCCTAGTGGTAACTCTGGACATCAAAAACGCCTTTAATTCAGCGAGATGGAACAGGATCTTGGAAGCGCTTGGGGCCTTCGGGATTCCGAGCTATCTCATCAAGTGCGTAGCCAGCTACTTCTGCAACAGGAGGATACGTTTCTGGACGGACGCAGGCTTGGAGGAAAGGGTCGTATCTGCTGGCGTCCCACAAGGGTCTGTTTTGGGTCCCCTGCTGTGGAATGTCATGTACGACGGAGTCTTACGCTTGGATTTCGACCCTGGCACCCATATAGTTGGCTTCGCAGACGACGTAGCACTTGTAGTGATAGCCAAGGATCTCACGGCAGCTGAAGAAATAACCAACAGGGCGATTAATAAGGTTGGCCAATGGCTCTCTGCAGCCGGACTGCAATTAGCCGCGCAAAAGACGGAGGCGGTACTCATAAGTAGCCGCAAGCGAGTGGAGACTGCCAGCATCAGGGTCGGCGACACCACAGTTGTCTCCAAGCGGGCTCTAAAGTACCTCGGAGTCATGATCGACACAAGGCTGACTTTTAGAGAGCACTTAGAGTACAGCAGCAGGAAAGCTGCATCGGTAGCGCAATCGCTCTCTAGAATATTACTAAACACGCGTGGACCGAAACAAGGACGGCGTCTCTTGCTATCCAGCGTCATCCGTTCGACTGCACTCTATGCGGCGCCTTCGTGGATAACGGGGATGGAAACTAGATCCTACAGGCGGAGCCTTGAGTCGACGCATCGCTTAAGCGCAATCAGGGTGTGCAGCGCTTTTCGCACCATCTCTGATGACGCCGCACTGGTGATCGCTGGGTTGCTGCCCATCGATGAGTACGCTGCAATTGCATCGGCCTCCTTCACAGCGTCGAGGCAAACTAACAGTTCTACCACTAATCAGCAGAGAGGCCTCGAGCATCGGAGGGCATGGCAGTCAAGTCTGCGCAGATGGCAGGAAAGGTGGGACTCCTCCTCCAAGGGGAGGTGGACTCACACTCTGATCCCTGACATCACTTCATGGGTTTCGAGAAAACATGGGGCAGTGAACTTTTACCTCACACAGCTCCTGAGCGGCCACGGTTGTTTCAGAAGCTACTTGAAAAGATTCAACCACGACGTGTCAGACGAATGCACATGGTGCGGAGCGGGCATTGTTGAGGATGCAAGCCACGTGCTCCAGCACTGCCCTCGCTTCGAAGTAGAACGGTGCCGACTGCAGAATGTAATGGGCAAATGGTGACGGCGAGAAATCTGACGAGGATGATGATTGCAGATCCAGACGTATGGGAGGCGGCCAGCGCCTTCGCCGTGCGCGTAATGGTGGCACTTAGGAAGCTGGAGAGGGAAAGGTCTGCCCAATAAATTAAAGCCCACGGTCTGCGATGCAATACCGGCAGGTCGTCCCGCAGTAGCCGTTATCTTTTATTTTTTGTTCTCACCTTATGTTCCCTGTCATTGTTGCAACTTTTTAATATTAAACGTTTGTAAGTTCTAAGAAATAAAAAAAAAAAAAAACACATACACATACACATACACATACACATACACATACACATACACATACACATACACATACACATACACATACACATACACATACACATACACATACACATACACATACACATACACATACACATACACATACACATACACATACACATACACATACACATACACATACACATACACATACACATACACATACACATACACATACACATACACATACACATACACATACACATACACATACACATACACATACACATACACATACACATACACATACACATACACATACAAACCACCAAAGAAGATATAGTAGCAGCGTTCGGGACCAGGCTCAAAGTGAAGATCGACGTTACCGCCATTAAGAGAGCTACAGTAAGCGTCCCAACTACGGCAGCTAGCGACATCCTTCAAGCAGGAACACTAAAGGTTCGCTGGAATGTCTGCCCCATACGCCTAGACAATACTCCGAGAAGGTGCCTAAAATGCCTAAAATACGGTCATATTGCGTCCAAATGCACCAGCGAAATCGATCGAACTGGCCTCTGCCTAAGATGTGGCAAATCGGGTCACAGGATAAAAGAGTGCAATAATAGCCCTTCATGTTGCCTCTGTGTTGCCAGTGGAAACGCTGATTATGCACACACGGCAGGTAGCCAGAGGTGCCCATACGGGCCGAAAGGGATGTCTACAGCAAAACAATAATGAGATTTATTCAAATCAATCTCAATCACTGCGAGGCAGCACAAGACTTGCTGTCACAGACTGTTAGAGAGCTCGGCACAGACGTTGCTATTATCAGCGAGCCTTATAAAAGTTTTACTTCCACGACATGGGCACAAAACAACTCGGGAAAAGCCGCGATCTGGGCATGTGGGACCACACCGTGCCAGATAAAATTCTCTGCATCCTTCAACGGTTTTGTTAGAGCCAAAATAAGAGAGTACTGGATTTTTAGCTGCTATCTACCCCCTCATATAGCCTCGGAGAATTCTGCGGTGTAATAGAAGAGCTGTCGGATCAGATCCGATGCCACAAGCCGGCAATTGTTGCTGGGGATTTCAATGCATGGGCAGCGGAATGGGGCAGCTCCTCCACCAATGCAAGAGGCCAAGCACTTCTTGAAGCATTCGCGTCAATCGACTTGGCACTCCTAAACACAGGCAACGGCTTCACATTCCAACGTGGCAATATAGGATCTATAATTGATCTAACTTTCGTCACCAGTGCACTCTGCACACATGCACGGTGGGTATTGAGTCACCATTACACAGCTAGCGACCACAATGCAATTATCTGCACAATTGATAATCAGCGGCGGTCGGAACGGCAGATAACGAGACCCCAAATATTCAATTCGAAAATGTTAGATGTCCAAGTCTTCACTAGAACTCTTGAGCAGCACAATATCGAGGCTTATACAGCAGAAGAGCTTAACGCCTGGCTAACCGACGCGTGCAACGCCTGCATGCCCCGGAAAAATGCCTGTCCCAAGAACCACAGACCAACATATTGGTGGAACGAAGAGATTGCCAAACTCCGTAAGCTGTGTCATCGATCCAGAAGAAGATCCCAGCGCACTCGGGGTAGTGAAGACTCTGAGTCTCACCGTCTAGAATTTGAGGCAAAGTGCAGAGAGCTTAAGATGGCTATTCGCCGAAGTAAAAGGCTTGTTTCGATGCACTACTCACAGAAGCAGCAAATTATGTATGGGGCAGGCCATACAAAATTGTTATGAAGAGGCTTAAATCCTTCCAGCGCATAGAACCACCTTCTAGCATCGAAATGGATGCAATAGTAAGGGAACTATTTCCCACCCAGGCACCTAGCAATTTTGTCTCAGCTAACTACGATGTAGCAGGCATACCGCCAGTCACATCACAAGAAGTACTAGCAGCTGTAGGACGCATTAGAACCAATTCCTCCCCGGGCCCCGACTGTATCCCGAACGAGGCACTAAAGATTGCTGCCTTCCAGCACCCTGAAAAGTTTGCATTCGCCTTCACCAAATGTCTCAACGATGGCATATTCCCCGATCTATACAAACAGCAGAACCTAGTGCTCTTACCTAAACCAGGAAAACAAATGGGAGAGCCCTCTGCCTACAGACCCATCTGCCTACTAGACTCGACGGGAAAACTCCTAGAAAGAATAGTAGTGGACAGGTTAGACCAAGCCTTGCAGGCCAACCAAGCAATTTCCGAAAACCAGTTTGGTTTTCGCAAGGGAAGATCTACACTAGATGCTATTCGGAAGGTGGTTAAAATTGCTCGAAATGCAACCGCCGGCGATAGATGGAAAGGCGGAACAAAAAAATACTGCCTAATAGCCACATTAGACGTTAAAAATGCCTTCAACTCGGCAAGATGGTCCTGCATATTGGAGGCTCTGCATAACTATAGAGTTCCGCCGTACCTGCTGAAGGTAGTTAGCAGCTACCTCAACAACAGATGGCTGCATGTGGACACCGATGATGGAGCGAAACATTATAGCATTACCGGAGGAGTTCCACAGGGCTCTGTCATGGGGCCGCTACTGTGGAATGCAATGTACAACGGAGTGCTAAACCTGAATATGCCTGAAGGAGTTGAGACCATTGGCTTTGCCGACGACATCGCCTTAGTTTGCGTGGCGAAACATCTAAATGAAGTGGAAGCTGTTTGCTCGAACGCGATATTCCGAGTTCAGCAGTGGCTAGCCTCAACGGGCCTTCACTTGGCTGAACATAAAACTGAGGCAGTGCTCGTAAGCAGTCGGAAGAAAGTAGAGATTGCAACAATTCAGGCTGGCACCGCGCAAATAACCAGTAAACGCTCAATAAAGTACCTTGGCATACTTATCGATTCCAGGTTAACGTTCAAAGACCACCTCAATGAATCAGCAAAGAAAGCGAGGGCTACCGGCGCTGCCTTATCGCGCCTAATGTGCAACACAAAGGGTCCCACACAGAGCCGTAGATTGCTGCTCCACGGGGTCACAAAGGCCATAATGCTTTATGGTGCTCCGGTCTGGGCCGAGGCCATGGCCACAAAATCGTATGCACGGGACATGGAATCCGTCTATAGACTCAGTGCGCTCAGAGTCTGCTCCGGTTTCCGCACGATCTCTGGAATAGCTGCCATGGTGCTAGCAGGCACAATTCCTATCCGACTCCTAGCAGACGAGACCAAACAATTGTACAGCAAATTAAAAGACCCGAGAATTACCCAAATCGAAAGGACTGCAATCCGCAAGAGGGAGCGTAGCACAAGTATTTCTAGATGGCAGGCGCTGTGGGACGAGTCTGAAAAGGCAGATGGACTCACCGACTTATCCCGAATCTCGAAGCATGGCTGAATAGGGGACACGGCGAAGTCAACTTCAACCTGACACAGCTACTAAGCGGACACGGTTGCTTCCGGAGTTACCTTTACAGATTTCGGCATGCTGCAAGCCCAGCGTGCCCATGGTGCAACAACGGTGAGGAAGAGACTGCTGAACACATTCTGTTCAGTTGTGGCCGCTTCGACACTCACAGAAGAAATCTGCAAGTGGTACTCGGGGTGCAGGCGTCGGCAACAAATCTGGTACCGCTAATCATACTGCGGAAGGCAAATTGGGATGCCTTCAACAAATTCGCAGCGGTCACCATGGCCGAACTGCGCAGCGTAGAACAACTGGAAAACAGAAGCTGATAAGAGGATGTGCGGTCGAGGCATGAACGTGTGAAGCAATACCCCCGCTGGCAGTCCCACACGCTTTTCCCTCTCCGCAATTTCATATATTCCTAAATCTTTTGTAAATTCTTCTTTCTATCCTTTCCTAAATAAACGAATTAAAAAAAAAAAAAAAAACACATACACATACACATACACATACACATACACATACACATACACATACACATACACATACACATACACATACACATACACATACACATACACATACACATACACATACACATACACATACACATACACATACACATACACATACACATACACATACACATACACATACACATACACATACACATACACATACACATACACATACAGGAGAACACAGGAAAGTGGAATGTGTACTTCGTCGCGTCCCGGTTTTTTCTGTAAAATTCCCGTCTTATCCGTGCTTGTAAATCTCGTAGTCCTACAACATAATAGTTTGTTAGTGTAGCAGTCAACTCTTGTTGTTACCTACGTTTCGCCGGCCGCCAGTCTGCATCGCAAGTGGAAAAATTAAAACATAATTTTTTTTCCCGGCCTCCCGCCGCGTCGGTCTTTTGGAGGTTGGAGGGGTGCGGGGCGCCTCCTTTCTGCATCACCCAACTTTTTCCTCCGTATTGGTGTTAGTGGGGTGCCAGTCGCACCTTTTGATAAATAGCACGCTGTAAGTAAATACACAATTGGTGCGATAACCAGCTGTTGGCGGACCTGCCAAGCCGGTCTCGAAAGCTCTCCAGGGTCATCATTTGGGAGTCGAGCTTTCACCGCAAAACTTCTAAGCCGGGGTTCTCGATCACCTCCCACCAGACTAGCAGCATAGCAGCGCACCAGCCTAAGGCTTGGTGACGTAAGCGGTGGCGTACCTGGCAGCGGTGCTGCCTCTCATCGCCTGGTACCTGGTTCAAATCCGCTGAGTGGAGCGAAGAAATTTTAAATAAATTTGGAGCATTTTTATTTTTTCTTTCGGACGCGGGCCTCCAAGTACCTGGTTCGACTCCGCTGTGAGGATTTAGAATTAAAATTAAATTTCAAATTCTTTTAGAGTTGAAATTTGATCAATACTAGTGGTTTTTTTCTGCGATACTCCTAGGCACGGTAGGGGTTCAAATCCGCGGCGGGTAATCCTGGATTCAAAAAAAAAAAAATTATTTTTATTTTATAATTTTTTTTTTTGTTTTGTTTATCCGTCCATTACACACCGAGTGGCCCATATTCCCGCTGACTGCCTGTATTATCTAAAAGAAGCCGAGCCGGAGCGGTATAACTCCCAACGCCCACCAGGGGGAAATACCTGGTCGTCAGGCTGTAGGAAATGGTCGGCGAGGAGCAAATGGTGTTTGGGCGTAGTAGATTGCTGCTACATTCGCCTCCAATCCATAGTGAGTTGCCTTTGCGAGCGGCTGCTAGCCAGCAGGAGGACACTCCAAAGAGACCTAGGTACGCCATGAGTCCAGACGGAGAAGCAGCAAATGCTAACGAATGTGCCCCATCGAAAAGGTCAAAATTGCAGCCTGTCTGCAACGAGCTAGCGGAAATGGGCGTACTGTTGGAGGAGATCTCGGAGAGGATCAAGCCCGAGAAGGAAGGTGGCAAGCGGGCCATCACCAACGCCCTTCGCGAAAAAGTGGAGAGGCTGAAAGAGCTGCATGCGGAAGTCAGCTCCCGGCTCAGCGGGCACCCGACCGAGACAGTTCCATTGGAGGCGTGTCCGAATTGCTCGAAGGCGCCACCTGAGCGTGCCAGTCGTGGGCAGCAGACCGATGAAATGTCCCCCACGACCATGCTTTCCCGGCCCACTCAGACTTCACCACTGGCAAAGCGAGAAGGCAAGGCACCATTTTCGTCTGAACCAGCTGGAAAGCAACTGCGGCAGCCGAGTGCTCACGCATCAAAGCAGCGTCCAAAAAAACGGCACCCTGTGGATCCCCAGCAGCAGCAGCAGGAGTCACCTACTCCTCAAGGCGATAAACCGCACCTCACAATCGCGGATCATGGATCATCCGAGGACAACCAAGGATGGAAAACAGTCGGTCCACCAAAGCCTCGACGTGGTGGCTCCTCGAAGCAGGCCAAACCCAGAATCAGGCATAGACCGGATGCAATTCTGATCGAGGCCAGCAGCGGGCTTAGCTATAGCCAAGTCCTAACGATGGTGACCAGGCGTACGGATGATAAACTAATCCACGTCCGTGAGCATGTCTCCAGAGTACGTCGCACAGCTAAAGACGCGCTGCTACTGGAGCTTCGCAAGGACTCTGCTACGAGCATAAAATCGCTCCAGGATGACATCACCCAAGTGCTGGGTGCAAAAGCCGATGTGAAGGCCCTCACACAGCTTAGGACGGTAGCAATCTACAACCTAGATGCAGCGGTGACCCCTGAGGAGCTTCTAACGAAGTTATCCTCGCAAGCTAAGGTAGACGTAAACGCGCTAACCGTCAAAAGCCTTCGGACAGGTCTCCGGAACTACCAGACGGCAATTGTGAGCGCACCTGAGTCTGTGACCCGGACGCTCATCGAACTTGGTCGCGTAGAGATAGGCTGGGCAAACTGCCGTATCAGAGAACTCGAGCAGCGGCCTTTGCGCTGCTTCAAGTGCCTAGCTACTGGTCACGTCGCCGCGAAGTGCCCTAGCAAGGTGGACAGATCAAACTGTTGCTTCAAGTGTGGTGTAGCAGGCCACAAGGCAGCTGTCTGTCCCTCTATAGAACCGCACTGCTTTCTCTGCGTTGCACAGGACCTAAGCCCAACAAATCACCTTGCGGGTAGCCGTCTATGCCCAGCTACAGGCGAATCGAGGACCCCCAATGACCTCCAATGACTCAGCCAGCCCTGAAGATCCTGCAGTTAAACCTGAATCACTGCATCGCAGCCCAAGACCTGCTGCAGCAGACTGTTCGGGAGATACGAGCGGACCCTGCAAAGCGAACCTTATAAAACCGGCACAGGTCCCTGCTGGGCCAAGGACTCGAGCGGTAGAGCAGCGGTTTGGTGTTGTGGTAGCAGCGACGGCGTATTGCAGGACATTCTACGCGAGGATGGATTTGTGAGAGCGAGGTTTGGCAGTTATTGGCTCTACAGCTGCTATCTCGCGCCTAGCTTAACCCTGGAGCAGTTTGGCCGGACGGTAGACAAAATCGCCGATGACATTAGAGGACGACAAGGAGTGATCATAGGTGGCGACTTTAATGCTTGGTCAGTCGAATGGGGAAGTACACGCTCTGACGCTCGAGGTAGATTGCTGCTGGAAGCTTTCGCCAATCTTAACATCTCCTTGCTAAATGTTGGCTCCGAGAATACCTTCAGAAGGTCCGGCACAGGATCTATTGTGGATCTTTCTTTTGCCAGCGACAGTATCGCCGCCTCAGCCACATGGCACGTGGGATCAACATACTCGGCGAGTGACCATGAAGTCATCACCTTCACCATTGGCGACAGCAGGCAACCGCTCCCTAGGACGCAGCATTTTCGAAGGGTTTTTAAGGCGGAAACCCTTAACTCGCAGGTCTTTGGCCACAACCTGGAGGGCCTAAGCGTTAGGGACAACATGAGCGCGGAAGACGCCGCAAATTCCGTAATGGCACGGATAGTAGAGGCATGCGAGGCTAGCATGTCTCTGAGTGGCACATACACACGCCACCACACCCCAGTCTTTTGGTGGAATGACGCTGTCGCTGAAGCTAGGAGATCCTGCCTTCGCGCAAGGCGTCTCTATCAGCGCGCACGTGGTTCGACAAACTTCGAGGCCCTGGGCCTGGAGTATAAGAGACGTCGGAATATGCTCAAGATTGCGATCCGTTCCAGCAAACGTGAATGTTTCCTCGCTCTGTGCGACTCTGCTGAGCACGACCCCTGGGGCAAGGCCTACCAGCTAGTGGTCAAGCGTTTAAACTCCAGTAGAAACCCACCCCCAACGGATGCGCAAGCGGTACGTTCAATTGTCGACGGACTTTTCCCTGTGGTCGACGAAGAAATGCATGTGCCCCGCCTGACTCCAGTCCTACACTCGGCGGAGTGTACGCTAACCGAGGTCCTTGAGACAGTGAGGCGTCTGAAGCCCAAAAAGGCACCAGGTCCGGATTCGATCCCCAATAACGCATTCAAGCTCGCAGTTCTGCTCTACCCACACGTGTTCGTAGAGCTTTACTCCAAGTGTCTTAGCGAAGGTGTTTTTCCCGATAGATGGAAACTACAAAACCTGGTGTTGCTGCCGAAGCCGGGGAAGCCGCAAGGAGAGGCGTCTTCTCATAGACCCATCTGCCTCATCGACACAGCTGGCAAAGTCCTCGAGGCAATAATCTGCTCGCGTCTGGAAACAGCAATCATGGCAGGGGGCGGCCTATCTGAGTACCAGTTCGGATTCAGGAAGGCGAGATCTACGATCGACGCAATAAACCGGGTGGTAGGATTAGCTGCAAGGGCAATCGAAGGTACAAGATGGAAAGGTGGTGCCAAAGAATACTGCCTAGTGGTAACTCTGGACATCAAAAACGCCTTTAATTCAGCGAGATGGAACAGGATCTTGGAAGCGCTTGGGGCCTTCGGGATTCCGAGCTATCTCATCAAGTGCGTAGCCAGCTACTTCTGCAACAGGAGGATACGTTTCTGGACGGACGCAGGCTTGGAGGAAAGGGTCGTATCTGCTGGCGTCCCACAAGGGTCTGTTTTGGGTCCCCTGCTGTGGAATGTCATGTACGACGGAGTCTTACGCTTGGATTTCGACCCTGGCACCCATATAGTTGGCTTCGCAGACGACGTAGCACTTGTAGTGATAGCCAAGGATCTCACGGCAGCTGAAGAAATAACCAACAGGGCGATTAATAAGGTTGGCCAATGGCTCTCTGCAGCCGGACTGCAATTAGCCGCGCAAAAGACGGAGGCGGTACTCATAAGTAGCCGCAAGCGAGTGGAGACTGCCAGCATCAGGGTCGGCGACACCACAGTTGTCTCCAAGCGGGCTCTAAAGTACCTCGGAGTCATGATCGACACAAGGCTGACTTTTAGAGAGCACTTAGAGTACAGCAGCAGGAAAGCTGCATCGGTAGCGCAATCGCTCTCTAGAATATTACTAAACACGCGTGGACCGAAACAAGGACGGCGTCTCTTGCTATCCAGCGTCATCCGTTCGACTGCACTCTATGCGGCGCCTTCGTGGATAACGGGGATGGAAACTAGATCCTACAGGCGGAGCCTTGAGTCGACGCATCGCTTAAGCGCAATCAGGGTGTGCAGCGCTTTTCGCACCATCTCTGATGACGCCGCACTGGTGATCGCTGGGTTGCTGCCCATCGATGAGTACGCTGCAATTGCATCGGCCTCCTTCACAGCGTCGAGGCAAACTAACAGTTCTACCACTAATCAGCAGAGAGGCCTCGAGCATCGGAGGGCATGGCAGTCAAGTCTGCGCAGATGGCAGGAAAGGTGGGACTCCTCCTCCAAGGGGAGGTGGACTCACACTCTGATCCCTGACATCACTTCATGGGTTTCGAGAAAACATGGGGCAGTGAACTTTTACCTCACACAGCTCCTGAGCGGCCACGGTTGTTTCAGAAGCTACTTGAAAAGATTCAACCACGACGTGTCAGACGAATGCACATGGTGCGGAGCGGGCATTGTTGAGGATGCAAGCCACGTGCTCCAGCACTGCCCTCGCTTCGAAGTAGAACGGTGCCGACTGCAGAATGTAATGGGCAAATGGTGACGGCGAGAAATCTGACGAGGATGATGATTGCAGATCCAGACGTATGGGAGGCGGCCAGCGCCTTCGCCGTGCGCGTAATGGTGGCACTTAGGAAGCTGGAGAGGGAAAGGTCTGCCCAATAAATTAAAGCCCACGGTCTGCGATGCAATACCGGCAGGTCGTCCCGCAGTAGCCGTTATCTTTTATTTTTTGTTCTCACCTTATGTTCCCTGTCATTGTTGCAACTTTTTAATATTAAACGTTTGTAAGTTCTAAGAAATAAAAAAAAAAAAAAACACATACACATACACATACACATACACATACACATACACATACACATACACATACACATACACATACACATACACATACACATACACATACACATACACATACACATACACATACACATACACATACACATACACATACACATACACATACACATACACATACACATACACATACACATACACATACACATACACATACACATACACATACACATACACATACACATACACATACACATACACATACACATACACATACACATACACATACACATACACATACACATACACATACACATACACATACAAACCACCAAAGAAGATATAGTAGCAGCGTTCGGGACCAGGCTCAAAGTGAAGATCGACGTTACCGCCATTAAGAGAGCTACAGTAAGCGTCCCAACTACGGCAGCTAGCGACATCCTTCAAGCAGGAACACTAAAGGTTCGCTGGAATGTCTGCCCCATACGCCTAGACAATACTCCGAGAAGGTGCCTAAAATGCCTAAAATACGGTCATATTGCGTCCAAATGCACCAGCGAAATCGATCGAACTGGCCTCTGCCTAAGATGTGGCAAATCGGGTCACAGGATAAAAGAGTGCAATAATAGCCCTTCATGTTGCCTCTGTGTTGCCAGTGGAAACGCTGATTTTGCACACACGGCAGGTAGCCAGAGGTGCCCATACGGGCCGAAAGGGATGTCTACAGCAAAACAATAATGAGATTTATTCAAATCAATCTCAATCACTGCGAGGCAGCACAAGACTTGCTGTCACAGACTGTTAGAGAGCTCGGCACAGACGTTGCTATTATCAGCGAGCCTTATAAAAGTTTTACTTCCACGACATGGGCACAAAACAACTCGGGAAAAGCCGCGATCTGGGCATGTGGGACCACACCGTGCCAGATAAAATTTTCTGCATCCTTCAACGGTTTTGTTAGAGCCAAAATAAGAGAGTACTGGATTTTTAGCTGCTATCTACCCCCCTCATATAGCCTCGGAGAATTCTGCGGTGTAATAGAAGAGCTGTCGGATCAGATCCGATGCCACAAGCCGGTAATTGTTGCTGGGGATTTTAATGCATGGGCAGCGGAATGGGGCAGCTCCTCCACCAATGCAAGAGGCCAAGCACTTCTTGAAGCATTCGCGTCAATCGACTTGGCACTCCTAAACACAGGCAACGGCTTCACATTCCAACGTGGCAATATAGGATCTATAATTGATCTAACTTTCGTCACCAGTGCACTCTGCACACATGCACGGTGGGTATTGAGTCCCCATTACACAGCTAGCGACCACAATGCAATTATCTGCACAATTGATAATCAGCGGCGGTCGGAACGGCAGATAACGAGACCCCAAATATTCAATTCGAAAATGTTAGATGTCCAAGTCTTCACTAGAACTCTTGAGCAGCACAATATCGAGGCTTATACAGCAGAAGAGCTTAACGCCTGGCTAACCGGCGCGTGCAACGCCTGCATGCCCCGGAAAAATGCCTGTCCCAAGAACCACAGACCAACATATTGGTGGAACGAAGAGATTGCCAAACTCCGTAAGCTGTGTCATCGATCCAGAAGAAGATCCCAGCGCACTCGGGGTAGTGAAGACTCTGAGTCTCACCGTCTAGAATTTGAGGCAAAGCGCAGAGAGCTTAAGATGGCTATTCGCCGAAGTAAAAAGGCTTGTTTCGATGCACTACTCACAGAAGCAGCAAATTATGTATGGGGCAGGCCATACAAAATTGTTATGAAGAGGCTTAAATCCTTCCAGCGCATAGAACCACCTTCTAGCATCGAAATGGATGCAATAGTAAGGGAACTATTTCCCACCCAGGCACCTAGCAATTTTGTCTCAGCTAACTACGATGTAGCAGGCATACCGCCAGTCACATCACAAGAAGTACTAGCAGCTGTAGGACGCATTAGAACCAATTCCTCCCCGGGCCCCGACTGTATCCCGAACGAGGCACTAAAGATTGCTGCCTTCCAGCACCCTGAAAAGTTTGCATTCGCCTTCACCAAATGTCTCAACGATGGCATATTCCCCGATCTATACAAACAGCAGAACCTAGTGCTCTTACCTAAACCAGGAAAACAAATGGGAGAGCCCTCTGCCTACAGACCCATCTGCCTACTAGACTCGACGGGAAAACTCCTAGAAAGAATAGTAGTGGACAGGTTAGACCAAGCCTTGCAGGCCAACCAAGCAATTTCCGAAAACCAGTTTGGTTTTCGCAAGGGAAGATCTACACTAGATGCTATTCGGAAGGTGGTTAAAATTGCTCGAAATGCAACCGCCGGCGATAGATGGAAAGGCGGAACAAAAAAATACTGCCTAATAGCCACATTAGACGTTAAAAATGCCTTCAACTCGGCAAGATGGTCCTGCATATTGGAGGCTCTGCATAACTATAGAGTTCCGCCGTACCTGCTGAAGGTAGTTAGCAGCTACCTCAACAACAGATGGCTGCATGTGGACACCGATGATGGAGCGAAACATTATAGCATTACCGGAGGAGTTCCACAGGGCTCTGTCATGGGGCCGCTACTGTGGAATGCAATGTACAACGGAGTGCTAAACCTGAATATGCCTGAAGGAGTTGAGACCATTGGCTTTGCCGACGACATCGCCTTAGTTTGCGTGGCGAAACATCTAAAAGAAGTGGAAGCTGTTTGCTCGAACGCGATATTCCGAGTTCAGCAGTGGCTAGCCTCAATGGGCCTTCACTTGGCTGAACATAAAACTGAGGCAGTGCTCGTAAGCAGTCGGAAGAAAGTAGAGATTGCAACAATTCAGGCTGGCACCGCGCAAATAACCAGTAAACGCTCAATAAAGTACCTTGGCATACTTATCGATTCCAGGTTAACGTTCAAAGACCACCTCAATGAATCAGCAAAGAAAGCGAGGGCTACCGGCGCTGCCTTATCGCGCCTAATGTGCAACACAAAGGGTCCCACACAGAGCCGCAGATTGCTGCTCCACGGGGTCACAAAGGCCATAATGCTTTATGGTGCTCCGGTCTGGGCCGAGGCCATGGCCACAAAATCGTATGCACGGGACATGGAGTCCGTCTATAGACTCAGTGCGCTCAGAGTCTGCTCCGGTTTCCGCACGATCTCTGGAATAGCTGCCATGGTGCTAGCAGGCACAATTCCTATCCGACTCCTAGCAGACGAGACCAAACAATTGTACAGCAAATTAAAAGACCCGAGAATTACCCAAATCGAAAGGACTGCAATCCGCAAGAGGGAGCGTAGCACAAGTATTTCTAGATGGCAGGCGCTGTGGGACGAGTCTGAAAAAGGCAGATGGACTCACCGACTTATCCCGAATCTTGAAGCATGGCTGAATAGGGGACACGGCGAAGTCAACTTCAACCTGACACAGCTACTAAGCGGACACGGTTGCTTCCGGAGTTACCTTTACAGATTTCGGCATGCTGCAAGCCCAGCGTGCCCATGGTGCAACAACGGTGAGGAAGAGACTGCTGAACACATTCTGTTCAGTTGTGGCCGCTTCGACACTCACAGAAGAAATATGCAAGTGGTACTCGGGGTGCAGGCGTCGGCAACAAATCTGGTACCGCTAATCATACTGCGGAAGGCAAATTGGGATGCCTTCAACAAATTCGCAGCGGTCACCATGGCCGAACTGCGCAGCGTAGAACAACTGGAAAACAGAAGCTGATAAGAGGATGTGCGGTCGAGGCATGAACGTGTGAAGCAATACCCCCGCTGGCAGTCCCACACGCTTTTCCCTCTCCGCAATTTCATATATTCCTAAATCTTTTGTAAATTCTTCTTTCTATCCTTTCCTAAATAAACGAATTAAAAAAAAAAAAAAAAAACATACACATACACATACACATACACATACACATACACATACACATACACATACACATACACATACACATACACATACACATACACATACACATACACATACACATACACATACACATACACATACACATACACATACACATACACACTACACATACACATACACATACACATACACATACACATACACATACACATACACATACACATACACATACACATACACATACACATACACATACACATACACATACACATACACATACACATACACATACACATACACATACACATACACATACATTGGGACAGAACAGAATTCGACGAGAGGTGCAGGTTGTGTTTTTTAAGTGCTCCGTAGTTTGATCGCGACGGTGCCTAGAAATCCAAGTTTATATTAACCAGGGAAGAGACTCTGTGCCACACTACTCACCCGAAGCAGTTTTCTTGTGGCGGCGACTTGCCATAGCCAGGGCCACTAGCGTATAGGCCTTGTGACTGTTTCAACCAGTTTTCATCTTGGTGGTGCCCCCGGGGGGGGATTTGGCGCCTTTTGTCTGCCCACCGCTGCCTCCTTCATTGTATTGGTGCGTAGAAATCATCTCTATTATCCAGTGCCCTCTCTGTCCTGGACACATTACCACTTGTTGCAGCGAATAAAAACAATAGATAGAATAAAAACACTGATCAGCTGAGCGACCAGTGTTGCATAACGCCGAAAGGCTTTGGGCGGTGCCCAGGGCTGCATCCGCCAGGGGGCGCTCAAGTGTCTTTTCTGCTTGGCCGTTAGATTTTAAATCCAAGCCGGGTTACTATCAACGCCTGAATAAATGGACAAAATTGCAGCGTCTATGGATCAAGCACGCTGGGACTGTGCATCTAGTGACCCAGTAGGCGTGGAGCCAATTTTCGGAAAGTCCAACAGGATGATGCGGTCACCAGTGTCATCGCCAGGTGGGCGCCCGTTGCAGGTGCAAAACAGCCAAAACAGCGCGGCTCTGGCAACAAGTCCTACTGTGATATCGGGCATACCGGAGCTTAATGATCTTGGCAGCCTCCTCTGCCAATTGGAGAATACTTTTAAGAAGAAGGATGATGGTAAGCCGCAGGTCCGGCATGTAAATCAGAACACAATGCAGGACATACGGCGGATGATAGAGCTGCAAATTGCCATCTGTCACAAACTACGCGGTGACAAAAGCCAAGCAGCATGTAAGGTTGAGATGGCCACGCAAACTTTGCCGGTCACCGCCAACGCCCAGTCAATTGGAGCCACAGTTAGCCATGCTGACAGCCCGAAGCGGCAAAGAGAAGACGCAGTGGCGCAGAGAAATACTCCACCAAAAAAGCAACGTAGCAGCGGGCAGACGTATGCATCCAAACTAAGAGGCGGCGCAACTAGGCCAAACACGGCGAGAAATCATATCACAGAGCATGCGATAGCACCAGCGCAAGAATCTGCAGGAAAAGATGACTCTGGCCCAGAATGGCAAGTGGTAGGCGCAAAGCGCAAGCCACCTATGCGCAGAGGCAGGCCTGATGCCATAATAATTAAGGCGGACGAGGGGACTTCGTATGCGGATATGCTCAGGATGGTCACCAGGCGCGAAGATGGGCGGCTAAGCTGCGTTAAAGATAACGTTGCAAGGGCCAGAAAGACTCAGAACGGCGACCTCTTGTTGGAGTTAAAAACTAAGGATGAAGGCAACAAGCTACAAGAAGAACTGAGCAGTGTACTGGGAACAACCACCAAAATTCGCATAGTCACTGATGTAACACATCTCGAGTTACGCAAACTGGACTGCCTGGTAACAAAAGCAGATATTATTGCTGCTATAACCAGGGAAACTGGCACCGGCCCAAGCCAAATAATGGTGAAGGCGTTGAGACCCACATTTAACGAAACCCAGATGGCAATTGTTTGCCTGCCAAAGAATAGTGCGGCAATTCTCCTGAAGATAAAGGACTTCGTCGTTGGCCTGTTTAAATGCCAAGTTAAACAGAGAGCAGCCACACAAAGGTGCTACAAGTGCCTAAACTTTGGACACGTTGCCGCTAAATGCAACAGCAGCATAGATCGGACAAACTGGTGTTTTAAGTGTGGACAGACAGGGTATAAGTCAGCGACATGCAACGAAGCCCCAAATTGTTATAACTGCGCAGCGATAGATCGCGACCCCAGAAACCATATTGCTGGTAGCAAAGAGTGCCCCCTGGGCAAAACAGCAGAGCAACCAACCTGTCTATAATGGTTAAGTTCATACAGTTGAACCTTAATCATTGTGCAGCTGCGCAAAGCTTGCTCGCGCAAACGGTGAGGGAATTGGATGTAGATGTTGCTATTCTTAGTGAGCCATACAGAGTAGTGGCTAGCAGCCTGTGGGCAGCGGATATAACTGGCAAAGCGGCTATTTGGACCTGTGGCAAAAACCCACTGCTCATCCAGTCTGTGCAACGAAACAACGGTTTTGTGCGGGCAAAAATAGATGACGTATGGCTCTACAGTTGCTTTTTGGCACCAAGCCTAAACATACGTGAATTTGAGGCTGTGCTTGATCAACTCTCTGCAGACGTGCGTGGAAAGACCAAAGTAGTTGTTGCCGGCGATTTTAATGCTTGGTCTGAGGAATGGGGCAGCAGCTCAACAAACGCGAAAGGCCGCACGGTACTCGAAGCATTCGCCACCACAGATCTGGTAGTGTTGAACACAGGCAGCGAGTTCACATTTAACAGAGCGGGCTACGGCTCTGTCATCGACGTGACCTTCACCAGCAGGCAAATTTTAAACACAGCTAAGTGGGAGCTTTGCAGCCATTATACAGCCAGCGACCATACAGCAATCATGTGCACTATTGGCGACAGTCCAGCAGCAGCTGCAGTTACACCGGACAAACCAAAAATGTATAGGGTGGATACATTTAATCCGGAAACATTCGCATCGACATTATGCTTTCCAGCCATGGTAGGAGATGCTAATGATTTATCTAGGAAATTAATGGCCGCTATCACTGCAGCATGCGACAGCAGCATGGCCGTACGCAGGAGCCATAGCAGGCACAAAAGGTCTGTTTACTGGTGGAATGCTGGAATTGCTGAGGCCAGGAATAGATGCCTGCGGGCGAGGCGATGTTACCAGAGAGCCCGAGGACAAGGAAACTTCACCAGCCTGCAACAAGAATATGCTGATCGCCGCAGATTACTCAACAGGCTAATCAAGGACAGCAAGCGTAAGTGTTTTTTGGACCTGTGCAACGAGGCTGAAACTGACATCTGGGGCATGGCATACAAGCTAGCCATGAAGAAGCTTAAGGCGATAAAGCCAGCAGCACCGTTAGAACAACGCAGTTCCTTAGTGGTCATGGCTGTTATAGGACATACCTGCACCGTTTAGGGCACGAAACCAGTAATGAATGCACATGGTGCCAAGAAGATGTGGCGGAAACACCGGAACACATCATATTCGAGTGCCCAAGGTTCCAGGCAGAGCGACGGAATCTGGCGGTGGAAATGGGAGAGACACCCACAGTCGCCAATTTGACAAAAAACATGATGAGAACAAAACGGTCGTGGTCAGCAGTGTGCAACTATGCATTCGTGACTATGAGCAAGCTAAGGCTCCTTGAGCGAGAACGTCACGCTGGAGGGGCATAACTGATGCCCGCCATTAGCCCTGCGACGCAATACCGCAAGGCAGTTCCGCAGGATTCTCAATGGCAACACACAAAATTTCTCATTCCTTATCTCTGTCCTTTTATTTCTACTTATTAAACCTATGTTACCACCTGTCCTATTAATTGTTAAAAAACTTGTTATTACTTACTACACTACATTTTTCACATTTCAAATAAACGAATTAAAAAAAAAAACACATACACATACACATACACATACACATACACATACACATACAGACACACACACACGGACACTTACAAGTGCGGCAGAGTATCGTGACTCCTTCTTAAAGTTTTTCCCTTTTCGGTGATTCCGCGACTCCTAAAAAAAACTAAAGTAAAACCAAACTGCTCCAATTTGACGTACGAGGCTTACCACTACACGGATTCCCTGTGCTCCGGCTGGTGGTCCCCATTCCAGCTCGTGGGTGGGCCAAAGGGCCAAATCAACTCCAGGAAGAAAGGGGAGTGGTGAGGGGGTGGCTGGCCACTCTTTTTTCCCGCCTCTCATAATTTCACTCGTGTGGGTGAGAAAAAAAAGTTTGCCAATTTCTCCACTTTTCATTCCACCGCGTTGCAGCAACAAATCGAAACAGCTGTGATCACAGTGTTGATCAGCGCCAAAAGCTCAGCCTGAGCCGCCTTGGCAGGGGGCGCCACTTTGCAATTTGAACCGGGAAAAGAAAGCGCCAATTTTTATTTCCCGCGATCTTCAAATTCAAATTTAAATTAGGCGCTGGCGCCAATATCGAGATATGGAGCGATTTGTCTTGTCGATGGACCATCAAGCTCGTTGCGACGACGGATCGGTGCAAGATGCACAATGTCCAGAGGCGGCATTTGCTAAACGGCCAAGAATAGTTCGGTCGCCGCCTGGCAAATTCAACCATATCGAGGCGGAGACGGTGGCTTTACACGGTAATAGCTCAGGAACGGCTGGAACACCGGCAATGGCGCCCAGTAGCCCGGAGACAATCACCTCGCCAAAAGTTGTCTCAAATGTGTCGGAGTTGGACGAGTTGGGCTCGCTCATTTGGGAGATGGACACCATGTTCAACAAAGGTGATGATGGCAAAAAACCAGTACGCCATATAAATCTGGGCACGAAGAATGCAATAGTGCGAATGAAAGAGCTGCACGAAATGCTATGCCATATAATGATCGGCAGCAAAACGGTGGTAAGCTCAAAGTGCGAAATAGCAACCCAAACCTCGCCTCGTAATGCTATTAGGCCGAGAAACGGTGCGAAAAAGATGGATGCAATGGGAAACACGCCCAAACGTCAGAGAGAGGACGTTGGTACCCAGCGCAACACCCCTCCTAAGCGTCAGCGAGCAATTGCGCTAAACACGCCATGCGGCGATCCGGAGCCAGGTACTGGGCAGCGAGCCATTACGGCAGTGCCGCAGGCAGCCCATGGAGCTGCGGAATGGCAGACTGTCACAAGAAAAAGACCGAACAAGCCATCCTTGAGGAAAGCTAGGCCGGAGGTTATCTTAATCAAGGCGAATGAGGGCTGCTCTCATGCCGAAATCCTGAGCCTAGTTACCAGAAGGCCAGACGGCAAGCTCGACGACGTTAAAAATAACGTCAAGAGGACGAGAAAAACGGCTACGGGCGATCTACTTCTCGAGCTTAAGGGGGGTGGAAATGCAAATAGCAAGAAACTGACCGAAGACTTGAGCCAAGTATTGGGTCACCAAGCTTCAGTACGAGCAGCTGGAGCCGATGCGTGGCTGGAAATGCGTAACCTCGACAACTTAGCGACGGAAGAGGAAATCAAAAAGGCAATTAAGCAAAAAATTGGTGATGACGTTGGGCAAGTAAATGTAAGGGGCCTGCGCAAGTCGTACAGAGGAAAACAGATGGCCATCTTGAACATGCCGCGGACTATAGCAGCCACACTATTGAGAGAAGGCTCCATTGAAGTTGGATGGGACGTGTGTCCGATTCGAGAGAGGCAGGCTCAAAAGAGATGCTACAAGTGCCTATGCTTCGGCCACAAAGCGGACAGTTGCACTAGCGCCAAAGATCGCACGAACTGGTGTCTTAGATGCGGCCAGACCGATCACAAGGCAGCCACATGCAACAACAACCCAGTTTGTTTTAATTGCGTAGACGCAAAACGCATGGATGCGAGCCACTACACTGGTAGTCGCCGTTGCCCAATGGTAACTACTGGTGAGCAAGCTTCCAATAAGAACTGATGAAATTTATGCAATTAAATTTAAATCACTGCTCGGCGGCGCATGACTTACTTACGCAGTCAATATTAGAACTGGAGATCGATCTGGCCATCCTGAGTGAGCCGTATAGGATGCTGTCTAGTAACTCCTGGGCTGCAGACACGACGCACAAGGCTGCGATCTGGAGTTGCGGATCAAATGGGCCGCCTATGCAGCACATTAAATCATCGAAATGCTTTGTACGTGCGCTTATTGGAGATGTGTGGGTCTACAGCTGCTACATGGCACCTAGCCTCTCATTAAACGAGTTCGAATCGGCGGTAGATCAACTCGCTATGGATGCCAGAGGCAAAAACCGGGTCATAATTGCTGGCGATTTTAATTCATGGTCAACGGAATGGGGCAGCAGTCAGTCAAATATCAGAGGCCGCACTCTGCTGGAGGCATTAGCAGCTCTGGATCTGGTAGTGCTGAACTCTGGCTCGGAGCACACCTTCCAGAGAGCTGGCTACGGATCGGTAATTGACGTGACTTTCGCGAGCAGTCAGTTGGCCCAGCAAGCTGAATGGAGACTCTGCAGCCACTTCACAGCCAGTGATCACTTGGCCATAATGTGCAAAATCGGCAGATATCCAGCCAATAACGCAAATGCGCGGATAAATTGTAAAATGTACCGGGTGGAAACGTTCAACCCCAATGTGTTCGAGGCTTCACTACAGTTTCCCCAAATAACTGGTGACGCAAACAATTGCGCCAAAATGCTGGTAGACGCGATTTCATCAGCGTGTGATGCCAGTATGGTGACCCGTAGGGGCCACACCAAACAGAAGACAGCAGTCTATTGGTGGAATGCGACCATCGAGGAGGCGAGAAAACGGTGCCTGCAAGCCAGACGCCAATACCAAAGATCACGCGGCAGAGGTGATTTTACCAGCCTACAACTGGAGTTCCTTAACAGGAGAAGCGAACTGAGACGTGCTATTAAGGAAAGCAAAAACAAATGCTTTCTAGAACTTTGTGACGCGGCTGAAAATGACGTTTGGGGCCGGGCATACAAAGTGGCAATGAGAAAATTCAGAGCTGCTAAGCCAGCTACACCAGACGAATCTCAAATGCAGCTGATAGTGGAAACATTGTTCCCAGCCACTTCAGTAGTAGAACCAAGGTCGGCCCTACGCAGTGTAGCAACAGATGCTTGCAACATCAGTCCGGAAGAGGTGCTTCAAGTAGCTGTCGGAATGAATGACCACAAGGCTCCAGGTCCAGACTCAATACCGAATAAGGCACTCAAATTGGCTGCCCGGCTTCACCCCGCTAAATTCGCAAAGGTGTTCAATAAATGTTTGGCAGAAGGCGTGTTTCCCACCATCTGGAAACTCCAGGACCTTGTGCTACTCCCAAAGGCAAACAAGCCAGCAGAAGATCCATCTGCAGACAGGCCGATCTGCCTCCTGGACTCGACAGGAAAGATGTTCGAGAAGCTAATAGCTCTTCGTGTAGAAGCAGCCATCCAACAGTCTGGCGATCTGTCTCCGATGCAGTTTGGCTTCAGAAAGGCTAGATCAACAATAGACGCCTTAACAACAGTCGTCGACGTTGCTAGCAAAGCCATCGAGGGACTACGGTGGAAAGGTGGCAGTAAAAAATATTGTCTGGTGACCACACTCGACGTCAAGAATGCGTTCAACTCGGCGAATTGGAGCAAAATTCTACATGCTTTGAGGTCATTTCAGGTTCCTGAGTATCTAATCACCTTAGTGGAGGACTATTTTAGAGACCGTATACTGCGATATAGCACACAAGGCGGCTCCAAAATGCACTTGGTACAAGGAGGTGTTCCACAGGGCTCAGTTTTGGGCCCCCTATTGTGGAACATAATGTATGATGGGGTTTTTGCGGCTGTCTCTACCACCTGGCACGCAAATCATTGGCTTTGCTGACGATGTGGCGCTCACCTCGGTTGCGAAACACATCCACGAAGCAGAGGAGAAAACTGCAGAGGCGGCGAAAATGGTGAAGCAGTGGCTCGCCAATTCAGGACTCCAACTTGCAGATCACAAAACAGAGGCAGTGCTAATAAGCAGCCGGAAAACGGTCGAAATAGCGAAAATCACACTTGAGACCTGTACGATAGAATCGGTAAGGGCAATTAAATACCTGGGAGTAATGCTGGATACGCGACTCAGCTTTAGAGAGCATCTGGATCATGCCAACATAAAAGCTGCAGACATTGGGCGAGCTATAAATCGCATCCTGCTCAACAACAGGGGCCCAAGACAAATGCAACGGCTACTGCTAGCGTCGGTACTAAGGTCGGTCATGCTATATGGTGCACCTGTATGGGCATCTGCGATGGAGCAAGCAACATATCGGCGCGGGATGGAGTCTACATATCGACTGACAGCGATTCGGGTATGCCGTGGCTTCCGAACTGTTTCGGACGAGGCGGCTTTGGTCATAGCTGGGATGACTCCAATTGATCTGCTAGCACGCGAAGCGAAGTTCATATTTATTAGGAGACAAACCGTGGCATGGACGCAGGCGGAAAAAGAGCAGCAAAAGCAGAGGCCAGGCAAGCGAGCATGGAGGAGTGGCAACGCAGATAGTCCACTTCTACAAAGGGTAGATGGACCCATAGGCTGATCCCCAACCTAAACGATTGGCTTTCCAGACAAAGTGGCGAGGTAACTTTTGAGTTAACACAAATTCTGAGCGGTCATGGCTGTTTCAGGTCATACCTCCACCGTTTTGGCAAAGACAGCAGCCCCGAATGCACCCTTTGTCGTAATGGCACGACCGAGGACCCGGAACACGTAGTTTTCAGCTGCCCAAGATTTTCGTCAGAGAGACTCGAACTTGAGGCCATTCTAGGACGGACACCCACAACTGAAAACTTGGTCCCAGCAATGACTGAGAGCCAGGTGAAGTGGTCTGCGGTCTGCATATATGCAGCAAATATCATGGGCACGCTCCGCCGACTGGAACGCCTAAGAAACGCAGGAGGGGCATAATAGGCCCGTCATCGTCCTGCGAAGCAATACCCCACGGCAGTCCCGCAGGTCCCCGATGGCATCTTATTTTCTTATTTTCTTGAACTATCCTTTTTTTCTCTTCTTTGTTGTTACCTAAATCTATCGTTAATTGTTGTTCTTTTCCTAATAAACGAATTAAAAAAAAAAAAAAAAAAAAACACATACACATACACATACACATACACATACACATACACATACACATACACATACACATACACATACACATACACATACACATACACATACACATACACATACACATACACATACACATACACATACACATACACATACACATACACATACACATACACATACACATACACATACACATACACATACACATACACATACACATACACATACACATACACATACACATACACATACACATACACATACACATACACATACACATACACATACACATACACATACACATACACATACACATACACATACTCATACACATACACATACACATACACATACACATACACATACACATACACATACACATACACATACACATACACATACACATACACATACACATACACATACACATACACATACACATACACATACACATACACATACACATACACATACACATACACATACACATACACATACACATACAGACATACAGACACTGTAAGCTTACAGCCCGTAACAGCGTACATAAGCGGTGCATACTTTCAGGCTGCACCATTTGGCGAACGTTGGAATTTTATTTTAAAACTTCCTAAATTGCGAATCTACTGGGAAACTCGATATTTAGAGTGATAACGGCTTCAGCCGCTGCCATCATTGGCTCCTGCCGCTATGGCAATGCCAGTCAAATGGAGTACGAAGAGGACGGGCAAAGGGCTTCTGCTAGGCGTGTTTTAATACCGCCAGATCAGCCGAGCCAATGGTCAACTCCAACCGCTTGGTCGGCCGATCCCAACGAAGATGCCGTCCCACAGCAGCCGAATCAGATAAACGAAATATGCGAGCCAGATGATACCAAAAACGAAGACCTAGGTATTCTACTCCGGTCAATGGTAAAAAAATCAGGTGAGCTAGCTAAAGCACTGCGAAACGCCAGATATGTGAACAATGATATGAAGGACCAAGCCCAGCGAGTCTTTGCGTTAAACAAGTCTGCGCTATCAGCATTCGCAATCCTTAAAAAAAAGGAGAGTACCATGAGTGTGCAGACACAGTGGACACCACAAGAAAGCAGCAGAACAAAGCTGGCAGACCGGAAAGCTACTCACAAAGGTACACGGGTAAATAAGACCGAGAGCAAGGCACAGCACGATCACAAAGTTCACCATGAATGGAAAATTGTGGAGTCTAAAACAAAAGAGAAGGGCTCAATTGAAGCACAAACCAGATGCTATAATTCTGCATAGTACCGAAGGGGTCTCATATAGCGATATGCTCAAAATGGTAACCAGAAGCCAAGATGAAAAAATGAAAGCCGTTGGAGGTAATGTTACCAAGGTGAGGCGCACAGCGAATGGCGACTTACTACTTGAGCTAAATAAGGGAAGAGCAGACAGCCTTCATAAGCTTAAAGAAGATATTGGCAATGTGCTGGGCGCCAAGTTCGAAACTCGCGCTCTTACAGAGAACATAAGGCTGGAAATACTAGACCTAGACAACGAGACAACCGTGGAAGAGATAGTAACAGCCTTTTCTACCAAGTTGAAAATTGATCTAGAGCCAGGCGCTGTCAAAAGTCTCCGCCCATCATACCGCGATACCCAGAAAGCGCTCATATGTGTTCCGGCTGCAACCGCAGAGACAATCCTCAAGGCCAATAAAATTACAGTGGCATGGTCAGTGTGTCGAATCAGAGTTAATAATGCCCCAGTTAGATGCTACAAATGCCTAAAAACTGGTCACGTCGCTGCCAAATGCAATAGTGACGTTGACAGAAGTGGCTGGTGCTTAAAATGCGGAACCAGCGGGCATAAAATTCGGGACTGCTGTAATGAGGCCAAATGTTTTCTATGTGCAGCAGAAGGACTGACTGCACTCTCACATGTAGCTGGCAGCCAACGATGCCCCTCCGCAAACGGGCGGTCATCCAACGAGACCCGTAAGCATAAAAATGATGATTAAGTTTATCCAGCTTAATCTAAATCATTGCTGGGCAGCCCATGAGCTGCTATCACAGACGGTGGGTGAGTCTAGTACAGACGTAGCTATTATAAGTAAACCATTTAAGGCCAGAACTGGAAACAACTGGTCCTGCAGTATTTCCGGGAAGGCAGCGATCTGGGCTTGTGGAATGCCGTCACTACTGCAGCGCTCCGTCCTAAACAAGGAGCACTATGTCAGGGCAAACATAAGTGGACCCTGGGTCTACAGCTGTTACTTGCCACCAAGTCTGAACATCCAAAGCTTCAGTGATGCCTTAGACGATCTTGCGGCAGACGCACGCACCCGCAGTCCAGTTATTATAGCTGGGGATTTCAACGCCTGGGCTGTTGAATGGGGTAGCAGTCTAACCAATGCAAAGGTAGAGCGCTTTTAGAGGCATTTGCGACACTTAATATAGCTTTGCTTAATGTAGGATCCCAGAATACCTTCAATAGAGCGGGACTTGGATCAGTAATAGACCTGACTTTCGTCAGTGATAGTCTTTATAGGTCATCTAGCTGGGAAATCGCTAATGTATACACTGCAAGTGACCATGAAGCCATACTTTTTCGGTCGGGGAAGCACAACTTGCACCTGTAAGAATTTCTAGCACCGATAAAGCCTACAAGTCCGAAACGTTGAACGTGCAGGCATTTTCAACATTTATTGAGAGGGCCCAATTCTCGCGGAACTCGGCTAGCGTGATGGCCGAACAGCTCTATAGCAACCTGGACGCAGCCTGCAGTGCCAGCATGACGCAAATAAAGAATTACAGGAGACATCATCAACCTGTATTCTGGTGGAGCAGCGACATTGGCGACATTCGCCGGAAATGTATTGCAGCAAGGCGGCGCTACACAAGAGCGAGAAGAAGGACGGATGGTTCATGGACACAGCTTCATGAAGAGTATAGCGTGGCCAGGAAAACCCTGAAGCTTGCAATCGCACGCTCAAAACGGGAAGCTTTTCTGAGACTTTGCGACTCAGCAGACCGTGACCCCTGGGGACGAGCATATAAAATCGTAGTTAAACGCATCTACAGCAACAAGAAGACTGCACCGCTTGAGTACGAGGAGGCAGCCAGGGTAGTAGACCACCTATTTCCGACCAGGATCGTAACGCTATCTCAAAGATGCCCAGTTCCAGTTGAACATTATGAAATTGAACCTGTAACATGTGACGAAGTTCTCGCTATTGCCAGGTGTCTCGAGCCCAACAAGGCCCCAGGCCCGGATTCTATTCCTAACCGCGCATTAAGGTTGGCGATGGTACTACGCCCCGACCCATTTGCTGAAACATACTCGCAGTGCCTGCGTCAAGGAGTGTTTCCCAGAAGGTGGAAATCACAAAACCTAGTGCTAATTCCAAAGCCAGGGAAACCTACAGGGGAGGCATCGTCTTATAGACCGATTTGTCTAGTCGACTCCATGGGTAAGGTACTAGAGAAACTAATATATAACAGGCTGAATGACGCCATTCAGGCTGGAGGTGATCTATCCCCAAATCAATATGGATTTCGGAAGGCGCGTTCTACCACTGATGCAATAAACAAAGTCGCAAATATTGCCTCGAACGCTATAGATGGCGTCCGGTGGAAGGGAGGCAACAAGAAATATTGCCTGGTGGTAACCCTAGATATCAAAACGCATTTAACTCTGCAGACTGGGGATGCGTTCTAGACTCCATAAGCCACTTCAGAGTCCCCGAATACCTTCAAGCCATTATTTGGAGCTATTTCGCGGATAGGCAACTGCGATATGCCACCTCAACAGGACCAGAAGTACGTAGTGTGTCCGCAGGAGTCCCCCAGGGGTCAGTCTTGGGCCCCCTGTTATGGAACACCATGTACGACGGACTTCTAAGGCTCAGCATGCCCCAAGGGTGTGAAGTTGTGGGATATGCAGATGACGTCGCACTAGTGGTTGTTTCCAAAGAGCTGCATAACGTCGAAGAAGCTGCAAACACGGCATTGAACAGAATTACAGAGTGGCTGAGCTCAGTAAGTTTGACTCTGGCTGCCCACAAGACCGAGGCGGTGCTTATCTCCAGCAGGAAAAGGGTCGAAACTGCGAAAATACAGGTAGAAGGTGCTACCATCGTATCAAAAGAGCCATACGATACCTCGGCGTATGGATAGATACACGGCTATCATTCCGCGAACACCTCTCGCATCTCCAGCTTAAGGCTTCAGAATCGATGCGAGCTCTCTCTCGCATCATGTTAAACACGAGAGGACCCAAACAGGGAGACGCATGTTATTGATGAGCGTGACCAGATCAATTATATTGTATGCAGCACCAATTTGGGCGCACGCCATGACCGTTCCGAGCTATAGCAGAGGTATAAGATCAACATATCGCCTCTGTGCTTTACGAGTATGCAGCGCATTCCGCACAGTCTCGGACGATGCGGCATTAGTAATAGCAGGAATGGTGCCAATTGACCTGCTTGTGAATGAACAGGCAACCGTCGCAAATGAAGTGGGTAGAGGAGTAAGCAAAAATGAGGCTCGGGTGGCGGCCAAAAAACGAAACCCAAACACTTTGGCAATCTCGCTGGGACCAATCGGAGAAGGGAAGATGGACGCATCGCCTTATTCCCGACATTAGTCGATGGACGGCAAGAAGGCATGGAGAGGTCAACTACTACTTGACACAAGCCCTTAGTGGTCATGGTTGTTTTCGACAATACCTACACAGGTTTGGCCACGAAGCGGAGCCAACATGCCCATGCGGAGAAGGATTCGATGAGGACGCAGAGCATGTGCTGTTTACCTGTAGCCTTTTTGCCAGAGACCGGCAAAATTTATTTACTAACATCGGCAATCCATTATGCGTGGGAAACCTCACAGATCAAATGATGGCAAGTCCAAGCAATTGGAACGCCATCAACGCTTTGTAGGCATAGTTATGCGCAGCCTGCGCGTAGCTGAACGCCAAAGATCGGGCGCACTCTAAACTCTGCCAGCACCTTTGCGAAGCACTGCCTCAACGCCGTTCCACAAAGGACAGCAGATTCTGTTGCTGCTGCTGCTAAAGTCTATCCCAATTATATGTTTCTTTTTGTTAGTTCCCTTTTGTTAATGTTTGTTGAATAATGCATTGTACATAGTATAAACTGAGTTATTAAATGAAATAAAAAAAAAAAAAAAAAAAAACACATACACATACACATACACATACACATACACATACACATACACATACACATACACATACACATACACATACACATACACATACACATACACATACACATACACATACACATACACATACACATACACATACACATACACATACACATACACATACACATACACAGAAAATCACTCACTGAGGAACGACGCTGGTTTTCGTCGCTCTATCAAAGTCCGGTCTTTTGAACTAGTTTGAGGATCGTGTACGTTCTGTAAATAAAGTGGACGGTGTAAGACGGTGCTGGCAACACAGGCCTACTCACGGTTTTTCCCGAATCGCCGGTCAAACGGTCTCGTTTCAGTTTTTAAGTCTGATAGGGCCGGTTGTGGTCGCCTGATCAGGGGGAGAGGGGGCGCCAGTTGCTCTTCCCGCCTCTCGCGCGCGTGTGTGTTAGTGGGGTGGTCGCTCCCCCATCAGCATCAACATCGATAACGGAGGGAGAGTTATCAATTATCCTGGTTTGAGTCATCGCTCTATTGCATACATTTTTTCTGCATATCTTTTCTTTCTCTTTTTTTTCTCGCCCACTTTTGCACTCAGCTGGATAATCAGACTCGTGGTGTGGGTACCAGCTGTGCACTGGTCAGGCCAACCCGGGCTTAAAAGCACTGATATTGGCACTTGCCAACCCACCGAACGAGTCGTAAGCTTTAGAGCTTTTAAGCTAAGCTTCAAACCTAGCTGCGCGATCCCGCAAAGTGTGGCATACTTCTGGGGTCCCCATCGTACATAGCTGTGTTTCAGCCCCCAGCCGCAAACTCGGTCTGTGGGCCCCAAGGCAAGCACTCAGCCTAGGAGGCGAAAGTACCAGGTTCAAATCCGCACTGTGTAAAAAATTTTAAATTGCATTTTTTCACAGTAATTAATTGTCAGAAAATTTCTAACAATTAATTTGGGTTTATTGGAACCAGTGGTTGGCACTTTCGTCCGTCACAGACCGAAATTTCCAAGTGTGTGGAGCCGAGCAGGGAGCGGCATAACTTCCATATAGAGTCCCAGGGGAAATACCTGGTTGCAAGCAATGGAGGGCTTGAGATCGGCTGGCTCGATGGCGGGGCCAACTAGTGTGCGGCGTCATTCATTGGCGCTCGCCACAGTGCCGGTCAGATGGACTGAATCTGTTTGCGAGGGCAGCCCAGCGAGTCAGCTAGAGATAGAGGCTATGTTCGGGGTGGGGCTTCCGCCAGGAATAGAGGAGATATTTGGTGTGCCCCACGAAACGCCAAAGAGACTGCGTGAAGACTCGATGAGTCCACCAGCAGGCGGTGCGGCACAACCAAAGAAGTCCAAGTTGCAACAAGTTAGAAGTGGCAAGCATGAGGTGGCAGAAATGGGAGTCCTACTAGAGGAGATTGCCGAGCGAATCAAGCCAGAGAGGGAAGGAGGCAAGCGCGCCATCACAAATGCACTTAGAGAGAAAATAGACAGACTGAGAGAGTTGCAGCAGATAGTAAGCCTCGCTCTGCGCAAGAATAGCGACCTTGAACCGGTAGTGGCATGCCCCAGGTGCACAAAGGCACCACGACAATCCTTCGTCAGTAGAGGGCAACAAACGGAAAATCTGCAGCGCCCCAAGTTGCCTCGCCAGAGAGCAGTCGCCAACACTTCGGAAACTTTTTTGCCACAGGAAAATCGCCGGACGCGAGAAAGTTTTTGCCGCATGAGAGGGCGCCACAGCCAGCGCCATCAGCGCCTGCATGGCAGACCGTGACGAGGCAACCGAAACGGACGTTGCCAAAAAAACGTCCGACCGCTATTTTGGTACAGCCAACAAACGAGATGTCATATAGCGACATGCTAAAGTTGGTGACAAGAAGCCAGGACATCAAGCTGCAGGCAGTGGGCGAAAGCGTTCGCTCAGTAAGGCGTACTGCCAAAGGTGATCTCCTACTGGAGCTAAACGCAGCAGGAGCTGAAAATGTAATCCAGCTGAAGGAGGACATTGGATCCGTGCTTGAAGGCCAAGTCGAGGCAAGGGCGCTATCGAATCTGACCAGGTTGGAACTTCTAGACTTGGATGGTGAAACCACTAAGGAGGAAATTGTCCAGGCAATTTCAGCCCAGCTGAGCCTGAAAATTGCCACCGAAGACATTAAGAGTTTGCGCCCAGCGTACGGCGGTAACCAAAGAGCAACAGTCTGTGTCCCGGTATCGGTTGCAGAAGCAATTCTGAAGGCAGTCCAGCTGAAGATTGGATACTCAGTATGCAGGATACGCGTCAGCACATCGGCATCCAGATGCTACAGGTGCCTCGAGTTTGGACACGTGGCAGCAGCATGCAACAGCACTGTCGATAGGACAAATTGGTGCCTAAGGTGCGGTGGCAAGGACCACAAGGCGAAGGATTGCAGTAGCGACCTCAATTGCTGCATATGCGAGTCAAGAGGGATAACCGAGCGTAAACACGTGGCAGGTAGTCAGCGGTGCCCTTCAAAAACGCAGGCGGGGCCCACAAAGTCGTCTCGTCCAAGGCGAAATGTTTAGTTTTATCCAGCTAAACCTAAACCACTGCGAGGCCGCTCACGAGCTGCTCAAGCAGAGGGTGCGCGAGATCAGAGCCGATGCGGCTGTAATCAGCGAACCTTTTCGTAGGAAAACCACACCCGACTGGACGTATAGCACGTCAAGCAAGGCCGCCATCTGGGCATGCGGAAACCCGCCCACGCAGCTTCTTGCCCAGCTAGCTGGCGAGCATTTCGTCAGGGCGCTGGTAAACGGGACATGGCTGTACAGCTGCTATTTGCCGCCCAGCCTATGCCTCACAGACTTCTGCAAGGCATTAGACGAACTGACATCCGACGCAAGGACGCACAGACCTACCATAATCGCGGGAGATTTCAACGCATGGGCACAGGAATGGGGAAGCTCCTCTACAAACGCCCGCGGCCGCGCTCTACTGGACGCTTTCGCCTCTCTGGACGTCGAACTGCTGAACCAAGGCGCCCAAAATACTTTCAATCGGGCCGGTAGGGGATCCGTGATAGATCTCACATATGTAAGCAGTTGTCTCGCAACGACATCTGCCTGGAAGCTGGACAACTGTTACACGGCGAGTGATCATGAGGCGATACATGTCACTATGGGCCGTGCACCGGACAGACAGCAACGCACAGCGCAGCCCCTCCTTGCTGACATGCCCTTCCGAGAAGACTCTCTGGACCCACAGGCGTTCTCTGCAATGCTGTGCCGGCAAACCCTCACAACATCCACGGCGCAAGAAATGGCAAACGAAGCCTGCAGGATGATGACAGCCGCCTGCACGGCAAGTATGGCCCAATCCAGGCCCTTTAGAAGCCACCAGAAGCCGGTATTCTGGTGGAACGGCGAAATAGAAGACCTGAGGAGATCCTGTATGGCCGCGCGACGAAAATACCAAAGAGCAAGGAAGCGCATGGACTCGGACTGGACACTCTACCATGCCGATTACAGCTCGGCTAGAAGGTCCCTCAAGAAGGCTATTCTCTCTGCGAAAAGGGAAGTTTACCTGCAGCTGTGCGATTCCGCAGAGCACGATCCATGGGGCAAGGCATACAAGACAGTGGTTAAGCGGATACAGGCAAACCGCCATCCCACCCCGTCTGGCGCTGAAGAAGTCGCTCGTATTGTCGACGGCCTCTTCCCAAACCGCCCCGTCCCCCCTTGCATAGCCCACCCCCCAGTATCGGTAATACATTCGATCAAGGCGATCTCGTCTGAAGAGGTACTGGCGGCGGCCAAGTCGCTCCAACTTGGCAAAGCACCCGGCCCGGATAGGATCCCAAACCGCGCCGTAAAACTGGCTCTGTCCCTAAGACCAGACGACTTTGCAGCCGTCTTCAATCGCTGCCTCACGGAGGAATCTTTCCCGAGCAATGGAAGACCCAGAAGTTGGCCCTTCTGCCAAAGCCGGTGAAGCCAGCAGATGTATCGCCCTCGTACAGGCCGATATGTCTGGTAGACGGTATAGGCAAGGTGTTTGAGGGTCTTATCGGAGCGAGGTTAAACGAGCACGTCAGCGAGTGCGGAGGCCTTTCGGACAACCAATTTGGTTTCCGTAAGGCAAGATCCACCATCGACGCAGTCAGCAAGGTGGTCAGCATTGCCAGCAGCGCCATCGAGGGCACAAGATGGAAAGGTGGCACCAAGCAGTACTGCCTTGTCGTCACACTTGACGTAAAGAACGCATTCAACACTGCGGATTGGAACTGCATCCTGAGCGCCATCCACGAGCTCGGCGTCCCTCCGTACCTCCTCGCCATAGTTCGGAGCTTTTTCAGGCTGAGGACCCTGATATACGACACCTCGGACGGCCCCAAAAGTCGGAATGTGTCTGCCGGAGTGCCACAAGGCTCGGTCTTGGGACCGCTTCTCTGGAATGTGATGTATGACGGAGTACTGCGTCTCTCACTCCCGCCAGGTTGTGAATCCATTGGCTATGCTGACGACGTGGCTATCGTAGTTGTTGCCAAGGAGCTAGAAATGGTAGAATCAGCGGCCTCGGTAGCTATAGCCGCTGTTACACGGTGGCTACATTCGGTTGGCCTAGCCCTGGCAGCCGAAAAAACGGAGGCGGTCCTGATAAGTAGCAGAAAGATAGTCGAACATGCCTCAGTGTACGTAGATGGTTCCACAATCACCTCAAAGCGGGCCATCAGGTATCTGGGTGTATGGCTAGACACGCGCCTATGCTTCAGAGAGCATCTGGAGAATGTCCAACTGAGAGCAGCGAGTACATGCCAGGCGTTATCAAGGATAATGCTGAACACGAGAGGCCCGAAACAAGAGCGAAGACTTCTGCTGATGAGCGTGCTGAAGTCAACCATCCTGTACGCGGCACAAATCTGGGCCAGCGCCATTCACATCAAGGCGTACAGCAGGGGCATCACCCCTACCTACCGTCTCTGCGCGTTAAGGGTCTGCAGCGGATTTAGGACGGTCTCGGAGGAGGCAGCACTGGTCATTGCAAGCATGATTCCCATCAATCTGCTTGCGGAAGAGGCCAGGATCATCGCAGACGCGACAAAACGAGGCGAACTAAAACGGCCGGCCAGTATAGATGCAAGGTCGCAGAGCGTTGCCACTTGGCAAGAGCGGTGGGATTCGTCGATCAAGGGGAGATGGACCCACACCCTTATCCCCAAGATCAGGCCATGGATGGAAAGGAAGCATGGACAAGTGTCTTTCCATTTGACCCAGTTCCTCACAGGACACGGTTGTTTCCGGTCCTACCTGCATAGATTCGGGCACGAGGCGGAGCCGTACTGCTCGACGTGTGGCGTAGGATCGGTGGAGGATGCAGAACATGTCCTTTTCACATGTACAAGATTTACCAGGCAACGGCGGCTTCTGGAGGTGAAGGTTGGCACAGTGCTGACCGCGGAAAATCTGGTGCCGATTATGCTGTCAGACGCGGCGGCATGGGAGGCAGTAAGCAGCTTCACAGGTTTTGCGGCAATCAGCCTAAGAAAAGCAGAGCGTGAGCGAAATGGCCACAACTAATAGGTTCTAAGTTTTTGCGAAGCAATTCCCCATGGGACGTCCCGCAGAAACCTCCCTATTATTTATTTTATCGTGCCTTTCACCTTTTGCACTGTATATACATATGTTATATTCCACAATAAATGTAGTTTATGAATTAAAAAAAAAATACACATACACATACACATACACATACACATACACATACACATACACATACACATACACATACACATACACATACACATACACATACACATACACATACACATACACATACACATACACATACACATACACATACACATACACATACACATACACATACACATACACATACACATACACATATAGGGGCTCAAATCCGCTGCGGGTAATTTTGGATTCTAAAATTATTTTTTATTTTTTATAAATTTATTTTGCCATTGCACACCGAGCGGCCCATATTCCCGCTGCCTGCTGGAATTATCTAAAGGAAGCCGAGACGGAGCGGTATAACTCCCAACGCTCACCAGGGGGAAATACCTGGTCGTCAGGCCGTAGATAATGGAAGGCGAGGAGCTAATCGTGTTTGGGCGTAGCAGATTGCTGCTACATTCGCCACCAATCTATGGCGAGCTGCCATTGCAAGCGGCTGCTAGCAAGCAAGAGGACACCCCAAAGAGATCGCGGGACGCCATGAGCCCAGATGGAGAAGCCACTAACGCTAATGCCTGCGCCCCACCGAAAGATCAAAATTGCAGCCTTTCTGCAATGAACTTACGGAAATGGGCATACTATTGGAGGAAATCTCGGAGAGGATCAAGCCTGAGAAGGAAGGAGGCAAGAGGGCCATCACCAACGCCCTTCGTGAAAAGGTGGAGAGGCTGAAAGAGCTGCAGGCGGAAGTCAGCTCCCGGTGCAGCGGACATTCGATCGAGTCAGCTCCGTCGGATGCATGCCCCAATTGCTCGAAGGCGCCACCCGAGCGTGCCAGCCGTGGGCAGCAGACCGACGCAATGTCCTCCAGGACCACGCTATCCCGGACAACTCAGACTTCACCAGTGGCAAAGCGAGTAGACAAGGCACCGGGTCCATCTGAACCGGCTGGAAAGCAACTGCGGCAGCCGAGTGCTCACGCTCCCAAGCAGCGTCCTAAAAAGCGGCAACCTGAAGAATCCCAGCAGCAGCAGCAGGCTCCACCTACTCCTCAAGGCGACAAACCGCACCACACAACAGCGGACATCGGGACAACCGAGGACAATCAAGGCTGGAAAACAGTCGGCCCATCAAAGCCTCGACGTGGAGCATCCTTGCAGCAGGTCAAACCAAGAATCAGGCATAGACCGGATGCAATTCTGATCGAGGCCAGCGGCGGGCTCAGTTATAGCCAAGTCTTATCTATGGTGACCAGGCGTACGGATGGTAAACTACTCCACGTTCGTGAGCATGTCTCCAGAGTACGTCGCACAGCCAAAGACGCGCTGCTACTGGAGCTTCGCAAGGACTCGGCTACGAGTATACACTCGCTCCAAGACGATATCACCCAAGTGCTGGGCGCAACAGCCGATGTGAAGGCCCTCGCACAGCTTAGAACGGTAGCAATCTTCAACCTAGATGCAGCGGTGACACCTGAGGAGATTCTAGCGAAGCTATCCTCGCAAGCGAAGGTAGAAATGAACGCGCTAACAGTCAAAAGCCTTCGGGCAGGTCTTAGGAACTACCAGACGGCAATTTTGAGTGCACCTGAGGCCGTGGCTCGGAAGCTTATCGAACTCGGTCGCGTAGAGATAGGCTGGACTAAGTGCCGAATTAGAGAGCTCGAGCAGCGGCCATTGCGCTGTTTCAAGTGCCCTAGCTACTGGCCACATCGCCGCGAAGTGCTCAAGCGAGGAGGACAGATCAGACTGTTGCTTTAAGTGTGGTGTAGCAGGCCACAAGGCAGCCGTCTGTCCCTCAGTGGAACCGCACTGCTTTCTCTGCGCAGCACAGGACTTCAGCCCAAGAAACCACCTTGCGGGCAGCCGTCTTTGCCCAGCTACAGGCGTGTCGAGGACCCAAAAGTAGCTTAAATGACCCAGCCAGCCATGAATATCCTGCAGTTAAACCTGAACCACTGCATCGCAGCCCAAGACCTGCTGCAGCAGACTGTTCGGGAGTTGAGAGCGGACATAGCCCTGCTGAGCGAACCATACAAAACCGGCACAGGCCCTTGTTGGGCCAAGGACTCGAGCGGCAAAGCAGCACTGTGGTGTTGTGGTAAAAGCGACTGCGTACTGCAGGATATTCTAAACGAGAATGGTTTTGTGAGAGCTAGGTTTGGCAGTTACTGGCTCTACAGCTGCTATCTCGCGCCTAGCTTAACCCTGGAGCAGTTTGGCAGAGCGGTGGACCGCATCGCTGATGACGTTAGAGGACGACAACGAGTAATTATAGGTGGCGACTTTAATGCTTGGTCAGTCGAATGGGGAAGTTCTCGCTCGGACGCTCGTGGTAGATTGCTGTTGGAAGCTTTCGCCAACTTAAGCATCTCTTTGCTAAACGTTGGTTCCCAGAACACCTTTAGAAGGGCCGGCACAGGATCTATTGTAGATCTCTCATTTGCCAGCGATAGCATCGCCGCCTCAGCCACTTGGAGAGTGGGATCAACGTACTCGGCGAGTGACCACGAAGTCATCACCTTTACCATCGGCGACAGCAGGCACCCGCTTCCAAAGACGCAACAATTCCGGAGGGTTTTTAAGCCGGAAACCCTCAACCCGCAACTCTACGGCCACTACCTGGATGGTCTGACCGTCAGTGAAAACATGTGCGCGGAGGATTCCGCAAATTGCGTAATGGCACGGCTAGCCGAGGCCTGTGAGGCTAGCATGTCTCAGAGTGGCACATACACACGCCACCACAAACCAGTCTTTTGGTGGAACGACGCTATCGCCGAAGCTAGGAGATCCTGCCTTCGCGCAAGGCGACGTTATCAGCGCGCACGACGTTCGACAAACTTCGAGGCTCTGGGTCTTGAATATAAGAGACGCCGGAATATCCTCAAGACTGCGATCCGTTCCAGCAAACGAGAATGCTTTCTGGCTTTATGCGACACTGCTGAGCACGACCCCTGGGGCAATGCCTACCAGCTAGTGACCAAGCGTCTAAACTCCAGCAGGTACCCACCACCGACGGATGCACAAACGGTACGCTTAATTGTCGACGGACTTTTCCCCGAGGTTGACGAAGCAATGCGTGTGCCCCCTCTGACTCCTGCCCTACACCCGGCGGAGTGTACGTTAGCCGAGGTCCTCGAGACGGTGAGACGACTGAAGCCCAAAAAGGCACCAGGTCCGGATTCGATCCCCAACAAGGCATTCAAACTCGCAGTGTTGCTTTACCCACAAGTGTTCGCAGAACTTTACTCAAAATGCTTGAGCGAAGCTGTCTTTCCCGATAGGTGGAAACTACAAAACCTAGTGTTGCTGCCAAAGCCGGGGAAGCCGCTTGGAGAGGCGTCCTCCTATAGACCCATCTGCCTCATCGATTCAGCTGGAAAAGTCCTCGAGGCAATAATCTGCTCGCGGTTGGAATCGGAAATCATGGCGAGGGGCGGTCTATCCGAGCACCAGTTTGGTTTTAGGAAGGCGAGATCTACGATCGACGCAATCAACCGGGTGGTAGGCTTGGCTGCAAGGGCAATCGAAGGAACGAGATGGAAAGGCGGTGCCAAAGAATATTGTCTCGTGGTAACACTTGACATTAAAAACGCCTTCAATACAGCGAGATGGAATAGGATCTTGGACGCGCTTGGGGCCTTTGGCGTTCCGAGCTATCTTATCAAGTGCATTGCCAGCTATTTCTGCAACAGGAGGATACGATTCTGGACGGACGCAGGACTAGAGGAAAGGGTCGTATCTGCTGGCGTTCCACAAGGGTCTGTCTTGGGTCCCCTGCTATGGAACGTCATGTACGACGGTATCCTACGCTTGGATTTCGAGCCTGGAACCCACATAGTTGGCTTCGCAGACGACGTTGCATTGGTAGTGATAGCCAAGGAACTCACGGTAGCCGAAGAAGTAACCAACCGGGCGATCATCAAGGTTGGCCAATGGCTCTCTGCAGCCGGTCTGCAGTTGGCCGCCCAAAAGACGGAGGCGGTACTGATAAGTAGCCGCAAGCGAGTTGAGACTGCCACCATTAGGGTCGGCGACACCACCGTTGTCTCTAAGCGAGCCCTAAAATACCTAGGAGTCATGATCGACACAAGGCTGACTTTTAGAGAACACCTGGAGTACAGCAGCGAGAAGGCAGCATCAGTAGCGAAATCGCTCTCCAGAATGCTACTCAACACGCGTGGACCGAAACATGGACGGCGTCTCTTGCTATCCAGCGTCATACGATCGACTGCACTATACGCGGTGCCTTCGTGGATAAAGGGGATGGAAACGAGATCCTACAGGCGAAGCCTTGAGTCGACGCATCGCTTAAGCGCAATCAGAGTATGCAGCGCTTTTCGCACCATCTCTGACGACGCCGCACTGGTGATCGCTGGGTTGCTGCCCATCGACGAATACGCAAACATCGCGTCGGCCTCCTTCACAGCGTCAAGACAAACAAATAGCACTTTCACAGACCAGCAGAGAGGCCTCGAGCATCGGAGGGTATGGCAGTCGAGTCTGCGTAGATGGCAGGAAAGGTGGGACTCCTCTTCCAAGGGGAGGTGGACACACACACTTATCCCTGACATCACTTCATGGGTTTCCAGAAAAAAACGGGGCAGTAAACTTCTACCTCACACAGCTCCTGAGCGGCCACGGATGCTTCAGAAGCTATCTGAAGAGATTCAACCATGACGAGTCGGATGAATGCACATGGTGCGGAGCTGGCATTGTAGAAGACGCAAGCCATGTGCTCCAGCACTGCCCACGCTTCGACGTAGAAAGGTGCCGTCTGCAGAACGTAATGGGTGAGCTGGTGACGGCGAGAAATCTCATCAGGAGGATGACCGTCAGTGCCTTCGCCGTGCGTGTAATGAAGGTACTCAGGAATCTGGAGAGGGAAAGGTCTGCCCAATAAACAATTAAAGCCCACGGTCTGCGATGCAATACCGACAAGTCGTCCCGCAGTAGCCGTCATCTTTTATGTTTTGTTCTCACCTTATGTTCCCTGTTTATTTGTAACTTTTTGTATTATATATTCGTAAGTTCTAAAGAAATAAAAAAACACATACACATACACATACACATACACATACACATACACATACACATACACATACACATACACATACACATACACATACACATACACATACACATACACACGGCATAACTTCCATATAGAGTCCCAGGGGGAAATACCTGGTTGCAAGCAATGGAGGGCTTGAGATCGGCTGGCTCGATGGCGGGGCCAACAAGTGCGCGGCGCCAGTCATTGGCGCTCGCCACAGTGCCGGTCAGATGGTCTGAATCTGTTTGCGAGGGCAGCCCAGCGAGTCAGCTAGAGATAGAGGCTACTTTCGGGGTGGGGCTTCCGCCAGGAATAGAGGAGATATTTGGTGTGCCCCACGAAACGCCAAAGAGACTGCGTGAAGACTCGCTGAGTCCACCAGCAGGCGGTGAGGCACAACCAAAGAAGTCCAGGTTGCAACAAGTTAGGAGTGGCAAGCATGAGGTGGCAGAAATGGGAGTTCTACTAGAGGAGATAGCCGAGAGAATCAAGCCAGAGAGGGAAGGAGGCAAGCGTGCCATTACGAACGCGCTTAGAGAGAAAATAGACAGACTGAGAGATTTGCAGCAGATTGTTAGCCTCGCTCTGCGCAAGAACAGCGACCCAGAACCAGTAGAGGCATGCCCCAAATGCACCACATCGCTAACGAAATCCTTCGCTACCAAAGGACAGCAAACGGATAACTTGCAACAGGCAAGAACGCCCCGCCAAAAAACAGTCGGAAACACTTCGGAAACTTTTTTGCTGAATGGAAAAAATCCCCGGCCGCAAGGAAATTTTTTGCGAAACGCAGGCCAGCAATCAGAGCCCGCTTGGCAGACAGTGGCTGTGCGACCAGAGAAAAAGGCGATACCCAAGAAGCGTCCACCCGCTATTTTGGTCCAAGGAAAAGGCAATGTCTCGTACAGCGAGATGGTGAAGCTGGTTACTAGGAGCCAGGACGAGAGGCTTATCGCTGTGGGCGACAGTGTTCGCACTGTAAGACGAACTGCGAAGGGAGACCTGCTTCTGGAGCTAAATCCGTCTGGCGCCGAAATAGTCGGCCAGTTGAGAGAGGACATAGGAGTGGCCCTAGCCGGACAGGTTGAGGCGCGCGCATTGTCAAATCTCACCAGGATTGACGTGCTGGATATGGACGGTGAGACCACGAGAGGCGAGATAGTACGCGCGTTAGTAGATCAACTGAGCGTGCGAATTGAAGACTCGGACATAAAAAGTCTGCGCCCGGCACACGACGGCTGTCAAAGGGCAGTCTTATGCGTTCCGTCATCAGTGGCCGAGATCATCTTGAAGGCTGGCAACCTCAAGATAGGATTTTCTGTGTGCCGCATCCGCAAAAACACATCGGCGGTCAGATGTTACAGGTGTCTGACGTTCGGCCATGTAGCAGCTCGGTGCTCGGACCCGGTGGACAGGACAAACTGGTGCCTGAGATGCGGAGGCAAGGATCACAAGGCGAAGGAGTGCAGTAACGCACTTAACTGCTGTCTATGCGAGGCGGCCGGCATAAGCAATAGAGCCCACGCGGCCGGTAGCCAGCGATGCCCATCAACGACGGGAGTACCACCAAAGGCGATCGATAACGGCCACCAAAATGAGTAGATTCCTCCAGCTGAATCTTAACCACTGTGAGGCAGCACACAACCTACTTGCGCAGAACATCTATGAAGCCAAAGCGGAGCTCGCGATCATAAGCGAGCCCTTCAGAAGAAAGTCCACTGGCAATTGGGTGGCCAGCACCACCGGTAAGGCTGCACTTTGGGCATGCGGCGCCTCTCCAATCCAATTGCGACACCCTATGGCAGGAGAGCACTTCGTACGCGCACAGGTAGACGGAAAATGGGTCTACAGCTGCTACCTGCCCCCCAGCGTGAGCCATGACAACTTTTGCAAAGCGCTCGACGAGATAGTTAACGATGCGCGCTCTCGCAATCCCCTCGTTATTGCAGGGGACTTCAACGCATGGGCCCTTGACTGGGGAAGCGCCGTTACCAATGCGAGAGGACGCTCGCTTCTGGAAGCCTTTGCATCACTGGACGTAGCCCTCCTGAACAGAGGGTCACGTTTTACATTCAGCAGTGCAAACGGCGGATCCGTCATAGACCTCACCTTCGTAAGCGGTGGGCTATACAGGTCTTCATCATGGTGCGTCGGCGAAATCTATACGGGCAGCGATCACGAGGCGATAATATTCTCGCTAGGTGTCACCCAACCCCGTCGGGTGGCGCCGCCCCAAAGCAGGGTATACAAGAGCGACACTCTGGACGTAAGAGCCTTCGCCGATGCATTGGCGGTACACGAGTGGACCCAGAGCACAGCTCAGCGAATGGCAGACCAGCTATCCAGCATGCTGGCTGCATCGTGCAACGCGAGCATGGCGGTAAGGAGACCTTTCAAGGGACGTCAGCAACCGGTCTTCTGGTGGAAAAGCTCCATCGGAGATATACGTAGAAGGTGCCTAGCCTCTAGGCGGCGTTACCAGAGAGCAAGGAAGCGAGGATTAGAGACATGGCCGCAACTATGGGCAGCCTATAGCGTATGTAGGAAGGAGTTGAAGAAGGCTATATACGAAGCAAAGCGGCAAGTGTACCTCAGTCTCTGCGACTCGGCCGATCGGGACCCTTGGGGCAAGGCGTACAAGATCGTGGTCAAGCGAGTCTACGCCAACAGATTCTCTTCTCCTACTGAAGCCAGCGAGTTGGAACGAATTGTCTGCGATCTCTTCCCCCAGCGCGCGGATTCCCTAAACTGTAGGCGCGCTGAACATGTCGATTCCCGCTACCACGTCCCAGTCACTACCGATGAAGTGCTTGCGGCCGCCAGGTCGCTGAAAGAAAACAAGGCCCCGGGCCCTGATTGCATTCCCAACCGCGCCCTTCGGCTGGCGATGGCAACTCGCCCGGAAATATTCGCGGCAACCTTTGACCAGTGCCTGAAGGAGGGAGTATTCCCATCTCAGTGGAAGCTGCAAAAGCTGGTGCTGCTACCCAAGCCTGGGAAACCAGCAGAGGCAGCGTCATCATATCGCCCAATCTGCCCCCAATCTGGAGGTGCGAAGGAATACTGCCTGGTGATCACCCTGGATGTGAAGAATGCCTTCAACACGGCGGATTGGGGCTGCATTCTTGATGCGGCCAGTAGCTTCGGGATTCCGTCGTACCTGTACGAGGTGATATGGAGCTTCTTCTCAGGGAGAAAGCTGGAGTATGCTGCGTCGTCAGGATCCGTTCAACGGCAGGTGTCCGCAGGAGTGCCTCAGGGCTCGGTTCTGGGTCCGCTTCTGTGGAACATCATGTACGATGGCATCCTTCGACTGGACATGCCGAGTAGGTGTCAGCTAGTCGGCTACGCGGACGATGTTGCGGTTGTAGTGGTGGGCAAGATTCTGAAGGATGTGGAGTCAATGGCAAATACAGCCATTGCATCCATCACGAACTGGCTGCGCTCGGTGGGCCTAGTACTAGCGGCGCACAAGACAGAAGCGGTACTAATTAGCAGCCGGAAGTTAGTGGAAACGGCCACCGTTACAATCGACGGCATTGAGGTGAAATCGGTTAGAGCAATTCGTTACCTAGGAGTGTGGCTCGACACAAGATTGTGTTTCCGAGAACACCTAATGGCGGCACAGCGGAAGGCAGCGGAATCGGGGAGAGCACTCGCCAGGATTATGCTCAACACGAGAGGGCCCAGACAGGAGCGGAGAATGTTGCTGATGAGTGTGGTAAAATCACAAATATTGTACGCAGCCCAGATCTGGGCACCGGCCATGGAGGTCGAAAGCTACCGCCGCCTCATCAGTCCGACTTATCGACTCTGCGCTCTCAGAGTCTGCAGCGCCTTTAGGACTGTTTCGGAGGATGCAGCCCTAGTAGTCGCTGGCATGGTGCCCATCGACATCCTGGCAGACGAAGCTCGTGTCGCTACAGAGGCCATCAGCAGGGGCATTCCGAAGAACGTAGCCAAAGCCGACGCTAGAAGGCTCGCAGTGAGGAAATGGCAGGACCGATGGGATGCTGCAACAAATGGCAGATGGACGCATCGTCTCATCCCAAATATCGAGGCTTGGGTCGGTAGAAAGCACGGGCAGGTGAACTACTACCTCACGCAGGTGCTGAGCGGTCATGGCTGCTTCCGCCAATACCTAAATAGGTTTGGCCATGACCACTCTCCAACGTGTCCTGCGTGCCCTGAAGGAGCAATTGAGGACGCCCGCCACGTCGTTTTCAGTTGCGGCCGCTTTATGGGGGATAGACAGCGGGTTGAGCAAGCGATCGGACAATCCCTATCGGAGGCCAGCCTGGTACCCAGCATGCTGGAAAGCGGGGTCAACTGGGCGGCGGTGAGCTCATATATCGGAGTCGTCATGCGAGAACTAAGAAGACTGGAGAGAGAGAGGGCCGGATCCGCATAGAAGTTGCCACAAGCCCGGCGAAGCAATTCCCAATGGGACGTACCGCCGGGCGGGCATCTTTTGTGTATTCATGTTCCTTTCATGATCCTTTCAGTTTGTTGTATTTCGTTGGCTTATATGTTATTTTTTGTTAATAAATGAATTAAAAAAAAAAACATACACATACACATACACATACACATACACATACACATACACATACACATACACATACACATACACATACACATACACATACACATACACATACACATACACATACACATACACATACACATACACATACACATACACATACACATACACATACACATACACATACACATACACATACACATACACATACACATACACATACACATACACATACACATACACATACACATACACATACACATACACATACACATACACATACACATACACATACACATACACATACACATACACATACACATACACATACACATACACATACACATACACATACACATACACATACACATACACATACACATAGGGCAAGGAAGCGGCTGGACGTAAACTGGCCACAGATGCACTCCTCTTTTAGCCAAGCGAGAAAATCACTGAAGAAGGCCATCCTTGCAGCCAAAAAAGTGAAAAATTTGTGTGACTCAGCTGAGCACGACCCCTGGGGTAAGGCCTATAAAATAGTAGTAAAACGTATCCATGCAAACCGGCAATCCGCGCCAACAGGTGCCGCAGACCTCAAAAAAATAGTCGACGCTCTCTTTCCAAGCCGATCGAACCCCTTTAGCGCACTGCCCATCGCACCTGCAAGGCTTTCTACCATCGATGCAGTCTCCACAGAAGAAATTTTAGTCGCAGCCAAATCGCTTAAGCCCGGTAAGGCCCCAGGCCCGGATTTATTCCCGAATCGTGCAGTCAAACTGGCTATGACGCTACGCCCAGAAGCATTTGTTGAAACCTTTAATAAATGCTTATTGGAGGGAGTTTTTTCATCGCAGTGGAAAGTTCAAAAACTGGTATTGCTGCCAAAGCCGGGGCAGCCACCTGACGTAGCATCCTCCTACAGGCCGATTTGTCTAATAGACACAGTCGGCAAAGTCCTGGAAGGACTAATCAACACCAGGTTAAACGATCTAATCAGCAGGAGCAATGGGCTCTCGGAAAACCAATTCGGCTTTCGGAAGGCAAGGTCGACGATAGACGCAATCAGCAAAGTAGTTAATATTGCTGCAGATGCAATCGAGGGCTCCCGGTGGAAGGGCGGCTCTAAAAAATACTGCCTGGTCGTCACAATAGACGTTAAGAACGCCTTCAACACAGCGGACTGGGGCTGCATCCTGGGCTCGGTGTGTAGGCTGGAAGCGCCGGTTTACCTGCAAGCCATCATACGGAGTTATTTTGATGGGAGAGTGCTGCGATTCAACACAGATGAGGGCTGCGACAGTCGCCACATTTCTGCCGGAGTTCCACAAGGGTCCGTATTGGGCCCGCTACTGTGGAACATAATGTACGACGGCATTCTGAGGATCGCTCTACCACAAGGATGCGAAACCATCGGATACGCAGATGACGTGGCGTTAGTGATCGTAGCCAAGGATCTGGCGACGACTGAAGCGTTTGCATCCGGCGCGATTGAAAAAATTACGAGCTGGCTTCACTCAGTCGGTCTCTCACTGGCAGTGCACAAAACGGAGGCGGTGCTTATTAGTAGCAGGAAGACAGTGGAAGTTGCGAGGATACTAGTAGAGGGATCAGAGATTGTCTCAAAGCGGGCTATACGTTACCTGGGCGTATGGTTAGACACTCGTCTATGCTTTCGGGAACATCTGAGTCACGTACATACCAAGGCGGCGAGTACTGGGCAGGCCTTGTCCCGAATCATGTTAAATACCAGAGGCCCGAAACAGGAGCGCAAGCTGCTGCTAGCGAGTGTGCTAAAGTCAGTGATATTGTATTCAGCGCAAGTATGGTCACACGCTCTTCACGTCCCGTCATATAGCAGAGGCATTAAAGCCACATACCGTCTATGCGCACTTCGAGTGTGCAGCGCTTTCAGGACCGTTTCGGAGGACGCTGTGTTGGTAATTGCGGGTATGATCCCAATCGACCTACTTGCCGACGAAGCCAAGGCGATCGCCGTAGCTGTCAGCCGCGGCACACCCAAAAAAGAGGCCAGCTCTGAGGCGAGAATTCGGAGCCTTGTGACTTCGCAAAGACGCTGGGATGCCTCTAGCAAGGGAAGGTGGACGCATCTCCTCATCCCAAACGTAACGGAGTGGACGGAGAGAAAACATGGGCAAGTTTCCTTCCAACTCACACAACTGCTTTCAGGTCACGGATGCTGCAGATCATATCTGCACCGGTTTGGGCATGAGCAGGTACCCTTTTGCTTGGCCTGCGGCGGCAGCACAGTCGAAGACGCAAGACATATCTTGTTTGAATGCGTCAGGTTCAACAACGAGCGACAAAGGGTGGCAGACCTGATCAACACTGCCCTTACACCTGACAACTTGGTCACAGCTATGCTGGCCAATTCGGCGATCTGGGACGCAGTATGCGGCTTTGCGGGTGTGGTCTGTCAAGTCCTCAGACAAGAAGAACGCGCAAGAAACGAATAAGTATGCTAGCAACACGTTTTTGCGAAGCAATTCCCCCTGGGACGTCCCGCAAAAATTGGTTCGTATTATGCCTGCAGTCCGATAGTAAACATTGTATATTCTTATGTTATTGTTTTTATGTTATAAATAAATGAATTAAAAAAATACACATACACATACACATACACATACACATACACATACACGTACACATACACACACACAAACAAAATATTGTTTACAGTGCGGACTCGTTTTCGTCTCCGCTCCCAATTAATCATCTATATTGTGTTTCTACCTGTGAATAAAAGGCTTGAGTTGGTGGTGCACGTGCCCGCGTTAAGTGTCTACTTGCCAGAATCCAAATCTCGTCCGGCGGTCGTCGAACACCCGGTGACCAAGGCCTGCTGAGTGCACCGGTCCATGAGCCTGCACTTTCCTTGGGTGACCAGGGGGGTGGAAGCTGCTCTGCCTCGTCCCGTTACTTGTGGATGCGTCGGTGTTGGTGTGCGTCGGGTTTGCCATTTCTTTCGGTTCCCGCTTTTGTTCCTCTTTGCCCACACAAATTCGTTCCTGCGGGATAGAATCATCAGCTGATACCAGGTTTGCCAGACCAGTAGTTAACTAGCCGTTAACAGCGCCCACTGCGCTAACAGCACGCCCTTTACCACACGATCGGCCTCTGTTAACTGTGCACTCTGTAAACTGTTAACAGTTGGGCCCTTTCGATTCTGCATTGCACTTAATCCGATACTCGAACCCGCTCGTAACATAGCTGAGTTCTAGCACCAAGCTACACATCTGCTCGGTGGCGTTGTACGAGTCGCGCAAGTCGCTGGCGCATGGGCCGCTGGTTCAACTCCGCGCTGGGGATTCGTGAATTTCTTGGATTATTTGTTATTTGTAATTTGAATAAAATATAATAAAATAAATACAACAAAACAAATTATATATAACTATCTATTCAATTGTCACCCAATTGAATTTCCCCCCACTATACTATACACATATACATATATTATTTTTGTTGTTGCTTGCTGTTGCCGGCACCGGTAGGCCAAGGCTCAAATCCGCTGGAAGCATCTGGAAATTAAATATATTTTTCTCCTTTTGCTTGTTTTTTTTTCTCTTATTTATTTTATTTTTTTTTAAAATAAATAAAGATCCAGAAAGAAGTTCCCGAGTCGGAGCGGTATAACTCCCATCGCTAGGCAGGGGGAAATACTTGCCCGCCGAGGGAATGCCAGTACAGCGGACGCCTCCGCCAACAGGGCAAGCGCCAGAAGCGCCAGAACAGCAGGCTGCCTCAAGTCTCGTGGCTCAAAATGTGGTGCTGTCGGTGGCGACTGGTCAAGACGCGACCCCGAAGCGATCTAGAGACTCCCCAGCGCATAGTCCTAATAGCGGCGGTAACGTACCCCCAAAAAAATCGAAGGTACAGCCAAAGGTCAAGGCACTGGACGAAATGAGTATCCTCCTGGACTCAATTGCTGTCCACTACTCCAAGGAGAAAGATGCTAGCGGTAAAATAAACCGCAGCATCACAAACACCTTCAGGGAAAAGGTCGCCAGCCTGCAGGAACTAGTCGTGGTTGTCAGCGCGATGTTCCACGGTCGAGAACTCCCTGCCACAACAGAGCCGAGGTGCGTATCCTGTAGTAGACCGCCTCCCAAGCGCGTGAGTCGCTACCAGCAAACGGAAGAGGCAGTCCCTCCACTTAAACAGGACAAGCCGACGCAAGTGTCACCCAGAGTAAGGGACATCAAAGATGCGAAAAAGAAGTCTGCACAGCAGCCTGCTGATAAGCGAGAGGAGCAACCCCACGACCCTGCCCAGAAGGACACCAGTACGTGGCAGCGGGTTCGTGGCGTATTCGCGGGCGTCCCGTCACAAATCTGGGGTACCTCGCAGAGTCAAGCCGGAGGCTCTCTTGGTCCAGCCAGCATCGGGCTGCAGCTACAGCGAGGTCTTGGCCATGGTAACGAGGCGTAGTGATGATAAGCTCAAACGCGTATGTGAGCAAGTCGTCAAGGTTCGACGCACCGTCAAAGACGGGTTGTTACTCGAGCTAAAGGAGGCCCCTGAGGACAAGCAGTTCCTGAAGGACGAGCTGAAGCACGTCCTAGGAGATTCAGCCGGAGTACGTGTCCTTGCTCCAACCAAACACGCAATTATTCGCGAACTAGATGAATTGACCGAGTCTCGCGACCTTATTGTCGCATTGGCAAATCAAGCAAGTGTCGACGAGGACTGCTGTACTGTCAGGAGTCTACGCCGCGGGCTCTCCGGATCCAAAGTCGCAGTCATAAGTGCAGCTGAGACGGTGATGAAGAAGATACTGGCATTAGGCAAAGTCCGTGTCGGATGGTCCTGTTGCCGTATAAAGGAGCTGGACGAGCTGCCTAAGCGTTGCTACCGCTGCCTCAGGGCTGGGCATATATCGGCGAAGTGCCCCAGCCAAGTGGATAGGTCCAACTGCTGCCTGAGGTGTGGAGCGGAAGGACATAAAGCCGCGAGCTGTGGATTAAAAGACCCCACCTGCTTCCTGTGCCAAGAGAAGGGCCTTCAGCCTACGAACCACTTTGCGGGCAGTCATCGGTGCCCCCTTAATGGAACAAAGAGGCAACCACGGGCCCATCAATGATGCGCCTAAAATTCATCCAAGTGAACCTTAATCACTGTGCCGTCGCGCAGGATCTCCTCCATCAGACGGTTCGGGAAGGCGGCTACGACTTGGCCCTAGTCAGTGAGCCGTATAGAACGGAGAGGAACGCCGACTGGGTATCCGACATCAACGGAAAGGCTGCTATTTGGTCCTGCGGGACTAACAGTCTCCCAATTGAGGAAGTCGCCCAGATGGAGGGCTTCGTCCGGGCAAAAATTGGAGGGTACTGGGTCTATAGCTGCTACCTGCCTCCCAGCTACACCCTAGAGAGGTTTGGTTGTACCATCGACGCCATTTCTGTCGACGCCAGGGGCCGCCAAGGTGTCATCATTGGCGGTGACTTTAATGCTTGGGCAATTGAATGGGGCAGTACTTGTTCCGACGCACGGGGCCGCCTTTCGCTCGAGTATTTCTGCAATCTCAGTGTCTCGCTGCTCAATTCTGGCACAAGATTCACTTTCAGTAGAGCCGGTGCAGGATCCATTGTCGACCTTACGTTCGCCAGTGACTCCATAGCCTCACAGTCGAATTGGGAAGTTGGGCGCCACTACACCGGTAGCGACCACGAGGCCATTGTCTTCACCGTTGGGACAACCATGCCACGAGCTGAGCGAACGCCTCCCACCGGGAAAAGCTACAAGTTTGAGTCCCTAAACTTGTACACGTTTAGCAGAGTGTTGGAGAGTTTACGTGATGCACGCCTAGGAGATGCAGACACGGCAGCGAACTCTTTCATGTCGACACTGGAGAGGGCCTGTGATGAGAGTATGTCCCAGCGCAAGGCATACAGAAGGCACCACAAACCAGTCTGTTGGTGGAATGACAGTATCGCCGACGTTCGCCGCAGATGCTTCCGCGCGAGGCGCATGTACCAGCGTGCTAGAGGGACGCTAGCCTTCTCAGACCTATATCTGGAATACAAGCAGTGCTGCAAGGCTCTCAAAAAGGCGATCAAAGACAGCAAACGCGAGTGCTTCCTGGACCTATGCGACTCCGCAGAGCAGGACCCATGGGGTAAGGCATACCAGACTGTCGTGAAGCGCTTGCATATAGACAAGACTCCGGCACCAAAGGACGCCCAGACCGTTCGGGGCATAGTAGATACCCTCTTCCCTCAAATCGTGGACGAATTGCCTGTCCTGCATCCCCCGCTTCACCCACAAATACAGGAATGCACAGTGGACGAGGTGCTCGACATAGTCCGGAATCTTAAACCTGCGAAGGCTCCGGGCCCCGACGGAATCACTAACCAAATACTAAAGATCGCGGTGTCGTTACAGGCTGAGTCCTTTGTGGACCTGTACAACAGTTGCATGAGGGAAGGTGCGTTCCCATCCAGATGGAAAAAGCAGAACCTAATCTTGCTTACGAAGCCAGGGAAAACTTCTCTCGATGCGTCTTCATTCAGGCCGATCTGCCTCCTGGACTCGGCAGGTAAAGTTCTAGAGGCCCTAATTTGCGTAAGGCTTAGCTCAGCCATCCAAGCCAACGGAGGACTTGCGGAGCAGCAGTTCGGTTTCCGGAAGGCTAGGTCCACAACTGATGCCATTGCACGCGTGGTTAATATTGCGGCGGACGCGATCGCCGGTGCTAGATGGAAAGGGGGGTCGAAAGAGTATTGTCTGGTAACCACCCTAGATATAAAAAACGCTTTCAACTCGGCCAGATGGAGCCGTATCCTAGTCGCATTAGCCGATTTTGGAGTCCCACACTACCTCCTCAGTTGTGTGCGACAGTATTTCCAAGGAAGGACCATCTGCTACACCACAAATGATGGCCCAGTAGTGCGGACAGTGTCTGGAGGAGTGCCCCAAGGCTCGGTGCTGGGACCTTTACTCTGGAATACAATGTACGACGGAGTCTTACGCCTGCAGTTTCCGCCTGGCACCCACATCACAGGGTTCGCGGATGACATAGTCCTTGCCGTGGTCGCTAAGACCGTCAAGGAAGTTGAGGAACGCTCGAATGCCGCCATTAGAAGCGTCGAGCAGTGGCTCCAGGCCGCCGGCCTCCAGTTGGCAGCTCACAAGACGGAGGCAGTGCTTATCAGCAGCAGGAAGACTGTGGAATCCGCAAAAGTACGGGTGGGCAGCGCTGTGATAGAATCCAAGAGGGCTATTAAATATCTCGGCGTTCTACTGGACACAAGGCTCAGTTTTAGGGAGCATCTGCAACATGCTGGAGAAAAAGCAGCCAAATCCGCACACGCTTTATCGCGCATCCTCCTAAACACGCGCGGCCCGAGGCAGGGACGACGGCTACTGCTCTCGACCGTCACCACATCGACGGCGCTTTACGCAGTACCAGCGTGGATTGACGGCATGAAAGTGAAAAGCTACCGACGAGGACTCGAGGCAACCCACCGGCTAAGCGCGATAAGAGTCTGCAGTGCATTCCGCACGATCTCGGATGATGCGGCGCTCGTTATCGCAGGAATGATGCCGATCGAAGAGCAGGCAGCGATCATCGAGGCAGTCGCTAAGGCCAGACGAGGTAGCTCAGTAGGACCGGGAGCAACACGCAGTCTAGCGCGGCAACATAGTATACGGAGGTGGCAAGAGCGCTGGGACACCTCGACCAAGGAAAGGTGGACGCACACGCTCATCCCCGACATTAGCGCGTGGGTCCTGCGCAAACACGGCGAGGTAAACCATTACCTGACTCAACTGCTGAGTGGTCATGGCTGCTTCAGGACGTATCTGAAGAGATTCGGCCACGAAACTTCGGACGAATGCACCTGGTGCGGCAGCGGAATACCCGAAGACGCGGAGCATGTTTTGCTGCATTGTCCCAGATTTGAAGCGGCGAGAATCTCCATGGAGTGTGCTATGGGGCATCGCGCAACACTGGTAAATTTGACCAGGCTGATGGTCGCTAATCCCCGAGCCTGGGAGGCCGTCAGTATTTTCGCGTCGGTTGTGATGAAGGAGCTCAGGAGGCTCGAGCGTCAGAGGCACGAGGAATGATCGCCCAGGGCCCTGCGAAGCAGTACCCAAAAGTAGTCCCGTTTGACCCTGTATTCGTATCCACCTCCCCCCCTCTAACCACACGAGTGTATTGTATTGTTATCTCCTTGATTTATGATGCTAAAAAATTTATTGTTTATGATATTCTTTTTTATATATGTTACGTTAATAAGTTGTTATGTATGAGTAATAAATGGAAAAAAAAAAAAAAAAAAAAAAACACATACACATACACATACACATACACATACACATACACATACACATACACATACACATACACATACACATACACATACAGGGAGTACATTCATTCGACGAGAGGTGCAGGTTGTGTTTTTTAAGTGCTCCGTAGTTTGATCGCGACGGTGCCTAGAAATCCAAGTTTATATTAACCAGGGAAGAGACTCTGTGCCACACTACTCACCCGAAGCAGTTTTCTTGTGGCGGCGACTTGCCATAGCCAGGGCCACTAGCGTATAGGCCTTGTGACTGTTTCAACCAGTTTTCATCTTGGTGGTGCCCCCGGGGGGGGATTTGGCGCCTTTTGTCTGCCCACCGCTGCCTCCTTCATTGTATTGGTGCGTAGAAATCATCTCTATTATCCAGTGCCCTCTCTGTCCTGGACACATTACCACTTGTTGCAGCGAATAAAAACAATAGATAGAATAAAAACACTGATCAGCTGAGCGACCAGTGTTGCATAACGCCGAAAGGCTTTGGGCGGTGCCCAGGGCTGCATCCGCCAGGGGGCGCTCAAGTGTCTTTTCTGCTTGGCCGTTAGATTTTAAATCCAAGCCGGGTTACTATCAACGCCTGAATAAATGGACAAAATTGCAGCGTCTATGGATCAAGCACGCTGGGACTGTGCATCTAGTGACCCAGTAGGCGTGGAGCCAATTTTCGGAAAGTCCAACAGGATGATGCGGTCACCAGTGTCATCGCCAGGTGGGCGCCCGTTGCAGGTGCAAAACAGCCAAAACAGCGCGGCTCTGGCAACAAGTCCTACTGTGATATCGGGCATACCGGAGCTTAATGATCTTGGCAGCCTCCTCTGCCAATTGGAGAATACTTTTAAGAAGAAGGATGATGGTAAGCCGCAGGTCCGGCATGTAAATCAGAACACAATGCAGGACATACGGCGGATGATAGAGCTGCAAATTGCCATCTGTCACAAACTACGCGGTGACAAAAGCCAAGCAGCATGTAAGGTTGAGATGGCCACGCAAACTTTGCCGGTCACCGCCAACGCCCAGTCAATTGGAGCCACAGTTAGCCATGCTGACAGCCCGAAGCGGCAAAGAGAAGACGCAGTGGCGCAGAGAAATACTCCACCAAAAAAGCAACGTAGCAGCGGGCAGACGTATGCATCCAAACTAAGAGGCGGCGCAACTAGGCCAAACACGGCGAGAAATCATATCACAGAGCATGCGATAGCACCAGTGCAAGAATCTGCAGGAAAAGATGACTCTGGCCCAGAATGGCAAGTGGTAGGCGCAAAGCGCAAGCCACCTATGCGCAGAGGCAGGCCTGATGCCATAATAATTAAGGCGGACGAGGGGACTTCTTATGCGGATATGCTCAGGATGGTCACCAGGCGCGAAGATGGGCGGCTAAGCTGCGTTAAAGATAACGTTGCAAGGGCCAGAAAGACTCAGAACGGCGACCTCTTGTTGGAGTTAAAAACTAAGGATGAAGGCAACAAGCTACAAGAAGAACTGAGCAGTGTACTGGGAACAACCACCAAAATTCGCATAGTCACTGATGTAACACATCTCGAGTTACGCAAACTGGACTGCCTGGTAACAAAAGCAGATATTATTGCTGCTATAACCAGGGAAACTGGCACCGGCCCAAGCCAAATAATGGTGAAGGCGTTGAGACCCACATTTAACGAAACCCAGATGGCAATTGTTTGCCTGCCAAAGAATAGTGCGGCAATTCTCCTGAAGATAAAGGACTTCGTCGTTGGCCTGTTTAAATGCCAAGTTAAACAGAGAGCAGCCACACAAAGGTGCTACAAGTGCCTAAACTTTGGACACGTTGCCGCTAAATGCAACAGCAGCATAGATCGGACAAACTGGTGTTTTAAGTGTGGACAGACAGGGCATAAGTCAGCGACATGCAACGAAGCCCCAAATTGTTATAACTGCGCAGCGATAGATCGCGACCCCAGAAACCATATTGCTGGTAGCAAAGAGTGCCCCCTGGGCAAAACAGGAGAGCAACCAACCTGTCTATAATGGTTAAGTTCATACAGTTGAATCTTAATCATTGTGCAGCTGCGCAAAGCTTGCTCGCGCAAACGGTGAGGGAATTGGATGTAGATGTTGCTATTCTTAGTGAGCCATACAGAGTAGTGGCTAGCAGCCTGTGGGCAGCGGATATAACTGGCAAAGCGGCTATTTGGACCTGTGGCAAAAACCCACTGCTCATCCAGTCTGTGCAACGAAACAACGGTTTTGTGCGGGCAAAAATAGATGACGTATGGCTCTACAGTTGCTATTTGGCACCAAGCCTAAACATACGTGAATTTGAGGCTGTGCTTGACCAACTCTCTGCAGACGTGCGTGGAAAGACCAAAGTAGTTGTTGCCGGCGATTTTAATGCTTGGTCTGAGGAATGGGGCAGCAGCTCAACAAACGCGAAACGCCGCACGGTACTCGAAGCATTCGCCACCACAGATCTGGTAGTGTTGAACACAGGCAGCGAGTTCACATTTAACAGAGCGGGCTACGGCTCTGTCATCGACGTGACCTTCACCAGCAGGCAAATTTTAAACACAGCTAAGTGGGAGCTTTGCAGCCATTATACAGCCAGCGACCATACAGCAATCATATGCACTATTGGCGACAGTCCAGCAGCAGCTGCAGTTACACCGGACAAACCAAAAATGTATAGGGTGGATACATTTAATCCGGAAACATTCGCATCGACATTATGCTTTCCAGCCATGGTAGGAGATGCTAATGATTTATCTAGGAAATTAATGGCCGCTATCACTGCAGCATGCGACAGCAGCATGGCCGTACGCAGGAGCCATAGCAGGCACAAAAGGTCTGTTTACTGGTGGAATGCTGGAATTGCTGAGGCCAGGAATAGATGCCTGCGGGCGAGGCGATGTTACCAGAGAGCCCGAGGACAAGGAAACTTCACCAGCCTGCAACAAGAATATGCTGATCGCCGCAGATTACTCAACAGGCTAATCAAGGACAGCAAGCGTAAGTGTTTTTTGGAGCTGTGCAACGAGGCTGAAACTGACATCTGGGGCATGGCATACAAGCTAGCCATGAAGAAGCTTAAGGCGATAAAGCCAGCAGCACCGTTAGAACAACATATGGAGCATATCGTTAAGACGCTGTTCCCAAGTTCGTCAACGGTATTGCCAAGGAACGAGAGTCCCACATTAAGCGAATACAGCCCGGTAACTACAGATGAGGTGCTATTGGCAGCAGGGCACCTGCAAGACAACAAAGCCCCTGGCCCCGATGCAATTCCTAACAAAGCTATCAAGTTAGCTGCCCGCTTGCAGCCGGAAAAATTTGCAGATGTATTTTCCAAATGTTTTAAAGAGTGCACGTTTCCCGAAATTTGGAAAAAGCAGAACCTGGTGCTTATTCCGAAGCCGAACAAGCCGCTTGAAGATCCATCTGGCTACAGACCGCTCTGCATGCTTGACGCTGCGGCCAAAATGCTAGAGAAAATCATCAGCACAAGGCTGGAAGCCGCCATCTCACAGGCTGGAGACCTTTCGCCCATGCAATTTGGATTCAGAAAGGCCAAATCCACGTTGGATGCACTATCGACAGTAGTCGACATAGCGGAGAAGGCGATTGAAGGGCAACGGTGGAAAGGTGGCGGGAAAAATACTGCCTCATAACCACACTCGATGTTAAAAACGCTTTTAATACGGCCAACTGGACAAAGATAATTGATGCACTTGGCAGATTCCAAGTACCGGAGAATCTCATATTCACCATAGAGGATTACTTCCGGAACCGCGTATTAAATTACGAAACTCGAAATGGAGTACGATCCTATGAAATCAGGGGAGGAGTAGCGCAGGGCTCAGTACTTGGCCCGCTTCTGTGGAACGCCATGTATGATGGCATACTGCGCATAAATTTGCCCCCAGAATGCCACATCGTAGGATTTGCTGACGATGTAGCGCTAGTGGTCGTCGCAAAACAATTACGTGAGGCGGAGGAGAAAACGGTGGTGTCCATGGGCGCAGCAAAACAGTGGCTTTCTGATGCAGGGCTGACACTAGCGGACCACAAAACAGAGGCTGTCCTTGTAAGCAGCCGAAAGACGGTGGAAGTTGCCAAAATCGAACTGGAAACGTGTACCATACAATCGAGCAGATCGATAAGATACCTTGGTGTCTTACTTGACACAAGACTTTCTTTTAAGGAGCATCTGCAACATGTCAATACAAAGGCAGCAGAAACATGTAGATCACTGAGCCGCATAATGATGAATGCAAGTGGCCCACGGCAAGCACAGAGAATGTTGCTTATCAAAAAAAACTTTCACTCGTTGCAGAGAACGGACGTGTTTTTTTTTGCGCTTATCAAATTTTATTTGTTTATCGTGATTAATAACTTTTCTTTAACTTTTAAAATCATTATCGGTTTAACTATAATTTTAACATACGATTTGTATTTTCATTTCGCGATTTCTTTTAGTCATTTTTGTGCTTTCTGTTTCAATAACTTAAATTAAAACTTACAACAATTACTTGCATTGGCGGTGTTGTTGTTTTGCTAATCTCTTTCGCTTTTGTGTCTTTACCGTTGTAACTAACTATCGCGCTCTTGCGTACAAATTGTTGTTGCATGTGTTCAATTTGACGCGCTCTCCCGCTCTTTCCTATTCTTGTTTGATTTGCGCTCTCGTCTTTTGCCTACCCGCGACTCTGTGATACGTGTTTTTGTTTTTGTGTATTTTGGTAATTTCTTTAGTTGTGAAGGCTTACTCTGCACATTAACCCTTGTGTCAGAACTGGTCAGTATATTCTTATACACAGATTTTTAACCTTTAGAATTTTTAATTTTTTGTATTTCCTTTTTTAATTAAATTAATTAATTTTTGATAAAATGGTTGTCTGCTCAAAAAATAATTGCATAGTTGCCACTAATGCGGTTGACTCCCATGATTATATTCTTTGTTGGCTGTGTGACAATGCGGTTCACGTTAAGTGTGCAGGTTACACAGGAAGAATCAAGGAGTCTATTGCTAAAGGCGGTGGCTTAAAATATGGATGTGATGCTTGCCGGGAGGTCGAGAATGAGATGCGCTCTTTCATGAGGCGGACTAGAGATAGTTTTGACACTTTAAGGGCAGGTTTTAATAAACTCCAAGCGGAGTTTACTGCGGTGGAGACTCAGTTCAGGAGTTTATCGCTTATGAATGAGTCTCCGAAACGTAAGAGGACCAGTCCTTGGGGTGTTTCAGTATCTGTAGATCCGCCAGCGTCTCTTATCGTCTCCGACCGGTTTCATGCACCGTCTACTCCTAATGTACAGCAGTTGATATCGTTTAAGAGCCCGGTTGTGAATGCTATTAGTAATGAATTACCGGTATCACCTGGGAATGATCTCTTTAAAACGATGCCTATTGTAGTGTCCGATGTGTCCGGGCAATTACCCATTCCAATGGAAATTGCCGATAGTTCTAAAAGTATCGAGGGCCCCGTAAACAAGTTGACTGCTGCAGTGGGTGACTCGTCCAACGTTACTGCTACGGCTGACGCTTCGGGACCGCGGCCTCTCGTTGGCATACCACCAAAGAAACATATATTTGTTTCTAGGCTAGACCCTGTTGTCACATCTGATGATGTAATAGCCTATATTCGGAAGAAGGTTAACGTCTCGAATATTGCGGTGGAGAAGTTTAAATTTTCTTATTCTCGGGACATTTCGTCCTTTAAAATTAGTGTTTCTGCCAATATCTTCGACACTATATGTCGAGAAGATTTTTGGCCGAAACATATAATAGTTAAGGAATATACTGTAAAAAGAAAAATCGGCAACCGATTCGCTTGCCAACAACAACAACTAATACTATTCCTGCCACATCAGCATCTGCTGGTGTGTCAAAAAACTAGCTTCGTCCCTTAACCTGGGTTACCAGAACGTTAGAGGACTGAAATCTAAACTTCCTAATCTCTATGTAGATAGTCTTTCTTTTGAGCATAACATTCTAGCATTTACAGAGACGTGGCTAAAACCTGATATTGCTGATGCATCGGTTCTTTCCACAAACTTTTCTATATTCAGACGTGACCGGATTTCTCGCATAGGTGGTGGCGTTCTGATAGCTGTTGATGCTGCTTTATCATCTGAAATGATTCAATTTTCTAGTACCCAGGAGATTGAGTTTGTCGGTGTTAAAGTAAATTTTAAATCTTTTAATGCTTTCATTACTTGTTCCTATATTCCACCATTGTCAGACATGGTGGTATATTTAAATCATTTAGAGGCAATTCAGTTTGTCTCCTCTTTAGTTTCCAGTCAAGACATGCTCATAGTTGTAGGTGATTTTAATTTACCTGCTTTAGCATGGTCACTAACAGATGAATCTACCATGTTGCTGCCCTCGGTGTCACATGACTTTATTGATGGCCTTCTAGGCTTATCTTTATCCCAAGTCAATCCTGTCTTAAATTCTAATGGAAAATCGTTAGATCTTATTTTTGTATTGGATTCTTCTTACTGTGAGGTTTCTAGGATCGAACCATTTGTTCTTCCAGAAGACAAATTTCATCCTACATTGAATTTAAAAATTGATATGCCCTTGCTTTCACCATTACTTGGTTCAAATCAGTTACCTCTAACTAGGTGCTTTCGTAAGACTGACTTTGTCAGCCTTAATGAAAACATTACTACTACCGATTGGTCTTATCTGTACAAATGTAGAGATATGAACTCAGCTATTCGCTTCTTTTATGATACTCTGAATTCACTCTTTGATATTTGTGTGCCTCTTGGTAGGCAGGAGCGGCTTAACAAACCTCCCTGGTTCTCTCGTGAGTTATCCAATTTGAAAAATGTGAAGACACGATATTATAAGAAGTTTCAAAAAACACGTCGTTCATCAGATTATGCTCTGTATACAGTCGCTCGTTCAAAATTCATGATGCTTAACACACAATGCTATAAGAATTATCTTCAGCGGTGTAAGCTTCAGTTTTCTTCTGACCCTAAACAATTTTATAATTTTGTCAATTCTAAACGTAAGTCCTCTGTGCACCCATCTTTTTTGTCTTTTCAAAATAAAAAAGCGAGCACTGATCAGGCAATTGCCGATATGTTTGCGAGTTTTTTCAAAACAACTTATTCCTCAACGGAATATCGAGCAAGTCCGTATCCTTATCATTTAGAAAAGGCTAATTGCATTTTCAATCCAGTGTTTGATGAAAGTTCTATTCTTAGCGAACTTAAATTAGTTAAACCTGTTTATTCTCCGGGGCCAGATGGTCTTCCTGGATGTGTACTCAGGTTCTGTGCAAACGCATTATGTAAACCCATTTTAAAATTGTTTCTATTGTCTGTCGAATCTTCCTCTTTTCCATCTATTTGGAAGGAGTCGTATATCATTCCTCTGCATAAAAATGGCAAAAAGTCCGAAGCCTCTAATTATAGAGGTATCTCAAAATTGTCCGCTATTCCGAAAGCTTTTGAGAAAATTATAACTTCTCAATTGCAACATTTTTGCAGCTCTATTATTTCGCCATCCCAACATGGGTTTGTGAAACGTAGATCTACAACCACTAACCTTTTAGAATTTACATCAATAATTATCAAGGGGTTCAAAAATGGTAAACAAACTGATGTCATATACACTGACTTCAGCAAAGCCTTTGATTCCGTAAATCATACCCTATTACTTTCTAAGCTGAGCGACATTGGGTTTCCACCCCTTTTCCTTTCTTGGGTTCGAGAATATTTAACAAATAGAAAACAGAAGGTACTTTTTAAGTCTTCTTTTTCCGATTCCATTCCTGTGACTTCTGGTGTACCTCAAGGTAGTCATCTTGGCCCTCTGCTTTTCACACTGTTCATTAACGATCTTCCATCAGTCATTGTTCATTCGCGTGTGCTTATGTATGCCGACGATGTCAAGCTTTGTCTTACTTATAAAGATATAGATTCATTTAGTCGGCTACAAGCTGATCTTAAAAACTTTCAATCCTGGTGTCAGTTTAATTTACTAAATCTTAACACTACCAAATGTAAGGTAATGACTTTTTTTCGTAACTCTCCTCAACTGGTCACTTATTTTCTAAACAACAGTCCTTTAGAACGTCTAAATAATATGAATGATTTGGGCGTACTTATGGACCATAAGTTAAATTTTAACACCCATATTTCCACCACGGTCGCAAAGGCCATGAGTGTCCTGGGTTTCATTAAAAGATGGTCAAAAGAATTTGATGACCCCTATACAACTAAAGTTCTTTTTACTTCGCTTGTCCGTCCTATTTTAGAGTACGGATCTTGCATTTGGTCACCTCAATATGAGTCGCACCAGATTCGACTTGAATCCGTTCAAAAGCAGTTCTTGCTATTTGCTCTTCGTGGCTTAAGCTGGGATCGCAATGTGAATTTGCCTTCGTATTCTAGTAGACTTCTCTTGATTAACCTTCCTTCCCTAACTAACCGTAGAATTATGCTTGGTGTTATTTTTATGCACAAGCTCCTAATTGGTGATATCGACTCGCCTGAGTTATTAGCTCAGGTAAATCTGTCGGTACCATGTAGACGGAGTAGACATCCTTTGATTCCTTTATCCCTAAGTCGTTGTTCTTCTAATTATGCCCTGCATGAACCTTTTAGGGTCCTCTGCTCTGATTACAACCTTCTATTCCCTGTAATCGGTTCAGAGTTTTCTATTAACATGATTAAAACTTCTATCCTATCCCATTTAGTTAATAGATAGCTATAGTATTATTTAGTTATTTGTTTGTCTGTTTTTTCTATTGTGTATTTGTCCACGCGATTCGTGCCGTGCGTTATACGGCTGCACCCCTCGGTCGGTCGGGTGGGAGGTGGGCAGTCATCTGCTTGGGCTCGTGCGTAACAGGCTTTGTCCTGGTGTCGTAGGGGCCACTTGAACGTACTGCGCATAGTATCGTCAACGTCCGCTAATAATGTTGTCAAATCGACCATACTTTATGGTGCACCGGTATGGGCAGAAGCGATGCAGCGGAAAACGTATAGAAGAGGACTGGACTCTACATACCGTCTTGGAGCTCTGCGTGTTTGCCGTGGCTTCCGACACCATTTCCGATGACGCTGCACTAGTCATTGCAGGGATGACACCCCTTGACATACTGGCAAAAGAGGCGCAAATGATCTTCCAGCAACGGCAGGGACAAGTATGGACCCCCACGACCAGGCGAACAATTATTAAAATGGCGAAAGAAGCCAGCCTGGCAGAATGGCAGCATCGATGGGCAAGCTCAACAAAAGGCCGGTGGACTCACAAGCTGATACCCGATATAGATGCCTGGATAAATAGGCGTCATGGCGAAGTCACCTTTGAGCTTACGCAGTTCCTTAGTGGTCATGGCTGTTATAGGACATACCTGCACCGTTTCGGACACGAAACCAGTAATGAATGCACATGGTGCCAAGAAGATGTGGCGGAAACACCGGAACACATCATATTCGAGTGCCCAAGGTTCCAGGCAGAGCGACGGAATCTGGCGGTGGAAATGGGAGAGACACCCACAGTCGCCAATTTGACAAAAAACATGATGAGAACAAAACGGTCGTGGTCAGCAGTGTGCAACTATGCATTCGTGACTATGAGCAAGCTAAGGCTCCTTGAGCGAGAACGTCACGCTGGAGGGGCATAACTGATGCCCGCCATTATCCCTGCGACGCAATACCGCAAGGCAGTTCCGCAGGATTCTCAATGGCAACACACAAAATTTCTCATTCCTTATCTCTGTCCTTTTATTTCTACTTATTTAACCTATGTTACCACCTGTCCTATTAATTGTTAAAAAAAACTTGTTATTACTTACTACACTACATTTTCGCATTTCAAATAAACGAATTAAAAAAAAAAAAAAAACACATACACATACACATACACATACACATACACATACACATACACATACACATACACATACACATACACATACACATACACATACACATACACATACACATACACATACACATACACATACACATACACATACACATACACATACACATACACATACACATACACATACACATACACATACACATACACATACACATACACATACACATACACATACACATACACATACACATACACATACACATACACATACACATACACATACTCACACAAGGTGTAAAGGTTGACCTGAGAGGAACGTGTATTTCGTCGCGTCCTGTCTTTTTTGTGAAATCTTCGGTTTATCCGTGATCGTTGATCTCCTAGTCCTGCAATTATATTGTCTATTAGTGTAGCAGTCTCACTCGTGTTGCTACTCACGTTCCGCCGGTCGCCAGTTGCATTGCAAGTGAAAAATTAAATTCGTTTTTTTTTTCCGGCCTCCTGCTGCGCCGGTTCCTTTGGTGGTCGGAGGGGTGCGGGGCGCTTTCCTTTTGCATCTCCCGACTTTTTCCATCGTATTGATGGTAGTGGGGTGCCAGCCGCACATTTTGGTAAATTTTTCTTCCACCCACACTGTGAGTAAACACATAAGTGGTGCGATTATCAGCTGTTGGCGGACCTGCCAAGCCGGGCTCGAAAGCTCTCCAGGCTCATCATCTGGGAGTCGAGCTTTTTCTCCCCAGACCACCCAAGTGCCGCTTACTTCTAGGCAGTGGTTTTAAATCACCTCCCACCTGTCCAGCAGTATAGCAGTGCACTAGCCCTAGCGTTGGCGACGTAGGCGGTGGCCTAACAAGCAGCGGAGCTGCCGTTGGATTCGGTCGGTACCCGCTGAGCGGAGTAAATAAAAAAAAAAAAAAAAAAAAAAAAATCTAATTTAAATTTGGAGCACTTTTATTTCTATTTAAATTATTTTTTAAATATCTCCGTTTTTTTCCCTTTACTTTCGGAGGCGGGTCTCAAAGTACCTGGTTCAAATCCGCTGGAAGGAATTAAATTTTCAAATTCATTTCTTTTGGGAATTTAATTAGCATAAGTGGCATTGCTGTGATATTCCTTGGCACTATAGGGGTTCAAATCCGCTGCGGGTAATTTTGGATTCTAAAATTATTTTTTATTTTTTATAATTTTATTTTGCCATTGCACACCGAGCGGCCCATATTCCCGCTGCCTGCTGGAATTATCTAAAGGAAGCCGAGCCGGAGCGGTATAACTCCCAACGCTCATCAGGGGGAAATACTTGGTAACAGGCCGAAGATAATGGAAGGAGAGGAGCTAATGGTGTTCGGGCGTAGCAGAATGTTGCTACATTCGCCTCCAATCCATGACGAGTTGCCTCTGCGAGCGGCTGCTAGCCATCAAGAGGACACTCCAAAAAGATCGCGTGACGCCATGAGTCCAAAAGGAGAAGCTGCAATTGACTGTGCCCCTCCGAAAAGGTCAAAACTGCAGCCTGTCTGCAAAGAATTAACAGAAATGGGCGTACTGTTGGAGGAGATCTCGGAGAGGATCAAGCCCGAGAAAGAAGGAGGCAAGCGGGCCATTACCAACTCCCTTCGGGAAAAAGTTGAGAGGCTAAAAGAGCTCCAGGCGGAAGTCAGCTCCAGACTCAGTGGACACCCAATCGAGTCAGTGGCATTGGAGGCATGTCCCAATTGTTCGAAGCCGCCACCTGAGCGTGTCAGTCGTGGGCAGCAGACTGAAGAATTGTTCTCCGTGACCATGCTATCCCGGCCTACGCAAACTTCACCAGTGGAAAAGCGCGGAGACAAGGCATCAGGCCCATCTGAACTCTCTCTCTCGCGGCAGACCAGCGCTCACGCATCCAAACAGCGTGTTAAAAAACGGCAACCCGCGGAATCCCAGCAGCATCAGCAGGCCCCACCTACTCCCCAAGGTGACAAAGCGCGCCATAAAACAGTGGATCATGGGACAACCGAGGACAACCATGGATGGAACACAGTCGGCCCCGCAAAGCCTCGACGTGGAGCCTCCTCGATGCAGGCCAAGCCGAGACTCAAGCATAGACCTGATGCAATTTTAATCGAAGCCAGCGACGGGCTTAGTTATAGCCAAGTACTCAAAATGGTGACCAGGCGCACGGATGGCAAGCTGCAACATGTCCGTGAGCACGTCTCCAGAGTTCGGCGTACTGCAAACGACGCGCTGATTCTGGAGCTCCGGAAGGACCCAGCAACTGACATCAAGTCACTCGGGGAAAATATCACCATGGTATTAGGTGATAAGGTAGGAGTAAGGGCTCTCCAGCAGCAAAGAGCTATAGCGATCTACAACCTAGATGCAGCGGCGACTCGGGAGGAGTTACTGACAGCGCTAGCTTCACAGGCCAAGGTCGAAGAAAACGCGCTCACCGTAAGGAGCATACGGCCGGGCCTGCGGAATACCCAGACGGCAATTGTGAGGGCCACAGAGGCGGTAATCCAGAAGCTCACTGATCTGGGTTCTGTGATGATAGGGTGGGGAAATTGCCCCATTAAAGCACTCGAAGAACGGCCACTAAGGTGCTTTAAGTGTCTTACCGTTGGCCATATAGCCGCAAGATGCTCCAGCATGGAGGACAGGTCACGTTGCTGCTTCAAATGCGGCGAAGTAGGCCATATAGCAGCCAATTGTCCTTCAAAGGATGCCAACTGCTTTCTATGTGCTGCACAAGGCCTGAGTCCAAGAAATCACCTAGCAGGCAGCCGCCTTTGCACAGCAAGGGGCGATTCGAGGACCCCTAAGCCGCCCAAATGACTTCGTCAGCACTGAAGATCCTGCAGCTGAACCTAAATCACTGCATCGCGGCGCAGGACCTACTGCAACAGACGATCAGAGAGCAGTTAATCGATGTAGCTCTTCTAAGTGAGCCCTACTCTACTGGAGAGTTATCCAAGTGGGTGACTGACGCCGACAGGAGATCCGCAATATGGTCTTGTGGGACATCAAGCCCGCTGCAAGACACAAGGTCCTTCCAACATTTCAGCAGAGCCACGGTGAATGATCTGGTACTGTACAGCTGCTACTTGCCACCCAGTTTACCAATTACTCGCTTCGGTGAGGTCTTGGATAACCTCGTAGAGGACGCCAGAGGCCGGCCACGAGTCGTTATTGCGGGCGACTTTAATGCCTGGGCAATTGACTGGGGCTGTCCAAGAACGGATGCAAGGGGTCGTATCCTGTTAGAGGCTTTTGCATCGCTCAATCTCGAGACGCTGAACACAGGGGGCAGGAATTCCTTCAGCAGAGCGGGAACTGGTTCCATAATAGACCTGACATTCGCAAGCGAGACTATCGCCAGGTCGTCATCATGGGGTATCGGCGATTTTTACACGGCGAGCGATCACGAGGCCATACTGCTTACCCTGGCAAGTCGTCCTAGAGCGCTGCAACAAGTTTTCCCACAGCGAAAATCCTTCCGCCCTGATACTCTAAATGTACCAACATTCCAGGCGAAGCTGGCGGGGCTGCAAGTTCGTTTGACCGCTGAAGAATCCGCAAATCATGTCATGGCCACATTAAGAGCAGCATGTGAAGGTAGCATGGCGCAGCGTACGTCGTACGGCAGACACCACAAGCCTGTGTGCTGGTGGAACGATAAAATTGAGGAGGCCAGGCGTAACTGCCTTAGAGCGAGAAGGCTTTACCAAAGGTCCAGAGGAACCGCTCAGTTCGAGCCTCTACAAAGGCAGTCTCCGGAGGAGACTTCTGAAGAAAGAAATCAGCTCAAGCAAGAGAGAAGCCTTCCTATCGCTATGCGATACGGCCGAGCAGGACCCATGGGGCAAGGCGTACCAAACGATAGTCAAGAGACTGCGTTTGGACCCACTCGATACCCCCTGCGACCCACTGTTCCTAGAGCGGATCGTGACGACTCTGTTTCCCAACTGCGAGGATGCTCTGCGTGACCATCCACTTCGTCACAGTGAGGATAGATTAAAGGAGTGCTCATGCGAGGAAGTAATTTCCATAGTCCGCAGGATGAGACCGAACAAGGCCCCTGGCCCAGACGCTATCCCGAACAGAGCTCTCGCTTTGGCAGTCTCACTTGTCCCCGAAGTCTTCACGGAGATGTACAACCAGTGCCTGCGAGAACGAAAATTTCCGAGTATTTGGAAACGGCAAAACCTATTGCTTCTCCCTAAGCCGGGCAAACCACCGGGCGAGGCATCCTCATACCGGCCCATCTGCCTGATAGATACTGCGGGTAAGGTTCTTGAATCTATCATAGGAGCTCGGATTCAGCAAGAAATCGAACGACATGGCGACTTATCCGAAATGCAGTTCGGATTCAGGAAAGCACGGTCCACTACTGACGCCATAAACAGGGTGGTCAATATCGCGGCGGACGCCATCGCTGGAACCAGATAGAGGGGCGGATCCAAGAAATACTGCCTGGTGGTTACATTGGATGTGCGCAATGCCTTCAACACGGCGAGATGGGGTAAAATCCTGGAAGGACTGGAGTCGTTTGGAGTATCAAGAGGCTTGGTGCAAATAGTAAGGAGCTATTTTGAAGGACGTACCCTACAATATGCCACTTCTGAAGGCACGAAGGAGCAGGAGGTTTCATCAGGAGTCCCGCAAGGCTCAGTCCTGGGCCCGCTCCTGTGGAACGTCATGTACGACGGTATCCTGAGGCTGCAGCTGCCGTCGCACACACAAATCGTCGGGTTTGCTGACGACGTAGCCCTGGTGGTGGTAGCGAAGGAGTTGAAGGATGCAGAGGCGTGGTGCACAGAAGCAGTCGCCAATGTGGAGCGATGGCTAAGCTCTGCTGGACTAAGCCTGGCGGCCCACAAGTCCGAGGCGGTCCTTATCAGCAGCAGGAAGCTAGTTGAGCGGGCCGAGATATGTGTCGGTACCACCCGGATTCTGTCGCAAAGGGCCATCAAGTACCTGGGAGTTATGCTGGACACCCGTCTGTACTTTCGCGAACACCTCGACTACGCGAATCAAAGGGCCCTTGTCTCTGTAAGGTCCCTTTCTAGGATAATGTTGAACACCCGAGGCCCCAAGGAGGGACGTAGAAGACTGCTGATGAGCGTCACAAGGTCGATAGCCCTTTACGCCGCTCCTATCTGGGCCGGAGCAATGGACACAAAAAGCTACCGCCGCGACCTTGAAGCGACCTACAGACTGAGCGCAATAAGGGTGTGCAGCGCCTTCAGGACGGTGTCGGACGAGGCGGCACTGGTTCTGGCAAGCATGGTGCCGATTGACGAACTGGCCAGAGAATCCAACGCCATGTACTACGGCAAGAGAACGGACGCATCCAGCGGTTCTTCTTCAGAGACGGGCAACCGGCAACACCAGCGGCTACAAAGCATATGCCGGTGGCAGAGGCGCTGGGATCTATCGCCTAAGGGAAGATGGACGCACCGGCTCATTCCGAAGCTCGAACCCTGGTTGAACAGAACGCATGGCGAGGTAAATTTTTACCTAACTCAGCTCCTGAGTGGCCATGGCTGTTTTAGAAGCTACCTGAAGCGGTTTAGGCACGATACATCGGACGAATGTACATGGTGTGGTAGTGGAATAATCGAGGACGCGCACCATGTTACATTTCTTTGCCCGCGATACGACGAAGCGAGACAGAGCCTGTGCGATGAGGTCGGAGAGAGAGTCATGGCGGACAACTTGGTTCTGCTCATGTTGGCTGATGTTAAGAACTGGGAGGCGGCCAGTAAGTTCGCCGCTACCGTAATGAAGGAACTCAGAAGGCTAGAGAGAGAGAGAAGCTAGGATCTGGTAAAGCCGCATGCGAAGCAATGCCAAACAGGCGGTACCGCATGTGCTGCCCCGGTCCACTCGCCATCCCCCCCTTCCTACCAAAACGCAGTCTATATTGTGAAAATTGATGTATATATGTATTTTTGTTCTCTTGTAGTAAATTAATAAATGAATTAAAAAAAAACATACACATACACATACACATACACATACACATACACATACACATACACATACACATACACATACACATACACATACACATACACATACACATACACATACACATACACATACACATACACATACACATACACATACACATACACATACACATACACATACACATACACATACACATACACATACACATACACATACACATACACATACACATACACATACACATACACATACACATGCAATAGCCCTGAGTTCGGCCCCCACCTTTGGAAATCTTATTTTCCACTTTACTGTTTTTAAAATAGTTTATCTAAAGTAAAATTAAAATTCCCATAGAGTATTTGCTATATCTTCTATATTTTCCATATAATTTCTGCCAAACTCTACCTGAATTTGCGCATTCCAAATTTTCCACGCTAATTGTCATTGTCTGGCGCCGTTAAAAGGGGGCAATTGTTCATCGTCGCCGCCGAGTTGGAGCGGCATAACTCCCAGCGTTAAGGCAAGAGGAAATACTTGCCCTACGAGGGAAATTGCCTCCAATAATACGCGGCCAAGGCAATGTTAAAGAGGACGCCGCCACCGCGCCGTCAACATGTGGCAGGACCTAGTGTTCCCGCCTCATCGGCGTTAGTGGCAGCATCAGGCGCGGTCGTAGCAGGAGAAACATACGATGCAACGCCGAAAAGGCAGAGAAGCCCATCTGTTGGGACCGAGGAAGACGATGGCCAGGCAGCCAAAAACGGGGTTGGCACGAAAAAAAGCAAGGTGGGGCAGTTGCGATCTTCTTGCAGCGAATTAGAAGAAATGGGCCATATTCTGGCCTCAATTGCTACACATTACAGCAGAGAGAAGGATGCTAGTGGGAAAATTAACCGCAGCATCACAAACGAGTTCAGAGAGAAGGTAGCAAGGCTGCAAGAACTGCACGCAGCGGTGGGGGCTCTGTTGCAAAGCCAAGGGCCGATTCCGACATTGCCTGTCGTATGTGCTACGTGTAGCAAATCTCCACCCAAACGAGTAAGTAGGCAGCAACAGACCGAGCTCGCGAACTCGCCATCGAAGCGGGACAAGCATTGCCAAACGTCTCCAGTTGAACGCTTACCGATAGTAAATCATCAGGCGGCGAGCCAGCATCCGCGGAAGGCACAGCAGCGTCAGAAGACACCCAGGCTTCAGCAGCCACAACAACATCAGAGTCAAGCCAATCTACCTAGATTCCAACAACAAGCCATGCAGCACTTGCAACAGTCTGGTGGAAAAGCCCCTAGCAGCAACGGTCAGAGCTATAGAGACGTGCTTGCACTGGTCACAAGACGCAGCGACGGGCAACTGCAGCATGCCCAGGGAAACGTCCGCAAAGTGCGCCGTACTGCCAAAAACAAGCTGCTATTGGAACTAGGAGGTGACTGCCCTAACCCCCAGTCTCTAAAGGACGAGTTCCTACAGGTCCTTGGCGACAAGGCCGGTGTTAAGGTTTTATCGCCCATGAAACCGGCGATAATCCGGGATTTGGACGATCTCGTGGAGCCTCACCACATCCTGGAGGCCATCGAAAATCAAGCCGATATCGAGGCTGGGTCGTGCTCCGTTAGAAGCCTGAAGCCTAGCTATAACGGAACCTTCACAGCGATCATCACGGCGCCCGAAAGAATGATGACGAAAGTCATACAGTTGAGTAAGCTACTAGTCGGCTGGAACAGCTGCAGAGTTAAGGCTATCGAAGACCCTCCCATGAAATGCTATCGTTGTCTGGAGTTTGGTCACATAGCAACCAACTGTAGCAACACAGTCGATAGATCGAACTGTTGTTTTAGATGCGGAGAACCTGGGCACAGAGCAGCGGACTGTGGCGAGGCCCCGTCATGTTACCTCTGCCGATCTAACGGAGAGAGCGACACCAGACACCATGCTGGCAGTTCAAAGTGCCCACTTAGATGGGGAAGGAGGACGCAGAACAAACATAAATGACGAAACTAAGGTTTATCCAGCTCAACCTGAATCACTGCATCGCAGCTCAGGATTTGCTAAACCAGACGGTGAGAGAAGAGCTTGTTGACGTCGCACTACTCAGCGAACCCTACAAGCATAAGGAGCTGGCAACATGGATATCAGACGCCTCCGGCAAGGCAGCAATATGGCTATGTGGAGCTAGCACACTGCGTCTAGACGATATCTATTCCTCTGAGGGCTTTGTCAGAGCAAGGGTAGGTAACAACTGGCTGTATAGCTGCTACCTAGCTCCCAGCCTGCCTATAGAAAGCTTCTGTCGCACATTAAACAACATAGTATGCGATGCCAGAGATCACCGGCAATTGGTCATCGGAGGCGACTTCAACGTATGGGCCATAGATTGGGGCAGTAGTCGCACTGACTTGCGCGGCCGTATGCTTCTTGAGTGCTTTGCATCTCTAGACATCGAGTTGCTCAACGTGGGAGCAGAACATACGTTTAGGAGGGCCGGAGTGGGGTCAATTTTCGACTTGACTTTTGCGAGCACATCGATCGCCAGAACAGCCAACTGGAGATTAAGCAACAAATATACCGCAAGCGACCATGAAGCTTTAGTATATGATGTGGGTGGCCCCGGTCAAGCCCCTCATAATCATAATCAGCCCACTCTAAAAAAGGCCTATAAAACTGAGAGTCTAGACGTGAGCAGTTTCTGTAGGGTATTAAGTCGAGTGAACACAGCCAGGACAAGTAGCGCCGAAGAGACGGTCGACTTTATTATGTCAATGGTGGAACAGGCGTGCGACGCAAGTATGTCTACCAGGAAGCCGTACAAACGCCACCATGGCCCAGTGTGCTGGTGGAATGACCAAATCGCCGAAGCACGTCGCGCATGTCACCGGGCCCGGAGGCTGTACCAGCGGGCTAGAGGGTCAGCGGACTTTCTCTGCTTGCAGCTCGCATATAAGCAACGGAGAAAGGAGCTAAAAAATCAGATCAGACGCAGTAAGCGTGAATGTTTTCTGTCGCTATGCGATACTGCCGAGCAGGACCCATGGGGTAAAGCATACCAGATTATTGTGAAGCGCCTGCACGCGAACAGAACACCGCCCCCGACAGACACAATTCTGGTGCGGAATATAGTCGATGCCCTATTTCCCAACATCCTGGAGATAGCCAATCATTTGCAGCAATCTAACGAGCCTTTCCTGATGTCCGACGAGTGTTCAACCTCAGAGTTAGCTCAAGCCATAAGCAGACTTAAGATGAACAAAGCCCCAGGACCGGACAGTATTCCGAACAAAGCGATAAAGCTGGCCGCCGAACTTCACCCAGCCACTTTCTGTAAGATGTACAGTACCTGTTTACGCGAGGGCACTTTTCCTAAAAGATGGAAAATCCAGGATCTTGTGCTACTTACGAAGCCAGGAAAACCTCCCGGAGAGGCGTCTTCGTATAGGCCAATCTGTCTCCTAGACACAGCCGGCAAAGTTCTCGAGTATATCATCAGCGTGCGTCTTAACAAAGCCATAGTTGCCGGTGGGGACCTATCAGATCAGCAATATGGATTTAGGAGAGCCAGATCAACGATAGATGCCATCCACAAAGTGGTAGACATCGCCTCGGAGGCAATAGCGAGTAGCAGATGGAGGGGCGGCTCCAAAAAATACTGTCTGGTGGTGACACTGGACATAAAAAATGCGTTTAATGCCGCTAGATGGGGCCGGATAATAGATGGCTTACTGGGTTTTGGAGTCCCTCAATACCTGGTCAAATGTGTACGTAGCTACTTCGCAGACAGGCGAATCCGGTACCTTACAGATGACGGTGTCATGGAGAAGGTAGCGTCAGCTGGTGTTCCGCAGGGATCCGTTCTCGGTCCGCTCTTATGGAATGTGATGTACGACGGCGTTCTACGACTCGAGTTTGACCCCGATACGCACATAATCGGATTCGCGGATGACGTAGCACTCGTGGTGGTGGCTAAGGAAGTTGAAGCAGCACAAGACCAATGCAACAGAGCTATCAGCAAGGTTGGCAACTGGCTTTCGACAGCAGGCCTTGCGTTAGCAGCCCACAAGACGGAAGCGGTGCTGGTCAGCAGCCGCAAAAAGGTGGAGCTTGCCAAAATAAGAGTTGGCGAGTCAGTGATTACTTCAAAAAGGGCTATCAAGTACCTAGGAGTAATGATAGACACAAGGCTAAGTTTCAAGGAACACCTAGCCTACGCAAACGAGAAGGCAGCTGTATCGGCGCGTGCCCTGTCGCGCATACTACTCAACACGAGGGGTCCGAAACAAGGGAGGAGGATACTGCTAACAAGCGTCGTCAAATCTGCGGCTCTGTATGCAGCACCTGTCTGTGCCAAAGGTATGACAGTTAAAAGCTACAGACGAGGCTTAGAGGCAACACACCGGTTATGCGCTATTCGTGTTTGTAGTGCCTTTCGCACTATTTCGGACGAAGCTGCCCTGGTTATAGCGGGACTGATGCCTATAGCCGAACAAGTATCAATGGCAGAAGGCATATTTAGTCGCCGAGAGGAGACCTCAAACGCACCAGCACGTCAAGCGGAGCGCAGCTCGCAATGGCATGGATGCCTCGCTAGATGGCAGAGCCGCTGGGATGCCTCCACCAAGGGCAGGTGGACCTGGAAACTGATCCCGAACATTGAGGCGTGGATCAAGAGGCGTCATGGGCAAGTAAACTTTTACTTGACGCAAATACTGAGCGGACACGGCTACTTCAGAAGCTACCTAAAACGCTTCGGGCACGACACCACAGACGAGTGCAGCTGTTGTGGGAGTGGCATCTCCGAAACCGCTGAACACGTTGTCTTCTACTGCCCGAGATACGACGCTGAAAGGAGATCCCTAAACACCATGCTAGGTGAGAGGGCCACACCCTCCAATTTGGTGAGAAAGATGCTAGGTGACGCGGAAATTTGGACGGCAGTAAACGACTTTGCAGCAAAGGTCATGAGAGAGCAACGGAGGCAAGAACAGATTAGGTCAGGACTATAGTAGGTGCACGGCTCTTCGACGCAATGCACACTAGCAGTTCCGGAGAAGTCAGCACCCCGCTTTTTACCACACCGAATCAAATTTTGTTCTTATATGTTATGTTTTATGTTAGTTAAGCGTTAAAATTTGAATAAAAAAAAAAAAAAAAAAACACATACACATACACATACACATACACATACACATACACATACACACGGCCTCGGTAGCTATAAGCACGGTTACACGGTGGCTACATTCGGTTGGCCTAGCCCTGGCAGCCGAAAAAACATAGGCGGTCCTGATAAGTAGTAGAAAGATAGTTGAACATGCCTCAGTGCACGTAGATGGTTCCACAATCACCTCAAAGCGGGCCATCAGGTATCTGGGTATATGGCTAGACACGCGCCTATGCTTCAGAGAGCATCTGGAGAATGTCCAATCGAGAGCAGCGAGCACATGCCAGGCGTTATCGAGGATAATGCTGAACACGAGAGGTCCGAAACAAGAACGAAGACTTTTGCTGATGAGCGTGCTGAAATCAATCATCCTGTACGCGGCACAAATCTGGGCCAGCGCCATCCACATCAAGGCATCACCGCTACCTACCGTCTCGGCGCGTTAAGGGTCTGCAGCGGACTTAGGACGGTCTCGGAGGATGCAGCACTGGTCATTGCAAGCATGATTCCCATCAACCTGCTTGCGGAAGAGGCCAGGATCATCGCAGACGCGACAAAACGAGGCGAACTAAAACGGTCGGCTAGTAGAGATGCAAGGTCGCAGAGCGTTGCCACTTGGCAAGAGCGGTGGGATTCGTCGACCAAGGGGAGATGGACCCACACCCTTATCCCCAAGATCAGGCCATGGATGGAAAGGAAGCATGGACAAGTGTCTTTCCATTTGACCCAGTTCCTCACAGGACACGATTGTTTCCGGTCCTACCTGCATAGATTTGGGCACGAGGCGGAGCCGTACTGCTCGACGTGTGGCGTAGGATCGGTGGAGGATGCAGAACACGTCCTTTTCACATGTACAAGATTTACCAGGCAACGGCGGCTTCTGGAGGTGAAGGTTGGCACTGCGCTGACCGCGGTAAATCTGGTGCCTATAATGCTGTCAGACGCGGCGGCATGGGAGGCAGTTAGCAGCTTTACAGGATTTGCGGCAATCAGCCTAAGAAAAGCAGAGCGTGAGCGAAATGGCCACAACTAATAGGTCCTAGGTTTTTGCGAAGCAATTCCCCATGGGACGTCCCGCAGAAATCTCCCTATTATATATTTTACCGTGCCTTTCAACTTTTGCATTGTATATACATATGTTATATTCCACAATAAATGTAGTTTATGAATTAAAAAAAAAAAAAAAACACATACACATACACATACACATACACATACACATACACATACACATACACATACACATACACATACACATACACATACACATACACATACACATACACATACACATACACATACACATACACATACACATACACATACACATACACATACACATACACATACACATACACATACACATACACATACACATACACATACACATACACATACACATACACATACACATACACATACACATACACATACACATACACATACACATACACATACACATACACATACACATACACATACACATACACATACACATACACATACACATACACATACACATACACATACACATACACATACACATACACATACACATACACATACACATACACATACACATACACATACACATACACATACACATACACATACACATACACATACACATACACATACACATACACATACACATACACATACACATACATACACATACACATACACATACACATACACATACACATACACATACACATACACATACACATACACATACACATACACATACACATACACATACACATACACATACACATACACATACACATACACATACACATACACATACACATACACATACACATACACATACACATACACATACACATACACATACACATACACATACACATACACATACACATACACATACACATACACATACACATACACATACACATACACATACACATACACATACACATACACATACACATACACATACACATACACATACACATACACATACACATACACATACACATACACATACACATACACATACACATACACATACACATACACATACACATACACATACACATACACATACACATACACATACACATACACATACACATACACATACACATACACATACACATACACATACACATACACATACACATACACATACACATACACATATAAAGATATCGAAGTAGCTTTCAGTGCTCAGATTGAGGCCAAAGCACTCTCACAAGGGGAACTTCAGGTATGCGAATCACCGATTTGGATGAATTTTGGATATGTTGGAGAATACCCCGTCATTTGAAGCTGTGTGAAATATTTCGGCGCACTATTCTATATTTTCCTTATAAATCGTGTTTAAAGCTATAGCTTCGGTGACTTATAGGTAAAACGCAGAGAGGACTTCAAGCAGCTCGGCGGTGTAAGGGGTAGAGGTCCCGAGTAAAGTTGGAGAATCCCATGTTCGAACCCCGCCCAAAACTAATTAGTTTTGGATTTTTATTTTTTGGTCTTCTTAATAATTATTTTTTTAAATAGCTAAATAGGTCTTTTGATGATTTTTGATGTAATTAATTTTGTATGCCTTTAAAAAAACATAAATGTAATATATACGAATGTAGACGTAGAATACACGAATTAACTTCTGTCTTCACATTTTTTGTTGTGATATACATCATACATCATCATGCTAAAATTATGCTTTTGTCCAAAAATATACCAACTTTAAATCATTTTGAAAGAAACAAACCAAATAAAATTTTTGGAAAATTACTCTTTCATCTCATCTCATCACATCTCATCATTAACTTTGAAGCGAACCATGCATACTTGAGCATTCCCTTCAATATCAGGGATGACAAGTGGAAATGCACAAGGGATTATACTTTAATTGAATGCAGTCTTCTCTTGATGAAATTTTTCGATTTTCTTAGGCACTTGAGGAGTTTTGCATTCGCTTTAACATATTTTTAACCTGCCCGCAAAGTACAGTTCATAATGGCGTGCGTATAGCTAGTATTTCCTCAAGCGTACAAGCTTCAACATATGTATATAAAAAATGTTTCCAATTACAAATCATCAAATGACCTATTTTGCTATTTTAAAAATAATTATTAAAAAAAAAAAAAAAATGAAAATCCAAAACTAACTAGTTTTGGGCGGGGTTCGAACCTGGGATTCTCCAACTTTACTCGGGACCTCTACCCCTTACACCGCCGAGCTGCTTGAAGTCCTCTCTGCGTTTTACCTATAAGTCACCGAAGCTATAGCTTTAAACACGATTTATAAGGAAAATATAGAATAGTGCGCCGAAATATTTCACACAGCTTCAAATGACGGGGTATTCTCCAACATATCCAAAATTCATCCAAATCGGTGATTCGCATACCTGAAGTTCCCCTTGTCAGATTTCATCAAGCTTGATGTCAGAGACTTGGATGAGATGGTGTCTAAGGACGAGCTAGCGGCTGAATTTTCGAGCTAGTTTGGCGTCCAAATTACTACTATGGCGATAAAGAGTCTACGACCAGCATTCGCTGGTACACAGAGGGCGACCATCAGCGTTCAGGCAGCCCTAGCCAAAGATATCCTCAATGTGGGCAGAATCAAGATTAGGCTGAACGAAAGCCGCATTAGAATAGACAATACACCTGTTAGATGCTTCAGATGCCACGAATTTGGGCATGTTTCAGCACAATGCAAATGCCAAGAAGACAGAAGCGACTGGTGCCTACGGTGCGGCGAAAAGCGGCATAAAGCCAGAGGCTGTAAAAACGCAGCGAAGTGTTTCCTATGCACTGCAAATGGCATAAAAGAAGCGGGTCATGTTGCCGGGAGCCAGCGTTGTCCTTATGGGCCCCGTTGTGGCCAGAACGCTCTCACAAAAATGTTAATCATGGTTAAGTTCATGCAAATTAACTTAAACCACTGTGAAGCAGCACATGATATGCTGAAGCAAACGACGAGGGAACAAAACATTGATGTAGTCATCGTAAGGGAGCCATACAGACTCCATGGCGGCAACAACACGACCTGTAGTACGCAAAGAAAAGCGGCGATCTTGCTAACTAGCGTGCGACCGCTGCAAATGTCTCAAACCCGGGCTTTTGCACATTTTGTACGGGCTAAGATAGACCGGTTCTGGGTGTATAGTTGCTATATGCCACCTAGCATCAATCACCAAGAATTTTGCGCAGCGCTGGATGAGCTGGCTACCGACGCAAGAAGCCACAGCCCACTCATTATAGCTGGTGATTTCAACGCGTGGTCCTTAGAGTGGGGCAGCGTTTCGAACAATGCTAGAGGCTGTGCCTTATGGGAAGCTTTTGCCCTACTAGATATTGCCCTGCTAAACAGTGGCAATCAAAATACATTCAGCCGAGCGGGTGTAGGATCGGTCATTGACCTCACTTTTGTCAGCAGCAGCATTTTTCGGCGCTCCTCTTGGAAAATCGGCGAATTCTACACGGCTAGCGACCATGGGGCGATCCTTTTCGAGATCGGAGGATCAATCCGTCAGCGAGATGTGCATCCGGTGGCATGTAAAACGTACAAAGCGGATACCCTGAATGTTCCCCAATTCACTGCCGCTATAACTGGTATAGAGTTGGCAACGGAATCAGCCCAGAGTATGGCAAACCAATTGGCTCGTAAGTTAGACGAGGCGTGTGGCAAAAGCACGCAGGAACGTAAAGCTTACCGAGGCCACCATAGATCGGTATTCTGGTGGAATGATAGCATTGCAGAAGCACGGCGGGCTTGCTTTAGGGCTAGACGGTGTTACCAACGGGCGCGAAAAAGGAATGATGGCAACTGGCCCTCTCTTTATATAGTTTTTGCAAGAACTCGCAAGGCATTAAAACGGGCCATACGTTCTAGCAAACGGGAATGCTTCCTTGAGCTGTGTGGACCCCTGGGGCAAGGCCTATAAGATTGTAGTGAAGCGTGTGTATGCAAATAAAAAAAACTGCACCAACAAATCCGGAGCAGCTGCGGGATATAGTACAATCTCTGTTTCCAGCTAGAAGCGATGTACTAACGTGCAGAAGACCGATGCATTCCTGATTTCTGTGGACACCTGCTGTTCAACACAAGTGAAAACAGTGCAGAAAACATGGCGAACAGTATTATGCATAGCATCGAGACAGCCTGCAACGCTAGCATGACACGTCGAAAACTTTTTAAACGCCCCTATGCGGCTGTACATTGGTGGTGCGACAATATAGCGGTAGCCAGACGAGCGTGTTTCCGTGCGCGGCGACAGTTTCAGCGTTCAAGAGGTACAGAAAGTTTTGAATCTCTAAGACTTGAATACCATAGCAAACGGCTGGATCTAAAGCATGCTATCAGAACTAGCAAAAGAGAATGCTTCCTGCATCTTTGCAATTCTGCCGAGCACCATCCCTGGGGAAAGGCTTACCAGACCGTGGTCAAACGCGTTGATGTCGGGAAAACATCAATACCATCTGATGCAGCGAGCCTGAATCAAATCGTCAGCTCACTTTTCCCACAAAAACAGGTCCAGCCACCACTGGCAACTCGAAGCAGTGAGATAGAAATAACAGCGTGCACGAAAACAGAACTGTTGGAAATCGTCAACAAACTAAATAATAAGAAAGCTCCTGGCCCCGACGGCATCCCGAACAGAGCTTTAAGGCTGGCAGTCAATCTGCACCCTGATGTGTTCATCAAAATGTACAATGCATGTCTGAGAGAAGGAACTTTTCCATCCAGATGGAAAAGGCAGATTCTGGTACTCCTACCAAAACCCGGCAAGCCTCCCGGCGAAGCCTCATCATATAGGCCTATCTGTCTTCTGGACACAGCAGGAAAAATATTGGAATCGCTCATAGCTCGTAGGCTCAACAAGGCTATTGAGCAAGGAGGTGAACTTTCTCCTAACCAATACGGTTTTAGAAAGGCAAGATCAACGATAGACGCGATAAGCACAGTTGTGGACACAGCCACAGCCATATCTGGTAACCGATGGAAAGGGGGAACCAAACAATACTGCATGGTGGTGACTCTCGACATCAGAAACGCATTCAACTCGGCTGAATGGAGTCGTATAATGGGCAGTCTGGCTTCTTTCGGCGTCCAGGGGAATCTGCTGCACATAGTGGACGATACTCGACAGTAGACGGCTCGGAGGAATATAGCATCTCTGCTGGAGTACCACAGGGTTCAGTCCTGGGCCCCCTCCTGTGGAATTGCATATACGACGGAGTCCTTAGACTGAATTTTGATCCGGGCACACGCATAATCGGCTTTGCCGATGATATCGCGGTAGTGGTAACGGAAAAGGAGCTTGCAGTAGCGGAACAAAAATGCAACAACGCCATTGCAACTATTGGCCGGTGGCTGGCTGTTGCAGGTCTAGAATTGGCAGCCCACAAGACTGAAGCCGTTTTAATTAGCAGCAGGAAGAAAGTCGAGACCGCCTCTATAGAAGTTGGTGGCAAAACTATCACATCTAAGAGGGCCATCAAATACCTAGGGGTAATGCTGGATACACGACTCTGCTTCCGTGAGCACTTGGAATATACGTGCCAGAAGGCACTGAGCTCTGCACGTGCGCTGGCAAGGATCATGCTCAATACAAGAGGCCCCAAACAAGAGAGAAGGCTGTTGTTAACTAGCGTGACAAAATCCATTTCCCTGTACGCTGCCCCTGTTTGGGCTAGTGCGCTACGGGTGAAAAGCTATAGGCGAGGGCTGGAATCGGTATTTAGACTCTGCGCAATGAGAATTTGCAGTGCGTTCCGCACAATTTCAGACGATGCTGCGCATGTCATCGCTGGTCTGTCTCCGATCAGCGATCTAGCGTACGAAGCAGACGCGATGTACAGAGCGCTACACTCCACACCACCGGTGGTTGAGCGTTCGCCCTTAGCCAGTATACGGCAAGAAATACGAGGCGAACATGTGGCTCGATGGCAGCAACGATGGACAGAATCTGCGAAGGGCCGTTGGACTTACTGCCTTATCCCAGACCTACAACAGTGGATAGGCAGAAGTCACGGGCAAGTTACGTTTTACCTGACGCAAATTCTGAGCGGCCATGGCTGCTTCAGAGCCTATCTAAAGCGTTTTGGGCACGAGGCATCCGACGAATGCACGTGGTGCGGAGCCGGCATTGTCGAGGACGCAAGGCACATAGCTTTTCACTGCCCTCGCTATGAAGCACAGATACGCGAATTGGAATCCAGGATCGGCCCGCGCATCAACATTGAGAACCTGGTGGATTAGTTTAAAAGGTTAAGTTTAAGCCGGCCGCTACGAAGCAATACCTCGCGGTAGTCCCGCAGTAGCTTGTTTGAGTCAGACCGCCAATAACATGCACATACACATGCGCAAGCGGTACGCTTAATTGTCGACGGACTTTTCCCTGTGGTCGACGAAGAAATGCATGTGCCCCGCCTGACTCCAGTCCTACACTCGGCGGAGTGTACGGTAACCGAGGTCCTTGAGACAGTGAGGCGTCTGAAGCCCAAAAAGGCACCAGGCCCGGATTCGATTCCCAATAACGCATTCAAGCTCGCAGTGCTGCTCTACCCACACGTGTTCGTAGAGCTTTACTCCAAATGTCTTAGCGAAGGTGTTTTTTCCCGATAGATGGAAACTACAAAACCTGGTGTTGCTGCCGAAGCCGGGGAAGCCGCAAGGAGAGGCGTCCTCTTATAGGCCCATCTGCCTCATCGACACAGCTGACAAAGTCCTCGAGGCAATAATCTGCTCGCGTCTGGAAACACCAATAATGGCAGGGGGCGGCCTATCCGAGTTCCAGTTCGGATTCAGGAAGGCGAGATCTACGATCGACGCAATAAACCGGGTGGTAGGATTAGCTGCAAGGGCAATTGAAGGTACGAGATGGAAAGGTGGTGCCAAAGAATACTGCTTAGTGGTAACTCTGGACATCAAAAACGCCTTCAATTCAGCGAGATGGAACAGGATCTTGGAAGCGCTTGGGGCCGTCGGGATTCCGAGCTATCTCATCAAGTGCGTAGCCAGCTACTTCTGCAACAGGAGGATACGTTTCTGGACGGACGCAGGCTTGGAGGAAAGGGTCGTATCTGCTGGCGTCCCACAAGGGTCTGTTTTGGGTCCCCTGCTGTGGAACGTCATGTACTACGGAGTCTTACGCTTGGATTTCGACCCTGGCACCCATATAGTTGGCTTCGCAGACGACGTAGCACTTGTAGTGATAGCCAAGGATCTCACGGCAGCTGAAGCAATAACCAACCGGGCCATCATCAAGGTTGGCCAATGGCTCTCTGCAGCAGGCCTGCAATTAGCCGCGCAAAAGACGGAGGCGGTACTGATAAGTAGCCGCAAGCGAGGGGAGACTGCCAGCATCAGGGTCGGCGACACCACAGTTGTCTCCAAGCGGGCTCTAAAGTACCTCGGAGTCATGATCGACACAAGGCTGACTTTTAGAGAGCACTTAGAGTACAGCAGCGCACTTAAGCTGCATCGGTAGCGCAATCGCTCTCTAGAATACTACTAAACACGCGTGGACCGAAACAAGGACGGCGTCTCTTGCTATCCAGCGTCATCCGATCGACTGCACTCTATGCGGCGCCTTCGTGGATAACGGGGATGGAAACTCGATCCTACAGGCGGAGCCTTGAGTCGACGCATCGCTTAAGCGCAATCAGGGTGTGCAGCGCTTTTCGCACTATCTCTGATGACGCCGCATTGGTGATCGCTGGGTTGCTGCCCATCGACGGTGTAAGACGGTGCTGGCTACTCAGGCCTACTCACCGTTTTTTCCGAATCGCCGGTCAAACGGTCTCGTTTCAGTTTTTAAGTCTGATAGGGCCGGTTGTGGTCGTCTGATCAGGGTAGTGAGGGGCGCCAGTCGCTCTTCCCGCCTCTCTCGCGCGCGCGTTTGTGTTAGTGGGGTGGTCGCTCCCCCATCAACATCAACATTGATAACGGAGGGAGATTTATTTATTATCCTGGTTTGAGTCATCGCTCTATTGCATATTTCTTCTGCATATCTTTCCTTTCTTCTCCCACTTTTGCACTCAGCTGGATAACCAGATTCGTGGTGTGGGTACCAGCTGTGCACTGGTCACGCCAACCCGGGCTTAAAAGCACCTATATTGGCACTTGCCAACCCCGCCGAACGTGTCGTAAGCTTTAGAGCTTTAAAGCTAAGCTTTTAAGCTAAGCTTCAAACCTAGTAGCACGGCATACTTTTGGGGTCCCCATCGTATATAGCTGTGTTTCAGCCCTCCAGCTATAATTTCTAACAATTAATTTGGGTTTATTGGAACCAGTGGTTGACACTTTCGTCCGTTACAAACCGAAATGTCCAAGTGTGTGGAGCCGAGCAGGGAGCGGCATAACTTCCATAAAGCCCCAGGGGGAAATACCTGGTTGCTCTGCAATGGAGGGCTTGAGATCGGCAGGCTCGATGGCGGGGCCAACAAATGGGCGGCGTCATTCACTGCCGCTCGCCACAGTGCCGGTCAGATTGTCTGAATCTGTTTGCGAGGGCAGCCCAGCGAGTCAGCTAGAGATAGAGGCTATGTTCGTGGTGGGGCTTCCGCCAGGAATAGAGGAGATATTTGGTGTTCATCACGAAACGCCAAAGAGACTGCGTGAAGACTCGATGAGTCCACCAGCAGGCGGTGCGGCACAACCAAAGAAGTCCAAGTTGCAACAAGTTAGGAGTGGCAAGCATAAGGTGGCAGAAATGGGAGTTCTACTAGAGAAGATAGCCGAGCGAATCAAGCCAGCGAGGGAAGGAGGCAAGCGTGCCATTACGAATGCGCTTAGAGAGAAAATAGAGAGACTGAGAGATTTGCAGCAGATTGTTAGTCTCGGTCTGCGCAAGAATAGCGACACTGAACCAGTAGTGGCATGCCCCAAGTGCACTAAGGCACCACTAAATCCTTCGTCAGCAGAGGGCAACAAACGGAAAATCTGCAGCACCCTAAGTTGCCTCGCCAGAGAGCAGTCGCCAACACTTCGGAAACTGTTTTGCCACAGGAGAATCGCCGGCCGCGAGAAATTTTTTTGACGCATGAAACCCATGAGAGAGCGCCACAGCCAGCGCCATCAGCGCCTGCATGGCAGACCGTGACGAGGCAACCGAAACGGACGCTTCCAGAAAAACGTCCGACCGCTATTTTGGTACAGCCAACAAACGAGATGTCATATAGCGACATGCTAAAGTTGGTGACAAGAAGCCAGGACATCAAGTCGATAGGACAAATTGATGCCTAAGGTGCGGCGGCAAGGACCACAAGGCGAAGGATTGCAGTAGCGACCTCAATTGCTGCATATGCGATTCAAGAGGGATAACAGAGCGTAAACACGTGGCAGGTAGTCAGCGGTGCCCTTCAAAAACGCAGGCGGGGCCCACAAAGTCGTCTCGTCCAAGGCGAAATGTTTAGTTTTATCCAGCTAAACCTAAACCACTGCGAGGCAGAGGGTGCGAGAGACCAGATCCGATGCGGTTGTAATCAGCGAACCTTTTCGCAGGAAAACCTCACCCGACTGGACGTATAGCACGTCAAGCAAGGCCGCCATCTGGGCATGTGGAAACCCGCCCACGCAGCTTCTTGCCCAGTTAGCTGGCGAGCATTTCGTCAGGGCGCTTGTGAATGGGATATGGCTGTACAGCTGCTACTTGCCGCCCAGCCTGTGCCTCACAGACTTCTGCAAGGCATTAGACGAACTGACATCCGACGCAAGGACGCACAGACCTACCATAATCGCGGGAGACTTCAACGCATGGGCACAGGAATGGGGAAGCTCCTCCACAAACGCCCGCGGCCGCGCACTAATGGACGCTTTTGCCTCTCTGGACGTCGAACTGCTGAACCAAGGCGCCCAAAATACTTTCAATCGGGCCGGTAGGGGATCCGTAATAGATCTCACATATGTAAGCAGTTGTCTCGCAACGACATCACCCTGGAAGCTGGATAATTGTTACACGGCGAGCGATCATGAGGCGATACGTGTCACTATGGGCCGTGCACCGGACAGACAGCAACGCACAGCGCAGCCCCCCCTTGCTGACATGCCCTTCCGAGAAGACTCTCTGGACCCACAGGCGTTCTCTGCAATGCTGTGCCGGCAAACCCTCACAACATCCACGGCGCAAGAAATGGCAAACGAAGCCTGCAGGATGATGACAGCCGCCTGCACGGCAAGTATGGCCCAATCCAGGCCCTTTAGAAGCCACCAGAAGCCGGTATTCTGGTGGAACGGCGAAATAGAAGACCTGAGGAGATCCTGTATGGCCGCGCGACGAAAATACCAAAGAGCAAGGAAGCGCATGGACTCGGACTGGACACTCTACCATGCCGATTACAGCTCGGCTAGAAGGTCCCTCAAGAAGGCTATTCTCTCCGCGAAAAGGGAAGTTTACCTGCAGCTGTGTGATTCCGCAGAGCACGATCCATGGGGCAAGGCATACAAGACAGTGGTTAAGCGGATACAAGCAAACCGCCATTCCACCCCGTCTGGCGCTGAAGAAGTCGCTCGAATTGTCGACGGCCTCTTCCCAAACCGGCCCGTCCCCCCTTGCATAGACCATTCCCCAGCCTCGGCATTCCATTCGATCAATGCGATCTCATCTGAAGAGGTCCTGGTGGCGGCCAAGTCGCTCCAACTTGGCAAAGCACCCGGCCCGGATCGGATCCCAAACCGCGCCGTAAAACTGGCTCTGTTCCTAAGACCAGACGACTTCGCAGCCATCTTCAATCGCTGCCCCACGGAGGAAATTTTTCCCGAGCAATGTAAGACCCAGAAGTTGGCCCTTCTGCCAAAGCCGGGGAATCCAGCAGATGTGTCGCCCTCGTACAGACCGATATATCTGGTAGACTGTATAGGCAAGGTGTTTGAAGGCCTTATCGGATCGAGGTTGAACGCGTACGTCAGCGAGTGCGGCGGCCTCTCGGACAACCAATTTGGTTTCCGCAAGGCAAGATCCACCATCGACGCAGTCAGCAAGGTGGTCGGCATTGCCAGCAGCGCCATCGAGGGCACAAGATGGAAAGGTGGCACCAAGCAGTACTGCCTGGTCGTGACGCTTGACGTAAAGAACGCATTTAATACTGCGGATTGGATCTGCATCCTGAGCGCCATCCACGATCTCGGCGTCCCTCCGTACCTCCTTGCCATTGTTCGGAGCTTTTTCAGGCAGAGGACCCTGAGATACCACACCTCGGACGGCCCCAAAAGCCGGAATGTGTCTGCCGGAGTGCCACAAGGCTCGGTCTTGGGACCGCTTCTCTGGAACGTGATGTACTACGGAGTACTGCGCCTCTCACTTCCGCCAGGTTGTGAATCCATTGGCTGTGCTGACGACGTGGCTATTGTGGTTGTTGCCATGGAGTTGGAAAAGGCAGAATCAGCGGCCTCGGTAGCTATAGCCACTGTTACACGGTGGTTACATTCGGTTGGCCTAGCCCTGGCAGCCGGAAAAACGGAGGCGGTCCTAATAAGTAGCAGAAAGACAGTTGAACATGCCTCAGTGTACGTAGATGGTTCCACAATCACCTCAAAGCGGGCCATCAGGTATCTGGGTGTATGGCTAGACACGCGCCTATGCTTCAAAGAGCATCTGGAGAACGTTCAACGGAGAGCAGCGAGCACATGCCAGGCGTTATCAATGGATAATGTTGAACACGAGAGGCCCGAAACAAGAGCGAAGACTTTTGCTGATGAGCGTGCTAAAATCAGTCATCCTGTATGCGGCACAAATCTGGGCCAGTGCCATACACATCACGGCGTACAGCAGGGGCATCACCGCTACCTACCGTCTCTGCGCGTTAAGGGTCTGCAGCGAATTTGGGACGGTCTCGGAGGAGGCTGCACTGGTCGTTGCAAGCATGATTCCCATCAATCTGGAGGATGCGGAACATGTCCTTTTCACTTCTAGAAGATTTACCAGGCTACGGCGGCTTCTGGAGGAAACGGTTGGCACTGTGCTGACCGCGGAAAATCTGGTGCCTATTATGGGAGGCAGTGAGCAGCTCTGCAGGATTTGTGGCAATCAGCCTAAGAAAGGCAGAGCGTGAGCGAAATGGCCATAACTAGTGGGTTCTAGGTTTCTGCGAAGCAATTCCCCATGGGACGTCCCGCAGAAATCTCCCTATTATATTTTTTTTCGTGCCTTTCAACTTTTGCATTGTATATATGTTATATTCCACAATAAATGTAGTTAATGAATTAAAAAAAAAAAAAAAAAACACATACACATGACACACTGATTATACATCCACTTATATAGGTGTTTTTTCCAAGTGCTCCGCAAGTTGACGGGTCAGTGCCTAGAATTAAAGCTTTTTTAATCCAGGAGTGGGACTCTGCGTGCCACACTTTTCACCCAAATCAGACTTACATCGGCGACACCGGGCCATCAGCTGTGCCAATATCGCAAGGGCTTTGGGACTTCTTCAAGCCAGCTTCGCTCATGTTGTCGCCCGGGGGGGAACTTGGCGCCTTTCTGTTTCCCGCCGCCGCCTTTGTCATAGTATTGGTGCGTAGATCTCTCTCATCCTCTCTGTTATCCAGAATCCACTCCGTTTTGCACGCACGCTCACTTGTGGCAGCGAAACAAACTAGTAGAGTTGCCCCACAAATCGCCACTGATCAGCTGAGCGACCAGTGTTGGACAACGCAAAAAGGCTTTGGGCTGTGCCCAAGGCTGCATTCGTTAGGTGGCGCCAACGCGCCGTTCCCTTGCCGTTACGTTTTTTAAACTCAAATTTAATTTTGAAACAACATTGGGAAATGGACAAAATGACTGCGTCGATGAATCAAGCCCGCTGGGATGGTGTGGCCAATGATCAGGGGGGCGAGGAGTTGGCTTTTAGAAAGAGTAGTAGGATGATGCGTTCGCCAGTGGCTTCGCCGGCTGGGCCGCCATTACCACCGTCTGATGGCCAAACGAGTGCGACGCCGGTAATAAGCCCGGTTGTGCTATCGCGCATCCCGGAGCTTGATGACTTGGGCAATCTCCTACGCCAACTGGAGAACACATTTAAGAAGAAGGATGACGGCAAACCGCAGGTTCGCCACGTGAACCAAAACACGATGCAAGACATAAGGCGCATGATAGAGCTGCAAACAGCGATCTGTCATATAGTTCTTGGCGACAAATGCGTAAAAAACACCACAGTAGATGTGGCCACGCAGGCCACATGTCCTGCATCCAAACCAACCAAGCGTATTGGGAACTCGGTAGCATACTCTGACAGCCCAAAGCGCCCGAGAGAGGAGCCACTAGGGCAGAGGAATACTCCGCCCAAAAGAAAGCGAGGCAGCGGGCAGCCAAAACCCTCGTATGCGGCCATGTTAGGCGGTAGTGCATCCACAAGCGCTAGTGCTATTGAGGGCGAGCCTATATGTACTCATAGGCCATCCCCAGATTGGCAGGTGGTCTCAACGAGGCGTAAGCCGCGCAGAGGTCGGCCAGATGCCATTATTATCAAGGCGGAAGAGGGCATTTCGTATGCGCAAATGTTGAAAATGGTAACCCGACGGGACGACGAACGGCTTAATTGTATTAAAGACGAAGTGGCAAGGGCCAGGAAAACGCAAAATGGCGATCTGCTTCTTGAGCTTAAAAGCAAAGATGGCGACCGGAAAATACAAGAGGAGCTACGCAACGTATTGGGCATGAACGCCAAAGTTCGAACTGTCACTGACGTGTCACACATAGAACTGCGGAAGCTAGATTGCCTGGTAACGGCAACCGACATCATTGCGGCCATCACAAAGGCAACGGGTATAGCGGAAAGTGCCATAACGGTGAAGACGCTGCGGCCAACTTTTAACGAGACCCAAATGGCAGTTGTATGTCTGCCACAGACGTCGGCGGACTTTCTTGTTAAGAAGAGAGCACTGATAGTGGGCTGGTTCAGCTGCCACATCAGGGAAAGAGTGGCTCAGCAGAGATGCTACAAATGCCTCAATTTTGGACATGTGGCTTTCAACTGCAAGAGCACAGTTGACCGAACCAGCTGGTGCTTCAGATGTGGACAGCCCGGGCATAAAGCTGCGGCTTGCGAAAACGATCCAAATTGTTACAACTGCGTCGAAGCAAACCGCATCGACAGGAAGCATTTTGCCGGCAGCAAAGATTGCCCGTTGACAAGATCTGGCGCGCAACTAGCAAACATTCAGGTATGAAGTTTATTCAACTAAACCTCAACCATTGTGCAGTTGCATAGGATCTGTTGGCGCAAACAGCGCGTGAAGTAGACGCCGATATAGCTATTTTAAGCGAGCCGTATAAAACTGGAGATGGCCCCCTATGGGCAGTGGACTCGTCTACCAAAGCTGCTATATGGTTATGCGGAAAAAACGTGCCGGCTATGGAGTCGATTTATTTGTCCCTTGGCTATGTTCGCGCAAAAATCGGGGATATGTGGTACTATAGTTGCTACCTAGCCCCTAGTCTGAGACTCACTGAATTCGAGAGAATAATAGACTCCATCGCTGCTGATGCAAGTTTAAAGCAAAATGTTATAATCGCAGGTGATTTTAACTCTTGGTCCGAAGAATGGGGCAGCAGTTCATCTAATGCCAGGGGTAAAACGCTTCTCGAGTCCTGGGCCATCCTCGATATGGCTGTGCTTAACACTGGATCCAAGCACACGTTTAGCAGGGCGGGATACGGCTCTGTAATCGATATTACATTTACAAGTGCCTGTCTTTTCCCCAACTCAATCTGGGAACTATGTGATTTTTACACTGGTAGCGATCACCTGGCCATTATATGCTCCATCAGTAGAAGCGCACCCCAACGGCCGAACCATCCGGGAACAGATCAAGGTGGCCAACCATTCCGCGTGGACACTCTTAATCCATCGACTTTTGCGTCGGCACTCAGCATCCCGCGACTAGACGGCGATGCATCAAGGCAGGCGGACACCATTATGGACGCAGTGGGGGCGGCACCGCTAGCATGAAGGCCCGGAGAGGGCATAGCCGACATCGAGCCCTTGTCTACTGGTGGGATGAAAACATTGCGGAGGCAAGAAAAAGTGTCTTCGTGCTAGAAGGCTCTACCAAAGATCGCGAGGCAGATCGGAGTTCTTGCTGCTGCAAGCAGAATTTGCTGCCAGAAGAAAGGACCTTAAAGAGCTTATTAAGTCACGAAAAAAAAACCTGTTTTCTTGAACTTTGCGACTCAATAGAAAATGACCCCTGGGGCTTGGCCAATAAAGTTGCCATGAAAAAGCTTAGGGCTGTTAAGCCGGCAGCTCCAAATAAAGAGAGCATGGCTATGATTGTGGAAACTCTGTTTCCGGCCACCTCATCAATAGGCCCGAAAGAAATGCAGCATACTACTTTGCTAGTAGACTGGCGCATCACTGGAGAAGAGGTGTTAGTGGCGGCATCGAGACTGCAGAACGACAAGGCTCCTGGCCCGGATAGCATCCCCAACAAGGCCCTAAAACTAGCCATTGGCCTACAATCAGAAAGATTTGCTGAAGTTTTTTATGCTTGCATGGGTGAAGGTACATTTCCGGACAGATGGAAAAGACTGAATCTGGTACTGATTCCAAAGCCAAACAAACCTGTAGAAGACCCATCTGGATATAGGCCAATTTGTCTTCTGGATACCGCAGGAAAAATTTTTGAGAGGCTACTCAGCACCAGAATAGAGGCAGCAATTAAAGCGGTTGGCGACCTCTCGCCTATGCAATTTGGGTTCCGCAGAGCTATGTCTACTGTTGATGCCATCAAATCGGTTGTCGACACTGCTGCTAAGGCTATAGAGGGGCAACGATGGAAGGGAGAGCAAAAGCAGTATTGCCTTGTCACCACGCTGGACGTTAAAAATGCCTTTAACTCAGCAAATTGGAACAACATTCTCGCAGCATTACGAAACTTTAGAGTCCCGGCGTATCTCACAAGTATCATGGAGGACTACTTTAGAAATAGAGTTCTGTACTACAGATCACACGGCGGGACGCATACTTATAATGTTAAAGGAGGCGTAACCCAAGGATCCGTCCTCGGCCCTCTACTATGGAATGCAATGTATGACGGAATCCTGCGCATCCAACTCTCGAGTTGCGCGCGGCTGGTGGGCTTCGCTGACGATATTGCCATAGTAGTGACGGCTAAATTTCTGGGACAAGCCGAGGAATTAACTGCGCATTCCATCGGAATGGCTAAGGACTGTTTAGCCTCTGCAGGACTCGAGCTTTCAGTTCAAAAGACGGAAGCGGTACCAATAAGTAGTCGAAAAACGGTTGAGGTTGCCAACATCATTGTTGACGCCACCACGATTACCTCTACACGGGCCATCAGGTATCTTGGTATACACCTGGACACGCGCCTGTCCTTCAAGGAGCATCTGGAGCTTGTTGGAGCCAGGGCAGCTGAGTTGGGACGGTCACTTAGCCGCATCATGCTCAACAGCAGAGGCCCAAAACAAGGCCGGCGTCTGCTTCTGATGAACGTTATGAAGTCCACTATGCTCTATGGGGCACCAGCCTGGGCTAAGGCAATGACGGTCAAAACATACAGGAGACGCCTAGAGAGCACATACCGTCTTGCGGCGCTGAGAGTCTGTTGCGGCTTTCGCACAATTTCAGACGATGCCGCTCTTGTTATAGCAGGTATGACGCCCATCAATCTGCTAGCATATGAAGCACTACGCATCTATACCATTAAGATGGAGTCAGCGTCGAGTCCTGCTGAGCTAAAGGTGGTTAAGGCTGTGGCACGTCAGGAAAGTTGGGACGCTTGGCAACTTCGCTGGACCAACTCGACGAAGGGCAGGTGGACATTCAGGCTTATTCCTGACCTGAAGATGTGGCTGCAACGGAAGCACGGCGAGGTTACTTTTGAGCTGACACAAATACTCAGCGGCCACGGATGCTTTGGGGAATATCTCCACAGATTTGGCCATCAGGCAAGTGCGGAATGAACTTGGTGCGGAAACGGTGTGACGGAGAGCCCTGATCATGCTCTCTTCCATGCACATGCACTATTGAGACAGAAAGGCAGGCGGCCGAACTGCTCTGTGGCGAGCCATTGTCTTCACAGATTCTGGTTCCACTGATGACGCTAAACCAACCAAATTGGACAGCTATTTGCACCTTTGCGGCACAGGTGACCTGCACCTACGCGCGCGCGAAAGGCAGCGCAAAACAGGTGGGGTCTGAGAAGTCCTTTGCCTTTGTTGCCTTTGAAATAATCTTCTTTTGGAAGATTGACCTCGAGCCGGCTAAACTGCAAGGTTTCATTTAAATTTCAATAGGTCGTAATCTAAGCAGATATCACCAACGGAAGGCACGCCGTTACTTTGGAATTTTTATTCCAAAAAAAACCCTTTTTCTATGTGGTACAATATACCGTATATGAAATAACAGGTCGTGATATTAGTTTGGTAAGGCGAAGCTCTTACATTAATTTTTCATAGCGCCTAAGGGTATGCCCAAAAGGTGGTCTTCGGTTTTGTAGGCTTTACCAACTTTTTTCGCTTCATTTGGTTGTTACAATTCCCAACCAATTCTAGCGTTGAAGACATGGTATGGCTATTGCAATTCCGGAGTTCTTTAGCAAAGACTGCTGATGATAGAACTTGGTAGTTCTTGAAATAGCTATACAGACAACCTGCTCACCTTTTTGTGTTGCCTTTGAAATAATCTTCTTTTGGAAGATTGACCTTACCCAAACAAGTACACAATCGAGAAAAGTCAAGCGTCTCCAGGACTATCCAAAGTCATTGGCAGGCATGAGGATATATCCTACTACCGAAATACCAGGATCTATATATTCTGACAAGGCAAAAGAGCAAGCCAAGGTCATCTCGAAGAAAGGGCGAAAGAGTGCTGAGGTGGAAAGAACATCCCTAGAGGATCAGGATACGCTAAGGAACGTGAAAGAAAGATCATAGGATATATCCGAAGGACCAACCAACGTTTAATGAGGCATTCTGAAGAGGGATAAAACCAATCGAGTATATACACTTCGAGCCTGAAGTGGTGACCAGCAGAGACACCAGGAGCGAGGGAAAACCGAAGCAAGCGACGAGGGACCCATATTAAATCATAAACGCTGCCCAAGTTCGAGACTTCTCCAGAGAAGCCCGTCATACCTAGCCAAGCTCAAAGATAATACGAATAAGCACATATTTTAAACAATTAATAATACAAACGAGTTCTAATTTCACTGGGGCACAAAATAAATTTGTTGTGCCGAACCTAGCGCTAGAGATATTAGAAATATCACAAAGGACGAAAAAGGATCATTACAGATTGCATATATCATTTTTGCGGTACAAATGTCTGAAAGTGACAAAAATTATTAATATTGTACATCAATAATAGATATATATACCTATTTTTTATTAATGTCACCAGGTAGCACTTTTCCGCGCTTGGCTTTGTGGCTGTTCCCGTCCAGCTGTAGGCAGAAGACAATTTGTCCGTAAACACTTTTTAATGACTGACCTCAAAAACTGAGCAGGTCCATCTCCTCCTGTGTTTGATATGAATTTTGTCTGAAAACATTTTCATAGTTTATATCCAAATTTGAATGTTGTTTTTTAATACTTACAAATTGATCCAGTTGAGTGTCGCCTTTCTGTACCCCTTCATCAAATTCTATTAAGTCGTCAATAGAATTGAGAGGAAGTTTCTGCAGACTGCGAAATTCTACATCATCAAAAGGGTCTTTGTTTCTCCTACACTAAAGTTTAAGAGAAACAACTTCCTCTGTCAACTTTGTAATTGTGCGCATCGTTGAAATTTTTAATTACCGCAGCTCATCTTTTACCTCCGAAATTAATCTGACTAAACCATTATTAGAAACTTCCACGTTTCTTACTGAAAACAATATTCCATAAAAATTAATATTAACCCATGATATCAGATAAATGATTACTTACATGTCAAATTATTCGAAGGAGTATAATCAAAAAATTCGGTACTTGGAATTGAATTACTCTGCGACATTGAAAAATCCGTTTTGTTTATGTAATCTCTTCGGCACAATATATATTGAAGTCCATTAAATTAATTGAGTGCAACAAAAATTATGACAAGTTGGTCAACTCACAACCCACGAAAACCGATTTATTCTCAACGTTTGCAATTTCAATCATTTTAAAAATTTGTTTATTGATTAAACAAAAGTTGTCCGGTTCTGTCAAAGAAAGTTACATTCCATTGGCATAAACTTTTTGTATTTTTCCATTTCTTTCCCAAACTTTGCTGTCAAATCTTCACTGAATTGCTCTTCCAAATGATAGCTCTTTACTACCTGTCTTTTATAAATTTGAGCTGCAACACTTTTCCCAAGTACAAGTAGTTCTCAAATTTAAAAGCGCTTATTCCATTTAAAGCTCCAAAGTGTTGGGAGTCTTCATGCAAATGCACAAAGGAAAATTGTATGTCAAAAAATACAAATCATATATTATTAATACAAAAGATCTTAATAATTGGGTAGCAATTGAACTGTTTAATTTGTAGTCAAATTTATGAAATAGAATTAAAGCTAAAGATAATTTCATGAAATGCGTGTACATTTCTGGACTTAAAATCCTTTAAAACAAAAGGTCCAGTGTAGAGTAAGAACTGCCTAAGCTCTGTTGCGTTCCAGCTATCAAGCTCTTTTACACTTCGAGGTTTTCTATTAAACTCTCTAGGCAAATTTTTCTTATTGCATGTCAACTCATTCGAAATTGATTCAACTTTCCATTGTAATTGTAATCCAGGTAATTGTGGCGCACGGGGTTTGGTTTGTAAAAACAAACTTAAGTTACAGTTTATATTGCGGTCGGCTTATTTAGCGATATTTTATCATTGTATACAGGATGTGTGATGTAATTATTAATTAATTAAGTATTATTCGATCATGGCTTTGATGACGTGTCGTGTGCTTTAAAAAAGTTTGTAGCTTTCTCACCTGGTGCTATCACACACTGACGCCAAACTCTCAGTTGGTTGCCACTCGTTTTTTGGCAGGGCTACCAACCTTAGTATTTTCAGGGCTGCCATCACCAGTATTTTCGGGTCGACGGTTAATATTTAAATTTGTACTAACGGCAGTAAAAGTTTCGTCATTAAAGTTGCTAGAGGGGCAAATGGCCTTTAGGACGCTTTTCACAGATCGCACCGAACGCTCCCACGCTCCTTCCATGTGGGGTGCGGCTGGTTGGTCAAAACGCCATTTTATATCTTAGTAGTGAACGGCGATTTGAAATCAATCTTCATAAGTTCCTCCTTCACTAGTTTTTCCGTAGCTTCCGTAGTCGGAGAAGATTGCTCTTGGTGTGCCACGTAGTGCCATAAAGTTTTTTAGGCACATTATGCATGAGCTCACATCGAGTTTGTAGGCGACCTCCAGATGAACTGCCCTTAGTGTTAGGCACGTAAAGAGAACTCCCCAGCGCTTTTCATTGTGTCTTCCAACGTTGACTAATAAGGGGCCGAAATAGTCGACTCCTGTATACATATCTGAATAGTCGTTCAAAACAAGCTAGTCTGGCGATCGGTATAGGTGCCATTTGAGGCACTTGAGGCTTCGCTGTGGAAATTTTGCAGTATTGGCATCCATTTCGGACGGTTTTACATAGGATTCTTAGGCGTGGTATATAATATACGCTTCTAATAAGATTAATGGTACTCTCGTGAAATATATGGTGAGAAATATCGTGCTAATCCTTTATGATTAAAAAGGCAATTCTGGTGTGTCTTGGTATTACGATCGCGTCACCGTCAGAAGTTATGCTGTCTGAACTGCCCTCCACACGGATGATGTCTTTTGAGTCCAAGTAAACACTTAAAGCAATTAATGAGCTTGACTTGTCCACTACTAATTTGTCCTTGAGCGAATTGATTTCATTTGAGTACGTCGCTGTTTGGGCCTGCCTGTATAAAAAAGATTTTGCGCATGTATGTTTTCGGGGCTTAGAGTTTGTGGTACAGGCTTTCCCGAACACTTGGCACGCAACCTTTGGACGTACAGCATAATGTTGGCCACTGCTCTGTATAAGCTGTGAAAAAGGCAAGTACAGGGTTCCTTTAGATTTTAATTAATTTTTGAGTGTCAGTGTCTTTTCGTTATATTTTTCAGATTGATTCTTTATTAAAAAGTATTCTTTTGCTTAAGCTATGTTTACATATATATTCTTATGCTGCGACTTATGCGACAGCTACAAAAGAGAGGGAGAGTGTCAGTACATACATACATATTGTTGGAGCGCGTGCATCAAAGTGCTTGGTCAGCGTTCACACGCTGGCCTGGCTCTAGCTTATGTTACGCTTGTGCATATAGTGCTTATGCGAATATATGTATGTGCATAAACAAATGTTCTTGCAACAAAAGGTTACAAGTTGAGCTCTTTGTTTCAATTAAATGATTATTGGTATGAATATACTACAAAGCGCTTCCAGTCAGAAAAGTATTCTACTGCAAAATCGAAATGGGTGAGCTTTACAATGATAAATACATTCTTCCGCAATTCGATTTCCTGTGAGACGTGCTTAGATATCTCGCTTTGTTCTGGTCACTTGTCGTCAGATAGTCCTACAAAATCGGGTCCTTTAATCCAACGATATGTATCTGGTACTTTAAAATATTTGGTGTCTAAGTCTGCAACGTTTTTCTTTGTACTAACCCAGCGCCATTGGTTAGGGTTGATTATGTCGATTATCTCGCCTACTCTATGCATAACAAATGACGAGTCTTCTTGGGTTGATGGTTAACCTGTCAAGGACCGTTTTAGAATCGGACCAATATGTGCAGGAATCAAGTCTTAGGCCACGACGGCTGCCAAAAGTTCCATGCGGGGTATAGAAAGAGGTTTGAGTGGAGCTACTTTAGATTTGGCTGTACTGATGTTGCGACCTTGTTTCATGATGTTTTGACCTTGTTACTGCAGCGTATCAACATCGCTTGCATCTACGAAGGTGTAAAGGTCTACCTGGCTTTCGTTTGTCAGCAGAGCAGAGTAACGACGTGGAAATTCTAAATTACTGGCGTGTAGTAGGACACCTTCCCATTGTCGCCACTGTTCGAGGAGTTGTTCGCGTTAATCTTTGCCCCAACCTATTGCCATGCGCCAGACCTTTTGAAGTAGCATTTTAACGCTTATGGTGTAGCACGATAGACCGAGTGGATTAAATATAGACATCAGTACTTGTAGAGCCTCACGTTTTGTTGGCGCTATTTCATCGTCTCGATTTAGTCTCGAAAATCTCAAAATAAATTTAAAAACGTCATTATTCGGGTCCCAATACATACCGAGGACCTTTCCAGAGTTGCCTAATTCTTTGGGGTGCTGATTCTAGATGTTGAAGAACAGATACAGAGTTTGAGCACCGATTTCTTATTCGGAATCCACAATCGTCATGTATGTCTCTAACTGATGACGTAACTGTTATGGCTTCAAGGCCAACATTGAAACTGTTGATTAGAAAGCTCGTGGATTTTTAGTTTGGAAATTGTCTACATTTATGGTTTGTTTCGGCAATCCTAATTTTCTTACTAAGTGGACGTCGTAGAGCTATAGCTTTTTGTCAGTTCCCGCTTCCGAAATTTGTTGGTGAGTTTTAACGGAGTCCTCTTCGTTCCTGGTTTCTTCACCGGTCCGTTGCAGGCAAATTGGCTGTCGATGAGAGTGACTGATGAGTCCTCATCCAAAAATGCGAACGTCTTAAGAATTACATTGGCTCCATACAGTTTGATGGATAGAACGCGGAAAAATTGTCTTTCCACTACGTTGTCCTTATGATGAGCAGTAAAAACTTCGGTTCTGCCTTTGTGAAGAAGCAGGTGATGTTTGGAGTTGCAATTGTCAATTCCGCAGTCATGATTAGAGAAGCATTTACGGCTGTGACTTTTGAAGCACCTATAGCATACCTTTGCTTCGTTCATTTTTCGTTGTCTATTGTCAACGGACAGTTGCTTGAAACTTTGGCATAGAGCAATTTGATGATCTGTAGAAGAGCACATCATTTCTGGAGAGACGTAAGATTTGAGGTCTATTTATTTATTTATTTATTTACGATAAGATATATGAACATTAAATGAAAGTTTTGGGTCAAACATAACGCCTAAGTCTTTGAATGATGGAACACAATCTAACAGAACAGACCTAATAGAGTAATGAGCTAGGAACGGCGACAAACGACTGAAAGTCATAAAAGAGCACTTAGACGCATTAAGGTGTAATTTATTAACGTGACACCAATCACAGAACGCATCGAGATCTGATTGCAAGTACTGTTGGACAGAAGGATCACTATATAAATAACAAATCTTGACGTCATCCGCAAACATGAGCACACGTGAATGAGCCAAGGCCAAAGACAAATCATTTATAAAGAAGGTAAATAACAGTGGGCCCAGATGATTGCCTTGGGGGACACCTGACGTAACTCGAACAGTTTTAGATATCGAGGAACGAAAAGACACCTTTTGGGTTCTGCCAATAAGATACGACATTAACCAAGCCAATAGTTTCGGGAAAAACCCATGATGTTAAGTTTCATGAGAAGCATAGAATAATCAACCGTATCGAAAGCCTTACTAAAGCCAGTATAAATAACATCAGTTAGACACTTTTTACGGAAGCCATGGTGTACAAGGGTAGTCAATTCTAAAAGGTTGGTAAGCGACGAACGAACTTTCATGAAGCCATGCTGACAAGGAGAAATAGTGGATCTGGATAGGTGTTGAAGGGAAGACGTAATAATTTTCTCAAACAGCTTAGGTATTGCCGCAAGTTAGAAATATCCGATTTCCTACCCTTTTTAAAAAGCGGAATAACAAAAGAGATATAAGGAATAATCGAGATAAAGGCTTAGATAGGGAAATTCAACACATTTTAAGGATGCAACTAGGCATATTATCAGGCCCGGGTACGAAGGAAGACGTCATAGATGACAAGCTAGATATAATACAGACTTCAGTAATACTAGGAAAAAACATACAATTTAAATGTGGGATAGAGCAGGGATAGGGTGTGGGATCCGAAGCAGTAGTAAAATAAGTCGACTGAAAGAATTTAGCAAACAGATCTGCAATATCTGAACCATTATTAGCAGTCTGGTCATTAAGTCTGAAGGTGGAAGGTAGTAAATTAGAACGTTGTAGTATACTTTCAGGGATAGGATTAGGCCACATACTTTTAGGGATAGATTATAAGTAATTAAAACTTAAGCATAATGTCTAGCTTTAAGTACCGTTAAGGACACTAGCCATAAGACCAATGTAAATGTTCGCCTATAAATACCGGGCTTGCGGCCCCAATAAATCACTTCAAGTCAAACCTTGCCTTCGCCTAATACATGGCGATCCTGCCTACTATCGACAAAAAATAAAAAAAAGGCAAAATAAAATAAAAAACCCTTGCCATACAAAAAAGGCAAAAGTGAAAAACACAAAAAGGAAGCAGGCTGAAGTATCAATGCCAAAGGATAAAGAAGCGATACAAAAGGCGTTGGAGGACTGCCCGCTGGACGGACCACGGCCGCTGTCTATCGAGGAATACCGAGCCAGGCAACCTGCATCACGAGCGGAGCTGGCAAGAAGGAGGCGAGAGGGGGACGCGCTGACGGCAATCCCCCTTGTCCTAAGGCCAAAGCGCCGAGGCGGCCACCTGGTCCGCTTTAGGAAGCAGCGTGCGGCCCTACTGGCGCAAATCAACAGCGACCCGCCACCACCCTGGGTAGAAGCGTGCAAACTTTGGAGCAGGATAGATGAATTGGAGAAAACGCACGAGAGAAATCAGCAGGCAAGGCGGCAACAACAGCAGATGCAGCATTAAGTAAAAAATTTTTAATAATCAATTTAATTAAAAAGAGTGCTCATAATAGCACCTTTGTGGTAAGAGGCGATTTTTGCGCTGCCACTATTAATGTAAATACACAAAACACAAAACACAAAAAAAAAAAAAACAAGAAATTAAATAGAAAAATATTAATATATTTTGTTTATAAATTCTTTTTTTTTGAATAAGTCTATCATTGCCAAAATACCCATAAACAAAAGAAAAGAGAAAACAAAAAAAAATCACATATGTTCAAATATACACTAAAATGAAAACTACACAAAAACAGAAAAAAAACAAATATATTCATAGATAATTAAATAATAAATTACAATCAGCCTAATATACCCTAACATACCCTAAAGAAAAGCACATGTCAAACATGTGCAGTCAAAAGTGCACAAACAACAAAAGCACACGTGTAAAGCTTGCCGCGATCAAAGCAAGCTTTTGAAAAAAAGCTCAAGTAAAATTCACAAAGCTTGCAAGCACAAATAAAGCTTTCTGATCGCAGCAAACTCCACAAGATCAATTTTTACCAATAACGAAGTCTAAATACCCTATAAGAAAAATTATAACATTTTTTTTTGGAAACAATATAATATATATAATATTATAAAATCTTAAACAAATTGAAAAAAAAAAAAAAAAAAAAAAGAAGAATCAAAATTTTTTTTTTTATATTACAATATAAAGATGAGAAAAATGAAATACTAAGAAAACAAAATTATTTTAAGGGAATTAAATATGCCATAAAGTAACAAAATTTCAATGGACCAGAACATAGAAATATTGAAAGAAAAATTTCAGAAAGCATACAAGTGCCTAAATAAAACAATTTACATACAACCCCAAACCATTAATAAGCACCTTGAAACTATCTTCGAGAGTTACAATAAAATAAAGAGTAGCATATGCAATGAATCAAGCAGTAAAATCTTCACTGAGCTAATATACAGTTTAAATAAACAACTAATAAGTATAGCAACAAAACATAATATAAAATTCACAATACCGGTAGATTCGAATCTAGAAGCAACTTTTGAACCTCTAGTAGGAAAAGACACAGAAGAACCAGCTGTAAAAGATAACCCAGAAGACATTCAAGATATATCAGGTGTAAAAGATAACCCAGAAGACATTCAAGATAGTACAAAATCAAAGATGGTGCAAACAAAGATTGAATTTCTTAATACAGCTTCTAAGCTGATCCACTATTAAGTATTAAGTATTAAGGAGTATGATGGTGAAGTAGAAACAATTCAAAGTTTCATAGATTCACTGGAATTAATCAATTTAATAAAAGCAGAACATGAAGAAACAGCTATTAAAGTCATAAAAACAAAACTAAAGGGGGACGTTAGACTACTAGTTACAAATGAAAACACTATAAATGGTATAATCCAAACATTAAAGAAAGAAATTAAGGGTGAAACAGTTCAGGTAGCAGAGGCAAGATTAATGAATTTAAAACAAAATGGCAAGAACGCATGTTTATTTATGTCAGAAATAGAAAATCTCACTAAATCATTGAAACGCGCATTCATAACAGACAAATTATAATAATAATTACCAAAATAGAAACCCTAATGATAATGCTAACTATATCAATACTAGGAATTACAATAACTATAATAATAATTATAATCGAAGAAATTATAACAATAGAAATACAAAAACTAATTATCCACCTAAAACACAGCAAAATAATAATGTCAGATTTACAAAGGTAGAAGAAAATTTGGAAAACTCCGAAAGTCCTCTGGTGTAAAAAATCGAACAAATAAAATATATAGTTTAAATTGCAACCTTAATAGCTATATAACTTTAAACTTTGACGATGTAGGGACAATAAAATTACTATTAGACACAGGAGCTGATGTATCACTAATAAAACAAAAAATATTAAGAAAAGACAATACAGTTGACATACAAAGACGGACAAAACTTAGTGGAATAGGCAAAGACGTCCTATTTACAATAGGTGAAACCAAACTAAAGATCAGCAACCTCTCAACGGTACACACCTTCCAAGTAATAGAAAATGATTTCCCCATCCCATGTGACGGAATCCTGGGGCTTGACTTTATAAAAAAATTCAATTGCACACTCAATTATTCCACCAACAAATTGATAATAGATCCATATAAATCAAGATATAAAATTATAATCAATATAGGGATCAGTCAAAACACACATGTATTCCATATCCCACCTAGAACAGAAAAAATTGTACGCATTGCAATATCCTCAAACAATAATAACATCTTTATCCCTAATCAAGAATTACACCCGGGGGTATTCGCAAACACTATTGCTTCTAAGACTAACCCATATGTCCGCATATTAAATTCTAACAACACAGACGTGCAAATTACAAATATAAACCTATTAAATGAAAAACTGTCCGATTATGAAATCTTAAAAATAGACAAACAACATGATGCAAAACATAAATCCACAATAATGAACAAACTAGCACCCCATTTTCCAGACTTCGGGAAAGAACCTCTACATAAATTATGCTCAGAATTTAATGATGTATTCGCAATAGAATCTGAACAAATATCCTCCAACAATTTCTATAAACAAAAATTAAGACTCAAAGACACAACACCAGTCTAAACCAAAAACTACAGGATAGCACACAGTCAAAAAAACGAAATCAATAAACAAGTGGACAAATTGATCAATGATGATATTATTGAACCATCAATGTCTGAGTTCAATAGTCCGATTTTATTGGTGGAGATTGGTAGTTGATTATAGAAAAACTAACAAACAACTAGTAGCGGATACATTCCCACTACCTAGAATGGACGATATTCTTGACCAGTTAGGACGCGCTAAATACTTCTCTTGTTTAGACTTAATGTCAGGATTTCATCAAGTAGAATTAGAAGAAAAATCTCGGGACATTACATCATTTTCCACAGATAAGGGCTCATTCAGATTCAAGCGATTACCATATGGATTAAAAATTGCACCAAACTCGTTTCAAAGAATGATGTCCCTTGCATTCACGGGTCTATCACAATCCCAAACATTCCTTTACATGGATGATCTAATTGTAATTGGGTGCTCTGAAAGTCACATGATTAGAAACTTAAGAGATGTTTTTGAAACCTGCCGAAAATATAATTTAAAATTGCACCCTGACAAATGCTCTTTCTTCAGACATGAAGTTACTTTTCTAGGACACAAATGCACAAATAAAGGAATTTTACCAGACGAAAGCAAGTTCAAAACGATTCAAGATTACCCGACTCCCAAGAATGGCGACGAAGCCAAAAGATTTGTAGCATTCTGTAATTACTAATAGTAGATTCATTCCAAACTTTGCATACCATGCACAATTTATCAATAGATTATCTATGAAAAATGTAGAATTTAACTGGGATGCAAACTGTCAAGCAGCTTTTGAATACTTAAAAAACAAATTATTAAGCCCACAAATACTCCAATATCCAGATTTTAAAAAAAAATTCACAACTGATGCAAGCAAGATCGCATGTGGAGCCGTCCTCAGCCAAGAACATGATGGACTCCAATTACCCATATCATATGCATCTAAAGCATTTACAAAAGGCGAAAGCAATAAGTCGACAATTGAGCAAGAATTAACAGCAATACATTGGGCAATTCAATATTTCAAACCATACATATACGGGAAAAAATTCCTAATTAGAACTGACCATCAGCCATTAACATACCTATTTTCTCTAAAAAACCCATCGTCAAAGCTTACTAGAATAAGGCTAGATTTAGAAGAGTTCGATTTTACTATAGAATACATCAGGGGACAAGAAAATTTCGCAGCGGATGCTCTCTCCAGAATTGACTTTGAAAATATAAAAAAACATAGAAACTAATACAATACTTAAAGTAGCAACAAGATCAGAAACAAAAAAATTAACACATAAGGAAAACAAAATTAACAATAACAAAATAGAAACACCAAGAATATATGAAATAATAAATCCTAATGAAGCCAAAAAATACGCGCAAATTAAATTCAAAAAATGCAAATGTTTTATTACCAAAAATAAAGAAAAATTGCTCTCCTTCAATATAGGCGATTTGATCATTAGTGGAAGAATAGATCTAGATCGATTCCTTCCAAGGCTTTAAAAAAGAAGCCGGTGCTCAAAGAATCTATAAACTGAAGATAGACATATCAGAAAAACCATTAAGGTCACTTACACTTAATGAACTAAAACAAAAAGGAAATGACACATTGGAAAATGTAGAAATAGCAGTTCTACCTCAAGTAAAAGTAATAACAAATAAAGAAGAAGAAGAATAAGTAATACATTAAATAAATATCATAATGACCCAATAGAGGGAGGTCACTGCGGGGTAAACAGAACGCTAGGAAAAATAAAAAGAGATTTTTTTTGGAAAAATATGTCTCGAGATGTTGCAATATACATTAAAAGTTGCGAAAAGTGCAAACTAGCCAAAGTAACCAGACACAACCACTCCCCATTGATCATAACACCAACCCCTGCAACCACTTTTGACACAATAATAATAGATACAATTGGACCATTACCAAAAACAATGAATGGTAATGAATACGCAGTTACTATTATCTGCGATCTGTCCAAATATCTCATATCAATACCAATACCAAACAAAAGTGCAAAAGCGGTTGCAAAGGCAATATTTGAAAAATTCATTCTAATTTATGGATCAGTTAAAACAATTCTTAAGTAAAATTAACTCCATCGCGCACCATCATCAAACTCTTGGAACAGTAGAAAGAAGCCATAGGACTTTCAATGAGTACATCAGGTCATATATATCTATTAAAAAGTATGATTGGGATGAATACCTAGCATACTTCACATATTGCTTCAACACCACTCCATCCACCGTACATGGTTATTCACCTTTTGAACTAGACTTTGCGAAACATCCCAAAACTGTCCCATTCTCATCCGAACCTGTAGAACCAATTTACAACATTGATGACTTCAATAAAGAAATAAAATTTAAACTACAAATAGCACAAAATAGAGCGAAACTGCTTATCGAAAAATTTAAAGCATTGCAAAAAGAAACATATGATAAAAACACAAAAAAAGTATCGCTAGCTGAAGGAAATGAAATACTTTTAAAGAATGATACAGGACATAAATTAGAAAACAAATACACAGGCAAATAGAAAATACAGAGCATAGGACCTAACAATAATATAGTAATAACTGATGATAAAAACAAAAAGCAAACAGTACATTTAGATAGAATAAAATAAAGAGTAGCAGATGCAATGAATCAAGCATTAAAATCTTCACTGAGCTAATATGCAGTTTAAATAAACAACTAATAAGTATAGCAACAAAACATAATATAAAATTCACAATACCGGTAGATTCGAATCTAGAAGCAACTTTTGAACCTCTAGTAGCAAAAGACACAGAAGAACCAGCTGTAAAAGATAACCCAGAAGACATTCAAGATATATCAGGTGTAAAAGATAACCCACAAGACATTCAAGATAGTACAAAATCAAAGATGGTACAAACAAAGATTGAATTTCTTAATACAGCTTCTAAGCTGATCCACTATTAAGTATTAAGTATTAAGGAGTATGATGGTGAAGTAGAAACAATTCAAAGTTTCATAGATTCACTGGAATTAATCAATTTAATAAAAGCAGAACATGAAGAAACAGCTATTAAAGTCATAAAAACAAAACTAAAGGGGGACGTTAGACTACTAGTTACAAATGAAAACACTATAAATGGTATAATCCAAACATTAAAGAAAGAAATTAAGGGTGAAACAGATCAGGTAGCAGAGGCAAGATTAATGAATTTAAAACAAAATGGCAAGAACGCATGTTTATTTATGTCAGAAATAGAAAATCTCACTAAATCATTGAAACGCGCATTCATAACAGACAAATTATAATAATAATTACCAAAATAGAAACCCTAATGATAATGCTAACTATATCAATACTAGGAATTACAATAACTATAATAATAATTATAATCGAAGAAATTATAACAATAGAAATACAAAAACTAATTATCCACCTAAAACACAGCAAAATAATAATGTCAGATTTACAAAGGTAGAAGAAAATTCGGAAAACTCCGAAAGTCCTCTGGTGTAAAAAATCGAACAAATAAAATATATAGTTTAAATTGCAACCTTAATAGCTATATAACTTTAAACTTTGACGATGTAGGGACAATAAAATTACTATTAGACACAGGAGCTGATGTATCACTAATAAAACAAAAAATATTAAGAAAAGACAATACAGTTGACATACAAAGACGGACAAAACTTAGTGGAATAGGCAAAGACGTCCTATTTACAATAGGTGAAACCAAACTAAAGATCAGCAACCTCTCAACGGTACACACCTTCCAAGTAATAGAAAATGATTTCCCCATCCCATGTGACGGAATCCTGGGGCTTGACTTTATAAAAAAATTCAATTGCACACTCAATTATTCCACCAACAAATTGATAATAGATCCATATAAATCAAGATATAAAATTATAATCAATATAGGGATCAGTCAAAACACACATGTATTCCATATCCCACCTAGAACAGAAAAAATTGTACGCATTGCAATATCCTCAAACAATAATAACATCTTTATCCCTAATCAAGAATTACACCCGGGGGTATTCGCAAACACTATTGCTTCTAAGACTAACCCATATGTCCGCATATTAAATTCTAACAACGCAGACGTGTAAATTACAAATATAAACCTATTAAATGAAAAACTGTCCGATTATGAAATCTTAAAAATAGACAAACAACATGATTCAAAACATAAATCCACAATAATGAACAAACTAGCACCCCATTTTCCAGACTTCGGGAAAGAACCTATACATAAATTATGCTCAGAATTTGATGATGTATTCGCAATAGAATCTGAACAAATATCCTCCAACAATTTCTATAAACAAAAATTAAGACTCAAAGACACAACACCAGTCTAAACCAAAAACTACAGGATAGCACACAGTCAAAAAAACGAAATCAATAAACAAGTGGACAAATTGATCAATGATGATATTATTGAACCATCAATGTCTGAGTTCAATAGGTCGATTTTATTGGTTTCTAAAAAATCGCTACCTGGCAGTAAAGAAAAACGGTGGAGATTGGTAGTTGATTATAGAAAAATTAACAAACAACTAGTAGCGGATACATTCCCACTACCTAGAATGGACGATATCCTTGACCAGTTAGGACGCGCTAAATACTTCTCTTGTTTAGATTTAATGTCAGGATTTCATCAAGTAGAATTAGAAGAAAAATCTCGGGACATAACATCATTTTCCACAGATAAGGGCTCATTCAGATTCAAGCGATTACCATATGGATTAAAAATTGCACCAAACTCGTTTCAAAGAATGATGTCCCTTGCATTCACGGGTCTATCACAATCCCAAACATTCCTTTACATGGATGATCTAATTGTAATTGGGTGCTCTGAAAGTCACATGATTAGAAACTTAAGAGATGTTTTTGAAACCTGCCGAAAATATAACTTAAAATTGCACCCTGACAAATGCTCTTTCTTCAGACATGAAGTTACTTTTCTAGGACACAAATGCACAAATAAAGGAATTTTACCAGACGAAAGCAAGTTCAAAACGATTCAAGATTACCCGACTCCCAAGAATGGCGACGAAGCCAAAAGATTTGTAGCACTCTGTAATTACTAATAGTAGATTCATTCCAAACTTTGCATACCATGCACAATTTATCAATAGATTATCTATGAAAAATGTAGAATTTAACTGGGATGCAAACTGTCAAGCAGCTTTTGAATACTTAAAAAACAAATTATTAAGCCCACAAATACTCCAATATCCAGATTTTAAAAAAAAATTCACAACTGATGCAAGCAAGATCGCATGTGGAGCCGTCCTCAGCCAAGAACATGATGGACTCCAATTACCCATATCATATGCATCTAAAGCATTTACAAAAGGCGAAAGCAATAAGTCGACAATTGAGCAAGAATTAACAGCAATACATTGGGCAATTCAATATTTCAAACCATACATATACGGGAAAAAATTCCTAATTAGAACTGACCATCAGCCATTAACATACCTATTTTCTCTAAAAAACCCATCGTCAAAGCTTACTAGAATAAGGCTAGATTTAGAAGAGTTCGATTTTACTATAGAATACATCAGGGGACAAGAAAATTTCGCAGCGGATGCTCTCTCCAGAATTGACTTTGAAAATATAAAAAAACATAGAAACTAATACAATACTTAAAGTAGCAACAAGATCAGAAACAAAAAAATTAACACATAAGGAAAACAAAATTAACAATAACAAAATAGAAACACCAAGAATATATGAAATAATAAATCCTAATGAAGCCAAAAAATACGCGCAAATTAAATTCAAAAAATGCAAATGTTTTATTACCAAAAATAAAGAAAAATTGCTCTCCTTCAATATAGGCGATTTGATCATTAGTGGAAGAATAGATCTAGATCGATTCCTTCCAAGGCTTGAAAAAGAAGCCGGTGCTCAAAGAATCTATAAACTGAAGATAGACATATCAGAAAAACCATTAAGGTCACTTACACTTAATGAACTAAAACAAAAAGGAAATGACACATTGGAAAATGTAGAAATAGCAGTTCTACCTCAAGTAAAAGTAATAACAAATAAAGAAGAAGAAGAATAAGTAATACATTAAATAAATATCATAATGACCCAATAGAGGGAGGTCACTGCGGGGTAAACAGAACGCTAGGAAAAATAAAAAGAGATTTTTTTTGGAAAAATATGTCTCGAGATGTTGCAATATACATCAAAAGTTGCGAAAAGTGCAAACTAGCCAAAGTAACCAGACACAACCACTCCCCATTGATCATAACACCAACCCCTGCAACCACTTTTGACACAATAATAATAGATACAATTGGACCATTACCAAAAACAATGAATGGTAATGAATACGCAGTTACTATTATCTGCGATCTGTCCAAATATCTCATATCAATACCAATACCAAACAAAAGTGCAAAAGCGGTTGCAAAGGCAATATTTGAAAAATTCATTCTAATTTATGGATCAGTTAAAACAATTCTTAAGTAAAATTAACTCCATCGCGCACCATCATCAAACTCTTGGAACAGTAGAAAGAAGCCATAGAACTTTCAATGAGTACATCAGGTCATATATATCTATTAAAAAGGATGATTGGGATGAATACCTAGCATACTTCACATATTGCTTCAACACCACTCCATCCACAGTACATGGTTATTCACCTTTTGAACTAGACTTTGCGAAACATCCCAAAACTGTCCCATTCTCATCCGAAACTGTAGAACCAATTTACAACATTGATGACTTCAATAAAGAAATAAAATTTAAACTACAAATAGCACAAAATAGAGCGAAACTGCTTATCGAAAAATTTAAAGCATTGCAAAAAGAAACATATGATAAAAACACAAAAAAAGTATCGCTAGCTGAAGGAAAAGAAATACTTTTAAAAAATGATACAGGACATAAATTAGAAAACAAATACACAGGCAAATACAAAATACAGAGCATAGGACCTAACAATAATATAGTAATAACTGATGATAAAAACAAAAAGCAAACAGTACATAGAATAAAAATAATATAAAAAGGATATTAGAAAAATATAAATTTTTTTTTTTTGAAAAAAGGAGGTGTAGTATACTTTTAGGGATAGGATTAGGCCACATACTTTTAGGGATAGATTATAAGTAATTAGAACTTAAGCAATGTCTAGCTTTAAGTACCGTTAAGGACACTAGCCATAAGACCAATGTAAATGTTCCCCTATAAATACCGAGCTTGCGGGCCCAATAAAGCACTTCAAGTCAAACCTTGCCTTCGCCTGTTACAACGTCTTTTGGAAAAAAAAAGTTGTAAAATCTTTTGGGGTTCTTATAAAATTCAACCTTACAGCGAACGATATAATTATTGTAGCATTGAGTATTTAAAAGACAAAATTGAGATTTGGCTACACAATAATTGGCATAGTCAAGTCGCGATCCAGTTTTTTTAAATCTTTTAAAATATCTCGATTTAATGTTACGGAGATTAGAGAGCCTACGTGTAAACCAGACTGGCGCACTGGAGACGGTAGAGACATTCACATACGGAACGCATTTATCAATTAGAGAATTAAGAGCAGAGTAGAAAAAATTCACTGCACAATCTATAACACAGCACTCAAATAGAAATGACCAATCAAAAGAGAAAATAAGGCTGTTAAGAAGATTGAAATTTGTTTTACGAAAACATCTACGACGAGAATTTGAGATGTTATTAAATGAATTATTAACGGAATTGTAAGAAATAGTAACTTCAATGGTAGGGTGATAAGGATCTTCAGGTTTCACTAAGGCTGTGTTTGTGATACAGCACTAATGGTGGGACAAAAAGGAGATCGAGGATTCTTTTGGACGAGTTAAGAAAAGAATTCAACTGAAATAGCGGACATTCAAGTAGGCTATCAAGAAAAACACGTTGAGATGAAGGAATTAAGAAAGATAGATTATCATCAACCAGACAAGAAATATTAGGCAAGTTAAAATCGCCAAAAACTATAAGAAAATCACGATCTTTAAGACGACTAAAAATAGATCGCAAAGCATCAGCATGGTGCATGTAGATCATGATATCAGAAGCTGGAGGAATATATGAACAAGAGATATATAAGCTAAAGTTAGAACATGTAACATCGACGCAAATAAACTCAAAACCTAAGGGGAGATCAATCGGCAGAACACTTGAACACAGATTCGAGTTGAAGCCTATAAGAAATAAAGTTATTAGAAAGAATTTCATTATCCAAAACAGAGGAGTTGAGCCAAGTTTCAGAGAAAGCTAATATGTCAGCCGAAAAGGTATGGCTATGATAATGATAATGAATGCAAAGACTAGACGTTATTAGTTTTTTGAAGCAGAAGATAAATTAGGAAGGTGGACAGGCAAAGGACGGGAGCGCTTATTGGGCGCAAACTCGTGTACAACTAGCCCTCTGTCCAAAAATTAGGGAAAACCATAGCTGAGAAATACTCATTTGGTACTGTAATTTTGAAAGAAGAGATTTCGCGAGGCCTAGAAAACTTAAACTTTTGAATTAAAACCTAAGCAGGGCATATGTATATTACTAATGTAAGCTGCCATAGACGACTCAGAAGTATCTCGAGCAAGCCTAGAGCTAAATAATTGTTTGCGAAGAGGACCTACAGTTAGTGGAGGCGGAGGAGCATTGGGATCGGGAAGTGATTGAGAGCCAGCATGATCCTGTAATTGATCAGAGTTCCCGTGAGGGATAGATTAAGGTACACCAGGTTTTATAATGGGTACTTCAATCTGAAAAGAAGAGCATAAAGAGGGACAAGAAGATGGTGTAGGCGGAAAAAAATGGGAAAAGATGTAATAGAAAGTGCGGGCGACTGCTTATGAGGCAACTTAAGGGTACATTTCGTGGGCAATTCCTTAGAAGGTGGACCAAACTTGAATTGCGACAATAAATGTATGCTAGAGTCACACTCGTTAGACAGCTGTTTGGCCATTTTTTTTAAAGAAAGAAACTTTAAACGAAGATCCCTGTATATTCGGCTAAAATCAAGCTGCTGGCTGGCACAAGATGGGCAAGTCCAGTGCATTAGGCCAAGCTCAGGCTTAGACAAACCAGAAAATTTGTCGTAGGCGCGGCCGTTGAGGCCAGCACATTTTAAGTGAATAAGATTATCGCAGAGCCAACAAGATATTGCTCTATACTGATCGTCAAAACGATCAGAATGCTTGCAAATAGGTAGACAACAAGCCATTAAAAAGCCAAAAGAAACACATGGCAAAAAAAAAAAAGTATAGTAAAATTGAAATACACATCACAAAGATAATTATCGATAAAAAATCAATAACTACAAAGAAAACAAAGACACACCTAGAGTACTCAGCACAAGAGAGAGTGCAAGAACAGTTATAAGACGAGCTTTGAGAGGCGGCCTTACAAAAGTGATTACGCGGGAGAGAAGCTGAGCACAAGCACAAAGCAGAGAGAACAACTAAACCACTAGCACTGATGGTATGATCGGGTCGATGGGGGAGCAACTGCAGAAGCAATGACGAGAGAGAACAACAAAAAAAATTAAATGCACCAAACACTAATCACGAAAATGAAAAAAAAAAACTGTTTAATTTAGCAAATTATGCAGATAAAACACAAGGGTGTCAAGCAAACGACACCAGCGAAAGCGAAAACAAACAAAGCACAATTAAAAATTGAGAGAAATTAATATATATTAATAAAACTCAGGAGCTATGCAAAAACACGACCGTCACGTCAGAGACCAGAACCTTTTTTTTTTTGAAAAGAAAATGCTAGAAGAATGCGGTATCAGCCATCAGCTAACAGCGCCCTATACGCCTCAGGAAATCCTGACTGAACGAACGAACAGAACGATCAAGATGATGCAGGGGCGAGTGCTGGGCAGAAATAACATTGGCAATAAACTCAAGCCAATCGCAAGCGACTGGAATCACGCCGGCATATGTGGTACAAGTTCGAGAGCCAAAGATGCCGGGAGCCATGTATGACAGCATCACGAAAGGCACAGGAAAAGAACCAGTAACGCCGGAGACAAAAACGAACCAGATGAAAGAACTATTTGAGCTAATCAGAAGGAACCTGGAGATAGCGACGCAAGATCATCCACGTCACTATAACTTGAGGCGAGAAGAATGGAGACCAACAATCGGATCCACGGTATGGGCAAAGGAGCATCATCGGAGGGCCTTACAACGTAGTAGGATTCACATCCACAGTCATATGTAAATTACGACATGAAGACACAGGAAAGAGCAGACAAGAATACATTAGTCAGCTCAAGCAACAAACAGGTGATATAGACGATACCAATGACGAGCGAGAAGAGAAAAAATAAAAAAGAAGCGGAACGGGCCTTATAAAGAATATAAAATAGAAAATATGCCCTAATCCGCCAAAATTATAGAAAAGATACTCAGTAGTCACCAACATAGAAAAGATGCCACTTTGGTTGTCAGTCAAGATCAGTCGTTGCAGCTTCACTTAAACTCTCCCTTTTCCCTTCCCCCACTTTTTCCTAAAAGTGTTGGACCTTTGGACACAGCAAGCGTCGGTTTCTCCAACGATGCCCAGTACCAAAGGCTTCGTCCACACAATCGATCCACCCCAAGTCAGTCTTTAGCCTGAGTGCAACTTGTAACTTTGCTTTAGCTCCGCGATCTTTGTTCATAGTTAGTTAGTTGTCATAAATCTATAACCAAAACATATTGCGAACGTAAAATAGTAAAAAAAATTTAAATAAAACTTAATTTTTTTCAAAGTCGAATGACGGAAGTGTTTAATTGGCGCCCGAGCAGGGATCTTGTGAATAAAAACGTGATCGAGTGTTGTGAATCGTACCAGCAATAAGTGTTAACCGAAAAAAACGCAAAACCAATACGCCTTTAACGGTAACCAAAACAAAACTGTGCTCAAACTTCGCTAAGAATCAGACAGGTCCAAATTTATCGTTAAGATTTTCTCCAAGATCCGTTCCGAAAAAAACTGATAACCCAAACGCCCAGGAACGTTAGTACCTTCGACGTTGGAAAAGCGAGGCCTCCTACAAGCCGATCAGCAAAAGCACCGAAGATGTTAGTAATAATGTAAGTTAAGAAAAATAGAATTAAGTGGAAGAAATCCAAAATATCAAAATAAAAAGAAAACGAAAAACGAATTAAATAGTACTTAATATCAATTACAAAAAAAAAAAAAATATCAATTACAAATTACGTAATTCTTTTTTAACCGGGTAGTGGTAAAGCAGCTGCTACAAAGCCGCAGACAGCATCAGCCTCAGGTTCTACAAACAAAAGCTAAGAAGCCATATTCATACAAGGCCTAGATGCAGCTATCGATGGTCTATTAGCAGCTAGAATGTAGAGTTATATCGAGTGTTTAAACTCGTCTCAACCAGCAAACTCAGTGTATAGACATATAACCTTGAGTTTGCACGACAATTGGAACAATTTGGATAGGGTCTCAGATTTAGTGAAAGGACTTAGGGAATTTTCAGGCAACCCAGCGGAGTTTACGAACTGGTTCTTATCCATAGCTGAGAAATACTCATTTGGTACTGTAGTTTTAAACGAGGAGATTTCGCGAGGCCTAGAAAACTTAAACTTTTGAATTAAAAGTTTAGCAGGGCATATATTACCAATGTAAGCTGCCACAGACGACTCAGAAGTATCTGGAGCAAGCCTAGAGATAAATAATTGTTTGCGATGAGGCACGACAGTTAGTGGAGGCGGAGGAGCATTGGGATCTAGAAGTGATTGAGAGCCAGCATGATCCTGTAATTGATCAGAGTTCCCGTGAACTCTTCCTTAGAAGGTGGACCAAACTTGAATTGCGACAGTAAATGTATGCTAGAGTCACACTCGTTAGACAGCTGTTTGGCCATTTTTTTTAAAGAAAGAAACTTTAAACGAGGATCCCTATACATTCGGCTAATATCAAGCTGCTGGCTGGCACAAGATGGGCAAGTCCAGCGCATTAAGCCAAGCTCAGGCTTAGCCACAGACAAACCAGAAAATTTGTCATAGTCGCGGCCGTTGAGGCCAGCACATTTTAAGTGAATAAGATTATCGCAGAGCCAACAAGATATTGCTTTATACTGATCGTCAAAACGATCAGAATGCTTGCAAATAGGTAGACAACAAGCCATTAAAAAGCCAAAAGAAACACATAGCAAAAAAAAAAAGTATAGTAAAATTTAAATACACATCACAAAGATAATTATCGATAAAAAATCAATAACTACAAATAAAACAAAGAGACAGCTAGAGTACACAGCACAAGAGGGAGTGCAAGAACAGTTATAAGACGAGCTTTGAGAGGCGGCCTTACAAAAGTGATTACGCGGGAGAGAAGCTGAGCACAAGCACAAAGCAGAGAGAACAACTAAACTACTAGCTGTGATGGTATGATGGGGGCGATGAGGGGAGCAAATGCAGAAGCAATGACGAGAGAAAACAATAATAAAAAAAAAATTTAAGTGCACCAAACACTAATCACGAAAATGAAAAATAAAAAAAAACTGTTTAACAGCGAAAGCGAAAACATACAAGCACAATTAAAAATTGATAGAAAATAATATATATTAATAAAAATTCAGGAGCTATGCAAAAACACGACCGTCACGTCAGAGAGCAGAAGCTGCTTCTAGCTACTCATGCAGAGTAATTTTGGCTTACAGTTTTGTTGCCAGCCATTCTCTTGATTATTTGGTCCTTCCTGTGGTGGTTGATATGCTTGCGAGTGTGTGTTGACATTATTGGCCTTAGTACTTTGGCCAGGCATGACAGTTTCTGCGGCCTCTGCTATTTTGTACAACCAATCGCCAAATGATTTTATAACCGGGATGGACTCGTGACATGAATGCATAGCCCAGTTCAACTTTTGTTGAGTGGGCAGCTTTTCGATAAGTTCTCGAGGAAGCATCTGGTTATTTAAATGTGAGGTTAAGTTGCACGCTTCCATAGTCGCATATGCGTTTTTTACCGCCATTGCGAAATCCACGATGGATTCTAATTTATCCTTGTGTATGTATATTTTCTTTATTTTGTCGATCAATCGATCGAGTATTTGCTCCGGGCGTCCAAAAAATGTCTTGAGCGTATTAATGACCTCAGGAACCAGTGTTGGCAGCAACATCTTATCACGAACTAGTTCGTAGCCTTTACCTTTGAGGCTCTTCTGAAGTCGTGTTTTCGGCATTTGCTTTTGAATTTGTGCTAACGGTGGTAACAGTTCTATACAAGGAATTAGAAAGAAGTAATCCAAAATTGAATGTAAAAATTTGAGCTAGCTCGTGCCCTTACGGAAATTAATCGCAAGTGCACAAAGAAACAAAAAGTACAACGCGCCGGGTGTAGAAATGAGAAAAAACAATAGCAACAATGCACAGACGAACGAAGTGAAGCACATAAAGTATTCTTTGCTTCTTTACTTCCTTTACAAAGTGAGCAAGCAAGACAGCGTTAAGAGGTATCGTGAAACCGTTTGTCTTGAGTGAGAGATGAATAAATTCGTGGAACTTTCTCAAAAAAGCACTTTTGAGTGAATTCAAAGCCTGTGTGAGTAGTAAATACGTACATGAGCAACTTATGAAAATGAAGCGTTAAAACAATGAGTGTGTTTTTGAGTATTTCTACAGAATGAAAGATGTAGCTTCACATGGACAAATTAGACACGATTCATGGATAGTATATTTAATTGAAGGCATTGATGAAAAATGTGAGAATAAGTAAATTTTATAGGTGCGAAAAGTGAGTTTAAAAAGAAATTAAAGCGGTATAACATAATGAGTGAGAAAGAAAGTAAGAAAGATAATGGTGAATACAAAAGTGAAAGACAAAATAATAATAAAGATGTTAAAACTGTGGAATAAAATGACATTACTCAAGAAATTGTGATGATAAAGAAAAAGGCGATATAGAAAGGAAAGTGCTACATATGTAAATATGTCATATATGTAGCTAAAGATTGTAATAAGGAAGAGATGAACAGTCAATTCAAACCAAACATAAGAAGTTTAAAGTCGAAAACCGAAATAGCCCGTAATGTGATTAAGATTGACAATATTAAGTGTAAAGCATCGTTCGACACAGGAAGTAAATTTTGTAAATTCGTGAAGATTTGTATAACCGTTTGAAACAATTTGAGTTGATCAGCTTAGACGGGTGTCCAAATGGATTTGGCGGCGGTGAATTGAATAAGACTAAACCAATTGCATACTTCGTGCACTCCATTTTGATTGAAAACGAATCGTTCGTGTTTGATTTTCTAGTAGTTTCTATTAGATTTTTGGATGTCGAAATAATCATAGGCGAGGACTTATGTTTGCAAGCTGACGTTGTATTTAATTGCAATGGTCTAAGAGTAGAAAAGTTAGAAAATTAAAGTGATAAAATAAAGATTCTAAAAATTGATGTAGCAAATAAAAAAGAAGAACTTGAAACAGACAAAAATGCAAGCACGTATGCTAAAATAGAGGTATTTGATTTGATATCTAATTATCAAGCGATAGCAACAAAGACGACCAATTTGGAAATGGCAATTATTTTAAACAACGAAAGCCCAATATTTGCGGGACCCTGTAGACTTGCTTTTAAAGAGGCAGTTTGCGTGAACGAGAAAATCGAAGAATATGTGACTGAGGGCACAATTGAAGAGTCCGTAAAGTTGGCAAGCATGAAGCATGTAGGTCATCTCGAGTCTATTCATGTTAGCAAAGTGTAGCAGGCAATCAATTCGACGTATACCAGAAGTATTGACACATCTCCATTTAAGTTACCTACTGGCGTGAAGATGAGTACCAAAGATGACCATCAACTGAAAGATGTTATCAACAAAGAGACGAAGGCGACCTGGTTGTAATTAAACCAAATTAAAACCAAAATATTTTTGACCCTACCAAGTTAAGAAGATGACGTCCACATGTGCAGAGTACATGAAGCCCTGGAACCCAAACCGAGGCGACTAAAAAGGCATTCGGGGCGAATGTGTAATCAGAATGACCGAATGTGGGATGTGCATTTGCGATGTGCATCAATCCTAGTGTACACAAAGACGAAAACTAGACAACGATCAAAAAGAGAACGTGAGCGTGTGAGAATATACGATCAAAGAGCGATTATGAACGAATGATAGATGGCGACGAGAAAGTTAGTTTTTGCGAGTCGAACAAGACGGACGTGTTTTGAGGTCTTGCGTCATATTCGTGCAAGGTCAAATCGAGTACCATCGACGAGTGCTGTAAGTCGTGTATCAAAGACGGACACTTAAAGTCGAACGCCAAAGTCGGGCGCGAAAAGTTGAAGCGAAGTCGAACTGAGCCAAACGTCGATTGTCATTTAACATCTATTTAGTCGTATTTTCATGTAAGCCCCCTAGACTATAATTAATTTTCAATAAAACCCAACATTTATGTTTATATGTATGTATGTAAGGATATAAAAGGATCGTTGCAGTAGAGGCTTAACTAAATTTTTGTTGTTATATTTTGTTGTATGAATACATATTTAGGAACCATTCTTCAGTATTATGTAAAATGGGATAAAATTAAATCTATATATGTAAACGATTCAGATAATTTTTGGTTGTCGAACGTAAAACAAATGCACATAGTTTAAGGTTGGAAAGTTCGATGCCGTCGAAAATGATATAAAAGTCGTTTTTTGAGCAATTAAATACTGCAAGAAACCTTTTCACAAGATCAAAAAATCTTGGGCTGTTGCAAAATTTATTTAACTTTTGTTTTTTTTTTTTTTGTTCTGTTTTTTGGTCGATCAAAGGTCAACGGTCAGGCGGTTGGCCTGAGATAGTAACGTCTCTTTTGGATGGTGAAATGGATGTAAAACTTCGGCAAGGCATAACCTTCTGACCCATTTCCCATTGCAGTGCTGAAATTTTGCAATCCATCCAAAAAAAAAACAAAACGCAGATGAATCTTGTGGCCATGAATAAGTAAAATTATCAGGTTGTATAAGTTTTCTCTAAGGACCCATGAATTAAATGTGTGCTCTCGTAAGTAAATATAAACGTATGTGCATTACACTGTGATAGTCGAAAAAAAAAGAAATCCAAACTTGGTGGTTTCACACTACTTCGGGTCTTGCGAATCGAGCATCATTATTTGTTAAGTTTTGTTGAAGTTTTCCATCAAAGTTTAATTTCTTCGAAAAAGGCTAATTTTTCATAGAAAAGACATTACAGGTTGCTGACTTTTCATGAAATTTAATATGTGAATCTAATCTAATTTTTATATTGTTGTTAATATACATAATATGCAGATATTTTAAAGACTGCACAAATATTTTCTTAAAAAACCAATCAAATACTGTTAGTAAAATAATAAAGTAATAGTAATAAAATTATAAAACTGTTGACTGTAATTCGAGAATTAGATAGGTCTAATAGGTGTTTTTGATGATCCAATTGAGGTTAATAAAATCTCGTTTTAGGAATAAACCTTTAATAAAAATTTTGTAATATTAGCAAACAGTTGAAAACATGGGTCAGGATGTGATATTTTTGACATTGTGGCACAAAGCTCCTTATATGAAAAACTTCAATAATATTTCATGAAAATATCGTGATAACTTGTCTTGTATGTCATCACTTGTCAAATATTTAAATCAATAAGAATGTTTAAATATTGTAGTATGGAAATATTTTGAAATTTGTAAAAATATTTAAAATATAAATTTCAGAAAGTAAAGCCCATAAATATTTTATCAAATAGTTTTTGAAAGATAAGGCTAACAATGAGAAAAGAGACCAGCGGGTTTCAATATTTTAGTAATACCTTATTAATTTAAGATTAATTTATATACTATTATGGGAACTTTTGATTATTAGAAAACAGTGAACTTTATTAATAAAGATAACCATCAGACCTACATCGATGCATCGAGATATTAGCCCGATGTTTTCAGCACCATCGATTATTAACATTGAAACCATCGATGAAAATAGACATCGATGTTTTTATTGAAATTTACATCACTAGTCAGTACTGTTAGGAAATGGGCAGTTCTGCAAATGTTAGGGGTCTAAGAAAATAATCATAATTTTAAAATTCATACATTCTGTTTGTGAAGGGGCGGAAGGATACACTGGAAATACAACTTTTGGCGGGTGCCAATGTTTTCGTGATATGGTGAGCTAATAAAATAATTAAAACGCGCGGGCCTTCGTTTAATATATGATGTTTATTTATAGAGAACTCGACACACACGAAATGTTTCGGTTTTAAATATATTCACAGGATTTTCGAATGTAAAAGAAAAAAGAACGGGTGTTCGAATCAAAGTCTCGTACCAGATTGAAGATGGCGATTCCCATCAGTGAACATACCGCCTCCCTTGCAATATATTGCAATTGTCATCCGGGACATACATATATAGCATGGGGGACGGCAACGTCCTGGAGCGCCTAGTTGCCACAGGAGCCGGATACGACCCATCCGAACACGGTGCTTTGGGCTGCGGGAGTAACGCTATGACCGGGCACACTGCCTGTATGGATGACCTTAGGACAGAGGTCCGCCCGACGACAACGAACACCAACGTCGGCCGATAAAAATTTGGATCGGCCAAGACCAGATTGGAGAGTTTTCCACGGACCGACTCCGATACTTCCCGGATGGGAGTGCGAATGAGCAGATCATCCTCTACTCAGAGAATGATGTTTTGAACATCTTCGAACACGAGCACGAGGTCGCCTGTCTGGAGACTACGAGCAGGAGATTTCCACTTATTCCGTTTGTGGAGCTCCTTAAGATATTCGTTCTTCCAACGGCGGGAGAAAGCATGCTGTCTCTGCCATCGGTTAATTAGGGACATATGCTCGACTAGAATCTCAGGCTCAGCAATGGATAAGAGAGGTCCTCCAATAATTAAATGTCCCGGGCTCAATGCCAGCAGCTCCTCTGGGTCCTCGCTTATTGGAGTTCAAACACGCCTCGATTCGACACAGGAGAGTGGAAAGTTCCTCGAACGCGTACTTAACATTAGGCGAGGACTTGTAAAACAGGGTCTTAAAACTTTTGACCCCAGCCTCCCACAGTGCTCCCATATGGGGGGCACTCGGTGGAATGAAATGATAGGATAAAATATGCTGGGGAAATGCCTTCATGAAGTTATGCTTGGTGGCGTTCAGAAAGTCCTTTTCGAGCACCTTCGAGGCGCCTACGAAGGTTTTGCCATTATCGGAGTAAGTGCGCTGTGGACATTGTCTCCGTGCGACAAAACGAGAGAAGGTTGCGAGAAATCTTTCACTGATGAGGTCTGAGGCAGCCTCGAGATGGATTGCCTTCGTACTGAAACACACAAAGACGAAGGCATAACCCTTCGTAATAAGACACGCATGCCCGGTATAATTATTGATCTCGAAGGGCCCAGCGAAGACAATGGGTGAAAGATCTTGAGTGAGTGATGCACTCTTGAGAGAGATCACCCATCAATTGAGTCTGCTGTCATCGACGATGAACGATGTGTCGTCCACATAAGTGGGGTATCCCATGTTGGTCGAGAAATGTGTTCAAATTGAGTAAAGTGCTGGATGGTGGGAGGGATCGCCTTTCGCCAAGGGCCCGTATCGCTGGTGTTTAGCCAACGGAGCATGCCGAGTTGACTAAGACCTGGATAATCCTGCAGGAATTCGTGCCATTGATGCAGAAGGAGAGGCGGCAGAGCGTCATCCCAGCCAAGTTCTGTTAACCAAATGGCGCTAGCCAGCCGGCGGGATCGAAGAGCTTAGCGATATGGGCCAAAACTTGCCGCGTGGAGATCGACTCCTTCAATGGTGGGTCCGCTATGGTGAAGAAGAAGACGTCCTCGGCGGCCTGTCAGCGAATTCAAAAGATTTTCGCAGTGCTCGCGTCTTCCAACTCGAGAAAGTCCTCTCGCAGTAAGTCCTCTTTTGGGATAGCCTGAAGTTTTTCCCTCTTATTGGAAGTCCACTTCCGTGAGCTTCGAAACGTGGCAGTTTGTAGCTCATAGTCCTGAATACTGCTGCAACGATCTCGGTAGAGTTTCCGCTGAAAAGGGCTATGTCTGGGGTCGACTCGGATTTGTCGATACTTCTGCGCGATGTCGGCATTAAAAACGAACTGAAAGAACCGCCATTTTAGTACTTGAAATGTAAGATCGGCCTGCAGAGTGCGCCCAGTGTGCGGTTGGGTGACAATCGCATTGCCCTCTGCCTGGGGTGGAGGAATTCTCGGTGGCGCTGAATGGCGGGACGCAGCAGACGATGAGAACACCAATACGTCGCTAGGATACAACAAGGTGTGATGACGCTCCTATGACAATTATGCGCACTTGAGCAGCCCTTCACTTGATGACCGCGAGCAAAAGAGTTCAAACAGAGTCCTTGCTGTCTAATGGTTTCCAAACGCCTCTGGACAGGCATGTCAAGGAAACTTGGGCAGAGGCCAAATGGGTGATTTTCCCGATGGCACAGCTTGCACAACGACGGTTTGAGCTGACCTTTCGCGGGGAATGCTTCGACCTTCATGGTATGGATGGCTTGGACAGTTTGGGTCGACTTATGTTCTTCGGTGGCATCCAGTACACGATACCGATCGGCGAGGAATTGGTTTATATCGTACCAAGTGTAAACGACAGTCTTATTTGGCACTGATTATTCCCACAGGAGGATTGTGCCCTTTGGCAATTTGCTAGTACATATTTCGATGAGTGGGACATCCCAATTCTCTGTGCTAACACCCGAACGCTCAAGGGCGGTGAGATATCCTTGAAACGCCGTCTGCAGATCTCTCAAGGCTTTGCCTGCGAAGGCAATGATGTGGTTGGCCTTGATGTGGTTTATGTTCGGTAGACTTTCCTCGTCTTTTTGGGCGTCAAGGCCATCTCGACGATTGACCGAAGAGATTTGAGCTGCTCCAAGTGCATTTTAATGCAAAATAAGCCCACTTTGGATGTTAGAGCTTCAATCTCACGAGTTTTAAGCATAGTCACGTCAGAACAGGGCGTTACGATAACGTACGGAATCTGAGACTGGGTCGAGAGCTTGGACCGACCTTTGTGTTAACCGAGAATTTGCTAACCCTAGAAAGGCTGGACGAGGACGGACGAAACTTCGGAGATTCGCTGAGGCTGCGAGCAGACGCGTTCTTGCGCGGAATGTTGCTTCACGGTCACCGGAGTCTTCTTTCGTCCTCCGAACTTTCCCCGGAGTTACAGAGGGAGACGAGAGATTGTCAGATTTCGACGCAGTATGAGATGGCTCCGTGGACATACTCAGTAGACGAATTCACCGATGAAGTCCGAGTTTCCGAGACCTTTGGTTTGGAAAACAAAAAATGAGAAGTGGACTGTATGAGTACGAGAGAATTTTCACACTCGTGGCTCGGAAAAGGAGCCCGTTTAAGGAAACATTGACTACAAAAAATTAGATAGATTTATACGTATCGATCAAAGTACGTATAAAAATTAAAGAATGGATATAATATATATATATATGAGATAAATAGATGTAAGAAGAATGTAGAATTTTATAAATCTGGGCGCATATATATATAGGGGCAAAATAATGGCCGGAAAAAAGTATATATATATATATATATTTATTTATAAGTATGGACGGATATATATATATATATGGGCACAATAATGGCTGAAAAAAATTATATATACATATATATACTTATAAATATGGACGGATATATATATACATATGGGCACAATAATGGCTGGAAAAAAAAATATATATATGTTTTTATAAATATGGACGCATATATATATGGGCATATTAATATATATATTGATAGATATGGACAGATATATATATATGGAAACAGTAATGGCCGGAAAAATTATATAAATATATATTTATTTATTTATTTATTTATTTATTTATTTATTGATTTATAAATAATGGCGCATATATATATATGGGAAAAATAATGGCCGGCAAAATTACATAATATATATATTTATAAATATGGACGGATATATATTTAGGAAAATAAGGGAATCGGAAATATTGTAATTTGAAATTGGCTCACTCGTGCAGCCTATCGATATCACGACTCGACTCAGCTGCCGAACAATGTTTATATTTTTTTTTTTTTTTTGATTAATTGTTTTATTTTTTTTTTTTGCTGCTGTGCGGAAAACAAAAAAGACGTTTTCCACACACCGCAAGTGTGGCCAAAAAAAAAAAAAAACGATCAGTGCATATGGACAAGTGTCTTTAGTTATGTAGATATGTACATGAGTATGTACACAATTCAATACATTTGTTGGGTTTTTTTCTAAATAAATGTGCAGCACCGAAATGGATTATGTGTATGCACATATGTATGTGCGTACATCAACATATATGTATGTGTCAATTAAGTGACTAATAAGTCAAAGCCTACTAGATAGTTGACAGGCATGTCAATTGTAGCCCTGGCATTACCTTTGTAGCGGCTACAGACTGACATCTGGAATGTTGCTGGGAATGTTGACTTTGCAGGATGACAATCATCTTTGCCTTGGCAACATGTTTAAAAACAAATCGGTCAATCTGTCATCAGGTCAGGTCTTATATAAAGGGGAGCCTCGGGCTAGAGAGCTCAGTGAAGAAACCCCCTGGGAACTAGCCGCACAGAAAAAGGTATAAGTGAAAGTAAAAGGTACAAGTGAAAGTAAAAAGTACAAGTGAAAGTAAAAAGTCTAAGTGAAATCAAAAGTACTAAGTGAACATTTCCAGTTGAAAACATGAGCGAGACGAACAAGAATCCTGACGTCCCGACATCAGAACTGGGATCGGTGCCACCCCCTATATTTACTGACGAACAGTGGCGAGTAATTTTGCAAATGCAAAATCAAAATATGTTGGAGTTTGTAAGGACAATGCAAGCTTCAACTTAAGAACAACAACAAAAGCGTGAGGTCACATTGCCGAAAATTTTTGCCAACGCCGCAGGCGTAGACGCTTCAAGGTGGTGTGCGACTGCAGATATCATACTAACTGAACAGCCGCTAGAAGGAAGCAAGCTCATTATGACGTTAAGTAATGCGATGGAGGGCAGTGCATTCCAATGGTTAACAGAAATCTCCTACAATGGCATGAAGTGGAGCGAGTTTAAAGAATTGTTCCTTCATCGATACAAAAGCGATGAAACACCAGCAGCGATGTTTTTGAATTTGTTAAGCAGTCGTCCAGCTAATGAAGAGTGCTTGGCAGTATATGCTAGCCGCTTGGTCTCATCGCTAACTACGGCCTGGAAGGACAAAAACATAGAGGAGATCGCCGTTTCTGTTGCGCTTGCACATATGGCAAATATGGACCGCCGTTTACAACGAATTGTATTCACTTCAAGGGTGCAAACAAGAAGTGATCTGCAATCGGAGTTGAAGGCTTACAACTTTCAAAAGCATCGCGATACCGGCCGTGATATTAGCCCTGGACCTGACAATAAAAGGCGAAAAATGTCAACCGTGCTGTGCCATTTCTGCGGACAAGTCGGACACAAAATAGCAGAATGCACGAAAAAAGCGCGACAAGAGGCCGAGGCGAAAACCCAACGAGAGAAGACCCGTGTTACCTGCTTCAAGTGTGGCCAACCCGGGCATTTTGCGAACCGATGCTCTGTAAGTGACGTTCCAACAAAACAAAAGAATGTAAACCAGTGCTTTGTGTCTGAGCCAACAGGAGTCATGTTACATCGAGGTGAGAGCTACCCAATTTGCTTCGACTCTGGTGCCGAATGTTCCTTGGTAAGAGAAAAGATAAGTGGCAGATTGTCCGGAAAGCGCATGAATAACATAGTAATGCTAAAAGGTATCGGCGATGCCGGCATTTATAGTACTATGCAAATTCTCAGTCAGGTTACCATTAATGAAAACATGATAGAAATATTATTTCACTTTGTTCGAGATGAGGACTTGCAGTACCAAGTCATCATTGGATGTGTAGTCCTCAATCAGGGTTTCAATGTTGTGCTTTCACCAAATGTGTTTAAATTTGTAAAATCAACATCTGTAAATATTTGTGCCGCTAATGATTCTCCAATTAATCTTGACGAAATTGATACTGAATTGGCTGATGCTGATAAAAGCAGATTAATAAATTTAATTAAATATTATACCTCAGCATTTTCTAAAGGGATCCCAAACACACGAGTTAATACAGGAGAAATGAGAATTCGACTAATTGACCCCAACAAAACTGTGCAACGTCGGCCGTATAGGCTCAGTCCAGAAGAGAGAGAGATAGTACGCGAGAGGTTAAGAGAGTTACTTAGATGTAACATTATCCGCCCAAGTTGTTCTCCGTATGCCAGTTCTATGTTGCTTGTAAAAAAGAAAAATGGGTCCGATCGTTTATGTATTGACTACCGAGAATTAAACTCAAATACCGTTGCTGACAAATACCCCTTGCCGCTCATTAGTGATCAGATTGATAGGTTGCGTGGTTCGTATTACTTTACTTGTTTAGATATGGCTAGTGGTTTTCACAAAATTCCAATTCACCCCGATTCCGTTGAATATACTGCATTTGTGACTCCGGATGGCCAATACGAATTTCTTACAATGCCTTTCGGACTCAAAAATGCGCCTTCCGTTTTTCAAAGGACAGTTATGCAAGCTTTAGGCAATCTTGCATATTCATATGTAATTGTCTATATGGACGACATTATGATCGTGTTACCAACAATTGAGTTAAGGTTGGAAAGATTGAACTTATTGAACGTTCTGACAAGGGCTGGATTCATCTTCAATATCTCGAAATGTTCGTTTCTGAAAACAATGGTACAGTATTTGGGGTTCGAAGTGAAGGCAGGCGAGATTAGGCCAAACTCACAGCAGATTACTACATTAAGTTTATTACCACCTCCGCAGACTGTTTTCAGTTTGCGACAGTTTATTGGTCTGGCTTCCTACTTCCGCAAGTTTGTACCCTATTTCGCCAAAATAATGAAGCCACTCTATTCTCTTACGTCGGGAAAAGGAAGTATTGTCTAGGATGTTGAACTAGAGAATATTCGAAAAAAAATAGTAACTGTCCTTACAAACGAACCTGTTTTGGTAATTTTTGACCCACAATACCCCATTGAGTTACACACTGACGCCAGTTCATGTGGATATGGTGCAATACTCCTACACCGTATTAATGGTAATCCTCATGTGGTGGAATATTTTAGCAAAGTAGCTTCGCCCTTTGAGGCTAGATATCACTCATATGAGTTGGAAACATTGGCTGTGGTTGCTTCTGTAAAACACGTTCGCCATTATCTGCTTGGGCGAAAGTTTGTGGTATATACTGATTGTAATTCGCTTAAGGCTTCACGGACAAAGATAGACTTAACACCAAGAGTTCATCGCTGGTGGGCCTATCTGCAATCATTCGATTTTGATATAAAATATAGAGAGGGAAAACACATGGCTCATGCAGACTTCTTTTCCAGGAATCTAGTTCCTTCAAAGCCACAACTCGTGTTAGAAAAAATCACCGAGAAGCGAGTAAGCTTAGCTGGGGTTTCAAGCGAGTGGCTTCTTACGGAGCAGAAATTAGATCCAAAGATTGTAGAAATAGTTCGCAAGCTCAATTCTAACGAGTAACAAGACGATTTATTAAATCCTATGATTTAAAGAAAGGTATCTTACATCGCAAAATTCAAAGAAACAGTAGAACACATTGTCTACCGGTGGTGCCACGAACATTTAGATGGTCCGTGGTAAATCCAGTACACGAGTCAATTATGCACCTTGGTTGGCAGAAAACTCTTGACAAGGTCTACCAATATTATTGGTTTCATAACATGAATAAATATGTTCGCAAGTTTGTAAATAATTGTATTACTTGTAGGACTTCCAAGTCGCCTTCTGGGAAAATACAAGCTGAGCTCCATCCAATCGCGAAGGTGAACATCCCTTGGCACACTGTTCACATAGATATTTCCGGAAAATTGAGCGGTAAAAGCGACCTAAAAGAATATGTCATCGTTCAGATTGATGGCTTCACGAAATTTGTACACCTTTATCACACCCTTAAAGTAGACACAGAAAGCTGCGTTAAGGCCTTAAAAGCCTCGATTGCCCTATTCGGGATACCAAATAGTATCATAGCTGACCAGGGAAGGTGCTTTTCAAGTTCTCGATTCTCTGAATTTCGTTCCTCACAAAATATAAAACTTCATCTAATCGCAACTCGGGCAAGTCGTGCAAACGGTCAGGTTGAGCGTGTTATGAGTACGCTCAAAAATTTGCTAACTGCTGTCGAATCGAGCCAAAGATCTTGGCAAGATGCACTTGGAGAGGTTCAGCTTGCATTAAATTGCACAGTTAATCGTGCAACTGAAGCGAGCCCGTTGGAAATGTTGATAGGAAAAGAGGCTCGACCGATAGGGTTAATTCCACCAGTGGACACAGAAATCGAGATTGATTTGAACAGTGTTCGGACTCGTGCCAGTGATAAGATGAAGAGTTTGGGTGAGTATGATAAACAACGCTTTGACAAAACTAAGGCCACGGTTGTAAGGCATAATGTTGGTGACTATGTTCTGCTAAGAAACGAGGAGACACGCCAAACGAAATTAGACCCGAAATTCAAGGGCCCATTTTCGGTTACTGAAGTCCTGGAAGGGGACAGATATATGTTAAAATTGCTAACAAATAAACGGCTTTACAAATACTGTCATGAAGACACTAGAAGAATTCCAGATGGTAAAATTCCTTATGAATTGGATATTGATAATGAAAATCAGAGCTTATCAGAGAATATAGTTGAGACTGAGAGTGTCCTGTCCAAGTGAGACGATGAATTAAATTTATTATTTTGTTTTATTTGTATTTTTTATATATTGGACATTCATTTTCTGGCACACGTTCATTTGAAAGTTAAGGAAATACTTTATTGTTTTGTTGAAATCGCATAGTGCAAGCACAATGATTAATTGTTTGTTACAATTAAAGTAAATTTTTGAATTTTGTTAATAAAAAAAACAAAAGAAGAAGAAGAAGAAGATACTCTGTATGGTATGGTTAAGAATAAAAGCTTAAGTTGAGTCTATGTTATGAAACTCAAAATGTGTCTCTGAACTTGATTACACGACGATGTGTGAATGGCAGAATGGTTATCATTACACGAGGATGTGTGAATGGCAGAATGGTTATCCGTCTAGGAGAGACGATGTTTGGTTATCCGTCTAAGAGAGACGATGGTTATCCGTCTAGGAGAGACGATGATTGGTTATTCGTCTAGGAGAGACGATGATCGAATTCCGTTTGGTAAGTTTGGAGCTACAGACTGACATCTGGAATGTTTCTGGGAATGTTGACTTTGCAGGATGACAATCATCTTTGCCTTGGCAACATGGTTAGAAACAAATCGGTCAATCTGTCATCAGGTCAGGTCCTATATAAAGGGGAGCCTCGGGCTAGAGAGCTCAGTGAAGAAACCCCCTGGGAACTAGCCGCACAGAAAAAGGTATAAGTGAAAGTAAAAAGTACAAGTGAAAGTAAAAAGTACAAGTGAAAGTAAAAAGTCTAAGTGAAATCAAAAGTACTAAGTGAACATTTCCAGTTGAAAACATGAGCGAGACGAACAAGAATCCTGACGTCCCGATATATGTATGTATGTTGTAACGATCCTTTCTCGTCCCTTGGGATATTTCTAATATCTCTTGGGCTAGGTTCGGAACAACAAAATTTATTTTGTGCCCCGGTGAAATTAGAACTCGTCTGTTTGATTAATGGTTTTAGATGACGTATTTATTTTTGATATTTTTGGGCTAGGCTGGGTATGACTAATTTCTCGGGAGGACTCCCGAACTTGGACAGTGCGGATTGAGGTTTGGGTCATTCGATGCTTGCTCCAGTCCGTCTATCGTTCCTTGTGTCTCCGCTGGTTCCTATTTCAGACTCGTGATATAAATACTTTGCCTGATATCTCCCTCTTCAGAATATCTCTGGAGCGTTGATTGGCCTTAGGATATATCCTATGTCTTTTCTCGCACGTTCCTGGCGCATCCTGATCTTCTAGGAACGCTGCTTTCACCTCAGTGCCTCTAGCCGCGTTTTAAAGATGGTGTTTGCGTGCTCGTGGCCTCCAGGATAAATCCCGTGACCGTCATGCAGCAGGATTTTCTCAGCAATTGTATTCGTCAAGATAAATATATCCTGGAATTTCGGCAGTAGGATATATCCTCGTACCTTCCAATGTGCTGTGGATCGTCCTGGAGCCGCTTGACTTTTCTTATTTTATTGTCTGGCACGGTGTTCTAGTCCTATTCCAAGGACTTGTTGGTTATAGGATAATTTGAGAGGTTACTCGTAAGGCCTTCTCAATTACCCTATTTTTCTTGATCCTTTTTACTGGTAAAGCCTTAAAACTCCCTTGGTTGATCACGACTTGTTGACTTGATGATTTCCTTGATTGGTATTGCCTTTATATAGGCAGCTCCCACGGCCTCAGGAATTGATTGGTGTAGTACCGCTGTACAGCTGGTACTTTTCCATTGGCCCTCTGCTTTCACCCACGCATCCACTTGTTGCTATGCTTGGTGAAAATCCCGTATTTCTTGGCGCATATGTGTCCACTTTCTTTGTGGCTGCGCGCCCATTCGTTTCCTTGTCCTTGTCTTTCTCCCTTGTATGCATTGGCTTCTATCACTTTCACCCATTGGAGTCGCCTTTCCATTCCCGCCCATCGTATCCCGTTGACTTTCGCTTCTTTCCTTTCTCTGGCGGCGCTGCCGCCGCTCCCCTCGATCCACTCGTCATACCCAACTTCGCCCAAATTCCTTCGACATTATAACTATGCATACATATATTTGTTGTGTTTCGTAATCTATTATTTAGCGATAATTAGGCTGATTAATTTAATACATAATGGTGTTTGATTTATCTGTATCGCAATCCCACGGGCTTATCGTATCCACTGGGTAGAGGGCTTCCCCATTGCTCATCCCTCCCCCTTCGGCTTGCATATTCCCTTTTTCAATCCACAAACCATTATCGTTGTCATGCATTCGTGCTCTCCCCCCTACTCCCGATTCACAAGCATAGCCCTCACTTGGTTTCGTTTCGTCATCATGCATTTCCCGCACCCGTCTCACGGGCTTGCTTCGCCCTCACTTTTGTTCTCTTTTGTTCGCATGATTTCGGCTGCTCGCGATCTAACTGCTTTCGATCTCGCATGCATGACGTAGGCAGAGAGTACCCCATTGGCCACCGGTACTCTCCCTCGCGGTCATACACGCATAGTATACGTGTAGTGTGGGTGTATGCTTATTCAGCGTATGGTCACATGCATGGTATGCTAATGCATGTATCTCTATTATTGCCTCTCTGTTCTCTTGATTTGCATTACTAGGCCAATGCCCTCTTTTGCTTTCAATTATGCCCTCAAGCCTCGTTTCATTTGCTCTTATACAGCAGATTTCGTGTATTATGCTTCCCACGCATCTTCCCGCTTGTACGAAATCACCAGCGGTTGCATGTGGTTCGCTTGGCCATGTTTGATCGTAAATCATTGCCTTGAGTCGGTTCGATCGACCCGTGCTAGACTTGGTCATATATCGTATCTGTGACTGCCGACTTCTCGTATTACGCTTGATTACGGTTTGATCGACCAGTAGCAGGCTTGGTTGTATATCGTACATTTGGTTTGTGTCTCGGCTGTATCTTGTATCTGGTGCATCATTTGCACCGTTGAATTGTGTTGCTTACTTGTTGTGTGGGATATTATTATCATATATAATGTTCCTCACAATGTGTGTGCACCGGTATGTGGATACGCACGTGAGGAAACTAATTGGATAATAAGATCATTAAAATAGTTTTAACACACAAGAAATCGAGGTGAACACTTTAATCTATTTTTTTTTTCTAGTATAACACTTTAATAATTTTTTTTTTTTTTTTTTATCTTTTACGCGGGCTTGGCCAACAGCTGTGGAGAATATTGTTTTTTTTTTTTTGTATTTCGTTAATTAAAAATTTACTACAAGAACAACAAAAAATACATATTTACATAAGGTTTCACAATATAGACTGCGTTTGGTGGGAGGGCAGATGGCGAGTGATCCTGGTCAGCATATGCGGTACCGCCGATTTGGCATTGCTTCGCATGCGGCTTTACCAGATCCTAGCCTCTTTCTCTCTCAAGCCTCCTGAGCTCCTTCACTATGGTAGCATTCCAGTTGTGAACGCCAAACGTGTCGGACGTGTTGCGGATGGTCTTCAAGTGCGTAAATACAGAGTGTATAGCAGTGAACGGAATATCAAAAACAAAACAAAGAGAAGAACATTTACACTAACAAACTGTAAAATCTGCCGACTTGTGGTAGAAACGCCAATGGCCTGCCAATCAGAAAAGGCTAATAATCTGTTGCACCCTTTTAGGGAGCATATTTTCTTAAAAGTGTTGCATACTTGCTGGCTGCAAGAATCAAACAAAAGCATACTTGTCTGCGGCTACGGCCCCAACAGGCAAAAATGGGCAAGCCGAAATGGGCAATAAAGCCTACCACCGACATAGCTCATGAACATGACAAGGCAAAGAAAATGTCAAATAAAACCATTAAGGAATCTGATGGAAACACCAGTTCCTCCTCGGAGCCAGGGGAAATCAAACGCAAAGCCCCACAGAGGAAAGTTGAGCAGGCATCTACTACAACGGGCATCATAAGTGACGCCAACAAGAATGTCAACAGATTTGCCATCTTATCTGACGACAGTGACAGCGACGAAGAAGATGCTCCAATGACGGCTCAACAGGAGCCACCCACGGCTGAGATGCGCAAGGTCAAGCCGCCTCCTATTTTTCTACGGGCCACCTCGGGCCACCCCGTAAGACGACTGACATACTCCAGTGCTACAGATGCCAAGGATTTGGACACACTCAGAAGAACTGCAACCTGCAGTTCAACTGTGTAAAATGCGGAGGCGCTCATAGTTCCTCGGACTGCCGCAAGCCAAGGACCGATCCTCCCCGCTGTGCTCACTGCAAGGGCAACCATACTGGCATACAGGCTGCAAAGTGTATTTGAAGGCAAAGGAGACGCATCTGCCAAAGCCAAGGTCAACCCCAGTGACCACATCACCAGGCTACTGGCAAACCTCTGCGATCAAGCCAGGCGTCACTTTCGTCAATATATTAAAAGGCAATCAGCTGCCTCCCCAGCAGGCAGAGGCCCCTCCTGTCAATTCGTCCCAAACAAGCCAAAGATTGGATCGCCTTGAAGCTCTTATGGAGAAGATGATGGACCAAGTTGCTGCCATGACACAGCTCCTAACGTCAATCATGGCCCAAAAATGCAAATAAACCTCCATATCGTCCTATGGAACGCAAACGGCCTGTGTAGGAGCAGGCCAGAAGTTGAGCACTTTTTAAAAACTCAATATGTCGATATACTACTAATATCAGAGACTCATTTCACGGAGCGATCTTACTTCAACATAAACGGCTACGACGTCATCTGCACCAACCATCCTAATGGTACAGCTAGAGGAGGTGTTGCCATAATCATCAAATCCAACATCAAATATATAGAGCTACCGGCATTCCAAGAGCCATGGGTTCAGTGCTCCAGGATTAGAGTCATCAGCCAGACAGGACACCTAACGATTGCTGCTATATACTGCCCACCTAGGCACATAGTAAGCGAGACTATGTTCCACAGCCTACTAGACAGCCTTGGTAGTCGATTTGTAGCTGGAGGAGACTACAACGCTAAGCATATCTGTTGGGGATCACGTATTAACAATCCCAAAGGTACAGCGCTATACAGAAATCCCGGACGTCTTGGACATTCTGGTCTCGAAGGGAATCCCAAGCCACATAATAGACACCAGCAATGTACTCGAATTGTGCTCTGACCACTGCGCTGTTAGGATTCTACTCAACCTACCAGCCAACACTAACTCCAAGAGAAATCGGCTGTTTAGAAAAAACACCAACATCGAGCGTTATCAGAATTGGCTGGATAACAACCTGGACTTGACGACCGAGATCTCCACCGGCGAAGACCTGTTGATCACCTCAACGCGAGCATACACCAGGCTGCCGTCTATGCAACACTTCCCGCTAGGAGCTCCTCGAGTAACAGCGTCCCTCATAGAGACATCCACCTCTGGTCACCCGATGTAGCTGCATTGGTAGCAGTGAAGAGACGTCTTCGTCGCACGTGGCACAACACAAAGAGTCCATCAGACAAGACCCTGTATAACAGAGCTGCCAAAACCCAAAGAGCTTCTAAACTCCCTTCGTAGGAAGTCACTAGAGAACGTCGAGCCTGGAGACCCTCAGTTCAACCTATGTCGGCTGACCAAAGGCATCAAAAAGTCTGCTATAAGGAAGGAACCCATTAAAGATGCCAATGGAACCTGGTGCAGTTCAAACAACGAAAGGGCCGCAGCTTTTGCAAACCATCTGTATGAGACATACACCCCCTTCAACAGATGCTCCCAAGAAGAGGCCCAAGAAACGGAAGACTTCCTGAATGTGCCCCACCAAATGGCCCTCCCCATCCAAGAGGTTGAAACTGATGAGTTAATTCTAGAAATCGCGAAGTTAAGCCCGAGCAAGTCGCCTGGTCACGACGGAATCGATGTCCAGCCATCAAAGCCCTGCCTCCGAGTGGAATACAGTTCCTACTGAAGATCACAAATAAAAGCTTCCTGATAGGACACTTCCCCACCCAGTGGAACTGCGCCGAAACCATCCTCATACAAAAACCTGGGAAACCTGCAGCCAAACTCGCCTCATATCGTCCGATTAGTTTATTGGCGGTACTCTCCAAAGTAGTCGAAAGACTACTTTTGCGTAGAGTCCGTCCAATAATGGACGAGGCCGGATTGATCCCTGATCACCAGTTTGGCTACAGAGAATGCCATGGTACACCAGAACAATGCCACAGGATCTCGGGCGAATCTTGGAGGCTTTCAAGGAGAAAAAGTACTGCACAGGAGTGTATCTTGACGTTAAACAGGCATTCGACAAAGTCTGGCACACTGGCCTTCTCTATAAAATCAAAACCGTCCTTCCTGCCCCATTTTACACACTGCTAAAGTCATATTTAGAAAACAGGAGCTTCTACGTAAGATGCGGCGATGCGAACTCTGTCATCAAAGACGTCAGAGCCGGAGTCCCCCAAGGAAGCGTTCTAGGACCAGTGCTTTATACCCTCTACACAGCCGACTAACCGATCCGGGACTATTGCCTTCATGGCTACGAATGAAGTGCCACAGGAGGCTAGCAACCTACTCCAAAGGCAGCTGGACATTACGGGTAGCCGGCTCACGAGATGGAACATGGCGGTCAATACTGAAAAATGTGTACAAACTACATTTACACTAAGGAGAGGCTGTCCACCTATCTCACTCGACGGAACCCCCATCCCCAACTCTGACTCAGCCAAATACCTGGGCCTGACGATGGATAGAAGACTTACTTGGAAGCAACATCTGAAGACAAAAAAGGACAGCTCGACGCTAGGCTGAAGAAATACATGTGGCTCATAGGGAAAAGGTCTACACTACGACTAAACATAAAGCTACTAATCTACAAAGTAATAATGAAGCCAATGTGGACCTACGGGATACCTATCTGGGGCACCGCCAGTAAATCCAACTGCGACCTAATACAAAAATTTCAAAGTAAGGCGCTGAGGATTTTATCAAGAGCCCACTTCCTAACGACAAGTAGAGAAATACACTCAGAACTGGACATCCCATGGGTGGATCAGGAGATCTCCAGGCTAACTGCAGCCTATCTGGACCGCTTCGACAGGCATGTGAACCCATATGCCATCAACATGCTGGACAACAGCACCACCATCAGGCGCCTAAGAAGACCCCACACGCTGGACCTGTCACATCAATAAGATCTATATTTGTATTAATTCGACCCCCCCTCTATTCCCTTCTCTCCCCATATTTAATCACCCTACACCATCATGTAATACCGTTTATCCTTAAAACATGTAACCGCCAATTTCAACCAAGAAAACTTGCTGATTGTCCAGGACAGATTGCCAATTCGCTTCACCGCTGTCAAATAAAAAAAAAAAATAAATAAAAAAAGATATATGGTAGCGGCGAACTTACTGGCCGCCTCCCAGTTCTTAACATCAGCCAACATGAGCAGAACCAAGTTGTCCGCCGTGACTCTCTCTCCAACCTTATCGCACAAGCTCTGTCTCGCTTCGTCGTAGCGCGGGCAAAGAAATGCAACATGGTGCTCGTCTTGAATTATTTCACTACCACACAGGTAGTTTCTTAAGCAGCCATGGCCACGCAAGAGCTGAATTAGGTAAAAATTTACCTCGCCATGCGGTCTGTTCAACCAGGGGTCGAACTTCGGGTGCGTCCATCTTCTCTTAGGCGATAGGTCCCAGCGCCTCTGCCACCGGCATATGCTTTGTAGCCGCTGGTGTTGCCGATTGCCCGTCTCTGAAGAAGAACCGCTGGATGCGTCCGTTCTCTTGCCGTAGTACATGGCTTTGGACTCTCTGACTAGTTCGTCAATTGGCACCATGCCTGCTAGAACCAGTGCGCCTCGTCCGACACTGTCCTAAAGGCGCTGCACACCCTGATTGCGCTGAGCCTATAGGTCGCCTAGGGTCGCGGCGGTAGCTTTTTGTGTCCATTGCACCGGCCCAGATAGGAGCGGCGTACTTGTGACACTCGTCAACAGTCTTCTACGTCCCTCCTTGGGGCCTCGCGTGTTCATCATTATCCTTGAAAGTGACCTTATAGAGACAAGGGGCCTTTGATTATAGAGACAAGGGGCCTTTGTAGTCAATGTATTTGCGAAAGCACAGACCGGTGTCCAGCATAACTCCCAGGTACTTGATGGCCCTTTGAGACAGAATCCGGGTGGTACCGACCATTATCTCGGCCCGTTCAACTAGCTTCCTGCTGCTGATTAGGACCGCCTCGGACTTGTGAGCCGCCAGGTTTAGTCTAGCAGAGCTTAGCCATCGGTCCACACTGGCCACTGCTTCTGTGCAACACACCTTTGCATCCTTCAACTCCTTCGCTACCACCACCAGTGCTACGTCGTCCGCAAACCTGACGATTTGTGTGTGCGACGGCAACTTAAGACTCAGGATACCGTCGTACATGACGTTCCACAGGAGCGGGCACAGGACGGAACATTGCGAGACTTCTGATGAAACATCCTGCTCCTTCGTGCCATCAAAAGTGGCGTAATATAGGGTACGTTCTTCAAAGTAGATTCTTTCCCGCGGTATCTATCAGGCAGATGGGCCGGTATGCCTCGCCGGGATGCCTCGCCCGGTGGTTTGCCCGGCTTAGGGAGAAGCATTAAGTTTTGCCTTTTCCAAATGCTCGGAAATTTTCGTTCTCGCAGGCACTGGTTGTTCACTAGCTCTGTTCGGGATAGCGTCTGGGCCAGGGGCCTTGTTCGTTCTCATCCTGTGGACTATGGACATTACTTCCTCGCATGAACACTTCTTTAATCTATCCTCGCTGTGACGAAGTGGATGGTCGCGCAAAACGTCCTCGCAGTTGGGAAACAGAGTCGTCACGATCCGCTCTAGGAACAGTGGGGGTATCGAGTGGGTCAGAACGCAGTCTCTTGACTATCTTTTGGTACGCCTTGCCCCAAGGGTCCTGCTCGGCCGTATCGCATAGCGCTAGAAAGGCTTCTCTCTTGCTTGAGCTGACTTCTTTCTTCAGAAGTCTCCTCCGGAGTTGGTACTGGATTTTTAAAGGCTCGAACTGAGCGGTTCCTCTGGACCTTTGGTAAAGCCTTCTCGCTCTAAGGCAGTTTCGCCTGGCCTCATCAATTTTTGCGTTCCAACAGCACACTGGCTTGTGGTGTCTGCCGTACGACGTACGCTGCGCCATGCTACATTCGCAGGCTGCTCTTAATGTGGACATGACATGGATTGCGGATTCTTCAGCGGTCGGGCATACTTGCAGCCCCGCCAGCTTCGCCCGAAAAGTTGGTACATTTAGAGTGTCAGAGCGGAAGGATTTTCGCTGTGGGAAAACTCGCTGCAACGCTCTAGGACGACTAGCCAAGGTAATTAGTATGGCCTCGTGATCGCTCGCCGTGTAGGAATCACCGATACCCCATAATGATGACCTAGCGATAGTCTCGCTTGCGAATGTCAGGTCTATTATGAAACCAGTTCCCGCTCTGCTGAAGGTATTCCTGCCCCCTGTATTCAGCGTCTCAAGGTTGAGCGATGCAAAAGCCTCCAACAGGATACGACCCCGTGCATCAGTTCTTGAACAGCCCCAGTCAATTGCCCAGGCATTAAAGTCGACCGCAATAACAACTCGTAGCCGGCCTTTGGCGTCCTCTACGAGGTCATCCAAGACCTCACCAAAGCGTGTAATTGGTAAACTGGGTGGCAAGTAGCAGCTATACAGTACCAGATCATTCACCTTGGCTCTGCTGAAATGTTGAAAGGACCTTGTGTCTTGCAGCGGGGTTGATGTCCCACAAGACCATATTGCGGATCTCCTGTCGGCGTCAGCCAACCACTTGGATGACTCTCCTGTAGAGTAGGTCTCGCTTAGAAGAGCTACATCAATTGATTCTCTCCGAGATCTTTTCCAACAGAACGCCCATTTCTGTTAATTCTTTGCAGACAGGCTGCACTTTTGACCTTTTCAGAGGGGCACAGTCATTTACAGCTTCTTCATTTGGACACATGGCGTCCCGCGATTTCTTTGGAGTGTCCTCTTGCTGGCTAGCAGCCGCTCGCAGAGGCAACTCGTCGTGGATTGGAGGCGAGTGTATCAACATTCTACTACGCCCGAACACCATTAGCAGCTCTCCTTCCATTTGCTTCGTCCTGATAACCAGGTATTTCCCCCTGGTGAGCGTTGGGAGTTATACCGCTCCGGCTCGGCTTCCTTTAGATAATTCCAGCAGTCAGCGGGAATATGGGCCGCCTCCGAAAGTAAAGGGGAAAAAACTGAGATATTTAAAAAATAAAAATGCTCCAAATTTAAATTTAAATTTATTCGCTCCGCTCGGCGGATTTGAACCAGGTACCGTCCGAATTAGTGGCAGCTAAACTGCTTGGTAAGCCATCGCCTACGTCACCAACGCAATGGCTAGTGCACAGCTATTCTGCTGGACAGGTGGCAGGTGATATAGAACCCCGGCCTAGTAGTAAGCGGCACTTGGGCGGTCTGCGATAAAAGCTCGACTCCCAGATGATAAGCCTGTAGAGCTTTTGAGCCCGGCTTGGCAGGACCGACAACAGCTGGTTATCGTTACCACTGGTTACCACTTGTGTGTTTCCTTCCAGCGTGGGTGGAAGAAAAAATTTATTAAGAGTTTCGGCTAGCACCCCACTACCACAAATACGATGGAAAAAAATCGGGAGATGCAAAAGGAAAGCGCCCCGAGCCCCTCCGACCAACAAAAGGAACCGACGCAGCAGGGGGCCGGAAAAATAAATGAGTTAATTTTTTTTTCATTCAATTCAACCGCCGCAGCGTACAGACGTGTTTTTTAATGCACTCCGCAAAATTTAGTGTAAAAAATAAAAAGACCGCGTTTGCAAAAATTGTGTAGGGATCTCAGTCGCCTCAGAGACGCCTATTTACAATTGCTATTAGTTTGTTCTAATAGCAATAAATACTAAAGCCATGTCCACCAATTCGGGCCCAAGCTCTCTCGATCCCCACCAGCAACAGCTACAAGAACTACTTGTACAACAAAAACGTGAGCGTCGACTCTTGGTCCAACGCGTACTTTTCGGTGGTGTCGCCGACCCCACTGAATGCTACCGTAAGCAATAACACCGAAAGTGCAAGCCACTCAGCAACAGCAAGCCACAAGAGCAATTTACCATGGAGAGAGCAGTGTGCTTCTCCATCAATATCGATAACTGGGTCACCGATTGCACCGACCAGCACCGTCAGCTCGTTGACAGCAACTACTGCAACGTCTGCAGAAGTATTGACCTGCCTCAAGCCGTCATCGACAAGTCGCCCAGAGTCAGCCACGATAAGAAACCCAACGCCTTCTGTCCAAACTGGAATGCATAGATATATTAAAATAACTAAGCGGAAGCTAATCCCGCAAAAGAAAAAAATGGCAATACGCCGAAAATAACCAAAACAAATGAACGAGCAGCACTTCTTCAGCAAGACGATCAAGCCGGCGCTGTGGATAAAATTAAATCGGCTAGACCACCCCCTCTATACATCCGTGGAGCCAACTGCAGCGCCCTGATTTCGAAGCTAGTAGAAACAGTAGGGGCAAATAACTTTGTTGTAACCCCTCTCAACAGAGGTAACATAAAAGAAATTAAATATCAAACCCAAGCTGAGGACAATTTCCGCATCATCGAAAAGTACCTCCGTAATGCTAACATAAACTTCTATACCTACCAACTAAAAAGCAGTAAAGGGCTCCAGGTTGTGTTAAAGGGGATCGAGCCATCGGTCCCACCTCAAGAAATAGCAGACGCATTGGCCGAAAAAGGGTTTGCGGTTAAGTCCGTTGTCAATATCATCAACAGGAATAAAGTCGCACAGCCGCTCTTTAAAATTGAGCTCCAACCAGATGCAAAGCGGTCGAAGCCAAATGAAGTGCATCCAATCTACAACCTTCAGCTCCTATTGCACAGAAGAATCACCGTAGTGGAGCCACATAAGAGATACCAACCACCTCAGTGTAAAAACTGCCAGGAATACAACCACACCTCCAACAATTGCAATCTTAGGTCAGTGTGTGTTGGCTGCGGCGAACATCATAAAGATGGCATTTGCACCAAGGACAGAAACAACGTCGCACTAAGACTATGCAGTAACTGTGGAGGGAACCACACAGCCAACTACAGGGGATGTCCTGTCTTCAAGGATCTTAAATCGCACCTAAACGGGCGTAAACCCCCAGCTGGACCAAAAATCACCTTCAACGCCTCCAAAACTACACCGGAGGTATTCTTCGCCAAGGCTGTTAGATCATCTAACATGCCTGCTACAACCAATCCTAGTGTATACTTCGCTAGTGTACTCCGAACTGGACAGACGGAGCCCGCGAAAGAGACCCTGTCACTCCACCATCTACAGAATCCGCAACCTAGCGCAACAGAACTTGGCCAGCAAACTCCAAGTGGTTTAGAGGCCCTATTGATCTCACTTCATCAAAACATGACCACTTTTATGACGTTCATGCAAAACTGTATGCAGGAACTGATGCGGAATCAAAACCTGCTTATCCAGAAGCTTATCGAGAATAAATAATGGCTTCCCTACGTCTATGTCTTTGGAATGCTAATGGCGTCTCCAAGCACAAAAATGAACTGCAACTATTCCTAGACTCAAGTGAAATCGACGTCATGCTGATATCGGAAACACATTTAACATCAAAAAATAACTTTCAAATACCAAAATACACCTTCTACGCAACAAACCATCCAGACGGTAAAGCTCATGGCGGGACTGGTATCCTAATCAAAAACCGTATAAAACACTCGTTCCTCAACAGATTCGAAACACAGCACCTACAAGCAACTGCTATAACCGTTCAAACCAGCTGCGGCAACACTACGTTGGTTGCCCTGTACTGCCCACCACGCTTCTCAATCTCTGAAAAGGAATTCACCGGTTTCTTTAACACACTCGGAGAACGCTTCATTGCAGTAGGGGACTATAACGCCAAACATACGCACTGGGGATCTCGCCTGGTAAATCCTAAAGGCAAGAAGTTGTACAATACAATAGTCAACCCACTCAATAAGATGGATTGCGTCTCACCGGGTAGGCCTACTTATTGGCCCACAGATCCACAGAAAATGCCTGACTTGATTGATTTCGCAGTAACCAAGAGGATTCCGCGTAATCGGATCACTGCGGAAACACTGCTAGATTTAACCTCCGATCACTCTCCAGTGCTATTCACACTGTTAACAAGACCTCAAGTACTTGATCGCCCATATATGCTTACAAACAACAAAACAAATTGGCTTAAATTTAAAATGTACACGAGTGCCCACATTGACTGTTCGCCGAAACTGGATGCTGCAGAGGACATTGACATGTGCGTCTCTGCACTTGAGTCAATGCTAAGAGCAGCAGCAAGAGTATCTACTCCACATAGCTCTACTTATGCTAAACCTGCTGTCAGGCCTACGAACCGGCGGATAAAACAATTAGTAACGGAAAAACGACGTCTACGAAGAGAATGGCAGATTAGTCGATCACCAGCAGCAAAACTTCTCCTAAGGCATGCCAGCCGCAACCTCTCCAAGGAGTTAAGACAAGAGGAAATCTGGGCTCAAAGGAAATACATAGAAAAGCTCAGTCCATCCAGCAATAAACATCCTCTGTGGAAAGCCCACCCAACTTTAAGCGCTCCTACAGAGACAGTTTCACCAATAAGGGGCCCAACCGGTGGATGGGCCCGCAGCGACGAAGAGAGGGCATCCGTATTTGCCACACATCTTAAAATGGTTTTCCAGCCAAATCCAACATCAAACTCATTTGTACTTCCCCCTTTAAGCACATTAACGGATAGTGAGTACTCGGAGCTCCAATCGGATGAGATCACTGCAGTTATGAAAAACCACATAAAGCCGAACAAAGCCCCTGGCCATGACCTAATCACACCGAAAATGATCCTAGAACTCCCTACCATCGCCATACAATACATCTGCAAAATGTTCAATGCTTTAATAAGAATTGGCTACTTCCCAAGAGCATGGAAAAGGTCCACTATCATCATGATTCCTAAAGTGGGAAAGGACAAAACCCAACCATCATCCTATAGGCCAATTAGTTTGCTGCCATGTCTTTCGAAGCTTTTTGAAAGGGTCCTGCAGATTCGTCTAAACTCATTTCTGGCATCGGAGACCACAATCCCTTCTCACCAGTTCGGCTTCCGCGAAAAACATAGGACAATTGAACAAGTCAATCGTATAACATCCGAAATAAGAACAGCATTCGAACTAAAAGAATACTGTACAGCTGTCTTTCTCGACGTTGCCCAGGCTTTCGACAGAGTCTGGCTGGAGGGTCTAATGTTCAAAATCCGGCAGAAACTCCCACAGTACACCCACAAACTCATGGAATCTTACCTTTACAATAGGAAATTCGCTGTAAGATGTAATGGCTGGTGTACCGCAAGGCAGTGTACTCGGACCATTGCTCTATCTGCTATACACTGCAGACTTACCAACGAGTCTAGGACTTACAACGTCCACTTTTGCCGATGACACGGCAATCCTCAGCAGATCCAAATGCCCGATACAAGCCTCTGCGAAATTAGAGGAACACCTCAAGGTGGTAGAGGAATGGCTAGCAACCTGGCGTATCCTGGTCAATGAACAGAAATGCAAACATGTTACATTTACGCTAAACAGAAGAAACTGTCCAGCTATAATGCTAAACAACGTACCAATTCCTCAGGCCGTGGATGTCACTTACCTTGGTATCCACCTAGACAGAAGACTAACTTGGCGCAAGCACATCGAGGCAAAAAAGTCACAGCTTAAACTGAAAGCGAGTAGCTTACATTGTATCATCAATGCTCGGTCACCGCTACGTCTGGAGTATAAAGTCCACCTATACAACTCCGTACTGAAACCCATCTGGACTTACGGTGCCGTACTATGGGGAAATGCAAGTACCAGCGACATTTTACAAAGTCGAAGATTTTAGGATCAATCACTGGGGCTCCGTGGTACATACGGAACGACAACATTCAAAATGATCTAAATATACCTGGCGTAAAATCTGAAATAGGTAGTCAACAACTAAAGTATTCTGCGAAACTGGATGTACACCCTAATGTTCTTGCCAATTCCCTTACGCGAACTAATAATAGAACTCGTCTTAAAAGAAATGAAAGACCAACCCAATAATAAATGATTAGGGCCGCCTACAATATCCCCTGGATATATCCTATATAAGTACTAGATTAAGAAAAATATCTCAAACTTGTTGTTAGGCTCTAATTTAAGAGTAGATTCAACAAATATATATTAAACGTTAAAAAAAAAAAAAAAATTTTTTTTTTTGTTCACTTGTAATGCAAACTGGCGACCGGGGGAACGTGACTTACAACACGAGTGAGACTGCTACACTAATAGACTATATAATTGCAGGACTACGAGATTAACGATCATGGAAAAGCCGGAGATTTCACAGAAAAGACAGGACGCGACGCGAAACACATTCCTCTCCAAACGCCTTTTCAAGTATAAATGTGGAGAATATATGTTCATGTGTGTGTGACAAGTTTTACATATGTATGGTTACATGTACATATGTAAGTGAATGGAGAAAATACATATGGCATTGAAAAAGTGAAAAAAATGAGTTTGAGTGGACTGGAAAACATTGGACAAACACACCAAGGATCGTGAAATACCATATAACCTTTGGGATAGGTCGGGTATGTACATACAAGTATATATAAGTGTCTAGGTCGCTATGGAAGAGCGGAAAACCTCACACTTTTATTAGTATGCAAGAGGTATATGAAATGTAAATAAAAAAATGTTGTACTTATCAGGAGTATGCAAGCTGGAGAAGCGGAAGGATATTCGGCTCGTAGGACTAATGTTTGTGGAGGGGCGGAAGGATCCACTGGGAATACAACTTTTGGCGGGAGCCAATTTCTTCGTGGTATGGTGAGCTGATAAAATAATTAAAAAGCGCGGGACTTCGTTTAATATATGTAGGATGTTTATTTACAGAGAACTCGACACACACGAAATGTTTCGATTTTAAATATATATACAGGATTTTCGAATGTAAAAGAGAAAAGAACGGGTGTTCGAATCAAAGTCTCGTACCAGATTGAAGATGGCGATTCCCATCAGAATCGAAGTCACGCTCCTTAGATTGACCATCTTCGCTGAGGATCGTAAAACCCTCCTCACTCCTCTTCGCCGCTCACTGCTGTTCATACGGTGGCGTGAACACACACAATAATATATGTTCAAATTAGTTGGAACATTACTGCAGGGATGCTTAGAAGACATACAAATGCATATGTTTGTCTAGATAAACAAATTTTGATAAAGCCGAAAAATGTAGACCTAGCAAAAAAAATAAAAATAAAAACAGATTATTCAATTTTTTAAAATTTGTATATCTTTGAACCCTAAGATAAGGTTTTAGATCTATTAAAACGAAGATAAAATAAATGCTTTGTCATCTCACACAACAACCCTTCCCGGGGGTATTTCTCCCTACAATCAGGACCTTGCCCCGCACCGCGACCGTTCATACTACAGAGGGATTCAATATACGCACTTTACTAGAAACGCACAGTTGGTTCTCTGCTCGGATAGCGTTGCAAAAATCTGTTTTGATTATGCAATCAATAGAAAATACTTCAGAGATTATGAATCCAAAAAAATTTTGAAATCGGTTGTGATTCATCGGTGCTAGTTGGCTACCAAAGTTGGTACATTTTTAGTAAATGGGAATAAATGATATTTAAAAAAAATCGAAATTTTAAAACTGAATATTGGGCGATTTCAACAATCGATGTTAGATTTTTATCTGAAAAGTATGTTCTTTATTAATAGCATGTTTTATAAATTTTAATAATTACTTAAATCGTTATTGAACTAGAAGCGTTTAAAATACACTAAATATTGGGGTTTTTAACTTTGGTGGAATACAACTAACAGGTATCAACTAGTATCACTACCGGACTACATACATTATGTAGGGTAAATATTTACCTATCAGATTTATATGGTCCCAATATGCGGAGACCTGCGACACCGATGCGTAAGCCATAAAACTAAGGCAACCTCGCCTAAAAAATGCGCTGACAGGTATAAGGAAGAAGAAGAAGCGCATGCGTATTGGCCTGTAGCTTCTTTGTATTTAAATGATAACATTGCGTAATGCTGTTTTGCAAATACTACCTGTTTATGTATATGCCATTATACAATGTTAGATTGCTAATATTGGAAAAACGGACAAGAAAGGTAAATGTTATTTAAGTTTTTGAAAAATTTAATGTAAATATTAAGTTTTTTACCTAATTAATAAAAAAAGCGGAATACCGATTTTGCGTTCTACCTACTTAATACAAAGAATATAATATAAGTGCTAAAGTGTCTCGTTTGCGACTGTTTATTTTTAACTTCATAGGTGGAAACACCTTAAATCCGGAATAGTATTTGTCAATATAATTCAAGACAGTTTTATTTATTCATGCAAAAATGTTGTTAAAGAATGAAGCGATTTCTGAAGTTTTCCATGTCTGTGAAAACCCAAAATATTTGAACATGCGATTGCTGAAGAAAATGAGCGTTTTATTTGAAAACGGTAGTACGGAGCTTAAGGTAAAAATCAAATATACACAATATAATTTAAAGCGAAAATGGATCGCAAGTGGCAGAAATCAGGCAAATTTCGTGAAAAAATGAAGTTTGGCTTGACGAGTATTGTGAGGATATTCAGAGCAGAAAGGAGATTATACAACCTGAATTCTCTCGGAAGCTGGGACTGGAAGTTGACTGCTCAAAGTACGGATACGGAAACACGAATGAGGGAAATACTTTAAGGACATTTTTTTGAAAATGATGAAATGAAATCTTTTATAACAGGTGTTAGTCAAGAGATCGCTAAAAGGTTGGCTGTTATCTTTTTTTTTAACGTTTAATATATATATGTTGAATCTACTCTTAAATTAGAGCCTAACAACAAGTTTGAGATATTTTTCTTAATCTAGTACCTAAGATATATCCAGGAGATATTGCAGGCGGCCCTAATCATTTATTATTGGGTTGGTCTGTCATTTCTTTTAAGACGAGTTCTATTATTAGTTCGCGTAAGGGAATTGGCAAGAACATTAGGGTGTACATCCAGTTTCGCAGAATACTTTAGTTGTTGACTACCTATTTCAGATTTTACGCTAGGTATATTTAGATCATTTTTAATGTTGTCGTTCTGTATGTACCACGGAGCCCCAGTGATTGATCCTAAAATCTTCGACTGCGCCCTTTGTATAATGTCGACATTACTGGTAGGAAGGATATTCGGCTCGTAGGACTAATGTTTGTGGAGGGGCGGAAGGATCAACTGGGAATACAACTTTTGGCGGGTGCCAATTTCTTCGTGGTATGGTGAGCTGATAAAATAATTAAAAAGCGCGGGACTTCGTTTAATATATGTAGGATGTTTATTTACAGAGAACTCGACACACACGAAATGTTTCGATTTTAAATAAATATACAGGATTTTCGAATGTAAAAGAGAAAAGAACGGGTGTTCGAATAAAAGTCTCGTACCAGATTAAAGATGGCGATTCCCATCAGAATCCAAGTCACGCTCCTTAGATTGACCGTCTTCGCTGAGGATCGTAAAACCCTCCTCACTCCTCTTCGCCGCTCACTGCTGTTCATACGGTGGCGTGAACACACACAATAATATATGTTCAAATTAGTTGGAACATTACTGCAGGGATGCTTAGAAGACATACAAATGCATATGTTTGTTTAGATAAACATATGTGTATAAATTTTGATACAAAGCCGAAAAATGTAGACCTGGCAAAAAAAATAAAAATAAAAACAGATTATTCAATTTTTTAAAATTTGTATATCTTTGAACCCTAAGATAAGGTTTTAGATCTATTAAAACGAAGATAAAATAAATGCTTTGTCATCTCACACAACAACCCTTCCCGGGGGTATTTCTCCCTACAATCAGGACCTTGCCCCGCACCGCGACCGTTCATACTACAGAGGGATTCAATATACGCACTTTACTAGAAACGCACAGTTGGTTCTCTGATCGGATAGCGTTGCAAAAGTCTGTTTTGATTATGCAATCAATAGAAAATACTTCAGAGATTATAAATCCAAAAAAATTTTGAAATCGGTTGTGATTCATGGGTGCTAGTTGGCTACCAAAGTTGGTACATTTTTAGTAAATGGGAATAAATGATATTTAAAAAAAATCGAAATTTTAAAACTGAATATTGGGCGATTTCAACAATCGATGTTAGATTTTTATCTGAAAAGTATGTTCTTTATTAATAGCATGTTTTATAAATTTTAATAATTACTTAAATCGTTATTGAACTAGAAGCGTTTAAAAAATACACTAAATATTGGGGTTTTTAATTTTGGTGGAATACAACTAACAGGTATCAACTAGTATCACTACCGGACTACATACATTAGGTAGGGTAAATATTTACCTATCAGATTTATATGGTCCCAATATGCGGAGACCTGCGACACCGATGGGTAACATCGCGTGATGCTGTTTTGCAAATACTACCTGTTTATGTATATGCCATTATACAATGTTAGATTGCTAATATTGGAAAAACGGACAAGAAAGGTAAATGTTATTTAAGTTTTTGAAAAATTTAATGTAAATATTAAGTTTTTTACCTAATTAATAAAAAAAGCGGAATACCGATTTTGCGTTCTACCTACTTAATACAAAGAATATAATATAAGTGCTAAAGTGTCTCGTTTGCGACTGTTTATTTTTAACTTCATAGGTGGAAACACCTTAAATCCGGAATAGTATTTGTAAATATAATTCAAGACAGTTTTATTTATTCATGCAAAAATGTTGTTAAAGAATGAAACGATTTCTGAAGTTTTCCATGTCTGTGAAAACCCAAATTATTTGAACATGCGATTGCTGAAGAAAATGAGCGTTTCATTTGAAAACGGTAGTACGGAGCTTAAGGTAAAAATCAAATATACACAATATAATTTAAAGCGAAAATGGATCGCAAGTGGCAGAAATCAGGCAAATTTCGTGAAAAAATGAAGTTTGGCTTGACGAGTATTGTGAGGATATTCAGAGCAGAAAGGAGATTATACAACCTGAATTCTCTCGGAAGCTGGGACTGGAAGTTGACTGCTCAAAGTACGGATACGGAAACACGAATGAGGGAAATACTTTAAGGACATTTTTTTGAAAATGATGAAATGAAATCTTTTATAACAGGTGTTAGTCAAGAGATCGCTAAAAGGTTGGCTGTTATCTTTTTTTTTAACGTTTAATATATATATGTTGAATCTACTCTTAAATTAGAGCCTAACAACAAGTTTGAGATATTTTTCTTAATCTAGTACCTAAGATATATCCAGGGGATATTGCAGGCGGCCTGTCATTTCTTTTAAGACGAGTTCTATTATTAGTTCGCGTAAGGGAATTGGTAAGAACATTAGGGTGTACATCCAGTTTCGCAGAATACTTCAGTTGTTGACTACCTATTTCAGATTTTACGCTAGGTATATTTAGATAATTTTTAATGTTGTCGTTCTGTATGTACCACGGAGCCCCAGTGATTGATCCTAAAATCTTCGACTGCGCCCTTTGTATAATGTCGACATTACTGGTACTTGCATTTCCCCATAGTACGGCACCGTAAGTCCAGATGGGTTTTAGTACGGAGTTGTATAGGTGGACTTTATACTCCAGACGTAGAGGGGACCGAGCATTGATGATCCAATGTAAGCTACTCGCTTTCAGTTTAAGCTGTGACTTTTTTGCCTCGATGTGCTTGCGCCAAGTTAGTCTTCTGTCTAGGTGGATACCAAGGTAAGTGACATCCACGGCTTGAGGAATTGGTACGTTGTTTAGCATTAGAGCTGGACAGTTTCTTTTGTTAAGCGTAAATGTAACATGTTTGTATTTCTGCTCGTTGACCCGGATACGACACGCCGGATACTACCACCTTGAGGTGTTCCTCTAATTTTGCAGAGGCTTGTATTGGGCATTTGGATCTGCTGAGGATTGCCGTGTCATCGGCAAAACTGGACGTTGTAAGTCCTTAACTCGTTGGTAAGTCTGCAGTGTACAGCAGGTAGAGCAATGGGCCGAGTACCCTGCCTTGAGGTACACCAGCTTCGATTTCAAAGTCAGCCAGGACGGAGCCATTACATCTTACAGCGAATTTCCTATTGTAAAGGTAAGATTCCATGAGTTTGTGGATGTACTGTGGGAGTTTCTGCCGGATTTTGAACATTAGACCCTCTAGCCAAACTCTGTCGAAAGCCTGGGCAACGTCGAGAAAGACAGTCGTACAGTATTCTTTAAGTTCGAATGCTGTTCGTATTTCGGATGTTATACGATTGACTTGTTCAATTGTCCCATGTTTTTCGCGGAAGCCAAACTGGTGTGAAGGGATTGTGTTCTGCGATACCAGAAATGAGATTAGACGAATCTGCAGGACCTTTTCAAAAAGCTTCGAAAGACATGGCTGCAAACTAATTGGCCTATAGCATGATGGTTGGGTTTTGTCTTTTCCCACTTTAGGAATCATGATGATAGTGGACCTTTTCCATGCTCTTGGGAAGTAGCCAATTCTTATTATAGCGTTGAACATTTTGCAGATGTATTGTATGGCGATGGTAGGGAGTTCTAGGATCAATTTCGGTGTGATTAGGTCATGGCCAGGGGCTTTGTTCGGCTTTATGTGGTTTTTAATAACTGCAGTGATCTCATCCAACTAGAGTTCCGAGTACTGAAGGTGGGTGGGCTTTCCACAGAGGATGTTTAGTGCTGGATGGACTGAGCTTCCCTATGTATTTTCTTTGAGCCCAGATTTCCTCTTGTCTTAACTCCATGGGGAGGTTGCGGCTGGCATTCCTTAGGCGAAGTTTTGCTACTGGTGATCGAGTAATCTGCCATTCTCTTCTTAGACGTCGTTTTTCCGTTACTAATTGTTTTATCCGCCGGTTCGTAGGCCTGACAGCAGGTTTAGCGTAAGTAGAGGCATGTGGAGTAGATACTCTTGCTGCATCTTCCAGCATCGACTCAAGTGCAGAGACGCACATGTCAATGTCCTCTGCAGCGTCCAGTTTCGGCGAACAGTCAATGTGGGCACTCGTGTACATTTTAAATTTAAGCCAATTTGTTTTGTTGTTTGTAAGCATATATGGGCGCAATCAATCAAGTCAGGAACTTTCTGTGGATCTGTGGGCCAATAAGTAGGGCTACCCGGTGATACGCAATCCATCTTATTGAGTGGGTTGACTATTGTATTGTACAACTTCTTGCCTTTAGGATTTACCAGGCGAGATCCCCAGTGCGTATGTTTGGCGTTATAGTCCCCTACTGCAATGAAGCGTTCTCCGAGTGTGTTAAAGAAACCGGTGAATTCCTTTTCAGAGATTGAGAAGCGTGGTGGGCAGTACAGGGCAACCAACGTAGTGTTGCCGCAGCTGGTTTGAACGGTTATAGCAGTTGCTTGTAGGTGCTGTGTTTCGAATCTGTTGAGGAACGAGTGTTTTATACGGTTTTTGATTAGGATACCAGTCCCGCCATGAGCTTTTCCGTCTGGATGGTTTGTTGCGTAGAAGGTGTATTTTGGTATTTGAAAGTTATTTTTTGATGTTAAATGTGTTTCCGATATCAGCATGACGTCGATTTCACTTGAGTCTAGGAATAGTTGCAGTTCATTTTTGAGCTAGGGAAGCCATTATTTATTCTCGATAAGCTTCTGGATAAGCAGGTTTTGATTCCGCATCAGTTCCTGCATACAGTTTTGCATGAACATCATAAAAGCGGTCATGTTTTGATTAAGTGAGATCAATAGGGGCTCTAAACCACTTGGAGTTTGCTGGCCAAGTTCTGTTGCGCTAGGTTGCGGATTCTGTAGATGGTGGAGTGACAGGGTCTCTTTCGCGGGCTCCGTCTGTCCAGTTCGGAGTACACTAGCGAAGTATACACTAGGATTGGTTGTAGCAGGCATGTTAGATGATCTAACAGCCTTGGCGAAGAATACCTCCGGTGTAGTTTTGGAGGCGTTGAAGGTGATTTTTGGTCCAGCTGGGGGTTTACGCCCGTTTAGGTGCGATTTAAGATCCTTAAAGACAGGACATCCCCTGTAGTTGGCTGTGTGGTTCCCTCCACAGTTACTGCATAGTCTTAGTGCGACGTTGTTTCTGTCCTTGGTGCAAATGCCATCTTTATGATGTTCGCCGCAGCCAACACACACTGACCTAAGATTGCAATTGTTGGAGGTGTGGTTGTATTCCTGGCAGTTTTTACACTGATGTGGTTGGTATCTCTTACGTGGCTTCACTACGGTGATTCTTCTGTGCAATAGGAGCTGAAGGTTGTAGATTGGATGCACTTCATTTGGCTTCGACCGCTTTGCATCTGGTTGGAGCCCAATTTTAAAGAGCGGCTGTGCGACTTTATTCCTGTTGATGATATTGACAACGGACTTAACCGCAAACCCTTTTTCGGCCAATGCGTTTGCTATTTCTTGAGGTGGGACCGATGGCTCGATCCCCTTTAACACAACCTGGAGCCCTTTACTGCTTTTTAGTTGGTAGGTATAGAAGTTTATGTTAGCATTACGGAGGTACTTTTCGATGATGCGGAAATTGTCCTCAGTTTGGGTTTGACATTTCATTTCTTTTATGTTACCCCTGTTGAGAGGGGTTACAACAAAGTTATTTGCCCCTACTGTTTCTACTAGCTTCGAAATCAGGGCGCTGCAGTTGGCTCCACGGATGTATAAGCCGATTTAACTTTATCTACAGCGCCGTCTTGATCGTCTTGCTGATCGGCAAGAATTTTAAAACGATTCCCGCTTAAAAGTGCTACTCGTTCATTTGTTTTGGTTATTTTCGGCGTATTGTCACTTTTTTTTATTTAATATATCTATCCATTCCAGTTTGGACAGAAGGCGTTGGGTTTCTTGTCGTGGCTGACTCTTGGCGACTTGTCGTTGACGGCTTGAGGCAGGTCAATACTTCGGCAGACGTTGCAGTAGTTGCTGTTTACGAGCTGACGGTGCTGGTCGGTGCAATCGGTGACCCAGTTATCGATATTGATGGAGAAGCACACTGCTCTCTCCACGGTAAATTGCTGTTGTGGCTTGCTGTTGCTGAGTGGCTTGCACTTTCGGTGTTATTGCTTACGGTTGCATTCAGTGGGGTCGGCGACACCACCGAAAAGTACGCGTTGCTGCGTTGGACCGAGAGACGACGCTCACGTTGTTGTCGTACAAGTAGTTCATGTAGCTGTTGCTGGTGGGGATCGAGAGAGCTTGGGCCCGAATTAGTGGACATGGCTTTTCCAAAAAAAAGTGCTCACTTGGTTCTTGCAACTTAGTATTTATTGCTATTAGATAAAGCTAATAGCAATATGATTGTAAATAGGCGTCTCTGAGGCGACTGAGCGCCCTACACAATTTTTGCAAATGCGGTCTTTTTATTTTTTACACTAAATTTTGCGGAGTGCATTAAAAAACACGTCTGCACGGGGCGGCGGTTGAATTTTTTTTTTTTTTTTGGCTGTTATCTTAAATGTTATAAATTGCAAGGAAATGGGGGAAAATTTGCCGAATATACTTCAAAGGCTACTCAACCTTTGACTGAATTGTATCCGCAAAAAATAACTTACCCCAACGGCACATAGTATTTAGTATTCAGTGTTTATCAATTGGAGAGCTATCCGAAGAAGCACAGGAATGTAAAAACAAGGACTACAATAGGTTCAGATATACCAATACATTTAAAACTTCTCGTGTTAGACAAAATGAAGACATGTTTAACATGCTGTCTGCCTCTTTGGAACCACTTATTGCATCACTGAGACACCTGCGATCACGAAAGGATTTGGAAAATAGCAACTATAGCCACGAAATGTTGAGTTTATTAGATATTGATCTAAATATTGAAAATTATTTTGAAGAAAATCAGCCATCAATTGCAAATTTCCAAAATTAACCTAAAAAAAATTTTAAAAATTGTTATTTTTCAGTTTTTGTAATTATTTTAGAAAATCAAATTAAATGTTACATAGTCGTTTAAAACAATAAAAAAAATTTAGTAAATAAAACTGAATATTGGGCGATTTCAACAATCGATGTTAGATTTTTATCTGAAAAGTATGTTCTTTATTAATAGCATGTTTTATAAATTTTAATAATTACTTAAATCGTTATTGAACTAGAAGCGTTTAAAAAATACACTAAATATTGGGGTTTTTAACTTTGGTGGAATACAACTAACAGGTATCAACTAGTATCACTACCGGACTACATACATTAGGTAGGGTAAATATTTACCTATCAGATTTATATGGTCCCAATATGCGGAGACCTGCGACACCGATGCGTAAGCCATAAAACTAAGGCAACCTCGCCTAAAAAATGCGCTGACAGGTAAAAGGAAGAAGAAGAAGCGCATGCGTATTGGCCTGTAGCTTCTTTGTATTTAAATGATAACATTGCGTAATGCTGTTTTGCAAATACTACCTGTTTATGTATATGCCATTATACAATGTTAGATTGCTAATATTGGAAAAACGGACAAGAAAGGTAAATGTTATTTAAGTTTTTCAAAAATTGAATGTAAATATTAAGTTTTTTACCTAATTAATAAAAAAAGCGGAATACCGATTTTGCGTTCTACCTACTTAATACAAAGAATATAATATAAGTGCTAAAGTGTCTCGTTTGCGACTGTTTATTTTTAACTTCATAGGTGGAAACACCTTAAATCCGGAATAGTATTTGTAAATATAATTCAAGACAGTTTTATTTATTCATGCAAAAATGTTGTTAAAGAATGAAGCGATTTCTGAAGTTTTCCATGTCTGTGAAAACCCAAATTATTTGAACATGCGATTGCTGAAGAAAATGGGCGTTTCATTTGAAAACGGTAGTACGGAGCTTAAGGTAAAAATCAAATATACACAATATAATTTAAAGCGAAAATGGATCGCAAGTGGCAGAAATCAGGCAAATTTCGTGAAAAAATGAAGTTTGGCTTGACGAGTATTGTGAGGATATTCAGAGCAGAAAGGAGATTATACAACCTGAATTCTCTCGGAAGCTGGGACTGGAAGTTGACTGCTCAAAGTACGGATACGGAAACACGAATGAGGGAAATACTTTAAGGACATTTTTTTGAAAATGATGAAATGAAATCTTTTATAACAGGTGTTAGTCAAGAGATCGCTAAAAGGTTGGCTGTTATCTTTTTTTTAACGTTTAATATATATATGTTGAATCTACTCTTAAATTAGAGCCTAACAACAAGTTTGAGATATTTTTCTTAATCTAGTACCTAAGATATATCCAGGGGATATTGCAGGCGGCCCTAATCATTTATTATTGGGTTGGTCTGTCATTTCTTTTAAGACGAGTTCTATTATTAGTTCGCGTAAGGGAATTGGCAAGAACATTAGGGTGTACATCCAGTTTCGCAGAATACTTTAGTTGTTGACTACCTATTTCAGATTTTACGCTAGGTATATTTAGATCATTTTTAATGTTGTCGTTCTGTATGTACCACGGAGCCCCAGTGATTGATCCTAAAATCTTCGACTGCGCCCTTTGTATAATGTCGACATTACTGGTAGGAAGGATATTCGGCTCGTAGGACTAATGTTTGTGGAGGGGCGGAAGGATCCACTGGGAATACAACTTTTGGCGGGTGCCAATTTCTTCGTGGTATGGTGAGCTGATAAAATAATTAAAAAGCGCGGGACTTCGTTTAATATATGTAGGATGTTTATTTACAGAGAACTCGACACACACGAAATGTTTCGATTTTAAATATATATACAGGATTTTCGAATGTAAAAGAGAAAAGAACGGGTGTTCGAATAAAAGTCTCGTACCAGATTGAAGATGGCGATTCCCATCAGAATCCAAGTCACGCTCCTTAGATTGACCGTCTTCGCTGAGGATCGTAAAACCCTCCTCACTCCTCTTCGCCGCTCACTGCTGTTCATACGGTAGCGTGAACACACACAATAATATATGTTCAAATTAGTTGGAACATTACTGCAGGGATGCTTAGAAGACATACAAATGCATATGTTTGTTTAGATAAACATATGTTTATAAATTTTGATACAAAGCCGAAAAATGTAGACCTGGCAAAAAAATAAAAATAAAAACAGATTATTCAATTTTTTAAAATTTGTATAACTTTGAACCCTAAGATAAGGTTTTAGATCTATTAAAACGAAGATAAAATAAATGCTTTGCCATCTCACACAACAACCCTTCCCGGGGGTATTTCTCCCTACAATCAGGACCTTGCCCCGCACCGCGACCGTTCATACTACAGAGGGATTCAATATACGCACTTTACTAGAAACGCACAGTTGGTTCTCTGATCGGATAGCGTTGCAAAAATCTGTTTTGATTATGCAATCAATAGAAAATACTTCAGAGATTATGAATCCAAAAAAATTTTGAAATCGGTTGTGATTCATGGGTGCTAGTTGGCTACCAAAGTTGGTACATTTTTAGTAAATGGGAATAAATGATATTTAAAAAAAATCGAAATTTTAAAACTGAATATTGGGCGATTTCAACAATCGATGTTAGATTTTTATCTGAAAAGTATGTTCTTTATTAATAGCATGTTTTATAAATTTTAATAATTACTTAAATCGTTATTGAACTAGAAGCGTTTAAAAATACACTAAATATTGAGGTTTTTTAACTTTGGTGGAATACAACTAACAGGTATCAACTAGTATCACTACCGGACTACATACATTAGGTAGGGTAAATATTTACCTATCAGATTTATATGGTCCCAATATGCGGAGACCTGCGACACCGATGCGTAAGCCATAAAACTAAGGCAACCTCGCCTAAAAAATGCGCTAACAGGTATAAGGAAGAAGAAGAAGCGCATGCGTATTGGCCTGTAGCTTCTTTGTATTTAAATGATAACATTGCGTAATGCTGTTTTGCAAATACTACCTGTTTATGTATATGCCATTATACAATGTTAGATTGCTAATATTGGAAAAACGGACAAGAAAGGTAAATGTTATTTAAGTTTTTCAAAAATTGAATGTAAATATTAAGTTTTTTACCTAATTAATAAAAAAAGCGGAATACCGATTTTGCGTTCTACCTACTTAATACAAAGAATATAATATAAGTGCTAAAGTGTCTCGTTTGCGACTGTTTATTTTTAACTTCATAGGTGGAAACACCTTAAATCCGGAATAGTATTTGTCAATATAATTCAAGACAGTTTTATTTATTCATGCAAAAATGTTGTTAAAGAATGAAACGATTTCTGAAGTTTTCCATGTCTGTGAAAACCCAAATTATTTGAACATGCGATTGCTGAAGAAAATGGGCGTTTCATTTGAAAACGGTAGTACGGAGCTTAAGGTAAAAATCAAATATACACAATATAATTTAAAGCGAAAATGGATCGCAAGTGGCAGAAATCAGGCAAATTTCGTGAAAAAATGAAGTTTGGCTTGACGAGTATTGTGAGGATATTCAGAGCAGAAAGGAGATTATACAACCTGAATTCTCTCGGAAGCTGGGACTGGAAGTTGACTGCTCAAAGTACGGATACGGAAACACGAATGAGGGAAATACTTTAAGGACATTTTTTTGAAAATGATGAAATGAAATCTTTTATAACAGGTGTTAGTCAAGAGATCGCTAAAAGGTTGGCTGTTATCTTTTTTTTTAACGTTTAATATATATATGTTGAATCTACTCTTAAATTAGAGCCTAACAACAAGTTTGAGATATTTTTCTTAATCTAGTACCTAAGATATATCCAGGGGATATTGCAGGCGGCCTGTCATTTCTTTTAAGACGAGTTCTATTATTAGTTCGCGTAAGGGAATTGGTAGGAACATTAGGGTGTACATCCAGTTTCGCAGAATACTTTAGTTGTTGACTACCTATTTCAGATTTTACGCTAGGTATATTTAGATCATTTTTAATGTTGTCGTTCTGTATGTACCACGGAGCCCCAGTGATTGATCCTAAAATCTTCGACTGCGCCCTTTGTATAATGTCGACATTACTGGTACTTGCATTTCCCCATAGTACGGCACCGTAAGTCCAGATGGGTTTTAGTACGGAGTTGTATAGGTGGACTTTATACTCCAGACGTAGAGGGGACCGAGCATTGATGATCCAATGTAAGCAACTCGCTTTCAGTTTAAGCTGTGACTTTTTTGCCTCGATGTGCTTGCGCCAAGTTAGTCTTCTGTCTAGGTGGATACCAAGGTAAGTGACTTCCACGGCTTGAGGAATTGGTACGTTGTTTAGCATTAGAGCTGGACAGTTTCTTCTGTTAAGCGTAAATGTAACATGTTTGCATTTCTGCTCGTTGACCCGGATACGCCACGCCGGATACTACCACCTTGAGGTGTTCCTCTAATTTTGCAGAGGCTTGTATTGGGCATTTGGATCTGCTGAGGATTGCCGTGTCATCGGCAAAAGTGGACGTTGTAAGTCCTAAACTCGTTGGTAAGTCTGCAGTGTACAGCAGGTAGAGCAATGGGCCGAGTACCCTGCCTTGAGGTACACCAGCTTCGATTTCAAAGTCAGCCAGGACGGAGCCATTACATCTTACAGCGAATTTCCTATTGTAAAGGTAAGATTCCATGAGTTTGTGGGTGTACTGTGGGAGTTTCTGCCGGATTTTGAACATTAGACCCTCTAGCCAAACTCTGTCGAAAGCCTGGGCAACGTCGAGAAAGACAGTCGTACAGTATTCTTTCAGTTCGAATGCTGTTCGTATTTCGGATGTTATACGATTGACTTGTTCAATTGTCCCATGTTTTTCGCGGAAGCCAAACTGGTGTGAAGGGATTGTGTTCTGCGATACCAGAAATGAGTTTAGACGAATCTGCAGGACCTTTTCAAAAAGCTTCGAAAGACATGGCAGCAAACTAATTGGCCTATAGCATGATGGTTGGGTTTTGTCTTTTCCCACTTTAGGAATCATGATGATAGTGGACCTTTTCCATGCTCTTGGGAAGTAGCCAATTCTTATTATAGCGTTGAACATTTTGCAGATGTATTGTATGGCGATGGTAGGGAGTTCTAGGATCAATTTCGGTTTGATTAGGTCATGGCCAGGGGCTTTGTTCGGCTTTATGTGGTTTTTAATAACTGCAGTGATCTCATCCGACTAGAGTTCCGAGTACTGACTATCCGTTAATGTGCTCGAAGGGGGAACATCCACCGGTTGGACCCCTTATTGGTGGAACTGTCTCTGTAGGAGAGCCTTAAGGTGGGTGGGCTTTCCACAGAGGATGTTTAGTGCTGGATGGACTGAGCTTTCCTATGTATTTTCTTTGAGCCCAGATTTCCTCTTGTCTTAACTCCATGGGGAGGTTGCGGCTGGCATTCCTTAGGCGAAGTTTTGCTACTGGTGATCGAGTAATCTGCCATTCTCTTCTTAGACGTCGTTTTTCCGTTACTAATTGTTTTATCCGCCGGTTCGTAGGCCTGACAGCAGGTTTAGCGTAAGTAGAGGCATGTGGAGTAGATACTCTTGCTGCATCTTCCAGCATCGACTCAAGTGCAGAGACGCACATGTCAATGTCCTCTGCAGCGTCCAGTTTCGGCGAACAGTCAATGTGGGCACTCGTGTACATTTTAAATTTAAGTCAATTTGTTTTGTTGTTTGTAAGCATATATGGGCGCAATCAATCAAGTCAGGAACTTTCTGTGGATCTGTGGGCCAATAAGTAGGGCTACCCTGTGATACGCAATCCATCTTATTGAGTGGGTTGACTATTGTGTTGTACAACTGCTTGCCTTTAGGATTTACCAGGCGAGATCCCCAGTGCGTATGTTTGGCGTTATAGTCCCCTACTGCAATGAAGCGTTCTCCGAGTGTGTTAAAGAAACCGGTGAATTGCTTTTCAGAGATTGAGAAGCTTGGTGGGCAGTACAGGGCAACCAACGTAGTGTTGCCGCAGCTGGTTTGGACGGTTATAGCAGTTGCTTGTAGGTGCTGTGTTTCGAATCTGTTGAGGAACGAGTGTTTTATACGGTTTTTGATTAGGATACCAGTCCCGCCATGAGCTTTTCCGTCTGGATGGTTTGTTGCGTAGAAGGTGTATTTTGGTATTTGAAAGTTATTTTTTGATGTTAAATGTGTTTCCGATATCAGCATGACGTCGATTTCACTTGAGTCTAGGAATAGTTGCATTTCATTTTTGAGCTAGGGAAGCCATTATTTATTCTCGATAAGCTTCTGGATAAGCAGGTTTTGATTCCGCATCAGTTCCTGCATACAGTTTTGCATGAACGTCATAAAAGCGGTCATGTTTTGATTAAGTGAGATCAATAGGGGCTCTAAACCACTTGGAGTTTGCTGGCCAAGTTCTGTTGCGCTAGGTTGCGGATTCTGTAGATGGTGGAGTGACAGGGTCTCTTTCGCGGGCTCCGTCTGTCCAGTTCGGAGTACACTAGCGAAGTATACACTAGGATTGGTTGTAGCAGGCATGTTAGATGATCTAACAGCCTTGGCGAAGAATACCTCCGGTGTAGTTTTGGAGGCGTTGAAGGTGATTTTTGGTCCAGCTGGGGGTTTACGCCCGTTTAGGTGCGATTTAAGATCCTTGAAGACAGGACATCCCCTGTAGTTGGCTGTGTGGTTCCCTCCACAGTTACTGCATAGTCTTAGTGCGACGTTGTTTCTGTCCTTGGTGCAAATGCCATCTTTATGATGTTCGCCGCAGCCAACACACACTGACCTAAGATTGCAATTGTTGGAGGTGTGGTTGTATTCCTGGCAGTTTTTACACTGATGTGGTTGGTATCTCTTATGTGGCTTCACTACGGTGATTCTTCTGTGCAATAGGAGCTGAAGGTTGTAGATTGGATGCACTTCATTTGGCTTCGACCGCTTTGCATCTGGTTGGAGCTCAATTTTAAAGAGCGGCTGTGCGACTTTATTCCTGTTGATGATATTGACAACTTAACCGCAAACCCTTTTTCGGCCAATGCGTCTGCTATTTCTTGAGGTGGGACCGATGGCTCGATCCCCTTTAACACAACCTGGAGCCCTTTACTGCTTTTTAGTTGGTAGGTATAGAAGTTTATGTTAGCATTACGGAGGTACTTTTCGATGATGCGGAAATTGTCCTCAGTTTGGGTTTGACATTTCATTTCTTTTATGTTACCCCTGTTGAGAGGGGTTACAACAAAGTTATTTGCCCCTACTGTTTCTACTAGCTTCGAAATCAGGGCGCTGCAGTTGGCTCCACGGATGTATAAGCCGATTTAACTTTATCTACAGCGCCGTCTTGATCGTCTTGCTGATCGGCAAGAATTTTAAAACGATTCCCGCTTAAAAGTGCTACTCGTTCATTTGTTTTGGTTATTTTCGGCGTATTGTCACTTTTTTTATTTAATATATCTATCCATTCCAGTTTGGACAGAAGGCGTTGGGTTTCTTGTCGTGGCTGACTCTTGGCGACTTGTCGTTGACGGCTTGAGGCAGGTCAATACTTCGGCAGACGTTGCAGTAGTTGCTGTTTACGAGCTGACGGTGCTGGTCGGTGCAATCGGTGACCCAGTTATCGATATTGATGGAGAAGCACACTGCTCTCTCCACGGTAAATTGCTGTTGTGGCTTGCTGTTGCTGAGTGGCTTGCACTTTCGGTGTTATTGCTTACGGTTGCATTCAGTGGGGTCGGCGACACCACCGAAAAGTACGCGTAGCTGCGTTGGACCGAGAGACGACGCTCACGTTGTTGTCGTACAAGTAGTTCTTGTAGCTGTTGCTGGTGGGGATCGAGAGAGCTTGGGCCCGAATTAGTGGACATGGCTTTTCCAAAAAAAAGTGCTCACTTGGTTCTTGCAACTTAGTATTTATTGCTATTAGATAAAGCTAATAGCAATATGATTGTAAATAGGCGTCTCTGAGGCGACTGAGCGCCCTACACAATTTTTGCAAATGCGGTCTTTTTATTTTTTACACTAAATTTTGCGGAGTGCATTAAAAAACACGTCTGCACGGGGCGGCGGTTGAATTTTTTTTTTTTTTTTTGGCTGTTATCTTAAATGTTATAAATTGCAAGGAAATGGGGGAAAATTTGCCGAATATACTTCAAAGGCTACTCAACCTTTGACTGAATTATATCCGCAAAAAATAACTTACCCCAACGGCACATAGTATTTAGTATTCAGTGTTTATCAATTGGAGAGCTATCCGAAGAAGCACAGGAATGTAAAAACAAGGACTACAATAGGTTCAGATATACCAATACATTTAAAACTTCTCGTGTTAGACAAAATGAAGACATGTTTAACATGCTGTCTGCCTCTTTGGAACCACTTATTGCATCACTGAGACACCTGCGATCACGAAAGGATTTGGAAAATAGCAACTAAAGCCACGAAATGTTGAGTTTATTAGATATTGATCTAAATATTGAAAATTATTTTGAAGAAAATCAGCCATCAATTGCAAATTTCCAAAATTAACCTAAAAAAAATTTTAAAAATTGTTATTTTCCAGTTTTTGTAATTATTTTAGAAAATCAAATTAAATGTTACATAGTCGTTTAAAACAATAAAAAAATTTAGTAAATAAAACTGAATATTGGGCGATTTCAACAATCGATGTTAGATTTTTATCTGAAAAGTATGTTCTTTATTAATAGCATGTTTTATAAATTTTAATAATTACTTAAATCGTTATTGAACTAGAAGCGTTTAAAAAATTCACTAAATATTGGGGTTTTTAACTTTGGTGGAATACAACTAACAGGTATCAACTAGTATCACTACCGGACTACATACATTAGGTAGGGTAAATATTTACCTATCAGATTTATATGGTCCCAATATGCGGAGAGCTGCGACACCGATGCGTAAGCCATAAAACTAAGGCAACCCTAAGAAATGCGCTGCAGGTATAAGGAAGAAGAAGAAGCGCATGCGTATTGGCCTGTAGCTTCTTTGTATTTAAATGATAACATTGCGTAATGCTGTTTTGCAAATACTACCTGTTTATGTATATGCCATTATACAATGTTAGATTGCTAATATTGGAAAATCGGACAAGAAAGGTAAATGTTATTTAAGTTTTTTGGATGTAAATATTAAGTTTTTTACCTAATTAATAAAAAAAGCGGAATACCGATTTTGCGTTCTACCTACTTAATACAAAGAATATAATATAAGTGCTAAAGTGTCTCGTTTGCGACTGTTTATTTTTAACTTCATAGGTGGAAACACCTTAAATCCGGAATAGTATTTGTCAATATAATTCAAGACAGTTTTATTTATTCATGCAAAAATGTTGTTAAAGAATGAAGCGATTTCTGAAGTTTTCCATGTCTGTGAAAACCCAAATTATTTGAACATGCGATTGCTGAAGAAAATGGGCGTTTCATTTGAAAACGGTAGTACGGAGCTTAAGGTAAAAATCAAATATACACAATATAATTTAAAGCGAAAATGGATCGCAAGTGGCAGAAATCAGGCAAATTTCGTGAAAAAATGAAGTTTGGCTTGACGAGTATTGTGAGGATATTCAGAGCAGAAAGGAGATTATACAACCTGAATTCTCTCGGAAGCTGGGACTGGAAGTTGACTGCTCAAAGTACGGATACGGAAACACGAATGAGGGAAATACTTTAAGGACATTTTTTTGAAAATGATGAAATGAAATCTTTTATAACAGGTGTTAGTCAAGAGATCGCTAAAAGGTTGGCTGTTATCTTTTTTTTTTAACGTTTAATATATATATGTTGAATCTACTCTTAAATTAGAGCCTAACAACAAGTTTGAGATATTTTTCTTAATCTAGTACCTAAGATATATCCAGGGGATATTGCAGGCGGCCCTAATCATTTATTATTGGGTTGGTCTGTCATTTCTTTTAAGACGAGTTCTATTATTAGTTCGCGTAAGGGAATTGGCAAGAACATTAGGGTGTACATCCAGTTTCGCAGAATACTTTAGTTGTTGACTACCTATTTCAGATTTTACGCTAGGTATATTTAGATCATTTTTAATGTTGTGTTCTGTATGTACCACGGAGCCCCAGTGATTGATCCTAAAATCTTCGACTGCGCCCTTTGTATAATGTCGACATTACTGGTACTTGCATTTCCCCATAGTACGGCACCGTAAGTCCAGATGGGTTTTAGTACGGAGTTGTATAGGTGGACTTTATACTCCAGACGTAGAGGGGACCGAGCATTGATGATCCAATGTAAGCTACTCGCTTTCAGTTTAAGCTGTGACTTTTTTGCCTCGATGTGCTTGCGCCAAGTTAGTCTTCTGTCTAGGTGGATACCAAGGTAAGTGACTTCCACGGCTTGAGGAATTGGTACGTTGTTTAGCATTAGAGCTGGACAGTTTCTTCTGTTAAGCGTAAATGTAACATGTTTGCATTTCTGCTCGTTGACCCGGATACGCCACGCCGGATACTACCACCTTGAGGTGTTCCTCTAATTTTGCAGAGGCTTGTATTGGGCATTTGGATCTGCTGAGGATTGCCGTGTCATCGGCAAAAGTGGACGTTGTAAGTCCTAAACTCGTTGGTAAGTCTGCAGTGTACAGCAGGTAGAGCAATGGGCCGAGTACCCTGCCTTGAGGTACACCAGCTTCGATTTCAAAGTCAGCCAGGACGGAGCCATTACATCTTACAGCGAATTTCCTATTGTAAAGGTAAGATTCCATGAGTTTGTGGGTGTACTGTGGGAGTTTCTGCCGGATTTTGAACATTAGACCCTCTAGCCAAACTCTGTCGAAAGCCTGGGCAATGTCGAGAAAGACAGCCGTTCTTTCAGTTCGAATGCTGTTCGTATTTCGGATGTTATACGATTGACTTGTTCAATTGTCCCATGTTTTTCGCGGAAGCCAAACTGGTGTGAAGGGATTGTGTTCTGCGATACCAGAAATGAGATTAGACGAATCTGCAGGACCTTTTCAAAAAGCTTCGAAAGACATGGCAGCAAACTAATTGGCCTATAGCATGATGGTTGGGTTTTGTCTTTTCCCACTTTAGGAATCATGATGATAGTGGACCTTTTCCATGCTCTTGGGAAGTAGCCAATTCTTATTATAGCGTTGAACATTTTGCAGATGTATTGTATGGCGATGGTAGGGAGTTCTAGGATCAATTTCGGTGAGATTAGGTCATGGCCAGGGGCTTTGTTCGGCTTTATGTGGTTTTTAATAACTGCAGTGATCTCATCCGACTAGAGTTCCGAGTACTGACTATCCGTTAATGTGCTCGAAGGGGGAACATCCACCGGTTGGACCCCTTATTGGTGGAACTGTCTCTGTAGGAGAGCCTTAAGGTGGGTGGGCTTTCCACAGAGGATGTTTAGTGCTGGATGGACTGAGCTTTCCTATGTATTTTCTTTGAGCCCAGATTTCCTCTTGTCTTAACTCCATGGGGAGGTTGCGGCTGGCATTCCTTAGGCGAAGTTTTGCTACTGGTGATCGAGTAATCTGCCATTCTCTTCTTAGACGTCGTTTTTCCGTTACTAATTGTTTTATCCGCCGGTTCGTAGGCCTGACAGCAGGTTTAGCGTAAGTAGAGGCATGTGGAGTAGATACTCTTGCTGCATCTTCCAGCATCGACTCAAGTGCAGAGACGCACATGTCAATGTCCTCTGCAGCGTCCAGTTTCGGCGAACAGTCAATGTGGGCACTCGTGTACATTTTAAATTTAAGCCAATTTGTTTTGTTGTTTGTAAGCATATATGGGCGGTCAAGTACTTGAGGTCTTGTTAACAGTGTGAATAGCACTAGAGAGTGATCGGAGGTTAAATCTTTCCGCAGTGATCCGACTACGCGGATTCCTCTTGGTTACTGCGAAATCAATCAAGTCAGGAACTTTCTGTGGATCTGTGGGCCAATAAGTAGGGCTACCCGGTGATACGCAATCCATCTTATTGAGTGGGTTGACTATTGTGTTGTACAACTGCTTGCCTTTAGGATTTACCAGGCGAGATCCCCAGTGCGTATGTTTGGCGTTATAGTCCCCTACTGCAATGAAGCGTTCTCCGAGTGTGTTAAAGAAACCGGTGAATTGCTTTTCAGAGATTGAGAAGCTTGGTGGGCAGTACAGGGCAACCAACGTAGTGTTGCCGCAGCTGGTTTGGACGGTTATAGCAGTTGCTTGTAGGTGCTGTGTTTCGAATCTGTTGAGGAACGAGTGTTTTATACGGTTTTTGATTAGGATACCAGTCCCGCCATGAGCTTTTCCGTCTGGATGGTTTGTTGCGTAGAAGGTGTATTTTGGTATTTGAAAGTTATTTTTTGATGTTAAATGTGTTTCCGATATCAGCATGACGTCGATTTCACTTGAGTCTAGGAATAGTTGCATTTCATTTTTGAGCTAGGGAAGCCATTATTTATTCTCGATAAGCTTCTGGATAAGCAGGTTTTGATTCCGCATCAGTTCCTGCATACAGTTTTGCATGAACGTCATAAAAGCGGTCATGTTTTGATTAAGTGAGATCAATAGGGGCTCTAAACCACTTGGAGTTTGCTGGCCAAGTTCTGTTGCGCTAGGTTGCGGATTCTGTAGATGGTGGAGTGACAGGGTCTCTTTCGCGGGCTCCGTCTGTCCAGTTCGGAGTACACTAGCGAAGTATACACTAGGATTGGTTGTAGCAGGCATGTTAGATGATCTAACAGCCTTGGCGAAGAATACCTCCGGTGTAGTTTTGGAGGCGTTGAAGGTGATTTTTGGTCCAGCTGGAGGTTTACGCCCGTTTTGGTGCGATTTAAGATCCTTGAAGACAGGACATCCCCTGTAGTTGGCTGTGTGGTTCCCTCCACAGTTACCGCATAGTCTTAGTGCGACGTTGTTTCTGTCCTTGGTGCAAATGCCATCTTTATGATGTTCGCCGCAGCCAACACACACTGACCTAAGATTGCAATTGTTGGAGGTGTGGTTGTATTCCTGGCAGTTTTTACACTGATGTGGTTGGTATCTCTTATGTGGCTTCACTACGGTGATTCTTCTGTGCAATAGGAGCTGAAGGTTGTAGATTGGATGCACTTCATTTGGCTTCGACCGCTTTGCATCTGGTTGGAGCTCAATTTTAAAGAGCGGCTGTGCGACTTTATTCCTGTTGATGATATTGACAACGGACTTAACCGCAAACCCTTTTTCGGCCAATGCGTCTGCTATTTCTTGAGGTGGGACCGATGGCTCGATCCCCTTTAACACAACCTGGAGCCCTTTACTGCTTTTTAGTTGGTAGGTATAGAAGTTTATGTTAGCATTACGGAGGTACTTTTCGATGATGCGGAAATTGTCCTCAGTTTGGGTTTGACATTTCATTTCTTTTATGTTACCCCTGTTGAGAGGGGTTACAACAAAGTTATTTGCCCCTACTGTTTCTACTAGCTTCGAAATCAGGGCGCTGCAGTTGGCTCCACGGATGTATAAGCCGATTTAACTTTATCTACAGCGCCGTCTTGATCGTCTTGCTGATCGGCAAGAATTTTAAAACGATTCCCGCTTAAAAGTGCTACTCGTTCATTTGTTTTGGTTATTTTCGGCGTATTGTCACTTTTTTTTATTTAATATATCTATCCATTCCAGTTTGGACAGAAGGCGTTGGGTTTCTTGTCGTGGCTGACTCTTGGCGACTTGTCGTTGACGGCTTGAGGCAGGTCAATACTTCGGCAGACGTTGCAGTAGTTGCTGTTTACGAGCTGACGGTGCTGGTCGGTGCAATCGGTGACCCAGTTATCGATATTGATGGAGAAGCACACTGCTCTCTCCACGGTAAATTGCTGTTGTGGCTTGCTGTTGCTGAGTGGCTTGCACTTTCGGTGTTATTGCTTACGGTTGCATTCAGTGGGGTCGGCGACACCACCGAAAAGTACGCGTTGCTGCGTTGGACCGAGAGACGACGCACACGTTGTTGTCGTACAAGTAGTTCTTGTAGCTGTTGCTGGTGGGGATCGAGAGAGCTTGGGCCCGAATTAGTGGACATGGCTTTTCCAAAAAAAAGTGCTCACTTGGTTCTTGCAACTTAGTATTTATTGCTATTAGATAAAGCTAATAGCAATATGATTGTAAATAGGCGTCTCTGAGGCGACTGAGCGCCCTACACAATTTTTGCAAATGCGGTCTTTTTATTTTTTACACTAAATTTTGCGGAGTGCATTAAAAAACACGTCTGCACGGGGCGGCGGTTGAATTTTTTTTTTTTTTTTTTGGCTGTTATCTTAAATGTTATAAAATGCAAGGAAATGGGGGAAAATTTGCCGAATATACTTCAAAGGCTGATCAACCTTTGACTGAATTGTATCCGCAAAAAATAACTTACCCCAACGGCACATAGTATTTAGTATTCAGTGTTTATCAATTGGAGAGCTATCCGAAGAAGCACAGGAATGTAAAAACAAGGACTACAATAGGTTCAGATATACCAATACATTTAAAACTTCTCGTGTTAGACAAAATGAAGACATGTTTAACATGCTGTCTGCCTCTTTGGAACCACTTATTGCATCACTGAGACACCTGCGATCACGAAAGGATTTGGAAAATAGCAACTATAGCCACGAAATGTTGAGTTTATTAGATATTGATCTAAATATTGAAAATTATTTTGAAGAAAATCAGCCATCAATTGCAAATTTCCAAAATTAACCTAAAAAAAATTTTAAAAATTGTTATTTTTCAGTTTTTGTAATTATTTTAGAAAATCAAATTAAATGTTACATAGTCGTTTAAAACAATAAAAAAAATTTAGTAAATAAAACTGAATATTGGGCGATTTCAACAATCGATGTTAGATTTTTATCTGAAAAGTATGTTCTTTATTAATAGCATGTTTTATAAATTTTAATAATTACTTAAATCGTTATTGAACTAGAAGCGTTTAAAAAATACACTAAATATTGGGGTTTTTAACTTTGGTGGAATACAACTAACAGGTATCAACTAGTATCACTACCGGACTACATACATTAGGTAGGGTAAATATTTACCTATCAGATTTATATGGTCCCAATATGCGGAGAGCTGCGACACCGATGCGTAAGCCATAAAACTAAGGCAACCTCGCCTAAAAAATGCGCTGACAGGTATAAGGAAGAAGAAGAAGCGCATGCGTATTGGCCTGTAGCTTCTTTGTATTTAAATGATAACATTGCGTAATGCTGTTTTGCAAATACTACCTGTTTATGTATATGCCATTATACAATGTTAGATTGCTAATATTGGAAAAACGGACAAGAAAGGTAAATGTTATTTAAGTTTTTCAAAAATTGAATGTAAATATTAAGTTTTTTACCTAATTAATAAAAAAAGCGGAATACCGATTTTGCGTTCTACCTACTTAATACAAAGAATATAATATAAGTGCTAAAGTGTCTCGTTTGCGACTGTTTATTTTTAACTTCATAGGTGGAAACACCTTAAATCCGGAATAGTATTTGTCAATATAATTCAAGACAGTTTTATTTATTCATGCAAAAATGTTGTTAAAGAATGAAACGATTTCTGAAGTTTTCCATGTCTGTGAAAACCCAAATTATTTGAACATGCGATTGCTGAAGAAAATGGGCGTTTCATTTGAAAACGGTAGTACGGAGCTTAAGATAAAAATCAAATATACACAATATAATTTAAAGCGAAAATGGATCGCAAGCGGCAGAAATCTGGCAAATTTCGTGAAAAGACGAGTATCGTGAGGATATTCAGAGTAGAAAGGAAATTATATAATTGATTGATTATTGACTGCTCAAAGTACGGATACGGAAACACGAATGAGGGAAATTCTTTAAGGATATTTTTTTGAAAATGATGAAATGAAATCTTTTATAACAGGTGTTATCAAGAGATCGTTAAAAGGTTGGCTGTTATCTTAAATGTTATAAATTGCAAGGAAATGGGGGAAAATTTGCCGAATATACTTCAAAGACTACTTAACCTTTGACTGAATTGTATCCGCAAAAAAAACTTACCCCTAGTGTTTACCAGTTGGTGAGCTATCCGAAGAAGCACAGGAATGTAAAAACAAGGACTACAATAGGTTCAGATATACCAATACATTTAAAACTTCTCGTGTTAGACAAAATGAAGACATGTTTAACATGCTGTCTGCCTCTTTGGAACCACTTATTGCATCACTGAGACACCTGCGATCACGAAAGGATTTGGAAAATAGCAACTATAGCCACGAAATGTTGAGTTTATTAGATATTGATCTAAATATTGAAAATTATTTTGAAGAAAATCAGCCATCAATTGCAAATTTCCAAAATTAACCTAAAAAAAATTTTAAAAATTGTTATTTTTCAGTTTTTGTAATTATTTTAGAAAATCAAATTAAATGTTACATAGTCGTTTAAAACAATAAAAAAAATTTAGTAAATAAAACTGAATATTGGGCGATTTCAACAATCGATGTTAGATTTTTATCTGAAAAGTATGTTCTTTATTAATAGCATGTTTTATAAATTTTAATAATTACTTAAATCGTTATTGAACTAGAAGCGTTTAAAAAATACACTAAATATTGGGGTTTTTAACTTTGGTGGAATACAACTAACAGGTATCAACTAGTATCACTACCGGACTACATACATTAGGTAGGGTAAATATTTACCTATCAGATTTATATGGTCCCAATATGCGGAGAGCTGCGACACCGATGCGTAAGCCATAAAACTAAGGCAACCTCGCCTAAAAAATGCGCTGACAGGTATAAGGAAGAAGAAGAAGCGCATGCGTATTGGCCTGTAGCTTCTTTGTATTTAAATGATAACATCGCGTAATGCTGTTTTGCAAATACTACCTGTTTATATATATGCCATTATACAATGTTAGATTGCTAATATTGGAAAAACGGACAAGAAAGGTAAATGTTATTTAAGTTTTTCAAAAATTGGATGTAAATATTAAGTTTTTTACCTAATTAATAAAAAAAGCGGAATACCGATTTTGCGTTCTACCTACTTAATACAAAGAATATAATATAAGTGCTAAAGTGTCTCGTTTGCGACTGTTTATTTTTAACTTCATAGGTGGAAACACCTTAAATCCGGAATAGTATTTGTCAATATAATTCAAGACAGTTTTATTTATTCATGCAAAAATGTTGTTAAAGAATGAAACGATTTCTGAAGTATTCCATGTCTGTGAAAACCCAAATTATTTGAACATGCGATTGCTGAAGAAAATGGGCGTTTCATTTGAAAACGGTAGTACGGAGCTTAAGGTAAAAATCAAATATACACAATATAATTTAAAGCGAAAATGGATCGCAAGCGGCAGAAATCTGGCAAATTTCGTGAAAAGACGAGTATCGTGAGGATATTCAGAGTAGAAAGGAAATTATATAATTGATTGATTATTGACTGCTCAAAGTACGGATACGGAAACACGAATGAGGGAAATTCTTTAAGGATATTTTTTTGAAAATGATGAAATGAAATCTTTTATAACAGGTGTTATCAAGAGATCGTTAAAAGGTTGGCTGTTATCTTAAATGTTATAAATTGCAAGGAAATGGGGGAAAATTTGCCGAATATACTTCAAAGACTACTCAACCTTTGACTGAATTGTATCCGCAAAAAAAACTTACCCCTAGTGTTTACCAATTGGTGAGCTATTCGAAGAAGCACAGGAATGTAAAAACAAGGACTACAATAGGTTCAGATTTACGAATACATTTAAAACTTCTCGTGTTAGACAAAATGAAGACCTTTTTAACATGCTGGCAGCCTCTTTGGAACCACTTATTGCATCACTGAGACACCTGCGATCACGAAAGGATTTGGAAAATAGCAACTATAGCCCCGAAATGTTGAGATTATTAGATATTGATCTAAATATTGAAAATTATTTTGAAGAAAATCAGCCATCAATGGCAAATTTTCAAAATTAACCTAAAAAAATTTTAAAAATTGTTATTTTTCAGTTTTTGTAATTATTTTAGAAAATCAAATTAAATGTTACATAGTCGTTTAAAACAATAACAATAAATAACTATGCCACCCACATTTTTCACGTAGACATAAGATCCAAGCAAATATGTGACATGGGAACTCGTAACTTATATATAAAGAAAAAAAACTTTTTTTTTGTTTTATATTTAAAAAGACACCATTTTCAGTCAAGAACCTTGTGGTAAACGCCATTCTTTGTTTTTTGGTCAGGCGAAAGCGAAAATAAATCGGATGGTTTGCCGACACATGAGAAAAACATGAATTTTTTAAATTGACGCTACAAATAGTCAAGGTTTGGCCCTGTGATTTGTTGATCGTCATAGCAAAAACAAGACGAATCGGAAATTAAATTCGCCTAAACCCAAAGGTGATATCCATTGGGATCTTCGAAATCCTTGGAATAAGAATTCCTCTTCTTTAAATTTTCCTTTAAGTATTGACGAGTGAATTACATTGGTCATCAGTTTTCTTATTACCAAAAGCGTTTCATTGCACAGTTTTAGTAGGTTTAGACTTCTAAGCATAATGACTTCTGAGCCAACCTTCAGTTGTATGTGGTAAGCATGGCCCATTCAAGGAGTTTTAAAATTCAGTTGGATAAGTGGGTTTTACTTGGTTTGTTACACACGCGATAGATTTGAAAGAATATAGAGTACATAGGATTTGATTTTGAATTACAAAATTAACGTCTCTACATCTTTATTTTTAGCCGCCAAAATTGATCGCTTATTTAACCATCTAATATTTTTGTAGTTGGCAATGATATTCGGGAATACTTTGTTGATGCGCTCGTCTTTTGATGAGACAAAATTGCAAAAATTTGGAGGAAATGATATCAAACCGCTCAATTCGTTAACAGGAATGCGGCCATTATCGATAGGCAGCAATTGCTACACAACGTTCATTGGACCAATGCAAACTAACCATGCTCGCGTGCCGGCAGACCATCAGATTTTTTTGTTCTTGGGCCTAACCAAAGATCAAAGAATATTGTTTACTACAAGGTACGTGAATGAGAATTGTGTGTTGTGTTTGATTTTTTAAATATAAAAAAAAAATAATTTTTCTTCTTGGCTATTTGAATGCAAAATAAATGCTTATGTATCTTCGAAAGTTCGATGCCCTCGGAAATGTCAAACAAATTAAAACTCTGTAGGTAAACTTTTATCCAGATTGGGCCTAAATTGTTGACCCGTTGCAAAATTGATTTAAATTATGTTTCTGTTTGTTTTTTGCTATTCAAGGTTTACATTTTCGTGAATGGCACATGTTTTTTAGTGAATGACAAATTTTTAGTGTTGTATTCTGTGATGACCGGGTTCCACTTGGTTTAAAAAATTGAATAGATGAACACGTCAGTGTCGCTTTCTGGTAATATTCCAATTGATTTTGATTCCAAAAATATTCGTTTGCTTAACCCATGTTTACATATATATTCTTATGCTGTGACTTATGCGGCAGCTACAAAAGAGAGGGAGATTGTGAGTACATACATACATACATATTGTTGGAGCGCTTGCATCAAAGTGCTTGGTCAGCGTTCACACGCTGGCCTGGCTCTAGATCATGTTACGCATGTGCATACAGTGCTTATGCGAATATATGTTTGTGCATATACAAATGAACTTACATATATGATCATGCTTAGCTGTATATTTATGTGAATATATTTATGTGCATACATCAATGTATACATACATATGTATAAACATATTCCAAGTACACAATTATATTTTATTGCATATATATTTAATTGTTTATACTTGCAACAAAGTGTTACATGCTGATCTCTTCGTACTAAATGATTATTGGTATGAATATACTATAATTTGCAAAATATCAATAGGAGAGAGGAACTTCTTTTCTAGATCGGGAAAAGAATGGTAAAATTTCAGCACCGCAAAACATTAAGCACGATCCTCCAAAGACAAGGTGGATGATTGCATTGTAGTGAGCGATGGCCGTCAGTGGGAACCGTGTATAAAACCACAATGCTGGTAGGTAGGTGATTTTAAAAGCCAGAAACCATTGATACCATGTTACTATCGATGGTTTTCCATCTCTTTTAAACAGCATGATACGTGTCCTAAACATAAAAGAATCATGAAAATTTCACCGGTCCTTCTGACATATATTTTTTTAACTTGCTTTTGTGCAATCGAAGCAAAAATAGTTAATAAAAATGTAGAGAGATCTTTGGACTTAAGTTCTCAGCTCGTTAAGTCATCTATAAAAATAACAGCTGAAGATACCACTGGCAAACCCATAAAGGAGTATGTGTTAATCTTAAATGATCCAAATTTGTCTTATATTTCTATAAAAGACGGATCAAACAATAATGTTCAAGCTCGAAAAGCGAATGGTGGACTTCAGTATGTTATTTCTTTTGGAAGCAATTCAGCGCATCAAATTATTCTAGTAGAAACAGTGTCAGCGAAAAATATAATGCCATATCCCGAAGAAATAAAACAACATGAGATACAGTTTGCGAAATATGTGGGATTGGTTCACCTTTATTCAAATTATGAAACATATTCCCAGAAAACAATAGTAAAACTTGGCACCACCAACATTATTTCCCATACCACAGTTAAACCGTATTCAATAGCTTCTGATAAGCTTATATTTGGACCATACGAGAATATCAAAGGTAAGTTATATGTAAATGTTCGGACCTTTGGTCAAAATAGTAGTGCTTTGCCAGTTTTGCTACATGACACAAACCATCCCAAGCAGATACATGCCCACATTTCTCCGTACGACCGAAGAGGCCTTATTGGTCAAATATTTTTAAAATATCGTATCGATGATATTTAAATTTTGAAAAAATATCAATGTGATATTTGATATGCAATTTTATAAATATCGATATATCAAGACCTTTTAACTTTTGGTAAATATACGTACATATACGTAAAGGGGGTTTCTACCTTCTTAGCCCAAAAAAGCGTTGTTTTTCAGCATTTTTTTTTTAACAATGGCATCACTTTGGCTGTTGTTTCTCGTCCTCATGGAAGTCCTACCGTTCGCAAATGAAGTCTGAAACCAAAAATGAATTTTTTTTTCTTAATTTAGACACTTTTTCGGATCGCTAATAATAGAATTGGGAAAAAAACATAAAAAAATGAAGTCCTTTTTTTTTTTTAGAAATACATTGATTCCTTGCCGTTTTGTCGTTACAAATTATTTTTTTAAATAAACGATTTTTAAATAATTTTTCCAATTCTAATACTAGCGATGTACAATATGTATGCATTTTTGCGCCCTGTGAGCTTCAAAAACGTATTTTTGAGAAAAACGCATTTGAAAATTTGCGCGCTCGACGCCGCTTCACTTAACGTTATCGTCCGTTTTTGTAATTTTACAGATTTCAACTTGAAATATGTACACAGTATTCTTAAACCATATATCTATCTGAAAATGCAAAAAAAAGCCCAATACAGCCTTAAGGTACACTTGTGCTCACAAAATTAAAGCAACTATGTATGTATGTCAAGCCCCATTCTTGGTACGCATACTATGAATAAATTTCTTTTTACCGTTTATGTACATTTCTTATTTGGAAAATAAGATAAAGGCAACCCGTTTCCATTAATGGAACATCAACAAATAATTTTTACTTAAAGCAAAAACCTAAAAATGGTTATGTATGTCAAAAACGTCCTGCTCACATAATTAAGTCACCTGGAAAAAAAATTATTAAAACCATCAAAATTTTTGTCGGAACCGGCACTTTTTTATAAACTCACATTAATATTGACCTTTTAGCTTTAAAATAGTTGAACATCGCATCGGCATTGTGGCCATAAGTTGTCTACACTGATCTAGAGTGATTTTACTCCATTCTTGTTGACTAACTTACCACGAATCCTTTTTGTTTGCTGGCTTTCGCTCCAATATGGCTCTCTTCAATATCCGCTACAAATTTTCTATTGGATTTGCAAAATGCAAAACTTTTATAAACTTATTATTCAGCCATGCTTTTACAAGTTTACAACAATGTTTAGTCATTATCATCATGAAAAACCCACACAAGAGGTAAATTGTTGGCTTATTCATTGAGCAAATGATCCCTGAGTATGTTCCTATACATTTCTCTATTCATGGTACCATCAATTTTGATTAGGGGACCTACTCCAGATGAAGTGAAACAACCCCAAAGCATTACGGAAGAGCCCCCGTGTTTCACTGTCTTCTTTCTGTCTGTACCTTAGATCCAATTCCTTGTTTGGGGTTCGCCGCACATAAGGTCTACCATCATTCCCAAATATATTGAACTTTGATTCGTCGCTCCAGACGATTATATTCCAGAAATTGAGTTTGTTTTTTTTTTTTTTTTTTTTTTAAATTGAAGGCGCTTTTTGTTTCGGTCCGAAACTAGCGGCTTACGTTTTGCGATGCTTCCAAACAATTGATTTTCATTTAAGAGTTGTCTTATATTCTGAGAAGACACACTTATTCCATAGTTGGACTCCATTTGAGCACTCATTTCAAAAACGGATCTGCTTTACTCAGGCTAATGATACGTCTGTCATCCCGTGCGCTTGTTTTTCTTTGTTTCCGGCGAGGCATATTTTCAAAAGTGCCATTTTTTTTATAATGTGCAACAGCATTTGCAAGTTTAACACAGGGGAAAAGTGGAGCAGTTTGGGGATTTGAAGAACACTTGTTATTTTGGAAATACTCCCAAATTAATTTCCTTTCAGCAGGATTTTAACAGGATTTTATTTTTAACCATGCCATTTTTTAAAGATATTTCTTCAATTTTAAAATAAGCAAAACACAAACACGGCGAAAAAACGAATGATTACCGTCATCAACATCAGGTGCTTTAATTATGTGAGCAGTAAAATTTTTAATTTTTTGACATTTATGCATTTTTTCCGGAAAACAGAAAAATACTAAAAGGCATTTATGTGCTTAATACATATGTAATATACATATTAGTATTAAATATTTAAGTTGGAAAAAGATTTCTTTGAATTTGATGTGGTAAACTCGACTGCTTTAATTATGTGAGCACAAGTGTATGTACAGTCATGGACAAATAAATAGGTGTATGCTTCAGGATTCGACAAAAGTCCGTATAAAAAATACGATTTACGATAAAAAAAAATGATTCTTAAAGATTCTTAATACTATAATGAAGTAAACTAAGAAATCCCTCAAGTATAATTGAAGCTCTTAAAAAAAGTCAGCTGTTTTTGTCGGTTAACAGGGTAATTTTTTGCAAATTAATTTTTTTTTTCCAAACGGGATATTGAGATAAAAAAATACTTAGTTAGAACTTTTTTTTGTGTAGGGATGGATTAGGCTGCTCCCTGGGGGAACAGGCAAGGAAATTTCTTGGGCAGATTTGACACTAAATTAACAACTTTAAAAAGAATGGTACAATAACAGGACTTTTAGAATATTAGGTTACAAATGTTCTTAAGCTTTTAAAAAGAATTATGTTTTGTAATAAACTAATTTGTAATAAAGATACCACGATACCCAATCAGTATCTTATTGACTTCAACTTTTAGTACGTTTGACATGATCCACAGCAAAATGTACAACAAAGAATCCTACAAAATGTTTATTGACAACGATTGAGATCCAATATACTAAAAAAAAGTTTTAGAGTTTCTGTCATACAAAACGATTTACAAACGATTGCTTGAATATCGAAATTCGAAGCCCAAGAAATTGACTTTGGGTATGCGAATCGGCAGAGCCTAGTGGTTTGGGATTGTTTTCTATACCAAGATATTCGTTTAATAAATTCGTATTTCTGAAATTGGGCAAATTCCTGTTTAAGAAATTTGAAAATCGTAATTTAACTATTTCCCGAGGAGGTGGTGACATTTTGATGACAATTTTAGCTTGGAAACATTATTTAACAAGCTTTGCAAAGAGATCACAGCCGTTTCTAAGAGCAACACCCTGATACCTTGATATTGCCCTTGAGTTGAAAAGTAAATCATCGGACCTTATTAAGAACTTTTGAGAAAAAGCTTAAAAAAGTAATTTTTATCCTATTGTTGCCCTAAAAGCGCGCATTTCGGGAAAATACTGATATACATGAAACAAATTCGTCTGTGCCCGCCATTATGAAACAACTTATCAAGAATAATTGTGAATATTTACAGTTCTAAAATTACATATTTTTCAAATTATCACCAGATTTGTTGAACACACCAATTATTTTGTCCAACTGGAAAAGTGGGTATACGAATTATGGTTCAAAAATTTGTTAAGGCTGGTAATTATTCCTAATATTGACTTATTTTTTTTCATGGTACTACTGCTAATCATTGGGAATTAGTATTCTAAACCTAGAACTTGCCACATAATTTTAGAATATGCAGTTCTATAATCCTGAGGCTCATACCTATTTATTTGTCCATGAGTGTAAATATTCAAATATTCGGCTAAGCTAAGATGACCATTTTTGATATTTGCAACTAATTAATAAAAAATTTTATTTCTATTTATAGCTTTATCAAAACAGGAGCTCGTTATTCATTACGAAAACCAGACACCCTTCATGACAGTAAAAAATTTGGAGCGCACTATCGAAGTATCCCACTGGGGAAATATTGCAATAAAGGAGTCTATTCAATTGGCTCACAGTGGCGCTAAACTAAGTGGATCGTTTTCTCGATACGATTTTCAGAAAGATGGTCGTTCTAGCCAGTCTGCAATCAAATCATATAAAACATTTTTACCAGCTTCGGCCTCTGGTGTTTACTATCGTGATACCAATGGAAATATTTCGACGTCTAATATGAACTCATTAAACGATTTTATTGATCTGGAATTAAGACCCAGATTTCCACTTTTTGGAGGTTGGAAAACACAATATACTATAGGATACAATGTGCCTTCTTACGAATATATGTATAGCAATGGTAAAAAATATCAGCTTAAGATGCACTTAATAGATCACATTTACGATAATATGGCTATTGATAAGGCTGCAATCAAAATCGTTCTTCCCGAGGGAGCTGATAATATTCAACTAACGACTCCTTACACAATAAATCGACACCAAAATGAGTTGGTTCATACTTATTTGGATACGGTCGGGCGTCCAGTGATTTCGTTTTCAAAGTCTAATTTGGTAGAAAGTCATATTGCTGATTTTACGCTCAATTACTCCTTCTCAAGAGTGTCTATGCTACAGGAGCCGTTTTTAGTTTCTGGTTTTATTTACATAATATTTGTATTAACTATTGTATTCCTGCGTCTAGATTTTTCTATTGCATTGCACTCCCATAAAGAGTGATGACTTCTACTATCGCTACTTGTATTCATTAAAATGATTATGAACATAAATATGCTATAATTTATTATTTACTTTTTATCTTTTAGTTGTTACTGCATCATATTTACCGCATTTAGTGTTATTCAAAAATCTTTGAAACATTTTTGTGTGATGTGTTGTTTGTGAGTTAACCTGGAATCATCTTTTTAAAGTAGTGGCGGAGTCAAAAAAAAAAAAATAAACTAGCTAAGATAACTTAAATATTCTTCAAAACTTCTTGATGGAAAGCCGGTTTATTTCAAAAATCTGTTCTTTACAATATTATTGAAAATCTAAACATGTGTTCATTTACTTACAGCATCGAATCGAAAAAACTTTAAAGAGCTCTATTGGAATTAAAACTGAAGCTATTTCTAATAAATAAAGAATTAAAATTTATTGTATCATAAATTCTTTTTAGGGAATTTTGTATAGGAATATTTGTATTTGTTTGAATAGGAAAAAAGTTTTTTGTCCGACGTGAGGGAACACAAAAATATAGCGTATCTAGTATATTAGTAGAAGTGACTTCGCCGTTGACTAGTTTATGAAGAAAGAGAAAGCCAAATACGAGCCTACTGTTGTAAAGTGAAGGAAGATTAATAAGAAGAAGTCTGCCAGAACATGAAGGTATGCGAAGACTCGGGTCCCAATTAAGATCAAGTAACGTGAACTTAAGGAATTGCTTTTGTACCGATTCAATACTATGCTGGTGAACATCATATTGAGGGTTCCACACTGGCGAGCAATGTTCTAGAGTAGGACCAACTATCGAAGTGTATAAAACCTTTGTTACGCAGGGATCATCAAATTCTTTGGTCCAACGTTTTATGAAGAAGAAGAACATTAAATGAAAGCTTTCGGTCAAACATAACGTCTAAGTCTTTGAATGATGGTACACAATCTAACAGAATAGAGTTAATAGAGTAATGAGCTAGGAACAGAGACAAACGGCTGAATGTCATAAAAGAGCACTTTGAAGCATTAAGGTGTAATTTATTAACGTGGCACCAATCACAGAAGGCATCGAGATCTGATTGCAAGTACTGTAGGAAAGAAGGATCATTATAGGAATAACAAATCTTGACGTCATCCGCAAACATGAGCATGCATGAATGAGCCAAGGCCAAAGGAAAATCATTTAGAAACAAGGTAAATAACAGAGGGCCCAGATGACTGCCTTGGTGGACACCTGAGGTAACTCGAACAGTTTTAGATATTGAGGAACGAAAAGACACCTTTTGGGTTCTGCTAATAAGATACGATTTTAACCAAGCCAATAGTTTCGGGGAAAAGACCATGATGTTAAGTTGCGTAAGAAGCATAGATTGATCAACCGTATCGAAAGCCTTACTAAGGTCGGTATAAATAACATCAGTTTGAGATTTTCTACGAAAGCCATTGTGTACAAGGGTAGTCAATTCTAAAAGGTTAGTAAGCGACGAACGACCACATGAAGCCATGCTGATAAGGAGAACTATTGGATCTGGATAGGTGTTGAAGGGAAGACGTAATAATTTTCTCAAACAGCTTAGGTATTGCGGAAAGTTTATTAATGCCATAACCATTTTTAAAAAGCGGAATAATAAAAGACTCCTTCCAAATATCAGGAAAGCTACAAGTCTCACTCGATATAAAGACAAAATTAAGATTTCGCTACACAATAATTTGCATAGTCAAGTCGCAATCCAGTTTTTTAAACCTTTTTGATCGATTTTATGTGCAATGAAGTTTTTCTTATAACCCCTCAATATTTCCAAATGCTACTTGCCCTCAGACAAGAAATGCTACCGTCTCGGGGAAATCGTTTGGCGCGACGGTTAGTTGGTCAACAACACTAATTCTGATGGCGCCCAAGGGTATGCACATAAAAAATGTGGAATATGCAGTTGCAAGCTTTGCCGTTCTTTTTTCGCTTGTGAAGAGACTTTTGACAAGAATGCTGTATACAGATTCTACTTTTGCAAACTGCATTTTTATACCCTTGAAGAGGGTATTATAAAATTGGTCAGATGTTTGTTACGCATAGAAGGAGACGTCTCCGACATATGTATATACTTATTCCATTAAAATTGCGGAGGCATTTAACATTGCATGTTCTAGTTTTCAACACCAGAACGATAACCTAGCAACAGTTGTCGCTCCAGTCGTTAAGACAAATGTCCAAATGTGTTGCCGAACGCTGCCCAGTGCACTGTAGGCAAAACGGCTAATTTAGTTGCGATTAATTAAAATTTTTTTAGCAACAAATGTCTGTGTGCTTACTACAGTATTAATCATACCAACTTTTATGTCTTTAGCTAGCTTTACCAAATCAAAATCGGACCAAAAATAGCCAAGTTATGCATATAAACATTTTTCCAGTTGGCCGTTGGCTGGCTAGGGTGCTCGTCAGCTTGCGTGAGCGAGATACTGAGATATGCTTCTAAAAAGCATGTAATCAGAATTTTTGCAAAAAAAAAAAAAGTAAATGCATTTGTTATTATAAATTTAAAATATTTGTTTTACTGGTGTATGGTATACCTAAGTCGGCGAGACGACTTACTTACTTCATTATCATTGAACTTTAAATCTTAGGTGTCGAAAGAATTCAGCTCGGGGAAATTACTTACTTCTTTCTACAATTCACTCTATGTACATCCTCACAAAGTGTTTTATCATTTTTTTTGTTTATCCTGGCCGGGGAAGTGGCTAGGTAAGCTTCAACGCAAATTCCATCCATTTGATTTTGCAATGCACGGGAGAAATTCCATGTTTCCACTTCTGATTTGCACTCAATAAAGGTAATCGGGGAAATCCAAAAAGTACTAAGCTTGAAGTTACCCAATTATCTATTACCTTAAATAAGATATCTCTATTTCCGCAGGCAACTAGGAAACTATCATGAAAATAAAAGTCAAATATTTCTAAGACGGATATATAGTCAAGGAGTATTTTTAATACATTATTGTGCAATGTTAACAATTAACAACGCGTAATTTACAGCGAAATATGCATGCGCTTTTCTTCTTTCATATACTTGCGGTGCATTTTTTAGGCGAGGGTTAACTAGTTTTATCGCCTACGCATCGATGTCGCAAATTTTCGCAGATTAGGACCATATACATCTGATAGATAAATATTTCACCTACCTAGTGTATGTAGTCCGGTATTGAAACTAGTTGATCAGTGCTAGTTCTGTTCCATCAAAATTCAAAAAACGCCTATATTTAGTGTTTAAGATTAAACATCGTGGTCAGCGGAAATGGCTTCACCAAATCAGATTGACCATAGAAATATACAAAAACGAAACATGTCAAGTATTGCTCAAAATCAAACAACATGCATCCGCACGCTGAGCATGACATATAAACAAGTTTCAACCCCGGAAAACGTGGGCCATTAGAATAAGCATTTTTAAGAACAATTGAAGCTTCAAGTATCGATATGATATTATTTGAAAAAGTGTTGTGTATATAAATGATTTCATATTTTGATTTCAACTAATGAAGACTGTGTTATTTTCCTTCTCTTCGAGAATCCCTATTCATTTTGGTCCTTCGAAAAAAGGAACTCTGCAGTTTTCCCCACCAGTGGTAAGAGACTCAGAGTGTGAATCAGCTCCTTGAAGTCTGAATTCTTATGCAAGTGTAAATGCTAAGATCATCTAAAGGTAGCAAAAATAAAATAACGCTTGTTCTCCCCCACCTGTGGTAAGAGACAGAGTATGAAACAAAAAAAGCAAAATATTGCTTAATAAATAAAAAATGCGTGCGTCCGATTATAAAGGCAGTTTGGCTAGTGGAGCGACTGTGGTATTTTCGGCGGCGGGAGTGTTTGTGTGTGGCGTATTCAAAGCCCCAATATAGAAAAAAAAAATAAAATAGGAAAAAGTTAACTAGTGTTATACACTATATGTAGTTGCAAGTCGGCAACTACAAATAGCAGCAGAGCAATAAGATAGTTGCAAAGAAGAAGCTGCTGAAGCTGTACACTGCCAATAAAAGAAAATCTGGTGCGATGGCCGGCACCGGTACCGCCTGAGCCCATAGGCCCTGGACAACAGCAGCTAAGCAACGATACAAAAAAAAAAAAAAAAGTGAAATCTTCACATGGCGGAGTGGACACACAGTGTCCTGGAGTGGTCTGGATTGAAAAAAAAAATGAAATCTGAGTGAGTAGAGGTGATGAGCAATGACAAGACGTAGCGGAGTGAAGAATCGGCTAAAACAAAGGAAAGCCGAACTCCTTAAGCTACTGTTTGCCACCAACACAACAATTAAGTAATTAATACATACGATTTTCAAAAACAAGAACCCAAGAAGAAAATCCAGCCCACACCAGAGAAGAAGTGCCCGGCGGACTGCCCTGGACCATTATATTCGCCATATTGCGAGTACACCTGTGTCAAGAAGACCAGCATCGGCGCCCCAACAGCCTGTGCGAAGACCAGCACCGGCAACGTCTAGAGCGACTAGCTAGACCCTGAATACAGTAGGACCGGTAGCGCTACAAAGAGCGTCCAACAATCAATCAATAATAATATAAAAATATATACAAAATATACATTCATATAAGTAAATACATATTTAAAAATAAAATCAATTTATTGTCAAATATACAAAACAAAACTGAAAAGTTGTTAGGGAAGCAGGTAGAATTTCATACCAGGTTAAGGCTTATAACTGCCCAGAAATATAACTAGCAAGGTGATCGAGGAAGTTAAAGAGATTAGTAATCGATGGTTACCTAATCATAACAAATTGCTACAGCACGGGACTTTCGATCATCAGTATTTCAGAGATAAAATACATGAAGAAGTTTTAAAGATAGTTGCCAAAATAATAGCTACAGGCGAGTCAGAAAAACTAGGCACTAGTAAGTCAGTGTTAGTTGAAGCAGAAGCAAATATGTCAGAAATGTTTGATGATAGCAAAGGAGAGTCGCGAGGGAATGCGACCTCCATTCATGAAAACGGTAGTGATAACCAGAAGATATTTATGAATAGAGTCCGACGGCTTCAGAAATATTTGGAGGTAGTAGAGCTGAAATCAACAGGCAATGGGACATGAATAATATATATTAAGAAAATAAATTATGGGAGAAGGTACGGGCATGCCAAGTAAGAATAAGTGATGCAAAATTTAAGATAACTATGGAGGAGTTAGTATTCGACGTCCAAAATTCATTATCAATTCTAGAAATGAAAATGAACGATCAGAAAAATTTGAAAGTTGAGAATGCTACCGTGAGAGGCGAACTACCGGTGTTGCCGAAAATTCAGGTACACATTTTCTGGATAACCTAGAGAATGGGACCTTTTTCATTATAGCGGACGTTGACGATACTATGCGCAGTACGTTCAAGTGGCCCCTACGACACCAGGGCAAGGCCTGTTACGCGCGAGCCCAAGCAGATAGCTGCCCGCCTCCCACCCGACCGACCGAGGGGTGCAGCCATATAATCGCACGGCACGAATCGCGTGGACAGATACACAATAGAAAAAACAGACAAACAAATAATACTATAGCGATCTATTAACTAAATGGGATAAAATAGATGTTTTAAGTACATTAATAGAAAACTCTGAGCCAATGACAGGGAATAGAAGGTTGTAATCAGAGCAGAGGACCCTAAAAGGTTCATGCATGGCATAGTTAGAAGAACAACGTCTAAGGGTTAAAGGTATAATAGGATGTCTACTCTGTCTACATGATACCGACAAATTTACCTGAGCCAATAACTCAGGCGAGTCAATATCACCAATAAAGAGCTTGTGCATAAAAATAACACTAAGCCTAATTCTACGGTTAATTAAGGAAAGAAGCTTAATCAAAAGAAGTCTACTAGAGTACGAAGGCAAATTGACATTTCGATCCCAGCTTAAGCCACGAAGAGCAAATAGCAAGAACTGCTTTTGAACGGATTCAAGTATAATCTGGTGCGACTCATATTGAGGCGACCAAATGCAAGATCGATACTCTAAAATAGGACGGACAAGCGAAGTAAAAAGAACTTTAGTGGTATAGGGGTCATCAAATTCTTCTGACCATATTTTAATGAAACCCAGAACACTCATGCCCTTTGCGACCGTGGTGGAAATATGGGTATTAAAATTTAACTTATGGTCCATAAGTACGCCCAAATCATTCATATTATTTAGACGTTCCAAATGACTATTTTTTAGAAAATAAGTGACCAGTTGAGAAAAATTACGATAAAAAGTCATTACCTTACATTTGGTAGTGTTAAGATTTAATAGAGTATACTGGCACCAGGATTGAAAGTTTTTAAGATCAGCTTGTAGCCGACTAAATGAATCTGTCTCTGTATAAGTAAGACAAAGCTTAACATCGTCAGCATACATAAGCACACGCGAATGAATAATGACTGATGGAAGATCGTTAATAAATAAAGTGAAAAGCAGGGGGCCAAGATGACTACCTTGAGGTACACCAGAAGTCAAAGGAATGGAATAGGAAAAATAAGACTTCAAAAGTACCTTCTGTTTTCAGTTTGTTAAATATTCTCGAACCCAAGAAAGGAAAAGGGGTGGGAATCCAATGTCGTTCAGTTTAGAAAGTAATATTGTATGATTAACGGAATCAAAGGCTTTACTGAAGTCGGTGTTTATGACATGAGTTTTAAGCCACCACCTTTAGCAATAGACTCCTTGATTCTGCCTGTGTCACCTGCACACTTAACAACCAATAAAGAATATAATCATGGGAGTCAACCGCATTAGTGGCAACTATGCAATTACTTTTTGAGCAGACAACCATTTTATAAAATAATTTAATTTAATTTAGAAAAACAAAAAATAAGAAATAATTAAAAAAATTTTAAAGGTTACCAAATATGTGTATAAGAAATATACTGACCAGTTCTGACACAAGGGTTAATGTGCAGAGTAAGCCATTTACAACTAAAGAGTAGAAATTACAAGAATACACAAAAACACGTATCACAGAGTCGCGGGTAGGCAAAAGACGAGAGCGCAAATCAAACAAGAATAGGAAAGAGCGGCAGAGCGCGTCAAATTGAACACATGGAACAACAATTTGTATGCAAGAGCGCGATAGTTAGTTACAACGGTAAAGACACAGAAGCAAAAGAGATTAGCCAAACAACAACACCGCTAATGCAAGTAATTGTTGTAAGTTAAATCTATGTACAGTGGCGGACACGAATTTAGGACGTTTTTTTTTTTTTGACTTTAGTGCTGATTTTCGGCTTCTAAATAATTTAATGCAATAATTTTTTCTGTAATTTGTTGGTTATTGTATTTGGATCATGAGCTGTAAAAATGGCGTTCACAGTTTAATCCGTTTTTATCACAGGTGGATTTGAACAAAGAAAAGTCCGTTTTTGGGGGGCATGTCAGCTTGCGTGAGCGAGATACTGAGATATGCTTCTAAAAAGCATGTAATCAGAATTTTTGCAAAAAAAAAAAAAGTAAATGCATTTGTTATTATAAATTTAAAATATTTGTTTTACTGGTGTATGGTATACCTAAGTCGGCGAGACGACTTACTTACTTCATTATCATTGAACTTTAAATCTTGGTGTCGAAAGAATTCAGCTCGGGTAAATTACTTACTTCTTTCTACAATTCACTCTATGTACATCCTCACAAAGTGTTTTATCATTTTTTTGTTTATCCTGGCCGGGGAAGTGGCTAGGTAAGCTTCAACGCAAATTCCATCCATTTGATTTTGCAATGCACGGGAGAAATTCCATGTTTCCACTTCTGATTTGCACTCAATAAAGGTAATCGGGGAAATCCAAAAAGTACTAAGCTTGAAGTTACCCAATTATCTATTACCTTAAATAAGATATCTCTATTTCCGCAGGCAACTAGGAAACTATCATGAAAATAAAAGTCAAATATTTCTAAGACGGATATATAGTCAAGGAGTATTTTTAATACATTATTGTGCAATGTTAACAATTAACAACGCGTAATTTACAGCGAAATATGCATGCGCTTTTCTTCTTTCATATACTTGCGGTGCATTTTTTAGGCGAGGGTTAACTAGTTTTATCGCCTACGCATCGATGTCGCAAATTTTCGCAGATTAGGACCATATACATCTGATAGATAAATATTTCACCTACCTAGTGTATGTAGTCCGGTATTGAAACTAGTTGATCAGTGCTAGTTCTGTTCCATCAAAATTCAAAAAACGCCTATATTTAGTGTTTAAGATTAAACATCGTGGTCAGCGGAAATGGCTTCACCAAATCAGATTGACCATAGAAATATACAAAAACGAAACATGTCAAGTATTGCTCAAAATCAAACAACATGCATCCACACGCTGAGCATGACATATAAACAAGTTTCAACCCCGGAAAACGTGGGCCATTAGAATAAGCATTTTTAAGAACAATTGAAGCTTCAAGTATCGATATGATATTATTTGAAAAAGTGTTGTGTATATAAATGATTTCATATTTTGATTTCAACTAATGAAGACTGTGTTATTTTCCTTCTCTTCGAGAATCCCTATTCATTTTGGTCCTTCGAAAAAGGAACTCTGCAGTTTTCCCCCACCAGTGGTAAGAGACTCAGAGTGTGAATCAGCTCCTTGAAGTCTGAATTCTTATGCAAGTGTAAATGCTAAGATCATCTAAAGGTAGCAAAAATAAAATAACGCTTGTTCTCCCCCACCTGTGGTAAGAGACAGAGTATGAAACAAAAAAAGCAAAATATTGCTTAATAAATAAAAAATGCGTGCGTCCGATTATAAAGGCAGTTTGGCTAGTGGAGCGACTGTGGTATTTTCGGCGGCGGGAGTGTTTGTGTGTGGCGTATTCAAAGCCCCAATATAGAAAAAAAAAAAAAAATAGGAAAAAGTTAACTAGTGTTATACACTATATGTAGTTGCAAGTCGGCAACTACAAATAGCAGCAGAGCAATAAGATAGTTGCAAAGAAGAAGCTGCTGAAGCTGTACACTGCCAATAAAAGAAAATCTGGTGCGATGGCCGGCACCGGTACCGCCTGAGCCCATAGGCCCTGGACAACAGCGGCTAAGCAACGATACAAAAAAAAAAAAAAAAAAAAGTGAAATCTTCACATGGCGGAGTGGACACACAGTGTCCTGGAGTGGTCTGGATTGAAAAAAATGAAATCTGAGTGAGTAGAGGTGATGAGCAATGACAAGACGTAGCGGAGTGAAGAATCGGCTAAAACAAAGGAAAGCCGAACTCCTTAAGCTACTGTTTGCCACCAACACAACAATTAAGTAATTAATACATACGATTTTCAAAAACAAGAACCCAAGAAGAAAATCCAGCCCACACCAGAGAAGAAGTGCCCGGCGGACTGCCCTGGACCATTATATTCGCCATATTGCGAGTACACCTGTGTCAAGAAGACCAGCATCGGCGCCCCAACAGCCTGTGCGAAGACCAGCACCGGCAACGTCTAGAGCGACTAGCTAGACCCTGAATACAGTAGGACCGGTAGCGCTACAAAGAGCGTCCAACAATCAATCAATAATAATATAAAAATATATACAAAATATACATTCATATAAGTAAATACATATTTAAAAATAAAATCAATTTATTGTCAAATATACAAAACAAAACTGAAAAGTTGTTAGGGAAGCAGGTAGAATTTCATACCAGGTTAAGGCTTATAACTGCCCAGAAATATAACTAGCAAGGTGATCGAGGAAGTTAAAGAGATTAGTAATCGATGGTTACCTAATCATAACAAATTGCTACAGCACGGGACATTCGATCATCAGTATTTCAGAGATAAAATACATGAAGAAGTTTTAAAGATAGTTGCCAAAATAATAGCTACAGGCGAGTCAGAAAAACTAGGCACTAGTAAGTCAGTGTTAGTTGAAGCAGAAGCAAATATGTCAGAAATGTTTGATGATAGCAAAGGAGAGTCGCGAGGGAATGCGACCTCCATTCATGAAAACGGTAGTGATAACCAGAAGATATTTATGGATAGAGTCCGACGGCTTCAGAAATATTTGGAGGTAGTAGAGCTGAAATCAACAGGCAATGGGACATGAATAATATATATTAAGAAAATAAATTATGGGAGAAGGTACGGGCATGCCAAGTAAGAATAAGTGATGCAAAATTTAAGATAACTATGGAGGAGTTAGTATTCGACGTCCAAAATTCATTATCAATTCTAGAAATGAAAATGAACGATCAGAAAAATTTGAAAGTTGAGAATGCTACCGTGAGAGGCGAACTACCGGTGTTGCCGAAAATTCAGGTACACATTTTCTGGATAACCTAGAGAATGGGACCTTTTTCATTATAGCGGACGTTGACGATACTATGCGCAGTATGTTCAAGTGGCCCCTACGACACCAGGGCAAGGCCTGTTACGCGCGAGCCCAAGCAGATAGCTGCCCGCCTCCCACCCGACCGACCGAGGGGTGCAGCCATATAATCGCACGGCACGAATCGCGTGGACAGATACACAATAGAAAAAACAGACAAACAAATAATACTATAGCGATCTATTAACTAAATGGGATAAAATAGATGTTTTAAGTACATTAATAGAAAACTCTGAGCCAATTACAGGGAATAGAAGGTTGTAATCAGAGCAGAGGACCCTAAAAGGTTCATGCATGGCATAGTTAGAAGAACAACGTCTAAGGGTTAAAGGTATAATAGGATGTCTACTCTGTCTACATGATACCGACAAATTTACCTGAGCCAATAACTCAGGCGAGTCAATATCACCAATAAAGAGCTTGTGCATAAAAATAACACTAAGCCTAATTCTACGGTTAATTAAGGAAAGAAGCTTAATCAAAAGAAGTCTACTAGAGTACGAAGGCAAATTGACATTTCGATCCCAGCTTAAGCCACGAAGAGCAAATAGCAAGAACTGCTTTTGAACGGATTCAAGTCTAATCTGGTGCGACTCATATTGAGGCGACCAAATGCAAGATCGATACTCTAAAATAGGACGGACAAGCGAAGTAAAAAGAACTTTAGTGGTATAGGGGTCATCAAATTCTTCTGACCATATTTTAATGAAACCCAGAACACTCATGCCCTTTGCGACCGTGGTGGAAATATGGGTATTAAAATTTAACTTATGGTCCATAAGTACGCCCAAATCATTCATATTATTTAGACGTTCCAAATGACTATTTTTTAGAAAATAAGTGACCAGTTGAGAAAAATTACGATAAAAAGTCATTACCTTACATTTGGTAGTGTTAAGATTTAATAGAGTATACTGGCACCAGGATTGAAAGTTTTTAAGATCAGCTTGTAGCCGACTAAATGAATCTGTCTCTGTATAAGTAAGACAAAGCTTAACATCGTCAGCATACATAAGCACACGCGAATGAATAATGACTGATGGAAGATCGTTAATAAATAAAGTGAAAAGCAGGGGGCCAAGATGACTACCTTGAGGTACACCAGAAGTCAAAGGAATGGAATAGGAAAAATAAGACTTCAAAAGTACCTTCTGTTTTCAGTTTGTTAAATATTCTCGAACCCAAGAAAGGAAAAGGGGTGGGAATCCAATGTCGTTCAGTTTAGAAAGTAATATTGTATGATTAACGGAATCAAAGGCTTTACTGAAGTCGGTGTTTATGACATGAGTTTTAAGCCACCACCTTTAGCAATAGACTCCTTGATTCTGCCTGTGTCACCTGCACACTTAACAACCAATAAAGAATATAATCATGGGAGTCAACCGCATTAGTGGCAACTATGCAATTACTTTTTGAGCAGACAACCATTTTATAAAATAATTTAATTTAATTTAGAAAAACAAAAAATAAGAAATAATTAAAAAATTTTAAAGGTTACCAAATATGTGTATAAGAAATATACTGACCAGTTCTGACACAAGGGTTAATGTGCAGAGTAAGCCATTTACAACTAAAGAGTAGAAATTACAAGAATACACAAAAACACGTATCACAGAGTCGCGGGTAGGCAAAAGACGAGAGCGCAAATCAAACAAGAATAGGAAAGAGCGGCAGAGCGCGTCAAATTGAACACATGGAACAACAATTTGTATGCAAGAGCGCGATAGTTAGTTACAACGGTAAAGACACAGAAGCAAAAGAGATTAGCCAAACAACAACACCGCTAATGCAAGTAATTGTTGTAAGTTAAATCTATGTACAGTGGCGGACACGAATTTAGGACGTTTTTTTTTTTTGACTTTAGTGCTGATTTTCGGCTTCTAAATAATTTAATGCAATAATTTTTTCTGTAATTTGTTGGTTATTGTATTTGGATCATGAGCTGTAAAAATGGCGTTCACAGTTTAATCCGTTTTTATCATAGGTGGATTTGAACAAAGAAAAGTCCGTTTTTTGGGGGGCATGTCAGCTTGCGGGAGCGAGATACTGAGATATGCTTCTAAAAAGCATGTAATCAGAATTTTTGCAAAAAAAAAAAAAAGTAAATGCATTTGTTATTATAAATTTAAAATATTTGTTTTACTGGTGTATGGTATACCTAAGTCGGCGAGACGACTTACTTACTTCATTATCATTGAACTTTAAATCTTAGGTGTCGAAAGAATTCAGCTCGGGTAAATTACTTACTTCTTTCTACAATTCACTCTATGTACATCCTCACAAAGTGTTTTATCATTTTTTTTGTTTATCCTGGCCGGGGAAGTGGCTAGGTAAGCTTCAACGCAAATTCCATCCATTTGATTTTGCAATGCACGGGAGAAATTCCATGTTTCCACTTCTGATTTGCACTCAATAAAGGTAATCGGGGAAATCCAAAAAGTACTAAGCTTGAAGTTACCCAATTATCTATTACCTTAAATAAGATATCTCTATTTCCGCAGGCAACTAGGAAACTATCATGAAAATAAAAGTCAAATATTTCTAAGACGGATATATAGTCAAGGAGTATTTTTAATACATTATTGTGCAATGTTAACAATTAACAACGCGTAATTTACAGCGAAATATGCATGCGCTTTTCTTCTTTCATATACTTGCGGTGCATTTTTTAGGCGAGGGTTAACTAGTTTTATCGCCTACGCATCGATGTCGCAAATTTTCGCAGATTAGGACCATATACATCTGATAGATAAATATTTCACCTACCTAGTGTATGTAGTCCGGTATTGAAACTAGTTGATCAGTGCTAGTTCTGTTCCATCAAAATTCAAAAAACGCCTATATTTAGTGTTTAAGATTAAACATCGTGGTCAGCGGAAATGGCTTCACCAAATCAGATTGACCATAGAAATATACAAAAACGAAACATGTCAAGTATTGCTCAAAATCAAACAACATGCATCCGCACGCTGAGCATGACATATAAACAAGTTTCAACCCCGGAAAACGTGGGCCATTAGAATAAGCATTTTTAAGAACAATTGAAGCTTCAAGTATCGATATGATATTATTTGAAAAAGTGTTGTGTATATAAATGATTTCATATTTTGATTTCAACTAATGAAGACTGTGTTATTTTCCTTCTCTTCGAGAATCCCTATTCATTTTGGTCCTTCGAAAAAAGGAACTCTGCAGTTTTCCCCACCAGTGGTAAGAGACTCAGAGTGTGAATCAGCTCCTTGAAGTCTGAATTCTTATGCAAGTGTAAATGCTAAGATCATCTAAAGGTAGCAAAAATAAAATAACGCTTGTTCTCCCCCACCTGTGGTAAGAGACAGAGTATGAAACAAAAAAAGCAAAATATTGCTTAATAAATAAAAAATGCGTGCGTCCGATTATAAAGGCAGTTTGGCTAGTGGAGCGACTGTGGTATTTTCGGCGGCGGGAGTGTTTGTGTGTGGCGTATTCAAAGCCCCAATATAGAAAAAAAAAAAAAATAGGAAAAAGTTAACTAGTGTTATACACTATATGTAGTTGCAAGTCGGCAACTACAAATAGCAGCAGAGCAATAAGATAGTTGCAAAGAAGAAGCTGCTGAAGCTGTACACTGCCAATAAAAGAAAATCTGGTGCGATGGCCGGCACCGGTACCGCCTGAGCCCATAGGCCCTGGACAACAGCAGCTAAGCAACGATACAAAAAAAAAAAAAAAAAGTGAAATCTTCACATGGCGGAGTGGACACACAGTGTCCTGGAGTGGTCTGGATTGAAAAAAAAAATGAAATCTGAGTGAGTAGAGGTGATGAGCAATGACAAGACGTAGCGGAGTGAAGAATCGGCTAAAACAAAGGAAAGCCGAACTCCTTAAGCTACTGTTTGCCACCAACACAACAATTAAGTAATTAATACATACGATTTTCAAAAACAAGAACCCAAGAAGAAAATCCAGCCCACACCAGAGAAGAAGTGCCCGGCGGACTGCCCTGGACCATTATATTCGCCATATTGCGAGTACACCTGTGTCAAGAAGACCAGCATCGGCGCCCCAACAGCCTGTGCGAAGACCAGCACCGGCAACGTCTAGAGCGACTAGCTAGACCCTGAATACAGTAGGACCGGTAGCGCTACAAAGAGCGTCCAACAATCAATCAATAATAATATAAAAATATATACAAAATATACATTCATATAAGTAAATACATATTTAAAAATAAAATCAATTTATTGTCAAATATACAAAACAAAACTGAAAAGTTGTTAGGGAAGCAGGTAGAATTTCATACCAGGTTAAGGCTTATAACTGCCCAGAAATATAACTAGCAAGGTGATCGAGGAAGTTAAAGAGATTAGTAATCGATGGTTACCTAATCATAACAAATTGCTACAGCACGGGACTTTCGATCATCAGTATTTCAGAGATAAAATACATGAAGAAGTTTTAAAGATAGTTGCCAAAATAATAGCTACAGGCGAGTCAGAAAAACTAGGCACTAGTAAGTCAGTGTTAGTTGAAGCAGAAGCAAATATGTCAGAAATGTTTGATGATAGCAAAGGAGAGTCGCGAGGGAATGCGACCTCCATTCATGAAAACGGTAGTGATAACCAGAAGATATTTATGAATAGAGTCCGACGGCTTCAGAAATATTTGGAGGTAGTAGAGCTGAAATCAACAGGCAATGGGACATGAATAATATATATTAAGAAAATAAATTATGGGAGAAGGTACGGGCATGCCAAGTAAGAATAAGTGATGCAAAATTTAAGATAACTATGGAGGAGTTAGTATTCGACGTCCAAAATTCATTATCAATTCTAGAAATGAAAATGAACGATCAGAAAAATTTGAAAGTTGAGAATGCTACCGTGAGAGGCGAACTACCGGTGTTGCCGAAAATTCAGGTACACATTTTCTGGATAACCTAGAGAATGGGACCTTTTTCATTATAGCGGACGTTGACGATACTATGCGCAGTACGTTCAAGTGGCCCCTACGACACCAGGGCAAGGCCTGTTACGCGCGAGCCCAAGCAGATAGCTGCCCGCCTCCCACCCGACCGACCGAGGGGTGCAGCCATATAATCGCACGGCACGAATCGCGTGGACAGATACACAATAGAAAAAACAGACAAACAAATAATACTATAGCGATCTATTAACTAAATGGGATAAAATAGATGTTTTAAGTACATTAATAGAAAACTCTGAGCCAATGACAGGGAATAGAAGGTTGTAATCAGAGCAGAGGACCCTAAAAGGTTCATGCATGGCATAGTTAGAAGAACAACGTCTAAGGGTTAAAGGTATAATAGGATGTCTACTCTGTCTACATGATACCGACAAATTTACCTGAGCCAATAACTCAGGCGAGTCAATATCACCAATAAAGAGCTTGTGCATAAAAATAACACTAAGCCTAATTCTACGGTTAATTAAGGAAAGAAGCTTAATCAAAAGAAGTCTACTAGAGTACGAAGGCAAATTGACATTTCGATCCCAGCTTAAGCCACGAAGAGCAAATAGCAAGAACTGCTTTTGAACGGATTCAAGTATAATCTGGTGCGACTCATATTGAGGCGACCAAATGCAAGATCGATACTCTAAAATAGGACGGACAAGCGAAGTAAAAAGAACTTTAGTGGTATAGGGGTCATCAAATTCTTCTGACCATATTTTAATGAAACCCAGAACACTCATGCCCTTTGCGACCGTGGTGGAAATATGGGTATTAAAATTTAACTTATGGTCCATAAGTACGCCCAAATCATTCATATTATTTAGACGTTCCAAATGACTATTTTTTAGAAAATAAGTGACCAGTTGAGAAAAATTACGATAAAAAGTCATTACCTTACATTTGGTAGTGTTAAGATTTAATAGAGTATACTGGCACCAGGATTGAAAGTTTTTAAGATCAGCTTGTAGCCGACTAAATGAATCTGTCTCTGTATAAGTAAGACAAAGCTTAACATCGTCAGCATACATAAGCACACGCGAATGAATAATGACTGATGGAAGATCGTTAATAAATAAAGTGAAAAGCAGGGGGCCAAGATGACTACCTTGAGGTACACCAGAAGTCAAAGGAATGGAATAGGAAAAATAAGACTTCAAAAGTACCTTCTGTTTTCAGTTTGTTAAATATTCTCGAACCCAAGAAAGGAAAAGGGGTGGGAATCCAATGTCGTTCAGTTTAGAAAGTAATATTGTATGATTAACGGAATCAAAGGCTTTACTGAAGTCGGTGTTTATGACATGAGTTTTAAGCCACCACCTTTAGCAATAGACTCCTTGATTCTGCCTGTGTCACCTGCACACTTAACAACCAATAAAGAATATAATCATGGGAGTCAACCGCATTAGTGGCAACTATGCAATTACTTTTTGAGCAGACAACCATTTTATAAAATAATTTAATTTAATTTAGAAAAACAAAAAATAAGAAATAATTAAAAAAATTTTAAAGGTTACCAAATATGTGTATAAGAAATATACTGACCAGTTCTGACACAAGGGTTAATGTGCAGAGTAAGCCATTTACAACTAAAGAGTAGAAATTACAAGAATACACAAAAACACGTATCACAGAGTCGCGGGTAGGCAAAAGACGAGAGCGCAAATCAAACAAGAATAGGAAAGAGCGGCAGAGCGCGTCAAATTGAACACATGGAACAACAATTTGTATGCAAGAGCGCGATAGTTAGTTACAACGGTAAAGACACAGAAGCAAAAGAGATTAGCCAAACAACAACACCGCTAATGCAAGTAATTGTTGTAAGTTAAATCTATGTACAGTGGCGGACACGAATTTAGGACGTTTTTTTTTTTTTTGACTTTAGTGCTGATTTTCGGCTTCTAAATAATTTAATGCAATAATTTTTTCTGTAATTTGTTGGTTATTGTATTTGGATCATGAGCTGTAAAAATGGCGTTCACAGTTTAATCCGTTTTTATCACAGGTGGATTTGAACAAAGAAAAGTCCGTTTTTTGGGGGGCATGTCAGCTTGCGTGAGCGAGATACTGAGATATGCTTCTAAAAAGCATGTAATCAGAATTTTTGCAAAAAAAAAAAAAAGTAAATGCATTTGTTATTATAAATTTAAAATATTTGTTTTACTGGTGTATGGTATACCTAAGTCGGCGAGACGACTTACTTACTTCATTATCATTGAACTTTAAATCTTGGTGTCGAAAGAATTCAGCTCGGGTAAATTACTTACTTCTTTCTACAATTCACTCTATGTACATCCTCACAAAGTGTTTTATCATTTTTTTTGTTTATCCTGGCCGGGGAAGTGGCTAGGTAAGCTTCAACGCAAATTCCATCCATTTGATTTTGCAATGCACGGGAGAAATTCCATGTTTCCACTTCTGATTTGCACTCAATAAAGGTAATCGGGGAAATCCAAAAAGTACTAAGCTTGAAGTTACCCAATTATCTATTACCTTAAATAAGATATCTCTATTTCCGCAGGCAACTAGGAAACTATCATGAAAATAAAAGTCAAATATTTCTAAGACGGATATATAGTCAAGGAGTATTTTTAATACATTATTGTGCAATGTTAACAATTAACAACGCGTAATTTACAGCGAAATATGCATGCGCTTTTCTTCTTTCATATACTTGCGGTGCATTTTTTAGGCGAGGGTTAACTAGTTTTATCGCCTACGCATCGATGTCGCAAATTTTCGCAGATTAGGACCATATACATCTGATAGATAAATATTTCACCTACCTAGTGTATGTAGTCCGGTATTGAAACTAGTTGATCAGTGCTAGTTCTGTTCCATCAAAATTCAAAAAACGCCTATATTTAGTGTTTAAGATTAAACATCGTGGTCAGCGGAAATGGCTTCACCAAATCAGATTGACCATAGAAATATACAAAAACGAAACATGTCAAGTATTGCTCAAAATCAAACAACATGCATCCACACGCTGAGCATGACATATAAACAAGTTTCAACCCCGGAAAACGTGGGCCATTAGAATAAGCATTTTTAAGAACAATTGAAGCTTCAAGTATCGATATGATATTATTTGAAAAAGTGTTGTGTATATAAATGATTTCATATTTTGATTTCAACTAATGAAGACTGTGTTATTTTCCTTCTCTTCGAGAATCCCTATTCATTTTGGTCCTTCGAAAAAAGGAACTCTGCAGTTTTCCCCCACCAGTGGTAAGAGACTCAGAGTGTGAATCAGCTCCTTGAAGTCTGAATTCTTATGCAAGTGTAAATGCTAAGATCATCTAAAGGTAGCAAAAATAAAATAACGCTTGTTCTCCCCCACCTGTGGTAAGAGACAGAGTATGAAACAAAAAAAGCAAAATATTGCTTAATAAATAAAAAATGCGTGCGTCCGATTATAAAGGCAGTTTGGCTAGTGGAGCGACTGTGGTATTTTCGGCGGCGGGAGTGTTTGTGTGTGGCGTATTCAAAGCCCCAATATAGAAAAAAAAAAATAAAATAGGAAAAAGTTAACTAGTGTTATACACTATATGTAGTTGCAAGTCGGCAACTACAAATAGCAGCAGAGCAATAAGATAGTTGCAAAGAAGAAGCTGCTGAAGCTGTACACTGCCAATAAAAGAAAATCTGGTGCGATGGCCGGCACCGGTACCGCCTGAGCCCATAGGCCCTGGACAACAGCAGCTAAGCAACGATACAAAAAAAAAAAAAAAAAAAGTGAAATCTTCACATGGCGGAGTGGACACACAGTGTCCTGGAGTGGTCTGGATTGAAAAAAAATGAAATCTGAGTGAGTAGAGGTGATGAGCAATGACAAGACGTAGCGGAGTGAAGAATCGGCTAAAACAAAGGAAAGCCGAACTCCTTAAGCTACTGTTTGCCACCAACACAACAATTAAGTAATTAATACATACGATTTTCAAAAACAAGAACCCAAGAAGAAAATCCAGCCCACACCAGAGAAGAAGTGCCCGGCGGACTGCCCTGGACCATTATATTCGCCATATTGCGAGTACACCTGTGTCAAGAAGACCAGCATCGGCGCCCCAACAGCCTGTGCGAAGACCAGCACCGGCAACGTCTAGAGCGACTAGCTAGACCCTGAATACAGTAGGACCGGTAGCGCTACAAAGAGCGTCCAACAATCAATCAATAATAATATAAAAATATATACAAAATATACATTCATATAAGTAAATACATATTTAAAAATAAAATCAATTTATTGTCAAATATACAAAACAAAACTGAAAAGTTGTTAGGGAAGCAGGTAGAATTTCATACCAGGTTAAGGCTTATAACTGCCCAGAAATATAACTAGCAAGGTGATCGAGGAAGTTAAAGAGATTAGTAATCGATGGTTACCTAATCATAACAAATTGCTACAGCACGGGACATTCGATCATCAGTATTTCAGAGATAAAATACATGAAGAAGTTTTAAAGATAGTTGCCAAAATAATAGCTACAGGCGAGTCAGAAAAACTAGGCACTAGTAAGTCAGTGTTAGTTGAAGCAGAAGCAAATATGTCAGAAATGTTTGATGATAGCAAAGGAGAGTCGCGAGGGAATGCGACCTCCATTCATGAAAACGGTAGTGATAACCAGAAGATATTTATGGATAGAGTCCGACGGCTTCAGAAATATTTGGAGGTAGTAGAGCTGAAATCAACAGGCAATGGGACATGAATAATATATATTAAGAAAATAAATTATGGGAGAAGGTACGGGCATGCCAAGTAAGAATAAGTGATGCAAAATTTAAGATAACTATGGAGGAGTTAGTATTCGACGTCCAAAATTCATTATCAATTCTAGAAATGAAAATGAACGATCAGAAAAATTTGAAAGTTGAGAATGCTACCGTGAGAGGCGAACTACCGGTGTTGCCGAAAATTCAGGTACACATTTTCTGGATAACCTAGAGAATGGGACCTTTTTCATTATAGCGGACGTTGACGATACTATGCGCAGTATGTTCAAGTGGCCCCTACGACACCAGGGCAAGGCCTGTTACGCGCGAGCCCAAGCAGATAGCTGCCCGCCTCCCACCCGACCGACCGAGGGGTGCAGCCATATAATCGCACGGCACGAATCGCGTGGACAGATACACAATAGAAAAAACAGACAAACAAATAATACTATAGCGATCTATTAACTAAATGGGATAAAATAGATGTTTTAAGTACATTAATAGAAAACTCTGAGCCAATTACAGGGAATAGAAGGTTGTAATCAGAGCAGAGGACCCTAAAAGGTTCATGCATGGCATAGTTAGAAGAACAACGTCTAAGGGTTAAAGGTATAATAGGATGTCTACTCTGTCTACATGATACCGACAAATTTACCTGAGCCAATAACTCAGGCGAGTCAATATCACCAATAAAGAGCTTGTGCATAAAAATAACACTAAGCCTAATTCTACGGTTAATTAAGGAAAGAAGCTTAATCAAAAGAAGTCTACTAGAGTACGAAGGCAAATTGACATTTCGATCCCAGCTTAAGCCACGAAGAGCAAATAGCAAGAACTGCTTTTGAACGGATTCAAGTCTAATCTGGTGCGACTCATATTGAGGCGACCAAATGCAAGATCGATACTCTAAAATAGGACGGACAAGCGAAGTAAAAAGAACTTTAGTGGTATAGGGGTCATCAAATTCTTCTGACCATATTTTAATGAAACCCAGAACACTCATGCCCTTTGCGACCGTGGTGGAAATATGGGTATTAAAATTTAACTTATGGTCCATAAGTACGCCCAAATCATTCATATTATTTAGACGTTCCAAATGACTATTTTTTAGAAAATAAGTGACCAGTTGAGAAAAATTACGATAAAAAGTCATTACCTTACATTTGGTAGTGTTAAGATTTAATAGAGTATACTGGCACCAGGATTGAAAGTTTTTAAGATCAGCTTGTAGCCGACTAAATGAATCTGTCTCTGTATAAGTAAGACAAAGCTTAACATCGTCAGCATACATAAGCACACGCGAATGAATAATGACTGATGGAAGATCGTTAATAAATAAAGTGAAAAGCAGGGGGCCAAGATGACTACCTTGAGGTACACCAGAAGTCAAAGGAATGGAATAGGAAAAATAAGACTTCAAAAGTACCTTCTGTTTTCAGTTTGTTAAATATTCTCGAACCCAAGAAAGGAAAAGGGGTGGGAATCCAATGTCGTTCAGTTTAGAAAGTAATATTGTATGATTAACGGAATCAAAGGCTTTACTGAAGTCGGTGTTTATGACATGAGTTTTAAGCCACCACCTTTAGCAATAGACTCCTTGATTCTGCCTGTGTCACCTGCACACTTAACAACCAATAAAGAATATAATCATGGGAGTCAACCGCATTAGTGGCAACTATGCAATTACTTTTTGAGCAGACAACCATTTTATAAAATAATTTAATTTAATTTAGAAAAACAAAAAATAAGAAATAATTAAAAAAATTTTAAAGGTTACCAAATATGTGTATAAGAAATATACTGACCAGTTCTGACACAAGGGTTAATGTGCAGAGTAAGCCATTTACAACTAAAGAGTAGAAATTACAAGAATACACAAAAACACGTATCACAGAGTCGCGGGTAGGCAAAAGACGAGAGCGCAAATCAAACAAGAATAGGAAAGAGCGGCAGAGCGCGTCAAATTGAACACATGGAACAACAATTTGTATGCAAGAGCGCGATAGTTAGTTACAACGGTAAAGACACAGAAGCAAAAGAGATTAGCCAAACAACAACACCGCTAATGCAAGTAATTGTTGTAAGTTAAATCTATGTACAGTGGCGGACACGAATTTAGGACGTTTTTTTTTTTTGACTTTAGTGCTGATTTTCGGCTTCTAAATAATTTAATGCAATAATTTTTTCTGTAATTTGTTGGTTATTGTATTTGGATCATGAGCTGTAAAAATGGCGTTCACAGTTTAATCCGTTTTTATCATAGGTGGATTTGAACAAAGAAAAGTCCGTTTTTTGGGGGCATGTCAGCTTGCGGGAGCGAGATACTGAGATATGCTTCTAAAAAGCATGTAATCAGAATTTTTGCAAAAAAAAAAAAAAGTAAATGCATTTGTTATTATAAATTTAAAATATTTGTTTTACTGGTGTATGGTATACCTAAGTCGGCGAGACGACTTACTTACTTCATTATCATTGAACTTTAAATCTTAGGTGTCGAAAGAATTCAGCTCGGGTAAATTACTTACTTCTTTCTACAATTCACTCTATGTACATCCTCACAAAGTGTTTTATCATTTTTTTTGTTTATCCTGGCCGGGGAAGTGGCTAGGTAAGCTTCAACGCAAATTCCATCCATTTGATTTTGCAATGCACGGGAGAAATTCCATGTTTCCACTTCTGATTTGCACTCAATAAAGGTAATCGGGGAAATCCAAAAAGTACTAAGCTTGAAGTTACCCAATTATCTATTACCTTAAATAAGATATCTCTATTTCCGCAGGCAACTAGGAAACTATCATGAAAATAAAAGTCAAATATTTCTAAGACGGATATATAGTCAAGGAGTATTTTTAATACATTATTGTGCAATGTTAACAATTAACAACGCGTAATTTACAGCGAAATATGCATGCGCTTTTCTTCTTTCATATACTTGCGGTGCATTTTTTAGGCGAGGGTTAACTAGTTTTATCGCCTACGCATCGATGTCGCAAATTTTCGCAGATTAGGACCATATACATCTGATAGATAAATATTTCACCTACCTAGTGTATGTAGTCCGGTATTGAAACTAGTTGATCAGTGCTAGTTCTGTTCCATCAAAATTCAAAAAACGCCTATATTTAGTGTTTAAGATTAAACATCGTGGTCAGCGGAAATGGCTTCACCAAATCAGATTGACCATAGAAATATACAAAAAACGAAACATGTCAAGTATTGCTCAAAATCAAACAACATCCACACGCTGAGCATGACATATAAACAAGTTTCAACCCCGGAAAACGTGGGCCATTAGAATAAGCATTTTTAAGAACAATTGAAGCTTCAAGTATCGATATGATATTATTTGAAAAAGTGTTGTGTATATAAATGATTTCATATTTTGATTTCAACTAATGAAGACTGTGTTATTTTCCTTCTCTTCGAGAATCCCTATTCATTTTGGTCCTTCGAAAAAAGGAACTATGCAGTTTTCCCCCACCAGTGGTAAGAGACTCAGAGTGTGAATCAGCTCCTTGAAGTCTGAATTTTTATGCAAGTGTAAATGCTAAGATCATCTAAAGGTAGCAAAAATAAAATAACGCTTGTTCTCCCCCACCTGTGGTAAGAGACAGAGTATGAAACAAAAAAAGCAAAATATTGCTTAATAAATAAAAAATGCGTGCGTCCGATTATAAAGGCAGTTTGGCTAGTGGAGCGACTGTGGTATTTTCGGCGGCGGGAGTGTTTGTGTGTGGCGTATTCAAAGCCCCAATATAGAAAAAAAAAATAAAATAGGAAAAAGTTAACTAGTGTTATACACTATATGTAGTTGCAAGTCGGCAACTACAAATAGCAGCAGAGCAATAAGATAGTTGCAAAGAAGAAGCTGCTGAAGCTGTACACTGCCAATAAAAGAAAATCTGGTGCGATGGCCGGCACCGGTACCGCCTGAGCCCATAGGCCCTGGACAACAGCAGCTAAGCAACGATACAAAAAAAAAAAAAAAAAAAGTGAAATCTTCACATGGCGGAGTGGACACACAGTGTCCTGGAGTGGTCTGGATTGAAAAAAAATGAAATCTGAGTGAGTAGAGGTGATGAGCAATGACAAGACGTAGCGGAGTGAAGAATCGGCTAAAACAAAGGAAAGCCGAACTCCTTAAGCTACTGTTTGCCACCAACACAACAATTAAGTAATTAATACTTACGATTTTCAAAAACAAGAACCCAAGAAGAAAATCCAGCCCACACCAGAGAAGAAGTGCCCGGCGGACTGCCCTGGACCATTATATTCGCCATATTGCGAGTACACCTGTGTCAAGAAGACCAGCATCGGCGCCCCAACAGCCTGTGCGAAGACCAGCACCGGCAACGTCTAGAGCGACTAGCTAGACCCTGAATACAGTAGGACCGGTAGCGCTACAAAGAGCGTCCAACAATCAATCAATAATAATATAAAAATATATACAAAATATACATTCATATAAGTAAATACATATTTAAAAATAAAATCAATTTATTGTCAAATATACAAAACAAAACTGAAAAGTTGTTAGGGAAGCAGGTAGAATTTCATACCAGGTTAAGGCTTATAACTGCCCAGAAATATAACTAGCAAGGTGATCGAGGAAGTTAAAGAGATTAGTAATCGATGGTTACCTAATCATAACAAATTGCTACAGCACGGGACTTTCGATCATCAGTATTTCAGAGATAAAATACATGAAGAAGTTTTAAAGATAGTTGCCAAAATAATAGCTACAGGCGAGTCAGAAAAACTAGGCACTAGTAAGTCAGTGTTAGTTGAAGCAGAAGCAAATATGTCAGAAATGTTTGATGATAGCAAAGGAGAGTCGCGAGGGAATGCGACCTCCATTCATGAAAACGGTAGTGATAACCAGAAGATATTTATGAATAGAGTCCGACGGCTTCAGAAATATTTGGAGGTAGTAGAGCTGAAATCAACAGGCAATGGGACATGAATAATATATATTAAGAAAATAAATTATGGGAGAAGGTACGGGCATGCCAAGTAAGAATAAGTGATGCAAAATTTAAAATAACTATGGAGGAGTTAGTATTCGACGTCCAAAATTCATTATCAATTCTAGAAATGAAAATGAACGATCAGAAAAATTTGAAAGTTGAGAATGCTACCGTGAGAGGCGAACTACCGGTGTTGCCGAAAATTCAGGTACACATTTTCTGGATAACCTAGAGAATGGGACCTTTTTCATTATAGCGGACGTTGACGATACTATGCGCAGTACGTTCAAGTGGCCCCTACGACACCAGGGCAAGGCCTGTTACGCGCGAGCCCAAGCAGATAGCTGCCCGCCTCCCACCCGACCGACCGAGGGGTGCAGCCATATAATCGCACGGCACGAATCGCGTGGACAGATACACAATAGAAAAAACAGACAAACAAATAATACTATAGCGATCTATTAACTAAATGGGATAAAATAGATGTTTTAAGTACATTAATAGAAAACTCTGAGCCAATTACAGGGAATAGAAGGTTGTAATCAGAGCAGAGGACCCTAAAAGGTTCATGCATGGCATAGTTAGAAGAACAACGTCTAAGGGTTAAAGGTATAATAGGATGTCTACTCTGTCTACATGATACCGACAAATTTACCTGAGCCAATAACTCAGGCGAGTCAATATCACCAATAAAGAGCTTGTGCATAAAAATAACACTAAGCCTAATTCTACGGTTAATTAAGGAAAGAAGCTTAATCAAAAGAAGTCTACTAGAGTACGAAGGCAAATTGACATTTCGATCCCAGCTTAAGCCACGAAGAGCAAATAGCAAGAACTGCTTTTGAACGGATTCAAGTCTAATCTGGTGCGACTCATATTGAGGCGACCAAATGCAAGATCGATACTCTAAAATAGGACGGACAAGCGAAGTAAAAAGAACTTTAGTGGTATAGGGGTCATCAAATTCTTCTGACCATATTTTAATGAAACCCAGAACACTCATGCCCTTTGCGACCGTGGTGGAAATATGGGTATTAAAATTTAACTTATGGTCCATAAGTACGCCCAAATCATTCATATTATTTAGACGTTCCAAATGACTATTTTTTTAGAAAATAAGTGACCAGTTGAGAAAAATTACGATAAAAAGTCATTACCTTACATTTGGTAGTGTTAAGATTTAATAGAGTATACTGGCACCAGGATTGAAAGCTTTTAAGATCAGCTTGTAGCCGACTAAATGAATCTGTCTCTGTATAAGTAAGACAAAGCTTAACATCGTCAGCATACATAAGCACACGCGAATGAATAATGACTGATGGAAGATCGTTAATAAATAAAGTGAAAAGCAGGGGGCCAAGATGACTACCTTGAGGTACACCAGAAGTCAAAGGAATGGAATAGGAAAAATAAGACTTCAAAAGTACCTTCTGTTTTCAGTTTGTTAAATATTCTCGAACCCAAGAAAGGAAAAGGGGTGGGAATCCAATGTCGTTCAGTTTAGAAAGTAATATTGTATGATTAACGGAATCAAAGGCTTTACTGAAGTCGGTGTTTATGACATGAGTTTTAAGCCACCACCTTTAGCAATAGACTCCTTGATTCTGCCTGTGTCACCTGCACACTTAACAACCAATAAAGAATATAATCATGGGAGTCAACCGCATTAGTGGCAACTATGCAATTACTTTTTGAGCAGACAACCATTTTATAAAATAATTTAATTTAATTTAGAAAAACAAAAAATAAGAAATAATTAAAAAAATTTTAAAGGTTACCAAATATGTGTATAAGAAATATACTGACCAGTTCTGACACAAGGGTTAATGTGCAGAGTAAGCCATTTACAACTAAAGAGTAGAAATTACAAGAATACACAAAAACACGTATCACAGAGTCGCGGGTAGGCAAAAGACGAGAGCGCAAATCAAACAAGAATAGGAAAGAGCGGCAGAGCGCGTCAAATTGAACACATGGAATAACAATTTGTATGCAAGAGCGCGATAGTTAGTTACAACGGTAAAGACACAGAAGCAAAAGAGATTAGCCAAACAACAACACCGCTAATGCAAGTAATTGTTGTAAGTTAAATCTATGTACAGTGGCGGACACGAATTTAGGACGTTTTTTTTTTTTGACTTTAGTGCTGATTTTCGGCTTCTAAATAATTTAATGCAATAATTTTTTCTGTAATTTGTTGGTTATTGTATTTGGATCATGAGCTGTAAAAATGGCGTTCACAGTTTAATCCGTTTTTATCACAGGTGGATTTGAACAAAGAAAAGTCCGTTTTTTGGGGGGCATGTCAGCTTGCGTGAGCGAGATACTGAGATATGCTTCTAAAAAGCATGTAATCAGAATTTTTGCAAAAAAAAAAAAAAAAAATGCATTTGTTATTATAAATTTAAAATATTTGTTTTACTGGTGTATGGTATACCTAAGTCGGCGAGACGACTTACTTACTTCATTATCATTGAACTTTAAATCTTAGGTGTCGAAAGAATTCAGCTCGGGTAAATTACTTACTTCTTTCTACAATTCACTCTATGTACATCCTCACAAAGTGTTTTATCATTTTTTTGTTTATCCTGGCCGGGGAAGTGGCTAGGTAAGCTTCAACGCAAATTCCATCCATTTGATTTTGCAATGCACGGGAGAAATTCCATGTTTCCACTTCTGATTTGCACTCAATAAAGGTAATCGGGGAAATCCAAAAAGTACTAAGCTTGAAGTTACCCAATTATCTATTACCTTAAATAAGATATCTCTATTTCCGCAGGCAACTAGGAAACTATCATGAAAATAAAAGTCAAATATTTCTAAGACGGATATATAGTCAAGGAGTATTTTTAATACATTATTGTGCAATGTTAACAATTAACAACGCGTAATTTACAGCGAAATATGCATGCGCTTTTCTTCTTTCATATACTTGCGGTGCATTTTTTAGGCGAGGGTTAACTAGTTTTATCGCCTACGCATCGATGTCGCAAATTTTCGCAGATTAGGACCATATACATCTGATAGATAAATATTTCACCTACCTAGTGTATGTAGTCCGGTATTGAAACTAGTTGATCAGTGCTAGTTCTGTTCCATCAAAATTCAAAAAACGCCTATATTTAGTGTTTAAGATTAAACATCGTGGTCAGCGGAAATGGCTTCACCAAATCAGATTGACCATAGAAATATACAAAAACGAAACATGTCAAGTATTGCTCAAAATCAAACAACATGCATCCGCACGCTGAGCATGACATATAAACAAGTTTCAACCCCGGAAAACGTGGGCCATTAGAATAAGCATTTTTAAGAACAATTGAAGCTTCAAGTATCGATATGATATTATTTGAAAAAGTGTTGTGTATATAAATGATTTCATATTTTGATTTCAACTAATGAAGACTGTGTTATTTTCCTTCTCTTCGAGAATCCCTATTCATTTTGGTCCTTCGAAAAAAGGAACTCTGCAGTTTTCCCCCACCAGTGGTAAGAGACTCAGAGTGTGAATCAGCTCCTTGAAGTCTGAATTCTTATGCAAGTGTAAATGCTAAGATCATCTAAAGGTAGCAAAAATAAAATAACGCTTGTTCTCCCCCACCTGTGGTAAGAGACAGAGTATGAAACAAAAAAAGCAAAATATTGCTTAATAAATAAAAAATGCGTGCGTCCGATTATAAAGGCAGTTTGGCTAGTGGAGCGACTGTGGTATTTTCGGCGGCGGGAGTGTTTGTGTGTGGCGTATTCAAAGCCCCAATATAGAAAAAAAAAAATAAAATAGGAAAAAGTTAACTAGTGTTATACACTATATGTAGTTGCAAGTCGGCAACTACAAATAGCAGCAGAGCAATAAGATAGTTGCAAAGAAGAAGCTGCTGAAGCTGTACACTGCCAATAAAAGAAAATCTGGTGCTATGGCCGGCACCGGTACCGCCTGAGCCCATAGGCCCTGGACAACAGCAGCTAAGCAACGATACAAAAAAAAAAAAAAAAAAAGTGAAATCTTCACATGGCGGAGTGGACACACAGTGTCCTGGAGTGGTCTGGATTGAAAAAAAAAATGAAATCTGAGTGAGTAGAGGTGATGAGCAATGACAAGACGTAGCGGAGTGAAGAATCGGCTAAAACAAAGGAAAGCCGAACTCCTTAAGCTACTGTTTGCCACCAACACAACAATTAAGTAATTAATACATACGATTTTCAAAAACAAGAACCCAAGAAGAAAATCCAGCCCACACCAGAGAAGAAGTGCCCGGCGGACTGCCCTGGACCATTATATTCGCCATATTGCGAGTACACCTGTGTCAAGAAGACCAGCATCGGCGCCCCAACAGCCTGTGCGAAGACCAGCACCGGCAACGTCTAGAGCGACTAGCTAGACCCTGAATACAGTAGGACCGGTAGCGCTACAAAGAGCGTCCAACAATCAATCAATAATAATATAAAAATATATACAAAATATACATTCATATAAGTAAATACATATTTAAAAATAAAATCAATTTATTGTCAAATATACAAAACAAAACTGAAAAGTTGTTAGGGAAGCAGGTAGAATTTCATACCAGGTTAAGGCTTATAACTGCCCAGAAATATAACTAGCAAGGTGATCGAGGAAGTTAAAGAGATTAGTAATCGATGGTTACCTAATCATAACAAATTGCTACAGCACGGGACATTCGATCATCAGTATTTCAGAGATAAAATACATGAAGAAGTTTTAAAGATAGTTGCCAAAATAATAGCTACAGGCGAGTCAGAAAAACTAGGCACTAGTAAGTCAGTGTTAGTTGAAGCAGAAGCAAATATGTCAGAAATGTTTGATGATAGCAAAGGAGAGTCGCGAGGGAATGCGACCTCCATTCATGAAAACGGTAGTGATAACCAGAAGATATTTATGGATAGAGTCCGACGGCTTCAGAAATATTTGGAGGTAGTAGAGCTGAAATCAACAGGCAATGGGACATGAATAATATATATTAAGAAAATAAATTATGGGAGAAGGTACGGGCATGCCAAGTAAGAATAAGTGATGCAAAATTTAAGATAACTATGGAGGAGTTAGTATTCGACGTCCAAAATTCATTATCAATTCTAGAAATGAAAATGAACGATCAGAAAAATTTGAAAGTTGAGAATGCTACCGTGAGAGGCGAACTACCGGTGTTGCCGAAAATTCAGGTACACATTTTCTGGATAACCTAGAGAATGGGACCTTTTTCATTATAGCGGACGTTGACGATACTATGCGCAGTATGTTCAAGTGGCCCCTACGACACCAGGGCAAGGCCTGTTACGCGCGAGCCCAAGCAGATAGCTGCCCGCCTCCCACCCGACCGACCGAGGGGTGCAGCCATATAATCGCACGGCACGAATCGCGTGGACAGATACACAATAGAAAAAACAGACAAACAAATAATACTATAGCGATCTATTAACTAAATGGGATAAAATAGATGTTTTAAGTACATTAATAGAAAACTCTGAGCCAATTACAGGGAATAGAAGGTTGTAATCAGAGCAGAGGACCCTAAAAGGTTCATGCATGGCATAGTTAGAAGAACAACGTCTAAGGGTTAAAGGTATAATAGGATGTCTACTCTGTCTACATGATACCGACAAATTTACCTGAGCCAATAACTCAGGCGAGTCAATATCACCAATAAAGAGCTTGTGCATAAAAATAACACTAAGCCTAATTCTACGGTTAATTAAGGAAAGAAGCTTAATCAAAAGAAGTCTACTAGAGTACGAAGGCAAATTGACATTTCGATCCCAGCTTAAGCCACGAAGAGCAAATAGCAAGAACTGCTTTTGAACGGATTCAAGTCTAATCTGGTGCGACTCATATTGAGGCGACCAAATGCAAGATCGATACTCTAAAATAGGACGGACAAGCGAAGTAAAAAGAACTTTAGTGGTATAGGGGTCTTCAAATTCTTCTGACCATATTTTAATGAAACCCAGAACACTCATGCCCTTTGCGACCGTGGTGGAAATATGGGTATTAAAATTTAACTTATGGTCCATAAGTACGCCCAAATCATTCATATTATTTAGACGTTCCAAATGACTATTTTTTTAGAAAATAAGTGACCAGTTGAGAAAAATTACGATAAAAAGTCATTACCTTACATTTGGTAGTGTTAAGATTTAATAGAGTATACTGGCACCAGGATTGAAAGTTTTTAAGATCAGCTTGTAGCCGACTAAATGAATCTGTCTCTGTATAAGTAAGACAAAGCTTAACATCGTCAGCATACATAAGCACACGCGAATGAATAATGACTGATGGATATATAATATAATAAATAAAGTGAAAAGCAGGGGGCCAAGATGACTACCTTGAGGTACACCAGAAGTCAAAGGAATGGAATAGGAAAAATAAGACTTCAAAAGTACCTTCTGTTTTCAGTTTGTTAAATATTCTCGAACCCAAGAAAGGAAAAGGGGTGGGAATCCAATGTCGTTCAGTTTAGAAAGTAATATTGTATGATTAACGGAATCAAAGGCTTTACTGAAGTCGGTGTTTATGACATGAGTTTTAAGCCACCACCTTTAGCAATAGACTCCTTGATTCTGCCTGTGTCACCTGCACACTTAACAACCAATAAAGAATATAATCATGGGAGTCAACCGCATTAGTGGCAACTATGCAATTACTTTTTGAGCAGACAACCATTTTATAAAATAATTTAATTTAATTTAGAAAAACAAAAAATAAGAAATAATTAAAAAAAATTTTAAAGGTTACCAAATATGTGTATAAGAAATATACTGACCAGTTCTGACACAAGGGTTAATGTGCAGAGTAAGCCATTTACAACTAAAGAGTAGAAATTACAAGAATACACAAAAACACGTATCACAGAGTCGCGGGTAGGCAAAAGACGAGAGCGCAAATCAAACAAGAATAGGAAAGAGCGGCAGAGCGCGTCAAATTGAACACATGGAACAACAATTTGTATGCAAGAGCGCGATAGTTAGTTACAACGGTAAAGACACAGAAGCAAAAGAGATTAGCCAAACAACAACACCGCTAATGCAAGTAATTGTTGTAAGTTAAATCTATGTACAGTGGCGGACACGAATTTAGGACGTTTTTTTTTTTTGACTTTAGTGCTGATTTTCGGCTTCTAAATAATTTAATGCAATAATTTTTTCTGTAATTTGTTGGTTATTGTATTTGGATCATGAGCTGTAAAAATGGCGTTCACAGTTTAATCCGTTTTTATCATAGGTGGATTTGAACAAAGAAAAGTCCGTTTTTTGGGGGGCATGTCAGCTTGCGGGAGCGAGATACTGAGATATGCTTCTAAAAAGCATGTAATCAGAATTTTTGCAAAAAAAAAAAAGTAAATGCATTTGTTATTATAAATTTAAAATATTTGTTTTACTGGTGTATGGTATACCTAAGTCGGCGAGACGACTTACTTACTTCATTATCATTGAACTTTAAATCTTAGGTGTCGAAAGAATTCAGCTCGGGTAAATTACTTACTTCTTTCTACAATTCACTCTATGTATATCCTCACAAAGTGTTTTATCATTTTTTTTGTTTATCCTGGCCGGGGAAGTGGCTAGGTAAGCTTCAACGCAAATTCCATCCATTTGATTTTGCAATGCACGGGAGAAATTCCATGTTTCCACTTCTGATTTGCACTCAATAAAGGTAATCGGGGAAATCCAAAAAGTACTAAGCTTGAAGTTACCCAATTATCTATTACCTTAAATAAGATATCTCTATTTCCGCAGGCAACTAGGAAACTATCATGAAAATAAAAGTCAAATATTTCTAAGACGGATATATAGTCAAGGAGTATTTTTAATACATTATTGTGCAATGTTAACAATTAACAACGCGTAATTTACAGCGAAATATGCATGCGCTTTTCTTCTTTCATATACTTGCGGTGCATTTTTTAGGCGAGGGTTAACTAGTTTTATCGCCTACGCATCGATGTCGCAAATTTTCGCAGATTAGGACCATATACATCTGATAGATAAATATTTCACCTACCTAGTGTATGTAGTCCGGTATTGAAACTAGTTGATCAGTGCTAGTTCTGTTCCATCAAAATTCAAAAAACGCCTATATTTAGTGTTTAAGATTAAACATCGTGGTCAGCGGAAATGGCTTCACCAAATCAGATTGACCATAGAAATATACAAAAACGAAACATGTCAAGTATTGCTCAAAATCAAACAACATCCACACGCTGAGCATGACATATAAACAAGTTTCAACCCCGGAAAACGTGGGCCATTAGAATAAGCATTTTTAAGAACAATTGAAGCTTCAAGTATCGATATGATATTATTTGAAAAAGTGTTGTGTATATAAATGATTTCATATTTTGATTTCAACTAATGAAGACTGTGTTATTTTCCTTCTCTTCGAGAATCCCTATTCATTTTGGTCCTTCGAAAAAAGGAACTATGCAGTTTTCCCCCACCAGTGGTAAGAGACTCAGAGTGTGAATCAGCTCCTTGAAGTCTGAATTTTTATGCAAGTGTAAATGCTAAGATCATCTAAAGGTAGCAAAAATAAAATAACGCTTGTTCTCCCCCACCTGTGGTAAGAGACAGAGTATGAAACAAAAAAAGCAAAATATTGCTTAATAAATAAAAAATGCGTGCGTCCGATTATAAAGGCAGTTTGGCTAGTGGAGCGACTGTGGTATTTTCGGCGGCGGGAGTGTTTGTGTGTGGCGTATTCAAAGCCCCAATATAGAAAAAAAAAATAAAATAGGAAAAAGTTAACTAGTGTTATACACTATATGTAGTTGCAAGTCGGCAACTACAAATAGCAGCAGAGCAATAAGATAGTTGCAAAGAAGAAGCTGCTGAAGCTGTACACTGCCAATAAAAGAAAATCTGGTGCGATGGCCGGCACCGGTACCGCCTGAGCCCATAGGCCCTGGACAACAGCAGCTAAGCAACGATACAAAAAAAAAAAAAAAAAAAAGTGAAATCTTCACATGGCGGAGTGGACACACAGTGTCCTGGAGTGGTCTGGATTGAAAAAAAAATGAAATCTGAGTGAGTAGAGGTGATGAGCAATGACAAGACGTAGCGGAGTGAAGAATCGGCTAAAACAAAGGAAAGCCGAACTCCTTAAGCTACTGTTTGCCACCAACACAACAATTAAGTAATTAATACTTACGATTTTCAAAAACAAGAACCCAAGAAGAAAATCCAGCCCACACCAGAGAAGAAGTGCCCGGCGGACTGCCCTGGACCATTATATTCGCCATATTGCGAGTACACCTGTGTCAAGAAGACCAGCATCGGCGCCCCAACAGCCTGTGCGAAGACCAGCACCGGCAACGTCTAGAGCGACTAGCTAGACCCTGAATACAGTAGGACCGGTAGCGCTACAAAGAGCGTCCAACAATCAATCAATAATAATATAAAAATATATACAAAATATACATTCATATAAGTAAATACATATTTAAAAATAAAATCAATTTATTGTCAAATATACAAAACAAAACTGAAAAGTTGTTAGGGAAGCAGGTAGAATTTCATACCAGGTTAAGGCTTATAACTGCCCAGAAATATAACTAGCAAGGTGATCGAGGAAGTTAAAGAGATTAGTAATCGATGGTTACCTAATCATAACAAATTGCTACAGCACGGGACTTTCGATCATCAGTATTTCAGAGATAAAATACATGAAGAAGTTTTAAAGATAGTTGCCAAAATAATAGCTACAGGCGAGTCAGAAAAACTAGGCACTAGTAAGTCAGTGTTAGTTGAAGCAGAAGCAAATATGTCAGAAATGTTTGATGATAGCAAAGGAGAGTCGCGAGGGAATGCGACCTCCATTCATGAAAACGGTAGTGATAACCAGAAGATATTTATGAATAGAGTCCGACGGCTTCAGAAATATTTGGAGGTAGTAGAGCTGAAATCAACAGGCAATGGGACATGAATAATATATATTAAGAAAATAAATTATGGGAGAAGGTACGGGCATGCCAAGTAAGAATAAGTGATGCAAAATTTAAAATAACTATGGAGGAGTTAGTATTCGACGTCCAAAATTCATTATCAATTCTAGAAATGAAAATGAACGATCAGAAAAATTTGAAAGTTGAGAATGCTACCGTGAGAGGCGAACTACCGGTGTTGCCGAAAATTCAGGTACACATTTTCTGGATAACCTAGAGAATGGGACCTTTTTCATTATAGCGGACGTTGACGATACTATGCGCAGTACGTTCAAGTGGCCCCTACGACACCAGGGCAAGGCCTGTTACGCGCGAGCCCAAGCAGATAGCTGCCCGCCTCCCACCCGACCGACCGAGGGGTGCAGCCATATAATCGCACGGCACGAATCGCGTGGACAGATACACAATAGAAAAAACAGACAAACAAATAATACTATAGCGATCTATTAACTAAATGGGATAAAATAGATGTTTTAAGTACATTAATAGAAAACTCTGAGCCAATTACAGGGAATAGAAGGTTGTAATCAGAGCAGAGGACCCTAAAAGGTTCATGCATGGCATAGTTAGAAGAACAACGTCTAAGGGTTAAAGGTATAATAGGATGTCTACTCTGTCTACATGATACCGACAAATTTACCTGAGCCAATAACTCAGGCGAGTCAATATCACCAATAAAGAGCTTGTGCATAAAAATAACACTAAGCCTAATTCTACGGTTAATTAAGGAAAGAAGCTTAATCAAAAGAAGTCTACTAGAGTACGAAGGCAAATTGACATTTCGATCCCAGCTTAAGCCACGAAGAGCAAATAGCAAGAACTGCTTTTGAACGGATTCAAGTCTAATCTGGTGCGACTCATATTGAGGCGACCAAATGCAAGATCGATACTCTAAAATAGGACGGACAAGCGAAGTAAAAAGAACTTTAGTGGTATAGGGGTCATCAAATTCTTCTGACCATATTTTAATGAAACCCAGAACACTCATGCCCTTTGCGACCGTGGTGGAAATATGGGTATTAAAATTTAACTTATGGTCCATAAGTACGCCCAAATCATTCATATTATTTAGACGTTCCAAATGACTATTTTTTTAGAAAATAAGTGACCAGTTGAGAAAAATTACGATAAAAAGTCATTACCTTACATTTGGTAGTGTTAAGATTTAATAGAGTATACTGGCACCAGGATTGAAAGTTTTTAAGATCAGCTTGTAGCCGACTAAATGAATCTGTCTCTGTATAAGTAAGACAAAGCTTAACATCGTCAGCATACATAAGCACACGCGAATGAATAATGACTGATGGATATATAATATAATAAATAAAGTGAAAAGCAGGGGGCCAAGATGACTACCTTGAGGTACACCAGAAGTCAAAGGAATGGAATAGGAAAAATAAGACTTCAAAAGTACCTTCTGTTTTCAGTTTGTTAAATATTCTCGAACCCAAGAAAGGAAAAGGGGTGGGAATCCAATGTCGTTCAGTTTAGAAAGTAATATTGTATGATTAACGGAATCAAAGGCTTTACTGAAGTCGGTGTTTATGACATGAGTTTTAAGCCACCACCTTTAGCAATAGACTCCTTGATTCTGCCTGTGTCACCTGCACACTTAACAACCAATAAAGAATATAATCATGGGAGTCAACCGCATTAGTGGCAACTATGCAATTACTTTTTGAGCAGACAACCATTTTATAAAATAATTTAATTTAATTTAGAAAAACAAAAAATAAGAAATAATTAAAAAAATTTTAAAGGTTACCAAATATGTATGTGTATAAGAAATATACTGACCAGTTCTGACACAAGGGTTAATGTGCAGAGTAAGCCATTTACAACTAAAGAGTAGAAATTACAAGAATACACAAAAACACGTATCACAGAGTCGCGGGTAGGCAAAAGACGAGAGCGCAAATCAAACAAGAATAGGAAAGAGCGGCAGAGCGCGTCAAATTGAACACATGGAACAACAATTTGTATGCAAGAGCGCGATAGTTAGTTACAACGGTAAAGACACAGAAGCAAAAGAGATTAGCCAAACAACAACACCGCTAATGCAAGTAATTGTTGTAAGTTAAATCTATGTACAGTGGCGGACACGAATTTAGGACGTTTTTTTTTTTGACTTTAGTGCTGATTTTCGGCTTCTAAATAATTTAATGCAATAATTTTTTCTGTAATTTGTTGGTTATTGTATTTGGATCATGAGCTGTAAAAATGGCGTTCACAGTTTAATCCGTTTTTATCATAGGTGGATTTGAACAAAGAAAAGTCCGTTTTTTGGGGGGCATGTCAGCTTGCGTGAGCGAGATACTGAGATATGCTTCTAAAAAGCATGTAATCAGAATTTTTGCAAAAAAAAAAAAAGTAAATGCATTTGTTATTATAAATTTAAAATATTTGTTTTACTGGTGTATGGTATACCTAAGTCGGCGAGACGACTTACTTACTTCATTATCATTGAACTTTAAATCTTAGGTGTCGAAAGAATTCAGCTCGGGTAAATTACTTACTTCTTTCTACAATTCACTCTATGTACATCCTCACAAAGTGTTTTATCATTTTTTTTGTTTATCCTGGCCGGGGAAGTGGCTAGGTAAGCTTCAACGCAAATTCCATCCATTTGATTTTGCAATGCACGGGAGAAATTCCATGTTTCCACTTCTGATTTGCACTCAATAAAGGTAATCGGGGAAATCCAAAAAGTACTAAGCTTGAAGTTACCCAATTATCTATTACCTTAAATAAGATATCTCTATTTCCGCAGGCAACTAGGAAACTATCATGAAAATAAAAGTCAAATATTTCTAAGACGGATATATAGTCAAGGAGTATTTTTAATACATTATTGTGCAATGTTAACAATTAACAACGCGTAATTTACAGCGAAATATGCATGCGCTTTTCTTCTTTCATATACTTGCGGTGCATTTTTTAGGCGAGGGTTAACTAGTTTTATCGCCTACGCATCGATGTCGCAAATTTTCGCAGATTAGGACCATATACATCTGATAGATAAATATTTCACCTACCTAGTGTATGTAGTCCGGTATTGAAACTAGTTGATCAGTGCTAGTTCTGTTCCATCAAAATTCAAAAAACGCCTATATTTAGTGTTTAAGATTAAACATCGTGGTCAGCGGAAATGGCTTCACCAAATCAGATTGACCATAGAAATATACAAAAACGAAACATGTCAAGTATTGCTCAAAATCAAACAACATCCACACGCTGAGCATGACATATAAACAAGTTTCAACCCCGGAAAACGTGGGCCATTAGAATAAGCATTTTTAAGAACAATTGAAGCTTCAAGTATCGATATGATATTATTTGAAAAAGTGTTGTGTATATAAATGATTTCATATTTTGATTTCAACTAATGAAGACTGTGTTATTTTCCTTCTCTTCGAGAATCCCTATTCATTTTGGTCCTTCGAAAAAAGGAACTCTGCAGTTTTCCCCCACCAGTGGTAAGAGACTCAGAGTGTGAATCAGCTCCTTGAAGTCTGAATTCTTATGCAAGTGTAAATGCTAAGATCATCTAAAGGTAGCAAAAATAAAATAACGCTTGTTCTCCCCCACCTGTGGTAAGAGACAGAGTATGAAACAAAAAAAGCAAAATATTGCTTAATAAATAAAAAATGCGTGCGTCCGATTATAAAGGCAGTTTGGCTAGTGGAGCGACTGTGGTATTTTCGGCGGCGGGAGTGTTTGTGTGTGGCGTATTCAAAGCCCCAATATAGAAAAAAAAAAAATAAAATAGGAAAAAGTTAACTAGTGTTATACACTATATGTAGTTGCAAGTCGGCAACTACAAATAGCAGCAGAGCAATAAGATAGTTGCAAAGAAGAAGCTGCTGAAGCTGTACACTGCCAATAAAAGAAAATCTGGTGCGATGGCCGGCACCGGTACCGCCTGAGCCCATAGGCCCTGGACAACAGCAGCTAAGCAACGATACAAAAAAAAAAAAAAAAAAAGTGAAATCTTCACATGGCGGAGTGGACACACAGTGTCCTGGAGTGGTCTGGATTGAAAAAAAAATGAAATCTGAGTGAGTAGAGGTGATGAGCAATGACAAGACGTAGCGGAGTGAAGAATCGGCTAAAACAAAGGAAAGCCGAACTCCTTAAGCTACTGTTTGCCACCAACACAACAATTAAGTAATTAATACTTACGATTTTCAAAAACAAGAACCCAAGAAGAAAATCCAGCCCACACCAGAGAAGAAGTGCCCGGCGGACTGCCCTGGACCATTATATTCGCCATATTGCGAGTACACCTGTGTCAAGAAGACCAGCATCGGCGCCCCAACAGCCTGTGCGAAGACCAGCACCGGCAACGTCTAGAGCGACTAGCTAGACCCTGAATACAGTAGGACCGGTAGCGCTACAAAGAGCGTCCAACAATCAATCAATAATAATATAAAAATATATACAAAATATACATTCATATAAGTAAATACATATTTAAAAATAAAATCAATTTATTGTCAAATATACAAAACAAAACTGAAAAGTTGTTAGGGAAGCAGGTAGAATTTCATACCAGGTTAAGGCTTATAACTGCCCAGAAATATAACTAGCAAGGTGATCGAGGAAGTTAAAGAGATTAGTAATCGATGGTTACCTAATCATAACAAATTGCTACAGCACGGGACTTTCGATCATCAGTATTTCAGAGATAAAATACATGAAGAAGTTTTAAAGATAGTTGCCAAAATAATAGCTACAGGCGAGTCAGAAAAACTAGGCACTAGTAAGTCAGTGTTAGTTGAAGCAGAAGCAAATATGTCAGAAATGTTTGATGATAGCAAAGGAGAGTCGCGAGGGAATGCGACCTCCATTCATGAAAACGGTAGTGATAACCAGAAGATATTTATGAATAGAGTCCGACGGCTTCAGAAATATTTGGAGGTAGTAGAGCTGAAATCAACAGGCAATGGGACATGAATAATATATATTAAGAAAATAAATTATGGGAGAAGGTACGGGCATGCCAAGTAAGAATAAGTGATGCAAAATTTAAAATAACTATGGAGGAGTTAGTATTCGACGTCCAAAATTCATTATCAATTCTAGAAATGAAAATGAACGATCAGAAAAATTTGAAAGTTGAGAATGCTACCGTGAGAGGCGAACTACCGGTGTTGCCGAAAATTCAGGTACACATTTTCTGGATAACCTAGAGAATGGGACCTTTTTCATTATAGCGGACGTTGACGATACTATGCGCAGTACGTTCAAGTGGCCCCTACGACACCAGGGCAAGGCCTGTTACGCGCGAGCCCAAGCAGATAGCTGCCCGCCTCCCACCCGACCGACCGAGGGGTGCAGCCATATAATCGCACGGCACGAATCGCGTGGACAGATACACAATAGAAAAAACAGACAAACAAATAATACTATAGCGATCTATTAACTAAATGGGATAAAATAGATGTTTTAAGTACATTAATAGAAAACTCTGAGCCAATTACAGGGAATAGAAGGTTGTAATCAGAGCAGAGGACCCTAAAAGGTTCATGCATGGCATAGTTAGAAGAACAACGTCTAAGGGTTAAAGGTATAATAGGATGTCTACTCTGTCTACATGATACCGACAAATTTACCTGAGCCAATAACTCAGGCGAGTCAATATCACCAATAAAGAGCTTGTGCATAAAAATAACACTAAGCCTAATTCTACGGTTAATTAAGGAAAGAAGCTTAATCAAAAGAAGTCTACTAGAGTACGAAGGCAAATTGACATTTCGATCCCAGCTTAAGCCACGAAGAGCAAATAGCAAGAACTGCTTTTGAACGGATTCAAGTATAATCTGGTGCGACTCATATTGAGGCGACCAAATGCAAGATCGATACTCTAAAATAGGACGGACAAGCGAAGTAAAAAGAACTTTAGTGGTATAGGGGTCATCAAATTCTTCTGACCATATTTTAATGAAACCCAGAACACTCATGCCCTTTGCGACCGTGGTGGAAATATGGGTATTAAAATTTAACTTATGGTCCATAAGTACGCCCAAATCATTCATATTATTTAGACGTTCCAAATGACTATTTTTTTAGAAAATAAGTGACCAGTTGAGAAAAATTACGATAAAAAGTCATTACCTTACATTTGGTAGTGTTAAGATTTAATAGAGTATACTGGCACCAGGATTGAAAGTTTTTAAGATCAGCTTGTAGCCGACTAAATGAATCTGTCTCTGTATAAGTAAGACAAAGCTTAACATCGTCAGCATACATAAGCACACGCGAATGAATAATGACTGATGGATATATAATATAATAAATAAAGTGAAAAGCAGGGGGCCAAGATGACTACCTTGAGGTACACCAGAAGTCAAAGGAATGGAATAGGAAAAATAAGACTTCAAAAGTACCTTCTGTTTTCAGTTTGTTAAATATTCTCGAACCCAAGAAAGGAAAAGGGGTGGGAATCCAATGTCGTTCAGTTTAGAAAGTAATATTGTATGATTAACGGAATCAAAGGCTTTACTGAAGTCGGTGTTTATGACATGAGTTTTAAGCCACCACCTTTAGCAATAGACTCCTTGATTCTGCCTGTGTCACCTGCACACTTAACAACCAATAAAGAATATAATCATGGGAGTCAACCGCATTAGTGGCAACTATGCAATTACTTTTTGAGCAGACAACCATTTTATAAAATAATTTAATTTAATTTAGAAAAACAAAAAATAAGAAATAATTAAAAAATTTTAAAGGTTACCAAATATGTATGTGTATAAGAAATATACTGACCAGTTCTGACACAAGGGTTAATGTGCAGAGTAAGCCATTTACAACTAAAGAGTAGAAATTACAAGAATACACAAAAACACGTATCACAGAGTCGCGGGTAGGCAAAAGACGAGAGCGCAAATCAAACAAGAATAGGAAAGAGCGGCAGAGCGCGTCAAATTGAACACATGGAACAACAATTTGTATGCAAGAGCGCGATAGTTAGTTACAACGGTAAAGACACAGAAGCAAAAGAGATTAGCCAAACAACAACACCGCTAATGCAAGTAATTGTTGTAAGTTAAATCTATGTACAGTGGCGGACACGAATTTAGGACGTTTTTTTTTTGACTTTAGTGCTGATTTTCGGCTTCTAAATAATTTAATGCAATAATTTTTTCTGTAATTTGTTGGTTATTGTATTTGGATCATGAGCTGTAAAAATGGCGTTCACAGTTTAATCCGTTTTTATCATAGGTGGATTTGAACAAAGAAAAGTCCGTTTTTTGGGGGGCATGTCAGCTTGCGTGAGCGAGATACTGAGATATGCTTCTAAAAAGCATGTAATCAGAATTTTTGCAAAAAAAAAAAAAAAGTAAATGCATTTGTTATTATAAATTTAAAATATTTGTTTTACTGGTGTATGGTATACCTAAGTCGGCGAGACGACTTACTTACTTCATTATCATTGAACTTTAAATCTTAGGTGTCGAAAGAATTCAGCTCGGGTAAATTACTTACTTCTTTCTACAATTCACTCTATGTACATCCTCACAAAGTGTTTTATCATTTTTTTTGTTTATCCTGGCCGGGGAAGTGGCTAGGTAAGCTTCAACGCAAATTCCATCCATTTGATTTTGCAATGCACGGGAGAAATTCCATGTTTCCACTTCTGATTTGCACTCAATAAAGGTAATCGGGGAAATCCAAAAAGTACTAAGCTTGAAGTTACCCAATTATCTATTACCTTAAATAAGATATCTCTATTTCCGCAGGCAACTAGGAAACTATCATGAAAATAAAAGTCAAATATTTCTAAGACGGATATATAGTCAAGGAGTATTTTTAATACATTATTGTGCAATGTTAACAATTAACAACGCGTAATTTACAGCGAAATATGCATGCGCTTTTCTTCTTTCATATACTTGCGGTGCATTTTTTAGGCGAGGGTTAACTAGTTTTATCGCCTACGCATCGATGTCGCAAATTTTCGCAGATTAGGACCATATACATCTGATAGATAAATATTTCACCTACCTAGTGTATGTAGTCCGGTATTGAAACTAGTTGATCAGTGCTAGTTCTGTTCCATCAAAATTCAAAAAACGCCTATATTTAGTGTTTAAGATTAAACATCGTGGTCAGCGGAAATGGCTTCACCAAATCAGATTGACCATAGAAATATACAAAAACGAAACATGTCAAGTATTGCTCAAAATCAAACAACATCCACACGCTGAGCATGACATATAAACAAGTTTCAACCCCGGAAAACGTGGGCCATTAGAATAAGCATTTTTAAGAACAATTGAAGCTTCAAGTATCGATATGATATTATTTGAAAAAGTGTTGTGTATATAAATGATTTCATATTTTGATTTCAACTAATGAAGACTGTGTTATTTTCCTTCTCTTCGAGAATCCCTATTCATTTTGGTCCTTCGAAAAAAGGAACTCTGCAGTTTTCCCCCACCAGTGGTAAGAGACTCAGAGTGTGAATCAGCTCCTTGAAGTCTGAATTCTTATGCAAGTGTAAATGCTAAGATCATCTAAAGGTAGCAAAAATAAAATAACGCTTGTTCTCCCCCACCTGTGGTAAGAGACAGAGTATGAAACAAAAAAAGCAAAATATTGCTTAATAAATAAAAAATGCGTGCGTCCGATTATAAAGGCAGTTTGGCTAGTGGAGCGACTGTGGTATTTTCGGCGGCGGGAGTGTTTGTGTGTGGCGTATTCAAAGCCCCAATATAGAAAAAAAAAAATAAAATAGGAAAAAGTTAACTAGTGTTATACACTATATGTAGTTGCAAGTCGGCAACTACAAATAGCAGCAGAGCAATAAGATAGTTGCAAAGAAGAAGCTGCTGAAGCTGTACACTGCCAATAAAAGAAAATCTGGTGCGATGGCCGGCACCGGTACCGCCTGAGCCCATAGGCCCTGGACAACAGCAGCTAAGCAACGATACAAAAAAAAAAAAAAAAAAAAAGTGAAATCTTCACATGGCGGAGTGGACACACAGTGTCCTGGAGTGGTCTGGATTGAAAAAAAATGAAATCTGAGTGAGTAGAGGTGATGAGCAATGACAAGACGTAGCGGAGTGAAGAATCGGCTAAAACAAAGGAAAGCCGAACTCCTTAAGCTACTGTTTGCCACCAACACAACAATTAAGTAATTAATACATACGATTTTCAAAAACAAGAACCCAAGAAGAAAATCCAGCCCACACCAGAGAAGAAGTGCCCGGCGGACTGCCCTGGACCATTATATTCGCCATATTGCGAGTACACCTGTGTCAAGAAGACCAGCATCGGCGCCCCAACAGCCTGTGCGAAGACCAGCACCGGCAACGTCTAGAGCGACTAGCTAGACCCTGAATACAGTAGGACCGGTAGCGCTACAAAGAGCGTCCAACAATCAATCAATAATAATATAAAACCAGAGGGCCGGGGCTAACTTCGACCGCGTCAAAGTTTGTATACCCTTGCAAGTTTGTTAGTAACTCTTTTATCTAAACTAACTGTTTTATCTAAAAAGGGTAATGTTTGCGAAAGAACGGCCTTCAATCTTAGCATAGGATATAACGAACTTTTTGATGAAAGTCACTGTTTTCCACCGATCGTTTCTATGGGAGCTATATGATATAGTTACCCGATCTTTACCAAATTCGGCGCAGTCATTAACAGTTATATTTAAATATCAAATGTTTAATTTGAAAGCAATCGCATCAAAAGTAACGAAGTTATTGACAAAAGTCACTGTTTTTGACGGATCGTTCCTATGGGAGCTATATGATATAGTCACCCGATCTTGATCAAATTTGGCACAGTGGTTTATAGTTACAATAAACTGACTTATATTAAATTTCACGACAATAGCTTAAAAAGTAACGAAGTTATTGAGAAAAGTCACTGTTCGTGACTTTGCCGTTTGTATGGGAGCTATATGATATAGTCACCCGATCTTGATCAAATTTGGCACAATTATTAATAAGAACACAAAACTGATCAATACCAACTTTTATGACAATTGCTGGTAAAATAACGAATTTATTGAGAAAAGTCACTGTTCGTGACTTTGCCGTTTGTATGGGAGCTATATGATATAGTGGTCCGATCCGACTGAATCCGAGATATACAAACCCTGCAGTATATACAAGCCTACGTGCAAAATTTCAGCTTTGTAGCTCTTACGGTCTAGGAGGAGTTCGCATCGATCCAGACGGACGGACGGACGGACGGACGGACGGACGGACGGACATGGTTATTTGAACTCGTCTCGTCGTGCTGATCAAGAATATATATACTTTATATGGTCGGAGATGCTTCGTTCTATGCGTTGCACACTTCTGACCAAAATTAATATACCCTTTTTGCAAGGGTATAAATATATACAAAATATACATTCATATAAGTAAATACATATTTAAAAATAAAATCAATTTATTGTCAAATATACAAAACAAAACTGAAAAGTTGTTAGGGAAGCAGGTAGAATTTCATACCAGGTTAAGGCTTATAACTGCCCAGAAATATAACTAGCAAGGTGATCGAGGAAGTAAAAGAGATTAGTAATCGATGGTTACCTAATCATAACAAATTGCTACAGCACGGGACTTTCGATCATCAGTATTTCAGAGATAAAATACATGAAGAAGTTTTAAAGATAGTTGCCAAAATAATAGCTACAGGCGAGTCAGAAAAACTAGGCACTAGTAAGTCAGTGTTAGTTGAAGCAGAAGCAAATATGTCAGAAATGTTTGATGATAGCAAAGGAGAGTCGCGAGGGAATGCGACCTCCATTCATGAAAACGGTAGTGATAACCAGAAGATATTTATGGATAGAGTCCGACGGCTTCAGAAATATTTGGAGGTAGTAGAGCTGAAATCAACAGGCAATGGGACATGAATAATATATATTAAGAAAATAAATTATGGGAGAAGGTACGGGCATGCCAAGTAAGAATAAGTGATGCAAAATTTAAGATAACTATGGAGGAGTTAGTATTCGACGTCCAAAATTCATTATCAATTCTAGAAATGAAAATGAACGATCAGAAAAATTTGAAAGTTGAGAATGCTACCGTGAGAGGCGAACTACCGGTGTTGCCGAAAATTCAGGTACACATTTTCTGGATAACCTAGAGAATGGGACCTTTTTCATTATAGCGGACGTTGACGATACTATGCGCAGTACGTTCAAGTGGCCCCTACGACACCAGGGCAAGGCCTGTTACGCGCGAGCCCAAGCAGATAGCTGCCCGCCTCCCACCCGACCGACCGAGGGGTGCAGCCATATAATCGCACGGCACGAATCGCGTGGACAGATACACAATAGAAAAAACAGACAAACAAATAATACTATAGCGATCTATTAACTAAATGGGATAAAATAGATGTTTTAAGTACATTAATAGAAAACTCTGAGCCAATTACAGGGAATAGAAGGTTGTAATCAGAGCAGAGGACCCTAAAAGGTTCATGCATGGCATAGTTAGAAGAACAACGTCTAAGGGTTAAAGGTATAATAGGATGTCTACTCTGTCTACATGATACCGACAAATTTACCTGAGCCAATAACTCAGGCGAGTCAATATCACCAATAAAGAGCTTGTGCATAAAAATAACACTAAGCCTAATTCTACGGTTAATTAAGGAAAGAAGCTTAATCAAAAGAAGTCTACTAGAGTACGAAGGCAAATTGACATTTCGATCCCAGCTTAAGCCACGAAGAGCAAATAGCAAGAACTGCTTTTGAACGGATTCAAGTATAATCTGGTGCGACTCATATTGAGGCGACCAAATGCAAGATCGATACTCTAAAATAGGACGGACAAGCGAAGTAAAAAGAACTTTAGTGGTATAGGGGTCATCAAATTCTTCTGACCATATTTTAATGAAACCCAGAACACTCATGCCCTTTGCGACCGTGGTGGAAATATGGGTATTAAAATTTAACTTATGGTCCATAAGTACGCCCAAATCATTCATATTATTTAGACGTTCCAAATGACTATTTTTTAGAAAATAAGTGACCAGTTGAGAAAAATTACGATAAAAAGTCATTACCTTACATTTGGTAGTGTTAAGATTTAATAGAGTATACTGGCACCAGGATTGAAAGTTTTTAAGATCAGCTTGTAGCCGACTAAATGAATCTGTCTCTGTATAAGTAAGACAAAGCTTAACATCGTCAGCATACATAAGCACACGCGAATGAATAATGACTGATGGAAGATCGTTAATAAATAAAGTGAAAAGCAGGGGGCCAAGATGACTACCTTGAGGTACACCAGAAGTCAAAGGAATGGAATAGGAAAAATAAGACTTCAAAAGTACCTTCTGTTTTCAGTTTGTTAAATATTCTCGAACCCAAGAAAGGAAAAGGGGTGGGAATCCAATGTCGTTCAGTTTAGAAAGTAATATTGTATGATTAACGGAATCAAAGGCTTTACTGAAGTCGGTGTTTATGACATGAGTTTTAAGCCACCACCTTTAGCAATAGACTCCTTGATTCTGCCTGTGTCACCTGCACACTTAACAACCAATAAAGAATATAATCATGGGAGTCAACCGCATTAGTGGCAACTATGCAATTACTTTTTGAGCAGACAACCATTTTATAAAATAATTTAATTTAATTTAGAAAAACAAAAAATAAGAAATAATTAAAAAAATTTTAAAGGTTACCAAATATGTGTATAAGAAATATACTGACCAGTTCTGACACAAGGGTTAATGTGCAGAGTAAGCCATTTACAACTAAAGAGTAGAAATTACAAGAATACACAAAAACACGTATCACAGAGTCGCGGGTAGGCAAAAGACGAGAGCGCAAATCAAACAAGAATAGGAAAGAGCGGCAGAGCGCGTCAAATTGAACACATGGAACAACAATTTGTATGCAAGAGCGCGATAGTTAGTTACAACGGTAAAGACACAGAAGCAAAAGAGATTAGCCAAACAACAACACCGCTAATGCAAGTAATTGTTGTAAGTTAAATCTATGTACAGTGGCGGACACGAATTTAGGACGTTTTTTTTTTTTTGACTTTAGTGCTGATTTTCGGCTTCTAAATAATTTAATGCAATAATTTTTTCTGTAATTTGTTGGTTATTGTATTTGGATCATGAGCTGTAAAAATGGCGTTCACAGTTTAATCCGTTTTTATCACAGGTGGATTTGAACAAAGAAAAGTCCGTTTTTTGGGGGGCATGTCAGCTTGCGTGAGCGAGATACTGAGATATGCTTCTAAAAAGCATGTAATCAGAATTTTTGCAAAAAAAAAAAAAAGTAAATGCATTTGTTATTATAAATTTAAAATATTTGTTTTACTGGTGTATGGTATACCTAAGTCGGCGAGACGACTTACTTACTTCATTATCATTGAACTTTAAATCTTAGGTGTCGAAAGAATTCAGCTCGGGTAAATTACTTACTTCTTTCTACAATTCACTCTATGTACATCCTCACAAAGTGTTTTATCATTTTTTTTGTTTATCCTGGCCGGGGAAGTGGCTAGGTAAGCTTCAACGCAAATTCCATCCATTTGATTTTGCAATGCACGGGAGAAATTCCATGTTTCCACTTCTGATTTGCACTCAATAAAGGTAATCGGGGAAATCCAAAAAGTACTAAGCTTGAAGTTACCCAATTATCTATTACCTTAAATAAGATATCTCTATTTCCGCAGGCAACTAGGAAACTATCATGAAAATAAAAGTCAAATATTTCTAAGACGGATATATAGTCAAGGAGTATTTTTAATACATTATTGTGCAATGTTAACAATTAACAACGCGTAATTTACAGCGAAATATGCATGCGCTTTTCTTCTTTCATATACTTGCGGTGCATTTTTTAGGCGAGGGTTAACTAGTTTTATCGCCTACGCATCGATGTCGCAAATTTTCGCAGATTAGGACCATATACATCTGATAGATAAATATTTCACCTACCTAGTGTATGTAGTCCGGTATTGAAACTAGTTGATCAGTGCTAGTTCTGTTCCATCAAAATTCAAAAAACGCCTATATTTAGTGTTTAAGATTAAACATCGTGGTCAGCGGAAATGGCTTCACCAAATCAGATTGACCATAGAAATATACAAAAACGAAACATGTCAAGTATTGCTCAAAATCAAACAACATCCACACGCTGAGCATGACATATAAACAAGTTTCAACCCCGGAAAACGTGGGCCATTAGAATAAGCATTTTTAAGAACAATTGAAGCTTCAAGTATCGATATGATATTATTTGAAAAAGTGTTGTGTATATAAATGATTTCATATTTTGATTTCAACTAATGAAGACTGTGTTATTTTCCTTCTCTTCGAGAATCCCTATTCATTTTGGTCCTTCGAAAAAAGGAACTCTGCAGTTTTCCCCCACCAGTGGTAAGAGACTCAGAGTGTGAATCAGCTCCTTGAAGTCTGAATTCTTATGCAAGTGTAAATGCTAAGATCATCTAAAGTTAGCAAAAATAAAATAACGCTTGTTCTCCCCCACCTGTGGTAAGAGACAGAGTATGAAACAAAAAAAGCAAAATATTGCTTAATAAATAAAAAATGCGTGCGTCCGATTATAAAGGCAGTTTGGCTAGTGGAGCGACTGTGGTATTTTCGGCGGCGGGAGTGTTTGTGTGTGGCGTATTCAAAGCCCCAATATAGAAAAAAAAAATAAAATAGGAAAAAGTTAACTAGTGTTATACACTATATGTAGTTGCAAGTCGGCAACTACAAATAGCAGCAGAGCAATAAGATAGTTGCAAAGAAGAAGCTGCTGAAGCTGTACACTGCCAATAAAAGAAAATCTGGTGCGATGGCCGGCACCGGTACCGCCTGAGCCCATAGGCCCTGGACAACAGCAGCTAAGCAACGATACAAAAAAAAAAAAAAAAAAAGTGAAATCTTCACATGGCGGAGTGGACACACAGTGTCCTGGAGTGGTCTGGATTGAAAAAAAAAATGAAATCTGAGTGAGTAGAGGTGATGAGCAATGACAAGACGTAGCGGAGTGAAGAATCGGCTAAAACAAAGGAAAGCCGAACTCCTTAAGCTACTGTTTGCCACCAACACAACAATTAAGTAATTAATACATACGATTTTCAAAAACAAGAACCCAAGAAGAAAATCCAGCCCACACCAGAGAAGAAGTGCCCGGCGGACTGCCCTGGACCATTATATTCGCCATATTGCGAGTACACCTGTGTCAAGAAGACCAGCATCGGCGCCCCAACAGCCTGTGCGAAGACCAGCACCGGCAACGTCTAGAGCGACTAGCTAGACCCTGAATACAGTAGGACCGGTAGCGCTACAAAGAGCGTCCAACAATCAATCAATAATAATATAAAAATATATACAAAATATACATTCATATAAGTAAATACATATTTAAAAATAAAATCAATTTATTGTCAAATATACAAAACAAAACTGAAAAGTTGTTAGGGAAGCAGGTAGAATTTCATACCAGGTTAAGGCTTATAACTGCCCAGAAATATAACTAGCAAGGTGATCGAGGAAGTTAAAGAGATTAGTAATCGATGGTTACCTAATCATAACAAATTGCTACAGCACGGGACTTTCGATCATCAGTATTTCAGAGATAAAATACATGAAGAAGTTTTAAAGATAGTTGCCAAAATAATAGCTACAGGCGAGTCAGAAAAACTAGGCACTAGTAAGTCAGTGTTAGTTGAAGCAGAAGCAAATATGTCAGAAATGTTTGATGATAGCAAAGGAGAGTCGCGAGGGAATGCGACCTCCATTCATGAAAACGGTAGTGATAACCAGAAGATATTTATGGATAGAGTCCGACGGCTTCAGAAATATTTGGAGGTAGTAGAGCTGAAATCAACAGGCAATGGGACATGAATAATATATATTAAGAAAATAAATTATGGGAGAAGGTACGGGCATGCCAAGTAAGAATAAGTGATGCAAAATTTAAAATAACTATGGAGGAGTTAGTATTCGACGTCCAAAATTCATTATCAATTCTAGAAATGAAAATGAACGATCAGAAAAATTTGAAAGTTGAGAATGCTACCGTGAGAGGCGAACTACCGGTGTTGCCGAAAATTCAGGTACACATTTTCTGGATAACCTAGAGAATGGGACCTTTTTCATTATAGCGGACGTTGACGATACTATGCGCAGTACGTTCAAGTGGCCCCTACGACACCAGGGCAAGGCCTGTTACGCGCGAGCCCAAGCAGATAGCTGCCCGCCTCCCACCCGACCGACCGAGGGGTGCAGCCATATAATCGCACGGCACGAATCGCGTGGACAGATACACAATAGAAAAAACAGACAAACAAATAATACTATAGCGATCTATTAACTAAATGGGATAAAATAGATGTTTTAAGTACATTAATAGAAAACTCTGAGCCAATTACAGGGAATAGAAGGTTGTAATCAGAGCAGAGGACCCTAAAAGGTTCATGCATGGCATAGTTAGAAGAACAACGTCTAAGGGTTAAAGGTATAATAGGATGTCTACTCTGTCTACATGATACCGACAAATTTACCTGAGCCAATAACTCAGGCGAGTCAATATCACCAATAAAGAGCTTGTGCATAAAAATAACACTAAGCCTAATTCTATGGTTAATTAAGGAAAGAAGCTTAATCAAAAGAAGTCTACTAGAGTACGAAGGCAAATTGACATTTCGATCCCAGCTTAAGCCACGAAGAGCAAATAGCAAGAACTGCTTTTGAACGGATTCAAGTATAATCTGGTGCGACTCATATTGAGGCGACCAAATGCAAGATCGATACTCTAAAATAGGACGGACAAGCGAAGTAAAAAGAACTTTAGTGGTATAGGGGTCATCAAATTCTTCTGACCATATTTTAATGAAACCCAGAACACTCATGCCCTTTGCGACCGTGGTGGAAATATGGGTATTAAAATTTAACTTATGGTCCATAAGTACGCCCAAATCATTCATATTATTTAGACGTTCCAAATGACTATTTTTTAGAAAATAAGTGACCAGTTGAGAAAAATTACGATAAAAAGTCATTACCTTACATTTGGTAGTGTTAAGATTTAATAGAGTATACTGGCACCAGGATTGAAAGTTTTTAAGATCAGCTTGTAGCCGACTAAATGAATCTGTCTCTGTATAAGTAAGACAAAGCTTAACATCGTCAGCATACATAAGCACACGCGAATGAATAATGACTGATGGAAGATCGTTAATAAATAAAGTGAAAAGCAGGGGGCCAAGATGACTACCTTGAGGTACACCAGAAGTCAAAGGAATGGAATAGGAAAAATAAGACTTCAAAAGTACCTTCTGTTTTCAGTTTGTTAAATATTCTCGAACCCAAGAAAGGAAAAGGGGTGGGAATCCAATGTCGTTCAGTTTAGAAAGTAATATTGTATGATTAACGGAATCAAAGGCTTTACTGAAGTCGGTGTTTATGACATGAGTTTTAAGCCACCACCTTTAGCAATAGACTCCTTGATTCTGCCTGTGTCACCTGCACACTTAACAACCAATAAAGAATATAATCATGGGAGTTAACCGCATTAGTGGCAACTATGCAATTACTTTTTGAGCAGACAACCATTTTATAAAATAATTTAATTTAATTTAGAAAAACAAAAAATAAGAAATAATTAAAAAAATTTTAAAGGTTACCAAATATGTGTATAAGAAATATACTGACCAGTTCTGACACAAGGGTTAATGTGCAGAGTAAGCCATTTACAACTAAAGAGTAGAAATTACAAGAATACACAAAAACACGTATCACAGAGTCGCGGGTAGGCAAAAGACGAGAGCGCAAATCAAACAAGAATAGGAAAGAGCGGCAGAGCGCGTCAAATTGAACACATGGAACAACAATTTGTATGCAAGAGCGCGATAGTTAGTTACAACGGTAAAGACACAGAAGCAAAAGAGATTAGCCAAACAACAACACCGCTAATGCAAGTAATTGTTGTAAGTTAAATCTATGTACAGTGGCGGACACGAATTTAGGACGTTTTTTTTTTTACTTTAGTGCTGATTTTCGGCTTCTAAATAATTTAATGCAATAATTTTTTCTGTAATTTGTTGGTTATTGTATTTGGATCATGAGCTGTAAAAATGGCGTTCACAGTTTAATCCGTTTTTATCATAGGTGGATTTGAACAAAGAAAAGTCCGTTTTTTGGGGGGCATGTCAGCTTGCGTGAGCGAGATACTGAGATATGCTTCTAAAAAGCATGTAATCAGAATTTTTGCAAAAAAAAAAAAAGTAAATGCATTTGTTATTATAAATTTAAAATATTTGTTTTACTGGTGTATGGTATACCTAAGTCGGCGAGACGACTTACTTACTTCATTATCATTGAACTTTAAATCTTAGGTGTCGAAAGAATTCAGCTCGGGTAAATTACTTACTTCTTTCTACAATTCACTCTATGTACATCCTCACAAAGTGTTTTATCATTTTTTTTGTTTATCCTGGCCGGGGAAGTGGCTAGGTAAGCTTCAACGCAAATTCCATCCATTTGATTTTGCAATGCACGGGAGAAATTCCATGTTTCCACTTCTGATTTGCACTCAATAAAGGTAATCGGGGAAATCCAAAAAGTACTAAGCTTGAAGTTACCCAATTATCTATTACCTTAAATAAGATATCTCTATTTCCGCAGGCAACTAGGAAACTATCATGAAAATAAAAGTCAAATATTTCTAAGACGGATATATAGTCAAGGAGTATTTTTAATACATTATTGTGCAATGTTAACAATTAACAACGCGTAATTTACAGCGAAATATGCATGCGCTTTTCTTCTTTCATATACTTGCGGTGCATTTTTTAGGCGAGGGTTAACTAGTTTTATCGCCTACGCATCGATGTCGCAAATTTTCGCAGATTAGGACCATATACATCTGATAGATAAATATTTCACCTACCTAGTGTATGTAGTCCGGTATTGAAACTAGTTGATCAGTGCTAGTTCTGTTCCATCAAAATTCAAAAAACGCCTATATTTAGTGTTTAAGATTAAACATCGTGGTCAGCGGAAATGGCTTCACCAAATCAGATTGACCATAGAAATATACAAAAACGAAACATGTCAAGTATTGCTCAAAATCAAACAACATCCACACGCTGAGCATGACATATAAACAAGTTTCAACCCCGGAAAACGTGGGCCATTAGAATAAGCATTTTTAAGAACAATTGAAGCTTCAAGTATCGATATGATATTATTTGAAAAAGTGTTGTGTATATAAATGATTTCATATTTTGATTTCAACTAATGAAGACTGTGTTATTTTCCTTCTCTTCGAGAATCCCTATTCATTTTGGTCCTTCGAAAAAAGGAACTCTGCAGTTTTCCCCCACCAGTGGTAAGAGACTCAGAGTGTGAATCAGCTCCTTGAAGTCTGAATTCTTATGCAAGTGTAAATGCTAAGATCATCTAAAGGTAGCAAAAATAAAATAACGCTTGTTCTCCCCCACCTGTGGTAAGAGACAGAGTATGAAACAAAAAAAGCAAAATATTGCTTAATAAATAAAAAATGCGTGCGTCCGATTATAAAGGCAGTTTGGCTAGTGGAGCGACTGTGGTATTTTCGGCGGCGGGAGTGTTTGTGTGTGGCGTATTCAAAGCCCCAATATAGAAAAAAAAAATAAAATAGGAAAAAGTTAACTAGTGTTATACACTATATGTAGTTGCAAGTCGGCAACTACAAATAGCAGCAGAGCAATAAGATAGTTGCAAAGAAGAAGCTGCTGAAGCTGTACACTGCCAATAAAAGAAAATCTGGTGCGATGGCCGGCACCGGTACCGCCTGAGCCCATAGGCCCTGGACAACAGCAGCTAAGCAACGATACAAAAAAAAAAAAAAAAAAAAGTGAAATCTTCACATGGCGGAGTGGACACACAGTGTCCTGGAGTGGTCTGGATTGAAAAAAAAAATGAAATCTGAGTGAGTAGAGGTGATGAGCAATGACAAGACGTAGCGGAGTGAAGAATCGGCTAAAACAAAGGAAAGCCGAACTCCTTAAGCTACTGTTTGCCACCAACACAACAATTAAGTAATTAATACATACGATTTTCAAAAACAAGAACCCAAGAAGAAAATCCAGCCCACACCAGAGAAGAAGTGCCCGGCGGACTGCCCTGGACCATTATATTCGCCATATTGCGAGTACACCTGTGTCAAGAAGACCAGCATCGGCGCCCCAACAGCCTGTGCGAAGACCAGCACCGGCAACGTCTAGAGCGACTAGCTAGACCCTGAATACAGTAGGACCGGTAGCGCTACAAAGAGCGTCCAACAATCAATCAATAATAATATAAAAATATATACAAAATATACATTCATATAAGTAAATACATATTTAAAAATAAAATCAATTTATTGTCAAATATACAAAACAAAACTGAAAAGTTGTTAGGGAAGCAGGTAGAATTTCATACCAGGTTAAGGCTTATAACTGCCCAGAAATATAACTAGCAAGGTGATCGAGGAAGTTAAAGAGATTAGTAATCGATGGTTACCTAATCATAACAAATTGCTACAGCACGGGACTTTCGATCATCAGTATTTCAGAGATAAAATACATGAAGAAGTTTTAAAGATAGTTGCCAAAATAATAGCTACAGGCGAGTCAGAAAAACTAGGCACTAGTAAGTCAGTGTTAGTTGAAGCAGAAGCAAATATGTCAGAAATGTTTGATGATAGCAAAGGAGAGTCGCGAGGGAATGCGACCTCCATTCATGAAAACGGTAGTGATAACCAGAAGATATTTATGAATAGAGTCCGACGGCTTCAGAAATATTTGGAGGTAGTAGAGCTGAAATCAACAGGCAATGGGACATGAATAATATATATTAAGAAAATAAATTATGGGAGAAGGTACGGGCATGCCAAGTAAGAATAAGTGATGCAAAATTTAAAATAACTATGGAGGAGTTAGTATTCGACGTCCAAAATTCATTATCAATTCTAGAAATGAAAATGAACGATCAGAAAAATTTGAAAGTTGAGAATGCTACCGTGAGAGGCGAACTACCGGTGTTGCCGAAAATTCAGGTACACATTTTCTGGATAACCTAGAGAATGGGACCTTTTTCATTATAGCGGACGTTGACGATACTATGCGCAGTACGTTCAAGTGGCCCCTACGACACCAGGGCAAGGCCTGTTACGCGCGAGCCCAAGCAGATAGCTGCCCGCCTCCCACCCGACCGACCGAGGGGTGCAGCCATATAATCGCACGGCACGAATCGCGTGGACAGATACACAATAGAAAAAACAGACAAACAAATAATACTATAGCGATCTATTAACTAAATGGGATAAAATAGATGTTTTAAGTACATTAATAGAAAACTCTGAGCCAATTACAGGGAATAGAAGGTTGTAATCAGAGCAGAGGACCCTAAAAGGTTCATGCATGGCATAGTTAGAAGAACAACGTCTAACGGTTAAAGGTATAATAGGATGTCTACTCTGTCTACATGATACCGACAAATTTACCTGAGCCAATAACTCAGGCGAGTCAATATCACCAATAAAGAGCTTGTGCATAAAAATAACACTAAGCCTAATTCTACGGTTAATTAAGGAAAGAAGCTTAATCAAAAGAAGTCTACTAGAGTACGAAGGCAAATTGACATTTCGATCCCAGCTTAAGCCACGAAGAGCAAATAGCAAGAACTGCTTTTGAACGGATTCAAGTCTAATCTGGTGCGACTCATATTGAGGCGACCAAATGCAAGATCGATACTCTAAAATAGGACGGACAAGCGAAGTAAAAAGAACTTTAGTGGTATAGGGGTCATCAAATTCTTCTGACCATATTTTAATGAAACCCAGAACACTCATGCCCTTTGCGACCGTGGTGGAAATATGGGTATTAAAATTTAACTTATGGTCCATAAGTACGCCCAAATCATTCATATTATTTAGACGTTCCAAATGACTATTTTTTTAGAAAATAAGTGACCAGTTGAGAAAAATTACGATAAAAAGTCATTACCTTACATTTGGTAGTGTTAAGATTTAATAGAGTATACTGGCACCAGGATTGAAAGTTTTTAAGATCAGCTTGTAGCCGACTAAATGAATCTGTCTCTGTATAAGTAAGACAAAGCTTAACATCGTCAGCATACATAAGCACACGCGAATGAATAATGACTGATGGATATATAATATAATAAATAAAGTGAAAAGCAGGGGGCCAAGATGACTACCTTGAGGTACACCAGAAGTCAAAGGAATGGAATAGGAAAAATAAGACTTCAAAAGTACCTTCTGTTTTCAGTTTGTTAAATATTCTCGAACCCAAGAAAGGAAAAGGGGTGGGAATCCAATGTCGTTCAGTTTAGAAAGTAATATTGTATGATTAACGGAATCAAAGGCTTTACTGAAGTCGGTGTTTATGACATGAGTTTTAAGCCACCACCTTTAGCAATAGACTCCTTGATTCTGCCTGTGTCACCTGCACACTTAACAACCAATAAAGAATATAATCATGGGAGTCAACCGCATTAGTGGCAACTATGCAATTACTTTTTGAGCAGACAACCATTTTATAAAATAATTTAATTTAATTTAGAAAAACAAAAAATAAGAAATAATTAAAAAAATTTTAAAGGTTACCAAATATGTGTATAAGAAATATACTGACCAGTTCTGACACAAGGGTTAATGTGCAGAGTAAGCCATTTACAACTAAAGAGTAGAAATTACAAGAATACACAAAAACACGTATCACAGAGTCGCGGGTAGGCAAAAGACGAGAGCGCAAATCAAACAAGAATAGGAAAGAGCGGCAGAGCGCGTCAAATTGAACACATGGAACAACAATTTGTATGCAAGAGCGCGATAGTTAGTTACAACGGTAAAGACACAGAAGCAAAAGAGATTAGCCAAACAACAACACCGCTAATGCAAGTAATTGTTGTAAGTTAAATCTATGTACAGTGGCGGACACGAATTTAGGACGTTTTTTTTTTTTGACTTTAGTGCTGATTTTCGGCTTCTAAATAATTTAATGCAATAATTTTTTCTGTAATTTGTTGGTTATTGTATTTGGATCATGAGCTGTAAAAATGGCGTTCACAGTTTAATCCGTTTTTATCACAGGTGGATTTGAACAAAGAAAAGTCCGTTTTTTGGGGGGCATGAATTTAGGACGTTTTTTCCAAAATCTTAAATATTAAAGATAGAAGTATGAACTCTTTGAAGAAGTTGTAGATCTAGCAAAAATAAGATAAACTGACATATTTTTCATTAAAATCGGATAAAAATTAGACATATTTTTTTGCCTATCAATATGGGACATATTATGCAAAACTGCCCTTCTATTCTCCATCTCTTTCTTTTCATGCGTATGACCCTTCCGACGGCCGCTGGGCAGTGTTGCATAATATGTCCCATATTGATAGGCAAAAAAATATGTCTAATTTTTATCCGATTTTAATGAAAAATATGTCAGTTTTTCTTATTTTTGCTAGATCTGCAACTTCTTCAAAGAGTTCATACTTCTATCTTTAATATTTAAGATTTTGGGAAAAACGTCCTAAATTCATGCCCCCCAAAAACCGACTTTTCTTTGTTCAAATCCACCTGTGAAAAAAACGGATTAAACTATGAACGCTATTTTTACAGTTCATGATCCAAATACAATAACCAACAAATTACAGAAAAAATTATTGCATTAAATTATTTAGAAGCCGAAAAAATCGGCACTAAAGTCAAAAAAAAAAACGTCCTAAATTCGTGTCCGCCACTGTATATTGCAACAAAAAGCACAAAAACAACTGAAAGAAATCACGGAATGAAAATGCAATTCGAATGTTAGAATTTTAATTAACCCGATAATGAGCTTAAAAGTTAACGAGAAGTTTTTAATCACGAGAAACAAATAAAATTTGATAAGCGCAAAAAAAACACGTCCGAATGAATGAATCCGCAAAAAGTGTTAAAGGAGTGATTGACATAGTTAATGAGTCAGTTTACTTAAATAAAATAAAAGCAAATTTGTCCGATGAAGTTGACATAATATTTGCACAACTCATACTTCGGAAATTTGACAGCGAGGTTCTGCAATTTTATGAGAGTCAGATCGAAAAACAAGGGAGATTCAATTGCTATCTGATGTCATAGAACACTTGGAGCAGATATTGCTCGCTAAGTGCCATGAGCAAAGAAGAGAAAAAACCGCTACAAACTGTTTTAAATTATGCGGAAGTCGAAGATAAATCTCCGATTTGCAAAATTGCAAAATCATTAAAAATAGCAAACGTGGATATGTCAAAATGGCCACCTTACGTTCTAGCTGACCCAACCTTTAATAAGCCTGGTAGGGTTGATATGATAATAGGGGTAGGCATATATACCCACATCTTAAAACGTGGAGTTGCCAAGATTAACGGCTTGCTGGGACAAAACACTCAATTTGGCTGGATCGTGTCGGGATGTACTTAGTCAAAAGGAGATGAGTCTACAGTAGCTACAACAATAGACGTTCCAAATATGGAGCGTTTTTGGGAGTTGGAGGCAGACGAAAAAGATGATATAGAAGCTAATCAATGTGAAGAAAATTGAAACAAGACAACAAAGATTGATAACTCTGGAAGATATGTGACTCGAATGCACAAGCAACTGCGCGATTCTTTAACTTAGAGAAAAAGTTTCAGAAAAATGCAAAACTTAAGGAGGAGTACGAGAAATTCATTAAAGAATATTTGGAGTTGGGCTATATGGTAGAAACTAAGAATGCAGGTGCTTATTATCTGCCACATCAAGCAGTAAGCAAGTTTGACAACTAAATTAAGAGTTGTATTCGACGCTTCTGCAAAAACCACGAATAACAGAAGTCTCGTGATGTTATGTGGATCGGGCCGCGACTTCAAAAAGACATTTTCGACATAATATTAAAATAGCGAAAATGGCAGTACGTAGCATCTGCAGATATTGAAAAAATGTATCGGCAGATAAACATTGATCAAGACGATCAAAAATATTTGCAAAATTTGTGGAGAAATTCCCCGCAGAAAAAATTAAGAAATTATAAATTGACAACAGAAATGAATAGGGATTCCCGGAGAGAAGAAAAATAACCCAGTCTTCATTCGTTGAATTCAAAATATGGAAAAATTGTTGTATATATAAATGAACTCTTAGAATCTAGGCTCGATACTCGAGGCGACAAATGTTCTTAAAAATGCTTATTCTAATGCCCCAAGTCTTCGGGGTTGAAAATTTGTTTATATTTTATGCTCAGCGACTTGATAATTCGTCGTTGTGGTCTTAAGTGTTAAGTGGTGCGGATGCATGTGTGTTTGGTTTTAAGCAATAATTGTCATATGAATTTTATGAATTACTTTTGTTTATATTTCGATTTGTATATTTCTTTGGTCAATCTGATTTGGTGAAGCCATTTCAGCTGACCACGATGTTTAATCTTAAACAGTAACGTACGTCGCAAACAGATGTCAGGATAGTGATTAGTAATATTATCTGAGATTAATTCTAATGGATGATTTAATGACAGCGGGTGATACCGTACAAGAATCAAAACACAAAGTTCAGCAGGTTTCCTCTCTGGAAAAGGCAGGAATGAATTTGAGAAATTGGATTTCGAATAGATCCGAATTGTTGAAGAGGTTATTGCTACAGGCGATAATAAAGTATTAAAAGTTGATGAGAACGAAGCAATTAAAACCTTGAGGTTGAAGTGAGGGCCATTTAAAGACTAAGTTAAATTTAAGGTAAACTGTGACGAGAAAAGAAAGGTGAATAAAAGAGAGGTGTTGTGGAATTGGCCGTGGTTTTGTTATTTTTTTTTAATTCTATAGAGCTTTATATTTTAGGCACGTTTTTCTTCGCCATAGTTTTTGTTAAGAGTGTGACCATCTCTTTCTTTTAACAAAAAGATAAATTGACTTATATATTAGAATCAAGAACAAAAAAGGTATTTTTCGGTAACTAGCTTAAATACAAATAATATGATATTTTCTGCGACATAATTCCGGCCCGTAGTGTTGAACCAAGTGTTCAGCACGATCCTTTATGTCGCGGGATTCCAGTCCTAATCTGCATAGGTTTCTTACAGGCCGAAGATAAGTGTTTTTTGTTGTTTTTATGTCTGCTACTCTCACTATTTCATCTTCTCCTGGGTGTGTTTTGAGTACTGTTCCAATTGGCCATTGACCTCTTGGTGTCATCTGGATCATCCGATTCTAGAATATACGGTCGACTATTTACCAAATGGTCCGCTTCACAAAAAAGAGTTTGCAGCACTTCGTCAGTGGGATTACTTTCGACGGATAGTACGGCCTCTAGTGTTCTTTTAAAGCATCCAATTAGCCTTTCCCAGCAGCCCCCAAAATTTGGTGAGTTCGCTGGTATAAATTTCCATTCGATTCCTCTTCGCGCGCTGCTTGCATATCTATTTCCTCTAGAGCTTCTATTAGTTCTCTTGAGGCGCCTCTAAGCTTAGTACCATTATCGGACCATAGTGTTTTGATTTCGCCTCGCCTTGCCATCATTCGACGGATCGCCAAATAATTCTTTTGATCTTGGTATTCATCTTCGGCATCCAGTACTGCGACTTGAATTTATGTGCGACGACTTGTATTCCGGTATGCTGTACTTCGTTGTGAAAATGTTGTAACCACTGTGGCCACATCTTTTTATCCAATCCAAGAAAGGCTGGACCTTGTTGCCATCTGTCTGTGGCAACTTTTATGGGAGAATCCTTGTTATGATATCAGCAATGTTTTCCATGGTTGGAACCCAATTCCATTCTGCCCTCTTGGACTTTTCACATATTTCTTAGTCTGTTGGCTACGAAAACTTGCAGCCTTTCGTTACTGTTTATCCATGAAATCACCGTTTGGGAGTCTGTCCAGAAAAATCGTTCATCAAATTTTACATGTATTTCGTGTTCAATAGTTTCCGCCAGTCTACATCCCATTACATCTGCCAACGTTTCAAGTTTTGGAATCGTAACATGTTTCTAAGGTGAAACTCGAGCCCGATATGCTGTAAGCATGACGTCATATTTTGTTGCAGCTTCTGCACCCTTGTAACCTACTCGCATATATGTTGCTGTAGCGTATGCTTTGCTGCTAGCGTCGCAAAAAACGTGTAGTTCGATTTTCTTAGCAATGGATAAATGTTGAGAGTAACATCTTAGTATACTAAGATCATGTAGTCTTTTTAAATCGTTTAACCACTCTTGCCACTTTTTGACAGGGTCGCCTTTAATGACATCATCCCATCCAATACCAAGTTCCCAAATATCAAGATCATCAAGATCCGACCTTTTATTGTTACTGGGGTTACCATCCCCAAGGGGTCATATATTTGGTTGACTGCTGCAAGTACCTTTCTTTTTGTGGGCATCCTTATTCCATTCAATATGTCCTCGCTTATACTGTGCATTGTAGTTGTTGAGAATATAAATATATCTCTTTGTGCGTCACAAATCATGCCGAGAACCTTTTGAGATATGTCTCCTTTTTCGCCCAATCGACTCCTTGTTAACGGACCACGTAGATCTTCGGGTATGTCCTGTAAGACATCATGACTATTACAAATTAAATTTCGAATTTGAAAATGTCCCGCTGCGTGTATTTGAATTACTGCATGAATTATCTCAACAGTTTCGCGAACTGTTGCCTTTGAATCCAGATAGTCGTCGACGTAATGGTTTTCAATGATGGCTTGAGCTTCTTCTGGTGCCTCACTTTTGTGTATCGCCGCATTGTGGTTTTTTACAAATTGTGCTATAAATGGTGAGGAGGTTGCTCCGAATATCATTGACGTCATCTGGTAGACTGTTAGTGGTATTTGGGTATTCATATTTCTCCATAAAAAGTATTGTGAGGCTGCATCTTCTTCGGCAATTTTTACCTGGTTGAACATTTCTTTAATATCTACAGCAAAGGCTATTGTGTTTAATCTAAATCTTATAAGCACGCCCACGATTATGAGAGCCAATCCGGCCCAGTTAGTAGATTTTCGTTCAAGGAAGTGTCATTACAAACGGCTGCTGCGTCGAACACTACTCGAACTTTTCCCGGTTTCTTGGGATTAATTACTGCAAAGTGTGGCAGGAACCACAGTTTTGGGGATTTAACCAAGTTGACATTAGTGACTATTTTGGCATAACCATTCTTCAGTAGCTTCTCCACTTCCTTTTGGTATGCTCGCGCTAGTTCACGGTTTCTGTTCAGCTTTCTTTCTTAACATTTTATTCTTTGTTCTGCCATTTGGCGACTATCGGGGAGTTTCACCATGCCGCTTTTCCAGGGTAAGTTTACCTAATATTGTTCATTTACTCTTATAATGGATATCTTGCTAATTTTTCTTCTGTCGATTTATTTTTGTCCGTTGGTGGTTTACAGACACCAAATGCTATGCTAAATTGGTTTTTAAGCATATCGCCAAGCTGTTCATCATTGATGTGGCAGCATACGAAATCTGCTTCTCTTACTTTTGCTTTTATAGGACCGTGTATGACCTATACGAGTTTGGATTTGCCATAATCAGACCCTTTGGATCTACATTTAGTATGGTTTGAGTTGTAAGGAGTGTTGCATGTCGTTGTCCGATGAGGAGATGAGGCTGCAGATTCCGCTTTAGTGTTGCAACCTTTTATGTCTACTTTCTTAATGCGTTTTGGATTTTGTACTACACCAACGTTGGAGGTCTCCAAGCGCTTCGAATTATACACTGCACCAACATTCGCAATCCTTGGACAATTTTTTTAAATATGACCTTCTCAATTGCAGCGAAAACATTTTGTTGTCATTTATTTCTATGATGCTCACTCGATCCGCAGTTAAAACAACGAGGTTCTTGTCGTAGTTTTCTCTGGCTCAGTTTCTTCAGACCCTGTGGCACATCGATTTTTGCCATTTCCATTGCGTGCTCATAGATTTCATATTTTTCAGGTAGCTCTCTGAATGACTGGGCGCAATATAAGTTGATCTTTAAGTCGTTCAGCTGCGGTTGACTTCATATGAAACATGTATTCTCGAAAGGTTTCCTCTTTCTGCATCTTACGCTCACGTAGCTTCGGATGTATATTAGCGCTACATACGTCGTCCATGCCAAATTCGTTTTCCAACTGGACACGAAGATAATCATAACTGCGTACTGGGGTTGAATCTAGAAACAAGTTTGCAACTTTAGTCATTTTAGATCGTGCCTGAACATATTTTTGCTTCATAGTTAGTCCATAGGCCTCAGCATTAAGTTCAAAATTATTGAACCCCATCTCCAAACGCATGCTCTGTCCATCATAGTTGGGTACCAATTTAGCAAAATCGTCTGCTTGAATGCCTGAGTCACCCTGTTTCACTTCGTCAGCTTCGATTTTAAACGCCAGCAACTGTAGCAAAGTTTACTCTCTTTAGTGTTCTCTTCTCTTTTTTCGGCCAAATACGGCAACAACACTTCCCGTACTTCTCTTGCCTTTGTTATGCATGCAATTCCTTGCTTCTCTTTCAGTATTTTTCAATTTCTTGCCGCGACATTTCAGCGCCCACGCGCTTTTTCTCTTTTTTCAACTTAAAACGACTTGAGTTTTTAATTTAATTGTTGCGATGACTTTCGACTTCTTTCGCTGGCAACTTTTCGACGACGACTCTGACTTCTCAACTCACTCCAACTGACTGGCCACACTCTCAACTAGCTAGGGTTACAAAAACGACCAGCAGCCCAGCACATATCTTACATTCGGCCATCCTGATATTAGTCATTCGATCCCGATGACAACTCGTCCGAATCCTGGTTGTTCCGCTGATACTTCATATTGTCTGAGCTAGTAGCTGTGAGGATTAGCCCCTCGATCCTTCCGCATCGTTTTGTTGCTATAACTTCGTACGGTCCAAGATATTCCACATGTACCGTTTCTAATGGTTTATCTCCTTTGTCTATCACCTCCATTAAACATTCTTTTTTGCCGAACTTTTTGTTATAGATTATGCATGTATGTAACAGGCAGAAGGAAGCTTTTCCGACCCCATAAGGTATATATATTGTTGATCAGGATCAACAGCCGAGTCGATCTACACATGTCCGTCTGTCCGTCCGTCTGTCCGTATGAACACGTAGATCTCAGAGACTATAAAAGCTAGAATCACCAAATTTGGTACGTAGACTCGTGTATTACCTACGGTGGTAAAGTGTATTTCAAATATTTAAACAAGTTCGGTTTTCTTAAAGACTAAAATAGCTAGAGAAATCAAATTTGGTGTGAATAATCCTTTAGTAAGAGCGCAGACATTTGTTAATAAAAAAATTTGCCCCCTCCGCCCATGCAATTCAAACAAAACCTATTTTTTTTTTAATAGCTAGAGACACCAAATTTGGTATGTATACTTGCTTAGTAAATGCGCACATTTTGTATATGTAAAGATTTTGCCACGCCTCTTTCCGCCCCCGTAATTCGAAAAAGACTCGATTATCTCACGTAATTTTCCTCCTTGTGCACTCCAATTTGGCACACTTGAATTTGATACCCAGAAAAGTACCAAATTTGATCAAAATCGGACTAGAAATAGCCAAGTTATGCATAGTTGGCTGGTGGGGCATTAGGGTGCTAGTATGCTTGAGTGAGCGAGATACTAAGATATGCTTGTAAAAAGCATGAGAACAGAATTCTTAGAAAAAAACGTAAATTCATTTGTTATTATAAATTTGAAATATTTGTTTTACTGGTGTACGGTATACCTAAGTCGGCGAGACGTTTTACCTCCTTCATTTAAATCGTGCCGACATTTCCGATCGTATAATCATAATTCCTTGTGGATAGCGACTGAGACAATCCACATGTTTGAGTCTCTCTCCAACTCTATGCTCCACATGGAAGTTAATATCCTGTCAATAAATAATCCATCGCGCCACATCTCTAGGAACATCCTTCTTGCTTATTGTCTGCTTAAAGGCTGCGCAATCCGTTACAACTTTAAACTTGATGCCCAAAACGTATTGCCTAAACTTTTGACAGGCAAGGTATACTGCATTCGCTTCCAAAATGTAGCTATGCTGAAGAACCTCAGTTTCAGAACATTTCTTGCTCCAAAACCATACTGGATGCAACTGGCCATCTATCCATTGTAACAATCCTGTTCCAAATCCCATTTTTGACGCGTCTGTGTAAATTTCTGTGTTGGAATTTCGATCATATTATTTAAGTACTGGTTCGACGGTGAGTGCTCTTTTTAATTCTTTAAATGCCTTGAGTGCAACCGCATCCATCCTAAAAGCAACGTCTTTACGTAAAAGATCAGTCAGTGGGCGGGCAATAATTGAATACCCCTTAATAAACTTGCGAACAAATCCAGTTAAGCCCAGAAATGCTTGAACTGCCTTTATATTTTCTAGAATTTTAAACTTGCTGACAGCTTTGGTTTTCTTCCTGGGATAATTTGTCCATCGTAGATCGTATGGCACAAAAAAATTAACAGACTTCTGTAGAATGTGACACTTCTTCCATTTAATTTTAAGTCCAAACGCTGCTGTTGTGAAGAAAGTTTTCTTCATCTTATTGAGTCATTATTCTGCTGTCGTTGCATGGACTATAATATCATCCATATACAGAGCACGTCCGCATTTACTGCAGGTGAATTACAGAATCAAAAGGGAGCCTTTTTGAATTCGAATAATCCCTCCTTGGTCACGAATGCTATGTATTTTTACTTGTTTCTTCAATCGGCACGTGAAAAAATCCATTCTCTAACGGAAACGGAAACCCATCCTTCAACACCATACTGTGTAGCTTTCGAAAATCCACGCAGATTCGATAGCTGTCATCTTTCTTTTTTACCACAATGACTCGACTGGCTAAATTTGATGACGATCGGCGAACGACTCTAGCATTGCGCCATTCGTCGACTTCTTGCTTTACTGCTGCAGCTTCAATAGGCGGTAGACAACTTAGTGCTTGGAGAGACGGCGAGATAATACCATCTGGGACAATCTGCATAAGTTGATTCTGCTACTAGCTCACACGGTTGGGTATTCAACAACCTTGTAGTTGTTAATCATTGCTCGCACATAATTTTCGAAATCTGAGGGTACATCTGAATAGGGAATTAGAACCACAACTAAAAAACCCAAGCTTCATTCGTTGAATTCAAAATATGAACTGATTTTATTTACAAAAGTACGGAGTTTATATAGGATTACCTTAGGTTCTAGGAGGTCTAGGCTCACACCCACGTATTTGGGGGTTGAAAAATTATTATTTTGGCCACGGCGTCGGCCACTTGACATCCTGTCGTTGTGATCTTTTGGGTTAGTTTAGAATTACAAGTGTTTTTCCCACTCCGCGTGTGGCAGATTGTATTTCTAGTCATATGCTAGGTTAGTTGTTTGGTACAAAGGTACAGTTGTATTGTATTTTCTTTAGTGCATCTGATTTGGTGAAGCCAGTTCAGATGAACACGATGTTTATTCTTAAACATTCTGCAAAGGGCCACCAAATGCGGCGTTTTGGACTTTATTTTTATAGTTAGTTGTCTTATACAAATTATTATTAAACTATCATTAGTAAGCTAATTATTGTTAAGAAGCATGACCAGTTACATTGCGGACGTTCAACCTAGTCAATCTGATGTTCCTTAACCGATTGTAACTGAATTCATATTCTTACCAATTCTGCAGTATGTATTACTGAGTTGGCTTCTACTGGTTTTAATAATATTTGGCATATTACCTAACGATTTATGTGTCGGGATATCTACCCACTCCTGATGTGTATTACTGTGCTGACTTCTAGCCTTTTTATAAGATGGAGAATTTAAAAAACCAGAGGGCCGGGGCTAACTTCGACCGCGTCAAAGTTTGTATACCCTTGCAAGTTTGTTAGTAACTCTTTTATCTAAACTAACTGTTTTATCTAAAAAGGGTAATGTTTGCGAAAGAACGGCCTTCAATCTTAGCATAGGATATAACGAACTTTCTGATGAAAGTCACTGTTTTCCACCGATCCTTCCTATGGGAGCTATATGATATAGTCACCCGATCTTGATCAAATTTGGCACAGTGGTTTATAGTTACAATAAACTTACTTATATTAAATTTCACGACAATAGCTTAAAAGTAACGAAGTTATTGAGAAAAGTCACTGTTCGTGACTTTGCCGTTTGTATGGGAGCTATATGATATAGTGGTCCGATCCGACTGAATCCGAGATATACAAACCCTGCAGTATATACAAGCCTACATGCAAAATTTCAGCTCTGTAGCTCTTACGGTCTAGGAGGAGTTCGCATCGATCCAGACGGACGGACAGACGGACGGACGGACGGACGGACGGACGGACGGACGGACATGGTTATTTGAACTCGTCTCGTCGTGCTGATCAAGAATATATATACTTTATATGGTCGGAGATGCTTCCTTCTATGCGTTGCACACTTCTGACCAAAATTAATATACCCTTTTTGCAAGGGTATAATAACTACCTTCACTTTTTTAATTGATCCAATGTGCTCTTCGCTTCACCATTTTTAAATGTCGCTGATTGCTAAAATATGATTGGCTATTCTGGTTACCATTAAATGTTGTCCTTTTATAATTATTTTGCCATATCTGCCTTTTTGGTACTATAGTTTCTGACAATTTGTTACCGGAATCTATTTTGATATTATTTTTTAGATAATCATTATCTAATTGACCCATTGCCTTTGGAATATTCTCATTTTGTACTGGCTCTGGGATATATACTTTTTGTTCCCCAATTTTCACTTTACCTCCAATGTGAGGTCCTACCGGGGCCATATATTTATTTCTTGAGTTTTCCTGTTGTATTTCTTTGGAATTGTGTTGTATTTATTTTGAAATTTACCTTTCCTCTCCCAACGTTGTTCAAAACCTGTGACATCTATTGTTGTTGCCACTACAGATTTATTCTGATTTCATTTGGTGCATCCGGAGACGATCCAACCAAATTGAGTATTTTGGCCCAGCAGGCCATTAATCATTCCAATTCCCCTTTTTAAGCTTTGGATATATACGTTTACTCCCATTATTATATCAACCCTACGTAAGTTGGCCATTTTGACATATCCACGTTTGCTATTTTTAATGGAAGAGCTTTGATTAACTTTGGCACCACAATTGCCTCAACCTTAAGATGTCCTTTACAAGGATTTTGCGTCTTAACATGTAATTTTACCTTATATTTTGATTTATTGGATTTTATTAAGGACACGCCACTTGTTTCTGTATATTGTTTAATTTTAGGTAATTTCAATATTTGAGCGGCCTCTTCGGACAAAATGGTGCTCTGTGAACCACATTGATTGTGGGCTCTTAGAGTCGTATATCCTCCATTTACATTTTTTACTTGTATTACAGCTGTGGCCAACAGTGTTGGTTGTGCGGTTACTCAAGTATTAACTCTCTCCTGTTTTTCTTCAAAATGGAGTAAGGTATGGTGTTCCTTACTGCACAATGAACAGACCATTTCATTAGTGCACACTTTATTGCTTGAATGGTTCAAGCATCTTATGCATAGCTGCACTTTTTTGGCTATTTCATACCTTTCCGTAGGTGTCAAACCTTTAAACTTATAGCACTTATATGCTTTGTGCCCGGCAATTTTGCAAATCGGACATTTATCTTCGACTTCCGCATAATTTAAAACAGTTTGTATTGGTTTTTTCTCTTTTTTGGTCATGGCACTTAGCGTACAATATCTTTGCTCCAAGTATTCCATGACATCAGATAGCATTTGAACTTGCCTGGTTTTTCTAATCTGACTCTTATATAATTGTAGAGCCTCTCTGTCAAATTTCCGAAGTATGAGTTGTGCAAATATTATGTCAACTTCATCGGAAAAAATTTGTTTTAATTTTCATTAAGTGCACTGACTCATTAACTATGTCAATCACTCCCTTTACATTTTTTTGCGGATTCATTGTTGATCATCGGTAAATCAACGATCCGACTTAATTGTTCGGAAAATACTCTCTGATTATTTTCATACCGCTTGGTTAACAATTCCCAAGCAGCACTATAATTATCAGCTGAACCTGACAATACATGAGCTACCATGCTCCTCGCTTCGCCCTTTAACGCGGATTTCAAATAATTAAATTTAAGTGCAAGACTTAAATCCTCTCTTTTTTCAATCAGTTCCGCAAATAAATCCACAAACAGGTCCCATTGTCTAGGTTCTCCAGAAAACGTGGGTACCTGTATTTTCGGCAACACGGTTGGGTATTCAACAACCTTGTAGTTGTTAATCATTGCTCGCACATAATTTTCGAAATCTGAGGGTACATCTGAATAGGGAATTAGAACCACAACTAAAAAACCCAAGCTTCATTCGTTGAATTCAAAATATGAACTGATTTTATTTACAAAAGTACGGAGTTTATATAGGATTACCTTAGGTTCTAGGAGGTCTAGGCTCACACCCACGTATTTGGGGGTTGAAAAATTATTATTTTGGCCACGGCGTCGGCCACTTGACATCCTGTCGTTGTGATCTTTTGGGTTAGTTTAGAATTACAAGTGTTTTTCCCACTCCGCGTGTGGCAGATTGTATTTCTAGTCATATGCTAGGTTAGTTGTTTGGTACAAAGGTACAGTTGTATTGTATTTTCTTTAGTGCATCTGATTTGGTGAAGCCAGTTCAGATGAACACGATGTTTATTCTTAAACATTCTGCAAAGGGCCACCAAATGCGGCGTTTTGGACTTTATTTTTATAGTTAGTTGTCTTATACAAATTATTATTAAACTATCATTAGTAAGCTAATTATTGTTAAGAAGCATGACCAGTTACATTGCGGACGTTCAACCTAGTCAATCTGATGTTCCTTAACCGATTGTAACTGAATTCATATTCTTACCAATTCTGCAGTATGTATTACTGAGTTGGCTTCTACTGGTTTTAATAATATTTGGCATATTACCTAACGATTTATGTTTCGGGATATCTACCCACTCCTGATGTGTATTACTGTGCTGACTTCTAGCCTTTTTATAAGATGGAGAATTTAAAAAACCAGAGGGCCGGGGCTAACTTCGACCGGGTAATGTTTGCGAAAGAACGGCCTTTAATCTTAGCATAGGATATAACGAACTTTCTGATGAAAGTCACTGTTTTCCACCGATCCTTCCTATGGGAGCTATATGATATAGTCACCCGATCTTGATCAAATTTGGCACAGTGGTTTATAGTTACAATAAACTTACTTATATTAAATTTCACGACAATAGCTTAAAAGTAACGAAGTTATTGAGAAAAGTCACTGTTCGTGACTTTGCCGTTTGTATGGGAGCTATATGATATAGTGGTCCGATCCGACTGAATCCGAGATATACAAACCCTGCAGTATATACAAGCCTACATGCAAAATTTCAGCTCTGTAGCTCTTACGGTCTAGGAGGAGTTCGCATCGATCCAGACGGACGGACAGACGGACGGGCGGACGGACGGACGGACGGACATGGTTATTTGAACTCGTCTCGTCGTGCTGATCAAGAATATATATACTTTATATGGTCGGAGATGCTTCCTTCTATGCGTTGCACACTTCTGACCAAAATTAATATACCCTTTTTGCAAGGGTATAATAACTACCTTCACTTTTTTAATTGATCCAATGTGCTCTTCGCTTCACCATTTTTAAATGTCGCTGATTGCTAAAATATGATTGGCTATTCTGGTTACCATTAAATGTTGTCCTTTTATAATTATTTTGCCATATCTGCCTTTTTGGTACTATAGTTTCTGACAATTTGTTACCGGAATCTATTTTGATATTATTTTTTAGATAATCATTATCTAATTGACCCATTGCCTTTGGAATATTCTCATTTTGTACTGGCTCTGGGATATATACTTTTGTTCCCCAATTTTCACTTTACCTCCAATGTGAGGTCCTACCGGGGCCATATATTTATTTCTTGAGTTTTCCTGTTGTATTTCTTTGGAATTGTGTTGTATTTATTTTGAAATTTACCTTTCCTCTCCCAACGTTGTTCAAAACCTGTGACATCTATTGTTGTTGCCACTACAGATTTATTCTGATTTCATTTGGTGCATCCGGAGACGATCCAACCAAATTGAGTATTTTGGCCCAGCAGGCCATTAATCATTCCAATTCCCCTTTTTAAGCTTTGGATATATACGTTTACTCCCATTATTATATCAACCCTACGTAAGTTGGCCATTTTGACATATCCACGTTTGCTATTTTTAATGGAAGAGCTTTGATTAACTTTGGCACCACAATTGCCTCAACCTTAAGATGTCCTTTACAAGGATTTTGCGTCTTAACATGTAATTTTACCTTATATTTTGATTTATTGGATTTTATTAAGGACACGCCACTTGTTTCTGTATATTGTTTAATTTTAGGTAATTTCAATATTTGAGCGGCCTCTTCGGACAAAATGGTGCTCTGTGAACCACATTGATTGTGGGCTCTTAGAGTCGTATATCCTCCATTTACATTTTTTACTTGTATTACAGCTGTGGCCAACAGTGTTGGTTGTGCGGTTACTCAAGTATTAACTCTCTCCTGTTTTTCTTCAAAATGGAGTAAGGTATGGTGTTCCTTACTGCACAATGAACAGACCATTTCATTAGTGCACACTTTATTGCTTGAATGGTTCAAGCATCTTATGCATAGCTGCACTTTTTTGGCTATTTCATACCTTTCCGTAGGTGTCAAACCTTTAAACTTATAGCACTTATATGCTTTGTGCCCGGCAATTTTGCAAATCGGACATTTATCTTCGACTTCCGCATAATTTAAAACAGTTTGTATTGGTTTTTTCTCTTTTTTGGTCATGGCACTTAGCGTACAATATCTTTGCTCCAAGTATTCCATGACATCAGATAGCATTTGAACTTGCCTGGTTTTTCTAATCTGACTCTTATATAATTGTAGAGCCTCTCTGTCAAATTTCCGAAGTATGAGTTGTGCAAATATTATGTCAACTTCATCGGAAAAAATTTGTTTTAATTTTCATTAAGTGCACTGACTCATTAACTATGTCAATCACTCCCTTTACATTTTTTGCGGATTCATTGTTGATCATCGGTAAATCAACGATCCGACTTAATTGTTCGGAAAATACTCTCTGATTATTTTCATACCGCTTGGTTAACAATTCCCAAGCAGCACTATAATTATCAGCTGAACCTGACAATACATGAGCTACCATGCTCCTCGCTTCGCCCTTTAACGCGGATTTCAAATAATTAAATTTAAGTGCAAGACTTAAATCCTCTCTTTTTTCAATCAGTTCCGCAAATAAATCCACAAACAGGTCCCATTGTCTAGGTTCTCCAGAAAACGTGGGTACCTGTATTTTCGGCATCACCGGTAGTTCGCCTCTCACGGTTACATTCTCATTCTTACTTTCCTTATTGTTTATCTTCATTTCTAACACGGGTACAGAATTCCGAACATCGAATTCTAAATCCTCCAAAGTATTTTTAAATTTTGCATCTTTCAACACAACCTGGCACGCCTGTACTTCCTCCCATTGATCTTATTAATATATATTATGCATGCTTCATTGCCTGTTGCATTATCTATAGTGCGTAAATCTTTGGTTACCCTATCCAAATATTCCTGAAGCTGTCGCACTCTATCCATAAATATCTCGTGGTTACCACTAACGTTTTCATTACTGGAGGTCGCATTCCCTCGCGACTCTCCTTTGCTATCATCAAACATTTCTGACATATTCGCTTCTCCTGCAACTAACACTGACTTACTAGTGCCTGGTTTTTCTGACTCTCCTGTAGCTATTATTTGGTCAACTATCTTTAACATTTCTTCATGTATTTTATCTGTGAAATACTGATGATCGAACTTCCCTTGCTGTAGCAATTTGTTATGATTAGGTAACCATCGATTACTAATCTCTTTTACTTCCTCAATCACCTTACTAGTTATGTTTCTGGGATCTAGTGCTTCTAACTGCCTTATCCTGGTATGCAACTCTAACTGCTTCCCTAACAACTTTTCAGTTTTGTTAAGAAACATCTTGTATGGTGTACATAAGTATGTTTGACAATAAATTGATTTTTTTTTTTTAAATATGTATTTACTTATAATGTATTGTTCGTATATATTTTTATATTATTATTTAGCCTTTTATGAATTATATGAATTTTTTTTTTTTGTTTTTTAATCAATTTTATATATTTTTTTTTTTTACTTTCCCTACACGATCATCGCAGTGATCTCCTGTCTATTTGGCGTGTGGCTTTACGGGCCACACTCTAGACCGAGCAACGCAATTATTGCTCAGTTTAACATAGTAACATAGCTTCTCGCGCTAGATGTTTCCGGTGCAGGTCTTCGCACAGGCTGTTGGGGCGCCGATTCTGACTTCTCAGATCTCTTGGCTCCGGGTCTAGCTTGTCGCGCTAGACGGTGCCGGTGCTGGTCTTCGCACAGGCTGTTGGGGCGCCGATGCTGGTCCTCTTGACACAGGTGTACTCGCAATATGGCGAATATAATGGTCCAGGGCAGTCCGCCGGGCACTTCTTCTATGGTGTGGGCTGGATTTTCTTCTTGGGTTCTGCTTTTTGGGACTCGTATGTATTAATTACTTTTATATTTTTAGGCGTAATTTTTGTAGAGGTTGAGCCTTTTTGCTTTAATTTTTGCTGAATCAGCTCGATGTTGTCTAGTTCAGATTGTAATTTATTTGCCTTTGCTCCACAACTAAAAAACCCAATCTTCATTCGTTGAATTCAAAATATGAACTAATTTTATTTACAAAAGTATGGAGTTTATATAGGATTACCTTAGGCTCTAGGAGGTCTAGACTCACACCCACGTATTTGGGGGTTGAAAAATTATTATTTTGGCCACGGCGTCGGCCACTTGACATCCTGTCGTTGTGATCTTTTGGGTTAGTTTAGAATTACAAGTGTTTTTCCCACACCGCGTGTGGCAGATTGTATTTCTATTCATATGCTAGGTTAGTTGTTTGGTACAATTGTATTGTATTTTCTTTAGTGCATCTGATTTGGTGAAGCCAGTTCAGATGAACACGATGTTTATTCTTAAACATTCTGCAAAGGGCCACCATTAATTAATAATTATAGTTAAAGAAGCATGACCAGTTACTTTGCGGACGTTCAACCTAGTCAATCTGATGTTCCTTAACCGATTGTAGCTGAATTCATATTCTTACCAATTCTGCAGCATGTATTACTGAGTTGGCTTCTACTGGTTTTAATAATATTTGGCATATTACCTAACGATTTATGTTTCTGGATATCTACCCACTCCTGATGTGTATTACTGTGCTGACTTCTACCCTTTTTATAAGATGGAGAATTTAAAAAATAACTACCTCCACTTTTTGAATTGTTCCAATGTGCTCTTCGCTCCACCATTTTTAAATGTCGCTGATTGCTAAAATATGATTGGCTATTCTGGTTACCATTAAATGTTGTCCTTTTATAATTATTTTGCCATATCTTCCTTTTTGGTACTATAGTTTCTGACAATTTGTTACCGGAATCTATTTTGATATTATTTTTTAGATACTCATTATCTAATTGACCCATTGCCTTTGGAATATTCTCATTTTGTACTGGCTCTGGGATATATACTTTTTGTTCCCCAATTTTCACTTTACCTCCAATGTGAGGTCCTGCCGGGGGCCATAAATTTAGTTCTTGAGTTTTCCTGTTGTATTTCTTTGGAATTGTGTTGTATTTATTTTGAAATTTACCTTTCCTCTCCCAACGTTGTTCAAAACCTGTGACATCTATTGTTGTTGCCACTACAGATTTATTCTGATTTGATTTGGTGCATCCCGAGACGATCCAACCAAATTGAGTATTTTGGCCCAGCAGGCCATCAATCATTCCAATTCCCCTTTTTAAGCTTTGGGTATATACGTTTACTCCCATTATTATATCAACCCTACCAGGTTTATTAAAGGTAGGATCAGCTAGCACGTAAGTTGGCCATTTTGACATATCCACGTTTGCTATTTTTAATGGAAGAGCTTTCATTAACTTTGGCACCACAATTGCCTCAACCTTAAGATGTCCTTTACAAGGATTTTGCGTCTTAACATGTAATTTTACCTTATATTTTGATTTATTGGATTTTATTAAGGACACGCCACTTATTTCTGTATATTGTTTAATTTTAGGTAATTTCAATATTTTTCTCTTCTTTGCTCATGGCACTTAGCGTACAATATCTTTGCTCCAAGTATTCCATGACATCAGATAGCATTTGAACTTGCCTGGTTTTTCTAATCTGACTCTTATATAATTGTAGAGCCTCTCTGTCAAATTTCCGAAGTCTGAGTTGTGCAAATATTATGTCAACTTCATCGGACAAATTTGTTTTAATTTTCATTAAGTGCACTGACTCATTAACTATGTCAATCACTCCCTTTACATTTTTTGCGGATTCATTGTTGATCATCGGAAAATCAACGATCCGACTTAATTGTTCGGAAAATACCCTCCGATTATTTTCATACCGCTTGGTTAACAATTCCCAAGCAGCACTATAATTATCAGCTGAACCTGACAATAGATGAGCTACCATGCTCCTCGCTTAGCCCTTTAACGCGGATTTCAAATAATTAAATTTAAGAGCAAGACTTAAATCCATTCTTTTTTCAATCAGTTCCGCAAATAAATCCACAAACAGGTCCCATTCTCTAGGTTCTCCAGAAAACGTGGGTACCTGTATTTTCGGCAACACCGGTAGTTCGCCTCTCACGGTTACATTCTCATTCTTACTTTCCTTATTGTTTATCTTCATTTCTAACATATACAGAATTCCAAACATCGAATTCTAAATCCTCCAAAGTATTTTTAAATTTTGCATCTTTCAACACAACCTGGCACGCCTGTACTTTCTCCCATTGATCTTATTAATATATATTATGCATGCTTCATTGCCTGTTGCATTATCTATAGTGCGTAAATCTTTCGTTACCCTATCCAAATATTCCTGAAGCTGTCGGACTCTATCCATAAATATCTCGTGGTTACCACTAACGTTTTCATTGCTGGAGGTCGCATTCCCTCGCGACTCTCCTTTGCTATCATCAAACATTTCTGACATATTCGCTTCTCCTGCAACTAACACTGACTTACTAGTGCCTGGTTTTTCTGACTCTCCTGTAGCTATTATTTGGTCAACTATCTTTAACATTTCTTCATGTATTTTATCTGTGAAATACTGATGACCGAACTTCCCTTGCTGTAGCAATTTGTTATGATTAGGTAACCATCGATTACTAATCTCTTTTACTTCCTCAATCACCTTACTAGTTATGTTTCTGGGATCTAGTGCTTCTAACTGCCTTATCCTGGTATGCAACTCTAACTGCTTCCCTAACAACTTTTCAGTTTTGTTAAGAAACATCTTGTATGGTGTACATAAGTATGTTTGACAATAAATTGATTTTTTTTTTTTTAAATATGTATTTATTTATAATGTATTGTTCGTATATATTTTTATATTATTATTTAGCCTTTTATGAATTATATGAATTTTTTTTTTTGTTTTTTAATCAATTTTATATATTTTTTTTTTTACTTTCCCTACACGATCATCGCAGTGATCTCCTGTCTATTTGGCGTGTGGCTTTACGGGCCACACTTTAGACCGAGCAACGCAATTATTGCTCAGTTTAACATAGTAACATAGCTTCTCGCGCTAGATGTTTCCGGTGCAGGTCTTCGCACAGGCTGTTGGGGCGCCGATTCTGACTTCTCAGATCTCTTGGCTCCGGGTCTAGCTTGTCGCGCTAGACGGTGCCGGTGCTGGTCTTCGCACAGGCTGTTGGGGCGCCGATGCTGGTCCTCTTGACACAGGTGTACTCGCAATATGGCGAATATAATGGTCCAGGGCAGTCCGCCGGGCACTTCTTCTATGGTGTGGGCTGGATTTTCTTCTTGGGTTCTGCTTTTTGGGACTCGTATGTATTAATTACTTTTATATTTTTAGGCGTAATTTTTGTAGAGGTTGAGCCTTTTTGCTTTAATTTTTGCTGAATCAGCTCGATGTTGTCTAGTTCAGATTGTAATTTATTTGCCTTTGCTCCACAACTAAAAAACCCCATCTTCATTCGTTGAATTCAAAATATGAACTAATTTTATTTACAAAAGTATGGAGTTTATATAGGATTACCTTAGGCTCTAGGAGGTCTAGACTCACACCCACGTATTTGGGGGTTGAAAAATTATTATTTTGGCCACGGCGTCGGCCACTTGACATCCTGTCGTTGTGATCTTTTGGGTTAGTTTAGAATTACAAGTGTTTTTCCCACACCGCGTGTGGCAGATTGTATTTCTATTCATATGCTAGGTTAGTTGTTTGGTACAATTGTATTGTATTTTCTTTAGTGCATCTGATTTGGTGAAGCCAGTTCAGATGAACACGATGTTTATTCTTAAACATTCTGCAAAGGGCCACCATTAATTAATAATTATAGTTAAAGAAGCATGACCAGTTACTTTGCGGACGTTCAACCTAGTCAATCTGATGTTCCTTAACCGATTGTAGCTGAATTCATATTCTTACCAATTCTGCAGCATGTATTACTGAGTTGGCTTCTACTGGTTTTAATAATATTTGGCATATTACCTAACGATTTATGTTTCGGGATATCTACCCACTCCTGATGTGTATTACTGTGCTGACTTCTACCCTTTTTATAAGATGGAGAATTTAAAAAATAACTACCTCCACTTTTTGAATTGTTCCAATGTGCTCTTCGCTCCACCATTTTTAAATGTCGCTGATTGCTAAAATATGATTGGCTATTCTGGTTACCATTAAATGTTGTCCTTTTATAATTATTTTGCCATATCTTCCTTTTTGGTACTATAGTTTCTGACAATTTGTTACCGGAATCTATTTTGATATTATTTTTTAGATACTCATTATCTAATTGACCCATTGCCTTTGGAATATTCTCATTTTGTACTGGCTCTGGGATATATACTTTTTGTTCCCCAATTTTCACTTTACCTCCAATGTGAGGTCCTGCCGGGGGCCATAAATTTAGTTCTTGAGTTTTCCTGTTGTATTTCTTTGGAATTGTGTTGTATTTATTTTGAAATTTACCTTTCCTCTCCCAACGTTGTTCAAAACCTGTGACATCTATTGTTGTTGCCACTACAGATTTATTCTGATTTGATTTGGTGCATCCCGAGACGATCCAACCAAATTGAGTATTTTGGCCCAGCAGGCCATCAATCATTCCAATTCCCCTTTTTAAGCTTTGGGTATATACGTTTACTCCCATTATTATATCAACCCTACCAGGTTTATTAAAGGTAGGATCAGCTAGCACGTAAGTTGGCCATTTTGACATATCCACGTTTGCTATTTTTAATGGAAGAGCTTTCATTAACTTTGGCACCACAATTGCCTCAACCTTAAGATGTCCTTTACAAGGATTTTGCGTCTTAACATGTAATTTTACCTTATATTTTGATTTATTGGATTTTATTAAGGACACGCCACTTATTTCTGTATATTGTTTAATTTTAGGTAATTTCAATATTTGAGCGGCCTCTTCGGACAAAATGGTGCTCTGTGAACCACATTGATTGTGGGCTCTTAGAGTCGTATATCCTCCATTTACATTTTTTACTTGTATTACAGCTGTGGCCAACAGTGTTGGTTGTGCGGTTACTCAAGTATTAACTCTCTCCTGTTTTTCTTCAAAATGGAGTAAGGTATGGTGTTCCTTACTGCACAATGAACAGACCATTTCATTAGTGCACACTTTATTGCTTGAATGGTTCAAGCATCTTATGCATAGCTGCACTTTTTTGGCTATTTCATACCTTTTCGTAGGTGTCAAACCTTTAAACTTATAGCACTTATATGCTTTGTGCCCGGCAATTTTGCAAATCGGACATTTATCTTCGACTTCCGCATAATTTAAAACAGTTTGTATTGGTTTTTTCTCTTCTTTGGTCATGGCACTTAGCGTACAATATCTTTGCTCCAAGTATTCCATGACATCAGATAGCATTTGAACTTGCCTGGTTTTTCTAATCTGACTCTTATATAATTGTAGAGCCTCTCTGTCAAATTTCCGAAGTCTGAGTTGTGCAAATATTATGTCAACTTCATCGGACAAATTTGTTTTAATTTTCATTAAGTGCACTGACTCATTAACTATATCAATCACTCCCTTTACATTTTTTGCGGATTCATTGTTGATCATCGGAAAATCAACGATCCGACTTAATTGTTTGGAAAATACCCTCCGATTATTTTCATACCGCTTGGTTAACAATTCCCAAGCAGCACTATAATTATCAGCTGAACCTGACAATAGATGAGCTACCATGCTCCTCGCTTAGCCCTTTAACGCGGATTTCAAATAATTAAATTTAAGAGCAAGACTTAAATCCATTCTTTTTTCAATCAGTTCCGCAAATAAATCCACAAACAGGTCCCATTCTCTAGGTTCTCCAGAAAACGTGGGTACCTGTATTTTCGGCAACACCGGTAGTTCGCCTCCCACGGTTACATTCTCATTCTTACTTTCCTTATTGTTTATCTTCATTTCTAACACGGATACAGAATTCCGAACATCGAATTCTAAATCCTCCAAAGTATTTTTAAATTTTGCATCTTTCAACACAACCTGGCACGCCTGTACTTTCTCCCATTGATCTTATTAATATATATTATGCATGCTTCATTGCCTGTTGCATTATCTATAGTGCGTAAATCTTTCGTTACCCTATCCAAATATTCCTGAAGCTGTCGGACTCTATCCATAAATATCTCGTGGTTACCACTAACGTTTTCATTGCTGGAGGTCGCATTCCCTCGCGACTCTCCTTTGCTATCATCAAACATTTCTGACATATTCGCTTCTCCTGCAACTAACACTGACTTACTAGTGCCTGGTTTTTCTGACTCTCCTGTAGCTATTTTTTGGTCAACTATCTTTAACATTCCTTCATGTATTTTATCTCTGAAATACTGATGATCGAACTTCCCTTGCTGTAGCAATTTGTTATGATTAGGTAACCATCGATTACTAATCTCTTTTACTTCCTCAATCACGTTGCTAGTTATGTTTCTGGGATCTAGTGCTTCTAACTGCCTTATCCTGGTATGCAACTCTATCTGCTTCCCTAACAACTTTTCAGTTTTGTTAAGAAACATTTTGTATGTTTGTATGTTTGACAATAAATTGATTTTTTTTTTTTTTAAATATGTATTTACTTATATGAATGTATTATTATTGAGCCTTTTATGAACTATATGCATTTTTTTTTTTTTTGTTTTTTAATCAATTTTACACGATCATCGCAGTGATCTCCTGTCTATTTGGCGTGTGGCTTTACGGGCCACACTCTAGACCGAGCAACGCAATTATTGCTCAGTTTAACATAGTAACATTTTCTCTTTTGCAAACAATTTTATTTTATGATGTATTTGATTGTTGGGCGCTCTTCGTAGCGCTATCGGTCCTACTGCATTCCGGGTCTAGCTTCTCGCGCTAGATGTTGCCGGTGCAGGTCTTCGCACAGGCTGTTGGGGCGCCGATTCTGACTTCTCAGATCTCTTGGCTCCGGGTCTAGCTTGTCGCGCTAGACGGTGCCGGTGCTGGTCTTCGCACAGGCTGTTGGGGCGCCGATGCTGGTCCTCTTGACACAGGTGTACTCGCGATATGGCGAATATAATGGTCCAGGGCAGTCCGCCGGACACTTCTTCTATGGTGTGGGCTGGATTTTCTTCTTGGGTTCTGCTTTTTGGGATTCGTATGTATTAATTACTTTTATATTTTTAGGCGTAATTTTTGTAGAGGTTGAGCCTTTTTGCTTTAATTTTTGCTGAATCAGCTCGATGTTGTCTAGTTCAGATTGTAATTTATTTGCCTTTGCCCCACAACTAAAAAACCCAATCTTCATTCGTTGAATTCAAAATATGAACTAATTTTATTTACAAAAGTATGGAGTTTATATAGGATTACCTTAGGCTCTAGGAGGTCTAGACTCACACCCACGTATTTGGGGGTTGAAAAATTATTATTTTGGCCACGGCGTCGGCCACTTGACATCCTGTCGTTGTGATCTTTTGGGTTAGTTTAGAATTACAAGTGTTTTTCCCACACCGCGTGTGGCAGATTGTATTTCTATTCATATGCTAGGTTAGTTGTTTGGTACAATTGTATTGTATTTTCTTTAGTGCATCTGATTTGGTGCAGCCAGTTCAGATGAACACGATGTTTATTCTTAAACATTCTGCAAAGGGCCACCATTAATTAATAATTATAGTTAAAGAAGCATGACCAGTTACTTTGCGGACGTTCAACCTAGTCAATCTGATGTTCCTTAACCGATTGTAACTGAATTCATATTCTTACCAATTCTGCAGCATGTATTACTGAGTTGGCTTCTACTGGTTTTAATAATATTTGGCATATTACCTAACGATTTATGTTTCGGGATATCTACCCACTCCTGATGTGTATTACTGTGCTGACTTCTACCCTTTTTATAAGATGGAGAATTTAAAAAATAACTACCACCACTTTTTGAATTGTTCCAATGTGCTCTTCGCTCCACCATTTTTAAATGTCGCTGATTGCTAAAATATGATTGGCTATTCTGGTTACCATTAAATGTTGTCCTTTTATAATTATTTTGCCATATCTGCCTTTTTGGTACTATAGTTTCTGACAATTTGTTACCGGAATCTATTTTGATATTATTTTTTAGATAATCATTATCTAATTGACCTATTGCCTTTGGAATATTCTCATTTTGTACTGGCTCTGGGATATATACTTTTTGTTCCCCAATTTTCACTTTACCTCCAATGTGGGGTCCTGCCGGGGGCCATAAATTTATTTCTTGAGTTTTCCTGTTGTATTTCTTTGGAATTGTGTTGTATTTATTTTGAAATTTACCTTTCCTCTCCCAACGTTGTTCAAAACCTGTGACATCTATTGTTGTTGCCACTACAGATTTATTCTGATTTGATTTGGTGCATCCCGAGACGATCCAACCAAATTGAGTATTTTGGCCCAGCAGGCCATCAATCATTCCAATTCCCCTTTTTAAGCTTTGGGTATATACGTTTACTCCCATTATTATATCAACCCTACCAGGTTTATTAAAGGTAGGATCAGCTAGCACGTAAGTTGGCCATTTTGACATATCCACGTTTGCTATTTTTAATGGAAGAGCTTTGATTAACTTTGGCACCACAATTGCCTCAACCTTAAGATGTCCTTTACAAGGATTTTGCGTTTTAACATGTAATATTACCTTATATTTTGATTTATTGGATTTTATTAAGGACACGCCACTTATTTCTGTATATTGTTTAATTTTAGGTAATTTCAATATTTGAGCGGCCTCTTCGGACAAAATGGTGCTCTGTGAACCACAATCAATAAGGGCTCTTAGAGTCGTATATTCTCCATTTACATTTTTTACTTGTATTACAGCTGTGGTCAACAGTGTTGGTTGTGCGGTTACTCAAGTATTAACTCTCTCCTGTTTTTCTTCAAAATGGAGTAAGGTATGGTGTTCCTTACTGCACAATGAACAGACCATTTCATTAGTGCACACTTTATTGCTTGAATGGTTCAAGCATCTTATGCATAGCTGCACTTTTTTGGCTATTTCATACCTTTCCGTAGGTGTCAAACCTTTAAACTTATAGCACTTATATGCTTTGTGCCCGGCAATTTTGCAAATCGGACATTTATCTTCGACTTCCGCATAATTTAAAACAGTTTGTATTGGTTTTTTCTCTTCTTTGGTCATGGCACTTAGCGTACAATATCTTTGCTCCAAGTATTCCATGACATCAGATAGCATTTGAACTTGCCTGGTTTTTCTAATCTGACTCTTATATAATTGTAGAGCCTCTCTGTCAAATTTCCGAAGTCTGAGTTGTGCAAATATTATGTCAACTTCATCGGACAAATTTGTTTTAATTTTCATTAAGTGCACTGACTCATTAACTATATCAATCACTCCCTTTACATTTTTTGCGGATTCATTGTTGATCATCGGAAAATCAACGATCCGACTTAATTGTTTGGAAAATACCCTCCGATTATTTTCATACCGCTTGGTTAACAATTCCCAAGCAGCACTATAATTATCAGCTGAACCTGACAATAGATGAGCTACCATGCTCCTCGCTTAGCCCTTTAACGCGGATTTCAAATAATTAAATTTAAGAGCAAGACTTAAATCCATTCTTTTTTCAATCAGTTCCGCAAATAAATCCACAAACAGGTCCCATTCTCTAGGTTCTCCAGAAAACGTGGGTACCTGTATTTTCGGCAACACCGGTAGTTCGCCTCCCACGGTTACATTCTCATTCTTACTTTCCTTATTGTTTATCTTCATTTCTAACACGGATACAGAATTCCGAACATCGAATTCTAAATCCTCCAAAGTATTTTTAAATTTTGCATCTTTCAACACAACCTGGCACGCCTGTACTTTCTCCCATTGATCTTATTAATATATATTATGCATGCTTCATTGCCTGTTGCATTATCTATAGTGCGTAAATCTTTCGTTACCCTATCCAAATATTCCTGAAGCTGTCGGACTCTATCCATAAATATCTCGTGGTTACCACTAACGTTTTCATTGCTGGAGGTCGCATTCCCTCGCGACTCTCCTTTGCTATCATCAAACATTTCTGACATATTCGCTTCTCCTGCAACTAACACTGACTTACTAGTGCCTGGTTTTTCTGACTCTCCTGTAGCTATTTTTTGGTCAACTATCTTTAACATTCCTTCATGTATTTTATCTCTGAAATACTGATGATCGAACTTCCCTTGCTGTAGCAATTTGTTATGATTAGGTAACCATCGATTACTAATCTCTTTTACTTCCTCAATCACGTTGCTAGTTATGTTTCTGGGATCTAGTGCTTCTAACTGCCTTATCCTGGTATGCAACTCTATCTGCTTCCCTAACAACTTTTCAGTTTTGTTAAGAAACATTTTGTATGTTTGTATGTTTGACAATAAATTGATTTTTTTTTTTTTTTAAATATGTATTTACTTATATGAATGTATTATTATTGAGCCTTTTATGAACTATATGCATTTTTTTTTTTTGTTTTTTAATCAATTTTACACGATCATCGCAGTGATCTCCTGTCTATTTGGCGTGTGGCTTTACGGGCCACACTCTAGACCGAGCAACGCAATTATTGCTCAGTTTAACATAGTAACATTTTCTCTTTTGCAAACAATTTTATTTTATGATGTATTTGATTGTTGGGCGCTCTTCGTAGCGCTATCGGTCCTACTGCATTCCGGGTCTAGCTTCTCGCGCTAGATGTTGCCGGTGCAGGTCTTCGCACAGGCTGTTGGGGCGCCGATTCTGACTTCTCAGATCTCTTGGCTCCGGGTCTAGCTTGTCGCGCTAGACGGTGCCGGTGCTGGTCTTCGCACAGACTGTTGGGGCGCCGATGCTGGTCCTCTTGACACAGGTGTACTCGCGATATGGCGAATATAATGGTCCAGGGCAGTCCGCCGGACACTTCTTCTATGGTGTGGGCTGGATTTTCTTCTTGGGTTCTGCTTTTTGGGATTCGTATGTATTAATTACTTTTATATTTTTAGGCGTAATTTTTGTAGAGGTTGAGCCTTTTTGCTTTAATTTTTGCTGAATCAGCTCGATGTTGTCTAGTTCAGATTGTAATTTATTTGCCTTTGCCCCACAACTAAAAAACCCAATCTTCATTCGTTGAATTCAAAATATGAACTAATTTTATTTACAAAAGTATGGAGTTTATATAGGATTACCTTAGGCTCGAGGAGGTCTAGACTCACACCCACGTATTTGGGGGTTGAAAAATTATTATTTTGGCCACGGCGTCGGCCACTTGACATCCTGTCGTTGTGATCTTTTGGGTTAGTTTAGAATTACAAGTGTTTTTCCCACACCGCGTGTGGCAGATTGTATTTCTATTCATATGCTAGGTTAGTTGTTTGGTACAAAGGTACAGTTGTATTGTATTTTCTTTAGTGCATCTGATTTGGTGCAGCCAGTTCAGATGAACACGATGTTTATTCTTAAATATCTGCAAAGGGCCACCATTAATTAATAATTATAGTTAAAGAAGCATGACCAGTTACTTTGCGGACGGTCAACCTAGTCAATCTGATGTTCCTTAACCGATTGTAACTGAATTCATATTCTTACCAATTCTGCAGCATGTATTACTGAGTTGGCTTCTACTGGTTTTAATAATATTTGGCATATTACCTAACGATTTATGTTTCGGAATATCTACCCACTCCTGATGTGTATTACTGTGCTGACTTCTACCCTTTTTATAAGATGGAGAATTTAAAAAATAACTACCTCCACTTTTTGAATTGTTCCAATGTGCTTTTCGCTCCACCATTTTTAAATGTCGCTGATTGCTAAAATATGATTGGCTATTCTGGTTACCATTAAATGTTGTCCTTTTATAATTATTTTGCCATATCTGCCTTTTTGGTACTATAGTTTCTGACAATTTGTTACCGGAATCTATTTTGATATTATTTTTTAGATAATCATTATCTAATTGACCCATTGCCTTTGGAATATTCTCATTTTGTACTGGCTCTGGGATATATACTTTTTGTTCCCCAATTTTCACTTTACCTCCAATGTGAGGTCCTGCCGGGGGCCATAAATTTATTTCTTGAGTTTTCCTGTTGTATTTCTTTGGAATTGTGTTGTATTTATTTTGAAATTTACCTTTCCTCTCCCAACGTTGTTCAAAACCTGTGACATCTATTGTTGTTGCCACTACAGATTTATTCTGATTTGATTTGGTGCATCCCGAGACGATCCAACCAAATTGAGTATTTTGGCCCAGCAGGCCATCAATCATTCCAATTCCCCTTTTTAAGCTTTGGGTATATACGTTTACTCCCATTATTATATCAACCCTACCAGGTTTATTAAAGGTAGGATCAGCTAGCACGTAAGTTGGCCATTTTGACATATCCACGTTTGCTATTTTTAATGGAAGAGCTTTGATTAACTTTGGCACCACAATTGCCTCAACCTTAAGATGTCCTTTACAAGGATTTTGCGTCTTAACATGTAATTTTACCTTATATTTTGATTTATTGGATTTTATTAAGGACACGCCACTTATTTCTGTATATTGTTTAATTTTAGGTAATTTCAATATTTGAGCGGCCTCTTCGGACAAAATGGTGCTCTGTGAACCACAATCAATAAGGGCTCTTAGAGTCGTATATCCTCCATTTACATTTTTTACTTGTATTACAGCTGTGGTCAACAGTGTTGGTTGTGCGGTTACTCAAGTATTAACTCTCTCCTGTTTTTCTTCAAAATGGAGTAAGGTATGGTGTTCCTTACTGCACAATGAACAGACCATTTCATTAGTGCACACTTTATTGCTTGAATGGTTCAAGCATCTTATGCATAGCTGCACTTTTTTGGCTATTTCATACCTTTCCGTAGGTGTCAAACCTTTAAACTTATAGCACTTATATGCTTTGTGCCCGGCAATTTTGCAAATCGGACATTTATCTTCGACTTCCGCATAATTTAAAACAGTTTGTATTGGTTTTTTCTCTTCTTTGGTCATGGCACTTAGCGTACAATATCTTTGCTCCAAGTATTCCATGACATCAGATAGCATTTGAACTTGCCTGGTTTTTCTAATCTGACTCTTATATAATTGTAGAGCCTCTCTGTCAAATTTCCGAAGTATGAGTTGTGCAAATATTATGTCAACTTCATCGGAAAAAATTTGTTTTAATTTTCATTAAGTGCACTGACTCATTAACTATGTCAATCACTCCCTTTACATTTTTTTGCGGATTCATTGTTGATCATCGGTAAATCAACGATCCGACTTAATTGTTCGGAAAATACTCTCTGATTATTTTCATACCGCTTGGTTAACAATTCCCAAGCAGCACTATAATTATCAGCTGAACCTGACAATAGATGAGCTACCATGCTCCTCGCTTAGCCCTTTAACGCGGATTTCAAATAATTAAATTTAAGAGCAAGACTTAAATCCATTCTTTTTTCAATCAGTTCCGCAAATAAATCCACAAACAGGTCCCATTCTCTAGGTTCTCCAGAAAACGTGGGTACCTGTATTTTCGGCAACACCGGTAGTTCGCCTCCCACGGTTACATTCTCATTCTTACTTTCCTTATTGTTTATCTTCATTTCTAACACGGATACAGAATTCCGAACATCGAATTCTAAATCTTCCAAAGTATTTTTAAACTTTGCATCTTTCAACACAACCTGGCACGCCTGTACTTTCTCCCATAAATAATTGATTTTATTAATATATATTATGCATGCCTCATTGCCTGTTGCATTATCTATAGTGCGTAAATCTTTCGTTACCCTATCCAAATATTCCTGAAGCTGTCGGACTCTATTCATAAATATCTCGTGGTTACCACTAACGTTTTCATTACTGGAGGTCGCATTCCCTCGCGACTCTCCTTTGCTATCATCAAACATTTCTGACATATTCGCTTCTCCTGCAACTAACACTGACTTACTAGTGCCTGGTTTTTCTCACTCTCCTGTAGCTATTATTTGGTCAACTATCTTTAACATTCCTTCATGTATTTTATCTGTGAAATACTGATGATCGAACTTCCCTTGCTGTAGCAATTTGTTATGATTAGGTAACCATCGATTACTAATCTCTTTTACTTCCTCAATCACGTTGCTAGTTATGTTTCTGGGATCTAGTGCTTCTAACTGCCTTATCCTGGTATGCAACTCTAACAACTTTTCAGTTTTGTTAAGAAACATTTTGTATGGTGTATGTATGTTTGACAATAAATTGATTTTTTTTTTTTTTAAATATGTATTTACTTATATGAATGTATTATTATTGAGCCTTTTATGAACTATATGAATTTTTTTTTTTTGTTTTTTAATCAATTTTATATATTTTTTTTTTACTTTCCCTACACGATCATCGCAGTGATCTCCTGTCTATTTGGCGTGTGGCTTTACGGGCCACACTCTAGACCGAGCAACGCAATTATTGCTCAGTTTAACATAGTAACATTTTCTCTTTTGCAAACAATTTTATTTTATGATGTATTTGATTGTTGGGCGCTCTTCGTAGCGCTATCGGTCCTACTGCATTCCGGGTCTAGCTTCTCGCGCTAGATGTTGCCGGTGCAGGTCTTCGCACAGGCTGTTGGGGCGCCGATTCTGACTTCTCAGATCTCTTGGCTCCGGGTCTAGCTTGTCGCGCTAGACGGTGCCGGTGCTGGTCTTCGCACAGGCTGTTGGGGCACCGATGCTGGTCCTCTTGACACAGGTGTACTCGCGATATGGCGAATATAATGGTCCAGGGCAGTCCCCCGGACACTTCTTCTATGGTGTGGGCTGGATTTTCTTCTTGGGTTCTGCTTTTTGGGATTCGTATGTATTAATTACTTTTATATTTTTAGGCGTAATTTTTGTAGAGGTTGAGCCTTTTTGCTTTAATTTTTGCTGAATCAACTCGATGTTGTCTAGTTCAGATTGTAATTTATGCGACGTTTTGGACTTTATTTTTATAGTTAGTTGTCTTATACAAATTATTATTAAACTATCATTAGTAAGATACTTATAGTTAAAGAAGCATGACCAGTTACTTTGCGGACGTTCAACCTAGTCAATCTGATGTTCCTTAACCGATTGTAACTGAATTCATATTCTTACCAATTCTGCAGCATGTATTACTGAGTTGGCTTCTACTGGTTTTAATAATATTTGGCATATTACCTAACGATTTATGTTTCGGGATATCTACCCACTCCTGTTGTGTATTACTGTGCTGACTTCTACCCTTTTTATAAGATGGAGAATTTAAAAAATAACTACCTCCACTTTTTGAATTGTTCCAATGTGCTCTTCGCTCCACCATTTTTAAATGTCGCTGATTGCTAAAATATGATTGGCTATTCTGGTTACCATTAAATGTTGTCCTTTTATAATTATTTTGCCATATCTGCCTTTTTGGTACTATAGTTTCTGACAATTTGTTACCGGAATCTATTTTGATATTATTTTTTAGATAATCATTATCTAATTGACCCATTGCCTTTGGAATATTCTCATTTTGTACTGGCTCTGGGATATATACTTTTTGTTCCCCAATTTTCACTTTACCTCCAATGTGAGGTCCTGCCGGGGGCCATAAATTTATTTCTTGAGTTTTCCTGTTGTATTTCTTTGGAATTGTGTTGTATTTATTTTGAAATTTACTTTTCCTCTCCCAACGTTGTTCAAAACCTGTGACATCTATTGTTGTTGCCACTACAGATTTATTCTGATTTGATTTGGTGCATCCCGAGACGATCCAACCAAATTGAGTATTTTGGCCCAGCAGGCCATCAATCATTCCAATTCCCCTTTTTAAGCTTTGGGTATATACGTTTACTCCCATTATTATATCAACCCTACCAGGTTTATTAAAGGTAGGATCAGCTAGCACGTAAGTTGGCCATTTTGACATATCCACGTTTGCTATTTTTAATGGAAGAGCTTTGATTAACTTTGGCACCACAATTGCCTCAACTTTAAGATGTCCTTTACAAGGATTTTGCGTCTTAACATGTAATTTTACCTTATATTTTGATTTATTGGATTTTATTAAGGACACGCCACTTATTTCTGTATATTGTTTATTTTTAGGTAATTTCAATATTTGAGCGGCCTCTTCGGACAAAATGGTGCTCTGTGAACCACATTGATTGTGGGCTCTTAGAGTCGTATATCCTCCATTTACATTTTTTACTTGTATTACAGCTGTGGCCAACAGTGTTGGTTGTGCGGTTACTCAAGTATTAACTCTCTCCTGTTTTTCTTCAAAATGGAGTAAGGTATGGTGTTCCTTACTGCACAATGAACAGACCATTTCATTAGTGCACACTTTATTGCTTGAATGGTTCAAGCATCTTATGCATAGCTGCACTTTTTTGGCTATTTCATACCTTTCCGTAGGTGTCAAACCTTTAAACTTATAGCACTTATATGCTTTGTGCCCGGCAATTTTGCAAATCGGACATTTATCTTCGACTTCCGCATAATTTAAAACAGTTTGTATTGGTTTTTTCTCTTCTTTGGTCATGGCACTTAGCGTACAATACCTTTGCTCCAAGTATTCCATGACATCAGATAGCATTTGAACTTGCCTGGTTTTTCTAATCTGACTCTTATATAATTGTAGAGCCTCTCTGTCAAATTTCCGAAGTCTGAGTTGTGCAAATATTATGTCAACTTCATCGGACAAATTTGTTTTAATTTTCATTAAGTGCACTGACTCATTAACTATGTCAATCACTCCCTTTACATTTTTTGCGGATTCATTGTTGATCATTGGAAAATCAACGATCCGACTTAATTGTTCGGAAAATACCCTGCGATTATTTTCATACCGCTTGGTTAACAATTCCCAAGCAGCACTATAATTATCAGCTGAACCTGACAATAGATGAGCTACCATGCTCCTCGCTTAGCCCTTTAACGCGGATTTCAAATAATTAAATTTAAGAGCAAGACTTAAATCCATTCTTTTTTCAATCAGTTCCGCAAATAAATCCACAAACAGGTCCCATTCTCTAGGTTCTCCAGAAAACGTGGGTACCTGTATTTTCGGCAACACCGGTAGTTCGCCTCTCACGTTTACATTCTCATTCTTACTTTCCTTATTGTTTATCTTCATTTCTAACACGGATACAGAATTCCGAACATCGAATTCTAAATCTTCCAAAGTATTTTTAAATTTTGCATCTTTCAACACAACCTGGCACGCCTGTACTTTCTCCCATAAATAATTGATTTTATTAATATATATTATGCATGTCTCATTGCCTGTTGCATTATCTATAGTGCGTAAATCTTTCGTTACCCTATCCAAATATTCCTGAAGCTGTCGGACTCTATTCATAAATATCTCGTGGTTACCACTAACGTTTTCATTGCTGGAGGTCGCATTCCCTCGCGACTCTCCTTTGCTATCATCAAACATTTCTGACATATTCGCTTCTCCTGCAACTAACACTGACTTACTAGTGCCTGGTTTTTCTGACTCTCCTGTAGCTATTATTTGGTCAACTATCTTTAACATTCCTTCATGTATTTTATCTGTGAAATACTGATGATCGAACTTCCCTTGCTGTAGCAATTTGTTATGATTAGGTAACCATCGATTACTAATCTCTTTTACTTACTCAACCACCTTGCTAGTTATGTTTCTGGGATCTAGTGCTTCTAACTGCCTTATCCTGGCAACTCTAACTGCTTCCCTAACAACTTTTCAGTTTTGTTAAGAAACATTTTGTATGGTGTATGTAAGTATGTTTGACAATAAATTGATTTTTTTTTTTTAAATATGTATTTACTTATATGAATGTATTTTTCGTATATATTTTTATATTATTATTGAGCCTTTTATGAATTATATGAAGTTTTTTTTTGTTTTTTAATCAATTTTATATATTTTTGAAGTGAAAACTTCTTTAGAATCGTTGGGAGTGATTTAAGACTCGATGAAACGAAAAAGCGACACTAAAAAGAGATATACATATAGATCTTATAGTATATAGCCTGTGAGAGAATGAGATAGAACAGAGTTATATAGCGTTCCTTATTCTCCGTCTCCTCTTTGTGCGGTGCTTCGTAGCCTCCCCACTCTTGGTTACGAAGCGTTATATGTTGATATACGTATATGTGTGTGGCTGCGCACTGCTGAGCCACGCTAGTAGAGTGAGTATTGTAGTATGTATACTACACTGCCTAATACTTGCTTTAGTGTTAGTTCAAGCGTCATACGTATGTATGTTTGTATGTATGCTAGTACGTATGTGTGCGCGCCTGAGTTAACATCTCTGTTAGCTCTGTCCAATACAGCAGGTTCCGGTTACACATACACACAAACTTGTGGGCACATATAACCGTCTAGCGCAATAAGAACAAGAAAAAAAAAAAAAATTGTACAACAACTTATGTGTTGGTTTAAACAGCTTTTTTTTTTTTTTTTTTTTTTGAGTATGAAAACCAGAGGCTAGTTTGGCTCCTTTTACTTTGGTCCCTTGGGAATCACAAAGTTGGGGAAAGTTAGACTATTTTTATAGTAGTGTTTTTTGTTCATAGTTTTAAATATTTTATTTGAATCAATTTTGTTGTTGGTTTCTTTTTTTTTTTTTTTTTTTTTTTTATATATATGTATATATATACCTTACCCCTTTCACTTTCTGCTAATATTGTTGGGCCTTTGCTCGCTCCAGTTGACAAACTTGAAGCATTCGAATTTCACAGCTTGTTGTTTAATTTGCACACACTTTGACTTCTATCTACTTTTCTTTTATATATATTTTTTTTTTTTTTTTTTTGAAGATCGATGTTGCTTCCAAGGCGGTTGAAAATTAAATGACTCGCTGCCCAAAGGTTAGGAAACTACAAAATTTGCGACGCCACTCGTCAAACAATTCTGACTGTCGCGACATCGGTGTCGTTCTGTTCTAACGGACACGTAAAGCCACCAAAATGTGCGACTCGCGACGCGGTCAGACGAAAAAAGACGCTTGTCGCGAAGCAACTTTGTACCGTTGCGGCATCTCCGTCACTCTGACGAGACATGCAAGTCTGCAAAATGTAGCAAACGACAATGTCGCCTGTTACGCAGCCTGTACCGCGACGCGGTCAGAACAAAAAGATGATGAAGTAGAGACGCTTGTCGCGAAGCAACTTTGTACCGTTGCGGCATCTTCGTCACTCTGACGAGACACGCAAGTCTGCAAAATGTAGCAAACGACAATGTCGCCTGTTACGCAGCTTGTACACATATACATGTGTGTATGTGCTTAACGGGAATTGCTGAATTCGGGGAAACAAATACACCCGAAGCAAAAATTTGAAAAAGATGATGAAATATTTTAAATTTGAGTGAAACTGAAAGGCAACACCAACATCAATATCATGGAGTGCATAGTACACATTGACGATTTATACATATGTATGTATATGTATGTACATATGTACACGTTTTGTTGTCTTTATCGCTCTGTCCGATACAGTTGGTTCAATCGCAAAATGCACTGGTTTAGCGCACTTAACAATCTCTAGCACGATTAGGCAACAATTTATGCATTATTATACATTTTTTTTCTTTCTTTTTATTACCAATGCAATATTTGTAAATCATTATTTAAAACCTTTTTTTTTTTTTTTTTTTTTTTTTTTTGATACTTAGATATTTATGCATGAACATAGGTTCCTTCGGGGCACTTTTTCCCGTCCCTGAAGTCGTTAAGCTGCGCCAGTTAACATCTTGGCCAAGTCGTGGTCGAGGAAAAAGAGTAACTTTTCCCTGTGTTTATTTACTTTTTTAGTATTTTTATTATAAAATTAAAACCTCCGTCTTGTTTGACGTTCAACACACAATTGTCATTTTTATTCGGCGACAAAGCCGTTCTCTCCTTCAGTTAATTAATTATATATGGATGTATGTATATATGTATGTATGTATATGTGTAAGTGTCCATATATGTATGTATGGATATATGGATGTGTGTAAATGTGTATGTACGTATATATGTAAGTGTCTATGTATGTATGTATGGATATATGTATGTGTGTAAATATGTATGTACGTATATATGTACATGTGTGTTATTTGTTGCCCTTTTTGATGTGTTGTCCATGGTTTGTGTAGTTGAAGGTGAATTCGTTGGTGACCGGGTAGGTAACTCCTCCCCCACTGGATTGAAGTGAGGGCCATAGCGGTGGTCTGAACGAAATTAGTAGCGACTGGTGGTGGTTTGAGAACAATTGATCCTCTTCAAAGGATTAAAATATAGTTGCGCTTTGATTGCTTCCAGGTGAGGTTGTCTATGCTAGGTTTTAAGTCTATTTAACACCAACAAAACAAACTCCCTTTCTGGTTCCAGAATTTCCGGTTGTTCTGTCCATTGATGATTTCTTGTAGATAATTTGTATCCCACGTTGGGGCAAAAAACATAATTTTATCTTTAAGAGGCTTAATACTAAATCTATTATAAATAACATGTTTAGGTATTTTCAGATATTTAGTCTTGTCATTGTCAATGGTATAATGAATGAATTTATAGTCTTTAATTCTGAACATTGGAATTTTTATGTAAAATATTACATTAGTTTTGTTTACAAGTGTATCTATTTCAAGTAATCTATATAAATGTTGTGACATTTCGTTTTGCTAAAATTTCTGTGATTTTGTCTGCTTTAGTTGAAAAAAAAAAAAAAATGTTGGGATAATTTTAAGCAAAAAAAAAAATAAAGTATTATTTAAATGGTTATACATAACATCAATGGTAAGGCAAATTCTATTTAAATATGGAAGGACATGGATTTCGTTGTGTTCAGTGCTTAATTCCTTATAGATCTTATTTTTATAGCTTTTATTATTTTTTTTATTTTTTTTTTTATTTTTTTTTTTTGAAATTACTTATAATATTCTGTTTGTTATTATCGGTTGATCGGTAATGTTTGAAAATCTTATAATTATTTTATTATTAACGTTTCATTGATGATTGACATTGTTTATTCATTTGTTCATGCTCCTTTCAATTTCCCTAAATTCCTTCCTTTTTTTTTTATTTTTTTTGTGTAATAAGTATGTTGTTGTTTACAATAATTAGGTACGTATGTATGAAAAATCGTATTTAATAATTTTTTGTTTGCTTGTGTTTTTGTATTTTATATTTGTTTGGGAATTAAACGACATTAAATAGTTTAAGTCAATATTCATGTCATCGAACCACTGTATATTTTCTATTGTTCTTTACGTATGCATTTGTTTGTTAACGCAACGTTGGTACATCCGTTATTCTCAATTTGCACAAACCACGCTGCTTAGCTTCAAATGCATGCGTACCAAAAACACTTACATTTTGACATCGGCACAGACCAGTCGCGTTCATTGTTAACAACCTTTAATTACTCTCTAACCGAATAAAGATTAATACAGTCCACTCATTTCGAAACATACAAAATTTCTGGTCCTTCGAGCCGGATCGGGATTGGATAGAGATCGGATAAGGATTAAAGATAACGGATTTCTGAATTTAATAGTTCGATCATCAGTTTTAAATATTTTATTTGAATCAATTTTGTTGTTGGTTTCTTTTTTTTTTTTTTTTTTTTTTTATATATATGTATATATATACCTTACCCCTTTCACTTTCTGCTAATATTGTTGGGCCTTTGCTCGCTCCAGTTGACAAACTTGAAGCATTCGAATTTCACAGCTTGTTGTTTAATTTGCACACACTTTGACTTCTATCTACTTTTCTTTTATATATATTTTTTTTTTTTTTTTGAAGATCGATGTTGCTTCCAAGGCGGTTGAAAATTAAATGACTCGCTGCCCAAAGGTTAGGAAACTACAAAATTTGCGACGCCACTCGTCAAACAATTCTGACTGTCGCGACATCGGTGTCGTTCTGTTCTAACGGACACGTAAAGCCACCAAAATGTGCGACTCGCGACGCGGTCAGACGAAAAAAGACGCTTGTCGCGAAGCAACTTTGTACCGTTGCGGCATCTCCGTCACTCTGACGAGACATGCAAGTCTGCAAAATGTAGCAAACGACAATGTCGCCTGTTACGCAGCCTGTACCGCGACGCGGTCAGAACAAAAAGATGATGAAGTAGAGACGCTTGTCGCGAAGCAACTTTGTACCGTTGCGGCATCTTCGTCACTCTGACGAGACACGCAAGTCTGCAAAATGTAGCAAACGACAATGTCGCCTGTTACGCAGCTTGTACACATATACATGTGTGTATGTGCTTAACGGGAATTGCTGAATTCGGGGAAACAAATACACCCGAAGCAAAAATTTGAAAAAGATGATGAAATATTTTAAATTTGAGTGAAACTGAAAGGCAACACCAACATCAATATCATGGAGTGCATAGTACACATTGACGATTTATACATATGTATGTATATGTATGTACATATGTACACGTTTTGTTGTCTTTATCGCTCTGTCCGATACAGTTGGTTCAATCGCAAAATGCACTGGTTTAGCGCACTTAACAATCTCTAGCACGATTAGGCAACAATTTATGCATTATTATACATTTTTTTTCTTTCTTTTTATTACCAATGCAATATTTGTAAATCATTATTTAAAACCTTTTTTTTTTTTTTTTTTTTTTTTTTGATACTTAGATATTTATGCATGAACATAGGTTCCTTCGGGGCACTTTTTCCCGTCCCTGAAGTCGTTAAGCTGCGCCAGTTAACATCTTGGCCAAGTCGTGGTCGAGGAAAAAGAGTAACTTTTCCCTGTGTTTATTTACTTTTTTAGTATTTTTATTATAAAATTAAAACCTCCGTCTTGTTTGACGTTCAACACACAATTGTCATTTTTATTCGGCGACAAAGCCGTTCTCTCCTTCAGTTAATTAATTATATATGGATGTATGTATATATGTATGTATGTATATGTGTAAGTGTCCATATATGTATGTATGGATATATGGATGTGTGTAAATGTGTATGTACGTATATATGTAAGTGTCTATGTATGTATGTATGGATATATGTATGTGTGTAAATATGTATGTACGTATATATGTACATGTGTGTTATTTGTTGCCCTTTTTGATGTGTTGTCCATGGTTTGTGTAGTTGAAGGTGAATTCGTTGGTGACCGGGTAGGTAACTCCTCCCCCACTGGATTGAAGTGAGGGCCATAGCGGTGGTCTGAACGAAATTAGTAGCGACTGGTGGTGGTTTGAGAACAATTGATCCTCTTCAAAGGATTAAAATATAGTTGCGCTTTGATTGCTTCCAGGTGAGGTTGTCTATGCTAGGTTTTAAGTCTATTTAACACCAACAAAACAAACTCCCTTTCTGGTTCCAGAATTTCCGGTTGTTCTGTCCATTGATGATTTCTTGTAGATAATTTGTATCCCACGTTGGGGCAAAAAACATAATTTTATCTTTAAGAGGCTTAATACTAAATCTATTATAAATAACATGTTTAGGTATTTTCAGATATTTAGTCTTGTCATTGTCAATGGTATAATGAATGAATTTATAGTCTTTAATTCTGAACATTGGAATTTTTATGTAAAATATTACATTAGTTTTGTTTACAAGTGTATCTATTTCAAGTAATCTATATAAATGTTGTGACATTTCGTTTTGCTAAAATTTCTGTGATTTTGTCTGCTTTAGTTGAAAAAAAAAAAAAATGTTGGGATAATTTTAAGCAAAAAAAAAAATAAAGTATTATTTAAATGGTTATACATAACATCAATGGTAAGGCAAATTCTATTTAAATATGGAAGGACATGGATTTCGTTGTGTTCAGTGCTTAATTCCTTATAGATCTTATTTTTATAGCTTTTATTATTTTTTTTATTTTTTTTTTTATTTTTTTTTTTTGAAATTACTTATAATATTCTGTTTGTTATTATCGGTTGATCGGTAATGTTTGAAAATCTTATAATTATTTTATTATTAACGTTTCATTGATGATTGACATTGTTTATTCATTTGTTCATGCTCCTTTCAATTTCCCTAAATTCCTTCCTTTTTTTTTTTATTCTTTTTGTGTAATAAGTATGTTGTTGTTTACAATAATTAGGTACGTATGTATGAAAAATCGTATTTAATAATTTTTTGTTTGCTTGTGTTTTTGTATTTTATATTTGTTTGGGAATTAAACGACATTAAATAGTTTAAGTCAATATTCATGTCATCGAACCACTGTATATTTTCTATTGTTCTTTACGTATGCATTTGTTTGTTAACGCAACGTTGGTACATCCGTTATTCTCAATTTGCACAAACCACGCTGCTTAGCTTCAAATGCATGCGTACCAAAAACACTTACATTTTGACATCGGCACAGACCAGTCGCGTTCATTGTTAACAACCTTTAATTACTCTCTAACCGAATAAAGATTAATACAGTCCACTCATTTCGAAACATACAAAATTTCTGGTCCTTCGAGCCGGATCGGGATTGGATAGAGATCGGATAAGGATTAAAGATAACGGATTTCTGAATTTAATAGTTCGATCAGCCTAATTAAAGTGTAATTAAATAGTTGTGAAACCATCACTGTCAAACGATGAATCGCATTTCTAATCAACGTGCGTTTACTATTACGCAACTCACACGTGCGTGCAACAACGCATATCAGGCAGTTGATTCAGGGGAATCAGTCGATGCATTGCACCATCGTTTACTAAGACTCAAAACCACTTACGATCATTTGATGGATCTTAGCGAGGATTATTGCCAATATCAAGGGGAAGAAAACTACGTCGACCCTAATGAGGAGCTTGAAGAGTGCGAAGAGAACTACTACAAGGCATATGATGTACTCACAGAAGCTACCAGCGTGCTACGGAAACCAAACAATTCAACTGTTGAGCTTACTCCTCAATTACTTCATACACTTAACGAAACTGGCATCAAATCGGAATTACAGTGTGAAAGAATCAAGATTCCAACGTTTTCGGGAAACTATGAGGATTGGCCTCAATTCAGTGATTTATTTAAAGGCTCAATAAATCAAAAGCAAAGTCTCAGTAAGTGCCAAAAATTCCATTACCTAAAATCATACTTGGAAGGTGATGCATTGAAACTTGTGAAACACATAACGGTTACCAATGATAACTATGACAAAGCATGGGAGAAGTTAGAGCAAAGGTACAACAAGAAACCGCTAATCGTTCGTTCCTTTATCACGAAATTCTTAAATTTGCCGGCTACTACTGAACTTGCTGTAAATAATTTGCGAAACCTTGTGGATGGTGCTGATGAAGTTGTGCGGGGGCTAAGCGCTCTTTGTTGTGATTCTCGTGACCCATGGCTTATACATATTTTGCTGATAAAGTTAGATGTCGACACACGTCAAGTCTGGGCGGAACATAGCAACTCAAATCGTGACAAGGTGACCATTGATGATTTTTTGGAATTTCTTACAAATCGGTGCGACGCGTTGGAGACGTGCCAGCCTACCATTTCACCGAGTGTTCAAAATCGACGGCAAACCATCGTGCATCATACCACTGTGCAAAGAACAGCTACTCCATATTGTTCATACTGCAATGAGTCTCATTTTATTTCAAATTGCATGAACTTTAAAGAACTTGATTTGAATTCCCGTCGCATGTTTGCATATAAAACCAAATTATGTTACAACTGCCTTAGTAAAGATCATCAAGTCAAGAAATGTAAGTCAACCTTTAATTGTCGCCTATGTAAATTGAGGCACCACACATTGATACATGTAGAGCATTCAGACGCCTCTAATGTACAAGGAGAGTCAACACAGCGGGCAAATCGTAACGCAGAGTCACATAACTCTGGATTGGCGCATTCCGGTCCGGCTGTTGCTCATCACACTTTGGAAACTATTCCTGCGGAAGCTAAGCAAGCAATTCTCCCTACTCTTTTGGCTACTGTAATCGACGCATGGGGTAACAAAACTATTTGTAGGATCCTACTCGATACAGGGTCGTCAATCACGTTGGCGACTGAAGCATTTGTTCAACGTATTGGTGTTACACGAACACATGCCCGGATATCAGTTTCAAGTCTCGCCGCCAATAGTGCTGGTGTCACTAGAGGGCGCTCAATAATTCAACTATATTCGCGGACCAATTCAAACTCTATTGAAGTCACTACGCTAATCATGAGTGTACTAACGTCATCGATACCAGCGCAAGCGATCAATACGAGCTCATCCCACTGGGGACAGATTAGACAGTTGAAGCTGGCTGATCCCTCATTCCACATACCTAATGCTATCGACGTGATCCTGGGTTCGGATCAACTATGGAATCTCTACTTAGGAGAGATCAAAACATTTGGTAAAAACAATCCAATTGCTTTTAATACAAACTTCGGTTGGGTCATTGCAGGTTCATATAGCGCTGCAGGTGACACCGTAATGCCAGTATTTTCCTACCATGCTCATGAAGACCTCGACACACTGGTTCGGACTTTTTTGGAGATAGACAACGTTCAAGCATCAAAAGCCACAATTGAAGCCACCGATCCAGTAGAGCAACACTTTCGAAGTACACATACACGCACACAAGATGGAACGTACATTGTCAACTACCCATTTAAAGATGAAGCCCCACCCATCTACCCAACATTGTCTCAGGCTAAGCTACGATTTAGTTCATTGGAACGACAATTTCGTAAGGATCCTCAACTTAAGGAGCAATATGTAAAGTTTATAAACGACTACGAAAACCAAGGACATATGGAACTTCTATCACAGATGCAAATAGACGAAAACCCTGATACTTGTGTATATTTAGCTCATCACGCTGTACTTAAACCAGGCAGCTCGACTACAAAATGTCGCGTTGTATTTGACGGATCTGGAAAGGATGAGAAGGGTTTCTCGCTAAATGACCGGCTTCACATAGGACCATCTATACAACGGGATTTATTGGGAGTATGTCTACGTTTTCGACAGCATCGCTATGTATTTTGCGCTGATATAGAGAAGATGTTTCGCAGGATCTTAGTGTCATCCAAGCACACTAATTATCAAAGAATTATATGGCGCAAGGAAGAAGACGAACCATTTCAATATTATCGTTTGTTAACAGTTACTTATGGATTAGGCCCATCGCCATTTCTAGCTGTACGAGTATTAAAGCAACTCGCCGATGATTATCAAGAGAAGTACCCTTTAGCATCAATCGCGTTGGCAAGAGACGCATATGTTGATGATATTCCCACCGGAGGCGATTCGGTGAACGAGCTGATCGCACTTAAAGATGACCTTATTTCGTTACTGAACGAAGCGAATTTCAAACTTCACAAATGGAGTTCAAATTGTGACGCACTTCTGCAAACAATCCCAAAAGAAATCTGTCAACATAACCCTTCGAACGAAACATTAACAATTGTAAAAATTCTAGGTCTACACTGGAACCCCTGCAGAGATGATTTATCAGCCAATTTCAGTAACCAAAGGGAGGCGCAAGTTCCAAGCAAACGGACTTTGTTATCTGACATTGCGAAGCTTTATGATCCACTTGGCATTTATGGACCCATTACAGTTATGCTCAAAATCCTATTTCAAGAAAGTTGGATAACTTCGTTGCCGTGGGATGAACCTCTACCAGAGAAACTATGTGCGCGCTGGCACGTAATACGAGACGAGCTTTGCCTACTTGAGACCTGTCGGATTTCTCGTTATATTGCAATACCAAACACGGACATCGAATTGCATGGATTTGCAGATGCCTCGGCACAAGCTTATGGAGCTGTGGTGTACAGTCGAGTGAAATTCGGAGACAGTTACCAGGTTACGCTCATTGCCTCCAGAACACGAGTAGCACCACTGAAACCAATATCGATACCACGACTAGAACTAAACGCTGCGCATCTGCTGAGTAAATTGATGACAATCATAAAACAATCGCTAACAATTTCTATTTCTAGCAGTTCTTGTTGGACAGATTCGGAGATAGTTCTGCATTGGCTATCTGCCTCACCTCGCACCTGGAATACATTTGTTTGCAATAGAACAGCTGAAATTTTAGAAGAGTATCCACGCAGCTGTTGGCAACATGTACGGTCAGAACAAAATCCTGCTGATTGCATCTCTAGAGGAATGCTACCATCAAAACTAGTGGCGCATCAGTTATGGTGGACAGGACCCAGTTGGCTGTCCAATCCCGAGTCAACATGGTCAGCAGTCAACCCACAATGTTGGCAATCAATGGACAACAACGTTACACTGGAAAAACGGACAATCCCACAAGTCACACTACATTCGGTAGAGGAGGACGATTGGTTTCAAAAGCTTGCTAGCAAAATTTCGGATTGGAGTCGAATTTTAAGAATTATCTGCTATTGCTATCGATTTGTTAATCATTTACGTCGTACTCCAAATGCCCCACTTCAAGATTATTCAAACTCTAGACACATCACAGCAATAGAAATTCAACACGCCCATAATCAACTAGTTCAATATGTTCAACGTACATTTTTTGACAAGGAATATGAAGCTCTTAGCAAAGGATGTCAACTTTCGCTTAAATCAAAGCTTATTCGATTAACACCATTCTTGGATGAAGATGGAGTTATGCGAGTTGGAGGACGCATCGATCATTCATCATTGAGCTACAACGCTAAACATCCCATCTTAATACCAAAATCTACGCCTATAGCTGTTCTACTTGTTCGACATCATCACAAGAAATGTCTTCATGCTGGAGTAGATGGTACCTTCAACAGTGTTCGACAACAGTTTTGGATTATTGGAGCACGCAACATAGTTCGTAAAGTGGTTTTTCGGTGCAAGATTTGTTTCATGCAAAGACGAGCTACCAGTTCGCAGATTATGGCTAATCTACCGGTGCCTAGGGTCCAACCCCTAAGATGTTTCCTTCATACAGGAGTAGATTATGCTGGGCCTATCGCTATCAAGATTTCAACAGGCCGCACACCAAAATTTGGAAAGGCATGGTTTGCAGTATTTGTTTGCCTATCTACAAAGGCAATACATCTTGAGCTGGTGAGTGATCTTACGACGTCTGCATTTATCGCCGCTTTGGAGCGTTTCTGGGCACGTAGAGGACCAATCACAGATATGTATTCTGACAACGGCACCACGTTTCAAGGTGCACAAAAGGAACTCAAAGAGCTACGGGAGTTACTACTATTACAAAACCAACCACAGGAGTTAGCGAATTTTATCGCACAACACGGCATAAATTGGCATTTCATACCTCCATTTTCACCGCATTTTGGTGGACTTTGGGAGTCTTGCGTAAGATCAATCAAGTTACACCTTCGACGAGTCGTTGGTGCTCATGTACTAACCTTTGAAGAATATTCCACAGTTCTAGCCCAAATAGAGGGCATACTCAACTCTAGACCATTGTGTTCAGCTGGTGACACAAGTTTGGATCCCCTCACGCCTTCACACTTTCTGACGGGTGAATCGTATACATCTATACCACAACCTAATCTGCTAGATGTTAACCTCAATCGGTTGCAACGATATAAGCAGTTGCAAGCTATGGTCCAAGGATTTTGGAAAAGATGGCACAACGAATATTCGTAAACCCTACAACCCAGGAATAAATGGCAACGCGAAAACCTCAATTTGCAACCCGGGACGCTAGTAGTCATTAAAGAGCCGCATTTGCCACCCTCCAAATGGTTGCTGGGCCGCATAACCGAAGTTCATCCTGGACAAGATGAGAAAGTTAGAGTCGTCAGCGTTCAGACAGCTCGTGGAATAATCAAGCGCCCAATTGTAAAGGTGGCCGTTCTACCGTTATTCTGAACGATCGTTCAGGGCGGGCGGTATGTTTGGGAATTAAACGACATTAAATAGTTTAAGTCAATATTCATGTCATCGAACCACTGTATATTTTCTATTGTTCTTTACGTATGCATTTGTTTGTGAACGCAACGTTGGTACATCCGTTATTCTCAATTTGCACAAACCACGCTGCTTAGCTTCAAATGCATGCGTACCAAAAACACTTACATTTTGACATCGGCACAGACCAGTCGCGTTCATTGTTAACAACCTTTAATTACTCTCTAACCGAATAAAGATTAATACAGTCCACTCATTTCGAAACAATATTCTATATATGTCGGAGATTGAATTAGGCATTTCTAATAATTTGAATTGTGTGCCTACTGTTAAGGCGAATCGCTCAGTGTTAAGTAATGAATATCATGACAGATGTAGAACTGTTTAACACTAGATTTGTGCGATGACAGCATAGGCTGTCATCGAGTGTGGCTCGGTGTGTGGTTGAGAGAATTCAGTCTCTTTTCTTTCTGAAATTCAACCTGAAAGCACGTCGAGACTCGCTGCACAAACCTCGTGGAAAAATGGAAGCCAACAATGGAAACAACGATTCAGAAATACCTCAATTCCTTCACTCGCCGATATCAGAAGTGGGATCTAACTCAAGACCAACAATAAATGAGGAGCAGTTTCGCATTTTATTGGAACAACAAAATCGAAACTTCTGGGAGCTAGCAAAAACTTTTCGTGCATCGCCTGAGTCTCGACAAGATGGAGAAATTGTTCTACCGAAATTTAACTCCGACGTTGCTGGAGCCAAAGCCACGCAATGGTGTGCTACGGTGGACATCGTTCTAAAAGAAAATCCATTGCAAGGTAGTGCGTTAATTTTGGCCTTGACGAAGTCATTGGAAGGAAGCTCTTCGCAGTGGTTATCGCAGATTTGCTACCCAGGCATCACATGGGAACAATTTAGACAGCTTTTCGAGCAAAGATACGAAAACTCAGAGACACCGGCCGCAACTATTTTGAATTTGCTGAACAGTCGTCCAAATTCTGGCGAGTGTCTTGCCGTGTGTGCGAGTCGGCTAATGACGTCACTTTTAACAAAATGGCGTGGCATGGACCATGAGCAAATTGCTGCATCGGTTGTTCTTGGTCATTTAGCAAACTATGACCGCAGACTACAACGAATTTCGTACACAGGGACTATTCGCAGCAGACGAGACTTACAGTCCGAGTTACAAGTCTTTTCGTTTGACAATAAGCGGTCCAGCTCTTCAGACGATTATTCAATTGCAAAGCGTGCTAAACCATTGCCAATCAAATGTTACTCATGTGGGAAGCTTGGACACAGGAAGTCGGAATGCAGAGTGCAGAAAACTTTCACATCTGGAGAAGATCAGCGAGCTTCGTCAGTGCGTGCTAAAGTCGTAACATGCCCCAAGAGTTCGGATGGTGACGCAGGATCACGTGTGCATAAGAGGGTTAACCTATGTGTCGTTGATGAACCAAAAGCAATTATGTTGCACCGAGGTGAGAACTTTCCAGTTACATTTGATTCAGGCGCAGAATGCTCGTTAGTCAAAGAGAGCATAGCACACAAACTGTCTGGGAAAAGAACAAATAACGTAATATCATTAAGTGGAATTGGTAATGATAGTGTAGTTTCGTCAATTCAAATCACAAGTAATGTAATGTTAAATAGAAATTGTATCGAAGTAGTATTTCATGTAGTCCAAGATAATAATATGAAAAATAATATTGTAATTGGCCGCGAAATTTCAGCACAAGGATACTCTGCTATAGTATCAACAGAAGGTGTGGAAATAATTAAAGATAAAACAGTTAACGTTTGTTCTGTAAAAAGTTACGAAAATGATTTTAATAATTTAGTAACTGAAGCACAGGGAGAAGATAAAAATCAATTGTTAAGATTGTTAAAAAAGCATTCAAAATCATTCATTCGCGGAACTCCTTTAACTCGCATAACTACTGGTGTAATGTTAATTCGATTAGTAGAACCCACCAAGACTGTGAAAAGACGCTCTTACAGATTCAGTCCCAGTGAAAGAGAATTACTCCGGTCAAAAGTTCAAGAGCTAATAGATTATAATGTAATAAGGCCGAGCAGTTCACCTTATGCTAGTCCAGCACTTTTAGTAAAAAAGAAAAACGGATCTGTAAGACTCTGTGTCGATTACAGGGAATTAAATAGAAATACCATTGCAGATAAGTTTCCTCTACCATTAATTTCAGATCAGATAGCTAGATTGCGTGGAGCAAGATACTTTACTTGCTTGGACATGGCTTGCGGGTATTATCAGGTCCCATTACACGAGAACTCTATTGAGTACACTGCATTCGTCACTCCCGACGGACAATTTGAGTTTTTAGCGATGCCGTTTGGTCTAAAGAACGCACCGTCGGTTTTTCAAAGAGCAGTGATGAAAGCAGTGGGCGATTTGGCATTTTCGTACGTTATCGTCTATATGGATGATATAATGATCGTGGCGTCAACTAAGGAAGAAGCTATTGAAAGATTAGAGATCGTCTTGAATATTTTGACTAAGGCAGGCTTTTCGTTTAATGTAGAAAAATGCTCATTTTTGAGGAGTTCTGTTCAGTATCTAGGATACGAAGTACAGGCGGGTGAGATTCGTCCAAATTTGCGTAAAATTGAAGCATTATGCGCATTGCCACCACCCAGGTCAATTACAACATTGAGGCAATTTTTAGGATTGGCTTCGTATTTTCGCCAATTTGTACCAGGATTCTCCCAGCTATTGAAACCTCTTTACTCTCTTACATCTATTAAAATTAATTTTGATTGGACGAATGAACATGAGAAGGTTCGCAAACAGATTATTGATATCCTTACAAGCAAACCAGTCTTGGTAATATTTGATCCTAAATACCCCATAGAACTGCATACAGATGCAAGTGCCATTGGCTATGGAGCCATACTTTTGCATCGAATTGAAAATAAACCGTATGTGGTTGAATATTTCAGTAAAACTACTAGTGTGTGTGAATCGAAATACACGTCGTATGAGTTAGAAACACTCGCGGTAGTTAGTGCAGTTAAACACTTTAGACATTATCTACATTGTAATAGGTTTGTCCTTTTTACTGATTGTAATTCGTTAAAGGCTTCTAGAACAAAAATTGAGCTATCACCTAGAGTGTATCGCTGGTGGGCATTCCTTCAAGCATTCGATTTTGATATTCAATATTGCGAAGGCAAACGTATGGCCCATGTAGATTTTCTGTCAAGGAATCCTTTGCCTGATAAGAAAAAAGAGAATCAAAATAAAGTTGTAGAAAAGCATGTACAGTTGATCGAAATTTCTGATAATTGGATTCAAGCCGAACAACAACGTGATCAGGATATTTTGCAAACAATTAACAAGTTGAATGAGGGTGAACTTTCTAAAGATTTAGCTGCAACTTATGAGATGAGAGCTAATGTGCTTTACAGAAAAATTCAAAGAAATTGTAGGACTCGTCATTCCTAGAACCTTTAGATGGTCTGTAATAAACCAAGTACATCAATCGATCTTACACTTAGGTTGGGAAAAGACCCTAGATAAAGTGTACGAGCATTACTGGTTTACGGGAATGGCGAAGTACGTTCGAAAGTTTGTAGAGAATTGCATCACTTGTAGGGTGACAAAATCAGCGTCCGGAAAAGTCCAAGTGGAACTGCACTCGATTCTGAAGATTAGCATACCGTGGCACACGTTGCATATAGATATCACTGGAAAACTTAGTGGGAAGAACGATCGTAAAGAGTATGTCATTGTTCAAATCGATGGTTTTACAAAATATGTTTATTTGTACCACACTTATAAGTTTGACGCAGTTAGTTGTATTGACGCATTAAAGTCATCGATTGGGCTTTTTGGAGTACCTGCTCGATTAGTGGCTGATCAAGGCAGAAGTTTCACGGGATTGAAATTTGTCGAATTCTGTGCTTCTCAGAAAATTCAGCTTCACCTGATAGCGACAGGTGCTAGCCGGGCAAATGGACAGGTCGAAAGAGTGATGAGCACTTTAAAAAATCTATTAACTATCGTTGAATCCAGTGAGCGTTCATGGCAAGATGCTATAGGGGACGTTCAATTAGCATTAAACTGTACAGTTAATCGAGTTACAAAATCGAGTCCGTTAGAATTATTAATCGGTAAGAATGCTCGACCATTGGGATTAGTTCCCATTGATGATGATGAGACAGCGAAAGACTTAAATGAACAAAGATCTCAGGCTAAAAGAAATATGGACAATGCAGCAAGCTATGACAAACTTCGATTTGATAAAGACAAGGCAAAAGTAGTCAAATTCAGTAAGGGAGATTATGTTCTGATCAAAAATAGTGAGCGACAACAGACTAAGTTGGACCCTAAGTTTCGTGGACCTTTTATGGTCATAGAAGTATTAGAAGGCGATAGATATACGTTGAAGTCCATATCAAGTAAAAGACAGTATAAGTACCCACATGATAGTTTACGGAGAATGCCAGAGGTGCAGGTACCAAGCGAGCTGGATATCGACGGAGATGAGTTTGATTCATCTGGTGAAACGGGTGAAACAGACCGTAATGGCACAGTTGGAAGAGACTGTGGTGAAACGGGTGAAAAAGACCGTAATGGCACAGTTGAAAGAGACTGTGGTGAAACGGGTGAAACAGACCGTATGGAAACAGTTGGAAAGGACTGTGATGAAGAGACGGGTGAAACAGACTGTATGGGAACAGTTGGAAAAGACTGTGATATAGAGACGGGTGGAAAAGACCGTATGGACTAGTAAATGAGGCACTAGGGGAATGATGTGAATGAAAGAGTGTGTTGTCGATGCTACGTGGTGGTACCTTGCCGTGGATTCTTGAAACGTAAAGGAGAACATAAAGAAAAGTGTCGGAGATTGAATTAGGCATTTCTAATAATTTGAATTGTGTGCCTACTGTTAAGGCGAATTGCTCAGTGTTAAGTAATGAATATCATGACAGATGTAGAACTGTTTAACACTAGATTTGTGCGATGACAGCATAGGCTGTCATCGAGTGTGGCTCGGTGTGTGGTTGAGAGAATTCAGTCTCTTTTCTTTCTGAAATTCAACCTGAAAGCACGTCGAGACTCGCTGCACAAACCTCGTGGAAAAATGGAAGCCAACAATGGAAACAACGATTCAGAAATACCTCAATTCCTTCACTCGCCGATATATATGTATACCTGGTTTTTTGCTAAGGCTTTCTTGTCAATCGTTTTATTTTTGACTTGTGAATTTTTTGCTTTTTCTTTGTAATAAATGTGACCCCCTTATCTTTAGTGACAATATGTTTTGAAAAGCGAGGAGTCAATTTATTTCTTCTATTTTCTTTTCTGAATACTGTCTCGTCAGTTTCCACTTCTGGTGGATCCTTCCTTTCTTCGTTTAGTTTTAAAGCTCGTTTTTTATTTTGATCAAATATTTGTTGAGCAATCTTGGGGTATATTTTTTTCTGATAAAGGTCTAAGTCTTGTAAATAATCGTGTTCGTTAGTAAATTTTAATGCTTTTTGAAACAGGTGGGTTCGACCCCAGAATAATTCAAAGGGTGTGAAATTAGTTGCAGAGTGTATAGCATTGTTGTAAGTGATCAATGCTTCAGCGAGGATATCGTCATGTATTGTGGGAGTTTTTTCAGTTTTCCTCTTTTCCATTATTAGTCTGTAAATTTCTGTTAAAGACGAATGAAATCGTTCAACAGGGGCGTTACTTGAAGACTGTTGAAAAGATGTGACATGTCTGGTGATATTGTATTGAGTGCAAAAATCAATGAAAAGGTTTCCTGCGAACTCTGCACCCTGGTCACAAACAATCTTTTTAGGTATGCCATGAGTGCACATAAAATGTCTGATTGATTTTACTATATTTAGGCTATCTCTTGCTGGTATAGTGTACCCAGCAGCAAATTTTGAAAACTTGTCTATTATTGTTAAAACATTTTGATGGTTAATGGTGTACAAATCGATATGAATTATGTCTAATGGGAGTTTTGGAACCTCTGTTTCCTGATAGGGAACTTTTTGCGGATGTCTATCGTATTTCAGGGTTTGGCATAAGTCACAATTGTTTATTGTTTTTGTAATTTTTTGCTTCATATGTGGAAAATATATTGTTCTTTTTAAATGGGCTAGAGTTTCATCAATTCCCCTGTGATTATTATAATAGTGATAGTCTCTAATTTCTTTTTCTTGTTCATCCTGTGTGGTACGTTCTTCCAAAAACTCTGTGCATCTAACAAGTTTATAGAGTGTACTGTTTGAAAAAAACTGTGAAAAAACCTCTTGTACTATTTTGAATATTGTGTCAGTGGTAAAAATTGCACAAGTTTTATTTGGTTTTAAAATAGTTTTCAAAATTCTAATCACGACTTTTTTATTAAAAATGGGTTCTAATATAATGCGACGAAGTTTGTTTTTAAACGGGCTTTCGATTTTGATGTTAGAAACTGGATCTTTGTTAAGGATAATTTGGATATTAAAATCGTTTAAACATTTTTCCGAAATTGCTATAAGTTGTGAAATGTTCTTCAGGCCTGAATGTACGGTTTCCTCACATGTCGCCTCGACTGATTCTTGGTCATTTAAGTTGATATCAAGTGTTGTTCTGCTCAAGGCGTCAGCAATCACATTTTGAGACCCCTTTTTATATATAACTTCGTAATCGTACTCTAACAGTCTGAGCTTCCATCTCACCAATTTGGAATTTGGTTCCTTGAAACTCATAAGCCATGTCAGGGGCTTATGGTCAGTGACAATTTTAAATTTTTGACCAAAAAGATACGGTCTAAAATACTTAATTGCCCAAATTATGGCAAGCATCTCTTTTTCGACGGTAGAGTAGTTCGCCTCGGTGTCCGTTAGTGTTCTGCTAGCGAATGAAACTGGCTTGTCCGATCCCAAGTTTCCTTGAGATAAAACAGCCCCTAAAGCGACATTACTTGCATCTGTAGTAAGTATAAACGGTTTATCGAAATCAGGGTATATTAGGATCGGATCATTACATAACAAGGTTTTACAATATTCGAAAGTTTTGATAAAGTCCTCGTCAACAGTAACCTTTGATTTTCCCTTCAGTTGTTTATTTAGTGGTTTTGTTATTTTAGCAAAATCTTTAATAAACTTTCTATAATAACCCATGACACCTAAGAATGATTTAATTTGTTTCTGTGTAGTAGGCAAAGGGAATTTCTTTATTGTCTCAATCTTTGTCGGGTTTGGCTTTACCCCTTCGGGGGTAACAATGTGACCCAGATATTCGATTTCCTTTTTCAGGAATTCAGACTTATCCGGTTGTAATTTTAAATTTGCATTTCTAATTTTCTTGAAGACTTTTTTTAAATGTTGGATATGTTCCTGTAAGGATGGCGAGAAAACAATATGTCATCCACATATGCAAGGCAACAGGTTCCAAATAAGTCACCAAATAAGGAATCTATTACCCTTTGAAAAGTTGCAGGTGCATTAGTCAGGCCAAAGGGCATTCTGATAAACTCGTAATGTCCTCGCTCCGCCGAAAATGCTGTTTTCTGGATGTCGTCCTTGTGCATCTCTATCTGGTGGTAACCACTGGCTAAATCCAGTATTGAAAACTATTTCGATTTCCCAATTCTATCCAAGACATCGTTTATTATTGGCATAGGGTACTTGTGTTTTATGGTTTTCTCATTTAGCTTTCTAAAATCTACAACTAGACGCCACTTTCTTTTTCCTGAGGCATCGGCTTTTTTTTGGCACAAGCCAAACCGGTGCACTCCAAGGGGAGTGACTATGTCTTATTATTTTATTATCGAGTAATGTTTTAATTGTTCCTTTACCTCAATTCTTTCATGGAACCTGTTCAATGAAAGACGTTAGTGTTTCTTGAAGTTATTAAATGTTTATTTATTTATATATATATATATATAGGCACTAGCACATAAACCAGTGACTAAAGGTTGTCGCAACCAACACATAAATTGGGTGGACCTCGGAGTGAGATTACAAAGGTAGAGATGGGGGCCAAAGACACAGCGATGCGCACCCGATGTAGCTACAATTGGTATCTGATCTTACTAAGAATAATGCATTTCTTTTATAGTACAAAATAGCGAGCTCACCAGTGCATAGTTCGACATCGTGTTAGGTCAGCAAAGTACGTTTTTATTGATTAACTAGGTCTTTATTGTTTACTGCTGACCATACCAGATCTACTTATGACTGATGAGCCATCGATATCTATAATCGGGTTACATACTTAACATTGACATACATTTCTATTATAATTGGCTTAATGTTCTCTTATTTTATATAATCTAAACACCAACATACTCCCGGCCGTTGAACACCTGTTCAACGTTATCCAACGTTGACCGCAAAATTGCTGGGGGCTGGGCTTACTGCAGCAGGAGTCGGTATGGGATTGACGATCCTCACGGTTGTCTGCTCTGGACCATTGTGTCTTGGGTGTTATGAGCATCTTTTTATTCCATATACCATCACAAGAACCAATGGTATTGTTAACGCTACGTAGGAGACTATAACATGGTGAGCTGGCTGGCTGGGGTCTTCTGGCAATTTCCAGTTTTGCTTAGTTTCCAGTTTTCCTTGAATGTTGCATAGTTCGTCGTAGCTTAGCTGCATCTTTGTAAATTGTGTTGTTGTTGGCGCTACTTTTGTTGGGCCAATGCTGAAGTTGCCAAATCGGACATATGACAATTTCATTGTGTCTGTCGTCGTTATACGGTGACCTGTTATTTGTATAGCAGCACTCCTAGCTGTACACGTCGGGTCTAGAGTCAACAATCCAGTCTTCTTAATAGTGACACCTTGTATATTATCGTCACAGGTCACTGCGAGTTCAATTGGTCTAATGGTGGCAAAAATCCACTGATTTTTTTGATACATGTCGTACCACACGAATGATCTGTTTGTGTGTTGTATTTGGCAAGTTGATGATTTTGTGTTTTTGAATAGCTGGAACTCACAGTTGCTATTAGCCGAAAACGTCGTTTGTTTATCAAAACAAATATATTGCTCGTTGTTGAGCTGATGGCATTGTTCCAAATCGGCTCTTGAGAGCCCAATGTATTGATTCTGTTTCTTGTTGACAGCAATGATGGGAATTTTAATGTTCATGATTACAATCCCATGAGTTCCAATTGCTGGAATGGGCACCAGGTTATACAGTTGCACTGCCTGCGTTGCCACTAATGGAAATGTGACCTTAAATATCACATGATTGTTTGCGATTGTGCCTTGTGCTTTCATTAAGCCATATAATTGCAAGACGTCGTTATCTGGAACTGGCAAATCCAAACCAAACGGAAGATGTCTCTTCAGTTGGCTCAGATGTTCCCGAAGCTGGCCTGGTGATAGTAGTAACGGGCTTATTTTGCTATGATGGGCATCTGTAAATACTCGGGAAATTTCGGTTTGAATTCGTTGCAAATTCCCTGCAATAACTGTCATCTGAGTAGTTAACGTGATATACCATTGCAATGCCTTTACCGCATTGTCCTGGACCTTGGTCATGTCGTTCATTTGTTGTTCCATTAGTTTCATCTGATTTTCAATTGTGGCTTCATCTCGCTTAATGATATTTATCGTTGAATCAATTACAGATGTCTGATTTTGCAGCAAGTTCAATAAGTACTCTTCATTTGATTTAACTTTTCGTATGGTGCCTGACATCTCTGTTGCATACTTTGAGTCCAGCACACCAAATAAGCCGTTCGCAATGTTCCCAATTATATCTAAAGGCGATCGTCGTTGGCGTTCTATGTGAAGGAGATCATTTCCTGTCCGTAGCTCTGAGTTGACATGCTCGAAGTGCCTCTGCATTGCGGTGCATGCCTCTGGAACCTTCATTAACACGCATATTTCTCCAACATTTACTACTCCATCTGAAAATGTCTTCAAGTCGGCCCAATATGGTTCGAGATCGTAGAATGCCACAATAGTCCAGTCAGACGTTGCCATCCTTCCTGTGCCAATACTTTCATAGTATATGCCTGGTTTGGGGTTGAATCGAGTTATATTAGTTCTTTGAGCAAATGCTATAGGCAATAACAACAGCATTAGGCAGATCGTCATTGCCAACGGTGGCAGACCGATCGATAAGCGTCTTTTTGGTTTTGGTTCTGCGTTGTCCTCGATACCAGAGTCCTTTTGGGGATTCGATTCTGTGTCATCTGCCTCGATTTTACGTTTTGTCGCTGTCTCTCTAAGCAAGGGGGCCAATTTATGGATAGCCCGCTTGTAGGTGCCTCTGGCTGTTTTAACGTCTACCACGCGGACGTATCCATCCAGGCCTGGATATAATTTAACAATTCGTCCAATTGGCCACTGCAAAATTGGCACATTATCCTCCTTTAGAATTACCATCATGCCTTCTTTGACATTATTATATGGTTTTTTCCACTTGGATGTGCCCTGCAATTCTTGTAGGTACTCTTGAGACCATTGCGTCCAGAATGTATGCTTAAGCCGTTGCACTAATTCCCATTGCTCTGGAATCGATCGCTGTGTTATTGGCTCTGCATCTGGTTGGGCTACTAATGGTTCTCCAATCAATAGGTGGCCTGGGGTTAGAGCTGTTAAGTCGTTGGGATCGTCTGAGTTTGGCGTTAACGGACGAGAATTCAGCACTGCTTCAACATTGACAATGATAGTAGACAGTTGTTCGAACGTTAAGTTTGCTGTCGATACGTTTTTTAATAGTAAATGCTTAGCGGACTTTACCGCAGCTTCCCATAATCCTCCGAAATGTGGAGACCGTGGTGGTATGAACTTAAATTGCACTCCTTTTTGATTGCAAAATTCCTTGATACTACCTGCTGCCGTTTCTGAGTGTATTGTATCGGTCAGTTCCTTAAGTTGGTTGTTTGCTCCAACAAAGTTTGTTGCATTATCGCAGTATAATGTCTGGCATCTTCCTCTGCGCCCAATAAAGCGCTGAAGCGCGCCCACAAATGAGGAGGTGGACAGGTCTCCGACCAACTCCAAGTGTACTGCCTTGGTTGCAAAGCATACAAATACTGCAATGCAGGCTTTGTCGGGACGTTTTCCTCGAACCTTATGGTGGATCCAGAATGGTCCACAATAGTCTACTCCGGCATTGAGAAAGGGTCTATTCTGAGATACCCGATGCTCAGGTAAGTCGCCCATGACCTGTTTAAAGAACTGAGGCCGGTACTTGGTGCATACTACGCAGCCCTGGATCACATTCCGGACCATCGGTTTCACCTTAATGATATGGTACTGTTGCCGAGCTATTCCGCGTAGTGCCTCATGTCCACAATGAAGATTCTCTTCATGAAGTTTTCGTAGCATCATTTTTACCACCGGATCATTATACGGCAAGAGATATGGATTCCTTGTTTCCGTTGATACTGGTGCTTGTTGTAGCCTAGTTGCTACTCGTATGATTGAATCTTCATCCAGTATTAGTGGCAATGTTGCCACTGTGCTTTTGCGATCTAGCGGTTGATCAGGTCGTTTCTTTAAGTGCCGTAATTCATATGCAAATCCTGTTTCTTGAATTTGCTTAATGATCACTCTCCGTGCTTGGTCCAACTCTTCCACCTCTAACTGAGCCGTTGGTTTCCTGTTCTGCTTGTGACAAAACCGTAGCACATACGCCACTATTCGCTGTAGCCGGTAAAACGAATTTCTGTGATTTACCGTATATATCCATTCACTCTTGTTGTTTGCCGTGTCAGTCACCATGCTGAATACCTTGGTTTTCTTCTCAGCGGTATCCATCGTGTGCTCTGTAGGCTTAAATGGTGCTGGCCAGCCACGTTGTGGTCCATGCAAAAATAGTGGTCCATACAACCATAATGTATGTGTGCTAAGCTGAACTGCTGATATGCCTCGAGACAGAACATCAGCTGCGTTGAGCGCTGATGACACATGCCGCCATTGCCTTGGATGTGATACTGCGTGTATTTTTGTCAACCGATTAGCCACAAACGTGTGGAAATGTGATGCCCGTGAATTAATCCAAGAGAGTACCACTGTTGAGTCTGACCAGAGAAATGATTCCACACTTTCTGATCCGAATTGGAGATCCTGTCGAACTCTATCCGTGAGTTCAGCTCCAAGAACAGCTGCACATAGTTCCAGCCGGGGCAGTGTCTGTTTTTCCAGGGGAGCCACTCTTGACTTGGCGCACAACAATCTGACCGAAATTTGGCCATTTTTATAGGTTGATCGGACATAAACTGCCGCACCATACGCCTTTTCTGATGCATCAACAAATGTATGCAATTCCTTTGTAGTGGGGACCTTGCCATCAAAAATATGCCTTGGAATTTTCATCTGGTTTAGTGCCTGTACATCCTCTCGGTAAGCTTCCCATTGCTTCTCCAAATACGGCGGTAGGTCACCATCCATCTCAATTCGTTCGGTAGCAACATGTTGAAGAAACATTTTCGCCCTTACCACTACCGGTGCGAACAGTCCTAGAGGATCAAAGATTTGACCGACTTCAGATAGCACCACTCGTCTGGTTATTCCAATTATGTGGAAAGGCTCAAAGACATACAAAAGGAATAACCAGACGAGTGGTGCTGTCTTTGAGCCTTTCCACATAATTGGTCTTCTTTGGGTGCCCATATGATTCCCAATGTTTTGACACTTGTTTGTTCCAGTGTGTCACCGAGATTGATGTCAGCAATCGTATCTTCCCTTGGAATTTCCTTTAGAAGTTGACTGCTATTTGAACACCATTTTCGTAAGTTGAAACCCTTAGGTCTCAAGATTTCTAGAAGCTCTTGTCTTATTTGCAGGGCTTCTGGTAAACTGTCTGCTCCTGTGAGACAATCATCAACATAAAAGTCATTTTTTAATGCTGATGCTCCAGACGACAATTTCTCAATGTTTTTCAGTGCCAAATATTCCAGACACTTCGTCGCTAAATATGGGGCTGACGTGGTTCCATAAGTTACCGTTTTTAAACGATAAAACTTTAGTTCTTGACTTGGATCCTCTCTCCACACAATCATCTGATTGAATTGATCGGCAGGGTTTATCCAAACTTGACGATACATTTTTTCAATGTCTGCCGTGAACACATATTTGTGTGTCCTGAACCGCAGAAGAATTGAGAAGAGTTGACTCTGTACAACTGGTCCAGGATATAAAATGTCGTTCAGTGATTTTCCTGATGACGTTTTGCATGATGCATCAAATACCACTCTTAGCTTGGTGGTGGTACTTTCTGGTTTTAGTACACAATGATGCGGTATAAAGTAATGGTTCTTGGGAATTTGTTCTACCATTACTTGCTTCATATGTCCAAGCTGTTCATATTCTGACATAAATTTTACATACTCCTTTTTTATGTCAGGGTTCATTCGCCTCTCTAACGACATGAATCTTCTTATGGCTACTTCCCGAGATTCTCCAAGAGATGACGCCTCTTCAGCAAATGGAAGCTTTACAATTAGTCGATTGTCCGCCGCCGTGTGTAGGTTATCGAGGAAGAATTTTTCACAATACTCTTCCTCCGGACTCCTGTACTTTTTTATTGGCTCTAGTGTGTCTAGCTGCCAGAATCTTTCCAGTGATTCCTCTGGATTCGTCATGCCTACCATACATGTGATTGAAGCTGACGTTGACATATTAATTCTGCCAGCAACAATCCATCCGAACTCTGAGTTTTGTAATGTTGGACGGTTTCGATTGCCCCGTCTCCTTTCTGGTATCAGTATAGCATAGTGATCATCAGCTCCCAACAGCATATCAATTTTTCCGGGTTTATCAAATGTTGGGTCCGCTAATTGAATGTTGTCTGGTAATGTGACTTTCTGCGTTATTTGTTCTGTGGGTTGGTCACCTATTATGTGTGGCAATACAAATGCCTCAACTAGCATTGCGAACTTGTTGTATCTTGACCTTACAACCAAGCTTACTCGCGCCTTGCTTATCTGTGGTTGACCACCCACTCCATTTATATGCCCATGAGTCTCGCTAATTTTTAACGATAACTTCTTTACCAGTCTCTCTGAGACAAGATTTACTTGAGAGCCGCTATCCAGGAGTGCTCGAAATTCTCCTTTCCTTTCATTGATCCCTTTTACCACTACCTTGGCCGTTGCCAACAGGGTGTATTTTCTGCCAATTCCATACGCAGAAGCTGCAGAAGCAGATGTAGCAATTTGGTTGCCTGTTTCTAAATGCAACATTGTGTTATGTTTTTTATCGCATTTAAAGCATCCCCTCCAAGAGCAATTTTTTGCCATATGGTCCGGCTTGAAGCAATTGACACACAATTTGTGTCTCTGCACCCAATTAAGCCGCTCTGCTGCGGATTTGGTTTTGAACTTTTCACATTGGAAGAGTTTGTGCTTTGCTTTTTCGCAGAAAGCACACAGGGTACTGTTTGTCCCAGATGCTGTTGCGCATGTCTTTCTTGGACTTGGTTTTTCAATGCTGCGATTTTCGTTTCTTGGTTTCCCAATCGCCTCTAATGTTAAGAAGCGCTGTTCCAAGAAGGATAGGAAGTCCTTTACTTCCTGCAGATCCCTTGTGTTGGAAAGAGATTGCTCATATAGTGCGTGGTTGAATCTATCCAATTTTCTTGTCATATGAAACATTATGACAGCATCTGACGATTCCATATTGACGCCTACATTTTTTAAGGCTTGCAATGATTCAAAAATGTTATCATGCAAATTCTTTATAGAAGCTGCGTCATTTCCCACATTTGGGTGATCAAACAGCTTTGTCAGTATGGCTGTTACTAGAACTCGTTTGTTATTAAAACGTTCCTGCAACACTGACCAAGCAGTGTTGTAATTGGCTTCTGTTAATTCCAGGTGCCGTATCAATCTCTCTGCTTCTCCAGAAAGGTTTGATTTTAAGTACCACATTTTCTCTATCGTGGATACATTTGACTCATGAACCACTTTTTTGTAGATGTCATGAAATTGTTGCCATTTCAGATAATCCCCATCAAATTTTGGAATGGGAATTTTGGGTAGTTGCAATGATTGTATCGATTGCAATACAGGTGGTGATTGTATCACTACATTTTCTGCTGGTGCCACACAGAATTTCAGCATTGTATTTTCTGCGGCCACAAACGTAGCTATATTATATCCGGCTTCGGCTGGATTTTCAGCTAGCCGGTGAATCTCATAATGGATTTCTTCAATTTGCATCCATAATTTGTCGAAGGCCTGGATTGCCTCTCCTCGTTCTGTCTGCTGTTTATAAAACTCCTCCATGTTCTTTTATATTCTTATGTAATTGCTTATCTGTACTAGTACTTGACCCGATGGGAGTTTATTTATTTTGTCAAAGACAGGGAACGCTCCGACTCGTTCCTAAAATTGGTCAAGTGTAGCACAAATAAGAATACAAAAAAAAATTCGAAGTCGCCTTTTGATTAGTGTTTTAACAATGGTTTATTTTTATTTCCAATATACCTATTCTTTTACACTGATAACTGCCACGACAGTGAAACCAATTTTTTGAGTTTCTTTTCTTTGTTTCAAAAATTGCTGATCAATGCCAAAATCTATACTCGTGTGTACTACCTGGGTTACTGACCGAGTTAACTAGGTCAGATATTGCTGACGCCAGGGAGTGCAACAGAGTTGAGTTGATCAAACTTTATTTTATATAAAATAACTTTTTAAGCCAAACTTTATTTTATATACAATAACTTTTTATGATTTGGTCGCCTCGTTGACACAAATCGTTGTTAAATGTTTTTTATAAAGTGATCGCCTAGTTGATCAATTTTTATTCAATGGGTATGCACTGCTACCCCGTTGCGGAAAACCAACTCCTAGTTTTCCAATAAATCTTTTTATTCGCCAAGGTGGCTACGCAATGATTGCCAAGTTAATCAATTGCGATGTTTTTTAGTCGGGACCCCAGATTGATGTGAGATGTTCATCAATTTGTGCCCTCGCTTAGGATTGTCGTGTCCAAAGCGTGCAAAGAAAGTAGTCGCCTAGTTGACCAGTTTCCTTTTTGTTGAGAGATTGGTCGCCTGAGTTGACCAAATGTTCTCGCTTGATGACGGTTTCACCAAGTCTGTTATTCTTTTAACTTGGAGCCGCCAATGTCGGGGTCACCAAAATGTTCAATGAAAGACGTTAGTGTTTCTTGAAGTTATTAAATGTTTATTTATTTATATATATATATATAGGCACTAGCACATAAACCAGTGACTAAAGGTTGTCGCAACCAACACATAAATTGGGTGGACCTCGGGTGAGATTACAAAGGTAGAGATGGGGGCCAAAGACACAGCGATGCGCACCCGATGTAGCTACAATTGGTATCTGATCTTACTAAGAATAATGCATTTCTTTTATAGTACAAAATAGCGAGCTCACCAGTGCATAGTTCGACATCGTGTTAGGTCAGCAAAGTACGTTTTTATTGATTAACTAGGTCTTTATTGTTTACTGCTGACCATACCAGATCTACTTATGACTGATGAGCCATCGATATCTATAATCGGGTTACATACTTAACATTGACATACATTTCTATTATAATTGGCTTAATGTTCTCTTATTTTATATAATCTAAACACCAACAGAACCCATACCTATAGGGTCTTGTATAAATCGGAATATCATCTTTAGTCAAAATCTTATGTTTGACTTCGTTTGGAAATGATAGTTGCTTACTGTCATCATAAAAGATGTCAGAAAATTCAACACAAATGTCTTTTAATAATTGGATTTCTTCTGAGTTGATATGTGCAGTTCTAATTACTTTGTTAAAATCAAATGAGCTTAAATCTGTTTCATTATCATTTTGGAAAGCAATGTTTACTTCTATATGCTGACTTTTGGAATATATATTTACTTGAAGTGGTTGGTCAAAACATATACTTTTATGTGAGTCGGAGTAATTTGTTATTTCGACCCAACTGAAGTTATTTTCTGCTGAATATAATAAGTTTGAAATAAAAAGATCATTATCTAGTTGTATTTCCTGACAAAGAAAAGTGCCTTCTTTAAGGTTAACAGGGATCTTGATTAGTTTTCTGATTGAATGCTCAATCTCTAGCTTTTCTCCTGCTAAATTTTCTTTTGTGAGTATTGGGAGTTTAGCATTTTGTGTGATCAACACGAAATTTTCTAAGTCTACTTTTGCTTTCAATGTTTTTAGTAAATCGACTCCTATAAGGCCATCGAAAAATGAATGGAATTTAAATAATAAAAATTTTAGTGTACCATTTTGGATAAATTCATTAAACATGTCTAGTAAACATGCTGAATATAGTGCATGTGTATTTATAATTGTTTTTATAATTCTTGGCTCGGTTAGTTTAATGTGTTGTTCACTTGGAACAAATTGAGGGTCAATAAAAGAAGTAGTAGACCCTGTGTCGATCAAAAGGTTTAACTTTTTACCAAATGGGAATTGAATTTGAACATATGGTAAAATCGAGCCATGTGTGTGCTTGGTTATGTAGCCTGCTTGGATGTTGAGGCTACATACTGAAAATTTTGGTCATCATTAATGTTGTGCAACTCATCTCTTTTTTTTATTTGATTACTGTTGTTTGTGTTGGATTTTGCAGACTGGTTAGAGAAGTTGGAATTTCTAGTTTGGGTACTATAGTTTCCCCAATTTTTCTGTCTCTGTCGGTCACTTTGTTGCTTATTGTCGTACTTTTTTTTGTTTAAATGGTCTTTGATTGTTGTTACTGTAATTATTTGTTTTTCCCTCTTGAGACCAATTTCTCTCCCTTTTTCGTTGGTTTCGGGACTTAAACGATTCCGAGTTTCGACCATTATACGTTGTTCTTTCAAAGCTCTGATTTATTCGCCTAGCTTCTCTTTGACTAGTATAAACTTCCTTTTCCGCAATTGCTATTTCATATACTGTAACGATATCCGTGGGGTCTCTGCCTCGAACTATTGAACCTAAAGGTCCACGAAGTCCCTTCAGAAAAGTGGTTAGACATTGGTTAAGAAACAATTTTTTCTTTCTTTGTATTGTAAAAACTCCTTTGACCGGGTTCCATTGGGTTGTAGAATATATATATATAATAATAAAAGGCACGTCTGTGTCGGTTGACTGGAGTTTTAGAATTGATTCTTTATTCCAAATTATTCTTTTGCTTAGGCCAATTTTACATATATATTCTTAAGCTGCGACTTATGCGACAGCTACAAAAGAGAGGGAGAGTGTCCGTACATACATACATACTGTTGGAGCGCATGCATCAAAGTGCTTGGTCAGCGGTCACACGCTGGCTCATGTTACGCTTGTGCATACAGTGCTTATGTGAATATGTATGTGCATATACAAATGTACATACATATATGTTCATGCTTAATTGTATGTTTACTTGAATATGTTTATGTGAATACTTCAATGTATACATATGAATATATTCAAGTGCACAATTATATTTTAATGCGTATATGTTTAATTGTTTATACTTGCAACAAAGTGTTACAAGTTGAGCTCATTGTGTTGAGTGATTATTTGTATGAATATACTACACCTCCCCTTTTTAGAGAATAACGTAATATTATGGAGTTATTGTAATGATTATTTATATAGAAAGGTAAAATAAAAGGTAAAGTAAAGGTGTATCTTAGGAAAGTTTTTTTTTTTTGAATCCATAATGATTTTTGTGTTTTTTTTTTTTTTTTTTTTTTTGTAAAATTATTTAAGTATTATGAAAATTATAAAATGTATGTTATTATTTTTACGGTTGATCATTCCGAAAATGGTTTTAGTCTGTTTTTATGAACCTTTTGGTTTTTATTCTTATTATCTGCTTTTAATATATTGTCATTTTCTTCTATACTCACTACCTTATAAGGCCCTATATATTTAGCATCTAGTTTATGACCTATTTCTTTTCTTAATAAAACTTTATCTCCTGTGTTTAAATTGAAATCGGAAATATGTTTGTCGTAGTATTTCTTATTACTTAACTTATGGTTTTCTAACATTATCCTAGCTCTTTTATATGCTATTTCTATTCTAAACTTTATTTCCTTAGAGTAGTCGTCTAAATTGTATATTGGATCTATTCTATCTATTTTGTTAAAATCTATGAACTGATTTGGTAGTCTTCCAAATACTAGTTCGTATGGACAATATTCATGCACTGCCGAGGGTGTTGTGTTGTAACAATAAGTGAAATATTGTATCCAAGCATCCCAATCGGACTTATCTGCTGATATGTATGAACGAATATATTCATTGAATGTTCTATGACTTCGTTCTATTGTCCCTAAGGTCTGGTGGTGGTATCTACCATACCAGACCATACCAGGTGGTGGTATGGTCTGGTATGGTAGATGTCAGATTTTTAATCTTCATGTACTTGCATATATCTGTTATAATTTGGTTTTTATACTCAGTTCCCATGTCCGTAATGAGTGTTTTCATTGGACCGTACTGTAGTATACAATTTTCGAATATAGCTTTAGCTACATTACTTGCACTCTTAGATTCAACTGGAATGGCTATTAGGTATTTTGTCAGATCGCATATCAATGTGACAATATACTCATTTTCATTATCTGATCTTGGTAGTGGACCTATTGTGTCCACTATAACCTTATCAAAAGCCTTCGCTGGTGTTTCTGTTATTATCATGGGAGTCTTCGTATGTGTCGTCTTTTTCGACACCTGGCATTTATGACATCTCCTTATGTACTCTTTGATATGGCGTCCGATATTTTTCCAATAGTAGTGTCTTTTGATTTTTGCCAGCGTTCTGGTAATGCCAGTATGACCTCCTTGAATTGGATCATCATGATATGTAGACAGTATTGCTTCTTTTTCTTTTTCATTTTCTATTAGGGTCACTGGCTGGAGTAGCGCTACTCTTAACGTGTTCAATATAGTATTGCCCATATCTTTAAATGAATCTATTGAAATAATTTCAAAGATCTTTTCGCTCGGTGCCAATTTTAGTTGGCTGATTTCAAGTATACCGGCTTGCATTTCAGGCCCTTGGAAGAACTGACCTAAGTCGAGAATTCCATTGGTATACAAATCGCTATCTTCAATTTTTGCCATAACTTTCTTTCCATGTTTCAGTGAACATTTAGATTCTGTTATTCGCAAGGTCACTACTTTCCGTACCTCGTCATTATTGATGACTTCGTATGCGTTGGGCGTAGAAGCATTTTGAAATTTTTGCCATAAAATTGGCAAAAGTTCTTTTTTATTAACTGCGCAGTTTTTCTGTCTGCTTTGTTGCCTGGTAGTGACTTTCAGGACTTTTATACTCATATCTTTTAATTCGGATATAGTTATCCGCGATAAGGCGTCTGCCACAAAATTGTCTTTACCTCGCAAATACTCTACTGTAAAGTCGTACTCTTCCAATTCTAGCCGCATGCGTGTTAGTTTTGAACTCGGGTTGACCATGGAGAATAAATATGTTAATGGTCTATGGTCTGTTCGCACTGTGAAGTGTTTTCCATATATATATGGTCGAAAATGTGTTATTGCCCAATGTATTGCTGCTAGCTCTTGTTCTGTAGTACTCTTGTTGCTTTCACCTTTAGTGGAACTGGAAGCTGGAGTCCATTATAGTTTTGTGTTAAAACTGCTCCACATGCTTGTTTGCTTGCATCTGTGATTATGCAAAATTCTTTGCTGAAATCTGGGTACTGCAATAGATTAGGTTGAACGAGCTTTTCTTTTAAGTATTGGAATGCATTTTCGCATTCTGCTGTCCATTCGAATGGAACATTCTTTTTACATAATCTTGTTATGTGCCGGGAATATTCGGCGAAATTTTTTATGAAACGTCTATAATAATTGCAAAATGCAACGAAACGTCTAGCACTATCTGCATCATGTGGGACTGGATAATTCTTAATGACGTCAAATTTTGTGTCGTCTGGCAAGATTCCTTTGTCTGTGCATTTGTGACCTAGGGAATGTCACCTCATGCATAAAAAATGAGCATTTTTCTGGATGCAGTTTTAGATTGTTTTTTCTGCAAAGTTTAAAAACATCTACTAAATTTTTAATCATATGTTTTTCAGAACAACCAATAACGATTAAATCATCCATATAGAGAAAAGCTTGGCTGGGCTCAAGCCCTGAGAATGCTATTGTCATCATTCTTTGAAATGAATTAGGTGCTATTTTTAGACCGAAAGGTAATCGCGTGAAGCGATATGAGCCATTGCACGTTGAAAAAGACGTTATATCTCTTGATTTTTCTTCTAGTTCTACTTGATGAAAACCTGACATTAAGTCAAGGCAACAAAAAAATTTTGCTCTTCCCAATTGATCAAGAATATCATCAATTCTGGGGAGCGGATACTTATCTGACAGCAATTTTTTGTTTATTTGACGATAGTCAATTACTAATCGCCAGTTTTTTTCTTTAGATCCCGAAAGTGTTTTTTTTTGGACTAGTAAGAGTGGGCTATTATAAGGCGAAACAGACGGTTCAACAATACCCTGTTCAATTAACTTGTCCAACTTGTCGCTGGATCTCGTCTATTTGGCTATGCGGACTCCGGTAATTTTTCACATATACCAATTCATCATCCTTAAGTCTTAATATTTGTTTATAAAAATTATTTGTTGTGATCGGTTCGGTGTCAAGTCCGAACACATCACTATACTCAGTGCATAACTTTTCGAGTTTGTCTTTGAATAGTTCTGGGAAATTTTTCTTCAATTTATGAATTACAAATTCTTTTCTTATATCTTTGGTATTTTGAACTATATCGTAGTTCGAAAGTGATTCAAATTTTAAATTGTTAAATCCTACTATTTGGCAATTATCTGTGGTATTTAAGAATCGGACAAAAGTACTTTGGGCTGTTGCAATAGTGTTTGCAACATAAACGCCCGGTTTAATTTCTTGATTCGGAATTAAAATGTTACCTTCTGCTGAAGATAGTTCTACTTTGCGTACCACTTGGGATCTTGCTGGTAGAAGTGTTGAGTTATTTCCAGAATTGAATGTTATTGGTTAGTTAATGTTTGTGGTCTAAGTATAAACCAATCTTCTGAATTGCCGTAATCTATTTTGCAATTAAAAGTTCTTATGAAATCTAATCCTATTATTCCATCGCATGGGATTGCGAAATCTGAATGAAGCAGATGAAATTCGTATGGAATAATATATTTATCTGTCTGCAATTCTATTGAGACTAGGCCTTTGAAGTTTATTACTCCTTCTCCTATGCCTCGAATGTCTACAGTTTTATTTACTTTGATGTCGTGAAATACATCAGAATTTGCTTTTATTATTGAAATGTCTGCACCGGTGTCAATTAAAAATGTTATTTTCTTATTGGTTTTAACATTCCTAAATGATACGAAATTATTAAGACTTAGGTTAATAGAGTATACTTTATTTTTTAATTCTGAGCATTTGGAGGAGCTTGTCCGTTTCCCTGGTCGCTTTGGGTGATTCGGACATTTGTATTGTTATAACCATTCTGTTGGTTATTTGTGTTTTGTCTATTATTGTTTTGTTGTCCACCTCCACGCGCCATTTAGGGCGTCGGTCAACTCAGTAATCTCTTTTGTGTATGAAACACAGTTATTAGGGTTTCTCTGCAGATTTTTAATCTTCGCTGTTAAAAGATCCACTGATTCACCCTTAAAGATTGTTGACAGCTTTCGTATTACTTCGTCAATCGTTGTTTCAGAGCTTAGCGTATTACCCGCTTGACCTTTCAATTTTGATTTTATGATTTCGATGCTTCATGCGTTTCTTTTATGGTATCAAGTACGCGAAGCGCCCCAATGAAACCTTGTAGGTTTTTAATGTCACCATCGAAGAATGGTAGCAGCCTTGTGGCTGTATTTATGAATTCTACCACTGTTTGAGTCATTTTGTTGCTTCCTTTTGGAATTGCTGGTTTATTATGACTTATGATTGACTGATCAGAGCTCACTGGTGGTTTTTCTTGACCTATTTCATCATCAGCCATTAGTTGCGTTTCTTCTTCCAGCACTATTGAAGTTTCCAAATCAGTTGTTTGTTTAAATTCAATATTGTGTCTGTTTAGCACAGCTATTGCTTTTTGTTTGCAATCACTGTAGAACGCATTTGCGGCTGTTTTTTGCCCTTCCTTTAGTTTGCTATAGTGCTCAGTTAATACTGCCCTAATAGCTTGGAGCTTCTCAGTTATTATTTTCGTGTGTTTGGTTACTGTGTCTTGGGATGTTTCTCTGTTTTGCGAGAGGCACTTACAAGATTTAGTTAATTCTTGTGCGTGTATTCTAGCTTTTCCTAGTATATCATCCCAAGTAACCATAGTTTGTTAAAAATAACAAAATTTTCGAAAATGTTTAGGGGTTTTTTTATTTTTTTTTTTATTATTCTGTATCTATTATTTCTACATCTGAGTCTGTTATATCTATTGAGTCTGTACTCGATTCTGATATGTCTATCAGCGCGATTGAGTCCTTAAAAAGTTCGTGGACCCATCCGGGCACGTCTTTATGTAAAGGAGTCTTAGCTAACAATCTACTATAAGCTACTGGATTTTTCCATAAGATCTACAATATTTTTTGTAAATTTGTAGTTGTGGGCTATCCAATACCTTATTTCCTTGTATTTCTGATTTGTTTCACCTGATTGTATCAGGAAATCGAGGAAAGGTAAGTATTTTTGTAGCCTTTTTGTTTCTATCTTATCCATATTCTACACTAACTTGTTAGGCCTATTAACATGGATGTACGTATATATAAAAAAAAATCATTGAGGCTTACTGCCTGGGTTCCTCCATTCGGTAGAAACGATATGTGCCTGCTGCATTGGAAAAGCAACATACATATGGTACTGTGAGGATGAAACTCATCTGTACCCTAGTGCTTCCTTGAACTGGGAAATCTTCTCCCGTTATATATAGGTAAGCTGACTTAATTTGTACCAAGTTTATTGAGTTCTGTGGTGAATTAAAAAGTTCGTGGACCCATCCGGGCACGTCTTTATGTAAAGGAGTCTTAGCTAACAATCTACTATAAGCTACTGGATTTTTCCATAAGATCTACAATATTTTTTGTAAATTTGTAGTTGTGGGCTATCCAATACCTTATTTCCTTGTATTTCTGATTTGTTTCACCTGATTGTATCAGGAAATCGAGGAAAGGTAAGTATTTTTGTAGCCTTTTTGTTTCTATCTTATCCATATTCTACACTAACTTGTTAGGCCTATTAACATGGATGTACGTATATATAAAAAAAAATCATTGAGGCTTACTGCCTGGGTTCCTCCATTCGGTAGAAACGATATGTGCCTGCTGCATTGGAAAAGCAACATACATATGGTACTGTGAGGATGAAACTCATCTGTACCCTAGTGCTTCCTTGAACTGGGAAATCTTCTCCCGTTATATTTAGGTAAGCTGACTTAATTTGTACCAAGTTTATTGAGTTCTGTGGTGAATTGATATGCTCATTTCTAAAAACCTCAATTAAATCTTGGACAATACTGGGATGCCTAGCGTTTATTCTTCTAAAATAATTATCAAGAGTGGCCATTGTTTTCCACAAAAATTTTTTTTTCTTTTTAATTGTTATTCGCGTGTGTGCATATGTATTCTTAGACCTTATCTAGGTCATTAGCTTGGCTTATGACTCTTTTGGTTACACATTTATTGTGTAATAGATAAGCTTTATATAAAATATATGCGCACATTATTACGACGATTATCAATAACAATATGTTCGTTAATCTCAAGTCAGTATTTGATGATTCGATTTTATTTATTACATTAGCAGTGGAGTCCACTGATTTTGTTTCTATTAACCCCATTGTGGGTATAAGAGATATATCATCAAATATACTTATGGAATTATCGAACATATGGAGTTTATATAAAAATTTTTTTTTTTTTTTTTTTGTGTATAATTCTAATAATAATCTCACTGACTAATGATCCTATATGAGACTATTTTAATTTAGCAAAATGAAAATGAATATGACAAATACGGGAAAAATAGGGAACAAAAGCCCATAAAAACAGTTCAAAACCTTTTGTTTAAAAATTACTTTTAAAAAAAATATTTTTTTTTTTATAAGTATTTCAAGCTTCGTTCTTATTTGCTTGAATACGAATTATAATTATAAAAATTTGAATTTGAATTAAAAAAAAATTGTTATGGATTCATGAATTTTAAGAAATTTTATTTTAAAAATTATTAAAATTTTTTTTTTTATACGACAAAAGAAAAAAATTTTATCTCAACTGTGTCTTGCACAGCGAGCCAGAGACGTGGAAAAATTATAGAGCATGTGGTTGGCTCACAATTCAGATATACATTTCATTTGTTATTGTTATTTAAAAATAAAAAATTTTATATAAAAAAAATTCTCCAACCACATTGTTAGTAATAGCCTAGCAGAAAGTTAGTAAGTTCGCAAGTTGCACTTTCGTGCTTCAACTTGCTATTAGGCTTATAATTATAATTATTAAATTAAAGGCAAGTTAAGGCTTGCGCATTTCTGCGGCCCCCTTGCGTTTCTTCGCTCTTTGGCGAAGTTCTGCTTTCAGGTTTGCGATACGCTCTATGCAGCGTTGTCGGTCTTATTCGTTGGTGCTGGCCTTTAGTAAATCCTGCTGCAGTCTTTTCTGGCTGAGCAGGCGTCTCACCTCACCGCCTCGTTTCGTCTTTTTGGGGGTTCTCGTCTGCTGCCGGGCTCTGTACTCCTCTATTGTTAGTGGCCGTGGTCCATCGTTGGGATACAGCTCTAACGCTTCTTCTAGCGTCAGTGCATCCCTTTGCTCGACAGGAGCAGATTCCGCAAAGGGAATATCTTCACCGTTGTTCATTCGATTTTCTTTGTATTCAAACTTATGTGTTGATGCTGATGTTTATCGTTGGGAAAACGAACGAGGCTCAAATATATTCACTAGATATCTTCAGGATTATGGTTTTGAAGCTGATGCTGATAGCTGTTCTTTAGCTTTAAATGTTTAATGCTTACATAATTTTTCTTATTATTTTTTTCCAGTAATTATTATTAAGTTATTTACTCTCTGTTGTTTATGCTGTTCTCTGTTCTGTTCTGTGTTGTTGTTGTTGCTACAATCTCTGTCAGTTGTTTCTTTTCTTGCCAACAAGTTGCAGCATCATTTAGTTGTCATCGCTTTTCCATATATTAGTTGTCGCAGCATCATTTAGTTGTCATCGCTTTTCAATATAAAATTATGTTATTATAATTTATATATGTTGTGTGCAGCTCAGGTCCTGTCACGGTCGCCATGTAAAAACTCCTTTGACCGGGTTCCATTGGGTTGTAGAATATATATATATAATAATAAAAGGCACGTCTGTGTCGGTTGACTGGAGTTTTAGAATTGATTCTTTATTCCAAATTATTCTTTTGCTTAGGCTAATTTTACATATATATTCTTAAGCTGCGACTTATGCGACAGCTACAAAAGAGAGGGAGAGTGTCAGTACATACATACATACTGTTGGAGCGCATGCATCAAAGTGCTTGGTCAGCGGTCACACGCTGGCGTGGCTCTAGCTCATGTTACGCTTGTGCATACAGTGCTTATGTGAATATGTATGTGCATATACAAATGTACATACATATATGTTCATGCTTAATTGTATGTTTACTTGAATATGTTTATGTGAATACTTCAATGTATACATATGAACATATTCAAGTGCACAATTATATTTTAATGCGTATATGTTTAATTGTTTATACTTGCAACAAAGTGTTACAAGTTGAGCTCATTGTGTTGAGTGATTATTTGTATGAATATACTACAGTATGATAGTTGGATTGGTATCCTGTTGGTCAATGATGTTTAGTAGAGCTCTTTGAATATTTGTGATTTTTTCGTATAATATCTCTACCGGATGGCTTTGCAGTGTTAATATTCCAAGTTCGGCTATTAGATTATACTCGGTTCTTTTACAAACAAAGTGTTTAATTAAGGTATCTTTAATTTCATTCCAATTAAGTCGCACATTTGATTGATACAAGACTTCATGAGCTTTACCCTGAATTTTGTTCCTGATTGCTGCTCCTTTAATAAGCATTAAAAACTCCTCAACATTGATAATGAATTCTTTTAGTCCCTCTTTATTTCCCTCATATACAGGCATAGACTGAATCAATTGTAATAAATCGGATATCTTAAACCCACCCAATGGCTCCTGTGTTTGTGGGCCAGTGGGTTGGGCTGGAGGAATCTCCTGATCTAAAGGCATTGATAATTCGAAACTCATTGGGAATTCGAAAACTTATTTTTTTTTTAATTTGTTTTGTTACTATCTAGTCTCTTAGATTGTGTTTCTTACTTTTTAACTTAATCGTAGCTTAATATATCTTTCTTACTTATGTTTTATTGTAATTAGTGTTACGTGTAAGCAAGGTGTCCTTCCTTCTTTTTTTGTAATCTGTTGACTCACGAATTGTTGTCCCTCCGTGTGGCAAGCGATGAAATGATGGTTTTAAATAGTTGCTGTTTTATTTCGCGGTTGTGCTGAAGCTAACCGAGATTGTTGCTCGTTGCAGTAGTCCCAACTTCTTTTTTTTTAAATCTGTTGACTCACGAATTGTTTTCCCTCCGTGTGGCAAGCGATGAAATGATGGGTTTAAGTATTTGTTGTTTTATTTTGCGGTTGTGCTGGAGCTAGCTGAGATTGTTGCTCGATGCAGTAGTCCCAACTAAGGGCGGACAGTCATCAGCCGTGAATTTCACCAGATTAAGCCTTGTAAATAAAAAAATTTTTTTTTTTTTTTTGAATAGACAAGTTTTTATGTGTATTCAACATCTTTATATAGTTTTTTGTTTTTTTTTTTTATTTTTTTTTGTGTTTTGTGGGTTTTTTTTTTATTATTAGCTCTGTCCAATACAGCAGGTTCCGGTTACACATACACACAAACTTGTGGGCACATATAACCGTCTAGCGCAATAAGAACAAGCAAAAAAAAAAATTGTACAACAACTTATGTGTTGGTTTAAACAGCATTTTTTTTTTTTTTTTTTTTGAGTATGAAAACCAGAGGCTGGTTTGGCTCCTTTTACTTTGGAGGGTCCCTTGGGAATCACAAAGTTGGGGAAAGTTAGACTATTTTTATAGTAGTGTTTTTTGTTCATAGTTTTAAATATTTTATTTGAATCAATTTTGTTGTTGGTTTCTTTTTTTTTTTTTTTTTTTATATATATGTATATATATACCTTACCCCTTTCACTTTCTGCTAATATTGTTGGGCCTTTGCTCGCTCCAGTTGACAAACTTGAAGCATTCGAATTTCACAGCTTGTTGTTTAATTTGCACACACTTTGACTTCTATCTACTTTTCTTTTATATATATATTTTTTTTTTTTTTTTGAAGATCGATGTTGCTTCCAAGGCGGTTGAAAATTAAATGACTCGCTGCCCAAAGGTTAGGAAACTACAAAATTTGCGACGCCACTCGTCAAACAATTCTGACTGTCGCGACATCGGTGTCGTTCTGTTCTAACGGACACGTAAAGCCACCAAAATGTGCGACTCGCGACGCGGTCAGACGAAAAAAGACGCTTGTCGCGAAGCAACTTTGTACCGTTGCGGCATCTCCGTCACTCTGACGAGACATGCAAGTCTGCAAAATGTAGCAAACGACAATGTCGCCTGTTACGCAGCCTGTACCGCGACGCGGTCAGACCAAAAAGATGATGAAGTAGAGACGCTTGTCGCGAAGCAACTTTGTACCGTTGCGGCATCTCCGTCACTCTGACGAGACACGCAAGTCTGCAAAATGTAGCAAACGACAATGTCGCCTGTTACGCAGCTTGTACACATATACATGTGTGTATGTGCTTAACGGGAATTGCTGAATTCGGGGGAACAAATACACCCGAAGCAAAAATTTGAAAAAGATGATGAAATATTTTAAATTTGAGTGAAACTGAAAGGCAACACCAACATCAATATCATGGAGTGCATAGTACACATTGACGATTTATACATATGTATGTATATGTATGTACATATGTACACGTTTGTACACGTTTGTACACGTTGGTTCAATCGCAAAATGCACTGGTTTAGCGCACTTAACAATCTCTAGCACGATTAGGCAACAATTTATGCATTATTATACATTTTTTTTCTTTCTTTTTATTACCAATGCAATATTTGTAAATCATTATTTAAAACCTTTTTTTTTTTTTTTTTTTTTTTTTGGATACTTAGATATTTATGCATGAACATAGGTTCCTTCGGGGCACTTTTTCCCGTCCCTGAAGTCGTTAAGCTGCGCCAGTTAACATCTTGGCCAAGTCGTGGGCGAGGAAAAAGAGTAACTTTTCCCTGTGTTTATTTACTTTTTTAGTATTTTTATTATAAAATTAAAACCTCCGTCTTGTTTGACGTTCAACACACAATTGTCATTTTTATTCGGCGACAATGCCGTTCTCTCCTTCAGTTAATTAATTATATATGTATGTATGTATATATGTATGTATGTATGTATATGTGTAAGTGTCCATATATGTATGTATGGATATATGTATGTGTGTAAATGTGTATGTACGTATATATGTAAGTGTCTATATATGTTTTTTTTTTTTTAATTCGTTTATTTGGGAAAAAGGAATTACAAATAGGTTAACAAATAAATATAGAAAACAGTGGGCAACAAAGAAAAGATAGTTTTGTTCAAAGAAGAAGAAATGAGAAATTGTGGGTGTGCGGGACCGCCTGGGGGCATTGCATCGCAGGATGTGTGGGGGAGTAGGGTTGTGGACTTTTCAGACCCCGCCTGTGTTGCGCTGCCTTTCGCGCGCGCGTAGTTTGCGGATCACCTGTGCCGCAAAGGTGCAAATAGCTGTCCAATTTGGTTTGCTTAGCGTCATCAGCGGAACCAGATTCTGTGACGACAATGGCTCGCCACAGAGCAGTTCGGCCGCCTGCCTTTCTGTCTCAAACATAGCGCATTCGAAGAGAGCATGATCAGGGCTCTCCGACACACCGTTTCCGCACCAAGTGCATTCCGCACTTGCCTGATGACCAAATCTGTGGAGATATTCCCCAAAGCATCCGTGGCCGCTGAGTATTTGTGTCAGCTCAAAGGTAACCTCGCCGTGCTTCCGTTGCAGCCACATCTTCAGATCAGGAATAAGCCTGAATGTCCCTTCGTCGAGTTGGTCCAGCGAAGTTGCCAGGCGTCCCAACTTTCCTGGCGTGCCACGGCCTTAACCACCTTTAGTTCAGCAGGACTCGGCGCTGACTCCATCTTAATGGTATAGATGCGTTGTGCTTCATATGCTAGCAGATCGATGGGCGTCATACCTGCTATAACAAGAGCGGCATCGTCCGATATTGTGCGAAAGCCGCAACAGACTCTCAGCGCCGCAAGACGGTATGTGCTCTCTAGGCGTCTCCTGTATGTTTTGACCGTCATGGCCTTAGCCCAGGCTGGTGCCCCATAGAGCATAGTAGACTTCATAACGTTCATCAGAAGCAGGCGCCGACCTCGTTTTGGGCCTCTGCTGTTGAGCATGATGCGGCTAAGTGACCGTCCCAACTCAGCTGCCCTGGCTCCAACAAGCTCCAGATGCTCCTTGAAGGACAGGCGCGTGTCCAGGTGTATACCAAGATACCTAATGGCCCGTGTAGAGGTAATCGTGGTGGCGTCAACGATGATGTTGGCAGCCTCAACCATTTTTCGACTACTTATTAAGACCGCTTCCGTCTTTTGAACTGCAAGCTCGAGTCCTGCAGAGGCTAGCCAGTCCTTAGCCATTCCGATGGAACGCGCAGTTAATTCCTCGGCTTGTCCCAGAAATTTAGCCGTCACTACTATGGCAACATCGTCAGCGAAGCCCACCAGCCACGCGCCACTCGGAAGTTGGATGCGCAGGATTCCGTCATACATTGCATTCCAAAGTAGAGGGCCGAGGACGGATCCTTGGGGTACGCCTCCTTTAACATTATAGGTATGCGTCCCGCCGTGCGATCTGTAGTATAGAACTCTACTTCTAAAGTAGTCCTCCATGATTCTTATGAGATACGCCGGGACTCTAAAGTTTCGCAATGCTGCGAGAATGTTGTTCCAATTTGCTGTGTTAAAGGCGTTTTTAACGTCCAGCGTGGTGACAAGGCAATACTGCTTTTGCCCTCCCTTCCAACGTTGCCCCTCTATAGCCTTAGCAGCAGTGTCGACAACAGATTTGATGGCATCAACAGTGGACATAGCTCTGCGGAACCCAAATTGCATAGGCGAGAGGTCGCCAGCCACTTTAATTGCTGCCTCTATTCTGGTGCTGAGTAGCCTCTCAAAGATTTTTCCTGCGGCATCCAGAAGACAAATTGGCCTGTATCCAGATGGGTCTTCTACAGGTTTGTTTGGCTTTGGAATTAGAATCAGATTCTGCCTTTTCCATCTGTCCGGAAATGTACCTTCACCCATGCAAGCATTAAAATCTTCAGCAAATCTTTCGGATTGTAGGCCAATGGCAAGTTTTAGGGCCTTGTTGGGGATGCTATCCGGGCCAGGAGCCTTGTCGTTCTGCAGTCTCGATGCCGCCACTAACACCTCTTCTCCAGTGATGGGCCAGTCTACTAGCAAAGTAGTATGCTGCATTTCTTTCGGGCCTATTGATGAGGTGGCCAGAAACAGAGTTTCCACAATCGTATCCATGCGCTCTTCATCTGGAGCTGCCGGCTTAACAGCCCTAAGCTTTTTCATGGCAACTTTATTGGCCAAGCCCCAGGGGTCATTTTCTATAGAGTCGCAAAGTTCAAGAAAACAGGATTTTTTTCGTGCCTTAATAAGCTCTTTAAGTTCCCTTCTTCTGGCTGCAAATTCTGCTTGCAGCAGCAGGAACTCCGATCTGCCACGCGATCTTTGGTAGAGCCTTCTAGCACGAAGACACTTTTTTCTTGCCTCCGCAATGTTTTCATCCCACCAGTAGACAGGGGCTCGATGTCGGCTATGCCCTCTTCGGGCCTTCATGCTAGCGATGCATGCCGCCCCCACTGCGTCCATAATGGTATCCGCCTGCCTTGATGCATCGCCGTCGCGGAATGCTGAGTGCCGACGCAAAAATCGATGGATTAAGAGTGTCCACGCGGAATGATTGGCCACCTTGATCTGTTCGCAGATGATTCGGCCCTTGGGGCGCGCTTCTCCTGATGGAGCATATAATGGCCAGGTGATCGCTACCAGTGTAAAAATCGCATAGTTCCCAGATTGAGTTGGGGAAAAGACAGGCACTTGTAAATGTAATATCGATTACAGAGCCGTATCCCGCCCTGCTAAACGTTTGCTTGGATCCAGTGTTAAGCACAGCCATATCGAGGATGGCCCAGGATTCGAGAAGCGTTCTGCCCCTGCCATTAGATGAACTGCTGCCCCATTCTTCGGACCAAGCGTTAAAGTCACCTGCGATTATAACATTTTGTTTTGAACTTGCATCAGCGGCGATGGAGTCTATTATTCTCTCGAATTCAGTGAGTCTCAGGCTAGGGGCTAGGTAGCAACTATAGTACCACATACCCCCGATTTTTGCGCGAACATAGCCAAGGTACGAATAGATCGACTCCATAACCGGCACGTTTTTCCCGCATAACCAAATGGCAGCTTTGGTAGACGAGTCCACTGCCCACAGGGGCCATCTCCTGTTTTATACGGCTCGCTCAAAATCGCTATATCGGCGTCTACTTCACGCGCTGTTTGCGCCAACAGATCCTGTGCAACTGCACAATGGTTAAGGTTTAGTTGAATAAACTTCATACCTGATTGTTTGTTAGTTGCGCGCCAGATCTTGTCAACGGGCAATCTTTGCTGCCGGCAAAATGCTTCCTGTCGATGCGGTTTGCTTCGACGCTTTTGTAACAATTTGGATCGTTTTCGCAAGCCGCAGCTTTATGTCCGGGCTGTCCACATCTGAAGCACCAGCTGGTTCGGTCAACTGTGCTCTTGCAGTTGAAAGCCACATGTCCAAAATTGAGGCATTTGTAACATCTCTGCTGAGCCACTCTTTCCCTGATGTGGCAGCTGAACCATCCCACTATCAGTGCTCTCTTCTTAACAAGAAAGGCCGCCGACGTCTGTGGCAGACATACAACTGCCATTTGGGTCTCGTTAAAAGTTGGCCGAAGCGTCTTCACCGTTATGGCACTTTCCGCTATACCCGTTGCCTTTGTGATGGCCGCAATGATGTCGGTTGCCTTTACCAGGCAATCTAGCTTCCGCAGTTCTATATGTGACACGTCAGTGACAGTTCGAACTTTGGCGTTCATGCCCAATACGTTGCGTAGCTCCTCTTGTATTTTCTGGTCGCCATCTTTGGTTTTAAGCTCAAGAAGCAGATCGCCATTTTGCGTTTTCCTGGCCCTTGCTACTTCGTCTTTAATACAATTTAGCCGCCCGTCGTCCCGTCGGGTTACCATTTTCAACATTTGCGCATACGAAATGCCCGCTTCCGCCTTGATAATAATGGCATCTGGCCGACCTCTGCGCGGCTTGCGCCTCGTTGAGACCACCTGCCAATCTGGGGATGGCCCATGAGTACATATAGGCTCGCCCTCAATAGCACTAGCGCTTGTGGGTGCACTACCGCCTAACATGGCCGCATACGAGGGCTTCGGCTGCCCGCTGCCTCTCTTTCTTTTGGGCGGAGTATTCCTCTGCCCTAGTGGCTCCTCTCTCGGGCGCTTTGGGCTATCGGAGTGTGCTACCGAGTTCCCAATACGCTTGGTTGGTTTGGATGCAGGACATGTGGCCTGCGTGGCCATATATGGCAAATCGCTGTTTGCAGCTCTATCATGCGCCTTATGTCTTGCATCGTGTTTTGGTTCACGTGTCGAACCTGCGGTTTACCGTCATCCTTCTTCTTAAATGTGTTCTCCAGTTGGCGTAGGAGATTGCCCAAGTCGTCAAGCTCCGGGATGCGCGATAGCACAACCGGGCTTATTATCGGCGTCGCACTCGTTTGGCCATCAGACGGTGGTAACGGTGGCCCAGCCGGCGAAGCCACTGGCGAACTCATCATCCTACTACTCTTTCTAAAAGCCAACTCCTCGCCCACCTGATCATTGGCCCCACCATCCCAGCGGGCTTGATCCATCGACGCAGTCATTTTATCCATTTCCCAATGCTGTTTCAAAATTTAAATTTGAGTTTAAAAAACGTAACGGCAAGGGAACGGCGCGTTGGCGCCACCTAACGAATGCAGCCTTGGGCACAGCCCAAAGCCTTTTTGCGTTGTCCAACACTGGTCGCTCAGCTGATCAGTGGCGCTTTGTGGGGCAACTCTACCCGTTTGTTTCGCTGCCACAAGTGAACGTGCGTGCAAAACGGAGTGGATTCTGGATAACAGAGAGGATGAGAGAGATCTACGCACCAATACTATGACGAAGTCGGCGGCGGGAGACAGAAAGGCGCCAAGTTCCCCCCCCGGGCGCCAACAAGAGAGAAGCTGACTTGAAGGTGTCCCAAAGCCTTTGCGATATTGGCACAGCTGATGGCCCGGTGTCGCCGATGTAAGTCTGATTTGGGTGAGTAGTGTGGCACGCAGAGTCCCACTCCTGGATTAAAAGAGCTTTAATTCTAGGCACTGACCCGACTACTTGCGGAGCACTTGGAAAAAAACACCTCACTCACTTCAACTATCGTGTGATATCTATATATGTATGTATGGATATATGTATGTGTGTAAATATGTATGTACGTATATATGTACATATGTGTTATTTGTTGCCCTTTTTGATGTGTTGTCCATGGTTTGTGTAGTTGAAGGTGAGTTCGTTGGTGTGGTGACCGGGTAGGTAACTCCTGCGTATTACGGAGCTACGGTGAGCGAGAAGGCATTATGTATAGCTATACTACACTACCTAATACTTGCTTAGACCAAGCGTCCTACGAATGTTTGTGTGTATGATAGTACGTCTGTGTAATACACGCGTTACGACGCTCATAATAGCAACCGCGTGTGCTGTATTGCGTCCGTATTTTTATATTCGTAAATATTTTCATTTTTAAATATTAACGGCAATTATGGCGAAAAATAATGCAGAAAAGTGTCGTGAATATCGACAGAAAAAAAATTGAAAACATTGAGGATGAATAATAATAAAATGAAGAAAATAAAATATGACCTTTATAGCAATATTATAATGAACCTATAATTATCCCGCTCCTAATGCTGCTTTCGTCTCATTCTCTCTCAGTTTGTTTTACGGAAGGTTTCACTTCTATCGTATCTAACCGTTAGACGCACTTTTTTTCTTTTTTTACTTTCCCTACACGATCATCGCAGTGATCTCCTGTCTATTTGGCGTGTGGCTTTACGGGCCACACTCTAGACCGAGCAACGCAATTATTGCTCAGTTTAACATAGTAACATTTTTCTCTTTTGCAAACAATTTTATTTTATGATGTATTTGATTGTTGGGCGCTCTTTGTACAGGCACAGGCTGTTGGGGCGCCGATTCTGACTTCTCAGATCTCTTGGCTCCGGGTCTAGCTTGTCGCGCTAGACGGTGCCGGTGCTGGTCTTCGCACAGGCTGTTGGGGCGCCGATGCTGGTCCTCTTGACACAGGTGTACTCGCAATATGGCGAATATAATGGTCCAGGGCACTCCGCCGGGCACTTCTTCTATGGTGTGGGCTGGATTTTCTTCTTGGGTTCTGCTTTTTGGGATTCGTATGTAGTAATTACTTTTATATTTTTAGGCGTAATTTTTGTAGAGGTTGAGCCTTTTTGCTTTAATTTTTGCTGAATCAGCTCGATGTTGTCTAGTTCAGATTGTAATTTATTTGCCTTTGCCCCACAACTAAAAAACCCAATCTTCATTCGTTGTATTCAAAATATGAACTGATTTTATTTACAAAAGTACGGAGTTTATATAGGATTACCTTAGGCTCTAGGAGGTCTAGACTCACACCCACGTATTTGGGATTTGAAAAATTATTATTTTGGCCACGGCGTCGGCCACTTGACATCCTGTCGTTGTGATTTTTTGGGTTAGTTTAGAATTACAAGTGTTTTTCCCACTCCGCGTGTGGCAGATTGTATTTCTAGTCATATGCTAGGTTAGTTGTTTGGTACAAAGGTACAGTTGTATTGTATTTTCTTTAGTGCATCTGATTTGGTGAAGGCAGTTCAGATGAACACAATGTTTATTCTTAAATATTCTGCAAAGGGCCACCAAATGCGACGTTTTGGACTTTATTTTTATAGTTAGTTGTCTTATACAAATTATTATTAAACTATCATTAGTAAGATAATTATTGTTAAAGAAGCATGACCAGTTACTTTGCGGACGTTCAACCTAGTCAATCTGATGTTCCTTAACCGATTGTAACTGAATTCATATTCTTACCAATTCTGCAGCATGTATTACTGAGTTGGCTTCTACTGGTTTTAATAATATTTGGCATATTACCTAACGATTTATGTTTCGGGATATCTACCCACTCCTGATGTGTATTACTGTGCTGACTTCTAGCCTTTTTATAAGATGGAGAATTTAAAAAATAACTACCTCCACTTTTTGAATTGTTCCAATGTGCTCTTCGCTCCACCATTTTTAAATGTCGCTGATTGCTAAAATATGATTGGCTATTCTGGTTACCATTAAATGTTGTCCTTTTATAATTATTTTGCCATATCTGCCTTTTTGGTACTATAGTTTCTGACAATTTGTTACCGGAATCTATTTTGATATTATTTTTTAGATATTCATTATCTAATTGACCCATTGCCTTTGGAATATTCTCATTTTGTACTGGCTCTGGGATATATACTTTTTGTTCCCCAATTTTCACTTTACCTCCAATGTGAGGTCCTGCCGGGGGCCATAAATTTATTTCTTGAGTTTTCCTGTTGTATTTCTTTGGAATTGTGTTGTTTTTATTTTGAAATTTCCTCTCCCAACGTTGTTCAAAACCTGTGACATCTATTGTTGTTGCCACTACAGATTTATTCTGATTTGATTTGGTGCATCCCGAGACGATCCAACCAAATTGAGTATTTTGGCCCAGCAGGCCATCAATCATTTTTTTAAGCTTTGGGTATATACGTTTACTCCCATTATTATATCAACCCTACCAGGTTTATTAAAGGTAGGATCAGCTAGCACGTAAGTTGGCCATTTTGACATATCCACGTTTGCTATTTTTAATGGAAGAGCTTTGATTAACTTTGGCACCACAATTGCCTCAACCTTAAGATGTCCTTTACAAGGATTTTGCGTCTTAACATGTAATTTTACCTTATATTTTGATTTATTGGATTTTATTAAGGACACGCCACTTATTTCTGAATATTGTTTAATTTTAGGTAATTTCAATATTTGAGCGGCCTTTTCGGACAAAATGCTGCTCTGTGAACCACAATCAATAAGGGCTCTTAGAGTCGTATATCCTTCATTTACATTTTTTACTTGTATTACAGCTGTGGTCAACAGTGTTGGTTGTGCGGTTACTCAAGTATTAACTCTCTCCTGTTTTTCTTCAAAATGGAGTAAGGTATGGTGTTCCTTACTGCACAATGAACAGACCATTTCATTAGTGCACACTTTATTGCTTGAATGGTTCAAGCATCTTATGCATAGCTGCACTTTTTTGGCTATTTCATACCTTTCCGTAGGTGTCAAACCTTTAAACTTATAGCACTTATATGCTTTGTGCCCGGCAATTTTGCAAATCGGACATTTATCTTCGACTTCCGCATAATTTAAAACAGTTTGTATTGGGTTTTTCTCTTCTTTGGTCATGGCACTTAGCGTACAATATCTTTGCGCCAAGTATTCCATGAAATCAGATAGCATTTGAACTTGCCTGGTTTTTCTAATCTGACTCTTATATAATTGTAGAGCGTCTCTGTCAAATTTCCGAAGTATGAGTTGTGCAAATATTATGTCAACTTCATCGGACAAATTTGTTTTAATTTTCATTAAGTGCACTGACTCATTAACTATGTCAATCACTCCCTTTACATTTTTTGCGGATTCATTGTTGATCATCGGTAAATCAACGATCCGACTTAATTGTTCGGAAAATACCCTCCGATTATTTTCACACCGCTTGGTTAACAATTCCCAAGCAGCACTATAATTATCAGCTGAACCTGACAATAGATGAGCTACCATGCTCCTCGCTTCGCCTTTAAGAGCAAGACTTAAATCCTCTCTTTTTTCAATCAGTTCCGCACATAAATCCACAAACAGGTCCCATTCTCTAGGTTCTCCAGAAAACGTGGGTACCTGTATTTTCGGCAACACCGGTAGTTCGCCTCTCACGGTTACATTCTCATTCTTACTTTCCTTATTGTTTATCTTCATTTCTAACACGGATACAGAATTCCGAACATCGAATTCTAAATCCTCCAAAGTATTTTTAAATTTTGCATCTTTCAACACAACCTGGCACGCCTGTACTTTCTCCCATAAATAATTGATTTTATTAATATATATTATGCATGCCTCATTGCCTGTTGAATTATCTATAGTGCGTAAATCTTTTGAATAGGGATATTCCGAAGCGAAAGAAATTTAACCCATTCTTCATTCGTTGAATTCAAAATATGAACTGATTTTATTGGAAAACTTTTAAACTCTAAGAAGCGACAATAGTTCTTAAAAAATACTTATTCTAATGCCCCACGTCTTCGGGGTTTGGAATTTGTTTATATTTCATGCTCAGCGCTTGGCGACTTGATAATGCGTCGTTTTGGTCTTAAGTGTTAAGTGTCGACAGAGTGCGGATGCATGTTTGTTTGTTTTTGAGCAATACTTGCCATATGAATCTTTATGACATATTTTTGTTTATGTTTCGTTTGTGTATATTTCTTTGGTCAATCTGATTTGGTGAAGCCATTTCAGCTGACCACGATGTTTAATCTTAAACATTCTGCGAGGCGCCGCCAAGTGCGACTGTTTGGAATGTGTTTTTAACTTTAGGTTGTCTTATACAAATTATTATTAATATTAAAATTAGTAAGATAACTAATATTAAAGAAGCATGACCGGTTGCATGAGGAACGTTTAAACCTAGTAAATCAAAATGATCTTCCTTTAGTGATTGTAACTGACCTCCTATTTTCTCTAACTCTGCCGTGTGGTTTACCAAGTTGGCTTCAACTGGACTCCATTCTATATTTGGTATATTACTAATATCGGCTATATGCGACGTAGTGATAGCTATGTGCGACTCTGACTGTACGCTATGATGAGCCACTAAAATCTTATCTTCTGTCCTAGCTGTGCAGCCTGATCTGAGGCTCAAAATTCCTTATTCCGGTAAATCCACCAAGTCCTGCTGTTCGTTCACACATTGAACTCTGGCCTTAGTTTTAGGTGGAACCTTGAATAACCAACTATTGCTACTATCTAGCTCTACCCAGTAAGATCTTGGCTCAATAATCGTTGTATATAAACAGGTAGACTTCCTATTCTGTTTAAAAGGTGTCAACTCACAGGCATTATCATTAGCGTTACTCCATGGCCAATTTCCTTCACATATTCTCCTGTTCGATTGCCAGGTCCGACATTTCTGCATTGCTAAATCTGACATTAAGTGATACGAGTCTATTTCAAAATTATATATTAAATACTGATTCTTTATATAAACTGTTACCAATTGATTACTGACCAATCGAACGGGAATTGGAATAACTCTGTAGAGGAAGGTTGGGTGCCTACTGAAAAGTGGTATTTTAGCACTTATAATTAATTTTCTGTCAAAAAAGGTCCCTTTGGCCGTCAACAGAGCATATATGTCTTTTAACTCCGTTCCGCTCCTTTTACCTGGCAGAACTAAAGTTTCAGATAATTTTTCTTTTATTTTAGTTATTTCTAATTTCATTTGGTTTGGCTTTAAAATATTAGTATTTAATCTACCATGGTTAATGTCTATCGATAAACTTATAATTCCTGTCTGAATTTTTTCACATTCATCAACCATGGAGCTTAATTCATTTACAATCATGAAAAACCGAATGGATTCTCTATACACGTAATAACTTTCTTTGAACAATTCTGTCATATTTTCAATCCGTTTGTTCATGTTGCCAAAGTTTTCATTTATCTCATTTATGGTAGCCTTAAGAATGTTTGCCGTGGAGTCTACCACCGATGTCTGCTTTTCTTGTAGATGCTTAAATTCTGCTGATTTGTGAGCAAGTTTCTCATGTTTTCTTCTATTTGTATCCTATCGTCCGCATCCATGACACCAAATAATATATGGTACAGTGACCCCATGAATTCAAACGGTGCTCGCTTGCGTCTTGCCTTTTCTTGCATCATGAATAGCACATTATTTTCTCGATATCTTTAATTCGCTTAACCGTGTTGTTCAATACAAACTGACACTGGTCTTCGAAATTATACAGTTTTTGGCATAAGCCCCTCAATTTGGGAATCATTCTGTCACCTCGACTGAGCATTTCAAAATATGCCGTCATGTCGTAGTATACTACCAGATCCCATGAGGAAGCTACTACTTCCACTTTACCCATTGGATCTAAGTACAATGCGGCTGTTGCGTTTAGTTCCTCTACCGTTATTTTTGGTCTATTATCTTTAATGCTCGCTGCATTCGAAAGTTGACAAAGCATCATAAAAATTGCTAACATCAATACGGTTCCTATTTTGGACAGATGACCGACCCTGGTACCTTTCCGATATCGATTCTCCTCAACGTCTTCTGATGATTTGACCCCAACAAGTGGACAGATTTTATTTATAGGTCTTGTAATTGACCCTTCCTGCAACTTGACTTTTACCACTCTTACTTTATCGTCCCTGCCTTTGTGAATTCCTTCAATCTTGCCCAGAGGCCACCTGGCAGTACGACCTGACCATTCTCTAAATTTTCTGTGGTTCGTCGCCACTTATTCCTTTGCTGGAGAGTATATAGATACTCGTCTTTCCATTTCAACCAAAAATCTTTTTTATTTTTTTAATTAGTTTCCATCTGTCTAAATTTCCAATTTTTTCCTCTGATATGGACTCGGCTGCTTCCAATGTTGGTCTTCCAATTAGGAAATGACCGAGAGTTAACACTTCGTTGTTGTCCATATCTTCACCCGTCGTATACAATGGACGTGAATTTAGCACGGCATCTATTTGGCACAACAATGTTGCAAGTACCTCATATGTGAGGTTACTGTCTCCTATGACTCTTTTTAGATGATACTTAACCGACTTTACCCCAGCTTCCCATATACCTTCAAAGTGAGGTCCTGCCGGGGGGCTAAAATGCCAGCTAATCTGTTCTCGCTCTAAAACAGGAGCAACCTGAACGTTATCTTCAACTGCTTTTTTGAATTCTTCATCGAGCCTCCTAGCCGCTCCCACAAAATTTGTACTATTATCAGACTATATGTTAGCGCATTTACCCCGTCTTGCAACAAATCTTCGAAATGCTGCTAGGAAAGCCTCAGTTGTCAAGTCACTAACAACTTCTAAATGAATTGCTTTAGTTGACAAGCATACGAATACTGCTATGTACCCTTTCAATGTTTTTTGTCCCCGATTTTTTGAGCATCTTATATGATATGGACCGGCAAAATCAATCCCCGTGTTATGAAATGGAGATGACACCGTTACCCTATTTTTGGGCAGGTTACCCATAATTTGCTCCGCAGTTACTGGGCGGTATATGGCACAAGTGACGCATTCCCTTAGGTATTTTTTAAGGGCGTTTCTCAATCCGAAAATCCAAAATCTTCTTTGAATTTGGCTTCTCATAAGATTAATTCCTCCATGTAGAGTTTTCTTATGAGCATCCTTAATCAACAGCATTGTCAGATGTGATTTATCCAAAATCACAGGATGTTTGGTCTCAAAGCATATGTTGGCATTTTGCAATCTTCCCCCCACGCGCAATATTCCATCGTCATCCAAAAATGGATTTAAGCTTAAAATTTTGCTTTTCATATCAATTTGCTTGTTCTGAGTTAGACATGTTATCTCTCTGTTAAATTGATATGCCTGTTGGTGTTTAGTTATAAAATTTTTAGCATTCTTAAACTCACTGACGGCGAGATATGATGGGTACACTCTATCTCTTTTTTTAACGCCAATAAATCTTAATACATATGCCGTAATTCTGGTCAGCTTATTCATACAGGAATACTTTCCAACTAGCTCCTGCACAGCTCTGTATTTACTAGTACGGGATTTACAATACTCTTGTCATCATCTGTTTTTTGTTTAGGCCATTTATCATCTCTGTGAGGCAGAGCCACTTTGGCCCATTCCACCACAATTCGCAATCTTTTAACTTATTTGGACAAATACCCCTTGAAGCTATATCTGCAGGGTTATCTTCAGATTTTACATGGTTCCATATTATTTCTTTGATTTTTAGGATATCCTCTATGCGACGCCTTACGAATTTTTCCTTACTAGCCCCGTTTTTTATCCAGCACAGTGTGATAGTAGAGTCACTCCAAGCAAATATTTCAGCTGGGACAGCAATAGATTGCTGGACTCTTTTTAGCAATTGCGATAGCAAGTGTGCTGCACATAATTCCAATTTAGGAATAGTCTTCCTATTTTTGATTGGATTAACTTTGTTCTTGCTGGCTATTAAGGTAACTGCTTCACCTATTTTAGCATATACTACCGCTGCATATGCTTTTTCTGAAGCGTCAGCAAAACCATGAATCTGTAACAACATATTAGGCTGTGTCTTGATCCATCGGGGTAATCTGACTTCTTCCAGATACACCAAATTACCCCTGAAGGATTTCCATTCTGTTGTTTCGTTGTCGGACAACTCTTGATCCCAATTTTGCTCCGCTAGCCACAACTTCTGCATGCTAGCCAACCTAGTGGATCATAAATTTTGGCTAGTGTGGATAGCACCCCTCTTTTATTCACCTTCCTGTTTTCGTCACAGTTTACCTTAAATTTAAATTCGTCTTTAAATGGCTCCCACTGCAACCCCAAGGTTTTAATTGCTTCGTTCTCATCAATTTTTAATACTTTATTATCGCCTGTATTAATAACCTCTTCAATAATTTCGAATCTATTCGAAATCCATTTTCTCAAATTCATTTCTGCCTTTTCCAGCTCTCTGGAAACCTGCTGAACTTTGTGTTTTGATTCTTGTACGGTATCACCCCCTGTCATTAAATCATCCATGTAGAATTCATCTCGGATAATTTCACTAATCACTTTATCCTGACATCTGTTTGCGATCTCTGCCAGTACCCTTGTAGCTAAGTAAGGTGCCGATGCAGTACCGTACTTTTTCTGCGGGGAATTTCTCCACAAAATATGCAAATATTTTTGATCGTCTTGATCAATGTTTATCAGCCGATACATTTTTTCAATATCTGCAGATGCTACGTACTGCCATTTTCGCCATTTTAATATTATGTCGAATATGTCTTTTTGGAGTCGCGGCCCGATCCACATAACATCATTGAGACTTCTGTTATTCGTGGTTTTTGCAGAAGCGTCAAATACAACTCTTAAATTAGTTGTCAAACTTTCTTCTTTTACTACTGCTTGATGTGGAAGGTAATAAGCACCGTCATCCTTAGTTTCTACCATGTGGCCAAACTCCACATATTCTTTAATGAACTTTTCGTACTCCTCCTTAAGTTTTGGATTTTTCTTAAATTTTTTCTTCAAGTTGAGGAATCGCGCAGTTGCTTGTGCCTTCGAGTCACCTAATTCCCTTTCTTGCTTAAATGGGATCGTTACCACATATCTTCCAGAGTCATCAATCTTTGTTCTTTTGCTAAAATTTTCTTCACATTGATTAGCTTCTATATCATCTTTTTCGTCTGCCTCCAACTCCCAAAAACGCTCCATATCTGTAACGTCTATTGTTGTAGCTACTATAGACTCATCTCCTTTTGACTTAGTATATCCCGACACGATCCAACCAAATTGAGTGTTTTGTCCCAGCAAGCCGTTAATCTTGGCAGCTCCACTTTTTAAGATGTGGGTATATACGTCTACCCCTATTATCATATCAACCCTACCAGGCTTATTAAAGGTTGGGTCAGCTAGAACGTAAGTGGCCATTTTGACATATCCACGTTTGTTATTTTTAATGAAAGAGCTTTCATTAATTGCGGCAATACAATTGCTTCAACCTTAAGCAATCTCTTTTCCGAATCACGTGACTTCATTTCAATATTCACCTTATACTTCGACGATTTACTTTTTGTTGCAGATACGCCATTTTTTCTGTTTGTTTCTTGATCTTAGGTAATTTTAACATTTGAACGGCTTCTTCAAATAATATAGTGCTCTGAGAACCACAATCAATAAGGGCTCTTAGAGTCTTATATCCTCCATTTACATTTTTTACTTGTATTACAGCTATGGACAACAGTGTTGGTTGTGCCGTTACACAAGTGTTAACTCCCTCCTGTTCTTATTCAAAATGGAGTAAGGTATGGTGTTCCCATTTTATTAATGCACACTTTATTGCTGGAATGGTTCAAGCATCTTATTCAAAGCTGCATTTTTTTGTTTGTTTCATACCTTTCAGTAGGTGTCAAATCTTTAAACTTATAGCACTTATACGCTTTGTGCCCGGCAATTTTGCAAATCGGACATTTATCTTCGACTTCCGCATAATTTAAAACAGTTTGTATTGGTTTTTTCTCTTCTTCGGTCATGGCACTTAGCGTACAATATCTTTGCTCCAAGTATTCCATGACATCAGATAGCATTTGAACTTGCCTGGTTTTTCTAATCTGACTCTGATACAATTGTAGAGCCTCTCTGTCAAATTTCCGAAGTATGAGTTGTGCAAATATTATGTCAACTTCATCGGACAAATTTGTTTTAATTTTCATTAAGTGCACTGACTCATTAACTATGTCAATCACTCCCTTTACATTTTTTGCGGATTCATTGTTGATCATCGGTAAATCAACGATCCGACTTAATTGTTCGGAAAATACTCTCTGATTATTTTCATACCGCTTGGTTAACAATTCCCAAGCAGCACTATAATTATCAGCTGAACCTGACAATACATGAGCTACCATGCTCCTCGCTTCGCCCTTTAACGCGGATTTCAAATAATTAAATTTAAGTGCAAGACTTAAATCCTCTCTTTTTTCAATCAGTTCCGCAAATAAATCCACAAACAGGTCCCATTGTCTAGGTTCTCCAGAAAACGTGGGTACCTGTATTTTCGGCATCACCGGTAGTTCGCCTCTCACGGTTACATTCTCATTCTTACTTTCCTTATTGTTTATCTTCATTTCTAACACGGGTACAGAATTCCGAACATCGAATTCTAAATCCTCCAAAGTATTTTTAAATTTTGCATCTTTCAACACAACCTGGCACGCCTGTACTTCCTCCCATTGATCTTATTAATATATATTATGCATGCCTCATTGCCTGTTGCATTATCTATAGTGCGTAAATCTTTGGTTACCCTATCCAAATATTCCTGAAGCTGTCGGACTCTATCCATAAATATCTCGTGGTTACCACTAACGTTTTCATTACTGGAGGTCGCATTCCCTCGCGACTCTCCTTTGCTATCATCAAACATTTCTGACATATTCGCTTCTCATGCAACTAACACTGACTTACTAGTGCCTGGTTTTTCTGACTCTCCTGTAGCTATTATTTGGTCAACTATCTTTAACATTCCTTCATGTATTTTATCTCTGAAATACTGATGATCGAACTTCCCTTGCTGTAGCAATTTGTTATGATTAGGTAACCATCGATTACTAATCTCTTTTACTTCCTCAACCACCTTGCTAGTTATGTTTCTGGGATCTAGTGCTTCTAACTGCCTTATCCTGGTATGCAACTCTAACTGCTTCCCTAACAACTTTTCAGTTTTGTTAAGAAACATTTTGTATGGTGTATGTAAGTATGTTTGACAATAAATTGATTTTTTTTTTTTAAATATGTATTTACTTATATGAATTATATGAATTTTTTTTTTTTGTCTTTTAATCAATTTTATATATTTTTTTTTTTACTTTCCCTACACGATCATCGCAATGATCTCCTGTCTATTTGGCGTGTGGCCTTACGGGCCACACTCTAGACCGAGCATCGCAATTATTGCTCAGTTTAACATAGTAACATTTTTCTCTTTTGCAAACAATTTTATTTTATGATGTATTTGATTGTTGGGCGCTCTTTGTAGTGTAGTATATCCATACCAAAAATCATTAACACAAAGAGCTAAACTTGTAACACTTTGTTGCAAGTACAAATAATCAAATATGTGCGTCTCCACTTGAGTATGTTTATGTATATACATTAATATATTCACATAAACATACTCACATCAATATACAGCTAAACATGTTCATATATGTATGAGCATACATATATGCACATACATATATTCATATGAGCAGCAATGCACAGGCGTAACATGAGCTAGGGCCAAGCCAGCGTGTGAGCGCTGACCATGCACTTTGATGCAAGTGCCCCAATTAATATGTATGTATGTACTGACACTTCCTCTCTCCCTCTCTCTCTTTTGTAGCTGTCGCCTAAGTGGCGATAGGTTAAGTAAAAGAATATTGTTTGAATAAAAATCAATCTGAACATTACCACAAAACTGAACTGACCCGTTTGTTTTCTTTCGAACAATCAACCAAGTGGAACCCGGTCATTACATGGCGACCGTGACAATAGGTCAAAAATAGACCTTAGGACATCGGAAGGACAAAGGAAAAATTTTTGTGTATATATGTGTGTGTGTGAAAAAAAAAATATATATATAAAAAAAAAGGGCACGAAAATGAGAAATGGCTACACTGGATAACTACTTTCAAAGAGTTATCAGACGAAGCCCGAGCATAAGAAACGATATAATTGAGGTGTTTCGTAGTGAGCAAATCCACTCCCCTCAAAGCTCGCTAACTCTAGTGCAAATAAGAGCCGCATACTCAGATCTAACTGGAGAAGAATTCCCAGTAAGAGGAGGCTCAAGAGTACAGATGTGCTTCCTGATTGAGGTACCAAATGTATGCTGCTACACAAATGCAGCAGGTACATTCCATTTTTATCTAATGGACTAAAAAAAAAAAACACACACACACACACACACAAAAATAAATAAATAATAAAAACAAAAGAGGCAAGTGCTGATGACTAGCAACGAACCGTCACGTCCGAAGGACTTGGATTTCCTGACGGCTGTACCTACCGTACAAAGGGACGCACCACTCCTCGAAGAGGTATTAGAGGTGTGTCCAAACGAAGGACCACGCCCACTCACGATAGCTGAGTACCAGACTCGCCAAAAGAAACAGAAGAAAGACCCCAAACAGAAGTCAAGAGAAGGAAAATACGCCAGGCTAAGGCGTGAAAGGAAGCTCCTCCAGGACCTCCTCCACACAGGACTGGATGACAAGGACCGACAGCACTACACAGAGTGCCTCATGAAAAATACAGCTGAACTTCGCCAAAGAGCGAAGAAACGCAATGAGTAAATAATTCTCTTGCCTTTAATTATAATTGAAATTTTACATATATAAATATTAAGAACAAACACGTACGAGTTTGCACAGTACAACTACTAACCAACCATTGACAGGCTAATACTAAAACACATGCGTAGGCATAGATTTAACTAAAACATTGTTCAAGCTGTAAGCCTACGCATGTCTTCTCTTCTACCTTTCCACGTCTCTGGCTCACTGTGCGAAACACAGTTGAGATAATTTTTCTTTCTCCTAAAATTTCTCAAATTACATTAAAGGAAAAAAAATTTTTTATGTAACAATCGAACAAAAAAAAAAAAAAGGAGAATTTTTTTTTTCTTCTCTATCAAACAAATAGAAAACAGGTCTAAACGACCAAGAAAACAAAATATTTTTTTTTGCTAGAAAGATGGGTTCGCAAGAATCCAAAATAGACCACCCAACGGTTAATGTCGTTAACAGCGTTAAAATAGTAGATCACAAGGAAAATTTAGAGGAAATAGGGATATTGTTGTTAGCTATCCTAATTTTAGTAGCCTTTAACCTGGCTTTGAAATTATATGCAATGCATAATAAAATAATTAAGAAAAAATATCAGAGTAGAGCAGATGGCCTTAATACAGTATAAAAATGGGTCAAGTAGAACTTAAATATCTGAACAAATACGTTCCATTCTTAGACTTCCTCTTTAACAGAGGTGAAACCAATCCGAAATATAAAGAAATCAAATACTGGATTGTGAATAATAGAAAATTTAAATCAAGGATAACTCACTTGATAGAAAGATCCATAGTAGAAGCCTACAACCGCCTAAAACGAAAAAACAGAATTCTACCCACATGGGTGCATAAACTATTCGAGCAACCCATAGAGACAATTGATCTCTCAGGGAATTAAAAAAAAAAAGAGAATGTACATTTTTCAACAAAACATTTCAACATTGGGATGACATAATAGGAGAAGCTAGAATACAGGCGCAAGAATTAAATAAATCTTGTAAGTGCCTCTCACAGAACAGGGAAACATCCCAAAGTACAATAGAAAAACACTCGAAAATAATAATAGAGAGCCTAGAAAATATTAGAGCAGTATTCATACCACACTATAGTAAGCTAACTACGGGACGAAAAACAGCCGCAAATGCATTCTATAATGAATGCAAACAAAAGGCAAAATCCGTATTAAAAAGATATAATATTGAATATAAACAAACAGTTGATTTGGATATTTCAATATCACTGGAAGACAAAACCCAGTTAACGACTGAAGAAGAGACGGGATCAAGAAGAACCGTCAGTGAGTTTAGAACAAACAAAAATAACTCTTAATAAACCAGCCATTTTGCCAAGAACCACAAAAATGACTCAAACAGTCGCTGACTTTTTAAAAATGGCCTCAAACCTTATCCCACAGTTTGATGGCAAAAGAGAAAATCTTCAGAGCTTCATGGACGCATTGAATTTGATAAATTCACTAAAAGGCGACCATGAGGAAACAGCAGTGTGTCTCTTAAATCAAAACTAAAAGGTCACACAAGAAATTTGATAACCTCCGAACAGACAATAGAAGAGATTATTAACAGTATTGCATCAAATGTAAGAACAGAATCAGTAGCGTCAATAACGGCAAAAGTCAAAAGCCTACCCCAGAGAAACAAAACAGCAAGTCAGTATGCCCAAGAAATTGAAAAGCTTACTGAATCTCTGGAAGGTGCCTTTATACACGATGGCACATCTGTCGAAATAGCTAAAAAGTATACACTTTCAGTCGCTACAGAGGCAATAACAAAGAACTGCATAAACAATCAAGTACGTAACGTACTAAAAGCAGGTATTTTCCGTGACATGAACGAACTAACAACAAAGTTCATAGACAGTAGTACAGCAGAAACTGGGCAGGCAAACTCTGTCATGCACTACCGTCAATACAATAGAAATGGACAAAATAATTACCGAGGTAGAGGCAATTACCAAAATAACGGTTATAGGAATAATAATACCGGTGGATATCGTGGTAACTTACGGTACAACAACCGAGGAAGAAATAATTCCAACCGAAACAGCTCGAACCGAGGTAATTCCAACCGAGATAGCTCTAACAACGGAAATGGTAATGTACGACTTACTCAAAGTAATTCGGAAAACCAATAGATCCCTGCAGATATTCAGAAGAAACTGTAAATGTATACACATTCAATCTTAGCCTAAGTATTTTCATCAAAATTAAAAACGAAAATACACACAACACATATACCTTCTTGTTAGATACAGGTGCAGACGTATCAATAATAAAAGAAAAAACAGATTCTTTTGAACATATAGATACTTCAAACACAATTGAAATATCAGGAATTGGCGAAGGTTCAATTACTTCCAAAGGTCTAACCCTTATAGAACTAAGACAAAATGAATTCATAATTCCACACAACTTCCATATAGTAGACGAAAGTTTTCCAATTCCATTTGATGGAATTTTGGGACTAGATTTCTTCAAAACATTCAATTGCCAACTGATTGCCAATTAGACTTCAGTGAACCAAACGATTCACTAATATTAAGACCAAATAATTTAAAGTTTGCAATAAATATCCCCATATTACACACTTGTGACAGCAATACCACAACCCTCCCAGCGAGATCTGAAGTAATCCGACAAATAAATATCCCAAATGAAAACTCAAATATCGTCATCTTAAATCAAGAGGTCGATAATGGAATATTTATTGGAAATTCGATCTCAAGCCCGACCAAAACATTTGTCCGAATTTTAAACACAACAAAAAGAGTAAAAATTTTAAATTTAAAGAGCATAAAATATGAATCATTAAAGAATTACGAAATTGTACAGACAACTGATGACCAAAGAAGTCAATCAGTAATACACAAACTAAAGCCAAACTTCCCACCTATGTTCAAAAACGTACTTGAAAAGCTCTGCACCGAGTATACAGATGTATTTGGTTTAGAAAACGAACTAATTACTACGAACAACTTTTATAAACAAGAACTCAGATTGAATGACAACCAGCCAGTATACACAAAAAATTACAGAGTACCACACATGCATAAAGAAGATCACAGACCTCTAACGTATTTATTCTCCATGATAAATCGGAGTTCAAAATTAACAAGAATGAGACTTGATCTAGAGGAATATGAATTTACAGTAGAATATCTGAAGGGAAAAGATAATTTCGTTGCGGATGCATTATCCCGCATTACAATACAGGATCTAAAAAACACAAAAGCAAATGTCCTGAAAGTCACTACCAGGCAGCAAAGTAGACAAAATAATCTCTGGCCAGATGATAAAAATGAAAATACAATTGGGCACGTACCTAATGATGCTTCTAAGCCCAAAATATACGAAGTACTCTGCAATGATGAAGTACGAAAAGTAGTGACCTTGCGTATAACACACGATTTATGTTTCCTCAAACATGGAAAGAAAGTTATAGCAAGAATTGAGTTGGAGATCTGTACACCAATGGAAATCTAGACTTAGGTCAGTTTTTTCAAAGGCTTGAAAAACAAGCCGGTATACTCGAAATCAAACAACTCAAGTTGGCACCGAATGAAAAGATCTTTGAAACATTTTCAATAGAGTCTTTTAAAGAAATGGGCAACAAAATATTGAAAACATTAAGAGTAGCGCTACTCCAACCGGTGACCATTATAGAAAAAGATAAAGATAAAGAAGCAATATTGTCTACATACCATGATGATCCGATACAGGGTGGCCATATAGGCATTACAAAAACTTTGGCCAAAGTAAAAAGATATTATTATTGAAAAAACATGACACGTCATGTAAAAGACTACATTAATAAATGTGAAAAATGCCTAAAGTCAAAAACGACAAAGCATATAAAAACACCATTAGTTATTACAGAAACCCCCATACATGCTTTTGATAGGGTAATAGTGGACACCATTGGTCCATTACCAAAATCCGAAAATGATAACGAATATGCAGTCACTCTAATATGTGACTTGACGAAATACTTAGTAGCAATACCAGTTCCCAATAAAAGCGCTACAACAATCTCTAAAGCTATTTTTGAATCTTTCATTCTGAAGTACGGTCCAATGAAGACGTGACGTAACATGAGCTAGGGCCAAGCCAGCGTGTGAACGCTGACCACGCACTTTGATGCAAGTGCCCCGATTAATATGTATGTATGTACTGACACTTCCTCTCTCCCTCTCTTTCTTTTGTAGCTGTCGCTTAAGTGGCGATAGGTTAAGTAAAAGAATATTGTTTGAATAAAAATCAATCTGAACATTACCACAAAACTGAACTGACCCGTTTGTTTTCTTTCGAACAATCAACCAAGTGGAACCCGGTCATTACAGTTGCGCTACCGGTCCTACTGCATTCCGGGTCTAGCTTCTCGCGCTAGATGTTGCCGGTGCAGGTCTTCGCACAGGCTGTTGGGGCGCCGATGCTGGTCCTCTTGACACAGGTGTACTCGCAATATGGCGAATATAATGGTCCAGGGCAGTCCACCGGGCACTTCTTCTCTGGTGTGGTCTGGATTTTCTTCTTGGGTTCTGCTTTTTGGGATTCGTATGTATTAATTACTTTTATATTTTTAGGCGTTATTTTTTGTAGAGGTTGAGCGTTTTTGCTTTAATTTTTGCTGAATCAGCTTGATGTCGTCGAGTTCAGATTGTAATTTATTTGCCTTTGCCCAACTAATTGTTGTGTTGGTGGCAAACAGTAGCTTAAGGAGTTCGGCTCTAGCAGCCTCTTCTTTGGAACTATCTTGTTGCTCTGCTGCAGTTTGTAGTTGCCGACTTGCAACTACATATACACTTTTAACTTCAACTTTTTTTTTTTTTTCTTGATATTATTCCAATTCTGTAATTATTTTTTTTTTACCGCCGCTGAAATTATTGCAGTTGCTCGACTAGCCAAACTGTCTTTATTTAACTCGGTCGCACGCACTTTTTATTTTTTCTTTATTTATTAAGCAATATTTTGCTTTTTAGAGAGTTATTTTATTTTTCATTAGCGGACGTTGACGATACTATGCGCAGTACGTTCAAGTGGCCCCTACGACACCAGGACAAAGCCTGTTACGCGCGAGCCCAAGCAGATAACTGCCCACCTCCCACCTGACCGACCGAGGGGTGCAGCCGTATAACGCACGGCACGAATCGCGTGGACAAATACACAATAGAAAAAACAGACAAGCAAATAAATAAATAATACTATAGTTATCCTAACCATAGTATAGGATAGAAGTTTTAATCATATTAATAGAAAACTCTGAACCGATTACAGGGAATAGGAGGTTGTAATCAGAGCACAGGACCCTAAAAGGTTTATGCAGGGCATAGTTAGAAGAACAACGACTAAGGGATAAAGGTATAATAGGATGTCTACTCCGTCTACATGGTACCGACAGATTTACCTGAGCTAATAACTCAGGTGAGTCGATATCACCAATTAGGAGCTTGTGCATAAAAATAACACCAAGCATAATTCTACGGTTAGTTAAGCAAGGAAGGTTAATCAAGAGAAGTCTACTAGAATACGAAGGCAAATTGACATTTCGATCCCAGCTTAAGCCAGGAAGAGCAAATAGCAAGAACTGCTTTTGAACGGATTGAAGTCTAATCTGGTGCGACTCATATTGAGGTGACCAAATGCAAGATCCATACTCTAAAATAGGACGGACAAGCAAAGTAAAAAGAACTTTAGTGGTATAGGGGTCATCGAATTGTTTTGACCATATTTTAATGAAACCCAGAACACTCATGGCCTTTGCGACTGTGGTGGAAATATGGGTGTTAAAATTTAACTTATGGTCCATAAGTACACTCAAATCGTTCATATTATTTAGACGTTCTAAAGAATTATTGTTTAGAAAATAAATGACCAGTTGAGGAAAGATACGAAAAAAAGTTATTACCTTACATTTGGTAGTGTTAAGATTTAGTAGATTAAACTGGCACCAGGATTGAAAGTTTTTAAGATCAGCTTGTAGCTCCTAAATGAATCTGTATCTTTATAAGTAAGACAAAGCTTGACATCGTCAGCATACATAAGCACACGCGAATGAACAATGACTGATGGAAGATCGTTAATGAATAGTGTGAAAAGCAGAGGGCCAAGATGACTACCCGAGGTACACCAGAAGTCACAGGAATGGAATCGGAAAAAGAAGACTTAAAAAGTACCTTCTGTTTTCTATTTGTTAAATATTCTCGAACCCAAGAAAGGAAAATGGGTGGAAACCCAATGTCGCTCAGCTTAGAAAGTAATAGGGTATGATTAACGGAATCAAAGGCTTTGCTGAAGTCAGTGTATATGACATCAGTTTGTTTACCATTTTTCAACCCCTTGATAATTATTGATGTAAATTCTAAAAGGTTAGTGGTTGTAGATCTACGTTTCACAAAATCATGTTGGGATGGCGAAATAATAGAGCTGCAAAAATGTTGCAATTGAGAAGTTATAATTTTCTCAAAAGCTTTCGGAATAGCTGACAATTTTGAGATACCTCTATAGTTAGAGGCTTCGGACTTTTTGCCATTTTTATGCAGAGGAATGATTTACGACTTCTTCCAAATAGATGGAAAAGAGGAAGATTCGACAGACAATAGAAACAGTTTTAAAATGGGTTTACATAAAGCGTTTGCACAGAACCTGAGTACACATCCAGGAAGACCATCTGGTCCCGGAGAATAAACAAATTTAACTAATTTAAGTTCGCTAAGAATAGAACTTTCATCAATCACTGGACTAAAAATGCAAATAGCCTTTTTTAAATGATAAGGATACGGACTTGCTCGATATTCCATTGAGAAATAAGTTGTTTTGAAAAAACTCGCAAACATATCGGCAATTGCCTGATCAGTGCTCGCTTTTTTATTTTGAAAAGACAAAAAAGATGGGTGCACAGAGGTCTTATGTTTAGAATTAACAAAATTATAAAATTGTTTAGGGTCAGAAGAAAACTGAAGCTCACACCGCTGAAGATAATTCTTATATCATTGTATTAAGCATCATGAATTTTCAACGAGCGACTGTTTCTAGAGCGTAATCTGATGAACGAGGTGTTTTTTAAAACTTCATATAATATCGAGTCTTCACATTTTTCAAATTGGATAACTCACGAGAGAACCAGGGAGGTTTGTTAAGCCGCTCCAGCCTACCACGAGGCTTACAAAAGTGTTGAGTTCATATCTCTACAATTGTACAGATAAGACCAATCGGTAGTAGTAATGTTTTCATTAAGGGTGACAAAGTCAGTCTTACGAAAGCACCTAGTTAGAGGTAACTCATTTGATCCAAGTAATGGTGAAAGCAAGAGCAGATCAATTTTAAAATTTAATGTAGGATCAAATTTGTCTTCTGGAAGAACAAATGGTTCGATCCTAGAAACATCACAATAAGAAGAACTCAATACAAAAATAAGATCTAACGATTTTCCATTAGAATTTAAGACAGGATTGACTTGGGATAAAGATAAGCCTAGAAGGCCATCAATAAAGTCATGTGACAAAGAAGGCAGCAACATGGTAGATTCATCTGTTAGTGACCATGCTAAAGCGGGTAAATTAAAATCACCTACAACTATGATGTCTTGACTGGAAACTCAAGACGAGACAAAATGAAATAAATGATTTAAATATACCACCATGTCTGACAATGGTGGAATATAGGAAGAAGTAATGAAAGCATTAAAATATTTAATATTTACTTTAACACCGACAAACTCAATCTGGGTATAAGAAAATTGAATTATTTCAGATGATAAAGCAGCATCAACAGCTATCAGAACGACACCGCCTATGCGAGAAATCAGGTCTCGTCTGAATATAGAAAAGTTTGTGGAAAAAACCGATGCATCAGCAATATCAGATTTTAGACAGGTCTCCGTAAAGGTAGAATGTTATGTTCAATAGAAAGACTATCTACATAGAGACTAGGAAGTTTAGATTTCAGTCCTCCAACCTTCTGGTAACCCATGTTAAGGAACGAAGCTAGTTTTTTGGCACACCAGCAGATGCTGACGTGGCAGGAATAGTATTAGTTGTTGTTGGCAGAAAATTGGTTGCCGATTTTTCTTTTTTACAGTGTATTCCTTAACTATTACATGTTTCGGCCAAAAATCTTCTCAACATATAATGTCGAAGATATTGGCAGAAACACTAATTTCGAAGGACGAAATGTCCCGAGAATAAGAAAATTTAAACTTTTCCACCGCAATATTCGGGGACGATAAGAGACGCTGGCGGATCTACAGGTACATACTTTTACGTTTCGGAGACTCATTCATAAGCGATAAGCTTCTGAACTGAGTCTCCACCGCAGTAAATTCCGCTTGGAGTTTGTTAAAAGCTGCCCTTAAAGTGTCAAAACTATATCTAGGCCGTCTCATGAATGAGCGCATCTCATTCTCGACCTCTCGGCAAGCATCACATCCAAATTTTAAGCCACCACCTTTAGCAATAGACTCCTTGATTCTGCCTGTGTAACCTGCACACTTAACAACCAACAAAGAATATAATCATGGGAGTCAACCGCATTAGTGGCAACTATGCAATTATTTTTTGAGCAGACAACCAATTTATCAAAAAGTTACATTTACTTTAAATATCAAAGAAGCTAACTTCGGCAATGCCGAAGTTTATATACCCTTGCAGTCCTTGGCAATAATTTTTTTACATTTTGAAATTTCTTTCTCTGCAACTCAATTCATCAATACACAAACGAAACATTCAAATTATTTCTCTTTTTACTACAAATTTTTCTTCCGTCATCATTCCGTAAGCAAAGCACAACACGCATACACATACCTACATACGTGTAGCGCTACGTCTGTGTGTGCGTATGCATGGTTTTTTTTTTTTTTTTTTTTTTAAATAGGGTGGAAAGCATTGAAAGCCGAAGTGTGGGACTTGGTATCGACCTTGGTTAGTGGTCAGCGCACCGCACTAAAACCTACCCTATGCTCCGTATCCCTCTCGCGGAACCAACGCTGAAGTATTACTTCACGAGGGGGAGATGGCACGTAAGCCTCGTCTAGAGTTTACCTAGAACTGAAGTTTTGGTTACGCTGACGTTCAGCGCGACGCAAGGATTGCATGATGACTGCTGCCATGTGGCTAACAGCTAGCCAATTGTTTTGCGAGCTAAGTAGGATATCCATAAAGTCATTGACTATAAATGGCCTCCCAATGCCTAGGCTTAGCTCTTCTCGTTCAGCAGAATATCTAGGTCAGACAAACAGGACGTGTTCTGCGTCTTCTATATTCCCCGCACAGTGTGTGCAAAAGGGATCCGTCTCATGTTTAAACCTATGTAAGTAGGATTTAAAGCATCCATGTCCCGTCAGTAACTGTGTCAAATAGAAGTCAGTCTGGCCATGTTTGCGATTAAGCCATGGCCGAATGTCGGGGAGAAGGCGCCTTGTCCAGCTCCCATGGTTTGAGTCACGCCATCTGCGTCTCAGAGTCGTCTCTCTTCTAACTGGCGGCGGATCTCTATTTCTAGCCTCGTTAGCCAAGAGGTCTAGTGGGGCCATATCAGACAGCACCAGGGCGGCATCTTCGGAGACTGTCCTAAACGCACTTTTGGTCCTAAGTGCGCATGTTCGGTACGACGATCTGCATTCCCGGCTGTAGGTGGGGGATGACATCGCTGGTGCCCATATGGCGGCGGCATACAGTATGATGGACCTTACCACCGTCGAGATGAGCCATCTGCTCCGTTGCTTGGGGCCGCCGACGTTAGCCATAAGCCGAGTTATAGCTGACGTGGCCTTCGCAGCTTTATCTGCGGTATACTGCAGGTGAGCTTTAAATGTTAGCCTATGATCCATCATGACTCCGAGGTATTTGATGGCAGGCTTTGATATTATAGAGCATCCGGCGACTTCGATCCTGGCTGTTTCCACTTTTTTTCTGCTGCTTATGACCACGGCCTCGGTTTTGTGTGCGGCTATGGACAGTGAGTTTGCCTCCATCCATTCCAGAATCCTGAACACAGCTGCATTGGTGTTCTCTTCCGCTTGCTGGATATCCTTGGCCACAGTGACGATGGCAATGTCGTCCGCGAATCCCACTATGCGGGTGTCGGTTGGCATATCCAATCGCAGGACAGTGTCATACATGACATTCCACAATATTGGCCCGATCACTGATCCTTGTGGTACTCCGCCTGTGATGGTGTGTTTCCGTGGTCCAGCTGCTGTGTCGTAGAGTAGCACGCGATCCCGGAAATAGCTGCATATCAGGTTAATGATGTACTCAGATGTGTTTAATCGCTCTAGGGACTCGATAATGGAGTCCCAGCTGGCCGAATTAAAAGCATTCCGAACATCCAACGTTGATATAAGGCAGTATTTCTTGTTGCCGCCTTTCCAGCGTTGCCCTTCGATGGCTTTAGCGGCTATCTCTGCCACCGAACTGATGGCGTTGATAGTGCTGCGTTTCCTCCTGAATCCGAATTGCCAGTCCGACAGTCCATGACGTTGCTCCAGTTCCTTCTCCAGTCTGTTGCAGATGATGCGCTCATAAAGTTTCCCAATCACATCAAGTATACACAGGGGTCTGTATGCTGATGGGTCATCTATTTTGTCACCTTTGGGAAGCAGGACCAACCTTTGTAGCTTCCACCTCGTAGGGAACTCCCGTTGCAGCATGCATGTGTTGAAAAGTTCCACAAACTTCGACGCGTATTTGCAAACTAACAGTTTGATTACAAGAGCCGGGACCCCGTCCGGGCCCGGGGCTTTATGTACGTTTACTTCACTAGCATCTGTGAATTTCGGTGCACATGGCGTTCCGCTCGCAGCTAAGTTCCTCGTCGGCTTTGCAAGGAATAGCGTTGCTACAATGTGACCCAGCTTGGTTGGATCCGTTGGCATTATGCGCCTGGCGAGTTTGCCCAAACCCAATTTATAGGCAGTCCCGTATGGCTGCGCATCCGCATCTGCGCACATCTTCTTCCAGCAGTCCGCTTTACTTCTCTTAATCTCCATGTTTAGGTTGGCTCTTTTCCGCTTGTAGTCTGCAAGCAGTTCCGGAAACGTGGGCATTCTGCGGGCACGTTGCTGTCGTCGTCTGGCCTGGTGACATTGCCTCCTGGCATCCGCAATCCTGGCATTCCACCAATGTACAGGCTTACATTTGTTGGTTCCATGCCGTTTGCGTATCATGGCTGCATCACACGCTCTGCGAAGAATGTCGCCCATGTGGTTGGCCTGGGTGTCCGCGTCCGTGCTGCTGTTCCTTGTCCCTTGGGTCATCATGGTGAATAACGCTTCTTCGCTCAGCGTGCTTGGGGCCCAGCTGTAGAACGTCGTTGGTGTGCGTGCAGGTGGACAACTCTTGATAGAGCACACAATGGCGAAGTGGTCGCTGTGCGTGTAGATATCCGAAACTGCCCACTGCGCGCTGCGGGCTAGGCAAGGGCTAGCAAACGTGAGGTCGATAACGGAGCCTTTGCCAGCCTTATTGTAGGTGTGGGTGTTGCCTACGTTGAGCAGACTGATGTTGAGTGTGGCAAAAGCGTCCAGCAGGACCCTGCCCCTTCTGGTAGTCCTTTGGCTGCCCCATTCCGTTGCCCATGCATTGAAGTCGCCGGCTATGATGGTTGGCGTGTGAGATCTGGCGTATTCCACTAGTCCATCCAGTATGCTGCAGAATTCGTCGAGGTGTTTGCTCGGTGCTATATAGCAGCTGTAGATTTGTACTCCATTGTACCTCGCCCTTACATATCCGTCCGCGCTGTGCTGATTTTCCAGATGTGTCCTGCTGTTGCTCCAAATTGCCGCTCCATAACGATGGTTTTGCGTCCAGCTGTGGTCCTGTATATGGGAATATGGCTCGCACAAAATTGAGAAATCTACTTTCATGTCCCGTACAGTTTGTTTTAGGAGGTCCTGTGCAGACCTGCAGTGGTTTAGATTGAGCTGTAGAAACTTAATCCTTCCTGTTACTGCCAGCCTCTACAAATAACGGGCAAGCTCTGCTGAGCGTGTTGTGCGCCGTATTGCTCCTCTTATGTCGTGTGCAAAGTATGCACGCTGGTCTCCGGTCACATTGCATTGAAGCGTGTTCCTTGCTACCGCAGTTGAAGCATAGCTTGGATGCGTCGTGCTTGCTTCTGCACCAAGCTGCTGTGTGCCCAAAATCCAGACACTTGTAGCACCGTCTCGGCTCAGTCTTCAGGCGTACTCGGCATATGCACATGCCTACTCGTATTTTGCCCGCCTGCAACAACTTGTTCGCCAGGTTCGGGTTCACCACCATAGTTGCGGTCTGTGTACCACTGTACGCTTTCCGCATCTTTGGGTGACATTCTGCCGGCAGATCCTCGTCGATCAGTTCCAGGACGGCACGCAGAAGATCGTCTGCAGTGTGGAATTCTGCGAGATCCTTTATTTCGACCATAGCCTTGTCGCTGATCGCCTTGACATCAGCAGTGTCTCCAAGTGCCTGTTTCACTGCCTGCTGAAGTTTGGCAGTTGCTTCGTCCGCTGGCTTGGTCAGCTGTAGGAGTAGTTCCCCGGCTGCTGTGCGTCGAACCGCACATACATTCTCCTTGAACTGCTGGATTCCGGCGTCTGTGTGGACTGACTTTAGTACCATCGCGTAATTGGCTGGGTCCTTACACTTCACCATGATGACGTCCGGCCTCTTCTTTTTAATGGGTCTCGGCTTGCTTTTCACCTTGTGCCATTTCCCTCCAGCGGTGTTCGTCGCGTGTGTTGGTTCAGCTACTACTGTTCCTGGTGATGCTGCTGTTGCTGCGGGGCTTCGGGTTCTTGGAGTCCGCTCCTGGATTGGCGACTTCTTTTTCCTCCTGTCATTTTTATTTGCTGTCGGTGGGTCTTCCGTCCTGGTGTCCTTCCTTTTCGCAACCTCTTTGGTAGTTTTGGCGACAGGATTGCGCGTTGCGCATGTCAGGCATGGTCCAGCCTTCACCGGATGTTCCTGCATCTGCTCCATTACCTGAAGGTGAATGGATTACATCTTAAGATGTGCCTCCTTCATCCATTGAGTTGTGTTACGCGTCGAGGGAGCCTTTTTATTAACCGAGCCATCTATGATCTCGTCTAAGATCTTTCCCAGTTCGGCCATCAGCATGTTTAGTGCCTGCGGCGGTCCTTTAAGTTTCTTCGGCGAGGTTCCACTTTCGGTGTTGCCAGGACTTGCTTCCCTTGCCCGTTTGGGTGTCTCTTCTCCGCATCCGGCTGAGACGAACATTCCTCGAGCGGCTGGCGGGGCCGAGTGAAGAGCCTGCGGCGGTGTCCTGGCGATCTTGCTTCCTTTGGAGAAAGGATTGGCTCCGTTTGTGCACAGTCCGTGCTTTTTGCTGCTGCTGCTGCTGCTTGTCGCTATGTCCGCTGCATCGGCCAAGTTTGCCACCCGTGCAGTAGTGGTGGTGCTAACGGTTGTTGGGGCCTCCAGAATCCGTGCCCCTGCCATGGCTTGTACCATGGGTGGATTTCCACAACTGTGGCTGCCACCTGGAGTAGTTGACGTTTTTCCAACCATTTTCCATGGATTTTTTGCATTTTATACCTGCTGCCAGGTTTTATACGCTGTGGCCGCTGGCACAAGCGCAGACCACAGTCCTTTGGGTTTGTTGGTTCTCTTCTTGTAACCTGAAAAGATTGCTAGTCGGTAACTTAAGACTTACTCTGCCTATAGGGGATTTTGAAAATCGCGCCTAAGCGAGCGCCCAAAAGCACGCAACACTATGGAGTCTGATGTTGCGAGCTTATGTTAAGCCGTCAGCTGGTTTATCGGTTCTGTTATCGATCGACGGTTCACAACACTAGTTACCAGCTGATTAATTGCAATCGGCAAAGTAAAAAAGCGCTATGAAATCAAACGATAGGGAAAATGCCAAAAAGTGCAATTTTCCCACCACAGGAGAAAGCGCGGGATATGGTCAACACCCCCGCCGCCCCTCCCGGCGTAACCACCAAACTATGTCTGATGGGAAACAAACAATTTCTCCAACACAACGGATGCAGCCAGCTAGGCAGCCGATTGCAGTCCAGGTGAGTGGCCAGTCTCTTGACGACCCTTCATAATCCTTCCCCTCTATATTCCAGGTATTGTACGTCGATTTTGTCCTTTTTCTTTGCGGAGCGACTGGTAAACGCGACCGCACTTGAAAATACACATACTCTATGTGCGTATGCATGTGCTCTATTTGATTTGCTGATGACGTAGAACCGATTTGTATTGACTGTAACTTGTGTTCTATTTATCCGATCAAACTCAAATTTTGGGATCTGAGATTATATCAAATTCTATTATATTGGTAAATTTCATGGGGATACTCCAATTTTTCCAAAAATTTTTGTTCTAGAGCTATATGATATAGTAGTCCGATCCTGACAATTTTCATACTTTATTATCTCCCGGCTAAAAGTAGCTCAAATATGAAATTTCATTCCGATAGCTCTTAAGATGCCAGCGTGAAGTTGATTTGCACAGACGGACGGACAGACGGACATGGCTATATCGACTCAGCTTCTCATGCTGATCAAGAATATATATACTTTATGGGGTCGGAAACGTCTCCTTCTGTGCGTTACAAACATTTGAACAATTTTATAATACACTCTGCAAGGGTATAAAAATGGAATAAAATAAAAAATAAAAATTGTAAAGTTAAAAAATCTGCGTATAAGAATATACTGACCAGTTCTGACACAAGGGTTAATGTGCAGAGGAAGCCTTCACAACTAAAGAAATTAATAAGCAAGAATACACAAAAACAAAAACACGTATCACACGTATCTCGCGGGTAGGCAAAGGACGAGAGCGCAAATCAAACAAGAATAGGAAAGAGCGGGAGAGCGCGTCAAATTGAACACATGCAACAACAACGCAAAAGCGCGAGAGTTAGCTACAACGGTAAAGACACAAAAGCAAAAGAGATAAGGAAAACAACAACACCCCCGATGAAAGTATTGATGTAGGCTTTAATATATGTATATTTAAACAAAAGCGACAGCAACAATTCGTGAAATGAAAATCGGATGCTGAAATTTTAACTAAACCGATAATGAGTTTAAAAGTTATAATATAGTTTTTAATGGCGAGAAAAAAATGAAATTTGATAAGCGCAAATCAAACAGAGGACGGACGCTCTGCAACGAGTGAAAAGTTTCTGAGTTAACAAGTCACGCTTTCATTGCAGCATTTCAACGATTTATTTCTCGCCGAACGAGACCCACTGATCTCTAATCGGACAATGGTACCACCTTTCACGGAAGTAGACGTGCGTTAGACGAGATTAGACTTCTGGCCATCGATCACATGAAGGATAAAGAACTTGCTAGTTATGTCGCGTTAGCCAATTCAACCGCCGCCGCGTGCAGACGTGTTTTTTAAGGCACTTCGCAAAATTTAGTGTAAAAAATAAAAAGACCGCGTTTGCAAAAAATCTGTAGGGCTCTCAGTCGCCTCAGAGACGCCTATTTACAATCATATTGCTATTAGTTTGTTCTAATAGCAATAAATACTAAGTTCCAACAACAAAGTGAGCACTTTTTTTGGAAAAGCCATGTCCACCAATTCGGGCCCAAGCTCTCTCGATCCCCACCAGCAACAGCTAAAAGAACTACTTGTATAACAACAACGTGAGCGTCATCTCTCGGTCCAAAGCAACAACGCGTACTTTTCGGTACAATAACACCGAAAGTGCAAGCCACTCAGCAACAGCAAGCCACAACAGCAATTTACCGTGGAGAGAGCAGTGTGCTTCTCCATCAATATCGATAACTGGGTCACCGATTGCACCAACCAGCACCGTCAGCTCGTTGACAGCAACTACTGCAACGTCTGCAGAAGTATTGACCTGCCTCAAGCCGTCATCGACAAGTCGCCCAGAGTCAGCCACGATAAGAAACCCAACGCCTTCTGTCCAAACTGGAATGGATAGATATATTCAAATAACTCAGCGGAAGCTAAGCCCGCAAAAGAAAAAAAGTGGCAATACGCCGATAATAACCAAACCAAATGAACGAGTAGCACTTCTAAACGGGAATCATTTTAAAATTCATGCCGATCAGCAAGACGATCAAGCCGGCGCTGTAGATAAAGTTAAATCGGCTAGACCACCCCCTTTATACATCCGTGGAGCCAACTGCAGCGCCCTGATTTTGAAACTAGTAGAAACAGTAGGGGCAAATAACTTTGTTGTAACCTCTCTCAACAGGGGTAACATAAAAGAAATTAAATGTCAAGCCGAAACTGAGGACAATTTCCTTAACATCGAAAAGTACCTCCGTAGTGCTAACATAAACTTCTATACCTACCAACTAAAAAGCAGTAAAGAGCTCCAGGTTGTGTTAAATGGGATCGAGCCATCGGTCCCAACTTAAGAAATAGCAGACGCATTGGCCGAAGAAGGGTTTGCGGTTAAGTCCGTTGTCAACATCATCAACAGGAATAAAGTCGCACAGCCACTCTTTAAAATCGTGCTCCAACGCAGATGCAAAGCGGTCGAAGCCAAATGAAGTGCACTTAACCTACAACCTTCAGCTCCTATTGCACAGAAGAATCACCGTAGAGGAGCCCCATAAGAGATACCAACCACCGCAGTGTAAAAACTGCCAGGAATACAACCACACCTCCAACAATTGCAATCTTAGGTCAGTGTGTTGGCTGCGGTGAACATCATAAAGATGGCATTTGCACCACGGACAGAAACAAGGAACCACACAGCCAACTACAGAGGATGTCCTGTCTACAAGGATCTTAAATCACACCTAAATGGGAGCAAACCGCCAGCTGGACAAAAAATCATCTTCAACGCCTCCAAAACTACACGGGAGGAATTCTTCGCCAAGGCTCTTAGATCATCTAACATGCCTGCTACAACCAGTCCTAGTGTAACCTGGACAGACGGAGCCCGGGAAAGAGACCCCGTCGCTCCATCTACAGAATCCTCAGCCTAGCGCACCAGAACTTGGCCAGCAAACTCCAAGTGCTTTAGAGGCCCTATTGATCTCACTTCATCAAAACATGACTGCTTTTATGACGTTCATGCAAAACTGTATGCAGGAACTTAACGAGAATAAATAATGGCTTCTATGTTTATATCTTTGGAATGCTAACGGCATCTCCAAGCACAAAAATTAACTGCAACTATTCCTAGACTCAAGTGAAATCGACGTTTTTCTGATATCGGAAACACATTTAACATCAAAAATAATTTTCAAATACCAAAATATACCTTATACGCAACAAACCATCCAGACGGAAAAGCTCATGGCGGGACTGATATCCTAATCAAAAACCTTTTTAAACACCCGTTCCTTAACAGATTCGAAACACAGCACCTACAAGCTACTGCTATAACCGTCCAAACCAACTGCGGCAACACTACGTTGGTTGCCCTGTACTGCCCACCACGCTTCTCAATCTCTGAAAAGGAATTCAATGGTTTCTTTAACACACTCGGAGAACGCTTTATTGCAGTAGGGGACTATAACGCCAAACATACGCATTGGGGATCACGCCTGGTAAATCCTAAAGGCAAACAGTTGTACAACACAAAAGTCAACCCACTCAATAAGATGGGTAGGCCTACTTATTGGCCCACAGATCCACAGAAAGTGCTTGACTTGATTGATTTCGCAGTAACCAAGTGGATTCCGCGTAATCGGATCACTGCGAAAACACTGCTAGATTTATCCTCCGATCACTCTCCAGTGCTATTCACAGTGTTAACAAGACCTCAAGTACTTGATCGCCCATATATGCTTACAAACAACAAAACAAATTGGCTTAAATTTAAAATGTACATGAGTGCCCACATTGACTGTTCGCCGAAACTGGACGCTGCAGAGGACATTGACATGTGCGTCTCTGCACTTGTGTCGATGCTGGGAGCTGCAGCAAGAGTATCTACTCCACATGCCTCTACTTACGCTAAACCTGCTGTCAGGCCTACGAACCGGCGGATAGAAGAATTAGTAACGGAAAAACGACCTCTAAGAAGAGAATGGCAGATTACTCGATCACCAGCAGCAAACCTTCGCCTAAGGCATGCCAGCCGCAACCTCTCCAAGGAGATAAGAAAAGAGGAAATCTGGGCTCAAAGGAAATACATAGAAAAGCTCAGTCCATCCAGCACTAAACATCCTCTGTGGAAAGTCCACCCAACTTTAAGCGCTCCTACAGAGACAGTTTTACCAATTAGGGGTGCAACACATCTTATAATGGTTTTCCAGCCAAATCCAACATCAAACTCATTTGTACTTCCCCCTTCGAGCACATTAACGGATAGTGAGTACTCGGAACTCCAATCGGATGAGTTCACTGCGGTTATTAAAAACCACCTAAAGCCGAACAAAGCCCCTGGCCATGACCTAATCACACCGAAAATGATCCTAGAACTCCCTACCATCGCCATACAATACATCTGCAAAATGTTCAACGCTAATAAGAATTGGATACTTCCCTAGAGCATGGAAAAGGTCCACTATCATCATGATTCCTAAAGTGGGTAAGGACAAAACCCAACCATCATCCTATAGGCCAATTAGTTTGCTGCCATGTCTTTCGAAGCTTTTTGAAAAGGTCCTGCAGATTCGTCTAAACGCATTTCTGGCATCGGACAACACAATCCCTTCACACCAGTTCGGCTTCCGCGAAAAACATGGGACAATTGAACAAGTCAATCGTATAACATCCGAAATACGAACAGCATTCGAACTAAAAGAATACTGTACGGCTGTCTTTCTCGACAGAGTTTGGCTGGAGGGTCTGATGTTCAAATCCCGCAAAAACTCCACACAGTACACCCACAAACTCATGGAATCTTACCTTTACAATGGGAAATTCGCTGTAAGATGTAATGGCTCTGTCTCGGCTGACTTTGAAATCGAAGCTGGTGTACCGCAAGGCAGTGTACTCGGCCCATTGCTCTATCTGCTGTACACTGCAGACTTACCAACGAGTCTAGGACTTACAAAGCCCATTTTTGCCGATGACACGGCAATCCTCAGCAGATCCAAATGCCCGATACAAGCCTCTGCAAAATTAGAGGAACACCTCAAGGTGGTAGAGGAATGGCTAGCAACCTGGCGTATCCGGGTCAACGAGCAGAAATGCAAATATGTTACGTTTACGCTTAACAGAAGAAACTGTCCAGCTCTAATGCTAAACAACGTACCAATTCCTCAAGCCGTGGATGTCACTTCTTTGGTATCCACCTAGACAGAAGACTAACTTGGCGCAAGCACATTGAGGCAAAAAAGTCATAGCTTAAACTGAAAGCGAGTAGCTTACATTGGATCATCAATGCTCGGTCACCTCTACGTCTGGAGTATATAGTCCTCCTATACAACTCCGTACTGAAACCCATCTGGACTTACGGTGCCGTACTATGGGGAAATGCAAATACCAGCAATGTCGACATTATACAAAGGGCGCAGTCGAAGATTTTAAGATCAATCACTGGGGCTCCGTGGTACATACGGAACGACAACATTCAAAATGACCAAATGACCAAGCGTAAAATCTGAAATAGGTCAACAACTAAAGTATTCTGCGAAACTGGATGTACACCCTAATGTTCTTGCCAATTCCCTTACGCGAACTAATAATAGAACTCGTCTTAAAAGATATGACAGACCAACCCAATAATAAATGATTAGGGCCGTTTGCAATATCCCCTGGATATATCTTAAGTACTAGATTAAGAAAAATATCTCAAACTTGTTGTTAGGCTCTAATTTAAGAGTAGATTCAACAAAAATATATTAAACGTTAAAAAAAAAGAAAAAAAAAATGTCGCGGGTGAAATCCTCATATTATACCGTCATTTTATACCGTCTGCATCACACTTTGGAGGCGTATGGGAATCTGGAGTCCGATCAGTAAAACTACATCTCCGTCGAGTCAATGGCACTAAAGCACTGACCTTTGAGGAGTTGTCTACCGTGTTAGCGCAAATAGAAGCTGTATTAAACTCAATTTGCAAACGGTAACAGCTCTCTGGACCCTCTCACACCTGCACCGTATGGAGAGATGGAATCAATTTCAAGCTATGGTACAGGGGTTCTGGAAGCGCTGGTATATGGAATATCTCTCGTCGTTGCAAGACTGAAACAAGTGGTCATCGAAAAAGAATAACCTTTGTATTGGAACTCTTGTGGTACTCAAGAAGCCACATCTTCCACTCACCAAATGGATATTGATTGATTTTGGTAGTTACTGACACTACTGCTCATTGATTTTAAAAACTCCCTTTTACCAAGTTATCTGCTATTGAGTTCTCGAGTATTTATGTGTCATCGAAATCGGGTAAAAGCTTGGAGTCTAAAAAACTCTTGGAGTTGACCGACTGTAATAAGTTGAATTCATAGAACCATACCAAAAAATATAAATAATATTAGTTTGCTAAAAAGTTATAGAATTGATGCAGATCTCTTAAAATATGGTTTATCAACATTGCATGCGTGGATAGAATTTTTTGAATGCGTTTTACATATTGCTTATGGAATCCCAATAAAAAAAATGGCCCCTCGAAAGGAAGATACGGCAAAGCTAGAAGGTAGAAAACCTGAAATCCAATTCCAACTTACAAAGCAAATGGGTTTATTGGTGGAAATTCCATTGCGTAGTAGTGGCAATAGCAACAATGGAAATACTGTCAGACGATTTTTTAGCCAACCAAGTTTAATAACCGAAATTACTGGAGTTAGCGAAGCTCTAATATATACGTTTAGTGTTATATTAAGGATAATAGTTTGTGGATATCAAGACCTACTAAAGTTCCGCTAGAAGGGCAGCCTGGCCCACTGTGCGTCGGCAAGGGAGTTGAAGACGATGGACATTAGACCTCCGTTTCAAAGAGATTTATTTGGAATCTGCCTTTGATTCATACAACATTGTTATGTTTGGTGTTCAGATATAAAAAAGATGTTTCGCAAAATAGAGGTTGCTCATCATCATACAAACTATGAACGGCGCAGTTTGCAGATTGCGTACTGAACCCATCTATACCTACGGATTGGCGCCTTCACTCTTCTTGGCCGTTCGAATTTTGAAACAATTGGCCATAGTTTATGAAACAACATATCCACTAGTGGACGACATTCCAACTGGATGCAATTCAGTTGGCGAACTTATGGAATTAAAACGGCAATTGATTTCTTTATTACATGAAGGAAACTTCAAGTTGAGAAAATGGAGATCAAATAGTTGGAGTTTCTTGAAGTCGATACCAAAAGACATGTGTCGATATTAAGCATCAATTTGAATCCTGGTCGAGATGAGCTATATAGTTGTTAATACACCTCTATTTGCAACTAAGCAATCTTCGATCCACTAGGCTTTGTTGCGCCAAACACTGTGTCATTAAAACTAATATTCCAATAATGCTGGTTCAGCGCTCTTAGCTGGGATGGCCCAATACTGGACACTCTTCGTAGGCAATGGCAAGCGATCATAAAAGAATTACACATGTTGTCTCACTGAGGAATCTCACAATACATAGCCACTTCATCGCTACACATTGAACTCTGTGGTTCCGTGAATGCATCCACTCAAGCCTATGGCACTGTCATTTATAGTCGCGTCCTTACATCAAGTGGTTACCAGAGTCGATTGGTGGCTGTCAAATCCCGAGTTAAGCCTATATCTACTCCCCGTCTTGAGCTCATCTCCGCTCTTCTACTTAGCCGATTACTTAAACTTGTAACAGAATCTCTAACTATACCCATTTCCAGCTCCCTTTGTTGGAATGACTCGGAGATAGTCTTGCACTGTCTGTCATCGCCATAGTCATAGAGTTGCTAAAATTCTTGATGACTACCCACGTAGTTGCTGGAACCCAAGTTCGCTCTGAAGAGAATCCTGCTGACGTCTTCTCATGAGGTCTAAGTCTATCTCAACTGTTGAATCATGAGTTATGATTGAACGGACCCTCATGGATTACCAAACCACAATCGGAATGGCCAATATCTGAACCCCAAGGCCAAAGCTTTACTGTCATGACGACTGAGGAACAACGCCAGCTAATTTCTGTTGTTCATGGAATGCTTGAGAAGAGCATTTACGAGTTATTAATCAACAAGTTATGGTCCTGGAGCCATCTCTGAAGGGTAACTAGTTACTATTACCGATTCATTGAGCGACTTAGGTGCAAGAGTGCACTTTCCAATAGAGCATTTCTTACATCTGTTGAGCTACAATCAGCACGAAGTCTACTTTTGCAACAATTACAACGAAAGAGCTTTTCCAAGGACTATGAGAAGCTTAATTAACAAGAGCTGTTATCAATTAAATCTTGATTGATTCGGTACAACCCATTCCTGAACCCATTTGCCTATACCTATAGTTCAAGCAGCTCCGTGTTTCCAGCAATCAAACAAATGATCCAATCGCAATCAAAGAGAACAATGGTTATATTTATCTGTCCCGCAACTAAGGCAATACATTTGGAAGTCGTAAGAATTAATAGTGGACGTTGACGATACTCTGCGCAATACGTTCAAGTGGCCCCTACACCACCAGGACAAAGCCTGTTACGCGCGACCCCAAGCAGATAACTGCCCGCCTCCCACCCGACCGACCGAGGGGTGCAGCCGTATTACGCACGGCACGAATCGCGTGGACAAATACAGAATAAAAAAACAGACAACCAAATAATACTATAGCGATCTATTAATTAAATGGGATACGATAGATGTTTTAAGTACATTAATAGAAAACTCTGAGCCAATTACAGGAAATAGTTGTAATCAGAGCAGAGGACCCTAAAAGGTTCATGCATGGCATAGTTAGAAGAGCAACGACTAAGGGATAAAGGTATCAAAGGATGTCTACTCCGTCTACATGGTACCGACAGATTTACCTGAGCTAATAACTAAGGCGAGTCAATATCACCAATTAGGAGCTTGTGCATAAAAATAACACCAAGCATAATTCTACGGTTAGTTAAGCAAGGAAGGTTAATCAAGAGAAGTCTACTAGAATACGAAGGGAAATTGACATTGCGATCCTAGCTTAAGCCAGGAAGAGCAAATAGCAAGAACTGCTTTTGAACGGATTCAAGTCTAATCTGGTGCGACTCATATTGGGGTGACCAAATGCATCCATACTCTAAAATAGGACGAACAAGCGAAAATAAAAGAACTTTCTTTTGAACATCTTTTAATGAAACCTAGAATACTCATGGCCTTTGCGACCATGGTGGAAACATGGAAATATTAAACTGGCACCAGGAATAAAAGTTTTTAAGATCAGCTTGTAGCCGACTAAATGAATCTGTATCTTTATAAGTAAGACAAAGCTTGACATCGTCAGCATACATAAGCACAATGACTGATGGAAGATCGTTAATGAATAATGTGAAAAGCAGAGGGCCAAGATGACTACCTTGTGGTACACCAGAAGTCAAAGGAATGGAATCCGAAAAAGAAGACTTAAAAAGTATCTTCTGTTTTCTATTTGTTAAGTTTTCTCGAACCCAAGAAAGGAAAAGAGGTGGAAACCCAATGTCGTTCAGCTAAGAAAGTTATAAAGTATGATTAACAGAATCAAAGGCTTTGCTTTCAAGTCAGTGTATATGACATCAGTATGTTTAGTATGTTTGAACCCCTTGATAATTATAAATGTAAATTCTAAAAGGTTAGTGGTTGTAGATCTACGTTCCACAAACCCATGTTGGGATGGCGAAATAATAATGCTGCAATTGAGAAGATATAATTTTCTCAAAAGCTTTCGGAATAGCGGACAATTTTGAGATACCCCTATAGTTAGAGGCTTCGGACTTTTTTGCCATTTTTATGTAGAGGAATGTTTTATGACTCCTTCCAAATAGATGGAAAGGAGGAAGATTCGACAGACAATGGAAACAATTTTAAAATGGGTTTACATAAAGCGTTTGCACAGAACCTGAGTACACATCCAGGTAGACTATCTGGCCCCGGAGAATAAACAGGTTTAACTAGTTTAAGTTCGGTAAAAAGAGAATTTTTATCAGTCACTGGATTGGAAATTAGCAATTAGCCGTTTTTAAATGATAAGGATACGGACTTGCTCGATATTCCGTTGGGGAATAAGTTGTTTTGAAAAAACTCGCAAACATATCGGCAATTGCCTGATCAGTGCTCGCTTTTTTATTTTGAAAAGACAAAAAAGATGGGTGCACAGAGGTCTTAAGTTTAGAATTAACAAAATTATAAAATTGTTTAGGGTCAGAAGAAAACTGAAGCTTACACCGCTGAAGATAATTCTTATATCATTGTGTATTAAGCATCATGAATTTTCAACGAGCGACTGTATCTAGAGCGTAATCTGATGAACGACGTGTTATTTAAAACTTCTTATAATATCGAGTCTTCACATTTTTCAAATTGGATAACTCTCGAGAGAACCAGGGAGGTTTGTTAAGCCGCTCCAGCCTACCAAGAGGCACACAAATATCAAAGAGTGAATTCAGAGTATCATAAAAAAACGAACAGATGAGTTCATATATCTACAATTGTACAGATAAGACCAATCGGTAGTAGTAATGTTTTCATTAAGGCTGGCAAAGTCAGTCTTACAAAAGCACCTAGTTAGAGGTAACTCATTTGTACCAAGTAATGGTGAAAGCAAGGGCAGATCAATTTTTAAATTTAGTGTAGGATGATATTTGTTTTCGGGAAGAACAAATGGTTCGACCCTAGAAATATCACAATAAGAAGAATCCAATACAAAAATAAGATCTAACGATTTTCCATTAGAATTTTAGACAGGATTGACTTGGGATTAAGATAAGCCTAGAAGGCCATCAATAAAGTCATGTGACATAGAGGGCAGCAACATGGTACATTCATCTGTTGGTGACCATGCTAAAGCGAGTAAATTAAAATCACCTACAACTATGAGCATGTCTTCGCTGAACTCTAATGACGAGACAAACTGAATTGCCTTTAAATGATTTAAATATACCACCATGTCTGACAATGGTGGAATATAGGAACAAGTAATAAAAGCATTAAAAAATTTAAAATTTACTTAAACACCGACAAACTCAATCTTCTGGGTACTAGAAAATTGAATCATTTCAGATGATAAAGCAGCATCAACAGCTATCAGATCACCACCGCCTATGCGAGAAATCCGGTCACGTCTAAATATAGAAAAGTTTGTGGAAAAAATGCATCAGCAATATCAGGTTTTAGCCACGTGTCTGTAAAAGCAAGAATTTTATGTTATGTTATGTTCAAAAGAAAGACTATCTACATAGAGATTAGGACGTTTAGATTTCAGTCCTCTAACGTTCTGGTAACCCAGGTTAAGGGACGAAGCTAGTTTTTTGGCATACCAGCAGATGCTGATGTGACAGGAATAGTATTAGTTGTTGTTGTTGGCAGGCGAATCGGTTGCCGATTTTTCTTTTTTACAGTATATTCCTTAACTATTATATGTTTCGGCCAAAATTAAAATCACCTACAACTATGAGCATGTCTTGGCTGAACTCTAATGACGAGACAAACTGAATTGCCTTTAAATGATTTAAATATACCACCATGTCTGACAATGGTGGAATATAGGGTCAAGTAATAAAAGCATTAAAAAATTTAAAATTTACTTAAACACCGACAAACTCAATCTCCTGGGTACTAGAAAATTGAATCATTTCAGATGATAAAGCAGCATCAACAGCTATCAGATCACCACCGCCTATGCGAGAAATCCAGTCACGTCTAAATATAGAAAAGTTTGTGGAAAAAATGCATCAGCAATATCAGGTTTTAGCCACGTGTCTGTAAAAGCAAGAATTTTATGTTATGTTATGTTCAAAAGAAAGACTATCTACATAGAGATTATGACGTTTAGATTTCAGTCCTCTAACGTTCTGGTAACCCAGGTTAAGGGACGAAGCTAGTTTTTTGGCATACCAGCAGATGCTGATGTGACAGGAATAGTATTAGTTGTTGTTGTTGGCAGGCGAATCGGTTGCCGATTTTTCTTTTTTACAGTATATTTCTTAACTATTATATGTTTCGGCCAAAAACATTCTCGACATATAATGTCGAAGATATTGGCAGAAACACTAATTTTAAAGGACGAAATGTCCCGAGAATAAGAAAATTTTAACTTTTCCACCGCAATATTCGAGACGTTATATAGGCTATTACATCATCAGATGTGACAACATCTGATACTGACCAGTTCTGACACAAGGGTTAATGTGCAGAGGAAGACTTCACAACTAAAGAAATTAATAAGCAAGAATACACAACCAGAGGGCCGGGGCTAACTTCGACCGCATCAAAGTTTGTATACCCTTGCAACTTTTTTAGTAACTCTTTCCTTACCTATAGCCATCAAAACAAAAAACGTTTTATCTAAAAAGGCTAATGTTTGCGAAAGAACGGCCTACAATCTTCGGAAATAACGAAGATATTGATCAAAGTCACTATTTTCCACCGATAGTCATTAACAGATATATTAAACTAACAAATGTTAAATTTGAAAGCAACCGCATCAAAAGTAACGAAGTTATTGACAAAAGTCACTGTTTTTGACCGATCGTTCCTGTGGGAGCTATATGATATAGTCACCCGATCTTGATCCAATTTGGCACAGTGGTTTATAGGTGTAATAGATTGACCAATATTAAATTTCACGACAATAGCTGAAAAAATAACGAAGTTATTGAGAAAAGTCACTGTTCGTGACTTTGCCGTTTGTATGGGAGCTATATGATATAGTGGTCCGATGCGACTGAATCCCAGATATACAAACCCTGCAGTATATACAAGCCTACGTGCAAAATTTCAGCTCTGTAGCTCTTACGGTCTAGGAGGAGTTCGCATCGATCCAGACGGACGGACGGACATGGTTATTTGAACTCGTCGTGCTGATCAACAATATACTTTATATGGTCGGAGATGCTTCCTTCTATACGTTGCACACTTCTGACCAAAATTAAAATAATCTTTTTGCAAAGGTGTAAAAACAAAAACACGTATCACAGAGTCGCGGGTAGGCAAAAGACGAGAGCGCAAATCAAACAAGAATGGGAAAGTGCGGGAGAGCGCGTCAATCACATGAAGGATAAAGAACTTGCTACTTATGTCGCGGGTGAAGTCCTCACATTGCATTTCATACCGCCGTCTGCATCACACTTTGGAGGCATATGGGAATCTGGAGTCCGATCAGTAAAACTACATCTCCGTCGAGTCACTGGGACTAAAGCACTGATTTTTGAGGAGTTGTCGACCGTGTTAGCGCAAATAGAAGCTGTATTAAACTCAAGACCAATTTGCAAACGGTGACAGCTCTCTGGACCCTCTCACACCAGCTCGTTTTTTGGCATTCAACCGTGTGGAGAGACGGAATCAATTTCAAGCTATGGTACAGGGGTTCTGGAAGCGCTGGTATATGGAATATCTCACGTCGTTGCAAGACCGAAACAAGTGGTCATCGAAAAAGAATAACCTTTGTATTGGAACTCTTGTGGTACTCAAGAAGCCACATCTTCCACTCACCAAATGGATATTGGGACGAGTCTCTGCGGTCCATCCTGGAGACGATGGATTGATTTTGGTAGTTACTGTAACTCCTGCTCATGGATTTTAAAAACTCCCTATTACCAAGTTAGCTGCTACACATCAATATGTGTCATCGAAATCGGGAAAAAGCTTGGAGTCTAAGAAAACTTTTGGAGTTGGCCGACTGTAATAAGTTGAATTCATAGAACCATACCAAAAAATATAAATAATATTAGTTTGCTAAAAAGTTATAGAATTGATGCAGATCTCTTAAAATATGGTTTATCAACATTGCATGCGTGCATTATTGCTTACAGACTCCCAATAAAAAAATGGCACCTCGAAAGGTAGATAGGCAAAGCTAGAAGGTAGAAAATCTGAAATCCAATTCCAACTTACAAAGCAAATGGGTTTATTGGTGGAAATTCCATTGCGTAGGAGTGGCAATAGCAACAATGGAAATACTGTCAGACGATTTTTTAGCCAACCAAGTTTAATAACCGACATTACTGGAGTTAGCGAAGCTCTAATATATACGTTTAGTGTTATATTAAGGATAATGGCTTGTGGATATCAAGACCTACTAAAGTTCCGCTAGAAGGGCAGCCTGGCCCACTGTGCGTCGGCAAGGGAGTTGAAGACGATGGACATTAGACATCCGATTCAAAGAGATTTATTTGGAATCTGCCTTCAATTCATACAACATTGGTATGTTTGGTTTTCAGATATAGAAAAGATGTTTCGCAAAATAGAGGTTGCTCATCATCATACAAACTATGAACGGCGCAGTTTGCAGATTGCGTACTGAACCCATCTATACCTACGGATTGGCGCCTTCACTCTTCTTGGCCGTTCGAATTTTGAAACAATTGGCCATAGTTTATGAAACAACATATCCACTAGTGGACGACATTCCAACTGGATGCAATTCAGTTGGCGAACTTATGGAATTAAAACGGCAATTGATTTCTTTATTACATGAAGGAAACTTCAAGTTGCGAAAATGGAGATCAAATAGTTGGATTTTCTTGAAGTCGATACCAAAGGACATGTGTCGATATTAAGCATTAATTTGAATCCTGGTCGAGATGAGCTATATAGTTGTTAATACACCTCTATTTGCAACTAAGCAATTTTCGATCCACTAGGCTTTGTTGCGCCAAACACTATGTCATTAAAACTAATATTCCAATAATGCTGGTTCAGCGCTCTTAGCTGGGATGGCCCAATACTGGACACTCTTCGTAGGCAATGGCAAGCGATCATAAAAGAATTACACATGTTATCTCACTGAGGAATCTCACAATACATAGCCACTTCATCGCTACACATTGAACTCTGTGGTTCCGTGAATGCATCCACTCAAGCCTATGGCACTGTCATTTATAGTCGCGTCCTTACATCAAGTGGTTACCAGAGTCGATTGGTGGCTGTCAAATCCCGAGTTAAGCCTATATCTACTCCCCGTCTTGAGCTCATCTCCGCTCTTCTACTTAGCCGATTACTTAAACTTTTAACAGAATCTCTAACTATATCCATTTCCAGCTCCCATTGGTGGAGTGACTCGGAGATAGTCTTGCACTGGTTGTCATCGCCATAGTCATAGAGTTGCTAAAATTCTTTAGGTTTTTCCACGTAGTAGCTGGAACCCATGTTCGCTCTGTAGAGAATCCTGCTGACGTCTTCTCATGAGGTCCAATTCCATCTCAACTGTTGAATCATGGGTTATGCTGGAACGGACCCTCATGGATTACCAAACCACAATCGGAATGGCCAATATCTGAACCCTAAGGCCAAAGCTTTACTGTCATGGCGACTGAGGAACAACGCCAGCTAATTTCTATAGTTCATGGAATGCTTGAGGAGAGCATTTACGAGTCATTAATCAACAGGTTCTGGTCCTGGAGCCATCTCTGAAGGGTAACTAGTTACTGTTACCGATTCTTTGGGCGACTTAGGTGCAAGAGTGCACTTTCCGATAGAACATTTCTTACATCTGTTGAGCTACAATCAGCACGATGTCTACTTCTGCAACAATTACAACGAAAGAGCTTTTCCTAGAACTATGAGAAGCTTAATTAACAAGAGCTGTTATTAATTAAATCTCGATTGATTCGGTACAACCCATTCCTGTACCCATTTGCCTATACCTAGAGTGCAAGCAGCTGCGTGTTTCCAGCAATCAAACAAATGATCCAATCGCAATCAAAGAGAACAATGGTCATATTTATCTGTCCCGCAACTAAGGCAACACATTTGGAAGTCGTAAGTATTAATAGTGGACGTTGACGATTCTATGCGCAATACGTTCAAGTGGCCCCACGACACCAGGACAAAGCCTGTTACGCGCGAGCCCAAGCAGATAACTGCCCACCTCCCACCCGACCGACCGAAGGTTGCAGCCGTATTACGCACGGCACGAATCGCGTGGACAAATACAGAATAAAAAAAGCAGACAAACAAATAATACTATAGCGATCTATTAATTAAATGGGATACGATAGATGTTTTAAGTACATTAATAGAAAACTCTGAGCCAATTACAGGAAATAGTTGTAATCAGAGCAGAGGATCCTAAAAGGTTCATGCATGGCATAGTTAGAAGAGCAACGACTAAGGAATAAAGGTATCAAAGGATGTCTACTCCGTTTACATGGTACCGACAGATTTACCTGAGCTAATAACTCAGGCGACTCAATATCACCAATTAGGAGCTTGTGCATAAAAATAACACCAAGCATAATTCTACGGTTAGTTAAGCAAGGAAGGTTAATCAAGAGAAGTCTACTAGAATACGAAGGGAAATTGACATTGCGATTTTAGCTTAAGCCAGGAAGAGCAAATAGCAAGAACTGCTTTTGAACGGATTCAAGTCTAATCTGGTGCGACTCATATTGAGGTGATCAAACGCATCCATACTCTAAAATAGGACGAACAAGCGAAGTAAAAAGAACTTTCTTTTGAACATCTTTTAATGAAACCTAGAATACTCATGGCCTTTGCGACCGTGGTGGAAATATTGGTGATAAAATTTAACTTATGGTCCATAAGTACGCCCAAATCGTTCATATTAATTAAACGTTCTAAAGGACTATTGTTTAGAAAATAAGTGACCAGTTGAGGAGAATTACGAAAAAAAAGTCATTACCTTACATTTGGTAGTGTTAAGATTTAGTAGATTGAACTGGCACCTGGATTGAAAGTTTTTAAGATTAGCTTGTAGTCGACTAAATGAATCTGTATCTTTCTAAGTAAGACAGAGCTTGCCATCGTCAGCATACATAAGCACAATGACTGATGGAAGATCGTTAATGAATAATGTGAAAAGCAGAGGGCCAAGATGACTACCTTGAGGTACACCAGAAGTCACAGGAATGGAATCGGAAAAAGAAGAATTAAAAAGAACCTTCTGTTTTTCTATTTGTTAAATATTCTCGAACCCAAGAAAGGAAAAGAGGTGGAAACCCAATGTTGTTCAGTTAAGAAAGTAATAGGGTATGATTAACAGAATCAAAGGCTTTGCTGATGTCAGTGTATGTGACATTAATTTGTTTAGCATTTTTGAACCCCTTGATAATTATAAAATAAATGTAAATTCTAAAAGGTTAGTGGTTGTAGATCTACGTTCCACAAACCCATGTTGGAATGGCGAAATATTAGAGCTGCAAAAATGCTGCAATTGAGAAGTTATAATTTCAAAAGCTTTCGGAATAGCGGACAATTTTAAGATAACCCTGTAGTTGGATTCTTCGGACTTTTTTTTTGCCATTTTTATGTGGAGGAATGATACACGACTCGTTTCAAATAGATGGAAAAGAGGAAGATTCGACAGACAATAGAAACAATTTTAAAATGGGTTTACATAAAGCGTTTGCACAGAACCTGAGTACTCATCAAGGTGGACCATCTGGCCCCGGAGAATAAACAGGTTTAACTAGTTTAAGTTTGGTAAGAAGAGAACTTTCATCAATCACTGGATTGGAAATTAGCAATAAGCCTTTTTTAAATGATAAGGATACGGACTTGCTTGATATTAGGTTGGGGAATAAGTTGTTTTGAAAAAACTCGCAAACATATCGGCAATTGCCTGATCAGTGCTCGCTTTTTTATTTTGAAAAGACAAAAAAGATGGTTGCACAGGGGTCTTATGTTTAGAATTAACAAAATTATAAAATTGATTAGGGCCAGAAGAAAACTGAAGCTTACACCGCTGAAGATAATTCTTATAGCATTGTGTATTAAGCATCATGAATTTTCAACGAGCGACTGTATCCAGAGCGTAATCTGATGAACGACGTGTTTTTTAAAACTTCTTATATTATCGAGTCTTCACATTTTTTAAATTGGATAACTCTCGAGAGAACCAGGGAGGTTTGTTAAGCCGCTCCAGCATACCAAGAGGCACACAAATATCAAAGAGTGAATTCAGAGTATCATAAAAAAACGAACAGATGAGTTCATATATCTACAATTGTACAGATAAGACCAATCGGTAGTAGTAATGTTTTCATTAAGGCTGGCAAAGTCAGTATTACGAAAGGACCTAGTTAAAGGTAACTCATTTGAACCAAGTAATGCAAGGGCAGATCAATTTTTAAATTTAGAGTAGGATGATATTTTTTTTCGGGAAGAACAAATGGTTCGACCCTAGAAATATCACAATAAGAAGAATCCAATACAAAAATAAGATCTAACGATTTTCCATTAGAATTTAAGACAGGATTGACTTGGGATAAAGATAAGCCTAAACGGCCATCAATAAAGTCATGTGACATAGAGGGCAGCAACATGGTACATTCATCTGTTGGTGACCATGCTAAAGCGAGTAAATTAAAATCACCTACAACTATGAGCATGTCTTGACTAGAAACTAAAGAGGAGACAAACTGAATTGCCTCTAAATGATTTAAATATACCAACATGTGTGACAATGAAGGAATATAGGAACAAGTAATAAAAGCATTAAAAAATTTAAAATTTACTTTAACACCGACAAACTCAATCTCCTGGGTACTAGAAAATTGAATCATTTCAGATGATAAAGCAGCATCAACAGCTATCAGAACGCCACCGCTTATGCGAGAAATCCGGTCACGTCTGAACATAGAAAAGTTTGTGGAAAAAATCGATGCATCAGGTTTTAGCCACGTCTACGTAAAGGTAGATTGTTATGTTATGTTATGTTCAACAGAAAGACTATCTACATAGAGATTAGGAAGTTTAGATTTCAGTCGTCTAACGTTCTGCTAACCCAGGTTAAGGGACGAAGCTAGTTTTTTGACACACCAGCTGATGCTGATGTAGCAGGAATATTCGTTGTTGTTGTTGGCAGGCGAATCGGTTGTCGATTTTTCTTTTTTACAGTATATTCCTTAACTATTATATGTTTCAGCCAAAAATCTTCTCGACATATAATGTCGAAGACATTGGCAGAAACACTAATTTTAAAGGACGAAATGTCCCGAGAATAAGAAAATTTAAACTTTTCCACCGCAATATTTGAGACGTTATATAGGCTATTACATCATCAGATGTGACAACATCTGATACTGACCAGTTCTGACACAAGAGGTAATGTGCAGAGGAAGACTTCACAACTAAAGAAATTAATAAGCAAGAATACACAACCAGAGGGCCGGGGCTAACTTCGACCGCGTCAAAGTTTGTATACCCTTGCAACTTTTTTAGTAACTCTTTCCTTACCTATAGCCATCAAAACAAAAAAAGTTTTATCTAAAAAGGCTAATGTTTGCGAAAGAACGGCCTACAATCTTCGGAAATAACGAAGATATTGATCAAAGTCACTATTTTCCACCGATAGTCATTAACAGATATATTAAACTAACAAATGTTAAATTTGAAAGCAATCGCATCAAAAGTAACGAAGTTATTGACAAAAGTCACTGTTTTTGACCGATCGTTCCTGTGGGAGCTATATGATATAGTCACCCGATCTTGATCCAATTTGGCACAGTGGTTTATAGGTGTAATAGATTGACCAATATTAAATCTCACGACAATAGCTGAAAAAATAACGAAGTTATTGAGAAAAGTCACTGTTCGTGACTTTGCCGTTTGTATGGGAGCTATATGATATAGTGGTCCGATGCGACTGAATCCCAGATATACAAACCCTGCAGTATATACAAGCCTACGTGCAAAATTTCAGCTCTGTAGCTCTTACGGTCTAGGAGGAGTTCGCATCGATCCAGACGGAAGGACGGACATGGTTATTTGAACTCGTCGTGCTGATCAACAATATACTTTATATGGTCGGAGATGCTTCCTTCTATACGTTGCACACTTCTGACCAAAATTAAAATATTCTTTTTGCAAAGGTGTAAAAACAAAAACACGTATCACAGAGTCGCGGGTAGGCAAAAGACGAGAGCGCAAATCAAACAAGAATAGGAAAGTGCGGGAGAGCGCGTCAATCACATGAAGGATAAAGAACTTGCTACTTATGTCGCGGGTGAAGTCCTCACATTGCATTTCATACCGCCGTCTGCATCACACTTTGGAGGCATATGGGAATCTGGAGTCCGATCAGTAAAACTACATCTCCGTCGAGTCTCTGGCACTAAAGCACTGATTTTTGAGGAGTTGTCGACCGTGTTAGCGCAAATAGAAGCTGTATTAAACTCAAGACCAATTTGCAAACGGTGACAGCTCTCTGGACCCTCTCACACCTGCTCGTTTTCTGGCATTCAACCGTGTGGAGAGATGGAATCAATTTCAAGCTATGGTACAGGGGTTCTGGAAGCGCTGGTATATGGAATATCTCACGTCGTTGCAAGACCGAAACAAGTGGTCATCGAAAAAGAATAACCTTTGTATTGGAACTCTTGTGGTACTCAAGAAGCCACATCTTCCACTCACCAAATGGATATTGGGACGAGTCTCTGCGGTCCATCCTGGAGACGATGGATTGATTTTGGTAGTTACTGTAACTACTGCTCATGGATTTTAAAAACTCCCTATTACCAAGTTAGCTGCTACACATCAATATGTGTCATCGAAATCGGGTAAAAGCTTGGAGTCTAAGAAAACTCTTGGAGTTGACCGACTGTAATAAGTTGAATTCATAGAACCATACCAAAAAATATAAATAATATTAGTGTGCTAAAAAGTTATAGAATTGATGCAGATCTCTTAAAATATGGTTTATCAACACTGCATGCGTGGATAGAATTTTTTGAATGCGTTTTACATATTGCTTACAGACTCCCAATAAAAAAATGGCACTTCAAAAGGTAGATAGGCAAAGCTAGAAGGTAGAAAACCTGAAATAAAATTCCAACTTACAAAGCAAATGGGTTTATTGGTGGAAATTCCATTGCGTAGTAGTGGCAATAGCAACAATGGAAATACTGTCAGAAATACTGGAGTTAGCGAGGCTCTAATATATACGTTTAGTGTTATATTAAGGATAATGGCTTGTGGATATCAAGACCTACTAAAGTTCCGCTAGAAGGGCAGCCTGGCCCACTGTGCGACGGCAAGGGAGTTGAAGACGATGGACATTAGACCTCCGTTTCAAAAAGATTTATTTGGAATCTGCCTTCGATTCATACAACATTGTTATGTTTGGTGTTCAGATATAGAAAAGATGTTTCGCAAAATAGAGGTTGCTCATCATCATACAAACTATGAACGGCGCAGTTTGCAGATTGCGTACTGAACCCATCTATACCTACGGATTGGCGCCTTCACTCTTCTTGGCCGTTCGAATTTTGAAACAATTGGCCATAGTTTATGAAACAACATATCCACTAGTGGACGACATTCCAACTGGATGCAATTCAGTTGGCGAACTTATGGAATTAAAACGGCAATTGATTTCTTTATTACATGAAGGAAACTTCAAGTTGAGAAAATGGAGATCAAATAGTTGGAGTTTCTTGAAGTCGATACCAAAAGACATGTGTCGATATTAAGCATCAATTTGAATCCTGGTCGAGATGAGCTATATAGTTGTTAATACACCTCTATTTGCAACTAAGCAATCTTCGATCCACTAGGCTTTGTTGCGCCAAACACTGTGTCATTAAAACTAATATTCCAATAATGCTGGTTCAGCGCTCTTAGCTGGGATGGCCCAATACTGGACACTCTTCGTAGGCAATGGCAAGCGATCATAAAAGAATTACACATGTTGTCTCACTGAGGAATCTCACAATACATAGCCACTTCATCGCTACACATTGAACTCTGTGGTTCCGTGAATGCATCCACTCAAGCCTATGGCACTGTCATTTATAGTCGCGTCCTTACATCAAGTGGTTACCAGAGTCAATTGGTGGCTGTCAAATCCCGAGTTAAGCCTATATCTACTTCCCGTCTTGAGTTCATCTCCGCTCTTCTACTTAGTCGATTACTTAAACTTGTAACAGAATCTCTAACTATACCCATTTCCAGCTCCCTTTGTTGGAATGACTCGGAGATAGTCTTGCACTGTCTGTCATCGCCATAGTCATAGAGTTGCTAAAATTCTTGATGACTACCCACGTAGTTGCTGGAACCCAAGTTCGCTCTGAAGAGAATCCTGCTGACGTCTTCTCATGAGGTCTAAGTCTATCTCAACTGTTGAATCATGAGTTATGATTGAACGGACCCTCATGGATTACCAAACCACAATCGGAATGGCCAATATCTGAACCCCAAGGCCAAAGCTTTACTGTCATGACGACTGAGGAACAACGCCAGCTAATTTCTGTTGTTCATGGAATGCTTGAGAAGAGCATTTACGAGTTATTAATCAACAAGTTATGGTCCTGGAGCCATCTCTGAAGGGTAACTAGTTACTATTACCGATTCATTGAGCGACTTAGGTGGAAGAGTGCACTTTCCAATAGAACATTTCTTACATCTGTTGAGCTACAATCAGCACGAAGTCTACTTTTGCAACAATTACAACGAAAGAGCTTTTCCAAGGACTATGAGAAGCTTAATTAACAAGAGCTGTTATCAATTAAATCTTGATTGATTCGGTACAACCCATTCCTGAACTCATTTGCCTATACCTATAGTTCAAGCAGCTCCGTGTTTCCAGCAATCAAACAAATGATCCAATCGCAATCAAAGAGAACAATGGTCATATTTATCTAAGAATCGTAAGAATTAATAGCGGACGTTGACGATACTCTGCGCAATACGTTCAAGTGGCCCCTACACCACCAGGACAAAGCCTGTTACGCGCGACCCCAAGCAGATAACTGCCCGCCTCCCACCCGACCGACCGAGGGGTGCAGCCGTATTACGCACGGCACGAATCGCGTGGACAAATACAGAATAAAAAAACAGACAACCAAATAATACTATAGCGATCTATTAATTAAATGGGATACGATAGATGTTTTAAGTACATTAATAGAAAACTCTGAGCCAATTACAGGAAATAGTTGTAATCAGAGCAGAGGACCCTAAAAGGTTCATGCATGGCATAGTTAGAAGAGCAACGACTAAGGGATAAAGGTATCAAAGGATGTCTACTCCGTCTACATGGTACCGACAGATTTACCTGAGCTAATAACTAAGGCGAGTCAATATCACCAATTAGGAGCTTGTGCATAAAAATAACACCAAGCATAATTCTACGGTTAGTTAAGCAAGGAAGGTTAATCAAGAGAAGTCTACTAGAATACGAAGGGAAATTGACATTGCGATTTTAGCTTAAGCCAGGAAGAGCAAATAGCAAGAACTGCTTTTGAACGGATTCAAGTCTAATCTGGTGCGACTCATATTGGGGTGACCAAATGCATCCATACTCTAAAATAGGACGAACAAGCGAAGTAAAAAGAACTTTCTTTTGAACATCTTTTAATGAAACCTAGAATACTCATGGCCTTTGCGACCATGGTGGAAACACGGAAATATTAAACTGGCACCAGGAATAAAAGTTTTTAAGATCAGCTTGTAGCCGACTAAATGAATCTGTATCTTTATAAGTAAGACAAAGCTTGACATCGTCACCATACATAAGCACAATGACTGATGGAAGATCGTAAATGAATAATGTAAAAAGCAGAGGGCCAAGATGACTACCTTGTGGTACACCAGAAGTCAAAGGAATGGAATCCGAAAAAGAAGACTTAAAAAGTACCTTCTGTTTTCTATTTGTTAAATTTTCTCGAACCCAAGAAAGGAAAAGAGGTGGAAACTCAATGTCGTTCAGCTAAGAAAGTTATAAAGTATGATTAACAGAATCAAAGGCTTTGCTTTCAAGTCAGTGTATATGACATCAGTATGTTTAGTATATTTGAACCCCTTGATAATTATAAATGTAAATTCTAAAAGGTTAGTGGTTGTAGATCTACGTTCCACAAACCCATGTTGGGATGGCGAAATAATAATGATGCAATTGAGAAGATATAATTTTCTCAAAAGCTTTCGGAATAGCGGACAATTTTGAGATACCCCTATAGTTAGAGGCCATTTTTATGTAGAGGAATGATTTATGACTCCTTCCAAATAGATGGAAAGGAGGAAGATTCGACAGACAATGGAAACAATTTTAAAATGGGTTTACATAAAGCGTTTGCACAGAACCTGAGTACACATCCAGGTAGACTATCTGGCCCCGGAGAATAAACAGATTTAACTAGTTTAAGTTCGGTAAAAAGTGAATTTTTATCAGTCACTGGATTGGAAATTAGCAATTAGCCGTTTTTAAATGATAAGGATACGGACTTGCTCGATATTCCGTTGGGGAATAAGTTGTTTTGAAAAAACTCGCAAACATATCGGCAATTGTCTGATCAGTGCTCGCTTTTTTATTTTGAAAAGACAAAAAAGATGGGTGCACAGAGGTCTTATGTTTAGAATTAACAAAATTATAAAATTGTTTAGGGTCAGAAGAAAACTGAAGCTTACACCGCTGAAGATAATTCATATATCATTGTATATGAAGCATCATGAATTTTGAACGAGCGACTGTATCTAGAGCGTAATCTGATGAACGACGTGTTATTTAAAACTTCTTATAATATCGAGTCTTCACATTTTTCAAATTGGACTCTCGAGAGAACCAGGGAGGTTTGTTAAGCTGCTCCAGCCTACCAAGAGGCACACAAATATCAAAGAGTGAATTCATAGTATCATAAAAAAACGAACAGATGAGTTCATATATCTACAATTGTACAGATAAGTCCAGTCGGTAGTAGTAATGTTTTCATTAAGGCTGGCAAAGTCAGTCTTACAAAAGCACCTAGTTAGAGGTAACTCATTTGTACCAAGTAATGGTGAAAGCAAGGGCAGATCAATTTTTAAATTTAGTGTAGGATGATATTTGTTTTCGGGAAGAACAAATGGTTCGACCCTAGAAATATCACAATAAGAAGAATCCAATACAAAAATAAGATCTAACGATTTTCCATTAGAATTTTAGACAGGATTGACTTGGGATTAAGATAAGCCTAGAAGGCCATCAATAAAGTCATGTGACATAGAGGGTAGCAACATGGTACATTCATCTGTTGGTGACCATGCTAAAGCGAGTAAATTAAAATCACCTACAACTATGAGCATGTCTTCGCTGAACTCTAATGACGAGACAAACAGAATTGCCTTTAAATGATTTAAATATACCACCATGTCTGACAATGGTGGAATATAGGAACAAGTAATAAAAGCATTAAAAAATTTAAAATTTACTTTAACACCGACAAACTCAATCTCCTGGGTACTAGAAAATTGAATCATTTCAGATGATAAAGCAGCATCAACAGCTATCAGATCACCACCGCCTATGCGAGAAATCCGGTCACGTCTAAATATAGAAAAGTTTGTGGAAAAAATGCATCAGCAATATCAGGTTTTAGCCACGTGTCTGTAAAAGCAAGAATTTTATGTTATGTTATGTTCAAAAGAAAGACTATCTACATAGAGATTATGAAGTTTATATTTCAGTCCTCTAACGTTCTGGTAACCCAGGTTAAGGGACGAAGCTAGTTTTTTGGCATACCAGCAGATGCTGATGTGACAGGAATAGTATTAGTTGTTGTTGTTGGCAAGCGAATCGGTTGCCGATTTTTCTTTTTTACAGTATATTCCTTAACTATTATATGTTTCGGTCAAAAACATTCTCGACATATAATGTCGAAGATATTGGCAGAAACACTAATTTTGAAGGACGAAATGTCCCGAGAATAAGAAAATTTAAACTTTTCCACCGCAATATTCAAGACGTTATATAGGCTATTACATCATCAGATGTGACAACATCTGATACTGACCACAAGGGTTAATGTGCAGAGGAAGACTTCACAACTAAAGAAATTAATAAGCAAGAATACACAACCAGAGGGCCGGGGCTAACTTCGACCGCATCAAAGTTTGTATACCCTTGCAACTTTTTTAGTAACTCTTTCCTTACCTATAGCCATCAAAACAAAAAACGTTTTATCTAAAAAGGCTAATGTTTGCGAAAGAACGGCCTACAATCTTCGGAAATAACGAAGATATTGATCAAAGTCACTATTTTCCACCGATAGTCATTAACAGATATATTAAACTAACAAATGTTAAATTTGAAAGCAACCGCATCAAAAGTAACGAAGTTATTGACAAAAGTCACTGTTTTTGACCGATCGTTCCTGTGGGAGCTATATGATATAGTCACCCGATCTTGATCCAATTTGGCACAGTGGTTTATAGGTGTAATAGATTGACCAATATTAAATTTCACGACAATAGCTGAAAAAATAACGAAGTTATTGGGAAAAGTCACTGTTCGTGACTTTGCCGTTTGTATGGGAGCTATATGATATAGTGGTCCGATGCGACTGAATCCCAGATATACAAAGCCTGCAGTATATACAAGCCTACGTGCAAAATTTCAGCTCTGTAGCTCTTACGGTCTAGGAGGAGTTCGCATCGATCCAGACGGACGGACGGACATGGTTATTTGAACTCGTCGTGCTGATCAACAATATACTTTATATGGTCGGAGATGCTTCCTTCTATACGTTGCACACTTCTGACCAAAATTAAAATATTCTTTTTGCAAAGGTGTAAAAACAAAAACACGTATCACAGAGTCGCGGGTAGGCAAAAGACGAGAGCGCAAATCAAACAAGAATAGGAAAGTGCGGGAGAGCGCGTCAATCACATGAAGGATAAAGAACTTGCTACTTATGTCGCGGGTGAAGTCCTCACATTGCATTTCATACCGCCGTCTGCATCACACTTTGGAGGCATATGGGAATCTGGAGTCCGATCAGTAAAACTACATCTCCGTCGAGTCTCTGGCACTAAAGCACTGATTTTTGAGGAGTTGTCGACCGTGTTAGCGCAAATAGAAGCTGTATTAAACTCAAGACCAATTTGCAAACGGTGACAGCTCTCTGGACCCTCTCACACCTGCTCGTTTTCTGGCATTCAACCGTGTGGAGAGATGGAATCAATTTCAAGCTATGGTACAGGGGTTCTGGAAGCGCTGGTATATGGAATATCTCACGTCGTTGCAAGACCGAAACAAGTGGTCATCGAAAAAGAATAACCTTTGTATTGGAACTCTTGTGGTACTCAAGAAGCCACATCTTCCACTCACCAAATGGATATTGGGACGAGTCTCTGCGGTCCATCCTGGAGACGATGGATTGATTTTGGTAGTTACTGTAACTACTGCTCATGGATTTTAAAAACTCCCTATTACCAAGTTAGCTGCTACACATCAATATGTGTCATCGAAATCGGGTAAAAGCTTGGAGTCTAAGAAAACTCTTGGAGTTGACCGACTGTAATAAGTTGAATTCATAGAACCATACCAAAAAATATAAATAATATTAGTGTGCTAAAAAGTTATAGAATTGATGCAGATCTCTTAAAATATGGTTTATCAACACTGCATGCGTGGATAGAATTTTTTGAATGCGTTTTACATATTGCTTACAGACTCCCAATAAAAAAATGGCACTTCAAAAGGTAGATAGGCAAAGCTAGAAGGTAGAAAACCTGAAATAAAATTCCAACTTACAAAGCAAATGGGTTTATTGGTGGAAATTCCATTGCGTAGTAGTGGCAATAGCAACAATGGAAATACTGTCAGAAATACTGGAGTTAGCGAGGCTCTAATATATACGTTTAGTGTTATATTAAGGATAATGGCTTGTGGATATCAAGACCTACTAAAGTTCCGCTAGAAGGGCAGCCTGGCCCACTGTGCGACGGCAAGGGAGTTGAAGACGATGGACATTAGACCTCCGTTTCAAAAAGATTTATTTGGAATCTGCCTTCGATTCATACAACATTGTTATGTTTGGTGTTCAGATATAGAAAAGATGTTTCGCAAAATAGAGGTTGCTCATCATCATACAAACTATGAACGGCGCAGTTTGCAGATTGCGTACTGAACCCATCTATACCTACGGATTGGCGCCTTCACTCTTCTTGGCCGTTCGAATTTTGAAACAATTGGCCATAGTTTATGAAACAACATATCCACTAGTGGACGACATTCCAACTGGATGCAATTCAGTTGGCGAACTTATGGAATTAAAACGGCAATTGATTTCTTTATTACATGAAGGAAACTTCAAGTTGAGAAAATGGAGATCAAATAGTTGGAGTTTCTTGAAGTCGATACCAAAAGACATGTGTCGATATTAAGCATCAATTTGAATCCTGGTCGAGATGAGCTATATAGTTGTTAATACACCTCTATTTGCAACTAAGCAATCTTCGATCCACTAGGCTTTGTTGCGCCAAACACTGTGTCATTAAAACTAATATTCCAATAATGCTGTTTCAGCGCTCTTAGCTGGGATGGCCCAATACTGGACACTCTTCGTAGGCAATGGCAAGCGATCATAAAAGAATTACACATGTTGTCTCACTGAGGAATCTCACAATACATAGCCACTTCATCGCTACACATTGAACTCTGTGGTTCCGTGAATGCATCCACTCAAGCCTATGGCACTGTCATTTATAGTCGCGTCCTTACATCAAGTGGTTACCAGAGTCAATTGGTGGCTGTCAAATCCCGAGTTAAGCCTATATCTACTTCCCGTCTTGAGCTCATCTCCGCTCTTCTACTTAGTCGATTACTTAAACTTGTAACAGAATCTCTAACTATACCCATTTCCAGCTCCCTTTGTTGGAATGACTCGGAGATAGTCTTGCACTGTCTGTCATCGCCATAGTCATAGAGTTGCTAAAATTCTTGATGACTACCCACGTAGTTGCTGGAACCCAAGTTCGCTCTGAAGAGAATCCTGCTGACGTCTTCTCATGAGGTCTAAGTCTATCTCAACTGTTGAATCATGAGTTATGATTGAACGGACCCTCATGGATTACCAAACCACAATCGGAATGGCCAATATCTGAACCCCAAGGCCAAAGCTTTACTATCATGACGACTGAGGAACAACGCCAGCTAATTTCTGTAGTTCATGGAATGCTTGAGAAGAGCATTTACGAGTTATTAATCAACAAGTTATGGTCCTGGAGCCATCTCTGAAGGGTAACTAGTTACTGTTACCGATTCATTGAGCGACTTAGGTGCAAGAGTGTACTTTCCAATAGAACATTTCTTACATCTGTTGAGCTACAATCAGCACGATGTCTACTTCTGCAACAATTACAACGAAAGAGCTTTTCCAAGGACTATGAGAAGCTTAATTAACAAGAGCTGTTATCAATTAAATCTCGATTGATTCGGTACAACCCATTCCTGAACCCATTTGGCTATACCTATAGTTCAAGCAGCTCCGTGTTTCCAGCAATCAAACAAATGATCCAATCGCAATCAAAGAGAACAATGGTCATATTTATCTGTCCCGCAACTAAGGCAATACATTTGGAAGTCGTAAGAATTAATAGCGGACGTTGACGATACTCTGCGCAATACGTTCAAGTGGCCCCTACACCACCAAGACAAAGCCTGTTACGCGCGACCCCAAGCAGATAACTGCCCGCCTCCCACCCGACCGACCGAGGGGTGCAGCCGTATTACGCACGGCACGAATCGCGTGGACAAATACAGAATAAAAAAACAGACAACCAAATAATACTATAGCGATCTATTAATTAAATGGGATACGATAGATGTTTTAAGTACATTAATAGAAAACTCTGAGCCAATTACAGGAAATAGTTGTAATCAGAGCAGAGGACCCTAAAAGGTTCATGCATGGCATAGTTAGAAGAGCAACGACTAAGGGATAAAGGTATCAAAGGATGTCTACTCCGTCTACATGGTACCGACAGATTTACCTGAGCTAATAACTAAGGCGAGTCAATATCACCAATTAGGAGCTTGTGCATAAAAATAACACCAAGCATAATTCTACGGTTAGTTAAGCAAGGAAGGTTAATCAAGAGAAGTCTACTAGAATACGAAGGGAAATTGACATTGCGATTTTAGCTTAAGCCAGGAAGAGCAAATAGCAAGAACTGCTTTTGAACGGATTCAAGTCTAATCTGGTGCGACTCATATTGGGGTGACCAAATGCATCCATACTCTAAAATAGGACGAACAAGCGAAGTAAAAAGAACTTTCTTTTGAACATCTTTTAATGAAACCTAGAATACTCATGGCCTTTGCGACCATGGTGGAAACACGGAAATATTAAACTGGCACCAGGAATAAAAGTTTTTAAGATCAGCTTGTAGCCGACTAAATGAATCTGTATCTTTATAAGTAAGACAAAGCTTGACATCGTCACCATACATAAGCACAATGACTGATGGAAGATCGTAAATGAATAATGTAAAAAGCAGAGGGCCAAGATGACTACCTTGTGGTACACCAGAAGTCAAAAGAATGGAATCCGAAAAAGATGACTTAAAAAGTACCTTCTGTTTTCTATTTGTTAAATTTTCTCGAACCCAAGAAAGGAAAAGAGGTGGAAACTCAATGTCGTTCAGCTAAGAAAGTTATAAAGTATGATTAACAGAATCAAAGGCTTTGCTTTCAAGTCAGTGTATATGACATCAGTATGTTTAGTATATTTGAACCCCTTGATAATTATAAATGTAAATTCTAAAAGGTTAGTGGTTGTAGATCTACGTTCCACAAACCCATGTTGGGATGGCGAAATAATAGAGCTGCAAAAATGCTGCAATTGAGAAGTTATAATTTTCTAAAAGCTTTCGGAATAGCGGACAATTTTGAGATACCCCTATAAATAGAGGCTTCGGATTTTTTGCCATTTTTATGCAGAGGAATGATATACGATTCCTTCCAAATAGATGGAAAATAGGAAGATTCGACAGACAATAGAAACAATTTTAAAATGGGTTTACATAATGCGTTTGCACAGAACCTGAGTACACATCCAGGAAGACCATCTGGCCCCGGAGAATAAACAGGTTTAACTAATTTAAGTTCGCTAAGAATAGAACTTTCATCAAACACTGGATTGGAAATTAGCAATTAGCCTTTTTTAAATGATAAGGATACGGACTTGCTCGATATTCCGTTGAGGAATAAGTTGTTTTGAAAAAACTCGCAAACATATCGGCAATTGCCTGATCAGTGCTCGCTTTTTTATTTTGAAAAGACAAAAAAGATGGATGCACAGAGGTCTTATGTTTAGAATTAACAAAATTATAAAATTGTTTAGGGTCAGAAGAAAACTGAAGCTTACACCGCTAAAGATAATTCTTATATCATTGTGTATTAAGCATCATGAATTTTCAACGAGCGACTGTTTCTAGAGCGTAATCTGATGAACGACGTGTTATTTAAAACTTCTTTTAATATCGAGTCTTCACATTTTTCAAATTGGATAACTCACGAGAGAACCAGGGAGGTTTGTTAAGCCGCTCCAGCCTACCAAGAGGTACACAAATATCAAAGAGTGAATTCAGAGTATCATAAAAAAACGAACAGATGAGTTCATATATATACAATTGTACAGATAAGACCAATCGGTAGTAGTAATGTTTTCATTAAGGCTGGCAAAGTCAGTCTTACAAAAGCACCTAGTTAGAGGTAACTCATTTGAACCAAGTAATGGTGAAAGCAACGGCAGATCAATTTTTAAATTTAGTGTAGGATGATATTTGTTTTCGGGAAGAACAAATGGTTCGACCCTAGAAACATCATAATAAGAAGATTCCAATACAAAAAAAAGGTCTAACGATTTTCCATTAGAATTTTAGACAGGATTGACTTGGGATTAAGATAAGCCTAGAAGGCCATCAATAAAGTCATGTGACATAAAGGGCAGCAACATGGTACATTCATTTGTTGGTGACCATGCTAAAGCGAGTGAATTAAAATCATCTGCAACTATGAGCATGTCTTGGCTGAACTCTAATGACGAGACAAACTGAATTGCCTTTAAATGATTTAAATATATCACCATGTCTGACAATGGTGGAAAATGGCAGGAATAGTATTAGTTGTTGTTTTTGGCAAGCGAGTCGGTTGCCGAATTTTTTTTTTTTACAGTATATTCCTTAACTATTATATGTTTCGGCCAAAAATCATCTCGACATATAATGTCGAAGATATTGGCAGAAACACTAATTTTAAAGGACGAAATGTCCCGAGAATAAGAAAATTTAAACTTCTCCACCGCAATATTCGAGACGTTAACTTTCTTCCGAATATAGGCTATTACATCGTCAGATGTGACAACAGGGTCTAGCCTAGAAACAAATATATGTGGTTGGTGGTATGCTAACGAGAGGCCGCGGTCCCGAAGCGTCAGCCGTAGCAGTAACGTTGGACGAGTCACCCACTGCAGTAGTCAACTTGTTTACGGGGCCCTCGATACTTTTAGAACTATCGGCAATTTCCATTGGAATGGGTAATTACCCGGACACATCGGACACTACAATAGGCATCGTTTTTAAGAGATCATTCCCAGGTGGTACCGGTAATTCCTTACTAATAGCATTCACAACCGGGCTCTTAAACGATGTCAACTGCTGTACATTAGAAGTAGACGGTGCATGAGACCGGCCGGGGACGATAAGAGACGCTGGCGGATCTACAGATACTGAAACACCCTAAGGACTGGTCCTTTTACGTTCCGGAGCGATAAGCTTCTGAACTGAGTCTCCACCGCAGTAAACTCCGCTTGGAGGTTGTTGAAAGCTGCCCTTAAAGTGTTAAATCTATATCTAGGCCGCCTCATGAATGCGCGCATCTTATTCTCGACCTCCCGGCAAGCATCACATCCAAATTTTAAGCCACCACCTTTAGCAATAGACTCCTTGATTCTGCCTGTGTAACCTGCACACTTAACAACCGACAAAGAATGTAATCATGGGAGTCAACCGCATTAGTGGCAACTATGCAATTATTTTTTGAGAAGACAACCAATTTATCAGAAAGTTACATTTATTTTAAAAAAGGAATAAAATAAAAAATAAAAATTGTAAAGGTAAAAAATCTGTGTATTAGAATAAACTGACCAGTTCTGACACAATGTGCAGAGGAAGCCTTCACAACCAAAGAAATTAATAAGCAAGAATACACAAAAACAAAAACTCGTATCACAGAGTCGCGGGTAGGCAAAAGACGAGAGCTCAAATCAAACAAGAATAGGAAAGAGCGGGAGAGCGCGTCAAATTGAACACATGCTACAACAATTTGAACGCAAAAGCTCGAGAGTTAGCTACAACGGTAAAGACACAAAAACAAAAGTGATAAGCAAAACAACAACACCGCCGATGAGAGTATTGTAGGCTTTTTAAACTCTGTACTAAACTCAAGACCAATTTGCAAACGGTGACAGCTGTCTGGCCCCTCTCACACCTGCTCGTTTTCTGGCATTCAACCGTGTGGAGAGATGGAATCAATTTCAAGCTATGGTACAGGGGTACTGAAAGCGCCGGTATATGAGATATCTCACGTCTTTGCAAGACCGAAACAAATGGTCATTGAAAAAGAATAACCTTTGTATTGGAACTCTTGTGGTACTCAAGAAGCCACATCTTCCACTCACCAAATGGATATTGGGACGAGTCTCTGCGGTCCATCCTGGAGATGATGGATTGATTTTGGTAGTTACTGTAACTCCTGCTCATGGATTTTAAAAACTCCCTATTACCAAGTTATCTGCTATTGAGTTCTCGAGTAGTTGTGCCATCGAAATCGGGTAAAAGCTTGGAGTCTAAAAAAAACTCTTGGAGTTGACCGACTGTAATATGTTGAATTCATAGAACCATACCACAAAATATAAATAATATTAGTTTGCTAAAAAGTTATAGAATTGATGCAGATCTCTTAAAATATGGTTTATCAACATTGCATGTGTGGATAGAATTTTTTGAATGCGTTTTACATATTGCTTATGGAATCCCAATAAAAAAAATGGCACCTCGAAAGGTAGATACGGCAAAGCTAGAAGGTAGAAAACCTGAAATCCAATTCCAACTTACAAAGCAAATGGGTTTATTGGTGGAAATTCCATTGCGTAGGAGTGGCAATAGCAACAATGGAAATACTGTCAGACGATTTTTTAGCCAACCAAGTTTAATAACCGACATTACTGGAGTTAGCGAAGCTCTAATATATACGTTTAGTGTTATATTAAGGATAATAGTTTGTGGATATCAAGACCTACTAAAGTTCCGCTAGAAGGGCAGCCTGGCCCACTGTGCGTCGGCAAGGGAGTTGAAGACGATGGACATTAGACCTCCGTTTCAAAGAGATTTATTTGGAATCTGCCTTTGATTCATACAACATTGTTATGTTTGGTGTTCAGATATAAAAAGATGTTTCGCAAAATAGAGGTTGCTCATCATCATACAAACTATGAACGGCGCAGTTTGCAGATTGCGTACTGAACCCATCTATACCTACGGATTGGCGCCTTCACTCTTCTTGGCCGTTCGAATTTTGAAACAATTGGCCATAGTTTATGAAACAACATATCCACTAGTGGACGACATTCCAACTGGATGCAATTCAGTTGGCGAACTTATGGAATTAAAACGGCAATTGATTTCTTTATTACATGAAGGAAACTTCAAGTTGAGAAAATGGAGATCAAATAGTTGGAGTTTCTTGAAGTCGATACCAAAAGACATGTGTCGATATTAAGCATCAATTTGAATCCTGGTCGAGATGAGCTATATAGTTGTTAATACACCTCTATTTGCAACTAAGCAATCTTCGATCCACTAGGCTTTGTTGCGCCAAACACTGTGTCATTAAAACTAATATTCCAATAATGCTGTTTCAGCGCTCTTAGCTGGGATGGCCCAATACTGGACACTCTTCGTAGGCAATGGCAAGCGATCATAAAAGAATTACACATGTTGTCTCACTGAGGAATCTCACAATACATAGCCACTTCATCGCTACACATTGAACTCTGTGGTTCCGTGAATGCATCCACTCAAGCCTATGGCACTGTCATTTATAGTCGCGTCCTTACATCAAGTGGTTACCAGAGTCAATTGGTGGCTGTCAAATCCCGAGTTAAGCCTATATCTACTTCCCGTCTTGAGCTCATCTCCGCTCTTCTACTTAGTCGATTACTTAAACTTGTAACAGAATCTCTAACTATACCCATTTCCAGCTCCCTTTGTTGGAATGACTCGGAGATAGTCTTGCACTGTCTGTCATCGCCATAGTCATAGAGTTGCTAAAATTCTTGATGACTACCCACGTAGTTGCTGGAACCCAAGTTCGCTCTGAAGAGAATCCTGCTGACGTCTTCTCATGAGGTCTAAGTCTATCTCAACTGTTGAATCATGAGTTATGATTGAACGGACCCTCATGGATTACCAAACCACAATCGGAATGGCCAATATCTGAACCCCAAGGCCAAAGCTTTACTATCATGACGACTGAGGAACAACGCCAGCTAATTTCTGTAGTTCATGGAATGCTTGAGAAGAGCATTTACGAGTTATTAATCAACAAGTTATGGTCCTGGAGCCATCTCTGAAGGGTAACTAGTTACTGTTACCGATTCATTGAGCGACTTAGGTGCAAGAGTGTACTTTCCAATAGAACATTTCTTACATCTGTTGAGCTACAATCAGCACGATGTCTACTTCTGCAACAATTACAACGAAAGAGCTTATCCAAGGACTATGAGAAGCATAATTAACAAGAGCTGTTATCAATTAAATCTCGATTGATTCGGTACAACCCATTCCTGAACCCATTTGTCTATACCTAGAGTTCAAGCAACTCCGTGTTTCCAGCAATCAAACAAATGATCCAATCGCAATCAAAGAGAACAATGGTCATATTTATCTGTCCCGCAACTAGGGCAATACATTTGGAAGTCGTAAGTATTAATAGCGGACGTTGACGATATTATGCGCAATACGTTCAAGTGGCCTCTACGACACCAGGACAAAGCCTGTTACGCGCGAGCCCAAGCAGATAACTGCCCACCTCCCACCCGACCGACCGAGGGGCCGAGCAGCCGTATAAAGCACGGCACGAATCGCGTGGACAAATACACAATATCAAAAATAGACAAACAAATAATACTATAGCGATCTATTAACTAAATGGGATACGATAGATGTTTTAAGTACATTAATAGAAAACTCTGAGCCAATTACAGGAAATAGTTGTAATCAGAGCAGAGGATCCTAAAAGGTTCATGCATGGCATAGTTAGAAGAGCAACGACTAAGGGATAAAGGTATCAAAGGATGTCTACTCCGTCTACATGGTACCGACAGATTTACCTGAGCTTATAACTCAGGCAAGTCAATATCACCAATTAGGAGCTTGTGTCTAAAAAAACCACCAAGCATAATTCTACGGTTAGTTAGGAAAGAAAGGTTAATCAAGAGAAGTTTACTAGAATACGAAGTCAAATTGACATTGCGATCTCAGCTTAAGCCACGAAGAGCAAATAGCAAGAACTGCTTTTGAACGGATTTAAGTCTAGTCTTTTGCGACTCATAGTGAAGTGACCAAATGCATCCATACTCTAAAATAGGACGAACAAGCGAAGTAAAAAGAACCTTCTTTTGAACATATTTTATTGAAACCCAGAATACTCATGGCCTTTGCGACCGTGGTGGAAATATGGGTGTTAAAATTTAACTTATGGCCCATAAGTACGCCCAAATCAATCATATTATTTAGACGTTCTAAAGGACTATTGTTTAGAAAATAAGTGACTAGTTGAGGAGAGTTACGAAAAAAAGTCATTACCTTACTTTTGGTAGTGTTAAGATTTAGTAGATTAAACTGGCACATCGATTGAAAGTTTTTAAGATCAGCTTGTAGCGGACTAAATGAATCTGTATCTTTATAAGTAAGACAAAGCTTGACATCGTCAGCATACATAAGCACACGCGAATGAACAATGACTGATGGAAGATCGTTAATGAATAGTGTGAAAAGGAGATGGCCAAGATGACTACCTTGAGGTACACCAGAAGTCACAGGAATGGAATCGGAAAAAGAAAACTTAAAAAGTACCTTCTGCTTTCTATTTGTTAGATATTCTCGAACCCAAGAAAGGAAAAGGGGTGGAAACCCAATGTCGCTCAGCTTAGAAAGTAATAGGGTATGATTAACGGAATCAAAGGCTTTGCTGAAGTCAGTGTATATGACATCAGTTTGTTTACCATTTTTGAACCCCTTGATAATTATTGATGTAAATTCTAAAAAGTTAGTGGTTGTAGATCTACGTTCCACAAACCCATGTTGGGATGGCGAAATAATAGAGTTGCAAAAATGTTGCAATTAAGAAGCTATAATTTTCTCAAAAGCTTTCAGAATAGCGGACAATTTTGAGATACCTCTATAGTTAGAGGCTTCGGACTTTTTGCCATTTTTATGCAGAGGAATGATATACGATTCCTTCCAAATAGATGGAAAAGAGGAAGATTCGACAGACAATAGAAACAATTTTAAAATGGGTTTACATAATGCGTTTGCACAGAACCTGAGTACACATCCAGGAAGACCATCTGGCCCCGGAGAATAAACAGGTTTAACTAATTTAAGTTCGCTAAGAATAGAACTTTCATCAAACACTGGATTGAAAATGCAATTAACCTTTTTTAAATGATAAGGATACGGACTTGCTCGATATTCCGTTGAGGAATAAGTTGTTTTGAAAAAACTCGCAAACATATCGGCAATTGCCTGATCAGTGCTCGCTTTTTTATTTTGAAAAGACAAAAAAGATGGGTGCATTATAAAATTGTTTAGGGTCAGAAGAAAACTGAAGCTTACACCGCTGAAGATAATTCTTATAGCATTGTGTATTAAGCATCATGAATTTTCAACGAGCGACTGTATCCAGAGCGTAATCTGATGTACGACGTGTTTTTTAAAACTTCATATAATATCGAGTCTTCACATTTTTCAAATTGGATAACTCACGAGAGAACCAGGGAGGTTTGTTAAGCCGCTCCAGCCTACCAAGAGGCACACAAATATCAAAGAGTGAATTCAGAGTATCATAAAAAAACGAACAGATGAGTTCATATATATACAATTGTACAGATAAGACCAATCGGTAGTAGTAATGTTTTCATTAAGGCTGGCAAAGTCAGTCTTACAAAAGCACCTAGTTAGATTACCTCTAACATCATTTGAACCAAGTAATGGTGAAAGCAAGGGCAGATCAATTTTCAAATTTAATGAAGGATGAAATTTGTCTTCTGGAAAAACAAATGGTTCGTTCCTAGAAACATCACAATAAGAAGAATCGATTTCCATTTCCATTAGAATTTAAGACAGGATTGACTTGGGATAAAAATAAGCCTAGAAGGCCATCAATAAAGTCATGTGACAAAGAGGGCAGCAACATGGTAGATTCATCTGTTAGTAACCATGCTAAAGCGGGTAAATTAAAATCACCTACAACTATGAGCATGTCTTGACTGACGCTTCGGGACCGCGGCCTCTCGTTGGCATAACACCAAAGAAACATATATTTGTTTCTAGGCTAGACCCTGTTGTCACATCTGATGATCATCTGAAATGATTCAATTTTCTAGTTGCCAGGAGATTGAGTTTGTCGGTGTTAAAGTAAATTTTAAATCTTTTAATGCTTTTATTACTTGTTCCTATATTCCACCATTGTCAGACATGGTGGTATATTTAAATCATTTAGAGGCAATTTAATTCTCCAATTCTGCTTTAGCATGGTCACTAACAGATGAATCTACCATGTTGCTACCCTCTTTGTCACATGACTTTATTGATGGCCTTCTAAGCTTATCTTTATCCCAAGTCAATCATGTCTTAAATTCTAATGGAAAATCGTTAGATCTTATTTTTGTATTGGATTCTTCTTATTGTGATGTTTATAGGATCGAACCATTTGTTTTTCCAGAAGACAAATTTGATCCTACATTAAATTTAAAAATTGATCTGCCCTTGCTTTCACCATTACTTGGTTCAAATAAGTTACCTCTAACTAGGTGCTTTCGTAAGACTGACTTTGTCACCCTTAATGAAAACATTCCTACTACCGATTGGTCTTATCTGTACAATTGTAGAGATATGAACTCAGCTGTTCGTTTTTTCTATGATACTCTGAATTCGCTCTTTGATATTTGTGTGCCTCTTGGTAGGCTGGAGCGGCTTAACAAACCTCCCTGGTTCTCTCGTGAGTTATCCAATTTGAAAAATGTGAAGACTCGATATTATAAGAAGTTTTAAAAAACACGTCGTTTATCAGATTACGCTCTGGATACAGTCTCTCGTTGAAAATTCATGATGCTTAATTCACAATGCTATAAAAATTATCTTCAGCGGTGTAAGCTTCAGTTTTCTTCTGACCCTAAACAATTTTATAATTTTGTCAATTCTAAACATAGGACCTCCGTGCACCCATCTTTTTTGTCTTTTCAAAATAAAAAAGCGAGCACTGATCAGGCAATTGCCGATATGTTTGCGAGTTTTTTCAAAACAACTTATTCCTCAACGGAATATCGAGCAAGTCCGTATCCTTATCATTTAAAAAAGGCTAATTGCTAATTTCCAATCCAGTGTTTGATGAAAGTTCTATTCTTAGCGAACTTAAATTAGTTAATCCTGTTTATTCTCCGGGGCCAGATGGTCTTCCTGGATGTGTACTCAGGTTCTGTGCAAACGCATTATGTAAACCCATTTTAAAATTGTTTCTATTGTCTGTCGAATCTTCCTATTTTCCATCTATTTGGAAGGAATCGTATATCATTCCTCTGCATAAAAATGGCAAAAAGTCCGAAGCCTCTAACTATAGAGGTATCTCAAAATTGTCCGCTATTCCGAAAGCTTTTGAGAAAATTATAACTTCTCAACCACTAACCTTTTAGAATTTACATCAAAAGTTATCAAGGGGTTCAAAAATGGTAAACAAACTGATGTGATATACACTGACTTCAGCAAAGCCTTTTTTATTACTTTCTAAGCTGAGCGACTTTGGGTTTCCACCCCTTTTCCTTTCGTGGGTTCGAGAATATCTAACAAATAGAAAACAGAAGGTACTTTTTAAGTTTTGTTTTTCCGATTCCATTCCTGTGACTTCTGGTGTACCTCAAGGTAGTCATCTTGGCCCTCTCCTTTTCACACTATTCATTAACGATCTTCCATCAGTCATTGTTCATTCGCGTGTGCTTATGTATGCTGACGATGTCAAGCTTTGTCTTACTTATAAAGATACAGATTCATTTAGTCAACAACAATCTGATCTTAAAAACTTTCAATCCTGGTGCCAGTTTAATCTACTAAATATTAACACTACCAAATGTAAGGTAATGACTTTTTTTCGTAACTATTCTCAACTAGTTACTTATTTTCTAAATAATAGGCCTTTTTCTAAATAATATGAATGATTTGGGCGTACTTATGGACCATAAGTTAAATTTTAACACCCATATTTCCACCACGGTTGCAAAGGTCATGAGTGTTCTTTTTACTTCGTTTGTTCGTCCTATTTTAGAGTATGGATGCATTTGGTCACTTCACTATGAGACGCAAAAGACCTGACTTGAATCCGTTCAAAAGCAGTTCTTGCTATTTGCTCTTCGTGGCTTAAGCTGAGATCGCAATGTCAATTTGCCTTCGTATTCTAGTAAACTTCTCTTGATTAACCTTTCTTCCTTAACTAACCGTAGAATTATGCTTAGTGTTATTTTTTTTAAGCTCCTAATTGGTGATATCGACTCGCCTGAGTTATTAGCTCAGGTAAATCTGTCGGTACCATGTAGACGGAGTAGACTTCCTTTGATACCTTTATCCATTAGTCGTTGCTCTTCTAACTATGCCATGCATGAACCTTTTAGTGTCCTCTGCTCTGATTACAACTATTTCCTGTAATTGGCTTAGAGTTTTCTATTAATGTACTTAAAACATCTATCGTATCCCATTTAATTAATAGATCGCTATAGTATTATTTGTTTGTCTGTTTTTTCTATTGTCTATTTGTCCACGCGATTCGTGCCGTGCGTTATACGGTTGCACCCCTCGGTCGGTCGGGTGGGAGGTGGGCAGTTATCTGCTTGGGCTCGCGCGTAACAGGCTTTGTCCTGGTGTCGTAGGGGCCACTTGAACTTACTGCGCATAGTATCGTCAACGTCCGCTAATAAAAAAAAAGCATTAAAACTTTTAAAATATACTTTAACACCGACAAACTCAATCTTCGGGTACTAGAAAATTGAATTATTTCAGATGATAAAGCAGCATCAGCAGCTATCAGAGCGCCACCGCCTAGAAATCCGGTCACGTCTGAATATAGAAAAGTTTGTGGAAAAAACCGATGCATCAGCAATATCAGGTTTTAGCCACGTCTCTGTAAAAGCTAGAATGTTATGCTCAAAAGAAAGACTATCTACATAAAGATTAAGAAGTTTGGATTTCAGTCTTCTAACGTTCTGGTAACCCAGGTTAAGGGACGAAGCTAGTTTTTTGACACACCAGCAGATGCTGATGTGGCAGGAATAGTATTAGTTGTTGTTGTTGGCAAGCGAATCGGTTGCCGATGTTTCTTTCTTGCAGTATATTCCTTAACTATTATAAGTTTCGGCCAAAAATCATCTCGACATGTAGTGTCGAAGATATTGGCAGAAACACTAATTTTAAAGGACGAAATGTCCCGAGAATAAGAAAATTTAAACTTCTCCACCGCAATATTCGAGACGTTAACTTTCTTCTGAATATAGGCTATTACATCATCAGATGTGACAACAGGGTCTAGCCTAGAAACAAATATATGTGGTTGGTGGTATGCCAGCGAGAGGCCGCGATCCCGAAGCGTCAGCCGTAGCAGTAACGTTGGACGAGTCACCCACTGCAGTAGTCAACTTGTTTACGGGGCCCTCGATACTTTTAGAACTATCGGCAATTTCCATTGGAATGGGTAATTGCCCGGACACATTGGACACTACAATAGGCATCGTTTTTAAGAGATCATTCCCAGGTGATACCGGTAATTCCATACATTCACAACCGGGCTCCTAAACGATATAAATTGCTGTACATTGGGAGTGGACGGTGCATGAGACCTGTCGGGGACGATAAGAGACGCTGGCGGATCTACAGGTACAGAAACACCCTAAGGACTGGTCCATTTACATTTCGGAGACTCATTCATAAGCGATAAGCTTCTGAACTGAGTCTCCACCGCTGTAAACTCCGCTTGGAGTTTGTTAAAAGCTGCCCTTAAAGTGTTAAATCTATATCTAGGCCGCCTCATGAATGAGCGCATCTCATTCTCGACCTCCCGGCAAGCATCACATCCAAATTTTAAGCCACCACCTTTAGCAATAGACTCCTTGATTCTGCCTGTGTAACCTGCACACTTAACAACCAACAAAGAATGTAATCATGGGAGTCAACCGCATTAGTGGCAACTATGCAATTATTTTTTGAGAAGACAACCATTTATCAGAAAGTTACATTTAGTTTAAAAAAGGAATAAACTAACAAAAAAAAATTGTAAAGGTAAAAAATCTGTGTATTAGAATAAACTGACCAGTTCTGACACAAGGGTTAATGTGCAGAGGAAGCCTTCACAACCAAAGAAATTAATAAGCAAGAATACACAAAAACAAAAAGTCGTATCACAGAGTCGCGGGTAGGCAAAAGACGAGAGCTCAAATCAAACAAGAATAGGAAAGAGCGGGAGAGCGCGTCAAATTGAACACATGCTACAACAATTTGTAGGCAAAAGCTCGAGAGTTAGCTACAACGGTAAAGACACAAAAGCAAAAGTGATAAGCAAAACAACAACACCGCCGATGAAAGTATTGTTGTAGGCTTTAATACATGTATATTTAAACAAAAGCGACTGCAACAATTCGTGAAATGAAAATCGGATGCTGAAATTTTAACTAAACCGATAATGAGTTTAAAAGTTATAAAATAGTTTTTAATGGCGTGAAAAAAATTAAATTTGATAAGCGCAAAACAAACAGAGGATGGACGCTCTGCAACGAGTGAAAAGTTTCTGAGTTAACAGCTCACGCTTTCATTGCAGCACTTCAACGATTTATTTCTCGCCGAACGAGACCCAGTGATCTCTACTCGGACAATGGTACCACCTTTCACGGAAGTAGACGTGCGTTAGACGAGATGAGATGTCTGGCCATCGATCACATGAAGGATAAAGAAATTGCAAGTTAGCTTCAAGCTATGGTACAGGGGTTCTGGAAGCGCTAGTATATGGAATATCTCACGTCGTTGCAAGACCGAAACAAGTGGTCATCAAAAGAGACCAACCTTTGTATTGGAACTCTTGTGGTACTCAAGAAGCCACATTTTCCACTCACCAAATGGATATTAGGACGAGTCTCTGCGGTCCATCCTGGAGACGATGGATTAATTTTGTAACTCCTGCTCATGGATCTTAAAAACTCCCTAATGCCAAGATAGCTGCTATCGAGTTCTCGAGTATTGATGTGTTATCGAAATCGGGTAAAAGCTTGGAGTCTAATAAAACTCTTGGAGTTGACCGACTGTAATACTTACAGAAATTGCTAAGATATTGAACAATAAATCAAATAGGCGGAATCGCCCTTAACAGTCTAACCAACTGCTTAGGGTATCCAAACAACCAATTTATATATAATTACGCACGAATTTCCCATGACCATCCTGGATGGCAAAACATTAAGCGTGCTTGCAGAAGCACCTACTATGATATGTTGAATTCGTAGAACCATACCACAAAATATAAATAATATTAGTTTGGTAAAAAGTTATATAATTGATGCAGATCTCTTAAAATATGGTTTATCAACATTGCATGCGTGGATAGAATTTTTTGAATGCGTTTTACATATTGCTTACAGACTCCCAATAAAAAAAATGGCACCTTGAAAGGTAGATACAGCTAGAAGCCAGAAAATCTGAAGTCCAATTCCAAGTTGCAAAGCAAATGGGCTTATTGGTGGAAATTCCATTGCGTAGTAGTGGCAATAGCAACAATGGAAATACTGTCAGACGATTTTTTAGCCAACCAAGTTTAATAACCGAAATTACTGGAGTTAGCGAAGCTCTAATATATACGTTTAGTGTTATATTAAGGATAATAGTTTGTGGATATCAAGACCTACTAAAGTTCCGCTAGAAGGGCAGCCTGGCCCACTGTGCGTCAGCAAGGGAGTGGAGGACGATGGACACTAGACCTCCGATTCAAAGAGATTTATTTGGAATCTGCCTTCGATTCAGACAACATCGATATGTTTGGTGTTCAGATATAGAAAAGATGTTTCGCAAAATAGAGGTTGCTCATCATCATACAAACTATGAACGGCGCAGTTTGCAGATTGCGTACTGAACCCATCTATACCTACGGATTGGCGCCTTCACTCTTCTTGGCCGTTCGAACTTTGAAACAATTGGTTGGTTGGTAAAATAGTTTATGAAACAACATATCCACTAGTGGACGACATTCCAACTCGATGCAATTCAGTTGGTGAACTTATGGAATTAAAATAGCAATTGATTTCTTTATTACATGAAGAAACCTTAAATTTGCGAAAATGGAGATTGATTAGTTGGAGTTTCTTGAAGTCGATACCAAAGCACATGTGTCGATATTAAGCATTACTTTGAATCCTGGTCGAGATGAGCTACATAGTTGTTAATACACCACTGATTGCAACTAAGCCATCACTAGGCTTTGTTGTGCCAAATACTCCACTCAAGTCTATGGCACTGTCATTTATAGTCGCGTCCTTACATCAAGTGGTTACCAGAGTCGATTGGTGGCTGTCAAATCCCGAGTTAAGCCTTTATCTACTCCCCGTCTTGAGCTCATCTCCGCTCTTCTACTTAGCCGATTACTTAAACTTGTAACAGAATCTCTAACTATACCCATTTCCAGCTCCCATTGGTGGAGTGACTCGGAGATAGCACTGGTTGTCATCGCCATAGTCATAGAGTTGCTAAAATTCTTTAGGTTTACCCACGTAGTAGCTGGAACCCATGTTCGCTCTGAAGAGAATCCTGCTGACGTCTTCTCACGAGGTCTAAGTCCATATCAACTGTTGAATCATGAGTTATGATTGATTACCCTCATGGATTACCAAACCACAATCGGAATGGCCAATATCTGAACCCCAAGGCCAAAGATTTACTATCATGACGACTGAGGAACAACGCCAGCTAATTTCTGTAGTTCATGGAATGCTTGAGAAGAGCATTTACGAGTTATTAATCAACAAGTTATGGTCCTGGAGCCATCTCTGAAGGGTAACTAGTTACTGTTACCGATTCATTGAGCGACTTAGGTGCAAGAGTGTACTTTCCAATAGAACATTTCTTACATCTGTTGAGCTACAATCAGCACGATGTCTACTTCTGCAACAATTACAACGAAAGAGCTTTTCCAAGGACTATGAGAAGCATAATTAACAAGAGCTGTTATCAATTAAATCTCGATTGATTTGGTACAACCCATTCCTATACCCATTTGTCTATACCTAGAGTTCAAGCAACTCCGTGTTTCCAGCAATCAAACAAATGATCCAATCGCAATCAAAGAGAACAATGGTCATATTTATCTGTCCCGCAACTAAGGCAATACATTTGGAAGTCGTAAGTATTAATAGCGGACGTTGACGATATTATGCGCAATACGTTCAAGTAGCCCCTACGACACCAGGACAAGGCCTGTTACGCGCGAGCCCAAGCAGATAACTGCCCACCTCCCACCCGACCGACCGAGGGGTGCAGCCGTATAACGCACGGCACGAATCGCGTGGACAAATACACAATATCAAAAATAGACAAACAAATAATACTATATCGATCTATTAACTAAATGGGATAGGATAGATGTTTTAAGTACATTAATAGAAAACTCTGAGCCGATTACAGGGAATAGAAGTGTTGCTCGTTCGACTAGTTAATCTAGCTCCGCCAGTGCCTTTGAAATAATTTTACTCCATTTAATCCATTTAAGGTCAGCGTAAGCTTTTTAATTCTGTAAGTAATTTCAGGTTATTTTTACAAACTTTCTTATAACTAATAATTGTATAATCTCATTTCACTTACTCTAGTCTTGGCCTCTTGGCTACGAAAAAACAACTGAACACGCGGTTCTTATGTATGTACTTAGATCAATGCAGCTGCGTATTCGCGCTTATGTGCCTTCTTATATATAATAAAGTACCGCAAGAGTAAGATGAGAGAGAGAGAGTTTTAGAGTTTTTAAAGAGCGTCATTCTGTTTGTTCGGACAGAGTTCCGTTTTGTGCTACTGTGGTCAAAGGTTTATTCGCAGGCCCGAATTTCGGCAACATTCCCCTCCCAGCAAGCGAGCCACTGGAGCTTGCTTCATCTTTTGCGACATCGAGGACTGATAACTTTACTGCTGGTCTGGAGAGGACACCTAGTTGTGTCTGTACCTTCGCGTGGCGGACTTGACCATCCTCTGCGGTAGTCACATCGACCACTCGACCCTTTGTCCAGGTATTACAACGCTGATTTTCGTCCACTATAAGTACGATGTCGCCTACACCAATTGGCTTTACTTTTTTATGCCACTTGGACCTTCGTGTTATGTTTGGTAGCATCTCTTTGACCCAGCGCTTCCAAAATAGGTTGGCGAACATCTCACTCTGGCGGAACGACCATTTATAGTCGATTTGTTCCGGATCGCAGATCGGTTTTTCTCCATTTGATGAGTCAAGTGACAGATGATTTGGCGTAAGGGCTTCTTGATCTTCGTCGTCCAGGGACACCTATGTCAGGGGCCTGGAGTTGACCGTCATTTCCACCTCTGCCATGGCGGTAAGAAGACTTTCATCTGAAAATTTTTGATTTGGTGTTATACGGTATAACACGGTTTTGACGGAACGCACCAAGCGCTCCCAGGCTCCTCCCATGTGAGGAGCTGACGGTGGGTTGAAGAACCACGATATTTCCTGCTGCGACAATTCTCGATGCATCTTTGCATCATCCAGTTGAAGTTTGTCTCTAAGAAAGGCATCGGTCCCTCGAAAATTAGTCCCGTTATCGCTATATATTTCCTTTGGTGTGCCTTGGCGCGATATATGGCGTCTTCAGCCCATTAGGCATGAGTTTATGGTTAGACTTTGCACGATCTCAATGCTTATTGCTCGCATTGTGAGGCAGGTTATCAGCATGCCCCATCTTTTCAATGACTTTCTTCCATCGATAATTGTTAGCGGCCCAAAATAATCAACTCCTACATACGTAAACGCTGGCTTGAATGCACCCAGTCTAGCCCTCGGTACGGGCTATTTCACCCATTAAGGGTGCAATGGGTCGAGCACTAATGAGCTTACATTGTTGGCAATTTCGACGAATCCCTTTAAGGAGAGGTCTTAGTTTTGGAATAGAATATTTTTGCCTCACCTCATTTACTGTAGTCTCATGATTCATGTGATAGTATTTTTCATGGTAGTGCCGAACTATCAGCTTTGTAACCCAGTGTTGGGTGGGTAGAGCGATTCGTCCTTCAGGGATGCCAGCGAAGCGACTGGCTCGATCGCGTACACACAATACTCCATGGTCATTTAGGAAGAGTTGTAACCTCCATAGTGGACTGCTCCGGCAAACGTGGTGGCCGTTTTCGATGGCTGTGTACTCTTCGTTGTAACATTCTTGTTGTATGTTCCGGTATAGAAACATTCTGGCTTCATTAATTTGGGATGCCGGTTGGTTTGTATTCTCCTTTGATTTCCGTATTTTCATTATCAACTTCCTCTTATAGGCAAGCCAACATGTAATTGCCCTTGTCAATCGATTCCATTTTGAAAAGTACTCGTAATTGATTCTTGCTGGTTCCTTTTGCATGTGAAGGAAACGAGGACGCAGTTCCTCAGTGACTGTCCTTTCATTGGTAGTTTCCATCGGCCAATCTGCCGGCGGTAGTTTTAGAAAACTGGGTCCTTCGAACCATTGTGTATATGTTTCAGGCCTATGTTGTCGTTTGGTGGCGATGTCCGCAACATTTAGTTTGCTTGGTACCCATCTCCAGTTTCTGGCCTCTGTGAGCTCACATATCTCAGCTATCCTAAACATTACATATTGTTGATATCGTCGTGGGTCTCCATCGAGCCACGCTAGTACCGTTTTCGAGTCGGTCCATAAGTAACATTCCTCAAAGTCGATTTCATGTTGTGCTATTATGTTTTTCATCAGTCGCGCTCCAGTTACTGCTGCCTGTAGCTCCAAGCGGGGTATCGAGAGCGGCTGCAACGGAGCTACCTTGGATTTAGCTGAAACGAGACTCAAAAGTATTTGGTTATTTTGTTCGATACGGAAATACGCAACGGCAGAGTAGGCGTCTTCTCCCGCATCCACGAATACGTGAATTTGAACTCAGTCTTGTGCATGCCTATTTTTAAAATAGCATCTCGGAATTTGCACGTTCTCTATCACGGGTAAGAAGGACAGCCATGATTGCCACATATTCTGCAGATTGGGTGGTATTTCCTCATCCCAATCAATCTTCGAGCGCCAAACTTGTTGGAGCAGTATTTTGAGATACATCATTATACAGGATACAAAACCCATGGGTTCAAAAACTGTCATCAAAACTTGTAAAATTTCCCTTTTGGTTGGTGCGACTTTTGTCGCTATTATGTTGCGCTTCAGGCGTACAAACTTTAGTACATAGGTCAAGGCATCTTGACGTGGGCTCCACCGCATGCCCAATATTTTCTCATAAGAGTGTATCTCTTGACTCTTAAAGAACTGTTTTTCGTCGTAGGTTGTTGGGTCGCAAAGTGCAGCGAGTACCCGTTTGGAGTTCGAACACCACTAGCGCATATAAAAGCCCCCGCGTGCGTGGACTTCTCTAACTTCCTTCGCTAATGTAATAACTTCTTCTTCTGAATGGCATGAATCGATGTAGTCGTCTACGTAGTGACTTCTCTGAATAGCTTTAGCTGCCGAAGGAAACTCGTCTGCGTGTTTTTTAGCGTTCAGGTCGCGCACATAGTGCGCTATACAGGGTGAGCACGTGGCTCCAAATGTCAACACATTTAATTGGAAAGTTTCTACGACGCCTGTTGTCTGATTTTGCCATAGGAATCGTTGTGCTTTAGCGTCTTCTTTTCTTACTGCTATTCGATGGAACATTTCGACGATGTCACCCCTCACGCCAATTGCTCTCATTCTAAAGTTATACATAATCTGCAGCAAGGGCACGAGCAAATCGGGTCCCTTTAGAAGAAAGTCATTTAGGGCTACTCCCCATGATTGAGCTGCCGCGTCCCACACCAATCTGACCCTGTCGGGCTTATGTGGATTTCGTACAGTAAAAATGGGCAAGTACCATGCATTTTCTGGTTTCTCCACGACTTCTTCCTCTGCCAACTTTCTTGCATAGCCTTTGGTTATCAGGTTTTGTATTTGACTATGTAGCTCATTTGCAAAACAGGGGTCTGCTGCCATTTTCTTTTGCATGCATAAGAGTCGTCGTTTTGCTACCGGCAGGCTATTTGGAAATACACGGGGACCATCTTTCCAAAGCAATCCCGTGGTGTACGTCCGCGAGTTGTAACTAACAGTGTCCTCCAGAATCTGTAGCGATCGCTCTTCATCAGGGGACTTGATAAACATCGGCGGTGATTTTTCCTCCGTTAGCAAATGTTTTTTAACCATCTCATGTAAATCCAGATCGCATTGACACCGATGCATTGACACCGATCGCATTGAGTCCTCCACCAGATCGTCCCGATCCGCCATATATAGTCCATCCTAGTCTCGTTTTTGCAGCAATTGGTTGCTGCCATTTTCCTTCGCGCAGCTTTAGCGAAGCTATGAGATTCGGATTATTACTGCCAATTATCATTTGAGGCATTGCGTTAATAAAGCTCGGGATAGGCAAGTTTTTTAAGTGCGGATACCTTTGTTTTATCCTATCTGCTATCATCGTCTCGGCTGAGAGTCCAATGGACTTAACTGTGCAGACTTCATTTACTTTAAATAATTTATTACCCTGCCCTTGTTTTGAGATTCTCAAGTTCAGCTCCTTGGATTCCGGCTCCTGCCGACTAACATCGCCGGTCCATCTAATGCATAGGGGATTGGCGAAACCTTTCACTTCGAGCGCATCAGCCAATTTTTCTTCTACAAGTGTTAGAGTCGATCCGTCGTCCATAAATGCGTAGATATCGATGGATTTCGAATTGGAGTGCAAAGTGACTGGAACGATTCGAACATAGCATTCTGGCTGGTTGGTTAGTGACCCACGATGATTGTGCAGGACGCTTTCCGCCGCCTCCTTGTGAAGAAGACGATGATGTTTTGCTTTGCAACCATTTATGTCGCAAGCTACGCGACTCCAGCAGGATCCCTTGTGGTTTTTGAGGCACTGAGCACATAGGTGATGGTTATTTATCGCGTTCCACCTGCCTTCGACTGACATCCGCAACAACTTCTCGCAAGACACTGGTTGGTAGTGTCCTTTGCATATCGCACAGAATGTGTGTTTTTGGTTATCTGTAGGCGCTGCGGTATGGGTATGCATCACTCCTTTGTTGGTTCTCTTCTTATCGCTTTCTAGTAATATGTTGGGCGTCGATACACGACTCGCTGCTTTAGCCAACTCAAACAACCAATCCGCTAGGTGCTGTATGTTCGGGTAGGGTATGGATTTTGAATGTAGGGCCCAGTTAAGCATCATATCAGGTCCCGTCTTCTCGATAAGCACTTGTAATAACGTAGGGTTGTTCAGGTGCGCATCTAGCTTGCTTGCTCTAATGGTAGCGCACATATTTTTCACCGCAAATGCAAACTCGATCAGCAGTTCTAGCTTGCCCTTTGGAGGAGGTAAATTTCGCACGTTCTCCATCAACAGTTTTATTATGTGTTCCGGGCATCCAAAGTACATTCTTAAAGTACTTATAACGCTCGGCAGCATTTCTGGGAATAGTAAACTGTCTCTCACGGCTTCAAGTGCCTTACCTTTCAGACATCTCTGCAGCCGCATAGCGTACTCCTCGTTGCTGTATCCACCGATCCGGGTGCTGGTTTCATAGGTGCTTATAAAAAGTGGCCATTCTCTTGGATCTCCTTTAAAAACTGGTAATTCCCTCGGCATTGACTGTCGAGCAGCTATTTGTTGTGGTGTTATGCCATTGGCTTTGCACGGCATGCTCTGCGCTCTGGTACTCGTCGCCTGTGGAGTGTTGGTGGCACTATCATCCGTCATCATTATGTATCGAGGTATTCCAGCAGCATGTTGTGGATGGTCCTTCGCTTCTCCGTTTGACTGTACTCTCTGGTGGAGTAAGGCGTACTTACGGCGCAGATATTCCCTTTCGAGGCACATTTCGTCCTCTAATTGTTGCAAAAGTATTTGCTGGTCTTCCGGCATTGCTTCATCTTCCTCGTGCTGATCTTTGTTACCTGGGTGGTTAACCTTGAAATGTGATTCAGTTTCGAGGTTATGTTCGCCTTCATCAGGCACGTGGCGACATGTCTCGCACATCCAGGAACTCGAGGTGGCACTGTTTTTCGATCCGCAGCAGATGCAGTGGAATTGAGATGCACACCTGGAGCATGTGAGCATTTCCTGGTTGGCCGGCTCCTGGCACAGACCACAGTTTCCAGACTTTGCCATGTCTATACGTAATTTTACGCGTGGTAAAATTAAAATTTGTTCTTTCCTTGGGATTTGTGTAAGTCCCCCCTTCTTTAGGTCTCCGTAGCTCTACTACACCGTAGGAATTAAAAAATTTGCTCAAAATTCTTTACGAAAGAGAATATTTAATTTGCTTAGAAATTAAAAAGAATTGTTGCTCGTTCGACTAGTTAATCTAGCTCCGCCAGTGCCTTTGAAATAATTTTACTCCATTTAATCCATTTAAGGTCAGCGTAAGCTTTTTAATTCTGTAAGTAATTTCAGGTTATTTTTACAAACTTTCTTATAACTAATAATTGTATAATCTCATTTCACTTACTCTAGTCTTGGCCTCTTGGCTACGAAAAAACAACTGAACACGCGGTTCTTATGTATGTACTTAGATCAATGCAGCTGCGTGTTCGCGCTTATGTGCCTACTTATATATAATAAAGTACTGCAAGAGTAAGATGAGAGAGAGAGTTTTAGAGTTTTTAAAGAGCGTCATTCTGTTTGTTCGGACAGAGTTCCGTTTTGTGCTACAGTGGTACAAAGTTTATTCGCAGGCCCGAATTTCGGCAACAAGAAGGTTGTAATCAGAGCAGAGGACCCTAAAAGGTTCATGCATGACATAGTAAGAAGAGCAACGACTAAGGGATAAAGGTATCAAATGTCTACTCCGTCTACATGGTACCGACAAATTTACATGAGCTAATAACTCAGGCAAGTCAATTTCACCAATTAGGTGCTTGTGTCTAAAAAAACCACCAAGCATAATTCTACGGTTAGTTAGGAAAGAAAGGTTAATCAAGAGAAGTCTACTAGAATACGAAGGCAAATTGACATTGCAATCTCAGCTCAAGCCACGAAGAGCAAATAGCAAGAACTGCTTTTGAACGGATTCAAGTCAAGTCTTTTGCGACTCATAGTGAAGTGACCAAATGCATCCATACTCTAAAATAGGACGAACAAAAGAAGTAAAAAGAACCTTCTTTTGAACATCTTTTAATGAAACCCAGAACACTCATGGCCTTTGCGACCGTGGTGGAAATATGGGTGTTAAAATTTAACTTATGGCCCATAAGTACGCCCAAATCAATCATATTATTTTGACGTTCTAAAGGACTATTGTTTATAAAATAAGTGACCAGTTGAGGAGAGTTACGAAAAAAAGTCATTACCTTACATTTGGTAGTGTTAAGATTTAGTAGATTAAACTGGCACCAGTAGCTGACTAAATGAATCTGTATCTTTATAAGTAAGACAAAGCTTGACATCGTCAGCATACATAAGCACACGCGAATGAACAATGACTGATGGAAGATCGTTAATGAATAGTGTGAAAAGGAGAGGGCCAAGATGACTACCTTGAGGTACACCAGAAGTCACAGGAATGGAATCGGAAAAAGAAAACTTAAAAAGTACCTTCTGTTTTCTATTTGTTAGATATTCTCGAACCCAAGAAAGGAAAAGGGGTGGCAACCCAATGTCGTTCAGCTAAGAAAGTTATAAAGTATGATTAACAGAATCAAAGGCTTTGCTTTCAAGTCAGTGTATATGACATCAGTATGTTTAGTATATTTGAACCCCTTGATAATTATAAATGTAAATTCTAAAAGGTTAGTGGTTGTAGATCTACGTTCCACAAACCCATGTTGGGATGGCGAAATAATAGAGTTGGAAAAATTTTGCAATTGAGAAGTTATAATTTTCTCAAAAGCTTTCGGAATAGCGGACAATTTTGAGATACCTCTATAGTTAGAGGCTTCGGACTTTTTGCCATTTTTAGGCAGAGGAATGATATACGATTCCTTCCAAATAGATGGAAAATAGGAAGATTCGACAGACAATAGAAACAATTTTAAAATGGGTTTACATAATGCGTTTGCACAGAACCTGAGTACACATCCAGGAAGACCATCTGGCTCCGGAGAATAAACAGGTTTAACTAATTTAAGTTCGCTAAGAATAGAACTTTCATCAAACACTGGATTGGAAATTTGCAATTAGCCTTTTTTAAATGATAAGGATACGGACTTGCTCGATATTCCGTTGAGGAATAAGTTGTTTTGAAAAAACGCAAACATATCGGCAATTGCCTGATCAGTGCTCGCTGTTTTATTTTGAAAAGACAAAAAAGATGGGTGCACGGAAGTCTTATGTTTAGAATTGACAAAATTATAAAATTGTTTAGGGTCAGTAGAAAACTGAAGCTTACACCGCTGAAGATAATTCTTATAGCATTGTGTATGAAGCATCATGAATTTTCAACGAGAGACTGTATCCAGAGCGTAATCTGATGTACGACGTGTTTTTTAAAACTTTTTATAATATCGAGTTTTCACATTTTTCAAATTGGATAACTCACGAGAGAACCAGGGAGGTTTGTTAAGCCGCTCCAGCCTACCAAGAGGCACACAAATATCAAAGAGCGAAGTCAGAGTATCATAGAAAAAACGAACAGCTGAGTTCATATCTCTACAATTGTACAGATAAGACCAATCGGTAGTAGTAATGTTTCCATTAAGGGTGACAAAGTCTGTCTTACGAAAGCACCTAGTTAGAGGTAACACATTTGAACCAAGTAATGGTGAAGGCAAGGCGAGATCATTGAAATTTGTCTTCGGGAAGAACAAATGGTTCGACCCCAGAAACATCACAATAAGAAGAATCCAATTCAAAAACAAGATGTAACGATTTTCCATTAGAATAAAGTCATGTGACATAGAGGGCAGCAACATGGTACATTCATCTGTTGGTGACCATGCTAAAGCGAGTAAATTAAAATCACCTACAACTATGAGCATGTCTTGACTGGAAACTAAAGAGGAGAATTGAATTGCCTCCAAATGATTTAAATATACCACCATGTCTGACAATGGTGGAATATAGGAACAATAATAAAAAACTTTCACTCGTTGCAGAGAATGGACGTGTTTTTTTTGCGCTTATCAACTTTTTTTTCTCGCAATTAATTTCTTTTCTATAACTTGTAAATTCATTATCGGCTAATATTTCCAGCATCCGTATTTTATTTTCATTTCGCGAATTCTTGCAGTCGCTTTTGTGTATTTGTTTAAATTTAAATAAAATCAAAACTTACAGTAATACTTGCGTTAGCGGTGTTGTTGTTTTTGTTTATCTCTTTTGCTTTTATGTCTTTACCGTTTTAACTAACTCTCGCGCTCTTGCGTACAAATTGTTGTTGCATGTGTTCAATTTGTCGCGCTCTCCCGCTCTTTCCTATTCTTGTTTGATTTGTGCTCTCATCTTTTGCTTAACCGCGACTCTGTGATACGTGTTTGTGTTTTTGTGTATTTTTGTAACTCTTATTCTTTAGTTGTGAAGGCTTACTCTGCACATTAATCCTTGTGTCAGAACTGGTCAGTATACTCTTATACACAGATTTTTAACCTTTAGAATTTTTATTTTTTTGTATTTCCTTTTTTAATTAAATTAAACTTTTTGATAAAATGGTTGTCTGCTCCAAAAATAATTGCATAGTTGCCACTAATGCGGTTGACTCCCATGAATGTATTCTTTGTTGGCTGTGTGACAATGCGGTTCACGTTAAGTGTGCAGGTTACACAGGCAGAATCAAGGAGTCTATTGCTAAAAGTGGTGGCTTAAAATATGGATGTGATGCTTGCAGGGAGGTCGAGAATTAGATGCGCTCTTTCATGAGGCGGACTAGAGATAGTTTTGACGGATAGTAAAAGGACCAGTCCTTGGGGTGTTTCAGTATCTGTAGATCCGCCAGCGTCTCTTATCGTCCCCGGCCGGTCTCATGCACCGTCTACTTTGAATGTACAGCAGTTGACATCGTTTAAGAGCCCGGTTGTGAATGCTATTAGTAAGGAATTACCGGTACCACCTGGGAATGATCTCTTAAAAACGATGCCTATTGTAGTGTCCGATGTGTCCGGGCAATTACCCATTTCAATGGAAATTGCCGATAGTTCTAAAAGTATCGAGGGCCCCGTAAACAAGTTGACTACTGCAGTGGGTGACTCGTCCAACGTTACTGCTACGGCTGACGCTTCGGGACCGCGGCCTCTCGTTGGCATACCACCAACCACATATATTTGCTTCTAGGCTAGACCCTGTTGTCACATCTGATGATGTAATAGCCTATATTCGGAAGAAAGTTAACGTTTCGAATATTGCGGTGGAAAAGTTTAAATTTTCTTATTCTCGGGACATTTCGTCCTTTAAAATTAGTGTTTCTGCCAATATCTTCGACATTATATGTCGAGATGATTTTTGGCCGAGACATATAATAGTTAAGGAATATACTGTAAAAAAGAAAAATCGGCAACCGATTCGCTTGCCAAAAACAATAACTAATACTATTCCTGCCACATCAGCATCTGCTGGTGTGTCAAAAAACTAGCTTCGTCCCTTAACCTGGGTTACCAGAATGTTAGAGGACTGAAATCCAAACTTCCTAATCTCTATGTAGATAGTCTTTCTTTTGAGCATAACATTCTAGCTTTTACAGAGACGTGGCTAAAACCTGATATTGCTGATGCATCGGTGTTTTCCACAAACTTTTCCATATTCAGACGTGACCGGATTTCTCGCATAGGTGGTGGCGTTCTGATAGCTGTTGATGCTGCTTTATCATCTGAAATGATTCAATTTTCTAGTTCCCTGGAGATTGAGTTTGTCGGTGTTAAAGTAAATTTTAAATCTTTTAATGCTTTTATTACATTGTGGTATATTTAAATCATTTAGAGGCAATTCAATTCTCCTCTTTAGTTTCCAGCCAAGACATGCTCATAGTTGTAGGTGATTTTAATTTACCCGCTTTAGCATGGTCACCAACAGATGAATCTACCATGTTGCTGCCCTCTTTGTCACATGACTTTATTGATGGCCTTCTCGGCTTATCTTTATCCCAAGTCAATCCTGTCTTAAATTCTAATGGAAAATCGTTAGATCTTATTTTTGTATTGGATTCTTCTTATTGTGATGTTTCTAGGATCGAACCATATGTTTTTCCAGACGGCAAATTTCAATGATCTCCCCTTGCTTTCACCATTACTTGGTTCAAATGAGTTACCTCTAACTAGGTGCTTTCGTAAGACTGACTTTGTCACCCTTAATGAAAACATTACTACTACCGATTGGTCTTATCTGTACAATTGTAGAGATATGAACTCAGCTGTTCGTTTTTTCTATGATACTCTGAATTCGCTCTTTGATATTTGTGTGCCTCTTGGTAGGCTGGAGCGGCTTAACAAACCTCCCTGGTTCTCTCGTGAGTTATCCAATTTGAAAAATGTGAAGACTCGATATTATAAGAAGTTTTAAAAAACACGTCGTACATCAGATTACGCTCTGGATACAGTCGCTCGTTGAAAATTCATGATGCTTAATACACAATGCTATAAGAATTATCTTCAGCGGTGTAAGCTTCAGTTTTCTTCTGACCCTAAACAATTTTATAATGCACCCATCTTTTTTGTCTTTTCAAAATAAAAAAGCGAGCACTGATCAGGCAATTGCCGATATGTTTGCGAGTTTTTTCAAAACAACTTATTCCTCAACGGAATATCGAGCAAGTCCGTATCCTTATCATTTAAAAAAGGTTAATTGCATTTTCAATCCAGTGTTTGATGAAAGTTCTATTCTTAGCGAACTTAAATTAGTTAAACCTGTTTATTCTCCGGGGCCAGATGGTCTACCTGGATGAGTACTCAGGTTCTGTGCAAACGCTTTATGTAAACCCATTTTAAAATTGTTTCCATTGTCTGTCGAATCTTCCTATTTTCCATCTATTTGAAAGGAGTCGTATATCATTCCTCTACATAAAAATGGCAAAAAAGTCCGAAGCCTATAACTATAGGGGTATCTCAAAATTGTCCGCTATTCCGAAAGCTTTTGAGAAAATTATAACTTGTCAATGGCAGCATTTTTGCAGCTCAATTATTTCGCCATCCCAACATGGGTTTGTGAAACGTACAACCTCTAACCTTTTAGAATTTACATCAATAATTATCAAGAGGTTAAAAAATGGTAAACAAACTGATGTCATATACACTGACTTTAGCAAAGCCTTTGATTCCGTTAATCATACCCTATTACTTTCTAAGCTGAACGACATTGGGTTTCCACCCCTTTTCCTTTCTTGGGTTCGAGAATATCTAACAAATAGAAAACAGAAGGTACTTTTTAAGTTTTCTTTTTCCGTTTCCATTCCTGTGACTTCTGGTGTACCTCAAGGTAATCATCTTGGCCCTCTCCTTTTCACACTGTTCATTAACGATCTTCCATCAGTCATTGTTCATTCGCGTGTGCTTATGTATGCTGACGATGTCAAGCTTTGTCTTACTTATAAAGATACAGATTCATTTAGTCGGCTACTGGTGCCAGTTTAATCTACTAAATCTTAACACTACCAAATGTAAGGAAATGACTTTTTTTCGTAACTCTCCTCAACTGGTCACTTATTTTCTAAACAATAGTTCTTTAAAACGTCTAAATAATATGAATGATTTGGGCGTACTTATGGGCCATAAGTTAAATTTTAACACCCATATTTCCACCACGGTCGCAAAGGCCATGAGTGTTCTGGGTTTCATTAAAAGATGTTTGTTTTTACTTCGTTTGTTCGTCCTATTTTAGAGTATGGATGCATTTGGTCACCCCAATATGAGTCGCACCAGATTAGACTTGAATCCGTTCAAAAGCAGTTTTTGCTATTTGCTCTTCCTGGCTTAAGCTAGGATCGCAATGTCAATTTCCCTTCGTATTCTAGTAGACTTCTCTTGATTAACCTTCCTTCCTTGGTGTTATTTTTATGCACAAGCTCCTAATTGGTGATATTGACTCGCCTGAATTATTAGCTCAGGTAAATCTGTCGGTACCATGTAGACGGAGTAGACTTCCTTTGATACCTTTATCCATTAGTCGTTGCTCTTCTAACTATGCCATGCATGAACCTTTTAGTGTCCTCTGCTCTGATTACAACTATTTCCTGTAATTGGCTTAGAGTTTTCTATTAATGTACTTAAAACATCTATCGTATCCCATTTAATTAATAGATCGCTATAGTATTATTTGTTTGTCTGTTTTTTCTATTGTCTATTTGTCCACGCGATTCGTGCCGTGCGTTATACGGTTGCCCCCCTCGGTCGGTCGGGTGGGAGGTGGGCAGTTATCTGCTTGGGCTCGCGCGTAACAGGCTTTGTCCTGGTGTCGTAGGGGCCACTTGAACGTACTGCGCATAGTATCGTCAACGTCCGCTAATAAAAAAAAAGCATTAAAAGTTTTAAAATGTACTTTAACACCGACAAACTCAATCTTCGGGTACTAGAAAATTGAATCATTTCAGATGATAAAGCAGCATCAACAGCTATCAGAACGCCACCACCTAGAAATCCGGTCACGTCTGAATATAGAAAAGTTTGTGGAAAAAACCGATGCATCAGCAATATCAGGTTTTAGCCACGTCTCTGTAAAAGCTAGAATGTTATGCTCAAAAGAAAGACTATCTACATAGAGATTAAGAAGTTTGGATTTCAGTCTTCTAACGTTCTGGTAACCCAGGTTAAGGGACGAAGCTAGTTTTTTGACACACCAGCAGATGCTGATGTGGCAGGAATAGTATTAGTTGTTGTTGTTGGCAGGCGAATCGATTGCCGATTTTTCTTTTTTACAGTATATTCCTTAACTATTATATGTTTCGGCCAAAAATCTTCCCGACATATAATGTCGAAGATATTGGAAGAAACACTAATTTTAAAGGACGAAATGTCCCGAGAATAAGAAAATTTAAACTTTTCCACCGCAATATTCGAGACGTTAACTTTCATCCGAATATAGGCTATTACATCATCAGATGTGACAACAGGGTCTAGCCTAGAAACAAATATATGTTTCTTTGGTGGTATGCCAACGAGAGGCCGCGGTCCCGAAGCGTCAGCCGTAGCAGTAACGTTGGACGAGTCACCCACTGCAGTAGTCAACTTGTTTACGGGGCCCTCGATACTTTTAGAACTATCGTCAATTTCCATTGGAATGGGTAATTGCACGGACACTTCGGACACTACAATAGGTATCGTTTTTAAGAGATCATTCCCAGGTGATACCGGTAATTCCTTACATTCACAACCGAGCTCCTAAACGATATAAATTGCTGTACATTGGGAGTGAACGGTGCATGAGACCTGTCGGGGACGATAAGAGACGCTGGCGGTGGAAACTTACGTTTCGGAGACTCATTCATAAGCGATAAGCTTCTGAACTGAGTCTCCACCGCAGTAAACTCCGCTTGGAGTTTGTTAAAAGCTGCCCTTAAAGTGTTAAATCTATATTTAGGCCGCCTCATGAATGAGCGCATCTCATTCTCGACCTCCCGGCAAGCATCACATCCAAATTTTAAGCCACCACCTTTAGCAATAGACTCCTTGATTCTGCCTGTGTAACCTGCACACTTAACAACCACCAAAGAATGTAATCATGGGAGTCAACCGCATTAGTGGCAACTATGCAATTATTTTTTGAGAAGACAACCATTTATCAGAAAGTTACATTTATTTTAAAAAAGGAATAAAATAAAAAATAAAAATTGTAAAGGTAAAAAATCTGTGTATTAGAATAAACTGACCAGTTCTGACACAAGGGTTAATGTGCAGAGGAAGCCTTCACAACCAAAGAAATTAATAAGCAAGAATACACAAAAACAAAAACTCGTATCACAGAGTCGCGGGTAGGCAAAAGACGAGAGCGCAAATCAAACAAGAATAGGAAAGAGCGGGAGAGCGCGTCAAATTGAACACATGCTACAACAATTTGTAGGCAAAAGCTCGAGAGTTAGCTACAACGGTAAAGACACAAAAGCAAAAGTGATAAGCAAAACAACAACACCGCCGATGAAAGTATTGTTGTAGGCTTTAATACATGTATATTTAAACAAAAGCGACTGCAACAATTCGTGAAATGAAAATCGGATGCTGAAATTTTAACTAAACCGAAAACGAGGCCAAAAGTTATAAAATAGTTTTCAATGGCGAAAAAAAAATAAAATTTGATAAGCGCAAGACAAACAGAGGACGGACGCTCTGCAACGAGTGAAAAGTTTCTGAGTTAACAGCTCACGCTTTCATTGCAGCACTTCAACGATTTATTTCTCGCCGAACGAGACCCACTGATCTCTACTCGGACAATGGTACCACCTTTCACGGAAGTAGACGTGCGTTAGACGAGATGAGATGTCTGGCCATCGATCACATGAAGAATAAAGAAATTGCAAGTTAGCTTCAAGCTATGGTACAGGGGTTCTGGAAGCGCTAGTATATGGAATATCTCACGTCGCTGCAAGACCGAAACAAGTGGTCATCAAAAGAGACCAACCTTTGTATTGGAACTCTTGTGGTACTCAAGAAGCCACATTTTCCACTCACCAAATGGATATTGGGACGAGTCTCTGCGGTCCATCCTGGAGACGATGGATTAATTTTGTAACTCCTGTAACTCCTGCTCATGGATCTTAAAAACTCCCTATTGCCAAGTTAGCTGCTATCGAGTTCTCGAGTATTGATGTGTTATCGAAATCGGGTAAAAGCTTGGAGTCTAAGAAAAGTCTTGGAGTTGACCGACTGTAATACTTACAGAAATTGCTAAGATATTGAACAATAAATTAAATAGGCGGAATCGCCCTTCACAGTCTAACCAACTGCTTAGGGTTTCCAAACAACCAATTTATATACAATTACGCACGAATTTCACATGACCATGCTGGATGGCAAAACATTAAGCGTGCTTGCAGAAGCACCTACTATGATATGTTGAATTCGTAGAAAAATACCACAAAATATAAATAATATTAGTTTGGTAAAAAGTTATAGAATTGATGCAGATCTCTTAAAATATGGTTTATCAACATTGCATGCGTGGATAGAATTTTTCGAATGCGTTCTTCATATTGCTTACAGACTCCCAATAAAAAAATGGCACCTTGAAAGGTAGATACAGCTAGAAGCCAGAAAATCTGAAGTCCAATTCCAACTTGCAAAGTAAATGGGCTTATTGGTGGAAATTCCATTGCAAAGTAGTGGCAATAGCAACAATGGCAATACTGTCAGACGGTTTTTTAGCCAACTAAGTTTAATAACCGATATTACTGGAGTTAGCGATGCTCTAATATATACGTTTAGTGTTATATTAAGGATAATAGTTTGTGGATATCGATACCTACTAAAGTTCCGCTAGAAGGGCAGCCTGGCCAACTGTGCGTCAGCAAGGGAGTGGAGGATGATGGACACTAGACCTCCGATTCAAAGAGATTTATTTGGAATCTACCTTCGATTCAGACAACATCGATATGTTTGGTGTTCAGATATAGAAAAGATGTTTCGCAAAATAGAGGTTGCTCATCATCATACAAACTATGAACGGCGCAGTTTGCAGATTGCGTACTGTACCCACCTATTTATTTATTTCTTTATTTACGTCAACTAAATCAGCAGTCGACGAAAATGCTTAAGCTAAAATACTGATATTTATTAATAGACGAAGGTAGCTTAGCTTTATGCACAACTAAACATACCCGACCCGGTGGAGGTGTTTTATTTGCAACAAGGTGCCAGCTATGCCCCGATTCACAGACAATGTGGTCAGGGATGAGTTGCAGCCAATCCAATATCCAGTCCAGAATATTTTCAGTGGTTTCGCTGTAGATAATTAAAAAGTATAGCGCGAAGAGAGTTGACAGAGACATGAGAAAATATAAGGTGAGAAAAGATTGGCAAAGAACACGAAAAGGTTCGCTAAGAGAGTAGTAGCTCTTCTAACTTCTTTAACCATTTATGCAACTTGTGTTGCTTCACTAACAATTTTTCAGTTTTGGTAGGGAATATTTTTGTCTTATGCGTATATTAGGATATCGATATAAGTATAGAATAATAATAAAAATAGATTGATGTACTTATAACTTTTTTATTTTATATCTTTTCTGATGATTCTGCTGGTGACACCGTTTTCCACTTCTTCGCCGTTTCTTTACATTCGTCTCGCCTCCAGTCGCCTCTTTTTTGCAACTACCTTGTTGCTTTCTTGCTGTTTCCAGTTACCGACTTGCAACTACTTTCGATATTGCTAGCTATAGCTGATATTAGCATTTACACTTGCATAAGAATTCAGACTTTAAGGAGCTGATTCAATCTCTGAGTCGCTAACCACTGTTGGGGGAAGGGCGAAGGGTCAAAATGAATAGGGATTCCAGGGAGAAGGAAAATAACCCCATCTTCATTCGTTGTTTCAAATATGAACTGATTTTATTTACAAAAGTATGGAGTTTATATAGGATTATGTCAGGATGTAGGAGTTAACAATTGTTCTTTGAAGATCTTATTCTAGTACGACTCCCACCCACGTATGCGAGGGTTGAAAAATTATTAATATTTTGGGCACGGCGTCGGCCACTTGACATTTTGCCGTTGTGATCTTTATGGTTAGTTTAGAATTGCAAGGGTTTTTTCCACAACGTGTGTGGCTGATTGTAATTCTAGTCATTTGCTATGTTAGTTATTTGTGACTAAAGTACAGTTGTGTTATATTTTGTTTGGTGGATCTGATTTAGTGAAGCTGCTTCAGATATACACGACGTTTATTCTTAAACAGTGTTCTTAATTTGGTAAAGGACAGCACCAAAATAAGGGCTATGAAGTCGAAAGGATTGTGCTAAACAAGTAAAGGATACATATCCGATTGGATGAACGTTAAAGAACGTATAACAGTGAATCCAAGCTGTCTTCCAATACAAATGAATCCGAGCAATAACTGTTGACGCCCCAAGATTGATTTTACTGAGTCAAAAGGACAAAACGTCGCCTGATCACCGTGCTACACGCTGAGTCTGCCGTTAATGTTTTGCGCTCATCTGATTTTGAACCGAATGATAAGCCAAACGAGGTACATATTGAAAAGGTTTGCAGAATCAAACAATGAAGAAATAAATGAATGAAGTCGTCTCGCCGACTTAAGTATACCATACTCCAGGAAAACATTTATTTCAAATTTATAATAATAAAGGCATTAACTTTTTTTTTTCAAAAATTCTGATTACATGCTTTTGACAAGCATGTCTTAATATCTCGCTCACTACACGAGCCTATTTACCATATTTGGTGGCTCTAAATCTTAAGTTCTCCGAGAACAAGGTGTTAATATGGACAGACGGACGGAGTAACTGACGGACGAGCCTTAATCGACTCGACTGTAGATGCTGATCAAGAATATATATGCTTTATGGGGTCGGAAATGCTTCCTTTTGCCTGTTACATACAATTTGGCGACTTTAACATACCATTTCACATTATGGGTGTATGGTATATAAAGTGTCGGCTGCAGCATACTCGGAAAATGTCACGCGTGTTAACAAATACAGACTTAATAAAAAATATTCTTGTAAGATCAGATCCCATTATTACAGGTCAACGACCAATATCAAAACGAGACAAATCCGCACTTCTATCTTTAACATGTGATTTATTAGATGATACATGTTAAACCATTTATGGTAAAACTTTAAGTTTTTATTTTGTTTATAATTAAAATATATTTAATTTTACTAAAACTGGGTTTGAGCTGGGCCAATAGGTCAATAAATCTTACTAATTTGTTTGTAAGATTTTAAATCATAGGCGGTGCAAAAGGTGAGCAGGTTATCTGTATAGCTATTTCAAGAATTTGTTTGTAAGATTTTAAATCATCGGCAGCACAAAAGGTAAGCAGGTTGTCTGTATAGCTATTTAAAGAACAACCAAGTTCTATCATCAGCAGACTTTGCTAAAGAATCCACAGTTGTAATGGCCATACCGTATCTTCAACGCTAAAAGTATTTGGGCATTTCAATGACATGAAGCGAGAAAAGAACGGCAAAGCTTGCAACTAAAGATTCCACCTTTTTTATGCGCATACCCTTGGGCGCCATCAGAATTATTGTAAAGGGCCTCGTCTTAACTAACTAACCGTCGCGCCCAAATACTATTGTTATAGTACATTGTACCTACTATATGCAAAAAAGATGGTCGTGGCGGTGGAGTACTCATTGCTGTCAGCTCAAATCTGTGCTCAAGTGCTGTGCCGATTGATCTCCCCTTAGGTATTTCTTGTTTATTTATTTATTTATTTATTTATTTATTTACGTCAACTAACACAGCAGTCGACGAAAAAGCTTAAGCTAAAATACAGATAATAATTAAATGAAGAAGGTAGCTAAGCTTTATGCAGAACTAAACATCCCCGACCCGGTGAAAGTGTTTTATTTACACAAAGTGCCAGCTATGCCCTGATTCACAGCCAATATGGTCAGGGATGAGTTGCAGCCAATCCAATATCCAGTCCAGAATATTTTCAGTGGTTTCGCTGTAGATAATTAAAAAGTATAGCGCGAAGAGAAGTGCCAGAGAGATGTGGAAATATAAGGTGAGAAAGGTTGTTAAAAGATTGGCAAAGAACACGAAAAGGTTCGTGAAGAGAGTAGTTAGTCAGACATCTACTAAGGTGAAGAGGAAAAAAGTTTTTGGTCCGACGTGAGGGAACACAAAAATATAGCGTATCTAGTAAATTAGTAGTTCATGGAGAAAGAGAATGCCAAATACGAGCCTATGGTTGTAAAGTGAAGGAAGATTAATAAGAAGAAGTCTGTCAGACCGCGTAACGCGAACTTAAGGAATTGCTTCTGTACCTATTCAATACTACGCTGGTGAACATCATATTGAGGGTTCCATACTGGCGAGCAATATTCTAGAGTAGGGCGAACTAGCGAAGTGTATAAAACCTTTGTTACATAGATCTCATCAAATTCTTTGGCCCAACATTTAATGAAGCCAAGAAGGCTGTATGCTCTATTGACAATTGAAGATATATGAACATTAAATGAAAGTTTTGGGTCAAACATAACGCCTAAGTCTTTGAATGATGATACACAATCTAACAGAACAGACTTAATAGAGTAATGAGCCAGGAACGGCGACAAACGACTGAAAGTCATAAAAGAGCACTTAGAGACATTAAGGTGTAATTTATTAACGTGGCACCACTCACAGAACGCATCGAGATCTGATTGCAAGTACTGTTGGAAAGAAGGATCATTATATGAATAACAAATCTTGACGTCATGCGCCAACATGCGCACGCGTGAATGAGCCAAGGCCAGAGGCAAATCATTTATTAACAAGATAAATAACAGTGGGCCCAGATGACTGCCTTGGGGGACACCTGACGTAACTCGAACAGTTTTAGATATCGAGGAACGAAAAGACATCTTTTGGGTTCTGCCAATAAGATACGACTTAAACCAAGCCAATAGTTTCGGGGAAAAACCCATGATGTTAAGTTTCATGAGAAGCATAGAACGATCAACCGCATCGAAAGCCTTACTAAAGTCAGTATAAATAACATCAGTTTGACACTTTTTACGGAAGCCATGGTGTACAAGGGTAGTCAATTCTAAAAGGTTGGTAAGCGACGAACGACCTTTCATGAAGCCATGCTGACAAGCAGAAATAGCGGATCTGGATAGGTGTTGAAGGGAAGACGTAATAATTTTCTCAAACAGCTTAGGTATTGCCGAAAGTTTGGCAATGCCACGGTAGTTAGAAATATCCGATTTGCTACTCTTTTTAAAAAGCGGAGTAATAAAAGACTCCTTCCGAATATCAGGAAAGCTACTATGCTAATTTTGCTAATGTTCTAGCTATTCCTGTATGACCTCCTTGTATAGGATCATCATGGATTGTAAACAGTATTGCTTCTTTTTCTTTATCATTATTTGCTAATAGGGTCACCGGCTTGAGTAGCGCTACTCCTAATGATTGTAATATGTTTTTGCCCATTATTTTAAAAGACTCTATTGAGATGGTCTCGAAGATCTTTTCGCTCGGTGCCACTTTGAGTTGGCTGATATTGAGTATACCGGCTTCTTTTTCGAGCCTTTGAAAGAATTGACTTAGGTCAAGAATTCCATTGGTGTACATATCGCTAACATCAATTCTTGCTATAATTTTCTTTCCATGTTTTAGTGTGCATAGAGTATCTGTTATTCGCAAGGTCACTACTTTTCGTACCTCGCCATTTACAATGACTTCGTATACGTTGGGCTTAGAAGCATCTAGAGTTTGCTTTTGCAAATCTTCTTTTTCTTTTTCGTTCCCTGCGCAGGAATTTAACTGTTTATTTTGGTTTCTGGTAGTGACTTTCAGAATTTTATTATCGATTTGTATGTTTTGTAAGTCTGTGATTGTTATTCTTGATAGGGCATCTGCTACATAATTATCTTTACCCTTTAGATACTCTACTGTGAAGTCATATTCCTCTAATTCAAGTCTCATTCGCGTTAGTTTCGAACTTGGATTTATCGTTGAAAATAGATAAGTAAGTGCTCTGTGATCAGTTTTGACGGTGAAATGTCTACCATAAATGTATGGTCTGAAATGTGTTATTGCCCAATGAATAGCTGCTAGTTCTTGTTCTGTTGTACTCTTGTTGCTCTCACCTTTTGTAAAGGCTCTTGATGCGTATGCAACTGGTAGCTGGAGTCCTTCTTTGTTCTGTGTTAGGGCTGCTCCACATGCGTGCTTACTCGCATCAGTGATTATGCAAAATTCTTTGCTGAAATCTGGGTATTACAATAGAGTTGGGTTCATTAATGCCGATTTTAGATGTTTAAAAGCATTTTGACAGTCAGCTGTCCATTCAAATTTTACATCTTTTTTACATAATCTTGTTATGTGACGAGAATAGTCGGCAAAATTCTTTATGAATCCTCTGTAATAATTGCAAAATGCAATGAATCTTCTAGCGCTGTCCGCATCGTGGGGGACTGTTTCGTCAGGCAAGATTCCTTTGTCTGTGCATTTATGCCCCAAAAAGGTGACTTCATGCATAAAAAATGAACATTTTTCGGGATCTAATTTTAGGTTGTGTTGCCTACATTTCTCAAACACATCTGTTAAGTTATTGAGCATATGTTTTTCAGAACAACCAATGACTATTAAATCGTCCATATAAAGGAATGCTTGAGAAGGTTCAAGTCCAGTGAATGCTACAGTCATTGTATCAACCCGGTATTCCAGCGATTAGAAACAACAACAAATTTACAAATTACAAATTAGCTATTAATTTATTCATGTGCTGCTTATACGTTTATATGCTGCGCTTGCCGCCAAGAATCAAAGTGAAGAGCGATGGAGAAAGCGATACCCAAAGCTTTCTGTCTGTTGATCGCCGGCCGCCGAAAGCTCCCTTGGCACGGGTCTCCACATGCCTCCAATATTTTTCAGCTTCAGCTTCAATCCTTCGTCCTGAGCGCAGGCTTCATTTTCCGGTGCTTGGGACGTTTGTCTGGGTGTGCTCGGGCCCTGAACACTATCGGTTGTCGTTGCAGTTTCATGGGTACCTGTAACTGGAATTTTTTTTAAATGACTCACATCCCTGGTTAGCGTTTTCCCTCCTCCTTGCACTTGGACTATATTCCCTTTTCTGTTGACTACCACGTACTCGGTTGTATCAAACGTGGGTGTCAGCTTATGTGGGCGCAAGACATTCTTCAGCACAATTTTGTCTCCGGTTTGGATATCCGATGCTTTGGCGCCTCTTCCCTTGTCTGCTTTCTCTTTTCCCTTCTGTTTGTTCCAGCAATCCAAGTCTCTTTCCGAGGATTCACCGACATCACCGACAACGTCTCGAACATCCGGTATCTTGTCTCTAATGATCCGGTTAAACATCAATTCCGAAGGAGCTGCTCCTGTGGTTCCATGTGGTGTTACGTTGTACATCATGACAAAGTTTTGGATCTCTCTTTTATAATCTTTCCCTTTCGACCACGCAATTTTAAGGCGTTTCACCAAAGACTTGTTCATATTTTCAACTTCGCCATTCGCCTGCGGCCAATATGGTGGTGTCGTTATTTGAGTAATACCGTTGGTCCGTCAAAAATCTTGGAGTTCGAGACTTACGAATTGCCGACCATTATCGGTTCTCAGCGTTCGTGGTATTCCCAAACGAGAAAATATCGCCTCCATTTGTTCGATCAGCACCTTCGACGAAATGGTTTTTATAAACTTTAATTCCATGTATCTGGAAAAATAGTCGACCAACACCAGTACATAGTCGTTGCTCGGTAAAGGTCCTAGTAAGTCAGATGCGACACATTGCCAAGGGCCTGCCGGAAACGCATGCCGATCCATATGCGCTGGTTTACTTGCTAGCGATACGGAGATGCAGTCTCTACAGGCCTTAACAAATCCTTCTGCTTCCCGGTCGATCCTTGGCCACCACACCTTTGAACGTAATCTTCGTTTCATAGCCGATTCACCCGGATGGCCCTCGTGAGCCAGTTCGAGCACTTGCGATCGTAATATTGTTGGTATAACTATTTTCGTTCCGCGTAAGAGTACATTTCCAACTGTCGATAACTCCCATCGGAACGGATAATATGGATATACTGGATGAGTTCGCCTCCTCTGAGTTGGTGCTAAGATAGGTCATTGCATCAATTATTTCTTCGTCCTGCATACTTTTTTCCATGATTTCCGATATGGTTAGAGACTTTGGTACTCCTTTGGCTACAATTTGAAAGATATTCTGCTCATCCTGCCAGTCGAAAGCTACTGCTTCTGTAAGCTGACAAAGACGCGACACGGAATCTGCGATGTTTTCCTTTCCTGCTTTATAGATGACTCGGAATCGGTAGGACTGTAGGCGTAGTAACCAACGTTCGATACGTGCCGGTGGTTTCGAAGTTGGTTTGAAGATGGACTCCAATGGCTTATGATCCGTTATCAAATCGAATTCCAGTCCTGCTAGGTAGTAGTAAAACTTCTCCACTGCTCATACCAGTGCCAAGCTTTCTTTCTCCGTTTGCGAATATCTCTTCTCAACATCCGTTAGGCTTTTACTGGCGAACGATACGATGTGATGGTCGTTGTGATCATCAACCTGTACCAGAACAGCTCCCAGTGCCACTGGGCTTGCATCGGCAATAAGACATGTACGAAGATTTTTATTGAAGTATGACAGCTTTGTCACCTCGACGACTTGTTTCTTTAACGTATCGAAGGCTTGCTGTTCTTTGTTGGTCCAATCAAATTTGTTATTCACCTTTATTAATTTTCTCAGTGGCTCCGTCGTGTTGGCGAGATCGGGTATAAATTTCCCCACGTATGTTACGAGGCCCAGGAAACTCCTTGTCTCCTCCTTAGTTTTCGGAGCACGGAAGTCTGTGATCACTTTAATTTTCTCCGGATCCGCTTCGATACCATGGTCCGATAGAATATGGCCAAGAAACTTGAGTTTTGTTGTTTTGTACACACATTTTTGCTTATTCAAAACAACGTTGTGGGTATCAAAGATTTTCAGAACCGCAGTTAGCGCCTTGTCGTGTTCCTCTTCATTTTTGCCGAAGACGATGACATCGTCAATATAGTTCAGAGCATTGGGGCAGCCTGCTAACAATTCTTCCAGCCGCCTCTGGAAAATTTCTGGAGCCGAATTAACTCCGAAAAACAGTCTTTTATATCGAAATAGTCCCTTGTGTGTAATAAATGTGGTAATCTGACGACTTGACTCATCGAGTTCCAATTGGTGATAAGCATTTTTCAAATCCAGTCTGGAAAAACATCTCGCCTCCCGTAGTTTGGTCATGAACATGTCGAATGTTGGCAGTGGGTAGTTTTCCCTCGAGATGGCCAAATTCGCCCTTCGCATATCCAGACATAGCCTTATCTCGCCGCTTCCTTTATACGCAATTACAACTGGTGAAATCCATGAACTCGGTCCATGGACTGGCTCTATAATGTCTTGCTGCACAGCCTGGCTTATTCTTTCTGCAATTCTATCTTCTAACGCAGTCGGAAATCTCCGCATTGGCTGCTGCACTGGTCTCACATTGTGGTCTATGGCCAATCTCACAGGTGAAGCTTTCCATTTCGGAAAATGTGCGTACGAATCCACTTTATTTACGCCTAAACCAATTTTTAGGACATTGAGTTGTACGGCTGTGTCCCGTCCTAGTAACGATTGTCTACCATTTTCAATTACATAAAATGTAGCAATCATCTCTGGTCTTTCCTGAATTCTTATCGGAGCTTCAAAAACGTTAGTCACCCTCAGCACGTCATCCGAAGCATAGGCTCGAAACTGGGTGGACGAGTTGTTACGAACATTGAACACTGTCGCATGTACACTATTCAGTTGCAGCCAATCACCAAGGCTTATCAGGTTGTACCGTGATCCGGAGTCAATTATCATTTGCAGCTGGGATCCCCCAACAAGACATGATACGGTTTCTTCTCCTTCTGGTTCACCAGTTATTTTAAAACAGTTCGATTAACTGTTGTCGCTGTGACACTTAGTCTCCTCCTCATCAATGGCGCGCACCTGGAACTGTGAGGTTCGTGGTCGCTTGCGTTGATTATCATATGGTGTTCCAAAACGTCTCTTCAATGCGGTCTTACACATCCGAGCATAATGTCCGAACCGGGAACATTTATTACATTTTGAGTTTCTTGCCGGGCATGCCATACTGCGTTCATCATGGTCTGCTGCTCCACACCGGCCACACACATCATTCGTCCTGTCATTTCTTTTTGCTTGGACCGCAATTTTCTTCACAATATCGGCATCCGACGGAATCACCATTGCCTCTGATTGCTGATTTACTTGCTCTTCAACTGTGCAAGTATTTATTATCTCCTCCAGCTTGAGCTCCGCTTCTAATAGCTTCTTTTTCAACGCAGTCTTAGCCCAGGCATCAATTATTTTATCAGCGATGCAGATTTCCTCTATTTCGGTCTTGGTGGCTCCAAAAGAGCATTTACTGGCTTGTTGTCTTAGCCGCAGCAAGAACTCGGCGAAGCACTCACCTTGGCGGGGCACCATGCTGCGAAACATGTGCCTTTCGAATACGGCGTTACGTTGCGGTGAAAAATATTCATTTAATTTATCCACCAAAGGAGTAAATACATCATTTTCCTTTGTCGCATCGTATGCCACTAACGCGCCTGGAAGACTGTACACCACCTCTTGTAGCTGTGGTCCGCCGAAATGCAATAACTTGTTCCGCTTTTTAATTACCGATGAAATTTCTTCTGTGTCCACATAGATATTGAATGACCGAAGCCATTTCTCCCACTCGTTGCGCCACAACGATTTTTCTATGTTGGCGCACAGAAATGGTTTAATTTCAGCCATCTTACTGATTTGTTTTAGCTTACACTTTATTTCGTGCTCAGCCTCTGATTCTTTTCAGATGATTTCGCTTGGACAGCCATGCTGTGTACAACTTCTGGCATTTTCCAGATATTTTTCAGCTTGCACGGGCGTTAGTTCTGCCTTGCTCAGCTGTTTGCTTTTTTTTTCTTCTTTTGGCTTGTCTTAGAGTCGCCTTTGCACTCTCTCGACACGGCCTCTGTCAAATGCAGATAATTAATGTATATTCTGTTTCCATCACCATTGTATACTTACATGTACGCACTTATATGTATGTATATGTGTACATTTATATATACATATTTTTTTTTAATTTTTGCTTATGGCCGCGTCTGGCACGCGTCCCTTCGTGTATAACCTCACTTCTGTTTTTTTTTTTTTTTTTTTTTTTGTTAAGCCGCGTTTTTCTTCTTCTCTGTGTTTCCTCCTTTTCACCTCGTCGCCAATGTATCAACCCGGTATTCCAGCGATTAGAAACAACAACAAATTTACAAATTACAAATTAGCTATTAATTTATTCATGTGCTGCTTATACGTTTATATGCTGCGCTTGCCGCCAAGAATCAAAGTGAAGAGCGATGGAGAAAGCGATACCCAAAGCTCGTACATCAAAAGCTCATTCCGTGGCTTGTGCCGCGGGGCTTTCTGTCTGTTGATCGCCGGCCGCCGAAAGCTCCCTTGGCACGGGTCTCCACAGTCATCATTCTCTGGAATGAATTTGGCGCTATCTTTAGACCAAATGGTAATCGCGTGAAGCGATATGAACCATTGTTTGTTGAAAAGGATGTAACATTTCGTGACTCTTTTTCGAGTTCTATTTGATGAAAACCTGACATTAAATCCAGGCACGAAAAGTACTTCGCCCTTCCCAGTTGATCTAGAATATCATCAATCCTTGGGAGTGGGAATTTATCGGACAAAAATTTTTTATTAATCTGACGATAGTCAGTTACTAATCGCCATTTTTTATTTTCGGAATTATGCAGTGATTTCTTTGGTACAAGTAACAGTGGGCTGTTATAAGCTGATACCGATGGTTCAACTATTTTGTCATCTATTAACTTTTGGACTTGTTTTTGTATCTCGTCTTTTTGACTATGAGGATTTCTGTAGTTCTTTATATATATTGGTTCATCATCTTTCAGTCTCAGTTTTTGTTTATAAAAATTATTGGTAGTTATAGATTCGGTTTCCAAACCGAACACATCACTATACTGTGTGCATAATTTGGTTAGTTGGCTATTGAACTGTGGTGGGAAATTCTTCGAGAGTGTCGCTAATACCGTTTTCTCTCTATCTTCTGAACTTGTTTTAACTACTTCGTAGTTCGAAAGTGATTCGTACTGCAAGTTATTTATCTTGACTATTTGATTTGTGGTTGTTGTATTTAGCAATTTTATGAATGCGTTTTGAGAAGATGCTATGGTATTTGCTATGTAAATACCCTGCTGAATTTCTTGGTTCGGCATTAATATACTGTCTTCCGCTGAGGTTATTTCAATTTTTCGGACAACTTGTGATCTTGCTGGCAGAACTATGGAGTTGTTGCCAGAACTGTATGCTATTGGTACATATATGGGATATTGTAAATTATTTGGTCTAATTATAAGCCAATCCTCAGTCGGTTTGAAATCTAATTGACAGTTATATTTTCTTATGAAATCGATACCTAGTATTCCATCACAAGGAATAGCGAATTGTAAATTTACGATATGAAAATCGTGTGGAATTATGTATTTAGAGGTTTGTATTTCTATGGAAGTAAGTCCTTTTGATTTTGTTATTTCTTGACTTATTCCCTGTATATTTATTATTTGATTGGTTTGAATATATTGGAAGTTGTCGGAATTTTCTTTTAATATGGATATGTCAGCACCTGTGTCTATTAAAAATACTAACTCTTTTCCTGTTGCTACGTTAGTGAAACTTGCAAATGTGCTTTGACTGAGACTGATGGTGTAAACCTTGTAATTTTTTATTGTTTAATTATTATAATTACCGCGACCATTACCTCTACCACGATAATTATATCTGTTATTATAATTACCACGGCCTCTTTGGGCAAACATAACAGAGTTTGGCTTTCCATTTATCTCAGTTCTCTTTCGTAAGTACTTTAGTATTACTTCATCCATGGTTTTAAAATTGCCGGCGTCAAGAATTGCTTTAAGTCTTGCTTGCTCACAATTTTGGACCATTGCTTCTATAGCATCGTCAACGCTATACCTCTGGGCCATTTCTGCCGACATACCGTCGTCAATATACGCAGCTTCTAGGAGTTTGCGTGAATTGTCCACTTCCGATGTATACTTTTCAGCTGTTTTACCACTCTGAATAGTTTTGTTTTGCTTTAATCACGTTGGGTTTTTCACCAACTATAGTGTCTTGCAATTTTTGTATTATTGCTTCAACTGATGTTTCATCTTGGACTGTGTACAGTGTTGGGGCACTAATTTTTCATTTTATTACCACAACAGCTATATCTTCAAAATCACCTTTCATCATATTTACCATCTCCAAAGCTGTTATGAATCTTCGGAGATGTATTTTTTGTCCATTGAATTCTGGAATGGCGCTTGGTGTGTCCTTCATATATGCCCTTCGGGCGCTTAAATCAGCCATGGTGTTTTCTTTTATTTCTCCTTCTGATTCTGAATCTTTATCCTGTTCTGTTGATAATGTCAGATCGTTTAGATCTTTTTCTTCTACTTCTGCACCTTCGTCAGATTCCAAATTCTCCTCTTCTTCTGAGTCTATTTCTTGTTGGCTTCCTGATTCTACGTCTATTGTTAAAGGTGTATTTAGGATCGTCGGTATAAATATTTTAAGGTTATACTTTTTCTGTACAGTAACTATGTTAGAACGTAACCTGGTTAATAGTTTTGATACTTTTGACCAGTTTGTTCCGTCTATCTTTTCTCTGTTTGCATGCACTAGGCTTCTTGCTTCGATAAAAGAGTCAACAAGAATCTTTGCGTGCTTGTCTAACGTTTCTTTTTGGATTTTTCTGTTTTGGTTTAAACATTTATAAGATTTTGTAAACGTTTCCTTAATTTGAAGAATATATTAGACAGGTTCTTCCCAATCCATTCTTAGGGATTCTGTATTAATAAATTGGCATGTGTTCTGTCTCTGATCATTTTAATTTAATCCTCTGATTCTATTATTTCCACATCAGAATCATCTATAATTACCATTTCGACTGTATCCATGAAAAGTTCGTGAACCCATTCAGGCACGTCTTTTCTTCTTGGCACCTTAACAAGTAATCTATTATATGCTATCTTTATGGCTTTCTCCATAAGTTCTACTATTTCTCTTTCAAATTTAAAATTATTGGATATCCAATACCTAATTTCTTTGTATTTGTAATTTCTTTCGCCTGAGTGTATCAGGTAATCAAGAAATGGTATGTATACTTGTAAATGTACTAATTCTACTTTATTCATTATACTTTTCTAATTTCTGTGCTGTGTTTCATCCAACAAGTAGAAACGTAACGTACCCGCTGCGTTTTGATAACAGCATACATATGGTAGCGTTAGAATGAAACTCATTGGCACTCTACTATTTCCTTGTACAGGGAATGTTTCTCCTGTGAAGTCTAAATACGCTAATTTGATTTGCGCTAAGCTTATTGAGCGCTGAGGTGAGGTTATTTGCTCACTTTTAAAAATTTTCAACAAATCTTCTACTATTGTAGGGTTACTATCATTTACTTTCTCGAAATATCTACCAATAGTGGACATTTTTTTTTTGAGATTTTCAGAGTTATTATAAGTTTATTAAAAAAAATTTTTTTTTTTTTTTTAAATTGCCATAATCAATAAAAAATGTTTCATTTGCGCAATGTATTGTTATATCAATTGTTTGTGTGCATATAGAAAAAAATTTCATACTTTATCTAAATCGTTTGCGACGCTGAGGGCTCTTTTAGTTACGCATTTATTGTGTAATAAATACGCTTTGTATAAAACATATGCACATAATATTACAACAATTATCAATAACAATATATTCGTGAATTTCAAATCAATATTTTGTGATTCAACCTTGTTAATTACGTTAGCAGTGGAATCCACTGTTTTAGTTTCTATTAACCCCATTAAGGGTGTAGTATATTCTTCATCAAATTTGCTGATACTATTTTGAAGCATAAAAATTAGAGTGACTTTTTTTTTTTGATCTACTAATGAAGTATAATTAACAAAATTCTACCTATTAGTTCGCATAGCTTTACAGGCTATACTTCTATTGAGCAGATAAGATTCCGCACAATTTAACAATGGGTTTTTTTTTACATTTGAAATTTTCTTATTCGTATGTGCAATATATGTAATATGTAATATTTAATATGTTTTTATAGTTATATCGATGTCAGCATGTCAGACGTCAGGTGAGCAGCATCAGCTGGTCGTCGCTGGTTAGCCCGCTGATGCTCCCTCGAAGGCGTAAAAGGCGGCCTGCCTTTCGCGCTTGTTGTCACCGCTGCTGTTGTCCAGGGCCTATGGGCTCAGGCGGTACCGGTGCCGGTCATCGCACCAGTTCTCAGCATACATGTGTACTCGCAATGTACACTGTCGAATGGTCCTGGGCAATCGTCAGGGCACTCTTTTTCCCTTTTTGGTAGCTCTTTTGTTGGGGGAGGAGTTTTTTTAGTTTTTATTGTTGTTATTTCAAAATGCACTGAGTGAGCGTGAGTTATGTTCTTTTTTGTTTTAAGTAACGTTCACTTTAAAAAGTCAAGTTCTTGTTGAAGCTTTTGGGCTGTTGTCCAGGGAGGTGGATTTTTGTTCGCATATAATAGCCACTTTATGTGTGGTATTCTTTTCTTTATTTTGTTTTGCACTCCCCCTCTTGACATAACTCACTCTCTACTCACTCAGTTTTTGCGTTTGTTGAACTCCAAATTTCCCTCCAGTGATTGTAGATTTCCTTGTCCAGGCCTTATTCCTTGACCTTTGTCACATCGCCATGTGCTATTCTTAAATCTTAACAATTGTTCAGTATAGCTAATGTCCGCGTGACTGCGCTGCCAGTGAAGCTAGCAGAGGAGCGGTAAGCTTATGTATAAATGTTTACATAATTATGTATGCTCGCTGCGGGAGAGTGAGGTAGTATCATGTTCACTTGGTGACTGAGTCGTTGCGCGTGTTAGATATGCCGACTCAGCACTGTCCAGTACCATGCACTCATGGATGCTCTTGTTACGGAAGACGCATGGTACTTGAATGTGTATACATAAATATTGTGACAAAGTGCTACAATATATTTTCGTTATTATTTATGAATTATGTATGTATGTAACTAGGTACAGTGATCATTCGATATGTGAACATGCTACACTACAATTCTCACTCAATATAAAGAATAACCGAGTGAAAGGCTTAGATAGGGAAATCGAACACACTTTACGGATGCAACTAGGTATATTATCAGGCCCGGGTACGAAGGAAGACGTCATAGATGACAAGCTAGAGATAATACAGTCTTCAGTAATACTAGGAAAAAGCATACAATTTAAATGTGGGATTGAGAAGTGTGCGATCCGAAGCAGTAGTAGAATAAGTCGACTGAAAGAATTTAGCAAACAGATCAGCAATATCTGAATCATTATTAGCAGTCTGGTCATAAAGTCTGAAGGTGGAAGGTAGTAAATTAGAGCGTCTTTTGGAATTAACAAAGTTGTAAAATCTTTTGGGGCTCTTATAAAATTCAACATTACAGCGAACGATATAATTATTGTAGCATTTAGTATTTAAAAGACAAAATTCAGATTTGGCTACACAATAATTTGCATAGTCAAGTCGCAAACCAGTTTTTTTAAATCTTTTAAAATATCTCTATTAAATGTTACGGAGATTAGAGAGCCTACGTGTGAACCAGACTGGCGCACTGGAGATGGTAGAGACATTCACATAAGGAACGCATTTATCAATTAGAGAATTAAGAGCAGAGTAGAAAAAATTCACTGCACAATCTATATCACAGCACTCAAATAGAAATGACCAATCAAAAGAGAAAATAAGGCTGATAGGAAGATTGAAATTTGTTTTACGAAAACATCTACGACGAGAATTTGAGATGTTATTTAATGAATTAGTAACGGAATTGTAAGAAATAGTAACTTCAATGGTAGGGTTATAAGGATCTTCAGGCTTCACTAGGGGTTGTGTTTGTGATACAGCACTAATAGTGGGATCTGAGACAAAAACGAGATCGAGGATTCCTTTAGAAGAGTTAAGAAAAGAATTCAACTGATATAACGGACATTCAAGTAGGCTATCAAGAATAACATGTTGAGATGAAGGAATTAAGAAATATAGATTATCATCAACAAGCCAAGAAACATTAGGCAAGTTAAAGTCCCCTAATACTATAAGAAAACCACGATCTTTAAGGCGACTAAAAATAGTTCGCAAAGCATCAGCATGGTGCATGTAGATCATGATATCAGAAGCTGGAGGAATATATGAACAAGAGATATATATAAGCTAAAGTTAGAACATGTAACTTCGACACAAATAAACTCAACACCTAAGGGGAGATCAATCGGCACAACACTTGAACACAGATTCGAGTTGACAGCAATGAGTACTCCACCGCCACGACGACCAACACGATCAAGCCTATAAAAAATAAAGTTATTAGAAAGAATTTCATTATCCAAATCAGAGGAGTTAAGCCAAGTTTCAGAGAAAGCTAATATGTCAGCCGAAAAGGTTTGGCTATCACAGAATAGTTTCGAAAGCTTGGTAAAAAGTCCTCTTACATTTTGATAATGAATGCAAAGACTAGACGTTATTAGTTTTTTGAAGCAGAAGATAAATTAGGAAGGTGGACAGGCAAAGGACGGGAGCGTTTATTGGGCGCAAACTCGTGTACAACTAGCCCTCTGTCCAAAAATTAGGGACAACCATAGCTGAGAAATACTCATTTGGTACTGTAATTTTGAAAGAAGAGATTTCGCGAGGCCTAGAAAACTTAAACTTTTGAATTAAAACCTAAGCAGGGCATATATTACTAATGTAAGCTGACACAGACGACTCAGAAGTATCTCGGGCAAGCCTAGAGATAAATAATTGTTTGCGAAGAGGCACTACAGTTAATGGAGGCTGAGGAGCATTGGGATCTGGAAGTGATTGAGAGCCAGCATGATCCTGTAATTGATCAGAGTTCCCGTGAGGGATAGATTGAGGTACACCAGGTTTTATAATGGGTACTTCAATCTGAAAAGAAGAGCATAAAGAGGGACAAGAAGATGGTGTAGGCGGAAGAAAAATGGGAGAAGATGTAATAGAAAGTACGGGCGACTGCTTATGAGGCAACTTAAGGGTACATTTCGTGGGCAATTCCTTAGAAGGTGGACCAAACTTGAATTGCGACAATAAATGTATGCTAGAGTCACACTCGTTAGACAGCTGTTTGGCCATTTTATTTAAAGAAAGAAACTTTAAACGAAGATCCCTGTTTATTCGGCTAAAATCAAGCTGCTGGCTGGCACAAGATGGGCAAGTCCAGTGCATTAGGCCAAGCTCAGGCTTAGACAAACCAGAAAATTTGTCGTAGTCGCGGCCGTTGAGGCCAGCACATTTTAAGTGAATAAGATTATCGCAGAGCCAACAAGATATTGCTCTATACTGATCGTCAAAACGATCAGAATGCTTCAAGTAGGTAGACAACAAGCCATTAAAAAGCCAAAAGAAACACACAAAAAAAAAAATGTATAGTAAAATTGAAATACACATCACAAAGATAATTATCGATAAAAAATCAATAATTACAAAAAAAACAAAGACACACCTAGAGTACTCAGCACAAGAGAGAGTGCAAGAACAGTTATAAGACGAGCTTTGAGAGGCAGCCTTACAAAAGTGATTACGCGGAAGAGAAGCTGAGCACAAGCACAAAGCAGAGAGAACAACTAAACCACTAGCACTGATGGTATGATCGGGTCAATGGGGGGAGCAACTGCAGAAGCAATGACGAGAGAGAACAACAAAAAAAATTAAATGCACCAAACACTAATCACAAAAATGAGAAAAAAACTGTTTAATTTAGCGAATTATGCAAATAAAATACAAGGGTGTCAAGCAAACGACACCAGCGAAAGCGAAAACAAACAAAGCACAATTAAAAATTGAGAGAAATCAATATATATTAATAAAAATTCAGTAGCTATGCAAAAACACGACCGTCACGTCAGAGTACAGAAGCTTCTTTTTTTTTTGAAAAGAAAATGCTAGAAGAATGCGGAAGCAGCCACCAGCTAACAGCGCCCTATACGCCTCAGGAAATCCTGACTGAACGAACGAACAGAACGATCAAGATGATGCAGGAAATAACCAGCGGAATTGGGGCGGGTGCTGGGCAGAAATAACATTGGCAATAAACACAAGCCAATCGCAAGCGACTGGAATCACGCCGGCATATGTGGCACAAGGTCGAGAGCCAAAGATGCCGGGAGCCATGTATGACAGCATCACGAAAGGCACAGGAAAAGAACCAGTAACGCCGGAGACAAAAACGAACCAGATGAAAGAACTATTTGAGCTAATCAGAAGGAACCTGGAGATAGCGACGCAAGATCAGCCACGTCACTATAACTTGAGGCGAGAAGAATGGAGACCAACAATCGGATCCACGGTATGGGCAAAGGAGCATCATCTATCGAACGCAGCCGGTTTTCCAGCTAAACTGGCACCCAAGTTCGGAGGGCCTTACAACGTAGTAGGATTCACATCCACAGTCATATGTAAATTACGACATGAAGACACAGGAAAGAGCAGACAAGAATACATTAGTCAGCTCAAGCAACAAACAGGTGATATAGACGATACTAATGACGAGCGAGAAGAGAAAAATAAAAAAAGAAGCGGAACGGGCCTTATAAAGAATATAAAATAGAAAATATTTCCTAATCCGCCAAAATCATAGAAAAGATACTCAGTAGTCACCAACATAGAAAAGATGCCACTTTGGTTGTCAGTCAAGATCAGTCGTTGCAGCTTCACTTAAACTCTCCCTTTTCCCTTCCCCCACTTTTTCCTAAAAGTGTTGGACCTTTGGACACAGCAAGCGTCGGTTTCTCCAACGATGCCCAGTACCAAAGGCTTCGTCCACACAATCGATCCACCCCAAGTCAGTCTTTAGCCTGAGTGCAACTTGTAACTTTGCTTTAGCTCCGCGATCTTTGTTCATAGTTAGTTAGTTGTTAAAATCTTTTAGCAAACCAAAACATATTGCGAACGTAAAATAGTAAAAAAAATTTAAATAAAACTTAATTTTTTTCAAAGGCGAATGACGGAAGTGTTTAATTGGCACCCGAGCAGGGATCTTGTGAATAAAAACGTGTCGAGTGTTGTGAATCGTACCAGCATAAGTGTTAACCGAAAAAAACGCAAAACCAATACGCCTTTAACGGTAACCAAAACAAAACTGTGCTCAAACTTCGCTAAGAATCAGACAGGTCCAAATTTATCGTTAAGATTTTCTCCAAGATCCGTTCCGAAAAAAACTGATAACCCAAACGCCCAGGAACGTTAGTACCTTCGACGTTGGAAAAGCGAGGCCTCCTACAAGCCGATCAGCAAAAGCACCGAAGATGTTAGTAATAATGTAAGTTAAGAAAAATAGAATTAAGTGGAAGAAATCCAAAATATCAAAATAAAAAGAAAACGAAAAACGAATTAAATAGTACTTAATATCAATTACAAAAAAAAAAAAAAATATCAATTACAAATTACGTAATTCTTTTTTAACCGGGCAGTGGTAAAGCAGCTGCTACAGAGCCGCAGACAGCATCAGCCTCAGGTTCTACAAACATAAGCTTAGAAGCCATATTCATACAAGGCCTAGATGCAGCTATCGATGGTCTATTAGCAGCTAGAATGTAGAGTTATATCGAGTGTTTAAACTCGTCTCAACCAGCAAACTCATTGTATAGACATAAAACCTTGAGTTTGCACGACAATTGGAACAATTTGGACAGGGTCTCAGATTTAGTGAAAGGACTTAGGGAATTTTCAGGCAACCCAGCGGAGTTTACGAACTGGTTCTCAACCATAGCTGAGGAATACTCATTTGGTACTGTAATTTTAAACGAGGAGATTTCGCGAGGCCTAGAAAACTTAAACTTTTGAATTAAAAGTTTAGCAGGGCATATATTACCAAAGTAAAAACATCATTTTCACTCGTTGCAGACGACGGACGTGTTTCTTTTGCGCTTATCAAATTTCATTTGTTTCTCGTGATTAATAACTTTTCTTTAACTTTTAAACTCATTATCGGTTTAATTTTAACATTCGAATTGCATTTTCATTCCGTGATTTCTTTCTGTCACTCTTGTGCTTTTTGTTTCAATATATGTACATAAATTTAACTTACAACAATTACTTGCATTAGCGGTGTTGTTGTTTTACTAATCTCTTTTGCTTTTGTGTCTTTACCGTTGTAACTAACTATGGCGCTCTTGCGTACAAATTGTTGTTGCATGTGTTCAATTTGACGCGCTCTCCCGCTCTTTCCTATTCTTGTTTGATTTGCGCTCTCGTCTTTTGCCTTCCCGCGACTCTGTGATACGTGTTTTTGTTTTTGTGTATTTTGGTAACTTATTTTCTTTAGTTGTGAAGGCTTACTCTGCACATTAACCCTTGTGTCAGAACTGGTCAGTTTATTCTAATACACAGATTTTTTACCTTTACAATTTTTATTTTTGTGTATTTTTTTTTAATTAAATTAATTGATTTTTGATAAAATGGTTGTCTGCTCAAAAAATAATTGCATAGTTGCCACTAATGCTGTTGACTCCCATGATTATATTCTTTGTTGGCTGTGTGACAATGCGGTTCACGTTAAGTGTGCAGGTTACACAGGCAGAAACAAGGAGTCTATTGCTAAAGGCGGTGGCTTAAAATATGGATGTGATGCTTGCCGGGATGTCGAGAATGAGATGCGCTCTTTCATGAGGCGGACTTGAGATAGTTTTGACACTTTAAGGGCAGGTTTTAATAAACTCCAAGCGGAGTTTACTGCGGTGGAGACTCCGTTCAGGAGTTTATCGCTTATGAATGAGTCTCTGAAACGTAAAAAGACCAGTCCTTGGGGTGTTTCAGTATCTGTAGAACCGCCAGCGTCTCTTATCGTCCCCGACAGGTCTCATGCACCGTCCACTCCCAATGTACAGCAATTTATATCGTTTAGGAGCCCGGTTGTGAATGTATGGAATTACCGGTATCACCTGGGAATGATCTCTTAAAAACGATGCCTATTGTAGTGTCCGATGTGTCCGGGCAATTACCCATTCCAATGGAAATTGCCGATAGTTCTAAAAGTATCGAGGGCCCCGTAAACAATTTGACTGCTGCAGTGGGTGACTCGTCCAACGTTACTGCTACGGCTGACGCTTCGGAACCGCGGCCTCTCGTTGGCATACCACCAAAGAAACATATATTTGTTTCTAGGCTAGACCCTGTTGTCACAACTGATGATGTAATAGCCTATATTCGGAAGAAAGTTAACGTCTCGAATATTGCGGTGGAGAAGTTAATATTTTCTTATTCTCGGGACATTTCGTCCTTTAAAATTAGTGTTTCTGCCAATATCTTCGACACTATATGTCGAGATGATTTTTGGCCGAAACTTATAATAGTTAAGGAATATACTGCAAGAAAGAAACATCGGCAACCGATTCGCTTGCCAACAACAACAACTAATACTATTCCTGCCACATCAGCATCTGCTGGTGTGTCAAAAAACTAGCTTCGTCCCTTAACCTGGGTTACCAAAACGTTAGAGGACTGAAATCCAAACTTCCAAAATCTATCTAGATAGTCTTTCTTTTGAGCATAACATTCTAGCTTTTACAGAGACGTGGCTAAAACCTGATATTGCTGATGCATCGGTGTTTTCCACAAACTTTTCCATATTCAGACGTGACCGGATTTCTCGCATAGGTGGTGGCGTTCTGATAGCTGTTGACGCTGCTTTATCATCTGAAATGATTCAATTTTCTAGTACCCAGGAGATTGAGTTTGTCGGTGTTAAAGTAAATTTTAAATCTTTTAATGCTTTCATTACTTGTTCCTATATTCCACCATTGTCAGACATGGTGGTATATTTAAATCATTTAGAGGCAATTCAGTTTGTCTCCTCTTTAGTTTCCAGTCAAGACATGCTCATAGTTGTAGGTGATTTTAATTTACCTGCTTTTGCATGGTCACTAACAGATGAATCTACCATGTTGCTGCCCTCTTTGTCACATGACTTTATTGATGGCCTTCTAGGCTTATCTTTATCCCAAGTCAATCCTGTCTTAAATTCTAATGGAAAATTGTTAGATTTTTTTTTGTATTGGATTCTTCTTATTGTGAGGTTTCTAGGATCCACCCATTTGTTCTTCCAGAAGACAAATTTCATCCTACATTAAATTTAAAAATTGATCTGCCCTTGCTTTCACCATTACTTGGTTCAAATCAGTTACTTCTAACTAGGTGCTTTCGTAAGACTGACTTTGTCAGCCTTAATGAAAACATTACTACTACCGATTGGTCTTATCTGTACAATTGTAGAGATATGAACTCAGCTATTCGCTTCTTTTATGATACTCTGAATTCACTCTTTGATATTTGTGTGCCTCTTGGTAGGCAGGAGCGGCTTAACAAACCTCCCTGGTTCTCTCGTGAGTTATCCAATTTGAAAAATGTGAAGACACGATATTATAAGAAGTTTCAAAAAACACGTCGTTCATCAGATTATGCTCTGGATACAGTCGCTCGTTCAAAATTCATGATGCTTAATACACAATGCTATAAGAATTATCTTCAGCGGTGTAAGCTTCAGTTTTCTTCTGACCCTAAACAATTTTATAATTTTGTCAATTCTAAACGTAAGACCTCTGTGCACCCATCTTTTTTGTCTTTTCAAAATAAAAAAGCGAGCACTGATCAGGCAATTGCCGATATGTTTGCAAGTTTTTTCAAAACAACTTATTCCTCAACGGAATATCGAGCAAGTCCGTATCCTTATCATTTAGAAAAGGCTAATTGCATTTTCAATCCAGTGTTTGATGAAAGTTCTATTCTTAGCGAACTTAAATTAGTTAAACCTGTTTATTCTCCGGGGCCAGATGGTCTTCCTGGATGTGTACTCAGGTTCTGTGCAAACGCATTATGTAAACCCATTTTAAAATTGTTTCTATTGTCTGTCGAATCTTCCTCTTTTCCGTCTATTTGGAAGGAGTCGTATATCATTCCTCTGCATAAAAATGGCACAAAGTCCGAAGCCTCTAACTATAGGGGTATCTCAAAATTGTCCGCTATTCCGAAAGCTTTTGAGAAAATTATAACTTCTCAATTGCAGCATTTTTGCAGCTCAATTATTTCGCCATCCCAACATGGGTTTGTGAAACGTAGATCTATAACCACTAACTTTTTAGAATTTACATCAATAATTATCAAGGGGTTCAAAAATGGTAAACAAACTGATGTCATATACACTGACTTCAGCAAAGCCTTTGATTCCGTTAATCATACCCTATTACTTTCTAAGCTGAGCGACATTGGGTTTCCACCCCTTTTCCTTTCTTTGGTTCGAGAATATTTAACAAATAGAAAACAGAAGGTACTTTTTAAGTCTTCTTTTTCCGATTCCATTCCTGTGACTTCTGGTGTACCTCAAGGAAGTCATCTTGGCCCTCTGCTTTTCACACTGTTCATTAACGATCTTCCATCAGTCATTGTTCATTCGCGTGTGCTTATGTATGCTGTCGATGTCAAGCTTTGTCTTACTTATAAAGATATAGATTTATTTAGTCGGCTACAAGCTGATCTTAAAAACTTTCAATACTGGTGGCAGTTTAATTTACTAAATCTTAACACTACCAAATGTAAGGTAATGACTTTTTTTCGTAACTCTCCTCAACTGGTCACTTATTTTCTAAACAACAGTCCTTTAGAACGTCTAAATAATATGAATGATTTGGACGTACTTATGGACTATAAGTTAAATTTTAACACCCATATTTCCACCACGGTCGCAAAGGCCATGAGTGTCCTGGGTTTCATTAAAAGATGGTCAAAAGAATTTGATGACCCCTTTACAACTAAAGTTCTTTTTAGTTCGCTTATCCGTCTTATTTTAGAGTATGGTCTTGCATTTGGTCACCTCAATATGAGTCGCACCAGATTCGACTTGAATCCGTTCAAAAGCAGTTCTTGCTATTTGCTCTTCGTGGCTTAAGCTGGGATCGCAATGTCAATTTGCCTTCGTATTCTAGTAGACTTCTCTAGATTAACCTTCCTTCCCTAACTAACCGTAGAATTATGCTTGGTGTTATTTTTATGCACAAGCTCCTAATTGGTGATATCGACTCGCCTGAGTTATTAGCCCAGGTAAATCTGCCGGTACCATGTAGACGGAGTAGACATCCTTTGATTCCTTTATCCCTTAGTCGTTGTTCTTCTAACTATGCCCTGCATGAACCTTTTAGGGTCCTCTACTCTGAGTACAACCTTCTATTCCCTGTAATCGGTTCAGAGTTTTCTATTAACATGATTAAAACTTCTATCCTATCCCATTTATTTAATAGATAGCTATAGTATTATTTAGTTATTTGTTTGTCTGTTTTTTCTATTGTGTATTTGTCCACGCGATTCGTGCCGTGCGTTATACGGCTGCGCCCCTCGGTCGGTCGGGTGGGAGGTGGGCAGTCATCTGCTTGGGCTCGCGCGTAACATGCTTTGTCCTGGTATCGTAGGGGCCACTTGAACGTACTGCGCATAGTATCGTCAACGTCCGCTAACGAATTAAGCTGCCACAGACGACTCAGAAGTATCTGGAGCAAGCCTAGAGATAAATAATTGTTTGCGATGAGGCACTACAGTTAGTGGAGGCGGAGGAGCATTGGGATCCGCAAGTGATTGAGAGCCAGCATGATCCTGTAATTGATCAGAGTTCCCGTGAGGGATAGATTGAGGTACACCAGGTTTTATAATGGGTACTTCAATCTAAAAAGAAGAGCATAAAGAGGGACAAGAAGATGGTGTAGGCGAAATTAAAATGGGAGAAGATGTAATAGAGATTGCTGGCTAATGCTTATGAGGCAACTCAAGAGTACATTTCTTGGGCAACTTTTCAGAAGGTGGAACAAACTTGAATTGCGACATTAAATGTATGCTAAAGTCACACTCGTTAGACAGCTGTTTGGCCAATTTGTTAAAAGAAAGAAACTTTAAACGAAGATCCCTGTACATACGGCTAAAATCAAGATGCTGGCTGGCACAAGATTGGCAAGTCCAGCGCATTAAGCCAAGTTCAGGCTTTGATAAAGACAAACCAGAAAATTTGTCGTAGTCGCGGCCGTTGAGGCCAGCACATTTTAAATGAATAAGATTGTCACAGAGCCAACAAGATATAGCTCTATACTGATCATACCACAAGCTATTGAAAAGCCAAAAGAAACACAAGGCAAAAAAAAAAAAAATATATATAAGAATATATAGAAAAATTTAAATACACATCACAAAGATAATTATCGAAAATCAATAATTACAAATAAAACAAAGAGACAGCTAGAGTGCACAGCACAAGAGAGAGTGCAAGAATAGCTATAAGCCGAGTTTTGAGAGTCGGCCTTACAAAAGTGATTACGCGGGAGAGAAGCTGAACACAAGCACAAAGCAGAGAGAACAACAAAACCACTAGCACTGGTGGTATGGTGGGGGTAGATGAGGGGAGCAACTGCAGAAGCAATGACGAGAGAGAACAACACAAAAAAATTAAGTGCACCAAACAAGAAATCAAATAGTCGGAATCGCCCCAAACAGTCCAACCAACTGGCTAGGGTTTCCAAACAACCAATTTATATACAATTACGCACGAATTTCACATGACCATGCTGGATGGCAAAACATTAAGCGGCCTTGCAGAAGCACCTACTATGATATGTTGAACTCGTAGAATCATACCAAAAAATATTAATAATATTAATTTGGTAAAAAGTTATATAATTGATGCAGATCTCTTAAAATATGGTTTATCAACATTGCATGCGTGGATACAATTTTCGAATGCGTTCTTCATATTGCTTACAGACTCCCAATAAAAAAATGGCACCTCGAAAGGTAGATACGGCAAAGCTAGAAGCTAGAAAATCTGAAATCGAATTCCAGCTTATAAAGCAAATGAAAGTACTGCTGGAAACTTCATTGGGTAGTAGTGGCAATAGCAACAATGGAAATACTGTCAGACGGTTTTTTTGCCAACCAAGTTTAATAACCGACATTACTGGAGTTAGCGAAGCTCTAATATATACGTTTAGTGTTATATTAAGGATAATGGCGTGTGGATATCAAGTCCTACTAAAGTTCCGATAGAAGAGCAGCCTGGTCCACTGTGCGTCGGCAAGGGAGTTAAAGACGATGGACATTAGAACTCCGATTCAAAGATATTTATTGGGAATCTGCCATTGATTCAGACAACATCGTTATGTTTGGTGTTCAGATATAGAAAAGATGTTTCGCAAAAAAGAGGTTGCTTATCATCATACAAACTATGAACGGCGCAGTTTGCAGATTGCGTACTATACACACCTATACCTACGGATTGGCGCCTTCACCCTTCTTCGCCTTTCGAATTTTGAAGCAATTGGCCATAGACTATGAAACGACATATCCACTAGCCGTGCGAGTCCTACCGCGCGATGCGTACGTGAACGACATTCCAACTGGATGCAATTCAGTTGGCGAACTTATGGAATTAAAACGGCAATTGATTTCTTTATTACATGAAGGAAACTTCAAGTTGCGAAAATGGAGATCGAATAGTTGGAGTTTCTTGAAGTCGATACCAAAGGACACGTGTCGATATTAAGCATTACTTTGAATCCTGGTCGAGATGAGCTACATATTTGTTAATACACCTATGATTGCAACTAAGCAATTTTCGACCCACTAGGCTTTGTTGCGCCAAACCCTGTGTTATTAAAGGATTCCAAGAATCCTGGTTCAGCGCTCTTAGCTGGGATGGCCCAATACCGGACACTCTAGGTACGCAATGGCAAGCGATCATAAAAGAATTACACATGTTATCTCACTGAGGAATCTCACAATACATAGCCGCTTCATCGCTACATATTGAACTCTGTATTTTCGTGAATGCATCCACTAAAGCCCATGGCGATGTTATTTATAGTCGCGTCCTTAAATTAAATGGTTACCAGAGTCGATTGGTGGCTGCCAAAACCTCAGTTGCACCGCTTAAGCCTATCTCTATTCCCCGTCTTGAATTCAACTCCGCTCTTTTACTTAGCCGATTACTTAAACTTGTAACAGAATCTCTAACTATACCCATTTCCAGCTTCCATTGCTGGACTGATTCGGAGATAGCCTTGCACTGGTTGTCATCGCCATAGCCATAGAGTTGCTAAAATTCTTGAGGACTACCCACGAAGTAGTTGGAACCTATGTTCGCCCAATGCTCCTCCGTCTCCACTAATTGTAGTGCCTCATCGCAAACAATTATTTATCTCTAGGCTTGCTCCAGATACTTCTGAGTCGTCTGTGGCAGCTTACATTAAGTAATATATGCCCTTTTAAGGTTTTATTTCAAAAGTTTAAGTTTTCTAGGCCTAGCGAAATCTCTTCTTTTAAAACTACAGTACCAAATGAGTATTTCTCAGCTATGGTTGAGCTTTCGAAACTATTCTGTGATAGCCAAACCTTTTCGGCTGACATATTAGCGCTCTCTGAAACTTGGCTCATTTCCTCTGTTTTGGATAATGAAATTCTTTCTAATAATTTTATTTTTTATAGGCTTGATCGGGTTGGTCATCGTGGCGGTGGAGTACTCATTGCTGTCAACTCGAATCTGTGTTCAAGTGTTGTGCCGATTGATCTCCCCTTAGGTGTTGAGTTCATTTGTGTCGAAGTTACATGTTCTAGTTTTAGCTTATATATCTGATATCTGATATCTACATGCACCATGCTGATGCTTTGCGATCTATTTTTAGTCGTCTTAAAGATCGTGATTTTCATAGTATAGTTTAAGGTGATTTTAACAGGCCTAATATTTCTTGGCTTGTTGATGATAATCTATCTTTCTTAATTCCTTCATCTCAAGATGTTTTTCTTGGTAGCCTACTTGAATGTCCGCTATATCAGTTGAATTCTTCTCTTAACTCTTCTAAAAGAATCCTTGATCTTGTTTTTGTCTCGGATCCTACTGTTAGTGCTGTATCACAAACACAGCCCCTTGTGAAGCCCGAAGATCCTTATCACCCTACCATTGAAGTTACTATTTCTTACAATTCCGTTACTAATTCATTAAATAACATCTCAAATTCTCGTCGTAGATGTTTTCGGAAAACAAATTTCAATCTTCCTAACAGCCTTATTTTCTCTTTTGATTGTTCATTTCTATTTTAATGCTGTGATATAGATTGTGCAGTGAATTTTTTCTACTCTGCTCTTAATTCTCTAATTGATAAATGCGTTCCTTATGTGAATGTCTCTACCATCTCCAGTGCGCCAGTCTGCTATTTTAATATTTTAGATATTTTAAAAGATTTAAAAAAACTGGTTTCCGACTTGACTATGCAAATTATTGTGTAGCCAAATCTGAATTTTGTCTTTTAAATACTCAATGCTACAATAATTATATCGTTCGCTGTAATGTTGAATTTTATAAGAACCCCAAAAGATTTTACAACTTTGTTAATTCCAAAAGACGCTCTAATTTACTACCTTCCACCTTCAGACTTTATGACCAGACTGCTAATAATGATTCAGATATTGCTGATCTGTTTGCTAAATTCTTTCAGTCGACTTATTCTACTACTGCTTCGGATCGCACACTTCTCAATCCCACATTTAAATTGTATGCTTTTTCCTAGTATTACTGAAGACTGTATTATCTCTAGCTTGTCATCTATGACGTCTTCCTTCGTACCCGGGCCTGATAATATACCTAGTTGCATCCTTAAAGTGTGTTCGATTTCCCTATCTAAGCCTTTCACTCGGTTATTCTTTATATCGAGTGAGACTTGTAGCTTTCCTGATATTCGGAAGGAGTCGGATATTTCTAACTACCGTGGCCTTGCCAAACTTTCGGCAATACCTAAGAAAATTATTACGTCTTCCCTTCAACACCTATCCAGATCCACTATTTCTCCTTGTCAGCATGGCTTCATGAAAGGTCGTTCGTCGCTTACCAATTTTTTAGAATTGACTTCCCTTGTACACCATTGCATCCGTAAAAAGTGTCAAACTGATGTTATTTATACTGACTTTAGTAAGGCTTTCGATGCGGTTGATCATTCTATGCTTCTCATGAAACTTAACATCATGGGTTTTTCTCCGAAACTATTGGCTTGGTTTAAGTCGTATCTTATTGGCAGAACCCAAAAGATGTCTTTTCGTTCCTCGATATCTAAAACTGTTCGAGTTACGTCAGGTGTCCCCCAAGGCAGTCATCTGGGCCCACTGTTATTTATCTTGTTAATAAATGATTTGCCTCTGGCCTTGGCTCATTCACGCGTGCGCATGTTGGCGCATGACGTCAAGATTTGTTATTCATATAATGATCCTTCTTTCCAACAGTACTTGCAATCAGATCTCGATGCGTTCTGTGAGTGGTGCCACGTTAATAAATTACACCTTAATGCCTCTAAGTGCTCTTTTATGACTTTCAGTCGTTTGTCGCCGTTCCTGGCCCATTACTCTATTAAGTCTGTTCTGTTAGATTGTGTATCATCATTCAAAGACTTAGGCGTTATGTTTGACCCAAAACTTTCATTTAATGTTCATATATCTTCAATTGTCAATAGAGCATGCAGTCTTCTTGGCTTCATTAAACGTTGGGCCAAAGAATTTGGTGATCCCTATGTGTTTGTGTAGGGGGGTCGAACTTCCTTCTGGTTGATGGCAGCTAGGTGAACTTTTCCTTTTCCCTTTTTCCTCCCAGTAAATTGTTTGACACGCAGAGATTTTTCGTTTCACTTGTATGTATTCAGGTATAAACTTCAACTAAACTCTAGCTTACTTAAGAGCAGGGCACCAAGCCCCGCTTGGAGCGGAGTGTGGGGAGTTCTTTCGTGGGGAGAGCGATGGGCACCATCGGGAGAGCGGCGCGAGGTGAAAGCTTCCGCCTTCTTTAACCCTTGTGTTGCCCGGTTGGGCATAAACATGCTCCCCCCCTTGCAGGAGTGCAAGACCCAGGCAGTTTAATGGCACGCTCCGGACAGGGTCCAGCCAAAAACTGTGCGCATCGCAATTGGCCGCCCGCCAACCCCAGGTAGACTCCCTTCTAGCATGACCTCCGTGATCACATCTGCGCCCAGGACCAGAGACACTGACGACGGGCGGTAGAACGTTTCATCCGCCAGGACGATGCCTTCAAACTTTTTGGCGATCTGTGGGTCCACCGGAGCGCTTGGAGTGCGGCAGCACAAGCCATCGACCTTCAGGATCGCCTCCAATCGCCATCCTTCACTGATTGGGGACCGGATCACTGCTGCCACCGCTTTCTCTGCCCCTATATTGACGGCTGTCAACTTGAACTGGCCGTGGCCAGTGACGTCGCCATCGACGATACCGCAGAACAAGGGTCCACCAGGGCCTTCACGTCGAAGGTTTTTCCCTCCGTCTCAATACGCACCATCGCCGTGGGCATCAGATGCGGATTGCGGTGCTGCAGCAGTGTGGTCAAGGTCAGTTTCGGATCGGAGGCTGGCGTTGGTGCGACCCTTCGTCTGGAGGACTCGGGGGTGACTCGGCGTACGGAGATTGGAGTGCGTCGACGTGGCTGTTCATGGAAGTGGAGCAGCGTGTGATGATCCTCCTCACATATTCGGCACTTATCACCGCTTAAGCAGCTTCCTCCGGAATGTTGGTGGGCCAGGCAATTGGCGCAGTACTTATTCGCCAGCACTGCCCTCATCCTCTTCTCCACGTTCAGCCGCAGGAAGCGACGGCATCGCTTCAGAGGATGGATTCCGCGACAGACTCGGCAACGGAAGGACTCAGTTCCTCGCGAACATCTGCGCTCCTCTTTCGATGCCTGTACTGAACGCGGTCTCGGAGCCATGGAAACGGGATCTAGGTTGACGAATATCAGGAAGCTGCCGGGACAAATAATGAAGAAAGCGGATTAATGTAGGACGATAGAACACATATTATTACTGGCAGCTCGGCCCTTCTTAATTGGGAGGAAGGACCAAGTGCTGGACGCTACTGTAGTTTTACGTAATGGGTTTGAATTCTTTCTTCTGGAGGAAGAAAGATCAACTTTGCGACGGGACGCTTCACAATACCGCGAGCGGTAAGCAGTTCGACAACGCGGACATTGCCGTCACTGCCAGGGTGTGTCTGGTGGATTCGCCCGAGACGCCATTCATTAAATGGAAGATTGTCGTCTTTGAGTACCACCAGATCGCCCACTTCAAAATTATTTGAAGGGAATCGCCACTTATTGCGCTTATGTAGCTCCTTCAGATACTCGTCTTTCCATCGGGTGCAGAAATGCTGACGCACGGCCTTCAGACGCTGCCACCGGCTAATGATAGACGGTACCTGATCCTTGATTTCAGGTTCCGTCACGGATATCAATGGACCGCCAACTAGGAAATGGCCTGGGGTCAAAGCTAAAGAGTCGGTGGGGTCTTCAGACATAGGAGAAATCGGCCGCGAGTTCAAACACGCCTCTACCTTAGCCAGCAGCGTAGAGAACTCTTCAAAAGTATACCTTTGGTTGGAAGTGGCCTTGTAGAACAGAGTTTTAAAACTCTTAACTCCAGCCTCCCACAACCCTCCCATGTGTGGTGCCCCGGGAGGGATGAAATGCCAGGACAGATTCTGATGGCTGTAGTGGGATAATATTTTCTGCTGGGTAGAACTTAGGAAATCTTTTTCAAGCACTCTGGATGCACCTACGAAGTTTTTTCCGTTGTCGGACTGCACTTGCTGGGGACACCCTCGCCTCGATACAAAGCGAGCGAATGCTGCCAGAAATGCTTCGGTACTCAAATCCGAAGTTGCCTCAAGGTGAATGGCTTTGGTGGAAAAGCAAACAAAGACACACACATATCCCTTTGATATGCGGCAAGCGCGGCCGGTGAAACTCTTGATGTCGAAAGGACCTGCGAAAATCTATCCCGGTGGTCGTGAAAGGACGTGCGAAAGTAGTTCGCTGGGCCGGAAGGGTGCCCATTAGCTGTGATTGCAGCCTTCTTTTATAAATCACACAGACTTTGCATGAATTGACCACCGATTTTACTAGATTCAGCAGTCTTGGAATCCAGTATCTCTGTCGGATGAGACGGACTACCAGTTGGCTGCCCCCATGGAGAGAGATCTGATGCGTGAAAAGCACCAACAGCCGGGACAACGGACTTACTACTGGCAACAGAATGGGGTTACGCTCATCGTAACTAAGGGCCGCTGCTTGTTGCACGCGCCCACATGCTCGGATCACACCTGATGCGTCAATGAAAGGATTCAAATTGAGAATGGTGCTAGACGTGGGCAGAGATTTCTTCTGCTGTAGACACCGATGTTCCGTCGGAAAGTAATCACGCTGAGTGACTCGGATCAACGCCTGGAGTACTTGATTGATCTCGCTAGAGGTCACCTCCCCGGAGTAATCGTTTGGAAGTTTACGACACCTTCTGCCGAAACGGATCACATATGCTATCACTCGTAAGGCACGTGCCAGATTGGAAAAACGAGATAATATCTCGTTGGCTGGCTTAGCGATCGCGACGTGGACCTTCACTACCCGCTTCTCCAAGGTAGTGTCTAGTGGGAGTGGTGTCGCTCGATGCCAGGACTCTTGTGGTTCCCGTAGCCATGGTGGGCCGTGCCACCACAAATCCTTGTGTACCAGTTCCTGCGCACCCAGGCCGCGGCTAGGGAGATCTGCTGGGTTGTCCTCTGAACGAACGTGATTCCATGGGGCGTCATTTGTTGCCGTCACAATTTTTGCTACCCGATTTGCGACAAACGTTGTCCATGTGCAGGGTGGCTTATTTAACCACGACAGTACGACGGTGGAGTCTGACCAATAAAAAGCCTCCGCATTATCAACTGGAAGTTGCGGAAGAACTGCAGCTGCCAGTTCCGCTAAAAGTGTAGCTCCGCATAATTCAAGGCGGGGCAATGAAACCGTTTTAACCGGGGCGACTCTAGATTTCGCTGCAAGAAAGCAGCATGATATGCCTTGGTCATTGCTAACGCGCACGTAAATTGCGGCACCATAAGCCCGCTGTGACGCATCGCAAAAACAATGGAATTGGATGTCGGAATTTGGGTCATGAAGAACCCATCGTGGAATTCGGATCTGGTCAAGGAAGGAGTAGCTCTTTGTAAAATCCTGCCACCTGTGATGGAGTTCACTGGGCAATTGATCATCCCACCCTAGCTCTTGTAGCCAGAGCTCTTGCATAAACACCTTGGCTTGAATCACAAAGGGAGCCATCCAGCCAGCGGGATCGAATAACTTGGCGATCTGCCCGAGGACTTCTCGCTTAGTATAAGCTGACTTGACATCTTGGGGTGAGATGACAAAATAAAACTCATCCGTAGTCGCTTTCCATCGGATTCCCAGTGTTTTCGCTGTGCTAGCCTCTTCGATGTCGAGGAAATCAGCATTCAGTAAATGACTCTTTGGAATACAACTGAGCACACTCTTCACATTCGATGTCCACTTGCGCAAGGGAAAGCCAGCTGAACCAAGAGCGTCTTGAAGTTCATTGACCATTGCGATTGCCGTTGTTTCATTATGAGCCCCTGCCAGGACATCATCGACATACATATAGGACTTGATAATATCGCTAGCCAAAGGAAATTTGGATTGTACATCACTTGCGAGTTGCTGAAGTACTCGGATGGCTAAGAACGGAGCACAGTTAATGCCAAACGTGACGGTATTCAGCTCGTAATGACCAAGTTGCCCCTCTTTATTTCGGAACAGGATCCTCTGAAATGGCGTATGGATTGGATCGACCATAATTTGGCGGTACATTTTTGTGATGTCGGCATTGAAAACTACTCGGAAAAAACGCCACTTGAGAATCTGAGTAGTGAGATCGGACTGAAGTACCGGACCAGGGTAAAGTATGTCGTTGAGACTTACTCCGTTGGTGGACTTGCTAGAGGCGTTAAAAACTACCCGTACCATTGTTGTGGTGCTGTCGGGCTTGAAAACCGCATGGTGTGGCAAATAAAAATTGTTATTAGTGCCGTCAAATGGAACCTGACGCATGTGGCCCAAGTCCAAATATTCTTGGATGACGGCGTCATACTCAGTTTTTGCCGGAATATTTTTAAGGAGTCGGCTTTCGTTTTTTAGGAACTGAGCCAATGCCCCTGGTCTGGAATGACCAAGGTTGATGTTGGTTGGATCTCGAAACGGAAGTGAGACCGTATATCTCCCCGAAACATCTCTTCTTGTGGTCTTCTGGAAATTGACTTCGCAAACAGAGTCAGAATCTTCTACCGGTTTGCCCGGTAGATCCTCCACCTCCCAAAACCTTGTGAGAAGAGTTTCAAGTCCCTCCTCTCTGCTAACTGCGACCCTCGTGGTGAACGCGGCACATGAACTGACGGGGACCCCCTGCAACGGGCCTGAAATGACCCAACCGAATCTCGTCTCTTGAGCCATTAAAGATCCGCACACTTCGGTCTGGATGCCGGAAAGAGTCACCGCTGGTATTACATCAATGCCAAGAAGTAGATCGATCTTTGCCTTTAATCTGAAGGAGGGGTCGGCTAGAGGAATATTGGGCATTCCTTCCAGTGTGGCTTGGGCTATCGTACATGACGGCAAATCATCAGCAACTTGGGACAAGACAAAAGCTTCTATCTCGATCTGGACTGGAGGTCCATGCGATGACCGAATGCTTATGTGACAGACCTTCAAGGTTCTATTGACCTTTCCGTTAATGCCTGTCACTTCGGCCCTGACAGTTTGGAATGGTAACTTCATGAGTCGGAACATTCTTTCGGATATGAAATTGGCTTCCGAAGCCGGGTCTAATAGCGCCCGAGAAGCATAAGTAGTGCCCTTGTGCCAAAAGTCCACGATGGCTGTACCTAGCAACTTATCTCGTGAGGACCTTGCCTCAGAGGTAAAGTAAGTCCGGACAATATTGTGCGAACTGGGCTGAGCTGGGACCGGCGTTGGATTATTCTCCGGTCGGGCGTCCTTGTGCAAGAGCGTATTGTGACGCCCCTTGCACGTGAAGCAATTGTGCTGACTCGGACAATCTTTTACTTGATGTCCTCTTGCGAAACAGTTCAGACAAAGGGACTTTTTCTTTATGTATGCCACCCTCTCTGGCACCGTCATCTGAAGGAAGCGGGGACATCGACGCACCGGGTGATTCTCCTTCATACAGAGATCACAGGATTTTGGTTTGGTGGTCACCTTGGCTTCAAATGTATTAGCCTTTCGGGTGGCTGGAATCGGATTTCGTGGAGGTTTCGATGTGGGAACCGAAATAGCCATTGCAGTTGTATTTTCCACCGCTTCGAGCGTACGGAACCGCTCAGTGAGGAAATCGTCCATCATTTGCCACTCTGGAATGGCAGTCTTGTCTCCCAGAGATTGTTCCCATAATGAAAGGGTATTCTTTGGCAATTTGATGGAACAGAAAAATACGAACATGCCTCCCCAAGTGGTTACTGGCAGGTCACAGTGCTCAAAAGCGCGAATGGATGCCTGCAGAGCATTCTGATGATCCTGTAATGCTTTTCCGGACTCATGGGAAATTTGAGGCAGGTCAAGAAGTGCTCGGAGTTGGCTGTTCACGATAAGTCGCTTATTTTCGAAACGCTGTTTGAGTGCATTCCATGCCGTTTCAAAACCATCATTTGTCAGCGGGAATTTTGCTACAATGAGGTTGGCTTCACCCCTCGTTTTCGCTAGGAGATGGTACAGCTTTTCAACGGGAGAAATTCGCGAATCGCTTATGTAGATGGCTGTAAACAAGTCACGGAACGTGGGCCATTTTAAATAATCTCCCGTAAAGACTTCTGTGTCAATGGGTGGCAATCGACAGCCTCGTTCTGCTGGTGCAGAGGTAGGCGCATGACGGTTCGGAGGAGTCGGAGCAGACCCTTCATGGATAAGCTCGTTTAATCGAGCCGTGCATCGCTCGTAAACTTGATAGCATTTGTCATATTTAGCTTGGATGGCTAAATCTTCAGAGTTATCGTCTTTACCATCTGTGAGTGCCTCGCATTTCTCATATTCCTGTTCGACCTTCTCCCACAACGCTTGAACTCGGTCACGACGGACTTGGAGCGTAAATACGCTGACCTCGGACAGTGAAGTGACGTGGGTGTCGACTTCAAACTGAATTAGTTTATCGCAAATGGAAACAAACTTCTTCAAAGCCATGGTGGAAGCAGCTAAAACCCTTTTGGTCTCGGACCGAGTGACTCTTGGGGCGGTTACCAAAATCTGTGGAAGTGGTACCAATGATTTGACCTCTTTAGGCTTGCTCGTCGTGGCTCTGACGTGGCTTGCTGAAAGGTCGTGCTCGATGGTGCGGACTTGAGAGTTAATGGACTAGAGAGGGTCTGAAATGCTCGGGAAGGAGGAGTAGTAGGGCTGGTACTCCTATGGCGCTGACCTGGAGCAGCAATTGAGGATTTGCTCGGGGCTGCAGTGTTCTCAGCTGCTCTCTCGTCTTTTGACGGGCTCGTGCTCATAACCCCAGAGAGTGGCGGTTATAAAGTGGTGAGCTGGTTTGGCACGGCTTGAAAATTAGCCAAAAAGACGAACTGGAACGTTTGGGAAAAACTGGAACACTACCAAACCACTTGAAGAACGGCTTTGAAACGCCTTGAAATAGATTGAAAAACCAGAAAACGAGCTGGTACGTTTGGAATGACTTGGAACACTGCCAAAAAACCCTAGGAACGGCTTGGAACACCTTGGAACTCAAATATAAATACAAAGATGCGACTTGGAGCGGGTGGAAACACTTTGGAATTGAAATAGAACCAAAGATAAGACTTGAAACGCTTGGAAACACTTCGTAATTGGAATCTAACTCCAAAGATACGACTTGGAACGTGTGAGAATACTTTGGAATTGCAATAGAACCAAAGATACGACTTGAAACGCTTGGAAACACTTTGGAATTGGAATAGAACCAAAGATACGACTTGGAACACGTGGGAATACTTTGGAATTGAAATATAACTCCAAAAATACGACTCGGAACGCGTGGGAACACCTTGGAACTCAAATATAACTACAAAGATGCGACTTGGAGCGGGTGGAAACACTTTGGAATTGAAATAGAACCAAAGATCCGACTTGGAACACGTGGGAATACTTTGGAATTGAAATATAACTCCAAAAATACGACTCGGAACGCGTGGGAATGCTTTGGAATTGAAATATAACTCAAAAGATGTGACTTGGAACGGGTGGAAACACTTTGGAATTGAAATAGAACCAAAGATACGACTTGAAACGCTTGGAAACACTTTGGAATTGGAATCTAACTCCAAAGATACGACTTGGAACACGTGGGAATACTTTGGAATTGAAATATAACTCCAAAAATACGACTTGGAACACGTGGGAATGCTTTGGAATTAAAATATAACTCCAAAGATGTGACTTGGAACGGGTGGAAACACTTTGGAATTGAAACAGAACCAAAGATACGACTTGTAACGCTTGGAAACACTTTGGAATTGGAATCTAACTCCAAAGATACAACTTGGAACACGTGGGAATACTTTGGAATTGAAATATAACTCCAAAAATACGACTTGGAACACGTGGGAATGTTTTGGAATTGAAATATAACTCCAAAGATGTGACTTGGAACGGGTGGAAACACTTTGGAGTTGAAATAGAACCAAAGATACGACTTGAAACGCTTGGAAACACTTTGGAATTGGAATCTAACTCCAAAGATACGACTTGGAACACGTGGGAATACTTTGGAATTGAAATATAACTCCAAAAATACGACTTGGAACACGTGTGAATATTTTGGAATTGAAATATAACTCCAAAAAATGCGACTTGGAACAGGTGGAAACACTTTGGAATTGAAATAGAACCAAAGATACGACTTGAAACGCGTGGAAACACTTTGGAATTGGAATCTAACTCCAAAGATACGACTTGGAACGCGTGGGAATAGAATAAACAAAAACGCGGAACACAAATTTTTACCAATTAAATATTATTCGATTTTTTCCTCAACGTGACCCTTCAACATATATACCCCACAAAGTGCCTGCCAACCTAGGGTATACAGCACAGCTACTTTTGGTCGTTTGCTTTGTGCCGGTCTTTGGCACATGAGCTTGCAGCTGTGCTGGTATACTGCAGTTAAGCGGTACTTATGTATGCACGTATGTATGTATGTATATAGGCTGCAAGAGGTAGCGGGATTTGTTCGCGGTGATGGAAAAATATATTTGTGTGCGAAAAAAATTAGAGGTTTTTGTGGAATATGTGTATGCATATGTATATGAGAATCAATATGTAAAATTTTATGTATGGAAAAAAATATATATATGTATATGGATATGAATATATATATGTAAAATTTTATGTATGGAAAAATATGTATATATATGTATGTGTATGGATATGTAAAATGTTGGAGTATATATATATGTATTTAAAAATTTCCTTTTTTTTCTTTTTTTTTTTTAAATATGAGAATATGGAATGGCGATATGCAGAGGTGTGAATGGATCGGATTTCTTTATATAAATTAATGTGTTTTTTTTTTTTTTTAATATGAATTCTTTTGCTGTGTCTAACAGATATGCCCCCAACTTTATAGGGTGTCTGGTCACCAGAAATGTCTAAGTGTGGCTTTTATATGTGAGAGGGTGGTTTACTTTCGTTTTTTTTTTTTTAAAATCTTTATTATTCGTATTGAAAATTTTCTTCTCTTCGTTGGAACCACCTTTCACTGCGCGCACACTTTTCCCAGGAGTGGACTGTATTTGCACAAAACCTTTATTTTTGGATTTAATGTAGCACTGGATATGTTTGTAATTTTTGTCACATTCACACAATCTGCTTGCATATATATATATTTTATATGTAGGAGATCACTTTTTTCGTAGGTTTGATTCACTGCATACATACATATGTGTTAATATTTTTTTTTGAAATTGCGAAAAAATATATATTGGAAATAGGCAAATAAAATATGGCGCCTTATATACTTGGCCTATATATGCCAAAGTGCGAGAAAAAAAAACTTGAAGTGGGCGAACCAATATGGCGCCTTATGTACTGGACACATATATATGTATGAAAATTTGGGGACCAAAATTTTCTCTCCTTTGAGGAGGAAAAATTTGCGCGAAAGTAATTTTTACTTGGATTAGGAGAATCAATGGCAACAATTATATATGTATGTGAGTATGGGTACGGATGCTGGAGGCATGTACATGTACTCATATACCTATAATTTGCAAAAAAATTACTTAGCTTGAAATATGGATGAAATTCCACCGATGCTAGTGGTTCGAGAGGATCTTAGTATCCGGCTCGAAGGACCAAATGTTTGTGTAGGGGGGTCGAACTTCCTTCTGGTTGATGGCAGCTAGGTGAACTTTTCCTTTTCCCTTTTTCCTCCCAGTAAATTGTTTGACACGCAGAGATTTTTCGTTTCACTTGTATGTATTCAGGTATAAACTTCAACTAAACTCTAGCTTACTTAAGAGCAGGGCACCAAGCCCCGCTTGGAGCGGAGTGTGGGGAGTTCTTTCGTGGGGAGAGCGATGGGCACCATCGGGAGAGCGGCGCGAGGTGAAAGCTTCCGCCTCCTTTAACCCTTGTGTTGCCGGTTGGGCATAAACACTATGTAACAAAGGTTTTATACACTTCGTTAGTTCGCCCTACTCTAGAATATTGCTCGCCAGTATGGAACCCTCAATATGATGTTCACCAGCGTAGTATTGAATCGGTACAGAAGCAATTCCTCAAGTTCGCGTAACGCGGTATGACAGACTTCTTCTTATTAATCTTCCTTCACTTTACAACCGTAGGCTCGTATTTGGCATTCTCTTTCTCCATGAACTACTAATTTACTAGATACGCTATATTTTTGTGTTCCCTCACGTCGGACCAAAAACTTTTTTCCTCTTCACCTTAGTAGATGTCTGACTAACTACTCTCTTCACGAACCTTTTCGTGTTCTTTGCCAATCTTTTAACAACCTTTCTCATATATTTCCTCATCTCTCTGGCACTTCTCTTCGCGCTATACTTTTTAATTATCTACAGCGAAACCACTGAAAATATTCTGGACTGGATATTGGATTGGCTGCAACTCATCCCTGACCACATTGTCTGTGAATCGGGGCATAGCTGGCACCTTGTTGCAAATAAAACACCTCCACCGGGTCGGGGATGTTTAGTTGTGCATAAAGCTAAGATACCTTCGTGTATTAATTATTATCTGTATTTTAGCTTAAACTTTTTTGTGGACTTCTGTGTTAGTTGACGTAAATAAATAAATAAATAAATAAGAGAATCCTGCTGACGTCTTCTCACGAGGTCTAAGTCGATCTCTACTGTTGAATCATGAGTTATGGTGGAACGGCCCCTCATGGAGTACCAAACCACAATCGGAATGGCTAATAGCTGAACCCCAAGGCCAAAGATTTACTGTCATGACGACTGAGGAACAACGCCAGCTAATTTCTGTAGTTCATGGAATGCTTGAGGAGAGCATTTACGAGTTATTAATCCTATAGCCATCTCTATATGGTAACTAGTTACTGTGACCGTTTCTTTGAGCGACTTAGGTGCAAGAGTGTACTTTCCGATTAAACATTTTTTACATCTGTTGAGCTACAATCAGCACGATGTCTACTTCTGCAACAATTACAACGAAAGAGCTTTTCCAAGGACTATGAAAAGCTTAATTATTAAGAGCTGTTATCAATTAAATCTCGATTGACAACCCATTCCTATACCTAGAGTTCAAGCAACTCCGTGTTTCCAGTTATCAAACAAATGATCCAATCGCAATCAAAGAGAACAATGGACATATTTTACATTTGAAAGTCGTAAGTGAGTTAACAACTCACGCTTTCATTGCAGCATTTCAACGATTTATTTCTCGCCGAACGAGACCCACTGATCTCTACTCGAACAACGGAAGTAGACGTGCGTTAGATGTGATGAGACGTCTGGCCATCGATCAAAGAAAGGATAAAGAACTTGCTAGTTATGTCGCGGGTGAAGGTCTCATTACATACCGTAGTCTGCATCACACTTTGGAGGCATATGTGAATCTGTAGACCGATCAGTAAAACTACATCTCCGTCGAGTCACTGGGACTAAAGCACTGACCATCGAGGAGTTGTCTACTGTGTTAGCACAAATAGAAGCTGTATTAAACTCAAGACCGATTTGCAAACTGTGACAGCTCTCTGGACCCTCTCACACCTGCTCATTTTCTGGCATTCGACCGTGTGGAGAGATGGAATCAATTTCAAGCTATGGTACAGGGGTGCTGGAAGCGCTGGTATATGGAATATCTTACGTCGTTGCAAGACCGAAACAAGAGGTCATCGAAAGAGAATAACCTTTGTATTGAAACTCTTGTGGTACTCAAGAAGCCACATCTTCCACTCACCAAATGGAGAGATGGAATCAATTTCAAACTATGGTACAGGGGTTCTGAAAGCGCTGGTATTTGGAATATCTTACGTCGTTGCAAGACCGAAACAAGAGGTCATCGAAAAAGAATAACCTTTATATTGAAACTCTTGTGGTACTCAAGAAGCCACATCTTCCACTCACCAAATGGAGAGATGGAATCAATTTCAAGCTATGGTACCGGGGTTCTGGAAGCGCTGGTATATGGAATATCTTACGATATTGGGACGAGTCTCTGCAGTCCATCCTGGAGGCGATGGATTAATTTTGGTAGTTACTGTAACTACTGCTCATGGATCTTAAAAACTCCCTATTACCAAGTTAGCTGCTATCGAGTTCTCGAATATTGATGTGTTATCGAAATCGGGTAAAAGCTTGGAGTCTAAGAAATCTCTTGGAGTATACCGACTGTAATATGTTGAATTCCTAGAACCATACCAAAAAATATTAGTTTGGTAAAAAGTTATAGAATTGATGCAGATCTCTTAAAATATAGTTTATAAATATTGCATGCCAGTCAGCGTCTAGAACTCCGCGAGAACAGATGTCATCGGTGATAAGCTCGTCGCGATCAATCTATCACACGTTTACCTCCCACTTTCTTTTTTCTTCTGTTTCTATTTGACCATCAAGTAGTGAGCTGAATCTTTTTCATTTGCGAAGAAAAGAAAAAACAGCAAAACCATGGACCCATAGAGCAATTCAACTAATAAGCAAAGACATTGTCTCCATATCAACCTTACGCGACGGAAACCTTCTCATGCTTGTCAAAAACAAAGAGGTGGCGAAAAAGTTTATGAAAGCAAACGAACTTCCCGGTATATGCAAAATTAACTGTAAACTGCACGAATCACTAAACAGCATCAAATGTACCATTTATGCAGCCTTCCTCAACAATGTATCAGAAGAAAAAATCGTACAAGAATTAAATTCTCACCACGTGACCTCGGTATACAAATTCAACCGAATGACTGATGGCACAGCAAAACCCTCAGGTGTTGTCTTGATAACCTTCGACTTGTACACACATCCAAACAAACTTGCAATTTCTTGGAACACTGTAAAAGTACGCGAATATATTCCAAATCTGATGCGCTGCAAAACCTGTCAGCTATTGGGTCATACGGCCAAAAACTGTAATAACCACGCCAGATGCGTAAACAGCAACCTCCCCCCACATTAGCCAAGCGTTTGCTCTCGATTACAGTGCGCAAACTGTGGAGAGGAACACGCAGAATCCTTACCCACATGCAAAATATATCAAGAACAGAAAGACATACTAAAAATAAAGACAATAAGGAAATGCAGCATATGCGAAGCTAGAGTTCTTCACAAACAACAAAAAAAACACCATCAACACCATCAACACCATCGTCCTCCTATATACTCCTATATTGCTATGCGGAGACTTTAAATCACGAGGAAAAAGGATCTGATCGTCCACAAATGCCACTGCAAAATTGACAATTACTTTCATGGAAGCGATCACTTTCCGATAACCACTACCATAATTACACAATTTAAAACCGAGAAAGTCACACATATTCCTAAATATAAAACAGACATTGCTAACTGGACGAAATTTCAAAAAGAGCTATCAACTAATATAAAAGACTTTAGATATTGCAACATTCACCAAGGTGTTTCCAAATTAACGAAAGCGATTCACGTAGCAGCAAATATAGCCATACCACAAACCAAAGGAATACCACAGAAAACAAACGTAGCTTCGTGGAGTATGACACTAAACAAACTCCGTGAGAATAAACAATCCCAATAGATAATATTTAAACGCAACATGAGTATACACAACCTTGTTGCCTACAAAAAAGCAAAAGCTCTATTTAAAAGAGAAGCTAAACAAGCAAAAAGAGCATCACTCTCCGGTTTAACATCTCGTATAACACCAGCAGCGTCCCCAAAAAGAATTTGGACCGATATTAAAACTTTAACCAGAGTACCCAAAACGCCACTCAAATGTTTAAAAGTCAATCAAACTCTACTACTCAGAAGATCAAAACTTTTCGTCGGAGTATATTTCCAATAAAGCCGCACTTCTTGCCATTAACTACCATCCGGACAATGTTGCAGCTCCAGCAAAACATCTTGAAGCCGATATAACTTTTCTTGAATTTGAAGCAGCACTAACACAGACAAAAGGCAAAACACCAGGTTTTGATCGTATATCGTACCCTATGCTGAAAAACCTGACAACTAATACAAAACATAAGCAAGTTGCACTCTACAACCAAATTTTAAATCAAGGAAAATACCCACATGTGTGGACCACAGCGGGGGTTGTTCCCATCCCCAAACAACATAAGCCCAACCACGACATAAACAGCTTTAGACCAATATCTCTTCTACCACGTATGAGCAAACTATTGGAATATATTTTTGCCCGCCGACTGATGTGGTTCATAACCAGTATCAATCTTATTACACACAACCAATCGGCTTTTAAGCGGAAACACGGGACCATGGACGCCTTGTTGCAAATACATCATTTCGTGTCAGATGCTCTTTCCTCGTGTAATCAGGCCACGATTCTAGCGACTGATTTCAAAAAAGCATTTGATCGCCTAGGGGTACACACGATTCTACACCAACTAATGCTCTGGAGGGTATTTAGTGTAGCAAAGGCCTTCATGGCCCACCGGTCATTCCGAGTAAACAACACTCTATCAAAACCACATCTGCTATATAACGGCACAAGGTTCCCCACTTTCAGTAATTCTGTTCATAATAGATTTTGATAAACTAATCTCGATTGTAATGCAACATAAAAATCTACATGTATCTATGTATGCTGACGAAGCAATAATCTACACGAAACTAAGAGACGCAAACACTGTAACAAACACATTTCTAAAAGTCCTACAAGATATCAAGAACTGGGCAAATTCTTCTGGTGCCTCGCTATCAATAGAAAAATGCAAAGTACTTCAGTGTGCAGCTTTAAGTGTGCAGCTTTAAGAAATAATTTAGAAGCTAGACTAAACATAATCTTTGTTCAAAATTCTCCCACATACACCTAAATGTCCTAATTAATATTACCAGAGCAATAATTTTCTCTAAGTTGGATTACGGCCTTCCAATATATGGATGGAGACGAACGCGAACATAAGACAAGTTCTAGTTTCTTACCATTGCGCTGTCCGACGAAGTATTAATGCATTTCCTACATCGCCGATCAAATGTATCCTAGCGGAGGCAGGACTTCCATCGATAAAAGACAGATTGTACGAAACCACCGCAAAACTTATACCAAAACTATGCACAATATCAAACGTACGGCTAAACAAAAATTGTGTAAACGCAAGCAAGACCAAAAGGAAGTACAAAACTCCTATCCACCATACGTCGGTGGGCCATTATACTAAAAGAAATAAAAATTGAACTACCGATTCACTCAAACAGAAAAGCCCATGTTCCGCCATGGTTGCATCAGGATACGTCCATTAATCTAGCGCTGCAAACGCACAAAAAAGAAATTACACAAAGCGTTATATACAGAAAACTATTCCTGGAAAAAAGCGAGAAACTAATCGCCTGGACCTGGTTGTTTACGGATGCCACCAAATCCGTAGCCGGGACCGTAGTCGACAAAAAAAATCCCTAATTCCAGGAGGTTTACTGCCCGAACAGTATACCATATTCACCGCCGAGGCCCTAGCTATCCTAAATGCTTGAATATTCGCCCAAAACAATAAAGGGAAATTTGTAATTTTCTCCGACAGCCTATCCGCAATTTTTGCAGTAAAAAAATCTAAACTGCCATAACCACCTTATAAAAGAAATTGGGAGTATTTGCACCACGAAAAAGATTATCCTTTTTTGGGTCCCCAGTCATCAAGGAATATACACACTTCAACGCGACAGGATTACCGCAATGACTCACGAACATCTGCTTTCCATCGAACCTTCCAAACGATGCACTTGCGGTGACAGACTCACCACCAGACACATCTTAGACCTATGCCCCAACTTGGCAAGAATCGGAAGAATGATATTTAATCAACAAAAAGCTACAAACTTCCTAAAAACAGTCAACGAAAGCAACATTATTATCATTTACAAATTTGTAAAACAAGCTAGAAGTATAAAAGAAATTTAAAATAGGCTCGCCAATAGAAACTAAAAAAAAAAAAAAAAACAGCCGTCGAAGGCCATAGAAGCTAGTATGCTCTAAACTATATTAGACATAATATTTCATTCAGTGGCGGACCGTGCATTCGATTTTGGGGGGGAAATCGAAGATAAAAAATTTTTTTCAAACAAGTACGGAAGAAATTTCATTTTTAAATACCTATATTATTTCTTAATATTTTAATATTTTTGTAAGTCAAAAATAATATATACTTACATAGAGAGTTTTCAAACTTGATTTTTGGTATATTATATTACGCGTAGATGACAAATCTACAATTGATCATGGAATATACGTTAATGAGATTAATAACACAAATAAGTTGCTGTCTCAAACATAAATTACAAAACCATTCGGTGTGCTCCTAGATTTGCAAACCGTTGATTGATATCTTCTGGTTTTGCTTCAATGTCATAATGAAGCAGTGTCAGCAGTAATCAGCAGTGCTAGGCCTCCCAATCTATTCTGTAGCATAGTTGTTCTTAGCCATGTTTTCACACAAAGACCGTTCGGGGCTTGCATTTGTGACGCACATTGTACATAAAATTCTGAGCGTGAATTGTAGGATAGATATCTTTGTCGCAAAGTTCCAATGTTTCCAAAGCACTAACTGGTGTCGCAGAGTTTTTCGGAGAAATCTGGGTAATCTTATTTTTCCAAAACTACTGCAAGTGGGTCATTTCTCCTTTGAGTCTCAGATGCAAAAGTTTTTCTGGTTTCTTAAGTAGAATGACGAATCGTTGAATTAAACCGTCGAATAAATCTGTATTTTCGTTTGATGTCATATAATTAACATTTTTTGGAAGCAATGAACATAATTTAAAGGCATCTAGAACTTCTTGAGAAAATCGAATTTTTAAATCTTCAATAATATTTTCCAGAAGTGGAATATTGTAAAAACCTCCTTCGACCGGGTTCCATTAGGTTATAAATATATATAAATAATAAGAGCAGACACGTCTGTGTCGTTTGATTGAAGTTTTAGAATTGATTCTTTATTCCAAATTATTCTTTTGCTTAGGCTAATTTTACATATATATTCTTATGCTGCGACTTATGCGACAGCTACAAAAGAGAGGGAGAGTGTCAGTACATACATACATACTGATGGAGCGCATGCATCAAAGTGCGGTCACACGCTGGCCTGGCTCTAGCTCATGTTACGCTTGTGCATACAGTGTTTATGTGAATATATGTATGTGCATATACAAATGTACATACATATATGTTCATGCTTAATTGTATGTTTATGTGAGTATGTTTATGTGAATACTTCAATGTATACATATGAACATGTTCAAGTGCACAATTATATTTTAATGCGTATATGTTTAATTGTTTATACTTACAAAAAAGTGTTACAAGTTGAGCTCATTGTGTTGAATGATTATTTGTATGAATATACTACACCTCCCCTTTTTAGTGAATAACGTAATATTATGGAATTATTGTAATGATTATTGATATAGAAAAGTAAAATAAAGGTAAATTAAAGGTGTATTTTAGGAATTTTTTTTTTGTGTCTCTTCAGACAAATTTTCTTTCTCTTGTTTTTTTTTTTTTTGAAATTGCATTAATTTGTTTTCAATAATAGATGAATCCATAAAGATTTTTGTTTTTTTTTTTTTTTTTTTTTTTTGTAAAATTACTTAAGTATTATGAAAATTATAAAATGTATGTTATTATTTTTACGGTTGATCATTCCGAAAATGGTTTTAGTGTTTTTATGAACCTTTTGGTTTTTATTCTTATTATCTGCTATTAATATATTGTCATTGTCTTCTATACTCACTACCTTATAAGGCCCTATATATTTAGCATCTAGTTTATGACCTATTTCTTTTCTTAATAAAACTTTATCTCCTATGTTTAAATCGAAATTGGAAATATTTTTGTCGTAGCATTTTTTATTATTTAACTTATGGTTTTCTAACATTATCCTAGCACTTTTATATGCTATTTCTATTCTAAATTTTATTTCCTTAGAGTAGTCGTCTAAATTGTATATTGGATCTATTCTATCTATTTTATTAAAATCTATGAACTGATTTGGTAGTCTTCCAAATACTAGTTCATATGGACAATATTCATGCACTGCCGAGGGTGTTGTGTTGTAACAATAAGTGAAATATTGTATCCAAGCATCCCAATCGGACTTATCTGCTGATATGTATGAACGAATATATTCATTGAATGTTCTATGACTTCGTTCTATTGTCCCTAAAGTCTGGTAGTGGTATTCTGTAGATGCCAGATTTTTAATCTTCATGTACTTGCATATATCTGTTATAATCTGGTTTTTATACTCAGTTCCCATGTCCGTAATGAGTGTTTTCATTGGAACGTACTGTAATATACAATTTTCGAATATAGCTTTAGCTACATTACTTGCACTCTTAGATGCAACTGGAATGGCTATTAGGTATTTTGTCAGATCGCATATCAATGTGACAATATAGTCTTTTTCATTATCTGATTTTGGTAGCGGACCTATTGTGTCCACTATAACCTTATCAAAAGCCTTCGCTGGTGTTTCTGTTATTATCATGGGAGTCTTCGTATGTGTCGTCGTTTTTGACACCTGGCATTTATGACATCTCCTTATGTACTCTTTGATATGGCGTCCCATATTTTTCCAATAGTAGGGAAACGAAGCAATAATCTACACGAAACTAAAAGACGCAAACACTGTAACAAACACATTTCTAAAAGTCCTACAAGATATCAAGAACTGGGCAAATTCTTCTGGTGCCTCGCTATCAATAGAAAAATGCAAAGTACTTCAGTGTGCAGCTTTAAGTGTGCAGCTTTAAGAAATAATTTAGAAGCTAGACTAAACATAATCTTTGTTCAAAATTCTCCCACATACACCTAAATGTCCTAATTAATATTACCAGAGCAATAATTTTCTCTAAGTTGGATTACGGCCTTCCAATATATGGATGGAGACGAACGCGAACATAAGACAAGTTCAAGTTCCTTACCATTGCGCTGTCCGACGAAGTATTAATGCATTTCCTACATCGCCGATCAAATGTATCCTAGCGGAGGCAGGACTTCCATCGATAAAAGACAGATTGTACGAAACCACCGCAAAACTTATACCAAAACTATGCACAATATCAAACGTACGGCTAAACAAAAATTGTGTAAACGCAAGCAAGACCAAAAGGAAGTACAAAACTCCTATCCACCATACGTCGGTGGGCCATTATACTAAAAGAAATAAAAATTGAACTACCGATTCACTCAAACAGAAAAGCCCATGTTCCGCCATGGTTGCATCAGGATACGTCCATTAATCTAGCGCTGCAAACGCACAAAAAAGAAATTACACAAAGCGTTATATACAGAAAACTATTCCTGGAAAAAAGCGAGAAACTAATCGCCTGGACCTGGTTGTTTACGGATGCCACCAAATCCGTAGCCGGGACCGTAGTCGACAAAAAAAATCCCTAATTCCAGGAGGTTTACTGCCCGAACAGTATACCATATTCACCGCCGAGGCCCTAGCTATCCTAAATGCTTGAATATTCGCCCAAAACAATAAAGGGAAATTTGTAATTTTCTCCGACAGCCTATCCGCAATTTTTGCAGTAAAAAAATCTAAACTGCCATAACCACCTTATAAAAGAAATTGGGAGTATTTGCACCACGAAAAAGATTATCCTTTTTTGGGTCCCCAGTCATCAAGGAATATACACACTTCAACGCGACAGGATTACCGCAATGACTCACGAACATCTGCTTTCCATCGAACCTTCCAAACGATGCACTTGCGGTGACAGACTCACCACCAGACACATCTTAGACCTATGCCCCAACTTGGCAAGAATCGGAAGAATGATATTTAATCAACAAAAAGCTACAAACTTCCTAAAAACAGTCAACGAAAGCAACATTATTATCATTTACAAATTTGTAAAACAAGCTAGAAGTATAAAAGAAATTTAAAATAGGCTCGCCAATAGAAACTAAAAAAAAAAAAAAACAGCCGTCGAAGGCCATAGAAGCTAGTATGCTCTAAACTATATTAGACATAATATTTCATTCAGTGGCGGACCGTGCATTCGATTTTGGGGGGGAAATCGAAGATAAAAAATTTTTTTCAAACAAGTACGGAAGAAATTTCATTTTTAAATACCTATATTATTTCTTAATATTTTAATATTTTTGTAAGTCAAAAATAATATATACTTACATAGAGAGTTTTCAAACTTGATTTTTGGTATATTATATTACGCGTAGATGACAAATCTACAATTGATCATGGAATATACGTTAATGAGATTAATAACACAAATAAGTTGCTGTCTCAAACATAAATTACAAAACCATTCGGTGTGCTCCTAGATTTGCAAACCGTTGATTGATATCTTCTGGTTTTGCTTCAATGTCATAATGAAGCAGTGTCAGCAGTAATCAGCAGTGCTAGGCCTCCCAATCTATTCTGTAGCATAGTTGTTCTTAGCCATGTTTTCACACAAAGACCGTTCGGGGCTTGCATTTGTGACGCACATTGTACATAAAATTCTGAGCGTGAATTGTAGGATAGATATCTTTGTCGCAAAGTTCCAATGTTTCCAAAGCACTAACTGGTGTCGCAGAGTTTTTCGGAGAAATCTGGGTAATCTTATTTTTCCAAAACTACTGCAAGTGGGTCATTTCTCCTTTGAGTCTCAGATGCAAAAGTTTTTCTGGTTTCTTAAGTAGAATGACGAATCGTTGAATTAAACCGTCGAATAAATCTGTATTTTCGTTTGATGTCATATAATTAACATTTTTTGGAAGCAATGAACATAATTTAAAGGCATCTAGAACTTCTTGAGAAAATCGAATTTTTAAATCTTCAATAATATTTTCCAGAAGTGGAATATTGTAAAAACCTCCTTCGACCGGGTTCCATTAGGTTATAAATATATATAAATAATAAGAGCAGACACGTCTGTGTCGTTTGATTGAAGTTTTAGAATTGATTCTTTATTCCAAATTATTCTTTTGCTTAGGCTAATTTTACATATATATTCTTATGCTGCGACTTATGCGACAGCTACAAAAGAGAGGGAGAGTGTCAGTACATACATACATACTGATGGAGCGCATGCATCAAAGTGCGGTCACACGCTGGCCTGGCTCTAGCTCATGTTACGCTTGTGCATACAGTGTTTATGTGAATATATGTATGTGCATATACAAATGTACATACATATATGTTCATGCTTAATTGTATGTTTATGTGAGTATGTTTATGTGAATACTTCAATGTATACATATGAACATGTTCAAGTGCACAATTATATTTTAATGCGTATATGTTTAATTGTTTATACTTACAAAAAAGTGTTACAAGTTGAGCTCATTGTGTTGAATGATTATTTGTATGAATATACTACACCTCCCCTTTTTAGTGAATAACGTAATATTATGGAATTATTGTAATGATTATTGATATAGAAAAGTAAAATAAAGGTAAATTAAAGGTGTATTTTAGGAATTTTTTTTTGTGTCTCTTCAGACAAATTTTCTTTCTCTTGTTTTTTTTTTTTTTTGAAATTGCATTAATTTGTTTTCAATAATAGATGAATCCATAAAGATTTTTGTTTTTTTTTTTTTTTTTTTTTTTGTAAAATTACTTAAGTATTATGAAAATTATAAAATGTATGTTATTATTTTTACGGTTGATCATTCCGAAAATGGTTTTAGTCTGTTTTTATGAACCTTTTGGTTTTTATTCTTATTATCTGCTTTTAATATATTGTCATTTTCTTCTATACTCACTACCTTATAAGGCCCTATATATTTAGCATCTAGTTTATGACCTATTTCTTTTCTTAATAAAACTTTATCTCCTGTGTTTAAATTGAAATCGGAAATATGTTTGTCGTAGTATTTCTTATTACTTAACTTATGGTTTTCTAACATTATCCTAGCTCTTTTATATGCTATTTCTATTCTAAACTTTATTTCCTTAGAGTAGGTGTCTAAATTGTATATTGGATCTATTCTATCTATTTTGTTAAAATCTATGAACTGATTTGGTAGTCTTCCAAATACTAGTTCGTATGGACAATATTCATGCACTGCCGAGGGTGTTGTGTTGTAACAATAAGTGAAATATTTTATCCAAGCATCCCAATCGGACTTATCTGCTGATATGTATGAACGAATATATTCATTGAATGTTCTATGACTTCGTTCTATTGTCCCTAAAGTCTGGTAGTGGTATTCTGTAGATGCCAGATTTTTAATCTTCATGTACTTGCATATATCTGTTATAATCTGGTTTTTATACTCAGTTCCCATGTCCGTAATGAGTGTTTTCATTGGAACGTACTGTAATATACAATTTTCGAATATAGCTTTAGCTACATTACTTGCACTCTTAGATGCAACTGGAATGGCTATTAGGTATTTTGTCAGATCGCATATCAATGTGACAATATAGTCTTTTTCATTATCTGATTTTGGTAGCGGACCTATTGTGTCCACTATAACCTTATCAAAAGCCTTCGCTGGTGTTTCTGTTATTATCATGGGAGTCTTCGTATGTGTCGTCGTTTTTGACACCTGGCATTTATGACATCTCCTTATGTACTCTTTGATATGGCGTCCCATATTTTTCCAATAGTAGGGTCTTTTGATTTTTGCCAGCGTTCTGTAATGCCAGTGTGACCTCCTTGAATTGGATCATGATATGTAGACAGTATTGCTTCTTTTTCGTTTTCTATTAGGGTCACCGGCTGGAGTAGCGCTACTCTTAATGTTTTCAATATAGTATTTTTAAAAGAATCTATTGAAATAATTTCAAAGATCTTTCACTCGGTGCCAATTTTAGTTGGCTGATTTCAAGTATTCCGGCTTGCATTGCAAGCCTTTGGAAGAACTGACCTAAGTCGAGAATTCCATTGGTATACAAATCGCTAACTTCAACTCTTGCCATAACTTTCTTTCCATGTTTCAGTGAACATTTAGATTCTGTTATTCGCAAGGTCACTACTTTCAGTACCTGGTCATTATTGATGACTTCGTATACGTTGGGCCTAGAAGCATTTTGAAATTTTTGCCTTGGCAAAAGTTCTTCTTTATTAACTGCGCAGTTTTTCTGTCTACTTTGTTGCCTGGTAGTGACTTTCAGGACTTTTATACTCATATCTTTTAATTCGGATATAGTTATCCGCGATAAGGCGTCTGCCACAAAATTGTCTTTACCTCGCAAATACTCTACTGTAAAGTCGTACTCTTCCAATTCTAGCCGCATGCGTGTTAGTTTTGAACTCGGGTTGACCATGGAGAATAAATATGTTAATGGTCTATGGTCTGTTCGCACTGTGAAGTGTTTTCCATATATATATGGTCGAAAATGTGTTATTGCCCAATGTATTGCTGCTAGCTCTTGTTCTGTAGTACTCTTGCTGCATTCACCTTTAGTGGAACTGGAAGCTGGAGTCCATTATAGTTATGTGTTAAAACTGCTCCACATGCTTGCTTGCTTGCATCTGTGATTATGGTTGAACGAGCTTTTCTTTTAAGTATTGGAATGCATTTTCGCATTCTGCTGTCCATTCGAATGGAACATTCTTTTTACATAATCTTGTTATGTGCCGGGAATATTCGGCGAAATTTTTTATGAAACGTCTATAATAATTGCAAAATGCAACGAAACGTCTAGCACTATCTGCATCATGTGGGACTGGATAATTCTTAATGACGTCAAATTTTGTGTCGTCTGGCAAGATTCCTTTGTCTGTGCATTTGTGACCTAGGGAATGTCACCTCATGCATAAAAAATGAGCATTTTTCTGGATGCAGTTTTAGATTGTTTTTTCTGCAAAGTTTAAAAACATCTACTAAATTTTTAATCATATGTTTTTCAGAACAACCAATAACGATTAAATCATCCATATAGATAAAAGCTTGGCTGGGCTCAAGCCCTGAGAATGCTATTGTCATCATTCTCTGAAATGAGTTGGGTGCTATTTTTTGACCGAAAGGTAATCGCGTGAAGCGATATGAGCCATTGCTCGTTGAAAAAGACGTTATATCTCTTGATTTTTCTTCTAGTTCTACTTGATGAAAACCTGACATTAAGTCAAGGCAGGAAAAATATTTTGCTCTTCCCAATTGATCAAGAATATCATCAATTCTGGGGAGCGGAAACTTATCTGACAGCAATTTTTTGTTTATTTGACGATAGTCAATTACTAATCGCCAGTTTTTTTCTTTAGATCCCGAAAGTGTTTTTTTTTTGGACTAGTAAGAGTGGGCTATTATAAGGCGAAACAGACGGTTCAACAATACCCTGTTCAATTAACTTGTCCAACTTGTCGCTGGATCTCGTCTATTTGGCTATGCGGACTCCGGTAATTTTTCACATATACCAATTCATCATCCTTAGGTCTTAATATTTGTTTATAAAAATTATTTGTTGTGATCGGTTCGGTGTCAAGTCCGAACACATCACTATACTCAGTGCATAACTTTTCGAGTTTGTCTTTGAATAGTTCTGGGAAATTTTTCTTCAATTTATGAATTACAGATTCTTTTCTTATATCTTTGGTATTTTGAACTATATCGTAGTTCGAAAGTGATTCAAATTTTAAATTGTTAAATCCTACTATTTGGCAATTATCTGTGGTATTTAAGAATCGGACAAAAGTACTTTGGGCTGTTGCAATAGTGTTTGCAACATAAACGCCCGGTTTAATTTCTTGTTTGGAATTAAAATGTTATCTTCTGATGAAGATAGTTCTATTTTGCGTACCACTTGGGATCTTGCTGGTAGAAGTGTTGAGTTATTACCAGAATTAAATGTTATTGGTTTGTTAATGTTTGTGGTCTAAGTATAAACCAATCTTCTGAATTGCCGTAATCTATTTTGCAATTAAAAGTTTTTATGAAATCTAATCCTATTATTCCATCTCATGGGATTGCGAAATCTGAATGAAGCAGATGAAATTCGTATGGAATAATATATTTATCTGTCTGCAATTCTATTGAGACTAGGCCTTTGAAGTTTATTACTCCTTCTCCTATGCCTCGAATGTCTACAGTTTTATTTACTTTGATGTCGTGAAATACATCAGAATTTTCTTTTATTATTGAAATATCTGCACCGGTGTCAATTAAAAATGTTATTTTCTTATTGGTTTTAACATTCCTAAATGATACGAAATTATTAAGACTTAGGTTAATAGAGTATACTTTATTTTTTAATTCTGAGCATTTGGAGGAGCTTGTCCGTTTCCCTGGTCGCTTTGGGTGATTCGGACATTTGTATTGTTATAACCATTCTGTTGGTTATTTGTGTTTTGTCTATTATTGTTTTGTTGTCCACCTCCACGGCCGCCTCTTCGGTAGCGTGAATTATTTCGGCCTCGTTGGCCTCTGTGGGCATCGTTATTGCTCCAACTCGAATTGTTATTGTTCCAATTCGAGTTGTTTCTCCAGTTACCATTATTGTTGTAGTGGCGTCTACCGCGGTCATTATGCAGAGCATAAAAAATGGTATTATTTTGGACACTTCCCGTGGAGCCCGACTCTACTGAAAGAGTGGTAAATCTAGTGATGGCTTCTTTGGCTGAATCAAAGTTTCCCGATTCCATTAGTAGCTGGACTCTTTGACTTTTGGTATGACTTACCATAGCATTTACTGCCACTTTGGTAGTGTATTTTATTGCCTGTTCATTTGGAAGACCATCCGAAAAATATGCGCCTTTTAGGGCGTCGGTCAACTCAGTAATCTCCTTTGTGTATGAAACACAGTTATTAGGGTTTCTCTGCAGATTTTAAATTTTCGCTGTTAAAAGATCCACTGATTCACCCTTGAAGATTGTTGACAGCTTTTGTATTACTTCGTCAATCGTTGTTTCAGAGCTTAGCGTATTACCCGCTTGACCTTTCAATTTTGATTTTATGATTTCGATGGCTACTGCTTCATGCGTTTCTTTTATGGTATCAAGTACGCGAAGCGCCCCAATGAAACCTTGTAGGTTTTTAATGTCACCATCGAGGAATGGTAGCAGCCTGGTGGCTGTGTTTATGAATTCTACCACTGTTTGAGTCATTTTGTTGCTTCCTTTTGGAATTGCTGGTTTATTATGACTTATGATTGACTGATGAGAACTCACTGATGGTTCTTCTTCATCAGCCATTAGTTGCGTTTTTTCTTCCAGCACTATTGAAGTTTCCAAATCAGGTGTTTGTTTAAATTCAATATTGTGTCTGTTTAGCACAGTTATTGCTTTTTGTTTGCAATCACTGTAGAACGCATTTGCGGCTGTTTTTTGCCCTGTCTTTAGTTTGCTATAGTGCTCAGTAAATACTGCTCTAATAGCTTGAAGCTTCTCAGTAATTATTTTCGTGTTTGGTTACTGTGTCTTGGGATGTTTCTCTGTTTTGCGAGAGGCACTTACAAGATTTAGTTAATTCTTGTGCGTGTATTCTAGCTTTTCCTATTATATCATTCCTATTATCCTATTATCTGTTAAGTCTATTGGTTCTGTACTCGATTCTGCTAAGTCTATCAGCGCGATTGATTCCTTGAAAAGTTCGTGGACCCATCCGGGCACGTCTTTACTTAATGGAGTCTTAGCTAACAATCTACTATAAGCCACTTTTATGGATTTTTCCATAAGATCTACAATATTTTTTGTAAATTTGTAGTTGTGGGCTATCCAATACCTTATTTACTTGTATTTGTGATTTGTTTCACCTGATTGTATCAGGAAATCGAGGAAAGGTAGATATTTTTGTAGCCTTTTTGTTTTTATCTTATCCATAATCTACACTAAATTGTTAGGCCTATTAATATGGGTGTACGTATAAAAAAAGGCGTTTAGACTTACTGCCTCGGTTCCTCCATTCGGTAGAAACGATATGTGCCTGCTGAATTGGAAAAGCAACATACATATGGTACTGTGAAGATGAAACTCATCTGTACCCTAGAGCTTCCTTGAACTGGGAAATCTTCTCCCGTTATATTTAGGTAAGCTGACTTAATTTGTACCAAGCTTATTGAGTTGTGTGATGAATTGATTTGCTCATTTCTAAAAACCTCAAATAAACCTTGGACAATACTGGGATGCCTAGCGTTTATTCTTTTTTTTTTAATTTTTTTATTCGCGTGTGTGCATATGTATTCTTAGACCTTATCTAGGTCATTAGCTTGGCTTATGGCTCTTTTGATCACACATTTATTGTGTAATAGAAAAGCTTTATATAAAACATATGCGCACATTATTACGACGATTATCAATAACAATATGTTCGTTAATCTCAAGTCAGTATTTGATGATTCGATTTTATTTATTACATTAGCAGTGGAGTCCACTGATTTTGTTTCTATTAACCCCATTGTGGGTGTAAGAGCTATTTTATCAAATTTACTTATGGAATTATCGAACATATGGAGTTTATAAAAAAATTTTTTTTTTTGTATAATTTAATAATAATCTCACTGAATAACGATCCTATATGAGACAATTTTAATTTAGCAAATTGAATATGACAAATACACGGAAAAAATAGGGAACAAAAGCCCATAGAAAACAGCTCAAAATCTTTTGTTTAGAAATTACTTCAAATGAGCCAAAAAAAAATTTGGTCTTCGGTTTTGTAGGCTTTACCAACTTTTTTCGCTTCATTTGGTTGTTACAATTCCCAACCAATTCTAGCGTTGAAGACATGGTATGGCTATTGCAATTCCGGAGTTCTTTAGCAAAGTCTGCTGATGATAGAACTTGGTAGTTCTTGAAATAGCTATACAGACAACCTGCTCACCTTTTTGTGCTGCCTTTGAAATAATCTTCTTTTGGAAGATTGACCTCGAGCCGGCTTAACTGCAAGGTTTGATTTAAATTTCAATAGGTCGTAATCTAACCAGATAACACCAACGGAAGGCACGCCGTTACTTTGGAATTTTTATTCCAAAAAAAAAAAAAAAACCCTTATTCTATGTGGTACAATATACCGTATATGAAATAACAGGTCGTGATATTAGTTTGGTAAGGCGAAGCTCTTACACTAATTTTTCATAGCGCCCAAGGGGATGCACAAAAAGGTGGTCTTCGGTTTTGTAGGCTTTACCAACTTTTTTCGCTTCATTTGGTTGTTACAATTCCCAACCAATTCTAGCGTTGAAGACATGGTATGGCTATTGCAATTCCGGAGTTCTTTAGCAAAGTCTGCTGATGATAGAACTTGGTAGTTCTTGAAATAGCTATACAGACAACCTGCTCACCTTTTTGTGCTGCCTTTGAAATAATCTTCTTTTGGAAGATTGACCTCGAGCCGGCTTAACTGCAAGGTTTGATTTAAATTTCAATAGGTCGTAATCTAACCAGATAACACCAACGGAAGGCACGCCGTTACTTTGGAATTTTTATTCCAAAAAAAAAAAAAACCCTTATTCTATGTGGTACAATATACCGTATATGAAATAACAGGTCGTGATATTAGTTTGGTAAGGCGAAGCTCTTACACTAATTTTTCATAGCGCCCAAGGGGATGCACAAAAAGGTGGTCTTCGGTTTTGTAGGCTTTACCAACTTTTTTCGCTTCATTTGGTTGTTACAATTCCCAACCAATTCTAGCGTTGAAGATATGGTATGGCTATTGCAATTCCGGAGTTCTTTAGCAAAGTCTGCTGATGATAGAACTTGGTAGTTCTTGAAATAGCTATACAGACAACCTGCTCACCTTTTTGTGTTGCCTTTGAAATAATCTTCTTTTGGAAGATTGACCTCGATCCGGCTAAACTGCAAGGTTTGATTTAAATTGCAATAGGTCGTAATCTAACCAGATAACACCAACGGAAGGCACGCCGTTACTTTGCAATTTTTATTCCAAAAAAAAAAACCCTTATTCTATGTGGTACAATATACCGTATATGAAATAACAGGTCGTGATATTAGTTTGGTAAGGCGAAGCTCTTACACTAACTTTTCATAGCGCCTAAGGGTATGCACAAAAAGGTGGTCTTCGGTTTTGTAGGCTTTACCAACTTTTTTCGCTTCATTTGGTTGTTACAATTTCCAACCAATTCTAGCGTCGAAGACATGGTATGGCATTGCAATTCCGGAGTTCTTTAGCAAAGTCTGCTGATGATAGAACTTGGCAGTTCTTGAAATAGCTATACAGACAACCTGCTCACCTTTTTGTGTTGCCTTTGAAATAATCTTCTTTGGAAGATTGACCTCGAGCCGGCTAAACTGCAAGGTTTGATTTAAATTTCAATAGGTCGTAATCTAACCAGATAACACCAACGGAAGGCACGCCGTAACTTTGGAATTTTTATTCCAAAAAAAAAAAAAAAAAAAAAAACACTTTTTCTATGTGGTACAATATACCGTATATGAAATAACAGGTCGTGATATTAGTTTGGTAAGGCGAAGCTCTTACACTAATTTTTCATAGCGCCTAAGGGTGTATTGTCTCGACGTTGACGCGTACAATGCGAAGTGGCCCATACGACACCAGGACATAGCCTGTTTCGCGCGAGCCCAAGCAGAGCGCTGTCCACCTCCCGCCCGACCGACCGTGGAGCGCAGCCGTATATCGGACGGCACGATCGCGTGGACAAATACAAGTATAACGGGCAAACAATTAAAAATTAGATTAACTACAGCAAATTACGAGATAAATGTGCTAAAATAGAGTTTTTCACAAGAGAAAGAGAGGCTTCTGAACTAATTACGGGATACAGAAGATTGTAATCAGAACATAGGACTCGAAAAGGTTCATGCAAAGAATAGTTAGAACTACAATGTTTTAAAGATAGAGGAATAAAATTTCTAGTAGGTCTACGGGGTACAGATAGGTTTAACTGGTTCAATAGCTCAGGAGAGTCTATTTCACCTATTAAAAGTTTATGAATAAAGATAGCACCAAGCATTACTCAACGATTAATTAATGAAGGAAGATTGATTAAAAAAAGCCTACTAGAGTATGATGGCAAATTGACATTGCGATCCCAATTTAGACCACAAAGAGCAAATAGCAGAAATTGCTTTTGAACAGATTCAATTTTACTTTGGTGCGTCTCATATTGAGGTGACCATATGCACAAAAAGGTGGTCTTCGGTTTTGTAGGCTTTACCAACTTTTTTCGCTTCATTTGGTTGTTACAATTCCCAACCAATTCTAGCGTTGAAGACATGGTATGGCTATTGCAATTCCGGAGTTCTTTAGCAAAGTCTGCTGATGATAGAACTTGGTAGTTCTTGAAATAGCTATACAGACAACCTGCTCACCTTTTTGTGTTGCCTTTGAAATAATCTTCTTTTGGAAGATTGACCTCGAGCCGGCTAAACGGCAAGGTTTGTTTTAAATTTCAATAGGTCGGAATCTAACCAGATAACACCAACGGAAGGCACGCCGTTACTTTGGAATTTTTAGTCCAAAAAAAAAAAAAAAACCCTTTTTCTATGTGGTACAATATATCGTATATGAAATAACAGGTCGTGATATAAGTAGGTAAGGCGAAGCTCTTACATTAATTTTTCATAGCGCCTAAGGGTATTCACAAAGGTGGTCTTCGGTTTTGTAGGCTTTACCAACTTTTTTCGCTTCATTTGGTTGTTACAATTCCCAACCAATTCTAGCATTGAAGACATGGTATGGCTATTGCAATTCCGGAGTTCTTTAGCAAAGTCTGCTGATAATAGAACTTGGCAGTTCTTGAAATAGCTATACAGACAACCTGCTCACCTTTTTGTGTTGCCTTTGAAATAATCTTTTTGGAAGATTGACCTCGAGCCGGCTAAACGGCAAGGTTTGATTTAAATTTCAATAGGTCGTAATCTAACCAGATAACACCAACGGAAGCCACGCTGTTACTTTGGAATTTTTATTCCAAAAAAAAAAAAAAAACCCTTTTTCTATGTGGTACAATATACCGTATATGCAATAACAGGTCGTGATATTAGTTTGGTAAGGCGAAGCTCTTACACTAATTTATCATAGCGCCTAAGGGTATATTGTCTGGACGTTGACGCGTACAATGCGAAGTGGCCCATACGACATCAGGACATAGCCTGTTTCGCGCGAGCCCAAGCAGAGCGCTGTCCACCTCCCGCCCGACCGACCGTGGGGCGCAGCCGTATATCGGACGGCACGATCGCATGGATAAATACAAGTATAACGGACAAACAATTAAAAATTAGATTAACTACAGCTAATTACGAGATAAATGTGCTAAAATAAAGTTTTTCACAAGAGAAAGAGAGGCTTCTGAACTAATTACGGGATACAGAAGATTGTAATCAGAACATAGGACTCGAAAAGGTTCATGCAAAGAATAGTTAGAACTACAATGTTTTAAAGATAGAGGAATAAAATTTCTAGTAGGTCTACGGGGTACAGATAGGTTTAACTGGTTCAATAGCTCAGGAGAGTTTATTTTACCTATTAAAAGTTTATGAATAAAGATAGCACCAAGCATTACTCTACGATTAATTAATGAAGGCAGATTGATTAAAAGAAGCCTACTAGAGTATGATGGCAAATTGACATTGCGATCCCAATTTAGACCACAAAGAGCAAATAGCAGAAATTGCTTTTGAACAGATTCAATTTTACTTTGGTGCGTCTCATATTGAGGTGACCATATGCACAAAAAGGTGGTCTTCGGTTTTGTAGGCTTTACCAACTTTTTTCGCTTCATTTGGTTGTTACAATTCCCAACCAATTCTAGCGTTGAAGACATGGTATGGCTATTGCAATTCCGGAGTTCTTTAGCAAAGTCTGCTGATGATAGAACTTGGTAGTTCTTGAAATAGCTATACAGACAACCTGCTCACCTTTTTGTGTTGCCTTTGAAATAATCTTCTTTTGGAAGATTGACCTCGAGCCGGCTAAACTGCAAGGTTTGTTTTAAATTTCAATAGGTCGGAATCTAACCAGATAACACCAACGGAAGGCACGCCGTTACTTTGGAATTTTTTGTCCAAAAAAAAAAAAAAACCCTTTTTCTATGTGGTACAATATATCGTATATGAAATAACAGGTCGTGATATAAGTAGGTAAGGCGAAGCTCTTACATTAATTTTTCATAGCGCCTAAGGGTATTCACAAAGGTGGTCTTCGGTTTTGTAGGCTTTACCAACTTTTTTCGCTTCATTTGGTTGTTACAATTCCCAACCAATTCTAGCGTTGAAGACATGGTATGGCTTTTGCAATTCCGGAGTTCTTTAGCAAAGTCTGCTGATGATAGAACTTGGTAGTTCTTGAAATAGCTATACAGACAACCTGCTCACCTTTTTGTGTTGCCTTTGAAATAATCTTCTTTTGGAAGATTGACCTCGAGCCTGCTAAACTGCAAGGTTTGTTTTAAATTTCAATAGGTCGGAATCTAACCAGATAACACCAACGGAAGGCACGCCGTTACTTTGGAATTTTTAGTCCAAAAAAAGCAAAAAACCCTTTTTCTATGTGGTACAATATGCCGTATATGCAATAACAGGTCGTGATATTAGTTTGGTAAGGCGAAGCTCTTACACTAATTTATCATAGCGCCTAAGGGTATATTGTCTGGACGTTGACGCGTACAATGCGAAGTGGCCCATACGACATCAGGACATAGCCTGTTTCGCGCGAGCCCAAGCAGAGCGCTGTCCACCTCCCGCCCGACCGACCGTGGGGCGCAGCCGTATATCGGACGGCACGATCGCATGGATAAATACAAGTATAACGGACAAACAATTAAAAATTAGATTAACTACAGCTAATTACGAGATAAATGTGCTAAAATAGAGTTTTTCACAAGAGAAAGAGAGGCTTCTGAACTAATTACGGGATACAGAAGATTGTAATCAGAACATAGGACTCGAAAAGGTTCATGCAAAGAATAGTTAGAACTACAATGTTTTAAAGATAGAGGAATAAAATTTCTAGTAGGTCTACGGGGTACAGATAGGTTTAACTGGTTCAATAGCTCAGGAGAGTCTATTTCACCTATTAAAAGTTTATGAATAAAGATAGCACCAAGCATTACTCTACGATTAATTAATGAAGGAAGATTGATTAAAAGAAGCCTACTAGAGTATGATGGCAAATTGACATTGCGATCCCAATTTAGACCACAAAGAGCAAATAGCAGAAATTGCTTTTGAACAGATTCAATTTTACTTTGGTGCGTCTCATATTGAGGTGACCATATGCACAAAAAGGTGGTCTTCGGTTTTGTAGGCTTTACCAACTTTTTTCGCTTCATTTGGTTGTTACAATTCCCAACCAATTCTAGCGTTGAAGACATGGTATGGCTATTGCAATTCCGGAGTTCTTTAGCAAAGTCTGCTGATGATAGAACTTGGTAGTTCTTGAAATAGCTATACAGACAACCTGCTCACCTTTTTGTGTTGCCTTTGAAATAATCTTCTTTTGGAAGATTGACCTCGAGCCGGCTAAACTGCAAGGTTTGTTTTAAATTTCAATAGGTCGGAATCTAACCAGATAACACCAACGGAAGGCACGCCGTTACTTTGGAATTTTTAGTCCAAAAAAAAAAACAACCCTTTTTCTATGTGGTACAATATATCGTATATGAAATAACAGGTCGTGATATAAGTAGGTAAGGCGAAGCTCTTACATTAATTTTTCATAGCGCCTAAGGGTATTCACAAAGGTGGTCTTCGGTTTTGTAGGCTTTACCAACTTTTTTCGCTTCATTTGGTTGTTACAATTCCCAACCAATTCTAGCATTGAAGACATGGTATGGCTATTGCAATTCCGGAGTTCTTTAGCAAAGTCTGCTGATAATAGAACTTGGCAGTTCTTGAAATAGCTATACAGACAACCTGCTCACCTTTTTGTGTTGCCTTTGAAATAATCTTTTTTGGAAGATTGACCTCGAGCCGGCTAAACGGCAAGGTTTGATTTAAATTTCAATAGGTCGTAATCTAACCAGATAACACCAACGGAAGCCACGCTGTTACTTTGGAATTTTTATTCCAAAAAAAAAAAAAAAACCCTTTTTCTATGTGGTACAATATACCGTATATGCAATAACAGGTCGTGATATTAGTTTGGTAAGGCGAAGCTCTTACACTAATTTATCATAGCGCCTAAGGGTATATTGTCTGGACGTTGACGCGTACAATGCGAAGTGGCCCATACGACATCAGGACATAGCCTGTTTCGCGCGAGCCCAAGCAGAGCGCTGTCCACCTCCCGCCCGACCGACCGTGGGGCGCAGCCGTATATCGGACGGCACGATCGCATGGATAAATACAAGTATAACGGACAAACAATTAAAAATTAGATTAACTACAGCTAATTACGAGATAAATGTGCTAAAATAAAGTTTTTCACAAGAGAAAGAGAGGCTTCTGAACTAATTACGGGATACAGAAGATTGTAATCAGAACATAGGACTCGAAAAGGTTCATGCAAAGAATAGTTAGAACTACAATGTTTTAAAGATAGAGGAATAAAATTTCTAGTAGGTCTACGGGGTACAGATAGGTTTAACTGGTTCAATAGCTCAGGAGAGTCTATTTCACCTATTAAAAGTTTATGAATAAAGATAGCACCAAGCATTACTCTACGATTAATTAATGAAGGCAGATTGATTAAAAGAAGCCTACTAGAGTATGATGGCAAATTGACATTGCGATCCCAATTTAGACCACAAAGAGCAAATAGCAGAAATTGCTTTTGAACAGATTCAATTTTACTTTGGTGCGTCTCATATTGAGGTGACCATATGCACAAAAAGGTGGTCTTCGGTTTTGTAGGCTTTACCAACTTTTTTCGCTTCATTTGGTTGTTACAATTCCCAACCAATTCTAGCGTTGAAGACATGGTATGGCTATTGCAATTCCGGAGTTCTTTAGCAAAGTCTGCTGATGATAGAACTTGGTAGTTCTTGAAATAGCTATACAGACAACCTGCTCACCTTTTTGTGTTGCCTTTGAAATAATCTTCTTTTGGAAGATTGACCTCGAGCCTGCTAAACTGCAAGGTTTGTTTTAAATTTCAATAGGTCGGAATCTAACCAGATAACACCAACGGAAGGCACGCCGTTACTTTGGAATTTTTTGTCCAAAAAAAGAAAAAAACCCTTTTTCTATGTGGTACAATATGCCGTATATGCAATAACAGGTCGTGATATTAGTTTGGTAAGGCGAAGCTCTTACACTAATTTATCATAGCGCCTAAGGGTATATTGTCTGGACGTTGACGCGTACAATGCGAAGTGGCCCATACGACATCAGGACATAGCCTGTTTCGCGCGAGCCCAAGCAGAGCGCTGTCCACCTCCCGCCCGACCGACCGTGGGGCGCAGCCGTATATCGGACGGCACGATCGCATGGATAAATACAAGTATAACGGACAAACAATTAAAAATTAGATTAACTACAGCTAATTACGAGATAAATGTGCTAAAATAGAGTTTTTCACAAGAGAAAGAGAGGCTTCTGAACTAATTACGGGATACAGAAGATTGTAATCAGAACATAGGACTCGAAAAGGTTCATGCAAAGAATAGTTAGAACTACCATGTTTTAAAGATAGAGGAATAAAATTTCTAGTAGGTCTACGGGGTACAGATAGGTTTAACTGGTTCAATAGCTCAGGAGAGTCTATTTCACCTATTAAAAGTTTATGAATAAAGATAGCACCAAGCATTACTCTACGATTAATTAATGAAGGAAGATTGATTAAAAGAAGCCTACTAGAGTATGATGGCAAATTGACATTGCGATCCCAATTTAGACCACAAAGAGCAAATAGCAGAAATTGCTTTTGAACAGATTCAATTTTACTTTGGTGCGTCTCATATTGAGGTGACCATATGCACAAAAAGGTGGTCTTCGGTTTTGTAGGCTTTACCAACTTTTTTCGCTTCATTTGGTTGTTACAATTCCCAACCAATTCTAGCGTTGAAGACATGGTATGGCTATTGCAATTCCGGAGTTCTTTAGCAAAGTCTGCTGATGATAGAACTTGGTAGTTCTTGAAATAGCTATACAGACAACCTGCTCACCTTTTTGTGTTGCCTTTGAAATAATCTTCTTTTGGAAGATTGACCTCGAGCCGGCTAAACTGCAAGGTTTGTTTTAAATTTCAATAGGTCGGAATCTAACCAGATAACACCAACGGAAGGCACGCCGTTACTTTGGAATTTTTAGTCCAAAAAAAAAAACAACCCTTTTTCTATGTGGTACAATATATCGTATATGAAATAACAGGTCGTGATATAAGTAGGTAAGGCGAAGCTCTTACATTAATTTTTCATAGCGCCTAAGGGTATTCACAAAGGTGGTCTTCGGTTTTGTAGGCTTTACCAACTTTTTTCGCTTCATTTGGTTGTTACAATTCCCAACCAATTCTAGCATTGAAGACATGGTATGGCTATTGCAATTCCGGAGTTCTTTAGCAAAGTCTGCTGATAATAGAACTTGGCAGTTCTTGAAATAGCTATACAGACAACCTGCTCACCTTTTTGTGTTGCCTTTGAAATAATCTTTTTGGAAGATTGACCTCGAGCCGGCTAAACGGCAAGGTTTGATTTAAATTTCAATAGGTCGTAATCTAACCAGATAACACCAACGGAAGCCACGCTGTTACTTTGGAATTTTTATTCCAAAAAAAAAAAAAACCCTTTTTCTATGTGGTACAATATACCGTATATGCAATAACAGGTCGTGATATTAGTTTGGTAAGGCGAAGCTCTTACACTAATTTATCATAGCGCCTAAGGGTATATTGTCTGGACGTTGACGCGTACAATGCGAAGTGGCCCATACGACATCAGGACATAGCCTGTTTCGCGCGAGCCCAAGCAGAGCGCTGTCCACCTCCCGCCCGACCGACCGTGGGGCGCAGCCGTATATCGGACGGCACGATCGCATGGATAAATACAAGTATAACGGACAAACAATTAAAAATTAGATTAACTACAGCTAATTACGAGATAAATGTGCTAAAATAAAGTTTTTCACAAGAGAAAGAGAGGCTTCTGAACTAATTACGGGATACAGAAGATTGTAATCAGAACATAGGACTCGAAAAGGTTCATGCAAAGAATAGTTAGAACTACAATGTTTTAAAGATAGAGGAATAAAATTTCTAGTAGGTCTACGGGGTACAGATAGGTTTAACTGGTTCAATAGCTCAGGAGAGTCTATTTCACCTATTAAAAGTTTATGAATAAAGATAGCACCAAGCATTACTCTACGATTAATTAATGAAGGCAGATTGATTAAAGGAAGCCTACTAGAGTATGATGGCAAATTGACATTGCGATCCCAATTTAGACCACAAAGAGCAAATAGCAGAAATTGCTTTTGAACAGATTCAATTTTACTTTGGTGCGTCTCATATTGAGGTGACCATATGCACAAAAAGGTGGTCTTCGGTTTTGTAGGCTTTACCAACTTTTTTCGCTTCATTTGGTTGTTACAATTCCCAACCAATTCTAGCGTTGAAGACATGGTATGGCTATTGCAATTCCGGAGTTCTTTAGCAAAGTCTGCTGATGATAGAACTTGGTAGTTCTTGAAATAGCTATACAGACAACCTGCTCACCTTTTTGTGTTGCCTTTGAAATAATCTTCTTTTGGAAGATTGACCTCGAGCCTGCTAAACTGCAAGGTTTGTTTTAAATTTCAATAGGTCGGAATCTAACCAGATAACACCAACGGAAGGCACGCCGTTACTTTGGAATTTTTTGTCCAAAAAAAAAAAAAAACCCTTTTTCTATGTGGTACAATATGCCGTATATGCAATAACAGGTCGTGATATTAGTTTGGTAAGGCGAAGCTCTTACACTAATTTATCATAGCGCCTAAGGGTATATTGTCTGGACGTTGACGCGTACAATGCGAAGTGGCCCATACGACATCAGGACATAGCCTGTTTCGCGCGAGCCCAAGCAGAGCGCTGTCCACCTCCCGCCCGACCGACCGTGGGGCGCAGCCGTATATCGGACGGCACGATCGCATGGATAAATACAAGTATAACGGACAAACAATTAAAAATTAGATTAACTACAGCTAATTACGAGATAAATGTGCTAAAATAGAGTTTTTCACAAGAGAAAGAGAGGCTTCTGAACTAATTACGGGATACAGAAGATTGTAATCAGAACATAGGACTCGAAAAGGTTCATGCAAAGAATAGTTAGAACTACCATGTTTTAAAGATAGAGGAATAAAATTTCTAGTAGGTCTACGGGGTACAGATAGGTTTAACTGGTTCAATAGCTCAGGAGAGTCTATTTCACCTATTAAAAGTTTATGAATAAAGATAGCACCAAGCATTACTCTACGATTAATTAATGAAGGAAGATTGATTAAAAGAAGCCTACTAGAGTATGATGGCAAATCGACATTGCGATCCCAATTTAGACCACAAAGAGCAAATAGCAGAAATTGCTTTTGAACAGATTCAATTTTACTTTGGTGCGTCTCATATTGAGGTGACCATATGCACAAAAAGGTGGTCTTCGGTTTTGTAGGCTTTACCAACTTTTTTCGCTTCATTTGGTTGTTACAATTCCCAACCAATTCTAGCGTTGAAGACATGGTATGGCTATTGCAATTCCGGAGTTCTTTAGCAAAGTCTGCTGATGATAGAACTTGGTAGTTCTTGAAATAGCTATACAGACAACCTGCTCACCTTTTTGTGTTGCCTTTGAAATAATCTTCTTTTGGAAGATTGACCTCGAGCCGGCTAAACTGCAAGGTTTGTTTTAAATTTCAATAGGTCGGAATCTAACCAGATAACACCAACGTTACTTTGGAATTTTTAGTCCAAAAAAAAAAAAAACCCTTTTTCTATGTGGTACAATATATCGTATATGAAATAACAGGTCGTGATATAAGTAGGTAAGGCGAAGCTCTTACATTAATTTTTCATAGCGCCTAAGGGTATTCACAAAGGTGGTCTTCGGTTTTGTAGGCTTTACCAACTTTTTTCGCTTCATTTGGTTGTTACAATTCCCAACCAATTCTAGCGTTGAAGACATGGTATGGCTATTGCAATTCCGGAGTTCTTTAGCAAAGTCTGCTGATGATAGAACTTGGCAGTTCTTGAAATAGCTATACAGACAACCTGCTCACCTTTTTGTGTTGCCTTTGAAATAATCTTTTTTGGAAGATTGACCTCGAGCCGGCTAAACGGCAAGGTTTGATTTAAATTTCAATAGGTCGTAATCTAACCAGATAACACCAACGGAAGCCACGCCGTTACTTTGGAATTTTTATTCCAAAAAAAAAAAAAAACCCTTTTTCTATGTGGTGCAATATACCGTATATGCAATAACAGGTCGTGATATTAGTTTGGTAAGGCGAAGCTCTTACACTAATTTATCATAGCGCCTAAGGGTATATTGTCTGGACGTTGACGCGTACAATGCGAAGTGGCCCATACGACATCAGGACATAGCCTGTTTCGCGCGAGCCCAAGCAGAGCGCTGTCCACCTCCCGCCCGACCGACCGTGGGGCGCAGCCGTATATCGGACGGCACGATCGCATGGATAAATACAAGTATAACGGACAAACAATTAAAAATTAGATTAACTACAGCTAATTACGAGATAAATGTGCTAAAATAGAGTTTTTCACAAGAGAAAGAGAGGCTTCTGAACTAATTACGGGATACAGAAGATTGTAATCAGAACATAGGACTCGAAAAGGTTCATGCAAAGAATAGTTAGAACTACAATGTTTTAAAGATAGAGGAATAAAATTTCTAGTAGGTCTACGGGGTACAGATAGGTTTAACTGGTTCAATAGCTCAGGAGAGTCTATTTCACCTATTAAAAGTTTATGAATAAAGATAGCACCAAGCATTACTCTACGATTAATTAATGAAGGCAGATTGATTAAAAGAAGCCTACTAGAGTATGATGGCAAATTGACATTGCGATCCCAATTTAGACCACAAAGAGCAAATAGCAGAAATTGCTTTTGAACAGATTCAATTTTACTTTGGTGCGTCTCATATTGAGGTGACCATATGCACAAAAAGGTGGTCTTCGGTTTTGTAGGCTTTACCAACTTTTTTCGCTTCATTTGGTTGTTACAATTCCCAACCAATTCTAGCGTTGAAGACATGGTATGGCTATTGCAATTCCGGAGTTCTTTAGCAAAGTCTGCTGATGATAGAACTTGGTAGTTCTTGAAATAGCTATACAGACAACCTGCTCACCTTTTTGTGTTGCCTTTGAAATAATCTTCTTTTGGAAGATTGACCTCGAGCCGGCTAAACTGCAAGTTTTGATTTAAATTTCAATAGGTCGTAATCTAACCAGATAACACCAACGGAAGGCACGCCGTTACTTTGGAATTTTTATTCCAAAAAAAAAAACCCTTTTTCTATGTGGTACAATATACCGTATATGAAATAACAGGTCGTGATATAAGTAGGTAAGGCGAAGCTCTTACATTAATTTTTCATAGCGCCTAAGGGTATTCACAAAGGTGGTCTTCGGTTTTGTAGGCTTTACTAACTTTTTTCGCTTCATTTGGATGTTACAATTTCCAACCAATTCCAGCGTTGAAGACATGGTATGGCTATTGCAATTCCGGAGTTCTTTAGCAAAGTCTGCTGATGATAGAACTTGGTAGTTCTTGAAATAGCTATACAGACAACCTGCTCACCTTTTTGTGTTGCCTTTGAAATAATCTTCTTTTGGAAGATTGACGTCGAGCCGGCTAAACTGCAAGGTTTGATTTAAATTTCAATAGGTCGTAATCTAATTATTAATTTAAAAAAACTATTAATTTTTTTTTTTAAAACAAAAGAAAAAAAATTTTAACTAGACTGTGTCTTGCACAGCGAGCCAGAGACGTGGAAAAATTATAGCGCATGTGGTTGGCTCACAATTCAGTAATACATTTCATTTGTTATTTAGAAATTATTTAAAAAAAAAAATTCTCTAACCACATTGTTAGTAATAGCCTAGCAGAAAGTTAGTAGTTCGCAAGTTGCACTTTCGTGCTTCAACTTGCTATTAGGCTTATAATTATAATTATTAAATTAAAGGCAAGTTAAGGCTTGCGCATTTCTGCGGCCCCCTTGCGTTTCTTCGCTCTTTGGCGAAGTTCTGCTTTCAGGTTGTCGATACGCTCTATGCAGCGTTGTCGGTCTTCTTCGTTGGTGCTGGCCTTTAGTAAATCCTGCTGCAGTCTTTTCTGGGTGAGCAGGCGTCTCACCTCACCGCCTCGTTTCGTCTTTTTGGGGATTCTCGTCTGCTGCCGGGCTCTTTACTCCTCTATTGTTAGTGCCCGTGGTCCATCGTTGGGATACAGCTCTAACGCTTCTTCTAGCGTCAGTGCATCCCTTTGCTCGACAGGAGCAGATTCCGCAAAGGGAATATCTTCACCGTTGTTCATTCGATTTTCTTTGTATTCAAACTTATGTGTTGATGCTGATGTTCATCGTTGGAATAACGAACGAGACTCAAATATATTCACTAGATATCTTCAGGATTATGGTGTTGAAGCTGATGTTGATAGCTGTTCTTTAGCTTTAAATGTTTAATGTCTCTGTTGTTTATGCTGTTCTCTGTTCTGTTCTGTGTTGTTGTTGTTGCTACAATCTCTGCCTGTTGTTTCTCTTCTTGCCAGTAAGTTGCAGCATCATTTAGTTGTCGTCGCTTTTCCATATATTAGTTGTCGCAGCATCATTTAGTTGTCGTCGCTTTTCCATATAAAATTATGTTATTATAATTTATATATGTTGTGTGCAGCTCAGGTCCTGTCACGGTCGCCATGTAAAAACCTCCTTCGACCGGGTTCCATTGGGTTATAAATATATATAATTAATAAGAGCAGACACGTCTGTGTCGTTTGATTGAAGTTTTAGAATTGATTCTTTATTCCAAATTATTCTTTTGCTTAGGCTAATTTTACATATATATTCTTATGCTGCGACTTATGCGACAGCTACAAAAGAGAGGGAGAGTGTCAGTACATACATACATACTGATGGAGCGCATGCTTCAAAGTGCGGTCACACGCTGGCCTGGCTCTAGCTCATGTTACGCTTGTGCATACAGTGTTTATGTGAATATATGTATGTGCATATACAAATGTACATACATATATGTTCATGCTTAATTGTATGTACTCACATAAATGTGAGTATGTTTATGTGAATACTTCAATGTATACATATAAACATATTCAAGTGCACAATTATATTTTAATGCGTATATGTTTAATTGTTTATACTTGCAAAAAAGTGTTACAAGTTGAGCTCATTGTGTTGAATGATTATTTGTATGAATATACTACAATATACATGGAGACTCGGAAGTAATCTTCACAGTTAGACGTGTCGGGATTTTCACGTTTCGTTTGTCTACCTGCTTTTCTTGGTTTCTTTACTTCTATATTCAATTCCTCAGCCAATTTTTTTGCATCTGTGTATATTTGTTTGAACTTCTCGTCGGCCTCTTGCCTTTGATTCGCTAAAACTTCAACTAGACATTTAATTTTTTGGGAAGCATTCGCCAAATCCATGTCTTCTTTTTGAAGAATTGCACTGAGGATAAAACATCACTCAAACAAAACAGCGCAATGATAAAGTCGAAAGAGCTAAGAGCAGCAATAAGTAATGTTGCTTTACACGCTGTTTCTCTGTTGTTCCATTTACTCACTTTGGTCAACGCCTTACAAATTTTCGGCAAATCCACTACAAACTGGAGAACAGAATCATGTCGTTCGACCTATCTTGTATCGCATAAACTTTTCAGCTTGTGTCCAAGTAATTTTGATAATGCTATGCAACGTTTAGGATGTGCATTCTGGAAGAATTTTGTCACCTCTCGTATGAATTCGGAAACTTTTTGAATTGACTGAATATTAGAAGATTTCATTAGACTGCTGTGAAGTTTGAGAGAAGCATGGAACCATAGCAGCGTTATTCGCTTCTTTTCTGATTTCATTCACAGCTCCACATTTTTCTGAAATGTTAACAGCACACGCATCAGCCCTAATCGAGAAACAGTTTTCTAAATTCAAATTTAGTTTCTTCATTGTTTTTAAAACGATGCTGCCTAGAGAAACTCCGGTCAGTGATAATTCTTCGTCGTCTTCCGAATCTTCACCATTTTCATCATTATCTTCAGCGTCTTTAGTCCCTTCATAAACATAATTTCCCTCTTCTTTACAAAGTTCGCCAAAAGCGTCGATGAAATCCACGATGTCTTCTCTGACACGTGGTTTACCAGAAGAAAAATCCATGTACCGAAGTATGAGACTTATGTAGACAAAAAAGAAATTGATAACTATAAAATTACTAATTTGTTTCCAATGTCGCTGTTTCTGTGAACGTAAAGGATGGTTCATTTGTATTAATCAAAATTTGGGTTAAAATGACATGTTTGAATTAATTTGTATAAGAACAGCAAATGTCCAGTGTAAATGATTCGCAACGTTTTCGCTCACGATTTGGACTGACGATCACGATGATTAGAGCCGAAACTTTGCGTAAGATACATCATTTACACTCGATATGTGCTGTTTTTATAAAAATTAATCAAAATTTGTTCAATGTTAACAAATTGCTTGTTTGGATATGATTAAATACCTCTTAATTGTACTTCAACTCGATTTGTTGATAACATACTAAGTTCTTTTTAATTGAAATTGAAATATGGATAACAAGTAGTTATTGACTATTAATGAAGTTCTAACTGTAAAAATCCTTTTCCTCAGTGTACTAGACACGTCATTTAAAGTCAGCAATATATAAAAAATTAGTTACCTGTGCTTTTCCCGATAAATCGGAAGTTTCGTCGAATTCTACAGAGTAGAATTCAGCGTCAGCTACACGTCGTATGATTTTTTCTTGAATGTCAACTCTGCAGCAGTCGATAAGTTTATTTTGACTTGTCTTACTTACTTGACCGAAAATTTCCTTCATTTCGTGCAGGAACTGATTCTGTTGAAACTTTACCATCATCTCTATGCCTACGAAATGCAATGTTTTGTCGTCCGAGGAAAATAACTGCTTTTACAATAGACCTTACAAATTTACAATTTTCTTGGCTTTGATACACATGTTCACCATTTATGATATTGTGGGCTTCAAATTGTGGATTGTGGTAATTCTTCAGAAAATCTTTGGCTGCAACAACTGCATTCTTATGGTAAAGGAGTTGAGAATGGATTTCCAGATCTAACTATCCGTCTAGATTCTTGAAGCTAACCAACAGTTGCGTGACTAGTATACCTAAAGGTGTATTTTTTTGGTAACCTCATAAATTGTTTGTTGTGAACCATGCAATAAAGCCCCTTTTTGACATCAGAAAAAACCAAGCATTCGTCGTGATCAACTAAATGTTTATGTGATACATAATGCCTAATCTCTTTTCCGCAAACAGTTCTGCTGGAGAAAGGAAATATATAATTCTTCGATGGTATTCAAGGGTTTTCCAAAAGTTCTCCTTTTACCCTATCGCTTATCTTCTTGCCGATAAAGTAACCTATGTCGCTGGAGAATTCTGGCATAACCATAATAACTAGGTTATCATTTACGTCTCTCATAAACGATGAACAAGCGCCTACTGAGTCAATTCTCGACTAATTCTGAGTTCCTTGTATCAATGTAGTATTATATTCGGAAGTAGTATCCGAAACTTAATCTTCGTCAACATGATACGTTTCATCTGAAGCGACGTCTTCTAACAATTTTTTTTTGAGAGGTTAAAAAAAAGTGGCAATGGAAGGCTGCTGGCGAGACTTAAATTAATCAACTCTATGAACATTTTTTCTAATCACTCATTAGGGATAATTTTTCAGAGCCACTATGGCCATCCCAGAAAAACGCATATGTTTATACTCACCATTTTCTAGATCGTGTCATGTGCCAAGAGAGGCATTCCATACATTGAACGCATCAGCACTCAGTAGCGACAAACAATATACTGTTGCATAAATCGATTGCACAGTACTTACAATTAGTTTAAATATAAATTGAAATGAACTCGAAAAACAAAAGCTCTTTCACTTTGATGTGATCTAACCTGTGGAGAAATCTGGCAGTATACGCACAGCTGAGTTAAAACGATGATCGATCAATCAATACATTAGCGCGTATACGACTATCGATTTTGCCATGTGCTTCAGTGACATCACGCGTGATTAATTCTTAATACGCGCGATAGCAATTTAGCACCCATCAAGCTCTCAACTGGCTATCTAGAATGTTTTGGTCTGTTTTTTGAACAATATATTGTAAAAATAAGTCAATACATATATCATATGAACTTAATATATTCACAAAAAGTCTCGCAATCCACGCACAAACAAGTAGTTGAATTTCTCAGCCAAACTCTGATATTCTATCCAATTCGGAGTTTTTTTTCGGGGGCGGGGGGGGGGGGAGGGGGGGAATACCCTATTTCACCATATTACCATATACCCTATTTCACCCGTAGATCCGCCACTGATTTCATTATGTTATCTAATTGTAATAAAAAAAAAACAAAAAACATTGCATGCGTTGATTAAATTAGTTGAATGCGTTCTACAAAAAAAAGGTCACATCGAAAGGTAGATACGGCAAAGCTAGAAGCTAGAAATTCTGAAATCCAATTCCAGCTTATAAAGCAAATGGGAGTACTGGTGGAAATTCCATTGGGTAGTAGTGGCAATAGCAGCAATGGAAATACTGTCAGACGGTTTTTTAACCAACCAATTTTGATAACCGATATTACTGGAGTTAGCGATGCTCTAATATGGATAATATATTAAGGATAATAGTTTGTGGATATCAAGTCCTACTACAGTCTGGCCTACAGTGCGTCGGCAAGGGAGTTGAAGACGATGGACATTAGACCTCCGATTCAAAGAGATTTATTTGGAATCTACCTTCGACTCAGGCAAAATAGAGGTTGCTCATCATCATACAAACTATGAACGGCGCAGTTTGCAGTTTGCATACTGTATACCTATACCTACGGATTGGCGCCTTCACCTTTCTTGGCCGTTCGAATATTGAAACAATTGGCCATAGAATATCGACTAGCCGTGCGAGTCCTAGCGCGCGATGCGTACGTGGACGACATTCCAACTAGATGCAATTCAGTTGGAGAACTTATGGAATTAAAACGGCAATTGATTTCTTTATTACATGAAGGAAACTTCAAGTTGCGAAAATGGAAATCGAATAGTTGGAGTTTCTTGAAGTCGATACCAAAAGACTTGTGTCGATATTAAACATTACTTTGAATCCTGGTCGTGATGAGCTACATATTTGTTAATACACCTATGATTGCAACTAAGCAATCTTCGACCCACTAGGCTTTGTTACGCCAAACACTGTGTTATTAAAGGATTCCAAGAATCCTGGTTCAGCGCTCTTAGCTGGGATGGCCCAATACCGGACACTCTTCGTAGGCAATGGCAAGCGATCATTAAAGAATTACACATGTTATCTCACTGAGGAATCTCACAATACATAGCCGCTTCATCGCTACATACTGAACTCTGTATTTTCGTGAATGCATCCACTAAAGCCCATGGCGCTGTCATTTATAGTCGCGTCCTTAAATCAAATGGTTACCAGAGTCGATTGGTGGCTGCCAAAACCCGAGTTGCACCGCTTAAGCCTATCTCTATTCCCCGTCTTGAACTCAACTTCGCTCTTCTACTTAGCCGATTACTTAAACTTGTAACAGAATCTCTAACTATACCCATTTCCAGCTCCCATTGCTGGACTGACTCGGAGATAGTCTTGCTCTGACTGTCATCGCCATAATCATAGAGTTGTTAAAATTCTTGAGGACTACCCACATAGTAGCTGGAACCCATGTTCGCTCTGAAGAGAACCCTGCTGACGGCTCCTCACCAGGTCTAAGTCCATCTCAACTGTTGAATCATGAGTTATGGTGGAAAGGACCTTCATGGATAACCAAACCACAATCGAAATGGCCAATATCTGAACCCCAAGGCCAAAGCTGTACTGTCATGAAGACTGGGGAACAACGCCAGCTAATTTATGTAGTTTATGGAAGTTAGGTGCAGTTAGTTAGGTGAAAGAGTGTACTTTCCGATAGAACATTTCTTAAATCTGTTGAGCTACAATCATCACGATGTCTACTTCTGCAACAATTACAACGAAAGAGCTTTTCCAAGGACTATGAGAAGCTTAATTAACAAGAGCTGCTATCAATGAAATCTCGATTGATTCGGTACAACCCATTTGCCTATACCTAGAGTTCAAGCAACTCCGTGTTTCCAGCAATCAAACAAATGATCCAATCGCAATCAAAGAGAACAATGGTCATATTTTACATTTGGAAGTCGTAAGTGAGATAACAACTCACGCTTTCATTGCAGCATATCAACGATTTATTTCTAGCCGAACGAGACCCACTCATCTCTACTCGGACAATGGTACCACCTTTCACGAAAGCAGACGTGCGTTAGACGTAGATTAGAGAGCCTAATTATGAACCAGACTGGCGCACTTGAGACGGTAGAGACATTCACATAAGGAACGCATTTATCAATTAGAGAATTAAGAGCAGAGTAGAACAAATTCACTGCACAATCTATATCACAGCATTCAAATAGAAATGAACAATTAAAAGAGAAAATAAGGCTGTTAAGAGGATTGAAATTTGTTTTACGAAAATGACAAATGACGAGAATTTGAGATGTTATTTAATGAATTATTAACGAAATTGTAAGAAATAGTAACTGCAATGGTAGGGTGATAAGGATCTTCAGGCTTTACTAGGGGCTGTTTGTGATACAGCACTAACAGTAGGATCCGAGACAAAAACAAGATCAAGGATTCTTTTAGAAGAGTTAAGAAAAGAATTCAACTGATATAGCGGACATTCAAGTAGGCTATCAAGAAAAACATGTTGAGATGAAGAAATTAAGAGAGATAGATTATCATCAACAAGCCAAGAAATATTAGGCAAGTTAAAGTCCCCTAATACTATAAGAAAATCACGATCTTTAAGACGACTAAAAATAGTTCGCAAAGCATCAGCATGGTGCATGTAGATCATGATATCAAAAGCTGGAGGAATATATGAAGAAGCTAAAGTTGGAACATGTAACTTCGACACAAATAAACTCAACACCTAAGGGGAGATCAATCGGCACAACACTCGAACACAGAATCGAGTTGACAGCAAAGAGTACTCTACCGCCACGACGACCAACACGATCAAGCCTATAAGAAATAAAATTATTAGAAAGAATTTCATTATCCAAAACAGAGGAAATGAGCCAAGTTTCAGAGAAAGCTAATATGTCAGCCGAAAAGGTTTGGCTATCACAGAACAGTTTCGAGAGCTTGGTAAGAAGTCCTCTTACATTTTGACAATGAATGCAAAGACTAGACGTTATTAGTTTTTTGAAGCAGAAGACAAATTAGAAAGGTGGACAGGCAACGGATGGGAGCGCTTATTGGGCGCAAACTTCATCTTTTGAATTAAAACCTTAGCAGGGCATATATTACCAATGTAAGCTGCCACAGACGACTCAGATACTTCTGTATCTGGAGCACGCATAGAGATAAATAATTGTTTGCGATGAGGCACTACAGTTATTGGAGGCGGAGGAGCATTGGGATCTGCAAGTGATCGAGAGGCAGCATGATCATGTAATTGATCAGAGTTCCCGTGAGGGATAGATTGAGGTACACCAGGGCTTGTAATGGGTACTTCAATCTGAAAAGAAGAGCATAAAGAGGGACAAGAAGATGGTGTAGGCGAATGTAAAATGCGAGAAGATGTAATAGAGAGTGCTGGCGACGCTTATGAGGCAACTCAAGAGTACATTTCTTGGGCAACTTTTCAGAAGGTGGAACAAACTTGAATTGCGACAATAAATGTACGCTAGAGACACACTTATAAGACAGCTGTTTGGACATTTGGTTTAAAAAAAGAAACTTTAAACGAAGAACCCTATACATTCGGCTAAAATCAAGCTGCTGGCTGGCACAAGATGGGCAAGTCCAGTGTATTAGGCCAAGCTCAGGCTTAGACAAACCAGAAAATTTGTCGTAGTCGCGGCCGTTGAGGCCAGCACATTTTAAGTGAATAAGATTATCGCAGAGCCAACAAGATATTGCTCTATACTGATCGTCAAAACGATCAGAATGCTTCAAGTAGGTAGACAACAAGCCATTGAAAAGCCAAAAGAAACACACAAAAAAAAAATGTATAGTAAAATTGAAATACACATCACATAGATAATTATCGATAAAAAATCAATAATTACAAAGAAAACAAAGACACACCTAGAGTACTCAGCACAAGAGAGAGTGCAAGAACAGTTATAAGACGAGCTTTGAGAGGCGGCCTTACAAAAGTGATTACGCGGAAGAGAAGCTGAGCACAAGCACAAAGCAGAGAGAACAACTAAACCACTAGCACTGATGGTATGATCGGGTCAATGGGGGAAGCAACTGCAGAAGCAATGACGAGAGAGAACAACACAAAAAAATTAAATGCACCAAACACTAATCACGAAAAAACAAAAACTGTTTAATTTGGCGCATTATAGAAATAAATAGTTAGGTCGCGGGTGAAGGTCTCATTTAATACCGCCGGCTGCATCACACTTTGGAGGCATATGGGAATCTGGAGTCTGATCAGTAAAACTACATCTACATCATAAAGCACTGACCTTTCAGGAGTTGTCTGCTGTGTTAGCGCAAATAGAAGCTGTATTAAACTCAAGACCAATTTTCAAACGGTGACAGCTCTCTGGACCCTCTCACACCTGCTCATTTTCTGGTTGGGTCACCTTACACTGCGCTACCCGAGCCCTTTTATTTAGACATGGCATTCAACCGTGTGGAGAGATGGAATCAATTTCAAGCTATGGTACAGGGGTTCTGAAAGCGCTGGTATTTGGAATATCTCACGTCGTTGCAAGACCGAAACAAGTGGTCATAGAAAAAGAATAACCTTTGTATTGGAACTCTTGTGGTACTCAAGAAGCCACATCTTTCACTCACCAAATGGATATTGATTGATTTTGGTAGTTACTGTACTATTACCGAATTATCGAGTTCTCGAGTACTGATGTGTCATCGAAATCGGGTTAAAGCTAGGAGTCTTAGAAAACTCTTAGAGTTGACCGACTGTAATACTTACAGAAATTGCTAAAATACTGAACAAGAAATCAAATAGGCGGAATCGCCCCAAACAGTCCAACCAACTGGCTAGGGTTTCCAAACAACCAATTTATACACAATTACGCACGAATTTCACATGACCACGCTGGGTGGCAAAACATTAAGCGGCCTTGCAGAAGCACCTACTATAATATGTTGAACTCGTAGAATCATACCAAAAAATATTAATAATAATAATTTGGTAAAAAGTTATATAATTGATGCAGATCTCTTAAAATATGGTTTATCAACATATTTTATTATTTATTATTTTTTTGAATGCGTTCTGCATATTGCTTACAGACTCCCAATAAAAAAATGTCACCTCGAAAGGTAGATACGGCAAAGCTAGAAGCTAGAAAATCTGAAATCCAATTCCAGCTTATAAAGCAAATGGGAGTACTGGTGGAAACTCCATTGGGTAGTAGTGGCAATAGCAAAAATGGAAATACTGTCAGACGGTTTTTTGGCCAACCAAGTTTAATAACCGATATTACTGGAGTTATATTAAGGATAATGGCGTGTGGATATCAAGTCCTACTAAAGTTCCGATAGAAGAGCAGCCTGGTCCACTGTGCGTCGGCAAGGGAGTTAAAGACGATGGACATTAGAACTCCGATTCAAAGATATTTATTGGGAATCTGCCATTGATTCAGACAACATCGTTATGTTTGGTGTTCAGATATAGAAAAGATGTTTCGCAAAAAAGAGGTTGCTTATCATCATACAAACTATGAACGGCGCAGTTTGCAGATTGCGTACTATACACACCAATACCTACGGATTGGCGCCTTCACTCTTCTTGGCCGTTCAAATTTTGAAACAATTGGCCATAGTTTATGAAACAACATATCCAATAGTGGACGACATTCCAACTGGATGCAATTCAGTTGGCGAACTTATGGAATTAAAACGGCAATTGATTTCTTTATTACTTGAAGGATACTTCAAGTTGCGAAAACGGAGATTGAATAGTTCGAGTTTCTTAAAGTCGATACCAAAGGAAATGTGTCAATATTAAGCATTACTTGGATCCTGGTCGAGATGAGCTACATATTTTGTGAGGAACATTATATGTAATAATAATGTACCACACAACAAACAAGCTATAAACAATGAACATACTCCAAGCTCAATACGATATGCCGGAGTCAAGATGCAGCCGAGACGTAAACCGTCGGATGTACGATCAAAGGTTACGACATACCACAGAGCATAGCGATAGTTGATCGAACCAAAACCAGACAAATAATTTACGATCAAACGCGATGATGGCCGATCGAACCACACGCAACCGCTGTCAATTTTCGTACAAGCGGGAAGATGCGTGGGAGGCGTAACTCATGAAGTCGGCTACACAAGCGCGAATGAAACGACGCTGGAGGGCATAATCATGAACCGAAAGAGGGCATTGGCCTAATAATCAAATGCAAGAGCGCAGAGCGAGAGAGACAATAAGAGAAGGCATGCGCTAGGCTATCGTACGGGTGGCTTATGGAGCAATTCATGGCAGACCATACACACCCGCCACACGTACGCTATGCGTGTATAACCGCAAAATAGGGTACCGGTGGCCAATGCAAGTGCTCTCTGCCCGCGCTACGCATGCGAAAACCAAAAGTAATTACATCGTGAGAAACCGAAACCCGACGAACAAAAGAGAGCAAAAGTGAAGGCCAAGCAAGCCCGCGAGACGGGTGCGGGGAGGATGTGCCGAAACGAAACCAAGTGAGGGCTATGATTGCGAATCGGGGAGTAGGGGGGAAAAAACAAATGCGAGAATATCAACGGCGTGTAGGCTTGAGAAGGGAATATACAAGCCGAAGAAGGACGGGTGAGTCATGGTAAGGCCACTGTGCGATGGATAAATAGGAGTATTGGAATACGATATGTATGAAATCAACCACCAATATTTTTTTAAGCAAGCTGATTATTGTTAAGGCATAGATTAAGTTGAATATAGAGAATTTATATGTATGTTTGTGTTTAGTGTGGGGGGATTGAGTAGATCGGGGTGAGCGACGGGCGACGGCAGCGCCGGCAGAGAAACGAAAGCAGCAAGAGTCAACGTTAGAAGCTGGGCGACCAATGGGAAGGCGCGGCCAATGAGAGAAGGCGACGAAAGCCGGCAGAGCCACCAATGCGCTATGCAGGCAAGGGAGAAAGACAAGGACAAGGAGCAATTGGGCGCGCAGCACCCAAAGAAAGTGGACACATCTGCGCTAAGGATTTACGGGACTTTCAAAACGCATAGCACGTGCATGGGTGAAAGCAATGCGCCGATGGAAAAGTACCAGCTGTATAGCGGTGCTACACCAACAAGTTTCTGAGGTCAGAGGAGCTGCCTATATAAAGGCAGCACAAATCAAGAAGGTCATTAAGTCGTGATCAAACAACAAGTTCCTTAAGGCCTTAAGGGTAACCTTAAAAACTTATCAAGTGAATACAAATCCTGAGAAAAGGAGCAAGAGAAATCTAGAAACTAAGAACGCCTTACGAGTAACCTGTCAAGTTCACCAGACTACGACAAGCCCTCAGAATAGGACGATAAACACCGTAACCAAGCACACAATTGAGAGAAGCCAAGCGGCTCCAGGACCATCCAAAGTAATTGGCAGGCACGAGGATATATCCTACTGCCGTAATTCCAGAATCTATATATTCTGATGATTACCAATTGCAAGGAAATATCCTTTATCATAATACCAGCTACGGGATTTATCCCAAAGCAACAAAGCAAGCAAAGGCTATCTCAAAGAAACAGCGAAAGGGTGCTGAGGTGTAAAGAATATCCCTAGAAGATCAGGATAAACCAAGGAGCGTAAAGAAAGGTTGTATGATATATCCGAAGGACCAATCCACGTTTTAAGAGACAAAATACAGAAGAGTGAGAACACACGTTGAGCATATACCACAAACTCGAAGTGGTAACCAGCGTCGACTACAGTAGCAATGGGAATACTAGAGCAAGCGACGAGGGATCCGCATTAACTCACCAACGCTGCCCAAGTTCGAAACTTCCTTAGAGAAACCGTCATATCTAGCCGAGCTCACCAATAATATAAATAAACACATATGTTGATTTTTGCGACCTTTTTGTTGTGCGGACGTGTAAAACTAATTGCCCTGAAGACGACACCGATGAGTGGTCGAAAGATATCGGAACGAAAATAAGAACAAACTGTGTTTTTTACTTTTGTTTTTATTCGCCCAACATTTGACCTCGAGCCGGCAAAACATTCAACTCTAAATAAGTAAACACATATATTAAACAATTAAAAACACAAACGAGTTTCTGATTTCACGGGGCACAAAATAAATTTGTTGTGCCGAACCTAGTCCAAGAGATATTATAAATATCCCGAAGGACGAAAAAGAATCGTTGCAACTGGCGCCCAACGTGCTATACTGGTGAAATTTAGGAAAAAAAATAACAAAAGTTTGTAAATAAAGAAAACATCAAAATGGGAAAAGGATGGATTTACCACATGAAGAAGGAGGATCTGGTTCAGACAGGCCAAAGGATTGGGGTCAAGATGACCGGCACAGTAGAGGAAGAGGATCAGTTGTCAGCAACTATTGAGGTGGAAGGAATACAAATGAAGGCGACAATTGACTCGGAAGCCACGAGTAGCTTCATAAGCAAGCAAGTGTTAGAAACAATAAGGAGTAAAGGTAAATGGGAAAGCACTCACAAACAGGTGTACATGGCAGATGGCAAGATGCGAGTCATTGAAGAGCAAGGGACAGGATGTGTGAAATTCGGGAACAAAGAAATCCACATGCCATTCCTCGTCATGCGTGAGAGTGGAATTTCCTTTGAAAGAAATCAGCAGACCAATGATGGCAGTTCCAGGGAAAGGTTTATTCCAATGGAAAGTGATGCCATTCGGGTTACACTCTGCATCAGCAACATTCCAGCGGGCACTGGACCAAGTCATTGGCGCAGAAATAATACCAAACGCATTCGCATACCAAGATGACTTAGTGGTAGTGAGTAAAACATTCGAAGAACGCATGAAGCATGATTTAAAGAATCTAATTTAAGAATTAATGCCGAAAAGTGGCAATTCTTCAGAAAAGAGCTGAAGTTTCTAGGTCACCTGGTGACAGAAAATGGCATTGCAATAGATACAGACAAGGTGGCCGCAATAGCTCAACTGAAGCCGCCAGACGACGTACATTCGATTTGTACCGGGTTTTGCAATGTTAACACACCCATTAAACGCACTGCTCAAGAAAAAATCAAAATGGCACTGGAGCGAAGAGCATCAGGCAGCATTCGTGTCAGTAAAGGAGAGACGAATGAGTGGGCCAGTATTGGCATGCCCAGATTTCACAAAGATGTTCATACTACAGACGGATGCAAGTAACATAGGATTAGGGGCCATACTGGAACAAAATATAGAGGAAGGGGAGAGAGTTATATCATACATATCGAGAGATTTAAAACTATTCGGCAACAGAAAAGGAATGCCTAGCAATCGTATGGGCAATACGCAAATTAAGACCATATATCGAAGGATACCGATTTAAAGTGGTGACAGATCATATGGCGTTGAAGTGGTTGAATAGTATAGAGAGTCCCACGGGAAGGATAGCCCATGGGCACTGGAATTACAGCAATACGATTTCGAGATAGCATATCGAAAGGGCAAACAAAACATCGTTGCCTATGCTTTGTCAAGACAACCAATGGAAGGGTGCAAGAGAATTGTCGACAATGGTGCCAGATTACGACAAGCGAACAAAGAATATGTTTGGATACAGGATATAATAAACAAAATGAATCAACAACCACAGAAATACCCGGATTAGACAATGGAAAATAGCCAAGTATACAGGAACATTCCGCACAGAGCAGGCCAAGAAGAGGTGATACCATGGAAATTGTGTGTGCCAAAAACGCTTCGAAACCAAGTAATGGTCGAAAACCATACTTCCACAACGGCAGGGCATACAGGCAACAGGAGAACTATGGCCAGAACTGCAGCGGGATATTACTGGCCGGGAATGGAACGTGACATTAGAACGTTTGTGGGAAAGTGTACAGTATGCCAACAATTCAAGCCAAACCAACAACAGGCAGCAGGAAAAATGCTAACACAAATACCAGAGGAACCATGGGCCACAATATGCGCCGATTTCGTTGGGCCATTACCAAGATCGTAACATGGAAATTCGATGCTGTTAGTAATCGTAGACAGATTTTCAAAACTGACTCCAGAACTGATACCAATGCGCAAAGCATCGGCCGAAAGTTTGGTAAAAGCTATTCGGGAGAGGATCCTGTCTAGATTTGCAGCACCAAATGGAGTCTAATTCACTAGCAGAGTATTCAAGAAAATGCTAGATGAATGGGGATGCCAACACCAGCTAACAGCACCGTACACTCCACAAGAAAACCCAACAGAACGAATAAACAGAACCGTGAAAACGATAATTGCACAATTTACAGGGGAAAATCAACGTAACTGGGACGAGAGTTGGCCGGAAATAACGCTGGCAATAAATTCCAGCCAATCGGAGTCAACCGGTTTCTCGCCAGAATACATAATACAGGGGCGGGAACCAAGAATGCCAGGTGCGTTGTATGATAGTGTCAGGCACAGGGAAACAATCTATACCACCAATGGCAAAGGCGAAACAAATACAAGAGCTATTCGAGCTGATACGGCGTAGTCTAGAGACAGCAGCGCAGGATCAGGCGAGGCATTACAATCTGAGACGAAGAGAGTGGAGACCAATAATCGGAGCGACCGTATAGGCAAAAGAACACCATCACGAATGAAACGAGTCTGGAGGGCATAATCATGAACCGAAAGAGGGCATTGGCCTAATAATCAAATGCAAGAGCACAGAGCGAGAGAGACAATAAGAGAAGGCATGCGCTAGGCTATCGTGCGGGTGGCTTATGGAGCAATTCATGGCAGACCATACACACCCGCCACACGTACGCTATGCGTGTATAACCGCAAAATAGGGTACCGGTGGCCAATGCAAGTGCTCTCTGCCCGCGCTACGCATGCGAAAACCAAAAGTAATTACATCGTGAGAAACCGAAACCCGACGAACAAAAGAGAGCAAAAGTGAAGGCCAAGCAAGCCCGCGAGACGGGTGCGGGGAGGATGTGCCGAAACGAAACCAAGTGAGGGCTATGATTGCGAGAATATCAACGGCGTGTAGGCTTGAGAAGGGAATATACAAGCCGAAGAAGGACGGGTGAGCCATGGTAAGGCCACTGTGCGATGGATAAATAGGAGTATTGGAATACGATATGTATGAAATCAACCACCAATATTTATTTAAGCAAGCTGATTATTGTTAAGGCATAGATTAAGTTGAATATAGAGAATATATATGTATGTTTGTGTTTAGTGTGGGGGGATTGAGCAAAGCTTGGTTTGACGAGTAGATCGGGGTGAGCGACGGGAGACGGCAGCGCCGGCAGAGAAACGAAAGCAGCAAGAGTCAACGTTAGAAGCTGGGCGACCAATGGGAAGGCGCGGCCAATGGGAGAAGGCGACGAAAGCCGGCAGAGCCACCAATGCGCTATGCAGGCAAGGGAGAAAGACAAGGACAAGGAGCAATTGGGCGCGCAGAACCTAAATAAAGTGGACACATCTGCGCTAAGGATTTACAGGACTTTCAAAACGCATAGCACGTGCATGGGTGAAAGCAATGCGCCGATGGAAAAGTACCAGCTGTATAGCGGTGCTACACCAACAAGTTTCTGAGGCCAGAGGAGCTGCCTATATAAAGGCAGCACAAATCAAGAAGGTCATTAAGTCATTAAGTCGTGATCAAACAACAAGTTCCTTAAGGCCTTAAGGGTAACCTTAAAAACTTATCAAGTGAATACAAATCCTGAGAAAAGGAGCAAGAGAAATCTAGAAACTAAGAACGCCTTACGAGTAACCTGTCAAGTTCACCAGACTACGACAAGCCCTCAGAATAGGACGATAAACACCGTAACCAAGCAAGCACACAATTGAGAGAAGCCAAGCGGCTATATCCTACTGCCGAAATTCCAGGATCTATATATTCCGATGATTACCAATTGCTAGGAAAAATCCTGCTCCATAATACCAGTTGCGGGTTTTGTCCCAAAGCAAAAAAGCAAGCAAAGGCCATCTCGAGGAAACAGCGAAAGGGTGCTGAGGTGTAAAGAATATCTCTAGAGGATCAGGATAAACCAAGGAGCGTAAAGAAAGGTTGTATGATATATCCGAAGGACCAATCCACGTTTTAAGAGACAAAATACAGAAGAGGGAGAACCCAAATTGAGCACCTACTACAAACTCGAAGTGGAAACACGCGTCGACTACAGGAGCAAGGTTAAAACTAGAGCAAGCGACGAGGTATCCGTATTAACTCATCTACGCTGCCTTTCATTGCAGCATTTCAACGATTAATTTCTCGCCGAACGAGACCCACTCATCTCTACTCGGACAATGGTACCACCTTTCACGGAAGTAGATTTGCGTTAGACGAGATGAGACGTCTGGACATCGATCACATGAAGGATAAAGAACTTGCTAGTTATGTCGCTGGGACTAAAGCACTGACCTTTCAGGAGTTGTCTACTGTGTTAGCGCACATACAAGCGGTATTAAACTCTAGACCAATTTTCAAACGGTCACAGCTCTCTGGACCCTTTCACACCTGCTCATTTTCTTGTTGGGTCACCTTACACTGCGCTACCCAAGCTCTGTTATTTAGACATGGCATTCAACAGTGTGGAGAGATGGAATCAATTTCAATGGTACAGGGGTTCTGGAAGCGCTGGTATATGGAATATCTCACGTCGTTGCAAGACCGAAACAAGTGGTCATCGAAAGAGAGTAACCTTTTATTGGAACTCTTGTGGTACTCAAGAAGCCACATCTGCCACTCACCAAATGGATATTGGGACGAGTCTCTGCGGTCCATCCTGGAGAAGATGGATTAATTTTGGCAGTTTCTGTAACTACTGCTCATGGATCTTACAAACTCCCTATTACCAAGTTAGCTGCTATCGAGTTATCGAGTATTGATGTGTCATCGAAATCGAGTAAAAGCTTGGAGTCTAAGAAAACTATTGGAGTTGACCGACATTAATACTTACAGAAATTGCTAAGATATTGAACAATAAATCAAAAAGGTGGAATCGCCCTAAACAGTCTAACAACTGCCTAGGGTTTTCCAACAACCAATTTATATACAATTACGCATGAGTTTTACATGACCATGCTGGATGGCAAAACATTAAGCGTCCTTGCAGAAGCCTACCATAATATGTTGAATTCGTAGAACCATACCAAAAAATATAAATAATATTAATTTGCTAAAAAGTTATAGAATTGATGCAAACTTCTTAAAATGTGGTTTATCAACATTGCATGTGTGGATAGAATTTTTCGAATGCGTGCTACATATTGCTTACAGACTCCCAATAAAAAAAGCACCTCGAAAGGTAGATACGGCAAAGCTAGAAGCTAGAAAATCTGAAATCCAATTCCAACTTAGAAAGCAAATGGGCTATACCTACGGATTGACATTTTCACCCTTCTTGGCCGTTCGAATTTTGAAAGAATTGGCAATAGACTATGAAACGGCATATTCACTAGCCGTGCGAGACCAGGCGTGCGATGCGTAGGTGGATGACATTCCAACTGGATGCAATTAAGTTGGCGAACTTAAAGAATTAAAACGGCCATTAATTTCTTTATTACATGAAGGAAACTTCAAGTTGCGAAAATGGAAATAGAGTAGTTGAGTTTCTTGAATTCGATAAGGACCACAGGACATGTGTCGATATTAAGCATTACTTTGAATCCTGGTCGAGATGAGGTATGTATTTGTTAATACACCTATGATTGCAACTAAACAATCTTCCAACCACTAGACTTTGTTGCCCAAACTCGTTGTTATTAAAGCTAATGTGGGGATGGTATGGTAACGCTGTAAGGCCAGACCTACTCCCGAAGCAGTTGATCGATGAGGTGGCAATGAAAGAGAAGACGAGGTGGCAAGGCAGAGTAAAAAAACGGAGAGTCGAAAGAAAACGACCAACGACGTGCGTGTAAAGGAGCCAATACATATTTTTCTCAAAACCCATTGTTCCGTTAATAAAACAAAAGTGTTAAAACACGTTTCCAAGAATTTGTCAATCGTTTAACATTTCGACAAATTGTGAAGTAAAATGCACACATACACACACATATAAGAGTGACGCTACCAATCCGGCATACCAAAGTGAACATGGCAAAGCTCGCAGATTTCGGTGCTATAAATGAAAAAATACGTACGGAAAAGAGACAGAACATCGCATTGCTTCACAAATACATATGTATTCGAAAGGGAAGGAGACAGAAATAACAGAAAATGGTTACGCGAATTTCAAGGTTACCAATACGAAAGAACAGACAAAGAGTATGTATGAATTAAAATGTCATATATTGCCGATTAACTTTCTGATAATGACTTAGCTGTAATATGTAATATTCTACATTTACACCATTATGAGAGCGACCTGCCAAACTTTATATTTTGTAATTTGAAAAAGGGAAATTTACTGCCTGTTGCTGATTTTAATGCCGCGAATGACGAAGTCTCTAACGAAAGCGAAAACAAAGAAGATGATTATAATGGCGTTGATGACAGTGATGCACAAGAAGAAAGAAACAAAAACAACCCTTCAGTAGCCAGTGTTCCAATTCAAAACGTTCCGAGTCAAAGTGTTCCTAGATTTGCTTTAAATTTTCATGATATCGAAGATTCGGTTAGATCGTTTAATGGTGAAGATACCCTTTCCATTGAAGTATGGATTAATGAATTAGAAGATCTTGCAAATGTATTTTAATGATTTACAAATTCTTATATTCGCAAAACGGTAAAAGGATTAGCAAAGCTTTTTGTTGCGAGCAAACGAGGTATTTCTAACTGGTTGAAATTAAAAAAGGCGCTACTCAATGAATTTAAATCGACGACAAACAGTGCCCAATTGCATAAAATGGTGGCTGATCGAAAAATTAAAAGGAACGAGAATTTACAAGAATATTTTTTGCTGACGAAAGAGTTATCCACACGAGGAAATGTCGAAGAGTCTGCATTGATCCAGTATGTTATTGATGGTATTGACGACAGTGGTATGAACAAATCAAAGTTGTATTTAGCTAAAAACATAAAAGACTTTAAAGACAAACTGAAATGCTACGAAATAATGCGGGAGAAATCTAAGAATGTACTAAGTTTTAATAAATAAATCCAGAAACGTGATCGCAGTTCTCAGCCAATGCAAGTTCGGAGTGTAAATAAAGAAATCAAATGTTTCAATTGTGGTCTTAAAGGTCATACAGCCGCTGACTGTGACGATAAAAACAAAGTTTCAACGTATTTTGAATGCAACATGTTTGGCCATATTGGCAAAGATTGTCCAAAGAAATCGGAAAAACGCGAAGTGAGTAATACACGATAACTAAACACATCAACCTCACGTATGTATAAAGAGATAACAATCGACGGTTTAAAGATGAATGCTTTTATTGACACTGGAAGTAAATACAATCTTATGTCTGAAAAGATTTATAAGAGAATAAAACAGTCAAAGCTATATGAGTGCAACAAATTTTTAATTGGGTTCGGTAATGGCGACGCGGTCAAAGCCATGGGTTCAATCGAAAAACTATTCGTAATTGGCGGTCAAGAATTCAAATCGGTATTTCTAGTAATTGATGCACAATTTCTTGATGAAGACTTGCTGTTAGGTGAAGAATTTTGTAAAATTAAAGTAAAAATAAATTGTGACGGGATAATTGTAAGAAAGAGTGACAGTATCGAGCTTGAAGCAGAAATTCCAGTGTTGATGAAAATAAATGCATCAAATGTTAACGAGATTGATATAAATGTTGAAAAACTATAAACCCGTAAACGCAAAGTCGACAAACGTAGAAATGCGAATCGTAGTTAATGATGATACCCCAATCTACTTGCGTTCGGTTATAACGAGCGATCCGTAGTACCCCAATAAGTCGATGAATGGTTAAAAGAAGGTATAGTCTAGCACTCTGAGTCAGAGTACAGTAGCCCCGTAGTCCTGGTAAAAAAACGAGATGGTTCTCCAAGACTATGTATCGATTATAGAAGGATCAACAAGGTAATATTACGAAACTATTTTCCTTTACCCTTAATCGAAGACCAACTGGACAGATTGGTAAGTGCAAAGATATTCAGCAGTATTGACTTGAAAAATGGATTCTTCCATGTTGATGTCGAGGAGGAAAGTCGAAAATATACATCTTTTGTAACCGACAACGGGCAATACCAGTTTTTGAAGGTACCATATGGACTAGCGAATTCTCTTAGTGTTTTTCAAAGGCACATCAGTGCTATATTTCGAGAGCTGTCTCGTAAAAATATCGCGTTTCCATATGTAGATGACATCATTATTCCAGCAAAAGATGAAGACGAGGCTATATCAAATCTCAAAGAAGTCCTGTAACAGTGTGAAAAGTACGGCCTGATGATCAACCTAAAAAAATTCAGTTTTTTAAAGAAAAGAGTTGAGTTTTTAGAGCACGAAATCGAAGACCAAAAAATATGTATTTCAGAAGAGAAAACCAAAGCTGTAACTAAATTTCCCCAGCCCACAAACCAGAAGCAACTTCAAAGTTTCCTAGGATTGGTTGGATACTTCAGAAAATTTATAAAAAATTTTGGATTAATAGCTAAGCCTCTAACGAATCTACTTAAACAAAATGCTAAATTCCACTTTAATGATCTTGAAATCGAATCATTCAACAGGTTAAAAATATTGATCACAGAGAGGCCCGTATTAAAAATCTTTAATTTTAACCATGGGACGGAGCTTCACACCGATGCTTCGATTGACGGGTTTGGAGCAGTACTTTTACAAGTCTCACCTGAAGATGGACAACTACACCCACTATATTATATGGAACAAAGGAAGTATTCAAGCTACGAACTGGAGACACTTGCCGTTATTGAAGCTCTCAACAAATTCCGAGTCTACTCACTTGGCATCCGCTTCAAACTCGTAAGCGACTGCAATGCTTTCACCAAAACCATGGAAAAACGAGACGTTGGCACACGAGTGGCCACTCTAGAAGCACAAATATTACGCCGTTCGAGTTATTAGTTGGAGTTAAAATGCGTACAAAGTTTGATATCCAATTGAAGCAAATAATTGGTGAGGAACTGATAGCTATGTTTAGCGAAAAAAGAGAGGATCTAAGGAAGCATGCAAAGCAGCAAATCATTATTCTACAAGAGGAAAACAAGAACATCTACGAAAAAAACATGCACCAATTTATAAAGAATGCGATGCTGTTGCAATTAAACGTACTCAATTCGGAGGTGTACCGAAGTTAAAGCCAAAGTAACTAAAGTCAAGTCAAAGGATAGTTATGATGTCACTAAAGATGCACACTTTGTACTTGCGCCGAATATATGTAGAAATGGATCCCTTATATAGACGACAATGAAGATGTTGCTGATAACTAAGAAAACTTATGAAAGGATTAGACAGAGAACAATGCTGTTAACGATGATAAATACAATGATAAAGATTATGATAACGACGTTAATGATGATGACTACTCCGAAGATGATGATAATGATGATTACAACGATGATAATGAGAATGACGATTACGAAGATGATGACGACGATGCTGAAAACAGATAATGACCACCACTAAACTAGAGTGACTCCTAAACTAGAGTGATGAAGACGACGAAAATGAAGATGACACCAAAGCCGATGATGACGACTTTGAAGAAGACGACGACGCATTTGGGGCAAATGCATTTAAGAATGGCCGATCTGTATGGATGGTATGGCAACGCTGTAAGGCCAGACCTACTCCCGAAGCAGCTGATCGACGAGGTGGCAATGAAAGGGAAGACGAGGTGTCAAGGCAAAGTGAAAAACGGGGAGTCTACAGAAGACGACGAACGACGTGTGTGTATATACACCATGTAGGTTTGAGTCAAAACCCTGAGTCATTTGAGTCAATACATAAATTTGTCAAAACCCATTGTTCCGTTAATAATTACCTTACTAAATAAATAATATACTTAATATAACAACTATTCTAATACTTGTGGGTACAAGTCCCCACTAATATTCCATGAATGCTGGTTCAGCGCTCTTAGCTGGGATGGCCCAATACCGGACACCCTTCGTAGGCAATGGCAAACGATCATTAAAGAATTACACATGTTATCTCACTGAGGAATCTCACAATACATAGCCGCTTCATCGCTACACATTGAACTCTGTGGTTTCGTGAATGCATCCACTCAAGCATATGGCGCTGTCATTTATAGTCGCGTCCTTACATCAAAGGGTTACCAGAGTCGATTGGAGGCTGCCAAAACCTGAGTTGCACCGCTTAATCCTATCTCTATTCCCCGTCTTGAACTCAACTTCGCTCTTCTACTTAGCCGATTACTTAAACTTGTAACAGAATCTCTAACTATACCCATTTCCAGCTCCCATTGCTGGACTGACACGGAGATAGTCTTGCACTGGTTGTCATCGCCATAGTCATAGAGTTGCTAAAATTCTTGAGGACTACCCACGTAGTAGCTGGAAGCCATGCTCGCTCTAAAGAGAATTCTTCTGACGCCTCCTCACGAGGTCTAAGTCCATCTCAACTTTTGAATCATGAGTTAGAGTGGAACGGACCCTCATGGATTACCAACCCACAATCGGAATGGCCAATATCTGAACCTCAAGGCCAAAGCTTTACTGTCATGACGACTGAGGAACAACGCCAGCTCATTTCTGTAGTTCATGGAATGCTTGAGGAGAGCATTTACGAGTTATTAATCAACAAGTTATGGTCCTGGAACCATCTCTGAAGGGTAACTAGTTACTGTTCCGGTAGAACATTTCTTACATCTGTTGAGCTACAATCAGCACGATGTCTACTTCTGCAACACTTACAACGAAAGAGTCAATTAAATCTAGATTGATTCGGTACAACCCGTTCCTATACCCATTTGCCTATACCTAGAGTTCAAGCAACTCCATGTTTCCAGCAATCAAACAAATGATCCATTTGCAATCGAGGGGAACAATGGTCATATTTATCTGTCTCGCAACTAAGGCAATACACTAACGCTTTCATTGCAGCATATCAACGATTTATTTCTCGCCGAACGAGACCCACTGATCTCTACTCGGACAATGGTACCACCTTTCACGGAAGTATACGTGCGTTAGGCGAGATGAAACGTCTGGCCATCGATCACATGAAGGATAAAGAACTTGCTAGCTATGTCGCGGGTGGAGTACTCACATGGCATTTCATATCGCCGTCTGCATCACACTTTGGAGGCATATGGGTATCTGGAGTCCGATCAGTAAAACTACATCTCCGTCAGGTCACTGGCACTAAAGCACTTACCTTTGAGGAGTTGTCTACTGTGTTAGCGCAAATAGAAGCTGTATTAAACTCAAGCCCAATTTGAAAACGGTGACAGCTCTCTGGAGCCTCTCGCGCCTGCTCATTTTCTTGTTGGGTTACCTTACACCGTGTTTCCCGAGCCCTCTTAATTAGACATGACATTCAACCGTGTGGAGAGATGGAATCAACTTCAAGCTATGGTACAAGGTTTCTGGAAGCACTGGTATGTGGAATATCTGACGTCATTGCAAGACCGAACCAATTGGTACGCGAAAGAGAATAACCTTTGTAACTTTAGTTAATAATAAAATTGATCTGTTTGATAATGTTAAACTTGTGACAAACATAATTTTAACAATAATGTCCCACACAACAAACAAGTAATAAACAAGGAACAACGCACAGGAAACATACGCAAAGACAAGGATTCATGGTGGTCGGCAACTTATTGCGAAGAGTGATCGTTAGCAACTTGTTGCTGCAATTAAAACACACAACGATACGACACAACATGTTGGATCAAACCGTTTACAACCATCAGCGAATTTAGTCACAGCGGGAAAATGCGTGGAAGGAGGAGAGCGAAAAAGTGAACGGCTGGAGAGTGCACACGTAAGGGAGGGGCTGGTATGCTCCAATCAGAATAGGGCATGGGCCTATACACGAAACATAAGAGCGAGACAAGGAGAAACTAAGAGCGAATTATGCGCCAGCCTGTGAAATGGACTGGTGACCAGGCAATACAAGCACATCACACGTACATTATACGTGTACATAAGTGAGCGCGGGTACCGGTGGATGATGAGAGATGGAGAGCTAAAGTGATGGCTATGCACGCTGAACGGGGGGTAGTGGGGCTGTGTGCATACAAAACCATACAAATATCGTTGATCGAGTTTGATGTTCAAAGAGGGGTATGCACAAGCCGAAGAAGAGGGGAAACTAAATATACATGCATAAAGAGAAGAGCAACAATTGCCGAAAAATTGATAGAAATACCGAAACGAAGAAGGACATGGGAAAAAGCAGCGTCGCCTAGCAACTAGAGAGGACATGCGACCAACGAGGAGAAATCAGGAACTAGAGAGAGAAGGATGGAAGCCCGCATAGCAACAGAGGCGCTATGTGGGCAGAGCAGAGAAACAAGGACAAGAAGTCAATGGGCGCACAGCAGTCGAGAAAGTGGATGCGGCTGCGCCAAGGACTTTTACGGGACTTTCATCACACATGGCAACAGTTTGGATGAAAACGATGGGGTAATGGAAAGTTACCGGCTGAATAGCGGTATCACACCAAGTGATTCTTGAGGCCCGAGGATGCCTATATAAAGCGAGCAGCAAATCAGAAAATCATCAAGTCGTCGGGTCAAGATCAAGCTACCAAGTCATCGAGTCCTTCTCAACAACAAGCGAAGCAACAACTCCCTTTTGACCTTACGAGTAACCTTAAGAATATATGGCGTCTAGCAAGTTACTAGTACAACTCATAATCAAGTTATCCAGTTATTAGGCCTTACGAGTAACCTTATGAACTCCACAAGCATCAACAAGTCTTAAACATAAAACAAATAATAACGTATCCAGTGTAATCTACAACGAAAACATTAAGTATACGAAATATATCTCAACGTACGGTTATAAACCCCACCCTAAAAGATTGAATTCATCCCGAAGGATGATAAGAGGATCGTAACAACTATTGGCCAAAGTCCTATACTGGTGAAATTTAGCTGAAATAAGGGTGTTTACTGAAATAAAAATTGGTAAAGGTTGAATTTACCATAAGAGGAAGGAGGATCCGCTACAGACAGGCCAAAGAATCGGAGTCGACATGAACGGCACAGTGGAGGAAATGAGGAAACAGCTAGGCGAGAACTGTGAGGCCGAGGAGTCCCACAAAATAAAATTTGCCACTCTAGCAATTCCACCATTCATACCACCAAGATGGGAAGTGAAGGAGCCCTGAACAGCAACCAAAGAAGATAAACAATTGAACCCACAAAAATGGTGCCAAGCACGGCAAGCAGGACCACTGAGTATGCTATGGTGGCTAAACAAGTAAGAGAGTGGACGTTTCGGTTCGATGGTAACTCGAAACCTCTGGAATTTCTACAACAAATAGAGTGGTCAGCGGACATGTACGGCATAGAACTGGATATGATACCAAGACAGAGCTCTAAAGTGGTATATTGCAAGCAATAAACAATGGCGGTCATGAAAAGAATTTGCGGAATGCTTCAAGAAATATTTTCTACCAAAGGAATTTTTCAATAAACTGGCCGATCACATCAAAGCACGCAAACAGGGCAAAAATGAATGCATGGTAGAAATGCAGACAATGATGAGGCCTCTAAGAATTCCACAATTTGAACAACTAGAAGTCATTCTGGAAAACTGTACACCAGACCTGAGAATATTTGTTCGTCCGCACAGTATTTTAAATCTGGATGTGCTGATGCAACTAGCGGAGGAACACAAAGTGCTGGAGCAGGAAAAAGCCGAATTCCACCGTGGAAATAATTCACAAAGAGATCATAACAACCAAGTAAGCCACTGGGGAATAAGCAACTACGGGCCCCAAGTCACGCAAAATCAGATAAGGAGGAATCAAGGACATAACAATATACGAAAAAGGAGAGCCATAATTCCGAACCAGACATGCCGAAGGTGCGGTGAAGCAGGACAATGGGCCGGCGAATGTAATAATCACCAGCTAATTTTCTGTTCGCAATGCGGAAAAGTCGGAACAAGGACAAAAGAATGTTGTTGGATGTCGGGAAACGGGCGACGGTTACAGCCTATGAGGACAGAGCAAAACCCAAGTCAGCAAGCGCCTCACAATTGAAAGGACAACTAATAGAGGAGGAGGATCAATTGTCAGCAGTGATAGAAGTATCAGGAATAGAAACAAAGGCGACAATAGACTCTGGAGCCACGAGCAGCTTTATAAGCAGGCGGATGGTAGAAACTCTAAAAAACAAAGGAGAACGAGAGACCACTCACAAGCAAGTATATATGGCGGACGGGAAGGTCAGAGATATAACAGAGCAGTGGACAGGATACGTGGGAATGAACATAACATTTCTCATCATGCCGGACGGAATAGATTCACTAATCCTAGAATGGAATTTCTTAAGGCTCATGAACACCGAAATAGCATGCGGGGGCCACAGGATAAAAATACCAACTGTGAAGAGGATACAGGGCAGGATAGTCGAACGTATATCCATCATGGTGACACAGGAGGAAGAGCAAACGGAAGTACAAAAAAAAAAACAGAAAAAACAGACGGGCAAATGGAGATTATGCGTAGACTTCAGACAAATCAATGCGAAGTCAATAAAGGACGCATATCAGTTTAAACCTAAAAGACGGATATTGGCAGATACCACTGGAGGACAGAAGCAGGCCAATGATAGCGTTTACCGTCCCAGGGAAAGGACTATTCCAATGGAAGGTTATGCCATTCGGTCTACATTCAGCTTCAGCAACCTTTCAAAGGACACTAGACCAAGTGATTGGCCCAGAGGATGCCGAACGCATTTGCATACCAAGATGATATCGTAATTGTTCAATGAAAGACGTTAGTGTTTCTTGAAGTTATTAAATGTTTATTTATTTATATATATATATATAGGCACTAGCACATAAACCAGTGACTAAAGGTTGTCGCAACCAACACATAAATTGGGTGGACCTCGGAGTGAGATTACAAAGGTAGAGATGGGGGCCAAAGACACAGCGATGCGCACCCGATGTAGCTACAATTGGTATCTGATCTTACTAAGAATAATGCATTTCTTTTATAGTACAAAATAGCGAGCTCACCAGTGCATAGTTCGACATCGTGTTAGGTCAGCAAAGTACGTTTTTATTGATTAACTAGGTCTTTATTGTTTACTGCTGACCATACCAGATCTACTTATGACTGATGAGCCATCGATATCTATAATCGGGTTACATACTTAACATTGACATACATTTCTATTATAATTGGCTTAATGTTCTCTTATTTTATATAATCTAAACACCAACATACTCCCGGCCGTTGAACACCTGTTCAACGTTATCCAACGTTGACCGCAAAATTGCTGGGGGCTGGGCTTACTGCAGCAGGAGTCGGTATGGGATTGACGATCCTCACGGTTGTCTGCTCTGGACCATTGTGTCTTGGGTGTTGTGAGCATCTTTTTATTCCATATACCATCACAAGAACCAATGGTATTGTTAACGCTACGTAGGAGACTATAACATGGTGAGCTGGCTGGCTGGGGTCTTCTGGCAATTTCCAGTTTTGCTTAGTTTCCAGTTTTCCTTGAATGTTGCATAGTTCGTCGTAGCTTAGCTGCATCTTTGTAAATTGTGTTGTTGTTGGCGCTACTTTTGTTGGGCCAATGCTGAAGTTGCCAAATCGGACATATGACAATTTCATTGTGTCTGTCGTCGTTATACGGTGACCTGTTATTTGTATAGCAGCACTCCTAGCTGTACACGTCGGGTCTAGAGTCAACAATCCAGTCTTCTTAATAGTGACACCTTGTATATTATCGTCACAGGTCACTGCGAGTTCAATTGGTCTAATGGTGGCAAAAATCCACTGATTTTTTTGATACATGTCGTACCCCACGAATGATCTGTTTGTGTGTTGTATTTGGCAAGTTGATGATTTTGTGTTTTTGAATAGCTGGAACTCACAGTTGCTATTAGCCGAAAACGTCGTTTGTTTATCAAAACAAATATATTGCTCGTTGTTGAGCTGATGGCATTGTTCCAAATCGGCTCTTGAGAGCCCAATGTATTGATTCTGTTTCTTGTTGACAGCAATGATGGGAATTTTAATGTTCATGATTACAATCCCATGAGTTCCAATTGCTGGAATGGGCACCAGGTTATACAGTTGCACTGCCTGCGTTGCCACTAATGGAAATGTGACCTTAAATATCACATGATTGTTTGCGATTGTGCCTTGTGCTTTCATTAAGCCATATAATTGCAAGACGTCGTTATCTGGAACTGGCAAATCCAAACCAAACGGAAGATGTCTCTTCAGTTGGCTCAGATGTTCCCGAAGCTGGCCTGGTGATAGTAGTAACGGGCTTATTTTGCTATGATGGGCATCTGTAAATACTCGGGAAATTTCGGTTTGAATTCGTTGCAAATTCCCTGCAATAACTGTCATCTGAGTAGTTAACGTGATATACCATTGCAATGCCTTTACCGCATTGTCCTGGACCTTGGTCATGTCGTTCATTTGTTGTTCCATTAGTTTCATCTGATTTTCAATTGTGGCTTCATCTCGCTTAATGATATTTATCGTTGAATCAATTACAGATGTCTGATTTTGCAGCAAGTTCAATAAGTACTCTTCATTTGATTTAACTTTTCGTATGGTGCCTGACATCTCTGTTGCATACTTTGAGTCCAGCACACCAAATAAGCCGTTCGCAATGTTCCCAATTATATCTAAAGGCGATCGTCGTTGGCGTTCTATGTGAAGGAGATCATTTCCTGTCCGTAGCTCTGAGTTGACATGCTCGAAGTGCCTCTGCATTGCGGTGCATGCCTCTGGAACCTTCATTAACACGCATATTTCTCCAACCTTTACTACTCCATCTGAAAATGTCTTCAAGTCGGCCCAATATGGTTCGAGATCGTAGAATGCCACAATAGTCCAGTCAGACGTTGCCATCCTTCCTGTGCCAATACTTTCATAGTATATGCCTGGTTTGGGGTTGAATCGAGTTATATTAGTTCTTTGAGCAAATGCTATAGGCAATAACAACAGCATTAGGCAGATCGTCATTGCCAACGGTGGCAGACCGATCGATAAGCGTCTTTTTGGTTTTGGTTCTGCGTTGTCCTCGATACCAGAGTCCTTTTGGGGATTCGATTCTGTGTCATCTGCCTCGATTTTACGTTTTGTCGCTGTCTCTCTAAGCAAGGGGGCCAATTTATGGATAGCCCGCTTGTAGGTGCCTCTGGCTGTTTTAACGTCTACCACGCGGACGTATCCATCCAGGCCTGGATATAATTTAACAATTCGTCCAATTGGCCACTGCAAAATTGGCACATTATCCTCCTTTAGAATTACCATCATGCCTTCTTTGACATTATTATATGGTTTTTTCCACTTGGATGTGCCCTGCAATTCTTGTAGGTACTCTTGAGACCATTGCGTCCAGAATGTATGCTTAAGCCGTTGCACTAATTCCCATTGCTCTGGAATCGATCGCTGTGTTATTGGCTCTGCATCTGGTTGGGCTACTAATGGTTCTCCAATCAATAGGTGGCCTGGGGTTAGAGCTGTTAAGTCGTTGGGATCGTCTGAGTTTGGCGTTAACGGACGAGAATTCAGCACTGCTTCAACATTGACAATGATAGTAGACAGTTGTTCGAACGTTAAGTTTGCTGTCGATACGTTTTTTAATAGTAAATGCTTAGCGGACTTTACCGCAGCTTCCCATAATCCTCCGAAATGTGGAGACCGTGGTGGTATGAACTTAAATTGCACTCCTTTTTGATTGCAAAATTCCTTGATACTACCTGCTGCCGTTTCTGAGTGTATTGTATCGGTCAGTTCCTTAAGTTGGTTGTTTGCTCCAACAAAGTTGGTTGCATTATCGCAGTATAATGTCTGGCATCTTCCTCTGCGCCCAATAAAGCGCTGAAGCGCGCCCACAAATGAGGAGGTGGACAGGTCTCCGACCAACTCCAAGTGTACTGCCTTGGTTGCAAAGCATACAAATACTGCAATGTAGGCTTTGTCGGGACGTTTTCCTCGAACCTTATGGTGGATCCAGAATGGTCCACAATAGTCTACTCCGGCATTGAGAAAGGGTCTATTCTGAGATACCCGATGCTCAGGTAAGTCACCCATGACCTGTTTAAAGAACTGAGGCCGGTACTTGGTGCATACTACGCAGCCCTGGATCACATTCCGGACCATCGGTTTCACCTTAATGATATGGTACTGTTGCCGAGCTATTCCGCGTAGTGCCTCATGTCCACAATGAAGATTCTCTTCATGAAGTTTTCGTAGCATCATTTTTACCACCGGATCATTATACGGCAAGAGATATGGATTCCTTGTTTCCGTTGATACTGGTGCTTGTTGTAGCCTAGTTGCTACTCGTATGATTGAATCTTCATCCAGTATTAGTGGCAATGTTGCCACTGTGCTTTTGCGATCTAGCGGTTGATCAGGTCGTTTCTTTAAGTGCCGTAATTCATATGCAAATCCTGTTTCTTGAATTTGCTTAATGATCACTCTCCGTGCTTGGTCCAACTCTTCCACCTCTAACTGAGCCGTTGGTTTCCTGTTCTGCTTGTGACAAAACCGTAGCACATACGCCACTATTCGCTGTAGCCGGTAAAACGAATTTCTGTGATTTACCGCATATATCCATTCACTCTTGTTGTTTGCCGTGTCAGTCACCATGCTGAATACCTTGGTTTTCTTTTCAGCGGTATCCATCGTGTGCTCTGTAGGCTTAAATGGTGCTGGCCAGCCACGTTGTGGTCCATGCAAAAATAGTGGTCCATACAACCATAATGTATGTGTGCTAAGCTGAACTGCTGATATGCCTCGAGACAGAACATCAGCTGCGTTGAGCGCTGATGACACATGCCGCCATTGCCTTGGATGTGATACTGCGTGTATTTTTGTCAACCGATTAGCCACAAACGTGTGGAAATGTGATGCCCGTGAATTAATCCAAGAGAGTACCACTGTTGAGTCTGACCAGAGAAATGATTCCACACTTTCTGATCCGAATTGGAGATCCTGTCGAACTCTATCCGTGAGTTCAGCTCCAAGAACAGCTGCACATAGTTCCAGCCGGGGCAGTGTCTGTTTTTCCAGGGGAGCCACTCTTGACTTGGCGCACAACAATCTGACCGAAATTTGGCCATTTTTATAGGTTGATCGGACATAAACTGCCGCACCATACGCCTTTTCTGATGCATCAACAAATGTATGCAATTCCTTTGTAGTGGGGACCTTGCCATCAAAAATATGCCTTGGAATTTTCATCTGGTTTAGTGCCTGTACATCCTCTCCGTAAGCTTCCCATTGCTTCTCCAAATACGGCGGTAGGTCACCATCCATCTCAATTCGTTCGGTAGCAACATGTTGAAGAAACATTTTCGCTCTTACCACTACCGGTGCGAACAGTCCTAGAGGATCAAAGATTTGACCGACTTCAGATAGCACCACTCGTCTGGTTATTCCTTTTGTATGTCTTTGAGCCTTTCCACATAATTGGTCTTCTTTGGGTGCCCATATGATTCCCAATGTTTTGACACTTGTTTGTTCCAGTGTGTCACCGAGATTGATGTCAGCAATCGTATCTTCCCTTGGAATTTCCTTTAGAAGTTGACTGCTATTTGAACACCATTTTCGTAAGTTGAAACCCTTAGGTCTCAAGATTTCTAGAAGCTCTTGTCTTATTTGCAGGGCTTCTGGTAAACTGTCTGCTCCTGTGAGACAATCATCAACATAAAAGTCATTTTTTAATGCTGATGCTCCAGACGACAATTTCTCAATGTTTTTCAGTGCCAAATATTCCAGACACTTCGTCGCTAAATATGGGGCTGACGTGGTTCCATAAGTTACCGTTTTTAAACGATAAAACTTTAGTTCTTGACTTGGATCCTCTCTCCACACAATCATCTGATTGAATTGATCGGCAGGGTTTATCCAAACTTGACGATACATTTTTTCAATGTCTGCCGTGAACACATATTTGTGTGTCCTGAACCGCAGAAGAATTGAGAAGAGTTGACTCTGTACAACTGGTCCAGGATATAAAATGTCGTTCAGTGATTTTCCTGATGACGTTTTGCATGATGCATCAAATACCACTCTTAGCTTGGTGGTGGTACTTTCTGGTTTTAGTACACAATGATGCGGTATAAAGTAATGGTTCTTGGGAATTTGTTCTACCATTACTTGCTTCATATGTCCAAGCTGTTCATATTCTGACATAAATTTTACATACTCCTTTTTTATGTCAGGGTTCATTCGCCTCTCTAACGACATGAATCTTCTTATGGCTACTTCCCGAGATTCTCCAAGAGATGACGCCTCTTCAGCAAATGGAAGCTTTACAATTAGTCGATTGTCCGCCGCCGTGTGTAGGTTATCGAGGAAGAATTTTTCACAATACTCTTCCTCCGGACTCCTGTACTTTTTTATTGGCTCTAGTGTGTCTAGCTGCCAGAATCTTTCCAGTGATTCCTCTGGATTCGTCATGCCTACCATACATGTGATTGAAGCTGACGTTGACATATTAATTCTGCCAGCAACAATCCATCCGAACTCTGAGTTTTGTAATGTTGGACGGTTTCGATTGCCCCGTCTCCTTTCTGGTAGCAGTATAGCATAGTGATCATCAGCTCCCAACAGCATATCAATTTTTCCGGGTTTATCAAATGTTGATGCCGCTAATTGAATGTTGTCTGGTAATGTGACTTTCTGCGTTATTTGTTCTGTGGGTTGGTCACCTATTATGTGTGGCAATACAAATGCCTCAACTAGCATTGCGAACTTGTTGTATCTTGACCTTACAACCAAGCTTACTCGCGCCTTGCTTATCTGGTTGATCACCCACTCCATTTATGTGCACATGAGTCTCGTTAATTTTTAACGATAATTTCTTTACCAGTCTCTCTGAGATGAAATTTATTTGTGAGTCGCTATGTAGGAGAGCTCGAAATTCTCTTTGCCTTTAATTGATACCTTTTTTAATTTCACTACCTTGGCCGTAGCCAACGGAGTGTATTTTTAGCCAATTCCACAAGCAGAAGCTGCAGAAGAAACTTGCAATATTGTGTTATGTTTTTTATCGCATTTGAAGCATCCCCTTCAAGAACAATTTTTATACCGTACACCCATAGGGTGAAATTGTATATTAAAGTCGCCAAAATGTATGTAACAGGCAGAAGGAAGCTTTTCTGACCCCATAAAGTATATATATTCTTGATCAGTATCAACAGCCGAGTCGATATAGCCATGTCCGTCTGTCCGTCCGTCCGTCTGTCCGTATGAACACCTAGAGACACCTCTCGGAGACTACAAAAGCTAGAGCCACCAAATTTTGTATGTAGGCTCTTGTAGTATGTAGAGTGATCAAGTTTATTTCAAATTTTTGCCACTCCCCTTTCCGCCCCCGCAATTAAAAAAAAACGTTTATCTTAAAAACTATTGTAGCCAGAGACACCGTATTTGGTATGTAAGGTGCCCATATGCGTGAGTGAGTGAGATACTAAGATATGCTTGTAAAAAGCATTTGAACAGAACTTTTTTTAAATAGGCAAATGCATTTGTTATTACAAATTTGAAATATTTGTTTTACTGGTGTATGGTATACCTAAGTTGGCGAGACGACTTACTTACTTCATTTGACATATGGTCTGGCTTGAAGCAATTAACACATAATTTGTGTCTCTGCACCCAATAAAGCCGCTCTGCTGCGGACTTAATTTTAAACTTTTCACATTGGAAGAGTTTGTACTTTGCCTTCTCGCAGAAAGCACACAAGGTACTGTTTGTCCCAGATGCTTTTCTTAGTTTTTCAATGCTGGGATTTTCGTTTCTTGGTTTCCCAATCGCCTATAATGTTAGGATGCGCTATTCGAAGAATGATACTTCCTGTAGATCCCTTGTGTTGGAAAGAGATTGCTCATATAGTGCGTGGTTGAATCTATCCAATTTCCTTGTCATATGAAACATTATAACATCAAAAATGTTATCATTTAAGTTGTTTATAGAAGCTGCTTCATTTCCTACATTTGGGTTATCAAACAGTTTTATCAGTATGGCTGTTACTAGAACCCGTTTATTATTAAATCGTTCCTGCAATACTGACCAAGCTGTGTTGTAATTGGCTTCTGTTAATTCCAGGTGCCGTATCAATCTCTCTGCTTCTCCAGAAAGGTTTGATTTTAAGTACCACATTTTCTCTATCGTGGATACATTTGACTCATGAACCACTTTTTTGTAGATGTCATGAAATTGTTGCCATTTCAGATAATCCCCATCAAATTTTGGAATGGGAATTTTGGGTAGTTGCAATGATTGTATCGATTGCAATACAGGTGGTGATTGTATCACTACATTTTCTGCTGGTGCCACACAGAATTTCAGCATTGTATTTTCTGCGGCCACAAACGTAGCTATATTATATCCGGCTTCGGCTGGATTTTCAGCTAGCCGGTGAATCTCATAATGGATTTCTTCAATTTGCATCCATAATTTGTCGACTACCGATTTATAAGTCATTTTATCTTCAGGCACAATTTGTCTTAATGTCCTGGATAATGACTCCAGCAGAGCACTTTGCTTGCGAACCAGTGGTTTGATCATGACTCGCTCTTCCTCTCGTTGGCGAGCTTGTCTCTCTAGCTTTATTTTTTCCAAATGGTCCTTCCACTCTTCCACTATATTAGATACAACCGTCTTCATTTTGCTGAAATAGTCCGTTACAAAGTAATCATCTTCAGTTGGTACGTTATTTAATTTGTCCATCAACTCCTGATGACATTTCTCGAAGTTCTCCCACATGTATTCCAGGAGCTCAAGTTTTTCCTCGAAATAAGATGGCTTCGTTTTCCTGGCGAAAGAATCTTTTTTGGTATTCCGAATGAAGGCCTGGATTGCCTCTCCTCGTTCTGTCTGCTGTTTATAAAACTCTTCCATGTTCTTTTATATTCTTATGTAATTGCTTATCTGTACTAGTACTTGACCCGATGGGAGTTTATTTATTTTGTCAAAGACAGGGAACGCTCCGACTCGTTCCTAAAATTGGTCAAGTGTAGCACAAATAAGAATACAAAAAAAATTCGAAGTCGCCTTTTGATTAGTGTTTTAACAATGGTTTATTTTTATTTCCAATATACCTATTCTTTTACACTGATAACTGCCACGACAGTGAAACCAATTTTTTGAGTTTCTTTTCTTTGTTTCAAAAATTGCTGATCAATGCCAAAATCTATACTCGTGTGTACTACCTGGGTTACTGACCGAGTTAACTAGGTCAGATATTGCTGACGCCAGGGAGTGCAACAGAGTTGAGTTGATCAAACTTTATTTTATATAAAATAACTTTTTTAGCCAAACTTTATTTTATATACAATAACTTTTTATGATTTGGTCGCCTCGTTGACACAAATCGTTGTTAAATGTTTTTTATAAAGTGATCGCCTAGTTGATCAATTTTTATTCAATGGGTATGCACTGCTACCCCGTTGCGGAAAACCAACTCCTAGTTTTCCAATAAATCTTTTTATTCGCCAAGGTGGCTACGCAATGATTGCCAAGTTAATCAATTGCGATGTTTTTTAGTCGGGACCCCAGATTGATGTGAGATGTTCATCAATTTGTGCCCTCGCTTAGGATTGTCGTGTCCAAAGCGTGCAAAGAAAGTAGTCGCCTAGTTGACCAGTTTCCTTTTGTTGAGAGATTGGTCGCCTGAGTTGACCAAATGTTCTCGCTTGATGACGGTTTCACCAAGTCTGTTATTCTTTTAACTTGGAGCCGCCAATGTCGGGGTCACCAAAATGTTCAATGAAAGACGTTAGTGTTTCTTGAAGTTATTAAATGTTTATTTATTTATATATATATATATAGGCACTAGCACATAAACCAGTGACTAAAGGTTGTCGCAACCAACACATAAATTGGGTGGACCTCGGAGTGAGATTACAAAGGTAGAGATGGGGGCCAAAGACACAGCGATGCGCACCCGATGTAGCTACAATTGGTATCTGATCTTACTAAGAATAATGCATTTCTTTTATAGTACAAAATAGCGAGCTCACCAGTGCATAGTTCGACATCGTGTTAGGTCAGCAAAGTACGTTTTTATTGATTAACTAGGTCTTTATTGTTTACTGCTGACCATACCAGATCTACTTATGACTGATGAGCCATCGATATCTATAATCGGGTTACATACTTAACATTGACATACATTTCTATTATAATTGGCTTAATGTTCTCTTATTTTATATAATCTAAACACCAACAGTAATCGTGAGCAAAACAATGGGAGACCATAAAAAACACCTTCGAGAAGTATTCAGAAGACTGAGAGAGGCAAACTTAAGGATTAACTCAGCGAAATGTCAGTTCTTCAGAAAGGAGTAAAATTTTCTAGGACACGTGGTAACAGAAAATGGTATTGGCAAGGCCCCGGACAAAGTAGCTGCAAAGGAATTACGCCAATATCTGGGAGTCGCATCATGGTATAGAAGATTTGTACCAGGATTTGCAACTCTAACGCATCCACTAAACACGCTGCTTAAAAACAAAACACTGCAATGAAGACCATCAGGAAGCATTCGATGCAGTGAAAGAAAAACTAATGAATGGACCAGTATTAGCATGCCCAGATTTCACAAAACTGTTTGTACTACAGACAGACGCAAGCAATATGGGACTAGGAGCAATCCTGATACACAACACAGAAGCTGGCGAAAGGGTCCTATCATATCGATCTAGAGAGCTAAATTCGTCGGAAAAAACTACTCTGCAACAGAAAAAGAGTGTTTGGCGATACTATGGGCTGTCAAGGAAACCACTGGAAGTATGCAAACGAATAACTGACAACGGTGCCAGGCTATGTCAGGCCAATAAGGAATGTGGATGGACTCAGGATATGATAAAAAAAATCAAGCAACAGCCACAGAAATATCCAGACTATGTGCTGGAGAATGGTCAGTTATATAGAAACATACCGCACAGAGCAGGACAAGAAGAAGTGGTGGCATGGAAAATGTGTGTGCCAAAGAGTCTACGACATTAAATAATGGGGGAGAACCACACATCAGCGACGGCAGGGCATACGGGCAACAGGAGAACAATTGCTAGGACCGCCGCTAGATACTACTGGCCGGGAATGCAAAGGGACATCAGAACTTTTGCCGGGAAATGCATGACATGCCTACAATTTAAGCCCAATCAACAACAAGCGCCAGGTAAGTTGTTAACACAGGTACCTGATGAGCCAAGGGCAACAATATGTGCTGACATTGCCCAGATCAAATCATGGAAATTCGATGCAATTGTTGACCGTTTCTCGAAATAGACAGAGATCATACCCCTGCGCAAGGCAACCGCAGAGAATTTGGTCAAGGGCTTCAGAGAAAGATTCGGGAAACCAAAAGTAGTCATAACGGATAATGGAGTCTAATTCACGAGCAGGGTCTTATTTATTTATTTATTTCTTTATTCATTTCTTTATTTATTTATTTATTTATTTATTTATTGACGTCAACTAACACAGCAATCGACGAAAAAGCTTAAGCTAAAAGACAGATAATAAATAATTGAATGCACAACTAAACATCCTCGACCCGGTGAAGGTGTTTTATTTACACAAAGTGCCAGCTATGCCCCGATTCACAGCCAATATGGTCAGGGATGAGTTGCAGCCAATCCAAGTCTAGAATATTTTTAGTGGTCTCGCTGTAGATGATTAAAAAGTATAGCGCGAAGAGAAGTGACGGAGACATGAGGTGTAATGACCGGTTCCACTTAGGTTGAATTATTAAAATAAACAAACACGTCAGTGTTGTTTAGTGGTATTATTCAGATTGATTTTTATTTCCAAAAATATTATTTTGCTTAACCTATTGTTACATAGATATTCTTTTGATGCGACTTAGGCGACAGCTACAAAAGAGAGGGAGAGTGTCAGCGTTCATACGCTGGCTTGGCCCTAGCTCATGTTTCGCCTGTGCATTGTTGCTTCAGTGAATATATGTATGTCCACATATAAATGTACATACATATATGAACATGCTTTGTTTAAGAATAAACATCGTGTTCATCTGAGCTGGCTTCACCAAATCAGATGCACCAATGAAATAAACAAAACGAAACATAAACAAACGTAAGTCATAAAATTCATTTTACAATTATTGCTTAATACCAAACAAAACATGCATCCACACTCTGTGGAAAACACTTAAGATTATAATAGCGGCGCGGTATCAAGTAACCAGCGCTGAGCATGAAATATAAACAATTTTCAACCCCCGAAAACGTGGGGGGCATTAGAATAAGTATTTTTAAGAACAATTGTTGATTCTTAGAGTTTAAGAGTTTTTAAATAAAATCAGTTCATATTTTGAATTCAACGAATGAAGATTGGGTTTTTTAGTTGTGGTTCTAATTCCCTATTCATGCTTAGTTGTGTATTTATTTGAATATGTCTATGTGCATACGTTAATGTATACACATATGCTTATTCAAGTACACACTTATATTTTATTGCATACATATTTAATTGTTTATACTTGAAACAAAGTGTTACAAGTTGAACTCTTTGTGTTGAATGTTTTTTGTTATGAACATACTACACCTCCCCTTTTCAGAATATAACGTCATATTACGGAGTTATTTATTGCTTACTGTGAATAGGGATTTCCGAAGAGACCAGAAAATAACCCAATCTTCATTCGTTGAATTCAAAATATGAACTGATTTTATTTACAAAAGTACGGAGCTTATATAGGATTATCTTAGGCTCTAGTAGGTAACAATTGTTCTTAGAAGATCTTATTTTAGACTCACACCCACGTATTCGGGGGTTGAAGAATTATTATTTTCGGCACATCGGCACTTGACATCCTGTCGTTGTGATGTTTTGGGTTAGTTTAGAATTACAAGTGTTTTTTCCACACCGCGTGTGGCAGATTGTATTTCTAGTCATATGCTAGGTTAGTTGTTTGGTACAAAGGCACAGTTGTATTGTATTTTCTTTAGTGCATCTGATTTGGTGAAGCCAGTTCAGATGAACACGATGTTTATTCTTAAACATACTGATAATGATAGTTAGTGATTGATTAATGGTAATGTATGTATGTTAGAAAAATAACGTCATATTATGGAGTTATTTATTGCTTAATGATAATGATAGTTAATGATTGATTAATGATAATGTATGTATGTTAGAAAAATTGTTTTATCGGTGTCTAGCCAGACAAATTTTTTGTTTCTTTCTTCTCTTTGTTTCTTTTTTTTTTATAATTTTTAAATGTATGTATATATTTTTAATTAAATGAATTAGTTGCAGTATTGAATCCATAAATTTTTTTTATATATGGGTCTGGCCAGACCCATGTGTCAGTCCGAAGGTGTAACTTTTTAATCTTTTTTTTCGCCTTGTTCAAGGACCTTTTGGTAATTGTCCTGTGGCTAGATCGATAGAAAATAAAATTCTAGGAAGCTACCTGGAATTTCAAGTCGATAGATAAAATGGAACCATGTTAGCTTAACGTTCAAAGTCAAAATAGGTCTGGCCAGACCCAGGTGTCCGACGGAGGGTTAAAATTATTTTTGAAGATTTTTAATCTATCCTTATGTACTGTTTGTATCTTATGTTTATTATTTATTATTCTTATGTTGTTATTTAAAGATATTTCTATAACATTGAATGGTCCTAAATAGGCTAAATCAAGTTTATGAACAGTTTCGTTTTTTAAGAAAACTTTATCTCCTAGTTCTATTTTTAAATCTGCTGACTTATTGTCATGAAAATTTTTCTGGTTTTCCTTACGTTTTTCTAACATTAATCTAGCTCTACTGTATGCTAGTTCTAATCTAAACTTAACTTCTTTAGCATAATAATCTACGTTATATAATGGTTCTATTCTATTTACGCTATTAAAATGCGTTGGTAAATTGTTTTGTTTACCAAATACAAGTTCATAGGGACAGTATTTGTGTGTTACTGACGGGGTTGTATTAAAACAGTACACAAAATATTGTAACCATACGTCCCAATCAGTTTTATCTACTGATATATATGATCGAATGTACTCATTGAATGTCCTATGACTTCTTTCAACGGTACGCAAGGTCTGGTGGTGGTGTGCAGTAGACGTAATGTTGTCTATTTTTAAATATTTGCACAAGTCATTTATTATTGAATTTTTGTATTCTGTTCCCATGTCCGTAATGAACGTCTTCATTGGACCGTACTTCAGAATGAAAGATTCAAAAATAGCTTTAGAGATTGTTGTAGCGCTTTTATTGGGAACTGGTATTGCTACTAAGTATTTCGTCAAGTCACATATTAGAGTGACTGCATATTCGTTATCATTTCCGGATTTTGGTAATGGACCAATGGTGTCCACTATTACCCTATCAAAAGCATGTATGGGGGTTTCTGTAATAACTAATGGTGTTTTTATATGCTTTGTCGTTTTTGACTTTAGGCATTTTTCACATTTATTAATGTAGTCTTTAAAAGACTCTATTGAAAATGTTTCAAAGATCTTTTCATTCGGTGCCAACTTGAGTTGTTTGATTTCGAGTATACCGGCTTGTTTTTCAAGCCTTTGAAAAAACTGACCTAAGTCTAGATTTCCATTGGTGTACAGATCTCCAACTCAATTCTTGCTATAACTTTCTTTCCATGTTTAAGGAAACATAAATCGTGTGTTATACGCAAGGTCACTACTTTTCGTACTTCATCATTGCAGAGTACTTCGTATATTTTGGGCTTAGAAGCATCATTAGGTACGTGCCCAATTGTATTTTCATTTTTATCATCTGGCCAGAGATTATTTTGTCTACTTTGCTGCCTGGTAGTGACTTTCAGGACATTTGCTTTTGTGTTTTTTAGATCCTGTATTGTAATGCGGGATAATGCATCCGCAACGAAATTATCTTTTCCCTTCAGATATTCTACTGTAAATTCATATTCCTCTAGATCAAGTCTCATTCTTGTTAATTTTGAACTCCGATTTATCATGGAGAATAAATACGTTAGAGGTCTGTGATCTTCTTTATGCATGTGTGGTACTCTGTAATTTTTTGTGTATACTGGCTGGTTGTCATTCAATCTGAGTTCTTTTTTATAAAAGTTGTTCGTAGTAATTAGTTCGTTTTCTAAACCAAATACATCTGTATACTCGGTGCAGAGCTTTTCAAGTACGTTTTTGAACATAGGTGGGAAGTTTGGCTTTAGTTTGTGTATTGCTGATTGACTTCTTTGGTCATCAGTTGTCTGTACAATTTCGTAATTCTTTAATGATTCATATTTTATGCTCTTTAAATTTAAAATTTTTACTCTTTTTGTTGTGTTTAAAATTCGGACAAATGTTTTGGTCGGGCTTGAGATCGAATTTCCAATAAATATTCCATTATCGACCTCTTGATTTAAGATGACGATATTTGAGTTTTCATTTGGGATATTTATTTGTCGGATTACTTCAGATCTCGCTGGGAGGGTTGTGGTATTGCTGTCACAAGTGTGTAATATGGGGATATTTATTGCAAACTTTAAATTATTTGGTCTTAATATTAGTGAATCGTTTGGTTCACTGAAGTCTAATTGGCAATCAGTTGGCAATTGAATGTTTTGAAGAAATCTAGTCCCAAAATTCCATCAAATGGAATTGGAAAACTTTCGTCTACTATATGGAAGTTGTGTGGAATTATGAATTCATTTTGTCTTAGTTCTATAAGGGTTAGACCTTTGGAAGTAATTGAACCTTCGCCAATTCCTGATATTTCAATTGTGTTTGAAGTATCTATATGTTCAAAAGAATCTGTTTTTTCTTTTATTATTGATACGTCTGCACCTGTATCTAACAAGAAGGTATATGTGTTGTGTGTATTTTCGTTTTTAATTTTGATGAAAATACTTAGGCTAAGATTGAATGTGTATACATTTACAGTTTCTTCTGAATATCTGCAGGGATCTATTGGTTTTCCGAATTATTTTGGGTAACTCGTACACTACCATTTCCATTACTGGAATTACCTCGGTTGGAATTATTTCGGTTGAAATTGTTTCTTCCTCGGTTATTGTATCGTGAGTTACCACGATATCCACCTGTATTATTATTACTCCTATAACCGTTATTTTGATAATTACCGCTGCCACGGTAATTATTTTGTCCATTTCTATTGTATTGACGGTAGTGCATGACAGGGTTTGCCTGTCCTGTTTCTGCTGTACAACTGTCTACGAACTTTGTTGTTAGTTCGTTCATGTCACGGAAAATGCCTGCTTTTAGTAAGTTACGTACCTGATTGTTTATGCCGTTCTTTGTTAGAGCCTATGTAGCGATTGAAAATGTATACTTATTGGCTACTTCGACGGGTGTACCATCGTGTATAAAGGCTCCTTCCAGAGATTCAGTAAGCTTTCTGTTTCTCTGGGGTAGGTTTTTTAATTTTGCGTTTATTGACGCTCCTGATTCTGTTTTTACATTAGTGGCAATGCGGTTAATAATTGCTTCGATTGTCTGTTCAGAGGTTATTAAATTTCTAGTGTAGCCTTAAAGTTTTGTTTTTACTAAACACACTGCTGTTTCTTCATGGTTGCCTTTTAGTGAATTTAACAAACTCAGTGCATCGATGAACCGCTGGAGATTTTCTATTCTGCCATCAAACTCTGAAATAAGGTTTGAGGCCATCCTCAAAAAATCAGTGACTGTTTGGTCATTATTGTAATTTGTTTCTTGGCTGGTTAATAACGTTTATTTGGGTTTGATCTGAACTCACTGGTGGTTCTTCTTGACCCGTTTCTTCTTCAGCCGGTAACTGGGTTTCGTCTTCTATTAATATTGAAATTTCCAAATCAGTTGTTTGTTTATATTCAATATAATGTCTTTTTAGCACAGTTATTGCCATTTGTTTGCAGTCACTAAAAAATTAATTTTCCGCTGTTTTATGCCAGGTAAAAGTATCTGGTCCGACGTGAGGGAACACTTGTGTGTTAGGTGTTGAATACTTTTATATTGCGTATCTAGTAAATTAGTAGAAATGACTTCACCGTTGACTAGTTTATGGAGAAAGAGAATGACAAAAACCAGTCTACGGTTGTAAAGTTAAGGAAGATTAATAAGAAGAAGTCTGTCAGAATAAGAAGGTAGGCGAAGACTCGGGTGCCAATTAAGAACGCGTAACGCGAACTTAAGGAATTGCTTCTGTACCGATTCAATACTACGCTGGTGAACATCATATTGAGGGTTCCACACTGGCGAGCAATATTCTAGAGTAGGGCGAACTAACGAATTGTATAAAACCTTTGTTACATAGGGATCATCAAATTCTTTGGCCCAGTATACTAGTAGTTTAATGAAGCCAAGAAGACTGTATGCTCTATTGACAATTGAAGATATATGAACATTAAATGAAAGTTTTGGGTCAAACATAACGCCTAAGTCTTTGAATGATGGTACACAATCTAAGAGAAAAGACTTAGTGGAGTAATGAACTAGGAACGGAGACAAACGACTGAAAGTCATAAAGGAGCACTTAGAGGCGTTAAGGTGTAATTTATTAACGTGGCACCAATCACAGAACGCATCGAGATCTGATTGCAAGTACTGTTGAAAAGAAGGATCACTATATGAATAACAAATCTTAACGTCATCCGTAACTCGAACAGTTTTAGATATCGAGGAACGAAAAGACACCTTTTAAGTTCTGCCAATAAGATACGGTTTTAACCAAGCCAAAAGTTTCGGGGAAAAACCCATGATGTTAAGTTTCGTGAAAAGCATAGAATGATCAACCGTATGGAAAGCCTTACTTACATAAGTCAGTACAAATAACATCAGTTTGACACTTTTTATGGTGGTGACATGGTGTACAAGGGTAGTCAATTCTAAAAGGTTGGTAAGCGACGAACGACCTATCGTAATAATTTTCTCAACCAGCTTAGGTATTGCAGAAAGTTTGGCAATGCCACGGTAGTTAGAAATATCCGATTTGCTACCCTTTTTAAAAAGCGGAATAATAAAAGACTCCTTCCAAATATCAGATAAGCTACAAGTCTCACTCGATATAAAGAATAACCGAGATAAAGGCTTAGATAGAGAAATCGAACACATTTTAAGGATGTAGGTATATTATCAGGCCCGGGTACGAAGGAAGACGTCATACATGACAAGCTAGAGATAATACAGTCTTCAGTAATACTTGAAAAAACATATAATTTAAATGTGGAATTGAGAAGGGATAGGGTGTGGGATCCGAAGCAGTAGTAGAATAAGTCGACTGAAAGAATTTAGCAAACAGATCTGCAATATCTGAATCATTATTAGCAGTCTGGTCATTAAGTCTGAAGGTGGAAGGTAGTATTAGAGCGTCTTTTGGAATTAACAAAATTGTAAAAACCTTTTGGGTTTCTTATAAAATTCAACCTTACAGCGAACGATATAATTATTGTAGCATTAAGTATTTAAAAGACAAAACTGAGATTTGGCTACACAATAATTTGCATAGTCAAGTCGCGAACCAGTTTTGTTTAATCTTTTTAAATATCTCGATTTAATGTTACGAAGATTAGGGAGCCTACGGGTAAACCAGACTGGCACACTTGAGACAGAAGAGACATTCACATAAGGAACGCATTTATCAATTAGAGAATTAAGAGCAGAGTAGAACAAATTCACTGCACAATCTATATCACAGCACTCAAATAAAAATGACCAATCAAAAGAGAAAATAAGGCTGTTAAGAGGATTGAAATTTGTTTTACGAAAATGACAAATGACGAGAATTTGAGATGTTATTTAATGAATTATTAACGAAATTGTAAGAAATAGTAACTTCAATGGTAGGGTGATAAGGATCTTCAGGCTTCACTAGGGGCTGTGTTTGTGATACAGCACTAGCAGTGGGATCCGAGACAAAAACAAGATCAACGATTCTTTTAGAAAAGTTAAGAAAAGAATTCAACTGATATAGCGGACATTCAAGTTGGCTATCAAGAAAAAAATGTTGAGATGAAGAAATTAAGAAAGATAGATTATCATCAACAAGCCAAGAAATATTAGGCAAGTTAAAATCACCTAATACTATAAGAAAATCACGATCTTTAAGACGACTAAAAATAGTTCGCAAAGCATCAGCATGGTGCATGCAGATCATGATATCAGATATCAGGTATATAAGCTAAAATTAGAACATGTAACTTCGACACAAATGAACTAATATGTCAGCGGAAAAGGTTTGGCTATCACAGAACAGTTTCGAAAGCTTGGTAAGAAGTCCTCTAACATTTTGACAATGAATGCAAAGACTAGATGTTATTAGTTTCTTGAAGCAGAAGATAAATTAGAAAGGTGGACAGGCAACGGACGGGAGCGCTTATTGGGCGCAAACTCGTGTACAACTAGCCCTCTGGCCAAAAATTAGGGTCAACCATAGCTGAGAAATACTCATTTGGTACTGTAATTTTGAAAGAGGACATTTCGCGAGGCCTAGAAAACTTAAACTTTTGAATTAAAACCTTAGCAGGGCATATATTACCAATGTAAGCTGCCACAGACGACTCAGAAGTATCTGGAGCACTCATAGAGATAAATAATTGTTTGCGATGAGGCACTACAGTTAGTGGAGGCGGAGGAGCATTGGGATCTGGAAGTGATTGAGAGCCAGCATGATCCTGTAATTGATCAGAGTTCCTGTGAGGGATAGATTGAGGTACACCAGGGTTTGTAATGGGTACTTCAATCTGAAAAGAAGAGCATGAAGAGGGACAAGAAGATGGTGTAGCCGAAAGTAAAATGGGAGAAGATGTAATAGAGATTGCTGGCGAATGCTTATGAGGCAATTCAAGAGTACATTTCTTGGGCATCTTTTCAGAAGGTGGAACAAACTCTAATTGCGTCAATAAATGTACGCTAGAGTCAAACTCATTAGACAGCTGTTTGGCCAGTTTGTTTAAAGAAAGAAACTTTAAACGAAGATCCCTGTTTATTCGGCTAAAATCAAGCTGCTGGCTGGCACAAGATGGGCAAGCCCAGCGTATTAAGCCAAGCTCAGGCTTTGATACAGACAAACCCGAAAATTTGTCGTAGTCGCGGCCGTTGAGGCCAGCACATTTTAAATGAATAAGATTATCACAGAGCCAACAATATATAGCTCTATACTGATCATCAAAACGATCAGAATGCTTGCAAGTAGGTATACAACAAGCCATTGAAAAGCCAACAAAAAAGAAAAGGCAAAAATATACAAGAATATATACAAAATTTAAATTTAAAAACACAGCACAAAGATAATCATAGAAAATTATGGAAAGCCAAAAAAAAAAAAAAAAGCTAAAAATATGCAAGAATATATAGAAAATTTAAATACACAGCACAAAGATACTTATAAAAAAAAAAAACGATAAAAAAATCAATAATTACAAAAAAACAAAGAGTCAGCTAGAGTAAGAGTGTAAGAACAGTTAAAAGGCAAGCTTTGAGAGGCGGCCTTACAAAAGTGAATACGCGGGAGAGAAGCTGAGCACAAAGAAGAGAGAGCACAAAAACACTAGCACTGATGGTATGATCTGGTCAATGAGGGGAGCAACCGCAGAAGCAACGAGGAGAGAGGAAAAAAAACAGAAACAGAAAAAATAAAAGAAGTTAAATGCACCAAACACTAATCACGAAAAAAAACTGTTAAATTTGGCAAATTATGCAAATAAAACACAAGGGTGTCAAGCAAACCACACTAGCGAAAGCATAAACAAAAAACACAATTAAAAATTGAGAGAAAACAATAAATATGGATAAAAACTCAGGAGCTATGCAAAAGCACGAACGTCACGTCAGAGTGCAGAAGCTTCTTTTTTTTTTGAAAAGAAAATGCTAGAAGAATGCGGAAGCAGCCACCAGCTAACAGCGCCCTATACGCCTCAGGAAATCCTGACTGAACGAACGAACAGAACGATCAAGATGATGCAAGAAATAACCAGCGCAATAAACACAAGCCAATCGCAAGCCACTGGAATCACGCCGGCATATGTGGTACAAGGTCGAGAGCCAAAGATGCCGGGAGCCATGTATGACAGCATCACGAAAGGCACAGGAAAAGAACCAGTAACGCCGGAGACAACAACGAACCAGATGAAAGAACTATTTGAGCTAATCAGAAGGAACCTGGAGATAGCGACGCAAGATCAGCCACGTTACTATAACTTGAGGAGAGAAGAATGGAGACCAACAATCGGATCCACGGTATGGGCAAAGGAGCATCATCTATCGAACGCAGCCGGTTTTCCAGCTAAACTGGCACCCAAGTTCGGAGGGCCTTACAACGTAGTAGGATTCACATCCACAGTCATATGTAAATTACGACATGAAGACACAGGAAAGAGCAGACAAGAATACATTAGTCAGCTCAAGCAACAAACAGGTGATATAGACGCTACCAATGACGAGCGAGAAGAGAAAAATAAAAAAAGAAGCGGAACGGGCCTTATAAAGAATATAAAATAGAAAATATGCCCTAATCCGCCAAAATCATAGAAAAGATACTCAGTAGTCACCAACATAGAAAAGATGCCACTTTGGTTGTCAGTCAAGATCAGTCGTTGCAGCTTCACTTAAACTCTCCCTTTTCCCTTCCCCCACTTTTTCCTAAAAGTGTTGGACCTTTGGACACAGCAAGCGTCGGTTTCTCCAACGATGCCCAGTACCAAAGGCTTCGTCCACACAATCGATCCACCCCAAGTCAGTCTTTAGCCTGAGTGCAACTTGTAACTTTGCTTTAGCTCCGCGATCTTTGTTCATAGTTAGTTAGTTGTCATAAATCTTTTAGCAAACCAAAACATATTGCGAACGTAAAATAGTAAAAAAAATTTAAATAAAACTTAATTTTTTTCAAAGGCGAATGACGGAAGTGTTTAATTGGCGCCCGAGCAGGGATCTTGTGAATAAAAACGTGTCGAGTGTTGTGAATCGTACCAGCAATAAGTGTTAACCGAAAAAAACGCAAAACCAATACGCCTTTAACGGTAACCAAAACAAAACTGTGCTCAAACTTCGCTAAGAATCAGACAGGTCCAAATTTATCGTTAAGATTTTCTCCAAGATCCGTTCCGAAAAAAACTGATAACCCAAACGCCCAGGAACGTTAGTACCTTCGACGTTGGAAAAGCGAGGCCTCCTACAAGCCGATCAGCAAAAGCACCGAAGATGTTAGTAATAATGTAAGTTAAGAAAAATAGAATTAAGTGGAAGATCCCAAAATATCAAAATAAAGAGAAAACGAAAAACGAATTAAATAGTACTTAATATCAATTACAAAAAAAAAAAAATATCAATTACAAATTACGTAATTCTTTTTTAACCGGGCAGTGGTAAAGCAGCTGCTACAGAGCCGCAGACAGCATCAGCATCAGGTTCTACAAACAAAAGCTTAGAAGCCATATTCATACAAGGCCTAGATGCAGCTATCGATGGTCTATTAGCAGCTAGAATGTAGAGTTATATCGAGTGTTTAAACTCGTCTCAACCAGCAAACCCAGTGTATAGACATATAACCTTGAGTTTGCACGACAATTGGAACGATTTGGATAGGGTCTCAGATTTAGTGAAAGGACTTAGGGAATTTTCAGGCAACTCAGCGGAGTTTACGAACTGGTTCTCTACAGCTTCGCGAGTAATGGAGGTTTTTACTCCTTTATAAGGAAAGCCTAAATATTTTGCGATTTTGTTGACGGTAACAGACAAAATTACAGGCCATTCAACTTCCGTACTAAAAGAAAACTAAAAGAAGAATATTCGGATAGCCGTGATTTGGGTACATTTGAATACCAACTATTTTCCATGAGCCAGAAAAACAGTACGATCCATGAATTTTATTTCGCAGTTCACCTGTAAATGTCCCTAATCATTGACATGTTCAAGAATATGAATATGAATAAGAATACGAAGTGGAATGGTCATATCAACACAAATAAAAGATACAGCCCTAGATACTTTTATTAAGGGTCTGAATGGTGACATATCAGCCAGCTTATGCATTGCGCAGCCTTTTTATTTAAAACGTGCATTACAATTGATCGATTCAGTGGATAATAAACATGCTAAAAATTCTATTGGCTTCGGTCACCAGTACCCTCGTCCTAATGTAGCGCACAAACTAGAAACAATAAACACCCTCAATGGTCCTACCCTCCAGTACTTCCCCCTAAGCCACACATTAACACCAACTGGTACAACGTCAGACATATACGAAATACATTTATTCCCCAGAAGACCTTCCCCCAGAATTATAACGTTTCCTAGAATAACCCATTCCAAAACAGTATCCAGAAATTCTATAATGCTCCACAAGGACTTCTTGCCCCAAAACCCCAACCAAAACCTACACCAATGGAGGTAGATGGCTCCATTATGACCAAGAAAGTAAACTACATAAATAGACCAAATAGCAATCCTCCACAACCACTCCTGTTGAAAAGAGTAAAGCAGTCTGCTGCAAATATCCCGAATAAGATTCAAAGACAGTTTCAGATTGGAGCTGAGATGCAAAACGAACCACTGTGCAGGAGGAGCCCTAAATTAATAAATGATATGTCAGGCGGGCATAATAATCATAATCGTAAAGTGGCTAGTGAGCGAGACAGAATCACACGCAGCGGCCGTAGCTATCTGGTCGACTCACTCATTCGCAAATTTGTTTAATTGTTTATACTTGCAACACAGTGTTACAAGTTGAGCTCTTTTTATTAAATGGTTATTTAATATAATATACTACACCTCCCCTTTTTAGACAATAACGTAATATTATGGAGTTATTATAATGATTATTGATAATTGAGTAAAGGTAAAATAAAGGTAAAATAAAGGTAAAATAAAGGTGTATCGTAGGAAAATTGTGTTTTTTTTTTTTTTTTTGGTTGTGTCTGGTCAGACAAATTTTCTTTCTCTTTGTTTTCTAAATCGTATGATATCTTTAATGATAGATGAATCCATAAAAACTGTTGTATACAAATTTTTTTTTTTTAATTACTTTTGATATTATATATTTTTTAATCTATCTTTATGTACTGTTTGTATCTTATTTTTATCGTATCTAATTTGTATATTGTTATTTTTACCTATTTCTACAACATCGAAAGGTCCTTAATAGACTGAATCAAGCTTATGACCAGTTTCGTTTTTTAAGAAAACCTTGTCTCCTATTTCTATTTAAAAATCTGAAACTTTCTTATCATTTATTTCTTTTTGCTTAATTTTATTGTTTTCTAAAAGTATTCTGGCTCTCTTATACGCGTATTCTAATCTAAACTTAACTTCTTTAGAATAGTCTTCTATATTATATATTGGATCTATAGTATTTACGCTATTAAATTGTATTGGTAGGTTACTTTGTCTACTAAATACTAGTTCATATGGACAATAATTATGTGTTACTGATGGTGCTGTGTTAAAACAATACACGAAATACTGTAACCATATGTCCCAATCAGTTTTATCTACTGAAATATATGAACGAATGTACCCGATATTTTGACAATTACCTCGGCTGCCTCGACTGTATCCATTTTGTCGCTGTTGGAAGTACAGTACAGTATTTGACCATTGCTTCGGTACAGCTGTTTGCATATTGGGAAATGGCGTCATTCATATTATTGAATCTGCCTGCCTACATGATAAGTTTTACCTTATCAATGGAGCAGTTCCAACTCGTAACTTGATAGCAAGTGTTGTGCTATACTTATTAGCTAAATCAGGTGACAAACAGTCTCTAATATAGGCTCCTTCTAGGGACTTAACCAATTTTTCTACGTCTGGTATATTGATTGACAGCTTTGCTCTTTTGTTGTTGTCGTTGTGTAAGTAAATGATAATGGTTTGTTTCGTTTTGTTGTTCTCGGTTGATTGTATTTTTCTCTTGTATTTGTATAATTATAATTATGATTTTTCTTTCTATACCAATGACCTCAAATGGTCCTATATAAGGCGATTTTAATTTAATAATATGATTATAACGAATACGGAAAAATGGGAAACAAAAGCTCAAAAAGATAGCTTAAAACCTTTTGTTTAGCAATTACTTTAATTTTTTTCATAAGTATTTGAAGTTTTGATCGTATTTGCTTGAATATGACTATTATTCGAAATATAAAAAATAAAATGTTATGGAGTCATGCATACTAAATTTTTTTTTTTTTTTTTGAAAGAGAGAGAAAAAAATGTATCTCAACTGTGTCTTGCACAGCGAGCCAGAGACGTGGAGAAGTTATTGTAGAATTCAGCTATACATTTCATTTATTATTTTTGATTTAAAAAAAAGTTCTCCAACCACATTGTTAGCAATAGCCTATCAAAAAAAAAGGTTACTAGTTCGCAAGTTGCACTTTCGTGCTTCAACTTGCTTATAAGGCTTATAATTAAAATTATTAGTTGTTATGGCTTGCGGATTTCTGCGGCCCCTTGCGTTTCTTCGCTCTTTGGCGAAGTTCGGCTTTTAGGAAGTCACTACGCTCTATGCAGCGTTGTCGGCCTTCCTCCGTCTTTAGGGTGGCAAGTAAGTCTACTTCCAGTCTCTTCTGCTGGAGTAGCTTACGTACCTGGCCTCCTCTTTTTGTTGTCTTCTTTCTTTGTGTAGGTTTTGAGTTGCGTTGCGAGCCCGGTACTCAGCTATTGTGAGTAAGCGCGGTCAGGGGAATACAGCCAAGAAAACAGTTCTCACTGCAACAAACAAAACTACCGAATACGCTAAAGTGGCAAAACAAGTGAGAGAGTGGACATTCAGATTCGATGGGAATTCTAGACCGCTAGAATTCCTGAAACAAATCGAATGGTCAGCAGACATGTATGGCATCGAACTGGACACGATTCCAAGAGCAATGCCAGAACTGCTGAAAGATAGAGCACTCAAATGGTACGTCGCGAACAACAAACAGTGGCGATCAAACGAGGCAAGAATGACCAATTCAAGGATTATATGGTGGATATGCAAACGATGATAACAGATACCTCAAGATACCAGAATTCGAACAATTAGAGGTAATATTGGAGAACTGTACTCCAGATTTAAGGATATTCGTTAGACCACACAGGGTCAGAAATCTCGACGAGCTGATGCAACTAGCAGAGGAACATGAGATGCTCGAACAAGAACGATCAGAGTTCCATCGCGGAAACAATGCTCAAAGAACACACAATAACCAATCAAGCCACAGAGGAGGAAATAATTAAGGGCCACCAGTCACACAGTGCCGAAGATGCAAGGACAACAGCATGGAGAATTATTCAAGACCAAACCAAGAAAATAAGAACATCCAAGAGGGAAGAGTCTTGAACCCAAACCAGGGAGGCGGACACTGGGCCAGGGAAACGAAAGGTGGTTCCAGCCTATCAGGGGCGAGCAGGGACCCAGCCAACAAGCTCCTCACCACTAATAGGTCAACTAGTAGTAGTCAATTGTCAGCGACTATCGAGGTAGAAAGAGTCCAGATGAAAGCTACACTTGATTACGGAGCCCCAAGAAGCTTTATCAGCAAGCAGATGTTGGAAACAGTGAGGAATAAACGAAAATGGGAGAACACACGCAAACAGGTGTACATGGCAGACGGAAAGGTGCGGGACATTAAAGAGCAATGGACAGGATGGACGTAAAATTCGGGGATAAGGAAATTCACATGTCATTTCTTGTCATGCCAGAGGGAATGGATGCACTGATATTAGGGTGGAATTTCCTCAGGATCATGAACACAGAAATATCGTGTGGAAGCCACAAAGTGCGAATACCGACAGTAAGGCGAATACAGGGCAGGCTGGTGGAAAGAATATCCATCATGGTGACTCAGAATGGTGAACAACAAGAAAGACAAAATTTCTGAGTCATGAGTTGAAGGAATTGGGTAAAGTTACGGGACTGTCAAAGCTGGGGATACACCGCATAACGATGAAGGATGATATCCCAATAAAACAAAGGTATTACCCGAAAAATCCAAAAATACATGCAGAAATCAACGCAAAGGTCGACGAACTGTTGACAATGGGCTGCATAGAACCATCACAAAGCCCATATAGCTCACCCATAGTGATGGTGAGAAAGAAACAGACAGGCAAATGGAGATTATGCGTAGATTTTAGACAAATTAACGCAAAATCTATAAAGGATGCATACCCAATGCCACGCATCGACTATATCCTAAACCAACTACGTGAATCGAAATTTATAAGCAGTCTAGACCTAAAAGACGTCTACTGGCAGATTCCGTTGGAAGAAAACAGCAGACCAATGACAGCGTTCACAGTTCCAGGGAAAGGCTTATTCCAATGGAAAGTGATGCCGTTTGGATTACACTTCGCATCAGCAACGTTCCAACGGGCACTGGACCAAGTCATTGGCCCAGACATGATACCAAATGCGTTCGCCTACCAAGATGACATAGTGGTAGTAAGCAAAACAATCAAGGAACACATGGACCACCTGCAAGAAGTGTTCAGGAGATTGAAAGAAGCAAACTTAAGAAAAAACGCTGAAAAGTGCCAATTTTTCAGAAAGGAGCTAAAATTTTTAGGCCACTTGGTAACAGAAAACGGTATTGCAACAGACCCAGACAAGGTGGCAGCAATTGCCCAATTGAAACCGCCCACGTGCACGAAAGAATTACGGCAATATCTAGGAGTGGCTTCGTGGTACAGACGATTCGTACCAAATTTTGCTATGATAACACACCCATTAAACGCACTGCTCAAGAAAAAAACAAAATGGCACTGGAGCGAAGAGCATCAGGTAGCATTCGAGTCAGTAAAGGAAAGACTGACGAGTGGCCCAGTATTGGCATGCCCAGATTTCACAAAGATGTTTGTACTACAGACAGATGCAAGCAACATAGGATTAGGGGCCATACTAGTACAAAACACGGAGGAGGGGGAAAGAGTGATATCGTATCTATTGAGAGAGTTCAATCAAGCAGAACTATTCGGCAACAGAAAAGGAATGCCTAGCAATAGTGTTGGCAGCTTGCCTAAGACCATATCTCGAGGGATACCGATTTAAAGTGGTAACAGACCACATGGTGTTGAAGTGGTTGAACAGTATAGAGAGCCTCACGGGCCGCATAGCTTGATGGGCACTGGAACTACAACAATATGATTTCGAAAAAGCATATCGAAAGGGTAAATTAAACATTGTCATCGATGCATTATCAAGACAACCAATGGAAGGGAGCAAAAGAATAGTAGACAATGGCGCCCGATTACGACAAGCAAACAAAGAGTGTGAGTGGATTCAAGACATAATGCAAAAATAAAACAACAACCACAGAAATATCCGGATAACATAATAGAAAATAGCCATTCCGCATAGAGCGGGCCAAGAAGAAGTGCTTCGAGATATTACTGGCCAGGAATGCAACGAGATATCAGGAAATTTGTGGGAAAGTGCACAACATGCCAACAATACAAACCCAACCAACAGCAAGCAGCAGGAAAAATGCTGACGCAAATACCGGATGAACCATGGGCCACAGTATGCGCTGATTTCGTTTGACCATTACCGAGGTCAAAACATGGAAACTCAATGCTACTAGTAATCATTGACCGATTTTCAAAATGGACAGAACTGATACCTATGCGAAAGGCAACTGCGGAGAATTTAATCAAGGCCTTTAGGGAAAGGAATCTATCGAGGTTTGGAGTTCCTTAAGTGGTGATAACGGACCATTGTCCGTTGGACTCCATTGAGTCCAATTCACTAGCAGAACATTCAATAAAATGCTAGATGAATGGGGATGCCAACACTAATTAACAGCACCACAAGAAAACCCAATCGAAAGGGCAAACAGAACAGTGAAAACAATGATTGCTCAGTTTACGGGGTAAAATCAACGTAACTGGGATGAGAGCTGGCCGGAAATAACACTAGCTGTAAATACAAGAAAATCAGAGTCAACTGGATTTACGCCAGCGTATGTGACACAGGGACGTGAACCAAGAATGCCGGGTGCGATATACGATAGTGTCACGACAGGCACAGGAAAACAAATTATACCATGTAAATTACGGCACAAAGAAACGGGAAAAAGCAGACGAGCACATATCAGCCAGATGAAGCAACAAATATGTGAGGAAGAAGATGGCAAGAAACTAGATGAATAATGAGTAGGGACGACTCTGATGACATGGCAGCGAGAAATCTGCACAGACCGGCCGGTTGAACAGAGAACTCAAAAACATGACATAGAGCTGAAAATCTCAAAGTGCATCGAAATCACATAAAATCACATGACATAGAGCTAAAAATCTCAAAGTGCGCCGGAATCATGAAAAAAAAATAATAAGAAGTAGATATAAGTTTGAATAATACTAGTAAGTAAGGAAAAGATGCGGAACGGACCAGAAACAAAATAAAAATAATATCAATGAAAAGATGCCCTAATCCGACAACACGAACGGAAAGATACTCAGTAATCGCCAACAAGAAAAGATGCTAAACGGCCAATAAAAGATGCGAGCTGAGTCCCAAAAAATGATAAAAGAAAATGCGCATGCATAAAACAATCACAAGGGACAGGGGAGGGCAAATTCCTCCCGAAGAATGGGGGAGTGTGAGGAACATTATAAATGATAATAATATCCCACACGACAAGTAAGCAACACAATTCAACGGTGCAAATGATGCACCAGATACAAGATACAGCCGAGACACAAACCAAATGTACGATATACAACCAAGCCTGCTACTGGTCGATCAAACCGGTTCAAGGCAAATGATTTACAATCAAACATGGTCGATCGAACCACACCCAACCGCTGGCGATTTCGTACAAGCGGGAAGATGCGTGGGAAGCGTAATGCGAAAAGTCGGCAGTCACAGATACGATATATGACCAAGTCTAGCACGGGTCGATCGAACCGACTCAAGGCAATGATTTACGATCAAACATCGCCAATCGAACCACACGCAACCGCTGGTGATTTCGTACAAGCGGGAAGATGCGTGGGAAGCATAATACACGAAATCGGCTGTATAAGAGCAAATGAAACGAGGCTTGAGGGCATAATTGCAAGCAAAAGAGGGCATTGGCCTAGTAATGCAAATCAAGAGAACAGAGAGGCAATAATAGAGATACATGCATTAGCATACCATGCATGTGACTATACGCTGAATAAGCATACACCCACACTACACGTATACTATGCGTGTATGACCGCGAGGGAGAGTACCGGTGGCCAATGGGGTACTCTCTGCCTACGTCATGCATGCGAGATCGAAAGCAGTTAGATCGCGAGCAGCCGAAATCATGCGAACAAAAGAGAACAAAAGTGAGGGCTAAGCAAGCCCGTGAGACGGGTGCGGGGAATGCATGATAACGAAACGAAACCAAGTGAGGGCTATGCTTGTGAATCGGGGAGTAGGGGGGAGAGCATGAATGCATGACAACGATAATGGTTTGTGGATTGGAAAAGGGAATATGCAAGCCGAAGGGGTAGGGATGAGCAATGGGGAAGCCCTCTACCCAGTGGATACGATATGCGCGTGGGATTGCGATACAGATAAATCAAACACCATTATGTATTAAATTAATCAGGCTAACTATCGCTAAATAATAGATTAAGTAAATACAACAAATATATGTATGCATAGTTATAATGTGGACAACAAGTGGATGCGTGGGTGAAAGTACAAGGCCGATGGAAAAGTACCAGCTGTATAGCGGTACTACACCAGCCAGCTCCTGAAGCCAGAGGAGCTGCCTGTATAAAGGCGGTACAAAACAAGAAAAGGCAACAAGTCATGCGAACAAGTCGTGATCAAACAACAAGTAATTAAGGCCTTACGAGTAACCTTAATAACTTGTCAAGTAACTACAAGTCCTGAGGAAAGGAGCAAGATAAATCTAGGAACTGTGAAGGCCTTACGAGTAACCTGCCAAGTTCATTAGATAACAACAAGTCCTCAAATTAGGACGATAAGCACCGTACCCAAGCTAGCGTACAATTGAGAGAAGCCAAGCGGCTCCAGGACTATCCAAAGTCATTGGCAGGCACGAGGATATATCCTACTGACGAGGTTCCAGGATCTATATATTCTGATGATTACCAATTGCTGAGGAAAATCCTGCTTCATAATACCAGCTACGGGATTTGTCCCAAAGAGATAAAGCAAGCAAAGGCCATCTCTAAGACATAGCGAAAAGGTGCCGAGGTGTAAAGGATATACCTAGAGCATCAAGATAAACCAAGAAACATAAAGAAAGGTCGTGAGATACATATTCGAAGGACCAATCCTCGTCTCAAGAAACACGATATAGACGAAGGAGAACACAAGTTGTGCAAATACTACAAACTCGAAGCGGTAACCAGCAACGGCTACAGGAGCAAGGGGAGGAATAGAGCGGGCGAGAAGGTATCCGAATTAGCTCACCAACACTGCCCAAGTCCAGAACTGCCTTAGAGAAACCGCCATATCTAGTTGAGCTCACCAACGATTTGAAGAAACATACATATAAGTATTAAACAACTAAAACTCAAACGTGTTTCTGATTTCACCGGGGCACAAAATAAATTTGTTGTGCCGAACCTAGCCCAAGAGATATTATAAATATCCCGAAGAACGAAAAAGGATCGTTACAACTTGTATATATATATATATAGTAATATATCCGCCTCTCCATCCACTCACATAACTTCGCCCCTTTTTTTAGTCTACAAAACGGATGTTTACTGCAACCGAGACTAAACACAACTTTATAAACAAATCTGTCCCCATAAAATCTTCCAGCGTGAGAATTCAACATTATAAACAAATCTGTCCCCAAAAAATCTTCCAAGCGTGAGAACGCTTAGTAGGCGAAATCAATAAGCCAATCAAATTCCAGATCAAGATATCATCCGATCAAAAGCTCCCACTACTAACATAAAAAGCTTTCTAACCGAACTTTCAACATAATTGTAAACATCAAAAGCTTTCTAACCGAACTGTAAACATAATTGTATGAATAATGATAAGTTAGTTCTTAAGACGCATTCTTTAAATAAAGACCGTTTCTTTTGAGTTCGATAGATCCAATATTTTCCTTTTTTTCACTTATAAAGGAAATGGATTTATAATTATATATGATTTCATTAGAGAATAGTTTCTCCCTACAAAGTCCTGCATTCTTCGGTCCTGTCGCGGTCGCCATGTGAAGTAAGCAACCACCGTGTTCCATTGGAGTTGTTTGTCCAGTTACCATTGTTGTTATAGCGGCGTCTACCGCGGTCATTATTCTGGGCATAAAAAATTGTATTATTTTGGAAATTTTCTGTCGAGCCCAACTCTACTGAAAGAGTGGTGAATCTAGCGATGGCTTCTTTAGCTGAATCAAAGTTTGATTCCATTAATATGTGGACTCTTTGACTTTTGGTATGACTTACCATAGCATTTACTGCCACTTTGGTAGTGTATTTTATTGCCTATTCAGTTGGAAGACCATTCGAAATATATGCGCCTTTAAGGGCGTCGGTCACTACAGTTGTCTCTTTTGTGTATGAAACACAGTTATTGGGGTTTCTCTGCAGATTTTTAATTTTTTCTGTTAAAAGATCTACTAATTCACCCTTGAAGATTGTTGTTTCAGAGTTAAGGGTATTAGCCGCTTGACATTTTAATTTAGATTTTATTATTTCGATGGCTATTGCTTCGTGCGTTTCTTTAATGGAGTTAAGTATGCGAAGCGCTCCAAGAAAACCAGGTAGATTTTTGATGTCACCATCAAAGTATGGTAGAAGCTTGGTGGCTGTGTTTATGAATTCTACCACTGTTTGCGTCATATTACCTTCTGTACTAAGTAAATTTATACTGGAGTTTAAATCAGAAACTTCTTTGAATGTTATCTGATGTCGCTTCAATGCCAATGTTGCTTTTTCATTGCAATCATTGTAGAAGGCTAGAGCTGCTGTTTGATGGTATTTGGAAAGGCCGTTGTAATGGGTCTTTAAAAGAAGCCTGCTTTTTTCTAAAAGGGTTTTTATGATTTTTGTGTGCTTTTCTATGTTCACGCCATCGGGTGAACAGCAGTGAGCAGCGGAGAGCACTGAGGAGTGAGGAGGGTTTTTAGATCCTCGGCGGATACGGTCACTCTGAGGAGCGTGTCTTGGATTCTGATGGGAATCGCAATCTTCAATCGAGTCCGAGATTTTTATACGAACACCCGTTCTTTTTTTCTCCTCGAATTTTCTTTTCGATTGTAATATATTCAACCCAAACCATTTCGTGTGTGTCGGGATACATTGTGAATCTTGAAAATCCTTCCGCTCCTCAAGATTGCATCGGCGGAATTCCTGATAAATACAGCATTGCTTTATTCACATTTCATTTGCCCCTACATACCGTTTTCCGCTCCTTCATAGCGACCTACACACTTTTATATACTTGTATGTACATACCTAACCTGTTCCAAACGTTATATGGTATTTCCCGATCCTTAGTGTGTTTGTCCAACGTTTTTCCATTCCACGCCAACTCACTTTTTTCTTAACTTGTCCAATTCCACTTTTTTTTCCATCCACTTACATATGTACATTTAACCATACATATGTAAAACTTGTCACACCCACATGTACATATATTTTCCACAGCTGTTTGCCAAGTCAGCGTACAAGATCCAATTGTCCAATTAATTGCCTCACGCGCGTATTCCGCAAACCGGTGTACATACATACATACATACATCGTCATCTGCCTATTTACGCACATGCATATGTACACACACATAGTCCGTTTCGGTGTCGCACATTTATTTAAAACAAAAAAAAAAGGTAAAGGAACCCAACAAGGTCATTGAATTTCTTATCATCCAATCGAGTTAGCTAAATAACAGATTACTTACGTTATTTGGACAACGCGCATACGTTACGTGCATACATGCATACAAATTAGCACACGCGTTTCTCCATGATACACCGAGTCCTACAGAACAAGTAGAACCGTGCCCTGCACCCCGACCAACTATGACGCAGCAAGACAAAACGCAATACCGGAAACTGCTGAATGAGTTCCGGGTATTATACCCGCCCTCATTAAAAGTCACGTTGACAACCCACACATTCCATAACCTTAAGTACATTGTGACCCATTTTAATCCACACTATACACTTGTTCCATTAATGACTTCCTATACCTAGAGTAAGCACTTTAACTTCCTATCACATAGCATAAGCACTTTTCTATTCTCTGTAACCAACCCGTTTCTGCTAACTTCACTGGAAGAGCGGCCTACTCTCAACATCGGCTCAACACCCTCTTGAGGTATATTTAAGGCTCCGATCTCTGGAAAAGTCTCAGTCTTAGTCTGGCATCGGAACCAGAGGTACATTCAAGTAATAAACGAATTATAACTTTAAATCAAGCTTATGTGTAATTAGTTTCATGGTAAACTAGTGGTTAAAGAAAAAATCTTGTATGTCATCTCCCATGTGTATCCGTAGGATCATGGTAATGCTACACCCCGACATGGAGACACGGATGATAGACTCGTAACTTACATATACATATACTTACCTGCGTACCTACGCATGTACATACAAGTTACGAGTTTCCATTTCCCTTATAGGGGAATCCTTACCATTTCCTTCCTTGGATTGTAAGGATGGGACTTGGGAAACTCAGGATTGTTACAGTGAGACACAACACAATACTTGATTTATACGTTATAAGTTTTATTCACTTTGTAACTAGATTTAGTTAGTTCTACGTCTAAACTAAGACTGCCCGCTCTGTCGAGCGTGGTCCTTTAAATATACCCCAAGATGTCCAAAGGGCGCTGGCTGCGGCGTTGTGCCGCTGGCAGCGGCGTTGGGATCGTGTCAGAAGTGGGTCGCCTCTTCCGGCGAATTCTGCTTATCGGCAATATTCAAAGTGCTTATACTAGAAAGTGAAGTGAAGTGCCTAGTGTGACCAACGAGGGTCGTCTTGGGTCACAATTTGCTTAGGGTCGCATAAACACTAGGAAACATAAGTTGCTTATTTGGCTAAGTGTGTCTACAGGAAATGAAAGACGTAGGTAGCTTAGTTGGCTAAAAGATGCACGCGTGTTGTGTGTGGTCTGATGGTGTGTGAAATGTGAGTCTTGTGTGTGGTCTGATGGTGTGTGAAATGTGAGTGTATGAAATGTGAGTGTATGAATTGTGAGTGGGCTGGTGTCACTTAGATCGATAGTATGGGCCGCGATGTACGCGTGCTGTGTGTGGTCTGTTAGTGTTCCTAACATGTGTGAAATGTGAGTGTAAGGTCAAGCGCTTAGATCGATAGTGGGTATTTTGCCCGATGCTCGTTCAGGCGTTTCTGGTAAAGTGTGTTGATCGAGTCCCGTTGTGATAGGAGATGCCGAGGTGTGGGGCATGGTCTGGTGACTGAAGGACAAGGCGTCCCAGGGGCGCTGGTTGTATGAGAGGAGGCCTCGCATGAGGATGAGTGCGCTAACTCCTCCCCCCTTAAAAATCGACGTCCCGGAGATCCTTTAATTTCGGGTGTTGTTTCTGGTTTCTGGAGCGTTTTCTTCAGAATCCAACCTATGAAGATGGCGAGAAATACGAGGGTGGCGCAGCCGGCCGTGATGGTGGTCCCTTTTGTTAGAGTGTTGAGGCGTCGTAGATTGCTTATGTGCAAGTTGTGAATGTATTCCACGTTTAGTCGGTGTCCTTCGTTTACGACTTCAGACAAAGTGGACGGTATAGCCACCATCCTTGTAACCGTCTGGCTTCTGAAGGTTTTGTTACCGATTGTCACCGATTCGTTGGAGAATTGAATGACAAAGGTCCCGTTCAGTTTCGATTCTACAACGCCGTTCGTCAGCTTCCCTCTAAAGTTGGTCGTGAATAAGGTACCATCTTCTAGTAGCTCGATGGGGCTTGCCGTGTTGGTTACTGAATGGCATTTTGCGGTTCCGCCTTTTATTAGTCTTGGCAGGCAAGACTCTTCATCCAGTTGAGTGAGGTCTGATTCCTTACAAATGGTGATGTTGCCCATGGTCTGGCAGCTCCTGGATATCATGTAGGTGTCTCGTGGTCCAACCAGTATCTTTCCTGAAGGAATGTCGAGTTGTTGATTGTTTGCTATGGTTGGCCTGATGATCTGCACCGAATACTCCTGTTGTAGTACTCGTGGCATCGCTATGTTGTAAAGGAGTAGGGTACCGTTCACGAAGATAGTGGGTTGGGCAAATTCGATGGCCTCTATGATGTTGTTATAAGGCAAGCTTGGTGTGGTGTTGATGATGTCCTGCAGCTCTTCTATGTCCAACAGGTTTGAGTTAATTACGCCGACTTTAGCGAGTTGGCATGCTCGCACAATTTCGTCCAGCTTCCGTTCGAGTAACAAGATTTTGTTCAACACGATGGATAGTTCGGAGTCGTTATCCTTGCTTATCGTGTTCAGGGCTCCTGCAAGTTCGTTTATTTTGTCGAATGCCTCTTGGATGCCGGACATGCATTGCTTATTTATGGTGAACTGTTGGTTATTCTCTCTAATCAGAGAGTCATGGGATTGTAAGATCTGGTCCCAGTCAGCTGCGTCCGGTGATCCTGCCACCCATTTCCAAGCTGAGCCTAACCATCTGATTGATCGTCTAGTCCTCTTGTGGGAGACCGTGAGTTCCTCGATTTTTATTTTTAGATCCTCAATTTTTAGAGTGGCCAATGTCTTCAAGTCACCAGAAGGGTATTGATCCAGGGCAAATGACAAGTTTTCGGCAAAGCCCGTGAATGAATCGAGGGGGATTACATGTACCAGATTTGAGTGTTCTTCAATTCTCCATCCCTTTCCTTGTTGTAACGTCACGATTGGGGACTCATACTTAAACACCTTGTAGCTCTCGGCCAATGAGAGGCACAGAATGAGGGAACTTATATTGGAAGTAGAAGGGTGTTATTAATTTTAACTTAGTGTCTAGATGTGTATATATTACGTGTACAAGTGTATTTTTACTTAATGTGTGACTTGTGTAGATTTTTCCCTGTCTGTGTGATTACCGTGACCTTTTTGTCCTGAGCGATTTTTTTAGTGTGAAATTAGTTTTAACTTAGCGTCTAGATGTTTATATGTTACGTGTACAAGTGTATTTTTACTTAATGTGTGACTTGTGTAGATTTTTCCCTGTCTGTGTGATTACCGTGACCTTTTGTCCTGAGCGATTTTTTCCTGAAAAAGTCTTTTTGCGTGTTTTCCCTTGATTTGTTTGTTGGCTACGAAAATTTCTTGGTTTTGGATTCTCCCTTTTCAAGTTCTTGGCCCTATTTGTAATTGTTAATTGTTGTCGATTGAAAAAAAGGTCGATTGGTTTCTGCTTGGTTACGGAGTGTATGGATTGATTGTATCTAGCAACCGTCCATTTCGCCAGATGGGCAGCACTCAACTTCGGGTGCTCTATGCGTAGACATCGGTATATTTCCAGGAATGTCAAGTGGAACCGTTCTACTTGTCCATTTACTTCGCTTTTCTGTGAAGGAGTCCGGTAAATCTCAATTTGTAGTTCGTGCAAATAGTTGATGATGATGGGACATAACAATCCTCGCTCGTTGTCCATGACTATTAATTTGGGCACTGAGAAGTATGCCAAGACGTCCATAAGTTTCTCCTTGAGGTGTATAGACGACCTGTTCTCGATAGGGAACAACATTGCATACTTCGAGAATTTGTCAATACAGGACAAAAACCATAGTTTCTCAATTACGAAGAGATCGATGTGTAAAATTTCGCATGGCATGCAAGGTATTGGTGTCGGCTGTCGGTGTGGCTTTTTTGGTCGTCGGTTGTACTTTTGAGTTCCACATATAGTGCATTTTGACACATAGCCTTTGGGTTTTGCTGCCATTTTCAGGAAATAGTACTTCAAGAGAATTTGTTGCTTATTCTCCCAGTAACTTCTATGGGCTCTTCGGTGTTCCTTTTGGTTTGTTGGAGGCTTCATTGCGGTGACGGCTGCCACTTTCTTCCCATCAATGCGTATTCCCTCACTCGACACCGTATATCCTAGGAAATTTACTTCGGTTTTCATGAAGGTTGTTTTCTCCAAGTTAACCCGAAGGTTGGCCTTCGAGACCTTTTCGAAGACCCTTTGAATGTCGGCCATATGCTCTTCCTCGCTCCTGCTGAATATTATAATATCGTCAATGTACACGAAGCAGCATACTCCGATAAGATCTCCAAGGACATCATCCATCATACGTTGAAATATGGCGGGGGCGTTTTTTAGTCCGAACGGGAGTCTTAGGTATTCGTATTTCCCGTTTAAGACCGAAAAGGCGGTTTTCGGTATGTCCTTTTCGCGCATCCGAACCTGATGAAATCCCGAAGTCAATTCCAGAGTGGTGAAGAATTTAGCCTTACCAAGGCTGGCCAGCGTAGAGTTAATATCCGGAATGGGATACCGGTCGGCGATGGTAACAGTGTTCAATTTTTTAAAATCGATTATCAGTCTATATTGTTTCTCGCCGTTTGGTTTTGGGTTTTTGGGTACCACCCATACGGGAGAGTTATACGGGCTTTTTGATGGCCTGATGATTTTGTTGTCCAGTAACTCGTTGATTTGCCTCTTAACCTCTCCCATCATTGGCGTTGGGAAAGGGTAGGTGTGTGTGTAGACGGGTTCCTGGTCCAGTGTGCGGATTTCCGCCCTTACCTCCGTTGTCACTGTTTCTGACTCAACTAAGGGTCCAAAAATGTGGCTGAAGGAATGGATTATTTCATCAAGCTGACGTGTATACGATTTCGGGGTGGTCATCATGTTTGCGGCGGTTGAACTCATCATTGAGAGTGGGATTTTTACGCCTTGTGCCATAATAAGTTGGTTGGTGGAGCGGTCCAATACGGCTCGTATCTTGCCCAGACTGTCTATATGGGCATTCAAATCGGAAGTGCAGGGAGGAGCGGGGGCGTTTGAGTCGACTTGACCGATCGACTCTACTCGGGATCTCGGTTCACTATGGGTCACAGGAGTATTTACAAGGGTTTCGCTGTCCGATGTGACGTACGCGTTATCTCCGGCGGCTGCCAATTGTTCGCGTTGGGCATCTCTTTCGGCCAATTGGTTGATGACCTCCCGTAGCTTTTCAATTTCGGCAGCCAATTGCCCGATTTGAGCATCCCTTTCGGCTACGGCATTCATGGCCTCCTGTAGTGTAACGCCCACGGTTTCGTTGTCACTTATTTGTATTGTTTATAATAACCTTTTTACCAAATTTTTAGGTAACTCTATATTTCCTAATGTAGGACGTGGTGTCTGTTTTTTATGAGTGGATGACTCCTAAGTGTGTGTGTGTGTGTCGGGTTTAAATCTCACCCGTTGTATAGCAAAGTTTACAATATGTGATACTCACAATAATATCTGTAAGAATGGAGAACACACATTAGGATATCATACGTTAGATAGCCACCAGCCAGGTAGCTCATTTACGCTGTCACCATTCCTTAATTCTTGGAAGGGGTAACAGTTTTTTTTGCTTTTCGCGTTATTTCTGCGGAGCGTGCATAATTGAAAGTGCGTTTGTGCATATGATTCACATTTCTCCTTTCACCCCTTTTTTATGCCTTGATTCTGTCCTGTATTGTTGTTTTTCTCTCTTTTAGGAATTTCGGTTTTTTTTTCTTTTCTCTCGTCCGTCTGACTAAGCATATTCTTGCTTCAAAAACCATAGTGCTGGTGCAGGGCTTACTTTAGTATCAACCAAGAACATGGAGCGATCGGACGAAACCTGCAACTCGACTATGCAAATGGAAGTAGTTTACTGTGCTCCTCTTCCGATGAGGAGAGCATGGGGGAGGAAATACTAGTTGTGGATTCAAGTTCCGAATCCGAAGAGGATTCCATTTCCACTTCCACTTATGGCGACTTAGGAATCTTTGTGCCCAGACCGGGTGATGATGAGGATACGATCCCCGGCCCCTTTCCTAAGCCGGTTAGGCCGGTCAACGTTCCTGAGCTGGTCATTCAGGAATATCTGGAATACCTCCCACCATGTGAAGAATCGATTACCATTATACACAGGTTGAAGACACATTCTTCAGAGTCAGTTTTCTGTTACGAGGATAATAGAAGGCGAGCTGGGTGTCCCAACCTGAGGACTATACTCATGTGGAGGCACCCCACTCCTGTTCGCAGACGGCCAAGATAACCTGAATAATAAACCAAATGACAGAATCAAGAGCAAGAATTTGTTTAATTTTTATCACTTGGGGGCTAGGTTTTCGGGTTTTCGACCATTCGTATACTTCTACTTTTAGTAGTTCCTTGCCCAGAAGGAAGGTTTAATCAAGAATGAACTTTTTCCGCCCTCTCTGAAGGAGGACTTGGTTTTTCAACCAGTCATTCGCTAATAGAAACGACTCTTTCCGCCCTCTCTGAAGGAGGACTTGGTCTTTCAACCAGTTACTCGTTTAGTCAAAAATGAACTCTTTCCGCCCTCTCTGAAGGAGGACTTGGTCTTTCAACCAGTCATTTGCTAATAGAAACGACTCTTTCCGCCCTCTCTGAAGGAGGACTTGGTCTTTCAACCAGTTGCTCGTTTAGTCAAAAATGAACTCTTTCCGCCCTCTCTGAAGGAGGACTTGGTTTTTCAACCAGTCATTCGCTAATAAAAACGACTGTAGCATGTTGTGGAATAACATTAACAACAATACAAACATATTGTAGCAATTAGTTACAATATTTATGTGCGCAACATTCAAGTGCATTTGCCTCTTAAGTAACATGACCACCCATGAGTGCATGGTGCTGGACAATTGCTGTGTCGGCAAATATAACACGCGCGGCCGCTTTGGCCCAATATGCAATATGATACATCCTCACTCCACCGCTGCGACGGTACATAAACATACATACTCTTATGTAAACATTTAAACATTTATACATTTATACATAAGTATGTTTATACATAAGCATACCGCTCCTCTGCCTGCATGACCAGCAGCGCAGCTACGCGGTCTTAGCTATAGACGACAATTGTTATAGAATTAAGAATCATTCAATAAACCAAACTCAAACTGAAAACAACTGTTTGTGTCTTTCAATCGAAACCTTCAAAATAATATTAAAAGGCATCATATATCTTCGAAGATATTACATGGCGACCGTGACAGTGGTCACTAAGCACAAAAGTGACCTGTGACTTAAAAAAAAAAAAAAGGAAACTGTAACTACAGTGTGGTAGGCAGACCGCCCACTACACCGACGTGGGAATACTATAAATACAAGAAATGAATAAAGAAGAAAAAAAATCACAGTAAGTAGAGTGATGGGAAGAAAAACTGGTGTGGTAAAAAAGTTAAAGGCCAGAAAGGCAGAAATATTGAAGCTAATAAATAACCCAAAAACTAATTGGAATACCTCGGTGAAATTACACGCCGAGGTAGAGGTTATAAAAACCCAATTAGAAGAAAGAAGGAATAAAACCACAACCAGAATCCCATACTCTGCAATACAAAACGTGGCAAAACCGAAGATAAGAATAAGTCCACAAGCTGAGAAAGAGATACCAAAGCTGAAGAAGGTCTGCCCGAACGACTGCGAGGGACCATTATACTCAGCATACTGCGAGTATACATGCAGACATTGCTACGGGACTCCAAAGGAGGAGCCAGTCCCCAACCGGAAGAAATCAAAAAATTAACAAATCTGGTGCGATGACCGGCACCGGAACCGCCTGAGCTCATAGGCCACGGACATCAGCAGCTGAGACTACAAGCGTGAAAAGCAGGCCGCTTTTTACGCCATCGATGGAGCATCAGCGTGCCAACCGGCGACGACCAGCTGATGCTAGAAACTAGCCGGAGACGGAAAGAAGATAAAAAAAAAAAAAAAAAATAAACAACTTATGTGCTGCGTCACAAATTTTTTTGAGTGTACTGCGATGCACATTTTTTTTATAATATATAAGTAATCAATGTACAATTGTGCGGCATTAAAGCTGTCCGATTAGAGTGTGGCCTGAAAACCATACGCAAAAGTAGGCAGGAACATATGTAAAAAGAAAAAAAAAAGAGCCTTCAGCTCAAAACATTAATACTAAAGTACATTCAAGAAAAATATATGAAAAGCAATGAAAAATTCAAATTTTTGATTTAAAATCTTTTTAAATGGAATGTTTGACAACAAAATAAGTAAATTTGATGATACATTTGATACACCCAATATGGGGTTAATAGACACTAAAACAGTGGACTCCACTGCAAATGTTATTAACAAAATAGAGTCATCAAATGTAGATCTAAAACCAACAAATGTACTTTTATTAATAATTGTGATAATAATGAGCGCATATATATTATATAAAGCATACAAATTACACAATAAATGTGTAACAAAGAGAGCCCTAAGCCATGCTAATGATCTTGATAAGATCTAAATAACATATGCATCAATTATTGTAACAGTGCATTTACAAAAAAAAAAAAAGATCATTTTCGAAATTTAAAAAAAAAAATTATATAAAAAAAAAAAAAAAAAAAAACACAAATATATATATTAATTGGATAAAATGAGCACATTAGAAGATTATTTTAGGAAGATATTACAGATAGTAGATAGGAATACTAGCATTGTAGAAGATCTACTCGAGGTTTTTAGAACAGGTAACGTCAATTCGGTACAGAATTCGATAAATTTAGTACAGATTAGATCAGCATACCTTGATTTGACTGGAGAAGAATTCCCAGTGCAAGGAAGTGCAATGGTACAGATGTGTTTTCTAATTACAGTGCCAAATATATGTTGTTTTTCAAATGCAACAGGTACACTTCGCTTCTATCTGATGGATGAAGCCCAACAACAATAGGTTGTCACAAATTAAATACAATACGAACACAAATTAAATAAACATGAATAAAGTGGAAACTAAACATCTGCAAATATATATTCCTTTTCTTGATTTCCTGATATACTCAGGACCGGTAAACAAAAAGTATAAGGAAATAAAATTCTGGATACAAAATAACTACAAGTTTAAAAGAAACATTGTGGAACTTATGGAAAAATCCATAAAAATAGCATATAGCAGACTGTTATTAGAGAAACCTAGGAATAAGGATGTGCCTGCATGGGTGCATAATATTTTTAAAACAGAAATAGAAACTATCAATGTAGTAGAATCAGATGAGGACATCTAAATAAAAAAAAAAACCCACAAAAATAAACTTTTAAGCATGGAATGGGAAGAATTAATTACCCATATCCAAAATATTAAAGAAAACTTTAAGAAATCATATAAATGCGTTACACAAAATAGGAACATCCAAAAGGAAACCATAAACAAGCACGCAAAAATCCTAGTTGATTCTTTCAACGAAGCGAGAAATTTAGTGCATGTTAATAGAGAGAGCATAGGTAAAGAAAATTGGTCAAAGATTTCCAATCTATTGATCAAGTTACGAGCAAACCTAATCTCTATAAAAACAAAATATAATCTTGAAATATTCGTACCCACCGTACTTAATTCACCTCTGAGCATAGACACCTGTAAAAAGGAAACAGAGCAAGAAGGTGAAGAATCTGAAACAAGCGAGGAAGAAATAGAAGAGAAAGATCTAAACGATCTAACAATTCCTGCGCTTTTAACACTACCTGATATAGAAGTGTTGTCTGAACAAGACAACGAATCGGACTTAGACATCAATACAAGTGTAATAAACACAACCAACAGGATGGCAGAATTAAATGCCCGAAGGGCATATGTGAAAGAAATAAACATATCCATACCTGAATTTAACGGCTCAAAAATGCAACTCCAAAGATTCATTACAGCTCTGAAGTTGGTGGATATGATGAAAGGAGACTACGAAAATATAGCAGTTGAGGTAATAAAATCAAAAATTGTTGGCCCAACATTATATGAAGTATACAAAGAAACTTCAATAGAAGCAATAATACAAAAATTGCAAGGCGTTGTAATTGGTGAAACATCCAAGGTTATAAAAGCCAAGTTGAAGAATACAGCTCAGAAAGGTAAAACCGCTGACAAATTTACTTCGGAGATAGACAACTTACGAAAGACAATGCAATCAGCATATATCGAAGAGGGTATACCTGCAGAAATTGCTACTAAGAATAGCACAGACGAGGCTATAGAAGCAATGATTGCAAATTGCGAAAACAACAGAATTAAAAATATACTTGACTCTGGAAACTTCAAAACCATGGATGAAGCAATAGCAAAGTACTTACAAAAAAGTACTGAGATATCAGGCAATCCAAATACGGTTCTATTTGCTCCAAGAGGCCGTGGTAATTATAATAACAGATATAATTATCGTGGTAGAGGTAATGGTCGTGGTAATTATAATAATTATAACAATTATAATAATAGTTACAACAAAGGCCAAAATTATAACCAGAACTACAACCAGAGAGGAAACAACAGAGGCAGAAATAATAACAGAAGGAATAGAGGAAACAACACACAAAGCAGAAGTTATAACTCTAATAATAGCAATGTTAGGGTAGCCCAGAACAATTCGGGAAACTCCCAACAACCTTTAGATACTCAGCAATAAAAAATTACAAGGTGTACACCATCAGTCTCAGTCAAAGCACATTTGTAAGTTTCACTAACCTAGCAACAGGAAAAGAATTAGTATTTTTAATAGACACAGGTGCTGACATATCAATATTAAAAGAAAATTCCGACAACTTCCAATATATTCAAACAAATCAAATAATAAATATACAGGGAATAAGTCAAGAAATAACAAAATCTAAAGGACTTACTTCCATAGAAATACAAACCTCTAAATACATAATTCCACATGATTTTCATATCGTAAATTTACAATTCGCTATTCCTTGTGATGGAATACTAGGTATCGATTTCATAAGAAAATATAACTGTCAATTAGATTTCAAACCGACTGAGGATTGGCTTATACTTAGACCAAATAATCTACAATATCCCATATATGTACCAATAGCATACAGTTCTGGCAACAACTCCATAGTTCTGCCAGCAAGATCACAAGTTGTCCGAAAAATTGAAATAACCTCAGCGGAAGACAGTATATTAATTCCGAACCAAGAAATTCAGCATGGTATTTACATAGCAAATACCATAGCATCTTCTCAAAACGCATTCATAAAATTACTAAATACAACAAACACAAATCAAATAGTCAAGATAAATAACTTGCAGTACGAATCACTTTCGAACTACGAAGTAGTTAAAACAAGTCCAGAAGATAGAGAGAAAACGGTATTAGCGACACTCTCCAAGAATTTCCCACCACAGTTCAATAGCCAACTAACCAAATTATGCACACAGTATAGTGATGTGTTCGGTCTGGATACCGAATCTATAACTACCAATAATTTTTATAAACAAAAACTGAGACTGAAAGATGATGAACCAATATATATAAAGAACTACAGAAATCCTCATAGTCAAAAAGACGAGATACAAAGACAAGTCCAAAAGCTTATAAAAGACGAAATAGTTGAGCCTTCTGTATCCCCATACAACAGCCCACTTTTATTGGTACCGAAAAAATCGTTACCAAACGCTGAAAATAAAAAATGGCGATTAGTAATTGACTATCGTCAAATTAATAAAAAATTGTTGTCCGATAAATTTCCGCTACCTAGAATTGATGACATTTTAGACCAACTAGGTAGAGCAAAATATTTTTCATGCCTTGACCTAATGTCAGGTTTTCATCAAATTGAACTCGAAGAAGAGTCACGAGACATAACATCCTTTTCCACAAGTAATGGCTCATACCGCTTCACGCGACTACCATTCGGTTTAAAAATAGCGCCAAATTCGTTCCAGAGAATGATGACTATAGCGTTCTCTGGCCTTGAACCTTCGCAAGCATTTCTTTACATGGATGACTTAATAGTCATAGGTTGTTCCGAAAAACACATGATCAATAATCTAACAGATGTTTTTGAGAAGTGTAGGCAACATAACCTAAAGTTACATCCTGAAAAATGTTCATTTTTTATGCATGAAGTCACCTTTTTGGGACATAAATGCACAGATAAAGGAATCTTGCCTGATGACACGAAATATCCAGTCCCACATGATGCGGACAGCGCTAGAAGATTCATTGCATTTTGCAACTATTATCGAAGATTTATACAAAACTTCGCTGAATATTCTCGTCACATAACAAACCTATGTAAGAAAAATGTTAAATTCGAATGGACAAGTGATTGTCAAAATGCGTTCGAGCATTTGAAATCAGCACTAATGAACCCAACTCTATTACAGTACCCAGATTTTAGCAAAGAATTTTGCATAATCACCGACGCAAGCAAATACGCATGTGGAGCAGTCCTAACACAAAATAAAAGTGGACTACAGCTTCCAGTAGCATACGCGTCTAGATCCTTTACAAAAGGTGAGAGTAATAAGAGTACAACTGAACAAGAGTTAGCAGCGATTCACTGGGCAATCACGCACTTCAGACCATACATTTATGGTAGACATTTTACTGTCAAAACAGATCACAGAGCATTAACTTATTTGTTTTCAATGACAAATCCAAGTTCCAAGCTAACTAGAATGCGACTTGAACTCGAGGAGTATAATTTTACAGTAGAGTATCTAAAGGGGAAAGATAATTTCGTAGCCGACGCGCTATCAAGAATAACAATACAGGACTTACAAAATATACAAACGAGTAACAAAATTCTGAGAGTCACTACCAGAAATCAAAGTAAACAGTCAAATTCCTGCGCAGGAAAAGAAAAAGAAAATAATATAAAAGAGTTGCAAAAGCAATCTCTTAATACTTCTAAGCCCAACGTATATGACGTCATTGTAAATGACGAAGTACGAAAAGTAGTGACCTTGCGGATAACTGATTCTTTAACCACATTCAAACATGGCAAGAAAGTTATAGCAAGAATTGACATTTGCAATATGTATACCAATGGAATTCTTGATTTAGGTCAATTTTTTCAAAGGCTCGAAAAAGAAGCCGGTATAATCAACATCAGTAAAGTCAAAGTGGCACCGAGCGAAAAGATCTTTGAAACCGTTTCAATAGAATCTTTCAAAAATATGGGCAACAAAATATTGAAATTTTTAAGAGTAGCGCTACTCAAGCCGGTGACCCTATTATTAAATAATGATAAAGAAAAAGAAGCAATACTGTTTACGTTCCACGATGACCCCATACAAGGAGGTCATACTGGAATATCGAGAACTATAGCCAAAATAAAAAGGCATTATTATTGGAAAAATATGACACGAGATATATCTCAATATATAAAAAATGTAATAAGTGTCAAAAAGCAAAAATAACAAAGCACACAAAAACTCCGTTAATTATAACTGAAACGCCACAACAGGCTTTCGATAGGGTTATTGTGGATACGATCGGTCCACTCCCAAAATCAGAACACGGAAATGAATACGCAGTAACCTTAATCTGCGATTTAACAAAATACTTAGTAATAATACCAATTATAGACAAAAGTGCAAAAACAGTAGCGAAAGCTATATTTGAAGATTTCATTCTGCGGTACGGTCCTATGAAGACGTTCATTACGGACATGGGAACAGAATATCGAAACTCAATAATTGAAGATTTATGAAAAAACTTGCAAATAAAAAAGATAACTTCAACCGCACATCATCACCAGACTGTAGGCACTGTGGAGCGAAGCCACCGAACACTAAATGAATTTTTACGATCATACGATCATACGATCAGTTGACAAAACTGACTGGGATGTATGGATAAGATACTTCGCATATTGTTTTAATACAACACCCTCTATGGCACATGATTATTGTCCATATGAGTTGGTATTCGGTAAAACTTCAAATTTACCACAACAATTTAATAGTGTTGATAAGATAAATCCACTATATAACATAGAAGATTATGCTAAGGAATCAAAATTTAGATTAGAACAGGCTTATAAGAGAGCAAGAATTATGTTAGAACAGCATAAAGCAAAGAATAAGGAAATATATGATAGAAAAGTAAAAGATATTGAATTAGAAATAGAAGATAAGGTTCTATTACGTAATGATACGGGTCATAAGCTAGAATCTAAGTATTTAGGCCCATACATCATAGAAGAAATAAAAGATAGGGATAACATTTTAATTAAAGATACAAAGAATAAGAAACAATTAGGTTAAAGATCTTAACCAATTAATATATATATAAAAAAAAAAAATAATAATAACGAGCTATGAAAGTTAACTTCGGCCTTGCCGAAGTTTATATACCCTTGCAGTTCTTTATTATATTTAATTCGATAAGAAAAGTGAAATTTCATACATCAACAGCATTAGTTGTCGTATTATGAATATGCTCAAATATTTTTCAAACTACTGAATTCAAAACACATTTAATGATTATTTAACAATATATGATATAGTAGTCCGATCCCGATGATTTTCATACTTTATCTCACACAGGTAATAAAGAGTCTCCAAAAAAAATTTCAACCCGATATCTCTTAAGATGGCTGAGTAAAATGCATTTTCAAAATACATTTAATGATTATTTAACAATATATGATATAGTAGTCCGATCCCGATGATTTTCATACTTTATCTCACACAGGTAATAAAGAGTCTCCAAAAAAAATTTCAACCCGATATCTCCTAAGATGGCTGAGTAAAACGCATACTTCAAACTACTGAATTCAAAACACACTTAATGATTATTAAACAATATATGATATAGTAGTCCGATCCCGATGATTTTCATACTTTATCTCACACAGGTAATAAAGAGTCTCCAAAAAAAATTTCAACCCGATATCTCTTAAGATGGCTGAGTAAAACGCATACGCACAGACGGACGGACAGACGGACAGACGGACAGACGGACATGGCTATATCGACTCAGCTTCTCAAGCTGATCAAGAATATATATACTTTATGGGGTCGGAAACGTCTCCTTCTGTGCGTTACAAACATCTGATCAATTTTATAATACCCTCTGCAAGGGTATAAAAATAAAACAAAGGAAATAAATTTGAACAAATAAATTACAAACATTTAATGACACTATACATACACAAATATAATTTTGACACATGTATCATTAAATAAACACTCAAACATTCAAAAGAAAAAAAAAACAATAGTAAGTAAATAAATCCCTATATATGGGATGTAGCATGTTGTGGAATAACATTAACAACAATACAAACATATTGTAGCAATTAGTTACAATATTTATGTGCGCAACATTCAAGTGCATTTGCCTCTTAAGTAACATGACCACCCATGAGTGCATGGTGCTGGACAATTGCTGTGTCGGCAAATATAACACGCGCGGCCGCTTTGGCCCAATATGCAATATGATACATCCTCACTCCACCGCTGCGACGGTACATAAACATACATACTCTTATGTAAACATTTAAACATTTATACATTTATACATAAGTATGTTTATACATAAGCATACCGCTCCTCTGCCTGCATGACCAGCAGCGCAGCTACGCGGTCTTAGCTATAGACGACAATTGTTATAGAATTAAGAATCATTCAATAAACCAAACTCAAACTGAAAACAACTGTTTGTGTCTTTCAATCGAAACCTTCAAAATAATATTAAAAGGCATCATATATCTTCGAAGATATTACACGACTCTTTCCGTCCTCTCTGAAGGAGGACTTGGTCTTTCAACCAGTTATTCGTTTAGTCAAAAATGAACTCTTTCCGCCCTCTCTGAAGGAGGACTTGGTCTTTCAACCAGTCATTTGCTAGTAGAAACGACTCTTTCCGCCCTCTCTGAAGGAGGACTTGGTCTTTCAACCAGTTACTCGTTTAGTCAAAAATGAACTCTTTCCGCCCTCTCTGAAGGAGGACTTGGTTTTTCAACCAGTCATTCGCTAATAAAAACGACTCTTTCCGTCCTCTCTGAAGGAGGACTTGGTCTTTCAACCAGTTATTCGTTTAGTCAAAAATGAACTCTTTCCGCCCTCTCTGAAGGAGGACTTGGTCTTTCAACCAGTCATTCGCTAATAAAAACGACTCTTTCCGCCCTCTCTGAAGGAGGACTTGGTCTTTCAACCAGTTGCTCGTTTAGTCAAGAATGAACTCTTTCCGCCCTCTCTGAAGGAGGACTTGGTCTTTCAACCAGTCATTCGCTAATAAAAACGACTCTTTCCGCCCTCTCTGAAGGAGGACTTGGTCTTTCAACCAGTTATTCGTTTTGCAAGACACCGGAAGGGGGAGTTTGATTAGATGGCATGCCCCCACATAGGGATCATTGATCCTTCTCATTGCATGTGGTTATCTTTTTATACCCTTGCAGAGGGTATTATAAAATTGATCAGATGTTTGTAACGCACAGAAGGAGACGTTTCCGACCCCATAAAGTATATATATTCTTGATCAGCTTGAGAAGCTGAGTCGATATAGCCATGTCCGTCTGTCCGTCTGTCCGTCCGTCTGTGCGTATGCGTTTTACTCAGCCATCTTAAGAGATATCGGGTTGAAATTTTTTTTGGAGACTCTTTATTACCTGTGTGAGATAAAGTATGAAAATCATCGGGATCGGACTACTATATCATATATTGTTAAATAATCATTAAATGTGTTTTGAATTCAGTAGTTTGAAAAATATTTGAGCATATTCATAATACGACAACTAATGCTGTTGATGTATGAAATTTCACTTTTCTTATCGAATTAAATATAATAAAGAACTGCAAGGGTATATAAACTTCGGCAAGGCCGAAGTTAACTTCCATAGCTCGTTATTTTTAATATTTTTCTTTTTTTCTTTTTTTGGGGCCCGTTGCCAAACACGGGAGCGTGTCGCTCCCCTTCCGGTTTCTTTTATTCACATGTTAACGCCAAAAATGCAAGAGGCGCAAAAAAAAAATTTTTCCCTTCGTTTTGCTAATTCCGCCTTGCCTGACTTTGCTGGCGTGAGAGTGCGGTCTTAGCAAAATGTGTTCGGGACGGTTATTCGAAGAGTCAGCAGTTTTATGCAAGCCGAAGCACGCGTTGATCTCAAATATCACCATTGTCAGGTGAAGCGTTTCCCGTTGGCCAAGTGGCCTATATTATTATTTTCGTGTTTTGTTTTATTTGGGATAGGTCAGGTTGGTGCCTGAGTAATTAATTGTTTCACTCTACTACGCGTCTTGCTGACATGGCTTGCATTCAACTGTGGAGATCTTCCTATTATTGTCTAGACCCGTAATGTTTCTAGATTCCCCCTCAAGGGTGTTTAGTGCTATCATTGCTTCTAGAAAAATTACGGGTCCCTGCTCGGGCGCCAGTTACGAGTTTCCATTTCCCTTATAGGGGAATCCTTACCATTTCCTTCCTTGGATTGTAAGGATGGGACTTGGGAAACTCAGGATTGTTACAGTGAGACACAACACAATACTTGATTTATACGTTATAAGTTTTATTCACTTTGTAACTAGATTTAGTTAGTTCTACGTCTAAACTAAGACTGCCCGCTCTGTCGAGCGTGGTCCTTTAAATATACCCCAAGATGTCCAAAGGGCGCTGGCTGCGGCGTTGTGCCGCTGGCAGCGTCGTTGGGATCGTGTCAGAAGTGGGTCGCCTCTTCCGGCGAATTCTGCTTATCGGCAATATTCAAAGTGCTTATACTAGAAAGGGAAGTGAAGTGCCTAGTGTGACCAACGAGGGTCGTCTTGGGTCACAATTTGCTTAGGGTCGCATAAACACTAGGAAACATAAGTTGCTTATTTGGCTAAGTGTGTCTACAGGAAATGAAAGACGTAGGTAGCTTAGTTGGCTAAAAGATGCACGCATGTTGTGTGTGGTCTGATGGTGTGTGAAATGTGAGTGTTGTGTGTGGTCTGATGGTGTGTGAAATGTGAGTGTATGAAATGTGAGTGTATGAAATGTGAGTGGGCTGGTGTCACTTAGATCGATAGTATGGGCCGCGATGTACGCGTGCTGTGTGTGGTCTGTTAGTGTTCCTAACATGTGTGAAATGTGAGTGTAAGGTCAAGCGCTTAGATCGATAGTGGGTATTTTGCCCGATGCTCGTTCAGGCGTTTCTGGTAAAGTGTGTTGATCGAGTCCCGTTGTGATAGGAGATGTCGAGGTGTGGGGCATGGTCTGGTGACTGAAGGACAAGGCGTCCCAGGGGCGCTGGTTGTATGAGAGGAGGCCTCGCATGAGGATGAGTGCGCTAACTTACATATATAAAGGCATTTGTCCATATGCACTGATCGTTTTTTTCTCTTTCTTTCTTTCACGCACATCACTCGAGGTGTGTAAAACGGTCCCGTTTTTTTGGCTCTCCGCACAACCACAAAAAAAAATTTATTATAAAACAATTAATCAACAAAACAAAAAAAACAAATACATATATGAACAGTGGCCGGCAGCTGTTTTCGGAGTAGTGGTGACACGTGAGTCGAGTCGTGATATCGATAGGCGGCTCGAGTGCGCCAATTACAAATTACATTATTTTCGATTCCTTTCCTTTGCCTAAATATATATCCGTCTATATTTATAAAGAAAAATACATATATATATAATTTTTCCGGCCATTATTTGCCCATATATAAATATATACGTCCATATTTATAAATAAATATATACATAATATATACATAATTTTTTGCGGCCATTATTTTACCCACATATATATATTTTTTCTTCCAGCCATTATTGTGCCCATATATAAATATTTCCGACCATACATATAAATTATATATATATAATATTTTCCGGCCATTAGTTGCCCATACATTCATATTTCCAGCAATATTTATATAAAATTTATATTCGTCTTTATTTATATATTTTATCCATGGTTTGTTGCTTACGTACTCCCCGCGAAACTTATAAATCCATCTAAAAGTTTGTAATCAATCCGTTTTGCCTACGTGTATCTTTCGATCCGCATTCGTGCATTCGTATATTGTTCCGCATATACCTTCACTAAAAGGGCTCCTTTTCCGAGCAACGCGCGAGATCATTCTCCCTCATCCACGGTTCACAGTGAAAGAATTCTCTCGTATTCATACAGTCCACTACTCTTTCTTGTTGCTTCTCCAAAATAAAAGGGCGCGCAAACTCGGACTTCGTCGGTAAGGTCGTCGATCCAATCCGTATCTCAACAGCATAGAGAACAATCCAGAATGTCCCTCTCCGATTTCGTTCTGGCGTGCGTCGCATTAACTATGTTTAAAGCTCTAACTTCAGAAGTGCCCTTATTTTCCATTAAAATGCACTTAGGTCAACTGTCGAGACGGAATACTCCCGAGGAAAGCCTAGCAAACATAAGCCACATCAACGCGAAGAACGAATCCGCCCACGCGGTGTATGTGCGATGCGGGACGTTGTTCGGAGAACGCATCGAACAGCTCTCGGCACAGATGGCGAGTCTTATGCGTCAGCCATCCGCTCCGTCGTGGCCTCCGGGGCATAGAGTTCCTCCGTGTGAGATGGAGACATTTGATGGCAACAGCCTAGCATGGCCCCATATCGCCAATCCGTATTTCTCATAAGTGGAGAAGCTCTACCACTTGAACGCCAAGACACGAGGGGAAGCGAGAACCATCGTGGCGAAGTCCCCTCTGACGAATGAGGGTTTCCACGCCGCGTGGGAGAACCTCACCGCACGGTACGAAAAGATCCGTCTACTTGTCATGACTCAAGCCAGACAACTCCTTCAGATTCCGGCTGTGGCACAAGAATCGGGCAAAGCCTTGAGAGAGCTGCAGACGGCGTTTCAAGGTTGTCTAACCCTTGAGCGCTTGGGTGTTAGTACAGAGAATTGGGATGTCCTACTCATCGCCATATGTACTAGCAAGTTGCCAAAACCCATAATCCTCCTGTGCGAACAATCAGTGCCAAATAAAACTGTCGTCTCCACTTGGTACGATTTGGACCAATACGTCCCAGATCGGTAACGTGTCCTGGATGCCACCGAGGAACATAAGTCGGAGCTAAATGTCCAAGCCATCACCATTGGCCCCCGCAATTCCTCCGCGACGATGAAGGTCCAAACGTTCCCCGTGAAAGCCCAACTCAAAACGTCGTCTGCAAGCTTTGCCATCGCGAAAATCACCCAATACGGCTTTGCCCAAGCTTCCTTGACATGCCTGTTCAGAGGCGTTTGGAAACCATTAGACAGCAGGGACTCTGTTTGAACTGTTTCGCTCGCGGTCATTAAGTGAAGGGCTGCAAGGAACGTCATCATACCTTGTTGCATCCTAGTGAGGTGTCCGTGTCCGCTGCGCAAGTCCCGCCATTCAGCGCCACCGAGCGTCCGTCTTCAGGCGGCTAGCTCACAAATGCACAAAGTTATTTTGCATCCACTCCAGGCAGAGGGCTCTTAGACACTGCGATAGTCACCGTTTACCATCGTGGGTTGGAGCACTATATTCGTGCGTTGATCAACTCGGGGGCCGATTCCACTTTTATATACGAACGGATTTTCAACATGGTCCAGCCTCGTTTTTATCCAGTCGACGACGCAGTTACTGGCATGGGCCAGAGCGACGGAGGATGTGCCGACAAAGTGTGTCTGCTGATGCTGTCTCCTCCGTGTGACAGGCTGAACAAGATTGAGGTCTCAGCTCTGGTCGTATCCAAATTGTCGGGGGCCATTCCAACGGCTCTATTCCGAAACACTGTTCCGACGCAGTGCCTCGAACGCCCCTTGGCTGACCCGTACTACAAAAAGCCCGCGCCTATTGATATGATTATCGATGTAGACCTGTTTCTCCACATCCTCGGAGAGCGGATCAGAAAGGATATTGGTGATTTCGTGGGTTTAGAAAGTATCTTTGGATGGGTTCTATGTGAAGCCTGATCCTCCGGTGACTCGAGTAGGTTTTGCTGCACAGACACGAGTCAGTCCGGAAGCAAAACTTGATGTACTCCTCACCAAGTTTTGGGAGGTGAAAGACCTTCTCGCCAAGCCGGAAAAGGAGTGTGACGTATTCTGCGAGCGGAATTTCCAGGAGACCACCCGAAGAAGGAAGGACGGCCGATATGTTGTGTCCCTACCGTTCAAAAGTCTGAATAGTGTCGACTTCACACGAGGGATCAGCCTTAACGATGTCTTACACACCGGGCGTACTCTGCAGGCCGATCTCACGCTTCAAGTACTAAAATGGCGGTTCTTTCAGATCGTTTTTAATGCCGACATCACGCATATGTATCGACAAATCCGAGTCGACCCCCCAGGCATACCCCTTTTCAGCGGATACTCTACGAGATCGTTGCGGCAGTATTCAGGACTATGAGCTACAGAGTGTCACGTTTCGGGTTAACTGCGCACCATTCCTTGCAATCTGAGTCCTGTTACAATTGGCACGAGATGTGCAATCGATGTATCCTCAGGCGAGAGAAATCCTTCGGAACCACATGTATGTTGATGATGTTTTAGCCGGCGCTCACACTGAAGACGGCGCCCGTCTCGCCATACAGCAGCGTCAAGCAACCCTTCAATCTGCGGGCCTTCCGCTGCGGAAGTGGTCTGCCAATAAAAAGGAAGTACTTCAGGCTATCCCAAGAGAGCATCTTTTGCGAGAGGACTCTCTCGAGTTGGAAGACGCGACTATTGCGAAAACCTTGGAACGGACGGAACCACCATTAAAGGAGTCGATCTCCAAGAGGCAGGTTCTTTCCCATATCGCTAAACTCTTCGACCCCGCTGGCTGGCTAGCCCCATTTGTTATTCGAGCGAAGATATTCATGCAGCAAATCTGGTTAACTGAACTTGGCTGGGATGACGCTCTGCCGCCTCTCCTGCTGCAGCAATGGCACGAATTTCTGCAGGATTACCCAGGCCTCAGTCAACTCCGCATCCGCCGTTGGCTAAACAAAAGCGATTCTTTCTCGTGGGAGCTTCATGGGTTCTGTGACGAGTCACAGAAAGCGTACGTAGCAGCCCTATATGTGCGGGTTAGTTATCGCCATCAAATAAGCGTCCATCTACTAACGGCTAAGACCCGTGTAGCCTCGGTCAAAAGAGTCTCGCTGCCTCGGCTGGAGTTGTGCAGAGCGGTTTTGCTCGCCTATCTCTGGGCGTCGATCGTTCCTGAACTTTTAATCCCTCCTGCAACCTCCCAGTTTCGGACCGACTCCACCATTGTGTTGGCCTGGCTTAATAAACCTCCGTGCAGTTGGATCACCTTCGTCGCCATTCGAGTATCTAGCATCTCAAAAAGCACCAGTGCCCAAAGCTGGTCACATGTGCGTTTCGAGGACAGTCCCGCTGATCTGGCAAGCCGTGGAGTCTCCGCGGCCGAACTATCGGCCAGTAGCTGCTGATGTCATGGGCCGGACTGGCTCTGGCGTGATCCCGAATACTGCCCAACTCTCAATAGTGAACTTCCAGACACCCAGCTGGAGCAACGAGTCCAGTGCCACACCACCGCGACCACTCTGCTCGACGACGTTAGCGAATGGTTCTCGGACTATGATAGGTCATTACAAGTCACCTCATACATCCTGCGCTTCGCCGCTAAAGGGATTTCGACGCCTTCCACGGTCCACCTCACCAATGACGAATTGCTCTCCGCTGAGCGCGGCTTGATTCGGATCTCCCATCGTCAAGAATACGTCGCGGAGATACGGACCCTTGGCGAAGGGCGACCCCTTCCATCATCCAGCACGCTACTCAATTTGAACCCATTTCTCGACCAACATTGGATACTCCGCTCCTGGGGACGACTCTGGCCCGCTGAATCCTTCCTGTATGATGAACGTCACCCTATTCTCCTCCCCTATAGTACCCATTTCACCTTTCGAGAGCCTTTCGAGATCAAGAATTACACCGGGCGTGCGTGTCTTATTACGAAGGGTTATGTCTGTGTCTTTGTGTGTTTCAGCACGAAGGCAATCCATCTCGAGGCTACCTCCGACCTCACCAATGAACGATTTCTCGCAGCCTTCTCTCGGTGTGTCGCACGGAAACAATGCCCACAGCGCATTTACTCCGACAATGGCAAAACCTTCGTAGGGGCCTCGAAGGGGGTCGAAATAGACTTCCTGGACGCCACCAAGCTTAACATGATGAAGGCATTTCCCCAGCATATTTAATTCTGGCATTTCATTCCGCCGAGCGCCCCCCATATTGGAGGAAAGTGGGAGGCAGGGGTCAATAGTTTTAAGACCCTATTTTACAAGTCCTCTATTAAGTACACGTTTGAGGAACTTTCCACTCTCCTGTGTCGAATCGAGGCGTGTTTAAACTCCAGTCTCCAGACAGGCGACCTCGTGATCGTCTCCGAAGACAACCTCCCCTCCAGTGGCGCTAAGGACGAATTGAGCGCACTCTTCCCGGGGCTGATGATGTCACAAAAGCTCGTGGGTCTATCCGAAGACCCGTTGCAAAGCTCATCCTGTTGCAAGACAACAGGAGTCCTGAGCCTAGAACACCATAATGGTTCCCCGTTCCTTTATGTTCCTTCCGAATGTCATCGTCTCCGTGCATGTTGTTCGTTCCCGTGAATCGACTAATCCACTTTCCCCTCCATAATTTCTTTCGTTACATTCCTTCAGATCGTCTCTCCACAGCAACATGGCCCCCAAACGTTTGCCGCACCGCAGCAGCAGGCGGTCTGCTGCACACGGGACGAACTCGGACCGATGTCGGGTCTGCCGGGGGGTTCACGCACTCCGGCAGTGTCAGCGCTTCTTAAACCTCCGCGTTGAAAAGCGGGAGAGGCACTTGATTGATTTGTGGATTTCCTATTTAATTTTACGAGCTTCATTTAGAATATGTTCCCACTCTGTCATAATGGGAAGTTCCACACTTGGTCAAGGTCATTGGCTAGACCTATATATATTTTCTTTACGCTTTGGATATGGAGAAAAATTTCTTCCCATTCCTTGCTTAAGGATTATATATTAAGTAATATTTAACTTTTGATCATGGTCTCATGATATATCTATATTATTACGCAGACTCAAATACCTTTGAATCTGCGTTTATGTATAGTTTACTTTTCTATATCTATTATTTCTACATCTGAATCTGTTAAATCTATTGTTTCTTAACTCGATTCTGATATGTCTATCAAAGCGATTGAGTCCTTGAAAAGTTCGTGGACCCATCTGGGCACGTCTTTTCTTAAAGGCGTTTTAGCTAAGAATCTACTATAAGCATTGCCACCGAGAGGGGATTTGCAACGGAATATTCTAAAAATAGCATTGAAATCATGAACACATGTTCGTTTTCGCGCAGCTGCAGCGCTCAGTAAGAAACGAAAGATTATACATGTACGTTTTGCCCATTTAATTGTCTTGCTAATTTTACCTTCCGAGCGAAAATGGCCAAGGCTTGACTGATGTTTTCAAGTGTAATCTAACGAATCAAACGTAAGTATTGTGTTGTCAAGTACTCAGATTTTTGTCAATAAAATAAATCTGCGTGAATTAGCCAAAATGTATCAACACAAATCCGGAAGCGAGAAGAGAAAAGAGCGAGACAAGTCATTCCTGTAACATCAGAGAATCAGTAGCTTCCGGATACTTCTGGAAAAGGACCCGTGAATTCTTCAGACTACATTGCTCCTTCCAAAGATATGACCCGTGATGACAGTCTAAATATTTGTTATACATCGAACCAAAACAAAACAGAAGAATCAGCCAAAGTTCAAGCGAGGTATGACTGTCTTACTGATTTTGATATTGGAAACCTTGAAATGGAATTTCCGCAACCTAATGTGAATCACGACATTATTCGGTGAGGATGTCAAAAATGCCTTCGACTTTTCCACGAGATAAATTAAATGAACCATTTTCTACATCACGTCTACAAAGAGTTTTGCCAAATGGAAAGACGGTACCACGTGATTGGTTGATCTGGAGTGCAAGTAAAAATGTTTTTTTCTGCTTACCATGACGTTTACTAAAAATTAATACACAGAGTAAATCACACCTTTGTACTGCCGATGGATATTCGAAAAAAAAGCGTGTAAAAAATTGCATGAGAGGTTACCATCGCATGAGAAGAATGAAGATCATATGCAGTGTTACGTAAAATGGTGTCAGTTGGAGTTGCGAATTAACAAGGAGCAAACTATTGATTCGGCCGGCTCAAAAAGCTTCTGCTCTCTGACGTGACGGTCGTGTTTTTGCTTAGCTCCTGAGTTTTATTAATATATATTGTTTTTTCCCAATTTTTAATTGTGCATAGTTTGTTTTCGTTTTCGCTGGTGTCATTTGCTTGAAACCCTTGTGTTTTATTTGCATAATTCGCCAAATTAAACAGTTTTGTTTTTTTCTTTTTTGTGATTAGTGTTTGGTGCATCTAAATTGTTTTTATTTTTTTTCTTATTGTTCTCTCCCGTCATTGCTTCTGCAGTTGCTCCCCTCATCGCCCCCATCATACCATCAGTGCTAGTGGTTTTGTTGTTCTCTCTGCTTTGTGCTTGTGCTCAGCTTCCCTCCCGCGTAATTACTTTTCTAAGGCCTCCTCTCAAAGCTCGTCTTATAACTGTTCTTGCACTCTCTCTTGTGCTGTGTACTCTAGCTGTCTCTTTGTTTTATTTGTAATTATTGATTTTTTATCGATAATTATCTTTGTGCTGTTTATTTAAATTTTTATATATATTTTTTTTTTTTTTTTTTTGCCTTGTGTTTATTTTGGCTTTTCAATGGCTTGTTGTCTACCCAATTGCAAGCATTCTGATCGTTTTGACGATCAGTATAGAGCAATATCGTGTTGGCTTTGCGACAATCTTATTCACTTAAAATGTGCTGGCCTCAACGGCCGTGATTACGACAAATTTTCTGGTTTGTCTGTGTCTAAGCCTGAGCTTGGCTTAATGCGCTGGACTTGCCCATCTTGTGCCAGCCAGCAGCTTGATTTTAGCCGAATGTACAGGGATCTTCGTTTAAAGTTTCTTTCTCTAAATAAAATGGCCAAACAGCTGTCTAATGAGTGTGACTCTAGCATAAATTTATTGTCGCAATTCAAGTTTGATCCACCTTCTAAGGAATTGCCCAAGAAATGTACCCTTGAGTTGCCTCATAAGCAGTCGCCCGCACTTTCTATTACATCTTCTCCCATTTTACTTTCGCCTACACCATCTTTTTGTCCCTCTTTATGCTCTTCTTTTCAGATTGAAGTACCCATTATAAAACCTGGTGTACCTCAATCTATCCCTCACGGGAACTCTGATCAATTACAGGATCATGCTGGCTCTCAATCACTTGCGGATCCCAATGCTCCTCCGCCTCCACTAACTGTAGTGCCTCATCGTAAACAATTATTTATCTCTAGGCTTGCTCCAGATACTTCTGAATCGTCTGTGGCAGCTTACATTGGTAATATATGCCCTGCTAAGGTTTTAATTCAAAAGTTTAAGTTTTCTAGGCCTCGCGAAATCTCCTCTTTTAAAATTACTGTACCAAATGAGTATTTCTCAGCTATGGTTGACCCTAACTTTTGGCCAGAGGGCCTAGTTGTACACGAATTTGCGCCCAATAAGCGCTCCCGCCCTTTGCCTGTCCACCTTCCTAATGTATCTTCTGCTTCAAAAAACTAATAACGTCTAGTCTTTGCATTCACTATCAAAATGTAAGAGGACTTCTTACCAAGCTCTCGAAACTATTCTGCGATAGCCAAACCTTTTCGGCTGACATATTAGCTTTCTCTGAAACTTGGCTTAACTCCTCTGTTCTGGATAATGAAATTCTTTCTAATAACTTTATTTCTTATAGGCTTGATCGTGTTGGTCGTCGTGGCGGCGGAGTACTCATTGCAGTCAACTCGTATCTGTGCTCAAGTGTTGTGCCGATTGATCTCCCCTTAGGTGTTGAGGTTATTTGCGTCGAAGTTACATGTTCTAACTTTAGCTTATATATCTCTTGTTCATACATTCCTCCAGCTTCTGATATGATGATCTACATGCACCATGCTGATGCTTTGCGAACTATTTTTAGTCGTCTTAAAGATCGTGATTTTTTTATAGCTTTAGGTGATTTTAACTTGCCTAATGTTTCTTGGCTTGCTGATGATAATCTATCTTTCTTAATTCCTTCATCTCAACATGTTTTTCTTGATAGCCTACTTGAATGTCCGCTATATCAGTTGAATTCTTTTCTTAACTCTTCTAAAAGAATCCTCGATCTTGTTTTTGTCTCTGATCCCACTGTTAGTGCTGTATCACAAACACAGCCCCTAGTGAAGCCTGAAGATACTTATCACCCTACCATTGAAATTACTATTTCTTACAATTCCGTTAATAATTCATTCAATAACATCTCAAATTCTCGTCGCAGATGTTTTCGTAAAACAAATTTCAATCTTCTTAACAGCCTTATTTTCTCTTTTGATTGGTCATTTCTATTTGAGTGCTGTGATATAGATTGTGCAGTAAATTTTTTCTACTCTGCTCTTAATTCTCTAATTGATAAATGCGTTCCTTATGTGAATGTCTCTACCGTCTCCAGTGCGCCAGTCTGGTTCACACGTAGGCTCTCTAATCTCCGTAACATTAAATCGAGATATTTTAAAAGATTTAAAAAAACTGGTTCGCGACTTGACTATGCAAATTATTGTGTAGCCAAATCTCAATTTTGCCTTTTAAATACTCAATGCTACAATAATTATATCGTTCGCTGTAAGGTTGAATTTTATAATAACCCCAAAAGATTTTATAACTTTGTTAATTCCAAAAGACGCTGTAATTTACTACCTTCCACCTTCAGACTTAATGACCAGACTGCTAATTGTGATTCAGATATTGCAGATCTGTTTGCTAAATTCTTTCAGTCGACTTATTCTTCTACTGCTTCGGATCCCACACCTTATCCCTTCACAATTCCACATTTAAATTGTATGTTTTTTCCTAATATTACTGAAGACTGTATTATCTCTAGCTTGTCATCTATGACGTCTTCCTTCGTACCCGGGCCTGATAATATACCTAGTTGCATCCTTAAAATGTGTTCGATTTCCCTATCTAAGCCTTTATCTCGGTTATTCTTTATATCGAGTGAGACTTGTCGCTTCCCTGATATTTGGAAGGAGTCTTTTATTATTCCGCTTTTTAAAAAGGGTAACAAATCGGATATTTCTAACTACCGTGGCATTGCCAAACTTTCGGCAATACCTAAGCTGTTTGAGAAAATTATTACGTCTTCCCTTCAACACCTATCCAGATCCGCTATTTCTGCTTGTCAGCATGGCTTCATGAAAGGTCGTTCGTCGCTTACCAACCTTTTAGAATTGACTACCCTTGTACACCATGGCTTCCGTAAAAAGTGTCAAACTGATGTTATTTATACTGACTTTAGTAAGGCTTTCGATACGGTTGATCATTCCTTGCTTCTCATGAAACTTAACATCATGGGTTTTTCCCCGAAACTATTGGCTTGGTTAAAGTCGTATCTTATTGGCAGAACCCAAAAGGTGTCTTTTCGTTCCTCGATATCTAAAACTGTTCGAGTTACGTCAGGTGTCCCCCAAGGCAGTCATCTGGGCCCACTGTTATTTACCTTGTTTATAAACGATTTGCCTTTGGCCTTGGCTCATTCACGCGTGCTCATGTTTGCGGATGACGTGAAGATTTGCTATTCATATAATGATCCTTCTTTCCAACAGTACTTGCAATCAGATCTCGATGCGTTCTGTGTTTGGTGTCACGTTAATAAATTACACCTTAATGCCTCTAAATGCTCTTTTATGACTTTCAGTCGTTTGTCGCCGTTCCTAGCTCAATACTCTATTAAGTCTGTTCTGTTAGATTGTGTACCATCATTTAAAGACTTAGGCGTTATGTTTGACCCAAAACTTTCTTTTAATATTCATATATCTTCAATTGTTAATAGAGCATGCAGTCTTCTTGGCTTCATTAAACGTTGGGCCAAAGAATTTGATGATCCATATGTGACAAAGGTTTTATACACTTCGTTAGTTCGCCCTACTCTAGAATATTGCTCACCAGTGTGGAACCCTCAATATGATGTTCACCAGCGTAGTATTGAATCGGTACAGAAGCAATTCCTTAAGTTTGCGTTACGCGGTCTTAATTGGGACCCGAATCTTCGCCTACCTTCTTATTCTGACAGACTTCTTCTTATTAATCTTCCTTCACTTTACAACCGTAGGCTCGTATTTGGGATTCTCTTTCTACATAAAGTAGTCAACGGCGAAGTCAGTTCTACCAATTTACTAGATACGCTATATTTTTGTGTTCCCTCACGTCGGACCAGAAACTTTTTTCCTCTTCACCTTAGTAGATGTTTGACTAACTACTCTCTTCACGAACCTCTTCGTGTTCTTTGCCAATCTTTTAACAACCTTTCTCACCTTATTTCTCCTCATCTATCTGTCACTTCTCTTCGCGCTATACTTTTTAATTATCTACAGCGTAACCACTGAAAGTATTCTGGACTGGATATTTGATTGGCTGCAACTCATCCCTGACCACATTGGCTGTGAATCGGGGCATAGCTGGCACCTTGTTGCAAATAAAACACCTCCATCGGGTCGGGGATGTTGTGCATATAGCTAAGCTACCTTAATGAATTAATTACTATTTGTATTTTAGCTTAAGCTTTTTCGTCGACTGCTGATTTAGTTGACGTAAATAAATAAATAAATAAACAAATAATTTATGAAACCCAAAACTGGAAGAAATTTTGACTCGTATTGTGGGTCGTATTCTATTTTTGGGCGAGAGAGGGTTTTTCTTTGACAGGAAAAAATAATCTTGTTGGAGAGTGAAATAACGGAAATTTCTTAGGGTTTCTGGATTTGATCAGCCGCTACGATGCAGTTCTTCGTGAACATTTGGAAAAGGTTCGACGTTCGCAGCAGTCACATCAACGTTTGCAGGTGCACTATCTTTCACCCGACATGCAAAATGAATTTATAGAACTTTGTGTTGGTCAAGTTGTGTCGCATGATCTAAAAGAGAGAAGAAGCAAAATATTTTACCATCCTTGTAGAGGCAATGCCTGAAGCCAGTAATGTAAAGCAGACGACCTTCATTCTTCGTTACCTCCGTTACGACACTGAAGAAATAACTTATAACATCGAAGAACGCTTTTTAGCTTTCGTAGATTGTAATGAAAAAACGAGTGAGGCTATCGCTAATTTGACACGTGAGACTTTGTTGAGGTACATAATCCCGCTGGATGATTGCCAACGACATCCTTGCGACATGATAATGGCGCAAATATGAAAGGAGCGTACAAGGAGCACAAGCATGGATTCGACGCGATTATTCAAATGCAATTTACTCACCTTGCGCAGCTCACAGCTTGAACCTAGTTGGAGTTGATTCCGCGGAATGCTGCACCTCAACAATCACTTTCTTTGACAGTGTTACTGTCAGTGTTACAACATCTTCAGTGGAAGTCCACAACGTTGGGAGATTCTAAAATCTAGAATACCGGATTCACTTCATACTCTGTCCGACACAAGATGGTCTGCTGGGATTGACGAAGTAAAACCATTCGCAAAAAATCTTCCTGGTTTGAAATATGTGTTGGAGGATTTAGAAAAGCTGAACTTGTCCGATGAAACTCGCAGAGATGTGCAAGGAATCATAAAATACATGAGCAAATTCGAATGTGTTTTGATGTAATTTTCCATGCCATTAATGAAAGCAACGTCGCACAGTTGGGGCTCTGCTCGAATAGCGTTGCAAAAATCAGTTTTTTCATGATCGCTTTTGATAAAAATGATATATGCAATCGATAGGGAATACTTCAGAGATTATGAATCCAAAAAAATTTTTTGAAATCGGTTGAGATTTATGGGTGCTAGAGGCGCCCAAAGTTGAGACATTTTTAGTAAATGAGAAAAAATTATAATTTAAAAAAAAAAAATCGCAACTTTAAAACTGAATACTGGGCGATTTCAACAATAGATCTTGGATTTTATTTATCTGACACACACACTTCAAAGCTGACTTCTGAACAGACAAAACGTGTGTACGGAAAGTTCTTTTGCTCGCGCCCTATCGCAAACCAAACTCGTAAACAAACAAAAGCACAAAGCATAAAACAAAACAAAAAACAGTTAAACTTGATAAATCCGAAAATAATTCCCGTTACGATGGGGACCGTCGATCCCCCCGATAAGCTGAAATTAATGCTTGAGCCCAAATTTTTGATCATGAAACGCAGTGATGATAACTCAATGGCAAATATATCTCCGTTCTTGATTAAGAAATCTATTGACTTCGCTTGCAACGGTGAAGTGCTAATGGCCAAGAAAACACGCGACGGAAACCTATTAATTAAAACAAAAAATGGTATACAAGCTCAAAAATTGATGAAACTACAATTGCTGGGACCTTTCCCCGTCGTAGTTTATGAACATTCTACCCTAAATGTCTGTAAAGGTGTCATTTACTCAAATGATCTCCGCTATCTAGCCGAAGAGGTCATCAAAGAAGAACTAAAAGCCCAAAACGTCGTCGAAGTGAAGAAAATAATGAGAAAAGTCAACAACGAACTGGAAGAAACTGGATTGATCATACTTACATTTGCCTCACACACAACACCAGAAAATATTAAAATAGGATACGAACTGTTGAAGGTACGCACCTATATGTCCCATCTTTGTGAAACAACAAGAAATACAGGCCATAAAGACCCTCGAAAAAGTAAACTACAAAAATGCTATTTCTATATACAATTCAAGACGCCCACACAATGGATCTTTGTACTCCAGCGTAGCAAAAAACAACTCTAACAGTGCCCAATCTTCAACAACATGCACTTCGTTAAGCAATACCAAAAATGGTAACATCGTCGCGGTGCCACATCAGACAGCAACAATACGTAAGATCATACCCTACGATGACCTGACTCAGAGTAAAGAGCTACCCACCTCTTCAAAAAATATACTAAAAGCACAACCACAACAAACCGACACCACACAACCCACCATAAACCAAACTTTTAAAATCCTTCCTGAAAATATTTCAAATAGACTTAAGTCACAACTTAAAGCTAAAGTAAAATCACAAACAAAACCAAACAATAACATAATCTTATCACAAGAACTTCTGTCAAATGAAAATAACAATAGCTGCTCGTCCACAGATGAGCAAATGGAATACTCCAACGCAGAATATGAACTCAAATAAAAATTAACTTACTGTGTTACGTTACCCATTTCCATAAAACTCTCTAACTATCTCAATGTCTCTCGAAGTGATACAATGGAATATTAACGGCTACAACAACAACTATAGTGAACTCCAAGTCCTCATAGCAAAATACAGGCCACATGTCATAGCCCTACAAGAGACACATATTTTAGTACACAATATTCACCCCACCCCCACCAACTATGTAATGATTACTCTTAACTCCTCTCCATCATATGGTGGGGTAGCGATTCTCATCCATAGGTCTATAGAATATAAAGAAAGAATCCTTAGATCAGACTTTGATGCCATCTGCGTTGAAATCTGTTCAAAGAAAAAGCTTCAAATAATTTCTGCATACATTAAACCTAGTGCAAAGCTTAACCTAAACAACGTCTTCTCAGTTCTAAGCATTCCAAATAACCTTCCGACTTTAATAACAGGTGACTTCAACTGTTGGCATCGAAGATGGAGCTCCCCTACTAATAACAGGAAAGGGGTTACTTTACTCTTTGCACAACCGATCTTGCATTAGAAGCAGAAGGGTCAATTGAAAAAGACTTTTTTGGTAGCGACCACTTGCCAATTTTTTGTGATATATTTAAGAGAGTCCAACCTCAGAAACCAACCCATAGACCTCTTTTTAAAACAAATGCAGCTCACTGGAACCTCTATACAACTCTCTCTATCAGCCACAACTATTCTATACCAGTAAGCCAAAATATTAACAAAGAATCAGCCAACCTAAACAAAATCATTTTAAGAAGCGCGCACGAAAGTATCCCAAAGTCCTCTCCCAAAACATCGCATTGCGTGCCTTGGTGGAGCAAGGAACTTGAGATCCTTCGTAAACACAAAAACACAGCCTGGCAAAAACTTAAGAGACACATTTCTAACGAAAATATAATAGATTACAGAAAAAAAATGCACTTTTTAGACGAACCCTGAAACAAGCTAAGAAAGAATCTTTAGCAAAATTTACCAAAGAAATCAACCCTTTAACACCGATTCCACAAATTTGGAACAACATTCGCAGACTCTGCGGTCTGAACCCCTCAAAGGGACTACACTGTATTCAAAGACCAAACACAACTGAAAATATTACGCAACAACAAGAAATTACTGATATCTTCGCACGTAACTGGTCTATGGAAGCAAGTAACTCCAACTTCACCAACTTATTTAAGTCTAACAAAAGTAGGATATTAGCGGACGATTTATTGTATGCCCCAGGAAAAAATGCTATCCCAATAGAACAAGAAATAAATTTCATTGAATTTTCCTCTGCCCTTGGTTCTCTAAAAGGTAACACACCAGGCTTGGATCGAATAACTTACCCCATGATTAAAGCACCACCTAGAGAAGTCCAGAACAGACTTATAAACCTATACAACGCAATACTGGGTGGCATTATACCACAACAATACAAACTGAGCATGATTATACCAATACTAAAACCTAACAAAGAAAAAACAAATGTCTCGTCTTATAGACCAATTTCCCTTAACTCATGCTTGGCAAAAGTCCTCGACAAAATTATAGCAAAAAGACTATGGTGGTTTGTAACTACAAATAAACTTCTACACAATAGTCAAGTCGGGTTTAAAAAAGGTAAATCTGTTATGGACTGTCTCCTATTTATAGATCACCTGGTGACTAAAACTTTGGACACAAAAAACCATATCTCAATAATATCTCTCGACTTCGCTAAGGCGTTTGATAAAATAGGAATACATGTCGTAATAGATCAGCTTATTAAGTGGAAAGTTGGCCCAATTATACTTAATTACGTCAAGAGCTTCATGACAAACAGAAAAATAACAGTTAGAGTAGGAAAGTTCTATTCAAAATCACTTCCACTCGAGAATGGTATTCCTCAAGGATCGCCACTCTCAGTGATCCTGTTTGTCATTGCATATCAAAAACTTACAGAAATCATTGATCTACATAAGAAAATAAGCATAAGCGCATATGCCGACGATTTTAATCTTATGATTAAATTAGACAGAACCAAAAATAAAACAATAAACCTCGACTCTTTATTTAGCAATATAGCTGATTGGTGTCTCTACTCCGGGGGAAGTCTTGCGCCCGCAAAATGTAAACATATGCACATCTGCAACAAACACAATTGCTCATGTAAAGTATCCACCGGCAACTTTCAAATTCCGAATGTAGATTTCTTGAAACTTTTAGGTGTTACATTCAACAAGAAACACAGGTGGAACACCCACATTGACGCACTTTCCGTTTCTCTGTCTAAACGGCTAGATATTATTAAATGTCTTTCAGCATCTAAATTAGGATGCAGTACACTCACATTAATATCTATCTTTAAATCGCTCTTAGTGTCCAAAATAGACTTTGCCTTGCCAATATATGGAACGGCAGCACCAAGCCATTTAAAAAAAAATAAAACAATACTAAACTCTGGAGTGAGGATAGCCCTGGGAGCATTAACAACCACGCCAACGGCAAACTTACTGTTTGAAGCAAACGTCGCATCCCTTGAAGTCAGAAAAGAATTACTTACATCTAATCTCTTTAACCTCATATTAAATAGCGCTGACTCTCCAATCAATAACGTAATAAAAAAATACAAGCCACCGAAAGTGGGGAAAAAACATTCAGTCTTGGACAGAGTCCTCTTATCAAACAAGTCCATTGAAATCAGCATAAGACCTTCAAAGAAACTGAAACAAAAAGACCCCCCATGGGCACTTAAGTCGAATGCAATAAATACACAATTCAGCACCTTTAGCAAAAGCGCAACGTCTCCAGAACTATATAGACAGCAGTTCCATCAATACAAGTCAGAACAGAACAATAAAACATTTATATATACAGATGGTTCGCAAATAAATGAATCGACAGGTTACGCTATAACCACTGATACTGACGTCTTAAAAATTGGCCTTCTTCCGACATACTCAACTGTGTTTTCTTCAGAATTAATAGCCATACACGAAGCCATATTACTCCTAAAAGCACGAAAAGGAAAATTTGTTATTTGTTCAGATTCTCTCTCCTCCCTCAATGCCATAAAAAATATTAGCAACAATTCCCATCACATTGTTGAGATACGAAATCTATTGATAAGACTATTCCCAAAATTCTCCCTTCTGTGGATCCCCAGCCACATTAACATAAAAGGAAATGAGTTTGCTGATAAAACAGCAAAGAATGCTAGGCATTTTCCTCTTACTTATACACCAAACCACAATAATGCAGATATAAAAAACCAAATAAAAAAGTTGTATCACAAAATCGAACAAAATACTTTCATAGATACATCCAACTGGTATCAACTCATAAATTCAGGAAAAAATAGTATAAAAAATTATCTCTCATACAAGGATAAAGTAATGATCTCTCGCAAAGATGAAATAAAGTTTATACGTCTCCGACTGGGACATACAAATATAACCCATGCACACTACATGGACAAAAACATCTCAAACTTATGCCCCTTCTGTAACACCAACAACTCTATTAGTCTTGACCATCTCCTTACCTTTTGTCCCACATTCATCCAAATCAGAGCACAATATTTTCCCCATCATCCACCAATAGCCTTATTATCCAACCCATCTTCAGAAAACATTAAATTAATAATAAAATATCTTAAAGAATGTAACATCTTTCATAGACTATAAAAATGTACATAATAAATATAGAAATGAAATATATAAGTAGCAAAATGAATTAATTCCTACCCTTAATTTTGTAATGTTAATATTAATATTATCACCAAAACTAGCTTAACAAGACCACAACCCAAGAATTCTGTAAATAATCTCTTTCCCCCAAAAATATATATATATATATTGTATAGTAGCTGTAAGATATCTATATACTATATTTATGTACATATAATCTAGCCGAAGGCCTCAGTAGCCATGGCTACAAACTGTTGGCTTAAACTTTGTAAGTTTAAGTTAACTATAAATAAATAAAATAATATTTATCTGACAAGTATGTTCTCTATTAATAGCATATTGCATAAATTTTAATAATTAATTAAAGCGTTATTGAACTAGAAGCGTTTAAAAAATGCACTTAATATTGGCGTTTTTTAACTTTGGTGGAATACAACTAACAAGTATCATCCGGTAGTGATACCGGACTACATACATTAGGTAGGGTAAATATTTACCTATCAGATTTATATGGTCCCAATATGCGGAGACCTGCGACTCCGATGCGTAAACCATAAAACTAAGGCAACCTCGCCTAAAAAATGCGCTGCAGGTATAAGGCAGAAGAAGAGCATGAGTATTGGCCTTTAGCTTCTTTGTATTTAAATGATAACATAATGCTTATTGCTGTTTTGCGAATACTACCTGTTTATATATACGCCTTTCCACAATGTTAGATTGCTAATATTGGAAAAACGGACAAGACAGGTAAATGATATTTAAGTTGATGAAAAATTCCTTTATTTTTAACTTCATAAGTGGTAACACCTTAAATCAGGACTGAATAGTATCTGCCAATATATTTCAAGACAGTTTTATATATTTGTGCAAAAATATCGTTAAAGAATGAAAGAATTTTGAAAGTTTTCCACGAGTGTGAAAACTAAAATGATTTTCAAATGGTACATTTTTCTGGCGGAGATATGTCGCTTTTTAAACGGCGAAGATATGACATTGTACAACAACATATCATATCCGGTGATCTGTTATAAAAACAGTTTGTGAAAAAACCGGGTTTCGCTCCATTTTTAAAGGAAAAACATGCTTGGAAATATTTTCTGAATTTGACCTTGAATATTACAGCACCACAAACACCCAGCACACTTGACAAACATTCATTTTGAAGCTTAAGGTATTCTTTATCATATGCTTTTTAAATTTTTGAAATCGCTTTATTGATTTAGAAGCTATCATTTTTGCAATGTAAGATGCCAAAAGGCCCCACTGTGCGTCGTTCTCAAGCGAGGGGAGGAACAATCGACATTGAAGAAAAGAATCTCGAGAGTCTGTCGACGATTTGCAACTCCTGCATAATCAATGGAATATTATTTTGCGGGAATGCAAAGTGGTTGCGAATGAAATGAAAGACACTTCTTTGCCTGTTCCTCGGAAGAAAAAACGCGCTGACCATTTGCTGTCGCCTGAATATGAAGACAGCACTGAAGAAGAAATCGAATTCAAAAGAAATACTTTCTTCGTGGTAATGGATTCAGTAATCTCCGGAATTCATCACAGATTCGCTGCAATTAGAGATATAGTTAAGGTTTTTTCAATTTTATGGAGTTTTCAAGAGATGGAAGATGAAGCGATACAAAAGGCGGCAGACAACTTTGTGGAAAATTACGCTTTAGACGTTGCTCAAGAACTGTCAACTGAAATCATTCATTTAAAGCACATTTATGAAGGCGGCAGACATCTTTGTGGAAAATTACGCTTTAGACGTTGCTCAAGAACTGTCAACTGAAATCATTCATTTAAAGCACATTTATGAAGCGAACTTCACGGCGTGTCTTCGTCCATTCCAGTTGCTAAATGACATCACAGCAAAAAACTTGGAAAATCTCTTCCCAAACGTTTGTGTCGCTCTGCGAATATTTTGTATATTGCCAGTTTCAGTAGCCAGTGCTGAACGCTCATTTAGCGTACTTGTGAGGATAAAAAATTTCCACCGTTCTTGTTCAACTCAAGCAAGAGTGTCTGGACTGGCAACTCTTTGTTTAGAATCAGAATTGGTGAGAAAATTGAACTTCAATTCAGTTATCGAAGTTTTTGCCTCTTCTAAAGCAAGAAAAGCTTGTCTTTTACACGAATAAGTATTGACTGTTATTAATAAAATTATTTTATTAATATTTTATTATTATATATAAAATAAACTTTAGTACATTTAAATCAATGAATTAATAAAAATACATCACAGTCAAGAATAGCGGATTTATTTGAAGGGAAGTAGGGGGCCCGAACATGGTTACCACCGGGCCCTGATTTTCTCTCTGCGGCCCTGAATATAAGCTACCTTTATGGATTTTTCCAAAAGATCTACAATATTTTTTTTTTAAATTTGTAGTTGTTGGCTATCCATACTTTATTTCCTTCTATTTGTAATTTGTTTCACCTGATTGAGTCAGGAAATCAAGAAAAGGGAAAAAAAATTTTCAGTTTTTGCTTTTATATTTCATCCATTTTCTACACTAACTGGCTAGGCTTATTAATATGGATGTATTTATATATATTTTTTTCAATTAAATCTTGGACAATACTGAAATGCCTAGCGTTTATTCCTGCGAAATAACTATCAAGGCCGTTGTTTTTCAAAATTTTTCAAAAGAAGGCACGAAGTTGAGATAATTGGTGTGAAAGCAGACAAAGAAAGACCAAGAGAACGAGTGGAAAACAATAAAGTGAGTAACTACAAAGAGCGAACCGAACATTCGCGATAAGTCTGAGTGAGTCGCTACAACGATATTGAGTTGCTACATAGAGCAAGACGACTACAGTTGCGTGGGCTGTTTTATTATTAAACCATAACCTACTACAATTGGATCTACATAAACATAGTGTGTAAATTTTGCTAAGTTTGATTAAAATTTGTTTAATTGATACTTACCATACATTAATATACCAATCTTGTTATATATGTAATCGTGTGAAATGGATCGGGGTGACATTCTACCTTTGCGTATTGAGAAGTTGCCCAGTAAATTAAGAGAGTTAGGGCTAGAGACAGGCCTTAAATTTGAGCTGCAAGCGCGTGTACTCGCTGATTTGGACCTTATAGAAACTGAGAATGATTGGCAGGAGGCAGATTTTGCTTCTGCTAGAACAATTCAAGAAGTCCCAAGCACAAATGGGCAAAGATCATGGTTCACATTAAAAGATGTGGGAGGAAGCGCTTCCGAATTTTGCGGATTAAGTTTGAGTGACGTTGTACAGTGGACTAGGAAGCTAGAAGAATGCGCTTTAACCGTAAAGTATATTTTTATTCCATACACCCATAGGGTGAAATGGTATATTAAAGTCGCCAAAATGTATATAACAGGCAGAAGGAAGCTTTGCCGATCCCATAAAGTATATATATTCTTGATCAGTATCAACAGCCAAGTCGATCTAGCCATGTCCGACTGTCCGTCCGTATGAAGGCGTAGATCTCGGAGACTATAAGAGATAGAGCCACCAAATTTGGTATGTAGGCTCATGTAGAATGCAGGGTGATCAAGTTTATTTTTGCCATGCCCCTTTCCGCCCCCGGAGTTGGCCGTTGGCTGGTGGGGGCGCTAGGGTGCTCGTATACTTGAGTGAGCGAGATACTTGTAAAAAGCATGCGAAAATGCATTTGATTAATAAATTTAAAATATTATTGGCATTATTGTATCAGGCCAGAACAGTTGATGTGTTGAAAGTTCAAATAGAGACATATTTAAAATCCAATGATCCTAGGAAAGCAAAGAAAGCAACATTTGAGTCATCTTTTCACAAGCCAAGTCAGCGATAATAGAGAGAAAAGATCGATATAAAAAGGAGAGCGCAAATATGTTAAGTTTGGTGACCCATAGCGCATGATGAGAGACTGTAACAAGAAAACCTTTACCTGTTTTAAGTGTGGCCATTGCTCATTTGAATGTAAGGAAAAGAAGACCACAAAGGATGAAAAAACCAATGTTGTAGAGAACAAATTGGTAAAACCGTCTGGCATATTTACTATTAAAGGTTTGGAATTGAAAGAAGTAACTTAAAGGACTTTCACTTTAACTATCACTCGTTGCAGACGACGGACGTGTTTTTTTTGCGCTTATTAAATTTTATTTGTTTCTCGTGATTAATAACTTTTCTTAACTTTTAAACTCATTATCGGTTTAATTTTAACATTCGAATTGCATTTTCATTCCGTGATTTCTTTCTGTCACTTTTGTGCTTTTTGTTTCAATATATGTACATAAATTTAACTTACAACAATTACTTGCATTAGCGGTGTTGTTGTTTTACTAATCTCTTTTGCTTTTGTGTCTTTGCCGTTGTAACTAACTATCGCGCTCTTGCGTACAAATTGTTGTTGCATGTGTTCAATTTGACGCGCTCTCCAGCTCTTTCCTATTCTACTTTGATTTGCGCTCTCGTCTTTTGCCTACCCGCGACTCTGTGATACGTGTGTTTGTTTTTGTGTATTTTGGTAATTTCTTTTCTTTAGTTGTGAAGGCTTACTCTGCACATTAACCCTTGTGTCAGAACTGGTCAGTATATTCTTATACACAGATTTTTAACCTTTAGAATTTTTATTTTTTTGTATTTCCTTTTTTAATTAAATTAATTCATTTTTGATAAAATGGTTGTCTGCTCAAAAAATAATTGCATAGTTGCCACTAATGCGGTTGACTCCCATGATTATATTCTTTGTTGGCTGTGTGACAATGCGGTTCCCGTTAAGTGTGCAGGTTACACAGGCAGAAACAAGGAGTCTATTGCTAAAGGCGGTGGCTTAAAAAATGGATGTGATGCTTGCCGGGAGGTCGAGAATGAGATGCGCTCTTTCATGAGGCGGACTAGAGATAGTTTTGACACTTTAAGGGCAGGTTTTAATAAACTCCAAGCGGAGTTTACTGCGGTGGAGACTCAGTTCAGGAGTTTATCGCTTATGAATGAGTCTCCGAAACGTAAAAGGACCAGTCCTTGGGGTGTTTCAGTATCTGTAGATCCGCCAGCGTCTCTTATCGTCCCCGACCGGTCTCATGCACCGTCTACTCCTAATGTACAGCAGTTGATATCGTTTAAGAGCCCGGTTGTGAATGCCAAAGAAACATATATTTGTTTCTAGGCTAGACCCTGTTGTCACATCTGATGATGTAATAGCCTATATTAGCAAGAAAGTTAACGTCTCGAATATTGCGGTGGAGAAGTATAAAGTTTCTTATTCTCGGGACATTTCGTCCTTTAAAATTAGTGTTTCTGCCAATATCTTCGACACTATATATATAATTTTTTTTTAACGTATAATATATATTTGTTGAATCTACTCTTAAATTAGAGCCTAACAACAAGTTTGAGATATTTTTCTTAATCTAGTACTTAAGATATACCCAGGGGATATTGCAGGCGGCCCTAATCATAATGTAGTGTCTTAATAAAGACATTTATTAAAATAGTCAACCTTGTCTTTTGTCTTCATATATCATAATCTGCTTTATTTTCATCTTGTTTTCATTTCATTCATTTTTATAACCATAATTCCCTGTTTCCACATGTTGCTTTTGTTTCATTCCAATAGGTGTTTTACAAACGTAATATATTGATTATGAACTAGAATATACATAACAATTGGGTTGGTCTGTCATTTCTTTTAAGACGAGTTCTAATATTAGTTCGCGTAAGGGAATTGGCAAGTACATTAGGGTGTACATCCAGTTTCGCAGAATACTTTAGTTGTTGACTACCTATTTCAGATTTTACGCTAGGTATATTTAGATCATTTTGAATGTTTAAAATCATTTGTTTTAAAATCATTATCGGTTTAACTATAATTTTAACATACGATTTGTATTTTCATTCCGTGATTTCTTTTAGTCATTTTTGTGCTTTCTGTTTCAATAACTTAAATTAAAACTTACAACAATTACTTGCATTAGCGGTGTTGTTGTTTTGCTAATCTCTTTCGCTTTTGTGTCTTAACCGTTGTAACTAACTATCGCGCTCTTGCGTACAAATTGTTGTTGCATGTGTTCAATTTGACGCGCTCTTCCGCTCTTTCCTATTCTTGTTTGATTTGCGCTCTCGTCTTTTGCCTACCCGCGACTCTGTGATACGTGTTTTTGTTTTTGTGTATTTTTGTAATTTCTTTTCTTTAGTTGTGAAGGCTTACTCTGCACATTAACCCTTGTGTCAGAACCGGTCAGTATATTCTTATACACAGATTTTTAACCTTTAGAATTTTTATTTTTTTGTATTTCCTTTTTTAATTAAATTAATTCATTTTTGATAAAATGGTTGTCTGCTCAAAAAATAATTGCATAGTTGCCACTAATGCGGTTGACTCCCATGATTATATTCTTTGTTGGCTGTGTGACAATGCGGTTCACGTTAAGTGTGCAGGTTACACAGGCAGAATCAAGGAGTCTATTACTAAAGGCGGTGGCTTAAAATATGGATGTGATGCTTGCCGGGAGGTCGAGAATGAGATGCGCTCTTTCATGAGGCGGACTAGAGATAGTTTTGACACTTTAAGGGCAGGTTTTAATAAACTCCAAGCGGAGTTTACTGCGGTGGAGACTCAGTTCAGGAGTTTATCGCTTATGAATGAGTCTCCGAAACGTAAAAGGACCAGTCCTTGGGGTGTTTCAGTATCTGTAGATCCGCCAGCGTCTCTTATCGTCTCCGACCGGTTTCATGCACCGTCTACTCCTAATGTACAGCAGTTGATATCGTTTAAGAGCCCGGTTGTGAATGCTATTAGTAATGAATTACCGGTATCACCTGGGAATGATCTCTTTAAAACGATGCCTATTGTAGTGTCCGATGTGTCCGGGCAATTACCCATTCCAATGGAAATTGCCGATAGTTCTAAAAGTATCGAGGGCCCCGTAAACAAGTTGACTGCTGCAGTGGGTGACTCGTCCAACGTTACTGCTACGGCTGATGCTTCGGGACTGCGGCCTCTCGTTGGCATACCACCAAAGAAACATATATTTGTTTCTAGGCTAGACCCTGTTGTCACATCTGATGATGTAATAGCCTATATTCGGAAGAAGGTTAACGTCTCGAATATTGCGGTGGAGAAGTTTAAATTTTCTTATTCTCGGGACATTTCGTCCTTTAAAATTAGTGTTTCTGCCAATATCTTCGACACTATATGTCGAGAAGATTTTTGGCCGAAACATATAATAGTTAAAGAATATACTGTAAAAAAGAAAAATCGGCAACCGATTCGCTTGCCAACAACAACAACTAATACTATTCCTGCCACATCAGCATCTGCTGGTGTGTCAAAAAACTAGCTTCGTCCCTTAACCTGGGTTACCAGAACGTTAGAGGACTGAAATCCAAACTTCCTAATCTCTATGTAGATAGTCTTTCTTTTGAGCATAACATTCTAGCTTTTACAGAGACGTGGCTAAAACCTGATATTGCTGATGCATCGGTGTTTTCCACAAACTTTTCCATATTCAGACGTGACCGGATTTCTCGCATAGGTGGTGGTGTTCTGATAGCTGTTGATGCTGCTTTATCATCTGAAATGATTCAATTTTCTAGTACCCAGGAGATTGAGTTCGTCGGTGTTAAAGTAAATTTTAAATCATTTAATGCTTTCATTACTTGTTCCTATATTCCACCATTGTCAGACATGGTGGTATATTTAAATCATTTAGAGGCAATTCAGTTTGTCTCCTCTTTAGTTTCCAGTCAAGACATGCTCATAGTTGTAGGTGATTTTAATTTACCTGCTTTAGCATGGTCACTAACAGATGAATCTACCATGTTGCTGCCCTCTGTGTCACATGACTTTATTGATGGCCTTCTAGGCTTATCTTTATCCCAAGTCAATCCTGTCTTAAATTCTAATGGAAAATTGTTAGATCTTATTCTTGTATTGGATTCTTCTTATTGTGAGGTTTCTAGGATCGACCCATTTGTTCTTCCAGAAGACAAATTTCATCCTACATTAAATTTAAAAATTGATCTGCCCTTGCTTTCACCATTACTTGGTTCAAATCAGTTACCTCTAACTAGGTGCTTTCGTAAGACTGACTTTGTCAGCCTTAACTAAAACATTACTACTACCGATTGGTCTTATCTGTACAATTGTAGAGATATGAACTCAGCTATTCGCTTCTTTTATGATACTCTGAATTCACTCTTTGATATTTGTGTGCCTCTTGGTAGGCTGGAGCGGCTTAACAAACCTCCCTGGTTCTCTCGTGAGTTATCCAATTTGAAAAATGTGAAGACACGATATTATAAGAAGTTTCAAAAAACACGTCGTTCATTAGATTATGCTCTGTAAACAGTCGCTCGTTCAAAATTCATGATGCTTAACACACAATGCTATAAGAATTATCTTCAGCGGTGTAAGCTTCAGTTTTCTTCTGACCCTAAACAATTTTATAATTTTGTCAATTCTAAACGTGAGTCCTCTGTGCACCCATCTTTTTTGTCTTTTCAAAATAAAAAAGCGAGCACTGATCAGGCAATTGCCGATATGTTTGCGAGTTTTTTCAAAACAACTTATTCCTCAACGGAATATCGAGCAAGTCCGTATCCTTATCATTTAGAAAAGGCTAATTGCATTTTCAATCCAGTGTTTGATGAAAGTTCTATTCTTAGCGAACTTAAATTAGTTAAACCTGTTTATTCTCCGGGGCCAGAGGTTTCCACCCCTTTTCCTTTCTTGGGTTCGAGAATATTTAACAAATAGAAAACAGAAGGTACTTTTTAAGTCTTCTTTTTCCGATTCCATTCCTGTGACTTCTGGTGTACCTCAAGGTAGTCATCTTGGCCCTCTGCTTTTCACACTGTTCATTAACGATCTTCCATCAGTCATTGTTCATTCGCGTGTGCTTATGTATGCCGACGATGTCAAGCTTTGTCTTACTTATAAAGATATAGATTCATTTAGTCGGCTACAAGCTGATCTTAAAAACTTTCAATCCTGGTGTCAGTTTAATTTACTAAATCTTAACACTACCAAATGTAAGGTTATGACTTTACCACGGAGCCCCAGTGATTGATCTTAAAATCTTCGACTGCGCCCTTTGTATAATGTCGACATTGCTGGTACTTGCATTTCCCCATAGTACGGCACCGTAAGTCCAGATGGGTTTCAGTACGGAGTTGTATAGGAGGACTTTATACTCCAGACGTAGAGGTGACCGAACATTGATGATCCAATGTAAGCTACTCGCTTTCAGTTTAAGCTGTGACTTTTTTGCCTCTGCTCGTTGACCCGGATACGCCAGGTTGCTAGCCATTCCTCTACCACCTTGAGGTGTTCCTCTAATTTTGCAGAGGCTTGTACCGGGCATTTGGATCTGCTGAGGATTGCCGTGTCATCGGCAAAAGTGGACGTTGTAAGTCCTAGACGCGTTGGTAAGTCTGCAGTGTACAGCAGATAGAGCAATGGTCCGAGTACACTGCCTTGCGGTACACCAGCTTCGATTTCAAAGTCAGCCGAGACGGAGCCATTACATCTTACAGCGAATTTCCTATTGTAAAGGTAAGATTCCATGAGTTTGTGGGTGTACTGTGGGAGTTTCTGCCGGATTTTGAACATTAGACCCTCCAGCTAGACTCTGTCGAAAGCCTGGGCAACGTCGAGAAAGACAGCCGTACAGTATTCTTTTAGTTCGAATGCTGTTCTTATTTCGGATGTTATACGGTTGACTTGTTCAATTGTCCCATGTTTTTCGCGGAAGCCGAACTTGTGAGAAGGGATTGTGTTCTCCGATGCCAGAAATGAGTTTAGACGAATCTGCAGGACCTTTTCAAAAAGCTTCGAAAGACATGGCAGCAAACTAATTGGCCTATAGGATGATGGTTGGGTTTTGTCCTTTCTCACTTTAGGAATCATGATGATAGTGGACCTTTTCCATGCTCTTGGGAAGTAGCCAATTCTTATTATAGCGTTGAACATTTTGCAGATGTATTGTGTGGCGATGGTAGGGAGTTCTAGGATCATTTTCGGTGTGATTAGGTCATGGCCAGGGGCTTTGTTCGGCTTTATGTGGTTTTTAATAACTGCAGTGATCTCATCCGATTGGAGTTCCGAGTACTCACTATCCGTTAATGTGCTCGAAGGGGGAAGTACAAATGAATTTGATGTTGGATTTGGCTGGAAAACCATTTTAAGATGTGTGGCAAATACGGATGCCCTCTCTTCGTCGCTGCGGGCCCATCCACCGGTTGGGCCCCTTATTGGTGAAACTGTCTCTATAGGAGCGCTTAAAGTTGGGTGGGCTTTCCACAGAGAATGTTTAGTGCTGGATGGACTGAGCTTTTCTATGTATTTCCTTTGAGCCCAGATTTCCTCTTTTCTTATCTCCTTGGAGAGGTTGCGGCTGGCATGCCTTAGGCGAAGTTTTGCTGCTGGTGATCGAGTAATCTGCCATTCTCTTCTTAGAGGTCGTTTTTCCGTTACTAATTCTTCTATCCGCCGGTTCGTAGGCCTGACAGCAGGTTTAGCGTAAGTAGAGGCATGTGGAGTAGATACTCTTGCTGCAGCTCCCAGCATCGACACAAGTGCAGAGACGCACATGTCAATGTCCTCTGCAGCGTCCAGTTTCGGCGAACAGTCAATGTGGGCACTCATGTACATTTTAAATTTAAGCCAATTTGTTTTGTTGTTTGTAAGCATATATGGGCGATCAAGTACTTGAGGTCTTGTTAACACTGTGAATAGCACTGGAGAGTGATCGGAGGTTAAATCTAGCAGTGTTTTCGCAGTGATCCGATTACGCGGAATCCACTTGGTTACTGCGAAATCAATCAAGTCAAGCACTTTCTGTGGATCTGTGGGCCAATAAGTAGGCCTACCCATCTTATTGAGTGGGTTGACTTTTGTGTTGTACAACTGTTTGCCTTTAGGATTTACCAGGCGTGATCCCCAATGCGTATGTTTGGCGTTATAGTCCCCTACTGCAATAAAGCGTTCTCCGAGTGTGTTAAAGAAACCATTGAATTCCTTTTCAGAGATTGAGAAGCGTGGTGGGCAGTACAGGGCAACCAACGTAGTGTTGCCGCAGCTGGTTTGGACGGTTATAGCAGTTGCTTGTTGGTGCTGTGTTTCGAATCTGTTGAGGAACGAGTGTTTTATACGGTTTTTGATTAGGATACCAGTCCCGCCATGAGCTTTTCCGTCTGGATGGTTTGTTGCGTAGAAGGTATATTTTGGTATTTGAACATTATTTTTTGATGTTAAATGTGTTTCCGATATCAGCATGACGTCGATTTCACTTGAGTCTAGGAATAGTTGCAGTTCATTTTTGTGCTTGGAGACGCCGTTAGCATTCCAAAGACATAAACGTAGGGAAGCCATTATTTATTCTCGATAAGCTTCTGGATAAGCAGGTTTTGATTCCGCATCAGTTCCTGCATACAGACACTATATGTCGAGAAGATTTTTGGCCGAAACATATAATAGTTAAGGAATATACTGTAAAAAAGAAAAATCGGCAACCGATTCGCTTGCCAACAACAACAACTAATACTGTTCCTGCCACATCAGCATCTGCTGGTGTGTCAAAAAACTAGCTTCGTCCCTTAACCTGGGTTACCAGAACGTTAGAGGACTGAAATCTAAACTTCCAAAATCTATCTAGATAGTCTTTCTTTTGAGCATAACATTCTAGCTTTTACAGAGACGTGGCTAAAACCTGATATTGCTGATGCATCGGTGTTTTCCACAAACTTTTCCATATTCAGACGGGACCAGATTTCTCGCATAGGTGGTGGCGTTCTGATAGCTGTTGATGCTGCTTTATCATCTGAAATGATTCAATTTTCTAGTACCCAGGAGATTGAGTTTGTCGGTGTTAAAGTAAATTTTAAATTTTTTAATGCTTTTATTACTTGTTCCTATATTCCACCATTGTCAGACATGGTGGTATATCTAAATCATTTAAAGGCAAGTCAGTTTGTCTCCTCTTTAGTTTCCAGTCAAGACATGCTCATAGTTGTAGCATGGTCACTAACAGATGAATCTACCATGTTGCTGCCCTCTTTGTCACGTGACTTTATTGATGGCCTTCTAGGCTTATCTTTATCCCAAGTCAATCCTGTCTTAAATTCTAATGGAAAATCGTTAGATCTTATTTTTGTATTGGATTCTTCTTATTGTGAGGTTTCTAGGATCGACCCATTTGTTCTTCCAGAAGACAAATTTTATCCTACATTAAATTTAAAAATTGATCTGCCCTTGCTTTCACCATTACTTGGTTCAAATCAGTTACCTCTAACTAGGTGCTTTCGTAAGACTGACTTTGTCAGCCTTAATGAAAACATTACTACTACCGATTGGTCTTATCTGTACAATTGTAGAGATATGAACTCAGCTGTTCGTTTTTTCTATGATACTCTGAATTCGCTCTTTGATATTTGTGTGCCTCTTGGTAGGCTGGAGCGGCTTAACAAACCTCCCTGGTTCTCTCGTGAGTTATCCAATTTGAAAAATGTGAAGACTCGATATTATAAGAAGTTTTAAAAAACACGTCGTTTATCAGATTACGCTCTGGATACAGTCTCTCGTTGAAAATTCATGATGCTTAATACACAATGCTATAAGAATTATCTTCAGCGGTGTAAGCTTCAGTTTTCTTCTGACCCTAAACAATTTTATAATTTTGTCAATTCTAAACATAGGACCTCCGTGCACCCATCTTTTTTGTCTTTTCAAAATAAAAAAGCGAGCACTGATCAGGCAATTGCCAGGCAACTTATTCCTCAACGGAATATCGAGCAAGTCCGTATCCTTATCATTTAGAAAAGGCTAATTGCATTTTCAATCCAGTGTTTGATGAAAGTTCTATTCTTAGCGAACTTAAATTAGTTAAACCTGTTTATTCTCCGGAGCCAGATGGTCTTCCTGGATGTGTACTCAGGTACTGTGCAAACGCATTATGTAAACCCATTTTAAAATTGTTTCTATTGTCTGTCGAATCTTCCTCTTTTCCATCTATTTGGAAGGAATCATATATCATTCCTCTGCATAAAAATGGCAAAAAGTCCGAAGCCTCCTACTATAGGGGTATCTCAAAATTGTCCGCTATTCCGAAAGCTTTTGAGAAAATTATAACTTCTCAATTGCAACATTTTTGCAGCTCTATTATTTCGCCATCCCAACATGGGTTTGTGAAACGTAGATCTACAACCTCTAACCTTTTAGAATTTACATCAATAATTATCAAGGGGTTCAAAAATGGTAAACAATCTGATGTCATATACACTGACTTCAGCAAAGCCTTTGATTCCGTTAATCATACCCTGTTACTTTCTAAGCTGAGCGACATTGGGTTTCCACCCCTTTTCCTTTTTTTGGGTTCGAGAATATTTAACAAATAGAAAACAGAAGGTACTTTTTAAGTCTTTTTTTTCCGATTCCATTCCTATGACTTCTGGTGTACCTCAAGGTAGTCATCTTGGCCCTCTGCTTTTCACACTATTCATTAACGATCTTCCATCAGTCACTGTTCATTCGCGTGGACTTATGTATGCTGACGATGTCAAGCTTTGTCTTACTTATAAAGATACAGATTCATTTAGTTGACTAGAAGCTGATCTTAAAAACGGTGCCAGTTTAATCTACTAAATCTTAACACTGGTCACTTATTTTCTGAACAACAGTCCTTTAGAACGTCTAAACAATATGAATGATTTGGGCGTACTTATGGACCATAGGTTAAATTTTAACACCCATATTTCCACCACGGTCGCAAAGGCCGAAAAGAATTCGATGACCCCTATACAACTAAAGTTCTTTTTACTTCGCTTGTCCATCCTATTAGAGTATAAGTCTTGCATTTGGTCACCTCAATATGAGTCGCACCAGATTCGACTTGAATCCGTTCAAAAGCAGTTCTTGCTATTTGCTCTTCGTGGCTTAAGCTGGGATCGCAATGTCAATTTGCCTTCGTATTCTAGTAGACTTCTCTTGATTAACCTTCCTTCCCTAACTAACCGTAGAATTATGCTTGGTGTTATTTTTATGCACAAGCTCCTAATTGGTGATACCGACTCGCCTGAGTTATTAGCTCAGGTAAATCTGTCGGTACCATGTAGACGGAGTAGACATTCTTTGATTCCTTTATCCCTAAGTCGTTGTTCTTCTAACTATGCCCTGCATGAACCTTTTAGGGCCCTCTGCTCTGATTACAACCTTCTATTCCCTGTAATCGGTTCAGAGTTTTCTATTAACATGATTAAAACTTCTATCCTATCCCATTTAGTTAATAGATAGCTATAGTATTATTTAGTTATTTGTTTGTCTGTTTTTTCTATTGTGTACGGCTGCACCCCTCGGTCGGTCGGGTGGGAGGCGGTTAGTCATCTGCTTGGGCTCGCGCGTAACAGGCTTTGTCCTGGTGTCGTAGGGGCCACTTGAACGTACTGCGCATAGTATCGTCAACGTCCGCTAAAAGGACGATTAAGTTCAACTCTCTAATTGATACAGGAGCCAATTGAAGTCTCGTACGAAAAAGCGTGTTTGTTAAACTTGGAATTAATTCATTAACAGGATATTCGAGAAGTCTAACAGGTATAGGTGGAAGTCTAGTGATGACTTTTGGTAGCTATTGCATAAGTGTTAAGATAGATGGAAATTGATTTTCACATCGTTCCTGATGAGGACATGGCATATGAGACAATTCTGGGTAGAACCATATTAGATCACGTCGATTTGGAAAGGCACAAAGTTTGTGAGCAGCAAGGAAAGAGATTCACTGAGTAAATCGGAAGGATCTTGTGCTGAGTTGTTTAAGGAATATGAAAGTATGTGTATAAATAGTGCGAAGCAGAGCAAAGTGGAAGTCAACAGTGACTTGTCACAGATCAGTGTAGAAATCGCTAGTGAAGTAAAGCAGTTGATTTGAAGTTACAAACCTATTAGAAATACAAGCACTCCTATAGAGATGAAGATTGTTCTAACAGATGAGTTGCCAGTTTATCAGCATCCAAGGGGTCTAGCTGAGTCTGATCAGAAAATTACTGATAGTACAGTACAGGAATGGCTGGAAGAGGACATAATAAGGCCAAGTTTATGCCAATATGCTTCGCGTGTTGTACTTGTAACAAAGAAGAATGGGAAAAAGCGTCTGTGCTCCGATTACAGAAAGCTAAATGAGGAAATGGAACGAGATAATTTTTCTATGCGACAGATAGATACTGTATTAGAAAAACTTCAAGGTGCGTTCCTTTTTACTACTCTAGATCTAACAAACGGTTTTTTCCATGTTCCTGTCGGGAAAAAGTCTCAGAAGTACACAGCATTTGTAACGCAGCATGGTCAGTATGAATTCATACGTACCATTCGGAATTTCCAACTCTCCACCAGTTTATACAAGATTTTTAATGGCAGTGATTAGAGAATCGGTGAAGAATGGTGATAAAGTGTTAGTGCGGATGATGGTCAAAGTAAACTTAAAAGGGTGTTGAAGATAGCTGCGGAAAACGCAGAGTAAAGTAAATTTTTTGGGCTTTTAAAAAGGAAGCATTAAGCCAAGTGAAGAGGAGACTAACGCTGTTTCAAGATTTCTTATCCCACACGATAAGAAGTCAGTTCAATGTTTTTTAGGGTTGACATCGTATTTTCGTAAGTTTATTGAAGGATACGCAGTAACAGCTAAGCCCTTGAATGACATTTTGCGAAAAGACAATACGTTTGAGATTAAAGAATTGCAGATGGTAGCATTCGAACAATTGAAGTTAGCATTGATCAAAGGTCCCGTTTTAAATTTAAATAATCCTAAGCTAGAGACTGAGATTCACACCGATGTCTCGAAATATGGTTTCGGAGCTGCGCTTTTACAGAAGGATTTAGAAGGTGGTTTATTGCATCCGGTACAGTATATGAGTCGGAAAACTAAACCCTGTGAGGAGAAGTACGATTCATATGAACTCATTACAATTCAACCGCCGCCGCGTGCAGACGTGTTTTTTAATGCACTCCGCAAAATTTAGTGTAAAAAATAAAAAGACCGCGTTTGCAAAAATTGTGTGGGGCTCTCAGTCGCCTCAGAGACGCCTATTAACAATCATATTGCTATTAGTTTGTTCTAATAGCAATAAATACTAAGTTGCAACAACAAAGTGAGCACTTTTTTTTGGAAAAGCTATGTCCACCATTTCGGGCCCAAGCTCTCTCGATCCCCACCAGCAACAGCTACAAGAACTACTTGTACAACAACAACGTGAGCGTCGTCTCTCGGTCCAACGCAACAACGCGTACTTTTCGGTGGTGTCGCCGACCCCACTAAATGCTACAGTAAGCAATAACACCGAAAGTGCAAGCCACTCAGCAACAGCAAGCCACAACAGCAATTTACCGTGGAGAGAGCAGTGTGCTTCTCCATCAATATCGATAACTGTGTCACCGATTGCACCGACCAGCACCGTCAGCTCGTTGACAGCAACTACTGCAACGTCTGCAGAAGTATTGACCTGCCTCAAGCCGTCATCGACAAGTCGCCCAGAGTCAGCCACGACAAGAAACCCAACGCCTTCTGTCCAAACTGGAATGGATAGATATATTAAAATAACTAAGCGGAAGCTAAGCCCGCAAAAGAAAAAAAGTGGCAATACGCCGAAAATAACCAAAACAAATGAACGAGTAGCACTTCTAAGCGGAAATCGTTTTAAAATTCTTGCCGATCAGCAAGACGATCAAGCCGGCGCTGTGGATAAAGTTAAATCGGCTAGACCACCCCCTCTATACATCCGTGGAGCCAACTGCAGCGCCCTGATTTCGAAGCTAGTAGAAACAGTAGGGGCAAACAACTTTGTTGTAACCCCTCTCAACAGGGGTAACATAAAAAAAATTAAATGTCAAACCCAAACTGAGGACAATTTCCGCATAATCGAAAAGTACCTCCGTAATGCTAACATCAACTTCTATACCTACCAACTAAAAAGCAGAAAAGGGCTCCAGGTTATGTTAAAGGGGATCAAACCACCGGTCCCACCTTAAGAAATAGCAGACGCATTGGCCGAAAAAGGGTTTGAGGTTAAGTCCGTTGTCAACATCATCAACAGGAATAAAGTCGCACAGCCGCTCTTTAAAATCGATCTCGAACCAGATGCAAAGCGGTCGAAGCCAAATGAAGTGCATCCAATCTACAACCTTCAGCTCCTATTGCACAGAAGAATCACCGTAGAGGAGCCCCATAAGAGATACCAACCACCTCTGTGTAAAAACTGTCAGGAATACAACCACACCTCTAACAATTGCAATCTTAGGTCAGTGTGTGTTGGCTGCGGCGAACATCATAAAGATGGCATTTGCACCAAGGACAGAAACAACGTCGCACTAAGACTATGCAGTAACTGTGGAGGGAACCACACAGCCAACTACAGGGGATGCCTGTCTTCATGGATCTTAAATCGCACCTAATCGTGCGTAAACCCCCAGCTGGACCAAAAATCACCTTCAACGCCTCCAAAACTACACCGGAGGTATTCTTCGCCAAGACTGTTAGATCATCTAACATGCCTGCTACAACCAATCCTAGTGTATCCTTCGCTAGTGTACTCCGAACTGGACAGACGGAGCCCGCGAAAGAGACCCCGTCACTCCACCATCTACAGAATCCGCAACCTAGCGCACCAGAACTTGGCCAGCAAACTCCAAGTGGTTTAGAGGCCCTATTGATCTCACTTAATCAAAGCATGACCACTTTTATGACGTTCATGCAAAACTGTATGCAGGAACTGATGCGGAATCAAAACCTGCTTATCCAGAAGTTTATCGAGAATAAATAATGGCTTCCCTACGTTTATGTCTTTGGAATGCTAACGGCGTCTCCAAGCACAAAAATGAATGAATGTATTTGAACATTATTTTTTAATGTTAAATGTGTTTCCGATATCAGCATGACGTCGATTTCACTTGAGTCTAGGAATAGTTGCAGTTCATTTTTGTGCTTGGAGACGCCGTTAGCATTCCAAAGACATAAACGTAGGGAAGCCATTATTTATTCTCGATAAGCTTCTGGATAAGCAGGTTTTGATTCCGCATCAGTTCCTGCATACAGACACTATATGTCGAGAAGATTTTTGGCCGAAACATATAATAGTTAAGGAATATACTGTAAAAAGAAAAATCGGCAACCGATTCGCTTGCCAACAACAACAACTAATACTGTTCCTGCCACATCAGCATCTGCTGGTGTGTCAAAAAACTAGCTTCGTCCCTTAACCTGGGTTACCAGAACGTTAGAGGACTGAAATCTAAACTTCCAAAATCTATCTAGATAGTCTTTCTTTTGAGCATAACATTCTAGCTTTTACAGAGACGTGGCTAAAACCTGATATTGCTGATGCATCGGTGTTTTCCACAAACTTTTCCATATTCAGACGGGACCAGATTTCTCGCATAGGTGGTGGCGTTCTGATAGCTGTTGATGCTGCTTTATCATCTGAAATGATTCAATTTTCTAGTACCCAGGAGATTGAGTTTGTCGGTGTTAAAGTAAATTTTAAATTTTTTAATGCTTTTATTACTTGTTCCTATATTCCACCATTGTCAGACATGGTGGTATATCTAAATCATTTAAAGGCAATTCAGTTTGTCTCCTCTTTAGTTTCCAGTCAAGACATGCTCATAGTTGTAGCATGGTCACTAACAGATGAATCTACCATGTTGCTGCCCTCTTTGTCAGGTGACTTTATTGATGGCCTTCTAGGCTTATCTTTATCCCAAGTCAATCCTGTCTTAAATTCTAATGGAAAATCGTTAGATCTTATTTTTGTATTGGATTCTTCTTATTGTGAGGTTTCTAGGATCGACCCATTTGTTCTTCCAGAAGACAAATTTTATCCTACATTAAATTTAAAAATTGATCTGCTCTTGCTTTCACCATTACTTGGTTCAAATCAGTTACCTCTAACTAGGTGCTTTCGTAAGACTGACTTTGTCCCCCTTAATGAAAACATTACTACTACCGATTGGTCTTATCTGTACAATTGTAGAGATATGAACTCAGCTGCTCGTTTTTTCTATGATACTCTGAATTCGCTCTTTGATATTTGTGTGCCTCTTGGTAGGCTGGAGCGGCTTAACAAACCTCCCTGGTTCTCTCGTGAGTTATCCAATTTGAAAAATGTGAAGACTCGATATTATAAGAAGTTTTAAAAAACACGTCGTTTATCAGATTACGCTCTGGATACAGTCTCTCGTTGAAAATTCATGATGCTTAATACACAATGCTATAAGAATTATCTTCAGCGGTGTAAGCTTCAGTTTTCTTCTGACCCTAAACAATTTTATAATTTTGTCAATTCTAAACATAGGACCTCCGTGCACCCATCTTTTTTGTCTTTTCAAAATAAAAAAGCGAGCACTGATCAGGCAATTGCCAGGCAACTTATTCCTCAACGGAATATCGAGCAAGTCCGTATCCTTATCATTTAGAAAAGGCTAATTGCATTTTCAATCCAGTGTTTGATGAAAGTTCTATTCTTAGCGAACTTAAATTAGTTAAACCTGTTTATTCTCCGGGGCCAGATGGTCTTCCTGGATGTGTACTCAGGTTCTGTGCAAACGCATTATGTAAACCCATTTTAAAATTGTTTCTATTGTCTGTCGAATCTTCCTCTTTTCCATCTATTTGGAAGGAATCATATATCATACCTCTGCATAAAAATGGCAAAAAGTCCGAAGCCTCTTACTATAGGGGTATCTCAAAATTGTCCGCTATTCCGAAAGCTTTTGAGAAAATTATAACTTCTCAATTGCAACATTTTTGCAGCTCTATTATTTCGCCATCCCAACATGGGTTTGTGAAACGTAGATCTACAACCTCTAACCTTTTAGAATTTACATCAATAATTATCAAGGGGTTCAAAAATGGTAAACAAACTGATGTCATATACACTGACTTCAGCAAAGCCTTTGATTCCGTGAATCATACCCTATTACTTTCTAAGCTGAGCGACATTGGGTTTCCACCCCTTTTCCTTTTTTTGGGTTCGAGAATATTTAACAAATAGAAAACAGAAGGTACTTTTTAAGTCTTTTTTTTCCGATTCCATTCCTATGACTTCTGGTGTACCTCAAGGTAGTCATCTTGGCCCTCTGCTTTTCACACTATTCATTAACGATCTTCCATCAGTCACTGTTCATTCGCGTGGACTTATGTATGCTGACGATGTCAAGCTTTGTCTTACTTATAAAGATACAGATTCATTTAGTTGACTAGAAGCTGATCTTAAAAACGGTGCCAGTTTAATCTACTAAATCTTAACACTGGTCACTTATTTTCTGAACAACTGTCCTTTAGAACGTCTAAACAATATGAATGATTTGGGCGTACTTATGGACCATAGGTTAAATTTTAACACCCATATTTCCACCACGGTCGCAAAGGCCGAAAAGAATTCGATGACCCCTATACAACTAAAGTTCTTTTTACTTCGCTTGTCCGTCCTATTAGAGTATAAGTCTTGCATTTGGTCACCTCAATATGAGTCGCACCAGATTCGACTTGAATCCGTTCAAAAGCAGTTCTTGCTATTTGCTCTTCGTGGCTTAAGCTGGGATCGCAATGTCAATTTGCCTTCGTATTCTAGTAGACTTCTCTTGATTAACCTTCCTTCCCTAACTAACCGTAGAATTATGCTTGGTGTTATTTTTATGCACAAGCTCCTAATTGGTGATACCGACTCGCCTGAGTTATTAGCTCAGGTAAATCTGTCGGTACCATGTAGACGGAGTAGACATTCTTTGATTCCTTTATCCCTAAGTCGTTGTTCTTCTAACTATGCCCTGCATGAACCTTTTAGGGTCCTCTGCTCTGATTACAACCTTCTATTCCCTGTAATCGGTTCAGAGTTTTCTATTAACATGATTAAAACTTCTATCCTATCCCATTTAGTTAATAGATAGCTATAGTACTATTTAGTTATTTGTTTGTCTGTTTTTTCTATTGTGTATTTGTCCACGCGATTCGTGCCGTGCGTTATACGGCTGCACCCCTCGGTCGGTCGGGTGGGAGGCGGGCAGTCATCTGCTTGGGCTCGCGCGTAACAGGCTTTGTCCTGGTGTCGTAGGGGCCACTTGAACGTACTGCGCATAGTATCGTCAACGTCCGCTAAAAGGACAATTAAGTTCAACTCTCTAATTGATACAGGAGCCAATTGAAGTCTCGTACGAAAAAGCGTGTTTGTTAAACTTGGAATTAATTCATTAACAGGATATTCGAGAAGTCTAACAGGTATAGGTGGAAGTCTAGTGATGACTTTTGGTAGCTATTGCATAAGTGTTAAGATAGATGGAAATTGATTTTCACATCGTTCCTGATGAGGACATGGCATATGAGACAATTCTGGGTAGAACCATATTAGATCACGTCGATTTGGAAAGGCACAAAGTTTGTGAGCAGCAAGGAAAGAGATTCACTGAGTAAATCGGAAGGATCTTGTGCTGAGTTGTTTAAGGAATATGAAAGTATGTGTAAAAATAGTGCGAAGCAGAGCAAAGTGGAAGTCAACAGTGACTTGTCACATATCAGTGTAGAAATCGCTAGTGAAGTAAAGCAGTTGATTTGAAGTTACAAACCTATTAGAAATACAAGCACTCCTATAGAGATGAAGATTGTTCTAACAGATGAGTTGCCAGTTTATCAGCATCCAAGGGGTCTAGCTGAGTCTGATCAGAAAATTACTGATAGTACAGTACAGGAATGGCTGGAAGAGGACATAATAAGGCCAAGTTTATGCCAATATGCTTCGCGTGTTGTACTTGTAACAAAGAAGAATGGGAAAAAGCGTCTGTGCTCCGATTACAGAAAGCTAAATGAGGAAATGGAACGAGATAATTTTTCTATGCGACAGATAGATACTGTATTAGAAAAACTTCAAGGTGCGTTCCTTTTTACTACTCTAGATCTAACAAACGGTTTTTTCCATGTTCCTGTCGGGAAAAACTCTCAGAAGTACACAGCATTTGTAACGCAGCATGGTCAGTATGAATTCATACGTACCATTCGGAATTTCCAACTCTCCACCAGTTTATACAAGATTTTTAATGGCAGTGATTAGAGAATCGGTGAAGAATGGTGATAAAGTGTTAGTGCGGATGATGGTCAAAGTAAACTTAAAAGGGTGTTGAAGATAGCTGCGGAAAACGCGGAGTAAAGTAAATTTTTTGGGCTTTTAAAAAGGAAGCATTAAGCCAAGTGAAGAGGAGACTAACGCTGTTTCAAGATTTCTTATCCCACACGATAAGAAGTCAGTTCAATGTTTTTTAGGGCTGACATCGTATTTTCGTAAGTTTATTGAAGGATACGCAGTAACAGCTAAGCCCTTGAATGACATTTTGCGAAAAGACAATACGTTTGAGATTAAAGAATTGCAGATGGTAGCATTCGAACAATTGAAGTTAGCATTGATCAAAGGTCCCGTTTTAAATTTAAATAATCCTAAGCTAGAGACTGAGATTCACACCGATGCCTCGAAATATGGTTTCGGAGCTGCGCTTTTACAGAAGGATTTAGAAGGTGGTTTATTGCATCCGGTACAGTATATGAGTCGGAAAACTAAACCCTGTGAGGAGAAGTACGATTCATATGAACTCATTACAATTCAACCGCCGCCGCGTGCAGACGTGTTTTTTAATGCACTCCGCAAAATTTAGTGTAAAAAATAAAAAGACCGCGTTTGCAAAAATTGTGTGGGGCTCTCAGTCGCCTCAGAGACGCCTATTAACAATCATATTGCTATTAGTTTGTTCTAATAGCAATAAATACTAAGTTGCAACAACAAAGTGAGCACTTTTTTTTGGAAAAGCTATGTCCACCATTTCGGGCCCAAGCTCTCTCGATCCCCACCAGCAACAGCTACAAGAACTACTTGTACAACAACAACGTGAGCGTCGTCTCTCGGTCCAACGCAACAACGCGTACTTTTCGGTGGTGTCGCCGACCCCACTAAATGCTACAGTAAGCAATAACACCGAAAGTGCAAGCCACTCAGCAACAGCAAGCCACAACAGCAATTTACCGTGGAGAGAGCAGTGTGCTTCTCCATCAATATCGATAACTGTGTCACCGATTGCACCAACCAGCACCGTCAGCTCGTTGACAGCAACTACTGCAACGTCTGCAGAAGTATTGACCTGCCTCAAGCCGTCATCGACAAGTCGCCCAGAGTCAGCCACGACAAGAAACCCAACGCCTTCTGTCCAAACTGGAATGGATAGATATATTAAAATAACTAAGCGGAAGCTAAGCCCGCAAAAGAAAAAAAGTGGCAATACGCCGAAAATAACCAAAACAAATGAACGAGTAGCACTTCTAAGCGGAAATCGTTTTAAAATTCTTGCCGATCAGCAAGACGATCAAGCCGGCGCTGTGGATAAAGTTAAATCGGCTAGACCACCCCTCTATACATCCGTGGAGCCAACTGCAGCGCCCTGATTTCGAAGCTAGTAGAAACAGTAGGGGCAAACAACTTTGTTGTAACCCCTCTCAACAGGGGTAACATAAAAAAATTAAATGTCAAACCCAAACTGAGGACAATTTCCGCATAATCGAAAAGTACCTCCGTAATGCTAACATCAACTTCTATACCTACCAACTAAAAAGCAGAAAAGGGCTCCAGGTTATGTTAAAGGGGATCAAACCACCGGTCCCACCTTAAGAAATAGCAGACGCATTGGCCGAAAAAGGGTTTGAGGTTAAGTCCGTTGTCAACATCATCAACAGGAATAAAGTCGCACAGCCGCTCTTTAAAATCGATCTCCAACCAGATGCAAAGCGGTCGAAGCCAAATGAAGTGCATCCAATCTACAACCTTCAGCTCCTATTGCACAGAAGAATCACCGTAGAGGAGCCCCATAAGAGATACCAACCACCTCTGTGTAAAAACTGTCAGGAATACAACCACACCTCTAACAATTGCAATCTTAGGTCAGTGTGTGTTGGCTGCGGCGAACATCATAAAGATGGCATTTGCACCAAGGACAGAAACAACGTCGCACTAAGACTATGCAGTAACTGTGGAGGGAACCACACAGCCAACTACAGGGGATGCCTGTCTTCATGGATCTTAAATCGCACCTAATCGTGCGTAAACCCCCAGCTGGACCAAAAATCACCTTCAACGCCTCCAAAACTACACCGGAGGTATTCTTCGCCAAGGCTGTTAGATCATCTAACATGCCTGCTACAACCAATCCTAGTGTATCCTTCGCTAGTGTACTCCGAACTGGACAGACGGAGCCCGCGAAAGAGACCCCGTCACTCCACCATCTACAGAATCCGCAACCTAGCGCACCAGAACTTGGCCAGCAAACTCCAAGTGGTTTAGAGGCCCTATTGATCTCACTTAATCAAAGCATGACCACTTTTATGACGTTCATGCAAAACTGTATGCAGGAACTGATGCGGAATCAAAACCTGCTTATCCAGAAGTTTATCGAGAATAAAAAGTGGCTTCCCTACGTCTATGTCTTTGGAATGCTAACGGCGTCTCCAAGCACAAAAATGAACTGCAACTATTCCTAGACTCAAGTGAAATCGACGTCATGCTGATATCGGAAACACATTTAACATCAAAAAATAACTTTCAAATACCAAAATATACCTTCTACGCAACAAACCATCCAGACGGAAAAGCTCATGGCGGGACTGGTATCCTAATCAAAAACCGTATAAAACACTCGTTCCTCAACAGATTCGAAACACAGCACCTACAAGCAACTGCTATAACCGTCCAAACCAGCTGCGGCAACACTAAGTTGGTTGCCCTGTACTGCCCACCACGCTTCTCAATCTCTGAAAAGGAATTCACCGGTTTCTTTAATACACTCGGAGAACGCTTCATTGCAGCAGGGGACTATAACGCCAAACATACGCACTGGGGATCTCGCATGGTAAATCCTAAAGGCAAGCAGTTGTACAACACAATAGTCAACCCACTCAATAAGATGGATTGCGTCTCACCGGGGAGGCCTACATATTAGCCCACAGATCCACAGAAAGTGCCTGACTTCATTGATTTCGCAGTAACCAAGAGGATTCCGCATAATCGGATCACTGCGGAAACACTGCTTGATTTAACCTCCGATCACTCTCCAGTGCTATTCACACTGTTAACAAGACCTCAAGTTCTTGATCGCCCATATATGCTTACAAACAACAAAACAAATTGGCTTAAATTTAAAATGTACATGAGTGCCCACATTGACTGTTCGCCGAAACTGGATGCTGCAGAGGACATTGACATGTGCGTCTCTGCACTTGAGTCGATGCTCGGAGCAGCAGCAAGAGTATCTACTCCACATGCCTCTACTTACGCTAAACCTGCTGTCAGGCCTACGAACCGGCGGATAGAAGAATTAGTAACGAAAAAACGACGTCTAAGAAGAGAACGGCAGATTACTCGATCACCAGCAGCAAAACTTCGCCTAAGGCATGCCAGCCGCAACCTCTCCAAGGAGTTAAGACAAGAGGAAATCTGGGCTCAAAGGAAATACATAGAAAAGCTCAGTCCATCCAGCACTAAACATTCTCTGTGGAAAGCCCACCCAACTTTAAGCGCTCCTACAGAGACAGTTTCACCAATAAGGGGCCCAACCGGTGGATGGGCCCGCAGCGACGAAGAGAGGGCATCCGTATTTGCCACACATCTTAAAATGGTTTTCCCCCTTCCCCGTTCGAGCACATTAACGGATAGTGAGTACTCGGAACTCCAATCGGATGAGATCACTGCAGTTATTAAAAACCACATAAAGCCGAACAAAGCCCCTGGCCATGACCTAATCACACCGAAAATGATCCTAGAACTCCCTACCATCGCCACACAATACATCTGCAAAATGTTCAACGCTATAATAAGAATTGGCTACTTCCCAAGAGCATGGAAAAGGTCCACTATCATCATGATTCCTAAAGTGAGAAAGGACAAAACCCAACCATCATCCTATAGGCCAATTAGTTTGCTGCCATGTCTTTCGAAGCTTTTTGAAAAGGTCCTGCAGATTCGTCTAAACTCATTTCTGGCATCGGAGAACACAATCCCTTCTCACAAGTTCGGCTTCCGCGAAAAACATGGGACAATTGAACAAGTCAACCGTATAACATCCGAAATAAGAACAGCATTCGAACTAAAAGAATACTGTACGGCTGTCTTTCTCGACGTTGCCCAGGCTTTCGACAGAGTCTAGCTGGAGGGTCTAATGTTCAAAATCCGGCAGAAACTCCCACAGTACACCCACAAACTCATGGAATCTTACCTTTACAATAGGAAATTCGCTGTAAGATGTAATGGCTCCGTCTCGGCTGACTTTGAAATCGAAGCTGGTGTACCGCAAGGCAGTGTACTCGGACCATTGCTCTATCTGCTGTACACTGCAGACTTACCAACGCGTCTAGGACTTACAACGTCCACTTTTGCCGATGACACGGCAATCCTCAGCAGATCCAAATGCCCGGTACAAGCCTCTGCAAAATTAGAGGAACACCTCAAGGTGGTAGAGGAATGGCTTACTGGACTTACGGTGCCGTACTATGGCGAAATGCAAGTACCAGCAATGTCGACATTATACAAAGGGCGCAGTCGAAAATTTTAAGATCAATCACTGGGGCTCCGTGGTACATACGGAACGACAACATTCAAAATGATCTAAATATACCTAGCGTAAAATCTGAAATAGGTATTCAACAACTAAAGTATTCTGCGAAACTGGATGTACACCCTAATGTTCTTGACAATTCCCTTACGCGAACTAATAATATAACTCGTCTTAACAGAAATGACAGACCAACCCAATAATAAATGATTAGGGCCGCCTGCAAAATCCCCTGGACATATCTTAAGTACTAGATTAAGAAAAATATCTCAAACTTGTTGTTAGGCTCTAATTTAAGAGTAGATTCAACAAATATATATTAAACGTTGCAAAAAAAAAAAAGAATATCAAAGAAGCTAACTTCGGCAATGCCGAAGTTTATATACCCTTGCAGTTATATTTAATCCAATAAGAAAGGTGAAGTTTCACACATGAACATAATAAGTTGTCGTATTAATAAAATGTTCAATTCAAAAGACATTTAAAGATTGTTAAGCAATATAAATCTTTATTTGAAGTTATAAATTATTCAGGCGTTCCCTCGGGCCAAAGAAATATTCCTGGATATTTGGTATGCTTGTCTCCGTTCTGGAAAAACGTATTAAGGGTTAAAAAAAGTTTATAACACTTAATTATGCTTAGACTTTCCTTAGGACCATATAAATGTTCTCTATTCAAAAGATTGGAACACTTCTCTTGTTCTGTAATCAAAGGTTTAAAAATTAAGGAAAGTTCTTTTTCTAGAAGTTGAAAAGAATAAATTTATACTTTCCTTAGCCCAGACAAAAACAACTTTTAACATCGGGTTCGCTTGGTTCTGAAAATACTATTTGAAAAAGTTAATAAAAAGAGGGAAAATAATAATTGAAAGATAATAAGTATACTTTCCTTAACCCAGTCCAATATTCCTTTTTAATGAGATCGGGTTGCCTCGATATATTCTGAAAATAATATCATAGGAGTTAAAAAGAGGGATAATAGTTTAAGAGATTATATGTATACTTTCCTTAGACCAGACAAATATTCCTTTTTAAAACGATCGGGATGCTTTGCTTCCTTTTGAAAATACTATTTGAGAGAGTTAGAGAAAAGAAAATTATTGTTTAAGAGATTTATAAAACAAACAGTGAAATATTTCGTTTTAATAAGTTCAGGATGCTTCGCTACGTTCTGAAAATGGCCTTCTGCTCCATCCCGTCTCCGAACAATGTGCTGAGCAGTGTTTGACTCCTGCTCCATCGAACGATAATCAGGATCTTGGCGAGCAACGAAGTGGGCTTCTGCGTCCCGTTCGCGCTCTTGCTGCCTGAACGCGTAATCCCGTCTCCGAACGATGTGCTGAGCAGTGTTGGACTCCTGCTCCATCGAACGATAATCAGGATCTTGGCGAGCAACGAAGTGGGCTTCTGCGTCCCGTTCGCGCTCTTGCTGCCTGAACGCGTAATCCCGTCTCCGAACGATGTGCTGAGCAGTGTTGGACTCCTGCTCCATCGAACGATAATCAGGATCTTGGCGAGCAACGAAGTGGGCTTCTGCGTCCCGTTCGCGCTCTTGCTGCCTGAACGCGTAATCCCGTCTCCGAACGATGTGCTGAGCAGTGTTTGACTCCTGCTCCATCAAACGATAATCAGGATCTTCGCGAGCAACGAAGTGGGCTTCTGCGTCCCGTTCGCGGTCTTGCTGCCTGAACTCGTCATCCTGTCTCCGAACGATGTGCTGAGCAGTGTTGGCCTCCGGTTCCATCGAACGATAATCAGGATCTTGGCGAGCAACGAAGTGGGCTATTAAAGCAAAGTCTGAATTCCAGCCATGACCCGACTCACAACAACTTAAAGATTCCCGTAGAGAAAAAAATAAACGAAAAGAAGAGACAGGGAGAAACCGGAATTTTACGGAAATGTCTATTCCACACCAACAAATATGCCATCATGGTGACTATATGGTGTTTTGTAAACTTGGGCTTTGATATGGGGTTCGCGGATACTTGAAAATGCCCAGTCAAATTCGGTCAGTTGTTTTGTTGTTGGGATTTTATCGAGAAGAGTTGATAACCCCAGACCATTCAGAGTAGACTCTAATTGATCTTGGCCTGTTGAGCGACATATGTTGAAGTCGCCCAAAACAACTATTTTATTGTAGCGCACTTGCAGTTTTCTATCAATGTAGTAATTGCAGTTCTAAATTGCGTTACAGGAAACGATGGATTTCTATATGTGACGATATAAGCAGTTTCCATGTGCTTGAATGCAACGAGTTGGCATATCTGACTCGGAGTTTCTGTTTCCAGGATTCTCTGTTCAAAAACAAACAGGTTTTGTAAACTTTCCGTCTTCGCGTACACAATAATTCCATTATGGGATCTTCTGTTGTCCACTCGGGCGGATCCATTTATCCTTGCAATTACATCATATCCATTTAGGCCACATGCATCTTCCTCTTTAGTCCAGCTTTCCACAAAGCATAGAATATCTGCAGAGTTTACATATATATCCGTCAATATATCGGCACTTCGCAGATGTAAACCTTGTATATTGTGATAATATACCAGAAAAATATCTGATGGTTTGTCGAGAATCCAATTGTGGCAAGGAGTCAGAAGTTTCTCGGTTCTGAGATTGTTTAGCTCAATGTAGACTGGGTCAGATTCTTGCATTTGCCTCGGTGGAGAAAATTTTCCAATAATATATAGTCCCGATGCATTGGTTGCTCTACTGCAAGCTACATAAATGGCAGATCGGCTCATGCCATCTTGCAAGGTCACTGCTACTTTGTTATAAGTGGCACCTTGGCTTTTATGTATTGTTATCGCTTCAGCAGGCACAACAGGAAACTGGCTGCGTTCTATTGATACCTGTTCATTCTTACGATATTGGAAAGTTCTTAGAACAGCTTCAATAGGGGTCCAGTCAGTATGGGCTGGATTTCTTTTTTTCGACCTGGCTTCAGCTCCAACTGACTCCTCCAAAAACTTAACCCAAAGTGTCGATACATTTCCACTTGGTAAGCAGTCAACTCCCATAAGTTGTCCACTTGCTCCATTCACTAATCCGTCACTAGTATTGATATTCACTGTTATCATATACTTCGCGGTAGTTTTAAGGATGAGCGTATATGGGAGGCCTTGGGTGTCCGAGGTTTTGAATCCTTTAACGTTTTCCAAGATCCTTATTTTATTTGCAGGAGTCACCGATGCAGCTTTTATTGTATCCTTTGCTGTAGACATAAATTCTTCAGTATTGATTTGTGCCAGTTTCATTATGTTATAACTGTTTGCCTTTGCATTTGAATAAAATAGTCGTATCGCTTCATCAGGGATTGTGTTCAAGACTCCAGTATTGACTTCCCTTCCTTTTATTAAAGCAATATCGCTATCGGTCATTTTACCTTCTGACATATTATTCAACGCTACTGCAAAAGCACAATCTTCGCGTTGTCGCATGATTTCTGTGAGTTCATAAAACTTAAACAGATCCCAAAGTGCAGTCCCTGCAATAACGCCGTAGTTGTCTCTAGGGTTAGAATGGAATATCCATCTATCACCAACTGGAGAAAGTTGTTTTAAATCTCCAAAGGCAATTATTGAAATTCCGCCAAAATAATCCGTTGTTCTAAATATTTGTTTCAGTCGACTGTCCAAATTAGACAACATTTTGGCACCCACCATTGATATCTCATCAATTATTATTAGCTTTAGGTCCATAAGCTTCGAATAAATGGTGTTGAGAACATCGTTATTCAAGGGCCGGAGTCCAACTGAAGACTGGTTGACCGGTAATGAAAAAAGCGAATGCAATGTGAGACCTCCTATTCCAAAGGCGGCTTTTCCTGTTGGAGCACAGAGCAATATTTTAGTCACTTCTGGGTTGCTACCCGCCACGGTGGTAAACCTCAACATAAGCGACTGATAAATTGTAGAAATAAGTCTACTCTTTCCAACTCCTGCACCGCCGCCCACATATTCGTAAAAGGGGTTATTAGCGTTTACTCTATGCATTACGTGGGCATAATATTGACGCTGCTTCCTGTTGAGTGAGCGCACCAGCTCAAACAAATCGTTTTCAGGTACCAGCGGTGGCAGCTTTATCACTCTGGGTCCATTTTCATCAGAGTTAGGATTGGTTTCGCTTTCTTGAAAAACATTTTGGTCTCTTGCTACTTCTGGGATTGCAAATCCTCTGAATTCTTCATCCAAAAGTTGCGAAGCGGAAGATTCCTGGTTATCTTCATTATTTTCCCTTTGAACATCCTGTAAAATTTGCTCAAATAATTCTTCCTGCATTGTATCATATTTTTTCCTGTTGGCCTCAATTATGGTTTTGTTACTATTATATGTAATTTCGTTGTCCTGATTTACAATTTCAATATCTTCGTTGCGCCAGGGAAAAAAGAGCGTCACGAGTTCTCTGAAATAATCTGGTCTGGATAGATTTTTGCTGAACCTTCTCCATCTCAGAATATATGGATGCTTTCGTTTCCTCATGTATCCTGATCCATTTTGTAGTTGATATTCGTCAGCCATCTCATTAGTGTTACTATCTGCTTCTATAGTCCCATTATTTTCTTCTGCAGGATTTCCTTCTTCGATGTTATCATCATCCTCCATGACAGTCTCATCCGACACACGGTGTCTACGAGACAACTTACGTTCATAAAGGGCAGCGAAGTCGGCTAGACATTCGTCTTCCATAGATTCTGGCCTAAGTACGTAATACTCATGAAGTCCCGCAACATAAATATCCGTCGAATCAAGAGGCAGTCTTTCCAACTCCTTCTTTGACTTTATCATCCGAACTCTTTGTTCAGGATGAGAGGTATTTATGAATATATTTCCGTGGCTGGTTTCTGACATGTGAAGCCCTAGAATATTATAAACGGCTTCTTGAGCTGAGATCTCTGATCCGTTTATGAATTTGCTGCCAAGATGCTGCAGTTTTTCCTTAATCGATCGATCTCGATGACCACCTGCAGTAATTTCATCCATGGCTTCGCGTAGCAGTTTTGAAACTCCTCTATTCGACTTATTTATATAATTTATAATATAACTACAGCAACCATATGCATCCAATATGAATTGGATATCCATATTTGCTCTGTGTAGTTTTAAAATATCTTCATTATATGCGTTCAGCATGATGTCAGTGAACTTTCGTCGAAGGAATATTTAAGGCTTCTTTAAGCTTGTTCGTATGGCTTAAATATAATCCGTATATTCAAGGTCCAAACGACTAAGAAAATTTTCAAAATTATTTAATTCTATTTGTTCATTATTTGGGAGATTTCTTTTATCTTCCAAGAGCTCTTGAATGCGTTTCCAGTATTCTCTATACTGCTCTTGAACAGTTTCTTCCTCACCAAAGGGATTTAGAATTCTAGTTTCTGGCATTGGCGGATATGGAATGTTAAACCGACATTTGCTTTCTCTATGAATTTCTCTTTTGCATGTGGCACTATGTTTATGGTATTGATACCTAAGAACATCTTGGAGCTCCTCATTATCTCCGTTAGTAGAAATGAACATATCAATGAATCTAATAACATCTTCTGTGTTTAACGATCCATTGGTATTCTCCATTTTTGGAGCTCCGTTTAACCAATACATCCCATGAGAGTGTGGTGAGCCACGTTGTTGAAATTCAATTCTCCAATAATAATGAGACAGTTCAAAGTCGCCAAAAATATCTTTACTTTTGAAAAGTTTCATTAACTGATGAAGCCGGTGATCAAAATATCTGGAGCATGTCGCAGGATCTGAGCGGATCAACCGAGCTTTTTCTGATGCTGACAGATTCGATGCATCCTCTTCACTGATAATTCTTCTGTCTATAAGAAGGGATAGAATTACCAGAAGTTCATTCCATTTGGTCTCGGCCGCTGAGAGAGTAATGAAAAAAGTTGGCAATCCAAACTGGCGAATCATAGTTAAAACTTTTTTCTTGATATCCATCGTCATGCTGAACCAGGCTATTGACGAAGGATTCATCCATCATGTTAGCCGCGGTAACATGAGCCGTGCCTGACTTTTTTCTTAGGCAAATAGAAATGGCATTTTTTATGCGAGTCATTTCGTAGCGTTTGCACATGTACAAAATTTTTGGTACCTTTGCGCAGCGTCGGTCATAGTACCGAAGTTGAGACTTTGCTTTGCGACCATATGTTGTTTTTGCCTTGAAAATTTGTCCGCATGAAATGGATGGAAATGACAGCTCTTCAGCATCTTCCTTTATAGTCATGTCTACAGGTCGACGGCCCTCACCGGGAGCCATTGCTATTCGTGCAATCATTGCATTTTCAACGGGCTCATTATCCAGTAATGTTTCTTGACCACCGGGATTTAAATTGTCTTCATCCTCGTTGCCTTCTGGTTCTGGGTCGACTTCCATTTGTTCGGTAAGGAGTTGTTCTACAATTGGGCGATCTCGGTCATCAGCAATAAATGGTACTTCCTCATTATTTCTGAGTTCGCCAAGCCAAATTGTGTAAGACAGAAATACCATGCTTTTGATATAGCTCCGTGCTATCCAAAAATGTTAACGGATCCATAACTTTTGCTGGTCGAATAGTCTCAGTCATGAAACTGTGTCTGTACTCTAGCTTCCTCTTTAGTAGTATTTGCACTACATGGGTGTTATCAAAGGTGCGGGGCAGAGCTGTTACTGTATCATTGACGGAAATGGGTACATTAACAACTGCTCCTCTTACTGCGCACTGCCTTTCATAACCTAGGGAAAAAATCCGCATAAATGGGATTACCGGTGAAATAAGTCTTTCTTCTAGGCATGTAATATCCTGCATGCATTCGGGAGTTTCAGCGAATGCAAAACCTTCTGAAAGGCATAAGTTTGGAATTTTTCCACTATTTATTGCTCTGTGGCATGTAGAGCAGAATAAATAATTGTCATTTTCAGAATAAAATTTTATTGACAAATAAAAGGCTTTTGAGATGTCCAATCGAGGAAACTTCAAAGCAATTTGATTTTTGATCAAACTCTTTACATTTTGTTTAAAAAAAGTGCCACCGCAGCTCGTGCATATTTCAGTGGGTCCCATCTTTATATTCTTTAGGTACGCTTGACGTACGGCACTTCTTCGCTGCTGTGTCTGCAAGTCTCTGTTGTCTTTGTTGTTGCATCTCTTCAGGCAACATTTCAGCTCTGGCGTCTCTATTTCGTTGCGATTGACGCTGAGACTCCGCTTCTTGATTCTGAGAGTCTTGCCGAAAATTAATAACTCGTGCCTCATTCATGGCCTGTATCTGTTGCGCCAATATTCGGGCTTGCCTTCGAGTCACTCTTCTTTGCGATGAATTTAAATTCTGTTCCCGTCTTCTTGTGATTGGATTCCGTCTTGCAATTTGCCGGATATTTGCATCACGGTTCCGCTCTCCTTTTCTGTAGTCCTGATTCTGTCGACGAGTGACATGTTCATCCGTGTTTCGGGCCTGCTCTTCTGCCCTGTAATCGTCATCCTGTCTACGGGCAAAATGTTGAGCAGTGTTGGCCTCCTGCTCCATCGGACCATAAACAGGATCCTGTCGCGCAATACGATGGGCCTGTGTGTTTCGGGCCTGTTCCTCTGCCCTGTAGTCGTCATCCTGTCTACGAGCAAAATGTTGAGCAGTGTTGTCCTCCTGCTCCATCCTACCATAAACAGGATCCTGTCGCGCAATACGATGGGCCTGTGTGTTTCGGGCTTGTTCCTCCGCCCTGTAATCGTCAACATGTTGAGCAGTGTTGGCCTCCTGCTCCATCGAACCATAAACAGGATCTTCTCGCGCAATACGGCGGGCCTGTGTGTTTCGGGCTTGTTCCTCCGCCCTGTAATGGTCATCCTGTCTACGAGCAACACGTTGAGCAGTGTTGGCCTCCTGCTCCATTGAACCATAAACAGGATCTTCTCGCGCAATACGGCGGGCCTGTGTGTTTCGGGCTTGTTCCTCCGCCCTGTAATCGTCATCCTGTCTACGAGAAACATGTTGAGCAGTGTTGGCCTCCTGCTCCATCGAACCATAAACAGGATCTTGTCGCGCAATACGGCGGGCCTGTGTGTTTCGGGCCTGTTCCTCTGCACTGTAATCGTCATCCTGTCTCCGAACCAAATGTTGAGCAGTGTTGGCCTGCTGTTCCTCCACTCTGTAGGCTCTATTGGCTCGACGTCTGGCACGTGCCAATGCGTCTTGCCTACGATCGCGTTCTCGCCTTTCCAAATCATTTTGGCGAATATCTGTCATCCGTTGTCTATTCCTTTCACGAACTTCGTTGATATTTTGATGGCCGTAAGTTCGACTCCGATTTGCAACTTCTCGTCGACGCTGCTCAGCAGATTTTTTTGACAGACGAGGCATTTCTAAACCTTTATTCCCCTTAATAAATAAATTCGCTAAAAAATAGGATAATATGTTCTGAAAGTGAGATAATATGTAAAATATAAATAGAAGCTGAAAATTATATAATAAATGGTTAATATTTATATATTAATATGTAACAATAAATGGTTAATATTTATATATGTATATATATGTATAAAAGATTAGTCTTGAAAAAGACTAGTCAACAAACAAACATCAAATGGCAAGGTTTTCCAAAATTTGCACGTCCAAAAGCAGCACTGTCTTCACTCGCGATCGCGGAAGTTATATCAACTGCACACACTTTTGACAGACACAAATTACTTTCAAAATTTAAAAGATTTCGTATTCTTATTTATGCACAATTGGCAAACGCGCGATTGTTGTGTTCTTGTTCGTTTATTAATGTGACCAAGCCAAAAAAGTTTATACACTTGTTATACACTTGTCCAAAATACTGCAAAAATACTAAATAAGAACAAACCCGATAGTATTTTTTGGCAAATAAGACTTTACGTATTCATATAACTTTAAATTTTAAAAATTCATAAAAGAATTCATTGTTTTTATCCGCTGATTTATATTATTATGTTAAAGAAACATATTTTATGTTCCTCTAACAAACATACTGAATATTTGCTAAAGGGGCTGATAGAGCGGGATAATATCGATATTTTTAGTGTTATCGGTACAATCGATGGTTAAAACAATTTATTGAAAAATGTTTACTATTTAAGATATAATTTTTTGAAATTAAATAATTAGATTATTACAGGTTTACTTATTCCTAAAAAAGACTTTAAATGAAAACTGTGTGTATGTACATATGTAGATACATACATACATATGTATGTTTCGAAATGCAATATTTATGTACATACATACATACATCCACACATATGTATGTGCACATGTATATACATATGTATGTACATATATTCATTCATTACATTTATTAATTTAAATATAATAAAATATTATTTTGAATTGTTTCATCTTGTTATATATGTACATATGTATATGTATATTATAGATACATACATACATACATACGCTTGGCACGAATGTGTGTGTGCGCTTTACTGCTCTGTTGACTTCGAACAATGACGTAGTAGGCTGCTGGCTTCCAGGATTCTCTGTTCAAAAACAAACAGGTTTTGTAAACTTTCCGTTTTCGCGTACACAATAATTCCATTATGGGATCTTCTGTTGTCCACTCGGGCGGATCCATTTATCCTTGCAATTACATCATATCCATTTAGGCCACATGCATCTTCCTCTTTAGTCCAGCTTTCCACAAAGCATAGAATATCTGCAGAGTTTACATATATATCCGTCAATATATCGGCACTTCGCAGATGTAAACCTTGTATATTGTGATAATATACCAGAAAAATATCTGATGGTTTGTCGAGAATCCAATTGTGGCAAGGAGTCAGAAGTTTCTCGGTTCTGAGATTGTTTAGCTCAATGTAGACTGGGTCAGATTCTTGCATTTGCCTCGGTGGAGAAAATTTTCCAATAATATATAGTCCCGATGCATTGGTTGCTCTACTGCAAGCTACATAAATGGCAGATCGGCTCATGCCATCTTGCAAGGTCACTGCTACTTTGTTATAAGTGGCACCTTGGCTTTTATGTATTGTTATCGCTTCAGCAGGCACAACAGGAAACTGGCTGCGTTCTATTGATACCTGTTCATTCTTAAGATATTGGAAAGTTCTTAGAACAGCTTCAATAGGGGTCCAGTCAGTATGCGCTGGATTTCTTTTTTTCGACCTGGCTTCAGCTCCAACTGACTCCTCCAAAAACTTAACCCAAAGTGTCGATACATTTCCACTTGGTAAGCAGTCAACTCCCATAAGTTGTCCACTTGCTCCATTCACTAATCCGTCACTAGTATTGATATTCACTGTTATCATATACTTCGCGGTAGTTTTAAGGATGAGCGTATATGGGAGGTCTTGGGTGTCCGAGGTTTTGAATCCTTTAACGTTTTCCAAGATCCTTATTTTATTTGCGTCACCGATGCAGCTTTTATTGTATCTTTTGCTGTAGAAATAAATTCTTCAGTATTGATTTGTGCCAGTTTCATTATGTTATAACTGTTTGCCTTTGCATTTGAATAAAATAGTCGTATCGCTTCATCAGGGATTGTGTTCAAGACTCCAGTATTGACTTCCCTTCCTTTTATTAAAGCAATATCGCTATCGGTCATTTTACCTTCTGACATATTATTCAACGCTACTGCAAAAGCACAATCTTCGCGTTGTCGCATGATTTCTGTGAGTTCATAAAACTTAAACAGATCCCAAAGTGCAGTCCCTGCAATAACGCCGTAGTTGTCTCTAGGGTTAGAATGGAATATCCATCTATCACCAACTGGAGAAAGTTGTTTTAAATCTCCAAAGGCAATTATTGAAATTCCGCCAAAATAATCCGTTGTTCTAAATATTTGTTTCAGTCGACTGTCCAAATTAGACAACATTTTGGCACCCACCATTGATATCTCATCAATTATTATTAGCTTTAGGTCCAAAGGCTTCGAATAAATGGTGTTGAGAACATCGTTATTCAAGGGCCGGAGTCCAACTTAAGACTGGTTGACCGGTAATAAAAAAAGCGAATGCAATGTGAGACCTCCTATTCCAAAGGCGGCTTTTCCTGTTGGAGCACAAAGCAATATTTTAGTCACTTCTGGGTTGCTACCCGTCACGGTGGTAAACCTCAACATAAGCGACTGATAAATTGTAGAAATAAGTCTACTCTTTCCAACTCCTGCACCGCCGCCCACATATTCGTAAAAGGGGTTATTAGCGTTTACTCTATGCATTACGTGGGCATAATATTGACGCTGCTTCCTGTTGAGTGAGCGCACCAGCTCAAACAAATCGTTTTCAGGTACCAGCGGTGGCAGCTTTATCACTCTGGGTCCATTTTCATCAGAGTTAGGATTGGTTTCGCTTTCTTGAAAAACATTTTGGTCTCTTGCTACTTCTGGGATTGCAAATCCTCTGAATTCTTCATCCAAAAGTTGCGAAGCGGAAGATTCCTGGTTATCTTCATTATTTTCCCTTTGAACATCCTGTAAAATTTGCTCAAATAATTCTTCCTGCATTGTATCATATTTTTTCCTGTTGGCCTCAATTATGGTTTTGTTACTATTATATGTAATTTCGTTGTCCTGATTTACAATTTCAATATCTTCGTTGCGCCAGGGAAAAAAGAGCGTCACGAGTTCTCTGAAATAATCTGGTCTGGATAGATTTTTGCTGAACCTTCTCCATCTCAGAATATATGGATGCTTTCGTTTCCTCATGTATCCTGATCCATTTTGTAGTTGATATTCGTCAGCCATCTCATTAGTGTTACTATCTGCTTCTATAGTCCCATTATTTTCTTCTGCAGGATTTCCTTCTTCGATGTTATCATCATCCTCCATGACAGTCTCATCCGACACACGGTGTCTACGAGACAACTTACGTTCATAAAGGGCAGCGAAGTCGGCTAGACATTCGTCTTCCATAGATTCTGGCCTAAGTACGTAATACTCATGAAGTCCCGCAACATAAATATCCGTCGAATCAGGAGGCAGTCTTTCCAACTCCTTCTTTGACTTTATCATCCGAACTCTTTGTTCAGGATGAGAGGTATTTATGAATATATTTCCGTGGCTGGTTTCTGACATGTGAAGCCCTAGAATATTATAAACGGCTTCTTGAGCTGAGATCTCTGATCCGTTTATGAATTTGCTGCCAAGATGCTGCAGTTTTTCCTTAATCGATCGATCTCGATGACCACCTGCAGTAATTTCATCCATGGCTTCGCGTAGCAGTTTTGAAACTCCTCTATTCGACTTATTTATATAATTTATAATATAACTACAGCAACCATATGCATCCAATATGAATTGGATATCCATATTTGCTCTGTGTAGTTTTAAAATATCTTCATTATATGCGTTCAGCATGATGTCAGTGAACTTTCGTCGAAGGAATACTTAAGGCTTCTTTAAGCTTGTTCGTATGGCTTAAATATAATCCGTATATTCAAGGTCCAAGCGACTAAGAAAATTTTCAAAATTATTTAATTCTATTTGTTCATTATTTGGGAGATTTCTTTTATCTTCCAAGAGCTCTTGAATGCGTTTCCAGTATTCTCTATACTGCTCTTGAACAGTTTCTTCCTCACCAAAGGGATTTAGAATTCTAGTTTCTGGCATTGGCGGATATGGAATGTTAAACCGACATTTGCTTTCTCTATGAATTTCTCTTTTGCATGTGGCACTATGTTTATGGTATTGATACCTAAGAACATCTTGGAGCTCCTCATTATCTCCGTTAGTAGAAATGAACATATCAATGAATCTAATAACATCTTCTGTGTTTAACGATCCATTGGTATTCTCCATTTTTGGAGCTCCGTTTAACCAATACATCCCATGAGAGTGTGGTGAGCCACGTTGTTGAAATTCAATTCTCCAATAATAATGAGACAGTTCAAAGTCGCCAAAAATATCTTTACTTTTGAAAAGTTTCATTAACTGATGAAGCCGGTGATCAAAATATCTGGAGCATGTCGCAGGATCTGAGCGGATCAACCGAGCTTTTTCTGATGCTGACAGATTCGATGCATCCTCTTCACTGATAATTCTTCTGTCTATAAGAAGGGATAGAATTACCAGAAGTTCATTCCATTTGGTCTCGGCCGCTGAGAGAGTAATGAAAAAAGTTGGCAATCCAAACTGGCGAATCATAGTTAAAACTTTTTTCTTCTCCGCCTCCCAGTGTGCTGGAGAAGAACGCAAGCCTTTAAGAAGATGATATCCATCGTCATGCTGAACCAGGCTATTGACGAAGGATTCATCCATCATGTTAGCCGCGGTAACATGAGCCGTGCCTGACTTTTTCTTAGGCAAATAGAAATGGCATTTTTTATGCGAGTCATTTCGTAGCGTTTGCACATGTACAAAATTTTTGGTACCTTTGCGCAGCGTCGGTCATAGTACCGAAGTTGAGACTTTGCTTTGCGACCATATGTTGTTTTTGCCTTGAAAATTTGTCCGCATGAAATGGATGGAAATGACAGCTCTTCAGCATCTTCCTTTATAGTCATGTCTACAGGTCGACGGCCCTCACCGGGAGCCATTGCTATTCGTGCAATCATTGCATTTTCAACGGGCTCATTATCCAGTAATGTTTCTTGACCACCGGGATTTAAATTGTCTTCATCCTCGTTGCCTTCTGGTTCTGGGTCGACTTCCATTTGTTCGGTAAGGAGTTGTTCTACAATTGGGCGATCTCGGTCATCAGCAATAAATGGTACTTCCTCATTATTTCTGAGTTCGCCAAGCCAAATTGTGTAAGACAGAAATACCATGCTTTTGATATAGCTCCGTGCTATCCAAAAATGTTAACGGATCCATAACTTTTGCTGGTCGAATAGTCTCAGTCATGAAACTGTGTCTGTACTCTAGCTTCCTCTTTAGTAGTATTTGCACTACATGGGTGTTATCAAAGGTGCGGGGCAGAGCTGTTACTGTATCATTGACGGAAATGGGTACACTAACAACTGCTCCTCTTACTGCGCACTGCCTTTCATAACCTAGGGAAAAAATCCGCATAAATGGGATTACGGGTGAAATAAGTCTTTCTTCTAGGCATGTAATATCCTGCATGCATTCGGGAGTTTCAGCGAATGCAAAACCTTCTGAAAGGCATAAGTTTGGAATTTTTCCACTATTTATTGCTCTGTGGCATGTAGAGCAGAATAAATAATTGTCATTTTCAGAATAAAATTTTATTGACAAATAAAAGGCTTTTGAGATGTCCAATCGAGGAAACTTCAAAGCAATTTGATTTTTGATCAAACTCTTTACATTTTGTTTAAAAAAAGTGCCACCGCAGCTCGTGCATATTTCAGTGGGTCCCATCTTTATATTCTTTAGGTACGCTTGACGTACGGCACTTCTTCGCTGCTGTGTCTGCAAGTCTCTGTTGTCTTTGTTGTTGCATCTCTTCAGGCAACATTTCAGCTCTGGCGTCTCTATTTCGTTGCGATTGACGCTGAGACTCCGCTTCTTGATTCTGAGAGTCTTGCCGAAAATTAATAACTCGTGCCTCATTCATGGCTTGTATCTGTTGCGATGAATTTAAATTCTGTTCCCGTCTTCTTGTGCTTGGATTCCGTCTTGCAATTTAAATATCCGGCAAATTGCAAGACGGAATCCAAGCACAAGAAGACGGGAACAGAATTTAAATTCATCGCAAAGAAGAGTGACTCGAAGGCAAGCCCGAATATTGGCGCAACAGATACAGGCCATGAATGAGGCACGAGTTATTAATTTTCGGCAAGACTCTCAGAATCAAGAAGCGGAGTCTCAGCGTCACGGTTCCGCTCTCCTTTTCTGTAGTCCTGATTCTGTCGACGAGTGACATGTTCATCCGTGTTTCGGGCCTGCTCTTCTGCCCTGTAATCGTCATCCTGTCTACCGGCAATATGTTGAGCAGTGTTGGCCTCCTGCTCCATCGGACCATAAACAGGATCCTGTCGCGCAATACGATGGGCCTGTGTGTTTCGGGCCTGTTCCTCTGCCCTGTAGTCGTCATCCTGTCTACGAGCAAAATGTTGAGCAGTGTTGGCCTCCTGCTCCATCCTACCATAAACAGGATCCTGTCGCGCAATACGATGGGCCTGTGTGTTTCGGGCTTGTTCCTCCGCCCTGTAATCGTCATCCTGTCTACGAGCAACATGTTGAGCAGTGTTGGCTTCCTGCTCCATCGAACCATAAACAGGATCTTCTCGCGCAATACGGCGGGCCTGTGTGTTTCGGGCTTGTTCCTCCGCCCTGTAATGGTCATCCTGTCTACGAGCAACATGTTGAGCAGTGTTGGCCTCCTGCTCCATCGAACCATAAACAGGATCTTCTCGCGCAATACGGCGGGCCTGTGTGTTTCGGGCTTGTTCCTCCGCCCTGCAATCGTCATCCTGTCTACGAGAAACATGTTGAGCAGTGTTGGCCTCCTGCTCCATCGAACCATAAACAGGATCTTGTCGCGCAATACGGCGGGCCTGTGTGTTTCGGGCCTGTTCCTCTGCACTGTAATCGTCATCCTGTCTCCGAACCAAATGTTGAGCAGTGTTGGCCTGCTGTTCCTCCACTCTGTAGGCTCTATTGGCTCGACGTCTGGCACGTGCCAATGCGTCTTGCCTACGATCGCGTTCTCGCCTTTCCAAATCATTTTGGCGAATATCTGTCATCCGTTGTCTATTCCTTTCACGAACTTCGTTGATATTTTGTTGGCCGTAAGTTCGACTCCGATTTGCAACTTCTCGTCGACGCTGCTCAGCAGATTTTTTTGACAGACGAGGCATTTCTAAACCTTTATTCCCCTTAATAAATAAATTCGCTAAAAAATAGGATAATATGTTCTGAAAGTGAGATAATATGTAAAATATAAATAGAAGCTGAAAATTATATAATAAATGGTTAATATTTATATATTAATATGTAACAATAAATGGTTAATATTTATATATGTATATATATGTATAAAAGATTAGTCTTGAAAAAGACTAGTCAACAAACAAACATCAAATGGCAAGGTTTTCCAAAATTTGCACGTCCAAAAGCAGCACTGTCTTCACTCGCGATCGTGGAAGTTATATCAACTGCACACACTTTTGACAGACACAAATTACTTTCAAAATTTAAAAGATTTCGTATTCTTATTTATGCACAATTGGCAAACGCGCGATTGTTGTGTTCTTGTTCGTTTATTAATGTGACCAAGCCAAAAAGTTTATACACTTGTTATACACTTGTCCAAAATACTGCAAAAATACTAAATAAGAACAAACCCGATAGTATTTTTTGGCAAATAAGACTTTACGTATTCATATAACTTTAAATTTTAAAAATTCATAAAAGAATTCATTGTTTATATCCGCTGATTTATATTATTATGTTAAAGAAACATATTTTATGTTCCTCTAACAAACATACTGAATATTTGCTAAAGGGGCTGATAGAGCGGGATAATATCGATATTTTTAGTGTTATCGGTACAATCGATGGTTAAAACAATTTATTGAAAAATGTTTACTATTTAAGATATAATTTTTTGAAATTAAATAATTAGATTATTACAGGTTTACTTATTCCTAAAAAAGACTTTAAATGAAAACTGTGTGTATGTACATATGTAGATACATACATATGTATGTTTCGAAATGCAATATTTATGTACATACATACATACATCCACACATATGTATGTGCACATGTATATACATATGTATGTACATATATTCATTCATTACATTTATTAATTTAAATATAATAAAATATTATTTTGAATTGTTTCATCTTGTTATATATGTACATATGTATATGTATATTATAGATACATACATACATACATACGCTTGGCACGAATGTGTGTGTGCGCTTTACTGCTCTGTTGACTTCGAACAATGACGTAGTAGGCTGCTGGCTTCCAGGATTCTCTGTTCAAAAACAAACAGGTTTTGTAAACTTTCCGTCTTCGCGTACACAATAATTCCATTATGGGATCTTCTGTTGTCCACTCGGGCGGATCCATTTATCCTTGCAATTACATCATATCCATTTAGGCCACATGCATCTTCCTCTTTAGTCCAGCTTTCCACAAAGCATAGAATATCTGCAGAGTTTACATATATATCCATCAATATATCGGCACTTCGCAGATGTAAACCTTGTATATTGTGATAATATACCAGAAAAATATCTGATGGTTTGTCGAGAATCCAATTGTGGCAAGGAGTCAGAAGTTTCTCGGTTCTGAGATTGTTTAGCTCAATGTAGACTGGGTCAGATTCTTGCATTTGCCTCGGTGGAGAAAATTTTCCAATAATATATAGTCCCGATGCATTGGTTGCTCTACTGCAAGCTACATAAATGGCAGATCGGCTCATGCCATCTTGCAAGGTCACTGCTACTTTGTTATAAGTGGCACCTTGGCTTTTATGTATTGTTATCGCTTCAGCAGGCACAACAGGAAACTGGCTGCGTTCTATTGATACCTGTTCATTCTTAAGATATTGGAAAGTTCTTAGAACAGCTTCAATAGGGGTCCAGTCAGTATGCGCTGGATTTCTTTTTTTCGACCTGGCTTCAGCTCCAACTGACTCCTCCAAAAACTTAACCCAAAGTGTCGATACATTTCCACTTGGTAAGCAGTCAACTCCCATAAGTTGTCCACTTGCTCCATTCACTAATCCGTCACTAGTATTGATATTCACTGTTATCATATACTTCGCGGTAGTTTTAAGGATGAGCATATATGGGAGGTCTTGGGTGTCCGAGGTTTTGAATCCTTTAACGTTTTCCAAGATCCTTATTTTATTTGCAGGAGTCACCGATGCAGCTTTTATTGTATCCTTTGCTGTAGAAATAAATTCTTCAGTATTGATTTGTGCCAGTTTCATTATGTTATAACTGTTTGCCTTTGCATTTGAATAAAATAGTCGTATCGCTTCATCAGGGATTGTGTTCAAGACTCCAGTATTGACTTCCCTTCCTTTTATTAAAGCAATATCGCTATCGGTCATTTTACCTTCTGACATATTATTCAACGCTACTGCAAAAGCACAATCTTCGCGTTGTCGCATGATTTCTGTGAGTTCATAAAACTTAAACAGATCCCAAAGTGCAGTCCCTGCAATAACGCCGTAGTTGTCTCTAGGGTTAGAATGGAATATCCATCTATCACCAACTGGAGAAAGTTGTTTTAAATCTCCAAAGGCAATTATTGAAATTCCGCCAAAATAATCCGTTGTTCTAAATATTTGTTTCAGTCGACTGTCCAAATTAGACAACATTTTGGCACCCACCATTGATATCTCATCAATTATTATTAGCTTTAGGTCCATAAGCTTCGAATAAATGGTGTTGAGAACATCGTTATTCAAGGGCCGGAGTCCAACTGAAGACTGGTTGACCGGTAATAAAAAAAGCGAATGCAATGTGAGACCTCCTATTCCAAAGGCGGCTTTTCCTGTTGGAGCACAAAGCAATATTTTAGTCACTTCTGGGTTGCTACCCGCCACGGTGGTAAACCTCAACATAAGCGACTGATAAATTGTAGAAATAAGTCTACTCTTTCCAACTCCTGCACCGCCGCCCACATATTCGTAAAAGGGGTTATTAGCGTTTACTCTATGCATTACGTGGGCATAATATTGACGCTGCTTCCTGTTGAGTGAGCGCACCAGCTCAAACAAATCGTTTTCAGGTACCAGCGGTGGCAGCTTTATCACTCTGGGTCCATTTTCATCAGAGTTAGGATTGGTTTCGCTTTCTTGAAAAACATTTTGGTCTCTTGCTACTTCTGGGATTGCAAATCCTCTGAATTCTTCATCCAAAAGTTGCGAAGCGGAAGATTCCTGGTTATCTTCATTATTTTCCCTTTGAACATCCTGTAAAATTTGCTCAAATAATTCTTCCTGCATTGTATCATATTTTTTCCTGTTGGCCTCAATTATGGTTTTGTTACTATTATATGTAATTTCGTTGTCCTGATTTACAATTTCAATATCTTCGTTGCGCCAGGGAAAAAAGAGCGTCACGAGTTCTCTGAAATAATCTGGTCTGGATAGATTTTTGCTGAACCTTCTCCATCTCAGAATATATGGATGCTTTCGTTTCCTCATGTATCCTGATCCATTTTGTAGTTGATATTCGTCAGCCATCTCATTAGTGTTACTATCTGCTTCTATAGTCCCATTATTTTCTTCTGCAGGATTTCCTTCTTCGATGTTATCATCATCCTCCATGACAGTCTCATCCGACACACGGTGTCTACGAGACAACTTACGTTCATAAAGGGCAGCGAAGTCGGCTAGACATTGGTCTTCCATAGATTCTGGCCTAAGTACGTAATACTCATGAAGTCCCGCAACATAAATATCCGTCGAATCAGGAGGCAGTCTTTCCAACTCCTTCTTTGACTTTATCATCCGAACTCTTTGTTCAGGATGAGAGGTATTTATGAATATATTTCCGTGGCTGGTTTCTGACATGTGAAGCCCTAGAATATTATAAACGGCTTCTTGAGCTGAGATCTCTGATCCGTTTATGAATTTGCTGCCAAGATGCTGCAGTTTTTCCTTAATCGATCGATCTCGATGACCACCTGCAGTAATTTCATCCATGGCTTCGCGTAGCAGTTTTGAAACTCCTCTATTCGACTTATTTATATAATTTATAATATAACTACAGCAACCATATGCATCCAATATGAATTGGATATCCATATTTGCTCTGTGTAGTTTTAAAATATCTTCATTATATGCGTTCAGCATGATGTCAGTGAACTTTCGTCGAAGGAATATTTAAGGCTTCTTTAAGCTTGTTCGTATGGCTTAAATATAATCCGTATATTCAAGGTCCAAACGACTAAGAAAATTTTCAAAATTATTTAATTCTATTTGTTCATTATTTGGGAGATTTCTTTTATCTTCCAAGAGCTCTTGAATGCGTTTCCAGTATTCTCTATACTGCTCTTGAACAGTTTCTTCCTCACCAAAGGGATTTAGAATTCTAGTTTCTGGCATTGGCGGATATGGAATGTTAAACCGACATTTGCTTTCTCTATGAATTTCTCTTTTGCATGTGGCACTATGTTTATGGTATTGATACCTAAGAACATCTTGGAGCTCCTCATTATCTCCGTTAGTAGAAATGAACATATCAATGAATCTAATAACATCTTCTGTGTTTAACGATCCATTGGTATTCTCCATTTTTGGAGCTCCGTTTAACCAATACATCCCATGAGAGTGTGGTGAGCCACGTTGTTGAAATTCAATTCTCCAATAATAATGAGACAGTTCAAAGTCGCCAAAAATATCTTTACTTTTGAAAAGTTTCATTAACTGATGAAGCCGGTGATCAAAATATCTGGAGCATGTCGCAGGATCTGAGCGGATCAACCGAGCTTTTTCTGATGCTGACAGATTCGATGCATCCTCTTCACTGATAATTCTTCTGTCTATAAGAAGGGATAGAATTACCAGAAGTTCATTCCATTTGGTCTCGGCCGCTGAGAGAGTAATGAAAAAAGTTGGCAATCCAAACTGGCGAATCATAGTTAAAACTTTTTTCTTCTCCGCCTCCCAGTGTGCTGGAGAAGAACGCAAGCCTTTAAGAAGATGATATCCATCGTCATGCTGAACCAGGCTATTGACGAAGGATTCATCCATCATGTTAGCCGCGGTAACATGAGCCGTGCCTGACTTTTTTCTTAGGCAAATAGAAATGGCATTTTTTATGCGAGTCATTTCGTAGCGTTTGCACATGTACAAAATTTTTGGTACCTTTGCGCAGCGTCGGTCATAGTACCGAAGTTGAGACTTTGCTTTGCGACCATATGTTGTTTTTGCCTTGAAAATTTGTCCACATGAAATGGATGGAAATGACAGCTCTTCAGCATCTTCCTTTATAGTCATGTCTACAGGTCGACGTGCAATAATTGCATTTTCAACGGGCTCATTATCCAGTAATGTTTCTTGACCACCGGGATTTAAATTGTCTTCATCCTCGTTGCCTTCTGGTTCTGGGTCGACTTCCATTTGTTCGGTAAGGAATTGTTCTACAATTGGGCGATCTCGGTCATCAGCAATAAATGGTACTTCCTCATTATTTCTGAGTTCGCCAAGCCAAATTGTGTAAGACAGAAATACCATGCTTTTGATATAGCTCCGTGCTATCCAAAAATGTTAACGGATCCATAACTTTTGCTGGTCGAATAGTCTCAGTCATGAAACTGTGTCTGTACTCTAGCTTCCTCTTTAGTAGTATTTGCACTACATGGGTGTTATCAAAGGTGCGGGGCAGAGCTGTTACTGTATCATTGACGGAAATGGGTACATTAACAACTGCTCCTCTTACTGCGCACTGCCTTTCATAACCTAGGGAAAAAATCCGCATAAATGGGATTACCGGTGAAATAAGTCTTTCTTCTAGGCATGTAATATCCTGCATGCATTCGGGAGTTTCAGCGAATGCAAAACCTTCTGAAAGGCATAAGTTTGGAATTTTTCCACTATTTATTGCTCTGTGGCATGTAGAGCAGAATAAATAATTGTCATTTTCAGAATAAAATTTTATTGACAAATAAAAGGCTTTTGAGATGTCCAATCGAGGAAACTTCAAAGCAATTTGATTTTTGATCAAACTCTTTACATTTTGTTTAAAAAAAGTGCCACCGCAGCTCGTGCATATTTCAGTGGGTCCCATCTTTATATTCTTTAGGTACGCTTGACGTACGGCACTTCTTCGCTGCTGTGTCTGCAAGTCTCTGTTGTCTTTGTTGTTGCATCTCTTCAGGCAACATTTCAGCTCTGGCGTCTCTATTTCGTTGCGATTGACGCTGAGACTCCGCTTCTTGATTCTGAGAGTCTTGCCGAAAATTAATAACTCGTGCCTCATTCATGGCCTGTATCTGTTGCGATGAATTTAAATTCTGTTCCCGTCTTCTTGTGCTTGGATTCCGTCTTGCAATTTAAATATCCGGCAAATTGCAAGACGGAATCCAAGCACAAGAAGACGGGAACAGAATTTAAATTCATCGCAAAGAAGAGTGACTCGAAGGCAAGCCCGAATATTGGCGCAACAGATACAGGCCATGAATGAGGCACGAGTTATTAATTTTCGGCAAGACTCTCAGAATCAAGAAGCGGAGTCTCAGCGTCACGGTTCCGCTCTCCTTTTCTGTAGTCCTGATTCTGTCGACGAGTGACATGTTCATCCGTGTTTCGGGCCTGCTCTTCTGCCCTGTAATCGTCATCCTGTCTACCGGCAAAATGTTGAGCAGTGTTGGCCTCCTGCTCCATCGGACCATAAACAGGATCCTGTCGCGCAATACGATGGGCCTGTGTGTTTCGGGCCTGTTCCTCTGCCCTGTAGTCGTCATCCTGTCTACGAGCAAAATGTTGAGCAGTGTTGGCCTCCTGCTCCATCCTACCATAAACAGGATCCTGTCGCGCAATACGATGGGCCTGTGTGTTTCGGGCTTGTTCCTCCGCCCTGTAATCGTCATCCTGTCTACGAGCAACATGTTGAGCAGTGTTGGCTTCCTGCTCCATCGAACCATAAACAGGATCTTCTCGCGCAATACGGCGGGCCTGTGTGTTTCGGGCTTGTTCCTCCGCCCTGCAATCGTCATCCTGTCTACGAGAAACATGTTGAGCAGTGTTGGCCTCCTGCTCCATCGAACCATAAACAGGATCTTGTCGCGCAATACGGCGGGCCTGTGTGTTTCGGGCCTGTTCCTCTGCACTGTAATCGTCATCCTGTCTCCGAACCAAATGTTGAGCAGTGTTGGCCTGCTGTTCCTCCACTCTGTAGGCTCTATTGGCTCGACGTCTGGCACGTGCCAATGCGTCTTGCCTACGATCGCGTTCTCGCCTTTCCAAATCATTTTGGCGAATATCTGTCATCCGTTGTCTATTCCTTTCACGAACTTCGTTGATATTTTGTTGGCCGTAAGTTCGACTCCGATTTGCAACTTCTCGTCGACGCTGCTCAGCAGATTTTTTTGACAGACGAGGCATTTCTAAACCTTTATTCCCCTTAATAAATAAATTCGCTAAAAAATAGGATAATATGTTCTGAAAGTGAGATAATATGTAAAATATAAATAGAAGCTGAAAATTATATAATAAATGGTTAATATTTATATATTAATATGTAACAATAAATGGTTAATATTTATATATGTATATATATGTATAAAAGATTAGTCTTGAAAAAGACTAGTCAACAAACAAACATCAAATGGCAAGGTTTTCCAAAATTTGCACGTCCAAAAGCAGCACTGTCTTCACTCGCGATCGTGGAAGTTATATCAACTGCACACACTTTTGACAGACACAAATTACTTTCAAAATTTAAAAGATTTCGTATTCTTATTTATGCACAATTGGCAAACGCGCGATTGTTGTGTTCTTGTTCGTTTATTAATGTGACCAAGCCAAAAAAGTTTATACACTTGTTATACACTTGTCCAAAATACTGCAAAAATACTAAATAAGAACAAACCCGATAGTATTTTTTGGCAAATAAGACTTTACGTATTCATATAACTTTAAATTTTAAAAATTCATAAAAGAATTCATTGTTTATATCCGCTGATTTATATTATTATGTTAAAGAAACATATTTTATGTTCCTCTAACAAACATACTGAATATTTGCTAAAGGGGCTGATAGAGCGGGATAATATCGATATTTTTAGTGTTATCGGTACAATCGATGGTTAAAACAATTTATTGAAAAATGTTTACTATTTAAGATATAATTTTTTGAAATTAAATAATTAGATTATTACAGGTTTACTTATTCCTAAAGAAGACTTTAAATGAAAACTGTGTGTATGTACATATGTAGATACATACATATGTATGTTTCGAAATGCAATATTTATGTACATACATACATACATCCACACATATGTATGTGCACATGTATATACATATGTACATATATTCATTCATTACATTTATTAATTTAAATATAATAAAATATTATTTTGAATTGTTTCATCTTGTTATATATGTACATATGTATATGTATATTATAGATACATACATACATACATACGCTTGGCACGAATGTGTGTGTGCGCTTTACTGCTCTGTTGACTTCGAACAATGACGTAGTAGGCTGCTGGCCTCTGAGCACAGCCGATTTATATTGGCTGTAACTTATGTTTTATTTATCCGATCTTATTCAAATTTTGGAATATGATCTCTTACGTAAAGTTTTATCTTATTCGTAAATTTGGTATAGATGCTCCCACTGCTTCACCGGTTTTTCGTATAGCACTTAATGATATAGTAGTCCGATCTTCACAATTTTCATCTCCCGGCTAAAAGTAGCTCAAATATGAAATTTCATTCCGATAGCTCTTAAGATGTCGGCGTGAAGTTGATTTGCACAGACGGACGGACGGACAGATGGACATGGCTATATCGACTCAGCTTCTCATGCTGATCAAGAATATATATACTTTATGGGGTCGGAAACGTCCCCTTCTGTGCGTTACAAACATCTGACCAATTTTATAATACCCTCTGCAAGGGTATAAAAATATGAACTTGAGGTTTTAGCAGTTATAGCAGCATGATTAAAGTGGAGTGTGTATGTGTTAGTGTTGAGATTCAAGATTGTAACAGATTGCAATGCGTTCACGATGACAATGAAAAATAAAGGGTTTACGGTAGGTGTAGCACGTTGGGCAATATACCTACAAGATTTTAATTATCAGATTGAACACCGTTCCAGTACAAAGATGCGGCAACCTAATGAAGACTTTTATATTGAGAACGAAATTTTGTTTAAAGATCTAAATCAAGAGCTTATTGTCATTCCCCCGCAGATCGAAAAGAAAATAATACAGATTGAGCAAAGACAAGGTCATTTTGGAGCTAGAAAGACTCAGGATATTGTCGAAAAATCGTATTACATCTTAAAATTAAAAGAAAAGGTAGTCCGAATTGTTGACTGTTGCAACGAATGCCTTATTGTTAATGCCAAAACCGAAAAAAGGGAGCATTTGATGCCAAAAAGCAATGGAGACGTATCACATCGATCACATTCGCCCGATGGGTTTTCTTAGTTTGTATGATTGTATCCGACACGTGGAACTGGAGTTGATAAGGTACTAAGCTGCCTAGAAAACCAGGCTATAGTTTTTTGGTAACCCAATGAGAATAATTTCTGACAGGGGAGCAGCATTCACATCCCATGCATTTAAAGAATAATGTAATAGGCAAGATTTACAGCATTTACTGATAGCAACAGGTGTACCTCGTGGCAACGGCAAAGTAGAAAGGATGCATAAGATAGTAGTTCCAATGATTTCAATGTTATGCCAAGAGAATGAGGCAAACTGGTACAAGTATGTGGGCGAAATGCAACGACTAGTTAATAATACTGCCCCAAGAAGTACAAAGGTTGCACCTTTTAGGGTTTTCATAGGAATAAAGATTTGTAGTCCCAATGAGCCTGAAATAAGAATGCTGATAACCTATTCGTTAGTAGAAGAACTATAGCTCGGAGGCTCGGGAAAATATCAAAGAGGTACAGTTTGAAATGAATAAGTCGTTTGACAAAAAGAGGAAGTGGAAGAGAAATTATAATTTGAATGAGTTGGTGGCAATTAAACGTACACAGTATGGAACAGGACTAAAGTTGAGAGGTAAATACGTTGGACCCTATAAAGTCACAAAGGTGAATAAGCAAGGTCGATTTGACGTTGAGAAAGTGAAGGACCAGCTAAGACCTCAACCGTAGCGGAATTCATGCAGGCTTGGCTAAGATCATTCGGGTCGAATGACTTGTCAGGACAGCCGAATGTAGGAAATGATGTACTAGACGGGCATAATAATCGTAATCGTAAAGTGGCTAGTGAGCGAGACAGAACGACACGCTGTGGCCATACCCATCTGGTCGACTCACTCATTCGCTAATAAAGTAGAAGCTTCGATTTAGAAACACTCAAAATCATACTCTCGCTTCGATTACATCGCGCACACAGAAAATTGTTACTAAAACCAAATTAATATAATATAAGTTACGAGTCTTAAGTACGAGTCTGGTCCATTGATACGAATCTGGCCAGACTAAGACTAAACTAAGACTAAGACTGTTGCATAGATCGGAGCCTTTAATATACCTCAAGAGGGTGTTGAGCCGATGTTAAGCATAGGTCGCTCTTCCGGTGAAGACAGTAGAAACGGGTTGATTACAAAGAGTAGAAAAGTGCTTATGCTATGTGATAGGAAGCTAAAGTGTTTACTCTAGGTATAGGAAGTCATTAATGGAACAAGTGGAAGTGTGGGTTAAAATGGGTCACAATGCACAATGCGGGTATACTACGCGGAACTCATTCAGCAGTTTCTGGTATTGCGTCTTGTCTTGCTGCATCATAGTTGGTCGGGGTGCAGGGCACGGTTCTACTTGTTCTGTAGGAGTCGGCGTATCGTGGAGAAACGCGTGTGCTAACTTATGTATATAAGTATGAATATACTTATATACTTACACCAAGAACCTTATTAATAATAACGACAAATAAATATAATAAAATGACATCCTGTAATAATTATAAATAAAATAATATAGGAAAGTAAAATCCCACAACTGGAAGCAAAAATATTTCACCTCCCGAGATGACATGTCCGATTTAATTCAACAAAACAAAGAATAATCACAAATCACGTGGAAAAAATGTATTACATGTCCACAACTCTCATGTTGTTAAGGTGACACAAATGCCTACCCAACAGGTCCACACGATCAATTCAGATCGACTTACGGATCAACAAAAGTCAAAATTAGAAGCACTTCAAGAGGAGTATAAATCGCTATTTGCGAGCCCAGATATGAAGTTGACTTACGCTACTAACGTCCAAGGAGAAATTCGAACGACGTCAGACACCCCAGTCTATACAAAACATTACCCATACCCAGCTTCTCTGAGAGAAGTAGTAATAAAGACGGTATAATACGACCCTCACGGTCGCCCTATAATTCCCCTGTATGGCTTGTCTCAAAGAAAAGCGACAGTCTGGGAAACTATAAGAAACTAAATATCATTTCGGATAAATATCCTATTCCGGAAATAGGAGAGATGATTGCTCAGTTGGGCAACAATAAATATTTCTTTGTCTTCGACTTAAAAAGTGGATTTCATCAGATTTCCCAAAAAAAAATCGGATATTGAAAAAACAGCATTCGCTGTAAACGAAGGGAACTACGAATTTACTAGACTTCCTTTCGGCTTGAAAAATTTGCCATCTATATGTCAAAGAGCCCTTAATGACATTTTAAGAGACCATATAGGAAACATATCTGAGAAAGAACACTCTTGTCATCTGGCCGAGGTATTCTCAACCTTGTCAGAGGCCAACATGAAAGTACAAATAGATAAATGTTAGTTCCATAGACATAGCTTTGATTTCCTAGAGGTAGTGATATCAAGGGAAGGTGTTAAAAGTAACCCAGAAAAATTGCAGGCTATTAAAAACGTCCCCACACCAAAGAACCTGAAAGAACTGAGGTGGCGAACATGGCAGAACAAAAATGAAAGTTTCTAACAAAATCGCCCTAGCATTAATGCTAGCAGTACGTGAGCAGCCACAGTGCATAGTGACGAAAGCTCAGGTCACGAACTTATACCAACAACGGAAATTCCCATTAATGTCTTCCAGAATCAACTGATATTTCTCACTGGCCACAACGAAACCACGACATTTGAAATACCGTTCTCCACCTATCATAGACATACAGTAGTGAGAAGTAACTATTCTGAGAGCAATCTTGTAACAATTCTAAAAGAAAAAATGGATCCTAGAATAGTGAATGGCATTTTAACCTCCGAAAATATCATGCGAAAAATCAAATTAGTATTCTCTGAACATTTTAGCAACTATGGTCATGTGACATTACACCACTGGATTATTTTTTGTGGGGATATGTAAAGTCATTGGTTTACCAGGACAAACCAGCGTCAATTGGTGCATTGGAAGACAATATCAGTCGTGTTATTGGCGAAATTCCCTTAGACATGCTGGAAAAAGTGGTGCAAAATTGGACCTTCCGTGTTGATCACTTGAAACGCAGTCGCGGCCAACATTTACATGAAGTCATTTTTAAAAAGTAATTGGCAGAGATTATCATCTCAAATAAAAATTTAACAATAATATTCAAATTAACGCCAAGGTATAAAAAAGAAACAATAGCAGAAGATTTAAATACCCAAGTCAAAACCAGGTCAGGCAGGATACTACATAAAAGCCATCTGTAATATTGATCAACATCCTTCTTTGACAGGTTAACCTTGTTACCAATCTGCTAGGGGCACACAACTATCTTAGATTACTCAAAATCAAGTTTAGTGATGTTGGAAACAGGAATGAGACAAAACGGTGCCTTTGAAATCATCCACGTCGTAGAAATAGAAAAGTATCAACAGACATAATCGGAGTGGAAAGAGGTTGTCAAGAAGTATATAAAAAACAAATCCGTATCACCCTTTCTTATTATTAAATTTTTTCAGTCTGGAGCACTAAATTTTCTGGTGAGTGTAGTAGGTCTCTTGCGAAAAATGCTTCTTATGGTTTTCTATTGGTGGTACTGTGGATTATTTTATTATACTCACCTCGTATAGAAAACGAAATAATACGATTAAGGCCAATGAGATTCAGAGCCAAACACTCTCTCGATACCATTGTAGTTGACGAAATCAACGAACAACTAAACAATAACAATAAACAAGTAGTAATCAATAACCTGGTAGAAAATAAGATAAATGATCTAATTAAAATAACTAACTCTTTATTACTTAAAAGTAAACCCGAACCGAATAAAAAAACAAAAGAAATAGAAATAACAAAATACAAACTAAGCCTATTAAGAGAAGAAATCACCAAATCATTTATGCAATAAATTGGGATAAGGCCAACACAGATAACTCTTTAATTTTATCACCAGCAGAAATCACTATAATCGAGTCAATTGTCGACGAAAGTGTAACGTTTGTTAATATTGAAGAGCTAATAGAATTTGTCGAAGTATTAATTGCATCCGACGACAGGGCTCTTCTTTATATTGTCAGTATGCCTAGGGTAATCAAAGAAAACTGTAGAAAACTTGTTCCATTAGCCAAAAACTATGAAAAAACAATCGAAAAAATAGACTATGGATACATATAAAAATGTAATAATCAATATTTCGGGTTAACTATAAAAATAAATGTAAAAATAAGAATAATAAGATATTTTGTAAACTGGGAGATTAAATTGATCTTGAGAATAGTAGATGCACAGGAGCGTACTTCCACAGAAAGAAGACAAACTGCCAAGGCACAAACAATAAGAACATTTAAATCGCATTCAGAGGTGACTCCCTGCACACTTTTGTTAAACCAATTTAAGGCAGACATCAACATTGATGGGGAACACATTACGCTGGAAGGTACTTGTATAATCCAGTCACAAAATGCGACCATTAAAATAGACGACTTTTGATACACCATGAAGACCAAACGTGAAGTTGAAGCCTGGCCGCCACTATTCCAGCTGCTATCGGTTAAACAACACCAAGGCGAGATCTTAATCTGAAATGATTAAGGAATTACACCTAAACAATACAGACAATCTAAAAAAAATTCAGAACAATAACGTCATCATTTCATCATTTTCCTGGATCGTCTTAGCACTCCTGGGAGTTGCGACAATTAGAAGAAGTGCAATTGCACATCAGTAGTAAAAAATCCAACAACTGAGATGCCGATTATTGCGAATACATCTGGCAGCCTGCTTTGTTACCCGCCGATCTGGCAACCGTCCGTGCTGGTCGTTCTTTTCTTAGGTATACCACCAATAATCTATTTACTACAAATATATATATCTATCGATAACTCTGTAATCCTATGAAGTTGAATAGATCTCACTGCGCCAATAATTCGATGGGTACAGAATAGTAAAAAGAATGTGAAAAGTTTAAAAGTTGTGGCGAAAAAATTCTAGAAAGATTTTTGTGTCGTTTTTTACGTTGCTTGTGTAGCTTCTCGGTAGATAAGAAAAAACACGCGAAAGAGAACACAGTAAAAAACAGTTGAACAAAAAGAAACAGAAGAGAAAAATGAGTGTCGCAAGTGTAGGTATGTATAGAGCCGTAAGGCAAAGAAAATTTGGATACTTGGAAATTTCAAATGGAAATATGTGAACAATACATGTGTAAAGACAGAACAAAATGCTGCACAGTGAGTTTTTTTTTGGCCATGTCGACAATAGAATTAAAACAAAAAAAAAACTGTGAAATTTCAAACGAAGTATGGAAAAAGTTGCATAGCATTTACCAGTCCCTACTCAAGTCTCTTATTTTGCTGAATTCGAGCCCCGGCGCCGACATGAGAGATCATGTCGACAAGTTTTCGACATTGTAGACAAAATAAATGAAACTGAAGTACTGTACAGCATATCAGAAAAATATGAAACATTTTGTATAGCAATAAAGTCGCAGGACAATTTAATTACCCCTGAAGAACTAAAGGTAAAATTATTCTATGAATGCGAAGCGCGAAATCAAAACAAAGGAGAATCATCACCAGGGGCACTGATGATAAACAAGGGATTCAATAACAATGCACCAAGGTCGTCGAAGGCAAGTAGTTTTAAATACAAATGTTACAATTGTGGAAAGGGCACAAGGCCGCGAAATGCCGCAAGGAACTGCCGAAAAACTCCAAAGGAAACAGTGAGTCATATTCAAGTGTGTACTTTGTACATACAAGAAGCGAATCTTCCACGCACAAGCTTAAAGGGATGGTGCCTGGACTCTGGGGCAACATCACACATGTGCTCAGAGAAGGAGAGATTTAACAAAACATATGTAGAAAAAGCGCAAATGTTAAATGCAAACGGCGAAACTACAGCGATTAATGGAATCGGGTCGGTAACATTTAAAACAAACTGTAAGTTTTCTGCAAACCTGCAAATCTCAACACCGATTACACCCATACAGTATGTGGTAGCGACCGAGGATGCCCGTATTTAAGAAGGGAGGAGTTAGGACCAGGTGTACTATAAATACTATTACTATTACTACTATTCCATTACTATAGCCTCACTCATCTCACAATCTCCATAATGCAACAGTAGATAACAGTCAAGACTTTCATAATGGGCACTGTCACAATCATAGGGTGCACCGTCACGAATGTCACCCGATAACCCTGAGACGAATGATTGTCATACAGACAATCGCCAGATAAAACATTTCTTAGGGAATGGTGTCGAGTTCGGTACATCAGACAGTAAGTCGCTCAATCCACAAATCAATTTGGCAATAAACAAATCAAGTTCGGTATATTAGACCTTAAGCCGCTTAAATCGATTAAATGATAAACAAGCCCCACACAAATGTTGGACTTCGCTTTAGCTCCGCGGAATTCATTCATAGTCAGTGGTCAGAATCTTCCAGTAAATTGAAAGATATTGTGAATGTAAAATAATAAAGAAATTTTAAACAAACCTTTTGTTATTCTTACCCGAATGAAGGAAGCGTTTAATGTATATATATTGGAGTTGACGAAATTCAGATATGTATGCATACACGGCTAGGGTATTAAAAGGCGAAAAGGACAGAGATATTCGAAGCAGGCGAGTAAGACCGAGAGTTGATTCGGTGGCGTGTATGTGTGGGCAATGAACATCTTTTTTGGTCTCTCTCTCATTCTTAGTACCCCGATTTTTCTTTTTTAGTGTGCGTTAAAAAAGGGTTTTCAAAATGTGAATGTGTTTAACAGTGAAGCATTGGCCCTCACGCGTGTGACGCCGGTTCGGTTCGTGTGTATATGTGTATGGGTATGAGCGACGATAGCACTCGTGTATGTGTCTCTCATATTGCGAATTATCGAGGTTCGTCTGGGAGGATGTATGTGTGACGCTAACGTCACAGACAAATTCCGAATTCCTTTGTGACATACATTCAAACACATGCAGGCTTGTGTATGCAATGGTATGCATACGGATATCGCCCATGTTAAACATACGCATATGAGAGAAAATATTCCTATGTCAGACTCGTGCAATTATTTTTAGTCTTTTGGTGCAGTAAAACATTATCGGCAGTCCCCGGCAGAATTTCGGAAGAGTCACTCTGTTGATGACAGGATTAATAAAATTTTTAGCAGCGTAATTTTGACAGGATTAAGAATTTAGTCAGCAACCGAGTTAGCGACAGAGCTAGCGACAGAGTCATCAACGGGGCCATCGACAGCGCCATACGAGAAATAGTTCGTTTTTTTTACGATTTCAATTATAGAGTGCTGAGAAAAAAAACAAGAGAAAATATAACGTAGGGTAAAGCATTGGGTGGAGCGATTCAAAGTGCCTCTCAGAGAGCCGAGAGTTTGAATTGTACGTAGGAATCAGTCAGCGTTCGGAATTCATCGAGTTAACATCAGAAAAAAATGTAGTCATTGTTCGGAATTCATCGAGTAAGCATAAAAAAAGGAGTCAGTGCTCGGAAATAATCGAGTAACGATCAGCAACGAAACAGCCAGTGTCACAAGCCATTGAGACCAAAGGATAATTCCATACCATCGAGACCAAAGGATAATTCCTTACTTCGAACTCAAAGAACGTATGACCCCTCTACGCGGACGATTCATTAATGCAAGGATATTTGTAATGTAAGGATCGAGGACGACTCAGCGAAGAACATTCATAGCATAGAATCTATTTCTAATAAGCATCAACTCAGCAGCCAAGGACATTAATGCTAATGAAATTTGAAAAGTGGAATCTATAGCAAGGAAAAGTTTTCCCCCAAGATACTTAAACACCATTAGGCGTCATATTTTTTTTTACTACCCATGGCATTCGGGATATTCCACATTTCAAGCTCAAGTTAATAAACAGGATCCAAAATCACCACCCGGCAAGATCATTTCAATAAGTTCAAACAGTCACGATATTCTGCTAACTATTAAAACCAAGGATATCTCAAAGTTCCTATCGTGAGTAATAACTTTCTTTGTTGGTTTGCTTTTATTTATTTTCTTTGAACAAAAATATGTATTTCTTTTCTGACCCACCATCCCTCAGAATCTCATTTAAATTAAAGATTAAAATATATAAATTATTATGAATTGGTATTTTCAAAGAACACCGTCTCTGGGTCCACCCTAACAGTCTTTACCTTGTATCACTTTACCTATTTGGTTGAGTCAAAAAACCTTTTAACTATCTAAGAATATCCACAACATTACGCTAAAGAACTCTTACCCCTCTATTAACAATGGGCTTTCGCTGCGTTTGTGGAGGGGCGGAAGGATCTAATGGAAATACAAGTCTTGGCGGGAGCCAATTTCTCAATGGTGTGTTGAGCTGGTGAAATAATTAAAACGCGAAGGGCTTCGTTTAATATATGATATTTATTCGCAGAGAAAAGGACACACACGAAAAGGTTCGATTTTAAAAATATACGGGATTTTCGACTGCAAGTGAAAATGAACGGGTGTTCAAATCTCGTACTAGATTGGTCTAGGCGATTCCCATCAAAAATCTAGTCATGCTCCTGGGTGTGACCGTATCGTATCGTATCAAAACCGTATCTCTCGAGGATCAAAAAATCCTCCTCACTCCTCACTGCTCTTCGCCAATGATTGCTGTTCACCCGGTGGCGTGAACATACCGCCCCATTTGCAAAATGTTGCAATTGTCACCATGGACATATAGAGGATGTGGTACGGCAACGTCCTGGAGTGCCTAAATGCCATAGAAGCCGGAGACGACCCATCCGCCGGCCGATAAAAAATGGGATGGGACCAGATTTGAGAGCTTGCCAACGGACCACGGTCGTTGGACGGTGACTGGATGCGACTTCGAGCTAGGGTGAATCGCCAGGGTGGTTGGTCGACCATATGGAGCAGCATGTGATGGTTCTGCCCGCACCGTTGGCATCCGTGACGACTCCGGCACGCGTCGGACGAGTGCTCGTGTGGCAAGCAATTAGAGCAGTTTTTGTTGATAAGCACCGCCCGGTGCAGCTTCTCAGCCTGGAAGTTCAGGAACCGTTGACAATGCCAAAGATCATGGACTCCCCGGCAGACCCGGCATCCGAAGGAGTTTATCCCGTGTGGAGAGACGGAGTGAAGGACTGAAACAAAAAGAAATTATAGATGGGAAAGCGGATTAGTCAATTCAGGGGAAACGAATAACATGAACGGAGACGAGGACATTCGGAATGAACATAGAAGACCGGATAACAATTATGGCTCTTTAGGCTCAGGATCATTGTTGTCTTGCAGTAGGATGAGTTTCGCAACGTGTTTTCTTCTCTCACGCGCGGTTTTGACATTAGCTACTCGGACGAGGCCATTAACCCCGGGAAGAGTACGTTTTGTCTAGAGACTACGAATACTGATTTCCATTTATTCCGTTTGTGGAGCTCCTTAAGGTATTTCTGCTTCCAACGGCAGCAGAAGGCATGCTTCAGTCGCTGTGGACGTTGTCTCCGTAAGACAACCTGTGGAAAGGCTGCAAGAAATCTTTCAGTTTGCTGAAACACAAAAAGACGCAGACATAACCCTTCGTAATAAGACACGCACTGCCGGTACAATTTTTTATCTCGAAGGGGCCTGCGAAGTCAATGCCCGTGTGAATGAAGGGTCTGGAATAAGTGATGCGCTCTCGAGAGAGGTCACCCATCATTTGAGTCTGCTGTTGTCGACGATGAACGATGCAAACTATACACCACTTGATGTGGGACTTCAAGAGATTCGTAATCCGTGGAATCCAGTATTTGGTTCGCATATACCGCACCATTAGCTGATTGCCGCTATGCAGAGTGATGCGTACTATACGGGAGAAGAATAGGGTGACGCTCGTCGTGCCAGAGGGATTCAGCGGTTCGGAATCGTCCACATGAGCGGAGTATCCTATGCTGGTCGAGAAATGGGTTTTTAATTGAGTAAAGTGCTAGATGGTGGGAGAATCGCCCACGGGTCTCGGTGGCGTAGTCTCGACGTTGTGAGATTAGAATCAAGGCCCGCTCAGCGGATAGCAATTCGTCATTGCTGAGCTGGACCGTGGAAGGCTTCAAAGTCCTATTGTCAGCGAAGAGTAGGATGTATGCGGTGATTTGCAGAACCGTAGTCGGAGAACCGCTAGCTAACGTCGTCGAGCAGAGTGGTCGAGGCGGTGTGGCACTGGACTCGTTGCTCCAGATAAGTGTCCGGAAGTTCACTATTGAGAGTTGGCCAGTACTCCGGATCCCGCCGGAGCCAGATCGGCCCATGCCACCAGACGCTAATGGCCGATAGCTCGGCCGCGGAGACTCCACGGCTTTCCAGATCTGCGGGGTTGTCTGAACGCAAATGTGACCAGCGCTGGGCACTGGTGCTTTTGGAGATGCTACATAAACGGTTGGCCACAAAGGTGGAAAAACTGCACGAGGGTTTATTAAGCCAAGCCAACACAATGGTGGAGTCGGTCCAAAACTGGGAAGTTGAAGATTTGATTGAAAGTTCGAGGACGATCGACGCCCAGAGATCGGCTAACAAAACAGCTCCAGCCGAGGCAGCGAGACTCTTTTGACCGTGGACACACGGGTCTTAGCCCTTAATAGATGGACGCTTATTTGATCGCGATAACTAACACGCACATATAGGGCTGCTCCGTACGCTTTCTGTGACGCGTCACAGAAGCCATGAAGCTTCCACGAGAGAGAATCGCTGGTGTTATGCCAACGGCGGATGCGGAATTGACTGAGGCCTGGGTAATCCTGCAGAAATTCGTGCCATTGCTGCAGCAGGAGAGACGGCAGAGCGTCATCCCAGCCAAGTTCGGTTAACCAGATTTGCTGCATGAATATCTTCGCTCGAATAACAAATGGGGCTAGCCAGCCAGCGGGGTCGAAGAGTTTATCGACTCCTTCAATGGTGGTTCCGTCCGTTCCAAGGTTTTCGCAATAGTCGCGTCTTCCAACTCGAGAGAGTCCTCTCGCAAAAGATGCTCTCTTGTGATAGCCTGAAGTACTTCCTTTTTATTGGCAGACCACTTCCGCAGCGGAAGGCCCGCAGATTGAAGGGCTGCTTGAAGCTGCTGTATGGCGAGACGGGCGCCGTCTTCAGTGTGAGCGCCGGCTAGGACATCATCAACATACATGTGGTTCCGAAGGATTTCTCTCGCCTGAGGATACATCGATTGCACATCTCGTGCCAATTGTAACAGGACTTAGATTGCAAGGAATGGTGCGCAGTTAACCCGAAACGTGACACTCTGTAGCTCATAGTCCTGAATACTGCCGCAACGATGTCGGTAGAGTATCCGCTGAAAAGGGGTATGCCTGGGGTCGACTCGGATTAGTCGATACATTTGCATGATGTCGGCATTAATAACGAACTGAAAGAACCGCCATTTTAGTACTTGAAGCGTGAGATCGGCCTGCAGAGTAGGCCCGGTGTGTAAGACATCGTTAAGGCTGATCCCTCGTGTGAAGTCGACACTATTCAGACTTTTGAACGGTAGGGACACAACACATCGGCCGTCCTTCCTTCTTCGGGTGGTCTCCTGGAAATTCCGCTCGCAGAATACGTCACACTCCTTTTCCGGCTTGGCGAGAAGGTCTTTCACCTCCCAAAACTTGGTGAGGAGTACATCAAGTTTTGCTTCCGGACTGACTCGTGTCTGTGCAGCAAAACCTACTCGAGTCACCGGAGGATCAGGCTTCACATAGAACCCATCCAAAGATACTTTCTAAACCCACGAAATCACCAATATCCTTTCTGATCCGCTCTCCGAGGATGTGGGGAAACAGGTCTACATCGATAATCATATCAATAGGCGCGGGCTTTTTGTAGTACGGGTCAGCCAAGGGGCGTTCGAGGCACTGCGTCAGAGCAGTGTTTCGGAATAGAGCCGTTGGAATGGCCCCCGACAATTTGGATACGACCAGAGCTGAGACCTCAATCTTGTTCAGCCTGTCACACTGAGGAGACAGCATCAGCAGACACACTCTGTCGGCACATTCTCCGTCGCTCTGGCCCATGCCAGTAACTGCGGCGTCGACTGGATAAAAACGAGGCTGGACCATGTTGAAAATCCGTTCGGATATAAAAGTGGAATCGGCCCCCGAGTTGATCAACGCACGAATATAGTGCTCCAACCCACGATGGTAAACGGTGACTATCGCAGTGCCTAAGAGCCCTCTGCCTGGAGTGGATGCAAAATAACTCTGTGCATTTGTGAGCTGGCCGCCTGAAGACGGACGCTCGGTGGCGCGGAATGGCGGGACTTGCGCAGCGGACACGGACACCTCACTAGGATGCAACAAGGTATGATGACGTTTCTTGCATGTATGACAATTATGCGCACTTGAGCAGCCCTTCACTTAAATTGTAAATTGAAAGATATTGTGAATGTAAAATAATAAAGAAATTTTAAACAAACCTTTTGTTATTCTTACCCGAATGAAGGAAGCGTTTAATGTATATATATTGGAGTTGACGAAATTCAGATATGTATGCATACACGGCTAGGGTATTAAAAGGCGAAAAGGACAGAGATATTCGAAGCAGGCGAGTAAGACCGAGAGTTGATTCGGTGGCGTGTATGTGTGGGCAATGAACATCTTTTTTGGTCTCTCTCTCATTCTTAGTACCCTCACACATAGCCCTGACTTAACAGTTTTTTTGTCGTTATCTCTTTCACATCGCTTCGCAAGTACAGTAGCCGATTTTTCTTTTTTAGTGTGCGTTAAAAAAGGGTTTTCAAAATGTGAATGTGTTTAACAGTGAAGCATTGGCCCTCACGCGTGTGACGCCGGTTCGGTTCGTGTGTATATGTGTATGGGTATGAGCGACGATAGCACTCGTGTATGTGTCTCTCATATTGCGAATTATCGAGGTTCGTCTGGGAGGATGTATGTGTGACGCTAACGTCACAGACAAATTCCGAATTCCTTTGTGACATACATATGTGACATACATTCAAACACATGCAGGCTTGTGTATGCAATGGTATGCATACGGATATCGCCCATGTTAAACATACGCATATGAGAGAAAATATTCCTATGTCAGACTCGTGCAATTATTTTTAGTCTTTTGGTGCAGTAAAACATTATCGGCAGTCCCCGGCAGAATTTCGGAAGAGTCACTCTGTTGATGACAGGATTAATAAAATTTTTAGCAGCGTAATTTTGACAGGATTAAGAATTTAGTCAGCAACAGAGTTAGCGACAGAGCTAGCGACAGAGTCATCAACGGGGCCATCGACAGCGCCATACGAGAAATAGTTCGTTTTTTTTACGATTTCAATTATAGAGTGCTGAGAAAAAAAACAAGAGAAAATATAACGTAGGGTAAAGCATTGGGTGGAGCGATTCAAAGTGCCTCTCAGAGAGCCGAGAGTTTGAATTGTACGTAGGAATCAGTCAGCGTTCGGAATTCATCGAGTTAACATCAGAAAAAAATGTAGTCATTGTTCGGAATTCATCGAGTAAGCATAAAAAAAGGAGTCAGTGCTCGGAAATAATCGAGTAACGATCAGCAACGAAACAGCCAGTGTCACAAGCCATTGAGACCAAAGGATAATTCCATACCATCGAGACCAAAGGATAATTCCTTACTTCGAACTCAAAGAACGTATGACCCCTCTACGCGGACGATTCATTAATGCAAGGATATTTGTAATGTAAGGATCGAGGACGACTCAGCGAAGAACATTCATAGCATAGAATCTATTTCTAATAAGCATCAACTCAGCAGCCAAGGACATTAATGCTAATGAAATTTGAAAAGTGGAATCTATAGCAAGGAAAAGTTTTCCCCCAAGATACTTAAACACCATTAGGCGTCATATTTTTTTTTACTACCCATGGCATTCGGGATATTCCACATTTCAAGCTCAAGTTAATAAACAGGATCCAAAATCACCACCCGGCAAGATCATTTCAATAAGTTCAAACAGTCACGATATTCTGCTAACTATTAAAACCAAGGATATCTCAAAGTTCCTATCGTGAGTAATAACTTTCTTTGTTGGTTTGCTTTTATTTATTTTCTTTGAACAAAAATATGTATTTCTTTTCTGACCCACCATCCCTCAGAATCTCATTTAAATTAAAGATTAAAATATATAAATTATTATGAATTGGTATTTTCAAAGAACACCGTCTCTGGGTCCACCCTAACAGTCTTTACCTTGTATCACTTTACCTATTTGGTTGAGTCAAAAAACCTTTTAACTATCTAAGAATATCCACAACATTACGCTAAAGAACTCTTACCCCTCTATTCGCTGCGTTTGTGGAGGGGCGGAAGGATCTAATGGAAATACAAGTCTTGGCGGGAGCCAATTTCTTAATGGTGTGTTGAGCTAGTGAAATAATTAAAACGCGAAGGGCTTCGTTTAATATATGATATTTATTCGCAGAGAAAAGGACACACACGAAAAGGTTCGATTTTAAAAATATACGGGATTTTCGACTGCAAGTGAAAATGAACGGGTGTTCAAATCTCGTACTAGATTGGTCTAGGCGATTCCCATCAAAAATCTAGTCATGCTCCTGGGTGTGACCGTATCGTATCGTATCAAAACCGTATCTCTCGAGGATCAAAAAATCCTCCTCACTCCTCACTGCTCTTCGCCACTGATTGCTGTTCACCCGGTGGCGTGAACATACCGCCCCATTTGCAAAATGTTGCAATTGTCACCATGGACATATAGAGGATGTGGTACGGCAACGTCCTGGAGTGCCTAAATGCCATAGAAGCCGGAGACGACCCATCCGCCGGCCGATAAAAAATGGGATGGGACCAGATTTGAGAGCTTGCCGCGGACTCTGACACTTCACGGATGGGCGTGAGGATGAGCAGATCATCCTCCACTTGGAAAATTATGTTCCGACGGAACGCAGTATCGGACCTCGATTCTTCGACGGCCGCACAAGCTTAGTCGAGACCGACCTTGGTCACTGTTAGCCCCAGGGACCGGGCAACAAGGCGTTAATACGGCTCTCAGCCCCACATGCATCTAGGAGGACGCGGGTCTCGAAGGATTTCGAGCCGTTCCCTATCGGGAACATGCCATTGGCATGACTGTCGTCGTTCTGGTTTGATATGGATATGGAACACCACGGTCGTTGGACGGTGACTGGATGCGACTTCGAGCTAGGGTGCATCGCCAGGGTGGTTGGTCGACCATATGGAGCAGCATGTGATGGTTCTGCCCGCACCGTTGGCATCCGTGACGACTCCGGCACGCGTCGGACGAGTGCTCGTGTGGCAAGCAATTAGAGCAGTTTTTGTTGATAAGCACCGCCCGGTGCAGCTTCTCAGCCTGGAAGTTCAGGAACCGTTGACAATGCCAAAGATCATGGACTCCCCGGCAGACCCGGCATCCGAAGGAGTTTATCCCGTGTGGAGAGACGGAGTGAAGGACTGAAACAAAAAGAAATTATAGATGGGAAAGCGGATTAGTCAATTCAGGGGAAACGAATAACATGAACGGAGACGAGGACATTCGGAATGAACATAGAAGACCGGATAACAATTATGGCTCTTTAGGCTCAGGATCATTGTTGTCTTGCAGTAGGATGAGTTTCGCAACGTGTTTTCTTCTCTCACGCGCGGTTTTGACATTAGCTACTCGGACGAGGCCATTAACCCCGGGAAGAGTACGTTTTGTCTAGAGACTACGAATACTGATTTCCATTTATTCCGTTTGTGGAGCTCCTTAAGGTATTTCTGCTTCCAACGGCAGCAGAAGGCATGCTTCAGTCGCTGTGGACGTTGTCTCCGTAAGACAACCTGTGGAAAGGCTGCAAGAAATCTTTCAGTTTGCTGAAACACAAAAAGACGCAGACATAACCCTTCGTAATAAGACACGCACTGCCGGTACAATTTTTTATCTCGAAGGGGCCTGCGAAGTCAATGCCCGTGTGAATGAAGGGTCTGGAATAAGTGATGCGCTCTCGAGAGAGGTCACCCATCATTTGAGTCTGCTGTTGTCGACGATGAACGATGCAAACTATACACCACTTGATGTGGGACTTCAAGAGATTCGTAATCCGTGGAATCCAGTATTTGGTTCGCATATACCGCACCATTAGCTGATTGCCGCTATGCAGAGTGATGCGTACTATACGGGAGAAGAATAGGGTGACGCTCGTCGTGCCAGAGGGATTCAGCGGTTCGGAATCGTCCACATGAGCGGAGTATCCTATGCTGGTCGAGAAATGGGTTTTTAATTGAGTAAAGTGCTAGATGGTGGGAGAATCGCCCACGGGTCTCGGTGGCGTAGTCTCGACGTTGTGAGATTAGAATCAAGGCCCGCTCAGCGGATAGCAATTCGTCATTGCTGAGCTGGACCGTGGAAGGCTTCAAAGTCCTATTGTCAGCGAAGAGTAGGATGTATGCGGTGATTTGCAGAACCGTAGTCGGAGAACCGCTAGCTAACGTCGTCGAGCAGAGTGGTCGAGGCGGTGTGGCACTGGACTCGTTGCTCCAGATAAGTGTCCGGAAGTTCACTATTGAGAGTTGGCCAGTACTCCGGATCCCGCCGGAGCCAGATCGGCCCATGCCACCAGACGCTAATGGCCGATAGCTCGGCCGCGGAGACTCCACGGCTTTCCAGATCTGCGGGGTTGTCTGAACGCAAATGTGACCAGCGCTGGGCACTGGTGCTTTTGGAGATGCTACATAAACGGTTGGCCACAAAGGTGGAAAAACTGCACGAGGGTTTATTAAGCCAAGCCAACACAATGGTGGAGTCGGTCCAAAACTGGGAAGTTGAAGATTTGATTGAAAGTTCGAGGACGATCGACGCCCAGAGATCGGCTAACAAAACAGCTCCAGCCGAGGCAGCGAGACTCTTTTGACCGTGGACACACGGGTCTTAGCCCTTAATAGATGGACGCTTATTTGATCGCGATAACTAACACGCACATATAGGGCTGCTCCGTACGCTTTCTGTGACGCGTCACAGAAGCCATGAAGCTTCCACGAGAGAGAATCGCTGGTGTTATGCCAACGGCGGATGCGGAATTGACTGAGGCCTGGGTAATCCTGCAGAAATTCGTGCCATTGCTGCAGCAGGAGAGACGGCAGAGCGTCATCCCAGCCAAGTTCGGTTAACCAGATTTGCTGCATGAATATCTTCGCTCGAATAACAAATGGGGCTAGCCAGCCAGCGGGGTCGAAGAGTTTATCGACTCCTTCAATGGTGGTTCCGTCCGTTCCAAGGTTTTCGCAATAGTCGCGTCTTCCAACTCGAGAGAGTCCTCTCGCAAAAGATGCTCTCTTGTGATAGCCTGAAGTACTTCCTTTTTATTGGCAGACCACTTCCGCAGCGGAAGGCCCGCAGATTGAAGGGCTGCTTGAAGCTGCTGTATGGCGAGACGGGCGCCGTCTTCAGTGTGAGCGCCGGCTAGGACATCATCAACATACATGTGGTTCCGAAGGATTTCTCTCGCCTGAGGATACATCGATTGCACATCTCGTGCCAATTGTAACAGGACTTAGATTGCAAGGAATGGTGCGCAGTTAACCCGAAACGTGACACTCTGTAGCTCATAGTCCTGAATACTGCCGCAACGATGTCGGTAGAGTATCCGCTGAAAAGGGGTATGCCTGGGGTCGACTCGGATTAGTCGATACATTTGCATGATGTCGGCATTAATAACGAACTGAAAGAACCGCCATTTTAGTACTTGAAGCGTGAGATCGGCCTGCAGAGTAGGCCCGGTGTGTAAGACATCGTTAAGGCTGATCCCTCGTGTGAAGTCGACACTATTCAGACTTTTGAACGGTAGGGACACAACACATCGGCCGTCCTTCCTTCTTCGGGTGGTCTCCTGGAAATTCCGCTCGCAGAATACGTCACACTCCTTTTCCGGCTTGGCGAGAAGGTCTTTCACCTCCCAAAACTTGGTGAGGAGTACATCAAGTTTTGCTTCCGGACTGACTCGTGTCTGTGCAGCAAAACCTACTCGAGTCACCGGAGGATCAGGCTTCACATAGAACCCATCCAAAGATACTTTCTAAACCCACGAAATCACCAATATCCTTTCTGATCCGCTCTCCGAGGATGTGGGGAAACAGGTCTACATCGATAATCATATCAATAGGCGCGGGCTTTTTGTAGTACGGGTCAGCCAAGGGGCGTTCGAGGCACTGCGTCAGAGCAGTGTTTCGGAATAGAGCCGTTGGAATGGCCCCCGACAATTTGGATACGACCAGAGCTGAGACCTCAATCTTGTTCAGCCTGTCACACTGAGGAGACAGCATCAGCAGACACACTCTGTCGGCACATTCTCCGTCGCTCTGGCCCATGCCAGTAACTGCGGCGTCGACTGGATAAAAACGAGGCTGGACCATGTTGAAAATCCGTTCGGATATAAAAGTGGAATCGGCCCCCGAGTTGATCAACGCACGAATATAGTGCTCCAACCCACGATGGTAAACGGTGACTATCGCAGTGCCTAAGAGCCCTCTGCCTGGAGTGGATGCAAAATAACTCTGTGCATTTGTGAGCTGGCCGCCTGAAGACGGACGCTCGGTGGCGCGGAATGGCGGGACTTGCGCAGCGGACACGGACACCTCACTAGGATGCAACAAGGTATGATGACGTTTCTTGCATGTATGACAATTATGCGCACTTGAGCAGCCCTTCACTTAATGACCTCGAGCGAAACAGTTCAAACAGAGTCCCTGCTGTCTAATGGTTTCCAAACGCCTCTGAACAGGCATGTCAAGAAAGCTTGGGCAAAGCCGTATTGGGTGATTTTCGCGATGGCAAAGCTTGCAGACGACGTTTTGAGTTGGGCTTTCACGGGGAACGTTTGGACCTTCATCGTCGCGGAGGAATTGCGGGGGCCAATGGTGATGGCTTGGACATTTGGCTCCGACATATGTTCCTCGGTGGCATCCAGGACACGTTACCGATCTGTGACGTATTGGTCCAAATCGTACCAAATGGAGACCACAGTTTTATTTGGCACTGATTGTTCGCACAGGAGGATTATAGCTTTTGGCCACTTGCTAGTACATATAGCGATGAGTAGGACATCCCAATTCTCTGTACTAACACCCAAGCGCTCAAGAGCGGTTAGACACCCTTGAAACGCCGTCTGCAGCTCTCTCAAGGCTTTGCCTGATAATTGTGCCACCGCAGGAATCTGAAGGAGTTGTCTGGCTTGAGTCATGACAAGCAGACGGCTATTTTCGTACCGTGCGGTGAGGTTCTCCCAAGCGGCTTGAAAGCCCTCATTCGTCAGGGGGGACTTAGACACGATGGTTCTCAGTTTTCCTCGTGTCTTGGCGTGCAAGTGGTAGAGCTTCTCCACTTAAGACAGGTACGGACAGCGCACATGTCGCGGAAGATAGGCTGTCGCCATCAAACGTTTCGTCCTCACACGGAGGAGGCCCGTACGGCCCCGACGGAGCTGTTGGCTGACGCATAAGACTCGCAGTCTGAGCCGAGAGCTGTTCGATGCGTTCTCTGAACAACGTCCAGCACCGCATATACACTGCTTATTCGTGCTTCGCCTTGATTTGGTTTATGTTCGCTCGATTTTCCCCGTCTTTTTGAGCCGTCAAGGCATTGTGACAACGGGAGTATTCCATCTCGACGGTTGACCAAAGGGATTTTAGCTGCTCCAAGTGTATTTTAATGGAAAATAAGGGCACATCGGAAGTTAGAGCTTCACTCTCACGAATTTCAAACATAGTAAACTCGTCGCACGCCAGAACGAAATCGGAGAGGGACATGTTGGATTGTTCTGGGATACGGATCTGGTGACGGGAACGTCAGAACAGGGCGTCACAATAACGTGCGGCATCTGAGACGGGGTCGAGAGCTTAGACCGACATTTGTGTTCACTCGAGCCTTTAACCGAGAATTTGCCAAACTTGAGAAGGACAGATGAGACTTCGGAGATTCGCTGAGGCTGCGAACAGACGGGTTCTTGCGCGGAATGTAGGTACGCTTCGCTATCACCGGAGTCTTCGGAGGCCGAACTTTCCCCGGAGTTCTAGAGGGAGATGAGAGACTGTCAGACTTTTGGGCAGTATTGGATGGCTGCGTGAACATACTCAGTGTACGACTTCATCGACGAAGTCCGACTTTGCGTGTCCTTTGGTTTGGAAAACAAAAAATGAAAAGTGGACTGTATGAGTACGAGAGAATTTTCTCACTCGTGGTTCGGAAAAGGAGCCCGTTTAATCAAGGTATATGCGGAACAATATACGAACGCACGAAATCGGATCGAAATGTATTCGTAGTCAAAGCGAATTGACTACAAAAATTTAGATGGGTTTATAAGTATTGATGGAAGTATGTTTAAAAAATAAAGAATGGACATAATATGTATGTATATATATGATATTAATAGATATATGGAAGAAGTATATAGAATTTTATAAATATTGATGAAAATATATTCATATGTATATAGGAAAAAAATGGATATAAATGTAAATGGGCAAAATAATGGCTGGATAATATTATATGTATATATATTTATTTATAAATATGGACGGATGTATTTACGAACTTGTTTTATTTAATAATATTTGTTGCTTTTTTTGATTTCTTTATAATTTTATTGGCACTCGGTTTGACACTCCCGATTGGTTTCGAGGCGGTCCGTGCTAGGGCCAGTTAACTACCACATAGTTATGCGGGAGTCATCTTACAATTAAGTAAGGATTTGATAAAAGAATCATTACCTAAATAACAATTCAACGGACTTCAACAACATTACAAGTTATTTTATTAGGAATAGTGCTTAGGAATAATACAAAATGATTTTACAATTGTTGTGAATAATATTAAGCTTGTTGCTCTATAGCTCGCTGCTCCAAGAATGTCTACTCGCCCTGCATGCAAGAAGCACCAAAGCTCCCTAGCTTGCCCTAAGTTGCAGATACAGCGCGAATGACCCTACAACGGTCACAAGCGCATCCGGTGTCACTTCGTTAGCTCTTGCGAAAGCAGTTAGTATGTCTGCTTCTCCATCCTTTCTGCTGAGCCAGCAATGCGCGCTGGGTGAGGGGAAGAGTGGCCTAATTGTTTGTGGACACTCGCAGAGTTCATGGTGTTAATATATATATTATAATATATATATTATATTATACTTATATATATTTGTAGTATTTTAGTTTTTTTAATGTAAAACTATTTATTTTAATTAAGTTTAGTTAGAAATTAGTTGTCTTTACTTCGTTGCGTCGTTTCGTCTTTTTCCTTTGCAACCGCTCTCGTTCGTTTCTTCGGTTCGACTGCCACGTCTTTTGCTCAATTCGCCCCGCTCAGCAGAGTTGCCAGACCCAGTCCCACAAATCGGCCATCTTAGTACGCATTCGCCTCGAATGCATTCTTGTTGTCTATGTCACAAGGAACCCACGGCTTCATATAGGCAGCGCTACTCGTAGTTCGCCTAGCACCGTCGTTGAACAATGTATCTTTGACCACGTCGTATGTATTTCTGGCCTTTATCATGGTAATGCGGTACAGACCTAAGTATTTGGGCTTCAGCTTTAAACCTCCTCCAAGTTGGGTTCTTTTAACAGCTACCAGATCACCGACTTTATATATGAAAGTAGGTCTGCGACGTAAGTTGTAGGTCTTCTTATTTTCTTCTTGTATACGAAGGATCTGCTGCTTTGCTAGATTGAGTAGCTTATCTCTGTTGTCGTTAAAAATCTGAATCATCTCATTGTGAATTATTTCTTTGAGCTTAAGGTCGTCTTTTGTGTGCATCTTTATACCAATCAGTAGTTCGAACGGAGTTGAATGTGTGCTTCTGCAGTACGTTGAGTTAATCGTTGCCGACAAACTTATACCATTCGCTGGGGTATTCTATCGAAATCTTACATTATACAACACGGATATAATAACAGCGTTAAGGCGTTCCACTTGTCCGTTGGCTTGTGGAAGACCAGTCGTAACTGGTCTTGCCTTGCAATACTCCTTAAACTCGTCAGAAGTAAAAGCAGAACTTCTGTCAGATTGAACTGGATTTCCAAAAATTAAACATTGTTGTTGTTGTTTTGTGATTACTTCCTTCGTAGATGTCATTTTCGTCGGGTAGAACCAACAAAATTTTGTGAAGCCATCGATAACTGCAAGAACGTGCTTATATTGCTTGTGAGTTGACTCTAAGGGTCCAAGAAAATCGATGTGGAACGTCTGCAAGGGCAGTTCTTCCTTCGGAAGTGGATGTAGTTTTCCTTCTTTTTTACCAAGCTTTCGATTAAGTGTTAGACATGGAATGCAGCATCTTATTTGGTGGTGTATTTTCTCATCTAATTTTGGGTATTATATCCCTTTGCAATTATTTCCATCGTCAGAAAAGTGGCCTCTTTCATGAGCATGTTTAGTGATTTCCCGTTGCAGAGTAGAGGCAACTACAATTAGTTCTTCATCATCGACCAACTTGTAGAGTATGCCAGCTTTCATAAAATTGTTGTTATGAGAAGTTTTCTGAGCAAGTATAACGATTATGGCCTTCAATTGAGTGTCTTGCGCTTGGACATTCTTTAATTTACTGTGTATGTAATCTTCCGACATGCTCAACATCAAAATCAAATTCTTGGATCTCAAAAATCCAACGTGCGTCTCTAGTGCACACATCTTTTTCGTTCATCGTCTTCGCAAATACATTACATCCGCTTGTGACTTTCAAATGCATACCTAGAAGGTAAGCTCGGAACTTACGGAATGCTTCAACTACCGCCAAAATCTCTAATTCCTAGCTAGTCAATTTTCTTTCCGCTTCAGTCGTTATTTTGCTCATGTAGTATACAGGGTGCAATGCTTTATCATCAGGTAACTTTTGTAATAAAATTGCTCCGAAGCCATCAATCGATGCGTCTGTATGTAATTCTGTTTCAAACTTGGGGTTTTTGCAAAACAGAATTCTGCATTATCAATTCTTTTAGCAAATTAAAAGATTTTATTTGACTCTCGTTGAATATAAATTTTGCGTCGTTCTTTAAAAAATCAGTAAGAGGTTTGGGTTTAATCGAAAAATCTGCAATGACCTTGCGAAAATAACCAACTAGGCCAAGAAAACTTTGGAGGTGGTTTTGATTCATCGGCATATGAAATTTTTTACAGCTTTGGTCTTTGCGTATGAGATACATATCTTCTGATTCTTTATAGTATGCCCAAAAATTCTATTTCTCTCTTCAAAATGTAACATTTCTTTAAGTTGATGACTAAACCATATTCTTCACATCGTTTCAAAACATTTCTCAGATTGGAGACGGCTTCTTCTTCAGTTTTACCAGGGATTAAATTGTCGTCGACGTATGGGATAACCGTACCAGCACGGGTTAAATCACGAAAAATGGCATTAATGTGAATCTGAAATACCGGGGAGTTCGTCAATCCAATCAATACAGGGGAATTCGTCAATCCAAAAGGAACGTTTAAAATTTTGTACTGTCCGCTGTATGTTACGAACGAGGTGAATCTTGAACTTTCTTTTTCAACATCAACATGGGAAAAGCCATTCTTTAAATAGATTGTACTGAAAAATGTTGCTTCTTGTAGCCGATCCAATTGATCTTCAATCAGAGATAATGGAAAATGGTCTTTTACTATTACCTTGTTTATTCTGCTGTAGTCAATCCACGTCCGGGGAGTGCCTTCGCGTATTTTTTACTAATACGACAGGACTGCTGAATTCAGACTCGGATTGTTCTATTATTTCTTCTTTCAGCCACTGATCGACTTGGTCATCGATAATGAAACCGAATCTGCGTGGTCTCGAATAAATTGGACTATCGTCTTTTAAAACAATACGCATTTCAACATTTGTCGACTTTAACTTTTCCGGCTTATAGTTTTTGATAAGTTCGTTCACTTCGCACTTTGTACTTTGCGATGCATTTGAGTCAATGTCAATTTCGTCGTTTTGGACCTTTATTCTCATTACCAAACTTAATTCCGTTTCATTATTATATTTCCCGATTTGTACGCCATCACGATTGATTTTTATTTCGGCTTGCTTACAAAAGTCTTCTCCCAAAATTACTTCATCATCCAGGAATTCAGGTGGTACCGCTAAAAAAACCAAATCAAACTGTTCTTGGCTTAAGAAAAGCCTTCCCGTAAATGAAACGATAGGTACCACTCTCTTTTTATCTCCGAAACCGAATAGAACTTTATCGAACCGAATAGAACGATTATATATTGTTTTGCTTACGATATTATATTTGCTACCAGTATCAAGCAAGGCTATACACTTTTCATTGTTGATTGATACTTCTTTACACATAAACATAAGATTAGGTGATATTTTAGTATTACGAACATCTGCGCTATTTTCAGGCTTTTTGTTTCGATAGTCTTTTGCTATGTGGCCAAAATTATTGCAACCAAAACACTTTCTGCCTTTACTCTTATTGTCACATTTCTCAGATAACACTCTTAGACTCACTTTTTTGATTACTCGACTTTTCCCGCATTTTTTCATAACATTTTATTTTCTCTCTTTAAACTCTTTTAGGTTATTAGCATTGTACAATATTGCTTTCTTCATTCTCAAATCATTAATTCCGTCAATCACATACTGCATTAGAGCACTGTTCTCTACATTACGCCGTGATGCCATCTCTTTCATTTTTAACAAATAATCTTGAACACCTTGCCCTTTCTTTATTTTCCGTTCTGACAATTGCATATGTAACTCAGCTCTATTTATTACTGTTTTAAGCTCATTTAAAAGTGATTCTTTCAATGTCGACCAATTTTTAATTCCGCGTTTACTGACCAAAAACATTTTAGCAAGTGCTTTAATAGCTCGTTTAGCAAAAATAAATTTTTGTAAACTATCCCATTGCATTAAGTCAGCCATGTCTTCGAAATCCTCAGTCCATAATTCAACTGATAAAGTTTCATCGCCATAGAAAGGTCGAAAAGAGTCCTCAACGTCCCGAAAATTCCAAGGGAACCTCGGTGGTGGCATCTTGACATTTACTGCACTTTGCATATCAATATTGTTGGCCACGTCTGTAGAGTTGGCTCTTTTCGTTTGGTTTCGCATATTTTCCTTTGTTGCAGCTGTTCTAAAATTCGTTGAATCGCTCACTGCTGACAATATTTCGTCTTTGTCTTGCATATTGCCATCTCTTTCGCACTCATCGTCGTTATCTTGGTTTTGATCATTCTCTGTCTTAAGGTCAGCTAGAAAAGTGCCAGCTTGCAAATCGCGAAATAAATGGGAAGTTAGATTTAACTTATCATGCGAGTAACCCAAAACGTTGCAAATAATCACAAAATCGTTATTTGTTAAATTCTTTTCCACTTTTTCAGACACTTTACTTTTATATAAATCGCCGTTGCAATCAAAATCAAACCCTTCAAAATTTCTTAGTCTTAGGCGATTTGTACGATCGCCTTCTTCTTCGTAAATAAACTTGTGAAACAATGTAATATTAGATTTCTTTTCAGCTTTCAGTGCCTCTTGCACATTTATAAAGTCTTAAAGTTTGCTTATAGTTCTTTTTCACACACACACACACACACACAGATACTATCGGATATCTGTATATACGTCGTTTGCCACGTCACCTCAGTTATCGTCGTGTTCAAACACTTTCTCGTCGTTCGTCGAAAACTTTTTCGTCGTTTGCCGCCAATTTTTCGTCGTTTGATGCTAATTCTTCTTTCGTCGTTTGATTCGCGTCGTTTTGTGTATGTTTGCCTCTTTCTCACTCACTGATGTTACGTTGTACATTGTATATTGAATCTTGTCTTCGTAGGTTTAGTCATGCCTTCTTTGTAGGGTGAGCCCCCATATTAGTAGGAATTTGATTTATTTAATATATACATATTTACTGTATTTTAGTTTATTTAATGTAAAATTATTTATTTGAATAATTAAGTTTAGTTAGAAATTAGTTGTCTTTACTGCTTTACCGCAAGTTGCCAGACCCAATTCAACATAAATATATATATGGGCAAAATAATAGCTGGAAAAAATTATATATATATATATTTATTGATAAATATGGACGGATATATATACATATATAGGCAAAATAAATGTCGGAAAAAATTATATACATAATTATAAATCCATTTCTTTTATTAATTAAAAAAATGATGTAAGTAAGTCGTCTCGCCGACTGACGTATAAGTTATATAAATGTTTATTTATATTTATTTATATTTGATTTATTGCAAGCCACAGTTTTGTGCGCTTGGAGTTGGGATTATAACTAACTGAACATAATTAAATAAACTACCCAAGAACCCTAAGCATTGGCCATCGGAATGCTGACACTGCGCCTCGTGCCGCTAGCAGCGGTCAACGTCTTGCGGGCCGGCTCATGTTACCCAGACCGTGGGATCGCTGACCCAGCGATCGTGGCTACTGCCAAATGCAGTATTAGCTATATTCCTTTGTCCATGCTAACTCCTCCCTCGCTTAAGTGGAGGCCGTCCCCGGACTTCTGTAGGTCAAGAGACTTTTGAAGAGTTGTTACTAAGTTGCGTCTCTGGAGTCTGCGAATGGCCAGATAGATTGCGAACCCAATTGCGACTATCCCAATAGTGACACTGCTGCTCAATACAGGGCCCGATATTATTTTTGAGCGTAGTCCGGTTATATGTCGGAGATTGTTTATGCTCAGTTCGTGGAGGAAAGGCTGGCTTAAGTGTTCCCGGTACCTCGTAATGTTGATTTGTGACTCGGCTGACACCATTGGCTTCTTTCTGAGCACATCATACTTGTTGACAAACGTTGTTTGGTTGATGGTGATCCTGTCGGTGAATGTCACGAGGTAGGTGCCGTTCACCCTTTTTTCGTTGCCGACTTCGTCTATGATGTCCATGGTGGCGTCGTTGATGATAACCATTCCCTCATCCACAACTATTAAAGGTTCCAGGTGACCTGGTCTGGAGCTGCAATGGGCTTGAGTTCCGGCTACTAATTGTTGCGTGCAGCCATTCGTGGGCGATCTTTTGCAGAATGTTGTGGTTACCGCCAATTGGCAACCCTCGACTGAGAATAGCTCCGTACCACAATCAGCAACTACGTTTCTGTTATTAAAATCTAAAATTATGTTATCCCGTTCTACAGGGTAAAGGCTGATTTTCTTACAGATAGATTCTGGGTGAGGATATTTGATTAAAAAGTATAAAATGTTAAAATTTTGAAAAACCTTAATACTACCTACATCTAATAAATCTGACACACTAATATTTGTGAGATTTTTGTTGGTCATTTCATTGACATCCAAGTCATCGAGGATTATTGGGTTCAATAAATTCGCTTTTGCCAAAGTGGTTGTTAGAATTAAATTTTCAAGGTCTGAAATGACCATTCTGTTTTTTGCTAGGATGGTTTCATAAAAGTGTTCGTGATTGACATTTTCTGTTTTACTTATTTGGTTTATGGAATTCGTTATTGCATTTAGTTTTTCCTGTAATTTGTTGTTGATTTTGACTTGCTTATTTTCTGACTCTATTAATTGCTCTTGTTTAAACTTGATCTGTTCCCAGTCGTCAAAATCAGGAGTTCCGGCCACTACTTTCAATGCAGTGCCTAAAATATTTAGGTTTCTAGCGCCTCTATGATGAACCGTCATTGTTTCTATTAGCGTGTCGATTTTCCTAATATCTGTCAAAATAATTCTTTTAATATGGTCTTCCTTAAAGAATTTAATAGTTTCCCTGGTCTCGTCCGCGTATGTCCTGTACGAGGTAATGTTTGTCGTATGTCCGAGGTAGCTATACTCTTTCCAAACTGTCACGTCTCCGTCCAGTATCTGTATGAAGTCTGCTTTGGTATAGTCCGTAATTTTCATGGTCATTGTCGCGTGTGTCCTCAGTATTATCAGTATCAGTGTAAAGTCCGTTCTGTAATTTCTGGTATTATAAAATAGTATTATTACTCTAGTAGTTATAGAAGTATGCAAACCTAATTTTATTTTAAATTGTCCTTATGGACCTCCCTCCCCTTTATAAGAACTTTAGTTCCTAGGTCAACCTCTACAATTCCTTCCTTGTACAAAGGGGTAAGTTTGTTACCAAGGCGTTTGTTTGACTTTACCAAGACTTTGTCACCCCGTTGGTACTTTTTGTCTATTCTGGTTCTGTTTTCCTGTTCCATTTGTTTGCTCTGAGCGTCTTTTATCTTTTTGGCAATTCTCAATCCCTCCTCTACCGTAGTTTCATGAACCGCTTCAATTGGTTTTTTGTTCAAGACTGAATGGATTGACCTGTTATACTTTACTGTTGCTAGTAGTATAACATCGATAGTGTCGCTAGCCTGAGCTGTTATTTTGTCACACCGTGCGATCTCAAGTAATGTGCTGTGGAATCTTTCCACTTGGCCATTAGATGTACTGTGTAGGGGTGGGGCGTTGACGATTTGTATTTCAAGCTCGTTTAATAAGAGGGACCTTATTGTTTCAGAGTTTATCGACCTTTTATTATCGCAATATATTGTCTTAACGTTAGCAAAGTAATTGACTAATTGTAGAATGGCCGGCTTTACGTCAACTATGGCTCTCGATGCTATAGGTTGGACTATCGCAAATTTAGAAAACTTATCTATGCAAGTCAGAAAGAATCTTTTATCTGTGGAAAAAACGTCAATGTGTAAGAGTTCTCCTGCGTAAGCTGGTACTGGTGTGGTACCCAACGTATGTTTTTTTGGATGCCTGTCGTATTTTGCGACAGAGCAGATCTTACAATTGGATGCAATTTCTGTGGTCAATTTTCCCATGTTCGGGAAAAAATAGTCTTGCAAAATTTGTTTCATGTTTTCCTGGGCTGCACGGTGCGCCCTGTTATGTTCGGTCAATACAATTTCTTTTTGTTCTGACTTGTCTGGTACATCTGTAACGATGTGTTTGCAGTACCAGAATTTTGTTGCCGGATAGAGTTCAACCAATTTGTGCTGAATGAGAGCAAGAGTTGGCAGTTCGCAATGTATTGCGTTTACCACTTCAGCATTTATTACATCTTGCAGTGTCTGCAAGAGTGAATCAGGGTTTGATGTGCGTATTATGTGCCTGGACTTACTCTGGAAGAGGACGAATGTCCTTACCGAAGGGAAATCTGCTTCTTCAATCACGATCTGGTTTCGAAAACAATTTAAGGGCTTATCGGATACATCAATAGTGTAGGACAGAGACTCTTCACTGTGGCAGGTTGCCCTATCGGATTCTGAGTCTGGTGTTTCGAGAGCGTTAATGTTCTGACGCGAAAGGGCGTCTGCTACGAAATTTTCCTTTCCTGGCTTATAAATTATTTTTGCGCCATGTCCATCAATATATGCTTTCCAGCGTATTAGTTTTGCATTCGAATTTTTGTCTGATACGGCGAAGGTTAGTGGCTGATGGTCGGTAAATATATTTAGGTCTCTTACCCCGTAAAGGTAGTTTCTCAAGTTTTTTAGTGACCACACTATGGCCAGAAGCTCTCTTTCGTTAGTCGCAAAATTTCTTTCGTTATTACGTAATTTACGGGATATCATGGTAATTGGTCTGCCTTTTTGTGAAAGGACAGCCCCTAGCCCATCGCCAGATGCGTCTGTGGTAAGATCGAATGGTTGTCGATAATCTGGGTAGGCTAAAAAAACTTCTTCTGATGCTAAAATATCTTTTAGCTTGGTGAATGTCCGCAATTGTTCTGAAGTAAAGTCGATTTTTATTTTTCGAGACATGTTTTTGCTGACTTTTCCATTATCGCCCTTTAAAATATCCGTAAGAGGACCTGCGATTTTCGCGAAGTCTTTTATGAAGCAGCGATAATAGCTGGCAAGGCCGAGAAATGATCTGAGATCAAAAAGGGTGCTTGGCATTGGAAAATTTTTGATTGCCTGAACCTTTTCGGGTGAGGTTGTGATACCATCCCTAGATACGATAAATCCCAGATACTCCACACTTTTTTTAAAAAATTTGGATTTTTCCTGTGATACTCGCATCCCCGCGTCCTGAAGGCTTTTAAGGACCCATTCAATGTCCCTAACATGGTCTTCTTTTGTCTCGGAAAAAATAATAACATCGTCTATATAGACGTAGCATGTTGTACTTATCTTTTCCCTAAGGACGTCATCGATGGCCCTCTGAAAAATACTGGGTGCATTTTTGAGACCGAAGGGAAGTCTGCAGAATTCATACTTCCCATTGTTGACAGAAAAAGCAGTTTTCTCCCTGTCTTTTTCTGCTAGTGTTATTTGGTGAAATCCCGATTTAAGGTCCAATGTTGTAAAATATTGGGCCTTTCCCATGTTCGACAAGATTGTTGAAATCATTGGAATAGGGTACTTGTCATCTTTAGTATTTTGATTTAGTTTCCTAAAGTCAATTACTAGCCTTTTTTATGGAAGCCGTTTTCATCTGTCCCTTTTTTGTCGACCACCCAGGTCGGATTATTGTAGGGAGATTCTGAGGGTCGAATTATGCCGTGGGCTAGAAGTTGTTTAACTTCTGCTTTGACAAAGTCCGTAACGCCCATTGGGAGTGGGTATACTCTGGTGTATACCGGCTCCCCATTTGTTCGAATAGTTGCTACAGTATTTATGTTGTATGGCAGAGCCTCGTCAGGGTCTGCAAACGCTCCTACTCTTTCGTCCATCATCTTGTTGAAAGACTTAAGTACCGCAGCCGGGACGTCTGCATCGTCGATATAAATAAAATTTACTTGTGGGCAACGGGTAAAATTAATGGCCTCAGATCCATTTTTTGTAACTATTTGGTTGTTTAGCAGATTGATAGTTGCTCCGACCTTTTTTAAAAGGTCGAAACCAATTATGCCGTCGAAATCTTCTGGGATATTTATCAAGAAGAAATGTGCTTTAAGGCCGAAAATATGTATTGGACATTTTTCCGTTACCTTTGAGGTCCCATGTATGGATCTGACATTAAATGGTTTTTCTGCGGGGGTGATGAATTTTAGTCCCTCCATTGGACGAATAAAATTTTTTGAGGCCCCCGTATCGATAAGTAATTTAATTGTTTTTCCTCCTACTGTTCTCGTGATGAACGGTAGAAGGGAGTGTTCCCTAAAAAATTACAGCATTCTTCATTATCTGACAGGTCATCACTAGCTGCCAGAACGCTTGCCTCTGCTTGTGTCTCGTAGGCTTCTTCCCCAGGGGGATTCTGAGACGTGAAATGGATCTGTTGACTCTTTTTCGACCCGAATCCAGACTTTGTGGACTTGTTTCCCGAATACCTGGTTGGTTGCCTATACTTTGAAGAGGAGTCAACCTCCATGGGTTCTGGTGTTGAGGACGCCTGAGCCCCAGAATTTTGTGGTGGCTTCCCTTTATTATTTGGTTTTTCTTGAACACTAGTATAATGTGGGGTCTTCTTGTATGCCCCTTGGCTATTTTCCGAGGTCTTATTCTGATTAGCATTGTTTCGGAAATTTTGATTCTTTTGTTCAAAGGGACCCTGAGCTTTTTCCTCGGTAGCCCGCGCAAAGCTAGCAGCGAAGGCTGCGTAGTCATGGCTTACTTCAGCTTCGTGCGCTAATGCTAGCGCAGTGGGTAAGTCTTTGGGTTTTGCCGGTAATACTACTGCCCTGAGAGATTTCTTAAGCCCCGACACAAAGGAGTGTAGCGCATCGGACCTAAACTGCTCGTTAAGTACGTTCGCTGACGCTGCCTCATGTGTCATTATCGTTTTATTAGTGAGGAGGGTCAGTGTTTTTTCCACCTCGTCATAATACTGAGACAGCGATTGTTCCCCCTGTCGTAAGGTTCCCAATTTTTGTTGAATAACGCGAATGGGTGTTTTGTCAGCGTAGGTGAAGTCTAGTCGAGCTATGATCGCATCGACATTTTTTACAGTATTGTATGATGCTAGAGTGGAACTAGCGGCACCTTTTACCTTATTCCTGATTATGCCTACTGCTTGGTAGTGGGCGGAACTGCCCCTATAAGGTCGAAATAGTTCGTATGCGAATGAAGCTGCGGAGCGCCATGAAATGTATTCGTTTTGGTTGCCATCAAAATCTGGCAAGGATCTAACAATATCTAATGGTTCCTTACATTCTATTCCTGGGATGATTTCGGCGTCCCTATAAACCTCAACCTCCGGTGCGACTGGTTTTAAACTTTCTAGCTGAGTCCTTAAAGACTCCATTTCGTGGTTTAACTGTTGTGTGAAAGTAGACTGCATCTGTGCAGCCTGGTGATCAAGCGCAGTCTGCACTGCCACTTGCACTATTTTCATCACCTCCTCTGTTGTTGGCATTTTGTGTGTTTCTTTCACTTGCTCACTTTTGCCTCTTATAACCTTTAACAACTCCTCGTCACTACTATCACTATTTTTCTGATTATTGGTGTGCGTATCTTTCACTTGCTCACCGTTGCCTTTTATAACCTTTAGTAATTCTTCGTCACTACTATCACTATTTTTCCGGTTATCTCTCCACATGAACAGACGGGAACAAATATTTCGTTTAATAATGTTAATTTCTTTTGATTCAATTTAAAACAGAGAATGTCAACTTCAACGTTTCAGTTTAAGAACCACCTCTAATGCTAAGCGATTTATTAAATATTTGCACAATCCAAGAGTAATTTATTTAGACAACAAAAATCTCACTTACATTTTCATTTTCCTGTTGCTAAATTTCTCTGCCCTCTTATTGCTGGATTGTGGCCGACGGTATTCTGTTGGAGTTTTTTCTTCCGTTTTGTTGTTGCTGCTTCTCGTCTTTAATTTTTTCTTCGCCGCTGCCGTCACCAGTCCAGTGACGTGACTATGTTGTTGTTTTTTGGTTTTTTATTTTTCTTTATTTTTGTAGTGACAATTTGTTCACTACAATGTTTAAACTTTTTGGGTTTTTTATTATTATTTTTTTTGGTTTTTTATTTCAATTCTATTTTCACTTAGAATTGTTTTCAAACTTTTCAGGCACTTTTAGTTACCGTTTAGTTTGTTATTTAGAATTATTTTTAAATTCTTGAGTTTTTTGTTTTTTATTTCAATTCTATTTTTACTTAGAATTGTTTTTTAAATTTTTGGGCACTTTTAGTGTAAGTTGGGCGCCAGTTATATAAATGTTTATTTATATTTATTTATATTTGATTTATTGCAAGCCACAGTTTTGTGCGCTTGGAGTTGGGATTATAACTAACTGAACATAATTAAATAAACTACCCAAGAACCCTAAGCATTGGCCATCGGAATGCTGACACTGCGCCTCGTGCCGCTAGCAGCGGTCAACGTCTTGCGGGCCGGCTCATGTTACCCAGACCGTGGGATCGCTGACCCAGCGATCGTGGCTACTGCCAAATGCAGTATTAGCTATATTCCTTTGTCCATGCTAACTTATACAATACACTAGTAAAACAAATATTTCAAATTTATAATAACAAATTTTTTTTTTTTTAACGTTTAATATATATTTGTTGATTCTACTCTTAAATTAGAGCCTAACGACAAGTTTGAGATATTTTTCTTAATCTAGTACTTAAGATATATCCAGGGGATATTGCAGGCGGCCCTAATCATTTATTATTGGGTTGGTCTGTCATTTCTGTTAAGACGATTTATATTATTAGTTCGCGTAAGAGAATTGGCAAGAACATTAGGGTGTACATCCAGTTTCGCAGAATACTTTAGTTGTTGAATACCTATTTCAGATTTTACGCTAGGTATATTTAGATCATTTTGAATGTTGTCGTTCCGTATGTACCACGGAGCCCCAGTGATTGATCTTAAAATCTTCGACTGCGCCCTTTGTATAATGTCGACATTGCTGGTACTTGCATTTCCCCATAGTACGGCACCGTAAGTCTAGATGGGTTTCAGTACGGAGTTGTACAGGAGGACTTAATACTCCAGACGTAGAGGTGACCGAGCATTGATGATCCAATGTAAGCTACTCGCTTTCAGTTTAAGCTGTGACTTTTTTGCCTCGATGAGCTTGCGCCAAGTTAGTCTTCTGTCTAGGTGGATATCAAGGTAAGTGACATGAGGAATTGGTACGTTGTTTAGCATTAGAGCTGGACAGGTTCATCTGTTAAGCGTAAATGTAACATGTTTGCATTTCTGCTCGCTGACCCGAATACTCCAGGTTGCTAGCCATTCCTCTACCACCTTGAGGTGTTCCTCTAATTTTGCAGAGGCTTGTATCGGGCATTTGGATCTGCTGACCATTGCCGTGTCATCGTCAAAAGTGGACGTTGTAAGTCCTAAACTCGTTGGTAAGTCTGCAGTGTACAGCAGGTAGAGCAATGGGCCGAGTACCCTGCCTTGCGGTACACCAGCTTCGATTTCAAAGTCAGCCGAGACGGAGCCATTACATCTTACTTACCTTTTCCATGCTCTTGGGAAGTAGCCAATTCTTATTATAGCGTTAAACATTTTGCAGATGTATTGTGTGGCGATGGTAGGGAGTTCTAGGATCATTTTCGGTGTGATTAGGTCATGGCCAGGGGCTTTGTTCGGCTTTATGTGGTTTTTAATAACTGCAGTGATCTCATCCGATTGGAGTTCCGAGTACTCACTATCCGTTAATGTGCTCGAAGGGAGAAGTACAAATGAGTTTGATGTTGGATTTGGCTGGAAAACCATTTTAAGATGTGTGGCAAATACGGATGCGCTCTCTTCGTCGCTGCGGGCCCATCCACCGGTTGGGCCCCTTATTGGTGAAACTGTCTCTGTAGGAGCGCTTAAAGTTGGGTGGGCTTTCCACAGAGAATGTTTAGTGCTGGATGGACTGAGCTTTTCTATGTATTTCCTTTGAGCCCAGATTTCCTCTTGTCTTAACTCCTTGGAGAGGTTGCGGCTGGCATGCCTTAGGCGAAGTTTTGCTGCTGGTGATCGAGTAATCTGTCGTTCTCTTCTTAGACGTCGTTTTTTCGTTACTAATTGTTCTATCCGCCGGTTCGTAGGCCTGACAGCAGGTTTAGCATAAGTAGAGGCATGTGGAGTAGATACTCTTGCTGCTGCTCCGAGCATCGACTCAAGTGCAGAGACGCACATGTCAATGTCCTCTGCAGCATCCAGTTTCGGCGAACAGTCAATGTGGGCACTCATGTACATTTTAAATTTAAGCTAATTTGTTTTGTTATTTGTAAGCATATATGGGCGATCAAGTACTTGAGGTCTTGTTAACAGTGTGAATAGCACTGGAGAGTGATCGGAGGTTAAATCAAGCAGTGTTTCCGCAGTGATCCGATTATGCGGAATCCTCTTGGTTACTGCGAAATCAATCAAGTCAGGCACTTTCTGTGGATCTGTGGGCCAATATGTAGGCCTACCCGGTGAGACGCAATCCATCTTATTGAGTGGGTTGACTATTGTGTTGTACAACTGCTTGCCTTTAGGATTTACCAGGCGAGATCCCCAGTGCGTATATTTGCCGTTATAGTCCCTGCTGCAATGAAGCGTTCTCCGAGTGTGTTAAAGAAACCGGTGAATTCCTTTTCAGAGATTGAGAAGCGTGGTGGGCAGTACAGGGCAACCAACGTAGTGTTGCCGCAGCTGGTTTGGACGGTTATAGGAGTTGCTTGTAGGTGCTGTGTTTCGAATCTGTTGAGGAACGAGTGTTTTATACGGTTTTTGATTAGGATACCAGTCCCGCCATGAACTTTTCCGTCTGGATGGTTTGTTGCGTAGAAGGTATATTTTGGTATTTGAAAGTTATTTTTTGATGTTAAATGTGTTTCCGATATCAGCATGACGTCGATTTCACTTGAGTCTAGGAATAGTTGCAGTTCATTGTTGTGCTTGGAGACGCCATTAGCATTCCAAAGACATAGACGTAGGGAAGCCACTTTTTATTCTCGATAAACTTCTGGATAAGCAGGTTTTGATTCCGCATCAGTTCCTGCATACAGTTTTGCATGAACGTCATACAAGTGGTCATGCTTTGATTAAGTGAGATCAATAGGGCCTCTAAACCACTTGGAGTTTGCTGGCCAAGTTCTGGTGCGCTAGGTTGCGGATTCTGTAGATGGTGGAGTGACGGGGTCTCTTTCGCGGGCTCCGTCTGTCCAGTTCGGAGTACACTAGCGAAGTATACACTAGGATTGGTTGTAGCAGGCATGTTAGATGATCTAACAGCCTTGGCGAAGAATACCTCCGGTGTAGTTTTGGAGGCGTTGAAGGTGATTTTTGGTCCAGCTGGGGGTTTACGCACGATTAGGTGCGATTTAAGATCCATGAAGACAGGCATCCCCTGTAGTTGGCTGTGTGGTTCCCTCCACAGTTACTGCATAGTCTTAGTGCGACGTTGTTTCTGTCCTTGGTGCAAATGCCATCTTTATGATGTTCGCCGCAGCGAATTGTTAGAGGTGTGGTTGTATTCCTGGCAGTTTTTACGCTGAGGTGGTTGGTATCTCTTATGGGGCTCCTCTACGGTGATTCTTCTGTGCAATAGGAGCTGAAGGTTGTAGATTGGATGCACTTCATTTGGCTTCGACCGCTTTGCATCTGGTTGGAGCTCGATTTTAAAGAGCGGCTGTGCGACTTTATTCCTGTTGATGATATTGACAACGGACTTAACCTCAAACCCTTTTTCGGCCAATGCGTCTGCTATTTCTTGAGGTAGGACCGATGGCTAAATCCCCATTAACACAACCTGGAGCCCTTTTCTGCTTTTTAGTTGGTAGGTATAGAAGTTGATGTTAGCATTACGGAGGTACTTTTCGATTATGCGGAAATTGTCCTCAGTTTGGGTTTGACATTTAATTTCTTTTATGTTACCCCTGTTAGAGGGGTTACAACAAAGTTATTTGCCCCTACTGTTTCTACTAGCTTCGAAATCAGGGCGCTGCAGTTGGCTCCACGGATGTATAGAGGGGGTGGTCTAGCCGATTTAACTTTATCCACAGCGCCGGCTTGATCGTCTTGCTGATCGGCAAGAATTTTAAAACTATTTCCGCTTAGAAGTGCTACTCGTTCATTAGTTTTGGTTATTTTCTTTTTTTCTTTTGCGGGCTTAGCTTCCGCTTAGTTATTTTAATATATATATCCATTTCAGTTTGGACAGAAGGCGTTGGGTTTCTTGTCGTGGCTGACTCTGGGCGACTTGTCGATGACGGCTTTAGGCAGGTCAATACTTCTGCAGACGTTGCAGTAGTTGCTGTCAACGAGCTGACGGTGCTGGTCGGTGCAATCGGTGACCCAGTTATTGATATTGATGGAGAAGCACACTGCTAAATTGCTGTTGTGGCTTGCTGTTGCTGAGTGGCTTGCACTTTCGGTGTTTTTGCTTACGGTAGCATTCAGTGGGGTCGGCGACACCACCGAAAAGTACGCGATGTTGCGTTGGACCGAGAGACGACGCTCATGTTGTTGTTGTACAAGTAGTTCTTGTAGCTGTTGCTGGTGGGGATCGAGAGAACTTGGGCCCGAAATGGTGGACATGGCTTTTCCAAAAAAAGTGCTCACTTTGTTGCTGCAATTTAGTATTTATTGCTATTAGAACAAACTAATAGCAATATGATTGTAAATAGGCGTCTCTGAGGCGACTGAGAGACCTACACAATTTTTGCAAACGCGGTCTTTTTATTTTTTACACTAAATTTTTGCGGAGTGCATTAAAAAACACGTCTGTACGCGGTGGCGGTTGAATTGATTGTTACATTTACTTTTTTTTTGAAAATTCTGATTACATGCTTTTTAGAAGCATATTTCAGTATCTCGCTCACGCAAGTTTGCGAGCACCCTAGCGCCCCCACCAGCCAACGGCCAACTGGAAAAATGTTTATATGCATAACTTCGCTATTTTTGGTTTGAAAAGAAAATCGGGTTTGTTTCAATTGCGTGGGCGGAGGGGGGCGTGGCAAAATTTTTTTGCAACATATTTCAAAAGTTCTTTCTTCAAAAGTTCTCGCTACTAACATATAAAGCTTTCAAGCCAAACTTTAAACATAATTGTATGAATAATCATAAGTCAGTTTTTAAGACGCTTTGTTTCAATAGCATACACCCATAGGGTGAAATGGTATATTAAAGTCGCCAAAATGTATGTAACAGGCAGAAGGAAGCTTTTCCGACCCCGTAAAGTATATATTCTTGATCAGTATCAACAGCCGAGTCGATCTAGCCATGTTCGTCTGTCCGTATGTCTATAAAAGCTAGAGTCACCAAATTTGGTATGTACGTAGACTCGTGTATTATCTGCGGTGGTCATGTTTATTTCAAATTTTTGCCACGCCCCCCTCCGCCCACGCAATTGAAACAAAACCGATTTTCTTAAAGACTGTAATAGCTAGAGACACAAAATTTGCTATGTATATTTGCTTAATAAATGCGGATATTTTGTACGTGCAAAGATTTTGTCACCCCCGTTTCCGCCCCCGTAATTTGGACAAACTTGATTATCTAACGTAATTTTCTACCTTCTGTAACCAAATTTGGCACACTTGAATTTGATACTAATACCCAGTAAACTACCGAATTTTATGAAAATCGGACTAAAAATAGTTATATAGCATATCAACATTTTTATATAATGCCGGAGTTGGCCTTTGGCTGGTGGACGCGCTAGGGTGCTCGCAAGCTTGCGTGAGCGAGATACTGAGATATGCTTCTAAAAAGCATGTAATCAGAATTTTCGAAAAAAAAACGTAAATGCATTTGTTATCACAAATTTGAAATATTTGTTTTACTGGTGTATGGTATATCTAAGTCGGCGAGACGGCTTACTTTATTCATTTTTGTGTAATTGTATAATTCATTTATTTCTTGTTTTTTGGTTGATTTTTGCATAAATTTGTTGTCTTGAATATAGTAAGTTTCTTGAATATTTTCTATCAATGTGCTATTATTTTCATCCGGATAGAATATAATTTTCAATAATGACGTTTTAGATATTTGTCTAGGTGTACATATGTGAAATTATGAATATTTCATTCGTGTCTGTTTTTAACCAAATATATTTTTTATGTTTAAAAGTTTTTCTGTATTTATGTTAAATATTTCTTGATGGTTTAAAAGCTTTGGATTAAATATTCCTAGTCTTGTCAACTGCATTCCTAGCTCTATGTATTCTGTAAAATGCTCTAAGTTGAACATTAGTAGATTTAATTTTTTGTCTGCATCTTGTTTAATAGTAGGGTTATTTAGAAGTCCCATATTTTTGTTGACTGCTTCAATGATATGATTAAGTTCATTAGTTTGGGCGCTATTTGCTGATAGGCTATCAATTTTTCGTTCAAGTTCTTCTTGATGATTTGATCTAAAGTGCCGAAAAGATATTTATGTGATGTACCTATTATGTTAATAAGTACTCGCTTATTTCTCTTTATAATTTTGATGCCGTTCATTTCGCGATTTTATTTTTCAACTAAATAGTGAATGTGGACCTTGTTCTTATATGGTTCTGACTGCTCTAGCAGGTTGTTGTAAGTGTTTTGTAAGTTGGTTAAATTTACAGTTAGGTAATGATATTCGAAATCTGAGGGTAAATCCATGGTTCCTGTTTTGAATACAAGATATCCATTAGGTGCCTTTATGGGATTAATTTCAATACTTTGATTATACGTTGAGTGTACCATTGATAAGAGTAGAAATAGTAATGTTGGGATTTCTGAAATTAATTAGTATATTTACTTTGATGAGTTTTCTTTTTCTTTTTGAATTTTGATTTGTAGTGTGTTGTTTGTCTACCTCGGTTTGTTTCAATACAATGTTTGTCGTCAACTTTGGTAATTTCTCCTGTTTTCCTAAAGGTTGTTGTCGTTTTTGATCTAACTAAGGGGGGTATTTATCATGTTTTGAGATCAAAGATATTGAGCTAAATTCCAAATGTTAAATATATCACTTAGTTAATGTATTATGAGTATGTAATATATAGGGTGTTGTATATTGAAATGCTGTATAGAATATAAAAATTTAATTTTATAATGTGTATATACATATGAGCATTTCATTGTAGTTTATACTTATGTTAATTATTGATAAAACATTTTTAATAAATAACATGTTTCCACGTTAATAATTGTTCGTGGAAAAAAAACAGCTGAAATCATACTGTATTGAATAAGTATTGATCAATTTATTAATAATTCTGTAGCATAAAAAACTGTTGAAAAAACATAAATGTACGAAATCAAAAATCGATTTTCTTCTGTTTTTGAGCAAATCTGTCGATAACTTATTCCACTGTGATATCAAAATCTCTCTTAATAGTCATTAGAGCAAGTCCGTTCAGCCTATCTTCTCCAGATGAATTTCTTATCCAATTTTTTAAACGCCTCAAAGTTGAAAAACTCCGATCGCTGCTAGCAATGGTCACAGCTAATGTTGCTCCTATCTTCAATAATTTTGAAACGTTGGGAAAAAGTCGTTCGTTGCAAAGATTTAATGCGTCGATGAATGTCTTCGGATGAGTTTCTGCCCCAACCCAACAGTGTCTCCACAATAGGACATCATTTGTTACTATGGAAACAGCTGCCTCAGTTGCTGTTGGCCATTGATCCATTATTACTTCGACAGTTTCAGAAACAATACCATGAATTGTTTCGGTGGCAACTTGGTCATTGACATTTTCTTTTTTAACCAATTTTTCAGGGAGGATATTTTCAATAATTGACAATGTCTTTTTGTGTTTGACGAATCTGTCAGATAAGGAAGATATGAAGTGATCGAGGAGCGGTATGAATAATGATTGGCGATAATATTCTTCAGCCGAGATGTTTTTGTAATTATGTCGGTGTTTTTGAAATTGAACAATCCTGAGAACTTCAATTTTTTCTCCTATTGATTCAGCTAATTTTTCACCATCAGCGAATACTTTTTTGAACTTTGATGCAACGTTTTCCCTCATTTCTTTCAACAAAACAGCCAAATCATCAGCCGCCGTAACAGCTGCAGAGAGATCAACACTTTTCCCTTGGAGGTAAGAAGTTAAAGGTTGTGTAAGAGAAAAAATTTCGTGGATTATTGTCATCGACATAATGAATGCTCCATTCTCCAATGTATGTAGATAGCTAAAAGCCTTTTTGGAACTTTAAGCGTTTTCACATGAATTAATTTTTTCCAAACTCGAACAAATGGGAAAAAACATTTCTTTGAAGCAGATCACAGCATCAAGTCTTTCAGTGCAGTCGGATACTTTTCCATCACTGCAGTAGCACAACCATTCCATTCTCCACTCAATGCAGATGCGCCATCGTAGCCTTGCGAAACCAAAAACTCCAGACGAACGTTTAATTTTTCAGAAATTTCTATCAATGACGAAGCAAGTCCTCTACCAGTGCAATCTTCGATGGGGATGAACGTTAAAAAATCTTCTTTCAAAACAATCTGGTCGCTAGTTTTTTCGGTATAACGAAAACATAACGAGTATTGCTCTACGCCGCATATATCTGTCGTTCCATCTGCAAGTAAAGTGCAGCACTTACTTGCGTTGATTTTTGAAATAATTTGTTCAAGAATTATGTTCCAGCAAATCTGGATGAGTCCATTTTGAATCTGTGGACTAGTGTAAATTGAAACACGATTTTTCAATGTTGCTGTTTGAAGTAAATGTTGCTTTAATATTTGGTCGCCAGAATTCATCCGAAATTTCGATAGAGATCAAAAGTTTCCATCGTTTCGGACAGGAGTCTCGAGAGATATTGAACCAGAATCACGATGTCCTCTTAAAGCAATTTCTTACCTACCGACGAATATGATTCGACGATGGAACGTAAAATCTTTCGATTACGTTGAATTTCAGCACTTTTTACAGTATTCAACTGCAAACTTACATGAACCATTTTTTTTTCTTTGATAGCAATGAAATTTTCTGATGAAACGATTGCAGCTTTATGATATTCTAGATTTTGGTGCATGCGGAAGTTTTCTTTAGCATCCACCAACGATCAAAAGGGAGTGTTGCTAGAGATCGAACAGACGTGTGACTTCCTTTCCCAACTTTTTACAAACTAAAGAACTAGTCGCGGTCTGTGAGCAGGATTTAGCTACCCTTCCCCTATGCAGTTCACTTCTTTGCGAGTGAAGCAAGCCTGGCTGCACGGCTTTCGGCTGGATCCATAACAATCCTCTGCCTTTGCCTTAGCCGCTCCGTCTCCCGTAACAATTCCCGCTCTTTTTAGGCCTAATCGAAACATAATCAGAAGAAATTTCTGCGTGAGAGTACGACCCAAATTCTCTTTTTTAAGAGGCATTATTTCGTTTGTAACTGAAACAGGAGAATTTGTAGTTAGTGAATGCCCCGCCTACCACGATCGATACACGGAAAGCCGTTGTAAACCCATTCTATTCGCGCTCGCCAGTATGATTTCGACATACAAAATAGATGTTAGCCGATTTTCATAGATACAGGATAAACACAAATATTTCCTCAAAATCGGTCAAGGTCACAACGTGCATTCACGCGATTGGCAAGTGCGCTTCCGGAATCCTCGCCGTCTATAAAGTAGATTTGTAAGAATTTATGTGGTTCGTTTCGCATTGGCAGCAGTGAGCCCATTTTATGATAAACTTGTCCTCTGATTTTGAATGTAGAATTGAATTGTTGACCATTTGTATTAGTACTTTGAACTATTGCTGTCGCTCCGAACGACGTCACTTGAAAGCATGAATTGAATCATCGAATTTACTTCAGGAACACGTTAGAATCTCGATCCGTGCCGTTTTTTCGCTTAATTTAGTTGTTACAATTCCCAACTAATTCTAGCGTTGAAGACATGGTATGGCTATTGCAATTCCGGAGTTCTTTAGCAAAGTCTGCTGATGATAGAACTTGGTAGTTCTTGAAATAGCTATACAGACAACCTGCTCACCTTTTTGTGTTGCCTTTGAAATAATCTTCTTTTGGAAGATTGACCTCGAGCCGGCTAAACTGCAAGGTTTGATTTAAATTTCAATAGGTCGTAATCTAACCAGATAACACCAACGGAAGGCACGCCGTTACTTTGGAATTTTTATTCCAAAAAAAAAAAAAAAACCTTTTTCTATGTGGTACAATATACCGTATATGAAATAACAGGTCGTGATATTAGTTTGGTAAGGCGAAGCTCTTACACTAATTTTTCATAGCGCCTAAGGGTATGCACAAAAAGGTGGTCTTCGGTTTTGTAGGCTTTACCAACTTTTTTCGCTTCATTTGGTTGTTACAATTTCCAACCAATGCACTGTAATATTTTTACATATGAGAAAAGAATCTTACTCTCATTGTGGGAGTCACTTGTTGATGTAATACGTTCGTTTTTTTCTACATCTGCCATGCAACTTATGGAAGTTTTTTGGCGCTCAATTTTCTCACTTGTTTCATTGATGGACTCGGAAAGTCTCGGCCGCTTTATTAACCACATATCCATTTTAGGTATAAAATAACTATAACTTATAATAAGGTATAAATATTATAAAATAACTATTCAATGCTTTTTTTTATAAACCATCGTATTTTTAGATAATCGAGAATAAAAAAAAAAAAACAATATTTGTGCATACCTTAAATAGCGAACGTTGGAGAAGTAATAAAAACGTACGAGGCTATTGTTCACGTCAACAATGGAAAAAAAAGTTTTGATTTTTCGTTTTTTCGTTTACGAATATATGTAAAGAGGATCACAATAATCAGCGATAGAGGTGGCATCACACAAAGATTTTCATCTAATTTAATTCTGGAAAGGGCGTCTGCCACATAATTCTCTTTTCCTGGTAAGTATTTTATTTTGTAATCGAGTTCGTTCAATTTTATCTTCCATCTCTGTAATTTCATGATAGGTTCTTTGATATTGTCCAACCAGACAAGAGGATTATGATCACTTAGAATATCGAAATGTCTACCGAAGAGGTATGGCCTAAAATATTTGGTTGCCCATACGATAGATAGTAGTTCCTTTTCTATGGCTGAATAATTAAGATCATGTTCATTAAGTATTAAGACGTGATCTGAAAATTCTATTTCCTTTTTCAAGAATTCGCATTTGTCTAGTTGTAGTTTTAAATTAGTGCTGCGCAATTAAGCAGACTCTTTTTAGTGATGCCAAATGTTTTTCTAATGATGTGGAATAAACATTTATATGGTCTAAATAGACTAAACAATCTTTATAGATTAGATCTTCCAACAAATTGTTCATACATCTATGGAATGTTGCCGGTGCATTTTGTAGCCCAAATGGCATTTGTGTGTACTCGTAATGACCATATTTGGTGGAGAATGCGGTTTTTTCGATTGATTTAGGATCCACTTGGATTTGATGGAATCCCTTAGCGAGGTCAATGGTTGTGAAATATTGACATTTTCCAAGTTTGTCTAATATTTCATCCATTACCGGTATTGGGAACTTGTCATCGACACTAATCTCACTTAGACTACGATAGTCGATTACTAAGCAGAACTTTTGTTCCTTGGATGCGTCCTCTTTTTTAGGTATGATCCAGATTGGAAAACAATAAAGCGATTTCGATTGATTAAAAAAGGAACATTTAATAAACGAAGCCTACTAGAACATCAACATGCTTTTAAACAGATTCAATTTTACTTTGGTGCGTCTCATATTGAGGTGACCATATGCAAGATCCGTACTTTGAGTTGAGAATTTTGGTTGTGTACGGATCGTCAAACTCTTTTGACCATGGTTTCACAAACCCAAAAACATTCATAGCTTTACTAACTGTAGCAGAAATATGAAGATTAAAAGTTAATTTATGGTCCACAAGAACACATAAGTCATTGGTAATATCTAACCACACTAAGGCAGTGTCATTAATATAATAAGATGCTAAGTCTGGAGTGCATCTATAAAAAGACATAATTTTACATTTAGAGCCGTTGAGGTTTAATAGTTTGGTTTTACACCAACTCTGAAGATTATTAAGATCCGATTGAAGTAGGCAAGAAGACGATATGTTCTTAAAACTGAGGTAAAGCATAACATCATTCGCGTACATAAGCACCCGAGAATGCGACACTACCAATGGAAGATCATTTATGAAAAGAGTGAATAGCAATGGACCCAAATGACTACCCTGAGGTACTCCAGAGGTCACTTGGATGGTCTTAAAAAATGAAGACTTAAAGAGGACCTTTTGTGTATGCATAGAAAGATATTGAAGAATCCAATCTAGCAAAAGGCTGGGGATGCCAAGTGTGTTTAACTTATATAAAAGCAGAGTATGATTATCAGAGTCAAAGGCCTTGCTGAAGTATAAATGTCAGTATAAATGACGTCAGTTTGCACGGCAGTCTTAAACCCTTTGATTGAGTGAGATGTAAATTCTAATAGGTTAGTAGTTGTCGATCTCCGTTTTTTAAACGCATGTTGCGATGACGAAATGATTGAGCTACAAAAATGTTGCAATTGAGATGTTATTATTTTCTCAAATGCTTTGGGTATGGCAGACAATTTAGAAATACCCCTATAATTGGAGGCTTTAGACTTTTTCCCCTTTTTATGAAGAGGAATAATATATGATTCCTTCCAGATGGACGGGAAGGCGGAAGATGTAACGGATAGTGTAAACAACTTAAGTATTGGCTTACATAGGGCCTCTGCGCAAAACCTTAATACGCAGCCTGGTATTCCATCAGGGCCAGGTGCATATATTGGTTTGACGGAACTGAGCACGCTAAGAACCAAACTTTCATCAAACACAGGGTCTAAGATGCAATTAGACGATTGCAAGTGATGAGGATAAGGAGGACTTGCTTGATAAATCGAAGAGAAATAAGTTGTTTTGAAAAACCAGCAAACATATCGGCAATTGCCTGATCATTGTCAGCTTTATTGTTTTGGAAAGACAAGTAAGACGGGTGCACTGATTTCTTACGTTTTCCATTGACAAATTTACAAAATTGCTGAGGATCGCGAGGATACGTTTACATCGCTGAAGATAATCCTTATAGCAACGTGAATTCAGCACCATAAAATTTGATCGAGCAACTATATATAGGGAAAATCCGATGGTTTACCAGATTTTTTAAATCTTGTATAACATCTTGATTTTAAGTTCTTCAAGTTACATAACTCACACGCGGGACACACACATCAAAAAACGACTCAAAAGTTTTAATAAAGACAGAAATGGCAGAGTCCATATCCGTGCAAGTATACAAATGTGTCCAATCATTGGTTAACAAGAGTTTTTTAATTTTAGTAAAGTTTGTCTTGCGAAAACATTGGGTTAGAGGCATCGACTTATTATATCGAGACATAACCCCAAAAGGAAGGTCAATGGTTAAATCCAGAGTTGGATAAAAATTGTCTTCAGGGATAACTAAGGGGTCAGTCCTGGACACATCGCAGTTGGAAGAATCCAACACAAATACCAGATCTACTGATTTGTTATGACTAACGTGGATTTATTTGAGTTAAGCACAACTCAAGCAGACCTTCTTTGAAACAATGTGACGAGGAGGGCAACAGTAATAAAGAATCATATGAGAGGGTCCAGGCAATTCCAGGTAAATTAAAATCTCCCAGAACTACGTGCAAGTCTTTGTCAGAGAGATATGAAGAAACAAGTTGAATAGCTTCCAAATGGTGAGTGTATACTGCCAAGTCGGATTGTGGTGAAAAATACGAACAAGTAAATAAGGCAAAAAAGAATTAAAACAAATTTTAACACCAACAAATTGAATCTCCTGATTGGAAGATTGGACAATTTCAGACAAGAACGCCGAATCAACAGCGACCAAAACACCACCACCATTACGGATAGTCTGATCATGTCTATATATAAAATATTTTAAGTGGAAAATTGAAGCATCAGCAATATCAGGCTTCAGCCAAGTCTCATTAAAGCCATAAATATGAAAGTCAATAGCTAAACTATCTACGTAGGGTCTAGAGTGTTTAGACTTTAGTCCCCGTACGTTCTGATAGGCCAGAGTTAGGGACAAAATTAATTTTTTTACCCGCTAACAGGTGCAGACGAGCCGGAAGGAACGTTATTCACAGAGGCAGGTAGCAGGCTAATCGAAGGCCGATTCTTCTATTTTATTGTATGCTCTTTTACAACAAGGTGTTCCAGCCAAATATCTTTGTGACAAATTGAAGGACGAAATGTCCCGAGTATATGAAAAACGTATCTTTTTCACAGCAATGTTTGATGCTTGATTTTTGCCCTGGATTGGATCAAGCCTCGAAATAAAAATTGGCTTTTTGGGTGGAACTACAACAAGGGAACTAGAAGTACTAGGCACAGCAGTAGCGGCAGCAGCAGACGCAGCATCCGCTGAAGCAGCCAACACTTTACTAGGTCCTCTTGTAACTACTTTATTGGCAACATTCCTGGAAACGGATGTGTGCACGGAGGGTTCGGAAACTACAACCGACATCGTGTTAGTAGGTGGTATACGGTCTCCAGGAGAAATGGGAAGAGAATCCACACCTGCCAATGCCGGACTCCTAAACCAGGCCCTCTTTCGCTTCGGAGATTCAATCAAAAGTTTAGAACTTCTGAAATGAACCTGCATGGAGCTAATGAACGCCAGCTGACAGGGTTTTAAACGCATCCCCAGTCCGTTTCATAAAACTTCGCATCTCGAGCTCCAAGCCACGACACGAATCACAGCCCCATTTAAGGCCGCCACCCTGTGCAATACTATCCCGCGCCTTGACTGTGTAACCAGCACATTTAAAGTGCATTACATTGTCACACAGCCAACAGAAAGTCTTCACTGGTCTTGCTGGGATAATTGCAATTATATTTGCTCCAAACAGACATTTTCAAATAACAAATTATAAATCAATTTGTAAATCAAAAGGGAAAAATGTATATATGTATTTGTTAAGAGAGGCGTATACAAACGAAAGCAAAAGCTAACTGCTAGAAAGAGAAAACACAAAAATAAGAGAATATTTTTTCCCTTTTTTTCTGTATTAAAACACACAATAACAAAAACTTGTCACAAGAGCGAAGTTAACGGACACGAGCGCGATCAAAAAAGAAAACAAAAGGATAACTTAACACAAACAAAAACAAACTAAGAACTGTAAATTGAGAGCGCGGGTGAGAGCGAAAAATAGAAAGAGATCAAAAACTAAGCAGCGCAACAACAAAATTATATTTGCGTTTGTTAAAGTTTGGATATTAATAAAAATAAATGTAAATAAATTTAACCCAAACTTCGCGATGAGTAATGCGTTTATTAAAAATTGGTAAAAGCAATGAATTGATTTGAATTGAATATTATAAATTAACTTCACGAAAGAACGAAAGAAAATAATTAAAAAAAGAGAGCGCAAAAAAAAACACGACGAACTTCGATGAGTGACAATATTATTGTTCGTGGAGGGGCGGAAGGATCCAAATCAAGTACAAGTAGTTGGCGGGTGCCAATTTCTTCGAGTGGTGAGCGAGGGATGAATTAATAACGCGCGATAACTTCGGTTAAAAAACTTATACTTTATTATGATATATTCACAGGTCGCCCGACACACACGAAATGTTTCGGGTTAAAATATGTACAATTCGAAAGAAAAAGGGTACCAATGAAAAAGAACGGGTGTTCGGGTTGAAAAATCGTACTGAAGTGAAATGGCGGCGCCCATCAGAAAATCAAGTCACCCCTCCTGGTGTGACCGTAGACGCCGAGGATCAAAAAACCCTCCTCCCTCCTCACTGCTCTTCGCCGCTCGCTGCTGTTCACCCGGTGGCGTGAACATACCGGCCCCCTTGCAACATGTTGCAATTGCCACCATGGACATATGTAGGATGGGGGACGGCAGCGTCCTGGAGCGCCTAGATGCCGCAGGAGCCGGAGATGACCCAACCGAACACGGTGCTCTGGGCCGCTATGACCGGGCACACAGCCTGGTTGGATGACCTCAGGATAGAGGGCTGCCCCGAGCACCGCGGATATCGACGCCGGCCGATGGAAGTTGGGGTCGGCCAGGATCAGGGTGGCGAATTTCTCCCGGACCGGTGCCAACACTTCCCGGATGGGAGTACGGATGTGCAGGTCCTCTTCGACCCGGAAGATGACATTCCGCCGGAACGTACGGTCGGACCTCGACTCGAGGACGGCCGTGCAGGCTTGGTCGACCCCGACCTTAGTCACAGCCAACCCCACGGACCGGGCAAATGACGAATTGATGCGGGTCCCAGCCGCGCATGCATCGAGGAGGACGCGGGTCTCGAAAGATTTCGAACCATTGCCCAACCGAAGGACCGCTGTTGGCATCATGGTCGTCGTCCTGGCTTGGAGCTGAGAGGAGAGTGAGATTTCGGGTGCGACTTCCGGAGAAGCGGAGCGGTCGGACGAGGACCGGGAACGTGATGGTGATGCTGGTGCAGCACGTCGGGTGGAGGATGACTGGCTGCGACGCTGGGCTCCCGAGCGTTGTCTTGTCGGTTGGTCGGCCATATGGAGCAACGTATGGTGCCTTTGCCCACATCGTCGGCAACCGTGGCGAGTCCGACACGCGTCGGATGAGTGCTCATGCGCCAAGCAATTGGGGCAATACTTATTGATCAGCACCGCTCGGAGCCGCTTCTCCCCTCTGAGGTTCAAAAAACGCTGACACTGCCGTAGTGCATGAACCCCCTGGCAGACCCGGCATCGGTACACGTTCGTCCCGTGTGGAACCGAACGCTTGCTACGGCGGTGCGGCAGACGCTTGGGGGCCATGTTGCGGTGGAGGTGCTAGTTGAATGAACTGTAACGAAAAAGATTAAGTAGGGAGGAGTGGATTAGTCGATGCGCGGGAACGGACAACATGCACGGAGACGAGGACATTCGCACGGAACATAGAGGGATTGGACGTCACGCTAGGTCTTTAGGCTCAGGACTCCTGTTGTCTGGCAACAAGATGAGTTTCGCTACGGGTCTTCGGATAGACCCACGCGCTGTTGTGACATCAGCCACTCGGAGGAGGCCGTCTGCCCCGGGCAGAGTGCGCTCAATTCGCCCTAAGCGCCACTCATTGGAGGGGAGATTGTCTTTGGAGACGATCACGAGGTCGCCGGTTTGGAGACTACGAGCCGGTGATTTCCACTTATTACGCTTGTGGAGCTCCTTGAGGTATTCACTCTTCCAGCGGCGGCAGAAGGTCTGCTGGATTGCCTTTAGTCGCTGCCAGCGATTGATCAGCGACATAGGCTCGACCAGGATCTCCGGTTCCGCGATGGCCACGAGCGATCCTCCAATCAGGAAATGTCCAGGGCTTAGTGCCAGCAGATCCTCTGGGTCCTCGCTCATGGGAGAAATTGGCTTGGAGTTTAGGCACGCTTCGATCCGACACAGGAGAGTGGAAAGTTCCTCGAACGTGTACTTAACAGCCGAAGAGGACTTGTAAAATAAGGTCTTAAAACTTTTGACCCCGGCCTCCCATAGTCCTCCCATATGGGGCGCGCTCGGCGGAATGAACTGCCAGGATAAAATGTGCTGGGGAAATGCCTTCATTATACCAAGCTTGGTGGTGTTCAGGAAATCTCTTTCGAGCGCCTTTGAGGCTCCTACGAAGGTTTTGCCATTGTCGGAGTAAATGCGCTGTGGGCATTGTCTTCGACAAACCGGGAGAAGGCTGCGAGAAATCGTTCCATGGTGAGGTCGGAGGTCGCCTCGAGGTGGATCGCCTTCGTGCTGAAACACACAAAGACGCAGACATAACCCTTCGTAATGAGACACGCGCGCCCGGTGTAGTTCTTGATCTCGAACGGCCCTGCGAAGGTGCGCAGATACCGCACCATCAGTTGATTGCCGCCATGCAACGTGATGCGGTGGGCGAATTCAACAAGCAGGCGCGTGAAATGAGTATTGTAGGGAAGGAGAATCGGGTGACGTTCATCGTACCGGAGGGACTCAGAGGCCCGGTGTCGTCAACAGGCGCGGAGTATCCCATGCTGATCGAGGAAGGGGTTTAAGTTGAGTAGCGTGCTGGATGTCGGAAGGAGTCGCCCTTCACCCAGGGCCCGTATCTCCGCGATGTATTCTCGACGCTGGGAGGTCCGGATCAAGGCGCGCTCGGCGGAGAGCAATTCCTCATTGATGAGGTGGGCTGTGGAAGGCGTCGACGTCCCTTTGGCGGCGAAGCGTAGGATGTGACTCGGTGACGCGGTGACTCGCAATGCCTTACCGTAATCCGAGAACGGTTCGCTTATGTCATTGAGTAGGGTGGTCGCGGCGGGTAGGGTGGTTGCTCCAGCGGGGTGTCTGGAAGTTCATTATGGAGAGTTGGCCAGTACTCGGGGTCCCTCTGGAGCCAGTCCGGCCCATGCCACCAAAGGCTACTGGCCAATAACTCGGCCGCGGAAGTTCCGCGGCTTGGCAGATCAGCAGGGTTGTCCTCGGAACGTACATGTGACCAGCTTTGGCCACCGGTGCTTTTGGAGATGCTGGATACCCGATTGGCAACGAAGGTGGACCAACTACATAGGGGTTTGTTGAGCCAGGCCAACACAATGGTGGAGTCGGTCCAAAACTGGGAGGTCTTGAATGACACAAATCGCCGCTGTTCGGACATTTGAACGGAAGGGACACAATATATCGGCCGTCCTTCCCTCTTCGCGTAGTCTCCTGAAAATTCCGCTCGCAGAATACATCGTCCTCCTTTTCCGGCTTTGCAGGAAGGTCTTCCACCTCCCAAAACTTGGTGAGAAGTACATCAAGTTTTGCTTCTGGATTGACTCGCGTCCGTGCAGCGAAACCTAATCGAGTCACCGGAGTGTCAGGCATGATTGCTCCGCACAGAACCCATCCAAAGATGGTTTCCAGTCCAACAAAATCACCAATATCCTTTCTGATCCGCTCTCCGAGGATGTGGAGAAACAGGTCTACATCGATAATCATATCAATAGGCGCGGGCTTTTTGTAGTACGGGTCAGCCAAGGGGCGTTCGAGGCACTGCGTCGGAACAGTGTTTCGGAATAGAGCCGTTGGAATGGCCCCCGACAATTTGGATACGACCAGAGCTGAGACCTCAATCTTGTTCAGCCTGTCACACGGAGGAGACAGCATCAGCAGACACACTTTGTCGGCACATCCTCCGTCGCTCTGGCCAGCAACTGCGTCGTCGACTGGATAAAAACGAGGCTGGACCATGTTGAAAATCCGTTCGGATATAAAAGTGGAATCGGCCCCCGAGTTGATCAACGCACGAATATAGTGCTCCAACCCACGATGAAAAACGGTGACTATCGCAGTGTCTAAGAGCCCTCTGCCTGGAGTGGATGCAAAATAACTTTGTGCATTTGTGAGCTAGCCGCCTGAAGACGGACGCTCGGTGGCGCTGAATGGCGGGACTTGCGCAGCGGACACGGACACCTCACTAGGATGCAACAAGATATGATGACGTTCCTTGCATGTATGACAATTATGCGCACTTGAGCAGCCCTTCACTTAATGACCGCGAGCGAAACAATTCAAACAGAGTCCCTGCTGTCTAATGGTTTCCAAACGCCTCTGAACGGGCATGTCAAGGAAGCTTGGGCAAAGCCGTATTGGGTGATTTTCGCGATGGCAAAGCTTGCAGACGACGTTTTGAGTTGGGCTTTCACGGGGAACGTTTGGACCTTCATCGTCGCGGAGGAATTGCGGGGGCCAATGGTAATGGCTTGGACATTTAGCTCCGACTTATGTTCTTCGGTGGCATCCAAGACACGATACCGATCGGTGAGAAATTGGTTCAAATCGTACCAAGTGGAGACGACAGTCTTATTTGGCACTGATTGTTCCCACAGGAGGATTGTGGCCTTCGGCAATTTGGCAATAAGTAAGACATCTCAATTCTCAGTGCTGACACCCGAACGCTCTAGAGCGGTAAGACCCCCTTGGAACGCAGTCTGCAGTTCTCGCAATGCTTTGCCCGATTCTAGCACCACCGCGGGAATCTGAAGGAGTTGTCTGGCTTGAGTCATGACAAGCAGACGGCTATTTTCGTACCGTGCTGTGAGATTCTCCCATGCAGCCTGGAAACCTTCATTTGTCAGGGGGGACTTTGCCACGATGGTTCTCGCTTCCCCACGAGTCTTGGCGTTCAAGTGATAGAGCTTCTCCACTTATGACAAATACGGATTGGCGATATAAATGGCAGCGAACAAATCGCGGAATGTGGGCCATGCTAGGCTGTCGCCATCAAAGGTCTCCACCTCACACGGAGGAACTCTATGACCCGGAGGTCCCGACGGAGCGCTAGGCTGACGTCTAAGACTCGCCATCTCTGCCGAGAGCTGCTCGATGCGCTCTCCGAACAACGTCCCGCATCGCACATACGCCGCGTAAGCGGATTCGTGCTTCGCTTTGATGTGGCTTATGTTGGCTAGGCTGTCCTCGTCTGGTTGGGCCGACAAGGCCTTGTGACACCGGGAGTATTCCATCTCGGCGGTTGACCAAAGGGATTTGAGCTGCTCTAAGTGCATTTTAATGGAAAATAAGGGCACTTCAGAAGTTAGGGCTTCACTCTCACGAGCTTCGAACAGAGTCAAAATGTCGCATGCCAGAACGAAATCGGAGAGAGACATTCTGGATCGTTCTCTACGCTGTTGGGATACGGATCGGGTGACGGGAACGTCAGAACAGTGCGTTACAATAACGTGCGAAATCTGAGCCTCTACTGAAAGCTTGGAACGCCCTTTGTGTTCGCTGGCGTCTTTAGCCGAGACTATGCGCCCTTTAGGTAGGCTGGACGAAGACGGACGGGACCTTGGGGATTCGCTGAGGCTGCGAGCAGACGTGGACTTGCGGGGAATGTCCGTACGCTTCGCGATCACCGGAGTCTTCGGAGGCCGAACCTTCTCCGGAGTTACAGAGGGAGACGAAAGACTGTTAGACTTCGGCGTAGTCTTGGACGGCTCCGTGGACATACTCAGGGGACGTCCTTACCGACGAAGACCGCGCTGGTGCGCAACGAGAAAAAAAAGAAAAAAGAGAAGTGGACTGTATGAGGGCGCAAGAATTTTCTCACTGTGCCCACAGGATTGCGGGAGAATTCTCTTACGCGTGGCTTGGAAACGGAGCCCTTTTAATAGGGATATATGCGGAACAATGTACGAACGCACGAATGCAGATCGAAAATTACACGTAGCTGCAGAGGAGTGATTACAACACAAGTTTAGCTGGATTCGTAAGTAACGATGGGAGTACGTATAAGACAAACACGCGAACGATGTATAGGCCAAAGAAAAAGTATGTGTTTTTATATAAATCTGGGTCGGGATATATATATATGCGCAAAATACAGGCCGAAAAAATTATATATACAATTTGTGAATAGGGACGGATATATAAATATGGGCCCAATAGTGCTGGAAAAAATATATATGTGTATTTATTTATAAATATGGGCGGATATATATATGTGCGGAAAATACTGGCCGGAAAAATTATATATATAATTTATAAATATGGACGGATCTATAAATATGGGCCCGATAGTGCTGGAAAAAATATATATGTATTTATTTATAAATATGGACGGATATATATATGCGCGCAAAATACTGGCCGAAAAATTATATATATAATTTATAAATATGGATGGATATATAAATATGGGCACGATAGTGCTGGAGAAAATATATATATGGATTTATTTATAAATATGGGCGGTTATATATATGCGCGCAAAATACGGGCCGGAAAAATTATATATATGATTTATAAATATGGGTGGATATATAAATATGGGCACAATAGTGCTGGCAAAAATATATATGTATTTATTTACAAATATGGGCGGTTATATATATGCGCGCAAAATACTGGCCGGAAAAATCATATATGATTTAGAAATGTGGGTGGATATATAAATATGGGCACGATAGTGCTGGAAAAGATGAATATGTATTTATTTATATATATATATATATATGGGCGAAAAAACGGGAGTCGGAAATAATGTGGTTTGAATTTGGCGCGCTTGAGCCGCCTATCGATATCACGACTCGACTCACGTGTCACCACTACTCCGAAAACAGCTGTCGGTCGCTGTTTACAAATTTGTTTTTTGGTTTTGTCGTATTTATTATTTTTTTTTGTGGTTGTGCGGCGGGGAAAAAATATAAAAAGAACAAAACAAACGCTTTTACACACCGCGAATGTTGTGCGCGAAAGAAAGCAAAGTAAACGATCAGTGCGTGTGGACGGATGCTTGATATATGTATGTACGTACATACGTAAGTACACAGGTAGGTATGTATGGATGTATGCACGCGCGTCGTTCACACAAAAAACGTAAGTAATTTGTTATTTAGTTGGGTTCCTTTCCCCTCCTTTTTTTTGTTAAATCAATGTGCGACACCAAAATAGATTATGTGTTGTGGATATGTACATACGCGTGCATCAATATATGACGATGTATGTATGTATGTAAGCAAGTGCACCGGTTTGCGGATACGCGTGAGGATATTAATTTTGTAATTGAATCAATTCGGACAGACCCGAAATCGCGGTGTCTACGTTAATCGCTATTTAAATCTTTTGTTCTGTGGTAAAGTGCGAATGAATTATATGTACAGGGATATATACATATGCGCGTACATCAACAGATGACGATGTATGTATGTAAGTGGATATGCCGGTGGGCGAATACGCGCGTGAGGAAATTTATTGGGCACTGGAAATAATCCGAACACATCAGAAATCGCGGTAAACACTTGGATTACTATTTATTTTTTTTTTTTTTGTTTACAACACTTTAATAATTTCTTTGTCTTTTTTTTTTAACCTTTACGCGAACTTGGCGAACAGCTGTGGAAAATACATGTACATGTGATGCAACGAGTTTTACATATGTATGTACGTATGTAAAAATTGGACAAGTGCGACAGAAAAAAAACATAAAGAAAACCCTGTAGTGGAATTAAAACCGAACGTTGGACAAACACGTTAAGGATTGGGAACTACCATGTAACCTTGGAATAGGTCAGGTATGTACATACAATATATATAAAAGTGTGCAGGTCGCTATGGAAGAGCGGGAAAACCTCACACTTTTATTCGTATGTAGGGGTAAATGAAATGAATAATGAAATTTTGCACTTATCAGGAATTCCACCGATGCAAGCTGGAGGAGCGGAAGGATATCCGGCTCGAAGGACCAATGTTCGTGGAGGGGCGGAAGGATACAAATCAAGTACAAGTAGTTGGCGGGTGCCAATTTCTTCGAGTGGTGAGCGAGGGATGAATTAATAACGCGCGATAACTTCGGTTAAAAAACTTATACTTTATTATGATATATTCACAGGTCGCCCGACACACACGAAATGTTTCGGGTTAAAATATGTACAATTCGAAAGAAAAAGAGTACCAATGAAAAAGAACGGGTGTTCGGGTTGAAAAATCGTACTGAAGTGAAATGGCGGCGCCCATCAGAAAATCAAGTCACCCCTCCTGGTGTGACCGTAGACGCCGAGGATCAAAAAACCCTCCTCCCTCCTCACTGCTCTTCGCCGCTCACTGCTGTTCACCCGGTGGCGTGAACAATTATGATGCCATCTTGGATTGGAATATGTTTAGAACATTAAACGAAAAAATTTTCGGGGGCTTGGGCCTTAATTGCTTACAGCTCCTTAACTTATTTCAGCACAAAAAGTCTCGATCACGGGCCAACCTTATATTTGATATCTGTAATGGCGGCTTGACACAAGTTTCGCACTTTTGTTTATTTAATGCTACAAAAAAAGGCAGGTATATCAGACAACCTTAGATTCGATATTCGTAAAAGTCGCTTATTTCACAGGTTTTGCACGCACTAAATATATTTCGTTTTATCCTCCTGGAAGTCCTTAGCGATGAATTTGGTTTAGACACCGACGAAACCGTAGAAGACCTGAGTCCGCGAGTTCGTCCAAGTGAAAATCACCAACCCATGGTATTGAGTCGACTCGCTGAACTGAAAACGCAGTTAGGCACAGGAGACAGGAAATTAGACATAAAATCCCAGTCTAGAACAACCTCGCCTCCTCCTGAAGAAATTGTTTCTTAAGTACCGGTGCGACAAGAGATTAACTACTTTTCGGAACCGGCATCAATGTTCTCCCTGTGGATCCCCGACACCTTTCGGTATCCGTGTCTCAAGGAGCTCATGAATCTTTGGCAGGTCTTACTACGATGAGCTACGCCTCGATTACCGAACGTATAACCAAATGGGGCATTTCTTTTAGCGAATATACCGAACACATCCTCTTTATAGAGCAGGTAAAGACCAAAGCTGCCACGTACCGCCTGAGTTTGGAGACACTGCCCCCGATGATAGCCATTTTATTGACCGGACGGGACGAAGGTCATCAGGAACAATACAAAGAATATTTAGTGGACCTCGAAAATCCAGAAACTTTTGCAAGTTGGTGTTCAATTTCGAGACTGCCGAATTAGAGCAAAGTAATAGCTTTGCTTCCACTTATGACTCTGTGCACTTTTGGAGGAAAAGTGACGTGGCTCAAAATAAACTTTTTGATTATGCAACAGCCAACTTGAACAGGTCATCTAGACCTGAAGTGATCATCTATCATGGACACTCACACTGCTTGTCACAAATGTGGAGAAACTGGTCACTTCGAACCTTTGCCACTTTGACAAACCCAATAGGCCTGCCAAATCCCCAATTCGTCCATCGGTAGCTTCGGGTAACAACACCCAGTCTAAGGCTCTTACAAATCTGTAAGGTCCCATAGAAACATCCCATTCGCACAAGCATATATCCGACTTTCGGCCGAGCGGTAAATTTGCATATCAAGCACGCTCGGCGTTATCACCTCCAGTGTCAGACGCCGACCTTAGGAACCCATTCCGTCAGCCTGGCGGCGAAAAGGAGCCAACAGCTAGGATGGACACCCAATTGGTAGAAGCTGAGATCTGTGTGGAGGATTCGTCGCCAACGGAATCTTCCACCATGGTACACGAGACACAGGGGCCAAAGATCCAAGCAATCCTCGAAGCGGAAATCGCTAAATTTAATGGACTTAACTGCGTCACCCAGATAACACAACATGTCATGTCTTAAGAACCACCGATCCATGAAGCAGAGATATCAACGGCGCAATCCTGCTCAACAACAGATTATCAATGAAACTGTAGACGTCCTATAGAATGAAGACCGTATCGAGTTAGTAGGCAAGAAGACCGGTGACACCCGCATGTGTATAGACTTTCGAAAACTGAATGCTCAATCGGTACGCAACGCCTATCCCTTGCGTCATATACATCATATTCTAGATAAATTAAGGAACACTAAATGTATCTCTACTCTAGACTTAAAGAGTGGGTATTGGCAAAGACTTGTTAAAGTCAAAAGTAGATAAAGCATAGCTTTCACAGTGAACGGACGCGGTTTATTCCATTGAAGAGTCATGCCCTTTGGTCTACACTCGCTTATCTGGACGACATCACTATTATTAAAGAGACTCTTGAAGAACACGTTTCACATCTGCTAGATCAATCGAGACAAATATCGTTTCTTCAAAAAACGTATACAATTTCTAGGTCATGTCGTCAGCGTATGGATATTCTGGTCCAGAAAAGGTGGCGGCCATCTGTAACCTTCCGTCCCCAACCAATGTTTGCGAATTATGTTGATGCTTGGGAATCGCCAATAGGCGAATAATAATTCGGCTACTGAGAAGGAATGCCTGGCTATAGTTTGGGTGATCATGGGCACTGCAACAATACGAGTTCGAGGAACATTATAGACGATGACCTGTCGCGGCAGCCTTTGGATGTGCTACACTTGACCCAGCAAGCGAATCCGGAATGTAAATGGTTAAAGACGCGGCAGCAGGTAATGGAACGCCCTGCCCATATTCCAGAATATATATTCGAGATCGATCAGATCTATCGCAGATGCGATCCACACCCGGATGATTACTTTTACATCGAGACCAAGTACTCAAAGAATGCCACGATGAGGTCACGGCTGGCCACTTGGGAATCAGGAAAACCACCTTGCGAGTGACGCAAAGGTACTATTGGCTCGGCCTTTTCCGAGATGTGGTTCGACGCAAACGAAACCTGCTGGGAAGATGCTCACTAGGCAAGAAGTCTTTCGAAGTGTGTGTGTACCGATTTCGTGGGGCCTTTGCCGCGTTCTAAGCAAGGTAACACGATGGTACTAGTTTTCTTAAATTTGTAAGGCCACTTCAGCGGCCATGGAGAAGTCGTTTCGTGAAAGGATCTGTGCCGGTTTGGTGGCCCCCGCTCCCTCGTGAGTGAGAATAGTACATAGTTCACTAGTATGGCCTTCGAATACTTCTGCAAGATGTCCGGAACTATGCCTTAGCACACGGCTTCATATTCTCCACAGCAGAATCCCAACGAACGGGCAAACAGAACCATCAGGACCATGATCGCTCAATACCTAGAGAGGGGACTAAGCACTTGGGATCAATGGCTTCCAGAAATGACGTTAGCTATGAATTCTAGCATCAACGATACCACTGGATTCAGCTCGGCATGCCTTGCGCTTTATATCTATCTAGTTCCGACGAGCGCGTGAAACGGATAAAAGATATTTTTAAGTTGGTACACGACAACCAACGCAATGCCTCCCAGGATCAGAACAAATACTAGAACTTAAGACGACAGAATTGGCGTCCTAGCATCGGAAGCATGGTCATACTCCAACAACATCTGTTGTCTAATGCCTACGAAGGATTCAATGCCAAACTGGTGCCTAAGTATAATGGTCGGTACAATATAATCAAGATTCATTTCAGCAATGTCGATTATATCGCCTGCCCAACGTAGCATTGACATAGCCAATCTACCGAATCTGAATATTGTATCTTAGTTTTAATCATACTTCGTTTGTAAAGCGTACTCATAGGGCCTCGTTAAGAAAATTCAGAGAACAGACTAGTTTAAAAATATCTCATATTTCACAGCATGTCGCAACCAAACAAAGAAAACGAGGATCACGAGGCAGATATCGCCAGGATCGTAGAGCAGATGGTCTCCGTCTGGGAGCGTGAACAAGGCGTAGTATAGTAGTACTACTAGTATATCGTAGTATTTGCCTTCTGTCGATTTTCTAAAATGAAACAAAAAAAAAAAAAATAATAAAATCCAGACTACACTTGTTTGGTTACTTACTTTTGAAACATTCATAGTTTCTGATATTCTTTGGTTTTCTCCAGAGTAAAATTTTAAAATTCAATCGTGTGTGTATTTCAGGAAACCGCTGGCTATATAATTATATATAAACACTCACAGGCAGAAAAATGACGCCACTTTAAATAATGTTTAAGTACTTGCCTTGTTTTGGTTGCACTTTGCAAAAGCATCATAATGCATTTTATACCATGAACCCATAGGGTGAAAAGGTATATTAATGTTGCCAAAATGTACGTAACAGGCAAGAGGAAGCTTTTCCGACCTCATAAAGTAAATGTATTTCTTCTTGATCAGCATCAACAGCCGAGACATTCTAGCCATGTCCGTTCGTCCGTATGAATACCTAGATCTATCTATAGGTACTAGAGCCGCCGAAATTGGTATGTAGACCCGTTAAGAATGTACAGTTATCGAGTTCATTTTAAATTTTTGCCACGCCACCAACCGCCCACGCAAATTAAATTAATTAAATTTTCTCAAAGACTATTCTAGCTAGAGACACAGAGGTGTAATAGATCAGTATGCGCGCAGATTATGTTTGTATAAAAATTTGTCCACGGCCCCTTCCGCCATCATAATTTAAAAAAAGGTTCGCCTCCCGCAATTCTTGGACTAACAAAATCAAATTCGGTATACTAGTTAGTCTTACTCATTTCTACCGATCTACCAAATTTGATCAAAATCAGACTAGAAACACGCGAAATATACGTTCAAAACTGTTTTACTAGGCGGTCCTAAGGGCCGGAATCGACAGTAGGCCAGTGGCCAGTGAACACAAGTGTTTTGAAAGAGTGAGGGAGATAGCAGATGCTATGATGAGACATGTAAAATAATTTAATAAGCCTACATTGGTTTTTCGAAATTCAAAATATTTATTTTACCTGTAAGTCATCGAAGCTCTAGTCTTAAACGCGATTTATTAAAAAAAAATAATAGAATAGGGCGCTGAAATATTTCATACAGCCTCAAATGACGAGGTATTCTACAACATATCTAAAATTCATCCAAATCGGTGATAAAGCTATAGAACTGAAAGCTTTGTTATCTGTATTCAAAAAAAATTATATTTGACAATTCGGTATTAGTATAAAATTTTATCAAAGTAAATTAAGTATGTCATATAGCTCCCACAGCAACGATCCGTCAAAAACAGTGACTTTTAACAAGAATTTCCTTATAATTAGCGAAATGCTAAATGCTCCATGCTAAGATTTGACGCTGCCGATGTTTATTTAAAATTTATGAGGTGTTTTTTCAAGTTTTTTCAGGAGCATTTCAACAAACTACCTACTTAAAAAGAAGCTTAAAAATATAGGGTGTTCAAAAATTTGCAAAAATTCGAAATTTACCAATTGCCGGGCATTTTTTTTCCATTTAGCCAAAAAAAAACCAATAAAAATTTGGGCCGATCGGATAATGTTTAATAGGCGCGGAACTCACCTAAAGTTTTTAGTGTGTTGTTCCCATATAAACATACATACCACCATACAAATATCAAAAGAGTGAGCGAGATAGCGTGCTATGAAATAAAATGTTAATACCTTGTTAACAGTCTTGATGTTATTTCACATAAAGAAAAGAAGAATAGAGACAAATGTTTCGAAAAAAATGGGTTCAATTTAAATTTTTATAATTATGATTGACTAGATCACTTTTTATGGTAGTTTAGCTAGTTAGCTACAATGGTTTAAAGTTCCTAGGTGCACCAAAAGTGGAATCTTCGAATGTCAAAAATATTGCTGAGGCATTTTTTGACAGGCTAGTTAAATGGAATATAGTTGATCAAGTCAATGGCTCACGGAAGCAAATAATGGCATTTACTCAGGAGCAGCAGTTCTATTGGAAAAAAAAGTCTGGATGCAGTTGAATAATCCCACCATACCGCCACCTCATGTAAAAAAGTAAGAAAATGGTTTGTTTGATGTTTGCATTTTCTTAGTCTAAATTTACATTAAAGGATGGTTTATATGTAGAAACACCTTTAAAGCTCGTTTCCATGATATGAACCATATAAAAATTGCTTAAAATATGCAAATACTTACTGACGCGGGAATTTCGTCTATACTGTTGAAAAAAAATGAGCAATTATAATTATTAATTAATTAATAATAATTATCCATGGTACATTGTCGAAGATTGGCGTTTTTGATTCGGATAACTCCTCCGATGAAAAAATTTAAATGTTTAGCAATCTTTAATCAAAGGAACCAAATGTTCTACTAAAAAATAATACACACTATTCTAATTTGGTGGACGTTCAAAAATTCTCCTTGTCTGACTATGTGTCATCAAAAACAAAGAACTTTTTTGATCTTCGACTATATAAAGTATACATATAATTTCTTGATCAGTACGACGAGACGAGTTCAAGTAGACATGTCCGTCCGTCTGGATCAACGCAAACTCTTCCTAGACCGCAAGAGCTATGTATGTACATAGATAGATGAAATTTTGCATGTAGTCTTGTATATACTGCACAGTTTGTATATTTCGTATTCAGCCGGATAAGAACTATATCATATAGCACCTATACAAACAGTGACGTTTCTCAATAGCATCGTTAATTTCCTAACTACTGTTTTAAAAAAAATGTTTATTAATATTTTTTATGTCATAAATATTTTCAAATTTTATAGAAATCGGATAATTTCATTATATAGCTGTCATACTTATAAGCCAACGATAAAATATCATGCTACATATGCCGGATTGCTTCAGCCTAAACTTGAGGTCTGTTCTTTCGCGAGCATCAGACTTTTTGTATAAAACTTTTTTTCTTTTCGACGGCTATAGGGAAAACAACTTGGAGGGGTATGCAAATTTCTAAGCAGCCGATGTTTACCACGGCCCTCTGGTTTAGAGAAGTTTTTGAAATATTTTAAATTTATAAATATTTTTTTGTGAGAATAATAAATGTAAAATTACGATTATTCGTCACTCATTGGGGTAAAACGTCCAGAGTAGCAAAAGTTATTAATATTTTCTGGACACTTGCACATTCTGATTACAACTTGGAAGTTTAAACTAAGGGCACTGATTTTTACGACAGTAAGCAAGTTTACTGTAAGTTTTGTGAGCTGTGCATGAGTATATAATGTTGCCTAACCTGTGTCAATTGCTATCATATATCATATGATATCATATACTTTGCACTATATTCTAATCCGAATGGAGAATTTTTTTGTCTATCTTAATTTTATAATTCAAATTTTTCGTTCAAATGCCTTGCGTAAATGAACAAACAGGAAACTTGAAATTTACACTTAAATCATTACAAAAATTTTCCTTATTGGAAATAAATAAAATAATCTTTTTTTTAACTATTTTAACAATTAAGATTCTCACAAAAAATAGTTATAAATTAAAAATATTTCAAAAATTACCTTAAAAAAGGGCTTATTTGTAATTTTTTCGAAAACTGTAGCTGAAAATGGAATTTCATTCCTACCAATTAATTTATTTAAGCATGAACAATATTTCTACAACAAATATGTATGATTTAGATTGAAATCATGAAAAAGAAATCGAGATCTAAGTCATATTAAGTTCACAGGACAAACTAAAAAAAATCGAGCTAACTTTAAAAAACCCAAATCGGGTTTTGCTATTCAATAGATGTACTTTCAGAAAAGGTTCGGTGCGATTTGATTTTTGGTGTTGCACAGTGTTATATAAAATAAGATAAAATTAACACAATTATAATACAGAACAAATGGAAATGTATGTCAATATAAGTATGCAACCCGATTAAAGATAACGATGGCTCATCAGTCATAAGAAGATCTGATATGGTCAGCAGTTAACAATAAGGACCTAGTTAATTAAGCTGCTATGATTAGCTATTATCAATAAAGACGTATTTTGCTGACCTAACACTATGTCGAAATATGCACTAGTGAGCTCTCTATTTCTATAAGATCAGATAACAAATGTAGCTACATCGGGTGTGTATCGCTGTGTTTTGGCCCCCAAATCTACTTGAATAGGGATTCCCGGAGAGAAGGAAAATAACCCAGTCTTCATTCGTTGAATTTAAGATACACTGCGCGTCATCAGGTTAGCGCCCCCCTAACACTCACCGTAAATGTTAAATATTTTCCAAACCGTTTGAAATAATTGACTAAAATTTTTTTACACTATAATTCAGTGAATTCTCTTTAAAATAGAACAAATTTAAATATTAAAAGTTATGAGATTAATTTATTATAATTTTTCTTGAAAGAAGTATGAAAAAAGGGTTTTGAAAATTTGGTCATCAGGTTAGCGCCATCAGAGATAGGTCAAAAAATATAAATCTTAGTGAAATGTATGTCACTTTTTTTTAGTTTATAATTAAAATACTTGATATTTTTAACAAATTAATAATGGGTGGTCCCGCCTTTGTTTGTTATAACTTCGAAAATTCGATTAGGCATCGAATCATACAATTTAGCAATGTAATTTAATGAAATTAACGACCAAGCGTCTTTAATGCCTTTTATAAGGTCCGATTTTGAATTATATTGCTTTCGGGACTCGTAGACCTTCCTAGCTAACCATCCCCAGACATTCTCTATAATATTTAGGTCCGGCGAGTCCATACTCGCCCCCATGGCCCCCATGGGCCATCCAAGTACTTCTAGATTTTGGCTCTGCATCCACATTTTGACGGTCCTGGCGGTGTGTATTGGGGCATTGTCGTGCTGGAAATACCACTGCAAATTCCCAAATGTATTTTTTATTTGGGGAAATGCTGTTTTTAGCACATCCTTGTAGTTCTCCGCATAAATTAGCGATGTCAAGAACTGCAACTCGAAGGTTCCGTAATAAGATATGGCTCCCCACACCATTACACCTCCAATTCGACTGTGCAAACGGTCCAAATGATGCTCCTCTTTACGGAGATAGTGGAAATAATAATTATACCCATCAGGGCCTTTAAAATTAAACTTTTTCTCGTCTGAAAAAACGACATACTTCCAGCGCGAAGTCCAATCCATATGGGTTCGGGCAAAATTAAGGCGAGCTTCTTTCCGCAGGTGATTAAGTGGCGGTTTCTTTTTTAGTTTCCGTCGCTGCAAGTGTTCAGCTTCCCGAATAACTCTTAGCACACTGGATACACTCGCTTTTACATTAGTTTTTTCCTTTATTTTAGCAGCCGACTCATGCGAATTTGATGCTTCCCGTAGAATTCTCCGTTTATCTGTTTAGGAAACTACTCGATTGTTTCCCTCTTTATAGTTCATTCCGTATTTCTCCTTATTTTGAAGAAAATTGGATATAGTTTTCCTGTGCCTACCAGTTTTTTCGGCAATTTTGTGCACCGACAGGCCCAATTCCGAGTATGCTTCAATCTTTGATTTTTCTTCCACAGATAAAATTGATTTTTTTCCCATTTTAAACGGTAAACTAAAGAATACAATTGACCTGTGATACAAAAAAAATTTGGTGTCCGTGATTGCTAGATTAAGCGAGATATCTAAAATTGCATTTGGGGGCGCTAATCTGATGACGCACAAAAAGGGCAAGCTTTTTCGTCGAGAATAAAGCAAAACGCGAAAAAATATATAACGGTTCTTCTAAGAAGCTTTCTTCTCTTGCCATAATGATCACAAATGAGTATTCTAACAACACCAAAAAACTTTTACGAAATCCAGTGAAATGGGAAAGTAAAAATTAGAAAATACATGTTGAGAGAGGGGGGGCGCTAACCTGATGACGCGCAGTGTATGAACTGATTTTATTTAAAAACTCTTAAACTCTAGGAGGCGACAAATGTTCTTAAAAAAATACTTATTCTAATGCTTCACGTATTCGGGGGTTGAAAATTGTTTATATTTCATGCTCAGCGCTGATTACTTGATACCGCGCCTCTGTTATAATGTTAAGTGTTTTCCACAGAGTGTGGAAGTATGTTTTGTTTGGTATTAAGCAATAATTGTCATATAAATCTTATGACTTACATTTGATTATGTTTCGTTTTGTATATTTCTTTGGTCAATCTGATTTGGTGAAACCATTTCAGCTGACCATGATGTTTAATCTTAAACACTACCTTTGTAATCTCGCTCCGAAGTCCACCCAATTTATATAATGGTTGCGACAACTTTTATACACTGGTTTATGAGAAAGTACCTATTTGCTTATAAATAAATAAACATTAAACAAATTCAAGAAATACTAACGTCTTTCATTGAACATTTTGGTAACCCCGACATTGGCGGCTCCAAGTTGAAAGATTAACAGACTTGGTGAAACCGTCATATTTGGTCAATTTAGGCGATCACAATCTCTCAACAACAAGGAAACTGGTCAACTAGGCTACTACTTTCTTAGCACGCTTTGGTCACAGTTACAATCCTAAGCGAGGGCACAAATTGATGAATATTCCACATCAATCTGGGGTCCCCACTAAAAACAGCAATTAATTATCTTGGTAATCATTGCGTAGCATTTACATACAAGTCAACTTGGCGACTAAAACAATTTGTTGGAAAACTAATAGTTGGTTTTCCGCAACAGGGTAGCAGTGCATACCCACTGAATAAAAGTTGATCAACTAGGCGATCATTTTCACAAAAAAAAAAATCTTTAACAACGATTTGTGTCAACGAGGCGACTAAATCATAAAAAGTTATTTTTATATAAAATAAAGTTTGATCAACTCATAAACTCAATTTTTGAAAATATATAACAAAGAAAAGAACCTCAAAAAATTGGTGTCACTGTCGTGGCGTTTATCAGTGTAAAATAATAGGTATATTGGAAATAAAAATTAGCTATTGTTAAAACACAAATCAAAAGGCGACTTCGATTTATTTCTTATTCTTATTTGTGCTACACTTGACCAATTTAAGGACCGAGTCGGAGCGTTCCCTGTCTTTGACAAAATAAATAAACTCCCATCGGGTCAAATACTAGTACAAATAAGCAATTACGATATAAAAGAACATGGAGGAGTTTTATTAGCAGCAGACAGAACGAGGAAAGGCAATTCAGGCCTTCATTCGAAATACCAAAAAGGATTCTTTCGCCAGGAAAACGAAGCCCCCTTATTTCGAGGAGAAACTTGAGCTCCTGGAATACATGAAGGAGAACTTCGAGAAAAGTCATCAGGAAGATGACTACTCTGCAACTGACTATTTCAGCAAAGTGAAGGCGGTTGTAACTAATATAGTGGAAAATTGGAAGGACCATTTGCCAAAGATAAACCTAGAGAGGCAAGATCGCCAAGGAGAGGAAGAGCGAGTCGTGATCAAACCACTGGTTCGCAAGCAAAGTGCGCTGCTGGATTCAGTGTCCAGCACATTAAGACAAATAGTGTCTGAAGAAAAAATGAGTTACAAATCGGTAGTCAACAAATTAGGGATGCAAATTGAAGAAATTCATTATGAGATTCATCGGCTTACACAAAATCTAGCCGAAGACGGATATAATAAATTCTCCGTGATACCAGTAGAAAATGTAGTGATACAATCACCGCCTGTATTGCAATCGATGCAATCATTGCAACTACCCAAAATTCCCATTCCAAAATTTGATGGGGATTATCTGAAGTGGCAACAATTTCATAACATCTACAAAAAGGTGGTTCATAAGTCAAATGTATCCACAATAGAAAAAATATAGTACTCAAAATCAAACCCTTCTGGAGAAACAGAGAGATTGATACGGCACCTGGAATTAACAGAAGCCAATTACAACACAGCTTGGTCAGTGTTGCAGGAACGATTTAATAACAAACGAGTTCTAGTAACAGCCATACGGGCAAAGCTGTTTGATCACCCAAATGCGGGACGCAGCTTCTATAAAGAATTTGCATGATAACATTTTTGAATCATTGCAAGCTTTAAAAAATGTAAGCGTCAATATGGAGTCGTCAGATGCTGTCATAATGTTTCATATGACAAGGAAATTGGATAGATTCAACCACGCACTATATGAGCAATCTTTTTCCAACACAAGGGATCTACAGGAAGTAAAGGATTTCCTATCATTCTTGGATCAACGCTTCCCAACATTAGAGGCGGTTGGGAAACCAAGAAATGAAAATCGCAGCATTGAAAAACTAAATTCAAGGAAGACATGCGCAACAGCATCTGGGACAAACAGTACCTTGTATGCCCTCTGCGGAAGAACAAAGCACAAACTCTTCCAAAGTGAAAAGTTTAAAATCAAATCCGCAGCAGAGCGGCTTTATTGTGTGTTAATTGTGTGTTAATTGCGTCAAGCCGGACCATATGGCAAAAAATTGCTCTTGGAGGGGATGCTTTAAATGCGATAAAAAAACATAACACAATGTTGCATTTAGAAACAGGCAACTAAATTGCTACATCTGCTTCTGCAGCTTCTGCTTATGGAATTGGCTAAAAATACACTCTGTTGGCAACGGCCAAGGTAGTGGTAAAAGGGATCAATGAAAGGAAAGGAGAATTTCGAGCACTCCTGGATAGCGGCTCACAAATAAATCTCGTCTCAGTGAGACTGGTAAAGAAATTATGGTTAAAAATTAGCGAGACTCATGTGCACATAAATGGAGTGGGTGATCAACCACAGATAAGCAAGGCGGGATTAAGCTTGGTTGTAAGGTCAAGATACAACGAGTTCGCAATGCTAATTGAGGCATTTGTATTGCCACACATAATAGGTGACCAACCCACAGAACAAATAACGCACAGAGTCACATTTGATAAACTAGGAAAAATTGATATGCTGTTGGGAGCTGATGATCACTAAACCAAAAAAACAACAACATAGTCGCGTCACTGGACTGGTGACGGCAGAAGAAAATAATTGAAGACGAGAAGCAGCCACGACAAACGGAAAAAACTGCACTAGAATACCGCCGGCCACAATCTAGCAACAAGAGGGCAAAAAAATTTATCAACAGAAAAATGAAAATGTAAGTGAGATTTTTGTTGTCTAAATAAATTACTCTTGGATTGTGCAAATATTTAATAAATCGCTTAGCATTAGAGGTGGTTCTTAAACTGAAACGTTGAAGTTGACATTCTCTGTTTTAAATTGAATCAAAAGAAATTAACATTATTAAACGAAATATTTGTTCCCGTCTGTTCATGTGGAGAGATAACCGGAAAAATAGTGATAGTAGTGACGAAGAATTACTAAAGGTTATAAAAGGCAACGGTGAGCAAGTGAAAGATACGCACACCAATAATCAGAAAAATAGTGATAGTAGTGACGAGGAGTTGTTAAAGGTTATAAGAGGCAAAAGTGAGCAAGTGAAAGAAACACACAAAATGCCAACAACAGAGGAGGTGATGAAAATAGTGCAAGTGGCAGTGTAGACTGCGCTTAATCACCAAGCTGCACAGATGCAGTCTACTTTCACACAACAGATAAACCATGAAATGGAGGCTTTAAGGACTCAGCTAGAAAGATTTAAACTAGTCGCACCGGTGCTTGAGGTTTATAGGGAGGCCGAAATCATCCCAGGAATAGAGTGTAAAGAACCATTAGATATTGTTAGATTTTGACGGAAATCAAAACGAGTACATTTCATGGCGCTCCGCAGCTTCATTCGCAAACGAGCTAATTCGACATTATATGGGCAGCTCCGCCCACTACCAAGCAGTAGGCATAATCAGGAATAAGGTAAAAGGTGCCGCTAGTTCCACTCTAGCATCGTACAACACTGTTAAAAATGTCGATGCGATCATAGCTCGACTAGACTTCACCTACGCTGACAAAACGCCCATTCGCCTTAACCTTACGACAGGGGGAACAATCGCGTCTCAGTATTATGACGAGGTGGAAAAAACATTGACCCTCCTCAATAATAAAACGATAATGACACACGAGGCAGCGTCAGCGAACGTGCTTAACGAGCAGTTTAGGTCCGATGCGCTACACTCCTTTGTGTCGGGGCTTAAGAAGTTCCCCACAAACTTTGCGCGGGCTACCGAGGAAAAAACTCAGGGCCCCTTTGAACAAAAGAACAAAAATTTTCGAAACAATGCTAATCAGAATAGGGGCTCGGAAAACAGCCAAGGGGCATACAAGAAGACTTCCCATTATACTAGGGTTCAGAAAAAACCAAGTAATAAGGGGAAGCCACCACAAAATCCTGGGGCTCAAGCGTTCTCAACACCAGAACCCGTGGAGGTTGACTCCTCTTCAAAGTATAGGCAACCAACCAGATATTCGGGAAACAAGTCCACAAAATCTGGCTTCGGGTCGAAAAAGAATCAACAGGTTCATTTCACGTCTCAGGATCCCCCTGGGGAAGAAGTCTATGATACAAAAGCAGAGGCGAGCGTTCTGGCAGCTAGTGATGAGTTGCAGATGTTGAAAAATTTGTAATTTTTTAGGGAACTCTCCCTTCTACTATTCATCACAAGAACAGTAGGAGGAAAAACAATTAAATTCCTTATCGATTCGGGGGCCTCAAAAAATTATATTCGTCCAAGGTGCTAAAATTTTTCACCCCCGCAGAAATACGATTTAATGTCAGATCCATACATGGGACCTCAAAGGTAACGGAAAAATGTCCAATACATATTTTCGGTCTTAAAGCACTTTTTTTTTTTGATAAATATCCTAGAAGATTTCGACGGCTGGCGCTGTCCTTTTACAAAAAGGCAGACCAATTACCATGATATCGCGTAAATTGCGTAATAACAAAAGAAATTTTGCGACCAACGAAAGAGAGCTTCTTGCCATAGTGTGTTCACTAAAAAACTTGAGAAACTACCTTTACGGGGTAAGAGACCTAGCCATATTTACCGACCATCAGCCATTAACCTTCGCCATATCGGACAAAAATTCGAACCCAAAAGTAATACGCTGAAAAGCATATATTGATGGACATGGCGCAAAAATAATTTATAAGCTCTTTCGCTTCAGAACATTAAAGCACCAGATTCAGAATCCGATAGGGCAACATGCCATAGTGAAGAGTTTCTGTCTTATACTATTGATTTATCTGATAAGCCCTTAAATTGTTTTCGAAATCAGATCGTAATTGAGGAAGCAGAGTTCCTTTCAGTAAGGAGTTCTCTTCCAGAGTAAGTCCAGGCATATAATACGCACATCAAACCCTGAATCACTCTTACAGACACTGCAAGACGTAATAAATGATGAAGTGGTAAACGCAATACATTGCGAACTACCAACCCTTGCTCTCATTCAGCACAAATTGGTTGAACTGTATCCGGCAACAAAATTCTGGTACTGCAAACACATCGTTACAGATGTACCAGACAAGTCGGAGCAAAAAGAAATTGTAGTGACCGAACATAACAGGGCGCACCGTGCAGCCCAGGAAAACAAATTCTGCAAGACTATTTTTTCCCGAACATGGGAAAATTGACCACAGAAATTACAGCCAATTGCAAGATCTCTTCTGTCGCAAAATATGACAGGCATCCAAAGAAACATAAGTTGGGTACCACACCAGTACCAGCTTACGCAGGAGATATCTTACACATCGGCGTTTTTTCCACAGGTAAAAAATCCTTTCTGACCTGCATAGATAAATTTTCTAAATTTACGATAGTCCTATGGTATCAAGAGCCATAGTCGACGTAAAGCCGGCCATTCTGCAGTTAGTCAATTACTTTGCTAATGTTAAAACAACAATAAGGTCCCTCCTATTAAACAATAAGGTCCCTCTGAAACAATAAGGTCCCTCCTATTAAATGAGTTTGAAATACAAATCGTCAACGCCCCACCCCTTGGCAGTACATCTAATGGGCAAGTGGAAAGATTCCACAGTACGTTACTTGAGATCGCACGTTGCGACAAAATAACAGCTCAGGCTAGCGACACTATCGATGTTATACTACTAGCAACAGTAAAATATAACAGGTCAATCCATTCAGTCTTGAACAAAAAACCAATCGAAGCAGTTCATGAAACTACGTTAGAAGAGGGATTTCAAATTGCCAAAAAGATAAAAGATGCTCAGAACAAAGAAATGGAACAGGAAAACAGAACTAGAATAGACAAAAAGTACCAACGGGGTGACAAAGTCTTGGTAAAGTCAAACAAACGCCTTGGTAACAAACTTACTCCCTTGTACAAGGAAGGAATTGTAGAGGCTGACCTAGGAACTAAAGTTCTTATAAGGGGGGTCCATAAGGACAATTTAAAGTAGAACCTCTAAAAATTGTTTTTCTAAAAATTAGGTTTGCACACTTCTACAATTACTAGAGTAATAAGACTATTTTATAATATCAGAATTTACAGAACGGACTTTATACTGATACTGATAATACTAAGGACACACGCGACAATGACCATGAAAATTATGGACTATACCAAAGCAGACTTCATACAGATACTGGACGGAGATACCTCGGATATACGACAAACATTACCTCGTACAGGACATACGCGGACGAGACCAGGAAAACTATTGAATTCTTTAAGGAAGACCATATTAAAAGAATTATTTTGACAGATATTAGAAAAATCGACACGCTAATAGAAACGATGACGGTTCATCATAGAGGCGCTAGAAGCTTAAATATTTTAGGCACTGCCTTAAAAGTAGTGGCAGGAACTCCTGATTTTGACGACTGGGAACAGATCAAGTTTAAACAAGAGCAATTAATAGAGTCAGAAAATAGGCAAGTCAAGATCAACAACAAATTACAGCAAAAACTGAATGCAATAACGAACTCCATAAACCAAATAAGTAAAACAGAAAATGTCAATCACGAACACTTTTATGAAACCATCCTAGCAAAGAACAGAATGGTCATTTCAGACCTTGAAAATTTAATTCTAACAACCACTTTGGCAAAAGCGAATTTGTTGAACCCAATAATCCTCGATGACTTGGACCAACAAAAATCTCACAAATATTAGTGTGTCAGATTTATTAGATGTAGGTAGTATTAAGGTTTTTCAAAATTTTAACATTTTGTACTTTTTAGTCAAATATCCTCACCCAGAATCTGTCTGTAAGAAAATCAGCCTTTACCCGGTAGAGCGGGATAACATAATTTTAGATTTTAATAACAGAAACGTAGTTGCTGATTGTGGTACGGAGCTATTCTCAGTCGAGGGTTGAGGTAGCGGTTACCACAACATTCTGCAAAAGATCGCCCACGAATGGCTGCACGCAACAATTAGTAGCAGGAACTCAAGCCCATTGTAGCTCCAGACCAGGTCACCTGGTACCCTTAATAGTTGTGGACGAGGGAATGGTTATCATCAACGACGCCACCATGGACATCGTAGACGAAGTCGGCAACGAAAAAAGGGTGAACGGCACCTACCTGGTGACATTCACCGACAAGATTACCATCAACCAAACAACGTTTGTCAACAAGTATGATGAGCTTAGAAAGAAACCAATGCTGTTAGCCGAGTCACAAATCAACATTATGTACGAGATACCGGGAACACTTAATCCTGCCTTTCCTCCACGAACTGAGCAAAAACAATCTCCGGCATATAAGCGGACTACGCTCAAAAATAATATCGGGCCCTGTATTGAGCAGCAGTGTCACTATTGGGATAGTCGCAATTTGGTTCGCCATTTATCTGGTCATTCGCAAAGTCCAGAGACGCAAGTTAGTAACAACTCTTCAAAAATCTCTTGACCTACAGAAGTCCGGGGACGGCCTCCACTTATGCGAGGGAGGAGTTAACATGGACAAAGAAATATAGCTAATGCTGCATTTGGAAGTGGCCACGATCGCTGGGTCAGCGATCCCACGGTCTGGGTAATATGAGCCGGCCCGCAAGCCGTTGACCGCTGCTAGCAGCACGAGGCGCAGTGTCAGCATTCCGATGGGCAATGCTTAGGGTTCTTGGGTAGTTTATTTAATAATGTTAAGTTAGTTATAATTCCGACTCCAAGCGCACAAAACTATGGCTTGTATTGAACAAGTATAAATTAACATGTATTACTCAATAAACAAATTAATCAAATATAAATAAACATTTATATTACTTATACAAACTTCGGCGCGGTCGAAGTTAGCGCCGGCTCTCTGGTTTTCTTTTGGTTAAATAACGTCAATACTGGTAACAAGGTACTAACATTTTATTTCATAGCATGCTATCTCGCTCACTCTTATCATTTGTATGGTGCTATGTATGCTTATATGGGAGCATATCACGGAAAACTTTAGGTGAGTTCCGCGCCCATTAAGCATTATCCGAGCCGCCATAAATTTTGTTGAGATTTTTTTTATAAATGAATTTTATGTATAAAATGTTCTCGAGCTTAGCGTAGTATATATGTATGTATATAAATATATGCAAATGGCATATGTACATATATACATATTTGACAGGCGCATAAGGCTTAGGGAATATGCTGACGAGGCAGATCCCACGATGGTGGTCAGCCACACATAAGTGGGTCAAAAATTTCTGGCCAATCTGGTCATAAGTTTACCTGCAATGTCTTCATTTGTCACAGATCGACAATGTATGACATTTTCGAAGGCGTCGAACTTTCGAACATAAAACTATATTCATTTATTTTGCGTTCGAAAACCAAAAGTTATTTTAATTGTGTACATAAATATTTATTTTTACTCAAATGTATATTCAGTTGCACATCCATGCATACAAATTTTCATATATGTACATATGTGTACATACATGTCCAATTTAGTTGAAACGCTATTAAACAGATAATTATAGACATAAATATCGATAGAACAGTATAAAACCAACTCAAAAGCAACTGTTGGTTGTCAATGCAATGTTGTTTGTCAGTTTTAAAATCTATTATTCCTATTATCTTACGAAAACACCATAGAAAAATTTTGCATGCTGGAAATGAAAAAAATAACAGTTTTTGGCTCTGAAAAAAATGTACTAAGTTGGAATCTTTGCTTCAATTGTATCTATTCCAAAAATGAATTTATTTCATTGATCTCCTATAACGTCCTTTTTTCCCTATATATCCACATTATTCGTATTATCCGATTGTTTTTCTCCTGGCCTGGTACAATTGATTCTGCAATGATACGTGGAAATTACATATTTCTGGCAGTTCAGATTTACGTTCAATAAAGGATAACGGGGAAATAAAAAAAAATTACCAATTAGATGTACCTGTCCGCAGACTTTATCTATCGTGATTTTTGTACCCTTGCAAAAAGGGTACTTTTGGTCAGAAGTGTGCAACGCATAGAAGGAATCATCTCCGACCATATAAAGTATACATATTCTTGATCAGCACGAGACGAGTTCAAAAAGCCATGTCCGTCCGTCCGTCTGTCCGTCCGTCTGGATCAAATTTCATATTGGTGAGTTTATTATTAGGGTGACTATATCACATAGCTCCCATGGAAACAATCGGTCGAAAACAGTGACTTTTCTCAATGACTTCGTTACTTTTAACGCGATTGCTTTCAAATTAAACATTTAAGGGGGGTTTCTACCTTGTTAGGCCGTAAAGTCGTTTTTTAGTAAGATTTTTTTTTTGAGAAAAGTATAATAGATCAACGAATGATATTTGCCACAGTTGTTGGAAAAACTTAGTTCTATGTAAAAAAAATTTTTTTCGGCGATCCGTGTTAAGGGGGAGGGGGGTGAATTTTACAAAGGCGTCACCATTTTGTCCTTATGGAAGTCCTACCGTTCGCAAATGAAGTCTGAATCCAAAATCTTTTTCGTAATCTAGACACTTTTTGCAGCGCTGGTAGTAGAATTGGGAAAAAAGGATGAAAAATTAAAAAGTTATGAGTTTTTTTAGGAAAAAATTTAAATTTTGCCAATTTTTCGTTACTATTTAATTTTTTAAATTAACAATTTTTAATATTTTTCGCCAATTCTACCACCAGCGCTGAACAATATCCAAATGAACATGTGTAAAAAATTTCATAGCGATTGGTTAATTTTTGCGCTCTGTAGGACTTCCATGAACTCCAAAAACGTAGTTTTGAGATAAACGCGTTTGAAAATTTGCGGTACGTCCCAGCGCGCTTGAGACCGCTCCACTTAACGACCAATAACTTTCGGAATTTTACAGATTTAAACATAAAATTTTTACACAGTATTCTTGAAACATAGATCTATCCGAAAATGTAAAAAAAAAAATATCAAATTTTTTTATAACACAAGGTAGAAACCCCCCTTAATAGTTTAATATATCTGTTAATGACTGTGCCGAATTTGGTAAAGATCGGGTAACTATATCATATAGCTCCCATAGGAACAATCGGTGGAAAACAGTGACTTTCATCAAAAAGTTTGTTATTTCCTATGCTAAGATTTTGAAAAATGACTTGTGTGTAAGATGGGTCGCCGATATTAACATGTGAACATTGTTCCTCTTGATGTTCAAACCAACATCTGGTCTACTTTTGCATAATCCGTTACTATTCCAGATTATTATTTTAAGACCTATTTGCTTAATGATGCTAAGATTGTGTTGTGTATGCAGTCCTGTCATGTACCAAGCCATCTTTTTTTTTTTTTTTAACGATTAATATATATTTGTTGAATCTACTCTTAAATTAGAGCCTAACAACAGGTTTGAGATATTTTTCTTAATCTAGTACTTAAGATATATCCAGGGGATATTGCAGGCGGCCCTAATCATTTATTGTTGGGTTGGTCTGTCATTTCTTTTAAGACGAGTTCTATTATTAGTCCGCGTAAGGGAATTGGTAAGAACATTAGGGTGTACATCCAGTTTCGCAGAATACTTTAGTTGTTGACTACCTATTTCAGATTTTACGCTAGGTATATTTAGATAATTTTGAATGTTGTCGTTCCGTATTTACCACGGAGCCCCAGTGATTAATCTTAAAATCTTCGACTGCGCCCTTTGTATAATGTCGACATTTCTGGTACTTGCATTTCCCCATAGTACGGCACCGTAAGTCCAGATGGGTTTCAGTACGGAGTTGTATAGGAGGACTCTATACTTCAGACATAGAGGGGACCGAGCATTGATGATCCAATGTAAGCTACTCGCTTTCAGTTTAAGCTGTGACTTTTTTGCCTCGATGTGCTTGCGCCAAGTTAGTCTTCTGTCTAGGTGGATACCAAGGTAAGTGACATCCACGGCTTGAGGAATTGGTACGTTGTTTAGCATTAGAGCTGGACAGGTTCTTCTGTTAGTCGTAAATGTAACATGTTTGCATTTCTGCTCGTTGACCCGGATACGCCAGGTTGCTAGCCATTCCTCTACCACCTTGAGGTGTTCCTCTAATTTTGCAGAGGCTTGTATTGGGCATTTGGATCTGCTGAGGATTGCCGTGTCAACGGCAGCGTCCAGTTTCGGCGAACAGTCAATGTGGGCACTCATGTACATTTTAAATTTAAGCCAATTTGTTTTGTTGTTTGTAAGCATATATGGGCGATCAAGTACTTGAGGTCTTGTTAACAGTGTGAATAGCACTGGAGAGTGATCGGAGGTTAAATCTAGCAGTGTTTCCGCAGTGATCCGATTACGCGGAATCCTTTTGGTTACTGCGAAATCAATCAAGTCAGGCACTTTCTGTGGATCTGTGGGCCAATAAGTAGGCCTACCCGGTGAGACGCAATCCATCTTATTGAGTGGGTTGACTATTGTGTTGTACAACTGCTTGCCTTTAGGATTTACCAGGCGAGATCCCCAGTGCGTATGTTTGGCGTTACAGTCCCCTGCTGCAATGAAGCGTTCTCCGAGTGTATTAAAGAAACCGGTGAATTCCTTTTCAGAGATTGAGAAGCGTGGTGGGCAGTACAGGGCAGCCAACGTAGTGTTACCGCAGCTGGTTTGGACGGTTATAGCAGTTGCTTGTAGGTGCTGTGTTTCGAATCTGTTGAGGAACGAGTGATTTATACGGTTTTTGATTAGGATACCAGTCCCGCCATGAGCTTTTCCGTCTGGATGGTCTAGGAAGTTGCAGTTCATTTTTGTGCTTGGAGACGCCGTTAGCATTCCAAAGACATAAACGTAGGGAAGCCATTATTTATTCTCGATAAACTTCTGTATAAGCAGGCTTTGATTCCGCATCAGTTCCTGCATACAGTTTTGCATGAACGTCATAAAAGCGGTCATGTTTTGATTAAGTGAGATCAATCGGGCCTCTAAACCACTTGCAGTTTGCTGGCCAAGTTCTGGTACGCTAGGTTGCGGATTCTGTAGATGGTGGAGTGACGGGGTCTCTTTCGCGGGCTCCGTTTGTCCAGTTCGGAGTACACTAGCGAAGGATACACTAGGATTGATTGTAGCAGGCATGTTAGATGATCTAACAGCCTTGGCGAAGAATACCTCCGGTGTAGTTTTGGAGGCGTTGAAGGTGATTATTGGTCCAGCTGGGGGTTTGCGCCCGTTTAGGTGCGATTTAAGATCCTTGAAGACAGGACATCCCCTGTAGTTGGCTGTGTGGTTCCCTCCACAGTTACTGCATAGTCTTAGTGCGACGTTATTTGTGTCCTTGGTGCAAATGCCAGCTTTATGATGTTCGCCGCAGCCAACACACACTGACCTAAGATTGCAATTGTTAGAGGTGTGGTTGTATTCCTGGCAGTTTTTACACTGAGGTGGTTGGTATCTCTTATGGGGCTCCTCTACGGTAATTCTTCTGGGCAATAGGAGCTGAAGGTTGCATATTGGATGCACTTCATTTGGCTTCGACCGCTTTGCATCTGGTTGGAGCTCGATTTTAAAGAGCGGCTGTGCGACTTTATTCCTGTTAATGATGTTGACAACGGACTTAACCGCAAACCCTTTGTCGGCCAATGCGTCTGCTATTTCTTGAGGTGGGACCGATGGCTCGATCCCCTTTAACACAACCTGGAGCCCTTTACTACTTTTTAGTTGCTAGGTATAGAAGTTGATGTTAGCATTACGGAGGTACTTTTCGATGATGCGGAAATTGTCCTCAGTTTGGGTTTGACATTTAATTTCTTTTATGTTACCCCTGTTGAGAGGGGTTACAACAAAGTTATTTGCCCCTACTGTTTCTACTAGCTTCGAAATCAGGACGCTGCAGTTGGCTCCACGGATGTATAAAGGGGGTGGTCTAGCCGATTTGACTTTATCTACAGCGCCGGCTTGATCGTCTTGCTGATCGGCAAGAATTTTAAACGATTTCCGCTTAGAGGTGCTACTCGTTCATTTATTTTGCTTATTTTCGGCGTATTGCCACTTTTTTTCTTTTGCGGGCTTAGCTTCTGCTTAGTTATTTCAATATATCTATCCATTCCAGTTTGGACAGAAGGCGTTGGGTTTCTTGTCGTTTCTGACTCTGGGCGACTTGTCGTTGACGGCTTGAGGCAGGTCAATACTTCGGCAGACGTTGCAGTAGTTGCTGTCAACGAGCTGACGGTGCTGGTCGCTGCAATCGGTGACCCAGTTATCGATATTGATGGAGAAGCACACTGCTCTCTCCACGGTAAATTGCTGTTGATTGCTGAGTGGCTTGCACTTTCGGTGCTATTGCTTACGGTAGCATTCAGCGGGGTCGGCGACACCACCGAAAAGTACGCGTTGTAGCTGTTGCTGGTGGGGATCGAGAGAGCTTGGGCCCGAATTGGTGGACATGGCTTTTCCCAAAAAAAGTGCTCACTTTGTTGTTGCAACTTAGTATTTATTGCTATTAGAACAAACTAATACCAATATGATTGTAAAATGTCGTCTCTGAGGCGACTGAGAGCCCTACACAATTTTTGCAAACGCGGTCTTTTTATTTTTTACACTAAATTTTGCGGAGTGCAGTAAAAAACACGGCTGCACGCGGCGGCGGTTGAATTTGGATTTTCCATCTGGCAACGCAATTTTCCCGCGTTTCGCAATAAGCAGGTAGCCCAGCCATGTCGATCGCAGAGCTCACACTCAATATTAACTTTGCCATAATATAATTTGGTTCTATTATTATCTAAACTTTTATAATAAAATAATCGAAGCACATATTTTAAACTGGCGACGAGGATGGGATGCTAATTATCATCCGGAACTAAACTTTACATACATACATTTACGTGAAATTTTTGCAAATGTTTCACACACATACATTTTCATGGCACACTCGCTTGCTGGTGAATTTGGGGAGAATCCATTGACCGACTTATTTGAGGAAAATAAGGAATGAATTGATTCAACGAGTGTTACATATACACAACGGAACCCAATTATGATGACAGTTGCTGTTGATTGCTAAGTGACAGTTGGAAGCTTGGAACCGTTTGGCTTGGAACCGTTTGGCTTGGAACAACCAAATAAATGGGGCTCTTATTTGGATCGATTTAAGTTGTTCCTGCTTGCCAATGATGTCAAAGACGAGGGTCGCAAAAAGGCATCTTTCTCACACTGGTCGGAGCACCAGTCTACGATCTTTTGACATCATTGGTGTTTCCTAACCTGGTCAGTACATTACCATTAAAACAAATCGAGAAGATTGTAACTGACCACCTTTGTCCACGTCCATCGGAAATCGCTGCGTTTTATCATTTTCACAAACGTTATCAACATCCGAATGAGACCGTCGGAAACTAAATGGCAGCGCTGCGTGCATTGGCAGTGGGTTACAATTTCGGGGCAGTGTTGGACAGAATGCTGCGTGATCGTTTTGTATGCGGCTTGAGGGATGAAAACTTGCAGAGAAGATTTCTGGCAGACACTGAATTGACAGTGCAGAACGTTTTGGAGCGAGCAACTACTAGTGAAGCTGCAGCAGCGAGTGAGTACTAGTGTCAACAACTACATAAAGGAAATGGACAACAATGTGCGAGTTGTGCCGGTCCACACGGTCGACAGCAGTGCCCTTATCGTGATGCAGGATGTGACGGGTGTGGCCGAAAAGGCCATCTTAAGCGTTTCTGCCGGAATAAAGATTCGTCGAACGATGTTCGCCCAGTAAAGGGCAAATCTCCACGCGGGAAATAGGTAAACCTCATATCTAATCTGGTGAGCCTGAAGAAACGTATCACGGTTCAGATTAATGGTCAATCTTGTACTTTTGAAGGGGATTCTGGATCCGACGTAACTATGATGACGTTGCGGACTTATGATCGTATCTGGCCAACAACCAAGCCAAAAGTTTACAACTACGATCCCTGGTTTAGTGACTACCCACACAACCCAATCCAGATACTAAGAGTTTTTGATGTATCAACTCATTACAACGGTCGTAAAATTGGTAATATACCAGTCATCTTCGCTAACAGCGGCTGTATCGACCTTCTGGGTTGCAACTGGTTTGACACACTAGGCATCTGTATCATGGGCATTCATTCAGTGGGCAGTGTTCGAACACTTATTCTCAACAGAACTTGGATGTTACACTGGTCCGCCAGTCACCTTAAACATTGATGCAACAGTGCAACCAGTGCGATTACCTCCACGTCGATTTCCATATGCTCTCAAAAGACTAGTCGAGGAAGAGCTGTGCAAACAAGGGAGGAGTATTCAGATTAGGCCACTCCGATTGTACCGTTTATCAAGAAGGACGGCTCGATTCGTATTTGCGGCGACTACAAATCAACTTTAAACAAAGCTATTCAGCCGCACTGCCACCAAATACCGGCGATCAACACGATGCTGGCATTCATCGAAGGAAGACCGATTTTCACCAAAATTGATTTGGCTCAAGATTATGCAGCTATTAGTCAAAAAACTCGTCTTTGTTGCAAACAATAAGGGTGTATTTAAAGGGTGCATTTAAAGCTACTCGATTGCGATTCGACATTTCATCTGCACCAGGCATTTTTATTTCGATATAGCCATGTCCGTCTGTCCGTCCGTCTGTGTGTATGCACACTTGTTTGGGCACTTGTTATTATCCAGGTAAAATAAAGTATAAAAAATCATCGTGATCGGACTACTATATCATACAGCTCTAAAACAAACATACTATATCATATAGCTCTAGAACAAACATTTTTGAAAACATTGGAGTATCCCCATGTATACCAATATAATAGATTTGGATATAAAACCTCAGATCCCAAAATTTTGAATCTGATCGGATAAATAGAACACAAGTTATAGTCAATATAAATAGTTTAAATATTAATATATGTAGTTTCAAAAATATTTAAGCATTTTCATAATACGACAACTAATGCTGTTGATGTATGAAATTTCATTTTTGTCATCGGATTAAATATAATAAAGAACTGCAAGGGTATATAAACTTCGGCAAAGCCGAAGTTAACTTCTTTGATATTTCAAAGCTGTATTGAGAATGTTGTACAGAATATTTCTGGAGTCTTACCATATTTTGATGACATAGTGGTAATGGGAAAAACGGAAACGGAATCGACAACTAGAACGCCCTTTAGTACCTTAGTAGGCTACTGGGAAATACAAACCCCAGAAAGCACACAACGGTAATGTATGTGATTCTCACACAATGTTCTCAAACAATTTCCAACTGGCTATAGCCAAACATTGATGTTATTCGCTATTGGGAAAAGACAGAATCACTCCAGAATTGCAATAGCCATACCCTATTTTCAACGCTAAAACTAGTTGGGAATTGCAACTAAATGAAGTGAAAAAAGTTGGAGAAGCCTACAATACCGAAGATCAAGTTTTTGTGCTTACCCTTAGGCGCTATGAAAAATTAGTGTGAGAGCTTTGACCTTAATATTCTAAGTTCACGACCTGTTAATTCATCCATACATATATACATTTCAGTAAAAACTCCAAAGCAACGGCGTGCCTTCCGTTGGTGTCATCTGGTTAGATTACGACATCTTTGAAATTTAAGTCAAACTGTCCAGTTTAATATTTCTGCATTTTTTCTAGTTTAATATGAATTTTAGTAATTATTACTAATTGATAATAATAAGTTATTATTAATATAATTTTCGCATTAATAAAAGATACAAGATACAATTTTTTAATGGCCCAGTTTGAAAGTTTTGAATTTTCGTAGAAATGATCATTCTTTTGTACTCACCAAAAATGTCTTAACTTTAATGACCTCTTGCACTACTTAAGTTCTTACCAAAAATTTATCAACTTTAATGACCTCTTGCCCTATAAAGTGGAAGCCGATTTTTAAAAATTTTTGGATTTATAATATGTGCAAAAGTCTACATATTTTATTTTGGACAAACGCGTTTATAAAAAAAACTGTTTAGAAAAAAACCATGGGCGCGCTTTCTTAATGAGTTTATACATATCAATTTTAATGTTACTAGCTGCTATAGTTTTTAAGAGAATCTATTTTGTTTCAAAAGCGTAGCAACCGTAAAAAATTTAGTGGCTCTAGCTGCTATAATTTCCGAACGGTATATATTCACATATTTTATGGGATCGGAAAAGCTTTCTTCTGAGTGTTACATATATTTTGACGACTTTATTACACCATTTCGCCTTCATGGTATAAAAAGATTTCAAAGGATGGATTTATTATTGTACATGATACAAGACGCATTTTCAAAAATATTCTATGTTTTGTAGACACCAAATATATAAAGTTAAACAGTATGCATTAATTGTTTATTTGAACGATTGTGATGGTGACATAATGAAATTGTCTAATGATTTATAAAATATTTACTTTTATTATAACTATTTTTATATCATTTTTCCAAAAACATCTGCTGATGCGCAGACAGTGACAGTCTAACTATGATCTCCTGATCATTCTTCCGTCAGGCACCACCTAGCGAGGGTTTTCTTAATGAAGAAGAATGAAATTGGCCGCAGGATTTAAGTTCCGTAAATACTTCCGTGAAGAATGCTGGTTCTGCATTAATTTTTAACATTTTGTTGCTTAAAAGGTTTACTATTAAAAGACACCTGCAAAGACAAAATACAAAAATCTATTAAGTTTCATTATACATATGGGCATTTCCGCCAAAGTGTCAACCAAGAGCAAAAAACCAGAGGGCCGCACAGTGGGCGATTTGGCTGATCTAGCATAACGAAATACCAATTTTCAACATTTAAAATCATGCAAAATTTGATTTCCCTCTGATAGTAATATGTTCATTTAGCAAATCGATAGCATCTATATCAATAATATGTATATCGTTAATCAGCCCTGAGCTCACAAACACATAATATCGAAACACAGCTTTTCGTTGCACTTTACCCACGTCTTTACACCGATTTTATATTGTTGAAAAAAACGTTGTTTTATTCATTTTTAATCCAGTTTTTTTGTATTTCACAAAGTGCAGGTATGTATTTTAAGAATCTAAATGTTTTGTGACCTGTGAATATATGTTGTGTTATTTAATTGTACTTTTAACTATCTGTCTCTCTAATACCCTATTGTTAACCAATTTCATCTTCTGTAGAATAAACCAGAGGGCCGGGGCTAACTTCGACCGCGTCAAAGTTTGTATACCCTTGCAAGTTTGTTAGTAACTCTTTTATCTAAACTAACTGTTTTATCTAAAAAGGGTAATGTTTACGAAAGAACGGCCTTCAATCTTAGCATAGGATATAACGAACTTTCTGATGAAAGTCACTGTTTTCCACCGATCGTTCCTATGGGAGCTATATGATATAGTTACCCGATCTTTACCAAATTTGGCACAGTCATTAACAGATATATTAAACTGACAAATGTGAAATTTGAAAGCAATCGCTTTAAAAGTAACGAAGTTATTGACAAAAGTCACTGTTTTTTAACCGATCGTTCCTATGGGAGCTATATGATATAGTCACCCGATCTTGATCAAATTTGGCACAGTGGTTTATAGTTACAATAAACTTACTTATATTAAATAAAATAAATCACGACAATAGCTTAAAAAGTAACGAAGTTATTGAGAAAAGTCACTGTTCGTGACTTTGCCGTTTGTATGGGAGCTATATGATATAGTCACCCGATCTTAATCAAATTTGGCACAATTATTAATAAGAACACAAAACTGACCAATACCAACTTTTATGGCAATTGCTGATAAAATAACGAAGTTATTGAGAAAAATCACTGTTCGTGACTTTGCCGTTTGTATGGGAGCTATATGATATAGTGGTCCGATCCGACTGAATCCGAGATATACAAACCCTGCAGTATATACAAGCCTACGTGCAAAATTTCAGCTCTGTAGCTCTTACGGTCTAGGAGGAGTTCGCATCGATCCAGACGGACGGACGGACGGACATGGTTATTTGAACTCGTCTCGTCGTGCTGATCAAGAATATATATACTTTATATGGTCGGATATGCTTCCTTCTATGCGTTGCACACTTCTGACCAAAATTAATATACCCTTTTTGCAAGGGTATAAAAATTATCAGGCCCATATTGGCCCGTAAAAATTTTATTTTTGTGATATTATATTGTTTGTCCACTATGTGAATTGTCCAACATTAGCTGCCCTGAGCTGCCCATTCTAACAACGTAGCTTTTTTTAGGAACCATGTCGGTCTGCAAGCGGCAACTTTTTATAGTATGGCATGAGGAAAAATGCGCTTCAAATAAGTATTCCGCACTTGTCGACTATATTTTTTCTAATGTTCTCAAGAAATCGTACTGTAGTGTGCAGGACTACCATTCAATTATGGATAAACTCAAAATTTTTCACAAAAAAATTGTCTAAAAAGTGGAAGAAAAGCAATAGAGATAAGAATCGATTGGAGAACAACAACGCAGCCTGGCTCAACGACGAATTGCCTCTTCTGAGCCCTGAAGAAAAATTGGCTCCAGGGCGAAAAACTCATACAAGCTATTGCAAGCAGGCACAAAAGCGCGAAAAGCTAATATTTGCGATCGGCGAAAAAAATGTGCTATCCGTATTGCATTAGAACGGAAGAAAGTTGGACTGAAGTTCCTTTACAAGAAATGCTGGACCACACCATTACAAGAATTGTTGGTGCGGATCCCGAAGTTTTTAGCCAACTCTCGGATAATGGGATAATTGCGATGGGAGTTCGGGACACGCGACATATCGGCAGACCTTCAGTAATCCGGAGCTAAAGATGGCAGATGAGCACATATTTTTCATCTGCATAGTGCCGCTACAATTACAATTGGAAAGCAGCGGACCATTAAAAATAATGTTTGCCAAAGAGTCTACAGAATTGGTTAGAGCGGAAATTGAAAAAATGAATTCACAGATATTGAAAATTGTGCCTACGCGTTTAAGTAGCTTTCAAGTTTACCACAAATTGCAACTTACCATGATCGATGGCAAAGTTTTTAGCGTAATTGCCGAAACATCAAAAAACTCGCGTGTAAATACAATAGAGGATTTAATGAATTCATTATTAGTTGCTTCAGACCCACTTACAACAAGTTTGTGCAAAAACAAACGAAATAAATATAGTAAGGAAATAGTGTTTGATAAGGAAATTACCCTTCAGATTCATAAAATTACGATTCGGAATCGGATAACTAATATTATTAGTAATAATAATAGTTTAAAATAGTTAAAAGAATAGTTAATAATAGTTAAAAATGCAGACAATAAAAACGTTAAAAACATGTAAATAAAAAAAAAAGCATAACAAAAATTTTTAAGTTGCAAAAAGTTATTAAATATTGTGCCTTGAAGGGTCAAAATAATATAAAAATTACCATTAATGCAAAATTGTTTTTATGTTTTGAGTAATAAATTTCGTTACACTAGATCAGCCAAATCGCCCACTGTGGGCCGGGGCTAATTTCGACCACGTCAAAGTTTGTATACCCATGCAAAATTTTAGTTACTCTTTTATCTAAACTAACTGATTTATCTAAAAAAGGTAATGTTTGCGAAAGAACGGCCTTCAATCTTAGCACAGGAAATAACGAACTTTGTGATGAAAGTCACTGTTTTCCACCGATCGTTATATGGGAGGTATATGCTATAGTCACCCAATCTTTCAAATGCTTAATTTGAAAGCAATCGCGTCGAAAGTAACGAAGTTATTGACAATTATTGTTTTTGACCGATCGTTCCTATGGGAGCTATATGATATAGTCATCCGTTCTTGAAATTTGCAACAGTCGTTTATGGGTATAATAAACTCACCAGTATTAAATTTCACGACAACAGCTCAGAAAATAACAAAGTTATTCAGAAAAGTCAGAAACTGTATATGATATAGTGGTCCGGCTGAATCCGAGATATACAACTCCTGCACTATATATAAGCCTGCATGCAAAATTTCAGCTCTGCAGCTCTTACGGTCTAGGAGGAGTTCGCATCACTTCAGACGGACTGACGGACGGACATAGCTATTTGAACTCGACTCGTCGTGCTGATCAAGAATATATAGACTTTATAAGGTCGGATATGCTTCTTTCTATGCGTTTCACACTTCTGACTAAAATTAATATACCCTTTTGGCAATAAATATACCCTTTTTTTATCAATAGCTGATCTCTAATGCTTATTGGCATCAAATATCTTCCCTTTTATCGGTTTTGGCATTAACAACAAGGCATTCGTTGCAACAGTCACGGGCAACAACACTGGCTACCTTTTCTTTTAATTTTTGAATATAATACGACTTTTCTACGATATCCTGAGTCTTTCTAGCTCCAAAATGTCCTTGCCTGTGCGCAATTTGTATTATTTCTTTTTCGATCTGCGGGGGAACGACAATAAGCTCTTGATTTAGGTCTTTAAACAAGATTTCGTTCTCAATATAAAAATCTTCATATCCCTTCTCTTGAACTAACTTAGCTTCTGATCAATTTAGTCCAATCATCTGACACTGAACTGTGCTTCCCTCTGTCTATGGGTTACGGTGTCAACATGCCGCATTTTTGTACCGGAACGGTATTCAATCGGATAATTAACCAACGTGCAACACCTAACATAAACTCTTTATTTTTCATTATCGTGAACGCATTGCAATCTGTTACAATCTTGAATCTCAACACTAACACATACACACGTCATTTTAATTATGCTGCTATAACTGCTAAAACCTCAAAATCATATGAATCGTACTTCTCCTCACAGGGTTTAGTTTTCCGAATCATATACTGTACCGGATGCAATAAACCATCTTCTAAATCCTTCTATTAAAGCGCATCTCCGAAACCATATTTCGAGGCATCGGTGTGAATCTTAGTCTCTAGCTTTCGATTATTTAACTTTAAAACGGGACCTTTGATTAATGCTAACTTCAATTCTTCGAATGCTACCATCTGCAATTCTTTGAACTCAAACTTGTTGTCTTTTCGCAAAATGTCAGTCAAGGGCTTAGCTGTTACTGCGTATCCTTCGATAAACCTACGAAAATACTATGTCAACCCTAAAAATCGTTAAACTGACTTCTAATCGTGTGGGATTGGAAATATTGAAACAGCACTAGTCTTCTCTTCACTTGGCTTAATGCTTCCATTTTCAACTATATAGCCCAAAAAATTTAGTATTTGACATTTGTCCTTGTATACTCTCGAACTTTTTTCCGCAGCTATCTTCAACACCCTTTTAAGTTTACTTAGACCATCATCCACGCTAACACTTGGTATAATTACATCGCCTATATACACTACTGCATCCCCATTCTTCCAAAACCTGGTGGAGAGTTGGAAATTATGAATGGTACGTATAGAAATTCATACTGACCATTCTGCGTTACGAATGCTGTGTACTTCTGAGACTTTTCCCCCGTTTGTTAAGTCTAGAATAGTAAAAACTAACGCACCTTGAAGTTTTTCTATTACAGTGTCCATCTGTGGTATAGGAAAATTATCTCGGACCACTTTCTCATTTAGCTTTCTTTCTCGCTTTTTCCTATTTTTCTTGGTTACAAGTAGCACAAGCGCAGAATATTTGGGAAAACTTGGTACTATCAACAATTATTCGATCAGACTCTGCTAGACGCCTTGGATGCTGATAAACTGGCAACTCATCCGTTAGTACAATCTTTATCTCTATAGGAGTGCTTGTGCTTCTAACAGGTTTGTAACTTCTAATCAACTGCTTGACTTCACTAGCGATTTCTACACTGATATGTGACAAGTCACTGTTGACTTCCACTTTGCTCTGCTTCGCACTATTTATACACATACTTTCATATTCCTTAAACAACTCAGCACAAGATTCTTTCGACTTACACAGTGATTCTTTTCCCTTGCTGCTCACAAACTTTGTGCCTTTCCAAATCGACGTGATCTAGTATGGTTCTACCCAAAATTGCCTCATATGCCACGATATGAACCTCAACTTCCAACTTTCCATCGTTCTTTAAAACTACTTTCAGGGACTCGCAACTACAAATATTTCTCTTACTACGAATAAACGACAATGCATTTTCTTTTAACAGTTGTTTTGCATTCCCAAAAAGCTGTATTTGACTCCACTGTACGGTTAAAGCGCATTTTTCTAGCTCCCTAGTCCACTGTACAACGTCAATCGAAACTAAACCGCAAAATTCGGACACGCTTCCCTCCACATCTTTAAGTGTGAACACTTAACACCGACATCAGAAGTGGGATTAGCTCAATTGCCTACAATGTCCGTGAACTAGTGGCGCCTCATAATGGACTTGCAAAATCAAAATCTATTGGAGTTGATGAAGAAAATGGAAGCATCTAAGAACGAACATCAGCAAGCTCGTGATGCTGTGCTGCAAAAATATTAACTTGAAGCAGCAGGCGCAGACGCTTTGAAACTTCATCACGCTTAGTGACTTCTTTGACAACTGCCTGGACGAAGAAGTGTAAAAGAGATAGCCGTTTCAATCATGCTTGCGCATATGGCCAATATCGATAAAGTGTCCGAATACAGGATGACGATGCGACAAACAACGAAAGAGACTATAACATCGGTAGAAAAAAAAAACACCAATCCTTTTGAAGTGCGGTCAGGCTGGACATTTAGCGAATAAATGTTCACAAGCAGCAAGCGAAGCGGCAAAAGACAGAGAATCCATGTTTCCTATCGGAGCCAGTAGGAAAGATGATGCAGTGAGGTGAAGTATTCCAAACCTGTTTCGATTCAGGTTCAGAGTATTCGCTCAAAAAATGAAGGTGAGCGTTAGCGTTATCGGAAATGCCGGTATGTACAGTTTTCAAATATGTATTAAGCGAGATTAAAAAAATTTGAGATTGTTACAACCAAGTTTGTTAACCCTTGCTCACAAACCAATGACTCACATGAAACTGAGTTAACGAATTACGCCAAAGCTTTTGCACAAAAAATACGATCTAGGCGAGTGAACACAGGAAAAATAAAGATGAACTACCTGACTACGACTGCCAAGTCACTTTCTGAAAATGTTCATTATGAGCTTCGCTATATTCCAAAGGCATACTTTCCACTTGCACATAACTGGGGAGTTGAGCGGAAAAAGTGGCCTAATGGAGTATATTATATTGTACGTTCAAGTGGCCCATACGACACCAGGACATAGCCTGTTTCGCGCGAGCCCAAGCAGAGCGCTGTCTACCTACCGCCCGACCGACCGTGGGGAGCAGCCGTATATCGGACGGCACGATCGCGTGGACAAATACAAATAAAACGGACAAACAATAAAAAATATGATTAAATACAGCTAATTCATGCAAAGAATACTTAGAACTACAGTGTTTTAAGGATAGAGGAATCAAATTTCTAGTAGGTCTACGGGGTACAGATAGATTTAACTGGGTCAATAGCTCAGGAGAGTCTATTTTACCTATTAAAAGTTTATGAATAAAGACAGCTCCAAGCAATACTTTACGATTAATTAAAGAAGGAATATTGATTAAAAGAAGCCTACTGGAGTATGATGGCAAATTGACATTGCGATCCAAATTTAGACGCGAAGAGCAAATAGCAGAAATTGGTTTTGAACAGATTCAATTTTACTTTGGTGCGTCTCATATTGAGGTGACCATATGCAAGATCCGTACTTTAAGATAGGACGGATTAATGAAGTAAACAGAATTTTGATTGTGAACGGATCTTCAAACTATTTTGACCATCGTTTCACAAACCCAAGAAAATTCATAGCTTCACTAACTGTAGCAGAAATATGAGGATTAAAAGTTAGTTTATGGTCCATAAGAACACCTAAGTCATTGGTAATATCTAACCGCTCTAATATGATAAGTTGTTAAGTCTGGAGTGCATCTATAAAAAGACATACTTTTACATTTAGAGCCGTTGAGGTTTAATAGTTTGGTTTTACACCAACTCTGAAGATTATTAAGATCCGATTGAAGTAGGCAAGAAGACGATATGTTCTTAAAACTGAGGTAAAGCATAACATCATTCGCGTACATAAGCACCCGAGAATGCGACACTACCAATGGAAGATCATTTATGAAAAGAGTGAATAGCAATGGACCCAAATGACTACCCTGAGGTACTCCAGAGGTCACTTGGATGGTCTTAAAAAATGAAGACTTAAAGAGGACCTTTTGTGTATGCATAGAAAGATATTGAAGAATCCAATCTAGCAAAAGGCTGGGGATGCCAAGTGTGTTTAACTTATATAAAAGCAGAGTATGATTATCAGAGTCAAAGGCCTTGCTGAAGTATAAATGTCAGTATAAATGACGTCAGTTTGCACGGCAGTCTTAAACCCTTTGATTGAGTGAGATGTAAATTCTAATAGGTTAGTAGTTGTCGATCTCCGTTTTTTAAACGCATGTTGCGATGACGAAATGATTGAGCTACAAAAATGTTGCAATTGAGATGTTATTATTTTCTCAAATGCTTTGGGTATGGCAGACAATTTAAAAATACCCCTATAATTGGAGGCTTTAGACTTTTTCCCCTTTTTATGAAGAGGAATAATATATGATTCCTTCCAGATGGACGGGAAGGCGGAAGATGTAACGGATAGTGTAAACAACTTAAGTATTGGCTTACATAGGGCCTCTGCGCAAAACCTTAATACGCAGCCTGGTATTCCATTAGGGCCAGGTGCATATATTGGTTTGACGGAACTGAGCACGCTAAGAACCAAACTTTCATCAAACACAGGGTCTAAGATGCAATTAGACGATTGCAAGTGATGAGGATAAGGAGGACTTGCTTGATAAATCGAAGAGAAATAAGTTGTTTTGAAAAACCAGCAAACATATCGGCAATTGCCTGATCATTGTCAGCTTTATTGTTTTCGAAAGACAAGTAAGACGGGTGCACTGATTTCTTACGTTTTCCATTGAAAAATTTATAAAATTGCTGAGGATCGCGAGAAAACCTACTTTTACATCGCTGAAGATAATCCTTATAGCAACGTGAATTCAGCACCATAAAATTTGATCGAGCAACTACATATAGGGAAAATCCGATGGTTTACCAGATTTTTTAAATCTTGTATAACATCTTGAGTTTACGTTCTTCAAGTTACATAACACACGCGGGACACGCACATCAATGAACGAATCAAAAGTTTAATAAAAGACAGAAATGGCTGAGTCCATATCCGTGCAAGTATACAAATGTGTCCAATCATTGGTTAACAAGAGTTTTTTAAGTTTAGTAAAGTTTGTCTTGCGAAAACATTGGGTTGGACTCATCGACTTATTATATCGAGACATAAAAGGAAGGTCAATGGTTAAATCCAGAGTTGGATGAAAATTGTCTTCAGGGATAACTAAGGGGTCAGGGATAACTAAGGGGTCAAATACCAGATCTAGTGATCTGTTATGACTAACGTGGATTTATTTGAGTTAAGCACAACTCAAGCAGACCATCTTTGAAACAATGTGACGAGGAGGGCAACAGTAATAAAGAATCATATGAGAGGGTCCAGGCAATTCCAGGTAAATTAAAATCTCCCAGAACAACGAGCAAGTCTTTGTCAGAAAGATATGAGGAAACAAGTTGACTAGCTTCCAAATGGTCAGTGTATACTGCCAAGTCGGACTGTAGTGGAATACACGAAAAAGTAATATAGGCAAAAAAATCTACTGATCTACTGATTGGAAGACTGTACAATTTCAGACGAGAACGCCGAATCAACAGCGATCAAAACACCACCACCATTACGGATAGTCCGATCATGTCTATATATAAAATATTTTGAGGGGAAAATTGAAGCATCGGCAATATCAGGCTACAGCCAAGTCTCAAGAATATGAAAGTCAAAAGCTAAACTATCTACATAGAGTCTAGAGAGTTTAGACTTTAGTCCCCGTACGTTCTGATAAGCCAGAGTTAGAGACGAAATTAGTTTTTTGACTCGCCAACAGGTGCAGACGAGCCAGAAGGAACGTTATTCACAGAGGCAGGTAGCAGGCTAATCGGAGGCCGATTCTTCTTTTTTATTGTATACTCTTTTACAATAAGGTAAAATACCCCCCTAATAAGGTAATACCCCCCTACCTATTACTCCCCCTCCCCCACACTTCAACAACGAACTGACGTTCACGAAAACCAAAGCGAATACACCAAAAAACAAACACAACCGACCACAAGTAAAACCAATACAATAAACACACGTCCGGCTTTTAATTTGCCTTCTCCAACAATTACAACTTCCATCGAACCAAATATCAGCGAATCAGACGACTCTATGGAAGATCTTGATTCTTAGTTAAGCCTCTTCCTTTTGTCTCTCTTTCCGCATACATATAACTTCTTTTCCCCTTCCTATTTTAATGACCCTTAAAATACTACAATGGAATATGAATGGATATGTAAATAATTGTCAACAACTCATTTTACTTATCAAAGACACGGACCCAGATATTATATGTATTCAAATGTCTCACATGCAATGTTATAGTTCTTAAGACATACAATGGCTGTTTTAAAAATCTTCAATCTATAAGAACAAACAAACAAAGAGTTGGCTTCTTAACCAAACATCATATTCCACATATACATATGCTGGCATCTAACGTTTTAGGAGATGCACTCCAACTAAATTTAAGCACAAGAATTACGATAATTACCACCTAAATACCACCAAACCAAGACTTTACAGTAAATGACCTACTTTTCCCAATATCCAATTTTAATACTAATATATTGCTATGTGGAGACTTTAAATCACGTAGTGCACTATGGGGATCCTCAACAACCACTTCCCGAGGAAAAAGGATCGAAAAGCTCATCGAATGAGCTGATTTTGTTCTGCTTAACGACGGCTCAGCTACGCACTTCTCAACACATAAATCCTTTACTTGTGTTGATCTTACAACAGTCTCATCGTCAATCGTCCACAGATGCGACTGGAAAATCGACAATTACTTACATGGAAGCGATCACTTTCCGATAACCACTACCATAATTACACAATTTAAAACCGAGAAAGTCACACATATTCCGTCCCCAAAAAAGAATTTGGACCGATATTAAAACTTTAACCAGAGTACCCAAAACGCCACTCAAATGTTTAAAAGTCAATCAAACTCTACTAACAGCTTCAAAGGACATCGGTGAGGCATTAGGAGAAAAATGGTCCAACTACTCAGAAGATCAAATCTTTTCGTCGGAGACCAATATCTCTTCTACCATGTATGAGCAAATTATTCGAATATATTTTTGCCCGCCGACTGATGTGGTTCATAACCAGTATCAATCTTATTACACACAGCTAATCGGCTTTTAAGCGGAAACACGGGACCATGGACGCCTTGTTGCAAATACATCATTTCGTGTCAGATGCTCTTTCCTCGTGTAATCACGCCACGATTCTAGCGACTGATTTCAAAAAAGCATTTGATCGCCTAGGGGTACACAAGATTCTACACCAACTAATGCTCTGGAGGGTATTTAGTGTAGCAATAATTAAGACAAGTTCAAGTTCCTTACCATTGCGCTGTCCGACGAAGTATTAATGCATTTCCTACATCGCCGATCAAATGTATCCTAGCGGAGGCAGGACTTCCATCGATAAAAGACAGATTGTACGAAACCACCGCAAAACTTATACCAAAACTATGCACAATATCAAACGTACGTCTAAACAAAAATTGTGTAAACGCAAGCAAGACCAAAAGGAAGTACAAAAGTCTTATCCACCATACATACAAATTGAACTACCGATTCACTCAAACAGAAAAGCCCATGTTCCGCCATGGTTGCATCAGGATACGTCCATTAATCTAGCGCTGCAAACGCACAAAAAAGAAAACGCACATATACAGAAAACTATTCCTGGAAAAAAGCGAGAAACTAAGCGACTGGACATGGTTGTTTACCTATGCCACCAAATCCGGGACTGCTTTTACCGTAGTCGACACAAAAAAAATCCCTAACCTCAGGAGGTTTACTTTTCGAACAGTATACCATATTCACCGCCGAGGCCCTAGCTATCCTAAATGCTTGAATATTCGCCCAAAACAATAAAGGGAAATTTGTAATTTTCTCCGACAGTCTATCCGCGATTTCTGCAGTAAAAAATCTAAACTGCCATTTGCACCACAAAAAAGATGATCCTTTTTTGGGTCCCCAGTCATCAACCCAATAAATCCTGCAGCGGCTTTCACTTGATTGTATTTCAATGTTATGTAAACTATGCTTGTTAACAAATTTAATTATTGTCCTACAATGGACAGATTTTAAATACACTTACACATAAAAAAAAAAAAAAAATATATACTTTTTATATCTGGACGACTTGTATCCATGTACTCAATTATTATTCTGTACTTGCCACACGACCTTGATAATCTTTCGACTCTGAGGCAATATAGGCAAGGTTGCTCATCCACAGTGTGGAGCGATGCACCGCACCCCGCCGCCACAGAGCAGAGCAACCGCTGCCCCTAAGAGCAACCCTCCCATAGTGCGACCTGCCGCGGCAGATGCTGTTGTCACCAATAGCAGCGCAAGTGCAAATGGATGTATTGTGGCACTTCAGAGCGGCTAAGTAGCACCGTCACCGGCAGCTACGACAACTCTGTCGGCAGGCGCCCATAGGAGTATTTTGCATGCTTCGGCAAATCGAGGCAGAAAGGAGGCAGCTTCTCCAGGGGGAAATTTTCCGAAAAGAGTCAAGGGTCAACAGCGTGGCGTCACGATTGACGACGGAATTAAGGAAATGGGATCCCTGTTGCAGCATATAATCGAAGCAACCATGCCTCTAAAGGCGAAGTAACGCGGCAACGTCATATAAATGACAAACTAAGGTTTCAGTTCATCAGGCTAAAGTGTTGCACGAAGCAAACAGCGCCTTTGTTGCAACACACATCAATGATGTAGAAGCAGCAGCAACAGTAGAGCTATCGGAAAGGGTGCCAGAGGACCACAAAGCGACAAAATCAAGGGTAACAGGCCCAACAGTGAGAGCAGCATCAGCAACAACAACAGCGGCACAGCAGTGACTGGCAAATAGTGGCACATAAGTCAGCAAAGCGATCAGTCAAAAAAAAACGTTCGGTCGCTATTCTGGTACAAAGCAAGGGCGGTATGTCATACAGCGACATGTTGAAACTGGTGACCAGAAGCCAGGACGCAAAGCTGCAGGCTGTTGCCGAAAGCGTATAAAAGGTGAGGCGTACCGCAAAAGGCGATCTCTTGCTGGATTTGAACCAAGTCGGAGCTGAAAATGTCAGCTTGAAGGTCAAGTCGAGGTCAAATCGCTGGCAAATCTTGTCAGACTGGACGTGTTGGAAATGGTTGAAGAGGCCACCAAAGCAGAAATATGCCATGTAATATCGAAGCAGCTAAGTCTAAGTGTGACAGAAGGAGATATAAAAAGTTTGTGTCCTTCTTATGGCAGAACCCAAAGGGCAATTCTATACGTTCGGTAAAGATCGGCTACTCAGTATGCAGAGTTAGGCTCAACTAGGAAGCAACCAAATGCTACAGATGACTGTCATTTGGACACGTAGCGGCTCGTTGTCATGACCCAATCGACAGGACGAATTGGTGCCTAAAATGTGACAGCAAGGACCGAGATTCGAGACTGCGCAAATAATGCCAACTGTTGCTTATGCGCAGCCAGATGTGTCACCGAGCGTGCACATATAGCTGGCAGCCTTAGTTGTCCATCCGCATATGCATGCGGGCAAGAGCCGGATCCACGAAAACGCGATGTTTAATATTATACAATTAAACTTGAACCACTCCGAAGCGGCTCACGATCTGCTGAAGCAGAGGATGCGTGAAACCAAGTGTGACGTGGCAATTATAAACGAGCCATTTCGTAGGATTGTCTGCCGACAATTGGATATGCAGCAATTCCGGCAAGCCCGCGCTTTGGGCATGCGGCAGTCCAAATGTGCAATTGCGTTCGAAGCTAGCAGGCGGGCACTTCGCCAGAGCCTTAATAAATGGAAAGTGGACATACTTATTTCCCGCCTAGGCTAGACGATCTGGATTCCTGCGAATCGCTGGACGAACTGGCGGCGGACGCGAGAGCGCACAGCCCGTCCATAGCTGGAGAGGCGCTAGCCTCTTTAGACGTCACCCATTTAAACTACGGCTCCCGCAACACATTTAACCGCGCAGGCAGACGATCAATAATCGACCTAACTTTTGTCAGCAACAGCTTGGCTAGAATTGCTTCATGGCGGCTGGATGACAACTACACGGCCAGCGACCATGAGGCCATAATTTTTCCCTCGGACAGGCAGCTCAACCACAACAGACAAACGCAAACTCAAGCTGATACGCTTAACACCCAGGCATTTTCGGCTGTGATTTGCGAAGCGACTCTGACTGCGGGATTTGCTCAAGGCATGGCAGACCAGCTATGGGGCATGCTGGCATCAGCCTGTGACGCGAGTATGGCCCGCTCCAAAAACATCACTAATTGGAGATCTACGGAGGGCTTGCCTAATTGCAAGAAGGCGTTACCAAAGGGCAAGGAAGCGACTGGATGCAAATTGGCCACAGATGCAGTCCACGTACAGCCAAGCGAGAAAAATCATGAAAAAGCGCATCCTGGCAGCCAAGAAAGAGGTTTTCCTAAAACTGTGTGATTCTGCAGAGTACGACCCTTGGGGTAAGACCTACAAAATAGTAGTGAAGCGAATCCATGCAAACCGGAAATCTGCGCCAACAGGTACTGCAGACCTTAGAAAAATGGTCGAAGCTCTCTTTCCAAACCGTTCGAACCTTTTCAGCGCATCGCCTAGCCTACCTGCAAAGATTTCTATCATCAATGTAGTCTCCACAGAGGAAATTTTAGTAGCAGCCAATTCGCTCCAGCCCGGTAAGGCCCTAGGCCCGGATTTATTCCCGAAGCATTTGCTGCAACATTCACCAAATGCTTATTGGAAGGAGTTTTTCCTTGGCAGTGGAAAATCCAAAAGCTGGTATTATTACCAAAGCCTGGGCAGCCACCTGATGCAGCATCCTCCTACAGACCGATATGCCTAATAGACACAGTCGGCAAGGTTCTGGAAGGAATAGTCAACGCGAGGCTAAACGAATGGATCAGCAGGAGCAATGGCCTCTCGGAAAACCAATTCGGCTTTCGGAAGGCAAGGTCGACGCTAGATGCCATCAGCAAAGCCGTAAATATTGCTGCAAATGTAATCGAGGGCTCTCGGTGGAAGCCAACAACAGATTTTTTAAATCTTGTATAACATCTTGATTTTACGTTCTTCAAGTTACATAACTCACACGCGGGACACGCACATCAATGAACGAATCAAAAGTTTTATAAAAGACAGAAATTGCAGAGTCCATATCCGTGCAAGTATACAAATGTGTCCAATCATTAGTTAACAAGAGTTTTTTAGATTTAGTAAAGTTTATCTTGCGAAAACATTGGGTTGGACTAATCGACTTATTATATCGAGACATAACCCCAAAAGGAAGGTCAATGGTTAAATCCAAAGTTGGATGAAAATTGTCTTCAGGGATAACTAAGGGGTCAGGGATAACTAAGGGGTCAAATACCAGATCTAGTGATCTATTATGACTAACGGGGATTTATTTGAGTTAAGCACAACTCAAGCAGACCATCTTTGAAACAATGTGACGAGGAGGGCAACAGTAATAAAGAATCATATGAGAGGGTCCAGGCAATTCCAGGTAAATTAAAATCTCCCAGAACAACGAGCAAGTCTTTGTCAGAGAGATATGAGGAAACAAGTTGACTAGCTTCCAAATGGTCAGTGTATACTGCCAAGTCGGACTGTAGTGGAATACACGAAAAAGTAATATAGGCAAAAAAATCTACTGATTGGAAGAATGTACAATTTCAGACGAGAACGCCGAATCAACAGCGATCAAAACACCACCACCATTACGGATAGTCCGATCATGTCTATATATAAAATATTTTGAGGGGAAAATTGAAGCATCGGCAATATCAGGCTACAGCCAAGTCTCAAGAATATGAAAGTCAAAAGCTAAACTATCTACATAGAGTCTAGAGAGTTTAGACTTTAGTCCCCGTACGTTCTGATAAGCCAGAGTTAGGGACGAAATTAGTTTTTTGGTGCAGACGAGCCAGAAGGAAAGTTATTCACAGAGGCAGGTAGCAGGCTAATCGGAGGCCGATTCTTCTTTTTTATTGTATACTCTTTTACAATAAGGTGTTCCGGTCAAAAATCTTTATGACATATTTGGCCAAAAGATCTGGTTAGACACTTATTTTAAAGGACGAAATGTCCTGAGTATATGAAAAACGGAACTTTTCCACAGCAATGTTTGGTGATTGAACTTTGCCATGGATATAGGCTATGACTTCTTCAGAAGTAATTTTGGGATCACACAGCCAACAGTAAAGAAAGTCTTCACTGGTCTTGCTGGGATTATTGCAATTATATTTGCAACAGACAGACATTATTAAATAATTGATTGATTGATTGTTTGGTTTGATTGATTGATTGTTGCCTTGATAACCTTCGACTTGTACACACTCCCTAACAAACTTGCAATTTCCTAAAACACTGTAAAAGTACGCGAATATATTTCAAATCCGATGCGCTGCAAAACCTGTCAGCTATTGGGTCATACGTCCAAAATTTGTAATAACCACGTCAGATGCGTAAACTGCAACCTCTCCCCACATTCGCCAAGCGATTGCTCTCGATTACAGTGCGCAAACTGCGGAGAGGAACACGCAGCATTTTCACCCACATGAAAAAATATCATGAAAAGAAAGACATACTAAAAATAAAGACAATAAGCAAATGCATACGCCACTTCTACACCCCTTACGATCGAAACGAAAACACAAACCTCGAAAGAATGTATAAAAACTTTTATCATAGCAAAGAACAACGGGCACCCAAAAACAAAAACACCCACGCTACCTAATACCCCCCTACCTATTACTCCCCCTCCCCACACTTCAACAACGAACTGACGTTCACGAAAACCAAAGCGAATACACCAAAAAACAAACACAACCGACCACAAGTAAAACCAATACAATAAACACACGTCCGGCTTTTAATTTGCCTTCTCCAACAATTACAACTTCCATCGAACCAAATATCAGCGAATCAGACGACTCTATGGAAGATCTTGATTCTTAGTTAAGCCTCTTCCTTTTGTCTCTCTTTCCGCATACATATAACTTCTTTTCCCCTTCCTATTTTAATGACCCTTAAAATACTACAATGGAATATGAATGGATATGTAAATAATTGTCAACAACTCATTTTACTTATCAAAGACACGGACCCAGATATTATATGTATTCAAATGTCTCACATGCAATGTTATAGTTCTTAAGACATACAATGGCTGTTTTAAAAATCTTCAATCTATAAGAACAAACAAACAAAGAGTTGGCTTCTTAACCAAACATCATATTCCACATATACATATGCTGGCATCTAACGTTTTAGGAGATGCACTCCACCTAAATTTAAGCACAAGAATTACGATAATTACCACCTAAATACCACCAAACCAAGACTTTACAGTAAATGACCTACTTTTCCTAATATCCAATTTTAATACTCCTATATTGCTATGTGGAGACTTTAAATCACGTAGTGCACTATGGGGATCCTCAACAACCACTTCCCGAGGAAAAAGGATCGAAAAGCTCATCGAATGAGCTGATTTTGTTCTGCTTAACGACGGCTCAGCTACGCACTTCTCAACACATAAATCCTTTACTTGTGTTGATCTTACAACAGTCTCATCGTCAATCGTCCACAGATGCGACTGGAAAATCGACAATTACTTACATGGAAGCGATCACTTTCCGATAACCACTACCATAATTACACAATTTAAAACCGAGAAAGTCACACATATTCCTAAATATAAAACAGACATTGCTAACTGGACGAAATTTCAAAAAGAGCTATCAACTAATATAAAAGACTTTAGATATTGCAACATTCACCAAGGTGTTTCCAAATTAACGAAAGCGATTCACGTAGCAGCAAATATAGCCATACCACAAATCAAAGGAATACCACAGAAAACAAACGTAGCTTCGTGGAGTATGACACTAAACAAACTCCGTGAGAATAAACAATCCCAATAGATAATATTTAAACGCAACATGAGTATACACAACCTTGTTACAAAAAAGCAAAAGCTCTATTTAAAAGAGAAGCTAAACAAGCAAAAAGAGCATCACTCTCCGGTTTAACATCTCGTATAACACCGCAGCGTCCCCAAAAAGAATTTGGACCGATATTAAAACTTTAACCAGAGTACCCAAAACGCCACTCAAATGTTTAAAAGTCAATCAAACTCTACTAACAGCTTCAAAGGACATCGCTGAGGCATTAGGAGAAAAATGGTCCAACTACTCAGAAGATCAAATCTTTTCGTCGGAGACCAATATCTCTTCTACCATGTATGAGCAAATTATTCGAATATATTTTTGCCCGCCGACTGATGTGGTTCATAACCAGTATCAATCTTATTACACACAGCTAATCGGCTTTTAAGCGGAAACACGGGACCATGGACGCCTTGTTGCAAATACATCATTTCGTGTCAGATGCTCTTTCCTCGTGTAATCACGCCACGATTCTAGCGACTGATTTCAAAAAAGCATTTGATCGCCTAGGGGTACACACGATTCTACACCAACTAATGCTCTGGAGGGTATTTAGTGTAGCAAAGGCCTTCATGGCCCACCGGTCATTCCGAGTAAACAACACTCTATCAAAACCACATCTGCTATTTAACGGCACAAGGTTCCCCACTTTCAGTAATTCTGTTCATAATAGCTTTTGATAAACTAATCTCGATTGTAATACAACATAAAAATCTACATGTATCTATGTATGCTGACGAAGCAATAATCTACACGAAACTAAAAGACGCAAACACTGTAACAAACACATTTCTAAAAGTCCTACAAGATATCAAGAACTGGGCAAATTCTTCTGGTGCCTCGCTATCAATAGAAAAATGCAAAGTACTTCAGTGTGCAGCTTTAAGTGTGCAGCTTTAAGAAATAATTTAGAAGCTAGACTAAACATAATCTTTGTTCAAAATTCTCCCACATACACCTAAATGTCCTAATTAATATTACCAGAGCAATAATTTTCTCTAAGTTGGATTACGGCCTTCCAATATATGGATGGAGACGAACGCGAACATAAGACAAGTTCAAGTTCCTTACCATTGCGCTGTCCGACGAAGTATTAATGCATTTCCTACATCGCCGATCAAATGTATCCTAGCGGAGGCAGGACTTCCATCGATAAAAGACAGATTGTACGAAACCACCGCAAAACTTATACCAAAACTATGCACAATATCAAACGTACGGCTAAACAAAAATTGTGTAAACGCAAGCAAGACCAAAAGGAAGTACAAAAGTCCTATCCACCATACATACAAATTGAACTACCGATTTACTCAAACAGAAAAGCCCATGTTCCGCCATGGTTGCAGAAAGAAAGAAAACGCACATATACAGAAAACTATTCCTGGAAAAAAGCGAGAAACTAAGCGACTGGACATGGTTGTTTACGTATGCCACCAAATCCGGGACTGCTTTTACCGTAGTCGACACAAAAAAAATCCCTAATCTCAGGAGGTTTACTTTTCGAACAGTATACCATATTCACCGCCGAGGCCCTAGCTATCCTAAATGCTTGAATATTCGCCCAAAACAATAAAGGGAAATTTGTAATTTTCTCCGACAGTCTATCCGCGGTTTCTGCAGTAAAAAATCTAAACTGCCATTTGCACCACAAAAAAGATGATCCTTTTTTGGGTCCCCAGTCATCAACCCAATAAATCCTGCAGCGGCTTTCACTTGATTGTATTTCAATGTTATGTAAACTATGCTTGTTAACAAATTTAATTATTGTCCTACAATGGACAGATTTTAAATACACTTACACACAAAAAAAAAAAAAAAAATATACTTTTTATATCTGGACGACTTGTATCCATGTATTATTATTCTGTACTTGCCACACGACCTTGATAATCTTTCGACTCTGAGGCAATATAGGCAAGGTTGCTCATCCACAGTGTGGAGCGATGCACCGCAACCCGCCGCCACAGAGCAGAGCAACCGCTGCCCCTAAGAGCAACCCTCTCATAGTGCGACCTGCCGCGGCAGATGCTGTTGTCACCAATAGCAGCGCAAGTGCAAATGGATGTATTGTGGCACTTCAGAGCGGCTAAGTAGCACCGTCACCGGCAGCTACGACAACTCTGTCGGCAGGCGCCCATAGGGATATTTTGCATGCTTCGGAAAATCGAGGCAGAAAGGAGGCAGCTTCTCCAGGGGGAAATTTTCCGAAAAGAGTCAAGGGTCAACAGCGTGGCGTCACGATTGACGACGAAATTAAGGAAATGGGATCCCTGTTGCAGCATATAATCGAAGCAACCATGCCTCTAAAGGCGAAGTAACGCGGCAACGTCATATAAATGACAAACTAAGGTTTCAGTTCATCAGGCTAAAGTGTTGCACGAAGCAAACAGCGCCTTTGTTGCAACACACATCAATGATGTAGAAGCAGCAGCAACAGTAGAGCTATCGGAAAGGGTGCCAGAGGACCACAAAGCGACAAAATCAAGGGTAACAGGCCCAACAGTGAGAGCAGCATCAGCAACAACAACAGCGGCACAGCAGTGACTGGCAAATAGTGGCACATAAGTCAGCAAAGCGATCAGTCAAAAAAAAACGTTCGGTCGCTATTCTGGTACAAAGCAAGGGCGGTATGTCATACAGCGACATGTTGAAACTGGTGACCAGAAGCCAGGACGCAAAGCTGCAGGCTGTTGCCGAAAGCGTATAAAAGGTGAGGCGTACCGCAAAAGGCGATCTCTTGCTGGATTTGAACCAAGTCGGAGCTGAAAATGTCAGCTTGAAGGTCAAGTCGAGGTCAAATCGCTGGCAAATCTTGTCAGACTGGACGTGTTGGAAATGGTTGAAGAGGCCACCAAAGCAGAAATATGCCATGTAATATCGAAGCAGCTAAGTCTAAGTGTGACAGAAGGAGATATAAAAAGTTTGTGTCCTTCTTATGGCAGAACCCAAAGGGCAATTCTATACGTTCGGTAAAGATCGGCTACTCAGTATGCAGAGTTAGGCTCAACTAGGAAGCAACCAAATGCTACAGATGACTGTCATTTGGACACGTAGCGGCTCGTTGTCATGACCCAATCGACAGGACGAATTGGTGCGTAAAATGTGACAGCAAGGACCGAGATTCGAGACTGCGCAAATAATGCCAACTGTTGCTTATGCGCAGCCCGATGTGTCACCGAGCGTGCACATATAGCTGGCAGCCTTAGTTGTCCATCCGCATATGCATGCGGGCAAGAGCCGGATCCACGAAAACGCGATGTTTAATATTATACAATTAAACTTGAACCACTCCGAAGCGGCTCACGATCTGCTGAAGCAGAGGGTGCGTGAAACCAAGTGTGACGTGGCAATTATAAATGAGCCATTTCGTAGGATTGTCTGCCGACAATTGGATATGCAGCAATTCCGGCAAGCCCGCGCTTTGGGCATGCGGCAGTCCAAATGTGCAATTGCGTTCGAAGCTAGCAGGCGGGCACTTCGCCAGAGCCTTAATAAATGGAAAGTGGACATACTTATTTCCCGCCTAGGCTAGACGATCTGGATTCCTGCGAATCGCTGGACGAACTGGCGGCGGACGCGAGAGCGCACAGCCCGTCCATAGCTGGAGAGGCGCTAGCCTCTTTAGACGTCACCCATTTAAACTACGGCTCCCGCAACACATTTAACCGCGCAGGCTGACGATCAATAATCGACCTAACTTTTGTCAGCAACAGCTTGGCTAGAATTGCTTCATGGCGGCTGGATGACAACTACACGGCCAGCGACCATGAGGCCATAATTTTTCCCTTGGACAGGCAGCTCAACCACAACAGACAAACGCAAACTCAAGCTGATACGCTTAACACCCAGGCATTTTCGGCTGTGATTTGCGAAGCGACTCTGACTGCGGGATTTGCTCAAGGCATGGCAGACCAGCTATGGGGCATGCTGGCATCAGCCTGTGACGCGAGTATGGCCCGCTCCAAAAACATCACTAATTGGAGATCTACGGAGGGCTTGCCTAATTGCAAGAAGGCGTTACCAAAGGGCAAGGAAGCGACTGGATGCAAATTGGCCACAGATGCAGTCCACGTACAGCCAAGCGAGAAAAATCATGAAAAAGCGCATCCTGGCAGCCAAGAAAGAGGTTTTCCTAAAACTGTGTGATTCTGCAGAGTACGACCCTTGGGGTAAGACCTACAAAATAGTAGTGAAGCGAATCCATGCAAACCGGAAATCTGCGCCAACAGGTACTGCAGACCTTAGAAAAATGGTCGAAGCTCTCTTTCCAAACCGTTCGAACCTTTTCAGCGCATCGCCTAGCCTACCTGCAAAGATTTCTATCATCAATGTAGTCTCCACAGAGGAAATTTTAGTAGCAGCCAATTCGCTCCAGCCCGGTAAGGCCCTAGGCCCGGATTTATTCCCGAAGCATTTGCTGCAACATTCACCAAATGCTTATTGGAAGGAGTTTTTCCTTGGCAGTGGAAAATCCAAAAGCTGGTATTATTACCAAAGCCTGGGCAGCCACCTGATGCAGCATCCTCCTACAGACCGATATGCCTAATAGACACAGTCGGCAAGGTTCTGGAAGGAATAGTCAACGCGAGGCTAAACGAATGGATCAGCAGGAGCAATGGCCTCTCGGAAAACCAATTCGGCTTTCGGAAGGCAAGGTCGACGCTAGATGCCATCAGCAAAGCCGTAAATATTGCTGCAAATGTAATCGAGGGCTCTCGGTGGAAGCCAACAACAGATTTTTTAAATCTTGTATAACATCTTGATTTTACGTTCTTCAAGTTACATAACTCACACGCGGGACACGCACATCAATGAACGAATCAAAAGTTTTATAAAAGACAGAAATTGCAGAGTCCATATCCGTGCAAGTATACAAATGTGTCCAATCATTAGTTAACAAGAGTTTTTTAGATTTAGTAAAGTTTATCTTGCGAAAACATTGGGTTGGACTCATCGACTTATTATATCGAGACATAAATCCCAAAAGGAAGGTCAATGGTTAAATCCAAAGTTGGATGAAAATTGTCTTCAAGGATAACTAAGGGGTCAGGGATAACTAAGGGGTCAAATACCAGATCTAGTGATCTATTATGACTAACGGGGATTTATTTGAGTTAAGCACAACTCAAGCAGACCATCTTTGAAACAATGTGACGAGGAGGGCAACAGTAATAAAGAATCATATGAGAGGGTCCAGGCATTTCCAGGTAAATAAAAATCTCCCAGAACAACGAGCAAGTCTTTGTCAGAGAGATATGAGGAAACAAGTTGACTAGCTTCCAAATGGTCAGTGTATACTGCCAAGTCGGACTGTAGTGGAATACACGAAAAAGTAATATAGGCAAAAAAATCTACTTATCTACTGATTGGAAGACTGTACAATTTCAGACGAGAACGCCGAATCAACAGCGATCAAAACACCACCACCATTACGGATAGTCCGATCATGTCTATATATAAAATATTTTGAGGGGAAAATTGAAGCATCGGCAATATCAGGCTACAGCCAAGTCTTAAGAATATGAAAGTCAAAAGCTAAACTATCTACATAGAGTCTAGAGAGTTTAGACTTTAGTCCCCGTACGTTCTGATAAGCCAGAGTTAGGGACGAAATTAGTTTTTTGACTCGCCAACAGGTGCAGACGAGCCAGAAGGAACGTTATTCACAGAGGCAGGTAGCAGGCTAATCGGAGGCCGATTCTTCTTTTTTATTGTATACTCTTTTACAATAAGGTGTTCCGGTCAATAATCTTTATGACATATTTGGCCAAAAGATCTGGGGAGACACTTATTTTAAAGGACGAAATGTCCTGAGTATATGAAAAACGGAACTTTTCCACAGCAATGTTTGGTGATTGAACTTTGCCATGGATATAGGCTATGACTTCTTCAGAAGTAATTTTGGGATCAAGCCTCGAAATAAAAATTTGCTTTTTGGGTGGAACTACAACAAGGGAACTAGAAGTGCCAGGCACAGCAGTAGCAGCAGTTGGAGCTCATGAATGCCAGCTGACAGAGTTTTAAACGCATCCCCAGTCCGTTTCATAAAACTACGCATCTCGAGCTCCAAGCCACGACACGAATCACAGCCCCATTTAAGGCCGACACCCTGTGCAATACTATCCCGCACCTTGACTGTATAACCAGCACATTTAAAGTGCATTATATTGTCACACAGCCAACAGTAAAGAAAGTCTTCACTGGTCTTGCTGGGATTATTGCAATTATATTTGCAACAGACAGACATTATTAAATAATTGATTGATTGATTGTTTGGTTTGATTGATTGATTGTTGCCTTGATAACCTTCGACTTGTACACACTCCCTAACAAACTTGCAATTTCCTAAAACACTGTAAAAGTACGCGAATATATTTCAAATCCGATGCGCTGCAAAACCTGTCAGCTATTGGGTCATACGTCCAAAATTTGTAATAACCACGTCAGATGCGTAAACTGCAACCTCTCCCCACATTCGCCAAGCGATTGCTCTCGATTACAGTGCGCAAACTGCGGAGAGGAACACGCAGCATTTTCACCCACATGAAAAAATATCAAGAAAAGAAAGACATACTAAAAATAAAGACAATAAGCAAATGCATACGCCACTTCTACACCCCTTACGATCGAAACGAAAACACAAACCTCGAAAGAATGTATAAAAACTTTTATCATAGCAAAGAACAACGGGCACCCAAAAACAAAAACACCCACGCTACCTAATACCCCCCTACCTATTACTCCCCCTCCCCCACACTTCAACAACGAACTGACGTTCACGAAAACCAAAGCGAATACACCAAAAAACAAACGCAACCGACCACAAGTAAAACCAATACAATAAACACACGTCCGGCTTTTAATTTGCCTTCTCCAACAATTACAACTTCCATCGAACCAAATACCAGCGAATCAGACGACTCTATGGAAGATCTTGATTCTTAGTTAAGCCTCTTCCTTTTGTCTCTCTTTCCGCATACATATAACTTCTTTTCCCCTTCCTATTTTAATGACCCTTAAAATACTACAATTGAATATGAATGGATATGTAAATAATTGTCAACAACTCATTTTACTTATCAAAGACACGGACCCAGATATTATATGTATTCAAATGTCTCACATGCAATGTTATAGTTCTTAAGACATACAATGGCTGTTTTAAAAATCTTCAATCTATAAGAACAAACAAACAAAGAGTTGGCTTCTTAACCAAACATCATATTCCAGATATACATATGCTGGCATCTAACGTTTTAGGAGATGCACTCCAACTAAATTTAAGCACAAGAATTACGATAATTACCACCTAAATACCACCAAACCAAGACTTTACAGTAAATGACCTACTTTTCCCAATTTCCAATTTTAATACTCCTATATTGCTATGTGGAGACTTTAAATCACGTAGTGCACTATGGGGATCCTCAACAACCACTTCTCGAGGAAAAAGGATCGAAAAGCTCATCAAATGAGCTGATTTTGTTCTGCTTAACGACGGCTCAGCTACGCACTTCTCAACACATAAATCCTTTACTTGTGTTGATCTTACAACAGTCTCATCGTCAATCGTCCACAGATGCGACTGGAAAATCGACAATTACTTACATGGAAGCGATCACTTTCCGATAACCACTACCATAATTACACAATTTAAAACCGAGAAAGTCACACATATTCCTAAATATAAAACAGACATTGCTAACTGGACGAAATTTCAAAAAGAGCTATCAACTAAAACGCAACATGAGTATACACAACCTTGTTGCCTACAAAAAAGCAAAAGCTCTATTTAAAAGAGAAGCTAAACAAGCAAAAAGAGCATCACTCTCCGGTTTAACATCTCGTATAACACCAGCAGCGTCCCCAAAAAGAATTTGGACCGATATTAAAACTTTAACCAGAGTACCCAAAACGCCACTCAAATGTTTAAAAGTCGATCAAACTCTACTAACAGCTTCAAAGGACATCGCTGAGGTATTAGGAGAAAAATGGTCCAACTACTCAGAAGATCAAATCTTTTCGTCGGAGACCAATATCTCTTCTACCATGTATGAGCAAATTATTCGAATATATTTTTGCCCGCCGACTGATGTGGTTCATAACCAGTATCAATCTTATTACACACAGCTAATCGGCTTTTAAGCGGAAACACGGGACCATGGACGCCTTGTTGCAAATACATCATTTCGTGTCAGATGCTCTTTCCTCGTGTAATCACGCCACGATTCTAGCGACTGATTTCAAAAAAGCATTTGATCGCCTAGGGGTACACACGATTCTACACCAACTAATGCTCTGGAGGGTATTTAGTGTAGCAAAGGCCTTCATGGCCCACCGGTCATTCCGAGTAAACAACACTCTATCAAAACCACATCTGCTATTTAACAGCACAAGGTTCCCCACTTTCAGTAATTCTGTTCATAATAGCTTTTGATAAACTAATCTCGATTGTAATACAACATAAAAATCTACATGTATCTATGTATGCTGACGAAGCAATAATCTACACGAAACTAAAAGACGCAAACACTGTAACAAACACATTTCTAAAAGTCCTACAAGATATCAAGAACTGGGCAAATTCTTCTGGTGCCTCGCTATCAATAGAAAAATGCAAAGTACTTCAGTGTGCAGCTTTAAGTGTGCAGCTTTAAGAAATAATTTAGAAGCTAGACTAAACATAATCTTTGTTCAAAATTCTCCCACATACACCTAAATGTCCTAATTAATATTACCAGAGCAATAATTTTCTCTAAGTTGGATTACGGCCTTCCAATATATGGATGGAGACGAACGCGAACATAAGACAAGTTCAAGTTCCTTACCATTGCGCTGTCCGACGAAGTATTAATGCATTTCCTACATCGCCGATCAAATGTATCCTAGCGGAGGCAGGACTTCCATCGATAAAAGACAGATTGTACGAAACCACCGCAAAACTTATACCAAAACTATGCACAATATCAAACGTACGGCTAAACAAAAATTGTGTGTACGCAAGCAAGACCAAAAGGAAGTACAAAAGTCCTATCCACCATACGTCGGTGGGCCATTATACTAAAAGAAATAAAAATTGAACTACCGATTCACTCAAACAGAAAAGCCCATGTTCCGCCATGGTTGCATCAGGATACGTCCATTAATCTAGCGCTGCAAACGCACAAAAAAGAAAACGCACATATACAGAAAACTATTCCTGGAAAAAAGCGAGAAACTAAGCGACTGGACATGGTTGTTTACGTATGCCACCAAATCCGGGACTGCTTTTACCGTAGTCGACACAAAAAAATCCCTAATCTCAGGAGGTTTACTTTTCGAACAGTATACCAGATTCACCGCCGAGGCCCTAGCTATCCTAAATGCTTGAATATTCGCCCAAAACAATAAAGGGAAATTTGTAATTTTCTCCGACAGTCTATCCGCGATTTCTGCAGTAAAAAATCTAAACTGCCATTTGCACCACGAAAAAGATGATCCTTTTTTGGGTCCCCAGTCATCAACCCAGTAAGTCCTGCAGCGGCTTTCACTTGATTGTATTTCAATGTTATGTAAACTATGCTTGTTAACAAATTTAATTATTGTCCTACAATGGACAGATTTTAAATACACTTACACACAAAAAAAAAAAAAATATATATACTTTTTATATCTGGACGACTTGTATCCATGTACTCAATTATTATTCTGTACTTGCCACACGACCTTGATAATCTTTCGACTCTGAGGCAATATAGGCAAGGTTGCTCATCCACAGTGTGGAGCGATGCACCGCACCCCGCCGCCACAGAGCAGAGCAACCGCTGCCCCTAAGAGCAACCCTCCCATAGTGCGACCTGCCGCGGCAGATGCTGTTGTCACCAATAGCAGCGCAAGTGCAAATGGATGTATTGTGGCACTTCAGAGCGGCTAAGTAGCACCGTCACCGGCAGCTACGACAACTCTGTCGGCAGGCGCCCATAGGAGTATTTTGCATGCTTCGGCAAATCGAGGCAGAAAGGAGGCAGCTTCTCCAGGGGGAAATTTTCCGAAAAGAGTCAAGGGTAAATTAAGGAAATGGGATCCCTGTTGCAGCATATAATCGAAGCAACCATGCCTCTAAAGGCGAATTAACGCGGCAACGTCATATAAATGACAAACTAAGGTGTCAGTTCATCAGGCTAAAGTGTTGCACGAAGCAAACAGCGCCTTTGTTGCACACACACATCAATGATGTAGAAGCAGCAGCAACAGTAGAGCTATCGGAAAGGGTGCCAGAGGACCACAAAGCGACAAAATCAAGGGTAACAGGCCCAACAGTGAGAGCAGCATCAGCAACAACAACAGCGGCACAGCAGTGACTGGCAAATAGTGGCACATAAGTCAGCAAAGCGATCAGTCAAAAAAAAACGTTCGGTCGCTGTTTATGCCCAACCGGGCAACACAAGGGTTAAAGGAGGCGGAAGCTTTCACCTCGCGCCGCTCTCCCGATGGTGCCCATCGCTCTCCCCACGAAAGAACTCCCCACACTCCGCTCCAAGCGGGGCTTGGTGCCCTGCTCTTAAGTAAGCTAGAGTTTAGTTGAATTATACCTGTGATTGAATAAACAAGTGAAAGTGAAATTCTCTGCTCGTCTACATTTTATTGGAAAGAGGAAAAGAAGGATAAATTCATTTAGCTGCCATCAACCAGAAGGAAGTTCGACCCCCCTACACAAACATTTGGTCCTTCGAGCCGGATACTAAGATCCTCTCGAACCACTAGCATCGGTGGAATTTCATCCATATTTCAAGCTAAGTAATTTTTTTGCAAATTATAGGTATATGAGTACATGTACATGCCTCCAGCATCCGTACCCATACTCACATACATATAATTGTTGCCATTGATTCTCCTAATCCAAGTAAAAATTACTTTCGCGCAAATTTTTCCTCCTCAAAGGAGAGAAAATTTTGGTCCCCAAATTTTCATACATATATATGTGTCCAGTACATAAGGCGCCATATTGGTTCGCCCACTTCAAGTTTTTTTCTCGCACTTTGGCATATATAGGCCAAGTAAATAAGGCGCCATATTTTATTTGCCTATTTCCAAGATATATTTTTTTCGCAATTTCAAAAAAATATTAACACATATGTATGTATGCAGTGAATCAAACCTACGAAAAAAGTGATCTCCTACATATAAAATATATATATATGCAAGCAGAGTGTGTGAATGTGACAAAAATTACAAACATATCCAGTGCTACATTAAATCCAAAAATAAAGGTTTTGTGCAAATACAGTCCACTCCTGGGAAAAGTGTGCGCGCAGTGAAAGGTGGTTCCAACGAAGAGAAGAAAATTTTCAATACGAATAATAAAGATTTTTTTTAAAAAAAAAAAAAAAAAAACGAAAGTGAACCACCCTCTCACATATAAAAGCCACACTTAGACATTTCTGGTGACCAGACACCCTATAAAGTTGGGGGCATATCGGTTAGACACAGCGAAAGAAATCATATTGAAAAAAAAAAAAAACATTAATTTATATAAAGAAATCCGATCCATTCACACCTCTGCATATCGCCATTCCATATTTTCATATTTAAAAAAAAAAAAAAAAAAAAAGGAAATTTTTCCATACATAAAATTTTACATATATATTTTACATATCCATACACATACATATATATACATATTTTTCCATACATAAAATTTTACATATATATATTCATATCCATATACATATACATATTTTTTCCATACATAAAATTTTACATATTGATTCTCATATACATATCCATACATACATACATTCCACAAAATTTTTAATTTTTTCGCACACAAATATATTTTTCCATCACCGCGAACAAATCCCGCTATCCCTTGCAGCCTATATACATACATACATACGTGCATACATAAGTACCGCTTAACTGCAGTATACAAGCACAGCTGCAAGCTCATGTGCCAAAGACCGGCACAAAGCAAACGACCAAAAGTAGCTGTGCTGTATACCCTAGGTTGGCAGGCACTTTGTGGGGTATATATGTTGAAGGGTCACGTTGAGGAAAAAATCGAATAATATTTAATTGGTAAAAATTTGTGTTCCGCGTTTTTTTGTTTATTCTATTCCCACGCGTTCCAAGTCGTATTTTTTGGAGTTATATTTCAATTCCAAAGTATTCCCACGTGTTCCAAGTCGTATTTCTGGAGTTATATTTCAATTCCAAAGTATTCCCACGTATTCCAAGTCGTATTTCTGGAGTTATATTTCAATTCCAAAATATTCCCACGTGTTCCAAGTCGTATTTCTGGAGTTATATTTCAATTCCAAAATATTCCCACGTGTTCCAAGTCGTATTTTTGGAGTTATATTTCAATTCCAAAGTATTCCCACGTATTCCAAGTCGTATTTTTGGAGTTATATTTCAATTCCAAAGTATTCCCACGTATTCCAAGTCGTATTTTTGGAGTTATATTTCAATTCCAAAGTATTCCCACGTATTCCAAGTCGTATTTTTGGAGTTATATTTCAATTCCAAAGTATTCCCACGTATTCCAAGTCGTATTTTTGGAGTTATATTTCAATTCCAAAGTATTCCCACGTGTTCCAAGTCGTATTTTTGGAGTTATATTTCAATTCCAAAGTATTCCCACGTGTTCCAAGTCGTATCTTTGGAGTTAGATTCCAATTCCAAAGTGTTTCCAAGCGTTTCAAGTCGTATCTTTGGTTCTATTGCAATTCCAAAGTATTCCCACACGTTCCAAGTCGCATCTTTGGAGTTATATTGCAATTCCAAAGTATTCCCACACGTTCCAAGTCGTATCTTTGGAGTTAGATTCCAATTACAGAGTGTTTCCAAGCGTTTCAAATCTTATCTTTGGTTCTATTTCAATTCCAAAGTGTTTCCACCCGCTCCAAGTCGCATCTTTGTAGTTATATTTGAATTCCAAGGTGTTCCAAGCCGTTCCTAGGGTTTTTTGGCAGTGTTCCAAGTCATTCCAAACGTACCAGCTCGTTTTCTGGTTTTTTTTCAATCTATTTCAAGGCGTTTCAAAGCCGTTCTTCAAGTGGTTTGGTAGTGTTCCAGTTTTTCCCAAACGTTCCAGTTCGTCTTTTTGGCTAATTTTCAAGCCGTGCCAAGCCAGCTCACCACTTTATAACCGCCACTCTCTGGGGTTATGAGCACGAGCCCGTCAAAAGACGAGAAAGCAGCTGAGAACACTGCAGCCCCGAGCAAATCCTCAATTGCTGCTCCAGGTCAGCGCCAGAGGAGTACCAGCCCTACTACTCCTCCTTCCCGAGCATTTCAGACCCTCTCTAGTCCACTAACTCTCAAGTCCGCACCATCGAGCACGACCTTTCAGCAAGCCACGTCAGAGCCACGACGAGCAAGCCAAAAAGAGGTCAAATCATTGGTACCACTTCCACAGATTTTGGTAACCGCCCCAAGAGTCACTCGGTCCGAGACCAAAAGGGTTTTAGCTGCTTCCACCATGGCTTTGAAGAAGTTTGTTTCCATTTGCGATAAACTAATTCAGTTTGAAGTCGACACCCACGTCACGTCACTGTCCGAGGTCAGCGTATTTACGCTCCAAGTCCGTCGTGATCGAGTTCAAGCGTTGTGGGAGAAGGTCGAGCAGGAATATGAGAAATGCGAGGCACTCATAGATGGTAAAGACGATAACTCTGAAGATTTAGCCATCCAAGCTAAATACGACAAATGCTATCAAGTTTACGAGCGATGCACGGCTCGATTAAACGAGCTTATCCATGAAGGGTCTGCTCCGACTCCTCCGAACCGTCATGCGCCTACCTCTGCACCAGCAGAACGAGGCTGTCGATTGCCACCCATTGACACAGAAGTCTTTACGGGAGATTATTTAAAATGGCCCACGTTCCGTGACTTGTTTACAGCCATCTACATAAGCGATTCGCGAATTTCCCCTGTTGAAAAGCTGTACCATCTCCTAGCGAAAACGAGGGGTGAAGCCAACCTCATTGTAGCAAAATTCCCGCTTACAAATGATGGTTTTGAAACGGCATGGAATGCACTTAAACAGCGTTTCGAAAATAAGCGACTTATCGTGAACAGCCAATTCCGAGCACTTCTTGACCTGCCTCAAATTTCCCATGAGTCCGGAAAAGCATTACAGGATCATCAGAATGCTCTGCAGGCATCCATTCGCGCTTTTGAGCACTGTGGCCTGCCAGTAACCACTTGGGGAGGCATGTTCGTATTTTTCTGTTCCATCAAATTGCCAAAGAATACCCTTTCATTATGGGAACAATCTCTGGGAGACAAGACTGCCATTCCAGAGTGGCAAATGATGGACGATTTCCTCACTGAGCGGTTCCGTACGCTCGAAGCGGTGGAAAATACAACTGCAATGGCTATTTCGGTTCCCACATCGAAACCTCCACGAAATCCGATTCCAGCCACCCGAAAGGCTAATACATTTGAAGCCAAGGTGACCACCAAACCAAAATCCTGTGATCTCTGTATGAAGGAGAATCACCCGGTGCGTCGATGTCCCCGCTTCCTTCAGATGACGGTGCCAGAGAGGGTGGCATACATAAAGAAAAAGTCCCTTTGTCTGAACTGTTTCGCAAGAGGACATCAAGTAAAAGATTGTCCGAGTCAGCACAATTGCTTCACGTGCAAGGGGCGTCACAATACGCTCTTGCACAAGGACGCCCGACCGGAGAATAATCCAACGTCGGTCCCAGCTCAGCCCAGTTCGCACAATATTGTCCGGACTTACTTTACCTCTGAGGCAAGGTCCTCACGAGATAAGTTACTAGGTACAGCGATCGTGGACTTTTGGCACAAGGGCACTACTTATGCTTCACGGGCGCTATTAGACCCGGCTTCTGAAGCCAATTTCATATCCGAAAGAATGTTCCGACTCATGAAGTTACCATTCCAAACTGTCAGGGCCGAAGTGACAGGCATTAACGGAAAGGTCAATAGAACCTTGAAGGTCTGTCACATAAGCATTCGGTCATCGCATGGACCTCCAGTCCAGATCGAAATAGAAGCGTTTGTCTTGTCCCAAGTTGCTGATGATTTGCCGTCATGTACGATAGCCCAAGCCACACTGGAAGGAATGCCCAATATTCCTCTAGCCGACCCCTCCTTCAGATTAAAGGCAAAGATCGATCTACTCCTTGGCATTGATGTAATACCAGCGGTGACTCTTTCCGGCATCCAGACCGAAGTGTGCGGATCTTTAATGGCTCAAGAGACGAGATTCGGTTGGGTCATTTCAGGCCCGTTGCAAGGGGTCCCCGTCAGTTCATGTGCCGCGTTCACCACGAGGGTCGCAGTTAGCAGAGAGGAGGGACTTGAAACTCTTCTCACAAGGTTTTGGGAGGTGGAGGATCTACCGGGCAAACCGGTAGAAGATTCTGACTCTGTTTGCGAGGTCAATTTCCAGAAGACCACAAGAAGAGATGTTTCGGGGAGATATACGGTCTCACTTCCGTTTCGAGATCCAACCAACATCAACCTTGGTCATTCCAGACCAGGGGCATTGGCTCAGTTCCTAAAAAACGAAAGCCGACTCCTTAAAAATATTCCGGCAAAAACTGAGTATGACGCCGTCATCCAAGAATATTTGGACTTGGGCCACATGCGTCAGGTTCCATTTGACGGCACTAATAACAATTTTTATTTGCCACACCATGCGGTTTTCAAGCCCGACAGCACCACAACAAAGGTACGGGTAGTTTTTAACGCCTCTAGCAAGTCCACCAACGGAGTAAGTCTCAACGACATACTTTACCCTGGTCCGGTACTTCAGTCCGATCTCACTACTCAGATTCTCAAGTGGCGTTTTTTCCGAGTAGTTTTCAATGCCGACATCACAAAAATGTACCGCCAAATTATGGTCGATCCAATCCATACGCCATTTCAGAGGATCCTGTTCCGAAATAAAGAGGGGCAACTTGGTGATTACGAGCTGAATACCGTCACGTTTGGCATTAACTGTGCTCCGTTCTTAGCCATCCGAGTACTTCAGCAACTCGCAAGTGATGTACAATCCAAATTTCCTTTGGCTAGCGATATTATCAAGTCCTATATGTATGTCGATGATGTCCTGGCAGGGGCTCATAATGAAACAACGGCAATCGCAATGGTCAATGAACTTCAAGACGCTCTTGGTTCAGCTGGCTTTCCCTTGCGCAAATGGACATCGAATGTGAAGAGCGTGCTCAGTTGTATTCCAAAGAGTCATTTACTGAATGCTGATTTCCTCGACATCGAAGAGGCCAGCACAGCGAAAACACTGGGAATCCGATGGAAAGCGACTACGGATGAGTTTTATTTTGTCATCTCACCCCAAGATGTCAAGTCAGCTTATACTAAGCGAGAAGTCCTCGGGCAGATCGCCAAGTTATTCGATCCCGCTGGCTGGCTGGCTCCCTTTGTGATTCAAGCCAAGGTGTTTATGCAAGAGCTCTGGTTACAAGAGCTAGGGTGGGATGATCAATTGCCCAGTGAACTCCATCACAGGTGGCAGGATTTTACAAAGAGCTACTCCTTCCTTGACCAGATCCGAATTCCACGATGGGTTCTTCATGACCCAAATTCCGACATCCAATTCCATTGTTTTTGCGATGCGTCACAGCGGGCTTATGGTGCCGCAATTTACGTGCGCGTTAGCAATGACCAAGGCATATCATGCTGCCTTCTTGCAGCGAAATCTAGAGTCGCCCCGGTTAAAACGGTTTCATTGCCCCGCCTTGAATTATGCGGAGCTACACTTTTAGCGGAACTGGCAGCTGCAGTTCTTCCGCAACTTCCAGTTGATAATGCGGAGGTTTTTTATTGGTCAGACTCCACCGTCGTACTGTCGTGGTTAAACAAGCCACCCTGCACATGGACAACGTTTGTCGCAAATCGGGTAGCAAAGATTGTGACGGCAACAAATGACGCCCCATGGAATCACGTTCGTTCAGAGGACAACCCAGCAGATCTCCCTAGCCGCGGCCTGAGTGCGCAGGAATTGGTACACAAGGATTTGTGGTGGCACGGCCCACCATGGCTACGGGAACCACAAGAGTCCTGGCAGCGAGCGACACCACTCCCACTAGACACTGCCTTGGAGAAGCGGGTAGTGAAGGTCCACGTCGCGATCGCTAAGCCAGCCAACGAGATATTATCTCGTTTTTCCAATCTGGCACGTGCCTTACGAGTGATAGCATATGTGATCCGTTTCGGCAGAAGGTGTCGTAAACTGCCAAACGATTACTCCGGGGAGGTGACCTCTAGCGAGATCAATCAAGTACTCCAGGCGTTGATCCGAGTCACTCAGCGGGATTACTTTCCGACGGAACATCGGTGTCTACAGCAGAAGAAATCTCTGCCCACGTCTAGCACCATTCTCAATTTGAATCCTTTCATTGACGCATCAGGTGTGATCCGAGCATGTGGGCGCGTGCAACAAGCAGCGGCCCTTAGTTACGATGAGCGTAACCCCATTCTGTTGCCAGTAGTAAGTCCGTTGTCCCGGCTGTTGGTGCTTTTCACGCATCAGATCTCTCTCCATGGGGGCAGCCAACTGGTAGTCCGTCTCATCCGACAGAGATACTGGATTCCAAGACTGCGGAATCTAGTAAAATCGGTGGTCAACTCATGCAAAGTCTGTGTGATTTATAAAAGAAGGCTGCAATCACAGCTAATGGGCACCCTTCCGGCCCAGCGAACTACTTTCGCACGTCCTTTCACGACCACCGGTATAGATTTTGCAGGTCCTTTCGACATCAAGAGTTTCACCGGCCGCGCTTGCCGCATATCAAAGGGATATGTGTGTGTCTTTGTTTGCTTTTCCACCAAAGCCATTCACCTTGAGGCAACTTCGGATTTGAGTACCGAAGCATTTCTGGCAGCATTCGCTCGCTTTGTATCGAGGCGAGGGTGTCCCCAGCAAGTGCAGTCCGACAACGGAAAAAACTTCGTAGGTGCATCCAGAGTGCTTGAAAAAGATTTCCTAAATTCTACCCAGCAGAAAATATTATCCCACTACAGCCATCAGAATCTGTCCTGGCATTTCATCCCTCCCGGGGCACCACACATGGGAGGGTTGTGGGAGGCTGGAGTTAAGAGTTTTAAAACTCTGTTCTACAAGGCCACTTCCAACCAAAGGTATACTTTTGAAGAGTTCTCCACGCTGCTGGCTAAGGTAGAGGCGTGTTTGAACTCGCGGCCGATTTCTCCTATGTCTGAAGACCCCACCGACTCTTTAGCTTTGACCCCAGGCCATTTCCTAGTTGGCGGTCCATTGCTATCCGTGACGGAACCTGAAATCAAGGATCAGGTACCGTCTATCATTAACCGGTGGCAGCGTCTGAAGGCCGTGAGTCAGCATTTCTGCACCCGATGGAAAGACGAGTATCTGAAGGAGCTACATAAGCGCAATAAGTGGCGATTCCCTTCTAAAAATCTTGAAGTGGGCGATCTGGTGGTACTCAAAGACGACAATCTTCCATTTAATGAATGGCGTCTCGGGCGAATCCACCAGACACACCCTGGCAGTGACGGCAATGTCCGCGTCGTCGAACTGCTTACCGCTCGCGGTATTGTGAAGCGTCCCGTCGCAAAGTTGATCTTTCTTCCTCCAGAAGAAAGAATTCAAACCCATTACGTAAAACTACAGTAGCGTCCAGCACTTGGTCCTTCCTCCCAATTAAGAAGGGCCGAGCTGCCAGTAGTAATATGTGTTCTATCGTCCTACATTAATCCGCTTTCTTCATTATTTGTCCCGGCAGCTCCCTGATATTCGTCAACCTAGATCCCGTTACCATGGCTCCGAGACCGCGTTCAGTACAGGCATCGAAAGAGGAGCGCAGATGTTCGCGAGGAACTGAGTCCTTCCGTTGCCGAGTCTGTCGCGGAATCCATCCTCTGAAGCGATGCCGTCGCTTCCTGCGGCTGAACGTGGAGAAGAGGATGAGGGCAGTGCTGGCGAATAAGTACTGCGCCAATTGCCTGGCCCACCAACATTCCGGAGGAAGCTGCTTAAGCGGTGATAAGTGCCGAATCTGTGAGGAGAATCACCACACGCTGCTTCACTTCCATGAACAGCCACGTCGACGCACTCCAAGCTCCGTCGTACGCCGAGTCACCCCCGAGTCCTCCAGACGAAGGGTCGCGCCAACGCCAGCCTCCGATCCGAAACTGACCTTGACCACACTGCTGCAGCACCGCAATCCGCATCTGATGCCCACGACGATGGTGCGTATTGAGACGGAGGGAAAAACCTTCGACGTGAAGGCCCTGGTGGACCCTTGTTCCGCGGTATCGTCGATGGCGACGTCATTGGCCACGGCCTTCAAGTTGACAGCCGTCAATATAGGGGCGGAGAAAGCGGTGGCAGCAGTGATCCGGTCCCCAATCAGTGAAGGATGGCGATTGGAGGCGATCCTGAAGGTGGTCGATGGCTTGTGCTGCCGCACTCCAAGCGCTCCGGTGGACCCACAGATCGCCAAAAAGTTTGAGGGCATCGTCCTGGCGGATGAGACGTTCTACCGACCGTCGTCAGTGTCTCTGGTCCTGGGCGCGGATGTGATCACGGAGGTCATGCTAGAAGGGAGTCTACCTGGGGTTGGCGGGCGGCCGATTGCGATGCGCACAGTTTTTGGCTGGACCCTGTCCGGAGCGTGCCATTAAACTGCCTGGGTCTTGCACTCCTGCAAGGGGGGAGCATGTTTATGCCCAACCGGGCAACACAAGGGTTAAAGGAGGCGGAAGCTTTCACCTCGCGCCGCTCTCCCGATGGTGCCCATCGCTCTCCCCACGAAAGAACTCCCCACACTCCGCTCCAAGCGGGGCTTGGTGCCCTGCTCTTAAGTAAGCTAGAGTTTAGTTGAATTATACCTGTGATTGAATAAACAAGTGAAAGTGAAATTCTCTGCTCGTCTACATTTTATTGGAAAGAGGAAAAGAAGGATAAATTCATTTAGCTGCCATCAACCAGAAGGAAGTTCGACCCCCCTACACAAACAGTCGCTATTCTGGTACAAAGCAAGGGCGGTATGTCATACAGCGACATGTTGAAACTGGTGACCAGAAGCCAGGACGCAAAGCTGCAGGCTGTTGCCGAAAGCGTATAAAAGGTGAGGCGTACCGCAAAAGGCGATCTCTTGCTGGATTTGAACCAAGTCGGAGCTGAAAATGTCAGCTTGAAGGTCAAGTCGAGGTCAAATCGCTGGCAAATCTTGTCAGACTGGACGTGTTGGAAATGGTTGAAGAGGCCACCAAAGCAGAAATATGCCATGTAATATCGAAGCAGCTAAGTCTAAGTGTGACAGAAGGAGATATAAAAAGTTTGTGTCCTTCTTATGGCAGAACCCAAAGGGCAATTCTATACGTTCGGTAAAGATCGGCTACTCAGTATGCAGAGTTAGGCTCAACTAGGAAGCAACCAAATGCTACAGATGACTGTCATTTGGACACGTAGCGGCTCGTTGTCATGACCCAATCGACAGGACGAATTGGTGCCTAAAATGTGACAGCAAGGACCGAGATTCGAGACTGCGCAAATAATGCCAACTGTTGCTTATGCGCAGCCAGATGTGTCACCGAGCGTGCACATATAGCTGGCAGCCTTAGTTGTCCATCCGCATATGCATGCGGGCAAGAGCCGGATCCACGAAAACGCGATGTTTAATATTATACAATTAAACTTGAACCACTCCGAAGCGGCTCACGATCTGCTGAAGCAGAGGGTGCGTGAAACCAAGTGTGACGTGGCAATTATAAACGAGCCATTTCGTAGGATGGTCTGCCGACAATTGGATATGCAGCAATTCCGGCAAGCCCGCGCTTTGGGCATGCGGCAGTCCAAATGTGCAATTGCGTTCGAAGCTAGCAGGCGGGCACTTCGCCAGAGCCTTAATAAATGGAAAGTGGACATACTTATTTCCCGCCTAGGCTAGACGATCTGGATTCCTGCGAATCGCTGTACGAACTGGCGGCGGACGCGAGAGCGCACAGCCCGTCCATAGCTGGAGAGGCGCTAGCCTCTTTAGACGTCACCCATTTAAACTACGGCTCCCGCAACACATTTAACCGCGCAGGCAGACGATCAATAATCGACCTAACTTTTGTCAGCAACAGCTTGGCTAGAATTGCTTCATGGCGGCTGGATGACAACAGCCAGCGACCATGAGGCCATAATTTTTCCCTCGGACAGGCAGCTCAACCACAACAGACAAACGCAAACTCAAGCTGATACGCTTAACACCCAGGCATTTTCGGCTGTGATTTGCGAAGCGACTCTGACTGCGGGATTTGCTCAAGGCATGGCAGACCAGCTATGGGGCATGCTGGCATCAGCCTGTGACGCGAGTATGGCCCGCTCCAAAAACATCACTAATTGGAGATCTACGGAGGCCTTGCCTAATTGCAAGAAGGCGTTACCAAAGGGCAAGGAAGCGACTGGATGCAAATTGGCCACAGATGCAGTCCACGTACAGCCAAGCGAGAAAAATCACGAAAAAGCGCATCCTGGCAGCCAAGAAAGAGGTTTTCCTAAAACTGTGTGATTCTGCAGAGTACGACCCTTGGGGTAAGACCTACAAAATAGTAGTGAAGCGAATCCATGCAAACCGGAAATCTGCGCTAACAGGTACTGCAGACCTTAGAAAAATGGTCGAAGCTCTCTTTCCAAACCGTTCGAACCTTTTCAGCGCATCGCCTAGCCTACCTGCAAAGATTTCTATCATCAATGTAGTCTCCACAGAGGAAATTTTAGTAGCAGCCAATTCGCTCCAGCCCGGTAAGGCCCTAGGCCCGGATTTATTCCCGAAGCATTTGCTGCAACATTCACCAAATGCTTATTGGAAGGAGTTTTTCCTTGGCAGTGGAAAATCCAAAAGCTGGTATTATTACCAAAGCCTGGGCAGCCACCTGATGCAGCATCCTCCTACAGACCGATATGCCTAATAGACACAGTCGGCAAGGTTCTGGAAGGAATAGTCAACGCGAGGCTAAACGAATGGATCAGCAGGAGCAATGGCCTCTCGGAAAACCAATTCGGCTTTCGGAAGGCAAGGTCGACGCTAGATGCCATCAGCAAAGCCGTAAATATTGCTGCAAATGTAATCGAGGGCTCTCGGTGGAAGCCAACAACAGATTTTTTAAATCTTGTATAACATCTTGATTTTACGTTCTTCAAGTTACATAACTCACACGCGGGACACGCACATCAATGAACGAATCAAAAGTTTTATAAAAGACAGAAATTGCAGAGTCCATATCCGTGCAAGTATACAAATGTGTCCAATCATTAGTTAACAAGAGTTTTTTAGATTTAGTAAAGTTTATCTTGCGAAAACATTGGGTTGGACTCATCGACTTATTATATCGAGACATAACCCCAAAAGGAAGGTCAATGGTTAAATCCAAAGTTGGATGAAAATTGTCTTCAGGGATAACTAAGGGGTCAGGGATAACTAAGGGGTCAAATACCAGATCTAGTGATCTATTATGACTAACGGGGATTTATTTGAGTTAAGCACAACTCAAGCAGACCATCTTTGAAACAATGTGACGAGGAGGGCAACAGTAATAAAGAATCATATGAGAGGGTCCAGGCATTTCCAGGTAAATTAAAATCTCCCAGAACAACGAGCAAGTCTTTGTCAGAGAGATATGAGGAAACAAGTTGACTAGCTTCCAAATGGTCAGTGTATACTGCCAAGTCGGACTGTAGTGGAATACACGAAAAGTAATATAGGCAAAAAAATCTACTGATCTACTGATTGGAAGACTGTACAATTTCAGACGAGAACGCCGAATCAACAGCGATCAAAACGCCACCACCATTACGGATAGTCCGATCATGTCTATATATAAAATATTTTGAGGGGAAAATTGAAGCATCGGCAATATCAGGCTACAGCCAAGAGTCAATAAAGGCAAGAATATGAAAGTCAAAAGCTAAACTATCTACATAGAGTCTAGAGAGTTTAGACTTTAGTCCCCGTACGTTCTGATAAGCCAGAGTTAGGGACGAAATTAGTTTTTTGACTCGCCAACAGGTGCAGACGAGCCAGAAGGAACGTTATTCACAGAGGCAGGTAGCAGGCTAATCGGAGGCCGATTCTTCTTTTTTATTGTATACTCTTTTACAATAAGGTGTTCCGGTCAAAAATCTTTATGACATATTTGGCCAAAAGATCTGGGGAGACACTTATTTTAAAGGACGAAATGTCCTGAGTATATGAAAAACGGAACTTTTCCACAGCAATGTTTGGTGATTGAACTTTGCCATGGATATAGGCTATGACTTCTTCAGAAGTAATTTTGGGATCAAGCCTCGAAATAAAAATTTGCTTTTTGGGTGGAACTACAACAAGGGAACTAGAAGTGCCAGGCACAGCAGTAGCAGCAGTTGGAGCTCATGAATGCCAGCTGACAGAGTTTTAAACGCATCCCCAGTCCGTTTCATAAAACTACGCATCTCGAGCTCCAAGCCACGACACGAATCACAGCCCCATTTAAGGCCGACACCCTGTGCAATACTATCCCGCACCTTGACTGTATAACCAGCACATTTAAAGTGCATTATATTGTCACATTATTATTTTATTATATTTATTAAATAATTGATTGATTGATTGTTTGGTTTGATTGATTGATTGTTGCCTTGATAACCTTCGACTTGTACACACTCCCTAACAAACTTGCAATTTCCTAAAACACTGTAAAAGTACGCGAATATATTTCAAATCCGATGCGCTGCAAAACCTGTCAGCTATTGGGTCATACGTCCAAAATTTGTAATAACCACGTCAGATGCGTAAACTGCAACCTCTCCCCACATTCGCCAAGCGATTGCTCTCGATTACAGTGCGCAAACTGCGGAGAGGAACACGCAGCATTTTCACCCACATGAAAAAATATCAAGAAAAGAAAGACATACTAAAAATAAAGACAATAAGCAAATGCATACGCCACTTCTACACCCCTTACGATCGAAACGAAAACACAAACCTCGAAAGAATGTATAAAAACTTTTATCATAGCAAAGAACAACGGGCACCCAAAAACAAAAACACCCACGCTACCTAATACCCCCCTACCTATTACTCCCCCTCCCCCACACTTCAACAACGAACTGACGTTCACGAAAACCAAAGCGAATACACCAAAAAACAAACACAACCGACCACAAGTAAAACCAATACAATAAACACACGTCCGGCTTTTAATTTGCCTTCTCCAACAATTACAACTTCCATCGAACCAAATATCAGCGAATCAGACGACTCTATGGAAGATCTTGATTCTTAGTTAAGCCTCTTCCTTTTGTCTCTCTTTCCGCATACATATAACTTCTTTTCCCCTTCCTATTTTAATGACCCTTAAAATACTACAATGGAATATGAATGGATATGTAAATAATTATCAACAACTCATTTTAATTATCAAAGACACGGACCCAGATATTATATGTAAATGTCTCACATGCAATGTTATAGTTCTTAAGACATACAATGGCTGTTTTAAAAATCTTCAATCTATAAGAACAAACAAACAAAGAGTTGGCTTCTTAACCAAACATCATATTCCACATATACATATGCTGGCATCTAACGTTTTAGGAGATGCACTCCAACTAAATTTAAGCACAAGAATTACGATAATTACCACCTAAATACCACCAAACCAAGACTTTACAGTAAATGACCTACTTTTCCTAATATCCAATTTTAATACTCCTATATTGCTATGTGGAGACTTTAAATCACGTAGTGCACTATGGGGATCCTCAACAACCACTTCCCGAGGAAAAAGGATCGAAAAGCTCATCGAATGAGCTGATTTTGTTCTGCTTAACGACGGCTCAGCTACGCACTTCTCAACACATAAATCCTTTACTTGTGTTGATCTTACAACAGTCTCATCGTCAATCGTCCACAGATGCGACTGGAAAATCGACAATTACTTACATGGAAGCGATCACTTTCCGATAACCACTACCATAATTACACAATTTAAAACCGAGAAAGTCACACATATTCCTAAATATAAAACAGAGCAATGGCTGTTTTAAAAATCTTCAATCTATAAGAACAAACCAACAAAGAGTTGGCAAAGTTAGCAAACTGGACGAAATTTCAAAAAGAGCTATCAACTAATATAAAAGACTTTAGATATTGCAACATTCACCAAGGTGTTTCCAAATTAACGAAAGCGATTCACGTAGCAGCAAATATAGCCATACCACAAACCAAGGGAATACCACAGAAAACAAACGTAGCTTCGTGGAGTATGACACTAAACAAACTCCGTGAGAATAAACAATCCCAATAGATAATATTTAAACGCAACATGAGTATACACAACCTTGTTACAAAAAAGCAAAAGCTCTATTTAAAAGAGAAGCTAAACAAGCAAAAAGAGCATCACTCGCCGGTTTAACATCTCGTATAACACCGCAGCGTCCCCAAAAAGAATTTGGACCGATATTAAAACTTTAACCAGAGTACCCAAAACGCCACTCAAATGTTTAAAAGTCAATCAAACTCTACTAACAGCTTCAAAGGACATCGCTGAGGCATTAGGAGAAAAATGGTCCAACTACTCAGAAGATCAAATCTTTTCGTCGGAGACCAATATCTCTTCTACCATGTATGAGCAAATTATTCGAATATATTTTTGCCCGCCGACTGATGTGGTTCATAACCAGTATCAATCTTATTACACACAGCTAATCGGCTTTTAAGCGGAAACACGGGACCATGGACGCCTTGTTGCAAATACATCATTTCGTGTCAGATGCTCTTTCCTCGTGTAATCACGCCACGATTCTAGCGACTGATTTCAAAAAAGTATTTGATCGCCTAGGGGTACACACGATTCTACACCAACTAATGCTCTGGAGGGTATTTAGTGTAGCAAAGGCCTTCATGGCCCACCGGTCATTCCGAGTAAACAACACTCTATCAAAACCACATCTGCTATTTAACGGCACAAGGTTCCCCACTTTCAGTAATTCTGTTCATAATAGATTTTGATAAACTAATCTCGATTGTAATACAACATAAAAATCTACATGTATCTATGTATGCTGACGAAGCAATAATCTACACGAAACTAAAAGACGCAAACACTGTAACAAACACATTTCTAAAAGTCCTACAAGATATCAAGAACTGGGCAAATTCTTCTGGTGCCTCGCTATCAATAGAAAAATGCAAAGTACTTCAGTGTGCAGCTTTAAGTGTGCAGCTTTAAGAAATAATTTAGAAGCTAGACTAAACATAATCTTTGTTCAAAATTCTCCCACATACACCTAAATGTCCTAATTAATATTACCAGAGCAATAATTTTCTCTAAGTTGGATTACGGCCTTCCAATATATGGATGGAGACGAACGCGAACATAAGACAAGTTCAAGTTCCTTACCATTGCGCTGTCCGACGAAGTATTAATGCATTTCCTACATCGCCGATCAAATGTATCCTAGCGGAGGCAGGACTTCCATCGATAAAAGACAGGTTGTACGAAACCACCGCAAAACTTATACCAAAACTATGCACAATATCAAACGTACGGCTAAACAAAAATTGTGTAAACGCAAGCAAGACCAAAAGGAAGTACAAAACTCCTATCCACCATACGTCGGTGGGCCATTATACTAAAAGAAATAAAAATTGAACTACCGATTCACTCAAACAGAAAAGCCCATGTTCCGCCATGGTTGCATCAGGATACGTCCATTAATCTAGCGCTGCAAACGCACAAAAAAGAAAACGCACATATACAGAAAACTATTCCTGGAAAAAAGCGAGAAACTAAGCGACTGGACATGGTTGTTTACGTATGCCACCAAATCCGGGACTGCTTTTACCGTAGTCGACACAAAAAAAATCCCTAATCTCAGGAGGTTTACTTTTCGAACAGTATACCATATTCACCGCCGAGGCCCTAGCTATCCTAAATGCTTGAATATTCGCCCAAAACAATAAAGGGAAATTTGTAATTTTCTCCGACAGTCTATCCGCGATTTCTGCAGTAAAAAATCTAAACTGCCATTTGCACCACGAAAAAGATGATCCTTTTTTGGGTCCCCAGTCATCAACCCAATAAGTCCTGCAGCGGCTTTCACTTGATTGTATTTCAATGTTATGTAAACTATGCTTGTTAACAAATTTAATTATTGCCCTACAATGGACAGATTTTAAATACACTTACACACAAAAAAAAAAAAAATATATATACTTTTTAAATCTGGACGACTTGTATCCATGTACTCAATTATTATTCTGTACTTGCCACACGACCTTGATAATCTTTCGACTCTGAGGCAATATAGGCAAGGTTGCTCATCCACAGTGTGGAGCGATGCACCGCACCCCGCCGCCACAGAGCAGAGCAACCGCTGCCCCTAAGAGCAACCCTCCCATAGTGCGACCTGCCGCGGCAGATGCTGTTGTCACCAATAGCAGCGCAAGTGCAAATGGATGTATTGTGGCACTTCAGAGCGGCTAAGTAGCACCGTCACCGGCAGCTACGACAACTCTGTGGGCAGGCGCCCATAGGAGTATTTTGCATGCTTCGGCAAATCGAGGCAGAAAGGAGGCAGCTTCTCCAGGGGGAAATTTTCCGAAAAGAGTCAAGGGAAATTAAGGAAATGGGATCCCTGTTGCAGCATATAATCGAAGCAACCATGCCTCTAAAGGCGAAGTAACGCGGCAACGTCATATAAATGACAAACTAAGGTGTCAGTTCATCAGGCTAAAGTGTTTCACGAAGCAAACAGCGCCTTTGTTGCACACACACATCAATGATGTAGAAGCAGCAGCAACAGTAGAGCTATCGGAAAGGGTGCCAGAGGACCACAAAGCGACAAAATCAAGGGTAACAGGCCCAACAGTGAGAGCAGCATCAGCAACAACAACAGCGGCACAGCAGTGACTGGCAAATAGTGGCACATAAGTCAGCAAAGCGATCAGTCAAAAAAAAACGTTCGGTCGCTATTCTGGTACAAAGCAAGGGCGGTATGTCATACAGCGACATGTTGAAACTGGTGACCAGAAGCCAGGACGCAAAGCTGCAGGCTGTTGCCGAAAGCGTATAAAAGGTGAGGCGTACCGCAAAAGGCGATCTCTTGCTGGATTTGAACCAAGTCGGAGCTGAAAATGTCAGCTTGATGGTCAAGTCGAGGTCAAATCGCTGGCAAATCTTGTCAGACTGGACGTGTTGGAAATGGTTGAAGAGGCCACCAAAGCAGAAATATGCCATGTAATATCGAAGCAGCTAAGTCTAAGTGTGACAGAAGGAGATATAAAAAGTTTGTGTCCTTCTTATGGCAGAACCCAAAGGGCAATTCTATGCGTTCGGTAAAGATCGGCTACTCAGTATGCAGAGTTAGGCTCAACTAGGAAGCAACCAAATGCTACAGATGACTGTCATTTGGACACGTAGCGGCTCGTTGTCATGACCCAATCGACAGGACGAATTGGTGCCTAAAATGTGACAGCAAGGACCGAGATTCGAGACTGCGCAAATAATGCCAACTGTTGCTTATGCGCAGCCAGATGTGTCACCGAGCGTGCACATATAGCTGGCAGCCTTAGTTGTCCATCCGCATATGCATGCGGGCAAGAGCCGGATCCACGAAAACGCGATGTTTAATATTATACAATTAAACTTGAACCACTCCGAAGCGGCTCACGATCTGCTGAAGCAGAGGGTGCGTGAAACCAAGTGTGACGTGGCAATTATAAACGAGCCATTTCGTAGGATTGTCTGCCGACAATTGGATATGCAGCAATTCCGGCAAGCCCGCGCTTTGGGCATGCGGCAGTCCAAATGTGCAATTGCGTTCGAAGCTAGCAGGCGGGCACTTCGCCAGAGCCTTAATAAATGGAAAGTGGACATACTTATTTCCCGCCTAGGCTAGACGATCTGGATTCCTGCGAATCGCTGTACGAACTGGCGGCGGACGCGAGAGCGCACAGCCCGTCCATAGCTGGAGAGGCGCTAGCCTCTTTAGACGTCACCCATTTAAACTACGGCTCCCTTGGGGTAAGACCTACAAAATAGTAGTGAAGCGAATCCATGCAAACCGGAAATCTGCGCTAACAGGTACTGCAGACCTTAGAAAAATGGTCGAAGCTCTCTTTCCAAACCGTTCGAACCTTTTCAGCGCATCGCCTAGCCTACCTGCAAAGATTTCTATCATCAATGTAGTCTCCACAGAGGAAATTTTAGTAGCAGCCAATTCGCTCCAGCCCGGTAAGGCCCTAGGCCCGGATTTATTCCCGAAGCATTTGCTGCAACATTCACCAAATGCTTATTGGAAGGAGTTTTTCCTTGGCAGTGGAAAATCCAAAAGCTGGTATTATTACCAAAGCCTGGGCAGCCACCTGATGCAGCATCCTCCTACAGACCGATATGCCTAATAGACACAGTCGGCAAGGTTCTGGAAGGAATAGTCAACGCGAGGCTAAACGAATGGATCAGCAGGAGCAATGGCCTCTCGGAAAACCAATTCGGCTTTCGGAAGGCAAGGTCGACGCTAGATGCCATCAGCAAAGCCGTAAATATTGCTGCAAATGTAATCGAGGGCTCTCGGTGGAAGCCAACAACAGATTTTTTAAATCTTGTATAACATCTTGATTTTACGTTCTTCAAGTTACATAACTCACACGCGGGACACGCACATCAATGAACGAATCAAAAGTTTTATAAAAGACAGAAATTGCAGAGTCCATATCCGTGCAAGTATACAAATGTGTCCAATCATTAGTTAACAAGAGTTTTTTAGATTTAGTAAAGTTTATCTTGCGAAAACATTGGGTTGGACTCATCGACTTATTATATCGAGACATAACCCCAAAAGGAAGGTCAATGGTTAAATCCAAAGTTGGATGAAAATTGTCTTCAGGGATAACTAAGGGGTCAGGGATAACTAAGGGGTCAAATACCAGATCTAGTGATCTATTATGACTAACGGGGATTTATTTGAGTTAAGCACAACTCAAGCAGACCATCTTTGAAACAATGTGACGAGGAGGGCAACAGTAATAAAGAATCATATGAGAGGGTCCAGGCATTTCCAGGTAAATTAAAATCTCCCAGAACAACGAGCAAGTCTTTGTCAGAGAGATATGAGGAAACAAGTTGACTAGCTTCCAAATGGTCAGTGTATACTGCCAAGTCGGACTGTAGTGGAATACACGAAAAGTAATATAGGCAAAAAAATCTACTGATCTACTGATTGGAAGACTGTACAATTTCAGACGAGAACGCCGAATCAACAGCGATCAAAACGCCACCACCATTACGGATAGTCCGATCATGTCTATATATAAAATATTTTGAGGGGAAAATTGAAGCATCGGCAATATCAGGCTACAGCCAAGAGTCAATAAAGGCAAGAATATGAAAGTCAAAAGCTAAACTATCTACATAGAGTCTAGAGAGTTTAGACTTTAGTCCCCGTACGTTCTGATAAGCCAGAGTTAGGGACGAAATTAGTTTTTTGACTCGCCAACAGGTGCAGACGAGCCAGAAGGAACGTTATTCACAGAGGCAGGTAGCAGGCTAATCGGAGGCCGATTCTTCTTTTTTATTGTATACTCTTTTACAATAAGGTGTTCCGGTCAAAAATCTTTATGACATATTTGGCCAAAAGATCTGGGGAGACACTTATTTTAAAGGACGAAATGTCCTGAGTATATGAAAAACGGAACTTTTCCACAGCAATGTTTGGTGATTGAACTTTGCCATGGATATAGGCTATGACTTCTTCAGAAGTAATTTTGGGATCAAGCCTCGAAATAAAAATTTGCTTTTTGGGTGGAACTACAACAAGGGAACTAGAAGTGCCAGGCACAGCAGTAGCAGCAGTTGGAGCTCATGAATGCCAGCTGACAGAGTTTTAAACGCATCCCCAGTCCGTTTCATAAAACTACGCATCTCGAGCTCCAAGCCACGACACGAATCACAGCCCCATTTAAGGCCGACACCCTATGCAATACTATCCCGCACCTTGACTGTATAACCAGCACATTTAAAGTGCATTATATTGTCACACAGCCAACAGTAAAGAAAGTCTTCACTGGTCTTGCTGGGATTATTGCAATTATATTTGCAACAGACAGACATTATTAAATAATTGATTGATTGATTGTTTGGTTTGATTGATTGATTGTTGCCTTGATAACCTTCGACTTGTACACACTCCCTAACAAACTTGCAATTTCCTAAAACACTGTAAAAGTACGCGAATATATTTCAAATCCGATGCGCTGCAAAACCTGTCAGCTATTGGGTCATACGTCCAAAATTTGTAATAACCACGTCAGATGCGTAAACTGCAACCTCTCCCCACATTCGCCAAGCGATTGCTCTCGATTACAGTGCGCAAACTGCGGAGAGGAACACGCAGCATTTTCACCCACATGAAAAAATATCAAGAAAAGAAAGACATACTAAAAATAAAGACAATAAGTAAATGCAGCATACGCCACTTCTACACCCCTTACGATCGAAACGAAAACACAAACCTCGAAAGAATGTATAAAAACTTTTATCATAGCAAAGAACAACGGGCACCCAAAAACAAAAACACCCACGCTACCTAATACCCCCCTACCTATTACTCCCCCTCCCCCACACTTCAACAACGAACTGACGTTCACGAAAACCAAAGCGAATACACCAAAAAACAAACGCAACCGACCACAAGTAAAACCAATACAATAAACACACGTCCGGCTTTTAATTTGCCTTCTCCAACAATTACAACTTCCATCGAACCAAATACCAGCGAATCAGACGACTCTATGGAAGATCTTGATTCTTAGTTAAGCCTCTTCCTTTTGTCTCTCTTTCCGCATACATAAAACTTCTTTTCCCCTTCCTATTTTAATGACCCTTAAAATACTACAATTGAATATGAATGGATATGTAAATAATTGTCAACAACTCATTTTACTTATCAAAGACACGGACCCAGATATTATATGTATTCAAATGTCTCACATGCAATGTTATAGTTCTTAAGACATACAATGGCTGTTTTAAAAATCTTCAATCTATAAGAACAAACAAACAAAGAGTTGGCTTCTTAACCAAACATCATATTCCACATATACATATGCTGGCATCTAACGTTTTAGGAGATGCACTCCAACTAAATTTAAGCACAAGAATTACGATAATTACCACCTAAATACCACCAAACCAAGACTTTACAGTAAATGACCTACTTTTCCCAATATCCAATTTTAATACTCCTATATTGCTATGTGGAGACTTTAAATCACGTAGTGCACTATGGGGATCCTCAACAACCACTTCTCGAGGAAAAAGGATCGAAAAGCTCATCGAATGAGCTGATTTTGTTCTGCTTAACGACGGCTCAGCTACGCACTTCTCAACACATAAATCCTTTACTTGTGTTGATCTTACAACAGTCTCATCGTCAATCGTCCACAGATGCGACTGGAAAATCGACAATTACTTACATGGAAGCGATCACTTTCCGATAACCACTACCATAATTACACAATTTAAAACCGAGAAAGTCACACATATTCCTAAATATAAAACAGACATTGCTAACTGGACGAAATTTCAAAAAGAGCTATCAACTAAAACGCAACATGAGTATACACAACCTTGTTGCCTACAAAAAAGCAAAAGCTCTATTTAAAAGAGAAGCTAAACAAGCAAAAAGAGCATCACTCTCCGGTTTAACATCTCGTATAACACCAGCAGCGTCCCCAAAAAGAATTTGGACCGATATTAAAACTTTAACCAGAGTACCCAAAACGCCACTCAAATGTTTAAAAGTCGATCAAACTCTACTAACAGCTTCAAAGGACATCGCTGAGGTATTAGGAGAAAAATGGTCCAACTACTCAGAAGATCAAATCTTTTCGTCGGAGACCAATATCTCTTCTACCATGTATGAGCAAATTATTCGAATATATTTTTGCCCGCCGACTGATGTGGTTCATAACCAGTATCAATCTTATTACACACAGCTAATCGGCTTTTAAGCGGAAACACGGGACCATGGACGCCTTGTTGCAAATACATCATTTCGTGTCAGATGCTCTTTCCTCGTGTAATCACGCCACGATTCTAGCGACTGATTTCAAAAAAGCATTTGATCGCCTAGGGGTACACACGATTCTACACCAACTAATGCTCTGGAGGGTATTTAGTGTAGCAAAGGCCTTCATGGCCCACCGGTCATTCCGAGTAAACAACACTCTATCAAAACCACATCTGCTATATAACGGCACAAGGTTCCCCACTTTCAGTAATTCTGTTCATAATAGATTTTGATAAACTAATCTCGATTGTAATGCAACATAAAAATCTACATGTATCTATGTATGCTGACGAAGCAATAATCTACACGAAACTAAAAGACGCAAACACTGTAACAAACACATTTCTAAAAGTCCTACAAGATATCAAGAACTGGGCAAATTCTTCTGGTGCCTCGCTATCAATAGAAAAATGCAAAGTACTTCAGTGTGCAGCTTTAAGTGTGCAGCTTTAAGAAATAATTTAGAAGCTAGACTAAACATAATCTTTGTTCAAAATTCTCCCACATACACCTAAATGTCCTAATTAATATTACCAGAGCAATAATTTTCTCTAAGTTGGATTACGGCCTTCCAATATATGGATGGAGACGAACGCGAACATAAGACAAGTTCAAGTTCCTTACCATTGCGCTGTCCGACGAAGTATTAATGCATTTCCTACATCGCCGATCAAATGTATCCTAGCGGAGGCAGGACTTCCATCGATAAAAGACAGATTGTACGAAACCACCGCAAAACTTATACCAAAACTATGCACAATATCAAACGTACGGCTAAACAAAAATTGTGTAAACGCAAGCAAGACCAAAAGGAAGTACAAAAGTCCTATCCACCATACGTCGGTGGGCCATTATACTAAAAGAAATAAAAATTGAACTACCGATTCACTCAAACAGAAAAGCCCATGTTCCGCCATGGTTGCATCAGGATACGTCCATTAATCTAGCGCTGCAAACGCACAAAAAGAAAACGCACATATACAGAAAACTATTCCTGGAAAAAAGCGAGAAACTAAGCGACTGGACATGGTTGTTTACGTATGCCACCAAATCCGGGACTGCTTTTACCGTAGTCGACACAAAAAAAATCCCTAATCTCAGGAGGTTTACTTTTCGAACAGTATACCAGATTCACCGCCGAGGCCCTAGCTATCCTAAATGCTTGAATATTCGCCCAAAACAATAAAGGGAAATTTGTAATTTTCTCCGACAGTCTATCCGCGATTTCTGCAGTAAAAAATCTAAACTGCCATTTGCACCACGAAAAAGATGATCCTTTTTTGGGTCCCCAGTCATCAACCCAGTAAGTCCTGCAGCGGCTTTCACTTGATTGTATTTCAATGTTATGTAAACTATGCTTGTTAACAAATTTAATTATTGTCCTACAATGGACAGATTTTAAATACACCTACACACAAAAAAAAAAAAAATATACTTTTTATATCTGGACGACTTGTATCCATGTACTCAATTATTATTCTGTACTTGCCACACGACCTTGATAATCTTTCGACTCTGAGGCAATATAGGCAAGGTTGCTCATCCACAGTGTGGAACGATGCACCGCACCCCGCCGCCACAGAGCAGAGCAACCGCTGCCCCTAAGAGCAACCCTCCCATAGTGCGACCTGCCGCGGCAGATGCTGTTGTCACCAATAGCAGCGCAAGTGCAAATGGATGTATTGTGGCACTTCAGAGCGGCTAAGTAGCACCGTCACCGGCAGCTACGACAACTCTGTCGGCAGGCGCCCATAGGAGTATTTTGCATGCTTCGGCAAATCGAGGCAGAAAGGAGGCAGCTTCTCCAGGGGGAAATTTTCCGAAAAGAGTCAAGGGAAATTAAGGAAATGGGATCCCTGTTGCAGCATATAATCGAAGCAACCATGCCTCTAAAGGCGAAGTAACGCGGCAACGTCATATAAATGACAAACTAAGGTGTCAGTTCATCAGGCTAAAGTGTTTCACGAAGCAAACAGCGCCTTTGTTGCACACACACATCAATGATGTAGAAGCAGCAGCAACAGTAGAGCTATCGGAAAGGGTGCCAGAGGACCACAAAGCGACAAAATCAAGGGTAACAGGCCCAACAGTGAGAGCAGCATCAGCAACAACAACAGCGGCACAGCAGTGACTGGCAAATAGTGGCACATAAGTCAGCAAAGCGATCAGTCCAAAAAAAACGTTCGGTCGCTATTCTGGTACAAAGCAAGGGCGGTATGTCATACAGCGACATGTTGAAACTGGTGACCAGAAGCCAGGACGCAAAGCTGCAGGCTGTTGCCGAAAGCGTATAAAAGGTGAGGCGTACCGCAAAAGGCGATCTCTTGCTGGATTTGAACCAAGTCGGAGCTGAAAATGTCAGCTTGAAGGTCAAGTCGAGGTCAAATCGCTGGCAAATCTTGTCAGACTGGACGTGTTGGAAATGGTTGAAGAGGCCACCAAAGCAGAAATATGCCATGTAATATCGAAGCAGCTAAGTCTAAGTGTGACAGAAGGAGATATAAAAAGTTTGTGTCCTTCTTATGGCAGAACCCAAAGGGCAATTCTATGCGTTCGGTAAAGATCGGCTACTCAGTATGCAGAGTTAGGCTCAACTAGGAAGCAACCAAATGCTACAGATGACTGTCATTTGGACACGTAGCGGCTCGTTGTCATGACCCAATCGACAGGACGAATTGGTGCCTAAAATGTGACAGCAAGGACCGAGATTCGAGACTGCGCAAATAATGCCAACTGTTGCTTATGCGCAGCCAGATGTGTCACCGAGCGTGCACATATAGCTGGCAGCCTTAGTTGTCCATCCGCATATGCATGCGGGCAAGAGCCGGATCCACGAAAACGCGATGTTTAATATTATACAATTAAACTTGAACCACTCCGAAGCGGCTCACGATCTGCTGAAGCAGAGGGTGCGTGAAACCAAGTGTGACGTGGCAATTATAAACGAGCCATTTCGTAGGATTGTCTGCCGACAATTGGATATGCAGCAATTCCGGCAAGCCCGCGCTTTGGGCATGCGGCAGTCCAAATGTGCAATTGCGTTCGAAGCTAGCAGGCGGGCACTTCGCCAGAGCCTTAATAAATGGAAAGTGGACATACTTATTTCCCGCCTAGGCTAGACGATCTGGATTCCTGCGAATCGCTGGACGAACTGGCGGCGGACGCGAGAGCGCACAGCAAGCGACCATGAGGCCATTATTTTTCCCTCGGACAGGCAGCTCAACCACAACAGACAAACGCAAACTCAAGCTGATACGCTTAACACCCAGGCATTTTCGGCTGTGATTTGCGAAGCGACTCTGACTGCGGGATTTGCTCAAGGCATGGCAGACCAGCTATGGGGCATGCTGGCATCAGCCTGTGACGCGAGTATGGCCCGCTCCAGAAACATCACTAATTGGAGATCTACGGAGGGCTTGCCTAATTGCAAGGCGTTACCAAAGGGCAAGGAAGCGACTGGATGCAAATTGGCCACAGATGCAGTCCACGTACAGCCAAGCGAGAAAAATCATGAAAAAGCGCATCCTGGCAGCCAAGAAAGAGGTTTTCCTAAAACTGTGTGATTCTGCAGAGTACGACCCTTGGGGTAAGACCTACAAAATAGTAGTGAAGCGAATCCATGCAAACCGGAAATCTGCGCCAACAGGTACTGCAGACCTTAGAAAAATGGTCGAAGCTCTCTTTCCAAACCGTTCGAACCTTTTCAGCGCATCGCCTAGCCTACCTGCAAAGATTTCTATCATCAATGTAGTCTCCACAGAGGAAATTTTAGTAGCAGCCAATTCGCTCCAGCCCGGTAAGGCCCTAGGCCCGGATTTATTCCCGAAGCATTTGCTGCAACATTCACCAAATGCTTATTGGAAGGAGTTTTTCCTTGGCAGTGGAAAATCCAAAAGCTGGTATTATTACCAAAGCCTGGGCAGCCACCTGATGCAGCATCCTCCTACAGACCGATATGCCTAATAGACACAGTCGGCAAGGTTCTGGAAGGAATAGTCAACGCGAGGCTAAACGAATGGATCAGCAGGAGCAATGGCCTCTCGGAAAACCAATTCGGCTTTCGGTAGGCAAGGTCGATGCTAGATGCCATCAGCAAAGCCGTAAATATTGCTGCAAATGCAATCGAGGGCTCTCGGTGGAAGCCGGTGCTAAAAAATACTACGTGGTCGTCGCCGGAAGCGCCGTTATACTTGCAAGCCATCATACGGAGTTATTTTGATGGGAGAGTGCCGTGATTTACCACAAATGAGGACTGCGACAGTCGCCACACTACTCTACTGTGGAACTCAATTTACGACGGCATTCTACGGATTCCTCTACCATAAGGATGCAAAACCATCGGATAGGCAGATGACGTTGCGTTAGTGATCGTAGCCAAGGATCTTGCGGCGACAGAAGCGATTGCATCTTGTGCAATTGGCAAAATCACGGACTGGCTTCACTCAGTCGGTCTCTCACTGGCGGTTCACAAAACGGAGGCGGTGCTTATTAGTAGTAGGAAGACAGTGGAAGTTGCCATGATACTAGTAGAGGGATCTGTGATAGTCTCGAAGCGGGCTGTACGTTACCTGGGCGTATGGATAGACACTCGTCTATGCTTTCGGGAACACTTGGAGCACGTATACACCAAAGCGGCGAGCACTAGTCAGGCCTTGTTCCAACTCATGGTAAATACCAGAGGCTCGAAACAGGAGCGTAGGCTGCTGCTAGCCAGTGGTCTAAAGTGAGAGATTCTGTATGCAGCGCAAGTCTGGTCTAAAGCTATCCACGTTCCGCCATACAGCAGGGGAATCACAGCCACATATTGTCTATGCGCACTTCGAGTGTGTAGCGCTTTCAGGACGGTATCGGAGGACGCCGCGCTGGTAATTGCGGGTATGATCCCAATCGATCTACTTGCAGGCGAAGCAAATGCGATAGCCGTAGCTGTCAGCAGCGGCACACCTAAAACAGAAGCCATCTCTGAGGCGAGAACTCGAAGTCTTGCGACTTGGCAGAGAAACTGGGATGCCTCTAGCAAGGGAAGGTGAACGCATCTTCTCATCCCAAGCGTAAAGAAGTGGATGGAGAGAAAACATGGCCAAGTTTCCTTCCAACTCAAACAGATCCTATCTTCACCGGTTCGGGCATCAGCAAGTACCCTTCTGGTCTGCGGCAGCAGCATATTCGAAGACGCTAGACACATCCCATTCTAATGCGTCAAATTCAACAACGAGCGACAAAGGGTGGCAGACCTGACCAACACTGCGCTTACGCCTTACAACTTGGTCACAGCGATGCTGGCCGAAACGGCGATCTGAGACGCAGTACTCAGCTTTGCGGCGATAGTCGGTAAAGTCCTCGGGCAAGGATCGCATTAGAATCGCATATGCAGGATAGCAAACGTTTTTGCGAAGCAATTCCCCCTGGGACGTCCCGCAAGAATTGATTCTTTCTTATGCCAGCAGTCCGAAAAATCAAGATGGTACATTATATTTGTTGTTATGTTATTTTATAAAAAAATCTATTTAAAAAAAAAATATATATATATATATACATAGAAAACCCGGCAAACGTTATTTTGCCATATAAATAATTTTCTATTAATTTCTAGTGTAGACCAAAAATAGCTTACTTATTGTATGTACATATGTATGTTAGAAACCATGCAACGCTTCGCTGTGCCCCCGCCTGATTAGGAATCTTTTCCCAGTTTGCCCCCACCTCCACTATTTCTGTTTTGACCAAACGCATTAAATTGCTTCGATTGTGAGAAGTTCCTGAAGCTGCGAAATGATGAACCTGCTTACGAAGGCATATATTCTAGATCGTGCATTGGCTTCGTCTCTATCATCACCGATGAAGTACATTTGAAGAAATTTATGTTCACTATCTGGGAAGGGGAGCAGGGCGCCAGCTTTGTGATAGATTTGCCCTTTGACTTTGAAAGTTGGGCAGCCACAGTTTCCGCACCAAATGACGTCATTTGGAAGCAGGAATTATATTTCCTAATGTTTGATAGGAAATTATTCGATTCAGTAGTGGATCCAGAAAGTAGAGTTCACAGTGGCTCTGGTGGTGCTTCAAGTTGAGGTAATTTAATTTTGCGCCAACACAACACATTCCTTTCGTTTCATTATTGAACTTCAGAGCCTGACAGTAAGTGCAGACATGACTCTTCTGGCCAATGACGACATAGCGGCTGGAGCCATAATCAACAGCTGGGTCATATCGAGATGCAATACGATGGTTTTGCTCATGTCGATCGAGTCTTATCTGTGCGCGGGATTCAGCTACCCTTCCCCTATGCAGTTTACTTTTTTGCAAGCGAAGCAATTGAATTGGTGCAGACCGCGAGCCTGGCTGCACGCCTTTCGGCTGGTTTCAATAAGAATCCTCTGCTTTGCCTTAGCCGCTCCCAGTACCAATTGCCGCTCTTATCAGTCCTATTCGAAACATTGCTTCTGATTCTTTCTGCGTTGTGAGTACGACGACCCAAATTCGTTTTTTTAGGAGGCGTTATTTCGTTAGTAACTTTTCGTTTGTAACTAAAACGGAAATGAATGATTTTCCTACAACGTGGTTGACATATAATTGCCACCGCCTACTGCGGTCGATACACGGAAAGGCGTTATAAAAACCCATTTTATTCGCGCTATAAAGATATATTGAGATTTAAACAATCCTATCTCTCAAGTTAGATCGAACTGCACATGGTGTGCGAATTTTATTATAATCGGTTAAGTGGTTTAGGAGTCCATTGAGGACAAACATTGTGACACGAGATTTATATATATTAAGATATATACCTATATATGCCTCTTTGTGTGCCGGGCCCTGACTTATACACACAATCACACTCTTACAGCGTTAAATTGTTTACGGTGTGATTTCGTTACGGTTTGATCGTAACGCACGATAAGGAACTTCGTTCTAAAAAACACACCATTTTTAAATTAGTCATTTTAAATATGATTTGAAAATTTGAAAATGAAGGTAAAAAATTTGGTAAAGGCTACAAAACCGAAGACCACCTTTTTGTGCATACCTTTAGGCAATGTAAAATGTATAATTCTTTCGATTAAAAATATACATCAATATTAAAAATATCTTACCTGTCCCAAAACTTTTCCTTTGAGTCTTCAACAAGAAATGGTTTTAGAGGATAACTTATTTCATTACCCATATATGAGTATGAAAGATACAGACATGTAAGTACTGAAGCTTGAAGATCAGATTCCTTCGTTTCTTCTCCATCGACCAGTTCTCGAACTAGCATATACACAAATACAACGTTTGCAGGATTAATAAATGCAACATCCTGAAAATAAAATTGGTATGCATATCCTTTACAAAATCTTTGAAGTAAAGAAGTACAAAGTTTTCTTGCATATTGCAAAACTCAAACATACAAATACACGACAATTTAAAAGCTATTGTAAAAATTTTGCACGTAGGCTTGTATAAACTGCACGGTTTGTTTATCTCGTATTTAGTCGGATCGGGCCATTATATTATATAGCTCCCATACTAACGGCAAAGTCAGTGGATTTGTTTACATATTAATGATTGTACCAAATTTCATTAAGATCGGATAACTATATCGAACAGCTACTATAGAACCGATCGGACGAAACGGCGACTTTTGACAATAATTTCGTTACTTTTTCCCGATTTAAAAAAAATAAATATCAAAAAAGCTAACTTCGGCATTGAAGTTTATTTACGCTTGCAATTCTTTATTATATTTAATCCGATAACAAAAATGAAATTTCATACATCAACAGCATTAGTTGTCGTATTATGAAAATGCTAAAATATTTTTCAAACTATATTGATATATTTTCAAACTATTTATATTGACTGTAACTTGTGTTCTATTTATCCGATCAGATTCAAATTGAGATCCGAGGTTTTATATCCAAATCAATCATATTGGTAAATTTAATGGGGATACTCCAATTTTTGCAAAAATGTTTGTTGTAGAATCTATGATATAGTAGTCCGATTCCAAAGATTTTCATACTTTATCTCACCCGGGTAATAAAAAGACCCCATCATCCCGATAGCTTTTAAGATGGCTGAGTAAAACGCGTATGCACAGACGGACGGACAGACGGACATGGCTATATCGACTCAGCTTCTCATGCTGATCAAGAATATACATACTTTATGGGTTTGGATTCCTCCTGCCTCCTTCTGTGCGTTACAAACATCTAACCAATTTTATAATACCCTTTGTTTGTATTAAAAGACATTTCTTTAAGGAGATTCTGCTAATAAAATGGAGAAAACTTCGGTAACTGTGATCTGCCAGCTGAACAAAGAACTAATTTCATAGTTGAAAATCCTTGGAATCATCTTTGCCATTCTACAAGCTTATTTCCTGCATACTCAAAACCGTTTAGGCCTGCGTGAGACTGGCAATATAAACCCTATAGATGGACTGAGCGGGTTGTGTTGAGACGGCCAAAAGGACACCCTACGAACTGCTGATTTTGCCATTAACCTAACTACTGATTAACCTAACCCGTACACTGATTGAATGTGATATTGGAATAGAGAAAGATGTAGACAATCTAAATCATTCCAAAAGTTGGCAAGAGTCGAGTAGAAGATCCACTAATATATGAGGTGCTGATGGGCCACATCAGCGTCGGTTGCTTGTAATTTTTGAATTGAATTTATTTTGAAAAGTATTTGTTTCACTTAGCTTATGTTACATATCACTGAGTGGCAGCTACAAAACAGAGGAAGTGTGCTACTACATAGATACATCTATTTGGAGTGCTTGCATTTAAAGTGCTGGCGTGGCGTTCACACGCTGACTTAGACCTGACTTATATGAATATGAACACACATAGATATATATATATTTTTGTGAATATGTATGAATTTACATAAACATATTGAAGTTTGTGCAACAAAGTGTTACAAGTTGAGTTCCTTCTGTTGACTAATTGGGAATAAATATACTTGTAATATCTTCGAAGATATATGATGCCTTTTAATATTATTTTGAAGGTTTCGATTGAAAGACACAAACAGTTGTTTTCAGTTTGAGTTTGGTTTATTGAATGATTCTTAATTCTATAACAATTGTCGTCTATAGCTAAGACCGCGTAGCTGCGTTGCTAGTCATGCAGGCAGAGGAGCGGTATGCTTATGTATAAACATACTTATGTATAAATGTATATATGTTTACAGAAAAGTATGTATGTTTATATACCGTCGCAGCGGTAGAGTGAGGATGTATCATATTGCATATTGGGCCAAAGCGGCCGCGCGTGTTATATTTGCCGACACAGCAATTGTCCAGCACCATGCACTCATGGGTGGTCATGTTACTTAAAAGGCAAATGCACTTGAATGTTGCGCACATAAATATTGTAACTAATTGCTACAATATGTTTGTATTGTTGTTAATGTTATTCCACAACATGCTACATCCCCCCTCTTTAGAAAAATAACGTAATTATATGGAGTTATTTTCTAATTTATTATTATATAGGGATTTATTTACTTACTATTGTTTTTTTTTTTCTTTTAAATGTTTGAGTGTTTATTTAATGATACATGTGTCAAAATTATATTTGTGTATGTATAGTGTCATTAAATGTTTGTAATTTATTTGTTCAAATTTATTTCCTTTGTTTTATTTTTATTATTATTTTTTTTTATATATATATATTAATTGGTTAAGATCTTTAACCTATCTTTATGCACTAATTGTTTCTTATTCTTTGTATCTTTAATTAAAATGTTATCCCTATCTTTTATTTCTTCTATGATGTATGGGCCTAAATACTTAGATTCTAGCTTATGACCCGTATCATTACGTAATAGAACCTTATCTCCTATTTCTAATTCAATATCTTTTACTTTTCTATCATATATTTCCTTATTCTTTGCTTTATGCTGTTCTAACATAATTCTTGCTCTCTTATAAGCCTGTTCTAATCTAAATTTTGATTCCTTAGCATAATCTTCTATGTTATATAGTGGATTTATCTTATCAACACTATTAAATTGTTGTGGTAAATTTGAAGTTTTACCGAATACCAACTCATATGGACAATAATCATGTGCCATAGAGGGTGTTGTATTAAAACAATATGCGAAGTATCTTATCCATACATCCCAGTCAGTTTTGTCAACTGCAATGTATGATCGTAAAAATTAATTTAGTGTTCGGTGGCTTCGCTCCACAGTGCCTACAGTCTGGTGATGATGTGCGGTTGAAGTTATCTTTTTTATTTGCAAGTTTTTGCATAAATCTTCAATTATTGAGTTTCGATATTCTGTTCCCATGTCCGTAATGAACGTCTTCATAGGACCGTACCGCAGAATGAAATCTTCAAATATAGCTTTCGCTACTGTTTTTGCACTTTTGTCTATAATTGGTATTATTACTAAGTATTTTGTTAAATCGCAGATTAAGGTTACTGCGTATTCATTTCCGTGTTCTGATTTTGGGAGTGGACCGATCGTATCCACAATAACCCTATCGAAAGCCTGTTGTGGCGTTTCAGTTATAATTAACGGAGTTTTTGTGTGCTTTGTTATTTTTGCTTTTTGACACTTATTACATTTTCTTATATATTGAGATATATCTCGTGTCATATTTTTCCAATAATAATGCCTTTTTATTTTGGCTATAGTTCTTGATATTCCAGTATGACCTCCTTGTATGGGGTCATCGTGGAACGTAAACAGTATTGCTTCTTTTTCTTTATCATTATTTAATAATAGGGTCACCGGCTTGAGTAGCGCTACTCTTAAAAATTTCAATATTTTGTTGCCCATATTTTTGAAAGATTCTATTGAAACGGTTTCAAAGATCTTTTCGCTCGGTGCCACTTTGACTTTACTGATGTTGATTATACCGGCTTCTTTTTCGAGCCTTTGAAAAAATTGACCTAAATCAAGAATTCCATTGGTATACATATTGCAAATGTCAATTCTTGCTATAACTTTCTTGCCATGTTTGAATGTGGTTAAAGAATCAGTTATCCGCAAGGTCACTACTTTTCGTACTTCGTCATTTACAATGACGTCATATACGTTGGGCTTAGATATTGCTTTTGCAACTCTTTTACATTATTTTCTTTTTCTTTTCCTGCGCAGGAATTTGACTGTTTACTTTGATTTCTGGTAGTGACTCTCAGAAGTTTGTTACTCGTTTGTATATTTTGTAAGTCCTGTATTGTTATTCTTGATAGCGCGTCGGCTACGAAATTATCTTTCCCCTTTAGATACTCTACTGTAAAATTATACTCCTCGAGTTCAAGTCGCATTCTAGTTAGCTTGGAACTTGGATTTGTCATTGAAAACAAATAAGTTAATGCTCTGTGATCTGTTTTGACAGTAAAATGTCTACCATAAATGTATGGTCTGAAGTGCGTGATTGCCCAGTGAATCGCTGCTAACTCTTGTTCAGTTGTACTCTTATTACTCTCACCTTTTGTAAAGGATCTAGACGCGTATGCTACTGGAAGCTGTAGTCCACTTTTATTTTGTGTTAGGACTGCTCCACATGCGTATTTGCTTGCGTCGGTGATTATGCAAAATTCTTTGCTAAAATCTGGGTACTGTAATAGAGTTGGGTTCATTAGTGCTGATTTCAAATGCTCGAACGCATTTTGACAATCACTTGTCCATTCGAATTTAACATTTTTCTTACATAGGTTTGTTATGTGACGAGAATATTCAGCGAAGTTTTGTATAAATCTTCGATAATAGTTGCAAAATGCAATGAATCTTCTAGCGCTGTCCGCATCATGTGGGACTGGATAATTTTGAATGACATCATATTTCGTGTCATCAGGCAAGATTCCTTTATCTGTGCATTTATGTCCCAAAAAGGTGACTTCATGCATAAAAAATGAACATTTTTCAGGATGTAACTTTAGGTTATGTTGCCTACACTTCTCAAAAACATCTGTTAGATTATTGATCATGTGTTTTTCGGAACAACCTATGACTATTAAGTCATCCATGTAAAGAAATGCTTGCGAAGGTTCAAGGCCAGAGAACGCTATAGTCATCATTCTCTGGAACGAATTTGGCGCTATTTTTAAACCGAATGGTAGTCGCGTGAAGCGGTATGAGCCATTACTTGTGGAAAAGGATGTTATGTCTCGTGACTCTTCTTCGAGTTCAATTTGATGAAAACCTGACATTAGGTCAAGGCATGAAAAATATTTTGCTCTACCTAGTTGGTCTAAAATGTCATCAATTCTAGGTAGCGGAAATTTATCGGACAACAATTTTTTATTAATTTGACGATAGTCAATTACTAATCGCCATTTTTTATTTTCAGCGTTTGGTAACGATTTTTACGGTACCAATAAAAGTGGGCTGTTGTATGGGGATACAGAAGGCTCAACTATTTCGTCTTTTATAAGCTTTTGGACTTGTCTTTGTATCTCGTCTTTTTGACTATGAGGATTTCTGTAGTTCTTTATATATATTGGTTCATCATCTTTCAGTCTCAGTTTTTGTTTATAAAAATTATTGGTAGTTATAGATTCGGTATCCAGACCGAACACATCACTATACTGTGTGCATAATTTGGTTAGTTGGCTATTGAACTGTGGTGGGAAATTCTTGGAGAGTGTCGCTAATACCGTTTTCTCTCTATCTTCTGGACTTGTTTTAACTACTTCGTAGTTCGAAAGTGATTCGTACTGCAAGTTATTTATCTTGACTATTTGATTTGTGTTTGTTGTATTTAGTAATTTTATGAATGCGTTTTGAGAAGATGCTATGGTATTTGCTTTGTAAATACCATGCTGAATTTCTTGGTTCGGAATTAATATACTGTCTTCCGCTGAGGTTATTTCAATTTTTCGGACAACTTGTGATCTTGCTGGCAGAACTATGGAGTTGTTGCCAGAACTGTATGCTATTGGTACATATATGGGATATTGTAGATTATTTGGTCTAAGTATAAGCCAATCCTCAGTCGGTTTGAAATCTAATTGACAGTTATATTTTCTTATGAAATCGATACCTAGTATTCCATCACAAGGAATAGCGAATTGTAAATTTACGATATGAAAATCGTGTGGAATTATGTATTTAGAGGTTTGTATTTCTATGGAAGTAAGTCCTTTAGATTTTGTTATTTCTTGACTTATTCCCTGTATATTTATTATTTGATTTGTTTGAATATATTGGAAGTTGTCGGAATTTTCTTTTAATATTGATATGTCAGCACCTGTGTCTATTAAAAATACTAATTCTTTTCCTGTCGCTAGGTTAGTGAAACTTACAAATGTGCTTTGACTGAGACTGATGGTGTACACCTTGTAATTTTTTATTGCTGAGTATCTAAAGGTAGTTGGGAGTTTCCCGAATTGTTCTGGGCTACCCTAACATTGCTATTATTAGAGTTATAACCTCTGCTTTGTTGGTTGTTTCCTCTATTCCTTCTGTTATTATTTCTGCCTCTGTTGTTTCCTCTCTGGTTGTAGTTCTGGTTATAATTTTGACCTTTGTTGTAACTATTATTATAATTGTTATAATTATTATAATTACCACGACCATTACCTCTACCACGATAATTATATCTGTTATTATAATTACCACGGCCTCTTTGAGCAAATAGAACCGTATTTGGATTGCCTGATATCTCAGTACTTTTTTGTAAGTACTTTGCTATTGCTTCATCCATGGTTTTGAAGTTTCCAGAGTCAAGTATATTTTTAATTCTGTTGTTTTCGCAATTTGCAATCATTGCTTCTATAGCCTCGTCTGTGCTATTCTTAGTAGCAATTTCTGCAGGTATACCCTCTTCGATATATGCTGATTGCAGTGTCTTTCGTAAGTTGTCTATCTCCGAAGTAAATTTGTCAGCGGTTTTACCTTTCTGAGCTGTATTCTTCAACTTGGCTTTTATAACCTTGGATGTTTCACCAATTACAACGCCTTGCAATTTTTGTATTATTGCTTCTATTGAAGTTTCTTTGTATACTTCATATAATGTTGGGCCAACAATTTTTGATTTTATTACCTCAACTGCTATATTTTCGTAGTCTCCTTTCATCATATCCACCAACTTCAGAGCTGTAATGAATCTTTGGAGTTGCATTTTTGAGCCGTTAAATTCAGGTATGGATATGTTTATTTCTTTCACATATGCCCTTCGGGCATTTAATTCTGCCATCCTGTTGGTTGTGTTTATTACACTTGTATTGATGTCTAAGTCCGATTCGTTGTCTTGTTCAGACAACACTTCTATATCAGGTAGTGTTAAAAGCGCAGGAATTGTTAGATCGTTTAGATCTTTCTCTTCTATTTCTTCCTCGCTTGTTTCAGATTCTTCACCTTCTTGCTCTGTTTCCTTTTTACAGGTGTCTATGCTCAGAGGTGAATTAAGTACGGTGGGTACGAATATTTCAAGATTATATTTTGTTTTTATAGAGATTAGGTTTGCTCGTAACTTGATCAATAGATTGGAAATCTTTGACCAATTTTCTTTACCTATGCTCTCTCTATTAACATGCACTAAATTTCTCGCTTCGTTGAAAGAATCAACTAGGATTTTTGCGTGCTTGTTTATGGTTTCCTTTTGGATGTTCCTATTTTGTGTAACGCATTTATATGATTTCTTAAAGTTTTCTTTAATATTTTGGATATGGGTAATTAATTCTTCCCATTCCATGCTTAAAAGTTTATTTTTGTGGTTTTTTTTTTTTTATTTAGATGTCCTCATCTGATTCTACTACATTGATAGTTTCTATTTCTGTTTTAAAAATATTATGCACCCATGCAGGCACATCCTTATTCCTAGGTTTCTCTAATAACAGTCTGCTATATGCTATTTTTATGGATTTTTCCATAAGTTCCACAATGTTTCTTTTAAACTTGTAGTTATTTTGTATCCAGAATTTTATTTCCTTATACTTTTTGTTTACCGGTCCTGAGTATATCAGGAAATCAAGAAAAGGAATATATATTTGCAGATGTTTAGTTTCCACTTTATTCATGTTTATTTAATTTGTGTTCGTATTGTATTTAATTTGTGACAACCTATTGTTGTTGGGCTTCATCCATCAGATAGAAGCGAAGTGTACCTGTTGCATTTGAAAAACAACATATATTTGGCACTGTAATTAGAAAACACATCTGTACCATTGCACTTCCTTGCACTGGGAATTCTTCTCCAGTCAAATCAAGGTATGCTGATCTAATCTGTACTAAATTTATCGAATTCTGTACCGAATTGACATTACCTGTTCTAAAAACCTCGAGTAGATCTTCTACAATGCTAGTATTCCTATCTACTATCTGTAATATCTTCCTAAAATAATCTTCTAATGTGCTCATTTTATCCAATTAATATATATATTTGTGTTTTTTCTTTTTTTTTTTTATATAATTTTTTTTTTTAAATTTCGAAAATGATCTTTTTTTTTTTTTGTAAATGCACTGTTACAATAATTGATGCATATGTTATTTAGATCTTATCAAGATCATTAGCATGGCTTAGGGCTCTCTTTGTTACACATTTATTGTGTAATTTGTATGCTTTATATAATAAATATGCGCTCATTATTATCACAATTATTAATAAAAGTACATTTGTTGGTTTTAGATCTACATTTGATGACTCTATTTTGTTAATAACATTTGCAGTGGAGTCCACTGTTTTAGTGTCTATTAACCCCATATTGGGTGTATCAAATGTATCATCAAATTTACTTATTTTGTTGTCAAACATTCCATTTAAAAAGATTTTAAATCAAAAATTTGAATTTTTCATTGCTTTTTATATATTTTTCTTGAATGTACTTTAGTATTAATGTTTTGAGCTGAAGGCTCTTTTTTTTTTCTTTTTACATATGTTCCTGCCTACTTTTGCGTATGGTTTTCAGGCCACACTCTAATCGGATAGCTTTAATGCCGCACAATTGTACATTGATTACTTATATATTATAAAAAAAATGTGCATCGCAGTACACTCAAAAAAAATTTGTGACGCAGCAAATAAGTTGTTTATTTGTTTTTTTTTTTTTTTATCTTCTTTCCGTCTCCGGCTAGTTCCTAGCATCAGCTGGTCGTCGCCGGTTGGCACGCTGATGCTCCATCGATGGCGTAAAAAGCGGCCTGCTTTTCACGCTTGTAGTCTCAGCTGCTGATGTCCGTGGCCTATGAGCTCAGGCGGTTCCGGTGCCGGTCATCGCACCAGATTTGTTAATTTTTTGATTTCTTCCGGTTGGGGACTGGCTCCTCCTTTGGAGTCCCGTAGCAATGTCTGCATGTATACTCGCAGTATGCTGAGTATAATGGTCCCTCGCAGTCGTTCGGGCAGACCTTCTTCAGCTTTGGTATCTCTTTCTCAGCTTGTGGACTTATTCTTATCTTCGGTTTTGCCACGTTTTGTATTGCAGAGTATGGGATTCTGGTTGTGGTTTTATTCCTTCTTTCTTCTAATTGGGTTTTTATAACCTCGGCGTGTAATTTCACCGAGGTATTCCAATTAGTTTTTGGGTTATTTATTAGCTTCAATATTTCTGCCTTTCTGGCCTTTAACTTTTTTACCACACCAGTTTTTCTTCCCATCACTCTACTTACTGTGATTTTTTTTCTTCTTTATTCATTTCTTGTATTTATAGTATTCCCACGTCGGTGTAGTGGGCGGTCTGCCTACCACACTGTAGTTACAGTTTCCTTTTTTTTTTTTTTTTAAGTCACAGGTCACTTTTGTGCTTAGTGACCACTGTCACGGTCGCCATGTAATATCTTCGAAGATATATGATGCCTTTTAATATTATTTTGAAGGTTTCGATTGAAAGACACAAACAGTTGTTTTCAGTTTGAGTTTGGTTTATTGAATGATTCTTAATTCTATAACAATTGTCGTCTATAGCTAAGACCGCGTAGCTGCGCTGCTGGTCATGCAGGCAGAGGAGCGGTATGCTTATGTATAAACATACTTATGTATAAATGTATAAATGTTTAAATGTTTACATAAGAGTATGTATGTTTATGTACCGTCGCAGCGGTGGAGTGAGGATGTATCATATTGCATATTGGGCCAAAGCGGCCGCGCGTGTTATATTTGCCGACACAGCAATTGTCCAGCACCATGCACTCATGGGTGGTCATGTTACTTAAGAGGCAAATGCACTTGAATGTTGCGCACATAAATATTGTAACTAATTGCTACAATATGTTTGTATTGTTGTTAATGTTATTCCACAACATGCTACATACTACACCTCCCCTTTTTAGAAAGTAACGTAATATGACGAAGTTATTTAATGTTTAATAGCTAAGTATAATATTGTTTTTGGCTCTGGCCAGACAAATTTTTCTTTCTCTGTTTCTTTTTGAAAAGGAATAGTTTGCAATGGTATGTTTAATTAGTTGAATCCATAAAATTTATTTTTTTTTAAATTATTTATAGTAATTGTTAGTCTATCTTTATGAACTGTTTGTACCGTGTTTTTATCGTTTATAATTTTTAGAGTTTTTGCGCTAAAATGAGTCCCTTTTGATTGCCTATCCTGGCATGTTATTTGATGAGATGGGATAAATACTCTGCAACATCCTGTTTCGGCGAACAGTCAATGTGAGCACTCATGTACATTTTGAATTTAAACCAATTTGTTTTTGTTATTTGTAAGCCTATAAGGGCGATCAAGTACTTGAGGTCAGAAGTTACATTTAGCCGCGTGTCTCCGCAGTGATCCGACTACGCGGAATCCTCTTGGTTATTGCAAAATCAATCATGTCAGGCACTTTTCGTGGGTCTGTGGGTCAGTATGTAGGTTTACCCGGTGAGTCGCAATCCATCTTATTGAGTGGTTTGACTATTGTGTTGTAGAATGCTTGTCTTTAGGATTTATCAGGCGAGATCCCCAGTGCGTATGGGGACTCTTCATGCTTTTTGTTACAAGTTTTCAAAGGTTTTATCCATAATAATAAGAGACAATGTATGGTGGCAAGTATGAATTGAGTTTAAGTTAGTCTTTCCGAAATCTCCTTTAACTCTAAAGCAAACTTAAATTTCCAGGTTCTAATTCCTATTTTTTATTAATTTAATCAATACTATCAGTTAAAAAAAAAACATTCATTTTAAAATAGTAACATAAAAAATATATAGTCAGAGCTGTAGCAAAAAAGCTTCTGCTCTCTGACGTGAATGTCGTGTTTTTCCATAGCTCCTGAGTTTTTATTAATATTAATTGTTATTCTCTCAATTTTTAATTGTGCTTAGTTTGTTTTCGCTTTGGCTGGTGTTGTTTGCTTGACACCCTTGTGTTTTATTTATTTTAATTCACCAAATAAATCAGTTTTTTCTTTTTCGTGATTAGTGCTTGGTGCATTTAATTATTATATTTTTATACCATACACCCGTAGGGTGAAATGGTATATTAAAATCGCCAAAATGTATGTAACAGGCAGAAGGAAGCTTTTCCGACCTCATAAAGTATATATATTCTTGATCAGTATAAAAAGCCGAGTCGATATAGCCATGACAGTCTGTCCGTCCGTCTATCCGTCTGTCCGTCCGTCCGTCTGTCCGTATGCTAGAGCCACCAAATTTGGTATGTAGGCTCATGTAGTACGTAGAGTGATCAAGTTTATTTCAAATTTTTGCCACGCCCCTTTCCACCCCCGCAATTCAAAAAAAACGTTTATCTCAAAAACTATTATAGTTAGAGACACCATATTTGGTATGTATATTTGCTTAGTAAATGTATTGTATTTTCTATGTATAAAGATTTTGTCACGCCCCTTTCCGCCCCCGAAATTAGAAAAACTCGACTATTTCCCGTAGTTTTTTACCTTGTGTAATCAAATTTGGCACACTGAAATTTGTTACTAATATCCAGCAATTTGATCAAAATCGGACTAAAAATAGCCAAGTTATGCATATATGTAAACGTTTTTCCATAAGGCCGGAGTTGGCCGTTGGCTGGTGTGCTGTTGGCTTTTACAACTGTAAAAGAGGCTCTAATTTACTACCTTCCACCTTCAGACTTAATGTCCAGACTGCTAATAATGTTTCAGATATTGCAGATCTGTTTGCTAAATTCTTTCAGTCGAACTTTTCTACCACTGTTTGGGATCCCACACCCTATCCCTTCTAGACTCCACATTTAAATTGTATGTTTTTTCCTAGTACTACTGAAGACTGTATTATCTCTAGCTTGTCATCTATGACGTCTTCCTTCGTACCCGGGCCTGATAATATACCTAGTTGCATCCTTAAAATGTGTATCTCGTATCTTATTGGCAGAACTCAAAAGGTGTCTTTTCGTTTCTGAATATTTAAAACAGTTCGAGTTACGTCAAGTGTCCCTAAAGTTAGTCATCTGGGTTAATTAATTACACTTTAATGCCTCCAAGTGCTCTTTTATGACTTTCAGTCGTTTGTCTCCGTTCCTAGCTGATTACTCTATTAAGTCTGTTCTGTTATATATCTTCAATTGTCAATAGAGCATGCAGTCTTCTTGGCTTCATTAAACGTTGGGCCAAAGAATTTGATGATCCCTATGTAACAAAGGTTTTATACACCTCGTTAGTTCGCCCTACTCTAGAATATTGCTCGCCAGTGTGGAACCCTCAATATGATGTTCACCAGCGTAGTATTGAATCGGTACAGAAGCAATTCCTTAAGTTCGCGTTACGCGGTCTTAATTGGGACCCGAGTCTTCACCTACCTTCTTATTCTGACAGACTTCTTCTTATTAATCTTCCTTCACTTTACCTTGGCACCTTGTGCAAATAAAACACCTCCACGGGGTCGGGGATGTTTAGTTGTGCCTAAAGCTAAGCTACTTTCTTCAATTAATTATTATCTGTCTTTAGCTTAAGCTTTTTCGTCGACTGCTATGTTAGTAGACGTAAAATAAATAAATAAATAAAACAAATGAAGTAAGTCGTCTCGCCGACTAAGGTATACCATACACCATATTGTCTGGGGGTTGACGCGTACAAAGCGAAGTACGTTCAAGTTGCCCATACGACACCATAACATAGCGAACCCAAGAAGAGCGCTGTCCACCTCCAGCCCGACTCAGCCGCATATCGGATCGCGTGGACAATTACAAATAAAACAGACAAACAATTAAAAATATGATTAACTATAGCTAATTACGTGCAAAATAGAGGTTTTCAGGAAAGAGAGGCTTCTGATCTGATCAGAAGATTGTAATCAGAACATAGGACTCGAAAAGGTTCATGCTAAGAATAGTTGAAACAACAGTATTTTAAGGATAGAGAAATAAAATTTCTAGTAGGTCTACGGGGTACTGGTTCAATAGCTCAGGAGAGTCTATTTCACCTTTTAAAAGTTTATAAATAAAGATAGCACCAAGCATTACTCTACGATTAATTAATGAAGGAAGATTGATTAAAAGAAGCCTACTGGAGTATGATGGCAAATTGACACTGCGATCCCAATTTAGACCGCGAAGAGCAAATGGCAGAAACTGCTTTTGAACAGATTCAATTTTACTTTGGTGCGTCTCATATTGAGGTGACCATATGAAGTTTGGTTGTGTACGGATCGTCAAACTCTTTTGACCATCGTTTCACAAACCCAAGAACATTCATAGCTTTACTAACTGTAGCAGAAATATGAGGATTAAAGGTTAATTTATGGTCCATAAGAACACCTTAGTCATCGACAATATCTCTAAAAAGACTAACTTTACATTAAGGGCTGTTGAGGTTTAGTAGGTTGGATTCACACCAATTTAGAAGATCATTAATATCCGAATAAAGTAGGCAAGAAGACGATATGTCTTTAAAACTGAGGTAAAGCTTAACATCATCCGCGTACATAAACACCCGATAGTGTGACACTACCAATGGAAGATCATTTATAAAAAGAGTGAATAGCAATGGACCCAAATGACTACCCTGAGGTACTCCAGAGGTCACTTGGATGGTCTTAAAAAATGAAGACTTAAAGAGGACCTTTTGTACGCTTAGAAAGATATTGAAGAATCCAATCTAGCAAATGGCTGGGGATGCCAAGTGCGATTAACTTATATAAAAGCAGAGTATGATTAACAGAGTCAAAGGCCTTACTGAAGTATAAATGTCAGTATAAATGACGTCAGTTTGCACGGCAGTCTTAAACCCTTTGATTGAGTGAGATGTAAATTCTAATAGGTTAGTAGTTGTCGATCTACGTTTTTTAAGCCCATGTTGGGATGACGAAAAGATTGAGCTACAAAAATGCTGCAATTGAGATGTTATTATTTTCTCAAATGCTTTGGGTATGGCACACAGTTTAGAAATACCTCTATAATTGGAGGCTTTAAACTTCTTTCCCTTTTTATGAAGAGGAATAATATATGATTCCTTACAAATAGGCAGGAAGGCGGAAGATGTGACGGACAGTGTAAACAACTTAAGTACTGGCTTTAATATGGCAAAATGCAAAGCCTTAATACGCAGCCTGGTATTCCATTAGGGCCAGGTGCATAAATTGGTTTGACGGAACTGAGTACGCTAAGAACCGAACTTTCATCAAACACAGGGTCTAAGATGCAATTAGACGATTGCAAGTGATTAGGATAAGGAGGATTTGCTTGATAAATCGAAGAGAAATAAGTTGTTTTGAAAAACCAGCAAACATATCGGCAATTGCCTGATCATTGTCCGCTTTATTGTTTTCGAAAGACAAGTAAGACGGGTGCACTGATTTCTTACGTTTAACATTGACAAATTTATAAAATTGCTTAGGATCGCGAGAAAACTTACGTTTATATCGCTACAGATAATCCTAATAGCAACGTGAATTCAGCACCATAAAATTTGATCGAGCAACTACATATAGGGAAAATCCGATGGTTTACCAGATTTTTTAAATCTTGTATAACATCTTGATTTTACGTTCTTCAAGTTACATAACTCACGTGAGAACCGAGGAGGTCTATCAGACCATCCTTGAGTCACACGCGGGACACAAACATCAAAGAACGACTCAAGAGTTTTATAGAAGACAGAAATGGCAGAGTCCATATCCTTGCAAGTATACAGATATGTCCAATCGTTAGTTTTTTTTTTAACGTTTAATATATATTTGTTGAATCTACTCTTAAATTAGAGCCTAACAACAAGTTTGAGATATTTTTCTTAATCTTGTACGTAAGATAAATCCAGGGGACACTGCAGGCGGCCCTAATCACTTATTATTGCGTTGGTCTGTCATTTCTATTTAAGACGAGTTTTATTATTAGTTCGCGTAAGGGAATTGGCAACAACATTAGGGTGTGCATCCAGTTTCGCAGAATACTTTAGTTGTTGACTACCTATTTCAGATTTTACGCAAGGTATATTTAGATCATTTTGAATGTTGTCGTTCCGTATGTACCACGTAGTCCCAATGATTGATCTTAAAATCTTCGACTGCGCCCTTTGTATAATGTCGACATTTCTGGTACTTGCATTTCCCCATAATACGGCACCGTAAGTCCAGATGGGTTTCAGTACGGAGTTGTGTAGGTGGACTGTATACTCCAGACGTAGAGGGGACCGAGCATTGATGATCCAATGTAAGCTACTCGCTTTCAGTTTAAGCTGTGACTTTTTTGCCTCGATGTGCTTGCGCCATGTTAGTCTTCTGTCTACGTGGATACCAAGGTAAGTGACATCCACGGCTTGAGGAATTGGTACGTTGTTTAGCATTAGAGCTGGACAGGTTCTTCTGTTAGGCGTAAATGTAACATGTTTGCATTTCTGCTCGTTGACCCGGATACGCAAGGTTGCTAGCCATTCCTCTACCACCTTGAGGTGTTTTTCTAATTTTGCAGAGGCTTATATTGGGCATTTGGATCTGCTGGGGATTGCCGTGTCATCAACAAAAGTGGTCGTTGAAAGTCCAAAACGCGTTGTTAGGTTTGCAGTGTACAGCAGGTAGAGCAATGGGCCGAGTACACTGGCTTGCGGTACACCAGCTTCGATATCAAAGTCAGCCGAGCCTTTACATCTTACAGCAAATTTCCTATTGTAAAGGTAAGATTCCATGAGTTTGTGGGTGTACTGTGGGAATTTTTGCCGGATTTTAAATATCAGACACTCCAGCCAAACTCTATCGAAAGCCTGCTTGAGCTTTTCTATGTATTTCCTTTGAGCCCAGATTTCCTCTTGTCTTAACTCCTTGGAGAGGTTGCGGCTGGCACGCCTTAGGCGAAGTTTTGCTGCTGGTGATCGAGTAATCTGCCATTCTCTTCTTAGACGTCGCTTTTCCGATACTAATTGTTCTATCCGCCGGTTCGTAGGCCTGTCAACAGGTTTAGCGTAAGTAGTGGCAGGTGGAGTAGATACTCTTGCTGCAGCTCCCAGCATCGACTCAAGTGCAGAGACGCACATGTCAATGTCCTCTGCAGCATCCAGTTTCGGCGAACAGTCAATGTGGGCACTCATGTACATTTTAAATTTGAGCCAATTTGTTTTGTTGTTAGTAAACCGATATGGGCGATGAAGTACTTGAGGTCTTGTTAATAGTGTGAATAGCACTGGAGAGTGATCGGAGGTTAAGTCTAGCTGTGTTTCCGCAGTGATCCGATTACGCGGAATCCTTTTGGTTACTGCAAAATCAATCACGTCAGGCACTTTCTGTGGATCTGTGGGCCAATAAGTAGGCAAAGCCGGTGAGACGCAATTCATCTTATTGAGTGGGTTGACTATTGTGTTGTACAACAGCTTGCCTTTAGGATTTACCAGGCGAGATCCCCAGTGCGTATGTTTGGCGTTATAGTCCCCTGCTGCAATGAAGCGTTCTCCGAGTGTGTTAAAGAAACCGGTGAATTCCTTTTCAGAGATTGAGAAGCGTGGTGGGCAGTACAGGGTAACAAACTTGTGTTGCCGCAGCTGGTTTGGACGGTTATAGCAATTGCTTGTAGGTGCTGTGTTTCAAATCTCTTGAGGAACGAGTGTTTTATACGGTTTTTGATTAGGATACCATCCCGCCATGAGCTTTTCCGTCTGGATGGTTTGTTGCGTAGAAGGTATATTTTGGTATTTGAAAATTATTTTTTGATGTTAAATGTGTTTCCGATATAAGCAAAATGTCTTAAAAAAAGGACTGGTTATAGCAGGCATGTTAGATGATCTAACAGCCTTGGCGAAGAATACCTCCGGTGTAGTTTTGGAGGCGTTGAAGGTGATTTTTGGTCCAGCTGTTACATTGCGGTGGTTGGTATCCCTTATGGGGCTCCTCTACGGTGATTCTTCTGTGCAATAGGAGCTGAAGGTTGTAGATTGGGTGCACTTCATTTGGCTTCGACCGCTTTGCATCTGTTTGGGGCTTGATTTTAAAGAGCGGCTGTGCGACTTTATTCCTGTTGATGATGTTGACAACGGACTTAACCGCAAACCCCTTTTCGGCCAATGCGTCTGCTATTTCTTGAGGTGGGACCGATGGCTCGATCCCCTTTAACACAACCTGGAGCCCTTTACTGCTTTTTGTTGGTAGGTATAGAAGTTGATGTTAGCAATACGGGGGTACTTTTCGATGATGCGGAAATTGTCCTCAGTTTGGGCTTGATCGTCTTGCTTCTATTTTCTTTTGCGGGCTTAGCTTCCGCTTAGTTATTTTAATATATCTATCCATTCCAGTTTGGACAGAAGGCGTTGGGTTTATTGTCGTGTCTGACTCTGGCAGACTTGTCGTTGACGGCTTGAGGCAGGTCAATACTTCGGTAGACGTTGCTGTAGTTGCTGTCGACGAGCTGACGGTGCTGGTCGCTGCAATCGGTGCAATCCAGTTATCGATATTGATGGAGAAGCAAACTGCTCTCTCCATGGTAAATTGCTTACGGTAGTATGCAGTGGGGTCGGCAACACCACCGAAAAGTACGCGTTGTTGCGTTGGACCGAGAGTCGACGCTCACGTTGTTGTTGTACAAATAGTTCTTGTAGCTGTTGCTGGTGGGGATCGAGAGCGATTGGGCCCGAATTGATGGACATGGCTTTTCCAAAAATTTCGCACTTTGTTGTTGCAAATTAGTATTTATTGCTATTAGAACAAACTAATAGAACAAACTAATAGCAATATGATTTTTAATAAACGTCTCTGACGCGACTAATAGCCCTACACAATTTTTGCAAACGCGGTCTTTTTTATTTTTACACTAAATTTTGCGAAATGCATTAAAAAACACAGTCATGGAAACATCGCAGTTGGAAGAATCCAACACAAATACCAGATCTACTGATCTGTTACGACTATTCCGGACAGGATTTATTTGAGTTAGGGACAACTCAAACAGAACATCTATGAAACAATGTGACGAGGAGGGCAACAGTAATAAAGAATCATATGAGAGGGTCCAGGCAATCTCAGGTAAATTACAATCTCCCAGAACTGCGTGCAAGTCTTTGTCAGAGAGATATGAGGAAACAAGTTGAATAGCTGCCAAATGGTGAATGTATACTGCCAAGTCGGACTGTGGTGGAATATACGAACAAGTAATATAGGCAGAAAAAGAATTGAAAGAAATTTTAACACAAACAAACTCAATCTCCTGATTGGAAGACTGTACAATTTCAGTAGAGAACGCCGAGTCAAGAGCTATGAAAACACCACACCACTACACCACGACATTAGTTTTTTGACTCGCCGACAGGTGCAGACAAGCCGGAAGGAACGTTATTCAAAGAGGCAGGTAGTAAGCTAATTAGAGGCCTTTTCTTCTTTTTTATTGAATACTTTTTTATTTTATACTTACAACAAGGTGTTCCGGCCAAAAATCTTTATGACATATTTGCCCAAAAAGATTTGGGGAGACACTTATTTTAAAGGAAGGTAATGTCCCGAGTGTATGAAAAACGGAACTTTTCCACAGCAATGTTTGGGGCTAGAACTTTGCCCTGGATAGCTATGCTATGCTTCTTCAGAAGTAGCATTGGGATCAATCCTCGAAATAAAAAACAAAACAACAATCGGTTACTATTTTAATCAAATTTGGTATTTTGCTGGGTAATAGTATCAAATTTAAGTGTGCCAAATTTGATTCCACAAGGTAGAGAATTTCAGGTAATAATCGAGTTTTTCAAATTTCGGGGGCGGATAGGGGCGTGGCAAAATCATCATACATACAAAATCTGCGCATTTAGGAAGCAAATATACATACCAAATATGGTATATCTAGCTAGAATTGTTTTTGAGATAAACGTTTTTTTGAATTGCGTGGGCGGAAAGGGGCGTGGCAAAAATTTGAAATCGACTTGATCACTCTACATACTACATGAGCCTACATACAAAATTTGGTGACTCTATCTCTTGTAGTGTCTGAGATCTACGCGTTCATACGGACGGACGGACGGACGGACAGACGAACAGATTGACATGGCTATATCGACTCCGATGTTGATACTGATCAAGAATATATATACTTTATGGGGTCGGAAAAGCTGCCTTCTGCCTGTTACATACATTTTGGCAACTTTAATATACCATTTCACCCTATGGGTGTAAGGTATAAAAAGGAGAGAGTGAATACATATGCAATGGTTCAAAAATGTGAATGGAGGAGACTCTAAGAGACCTTATTGATAGAGGTCCTCGGAGCATTATTTTTTCTGAAGAGCCCGCTCAAATATTAAAATAACGTTAAATTAAACAAGCGTGGATATGTTAAAATGGCAATCCTACGTACTAGCTTATCCTACTTTTAATAAGCCTGGTAAGGTTAACATAATACCCACCCATATCTTGAAAGTGGGAGTTACACAGATTGATGGCCTACTAGGCCAAAATATACATATTACATCTATTTGAGGCGCTTGCATTAAAAGTGCTGACGTAGCGTTGTGACGCTTGTGCAATAGTGGTTATGCGAATATGTATATTTTTGTAGCACACTAAGTACACTTAGATATATATTTTAGTCAACGTCTTGATTTCGACCTTTTATGATGTTAATCAAAACTGGGTTTCAGCCGGCTTCAGGTCAATAAATCTTACTAAATTATAAGATTTTAAGTGAGCAGGTTGTCTATACTGAACCACGAAGTTTTATTATCAGAAGACTTCGCTAAAGCATCCACAGTTGTAATAGCCATCTTCAGCGCTAAAAGTAGTTCGGAATTCACACTACATGATGCGAAAAAAGAACAGCAAAGCTTGTAACTGCAAATTCCACCTTATTTTTATTTTAATAGTATTTTTTATGGTCGTTTACACCTATTTCGAGTAATTAAAGAAAACTTATGGATTCATAATATAATCCTTATTTTTTTATTTTTATTGTCTCTCCAATCCGATGTTTATCCCTTGATATAGTTCCCTCGATATTAGCTGCTGACGCCGTAATCATCGTTCTGTACTGTGTTGTAAGGTTCTGACTAAACTCCTCAAAGCTCGGCAGATTGTGCGTTGAAGGTATTGATCATTCCCAATCCACTCTTAATTAATTCGGTAAACTCTTCATCATATAGTACATTAAAATATCAGACTGTTGTCGTACATTCACACCAGTCTTTTCCAATGAATTTACACATGACCGGGAAGTTTGCATAAAGTTTGTAATTGCTGATCAAAAATATAAATTTAATTTAAAAAATATCAAAGAAGCTAACTTCGGTAATGCCGAAGTTTATATACCCTTGCAGTCCTTTTTACATTTTGAAATTTCTTTCCCTGCAACTCAATTCATCAACACACAAACAAAACGTTCAAATTATTACTCTTTCTACTACAATTTTTCTTCTTCTTCCATCATTCCGTAAGCAAAGCACAACACGCAAACCCATACAGTTCGTGTAGCGCTGCGTCTGTGTGTGTGTATGCATGTGCTCTGTTTGATATGCTGATGACGTAGTAGGCAGCAAGCAGCGCTGCCGGCAGCGCTTGAACCGATTTGTACTGACTGTAACTTGTGTTCTATTTATCCGATCAGATTCAAATTTTGGGATCTGAGATTTTATATTAAAATCTATTATTTTTCCAAAAATGTTTGTTCCAGAGCTATATGATATAATAGGTCGATCCTAAAAATTTTCATACTTTATCTCACCCGGGTAATAAAAACCCCCAAAAAAAAAATTTCATCCCGATAGGTCTTAAGATGGCTGAGTAAAACGCATACGCACCGACGGACAGACGGACATCGCTATATCGATTTAGCTTCTCATGCTGATCAAGAATATATATACTTCTTGGGTAGTTTATTAGATAAAGATAAGTTAGCTATAATGACGACTCCAAGCTCATAAAACTGTGGCTTGCAACAAATAAATAAAAATTAATATTAAATCACTTTAATATAATTGGCGCCCAACCTAATCAAAAAGTGCCCACCGTATTAAAAAACAATTCTAAGTGAAAAATAGAATTGAAATAAAATATCAAAGAAGCTAACTTCGGCTATGCCAAAGTTTATATACCCTTGCAGTCCTTGGCAATAATATTTTTACATTTTGAAATTTCTTTTCCTGCAACTCAATTCATCAATACACAAACAAAACATTCAAATTATTACTCTTCTTACTACAATTTTTCTTCTACCATCCAAAGCATCGCACGCATACACATACAGTTCGTGTAGCTTTGCGTCTGTGTGTGTGTATGCATGTGCTCTGTTTGATATGCTGATGACGTAGTAGGCAGCAAGCAAGCAGCGCTGCCGGCAGCGCTTAATGCGATTTGTATTGACTGTAACTTGTGTTCTATTTATCCGATCAGATTCAAATTTGGGGATCTAAAATTTTATATCAAATACTATCATATTCGTAAATTTCATGGAGATACTCCAATTTTTGCAAAAATGTTTGTTCTAGATATAGTAGTCCCAAAGATTTTCATACTTTATCTCACCCGGGTAATAAAAAGCCCCCATAGCTCTTAAGATGGCTGAGTAAAATGAGTACGCACAGACGGACGGACATGGCTATGTCGACTCATGCTGATCAAGAATATGTATACTTTATGGGGTCGGAATCGTCTTCTTCTGTGCGTTACAAACATCTGACCAATTTTATAATACCCTCTGCAAGGGTTTAATAACACTCGCTTGTTATCATATATATACATCAACATTCTCTAAGCCACCTCATAGTTCGGCGCTATTAACGTTAGCTGCTTACAGCTTGGTTGTGTTATATTAAACCTATGCCTACGAATGTTTATTAGTATTAGTCTGATTCATATATATTAGCTAGTGTACTGTGCAACTAGTTCAAACTCTTATATGGTTTTTCTTAAGTTTATTGAATTTTAATATAGTTGGAGACAAGAGAATTATTAACGCATTGCGTTTTTTCGCACCTTTGCCAAATTGATATTCTGATAAGCACTCAGTGTAGTGCTGTCGGTCTTTTTCACTCATTTCCATATGCAGAATTGGTACCTGAGGTTGGCGTACTTCCGTCCTCAAGACTTTTTCTTTGGTTCATCTTGTCTTTTGTTGGTTCGAGCCTGGTAATCAGATACTGTGAGTGTGCGTTAGGACACCCCTCGAATACTTCTTCCAGAAGAGGTGCATCCGTTTATTCGGTGGGGACAGAATTTAGAAAGTTCAAGTCTTCGTGAGCCAAGTTGGAGCTTTGGGCGGGTAGCTGAGGTTTGTAGGTAACTTTGGTTTTTTTTTTCCTTTTTCTTGTGTGTGTGTTATTTTCTTTTATTATATTTTCTTTTGGTGTTGTTATGAAGTTGTAGTTTTTAATTACTTTTTTTTTTTTGATTGTTTTTCAATCGTCATATAAAAAAATCATATAAAAATTCACACGTTCCATCTATATAACAACTTACATATGGTACGGTTACGGTTATAAAATACATTTGCACTCTGGTTCCGATTTTCAAGCCAGCCACCGATGTGTGCAGAAAACTTACAAGGTTTTCATTTAAAAATGAATGTCCTAAGACAGTTGATAAGTTACTGATAGCTTTGCACTAAATTAATAAATGGTTTGATGCAATTATTGGTTTAATTTTACGGTTTAGCAAATCACTAGAATTTTTGATCAGGCATAAATCCATTAGCAACATGGTTGCTACATAGTCTAGTTCAAAAAGTGAAATGAAAATTGTTGTCTTAAATACCAAAGTAAATGTGTTAAACCAGAAACGAACGCGATGTAAATTTAATGACGCATTTAGATTTATAATAAACCACAGTGTTTTTACCTATTTTGCAAAAACAAAATAAAAGACTATTTCCCTGAAGTGGCAACGTTCACCTGTAACAGGCAAACATGTGATATAGCTGTCGTGTGCCCAAAATGAATGTCCACTATTTGAATTTCAATTTTGTTTTTTTCAAAACAATACAAATTATGAATTTCTTGAACCCTTAAACTTTTGATCATTTAAAAAAAAACGAATTTTTAATGTCTTCAATAATATATTAAACACTTTATAAATACAGGAATAATTTATTCATATTAACTAATTAACTAACAACAAATAACTAAGTTAAAAAAATGAAATCACTCCAAATTCTATAACATTTTGTTTTTTTTTTTTTTTGAGCCATTTTGATTCCGCGCGGAATTGCAACTGACGGTGACTTCTAGGGCACACCACAATGTTTTTATACCCGTCTGGATCGACGCGAACTCCTCGGTCTACGAGGAGAGCTACAGAGCTGAAATTGCATGTAGGCTTGTATATACTGCAGGGGTTGTATATCTCGGATTCAGCCGGATCAGACTATATCATATAGCTCCCATATAAACGGCAAAGCCACGAACAGTGACTTTTCTCAATAACTTCGTTATTTTCTGAGCTATAGTCGTGAAATTTAATATTGGTCAGTCTATTACACCTATACCTATATGACTATATCATATAGCTCCCATAGGAACGATCGGTGGAAAACAGTGACTTTGATCAATATCTTCGTTGCTTCCGAAGATTGTAGGCCGTTTTTTCGCAAACATTAGCCTTTTTAGATAAAACGTATTTTCTTTTGATGGGTTTAGGTAAGGAAAGAGTTACTAAAAAAGTTGCAAGGGTGGCCTCGGCCCTCTGGTTTTAAATTCGTTTATTAAGAAAAGAACAACAATTAACGATAGATTTAGGTAACAAAAAGAAAAGAAAGAAAAGAAGTATAACTCTGGAAGATAAGATGCAATCGGGGACCTGCGGTACTGCCTGGGGTTGGTATTGCTTCGCAGGACGTTGACGGGCCTATTATACCCTTCCTGAGTTTCTTAGGCGTTCCAGTCGGCGGAGCGTGCGCATGGTATTTGCTGCATATGTGCAGACCGCAGACCACTTCTCCTGGCTCCCAGTCATTGCTGGGACCAAGTTTTCAACTGTGGGCGTCCGTCCTAGAATGGCCTCTAGTTCGAGTCTCTCTGACGAAAATCTTGGACAGCTGAATAGAACGTGTTCCGGGTCCTCGATCATGCTATTACGACAAAGGCTGCATTCGGGGCTACTGTCTTTGTCAAAAGGGTGAAGGTATGACCTGAAGCAGCCATGACCGCTCAGAATTTGTGTTAACTCAAATGTTACCTTGCCATTTTGTCTGGAAAGCCAATCCGTTAGGTTAGGGATCAGCCTATGGGTCCATCTACCCTTTGTAGTGGACCATCTGCGTTGCCACTCCTCCATGCTCGCTCGTCTGGCCGCTGCTTTTGTTGCGCTTTTTACCGCCTGCGTCAATGCCACGGTTTTCCTCCAATTAAACATGAACTTCGCTTCGCGTGCTAGCAGATCAATTGGAGTCATCCCAACTATGACCAGAGCCGACTCGTCCAAGACAGTTCGAAAGCCACGACATTCCCGAATCGTTGTCAGTCGGTATGTTGACTCCATCCCGCGACGATATGTTGATTGCTCCATCGCGGATGCCCAGCTATGACCATCCCACGCCGATATTTTGACAGCCCATACAGGTGCACCATATAGCATAACCGACCTTAGTACAGAGGCTGGCAGTAGCCGTTTCATTTGTCTTGGGCCCTGTTGTTGAGCAGGATGCGATTTATAGCTCCCCCAATGTCTGCAGCTTTTGTGTTGGCATGATCCAAATGCTCTCTAAAGCTGAGTCAAGTGTCCAGCATTACACCCAGGTATTTTATTGCCCTCACCGATTCAATCGTACAGGTCTCGAGTGTGATTTTTGCTCTTTCTACAGTTTTTCGTCTGCTGATTAGCACAGCCTCTGTTTTGTTGTCTGCCAGTTGGAGTCCTAAATTTGCGAGCCACTGCTTCACCATTCTTGCCGCCTCTGCAGTTTTCTCCTCTGCTTCTTGAATGCTTTTCGCTACCGAGGTGAGCGCCACATCATCAGCAATACGAATGATTTGCGTGCCAGGTGGTAGAGACAGCCGCAAAACCCCATCATAGATTATGTTCCACAATAGGGGGCCCAAAACTGAGCCCTGGGGAACACCTGCTTGTACCAGGTGCATTTTGAAACCGCCTTGTGTGCTATATCGCAGTATACGATATCTAAAATAATTCTCCACTAAGATAGTTAGATACTCAAAAACTTGAAATGAACTCAAAGCATCCAGAATCCTGCTCCAATTAGCCGAGTTAAACGCATACTTGACGTCGAGCGTAGTCACCAGACAATATTTTTTGTTCCTCGATGGCTTTGCTAGCAACGTCGACTGTTGTCAAGGCGTCTATTGTTGATTTAGCCTTTCTAAAACCAAATTGCATCGGACACAGATCGCCAGACCGTTTGATGGCTGTTTCTACATCATCGAACATCTTTCCTGTCGAGTCCAATAGGCAGATCGGCCTGTATGCAGATGGATCTTCTGCTGGCTTTCTCGCCTTTGAGAGTAGCACAAGGTCCTGGAGTTTCCAAATGGTAGGAAACACGCCTTCTGCCAAACATTTGTTGAACCTCTGCGAATTTAGCGGGGTGGAGCCGAGCAGCCAATTTAAGTGCATTATTTAGTATTGAGTCTGGACCTGGAGCCTTGTGGTCATTCATTCCGACAGCTACTTGGAGTACCTTTTCCGGGCTGATGTTGCAAACTTCTGGTGCTACACTGTGTGGGGTCGTCCTTGGTGCTACTTTTGAAGTGGCTGGGAACAATGTTTCCACTATCAGCTGCATTGGAGATTCGCCTGGTGTAGCTGGCTCAGCAGCTCTAAATTTTCTCATTGCCACTTTGTATGCCCGGTCCCAACCGTCATTATCGGCCGCGTCGCAAAGTTCGAGAAAGCATTTGTTTTTGCTTTCCTAAATAGCATGTCGCAGTTCGGTTTTCCTGTTGAGGAACTCTAGCTGTAGGCTGGCAAAATCACCTCCGCCGCGTGATCTTTGATTTTGGCGTTTGGCTTGCAGGCACCGTTTTCTCGCCTCCTCGATGGTCGCATTCCACCAATAGACTGCCGTCTTCTGTTTGGTGTGGCACCTACGAGTCACCATACTGGCATTGCACGCTGTTGATATCGCGTCTATCAGCAGTTTGGCGCAATTGTTTGCGTCACCAGTTAGTTGGGGAAACTGTAATGAAGCCTCGAACACGTTGGGGTTGAACGTTTCCACCCGGTAGATTTTACAGTTTTTTCGTGCATTTGCGTTGTTGGCTAGATTTCTGCCGATTGTGCACATTATGGCCAAGCTATCACTGACTGCAAAGTTTCCATTCGGCTTGCTGGGCTAACTGACTGTTCGCAAATGTCACGTCAATTACGGATCCGTAGCCAGCTCTCTGGCTTCAGCACTACCAGATCCAGAGCTGCCAATGCCTCCAGCAGAGTACGGTCTTTAGTATTTTACTGACTGCTGCCCCATTCCGTTGACCAAGAATCAAAGTCACCAGCAATTATGACCCTGCTCTTACCTCTGGCATCCATAGAGAGTTGATCTACTGCCGATTCGAACTCGTATAATGAGAGGCTAGGTGCCATGTAGCAGCTGTAGACCCACACGTCTCCGATAAGCGCACGTACGAAGCATTTGGATGCTCTAATGTGCTGCATGGGCGTTTGTCGTGTCTGCAGCCCAAGAGTTACTAGACAGCGTCCTGTACGGCTCACTCAGAATAGCGAGATCTATCTCCAGTTGTAGTATTGACTGCGCGAGTAAGTGATGCGCCGCCGAGCAGTGATTTAAATTTAATTGTAAAAGCTACATTGATTCTTATTGGGCAACTGCGACTACCAGTGTAGTGGCTCGCATCCATGCGTTTTGCGTCTACGCAATTAAAATAAACTGGCGTGTTGTTGCATGTGGCTGCCTTGTGATCGGTCTGACCGCATCTAAGGACCAGTGAGTGCGATCCTTGGCGCTAGTGTAACTGTCTGCTTTGTGGCCGAAGCATAGGCACTTGTAGCATCTCTTTTGAGCCTGCCTCTCTCGAATCGGACATACGTCCCAGCCAACTTCAATGGAGCCTTCTCTCAATAATGTGGCAGCTATAGTCCGCGGCATGTTCAGGATGGCCATTTGTTTGCCTCTGAACGACTTGCGCAGGCCCCTTACATTGACTTGCCCGACGTCATTACCAATTTTTTGCTGATTTGCTATTTTATTTTCTCTTCCATCGCTAAATGGTCGAGGTTGCGCATTCCCAGCCACGCATCGGCTCCAGCTGCTCGCACTGAAGCTTGTTGGCCCAGTACTTGACTCAAATCTTCAGTCAGTTTCTTGCTATTTGCATTTCCACCCCCCTTAAGCTCAAGAAGTAGATCGCCCGTAGCCGTTTTTCTCATCGTCTTGACATTATTTTTAACGTCGTTGAGCTTGCCGACTGGCCTTCTGGTAACTAGACTTAGGATTTCGGCATAAGTGCCTCTTTCGCCTTAATTAAAATAACCTTCGGCCTCGCTTTCCTCAAGGATGGCTTGCTCACTCTTTTTCTTAAGACAGTCTGCCATTCCGCAGCTCCATGGGCTGACTGCGGCTCTGTCGTAAAGGCTCGCTGCCCAGTACCTGGCTCCGGATCGCCGCGTGTTCAGAGCAATCGCTCGCTGTCGCTTAGGAGGAGTGTTGCGCTGTTGGGCAGTATTTTACCTTTACCACCGTTTTGCTGCCGATCATTATATGGCATAGCGTTTCGTGCAGCTCCTTTTTTGAACATGGTGTCCATCTCCCAAATGAGCGAAACCAGCTCGTTTAACTCCGCCACATTAGAGACAACTTTTGGCGAGGCGGGCTGCTGGGAGCCATTGCCGGTGCTCTAGTCGCTCCTGTACCGGGTGAAGCCAACGTCTCCGCCTCCATATGGTTGAGGTTTCCAGGCGGCGACCGAACAATTCTTGGCCGCTTAGTAAATGCCGCCTCTAGACATTGTGCATCTAGCACTGATCCGTCATCGCAACGAGCTTGATGGTCCATCGACAGGACAAAGCGTTCCATATCTCAATATTGGCGCCAGCGCCTAATTTCAATTTACACACACACAGTGTAGCTGTGCCTGTGTGTTTATCATGGCTTCTGTTGATTTGATAATGACGTAGTAGGCAGCTATCAGGGTTGGAGCCGATTTATATTGACTGTAACTTGTGTTATATTTATATGAGCAGAGTTAAATTTTAGGATCTGAGATTTTATAGCTAATACTATCATATTAGTAAATTTTTTGGGAATACTTCAATTTTTGCAAAAATGTTTGTTATAGAGCTATATGATATAGTAGTCCGATCTCGATGATTTTCAAACTTTATCTTACCCGGGCAATAAAAATCAACCAAAAAAAAATTTCATCCTGGTAGCTCTTAACATGGCTGAGTAAAACACATTCGCACCGACGGTCAGACGGACATCGCTCAGCTTCTCATGCTGATCAAAAATATATATACTTAATGGGGTCTCCTTCTGTGCGTTACAAACCAGTTTTATAATAACCTCTGCAAGGGTATAAAAAAAGTTTCAGAATATTGTTGCAGATGCACTAAATCGTATCCGACCCGAAGCCGATATTTCAACCACCAACGGGTGAAAAATCTAGGAGGAGCTTGCGTTGATCAAGACGGACGGACGGCATGGCTATATGAACTCGTCTCGACGAGCTGATCAAGAATATATATACTTTATATGGTCGATGACGCTTCCTTCTAAGCGTTGCACATTTCTGACCAATATATACCTTCTTGCAAGAGTATAAAAAACAGTCCTGTATTGGCATTCGAATTGAGCAGACGTTTGATCTGTCGTGGTAGATCTTACAGCCACACTCACATCATTTAGTTTAATTAACAACACCATATTTGGTATGTAGACTTGTCTAGTACGTGCGCAGATAATAACTATTTATAATTGCCTCTCTCAATTTTTGGACTATCGAAATCAAATACTCATTAGTTATACTAATTTCCACATTTGGGTTTTGAAATTTTAAATATTCTAACTTTATACGACATACTAACTTTATTTTTAATTTTGAAAAATCTTCAGAATACATATTGTTGTTTTGAAAAAATTAATATTAAAAAAACACAGAAATATCTGACTACAAGCGGGCGTTAAACTGTTGTTTCACCGATTTCAGCAGGACATCTATGAAATAAGTCACTTATCTTTTAGAAAAATTGTTCTAGTTCAATCGCTATTAACCGGTATTTTTCAAAATATCCATAATTGCTAAGAAAATGTAATGTCTGGTAACTAACTGCAGCAGCATTACCGATGTATATATTTCAAGTACGGTGGTCGCACTTAATAAAGAAATATTGACGGAAAAACCAATACGTGACATACGACGAAGTGTTTCAAAAGGCTTGATGTTGTGGAATGACATTGTACATGTACATCTTCCATCGGACTGCCATATAATCGTCTTGTATATGCCGGGACACTAGTACGAGCTAAAATGAAGTCAGTAGCGGATTTACGGGGTGTGAAAAAAAAAAATTCAGAGTCGGATAGAATATCAGAGTTTGGTTGAGAAATTCAACTTGTTTGTGCGTGGATTGCGAGACTTTTTGTGAATATATTAAGTTCATATGATATATGTATTGACTTATTTTTACAATATATGGTTCAAAAAACAGACCAAAACATTCTAGATAGCCAGTTGAGAGCTTGATGGGTGCTAAATTGCTATCGCGCGTATTAAGAATTTATCACGCGTGATGTCACTGAAGCACATGGCAAAATCGATAGTCGTATACGCGCTAATGTATTGATTGATCGATTATCGTTTTAACTCAGCTGTGCGTATACTGCCAGATTTCTCCACGGGTTAGATCACATCAAAGTGTAAGAGCTTTTGTTTTTCGAGTTCATTTCAATTTATATTTAAACTAATAATAAGTACTGTGCAATCGATTTATGCAACAGTATATTGTTTGTCGCTACTGAGTGCTGAAGCGTTCAATGTATGGAATGCCTCTCTTGGCACATGACACGATCTAGAAAATGGTGAGTATAAACATATGCGTTTTTCTAGGATAGCCATAGTGGCTCTGAAAAATTATCCCTAATGAGTGATTAGAAAAAATGTTCATAGAGTTGATTAATTTGAGTCTCGCCAGCAGCCTTCCATTGCCACTTTTTTTCAACCTCTCAAAAAAAAAAGTTAGAAGACGTCGCTTCAGATGAAACGTATCATGTTGACGAAGATCAAGTTTCGGATACTACTTCCGAAAATAATACTACATTGACACAAGGAACTCAGAATTAGTCGAGAATTGACTCATTAGGCGCTTGTTCATCGTTTATGAGAGACGTAAATGATAACCTAGTTTTTATGGTTATGCCAGAATTCTCCAGCGACATAGGTTATTTTATCGGCAAGAAGATAAGCGATAGAGTAAAAGGAGAACTTTTGGAAAACCCTTGGATACCATCGAAGAATTATATATTTCCTTTCTCCAGCAGAACTGTTTGCGGAAAAGAGATTAGGCATTATGTATCACATAAACATTTAGTTGATCACGACGAATGGTTGGTTTTTTCTGATGTCAAAAAAGGCCTCTATTGCAAATACTGTCCATGGTTCACAACAAACAATTTAGGAGGTTACCAAAAAAATACACCTTTAGGTATACTAGTCACGCAACTGTTGGTTAACTTCAAGAATCTAGACGGAAAGTTAGATCTGGAAATCCATTCTCAACTCCTTTACCATAAGAATGCAGTTGTTGCAGGCAAAGATTTTCTGAAGAATTACCACAATCCACAATTTGACGCCCACAATATCATAAATGGTGAAAATGTGTCTCAAAGCCAAGAAAATAGTAAATTTGTGAGGTCTATTGTAAGAGGAGTTATTTTCCTCGGACGACCAAACATGGCATTTTGTGGGCATAGAGATGATCGTGAAGTTGCAGAATCAGTTCCTGCATGAAATGAGGGAAATATTCGGTCACTGCTGAAATATCAAATGGAGTCAGGATATATAACACTAGAAGACCGTCTGAAAAAAGCTTCGCAACTTACATCAGTAAGACAAGTCCAACTAAACTTATCGACTGCTGCAAAGTTGACATTCAAGAAAAAATCATAGGACGCTGAATTCTACTCTATAGAATTCGACAAAACTTCCGATTTATCGGGAAAAGCACAGATAACTAATTTTCGATATATTGCTGACTGTAAATGACGTGTCTAGTACACTGAGGAAAAGGATTTTTCATAGTTAGAACTGTCTTCATTTATAGTCAATAACTATTTGTTATCCACATTACAATTTAAATTAAAATGAACTTAGTATGTTATCAACAAATCGAGTTGAAGTACAATTAAGAGGTATTTAATCATATCCAAACAAGCAATTTGTTAACATTGAACAAATTTTGATTACAGCACATACTGAGTGTTAATGATGTATTTTACGCAAAGTTGAGCGGACACGTTCCGAATCATTTACACTGGACATTTGTTGTTCCTATACAAATTAATTCAAACGTGTCATTGTAACCCAAATTTTAATTAATACAAATGAACCATCCTTTACGTTCACAGAAACAGCGACGTTGGAAACAAATTAGTAATTTTATCGTTATCAATTTCTTTTTTGTCTAGATAAGTCTCATACTTCGGTACGTGGATTTTACTTCTGGTAAACCACGTGTCAGAGAAGACATCGTGGATTTCATAGACGCTTTTGGCGAACTTTGTAAAGAAGAGGGAAATTATGTTTATGAAGGGACTAAAGACGCTGAAGATAATGATGAAAATGGTGAAGATTCGGAAGACGACGTAGAATTATCACTGACCGGAGTTTCTCTAGGCAGCATCGTTTTAAAAACAATGAAGAAACTAAATTTGAATTTAGAAAACTGTATCTCGATTAGGGCTGATGCGTGTGCTGTTAACATTTCAGAAAAATGTGGAGCTGTGAATGAAATCAGAAAAGAAGCGAATAAAGCTGCTATGGTTCCATGCAACTCTCACAAACTTAACAATCTTCTAATATTCAGTCAGTTCAAAAAGTTTCCGACGTCATACGAGAGGTAACAAACTTCTTCCAGAATGCACAACCTAAACGTTGCATAGCATTTTCAAAATTACTTGGACACAAGCTGAAAAGTTTATGCGATACAAGATAGGTCGAACGACATGATTCTGTTCTCCAGTTTGTAGTGGATTTGCCGAAAATTTTTAAGGCGTTGACCAAAGTGAGTAAATGGAACAACAGAGAAACAGCGGGTAAAGCAACATTACTTATTGCTGCTCTTAGCTCTTTCGACTTTATCATTCCGCTGTTTTGTTTGAGTGATGTTTTATCCTTGAACGACCCCTCAGTGCAATTCTTCAAAAAGAAGACATGGATTTGGCGAATGCTTCCAAAAAAATTAAATGTCTAGTTGAAGTTTTAGCGAATCATAGGCAAGAGGCCGACGAGAAGTTCAAACAAATATACATCGATGCAAAAAAATTTCCTGAGGAATTGAATATAGAAGTAAAGAAACCAAGAACAACAGGTAGACAAACGAAAACTGAAAATCACGACATGTCAAACTGTGAAGATTACTTCCGAGTCTCAATGTATGTATATTCCACTTCTGGAAAATATTATTGAAGATTTAAAAATTCGATTTTCTCAAGAAGTTCTAGATGCCTTCAAATTATGTTCATTGCTTCCAAAAAATGTTAAGAATATGACATCAAACGAAAATACGGATTTAATCAAATGTTTAATTAAACGATTTGGCATTCTATTTAAAGAAACAGAAACTCAAAAGAGAAATGACCCACTGGCAGTACTTTTGGAAAAATAAGACAACCCAGATTTCTCCGAAAAACTCTGCGATACCAGTTAGTGCTTTGGAAACATTGGAACTTTGCGACAAAGATATCTATCCTACAATTCACGATTTGCTCAGAATTTTATGAACAATGTGCGTCACAAATGCAAGCGCCGAACGGTCTTTTTCAACCTTGCGACGTGTGAAAACATGGCTAAGAACAACCATGCTACAGAATAGATTGGGAGGCCTAGCACTGCTGAATGTTCATTATGACATTGAAGTCATCAAAAGCTTCTGCTCTCTGACGTGACGGTCGTGTTTTTGCATAGCTTCTGAGTTTTTGAAGTGAAAACTTCTTTAGAATCGTTGGGAGTGATTTGAGACTCGATGAAACGAAAAAAGCGACACTAAAAAGAGACATACATATAGATCTTATAGTATATAGCCTGCGAGAGAATGAGATAGAACAGAGTTATATAGCGTTCCTTATTTGTGTTTGCTCAATTCATTTCGGTAGCCGAAGTGTTTCGGCGACGATATTGGATAGTTCGGGCACCGTCCGCTGGTCTTTGCTTGTCGACGCCGGCAGAATTTAATTCTGCCGACGTCGGTATAGTCGACCGATGCGGCGACATTGTCGACCGGGGACATTTGGTACTGAGGGAATTATTATACAAAATATACACACATATAAAGGTACAGATGATATATGTATGTATTTATGTACAATGTACATATATATGCATATGTACATACATACATATGTATTTATATGTTTGTGCACACTTGGCCTTGAAAACGCATGCGTACACACATATGTATATGTATGTATGTAAATTTTCGGCCGGCAAGTGTGCATGCATATACATACATATGTATACATAAGTACGCTTTTGTATATATATTTATATTCATATTTATATTCATACATACGTATGTATATATACGAATTATTTGATTTATTTATTATTTTTATTTATTATTATTTTTTCTCCGTCTCCTCCTTGTGCGGTGCTTCGTAGCCTCCCCACTCTTGGCTACGAAGCGTTATATGTTGATATACGTATATGTGTGTGGCTGCGTACTGCTGAGCCACGCTAGTAGAGTGAGTATTGTAGTATGTATACTACACTGCCTAATACTTGCTTTAGTGTTAGTTCAAGCGTCATACGTATGTATGTTTGTATGTATGCTAGTACGTATGTGTGCGCGCCTGCGTATTACGGAGCTACGGTGAGCGAGAAGGCATTATGTATAGCTATACTACACTACCTAATACTTGCTTAGACCAAGCGTCCTACGAATGTTTGTGTGTATGTTAGTACGTCTGTGTAATACACGCGTTACGACGCTCATAATAGCAACCGCGTTTGCTGTATTGCGTCCGTATTTTTATATTCGTAAATATTTTCATTTTTAAATATTTACCGCAATTATGCCGAAAAATAATGCAGAAAAGTGTCGTGAATATCGACAGAAAAAAAAACAAAAAGAAAATAAAACTAAAAAAGCATTTGTATCATATTTTAGCTATCATAAGCCACTCGTATCTTTTGTTGAAATTGAAAACATTGAGGATGAATAATAATGAAATGAAGAAAATAAAGAAAATAAAATATATATACCTATAATTATCCCGCTCCTAATGCTGCTTTCGTCTCATTCTCTCTCAGTTTGTTTTACGGAAGGTTTCACTTCTATCGTGTCTAACCGTTAGACGCACTTTTTTTATTAATATATATTGTTTTCTCCCAATTTTTAATTGTGCTTGTTTGTTTTCGCTTTCACTGGTGACGTTTGCGTGACACCCTTGTGTTTTATTTGCATTATTTGGCAAAATTAAACAGTTTTTTTTTATTTTTCATTATCGTGATTAGTGTTTGGTGCATTTAAATTTTTTTTTTTATTATTGTTCTCTCTCGTCAGTTTCTCGTGCCCAGTTTCTCTCCCGCGTAATCAGTTTTGTAAGGCCGCCTCTCAAAGCTCGTCTTATAACTGTTCTTGCACTCCCTCTTGTGCTGTGTACTCTAGCTGTCTCTTTGTTTTGTTTGTAATTATTGATTTTTTATCGATAATTATCTTTGTGCTGTTTATTTAAATTTTTCTATATATTTTTTTTGCCCTGTGTTTCTTTTGGATTTTCAATGGCCTGTTGTCTACCTACTTGCAAGCATTCTGATCGTTTTGACGATCAGTATAGAGCAATATCTTGTTGGCTCTGCGATAATCTTATTCACTTAAAATGTGCTGGCCTCAACGGCAGCGACTACGACCAATTTTCTGGTTTTTCTGTGTCTAAGCCTGAGCTTGGCTTAATGCGCTGGACTTGCCCATCTTGTGCCAGCCAGCAGCTTGATTTTAGCCGAATGAACAGGGATCTTCGTTTAAAGTTTCTTTCTTTAAATAAAATAGCTGTCTAACGAGTGTGACTCTAGCATACATTTACTGTCGCAATTCAAGTTTGGTCCACCTTCTAAAGAATTGCCCAAGAAATGTACCCTTAAATTGCCTCATAAGCAGTCGCCCACACTCTATTACATCTTCTCCCATTTTACTTTCGCCTACACCATCTTCTTGTCCCTCTTTATGCTCTTCTTTTCAGATTGAAGTACCCATTACAAGCCCTGGTGTACCTCAATCTATCCCTCCCGGGAACTCTGATCAATTACAGGAACATGCTGGCTCTCAATCACTTGCGGATCCCAATGCTCCTCCGCCTTCACTAACTGTAGTGCCTCATCGCAAACAATTATTTATTTCTAGGCTTGCTCCAGATACTTCTGAGTCGTCTGTGGCAGCTTACATTGGTAATATATGCCCTGCTAAAGTTTTAATTAAAAAGTTTAAGTTTTCTAGGCCTAGCGAAATCTCCTCGTTTAAGATTACAGTACCAAATGAGTATTTCTCATCTATGGTTGACCCTAAGTTTTGGCCAGAGGGCCTAGTTGTACATGAGTTTGCGACAAATAGGCGCTCCCGTCAAAATGTAAGAGGACTTTATTTTTAGTCGTCTTAAAGATCGTGATTTTCTTATAGTTTTAGGTGATTTTAACTTGCATAATATTTCTTGGTTTGTTTGCCTCGAAGTTACATGTTCTAACTTTAGCTTATATATCTCTTGTTCATATATTCCTCCAGCTTCTGATATCATGATCTACATGCACCATGCTGATGCTTTGCGATTTATTTTTAGTCGTCTTAAAGATCGTGATTTTCTTATAGTTTTAGGTGATTTTAACTTGCCTAATATTTCTTGGCTTGTTGATGATAATCTATCTTTCTTGATAGCCTACTTGAATGTCCGCTATATCAGTTGAACTATTTTCTTAATTCTTCTAAAAGAATCCTCGTTAGTGGATAGTGTTAGTGCTATATCACAAACACAGCCCCTAGTGAAGCCTGAAGATCCTTATCACCCTACCATTGAAGTTATTATTTCTTACAATTCCGTTACTAATTCGTTTAATAACATCTCAAAGTCTCGTCGTAGATGTTTTCGTAAAACAAATATCAATCTTCTTAACAGCCTTATTTTCTCTTTTGATTGGTCATTTTTATTTGAGTGCTGTGATATAGATTGTGCAGTGAACTTTTTCTACTCTGCTCTTAATTCTCTAATTGATAAATGCGTTCCTTATGTGAATGTCTCTACCGTCTCCAGTGCGCCAGTCTGGTTCACAAGTAGGCTCTCTAATCTCCGTAACATTTAATAGAGATATTTTAAAAGATTTAAAAAAACTGGTTCGCGACTTGACTATGCAAATTATTGTGTAGCCAAATCTCAGTTTTGTCTTTTAAGTTGTCTTTTAGTTGCATCCTTAAAATGTGTTCGATTTCTCTATCTAAGCCTTTATCTCGGTTATTCTTTATATCGAGTGAGACTTGTAGCTTTCCTGATATTTGGAAGGAGTCTTTTATTATTCCGCTTTTTAAAAAGGGTAGCAAATCGGATATTTCTAACTACCGTGGCATTGCCAAACTTTCTGCAATACCTAAGCTGTTTGAGAAAATTATTACGTCTTCCCTTCAACACCTATCCAGATCCACTATTTCTCCTTGTCAGCATGGCTTCATGAAAGGTCGTTCGTTGCTTACCAACCTTTTAGAATTGACTACCCTTGTACACCATGGCTTCCGTAAAAAGTGTCAAACTGATGTTATTTATACTGACTTTAGTAAGGCTTTCGATACGGTTGATCTTTCTATGCTTCTCATGAAACTTATCATCATGGGTTTTTCCCCGAAACTATTGGCTTGGTTAAAGTCGTATCTTATTGGCAGAACCCAAAAGGTGTCTTTTCGTTCCTCTATATCTAAAACTGTTCGAATTACGTCAGGTGTCCCCCAACGCAGTCATCTGAGCCCACTGTTATTTACCTTGTTTATAAATGATTTGCCTTTGGCCGTGGCTCATTCACGTGTGCTCATGTTTGCGGATGACGTCAAGATTTGTTATTTATATAATGATCCTTCTTTCCAACAGTACTTGCAATCAGATCTCGATGCGTTCTGTGATTGGTGTCACGTTATTAAATGACACCTTAATGCCTCTAAGTGCTCTTTTATGACTTTCAGTCGTTTGTTGCCGTTCCTAGCTCATTCCTTTATTAAGTCTGTTCTGTTAGATTGTGTACCATCATTTAAAGACTTAGGCGTTATGTTTGACCCAAAACTTTCATTTAATGTTCATATATGTTCAATTGTCAATAGAGCATGCAGTCTTCTTGGCTTCATTAAACGTTGGGCCAAAGAATTTGATGATCCATATGTGACAAAGGTTTTATACACCTCGTTAGTTCGCCCTACTCTAGAATATTGCTCGTCAGTGTGGAACCCTCAATATGATGTTCACCAGCGTAGTATTGAATCAGAACAGAAGCAATTCCTTAAGTTCGCGTTACGCGGTCTTAATTGGGACCCGAGTCTTCACCTACCTTCTTATTCTGACAGACTTCTTCTTATTAATCTTCCTTCACTTTACAACCGTAGTCTCGTATTTGGCATTCTCTTTCTCCATAAACTAGTCAACGGTGAAGTCATTTCTACCAATTTACTAGATACGCTATATTTTTGTGTTCCCTCACGTCGGACCAGAAACTTTTTTTTCTTTTAACAACCTTTCTCACCTTATTTCTCCTCATCTATCTGTCACTTCTCTTCGCGCTATACTTTTTAATTATCTACAGCGAAACCACTGAAAATATTCAGGACTGGATATTGGATTGGCTGCAACTCATCCCTGACCACATTGGCTGTGAATCGGGGCATAGCTGACTGGTGATTTAGTTGACGTTAAAAAATAAATAAATAAATAAGTAAAACCAGAAGATATCAATCAACGGTTTGCAAATCTAGGAGCACACCGAATGGTTTTGTAATTTACGTTTGAGACAGCAACTTATTTGTGTTATTAATCTCATTAACGTATATTCTTTGCTGAATTGTAGAATTTTGTCATCTACACGTAATATAATATACCAAAAATCAAGTTTGAAAACACTTCTATGTATATATATATTATTTATGACTTACAAAAATATTAATATATATTTAAGAAATTATATACATAGGTATAATAAAATGAAATTTCTTCCATACTTGGTCTAAAAAAATGTTTGTCTTCGATTCTTCGATGCAAAAAGGGTATATTAATTTTGGTCAGAAGTGTGCAACGCATAGAAGGAAGCATCTCCGACCATATAAAGTATAAGATCGGGTGAATATTAAAACAGTAACTATTGTCAATATCTTCGTTACTTTTGATGCGATTGCTTTCAAATTTAACATTTGTTAGTTTAATATATCTGTTAATGACTATGCCGAGTTGAATGAATATCGGGTGACTATATCATATAGCTCCAATAGGAACGATCGATGGAAAACAGTGACTTTGATCAACATCTTCGTTATTTCCGAAGATTGTAGGCCGTTCTTTCACAAACATTAGCCTTTTTTCCTTTGATGGCTATAGGTAAGGAAAGACTTACTAAAAAACTTGCAAGGGTATACAAACTTTTACGCGGTCGAAGTTAGCCCCAGCCTTTTTTACTTTTAATTTGTTTGTTTTTACTTAATTTGTTGAAACTGTTGCTTTGATATTATTTTTAATTATTGGTATCTAATCGATAATTATCTAGTGCTGTTTTTCACGTTTTCTTATTACACTTGTGATTTGATTCTGAAGTTGCCTCAAATAAAATCGCGAGATCTGTCCCTGACATCCCCTTTTATTTTACTCCATATTCTTGCCCATTTTAAAAAAAAATGGGGCTTAATCCAGATACTTCTGAGATATCTATGACAGTCTACCCTAGAAATACATGCCCTAAAGTCAAAAATCAAAAATTTAAGTTTTCTACATCTCGCGAAATATCTTTTTGCAAAATTACTGTTCCAAATGAGTATGTCTGATAATTTTGTTTCTTATGGGCTTTATCGTATTGGTCGTTGAGGCGTCGGTGTAATCATTTCTGTTACCTCGAATTTTTGTTCGGGTGTTCTGCTGATTGATACGCCCTTAGGTGTTTTAAATATTTGTTTTAGAATTCTTATATATCTAGTACTTATGATTTAGAGATACATGCACCATGCCGCTACTCTTTAAAGATAGTGATTTCGTTATACTCTTAGGTGATTTTTACTAGTTTAATATTTTTTGACTGGCTGATAAAATTCTCTCTTCCTTAAGTTCTTCGTCTCAAAGTGTTTTTCTTTATAGTCTACTTGAATGCCCTCTATATCAGTTGAACTCTTTATTTAACTCTTCAAATAGACTCATATTTTTTGGTATAAAACACCCTGCCCTTTTGAAAGCCAGAGGATGCTTGCCACCCAACCTTTGTAGTTATTTGACTATGCCGAATTTGATAAAGGTCGGGTGGCTATATCATATAGCTCCCATAGGAACGATCGGTGGAAAACAGTGACTTTGCTCAATATCTTCGTTATTTCCGAAGATTGTAGGCAAACTTTGACGCGGTCGAAGTTATCCCCGGAACTCTGGTTTAAATAAAATTTTTCTTTTCAAATATCAAACACAAAAAATAATTTTTCTTCATCTATTAATCCTCAAACGAAATGTTACAAAAAACTAATCCACCAGCCACCAGATGGTGAAACGGAGTTTGCCGGTTTTATTACTTTATACGTACGTGTATGTATACTTTACTCGGAAACGCTTCCATCTGTCTGTTAAATAAATTTTTTGTGTATAGTCAAATACCGATTGAGCCAGAAAATAGGAATATTCTTTGGATTGAGCTTGTATGTAGGTATTTAGAGAACGGCAGGGCTTGATGTCAAAAAAAAATCATACACAAAAATAGCCGAATAATCGTGTCATTCGGCTCAGCCGATCAAACATTCGTATGTACACGAACTCACTGTCGACTTAAATTAACTCCAATCGGCTCATATTTTTTTCTTACTGAGTTTATTCGGCTCAACATTGATTTTTTTCCTTGATTTACTTATACGCCCAAATTCTTACTCAATTCACCTCACTGAACGAAAATCAGCATTGTATGAAAATCAGCTCATGATGCCGAAGTCACTGAACTCGTTTAGATGCATTATGTTTTTTATGTTATGTTTTTGTTATTTTTATACCATAGACCCATAGGGTGAAATGGTATATTAAAGTCGCCAAAATGTATGTAACAGGCAGAAGGAAGCTTTTCCGACCCCATAAAGTATATATATTCTTGATCGGGATCAACAGCCGAGTCGACATAGACATGTCCGTCCGTCCGTCCGTCTGTCCGTATGAACACGTACATCTCAGAGACTATAAGAGCTAGAGTCACCAAATTTGGTACGTAGACTCGTGTATTACCTACGGTGGCCAAGTTTATTTCAAATTTTTGCCACGCCCCCCTCCGCCCACGAAATTTAAACAAATTTGATTTTCTTAAAGACTATAATAGCTAGAGACACCAAATTCTATCTATTAATTCTATCTATCTATATTTGCTTAGTAAATGCGCACACTTTGTATATGCAAAGATTTTGCCACGCCCCTTTCCGCCCCCGTAATTTGGGAAAACTCGATTATCTAATGTAATTTTCTACCTTTTGTAATCAAATTTGGCACACTTGAATTTGATACTAATACCCAGCAAAACACCAAATTTGATCAAAATCGCACTAAAAATAGCGACGTTATGCATATAAACATTTTTTCAGTTGGCCGTTGGCTGGTGGGGGCGAGCTTTGGGTATCGCTTTCTCCATCGCTCTTCACTTTGATTTTTGGCGGCAAGCACAGCATATAAACGTATAAGCAGCACATGAATAAATTAATAGCTTATTTGTTAATTGTAAATTTGTTGTTGTTTCTAATCGCTGGAATACCGGGTTGATACACGCCCAAAAGATCGGTAGCACATTGACCATGAATAAACTCAACAGTGAGTTCGTGTACATATGAATGTTTCAACGGTTGAGCCGAATGGCACGATTATTCGGATAAGCCAAAATGTGTACCGAAGGCTGTGCATATACGCAATTCGTATGCTCATCAGCATGAGCTGATTTTCACTCAACGCTGACTTTCGTTCAGGGAGTGGAATAGAGCGAGAATTTTACCGTATGAGTAAATCAAGAAAAAAGTACATTTTGCAGATCTCTGGTATGTATGTATGTAAGTATCCCAATAGCATAGACCCATATGTCACTATTTATGGAGTGCCGTGGAGTGACGTTATGTTTGTCCAGTGCATAGCAAGATCAAATATCAAAGAAGCTAACTTCGGCAATGCCGAAGTTTTTATACCCTTGCAGTCCTTGGCAATAATTTTTTTACATTTTGAAATTTCTTTCTCTGCAACTCAATTCATCAATACACAAACGAAACATTCAAATTATTTCTCTTTTTACTACAAATTTTTCTTCCATCATTCCGTAAGCAAAGCACAACACGCATACACATACATACATACGTGTAGCGCTACGTCTGTGTGTGCGTATGCATGTGCTCTATTTGATTTGCTGATGACGTAGAACCGATTTGTATTGACTGTAACTTGTGTTCTATTTATCCGATCAAACTCAAATTTTGGGATCTGAGATTTTATATCAAATTCTATTATATTGGTAAATTTCATGGGGATACTCCAATTTTTGCAAAAATTTTTGTTCTAGAGCTATATGATATAGTAGTCCGATTTTCATACTTTATTATCTCCCGGCTAAAAGTAGCTCAAATATGAAATTTCATTCCGATAGCTCTTAAGATGCCAGCGTGAAGTTGATTTGCACAGACGGACGGACGGACAGACGGACATGGATATATCGACTCAGCTTCTCATGCTGATCAAGAATATATATATTTTATGGGGTCGGAAACGTCTCCTTCTGTGCGTTACAAACATCTGACCAATTTTATAATAACCTCTGCAAGGGTATAAAAATGAGACACCAAGAATTGTATTTAAGGGAATGGCAACATTGCTTACAATATATTTTCATGCTATGTCAAGAAATCGATTTTATAAAGTCAGAGGAAATTTTCGCTGATGTGGTGATTCTTCTCCTAATTTATTTTCCTGCTTGTAGTTCATTGCTCCCACTAATTGCACCAAATTACGAATAAGAGTGGTGCAGTTAACTCCACGAATATTTCGTGCCGGAGTGTGCACTTGTGTCAAAAAGTCACCGTTCGTTCATTTCCAAAATAATTTTATTTGTATAAAGAAAATGTACTTTACCAAGGATATTAACAAATACAAAGCAGGAAAACTTTTATTAAACCAGAGGGCCGGGGCTAACTTCGACCGTGTCAAAGTTTGTATACCCTTGCAAGTTTTTTAGTAAGTCTTTTATCTATACTAACTGTTTTATCTAAAAAGGGTAATGATTGCGAAAGAACGGCCTTCAATAATACTTGTAATAATACTTGGTAATAATACTTTCAAATGTTTCAATTCACTACGCAAAATTTAGTTTAAAAAACCAGAGGGCCGGGGTTAATTTCGACCGCGTCGAAGTTTGTATACCCTTGCAAATGTCTTGGTAATTCTTTCCTTACCCATAGCCATCAAAGCGTAAAAACGTTTTATCCAAAAAGTCTAATGTTTGCGAAAGAACGCCCTACAATCTTAGCATAGGAAATAACGAAGATATTGATGAAAGTCACTGTTTGCCACCGATCATTCCTATGGGAGCTATATGATATAGTCACCCGATTTTTATCAAATTTGGCACAATTATTAATAAGAACACGAAACTGACCAATACCAATACTTTTATGACAATAGCTATAAAATTAATGAAGTTATTGAGAAAGTCACTGTTCGTGACTGTGCCGTTTGTATGGAAGCTATATAGTCACCCGCTCTTGATCAAATTTGTCACAATTATTAATAAGAACACGAAACTGAGAAATACCAACTTTTATGACAATTGCTGATAAAATAACGAAGTTATTGAGAAAAGTCACTGTTCGTGACTTTGACGTTTTTATGGGAGCTATATGATATAGTGCAATGCAACAACGCGTATTTTTCGGTGGTGTCGCCGACCCCACTGAATGCTACCGTAAGCAATAACACCTAAAGTATAAGCCACTCAGCAATCAACAGCAATTTACCGTGGAGAGAGCAGTGTGCTTCTCCATCAATATCGATAACTGGATCACCGATTGCAGCGACCAGCACCGTCAGCTCGTTGACAGCAACTACAGCAACGTCTACCGAAGTATTGACCTGCCTCAAGCCGTCAACGACAAGTCTGCCAGAGTCAGACACGACAATAAACCCAACGCCTTCTGTCCAAACTGGAATGGATAGATATATTAAAATAACTAAGCGGAAGCTAAGCCCGCAAAAGAAAATAGAAGCAAGACGATCAAGCCCAAACTGAGGACAATTTCCGCATCATCGAAAAGTACCCCCGTATTGCTAACATCAACTTCTATACCTACCAACAAAAAAGCAGTAAAGGGCTCCAGGTTGTGTTAAAGGGGATCGAGCCATCGGTCCCACCTCAAGAAATAGCAGACGCATTGGCCGAAAAAGGGTTTGCGGTTAAGTCCGTTGTCAATATCATCAACAGGAATAAAGTCGCACAGCCGCTCTTTAAAATCGAGCTCCAACCAGATGCAAAGCGGTCGAAGCCAAATGAAGTGCACCCAATCTACAACCTTCAGCTCCTATTGCACAGAAGAATCACCGTAGAGGAGCCCCATAAGGGATACCAACCACCGCAATGTAAAAACTGCCAGGAATACAACCACACCTCTAACAATTGCAATCTTAGGTCAGTGTGTGTTGGCTGCGGCGAACATCATAAAGATGGCATTTGCACCAAGGACACAAATAACGTCGCACTAAGACTATGCAGTAACTGTGGAGGGAACCACACAGCCAACTACAGGGGATGTCCTGTCTTCAAGGATCTTAAATCGCACCTAAACGGGCGCAAACCCCCAGCTGGACCAAAAATCACCTTCAACGCCTCCAAAACTACACCGGAGGTATTCTTCGCCAAGGCTGTTAGATCATCTAACATGCCTGCTACTATCAATCCTAGTGTATCCTTCGCTAGTGTACTCCGAACTGGAGTACACTCCACTCCACTCACTCCACCATCTACAGAATCCGCAACCTAGCGTACCAGAACTTGGCTAGCAAACTCCAAGTGGTTTAGAGGCCCGATTGATCTCACTTAATCAAAACATGACCGCTTTTATGACGTTCATGCAAAACTGTATGCAGGAACTGATGCGGAATCAAAACCTGCTTATAAAGAAGTTTATCGAGAATAAATAATGGCTTCCCTACGTTTATGTCTTTGGAATGCTAACGGCATCTTCAAGCACAAAAATTAACTGCAACTATTCCTAGACTCAAGTGAAATTGACGTCATGCTGATATCAAACATCAAAAAATAATTTTCAAATACCAAAATATACCTTCTACGCAACAAACCATCCAGACGGAAAAGCTCATGGCGGGGCTGGTATCCTAATCAAAAACCGTATAAAACACTCGTTTCTCAACAGATTTGAAACACAGCGCCTACAAGCAACTGCTATAACCGTCCAAACCAGCTGCGGCAATACTACGTTGGTTACCCTGTACTGCCCACCACGCTTCTCAATCTCTGAAAAGGAATTCACCGGTTTCTTTAACACACTCGGAGAACGCTTCATTGCAGCAGGAGACTATAACGCCAAACATACGCACTGGGGATCTCGCCTGGTAAATCCTAAAGGCAAGCTATTGCAACACAATAGTCAACCCACTCAATAAGATGAATTGCGTCTCACCGGCTTTGCCTACTTATTGGCCCACAGATCCACAGAAAGTGCCTGACTTGATTGATTTTGCAGTAACCAAGAGGATTCCGCGTAATCGGATCACTGCGGAAACACAGCTAGATTTAACCTCCGATCACTTTCCAGTGCTATTCACACTATTAACAAGACCTCAAGTACTTCATCGCCCATATCGGTTTACTAACAACAAAACAAATTGCCTTAAATTTAAAATGTACATGAGTGCCCACATTGACTGTTCGCCGAAACTGGATGCTGCAGAGGACATTGACATGTGCGTCTCTGCACTTGAGTCGATGCTGGGAGCTGCAGCAAGAGTATCTACTCCACATTCCTCTACTTACGCTAAACCTGCTATCAGGCCTACGAACCGGCGGATAGAACAATTAGTAACGGAAAAATGACGTCTAAGAAAAGAATGGCAGATTACTCGATCACCAGCAGCAAAACGTCGCCTAAGGCATGTCAGCCGCAACCTCTCCAAGGAGTTAAGACAAGAGGAAATCTGGGCTCAACAGAAATACATAGAAAAGCTCAGTCCATCCAGCACTAAACATCCTCTGTGGAAAGCTCACCCAACTTTACGCGCTCCTACAGAGACAGTTTCACGAATTAGGGCTCTATCTCTTATAGTCTCCGAGATCTAGGCGTTCATACGGACGGACAGACGGACATGGCTAGATCGACTCGGCTGTTGATACTGATCAAGAATATATATACTTAATGGGGTCGGAAAAGCTTCCTTCTGTCTGTTACATACATTTTTTCGACTTTAATATACCATTTCACCCAATGGGAAAATATCGAATTTATTTAGTTTGCTTTGCCGTTTGTATAGGAGCTATATGATATGGTGATCCGATCCGGCTGAATCCGAGATATACAAACTCTGCAGTATATACAAGCCTACATGCTACGTTCTAGGAGGACTTCGCATCGATCCAGACGGACGGACAGACGGGCGGACGGACGGACATGGCTATTTAAACTCGTCTCGTCACACTGATCAAGAAGATATATACTTTATATGGTCGGAGAAGCTTCCTTCTATGCGTTGCACACTTCTATCCAATATTAATATACCCTTTTTGCAAGGGTATAAAAATTCAATTTGATTAAATGGTTATATTATATTCACAGGTTAGATGTCTTCCCAACATTTGTAGTTTTGTCAATTCTAAGCAACTTTGCTGAAGAAATTTTGTAAAAAAACGGAATATTTTAGAAGTTAGAAGCAAATGAAAAAAAGAACCTTTTGGAAAAAATGAAAAACTTCTGCAAAAAATTTTGTATGAAACCATCGTGAAAACTTAAAAAACTAATTATGCAGTTCGATTCGCAGGACCCGAAATAGGGTGAAACTATCGAATTTTGCCATGTCTTATTTTTTTTTTGAAAAAACTATCACAGTGTAATTAGATTAAAATGTTTCGAAAAATGTTTAAACGCATTGCACATCAAATCCAAATTTTCAATAGAGAAAAAAAAAAAGTTTTTTCATTTGTTAAGCGCTCCGGGGCATGGGCCGTGCTGACCTCTGGCCTAGGTGCATGCAATATACATACATATATACATACATATGTATGTACATATATTTATAGTTTCTCGATTCGGATGATTTTCATTCCAATAGCTTTTAACTTGGCGTCGCAAAGTTGATTTGCACCGACGGACATTCCTATACCGACTAGCTTTTCATGCTAATCAAGAATGCATACACTTGCTCTCATATCTCTGCGTACATTCAAGAAAATTGTTATACCATACACCCATAAAGTATATATATTGTTGATCAGGATCAACAACCGAGTCGATCTAGACATGTCAGTCCGTCCGTCTTTTTATGCTTTATTTTTTAGTTTTGATAAATGAAATGATAGTAAATATTAAGTTCAGTTATTAAAAAAACAAAAAAAAAAAGGAAAAATTCGGTATCTTGTTTCTACTGATCGCTATTGATGGTCAAACCTAAAATACAAAAATTAGATATGAGAGCAAGTGTATATACATTCTTATGGGGTTGGAAACGTCTCAAACATCTGACCAATTTTATAATACCTTATGAAAGGGTATAAAACACAACACTTACCTGCCACCCTTGTAGCAACAGACTCCGATCAACAGCACGTAGCCACATAACAACATCGCCTGCATCAAAGTTATTTAGTCTTTGGCATTTGTATTGCAAGAACATTCCCAAACACTTTAATAATTCTGAAGTCGAAGCCTGCAAATCATTAGTTTGGATACTTAGAGGATTTGTCAACGTATTAAAGACGTATTTATAGGTCTATTACAATTAGGAAACAATGTAAGCAATTATTTTTCAATACACTTCAATATATTTATTCTCTTAGTAACAATCATTGCAAATTTTATCTTATGACATCAAAGATTGTATTTATTCAACACTGAAAGGTAGTTCCGTTGGGGATAATGGAAACGATGGTGGTTAACGAATAATTTTTTCCGTTTCCTAGATGCATATACAGAATGTATATCATTTGATCTATCTAATGCTTTAGTTTAGCTTGGAAGGAGTCTCCAATCATTTCGACCCTCAAAAAGGGCAATAAATCTTCTTTTCCCAAATTAAGTGTGTAAGTTAATTAGTACAACTTGCATGTAACAACCATCTCTTTAGAAATGTCTACCCTTGTGCATAATGGTTTCCGTAAAGAGTTTCAGATTGACCTCGAGCCGGCTTAAATGCAAGGTTTGATTTAAATTTCAAAAAGGGCGTAATCTAACCAGATAGGTTTCAAATTACTAAATTCATATTACCAATGTCCACAACCTTGTCCTTTCTTTGTAATCAGACCGATTTCTTATTAATATTTATATCACATTATGGTATGGTTTAAAATTGTATTCATTTACATAACTTTTATGTCAAAAAATAAGTATGTATGTTCATTTTTTAAAGCTTCTATTACTGCTAAGCATTCACATGAAATTAACTAAGAGACGAAAAATGTATTGAAAAGCATTGGATACGTCAAACTTAAAACCAAGCGACAATCTGTGCAACAAACCTGAATAACAGTTTTTCGTGGGATCTGATTGGTATTTTTAATTTGTATTGAGGAAGACTGCAACTGCTGAGGTAAGGTCAGCGCCAATGGTTGTTTTTGAATCAGCTTGTTTGATAAAGAGTTTGTGTTATTAACTCTGACCAAGTCCTTTGTCTTAGATGGATTCTGCGTTTTATTTGTTGATAGAAATGGTTCCCGGATGTCGTTGCTCCGCTGCTGTTGATTCCCGTCAATACGACTACAGTGAAATTGAATATTTTTATTTCTATCTGATGATGAATATGAAGACTCTAAAAGTTGAGCTTTGAAACACGCAGTTGGTAGGTTCGCGCACTTATTTTTATTATCAATTTTTTTCTTATTGTGTGATGCTGATAATTTTTTCCAAGACAGGGCATTAATAAAAATCGAATGTTTCTTTAAATTTTTTTCTATTGAATTTTTCTCGGATATAAAAATTGAGTTGTCAAGATGAGTATCCAAATCATTTGTAATTGTATCTTTAGACGTATTTGTTAAATTGTTAAAGTTGTGCGAGCTTAACTTCGGCTGTGTTTGCAAATTTATGTGGACGCTTCCGCAAGCAGTTTGTTGGCCGATTCCGTTCTTTGAAAGTTGTTGACAAACAGATTTTTTGTTTTCTCGATTTTTAGCATTATTAAGTTGCTCGTAAGAGAAATTATTCAAATGCGCATCAATTGAACACGAACTCTCGTTAATGTTTTCATTGGATTGATTATATTGAAAACTAGGCTGTGAAGAGTAGATCGGGTGTCTATCCCGTGGATTAAAGCTTAAAACGGTGCCCATGACGACTCTGAAAAATGTTTTGGTTTTGAATGTTTAAAATGTTTAGAATATTTATATCGGTCATCAATATAAATATGATTCAACTGTTGTATAGAATAGATATGTAAGTGTATTGATTTTTAATTACAATATTAGAAGCAATCTAAATACCTAAGCATCCTTAATGCAATCTTTGTTAAATATCAAACTGTATGTACATATGTTATGAATGTCTCTTTTTAGTTTTTAAGCTATTCTAAAACATAGTTACATAAAAGTTTGTTATGTATATAAATATAAAAAAATAATTTGCGGCAACTTTTTTAATCTTTACCTTAATTTGAAATCGGTGACAAAAATATGATTTATTAATTCTGCTTATTTTATTTGGCTTCACAATAGTCCCCTTCGTTATAATTTAGACATTAAATTCCCAAATAAAATTTAAAATTTTGTTTAAACTGTTTTGCAAATGCTTAGTTAAACATACTTTTGTTTTGTAGTTGGCATGGGTATAACAAAAAATCAATATATTTAACGCGCACGCTCCTGTACAAGGGTGGGTTTTGGCCAGTTTTCTCCGTAAAACAGAGCATGCTCCACAAATTCACTCTTTCGGCCACCCCCATATACATACTATTATTATTTTTTAAGAGTATACCGTTATAATCGACTTTTTGGTAATATGTTACGAATTAAGAATTTCAAACGTTTTTTAAGTCACTGATGCATATTGTTATTATACCATATACCATAATATACCATTATACCATACACCCATAGATGAAATGGTATATTAAAGTCGCCAAAATGTATGTAACAGGCAGAAGGAAGCTTTTCCGACCCCATAAAGTATATATATTCTTGATCAGTATCAACAGCCGAGTCGATCTAGCCATGTCCGTCTGTCCGTCCGTCCGTCCGTCCGTCCGTCCGTCCGTCCGTCCGTATGAACGCCTAGATCTCGGAGACTATAAGAGATAGAGCCACCAAATTTGGAATGTAGGCTCGTGTAGTATGTAGAGTGATCAAGTTTGTATCAAATTTTTGCCACGCCCCTTTCCGCCTCCGTAATTCAAAAAAACGTTTTTCTCAAAAACTATTGCATCTAGAGACACCAAATTTGGTATGCATATTTGCTTAGAAAATGCGCACATTTTGTATGTATAAAGATTTTGCCACGCCCCTTTCCGCCCCCGAAATTTTTAAAATTCGATTATCTTCCGTAATTTTTTACCTTGTGGAACCAAATTTGGCACACTTAAATTTAATACTAATACCAAGCAAAATACCAAATTTGATCAAAATCGGAAAAAAATAGCCAAGTTATGCATATAAACGTTTTTCCACAAGGCCGGAGTTGGACGCTGGCGGATGGTGGCGCTAGGGTGCTCATATGCATGAGTGAGTGAGATACTAAGATATGCTTGTAAAAAGCATTTGAACAGAACTTTTTTTAAATAGGCAAATGCATTTGTTATTACAAATTTGAAATATTTGTTTTACTGGTGTATGGTATACCTAAGTTGGCGAGACGACTTACTTACTTCATTTTATCTTAGTATCTCGCTCACGCAAGCTGAGCACCCTAGCGCCCCCACGAAAAGAAAAGAGGCGTGGCAAAAATTTGAAATAAACTTGATCACTTTACATACTACATGAGCCTACCTACCAAATTTGGTGGCTCTATCTCTTAAAGTCTCCAAAATCTTCGCGTTCATATGGACGGACAGACGACATGGCTAGATCGACTCGGCTGTTGATACTGATCAATATATATACTTTATGGGGTCGGAAAAGCTTCATCTGCCTGTTACATACATTTTGGCGACTTTAATATATCACCCTGTATGTTATAATTATTCGTCAGAGGTAAACTCTTAAATGGCCCAACCCATTTTCGACTTCCAGCCCACAAAATATTTGTAAAACACCGGTACGTGTTTTATTTATATATTCTACCACGCTAGATGGCGCTGGTGTCCATGTACGGTAATTTATGCTTTTAGCCGCCATGTTCTATGCTTATTTTTGGTGAAAAGGCATATATCAGTACCTTAGGTGGTGCAAAAATACTTCTTTCGTCCCTATATTTGTAATGTACAGACAAATATCTGACCAATATAAAATTTCTTCTAAAAATCATTCCCAATTTTTATTTTTGAGTAGCGAAGCACACTGGGCAGCTAGTTCGTATGTATGAACCTTCAAGATATTAATCTGGAAAAAAGAATTTGGAATAAAATCTTCCACTCAGCAAAGCAGAAGAAGAAATAAATAATTAGGCTAAATATTTTTATGTCTCAAAGTACCTTCACACACATACACTTTATTGTATCTTATACTACAACTAAGACAAAAACTACGTATGCAAATGTGACTAAACCTTTACTTTAAACTTACTACCATTTCTATTATAATTATTATCGGACATTGTTCTTCATTTGGCATTTTGTTTTGTTTAGGTAACAAATATGTTCGGCATTTTGAACTCAAGAACTATACGTATATATGTATGTATTTCTCATTATAGACGTAGTCGTACAACGCTCCGAACGACCAAGTGGCTCATATGACACCAGGCCCGGGCATGTTACGAATGACGCTAAGTAAACTTAGTGTTACAACTTCTACCCATTCCGACCTATAAATTAAAGATAAATTAAACTAAAGAAATATAAAATATTAAATGTAATAAGACAATTGGTTACATATTAAAGGAAAACAGAATAAGTTAAAATAAAGATGACTACACTTAATTACAAGCGAGGAAGTACAAGAGCGCAGTTTCTATACCCGGAATCGATGTTTTGGAACAGATAACGTGGCAAAGTCTGTTGTAGTCACTACATAGTATACAAAAAGGTTCATGCAGAGCAAAGTTAGTTGTGCAGGTAGGAAGTATTAGCGGTCTAATTGCGGGTCCTTCTAGATAGAACAGAAATATTAATTTGGATCAACAGTTTGGAAGAGTCAATCTCAAAAGCTTGTAAGGAAAAGTTACACAAAGCATAATTCTACAATTTGTTAAAGAAGGTAGGTTAATTAACTGAAGTCGACTAGAATAAGATTTGCGATTTCGCAAATCGCGAAAGGCAAAAAGTAAAAAATGTTTTTGTACAGATTCTAATTTGTTCTGATAAAACTCATATTAAGGAGACCAAACACAAAATCCGTACTCTAATATGGGGCTAACTAAAGAAGTATAAAGTATTTTGGTAGTATATGTATCATTGAACTCCTTCGACCAGCGCTACCAATCTACGATGCGGTTAGCTATTTTTACATCATCGGCATACATAAGAACTCTGGAATTTAAAAGAACGGTGGGGAGATCATTAATGAAAATGATGAATAGTAATGGGCCAAGGTGACTGCCCTGTGGGACTCCCGATTCAACAGAAATGATATTAGAAAGAGCGGACCTAAAAATAGGAGCAATAGGAGGTATTGCTTAGATATTGTAAAATCCAAGCAAGCAGAGCATCCAGAAAGCCAACTAAATTCAGCTGATGTAATAGTAAGCCATGGTTTACCGAATCGAAAGCCTTACTGAAATCTGTATATATAACATCAGTTTGCTTTTGTTTCTTAAAACCTTGGATAACAAAGGATGTAAACTGTAAAAGGTTAGTTGTGGTGGACCTAATCTTGACAAATCCATGCTGGTATGTCGAAAAAATAGATTTACATACTTAAATGCTGTATTTGAGACGTCATAATTTTCTCAAACAGTTTAGGTATCGCTGACAATTTAGAAATTCCTCTGTATATAGTGACGTCGGATTTATTGCCACATTTGTGAAGAGATAAATTAAACGAATCCTTCCATATAGTTGGAAACTCGGACAATGTAACGGACAACCGAAAAAGCTTAAGTAAAGGCGAGCACAATGACTCCGCATAGAACCTCAGCACACAAGCGGGAATATCGTCTGGGCCCGGTGAGTATACCGGCTTAATCGTCATTAGTTTCCTAGCTACCGAACTTTCCCTTATAATAGGATTAAGAATGCATTTGTATTTCGTTATAGGTTATGGATATATCTGACTAGAGTTGTACTTAGTGGATAAGTACGTAGTCGAGAAGAAGTTAGCAAATAAATTAGAAATAGAAGAGACCGAAACATTATTAAAAACTGCAAACGTTGGAAGGGAGATAGAATTTCGCTTTGAGTTAACGAAACTATAGAACTCTAGGATTTTCGGAGAATTGCAACTTGCAACGTTGTAAGTAATTATAATAGCATTTAGAATTATAAACAATAGAATTCGACTTAGCAACCAAGTAACGAGAAAGATCCGATAATGGACCCGTGACTTTATACTTTTTGTAATACCTAGACTTAAGATTTTTCAGTTTTGACAGCCCCCGCGTAAACCATGGTGATTTTTGCGTCACCACAGGAGACACTAGGGGTACACAGTCATTAAAGATTGAGTCAACAGTGGTATAAAATAAAGAAATGGCGGAATTCATATCCGTACAAGTGTATAAATTAGTCCAATCGGTATTAAGAAAAGCATTGTTTAGTGCGACAAATTCAGTCTTCCGAAAACATCGGGTGCGTACCGTAGGATTACATTCGGGGATGGGCTCACGGCAGGGAAACTCAATAGATACCTCTAAAGTTGGATGAAAACTATCCTCTGGTAACACCATTGGATTAGTTCTAGATACTTCACAAAAAATAGGATCAGAAGTAAAAATCACAACCAGAAATCTGCCAGACGTATTAGAAATCGAATTCAGCTGGACCAACTAAAGCTCAAGCAACACCCAGAGGGCAGCAACGTTTTGGTACCATTAAGTGTTGACCAAGCTATAGGGGGCAGGTTAAAGTCCCCAATGACAATTAAAGAGTCTCTGTCAGAAAGTAGTTCAAGTATAAATTTAATAGATTCTAAGTATAGTAAGTAGGTTGGCCATTCCGATTGGGGCGGAATGTAAGAACAGGTAACAAAAATGGAAAAACGAGTAAAAGATATTTTAACGCATATAAATTCGATACTACTTGAGACGGTTATTGTTATCAGACACGATGATAGGGCGGAATCTACAGCAATAAGAACTCCACCACCCCTACGATCGTACTGATCGCGTCTAAAAATATTGAAATTAGAGAGTAAAACTGTGACGTCAAAAACGTCAGGTTTTAACCAAGTCTCAGTAAAGACAATTAGGTCAAAATCAAAAGACAGACTATCTACAAAGAGTTTAGTACGTTTAGTATTGAGGCCTCTGACATTCTGATAGCCGACAGAGAAGGAAGTTGCTAGTTTTTTTATAGAGTAGAAGAAGGAATAGATAAGGAAGGAGTGGGAATATATGAAGAAGAAATATGAATATATGGTGGGGGCCTTGTTAGGCCCTTGTCTTCCTTTTTCTGGATGTAAACTCCTTCACAATTAAGCTTTTCGGCCAGAAGCAAAAGTGCCGAGTCAAAGAACTCAATTGGAACACTGCTTTTAAAAAATGAAATTTCTCTAGAATATGAAAATTTAAACTTTTCTATGGATATATTGAAGACATTCAGTTTAGCCCGAATGTGGGCCATGACATCATCCGACGTAGTATCAGGAAGAAGTCTCACAGCTACCGCATTAATTGTAGCTTCAGTTGCAACAAGTTACACTCCGACATTACTATTACTAAGATCCCTGTCGGCAATATCCATGGGTGTGGATTCTTGCCCAGACAAAACGGACACTACAGACATCGTGCTCGGAATTGGACTTTGCATTGGCTGAGATGGGGTCGGAACCTATTTAGATGTGTAGACCGGCGACCGCAAGGACAAATCAGAAGTCAGTTCACCCGCCTTCTTACGCTTTCGAGACTGAGTCAGTAGCGTTAAGCTACTACGCTGAGACTCGTCAGCTTAAAACTGTTGCGAGGGCTTAACAAAACTGGCGGACAGACTCATCAGGTTATTCTCTCTTGTTTGCCGCCTGAAAAGTTCCATTTCATCTTCCACGATCCGGCACGCCTTACATCCACATTTGAGACCATGTTTTTGATAATAGTTAGTCACTAAACGAATAAAAATGAGAAATGTGAAATATTTTGGTACTAAAATATATTCATAACTGACTCTGAAGTCCAGAAATAATAAGAAAGAGAGATATTGAAGGTGCAAAAGTGTTACAAGAAAAAGATAGCACTGACTAAGAGATATAGACACACAACACACTGTAATATGATCGAAAGTAACGGCGACGAGTGAAACGAAAATGAGAAAAAAAATAAAAAAAGTTGAAGAGCGCGAGCGCGGGAGCTAGAAATCACAATAGCAAAAACACTGCAATATGAACTCAAAAAAATTGCAAGACAACAACAAAAGAGTGTTGCTTGTGATGTACAAGAAAGATAAAAAAAATGGTATTAAGGTGGGAGAGAGAGGAAGAAAAGAAAAAACCAACAAAGGTTATTAGGACAGTGATAAACAGAAATTAAAGTTGTTAAAATTATTAACACAAACACACAAAATCCTTAAAGGAATTAAGGGATCTCTAGGGACCAGCCATTTCGCATCGTTATAACCGATATTCGCTATAACCGGAACTGAAGAAAACACCTTTTACAAAATTTGCAATTTTTGATTGTTTTAGAGATCGAGATTTTTGGTCATAAAACGAATATTGCACAGCATTACTTAATTTATAAGTCATTCTGCTGAATGATCAGTTCACATGAATAAGCCGAAGTCAATCCAAAGTATGCTTAAGAGCGTGTAACACTCTCACAAATAGATTAAAAACTAGAGGGCCTGGACTAACTTCGACCGCGTTAACGTTTGTATACAGCATCTTGTCACTCATCGAAGTCGGTCGTGATTTTTTGCGCTCTCGCTTAATTACTGTCTTTCGTTCTTTTGTGAAGTTAATCTATAATATTCAATTTAAATTCATTGTTTTATCAATTTTTAATAATTTGCTATACTCATCGCGAAGTTTGTGTTAACTTTACTAACATTTATATTTATTAATATTAAAACTTTAACAAACGCAAATATAATTTTGTTGTTGCGCTGCTTGGTTTTTGATTTCGTTCTATTTTTTTGCTCCCACCCGCGCTGTCAATTTACATTTGATAGTTTGTTTTTGTTTGTTTGGTGTTGGTGCTCTCTATTCTTCTGCTTTCTCTTTTGATCGCGCTCGCGGCCGTTAACTTCGCGCTTGTGACAAGTTTTTGTTGTTGTGTGTTGTAATACAAAAAATAATAAATATTCTCTTTTTCTTCTCTTTCTAATTTGCATATTGCAGTTAGCTTTTGCTTTGGTTTGTATACGCCTCTCTTAACTTAACATTTTTCCCTTTTTATTTACAAATTGATTTATAATTTGATTGTGATAAATCAATTATTTAATAATGTCTGTCTGTTGCAAATATAATTGCTATAATCCCAGCAAGACCAGTGAAGACTTTCTTTACTGTTGGCTGTGTGACAATGTAATGCACTTTAAATGTGCTGGTTACACAGTCAAGGTGCGGGATAGTATTGCACAGGGTGGCGGCCTTAAATGGGGCTGTAATTCGTGTCGTGGCTTGGAGCTCGAGATGCGTAGTTTTATGAAACGGACTGGGGATGCGTTTAAAACCCTGTCAGCTGGCGTTCATAAGCTCCAAGAAGAGCTTTTGGTGATGGAGGTTCAATTCAGAAGTTCTAAACTTTTGATTGAATCTCCGACCCGAAAGAGGGCCAGGTTTCAGGGCGCGTCCCTCAGTCCGTCGGCACATCGTTCTCTACCAGTTCCGGCTTCCGACAATGACCCTATGTCACCAAATGCACAGCAGCTGGTATCGTTTAGGAGTGCAGCTTTGGAAGGTGTGGAGTCTCTTCCCATTTCCCCTGGAGACAGTATCCCACCTACTAACACGATATCGGTTGTATCCAGGAATATTGCCAATAAAGTAGTTACAAGAGGAGCTAGTAAAGTGTTGGCTGCTTCAGCTGCTGCTGCATCTGCTGTTGCTGCTACTGCTGTGCCTGGCACTTCTAGTTCCCTTGTTGTAGTTCCACCCAAAAAGCAAATTTTTATTTCTCGGCTTGATCCCAATACTACTTCTGAAGAAGTCATAGCCTACATCCATGGCAAAGTTCAAGCACCAAACATTGCTGTGGAAAAGTTCCGTTTTTCCGTTGACTTTCATATTCTTGCCTTTACTGAGACTTGGCTAAAGCCTGATATTGCCGTTGCTTCAATTCTCCCCTCAAAATATTTAATATATAGACATGATCGGACTATCCGTAATGGTGGTGGTGTTTTGATCGCTGTTGATTCGGCGTTCTCGTCTGAAATTGAACAGTCTTCGAATCAGGAGATTGAAATTTCTCTAAACTCTTTTTTTGCCTATATTACTTGTTCGTATATTCCACCACAGTCCGACTTGGCAGCATACATTCACCATTTGGAAGCTATTCAACTTGTTTCCTCATATATCTCTGACAAAGACTTGTTCGTTGTTCTGGGAGATTTTAATTTAATTGAGATTGCCTGGACCCTCTCATATGATTCTTTATTACTGTTGCCATCCTCGTCACACTGTTTCATAGATGGTCTGTTTGAGTTGTCCCTAACTCAAATAAATCCTGTCCGGAATAGTCGGAACAGATCACTAGATCTGGTATTTGTGTTGGATTCTTCCAACTGCGATATTGCCAGGACTGATCCCTTAGTTATCCCTGAAGACAACTTTTATCCAACTCTGGACCAACCTTCCTTTTGGGCTTATGCCTCGATATAATAATTCGATGCCTCCAACCCGATGTTTTCGCAAGACAAACTTTACTAAACTTAAAAATCTCTTATTAACTAATGATTGGACATATCTGTATACTTGCACGGATATGGACTCTGCCATTTCTGTCTTCTATAAAACTCTTGAGTCGTTCTTTGATGTTTGTGTCCCGCGTGTGACTCAAGGACGGTCTGATAAACCTCCTTGGTTCTCACGTGAGTTATGTAACTTGAAGAACGTAAAATAGAGATGCTATAAAAGATTTAAAAAATCCGGTAAAGCATCCGATTTTGCCCTATACGTAGTTGCTCGATCATTTTTTATGGTTCTGAATTCACAATGCTATAAGGATTATCTTCATAGATGTAAACTTAGGTTTTCTCGCGATCCTAAGGAATTTTATAAATTCGTCAATGGAAAACGTAAGAAATCAGTGCACCCGTCTTACTTGTCTTTCGAAAACAATAAAGCTGACAATGATCAGGCAATTGCTGATATGTTTGCTGATTTTTTCAAAACAACTTATTCCTCTTCGATTTATCAAGCAAATCCTCCTTATCCTTATCACTTACAATCGTCTAATTGCATTTTAGACCCTGTGTTTGAAGAAAGTTCGATTTTTAGCGTTCTTAGTTCCGTCAAACCAATATATGCACCTGGCCCTGATGGAATACCAGTCTGCGTATTAAGGTTTTGCGCAGAGGCCCTATGTAAGCCAATACTTAAGTTGTTTACACTGTCCGTTACATCTTCCGCCTTCCCGTCCATCTGGAAGGAAACATATATCATTCCTCTTCATAAAAAGGGGAAAAAGTCCAAAGCCTGCAATTATAGGGGTATTTCTAAATTGTCTGCCATACCCAAAGCATTTGAGAAAATTATTATTTTTTTTTTTTTTATTTGACAGCAGTATAGCGAATTTGCAATCTGTTTGGGGACAATCAGCAAGTTTTCGTGGTTGAACATTGGCGGTTATAAATTTTGTGTGTTATTGCAATAGGCTGTTGTGGGGTTGTATAGGGTTGTGGGGAGGGGGGGAATTCTGGTTAAAGAGTAATATTAATCTCGTTCACGTGGCAGATCCAGTGTGTGGAGTCTTTTTAGGCGCCTAGTGGTGCTGCTGTTGTCCAGCATGTTGATGTCGTATGGGTTCACGTGCCTGTCAAGGCGCTCCAGATAAGCTGCTGTCAGTCTGGAAATCTCATGATCGACCCATGGTATAACCAGTTCAGCATGTATTTCCTTGTTTGTCGTGAGGCATTTGTTTGAAGTGGGCATTTGTGATGATCCTTAGCGCTTTGCTTTGGAATTTTTTTATTAGGGCGCAGTTGGATCGGCTGGCGGTGCCCCAGATTGGTATACCATATATCCACATTGGTTTCATTATGACTTTGTATATTAACAGCTTAATATTTAGCCGAAGGGTAGACTTTCTCCCGATGAGCCATAGGTACTTTTTCAGCCTTGCGTCGAGCTGGCCTCTTTTATTCTTCAGATGCTGCTTCCATGTTAGCCTTCTGTCCATAGTTAGACCCAGATATTTGGCTGAGTCACAGATGGGGATGGGGGTTCCGTCGAGTAGGATAGTTGGGCAGTCACCTCTCCTCAATGTGAATGTTGTTTGGACGCATTTTTCTGGGTTGACCGCCATGTTCCATTTTTCGAGCCAGGTGCTTGTGATGTCTAACTGCATTTGTAGGAGGTTGCTAGTCTCTTGTGGCGCTTCGTTGGTTGCCATGAAGGCAGTGTCATCCGCGTATGTTGCAGTTAGGAGGTTGGGATCGTTGAGTATCGGCATGTCGGCTGTGTAGAGGGTGTATAGCACTGGGCCTAGAACGCTTCCCTGGGGCACTCCGGCTCTGACGTCTTTGATGGCAGAGTTAACATCACCGCATAGAAGCTCCTGTTTTCAAAATATGATTTTAGCAGCATGTAGAATGGGGCAGGAAAGGCAGTCTTGAACTTATAGAGTAGGCCAGTGTGTCAGACCTTGTCGAATGCTTGTGTCACATCTAGAAATACTCCAGCACAGTATTTCTTCTCCTCGAAAGCCTCAAGAATTCTCCCCGAGATCCTATGGCATTGTTCGGGTGTGCCATGGCATTCTCTGAAGTCAAACTGGTGATCAGGGATCAAACCGGCCTCCTCCATTATTGGTCGGACTCTACGCAAAAGTAGTATTCCGAGATTGGTTGCAGGTTTCCCACTTTTTTGTAATAGGATGGTTTCGGCGCATTTCCACTGGGTGGGGAAATGTCCTAACAGGAAGCTTTTATTTGTAATTTTGAGGAGCAGTTGTATACCATTCGGAGGCAAGGCTTTGATGGCTGGCACATCGATTCCGTCGTATCCAGGCGACTTGCCCGGGCTTAGCTTGGCGATCTCTAGAGCTAACTCATCTGTTTCCACCTCTTGGATGGGGAGGGCCATTTGGTATGGCACGTGCAAGTTCCGTTTTTCCGTTGACTTTCATATTCTTGCCTTTACTGAGACTTGGCTAAAGCCTGATATTGCCGTTGCTTCAATTCTCCCCTCAAAATATTTAATATATAGACATGATCGGACTATCCGTAATGGTGGTGGTGTTTTGATCGCTGTTGATTCGGCGTTCTCGTCTGAAATTGAACAGTCTTCGAATCAGGAGATTGAAATTTCTCTAAACTCTTTTTTTGCCTATATTACTTGTTCGTATATTCCACCACAGTCCGACTTGGCAGCATACATTCACCATTTGGAAGCTATTCAACTTGTTTCCTCATATATCTCTGACAAAGACTTGTTCGTTGTTCTGGGAGATTTTAATTTAATTGAGATTGCCTGGACCCTCTCATATGATTCTTTATTACTGTTGCCATCCTCGTCACACTGTTTCATAGATGGTCTGTTTGAGTTGTCCCTAACTCAAATAAATCCTGTCCGGAATAGTCGGAACAGATCACTAGATCTGGTATTTGTGTTGGATTCTTCCAACTGCGATATTGCCAGGACTGATCCCTTAGTTATCCCTGAAGACAACTTTTATCCAACTCTGGACCAACCTTCCTTTTGGGCTTATGCCTCGATATAATAATTCGATGCCTCCAACCCGATGTTTTCGCAAGACAAACTTTACTAAACTTAAAAATCTCTTATTAACTAATGATTGGACATATCTGTATACTTGCACGGATATGGACTCTGCCATTTCTGTCTTCTATAAAACTCTTGAGTCGTGTCGAATGCTTGTGTCACATCTAGAAATACTCCAGCACAGTATTTCTTCTCCTCGAAAGCCTCAAGAATTCTCCCCGAGATCCTATGGCATTGTTCGGGTGTGCCATGGCATTCTCTGAAGTCAAACTGGTGATCAGGGATCAAACCGGCCTCCTCCATTATTGGTCGGACTCTACGCAAAAGTAGTATTCCGAGATTGGTTGCAGGTTTCCCACTTTTTTGTAATAGGATGGTTTCGGCGCATTTCCACTGGGTGGGGAAATGTCCTAACAGGAAGCTTTTATTTGTAATTTTGAGGAGCAGTTGTATACCATTCGGAGGCAAGGCTTTGATGGCTGGCACATCGATTCCGTCGTATCCAGGCGACTTGCCCGGGCTTAGCTTGGCGATCTCTAGAGCTAACTCATCTGTTTCCACCTCTTGGATGGGGAGGGCCATTTGGTATGGCACGTGCAAAAACTCTTCCGTCTCTTGGGCCTCCTGTTGGGAGCATTTATTGAAAGAGGTGAACGTTTCATATAGGCTGCGGCCCTTTCATTGTTTGAACGGCACCAGGCTCCTTCCTTATGACAGGCTTTTTGATCCCTTTGGTCAGCCTCCATAGGTTGTATTGGGGGTCTCCAGGCTCGACGTTCTCTAGGAAAGTTTCGAGTGACTTCCTACGAAGACTGTTCAGAAACTCTTTGAGAGTTTTCGCAGCTCTGTTGAACAGGGTCTTATCTAATGGGCTCCTTAAGTTGTGCCACATGCGACGGAGACGTCTCTTTTCAGCTACCAATGCAGCTACATCGGGTGACCATAAGTGGATATCTCTGTGAGGGACGCTGTTGTTCGTGGAGCTCCTAGCGGGAGGTGTGGCATAGGCGACAGCCTGGTGGATACTCGCATTGAGGTGTTCGACAGCTTTATACAGGTCTTCGCCGGTGGAGATCTCGGCCGTCGAGTCCAGATGGTTTTCCAGCCAGTACTGGTAGCGCTTGATGTTCGTGCTTCTTTTGAACAGCCTGCTTCTTTTGGATTTGGTGCTGGCTGGTAGGTTAAGTAGAAGCCTAACAGCACAGTGGTCAGAGCATAGTTCAAGCACGTTACTGGTGACGATTTTGTGGCTTGGGATTCTTTTTGAGACGAATATGTCTAAGACATCAGGAATTTTGTTTGGATCAGTGGGCCAGTATGTGGGCTCCCCAAATGATTGGTAGGACATGTTGCTGTCCGTGATGCATCTGTATAGAGCTCTTCCTTTGCGATCGTGGGATTCGTGATCCCCAGCAGATGTGTTTAACATTGTAGTCTCCTCTAGCTATAAAGCGAGTGCCAAGGCTGTCCAGTAGGCAGCGATCGTTATATCTCCTGTCGGGCTGATGACTCTGATTCTGGAGCACTGGACCCATGGTTGCATGATTGCAGTTCTTTTGTGAGTGTCCAAAACCTTGACATCTGTAGCACTGTAGTACGTCAGTGGATTTGCGGGATGGCTCAATGGTGACCACGCGGCTGCATAGGCGCTTGATAGCAAAAACGTCCTTGTTGTTGCTTGCCGGTTCTAAGTTGACAAAGAACATGGCCATAGGTTTCTTCGTGCTGCGGCTGATTGCGTTTTTGAAGTCTTGACCTCTAACGATGTTCCCGTTGGCAGCCAGGGCTTCTTTGATGTCCATGGGATTGGTGGTATGGTGTGGACCTTTGACTACTGCTCTGTATGCGCGCTCATCTTTTGGTTGAAATGTCTGATCCCATATCATTTACATCGAGGTAGTTTTTCAATGTTGTGAAGCTCTCCTTGTCCTGTAGGTTCACTCTGATTTGTCCGTCCCTACCCGCTTTATAAACAAAGTTATTGCTGCCGATTACAGATGCAACATCCCTTATTAGGTCCTCAATATCATGGACTTCCGGTAAGAAAATGGGAGGCGGCTTGACCTTGCGCACCTCAGTAGTGGGTGGCTCAGGTTGAGCCGTCGTTGGGTCATATTCTTCGTCGCTATCGCTTTCATCAGATAGCATGGCAAATCTGTTGGCATTAGCGTTGACTTTGCTGGTTATACCCTTCGAAGTTGAAGCCTGTTCTGCTTTTCTCTGCGGCGCTTTGCGCTTAATTTCCCCTGGCTCCGAGGAGGAACTAGTGCTTCCGTCAGATTCACCACTGCTTTTGTTCGACCTTTTGATTACCTTGGCCTGTTTAGCTATAGAAGCTTGATCAGTTGGCTTTATTGCCCATTTTGGCTTGACCATATTTGTGCCTGTGGGGGCCGGAGCCGCAGACAAGTATGTGTTGTTTTATTTTATTTATTTATTTTTATTTTCTTGCTCCCCCAAAAGGGTGCAACAGTTTTGAGTTTTTTCTGATTGGCGGGCCAAGACTCTGTCAATCACACTCTACTTTTATATAAGTTAAATGCACTTGGCATCCCCAGCCTTTTGCTAGATTGCATTCTTCAATATCTTTCTAAGCGTACACAAAAGGTCCACTTTAAATCTTCATTTTCTAAGACCATCCAAGTGACTTCTGGAGTACCTCAGGGTAGTCATTTGGGTCCATTGCTATTCACTCTTTTTATAAATGATCTTCCATTGGTAGTGTCACATTCTCGGGTGCTTATGTACGCGGATGATGTTAAGCTTTACCTCAGTTTTAAAGACATATCGTCTTCTTGCCTACTTTATTCGGATCTTAATGATCTTCTAAATTGGTGTGAAACCAACCTATTAAACCTTAACGGCTCTAAATGTAAAGATATGTCTTTTTATAGATGCACTCCACACTTAGCAACTTATTATCTTAACGACACTGCCTTAAAGCGGTTAGATATTATGTTAGATATTTCTGCTATAGTTAGTAAAGCTATGAATGTTCTTGGGTTTGTGGAACGATGGTCAAAAGAGTTTGACGATCCGTACACAACCAAACTTCTGTATACTTCATTAATCCGTCCTATCTTAGAGTACGGATCTTGCATATGGTCACCTCAATATGAGACGCACCAAAGTAAAATTGAATCTGTTCAAAAGCAATTTCTGCTAGTTGCTCTTCGTGGTCTAAATTGGGATCGCAATGTCAATTTGCCATCATACTCCAGTAGGCTTCTTTTAATGAATCTTCCTTCATTAATTAATCGTAGAGTAATGCTTGGTGCTATCTTTATTCATAAACTTTTAATAGGTGAAATAACTCTCCTGAGCTATTGAACCAATTAAACCTATCTGTACCTCGTAGAGCTACTAGAAATTTTATTCCTCTATCTTTAAAACATTGTAGTTCTAACTATTCTTTGCATGAACCTTTTCGAGTGCTATGTTCTGATTACAATCTTCTGTATCCCGTAATCAGTTCAGAAGCCTCTCTTTCTCTTGTGAAAACCTCTACAACCGAAAACTGTTATACTTGTATTTGTCCACGCGATCGTGCCGTCCAATATACGTCTGCGCCCCACGGTCGGTCGGGCGGGAGGTGGACAGCGCTCTGCTTGGGCTCGCGCAAAACAGGCTATGTCCTGGTGTCGTATGGGCCACTTGAACGTACTTCGCATTGTACGCGTCAACGTCCAGACAATATACCTTTGCAAGTTTTTTCTACTCTTTCGTTTTATCTAAAAAGTCTAATGTTTGCGGAAGAACGACCTACAATCTTAGCATAGATTAATAACTTGATCAAAGTCACTTTTTACCACCGATTGTTCCGATGCGAGCTATATGATATAGTCACCCGATCTTTAGAAAATTTAGAACAGTCATTAATAGCAATGTTAAATTGGGAAATATATATTTTTATGACAATTGCGCAAAAAGTAACGAAGTTATTGATAAGTCACTGTTTTTGACAGATCATTCCTATAGAAGCGATATGATACGGTCGTTTATAGGTTTAATAAACTCACCAACATTATATTTTACAACAGTAGCTCAGAATATAACGAAACGTTCGTGACTTTGCCGTTTGTGTGCGATCTTTATGATTAGACCACTAAACCGAGATATACAAACTGTGCAGTATATAGGGATAGTATTAGGCCACATACTTTTAGGGATAGATTATAAGTAATTAGAACTTCAGCATAATGTTTAGCTTCAAGTACCGTTATGGACACTAGCCATAAGACTCCATGTAATTGCTCCCATGTAAATACCGGGATTGCGGCCCCAATAAAGCACTTCAAGTCAAACCTTGCCTTCGCCTATTTCATGGCGATGCTGCCTACTATCGACAAAAACTAAAACAGCAGACAAATCATTGCCATAAATAAAAAAGGGCAACGTAATAAATGACGGAAACCCATGAAAGTAAAGCCAAAGGACACTAGAGAAGCACTCCAGAAGGCATTGGAGGATTGCCCACTGTACGGACCACGGCTTTTGACCATAGAGCAGTACCGAGCCAGGCAACAGGCGGCAAGAACAGAGCTTGCTAGAAGGAGGCGAGAGGAGGATGCGCTGACGCCCATTCCCCTTGTCCTAAGATCAAAGCGCCGAGGCGGACACCTGGTCCGCTTCAGGAAGCAGCGTGCGGGTCTACTGGCACAAATCAACAACGATCCGCCACCACCCTGGGCGGAAATTGGAAAAAACGCACCACAGAAGTAAGCAGGCAAGGCAGCAACAACAGCAGTCGCAGCTTTAAAGTAAAAAAAACTAATTTTTTTCAATCTAATAAAAAAGAGTACTAATATAAGCACCATTGAGACAAGAGACGATTTTTGCGCTGCCACTATAAACTTAAGTAAATACAAAAAAAATTAAAAAAAAAAAAAAATTTATATATAATTATATATCTTGTCTTTCCAAAAGGAAAAAAAAAGATATTGTTTTATTTGAGTTAAAAGCGGGGACTTTATTCGTTGGATGAATACTTAAAACTAAAGTACAAAATGTCTTACTGTTATATTTATAGGCTAAATATGTGAGCCCTTCAGTGGCGTGATCGATATTGATGTGATTTGATTGGCCCGAATTTTAATGCTGAATTAGCGTGTTCACGCTTTTGATTTTAGGGGGACAATTATTATTGCAAGTGTTCAATTGTTTATGAATAAAATGGATTTTATTGCTTGTGCTTTAATTATGAGTTAGCGATCACACGCTTTGATTTTGAGGGGGACAATTGTTATTGCAAGTGTCCAATTGTTTACTATAAAAAACGGATGTTTACTTTTAAGTTTGATTTTAGGGGGCGAAAAGTTTATAAGGTTTTGTGTATTGAAATTGGATATATGACTTCCCCATCCTAAAAAAATTAGCCTGTCCTGAGGCGGATAGAGCGAGGAGTTTTTCTCAGCTGTAAATATTGGGGTATCAATTTTGTTTATAATTTGGGACTCAATTTTTTCAACAATTGGGGTTTCGGTTTCTGTGGGACCACGATTGTTATTTGATCGAAAATGCTTAATTATTAATTCTTGTGGCATTGGCTTAAACTTATAGATTAAGTATGTAATCAAACTTATAATAGTAAGTATAAAAGTGGTTAATGTAATAGTTTGAAATGCAGTATAATATTTCGTATGTTCGTTAATTATTTCTTTTGTTTGTATAAAGGAAATAGGTTCTAGCCTGGTGATATTGTTTGTTACATAAATGCTTTGGCTATAGTCAAGCAATGAATTTATTATTGATATTTCGTTTAGTTGTAAGGCACAATCGTAAATTTTTATTATGTTATTGCCTTCTATTATTAATTCGTTGATTACGCAATTTTGATTAAGTTTAGTTTTTGGTAAATTCCATGTTACAATTATGTTTGGGTCAATATAATTAGTTTGAAAATTCTTATATGTTTTAGTGTGTTTACAAGTGGTTGGAATTTGATTTAAAATGCCTATTATACATTCATTAGTTTCTATTTGTTTTGAATTTTTATTAAACAAAGTGTTATTGTTAAAATAGTATTTATCGTATGAATTTTCTGTCAAAATATTTTCATTTTCATCTGGATAAGGAAGTATCTCAAAGATAGGGGTTTTTATTATTTCTTGAGGAATGTTTGAAATGATAAATATCTCGTTTGAATTTGGTTTAAGCCAGGTGGATGTTTTTGTATTCAATAGTTTTTCCGAATTAACATGAATTAAGCGATTATGCTTTAAAAGTTTTGGATTCAAAATTCCTAGTCTGGTGAGCTGCATGCCCATTTCTATGTCTTCAATGTTTTCTGTGAAACGCTCAAAATTAAAGATTAGAACTTCTAATTTTACTGATTTTTCCTTTTCTTCCTTGAGGTTGTTTATTACTTCTAAACCTTTATTTATAGTGTCTATTAAGTAATTTAGTTCGTTTGCTTGTACGCTATTGCTTTCAAGATTATTTATTTTTTCTTCTAATTCGTCTTTATCGTCTTGATCGAGAGTATTAAAAAGATATTTGTATATTGAACCAATTCCGTTAATTAGTCCTCGTTTGTTACGTTCTACAATTTGTCTTCCATTAATTTCCCTACTTACTTTTTCTGTTAGGTATTGTATATGGATTATATCTTTAAATTCCTGTGCTTGTTGCATTAGATTGTGATATGTAATGTCAATTAACGTTAAATGTACTTTTAAATAATGATATTCAAAGTTTGTCGGTAAGTCCATAAATATTAATTAAATATTTAAATCAAACCTTGCGGTTTAGCCGGCTCGAGGTCAATCTTCCAAAAGAAGATTATTTCAAAGGCAACACAAAAAGGTGAGCAGGTTGTCTGTATAGCTATTTCAAGAACTACCAAGTTCTATCATCAGCAGACTTTGCTAAAGAACTCTGGAATTGCAATAGCCATACCATGTCTTCAACGCTAGAATTGGTTGGGAATTGTAACAACCAAATGAAGCGAAAAAAGTTGGTAAAGCCTACAAAACCGAAGACCACCTTTTTGTGCATACCCTTAGGCGCTATGAAAAATTAGTGTAAGAGCTTCGCCTTACCAAACTAATATCACGACCTGTTATTTCATATACGGTATATTGTACCACATAGAAAAAGGGTTTTTTTTTTTTTGGAATAAAAATTCCAAAGTAACGGCGTGCCTTCCGTTGGTGTTATCTGGTTAGATTACGACCTATTGAAATTTAAATCAAACCTTGCAGTTTAGCCGGCTCGAGGTCAATCTTCCAAAAGAAGATTATTTCAAAGGCAACACAAAAAGGTGAGCAGGTTGTCTGTATAGCTATTTCAAGAACTACCAAGTTCTATCATCAGCAGACTTTGCTAAAGAACTCCGGAATTGCAATAGCCATAACATGTCTTCAACGCTAGAATTGGTTGGGAATTGTAACAACCAAATGAAGCGAAAAAAGTTGGTAAAGCCTACAAAACCGAAGACCACCTTTTTGTGCATACCCTTAGGCGCTATGAAAAATTAGTGTAAGAGCTTCGCCTTACCAAACTAATATCACGACCTGTTATTTCATATACGGTATATTGTACCACATAGAAAAAGGGTTTTTTTTTTGGAATAAAAATTCCAAAGTAACGGCGTGCCTTCCGTTGGTGTTATCTGGTTAGATTACGACCTATTGAAATTTAAATCAAACCTTGCAGTTTAGCCGGCTCGAGGTCAATCTTCCAAAAGAAGATTATTTCAAAGGCAACACAAAAAGGTGAGCAGGTTGTCTGTATAGCTATTTCAAGAACTACCAAGTTCTATCATCAGCAGACTTTGCTAAAGAACTCCGGAATTGCAATAGCCATACCATGTCTTCAACGCTAGAATTGGTTGGGAATTGTAACAACCAAATGAAGCGAAAAAAGTTGGTAAAGCCTACAAAACCGAAGACCACCTTTTTGTGCATACCCTTAGGCGCTATGAAAAATAAGTGTAAGAGCTTCGCCTTACCAAACTAATATCACGACCTGTTATTTCATATACGGTATATTGTACCACATAGAAAAAGGGTTTTTTTTTTTTTGGAATAAAAATTCCAAAGTAACGGCGTGTCTTCCGTTGGTGTTATCTGGTTAGATTACGACCTATTGAAATTTAAATCAAACCTTGCAGTTTAGCCGGCTCGAGGTCAATCTTCCAAAAGAAGATTATTTCAAAGGCAACAAAAAAGGTGAGCAGGTTGTCTGTATAGCTATTTCAAGAACTACCAAGTTCTATCATCAGCAGACTTTGCTAAAGAACTACGGAATTGCAATAGCCATACCATGTCTTCAACGCTAGAATTGGTTGGGAATTGTAACAACCAAATGAAGCGAAAAAAGTTGGTAAAGCCTACAAAACCGAAGACCACCTTTTTGTGCATACCCTTAGGCGCTATGAAAAATTAGTGTAAGAGCTTCGCCTTACCAAACTAATATCACGACCTGTTATTTCATATACGGTATATTGTACCACATAGAAAAAGGGTTTTTTTTTTTGGAATAAAAATTCCAAAGTAACGGCGTGCCTTCCGTTGGTGTTATCTGGTTAGATTACGACCTATTGAAATTTAAATCAAACCTTGCAGTTTAGCCGGCTCGAGGTCAATCTTCCAAAAGAAGATTATTTCAAAGGCAACACAAAAAGGTGAGCAGGTTGTCTGTATAGCTATTTCAAGAACTACCAAGTTCTATCATCAGCAGAATTGGTTGGGAATTGTAACAACCAAATGAAGCGAAAAAAGTTGGTAAAGCCTACAAAACCGAAGACCACCTTTTTGTGCATACCCTTAGGCGCTATGAAAAATTAGTGTAAGAGCTTCGCCTTACCAAACTAATATCACGACCTGTTATTTCATATACGGTATATTGTACCACATAGAAAAAGGGTTTTTTTTTGGAATAAAAATTCCAAAGTAACGGCGTGCCTTCCGTTGCTGTTATCTGGTTAGATTACGACCTATTGAAATTTAAATCAAACCTTGCAGTTTAGCCGGCTCGAGGTCAATCTTCCAAAAGAAGATTATTTCAAAGGCAACACAAAAAGGTGAGCAGGTTGTCTGTATAGCTATTTCAAGAACTACCAAGTTCTATCATCAGCAGACTTTGCTAAAGAACTCCGGAATTGCAATAGCCAATAGGTCGTAATCTAACCAGATAACACCAACGGAAGGCACGCCGTTACTTTGGAATTTTTATTCCAAAAAAAACCCTTTTTCTATGTGGTACAATATACCGTATATGAAATAACAGGTCGTGATATTAGTTTGGTTTAAATTTCAATAGGTCGTAATCTAACCAGATAACACCAACGGAAGGCACGCCGTTACTTTGGAATTTTTATTCCAAAAAAAAAACACCCTTTTCTATGTGGTACAATATACCGTATATGAAATAACAGGTCGTGATATTAGTTTGGTAAGGCGAAGCTCTTACACTAATTTTTCATAGCGCCTAAGGGTATGCACAAAAAGGTGGTCTTCGGTTTTGTAGGCTTTACCAACTTTTTTCGCTTCATTTGGTTGTTACAATTCCCAACCAATTCTAGCGTTGAAGACATGGTATGGCTATTGCAATTCCGGAGTTCTTTAGCAAAGTCTGCTGATGATAGAACTTGGTAGTTCTTGAAATAGCTATACAGACAACCTGCTCACCTTTTTGTGTTGCCTTTGAAATAATCTTCTTTTGGAAGATTGACCTCGAGCCGGCTAAACTGCAAGGTTTGATTTAAATTTCAATAGGTCGTAATCTAACCAGATAACACCAACGGAAGGCACGCCGTTACTTTGGAATTTTTATTCCAAAAAAAAACCCTTTTTCTATGTGGTACAATATACCGTATATGAAATAACAGGTCGTGATATTAGTTTGGTAAGGCGAAGCTCTTACACTAATTTTTCATAGCGCCTAAGGGTATGCACAAAAGGTGGTCTTCGGTTTTGTAGGCTTTACCAACTTTTTTCGCTTCATTTGGTTGTTACAATTCCCAACCAATTCTAGCGTTGAAGACATGGTATGGCTATTGCAATTCCGGAGTTCTTTAGCAAAGTCTGCTGATGATAGAACTTGGTAGTTCTTGAAATAGCTATACAGACAACCTGCTCACCTTTTTGTGTTGCCTTTGAAATAATCTTCTTTTGGAAGATTGACCTCGAGCCGGCTAAACTGCAAGTTTTGATTTAAATTTCAATAGGTCGTAATCTAACCAGATAACACCAACGGAAGGCACGCCGTTACTTTGGAATTTTTATTCCAAAAAAAAAAACCCTTTTTCTATGTGGTACAATATACCGTATATGAAATAACAGGTCGTGATATTAGTTTGGTAAGGCGAAGCTCTTACACTAATTTTTCATAGCGCCTAAGGGTATGCACAAAAAGGTGGTCTTCGGTTTTGTAGGCTTTACCAACTTTTTTCGCTTCATTTGGTTGTTACAATTCCCAACCAATTCTAGCGTTGAAGACATGGTATGGCTATTGCAATTCCGGAGTTCTTTAGCAAAGTCTGCTGATGATAGAACTTGGTAGTTCTTGAAATAGCTATACAGACAACCTGCTCACCTTTTTGTGTTGCCTTTGAAATAATCTTCTTTTGGAAGATTGACCTCGAGCCGGCTAAACTGCAAGGTTTGATTCAAATTTCAATAGGTCGTAATCTAACCAGATTAATTAAATATTAATTAAATATTAAGTAACCGTTCGGTGCTTTTACTGGGTTAATGTCAATGGATTGACTGCATGTTGATTTTAATGTTAAGAATAGCATGATGCACAAAAAAGTCATCTTGAGTTGTCGACTTGTAATGTATCAATTGTCATATTTGCTTTTATTAACTTTCTTTTTCTTTTTGAATTTTGATTTGTAGTGTGTGACCTTTTGTCGTCTATGTCTTTTTTCAAAATGTTTCTCATCTAACTGATTTATTTCTCCTGTCTTTTTGAATGGATTTGTTGTTTTTGACTTTACTAGTGGTGCTTGTTTAAATCTAGTATCGAATTCGAAGTCGTGTCTATCTTTATTTAAATTGTTTATTTTATGTATTTTATTCGTTTGGGTATTATAGTCGGGTGATCCTGCATAGATAAAAATGTCCGCTGGTGTTCGGTTAGTTCTTTTATGTCCCGTCTTATGGTTGTATATGTAGAGAATTTTTTCAAATTTAAGTAATTTATCTTCAATGTCGTTTTCACTATTTATAATTCTGAGTTTTTCATTTACTGTTTTATGGAATCTTTTTACGTCTGAAATGCCGTTTTTACTTGTTGTAATTTCTATTTTTACATTTTCTTCTTGTAGCCAATTTTATAGTGCTATACACAGAAATGCTGAATCTTTGTCTGATTTTATTTCTATTGGTTTACCCATTTCAGTGAATACTTTCATAATTGCTCTCTTGGCTTCTAACCAATCTCTAGATTTTACTTCTACAAGTGTTGCAAATTTTGAGTAAATGTCAATGCATGAAAGGAATTGTAAATTGTCGATCATGTAAAAGTCCATGACGTATTTTTCTCTGACATTAAAAGTTTCTGGTGTTATTTCAAAAGTTAGTTTTGTATTCCTATTCTCTGTCTTTGCGATATTGCATACTGAGCATTCGTTAATAATGTTTTGAATCAGGTTTTGAAAATCGGGGAAATAATATTTTTCTTTAAATAAATTAATCGTTTTTTCGATTCTGGATGTAATAATTCTTTATGTTGTTTTAGAATTATTTCTTTGAATGTTTGCAAATGTTTGAATGTCCTCTACCTTAATGCTTGATTTCGAGGATTTTGTGTTTGCGTTCGATTGTATTATTTCAATAAAGGCTAGTTGAAATATGGGATAATCTTGTTCATTAGGAAAATATACTACAGTTTTCTTACCGCAACGATATCTTTTAATTATATCCCTTGCGTAAGCGTTGGTCATTTCTTTGTATGTTATTTTTATGTTTGATTTATAAAAATAGGTTGATGTTTCTGTTTTGTCTTCTGAACCTCTAATGAATTCTATTTGCCTGTTAGAATAATTAATGGGTTTTTCTACTATTGGAATGTAATTTCCATTATCCTCATGAGCACTATGTATCGTAGCTACGGTGCTGTCTGTTGATCCTAAAAAGTTTTCATCTATTTTAATTCTGGAAAGGGCATCTGCTACGTGATTTTCTTTGCCGGGTAAATATTTAATTTTATAATCAAACTCATTTAGTTTTATTCTCCATCGTTGAAGTTTCATGTTTGGTTCTTTTATATTGTTAAGCCATACTAGAGGCTTATGGTCGCTTAGAATTTCGAACTTTCTACCGAAAAGGTATGGTCTGAAATACTTTGTTGCCCAAACTATCGCTAGCAATTCTTTTTCTATAGCTGAATAAATGATCTCATGTTCGTTTAACGTTCTGCTTGCGTAAGAAATAGGTCTATGGTCCTGTGAGATGAACGCACCTAAAGCTATATTGCTAGCATCTGCGGTTAGAAAAAATGGTTTTTTAAAATCGGGGTATGCAAGTATGGGGTCGTTCATAAGAAGATATTTTAATTTTTCAAAGGATGAAATATAATCTGGGTCGTTTATGTTAATTTTAGCTCCTTTCTTTAATCCGAGAGTTAAAAGTTTTGCAATATGTACAAAGTTTGGTATGAATTTTCGGAAGAATCCGCATAATCCTAAGAATGATTTAATTTCTTTTGGGGTTTTAGGGATCGGAAAATTTTGAATTGCTTTGATTTTATTTGGGTTAGGTTTTATACCTTCTGTTGTAATTATATGACCAAGGAATTCTGTTTCTTTTTTCATGAATTCGCATTTGTCGAGTTGGAGTTTAAGATTAGCTTCTCTTAGTTTTTTAAATACCCTTCTGAGTGATAGTATGTGTTCCTCCAATGAAGTCGAGTACACTATAATGTCATCCAGATAAACAAGACAATCCTTGTAAATAAGGTCTTCCAAAAGATTATTCATGCATCTTTGGAATGTTGCCGGGGCATTTTTATGACCAAATGGCATACGTGTGTATTCGTAATGGCCATGTTTAGTTGAGAAAGCTGTTTTTCCAATAGATTCAGGATCCATTTGAATTTGATGAAATCCCTTAGCTAAATCAATGGTGGTAAAGTATTGGCATTTTCCCAGTTTGTCAAGAATTTCATCCATGACTGGAATTGCGAATTTGTCATCTATTGTGACTTCATTTAAATTTCGGTAGTCAATGACTAACCTGAATTTTTGTTTGTTGGAAGCATCTCCTTTTTTTGGGACGATCCAAATGGGTGAACAGTAGGGTGAATTCGATTTTCGAATGATACCTTGTTCGATCATTTCATTTATTTGTTTGTTGATTTCTATTTCAAACGTTTGGGGATATTTGTATGGACGTTTATAAATTGGGTCCTCATGTTTTGTACAAATAGAGTGCTTTACTCGTGAAAGTCAAATTTTCACCTTCGCGGTACTGAATATCACTGAATTCGTACAAGACCTTTTTTATTTGTTGTATTTCCTCGTTATTTAAATGGTCGAGTCTATACTGATTACTTTCTATTATTTCATTTTCAATAGCAAAATTTGTGTCTGGGTCCCTCTCTAAACACTCTATGTTATGTTCTTCTTCTATTTCTTCCATATCTCTGAAATAAAATATATAGTTTCCTAGCTTTGCATATACTTCTTCATAGTTTATTTGGGCTTTGCATGCTTTTAAGAAAGTTCTGCCTATCAACATGTCATATTTATTTGAAAATTTATGGATATAAAACTTTTGTTCTGTCGGACAAAGTTTGCTAGGTGCAAGGAAAATTATTTCTTTTAATTCTACTGCTCCTTCAATCATGTGAATTTTGGAATCTCCTAAATAGGTTTTGAAATTAAAAAAGTTTTCGGACATTATATTTATTGAAGAGCCTGAGTCGACTACACATCTCAAAGGTTTATTGTTCATTGTGATTCTGATGAAGGACTTGTCTCTATCTCTTCTTCCGATTGATCCGAGGCATTCTGATGAAAATTTTCGGATGTGTCCATTTTGCTAATTCCACTATTACTTTCTCTTGCCCTTTTTGTAGGCTAGTTTGCTGCATATTTTTTTGGATAGTTATTTTGTTGTTGATTATTCATTGGATTTTGAGCCCTGTCAATATTTAATTTTTGTTGAAATTCTTGGAAAAGTTTTTGGTTTTCTGTGGTGTCTGATTGTTTTGTTTGAGACGGAGTTGTACTATTGGGTACAAAAGATTTTCCACTTTTTTGGCTTTGATTTGATTTTCTGATTTCTGTTATACTATTCTCGTATAACCCTTCTCTTTGAGCTACTTCTTTCAGCTTGCTAACTGTGGTTATATCATATCTGGCTAACGTCATAAGTAATCTATCGGGTAATTTTTTGTTGATTACATCTTTTATAGTGTTATTTAAAGCATTTGTATAAAGAGTAGTGTTATTTGCATCGTTTTCAAGACTAAGCTTGTTTGTAATAATATAGGATTTGTCTTCTAATTCTATTACAAACTTACGAAGGTTTCCTGTATAGTGGGTGTTGTAGAGGCTTCGAAGAAGTTCCTCACATGGGGTCTGCGTCTTCAATTCATTGATGAGGAATTTTCTTAGTTCCGGCCAGTTTTTGGCTTGTCCAATTTGCGAAAGTCGTTGTGCCTCTCCAGTGCTGCATCTCGATTGCGCTGAACAATATGTTATGTTGCCTTAGGTCATGGGTTGGATACAGGTGCATGATAAAATCTATCCTCCTTATGAATGATGTCAGATTCTCTGGTGCTCCATCATAGTTTGCCACTTGTCTTAATGAAGACTTGATGCTTGATTGAGATGGGCTTCGGTGAGTTCGGCCATTTTTGGTTTTTAGTTTTGTTTGTGATGTTTTGTATGTGTTTTATTTTATTCGCACACAAGTTGGCGTTTTGTTCCACAATTGGAGTTTATGGTTGTAACACACACAGTTGATATTTCCGCACACAGTTGGCGTTTTTGTTCCACAATTGGAGTTTATGGTTGTAACACACACTGTTGATATTTCCGCACACAGTTGGCGTTTTTGTTCCACAATTGGAATATTATTTTTTTTTTTTGTTGGTTGCAACACAGTTGATATTTCCGCGCACAGAAAATATTTTCACTGTTGTAGACTTTTAAGCGTTCCCGCAAGTTCTTGATGTCGGATCGGAGTTTAATAGTGATTATTCACTAATTTTATGTAACGCACGGATAATAATTCTATGTGTCACACGGATAGAATAACAAGTTCACTTTTACCGATCCTACCGACTGCGCCAATTATATATCTTGTCTTTCCAAAAGGAAAAAAAAAAGATATTGTTTTATTTGAGTTAAAAGCGGGGACTTTATTCGTTGGATGAATACTTAAAACTAAAGTACAAAATGTCTGACTGTTATATTTATAGGCTAAATATGTGAGCCCTTCAGTGGCGTGATCGATATTGATGTGATTTGACTGGCCCGAATTTTAATGCTGAATTAGCGTTCTCACGCTTTTGATTTTAGGGGGACAATTATTATTGCAAGTGTTCAATTGTTTATGAATAAAATGGATTTTATTGCTTGTGCTTTAATTATGAGTTAGCGTTCACACGCTTTGATTTTGAGGGGAACAATTGTTATTGCAAGTGTCCAATTGTTTATTATAAAAAACGGATGTTTACTTTTAAGTTTGATTTTAGGGGGCGAAAAGTTTATAAGGTTTTGTATATTGAAGTTGGATATATGACTATATATTGTCTACAAATTTTTTAAAATCGATCATATCTAGAATACAATAACGATGTTTAAATACTCTATAAGCAAATATAACAAAAAAAGTTTTTTTGAAAACAATTAAATATTAAAAAAGTAAACAAGTCGTGATATTAGTTTGGTAAGGCGAAGCTCTTACACTAATTTTTCATAGCACCTAAGGGTATGCACAAAAAGGTGGTCTTCGGTTTTGTAGGCTTTACCAACTTTTTTCGCTTCATTTGGTTGTTACAATTCCCAACCAATTCTAGCGTTGAAGACATGGTATGGCTATTGCAATTCCGGAGTTCTTTAGCAAAGTCTGCTGATGATAGAATTTGGTAGTTCTTGAAATAGCTATACAGACAACCTGCTCACCTTTTTGTGTTGCCTTTGAAATAATCTTCTTTTGGAAGATTGACCTCGAGCCGGCTAAACTGCAAGGTTTGTTTTAAAAAATTAAACAAATTGAAAAAAAAATTCTATTATCGTATAAAGAAAAAAAAATTAAATACTAAAAGAACGAAAATTATATTAAGGAATTATTTAGTTATATTAAGAATGGCATAAAGATAAAAACAAAAGTAACACAATTTCAAATGGACCAGAACATAGAAATATTAAAAGAAAAATTTCAGAAAGCGTACACGTGCATAAATAAGACAATTTGTATACACCCTCAGACCATTAATAAGCACCTTGAAACAATCTTTGAGAGCTACAATCAAATAAAGAATAGTAATATAGACATAAGCAATGAATCAAGTAGTAAAACCTTCACTGAGCTAATATACAGTTTAAATAAACAACTAATAGCAATAGCAACTAAGATAATAATATAATATAAAATTAATAGATTCGAATATAAAAGCAACTTTTGAACGTCTAGTAGCAAAAAATACCGAAGAGCCAGGTGTAGAAAATAACGCAGAAGACATTCAAGATACATATTGTACAAAACCAAAAATGGTGCAAACAAAGATTGAATTTATAATACAGCTCCAAGATTTAAGAGTATGATGGTGGAGTAGAAACACTTCAAAGTTGCATAGATTCATTGGAATTAGTGAAATAATGGCAGAACACGAAGAAACAGCTATTAAAGTCATAAAAACAAAACTAAAAGGGGACGTTAGACTACTAGTAACAAATAAAAACACTATAAATGATATAATCCAAACATTAAAAAAAAAATTAAGGGTGAAACAGTTCAGGTAGCAGAGGCAAGATTAATGAATTTAAAACAAAATAGCAAGAACGCAAGTTTATTTATGTCAGAAATAGAAAATCTCACTAAATCATTAAAACGCGCATTCATAAAAGACAACGTAAACCCTGAAACAGCAAAGAAATATGCAACTCAAACAGCAGTGAAATCAATCATAAAGAACTGCGAAAACGAAAAGGTCAGAACAATAATAGAAGCAGGCAATTTTACTGAAATGAATGATGTTGTAGGTAAATTTGTAAATACATCTACAAATATGGAACAGGATCACAGCGTGTTTTATACTAATAGAAACAATTACACAAATACGAACTCGTACAATAATAATAGAAATTATAATAACAATTACCAAAATAGAAACCCAAATGGTAATACTAACTATAACAATACTAGGAATTACAATTACTATGGTAACAATTATAATCGAAGAAACTATAACAATAGAAATATAAAAACTAATTATCCTTATAAAACACAACAAGATAATAATGTTAAACTTACAAACGTAGAAGAAAATTCGGAAAACTCCGAGAGTCCTCTGATGTAAAAAATCGAACAAATAAAGTATACAGTTTAAATCACAACCTTAATAGCTACATAACTTTAAACTTTGACGATGTAGGACAATAAAATTACTATTTACATTACATTATATATTACACAGGAGCTGATGTATCACTAATAAAACAAAAAATACTAAGAAAAGACAATACAGTTGACATACACAGACGGACAAAACTTACAATTAGTTGAATAGGCAAAAACTTACTATTTAGAATAGCCGAAACCAAGCTCAAAGTTAGCAACCTCTCAACGAAACACACCTTCCAAGTAATAGAAAATGATTTTCCCATCCCATGTGACGGAATCCTGGGGCTTGACTTTATGTAAAAATTCAATTGCACACTCAATTATTCCACCAACAAACTGAGATTATCAAGGTATAAAATTATAATTAACATAGGGATCAGTCAAAACATACATGTGTTCCATATTCCATCTAGAACAGGAAAAATAGTACGCATTGCAATCTCCTCCACCAATAATAACACCTTTATCGCTAATCAAGAATTGCACCCAGGGGTATTCGTTGCAAACACAATTGCCTCTAAGACTAACCCATATGTACGCATATTAAATACTAACAACACAGACGTCCAAATTACAAACATACACCCAGGCCCGGACTGGGAAGCTAAGGGCCCACCGAGGATTCAAGTTGAAGGGCCCCCTATACTTACATCAAGTATGATCGTATATGTGAATAAAACAAAAACGACTTCTTACAAACAATCAAACAATTTTATTTGCCTATCTTTTTTCAACAACGCACTTCTACGTAAGGCGTAATTTTATTAGATTTTAAATCATATAACAGTCAAAAGTTTTTGAAGTAAATTGCTCTGTAAGGATAAGGCTTTAATAATGCGTTCTATTTCAATTTGATTCAAGTTTTTTTTTCAACTGCCATAAGCAAGAAAGTTTCTAAATGATTTTGCGTCAAACAGCTTCTCAATCTATTTTTGACATATTTTAAATTTAATGTGTCAAAAAAAATTTATAAGCAATTTTGTAAGTTTTTTCATGAAATGAGTAGCGTTGTAAAAAAAAATAACAGCAACCCGCACAATTTTTGCATGTCTTACAAGTTTTAGTAACATTCACTATCATCGTCGCAGTTTTGAGTCGCTTCTCCTTCATATTAATCCGCGAGACTGCTTGAAAGTAGTCCATTTTGAGGCAAAATCCTTCAAACCATTGTTTAAGCTCGGTGATGCAACTGCTCCGAATTTTTGTAAAATGTTGACAAAAGCTGCTAGAGAATTTTTGGGAAGAACATCCGCTACGATATGAGGAAAATTTTTCGGGTCGAGGCATGAGAAATCCGCGGCTAGTCTTCCATGTTTCGTAAACCGTGATTTGATTGCAGAAATGGTTTCATCAATAATGACATTGTGAACTTCTACTATAACAAAAGGTTCATCGATTGTTTCATCCCTGGTTTTCTCACCCGGTAACCTTTTTTTTGTACGGCGTTGATGCCCACGTAATGAAACTATGTGCAGTTGTTACCACCTGTAAAATGAATTAATCTTTTGTACATTATAAAACTACACTTTTTTAAACACTCTAATTCGTAATTTAAAGGCTTTTAATCCTCAAATTAAAAAGATGGTAAGACATTGAAGCATGGTAAAAATAAAAAAGTTCATCTAAAAACAAAGATCATAAATTCAGCTAAGTTTTAATTCGACAATGTTTGAAGGATAATGTTTCCATTAGAGAGAATTATGGAGACATTTGGGAGACTGAATTTGAGACTCGACTTTGATTCCACTCATAATAAAAACAATGATTAGCTTTGATATATCTCTGAAAGTTTTTGGAAGAAAATTAGAATCCTTTCACATGAAAATTTGATAACTTTTTGTACCTTGAATTCGAAAGAACATACACTAAGTGGTCAGGCCATCAAATTTTAACTTATAACTTCAATTACTAAAAACGTAGCATGTACCCAAGTACTGAACAATCAACATGGATTATATAAAGTTATATTTACCTTATCAAAGTCCCGTTGAATGTGTTCGAGAGATTCCAAAGTTAATGTAACCATCTTTTGGGCTTGAAGTACGTCCATTCCGTTTGTTTGCAAATAATTGGACAAACTTTTTGTAGCGGAAAAAATTGTTGAGTAAACATGTGCTGTTAAGATGGTTTCATACTTGAGTAACGAATTTGTCAAACACCGAGCTTGGAACCGCAGATCAACACTGAAGTTTTGGGAAGTTGCCAGTTCATCCAGTGTAAGTACATAGTATGTCGACGTATAGGCCTCCTGACGGGTCTCCAAAATCCCCAAATGTATTCGAAACTGCTTTGTCTTTCGACCACCAGCGTGTGTTGCCGATTACGACGAGACGTTTTTTAGTTAAATTATGTTTCAGGAAGACATCCATGCGCAGGTAGGATTGTTTGATGAATTCGCAATAGAATTCAAGAGTCCAAACAATGAGGTAAATTGGTGGTTGAGTTCTGTTACATCTGTGATTACAAGATTCAAAACGTGTCCATAGCACCAGACATGTAATTGGCCGGGAGAAATTTTAGACAACCACGCCGAGAAACCAGAGTATTTTCCTTGCCTATTTGCTGCTCCGTCTGTTGAATTGCCAATGCAGGATTGAATATCGATATTAAGTGATTGCAGTTCTTTTACTAGCAGATCGCAGATCGATTTGCCAGTTGATGAAGTGCAGTTGACGACGGAAATTAATTTTTCATGTACTTTATCAATGACGTATCTGACAATGATACTACACTGATCAGATACTGAAATACCCTGTGTAGTATTTAGTTGGATTGTAAACGAGTAATGTTGATTATGTAGTTATTTTCGAAATTAATGTCACTATTCCACCGCGCATTTTTTTCTTGATTGTTTCTTTTCTTTACTTTTTTTAATCACGTTGGCCAAATGCTTTTTGAGTATTTCATTAAATCTTCCGAGAAGCTTCAAATTTCAAGAAAATTTCCATGATCGAGATCATGGTCATCCAAAGAGTAGCCTGCCTCGTGTTTGTCCCCTCGGTAGCTTAATTCTCTTCTTCCAATCAGTTTAACAGTCTCGATAACTCTTTCTAAAACCTTTCTACGTTCAAGAATTTGCTCCTGTCTTACTGTCAGCATTTCACCTGATATAAGGGTGGGATATCTTTGGCCATTATGTACTGATTATAGGCAATGAAAGATATATTGTGCCGATCACTTTTTTCGTGCTCTTTTACCCGTTGAAATACGTGACGCCAATCTGTGTTTCATCAACAAAAACATTTTCTTCGATATCTTTGCTGAATGTCATGCCATGTCCAGATGTATTTCAGAAGGCCGCTGAAAGTAGTTCGTTTGAGTCACATTTATTGTCTCGGCAATCGGAACATTTTCATTTTCTACTTTATCATTGTTTTCCGCTGCATCTGGAATATAATCTTCTGGTGGTGTTGTGACTGGGTCGATTTTATCTCTCGAATCCACTGTCATTTCATTAGAGTCTTGGTTTGTACCTTCGTTTTCGAGTTTCAGGTTTGTGGAAATCAAGAAATATTTATTTATTATTTATTTATTTATTTTATTTATTTATTTACGTCAACTAAGTCAGCAGTCGACGAAAAAGCTTAAGCTAAAATACAAATAGTAATTAATTCATTAAGGTAGCTTAGCTATATGCACAACATCCCCGACCCGATGGAGGTGTTTTATTTGCAACAAGGTGCCAGCTATGCCCCGATTCACAGCCAATGTGGTCAGGGATGAGTTGCAGCCAATCAAATATCCAGTCCAGAATACTTTCAGTGGTTACGCTGTAGATAATTAAAAAGTATAGCGCGAAGAGAAGTGACAGATAGATGAGGAGAAATAAGGTGAGAAAGGTTGTTAAAAGATTGGCAAAGAACACGAAGAGGTTCGTGAAGAGAGTAGTTAGTCAAACATCTACTAAGGTGAAGAGGAAAAAAGTTTCTGGTCCGATGTGAGGGAACACAAAAATATAGCGTATCTAGTAAATTGGTAGAACTGACTTCGCCGTTGACTACTTTATGTAGAAAGAGAATCCCAAATACGAGCCTACGGTTGTAAAGTGAAGGAAGATTAATAAGAAGAAGTCTGTCAGAATAAGAAGGTAGGCGAAGATTCGGGTCCCAATTAAGACCGCGTAACGCAAACTTAAGGAATTGCTTCTGTACCGATTCAATACTACGCTGGTGAACATCATATTGAGGGTTCCACACTGGTGAGCAATATTCTAGAGTAGGGCGAACTAACGAAGTGTATAAAACCTTTGTCACATATGGATCATCAAATTCTTTGGCCCAACGTTTAATGAAGCCAAGAAGACTGCATGCTCTATTAACAATTGAAGATATATGAATATTAAAAGAAAGTTTTGGGTCAAACATAACGCCTAAGTCTTTAAATGATGGTACACAATCTAACAGAACAGACTTAATAGAGTATTGAGTTAGGAACGGCGACAAACGACTGAAAGTCATAAAAGAGCATTTAGAGGCATTAAGGTGTAATTTATTAACGTGACACCAAACACAGAACGCATCGAGATCTGATTGCAAGTACTGTTGGAAAGAAGGATCATTATATGAATAGCAAATCTTCACGTCATCCGCAAACATGAGCACGCGTGAATGAGCCAAGGCCAAAGGCAAATCGTTTATAAACAAGGTAAATAACAGTGGGCCCAGATGACTGCCTTGGGGGACACCTGACGTAACTCGAACAGTTTTAGACATCGAGGAACGAAAAGACACCTTTTGGGTTCTGCCAATAAGATACGACTTTAACCAAGCCAATAGTTTCGGGGAAAAACCCATGATGTTAAGTTTCATGAGAAGCAAGGAATGATCAACCGTATCGAAAGCCTTACTAAAGTCAGTATAAATAACATCAGTTTGACACTTTTTACGGAAGCCATGGTGTACAAGGGTAGTCAATTCTAAAAGGTTGGTAAGCGACGAACGACCTTTCATGAAGCCATGCTGACAAGCAGAAATAGCGGATCTGGATAGGTGTTGAAGGGAAGACGTAATAATTTTCTCAAACAGCTTAGGTATTGCCGAAAGTTTGGCAATGCCACGGTAGTTAGAAATATCCGATTTGTTACCCTTTTTAAAAAGCGGAATAATAAAAGACTCCTTCCAAATATCAGGGAAGCGACAAGTCTCACTCGATATAAAGAATAACCGAGATAAAGGCTTAGATAGGGAAATCGAACACATTTTAAGGATGCAACTAGGTATATTATCAGGCCCGGGTACGAAGGAAGACGTCATAGATGACAAGCTAGAGATAATACAGTCTTCAGTAATATTAGGAAAAAACATACAATTTAAATGTGGAATTGTGAAGGGATAAGGTGTGGGATCCGAAGCAGTAGAAGAATAAGTCGGCTGAAAGAATTTAGCAAACAGATCTGCAATATCTGAATCACAATTAGCAGTCTGGTCATTAAGTCTGAAGGTGGAAGGTAGTAAATTACAGCGTCTTTTGGAATTAACAAAGTTATAAAATCTTTTGGGGTTCTTATAAAATTCAACCTTACAGCGAACGATATAATTATTGTAGCATTGAGTATTTAAAAGGCAAAATTGAGATTTGGCTACACAATAATTTGCATAGTCAAGTCGCGAACCAGTTTTTTTAAATCTTTTAAAATATCTCGATTTATTACTACAGAGATTAGAGAGCCTGTGAACCAGACTGGCGCACTGGAGACGGTAGAGACATTCACATAAGGAACGCATTTATCAATTAGAGAATTAAGAGCAGAGTAGAAAAAATTTACTGCACAATCTATATCACAGCACTCAAATAGAAATGACCAATCAAAAGAGAAAATAAGGCTGTTAAGAAGATTGAAATTTGTTTTACGAAAACATCTGCGACGAGAATTTGAGATGTTATTGAATGAATTATTAACGGAATTGTAAGAAATAGTAATTTCAATGGTAGGGTGATAAGTATCTTCAGGCTTCACTAGGGCCTGTGTTTGTGATACAGCACTAACAGTGGGATCAGAGACAAAAACAAGATCGAGGATTCTTTTAGAAGAGTTAAGAAAAGAATTCAACTGATATAGCGGACATTCAAGTAGGCTATCAAGAAAAACATGTTGAGATGAAGGAATTAAGAAAGATAGATTATCATCAGCAAGCCAAGGAACATTAGGCAAGTTAAAATCACCTAAAGCTATAAAAAAATCACGATCTTTAAGACGACTAAAAATAGTTCGCAAAGCATCAGCATGGTGCATGTAGATCATCATATCAGAAGCTGGAGGAATGTATGAACAAGAGATATATAAGCTAAAGTTAGAACATGTAACTTCGACGCAAATAACCTCAACACCTAAGGGGAGATCAATCGGCACAACACTTGAGCACAGATTCGAGTTGACTGCAATGAGTACTCCACCGCCACGACGACCAACACGATCAAGCCTATAAGAAATAAAGTTATTAGAAAGAATTTCATTATCCAAAACAGAGGAGTTAAGCCAAGTTTCAGAGAAAGCTAATATGTCAGCCGAAAAGGTTTGGCTATCGCAGAATAGTTTCGAGAGCTTGGTAAGAAGTCCTCTTACATTTTGATAGTGAATGCAAAGACTAGACGTTATTAGTTTTTTGAAGCAGAAGATACATTAGGAAGGTGGACAGGCAAAGGGCGGGAGCGCTTATTGGGCGCAAATTCGTGTACAACTAGGCCCTCTGGCCAAAAGTTAGGGTCAACCATAGCTGAGAAATACTCATTTGGTACAGTAATTTTAAAAGAGGAGATTTCGCGAGGCCTAGAAAACTTAAACTTTTGAATTAAAACCTTAGCAGGGCATATATTACTAATGTAAGCTGCCACAGACGATTCAGAAGTATCTGGAGCAAGCCTAGAGATAAATAATTGTTTACGATGAGGCACTACAGTTAGTGGAGGCGGAGGAGCATTGGGATCCGCAAGTGATTGAAAGCCAGCATGATCCAGTAATTGATCAGAGTTCCCGTGAGGGATAGATTGAGGTACACCAGGGCTTGTAGTGGGTACATCAATCTGAAAAGAAGAGCATAAAGAGGGACAAGAAGATGGTGTAGGCGAAAGTAAAATGGGAGAAGATGTAATAGAAAGTGCGGGCGACTGCTTATGAGGCAACTCAAGGGTACATTTCTTGGGCAATTCCTTAGAAAGTGGATCAAACTTGAATTGCGACAATAAATTTATGCTAGAGTCACACTCATTAGACAGCTGTTTGGCCATTTTATTTAGAGAAAGAAACTTTAAACGAAGATCCCTGTACATTCGGCTAAAATCAAGCTGCTGGCTGGCACAAGATGGGCAAGTCCAGCGCATTAAGCCAAGCTCAGGCTTAGACACAGACAAACCAGAAAATTTGTCGTAATCACGGCCGTTGAGGCCAGCACATTTTAAGTGAATAAGATTGTCGCAAAGCCAACACGATATTGCTCTATACTCATCGTCAAAACGATCAGAATGCTTGCAATTGGGTAGACAACAAGCCATTGAAAAGCCAAAATAAACACAAGGCAAAAAAAAACAACAAAAAAAATATATATAAAAATTTAAATAAACAGCACAAAGATAATTATCGATAAAAAATCAATAATTACAAATAAAACAAAGAGACAGCTAGAGTACACAGCACAAGAGAGAGTGCAAGAACAGTTATAAGACGAGCTTTGAGAGGCGGCCTTAGAAAAGTAATTACGCGGGAGGGAAGCTGAGCACAAGCACAAAGCAGAGAGAACAACAAAACCACTAGCACTGATGGTATGATGGGGGCGATGAGGGGAGCAACTGCAGAAGCAATGACGGGAGAGAACAATAAGAAAAAAATAAAAACAATTTAGATGCACCAAACACTAATCACAAAAAAGAAAAAAACAATTATAATTCAAACCTTGCAGTTTAGCCTACTCGAGGTCAATCTTCCAAAAGAAGATTATTTCCAAGGCAACACAAAAAGGTGAGCAGGTTGTCTGTATAGCTATTGAACTACCAAAAGTGGTTACTGCAATTACATTAACAAGAACATTTACATGAACAAGAATTCTATTTTTAAATCAAACCTTGCAGTTTAGCCGGCTCCAGGTCAATCTTCCAAAAGAAGATTATTTCAAAGGCAACACAAAAAGGTGAGCAGGTTGTCTGTATAGCTATTTCAAGAACTACCAAGTTCTATCATCAGCAGACTTTGCTAAAGAATTCCGGAATTGCAATAGCCATACCATGTCTTCAACGCTAGAATTGGTTGGGAATTGTTGTAACAACTAAATGAAGCGAAAAAAGTTGGTAAAGCCTACAAAACCGAAGACCACCTGTGCATACCCGTAGTTTTTCGTAAATGCAAGTTGTGAGGGAAATATTTTTTACGAATGTGAAATGATTTTAGTGGGAATTTTTGTGGTACAAAGTGACTCACTTTAATCATATAATTAAAATTGGTATGTAAATAATAGAAACATACGTCACAGCTATCGTTTTCCGCTAATGGTGCTGATCCTTGCGGTGATGAAGTAGAAGCTTTTGATGACGTTCTTCGAAACATTTCAGTTAGAAGTTTGCATTTCTTCGCCTCTTCCCTTAGCGATTTCACTTCTTGCAGGTGGCGTTTTTTTGCTCCCGATTTATATTTCCTCTTATTCAGCATGATTTGTCGTTGATCATTTAACATAAACATTTTTTACATTTCTTATTCTTTTTATATTTCTGTTTTGAAATATTCACGAAAAGTTTTTATTTTATGTCGACGGACAAAATTATCTAGCTCATTGTTGGAATTAATAAACGACTTGTCATGATATTGCAGAAAGTGCTTTAATAAACCGTGATAATCAAAATTCCTGACAAACATATGTAAATGTAAAGATGATGTGGGCACACTACTCTTAGATTAACCCTATTATGGAAAGAGAGGCGTGTAGCAGCTGAGAGTGAGTGGCAACTTCGTGATCTACGAATCGTGAAAGGGAGATGAAGAGCGTCAGAAAAGAAGTTCCGATAGCGTTCTGCAGTTATGAAATTAATTATTAACTTTTAAGAAACACTATATATATATTACACCTCAATTTTAAACATTCAGTTAATATTATGAACAATAAACTACTTTGAACATCATATTAACTTCACATAAATATCATTAAGAAAAATGTGAAAACCATTAATTATTGAAAAATCCCACAAACTTCCCAAAGTATAGCTTTGGTAGGAAAATCTAAATAAAAAGTATACAATTACAGGAAATTGAAGGCGCCCCTATACGTCCTGGGCTCAGGCCTTTTGTTTATTCTATATACGAACAGAAAATTTTTTATTATGAACTTTGTGTTCTGGACCTTGGTTAAAATAAAATCAGTTCTCTGCTACACAATGTTTCTTCAATTTTGAAAACAATGTCTAAAGTTCCAGTAGCTTACACGGCTTCTGAATTTCAGGGGCTCCAGCGTCCATCAGTTTATTACGGTTAAAAAATTATTCGTAATGAGAACCTCGTTTGAAGGGCCCTGTGGCGCACGGCGTTTGGTTTGTATTAAAACAAACTTAAGTTACAGTTTTTATAGCGGTCGGTTTATTTAGCGATATTTTAATATGTGTGAAGTAATTATTTGTTATTCGATCTTCGCTTTGACGACGCGTGATGTGCTTTAAAAAAGTTTGTCGCTTTTTCCCCTGGTGCCATCACATACTGACGCCAAACTCTCGATTGGTCCCCGCTCGTCTTTTCCAGGGTTGCCAACCCCAGTATTTTCAGGGCTGCCAACCCCAGCATTTTCAGGTTGACGGTTATTATTTAAATTTATAATGACGGCGGTAACAGTCCCCCACCCGTGAACGACCTCAGGATGTTCACTCTCCTTTAATCGGACGTCTAGAACAGCAATTTTGGAAACGGGGCGTACAATGGTTCCGTTTGGTGTCCATATGGTAGCTCTGCGAACTTGGCCATCTTTAGCGGTTATGACATCGATTATGCGGCCTTTTGGTTACAGGTTCCTCGGCAGATTATCGTCCACGACAATAACTACATCTCCGATATCGACTGGCGGACGCTTAGTAAACCATTTGCTGCGCCGAGTTAATGTTGGTGTGTACTCCTTCACCCATCTTTTCCAGAGGCGATCAGCAAACGATTGCGTTTGATGCCATCGTAACCTTAGGTCGACCACATTTCCTGATACTGGTTTATAGCCAGCTTTTGATACCAGAAACAAGTGGTTGGGTGTAAGCGCTTCATCGTCACCTGTATCTAAAGAAACAAACGTTAGAGGCCTGGAGTTATTTATAAATTCGGCTTCCATTAGGGCACTTCGAAGAGTTTCGTCATTAAAGTTGCAAGAGGGGCAAATGGCCTTTAGGACAGATTTTACAGATCGGACCAAATGCTCCCACGCTCCTCCCATGTGGGGTACGGCTGGTGGGTTAAAACGCCATTTTATAGCTTCATAGTGAACGGCGATTTGATCGAAGTCAATCATCATAAGTTCCTCCTTCACTAGTTTTTCCGTAGCTTTGAAATTGGTTCCGTTGTCGGAGAAGATTTCTCTCGGTGTGCCACGTAGTGCCATAAAGTTTTTTAGGCACATTATACATGAGCTCACATCGATTAATGAGCTTGACTTGTCCACTACTGATTTGTCTTTGAGCGAATGGATTCATTTGAGTACGTCGCTAATTGGGCCTGTCTGCATAAAAGAGATTTTGCCGCGTGTATATTTTCGGGGCTTAGGGTTTGTGGTAGAGGCTTCCCGAACACTTAGCGCGTAACCTTTGGGCGTACAGCATAACGTTGGCCACTGCTCGATATAGGCGCTTCCAGTCAGAAAAGTATTCTACTGCAAAATCGAAATGGTTAAGCTTTACTATGATGAATTCATTCTTACGCAATTCGATTTGCTGTGGGACATTCTCAGATATTCCTCTTTGATCTGGCCACTTGTCGTCAGACAGTCCTAGAAAATCGGGTTCTTTAATCCAACGAGATGCGTCTGGTACTTTAAAAAATTTTGTGGCTAAGTCTGCAACGTTTTCATTTGTGCTAACCCAGCGCCATTGGTTTGGGCTGGTTTTGTCGATTATCTCGCCCACTCTATGCATGACGAATGACTGGAGCCTCCTTGGGTCCATGGTTAACCAGTTAAGGACCGTTTTAGAATCGGACCGATATGTGCAGGAATCGATTCTTAGGCCTCGGGTGCTCAGTATACGCATCGTTAGGCCTACTCCCATGACGGCTGCCAAAAGTTCCATTCGAGGTGTAGATACAGGTTTGAGTGCAGCTACTTTACATTTGGCTGCTACCAACACTGTTCTGATGTTTTGACCTTGTTTAATGCGAAGATAGGTTACTGCGGCGTAGTCATGTTCGCTTGCATCTACGAAGGTGAAGGTCTACCTGGCTTTCGTTTAACAGCAGAGCAGAGTAGTGACGTGGAAATTCTAAATTGCTGGCTTGTAGTAGAACACCTTTCCATTGTCGCCACTGTTCGAGGAGTTGTTCGGGTAAATCTTCGTCCCATCCTATTCCTGTGCGCCAGACCTTTTGAAGCAGCATTTTAAGGCCCACGGTGTAGCACGATAATAAACCGAGGGGATCAAATATAGACATCAGTACTTGTAAAACCTCACGTTTCGTTTGCGCTATTTCATAGGTTAGGACGTCTCGTTTTAATCTCAAAAATCTGAAGATAAACTTAAAAACGTCATTATTTGAGTCCCAATACATACCGAGGACCTTTTCAGGGTTCCCTAAATCTTTGGGGTGTTCATTTATTTGCTGTTCTCCTAGATTTAGGAGAACAGATACAGAGTTTGAGCACCAATTTCTTATTTGGAATCCACCATCGGCATGTATGTCTCTAACTGATGATGTAACTGTTATGGCTTCGAGGTCATTTTTGAAACTCTCGATGAGGTCGTCCACGTAGTGGGCCTTTGTAATGGATTCGAAAGCTCGTGGATTATTGATTTGGAAATTCTCTGCATTTTTATCGCGTACATAGTGGGCAATACAAGGGGCGCAATTAATTCCGAATGTCATCGCGCGCATAACGAAGATCCTTGGAGTGTTCTCGTTTTTATTGAGCCATAAGAACCGCTGGACGTGCATGTCGCTTTCCCGAATGTTTATTTGATGAAACATCTCGGCTATATCTGCGCACACGGCAATCCGTCCTACTCTGAAGGCCATTAGAACAGAAGTCAATGGATTTAGGTAATCAGGCCCAGTAAGCATAAAATCGTTAAGTGATTTTCTATGACTTTTGGCGGCGGCATCCCAAACTAGTCGTATTTTGTTTGGCTTATTCGGATTTAAAGCAATAAATATTGGGAGATACCAGACGCGTTCCATTCGATCGGATACCTCTTCTGGTCTGAGCTCAAATGCGTATCCTTTTTCTAATAGATTGTCAATTTGTGATTGAATTTTATCAAACAGTTCCGGCATTCTTTTAATTTTGGCCCGTAGGCATTCGAGGCGTTTCAGCGCTGCGTTATAGCATTCGGGTAAAACGACTGTGTCGTCTTTCCAGAGTAGGCCGACTTCGTATCGACCATTGATCTTTTTGCAGGTATCTTCGAGAATGCCTTTGGCTCTTTTGTGGTTTTTTGATTGCAATTCTCTAGATACGATTGGTTCCATTGTGAAACTTTCCTTTATGGCATTATCTATTTCACTAAAATTGCATTCGCAATGATGCATTGTTACGTGTTTGCTTGAGTTTGTTGATCCTTGGATGCACCATCCTAATGTGCACTTTGGAGCAATGGGTTCGTTTCGTCTGCCCTAGCGCATTCTGCGGGGTATTGCTAGATTCCAAGTGTTGCTGCCGATTAAAATTAGTGGTGTACCGTTTTGGTACGACTTTAGCGGCAAGCCACGCAAATAAGGATATTGCTTGGATAATTCTTCAACATTGATGGTTTGTTTTGGCAATCCTAATTTCTTTCCTGAGTGGACGTTGTAGAGCCATAGCTTTTTGTCAGTTCCCGCTTCCGAGATTTGTAGGTGGGTCTTAACGGAGTACTCTTCATTTCTGGTTTCTTCACCGGTCCATTGCAGGCAAATTGGCTCTGGCGTTAAAGAGACTTTCAGTTTGTCCAAAATGTTTTCATCGATGAGAGTGACTGATGAGCCCTCATCCAAAAATGCGAACGTGTTAAATGTTACATTGGCTCCATACAGTTTGATGGGTACAACGCGGAAAAATTGCCCTTCCACTACGTTGTCTTTATGATGAGCAGTAACAACTTCGGTTCTGCCTTTGTGAAGAAGCAGGTGATGTTTGGAGTTGCAATTGTCAATTCCGCAGTCACGATTAGAGAAGCATTTACGGCGGTGACTTTTGAGGCACCTGTAGCATACTTGGCTTCGTTTATTATTCGTTGTCTATTGTCAACGGACAGTCGCTTGAAGCTTTGACATAGAGCAACCTGGTGATCCGTGCAAGCACACATCACGCGTTGTAACTTCGGCTTACAGTTTTGTTGCCGCCCATTCTCTTGATTATTTTGTCCTTCCTGTGGTTGTTGATGTGCTTGCGAGTGTGTGTTGACGTTATTGGCCTTAATGCTTTGGCCAGGCATTACAGTGGCTGCGGCCTCAGCTATTTTGTACAACCAATCGCTAAATGATTTTATAACCGGGATGGATCCGGTACGTGGATGCATAGCCCAGTTTAACTTTTGCTGGGTGGGTAGTTTATCGATAAGTTCTCGAAGGAGCATCGGGTTATTTAAATGTGAGGTTAAATTGCACGCTTCCATGGTTGCACATGCGTTTCTCACCGCCATTGCGAAATCAACGATGGATTCTAATTTATCCTTGTGCACGTTTATTTTTCTTATTTTGTCGATCAACCGATCGAGTATTTGCTCTGGGCGTCCAAAGAATGTCTTGAGCGTATTAATGACATCAGGAACCAGTATTGGCACCAGTAGCTTATCACGAACTAGTTCGTAGGCTTTACTTTTGAGGCTCTTCTGAAGTCTTAGCATGTTTTCAGCGTTTGAAAACCCCGCTATACGGCAGCTGTTCTCCTACATGCTAATAAAGATTGGCCAGTCGTCTGGATTTCCGTTAAAGATGGGTAGATCTGCGGGTAAAACTTGCCTTGCGGCTAGCTAAGAAGCAGTAGGTCCATTTAATTGGAAACACGTTACCTGCGTTCTTTGCTGCTGTGCAAGCAAGTTTTATTTTTGCTCGATGTATCTTTTCTCGGCTTCCCGCCTTTCCTCCAGCATTGCCAACATCAAATAATTTGAGCTTGGCGATTGAGTTTGCTTGACAAAATTTACTTTACCGAGATAAGGCGTATTTGCCGCGTGGGATTCGGGGCATTGTTGTTCGGTGGCTTTCTTGGCATTTGGTATATTGGGCGATCCTGTTGACGGGTCACGACCAGTGCTTGTTGATGCCACGTTGTCCAGCGCTTGTTGGCAGCTGTTGCAAATCCATTCAGCCTCTGCTATTGAGCTATTGACTCCAGCAAGTGCGAGGGGTACCATTTCTGGCAATTGTCGCATTGAACCCAATGTTGGGTACTACTGTTTAGGCGACTCTTGTTACAGGCACTACAAATGTCTTGATCTTTATTCGTGATGCTTTGGATTTGTTTTAGTCTATTGATTTCCGATTATATTGAGCCTTGAATTTATCCCCTGCAATTTGTGCATGTACTACTAAAAGTTCTTTTACACATGCATGGCTTTAAGCACTTTATGTTGTGTAGTTACGCTCTAATAAACATGTGTATGTGTGTCTTTATGTATTTGCACTCTATACATATGGTGAAATTCGGGCACGCGGAAATTTTTTAACCTCAATAAACTTTTTTAAAGAAATGTGGAGCACGGGGTTTGGTTTGTATTAAAACAAACTTAAGTTACAGTTTTTATAGCGGTCGGTTTATTTAGCGATATTTTAATATGTGTGAAGTAATTATTTGTTATTCAATCTAAGCTTTGACGACGCGTGATGTGCTTTAAAAAAGTTTGTCGCTTTTTCCCCTGGTCCCATCACATACTGACGCCAAACTTTCGATTGGTCCCCGCTCGTCTTTTCCAGGGTTGCCAACCCCAGTATTTTCAGGGCTGCCAACCCCAGCATTTTCGGGTTGACGGTTTATATTTAAATTTGTAATGACGGCGGTAACAGGCCCCTAGTGTCTAACTGGTATATTGCTACATTCAATTTCGGTTTTTCAAGAACATTTTTCTATACTATTTTCGTTTTAAAGGGCCCCAGTCTTTTCCAGTCTGACAGAGCCTGTGAACGACAGGGGCCCCAGCGCCAATCGATTTATCATGGTACAAAAATGATTCTTACTGGGAACCTCGTACGAAGGGCCCTAGTGACTAAAAACTGCTACTCTACTACATGAAATTTCATAAAATGGGTCATTGAGGGACCACCGGGCATTTGCCCGGTTGGCGGTGGGCCAGTCCGGGCGTGCGTACACCTATTAAATTAAAATTTGTCCGATTATGAAATCCTAAAAATAGACAAACCACATGATTCAAAACATAAAACCACCATAATTAACAAACTAGCCCCCATTTTCCCGACTTCGTGAAGGAGCCTCTACATAAATTATGCTCACAATTTGGTGATGTATTCGCAATAGAATCTGAACGCATCTCCTCTAACAATTTCTATTAACAAATATCAAAGAAGCTAACTTCGGCAATGCCGAAGTTTATATACCCTTGCAGTCCTTGGCAATAATTTTTTTACATTTTGAAATTTCTTTCCCTGCAACTCAATTCATCAACGCACAAGCAAAACATTCAAATTATTTTTCTTTTTTCTACAAATTTTTCTTCCATCATTCCGTAAGCAAAGCACAACACGCATACACATACATACAGTTCGTGTAGCGCTGCGTCTGTGTGTGTGTATGCATGTGCTCTGTTTGATTTGCTGATGACGTAGTAGGCAGCAAGCAGCGCTGCCGGCAGCGGTTGAACAATTTTGTATTGACTGTGACTTGTGTTCTATTTATCCGATCAAATTCAAATTTTGGGATCTGAGATTTTTACAAACAATTGACCAATTTTATAATACCCTCTGCAAGGGTATAAAAATTAAGACAAAGACACAACACCAGACTACACTAAAAACTACAGAATAGAGCACAGCCCAAAAAAAAGGATCAATAAACAAGTAGGCAAATTGATCAATGATGATATCATTGAACCATCGATGTCTGAGTTCAGTAGTCCGATTTTATTGGTTCCTAAAAAGTCGCTACCTGGCAGCAATGAAAAAAGTTGGAGATTGGTAGTTGATTATAGAAAAAATAATAAACAAGTAGAAGCGGATACATTCCCACTACCCAGAATGGACGATATCCTCGACTAACTGGGTCGCGCTAAATACTTCTCTTGTTTAGACCTAATGCCAGGAGATCATCAAGTAAAATTAGAAAAAAACTCTCGGCATATAACATTATTTTCCACAGATAAGGGCTCATTCAGATTCAAGCGATTACCATTTGGATTAAAAATTTCACTAAACTCATTTCAAAGAATGATGTCCCTTACATTCACTGGTCTAACACCATCCCAAACATTCCTTTATATGGATGATCTAATTGTCATTGGGTGCTCTGAAAGTCACATGATTACCAATTATCAAGTCTACAAATACTTCAATACCCGGACTTCAATAAACTTTTTAGTATTACAACTGATGCAAGCAAGATCGCATGTGGAGCCGGCCTTAGCCAAGAATATGATGGACTTCAATTACCCGTATCATACTCATCTAAAGCATTTAACAAAGCGAAAGCAATAAGTCAACAATAGAGCTGGAATTAACAGCAATACATTGGGCAATTCAATAATTCAAACCATACATATACGGAAAAAAAAATCATTAACACATAAGGAAAACAAAATTTTCAATAACAGAATAGAAATACAAAGAATATATGATATATAAATAAAGAAAAATGAAGTAAGTAAGTCGTCTCGCCGACTTAGGTATACCATACACTAGTAAAGCAAATATTTCAAATTTATTAGACAAAAGCATTTTCACATGCTTTTTATTACAAGCTTATCTTAGTATCTCGCTCACTCAAGCATACGAGCACCCTAGCGCCCCCACCAGCCAACGGCCAACTCCGGCATTATGGAAAAATGTTTATATACATAACTTGGATATTTTTAGTCCGATATTGATCAAATTTGCTATTTTGCGGGGCATTAGTATCAAATTTCAGTGTGCCAAATTTGATTCTACAAGGTAGAAAATTACGAGAAATAATCGAGTTTTTCAAATTTCGGGGACAGAAAGGGGCGTGGCAAAATCTTTATACATACAAAATGTGCGCATTTACTAAACGAATATACATACCAAATATGGTGTCTCTAGCTGCAATAGTTTTTGAGATAATATGGTGTCTCTAGCTGCAATAGTCTTTGAGATAATATGGTGTCTCTAGTTGCAATAGTTTTTGAGATAAACGTTTTTTTTTTAATTGCGAGGGCGGATCCGAGATCTACGCGTTCATACGGACGGACGGACAGACGGACATGGCTAGATCGACTCGGCTGTTGATACTGATCAAGAATATATATACTTTATGGGGTCGGAAAAGCTTTCTTCTGCATGTTACATACATTTTGGAGACTTTAATATACCTTTTTACCCTATGGATGTATGGTATAATTACTCTCCTTCAACATAGGCGATTTGATCATTAATGGAAGAATAGATCTAGATCTATTCCTTCCAAGGCTTGAAAAAGAAGCCGGTGCTCAAAAAATGTATAAACTGAAGGTAGACATGTCACAAAACCTTTTTAGGTCACTTACACTTAATGAATTAAAACAAAAATGAAAAGGCACATTTAACCAGAGGGCCGGGGCTAACTTCGAGTTTTTATACCCTTGCAAGTTGTCTGGTACCCTTACCCTTTGACCGCGCCGAATTTTGTATTACTTTGCAAGTTGTTTGGTACTCTTTCCTCACTTATAGCCGTCTTAGTGGAAAAACGTTTTATCAAAAAATAGTAATGTTTGCAAAAGACCGGCTCACAATCTTAGCATAGGAAAAACGAATTTATTGATAAAAGTCACTTGTTCGTGGAGGGGCGGAAGGATGTGTTAGTGTACAACTTTGGCGGGTGCCAATTTCTTCTGGGGTCTGGTGAATGGTGAGTGAATTAAATTAATTCTGATTTATTTCATTTACAAGATATCCCGACACACACGAATTGGTTCGGGTTAAAAAAGTTACAAATCTCAAAATAAAATTGCCAGGAAAAAGAACGGGTGTTCGGATGAAAAACTCGTACGCAATTAATATGGTGATGCCCATCAGAAAATCAAGTTACGTCCCTCAGAGTGACCGTAGCCGACGAGGATCGAAAACCCTCCTCACTGCTCTTCGCCGCTCACTGCTGTTCACCCGGTGGCGGGAACATACCGCCCCCTTAAAACATGTTGCAATCGTCACCCTTGACATATGTAGGATGGGGGACGGCAGCGTCCTGGAGCGCCTAGATCCCACAGAAGCTGGAGACGAACCATCCGAACACTGTGCTTTGGGCTGCGGGAGTACCGTTATAACCTGGCACACAGCCTGGTTGGATGACCTCAGGATAGAGATGCGCCGCGAGCACCACGGACACCGACGCCGGCGGATAAAAATTGGGGTCGGCCAGGATCAGAGTGGCGAATTTTTCACGGGCCGGCGTCGACACTTCCCGGATGGGAGTGCGGATGAGCAGGTCCTCTTCGACCCTGAATGTTCCGCCGGAACGTACGATGGGACCTCGACTCGATGACGGCCTTGGTCACAGCCAGCCTCAGGGACCGGGCAAACGAATGATTCATCCGACTCTCAGCCGCACACGCATCGAGCAGGAATCGTGTCTCGAAGGACTACGAACTGTTCCCCAACCAGATGACTGCTGTTGGCATGACAGTCGTCGTCCTTGCTTGGAGCAGGGAGAACATGGAGATCTTGGGGGCGCCTTCTGGCGAAGCGGAGAGTCGGAAGCTGATCGGGAACGGGGTTGTGGCGGTGGCGCATCACGTCCGGGGGAGGTTGACTGGCTGCGACGCCGGACTAGGAAGCGTCGTCTCGGCGGTTGGTCGGCCCTATGGATCAGGGTGTGATGATTTTGCCCGCATTGTCGGCATCCATGGCGACTGCGGCACGCTTAGGACGAGTGCTCGTGTTCCAAGCAATTGTGGCAGTACTTATTGATGACAACCGCCCGGAGCCGCTTTTCACCACGGAGGAGAAATTACGGAGGGGAAAATGGATTAGTCGATGCACGGGAACGAACAACATGCACGGAGACGAGGACATTTGGAAGGAACATAAAGGAACTGGAAACCATTATGGTTTTTTAGGCTCAGGACTCCTTTTGTCTTGCAGCAGGATGAGCTTTGCTACGGGTCTTCGGATAGACCCACGCGCTGTTGTGACATCAGCCACTCGGACGAGGCCTTCAGCCCCGGTAAGAGTGCGCTCAATTCGTCCTAATCGCCACTCGTTGGAGGGGAGGCTATCTTTGGACACGATCACGAGGTCGCCTGGCTGAAGACTGCGAGCCGGTGATTTCCACTTATTCCGTTTGTGGAGCTCCTTAAAGTATTCGCTCGTCCAATGGCGGCAGAAAGCCTGATGGATTGCCTTCAGTCGCTGCCATCGGTTGTTTAGCGACATAGGCTCTACTAGGATCTCCGGTTCCGCAATGGGTAAGAGCGGTCCTCCAATAAGAAAGTGTCCCGGGCTCAATGGCAGCAGATCTTCTGGCTCCTCGCTCATGGGAGAAATTGGCCTGGAGCATAGAAACGCCTCGATTCGACACAGGAGAGTGGAAAGTTCCCCGAACGTGTACTTTATATTAGACGAGGAGTTGTTAAATAGGGCTTTAAAACTTATGACCCTGCCTCCCACAGTCCTCCCAAATGGGGGGCGCTCGGCGAAATGAAATGCCAGGATAAAATATGTTTGAGTCTGTAGTCGTCGACTATGAACGATGCAAACTTTACACCCCTTGATCTGGGACTTCACCAGAATCTTAATCCGTGGAATCAGGATTTGGTTCGCAGATACCGCACCGTTAGTTGACGGCCGCCATGCAACGTGATGCGGTGGGCGAATTCGACAAGCAGGCGCGTGAAATGAGTATTGTAGGGAAGGAGAATCGGGTGACGTTCATCGTACCGGAGGGACTCAGAGGCCCGGAGTCGTCCCCAGGAGCGGACTATGCAATGTTGGTCGAGAAATGGGTTGAAATTGAGTAGCGTGCTGGATGATGGAAGCGGTCGCCCTTCGCCAAGGGCTCGTATCTCCGCGACGTATTCTCGACGATGGCAGATCCGAATCAAGGCGCGCTCAGCGGAGAGCAATTCGTCATTGGTGAGGTGGACCGTGGAAGGCGTCGAAATCCTTTTAGCGGCGAAGCGCAGGATGTATGAGGTGACTTGTAATGCCCTACCATAGTTCGAGAACCATTCGCTAACGTCGTCGATAAGAGTGGTCGCGGTGGTGTGGCACTGGACTCGTTGCTCCAGCTGAGTGTCTGGAAGTTCACTATTGAGAGTTGGCCAGTACTCCGGATCCCGCCGGAGCCAGTCCGGCCCATGCCACCAGAGGCTACTGGCCGATAGCTCGGCCGCATAGACTCCACGGCTTGCCAGATCAGCGGGGTTGTCCTCGGAACGCACATGTGACCAGCGCTGGGCACTGGTGCTTTTGGAGATGCTAGATACGCGATTGGCCACGAAGGTGGACCAACTGCACGAAGGTTTATTAAGCCAAGCCAACACAATGGTGGAGACGGTCCAAAACTGGAAGGATGAAGGTGGGATTGGAAGTTCAGGAACGATCGACGCCCAGAGATCGGCTAGCAAAACCGCTCCGCACAACTCCAGCCGAGGCAGCGAGACTGTTTTGACCGTGGCTACACGGGTCTTAGCCGTTAATAAAAGGACGCTTGCCTGATCGCGATACCTAACACGCACATATAGGGCTGCTCCGTACGCTTTCTGTGACGCGTCACAGAAGCCATGAAGCTCCCATGAGAGAGTATCGCTGGAGTTTAGCCAACGGGGGATGCGGAGTTGACTGAGGGGTCGACTCGGATTTGTAGATACATTTGCGTGATGTCGGCATTAAAAACGAACTGAAACAACCGCCATTTTAGTACTTTAAGCGTGGCCCGGTGTGTAAGACATCGTTAAGGCTGATTCCTCGTGTGGATGGGCTTGACGCGTTGAATACCACGCGTAACTTGGTGGTGGTGCTGTCGGGCTTAAACACCGCGTGATGTGTGAGATAGAAGCTTTTCCCATCCTGAGGTGGCGTCACCCGAATCATATGGCCCAATTCCTCGTACTCCTGAATGATGGCATCGTACTGTTTTTAGTTTTTTTTCCGGACTGACTCGAGTCTGTGCAGCGGAACCTACCCGAGACACCGGAGGATCAGGCATAATAGCTCCACATAGAACTCATCCAAAGATAATTTCTAAACCGACTAAATCACCAATATCCTTTTTGATCCGCTCTACGAGGATGTTGGGAAACAGGTCTACTCCGATAATCATATCAATAGGCGCGGGCTTGTTGTAGCACGGGTCAGCCAAGGGGCGATCGAGGCACTGCGTCGGAACCGTGTTAAGGAATGGAGCCGTTGGAATGGCACCCGACAATTTGGAGAGACCTCAATCTTGTTCAGCCTGTCACACGGTGGAGACGGCATCAGCAGACACATTTTGACGGCACATCCTCCGTCCCTCTGGCCCATGCCAGTAACTGCGGCGTCGACTGGATAAAAACGAGACTAGACCATGTTAAAAATCCGTTCGGATAGAAAGGTTGAATCGGCCCCCGAGTCGATCAACGCACGAATATGGTGCTCCACACCACGATGGTGAAGTGTGACATGTCAAAAAAACTTGGGCAAAGCCGTATTGGGTGATTTTGCCGATGTCAAAGCTTGCAAGACGCCGGTTTGAGTTGAGCTTTAGCGGGAAACGCTTGGACCTTCATCGTCGCGGAGGATTTGCGGGGGCCAATAGGAATGGCCTTGGCACTTGGGCCCGACTTATGTTCTTCGATGGCATCCAGTACACGATATCGGTGAAAAATTGTATCAAATCGTACCAAAAGGAGACGACAGTCTTGTTTGGCACAGATAGATCCCACAGGAGGACCTTCGGCAATTTGCTAGTACATATGGCAATGAGTAAGACATCCCAATTCTTTGTACTAACACCCGAACGCTCAAGAGCGGCTAGACACCCTTGAAACGCAGTCTGCAGCTCTCTCAAGGCTTTGCCTGATTATTGTGCCACCGCAGGAATCTGAAGAAGTTGTCTGGCTTGAGTCATGACAAGCAGGCGGCTATTTTCGTACCGTGCGGGAGGTAGTCCCACGCGGCTTGGAAACCCTCATTCGTCAGGGGGGACTTCGCCACGATGGTTCTCGCTTCCCCTCGCGTCTTGGCCTTCAAGTGATAAAGCTTCTCCACTTGTGACAAATACGGATTGGCGATATAAATGGCAGCAAACAAATCGCGGAATGTGGGCCATACTAGGCTGTCGCCGTCAAATGTTTCCAACTTACACGGAGGAACTCTATGGCCTGGAAGCCCCGACGGAGCGGTTGGCTGATGCATAAGACTCGCCATCTGTGCCGAGAGCTGTTCGATGCGTTCTTCGAACAACGTCCCGTATCATACATACGCCGCGTAAGCGGATTCGTGCTTCGCCTTTATGTGGCTTATGTTTGCTAGTCCTTTCCTCGTCTGTTTGGGCCGTCAAGGCCTTGTGACAACGGGAGTATTCCATCTCGGCGGTTGACCAAAGGGATTTGAGCTGCTCTAAGTGCATTTTAATGGAAAATGAGAAGTTAGAGCTTCACTCTCACGAGCTTCAAACAGAGTCAATGCGTCGCATGCCAGAACGAAATCGGAGAGGGACATTCTGGATTGATGTCTACGCTGTTGGGATACGGATCGGGCGACGGGAACGTCAAAACAGTGCGTCACAATAGGGCAAATGGCAAGTGAATAAAGAAATGTTGTACTTATCAGGAATTCCGCCGATGCAAGCTGAAGGAGCGGAAGGATATCCGGCTCGAAGGCCCAATGTTCGTGGAGGGGCGGAAGGAGTGTACAGTGTGTTAGTGTACAACTTTGGCGGGTGCCAATTTCTTCTGAATGAATTAAAACGCGCGAGAATTTCGTTTAAATTATTTCTGATTTATTTAATTTACAAGATATCCCGACACACACGAATTGGTTCGGGTTGAAAAAATTTACAAGTCTCAAAATAAAATCGCCAGGAAAAAGAACGAGTGTTCGGATGAAAAACTCGTACGCAATTAATATGGCGATGCTTATCAGAAAATCAAGTCACGTCCCTCAGAGTGACCGTAGCCGCCGAGGATCGAAAACCCTCCTCACTGGTCTTCGCCGCCTATGCTGTTCACAACATTCACCGCCAGTGGATACTTCTCGCTTTCATCCATAGCTAATTGTTTCATAACTCTCATGGCTAAATAAGGTGCGGAGCTTGTTCCAAACATTACCGTTGTGCAGGCATATTCTTCCACATGATCACTAGTGTCTGGATTCCATAGAATATGTTAGTACTGCGCTTCGTCGGGTGGATTATTAATACATCTGTACATTTTTTCAACATCCGCCATAAATACCCATTTTAGCCCTCGCCAATTGAGAATGATCCCTTGATGACGTACGTGTAATTTTGGACCGATTACTAGAGTCTCATTAAGTGATTTTCCATTACTCGTCTTGCTCGATCCATCGAAGACAACTCGTACCTTCGTAGTTGATGACGATTCCTTTATGTTTGGGTAACAGTGATCTACTCCCCCCATTGCAGGATTGCCCATCTTACTATTTTGTGACGCCACACTTTCCATTTGACCCAGCTCCAGATATTCATTAATCGTGCCAACATAAGAGTTCTTCAAACTCGCATCGGAACGCAACCGTCTGTCCAGAGAATGTAATCGCTTCAATGCGCCCTTATATGGTTCTCCAATTACTCTTGGATTGTCCAAGTTAGAAAAGGAAGACGAACAACACATTTCCCGGACGCCAATCAGCTATGTATCTTAACGAAGAAATCTTCGCACCAGCTATCCTCTACTGAAAGGCCACAAAGCTCCTCGTCGATGTGTTCTAGATGCCAAAACTTACTTAACAATTTTCCAAGTATCTCAGTTTCCTTCTTACACACCGTTATGGTATAGGACGATCTCCTACCAGCTTCTTGATTCGTTTTTTCTGATACAATGCAACATACGTTAAAAATTGCGGACAATGCAAACTAGCCAAAACAACCAGACACAACCACTCACCATTGACAATAACACCAACCCCTGCAACCACTTTTGACAATTGGACCATTACCAAAGACAATGAATGGTACGCAATGATGAATACGTAGTTACTATTATCTGCGACCTGTCCAAATATCTCATATCAATACCAATACCAATCAAAAGTGGAAACAGAATATATGAATTCAATACTAATAGAACTCTGCAAAAATTTTACCATAATTAAAATTAACTCCACGGCTCACCATCATCAAACTCTTGGAACAGTAGAAAGGAATCATAGAACTTTCAATGAGTACATCAGGTCATATATAACCAAAAGGACGATTGGGATGAATATCTAGCATACTTCACATACTGCTTTAACACCACACCATCCACGGTGCTGGTTATTCACCTTTTGAACTAGTATTTGCGAAACATCCTAAAACTGAGACTGATACATCCTTTTTAATCTGAGACTGTAGATCCCATCTGATTGATGACTTCAATAAAGAAATAAAATTCAACTTGCAAATATCACAAGAGCAAAACTTCTTATGGAAATATTTAAAGAATTACAAAAGGAAACATATGATAAAAACACAAAAAAAGTATCACTAACTGAAGGACAAGATATACTTTTAAACCAGACTTCCGTGGCTAACTTCCACCGCTCCGAAGTTTGTATACCCTTGCAAGTTGTTCGGTACTCTTTCCTCACTTATAGCCGTTAAAGTGGAAAAAAGTTTTATCAAAAAAGAGTAATGTTTGCGAAAGAACTGCCCACAATCTTAGCATATGAAAAAACGAAGTTATTGATCAAAGTCACCGTTTTCGACAGATCATTCCTATGGGAGCTATATGATACAGTCATCCAATCTTTATCAAATTCGGCACAGTCAGATAAATTAAGCGAACAAATGTTTATTTTGAAAGCAATCACGTCAAAAGTAACGAAGTTATTGACAAAAGTCACTGTTTTCGAACGATCGTTCCTATTGGAGCTATCTGAAATAAATACTTAACCAAAATTGGCACAGTCGTTTATAGCTATAATGAACTCACTAATATTAAGTTTCATGACAATAGCTCAGAAAATAACGAAGTTATTGAGAAAAGTCACTGTTCGTGACTTTGCCGTTTGTATGGGAGCTATATGATATAGTGGTCCGATCCGGCTGAGTCCGATTATATACAAGCCTACGTGCAAAATTTCTGTAGCTCTTACGGTCTAGGAGGAGTTTGCGTTGATTCAAACGGACGGGCAGGAGATGCTTCCTTCTATGCGTTGCACACTTCTGGCCAAAATTAATATACACTTTTTGCAAGGGTATAAACATGAGACAGGACATAAATTGGAAAACAAATACACAGGCAAACTATTTCAACAAGCCTAAATGCAAAATTTAATCCGGTTCTGGCTTGACTAAGTTCATTAGCAATAGTAACAGTCTCATTGAAAAAAACTAATTACGAAAGTTCCATTTAGGTATGATTTAGTAACTGCATTTGTTAGTAAAAAAAAGTAAATGTTTGACATTTTGCGGAGTTTCCTTTCAAGAACCTTAGTCAACAGAAACATTCATATAGATTGATGAGGTCATCTTGCTTGCAAATAGTGATTTTGCTTACTAATTGGCAGTTCACTTGTGACCAGAATGTTGCCAGCAGTTTGTCATTTTTGATGGTAAGTCTAATAGTTCTTACCAAATATGTATCTATGAGACTCTGAGCCTTGCTAGCATGTATACGGGCCTTGCTGGCATGTATCCGTTAATGTGTATATCGACGATTTTGCAAACTCTGTTGTTTCTTTCGGCATTGTTGTAAGGTAACTTGGGTGTTGAGTTTATGAGAGTCAATAGAGTACCAGTCTGCAGCATTTAGAGATTCTCTAACCCATTGCAAGGCTGAATCAACCCAGTCTCGGTTACCCTTAGTTGGTACTCAGATCACTTGAATATTACAATTTTCAATATAACAGAGCCTTTAACATTTCCGAGAAGGAATCCAAAGGGATGACATGGACCAGATTGGGGTGTCCATCAATTCTCCATCCATTTCTGTGTAGATGGCGCAGTCGTACTCATACATATCGTAGGCAGAAACTAGACCAGAAAGCATTGTAAGTAGAAGTAGAGGGTTTATTGTGAACAAGAGGTTTGGAGTACTGGATTAGGTACTAAGATTTCATATAGCGCAATGGCTTGGAAGTGTTTCTGTGTTTGATTAGTGTTTTACTTATTTGATTTTGGTGTGTGTAATTAAGATGATTGTGTATACGTGCGGTAGAGTGATTTGATTATTTCTTTAGGTGCTATTGTGTGTTTTATTCTTGCTTTGTGTGACTTGTTTTTTGTGTTGTTTAAAAATTTATTTGGTAAAACTTTGTGTTTTATATAATTTTATGCGAAGGTGTGTTGTAACATTTAATAGCTTGTAGATTGAGCTTACGGTTTGTGGTGTTTGATAGTTTGTTTGATATGTATGTCTTGTTTTTTACATAATCTCATTGGGATTTTGTATATTTTGTATTCCGTGTGAAGGTGTTATTTTTTTTTTTTGTGTTGGGTGTCTTGTTTTAAATCTTTGTGTGATTTTATTGACGGGGTTATTTTATGTTTGTAGATCTTAAATTTGAGTCGCGCTGTCTGCCGTTTTAGTCTAGATTATTTCAGTTTCAATTATTTATCATTTGACAATAAAATTGTGTAATTTGATTTCTCCTCAGATTTTGGATTCATATGCCACAGCTGGGTTGAAGTATATCGTCCATATTTTCCTTGGATAGGTCAAGGTTTTCGGGGTATTATTATTTAAGTTTAATTTGTGTTATTTTTAATTAGATTGACAAGATAGCCAGAAAGAGTTGTATTTTATTACTGACTCGCTAGTTTGAGAATTTCATAGTTAATTTTGTGTTTTTTGAGCTTTCATGTAGGTGAACTTTGTCAGATATGTTGACGCAGGCAACACTATTGAACGCAAGGTAAGAAAAAAATATTGTGTATTAATGGCGAGAGCAAACAAAAAAATCAAGCTGTTTTAGAAGCATACGGAGGAATGCACTATGGTTGCGCCCATAGGCCAAAAATCAGAAGTCGATCACAACATATTTTGACAAAATATACACAAATCGTCTCTTAAATGTCCAAACTTCTTGATGGCAAACTGGAGTTTTCTGGAATACGAAAAAATAAATTTTGAAAATGATGGTATTTAGTTTGACAAATTCCAATAATATATTTTTTTGCGAATTTTTGATAGATTTAACCTTTTTTGTTTATTTTGTGTAAGTGTTTTTTATGGTTACATAAAGATTTAGTTAGAATATATATATAATATCTATATATAATGCCTAACAATTTCTGTTTCGGGATATGTACCGACTCCTGATGTGCATTACTGTGGTGACTTCTAGCCTTTTTATAAGGTGGAAATTTTAAATATAACTACTTTCATTTTTTGACTTGTTTCAATTTGATTGTTGCTCCACTATTTTTAAATGTCGCTGAAAGCTGAAATTTCAGTGGTTATTCTGATTATCATTAAATGTTGTCCCCTTCAAAATATTTTGCCGTATTCTTTTTGGTAATACAGCTTCGGACAAATTATTATTGGAATCATCTGGGTAGATTACGACCTATTTGAAATTTAAATCAAACCTTGCAGTTTAGCCGGCTCGAGGTCAATCTTCCAAAAGAAGAGCAGGTTGCCTGTATAGCTATTTCAAGAACTACCAAGTTCTATCATCAGCAGACTTTGCTAAAGAACTCTGGAATTGCAATAGTCATACCATGTCTTATTATGCTCAATGGCATCAGAAGAGAAACCAGACCTATGTAATTTACGATTTATAATATAACCATTTAATCAAATTGAATTTTTTTTTATATATGTTAACAAAATTAAACTAACTGTATTTGTTTAGTTTTTGAAAAATATTTATGCAGCCGGTATCATAACTGCATATTATGTATTTGACAACAATATTTGCATTATATACCATGAGCTCCATTTATTAAGTTCCAACATAAATCTGCGAGCAACGAGTCAAGCCTTTTTCCGCTATACCAATGTTATAATAGTGCAGTAACCTGATGAAATCGTTCTCCGTGTTCATCGAATTCTGTCGGAACTTGTCATCCGAAATGGTTCTTGTGGTAGTGGAGAAAATGAATCTTTAAAGACATATTTACACCCATGTCTTTAAATGACTCTAACATTTGATCCACATTCCCTTGCCAGACTTCAATACGGCGCACTCCCAGACAGTTGTTAATAACAGCTTTAACGCAATTCCAAAATTCACTATTATTTATTAGCTTTCTTATATCTAGACAATTTAATACACCTAGAATGAAATTTTTGGTCATATGTTGAACTTAAAAGAAAAAACTATATGTGATAAGCTTTGAAACGCTTCACAATCCCGATTCAGTGCTTTAATAAAATTTTCGACAATTCCCAATTTTATGTGCAGTGGTGATAGTAAAATTTTATTAGCTGGTATCAGTGGGGTATGGATTACATTTGCAACATTTATATTGTACTCCGTCCGAGCCTTCCAATCTCGCTTATCATATTGGTTACCGCGAAATCTGGTATCCCAGTGATAAATGAAGCACAACAACTTTTAGGTCAGCGCCCTTGACCAATATTGTTGTCAAATAAATAATATGCAGTTATGATTCCGACTGTATAAATATTTTTCAAAAACTAAACCAATACAATTAGTTTAATTTTGTTAATTAAATCTAAAAAAATCAATTTGATTTGGTTATATTATAAATCTCAAATTATATAGTTCTGGTTTCTCTTTTGCTGCCATTGAGCATAATAAATTCTCATATTATAATCATGATTCGAATGAAAAATTTTCATTATTAGCAAAATGCAAGAAAGAATACATTAAAAAAATTTTGTCAGTTTTCGATTTTTTTTACATTTTGTCCTAAAGCTCGGGAACGGACAGATTTAGAGGCTAGATGTCTTCCCAACATTTGTAGCCCTTTCAAATTGCTGAAGAAAGTTTGTAAAAAACCGAATATTTTAGAAGTTAGAAGCAAATGAAAAAATACCCTTTTCGAAAAAATGACAACTTTCAAGAAAAACTTCCGCAAAAAATTTTGTATCAAACCATTGTGATAACATAAAAAACTAATGATGCATTTCGATTCGCAAGACCCGAAATAGGGTGAAACCATCGAATTTTGCCATGTCTTTTTTGTTTTTTTTTTTTTGAAAGAAACTATCACAGTGTAATCATTATCTATCACTTTACCTCCAAAGTGAGGTCCTGCCGGAAGCCATAATTTTATTTGTTTGAAAGTGTGTTGTATTTACTTGCACATTTACCTATTTTTTTCTTCCAACGCTGTTCAACTCCTGTGACATCTATTGTTGTTGCCAAAACAGTTTTATTCCTTTTTGATTTGGTGCATTCCGAGACGATCCAACTAAATTGAGTATTTTGGCCTAGTAGGCCATCAATCTTTGTAACTTTTTAAGATTTGAGTATATACATACGTTTTCCTCCATTATTAAATCAAGCTTGGCTTGTTAAAGGTAGGATGAGCTAGTACGTAAATAAGTATATGCACATTGCCATTTTGGAAAAAAAAAATCAATGCTAAAGCAATTAATAATTTTTTGTTTTTTAAATTTATTTAGAATTGCTTAGGAAATATAACATTTTTTTTTAAATTGTTCTTTAGAAACTTAAAATATTGAATTCACAAAGTTTATTCCATATGAAATAAGTACATGTGCAAAATGATAAAAGTGAACAAAAAAAAAAGTAGTGTTTTGTTCTTTCCAATAATTTTTGGTATTTAATAGTTAATATGTTTTTCCTTATGAACAAGCATTTGACTAATTCGATTTGGCATTGAATTTGACAAGTTTTGCAGAGTTGAAAGGTTAATTTCATCCCATTCTTTGACTAGTGCCTTTTTAAGGTTCTTTACAGTGTCAAACTAACGGTTATTTTTATAGACCTTGCGTGATAATATTCCCCAAAGATCTTCAATCGGGTTTAGGTCCGGACTGATCGCAGGTCATTCCAAAAAAGGTATTTTCCTATCGAAAAACATTTTTTTTATTTTCCGCGCAAAAAGTATTGGCGCGTTGTCCTGCTGAAAATTCCATGTATCTCTGTATATGCCTCCAACAAACTCAATAAGTACCATGTCTAAATTTCTATATAAATTTCTGCATTTGTTCTCGTGGGTATGAAACAGAGTGGAGACTTTCCAGCATATCCAAATGCTGCACAAATCATTAAAGATCCTCCACCGTGGTTGCGCTTATGACATGTCTTACGTGGTTGCCTTATATCCCGCCAATACTTTTGAAAACAGTCTGGTCCATCTAGGTTAAACATTTTTTCGTCGGAAAAAATAACATTTTTGAACTCTTCTGACCAAAATTTATATTTCTTCGCAAACGCTAGGCGCGGGTTGATGTGGCGTTGCATAGCCTGGGTACAGCCTCGCGGCAAGCATATGTAACAGTGTCGTTCTCCTGTATAATCTGGTTTACCCGTCTACTGGATACATTGAGCTGTAGCTGACGTTGGATTTCGGTACATGTCTTCCATCGCCAGTCGCCGAATTTGCCTTTTGCAACGATTATCAATATCGGTAGGTCGGCCGGACCGCTTATTTTTCCCGTAATTTTCGGGATTTTTGAGGAAATCGGCCACTGTGTTTCTATGCCTATTAACTCTAGCAGCAATATATGTTATGTTCTTTCCAGCTTCAGCCAATCCTGTGATCAGACCTTGGTCTTTGGGCGACAAATGCGATCCACGAGGCATTCTAACATAAAATCACATTAACTAGATTCTTGAACTCAAATACAATTTAAATTGCTCTAGTCACCTTCTAAATACAAACATATTTTTATACCATACACCCATAGGGTGAAATGGTATATTAAAGTCGCCAAAATGTATGTAACATCATTCCCTAAACAAAACCGATTTTCTTCGAGACTATATTAGCTAGAAACACCAAATTTGGTATTTATTTCTGATTAATTGGCAAATATACATACTAAGTATGGCGTAGCAATAATTTGAAATAAACTTGATCACTCTACATACTACATGAGCTTATATACCAAATTTGGTGGCTCTATCGCTTATAGTTTCCGAGATCTACGCGTTCATACGGACGGACAGACGGACATGGCTAGATCGACTCGGCTGTTGATACTGTTGTATATATACTTAATGGGGACGGAAGAGCTTCTTTCTGCCTGTTACATTCATTTTGGCGACTTTAACATACCATTTCACCGTATGGGTGTATGAGTATAAAAAGAGAATGCAAAAGCTAAAGAACTTAAAATTTTGGCATGCACATAGCTGTTAATAGATTCTTTATATTGACATTCATTTTCGCACCATTATTTAACGGTAATACGCATGGACAGCTTCAAGAGGCACAAAACGATTTCGTCAAAATATTTATGCCGATTAGTGTACTTGGTCAGCATTAACAGGTGAGTCGATCTAGCTTTGTCCGTCCATTCGAATGAACACCTAGATCTTGGTGGTAATTTGGAAAAACTCGATAATCTCACGTTATTTTTCTCCTTGTGTAATCAAATTTGGCACACTTAAATTTGATTCTAGTACCCAGCCAATTACCAAATTTAATCAAAATCTGATTAAAAATAGCCAAGTTATGCATATAACCGTTTTTCCAGATGGCCGTTGGCTGGTGGGGGCGCTAGGGTGCTCATAAGCTTGAGTGAGCGAAATACTGAGATATGATTGTAAAAATCATGTGATCAGAATTTAAAAAAAAAAGGTATACGCATTTGTTATTATAAATGTGAAATATTTGTTTTACTGGTGTATGGTATACCTAAGGCGGCGAGATGACATACGTACTTCATTTGTTTTGCACACTTAAACGCTTGAACGTACGCTAAAGCACAATATAAGCACAATGCACATATACTTATTTCATAAGAAATCGACGATCTGCGTCGCAAATTTGAGATAACGTTACTAAGAATGAAGTTCAAAGAGAAGATGTGGAATATGTACACATGATATATGAATGTGTGATAAAACGTGCATACTCCAAAACAATGTACGGTTAGATTTTAACACAGTACAAGATCAAGAAAAAAATGCACATATACTTATTTCACTGAGGTAGGATTTCCATCTTGACATTCTTACGCTTACCATTTTTAATGGAAGAGCGTTCATTTACTGTGGCAACACAATTTCCTCAACCTTAAGATGTCCTTTCCATGGACTTCGCGTGTTTACATCTATTTTTACCTTATAAATTGTTTTTTTTTGGGTTTTATTGAGGACACGCCACTTATTTCTGTATATTGCTTAATTTGAGCCGCCTTTTTAGACAAAATGGTGCTCTGTGAACCACTATCAATAAGGACTCTTAGAGTCTTAATCCTTCATTTACAGTTCTTATACCATACACCAATAGCGTCAAATGGTATTTTTAAGTCGCCAAAATGTATGTAACAGGAAGAAGGAAGCTTTTTCGACCCCATAAAGTATATATATTCTTGATCAGTATCAACAGCCGAGTCGATCTGTCCGTGTGTCCGCCTGTCCGTCCGTCCGTCCGTCCGTATGAACGCGTAGATCTCAGACACTATAAGAGATAGAGCCACCAAATTTGGTATGTAGGCTTATGTAGTATGTAAAGTGATCAAGTTTATTTTAAATTTTTGCCACGCCCCTTTCAAAAACTATTCTAGATAGACACACCATATTTGGTATGTATATTTGCTTGGTAAATGCGCACATTTTGTAGGTATAAATATTTTGCCACGCCACTTCCCGCCGCCGAAATTTAAAAACTCGATTATTTCAGTAATTTTTCCTCCTGTGGAATCAAATTTGGCACACCTAAATTTGATGCTAATTTCCAACAAAATACCATATTTGAAGCGAAGTTATGCTTATAAACGTTTTTCCATAAGGCTGGAGTAGGCCGTTGGCTGATGGGGGCGCTAAGGTGCTCGCTTAAGTGAGCGAGATACTAAGATATGCATGTAAAAAGCATGTGAAAATGCATTTGTTTAATAAATTTGAAATATTCGTTTTAGTGGTGTATGGTATACCTAAGTCGGCGAGACAACTTACTTACTTCATTACTTCAATTACAGCTGTGGCCAACAGTGTCGCCTCTTTTTTGCAACTACCTTGTTGCTTTCTTGCTGTTTCCAGTTACCGACTTGCAACTACTTTCGATATTGCTAGCTATAGCTGATATTAGCATTTACACTTGCATAAGAATTCAGACTTTAAGGAGCTGATTCAATCTCTGAGTCGCTAACCACTGGTGGGGGAAGGGCGAAGGGTCAAAATGAATAGGGATTCCAGGGAGAAGGAAAATAACCCCATCTTCATTCGTTGTTTCAAATATGAACTGATTTTATTTACAAAAGTATGGAGTTTATATAGGATTATGTCAGGATGTAGGAGTTAACAATTGTTCTTTGAAGATCTTATTCTAGTACGACTCCCACCCACGTATGCGAGGGTTGAAAAATTATTAATATTTTGGGCACGGCGTCGGCCACTTGACATTTTGCCGTTGTGATCTTTATGGTTAGTTTAGAATTGCAAGGGTTTTTTCCACAACGTGCGTGGCTGATTGTAATTCTAGTCATTTGCTATGTTAGTTATTTGTGACTAAAGTACAGTTGTGTTATATTTTGTTTGGTGGATCTGATTTGGTGAAGCTGCTTCAGATATACACGACGTTTATTCTTAAACAGTGTTCTTAATTTGGTAAAGGATAGCACCAAAATAAGGGCTATGAAGTCGAAAGGATTGTGCTGTACAAGTAAAGGATATATATCCGATTGGATGAACGTTAAAGAACGTATAACAGTGAATCCAAGCTGTCTTCCAAAACAAATGAATCCGAGCAATAACTGTTGACGCCCCAAGATTGATTTTACTGAGTCAAAAGGACAAAACGTCGCCTGATCACCGTGCTACACGCTGAGTCTGCCGTTAATGTTTTGCGCTCATCTGATTTTGAACCGAATGATAAGCCAAACGAGGTACATATTGAAAAGGTTTGCAGAATCAAACAATGAAGAAATAAATGAATGAAGTCGTCTCGCCGACTTAAGTATACCATACTCCAGGAAAACATTTATTTCAAATTTATAATAATAAAGGCATTAACTTTTTTTTTTCAAAAATTCTGATTACATGCTTTTGACAAGCATGTCTTAATATCTCGCTCACTACACGAGCCTATTTACCATATTTGGTGGCTCTAAATCTTAAGTTCTCCGAGAACAAGGTGTTAATATGGACAGACGGACGGAGTAACTGACGGACGAGCCTTAATCGACTCGACTGTAGATGCTGATCAAGAATATATATGCTTTATGGGGTCGGAAATGCTTCCTTTTGCCTGTTACATACAATTTGGCGACTTTAACATACCATTTCACATTATGGGTGTATGGTATATAAAGTGTCGGCTGCAGCATACTCGGAAAATGTCACGCGTGTTAACAAATACAGACTTAATAAAAAATATTCTTGTAAGATCAGATCCCATTATTACAGGTCAACGACCAATATCAAAACGAGACAAATCCGCACTTCTATCTTTAACATGTGATTTATTAGATGATACATGTTAAACCATTTATGGTAAAACTTTAAGTTTTTATTTTGTTTATAATTAAAATATATTTAATTTTACTAAAACTGGGTTTGAGCTGGGCCAATAGGTCAATAAATCTTACTAATTTGTTTGTAAGATTTTAAATCATAGGCGGTGCAAAAGGTGAGCAGGTTGTCTGTATAGCTATTTCAAGAATTTGTTTGTAAGATTTTAAATCATCGGCAGCACAAAAGGTGAGCAGGTTGTCTGTATAGCTATTTAAAGAACAACCAAGTTCTATCATCAGCAGACTTTGCTAAAGAATCCACAGTTGTAATGGCCATACCGTATCTTCAACGCTAAAAGTATTTGGGCATTTCAATGACATGAAGCGAGAAAAGAACGGCAAAGCTTGCAACTAAAGATTCCACCTTTTTTATGCGCATACCCTTGGGCGCCATCAGAATTATTGTAAAGGGCCTCGCCTTAACTAACTAACCGTCGCGCCCAAATACTATTGTTATAGTACATTGTACTATATGCAAAAAAGATGGTCGTGGCGGTGGAGTACTCATTGCTGTCAGCTCAAATCTGTGCTCAAGTGCTGTGCCGATTGATCTCCCCTTAGGTATTTCTTGTTTATTTATTTATTTATTTATTTACGTCAACTAACACAGCAGTCGACGAAAAAGCTTAAGCTAAAATACAGATAATAATTAAATGAAGAAGGTAGCTAAGCTTTATGCAGAACTAAACATCCCCGACCCGGTGAAAGTGTTTTATTTACACAAAGTGCCAGCTATGCCCTGATTCACAGCCAATATGGTCAGGGATGAGTTGCAGCCAATCCGAGTCCAGAATATATTCAGTAGTTTCGCTGTAGATGATAAAAAAGTATAGCGCGAAGAGAAGGGACAGAAAGATGAGATGAAATAGGGTGAGAAAGGTTGTTGAAAGATTGGCAAAGAAAAGGTTCGTGAAGAGAGTAGTTAGTCAGAGATCTACTAAGGTGAATGGGAAAAAAGTTTCTGGTCCGACGTGAGGGAACACAAAAATATAGCGTATCTAGTAAATTAGTAGAAATGACTTCGCCGCTGACTAGTTTATGGAGAAAGAGAATGCCAAATACGAGAAGAAGTCTGTCAGAATAAGAAGGTAGGCGAAGACTCGGGTCCCAATTAAGACCGCGTAACGCGAACTTAAGGAATTGCTTCTGTACCGATTCAATACATCGCTGGTGAACATCATACAGTAATGAGCTAGGAACGGCGACAAACGACTGAAAGTCATAAAAGAGCACTTAGAGGCATTAAGGTGTAATTTATTAACGTGACACCAATCACAGAACGCATCGAGATCTGATTGCAAGTACTGTTGTAAAGAAGGATCATTATATAAATAACAAATCTTGACGTCATCCGCAAACATGAGCACACGTGAATGAGCCACGGCCAAAGGCAAATCATTTATAAACAAGGTAAATAACAGTGGGCTCAGATGACTGCGTTGGGGGACACCTGACGTAACTCGAACAGTTTTAGATATCGAGGCACGAAAAGACACCTTTTGGGTTCTGCCAATAAGATACGACTCTAACCAAGCCAATAGTTTCGGAGAAAAACCCATGATGATAGCTTCTGCTCTCTGACGTGACGGTCGTGTTTTTGCTTAGCTCCTGAGTTTTATTAATATATATTGTTTTTTCCCAATTTTTAATTGTGCCTAGTTTGTTTTCGTTTTCGCTGGTGTCATTTGCTTGAAACCCTTGTGTTTTATTTGCATAATTCGCCAAATTAAACAGTTTTGTTTTTTTCTTTTTTGTGATTAGTGTTTGGTGCATCTAAATTGTTTTTATTTTTTTCTTATTGTTCTCTCCCGTCATTGCTTCTGCAGTTGCTCCCCTCATCGCCCCCATCATACCATCAGTGCTAGTGGTTTTGTTGTTCTCTCTGCTTTGTGCTTGTGCTCAGCTTCCCTCCCGCGTAATTACTTTTCTAAGGCCGCCTCTCAAAGCTCGTCTTATAACTGTTCTTGCACTCTCTCTTGTGCTGTGTACTCTAGCTGTCTCTTTGTTTTATTTGTAATTATTGATTTTTTATCGATAATTATCTTTGTGCTGTTTATTTAAATTTTTATATATATTTTTTTTTGTTGTTTTTTTTTGCCTTGTGTTTATTTTGGCTTTTCAATGGCTTGTTGTCTACCCAATTGCAAGCATTCTGATCGTTTTGACGATCAGTATAGAGCAATATCGTGTTGGCTTTGCGACAATCTTATTCACTTAAAATGTGCTGGCCTCAACGGCCGTGATTACGACAAATTTTCTGGTTTGTCTGTGTCTAAGCCTGAGCTTGGCTTAATGCGCTGGACTTGCCCATCTTGTGCCAGCCAGCAGCTTGATTTTAGCCGAATGTACAGGGATCTTCGTTTAAAGTTTCTTTCTCTAAATAAAATGGCCAAACAGCTGTCTAATGAGTGTGACTCTAGCATAAATTTATTGTCGCAATTCAAGTTTGATCCACCTTCTAAGGAATTGCCCAAGAAATGTACCCTTGAGTTGCCTCATAAGCAGTCGCCCGCACTTTCTATTACATCTTCTCCCATTTTACTTTCGCCTACACCATCTTCTTGTCCCTCTTTATGCTCTTCTTTTCAGATTGATGTACCCACTACAAGCCCTGGTGTACCTCAATCTATCCCTCACGGGAACTCTGATCAATTACTGGATCATGCTGGCTTTCAATCACTTGCGGATCCCAATGCTCCTCCGCCTCCACTAACTGTAGTGCCTCATCGTAAACAATTATTTATCTCTAGGCTTGCTCCAGATACTTCTGAATCGTCTGTGGCAGCTTACATTGGTAATATATGCCCTGCTAAGGTTTTAATTCAAAAGTTTAAGTTTTCTAGGCCTCGCGAAATCTCCTCTTTTAAAATTACTGTACCAAATGAGTATTTCTCAGCTATGGTTGACCCTAACTTTTGGCCAGAGGGCCTAGTTGTACACGAATTTGCGCCCAATAAGCGCTCCCGCCCTTTGCCTGTCCACCTTCCTAATGTATCTTCTGCTTCAAAAAACTAATAACGTCTAGTCTTTGCATTCACTATCAAAATGTAAGAGGACTTCTTACCAAGCTCTCGAAACTATTCTGCGATAGCCAAACCTTTTCGGCTGACATATTAGCTTTCTCTGAAACTTGGCTTAACTCCTCTGTTTTGGATAATGAAATTCTTTCTAATAACTTTATTTCTTATAGGCTTGATCGTGTTGGTCGTCGTGGCGGTGGAGTACTCATTGCAGTCAACTCGAATCTGTGCTCAAGTGTTGTGCCGATTGATCTCCCCTTAGGTGTTGAGGTTATTTGCGTCGAAGTTACATGTTCTAACTTTAGCTTATATATCTCTTGTTCATACATTCCTCCAGCTTCTGATATGATGATCTACATGCACCATGCTGATGCTTTGCGAACTATTTTTAGTCGTCTTAAAGATCGTGATTTTTTTATAGCTTTAGGTGATTTTAACTTGCCTAATGTTTCTTGGCTTGCTGATGATAATCTATCTTTCTTAATTCCTTCATCTCAACATGTTTTTCTTGATAGCCTACTTGAATGTCCGCTATATCAGTTGAATTCTTTTCTTAACTCTTCTAAAAGAATCCTCGATCTTGTTTTTGTCTCTGATCCCACTGTTAGTGCTGTATCACAAACACAGCCCCTAGTGAAGCCTGAAGATACTTATCACCCTACCATTGAAATTACTATTTCTTACAATTCCGTTAATAATTCATTCAATAACATCTCAAATTCTCGTCGCAGATGTTTTCGTAAAACAAATTTCAATCTTCTTAACAGCCTTATTTTCTCTTTTGATTGGTCATTTCTATTTGAGTGCTGTGATATAGATTGTGCAGTAAATTTTTTCTACTCTGCTCTTAATTCTCTAATTGATAAATGCGTTCCTTATGTGAATGTCTCTACCGTCTCCAGTGCGCCAGTCTGGTTCACACGTAGGCTCTCTAATCTCCGTAACATTTAATAGAGATATTTTAAAAGATTTAAAAAAACTGGTTCGCGACTTGACTATGCAAATTATTGTGTAGCCAAATCTCAATTTTGCCTTTTAAATACTCAATGCTACAATAATTATATCGTTCGCTGTAAGGTTGAATTTTATAAGAACCCCAAAAGATTTTATAACTTTGTTAATTCCAAAAGACGCTCTAATTTACTACCTTCCACCTTCAGACTTAATGACCAGACTGCTAATTGTGATTCAGATATTGCAGATCTGTTTGCTAAATTCTTTCAGCCGACTTATTCTTCTACTGCTTCGGATCCCACACCTTATCCCTTCACAATTCCACATTTAAATTGTATGTTTTTTCCTAATATTACTGAAGACTGTATTATCTCTAGCTTGTCATCTATGACGTCTTCCTTCGTACCCGGGCCTGATAATATACCTAGTTGCATCCTTAAAATGTGTTTGATTTCCCTATCTAAGCATTTATCTCGGTTATTCTTTATATCGAGTGAGACATGTAGCTTTCCTGATATTTGGATAGAGTCTTTTATTATTCCGCTTTTTAAAAAGGGTAGCAAATCGGATATTTCTAACTGTCGTGGCATTGCCAAACTTTCGGCAATACCTAAGCTGTTTGAGAAAATTATTACGTCTTCCCTTTAACACCTATCCAGATCCGCTATTTCTGCTTGTCAGCATGGCTTCATGAAAGGTCGTTCGTCGCTTACCAACCTTTTAGAATTGACTACCCTTGTACACCATGGCTTCCGTAAAAAGTGTCAAACTGATGTTATTTATACTGACTTTAGTAAGGCTTTCGATACGGTTGATCATTCCTTGCTTCTCATGAAACTTAACATCATGGGTTTTTCCCCGAAACTATTGGCTTGGTTAAAGTCGTATCTTATTGGCAGAACCCAAAAGGTGTCTTTTCGTTCCTCGATATCTAAAACTGTTCGAGTTACGTCAGGTGTCCCCCAAGGCAGTCATCTGGGCCCACTGTTATTTACCTTGTTTATAAACGATTTGCCTTTGGCCTTGGCTCATTCACGCGTGCTCATGTTTGCGGATGACGTCAAGATTTGCTATTCATATAATGATCCTTCTTTCCAACAGTACTTGCAATCAGATCTCGATGCGTTCTGTGTTTGGTGTCACGTTAATAAATTACACCTTAATGCCTCTAAATGCTCTTTTATGACTTTCAGTCGTTTGTCGCCGTTCCTAGCTCAATACTCTATTAAGTCTGTTCTGTTAGATTGTGTACCATCGTCTTTAAATGATGGCGTTATGTTTGACCCAAAACTTTCTTTTAATATTCATATATCTTCAATTGTTAATAGAGCATGCAGTCTTCTTGGCTTCATTAAACGTTGGGCCAAAGAATTTGATGATCCATATGTGACAAAGGTTTTATACACTTCGTTAGTTCGCCCTACTCTAGAATATTGCTCACCAGTGTGGAACCCTCAATATGATGTTCACCAGCGTAGTATTGAATCGGTACAGAAGCAATTCCTTAAGTTTGCGTTACGCTGTCTTAATTGGGACCCGAATTTTCGCCTACCTTCTTATTCTGACAGACTTCTTCTTATTAATCTTCCTTCACTTTACAACCGTAGGCTCGTATTTGGGGTTCTCTTTCTACATAAAGTAGTCAACGGCGAAGTAAGTTCTACCAATTTACTAGATACGCTATATTTTTGTGTTCCCTCACGTCGGACCAGAAACTTTTTTCCTCTTCACCTTAGTAGATGTTTGACTAACTACTCTCTTCACGAACCTCTTCGTGTTCTTTGCCAATCTTTTAACAACCTTTCTCACCTTATTTCTCCTCATCTATCTGTCACTTCTCTTCGCGCTATACTTTTTAATTATCTACAGCGTAACCACTGAAAGTATTCTGGACTGGATATTTGATTGGCTGCAACTCATCCCTGACCACATTGGCTGTGAATCGGGGCATAGCTGGCACCTTGTTGCAAATAAAACACCTCCATCGGGTCGGGGATGTTGTGCATATAGCTAAGCTACCTTAATGAATTAATTACTATTTGTATTTTAGCTTAAGCTTTTTCGTCGACTGCTGACTTAGTTGACGTAAATAAATAAATAAATAAATAAATAAATAAAATGTTAAGTTTCGTGAGAAGCATAGAATAATCAACCATATCGAAAGCCTTACTAAAGTCAGTATAAATAACCTCAGTTTGACACTTTTTACGGAAGCCATGGTGTACAAGGGTAGTCAATTCTAAAATGTTGGTAAGCGACGAACGACCTTTCATGAAGCCATGCTAACAAGGAGAAATAGTGGATTTGGATAGGTGTTGAAGGGAAGACGTAATAATTTTCTCAAACAGCTTAGGTATTGCCGAAAGTTTGGCAATGCCACGACAGTTAGAAATATCCGATTTGCTACCCTTTTTAAAAAGCGGAATAATAAAAGACTCTATCCAAATATCAGGAAAGCTACATGTCTCACTCGATATAAAGAATAACCGAGATAAATGCTTAGATAGGGAAATCGAACACATTTTAAGGATGCAACTAGGTATATTATCAGGCCCGGGTACGAAGGAAGACGTCATAGATGACAAGCTAGAGATAATACAGTCTTCAGTAATACTTGGAGAAAACATACAATTTAAATGTGGGATTGAGAAGGGATAGGGTGTGGGATCCGAAGTAGTAGTAGAATAAGTCGACTGAAAGAATTTAGCAAACAGAGCTGCAATATCTGAATCATTACTAGCAGTCTGGTCATTAAGTCTGAAGGTGGAAGGTAGTAAATTAGAGCGTCTTTTGGAATTAACAAAGTTGTAAAATCTTTTGGGGTTCTTATAAAATTCAACCTTACAGCGAACGATATAATTATTGTAGCATTGAGTATTTAAAAGACAAAACTGAGATTTGGCTACACAATAATTTGCATAGTCAAGTCGCGAACCAGTTTTTTTAAATCTTTTAAAATATCTCTATTAAATGTTACGGAGTTTAGAGAGCCTACGTGTGAACCAGACTGGCGCACTGGAGACGGTAGAGACATTCACATAAGGAAGGCATTTATCAATTAAAGAATTAAGAGCAGAGTAGAAAAAGTTCACTGCACAATCTATATCACAGCACTCAAATAGAAAAGACCAATCAAAAGAGAAAATAAGGCTGTTAAGAAGATTGATATTTGTTTTACGAAAACATCTACGACGAGACTTTGAGATGTTATTAAACGAATTAGTAACGGAATTGTATAATTATAACTTCAATGGTAGGGTGATAAGGATCTTCAGGCTTCACTAGGGGCTGTGTTTGTGATATAGCACTAACAGTGGGATTCGAGACAAAAACGAGATCGAGGATTCTTTTAGAAGAATTAAGAAAATAATTCAACTGATATAGCGGACATTCAAGTAGGCTATCAAGAAAGATAGATTATCATCAACAAGCCAAGGAATATTATGCAAGTTAAAATCACTTGAAACTATAAGGAAATCACGATCTTTAAGACGACTAAAAATAAATCGCAAAGCATCAGCATGGTGCATGTAGATCATGATATCAGAAGCTGGAGGAATATATGAACAAGAGATATATAAGCTAAAGTTAGAACATGTAACTTCGACACAAATGAATTCAACACCTAAGGGGAGATCAATCGGCACAACACTTGAACACAGATTCGAGTTGACAGCAATGAATACTCCACCGCCACGACGACCAACACGATCAAACCTAAAGGAAATAAAATTATTAGAAAGAATTTCATTATCCAAAACAGAGGAGTTGAGCCAAGTTTAAGAGAAAGCTTATATGTCAGCCGAAAAGGTTTGGCTATCACAGAATAGTTTCGAGAGCTTGGTAAGAAGTCCTCTTTCATTTTGATAATGAATGCAAAGACTAGACGCTTTGAAGCAGAAGATACCATCACAATAACCAATGGTATTGATAGCGCTACGTGCCGGCTGGCTGGGGTCTTCTGGTAACTTACAGTTTTGCGTAGTTTCAAATTTTCCTTGAATGTTGCTTAGTTCGTTGTAGCTTAGATAAATCTTCTTGAATTGTTGCCGCTGTTTTTGTTATTCTATGCTGTTATTTTATGCTGAAGTTACCAAACCGCACATATGAAAATTTCATTTTGTCTGTCGTAGCTACACGGTGACCTGTTATTCGGATAGCAGAACTCCTCCCTGTACACGTCGGGTCTAGAGTTAACAATCAAGTCTTCTTGACAGTGACACCTTGTATATTATCGTTTTAGGTTACTGCGAGTTCTATTGGTCTGGTGGTGGCAAAAATCCACTGATTTTTGTGATACATGTCGAACCACACGAATGACCCGTTTGTGTGTTGTATCTGACAATTGGACGATTTTGTGTTTTTGAATAGGTGGAACTCACAGTTGCTATTAGCCGTAAACGTCGTTTGTTTATCAAAATAAATATATTGCTCATTGTTGAGCTGATGGCATTGTTCGAAATCTGCTCTTGAGAGCCCAATATATGAATTCTGTTTTTTGTTGACATGTTGTTCATGACTACATTCCCATGAGTTCCAATTGCTGGAATGGGTACCAGGTTGTACAGTTGCACTGCCTGCGTTGCCACTAATGGAAACGTGACTATAAATTTCACATGATTGTTTGCGATTGTGCCTTGTGCCTTCATTTACCCATATAATTGCAAGACATCGTTAACTGAAACTCGAATCCAAAGGGATCGAAACCAAAGGGAAGATGTCTCTTAAGTTGGTTCAGATGTTCCCGAAGCTGGCCTGGTGAGGGTAGTAACGGGCTTATTTTGCTATGATGGGCATCTGTAAATACTCGGGAGATTTCGGTTTGAATTCGTTGCAAATTCCCTGCAATAACTGTCATATGAGTAGTTAGCGTGATATACCATTGCAATGCTTTTACCGCATTGTCCTGGACCTTGGCCATGTCGTTCATTTGTTGTTCCATTAGTTTCATCTGATTTTCAATCGTAGCTTCGTCTCGCTTAATGATATTTATCGTTGAGTCAATTACGGATGTCTGATTTTGCAGCAAGTTCAATAAGTAGTCTTCATTTGATTTAACTTTTCGTAAGGTGCCTGACATCTCTGTTCCATACTTTGAGTCCGGAAGGCCAAATAAGCCGTTCGCAATGTTCCCAATTATATCAAAGGCGATCGTCCTTGGCGTTCTATGTGAAGGAGATCATTTCCTGTTCGAATTCACATGCTCGAAGTTCCTCTGCATTGCTGTGCATGCCTCCGGAACCTTCATTAACTGCATATTTCTCCAACCTTTACTAGTCGGTCTGAATATGTCTTCAAGTCGGCCCAATAATGTTCGAGATCGTAAAATGCCAGATTGGCAAGACTGGCGCACTATCTTCCGTTAGAATTTCCATCATACCGTTTTTGACATTGTTATATGGTTTCTTCCATTTGGATGTACCCTGGAATTCCTGTAGGTATTCCTGAGACCATTGTGTTCAGAATGTATGCTTAAGCCGTTGCACTAATTCCCATTGTTCTGGTATCTATCGCTGTGTTACTGGCTCTGCATCTGGTTGGGCTACCAATGGTTCTCCGATCAATAGATGGCCAGTGGTTAAAGCTGTCAAGTCGTTGGGATCGTCTGAGTTTGGGGTTAACGGACGAGAGTTCAGCACTGCTTTCACATTAACAATAATGGTAGACAGTTGTTCAAATGTTAAGTTTGCTGTCGATACGTTTTTCAACAGTAAATGCTTAGCGGACTTTACCGCAGCTTCCCATAATCGTCCGTTTCAAGAATTGAGGCCGTTACTTGGTGCATGCTACGCAGCCCTGGATCACATTTCGGACTATCGGCTTCACTTTAATCATGTGGTACTGCTGCCGAGCTATTCCGCGTAGTGCCTCATGTCCACAATGAAGATTCTCTTCATGAAGTTTTTGTAGTATCATTTTTACCACCGGATCATTATACGGCAACATATATGGATTCCTTGTTTTTGCTGATACTCGTCCTTGTTGAAGCCGAGTTGCTACTCGTATAATTGAATGTTCATCAAGTATTAGTGGTAATGTCGCCACCGTGCTTTTACGATCCAACGTTTGATCAGGTCGTTTCGTTAAGTGCCGTAATTCATATGCAAAACCTTTTTCGTGAATTTGCTTGATGATTATTCTTAGTGCTTGATCGAACTCTTCCGACTCTGAGTCGTTGGTTTCCTGTTCTGCTTGTAGCAAAACCATAGCACATACGCCAATGTTCGCTGTAGCCCGTAAAATGAATTTCTGTGATTTACCGTATATGTTTATTCACTCGTGTTGTTGGCAGTGGCAGCCACCATGCTGAATACCTTGGTTTTCTTCCCAGCGGTACCCATGGTGTGCTCTGTAGGTTTAAATGGTGCTGTCCAGCCACGTTGTGGTCCATGCAAAAATAGTGGTCCATACAACGAGACAGAGCATCAGCTGCGTTGAGCGCTGATGACAAATGACGCCATTGCCTTGGATGTGATACTGCATGTATTTTGGTCAACCGATTAGCCAAAGAGTACTACTGTTGAGTCTGACCAGAGAAATGATTCAACACTTTCAGATCCTAATTCTCCAATTAGGATCAGAATCTCCAATCCTGTCGAACTCCATCCGTAAATTCAGCTCCAAGTACAGCTGCACTAGTTCCAGCCAGGGCAGCGTCTGCTTTTCATGGGGAGCCACTCTCGACCTGGCGCACAACAATCTTACCGAAACTTGGCCATTTTTATAAGTTGATCGTATATACACTGCCGCTCTATACGCCTTTTCTGATGCATCAACAAATGTATGCAGTTCCTTTGTAGTGGGGACCTTGCCATAAAAAAAATGCCTTGGAATCTTCATTAGGTTTAATGCCTGTACATCCTCTCGGTATTCTTCCCATTGCTTCTTCAAAGATGGTCGCATTTCACCCTCTATCTCAATTCGATCGGTAGCAACATGTTGAAGAAACGCTCTTGCGACTATCGGTGCGTATCCACATAATTGATCTTTATTGGGTGCCCATATGATTCCCAATGTTTTGACACTTGTTTGTTCCAGTGTGTCCCCGAGATTAATGTCAGCAATCGTATCTTCCTTTGCAATTTCTTTTATAATTTGATTGCTATTTGAACACTATTTAGTTAAAACCCTTAGGTCTCAGGACTTCTAGAAGCTCTTGTCTTAATTGCAGGGCTTCTGGTAAACTGTCTGCTCCTGTAAAGCAAATATCAACATAAAAGTCATTTTTTAATGCCAATGCTCCAGACGACAATTTTTCCATGTTTTTCTGTGCCAAATATTGCAGACACTTTGTCGTTAAATATCCAAACTTGACGATACATTTTTTTGATATCCGCAGTGAACACATATCTGTGTGTCCTGAACCGCAGTAGAATTGAGGCAAGTTGACTCTGTACAACTGGTCCTGGTTTGCATGATGCAACTTTCTGGCTTTAGTACACAGTGATGCGGTATAATGTAATGGTTCTTGGGAATTTGCCCTACCATTACTTGCTTCATATGTCCAAGCTGTTCATATTCTGCCATAAATTTCACATTCTCCTTTTATATGTCAGGGCTCATTCGCCGCTCTACCGACATGAATCTTCTTATGCCTATTTCCCGAGATTCTCCAAGGGATGAATCCTCTTCAGCAAATGGAAGCTTTACAATTAGTGGATTGTCAGCTGCCGTGTGTAGGTCATCGAGGACGAATTTTTCACAATACTCTTCTTCTGGACTCCTGCACTTTTACATTGGCTCTAGTTTGTCTAGCTGCTAGAATCTTTCTAGAGATTCCTCTGGATTCGTCATGCCTACCATACATGTGATTGAAGCTGACGTTGACATATTAATTCTGCCAGCAATAATCCATCCAAACTCTGAATTTTGTAATGTTGGACGGTTGCGATTGACCCGTCTTTATCTGGTAGAAATATAGCATAGTGATCATCAGCTCCCAACAGCATGTCAATTTTTCCTAGTTTATCAAATGTGACTCTGTGCGTTATTTGTTCTGTGGGTTGGTCACCTATTATGTGTGGCAATACAAATGCCTCAACTAGCATTGCGAACTTGTTGTATCTTGACCTTACAACCAAGCTTACTCGCGCCCTGCTTATCTGGTTGATCACCCACTCCATTTATGTGCACATGAGTCTCGTTAATTTTTAACGATAATTTCTTTACCAGTCTCTCTGAGATGAAATTTATTTGTGAGTCGCTATGTAGGAGAGCTCGAAATTCTCTTTGCCTTTAATTGATACCTTTTTTAATTTCACTACCTTGGCCGTAGCCAACGGAGTGTATTTTTAGCCAATTCCACAAGCAGAAGCTGCAGAAGAAACTTGCAATATTGTGTTATGTTTTTTATCGCATTTGAAGCATCCCCTTCAAGAACAATTTTTATACCGTACACCCATAGGGTGAAATTGTATATTAAAGTCGCCAAAATGTATGTAACAGGCAGAAGGAAGCTTTTCTGACCCCATAAAGTATATATATTCTTGATCAGTATCAACAGCCGAGTCGATATAGCCATGTCCGTCTGTCCGTCCGTCCGTCTGTCCGTATGAACACCTAGAGACACCTCTCGGAGACTACAAAAGCTAGAGCCACCAAATTTTGTATGTAGGCTCTTGTAGTATGTAGAGTGATCAAGTTTATTTCAAATTTTTGCCACTCCCCTTTCCGCCCCCGCAATTAAAAAAAAACGTTTATCTTAAAAACTATTGTAACCAGAGACACCGTATTTGGTATGTAAGGTGCCCATATGCGTGAGTGAGTGAGATACTAAGATATGCTTGTAAAAAGCATTTGAACAGAACTTTTTTTAAATAGGCAAATGCATTTGTTATTACAAATTTGAAATATTTGTTTTACTGGTGTATGGTATACCTAAGTTGGCGAGACGACTTACTTACTTCATTTGACATATGGTCTGGCTTGAAGCAATTAACACATAATTTGTGTCTCTGCACCCAATAAAGCCGCTCTGCTGCGGATTTAATTTTAAACTTTTCACATTGGAAGAGTTTGTACTTTGCCTTCTCGCAGAAAGCACACAAGGTACTGTTTGTCCCAGATGCTTTTCTTAGTTTTTCAATGCTGGGATTTTCGTTTCTTGGTTTCCCAATCGCCTATAATGTTAGGATGCGCTATTCGAAGAATGATACTTCCTGTAGATCCCTTGTGTTGGAAAGAGATTGCTCATATAGTGCGTGGTTGAATCTATCCAATTTCCTTGTCATATGAAACATTATAACATCAAAAATGTTATCATTTAAGTTGTTTATAGAAGCTGCTTCATTTCCTACATTTGGGTTATCAAACAGTTTTATCAGTATGGCTGTTACTAGAACCCGTTTATTATTAAATCGTTCCTGCAATACTGACCAAGCTGTGTTGTAATTGGCTTCTGTTAATTCCAGGTGCCGTCTCAATCTCTCTGCTTCTCCAGAAGGGTTTGATTTAAAGTAGCACATTTTCTCTATTGTGGATACATTTGATTCATGAACCACCTTTTTATAGATGTCATGAAATTGTTGCCACTTCAGATAATCCCCATGAAATTTTGGAATGGGAATTTTGGGCAGTTGCAATAACTGAATCGATTGCAATACAGGCGGTGATTGTATCACTATATTTTCTGCTGGTGCCACACAGAATTTCAGCATTGTAATTTCTTCGGTCTCATACGTATTTATATTATATCCAGCCTCGGCTAGATTTTCTGCTAGCCGATGAATCTCATAATGAATTTCTTCAATTTGCATCCATAATTTGTTGACTACAGATTTATAACTCATTTTTTCTTCAGACACTATTTGTCTTAATGACCTGGACAATGAATCCAGCAGCGAACCAGTGGTTTGATCATGACTCGCTCTTTCTCTCTTTGGCGAGCTTGCCTCTCTAGCTTTATCTTTGCCAAATGGTCCTTATTTATAACTTATTTTTTCTTCAGACACTATTTGTCTTAATGACCTGGACAATGAATCCAGCAGCGAACCAGTGGTTTGATCATGACTCGCTCTTTCTCTCTTTGGCGAGCTTGCCTCTCTAGGTTTATCTTTGCCAAATGGTCCTTTCAATCCTCCACTGTATTAGTTACAACCGCCTTCATTTTGCTGAAATAGTCCGTTACAAAGTAGTCCTCTTCTGTTGGCACGTTATTTAATTTGTCCATTAGCTTCTGATGAGTTTTCCCAAAGTTCTCCCACATGTATTCCAGGAGCTCAAGCTCCGACTCGTTCCTTAAATTGGTCAAATGTAGCACAAATAAGAATAAGAAATAAATAGAAGTCGCCCTTGTGTTTAGTATTAGTGTTAATAGTTAATTTTATTTCCAATATTCCTATTCTATTCTACTGATAAACGCCACGACAGTGAAGCCAATTTTTTGAGTTTCTTTTATTTGTTATATCTTTTCAAAAATTGCTGACTGATGCCAAAACTATAATACTCGTGCGTACTACCTGGGTTACTGACCGAGTTAACTATGTCGGAGCTTGCTGACGCCAGAGATTTTTTCTTTTTTTTTTTTTCTTTTATGGGAATGCAACAGAGTTGAATAAACTTTATTTTACATAACAATAACATTTTATGATTTGGTCGACCTGTTGACACAAATCGTTGTTAAATGCTTTTGAGAAAGTGATCGCCTAGCTGATCAACTTTTTACTAGTTTCCCAATTAATTGTTTTAGTCGCCAGGTTGACTTGTATATATATTTCAAGATTGCCAAGTTCATCAATTGTGATTTTTCAGTCGGGACCCCAGATTGATGTGGAATGTTCGCCAGTTTATGCCCTCGCTTAGGATTGTACTGTGTCCAAAGCGTGCAAAGAAAGTAACAGCGAGGTGAGATCTACCCAATTTCATTTGACTCCGGGGCAGAATGCTCACTGGTCATGTAAAAGAAAATATTATCTGTATGTTGTCCGGAAAACGTTTTAACAACATTATTATGTTAAATCGCATTAGCGACGCTGGTATATACAGCACATTGCAGATTTTAAGCCAGATTACTATAAACGAAAAGTCACTTTAAATATTGTTCCACTTACCTCAAGATAAACATTTAAATAGCAACATTGTAATTGGTCGTGAAATCCTTAATCAGGGATTTGATGTTATAATATCCTCAAACAAGTTTGAAATTGTAAAAGCCAAAACTGTAAATATTTGTTCAGTAGATGGGGATCCAGTTGACCTTTCCAATCCTGACACCGACTTGCTTGAGTCCGATAAAAATAGGTTAATAAAATTACTTGAATGTTATTCCACTGCACTTATTAAGAGGACACCATCTACACAGGTTAGTACAGGTGAAATGAAAATTCCGTTGATTGACCATACCAAAACTGTGCAACGCCGGCCCTATAGACTTAGCCTTGAAGAAAGAGATATTGTTCGAAAAAAGTTGAACGAGCTGCAAAAATGTGATATTATTATTTGACTCAGTTGTGCTCTCTTCGCAAGCCCCATATTGCTCGTCAAAAAGAAAAATGTGATAGATCGCCTTTGTGTCGATTACAGAGAGCTAAATTCTAATATGATGGCAGACAGGTATCTTTTGCCGTTAATTAATGACCACATTGCTAGTATAGTATGCCCGATGTTGTATCATTCCAAAATATATTTTTTGGAGTTTTTAAAAGAAAGACGCAAACAGGTCTTTTCAGTTTGAGTTTCGTTTATTGATTGATTCGTACTTCTTTAACAATTGTTAACTATAGCTAAGACCGCGTAGCTGCGCTGCCAGTGGCGTCGGCAGAGGAGCGGTATGCTTATGTATAAATATATGTTTGTGTTTAATTGCATAATTGTTTACATAAAAGTATGTATGTATATATGCCGCCGCAGCGGGAGAGTGAGGATGTTAAATATTGCATGTTGGGCCAGAGCGGCCGCGCGTGTTATAATTGCCGACTCAGCAATGTCCAGCACCAAGCACTCATGGGTGGTCATGTTCCTTAAGAGGCAATTCACTTGAACGTTGTGTACATAAATATTGTAACAAAGTGCTACAATATGTTTTTAATATTATTAATGTGATATTTCAGAACATGCTACATCCCCCTCCTTTCGAAAAATAACGTAATTTCATGGAGTTATTTTCTAATTTTATTATATAAAAACTTATTTATTATAATTTTTTTTTTTTGTTAGATCGTTTGAATGTTTGATTGTTTGATTTTTTTTTAATGATATATATATGGTAATTTTTTTTTATTATTATTTTTTTTTTTATATATATGTGTAAATGTGAAAATTTAGGTTTCTTTTTGTGTATTTTAATACGTTAACTGATTAAAATGTTTAACCTATCTTTATCCACTATTTGTTTCTTATTCTTTTTATCTTTAATTAGAATGTTATCTTTATCTTCTATTTCTTCTATGGTATATAATTATATATCTTGTCTTTCCAAAAGGAAAAAAAAAAGATATTGTTTTATTTGAGTTAAAAGCGGGGACTTTATTCGTTGGATGAATACTTAAAACTAAAGTACAAAATGTCTTACAGTTATATTTATAGGCTAATTTGGTGAGCCCTTCAGTGGCGTGATCGATATTGTTGCGGTTTGATTGGCCCGAATTTTAATGCTGAATTAGCGTTCTCACGCTTTTGATTTTAGGGGGACAATTATTATTGCAAGTGTTCAATTGTTTATGAATAAAACGGATTTCATTGCTTGTGCTTTAATTATGGGTTAGCGTTCACACGCTTTGGTTTTGAGGGGGACAATTGTTATTGCAAGTGTCCAATTGTTTATTACAAAAAACGGATGTTTACTTTAAAGTTTGATTTTAGGGGGCGAAAAGTTTATAAGGTTTTGTGTATTGAAGTTGGATATATGACTTCCCCATCCTAAAAAAAAATTAGCCTGTCCTCAGGCGGATACATTGGGGTTTTTCTCAGCTGTAAATATTGGGGTATCAATTTTGTTTATAAATTGGGACTCAATTTTTTCTGTGGGACCACGATTGTTATTTGATCGAAAATGCTTAATTATTAATTCTTGTGGCATTACCTTAAACTTATAGATTAAGTATGTAATCAAACTTATTATAGTAAGTATAAAAGTGGTTAATGTAATAGTTTGAAATGCAGTATAATATTTCGTATGTTCGTTAAATTTTTGTTTGGATAAAGGAAATAGGTTCTAGCCTGGTGATATTGTTTGTTACATAAATGCTTTGGCAATAGTCAAGCAATGAATTTATTATTGATATTTCGTTTAGTTGTAAGGCACAATCGTAAATTATTATTATGTTATTGCCTTCTATTATTAATTCGTTGTTTACGCAATTTTGATTAAGTTTAGTTTTTGGTAAATTCCATGTTACAATTATGTTTGGGTCAATATAATTAGTTTGAAAATTCTTATATGTTTTAGTGTATTTACAAGTGGTTGGAATTTGATTAAAAAAATGCCTATTATACATTCATTAGTTTCTATTTGTTTTGTATTTTTATTAAACAAAGTGTTATTGTTAAAATAGTATTTATCGTATGAATTTTCTGTCAAAATATTTTTATTTTCATCTGAATAAGGAAGTATCTCAAAGATAGGGGTTTTTATTATTTCTTGAGGAATGTTTGAAATGATAAATATCTCGTTTGAATTTGGTTTAAGCCAGGTGGATGTTTTTGTATTCAATAGTTTTTCCGAATTAACATGAATTAAGCGATTATGCTTTAAAAGTTTTGGATTCAAAATTCCTAGTCTGGTGAGCTGCATGCCCATTTCTATGTCTTCAATGTTTTCTGTGAAACGCTCAAAATTAAAGATTAGAACTTCTAATTTTACTGATTTTTCCTTTTCTTCCTTGAGGTTGTTTATTACTTCTAAACCTTTATTTATAGTGTCTATTAAGTAATTTAGTTCGTTTGCTTGTACGCTATTGCTTTCAAGATTATTTATTTTTTCTTCTAATTCGTCTTTATCGTCTTGATCGAGAGTATTAAAAAGATATTTGTATATTGAACCAATTCCGTTAATTAGTCCTCGTTTGTTACGTTCTACAATTTGTCTTCCATTAATTTCCCTACTTACTTTTTCTGTTAGGTATTGTATATGGATTATATCTTTAAATTCCTGTGCTTGTTGCATTAGATTGTGATATGTAATGTCAATTAACGTTAAATGTACTTTTAAATAATGATATTCAAAGTTTGTCGGTAAGTCCATAAATATTAATTAAATATTTAAATCAAACCTTGCGGTTTAGCCGGCTCGAGGTCAATCTTCCAAAAGAAGATTATTTCAAAGGCAACACAAAAAGGTGAGCAGGTTGTCTGTATAGCTATTTCAAGAACTACCAAGTTCTATCATCAGCAGACTTTGCTAAAGAACTCTGGAATTGCAATAGCCATACCATGTCTTCAACGCTAGAATTGGTTGGGAATTGTAACAACCAAATGAAGCGAAAAAAGTTGGTAAAGCCTACAAAACCGAAGACCACCCTTAGGCGCTATGAAAAATTAGTGTAAGAGCTTCGCCTTACCAAACTAATATCACGACCTGTTATTTCATATACGGTATATTGTACCACATAGAAAAAGGGTTTTTTTTTTTTTGAATAAAAATTCCAAAGTAACGGCGTGCCTTCCGTTGGTGTTATCTGGTTAGATTACGACCTATTGAAATTTAAATCAAACCTTGCAGTTTAGCCGGCTCGAGGTCAATCTTCCAAAAGAAGATTATTTCAAAGGCAACACAAAAAGGTGAGCAGGTTGTCTGTATAGCTATTTCAAGAACTACCAAGTTCTATCATCAGCAGACTTTGCTAAAGAACTCCGGAATTGCAATAGCCATAACATGTCTTCAACGCTAGAATTGGTTGGGAATTGTAACAACCAAATGAAGCGAAAAAAGTTGGTAAAGCCTACAAAACCGAAGACCACCTTTTTGTGCATACCCTTAGGCGCTATGAAAAATTAGTGTAAGAGCTTCGCCTTACCAAACTAATATCACGACCTGTTATTTCATATACGGTATATTGTACCACATAGAAAAAGGGTTTTTTTTTGGAATAAAAATTCCAAAGTAACGGCGTGCCTTCCGTTGGTGTTATCTGGTTAGATTACGACCTATTGAAATTTAAATCAAACCTTGCAGTTTAGCCGGCTCGAGGTCAATCTTCCAAAAGAAGATTATTTCAAAGGCAACACAAAAAAGGTGAGCAGGTTGTCTGTATAGCTATTTCAAGAACTACCAAGTTCTATCATCAGCAGACTTTGCTAAAGAACTCCGGAATTGCAATAGCCATACCATGTCTTCAACGCTAGAATTGGTTGGGAATTGTAACAACCAAATGAAGCGAAAAAAGTTGGTAAAGCCTACAAAACCGAAGACCACCTTTTTGTGCATACCCTTAGGCGCTATGAAAAATAAGTGTAAGAGCTTCGCCTTACCAAACTAATATCACGACCTGTTATTTCATATACGGTATATTGTACCACATAGAAAAAGGGTTTTTTTTTTTTGGAATAAAAATTCCAAAGTAACGGCGTGTCTTCCGTTGGTGTTATCTGGTTAGATTACGACCTATTGAAATTTAAATCAAACCTTGCAGTTTAGCCGGCTCGAGGTCAATCTTCCAAAAGAAGATTATTTCAAAGGCAACAAAAAAGGTGAGCAGGTTGTCTGTATAGCTATTTCAAGAACTACCAAGTTCTATCATCAGCAGACTTTGCTAAAGAACTACGGAATTGCAATAGCCATACCATGTCTTCAACGCTAGAATTGGTTGGGAATTGTAACAACCAAATGAAGCGAAAAAAGTTGGTAAAGCCTACAAAACCGAAGACCACCTTTTTGTGCATACCCTTAGGCGCTATGAAAAATTAGTGTAAGAGCTTCGCCTTACCAAACTAATATCACGACCTGTTATTTCATATACGGTATATTGTACCACATAGAAAAAGGGTTTTTTTTTTTTGGAATAAAAATTCCAAAGTAACGGCGTGCCTTCCGTTGGTGTTATCTGGTTAGATTACGACCTATTGAAATTTAAATCAAACCTTGCAGTTTAGCCGGCTCGAGGTCAATCTTCCAAAAGAAGATTATTTCAAAGGCAACACAAAAAGGTGAGCAGGTTGTCTGTATAGCTATTTCAAGAACTACCAAGTTCTATCATCAGCAGAATTGGTTGGGAATTGTAACAACCAAATGAAGCGAAAAAAGTTGGTAAAGCCTACAAAACCGAAGACCACCTTTTTGTGCATACCCTTAGGCGCTATGAAAAATTAGTGTAAGAGCTTCGCCTTACCAAACTAATATCACGACCTGTTATTTCATATACGGTATATTGTACCACATAGAAAAAGGGTTTTTTTTTGGAATAAAAATTCCAAAGTAACGGCGTGCCTTCCGTTGCTGTTATCTGGTTAGATTACGACCTATTGAAATTTAAATCAAACCTTGCAGTTTAGCCGGCTCGAGGTCAATCTTCCAAAAGAAGATTATTTCAAAGGCAACACAAAAAGGTGAGCAGGTTGTCTGTATAGCTATTTCAAGAACTACCAAGTTCTATCATCAGCAGACTTTGCTAAAGAACTCCGGAATTGCAATAGCCAATAGGTCGTAATCTAACCAGATAACACCAACGGAAGGCACGCCGTTACTTTGGAATTTTTATTCCAAAAAAAAACCCTTTTTCTATGTGGTACAATATACCGTATATGAAATAACAGGTCGTGATATTAGTTTGGTTTAAATTTCAATAGGTCGTAATCTAACCAGATAACACCAACGGAAGGCACGCCGTTACTTTGGAATTTTTATTCCAAAAAAAAACCCTTTTTTTATGTGGTACAATATACCGTATATGAAATAACAGGTCGTGATATTAGTTTGGTAAGGCGAAGCTCTTACACTAATTTTTCATAGCGCCTAAGGGTATGCACAAAAAGGTGGTCTTCGGTTTTGTAGGCTTTACCAACTTTTTTCGCTTCATTTGGTTGTTACAATTCCCAACCAATTCTAGCGTTGAAGACATGGTATGGCTATTGCAATTCCGGAGTTCTTTAGCAAAGTCTGCTGATGATAGAACTTGGTAGTTCTTGAAATAGCTATACAGACAACCTGCTCACCTTTTTGTGTTGCCTTTGAAATAATCTTCTTTTGGAAGATTGACCTCAAGCCGGCTAAACTGCAAGGTTTGATTTAAATTTCAATAGGTCGTAATCTAACCAGATAACACCAACGGAAGACACGCCGTTACTTTGGAATTTTTATTCCAAAAAAAAAAAACCCTTTTTCTATGTGGTACAATATACCGTATATGAAATAACAGGTCGTGATATTAGTTTGGTAAGGCGAAGCTCTTACACTTATTTTGCATAGCGCCTAAGGGTATGCACAAAAAGGTGGTCTTCGGTTTTGTAGGCTTTACCAACTTTTTTCGCTTCATTTGGTTGTTACAATTCCCAACCAATTCTAGCGTTGAAGACATGGTATGGCTATTGCAATTCCGGAGTTCTTTAGCAAAGTCTGCTGATGATAGAACTTGGTAGTTCTTGAAATAGCTATACAGACAACCTGCTCACCTTTTTGTGTTGCCTTTGAAATAATCTTCTTTTGGAAGATTGACCTCGAGCCGGCTAAACTGCAAGTTTTGATTTAAATTTCAATAGGTCGTAATCTAACCAGATAACACCAACGGAAGGCACGCCGTTACTTTGGAATTTTTATTCCAAAAAAAAAACCCTTTTTCTATGTGGTACAATATACCGTATATGAAATAACAGGTCGTGATATTAGTTTGGTAAGGCGAAGCTCTTACACTAATTTTTCATAGCGCCTAAGGGTATGCACAAAAGGTGGTCTTCGGTTTTGTAGGCTTTACCAACTTTTTTCGCTTCATTTGGTTGTTACAATTCCCAACCAATTCTAGCGTTGAAGACATGGTATGGCTATTGCAATTCCGGAGTTCTTTAGCAAAGTCTGCTGATGATAGAACTTGGTAGTTCTTGAAATAGCTATACAGACAACCTGCTCACCTTTTTGTGTTGCCTTTGAAATAATCTTCTTTTGGAAGATTGACCTCGAGCCGGCTAAACTGCAAGGTTTGATTCAAATTTCAATAGGTCGTAATCTAACCAGATTAATTAAATATTAATTAAATATTAAGTAACCGTTCGGTGCTTTTACTGGGTTAATGTCAATGGATTGACTGCATGTTGATTTTAATGTTAAGAATAGCATGATGCACAAAAAAGTCATCTTGAGTTGTCGACTTGTAATGTATCAATTGTCATATTTGCTTTTATTAACTTTCTTTTTCTTTTTGAATTTTGATTTGTAGTGTGTGACCTTTTGTCGTCTATGTCTTTCTTCAAAATGTTTCTCATCTAACTGATTTATTTCTCCTGTCTTTTTGAATGGATTTGTTGTTTTTGACTTTACTAGTGGTGCTTGTTTAAATCTAGTATCGAATTCGAAGTCGTGTCTATCTTTATTTAAATTGTTTATTTTATGTATTTTATTCGTTTGGGTATTATAGTCGGGTGATCCTGCATAGATAAAAATGTCCGCTGGTGTTCGGTTAGTTCTTTTATGTCCCGTCTTATGGTTGTATATGTAGAGAATTTTTTCAAATTTAAGTAATTTATCTTCAATGTCGTTTTCACTATTTATAATTCTGAGTTTTTCATTTACTGTTTTATGGAATCTTTTTACGTCTGAAATGCCGTTTTTACTTGTTGTAATTTCTATTTTTACATTTTCTTCTTGTAGCCAATTTTATAGTGCTATACACAGAAATGCTGAATCTTTGTCTGATTTTATTTCTATTGGTTTGCCCATTTCAGTGAATACTTTCATAATTGCTCTCTTGGCTTCTAACCAATCTCTAGATTTTACTTCTACAAGTGTTGCAAATTTTGAGTAAATGTCAATGCATGAAAGGAATTGTAAATTGTCGATCATGTAAAAGTCCATGACGTATTTTTCTCTGACATTAAAAGTTTCTGGTGTTATTTCAAAAGTTAGTTTTGTATTCCTATTCTCTGTCTTTGCGATATTGCATACTGAGCATTCGTTAATAATGTTTTGAATCAGGTTTTGAAAATCGGGGAAATAATATTTTTCTTTAAACAAATTAATCGTTTTTTCGATTCTGGATGTAATAATTCTTTATGTTGTTTTAGAATTATTTCTTTGAATGTTTGCAAATGTTTGAATGTCCTCTACCTTAATGCTTGATTTCGAGGATTTTGTGTTTGCGTTCGATTGTATTATTTCAATAAAGGCTAGTTGAAATATGGGATAATCTTGTTCATTAGGAAAATATACTACAGTTTTCTTACCGCAACGATATCTTTTAATTATATCCCTTGCGTAAGCGTTGGTCATTTCTTTGTATGTTATTTTTATGTTTGATTTATAAAAATAGGTTGATGTTTCTGTTTTGTCTTCTGAACCTCTAATGAATTCTATTTGCCTGTTAGAATAATTAATGGGTTTTTCTACTATTGGAATGTAATTTCCATTATCCTCATGAGCACTATGTATCGTAGCTACGGTGCTGTCTGTTGATCCTAAAAAGTTTTCATCTATTTTAATTCTGGAAAGGGCATCTGCTACGTGATTTTCTTTGCCGGGTAAATATTTAATTTTATAATCAAACTCATTTAGTTTTATTCTGCATCGTTGAAGTTTCATGTTTTGTTCTTTAATATTGTTGAGCCATACTAAAGGCTTATGGTCGCTTAGAATTTCGAACTTTCTACCGAAAAGGTATGGTCTGAAATACTTTGTTGCCCAAACTATTGCTAGTAATTCTTTTTCTATAGCTGAATAATTGATTCTATGGTCCTGTGAGATGAACGCACCTAAAGCTATATTGCTAGCATCTGCGGTTAGAAAAAATGGTTTTTTAAAATCGGGTTATGCAAGTATGGGGTCGTTCATAAGAAGATATTTTAATTTTTCAAAGGATGAAATATAATGTGGGTCGTTTATATTAATTTTAGCTCCTTTCTTTAATCCAAGAGTTAGAGGTTTTGCAATATGTACAAAGTTTGGTATGAATTTTCGGAAGAATCCGCATAATCCTAAGAATGATTTAATTTCTTTTGGTGTTTTAGGGATCGGAAAATTTTGAATTGCTTTGATTTTATTTGGGTTAGGTTCTATACCTTCTGTTGTAATTATATGACAAAGGAATTCTGTTTCTTTTTATGAATTCGCATTTGTCGAGTTGGAGTTTAAGATTAGCTTCTCTTAGTTTTTTAAATACCTTTCTGAGTGATAGTATGTGTTCCTCCAATGAAGTGGAGTATACTATAATGTCATCCAGATAAACAAGACAATTGTAAATAAGGTCTTCCAAAAGATTATTCATGCATCTTTGGAATGTTGCCGGGGCGTTTTTAAGACCAAGTGCCATATGTGTGTATTCGTAATGGCCATGTTTAGTTGAGAAAGCTGTTTTTGCAATAGATTCAGGATCCATTTGAATTTGAAGAAATCTCTTAGCTAAATCAATGGTGGTAAAGTATTGGCATTTTCCCAGTTTTTCAAGAATTTCATCCATGACTGGAATTGGGAATTTGTCATCTATTGTGACTTCATTTAAATTTCGGTAGTCAATGACTAATCTGAATTTTTGTTTGTTGGAAACATCTCCTTTTTTTGGGACGATCCAAATGGGTGAACAGTAGGGTGAATTCGATTTTCGAATGATACCTTGTTCGATCATTTCATTTATTTGTTTGTTGATTTTTATTTCAAACGTTTGGGGATATTTGTATGGACGTTTATAATTTGGGTCCTCATGTTTTGTACAAATAGAGTGCTTTATAGTACTCGTGAAAGTCAAATTTTCACCTTCGCGGTACTGAATATCACTGAATTCGTACAAGACCTTTTTTAGTTGTTGTATTTCCTCGTTATTTAAATGGTCGAGTCTATACTGATTACTTTCTATTATTTCATTTTCAATAGCAAAATTTGTGTCTGGGTCCCTCTCTAAACACTCTATGTTATGTTCTTCTTCTATTTCTTCCATATCTCTGAAATAAAATATATAGTTTCCTAGCTTTGCATATACTTCTTCATAGTTTATTTGGGCTTTGCATGCTTTTAAGAAAGTTCTGCCTATCAACATGTCATAGTTATTTGAAAATTTATGGATATAAAACTTTTGTTCTGTTCGACAAAGTTTGTTAGGTGCAAGGAAAATTATTTCTTTTAATTCTACTGCTCCTTCAATCATGTGAATTTTGCCTTTTTGTAGGCTGGTTTGCTACATATTTTTTTGGATAGTTATTTTGTTGTTGATTATTCATTGGATTTTGAGCCCTGTCAATATTTAATTTTTGTTGAAATTCTTGGATAAGTTTTTGGTTTTGTGTTGTGTCTGATTGTTTTGTTTGAGACGGAATTGTACTATTGGATACAAAAGATTTTCCACTTTTTTGGCTTTGATTTGATTTTCTGATTTCTGTTATACTATTCTCGTATAACCCTTCTCTTTGAGCTACTTCTTTCAGCTTGCTAACTGTGGTTATATCATATCTTGCTAATGTCATAAATAATCTTTCGGATAATTTTTTGTTGATTACATCTTTTATAGTGTTATTATGCTTTAGCATTTGTATAAAGAGTAGTGTTATTTGCATAATTTTCCAGACTTTCAGTTTGTTTCTGATAATATAGGATTTGTCTTCTAATTCTGTTTCATTCTGACGAAGGTTTCCTGTATAGTTGGTGTTGTAGAGCCGTCGAAGCAGTTCTTCACAGGGGGTCTGCGTCTTCAATTCATTGATGAGGAATGATCTTAGTTCCGGCTAGGTGTTGGCTTGGCCAATTTGCGAGATCCGTTGTGCCGATTCAGTGAGCTGAATCTCGATTGCGCTGAACAATATGTTATGTTGCCTTATGTCATGGGTTGGATATAAGTGCATGATGAAATCTATCCTCCTTATGAATGACGTCAGATTCTCTGGTGCTCCATCATAGTTTGCAACCTGTCTTAATGAAGACAGTGCTTGATTGAGATGGGCTTCGGTGAGTTCGGCCATTTTTGGTTTTTAGTTTTGTTTGTGATGTTTTGTATGTGTTTTATTTTATTCGCACACAAGTTGGCGTTTTGTTCCACAATTGGAGTTTATGGCTGTAACACACACAGTTGATATTTCCGCACACAGTTGGCGTTTTTGTTCCACAATTGGAGTTTATGGTTGTAACACTAACAGTTGATATTTCCGCACACAGTTGGCGTTTTTGTTCCACAATTGGAATATTATTTTTTAGAGCGAAGCTCTCTTAGGCGCGTTGGGGTTGGAAATTTTTTTTAAAATGAAGTAAGTAAGTCGTCTCGCCGACTTAGGTATACCATACACCAGCAAAACAAATATTTCAAATTTGTAATAACAAATGCATTTGCCTATTTCAAAAAAATTCTGTTCACATGCTTTTTACAAGCATATCTTAGTATCTCGCTCACTCATGCATTTGAGCACCCTAGCGCCCCACCCACCAACGGCCAACTCCGGCCTTATGGAAAAACGTTTATATGCATAACTTGGCTATTTTTTGTCCGATTTTGATCAATCGATGTGTATTCGTAATGGCCATGTTTAGTTGAGAAAGCTGTTTTTGCAATAGATTCAGGATCCATTTGAATTTGAAGAAATCCCTTAGCTAAATCAATGGCGGTAAAGTATTGGCATTTTCCCAGTTTGTCAAGAATTTCATCCATGACTGGAATTGGGAATTTGTCATCTATTGTGACTTCATTTAAATTTCGGTAGTCAATGACTAATCTGAATTTTTGTTTGTTGGAAACATCTTCTTTTTTTGGAACGATCCAAATGGGTGAACAGTAGGGTGAATTCGATTTTCGAATGATACCCTGTTCGATTATTTCATTTATTTGTTTGTTGATTTCTATATCAAACGTTTGGGGATATTTGTATGGATGTTTATAAATTGGGTCCTCATGTTTTGTACAAATAGAGTGCTTTATAGTACTCGTGAAATTCAAATTTTCACCTTCGCGGTACTGAATATCACTGAATTCGTACAAGACCTTTTTTAGTTGTTGTATTTCCTCGTTATTTAAATGGTCGAGTCTATACTGATTACTTTCTATTATTTTCAATAGCAAAATTTGTGTCTGGGTCCCTCTCTGTAGGTGGGTCTAAACATTCCATGTTATGTTCTTCTTCTATTTCTTCCATATCTCTGAAATAAAATGTATAGTTTCCTAGCTTTACATATTCTTCTTCATAATTTATTTGGGCTTTGCATGCTTTTAAGAAAGTTCTGCCTATCAACATGTCGTATTTATTTGAAAATTTATCGATATAAAACTTTTCTTCTGTTCGACAAAGTTTGTTAGGTGCAAGGAAAATTATTTCTTTTAATTCTACTGCTCCTTCAATCATGTGAATTTTGGAATCTCCTAAATAGGTTTTGAAATTAAAAAAGTTTTCGGACATTATATTTATTGAAGAGCCTGAGTCGACTATACATCTTAAAGGTTTATTGTTCATTGTGTTTCTGATGAAGGACTTGTCTCTATCTCTTCTTCCGATTGATCCGAGGCATTCTGATGAAAATTTTCGGATGTGTCCATTTTGCTAATTCCACTATTACTTTCTCTTGGCCTTTTTGTAGGCTGGTTTGCTACATATTTTTTTGGATAGTTATTTTGTTGTTGATTATTCATTGGATTTTGAGCCCTGTCAATATTTAATTTTTGTTGAAATTCTTGGATAAGTTTTTGGTTTTGTGTTGTGTCTGATTGTTTTGTTTGAGACGGAATTGTACTATTGGATACAAAAGATTTTCCACTTTTTTGGCTTTGATTTGATTTTCTGATTTCTGTTATACTATTCTCGTATAACCCTTCTCTTTGAGCTACTTCTTTCAGCTTGCTAACTGTGGTTATATCATATCTGGCTAATGTCATAAATAATCTATCGGATAATTTTTTGTTGATTACATCTTTTATAGTGTTATTATGCTTTACCATTTGTATAAAGAGTAGTGTTATTTGCATAATTTTCCAGACTTTCAGTTTGTTTCTGATAATATAGGATTTGTCTTCTAATTCTGTTTCATTCTGACGAAGGTTTCCTGTATAGTTGGTGTTGTAGAGCCGTCGAAGCAGTTCTTCACAGGGGGTCTGCGTCTTCAATTCATTGATGAAGAATGATCTTAGTTCCGGCTAGGTGTTGGCTTGGCCAATTTGCGAGATCCGTTGTGCCGATTCAGTGAGCTGAATCTCGATTGCGCTGAACAATATGTTATGTTGCCTTATGTCATGGGTTGGATATAAGTGCATGATGAAATCTATCCTCCTTATGAATGACGTCAGATTCTCTGGTGCTCCATCATAGTTTGCCACCTGTCTTAATGAAGACAGTGCTTGATTGAGATGGGCTTCGGTGAGTTCGGCCATTTTTGGTTTTTAGTTTTGTTTGTGATGTTTTGTATGTGTTTTATTTTATTCGCACACAAGTTGGCGTTTTGTTCCACAATTGGAGTTTATGGCTGTAACACACACAGTTGATATTTCCGCACACAGTTGGCGTTTTTGTTCCACAATTGGAGTTTATGGTTGTAACACTAACAGTTGATATTTCCGCACACAGTTGGCGTTTTTATTCCACAATTGGAATATTATTTTTTAGAGCGAAGCTCTCTTAGGCGCGTTGGGGTTGGAAATTTTTTTTAAAATGAAGTAAGTAAGTCGTCTCGCCGACTTAGGTATACCATACACCAGCAAAACAAATATTTCAAATTTGTAATAACAAATGCATTTGCCTATTTCAAAAAAATTCTGTTCACATGCTTTTTACAAGCATATCTTAGTATCTCGCTCACTCATGCATTTGAGCACCCTAGCGCCCCACCCACCAACGGCCAACTCCGGCCTTATGGAAAAACGTTTATATGCATAACTTGGCTATTTTTTGTCCGATTTTGATCAATCGATGTGTATTCGTAATGGCCATGTTTAGTTGAGAAAGCTGTTTTTGCAATAGATTCAGGATCCATTTGAATTTGAAGAAATCCCTTAGCTAAATCAATGGTGGTAAAGTATTGGCATTTTCCCAGTTTGTCAAGAATTTCATCCATGACTGGAATTGGGAATTTGTCATCTATTGTGACTTCATTTAAATTTCGGTAGTCAATGACTAATCTGAATTTTTGTTTGTTGGAAACATCTTCTTTTTTTGGAACGATCCAAATGGGTGAACAGTAGGGTGAATTCGATTTTCGAATGATACCCTGTTCGATTATTTCATTTATTTGTTTGTTGATTTCTATATCAAACGTATGGGGATATTTGTATGAATGTTTATAAATTGGGTCCTCATGTTTTGTACAAATAGAGTGCTTTATAGTACTCGTGAAATTCAAATTTTCACCTTCGCGGTACTGAATATCACTGAATTCGTACAAGACCTTTTTTAGTTGTTGTATTTCCTCGTTATTTAAATGGTCGAGTCTATACTGATTACTTTCTATTATTTTCAATAGCAAAATTTGTGTCTGGGTCCCTCTCTAAACACTCTATGTTATGTTCTTCTTCTATTTCTTCCATATCTCTGAAATAAAATGTATAGTTTCCTAGCTTTACATATTCTTCTTCATAATTTATTTGGGCTTTGCATGCTTTTAAGAAAGTTCTGCCTATCAACATGTCGTATTTATTTGAAAATTTATCGATATAAAACTTTTCTTCTGTTCGACAAAGTTTGTTAGGTGCAAGGAAAATTATTTCTTTTAATTCTACTGCTCCTTCAATCATGTGAATTTTGGAATCTCCTAAATAGGTTTTGAAATTAAAAAAGTTTTCGGACATTATATTTATTGAAGAGCCTGAGTCGACTATACATCTCAAAGGTTTATTGTTCATTGTGATTCTGATGAAGGACTTGTCTCTATCTCTTCTTCCGATTGATCCGAGGCATTCTGATGAAAATTTTCGGATGTGTCCATTTTGCTAATTCCACTATTACTTTCTCTTGGCCTTTTTGTAGGCTGGTTTGCTACATATTTTTTTGGATAGTTATTTTGTTGTTGATTATTCATTGGATTTTGAGCCCTGTCAATATTTAATTTTTGTTGAAATTCTTGGATAAGTTTTTGGTTTTGTGTTGTGTCTGATTGTTTTGTTTGAGACGGAATTGTACTATTGGATACAAAAGATTTTCCACTTTTTTGGCTTTGATTTGATTTTCTGATTTCTGTTATACTATTCTCGTATAACCCTTCTCTTTGAGCTACTTCTTTCAGCTTGCTAACTGTGGTTATATCATATCTGGCTAATGTCATAAATAATCTATCGGATAATTTTTTGTTGATTACATCTTTTATAGTGTTATTATGCTTTAGCATTTGTATAAAGAGTAGTGTTATTTGCATAATTTTCCAGACTTTCAGTTTGTTTCTGATAATATAGGATTTGTCTTCTAATTCTGTTTCATTCTGACGAAGGTTTCCTGTATAGTTGGTGTTGTAGAGCCGTCGAAGCAGTTCTTCACAGGGGGTCTGCGTCTTCAATTCATTGATGAAGAATGATCTTAGTTCCGGCTAGGTGTTGGCTTGGCCAATTTGCGAGATCCGTTGTGCCGATTCAGTGAGCTGAATCTCGATTGCGCTGAACAATATGTTATGTTGCCTTATGTCATGGGTTGGATATAAGTGCATGATGAAATCTATCCTCCTTATGAATGACGTCAGATTCTCTGGTGCTCCATCATAGTTTGCCACCTGTCTTAATGAAGACAGTGCTTGATTGAGATGGGCTTCGGTGAGTTCGGCCATTTTTGGTTTTTAGTTTTGTTTGTGATGTTTTGTATGTGTTTTATTTTATTCGCACACAAGTTGGCGTTTTGTTCCACAATTGGAGTTTATGGCTGTAACATACACAGTTGATATTTCCGCACACAGTTGGCGTTTTTGTTCCACAATTGGAGTTTATGGTTGTAACACTAACAGTTGATATTTCCGCACACAGTTGGCGTTTTTGTTCCACAATTGGAATATTATTTTTTAGAGCGAAGCTCTCTTAGGCGCGTTGGGGTTGGAAATTTTTTTTAAAATGAAGTAAGTAAGTCGTCTCGCCGACTTAGGTATACCATACACCAGCAAAACAAATATTTCAAATTTGTAATAACAAATGCCTATTTCAAAAAAATTCTGTTCACATGCTTTTTACAAGCATATCTTAGTATCTCGCTCACTCATGCATTTGAGCACCCTAGCGCCCCACCCACCAACGGCCAACTCCGGCCTTATGGAAAAACGTTTATATGCATAACTTGGCTATTTTTTGTCCGATTTTGATCAATCGATGTGTATTCGTAATGGCCATGTTTAGTTGAGAAAGCTGTTTTTGCAATAGATTCAGGATCCATTTGAATTTAAAGAAATCCCTTAGCTAAATCAATGGTGGTAAAGTATTGGCATTTTCCCAGTTTGTCAAGAATTTCATCCATGACTGGAATTGGGAATTTGTCATCTATTGTGACTTCATTTAAATTTCGGTAGTCAATGACTAATCTGAATTTTTGTTTGTTGGAAACATCTTCTTTTTTTGGAACGATCCAAATGGGTGAACAGTAGGGTGAATTCGATTTTCGAATGATACCCTGTTCGATTATTTCATTTATTTGTTTGTTGACTTCTATATCAAACGTTTGGGGATATTTGTATGGATGTTTATAAATTGGGTCCTCATGTTTTGTACAAATAGAGTGCTTTATAGTACTCGTGAAATTCAAATTTTCACCTTCGCGGTACTGAATATCACTGAATTCGTACAAGACCTTTTTTAGTTGTTGTATTTCCTCGTTATTTAAATGGTCGAGTCTATACTGATTACTTTCTATTATTTTCAATAGCAAAATTTGTGTCTGGGTCCCTCTCTGTAGGTGGGTCTAAACATTCTATGTTATGTTCTTCTTCTATTTCTTCCATATCTCTGAAATAGAATGTATAGTTTCCTAGCTTTACATATTATTCTTCATAATTTATTTGGGCTTTGCATGCTTTTAAGAAAGTTCTGCCTATCAACATGTCGTATTTATTTGAAAATTTATCGATATAAAACTTTTCTTCTGTTCGACAAAGTTTGTTAGGTGCAAGGAAAATTATTTCTTTTAATTCTACTGCTCCTTCAATCATGTGAATTTTGGAATCTCCTAAATAGGTTTTGAAATTAAAAAAGTTTTCGGACATCATATTTATTGAAGAGCCTGAGTCGACTATACATCTTAAAGGTTTATTGTTCATTGTGATTCTGATGAAGGACTTGTCTCTATCTCTTCTTCCGATTGATCCGAGGCATTCTGATGAAAATTTTCGGATGTGTCCATTTTGCTAATTCCACTATTACTTTCTCTTGGCCTTTTTGTAGGCTGGTTTGCTACATATTTTTTTGGATAGTTATTTTGTTGTTGATTATTCATTGGATTTTGAGCCCTGTCAATATTTAATTTTTGTTGAAATTCTTGGATAAGTTTTTGGTTTTGTGTTGTGTCTGATTGTTTTGTTTGAGACGGAATTGTACTATTGGATACAAAAGATTTTCCACTTTTTTGGCTTTGATTTGATTTTCTGATTTCTGTTATACTATTCTCGTATAACCCTTCTCTTTGAGCTACTTCTTTCAGCTTGCTAACTGTGGTTATATCATATCTGGCTAATGTCATAAATAATCTATCAGATAATTTTTTGTTGATTACATCTTTTATAGTGTTATTATGCTTTAGCATTTGTATAAAGAGTAGTGTTATTTGCATAATTTTCCAGACTTTCAGTTTGTTTCTGATAATATAGGATTTGTCTTCTAATTCTGTTTTATTCTGACGAAGGTTTCCTGTATAGTTGGTGTTGTAGAGCCGTCGAAGCAGTTCTTCACAGGGGGTCTGCGTCTTCAATTCATTGATGAAGAATGATCTTAGTTCCGGCTAGGTGTTGGCTTGGCCAATTTGCGAGATCCGTTGTGCCGATTCAGTGAGCTGAATCTCGATTGCGCTGAACAATATGTTATGTTGCCTTATGTCATGGGTTGGATATAAGTGCATGATGAAATCTATCCTCCTTATGAATGACGTCAGATTCTCTGGTGCTCCATCATAGTTTGCCACCTGTCTTAATGAAGACAGTGCTTGATTGAGATGGGCTTCGGTGAGTTCGGCCATTTTTGGTTTTTAGTTTTGTTTGTGATGTTTTGTATGTGTTTTATTTTATTCGCACACAAGTTGGCGTTTTGTTCCACAATTGGAGTTTATGGCTGTAACACACACAGTTGATATTTCCGCACACAGTTGGCGTTTTTGTTCCACAATTGGAGTTTATGGTTGTAACACTAACAGTTGATATTTCCGCACACAGTTGGCGTTTTTGTTCCACAATTGGAATATTATTTTTTAGAGCGAAGCTCTCTTAGGCGCGTTGGGGTTGGAAATTTTTTTTAAAATGAAGTAAGTAAGTCGTCTCGTCGACTTAGGTATACCATACACCAGCAAAACAAATATTTCAAATTTGTAATAACAAATGCATTTGCCTATTTCAAAAAAATTCTGTTCACATGCTTTTTACAAGCATATCTTAGTATCTCGCTCACTCATGCATTTGAGCACCCTAGCGCCCCACCCACCAACGGCCAACTCCGGCCTTATGGAAAAACGTTTATATGCATAACTTGGCTATTTTTTGTCCGATTTTGATCAAATTTGGTATTTTGATGGGTATTAGTATTAAATATAAGTGTGGCGAATTTGGTTCCACAAGGTAAAAAAGTACGGAAGATAATCGAGTTTTTCAAATTTCGGGGGCGGAAAGAGGCGTGGCAAAATCTTTATACATACAAAATGTGCGCATTTACTAAGCAAATATGCATACCAAATTTGGTGTCTCTAGCTGCAATAGTTTTTGAGAAAAACGTTTTTTTTTAATTACGGAGGCGGAAAGGGGCGTGGCAAAAATTTGAAACAAACTTGATCACTCTACATACTACACGAGACTACATTCCAAATTTGGTGACTCTATCTCTTATAGTCTCCGAGATCTAGGCGTTCATACGGACGGACGGACGGACGGACAGACGGACAGACGGACAGACGGACGGACGGACAGACGGACGGACAGACGGACATGGCTAGATCAACTCGGCAGTTGATACAGATCAAGAATATATATACTTTATGGGGTCGGAAAAGCTTCCTTCTGCCTGTTACATACATTTTGGCGACTTTAATCTACCATTTCACCCTATGGGTGTATGGTATAAAAAGTCAGATCTGCAGCGCGTCAGCCGAACACGTTCGGCACCTCTCTGTAAGCCGAACGGCTGCCGAAGTTCTGACACAAAAAAAATCAAAAGCATGAGGGTGGATTTAGTTTCTCTCAGCATTTCGAGAGAGAACACACATGAAAAAATTGATCGCTGCTTTGTTTTTCTATCTTTTTCTTGCATCAGATTATCGGCTGCGTTCGTTTTCTTGATTTGATATAGAATTTGATGAATTTTCATTTTTTGCAGTGTAAAGCAACATACGCACAAAAGCAAGTGCACACACACAACTACTCTTTTTAAGCAACATACGCACACAAGCAAGTGCACACATACAACTACACTTTTTAAGCGCTCTCTTTGTGCCGGGCCCCGGAATAGTCTATCTAAATAGTTGCTCAGTTCTCGGGGTGGGGGCGATACTCAAATCATAATAACAGTCATTCTGTGAAGTAAACCATCAAGCGTGCAGTGTGAAAATTAAACCGTATTAGATGGCTCAAAATAAACGATCTTTCGATGATTCCAAACCAAGAAAAAAGTCTAACATACCCGTGAACCAGCCTCCCATTGCGACAACGTAAGTATATTAAAATTTGTCAGCGACTACTTTTTTTTGCATTGCCGTCAAGTTGGCGCCAATTGCAAAATGAGAAACAGGAAATGTTGATAACAAATTTGTTTGTATAGAAAATTATTGGCACGCGCACAGCTGAGAACTGTATTTTTGGGTGTAGGTGGGCGGAGAGGACTTTCATATTCAAATAAAAATAACATAAAATTAAACATAACTTTAGCTTATTTACATACATATATAATTTACTTGCACTTTTCTCAGCTGATGTCAATCGATTGTTCAATATCTTTATCGATTATCGATAAATTATACAAAACTTGAGTCGAATACGAAAGATCCCGTTTTGAAGGTATTCGATAAGTTTTGTATTATGTATTTCCCGAATTAGAACTTTTCCTATTTGTTTTTTCATAGATTAGGGTCATTCCACTTCTCGTAAATTCAAATTTGCGAAAATAAAAAATTTTTGATTTTAAAAATTTCAGTGTTTTCTAATTTGAAAGTGAATAAGAACTGATATCATCGTATTCAATTGCAAAGTTTAAAATTTTTTTAAATTTCCAGAATGAATTGGCGGGAAATTCAAATTCTACATTGTGAACTAATTTTTCAGGAAATTGAAATTTTCAGAATTTAAAAATTATGATTTTGAAAAATGTTTTTTTCCAATTTTTCAATTTAAAAGCTAATAATGACAAATTTTATGAGTTACAATTGCGAAATTGAAAGAACATTTTTCTACAGTGCCAGAACAATCACGACTAATGCCCAGGAAAAAATAAAAAAACGTAATCGAGAATACAGCAAACGCTATAGGTTCCGATTGAGAGTGAAACAACTTCAACTCGCCACTTCAATACTTGACCAAGGCCCAGGAAACATTGGCTGCATCTCGCCTACAACTGTGAAAGAATTACAAAAGGCAGGAAGGTAATTTATTACACGATGAATAATTTGACGTTATCTGCAATTTGTATGATCACATACACATCAAAACCGAGAGGAACTTTACACAAACATAATGAAAAGAAAAGTTGAAAAGAAGCATTTTTTTTACGAAGTTAGGATTTTCCAAGAAAATGCGTTCTTTGAATATAGAAAATGTGCAATGACATTATCATCAATATCGTTGCTATACATTAAGAGGTTATCAAACCTTTCGAAATGAGCCATCATACGTTTGCTTATGTATGATCTGCTCCGACGCTGACGTGGATCTGCTCATATGACAAATTGATTTCTTATCAAAAGAATAATTTCTTCTCCAGTTTATGATGGGCGAAGGGAAATGCCAAAAGAAACAAACCAGACAGAAATACAAACACAGCATCACAACTCCCCTACTTCAACATACCACGGTCCTTTTCGCGTTTATGAAGAATCTGCGTTTTGTGCCGAGCCTAGAGCACAATTATAAAATGACAGAAACATTCCCGCGGAAGGAAACTGCCTCTTTTATTCTCTGATAAAGATTCTAGGACTCAAAATATTGCCTCTAGCACTGAGAAGACAACTTAGAGAGTCACGTTTCTTACAATCATGCGGAGATCCTGAGAACACGAGACAAATTCTTCTCAGTAACAATCAATATGGCGATGTCGATTGTATACACATCTTTACACAAGAATATAATCGAAATGCATCCGTCCATCTACACTATACTCATGGCAATAACACTGATCGAGTAATTTACTGCCATTTTCGTGTCAATGATTCACCTAATTTCATTCATTTATATCTTCGTGGTCTTCATTTTACGCCATATATGCCGATTTCGCAAATACTTTCACACGAAGCAAGCGAAACTCATGATAAAGAACTCTCAAAATCTACTGAATCAACCACAGATGCAGATGAACCACTCATAGCACCCAACGTGGCGATTGACGAGAACAATGATTTTGCACAGACTAATGTATTAGCTCCAATTTATACAAATTATAATCAGCACGCCAAGGGGCACGTAGATTTTGCAAAAAAATTCAAAAATAATAGTTTTGGACATTCATGTGGAGTTTGCGACCGACTTTGGTGGAAAACCGATTTACAATCAAGTTCTGATCAACACGAGGAGATTTAAGTTGCAGCCAATCCAATATCCAGTCCAAAATATTTTCAGTGGTTTCGCTGTAGATAATTAAAAAGGTGAAGAGGAAAAAAGTTTCTGGTCCGACGTGAGGGAACACAAAAATAAAGCGTATCTAGTAAATTGGTTGAAATGACTTCACCGTTGACTAGTTTATGGAGAAAAAGAATGCCAAATACGAGCCTACGGTTGTAAAGTGAAGGAAGATTAATAAGAAGAAGTCTGTCAGAATAAGAAGGTAGGCGAAGACTCGGGTCCCAATTAAGACCGCGTAACGCGAACTTAAGGAATTGCTTCTGTACCGATTCAATACTACGCTGGTGAACATCATATTGAGGGTTCCATCATATTGCAGGAATAGTTGTTATTTCTCTAATTATGTGGGTTTTTTAACAAATTTCTTTTGGCGTTACTTTTTAGGGTTACATCCAGAGTACTACTGTGAAACTATGCTATACGTGTAAATCAACAATGCACTGTGGTCCAAAATCCAGATTTTGTGGCATTAACTATAAGGAATGCAGTTACCGAGTTAAAACTTTGCACATATAACTATGTTAGGATGCATAATAAAAAAAAAAATTGGAAAGATTTGACCACGCCCTCTTGACCTCCCATACTAGCCCACGCAGCGTATACGTAATGTGATTTAAATGAATTTGGGATTAAAATAATTATAGCTATTAAAAAACAACAAATTAAATTTTAATATTTTATTTTGAACTGTTATTAATAAAAAAATTAAGATTAAGCAATGCAAACTATAAATAAACAACTTTGATTTTATTTTAAATAAGATATTTTTGACGATTTGACGATAAAATAAATGATAATATAAATTTACCTCGGAAAAACTCGGAAAAAGTAATCATAACATAATTTAATACATACTTTGAGCTGTAATTTACTATAATTACAATTTCGCAGAAATTCACAGAAAGTTAGTTTTCACTCCACAATAGACGCACACATGGGTTAAGTTTTCTTTATTTTAGGACATAAACAATCATTACACAAAAAAAAACAATGAACATATACAAATTGAAATTTCGTGTAGTATGTATTTACATTCTACATACCTTGATTAATATTATCCATTACAAAAGTTATTTTACAATTTGTTCCTTAATTTTTAACACTGGCTCAAAGTTTGCCTACAATTTCCCGCTTTTTTTGGCAGAGCGAACAGCTGACCCAGAACATCTTTTATATATGGTAGTTAAGATCATGAGACAACGAGTTAGGGATAGTGTTAGAGTAGCTTTCAAACACGTCGGCTGTAAAACAAATATTACGAAAGAGCAGATACAGTCTGATACTTATATCAATAATTGCATTGAAAGTAATCTTGCTTTTCTTCGATGTATTCCAAATTCAGCTTGGTATTGGGCAGATCGAAAAAAGGAATTATTTGCAATGCTGAGACAATTGGGACCACCAACAGCTTTTATGAGCTTGAGTGCTAATGAAATCTGTCCAGATTTGCTGAAATTGCTATATAAATTGAAACAAAATGGGGCAGATGTTTCAGATGAATTTATATCAGAAATGAATTATATGCAGAAAGCTAAATTAGTTAATGATGATGCCGTTACGTGTGCCATTTATTTCAATAAACTTGTAAATACTCTATTAAGCATTTTGCAGTCAAAAACGAGGAGTCCATTCGGTAAATACAGGATTGTCGAATATTTCAAACGCATTGAATTTCAACATCGAGGAAGTCCGCACGCTCACATTCTCCTATGGTTAGAAAATACACCCGCAGATCTGAAAAGTAATAACGATGATGTCATCAAAATGATAAACGAATTAGTTTCTGTTGGACTGATCAAACTACAGACTCACAAGCACACGTTTACGTGCTACAAACGTATGGATCCGAATAAAAAAGAAAACTGTAGATTTGGAGCTCCAACACGAAAAACAAAAAGACTAATACCAATGTTGCCAACTGATCCTGATTTTTCTGAAGACGATTTTAAAAAATATAAGAAGCACTATGGAATACTTCGAAGAAACTTGGAAAACATTGATTATACCGATTTCGACCATTTTTTTGCTTATAATAACATTGTCTCAGATGAACATTATTATAACATTCTTCGTGCTGGAATCACAAAACCAAAGCTCTTTTATCGCCGAGCACCATCTGAAAAGTGGCACAATACATTCAATCCATTTGTTTTGCATACTTTGCGGGCTAATTCGGGTTTTCAGATCATCCAAGATGAGTACGCTTGCGCTGCATACATTGTTGAATATGTTAACAAACACAACAGAGGTATTAGCAATTTACAACGCCAAATCATTGCGATTATGGACGAAAATCCAGACTTTGATATTGTTCAAATAACAAGGAAGATGATGTACTAAATAGTATTGAGATGTCAGCACAGGAAGCTGCTTGGTTTCTATTACGTGAACCCATAGCGAAATCATCGGTCGCAACTGTTTATATACCCACTATATACCCCACCGAACGTCAGAGGATAAGAAAAACCCTGAAGGAATTGGAAAATTTGGCTGATGATTCTACCGATATATGGAAACAAAATTGGTTTGATAAATATGAGAGAAGACCAGAAATTCTAAATGATGTAACTTTAGCCCAGTTTGTTGCAAATTATTACATAAACCATGAAAAAGAATATACTAAAAGAGACAAACCTAGAATCATCAGATACAGGAACTACGATATGACCGATAGCTATAACGATTATAGACGAGAAATGGTTTTATTGCATATACAGTTCAGAAGTGAAGATAGCGACGTTCTTGCAGAAAATAAATTCGTTCAAATCTATGAAGATAATGAAAAAATCATATTAGAACGCAGAAAGGAGTTTGAACACAATATGGATATTGAGAAAACTTTGGAAGTTTGCAAACAGATGCACCGAGAAGATGATGCCGACAGTGAAGAGGAAGAACGTAATCAGGCTAACGTTATCTTCTAACCTGATCCTTATGAGAGAATGATTGGGAATCCAGACGGCCACATTAATGCTGATGTACAAGGTGCTGCACTCAGTAAACTTGGTGCGATTGCAAAACAAAGGGAAAATTTGATGGAGAGGCAAGAATTTATCGATTTAATGAGATCAGCAAACAGTGGACAACAGAAACTATTAATACATATTATTCATCATCTACAAACACCAAATGAGTCACCATTCCAAATATTTTTCACTGGCCCAGCTGGTTGTGGTAAGACATTTGTGATTAGGCTTATTATGGAGATATACAACAGGTTTACTGACAATGATGGCTATTGTAATGCTTACATAGCATGCGCTTCAACAGGCAAAGCTGCTGTGGCGATTGGTGGTACTGCCGTACATACAGCTCTCAAGATAACGCTTTCAAAATTCCTGCCGTTGTCATCCGAAAATCTCCAATTATATAGATCTCTTTTCAAGTATATGAAAGTACTGATCATTGATGAAGTTAGCATGATTAGTGCAGAATTGTTAACGAAGATCGATAACCGTTTGAAACAAATTGCTGGAGACCATAATTTTGAATTTGGTGGTATAGACGTCATTTTAATCGGCGATTTACGGCAATTACCACCAGTCAGAGCAACTCCAATCTACAAACCTATCAAATCCCGTATGGTGGGGCCTCATCTGTGGCGCAGTTTGAAATATTATCAACTTACTGAGGTCATGAGACAGGCCAATGCTGCTTTTGCTTCTATCCTCACTAAAGTAGGCAACGGCGACATTTTAGAACGAGAAGAAGTGGAGCTGATTGAATCTAGATTTTTTACTAAAGTTGAAACTCAAATACGGTGTCCTGACGGTGTTAGCCTGTTTTGGCAAGTTAAAGATGTCGACAATTATACCAATCATATTTTACAGCAGTCTCCAGATAAATACATTTCCACCGCCAATGACGTCATTACTGGAGCTGGAAATGCAACACGAGAAGCTACTTTTAGACAAATCCTTCACACAAAGGCTTTGATTGATACTGGAAGCTTACCTTATCAAATTACTTTTGTCAGAGGTAAATATATATATATATCCACTACTATATCCACTAATATCGATGTGTCAGATGGCTTAGCAAATGGTGCACTTGGGCAGTTGGTGCACGTACAACTGAACGAAGACAACATTGTATGCAGAGTTTGGTTACAATTTCCAGGTTTTCCAAACATTGGGAAACAACTGAGAAAAAAAACTGCTCGTTTAGTTGTACAAGAGAAAGTAGGAAATTTTGCTGTGCCCATTGAATTGCGAACTGCAAATATTTCTCTGTCAAGGTTACTGCCCGACGTAAACATTTTCCTCTGATCGCGGCTTGTGCAATGACCGTCCACAAATCACAAAGTGAAATGCATTCGCAATCAATGGTTTATGTTGCACTATGGCGCAAGTTATGCAACCAATTAAAATCACACAAACAAATAACATAATTGTACAAAAAGCCAAAGCTGGACAAACAAATAAGCTTAAGCATGGAAATGTTGATAACGACGAGATCAGCATAATCATGCAGACGTACTTGAACCAAGATCAAATTTCAAAAGCATAAACAACGGAAGCGTCGCCGTCGCTCCCGTTGCAAATACTCGATCAGCAATTTATGAAACAAACGAAATGGGCATTTGCATATGCCAAAGCAAATTATATTTTAGTCTTAAGATTCAATTGTAACCGGACAGAAGTCCAAGTTCTAAAACTAATAAAGAAACTCACGATATCTAAAGATATCTAGTGAAAAAAAAAACCAGAAAGCCAGGATTAACTTCGGCCGTGCCGAAGTTTGTATACCCTTGCAAATTTATTCGGTCTGTAAAAACTAAACACAGGACTGACAAATACCAACTTTCATGACAATAGCTATGAAAATAATGAAGTTATTGAGAAAGTCACTGTTCGTGACTTTGCCGTTTGTATGGGAGCTATATGATATAGTCACCCGATCTTAATCAAATTTGGCACAATTATTAATAAAAACACAAAACTGACCAATACCAACTTTTATGACAATTGCTGATAAAATAACGAAGTTATTGAGAAAAGTCACTGTTCGTGACTTTGACGTTTGTATGGGAGCTATATGTTATAGCAGTCCGATCTTGATCAAATTTGGCACAATTGTTAATAAGAACACCAAACTGAGAAATACCAACTTTTATGACAATTGCTGATAAAATAACGAAGTTATTGAGAAAAGTCACTGTTCGTGACTTTGACGTTTGTATGGGAGCTATATGATATAGTGGTCCGATCCGGCTGAATCCGAGATATACAACGCCTGCAGTATATACAAGCCTACGTTCAAAAGCTCTGTAGCTCTTACGGTCTCGGAGGAGTTCGCGTTGATCCAGACGGACGGACGGACGGACGGACGGACATGGCTATTTGAACTCGTCTCGTCGTGCTGATCAAGAATATATATACATATGGGCGGAAATGCTTCGTTCTATGTGTTGCACACTTCTGACCAAAATTAATATACCCTTTTTGCAAGGGTATAAAAAATATATATAATTATAAATCCATTTCCTTTATAAGTGAAAAAAAAGAAAATATTGGATCTATCGAACTCGAAAGAAACGGTCTTTATTTAAAGAATGCGTCTTAAGAACTAACTTATCATTATTCATACAATTATGTTTACAGTTCGGTTAGAAAGCTTTTGATGTTTACAATTATGTTGAAAGTTCGGTTAGAAAGCTTTATGTTAGTAGTGGGAGCTTTTGATCGGATGATATCTTGATCTGGACTTTGATTGGCTTATTGATTTCGCCTACTAAGCGTTCTCACGCTTGGAAGATTTTTTGGGGACAGATTTGTTTATAATGTTGAATTCTCACGCTGGAAGATTTTTTGGGGACAGATTTGTTTATAAAGTTGTGTTTAGTCTCGGTTGCAGTAAACATCCGTTTTGTAGACTAAGAAAGGGGCGAAGTTATGTGGGTGGATGGAGAGGCGGATATATTACTATATTGTTTAATTCAACAAACTTAATCAAATTTAAATCTAAATTTAAATAAATAAATAAAGATATCTAAAGATATCTAGTGAATAAAATTCGTTCTTTCAACGAATATAATTGGCGCACTCGAAATCGGACAAATACGTTCAGAATTAACCAAAGTTAATTCGTGAGAAATTTTTTTAATTTAAACCACAATGGAAGCAGAGATGGATAATTTAAGAGCAGTATTGCTTCAACAGGAAGGAGAGTTGAACCTATTAAGGCAACAAAATCAACAACAACAACAACTGCAACAACAACAGCAGCAACAACAACAACAACAACCAATCCAGTGGCTGTCAAACAAAGATTCGCCAGCTAAGTCAGCTCGACGACCAACATGATGTGTTGGCTTTTATAAAATCTGTGGAGTTCCTCATGACATTATGCCAGGGAAACGCATTGCTGATCCAGTTTGGCACTAGCATCGTCGCTAATGAAAAGGTGTCGGGAACAGCAGCAAATTTCATCAGACAATTGGGGATGGAGCCTAGCTGGGACCAAATGAAGACCAAACTGATGGAGCAAATGCGACCCAGGATGACCTACGAGGACGTATTCGATAGATGCAGATTCATCAAAGTGAGTAATTTAAGAGATTTGTTCCAGGCGTTTGAGAAAGCAAAGTGCGAAATAAATAAAATATATATGTTCGACGAATCCAAACCAGCCATGTATGAAAATGATAAAGTAGATAGAGATTTGTTAAACATGCTAATGAATAAAATAGACACTCCATTCAGAATTCATGTCGATCAGGGCATATCTATGCATGCTTTACAAACGAAATATTTAAATATTAAAGCACTGGACGATCCCAGAGCCATTTTACAGAGGTATAGAAAAAATTCGAACAATACCTATAACAAACAGGGTAACACTAACACTAACACCAACACTAACACTAGCACCACTCACAAAAACGCAACCCAGAATAATCAGTTTGCTAGTAATAATAACAATACCAAACAGAATCAGGGTGGCCGGCTAAACACCAATAATAACGCCGGCCCACCTCAGAGTGACCAAGTCAACCAACAGTCGTATAACAGGTCACAATCCACCCAAAACCCAAATTTTAAACCTAACTATAACAACAAGGGTAACAGCTCAAGACAGACAAGAATGTCTCATATGAGCGTTGACACTCAAAAGAATGATCCCACACCCATGGAGATTGGGACTTTAGAAGAAAATCAGGCAGAAGAAGAAGAGGAAGAACAGGTAAATTTTTTGATTCCTTGCCTAGAGCAACCTTACCCATAATAGTGTGGACAATAGGAAAAGAAAAAATTAAATGCTTAGTCGACACTGGTGCGACGACAAGCATCTTAAAATCAAGAATTCTCGAATTTCAATACCCCAAAACAGAACTCACCAAACCATGCTCTTATAAAACTCTTAACGGCATTAATGTCGTGAAATACACCGTAACAACACCACTTCCAAAAGAGATACCCTACTCGGGGACACTACAGTGGAAACTTATAGATTTCTCAAACAAAAATTTCTCGGCAATAATAGGCCAAAATTTCTTAAAAGCCTTCAATGCTCAAATCAACAACATAGAGCGATATGTACAATTACTCGATAGAAAATGTTATTTTTTGGATTACGAATACCCAGAAGCAATGCATAATGCTTGTGCTCTGCAACCCGTGAACAGAGAAGAAATACGAGATCGCTTCAACCTCGCTCATTTAAATGACGAGGAACGTCGAGCCGTCGAAACACAATTCGCGGAATCTGACGACTTATTTTTTCAAGAGGGGGACGTTTTGTCAGCAACAAACCAGATTTTCCACGAAATAATTACAACAGTGGATAGGCCTTTATATTCTAAAATATACAGTTATCCCCAAATACATGAAAAAGAAATAAATAGACAGATAAAGGAAATGCTTGAGCAGAACATAATAAAAAAGAGTAACTCACCCTACAACAGTCCCTTATGGATCGTCGAGAAAAAGCTCGATAATTCAGGGTCAAAAAAGTTCAGAATCGTCATCGATTACCGTAAATTAAGCGAATTCACGGTCGATGACAGATTTCCAATCCCTAATCTAAACTCTCTATTGGATAAATTAGGTAGATCCCAATATTTCACAACCCTCGATCTGGCGAAGGGTTTCCACCAAATTCTCGTAAGAGAGGAAGACAGACCAAAAACGGCATTTTCAACACCGTCAGGTCACTATGATTTTGTCAGAATGCCGTTCGGACTAAAAAATGCTTCATGGACATTCCAGAGGATCACGAATGAAGTCTTGAAAGATCATCTTAGTGACAACTGTGTCGTCTACATGGACGACATATTAATTTTTAGCAATTCCCTTCAGGTACATATGACCACCCTAAGGAAAATATTTAGAACCTTGAAGGAGGCAAATTTGAAAATTCAAGTAGATAAGTGTGACTTTCTTAAGAAAGAAATTTCTTGTCCACATCCTGACCACTCACGGTATTAGACCGAACCCAGACAAAGTAAATATTATACAAAATTTAAAATTACCCAAAACGGCAAAACAGATTAAATCATTCCTGGGAATGACAGGATTTTACAGAAAGTTCGTTAGGGATTATGCAAAAAAAGCATTGCCCATGTCAAGGTATCTGAAGAAAAACGAGACGATCAACACTGACGACCCTAGCTATATTCATTCATGTATTCGAAAAGTTGAAGACACTAGTTACAAACAGTCCAGTCCTACGATACCCAAATTTTTCCAAGAAATTCACTGTCACTACAGACGCCAGTAATTTCGCGGTGGGAGCAGTGCTATCTCAAGAGAGCCACCCAATCGCATATGCATCCCGAACATTAAATCAACATGAATGCAACTACTCGACTATAGAGAAAGAGCTTCTAGCCATAGTGTGGGCCGTAAAGTACTTTCGACCGTATGTTTATGGTAGAGAATTCGACCTCGAGAGCGATCACCAACCCTTAAAATGGCTGATGGCTAAATATACGGGCAAAGATATAAGCCCAAGACTGCAGAGATGGCTCATTAATCTAGGGGAGTACAAGTTCCATATAGAATACATAAAAGGAAAAAATAATAATATTGCTGATTTTTTGAGTAGGATTAAAGAAGACGAAATTAACCTAATGGAGGTCGAATCAACAGACGAAGAAGACGAAATTAACCTAATGGAGGTCGAATCAACAGACGAAGAAGACAACAAATCCCTGACTGAAACGGTTCACTCTAAAGAAGAGGATCACGGTTTTAACATGTCCATACTAGAAACGGCAGTCAACAGATTCAAAACACAAATAATTTTCACAGAAAAGAAACCCAACACCATAGTACAGTGTTTGGCAGAAAGAGAATTTATATTAGCAAAAAAGACTTGGAAAACAACCAAGCAGTAAACATCCTCAGGCGAGAAATAACATCAGAAAAGATATGAGTTTTTTCACACCTAAGCGACCATGAATTTTACCAATTTCAAAAAATATTGACAAAGGAATACACTTCCAATCCAAAAGTAAGGTTCGTAAAATGTACCAGGTTCGCTACAAACATAGAGTCTGAAGATGAGTTGCATACCCAAATAGCTCTGTTTCATAAAAACGAGAGTGGCCATTGCGGGATAGTTGCTACCTATCAGAAACTTAAACTTAAAATTTACCATCCCAATCTAAAAACACATATCCACAGAATAATAAATAATTGCGACGCACAGTTGGGCCTCTGCTCGGATAGCATTGCAAAAATACGTTTTTTCATGATCGCGTTTGGCAAAAATTATATATGCAATCGATAGGAAATACTTCAGAGATTATGAATCCGAAAAATTTTTGAAATCGGTTGAGATTCATGGGTGCTAGAGGCGCCCAAAGTTGAGACATTTTTAGTGAAAAGGAAAAAATGATAATTTTTAAAAAAAGTCGCATCTTTAAAACTGAATATTGGGCGATTTCAACAATCGATTTTTTGGTTTTATCTGAAAAGTATGTTCTTTGTTAATAGCATGTTTCATAAATTTTAATAATTACTTAAATAGTTATTGAACTAGAAGCGTTTAAAAAATACTCTAAATATTGGAGTTTTTTTAACTTTGGTGGAATACACCTAAAAAGGATCAACGAGTATCACTACCGGACTACATACACTAGGTAGGTGAAATATTTACCTATCAGATGTATATAGTCCCAATATGCGGAGAGGTGCGACAGCGATGCGTAAGCCATAAAACTAAGGCAACCTCGTCTAAAAAATGCGCTGCAGGTATAAGGAAGAAGAAGAACGCATGCGTATTCGCCTGTAGCTTCTTTGTATTTAAATGATAACATTGCGTAATGCTGTTTTGCAAATACTACCTGTTTACATATATGCCTTTCTACAATGATAAATTGCTAATTACCTGCTTTGGAAAAACTGACAACACAAGTAAATGTTATTTATGTTGATGAAAAATTTGTCCTAATTGTGGGTTGGTCGTTTTTATTTCCGTTTACCTAATTGGATGTAAATATTAAGTTTTTTACCTAATTAATACAAAAAGGGTAATACCGATTTTTCGTTCTACCTAGTTAATTCAGAAAATAAAACATGAAGAGCTAATTATTCCTCTTGTTTGCGACAGTTTATTTTTAACTTCATAAGTGGAAACACCTTAAATCAGGACTGAATAGTATTTGTCAATATAATTCAACACAGTTTTATTTATTTGTGCAAAAATGTTGTTAAAGAATGAAAGGATTTGAAAGTTTTCCACGAGTGTGAAAACTTAAATGATTTTGAAATGGGATTGCTAAAGGAGATGAGCGTTTCATTCGAAAATGCTAGTACGGAGCAGTGAAGTGACATCTTTTATAACAGGTGTTAGTCAAGAGATCATTAAAAGGTTGGCTGTTATCTTCAATGTTATAAATTGCAAGGAAATGGTAAATGGTGAAAAATTTGCCGAATATACTTCAAAGACTGCTCAACTTTTGACTGAATTGTATCCGCAAAAAAAACTTACCCCAACGATACATAGGATTTTGGCTCACGGAAAGGATTTAATAGAATATCAGTGTTTACCAATTGGACAGCTATCCGAAGAAGCACAGGAATCTAAAAACAAGGACTACAAAAGGTTCAGATACACTAATACATTAAAAACTTCTCGTCTTAGACAAAATGAAGATCTTTTTAACATGCTAGCAGCCTCTTCGGACCCACTTTTTGCATCAACGAGACACGTGCGATCACGAAAGGATTTGGAAAATAGCAACTATAGTCCCGAAATGTTGAGTTTATTAGATATTGATGTAAATATTGAAAATTATTTTGAAGAAAATCAGCCATCAATAGCAAATTTTTAAAAATAAGCTAAAAAAAAAATTTTAAAAAAATTTTTTTATTTCTTTCTGTAATTATGTTAAAAAATCAAATTTAAACATTAAAAAATGTTACATAGTCGTCTAAAACAATGAAAAATTCCATTTGTGATTGAAAAAAACCTCTTTTCGATCCATTTTTAAAGGAAAAACATGCTTGGAAATATTTTCTGACTTTGACCTTGAATATTACAGCACCACGAACACCCAGCACTTTTGACAAACATTCATTTTGAAGCTTAAGGTATTCTTTATCATATGCTTTTTAAATTTTTGAAATCGCTTTATTAGTTTAGACGCTATGATTTTTGCAATGCTAAATGCCAGAAGGCCCCACTGTGCGACGTTTGCAGTGGTAGGAAATATGATAGGAAACCCATTAAAAACAACTTCCATCTAACAGAAACACCAGAAACCTGCAACGAGATAATACATGTGGACACATATGTGAATTCAAAACAATCTTTCATAATATTCATTGATAAATTCTCAAAACACGCCACTTGCTTGCCACTGACCGATAGAAATAGTATCACAATAGTAGAACACATTCAACAGTTCTTGTCCATTAAAGGGAAAGTCCAGAAATTTGTCTTCGACAACGAATTCAATAGCTTGAACGTCAGGGAATTCCTGGAAAAAGAAGGCATAGAATACCACTCAACAAAGCCAAATAGTCATACTGGCAATAGCGATGTCGAAATACATTGACAGAGAAAATTCGTACACTAAATATAGAAGAGAAAAGACCTATAATTGAACAAATGGCCAGAGCTGTATACTTTTACAACAATACACACCACACTACCACAAAATCTACACCGTTCGAAGTACAAAACCATAAAGTCGATCACAAAGAATTATATGACACAATGTCAGCACAAAAAGCTGAAACAATAGCAAAGCTAAACAATAACAGGGAAACTTACATAGAAACCAGAACAGAAGGATTTATAAAAAGTTACAAAAACTTAAGACACAAGGAAGAACCCAAATTTAGGAAAACAAAATTACAAAACATCCATACAACAAACATTAAAAGATCTACAAAATTTTCAGATAACGTTGATACTCCTCATCATGTGCCTGTTGCCAACACTGTCGACGGCAATGATCAACATAACCCCGATCCAGGCTGAAACCGGATTCATATCGCTGGGGGAAAGTACGGTGGAGCTGGTTAGCGAGTTCAAAATGGTCCTACATATAATTAACATGAAATATTGTCACTCATCGAAGTCGGTCGTGTTTTTTTTGCGCTCTCGCTTAATTACTGTCTTTCGTTCTTTTGTGAAGTTAATCTATAATATTCAATTTAAATTCAAATTTAAATCAATACCCCAAAACAGAACTCACCAAACCATGCTCTTATAAAACTCTTAACGGCATTAATGTCGTGAAATACACCGTAACAACACCACTTCCAAAAGAGATACCCTACTCGGGGACACTACAGTGGAAACTTATAGATTTCTCAAACAAAAATTTCTCGGCAATAATAGGCCAAAATTTCTTAAAAGCCTTCAATGCTCAAATCAACAACATAGAGCGATATGTACAATTACTCGATAGAAAATGTTATTTTTTGGATTACGAATACCCAGAAGCAATGCATAATGCTTGTGCTCTGCAACCCGTGAACAGAGAAGAAATACGAGATCGCTTCAACCTCGCTCATTTAAATGACGAGGAACGTCGAGCCGTCGAAACACAATTCGCGGAATCTGACGACTTATTTTTTCAAGAGGGGGACGTTTTGTCAGCAACAAACCAGATTTTCCACGAAATAATTACAACAGTGGATAGGCCTTTATATTCTAAAATATACAGATATCCCCAAATACATGAAAAAGAAATAAATAGACAGATAAAGGAAATGCTTGAGCAGAACATAATAAAAAAGAGTAACTCACCCTACAACAGTCCCTTATGGATCGTCGAGAAAAAGCTTGATAATTCAGGGTCAAAAAAGTTCAGAATCGTCATCGATTACCGTAAATTAAGCGAATTAACGGTCGATGACAGATTTCCAATCCCTAATCTAAACTCTCTATTGGATAAATTAGGTAGATCCCAATATTTCACAACCCTCGATCTGGCGAAGGGTTTCCACCAAATTCTCGTAAGAGAGGAAGACAGACCAAAAACGGCATTTTCAACACCGTCAGGTCACTATGATTTTGTCAGAATGCCGTTCGGACTAAAAAATGCTTCATGGACATTCCAGAGGATCATGAATGAAGTCTTGAAAGATCATCTTAGTGACAACTGTGTCGTCTACATGGACGACATATTAATTTTTAACAATTCCCTTCAGGAACATATGACCACCCTAAGGAAAATATTTAGAACCTTGAAGGAGGCAAATTTGAAAATTCAAGTAGATAAGTGTGACTTTCTTAAGAAAGAAATTTCTTGTCCACATCCTGACCACTCACGGTATTAGACCGAACCCAGACAAAGTAAATATTATACAAAATTTAAAATTACCCAAAACGGCAAAACAGATTAAATCATTCCTTGGAATGACAGGATTTTACAGAAAGTTCGTTAGGGATTATGCAAAAAAAGCATTGCCCATGTCAAGGTATCTGAAGAAAAACGAGACGATCAACACTGACGACCCTAGCTATATTCATTCATGTATTCGAAAAGTTGAAGACACTAGTTACAAACAGTCCAGTCCTACGATACCCAAATTTTTCCAAGAAATTCACTGTCACTACAGACGCCAGTAATTTCGCGGTGGGAGCAGTGCTATCTCAAGAGAGCCACCCAATCGCATATGCATCCCGAACATTAAATCAACATGAATGCAACTACTCGACTATAGAGAAAGAGCTTCTAGCCATAGTGTGGGCCGTAAAGTACTTTCGACCGTATGTTTATGGTAGAGAATTCGACCTCGAGAGCGATCACCAACCCTTAAAATGGCTGATGGCTAAATATACGGGCAAAGATATAAGCCCAAGACTGCAGAGATGGCTCATTAATCTAGGGGAGTACAAGTTCCATATAGAATACATAAAAGGAAAAAATAATAATATTGCTGATTTTTTGAGTAGGATTAAAGAAGACGAAATTAACCTAATGGAGGTCGAATCAACAGACGAAGAAGACGAAATTAACCTAATGGAGGTCGAATCAACAGACGAAGAAGACAACAAATCCCTGACTGAAACGGTTCACTCTAAAGAAGAGGATCACGGTTTTAACATGTCCATACTAGAAACGGCAGTCAACAGATTCAAAACACAAATAATTTTCACAGAAAAGAAACCCAACACCATAGTACAGTGTTTGGCAGAAAGAGAATTTATATTAGCAAAAAGACTTGGAAAACAACCAAGCAGTAAACATCCTCAGGCGAGAAATAACATCAGAAAAGATATGAGTTTTTTCACACCTAAGCGACCATGAATTTTACCAATTTCAAAAAATATTGACAAAGGAATACACTTCCAATCCAAAAGTAAGGTTCGTAAAATGTACCAGGTTCGCTACAAACATAGAGTCTGAAGATGAGTTGCATACCCAAATAGCTCTGTTTCATAAAAACGAGAGTGGCCATTGCGGGATAGTTGCTACCTATCAGAAACTTAAACTTAAAATTTACCATCCCAATCTAAAAACACATATCCACAGAATAATAAATAATTGCGACGCACAGTTGGGCCTCTGCTCGGATAGCATTGCAAAAATACGTTTTTTCATGATCGCGTTTGGCAAAAATTATATATGCAATCGATAGGAAATACTTCAGAGATTATGAATCCGAAAAATTTTTGAAATCGGTTGAGATTCATGGGTGCTAGAGGCGCCCAAAGTTGAGACATTTTTAGTGAAAAGGAAAAAATGATAATTTTTAAAAAAAGTCGCATCTTTAAAACTGAATATTGGGCGATTTCAACAATCGATTTTTTGGTTTTATCTGAAAAGTATGTTCTTTGTTAATAGCATGTTTCATAAATTTTAATAATTACTTAAATAGTTATTGAACTAGAAGCGTTTAAAAAATACTCTAAATATTGGCGTTTTTTTAACTTTGGTGGAATACACCTAAAAAGGATCAACGAGTATCACTACTACATACACTAGGTAGGTGAAATATTTACCTATCAGATGTATATAGTCCCAATATGCGGAGAGGTGCGACAGCGATGCGTAAGCCATAAAACTAAGGCAACCTCGTCTAAAAAATGCGCTGCAGGTATAAGGAAGAAGAAGAACGCATGCGTATTCGCCTGTAGCTTCTTTGTATTTAAATGATAACATTGCGTAATGCTGTTTTGCAAATACTACCTGTTTACATATATGCCTTTCTACAATGATAAATTGCTAATTACCTGCTTTGGAAAAACCGACAACACAAGTAAATGTTATTTAAGATGATGAAAAATTTGTCCTAATTGTGGGTTGGTCGTTTTTATTTCCGTTTACCTAATTGGATGTAAATATTAAGTTTTTTACCTAATTAATACAAAAAGGGTAATACCGATTTTTCGTTCTACCTAGTTAATTCAGAAAATAAAACATGAAGAGCTAATTATTCCTCTTGTTTGCGACAGTTTATTTTTAACTTCATAAGTGGAAACACCTTAAATCAGGACTGAATAGTATTTGTCAATATAATTCAACACAGTTTTATTTATTTGTGCAAAAATGTTAAAGAATGAAAGGATTTGAAAGTTTTCCACGAGTGTGAAAACTTAAATGATTTTGAAATGGGATTGCTAAAGGAGATGAGCGTTTCATTCGAAATCGCTAGTACGGAGCAGTGAAGTGACATCTTTTATAACAGGTGTTAGTCAAGAGATCATTAAAAGGTTGGCTGTTATCTTCAATGTTATAAATTGCAAGGAAATGGTAAATGGTGAAAAATTTGCCGAATATACTTCAAAGACTGCTCAACTTTTGACTGAATTGTATCCGCAAAAAAAACTTACCCCAACGGTACATAGGATTTTGGCTCACGGAAAGGATTTAATAGAATATCAGTGTTTACCAATTGGAGAGCTATCCGAAGAAGCACAGGAATCTAAAAACAAGGACTACAAAAGGTTCAGATATACTAATACATTAAAAACTTCTCGTCTTAGACAAAATGAAGATCTTTTTAACATGCTAGCAGCCTCTTCGGACCCACTTTTTGCATCACCGAGACACGTGCGATCACGAAAGGATTTGGAAAATAGCAACTATAGTCCCGAAATGTTGAGTTTATTAGATATTGATGTAAATATTGAAAATTATTTTGAAGAAAATCAGCCATCAATAGCAAATTTTTAAAAATAAACCAAAAAAAAAAATTTTAAAAAAATTTTTTATTTCTTTCTGTAATTATGTTAAAAAATCAAATTAAAACATTAAAAAATGTTACATAGTCGTCTAAAACAATGAAAAATTCCATTTGTGATTGAAAAAAACCTGGTTTCGATCCATTTTTAAAGGAAAAACATGCTTGGAAATATTTTCTGACTTTGACCTTGAATATTACAGCACCACGAACACCCAGCACTTTTTACAAACATTCATTTTGAAGCTTAAGGTATTCTTTATCATATGCTTTTTAAATTTTTGAAATCGCTTTATTGGTTTAGACGCTATGATTTTTGCAATGCTAAATGCCAGAAGGCCCCACTGTGCGACGTTTGCAGTGGTAGGAAATATGATAGGAAACCCATTAAAAACAACTTCCATCTAACAGAAACACCAGAAACCTGCAACGAGATAATACATGTGGACACATATGTGAATTCAAAACAATCTTTCATAATATTCATTGATAAATTCTCAAAACACGCCACTTGCTTGCCACTGACCGATAGAAATAGTATCACAATAGTAGAACACATTCAACAGTTCTTGTCCATTAAAGGGAAAGTCCAGAAATTTGTCTTCGACAACGAATTCAATAGCTTGAACGTCAGGGAATTCCTGGAAAAAGAAGGCATAGAATACCACTCAACAAAGCCAAATAGTCATACTGGCAATAGCGATGTCGAAATACATTGACAGAGAAAATTCGTACACTAAATATAGAAGAGAAAAGACCTATAATTGAACAAATGGCCAGAGCTGTATACTTTTACAACAATACACACCACACTACCACAAAATCTACACCGTTCGAAGTACAAAACCATAAAGTCGATCACAAAGAATTATATGACACAATGTCAGCACAAAAGCTGAAACAATAGCAAAGCTAAACAATAACAGGGAAACTTACATAGAAACCAGAACAGAAGGATTTATAAAAAGTTACAAAAACTTAAGACACAAGGAAGAACCCAAATTTAGGAAAACAAAATTACAAAACATCCATACAACAAACATTAAAAGATCTACAAAATTTTCAGATAACGTTGATACTCCTCATCATGTGCCTGTTGCCAACACTGTCGACGGCAATGATCAACATAACCCCGATCCAGGCTGAAACCGGATTCATATCGCTGGGGGAAAGTACGGTGGAGCTGGTTAGCGAGTTCAAAATGGTCCTACATATAATCAACATGAAATATTGTCACTCATCGAAGTCGGTCGTGTTTTTTTTGCGCTCTCGCTTAATTACTGTCTTTCGTTCTTTTGTGAAGTTAATCTATTATATTCAATTTAAATTCATTGTTTTATCAATTTTTAATAATTCGCTATACTCATTGCGAAGTTTGTGTTAAATTTATCAACATTTATATTTATAAATATCAAAACTTTAACAAACGCAAATATAATTTTGTTGTTGCGCTGCTTAGTTTCTGATTTTGTTCTATTTTTTTGCTCCCACCCGCGCTCTCAATTTACAGTTCTTAGTTTGTTTTTGTTTGTTTGGTGTTGGTGCTCTCTATTCTTCTGCTTTCTCTTTTGATCGCGCTCGCGGCCGTTAACTTGTGTGTTGTAATACAAAAAATAATAAATATTCTCTTTTTCTTCTCTTTCTAATTTGCATATTGCAGTTAGCTTTTGCTTTGGTTTGTATACGCCTCTCTTAAATTAACATTTCCCTTTCTATTTACATATTGATTTATAATTTGTTCGTGATAAATCAATTATTTAATAATGTCTGTGTGTTGCAAATATAATTGCAATAATCCCAGCAAGACCAGTGAAGACTTTCTTTACTGTTGGCTGTGTGACAATGTAATTCACTTTAAATGTGCTGGTTACACAGTCAAGGTGCGGGATAGTATTGCACAGGGTGGCGGCCTTAAATGGGGCTGTGATTCGTGTCGTGGCTTGGAGCTCGAGATGCGTAGTTTTATGAAACGGACTGGGGATGCGTTTAAAACCCTGTCAGCTGGCGTTCATAAGCTCCAAGAAGAGCTTTTGGCGATGGAGGTTCAATTCAGAAGTTCTAAACTTTTGATTGAATCTCCGACCCGAAAGAGGGCCAGGTTTCAGGGCGCGTCCCTGAGTCCGACGGCACATCGTTCTCTACCAGTTCCGGCTTCCGACAATGACCCTATGTCACCAAATGCTCAGCAGCTGATATCGTTTAGGAGTCCGGCTTTGGAAGGTGTGGAGTCTCTTCCCATTTCCCCTGGAGACAGTATCCCACCTACTAACACGATATCGGTTGTATCCAGGAATATTGCCAATAAAGTAGTTACAAGAGGAGCTAGTAAAGTGTTGGCTGCTTCAGCTGCTGCTGCATCTGCTGTTGCTGCTACTGCTGTGCCTGGCACTTCTAGTTCCCTTGTTGTAGTTCCACTCAAAAAGCAAATTTATATTTCGCGGCTTGATCCCAATAATACTTCTGAAGAAGTCATAGCCTACATCCAGGGCAAAGTTCAAGCACCAAACATTGCTGTGGAAAAGTTCCGTTTTTCATATACTCGGGACATATCGTCCTTTAAAATAAGTGTCTCCCCAGATCTTTTTGGGCAAATATGTCATAAAGACTTTTGGCCGGAACACCTCATTGTAAAAGAGTATACAATAAAAAAGAAGAATCGGCCTGCTACCTGCCTCTGTGAATAACGTTCCTTCCGGCTCGTCTGCACCTGTTGGCGAGTCAAAAAACTAATTTCGTCCCTAACTCTGGCCTATCAGAACGTACGGGGACTAAAGTCTAAACTCTCTAGACTCTATATACATAGTTTAGCTTTTGACTTTCACATTCTTGCCTTTACTGAGACTTGGCTGAAGCCTGATATTGCCGATGCTTCAATTTTTCCCTCAAAATATTTAATATATAGACATGATCGGACTATCCGTAATGGTGGTGGTGTTTTGATCGCTGTTAATTCGGCGTTCTCGTCTGAAATTGTACAGTCTTCCAATCAGGAGATTGAATTTGTTTGTGTTAAAATTTCTCTCAACTCTTTTTCTGCCTATATTACTTGTTCGTATATTCCACCACAGTCCGACTTGGCAGTATACATTCACCATTTGGAAGCTATTCAACTTGTTTCCTCATATATCTCTGACAAAGACTTGTTCGTTGCTCTGGGATATTTTAATTTACCTGAGATTGCCTGGACCCTCTCATATGATTCTTTATTACTGTTGCCCTCCTCGTCACACTGTTTCATAGATGGTCTGTTTGAGTTGTCCCTAACTCAAATAAATCCTGTTCGGAATAGTCGGAACAGATCACTAGATCTGGTATTTGTGTTGGATTCTTCCAACTGCGATATTTCCAGGACTAATCCCTTAGTTATCCCTGAATACAACTTTCATCCAACTCTGGATGTAACCATTGACCTTCCTTTTGGGTTTATGCCTCGATATAATAATTCGATGCCTCCAACCCGATGTTTTCGCAAGACAAACTTTACTAAACTTAAAAATCTCTTATTAACTAATGATTGGACATATCTGTATACTTGCACGGATATGGACTCTGCCATTTCTGTCTTCTATAAAACTCTTGAGTCGTTCTTTGATGTTTGTGTCCCGCGTGTGACTCAAGGATGGTCTGATAAACCTCCTTGGTTCTCACGTGAGTTATGTAACTTGAAGAACGTAAAATCAAGATGCTATAAAAGATTTAAAAAATCCGGTAAAGCATCGGATTTTTGCCTATACGTAGTTGCTCGATCAAATTTTATGGTGCTGAATTCACAATGCTATCTTCAGAGATGTAAACTTAGGTTTTCTCGCGATCCTAAGCAATTTTATAAATTCGTCGATGGAAAACGTAAGACATCAGTGCATCCGTCTTACTTGTCTTTCGAAAATAATAAAGCTGACAATGATCAGGCAATTGCTGATATGTTTGCTGATTTTTTCAAAACAACTTATTCCTCTTCAATTTATTAAGCAAATCCTCCTTATCCTTATCACTTACAATCGTCTAATTGCATTTTAGACCCTGTGTTTGAAGAAAGTTCGATTTTTAGCGTTCTTAGTTCCGTCAAACCAATATATGCACCTGGCCCTGATGGAATACCAGGCTGCGTATTAAGGTGTCCGTTACATATTCTGCCTTCCAGTCCATCTGGAAGGAATCATATATTATTCCTCTTCATAAAAAGAGGAAAAAGTCCGAAGCCTCTAATTATAGGGGTATTTCTAAATTGTCTGCCATACCCAAAGCGTTTGAGAAAATAATAACGTCTCAATTGCAGCATTTTTGTAGCTCAATCATTTCGTTATCCCAGCATGGGATCGACAACTACTAACCTATTAGAATTTACATCTCACTCAATCAAAGGGTTCAAGACTGCCGTGGAAACTGATGTCATTTCTACTGACTTCAGCAAGGCCTTTGACTCTGTTAATCACACTATATAAGTTAAATGCACTTGGCATCCCCAGCCTTTTGCTAGATTGGATTCTTCAATATCTTTTTAAGCGTGAACAAAAGGTCCTCTTTAAGTCTTCATTTTCTAAAACCATCCAAGTGACTTCTGGAGTACCTCAGGGTAGTCATTTGGGTCCATTGCTATTCACTCTTTTTATAAATGATCTTCCATTGGTAGTGTCACATTCTCGGGTGCTTATGTACGCGGATGATGTTAAGCTTTACCTCAGTTTTAAAGACATATCGTCTTCTTGCCTACTTCAATCGGATCTTAATGATCTTCAGAGTTGGTGTGAAACCAACCTATTAAACCTTAACGGCTCTAAATGTAAAGTTATGTCTTTTTATAGATGCACTCCACACTTAGCAACTTATTATCTTAACGACACTGCCTTAAAGCGGTTAGATATTGTCAATGACTTAGGTGTTCTTATGGACCATAAATTAACCTTTAATCCTCATATTTCTGCTACAGTTAGTAAAGCTATGAATGTTCTTGGGTTTGTGAAACGATGGTCAAAAGAGTTTGACGATCCGTACACAACCAAACTTCTGTATACTTCATTAATCCGTCCTATCTTAGAGTACGGATCTTGCATATGGTCAATATGGTATAGACGCACCAAAGTAAAATTGAATCTGTTCAAAAGCAATTTCTGCTATTTGCTCTTCGTGGTCTAAATTGGGATCGCAATGTCAATTTACCATCACACTCCAGTAGGCTTCTTTTAATCAATCTTCCTTCATTAATTAATCGTAGAGTAATGCTTGGTGCTATCTTTATTCATAAACTTTTAATAGGTGAAATAGACTCTCCTGAGCTATTGAACCAGTTAAACCTATCTGTACCCCGTAGACCTACTAGAAATTTTCTTCGTCTATCTTTAAAACATTGTAGTTCTAACTATTCTTTGCATGAACCTTTTCGAGTCCTATGTTCTGATTACAATCTTCTGTATCCCGTAATCAGTTCAGAAGCCTCTCTTTCTCTTTATACTTGTATTTGTCCACGAGATCGTGCCGTCCGATATACGGCTGCGCCCCACGGTCGGTCGGGCGGGAGGTGGACAGCGCTCTGCTTGGGCTCGCGTAAAACAGGCTATGTCCTGGTGTCGTATAGGCCACTTAAACGTACTTCGCAGTGTACGCGTCGACGTCCAGACAATTAAGTATATAAGAGTGTGTAGGACGCTATGGAAGTGCGGAAAACCTCACACTTGTATTAGTATGTAATAGGATATGAGGTAAATGAAAGAATGTAAATAAAGAAATGTTGTACTTATCAGGAGTTCCGCCGATCCAAGCTGTAGGAGCAGAAGGAGATCCGTCTCGAAGGACCAAGTTTGTGGAGGAGCGGAAGGATCTAATGGAAATACAACTCTTGGCGGGTGCAAATTTCTTGGTGGTGTGGTGAGCTGGTGAAATAATTAAAACGCGCGGGACTTCGTTTAATATATGATGTTTATTCACAGAGAACACGACACACACGAAATGGTTCGATTTTAAAAATATACGGGATTTTCCAATGCATGTGAAAATGAATGGGTGTTCGAATCAAAGTCTCGTACTAGATTGAAAATGTCGATTCCCATCAAAAATCTGGTCATGCTCCTGGGAACGTATCTCTCGAGGATCAAAAAACCCTCATCACTGCTCTTCGCCGCTCACTGCTGTTCAACCGGTGGCGTCTTCACATTTTTCAAATTGTATAACTCTCGAGAGAACCAGGGAGGTTTGTTGAGCCGCTCCTGCCTACCAAGAGTCACATACATATCAAAGAGTGAATTCAGAGTATCATAAAAGAAGCGAACAGCTGAGTTTATATCTCTACAATTGTACAGATAAGACCAATTGGTAGTAATAATGTTTTAGGGCTGGCTAAGTCAGTAGAAGTAACCCATTTGAACCAAATAATGGTGATAGTGAGGGTAAATCAACTTTGAAATTTAAAGTTGGATGAAATATGTCTTCCCGAAGAACAAAAGGTTCGATCCTAGTTACATCACAATAAGAAGAATCCAATACAAAAATAAGATCTAAATATTTTCCATTAGAATTTAAGACAGGATTGACTTGGGATAAAGATAAGCCTAGAAGGCCATCAATAAAGTCATGTGTCATAGAGGGCAGCAACATGGTTGTTTAAGAATAAACATCGTGTTCATCTGAACTGGCTTCACCAAATCAGATGCACCAATGAAATATACAATTCGAAACAAAAACATAAACCAAGAAGAAGTCGTAAAGATTCATATGACAATTATTGCCTAATACCAAACAAAACATGCATCCACACTCTGTGGAAAAAAACTTGAGGTGATAACAGCAGTGCGATATTAAGTAACCAGCGCTGAGCATGAAATATAAATAATTTTTAACCCCCGAGAACGTGGGGCATTAGAATAAGTATTTTTAAAACAACAATTGTTACCTCCTAGAGCCTAAGATAATCCTATATAAACTCAGTACTTTTGTAAATAAAATCAGTTCATACTTTGAATTCAACGAATAAAGATTGGGTTATTTTCTTTCTCTCCGGGAATCCCTATTCATTTTGGTCCTTCGAGCCGGATTCATTTTAGTCCTCCGAGAAAAAGGAACTCTGCAGTTTTCCCCCACCAGTGGTAAGAGACTCAGAGAGTGAGTCAGCTCCTTAAAATCTGAATCTTATGCAAGTGCAAATGGTAAGATCAGCTATAGGTAGCAAAATATCCCCCACCAGCAGAGCTTGCAAATAACAGTTGACCGATTCTTGGTGTTCGCAAATAAGTGTTGTAAACCGACAGTTTGAGCAAAAACTCAAAGAGCAACAGTTTCAGTTGTTTGCTCGATGAATCTGTTTTGCTCTGAACAAAACCGATTTTTTTTCGATTCTTTTGCTCTGGTTATTATCGGACACTTTAATCTCTCACAATAATGCAAAGTGTTTTTTGAGTATGCTTTGCGAATCAGATTCGCTTTCACTTGTGTTTGTGATTTCTATGCGGTCGCGTCAAAATTAACATTTTTAGTGAAATGGGTCGTGGCACAGGTTGTGCTGGCCACTCCAGCAACTCAAGTTCCTGTGGAGAGGGCATTTTCTGCACTCCATTTATTTTGAGTGAAAGGCGCTCTTCAATAAGCGCTGAAAATTTGAATTCTTTACTTATTGTAAAACTTAATGAAAATTATTTAAAAATAATACAGATATTGTTTCGCTCTCAAATTGTTGCTCATTTCAAGACCCTATCTCAAATTTGTCAAATGATATCTCTCAACAGAAAACCGAAACGAATAGAGTCAAAGTGTTTGCCTCAGTGTTTTTTTTTTCGGTTATGCTCTCAACCAGAGCGCTAGAAAAAAAGCGCTCAACTGTTATTTGCGAGCTCTGCCCACCAGTGGTAAGAGACAGAGTATAATATAAATAGCAAAATTTTGCTTAATAAATAAAAAGTGCGTGCGTCCGATTTTTAAGGCAGTTTGGCTAGCGGAGCAACTGTAGTAATCTCGGCGGCGGGAGTTTTTTGTGTGTGGCGTATTCGAAGCCCTAATATCGAAAATAAAATAAAAATTATAAAATACAAATTAGTGTATATGTTTACACAAATATAGTTGCAAGTAGGCAACCAGAAGCAGCAGAGCAACAAAATAGTTGCGGGAAGAGACGACTGGAGGCGAGGCGAATCCTACCCATTTGCAGACAAACCAGCATCCGCGCCCTAGCAGCCTGTGCGAAGACCAGCACCGGCACCGTCTAGCGCGACAAGCTAGACCCCGGAGCCAAGAGATCGGAGAAACCAGCATCGGCGCCCCAACAGCCTGTGCGAAGACCAGCACCGGCAACGCCTAGCGCTACAATCTAGGCCCTGAATGCGGTAGGACCGGTAGCGCTACAAAGAGCGCCCAACACAATCTTCCTTCATTAATTAATCGTAGAGTAATGCTTGGTGCTATCTTTATTCATAAACTTTTAATAGGTGAAATAGACTCTCCTGAGCTATTGAACCAGTTAAACCTATCTGTACCACGTAGACCTACTAGAAATTTTATTCGTCTATCTTTAAAACATTGTAGTTCTAACTATTCTTTGCATGAACCTTTTCGCGTCCTATGTTCTGATTACAATCTCAGAGAGTGAGTCAGCTCCTTAAAGTCTGAATCTTATGCAAGTGCAAATGGTAAGATCAGCTATAGGTAGCAAAATATCCCCCACCAGCAGAGCTTGCAAATAACAGTTGACCGATTCTCGGTGTTCGCAAATAAGTGTTGTAAACCGACAGTTTGAGCAAAAACTCAAAGAGCAACAGTTTCAGTTGTTTGCTCGATGAATCTGTTTTGCTCTGAACAAAACCGATTTTTTTTCGATTCTTTTGCTCTGGTTATTATCGGACACTTTTATCTCTCACAATAATGCAAAGTGTTTTTTGAGTATGCTTTGCGAATCAGATTCGCTTTCACTTGTGTTTGTGATTTCTATGCGGTCGCGTCAAAATTAACATTTTTAGTGAAATGGGTCGTGGCACAGGTTGTGCTGGCCACTCCAGCAACTCAAGTTCCTGTGGAGAGGGCATTTTCTGCACTCCATTTATTTTGAGTGAAAGGCGCTCTTCAATAAGCGCTGAAAATTTGAATTCTTTACTTATTGTAAAACTTAATGAAAATTATTTAAAAATAATACAGATATTGTTTCGCTCTCAAATTGTTGCTCATTTCAAGACCCTATCTCAAATTTGTCAAATGATATCTCTCAACAGAAAACCGAAACGAATAGAGTCAAAGTGTTTGCCTCAGAGCGAGACCGCATATGTAATATTTTTTTCGGTTATGCTCTCAACCAGAGCGCAAGAAAAAAAGCGCTCAATTGTTATTTGCGAGCTCTGCCCACCAGTGGTAAGAGACAGAGTATAATATAAATAGCAAAATTTTGCTTAATAAATAAAAAGTGCGTGCGTCCGATTTTTTAAGGCAGTTTGGCTAGCGGAGCAACTGTAGTAATCTCGGCGGCGGGAGTTTTTTGTGTGTGGCGTATTCGAAGCCCTAATATCGAAAATAAAAAAAAAATTATAAAATACAAATTAGTGTATATGTTTACACAAATATAGTTGCAAGTAGGCAACCAGAAGCAGCAGAGCAACAAAATAGTTGCGGGAAGAGACGACTGGAGGCGAGGCGAATCCTACCCATTGGCAGACAAACCAGCATCCGCGCCCTAGCAGCCTGTGCGAAGACCAGCACCGGCACCGTCTAGCGCGACAAGCTAGACCCCGGAGCCAAGAGATCGGAGAAACCAGCATCGGCGCCCCAACAGCCTGTGCGAAGACCAGCACCGGCAACGCCTAGCGCTACAATCTAGGCCCTGAATGCGGTAGGACCGGTAGCGCTACAAAGAGCGCCCAACACTAAACAAATAAACTCATCTTAAATTAAAATTGTTTGTAAAAAAAAATACATTGTAAGAAATATTGTGAAATTGTGCAGAATTAAATCTGTCACTGCGATGATCGAGTAGGAAAGTAAAAAAAAATAAATATAAAATTTATTTAAAAAAAATAATAAGTCATTATATTTTAAAGCAAGTTGGCCTTTGAAGAGTCAATGTTAATATAAAATGAAGTAAGTAAGTCGTCTCGCCGACTTAGGTATACCATACACCAGTAAAACAAATATTTCAAATTTGTAATAACAAATGCATTTGCCTATTTCAAAAAAATTCTGTTCACATGCTTTTTACAAGCATATCTTAGTATCTCACTCACTCATGCATCTGAGCACCCTAGCGCCACTACCCGCCAACGGCCAACTCCGGCCTTATGGAAAAACGGTTTTATGCATAACTTGGCTATTTTTTGTCCGATTTTGATTTGCTGGGTATTAGTATCAAATTTAAGTCTGCCAAATTTGATTGCACAAGGTAAAAAATTACGGGAGATAATCGAGTTTTTCAAATTGCGGGGGCGGAAAGAGGCGTGGCAAAATTTTTATACATACAAAATGTCCGAATTTACTAAGCAAATACACATACCAAATATGGTGTCTCTAGCTGCAATAGTTTTTGAGATAAACGTTTTTTTGAAAAACGGGGGCGGAAAGGGGCGTGGCAAAAATTTGAAATAAACTTGATCACTCTACATACTACACAAACCTACACACCAAATTTGGTGGGTCTATCTCTTATAGTCTCCGAGATCTACGCGTTCATACGGACGGACGGACGAACGGACGGACAGACGGACGGACAGACGGACATGGCTATATCGACTTGGCTGTTGATACTGATCAAGAATATATATACTTTATGGGGTCGGAAAAGCTTCCTTCTGCCTGTTACATACATTTTGGCGACTTGAATATACCATTTCACCCTATGGGTGTATGGTATAAATATATATACAAAAAATAAATTAATATTAAAAAAAAAAAGCAATAGACCATACATACATGTTCCCTAACAAAACTGAAAAATTGTTAGGAATGCAACACAAGTTGCACAAAAGGTTAAAGAAGATAGAAGAATTAGATGCTAGTAAGTTAACTAGCAAGATTCTTAATGAACTAGCTGAGATTCAGAAGCAATGGATTAGTTACCATAGCCAAATGATACAGAGTGGTGTAACCGAACACTACTATTTTACAGATAGAAAGTATGAGAAGGGTTTAGAGATGGCAGCCAGATTAATAGCCAAAGGAGAGTCAAGTAGGCAAGGCACTGTTGAGTCTGAGAGCAGTGAAGCAGATGCAACGATGTCAGAAAATGTTGAGGTCAGCATCGGGGAGTCGAGGGGAAACGCGACCTCTAGTAATGAGAATGCTATTAGCCAGGAAAAATTTCAAGTAAAGGTCCGTCAGCTCCAGATATAATTGGACATGGTGAGCAAAGATTTACGTGCGATAGACAATAGAACAGGCGAAATATATATTAAAAAAATAAAATTCTTGTTCTTGTCTAAGTCTTACGCTTAAATTAAACTATTTGAAATCCGCGTTAAAGGGCGAAGCCATGAGCATGGTAGCCCATCTATTGTCAGGTTCAGCTGACAATTATAGTGCCGCTTGGGAATTGTTAACCAAGCGGTATGAAAATAATCGAAGGGTATTTTCCGAACAATTAAGTCGGATCGTTGATTTACCGATGATCAACAATGATTCCGCAAAAAGTGTTAAAGGAGTGATTGACATAGTTAATGAGTCAGTTTACTTAATTAAAATAAAAGCAAATTTGTCCGATGAAGTAGACGTAATATTCGCACAACTCCTACTAAGGAAATTTGACAGAGAGACTCTACAATTATATGAGAATCAAATTAGAAAAACAAAGCAGATACAATTGCTATCTAATGTCATGGAATACTTGGAGCAAAGATATTGCTCGCTAAGTGCCATGAGTAAAGAAGAGAAAAAACGGCTACAAACTGTTTTAAATTATGCGGAAGTCGAAGATAAATGTCCGATTTGCAAAATTGCCGGGCACAAAGCATATAAATGCTATAAGTTTAAAGAATTGACACCTACTGAAAGGTATGAAATAGCCAAAAAAGTGCAGCTATGCATAAGATGCGTGAACCATTCAAGCAATAAGGTATGCACTAATGAAATGGTCTGCTCATTGTGCAGTAAGGAACACCATACCTTACTTCATTTTGAAGAAACACAGGAGAGAGTTAATACTTGTGTAACCGCACAACCAACACTGTTGGCCACAGCTGTAATACAAGTAAAAAATGTAAATGAAGGATATAAGACTCTAAGAGCCCTTATTGATTGTGGTTCACAGAGCACAATTATGTCTGAAGAGGCCGCTCAAATATTAAAACTACCTAAAATTAAACAGTGTACAGAAATAAGTGGCGTGTCCTCAATAAAATCTAATAATTCAAAATATAAGGTAAAAATAGATGTAAAGACGCGAAATCCTTAGAAAAGACATCTAAAGGTTGAGGCAATAGTGTTGCCAAAGTTAATGAAAGCTCTTCCATTAAAAATAGCAAACGTGGATATGTCAAAATGGCAAACTTACGTGCTAGCTGATCCTACCTTTAATAAACCTGGTAGGGTTGATATAATAATGGGAGTACACGTATATACCCAAATCTTAAAAGGGGGAATTACAAAGATTGATGGGCTGCTAGGCCAAAATACTCAATTTGGTTGGATCGTCTCGGGATGCACCAAATCAAATCAGACTAAATCTGTAGTGGCAACAACAATAGATATCACAGGTTTTGAACAACGTTGGGAGAGGAAATGTAAATTTCAAAATAAAAACAACACAATTCCAAAGAAATACAACAGGAAAACTCAAGAAATAAATTTATGGCCCCCGGCAGGGGGACCTCACATTGGAGGTAAAGTGAAAATTGGGGAAGAAAAAGTATATATCCCAGAGCCAGTACAAAATGAAAATATTCCAAAGGCAATGGGTCAATTAGATAATGATTATCTAAAAAATAATATCAAAATAGATTCCGGTAACAAATTGTCCGAAACTATAGTAAAACTACCAAAAAGGCAGATACGGCAAAATATTTATAAAACGACAACATTTAATGATAGCCAGAATAACCACTCAAGTTTTAGCAGTCAGCGATATTTAAAAATGGTGGAGCGAAGATCACATTGGTACAATTCAAAAGGAAAGATAGTTCTTTTTTAAATTCTCCAGCTTATAAAAAGGCTAGAAGTCAGTACAGTAATATACATCAGGAGTGGGTAGATATCCCGAAACAGAAATCATTAGGTAATATGCCAAATATTATAAAAACCAGTGGAAGCCAACTCAGTAATACATACGATAGAATTGGTAAGAATAGGAAGTCAGTGACTGTTTAAGATTAAACATCGCGGTCAGCTGAAATGGCTTCACCAAATCAGATTGACCAAAGAAATATACACAAACGAAACATAAACAAAAATATGTCATAAAGATTCATATTGCAAGTATTGCTCAAAAACAATCAAACATGCATCCGCACTCTGTCGACACTTAACACTTAAGACCAGAACGACGCATTATCAAGTCGCCAAGCGCTGAGCATGAAATATAAATAAATTCCAAACCCCGAAGACGTGGGGCATTAGAATAAGTGTTTTTTAAGAACAATTGTCGCTTCTTAGAGTTTAAGAGTTTTCCAATAAAATCAGTTCATATTTTGAATTCAACGAATGAAGACTGGGTTAATTTCTTTCGCATCGGAATTTCCCTAATCATTTTGGTCCTTCGAAAGGAACTCTGTAGTTTTCCCCCACCAGTGGTAAGAGACTCAGAGGATGAATCAGTGCCTTTAAGTCTGAATCCTTATGCAAGTGTAAATGCTAAGATCAGCTAAAGGTTACAAAAAATAAAATAACTCTGTTCTCCCCCACCAGTGGTAAGAGACAGAGTATAAAACAAAAAAGCAAAATATTGCTTAATAAAAAAAAAAGGGCGTGCGACCGAGTTAAATAAAGGCAGTTTGGCTAGTCGAGCAACTGCAATAATTTCGGCGGCGTGGTGTGTGGCGTATTCGAAGCCCTAATATCGAAAAAAAAAGTTAAAGTTAAAAGTGTATATGTATGTAGTTGCAAGTCGGCAACTACAAACAGCAGCAGAGCAACAAGATAGTTGCCGAGAAAATCTGGTGCGAGGACCGGCACCGGTACCGCCTGAGCCCATAGGCCCTGGACAACAACAGCTGAGCAACGATAAAAAAGAAGTAGAATCATCACATGGCGGAATAGACACATGGTCTGGAAAAAAAAGGAAATCTGAGTGAGTAGAGGTGATGAGCAATGCCAAGACGTAGCGGAGTTAAGAATCGGCTAAAACAAAGGAAAGCCGAACTCCTTAAGCTACTGTTTGCCACCAACACAACAATTAGTTGGGCAAAGGCAAATAAATTGCAAGCTGAACTAGACAACATCGAGCTGATTCAGCAAAAATTAAAGCAAAAAGGCTCAACCTCTAAAGAAATTTCGCCTAAAAATATAACAGTAATTAATACATACGAATCCCAAAAAGCAGAACCCAAGAAGAAAATCCAGACCACACCAGAGAAGAAGTGCCCGGCAGACTGCCCTGGACCATTATATTCGCCATATTGCGAGTACACTTGTGTCAAGAGGACCAGCATCGGCGCCCCAACAGCCTGTGCGAAGACCAGCACCGGCACCGTCTAGCGCGACAAGCTAGACCCGGAGCCAAGAGATTTTAGAAGCCTGCATCGGCGCCCCAACAGCCTGTGCGAAGACCAGCACGGGCACCGTCTAGCGCGACAAGCTAGACCAGGAATGCAGTAGGACCGGTAGCGCTACAAAGAGCGCCCAACAATAAAATACATCATAAATTAAAATTGTTTGCAAAAAAGAAATATGTTACTCTGTTAAACTGGACAATAATTGCGTTGCTCGGTCTAGAGTGTGGCCCGTAAAGCCATACGCCAAATAGACAGGAGATCACTGCGATGATCGAGTAGGGAAAGTTAAAATATAAAATTCATTAAAAAAAAAAAAAAAAATTCAATTTATTTATAAGCAAGTTGCCCGTTGAAGGGTCAATAATAATATAAAAATATATATAAAAAATACATTCATATAAGTAAATACATAAAAAAAAATCAATTTATTGTCAAATATATTTACATACACCATACAAAATGTTTCTTAACAAAACTGAAAAGTTGTTAGGGAAGCAGTTAGAATTGCATACCAGGATAAGGCAGTTAGAAGCACTAGATCCCAGAAACATAACTAGCAAGGTGATCGAGGAAGTAAAAGAGATTAGGAATCGATGGTTACCAAATCATAACAAATTGCTACAGCAAGGGAATTTTGATCATCAGTATTTCACAGAGAAAATACATGAAGGAATGTTAAAGATAGTTGCCAAAATAATAGCTGCAGGAGAGTCAGAAAAACCAGGCACTAGTAAGTCAGCGTTAGTTGAACCAGAAGCGAATATATTAGAAATGTTAGAGGATAGCAAAGGAGAGTCGCGCGGGAATGCGATCTCTAGTAATGAAAAGGCTAATGTTAGCCAGGAAAAATTTCAAGGAAAGGTCCGTCAGCTCCAGCAATATTTGGACATGGTGAGCAAAGATTTACGTATGATAGACAATAGAACAGGCGAAATGTATATTAAAAAAATAGAATTCTTTTTCAAGAAGATACATATGTGCCAAGCTTATACAGATGAACTTATGGGTAATGAAACGCTTAAGGAAGTCATAGAAGAACTAGAGTTCGACCTTCAGAATACCTTGTCAACACTAGAACAAAAAATAAACGATCAGAAAAATTTGAAAGCTGAGAATGTTACCGTAAGAGGCGAACTACCGGTGTTGCCGAAAATACAGGTACCCACATTTTCTGGGGAACCTAGAGAATGGGACCTGTTTGTAGAATTATTCGCGGAACTGATTGAAAAAAGAGAGGATCTAAGTCCTGCTCTTAAATTCAATTATTTAAAATCCACGTTAAAGGGCGAAGCAAAGAGCATGGTAGCCCATCTATTGTCAGGTTCAGCTGACAATTATAGTGCCGCTTGGGAATTATTAAACAAGCGATATGAAAATAATCGGAGGGTATTTTCCGAGCAATTAAGTCGGATCGTTGATTTACCGATGATCAACAATGAATCCGCAAAAAGTGTAAAAGGAGTGATTGACATAATTAATGAATCAATACACTTAATGAAAATTAAAACAAATTTGTCCGATGAAGTTGACATAATATTTGCACAACTCATACTTCGGAAATTTGACAGAGAGGCTCTGCAACTGTATGAGAGTCAGATTAGAAAAACCAGGCAAGTTCAGATGTTATCTGATGTCATGGAATACTTGGAGCAAAGATATTGCTCGCTAAGTGCCATGAGAAAGGAAGAGAAAAAACGGCTACAAACTGTTTTAAATTATACGGAAGTCGAAAATAAATGTCCGATTTGCAAAATTGCCGGGCACAAAGCGTAAAAGTGCTATAAGTTTAAAGGGTTGACACCTACTGAAAGGTATAAGACAGCCAAAAAAGTGCAGCTTTGCATAAGATGCTTAAACCATTCAAGCAATAAGGTGTGCACTAATGAAATGGTCTGTTCATTGTGCAGTAAGGAACACCATACTTTACTCCATTTTGAAGAAACACATGAGGGAGTTAATACTTGTGTAACCGAATAACCAACACTGTTGGCCACAGCTGTAATACAAGTAAGAAATGCAAATGGAGGATATAAGACTCTAAGAGCCCTTATTGATTGTGGTTCACAGAGCACCATGTTGTCTGAAGAGGCCGCTCAAATATTAAAACTACCTAAAATTAAACAGTGTACAGAAATAAGTGGCGTGTCCTCAATAAAATCTAATAAATCAAAATATAAGGTAAAAATAGATGTATAGACGCGAAATCCTTGGAAAGGACATCTAAGGGTTGAGGCAATTGTGGTGCCAAAGTTAATGAAAGCTCTTCCATTAAAAATAGCAAACGTGGATATGTCAAAATGGCCAACTTACGTTGGGTTGATATAATAATGGGAGTAAACGTATATACCCAAAGCTTAAAAAGGGGAATTGCAATGATTGATGGCCTGCTGGGCCAAAATACTCAATTTGGTTGGATCGTCTCGGGATGCACCAAATCAAATCAGACTAAATCTGTAGTGGCAACAACAATAGATATCACAGGTTTTGAACAACGTTGGGAGAGGAAATGTAAATTTCAAAATAAAAACAACACAATTCCAAAGAAATACAACAGGAAAACTCAAGAAATAAATTTATGGCCCCCGGCAGGGGGACCTCACATTGGAGGTAAAGTGAAAATTGGGGAAGAAAAAGTATATATCCCAGAGCCAGTACAAAATGAAAATATTCCAAAGGCAATGGGTCAATTAGATAATGATTATCTAAAAAATAATATCAAAATAGATTCCGGTAACAAATTGTCAGAAACTATAGTGCCAAAAAGGCAGATATGGCAAAATAATTTAATGGTAACCAGAATAACCAATCATATTTTAGCAATCATTTAAAAATGGTGGAGCGAAGATCACATTGGAACAATTCAAAAAGTGAAGGTAGTTATTTTTTAAATTCTCCATCTTATAAAAAGGCTAGAAGTCAGCACATCAGGAATGGGTAGATATCCCGAAACAGAAACTGTTAGATAATATGCCAAATATTACAAAAAGAAGAGAAGTCAGTGACAATTGTAAAGGAACATTAGATTGACTAAGTTGAACGTCCATTATGTAGCTGGTCATGCTTCTCTAACAATAGTTATCTTACTAATGATAATATTTATAATAAATTGCATAATAAGATAACTAACTAACTATAAAAATAAAATCCAAAACGTCGCATTTGGCGGCCCTTCGCAGAATGTTTAAGATTAAACATCGTGGTCAGCTGAAATGGCTTCACCAAACCAGATTGACCAAAGAAATATACACAAACGAAACATAAACAAAAATATGTCATAAAGATTCATATTGCAAGTATTGCTCAAATACAAACAAACATGCATCCGCACTCTGTCGACACTTAACACTTAAGACCAGAACGACGCATTATCAAGTCGCCAAGCGCTGAGCATGAAATATAAACAAATTCCAAACCTCGAAGACGTGGGGCATTAGAATAAGTGTTTTTTAAGAACAATTGTCGCTTCTTAGAGTTTAAGAGTTTTCCAATAAAATCAGTTCATATTTTGAATTCAACGAATGAAGACTGGGTTAATTTCTTTCGCATCGGAATTTCCCTAATCAGTGACAATGGTAAAGGAACATCAGATTGATTAGGTTCATCGTCCATCATGTAACTGGTCATGCTTCTTTAACAATAATTATCTTACTAATGATAGTTTAATAATAATTTGTATTAGACAACTAACTATAAAAATAATAATAAAGTCCATAACGTCACATTTGGCGGCCCATGGCAGAATGTTTAAGAATAAACATCGTGTTCATCTGAACTGGCTTCACCAAATCAGATGCACCAATGAAATATACAATTCGAAACAAAAACATAAACCAAGAAGAAGTCGTAAAGATTCATATGACAATTATTGCCTAATACCAAACAAAACATGCATCCACACTCTGAGGAAAAACACTTAAGATGATAGCAGCAGTGCAGTATCAAGTAACCAGCGCTGAGCATGAAATATAAATAATTTTCAACCCCCCATGGGCATGTCTTGACTAGAAACTAAATAAGAGACAAACTGAATTGCCTCTAAATGATTTAAATAGACCATAATGTCTGACGATGGGGTTAGTATAGGAACAAATAATAAAAGCATTAAAAGATTTTAAATTTACTTTAACACCGACAAACTCAATCACCTGGGTATAAGAAAATTGAATAATTTCATATGATAAAGCAGCATCAAACCGCCACCCTCTACGCGAGAAATCCGGTCACGTATGAATATAGAAAAGTTTGTGGAAAAGACCGATGCATCAGCAATGTCAGGTTTTAGCCACTTCTCGGTCAAAGCAAGAATGTTATGTTCAAAAGAAAGACTATCTACATAGAGATTAGGAAGTTTAGATTTCAGCCTTCTAAACTTCTTCTGGAAACCCAGTTTAAGGGACGAAACTAGTTTTTTGACACACCGTCAGATGCTGATGTGCCAGGTATAGTGTTAGTAGTTGTTATTGGCAGGCGAATCGGTTGCCGACTTTTCTTCCTTAAAGCATACCTGTGTAATAAAAAGTGCTTAAAGGTCCATCTGCCCTTTTGCGAAGCTGCCCAGTGTGATTGCCACTCTGCTAGGCTTGATGGCCTGGCTTCTGCAGTTGCATCCCTTCTGGCTGAAGGTGACCATTCCGCACTCTGCCGACTTCTAAAAATGTTTTGCGTTTCTTTAGCAAGTAAGTCTATTGGGATTATACTTGATATTACGAGAGCCGCGTCATCCGAAGTTGTGCGGAAAACATGGCGTACGCGAAGCGCTCCAAGGCGTACGCGAAGCGCTCCAATTCTGCAGCTCCTGCACTCGCGTGCACCAGGTGTTCTCTGAAACAAAGACGTGTATTCAAGAAAACTCCTAACTACATGAATGCTCTAGTTGAGTGGATTGTGCATGTGTCTAGCACAATTTTTGCCTGCTCTACTGTTTTTCTGCTGCTGATAAAAACTGCTTCCGTTTTTTCATCTGTAAGTTCTAGTCCTGCGTTCGCAAGCCACTGTTTTGCTAAGCCAATCGAAGTGACCGTCTTTTCTTCTGCTTCTGAGAGCTGCTTTGCCACCACTACGAGAGCCACGTCGTCTGCAAAACTGATGATATGGTAGTCAGTCGGGAGGCTTATTCGTAGGATGCCGTCATCCATAGCATTTCACGGTATCGGGCCAAACACCGAGTCCTGTGGAACTCCACCTCGTATTTCATGAAATCGATCGCCACTCCTTGTGCTACATCGTAGCTTGCGATTTCCGAAATAATCCTTTATTGCGGCAATGAGCGGGATCGGCACGTGGAACATACTTAGCGCCTCGATAATGCCGCTCCAGTTAGCTGTGTTGAAGGCGTTCTTCACATCAAGTGTGGTTACTAAACATTATTTTTTACCACCGTTTTTCCATCGCAGTCCTTCAATTGATTTTCTCGCTATTTCAACAACTGTTGCCAATGCGTGTATTGTTGATTTGGCTTTGCGAAAACCGAATTGCATCGGCGAGAGATCACCAGCTACATATCGCAATCGATATGCAGCATTTCCCTCGGAGCCATATGACGTATCTGGAAAGAGCGTTTCCACTATTTTCGCCATGTGGCCCTCGCTTGGTGCACCGGGTCTGACGGCTTTCATCTTTTAAACGACATGCCCCAAATGTCGCTCGACGCTTCATCGCACAATTGCAGGAAACAACGGCGTTTGCTGTCCTTAATAGCGCGTTTTAGTTCGCAGCGTCTATTTGCAAATTCATCCCCGAGATGTGAAGACCTGATACTGCTCCGGGCTCCTTGATAGGCGCGCCTTACGCGCAGGCATCGATTCCTGGCCTCGGCGATATTACTGGTCCACCAGTATACATGGGGATGGTGCCTGCTATGAGCCCTGCGGATGGGCATGCTGCAATCGCAAGCTGCATCTACAGATTCCATAATCATTTATGCATGCTTGTTGGCATCTCCAGCTAGTTCTGGGAACACTAGTGATGATGCGGAAACATGCATCAACTCTGTATATTTACAAATAATGGCCATGTGGTCGCTGGCGGTGTAATGGCTGCTTAGCTCCCACTGTATAACGCTTGGAATCTGGCTGCTGGAAAAAGCTTCAATCAGTCTGCGTCCTTGTGCATTTGTTGAGCTGCTTCCCCATTCCTGGGACCATGCATTAAAGTCTCCAGCAATAATGACTTTTCTTGTACCCGTTGCGTGCGCATCGAGGTTATCGAGTCTACCTTCAAACTCTTCCAAACTGAGGCTAGGTGGTACGTAACAGCTATATAGCCAAATATCACCTAGTTTTGTGCACACATAGCCGTCAGAGGAGTATACAGACTCTGCGGCCGGCGCTCTGCTGGCGACTTGCTCACCTGTGGTTACCAGTAGGCAGCGGCGACTACCGACGCAGCAAAAGCAAGCTGGCTTGTTGTTGCATGTGGCTGCTTTGTGCTCGGTCTGCACGCATCTAAGACACCAGTTTATACGGTCTTTGGCACTAGTGCAATTTTCTGTTTTGTGTCCGAAGCATAGGCACTTGAAGCATCTTTTTTGAGCATGCCTCTCGCGAATCGGACACATGTCCCAGCAAACTTCTATAGAGCCTTCTTTTAGTAGTGTGGCTGCTATAGTACGCGGCATACTTAAAATGGCCATCTGTTTGCCTCTGAAGGACTTGCGCAGGCCTCTTATACTCAATTGCCCGGCGCCATCGCCAATTCTCAGTTGCATTGATTCTCTTATTTCCTTTTCAGTCGCTAAGTGGTCGGGGTTACGCATTTCAAGCCACGTCTCTGCTCCAGCTGCTCGACCTGAAGCTTGTTGGCCCAGGACTTGGCTCAAATCCTCAGTCAATTCTTTGTTAATGCGCTTTCGAGAGTTAAATCGCTCATAGCAGTTTTTCTCGTCCTCTTGACGTTATTTTTGACTTCATTGAGCTTGCCGTCTGGCCTTCTGGTGTCCAGGCTCAGGATTTCGGCATATGTGCAGCCCTCATTTGCTTTATTTTGGATAACCACCGGTCTAGCTATCCTCAAAGATGGCTTATTCACTCTCTTTCGCGAGACAGTCTGCCATTCCGCAGCTCAATGGGCTGTATGCGGTCTGGCGTGTTGACTTTCTGCAGAGTACCTGGCACCTGATCGTGTTCTGCGCCATTGCTCTCTGTCGCTTTGCACGGGTATTGCGCTGGGCAATCGCTTCCTCTCTCTGGCGTTTGGGGGTGTTTCCTGCCAAATTAACTTTTTTGCATCGCTTCTGGGCTGTCTAGCATTCAGAGGCGACGTTTGAGTGGCGATTTCGCTCTTTGTCGCCTTAACCACCGATTTGCTGACGATCTACGATCTGACGATCTGTGTTCTATTTATCGGATTTTGGGATCTGAGATTTAATATCAAATTCTACCATCTAAGTAAATTTCATGGGGATACTCCAATTTTTGCAAAAATGTTTGTTCTAGAGCTATATGATATAGTATGTTTGTCATAGAGCTATATGATATAGTGGTCCGATCCCGATGATTTTCATACTTTATCTTACCCGGGTAATAAAAAGGACCAGAAAAAATTTCATCCCGATAGCTCTTAAGATGGCTGAGTAAAACGCATACGCACAGACGAACATGGCTATATCGACTCAGCTTCTCATGCTAATCAAGAATATATATACTTTATGGGGTCGGAAACGTCTCCTTCTGTGCGTTTCTGTTTTTGCATTCATTATTGCCTTCATAACTGTTGCTGTAGTTACAGACTCATACGCACAGATGGACGGACAGACGGATATGGCTCTATCGACTCAGCTTCTCATGCTGATCAAGAATATATAAACTTTATGGAGTCGGAAATGTCTCCTTTAGTGCATTACAAGCATCTGACCAATTCTATAATACCCTCTACAAGGGTATAAAATTATATTAAAAAATGTAATACCTTTTAATACAAAGTCTGTGTATATGAATATACTGACCAGTTCTGATACAAGGGTTAATGTGCGGAGTGAGACTTCACAACTAAAGAATAAAATGTTACAAGACACACAAAAACGAAAACACGTATTACTGAGTCGCGTGTAGGCAAAGAGAGCGCAATCAAATAGAAATAGGAAAGAAGAAGAGTGCGCTTTAAATTTTTCCAACAATTTGTACGCAAGAGCGCGAGAGTTAGCTACAATGGTAAAATGTAAGACACAAACGCAAACGAGATAAACAAAACAACAACACCGCTAATGCAAGTTTTATTGTAAGTTTAATTTAATATATGTTGAAGATTTTATTTTGCAAAAAACACAAAGGCGAATGAAAGCAATCGCGAAATGAAATTAAAACTCGGATGATAAAATATAAATAAAACCGATAATGTGTTATACATATAAGAGATTTTAATGGAAACGAGAGTTTTCTTCTAATTATCCTTGATGAAATCCTGACATTAAGTCTAAACAAGAGAAATATTTATCGCTACCTAGTTGGTCGAAAATATCGTCCATTCTAGGTTTTTTTTTTTAATTAATTTATTAACATAAAACAATAAATAAAAGAGATCAACAAAATAAAACCAAACTGACCAAACCAAACAGTCTCCTAAGCTCGCACATGATGACACCGATGGGCCTGTATGATGAGGCCGTCTCTGTTGGTTTCCTGGTTCGGGATCAGAACCAATTTTTTCCAATCCTTCATATAGACATTTATTGTATGCCTCCAAAAATGCGTTCTTCGAAGAACGTCATCTTCGTTTTTGAGCGGAACGTGATCACCCACTTTGAAATTTACTATTTTAGGTTTATTTTTATCAAACCTATTTTTGTCGTATTTTGCTTGAGTTTCCATATTTTTTTTGTCTACTTCATCATTGTTATCTTCGTTTATCGGCAACAAGCCAAAAGGTCGAGCTTCCTTACCAATCAATAACTTTAAAGGGCTGAACTTAGTCACACGATTAATCGTGCAATTCATTGCTAGCTGCACTTCAGCCAACGCATCCTGCCATGATCTCTGACTAGTTTCGACAGCAGTCAGTATACCTTATAGGGTACTCATGACCCGTTCTACCTGACCGTTTGCTCTACTGGCACTCGTAGCAATTAAATGTAGATTAATTTTTTGAGATGAGCAAAATTCGCGGAAACTTTTACTTGTGAAACTGCATCCTTGATCTGCTACAATTCGAGTGGGTAAACCTAATAAAGATACGGCTGATTTTATAGCCTTAATGCAGAATCTATATTTAGTGTGTGATAAAAATAAACAAACTTGGTGAAAGCATCTAAAAAAACAATGACATATTCCTTCAAATAATTTTTACCACTCATTTTGCCTGTAATGTCAATATGTATCGTATGCCATGGTATTTCTATTTTAGGAATAGGATGCAGCTCGACTTGCACTTTTCCTTCAAGTGGCTTAGATACTTTACATATGATGCAGTTTTCTACAATCCTACGTACATATTTGGACATATTTTCGAACCAGTAATAACCATAGACCTTTTCGAGCGTCTTTTCCCAACCCAGATGCATTATGCTTTTCGCAATTCATAGGTTTTGTCCATATTTCCTGGTAACTCATTACTTTTTAACTTTAAAATTATTTCTTGTATCTCGGAATCTTGCTGTTTCTCCGAAACCAACCAGTTGTCAGATACCTCCGTCAAATTGATTCGTAATTCAGGTATTTTATTCAGACTTTTATGTTGTTCAAGCACTGGATTCCGAGAGAGAAAGTCAACATGCGCCATTCGCTCGCCTTTTCTATATTCTATTTCGAAATCTAATGCCTGTAAAAACGCCCACCATCTATGCACCCTCGGTGTTAAATCTAGTTTTGTGCGATTGGCCTTTAATGAATTACAGTCAGTATAAACTATAAATTTACGTCCCTGCAAATAATGTCGGAAGTGTTTAATAGCATTTACTACTGCTAACGTCTCCAGTTCGTATGAATGGTATTTAGATTCGGCGGGAGACGTACACTTACTGTAATACTCTACCACATGAGGTTTATTGTCAAATTTGTGTAACAGGATCGCTCCAAACCCAATACAACTTGCGTCTGTATGTAGCTCTATTGGGTATTGTGGATCGAATATGATTAAAACTGGCGTCTGAGTCAATATAGTCATTATTTTCGTTCGTATCTGTTCATGCACTGGTAACCAAACAAAGTCAGTGTTTTTCTTAGAGGTGAGAAGATACAGAGTTTTAAGTGTTTGGGAGAAATTTAACACAAATTGACGCAAATAAAAAGCTAAACCAATAAATTGTCTTAGCTGTGAAACATTTTGAGGTGGTGGTAATCCATTTAAAGCTTGAATTTTTCGAGAATTTGGCCTGATTTCTCCATTGCTTAATTCATATCCAAAATACTCTATTCTAGTTGTGAGAAAGGAGCACTTGGTGGTATTAAATGAATATCCAGCCTTACTTAATGTCTCCATTACTGTCCGCAATCTAACTAGCGCATCTTTGCTTTCTGCAATAGCAGAGAGAACATCATCAATATACATGATTGCATAATTGTAAGCTAAAGCTCCTAAGGCCTTCATTATAGCCCGCTGGAACACAGATGGAGCGTTCTTCAAACCGAACGGCATTGTCAAGAACTCGTATTGACCTTCTGGCGTCACAAATGCAGTTCGTTCGATTGAGTCCTCGTGAACTGAAGTTTGATAGAAGCCACTTGCCATATCAATGCACGAAAAATATTTAGCACCACGAAGTCTGGCAATTTGGCCTGTATTGTCGTTTAGCATGCGATAGTCTACACACAGTCGATCGGTGCCATTTTTCTTCTTAACTAGCATCATGGGACTAGCGAAAGGTGAAAGGTGGGCGAATAAGTTGAGCTTTTAATAATTCGTCAACTTTACCCCGCACTTTGTTTTTCTCTTCTTCACTAAGCCTATATGGCCGCCGTTGTACTGTCTTTTGCTGATCTATTAGTCTAATTTCCAAATGCCCTGTGGTGACCCAAGTCTTTGGTATTCCATCAATAAACCAATCTGAATAATATTTTAAAATATTTATCAAGTCTGCCTTATCAAGATCATCAAGTTCACTATTCGATTCTATGACATCTTCATAATTGGAAATTATTAACGCTTCTTTTGGTCTTGTAAAGTTGAAATTTGTCAGCGTCCATAGTTACGTCAAAGCCCTGACTAAAAATTTCACGACCAATTAGTACGTCATGTTTCAAATACTTGTCCATAATAACATGTAACAAAATCTCGAAATAACATTTATCAATACTTATATTACATAATAGTTGTTGAGTGCTCACATATTGAATCATTGCTTATACCGTTTAACTTTACAATGTTATTAATTCTTTTACCACTAAACTTATCGGCGACGCTTTCCTCAACCAAGGAGCATTCAGCTCCAGAGTCGAAACAAAATGGAACGGACCCACCAGTTGAACTCCTGATGGCGGAGCTACAGTACAGATGTCTACACGTTTCTCAATTACTCGGTCGTTTCCTCGTGATCGTCCTTTTGGACAAGCCGATGCGAAGTGCCCAAGCTCGTCGCATTTGAAACATTTCCGTATTGGCTTTTTTCTTGAATTGGTGTCCTCGCCCGAGCACGACATTCAGCATATTTATGCCCACACTTTATAAATAGTTGCATTTCACTTGAGGGAGATACTTAGCCTTTTTACGCACCGGGCCTGTTGTAGATGAGTCGTCATCTAGGTTCCGCTTCTTAAAAGTGTGTGCTTGTAGTTGTTGTTGCATTTCATTTCGGGTTTTAATATTGTTTGAAAAAACCCATCGCGACCATTTGTCATCAATTTGTGCCATGTGGGCCAGAGCTAGTGAAACCGCGATTTCCTCCAGATCATTAGATTTAAATTTTGACATTATTAAGGTGACAATTCGGCTGCCATATTCTGATATCGCAGAGTCGTTTATTTCTGATTGCTTTGAGAGTGAAGTGAATTCCAACCGACGCATACAATTGTCGGAACGCAACTGACTCCCATTCTCCGATCACGCATCGATCTACTTCTTTTACACGACAGCGCGACAACGCCGTCGCCTCACTCGTACGGTACCTAGGCGCCAGTCATATTCTTCGCTGTAGTCAAATTCTAAGAATCATTTCACAATATCCCAAACTCATTGCACAGCTTGCTCTGGCAAGCACAGTGGTCAAACTATGTTCATAATGTGACAGACACGTACAGTGTCCAAAATACGTCCATAATGCGACACGGCCTTTCTGACAAAATACACGTCCTCGTGTGTTGTCTTAACTCAACCACAGAGGTGACAACGCTTCAGGATTCAAAGGCTCTATGGGTATTTCAATACATTTTTATTCGATATTCTTATTCATTATGTAACACAATTCATATCAGTTTTAAAATCATTCTTGTCATAGCATAATTACATATTCGTAACATAATTTTAATCTAATAAATCATAACTTTCGTGTAATTCCTTTAACACATTTTTTTTTTGTTTTTTTTTTTTATTTTTAACCAAACAAATTTGTGTAGTTCCTTTTACAAACAACTAACTTATCATTTGTGTAATTCCTTCTACACATATAAACTTATTATTTGTGTAATTCCTTCTACACATACGACCCCCGCCATAACATGTCTCTTCTGCTATGGTGCAGTTATCATGTTGTTGTGCTTATTTCTTTTGCTTTTGTGTCTACAATTTATCCGTTGTAACTAACTCTTGCACTCTTGCATACAAATTGTTGTTGCATGTGTTTAAATTGGCGCGTTTTCTCGCTCTTTCCTATTCCTATTTGTGTTTATCATTTGTGTGTTCTTTTGCATTCTTTTTACTCTTTAGTTGTAAAGGTTTAATCTACACATCAACCATTGTGTCAGAACAGGTCAGTAGATTCTTATAAACAAATGTATTTTGTTACCTTTTAAATTTTATCTATTCTTTTTTTAAAATTATATTAAATTTCTTATAAAATGGTTGTCTGCTATAAAAGTAATTTCATAGTTGCCACTAATGCGGTTGACTCCCTTGATTATATTCCTTGTTGGCTGTGTGACAATGCGGTTCACGTTAAGTGTGCAGGTTACACAGGTTGAATCAAAGAGTATATTGCTAAAGGTGTTGGCTTAAGGTATGGATGTGATGCTTGCTGGGAGGTCGAGAATGAGATGCGGCCATTTATAAAGCGGACTAGACATAGCATTGACGCCAAGCCGAGTTTACTGCGGTGGAGACTCAGTTCAGAAGCTTATTCCTTACGAATGAGTATCCAAAACGTAAAAGGACGAGTCATTGGCTGGTATCTCTATCTCTTGATCCGCCAGCCTCTCTTATCGTCTCCGACCGGTCAGTGAGGTATAACCGGTATCACCTGGTAATTATCTCTCCAAAACCAATTGAGTGAGTGACTTGTCCAACGTTGATGCTGATGCCGACGCTTCGGGCCAAAGAAACATATATTTGTTTCTAGGCTAGACCCTGTTGTCACATTTAAAGATGTAATAGCCTAACTTCGAAAAAAGTTATAGTCTCGAATATTGCGGTAGAAAAGTTTAGATTTATTTCGTCCTTGAAAATTAGCGTTTCTGCCAACATCTTTGACATTGCTGATGCTTCTGTTATTTCAACAAAATTTTCTATATTCAGACGTGATTGAAGTTCTCGCGTTGGCGGGGCATTCCGATAACTGTTAATGCTGCTTTATCAGCAAAATAATTCAATTTTCGTATACCCAGAAGATTGAGTTTGTCGGTGGTAACGTAAATTTTAAATCCTTAAATGCTTTTATTACTTGTTCCTATTTTTCACCATTGTCAGACATGGTGGTATATTTAAATCATTTAAAGGCAATTCAGTTTGTCTCGTTCAGCCAAGATATGCTCCTAGTTTTAGGTGATTTTAATATACCTGCTTTAGCATGGTCACTAACGGATGAATATTTCATGTTGCTGCCCTCTATGACACATGTCTTTATTGATGGCCTTCTAGGCTTATCTTCATCTCTAGTCAATTCTGTCTTAAATTCTAATGGAAAATCGTTAGATTTAATTTTTGTATTGGATTCTTCTAATTGTGATGTTTCTAGGATCGGACCATTTGCTCTTCCCGTAGACAAATTTCATCCTACATTAAATTTAGAAATCGATCTGCCGTCTCTATCACCATTACTTGGTTCTAATGAGGTACTTCCAACTCGGTGCTTTCGTAAAACTCACTTTGCCAGCCCTAATGAAAACATTATTACTACCAATTGGTCTTACATGATTTCACTGTTTAATATTTGTGTGCCTCTTGGTAGGCAGGAACGGCTAACAAACCTTCCTGGTTCTTTCGAGAGTTAATCAATTTTAAAATTGGGAAGACTCCATATTATAAGAAGTTTCAAAAAACACGTCGTTCATCAGACTACGCTCTGTATACATTCGCTCGTTCGAAATTCATGATGCTTAATACACAATGCTATAAGAATTATGTTCAGCGCTGTAAGCTTCAGTATTCTTCTGACCCTAAACAATTTTATACTTTTGTTAAATTTAAGCGAAAAACACGCATTATGTAAACCCATTTTAAAATAGTTTTTATTGTCTGTCGAATCTTCCTCTTTTTCATTTATTTGGAAGGAGTCGTATATCATTCCTCTGCATAAAAATGGAGAGTCTAACTATAGGGGTGTTTCAAAATTGTCCGCTATTCCGAAAGCTTTTTGAGAAAATCAGAACTTCGCAATTGCAACATTTTTGCAGCTCTATTATTTCGCCATCCCAACATGGGTTTGTGAAACGTAGATCTACAATCACTAACCTTTGAGAATTTGTCTAACTTATAAGGAATCGGATTCGTTTAGTCGGCTACAAGCTGAAATTATAAACTTTCAATCCTGGTGCCAGTTTAATCTATTAAATCTTAACACTGCCAAATGTAAGGTAATGACTTTTCATCCTTTAGAACGTGTAAATAACATGAATGAATGAATTATGGACCATAAGTTAAATTTTAATACCCAATTTTGATTATTAAAAGATGGTCAACAGAATTTGGCGATCCTTATATAACTAAAGTTCTTTTTACTTCGCTTTTCCGTCATTTTAAGAAGAGCATTATTCTCTTTGTTCGAAAAGAGATCCGTTTTGGGCTACAGTGGTATAAAGGTTATTTACAGACTCAGATTTCGGAACAGTAGATAAGCTAGAGATAATACAGTCTTCAGTATTACTAGAAAAAAAAACACACAATTTAAATGCGGGATTGAGAAGGGATAGGATGTGGGACCAGGAAGTGATAGGATCGGTCAATCGATCAATCATCTTAACTCAGATTCGAGTTGACAGCAATAAGTACTCCACCTCCACGGCTACCAACACGATCAAGCCTATAAGAAATAAAGTTGTTAGAAAAAATTTCGTTATTCAAAACAGAGGAGTTGAGCCAAATTTAAGAAAAGGCTAATATGTCAGCCGAAAAGGTATGTGTTTAAGATTAAACATCGTGGTCATCTGAAATGGCTTCACCAAATCAGATTGACCAAAGAAATATACAAATCGAAACATAAACAAACGTAAGTCAAAAAATTCATATGACAATTATTGCTTAATACCTCAAAATTACAAACTAAGTAAAATTATCCCTATTCACAAACCCAATACTAATAAAACTAACCTAAACTCCCACAGACCAATCTCTCTTAACTCCTGCTTTGCCAAAACCCTCGATAAGATTATTGCCAATCGACTATGGTGGTTTATCTCAGTAAACAAATCTATCAATAGCCGACAAAGCGGTTTTAGGAAAGGAAAATCAATATCAGACTCTCTACTATCGATAGACTATCTGATATCTTCTGCCCTTTCCACCTAAAACCATTTATCAATAGTCTCACTCGATTTTGCAAAAGCTTTTGATAAAATTGGCATACACTCCGTCATAGACGAGCTAAAACTATGGAAAATAGGTCCCAATATCATAAAGTACATTTACAACTTCATGACCAACAGGAAAATTGTTGTGAGTGTCAACGGACACTTATCCTCAGTTCGCCCCCAACATAATGGCATACCCCAAGGCTCTCCTCTCTCAGTTATCGTTTTCCTCATCGCTTATAACAATCTAAACAGAACAATTCTTGCTCATAAAAAAGTTGACTTCTATGCCTACGCAGACGACTATCTGATAGTTAAAAAACTCAACAAACTAAATAGTTTTTCCCTTGACCCCCTTTTAAACGACATCCTCAAATGGTGTGACAACTCTGGAGCTAAACTCAGCATACCCAAATGCAAAAATATTCATTTCTGCAAAAAAAAAAAAGGTGCCAATCTTCCCTACACACATCCCTCGCTAACATCTCCAATGTCCAATCCCTAAAGATTCTCGGAATAGTCTTCAACAACAGATACAAATGGTCCGACCACATATCATACCTAATTTCCTCCCTCTCAAAAAAGCTAAACATTATTAAATGCCTGTCCAATAGCAGATATCATTGCAGCCCCCTCTCCGTTCTAAATGTCATTAACCTTATAATAATGTCCAAAATCGACTATGGAATATACCTCTACGGTAATGCTCCCCAATCCCACACAAATAAAATAAAATCATTATACCACTCAGCCATTCGAATGGCCCTGGGAGCATTCAGAACTACTCCAACGCAAAACCTTTTATTTGAGTCAAACATATCTCCCTTTGAAAACAGAAAAACTTTTAGTGACTTCAAACTTATCAAACCCATCCTTCATTCTCACTCCTCACAACTTGCCACTCATATTAATAAAATTAATAAATCAAAAAAACCTCCACCAAGGATATGCTCAGCGCTACAAAGAGCTATAATTTTAAACAAATCTCTGCACTTCCCGACTACACCTCTACAACCTGCACGGGAAAAGTTTCCTCCCTGGGCAAATATCGACCAATGCATAGACTGTTCCCTTCATGCACTACCCAAGTCTTCCACAACTCCCGAAACATACCGTAAATTATTTAAAGAAATCCAACAGAAATATCCCAATTATAGATTCATTTACACTGACGGTTCCCAAAATGACAACTACACATCTTTCAGTGTTGTCAACAACCACTCTACAAAACAATACCTTCTACAAAATCATAGCAGTATTTTTTCCGCTGAAATTATAGCAATCTTCTCCGCAACCAACTTAGCCAAAGTCCTGTCACATCAAACTGCCATCTGTACTGATTCACTTTCATCTATCCAAGCTATAACTAACCCCTACAATCTATCTTTCTATCCCTTTCAAATTAGACAGACTCTTTTAAGCCACCCAAATAAACTAAAAATAATCTGGATCCCCGGTCACTGCCAGATTTTGGGAAATGAGTTAGCCGACGAGGCGGCCAAAACCGCCAACGCTCTCCCCCTTATATTTACAGAAAACTATAATGTCTCAGACTTATTGAAACAAATTAAAAAAGTAAATAATCTCACTAAACTAAAACTATTTTCAAAAACAAACAACTTTTACAAATCCAATAACACAACAAAAACCAATATAACCAACTACGCTACCTACAGCCAATTGTCTCGGCGAGATCTCGTTAGAATTCGTTAGGCTTCGCCTTGGACACACAAACCTCACCCATTCCTACCTCCTCAACCCCACCACCACCGCCTTATGCCAACATTGCAACGCTGTTTCTTCTGTTAACCACATCCTACTAGATTGTCCGAACACCTTAAACCTTAGAAAATCCCTTTTCCCATCCTCCAACCCACTCTCAGCCATATTTAACCCAACCTTAGAAAACCTATCCAAAGTCGTCCAATTTTTAAAATCATCCAACATGTACGAGCTCATCTAAACAATTAACTATATATGTACATATTACCTCACTCTGTAAATATATACATACTTATTTTTAATTTTTTTCTTTTCCTCAATATAAACATGTTATAAGGCCTTTGTAGCCACTAAGCTAAGTTTACTTTTAATTTTACATTATAAGTAAACCGTATATAATAATAATAATAATAATAATAAAAAAAAGTGGAAGAGTTCACAAACTTCCACGCAGAGGAAGTTAATCCTGGCCCTCTGTTTGTAAAATAAAAAAGATCAATATTTCAAATATAAATCAAACCTTGCAGTTTAGCCGGCTCGAGGTCAATCTTCCAAAAGAAGATTATTTCAAAGGCAACACAAAAAGCGCCTAAGGGTATGCACAAAAAGGTGGTCTTCGGTTTTGTAGGCTTTACCAACTTTTTTCGCTTCATTTGGTTGTTACAATTCCCAACCAATTCTAGCGTTGAAGACATGGTATGGCTATTGCAATTCCGGAGTTCTTAAGCAAAGTCTGCTGATGATAGAACTTGGTAGTTCTTGAAATAGCTATACAGACAACCTGCTCACCTTTTTGTGTTGCCTTTGAAATAATCTTCTTTTGGAAGATTGACCTCGAGCCGGCTAAACTGCAAGGTTTGATTTAAATAAATAAATAAAATAAAATAAAATAAAATATATTGTTAGATTTATTTCGCTGAGACACTGTGTTAGACAACTGCCAATGAGTTGGTCCTATAGGGACATTAAAAAAGAATCTGATAGCGACGAAGATACTATAGTACAATCTAGTCAACAGGCACTCGATCAAACAGAAATGGATCCACCAATGTTAAAAGCTATAATGCAGTCAGCACCGCGCATAATGCATAAGAGGCGAGATTCACGCCGAACTCGAACGTCTGAGAAACCAAGTAAGCTCACTTGGAATAGAAGCTCCCCAAGTGCAGGTGTACGAAAGCGTAACAATTGACCCCAGCATTAGATGTGAGGTTAGACTAGACACTGCGAAATCGGTGCCGAATTTTAATGGTGACCACGAAGAATATGTGTCTTGGAAACAAGCAGACATAGAGGCATATTTGGCCTACAAGTTATACTATGGTAGTGAAACACATTACCAGGCAGTGATCATTTTAAAATATCAAAGAAGCTAATTCGGCAATGCCGAAGTTTTTATACCCTTGCAGTCCTTGGCAATAATCTTTTTACATTTTGAAATTTGTTTCTCTTTTTACTCCAATTTTTTCTTATTCTTCAATCATTCCCTAAGCAAAGCACAACACCCATACACATACAGTTCGTGTAGCGCTGCGTCTGTGTGTGTGTATGCATGTGCTCTCTTTGATTTGCTGATGACGTAGTAGGCAGCAAGCAGCGCTGCCGGCAGCGCTTGAACCGATTTGTACTGACTGTAACTTGTGTTCTATTTATCCGATCAGATTCAAATTTTGGGATCTGAGATTTTATATTAAAATCTATTATTTTTCCAAAAATGTTTGTTCCAGAGCTATATGATATAATAGGTCGATCCTAAAAATTTTCATACTTTATCTCACCCGGGTAATAAAAACCCCCAAAAAAAAAAATTTCATCCCGATAGGTCTTAAGATGGCTGAGTAAAACGCATACGCACCGTCGGACAGACGGACATCGCTATATCGATTTAGCTTCTCATGCTGATCAAGAATATATATACTTTATGGGGTCGGAAACGTCTCCTTCTGTGCGTTACAAACATCTGACCAATTTTATAATACCCTCTTCAAGGGTAAAAAAATAAAGTGTGTGGTGCCGCACGCGCTGTGCTTATTGAAAAAAATTAAAAAAGTAAATAATCTCACTAAACTAAAACTATTTTCAAAAACAAACAACTTTTACAAATCCAATAACACAACAAAAACCAATATAACCAACTACGCTACCTACAGCCAATTGTCTCGGCGAGATCTCGTTAGAATTACTAGGCTTCGCCTTGGACACGCAAACCTCACCCATTCCTACCTCCTCAACCCCACCACCACCGCCTTATGCCAACATTGCAACGCTGTTTCTTCTGTTAACCACATCCTACTAGATTGTCCGAACACCTTAAACCTTAGAAAATCCCTTTTCCCATCCTCCAACCCACTCTCAGCCATATTTAACCCAACCTTAGAAAACCTATCCAAAGTCGTCCAATTTTTAAAATCATCCAACATGTACGAGCTCATCTAAACAATTAACTATATATGTACATATTACCTCACTCTGTAAATATATACATACTTATTTTTAATTTTTTTCTTTTCCTCAATATAAACATGTTATAATGCCTTTGTAGCCACTAAGCTAAGTTTACTTTTAATTTTACATTATAAGTAAACCGTATATAATAATAATAATAATAGAGTTTAACAGTTTTGTAAATAAATTCAGTTCATGTTTTGAATTCAACGAATGAAGACTGGGTTATTTTCGTTCTCTTCGTAAATCCCTATTCTTTTGGTCCTTCGAGCCGGATCCATTTTGGTCCTTCGAAAAAAGGAACTCTGTAGTTTTCCCCCACCAGTGGTAAGAGACTCAGAGGGTGAATCAGCGCCTTTAAGTCTGAATTCTTATGCAAGTGTAAATGCTAAGATCAGCTAAAGGTAGCAAAAATAAAATAACTCTGTTCTCCCCCACCAGTGGTAAGAGACAGAGTATAAAAACAAAAAGCAAAATATTGCTTAATATATAAATAGTGCGTGCGGCCGAGTTAAATAAGGCAGTTTAGCTAGTCGAGTAACTGCAATAATTTCGGCGGCGGCAAAAAAATAATTACAGAATTGGTAAGTGGCGTATTCGAAGCCCTAATATCGAAAAAAAGGTTAAAGTTAAAGTTAAAAGTGTATATGTAGTTGCAAGTCGGCAACTACAAACAGCAGCAGAGCAACAGATAGTTGCAAAGAAGAAGCTGCTAATACGAGAAAATCTGGTGCGATGACCAGCACCGGGACCGCCTGAGCTCATAGGCCCTGGACAACAGCAGCTGAGCAACGACACAGAAAAAAAAACACACCGGGGAAGACGGGTCCCAAGGACTGCCCTGGACTATTTGACTCACCCTATTGCGAGTACGTCTGTGCGAAGACCAGCACCGGCATCGCTGCATAGAGCGTGCTGACCAACTGAAAGTTGAACTTCGCCGAAGAGCGAAGAAACGCAAGGGGGCCGCAGAAATGCGCAACCCTTAACTTGCTTTATTTAATAAATTAAATATAAGCCTCCATAAGCAAGTTGAAGCACGAAAGTGCAACTTGCGAATTACTAACTCATTGATAGGCTTTTACTAACAATGTGGTTGGAGATTTAAAAAAAAAACTTCTTTTATTGAAAAATGAAATGTATATCTGAATTGTGAGCCAACCACATACGCTAACAACATTTTTTCCACATCTCTGGCTCACTGTGCAAGACACAGTTGAGATATTTTTTTCTCTCTTTCTCAAAAAAAAAAGCGGATAAATACACCATACAAAATGTTTCTTAACAAAACTGAAAAGTTGTTAGGGAAGCAGTTAGAGTTGCATACCAGGATAAGGCAGTTAGAAGCACTAGATCCCAGAAATTAGCAAGGTGATCGAGAAGGTAAAAGAGATTAGGAATCGATGGTTACCTAATCATAACAAATTACTACAGCAAGGGAAGTATTTCACAGATAAAATACATGAAGGAATGTTAAAGATAGTTGACCAAATAATAGCTACAGGAGAGTCAGAAAAACCAGGCACTAGTAAGTCAGTGTTAGTTGCAGGAGAAGCGAATATGTCAGAAATATTTGATGATAGCAAAGGAGAGTCGCGAGGGAATGCGACCTCCAGTAATGAAAACGTTAGTGGTAACCACGAGATATTTATGGATAGAGTCCGACAGCTTCAGGAATATTTGGATAGGGTAACCAAAGATTTAATCACTATAGATAATGCAACAGGCAATGAAGCATGCATAATATATATTAATAAGATCAATGGGAGAAAGTACAGGCGTGCCAGGTTGTGTTGAAAGATGCAAAATTTAAAAATACTTTGGAGGATTTAGAATTCGATGTTCGGAATTCTGTATCCGTGTTAGAAATGAAGATAAACAATAAGGAAAGTAAGAATGAGAATGTAACCGTGAGAGGCGAACTACCGGTGTTGCCGAAAATACAGGTACCCACGTTTTCTGGAGAACCTAGAGAATGGGACCTGTTTGTGGATTTATTCGCGGAACTGATTGAAAAAAGAGAAAATTTAAGTCTTGCTCTTAAATTTAATTATTTGAAATCCGCGTTAAAGGGCGAAGCGAGGAGCATGGTAGCTCATCTATTGTCAGGTTCAGCTGATAATTATAGTGCTGCTTGGGAATTGTTATCCAAGCGGAATGAAAATAATCGGAGGGTATTTTCCGAACAATTAAGTCGGATCGTTGATTTACCGATGATCAACAATGAATCCGCAAAAAGTGTAAAAGGAGTGATTGACATAATTAATGAATCAATACACTTAATGAAAATTAAAACAAATTTGTCCGATGAAGTTGACATAATATTTGCACAACTCATACTTCGGAAATTTGACAGAGAGGCTGTGCAACTGTATGAGAGTCAGATTAGAAAAACCAGGCAAGTTCAGATGTTATCTGATGTCATGGAATACTTAGAGCAAAGATATTGCTCGCTAAGTGCCATGAGAAAGGAAGAGAAAAAACGGCTACAAACTGTTTTAAATTATACGGAAGTCGAAAATAAATGTCCGATTTGCAAAATTGCCGGGCACAAAGCGTATAAGTGCTATAAGTTTAAAGGGTTGACACCTACTGAAAGGTATGAGACAGCCAAAGAAGTGCAGCTTTGCATAAGATGCTTAAACCATTCAAGCAATAAGGTGTGCACTAATGAAATGGTCTGTTCATTGTGCAGTAAGGAACACCATACTTTACTCCATTTTGAAGAAACACATGAGGGAGTTAATACTTGTGTAACCGAACAACCAACACTGTTGGCCACAGCTGTAATACAAGTAAGAAATGCAAATGGAGGATATAAGACTCTAAGAGCCCTTATTGATTGTGGTTCACAGAGCACCATGTTGTCTGAAGAGGCCGCTCAAATATTAAAACTACCTAAAATTAAACAGTGTACAGAAATAAGTGGCGTGTCCTCAATAAAATCTAATAAATCAAAATATAAGGTAAAAATAGATGTATAGACGCGAAATCCTTGGAAAGGACATCTAAGGGTTGAGGCAATTGTGGTGCCAAAGTTAATGAAAGCTCTTCCATTAAAAATAGCAAACGTGGATATGTCAAAATGGCAAACTTACGTGCTAGCTGATCCTACCTTTAATAAACCTGGTAGGGTTGATATAATAATGGGAGTAAACGTATATACCCAAATCTTAAAAAGGGGAATTACAAAGATTGATGGCCTGCTGGGCCAAAATACTCAATTTGGTTGGATCGTCTCGGGATGCACCAAATCAAATCAGACTAAATCTGTAGTGGCATCAACAATAGATATCACAGGTTTTGAACAACGTTGGGAGAGGAAATGTAAATTTCAAAATAAAAACAACACAATTCCAAAGAAATACAAAAGGAAAACGCAAGAAAAAAATTTATGGCCCCCGGCAGGACCTCACATTGGAGGTAAAGTGAAAATTGGGGAAGAAAAAGTATATATCCCAGAGCCAGTACAAAATGAGAATATTCAGAAGGCAATGGGTCAATTAGATAATGATTATCTAAAAAATAATATCAAATTAGATTCCGGTAACAAATTGTCAGAAACTATAGTACCAAAAAGGCAGATATGGCAAAATAATTATAAAAGGAGAACATTTAATGGTAACCAGAATAGCCAATCATATTTAAGTAATCAGCGACATTTAAATATGGTGGAGCGAAGAGCACATTGGAACAATTCAAAAAGTGGAGGTAGTTATTTTTTAAATTCTCCATCTTATAAAAAGGCTAGAAGTCAGCACAGTAATACACATCAGGAGTGGGTAGATATCCCGAAACAGAAATCGTTAGGTAATATGCCAAATATTATTAAAACCAGTAGAAGCCAACTCAGTAATACATGCTGCAGAATTGGTAAGAATATGAATTCAGTTACAATCGGTTAAGGAACATCAGATTGACTAGGTTGAACGTCCGCAAAGTAACTGGTCATGCTTCTTTAACTATAATTATTAATTAATGGTGGCCCTTTGCAGAATGTTTAAGAATAAACATCGTGTTCATCTGAACTGGCTTCACCAAATCAGATGCACTAAAGAAAATACAATACAACTGTACCTTTGTACCAAACAACTAACCTAGCATATGACTAGAAATACAATCTGCCATACGCGGTGTGGGAAAAACACTTCTAATTCTAAACTAACCCAAAAGATCACAACGACAGGATGTCAAGTGGCCGACGCCGTGGCCAAAATAATAATTTTTCAACCCCCAAATACGTGGGTGTTAGTCTAGACCTCCTAGAGCCTAAGGTAATCCTATATAAACTCCATACTTTTGTAAATAAAATCAGTTCATATTTTGAATTCAACGAATGAAGATTGGGTTTTTAGGTTGTGGGGCAAAGGCAAATAAATTACAATCTGAATTAGACAACATCGAGCTGATTCAGCAAAAATTAAAGCAAAAAGGCTCAACCTCTACAAAAATTACGCCTAAAAATATAAAAGTAATTAATACATACGAATCCCAAAAAGCAGAACCCAGGAAGAAAATCCAGCCCACACCATAGAAGAAGTGCCCGGCGGACTGCCCTGGACCATTATATTCGCCATATTGCGAGTACACCTGTGTCAAGAGGACCAGCATCGGCGCCCCAACAGCCTGTGCTAAGACCAGCACCGGCACCGTCTAGCGCGACAAGCTAGACCCGGAGCCAAGAGATCTGAGAAGTCAGAATCGGCGCCCCAACAGCCTGTGCGAAGACCTGCACCGGCAACATCTAGCGCGAGAAGCTAGACCCGGAATGCAGTAGGACCGGTAGCGTTACAAAGAGCGCCCAACAATCAAATACATCATAAAATAAAATTGTTTGCAAAAGAGAAAAATGTTACTATGTTAAACTGAGCAATAATTGCGTTGCTCGGTCTAGAGTGTGGCCCGTAAAGCCACACGCCAAATAGGCAGGAGATCACTGCGATGATCGTGTAGAGAAAGTAAAAAACAAATATATAAAATTGATTAAAAAACAAAAAAAAAAAATTCATATAATTCATAAAAGGCTCAATAATAATATAAAAATATATACGAAAAATACATTCATATAAGTAAATACATATTTAAAAAAAAAAAATCAATTTATTGTCAAACATATTTACATACACCATACAAAATGTTTCTTAACAAAACTGAAAAGTTGTTAGGGAAGCAGTTAGAGTTGCATACCAGGATAAGGCAGTTAGAAGCACTAGATCCCAGAAACATAACTAGCAAGGTGATTGAGGAAGTAAAAGAGATTAGTAATCGATGGTTACATAATCATAACAAATTGCTACAGCAAGGGAAGTTCGATCATCAGTATTTCACAGATAAAATACATGAAGGAATGTTAAAGATAGTTGCCAAAATAATAGCTGCAGGAGAGTCAGAAAAACCAGGCACTAGTAAGTCGGTGTTAGTTGAAACAGAAGCAGATAGGTCAGAAATGTTAGAGGATAGCAAAGTAGAGTCGCGTGGGAATGCGACCTCCAGTAATGAAAACGCTAATGTTAGCCAAGAAAAATTTCAAGGAAAGGTCCGTCAGCTCCAGCAATATTTGGACATGGTGAGCAAAGATTTACGTATGATAGACAATAGAACAGGCGAAATGTATATTATTGTCTGGATGTTGACGCGTACAATGCGAAGTACGTTCAAGTGGCCCATACGACACCTGCCTGTTTCGCGCGAGCCCAAGCAGAGCGCTGTCCACCTCCCGCCCGACCGACCGTGGGGCGCAGCCGTATATCGGACGGCACGATCGCGTGGACAAATACATGTATAACGGACAAACAATTAAAAATTAGATTAACTACAGCTAATTACGAGCTAAATGTGCTAAAATAGAGGTTTTCACAAGAGAAAGAGAGGCTTCTGAACTGATTACGGGATACAGAAGATTGTAATCAGAACATAGAACTCGAAAAGGTTCATGCAAAGAATAGTTAGAACTACAATGTTTTAAAGATAGAGGAATAAAATTTCTAGTAGGTCTACGGGGTACAGATAGGTTTAACTGGTTCAATAGCTCAGGAGAGTCTATTTCACCTATTAAAGGTTTATGAATAAAGATAGCACCAAGCATTACTCTACGATTAATTAATGAAGGAAGATTGATTAAAAGAAGCCTACTGGAGTGTGATGGTAAATTGACATTGCGATCCCAATTTAGACCACGAAGAGCAAATAGCAGAAATTGCTTTTGAACAGATTCAATTTTACTTTGGTGCGTCTCATATTGAGGTGACCATATGCAAGATCCGTACTCTAAGATAGGACGGATTAATGAAGTATACAGAAGTTTGGTTGTGTACGGATCGTCAAACTTGTTTGACCATCGTTTCACAAACCCAAGAACATTCATAGCTTTACTAACTGTAGCAGAAATATGAGGATTAAAGGTTAATTTATGGTCCATAAGAACACCTAAGTCATTGACAATATCTAACCGCTTTAAGGCAGTGTCGTTAAGATAATAAGTTGCTAAGTGTGGAGTGCATCTATAAAAAGACATAACTTACATTTAGAGCCGTTAAGGTTTAATAGGTTGGTTTCACACCAACTCTGAAGATCATTAAGATCCGATTGAAGTAGGCAAGAAGACGATATGTCTTTAAAACTGAGGTAAAGCTTAACATCATCCGCGTACATAAGCACCCGAGAATGTGACACTACCAATAGAAGATCATTTATAAAAAGAGTGAATAGCAATGGACCCAAATGACTACCGTGAGGTACTCCAGAAGTCACTTGGATGGTCTTAGAAAATGAAGACTTAAAGAGAACCTTTTGTTCACGCTTAGAAAGATATTGAAGAATCCAATCTAGCAAAAGGCTGGGGATGCCAAGTGCATTTAACTTATATAGTGTGATTAACAGAGTCAAAGGCCTTGCTGAAGTCAGTAGAAATGACATCAGTTTCCACGGCAGTCTTGAACCCTTTGATTGAGTGAGATGTAAATTCTAATAGGTTAGTAGTTGTCGATCTACGTTTTTTTAACCCATGCTGGGATAACGAAATGATGGAGCTACAAAAATGCTGCAATTGAGACGTTATTATTTTCTCAAATGCTTTGGGTATGGCAGACAATTTAGAAATACCCCTATAATTGGAGGCTTCGGACTTTTTCCTCTTTTTATGAAGAGGAATAATATATGATTCCTTCCAGATGGAAAAACAACTTAAGTATTGGCTTACATAGGGCCTCTGCGCAAAACCTTAATACGCAGCCTGGTATTCCATCAGGGCCAGGTGCATATATTGGTTTGACGGAACTAAGAACGCTAAAATTGAACTTTCTTCAACCACAGGGTCTAAAATGCAATTAGACGATTGCAAGTGATAAGGAAAAGGAGGATTTGCTTGATAAATCGAAGAGGTATAAGTTGTTTTGAAAAAATCAGCAAACATATCAGCAATTGCCTGATCATTGTCAGCTTTATTGTTTTCGAAAGACAAGTAAGACGGATGCACTGATGTCTTACGTTTTCCATTGACGAATTTATAAAATTGCTTAGGATCGCGATAAAACCTAAGTTTACATATCTGAAGATAATCCTTATAGCATTGTGAATTCAGCACCATAAAATTTGATCGAGCAACTACGTATAGGGAAAAATCCGATGTTTTACCGGATTTTTTAAATCTTTTATAGCTTTTCGATTTTACGTTCTTCAAGTTACATAACTCACGAGAGAACCAAGGAGGTTTATCAGACCATCCTTGAGTCACACGCGGGACACATCATTAAAGAACGACTCAAGAGTTTTATAGAATACAGAAATGGCAGAGTCCATATCCGTGCAAGTATACAGATATGTCCAATCATTAGTTAATAAGAGATTTTTAAGTTTAGTAAAGTTTGTCTTGCGAAAACATCGGGTTGGAGGCATCGAATTATTATATCGAGGCATAAACCCAAAAGGAAGGTCAATGGTTACATCCAGAGTTGGATGAAAGTTGTCTTCAGGGATAACTAAGGGATCAGTCCTGGAAATATCGCAGTTAGAAGAATCCAACACAAATACCAGATCTAGTGATCTGTTCCAACTATTCCGGACAGGATTTATTTGAGTTAGGGACAACTCAAACAGACCATCTATGAAACAGTGTGACGAGGAGGGCAACAGTAATAAAGAATCATATGAGAGGGTCCAGGCTATCTCAGGTAAATTAAAATCTCCCAGAACAACGAACAAGTCTTTGTCAGAGATATATGAGGAAACAAGTTGAATAGCTTCCAAATGGTGAATGTATACTGCCAAGTCGGACTGTGGTGGAATATACGAACAAGTAATATAGGCAGAAAAAGAGTTAAGAGAAATTTTAACACAAACAAATTCAATCTCTTGATTGGAAGACTGTACAATTTCAGACGAGAACGCCGAATCAACAGCGAGCAAAACACCACCACCATTACGGATAGTCCGATCATGTCTATATATTAAATATTTTGATGGGAGAATTGAATCGGCAATATCAGGCTTCAGCCAGGTCTCAGTAAAGGCAAGAATGTGAAAGTCAAAAGCTAAACTATCCACATAGAGTCTAGAGAGTTTAGACTTTAGTCCCCGTACGTTCTGATAGGCCAGAGTTAGGGACGAAATTAGTTTTTTGACTCGCCAACAGGTGCAGACGAGCCGGAAGGAACGTTATTGACAGAGGCAGGTAGCAGGCTAATCGGAGGCCGATTCTTTTTTTTTATTGTATACTCTTTTACAATGAGGTGTTCCGGCCAAAAGTCTTTATGACATATTTGCCCAAAAAGATCTGGGGAGACACTTATTTTAAAGGACGAAATGTCCCGAGTATATGAAAAACGGAACTTTTCCACAGCAATGTTTGGTGCTTGAACTTTGCCCTGGATGTAGGCTATGACTTCTTCAGAAGTATTATTGGAATCAAGCCGCGAAATAAAAATTTGCTTTTTGGGTGGAACTACAACAAGGGAACTAGAAGTGCCAGGCACAGCAGTAGCAGCAACAGCAGATGCAGCAGCAGCTGAAGCAGCTAACACTTTACTAGTTTCTCTTGTAACTACTTTATTGGCAATATTCCTGGGTACAACCGATATCGTGTTAGTAGGTGGGATACTGTCTCCAGGGGAAATGGGAAGAGACTCCACACCTTCCAAAGCCGGACTCCTAAACGATATCAGCTGCTGTGCATTTGGTGACATAGGGTCATTGTCGGAAGCCGGAACTGGTAGAGAACGATGTGCCGACGGAATGAGGGACGCGCCCTGAAACCTGGCCCTCTTTCGGGTCGGAGATTCAATCAAAAGTTTAGAACTTCTGAATTGAAACTCCATCGCCAAAAGCTCTTCTTGGAGCTTATGAACGCCAGCTGACAGGGTTTTAAACGCATCCTCAGTCCGTTTCATAAAACTACGCATCTCGAGCTCCAAGCCACGGCACGAATCACAGCCCCATTTAAGGCCGCCACCCTGTGCAATACTATCCCGCACCTTGACTGTGTAACCAGCACATTTAAAGTGCATTACATTGTCACACAGCCAACAGTAAAGAAAGTCTTCACTGGTCTTGCTGGGATTATTGCAATTATATTTGCAACAGACAGACATTATTAAATAATTGATTTATCATTATTTATCATTAATGTTAAATTAAGAGAGGCGTATACAAACCAAAGCAAAAGCTAACTGCAATATGCAAATTAGAAAGAGAAGAAAAAGAGAATATTTATTATTTTTTTGTATTACAACACACAAGTTAACGGCCGCGAGCGCGATCAAAAGAGAAAGCAGAAGAATAGAGAGCACCAACACCATACAAACAAAAACAAACTATGAACTGTAAATGAAGAGCACGGGTGGGAGCAAAAAAATAGAACGAAATCAGAAACTAAGCAGCGCGACAACAAAATTTTATTTTCGTTTGTTAAAGTTTTGATATTTATAAATATAAATGTTGATAAATTTAACACAAACTTCGCAATGAGTATAGCGAATTATTAAAAATTGATAAAACAATGAATTTAAATTGAATATTATAGATTACCTTCACAAAAGAACGTAAGACAGTAATTAAGCGAGAGCGCAAAAAAAACACGACCGACTTCGATGAGTGACAATATGTATGATGAGACCATCTCGGTCTGCGTACAACAGTCCTGCATGGGTTGTTGACAAAAAAGGCTTTGACTCAAACGGTAACAAAAACAAACGACTCGTCATTGACTTTCGAAAGTTAAACGAGCGAACCATTGCCGACCGGTACCCAATGCCAAGCATTCCAATGATTCTAGCGAATCTTAGAAAAGCAAAATTGTTCACGACTTTGGATTTAAAATCTGGGTTCCACCAAATTTATCTAGCTGAAAAGAATCGCGCAAAAACAGCGTTCTCAGTAAACGGAGGGAAATACGAATTCTGTCGCTTACCCTTTGTTTTGAAAAATGCCGGAAGCATATTTCAGAGAGCAATAAATGATGTTCTAAGGGAACAAATCGGGAAAATATGCTACGTTTGCGTAAATGACGTGTTAATATTTTCTGAAAACGAAGCCGAGCATGTCAAACACATTGACACTGTGCTCCAGCTGCATTGCAACGCCAACATGAGAGAGTCGAAAGAAAAGACCAAATTTTTTAAATTTGAACAAAAACTGACCCCGAAAAGATCAAGGCAATTCAGGAGTATCCCGAGCCAAAGAGCCTCTATGCACTAAGATCGTTTTTGGTCCTTGCTAGTTATTACAGCGCGTTATTAAGGATTTTGCATCAATCGCAAGACTTTTAACCGACATAATGACAGGCGAAAATGTAAAAGTAAGCAAGCACATGTCCAAAACGGACCCAATTTACTTTGATGAATCGCAACTTCACTCGTTTGAACGCTTAAAAAACATTCTGGCATCTGAGGATGTCATACTCATGTACCCGAACTTTCAAAAGCCTTTTTTTTCCTACTCTGCTCTTAATTCTCTAATTGATAAATCCCACACCCTATCCCTTCTCAATCCCACATTAAATTGTATGTTTTTTCCTAGTATTACTAAAGACTAAATTATCTCTAGCTTGTCATCTATGACGTCTTCCTTCGTACCCGGGCCTGCTAATATACCTAGTTGCATCCTTAAAATGTGCTCGATTTCCCTATCTAATCCTTTATCTCGGTTATTCTTTATATCGAGTGACTGTTGTAGCTTATCTGATATTTGGAAGGAGTCTTTTATTATTCCGCTTTTTGAAAAAGGGTAGCAAATCGGATATTTCTAACTACCTTGGCATTGCCAAACTTTTGGCAATACCTAAGCTGTTTTAGAAAATTATTACGACTTCCCTTCAACACCTATCCAGATCCTCTATTTCTCTTTATCAGCATGGCTTCATGAAAGGTTGTTCGTCGCTTACCAACCTTTTAGAGATGACTACCCTTGTACACCATGGATTCCGTAAAAAGTGTCAAATTGATGTTATTTATACTAACTTTAGTAGGGCTTTTAATACGGTTGATCATTCTACGCTTCTCACGAAACTTAACATCATGGATTTTTCTTCGAAAATATTGGCTTGGTTGAAGTCGTATCTTATTGGCAGAACTCAAAAGGTGTCTTTTCGTTTCTGAATATCTAAAACTGTTCGAGTTATGTCAAGTGTCCCCAAAGTTAGTCATCTGGGCCCACTGTAATTTACCTTGTTTATAAATGATTTGCCTTTGGCCTTGGCTCATTCACGCGTACTCATGTTTGCGGATGACGTTAAGATTTGTTATTCATATAGTGATCCTTCTTTCCAACAGTACTTGCAATCAGATGTCGATGCGTTCTGTGAATGGTGCCACGTTAATTAATTACACTTTAATGCCTCCAAGTGCTCTTTTATGACTTTCAGTCGTTTGTCTCCGTTCCTAGCTGATTACTCTATTAAGTCTGTTCTGTTATATATCTTCAATTGCCAATAGAGCATGCAGTCTTCTTGGCTTCATTAAACGTTGGGCCAAAGAATTTGATGATCCCTATGTAACAAAGGTTTTTGTGTTCCCTCACGTCGGACCAGAAACTTTTTTCCTATTCACCTTAGTAGAGGTCTGAATAACAACTCTCTTCACGAACCTTTTCGTGTTCTTTGCCAATCTTTTAACAACCTTTCTCACCTTATTTCTCCTCATCTTTCTGTCAGTTCTCTTCGCGCTATACTTTCTTATCATCTACAGCTAAACCACTGAAAATATTCTGGACTTGGATTGGCTGCAACTCATCCCTGACCATATTGGCTGTGAATCGGGGCATAGCTGGCACCTTGTGCAAATAAAACACCTCCACCGGGTCGGGGATGTTTAGTTGTGCATAAAGCTAAGCCACATTTTTCAAATAATTATTATCTGTCTTTTAGCTTAAGCTTTTCCGTCGACTTCTATGTTACTTGACTTGAAATAAATAAATAAATTAACCAACCAACTAAAATACCAACTTTTTTCGCTTCATTTGGTTGTTACAATTCCCAACCAATTCTAGCGTTGAAGACATGGTATGGCTATTGCAATTCCGGAGTTCTTTAGCAAAGTCTGCTGATGATAGAACTTGGTAGTTCTTGAAATAGCTATACAGACAACCTGCTCACCTTTTTGTGTTGCCTTTGAAATAATCTTCTTTTGGAAGATTGACCTCGAGCCGGCTAAACTGGAAGGTTTGATTTAAATAAATAAATAAAATAAAATAAAATAAAAGAATCTGATAGCGACGAAGATACTATAGTACAATCTAGTCAACAGGCACTCGAACAAACAGAAATAGATCCACCAATGTTAAAAGCTATAATGCAGTCAGCACCGCGCATAACGCATAAGAGGCGAGATTCACGCCGAACTCGAACGTCTGAGAAACCAAGTAAGCTCACTTGGAATAGAAGCTCCCCAAGTGCAGGTGTACGAAAGCGTAACAATTGACCCCAGCATTAGATGTGAGGTTAGACAAGACACTGCGAAATCGGTGCCGAATTTTAATGGTGACCACGAAGAATATGTGTCTTGGAAACAAGCAGACATAGAGGCATATTTGGCCTACAAGTTATACTATGGTAGTGAAACACATTACCAGGCAGTGATCATTTTAAAATATCAAAGAAGCTAATTCGGCAATGCCGATGTTTTTATACCCTTGCAGTCCTTGGCAATAATTTTTTTACATTTGGAAATTTGTTTCTCTTTTTACTCCAATTTTATCTTATTCTTCAATCATTCCCTAAGCAAAGCACAACGCCCATACACATACAGTTCGTGTAGCGCTGCGTCTGTGTGTGTGTATGCATGTGCTCTCTTTGATTTGCTGATGACGTAGTAGGCAGCAAGCAGCGCTGCCGGCAGCGCTTGAACCGATTTGTACTGACTGTAACTTGTGTTCTATTTATCCGATCAGATTCAAATTTTGGGATCTGAGATTTTATATTAAAATCTATTATTTTTCCAAAAATGTTTGTTCCAAAGCTATATGATATAATAGGTCGATCCTAAAAATTTTCATACTTTACCTCACCCGGGTAGTAAAAACCCCCAAAAAAAAAATTTCATCCCGATAGGTCTTAAGATGGCTGAGTAAAACGCATACGCACCGACGGACAGACGGACATCGCTATATCGATTTAGCTTCTCATGCTGATCAAGAATATATATACTTTATGGGGTCGGAAACGTCTCCTTCTGTGCATTACAAACATCTGACCAATTTTATAATACCCTCTTCAAGGGTAAAAAAATAAAGTGTGTGGTGCCGCACGCGCAGTGCTTACCTCAAGGCGACCTAAAATTAATGCAGTACTTTGAGGAGGTTAAAAAAAAAACTCTTATTACGAATACGCATGACAAGCAAGCAGCGGTCATTCTTAATACAAAAATTAGGAGCAATGCTGTGCACGCCTTCATAGCAGGCCTGAGGAGACCAATTAAGGCAATATCTATACCAGCAAAGATTTGCCTTCGGCTTTAGCACTGGCTCGCGAGGCTGAGAATAGCATAGAAAGGAGCATGCTCGCTGCTACGGATGCTAAAGCAATTGAAGATAAGAGCCACCTAGGGGAAAATAACAGGCAAGGAAATCGCTCAATGCCCAGACGGAAAATATTTTGAGAAAAACCCCCACTTTACAGGAAAACAAGTCCAAAATAGACCCCAACAGGGTGAGCAGGGACCAGCCTCAAACAGTAAACAAAGTCGAGACCAAGACCAAGTACAATCGATGGATGTTGATCCATCAGTGTCCAAGCTGAGACAGCAGACTAGTTGGGGTAAAGCCCACAGTAGCGCCACTTACGGCGAATCTCAAAAGAGACAGAACGCATCAGATCGTATGAACGGGCAGAGTCGCCAGAATGTTAACAACATTTCTCAAAAAGACTCGGCTCAAGACCAACAATTCACGCCTATAGCAGAGTCCGCCGACGCAGTTGCTAGCGATGAGAACGACTCTATTCCGGACAATGATTTGATAAGTTTTTTAGAGAACGCTCCCAACTGCCGTTCGTCGAGCGACAGTTGGCTGGTAGAACACTAAAAATTCTAATCGACACTGGGGCGGCAAAGAATTATGAAAACCCGTAAAGTAGTTAAGAAACATAACACTTGTCGACACCCCATTTACTGTGAACTCCATACATGGGTCCAGTAAAATTAAAGAAAAATGCTTCCCCGTATTTCATTTAAGATACCCTTGATACATTTGATGCCATAATGGGCTGCAACGTCTGCAGAAGTATTGACCTGCCTCAAGCCGTCATCGACAAGTCGCCCAGAGTCAGCCACGACAAGAAACCCAACGCCTTCTGTCCAAACTGGAATGGATAGATATATTAAAATAACTAAGCGGAAGCTAAGCCCGCAAAAGAAAAAAATTGGCAATACGCCTAAAATAACCAAAACAAATGAACGAGCAGCACTTCTAAGCGGAAATCGTTTTAAAATTCTTGCCGATCAGCAAGACGATCAAGCCGGCGCTGTGGATAAAGTTAAATCGGCTAGACCACCCCCTCTATACATCCGTGGAGCCAACTGCAGCGCCCTGATTTCGAAGCTAGTAGAAACAGTAGGGGCAAATAACTTTGTTGTAACCCCTCTAACAGGGGTAACATAAAAGAAATTAAATGTCAAACCCAAACTGAGGACAATTTCCGCATCATCGAAAAGTACCTCCGTAATGCTAACATAAACTTCTATACCTACCAACTAAAAAGCAGTAAAGGGCTCCAGGTTGTGTTAAAGGTGATCGAGCCATCGGTCCCACTTCAAGAAATAGCAGACGCATTGGCCGAAAAAGGGTTTGCGGTTAAGTCCGTTGTCAATATCATCAACAGGAATAAAGTCGCACAGCCGCTCTTTAAAATCGAGCTCCAACCAGATGCAAAGCGGTCGAAGCCAAATGAAGTGCATCCAATCTACAACCTTCAGCTCCTATTGCACAGAAGAATCACCGTAGAGGAGCCCCATAAGAGATACCAACCACCTCAGTGTAAGAACTGCCAGGAATACAACCACACCTCTAACAATTGCAATCTTAGGTCAGTGTGTGTTGGCTGCGGCGAACATCATAAAGATGGCATTTGCACCAAGGACAGAAACAACGTCGCACTAAGACTATGCAGTAACTGTGGAGGGAACCACACAGCCAACTACAGGGGATGTCCTGTCTTCAAGGATCTTAAATCGCACCTAAACGGGCGTAAACCCCCAGCTGGACCAAAAATCACCTTCAACGCCTCCAAAACTACACCGGAGGTATTCTTCGCCAAGGCTGTTAGATCATCTAACATGCCTGATACAACCAATCCTAGTGTATCCTTCGCTAGTGTACTCCGAACTGGACAGACGGAGCCCGCGAAAGAGACCCCGTCACTCCACTATCTACAGAATCCGCAACCTAGCGCACCAGAGCTTGGCCAGCAAACTCCAAGTGGTTTAGAGGCCCTATTGATCTCACTTAATCAAAACATTTTATGACCATCATGCAAAACTGTATGCAGGAACTGATGCGGAATCAAAACCTGCTTATCCAGAAGCTTATCGAGAATAAATAATGGCTTCCCTACGTCTATGTCTTTGGAATGCTAATGGCGTCTCCAAGCACAAAAATGAACTGCAACTATTCCTAGACTCAAGTGAAATCGACGTCATGCTATATCGGAAACACATTTAACATCAAAAAATAACTTTCAAATACCAAAATACACCTTCTACGCAACAAACCATCCAGACGGAAAAGCTCATGGCGGGACTGGTATCCTAATCAAAAACCGTATAAAACACTCGTTCCTCAACAGATTCGAAACACAGCACCTACAAGCAACTGCTATAACCGTCCAAACCAGCTGCGGCAACACTACGTTGGTTGCTCTCTCAATCTCAATCTCTGAAAAGGAATTCACCGGTTTCTTTAACACACTCGGAGAACGCTTCATTGCAGCAGGGGACTATAACGCCAAACATACGCACTGGGGATCTCGCCTGGTAAATCCTAAAGGCAAGCAGTTGTACAATACAATAGTCAACCCACTCAATAAGATGGATTGCGTCTCACCGGGTAGGCCTACTTATTGGCCCACAGATCCACAGAAAATGCCTGACTTGATTGATTTCGCAGTAACCAAGAGGATTCCGCGTAATCGGATCACTGCGGAAACACTGCTAGATTTAACCTCCGATCACTCTCCAGTGCTATTCACACTGTTAACAAGACCTCAATTACTTGATCGCCCATATATGCTTACAAACAACAAAACAAATTGGCTTAAATTTAAAATGTACATGAGTGCCCACATTGACTGTTCGCCGAAACTGGATGCTGCAGAGGACATTGACATGTGCGTCTCTGCACTTGAGTCGATGCTCGGAGCTGCAGCAAGAGTATCTACGCCACATGCCTCTACTTACGCTAAACCTGCTGTCAGGCCTACGAACCGGCGGATAGAACAATTAGTAACGGAAAAACGACGTCTAAGAAGAGAATGGCAGATTACTCGATCACCAGCAGCAAAACTTCGCCTAAGGCATGCCAGCCGCAACCTCTCCAAGGAGTTAAGACAAGAGGAAATCTGGGCTCAAAGGAAATACATAGAAAAGCTCAGTCCATCCAGCACTAAACATCCTCTGTGGAAAGCCCACCCAACTTTAAGCGCGCCTACAGAGACAGTTTTACCAATAAGGGGCCCAACAGGTGGATGGCCCGCAGCGACGAAGAGAGGGCATCCGTATTTGCCACACATCTTAAAATGGTTTTCCAGCCAAATCCAACATCAAACTCATTTGTACTTCCCCCTTCGAGCACATTAACGGATAGTGAGTACTCGGAACTCCAATCGGATGAGATCACTGCAGTTATTAAAAACCACATAAAGCCGAACAAAGCCCCTGGCTATGACCTAATCACACCGAAAATGATCCTAGAACTCCCTACTATCGCCATACAATACATCTGCAAAATGTTCAACGCTATAATAAGAATTGGCTACTTCCCAAGAGCATGGAAAAGGTCCACTATCATCATGATTCCTAAAGTGGGAAAGGACAAAACCCAACCATCATCCTATAGGCCAATTAGTTTGCTGCCATGTCTTTCGAAGCTTTTTGAAAAGGTCCTGCAGATTCGTCTAAACTCATTTCTGGCGGAGAACACAATCCCTTCTCACCAGTTCGGCTTCCGCGAAAAACATGGGACAATTGAACAAGTCAATCGTATAACATCCGAAATAAGAACAGCATTCGAACTAAAAGAATACTGTACGGCTGTCTTTCTCGACGTTGCCCAGGCTTTCGACAGAGTCTGGCTGGAGGGTTTAATGTTCAAAATCCGGCAGAAACTCCCACAGTACACCCACAAACTCATGGAATCTTACCTTTACAATAGGAAATTCGCTGTAAGATGTAATGGCTCCGTCTCGGCTGACTTTGAAATCGAAGCTGGTGTACCGCAAGGCAGTGTACTCGGACCATTGCTCTATCTACTGTACACTGCAGACTTACCAACGAGTCTAGGACTTACAACGTCCACTTTTGCCGATGACACGGCAATCCTCAGCAGATCCAAATGCCCGATACAAGCCACTGCAAAATTAGAGGAACACCTCAAGGTGGTAGAGGAATGGCTAGCAACCTGGCGTATCCGGGTCAACGAGCAGAAATGCAAACATGTTACATTTACGCTTAACAGAAGAAACTGTCCAGCTATAATGCTAAACAACGTACCAATTCCTCAAGCCGTGGATGTCACTTACCTTGGTATCCACCTAGACAGAAGACTAACTTGGCGCAAGCACATTGAGGCAAAAAAGTCACAGCTTAAACTGAAAGCGAGTAGCTTACATTGGATCATCAATGCTCGGTCACCTCTACGTCTGGAGTATAAAGTCCTCCTATATAACTCCGTACTGAAACCCATCTGGACTTACGGTGCCGTACTATGGGGAAATGCAAGTACCAGCAATGTCGACATTATACAAAGGGCGCAGTCGAAGATTTTAAGATCAATCACTGGGGCTCCGTGGTACATACGGAACGACAACATTCAAAATGATCTAAATATACCTAGCGTAAAATCTGAAATAGGTAGTCAACAACTAAAGTATTCTGCGAAACTGGATGTACACCCTAATGTTCTTGACAATTCCCTTACGCGAACTAATAATAGAACTCGTCTTAAAAGAAATGACAGAACAACCCAATAATAAATGATTAGGGCCGCCTGCAATATCCCCTGGATATATCTTAAGTACTAGATTAAGAAAAATATCTCAAACTTGTTGTTAGGCTCTAATTTAAGAGTAGATTCAACAAATATATATTAAACGTTCAAAAAAAAAAAAAAAAATAATGGGCTTCGATCTGCTAACGCAAGCAGGTGTAACCCTAAACTTACACAGCGGTATTATTACATATATCAATACGACGGAAACATTGCCACACCATACTTGCGATAGTGTTAATTTCATACGCATTGATGACATAATAGTTCCTGGCAGCGTAAGAGAGGAATTTAAAAAGGTCATACTGAACAGGTTCGTCGCATTTTCGACCTCTAACGAGGCATTGCCATATAACACTTCAGTTATTGCAACAATTCACACAGTAGACAACCAAGAAGTACTCCAAGCTTTACCCATATCCTATGGGTGTAGCCGATTTTTTTAATAACGAAATCTCTCAGTTGTTGAAAGACGGCATTATAAGACCGCCTCGGTCTGCGTACAACAAAAAGGCTTTGACTCAAACGGTAACAAAAACAAACGACTCGTCATTGACTTTCGATAGTTAAACGAGCGAACCATTGCCGACCGGTACCGGTACCGGACCCAATGCCAAGCATTCCAATGATTCTAGCGAATCTTGGAAAGGCAAAATTTTTCATGACTTTGGACTTAAACTCTGGGTACCACCAAATTTATCTAGCTGAAAAGGATCGCACGAAAACGGCGTTCTGATTCTGTCGCTTACCCTTTGGTTTGAAAAATGCCGGAAGCATATTACAGAGAGCAATCGATGATGGTCTAAGGGAACAAATCGGGAAAATATGCTACGTCTACGTAGATGACATGATAATATTTTCTGAAAATGAAGCCGAGCATGTCAAACACATTGACACTGTGCTCCAGCTGCATTGCAACGCCAACATGAGAGAGTCGAAAGAAAAGACCAAATTTTTTAAAGAAAGCGTCGAATATTTGGGTTTTATTTGAACAAAAACTGACCCCGAAAAGGTCAAGGCAATTCAGGAGTATCCCGAGTCAAAGAGCCTCTATGCACTAAGATCGTTTTTGGTCCTTGCTAGTTATTACAGCGCGTTATTAAGGATTTTGCATCAATCGCAAGACTTTTAACCGACATAATGACAGGCGAAAATGTAAAAGTAAGCAAGCACATGTCCAAAACGGACCCAATTTACTTTGATGAATCGCAACTTCACTCGTTTGAACGCTTAAGAAACATTCTGGCATCTGAGGATGTCATACTCATGTACCCGAACTTTCAAAAGCCTTTTTTTTCCTACTCTGCTCTTAATTCTCTAATTGATAAATCCCACACCCTATCCCTTCTCAATCCCACATTAAATTGTATGTTTTTTCCTAGTATTACTAAAGACTAAATTATCTCTAGCTTGTCATCTATGACGTCTTCCTTCGTACCCGGGCCTGATAATATACCTAGCTACATCCTTAAAATGTGCTCGATTTCCCTATCTAATCCTTTATCTCGGTTATTCTTTATATCGAGTGACTGTTGTAGCTTATCTGATATTTGGAAGGAGTCTTTTATTATTCCGCTTTTTGAAAAAGGGTAGCAAATCGGATATTTCTAACTACCTTGGCATTGCCAAACTTTTGGCAATACCTAAGCTGTTTTAGAAAATTATTACGACTTCCCTTCAACACCTATCCAGATCCTCTATTTCTCTTTATCAGCATGGCTTCATGAAAGGTTGTTCGTCGCTTACCAACCTTTTAGAGATGACTACCCTTGTACACCATGGATTCCGTAAAAAGTGTCAAATTGATGTTATTTATACTAACTTTAGTAGGGCTTTTGATACGGTTGATCATTCTACGCTTCTCACGAAACTTAACATCATGGGTTTTTCTTCGAAAATATTGGCTTGGTTGAAGTCGTATCTTATTAGCAGAACTCAAAAGGTGTCTTTTCGTTTCTGAATATCTAAAACTGTTCGAGTTACGTCAGGTGTCCCCAAAGTTAGTCATCTGGGCCCACTGTTATTTACCTTGTTTATAAATGATTTGCCTTTGGCCTTGGCTCATTCACGCGTACTCATGTTTGCGGATGACGTTAAGATTTGTTATTTATATAGTGATCCTTCTTTCCAACAGTACTTGCAATCAGATGTCGATGCGTTCTGTGAATGGTGCCACGTTAATTAATTACACTTTAATGCCTCCAAGTGCTCTTTTATGACTTTCAGTCGTTTGTCTCCGTTCCTAGCTGATTACTCTATTAAGTCTGTTCTGTTATATATCTTCAATTGTCAATAGAGCATGCAGTCTTCTTGGCTTCATTAAACGTTGGGCCAAAGAATTTGATGATCCCTATTGTAGCAGGAAAGACGGTCACACTCGCTCTTTTGCTACTCTTCGCTCGGGGTTTTTAAGCACTCTCTGAGAGAGAAATAAGTTTGGAGGGCCGGGCGTAAGCGGCAGTCTGGGTGTAGAGTTGATGGAAGCAAGACATAAAAATAATTACTCGGTGAACATATTTAAAATAACCTTACGTACAGTTAAAGAAATAAAATAAAAACGATTATAACTCTAAACAGACAATAAACTGAAGTTCTTAGTGAGTCGTATAATTTATCTACCGCCCACAATATCAGCATTGACGCCCACAACTTGCCAACATTAAAGAAGTGGCTGGAGCTGTTGGACTTGCCTACAACAGGGTCAAAGGCCGAACTTGTGGCACGCTTAAACGATGTTCCACCAGATCGACGAGGAGCTTGTTCCATATCTATTGGAACTGAGACTGTCGAGGAAAATACAGAAGACGAAAATAACGGTCGAGTGTCGGAGATCACAAATGAGAAAGAGGGAGACAACAACACAGATGTCTTGCTGAAAAAATTGTGCGATTTGCTGCGACCGCAATTGTTCGACATAGTGGCGCCTCAACGCCAGACAGAAGACGAAGCGCACAGTTTCGTGCCGACAAGCAACGAAAATTGCGCGGGGCACGACAGCGGCGAGGAAAACGAAGACAGTGAAAACGAGACGGCAGCAGAAGTAATTGGCGCGCAAAATCAGCGTCGCGAACCAGGGCTGGTAAACCAACGCTCGGAAGAAGTGTTGGAAAGCGGTTTTTCGTCGGCTGCAAAATTCCAATTAGCAAAAGAAGCGTTGTCGGAATTTAATGGGAACTCGTGTGGAAAAAAATGGGTCACGCAACTGACAAATATAAGCGGTGTATACGGAATCAAAGGTGTACAAATGCATATGCTTCTAGTGTCCAAGCTAAAAGGACAGGCTCATGAGTGGCTACATGTAGGGACACGATATCGAATGTAAAGTATCGATCACGTACTCGTGAGTAGTATCAAAATAAAAGCATCGTACTCATAAAAATATCGGAACTTAAGTATCGATATTGCAAGTATCGAGTATTTATTTATTTGCGCCAAATCAATTTTTTTTTTTACATTATTTCTAAATTTCCCACTCCTCCTCCGTAAAATCGGCTAAGAACAGCAGCTTGTCAAGCCGTTTCGGTGAAAGTCGGTTGCGCGTTTTCGTTATAGTACTTCCAGCTTTAGAGAACAAACGTTCAGAGGGCACAGATGTCGCAGGAATTCCCAAATACATCTGCGCCAGATAGTAAAGATTCGGATATACCACTTTCATGTCATCCCATTGTTTTAAAGGGTCGGTGGAAAGTGGTGAAACCTGGGCAGACAGGTACCGACTTAATTCATCATTATGTGAAAAGTTCATTGTAGAACTTGATTTTTTCAGCTTCTCTGTGTGCGCCAACTTCTTATGATGACTCCAAAAATCGTATGTTGTTGTTTCTATGGAAGAATCACTTTCATTAAAACTTGAGTGAACGCTTGGACTGGATGTAATGTATTGCCTTAATAAATTAATTGATTTCGAGCATGATAACTTGTCTTTAAAATGGATATTTTTAAATCTTGGATCCAGTAAACAAGAAATTGCAATTAAGGAGTTTTCTTCAATGCATCCGAATCGACGTTCAATTTGTTTAATCATCTCTTTTTTTACCGCATGTATTACTCTTATATCATCGTCGTCCGCACCTACACCTGCATATACACAATCAATCTGTGCCTTCAGGCAATTCACAATCGGTATAATTTTGCTTATGGTCACATATTGTTCACCCGATAGCTCTTTGGTAACATACTCTAGTGGTTTCAAAATGCTAATCAATGTTTTAATACTTTCGATTTCCAAAGCTGAGAGTGTGGGCGGTGCTTTAACATTCAACATTAATACTGGATATACTACAGGCATTAGCTCAATAAATCTCTGGAGCATATAATAAACGGAATTCCACCGTGTTTTTACATCCAAAATCAGTTTAAGAGGTTGAGAGCGAGCTTGCTTTTCTCGTAACGCATCGCTGGCAATTACACTGCTTTTAAAGTATTTTACAATGTCTCGCACTTTGCTTAAGAAACATTCTGGCATCTGAGGATGTCATACTCATGTACCCGAACTTTCAAAAGCCTTTTTTTTCCTACTCTGCTCTTAATTCTCTAATTGATAAATCCCACACCCTATCCCTTCTCAATCCCACATTAAATTGTATGTTTTTTCCTAGTATTACTAAAGACTAAATTATCTCTAGCTTGTCATCTATGACGTCTTCCTTCGTACCCGGGCCTGATAATATACCTAGCTACATCCTTAAAATGTGCTCGATTTCCCTATCTAATCCTTTATCTCGGTTATTCTTTATATCGAGTGACTGTTGTAGCTTATCTGATATTTGGAAGGAGTCTTTTATTATTCCGCTTTTTGAAAAAGGGTAGCAAATCGGATATTTCTAACTACCTTGGCATTGCCAAACTTTTGGCAATACCTAAGCTGTTTTAGAAAATTATTACGACTTCCCTTCAACACCTATCCAGATCCTCTATTTCTCTTTATCAGCATGGCTTCATGAAAGGTTGTTCGTCGCTTACCAACCTTTTAGAGATGACTACCCTTGTACACCATGGATTCCGTAAAAAGTGTCAAATTGATGTTATTTATACTAACTTTAGTAGGGCTTTTGATACGGTTGATCATTCTACGCTTCTCACGAAACTTAACATCATGGGTTTTTCTTCGAAAATATTGGCTTGGTTGAAGTCGTATCTTATTAGCAGAACTCAAAAGGTGTCTTTTCGTTTCTGAATATCTAAAACTGTTCGAGTTACGTCAGGTGTCCCCAAAGTTAGTCATCTGGGCCCACTGTTATTTACCTTGTTTATAAATGATTTGCCTTTGGCCTTGGCTCATTCACGCGTACTCATGTTTGCGGATGACGTTAAGATTTGTTATTTATATAGTGATCCTTCTTTCCAACAGTACTTGCAATCAGATGTCGATGCGTTCTGTGAATGGTGCCACGTTAATTAATTACACTTTAATGCCTCCAAGTGCTCTTTTATGACTTTCAGTCGTTTGTCTCCGTTCCTAGCTGATTACTCTATTAAGTCTGTTCTGTTATATATCTTCAATTGTCAATAGAGCATGCAGTCTTCTTGGCTTCATTAAACGTTGGGCCAAAGAATTTGATGATCCCTATTGTAGCAGGAAAGACGGTCACACTCGCTCTTTTGCTACTCTTCGCTCGGGGTTTTTAAGCACTCTCTGAGAGAGAAATAAGTTTGGAGGGCCGGGCGTAAGCGGCAGTCTGGGTGTAGAGTTGATGGAAGCAAGACATAAAAATAATTACTCGGTGAACATATTTAAAATAACCTTACGTACAGTTAAAGAAATAAAATAAAAACGATTATAACTCTAAACAGACAATAAACTGAAGTTCTTAGTGAGTCGTATAATTTATCTACCGCCCACAATATCAGCATTGACGCCCACAACTTGCCAACATTAAAGAAGTGGCTGGAGCTGTTGGACTTGCCTACAACAGGGTCAAAGGCCGAACTTGTGGCACGCTTAAACGATGTTCCACCAGATCGACGAGGAGCTTGTTCCATATCTATTGGAACTGAGACTGTCGAGGAAAATACAGAAGACGAAAATAACGGTCGAGTGTCGGAGATCACAAATGAGAAAGAGGGAGACAACAACACAGATGTCTTGCTGAAAAAATTGTGCGATTTGCTGCGACCGCAATTGTTCGACATAGTGGCGCCTCAACGCCAGACAGAAGACGAAGCGCACAGTTTCGTGCCGACAAGCAACGAAAATTGCGCGGGGCACGACAGCGGCGAGGAAAACGAAGACAGTGAAAACGAGACGGCAGCAGAAGTAATTGGCGCGCAAAATCAGCGTCGCGAACCAGGGCTGGTAAACCAACGCTCGGAAGAAGTGTTGGAAAGCGGTTTTTCGTCGGCTGCAAAATTCCAATTAGCAAAAGAAGCGTTGTCGGAATTTAATGGGAACTCGTGTGGAAAAAAATGGGTCACGCAACTGACAAATATAAGCGGTGTATACGGAATCAAAGGTGTACAAATGCATATGCTTCTAGTGTCCAAGCTAAAAGGACAGGCTCATGAGTGGCTACATGTAGGGACACGATATCGAATGTAAAGTATCGATCACGTACTCGTGAGTAGTATCAAAATAAAAGCATCGTACTCATAAAAATATCGGAACTTAAGTATCGATATTGCAAGTATCGAGTATTTATTTATTTGCGCCAAATCAATTTTTTTTTTTTACATTATTTCTAAATTTCCCACTCCTCCTCCGTAAAATCGGCTAAGAACAGCAGCTTGTCAAGCCGTTTCGGTGAAAGTCGGTTGCGCGTTTTCGTTATAGTACTTCCAGCTTTAGAGAACAAACGTTCAGAGGGCACAGATGTCGCAGGAATTCCCAAATACATCTGCGCCAGATAGTAAAGATTCGGATATACCACTTTCATGTCATCCCATTGTTTTAAAGGGTCGGTGGAAAGTGGTGAAACCTGGGCAGACAGGTACCGACTTAATTCATCATTATGTGAAAAGTTCATTGTAGAACTTGATTTTTTCAGCTTCTCTGTGTGCGCCAACTTCTTATGATGACTCCAAAAATCGTATGTTGTTGTTTCTATGGAAGAATCACTTTCATTAAAACTTGAGTGAACGCTTGGACTGGATGTAATGTATTGCCTTAATAAATTAATTGATTTCGAGCATGATAACTTGTCTTTAAAATGGATATTTTTAAATCTTGGATCCAGTAAACAAGAAATTGCAATTAAGGAGTTTTCTTCAATGCATCCGAATCGACGTTCAATTTGTTTAATCATCTCTTTTTTTACCGCATGTATTACTCTTATATCATCGTCGTCCGCACCTACACCTGCATATACACAATCAATCTGTGCCTTCAGGCAATTCACAATCGGTATAATTTTGCTTATGGTCACATATTGTTCACCCGATAGCTCTTTGGTAACATACTCTAGTGGTTTCAAAATGCTAATCAATGTTTTAATACTTTCGATTTCCAAAGCTGAGAGTGTGGGCGGTGCTTTAACATTCAACATTAATACTGGATATACTACAGGCATTAGCTCAATAAATCTCTGGAGCATATAATAAACGGAATTCCACCGTGTTTTTACATCCAAAATCAGTTTAAGAGGTTGAGAGCGAGCTTGCTTTTCTCGTAACGCATCGCTGGCAATTACACTGCTTTTAAAGTATTTTACAATGTCTCGCACTTTGCTTATCAATAAATTAAAGCCATTTACTGACATTGCAGATTCAGCGACGAGATTTAAAGTATGGGCAAAGCAAGGCAAGTGCTTCTTTCTCCCAAGAAAAACTGCTGAAGCTGCTGTTATATTCGCGCCGTTGTCTGTAACTATCGCAATCTAATTTGCCTAAATATTTTCACTTTTGACTTCACTTTTTATACCAGACAATTGGCGTCGCAATTTGCAAATTTAGTGGCGTGCTTCACGTAGTCCCGCGCAAGCTTTTGTACTCGATACCGCTCATGAGATACTTGTTGAGTATAAAAATCGAAACAAAAGTATCAAGTATAAAATATCGGTATCAGTAACGAATAAACTCGATACCAATAAGTATCGATACTTTTTTCGTGTCCCTAGCTACATGCCAATGGTACGCGCATTCTGGAACCCGTGGGCAACATCTGTGAGCAGCTTGTCGAGGAGTTCGGAAAAACGATGTCTCAAGCGGATACCAGGCGCCTATTCGATTCTCGCATATGGAGCGCCAATGAGAAGCTCGTCAGCTACATCGACGAGAAGGCCAGGTTGTCAGACGCTATCTGCATCAGTGAAGAGGATCGAGTAGAAAAAGCCATTGAAGGGATTCCTGTGGAGGTACTCCGCATCCAAGCGCAGATTCAAGGATTCAAGTGCATTGCAGATTTACGCCGTGCATTTTCAGGCATTCAGCTACCGGTACAGCAAGCAGCAAGAGAAGCTACACAGGTGGCTGCTACTGGCAGACGTTTCAAAGAAGATTTCCGTTGCTACAAATGCAACTCAAAGGGTCACATGAGAAAGGACTGCAAGAAACCCGACAGAGTGCCAGGGTCCTGCTTCGGATGCGGTGCTTTGGATCACTGGGTGGCTAAGTGTCCTCTTAATAAAGAGAAGCTGGCTAAGAATCGCGACGACGTAAGATATGTCAAGATATATTTTGAAACTCTAACAAACCCTTACCTAATTACAGCATGCTTCATAGACTCAGGCAGTGATGTTTCACTGTGTACCAGAAAAGATACAGTTAATTTCATTTAATCATAAATATTACGGATTAAATAAGAGTCCACTTTTGTCATATGAAAAAATCAAGTGTTTTGTTTTCAAAAATTCAATAAAGATATTCTTTCATTTAATAGTCGTTGATAACGAGTCTATGAGCCATGAGGTAATTTTGGGAAGAGATTTTATGAAAGCATGTAATATTAAGTTAGACTTAGACGCCTTGAGAATGGTTACACTTGAAATGAAAGAAGCCGAGAATGAACTCGGAGAGCGGTCGAAGTTTGAGTCCTTGTCATGCTGTACAGATTCGCAAATAGCTAGTAATGTAAATGTTGAGAGAACAGTGGATGAAGTAGTTAAAGAAAAGAATTTTGACAATAGAAGAGTCACGAAAGAATGTACCTCTGAACATGAGGAAAAGAAAATTGTTAGCGAAATAGTTAAGCAAAATGATAGCGAAATTGTTAGTGAAATGGTGAAGGAAAGGGATAGCAAGATTGTTAGTGAAATAGAGAATGAAGGTAAAAGCAAAATGGTTATGAAAAGTGGGAATGAAGCGGTTAGTGAGTTAGCTAATGAAAGAGTTAGATCTACAAAGTTTGAAGAAAGAAGAGAAATTGCTGATGTCCAATCTCTAACCGAAGTAGAATTTGAGTTACTAAATATCGAGTGTTTCAACACGGGAATTGATTGCAAAATAGGTGAAACATTAGATTTTAAAGTTCGGAAAAAGTTTGAGCAGTTGTTCGAGAGTGCATATTTGGCAGCACAAAGGCCCGAATTGCCTGATGTAAAATGTGAAATGAAGCTTAACTTGGAGGGGTCGAAGGCATTCAGTTGTGCACCTAGAAGATTGTCGTATTCCGAAAAAGGGAAATTGCAGGCGATGTTAGACGGATACTTGGAGAAGAAGATCATTCGCCCTAGTGAGTCGGAGTATGCATCACCCATTGTGTTAGTGCCTAAGAAAGCTGGCGAGTTAAGGTTGTGCATTGACTTTAGGAGATTAAACAAAGTTTTGGTTAAAGATAACTACCCTATACCTCTAATAGACGATTTATTAGACAGGCTTGGAGACAAAAGATTTTTTTCAAAATTGGATCTAAAAGATGGGTATTTTCACGTGTTCATGGAGGAAAACTCAGTTAAATATACATCATTCGTCACTCCGTTAGGCCAGTTTGAGTTCCTCAGGATGCCAATGGGTCTGAAAAATTCCTCATCAGTGTTTCAAAGATTTGTGAACAAAATTTTTACAGATTTGATTAGAGATAGTAAAGTAATAGTGTATCAAGACGATATCATGATAGCTAGTAGAACTGCAGAAGAGCACCTGGATACACTGGAAGAAGTTTTTAGAAGGATAATCAGAAACAAGCTGGAACTGCGTATAGATAAGTGTGAGTTCTTTCAGTCAAGCATTAAATACTTAGGATTTCTCATATCGGAAGAGGGCATTAGAGCCGATGATATGGGCATAGAGGCGGTTAAGAATTTTCCCATACCAACAAACGTTCACACAGTAAGAAGTTTCTTGGGCTTGGCTTCTTATTTTCGTCGTTTTATTAAAAACTTTTCATTAATTGCGAAACCACTCTATGACCTATTAAAGAAAGATAGAGTGTTTAAATTTGGAAAGGTAGAACTGGATTGTTTTTCGCTGCTCAAAGATAAATTAGTAGAAGCGCCGGTGTTGGCAATATATAACCACAAGGACGAAGTAGAGCTGCATTGTGATGCGAGCGCATTAGGCTTTGGGGCAATGTTAATGCAAAGGAAAGAGGACAAGAAGCTGCACCCTGTTTTTTATTTCTCAAAACGGACGTCAGACGTAGAATCAAAGTACCACAGTTTCGAATTAGAGACCTTGGCAATAGTGTATGCAGTCCGCAGGTTCAGAGTATATTTACAGGGAAGATGTTTTAAGGTAATTACAGATTGTAATTCGCTGACTCTCACTCTCAATCGAATTGAATTAAACCCGAGAATTGCGCGATGGGCTCTTGAGCTACAGAATTATGATTATAAAGTAGTGCACAGGGCAGGCAAGCAGATGCAACATGTAGATGCGCTTAGTAGATGTACGAACATACTTGTTGTAGATACAAATAGTTTTGAAGACAATCTTATTATATGCCAGCACAGGGATGAAAAATTGCAGGAAGTGAAAAGAAAGTTAGAATCCGCTGAGGATAAGTTATTTGAAATGAGAAACGGAATCGTTTACAGGAAAACCAATGATGGAAGGTTGTTGTTTTGTGTTCCGAGTGAAATGGAGGAGTCAATCCTCTTTAAATATCATAACGAACTAGGTCATATCGGCAGAGATAAAGTAATGGATGCCATCTCGGAAACGTATTGGTTTCCTAACATCAAGGAGAAAGTTGTGAAACACATTAGCAATTGTTTAAAGTGTGTTGCGTATTCGCCAAAGTCTGGAAAAGGGGAAGGAATGTTGCACAGTATCCCTAAAGGGAATCGACCCTTTGAACTAATTCACATCGATCATTGTGGCCCTATAGCATCAGGCAGATGCAAGAAGCACTTGTTTGTTATTATTGACGGCTTTACCAAATTCATCAGACTGTATCCAACAAAGACGACGAATACTAAAGAAGCGGTTCTAGCTCTTAAGGACTATTTTAGGGCGTACAGTCGACCCTTAGAGGAAGCTGTTTCAGATTTTGAGACATTTGTAAATCAGAATAACATTAAGCACATTAAGATTGCCACAGGGTCCCCTCAAGCTAATGGTCAAATTGAGAGGGTGAATCGTACCTTGGGACCTATGCTTGCTAAATTATCGGAGCCAGATAAGGGTATATATTGGGATTTGGTAGTGGAGAATGTTGAACATTGTTTAAATAACACACTTCATAGAAGCATTAAACAGTTGCCGAGCAAAATGCTCTTCGGTGTAGAGCAAAGAGGCAAAGTCGGAGATGAGTTAAGAGAAGGACTAGAGCAGCTAGGAATAGTGAATGATGAACAAAATTTGGGTACAATTAGAAAGGATGGGGAAATACATCAAAGGAAAATCCAGAATTACAATGAGCAGCAGTATAATAGCAGAAGGGTAAATTCCACAGAATATAAAGCAGGAGATTATATTATGGTGAAGAATTTTGATTCGACTATAGGAGCGTCAAAAAAGCTAATCCCAAAGCACAAAGGGCCTTATGTAATAGACAAGGTTCTCAAAAATGACCGGTTTCTAATTAAGGATGTGGAAGGCTTTCAGCTTAGTCATAATCCTTACCAAGGTGTATGGAGTAGCCATAACATAAAGCATTGGATAGGTAAAAGAAAAAGCGACTAAAAGTTATTCTTAAGCAAATTAAAATAATGATAACTGTAATAGACTTTTGTGTAATGTACCTAACTAACTTGTAGTTATAAGATTTCACCTTAGTGTAACGTTAATGATGTAAGGATCAGGAGATCTTACGGTCAGGACGGCCGAGTTGTAGCAGGAAAGACGGTCACACTCGCTCTTTTGCTACTCTTCGCTCGGGGTTTTTAAGCACTCTCTGAGAGAGAACTAAAATTTGGAGGGCCGGGCGTAAGAGGCAGTCTGGGTGTAGAGTTGATGGAAGCAAGACATAAAAATAATTACTCGGTGAACATATTTAAAATAACCTTACGTATAGTTAAAGAAATAAAATAAAAACGATTATAACTCTAAACAGACAATAAACTGAAGTTCTTAGTGAGTCGTATAATTTATCTACCGCCCACACTATGTAACAAAGGTTTTATACACCTCGTTAGTTCGCCCTACTCTAGAATATTGCTCGCCAGTGTGGAACCCTCAATATGATGTTCACCAGCGTAGTATTGAATCGGTACAGAAGCAATTCCTTAAGTTCGCGTTACGCGGTCTTAATTGGGACCCGAGTCTTCACCTACCTTCTTATTCTGACAGACTTCTTCTTATTAATCTTCCTTCACTTTACAACCGTAAGCTCGAATTTGGCATTCCCTTTCTCCATAAACTAGTCAACGGCGAAGTCATTCTACTAATTTACTAGATACGCTATATTTTTGTGTTCCCTCACGTCGGACCAGAAACTTTTTTCCTATTCACCTTAGTAGAGGTCTGAATAACAACTCTCTTCACGAACCTTTTCGTGTTCTTTGCCAATCTTTTAACAACCTTTCTCACCTTATTTCTCCTCATCTTTCTGTCAGTTCTCTTCGCGCTATACTTTCTAATCATCTACAGCTAAACCACTGAAAATATTCTGGACTTGGATTGGCTGCAACTCATCCCTGACCATATTGGCTGTGAATCGGGGCATAGCTGGCACCTTGTGCAAATAAAACACCTCCACCGGGTCGGGGATGTTTAGTTGTGCATAAAGCTAAGCTACATTTTTCAAATAATTATTATCTGTCTTTTAGCTTAAGCTTTTCCGTCGACTTCTATGTTACTTGACTTGAAATAAATAAATTAATTAACCAACCAACTAAAATACCAACTTTTTTCGCTTCATTTGGTTGTTACAATTCCCAACCAATTCTAGCGTTGAAGACATGGTATGGCTATTGCAATTCCGGAGTTCTTAAGCAAAGTCTGCTGATGATAGAACTTGGTAGTTCTTGAAATAGCTATACAGACAACCTGCTCACCTTTTTGTGTTGCCTTTGAAATAATCTTCTTTTGGAAGATTGACCTCGAGCCGGCTAAACTGCAAGGTTTGATTTAAATAAATAAATAAAATAAAATAAAATAAAATATATTGTTAGATTTATTTCGCTGAGACACTGTGTTAGACAACTGCCAATGACTTGGTCCTATAGGGACATTAAAAAAGAATCTGATAGCGACGAAGATACTATAGTACAATCTAGTCAACAGGCACTCGATCAAACAGAAATGGATCCACCAATGTTAAAAGCTATAATGCAGTCAGCACCGCGCATAATGCATAAGAGGCGAGATTCACGCCGAACTCGAACGTCTGAGAAACCAAGTAAGCTCACTTGGAATAGAAGCTCCCCAAGTGCAGGTGTACGAAAGCGTAACAATTGACCCCAGCATTAGATGTGAGGTTAGACTAGACACTGCGAAATCGGTGCCGAATTTTAATGGTGACCACGAAGAATATGTGTCTTGGAAACAATCAGACATAGAGGCATATTTGGCCTACAAGTTATACCATGGTAGTGAAACACATTACCAGGCAGTGATCATTTTAAAATATCAAAGAAGCTAATTCGGCAATGCCGAAGTTTTTATACCCTTGCAGTCTTTGGAAATAATTTTTTTACATTTTGAAATTTGTTTCTCTTTTTACTCCAATTTTATCTTATTCTTCAATCATTCCCTAAGCAAAGCACAACACCCATACACATACAGTTCGTGTAGCGCTGCGTCTGTGTGTGTGTATGCATGTGCTCTCTTTGATTTGCTGATGACGTAGTAGGCAGCAAGCAGCGCTGCCGGCAGCGCTTGAACCGATTTGTACTGACTGTAACTTGTGTTCTATTTATCCGATCAGATTCAAATTTAGGGATCTGAGATTTTATATTAAAATCTATTATTTTTCCAAAAATGTTTGTTCCAGTGCTATATGAAATAATAGGTCGATCCTAAAAATTTTCATACTTTATCTCACCCGGGTAATAAAAACCCCCAAAAAAAAAAATTTCATCCCGATAGGTCTTAAGATGGCTGAGTAAAACGCATACGCACCGACGGACAGACGGACATCGCTATATCGATTTAGCTTCTCATGCTGATCAAGAATATATATACTTTATGGGGTCGGAAACGTCTCCTTCTGTGCGTTACAAACGTCTGACCAATTTTATAATACCCTCTTCAAGGGTAAAAAAATAAAGTGTGTGGTGCCGCACGCGCAGTGCTTACCTCACATAACACTGTGTTAAATTTCGATGCAACCATTGCTACACTTGATTGCACATACGCCGATGAAACATCCCTGCGCGTTCTCAGGCATCAATTAGAAATGTTCAGGCAAGGCGACCTAAAATTAATGCAGTTCTTTGAGGAGGTTAAAAAAAAAACTCTTATTACGAATACGCATGACAAGCAAGCAGCGGTCATTCTTAATACAAAAATTAGGAGCAATGCTGTGCACGCCTTCATAGCAGGCCTGAGGAGACCAATTAAGGCAATATCTATACCAGCAAAGATTTGCCTTCGGCTTTAGCACTGGCTCGCGAGGCTGACAATAGCATAGAAAGGAGCATGCTCGCTGCTACGGATGCTAAAGCAATTGAAGATAAGAGCCACCTAGGGGAAAATAACAGGCAAGGAAATCGCTCAATGCCCAGACGGAAAATATTTTGAGAAAAACCCCCACTTTACAGGAAAACAAGTCCAAAATAGACCCCAACAGGGTGAGCAGGGACCAGCCTCAAACAGTAAACAAAGTCGAGACCAAGACCAAGTACAATCGATGGATGTTGATCCATCAGTGTCCAAGCTGAGACAGCAGACTAGTTGGGGTAAAGCTCACAGTAGCGCCACTTACGGCGAATCTCAAAAGAGACAGAACGCATCAGATCGTATGAACGGGCAGAGTCGCCAGAATGTTAACAACATTTCTCAAAAAGACTCGGCCCAAGACCAACAAATCGCGCGTATAGCAGAGTCCGCCGACGCAGTTGCTAGCGATGAGAACGACTCTATTCCGGACAATGATTTGATAAGTTTTTTAGAGAACGCTCCCAACTGCCGTTCGTCGAGCGACAGTTGGCTGGTATAACACTAAAAATTCTAATCTGCTCTTAATTGTCTAATTGATAAATCCCACACCCTATCCCTTCTCAATCCCACATTAAATTGTATGTTTTTTCCTAGTATTACTAAAGACTAAATTATCTCTAGCTTGTCATCTATGACGTCTTCCTTCGTACCCGGGCCTGATAATATACCTAGTTGCATCCTTAAAATGTGCTCGATTTCCCTATCTAATCCTTTATCTCGGTTATTCTTTATATCGAGTGACTGTTGTAGCTTTTCTGATATTTGGAAGGAGTCTTTTATTATTCCGCTTTTTGAAAAAGGGTAGCAAATCGGATATTTCTAACTACCTTGGCATTGCCAAACTTTTGGCAATACCTAAGCTGTTTTAGAAAATTATTACGACTTCTCTTCCCAATCCAGATCCTCTATTTCTCTTTATCAGCATGGCTTCATGAAAGGTTGTTCGTCGCTTACCAACCTTTTAGAGATGACTACCCTTGTACACTATGGATTCCGTAAAAAGTGTCAAATTGATGTTATTTATACTAACTTTAGTAGGGCTTTTAATACGGTTGATCATTCTACGCTTCTCACGAAACTTAACATCATGGATTTTTCTTCGAAAATATTGGCTTGGTTGAAGTCGTATCTTATTGGCAGAAATCAAAAGGTGTCTTTTCGTTTCTGAATATCTAAAACAGTTCGAGTTACGTCAAGTGTCCCTAAAGTTAGTCATCTGGGTTAATTAATTACACTTTAATGCCTCCAAGTGCTCTTTTATGACTTTCAGTCGTTTGTCTCCGTTCCTAGCTGATTACTCCATTAAGTCTGTTCTGTTATATATCTTCAATTGTCAATAGAGCATGCAGTCTTCTTGGCTTCATTAAATGTTGGGCCAAAGAATTTGATGATCCCTATGTAACAAAGGTTTTATACACCTCGTTAGTTCGCCCTACTCTAGAATATTGCTCGCCAGTGTGGAACCCTCAATATGATGTTCACCAGCGTAGTATTGAATCGGTACAGAAGCAATTCCTTAAGTTCGCGTTACGAGGTCTTAATTGGGACCCGAGTCTTCACCTACCTTCTTATTCTGACAGACTTCTTCTTATTAATCTTCCTTCACTTTACAACCGTAGGCTCGAATTTGGCATTCCCTTTCTCCATAAACTAGTCAACGGCGAAGTCATTCTACTAATTTACTAGATACGCTATATTTTTGTGTTCCCTCACGTCGGACCAGAAACTTTTTTCCTATTCACCTTAGTAGAGGTCTGAATAACAACTCTCTTCACGAACCTTTTCGTGTTCTTTGCCAATCTTTTAACAACCTTTCTCACCTTATTTCTCCTCATCTTTCTGTCAGTTCTCTTCGCGCTATACTTTCTAATCATCTACAGCTAAACCACTGAAAATATTCTGGACTTGGATTGGCTGCAACTCATCCCTGACCATATTGGCTGTGAATCGGGGCATAGCTGGCACCTTGTGCAAATAAAACACCTCCACCGGGTCGGGGATGTTTAGTTGTGCATAAAGCTAAGCTACATTTTTCAAATAATTATTATCTGTCTTTTAGCTTAAGCTTTTCCGTCGACTTCTATGTTACTTGACTTGAAATAAATAAATAAATTAACCAACCAACTAAAATACCAACTTTTTTCGCTTCATTTGGTTGTTACAATTCCCAACCAATTCTAGCGTTGAAGACATGGTATAGCTATTGCAATTCCGGAGTTCTTAAGCAAAGTCTGCTGATGATAGAACTTGGTAGTTCTTGAAATAGCTATACAGACAACCTGCTCACCTTTTTGTGTTGCCTTTGAAATAATCTTCTTTTGGAAGATTGACCTCGAGCCGGCTAAACTGCAAGGTTTGATTTAAATAAATAAATAAAATAAAATAAAATAAAATATATTGTTAGATTTATTTCGCTGAGACACTGTGTTAGACAACTGCCAATGAGTTGGTCCTATAGGGACATTAAAAAAGAATCTGATAGCGACGAAGATACTATAGTACAATCTAGTCAACAGGCACTCGATCAAACAGAAATGGATCCACCAATGTTAAAAGCTATAATGCAGTCAGCACCGCGCATAATGCATAAGAGGCGAGATTCACGCCGAACTCGAACTTCTGAGAAACCAAGTAAGCTCACTTGGAATAGAAGCTCCCCAAGTGCAGGTGTACGAAAGCGTAACAATTGACCCCAGCATTAGATGTGAGGTTAGACAAGACACTGCGAAATCGGTGCCGAATTTTAATGGTGACCACGAAGAATATGTGTCTTGGAAACAAGCAGACATAGAGGCATATTTGGCCTACAAGTTATACTATGGTAGTGAAACACATTACCAGGCGGTGATCATTTTAAAATATCAAAGAAGCTAATTCGGCAATGCCGAAGTTTTTATACCCTTGCAGTCTTTGGCAATAATTTTTTTACATTTTGAAATTTGTTTCTCTTTTTACTCCAATTTTATCTTATTCTTCAATCATTCCCTAAGCAAAGCACAACACTCATACACATACAGTTCGTGTAGCGCTGCGTCTGTGTGTGTGTATGCATGTGCTCTCTTTGATTTGCTGATGACGGAGTAGGCAGCAAGCAGCGCTGCCGGCAGCGCTTGAACCGATTTGTACTGACTGTAACTTGTGTTCTATTTATCCGATCAGATTCAAATTTTGGGATCTGAGATTTTATATTAAAATCTATTATTTTTCCAAAAATGTTTGTTCCAGAGCTATATGATATAATAGGTCGATCCTAAAAATTTTCATACTTTATCTCACCCGGGTAATAAAAACCCCCAAAAAAAAAATTTCATCCCGATAGGTCTTAAGATGGCTGAGTAAAACGCATACGCACCGACGGACAGACGGACATCGCTATATCGATTTAGCTTCTCATGCTGATCAAGAATATATATACTTTATGGGGTCGGAAACGTCTCCTTCTGTGCGTTACAAACATCTGACCAATTTTATAATACCCTCTTCAAGGGTAAAAAAATAAAGTGTGTGGTGCCGCACGCGCAGTGCTTACCTCACATAACACTGTGTTAAATTTCGATGCAACCATTGCTACACTTGCTTGCACATACGCCGATGAAACATCCCTGCGCGTTCTCAGGCATCAATTAGAAATGTTCAGGCAAGGCGACCTAAAATTAATGCAGTTCTTTGAGGAGGTTAAAAAAAAAAACTCTTATTACGAATACGCATGACAAGCAAGCAGCGGTCATTCTTAATACAAAAATTAGGAGCAATGCTGTGCACGCCTTCATAGCAGGCCTGAGGAGACCAATTAAGGCAATATCTATACCAGCAAAGATTTGCCTTCGGATTTAGCACTGGCTCGCGAGGCTGAGAATAGCATAGAAAGGAGCATGCTCGCTGCTACGGATGCTAAAGCAATTGAAGATAAGAGCCACCTAGGGGAAAATAACAGGCAAGGAAATCGCTCAATGCCCAGACGGAAAATATTTTGAGAAAAACCCCCACTTTACAGGAAAACAAGTCCAAAATAGACCCCAACAGGGTGAGCAGGGACCAGCCTCAAACAGTAAACAAAGTCGAGACCAAGACCAAGTACAATCGATGGATGTTGATCCATCAGTGTCCAAGCTGAGACAGCAGACTAGTTGGGGTAAAGCTCACAGTAGCGCCACTTACGGCGAATCTCAAAAGAGACAGAACGCATCAGATCGTATGAACGGGCAGAGTCGCCAGAATGTTAACAACATTTCTCAAAAAGACTCGGCCCAAGACCAACAAATCGCGCGTATAGCAGAGTCCGCCGACGCAGTTGCTAGCGATGAGAACGACTCTATTCCGGACAATGATTTGATAAGTTTTTTAGAGAACGCTCCCAACTGCCGTTCGTCGAGCGACAGTTGGCTGCTATAACACTAAAAATTCTAATCGACACTGGGGCGGCAAAGAATTATGAAAACCCGTAAAGTAGTTAAGAAACATAACACTTGTCGACACCCCATTTACTGTGAACTCCATACATGGGTCCAGTAAAATTAAAGAAAAATGCTTCCCCGTATTTCATTTAAGATACCCTTGATACTTTTGATGCCATAATGGACTTCGATCTGCTAACGCAAGCAGGTGTAACCCTAAACTTACACAGCGGTATTATTACATATATCAATACGACGGAAACATTGCCACACCATACTTGCGATAGTGTTTATTTCATACGCATTGATGACATAATAGTTCCTGGCAGCGTAAGAGAGGAATTTAAAAAGGTCATACTGAACAGGTTCGTTGCATTTTCGACCTCTAACGAGGCATTGCCATATAACACTTCAGTTATTGCAACAATTCACACAGTAGACAACCAAGAAGTACTCCAAGCTTTACCCATATCCTATGGGTGTAGCCGATTTTTTTAATAACGAAATCTCTCAGTTGTTGAAAGACGGCATTATAAGACCGTCTCGGTCTGCGTACAACAAAAAGGCTTTGACTCAAACGGTAACAAAAACAAACGACTCGTCATTGACTTTCGATAGTTAAACGAGCGAACCATTGCCGACCGGTACCGGTACCGGACCCAATGCCAAGCATTCCAATGATTCTAGCGAATCTTGGAAAGGCAAAATTTTTCATGACTTTGGACTTAAACTCTGGGTACCACCAAATTTATCTAGCTGAAAAGGATCGCACGAAAACGGCGTTCTGATTCTGTCGCTTACCCTTTGGTTTGAAAAATGCCGGAAGCATATTACAGAGAGCAATCGATGATGGTCTAAGGGAACAAATCGGGAAAATATGCTACGTCTACGTAGATGATATGATAATATTTTCTGAAAATGAAGCCGAGCATGTCAAACACATTGACACTGTGCTCCAGCTGCATTGCAACGCCAACATGAGAGAGTCGAAAGAAAAGACCAAATTTTTTAAAGAAAGCGTCGAATATTTGGGTTTTATTTGAACAAAAACTGACCCCGAAAAGGTCAAGGCAATTCAGGAGTATCCCGAGCCAAAGAGCCTCTATGCACTAAGATCGTTTTTGGTCCTTGCTAGTTATTACAGCGCGTTATTAAGGATTTTGCATCAATCGAAAGACTTTTAACCGGCATAATGACAGGCGAAAATGTAAAAGTAAGCAAGCACATGTCCAAAACGGACCCAATTTACTTTGATGAATCGCAACTTCACTCGTTTGAACGCTTAAGAAACATTCTGGCATCTGAGGATGTCATACTCATGTACCCGAACTTTCAAAAGCCTTTTTTTCCTACTCTGCTCTTAATTGTCTAATTGATAAATCCCACACCCTATCCCTTCTCAATCCCACATTAAATTGTATGTTTTTTCCTAGTATTACTAAAGACTAAATTATCTCTAGCTTGTCATCTATGACGTCTTCCTTCGTACCCGGGCCTGATAATATACCTAGTTGCATCCTTAAAATGTGCTCGATTTCCCTATCTAATCCTTTATCTCGGTTATTCTTTATATCGAGTGACTGTTGTAGCTTATCTGATATTTGGAAGGAGTCTTTTATTATTCCGCTTTTTGAAAAAGGGTAGCAAATCGGATATTTCTAACTACCTTGGCATTGCCAAACTTTTGGCAATACCTAAGCTGTTTTAGAAAATTATTACGACTTCCCTTCAACACCTATCCAGATCCTCTATTTCTCTTTATCAGCATGGCTTCATGAAAGGTTGTTCGTCGCTTACCAACCTTTTAGAGATGACTACCCTTGTACACCATGGATTCCGTAAAAAGTGTCAAATTGATGTTATTTATACTAACTTTAGTAGGGCTTTTGATACGGTTGATCATTCTACGCTTCTCACGAAACTTAACATCATGGGTTTTTCTTCGAAAATATTGGCTTGGTTGAAGTCGTATCTTATTAGCAGAACTCAAAAGGTGTCTTTTCGTTTCTGAATATCTAAAACTGTTCGAGTTACGTCAGGTGTCCCCAAAGTTAGTCATCTGGGCCCACTGTTATTTACCTTGTTTATAAATGATTTGCCTTTGGCCTTGGCTCATTCACGCGTACTCATGTTTGCGGATGACGTTAAGATTTGTTATTTATATAGTGATCCTTCTTTCCAACAGTACTTGCAATCAGATGTCGATGCGTTCTGTGAATGGTGCCACGTTAATTAATTACACTTTAATGCCTCCAAGTGCTCTTTTATGACTTTCAGTCGTTTGTCTCCGTTCCTAGCTGATTACTCCATTAAGTCTGTTCTGTTATATATCTTCAATTGTCAATAGAGCATGCAGTCTTCTTGGCTTCATTAAACGTTGGGCCAAAGAATTTGATGATCCCTATGTAACAAAGGTTTTATACACCTCGTTAGTTCGCCCTACTCTAGAATATTGCTCGCCAGTGTGGAACCCTCAATAAGATGTTCACCAGCGTAGTATTGAATCGGTACAGAAGCAATTCCTTAAGTTCGCGTTACGCGGTCTTAATTGGGACCCGAGTCTTCACCTACCTTCTTATTCTGACAGACTTCTTCTTATTAATCTTCCTTCACTTTACAACCGTAGGCTCGAATTTGGCATTCCCTTTCTCCATAAACCAGTCAACGGCGAAGTCATTTCTACTAATTTACTAGATACGCTATATTTTTGTGTTCCCTCACGTCGGACCAGAAACTTTTTTCCTATTCACCTTAGTAGAGGTCTGAATAACAACTCTCTTTACGAACCTTTTCGTGTTCTTTGCCAATCTTTTAACAACCTTTCTCACCTTATTTCTCCTCATCTTTCTGTCAGTTCTCTTCGCGCTATACTTTCTAATCATCTACAGCTAAACCACTGAAAATATTCTGGACTTGGATTGGCTGCAACTCATCCCTGACCATATTGGCTGTGAATCGGGGCATAGCTGGCACCTTGTGCAAATAAAACACCTCCACCGGGTCGGGGATGTTTAGTTGTGCATAAAGCTAAGCTACATTTTTCAAATAATTATTATCTGTCTTTTAGCTTAAGCTTTTCCGTCGACTTCTATGTTACTTGACTTGAAATAAATAAATAAATTAACCAACCAACTAAAATACCAACTTTTTTCGCTTCATTTGGTTGTTACAATTCCCAACCAATTCTAGCGTTGAAGACATGGTATAGCTATTGCAATTCCGGAGTTCTTAAGCAAAGTCTGCTGATGATAGAACTTGGTAGTTCTTGAAATAGCTATACAGACAACCTGCTCACCTTTTTGTGTTGCCTTTGAAATAATCTTCTTTTGGAAGATTGACCTCGAGCCGGCTAAACTGCAAGGTTTGATTTAAATAAATAAATAAAATAAAATAAAATAAAATATATTGTTAGATTTATTTCGCTGAGACACTGTGTTAGACAACTGCCAATGAGTTGGTCCTATAGGGACATTAAAAAAGAATCTGATAGCGACGAAGATACTATAGTACAATCTAGTCAACAGGCACTCGATCAAACAGAAATGGATCCACCAATGTTAAAAGCTATAATGCAGTCAGCACCGCGCATAATGCATAAGAGGCGAGATTCACGCCGAACTCGAACGTCTGAGAAACCAAGTAAGCTCACTTGGAATAGAAGCTCCCCAAGTGCAGGTGTACGAAAGCGTAACAATTGACCCCAGCATTAGATGTGAGGTTAGACTAGACACTGCGAAATCGGTGCCGAATTTTAATGGTGACCACGAAGAATATGTGTCTTGGAAACAAGCAGACATAGAGGCATATTTGGCCTACAAGTTATACTATGGTAGTGAAACACATTACCAGGCAGTGATCATTTTAAAATATCAAAGAAGCTAATTCGGCAATGCCGAAGTTTTTATACCCTTGCAGTCCTTGGCAATAATCTTTTTACATTTTGAAATTTGTTTCTCTTTTTACTCCAATTTTTTCTTATTCTTCAATCATTCCCTAAGCAAAGCACAACACCCATACACATACAGTTCGTGTAGCGCTGCGTCTGTGTGTGTGTATGCATGTGCTCTCTTTGATTTGCTGATGACGGAGTAGGCAGCAAGCAGCGCTGCCGGCAGCGCTTGAACCGATTTGTACTGACTGTAACTTGTGTTCTATTTATCCGATCAGATTCAAATTTTGGGATCTGAGATTTTATATTAAAATCTATTATTTTTCCAAAAATGTTTGTTCCAGAGCTATATGATATAATAGGTCGATCCTAAAAATTTTCATACTTTATCTCACCCGGGTAATAAAAACCCCCAAAAAAAAAATTTCATCCCGATAGGTCTTAAGATGGCTGAGTAAAACGCATACGCACCGACGGACAGACGGACATCGCTATATCGATTTAGCTTCTCATGCTGATCAAGAATATATATACTTTATGGGGTCGGAAACGTCTCCTTCTGTGCGTTACAAACATCTGACCAATTTTATAACACCCTCTTCAGGGGTAAAAAAAAAAAATGTGCGTGGTGCCGCACGCGCAGTGCTTACCTCACATAACACTGTGTTAAATTTCGATGCAATCATTGCTACACTTGATTACACATACGCCGATGAAACATCCCTGCGCGTTCTCAGGCATCAATTAGAAATGTTCAGGCAAGGCGACCTAAAATTAATGCAGTACTTTGATGAGGTTAAAAAAAAAAACTCTTATTACGAATACGCATGACAAGCAAGCAGCGGTCATTCTTAATACAAAAATTAGGAGCAATGCTGTGCACGCCTTCATAGCAGGCCTGAGGAGACCAATTAAGGCAATATCTATACCAGCAAAGATTTGCCTTCGGCTTTAGCACTGGCTCGCGAGGCTGAGAATAGCATAGAAAGGAGCATGCTCGCTACGGATGCTAAAGCAATTGAAGATAAGAGCCACCTAGGGGAAAATAACAGGCAAGGAAATCGCTCAATGCCCAGACGGAAAATATTTTGAGAAAAACCCCCACTTTACAGGAAAACAAGTCCAAAATAGACCCCAACAGGGTGAGCAGGGACCAGCCTCAAACAGTAAACACGGTCGAGACCAAGACCAAGTACAATCGATGGATGTTGATCCATCAGTGTCCAAGCTGAGACAGCAGACTAGTTGGGGTAAAGCCCACAGTAGCGTCACTTACGGCGAATCTCAAAAGAGACAGAACGCATCAGATCGTATGAACGGGCAGAGTCGCCAGAATGTTAACAACATTTCTCAAAAAGACTCGGCTCAAGACCAACAATTCACGCCTATAGCAGAGTCCGCCGACGCAGTTGCTAGCGATGAGAACGACTCTATTCCGGACAATGATTTGATAAGTTTTTTAGAGAACGCTCCCAACTGCCGTTCGTCGAGCGACAGTTGGCTGGTATAACACTAAAAATTCTAATCGACACTGGGGCGGCAAAGAATTATGAAAACCCGTAAAGTAGTTAAGAAACATAACACTTGTCGACACCCCATTTACTGTGAACTCCATACATGGGTCCAGTAAAATTAAAGAAAAATGCTTCCCCGTATTTCATTTAAGATACCCTTGATACTTTTGATGCCATAATGGACTTCGATCTGCTAACGCAAGCAGGTGTAACCCTAAACTTACACAGCGGTATTATTACATATATCAATACGACGGAAACATTGCCACACCATACTTGCGATAGTGTTTATTTCATACGCATTGATGACATAATAGTTCCTGGCAGCGTAAGAGAGGAATTTAAAAAGGTCATACTGAACAGGTTCGTTGCATTTTCGACCTCTAACGAGGCATTGCCATATAACACTTCAGTTATTGCAACAATTCACACAGTAGACAACCAAGAAGTACTCCAAGCTTTACCCATATCCTATGGGTGTAGCCGATTTTTTTAATAACGAAATCTCTCAGTTGTTGAAAGACGGCATTATAAGACCGTCTCGGTCTGCGTACAACAAAAAGGCTTTGACTCAAACGGTAACAAAAACAAACGACTCGTCATTGACTTTCGATAGTTAAACGAGCGAACCATTGCCGACCGGTACCGGTACCGGACCCAATGCCAAGCATTCCAATGATTCTAGCGAATCTTGGAAAGGCAAAATTTTTCATGACTTTGGACTTAAACTCTGGGTACCACCAAATTTATCTAGCTGAAAAGGATCGCACGAAAACGGCGTTCTGATTCTGTCGCTTACCCTTTGGTTTGAAAAATGCCGGAAGCATATTACAGAGAGCAATCGATGATGGTCTAAGGGAACAAATCGGGAAAATATGCTACGTCTACGTAGATGATATGATAATATTTTCTGAAAATGAAGCCGAGCATGTCAAACACATTGACACTGTGCTCCAGCTGCATTGCAACGCCAACATGAGAGAGTCGAAAGAAAAGACCAAATTTTTTAAAGAAAGCGTCGAATATTTGGGTTTTATTTGAACAAAAACTGACCCCGAAAAGGTCAAGGCAATTCAGGAGTATCCCGAGCCAAAGAGCCTCTATGCACTAAGATCGTTTTTGGTCCTTGCTAGTTATTACAGCGCGTTATTAAGGATTTTGCATCAATCGGAAGACTTTTAACCGGCATAATGACAGGCGAAAATGTAAAAGTAAGCAAGCACATGTCCAAAACGGACCCAATTTACTTTGATGAATCGCAACTTCACTCGTTTGAACGCTTAAGAAACATTCTGGCATCTGAGGATGTCATACTCATGTACCCGAAGTTTCAAAAGCCTTTTTTTTCCTACTCTGCTCTTAATTGTCTAATTGATAAATCCCACACCCTATCCCTTCTCAATCCCACATTAAATTGTATGTTTTTTCCTAGTATTACTAAAGACTAAATTATCTCTAGCTTGTCATCTATGACGTCTTCCTTCGTACCCGGGCCTGATAATATACCTAGTTGCATCCTTAAAATGTGCTCGATTTCCCTATCTAATCCTTTATCTCGGTTATTCTTTATATCGAGTGACTGTTGTAGCTTATCTGATATTTGGAAGGAGTCTTTTATTATTCCGCTTTTTGAAAAAGGGTAGCAAATCGGATATTTCTAACTACCTTGGCATTGCCAAACTTTTGGCAATACCTAAGCTGTTTTAGAAAATTATTACGACTTCCCTTCAACACCTATCCAGATCCTCTATTTCTCTTTATCAGCATGGCTTCATGAAAGGTTGTTCGTCGCTTACCAACCTTTTAGAGATGACTACCCTTGTACACCATGGATTCCGTAAAAAGTGTCAAATTGATGTTATTTATACTAACTTTAGTAGGGCTTTTGATACGGTTGATCATTCTACGCTTCTCACGAAACTTAACATCATGGGTTTTTCTTCGAAAATATTGGCTTGGTTGAAGTCGTATCTTATTAGCAGAACTCAAAAGGTGTCTTTTCGTTTCTGAATATCTAAAACTGTTCGAGTTACGTCAGGTGTCCCCAAAGTTAGTCATCTGGGCCCACTGTTATTTACCTTGTTTATAAATGATTTGCCTTTGGCCTTGGCTCATTCACGCGTACTCATGTTTGCGGATGACGTTAAGATTTGTTATTTATATAGTGATCCTTCTTTCCAACAGTACTTGCAATCAGATGTCGATGCGTTCTGTGAATGGTGCCACGTTAATTAATTACACTTTAATGCCTCCAAGTGCTCTTTTATGACTTTCAGTCGTTTGTCTCCGTTCCTAGCTGATTACTCTATTAAGTCTGTTCTGTTATATATCTTCAATTGTCAATAGAGCATGCAGTCTTCTTGGCTTCATTAAACGTTGGGCCAAAGAATTTGATGATCCCTATGTAACAAAGGTTTTATACACCTCGTTAGTTCGCCCTACTCTAGAATATTGCTCGCCAGTGTGGAACCCTCAATATGATGTTCACCAGCGTAGTATTGAATCGGTACAGAAGCAATTCCTTAAGTTCGCGTTACGCGGTCTTAATTGGGACCCGAGTCTTCACCTACCTTCTTATTCTGACAGACTTCTTCTTATTAATCTTCCTTCACTTTACAACCGTAGGCTCGAATTTGGCATTCCCTTTCTCCATAAACCAGTCAACGGCGAAGTCATTTCTACTAATTTACTAGATACGCTATATTTTTGTGTTCCCTCACGTCGGACCAGAAACTTTTTTCCTATTCACCTTAGTAGAGGTCTGAATAACAACTCTCTTTACGAACCTTTTCGTGTTCTTTGCCAATCTTTTAACAACCTTTCTCACCTTATTTCTCCTCATCTTTCTGTCAGTTCTCTTCGCGCTATACTTTCTAATCATCTACAGCTAAACCACTGAAAATATTCTGGACTTGGATTGGCTGCAACTCATCCCTGACCATATTGGCTGTGAATCGGGGCATAGCTGGCACCTTGTGCAAATAAAACACCTCCACCGGGTCGGGGATGTTTAGTTGTGCATAAAGCTAAGCTACATTTTTCAAATAATTATTATCTGTCTTTTAGCTTAAGCTTTTCCGTCGACTTCTATGTTACTTGACTTGAAATAAATAAATAAATTAACCAACCAACTAAAATACCAACTTTTTTCGCTTCATTTGGTTGTTACAATTCCCAACCAATTCTAGCGTTGAAGACATGGTATGGCTATTGCAATTCCGGAGTTCTTAAGCAAAGTCTGCTGATGATAGAACTTGGTAGTTCTTGAAATAGCTATACAGACAACCTGCTCACCTTTTTGTGTTGCCTTTGAAATAATCTTCTTTTGGAAGATTGACCTCGAGCCGGCTAAACTGCAAGGTTTGATTTAAATAAATAAATAAAATAAAATAAAATAAAATATATTGTTAGATTTATTTCGCTGAGACACTGTGTTAGACAACTGCCAATGAGTTGGTCCTATAGGGACATTAAAAAAGAATCTGATAGCGACGAAGATACTATAGTACAATCTAGTCAACAGGCACTCGATCAAACAGAAATGGATCCACCAATGTTAAAAGCTATAATGCAGTCAGCACCGCGCATAATGCATAAGAGGCGAGATTCACGCCGAACTCGAACGTCTGAGAAACCAAGTAAGCTCACTTGGAATAGAAGCTCCCCAAGTGCAGGTGTACGAAAGCGTAACAATTGACCCCAGCATTAGATGTGAGGTTAGACTAGACACTGCGAAATCGGTGCCGAATTTTAATGGTGACCACGAAGAATATGTGTCTTGGAAACAAGCAGACATAGAGGCATATTTGGCCTACAAGTTATACTATGGTAGTGAAACACATTACCAGGCAGTGATCATTTTAAAATATCAAAGAAGCTAATTCGGCAATGCCGAAGTTTTTATACCCTTGCAGTCCTTGGCAATAATCTTTTTACATTTTGAAATTTGTTTCTCTTTTTACTCCAATTTTTTCTTATTCTTCAATCATTCCCTAAGCAAAGCACAACACCCATACACATACTGTTCGTGTAGCGCTGCGTCTGTGTGTGTGTATGCATGTGCTCTCTTTGATTTGCTGATGACGGAGTAGGCAGCAAGCAGCGCTGCCGGCAGCGCTTGAACCGATTTGTACTGACTGTAACTTGTGTTCTATTTATCCGATCAGATTCAAATTTTGGGATCTGAGATTTTATATTAAAATCTATTATTTTTCCAAAAATGTTTGTTCCAGAGCTATATGATATAATAGGTCGATCCTAAAAATTTTCATACTTTATCTCACCCGGGTAATAAAAACCCCCAAAAAAAAAATTTCATCCCGATAGGTCTTAAGATGGCTGAGTAAAACGCATACGCACCGACGGACAGACGGACATCGCTATATCGATTTAGCTTCTCATGCTGATCAAGAATATATATACTTTATGGGGTCGGAAACGTCTCCTTCTGTGCGTTACAAACATCTGACCAATTTTATAACACCCTCTTCAGGGGTAAAAAAATAAAGTGTGTGGTGCCGCACGCGCAGTGCTTACCTCACATAACACTGTGCTAAATTTCGATGCAATCATTGCTACACTTGATTACACATACGCCGATGAAACATCCCTGCGCGTTCTCAGGCATCAATTAGAAATGTTCAGGCAAGGCGACCTAAAATTAATGCAGTACTTTGATGAGGTTAAAAAAAAAAACTCTTATTACGAATACGCATGACAAGCAAGCAGCGGTCATTCTTAATACAAAAATTAGGAGCAATGCTGTGCACGCCTTCATAGCAGGCCTGAGGAGACCAATTAAGGCAATATCTATACCAGCAAAGATTTGCCTTCGGCTTTAGCACTGGCTCGCGAGGCTGAGAATAGCATAGAAAGGAGCATGCTCGCTGCTACGGATGCTAAAGCAATTGAAGATAAGAGCCACCTAGGGGAAAATAACAGGCAAGGAAATCGCTCAATGCCCAGACGGAAAATATTTTGAGAAAAACCCCCACTTTACAGGAAAACAAGTCCAAAATAGACCCCAACAGGGTGAGCAGGGACCAGCCTCAAACAGTAAACAAAGTCGAGACCAAGACCAAGTACAATCGATGGATGTTGATCCATCAGTGTCCAAGCTGAGACAGCAGACTAGTTGGGGTAAAGCCCACAGTAGCGTCACTTACGGCGAATCTCAAAAGAGACAGAACGCATCAGATCGTATGAACGGGCAGAGTCGCCAGAATGTTAACAACATTTCTCAAAAAGACTCGGCTCAAGACCAACAATTCACGCCTATAGCAGAGTCCGCCGACGCAGTTGCTAGCGATGAGAACGACTCTATTCCGGACAATGATTTGATAAGTTTTTTAGAGAACGCTCCCAACTGCCGTTCGTCGAGCGACAGTTGGCTGGTATAACACTAAAAATTCTAATCGACACTGGGGCGGCAAAGAATTATGAAAACCCGTAAAGTAGTTAAGAAACATAACACTTGTCGACACCCCATTTACTGTGAACTCCATACATGGGTCCAGTAAAATTAAAGAAAAATGCTTCCCCGTATTTCATTTAAGATACCCTTGATACTTTTGATGCCATAATGGACTTCGATCTGCTAACGCAAGCAGGTGTAACCCTAAACTTACACAGCGGTATTATTACATATATCAATACGACGGAAACATTGCCACACCATACTTGCGATAGTGTTTATTTCATACGCATTGATGACATAATAGTTCCTGGCAGCGTAAGAGAGGAATTTAAAAGGTCATACTGAACAGGTTCGTTGCATTTTCGACCTCTAACGAGGCATTGCCATATAACACTTCAGTTATTGCAACAATTCACACAGTAGACAACCAAGAAGTACTCCAAGCTTTACCCATATCCTATGGGTGTAGCCGATTTTTTTAATAACGAAATCTCTCAGTTGTTGAAAGACGGCATTATAAGACCGTCTCGGTCTGCGTACAACAAAAAGGCTTTGACTCAAACGGTAACAAAAACAAACGACTCGTCATTGACTTTCGATAGTTAAACGAGCGAACCATTGCCGACCGGTACCGGTACCGGACCCAATGCCAAGAATTCCAATGATTCTAGCGAATCTTGGAAAGGCAAAATTTTTCATGACTTTGGACTTAAACTCTGGGTACCACCAAATTTATCTAGCTGAAAAGGATCGCACGAAAACGGCGTTCTGATTCTGTCGCTTACCCTTTGGTTTGAAAAATGCCGGAAGCATATTACAGAGAGCAATCGATGATGGTCTAAGGGAACAAATCGGGAAAATATGCTACGTCTACGTAGATGATATGATAATATTTTCTGAAAATGAAGCCGAGCATGTCAAACACATTGACACTGTGCTCCAACTGCATTGCAACGCCAACATGAGAGAGTCGAAAGAAAAGACCAAATTTTTTAAAGAAAGCGTCGAATATTTGGGTTTTATTTGAACAAAAACTGACCCCGAAAAGGTCAAGGCAATTCAGGAGTATCCCGAGCCAAAGAGCCTCTATGCACTAAGATCGTTTTTGGTCCTTGCTAGTTATTACAGCGCGTTATTAAGGATTTTGCATCAATCGGAAGACTTTTAACCGGCATAATGACAGGCGAAAATGTAAAAGTAAGCAAGCACATGTCCAAAACGGACCCAATTTACTTTGATGAATCGCAACTTCACTCGTTTGAACGCTTAAGAAACATTCTGGCATCTGAGGATGTCATACTCATGTACCCGAACTTTCAAAAGCCTTTTTTTTCCTACTCTGCTCTTAATTGTCTAATTGATAAATCCCACACCCTATCCCTTCTCAATCCCACATTAAATTGTATGTTTTTTCCTAGTATTACTAAAGACTAAATTATCTCTAGCTTGTCATCTATGACGTCTTCCTTCGTACCCGGGCCTGATAATATACCTAGTTGCATCCTTAAAATGTGCTCGATTTCCCTATCTAATCCTTTATCTCGGTTATTCTTTATATCGAGTGACTGTTGTAGCTTATCTGATATTTGGAAGGAGTCTTTTATTATTCCGCTTTTTGAAAAAGGGTAGCAAATCGGATATTTCTAACTACCTTGGCATTGCCAAACTTTTGGCAATACCTAAGCTGTTTTAGAAAATTATTACGACTTCCCTTCAACACCTATCCAGATCCTCTATTTCTCTTTATCAGCATGGCTTCATGAAAGGTTGTTCGTCGCTTACCAACCTTTTAGAGATGACTACCCTTGTACACCATGGATTCCGTAAAAAGTGTCAAATTGATGTTATTTATACTAACTTTAGTAGGGCTTTTGATACGGTTGATCATTCTACGCTTCTCACGAAACTTAACATCATGGGTTTTTCTTCGAAAATATTGGCTTGGTTGAAGTCGTATCTTATTAGCAGAACTCAAAAGGTGTCTTTTCGTTTCTGAATATCTAAAACTGTTCGAGTTACGTCAGGTGTCCCCAAAGTTAGTCATCTGGGCCCACTGTTATTTACCTTGTTTATAAATGATTTGCCTTTGGCCTTGGCTCATTCACGCGTACTCATGTTTGCGGATGACGTTAAGATTTGTTATTTATATAGTGATCCTTCTTTCCAACAGTACTTGCAATCAGATGTCGATGCGTTCTGTGAATGGTGCCACGTTAATTAATTACACTTTAATGCCTCCAAGTGCTCTTTTATGACTTTCAGTCGTTTGTCTCCGTTCCTAGCTGATTACTCTATTAAGTCTGTTCTGTTATATATCTTCAATTGTCAATAGAGCATGCAGTCTTCTTGGCTTCATTAAACGTTGGGCCAAAGAATTTGATGATCCCTATGTAACAAAGGTTTTATACACCTCGTTAGTTCGTTAGAACCCTCAATATGATGTTCAGCAGCGTAGTATTGAATCGGTACAGAAGCAATTCCTTAAGTTCGCGTTACGCGGTCTTAATTGGGACCCGAGTCTTCACCTACCTTCTTATTCTGACAGACTTCTTCTTATTAATCTTCCTTCACTTTACAACCGTAGGCTCGAATTTGGCATTCCCTTTCTCCATAAACCAGTCAACGGCGAAGTCATTTCTACTAATTTAATAGATACGCTATATTTTTGTGTTCCCTCACGTCGGACCAGAAACTTTTTTCCTATTCACCTTAGTAGAGGTCTGAATAACAACTCTCTTTACGAACCTTTTCGTGTTCTTTGCCAATCTTTTAACAACCTTTCTCACCTTATTTCTCCTCATCTTTCTGTCAGTTCTCTTCGCGCTATACTTTCTAATCATCTACAGCTAAACCACTGAAAATATTCTGGACTTGGATTGGCTGCAACTCATCCCTGACCATATTGGCTGTGAATCGGGGCATAGCTGGCACCTTGTGCAAATAAAACACCTCCACCGGGTCGGGGATGTTTAGTTGTGCATAAAGCTAAGCTACATTTTTCAAATAATTATTATCTGTCTTTTAGCTTAAGCTTTTCCGTCGACTTCTATGTTACTTGACTTGAAATAAATAAATAAATTAACCAACCAACTAAAATACCAACTTTTTTCGCTTCATTTGGTTGTTACAATTCCCAACCAATTCTAGCGTTGAAGACATGGTATGGCTATTGCAATTCCGGAGTTCTTAAGCAAAGTCTGCTGATGATAGAACTTGGTAGTTCTTGAAATAGCTATACAGACAACCTGCTCACCTTTTTGTGTTGCCTTTGAAATAATCTTCTTTTGGAAGATTGACCTCGAGCCGGCTAAACTGCAAGGTTTGATTTAAATAAATAAATAAAATAAAATAAAATAAAATATATTGTTAGATTTATTTCGCTGAGACACTGTGTTAGACAACTGCCAATGAGTTGGTCCTATAGGGACATTAAAAAAGAATCTGATAGCGACGAAGATACTATAGTACAATCTAGTCAACAGGCACTCGATCAAACAGAAATGGATCCACCAATGTTAAAAGCTATAATGCAGTCAGCACCGCGCATAATGCATAAGAGGCGAGATTCACGCCGAACTCGAACGTCTGAGAAACCAAGTAAGCTCACTTGGAATAGAAGCTCCCCAAGTGCAGGTGTACGAAAGCGTAACAATTGACCCCAGCATTAGATGTGAGGTTAGACTAGACACTGCGAAATCGGTGCCGAATTTTACTGGTGACCACGAAGAATATGTGTCTTGGAAACAAGCAGACATAGAGGCATATTTGGCCTACAAGTTATACTATGGTAGTGAAACACATTACCAGGCAGTGATCATTTTAAAATATCAAAGAAGCTAATTCGGCAATGCCGAAGTTTTTATACCCTTGCAGTCCTTGGCAATAATCTTTTTACATTTTGAAATTTGTTTCTCTTTTTACTCCAATTTTTTCTTATTCTTCAATCATTCCCTAAGCAAAGCACAACACCCATACACATACAGTTCGTGTAGCGCTGCGTCTGTGTGTGTGTATGCATGTGCTCTCTTTGATTTGCTGATGACGGAGTAGGCAGCAAGCAGCGCTGCCGGCAGCGCTTGAACCGATTTGTACTGACTGTAACTTGTGTTCTATTTATCCGATCAGATTCAAATTTTGGGATCTGAGATTTTATATTAAAATCTATTATTTTTCCAAAAATGTTTGTTCCAGAGCTATATGATATAATAGGTCGATCCTAAAAATTTTCATACTTTATCTCACCCGGGTAATAAAAACCCCCAAAAAAAAAATTTCATCCCGATAGGTCTTAAGATGGCTGAGTAAAACGCATACGCACCGACGGACAGACGGACATCGCTATATCGATTTAGCTTCTCATGCTGATCAAGAATATATATACTTTATGGGGTCGGAAACGTCTCCTTCTGTGCGTTACAAACATCTGACCAATTTTATAACACCCTCTTCAGGGGTAAAAAAATAAAGTGTGTGGTGCCGCACGCGCAGTGCTTACCTCACATAACACTGTGCTAAATTTCGATGCAATCATTGCTACACTTGATTACACATACGCCGATGAAACATCCCTGCGCGTTCTCAGGCATCAATTAGAAATGTTCAGGCAAGGCGACCTAAAATTAATGCAGTACTTTGATGAGGTTAAAAAAAAAACTCTTATTACGAATACGCATGACAAGCAAGCAGCGGTCATTCTTAATACAAAAATTAGGAGCAATGCTGTGCACGCCTTCATAGCAGGCCTGAGGAGACCAATTAAGGCAATATCTATACCAGCAAAGATTTGCCTTCGGCTTTAGCACTGGCTCGCGAGGCTGAGAATAGCATAGAAAGGAGCATGCTCGCTGCTACGGATGCTAAAGCAATTGAAGATAAGAGCCACCTAGGGGAAAATAACAGGCAAGGAAATCGCTCAATGCCCAGACGGAAAATATTTTGAGAAAAACCCCCACTTTACAGGAAAACAAGTCCAAAATAGACCCCAACAGGGTGAGCAGGGACCAGCCTCAAACAGTAAACAAAGTCGAGACCAAGACCAAGTACAATCGATGGATGTTGATCCATCGGTGTCCAAGCTGAGACAGCAGACTAGTTGGGGTAAAGCCCACAGTAGCGCCACTTACGGCGAATCTCAAAAGAGACAGAACGCATCAGATCGTATGAACGGGCAGAGTCGCCAGAATGTTAACAACATTTCTCAAAAAGACTCGGCTCAAGACCAACAATTCACGCCTATAGCAGAGTCCGCCGACGCAGTTGCTAGCGATGAGAACGACTCTATTCCGGACAATGATTTGATAAGTTTTTTAGAGAACGCTCCCAACTGCCGTTCGTCGAGCGACAGTTGGCTGGTATAACACTAAAAATTCTAATCGACACTGGGGCGGCAAAGAATTATGAAAACCCGTAAAGTAGTTAAGAAACATAACACTTGTCGACACCCCATTTACTGTGAACTCCATACATGGGTCCAGTAAAATTAAAGAAAAATGCTTCCCCGTATTTCATTTAAGATACCCTTGATACTTTTGATGCCATAATGGACTTCGATCTGCTAACGCAAGCAGGTGTAACCCTAAACTTACACAGCGGTATTATTACATATATCAATACGACGGAAATATTGCCACACCATACTTGCGATAGTGTTAATTTCATACGCATTGATGACACAATAGTTCCTGGCAGCGTAAGAGAGGAATTTAAAAAGGTCATACTGAACTGGTTCGTCGCATTTTCGACCTCTAACGAGGCATTGCCATATAACACTTCAGTTATTGCAACAATCCACACAGTAGACAACCAAGTACTCCAAGCTTTACCCATATCCTATGGGTGTAGCCGATTTTGTTAATAACGAAATCTCTCAGTTGTTGAAAGACGGCATTATAAGACCGTCTCGGTCTGCGTACAACAAAAAGGCTTTGACTCAAACGGTAACAAAAACAAACGACTCGTCATTGACTTTCGATAGTTAAACGAGCGAACCATTGCCGACCGGTACCCAATGCCAAGCATTCCAATGATTCTAGCGAATCTTGGAAAGGCAAAATTTTTCATGACTTTGGACTTAAACTCTGGGTACCACCAAATTTATCTAGCTGAAAAGGATCGCACGAAAACGGCGTTCTGATTCTGTCGCTTACCCTTTGGTTTGAAAAATGCCGGAAGCATATTACAGAGAGCAATCGATGATGGTCTAAGGGAACAAATCGGGAAAATATGCTACGTCTACGTAGATGACATGATAATATTTTCTGAAAATGAAGCCGAGCATGTCAAACACATTGACACTGTGCTCCAGCTGCATTGCAACGCCAACATAAGAGAGTCGAAAGAAAAGACCAAATTTTTTAAAGAAAGCGTCGAATATTTGGGTTTTATTTGAACAAAAACTGACCCCGAAAAGGTCAAGGCAATTCAGGAGTATCCCGAGCCAAAGAGCCTCTATGCACTAAGATCGTTTTTGGTCCTTGCTAGTTATTACAGCGCGTTGTTAAGGATTTTGCATCAATCGCAAGACTTTTAACCGACATAATGACAGGCGAAAATGTAAAAGTAAGCAAGCACATGTCCAAAACGGACCCAATTTACTTTGATGAATCGCAACTTCACTCGTTTGAACGCTTAAGAAACATTCTGGCATCTGAGGATGCCATACTCATGTACCCGAACTTTCAAAAACCTTTTTTTTCCTACTCTGCTCTTAATTCTCTAATTGATAAATCCCACACCCTATCCCTTCTCAATCCCACATTAAATTGTATGTTTTTTCCTAGTATTACTAAAGACTAAATTATCTCTAGCTTGTCATCTATGACGTCTTCCTTCGTACCCGGGCCTGATAATATACCTAGTTGCATCCTTAAAATGTGCTCGATTTCCCTATCTAATCCTTTATCTCGGTTATTCTTTATATCGAGTGACTGTTGTAGCTTATCTGATATTTGGAAGGAGTCTTTTATTATTCCGCTTTTTGAAAAAGGGTAGCAAATCGGATATTTCTAACTACCTTGGCATTGCCAAACTTTTGGCAATACCTAAGCTGTTTTAGAAAATTATTACGACTTCCCTTCAACACCTATCCAGATCCTCTATTTCTCTTTATCAGCATGGCTTCATGAAAGGTTGTTCGTCGCTAACCAACCTTTTAGAGATGACTACCCTTGTACACCATGGATTCCGTAAAAAGTGTCAAATTGATGTTATTTATACTAACTTTAGTAGGGCTTTTGATACGGTTGATCATTCTACGCTTCTCACGAAACATAACATCATGGGTTTTTCTTCGAAAATATTGGCTTGGTTGAAGTCGTATCTTATTGGCAGAACTCAAAAGGTGTCTTTTCGTTTCTGAATATCTAAAACTGTTCGAGTTACGTCAAGTGTCCCCAAAGTTCGTCATCTGGGCCCACTGTTATTTACCTTGTTTATAAATGATTTGCCTTTGGCCTTGGCTCATTCACGCGTACTCATGTTTGCGGATGACGTTAAGATTTGTTATTCATATAGTGATCCTTCTTTCCAACAGTACTTGCAATCAGATGTCGATGCGTTCTGTGAATGGTGCCACGTTAATTAATTACACTTTAATGCCTCCAAGTGCTCTTTTATGACTTTCAGTCGTTTGTCTCCGTTCCTAGCTGATTACTCTATTAAGTCTGTTCTGTTATATATCTTCAATTGTCAATAGAGCATGCAGTCTTCTTGGCTTCATTAAACGTTGGGCCAAAGAATTTGATGATCCCTATGTAACAAAGGTTTTATACACCTCGTTAGTTCGCCCTACTCTAGAATATTGCTCGCCAGTGTGGATCCCTCAATATGATGTTCAGCAGCGTAGTATTGAATCGGTACAGAAGCAATTCCTTAAGTTCGCGTTGAATCGAGGTTTTATACACCTCGTTAGTTCGCCCTACTCTAGAATATTGCTCGCCAGTGTGGAACCCTCAATATGATGTTCAGCAGCGTAGTATTGAATCGGTACAGAAGCAATTCCTTAAGTTCGCGTTACGCGGTCTTAATTGGGACCCGAGTCTTCACATACCTTCTTATTCTGACAGACTTCTTCTTATTAATCGTCCTTCACTTTACAACCGTAGGCTCGAATTTGGCATTCCCTTTCTCCATAAACCAGTCAACGGCGAAGTCATTTCTACTAATTTACTAGATACGCTATATTTTTGTGTTCCCTCACGTCGGACCAGAAACTTCTTTCCTATTCACCTTAGTAGAGGTCTGAATAACAACTCTCTTCACGAACCTTTTCGTGTTCTTTGCCAATCTTTTAACAACCTTTCTCACCTTATTTCTCCTCATCTTTCTGTCAGTTCTCTTCGCGCTATACTTTCTAATCATCTACAGCTAAACCACTGAAAATATTCTGGACTTGGATTGGCTGCAACTCATCCCTGACCATATTGGCTGTGAATCGGGGCATAGCTGGCACCTTGTGCAAATAAAACACCTCCACCGGGTCGGGGATGTTTAGTTGTGCATAAAGCTAAGCTACATTTTTCAAATAATTATTATCTGTCTTTTAGCTTAAGCTTTTCCGTCGACTTCTATGTTACTTGACTTGAAATAAATAAATAAATTAACCAACCAACTAAAATACCAACTTTTTTCGCTTCATTTGGTTGTTACAATTCCCAACCAATTCTAGCGTTGAAGACATGGTATGGCTATTGCAATTCCGGAGTTCTTAAGCAAAGTCTGCTGATGATAGAACTTGGTAGTTCTTGAAATAGCTATACAGACAACCTGCTCACCTTTTTGTGTTGCCTTTGAAATAATCTTCTTTTGGAAGATTGACCTCAAGCCGGCTAAACTGCAAGGTTTGATTTAAATAAATAAATAAAATAAAATAAAATAAAATATATTGTTAGATTTATTTCGCTGAGACACTGTGTTAGACAACTGCCAATGAGTTGGTCCTATAGGGACATTAAAAAAGAATCTGATAGCGACGAAGATACTATAGTACAATCTAGTCAACAGGCACTCGATCAAACAGAAATGGATCCACCAATGTTAAAAGCTATAATGCAGTCAGCACCGCGCATAATGCATAAGAGGCGAGATTCACGCCGAACTCGAACGTCTGAGAAACCAAGTAAGCTCACTTGGAATAGAAGCTCCCCAAGTGCAGGTGTACGAAAGCGTAACAATTGACCCCAGCATTAGATGTGAGGTTAGACTAGACACTGCGAAATCGGTGCCGAATTTTAATGGTGACCACGAAGAATATGTGTCTTGGAAACAAGCAGACATAGAGGCATATTTGGCCTACAAGTTATACTATGGTAGTGAAACACATTACCAGGCAGTGATCATTTTAAAATATCAAAGAAGCTAATTCGGCAATGCCGAAGTTTTTATACCCTTGCAGTCCTTGGCAATAATCTTTTTACATTTTGAAATTTGTTTCTCTTTTTACTCCAATTTTTTCTTATTCTTCAATCATTCCCTAAGCAAAGCACAACACCCATACACATACAGTTCGTGTAGCGCTGCGTCTGTGTGTGTGTATGCATGTGCTCTCTTTGATTTGCTGATGACGTAGTAGGCAGCAAGCAGCGCTGCCGGCAGCGCTTGAACCGATTTGTACTGACTGTAACTTGTGTTCTATTTATCCGATCAGATTCAAATTTTGGGATCTGAGATTTTATATTAAAATCTATTATTTTTCCAAAAATGTTTGTTCCAGAGCTATATGATATAATAGGTCGATCCTAAAAATTTTCATACTTTATCTCACCCGGGTAATAAAAACCCCCAAAAAAAAAAAATTTCATCCCGATAGGTCTTAAGATGGCTGAGTAAAACGCATACGCACCGACGGACAGACGGACATCGCTATATCGATTTAGCTTCTCATGCTGATCAAGAATATATATACTTTATGGGGTCGGAAACGTCTCCTTCTGTGCGTTACAAACATCTGACCAATTTTATAATACCCTCTTCAAGGGTAAAAAAATAAAGTGTGTGGTGCCGCACGCGCAGTGCTTACCTCACATAACACTGTGCTAAATTTCGATGCAATCATTGCTACACTTGATTACACATACGCCGATGAAACATCCCTGCGCGTTCTCAGGCATCAATTAGAAATGTTCAGGCAAGGCGACCTAAAATGAATGCAGTACTTTGATGAGGTTAAAAAAAAAACTCTTATTACGAATACGCATGACAAGCAAGCAGCGGTCATTCTTAATACAAAAATTACACAGCGGTATTATTACATATATCAATACGACGGAAACATTGCCACACCATACTTGCGATAGTGTTAATTTCATACGCATTGATGACATAATAGTTCCTGGCAGCGTAAGAGAGGAATTTAAAAAGGTCATACTGAACAGGTCTAGATGACATGATAATATTTTCTGAAAATGAAGCCGAGCATGTCAAACACATTGACACTGTGCTCCAGCTGCATTGCAACGCCAACATGAGAGAGTCGAAAGAAAAGACCAAATTTTTTAAAGAAAGCGTCGAATATTTGGGTTTTATTTGAACAAAAACTGACCCCGAAAAGGTCAAGGCAATTCAGGAGTATCCCGAGCCAAAGAGCCTCTATGCACTAAGATCGTTTTTGGTCCTTGCTAGTTATTACAGCGCGTTATTAAGGATTTTGCATCAATCGCAAGACTTTTAACCGACATAATGACAGGCGAAAATGTAAAAGTAAGCCAGCACATGTCCAAAACGGACCCAATTTACTTTGATGAATCGCAACTTCACTCGTTTGAACGCTTAAGAAACATTCTGGCATCTGAGGATGTCATACTCATGTACCCGAACTTTCAAAAACCTTTTTTTTCCTACTCTGCTCCTTATTCTCTAATTGATAAATCCCACACCCTATCCCTTCTCAATCCCACATTAAATTGTATGCTTTTTCCTGGTATTACTAAAGACTAAATTATCTCTAGCTTGTCATCTATGACGTCTTCCTTCGTACCCGGGCCTGATAATATACCTAGTTGCATCCTTAAAATGTGCTCGATTTCCCTATCTAATCCTTTATCTCGGTTATTCTTTATATCGAGTGACTGTTGTAGCTTATCTGATATTTGGAAGGAGTCTTTTATTATTCCGCTTTTTGAAAAAGGGTAGCAAATCGGATATTTCTAACTACCTTGGCATTGCCAAACGTTTGGCAATACCTAAGCTGTTTTAGAAAATTATTACGACTTCCCTTCAACACCTATCCAGATCCTCTATTTCTCTTTATCAGCATGGCTTCATGAAAGGTTGTTCGTCGCTTACCAACCTTTTAGAGATGACTACCCTTGTACACCATGGATTCCGTAAAAAGTGTCAAATTGATGTTATTTATACTAACTTTAGTAGGGCTTTTGATACGGTTGATCATTCTACGCTTCTCACGAAACATAACATCATGGGTTTTTCTTCGAAAATATTGGCTTGGTTGAAGTCGTATCTTATTGGCAGAACTCAAAAGGTGTCTTTTCGTTTCTGAATATCTAAAACAGTTCGAGTTACGTCAAGTGTCCCCAAAGTTCGTCATCTGGGCCCACTGTTATTTACCTTGTTTATAAATGATTTGCCTTTGGCCTTGGCTCATTCACGCGTACTCATGTTTGCGGATGACGTTAAGATTTGTTATTCATATAGTGATCCTTCTTTCCAACAGTACTTGCAATCAGATGTCGATGCGTTCTGTGAATGGTGCCACGTTAATTAATTACACTTTAATGCCTCCAAGTGCTCTTTTATGACTTTCAGTCGTTTGTCTCCGTTCCTAGCTGATTACTCTATTAAGTCTGTTCTGTTATATATCTTCAATTGTCAATAGAGCATGCAGTCTTCTTGGCTTCATTAAACGTTGGGCCAAAGAATTTGATGATCCCTATGTAACAAAGGTTTTATACACCTCGTTATTTCGCCCTACTCTAGAATATTGCTCGCCAGTGTGGAACCCTCAATATGATGTTCAGCAGCGTAGTATTGAATCGGTACAGAAGCAATTCCTTAAGTTCGCGTTGAATCGAGGTTTTATACACCTCGTTAGTTCGCCCTACTCTAGAATATTGCTCGCCAGTGTGGAACCCTCAATATGATGTTCAGCAGCGTAGTATTGAATCGGTACAGAAGCAATTCCTTAAGTTCGCGTTACGCGGTCTTAATTGGGACCCGAGTCTTCACCTACCTTCTTATTCTGACAGACTTCTTCTTATTAATCGTCCTTCACTTTACAACCGTAGGCTCGAATTTGGCATTCCCTTTCTCCATAAACTAGTCAACGGCGAAGTCACTTCTACTAATTTACTAGATACGCTATATTTTTGTGTTCCCTCACGTCGGACCAGAAACTTCTTTCCTATTCACCTTAGTAGAGGTCTGAATAACAACTCTCTTCACGAACCTTTTCGTGTTCTTTGCCAATCTTTTAACAACCTTTCTCACCTTATTTCTCCTCATCTTTCTGTCAGTTCTCTTCGCGCTATACTTTCTAATCATCTACAGCTAAACCACTGAAAATATTCTGGACTTGGATTGGCTGCAACTCATCCCTGACCATATTGGCTGTGAATCGGGGCATAGCTGGCACCTTGTGCAAATAAAACACCTCCACCGGGTCGGGGATGTTTAGTTGTGCATAAAGCTAAGCTACATTTTTCAAATAATTATTATCTGTCTTTTAGCTTAAGCTTTTCCGTCGACTTCTATGTTACTTGACTTGAAATAAATAAATAAATTAACCAACCAACTAAAATACCAACTTTTTTCGCTTCATTTGGTTGTTACAATTCCCAACCAATTCTAGCGTTGAAGACATGGTATGGCTATTGCAATTCCGGAGTTCTTAAGCAAAGTCTGCTGATGATAGAACTTGGTAGTTCTTGAAATAGCTATACAGACAACCTGCTCACCTTTTTGTGTTGCCTTTGAAATAATCTTCTTTTGGAAGATTGACCTCGAGCCGGCTAAACTGCAAGGTTTGATTTAAATAAATAAATAAAATAAAATAAAATAAAATATATTGTTAGATTTATTTCGCTGAGACACTGTGTTAGACAACTGCCAATGAGTTGGTCCTATAGGGACATTAAAAAAGAATCTGATAGCGACGAAGATACTATAGTACAATCTAGTCAACAGGCACTCGATCAAACAGAAATGGATCCACCAATGTTAAAAGCTATAATGCAGTCAGCACCGCGCATAACGCATAAGAGGCGAGATTCACGCCGAACTCGAACGTCTGAGAAACCAAGTAAGCTCACTTGGAATAGAAGCTCCCCAAGTGCAGGTGTACGAAAGCGTAACAATTGACCCCAGCATTAGATGTGAGGTTAGACTAGACACTGCGAAATCGGTGCCGAATTTTAATGGTGACCACGAAGAATATGTGTCTTGGAAACAAGCAGACATAGAGGCATATTTGGCCTACAAGTTATACCATGGTAGTGAAACACATTACCAGGCAGTGATCATTTTAAAATATCAAAGAAGCTAATTCGGCAATGCCGAAGTTTATATACCCTTGCAGTCCTTGGCAATAATTTTTTTACATTTTGAAATTTCTTTCCTTGCAACTCAATTCATCAACACACAAACAAAACATTCAAATTATTTCTCTCTTTCCTACAGATTTTTAAGCAAAGCACAACACGCATACATATACATACATACGTGTAGCGCTACGTCTGTGTTTTTTTTTTTTATTTAATTTAATAACTCAGTTTATACTATGTACAATGTACAATTATTTAACAAACATTAACAAAAAGGAACTAACAAAAATAACATATACTTGGGATAGACTTTAAATCTGCTGTCCTTTGTGGAACGGCGTTGAGGCAGTGCTTCGCAAAGGTGTTGGCAGAGTTTAGAGTGCGCTCGATCTTTGGCGTTCAGCTACGCGCAGGCTGCGCATAACTATGCCTACAAAAGCGTTGATGGCGTTCCAATTGCTTGGACTTGCCATCATTTGATCTGTGAAGTTTCCCACGCATAATGGATTGCCGATATTAGTAAATAAATTTTGCCGGTCTCTGGCAAAAAGGCTACAGGTAAACAGCACATGCTCTGCGTCCTCATCGAATCCTTCTGCGCATGGGCATGTTGGCTCCGCTTCGTGGCCAAACCTGTGTAGGTATTGACGAAAACAACCATGACCACTAAGGGCTTGTGTCAAGTAGTAGTTGACCTCTCCATGCCTTCTTGCCGTCCATCGACTAATGTCGGGAATAAGGCGATGCGTCCATCTTCCTTTCTCCGATTGGTCCCAGCGAGATTGCCAAAGTGTTTGGGTTTCGTTTTTTGCCGCCACCCGAGCCTCATTTTTGCTTACTCCTCTACCCACTTCATTTACGACGGTTGCCTGTTCATTCACAAGCAGATCAATTGGCACCATTCCTGCTATTACTAATGCCGCATCGTCCGAGACTGTGCGGAATGCGCTGCATACTCGTAAAGCGCAGAGGCGATATGTTGATCTTATGCCTCTGCTATAGCTCGGAACAGTCATGGCGTGCGCCCAAATTGGTGCTGCATACAATATAATTGATCTGGTCACGCTCATCAATAACATGCGTCTCCCCTGTTTGGGTCCTCTTGTGTTTAACATGATTCGAGAGAGAGCTCGCATCGATTCTGAAGCCTTAAGCTGGAGATACGAGAGGTGTTCACGGAATGATAGCCGTGTATCTATCCATACGCCGAGGTATCGTAAGGCTCTTTTTTGATACGATGGTAGTACCTTCTACCTGTATTTTCGCAGTTTCGACCCTTTTCCTGCTGGAGATAAGCACCGCCTCGGTCTTGTGGGCAGCCAGAGTCAAACATACTGAGCTCAGCCACTCTGTAATTCTGTTCAATGCCGTGTTCAATGCAGCTTCTTCGACGTTATGCAGCTCTTTGGAAACAACCACTAGTGCGACATCATCTGCATATCCCACAACTTCACACCCTTGGGGCATGCTGAGCCTTAGAAGTCCGTCGTACATGGTGTTCCATAACAGGGGGCCCAAGACTGACCCCTGGGGGACTCCTGCGGACACACTGCGTACTTCTGGTCCTGTTGAGGTGGCATATCTCAGTTGCCTATCCGCGAAATAGCTCCAAATAATGGCTTGAAGGTATGCGGGGACTCTGAAGTGGCTTATGGAGTCTAGAACGCATCCCCAGTCTGCGGAGTTAAATGCGTTTTTGATATCTAGGGTTACCACCAGGCAATATTTCTTGTTGCCTCCCTTCCACCGGACGCCATCTATAGCGTTCGAGGCAATATTTGCCACTTTGTTTATTGCATCAGTGGTAGAACGCGCCTTCCGAAATCCATATTGATTTGGGGATAGATCGCCTCCAGCCTGAATGGCGTCATTCAGCCTGTTATATATTAGTTTCTCTAGTACCTTACCCATGGAGTCGACTAGACAAATCGGTCTATAAGACGATGCCTCCCCTGTAGGTTTCCCTGGCTTTGGAATTAGCACTACGTTTTGCGATTTCCGCCTTCTGGGAAACACTCCATCACGCAGGCACTGCGAGTATGTTTCAGCAAATGGGTCGGGGCGTAGTACCATCGCCAACCTTAATGCGCGGTTAGGAATAGAATCCGGGCCTGGGGCCTTGTTGGGCTCGAGACACCTGGCAATAGCGAGAACTTCGTCACATGTTACAGGATCAATTTCATAATGTTCAACTGGAACTGGGCATCTTTGAGATAGCGTTACGATCCTGGTCGGAAATAGGTGGTCTACTACCCTGGCTGCCTCCTCGTACTCAAGCGGTGCAGTCTTCTTGTTGCTGTAGATGCGTTTAACTACGATTTTATATGCTCGTCCCCAGGGGTCACGGTCTGCTGAGTCGCAAAGTCTCAGAAAAGCTTCCCGTTTTGAGCGTGCGATTGCAAGCTTCAGGGTTTTCCTGGCCACGCTATACTCTTCATGAAGCTGTGTCCATGAACCATCCGTCCTTCTTCTCGCTCTTGTGTAGCGCCGCCTTGCTGCAATACATTTCCGGCGAATGTCGCCAATGTCGCTGCTGCACCAGAATACAGGTTGATGATGTCTCCTGTAATTCTTTATTTGCGTCATGCTGGCACTGCAGGCTGCGTCCAGGTTGCTATAGAGCTGTTCGGCCATCACGCTAGCCGAGTTCCGCGAGAATTGGGCCCTCTCAATAAATGTTGAAAATGCCTGCACGTTCAATGTTTCGGACTTGTAGGCTTTATCGGTGCTAGAAAGTCTTACAGGTGCAAGTTGTGCTTCCCCGACCGAAAAAAGTATGGCTTCATGGTCACTTGCAGTGTATACATTAGCGATTTCCCAGCTAGATGACCTATAAAGACTATCACTGACGAAAGTCAGGTCTATTACTGATCCAAGTCCCGCTCTATTGAAGGTATTCTGGGATCCTACATTAAGTAAAGCTATATTAAGTGTCGCAAATGCCTCTAAAAGCGCTCTACCTTTTGCATTGGTTAGACTGCTACCCCATTCAACAGCCCAGGTGTTGAAATCCCCAGCTATAATAACTGGACTGCGGGTACGTGCGTCTGCCGCAAGGTCGTCTAAGGCATCACTGAAGCTTTGGATGTTCAGACTTGGTGGCAAGTAACAGCTGTAGACCCAGTGTCCACTTATGTTTGCCCTGACATAGTGCTCCTTGTTTAGAACGGAGCGCTGCAGTAGTGACGGCGTTCCACAAGCCCAGATCGCTGCCTTCCCGGAAATACTGCAGGACCAGTTGTCTCCAGTTCTGGCCTTAAATGGTTCACTTATAATGGCTATGTCTGTGCTAGACTCACCCACCGTCTGTGATAGCAGCTCATGGGCTGCCCAGCAATGATTTAGATTAAGCTGGATAAACTTAATCATCATTCTTATGCTTACGGGTCTCGTTGGATGACCGCCCGTTTGCGGAGGGGCATCGTGGGCTGCTAGCTATATGTGAGAGTGCAGTCAGTCCTTCTGCTGCACATAGAAAACATTTGGCCTCATTACAGCAGTCCCGAATTTTATGCCCTCTGGTTCCGCATTTTAAGCACCAGCCACTTCTGTCAACGTCACTATTGCATTTGGCAGCGACGTGACCAGTTTTTAGGCATTTGTAGCATCTAACTGGGGCATTATTAACTCTGATTCGACACACTGACCATGCCACTGTAATTTTATTGGCCTTGAGGATTGTCTCTGCGGTTGCTGCCGGAACACATATGAGCGCTTTCTGGGTATCGCGGTATGATGGGCGGAGACTTTTGACAGCGCCTGGCTCTAGATCAATTTTCAACTTGGTAGAAAAGGCTATCTCGTCCACGGTTGTCTCGTTGTCTAGGTCTAGTATTTCCAGCCTTATGTTCTCTGTAAGAGCGCGAGTTTCGAACTTGGCGCCCAGCACATTGCCAATATCTTCTTTAAGCTTATGAAGGCTGTCTGCTCTTCCCTTATTTAGCTCAAGTAGTAAGTCGCCATTCGCTGTGCGCCTCACCTTGGTAACATTACCTCCAACGGCTTTCATTTTTTCATCTTGGCTTCTGGTTACCATTTTGAGCATATCGCTATATGAGACCCCTTCAGTGCTATGCAGAATTATATCATCTGGTTTGTGCTTCAATTGAGCCCTTCTTTTTGTTTTAGACTCAACAGTTTTCCATTCATGGTGAACTTTGTGATCGTGCTGTGCATTGCTCTCGGTCTTATTTACCCGTGTACTTTTGTGAGTAGCGTTCCGATCTGCCAGCTTTGTTCTGCTGCTTTCTTGTGGTGTCCACTGTGTCTGCACATTCATGGTACTCTCCTTTTTTTTAAGGATTGCGAATGCTGATAGCGCAGACTTGTTTAACGCAAAGACTCGCTGGGCTTGGTCCTTCATATCATTGTTCACATATCTGGCGTTTCGCAGTGCTTTAGCTAGCTCACCTGATTTTTTTACCATTGACCGGAGTAGAATACCTAGGTCTTCGTTTTTGGTATCATCTGGTTCGCATATTTCGTTTATCTGATTCGGCTGCTGTGGGACGGCATCTTCGTTGGGATCGGCCGACCAAGCGGTTGGAGTTGACCATTGGCTCGGCTGATCTGGCGGTATTAAAACACGCCTAGCAGAAGCCCTTTGCCCGTCCTCTTCGTACTCCATTTGACTGCCCGGCATTGCCATAGCGGCAGGAGCCAATGATGGCAGCGGCTGAAGCCGTTATCACTCTAAATATCGAGTTTCCCAGTAGATTCGCAATTTAGGAAGTTTTAAAAAAAAACAAAATTCCAACGTTCGCCAAATGGTGCAGCCTGAAAGTATGCACCGCTTATGTACGCTGTTACGGGCTGTAAGCTTACAGTGTCTGCTACCAGAATCAGCTGTGTCCGAATGCGTTGGCCAACACTGCTGAACAGCTGATGCTATCGAGCGCAAAGCAAATTTGGCGTAGGAGCGGGAGAAATTCCTAAACTTTCTCACCCACACCCACACAGGATGAAAGTGAGAGGCGGGAAAAGGAACTCAACCCCCCGTCTGGCCACCCCTGTGCAGTGCTGGGCACCGGCAGTGAAGGTAGACCAGTTGGAGCAGTGGCTCCCGATTGAGCCCGCAGGTGTTTGGGTATGTAGCACCACCCCTAACCGACTGTGGTTCACAAATGTGTATATTCTCAGATCGCAGGAAGCTCCTTTATTTGACGAGATTTCGGAACGACTTGGACTACGCGACCGTACTTGGTGAGAAGAAAAACTGTGTGTCTGTGTGTGCGTATGCATGTGCTCTGTTTGATTTGCTGATGACGTAGAACCGATTTGTATTGACTGTAACTTGCGTTCTATTTATCCGATCAAATTTTGGGATCTGAGATTTTATATCAAATTCTATTATATTGGTAAATTTCATGGGGATACTCCAATTTTTGCAAAAATTTTTGTTCTAGAGTTATATGATATAGTAGTCCGATCCTGACAATTTTCATACTTTATCATCTCCCGGCTAAAAGTAGCTCAAATATGAAATTTCATTCCGATAGCTCTTAAGATGCCAGCGTGAAGTTGATTTGCACAGACGGACGGACGGACAGACGGACGGACGGACGGACGGACAGACGGACATGGCTATATCGACTCAGCTTCTCATGCTGATCAAGAATATATATACTTTATGGGGTCAGTCCTTCTGTGCGTTACAAACATCTGACCAATTTTATAATACCCTCTGCAAGGGTATAATTAGGAGCGATGCTCTGCACGCCTTCATAGCAGGCCTGAGGAGGCCTATTAAGGCACTAGTTATACCAGCAAAGATTTGCATTTGGCTTTAGCACTGGCTCGCGAGGCTGAGAATAGCATAGCAGAATAGCAGAAAGGAGCATGATCGCTGCTACGGATGCTAAAGCAATTGAAGATAGGAGCCACCTAGGGGAAAATAACAGGCAATGAAATCGCTCAATGCCCAGACGGAAAATATTTTGAGAAAAACCACCACTTTACAGGAAAACAAGTCCAAATTAGACCCCAACAGGGTGAGCAGGGAGCAGCCTCAAACAGTAAACAAAGTCGAGCCCAAGACCAAGTACAATCGATGGATGTTTATCCATCAGTGTCCAAGCTAAGACAGCAGACTAGTTGGGGTAAGCCCACAGAGACAGAACGCATCAGATCGTATGAACGGGCAGAGTCGCCAGAATGTTAACAACATTTCTCAAAAATACTCGGCCCAAGACCAACAAATCGCGCGTATAGCAGAGTCCGCCGACGCAGTTGCTAGCGATGAGAACGACTCTATACCGGACAATGATTTGACAAATTTTTTAGAGAACGCTCCCAACTGCCGTTCGTCGAGCGACAGTTGGCTGGTAGAACTCTAAAAATTCTAATCGACACTGGGGCGGCAAAGAATTATGAAAACCCGTAAAGGAGTTAAGAAACATAACACTTGTCGACACCCAATTTTGCGGAAAGAATGCCCCGTTTTTCATTTTAGATACCCATGATACTTTTGTTGCCATAATAGGATTCGATCTGCTAACGCAAGCAGGCTTAACCTTTATCTTACACAGCGGTAGTATTATATATATCAATACAACGGAAACATTGCCACACCATTCTTGCGATAGTGTTAATTTCACACGCATTGATGACATAATAGTTCCTGGCAGCGTAAGAGAGGAATTTAAAAAGGTCATACTGAACAGGTTCGTTGCATTTTCGAGCTCTAACGAGGCATTGCCATATAACACTTCGGTTATTGCAACAATCCACACAGTAGACAACCCAGAAGTACTCCAAGCTTTACCCATATCCTATGGGTGTAGCCGATTTTGTTAATAACGAAATCTCTCAGTTGTTGAAAGACGGCATTATAAGACCGTCTCGGTCTGCGTACAACAAAAAGGCTTTGACTCAAACGGTAACAAAAACAAACGACTCGTCATTGACTTTCGATAGTTAAACGAGCGAACCATTGCCGACCGGTACCGGTACCGGACCCAATGCCAAGCATTCCAATGATTCTAGCGAATCTTGGAAAGGCAAAATTTTTCATGACTTTGGACTTAAACTCTGGGTACCACCAAATTTATCTAGCTGAAAAGGATCGTACGAAAACGGCGTTCTGATTCTGTCGCTTACCCTTTGGTTTGAAAAATGCCGGAAGCATATTACAGAGAGCAATCGATGATGGTCTAAGGGAACAAATCGGGAAAATATGCTACGTCTACGTAGATGACATGATAATATTTTCTGAAAATGAAGCCGAGCATGTCAAACACATTGACACTGTGCTCCAGCTGCATTGCAACGCCAACATGAGAGAGTCGAAAGAAAAGACCAAATTTTTTAAAGAAAGCGTCGAATATTTGGGTTTTATTTGAACAAAAACTGACCCCGAAAAGGTCAAGGCAATTCAGGAGTATCCCGAGCCAAAGAGCCTCTATGCACTAAGATCGTTTTTGGTCCTTGCTAGTTATTACAGCGCGTTATTAAGGATTTTGCATCAATCGCAAGACTTTTAACCGACATAATGACAGGCGAAAATGTAAAAGTAAGCCAGCACATGTCCAAAACGGACCCAATTTACTTTGATGAATCGCAACTTCACTCGTTTGAACGCTTAAGAAACATTCTGGCATCTGAGGATGTCATACTCATGTACCCGAACTTTCAAAAACCTTTTTTTTCCAACTCTGCTCCTTATTCTCCAATTGATAAATCCCACACCTTATCCCTTCTCAATCCCACATTAAATTGTATGCTTTTTCCTGGTATTACTAAAGACTAAATTATCTCTAGCTTGTCATCTATGACGTCTTCCTTCGTACCCGGGCCTGATAATATACCTAGTTGCATCCTTAAAATGTGCTCGATTTCCCTATCTAATCCTTTATCTCGGTTATTCTTTATATCGAGTGACTGTTGTAGCTTATCTGATATTTGGAAGGAGTCTTTTATTATTCCGCTTTTTAAAAAGGGTAGCAAATCGGATATTTCTAACTACCTTGGCATTGCCAAACTTTTGGCAATACCTAAGCTGTTTTAGAAAATTATTACGACTTCCCTTCAACACCTATCCAGATCCTCTATTTCTCTTTATCAGCATGGCTTCACGAAAGGTTGTTCGTCGCTTACCAACCTTTTAGAGATGACTACCCTTGTACACCATGGATTCCGTAAAAAGTGTCAAATTGATGTTATTTATACTACCTTTAGTAGGGCTTTTGATACGGTTGATCATTCTACGCTTCTCACGAAATATTGGCTTGGTTGAAGTCGTATCTTATTGGCAGAACTCAAAAGGAGTCTTTTCGTTTCTCGATAACAGTTCGAGTTACGTCAAGTGTCCCCAAAGTTCGTCATCTGGGCCCACTGTTATTTACCTTGTTTATAAATGATTTGCCTTTGGCCTTGGCTCATTCACGCGTACTCATGTTTGCGGATGACGTTAAGATTTGTTATTCATATAGTGATCCTTCTTTCCAACAGTACTTGCAATCAGATGTCGATGCGTTCTGTGAATGGTGCCACGTTAATTAAGTACACTTTAATGCCTCCAAGTGCTCTTTTATGACTTTCAGTCGTTTGTCTCCGTTCCTAGCTGATTACTCTATTAAGTCTGTTCTGTTATATATCTTCAATTGTCAATAGAGCATGCAGTCTTCTTGGCTTCATTAAACGTTGGGCCAAAGAATTTGATGATCCCTATGTAACAAAGGTTTTATACACCTCGTTAGTTCGCCCTACTCTAGAATATTGCTCGCCAGTGTGGAACCCTCAATATGATGTTCAGCAGCGTAGTATTGAATCGGTACAGAAGCAATTCCTTAAGTTCGCGTTGAATCGAGGTTTTATACACCTCGTTAGTTCGCCCTACTCTAGAATATTGCTCGCCAGTGTGGAACCCTCAATATGATGTTCAGCAGCGTAGTATTGAATCGGTACAGAAGCAATTCCTTAAGTTCGCGTTACGCGGTCTTAATTGGGACCCGAGTCTTCACCTACCTTCTTATTCTGACAGACTTCTTCTTATTAATCGTCCTTCACTTTACAACCCTAGGCTCGAATTTGGCATTCCCTTTCTCCATAAACCAGTCAACGGCGAAGTCATTTCTACTAATTTACTAGATACGCTATATTTTTGTGTTCCCTCACGTCGGACCAGAAACTTCTTTCCTATTCACCTTAGTAGAGGTCTGAATAACAACTCTCTTCACGAACCTTTTCGTGTTCTTTGCCAATCTTTTAACAACCTTTCTCACCTTATTTCTCCTCATCTTTCTGTCAGTTCTCTTCGCGCTATACTTTCTAATCATCTACAGCTAAACCACTGAAAATATTCTGGACTTGGATTGGCTGCAACTCATCCCTGACCATATTGGCTGTGAATCGGGGCATAGCTGGCACCTTGTGCAAATAAAACACCTCCACCGGGTCGGGGATGTTTAGTTGTGCATAAAGCTAAGCTACATTTTTCAAATAATTATTATCTGTCTTTTAGCTTAAGCTTTTCCGTCGACTTCTATGTTACTTGACTTGAAATAAATAAATAAATTAACCAACCAACTAAAATACCAACTTTTTTCGCTTCATTTGGTTGTTACAATTCCCAACCAATTCTAGCGTTGAAGACATGGTATGGCTATTGCAATTCCGGAGTTCTTAAGCAAAGTCTGCTGATGATAGAACTTGGTAGTTCTTGAAATAGCTATACAGACAACCTGCTCACCTTTTTGTGTTGCCTTTGAAATAATCTTCTTTTGGAAGATTGACCTCGAGCCGGCTAAACTGCAAGGTTTGATTTAAATAAATAAATAAAATAAAATAAAATAAAATATATTGTTAGATTTATTTCGCTGAGACACTGTGTTAGACAACTGCCAATGAGTTGGTCCTATAGGGACATTAAAAAAGAATCTGATAGCGACGAAGATACTATAGTACAATCTAGTCAACAGGCACTCGATCAAACAGAAATGGATCCACCAATGTTAAAAGCTATAATGCAGTCAGCACCGCGCATAATGCATAAGAGGCGAGATTCACGCCGAACTCGAATGTCTGAGAAACCAAGTAAGCTCACTTGGAATAGAAGCTCCCCAAGTGCAGGTGTACGAAAGCGTAACAATTGACCCCAGCATTAGATGTGAGGTTAGACTAGACACTGCGAAATCGGTGCCGAATTTTAATGGTGACCACGAAGAATATGTGTCTTGGAAACAAGCAGACATAGAGGCATATTTGGCCTACAAGTTATACCATGGTAGTGAAACACATTACCAGGCAGTGATCATTTTAAAATATCAAAGAAGCTAATTCGGCAATGCCGAAGTTTATATACCCTTGCAGTCCTTGGCAATAATTTTTTTACATTTTGAAATTTCTTTCCTTGCAACTCAATTCATCAACACACAAACAAAACATTCAAATTATTTCTCTCTTTCCTACAAATTTTTAAGCAAAGCACAACACGCATACATATACATACATACGTGTAGCGTGTTTTTTTTTTTATTTCATTTAATAACTCAGTTTATACTATGTACAATGTACAATTATTTAACAAACATTAACAAAAAGGAACTAACAAAAATAACATATACTTGGGATAGACTTTAAATCTGCTGTCCTTTGTGGGACGGCGTTGAGGCAGTGCTTCGCAAAGGTGTTGGCAGAGTTTAGAGTGCGCTCGATCTTTGGCGTTCAGCTACGCGCAGGCTGCGCATAACTATGCCTACAAAAGCGTTGATGGCGTTCCAATTGCTTGGACTTGCCATCATTTGATCTGTGAAGTTTCCCACGCATAATGGATTGCCGATATTAGTAAATAAATTTTGCCGGTCTCTGGCAAAAAGGCTACAGGTAAACAGCACATGCTCTGCGTCCTCATCGAATCCTTCTGCGCATGGGCATGTTGGCTCCGCTTCGTGGCCAAACCTGTGTAGGTATTGACGAAAACAACCATGACCACTAAGGGCTTGTGTCAAGTAGTAGTTGACCTCTCCATGCCTTCTTGCCGTCCATCGACTAATGTCGGGAATAAGGCGATGCGTCCATCTTCCTTTCTCCGATTGGTCCCAGCGAGATTGCCAAAGTGTTTGGGTTTCGTTTTTTGCCGCCACCCGAGCCTCATTTTTGCTTACTCCTCTACCCACTTCATTTACGACGGTTGCCTGTTCATTCACAAGCAGATCAATTGGCACCATTCCTGCTATTACTAATGCCGCATCGTCCGAGACTGTGCGGAATGCGCTGCATACTCGTAAAGCGCAGAGGCGATATGTTGATCTTATGCCTCTGCTATAGCTCGGAACAGTCATGGCGTGCGCCCAAATTGGTGCTGCATACAATATAATTGATCTGGTCACGCTCATCAATAACATGCGTCTCCCCTGTTTGGGTCCTCTTGTGTTTAACATGATTCGAGAGAGAGCTCGCATCGATTCTGAAGCCTTAAGCTGGAGATACGAGAGGTGTTCACGGAATGATAGCCGTGTATCTATCCATACGCCGAGGTATCGTAAGGCTCTTTTTGATACGATGGTAGTACCTTCTACCTGTATTTTCGCAGTTTCGACCCTTTTCCTGCTGGAGATAAGCACCGCCTCGGTCTTGTGGGCAGCCAGAGTCAAACATACTGAGCTCAGGCACTCTGTAATTCTGTTCAATGCCGTGTTCAATGCAGCTTCTTCGACGTTATGCAGCTCTTTGGAAACAACCACTAGTGCGACATCATCTGCATATCCCACAACTTCACACCCTTGGGGCATGCTGAGCCTTAGAAGTCCGTCGTACATGGTGTTCCATAACAGGGGGCCCAAGACTGACCCCTGGGGGACTCCTGCGGACACACTGCGTACTTCTGGTCCTGTTGAGGTGGCATATCTCAGTTGCCTATCCGCGAAATAGCTCCAAATAATGGCTTGAAGGTATGCGGGGACTCTGAAGTGGCTTATGGAGTCTAGAACGCATCCCCAGTCTGCGGAGTTAAATGCGTTTTTGATATCTAGGGTTACCACCAGGCAATATTTCTTGTTGCCTCCCTTCCACCGGACGCCATCTATAGCGTTCGAGGCAATATTTGCCACTTTGTTTATTGCATCAGTGGTAGAACGCGCCTTCCGAAATCCATATTGATTTGGGGATAGATCGCCTCCAGCCTGAATGGCGTCATTCAGCCTGTTATATATTAGTTTCTCTAGTACCTTACCCATGGAGTCGACTAGACAAATCGGTCTATAAGACGATGCCTCCCCTGTAGGTTTCCCTGGCTTTGGAATTAGCACTACGTTTTGCGATTTCCGCCTTCTGGGAAACACTCCATCACGCAGGCACTGCGAGTATGTTTCAGCAAATGGGTCGGGGCGTAGTACCATCGCCAACCTTAATGCGCGGTTAGGAATAGAATCCGGGCCTGGGGCCTTGTTGGGCTCGAGACACCTGGCAATAGCGAGAACTTCGTCACATGTTACAGGATCAATTTCATAATGTTCAACTGGAACTGGGCATCTTTGAGATAGCGTTACGATCCTGGTCGGAAATAGGTGGTCTACTACCCTGGCTGCCTCCTCGTACTCAAGCGGTGCAGTCTTCTTGTTGCTGTAGATGCGTTTAACTACGATTTTATATGCTCGTCCCCAGGGGTCACGGTCTGCTGAGTCGCAAAGTCTCAGAAAAGCTTCCCGTTTTGAGCGTGCGATTGCAAGCTTCAGGGTTTTCCTGGCCACGCTATACTCTTCATGAAGCTGTGTCCATGAACCATCCGTCCTTCTTCTCGCTCTTGTGTAGCGCCGCCTTGCTGCAATACATTTCCGGCGAATGTCGCCAATGTCGCTGCTGCACCAGAATACAGGTTGATGATGTCTCCTGTAATTCTTTATTTGCGTCATGCTGGCACTGCAGGCTGCGTCCAGGTTGCTATAGAGCTGTTCGGCCATCACGCTAGCCGAGTTCCGCGAGAATTGGGCCCTCTCAATAAATGTTGAAAATGCCTGCACGTTCAATGTTTCGGACTTGTAGGCTTTATCGGTGCTAGAAAGTCTTACAGGTGCAAGTTGTGCTTCCCCGACCGAAAAAAGTATGGCTTCATGGTCACTTGCAGTGTATACATTAGCGATTTCCCAGCTAGATGACCTATAAAGACTATCACTGACGAAAGTCAGGTCTATTACTGATCCAAGTCCCGCTCTATTGAAGGTATTCTGGGATCCTACATTAAGTAAAGCTATATTAAGTGTCGCAAATGCCTCTAAAAGCGCTCTACCTTTTGCATTGGTTAGACTGCTACCCCATTCAACAGCCCAGGCGTTGAAATCCCCAGCTATAATAACTGGACTGCGGGTACGTGCGTCTGCCGCAAGGTCGTCTAAGGCATCACTGAAGCTTTGGATGTTCAGACTTGGTGGCAAGTAACAGCTGTAGACCCAGTGTCCACTTATGTTTGCTCTGACATAGTGCTCCTTGTTTAGAACGGAGCGCTGCAGTAGTGACGGCGTTCCACAAGCCCAGATCGCTGCCTTCCCGGAAATACTGCAGGACCAGTTGTCTCCAGTTCTGGCCTTAAATGGTTCACTTATAATGGCTATGTCTGTGCTAGACTCACCCACCGTCTGTGATAGCAGCTCATGGGCTGCCCAGCAATGATTTAGATTAAGCTGGATAAACTTAATCATCATTCTTATGCTTACGGGTCTCGTTGGATGACCGCCCGTTTGCGGAGGGGCATCGTGGGCTGCTAGCTATATGTGAGAGTGCAGTCAGTCCTTCTGCTGCACATAGAAAACATTTGGCCTCATTACAGCAGTCCCGAATTTTATGCCCTCTGGTTCCGCATTTTAAGCACCAGCCACTTCTGTCAACGTCACTATTGCATTTGGCAGCGACGTGACCAGTTTTTAGGCATTTGTAGCATCTAACTGGGGCATTATTAACTCTGATTCGACACACTGACCATGCCACTGTAATTTTATTGGCCTTGAGGATTGTCTCTGCGGTTGCTGCCGGAACACATATGAGCGCTTTCTGGGTATCGCGGTATGATGGGCGGAGACTTTTGACAGCGCCTGGCTCTAGATCAATTTTCAACTTGGTAGAAAAGGCTATCTCGTCCACGGTTGTCTCGTTGTCTAGGTCTAGTATTTCCAGCCTTATGTTCTCTGTAAGAGCGCGAGTTTCGAACTTGGCGCCCAGCACATTGCCAATATCTTCTTTAAGCTTATGAAGGCTGTCTGCTCTTCCCTTATTTAGCTCAAGTAGTAAGTCGCCATTCGCTGTGCGCCTCACCTTGGTAACATTACCTCCAACGGCTTTCATTTTTTCATCTTGGCTTCTGGTTACCATTTTGAGCATATCGCTATATGAGACCCCTTCAGTGCTATGCAGAATTATATCATCTGGTTTGTGCTTCAATTGAGCCCTTCTTTTTGTTTTAGACTCAACAGTTTTCCATTCATGGTGAACTTTGTGATCGTGCTGTGCATTGCTCTCGGTCTTATTTACCCGTGTACTTTTGTGAGTAGCGTTCCGATCTGCCAGCTTTGTTCTGCTGCTTTCTTGTGGTGTCCACTATGTCTGCACATTCATGGTACTCTCCTTTTTTTTAAGGATTGCGAATGCTGATAGCGCAGACTTGTTTAACGCAAAGACTCGCTGGGCTTGGTCCTTCATATCATTGTTCACATATCTGGCGTTTCGCAGTGCTTTAGCTAGCTCACCTGATTTTTTTACCATTGACCGGAGTAGAATACCTAGGTCTTCGTTTTTGGTATCATCTGGTTCGCATATTTCGTTTATCTGATTCGGCTGCTGTGGGACGGCATCTTCGTTGGGATCGGCCGACCAAGCGGTTGGAGTTGACCATTGGCTCGGCTGATCTGGCGGTATTAAAACACGCCTAGCAGAAGCCCTTTGCCCGTCCTCTTCGTACTCCATTTGACTGCCCGGCATTGCCATAGCGGCAGGAGCCAATGATGGCAGCGGCTGAAGCCGTTATCACTCTAAATATCGAGTTTCCCAGTAGATTCGCAATTTAGGAAGTTTTAAAAAAAAAAAAATTCCAACGTTCGCCAAATGGTGCAGCCTGAAAGTATGCACCGCTTATGTACGCTGTTACGGGCTGTAAGCTTACAGTGTCTGCTACCAGAATCAGCTGTGTCCGAATGCGTTGGCCAACACTGCTGAACAGCTGATGCTATCGAGCGCAAAGCAAATTTGGCGTAGGAGCGGGAGAAATTCCTAAACTTTCTCACCCACACCCACACAGGATGAAAGTGAGAGGCGGGAAAAGGAACTCAACCCCCCGTCTGGCCACCCCTGTGCAGTGCTGGGCACCGGCAGTGAAGGTAGACCAGTTGGAGCAGTGGCTCCCGATTGAGCCCGCAGGTGTTTGGGTATGTAGCACCACCCCTAACCGACTGTGGTTCACAAATGTGTATATTCTCAGATCGCAGGAAGCTCCTTTATTTGACGAGATTTCGCAACGACTTGGACTACGCGACCGTACTTGGTGAGAAGAAAAACTGTGTGTCTGTGTGTGCGTATGCATGTGCTCTGTTTGATTTGCTGATGACGTAGAACCGATTTGTATTGACTGTAACTTGCGTTCTATTTATCCGATCAAACTCAAATTTTGGGATCTGAGATTTTATATCAAATTCTATTTACCAATATAGGTAAATTTCATGGGATACTCCAGATAGAGTTATATGATATAGTAGTCCGATCCTGACAATTTTCATACTTTATCATCTCCCGGCTAAAAGTAGCTCAAATATGAAATTTCATTCCGATAGCTCTTAAGATGCCAGCGTGAAGTTGATTTGCACAGACGGACGGACGGACAGACGGACGGTCGGACGGACGGACGGACAGACGGACATGGCTATATCGACTCAGCTTCTCATGCTGATCAAGAATATATATACTTTATGGGGTCAGTCCTTCTGTGCGTTACAAACATCTGACCAATTTTATAATACCCTCTGCAAGGGTATAATTAGGAGCGATGCTCTGCACGCCTTCATAGCAGGCCTGAGGAGGCCTATTAAGGCACTAGTTATACCAGCAAAGATTTGCATTTGGCTTTAGCACTGGCTCGCGAGGCTGAGAATAGCATAGCAGAATAGCAGAAAGTAGCATGATCGCTGCTACGGATGCTAAAGCAATTGAAGATAGGAGCCACCTAGGGGAAAATAACAGGCAATGAAATCGCTCAATGCCCAGACGGAAAATATTTTGAGAAAAACCACCACTTTACAGGAAAACAAGTCCAAATTAGACCCCAACATTGTGAGCAGGGAGCAGCCTCAAACAGTAAACAAAGTCGAGCCCAAGACCAAGTACAATCGATGGATGTTGATCCATCAGTGTCCAAGCTAAGACAGCAGACTAGTTGGGGTAAGCCCACAGAGACAGAACGCATCAGATCGTATGAACGGGCAGAGTCGCCAGAATGTTAACAACATTTCTCAAAAATACTCGGCCCAAGACCAACAAATCGCGCGTATAGCAGAGTCCGCCGACGCAGTTGCTAGCGATGAGAACGACTCTATACCGGACAATGATTTGACAAATTTTTTAGAGAACGCTCCCAACTGCCGTTCGTCGAGCGACAGTTGGCTGGTAGAACTCTAAAAATTCTAATCGACACTGGGGCGGCAAAGAATTATGAAAACCCGTAAAGGAGTTAAGAAACATAACACTTGTCGACACCCAATTTTCGGAAAGAATGCCCCGTTTTTCATTTTAGATACCCTTGATACTTTTGTTGCCATAATAGGATTCGATCTGCTAACGCAAGCAGGCTTAACCTTTATCTTACACAGCGGTAGTATTATATATATCAATACAACGGAAACATTGCCACACCATTCTTGCGATAGTGTTAATTTCACACGCATTGATGACATAATAGTTCCTGGCAGCGTAAGAGAGGAATTTAAAAAGGTCATACTGAACAGGTTCGTTGCATTTTCGACCTCTAACGAGGCATTGCCATATAACACTTCAGTTATTCCCACAATTCACACAGTAGACAACCCAGAAGTACTCCAGGCTTTACCCATATCCTATGGGTGTAGCCGATTTTGTTAATAACGAAATCTCTCAGTTGTTGAAAGACGGCATTATAAGACCATCTCGATTTGCGTACAACAGCCCTGCATGTGTTGTTGACAAAAAAGGCTTTGACTCAAACGGTAACAAAAACTAACGACTCGTCATTGACTTTCGAAAGTTAAACGAGCGAACCATTGCCGACCGGTACCCAATGCCAAGCATTCCAATGATTCTAGCGAATCTATCCCTATCTATGATATCGCGAATATTAAAGCAAAGTGAGCCACTTTACGCCACTAATGAAAGGAACTCAAAAGGTGTCTTTTCGTTTCTCGATATCTAAAACTGTTCGAGTTACGTCAAGTGTCCCCAAAGTTCGTCATCTGGGCCCACTGTTATTTACCTTGTTTATAAATGATTTGCCTTTGGCCTTGGCTCATTCACGCGTACTCATGTTTGCGGATGACGTTAAGATTTGTTATTCATATAGTGATCCTTCTTTCCAACAGTACTTGCAATCAGATGTCGATGCGTTCTGTGAATGGTGCCACGTTAATTAATTACACTTTAATGCCTCCAAGTGCTCTTTTATGACTTTCAGTCGTTTGTCTCCGTTCCTAGCTGATTACTCTATTAAGTCTGTTCTGTTATATATCTTCAATTGTCAATAGAGCATGCAGTCTTCTTGGCTTCATTAAACGTTGGGCCAAAGAATTTAATGATCCCTATGTAACAAAGGTTTTATACACCTCGTTAGTTCGCCCTACTCTAGAATATTGCTCGCCAGTGTGGAACCCTCAATATGATGTTCAGCAGCGTAGTATTGAATCGGTACAGAAGCAATTCCTTAAGTTCGCGTTGAATCGAGGTTTTATACACCTCGTTAGTTCGCCCTACTCTAGAATATTGCTCGCCAGTGTGGAACCCTCAATATGATGTTCAGCAGCGTAGTATTGAATCGGTACAGAAGCAATTCCTTAAGTTCGCGTTACGCGGTCTTAATTGGGACCCGAGTCTTCACCTACCTTCTTATTCTGACAGACTTCTTCTTATTTCTTTCTTATTTCCTTTCTCCATAAACCAGTCAACGGCGAAGTCATTTCTACTAATTTACTAGATACGCTATATTTTTGTGTTCCCTCACGTCGGACCAGAAACTTCTTTCCTATTCACCTTAGTAGAGGTCTGAATAACAACTCTCTTCACGAACCTTTTCGTGTTCTTTGCCAATCTTTTAACAACCTTTCTCACCTTATTTCTCCTTATCTTTCTGTCAGTTCTCTTCGCGCTATACTTTCTAATCATCTACAGCTAAACCACTGAAAATATTCTGGACTTGGATTGGATGCAACTCATCCCTGACCATATTGGCTGTGAATCGGGGCATAGCTGGCACCTTGTGCAAATAAAACACCTCCACCGGGTCGGGGATATTTAGTTGTGCATAAAGCTAAGCTACATTTTTCAAATAATTATTATCTGTCTTTTAGCTTAAGCTTTTCCGTCGACTTCTATGTTACTTGACTTAAAATAAATAAATAAATAAACCAACCAACTAAAATACCAACTTTTTTCGCTTCATTTGGTTGTTACAATTCCCAACCAATTCTAGCGTTGAAGTCATGGTATGGCTATTGCAATTCCGGAGTTCTTTAGCAAAGTCTGCTGATGATATAACTTGGTAGTTCTTGAAATAGCTATACGGACAACCTGCTCACCTTTTTGTGTTGCCTTTGAAGTAATCTTCTTTTGGAAGATTGACCTCGAGCCGGCTAAACTGCAAGGTTTGATTTAAATAAATAAATAAAATAAAATAAAATAAAATATATTGTTAGATTTATTTCGCTGAGACACTGTGTTAGACAACTGCCAATGAGTTGGTCCTATAGGGACATTAAAAAAGAATCTGATTGCGACGAAGATACTATAGTACAATCTAGTCAACAGGCACTCGATCAAACAGAAATGGATCCACCAATGTTAAAAGCTATAATGCAGTCAGCACCGCGCATAACGCATAAGAGGCGAGATTCACGCCGAACTCGAACGTCTGAGAAACCAAGTAAGCTCACTTGGAATAGAAGCTCCCCAAGTGCAGGTGTACGAAAGCGTAACAATTGACCCCAGCATTAGATGTGAGGTTAGACTAGACACTGCGAAATCGGTGCCGAATTTTAATGGTGACCACGAAGAATATGTGTCTTGGAAACAAGCAGACATAGAGGCATATTTGGCCTACAAGTTATACTATGGTAGTGAAACACATTACCAGGCAGTGATCATTTTAAAATATCAAAGAAGCTAATTCGGCAATGCCGAAGTTTTTATACCCTTGCAGTCCTTGGCAATAATTTTTTTACATTTTGAAACTTGTTTCTCTTTTTACTCCAATTTTTTCTTATTCTTCAATCATTCCCTAAGCAAAGCACAACACCCATACACATACAGTTCGTGTAACGATGCGTCTGTGTGTGTGTATGCATGTGCTCTCTTTGATTTGCTGATGACGTAGTAGGCAGCAAGCAGCGCTGCCGGCAGCGCTTGAACCGATTTGTACTGACTGTAACTTGTGTTCTATTTATCCGATCAGATTCAACTTTTGGGATCTGAGATTTTATATTAAAATCTATTATTTTTCCAAAAATGTTTGTTCCAGAGCTATATGATATAATAGGTCGATCCTAAAAATTTTCATACTTTATCTCACCCGGGTAATAAAAACCCCAAAAAAAAAAATTTCATCCCGATAAGTCTTAAGATGGCTGAGTAAAACGCATACGCACCGACGGACAGACGGACATCGCTATATCGACTCAGCTTCTCATGCTGATCAAGAATATATATACTTTATGGGGTCGGAAACGTCTCCTTCTGTGCGTTACAAACATCTGACCAATTTTATAATACCCTCTTCAGGGGTGTAAAAATAAAGTGTGCGGTGCCGCACGCGCAGTGCTTACCTCACATAACACTGTGCTAAATTTCGATGCAATCATTGCTAGACTTGATGCGTTCTCAGGCATCAATTAGAAATGTTCAGACAAGGCGACCTAGAATTAATGCAGTACTATGATGAGGTTGAGAAAAAAACTCTTATTACGAATAAAATCTCCATGACGCATGAGGAGCAAGCAGCGGTCATTCTTAATACAGAAAATATCAAAGAAGCTAACTTCGGCAATGCCGAAGTTTATATACCCTTGCAGTCCTTGGCAATAATTTTTTTACATTTTGAAATTTCTTTCCTTGCAACTCAATTCATCAACACACAAACAAAACATTCAAATTATTTCTCTCTTTCCTACAAATTTTTAAGCAAAGCACAACACGCATACATATACATACATACGTGTAGCGCTACGTCTGTGTGTGCGTATGCATGTGCTCTGTTTGATTTGCTGATGACGTAGAACCGATTTGTATTGACTGTAACTTGTGTTCTATTTATCCGATCAAACTCAAATTTTGGGATCTGAGATTTTATATCAAATTCTATTATATTGGTAAATTTCATGGGGATACTCCAATTTTTGCAAAAATTTTTGTTCTAGAGTTATATGATATAGTAGTCCGATCCTGACAATTTTCATACTTTATCATCTCCCGGCTAAAAGTAGCTCAAATATGAAATTTCATTCCGATAGCTCTTAAGATGCCAGCGTGAAGTTGATTTGCACAGACGGACGGACGGACAGACGGACGGACGGACGGACGGACAGACGGACATGGCTATATCGACTCAGCTTCTCATGCTGATCAAGAATATATATACTTTATGGGGTCAGTCCTTCTGTGCGTTACAAACATCTGACCAATTTTATAGTACCCTCTGCAAGGGTATAATTAGGAGCGATGCTCTGCACGCCTTCATAGCAGGCCTGAGGATGCCTATTAAGGCACTAGTTATACCAGCAAAGATTTGCCTTCGGCTTTAGCACTGGCTCGCGAGGCTGAGAATAGCATAGCAGAATAGCAGAAAGGAGCATGTTCGCTGCTACGGATGCTAAAGCAATTGAAGATAGGAGCCACCTAGGGGAAAATAACAGGCAATGAAATCGCTCAATGCCCAGACGGAAAATATTTTGAGAAAAACCACCACTTTACAGGAAAACAAGTCCAAATTAGACCCCAACAGGGTGAGCAGGGAGCAGCCTCAAACAGTAAACAAAGTCGAGCCCAAGACCAAGTACAATCGATGGATGTTGATCCATCGGTGTCCAAGCTGAGACAGCAGACTAGTTGGGGTAAAGCCCACAGTAGCGCCATTTACGGCGAATCTCAAAAGAGACAGAACGCATCAGATCGTATGAACGGGCAGAGTCGCCAGAATGTTAACAACATTTCTCAAAAAGACTCGGCTCAAGACCAACAATTCACGCCTATAGCAGAGTCCGCCGACGCAGTTGCTAGCGATGAGAACGACTCTATTCCGGACAATGATTTGATAAGTTTTTTAGAGAACGCTCCCAACTGCCGTTCGTCGAGCGACAGTTGGCTGGTATAACACTAAAAATTCTAATCGACACTGGGGCGGCAAAGAATTATGAAAACCCGTAAAGGAGTTAAGAAACATAACACTTGTCGACATCCAATTTACTGTGAGCTCCAGACATGGGTCCAGTAAAATTAAAGAAAAATGCTTCATTAGAATTTTCGGAAAGAATGCCCCGTTTTTCATTTTAGATGCCCTTGATACTTTTGTTGCCATAATAGGATTCGATCTGCTAACGCAAGCAGGCTTAACCTTTATCTTACACAGCGGTAGCATTATATATATCAATACAACGGAAACATTGCCACACCATTCTTGCGATAGTGTTAATTTCACACGCATTGATGACATAATAGTTCCTGGCAGCGTAAGAGAGGAATTTAAAAAGGCCATACTGAACAGGTTCGTCGCATTTTCGACCTCTAACGAGGCATTGCCATATAACACTTCAGTTATTCCCACAATTCACATAGTAGACAACCAAGAAGTGTACTCCAAGCTTTACCCATATCCTATGGGTGTAGCCGATTTTGTTAATAACGAAATCTCTCAGTTGTTGAAAGACGGCATTATAAGACCATCTCGGTTTGCGTACAACAGCCCTGCATGTGTTATTGACAAAAAAGGCTTTGACTCAAACGGTAACAAAAACAAACGACTCGTCATTAACTTTCGAAAGTTAAACGAGCGAACCATTGCCGACTGGTACCCAATGCCAAGCATTCCAATGATTCTAGCGAATCTATCCCTATCTATGATATCGCGAATATTAAAGCAAAGTGAGTCACTTTACGCCACTAATGAAAGGGAGTTATTGGCAATCGTGTGGGCTCTTTGAAAACTGCAGAACTACCTGTATCGAACAAGAGATCACCAAATGCTCACATTTTCTGTGTCACAAAAAAAACACAAATGCAAGAATAAAAAAGTGGATGGCATTTATTGAAGAATGTAACGCTCAAATTCATTACAAGCCAGGGAAAGAAAACCTGGAGGCAGATGCCTATGATAGCAAAATGTGAATGCCCTACAAGATGAAATACAATCATGTGCTGCCACCGTCCACAGTGAGCTTTCCTTGACCTACACAATCGAGACAACGGACAAGCCTGTTAATCTATTTAGGAACCAAATAATCCTAGAAGAGTCGCGCTACAAATTGCATCGGAGACTAATTCTATTCGGCAGCAAAACTCGCCATTGGATACAATTCACAGACAAGAACGATCACCTTGAATCCTTAAAGCTTGTAGTGAACCGCGATTTTGTAAACGCAGTCCATTGCGATCTTCCTACACTAGCCGCCTTTTAACGTGAATTAGTGCGACTTTTCCCCACAACAAAGTTTTGGCATTGCAAGATTATGGTAACTGATATAACCAGCAAAGATGATCAAATTCAATTAGTTAATACCGAACATAATCGCGCACATAGAGCTGCGCAAGAAAATATCAAACAAATACTTCGGGAGTATTACTTCCCAAAAATGGCCAAATTAACCAATGAAATCCTCTTAAATTGCAAAGTCTGCACTACAGCTAAGTACGACCGTCACCCAAAAAAACAAGAACTTGGGCAAACGCCCATTCCGTCTTATCCCCGCGAAATGCGGCATATTGATATATTCTGCACTGACCACAAGCTATTCCTGACCTGCGTGGACAAGTTTTTCAAATTTGCTGTTGTACAACCCTTATTATCCCGAACAATAAGAACACATTGCAGTTACTCAATATTATTCCAAAAATAAAGACAATTTATTCAGAGACGACTACTTCAATTCGAAATAGACGTAGTAAATGGACAAGTGGAACAATTCCACAGTACATTGCATTGATAGCCAGATGCATGAAAATTAATAAACAACTCAATGATACGACCCAGAGCATAGTAAGAGCAGCAATAGAATATAATAAAACAATTCATTAGGTTACAGAAGAAAAGCCAATAGACAACACACTGAATTGCAAAATATGCAAAATAGGGTATTGACGTGGGTGACAAGGTATTTATTAAGAACAATAAAAAGTTGGGAAACAAATTATCACCGTTGTGTTCTGGGGAACGCGTACAAGCAGACCTGGGAACTTCAGTACTTCTGTGGTCTATAAGGACAATTCGAAGTAATTTTGATCAAGTTCTTTATTTGCTACATCAAACGACAAAGTCACTATAGTCCTTGTCTACATTCCCCACAGGTTACTCACGTTAATACTGACAGTCCTAGCCGCAGCTGGGGCACGCATTACAGACTTCTCCAATGCAAATTACATTCCCGTGCTAGACGACAATGTTTTAATATGGGAGCAATGATTTAATATGGGAGCAACGCAGCTATTTAAGACACTCGACGAACCTGACCGAATTCACGAAAATCATAGACGATACGATAAAACTGGCTGAGTTATTTCCCTTGACGAACATGCGAAAATTTATAGAAGTAGACATAAAACATGTTAAAAATCTTTTGTCCGCATTAATGAAACACCACAGGGCACAGCGCTAAAGGTTGTGGCAGGTACTCATGCGGCAGATTTGGAAAGAATTAAAATAACAGAAGCACAGCTAATTCAATCTAACAATAGACAAATAATATTTAACACAGAAAGTCAAAGGCAAATTAATTTACTTACAAATACTGTTAATAAAATAATACAATCCAGGCGTGGTGAAATTACAGATATCCCACACTTATACGAAACATTTCTAGCAAGAAATAAAATGCTCATTAAAGAAATTCAGGACCTTATGCTTACTGTCACACTTGCCAAGACTTAAAATCTATTTTTACCGAACAGTTCACAACAGTCTCCATAGTCAATTTAATGGCAACATTAAAATATTTCAGTCCGATAGCACCATCCTGAATAGGGATTCCCGGAGAGAAGGAAAATAACCCAGTCTTCATTCGTTGAATTCAAAATATGAACTGATTTTATTTACAAAAGTACGGAGTTTATATAGGAATTATCTTAGGCTCTAGTAGGTAACAATTGTTCTTAGAAGATCTTATTTTAGACTCACACCCACGTATTCGGGGGTTGAAAAATTATTATTTTGGGCACATCGTCGGCCACTTGACATCCTGTCGTTGTGATCTTTTGGGTTAGTTTAAAATTACAAGTGTTTTTCCCACACCGCGTGTGGCAGATTGTATTTCTAGTCATATGCTAGGTTAGTTGTTTGGTACAAAGGTACAGTTGTATTGTATTTTCTTTAGTGCATCTGATTTGGTGAAGCCAGTTCAGATGAACACGATGTTTATTCTTAAACAATCCATATAATTATAGATTACCCTAGAATTAAACTTTTATGTAAAAAGGTGATTATTTTCCCTGTGATACATAGTGACACCAGACTACAGATACACGACAATGTAGTGGCAGAATGCGACGACGGAGTGAAGGCGGTCACAGAATGCGTTACCAACAATCACGTAACATTTTGCAAACTGTCTAAGCATGACACATGCGCTCGCGAACTACATTCAGGGCAATCAGCTATATGCTGTACGCAGCCCAGTCACATGGAGCCCATTACAAGCGTTGACGAAGGGATAATTATTGTCAACAAGCTTGCGAGAATCAGCGTAGATGATGGCCCCACGTTACACGCCAACGGAACCCATCTTATAACGTTCGAGAAAAGCGCTATGATAAACGGGACCATGTACTTCAACCACAACAAGGTCATAAGCAAGGTTCCTGGAATTCCGGCTTTCCCTTTGCTGCATATAACGGGACACGATCATGTGTTTAGTCTACCTCTGCTACAGCGAATGAATAAACTCAACCTAAACGCCATCCGGGAGCTGAATGATGATAGATATCCAACGGATCCCCCAAGGTTTGGTTTGCGATCAGAGTAGCTGGTCATGGCAGGTACGAGAGGAAGTCAGCTGCTAAATTGCAAAGATTCGTCCAAGCGCCATGCATCACCGAAGTCGGCAATGAAATTAGAAGCGGAGAAGTTAACAAACAATCCAGCGAACTGCCCTCGGACTAAGGCTTAGGGCAATCTGTACAGCTGCAACGTCGATGTGACGAATTCCATATAAACATAAATATGCTGACACAGCCTCTGACCAAGAGCCCATAGCATGACCATACGCCTTACATATTTACTTCTTATGTATTTAGCTTTAGATTCATATTCCCATTGATGTACTTAGGTTTAGTTCTCTTTTATTTCCTTCAACATATTCAGTTTTGTATAACCATTTAAACAATAAAGACACATAACTCCGGCACTTGGCCGTAACACAAAATATAATCTCTAATATATTGCTGATCCACAAGGACAGTGATTCAAATACTTATTCGTATCTCATCCTAATCAATCTAAATCATCTCATAAGTTGGATCCTATCAACGGTAACCCTCAACAGGAACCAGTGGACGGACCCAACATCATAATTTATACTTCTATGTTATAAATCAATAACTAAATGAATTAAAAAAAAAAAATACATAGGTACATATGACGCATATTCCAAGCCACTTACGTCGGCAGAAAAAAATTCTGCTAGCGTATTTCATGCTGAGATTAGCCGACGTCACACGAACGATCTATTGTCGTCTTCAAAACCCGATCGGCTGCCGAAAAGCAACAATGTTTCTTATTCTCATTTAAAAAAAAAATAAAAAAACTAGACAAGAAGTACAGCAGCAAAGTATACTTTATGTGCTTTACTTCGTTCGTCTGTGCATTGTTGTTGCTACTCTTTTCTCCCATTTCTACACGCCGCGCTTTGTTCTTTTGGTTTCTTTGTGCATTTGCGATTGATTTTCGTAAGGGCGAGCTAGTTCAAATTTTTTCATAAAATTTGGAGTGATTTTTTTCCAATTCCGTGTATTCAACATTTAAGGTAAGTGTTATAAAGATAATATGCACTTTTCATTCTCTACTAAAATTTTGTTCTTTTCAGAATCCATCCAAAATTCGATTCCGGATGAGCAGGCGGAGAATGTACTAAGACATTGTTTGACTTGTGCCAAAAACAATAATACAACCAACGAGCAAAACACTATACATAAAAAGTGAGAAAAATGTAAACATAATAATAATTAAACTTAATTTAATATCTTACAGAAATAGAAATAAAATAAATATAAGTAAATATGTCGCCGCAAGTTCCGTTGAACGCACGAGCAATATTTTTGTTCGAATTTTCGGCGCCATGTCGCCGCAAGTTCCGTTGAACACACGAGCGACTTTGTTATTCGTCTTCAGCGGAATTTCCGGCGATCTGTCGCCGAAAAATCGAGAGAATGTCAGTGGTGCTAGGACATGCAATGCTAAATGTCGCCGCAAATTTGTATGGCTTGTCCCCTGAAATTCCGAGGCGACTTCTTCCAAATTGCCTCCGATTTTGCGGCGACCGGTACTGAAGGGTATGTACATATGCAGACGAAAGTAGGAACAAATAAAACAGTGACAAAGTCACGGGTATTTAAAATATGTCTTCTCTATTTTCGTAAAACTAAATCTTTTCTAATAACAGCTTTCAATCATTTACAGTGTTCAAAAGTAAAGTGGAGCAACGCTATTAGCGAGAAATATTAACATACATACCTACGTATGAAATATGGTAAGAAAAATCTTTTTATTTTCTTACTAATACTTTACATGCATCGATATACATGCATACATACATACATATGTATGTATTCAATATAAATATTCAATATAAATGTTTCTACGTATGTATGTGCATACATGCATATGCATATGTACATATGTACATACATACATTCATACAAATACATACAATGTACATACATACATATGTATGGACATATATGTAAATGTGTGTGCTTTGATAGAATATCATTGAAATGACCTCTGCTGTATACACTGCATAAGTGTAAATACATATGTATGTATGTACATACATATGTTTTTGTGATAGACACTGACTCATGGATTATTCAATACAGAGCAAGATTATTAAACTTTAATAAAAGTTCGTTAGCTTTTAAAAATACGAATGTCTGTATGTAAATTCATACAGTTTTGCAAGAAAATGTTTACACACGAGGAAAACATTGAAGCGAACAATGATTTTTTTAACGATAATAGGTAAATTAAACTATAAACTTATTAGTAAGTATTTAATTGTTTCCATTAGCAAAAGGAAATACACAACAAAAAAATCAAAAAAGTAACAAAAATCAGAACGTGTTTTTATTTTTATACCCTTGCAGAGGATATTATAAAATTGGTCAGATGTTTGTAACACACAGAAGGAGACGTTTGTGACCCTATAAAGTATATATGTATATGTATATATATTCTTGGTCAGCGTGAGAAGCTGAGTCAATATAGCCATGTCCGTTTGTGCAAATCAACTTCACGCTGGCATATTAAGAGCTATTGGAAAGAAATTTGATATTTGAGCTACTTTTAGGCCGGAGCAGATAAAGTAAAAAAATTGTCAGGGTCGGACCACTATATCATATAGCTCTAGAACAAACATTTTTCCAAATATTAAAGTATCGAGTTGGATATAAAATCTCAGATCCCAAAATTTGAATCTCATCCGATAAATAGAACACATGTTGCAGTCAATATAAAACGGTTCAAGCGCTGCTTGCTGGCTACTACGTCATTATCAAATCAACTGAGCACATGCATACACACACACATACGTAACGCTACGTAACCTGTATGTGTATGCGTGCCATGCTTTGCTAATGGAATGATGGAAGAAGAAAAAATTGTAGTAAAAAGAGTAATAATTTGAATGTTTTGTTTGTGCATTGATGAATTGAGTTTTAGAAAAAGAAATTTCACAATGTAAAAATATTATTGATTCTGTTTTTAAATTATGTTTATTTAAACCTTGAGATTTTTATTGGTCAAATAAACATAATTTTTTAGTTCATTTTCATAAAATGAGACCCAAACAACATCGGATGACTTTTTTTGCCCGGATGACTTCGTTTGGCCCACCCTGTACTTACTATTTTTATTTTGCTTTAAAGCAAAAAATTAAAATGTTTTTCCTGTACTTGGTCGCCGGAAATTCGTCGCAGAATCCGTGCCGAATTGTTCAATGTCGCCTTAAAATTTCAGGGGACATGGCATACAAGTTTCCGGCCACAATGCATGTCCTAGCGACTCGGACATTCACTCAACATCCCTTCAATATGTCGGCTGAATTTGATCGCGAAAACCGTATTTTCTATGGACATTGCGGCGACATGGAATATCGTCCCATTTTCCCAAAAATAAATGAACATTTTAGTTAACCTAGTTTTTTTTAACATGCATTAGTTTTTATTCAATAACATATATGCATACATATATTCATTAATTCTAATTTTAAACATATTCTAAATTTTATTATTTATTTTTCGAGATTAGGTTTTCTTTTTTTTTGCTTGTTGTACGTATTTTTGGCACAAGTCAAACAATTTCTCAGCACAGATCTGTATACACTGAATTCGAAAAAAAACAGTAAAAAATGGCCCTGCGAAAATAAATAGCAATTGCACAAAGAAACGAAAAGTGCAAAGCAGCGTGCGAGAAATGGGAAAAAACAATAAGAACAATGCCCAGATGAACGAAGTAATATGGCGAATACAAAGAATTTTTTGCTGCTCTACTTCTTGCCCAATTCGTATACGCTTGCAAAAAGGGTTATTCATTTTCGACGATTCATAACGAACGACGCATAAGGAATATGTATATTTCGGCATTTCTTATGCGTGTAAGCCGAATGGCTGTCGAAGGGCAAACACAAAAAAAACTAGAGCGTGAGGGGGAACAGCGAAGAACAACGGAGCTCATTCTGACCGCTCCGAAGTTTCTCCACCTTTGCAAGTTTTTTGGTTAATCTTTCCTTGCCTATTGTTAATGTCAATGTAAAAATTTAAATATCAAAGAAGCTAACTTCGGCTATGCCAAAGTTTACATACCCTTGCAGTTCTTGGCAATAATATTTTTACATTTTGAAATTTCATTCCCTGAAACTTAATTCATCAATACACAAACAAAACATTGAAATTATTAGTCTTTTTACTACAGTTTTTTCTTCTTCTTACGCAGCGATTTGTACTGACTTTAACTTGTGTTCTATTTATCCGATCAGATTCAAATTTTAGGATCTGAGATTATGTGTCCAATTTTTATACCCTTGCAGAGGGTATTATAAAATTGGTCAGATGTTTGTAACGCACAGAAGGAGACGTTTCCGACCCCATAAAGTATATATATTCTTGATCAGCATGAGAAGCTGAGTCGATATAGCCATGTCCGTCTGTCCGTCCGTCCGTCCGTCTGTGCAAATCAACTTCACGCTGGCATCTTAAGAGCTATCGGAATGAAATTTCATATTTGAGCTACTTTTAGCCGGGAGATAATAGAGTATGAAAATTGTCAGGATCGGACTACTATATCATATAGCTCTAGAACAAAAATTTTTGCAAAAATTGGAGTATCCCCATGAAATTTACCAATATAATAGAATTTGATATAAAATCTCAGATCCCAAAATTTGAGTTTGATCGGATAAATAGAACACAAGTTACAGTCAATACAAATCGGTTGTACGTCATCAGCAAATCAAATAAAGCACATGCATACGCACACACAGACGCAGCGCTACACGTATGTATGTATGTGTATGCGTGTTGTGCTTTGCTTAAAAATTCTAGTAAAAAGAGAAATAATTTGAATGTTTTGTTTGTGTGTTGATGAATTGATTTGCAAGGAAAGAAATTTCAAAATGTAAAAAAATGATTGCCAAGGACTGCAAGGGTATATCAACTTCGGCATTGCCGAAGTTAGCTTCTTTGATATTTATACTTTATCTTACCCTGGTTAAAGGAAACTCAAATACCAAGTTTCATCCTAATAGCTCTTAAGATGGCTGAGTAAAACGCATAGGCAACGACGGACGGACATGCCTATATCGATTCAGCTTCTCATGCTGATCAAGAATATATATACTTTATGGGGTCGGAAACGTTTCCTTCTGTGCGTTACAAACATCTGACCAATTTTATAAAAGTCTAATGTTCGCGAAAGTGAAGCCTACAATCTTAGGCTGGAGCAATCTGGGGACTAGCGTACTATTTTATAGTATGTTTATATGACAGCTATATAATATAGTTATGCGATTTTTATTAAATTCGGCACGTTCACTAGTATGTATTTTAAACTGACAAATAATAATTTTAATGATTTTTTTATTAGCATTAGCATTAACATCAAAGCAACATCAAAAGTAACAAAATTTTTTTTAAAAGTCACTGTCACTAGTCAGCCGATTTTGATCAAATTTGGAACAGTCCTTAACAAATATATAAAACTGACAAATGTTTAGTTTTAAAAGTTATTAATAAAATAAAAGTTACTGTTTTCGTCCGATCGTTCCTATGGGTGCTGTATGATATAGTTATCCGATCTTGATCAAATATTAATATAGGTTAGAAAAAATGAAGTCATTTACAAAAGTCACTGTTCGTGACTAGCGTTTGTATGGAATCAATATGCTATAGTTGTCCGATACACAATCTGTGCAGCATATACAAGCGTATAGTATATGCAAAATTTCAACTCTGTAGTTCTTACGGCCTTACGGTACCAGAAGTTTGACGAACGGTCATGGCTATATAAACTCGTCTCGTCGAGCTGATCAAGAATATAGATACCTTATATAGTCGGAGATCCTTCTATGCGTTGCACACTTCTGATCAAAATAAAAATACCCGTTTTGCAAGGGTACAATTATAAAAATTCAAAAACAAAAAGCTTTTTATTAAAAATTATTAAAAAGTTGAAAAAATCAAAGAATCCAATTTCGGCTGATCCGATTAATGAATGTTGCAGTACTTGGCCATTATATTTTTACATGTTCGAAACTCTATATTGACTATATTAACTTGTGTTCTATTTATCGGATCTTTTTAAAATTTGTGGATATAATTTTTATGTATATGGAAAACTATCAAGCTAGTCAATTTTAGAAAGATACTACAAATATTAGAATTTACCTGCATTATATAACACGTCAGCGCCGTTTGACGTTAAGCACTAATTTTTGACAAGTAAATGTCTACTTATGTGGGCGCAGCTTTCAGAGTCATCTGACAGTATATCTGTTTTTGGATTTTACTTTATTTGCATTGGAAAAAATTTAATTCAATTATACAGCAATGCTTATTTACGCGTAAATTATCATATTACTTAAATACTTTTTCTTTTAGGGTCATTAAAAAATTTAAAAGGCGGCAATATTTTTCAATTATATCGTTGTATCATTTTATCGAAATCTTTATATCAATATATACATTTATTTACAAATATGAGATACCTATCAAAGCCGCCAAAATGTAAGTACATATATAAGTATAATGGTCAGCTTCAACCGTCCATCCGTCACACGGAGACTTTAAGAGCTAGAGTCTCATTTCGTGTGGTATCCACATACGTTAGTCAACTTTATTTAATATTTTTAAGAAGCACCTTCCGTCCCCGCAATTTGAGTAAAAGGATTTTCTTAAAGATTATATGTACTAGGTAATATGTTAACTCGTTTAATATATGCATAAATTGGTTGTTTTAAACTTTTCACACAAATTACAAACAAAATATAAACTTAAACACACAATTACAAAAACGGGAAAAAATAGCGAAGTTATGGGTACAATTTTTTAATCTGGCGGGCCTGTACGTGTTAGAGTGACCGAGATAGCTTGTGCTTACTGTGCAAACAGTAAATAGAATTTTTAGAAAAACTAACAAGTTTTAATTGGTGCATAATATACCGAGGCGGCGAGACGATTTACTTGCTTCATTTCAAACGAAGTTTGAAGCATCAGCTAATAACGGCGTTTTGTGGAAAAATTACCTCTGCACGATTTTTCCAAAGGCGTTGTTGTAATATAATACAACTTAATTCGGTAAAGAAATAACAATTCTTAGCCTTTGCTCAGGCGCTATTCGATCCAAAAATAAGTTGAGCTCAACAATACTGTATTTAATTCATATTTAAAAAAAAAAACCGCAAGTAATGTATGGAAGTAAATGTATGAATATAAGTATGTAAAGTAAAACGTACAAACGAATTAAAATGAAAGAAAGTTTAAAGAAAGTCAAAAGAAAAGGAAACAGCAACAACTTTGAATTAAACTGGTCTCCTAATGTCTAAATGTGTTAATAATTCACCAGAACTAAATCAACGAATTTTAGGTAAAACTATATACAGTTTTCATTTCAATTCCAGTCCTTTAGTTTTAAGCACATCCCTTATTTTTGAAAAAAATATCAAAAAAGCTAACTTCGGCTATGCCAAAGTTTGTATACCCTTGCAGTCCTTGGCAATAATATTTTTGCATTTTGAAATTTCTTTCCCTGCAACTCAATTGTTTAATACACAAACAAAACATTCAAATTATTACTCTTTTTACTACAATTTTTTCTTCTTCCATCATTCCCTAAACAAAGAGCGGCACGCATACACATACAGTTCGTTTAGCGCTGCGTCTATGTGTGTGTATGCATGTGCTCTGTTGATTTGATGATGACGTAGTAGGCAGCAGGCAGATTGGAGACGATTTATATTGACTGTTACTTGTGTTCTATTTATCCGAACAGATTCAAATTTTGGGATCTGAGGTTTTATATCCAATACTATCGTATTTCATGGAGATACTCCAATTTTTCCAAAAATGTTCTAGAGCTATATGATATAGTGGTCCGATCCTGACAATTTTCATACTTTATCAGCTCCGGGATAAAAGTAGCTCAAAAATCAAATCTCTTTCCGATAGCTCTTAAGCTGCCAGCGTGAAGTTGATTTGCACAGACGGACAAGGCTATATCGACTCAGCTTCTCATGCTGATCAAGAATATATATATACTTAATGGGGTCGAAGACGTCTCCTTCTGTGCGTTACAAACATCTGACCAATTTTATAATACCCTCTGCAAGGTTATAAAAAGATTTTAAACAATTTTGGCTGCATAGAAGTGATGACTAAAATCTAAAATTTAATCTCTTAACTTTTATAATTAATTCTATCTTCAGTTTCTTAACCCTCCGTTGCACACCTGGTTATGTCCAGACTTTTTTAGTTGACACCTTTTGTATTATACTATAGCGCTAGTGAATTGTACTTTTAGGTAGTTTCCTAAAATTTAATTAGCTAACGATTCCAAAAAACCATTTAAAAAAGGTCTTTGAAAGGAATCAAATTCAGGATCTAAAATTTTAACCTATCTTTGCATTTTGGGTCTGGCCAAATCCTTATACAAAATGTATAGAAACAAATCGAATTTTATGCATTTTGACTATTTATTTCTTTTCATTTGAAATTTTGCGGTCCTTCAACTTACATTCATTAATAAATTATGGCACTTAAAATTCCCGGTTGCTTTACGAGTTAAAAACATAGCTCGTAAATAATACTCCCGAGCAGAGTATTGACAATCACTTCGTTTATCACACACGCACTCGGACTACAATCGTTTTTTTCGTTTATTTTTCGTCTCACTTAGATTGAGAGTATTTGCATTAGTGAAATGAAGCAAAACGTCTTTAATCGAGTGATGCTTATTAAATTGCCAAAAAAAACATCGATATTATCCGAAAGTTCGGTGACTTATAGGTAAAACGCTGAGCGGACTTCAAGTAGCTCGGCGTTGTAAGAGGTAGAGGTCCTGCCTAAGGCTGGCGAAACACTGTTTCAACCCCTGCCCAAAACTGGTTAGTATTGGATTTTTATTTTTTTGCCTTTTTAATAATTATTTTTTTAAATAGCAAAATACGTTTGGTGATAATTTGTCATTGGAAAGATTTTTTTGTACATATGTACATATGTTAAAGTTTGTACGCTTGAGGTAATACTGGAAGTAAGCACGACATTATGAACTGTATTTTTCGGGCAGGTTAAAAATAAAAAAAAAAATGCAAAATAAAAATAAAGTAAATATTATTTATTAAAAAAAAACCTTAGAGAGTGTTTGAATTGACTTATTCAGTCATTCACTCACTCACTGAGTCTCAACACGCGAGCGACTATTATTTTACTCCCGAAAAGAGAATCGTTAACACTAGATCTACCACACCAGTCAAAATGACTGGTTTTACTTTTTATTTCATAAATATTGATTAAGTGTTTTTATTTTTTTTTCGATATTATGTTATGACTTTTTAAATAACCACTAAATACAGATAATTTGATAAGTTAATTTCATTTTGTGTTTATAGGAAAAAAAATTTTTTTTGTTTTTGGCACTTATACCGTAACCAGTCATTTTGACTGGGTTTATGATTATATATATATATTATATATATATATATTTATATATATTTATGATATCATATATCAATATCAGTATCAATATATCAATATCAGTATCAATATCAATATGAATATCAGTTATCAAGCCGAAGAAAGGCGAATGAAAATCACCGTCCAGTAACGCAGAATCCCCGGCCTGTACGTAAATGGTGCCAAATAGGGCATTGTAACAACAACAAGAGAACTACGATTTGTGGCGTCTGCAAGAAATATGTTTGCGGAAAATGTGTAGAAAAAAAGTTTCTAACACAATTGATGCATTTTTATTTTTTTATTTATATTTTTTTATTTCTCATTAAATCTTTTAAAGGATTACGAATTGTAATATAAAATAATAGGACTTTTCTTAACCAGTCAAATTGACTGGCTTTGGTATAAATAGGTATACAAATTTCTTGGTAAATCTAGTGTTAAAAGAGTTCAACACGAAGAACTCAACAACAACGCTCAAGCAAAGACCGAAGCAAAATAGAAAAAACTCTCTTGCTCAGAGTGGGAGCAAATTTTTTCAATTGTTTCGCTTCTGCTCAGAGATTGAGCGTTAAGAAAAAACACTCAATTGTTATTTACGAGCTATGGTTAAAAATGGCTTTTTTAAATCAAAAATTGAAAAACATCACTGTAATACATGTAGATTTCGCGTTTGTTTTTTAACTTCTTCTACTTAAACGATGTTCTGTAGCTTTACTATCAATTAGAGGGAAGTAAATTAAATAAAGCGTCGAATGAAATAATTGGATCGGAAACAATTGGATATATGAATATGAAAAGACTTGTGTATTGTTAAAAACAAACAATTTTAAATACGATAATAACATTATCCACTGCTTAACTTCTACTGTAATTTACATACTTTAGGTAAAATTAAAAAATACATACAAACAATAATACAATATTTCGTGAACCTTGTCATGCAAAGAGAGAGAACATGAGAGGGAGGGAGTCTTTTTATTCCGCTTGTATCCTCAAGCTCAATGATCAAATCCTTAGAGAGACTAATTCAGTATTTAAACTCTCAAATATATTTCCTATACTTTGTCTTGCACACAGAGAGCGCGATGAAATAGAGAGATTTATTATGATTAATGCTTAAATGCTTTGAAAGACTAATTCAGCTTGCACAGAGGACACGATGAGTCTGCCTGTGTAAGTAGCCTTTGGTTTTTCAGGAAGTGATCGCAACATTTTATACATGCGATCCGTTGTCATAAATTTGTAAGACATTACCCCTTTAAAAACTATTTAACATTATTTTTTTAAACCTTGCGTTTACCGCCTTGGGATCATTTTAAAAGAATTTTTCGTGTGTAGCCGCTCTTTAGCGCAGTGGGACAGTCTGAGAAATTAGCATGTGGACTTCTTAATGGTGTATCTAAATGTAGGACTTGGTTGTCTGCTCTAGATGTCTACCACCAAAGAGTCATGTATTTGTTTTTAGCCTAGACATTGTAGTCAAAAGTCCACTGGAATCTAAAGTGTGGGTTATTGCAGTAGAAATGTTAAATTTATCTTTTTCCGGAACATTTCGTCTTTTAAAATTCAACTATTCGCCATTTGACATTGCATGTTGAATACAAAGCAGTTTTAGCTTCTTCAAAAGCTGTCTTTGTTTTTTGTGACTCTAAGTTCGATGTTCTACCAACTATGCATTGCATCCTCGACCCCCGTAATCTGGACTGGGTATTCTCTTCCTCTATTAAAAACATATCCTTTCCCGTTAAGATAATAGATAGGTGTAGTTTATATAAATCCTTTCAAAAAGAGGGTATATTAATATGGAAAATATAGTCTGGATTGTTATATATATATACTCAACACAAATGCAAAATAATAAGACACTTTGAATTTAGTTTTCACAATCAATTTAATTTGAGGAACCACACGCACTCGCAGTCAGAACAGAACTAAAAACTCAAACTTATACTGATGCTCACGCAAAAGGGAAAAAGAAAAGAGAGCATTTTCGGAAAAGTCCCGTTTTCAATATCGAACTTAAATATATACGTGTATATATTTTTTTTTTATTTCTGGGGATAACAATTTTGATCCAGCATTCGCTCATGGAATTAAGGAAACCCAGTAAAACTTAATCCAGATCAATTAAAATAAATAGTTAACGTAATTCATTTTCTATTAACAAAAACATAAAGAAATTAATATAATAATTCAGCTTTTCACTTTCATAAGCATTTTAGAATAAGTAAGTAATATTAAATTAATATCATAATTCAATTTTCAGTTTCAAAGATTTTAGATTAAGTTTAAATGGTAATATGAAATTAATATCATAATTCATTTTTTTTTTTTTTTTTTTAGTTTCAAAATTTTAGATAAAGTTTAAAATGTAAAAAGAAATAAAGTTGTTCTTTTTTTAGTTTAATCAGGCTGGTTATGAATAAATTGTCTCATTAATTTATTCTGTCAACCCTAGTTGGTTTCTCAAGGTGATGAAACGTGCTGCTGGTAACGGTTTCGTCATTATATCGGCCAATTGAGAATCTGTTGGAATATACTTAAGACGAATTAGTTTCTTCTGAACTTGTTCTCTACTAAAATGATATTTAATATCTATGTGCTTTGTTCTCTTGTGGCAAGTAGGATTATTGGCAATACTAATACAACCTTGATTGTCTTCAAATATATCTATTGGACCATTTAATTCTAGTTTAACTTCATTTATTAATGACTTAAGCCATAATGCTTCTCTGACACCTTCAAATAGAGCCATGTATTCCGCTTCAGTTGACAAGGCAGCAACGGAATTTTGTTTCATGGTACTCCATGAAATTAAACAATTTTCAAACATTTTAAATACGATGCCTTTTCTGTCAGTCTCGTTTCCAGCCCAATCAGAATCAACATATCCCATCAGAATACTATTAATATTTATATTTTTATGAAATGTCAATTTCAAATTAATAGAGCCTTTCAGATTCCTTAAGACCCGTTTAAGACATTGCCAGAGTTACTTATTGTTGTTGTTTGTATATCGACTTAAAATGCTTATCGATGTACTCAAGTCGGGACGTGTGCATAACATAACATACATTAAACAACCAATCAAGTTTCTACAAGGTGCATCATATGATTCTTCTGATTGTAATGCCTTATAGTTTACTTTGCTTGGGAGAGGTGTACTAACTGCATGACAATCTTCCATGTTAAATTTTCTTAAAACATTCCTAATATATGCTGACTGACTGAGACATAACTGATCGTTGTTCCTGTCAATTTTTATACCAATAAAGAAACGAATTTCCTGTAAATCATTTGAAATTTATTTTGTAGGTAAGATTTAAATTTAGACATTGTACAAGATTCATTTGTAGCAACTACTACATCATCGACATATTTCTAAAAATATTTGCAAGCTGCAAAATGTTGGTTTGAAGTTTTTGAATCGGTATTAAAGGAGGTTGGTTTTGAAAATTTAGGAGCTGAGTATTGTATATATATTTTAGATAAAGGAGATATTTCTAAAAATATTTATATTCTTCTATATCTCCTTTATCTAAAATATATATACAATACTCAGCTCCTAAATTTTCAAAACCAACCGAAAATCCTTTAATACCGATTCAAAAACTTCAAACCAACATTTTGCAGCTTGCTTAAGGCCATAAATCGCTTTATTGAGTTTACATACTTTATCCTCATCTTTATGGACTAAGCCTTTTGGAATCGTCATGTAAATTTCATCTTTTAGAGTTCCGTTTAAAAAAACAGTTTTTACATCCATGTGATGAATTTTTAGGTTATATTGATTTGAGAGTGCTAAAAGAAATCTAAAACTTGAAATTCGTGCAACTGGTGCAAATGTCTCATCATAATCTATCATATATTCCTGAGTAAAACCTCTTGCTACAAGTCTTGCTTTATAACTTTTTAAATTGCCAAACTCATCTTGTTTTATACTAAACACCCATTTGCAATCAACTATGTTTTTCCCGTCAGGCCTTTGCACTAAACACCAAGTATTGTTCTGAAAATGAGAGTTAAGTTCATCTTCAACGGCTTTTTCCCATTGAACTTTGTCTTCACGGAATTTAATTTCGTCATAAGTATTCGGAGCGTCATTCAAACATAATTGAGCATTCATAAGACATTTTTCTAAAAATCGATATGACAATTTGGGTTTATCTTTAATTCTTTCACTGCGTCTAATTTTCTTTTCAATTGCAACTTCTTTCAATTTATCACCAGTTTCAATAACTGGATCGGCATTCTCGAGACATGTGGAATTTTCTTTTTGTTGCACATCTGATCCTTTTTGAACAGATTCATAATTTTCCACCAATGGAAAAACCGACTCTTCCAACTCTGTAATTACAGAATCATTACTTGAATCAACTTTATCAAGTTTAACATTAGAGTCTTCTTCATGAACATCACTATGTTCTATGATGTTAACTTTATCCACCACAACATCCCTTGCTATCATAAACTTCGAGTTCATGTTCCACAATTTATACCCATTTGGCTCATAACCGACAAGTATAGTTTTAATTGACTTATCGTCAAACTTCCTTTTTTGAACTTTATTAAGTTTGATTGTTGATTGATTGTTCTAATCATCCGTTCTGAAACACCATTCAATTGTGGAGTGTGAGGAACTGTAAGATGATAACTGATGCCTTTTTCAACACAAAACTCACGCATTTCATTAGATAGATATTCCCTGCCATTATCAATGTAGAGATTCACTATTTTCAAATTAAAGTGAGCTTCACTTTTTGCAATGAAATCTTTTAAAACAGAAAATACATCCGACTTATAAGTTATTAGGTATGTAACACAATAATGTGTGAACTGGTCAATAAAAACAACATAATAGTTTTTGTTATCAATTGTAGTGGGTGTGATTGGACCACAGACATCAGAATGGACTACAAACAGTGGTCGCTGGATATGTTCTTTATTTTTACTTTTTTCAAATTTTAATCTAGATTGTTTGCCACTAATACAAGCCTCACATACATCACCGTTTGACTCAACACGACTTAAAAGATTCATATCTTCAAATAAGTTATTTCGTTTTATTTCTGAAAATTTTCCTAAACTTATATGACCCAATCTTTTATGCCACAAGAGATACTCTGCACTTTTTGAATTATTTGACGTGTATACTTTTGCATTTAATTGAAATTTTATAATTTGGACATTATACTCACTCTTTCCTTTAAGCACCAAATTACCGTTTTTAGTGACTTTTATGCCTTCAGGACTAAATTCAATTGTTAGGCCAGCATCCAGCATTTTCTTTACTGATAATAGATTGTGTGGAATTTCCTTGCTATATAGCACATCTTTCAGTGAGATTTTGTTTCCATTACTGCTTAGGTTGACCACTCCTTTGGCGGTAGCATTGATATATTCTCCGCGCTTTGCAATCTCAATTGCAATATTGGACTCCAAGTGTTCATACTCCGAAAACAACGCTATGTCTTTGATTAGATGGTCTGAAGCCCCAGAGTCAAGAATAAAATCTACCTCACTTGAAATTGCATTATTTTGTGTATTTCTTATCATGAATGCAAAACCGGGATCTGACTGTGTAGTTGTAGCTATTTGAGCTTGTCTCCCTTTGCCATTATTTTCGTTAGTCTGATTAGCATTTGTAAAAACAAGACTTTTAGACCAGGAAATTAAATTAAAAGGTGTCAGCAAGAACACAAGTGCTAAGGTGTTGCAGGCCATTGGAAATAAAGTTTTTAAATTCAACAAAAACAAAAATAAACATAATAATCAATTTAAGAAGCCTTTTAAAAACAAGTTTAAATCACCTCTAAAATGTTTTCACTGTGGCAAATTAGGACATTTAAAGAAAGATTGTTTCATTTTGAAAAAGCAGGCAGGGTTTTTCAAAATGAAACAATCTTTCTTTAAATGTCCTAATTTGCCACAGTGAAAACATTTTAGAGGTGATTTAAACTTGTTTTTAAAAGGCTTCTTAAATTGATTATTATGTTTACTTTTGTTTTTGTTGAATTTAAAAACTTTATTTCCAATGGCCTGCAACACCTTAGCACTTGTGTCCTTGCTGACACCTTTTAATTTAATTTCCTGGTCTAAAAGTCTTGTTTTTACAAATGCTAATGTCAGGTTTTCCTCTGATAGGGTTTCAATTGCCGTGATTACTCCTTCGTAACTTGGCGGAAGGCTTAAAAGTAACTGTGCAATTTTAACCATTTCATCCAATTTGCCTCCTGACGCAATGAGTTCAGTTATAAGGTCATCAAAAATCTTAAAATGATTTAGAAGTGGAGTATCACCCTTTAATTTTAAAGCAAATAACTGTTTGCCTAAAGACAGTTGAGAAGCTAAACTTTTTCTCTCATACAGTGCATCTAAATTTGCAAAAATCTGTTTGGCATTATTTTATCTGCTCGCAAGAACAACAAACAAATCACTCAAATATTCCATTACAATATTCTTTGCATTTCTCTGTGCCTTTTTTATTTCCTCTATCTCCTTTTCTGGTTCTTCATCAACTACTCTTAATAAATCTTGTTCTTCTAAAAGTCCCCTTACTCTTAATTTCCATATGGAATACTTCTCTCCATCAAACGGTTTTATGTTTCTCTTTCCTTTATCCATTTTTTTTTCTTTCTGAAAATTTATATACACCAAAAAAAATTATTCACACATGTATGTACATATAATTTGAAGTTTGCGTGTATGTATGTATGTATGCATGCATGGTTGCAAGAACAAAGAATATCGCAATCACGTAAAGAAAGACCACTTAAGCAAATTACAATATCGTATACACACATATATGTACGTACACACGCACTTAGGCGAAAAAGAGAAAACCAAAAAGCGGGATTCAATGCACGCACACACATACATACATACATAAACACTTATAAACTGTGAAACTTACAAGTGCGTCAGAGTACTGAGACTCCGTAGTTTTTTCCTCTTTCGGTGGTTTCCGCGACTCTAGAAATATTACAAATATAAACAGAGTGCTCCAAATTGGACTTCGAAGCTTACCACTGCACGGATTCCCTGTACTCTAGCTGGTGGTCCCCAATCCAACACTTTTTGGTTGGCAAACCGGCCAAATCAACCGCAGGAATAAGGGGGAGCGGCGAGGGGGGAACTAGCCACTCTTTTTTCCCGCCTCTCGCAACTTTTACTGTGTGGGTGAGAAAAATTTGCCAAATTTCTCTTCTTTCTTTCCACCGCGTTGCAGCAACAAATTCAAACAGCTGTGATCGCAGTGTTGATCAGCGCCAAAAGCTCAAACTGAGCCGCCCTGGCAGGTGGCGCCACACTGCAGTCTCGTTTGAACCGGGAAATTTCCAAATTCAAAATCAACCGAGGCGCTGGCGCCAAAAATTTACATCTTGAGAGATGGAGCGTTTTGTCCTATCAATGGATCACCAAGCTCGCTGCGATGAAGCATTGGTGCAAGATACGGATGCGGCATTTGCTAAGCGGCCAAAAATTATGCGTTCGCCGCCTGGCAAGGCAGTTCTCGTGGAGACTGAGACGTTGGCGATCCACGCTAACCGATCAGGAATGGATGGAACACCGGCAATGGCTCCCAGCAGCCCGGAGACTACCATTTCTCCAAAAGTTGTATCCAATGTGGTAGAGCTAAATGAGCTGGGCTCGCTCATTTGGGAAATGGACACGATGTTCAATAAAGGAGATGATGGCAAAAAACCGGTACGCCACATAAATCTCGGCACTAAAAATGCCATAGTGCGAATGAATGAGCTACATGAAGCATTATGCCACATAATGATCGGCAACAAATCGGTGGTAAAGGCGACAAAGAGCGAAATCGCCACTCAAACGTCGCCTCTGAATGCTAGCCAGTCCAGAAGCGATGCAAAAAAAATAAATTTGGCAGGAAACACCCCCAAACGCCAGTGAGAGGAAGCAATTGCCCAGCACAATACCCCTCCAAAGCGACAGCGTGCAATGGCACAGAACACCACACGCGGCGATCCGGAGCCAGGCAATCCAAATGAGGGCTGCACATATGCCGAAATTTTGAGCTTGGTCACTAGAAGGCCAGATGGCAAGCTCGATGAAGTTAAAAATAACGTCAAGAGGACAAGGAAAACGGCTACGGGCGATTTACTTATCGAACTCAAGGGGGGTGGAAAGGCCAACAGCAAAAAGTTGACTGAGGATTTGTGCCAGGTCCTGGGCCAACAAGCTTCAGTTCGAGCAGCCGGAGCAGAGGCATGGCTTGAAATGCGTAACCTCGACCACTTAGCAACAGAAGACGAAATAAGAATAAGATAAAAACAGCGATGAAAAAACGGTGGTAAAAAATACTGCCTAGTAACCACACTTGATGTGAAAAACGCCTTCAACACAGCTAACTGGAGTCGCATTATCGAGGCTCTAAGTATGTTTCACGTGCCTATCCCGCTTTGCTTTAATAAAGGATTATTTCCGCAATCGCAAGCTACGATATAGCACAAGTAGTGGCGATCGATTTCATGAAGTACGAGGTGGAGTTCCACAGGGCTCGGTGCTTGGCCCGATCTTGTGGAATGCTATGTATGACGGCATCCTACGAATAAGCCTCCCGACTGACTGCCATATCATCGGTTTTGCAGATGACGTGGCTCTCATACTGGTGGCAAAGCAGCTCGCAGAAGCAAAAGAAAAGACGGTCACATCGATTGGCAGGACTGGAACTTGCAGACCAGAAAACGGAAGCAGTTCTTATCAGCAGCAGAAAAACGGTAGAGCAGGCAAAAATTGTGCTAGACACATGCACAATCCATACAGCTAGAGCAATCCGGTACTTAGGTGTTTTCTTGGATACACGCCTCTGTTTCCGAGAACACATGGGGCACGCGAGTGCAAGAGCGGCTGAACTGGGAAGATCCCTGAGCCGAATCATGCTCAACACACGAGGCCCGGGACAATCTCAACGACTATTACTGATGAACGTCGTCAGGTCGACCATGCTCTACGGCGCGCCATTATGGGCGGACGCGATGCAAACGAAGTCATACATTAGAGGCATCATACCGTCTTGGGGCTCTTCGCGTATGCCGTGGCTTCCGCACAATTTCGGATGACGCGGCTCTTGTAATATCAAGTATGGTCCCAATAGACTTACTTGCTAAAGAAGCGCAAAACATCTTTAGAAGTAGGCAGAGTGCGGAATGGTCACCTTCAGCCAGAAGGGATGCAACTGCAGAAGCCAGGCAATCAAGCCTAGCAGAGTGGCAATCACACTGGGCAGCTTCGCAAAAGGGCAGATGGACCTTTAAGCACTTTTTATTACACAGGTAAGACAAAGTATGAAAATCATTGGGATCAGACTACTATATCATATACTTAGTTCTAGAAGAAACATTTTTGCAGAAATGAGAGTATACCATGAAATTTTAGAAAAAAGGGAAAAAAAATTAATCGTTAACCACATACATGGGTAAACAGGCGATATGACGAAGTCACTTTCGAACTGACCCAGTTCCTTGGCGGCCATGGATGCTTCAGGTCATACATGTTCCGATTTGGACCCGAGTCCAGTGCGGAATGCACCCTGTGTAGACAAGGCATACAAGAAAGCCCTGAACATGTGATTTTTTACTGCATGAGGTTTACCAACGAGAGGCAAAGGCTAACGGCAGTCTTTGGAGAAGAGCCCACACCTTCTGTTCACGCCACCGGGTGAACAGCAGAGAGTGAGGGGTAGGGTTTTTCCCAAAACGGAATGCGGTCATACTGAGGAGGGTGACGAAGCGCTCTCCTGTAAATCGCCATCATCACTCCAGTACGAAATTTCAACCCGAACACCCGTTCTTTCTTTCCATTGAATTTTTCCTCCTTTCGAATTGTATATATTTTAACCCGAGACATTTTCGTGTGTGTCGGGCAACCTATGAATATTAATGAATAAAGTATAAGTTTTTGTAACCGAAGTTATCGCGCGTTATCAATTCACCACTCACTCACCACCCGAAGAAATTGGCACCCGCCAACCCCTTGTATTATAATTTGGATCCTTCCGCCCCGCCACAAACATTGGTCCTTCGAGCCGGATATCCTTCCGCTCTTCCAGCATGCATCGGCGGAATTCCTGATAAGTACAACATTTCTTATTAAAAATCCCATTCACATTATATCCGATTACATACTTATAAAAGTGTGAGGTTTCCCGCTCTTCCATAGCGACCTACACACTTTTGTTTACTTTATGTACATACCTGACCTGTTCCAAAGGTTACATGGTTTATGAAGTGTCTTTTTCCATTCTTTGAAATTCTGAATGTCTAAAGGTCCAATTGCATAACAATACATATGTATGTACATATGTGTATGTATACATATATATACGTACATGTAAAAACAGCTGTTTTCTAACCTGCAAGTAAAAGTGTTTATAAAGTACCACTTACCTTTCCTTAAAGTGTAAAGCACACTCCACGGGCTGATCATTAGTCCAGCGGCATAAATTATTTATGCCAAATACTTTGTATATGCATACATATATATGTACATATGTACATACATATGTAATAATTTTTGCCGCGGTAAGCTCACTCATACGACATACTTACATATATACATATGTATGTACATATGTACATACATATGTATGTCCACATACAATTTGATTCCACCCACACAAAATAAATTGCAGCCACTCCGATTGGCTCTCCGCAATTTAATAATTCGAAACCTACATAATTAAAGCAGGAAATCGTGATCTTCGTTAAACAATTTAAAATTAATTAAATTCATAAAACATAAACAACGGCAGAACAGCTGACTCCCGATCAGTGCTGACACTCAAGTCTCATCAGTGCTGACACTTGAGCCAAGCCGTGACTCGGTCACGACATCCATTTTTTCCATCGTGATTTTCGTATTGTGCAAAAAATATTTCAATCGACTAATTGAATTTAATTCGCAAAATATTTTCTAACGAAAAATAAGTACAATTTTATTTATATGGAATTAGTATTTTGTCTTGGTGCATTTTTGATTTTTTCCTCACAGATCCATGAAATTTATCTAGTCCGTTTAATGAAAATTAATTCCGAGTTTTTTGCCCTCCATTGAAAAGTAATCCTACTGATCTCAATTTCTCCATATTTTTGTTTTTTTTATACTCTTATAAATTTCAACAGATTTCCACATTGTATAAATTTTAATATCCAAGTGAGTATATATCCTTATAATTATTCACACAACTGCGAGGAAAATTATAATTTCTTCTAATTTAATTTATCCATTGTGTTCATTAAAAAGAGGAGACATTTTTCCTTCTCACTCCTCTATCCTTAAATTATACAGTCCACTTACAGCTTCGTTTCGATCTCCTCGCTTGAGAGCTCTAATTCCAAGGAGTTTTTTGTTTCCATTCAATTCGTAATAGCTCAGAGAACACTCTACGATGTCTCTTTCCGACTTTGTTGCCGTGTGCGAGGCATTAACGGCGTTCGAGGCTCGCGAGGCCCAGGCTTTAGCGGACGATGTGCCACTCGTCTCCATTAAAATACACTTAGACCAGCTTAAGTCGCTTTGGGCACAAGTCGAGGCAGAGTTTTCACGATGTTATAAGGCCTTGACGGCGCAAAAGAAGGAAGATAGTCCGAAGCACATAGCTACAATTAAAGCTAAACATGAATATTGTTATATGGTATATGTTCGAGGCGGGACTTTGTTTGGAGAGCGAATCGAGCAGCTGTCAGCGAAAACGGTTCCCCTACCAGTCAGACTCTCCGTCGATTCCACCCATCAAAGCCACACAGTTCCCCCGTGTGAAGTCGAAATCTTCAACGGAGACAGCCTGGCTTGGCCTACATTCCGTGATTTGTTTACCGCGATTTTTATCCATAATCCAAGCCTAACACAAGTGGAGAAACTGTACCACTTAAGTTGCAAAACTCGCGGTGAAGCCAGAGCCATTGTTTCTAGGTCACCCTTGACCAATGAAGGGTTCCAGTCCGCGTGGGATAACCTCACTGCGCGATACGAAAATAATCGATTATTGATTATGAGCCAAGCCAAGCAGCTTCTACAGATCCCAGCTGTAACCCAAGAGTCTGGCAAAGCGTTAAGAGAACTGCAGACGTCAATTCAAGGTTGCTTAACCGGTCTTGAGCTTTCCGGGGCTCGAACAGACAATTGGGATATCCTTCTCATAGCAATCTGTACGAGCAAAATGCCCAAAGCCACCCTTCTGTTGTGGGAACAGTCCGTTCCAAATAAGACCGCCGTCTCATCCTGGGACGACCTGAATCGATTCCTAACTGATCGCCACCGTGTACTAGAGGCCACAGATGTCCTTCAACCAAGCTCTAGCAGTCAGACCTTTCCTTCCGTAAGCCGAAAACCTACGGTAAGAGCTCAGGCCTTTCCCGCTCAAGTGCAAGAGAGCTCAGCACCTAATACTTGTATAATTCCGAATCCTGCGTCCTCCGATTATTCCAGCAGCCCTCATGTAAACGTGGGAAGTTACTTCGCCTCCACTCGCAACACTGGCCTCCTGGGTACAGCGAGGGTAACTATTCATCATCGTGGCAAGCAGTTTCAAATCCGCGCTTTGATTGATATGGGATCCGAAGCGTCCTTTATTTCCCAAAGAATGTTTGAATTGATTAATCCTCCAAGCTGCCAAGTATCAACTACGCGGCATTGGGCAATGCGATGCTGGTAGCGGCGACAAAGTGTGCCGCTTACAGATTTCTCCTCCTGACGAACCGCTCCGACAGTTCCAAGCAGTCGCCGTTGTGCTGCCTAGGGTAGCAGAGGAACTTCCCTCCCGCGCCGTCCCGGATAAGGTTAAGCAGGATGCGCTGGACCTTCCGCTCGCTGATCCGCAATTTTACCAAAGGGCTCCTGTGGATTTGGTGCTTGGAGTCGAGCTCCTTCCCACTATCCTTGGGGAACGAATCATCAAGAATGTTGGTGATTCTTTCGTGGGAATCGAGACGATGTTCGGATGGGTTCTCTGTGGATCCGTTACTGATAAATCCAGTCGGTCTCGGTCCACCTCCTCCGGCAGTCCGAAGATGTCTCCAAGGACAGCAGCACCGTCCGATTTAGAATGCAGTTGCAATTGTTTCAGGTGCCGCGTTTGTCAAGGGGCACACGCGCTCCGTCAGTGCCGACAGTTTCGAGGACTACAAGCTGAAGACAGGTTACGGGTAGTCTTGAGCAACGGATACTGCCCGAACTGTTTGGCTCATGAGCATTCCAATGGTTCCTGCAGGAGCACAACAGGATGCCATCGTTGTGGCAAACAACACCACACGCTCTTACACAGCGACAGCTCAGTCGCGTACATCCAACCCAAAGAGCAAAGACCCGAAAGGCACCAGCCTTTCATTCGGACTTCTATCCAGAGGTCATCAACCCTCGTGCCGCCTATTCCACCTGCATTCAAAGTTCCCCCTCCATCTCCACCCGTGTCTTGGCGATCCAGAACGCTGCCATCCCCCATCCTTAGACATGTCCAGCGAGGCAATTGCAACTTGTTGCAAGGGGGGCGGTATGTTCACGCCACCGGGTGAACAGCAGAGAGTGAGGGGTAGGGTTTTTCCCAAAACGGAATGCGGTCATACTGAGGAGGGTGACGAAGCGCTCTCCTGTAAATCGCCATCATCACTCCAGTACGAAATTTCAACCCGAACACCCGTTCTTTCTTTCCATTGAATTTTTCCTCCTTTCGAATTGTATATATTTTAACCCGAGACATTTTCGTGTGTGTCGGGCAACCTATGAATATTAATGAATAAAGTATAAGTTTTTGTAACCGAAGTTATCGCGCGTTATCAATTCACCACTCACTCACCACCCGAAGAAATTGGCACCCGCCAACCCCTTGTATTATAATTTGGATCCTTCCGCCCCGCCACAAACACCTTCCAACCTGGTAAAATTGATGGTCACATCCCAATTGGCGTGGTCGGCGGTGTGCACATATGCTGCATCAACGATGAGCAAACTGCGAGAGCTGGAGACAGAGCGCAATACTGGAGGGGCATAGGCAGCCCACTACAGACCTGCGAAGCAATACCACAAGGCAGTCCCGCAGGATCCCTGTAGTAAAACAAATTCTTCTTTTCATTTCCTCTTCCTGTCTATATCTTTTGTCATTTTGTATATAATTTTGTTTCCTACCTTAAATATAAATAAATGAATTAAAAAAAAAAAAAAAAATACATAAATACACACATGCACACATGAACACGCACGCGCCACCTCAAAAGAACGCCTCAATAGATGGACGCGTGCACACGCGCACATGCACACTCACACACACACACATGTGCATGTATATGGTCGATTCACCAGAAATTGACGCTTGCAAATTTTTTTTTTTTTTTTTGCAAAATCATATACGTATGTATGTATGAAATAGTTTATATTTTTAAATATAACAATTTTCTTATTATGCGCCAACTGGGCCCATAACCTATTGAAAATATAGTCTGGATTGTTATATATATTGTTATGTATATACTCAACACAAATGCAAAATAATAAGACACTTTGAATTTAGTTTTCACAATCAATTTAATTTGAGGAACCACAGGCACTCGCAGTCAGAACAGAACTAAAAACTCAAACGTATACTGATGCTCACGCAAGAGGGAAAAAGAAAAGAGAGTATTTTCGGAAAAGTCCCGTTTTCAATATCGAACTTAAATACATACGTGTACATGTGACTTTTGCTTGGACATATGTATGTACATTTTCAACAATTAATTTTTATATAATCCATATAGCCAAGTCTGTCCGTCGGGAATGTTCTCGAATTCCTCCTACACAGTTTAAGTTTTAGTTTGATAGTTCAAAGTCCAAACTTTGCTTCATTTTATATATGTAATTACAATTTTTTTCATAACGCTGAGCGTGAACGTAAATTGGTATATTAAAGTCGCCAAAACAGGCAGAATTCTTGATCAGCATCTACAGCCGAGTTGATCTAGGCTTGTCCGTCCGTCCGTCATTGCGCATGCGTTTTACTCAGCCATCTTAATAGCTATTGGGATGAAACTTGGTATTTGAGCTTTCTTTTAACCGGGTAAGATAAAGTATAAAAATCATCAGGATCGGACCACTATCATATAGCTCATATAGCTCTAGAACAAAAATTGTTGTAAAAATTGGAGTATCCCCATGAAATTTACAAATTTGTCAACAGGACAAAGATTTATTTTAGATTTATATTTTTGAATATTTGTCTAGATTTCGACCTTTTTGAAGATAATAAAAACTTTTAATCATAGGCAGCACAAAAGGTGAGATGGTGTTCTGTATAGATATTTTCAAAACCAACAAGTTTTATCATCAGCAGACTTCGCTAAATAATTTATAGTTATAATGATCATATCTTTAACGTTAAAAATATTTGGGAATTTAAACTACATGAAAAAAGAGCGGCGAAGCTTGCAAGATGCCAGCCTTCCGTAATTGTGTTGACCAATGGTTTACATTTTTTCCCCATGACGTACTCCCCCGCACTAAATCACAAAAAGATTGAATAAATTAAATTTTAAACTATATAAAAGGGTCAAGCACCTTTAATTAATACAGCTTTACCAAGTTTTGACTTGATATTACAAATATTAAACAACGTAAAAAATCTGGGCAATAAAGGTGAACATGTTTTTTAATGAACCCAAAAACGAATCCTAACAATGGCATAGGCTCATCCATTTCTATTCCAATTTCCTTGGCATTTGCTAAAAATTGTATATGTATATAAGAATTCTATATAAATATACATACATATATCGATCCGTGGCAGCGTATCTGCTGAGGCTCTGTGAAAAAAATATCAAAGAAGCTATCTTCGACTCTGCCGAAGTTTATATACCCTCGCAGTCCTTGGCAATAATATTTTTTCATGTCAAAATTATTTTTCTTCAACTAAATTCTTCCATCATTCCCTAAGCAAAGAACGGCAGGCATACACATACAGTTTATGTAGCGTTGCGTTTGCTCTGTTGATTTGATGACGACGTAGTAGGCAGCCAGCAGCGCTAAAGCCGATTTATTTTGACTGTAACTTGTGTTCTATTTATCCGATCAGATTAAAATTTTGGGAACTAAAGTTCATATTAGTAAATTTCATGGGAATACTCAAATTTCTTCAATTATGTTTCTTCCAGAGCTATATCATATATATATAATATCTTACCTGGGTTATAAGTAGCTCAAATTTCTAATGTTTGCAAAGAAAGACCGACAATCTTAGCATAGAAAATAACAAAGTTATTAATTCAACGTCACTGTTTTCCACCTTCGTGACTTTGCCGTTTATATGGGAGCCATATGATAAAGTGGTCTGATCCGGCTGAATTCGAGATATACAACCTGTGCACCATGAACAAGCCTGCATGCTCTGTAGCTCCTACGGTCTAGGAGGAGTTTGCGCTTATCCAGACGGACGGACATGTCTATTTGAACTCGTCTCATCCATCTGATCAAGAATAATATACTTTATATGATCGGAGATGCTTCCTTCTATGCGTTGCACACTTGTGACAAAAATTAATATACCCTTCGTCACGACCTGCAGTTAGAATATTTGTGAGAAATTTGAAAACGATCGGTCTAGTGGTTTTCCCGCTAAAGTGCTCACCGAGTTGAAAAATGCTGTTCGTCAGAAAATCGACTTAAAGTTTTTATACCATACACCCATAGGGTAAAATGGTATATTAAAGTCGCCAAAATGTATGTAACAGGCAGATTCCTATCTTTTACGACCCCATAATGTATATATATTCTTGATCAGTATCAACAGCCGAGTCGATCTAGCCATGTCCGTCTGTCCATCCGTCCGTCCGTATGAACGCGTAGATCTCGGAGACTATAAGAGATAGAGCCACCAAATTTGGTATGTAGGCTCATGTAGTATGCAAGTTTATTTCAAATTTTTGCCACGCCCCTTTCCGCCCCCGCAATAGAAAAAAAAACCTTTATCTCAAAAACTATTGCAGCTAGAGACACTGATTCTTGGCGGCAAGCACAGCAGAAAACATATCAAACAACACTTGAATAAAGTAATAATTAATTTGTTAAAATCGAACTCGGTCCATGGACTGGCTCTACACAGCCTGGCTTATCCTTTCTGCAATTTGGTCTTCTAACGCAGTCGGAAATCTCCGCAGCTGCTGCTGGAATGGTCTCACATTGTGGCTAAGGCCAATCTCACAGGTGAAGCTTTCCATTTCGGAAAATGGCTCACGAATCCACTCTATTTACGCCTAACCAAATTTTAGGACGTTGTGTTGTACGGCTGTGTCTCGTCCTAGTAACGGTTGTCTACCATTTTTAATTACATAAAATGTAGCAATCATCTCTGGTCTTTCCAGAATTCTTATCGGAGCTTCAAAAGCGTTAGTCACCCTCAGGACGTCATCCGAAGCATAGGCTCGAAACTGGGTAGACGAGTTAGTACGAACATTGAACACTGTCGCATGTACACTATTCAGTTGCAGCGAATCGCCACGGCTTATCAGGTTGTACCGTGATCCGGAGTCAATTATCATTTGCAGCCGGGATCCCCCAACTAGACACGATAACTTGCTCTTCAACTGTGCACGTATTTATTATCTCCTCCAGCTTGAGCTCCGCTTCTAATAACTTCTTTTTCAACGCAGTCTTAGCCCAGGCATCAATGATTTTATCAGCGATGCAGATTTCCTCTATTTCGATCTTGGTCGTTGTCTTAGCTGCAGCAAGAACTCGGCGAAGCACTCACCTTGGCGGGGAACCATACTGCGAAACATGTGCCTTTCGAATACGGCGTTACGTTGCGGTGAAAAATATTCATTTAATTTATCCACCAGTGGAGTAAATACATAATTTTCCTTTGTCGCATCGTATGGCACTAACGCGCCTGGAAGACTGTACACCGTCTCTTGTAGCTGTGGTCCGCCGAGATGCAGTAATTTGTTCCGCTTTTTAATTACCGATGAAATTTCTTCTGTGTCCACATAGATATTGAATGACCGAAGCCATTTCTCCCACTTGTTGCGCCACAACGATTTTTCTATGTTGGCGCACAGAAATGGCGCCATCCTGCTGATTTGTTTTAGATATAAAATCTTAGATCCCAAAATTTGAATCTGATCGGATAAATAGAACACAAGTTACACTCAATACAAATCAGTTCAAGCGCTGCCGGCAGATCTGCTTGCTGCCTACTACGTCATCATCAAATCAACAGAGCACATGCATACACACACATACGCAACGCTACATAACCTGTATGTTTGCTAAGAGAATAATTGTAGTAAAAAGAGTAATAATTTGAATGTTTTGTTTGTATATTGATGAATTGAGCTGCAGGAAAAGAATTTTCAACATGTAAAAATATTATTATCAAGGACTGCAAGGGTATATAAGTTAGCTTCTTTGATATTTTAGTGTTATATGAGCTAATTACATATATCGATGCCTATTTCATGCATCAAACCTGAATCATCCTCATTTATTGTAGAAATGTTGTTTTGCATAAATAATTCAATAATAATTCAATAACCCAAAACGCTATTTTCAGCTATAGTTTTCGAAAAACTTTCATTTCTGTTTTCATATCTTTTTTGTACAACTTTTTCGTAATATTCGTTGATTTATTTCTGATGATTTATTAACATATTTAGATTTAGTAAACTGTATCCGAATCTGCCAATCAGCTCTGCGAACTGAAATAACAACAGACACAAAACTGCTGCTGCTATCCTTGATACATATTTTTTTAATTTTTAGTCGATTTTTTAAGACACAGCTGGAGACAATTTTTTTTTCCTTTATTTTAAGGAATTAATTTAGCTCCTTTATTAACAGTTAGTTAATCCAATCAAGCTTCACTTTCACGTTATCATAATGTGTTTGGTCAAAAGGTATGAAGCAAAAACAAAATTATGTACACAACCGATCTCCTCCTTCCTACTACAAGATAATGCGCTGATTTTATTTGTCTCGCTTTTTTCATTATAGGCGGAACCAATTCGAATAGTGGTAACTGGAGCTGCTGGGCAAATCGCTTACTCATTGCTATACATGATCGCTCGGGGCGAAGTGTTTGGCAAAGATCAACCGCTTATCCTGCATTTATTGGATATACCACCAATGGTCGGAGTTTTGGAAGGTGTTGTAATGGAATTGAACGATTGTGCATTACCACTATTGCGCGAAGTGATACCTACAACAGATCCCAATGTGGGGTTTAATGATGTCTCAGCTGCTTTTTTGGTTGGTGCTATGCCTCGCAAAGAGGGAATGGAACGAAAAGATTTACTCTCAGCTAACGTCAAGATATTTAAAGTGCAGGGACAGGCATTGGATAAAGTAGCAAAGAAAGATGTCAAGGTTCTCGTCGTTGGAAATCCAGCTAACACAAATGCATTTGTCTGTGCCAACTATGCCCCATCTATACCTAGGGAAAACTTTTCCGCCATGACGCGGCTTGATCAAAACCGTGCCACTTCGCAAATAGCTCTAAAATTAGGAGTATCAGTGTCCAATGTGAGCAACATTATAATATGGGGTAATCATTCATCCACTCAGTACCCAGATGCTGACCATGGTAAATTTTTCATAGAAGGGACACAAAAATCTGTTTCTAGAGCAATCAACGATGAGAATTATCTACGCGGTGCATTTGTTGAAACTGTTCAAAAACGAGGTGCATCTGTAATTGCAGCTCGGAAAATGTCATCTGCCATGTCGGCTGCAAAAGCTGCTTGTGATCATATGCATGACTGGTGGAATGGGACTGCACCTGGCCAATTTGTGTCTATGGGCGTATTTTCCGATGGCAGTTACAACTCGCCTAAAAATGTAATTTTCTCCTTTCCAGTAGAAATTAACAACAAGAAATGGAAGATTGTGGAAGGATTAACGCTTAGCGATTTTGCCAAATCAAAATTAAAGCTGACCGGCGAGGAGCTGCAAGAAGAAAGGAACGAAGCTTTGTCTGTGTTGGATGCGAGCGCTTCAAATTTGTAAAACGCAAGACCTGCGCTTTGTACAATATTTCTGCATTTTAATAAAGCATACAATATAATTAAACCCAAATGTACGCCTTACGTTTAATACATATTTATATACAATACAAATTTTTAAAAATAATGGGAGTAGATTTTTCGGCTCACAGTTCGTGTTTTTTGTATGTATATCAAGCTTCACTTTTAATAAACTTTATATAGGGTATAATATATCATAGTGGCCTGGCCTATAAATTAAAAAAACTTTTGGATCAGTTCCCTCGGGAAAATCGTGTGTCTTCACTGTGCCACCTTCTCCTCTATCCAAATATTCCACACGCACTCCGGCACTTAATGCTGTGCAAAGGGCAATAATATGAATATGATCCGATTCTTTGTACATCGGCTCAACTTCCTGATGCCGGAATTCTTCAATGGTAAAACTACCTTCAATAAAATTTTGATAAAAATTTGCATCTTCTTGTAGCTGTCCTGACGTAATCAGACGCAAGTATACCACCACATAATCTGAATAACCCTGCTCGTTGAAAACCTTGTGAAGTTCCGTTTGCACTATTTCCGAAGCCCCTGCAGAGCTTTCAGGACGTACCCGTTTTACCACTTCCATAAACTGTTATTTAAATACAAAATATTAGATTTTTTGAGCATTTGACAAGTTATCAACATTATTACTTACAGTCTCATGAAAATCTTCAAGTGTGAAACTGGGAAATCCAAGCTCAATCAACTTATCTTTAGACCCTTCCGCAAGTCTGAGAAACTCCTGATAGGCATGACTGTTGCAAGTCAAATATTCTAGATAAGAGTACGCGAACGCTCGAAAGAAACAATTACCATCTGGGCGAGTTCTTCTCATATATTTATACCTTTTCGCCAGATCTTGAATTTTGGCTGTGAAAATGTCGTCGCCATTATATTCGGCTTTAAGGCATGTTAATGGTAGCTGGTCGCTGACTAAAGGCGTTGAATCACTAATCTAAAAAGTATAAAAGCAAAAAATCATGTAAATATGCACACACATGTATGCGTATATATACAGTGAAGGCTCCCGTTGACGGACAGTCAAAGTTACAGTATTTTCGTGCGCCTGCGGGAACGGATTATAAATGAAAATTATGATCTTAGAACTGTCAAAATCGTGCGATTACGAAGGATGTCTGCCTGCAAGAGCTGTCAGAGACTTTATTATACCCTTGCAGAGGGTAGTTGGATATAAAATCTCAGATCCCAAAATTTGAATCTCAGATCCCAAAATATAAATCGGTTTAAGCGCTGCTTGCTGCCTACTACGTCATGATCAAATCAAACAGAGCACATGCATACACACACAGACGCAACACTACATAAACTGTAAGTGTATACGTGTTGTGCTTTGCTTAGGGAATGATGGAAGAAGAAAAAATTGTAGTAAAAAGAGAAGTAATGTTTTGTTTGTGTGTTGATGAATTAAGTTGCAGGGAAACAAATTTCAAAATTATTGCCAAGGACTGCAAGGGTATAAAAACTTCGGCATTGCCGAAGGTAGCTTCTTTGATATATTTTTACTATACATACATATGTATGTACAGCTGTGTTCAAAAAAACACGAGGCCAAAATTGTAAAGAAATGGCTCGAAAATCAAAATTTTCTGACGATGCAGTGTCGAAGAACAGATCTAAATCCGATCGAAAACTTATGGATTCTGCTAAAGAAGCAACTGTCGCACTACGATACTCCGGCAAGGACAATGGACGAGCTATGGCGTCGAGTCCAAGCGGAATGGAGCATTCTATTGCACGGATTGATAGAAAAATTGATGGAGAGTATGCCCAGACCGTTGATAGCGTGATTAAAGCCAAATGCCTTTGGACTAAGTATTGAAAAAAATAATTTATCTATAAGTTTTGTTACACGAGAAAAAGTGGATACTTGCTCATTTTTAAGTTTTTTCTGGATTATTCGAGCTAAAAAAAAAAATAATGAATAAAATGTTTTGTTTTTCCATTTATATATTATTAATGAATTTTTCTTAAAAATTTGGAATCGATTAATGCATTTTTCGGGGTTTTACAGCCACTCATAGTCACAGTTTCGAAACATATATCCGCATGTGCTCGCCAATGTATATTTAATCATAATAAAATTACTACCATTTTGGATTGAACAATAAGTCCCCCACTTTCAGAAATATGCAAGGTAGTAAAATAAGGTCATTTTGAGCTGTTCGTAAAAATAGCAGCGACAACTATAATTAAAATCTGTCGATTCTAAATTATATGAAACTTCAAATTCAGGTCACCCTTGGTTCTTAGGACTTAATACTTAGTCCTGAACCAATTGTTGGCAATAGCGGGTTGTCACCTGGGCCGTACCGAATCCATCAATGCTGAACTGGCATCTGTTGCCATGTTCCTTGGATAACTTCCCAATGTTAAGCTTTATTGAACAGTTTTTTCTTCAAGAGTGGGACTTTCCTTCGACTTCGCGATATTAACTCTTGTTCTGGGGGTCCACGCCGAAAAGTGACAGTCCTTACCGACATGTTTAGATCATTTTTGACGAAATTAGAAGATGCAAACTGCTTTAACCTGCTGTATATAACAATGTGCCAGTCATCTGAATCCGTTTTTGCACGTTTTACGCCAGGTTTTTCGTTTTTTTTTCGAAGTCTAGTGCAGCAGAGAAAATCTTTGCAGAACATCCAACTAAAATTTTGGTTTTTGTTTAAAGTTTTACCTTGATTTTAAAGGTTTTGGTGCCACTTCGTCTTCTCAGCATACAAATGTGTTCCTTTTCTGACCAACATAAAAATTTTATCGTTTGTTGTCGTAAATAATAAACATAATTATCTGAATAATTAAGCTTAATTCTAGCAGATATTTACACTTTTTATTTACTTTTTACGCCATTATACGAAAAACTGCTATTTTTTTGAACAGCTAAACAAAAGTGTAAACAAAAAACTACCAAAAAAATTAAAAAAATTAACGGAATCTTTAGACCATACACCAATAAGGGTGAAATGGTATATTGAAGTCGCCAAAATGTATGTAACAGGCAGAAGGAAGCTTTTCCGACCCCATAATGTATATATATTCTTGATCAGTATCAACAGCCGAGTCGATCTAGCCATGTCCGTCTGTCCGTCCGTCCGTCCGTATGAACGCGTAGATCTCGGAGACTATAAGAGATAGATCCACCAAATTTGGTATGTAGGCTCATGTAGTATGTAGAGTGATCAAGTTTATTTCAAATTTTTGCCACGCCCCTTTCCGCCCCCGCAATAGAATTTGGTATGTATATGTGCTTAGTAAATGCGCACATTTTGTATGTATAAAGATTTTACCACGCCCATTTCCGCCCCCGCAATTTAAAAAAAACGTTTATTTCGAAAACTTTTGTAGCTAGAGACACCATATTTCGTATGTATATTTGCTTAGTAAATGAGCACATTTTATGTATAAAGATTTTCCCATGCCCCTTTTCGCCCCCGAAATTTGAAAAAATCGATTATGTCCCGTCATTTTTTACCTTGTAGAATCAAATTTAGCACCTACAGCAAAATACCAAATTTGATCAAAATCGGACTTAAAGTCGCCAAAATGTATGTAACAGGCAGAAGGAAGCTTTACCGACCCCATTAAGTATATATTTTCTTGATCAGCATCAACAGCCGAGACGATCTGTATTGGTATGTAGACTCATGTAGTATGTAAAGTGATCGAGTTTATTTCAAATTTTTGCCACGCCCCTTTCCGCCCCCTCAATTTTAAAAAAACGTTTATCTCAAAAACTATTGCAGCTAGAGACAACATATTTGGTATGTATATTTGCTTAGTAAATGCGCACATTTTGTATGTATAGAGATTTTGCCACGCCCCTTTCCCCCCCCGCAACTCAAAAAAAAACGTTTATCTCAAAAACTATTGCAGCTAGAGACACCGTATTTGGTATGTACATGTGAAGAGGTGTTGTTCGCATCAGAATGGTTATGCCCGTCCCTGGTAATTGAGAGAGCGTCTACAAGAGCATTGAGAGAGCGAATTGGAGCGAGAGTCGTCAGTTGCAGTTGAGAGTTGAAGATCGAAAGTCGTAGTCGTCAGTAGTCAGTCGAAAGTCGTCGAGAAGCTCAATCAAAGTTGATCTCAGTTGTTTTTCTTATATAACCAATGTACTGTAACCTAACCACTCAGAATCGTCTATAATACTTTAATAAACATAATCAATATAATAAACTTTACATTTGGGGGCTCGTCCCGTTCTGAGTTGGATTAGGAGTTAAAGTTGTGGAGTTGTGGTTGCTACGAATGATGCTGTACTAATACACAAAGTTCAGCCAGCAGTAAACATACAAAGTGCTTAATGACATCACGCACACCATCTAAAAAATCGAATTCGCAGAAAACGCCGAAAAAGGCGCGAAACGCAGTGGCTGTGGCGCCAATATAAGCAGACAAAGCATCATCAGTGCCGCCAAAAATTCGGCATCAGAAGCCGAAAGAGGAAAGAGAGAGACAGACAGAAACAGTGCCCGAAACAGTGATCGGAACAGTGAGCGAAGAAATCACAGAAGCAGCGACCGAAACAGCGCTTGACCTAATAAACAAAATTGAAACAGTGGAAATGGAACAAGCGATGGCTAACGCGGTGGAAATGCAAAGTCAATTGCAACAGATGATGCAATTGCTGACGCTTAAAATACAATTCGACGAGCAGCGAGAAAGCCAAGTCCGTATGGCATCGAATTGCCTTGAAAACATTGTTGGAGAATTTAATGCAACTGGCCCAAGGAAATGGTTTGAAGTTTTCGAGTACAATGCAGATGCATTTGAGCTTAACGAAAAGCAAATGTACGCACAGGCGAGAGGCAAGATGAAAGGTGTTGCCAAACTGTTTTTGGAATCAGTAAGTGTTAACAATTATGCCAATTTGAAAAGCTATCGAAGAATTTGAGTGTGAATTAAATAGCGCTGAAGTCCACCAACTGTTGAGAGAACGGAAAAAGCATAAACAGGAGTCGATTCAGGAGTATATTCTCACTATGAGAAAGATGGCCTCTGATGGGGATGTAGAAGAGCTGTTTTGCGATACATCGTAGACAATCTGTTTCTTAAGAACGAATTCAAAGTTGGTCTATATGCATGTAAAACCTTTAACGAGCTAAAGGAAGCCTATGAAATCGTGGAAAATAGGCCAAGAACGATTCAAGGAGTGGTTTTAAAACCACAACGGATATAGCAAAGACGCAGCTTCCAAAAAGGCAGTTTTGTTTTAAATTCGGATCAGCTGAACACAAAATAAAAGATTGATTGGGCGAAACAAAATGTTTTAAGTGCGATGAGAACGGACATTTTGCTAGGAATTGCCCTCTTAATGGTGGAAACGATAAAAAGGATACTCGTGGAGATTTTAAAGTCCGCAATATTGTTAACCTTCGACGAGTTAAAAAGATGTCTGTAAATGGTGTTTTGCTTGACTTGCTTGTAGACACAGGATCGGATGTGTCAATCTTCTCGGAAAGCACTGCGCAACAGTTGCCAAACATCGAAGTGCATAGGAACGAATCTACGTTGACTGGTCTAGGCAAAAAAGAAACAAAACCGACAGGCGCCTTTGTTGCCGATGTTGTTGTTGACGATCTGCATGCAACTCAGAAATTTATCATTGTGCCTGATGAGGCAATTGAGTGCAATGCCTTAATTGGATTCGACTTTTTCACATACGCCGAGGGGGAATACACCTCTTCGAAGGACGATGCCGTTGGAGACTCAAACAAGGAGTGCTTTGCAGGCTCATACAACGTCTTTGAGGTCGCCAGTGTATATGAAGCACCAACAATCTATCAAAAAGCAGTTCGCGAATTAATAGAAAGCATAGAAGAGCAGCCGAAACAAACCCAGATGGAAAGCCCAGTCAAACTTTAAATTATTCTGGATGCTACAACAATGAAGTCATTTCACCAGTCGCCATCAAGATTGTCTGCCTGCGAGGCAGAAGCAGTCAAAAATCAAGTAGACGAATGTCTGACCCAAGGGATAGTACGAAAATCCGAAAATACGAGTGTGGCTAGTCGGGTAGTTGTTGTTCAAAAGAAAAATGGTACACGAAGGATTTGCATTGATTATCGAAAACTCAACAGTATGACCCTGTCTGACCGCTTTCCGGTCCCATTGATAGAGGAAGTTCTAGAAAAGCTTCAAGCGGTCACATTCTTTTCAGTTCTGGATTTGGAAAATGGTTTTTTCCACGTGCCGGTGGAGGAGTCCAGTAAGTACCTAACAGCATTTGTAACGAAAGAGGGTGTTTTCGAATTCAATACGACGCCGTTTGGATTTAAAAATTCACCTGCCGCATTTATAAGATTTGTCAATTATGTCTTTCAAAATTTAATCAACGATAATATAATGCAGTTGTACATGGACGATATAATCGTGTATGCCCATTCCGCTGATGACTGCTTAAAGAAGACACAGAAGGTTCTGCAATTGGCTGCACAGTATAAGTTGAAAATCAATTGGAAAAAATGCAGTTTCTTACAGTCAAGAATTAACTTTCTTGGACACATCGTTTGCGGTGGGAAGATTTGGCCAGGCAAGGAAAAAACGGATGCCGTCAATCGATTTGGAACGCCCAAAAATGTTAGAGCAGTTCAGTCTTTTCTTGGACTTACCGAATTTTTCCGAAAATTCATTAAAGACTACTGCCAAATCGCAAGACCATTAACAAATTTACTTCGAAAGGATGTAAAATTTCATATAGGTGCAGCTGGACTACAATCTTTGCAGAAATTAAAGGAGTTGCTAACGAGCAGACCACTGTTGCATATATACTCGAGAGATGCTCCCACCGAGTTGCACACAGATGCACAAAGCATGGTTTTGGAGCGATGCTACTCCAAAGTTTTAACGATAAACTCGGTGTACTTTTGGAGTAAAACGACCGAATCCGAAGCTCAACGGCACAGCTACATATTAGAAGCCAAAGCTATGTATCTGGCGCTACGAAAGTTCCGGCACTACCTGATTGGAATTCACTTTAAATTAGTGACAGACTGTTCAGCGTTCAAGCAGACGACAAAGAAGGAAGACGTACCAAGAGAGGTGACATCATATGTGCTGTATTTGCAATACTTCACCTGCGATATTATTCACAAACCAGGAAAAAGTATGCAGCACGTGGATCATCTGAGCCGTTATCCACAATCAATTTATAATATATCAACGGAGGTATCGGCACGCATCAAAAAGGCGCAAAGTATTGATAACCACATTAAAGCTGTGGTAACTATTCTCAATCAACAGTCGTACGAGAATTACAAGATCAAAGGCGGTGTACTGTACAAAGCAATACATGGAAATGATTTAATCGTGGTGCCAAAATAGATGGAGAGTGAAATAATTCGAGAAGCGCACGAAACTGGTCATTTTGCTACCCGCAAGACAATGCATGCGATTTGTCAGCAGTATTGGATCCCTCATTTAGAGCGTAAGGTGTCTAATTCTATTGATAATTGTATCCGTTGTATAATTCACAGCAAAAAACTTGGCAAGCAAGAAGGTCAGATGCATTTGATTGACAAAGGAGACACCCCCTTGCATACTCTGCATATCGACCATTTGGGGCCGATGGATGCCACGTCTAAGTCGTACAAATATATCCTTGCCATGGTAGACGGATTTGCGAAATTTGTGTGGCTCTTTACCACAAAGTCAACAGGCCACGATGAAGTCATAAAAAAGCTGACAGATTGGTCTCACATATTTGGTTACCCTAAACGTATTATAACTTATAATTTATAAGTGACCGAGGTTCTGCCTTTTTGTCGAACGCATTTGCAGAATTTGTCACTCAGAATCGTCTATAATACTTTAATAAACATAATCAATATAATAAACTTTACATGTATATTTGCTTAGTAAATGCGCACATTTTGTATGTGTAAAGATTTTGCCACGCCCATTTCCGCCCCCGAAATTTGAAAAAATCGATTGCCTTGTAGAATCAAATTTGGCACACTTGAATTTGATACTAATACCCAGCAAAATACGAAATTTGATCAAAATCGGACTAAAAATAGCCAAGTTATGCATATAAACGTTTTTCCATAAGGCAGGAGTTGCCCGTTGGCGGGTGAGGCGCTAAGGTGCTCACATGCATGAGTGAGCGAGATACTAAGATACATATGCTTGTAAAAAGCAAGTGAACAGAATTTTTTTTAAAATAGGCAAATGCATTTGTTATTACAAATTTGAAATATTTGTTTTACTGGTGTATGGTATACCTAAGTCGGCGAGACGACTTACTTACTTCATTTTGTTTTCCCTATGTGTATATTCCATTTTACAAAAACAAAGCCAAAAAACTGAATCTATAAGTATGCGAAATTTTTTAGAATCTCTGTTAAGATGGCTGAGTAACGCAGAGGGTATTCTAAAATTGGTCAGATGTTTGTAACGCACAGAAGGAGACGTTTCCGGCCATGAGTGAACCAGGTCTTGACAGCGTTTGACCGGAATTTTCTACCAGGACTCCTGGATTACTTTAAATCTTTAGTTGGTTTTACAACAGCAACTGTTTTTATAATGCTAAACCAAAGATTTTTAATAGGGTTTAGGCCTGGTGACCGTGCCAGACACTCTATTATATATAGAAAATTCTCTAGGAACCACTGCTTGGCTCAATATTGTGGTGTGCTTTGAGTCGTTGTCTTGTTGAAAGACCCGGATAAGTGGCATATTATCCTCAGCATATGGTAGCATCACCGTCTTTAAGGTATTTACATAATCATGCCGATCCATAATGGACTTGAGCACTATATAAGACCGACAACATAATAATAAACACAGCCCCATAACATGCCACTGGATCCGCTAAGTTTAACAGTGCTCAGGGTGAATTTGGAGTTCTGTGAATGTTGGAGGTATGCTCAAGAGCCTTTTCCACCATACATTACAACTTTACTTTCATCAGTCCATAGCAGGTGTCTCCACTTTTGGACAGGATATTTCTCATGACCCCACTCTTGGGGTTGAGGCTTTTAAATTGTTCTTCAGAAGGGATTTGCGAACTATTTGGGCGCTAGTCGAGATGTTCAAGTCATTTTCCTGATCGTTTACAGCCTTAAAAGGATCCCTATTGCTCTCTCGGATTAAGGAACCGACTTCTTGCTGCTTCAGTTTTGGCTTTCCTACGCAAGTTTCAGACTTCTGTTTGAAATTGATCGCATTCGGAATCATAATGATCGAATAAACAACAAATTTTCAAACTTAAGTATACAATTATCCCTCCAAATTTGGTTTTTGGATGAGTTTTCGCTATTTCACAGTGCAGTGTTTTCTTCGACCCATTATTTTGAAAAGTTTCGGATTTTTTTTTAGTGCTAGTGCTATTAAAATTGACTTTGATCCTACGCAAGTTTCAGACTTCTGTTTGAAATTGATCGCATTCGGAATCATAATGATCGAATAAACAACAAATTTTCAAACTTAAGTATACAATTATCCCTCCAAATTTGGTTTTTGGATGAGTTTTCGCTATTTCACAGTGCAGTGTTTTCTTCGACCCATTATTTTGAAAAGTTTCGGATTTTTTTTTAGTGCTAGTGCTATTAAAATTGACTTTGATCCACTGACTGTTGAACATGTGATTTTTAGAATGCAATTCTGCGAAATATAACGGTATTTTGCAAAATACTGCAAGTGGTGCTATTTTTAGTTTCGGGTATTTTTAGAGTATGTCAAGAAGTTCTTTAAAAATTTTCCAAACCGCTGGATATTATTATAATTTTTTTTTTGCTTTCATTCGTAGATATAATTCTACGTTTAAAAACGTATTCACATGTTCCTTAAACCTCTCAATGAAACTATGAATCCTTTCAACATATTTCCTAAGCAAATGGTGCTATTTTTAAGTTCGCAACTGTAAAACCTCAGATACCAAAATTTGAATCTGATCGGATAAATAGAACACAAGTTATAGTCAATATAAATAGTTTGAATATCAATATAGTAGTTTGAAAAATATTTGAGCATTTTCATAATACGACAACTAATGCTGTTGATGAATGAAATTTCACTTTTGTTATCGGATAAAATATAATAAAGAACTGCAAGGGTATATAAACTTCGGCAAAGTCGAAGTTAGCTTCTTTGATATTTTTTACAAATTCTGTTCACATGCATACGAGTACCCTAGTGCCGCACCAGCCAACGGCCAACTCCGGCCTTATGGAACTTCTTGACATACTCAAAAAATACCCGAAACTAAAATTAGCACCTCTTTTTAAAAATTTACTTAAAATGAAAAGAAAAGAAAAAAAACAAAATTTAGTAATAAGTTATGATTCGCTATAAAAATTATTAACAAATTATAACTCAATACTTGGTTGGATTGCCCTTAGGGGCAAAATCCGCTGCACAACGTTTTGGCTTTAAGTGAACCAGGCGTTGACAGCGTTTGACCGGTATTTTCTTCCAGGACTCCTGGATTACTTCATATTTTTACTTGGTTTTACAACAGCAACTGCTTTTATAATGTCAGACCAAAGATTTTCAATAGGGTTTAGGCCTGGTGACCGTGCTAGATACTATTAAATATAGAGAATTCTCTGAGAACCACTGCTTGGCTTTCATACTGGCGTTTTTTCGGTCGTTGTCTTGTTGAAAGACCCGTATAAGTGGCATATTATCCTCAGCGTATTGCAGCATCACTGTCTCCAAGGTATTTACATAAAAATGCCGATCCATAATGGAATTGACGCACTATATAAGACCGACAACATAATAATAAAAACAGCCCCATAACATGACACTGGATCCGCTAGGTTTAATAGTGCTCAGGGTGTATTTGGAATTCTGTGGATGCGGAAGGTATATTCTAGAGCCTTTTCCACCATACATGACAAATTTACTTTCATCAGTCCATAGCAGGTGTCTCCATGATCTTTAGCAAACTTAAGGCGATTGGCAATATGTCTCGCGTTCAAAAGTGGAACCATTCTTGGGGTTCAGGCTTTTAAATTGTTCTTCTGATGGTATTTGCGAACTATTTGGGCGCTAGTCGAAATGTTCGAAGTCATTTTCCTGATCGTTTACAGCCTTAAAACGATCCCTATTGCTCTCTCGGATTAAGCAACCTACTTCTTTCAGCTTCAGTTTTGGCTTTCGTACGCGGGTTTCAGACTTCTGTTTGAAATTGATCGCATTCCTAAACTTAATAATCGAACAACCAATAAATTTTCAAACTCCATTTCCAAAATCTGGTTTTTGGATGATTTTTCGCATTTTCACAGGGGCAGTGTTTCGAAAAGTTTCCGATTTTTTTTTTAGTGCTAGCGCTTTTTCACAGGGTCAGTAATATGAAAAGTTTCTGATTTTTTGAAGTGAAAACTTCTTTAGAATCGTTGGGAGTGATTTGAGACTCGATGAAATGAAAAAGCGACACTAAAAAGAGACATACATATAGATCTTATAGTATATAGCCTGCGAGAGAATGAGATAGAACAGAGTTATATAGCGTTCCTTATTCTCCGTCTCCTCTTTGTGCGGTGCTTCGTAGCCTCCCCACTCTTGGCTACGAAGCGTTATATGTTGATATACGTATATGTGTGTGGCTGCGTACTGCTGAGCCACGCTAGTAGAGTGAGTATTGTAGTATGTATACTACGCTGCCTAATACTTGCTTTAGTGTTAGTTCAAGCGTCATACGTATGTATGTTTGTATGTATGCTAGTACGTATGTGTGCGCGCCTGCGTATTACGGAGCTACGGTGAGCGAGAAGGCATTATATATAGCTATACTACACTACCTAATACTTGCTTAGACCAAGCGTCCTACGAATGTTTGTGTGTATGTTAGTACGTCTGTGTAATACACGCGTTACGACGCTCATAATAGCAACCGCGTGTGCTGTATTGCGTCCGTATTTTTATATTCGTAAATATTTTCATTTTTAAATATTTACCGCAATTATGCCGAAAAATAATGCAGAAAAGTGTCGTGAATATCGACAGAAAAAATAAATAGCATCACGGAATTCATTCATGAAAATTTAATAAAGTATACACCAGAAGTATCGCGGATACTTAGAAAAGATTACGATAAAGTTCCAATGATTTTAAGTGGTGATTTTAACGTAAATTTTGCATTGGACACAGCGGTTCCTTTAATTGACTTTCTCAATACAACATTCAGTTTAAAAATGTGTAACAATCGCACTGAATCAACAACACGATCAAAAACAACAATTGACGCGGTATTTCAAAGATATGTTGACAACATCGAAACCAAAGCATTTGTATCATATTTTAGCTATCATAAGCCACTCGTATCATTTGTTGAAATTGAAAACATTGAGGATGAATAATAATAAAATGAAGAAAATAAAATATGACCTTTATAGCAATATTATAATGAACCTATAATTATCCCGCTCCTAATGCTGCTTTCGTCTCATTCTCTCTCAGTTTGTTTTACGGAAGGTTTCACTTCTATCGTGTCTAACCGTTAGACGCACTTTTTTTTTTAGTGCTAGTGCTTTCAAAATTGACTTTGATCCAGGGACTGTTAAACATGTGTTTTTTACAATGCAATTCTGCGAAATATGACGGTATTTTGCAAAATACTGCAAGTGGTGCAATTTTTAGTTTCGGGTATTTTTTGACTATGTCAAGTTCTTTAAAAAATTTTGAAACCGCTGTATATTATTATATTTTTTTTTTTGCTTTCATTAGTAGGTAATATTCTACGATTAAAAACGTATTCACATGTTCCTTAAACCTCTCAATAAAACTATGAATCCTTTGAACACATTTCCTAAGCAAGTGCTATTTTTAAGTTCGCAGCTGTATAATGATATCCTCGAAAAACGTTAGTTCTTCAAACAAAATAAAATACTACAATTTTACGCCTAATTTTCCTATTTTTAACAAAAAATGGCAGATGTACGATTTCCAGTGACAGCATGTTTTCTTACAAATGGGATTGCCAATCCTGTTCGTTCGACTATATTATTAAAATATTTTACTTTACCTCTGTTTTAAAGCATATTTTGTACAAAAATGTTGATTACTTTAAAATTTATGAAACAATTTATCCACAATAGGTGTTACCATTTGCAGTAGCGTTCACAATAGGTGTTACCATTTGCACTAGCGTTTGCTGAACATATACATATGTATAAGTATATTGAGTGTAACTTGTTCTATTTATCCGATCTGATTGAAATTTTGCGATCTGATGTTTTATATAAATATCAAAGAAGCTAACTTCGGCAATGCCGAAGTTTATATACCCTTGCAGTCCTTGGCAATAATTTTTTTACATTTTGAAATTTCTTTCCTTGCAACTAAATTCTTCAATACACAAACAAAACGTTTAAATTATTTCTCTTTTTACTACAAATTTTTCCATCATTCCCTAAGCAAAGCACAACACGCATACACATACAGTTTGTGTAGCGCTGCGTCTGTGTGTGTGTATGCATATGCTCTGTTTGATTTGCTGATGACGTAGTAGGCAGCAAGCAGCGCTGCCGGCAGCGCTTGAACCGATTTGTACTGACTGTAACTTGTGTTCTATTTATCCGATCAGGTTAAAATTTTGGGATCTAAGAAATTATACCAAATTCTATTATATTGGTAAATTTCATGGGGATACTCTAATTTTTGCCAAAAATTTTGTTCCAGAGCTATATGATATAGTAGTCCGGTGCTCACAATTTTCATACTTTATCTCACACAGGTAATAAAGAGTCCCCAAAAAAAATATCAACCCGATATCTCTTAAGATGGCTGAGTAAAACGCGTACGCACAGACGGTCGGACAGACGGTCAGACGGACATGGCTATATCGACTCAGCTTTTCATGCTGATCAAGAATATATATACTTTATGGGGTCGGAAACGTCTCCTTCTGTGCGTTACAAACATCTGACCAATTTTATAATACCCTCTGCAAGGGTATAAAAATATCAAAGAAGCTAACTTCGGCTATGCCGAAGTTTTTCTACCCTTGCAGTCCTTGGCAATAATATTTTTACATTGTAAAATTTCTTGTCCTAAAACTCAATTATTACTCTTTTTACTACAATTTTTTCTTCTTCTTCCATCATTCCCTAAGCAAAGCACGGCACGCATACACATACATTTGATGATGACGTAGGCTGCAGGCAGATTTGAGGCGATTTATATTGACTGTAACATGTGATCTATTTATCCGAACAGATTCAAATTTTGGGATCTGAGATTTTATATCCAATACTATCGTATTGGTAAATTTCATGGAGATACTCCAATTTTTTCAAAAATGTTTCTTCTAGAGCTATATGATATAGTGGTCCGATCCTGACAATTTTCATACTTTATCAGCTCCGGGCTAAAAGTAGCTCAAATTCCATTATTTCATTCCGATAGCTCTTATGATGGCAGCGTGAAGTTAATTTGCACAGACGGACGGACATGGCTATATCGACTCAGTTTCTCATGCTGATCAAGAATGTGCTATGTACATAGCTGATCGCAACTAAAATTATAGCCCTGCGAAGTATAACTTTGCGAAATCCATGGGTTTTTGTATGTAAAATGCACCTTTATACTTTTCAACAGCATTTGCGCCTTCTGACGCCATTTGAAGTAATGTGATGGGTCTTTTTGGAATACAACATAGTTCTCTATTCCTTAAGGGACATTTTGCGATGTATTTCGTCCTTTTCTGCCCACTAGTTTTGTTTTTTGAAGGACTTTTTTAAGGATACTCTGAAACGGGCATTAAGTTACCCGATTTTTTTTTAGATTAGATCCTGTTTATAAAACTCTGAGCAATAAGGAAGACCTACAAAGAAGCAATTTGTCAAAAAAGTCTTGAAAAATACAAAAAATCATTGTTTTTTAATGTTATTAAGAGGAGGGAATTAGGTGTATGTAGACTTTTTTCCCATCACTTTTTCTGTTTTTTGCCAATAACTTTGATTGTTTAAAATTTTTTGAAATTTTTTTTTCTCGCATAGAGTTAACTTTTGGGCCTCTAAATTATGGCATAATTACATTTTTAATTTTTAGAGCAAAAAGCCGAATTATACCAAAATTGGAGGTGTATGTTGACTTTTTTCCTTGACTGTATGTGTATGCAAGTACCTATGCATAAGTACGTATGTATGTATGTATGTATGGACACCCATAAATATGCATATTTTTACCTCCTTTTCAATTTCTCTTTGTTGCTGCATTATTAGTTCGTCACGGTTTGCATCGTTTGCTTTAAAGGTTTCCATCTTTGCAAATGCAAATTATAAATACAATATGTGTAATTAATAAAAATATTTATTTGTAAGAATACAATTATTTTATTTATCATAAACACTCCAAATTTGGGTTAATAGTCAATAAATTTCCCTAGGTTTAGTAAACTGCCTAGTTGCCAATAGCCTATTTCCACAGAAACATTTATAAATATTCCCAACAATATTACCCTATTTCCACAAAAAACCTTTTCGATATTTTATAGTTTTTTAAATTCCCATATAAAAAGGAACAATTCATTGATGTGATCAGGAATATATTGAAGCCCGATTTTCTTTGGCAGCCCTCCATTATCTCTTTGGGAAATGGTGCGTTATAGCCATTCCCGATCTGGTAGGCAAATGTTTATGTTGCATAGTGTTGATTCGGTGCCTGATTAGTCCAAGCTGGGTAGGCTTATTAATAGGTGTGTCAGTTGTAGCCCTGGCATTTATCTCTGTCTTCAGGTCAGGAAGAAAGCTCAGAACAATGCATATACCCGAGTGGATAAATAAAAACAAGTAATCATATATATGATATATATCATATATGCGTGTGTGTGTATTGTCTGGACGTTGACGCGTACAATGCGAAGTACGTTCAAGTGGCCCTTACGACACCAGGACATAGCCTGTTTCGCGCGAGCCCAAGCAGAGCGCTGTCCACCTCCCGCCCAACCGACCGTGGGGCGCAGCCGTATATCGGACGGCACGATCGCGTGGACAAATACAAGTATAACGGACAAACAATTAAAAATTAGATTAACTACAGCTAATTACGAGCTAAATGTGCTAAAATAGAGGTTTTCACAAGAGAAAGAGAGGCTTCTGAACTGATTACGGGATACAGAAGATTGTAATCAGAACATAGGACTCGAAAAGGTTCATGCAAAGAATAGTTAGAACTACAATGTTTAAAAGATAGAGGAATAAAATTTCTAGTAGGTCTACGGGGTACAGATAGGTTTAACTGGTTCAATAGCTCAGGAGAGTCTATTTCACCTATTAAAAGTTTATGAATAAAGATAGCACCAAGCATTACTCTACGATTAATTAATGAAGGAAGATTGATTAAAATAAGCCTACTGGAGTATGATGGCAAATTGACATTGCGATCCCAATTTAGACCACGAAGAGCAAATAGCAGAAATTGCTTTTGAACAGATTCAATCTTACTGTGGTGCGTCTCATATTGAGGTGACCATATGCAAGATCCGTACTCTAAGATAGGACAGATTAATGAAGTATATAGAAGTTTGGTTGTGTACGGATCGTCAAACACAAACCCAAGAACATTCATAGCTTTACTAACCTACTAGATCTAGTGATCTGTTCCGACTATTTTGGACAGGATTTATTTGAGTTAGGGACAACTCAAACAGACCATCAATGAAACAATGTGACGAGGAGGGCAACAGTAATAAAGAATCATATGAGAGGGTCCAGGCAATCTCAGGTAAATTAAAATCTCCCAGAACAACAAACAAGTCTTTGTCAGAGATATATGAGGAAACAAGTTGAATAGCTTCCAAATGGTGAATGTATACTGCCAAGTCGGACTGTGGTGGAATATACGAACAAGTAATATAGGCAGAAAAAGAATTAAGAGAAATTTTAACACAAACAAATTCAATCTCCTGATTGGAAGACTGTACAATTTCAGACGAGAACGCCGAATCAACAGCGATCAAAACACCACCACCATTACGGATAGTCCGATCATGTCTATATATTAAATATTTTGAGGGGAGAATTGAAGCATCGGCAATATCAGGCTTCAGCCAAGTCTCAGTAAAGGCAAGAATATGAAAGTCAAAAGCTAAACTATCTACATAGAGTCTAGAGAGTTTAGACTTTAGTCCCCGTACGTTCTGATAGGCCAGAGTTAGGGACGAAATTAGTTTTTTGACTCGCCAACAGGTGCAGACGAGCCGGAAGGAACGTTATTCACAGAGGCAGGTAGCAGGCTAATCGGAGGCCGATTCTTCTTTTTTATTGTATACTCTTTTACAATGAGGTGTTCCGGCCAAAAGTCTTTATGACATATTTGCCCAAAAAGATCTGGGGAGACACTTATTTTAAAGGACGAAATGTCCCGAGTATATGAAAAACGGAACTTTTCCACAGCAATGTTTGGTGCTTGAACTTTGCCATGGATGTAGGCTATGACTTTTTCAGAAGAAGTATTGGGATCAAGCCGCGAAATAAAAATTTGCTTTTTGGGTGGAACTACAACAAGGGAACTAGAAGTGCCAGGCACAGCAGTAGCAGCAACAGCAGATGCAGCAGCAGCTGAAGCAGCCAACACTTTACTAGCTCCTCTTGTAACTACTTTATTGGCAATATTCCTGGAAACGGATGTTTGCCCGGACGGTTCGGAAACTACAACCGATATCGTGTTAGTAGGTGGGATACTGTCTCCAGGGGAAATGGGAAGAGACTCCACACCTTCCAAAGCCGGACTCCTAAACGATATCAGCTGCTGTGCATCTGGTGACATAGGGTCATTGTCGGAAGCCGGAACTGGTAGAGAACGATGTGCCGACGGACTGAGAGACGCGCCCTGAAATCTGGCCCTCTTTCGGGTCGGAGATTCAATCAAAAGTTTAGAACTTCTGAATTGAACCTCCATCGCCAAAAGCTCTTCTTGGAGCTTATGAACGCCAGCTGACAGAGTTTTAAAGGCATCCCCAGTTCGTTTTATAAAACTTCGCATCTCGAGCTCCAAGCCACGACACGAATCACAGCCCTATTTAAGGCCGCCACCCTGTGCAATGCTATCCCGCACCTTGACTGTATAACCAGCACATTTAAAGTGCATTATATTGTCACACAGCCAACAGTAAAGAAAGTCTTCACTGGTCTTGCTGGGATTATTGCAATTATATTTGCAACAGACAGACATTATTAAATAATTGATTTATCACGAACAAATTATAAATCAATATGTAAATAGAAAGGGAAATGTTAAATTAAGAGAGGCGTATACAAACCAAAGCAAAAGCTAACTGCAATATGCAAATTAGAAAGAGAAGAAAAAGAGAATATTTATTATTTTTTTGTATTACAACACACAAGTTAACGGCCGCGAGCGCGATCAAAAGAGAAAGCAGAAGAATAGAGAGCACCAACACCACACAAACAAAAACAAACTATGAACTGTAAATTGAGAGCGCGGGTGGGAGCAAAGAAATAGAACGAAATCAAAAAGTAAGCAGCGCAACAACAAAATTATATTTGCGTTTGTTAAAGTTTTGATATTAATAAATATAAATGTTAATAAATTTAACACAAACTTCGCGATGAGTATAGTGAATTATTAAAAATTGATAAAACAATGAATTTAAATTGAATATTATAGATAAACTTCACAAAAGAACGAAAGACAGTAATTAAGCGAGAGCGCAAAAAAAACACGACCGACTTCGATGAGTGACAATATGTGTATGTATTTACATACATACATTCATGTCTTATCAGCATCCTTTCAGTAGCTTTTCGACTAAATGGAAATCAAACATAATATACTGTCTGTATTTACATATGTAATATGTAAATGTATGTAAATTATGATGTTGGGTCCATACACTGGCTCCTGTTGAGGGTTACCGTTGATAGGATCCAACTTATGAGAGGATTTAGGTTGATTAGGATAAGATACGACTAAGTATCTGTCACTGTCCTTGTGGATCAGCAATATATTAGAGATTATAATTTTTGTTACGGCCAAGTGCCGGTGTTATGTGTCTTTATTGTTTAAATGGTTATACAAAACTGAATATGTTGAAGGAAATAAAAGAGAACTAAACCTAAGTACATAAATGGGAATATGAGTCTAAAGCTAAATACATAAGAAGTAAATATGTAAGGCGTATGGTCATGCTATGGGCTCTAGGTCACACGCTGTGTCAGCACATTTATGTTTATATGGAATTCGTCACATCGACGTTGCATCTGCATAGATTGCTCTAAGACTCAGTGCGAGAGCAGTTCGCTGGATTGTTTGTTAACTTCTCCCCTTGTAAGTTAATTGCCGTCCTCGGTAATGCATGACTATTGGACGAATCTTTGCAATTTAGCAGCTGACTTCCTCTCGTACCTGTAATGACCAGGTAGGGATCCGTTGGATATTATATCATCATTCAGCTCCCGGATGGCGTGTAGGTTGAGTTCATTCATTCGCTGTAGCAGAGGTAGACTTAACACATGATCGTGTCCAGTTATATGCAGTAAATGGTCCCGTTTATCATAGCGCTATTCTCAAACGTTATAAGATGGGTTCCGTTGGCGTGTAACGTTTGGGCATCATCTACGCTGATGCTCGCAAGCTTGTTGACAATAATTATCGCTTCCTCAACCCTTGTAATAGGCTGCGTACGGCATAAAGTTGATTGCCCTGAATGTAGTCCGCGAGCGCATGTGTCATGCTAAGCCAGTTTGCAAAATGTTGCGTGATTGTTGGTAACGCATTCTGTGACCGCCTTCACTCCGTCGTCGCATTCTGCCACTACATTGTCGTGTATCTGTAGTCTGGTGTCCCATGTATCACAGGGAAAATAATCACCTTTTTACATAAAAGTTTAATTCTAGGGTTATCTATAATTATATGGATGGTGCTATCGCACTGAAATATTTTAATGTTGGACACTGTCATTAAATTGACTATGGAGACTGTTGTGAACTGTTCGGTAAAAATAGATTTTAAATCTTGGCATGTGTGACAGTAAGTATAAGGTCCTGAATTTCTGTAATGAGCATTCTATTTCTTGCTACTAACGTTTCGTATAAGTGTGGGATATCGGTAAATTCACCACTTCTGGATTGTATTATTTTGTTAACAGTATTTGTAAGTAAATTAATGTGGTATTTATTTATATTCCGGTTTCGTTATTGGCATTGATGTAAGTGTTACAATTAAAAATTATGGCTTTTACAAAATAAACGGACTGTAGGTCTATCCCGAAACGTGTGCTCGCTATCGTTGCAAACTTAGAAGTCAGTGTGACCGTCTTTTTTATTATATTCTGCTGGCTTAGCACTACGAACTGGCTTTTGAAACGATGACCGCTTCTGGTTCTTTTCTTGTCTGTCGGTGCCTGATCACCGGTTCCTACATTCGGCCCTCCTGACTTTTCATTCGACTCGAATGAAGTTTCCCAAGGTTTCATGAACTCGGCCACAGTTGATGTTTTAGTGGGCCCTTCCCTATTTTTTCCACCTCATATCTTCCATGTTTCTGGACTGATACTACCTTGTACGGCCCAAAGTATTTTCCTTTAAGCTTAAGACCTACCCCGTACTGTGTCCGCTTTATCGCTACTAACTCGTTAGGTCTATATATCCTTTCGATCTTTCGTTTTGCATCAAAGGACTTTCGATTTTCGTCCTGTAGGACTTTAATATTTTCAATCACCCTATCTCGGATCTCTTTACGTTCCTCACCCAACTCGTTTACTATGCATTCTATAATACGCTCTCTTAGCTCTGCATCTTCGGGAACTCTCATATCCAAACCTGTTAGTATCTTAAACGAACTCACTTTGGTGCTTCTTGGCTCAGTGTTGGTTATTAGTTGTTGTACCTTGCCTACATGCTTATACCAGGTTGCTGGACTTTCCAAACTCAATTTCGTTAACATGGGTACAATGATGTTGTGCATTCTTTTGACCTGCCCGTTTCCCCGCGGAACACCAGTTGTAATTAATAAATGTTGTATGTTATTGTCCTTACAATACTGTTCAAACAAATGTGACGTAAACGCCGTTCCCCTATCGGTCACTACTCTCACTGGGTTACCGAATATATTTGCTTGTTTTTCCAAATGATTTACGACTTCCTCTGCCCCGGTACTTCGGGTAGGATATAACCATACGAACTTACTAAAACCATCGACAACTACTAACAAATGATTGTACCTCTTCTTAGTGAGGTCCATCGGCCCCACATGGTCAATATGATATGTAACTAGAGGTTGATCTCCCTTATCAATCGCTGTCAGATACCCTTCATTCCTACCGATTTTCGCATTTGTTATAATACACTGTAAGCAACTCTCAACTAATCGTATAACTTTTCCTTTCAATTTTCGAATGAAGTATGATTTTTCGACCAATAACTGTGTTTTCTTTGCTGAGAAATGTCCTTGTTTATGGGCAAGTAAGATAACTTCATTCTCCATCTGCTCGGGTACTACGATCAACTGCTTATTGGCATCTTTGAACAAGACCTCATTCAAAATATAGAAATCCTCATACACGCCCTTTTCAACAAGACTCCTTACAGCATTTGTCCAATCATCAACCAATTGAGCTTCTTTCAGACGATGAATAATACTATCCGATATTGAATAACAGGCGACTCGACTCAAAGCATCTACATGCCTCATCCTTGATCCTGACCGATGCTCTAGACTGTAACTAAAATCTTGCAAGAACATGGCCCACCGGGCTACTCTCAAGGGAACTTCCTGTTTTTTCATGGTCATAGTAAATGCATTACAGTCTGTAACTATAGTGAACTGCAAGCCAAGAATGTAAACTCGCCACTTCTTTAGAGCCTCAATTATGGCTAGAACTTCTAACTCGTATGAATGATAATTCTGCTCACATGCCTTCGTTTTTCGACTCATGTACTGAATTGGATGGAACAAATTATCCTCAGTATTTTTCTGCATTAGAATTGCCCCATAACCATATTTTGACGCGTATGCATGGACCTCTGTTTGCGCTTTCGGATTATACAACTTCAATACCGACTCACTCGTTAATGCTGCCTTCAATCGTTCAAATGATATCTCCTCGATCTCGCTGAACACAAATTTACTATCCTTCCTTAGCAAATCGGAAAGTGGCTGCGCCATTAAAGCATATTCCTCAATGAATTTCGCCATTAAAGCATATTCCTCAATAAATTTTTGGAAATACGATGTTAAACCGAGAAACCTTTGCACTGCTTTCTTATCCTGCGGTCTTGGGAAATTGTGTACCGACGAAATTTTCTCTTCACTCGGTTTTATTATCCCTTCACTAATCACGTATCCTAGAGAATTGACTTGATTTTGAAGAATCTGACACTTTTTCCAGTTTAGCTGTAATCCATTCTTCTCAGCTACCCCCAAAACTAATTTAATTCTTGACATTCCCTCTTCAATGTCCTTGCTTGGAATGATTATGTCATCCATATATACGATCGCTATACATTTTTGAATCAACTCCTGCATTGCTGCCATCATGAATCTCGTAAAGACCGCTGGAAAGTTTGAGATACCAAACGGTACATATAAGAATTAGTACTGTTCTTTCTGAGTAACAAATGCAGTGAACTTTTGCGAACTTGCTTCTACTGGTACATGAAAATATCCATTTTTCAAGTCCAGTGTAGTAAAAACTTTTCTTCCTTGCAATTGATCAATTACACTGTCCATCAAAACTATCGGAAAATTATCGCGAATTATCTTTTCATTCAATTTTCTATAATCGCAGCACAACCTTTTAGCTCCGTTTGCTACCAATACTATAGGGGATGCATACATCGATGTACTATCTCGAATAATTCCTTCCTCAAGCCATTCTTGTATCTGATTGTCTACAATCTGCTGATCGCAGTAGGCCAACCGCCTGGGTGTTGGTATACGGGAATATCATCTTTCAAAATAATTCTCATTTCAGTCTTCGCATCAGGATTGCGTTTTGGCTTGTATCGCTGAACTATCATTTCGACCTCTTTAGCCTGTTCTTGATTTAAATGAGACAACTCTAAACCGATTTCGTCCTTCCCTTCAAAAACTGTGCAGACATCTTCAAATTGCTTCATCCAATCCTCAACAGATTCAGTCTTTTCTTCTACTACCTTTTGCTCATTGCTAATTAAAAACTGAGTGCCATTTTTTGTTACCTTCATGTCAACACTATCAAGAATCGTTCTTCCCAAAATAGCGTCAAACCCCATGTCCTCATCGGGAACTACATGAAACTCAACTACTATTTTAATTTTGTCAATGATCACCATTAAAGAGAAACTACCAAACGTTAAAATTTTCGCATCTCCTATTCCTACCAAACACTTTCCAGAACCTGTTAGTTGTTTAACTCCTAGCTTCCAAAAAACACTTCGACGAATCAAGCACATATCTGCTCCTGTATCTATGAGCCCTTTAAATTCAATATTCTCATAGCTAACCTTCTTTAGTTCTAACACAGACGGGGTGATCGTACTCGAGCTACCTTCAACTTTGTCATGTTGAATAACATTTGCTTGCTTCTCTCGTTTAATCTGTGTTTTGATGCTACCTTGAGCTGCACGATGACCTGACTGACCGCATTTGAAACACTTTCGATCGAACTTAGGAGAATCTTTTCTTAAATGAGTCGCCTCTCCGCAACCAAAACATTTTCTCTCTCGAGCCTGTACTGCCTGTGGTCCACTTGAACCATATGCCTTACTTTCAAATCTGTTTGCTGCCTTGTATGAATCACGTCCCTTCTTATAAACTTCGATTTGAAACTTTAACTCTGAAATATTACGAGCTTGGAATAACATAATTTTGTTAGTTTTTGTATCCGGAATACCTTTAACGAAGTACTCTATCAGACTCTCCTCATCTACGTCTACCGGCTTCGCAATTTCCATTTAACTTCTTATGGACTGCAGCTGAAGATATTCTTACACTAAACTCAGCACGAAGAGCTGTTTTCAAGGAGCTCCAGTTTTTAATATTTCTCTGACTCCTTATGAAAGATTTTGCCGCCCCACACAATAACTGTTTTCCATACACAAATAACTGTAATTCATTCCACTGTACCGTGGCTGTACATTTTTCTAGTTCTTCAATCCATTGAGCAATGTTAGGAATATCTGAACCAGAATACTGTGACACGCTGTCCTCAACATCTTTCAAAGTAAACCATGATCTCTCGGGTCTACCTACGTTTGCTGCAATCTCTAGTCCCCCATTCGCTGTTATAACTGACTAATCGTCTGATTCCTCATCTTCCTCCTGCAAACCATAATGGGTAAGTAACCTATTCTGCAAATCCCGTTTCCTGCCAGTCGTAGGGAGCCCTAGTTCGGATAATTTCGATCGCAAAGCCACCACGCTTAGAGCCAGAATCTCTGCAAGCTCCATCTCAATTGCCAAACTTAAAATTACGTACACTTCTTCTAATACTATGTTAGTATTATTTTCTAGCTTTGAAAATTGTTATCAGTCATCGCTAGTTCTGAATAACATACGCTTTTCCCGTCTTTCGTTGGTCCCACGTCGCTCTGCTTTGTCGTCGTCTTCGATTGATCGATTTTATTCGTCTTATCGCCAAATTCCATCCGAAATCCTCTCTTAGCAACAATACTGCAGTTTCTCGCCAACCTTCGAGTTGTTGCCACTGCCAAAACTTTCTCACGCCGCCGCCACCAGATTTTGATCACGCCACCACCACCACTCCTAGAACTCAACGCTAGTTTCTGTTGTCCACCGTCGCTACCAACGCAGTTCACTCCTAGAACTCAACGCTAGTCTCTGTTGTTCAAGCCGTCGCCACCAGATTTTGATCACACCACCACCACCAACGCAGTTCACTCCTAGAACTCAACGCTAGTTTCTGTTGTCCAAGCCGCCGCCACCAGATTTTGATCACATCACCACCACCAACGCAGTTCACTCCTAGAACTCAACGCTAGTCTCTGTTGTCCACCGTCGCCACCAACGCAGTTCACTCCTGGAACTCAACGCTAGTCTCCGTTGTTCAAGCCGTCGCCACCAGATTTTGTCCACCAACACCACCAGATTTTGTCCACCGCCACTACTAACGCAGTTCACTCCTAGAACTCAACGCTAGTTTCTGTAGACTTCAAGTTTCGTTGCGTCCGGCCTTGGCCAACCGCTGTACACTTCTCCAACAGTTAACAAAGCCTCGAAACGTTGTTACCACCAACACTGGCAAACTACTGTACACTTCTCCAGCAATTTACACAGCCTCCGTTGTGGCAGCCTTGTATCATTTTGCAACCTTGAATCAATCTTGCAACCGGAATCGTTGTAGCCACAATCCTCTCTAGCGCCGTACACTTCTCCAGCGCTCTCTATTGTGCACTTAGATCCGTTCCTGCCTTGCCTTTCGATCCGTTCCTGCGCTGTGCCCTGTAGTGTTTCATTAACGCGGGCAAAAGATTTTTAACATGTTTTATGTCTACTTCTATAAATTTTCGCATGTTCGTCAAGGGAAATAACTCAGCCAGTTTTATCGTACCGTCTATGATTTTCGTGAATTCGGTCAGGTTCGTCGAGTGTCTTAGATAGCTGCGTTGCTCCCATATTAAAACATTGCCGTCTAGCACGGGAATGTAATTTGCATTGGAGTAGTCGGTAATGCGTGCCTCTGCTGCGGCTCGGACTGTCAGTATTAACGTGAGTAACCTATGGGGAATGTAGACAAGGACTATAGTGACTTTGTGGTTTGGTGTAGCAAATAAAGATCTTGATCAAAATTACTTCAAATTGTCCTTATAGACCACAGAAGTACAGAAGTTCCCAGGTATGCTTGTACGCGTTCCTCAGAACACAACGGTGATAATTTGTTTCCCAACTTTTTTTGTTCTTAATAAATACCTTGTCACCTACGTCAATACCCTATTTTGCCTATTTTGCAAATCAGTGCGTTGTCTATTGGCTTTTCTTCTGTAACCGAATGAATTGTTTTATTATATTCTATTGCTGATCTTACTTTATTACTTTTCATGCATGTGGCTATCTCTAGCAATGTACTGTGGAATTGTTCCACTTGTCCATTTACTACGTCTATTTCGAATTGAAGTAATCGTCTCTGAATAAATTGTCTATATTTTTGGAAAATTTAAGATGATTTCATTGGTTACTTTGGCCATTTTTGGGAAGTAATACTCCCGAAGTATTTGTTTGATATTTTCTTGCGCCGCTCTATGTGCGCGATTATGTTCGGTATTAACTATCTGAATTTGATCATCTTTGCTGGTTATATCAGTTACTATATTCTTGCAATGCCAACAATTTTTTGGGGGAAAAGTCGCACTAATTCACGTTAAAAGGCGGCTAATGTAGGAAGATCGCAATGGAAATCGTTTACAAAATCACGGTTCACTACAAGCTGTGAGGATTCAAGGAGATCGTTCTTGTCTGTGAATTGTATCACATGGCGAGTTTTGCTATCGAATAGAATTAGTCTCCGATGCAAGTTGTAGTGCGCCTCTTCTAGGATTATTTGGTTCCTAAATAAATTAACAGGCTTGTCCGTTGTCTCGATTGTGTAGGTCAAGGAAAGCACACTGTGGAGGGTGGCAGCACATGATTGTATTTCATCTTGTAGGGCATTCACATTTTGCTATCATAGGCATCTGCCTCCAGGTTTTCTTTCCCTGGCTTGTAAAGAATGAGCGTTACGTTCTTTAATAAATGCCATCCACTTTTTTATTCTTGCATTTGTGTTTTTTTGTGACACAGAAAATGTGAGCGTTTGGTGATCTGTGAAATTGTGGAAACTCTCTGGTTCCATACAGGTAGTTCTGTAGTTTTCAAAGAGCCCAAACGATTGCCAATAGCTCCCTTTCATTAGTGGCGTAAAGTGACTCACTTTGGTTTAATATTCGGGATATCATTGTTATTGGCCTCCCGCCCTGAGACAACACTGCTCCAATCCCGTCGGCAGAAGCGTCGATTGTGAGGTCTAAAGGTTTTTGAAAGTTCGGGTACATGAGTATGACATCCTCAGATGCCAGAATATTTCTTAAGCGTTCAAAGGCGTGAAGTTGCGATTCATCAAAGTAAATTGGTACCTTTTTGGACATGTGCTTGCTTACTTTTACATTTTCGCCTTTCAGTATGTCGGTTATATTATGTATCCTTAATAAACGCGCTGTAATAACTAGCAAGGCCCAAAAACGATCTTAGTGCAAAGAAACTCTTTGGCTCGGGATACTCCAGAATTGCCTTGACCTTTTCGGGGTCAGTTTTTGTTCAAATAAAACCCAAATATTCGATGTTTTTTTAAAAAAATTTTGTCTTTTCTTTCGACACTCTCATGTTGGCGTTGCAAAGCAGCTGGAGCACAGTGTCAATGTGTTTGACATGCTCGGCTTCATTTTCAGAAAATATTAACACGTCATCTACGTAGACGTAGCATATTTTCCCCATTTGTTCCTTTAGAACATAATTTATTGCTCTCTGAAATATGCTTCCGGCATTTTTCAAACCAAAGGGTAAGCGACAGAATTCGTATTTCCCTCCGTTTACTGAGAACGCCGTTTTCGCGCGATTCTTTTTAGTTAGATAAATTTGGTGGTACCCAGATTTTAAATCGAAAGTCGTGAAAAATTTTGCCTTTCTGAGATTCGCTAGAATCATTGGAATGATTGGCATTGGGTACCGGTCGGCAATGGTTCGCTCGTTGAACTTTCGAAAGTCAATGACGAGTCGTTTGTTTTTGTTACCGTTTGTTACCTTGTCACCTACGTCAATACCCTATTTGGCCTATTTTGCAAATCAGTGCGTTGTCTATTGGCTTTTCTTCTGTAACCGAATGAATTGTTTTATTATATTCTATTGCTGATCTTACTTTATTACTTTTCATGCATGTGGCTATCTCTAGCAATGTACTGTGGAATTGTTCCACTTGTCCATTTACTACGTCTATTTCGAATTGAAGTAATCGTCTCTGAATAAATTGTCTATATTTTTGGAAAATTTAAGATGATTTCATTGGTTACTTTGGCCATTTTTGGGAAGTAATACTCCCGAAGTACCGTTTGAGTCAAAGCCTTTTTTGTCAACAACCCATGCAGGACTGTTGTACGCAGACCGAGATGGTTTTATAATGCCGTCTTTCAACAACTAAGAGATTTCGTTATTAACAAAATTGGCTACACCCATAGGATATGGGTAAAGCTTGGAGTACACTTCTTGGTTGTCTACTGTGTGAATTGTGGCAATGCCTTGTTAGAGGTCGAAAATCCGCCGATCCTGTTCAGTATTACCTTTTTAAATTCCTGTTTTACGCTATCAGGAACTTTTATGTCATCAATGCGTGTGAAATTAACACTATCGCAAGTATGGTGGTGATGTGTAAGTTTAGGGTTACGCATGCTTGCGTTAGCAGATTGAAGCCTATTATGGCATCAAAAGTATCAAGGGTATCTAAAATGAAAAACGGGGCATTCTTTCCGAAAATTCTGATGAAGCATTTTTCTTTAATTTTACTGGACCCATATATGGGGTTCACAGTAGATGTGTTGTCGACAAGTGTTATGTTTCTTAACTACTTTACGGGTTTTACATAATTCTTTACCGCCCCAGTGTCGGTTTTTTTAGTGTTCTACCAGCCAACTGAAATTTAGCAAATCATTGTCTGGTATAGAGTCGTTTTCATCCCTAGCATCTGCGACGGCGGACTCTGCTATACGCGCGTATGTTGGTCTTGGGCCGAGTCTTTTGAGAAATGTTGTTAACATTCTGGTGACTCTACTCGGTCATACGCTCTGATGCGTTCTGTCTCTTTTGAGATTCATCGTAAGTGGCGTTACTGTGGGCTTTACCCCAACTAGTCTGCTGTCTCAGCTTGGAAACTGATGGATCAACATTCATCGGTTGTACTTGGTCTTGGGCTCGATTTTGTTAATTGTTTGAGGCTGGTCACTGCTCACCCTGTTGGTGTCTATTTTGGACTTGTTTTCCTGTAAAGTGCGGGTTTTTCTCAAAATGTTTCCCTGTCTGGGCATTGAGCGATTTCCTTGCCTGTTTTTTTCCCCTAGGTGTCTCTTATCTTCAATTGCTTTAGCATGCGTAGCAGCGAACATGCTCCTTTCCATGCTATTCTCAGCCTCGTGAGCCAGTGCTAAAGCCGAAAACAAATCTTTGGGCTGTGCTGGTATAACCAGTGCCTTAATAGGCCCCCTCAGGCCTGCCATGAAGGCGAGCAGAGCATCGCTCCTAATTTCTATATTAAGAATGACTGCTGCTTGCTCTTCATGCGTCATGGCAATTTTATTCGCAATAAGAGTGAGTTTTTTCTTAACCTCATCTTAGTACTGCATTAATTCTAGGTCGCCTTGCCTGACCATTTATAATTGATGCCTGAGAACGCGCACAGATGTTTTATCGGCGTATGTACAATCAAGTCTAGCAATGATTGCATCGAAATTTAGCACAGTGTTATGTGAGGTAAGCACTGCGCGTGCAACTTCACACACTTTATTTTTTAAAGTGATCACTGCCTGGTAATGTGTTTCACTTCCATAGTATAACTTGTAGGCCTGATATGCCTCTATGGCTGATTGTCTCCAAGACAGAATATGTGTCACCATTAAAATTCGGCACCGATTTCACAGCGTCTAGTCTAACCTCACATCTAATGCTGGAGTCAATTGTTAGGCTTTCGTACACCTGCACTTGGGGAGCTTCTATTCCAAGTAAGCTTACTTGGTTTCTCAGACTTTCGAGTTCGGCGTGAAACTCGCCTCTTATTCGTTGTTCTTGTGGGTTAAGCGCGGTGCTGACTGCACTCTATATTATAGCTTTTAACATTGGTGGATCCATTTCTGTTTGATCGAGTGCCTGTTGTCTAGATTGTACTATAGTATCTTCGTCGCTATCAGATTCTTTTTTATTGTCCCTATAGGACCAACTCATTGGCAGTTGTCTAACACAGTGTCTTAGCGAAATAAATCTAACAATATAACCGCACACATTCAAACTCACAATTAAATTCAATGCAAATTAGTTACAAATTCAATGGAAATTACTCACAAGATCACTTTAAGCTGCCACTTTTATTTATTTAATATTATTTTTATATATGTTTGGTTTCTAATTTTATATATTACAATTTGTCTCTATTTTTTTTCGAACAGTTCCGAATTTTTAGAGGGTAATCCAATTCCGGTTGGGCGCAAATTATGATGGACCATCCACTGGTTCATTTTGAGGGTTACCGTTGATAGGATCCAACTTATGAGATGATTTAGGTTGATTAGGATAAGATACGATTAAGTATCTGAATCACTGTCCTTGTGGATCAGCAATATATTAGAGATTATACATGTGTTTGTTACGGCCAAGTGCCGGTGTTATGTGTCTTTATTGTTTAAATGGTTATACAAAGCTGAACTAAAATAATCACCTTCTAACCTAAAAGTTTAATTCTAGGGTAATCTATAATTATATGGATGGTGCTATCGGACTGAAATATTTTAATGTTGGACACTGCCATTAAATTGACTATGGAGACTGTTGTGAACTGTTCGTTAAAAATAGATTTTAAATCTTGGCAAGTGTGACAGTAAGCATAAGGTCCTGAATTTCTGTAATGAGCATTCTATTTCTTGCTAGTAACGTTCTGGATTGTATTATTTTATTAACAGTATTTGTAAGTAAATTAATTTGCCTTTGACTTTCCGTGTTAATTATTATTTGTCTATTGTTAGATTAAATTAGCTGTGCTTCTGTTATTTTAATTCTTTCCAAATCCGCATCAGGCGTTCCTGCCACAACCTTTACCGCTGTGCCCTGTGGTGTTTCATTAACGCGGACAAAAGATTTTTAACATGTTTTATGTCTACTTCTATAAATTTTCGCATGTTCGTCAAGGGAAATAACTCAGCCAGTTTTATCGTATCGTCTATGATATTCGTGAATTCGGTCAGGTTCTTCGAGTGTCTTAGATAGCTGCGTTGCTCCCATATTAAATCATTGCTCCCATATTAAAACATTGCCGTCTAGCACGGGAATGTAGTTTGCATTGGAGAAGTCTGTAATGCGTGCCCCTGCTGCGGCTAGGACTGTCAGTATTAACGTGTCCTTATAGGCCACAGAAGTACAGAAGTTCCCAGGTCTGCTTGTACGTGTTACTCAGAACACAACGGTGATAATTTGTTTCCCAACTTTTTATTGATCTTAATAAATACCTTGTCACCTACGTCAAATAAATATTTTGCCTATTTTGCAAATCAGTGTGTTGTCTATTGGCTTTTCTTCTGTAACCGAATGAATTGTTTTATTATATTCTATTGCTGCTCTTACTATGATCTGGGTTTATTAATTTTCATGCATCTGGCTATCTCTAGCAATGTACTGTGGAATTTCGAATTGAAGTAAGTAAGTAATAAATTGTCTTTATTTTTAGAATAATATTGAGTAACTGCAATATAAAGATAGTTATATCCGTTATTGTTCGGGATAATAAGGGTTGTACAACAGCAAATTTGAAAAACTTGTCCACGAAGGTCAGGAATAGCTTGTGGTCAGTGCAGAATATATCAATATGCAGCATTTCGCGGGGATAAGACGGAATGGGCGTTTGCCCAAGTTCTTGTTTTTTTGGGTGACGGTCGTACTTAGCTGTAGTGCAGACTTTGCAATTTAAGATGATTTCATTGGTTAATTTAACCATTTTTGGGAAGTAATACTCCCAAAGTATTTGTTTGATATATTCTTGCGCAGCTCTATGTGCGCGATTATGTTCGGTATTAACTATCTGAATTTGATCATCTTTGCTGGTTATATCAGTTACTATATTCTTGCAATGCCAACAATTCTTTGGGGGGGAAAAGTCGCAGTAATTCACGTTAAGGGGCGGCTAATGTAGGATGATCGCAATGGAAATCGTTTACAAAATCACGGTTCACTACAAGCTGTAAGGATTCAAGGAGATCGTTCTTGTCTGTGAATTGTATCACATGGCGAGTTTTGCTATCGAATAGAATTAGTCTCCGATGCAAATTGTAGCGCGCCTCTTCTAGGATTATTTGGTTCCTAAATAGATTAACTGGCTTGTCCGTTGTCTCGATTGTGTAGGTCAAGAAAAGCTCACTGTGGACGGTGGCAGCACATGATTGTATTTCATCTTGTAGGGCATTCACATTTTGCTATCATAAGCATCTGCCACCAGGTTTTCTTTCCCTGGCTTGTAATGAATTTGAGCGCTATGTTCTTCAATAAATGCCATCCAATTTTTTATTCTTGCTTTTGTGTTTTTTTGTGACACAGAAAATGTGAGCGTTTGGTGATCTGTGAAAATGTGGAAACTCTCTGGTTCCGTAGATAGTTCTGTAGTTTTCCAAGAGCCCACACGATTGCCAATAACTTCCTTTCATCAGTGGCGTAAAGTGACTCACTTTGCTTTAATATTCGGGATATCATTGTTATTGGCCTCCCGCCCTAAGACAACACTGCTCCAATCCCGTCGGCAGAAGCGTCGATTGTGAGGTCTAAAGGTTTTTGAAAGTTCGGGTACATGAGTATGACATCCTCAGATGCCAGAATGTTTCTTAAGCGTTCAAAGGCGTGAAGTTGCGATTCATCAAAGTAAATTGGTACCTTTTTGGACATGTGCTTGCTTACTTTTACATTTTCGCCTTTCAGTATGTCGGATATATTATGTATCCTTAATAAACGCGCTGTAATAACTAGCAAGGCCCAAAAACGATCTTAGTGCATAGAAACTCTTTGGCTCGGGATACTCCAGAATTGCCTTGACCTTTTCGGGGTCAGTTTTTGTTCAAATAAAACCCAAATATTCGATGTTTTTTTAAAAAAATTTTGTCTTTTCTTTCGACACTCTCATGTTGGCGTTGCAAAGCAGCTGGAGCCAGTGTCAATGTGTTTGACATGCTCGGCTCCATTTTCAAAAAATATTAACACGTCATCTACGTAGACGTAGCATATTTTCCCCATTTGTTTCTTTAGAACATAATTTATTGCTCTCTGAAATATGCTTCCGGCATTTTTAAAACCAAAGGGTAAGCGACAGAATTCGTATTTCCCTCCGTTTACTGAGAACGCCGTTTTCGCGCGATTCTTTTCAGCTAGATAAATTTGGTGGTACCCAGATTTTAAATCCAAAGTCGTGAAAAATTTTGCCTTTCTAAGATTCGCTAGAATCATTGGAATGCTTGGCATTGGGTACCGGTCGGCAATGGTTCGCTCGTTTCACTTTCGAAAGTCAACGACGAGTCGTTTATTATTGTTACCGTTTGAGTCAAAGCCTTTTTTGTCAACAACCCATGCAGGACTGTTGTACGCAGACCGAGATGGTCTTATAATGCCGTCTTTCAACAACTAAGAGATTTCGTTATTAACAAAATCGGCTACACCCATAGGATATGGGTAAAGCTTGGAGTACACTTCTTGGTTGTCTACTGTGTGAATTGTGGCAATAACTGAAGTGTTATATGGCAATGCCTTGTTAGAGGTCGAAAATCCGCCGATCCTGTTCAGTATTACCTTTTTAAATTCCTCTCTTACGCTGCCAGGAACTATTATGTCATCAATGCGTGTGAAATTAACACTATCGCAAGTATGGTGGTGATGTGTAAGTTTAGGGTTACGCATGCTTGCGTTAGCAGATTGAAGCCTATTATGGCATCAAAAGTATCAAGGGTATCTAAAATGAAAAACGGGGCATTCTTTCCGAAAATTCTGATGAAGCATTTTTCTTTAATTATACTGGACCCATATATGGGGTTCACAGTAGATGTGTTGTCGACAAGTGTTATGTTTCTTAACTACTTTACGGGTTTTACATAATTCTTTACCGCCCCAGTGTCGGTTTTTTTAGTGTTCTACCAGCCAAATCATTGTCTGGTATAGAGTCGTTTTCATCCCTAGCATCTGCGACGGCGGACTCTGCTATACGCGCGTATGTTGGTCTTGGGCCGAGTCTTTTGAGAAATGTTATTAACATTCTGGTGACTCTACTCGGTCATACGCTCTGATGCGTTCTGTCTCTTTTGAGATTCATCGTAAGTGGCGTTACTGTGGGCTTTACCCCAACTAGTCTGCTGTCTCAGCTTGGAAACTGATGGATCAACATTCATCGGTTGTACTTGGTCTTGGGCTCGATTTTGTTTATTGTTTGAGGCTGGTCACTGCTCACCCTGTTGGTGTCTATTTTGGACTTGTTTTCCTGTAAAGTGCGGGTTTTTCTCAAAATGTTTCCCTGTCTGGGCATTGAGCGATTTCCTTGCCTGTTTTTTTCCCCTAGGTGGCTCTTATCTTCAATTGCTTTAGCATGCGTAGCAGCGAACATGCTTCTTTCTATGCTATTCTCAGCCTCGTGAGCCAGTGCTAAAGCCGAAAACAAATCTTTGGGCTGTGCTGATATAACCAGTGCCTTAATAGGCCTCCTTAGGCCTGCCATGAAGGCGAGCAGAGCATCGCTCCTAATTTCTGTATTAAGAATGATCGCTGCTTGCTCTTCATGCGTCATGGCAATTTTATTCGCAATAAGAGTGAGTTTTTTCTCAACCTCATCATAGTACTGCATTAATTCTAGGCCGCCTTGCCTGACCATTTATAATTGATGCCTGAGAACGCGCAGAGATGTTTTATCGGCGTATGTACAATCAAGTCTAGCAATGATTGCATCGAAATTTAGCACAGTGTTATGTGAGGTAAGCACTACGGGTGGTAATGTGTTTCACTTCCTTAGGCCTGATACGCCTCTATGGCTGATTGTCTCCAAGACAGAATACGTGTCACCATTAAAATTCGGCACCGATTTCACAGCGTCTAGTCTAACCTCACATCTAATGCTGGAGTCAATTGTTAGGCTTTCGTACACCTGCACTTGGGGAGCTTCTATTCCAAGTGAGCTTACTTGGTTTCTCAGACGTTCGAGTTCGGCGTGAAACTTATGCGTTGTTCTTGTGGGTTAAGCGCGGTGTTGACTGCACTCTATATTATAGCTTTTAACATTGGTGGATTCATTTCTGTTTGATCGAGTGCCTGTTGACTAGATTGTACAATAATATCTTCGTCGCTATCAGATTCTTTTTTAATGTCCCTATAGGACCAACTCATTGGCAGTTGTCTAACACAGTGTCTTAGCGAAATAAATCTAACAATATAACCGCACACATTCAAACTCACAATTAAATTCAATGCAAATTACTTAAAAATTCAATGGAAATTACTTTACGCTGCCACTTTTATTTATTTATTATTGAAGTGAAAACTTCTTTAGAATCATTGGGAGTGATTTGAGACTCGATGAAATGAAAAAGCGACACTAAAAAGAGACATACATATAGATCTTATAGTATATAGCCTGCGAGAGAATGAGATAGAACAGAGTTATATAGCGTTCCTTATTCTCCGTCTCCTCTTTGTGCGGTGCTTCGTAGCCTTCCCACTCTTGGCTACGAAGCGTTATATGTTGATATACGTATATGTGTGTGGCTGCGTACTGCTGAGCCACGCTAGTAGAGTGAGTATTGTAGTATGTATACTACGCTGCCTAATACTTGCTTTAGTGTTAGTTCAAGCGTCATACGTATGTATGTTTGTATGTATGCTAGTACGTATGTGTGCGCGCCTGCGTATTACGGAGCTACGGTGAGCGAGAAGGCATTATATATAGCTATACTACACTACCTAATACTTGCTTAGACCAAGCGTCCTACGAATGTTTGTGTGTATGTTAGTACGTCTGTGTAATACACGCGTTACGACGCTCATAATAGCAACCGCGTGTGCTGTATTGCGTCCGTATTTTTATATTCGTAAATATTTTCATTTTTAAATATTTACCGCAATTATGCCGAAAAATAATGCAGAAATGTGTCGTGAATATCGACAGAAAAAATAAATAGCATCACGGAATTCATTCATGAAAATTTAATAAAGTATACACCAGAAGTATCGCGGATACTTAGAAAAGATTACAATAAAGTTCCAATGATTTTAAGTGGCGATTTTAACGTAAATTTTGCATTGGACACAGCGGTTCCTTTAATTGACTTTCTCAATACAACATTCAGTTTAAAAATGTGTAACAATCGCACTGAATCAACAACACGATCAAAAACAACAATTGACGCGGTATTTCAAAGATATGTTGACAACATCGAAACCAAAGCATTTGTATCATATTTTAGCTATCATAAGCCACTCGTATCATTTGTTGAAATTGAAAACATTGAGGATGAATAATAATAAAATGAAGAAAATAAAATATGACCTTTATAGCAATATTATAATGAACCTATAATTATCCCGCTCCTAATGCTGCTTTCGTCTCATTCTCTCTCAGTTTGTTTTACGGAAGGTTTCACTTCTATCGTGTCTAACCGTTAGACGCACTTTTTTATTTTTATATTTGTTTGGTTTCTAATTTTATAGTTTATAATTTTTCTCTATTTTTTTCCGAACAGTTCCGAATTCTTAGAGAGTAATCCAAATTATGATGTTGGGTCCATCCACTGGTTCCTTTTGAGGGTTACCGTTGATAGGATCCAACTTATGAGATGAATTAAGTTGATTAGGATAAGATACGATTAAGTATCTGAATCACTGTCCTTGCGGATCAGCAATATATTAGAGATTATAATTTTTGTTACGGCCAAAATGGTTATAGAAAACTGAATATGTTAAAGGAAATAAAAGAGAACTAAACCTAAGTACATAAATGGGAATATGAGTCTAAAGCTAAATATATAAGAAGTAAATATGTAAGGCGTATGGTCATGCTATGGGCTCTTGGTCAGACGCTGTGTCAGCATATGTTTGTGTTTATATGGAAGTCGTCACATCGACTTTGCAGCTGCACAGATTGCTCTAAGACTCAGTGCGAGGGCAGTTCGCTGGATAGTTTGTTAACTTCTCCCCTTCTAAGTTAATTGCCGTTCTCGGTGATGCATGACTATTGGACGAATCTTTGCAATTTAGCAGCTGACTTCCTCTCGTACTTGTAATGACCAGCTACGACGAGGCTACAGAAGGCAAGAAGCTTACAAGTACTCTGATCGCGAACCCAATCTTGAGGGAGTTCTATGCAGCAAGAGGGGAGCCGTAATTCCAGGAACCTTGCTTATGACCTTATTGTGGTTGAGGTAAATGGTCCCGTTTATCATAGCGCTTTTCTCAAACGTTATAAGATGCGTTCCGTTGGCGTGTAACGTGGGGGCATCATCTACGCTGATGCTCGCAAGCTTGTTGACAATAATTATCCCTTCCTCAACCTTTACAGCATATAGCTGATTGCCCTGAGTGTAGTCCGCGAGCGCATGTGTCATGCTAAGCAAGTTTGCAAAATGTTACGTGATTGTTGGTAACGCATTCTGTGACCGCCTTCACTCCGTCGTTGCATTCTGCCACTACATTGTCGTGTATCTATAGTCTGGTGTCCCCATGTATCACAGGGAAAATAATCACCTTCTTACATAAAAGTTTAATTCTAGGGTTATCTATAATTATATGAATGGTGCTATCGGACTGAAATATTTTAATGTTGGACACTGCCATTAAAATGACTATGGAGACTGTTGTGAACTGTTCGTTAAAAATAGATTTTAAATCTTGGCAAGTGTGACAGTAAGCATAAGGTCCTGAATTTCTGTAATGAGCATTCTATTTCTTGCTAGTAACGTTTCGTATAAGTGTGGGATATCGGTAATTTCACCACTTCTGGATTGTATTATTTTATTAACAGTATTTGTAAGTAAATTAATAGGCCTTTGACTTTCTGTGTTAATTATTATTTGTCTATTGTTAGATTGAATTAGCTGTGCTTCTGTTATTTTAATTCTTTCCAAATCCGCATCAGGCGTTCTTGCCACAACCTTTAACGCTGTGCTCTGTGGTGTTTCATTAACGCGGACAAAAGATTTTTAACATGTTTTATGTCTACTTCTATAAATTTTTGCATGTTCGTCAAGGGAAATAACTCAGCCAGCTTTACCGTACCGTCTATGATTTTCGTGAATTCGGTCAGGTTCGTCGAGTGTCTTAGATAGCTGCGTTGCTCCCATATTAAAACATTGCCGTCTAGCACGGGAATGTAATTTGCATTGGAGTAGTCGGTAATGCGTGCCCCTGCTGCGGCTAGGACTGTCAGTATTAACGTGATTAACCTGTGGGGAATGTAGACAAGGACTATAGTGACTTTGTGGTTTGATGTAGCAAATAAAGAACTTGATCAAAATTACTTCAAATTGTCCTTATGGACCACCCTCCCCTTAATAAGTACAGAAGTTCCCAGGTCTGCTTGTACGCGTACCTCAGAACACAACGGCGATAATTTGTTTCCCATCTTTTTATTGTTCTTAATAAATACCTTGTCACCTACGTCAAACACCCTATTTTGCCTATTTTGCAAATCAGTGTGTTGTGCATGAATAACGTCTATTGGCTTTTCTTCTGTAACCGAATGAATTGTTTTATTATATTCTATTGCTGCTCTTACTATGCTCTGGGTCGTATCATTGAGTTGTTTATTAATTTTAATGCATCTGGCTATCTCTAGCAATGTACTGTGGAATCGTTCCACTTGTCCATTTACTACGTCTGTTTCAAATTGATTTTTTAACATCGAAGTAATCGTCTCCAAATTAAATGATACTTCGTTCACAATAAATTGTGTTTATTTTTGGAAAAATATTGAGTAACTGCAATATGGGGATAGTAATATCCGTTATTGTTCGGGATAATAACAGCAAATTTGAAAAACTTGTCCACGCAGGTCAGGAATAGCTTGTGGTCAGTGAAGAATGTATCAATATGCACCATTTCGCGGGGATAAGACGGAATGGGCGTTTGCCCAAGTTCTTGTTTTTTTGGGTGACGGTCATACTTAGCTGTAGTGCAGACTTTGCAATTTAAGATGATTTCATTGGTTAATTTGGCCATTTTTGGGAAGTAATACTCCCGAAGTATTTGTTTGATATATTCTTGCGCAGCTCTATGTGCGCGATTATGTTCGGTATTAACTATCTGAATTTGATCATCTTTGCTGGTTATATCAGTTACTATATTCTTGCAATGCCAACAATTTTTTTGGGGGAAAAGTCGCACTAATTCACGTTAAAAGGCGGCTAATGTTCGCAATGGAAATCGTTTACAAAATCACGGTTCACTACAAGCTTTAAGGATTTAAGGAGATCGTTCTTGTCTGTGAATTGTATCACATGGCGAGTTTTGCTATCGAATAGAATTAGTCTCCGATGCAAGTTGTAGCGCGCCTCTTCTAGGATTATTTGGTTCCTAAATAGATTGTGTAGGTCAAGAAAAGCTCACTGTGGACGGTGGCAGCACATGATTTTATTTCATTTTGTAGGGCATTCACATTTTGCTATCATAGGCATCTGCCACCAGGTTTTCTTTCCCTGGCTTGTAATAAATTTGAGCGCTATATTCTTCAATAAATGCCATCCACTTTTTTATTCTTGCTTTTGTGTTTTTTTGTGACACAGAAAATGTGAGCGTTTGGTGATCTGTGAAAATATGCAAACTCTCTGGTTCCATACAGATAGTTCTGTAGTTTTCCAAGAGCCCACACGATTGCCAATAACTTCCTTTCATCAGTGGCGTAAAATGACTCACTTTGCTTTAATATTCGGGATATCATTGTTATTGGCCTCCCGCCCTGAGACAACACTGCTCCAATCCCGTCGGCAGAAGCGTCGATTGTGAGGTCTAAAGGTTTTTGAAAGTTCGGGTACATGAGTATGACATCCTCAGATGCCAGAATGTTTCTTAAGCGTTCAAAGGCGTGAAGTTGCAATTCATCAAAGTAAATTGGGACCTATTTGGACATGTGCTTGCTTACTTTTACATTTTCGCCTTTCAGTATGCATCCTTAATAAACGCGCTGTAATAACTAGCAAGGACCAAAAACGATCTTAGTGCATAGAAGTCCAGAATTGACTTGACCTTTTCGGGGTCAGTTTTTGTTCAAATAAAACCCAAATATTCGATGTTTTTTTAAAAAAATGTTGTCTTTTCTTTCGACACTCTCATGTTGACGTTGCAAAGCAGCTTGAGCACAGTGTCAATGTGTTTGACATGCTCGGCTTCATTTTCAGAAAATATTAACACGTCATCTACGTAGACGTAGCATATTTTCCCCATTTGTTCCCTTAGAACATCATTTATTGCTCTCTGAAATATGCTTCCGGCATTTTTCAAACCAAAGGGTAAGCGACAGAATTCGTATTTCCCTCCGTTTAATGCCGTTTTCGCGCGATTCTTTTCAGCTAGATAAATATGGTGGTACCCAGATTTTAAAAATTTTTCGTGAAAAATTCTGCGTCGCAAATTATCTATTTGTTGCCTTCTGTCGTTCACTCGACGATTCTCCATTGCCAACCGAGCTGTTTCACGGGCTGCTTCACTTTGCTCTCGTGATTGACAAGCACTGTCATTTTACGTCATTTTCCAAGTCTGACTCTTTTTTGTTATACCACGTTTAATAGTGACTGGCGTTTCATGTCAAGTCACACGGGAACGCTGTTGTCCTGTCTCTAAGCTACCTCCCTACCAATTTTCAGCCAAATCTCTTCTGCCGTTCTTGAGTTACAAGTGGTGTAACTAACATGACTTTCTTTTATATATATAGATAATTTGTCTCTATTTTTTTCCGAACAGTCACTTACATGTTTATAGGGTGTGAATTCTTAGAGGGTAATCCAATTTCGGTTGGGCGCAAATTATGATGTTGGGTCCATCCACTGGTTCCTGTTGAGGGTTACCGTTGATAGGATCCAACTTATGAGATGATTTAGGTTGATTAGGATAAGATACGATTAAGTATCTGAATCACTGTCCTTGTGGATCAGCAATATATTAGATATTATACATGTGTTTGTTACGGCCAAGTGCCGGTGTTATGTGTCTTTATTGTTTAAATGGTTATACAAAACTGAACTAAAATAATCATCTTCTTACATAAAAGTTTAATTCTAGGGTAATCTATAATTATATGGATGGTGCTATCGGACTGAAATATTTTAATGTTGGAAACTGCCATTAAATTGACTATGGAGACTGTTGTGAACTGTTCGTTAAAAATAGATTTTAAATCTTGGCAAGTGTGACAGTAAGCATAAGGTCCTGAATTTCTGTAATGAGCATTCTATTTCTTGCTAGTAACGTTTCGTATAAGTGTGGGATATCGGTAATTTCACCACTTCTGGATTGTATTATTTTATTAACAGTATATGTAAGTAAATTAACTTACCTTTGACTTTCTGTGTTAATTATTATTTGTCTATTGTTAGATTGAATTAACTGTGCTTCTGTTATTTTAATTCTATCCAAACCGCATCAGGCGTTCCTGCCACAACCTTTAACGCTGTGCCCTGTGGTGTTTCAATAACGCGGACAAAAGATTTTTAACATGTTTTATGTCTACTTCAAGGGAAATAACTCAGCCAGTTTTATCGTATCGTCTATGATATTCGTGAATTCGGTCAAGTTCGTCGAGTGTCTTAGATAGCTGCGTTGCTCCCATATTAAAACATTGCCGTCTAGCACGGGAATGTAATTTGCATTGGAGTAGTCGGTAATGCGTGCCCCTGCTGCGGCTAGGACTGTCAGTATTAACGTGATTAACCTGTGGGGAATGTAGACAAGGACTATAGTGACTTTTTGGTTTGATGTAGCAAATAAAGAACTTGATCAAAATTACTTCAAATTGTCCTTATGGACCACCCTCCCCTTAATAAGTACAGAAGTTCCCAGGTCTGCTTGTACGCGTACCTCAGAACACAACGGCGATAATTTGTTTCCCATCTTTTTATTGTTCTTAATAAATACCTTGTCACCTACGTCAAACACCCTATTTTGCCTATTTTGCAAATCAGTGTGTTGTGCATGAATAACGTCTATTGGCTTTTCTTCTGTAACCGAATGAATTGTTTTATTATATTCTATTGCTGCTCTTACTATGCTCTCGTATCATTGAGTTGTTTATTAATTTTAATGCATCTGGCTATCTCTAGCAATGTACTGTGGAATCGCTCCACTTGTCCATTTACTACGTCTGTTTCGAATTGATTTTTTAACATCGAAGTAATCGTCTCCAAATTAAATGATACTTCGTTCACAATAAATTGTGTTTATTTTTGGAAAAATATTAAGTAACTGCAATATGGGGATAGTAATATCCGTTATTGTTCGGGATAATAACAGCAAATTTGAAAAACTTGTCCACGCAGGTCAGGAATAGCTTGTGGTCAGTGAAGAATGTATCAATATGCACCATTTCGCGGGGATAAGACGGAATGGGCGTTTGCCCAAGTTCTTGTTTTTTTGGGTGACGGTCATACTTAGCTGTAGTGCAGACTTTGCAATTTAATATGATTTCATTGGTTAATTTGGCCATTTTTGGGAAGTAATACTCCCGAAGTATTTGATTGATATATTCTTGCGCAGCTCTATGTGCGCGATTATGTTCGGTATTAACTATCTGAATTTGATCATCTTTGCTGGTTATATCAGTTACTATATTCTTGCAATGCCAACAATTTTTTTGGGGGAAAAGTCGCACTAATTCACGTTAAAAGGCGGCTAATGTTCGCAATGGAAATCGTTTACAAAATCACGGTTCACTACAAGCTTTAAGGATTCAAGGAGATCGTTCTTGTCTGTGAATTGTATCACATGGCGAGTTTTGCTATCGAATAGAATTAGTCTCCGATGCAAGTTGTAGCGCGCCTCTTCTAGGATTATTTGGTTCCTAAATAGATTAATAGGCTTGTCCGTTGTCTCGATTGTGTAGGTCAAGAAAAGCTCACTGTGGACGGTGGCAGCACATGATTTTATTTCATTTTGTAGGGCATTCACATTTTGCTATCATAGGCATCTGCCACCAGGTTTTCTTTCCCTGGCTTGTAATGAATTTGAGCGCTATGTTCTTCAATAAATGCCATCCACTTTTTTATTCTTGCTTTTGTGTTTTTTTGTGACACAGAAAATGTGAGCGTTTGGTGATCTGTGAAAATATGCAAACTCTCTGGTTCCATACAGATAGTTCTGTAGTTTTCCAAGAGTTCACACGATTGCCAATAACTTCCTTTCATCAGTGGCGTAAAGTGACTCACTTTGCTTTAATATTCGGGATATCATTGTTATTGACCTCCCGCCCTGAGACAACACTGCTCCAATCCCGTCGGCAGAAGCGTCGATTGTGAGGTCTAAAGGTTTTTGAAAGTTCGGGTACATGAGTATGACATCCTCAGATGCCAGAATGTTTCTTAAGCGTTCAAAGGCGTGAAGTTGCAATTCATCAAAGTAAATTGGGACCTATTTGGACATGTGCTTGCTTACTTTTACATTTTCGCCTTTCAGTATGCATCCTTAATAAACGCGCTGTAATAACTAGCAAGGACCAAAAACGATCTTAGTGCATAGAAGTCCAGAATTGACTTGACCTTTTCGGGGTCAGTTTTTGTTCAAATAAAACCCAAATATTCGATGTTTTTTTAAAAAAATTTAGTGTTTTCTTTCGACACTCTCATGTTGACGTTGCAAAGCAGCTTGAGCACAGTGTCAATGTGTTTGACATGCTCGGCTTCATTTTCAGAAAATATTAACACGTCATCTACGTAGACGTAGCATATTGTCCCCATTTGTTCCCTTAGAACATCATTTATTGCTCTCTGAAATATGCTTCCGGCATTTTTCAAACCAAAGGGTAAGCGACAGAATTCGTATTTCCCTCCGTTTAATGCCGTTTTCGCGCGATTCTTTTCAGCTAGATAAATATGGTGGTACCCAGATTTTAAAAATTTTTCGTGAAAAATTCTGCGTCGCAAATTATCTATTTGTTGCCTTCTGTCGTTCACTCGACGATTCTCCATTGCCAACCGAGCTGTTTCACGGGCTGCTTCACTTTGCTCTCGTGATTGACAAGCACTGTCATTTTACGTCATTTTCCAAGTCTGATTCTTTTTTGTTATACCACGTTTAATAGTGACTGGCGTTTCATGTCAAGTCACACGGGAACGCTGTTGTCCTGTCTCTAAGCTACCTCCCTACCAATTTTCAGCCAAATCTCTTCTGCCGTTCTTTAGTTACAAGTGGTGTAACTAACACGACTTTCTTTTATATATATAGATAATTTGTCTCTATTTTTTTCCGAACAGTCACTTACATGTTTATAGGGTGTGAATTCTTAGAGGGTAATCCAATTTCGGTTGGGCGCAAATTATGATGTTGGGTCCATCCACTGGTTCCTGTTGAGGGTTACCGTTGATAGGATCCAACTTATGAGATGATTTAGGTTGATTAGGATAAGATACGATTAAGTATCTGAATCACTGTCCTTGTGGATCAGCAATATATTAGATATTATACATGTGTTTGTTACGGCCAAGTGCCGGTGTTATGTGTCTTTATTGTTTAAATGGTTATACAAAACTGAACTAAAATAATCACCTTCTTACATAAAAGTTTAATTCTAGGGTAATCTATAATTATATGGATGGTGCTATCGGACTGAAATATTTTAATGTTGGAAACTGCCATTAAATTGACTATGGAGACTGTTGTGACCTGTTCGTTCAAAATAGATTTTAAATCTTGGCAAGTGTGACAGTAAGCATAAGGTCCTGAATTTCTGTAATGAGCATTCTATTTCTTGCTAGTAACGTTTCGTATAAGTGTGGGATATCGGTAATTTCACCACTTCTGGATTGTATTATTTTATTAACAGTATATGTAAGTAAATTAACTTACCTTTGACTTTCTGTGTTAATTATTATTTGTCTATTGTTAGATTGAATTAGCTGTGCTTCTGTTATTTTAATTCTATCCAAACCGCATCAGGCGTTCCTGCCACAACCTTTAACGCTGTGCCCTGTGGTGTTTCATTAACGCGGACAAAAGATTTTTAACATGTTTTATGTCTAATTGTTCGTCAAGGGAAATAACTCAGCCAGTTTTATCGTACCGTCTATGATATTCGTGAATTCGGTCAGGTTCGTCGAGTGTCTTAGATAGCTGCGTTGCTCCCATATTAAAACATTGCTCCCATATAAAAACATTGCTCCCATATTAAAACATTGCCGTCTAGCACGGGAATGTAATTTGCATTGGAGTAGTCGGTAATGCGTGTCCCTGCTGCGGCTAGGACTGTCAGTATTAACGTGATTAACCTGTGGGGAATGTAGACAAGGACTATAGTGACTTTGTGGTTTGATGTAGCAAATAAAGAACTTGATCAAACTTACTTCAAACGGAATGGGCGTTTGCCCAAGTTCTTGTTTTTTTGGGTGACGGTCGTACTTAGCTGTAGTGCAGATATTGCAATTTAAGATGATTTCATTGGTTAATTTGGCCATTTTTTGGGTGACGGTCGTACTTAGCTGTAGTGCAGACTTTGCAATTTAAGATGATTTCATTGGTTAAATTGGCCATTTTTTGGGAAGTAATACTCCCGAAGTATTTGTTCAGTATTAACTATCTGAATTTGATTATCTTTGCTGGTTATATCAGTTACTATATTCTTGCAATGCCAACAATTTTTTGAGGGGGTAAGTCGCACTAATTCACGTTAAAAGGTGGCTAATGTAGAAAGATCGAAATGGAATGCGTTTACAAAATCACAAGCTTTAAGGATTCAAGGAGATCGTTCTTGCCTGTGAATTGTATCACATGGCGAGTTTTGCTGCCGAATAGAATTAGTCTCCGATGCAAGTTGTAGCGCGCCGCTTCTAGGATTATTTGGTTCCTAAATAAATTAACAGGCTTGTCCGTTGTCTCGATTGTGTAGGTCAAGGAAAGCTCACTGTGGACGGTGGCAGCACATGATTGTATTTCATCTCGTAGGGCATTCACATTTTGCTATCATAGGCATCTGCCACCTGGTTTTCTTTCCCTGGCTTGTAATGAATTTGAGCGCTATGTTCTTCAATAAATGCCATCCACTTTTTTATTCTTGCATTTGTGTTTTTTATGACACAGAAAATGTGAGCGGTTGGTGATATGTGAAAATGTGGAAACTCTCTGGTTCCATACAGATAGTTCTGTAGTTTTCCAAGAGCCCACACGATTGCCAATAACTTCCTTTCATTAGTGGCGTAAAGTGACTCACTTTGCTTTAATATTCGGGATATCATTGTTATTGGCCTCCCGCCCTGCGACAACACTGCTCCAATCCCGTCGGCAGAAGCGTCGGTTGTGAGGTCTAAAGGTTTTTGAAAGTTCGGGTACATGAGTATGACATCCTCAGATACCAGAATCTTTCTTAAGCGTTCAAAGGCGTGAAGTTGCGATTCATCAAAGTAAATTGAGACCTTTTTGGACATATGCTTGCTTACTTTTACATTTTCACCTTTCAGTATGTCGGTTATATTATGCATCCTTAATAAATGCGCTGTAATAACTAGCAAGGCCCAAAAACGATCTTAGTGCATAGAGATTCTTTGGCTCGGGATACTCCAGAATTGCCTTGACCTTTTCGGGGTTAGTTTTTGTTCAAACAAAACCCGAAAATTCGATGTTTTTTTTTAAAAAATTTTGTCTTTTCTTTCGACACTCTCATGTTGGCGTTGCAAAGCAGCTTGAGCACAGTGTCAATGTGTTTGACATGCTCGGCATCATTTTCAGAAAATATTGACACGTCATCTACGTAGACGTAGCATATTTTCCCCATTTGTTCCCTTAGAACATCATTTATTGCTCTCTGAAATATGCTTCCGGCATTTTTCAAACCAAAGGGTAAGCGACAGAATTCGTATTTCCCTCCGTTTAATAAGAACGCCGTTTTCACGAGATTCTTTTCAGCTAGATAAATTTGGTGGTACTCAGATTTTAAATTCAAAGTCGTGAAAAATTTTGCCTTTCTAAGATTCGCTAGAATCATTGGACTATCACGGCATATCGGTTGGGATCATCGGGATCCTCGGAATGAGAACTTCTTCACCTTTAAATTTTCCTATCATTATCGATTCAAATCAGCTAAATATCTTGTTCTGCGTCGCAAATTATCTATTTCTTGCCTTCTGTCGTTCACTCGACGATTCTGCATTGCCAATCGAGCTGTTTTACGGGCTGCTTCACTTTGCTCTCGTGATTGACAAGCACTGTCATTTTACGTCAATTACATAGCTGTCATTTGCGTTTTGTTATTCCAAGTCTGATTCTTTTTTGTTATACCACGTTTTATAGTGACTGACGTTTCATGTCAACGCTGTTGTCCGTCCTGGCTCTAAGCTACCTCTTTACCAATCTTCAGCCAAATCTGTTCTGCCGTTCTTGAGTTATAAGTGGTGTAACTAACAAGACTTTCTTTTATATATATAGATAATTTGTCTCTATTTTTTTCCGAACAGTCACTTACATGTTTGTAGGGTGTGAATTCTTAGAGGGTAATCCAATTCCGGTTGGGCGCAAATTATGATGTTGGGTCCATCCACTGGTTCCTGTTGAGGGTTACCGTTGATAGGATCCAACTTATGAGATGATTTAGGTTGATTATGATAAGACACGATTAAGTATCTGAATCACTGTCCTTGTGGATCAGCAATATATTAGAGATTATACAAGTGTTTGTTACAACCGAGTGCCGGTGTTATGTGTCTTTATTGTTTAAATGGTTATACAAAACTGAACTAAAATAATCACCTTCTTACATAAAAGTTTAATTCTAGGGTAATCTATAATTATATGGATGGTGCTATCGGACTGAAATATTTTAATGTTGGACACTGTCATTAAATTGACTATGGAGACTGTTGTGAACTGTTCGTTAAAAATAGATTTTAAATCTTGGCAAGTGTGACAGTAAGCATAAGGTCCTGAATTTCTGTAATGAGCATTCTATTTCTTGCTAGTAACGTTTCGTATAAGTGTGGGATATCGGTAATTTCACCACTTCTGGATTGTATTATTTTATTAACAGTATATGTAAGTAAATTAACTTACCTTTGACTTTCTGTGTTAATTATTATTTGTCTATTGTTAGATTGAATTAGCTGTGCTTCTGTTATTTTAATTCTATCCAAACCGCATCAGGCGTTCCTGCCACAACCTTTAACGCTGTGCCCTGTGGTGTTTCATTAACGCGGACAAAAGATTTTTAACATGTTTTATGTCTACTTGTTCGTCAAGGGAAATAACTCAGCCAGTTTTATCGTATCGTCTATGATATTCGTGAATTCGGTCAGGTTCGTCGAGGTTCGTAGATAGCTGCGTTGCTCCCATATTAAAACATTGCCGTCTAGCACGGGAATGTAATTTGCATTGGAGTAGTCGGTAATGCGTGCCCCTGCTGCGGCTAGGACTGTCAGTATTAACGTGATTAACCTGTGGGGAATGTAGACAAGGACTATAGTGACTTTGTGGTTTGATGTAGCAAATAAAGAACTTGATCAAAATTACTTCAAATTGTCCTTATGGACCACCCTCCCCTTAATAAGTACAGAAGTTCCCAGGTCTGCTTGTACGCGTACCTCAGAACACAACGGCGATAATTTGTTTCCCATCTTTTTATTGTTCTTAATAAATACCTTGTCACCTACGTCAAACACCCTATTTTGCCTATTTTGCAAATCAGTGTGTTGTGCATGAATAACGTCTATTGGCTTTTCTTCTGTAACCGAATGAATTGTTTTATTATATTCTATTGCTGCTCTTACTATGCTCTCGTATCATTGAGTTGTTTATTAATTTTAATGCATCTGGCTATCTCTAGCAATGTACTGTGGAATCGTTCCACTTGTCCATTTACTACGTCTGTTTCGAATTGATTTTTTAACATCGAAGTAATCGTCTCCAAATTAAATGATACTTCGTTCACAATAAATTGTGTTTATTTTTGGAAAAATATTGAGTAACTGCAATATGGGGATAGTAATATCCGTTATTGTTCGGGATAATAACAGCAAATTTGAAAAACTTGTCCACGCAGGTCAGGAATAGCTTGTGGTCAGTGAAGAATGTATCAATATGCACCATTTCGCGGGGATAAGACGGAATGGGCGTTTGCCCAAGTTCTTGTTTTTTTGGGTGACGGTCATACTTAGCTGTAGTGCAGACTTTGCAATTTAAGATGATTTCATTGGTTAATTTAACCATTTTTGGGAAGTAATACTCCCGAAGTATTTGTTCAGTATTAACTATCTGAATTGGATTATCTTTGCTGGTTATATCAGTTACTATATTCTTGCAATGCCAACAATTTTTTGAGGGGGTAAGTCGCACTAATTCACGTTAAAAGGTGGCTAATGTAGGAAGATCGCAATGGAAATCGTTTACAAAATCACGGTTCACTACAAGCTTTAAGGATTCAAGGAGATCGTTCTTGTCTGTGAATTGTATCACATGGCGTGTTTTGCTGCCGAATAGAATTAGTCTCCGATGCAAGTTGTAGCGCGCCTCTTCTAGGATTATTTGGTTCCTAAATAAATTAAATTAATTGTCCGTTGTCTCGATTGTGTAGGTCAAGGAAAGCTCACTGTGGACGGTGGCAGCACATGATTGTATTTCATTTTGTAGGGCATTCACATTTTGCTATCATAAGCATCTGCCACCAGGTTTTCTTTCCCTGACTTGTAATGAATTTGAGCGCTATGTTCTTCAATAAATGCCATCCACTATTTTATTTTTGCATTTGTGTTTTTTGTGACACAGAAAATGTGAGCGTTTGGTGATCTGTGAAAATGTGGAAACTCTCTGGTTCCATACAGATAGTTCTGTGGTTTTCCAAGAGCCCACACGATTGCCAATAACTTCCTTTCATTAGTGGCGTAAAGTGACTCACTTTGCTTTAATATTCGGGATATCATTGTTATTGGCCTCCCGCCCTGAGACAACACTGCTCCAATCCCGTCGGCAGAAGCGTCGATTGTGAGGTCTAAAGGTTTTTGAAAGTTCGGGTACATGAGTATGACATCCTCAGATGCCAGAATGTTTCTGAAGCGTTCAAAGGCATGAAGTTGCGATTCATCAAAGTAAATTGGGACCTATTTGGACATGTGCTTGCTTACTTTTACATTTTCGCCTTTCAGTATGCATCCTTAATAAACGCGCTGTAATAACTAGCAAGGACCAAAAACGATCTTAGTGCATAGAAGTCCAGAATTGACTTGACCTTTTCGGGGTCAGTTTTTGTTCAAATAAAACCCAAATATTCGATGTTTTTTTAAAAAAATGTTGTCTTTTCTTTCGACACTCTCATGTTGACGTTGCAAAGCAGCTTGTGTCAATGTGTTTGACATGCTCGGCTTCATTTTCAGAAAATATTAACACGTCATCTACGTAGACGTAGCATATTTTCCCCATTTGTTCCCTTAGAACATCATTTATTGCTCTCTGAAATATGCTTCCGGCATTTTTCAAACCAAAGGGTAAGCGACAGAATTCGTATTTCCCTCCGTTTAATAAGAACGCCGTTTTCGCGCGATTCTTTTCAGCTAGATAAATTTGGTGGTACCCAGATTTTAAAAATTTTTCGTGAAAAATTTTGCCTATCTAAGATTTGCTAGAATCAATATCTTGTTCTGCGTCGCAAATTATCTATTTGTTGCCTTCTGTCGTTCACTCGACGATTCTCCATTGCCAACCGAGCTGTTTCACGGGCTGCTTCACTTTGCCCTCGTGATTGACAAGCACTGTCATTTTATGTCAATTACATAGATGTCATTTGCGTTTTGTTATTCCAAGTCTTTTTTTATAGTGACTGGCGTTTCATGTCAAGTCACACGGGAACGCTGTTGTCCTGTCTCTAAGCTACCTCCCTACCAATTTTCAGCCAAATCTCTTCTGCCGTTCTTAAGTTATAACACGACTTTCTTTTATATATATAGAAGTTACGAGTTTCCATTTCCCTTATAGGGGAATTCTTACCATTTCCTTCCTTAGATACAAGGATTGGACTTGGGAAACTCGGGATTCTTACAGTGAGACACAACACAACACCTGATTTACAACGTTATAAGATTTTGTTTAGTTGTACTTGACATAACTAGTTCTACGTCTAAACTAAGACTGCCCGCTCTGTCGAGCGTGGTCCTTTAAATATACCCCGAGATGCCCAAACGGCGCTGGCTGCGGCGTTGTGCCGCTGGCAGCGGCGTTGGGATCGTGTCAGAAGTGGGTCGCCTCTTCCGGCGAATTCTGCTTACCGGCAATATTCAAAGAGTGGCTAAAAAGTGCTTATGCTAGAAAAGGGAAGTGAAGTACCTAGTGTGACCAACGAGGGTCGTCTTGGGTCACATATTTTGCTAGGGTCGCATAAACACTAGGAAACATAAGTTGCTTACTTGGCTAAGTGTGTTTACAGGAAATAAAAGACGTAGCTTAGTTGGCTTAAAGTGGTATGGGTCGCGATGCTCGCGTGCTGTGTGGTCTGTTGGTGTTCCTAACATGTGTGAAATGTGAGTGTATGAAATGTGAGTGGGCTGGTGTTACTTAGATCGATAGTATGGGTCGCGATGTACGCGTGCTGTGTGTGGTCTGTTGGTGTTCCTAACATGTGTGAAATGTGAGTGTGTGAAATGTGAGTGTGTGAAATGTGAGTGTATGGTCAAGGGCTGGTGTCACTTAGATCGATAGGGGGTATTTTGCCCGATGCTCGTTCAGGCGTTTCTGGTAAAGTGTGTTGATCGAGTCCCGTTGTGATAGGAGAAGCCGGGGTGCGGGGCATGGTCTGGTGACTGAAGGACAAGGCGTCCCAGGGGCGCTGGTTGTATGAGAGGAGGCCTCGCGTGAGGATGAGTGCGCTAACTCCTCCCCCCTCAAAAATCGACGTCCCGGAGATCCTTTGATTCTGGGTGAAGTTTCTGGTTTTTGGAGCGTCTTCTTCAGAATCCAACGTATGGAGATGGCGAGAAATACGAAGATGGCGCAGCCGGCCGTGATGGTGGTCCCTTTTGTTAGAGTGTTGAGGCGTCGTAAATTGTTTATGTGCAAGTTGTGAATGTATTCCACATTTAGTCGGTGTCCTTCGTTTACGACTTCAGACAAAGTGGAAGGTATTGCCACCATCCTTGTAACCGTCTGGCTTCTGAAGGTTTTGTTACCGATTGTCACTGATTCGTTCGAGAATTGAATGACAAAGGTCCCGTTTAGGTTTGATTCTACAACGCCGTTTGTCATCTTTCCTCTAAAGTTGGTCGTGAATATGGTACCATCTTCTAATAGCTCGATGGGGCTTGCCGTGTTGGTTACTGAATGGCATTTTGCGGTTCCGCCTTTTATTAGTCTTGGCAGGCAAGACTCTTCATCCAGTTGAGTGAGGTCTGATTCCTTACAAATGGTGATATTGCCCATGGTCTGGCAGCTCCTGGATATAATGTAGGTGTCTCGTGGTCCTACCAGTATTTTTCCCGAGGGAATGTCAAGTTGCTGATTATTTGTTATGGTTGGCCTGATGATCTGCACCGAATACTCCTGTTGTAGTACCCGTGGCATCGCTATGTTGTAAAGGAGTAGGGTACCGTTCACGAAGATAGTGGGTTGGGCAAATTCGATGGCCTCTATGATGTTGTTGTATGGCAGGCTTGGTGTGGTGTTGATGATGTCCTGCAGCTCGTCTATGTCCAGCAGTTTCGAGTTAATCACGCCGACTTTAGCGAGTTGGCATGCTCGCACAATTTCGTCCAGCTTCCGTTCAAGTAACAAGATTTTGTTCAGTAGGATGTATAGTTCGGAGTCGTTATCCTTGCTTATTGTGTTCAGGGCTCCTGCAAGTTCGTTTATTTTGTCGAATGCCTCTTGAATGCCGGACAGGAATTGTTTATTTATGATGAACTGTTGATTATTCTCTCTAATCAGAGAATCATGGGATTGTAAAATCTGGTCCCAGCTCGCTGCGTCTGGTGATCCTGCTACCCATTTCCAAGCTGAGCCTAACCATCTGATTGATCGTCTAGCCCTCTTGTTGGAGACCGTGAGTTCCTCGATTTTTGTTTTTAGATCTTTGATTTTGAGAGTGGCCAATGTCTTCAGGTCACAAGAAGGGTACTGGTCCAGGGCTAATGGCAAGTTCTCAGCAAGGCCTGCGAATGAGTCGAGAGGGATTACATGTACCAGATTTGAGTGTCCTTCAATTCTCCATCCTTTTCCTTGTTGTAGCGTCACGATTGGGGACTCATATTTAAAGACCTTGTAGCTCTCCACCGATGAGAGGCACAAAATGAGGGGGCTTGTATTGTATTGTATCGGAAGCAGAAGGGTGTTTTTAGTGTGGTATTAATTTTAACTTAGCTTCTTGTTGCTTAAGTGCTATGTGTATAAGTGTGTTTTTACTTAATGTGTGACTTGTGTAGCTTCTTCCGTGTTATAATATTACTCGGAACATAATTATTCTTATTCTTTTCCTTTTTGTTAGCTTTTGTGATGCAGTCATTAACAGCATTTTCCCTTATTTCTGTTAAGTTTCGATTTTTATACCCTTGCAGAGGGTATTATAAAATTGGTCAGATGTTTGTAACGCACAGAAGGAGACGTTTCCGACCCCATAAAGTATATATATTCTTGATCAGCATGAGAAGCTGAGTCGATATAGCCATGTCCGTCTGTCCGTCGGTGCGTACGCGTTTTACTCAGCCATCTTAAAAGCTATCGGGATGAAATTTTTTTTGGGGGCTTATTTTTATCCAGGTGAGATAAAGTATGAAAATCATCGGGATCGGACTACTATATCATATAGCTCTGGAACAAAAATTTTTGCAAAAATTGGAGTATCCCCATGAAATTTACCAATATAATAGAATTTGGTATAAAATCTCATATCCCAAAATTTGAATTTGATCGGATAAATAGAACACAAGTTACAGTCCATACAAATCGGTTCTACGTCATCAGCAAATCAAACAGATCACATGCATACACACACACAGACGCAAAGCTACACGAACTGTATGTATATGCGTGCGATGCTTTGGATGGTAGAAGAAGAAAAATTGTAGTAAGAAGAGTAATAATTTGAATGTTTTGTTTGTGTATTGATGAATTGAGTTGCAGGGAAAGAAATTTCAAAATGTAAAAATATTATTGCCAAGGACTGCAAGGGTATATAAACTTTGGCATAGCCGAAGTTAGCTTCTTTGATATTTTTAAACTTGATTCACTTCTATTACATTTTCCTTTAAGCTGTCTATCATGCTACCTCTTGTTTTATACCAAATAGCATTATACTTGTCTGTGCATTATCTGTTTCTTGTGTTATTCATTGTAAACTCTACCTTATCCAATACTGTATGCCATTGCTTATTGTTTTCACTGTCAACTAACTTGGCAATCATGGGTTCTAGGTCTTTATTGACTCTCTCAACTTGTCCATTAGCCTGTGGTGATGCTGTCGCTACTTTTATATGATTAACATTACATTCCTTAATAAAATCATCGAAACCTTTGGAGGTGAAGCAACTGCCTCTATCTGATATTATATTCTTGGGTCTACTATATACTTTGAAATATTCTTCCAGTGCTTCGATTGCTTCACTTGATTTCGTACTCTTTGTAGCAAATAAACGCACAAATTTAGTACAAGTTAATAATTTCGTTGCTTCCCAATTTATTTAGGTTATTTATTTAGTTAGGTTAATTTATAAGTATTAGACATCTACCGCTTTAGCATTGCGTGTTGTGCCTTTTGAGTTCTTTTTGATACTGCTTTTCGCACACGTGGGTGCGGGCTTCAAGCCTATCGAGCTCAATCTGCTATCAGCTGCAATATGCAAGCTTTGTGGGACCAAAGCCTCGAGTGATAACTGTAGAGCTGGATATCACCTGCGATCTGCGCAAGCTGTGGAGTCTTAGAGTTTTATATGATAACTTACATGCATCTATTACGACTATTATGTGTTTCATTTTGCTATCTTTACTATGTATCGGTCCATAGTGATCTATATGTAAATATTGAAACGGGTTATCTCCTTTGGGTATGGAGTGAAGAAATCTTTCTGTTTTCCTGATTTGTTTGAAAACGCTATACATTTAAGACAATTTTTTACAAGCTTATCAATTTCCTTTCTCATGCTGGGAAACCAATAATTTTTACCTATCAAGTCGGCTACTTTGTCTACTCCTACATGCCCCATTTCATCATGATACTTAAATATTACTTTTTCTTCCATCTCTAAAATGCTGCGTTGGCATTCAAATTTGGAACGTAGGTTTTTAAATTGAGTATTCCGGCTTGACCGGTTGACTGGACTCGGGATTCACCATGGTATCACTGTCCGATGTGACGTACGCGGCATCTCCTGCGGCTGCCAATTGCTCGATTTTTCGTCGTCACTCATTTCAGTTTTTTTTTTTTTTTTTACAGCAACTGTTTTCAATTTTTAAATAGTTCTATATTCCCTATTGTAGGACGCGATACTTGTTTTTTATGAGTGGGTGACTCCTAAAGTGTGTATGTGTACCAGTCATTCGAAGAATGAACTCTTTCCGCCCTCTCTGAAGGAGGACTTGGTCTTTCAACCAGTCATTCAGCAATCAAGAATGAATTCTTTCCGCCCTCTCTGAAGGAGGACTTGGTCTTTCAACCAGTCATTCGAAGAATGAACTCTTTCCGCCCTCTCTAAAGGAGGACTTGGTCTTTCAACCAGTTATTCGCTAATCAAGAACGAACTCTTTCCGCCCTCTCTGAAGGAGGACTTGGTCTTTCAACCAGTTATTCGTTAATCAAGAATGAACTCTTTCCGCCCTCTCTGAAGGAGAGAACCTTCCCACTGCATGTGATTATCTTTCTGTCTTTTTGAAATTTTTTTCCTCTTTTTTTTTTTTTAAAGGCCCGTTGCCAGACTCTAGAGCGTGTCGTTCCCCTTCCGGTTTCTTTTATTTACATGTTAACGCCAAAAATGCAAGAGGCGCAAAAATTTCCCTTCGTTTTGCTAATTCCACCTTGCCAGACTCTGCTGGCGTGAGAATGCGGTCTTAGCAAAACGCGTTCGGGACGGCTACTTGAAGAGTCAGCAGTTTTATGCAAGCCGAGACATGCGTTGGTTTCAAATATCACCATGATCAGGTGAAGCATTTCCTGTTGGCCAAGTGGCCTATATTATTATTTTCGTGTTTTGTTTTTTTTTTTTTTTTAATTTTGGGATAGGTCAGGTTTGTGCCTGAGCAATTAATTATTGTCCATCCACTGGTTCCTGTTGAGGGTTACCGTTGATAGGATCCAACTTATGAGATGATTTAGGTTGATTAGGATAAGATACGATTAAGTATCTGAATCACTGTCCTTGTGGATCAGCAATATATTAGATATTATACATGTGTTTGTTACGGCCAAGTGCCGGTGTTATGTGTCTTTATTGTTTAAATGGTTATACAAAACTGAACTAAAATAATCACCTTCTTACATAAAAGTTTAATTCTAGGGTAATCTATAATTATATGGATGGTGCTATCGGACTGAAATATTTTAATGTTGGACACTGCCATTAAATTGACTATGGAGACTGTTGTGAACTGTTCGTTAAAAATAGATTTTAAATCTTGGCAAGTGTGACAGTAAGCATAAGGTCCTGAATTTCTGTAATGAGCATTCTATTTCTTGCTAGTAACGTTTCGTATAAGTGTGGGATATCGGTAATTTCACCACTTCTGGATTGTAATTTTTTATTAACAGTATTTGTAAGTAAATTAATTTGAAAGTCAGTGTTAATTATTATTTGTCTATTGTTAGATTGAATTAGCTGTGCTTCTGTTATTTTAATTCTATCCAAACCGCATCAGGCGTTCCTGCCACAACCTTTAACGCTGTGCCCTGTGGTGTTTCATTAACGCGGACAAAAGATTTTTAACATGTTTTATGTCTAATTGTTCGTCAAGGGAAATAACTCAGCCAGTTTTATCGTATTGTCTATGATATTCGTGAATTCGGTCAGGTTCGTCGAGTGTCTTAGATAGCTGCGTTGCTCCCATATTAAAACATTGCTCCCATATTAAAACATTGCCGTCTAGCACGGGAATGTAATTTGCATTGGAGTAGTCGGTAATGCGTGCCCCTGCTGCGGCTAGGACTGTCAGTATTAACGTGATTAACCTGTGGGGAATGTAGACAAGGACTATAGTTACTTTGTGGTTTGATGTAGCAAATAAAGAACTTAATCAAAATTACTTCAAATTGTCCTTATGGACCACCCTCCCCTTAATAAGTACAGAAGTTCCCAGGTCTGCTTGTACGCGTACCGCAGAACACAACGGCGATAATTTGTTTCCCATCTTTTTATTGTTCTTAATAAATACCTTGTCACCTACGTCAAACACCCTATTTTGCAAATCAGTGTGTTGTGCATGGATAACGTCTATTGGCATTTCTTCTGTAACCGAATGAATTGTTTTATTATATTCTATTGCTGCTCTTACTATGCTCTGGGTCGTATCATTGAGTTGTTTATTAATTTTCATGCATCTGGCTATCTCTAGCAATGTACTGTGGAATCGTTCCACTTGTCCATTTACTACGTCTGTTTCGAATTGATTTGTTAACATCGAAGTAATCGTCTCTGAATTAAACGATGCTTCGTTCACAATAAATTGTGTTTATTTTTGGAAAAATATTAAACAACTGCAATATGGGGATAGTAATCTCCGTTATTGTTCGGGATAATAAAGGTTATACAACAGCAAATTTGAAAAACTTGTCCACGCAGGTCAGGAATAGCTTGTGGTCAGTGGAGAATATATCAATATGCACCATTTCGCGGGGATAAGACGGAATGGGCGTTTGCCCAAGTTCTTGTTTTTTTTGGGTGACGGTCGTACTTGGCTGTAGTGCAGACTTTGCAATTTAAGATGATTTCATTGGTTAATTTGGCCATTTTTGGGAAGTAATACTCCCAAAAAGTATTTGTTTGATATATTCTTGCGCAGCTCTATGTGCGCGATTATGTTCGGTATTAACTATCTGAATTTGATCATCTTTGCTGGTTATATCAGTTACTATATTCTTGCAATGCCAACCATTTTTTGAGGGGGTAAGTCGCACTAATTCACGTTAAAAGGTGGCTAATGTAGAAAGATCGAAATGGAATGCGTTTACAAAATCACAAGCTTTAAGGATTCAAGGAGATCGTTCTTGTCTGTGAATTGTATCACATGGCGAGTTTTGCTGCCGAATAGAATTAGTCTCCGATGCAAGTTGTAGCGCGCCTCTTCTACGATTATTTGGTTCCTAAAGAAATTAACAGGCTTGTCCGTTGTCTCGATTATGTAGGTCACTGTGGACGGTGGCAGCACATGATTTTATTTCATTTTGTAGGGCATTCACATTTTGCTATCATAGGCATCTGCCACCAGGTTTTCTTTCCCTGACTTGTAATGAATTTGAGCGCTATGTTCTTCAATAAATGCCATCCACTTTTTTATTCTTGCATTTGTGTTTTTTGTGACACAGAAAATGTGAGCTTTTGGTGATCTGTGAAAATGTGGAAACTCTCTGGTTCCATACAGATAGTTCTGTAGTTTTCCAAGAGCCCACACGATTGCCAATAACTTCCTTTCATTAGTGGCGTAAAGTGACTCACTTTGCTTTAATATTCGGGATATCATTGTTATTGGCCTCCCGCCAGACAACACTGCCCCAATCCCAATCGGCAGAAGCGTCGGTTGTGAGGTCTAAAGGTTTTTGAAAGTTCGGGTACATGAGTATGACATCCTCAGATACCAGAATGTTTCTGAAGCGTTCAAAGGCGTGAAGTTGCGATTCATCAAAGTAAATTGGTACCTTTTTGGACATGTGCTTGCTTACTTTTACATTTTCGCCTTTCAGTATGCATCCTTAATAAACGCGCTGTAATAACTAGCAAGCCCCATAACGATCTTAGTGCATAGAGATTCTTTGGCTCGGGATACTCCAGAATTGATTTGACCTTTTCGGGGTCAGTTTTTGTTCAAATAAAACCCAAATATTCGATGTTTTTTTTTTTTAAATTTTGTCTTTTCTTTCGACACTCTCATGTTGGCGTTGCAAAGCAGCTTGTGTCAATGTGTTTGACATGCTCGGCTTCATTTTCAGAAAATATTAACACGTCATCTACGTAGACGTAGCATATTTTCCCCATTTGTTCCCTTACAACATCATTTATTGCTCTCTGAAATACGCTTCCGGCATTTTTCAAACCAAAGGGTAAGCGACAGAATTCGTATTTCCCTCCGTTTAATAAGATCGCCGTTTTCGCGCGATTCTTTTCAGCTAGATAAATTTGGTGGTACACAGATTTTAAATCCAAAGTCGTGAAAAATTTTGCCTTTCTAAGATTCGCTAGAATCAATATCTTGTTCTGCGTCGCAAATTATCTATTTGTTGCCTTCTGTCGTTCACTCGACGATTCTCCATTGCCAACCGAGCTGTTTCACGGGCTGCTTCACTTTGCCCTCGTGATTGACAAGCACTGTCATTTTATGTCAATTACATAGCTGTCATTTGCGTTTTGTTATTCCAAGTCTGATTCTTTTTTGTTATACCACGTTTTATAGTGACTGACGTTTCATGTCAACGCTGTTGTCCGTCCTGGCTCTAAGCTACCTCTTTACCAATTTTCAGCCAAATCTGTTCTGCCGTTCTTGAGTTATAAGTGGTGTAACTAACAAGACTTTCTTTTATATATATAGATAATTTGTCTCTATTTTTTTCCGAACAGTCATTTACGTGTTTGTAGGGTGTGAATTCTTAGAGGGTAATCCAATTTCGGTTGGGCGCAAATTATGATGTTGGGTCCATCCACTGGTTCCTGTTGAGGGTTACCGTTGATAGGATCCAACTTCTGAGATGATTTAGGTTGATTAGGATAAGATACGATTAAGTATCTGAATCACTGTCCTTGTGGATCAGCAATATATTAGAGATTATACATGTGTTTGTTACGGTCAAGTGCCGGTGTTATGTGTCTTTATTGTTTAAATGGTTACACAAAACTGAACTAAAATAATCACCTTCTTACATAAATTTTTAATTCTAGGGTAATCTATAATTATTAGTAACGTTTCGTATAAGTGTGGGATATCGGTAATTTCAGCACTTCTGGATTGTAATTTTTTATTAACAGTATTTGTAAGTAAATTAATTTGCCTTTGACTTTCTGTGTTAATTATTATTTGTCTATTGTTAGATTGACAACAAAACCGCATCAGGCGTTCCTGCCACAACCTTTAACGCTGTGCCCTGTGGTGTTTCATTAACGCGAACAAAAGATTTTTAACATGTTTTATGTCTACTTCTATAAATTTTCGCATGTTCGTCAAGGGAAATAACTCAGCCAGTTTTATCGTATCGTCTATGATATTCGTGAATTCGGTCAGGTTCGTCGAGTGTCTTAGATAGCTGCGTTGTTCCCATATTAAAACATTGCTCCCATATTAAAACATTGCTCCCATATTAAAACATTGCCGTCTAGCACGGGAATGTAATTTGCATTGGAGTAGTCGGTAATGTGTGTCCCTGCTGCGGCTAGGACTGTCAGTATTAACGTGATTAACCTGTGGGGAATGTAGACAAGGACTATAGTGGCTTTGTGGTTTGATGTAGCAAATAAAGAACTTGATCAAAATTACTTCAAATTGTCCTTATGGACCACCCTCCCCTTAATAAGTACAGAAGTTCCCAGGTCTGCTTGTACGCGTACCGCAGAACACAACGGCGATAATTTGTTTCCCATCTTTTTATTGTTCTTAATAAATACCTTGTCACCTACGTCAAACACCCTATTTTGCCTATTTTGCAAATCAGTGTGTTGTGCATGGATAACGTCTATTGGCTTTTCTTCTGTAACCGAATGAATTGTTTTATTATATTCTATTGCTGCTCTTACTATGCTCTGGGTCGTATCATTGAGTTGTTTATTAATTTTCATGCATCTGGCTATCTCTAGCAATGTACTGTGGAATCGTTCCACTTGTCCATTTACTATGTCTGTTTCGAATTGATTTGTTAACATCGAAGTAATCGTCTCTGAATTAAACGATGCTTCGTTCACAATAAATTGTCTTTATTTTTGGAAAAATATTAAACAACTGCAATATGGGGATAGTAATATCCGTTATTGTTCGGGATAATAAGGGTTATACAACAGCAAATTTGAAAAACTTGTCCACGCAGGTCAGGAATAGCTTGTGGTCAGTGAAAAATATATCAATATGCACCATTTCGCGGGGGGATAAGACGGAATGGGCTTTTGCCCAAGTTCTGTTTTTTTTAGGTGACGGTCGTACTTAGCTGTAGTGCAGACTTTGCAATTTAAGATGATTTCATTGGTTAATTTGGCCATTTTTGGGAAGTAATACTCCCGAAGTATTTGTTCAGTATCAACTATCTAAATTTGATTATCTTTGCTGGTTATATCAGTTACTATATTCTTGCAATGCCAACAATTTTTTGAGGGGGTAAGTCGCACTAATTCACGTTAAAAGGTGGCTAATGTAGAAAGATCGAAATGGAATGCGTTTACAAAATCACAAGCTTTAAGGATTCAAGGAGATCGTTCTTGCCTGTGAATTGTATCACATAGCGCGTTTTGCTGCCGAATAGAATTAGTCTCCGATGCAAGTTGTAGCGCGCCTCTTCTAGGATTATTTGGTTCCTAAATAAATTAACAGGCTTGTCCGTTGTCTCGATTGTGTAGGTCAAGGAAAGCTCACTGTGGACGCTGGCAGCACATGATTGTATTTCATCTCGTAGGGCATTCACATTTTGCTATCATAGGCATCTGCCACCTGGTTTTCTTTCCCTGGCTTGTAATGAATTTGAGCGCTATGTTCTTCAATAAATGCCATCCACTTTTTTATTCTTGCATTTGTGTTTTTTATGACACAGAAAATGTGAGCGGTTGGTGATATGTGAAAATGTGGAAACTCTCTGGTTCCATACAGATAGTTCTGTAGTTTTCCAAGCATTTGCATTTGTGTTTTTTTGTGACACAGAAAATGTGAGCGTTTGGTGATATGTGAAAATGTGGAAACTCTCTGGTTCCATACAGATAGTTCTGTAGTTTTCCAAGAGCCGACACGATTGCCAATAACTTCCTTTCATTAGTGGCGTAAAGTGACTCACTTTGCTTTAATATTCGGGATATTATTGTTATTGGCCTCCCGCCCTGAGACAACACTGCTCCAATCCCGTCGGCAGAAGCGTCGGTTGTGAGGTCTAAAGGTTTTTGAAAATTCGGGTACATGAGTATGACATCCTCAGATACCAGAATCTTTCTTAAGCGTTCAAAGGCGTGAAGTTGCGATTCATCAAAGTAAATTGAGACCTTTTTGGACATATGCTTGCTTACTTTTACATTTTCACCTTTCAGTATGTCGGTTATATTATGCATCCTTAATAAACGCGCTGTAATAACTAGCAAGGCCCCAAAAACGATCTTAGTGCATAGAGATTCTTTGGCTCGGGATACTCCAGAATTGCCTTGACCTTTTCGGGGTCAGTTTTTGTTCAAATAAAACCCAAATATTCGATGATTTTTTAAAAAAATGTTGTCTTTTCTTTCGACACTCTCATGTTGGCGTTGCAAAGCAGCTTGTGTCAATGTGTTTGACATGCTCGGCTTCATTTTCAGAAAATATTAACACGTCATCTACGTAGACTTAGCATATTTTCCCCATTTGTTCCCTTAGAACATCATTTATTGCTCTCTGAAATATGCTTCCGGCATTTTTCAAACCAAAGGGTAAGCGACAGAATTCGTATTTCCCTCCGTTTAATAAGAACGCCGTTTTCGCGCGATTCTTTTCAGCTAGATAAATTTGGTGGTACACAGATTTTAAATCCAAAGTCGTGAAAAATTTTGCCTTTCTAAGATTCGCTAGAATCATTGGACTATCACGGCATATCGGTTGGGATCATCGGGATCCTCGGAATGAGAACTTCTTCACCTTTAAATTTTCCTATCATTGTCGATTCAAATCAGCTAAATATCTTGTTCTGCGTCGCAAATTATCTATTTCTTGCCTTCTGTCGTTCACTCGACGATTCTGCATTGCCAATCGAGCTGTTTTACGGGCTGCTTCACTTTGCTCTCGTGATTGACAAGCACTGTCATTTTACGTCAATTACATAGCTGTCATTTGCGTTTTGTTATTCCAAGTCTGATTCTTTTTTGTTATACCACGTTTTATAGTGACTGACGTTTCATGTCAACGCTGTTGTCCGTCCTGGCTCTAAGCTACCTCTTTACCAATCTTCAGCCAAATCAGTTCTGCCGTTCTTGAGTTATAAGTGGTGTAACTAACAAGACTTTCTTTTATATATATAGATAATTTGTCTCTATTTTTTTCCGAACAGTCACTTACATGTTTGTAGGGTGTGAATTCTTAGAGGGTAATCCAATTCCGGTTGGGCGCAAATTATGATGTTGGGTCCATCCACTAGTTCCTGTTGAGGGTTACCGTTGATAGGATCCAACTTATGAGATGATTTAGGTTGATTATGATAAGACACGATTAAGTATCTGAATCCCTGTCCTTGTGGATCAGCAATATATTAGAGATTATACAAGTGTTGTTACAACCGAGTGCCGGTGTTATGTGTCTTTATTGTTTAAATGGCTATACAAAACTGAACTAAAATAATCACCTTCTTACATAAAAGTTTAATTCCGGGGTAATCTATGATTATATGGATGGTGCTATCGGACTGAAATATTTTAATGTTGGACACTGCCATTAAATTGACTATGGATACTGTTGTGAACTGTTCGTTAAAAATAGATTTTAAATCTTGGCAAGTGTGACAGTAAGCATAAGATCCTGAATTTCTGTAATGAGCATTCTATTTCTTGCTAGTAACGTTTCGTATAAGTGTGGGATATCGGTAATTTCACCACTTCTGGATTGTCATTTTTTATTAACAGTATTTGTAAGTAAATTAATTTGCCTTTGACTTTCTGTGTTAATTATTATTTGTCTATTGTTAGATTGACAACAAAACCGCATCAGGCATTCCTGCCACAACCTTTAACGCTGTGCCCTGTGGTGTTTCATTAACGCGGACAAAAGATTTTTAACATGTTTTATGTCTACTTCTATAAATTTTCGCATGTTCGTCAAGGGAAATAACTCAGCCAGTTTTATCGTATCGTCTATGATATTCGTGAATTCGGTCAGGTTCGTCGAGTGTCTTAGATAGCTGCGTTGCTCCCATATTAAAACATTGCTCCCATATAAAAACATTGCTCCCATATTAAAACATTGCCGTCTAGCACGGGAATGTAATTTGCATTGGAGTAGTCGGTAATGTGTGTCCCTGCTGCGGCTAGGACTGTCAGTATTAACGTGATTAACCTGTGGGGAATGTAGACAAGGACTATAGTGGCTTTGTGGTTTAATGTAGCAAATAAAGAACTTGATCAAAATTACTTCAAATTGTCCTTATGGACCACCCTCCCCTTAATAAGTATAGAAGTTCCCAGGTCTGCTTGTACGCGTACCTCAGAACACAACGGCGATAATTTGTTTCCCATCTTTTTATTGTTCTTAATAAATACCTTGTCACCTACGTCAAACACCCTATTTTGCCTATTTTGCAAATCAGTGTGTTGTGCATGGATAACGTCTATTGGCTTTTCTTCTGTAACCGAATGAATTGTTTTATTATATTCTATTGCTGCTCTTACTATGCTCTGGGTCGTATCATTGAGTTGTTTATTAATTTTCATGCATCTGGCTATCTCTAGCAATGTACTGTGGAATCGTTCCACTTGTCCATTTACTACGTCTGTTTCGAATTGATTTGTTAACATCGAAGTAATCGTCTCTGAATTAAACGATGCTTCGTTCACAATAAATTGTGTTTATTTTTGGAAAAATATTAAACAACTGCAATATGGGGATAGTAATATCCGTTATTGTTCGGGATAATAAGGGTTATACAACAGCAAATTTGAAAAACTTGTCCACTCAGGTCAGGAATAGCTTGTGGTCAGTGAAAAATATATCAATATGCACCATTTCGCGGGGGGATAAGACGGAATGGGCTTTTGCCCAAGTTCTTGTTTTTTTTAGGTGACGGTCGTACTTAGCTGTAGTGCAGACTTTGCAATTTAAGATGATTTCATTGGTTAAATTGGCCATTTTTGGGAAGTAATACTCCCGAAGTATTTGTTCAGTATCAACTATCTGAATTTGATTATATTTGCTGGTTATATCAGTTACTATATTCTTGCAATGCCAACAATTTTTTGAGGGGGTAAGTCGCACTAATTCACGTTAAAAGGTGGCTAATGTAGAAAGATCGAAATGGAATGCGTTTACAAAATCACAAGCTTTAAGGATTCAAGGAGATCGTTCTTGCCTGTGAATTGTATCACATGGCGAGTTTTGCTGCCGAATAGAATTAGTCTCCGATGCAAGTTGTAGCGCGCCTCTTCTAGGATTATTTGGTTCCTAAATAAATTAACAGGCTTGTCCGTTGTCTCGATTGTGTAGGTCAAGGAAAGCTCACTGTGGACGGTGGCAGCACATGATTGTATTTCATCTCGTAGGGCATTCACATTTTGCTATCATAGGCATCTGCCACCTGGTTTTCTTTCCCTGGCTTGTAATGAATTTGAGCGCTATGTTCTTCAATAAATGCCATCCACTTTTTTATTCTTGCATTTGTGTTTTTTATGACACAGAAAATGTGAGCGGTTGGTGATATGTGAAAATGTGGAAACTCTCTGGTTCCATACAGATAGTTCTGTAGTTTTCCAAGAGCCGACACGATTGCCAATAACTTCCTTTCATTAGTGGCGTAAAGTGACTCACTTTGCTTTAATATTCGGGATATTATTGTTATTGGCCTCCCGCCCTGAGACAACACTGCTCCAATCCCGTCGGCAGAAGCGTCGGTTGTGAGGTCTAAAGGTTTTTGAAAATTCGGGTACATGAGTATGACATCCTCAGATACCAGAATCTTTCTTAAGCGTTCAAAGGCGTGAAGTTGCGATTCATCAAAGTAAATTGAGACCTTTTTGGACATATGCTTGCTTACTTTTACATTTTCACCTTTCAGTATGTCGGTTATATTATGCATCCTTAATAAACGCGCTGTAATAACTAGCAAGGCCCCAAAAACGATCTTAGTGCATAGAGATTCTTTGGCTCGGGATACTCCAGAATTGCCTTGACCTTTTCGGGGTCAGTTTTTGTTCAAATAAAACCCAAATATTCGATGATTTTTTAAAAAAATGTTGTCTTTTCTTTCGACACTCTCATGTTGGCGTTGCAAAGCAGCTTGTGTCAATGTGTTTGACATGCTCGGCTTCATTTTCAGAAAATATTAACACGTCATCTACGTAGACTTAGCATATTTTCCCCATTTGTTCCCTTAGAACATCATTTATTGCTCTCTGAAATATGCTTCCGGCATTTTTCAAACCAAAGGGTAAGCGACAGAATTCGTATTTCCCTCCGTTTAATAAGAACGCCGTTTTCGCGCGATTCTTTTCAGCTAGATAAATTTGGTGGTACACAGATTTTAAATCCAAAGTCGTGAAAAATTTTGCCTTTCTAAGATTCGCTAGAATCATTGGACTATCACGGCATATCGGTTGGGATCATCGGGATCCTCGGAATGAGAACTTCTTCACCTTTAAATTTTCCTATCATTGTCGATTCAAATCAGCTAAATATCTTGTTCTGCGTCGCAAATTATCTATTTCTTGCCTTCTGTCGTTCACTCGACGATTCTGCATTGCCAATCGAGCTGTTTTACGGGCTGCTTCACTTTGCTCTCGTGATTGACAAGCACTGTCATTTTACGTCAATTACATAGCTGTCATTTGCGTTTTGTTATTCCAAGTCTGATTCTTTTTTTGTTATACCACGTTTTATAGTGACTGACGTTTCATGTCAACGCTGTTGTCCGTCCTGGCTCTAAGCTACCTCTTTACCAATCTTCAGCCAAATCAGTTCTGCCGTTCTTGAGTTATAAGTGGTGTAACTAACAAGACTTTCTTTTATATATATAGATAATTTGTCTCTATTTTTTTCCGAACAGTCACTTACATGTTTGTAGGGTGTGAATTCTTAGAGGGTAATCCAATTCCGGTTGGGCGCAAATTATGATGTTGGGTCCATCCACTAGTTCCTGTTGAGGGTTACCGTTGATAGGATCCAACTTATGAGATGATTTAGGTTGATTATGATAAGACACGATTAAGTATCTGAATCCCTGTCCTTGTGGATCAGCAATATATTAGAGATTATACAAGTGTTTGTTACAACCGAGTGCCGGTGTTATGTGTCTTTATTGTTTAAATGGCTATACAAAACTGAACTAAAATAATCACCTTCTTACATAAAAGTTTAATTCCGGGGTAATCTATGATTATATGGATGGTGCTATCGGACTGAAATATTTTAATGTTGGACACTGCCATTAAATTGACTATGGATACTGTTGTGAACTGTTCGTTAAAAATAGATTTTAAATCTTGGCAAGTGTGACAGTAAGCATAAGATCCTGAATTTCTGTAATGAGCATTCTATTTCTTGCTAGTAACGTTTCGTATAAGTGTGGGATATCGGTAATTTCACCACTTCTGGATTGTCATTTTTTATTAACAGTATTTGTAAGTAAATTAATTTGCCTTTGACTTTCTGTGTTAATTATTATTTGTCTATTGTTAGATTGACAACAAAACCGCATCAGGCATTCCTGCCACAACCTTTAACGCTGTGCCCTGTGGTGTTTCATTAACGCGGACAAAAGATTTTTAACATGTTTTATGTCTACTTCTATAAATTTTCGCATGTTCGTCAAGGGAAATAACTCAGCCAGTTTTATCGTATCGTCTATGATATTCGTGAATTCGGTCAGGTTCGTCGAGTGTCTTAGATAGCTGCGTTGCTCCCATATTAAAACATTGCTCCCATATAAAAACATTGCTCCCATATTAAAACATTGCCGTCTAGCACGGGAATGTAATTTGCATTGGAGTAGTCGGTAATGTGTGTCCCTGCTGCGGCTAGGACTGTCAGTATTAACGTGATTAACCTGTGGGGAATGTAGACAAGGACTATAGTGGCTTTGTGGTTTAATGTAGCAAATAAAGAACTTGATCAAAATTACTTCAAATTGTCCTTATGGACCACCCTCCCCTTAATAAGTATAGAAGTTCCCAGGTCTGCTTGTACGCGTACCTCAGAACACAACGGCGATAATTTGTTTCCCATCTTTTTATTGTTCTTAATAAATACCTTGTCACCTACGTCAAACACCCTATTTTGCCTATTTTGCAAATCAGTGTGTTGTGCATGGATAACGTCTATTGGCTTTTCTTCTGTAACCGAATGAATTGTTTTATTATATTCTATTGCTGCTCTTACTATGCTCTGGGTCGTATCATTGAGTTGTTTATTAATTTTCATGCATCTGGCTATCTCTAGCAATGTACTGTGGAATCGTTCCACTTGTCCATTTACTACGTCTGTTTCGAATTGATTTGTTAACATCGAAGTAATCGTCTCTGAATTAAACGATGCTTCGTTCACAATAAATTGTGTTTATTTTTGGAAAAATATTAAACAACTGCAATATGGGGATAGTAATATCCGTTATTGTTCGGGATAATAAGGGTTATACAACAGCAAATTTGAAAAACTTGTCCACTCAGGTCAGGAATAGCTTGTGGTCAGTGAAAAATATATCAATATGCACCATTTCGCGGGGGGATAAGACGGAATGGGCTTTTGCCCAAGTTCTTGTTTTTTTAGGTGACGGTCGTACTTAGCTGTAGTGCAGACTTTGCAATTTAAGATGATTTCATTGGTTAAATTGGCCATTTTTGGGAAGTAATACTCCCGAAGTATTTGTTCAGTATCAACTATCTGAATTTGATTATATTTGCTGGTTATATCAGTTACTATATTCTTGCAATGCCAACAATTTTTTGAGGGGGTAAGTCGCACTAATTCACGTTAAAAGGTGGCTAATGTAGAAAGATCGAAATGGAATGCGTTTACAAAATCACAAGCTTTAAGGATTCAAGGAGATCGTTCTTGCCTGTGAATTGTATCACATGGCGAGTTTTGCTGCCGAATAGAATTAGTCTCCGATGCAAGTTGTAGCGCGCCTCTTCTAGGATTATTTGGTTCCTAAATAAATTAACAGGCTTGTCCGTTGTCTCGATTGTGTAGGTCAAGGAAAGCTCACTGTGGACGGTGGCAGCACATGATTGTATTTCATCTCGTAGGGCATTCACATTTTGCTATCATAGGCATCTGCCACCTGGTTTTCTTTCCCTGGCTTGTAATGAATTTGAGCGCTATGTTCTTCAATAAATGCCATCCACTTTTTTATTCTTGCATTTGTGTTTTTTATGACACAGAAAATGTGAGCGGTTGGTGATATGTGAAAATGTGGAAACTCTCTGGTTCCATACAGATAGTTCTGTAGTTTTCCAAGAGCCCACACGATTGCCAATAACTTCCTTTCAATAGTGGCGTAAAGTGACTCACTTTGCTTTAATATTCGGGATATCATTGTTATTGGCCTCCCGCCCTGAGACAACACTGCTCCAATCCCGTCGGCAGAAGCGTCGGTTGTGAGGTCTAAAGGTTTTTGAAAGTTCGGGTACATGAGTATGACATCCTCAGATACCAGAATCTTTCTTAAGCGTTCAAAGGCGTGAAGTTGCGATTCATCAAAGTAAATTGAGACCTTTTTGGACATATGCTTGCTTACTTTTACATTTTCACCTTTCAGTATGTCGGTTATATTATGCATCCTTAATAAACGCGCTGTAATAACTAGCAAGGCCCAAAAACGATCTTAGTGCATTGAGATTCTTTGGCTCGGGATACTCCAGAATTGCCTTGACCTTTTCGGGGTTAGTTTTTGTTCAAACAAAACCCGAAAATTCGATGTTTTTTTTAAAAAAATTTTGTCTTTTCTTTCGACACTCTCATGTTGGCGTTGCAAAGCAGCTTGAGTGTTTGACATGCTCAGAAAATATTGACACGTCATCTACGTAGACTTAGCATATTTTCCCCATTTGTTTCCTTAGAACATCATTTATTGCTCTCTAAAATATGCTTCCGGCATTTTTCAAACCAAAGGGTAAGCGACAGAATTCGTATTTCCCTCCGTTTAATGAGAACGCCGTTTTCACGAGATTCTTTTCAGCTAGATAAATTTGGTGGTACCCAGATTTTAAATTCAAAGTCGTGAAAAATTTTGCCTTTCTAAGATTCGCTAGAATCATTGGACTATCACGGCATATCGGTTGGGATCATCGGGATCCTCGGAATGAGAACTTCTTCACCTTTAAATTTTCCTATCATTATCGATTCAAATCAGCTAAATATCTTGTTCTGCGTCGCAAATTATCTATTTCTTGCCTTCTGTCGTTCACTCGACGATTCTGCATTGCCAATCGAGCTGTTTTACGGGCTGCTTCACTTTGCTCTCGTGATTGACAAGCACTGTCATTTTACGTCAATTACATAGCTGTCATTTGCGTTTTGTTATTCCAAGTCTGATTCTTTTTTGTTATACCACGTTTTATAGTGACTGACGTTTCATGTCAACGCTGTTGTCCGTCCTGGCTCTAAGCTACCTCTTTACCAATCTTCAGCCAAATCAGTTCTGCCGTTCTTGAGTTATAAGTGGTGTAACTAACAAGACTTTCTTTTATATATATAGATAATTTGTCTCTATTTTTTTCCGAACAGTCACTTACATGTTTGTAGGGTGTGAATTCTTAGAGGGTAATCCAATTCCGGTTGGGCGCAAATTATGATGTTGGGTCCATCCACTAGTTCCTGTTGAGGGTTACCGTTGATAGGATCCAACTTATGAGATGATTTAGGTTGATTATGATAAGACACGATTAAGTATCTGAATCCCTGTCCTTGTGGATCAGCAATATATTAGAGATTATACAAGTGTTTGTTACAACCGAGTGCCGGTGTTATGTGTCTTTATTGTTTAAATGGCTATACAAAACTGAACTAAAATAATCACCTTCTTACATAAAAGTTTAATTCCGGGGTAATCTATGATTATATGGATGGTGCTATCGGACTGAAATATTTTAATGTTGGACACTGTCATTAAATTGACTATGGAGACTGTTGTGAACTGTTCGTTAAAAATAGATTTTAAATCTTGGCAAGTGTGACAGTAAGCATAAGGTCCTGAATTTCTGTAATGAGCATTCTATTTCTTGCTAGTAACGTTTCGTATAAGTGTGGGATATCGGTAATTTCACCACTTCTGGATTGTATTATTTTATTAACAGTATTTGTAAGTAAATTAACTTGCCTTTGACTTTCTGTGTTAATTATTATTTGTCTATTGTTAGATTGAATTAGCTGTGCTTCTGTTATTTTAATTCTATCCAAACCGCATCAGGCGTTCCTGCCACAAACTTTAACGCTGTGCCCTGTGGTGTTTCATTAACGCGGACAAAAGATTTTTAACCTGTGGGGAATGTAGACAAGGACTATAGTGACTTTGTGGTTTGATGTAGCAAATAAAGAACTTGATCAAAATTACTTCAAATTGTCCTTATGGACCACCCTCCCCTTAATAAGTACAGAAGTTCCCAGGTCTGCTTGTACGCGTACCGCAGAACACAACGGCGATAATTTGTTTCCCATCTTTTTATTGTTCTTAATAAATACTTTGTCACCTACGTCAAACACCCTATTTTGCAAATCAGTGTGTTGTGCATGGATAACGTCTATTGGCATTTCTTCTGTAACCGAATGAATTGTTTTATTATATTCTATTGCTGCTCTTACTATGCTCTGGGTCGTATCATTGAGTTGTTTATTAATTTTCATGCATCTGGCTATCTCTAGCAATGTACTGTGGAATCGTTCCACTTGTCCATTTACTACGTCTGTTTCGAATTGATTTGTTAACATCGAAGTAATCGTCTCTGAATTAAACGATGCTTCGTTCACAATAAATTGTCTTGATTTTTGGAAAAATATTAAACAACTGCAATATGGGGATAGTAATATCCGTTATTGTTCGGGATAATAAGGGTTATACAACAGCAAATTTGAAAAACTTGTCCACGCAGGTCAGGAATAGCTTGTGGTCCGTGGAGAATATATCAATATGCACCATTTCGCGGGGATAAGACGGAATGGGCCTTTGCCCTAGTTCTTGTTTTTTTTAGGTGACGGTCGTACTTAGCTGTAGTGCAGACTTTGCAATTTAAGATGATTTCATTGGTTAATTTGGCCATTTTTGGGAAGTAATACTCCCGAAGTATTTGTTCAGTATCAACTATCTGAATTTGATTATCTTTGCTGGTTATATCAGTTACTATATTCTTGCAATGCCAACAATTTTTTGAGGGGGTAAGTCGCACTAATTCACGTTAAAAGGTGGCTAATGTAGAAAGATCGAAATGGAATGCGTTTACAAAATCACAAGCTTTAAGGATTCAAGGAGATCGTTCTTGCCTGTGAATTGTATCACATGGCGAGTTTTGCTGCCGAATAGAATTAGTCTCCGATGCAAGTTGTAGCGCGCCTCTTCTAGGATTATTTGGTTCCTAAATAAATTAACAGGCTTGTCCGTTGTTTCGATTGTGTAGGTCAAGGAAAGCTCACTGTGGACGGTGGCAGCACATGATTGTATTTCATCTTGTAGGGCATTCACATTTTGCTATCATAGGCATCTGCCACCAGGTTTTCTTTCCCTGGCTTGTAATGAATTTGAGCGCTATGTTCTTCAATAAATGCCATCCACTTTTTTATTCTTGCATTTGTGTTTTTTATGACACAGAAAATGTGAGCAGTTGGTGATATGTGAAAATGTGGAAACTCTCTGGTTCCATACAGATAGTTCTGTAGTTTTCCAAGAGCCCACACGATTGCCAATAACTTCCTTTCATTAGTGGCGTAAAGTGATTCACTTTGCTTTAATATTCGGGATATCATTGTTATTAGCCTCCCGCCCTGAGACAACACTGCTCCAATCCCGTCGGCAGAAGCGTCGGTTGTGAGGTCTAAAGGTTTTTGAGTTCGGGTACATGAGTATGACATCCTCAGATACCAGAATCTTTCTTAAGCGTTCAAAGGCGTGAAGTTGCGATTCATCAAAGTAAATTGAGACCTTTTTGGACATATGCTTGCTTACTTTTACATTTTCACCTTTCAGTATGTCGGTTATATTATGCATCCTTAATAAACGCGCTGTAATAACTAGCAAGGCCCAAAAACGATCTTAGTGCATAGAGATTCTTTGGCTCTGGATACTCCAGAATTGCCTTGACCTTTTCGGGGTTAGTTTTTGTTCAAACAAAACCCGAAAATTCGATGTTTTTTTTAAAAAAATTTTGTCTTTTCTTTCGACACTCTCATGTTGGCGTTGCAAAGCAGCTTGAGCACAGTGTCAATGTGTTTGACATGCTCAGAAAATATTGACACGTCATCTACGTAGACTTAGCATATTTTCCCCATTTGTTTCCTTAGAACATCATTTATTGCTCTCTAAAATATGCTTCCGGCATTTTTCAAACCAAAGGGTAAGCGACAGAATTCGTATTTCCCTCCGTTTAATGAGAACGCCGTTTTCACGAGATTCTTTTCAGCTAGATAAATTTGGTGGTACCCAGATTTTAAATTCAAAGTCGTGAAAAATTTTGCCTTTCTAAGATTCGCTAGAATCATTGGACTATCACGGCATATCGGTTGGGATCATCGGGATCCTCGGAATGAGAACTTCTTCACCTTTAAATTTTCCTATCATTATCGATTCAAATCAGCTAAATATCTTGTTCTGCGTCGCAAATTATCTATTTCAATTACATAGCTGTCATTTGCGTTTTGTTATTCCAAGTCTGATTCTTTTTTGTAATACCACGTTTTATAGTGACTGACTACTTCAAATTGTCCTTATGGACCACCCTCCCCTTAATAAGTACAGAAGTTCCCAGGTCTGCTTGTACGCGTACCGCGGAACACAACGGCGATAATTTGTTTCCCATCTTTTTATTGTTCTTAATAAATACCTTGTCACCTACGTCAAACACCCTATTTTGCCTATTTTGCAAATCAGTGTGTTGTGCATGGATAACGTCTATTGGCTTTTCTTCTGTAACCGAATGAATTGTTTTATTATATTCTATTGCTGCTCTTACTATGCTCTGGGTCGTATCATTGAGTTGTTTATTAATTTTCATGCATCTGGCTATCTCTAGCAATGTACTGTGGAATCGTTCCACTTGTCCATTTACTATGTCTGTTTCGAATTGATTTGTTAACATCGAAGTAATCGTCTCTGAATTAAACGATGCTTCGTTCACAATAAATTGTGTTTATTTTTGGAAAAATATTGAACAACTGCAATATGGGGATAGTAATATCCGTTATTGTTCGGGATAATAAGGGTTATACAACAGCAAATTTGAAAAACTTGTCCACGCAGGTCAGGAATAGCTTGTGGTCAGTGGAGAATATATCTATAATATTATCTTTGCTGGTTATATCAGTTACTATATTCTTGCAATGCCAACAATTTTTTGAGGGGGTAAGTCGCACTAATTCACGTTAAAAGGTGGCTAATGTAGAAAGATCGAAATGGAATGCGTTTACAAAATCACAAGCTTTAAGGATTCAAGGAGATCGTTCTTGTCTGTGAATTGTATCACATGGCGAGTTTTGCTGCCGAATAGAATTAGTCTCCGATGCAAGTTGTAGCGCGCCTCTTCTAGGATTATTTGGTTCCTAAATAAATTAACAGGCTTGTCCGTTGTCTCGATTGTGTAGGTCAAGGAAAGCTCACTGTGGACGGTGGCAGCACATGATTGTATGTCATCTTGTAGGGCATTCACATTTTGCTATCATAGGCATCTGCCACCAGGTTTTCTTTCCCTGGCTTGTAATGAATTTGAGCGCTTTGTTCTTCAATAAATGCCATCCACTTTTTTATTCTTGCATTTATGTTTTTTGTGACACAGAAAATGTGAGCGTTTGGTGATCCATACAGATAGTTCTGTAGTTTTCCAAGCGCCCACACGATTGCCCATAACTTCCTTTCATTAGTGGCGTAAAGTGACTCACTTTGCTTTAATATTCGGGATCTCATTGTTATTGGCCTCCCGCCAGACAACACTGCTCCAATCCCGTCGGCAGAAGCGTCGGTTGTGAGGTCTAAAGGTTTTTGAAAGTTCGGGTACATGAGTATGACATTCTCAGATGCCAGAATGTTTCTTAAGCGTTCAAAGGCGTGAAGTTGCGATTCATCAAAGTAAATTGGGACCTTTTTGGACATGTGCTTGCTTACTTTTACATTTTCGCCTTTCAGTATGTCGGTTATATTATGCATCCTTAATAAACGCGCTGTAATAACTAGCAAGGCCCAAAAACGATCTTAGTGCATAGAGATTCTTTGGCTCGGGATACTCCAGAATTGCCTTGACCTTTTCGGGGTCAGTTTTTGTTCAAATAAAACCCAAATATTCGATGATTTTTTAAAAAAATGTTGTCTTTTCTTTCGACACTCTCATGTTGGCGTTGCAAAGCAGCTTGTGTCAATATGTTTGACACGCTCGGCTTCATTTTCAGAACATATTAACACGTCATCTAGGGTAAGCGACAGAATTCGTATTTGCCTCCGTTTAATGAGAACGCCGTTTTCGCGCGATTCTTTTCAGCTAGATAAATTTGGTGGTACCCAGATTTTAAATCCAAAGTCGTGAAAAATTTTGCCTTTCTAAGATTCGCTAGAATCATTTGACTATCACTGCATATCGGTTGGGATCATCGGGATCCTCGGAATGAGAACTTCTTCACCTTTAAATTTTCCTATCATTATCGATTCAAATCAGCTAAATATCTTGTTCTGCGTCGCAAATTATCTATTTCTTGCCTTCTGTCGTTCACTCGACGATTCTGCATTGCCAATCGAGCTGTTTTACGGGCTGCTTCACTTTGCTCTCGTGATTGACAAGCACTGTCATTTTACGTCAATTACATAGCTGTCATTTGCGTTTTGTTATTCCAAGTCTGATTCTTTTTTGTTATACCACGTTTTATAGTGACTGACGTTTCATGTCAACGCTGTTGTCCGTCCTGGCTCTAAGCTACCTCACTACCAATTTTCAGCCAAATCTGTTCTGCCGTTCTTGAGTTATAAGTGTTGTAACTAACACGACTTTCTTGTATTTATATAGATAATTTGTCTCTATTTTTTTTCGAACAGTCACTTACATGTTTGTAGGGTGTGAATTCTTAGAGGGTAATCCAATTCCGGTTGGGCGCAAATTATGATACTGGGTCCATCCACTGGTTCCTGTTGAGGGTTACAGTTGATAAAAGTTGATAAAAGTTTAATTCTAGAGTAATCTATAATTATATGGATGGTGCTATCGGACTGATATATTTTAATGTTGGACACTGCCATTAAATTGACTATGGAGACTGTTGTGAACTGTTCGTTAAAAATAGATTTTAAATCTTGGCAAGTGTGAAAGTAAGCATAAGGTCCTGAATTTCTGTAATGAGCATTCTATTTCTTGCTAGTAATGTTTCGTATAAGTGTGGGATATCGGTAATTTCACCACTTCTGGATTGTATCATTTTATTAACAGTATTTGTAAGTAAATTAACGTTCCTTTGACTTACTGTGTTAATTATTATTTGTCTATTGTTAGATTGAATTAACTGTTTCTTCTGTTATTTTAATTCTTTCCAAATCCGCATCAGGCGTTCCTGCCACAAACTTTAACGCTGTGTCCTGTGGTGTTTCGTTAACGCGAACAAAAGATTTTTAACATGTTTTATGTCTACTTCTATAAATTTTCGCATGTTCATCAAGGGAAATAACTCAGCCAGTTTTATCGTATCGTCTATGATATTCGTGAATTCGGTCAGGTTCGTCGAGGTTCGTAGATAGCTGCGTTGCTCCCATATTAAAACATTGCTCCCATATTAAAACATTGCCGTCTAGCACGGGAATGTAATTTGCATTGGAGTAGTCGGTAATGCGTGCCCCTGTTGCGGCTAGGACTGTCAGTATTAACGTGATTAACCTGTGGGGAATGTAGACAAGGACTATAGTGACTTTGTGGTTTGATGTAGCAAATAAAGAACTTGATCAAAATTACTTCAAATTGTCCTTATGGACCACCCTCCTCTTAATAAGTACAGAAGTTCCCAGGTCTGCTTGTACGCGTACCTCAGAACACAACGGCGATAATTTGTTTCCCATCTTTTTATTGTTCTTAATAAATACCTTGTCACCTACGTCAAACACCCTATTTTGCCTATTTTGCAAATCAGTGTGCTGTGCATGGATAACGTCTATTGGCTTTTATATCCGTTATTGTTCGGGATAATAAGGGTTATACAACAGCAAATTTGAAAAACTTGTCCACGCAGGTCAGGAATAGCTTGTGGTCAGTGGAGAATATATCTATAATATTATCTTTGCTGGTTATATCAGTTACTATATTCTTGCAATGCCAACAATTTTTTGAGGGGGTAAGTCGCACTAATTCACGTTAAAAGGTGGCTAATGTAGAAAGATCGAAATGGAATGCGTTTACAAAATCACAAGCTTTAAGGATTCAAGGAGATCGTTCTTGTCTGTGAATTGTATCACATGGCGAGTTTTGCTGCCGAATAGAATTAGTCTCCGATGCAAGTTGTAGCGCGCCTCTTCTAGGATTATTTGGTTCCTAAATAAATTAACAGGCTTGTCCGTTGTCTCGATTGTGTAGGTCAAGGAAAGCTCACTGTGGACGGTGGCAGCACATGATTGTATGTCATCTTGTAGGGCATTCACATTTTGCTATCATAGGCATCTGCCACCAGGTTTTCTTTCCCTGGCTTGTAATGAATTTGAGCGCTATGTTCTTCAATAAATGCCATCCACTTTTTTATTCTTGCATTTATGGTTTTTGTGACACAGAAAATGTGAGCGTTTGGTGATCCATACAGATAGTTCTGTAGTTTTCCAAGCGCCCACACGATTGCCCATAACTTCCTTTCATTAGTGGCGTAAAGTGACTCACTTTGCTTTAATATTCGGGATCTCATTGTTATTGGCCTCCCGCCAGACAACACTGCTCCAATCCCGTCGGCAGAAGCGTCGGTTGTGAGGTCTAAAGGTTTTTGAAAGTTCGGGTACATGAGTATGACATTCTCAGATGCCAGAATGTTTCTTAAGCGTTCAAAGGCGTGAAGTTGCGATTCATCAAAGTAAATTGGGACCTTTTTGGACATGTGCTTGCTTACTTTTACATTTTCGCCTTTCAGTATGTCGGTTATATTATGCATCCTTAATAAACGCGCTGTAATAACTAGCAAGGCCCAAAAACGATCTTAGTGCATAGAGATTCTTTGGCTCGGGATACTCCAGAATTGCCTTGACCTTTTCGGGGTCAGTTTTTGTTCAAATAAAACCCAAATATTCGATGATTTTTTAAAAAAATGTTGTCTTTTCTTTCGACACTCTCATGTTGGCGTTGCAAAGCAGCTTGTGTCAATATGTTTGACACGCTCGGCTTCATTTTCAGAACATATTAACACGTCATCTAGGGTAAGCGACAGAATTCGTATTTCCCTCCGTTTAATGAGAACGCCGTTTTCGCGCGATTCTTTTCAGCTAGATAAATTTGGCGGTACCCAGATTTTAAATCCAAAGTCGTGAAAAATTTTGCCTTTCTAAGATTCGCTAGAATCATTTGACTATCACTGCATATCGGTTGGGATCATCGGGATCCTCGGAATGAGAACTTCTTCACCTTTAAATTTTCCTATCATTATCGATTCAAATCAGCTAAATATCTTGTTCTGCGTCGCAAATTATCTATTTCTTGCCTTCTGTCGTTCACTCGACGATTCTGCATTGCCAATCGAGCTGTTTTACGGGCTGCTTCACTTTGCTCTCGTGATTGACAAGCACTGTCATTTTACGTCAATTACATAGCTGTCATTTGCGTTTTGTTATTCCAAGTCTGATTCTTTTTTGTTATACCACGTTTTATAGTGACTGACGTTTCATGTCAACGCTGTTGTCCGTCCTGGCTCTAAGCTACCTCACTACAAATTTTCAGCCAAATCTGTTCTGCCGTTCTTGAGTTATAAGTGTTGTAACTAACACGACTTTCTTGTATTTATATAGATAATTTGTCTCTATTTTTTTTCGAACAGTCACTTACATGTTTGTAGGGTGTGAATTCTTAGAGGGTAATCCAATTCCGGTTGGGCGCAAATTATGATACTGGGTCCATCCACTGGTTCCTGTTGAGGGTTACAGTTGATAAAAGTTGATAAAAGTTTAATTCTAGAGTAATCTATAATTATATGGATGGTGCTATCGGACTGATATATTTTAATGTTGGACACTGCCATTAAATTGACTATGGAGACTGTTGTGAACTGTTCGTTAAAAATAGATTTTAAATCTTGGCAAGTGTGAAAGTAAGCATAAGGTCCTGAATTTCTGTAATGAGCATTCTATTTCTTGCTAGTAATGTTTCGTATAAGTGTGGGATATCGGTAATTTCACCACTTCTGGATTGTATTATTTTATTAACAGTATTTGTAAGTAAATTAACGTTCCTTTGACTTACTGTGTTAATTATTATTTGTCTATTGTTAGATTGAATTAACTGTTTCTTCTGTTATTTTAATTCTTTCCAAATCCGCATCAGGCGTTCCTGCCACAAACTTTAACGCTGTGTCCTGTGGTGTTTCGTTAACGCGAACAAAAGATTTTTAACATGTTTTATGTCTACTTCTATAAATTTTCGCATGTTCGTCAAGGGAAATAACTCAGCCAGTTTTATCGTATCGTCTATGATATTCGTGAATTCGATCAGGTTCGTCGAGTGTCTTAGATAACTGCGTTGCTCCCGTATTAAAACATTGCTCCCATATTAAAACATTGCCGTCTAGCACGGGAATGTAATTTGCATTGGAGTAGTCGGTAATGCGTGCCCCTGTTGCGGCTAGGACTGTCAGTATTAACGTGATTAACCTGTGGGGAATGTAGACAAGGACTATAGTGTCTTTGTGGTTTGATGTAGCAAATAAAGAACTTGATCAAACTTACTTCAAATCGTCCTTATGGACCACCCTCCTCTTAATAAGTACAGAAGTTCCCAGGTCTGCTTGTACGCGTACCACAGAACACAACGGCAATAATTTGTTTCCCATCTTTTTATTGTTCTTAATAAATACCTTGTCACCTACGTCAAACACCCTATTTTTTGCCTATTTTGCAAATCAGTGTGCTGTGCATGGATAACGTCTATTGGCTTTTCTTCTGTAACCGAATGAATTGTTTTATTATATTCTATTGCTGCTCTTACTATGCTCTGGGTCGTATCATTGAGTTGTTTATTAATTTTCATGTATCTGGCTATCTCTAGCAATGTACTGTGGAATCGTTCCACTTGTCCATTTACTATGTCTGTTTCGAATTGATTTGTTAACATCGAAGTAATCGTCTCTGAATTAAACGATGCTTCGTTCACAATAAATTGTGTTTATTTTTGGAAAAATATTGAACAACTGCAATATGGGGATAGTAATATCCGTTATTGTTCGGGATAATAAGGGTTATACAACAGCAAATTTGAAAAACTTGTCCACGCAGGTCAGGAATAGCTTGTGGTCAGTGGAGAATATATCAATATGCACCATTTCGCGGGGATAAGACGGAATGGGCGTTTGCCCAAGTTCTTGTTTTTTTGGGTGACGGTCGTACTTAGCTGTAGTGCAGACTTTGCAATTTAAGATGATTTCATTGGTTAATTTGGCCATTTTTGGGAAGTAATACTCCCGAAGTATTTGTTCGGTATTAACTATCTGAATTTGATTATCTTTGCTGGTTATATCAGTTACTATATTCTTGCAATGCCAACAATTTTTTGAGGGGGTAAGTCGCACTAATTCACGTTAAAAGGTGGCTAATGTAGAAAGATCGAAATGGAATGCGTTTACAAAATCACAAGCTTTAAGGATTCAAGGAGATCGTTCTTGTCTGTGAATTGTATCACATGGCGAGTTTTGCTGCGGAATAGAATTAGTCTCCGATGCAAGTTGTAGCGCGCCTCTTCTAGGATTATTTGGTTCCTAAATAAATTAACAGGCTTGTCCGTTGTCTCGATTGTGTTGGTCAAGAAAAGCTCACTGTGGACGGTGGCAGCACATGATTGTATTTCATCTTGTAGGGCATTCACATTTTGCTATCATAGGCATCTGCCACCAGGTTTTCTTTCCCTGGCTTGTAATGAATTTGAGCGCTATGTTCTTCAATAAATGCCATCCACTTTTTTATTCTTGCATTTGTGGTTTTTGTGACACAGAAAATGTAAGCGTTTGGTGATATGTGAAAATGTGGAAACTTTCTGGTTCCATACAGATAGTTCTGTAGTTTTCCAAGAGCCCACACGAATGCCAATAACTTCCTTTCATTAGTGGCGTAAAGTGACTCACTTTGCTTTAATATTCGGGATATTATTGTTATTGGCCTCCCGCCCTGAGACAACACTGCTCCAATCCCGTCGGCAGAAGCGTCGGTTGTGAGGTCTAAAGGTTTTTGAAAATTCGGTTACATGAGTATGACATCCTCAGATACCAGAATCTTTCTTAAGCGTTCAAAGGCGTGAAGTTGCGATTCATCAAAGTAAATTGGGACCTTTTTGGACATATGCTTGCTTACTTTTACATTTTCACCTTTCAGTATGTCGGTTATATTATGCATCCTTAATAAACGCGCTGTAATAACTAGCAAGGCCCAAAAACGATCTTAGTGCATAGAGATTCTTTGGCTCGGGATACTCCAGAATTGCCTTGACCTTTTCGGGGTCAGTTTTTGTTCAAATAAAACCCAAATATTCGATAATTTTTTAAAAAAATGTTGTCTTTTCTTTCGACACTCTCATGTTGGCGTTGCAAAGCAGCTTGTGTCAATATGTTTGACATGCTCGGCTTCATTTTCAGAAAATATTAACACGTCATCTACGTAGACTTAGCATATTTTCCCCATTTGTTCCCTTAGAACATCATTTATTGCTCTCTGAAATATGCTTCCGGCATTTTTCAAACCAAAGGATAAGCGACAGAATTCGTATTTCCCTCCGTTTAATGAGAACGCCGTTTTCGCGCGATTCTTTTCAGCTAGATAAATTTGGTGATACCCAGATTTTAAATCCAAAGTGAAAAATATTGCCTTTCTAAGATTCGCTAGAATCATTGGACTATCACGGCATATCGGTTGGGATCATCAGGATCCTCGGAATGAGAACTGTAACTAACAAGACTTTCTTTTATATATATAGATAATTTGTCTCTATTTTTTTCCGAACAGTCACTTACTTGTTTGTAGGGTGTGAATTCTTAGAGGGTAATCCAATTCCGGTTGGGCGCAAATTATAATGTTGGGTCCATCCACTGGTTCCTGTTGAGGGTTACCGTTGATAGGATCCAACTTATGAGATGATTTAGGTTGATTATGATAAGATACGATTAAGTATCTGAATCACTGTCTTTGTGGATCAGCAATATATTAGAGATTATACATGTGTTTGTTACAACCGAGTGCCGGTGTTATGTGTCTTTATTGTTTAAATGGTTATACAAAACTGAACTAAAATAATCACCTTCTTACATAAAAGTTTAATTCTAGAGTAATCTATAATTATATGGATGGTGCTATCGGACTGATATATTTTAATGTTGGACACTGCCATTAAATTGACTATGGAGACTGTTGTGAACTGTTCGTTAAAAATAGATTTTAAATCTTGGCAAGTATGAAAGTAAGCATAAGGTCCTGAATTTCTGTAATGAGCATTCTATTTCTTGCTAGTAATGTTTCGTATAAGTGTGGGATATCGGTAATTTCACCACTTCTGGATTGTATTATTTTATTAACAGTATTTGTAAGTAAATTAACGTACCTTTGACTTTCTGTGTTAATTATTATTTGTCTATTGTTAGATTGAATTAACTGTGCTTCTGTTATTTTAATTCTTTCCAAATCCGCATCAGGCGTTCCTGCCACAACCTTTAATGCTGTGCCCTGTGGTGTTTTATTAACGCGGACAAAAGATTTTTAACATGTTTTATGTCTACTTCTATAAATTTTTGCATGTTCGTCAAGGGAAATAACTCAGCCAGTTTTATCGTATCGTCTATGATATTCGTGAATTCGGTCAGGTTCGTCGAGTGTCTTAGATAGCTGCGTTGCTCCCATATTAAAACATTGCCGTCTAGCACGGGAATGTAATTTTCATTGGAGTAGTCGGTAATGCGTGTCCCTGCTGCGGCTAGGACTGTCAGTATTAACGTGATTAACCTGTGGGGAATGTAGACAAGGACTATAGTGGCTTTGTGGTTTGATGTAGCATATAAAGAACTTGATCAAAATTACTTCAAATTGTCCTTATGGACCACCCTCCTCTTAATAAGTACAGAAGTTCCCAGGTCTGCTTGTACGCGTACCTCAGAACACAACGGCGATAATTTGTTTCCCATCTTTTTATTGTTCTTAATAAATACCTTGTCACCTACGTCAAACACCCTATTTTGCCTATTTTGCAAATCAGTGTGTTGTGCATGGATAACGTCTATTGGCTTTTCTTCTGTAACCGAATGAATTGTTTTATTATATTCTATTGCTGCTCTTACTATGCTCTGGGTCGTATCATTGAGTTGTTTATTAATTTTCATGTATCTGGCTATCTCTAGCAATGTACTGTGGAATCGTTCCACTTGTCCATTTACTATGTCTGTTTCGAATTGATTTGTTAACATCGAAGTAATCGTCTCTGAGTTAAACGATGCTTCGTTCACAATAAATTGTCTTTATTTTTATAAAAATATTGAGTAACTGCAATATGGGGATAGTAATATCCGTTATTGTTCGGGATAATAAGGGTTGGACAACAGCAAATTTGAAAAACTTGTCCACGCAGGTCAGGAATAGCTTGTGGTCAGTGGAGAATATATCAATATGCACCATTTCGCGGGGATAAGACGGAATGGGCGTTTGCCCAAGTTCTTGTTTTTTTGGGTGACGGTCGTACTTAGCTGTAGTGCAGACTTTGCAATTTAAGATGATTTCATTGGTTAATTTGGCCATTTTTGGGAAGTAATACTCCCGAAGTATTTGTTCGGTATTAACTATCTGAATTTGATTATCTTTGCTGGTTATATCAGTTACTATATTCTTGCAATGCCAACAATTTTTTGAGGGGATAAGTCGCACTAATTCACGTTAAAAGGCGGCTAATGTAGAAAGATCGCAATGGAATGCGTTTACAAAATCACGGTTCCTTACAAGCTTTAAGGATTCAAGGAGATCGTTCTTGCCTGTGAATTGTATCACATGGCGAGTTTTGCTATCGAATAGAATTAGTCTCCGATGCAAGTTGTAGCGCGCCTCTTCTAGGATTATTTGGTTCCTAAATAGATTAACAGGCTTGTCCGTTGTCTCGATTGTGTAGGTCAAGAAAAGCTCACTGTGGACGGTGGCAGCACATGATTGTATTTCATCTTGTAGGGCATTCACATTTTGCTATCATAGGCATCTGCCACCAGGTTTTCTTTCCCTGGCTTGTAATGAATTTGAGCGCTATGTTCTTCAATAAATGCCATGCACTTTTTATACCCTTGCAGAGGGTATTATAAAATTGGTCAGATGTTTGTAACGCACAGAAGGAGACGTTTCCGACCCCATAAAGTATATATATTCTTGATCAGCATGAGAAGCTGAGTCGATATAGCCATGTCCGTCTGTCCGTCCGTCCGTCCGTCCGTCTGTGCAAATCAACTTCACGCTGGCATCTTAAGAGAATGAAATTTCATATTTGAGCTACTTTTAGCCGGGAGATTATAAAGTATGAAAAATGTCAGGATCGGACTACTATATCATATAGCTCTAGAACAAAAATTTTTGCAAAAATTGGAGTATGCCCATGAAATTTACCAATATAATAGAATTTGACATAAAATCTCAGATCCCAAAATTTGAATTTGATCGGATAAATAGAACACAAGTTACAGTCAATACAAATCGGTTCTACGTCATCAGCAAATCAAACAGAGCACATGCATACGCACACACAGACGTAGCGCTACACGTATGTATGTATGTGTATGCGTGTTGTGCTTTGCTTAAAAATTTGTAGTAAAAAGAGCAATAATTTGAATATTTTGTTTGTGTGTTGATGAATTGAGTTGCAAGGAAAGAAATTTCAAAATGTAAAAAAATTATAGCCAAGGACTGCAAGGGTATATAAACTTCGGCATTGCCGAAGTTAGCTTCTTTGATATTTTATTCTTGCATTAGTGTTTTTTTGTGACACAGAAAATGTGAGCGTTTGGTGATATGTGAAAATGTGGAAACTCTCTGGTTCCATACAGATAGTTCTGTAGTTTTGCAAGAGCCCACACGATTGCCAATAACTTCCTTTCATTAGTGGCGTAAAGTGACTCACTTTGCTTTAATATTCGGGATATCATTGTTATTGGCCTCCCGCCCTGAGACAACACTGCTCCAATCCCGTCGGCAGAAGCGTCGGTTGTGAGGTCTAAAGGTTTTTGAAAATTCGGGTACATGAGTATGAGTGAAGTTGCGATTCATCAAAGTAAATTGGGACCTATTTGGACATATGCTTGCTTACTTTTACATTTTCACTTTTCAGTATGTCGGTTATATTATGCATCCTTAATAAACGCGCTGTAATAACTAGCAAGGCCCCAAAAACGATCTTAGTGCATAGAGATTCTTTGGCTCGGGATACTCCAGAATTGCCTTGACCTTTTCGGGGTCAGTTTTTGTTCAAATAAAACCCAAATATTCGATGATTTTTTAAAAAAATGTTGTCTTTTCTTTCGACACTCTCATGTTGGCGTTGCAAAGCAGCTTGTGTCAATGTGTTTGACATGCTCGGCTTCATTTTCAGAAAATATTAACACGTCATCTACGTAGACTTAGCATATTTTCCCCATTTGTTCCCTTAGAACATCATTTATTGCTCTCTGAAATATGCTTCCGGCATTTTTCAAACCAAAGGGTAAGCGACAGAATTCGTATTTCCCTCCGTTTAATGAGAACGCCGTTTTCGCGCGATTCTTTTCAGCAAGATAAATTTGGTGGTACCCAGATTTTAAATCCAAAGTCGTGAAAAATATTGCCTTTCTAAGATTCGCTACAATCATTGGACTATCACGGCATTTCGGTTGGGATCATCAGGATCCTCGGAATGAGAACTGTAACTAACACTTTCTTTTATATATATAGATAATTTGTCTCTATTTTTTTCCGAACAGTCACTTACATGTTTGTAGGGTGTGAATTCTTAGAGGGTAATCCAATACCGGTTGGGCGCAAATTATAATGTTGGGTCCATCCACTGGTTCCTGTTGAGGGTTACCGTTGATAGGATCCAACTTATGAGATGATTTAGGTTGATTATGATAAGATACGATTAAGTATCTGAATCACTGTCCTTGTGGATCAGCAATATATTAGAGATTATACAAGTGTTTGTTACAACCGAGTGCCGGTGTTATGTGTCTTTATTGTTTAAATGGTTATACAAAACTGAACTAAAATAATCACCTTCTTACATAAAAGTTTAATTCTAGGGTAATCTTTAATTATATGGATGGTGCTATCGGACTGAAATATTTTAATGTTGGTCACTGCCATTATATAGATTTTAAATCTTGGCAAGTGTGACAGTAAGCATAAGGTCCTGAATTTCTGTAATGAGCATTCTATTTCTTGCTAGTAACGTTTCGTATAAGTGTGGGATATCGGTAATTTCACCACTTCTGGATTGTATTATTTTATTAACAGTATATGTAAGTAAATTACCTTACCTTTGACTTTCTGTGTTAATTATTATTTGTCTATTGTTAGATTGAATTAACTGTGCTTCTGTTATTTTAATTCTTTCCAAATCTGCATCAGGCGTTCCTGCCACAACCGTTAACGCTGTGCCCTGTGGTGTTTCATTAACGCGGACAAAAGATTTTTAACATGATTTATGTCTACTTCTATAAATTTTTGCATGTTTGTCAAGGGAAATAACTCAGCCAGTTTTATCGTATCTTAGATAGCTGCGTTGCTCCCATATTAAAACATTGCTCCCATATTAAAACATTGCCGTCTAGCACGGGAATGTAATTTGTATTGGAGTAGTCGGTATTGCGTGCCCTTGTTGCGGCTAGGACTGTCAGTATTAACGTGATTAACCTGTGGGGAATGTAGACAAGGACTATAGTGACTTTGTGGTTTGATGTAGCAAATAAAGAACTTGATCAAACTTACTTCAAACGGAATGGGCGTTTGCCCAAGTTCTTGTTTTTTTGGGTGACGGTCGTACTTAGCTGTAGTGCAGATATTGCAATTTAAGATGATTTCATTGGTTAATTTGGCCATTTTTTGGGTGACGGTCGTACTTAGCTGTAGTGCAGACTTTGCAATTTAAGATGATTTCATTGGTTAATTTGGCCATTTTTGGGAAGTAATACTCCCGAAGTATTTGTTCGGTATTAACTATCTGAATTTGATTATCTTTGCTGGTTATATCAGTTACTATATTCTTGCAATGCCAACAATTTTTTGAGGGGATAATTCGCACTAATTCACGTTAAAAGGCGGCTAATGTAGAAAGATCGCAATGGAATGCGTTTACAAAATCACGGTTCCCTACAAGCTTTAAGGATTCAAGGAGATCGTTCTTGTCTGTGAATTGTATCACATGGCGAGTTTTGCTATCGAATAGAATTAGTCTCCGATGCAAGTTGTAGCGCGGTTTTCTGCCACCAGGTTTTCTTTCCCTGGCTTGTAATGAATTTGAGCGCTATGTTCTTCAATAAATGCCATCCACTTTTTTATTCTTGCATTTGTGTTTTTTTGTGACACAGAAAATGTGAGCGTTTGGTGATATGTGAAAATGTGGAAACCAGAAAACAGAACTATCTGTAGTTTTCCGAGAGCCCACACGATTGCCAATAACTTCCTTTCATTAGTGGCGTAAAGTGACTCACTTTGCTTTAATATTCGGGATATCATTGTTATTGGCCTCCCGCCCTGAGACAACACTGCTCCAATCCCGTCGGTAGAAGCGTCGGTTGTGAGGTCTAAAGGTTTTTGAAAATTGGGCTACATGAGTATGACATCCTCAGATGCCAGAATCTTTCTTAAGCGTTCAAAGGCGTGAAGTTGCGATTCATCAAAGTAAATTGAGACCTTTTTGGACATATGCTTGCTTACTTTTACATTTTCACCTTTCAGTATGTCGGTTATATTCTGCATCCTTAATAAACGCGCTGTAATAACTAGCAAGGCCCCAAAAACGATCTTAGTGCATAGAGATTCTTTGGCTCGGGATACTCCAGAATTGCCTTGACCTTTTCGGGGTCAGTTTTTGTTCAAATAAAACCCAAATATTCGATGTTTTTTTTTAAAAAATTTAGTCTTTTCTTTCGACACTCTCATGTTGGCGTTGCAAAGCAGCTTTTGTCAATATGTTTGACATGCTCGGCTTCAATTTCAGAAAATATTAACACGTCATCTACGTAGACGTAGCATATTTTCCCCATTTGTTCCCTTAGAACATCATTTATTGCTCTCTGAAATATGCTTCCGGCATTTTTCAAATCAAAGGGTAAGCGACAGAATTCGTATTTCCCTCCGTTTAATGCCGTTTTCGCGCGATTCTTTTCAGCTAGATAAATTTGGTGGTACCCAGATTTTAAATCCAAAGTCGTGAAAAATTTTGCCTTTCTAAGATTCGCTAGAATCATTGGACTATCACGGCATATCGGTTAGGATCATCGGGATCCTCGGAATGAGAACTTCCTCACCTTTAAATTGTCCTATCATTATCGATTCAAATCAGCTAAATATCTTGCCTTCTGTCGTTCACTCGACGATTCTGCATTGCCAATCGAGCTGTTTTACGGGCTGCTTCACTTTGCTCTCGTGATTGACAAGCACTGTCATTTTACGTCAATTACATAGCTGTCATTTGCGTTTTGTTATTCCAAGTCTGATTCTTTTTTGTTATACCACGTTTTATAGTGACTGACGTTTCATGTCCACGCTGTTGTTCGTCCTGGCTCTAAGCTACCTCTTTACCAATTTTCAGCCAAATCTGTTCTGCCGTTCTTGAGTTATAAGTGGTGTAACTAACAAGACTTTCTTTTATATATATAGATAATTTGTCTCTATTTTTTTCCGAACAGTCACTTACATGTTTGTCGGGTGTGAATTCTTAGAGGGTAATCCAATTCCGGTTGGGCGCAAATTATGATGTTGGGTCCATCCACTGGTTCCTGTTGAGGGTTACCGTTGATAGGATCCAACTTATGAGATGATTTAGGTTGATTATGATAAGATACGATTAAGTATCTGAATCACTGTCCTTGTGGATCAGCAATATATTAGAGATTATACAAGTGTTTGTTACAACCGAGTGCCGGTGTTATGTGTCTTTATTGTTTAAATGGTTATACAAAACTGAACTAAAATAATCACCTTCTTACATAAAAGTTTAATTCTAGGGTAATCTATAATTATATGGATGGTGCTATCGGACTGAAATATTTTAATGTTGGACACTGCCATTAAATAGATTTTAAATCTTGGCAAGTGTGACAGTAAGCATAAGGTCCTGAATTTCTGTAATGAGCATTCTATTTCTTGCTAGTAACGTTTCGTATAAGTGTGGGATATCGATAATTTCACCACTTCTTGATTGTATTATTTTATTAACAGTATTGTAACGATCCTTTCTCGTCCTTCGGGATATTTATAATATCTCTTGGGCTAGGTTCGGCACAACAAAATTTATTTTGTGCCCCGGTGAAATCAGAACAGGTTTGTTTTTTTTTGATTTGGTTTTGTAATACGTTTATTTGCGATCGTTTATGGGCTTGATTGGATATGACGAGTTTCTCTGCGGTATGTCTGGACTTGGACAGCGTTGGTGAGTCGTTTCGAATCCCTCGTCGTCCTGGCTTGTCTTCCCTTGACTGCGTATGGTACTTGTTATCCTTATTTAAGGATTGGTTGTTGTCGACATGAACTGTACAGGTTACTCGTAAGGCCTGTATAGTTCCTTGTTTTCTGCTGCTCCTTGCTTTTCCTGGATAAGCTTTTAAGGTTACTCGTAAGGCCTTAATTGCTTGTTACTTGATCACGACTTGATGACTTGATCTGATTTGTGCCGCCTTTATATAGGCAGCTCCTCTGGCCTCTGGCTGGTGTAGTACCGCTATACAGCTGGTATTTTTCCATCGGCCTCCTACTTTCACCCACGCATCCACTTGTTGCTATGCGTGGTGAAAGTCCCGTAGTTCTTGGCGCATATGTGTCCACTTTCTTTGTGGCTGCGCGCCCATTCATTTCCTTGTCCTTGTCTTTCTCCCTTGTATGCATTGGCTTCTATCACTTTCACTCCGTTGGCGTCGCCTTTCTATTGGCCGCCCATCGTATCCCGTTGACTTTCTCTGCTTTCTTTTCTCTGTCGGCGCTGCCGTCGCCCGTCGCTCTCTTTGATCCACTCGTCATACCCAATTTCGCCCATATTCCTTCCACATTATGCTTATACATACATATATTAGTTATATTAACTTAAATTATTGCTTAATAATGATTAGCCTGATTAAATTAATACACGAAATCATTTCATTTCCCATACAATCCCCTTTCATACATATATCGTATCTGTTGGATAGCGGGCTTCCCCATTGCTCATTCCCCCCCCTTCGGTTCGCATATTCCCCTATCCAATCCACAAACCATCATTGCTTCATACAAAGCATGCATGCCCCGCACCCGTCTCATGGGCTTGCTTGGCCCTCACTTTCATTTTCTCTCGCTCTTCAGATTTCGGCTGCTCGCAGTCTAACTGCTTTCATTCTCATGAGCGTGACGTAGGCAGATAGTGCGCTATTGGTCATCGATACTCTCCCTCACGCATAGTGTACGTGTGACATGCATTATTCAGCGCATTCTAACGCATGCATTCATATTTGCCTCTCTGTGCTCTTAATTTGCATAAGTAGGCCAATGCCCCCGTTTGTGTGCAATTATGCCATCAAACCGGGTTCCATCACTCTTATATCGTTGATTTCTTACATTCTGCCTCCCACGCAACTTCCCGCTTGTACGAAATTGCCAGCGGTCGCCTGTGATTCGATCGAGCCTTGCTTGATCGTACGTCATGAGTCCAACTTGGTTTGATCGTACGTCATAGGCTTGAATTGGTTCGATCGTACGTCATGAGTCCAACTTGGTTTGATCATACGTCATAGGCTCGAATTGGTTCGATCGTACGTCATAGGTTCGATCGAGCCATGTTAGACTTGGTTGTCCCTTGCATATGCGTGTATATTGGGTTTTTCGTATTATGCTTCCCACGCATCTTCCCGCTTGTACGAAATCGCCAGCGGTGACGTGTGGCTCGATCGACCCGGTTTGATCGTAAGCTATCGGTTCGATCGTAAGCCATCGGTTCGATCGACCAGTAGCCGGCTTGGTCGTATATCGTAACTTAGGTTTGTGTCTCGGCTGTATCTTGTGTTCGGTGCTTTATTTGTATCGTTGGATTGTGCCGCTGTTTGCTTGTTGTGTGGGATATTATAGTTAATTATAATGTTCCTCACACTCCCCCCCTTCTTCGGGAGGGATTTGCCCTCCCCTGTCCCTTGTACCTTGTGATCGTTACATATATGTGTTTTCCTTTTTTTTTTTATGTATTATCTTTGTTCCTTTTTTTCCAGTTTTGGCATGTGTTCTACTTGTTTTTGTTTTTGGGACTCAGCTCGCATCTTTTATTGGCCTTATGGCATCTTCCATTGTTGGCGATTACTGAGTATCTTTTCGGTAATGTTGGCGGATTAGGGCATCTTTTCATTATTTGTGTTTCCCCCTTTTTTTTTTTTTTTTTTGGCCCGTTCCGCATCTTTTCTTCCCCGTTTCCCTTCTTATATTCTAATACTAATCCCCCCGCATCTGCTCCTCTATTTCCATCTGGAACCAAGCTGCCCAGTTCTGCTGTTGCTGTTGCTGCATTGCCAGTGCCAGCCGTTCCCTGGCCTGAGCAAATCGCGCCGCCTCCTGCCGTGCCCTGTCTGCTTCTCGTAGGTTTGCTATTTGCTGGCACACCCACATGTGTTGCCAACATGCGTCGCCTGGCACCACATTTCCGTCATTTCCAGGCGTTTGGCTGGCCTCTCCTTCAGCCTCACTCGCACCAGCCACGGCCTCCTCCTCCGATTCGCTGGCTTCGGACATGTAGTCCACCATACGAAACGGAGTCGGCGACCGTGCTGGCTCCCATGCTTGCGCCGGTTGCTCGGGCACGTCGTCCCATGGCGCGTACTCCGGGCTGTTTCGCCCACTTCGGTTCTCCAGAAACTCCTCTGGATCCACCATTTGATATTGCCTGTGGTCCTCCCACAGCGCCTCCTCAGCCTCGCTGCTCGGCTCTTCTCTCTCCCACTGTTCATCTTCCATGAGCCGGACGGCCTCGTCCAGCTCTCTCCACATCGCCTCATCGCCGCTCTCCTCTTCCGTTACGTTTGCCGCTGACTCGGCCTCGCTCTCCTCCGTCAGATATCCGCTGTCGTCTCCGTCCTCATCCCACTCCTCGTCCGAAGAGGCGGCGATGGCCGGATTTGCCATGTCCGGCACATCGTCGTCGGACTCCTCATCGGACCAATGCCAGTCACCGCCTGCCCTATGGGCCCCCGGTGCCGCACCACCTCGAACTACGCCTTCATCTTGGCCATTATCATTCTGATAAAAATTCATTGTTTGGTTTTTTTTTTTTTTTTTTAGGTGTTTACTCTCGGAGCTTTCGACTTTGAGTGTTTCATGACTAGGATTCTTGCATGCAGGAAACCTCGCATCTTTGATATTTGTTAAGTTTTTACCGCTATTCAACTTTAGATTCTCTATTCCAACTATCGTCGCCGAATATTTTAATGCCCCTGCGATGCTCCACTAATACTAATGTATTACCGCGCGCATGTGTATGTGTGTCGCGATGCTGCACGATTACACGCTTAATCTCATGCGCATGTGTAGGTGTGTTCCCCTCCCTTTTTTTTTTTTTTTTTTTTGTGCACTCATTCCATTACGTGTGCTCCAATTCACCATTACATGCGTAATATCGTGCGCATGTGTAGGCATTGACTCTCTTTGATTGTTTGACCGTTTTGTGTTTTGCTGCCCTTTTTTTTTTCATGCACATTTGAATATCTGTATATTTACGATATTCGCATATCTTCATTGTATTCTGCGATGCGGTTTGCAACTTTGCTATATTTTGTTTCTGACGCGATGCGTTTTGAGATTTTCAACTCTAAGCCATGTTTTGAGTTCTCTGTCCAGCCGGCCGGTCTGTGCAGATTTTCTCGCCGCCATGTCATTAGAGTCGTCCATACTCATTGCTCATCAATTTTCGTGCCATCCGCTTCCTCGCATATTTGTGGCTTCAATTGGCTGATATGTGCTTGTCTGCTTTTTTTTGTTTCTTTGTGCCGTAATTTGCATATGACCGGAGATGCAAAGCCTATCACCTCATATGGGCCTCCAAACTTTGGTGCCAGCTTCGCTGCGAATCCTTCTGCAGCATTTGAAAGGTGGTGTTCTTTTGCCCATACCGTTGCTCCCATCACTGGTCTCCATTCTCTTCGTCTCAGATTGTAGTGGCGGGCCTGATCCTGTGCAGCCGTTTCCAGATTTCGACGTATCAATTCAAACAGCTCTTGCATTTGTTTTACCTTCGCTTCTGGTGGTATCGTTTGCTTCCCTGTGCCTATCGTGACATTATCGTATAGTGCACCCGGCATTCTTGGTTCACGCCCCTGTATTACATACGCAGGCGTGAATCCTGTTGCCTCTGATTGGCTTGTATTTACTGCTAGCGTTATTTCTGGCCAACTTTCATCCCAGTTGCGTTGATTTTCCCCCGTAAACTGAGCAATCATTGTTTTTACTGTTCTATTTGCTCTTTCGGTTGGATTTTCTTGTGGCGTGTACGGTGCTGTCAGTTGGTGTTGGCATCCCCATTCTTCTAACATTTTTTTGAATATCCTGCTAGTGAATTGAACTCCATTGTCCGTTATCACCATTTTTGGAGCTCCGAATCGAGATAGTATCCTCTCTCGAAAGGCCTTAACTAGACTTTCTGCCGTTGCCTTCCGCATCGGTATCAGTTCTGTCCATTTCGAAAACCTGTCAATGATTACTAGTAGCATCGAATTTCCGTGTTTCGATCTTGGCAACGGTCCTACAAAGTCAGCGCATACTGTAGCCCATGGTTCTTCCGGTATTTGTGTTAGCATCTTTCCCGCTGCCTGCTGTTGGCTGGGTTTATATTGTTGGCATATCGTACACTTTCCTACAAATGTCCTGATATCTCGTTGCATTCCTGGCCAGTAATATCTTGCTGCGGTCCTGGCAGTAGTTCGCCTGCTCCCTGTATGCCCTGCTGTTGTTGCCGTGTGGTTTTCGGCCATTACTTGATTACGTAGTGTTTTTGGCACACATAGTTTCCAAGCTACCACTTCTTCTTGGCCTGCTCTGTGCGGAATGTTCCTGTATACCTGACTATTTTCTATAATGTAATCCGGATATTTCTGTGGTTGTTGCTTTATTTTTCCCATTATGTCTTGGATCCACCCACACTCGTTGTTTGCTTGTCTTAATCTGGCACCATTATCTATTATTCTTTTGCACCCTTCCATTGGTTGCCTTGACAAAGCGTCTGCGACAATGTTTAATTTGCCCTTTCTGTATGCTATTTCGAAATCGTATTGTTGCAGTTCCAGTGCCCATCGGGCTATACGGCCCGTAGGGCTTTCTATGCTATTCAACCACTTCAACGCCATGTGATCTGTTACCACTTTAAATCGGTAGCACAAACATTGTGTCTGGAGCACAAACATTTTTGTGAAGTCTGGACATGCCAATACTGGTCCACTCGTCAGCCTTTCCTTTACAGCATCGAATGCTGCCTGATGCTCCTCGCTCCAGTGCCACTTTGTTCTCTTCTTTAGTAGTTCGTTCAATGGGTGTGTTAGTGCTGCAAAACCTGGTACGAACCGTCTGTACCAAGATGCCACTCCTAAGTACTGGCGTAATTCCTTTGTGCACGTTGGTGGTTCTAATTGGGCTATTGCGGCCACCTTTTCTGGGTCCGTTGCAATACCGTTTTCTGTCACCAAGTGGCCTAGGAATTTTAGCTCTTTTCTAAAGAATTGACACTTCTCGGCAATAATTCTCAAGTTCGCTTCCTTCAATCTCCTGAACACTTCTTGTAGATGATTCATGTGTTCTTCGATTGTTTTGCTCACTATCACAATGTCATCTTGGTATGCGAATGCGTTTGGTATCATTTCTGGGCCAATGATTTGGTCCAGTGCGCGTTGGAAAGTTGCTGATGCTGAGTGTAAACCGAATGGCATTACTTTCCATTGGAATAACCCCTTCCCTGGGACTGTGAATGCCGTCATTGGTCTACTTTTCTCTTCTAACGGAATCTGCCAGTATCCGTCCTTCAGATCTAAGCTGCTTATGAATTTTGCTTCGCGTAGTTGATTCAAGATGTAATCGATGCGTGGCATTGGGTATGCATCTTTTATAGATTTTGCGTTAATCTGTCTAAAATCTACGCATAATCTCCATTTGCCTGTCTGTTTCTTTCTCACCATCACAATGGGTGAGCTATATGGGCTTTGCGATGGTTCTATGCATCCCATTGTCAACAGCTCGTCGACCTTTGCATTGATTTCTCCTTGTATTTTCGGGTTTTTCGGGTAATACCTTTGTTTTATTGGGATATCGTCCTTCATCGTTATGCGATGTATCCCCACCTTTGACAGTCCCTTAACTTTCCCTAATTCATTCAATTCCTGACTCAGAAAGCTTTGTATTTCTTGCTGGTCACTCTTCTGGGTGACCATGATGGATATTCTTTCTACGAGCCTGCCCTGTATTCGCCTTACTGTCGGTATTCGCACTTTGTGGCCACCACACGATATTTCTGTGTTCATAATCCGGAGGAAGTTCCACCCCAATATTAGCGCATCCATTCCTTCTGGCATGACCAGAAATGGCATGTGGATTTCCTTGTGTCCGAATCTCACGCATCCTGTCCATTGTTCTTCAATGTCTCGCACCTTTCCGTCTGCCATGTATACCTGTTTGTGTGTGTTCTCCCATTTTCCCTTATTCTTCACTGTTTCCAATATTTGCTTGCTGATGAAGCTACTCGTAGCTCCGGAGTCAATTGTCGCTTTCATCTGTATTCCTGCTACTTCGATAATCGCTGACAATTGATCCTCTTCTTCTACTAGTTGGCCTATTAGTGGTGAGGAGCTTGTTGGCTGGGTCCCTGCTCGCCCCTGATAGACTGGAACCGCCTTTCGTTTCCCGAATTCCAACAACATTCTTTCGTCCTTCTGCCCACTTTTCCACATTGCCAGCAGAAATTGAGTCTCTGATTGTTGCATTCCCTGGCCCAGTGTCCGGCTCCCCCGCATCTGCGGCACGCCTGATTCGGGTTCAAGACTTTTCCGTCTTGTACGTTCTTGTTTTCTTGGTTTGGTCTCGAATGATTCTCCATGCCGTTGTCCTGGCATCTTCGGCACTGTGTGACTGGTGGCCCGTGATTATTTCCTCCTCTGTGGTTTGATTGGTTGTTATGTGTTCTTTGAGCATTGCTTTCGCGATGGAACTCGAATCGCTCTTGTTCGAGCATCTCGTGTTCTTCTGCCAACTGCATCAGCTCATCTAGATCTCTGACCCTGTGCGGCCGAACGAATATTTTTAGATCTGGCGTGCAATTTTCCAATATGACCTCCAATTGTTCGTACTCTGGTATTTTTAGGGGTCTCATCAATGTTTGCATATCCACCATATAGTCCTTGAAGTACTCGTTTCTGTTTTGCTTGCGATTTTTCACTTGATCAGCCAATTTGTTGAAGAATCCTTTCGGCAAGAAATATTTCTTGAAGCCCTCAACAAATTCCTTCCATGTTCGCCACTGCTTATTGTTTGCGACGTACCATTTGAGTGCCCTATCTTTCAGTAGCTCTGGCATCGCTCTCGGGATCATGTCCAGTTCGATGCCATACATGTCTGCTGACCACTCGATCTGTTCTATGAACTCTAGTGGTCTGGAATTGCCGTCGAACCTGAATGTCCATTCCCTCACTTGTTTTGCCACCTTGGCGTATTCGGTGGTCTTGTTTGTTGTATGTGGTGCCGTTTTCTTGGGGTCTATTGTTTGTCTCCTTATGTCCCTCTTTGTCTCTGCGCTATCTAGGGCTCCTTCGCTTCCCCATCTTGGTGGTAAATATGGAGGGATTGCTAGTGTGGCGATGTTTATTTTCTGGAATTCCTCAGCCTCACTTTCGCATGTTTTTGATGTGCTTGCTATTGTTTTCATTTTTATATTTTTTGAGTACTTTGTTTCCAATCTATTTATTTCCTCCTTCCAGTCTGGGTCCTTTTCATTCCTTTCTATCCACTCGCCTAGCTGTCTCCTCATTTCCTCCACTGTGCCGTTTATCTCGATCCCGATCCTTTGGCCTGTCTGTACCAAATCCTCCTTCTTCATGTGGTAAATCCATCCTTTTCCCATTTTTGATCTTTTTATGATTTATAAACTGTATTTTTATTTCTAAATTTCACCAGTATAGCACGTTGGGCGCCAGTTGTAACGATCCTTTCTCGTCCTTCGGGATATTTATAATATCTCTTGGGCTAGGTTCGGCACAACAAAATTTATTTTGTGCCCCGGTGAAATCAGAACAGGTTTGTTTTTTTTTGATTTGGTTTTGTAATACGTTTATTTGCGATCGTTTATGGGCTTGATTGGATATGACGAGTTTCTCTGCGGTATGTCTGGACTTGGACAGCGTTGGTGAGTCGTTTCGAATCCCTCGTCGTCCTGGCTTGTCTTCCCTTGACTGCGTATGGTACTTGTTATCCTTATTTAAGGATTGGTTGTTGTCGACATGAACTGTACAGGTTACTCGTAAGGCCTGTATAGTTCCTTGTTTTCTGCTGCTCCTTGCTTTTCCTGGATAAGCTTTTAAGGTTACTCGTAAGGCCTTAATTGCTTGTTACTTGATCACGACTTGATGACTTGATCTGATTTGTGCCGCCTTTATATAGGCAGCTCCTCTGGCCTCTGGCTGGTGTAGTACCGCTATACAGCTGGTATTTTTCCATCGGCCTCCTACTTTCACCCACGCATCCACTTGTTGCTATGCGTGGTGAAAGTCCCGTAGTTCTTGGCGCATATGTGTCCACTTTCTTTGTGGCTGCGCGCCCATTCATTTCCTTGTCCTTGTCTTTCTCCCTTGTATGCATTGGCTTCTATCACTTTCACTCCGTTGGCGTCGCCTTTCTATTGGCCGCCCATCGTATCCCGTTGACTTTCTCTGCTTTCTTTTCTCTGTCGGCGCTGCCGTCGCCCGTCGCTCTCTTTGATCCACTCGTCATACCCAATTTCGCCCATATTCCTTCCACATTATGCTTATACATACATATATTAGTTATATTAACTTAAATTATTGCTTAATAATGATTAGCCTGATTAAATTAATACACGAAATCATTTCATTTCCCATACAATCCCCTTTCATACATATATCGTATCTGTTGGATAGCGGGCTTCCCCATTGCTCATTCCCCCCCTTCGGTTCGCATATTCCCCTATCCAATCCACAAACCATCATTGCTTCATACAAAGCATGCATGCCCCGCACCCGTCTCATGGGCTTGCTTGGCCCTCACTTTCATTTTCTCTCGCTCTTCAGATTTCGGCTGCTCGCAGTCTAACTGCTTTCATTCTCATGAGCGTGACGTAGGCAGATAGTGCGCTATTGGTCATCGATACTCTCCCTCACGCATAGTGTACGTGTGACATGCATTATTCAGCGCATTCTAACGCATGCATTCATATTTGCCTCTCTGTGCTCTTAATTTGCATAAGTAGGCCAATGCCCCCGTTTGTGTGCAATTATGCCATCAAACCGGGTTCCATCACTCTTATATCGTTGATTTCTTACATTCTGCCTCCCACGCAACTTCCCGCTTGTACGAAATTGCCAGCGGTCGCCTGTGATTCGATCGAGCCTTGCTTGATCGTACGTCATGAGTCCAACTTGGTTTGATCGTACGTCATAGGCTTGAATTGGTTCGATCGTACGTCATGAGTCCAACTTGGTTTGATCATACGTCATAGGCTCGAATTGGTTCGATCGTACGTCATAGGTTCGATCGAGCCATGTTAGACTTGGTTGTCCCTTGCATATGCGTGTATATTGGGTTTTTCGTATTATGCTTCCCACGCATCTTCCCGCTTGTACGAAATCGCCAGCGGTGACGTGTGGCTCGATCGACCCGGTTTGATCGTAAGCTATCGGTTCGATCGTAAGCCATCGGTTCGATCGACCAGTAGCCGGCTTGGTCGTATATCGTAACTTAGGTTTGTGTCTCGGCTGTATCTTGTGTTCGGTGCTTTATTTGTATCGTTGGATTGTGCCGCTGTTTGCTTGTTGTGTGGGATATTATAGTTAATTATAATGTTCCTCACAGTATATGTAAGTAAATTACCTTACCTTTGACTTTCTGTGTTAATTATTATTTGTCTATTGTTAGATTGAATTAACTGTGCTTCTGTTATTTTAATTCTTTCCAAATCCGCATCAGGCGTTCCTGCCACAACCTTTAACGCTGTGCCCTGTGGTATTTCATTAACGCGGACAAAAGATTTTTAACATGTTTTATGTCTACTTCTATAAATTTTTGCATGTTCGTCAAGGGAAATAACTCAGCCAGATTTATCGTATCGTCTATGATATTCGTGAATTCGGTCAGGTTCGTCGAGTGTCTTAGATAGCGGCGTTGCTCCCATATTAAAAAATTGCTCCCATATTAAAACATTGCCGTCTAGTACGGGAATGTAATTAGCCTTGGAGTAGTCGGTAATGCGTGCCCCTGCTGCGGCTAGGACTGTCAGTATTAACGTGATTAACCTGTGGGTTATGTAGACAAGGAATATAGTGACTTTGTGGTTTGATGTAGCAAATAAAGAACTTGATCAAACTTACTTCAAATTGTCCTTATGGACCACCCTCCTCTTAATAAGTACAGAAGTTCCCAGGTCTGCTTGTACGCGTACCGCAGAACACAACGGCGATAATTTGTTTCCCATCTTTTTATTGTTCTTAATAAATACCTTGTCACCTACGTCAAACACCCTATTTTGCCTATTTTGCAAATCAGTGTGTTGTGCATGGATAACGTCTATTGGCTTTTCTTCTGTAACCGAATGAATTGTTTTAATATATTCTATTGCTGCTCTTACTATGCTCTGGGTCGTACATTGAGTTGTTTATAAATTTTCATGCATCTGGCTATCTCTAGCAATGTACTGTGGAATCGTTCCACTTGTCCATTTACTATGTCTGTTTCGAATTGATTTGTTAACATCGAAGTAATCGTCTTTGAAATAAACGATGCTTCGTTCCCAATAAATTGTCTTTATTTTTGGAAAAATATTGAACAACTGCAATATGGGGATAGTAATATCCGTTATTGTTCGGGATAATAAGGGTTATACAACAGCTAATTTGAAAAACTTGTCCACGCAGGTCAGGAATAGCTTGTGGTCAGTGGAGAATATATCAATATGCACCATTTCGCGGGGATAAGACGGAATGGGCGTTTGCCCAAGTTCTTGTTTTTTTGGGTGACGGTCGTACTTAGCTGTAGTGCAGATATTGCAATTTAAGATGATTTCATTGGTTAATTTGGCCATTTTTTGGGTGACGGTCGTACTTAGCTGTAGTGCAGACTTTGCAATTTAAGATGATTTCATTGGTTAATTTGGCCATTTTTGGGAAGTAATACTCCCGAAGTATTTGTTCGGTATTAACTATCTGAATTTGATTATCTTTGCTGGTTATATCAGTTACTATATTCTTGCAATGCCAACAATTTTTTGAGGGGATAAGTCGCACTAATTCACGTTAAAAGGCGGCTAATGTAGAAAGATCGCAATGGAATGCGTTTACAAAATCACGGTTCCCTACAAGCTTTAAGGATTCAAGGAGATCGTTCTTGTCTGTGAATTGTATCACATGGCGAGTTTTGCTATCGAATAGAATTAGTCTCCGATGCAAGTTGTAGCGCGCCTCTTCTAGGATTATTTGGTTCCTAAATAGATTAACAGGCTTGTCCGTTGTCTCGATTGTGTAGGACAAGAAAAGCTCACTGTGGACGGCAGCACATGATTGTATTTCATCTTGTAGGGCATTCACATTTTGCTATCATAGGCATCTGCCACCAGGTTTTCTTTCCCTGGCTTGTAATGAATTTGAGCGCTATGTTCTTCAATAAATGCCATCCACTTTTTTATTCTTGCATTTGTGTTTTTTTGTGACACAGAAAATGTGAGCGTTTGGTGATATGTGAAAATGTGGAAACTCTCTGGTTCCATATAGATAGTTCTGTAGTTTTCCAAGCATTTGCATTTGTGTTTTTTTGTGACACAGAAAATGTGAGCGTTTGGTGATATGTGAAAATGTGGAAACTCTCTGGTTCCATACAGATAGTTCTGTAGTTTTCCAAGAGCCGACACGATTGCCAATAACTTCCTTTCATTAGTGGCGTAAAGTGACTCACTTTGCTTTAATATTCGGGATATTATTGTTATTGGCCTCCCGCCCTGAGACAACACTGCTCCAATCCCGTCGGCAGAAGCGTCGGTTGTGAGGTCTAAAGGTTTTTGAAAATTCGGGTACATGAGTATGACATCCTCAGATACCAGAATCTTTCTTAAGCGTTCAAAGGCGTGAAGTTGCGATTCATCAAAGTAAATTGGGACCTTTTTGGACATATGCTTGCTTACTTTTACATTTTCACCTTTCAGTATGTCGGTTATAATTTGCATCCTTAATAAACGCGCTGTAATAACTAGCAAGGCCCCAAAAACGATCTTAGTGCATAGAGATTCTTTGGCTCGGGATACTCCAGAATTGCCTTGATCTTTTCGGGGTTAGTTTTTGTTCAAACAAAACCTGAAAATTCGATGTTTTTTTTAAAAAAATATTTTCTTTTCTTTCGACACTCTCATGTTGGCGTTGCAAAGCAGCTTGAGCACAGTGTCAATGTGTTTGACATGCTCGGCATCATTTTCAGAAAATATTGACACGTCATCTACGTAGACGTAGCATATTTTCCCCATTTGTTCCCTTAGAACATCATTTATTGCTCTCTGAAATATGCTTCCGGCATTTTTCAAACCAAAGGGTAAGCGACAGAATTCGTATTTCCCTCCGTTTAATGCCGTTTTCGCGCGATTCTTTTCAGCTAGATAAATTTGGTGGTACCCAGATTTTAAATCCAAAGTCGTGAAAAATTTTGCCTTTCTAAGACTCGCTAGAATCATTGGACTATCACGGCATATCGGTTGGGATCATCGGGATCCTCGGAATGAGAACTTCCTCACCTTTAAATTATCGATTCAAATCAGCTAAATATCTTGTTCTGCGTCGCAAATTATCTATTTGTTGCCTTCTGTCGTTCACTCGACGATTCTGCATTGCCAATCGAGCTGTTTTACGGGCTGCTTCACTTTGCTCTCGTGATTGACAAAAACTGTTGTTATACCACGTTTTATAGTGACTGACGTTTCATGTCAATGCTGTTGTCCGTCCTGGCTCTAAGCTACCTCTTTACCAATTTTCAGCCAAATCTGTTCTGCCGTTCTTGAGTTATAAGTGGTGTAACTAACAAGACTTTCTTTTATATATATAGATAATTTGTCTCTATTTTTTTCCGAACAGTCACTTACATGTTTGTCGGGTGTGAATTCTTAGAGGGTAATCCAATTCCGGTTGGGCGCAAATTATGATGTTGGGTCCATCCACTGTTTCCTGTTGAGGGTTACCGTTGATAGGATCCAACTTATGAGATGATTTAGGTTAATTATGATAAGATACGATTAAGTATCTGAATCACTGTCCTTGTGGATAGCAATATATTAGAGATTATACAAGTGTTTGTTACAACCGAGTGCCGGTGTTATGTGTCTTTATTGTTTAAATGGTTATACAAAACTGAACTAAAATAATCACCTTCTTACATAAAAGTTTAATTCCAGGGTAATCTATAATTATATGGATGGTGCTATCGGACTGAAATATTTTAATGTTGGACACTGCCATTAAATTGACTATGGAGACTGTTGTGAACTGTTCGTTAAAAATAGATTTTAAATCTTGGCAAGTGTGACAGTAAGCGTAAGGTCCTGAATTTCTGTAATGAGCATTCTATTTCTTGCTAGTAACGTTTCGTAAGTGTGGGATATCGGTAATTTCACCACTTCTGGATTGTATTATTTTATTAACAGTATTTGTAAGTAAATTAACTTGAATTTGACATTCTGTGTTAATTATTATTTGTCTATTGTTAGATTGAATTAACTGTGCTTCTGTTATTTTAATTCTATCCAAACCGCATCAGGCGTTCCTGCCACAACCTTTAACGCTGTGCCCTGTGGTGTTTCATTAACGCGGACAAAAGATTTTTAACATATTTTAAGTCTACTTCTATAAATTTTCGCATGTTCGTTAAGGGAAATAACTCAGCCAGTTTTATCGTATGATGATATTCGTGAATTCGGTCAGGTTCGTCGAGTGTCTTAGATAACTGCGTTGCTCCCGTATTAAAACATTGCTCCCATATTAAAACATTGCCGTCTAGCACGGGAATGTAATTTGCATTGGAGTAGTCGGTAATGCGTGCCCCTGTTGCGGCTAGGACTGTCAGTATTAACGTGATTAACCTGTGGGGAATGTAGACAAGGACTATAGTGTCTTTGTGGTTTGATGTAGCAAATAAAGAACTTGATCAAACTTACTTCAAATTCTCCTTATGGACCACCCTCCTCTTAATAAGTACAGAAGTTCCCAGGTCTGCTTGTACGCGTACCTCAGAACACAACGGCGATAATTTGTTTCCCATCTTTTTATTGTTCTTAATAAATACCTTGTCACCTACGTCAAACACCCTATTTTGCCTATTTTGCAAATCAGTGTGTTGTGCATGGATAACGTCTATTGGCTTTTCTTCTGTAACCGAATGAATTGTTTTATTATATTCTATTGCTGCTCTTACTATGCTCTGGGTCGTATCATTGAGTTGTTTATTAATTTTCATGCATCTGGCTATCTCTAGCAATCTACTGTGGAATCGTTCCACTTGTCCATTTACTATGTCTGTTTCGAATTGATTTGTTAACATCGAAGTAATCGTCTCTGAATTAACCGATGCTTCGTTCACAATAAATTGTCTTTATTTTTGGAAAAATATTGAACAACTGCAATATGGGGATAGTAATATCCGTTATTGTTCGGGATAATAAGGGTTATACAACAGCAAATTTGAAAAACTTGTCCACGCAGGTCAGGAATAGCTTGTGGTCAGTGGAGAATATATCAATGTGCACCATTTCGCGGGGATAAGACGGAATGGGCGTTTGCCCAAGTTCTTGTTTTTTTGGGTGACGGTCGTACTTAGCTGTAGTGCAGACTTTGCAATTTAAGATGATTTCATTGGTTAATTTGGCCATTTTTGGGAAGTAATACTCCCGAAGTATTTGTTCGGTATTAACTATCTGAATTTGATTATCTTTGCTGGTTATATCAGTTACTATATTCTTGCAATGCCAACCATTTTTTGAGGGGGTAAGTCGCACTAATTCACGTTAAAAGGTGGCTAATGTAGAAAGATCGAAATGGAATGCGTTTACAAAATCACAAGCTTTAAGGATTCAAGGAGATCGTTCTTGCCTGTGAATTGTATCACATGGCGAGTTTTGCTATCGAATAGAATTAGTCTCCGATGCAAGTTGTAGCGCGCCTCTTCTAGGATTATTTGGTTCCTAAATAGATTAACAGGCTTGTCCGTTGTCTCGATTGTGTTGGTCAAGAAAAGCTCACTGTGGACGGTGGCAGCACATGATTGTATTTCATCTTGTAGGGCATTCACATTTTGCTATCATAGGCATCTGCCACCAGGTTTTCTTTCCCTGGCTTGTAATGAATTTGAGCGCTATGTTCTTCAATAAATGCCATCCACTTTTTTATTCTTGCTTGCTTCACTTTGCTTTAATATTCGGGATATCATTGTTATTGGCCTCCCGCCCTGAGACAACACTGCTCCAATCCCGTCGGCAGAAGCGTCGGTTGTGAGGTCTAAAGGTTTTTGAAAGTTCGGGTACATGAGTATGACATCCTCAGATACCAGAATCTTTCTTAAGCGTTCAAAGGCGTGAAGTTGCGATTCATCAAAGTAAATTGGGACCTTTTTGGACATATGCTTGCTTACTTTTACATTTTCAACTTTCAGTATGTAATAACTAGCAAGGCCCAAAAACGATCTTAGTGCATAGAGATTCTTTGGCTCGGGATACTCCAGAATTGCCTTGACCTTTTCGGGGTCAGTTTTTGTTCAAATAAAACCTAAATATTCGATGTTTTATTGCTCTCTGAAATATGCTTCCGGCATTTTTCAAACCAAAGGGTAAGCGACAGAATTCGTATTTCCCTCCGTTTAATGCCGTCGTGAAAAATTTTGTCTTTCTAAGATTCGCTAGAATCATTGGACTATCACGGCATATCGGTTGGGATCATCGGGATCCTCGGAATGAGAATTTCCTCACCTTTAAATTTTCCTATCATTATCGATTCAAATCAGCTAAATATATTGTTCTGCGTCGCAAATTATCTATTTGTTGCCTTCTGTCGTTCACTCGACGATTCTGCATTGCCAATCGAGCTGTTTTACGGGCTGCTTCACTTTGCTCTCGTGATTGACAAGCACTGTCATTTTACGTCAATTACATAGCTGTCTTTTGCGTTTTGTTATTCGAAGTCTGATTCTTTTTTGTTATACCACGTTTTATTTTGACTGACGTTTCATGTCAACGCTGTTGTCCGTCCTGGCTCTAAGCTACCTCCCTACCAATTTTCAGCCAAATCTGTTCTGCCGTTCTTGAGTTATAAGTGGTGTAACTAACACGACTTTCTTTTGTATATATGATGTTGGGTCCATCCACTGGTTCCTGTTGAGGGTTACCGTTGATAGGATCCAACTTATGAGATGATTTTGGTTGATTATGATAAGATACGATTAAGTATCTGAATCACTGTCCTTGTGGATAGCAATATATTAGAGATTATACAAGTGTTTGTTACAACCGAGTGCCGGTGTTATGTGTCTTTATTGTTTAAATGGTTATACAAAACTGAACTAAAATAATCACCTTCTTACATAAAAGTTTAATTCTAGGGTAATCTATAATTATATGGATGGTGCTATCGGACTGAAATATTTTAATGTTGGACACTGCCATTAAATTGACTATGGAGACTGTTGTGAACTGTTCGTTAAAAATAGATTTTAAATCTTGGCAAGTGTGACAGTAAGCGTAAGGTCCTGAATTTCTGTAATGAGCATTCTATTTCTTGCTAGTAACGTTTCGTAATTGTGGGATATCGGTAATTTCACCACTTCTGGATTGTATTATTTTATTAACAGTATTTGTAAGTAAATTAACTTGAATTTGACATTCTGTGTTAATTATTATTTGTCTATTGTTAGATTGAATTAACTGTGCTTCTGTTATTTGAATTCTTTCCAAATCCGCATCAGGCGTTCCCGCCACAACCTTTAACGCTGTGCCCTGTGGTGTTTCATTAACGCGGACAAAAGATTTTTAACATGTTTTATGTTTACTTCTATAAATTTTCGCATGTTCGTCAAGGGAAATAACTCAGCCAGTTTTATCGTATCGTCTATGATATTCGTGAATTCGGTCAGGTTCGTCGAGTGTCTTAGATAGCGGCGTTGCTCCCATATTAAAACATTGTTCCCATATTAAAACATTGCCGTCTAGCACGGGAATGTAATTTGCATTGGAGTAGTCGGTAATGCGTGCCCCTGCTGCGGCTAGGACTGTCAGTATTAACGTGATTAACCTGTGGGGAATGTAGACAAGGACTATAGTGACTTTGTGGTTTGATGTAGCAAATAAAGAACTTGATCAAAATTACTTCAAATTGTCCTTATGGACCACCCTCCTCTTAATAAGTACAGAAGTTCCCAGGTCTGCTTGTACGCGTACCACAGAACACAACGGCAATAATTTGTTTCCCATCTTTTTATTGTTCTTAATAAATACCTTGTCACCTACGTCAAACACCCTATTTTGCCTATTTTGCAAATCAGTGTGTTGTGCATGGATAACGTCTATTGGCTTTTCTTCTGTAACCGAATGAATTGTTTTATTATATTCTATTGCTGCTCTTACTATGCTCTGGGTCGTATCATTGAGTTGTTTATTAATTTTCATGCATCTGGCTATCTCTAGCAATCTACTGTGGAATCGTTCCACTTGTCCATTTACTATGTCTGTTTCGAATTGATTTGTTAACATCGAAGTAATCGTCTCTGAATTAAACGATGCTTCGTTCACAATAAATTGTCTTTATTTTTGGAAAAATATTGAACAACTGCAATATGGGGATAGTAATATCCGTTATTGTTCGGGATAATAAGGGTTATACAACAGCAAATTTGAAAAACTTGTCAACGCAGGTCAGGAATAGCTTGTGGTCAGTGGAGAATATATCAATATGCACCATTTCGCGGGGATAAGACGGAATGGGCGTTTGCCCAAGTTCTTGTTTTTTTGGGTGACGGTCGTACTTAGCTGTAGTGCAGACTTTGCAATTTAAGATGATTTCTGTTGTGTCCACAGTAGAGAGGTACGCGCGTTCTTCTTGAGAGCTTATGCTAGACTGACCGTTTATTGATGTGTAAAGACAATGTTACCATATCTAAGGAATACTAGGTTTAACAATGTTGGGAAATGCTTATTTTAGACTTTAAATGATACATAACACATCTCCCCCTTTAAATTATAAACGGTAACTAATTTTTAGATTTTCGGAAATCGTGTGGCTTGAACCGATTGACTTCCTGGCGAGCTCTTGTACTTTGTCGAACAGGTATACCAGAACGTCGTCGCGAAGATTGGTTTCGATTTGGAGTTTCATTCGACGTTGCTGCATTTTCACCAGGATCAGGAACAGTTTCTTGAAGGGTATTGGGAAGATCGTGATGCGTTTCTGGCTGGTCTTCTTGTAATTGTGGTGTTGAACAAGGAGCTGGTTGTGGTATTTCAGGAACGAACCAATACTTAGTCGGGTTGTGCTCGGACGTGTTATCTGACATTCGTGGTTTGATTTGGTTGAAATGGCGCTTGATAAAGCCCTTTGATGTACGTACGACGTACAGCATTCGTCCAATTGGTCGATCGATAGTGCCTTCGATCCACTTTTCTCCCCTCGAGAAATTTCTGGAAAATACCTTTTGATTTGTGCTGTATTTTGTCAGCTCTTGCTTAGTTTCGACAGGCTTTTCGAAAAGTTGACTTAATACGGTGCGAACTGAACGACCGTGAATTAACTCAGCAGGCGATTTACCTTGTGCATTGGGGGTGAATCTGTAAGAAGCAAGATATTTCGATACTGCTGTTCGTACAGGCAAACCTTCCTGAATATTTTTCTTCACAGAAATTTTAAAAGATTGTACAAATCGCTCAGCCAATCCATTAGAGGCTGGGTGAAATGGTGCTGTTGTTATATGCTTGATTCCATGGAGTATGCAAAACTCTTTGAATGCTTCAGACGTAAGCTGCGGTCCATTATCGCTGACCATAGTCTTAGGATATCCTTCGATTGCAAAAATTGAAGACAAAGCTGAGATTGTTTGGGCGGTTGTTACCGATGTCATTTGAACAGTAAACGGGAACTGCGAGTATGCGTCTACACAAATTAACCACATGGCATCGAATATTGGGCCAGCGAAGTCGATGTTGATTCGCTCCCAAGCTGTGGTTGCTGTAGGCCAACTCTGGTATTGTCGTGGTGGCGCTGGATTGTTGCTTTTGCAGATGTTGCATGACTGAGCTAGCTTTTTTATGTCTTCATCAATGGCAGGCCACCAAACATGTTTCCTTGCAATTTGCTTCATGCGAACAACGCCCCAATGTCCCTCATGTAATAGTTTAAGGACTTTTGGACGTAGACTGGTTGGAATCACCATACGATTTGCATCTGACTGTAAACATAGTAAGTGATCAATAATTGTTAAAGCAAACTTACGATTAAAGTATGGCAATAAATCTTCGTTGCCACTTTCTAACTTTTCTGGCCATCCTACAGAAACGTAGTGCAGGATTTGTTTGAGGATTTTATCGTTATTCAAATGCTTGAGAATAGTTTCTGCATTAACCGGTGGATTGATTTCCCTTATTAAGTTGCAAGCTTCCTCCTCTTTATCGAATTCTATATCAGTTCCAATTGGTAGTCGGGAAAGAGCATCAGCATTGCCATGTGCAGATGTCGCCCGATACTGGATATCAAAATTATAAGCCATTAGAATGATACCCCAACGTTGTAGTCTATTTGAAGTCATCAATGGAAGATGTTTCCCTGGATTGAAGATTGATACAAGCGGCTTGTGATCGGTTAACAGTATGAACTTCCTCCCATACAGATATTGGTGAAATCGTTTAACTCCGAAAATGATTGACAATCCCTCTTTTTCTATTTGACTGTATTTCTCTTGATGTTTGTCGAGTGTTTTCGAAGCAAAAACAATGGGTCTCTCTTGACCATCGTGTTGAATATGAGAAAGGGCTACTCCGAGACCAAAAGATGATGCGTCTGCTGCAAGCACGATCGGTAAATTTTCATCAAAATGCGCCAGTTGCGTTGCGTTAATAATGTGAGACTTCAGAGATGAAAAGGCTTGTAGTTGATTCGGACCAAAATAAAATTTTATATTTTTTCTACGAAGTTGGTTTAATGGTGCTGCCAACTGTGAAAAGTTTGGTATAAAGTTGCAATAGTAATTTACTTTACCCATAAATGCTTCCAATTGCTTCAAATTTGAGGGCGGTTTTAATAGTCGTACAGCTTCTAATCCGGATGTGTCTGGCAAAATTCCAGCAGCACTAATCCGTCTTCCCAAGTATTCGATTTCGTCTTTGAAAAAGAAGCACTTTTCCTCTTTGCATTTGATTCCGTTTTCTTGAAGTATGTTTAAAACTTGTTCGATTCGTTTTAGATGTTCTTCGCTTGTTGGAGCTGAGATGATGATGTCATCTAGGTAGTTGCCACAACCTTCTATTCCCTTTAGAAGTTGCTCAAGATATCTCTGGAAGATTGCCGGTGCGCTGGCAATTCCATACGGAAGGCGCTGATATTGAAATAGGCCCAATGGCGTGTTGACGACCATGAATTGCTTGGTTGCCTCATCTAGTTCCATCTGAAGATAGGCGTCTTTTAGGTCTATTTTGCTGAATTGCTTACCATGACGAATTATGTGAAATAGGGACTCTTTTGTTGGTAATGGATACTGCTCTATGTCGATTTGTGCGTTAACTGCTTGCTTAAAGTCACCACAAATCCTAATGTCTACACCTGGCTTAGGTGCTAACACAATGGGGGATGCCCAGTTGCTAAATTTGATCGGTTTCCAAATATTTGCTTCCGTGAGACGATTTGCTTCGGCTTTGAAATGTTCCAATTGAGCAAATGGAATTTGACGGCTTTTGCAAAATTTGGGTGTTGCTGTAGGTTTTAAAAATACGCTGGCTTTGAAATCTTTTATGGTACCCATGGCAGGCTCGAACACTGACTTATATTTGCTGCAAAGCTCTTTAATTCGAATATTTTCTTGCTCGTAAATCTTACATATTTGGACAATGTCGAATCCAAATTTTTTAAATAAATCTGTTCCGAAAAGATTGGCTTCGTCTCTTTTACTAGTAACAATGATTACAATATTTTCGACTTTTTTTCCACACTTTGCGACAGTGTGCAATTCGCCTAGTATTGGTATTGGAATGTGTGTATATGCGAAAAATTGTCTGGAACATTCTTGCAATTTTGGTTTATTCAGTAATAAATATGTTTCAAAATTTATCACTGAAGCTGTTGACCCTGAGTCCATTTGAAAAGTAATAACTTGATTCAATATTTCGACATCAATTAGCTTTTTACGATTTTCGTTTTTGACTTGACCCGTTATAGTGTTTACTTCTTCCATTAAATTTGCTTCTTCTCTTTTTTGTGTCTGCGAATTACTTTTGTCTTGCTTTGACATACACACGACAGATATATGGCCTTTTCTACCACATTTGTAACATACGGCGTCACGATACTTGCATCTCTCTCTAGTGTGAGACGTTCCACACCCAGAACACGACTTCCACGAGTTTTTGCACTGTTTCTCTTTGTTCGGTTTATTCTGATACTTTTTGAATGTATGGATCGCGTTGAGTGGAACTTGACTCTCTCTCTTATCTTTAAGGGTTGCAACGGTTTTTGTCGTTGTCTCATAGGTCTCCGCAACCATGAGCACATCTTCAAGAGTCGGCTGGTGCTTTTGAAGAGCAGCTGCCCGTACTGCATCATACGGGGTATGTACGATGATCTGATCCCGGATCATTTCATCTACGTAGTTGGACAAACAACCTTGTGCAGAACACACAAATTGACATTCACGAGCGATCCCGCGCAAATCGGCTACCCACTCCTTGTGTGTTTGACCATGTGCCATCTCTTTCTTAAAAAATTCGTAGCGCGCTGCTACAATATGACGCTTAGTTGTGAAATGTACAGTAAGTTTGTCTGTGAGCTCTTTATATGTATGAGTGTTTAAGTTGCTACTCCCGAAGAGATTTTTAAGAAGCTCGAACAAACTGACGCCACACCAAGAAAGAAAATATGCTTTTTGTTTTTCGTCTGCACTGACCGAATATGCATTAAAATGTTGCGATAACTGTTCTAGATAAGACTCCCAATTTTGATTGTCTTTGTCAAATTTGTGAAATGGAGGACACATAGCTAATTCACCCGCGTGGCTTGAATTACTAGCACTAGATGAAGAATTATTCCCAAGAATTTCTCTCATCCATTGTCGTTGTTGTTCTAGAATGTTCGTTGTGAATTGCTGTTGCTGGGAAAGCAATTCTTGAAATTCCGCGCTTTCTATTGGCATCTTGATGAGAATTAATGACTGACCAACTAGATTTTACACAATTATTGTAGCTAAACGTTTTTAATTTGTTTTTTGCCTCGTCGCCATTTATGTTGTGTCCACAGTAGAGAGGTACGCGCGTTCTTCTTGAGAGCTTATGCTAGACTGACCGTTTATTGATGTGTAAAGACAATATTACCATATCTAAGGAATACTAGGTTTAACAATGTTGGGAAATGCTTATTTTAGACTTTAAATGATACATAACAATTTCATTGGTTAATTTGGCCATTTTTGGGAAGTAATACTCCCGAAGTATTTGTTCGGTATTAACTATCTGAATTTGATTATCTTTGCTGGTTATATCAGTTACTATATTCTTGCAATGCCAACAATTTTTTGAGGGGATAAGTCGCACTAATTCACGTTAAAAGGCGGCTAATGTAGAAAGATCGCAATGGAATGCGTTTACAAAATCACGGTTCCCTACAAGCTTTAAGGATTCAAGGAGATCGTTCTTGTCTGTGAATTGTATCACATGGCGAGTTTTGCTATCGAATAGAATTAGTCTCCGATGCAAGTTGTAGCGCGCCTCTTCTAGGATTATTTGGTTCCTAAATAGATTAACAGGCTTGTCCGTTGTCTCGATTGTGTAGGTCAAGAAAAGCTGACTGTGGACGGTGGCGGCACATGATTGTATTTCATCTTGTAGGGCATTCACATTTTGCTATCCTAGGCATCTGCCACCAGGTTTTCTTTCCCTGGCTTGTAATAAATTTGAGCGCTATGTTCTTCAATAAATGCCATCCACTTTTTTATTCTTGCATTTGTGTTTTTTTGTGACACAGAAAATGTGAGCGTTTGGTGATATGTGAAAATGTGGAAACTCTCTGGTTCCATACAGATAGTTCTGTAGTTTTCCAAGAGCCCACACGATTGCCAATAACTTCCTTTCATTAGTGGCGTAAAGTGACTCACTTTGCTTTAATATTCGGGATATCATTGTTATTGGCCTCCCGCCCTGAGACAATACTGCTCCAATCCCGTCGGCAGAAGCGTCGGTTGTGAGGTCTAAAGGTTTTTGAAAGTTCGGGTACATGAGTATGACATCCTCAGATACCTGAATCTTTCTTAAGCGTTCAAAGGCGTGAAGTTGCGATTCATCAAAGTAAATTGAGACCTTTTTGGACATATGCTTGCTTACTTTTACATTTTCACCTTTCAGTATGTCGGTTATATTATGCATCCTTAATAAACGCGCTGTAATAACTAGCAAGGCCCCAAAAACGATCTTAGTGCATAGAGATTCTTTGGCTCGGGATACTCCAGAATTGCCTTGACCTATTCGGGGTCAGTTTTTGTTCAAATAAAACCCAAATATTCGATGTTTTTTTTAAAAAAATTTAGTCTTTTCTTTCGACACTCTCATGTTGGCGTTGCAAAGCAGCTTGAGCACAGTGTCAATGTGTTTGACATGCTCGGCTTCATTTTCAGAAAATATTAACACGTCATCTACGTAGACTTAGCATATTTTCCCCATTTGTTTCCTTAGAACATCATTTATTGCTCTCTGAAATATGCTTCCGGCATTTTTCAAACCAAAGGGTAAGCGACAGAATTCGTATTTCCCTCCGTTTAATGAGTATGTTAATGTTTAATGTTGCCTTCTGTCTTTCACTCGACGATTCTGATGATTGACAAGCACTGTCATTTTACGTCAATTACATAGCTGTCTTTTACGTTTTGTTATTGCAAGTCTGATTCTTTTTTGTTATACCACGTTTTATAGTGACTGACGTTTCATGTCAACGCTGTTGTCCGTCCTGGCTCTAAGGCTTTCTTTTATATATATAGATAATTTGTCTCTATTTTTTTCCGAACAGTCACTTACATGTTTGTAGGTTTGTGTGAATTCTTAGAGGGTAATCCAATTCCGGTTGGGCGCAAATTATGATGTTGGGTCCATCCACTGGTTCCTGTTGAGGGTTACCGTTGATAGGATCCAACTTATGAGATGATTTAGGTTGATTATGATAAGATACGATTAAGTATCTGAATCACTGTCCTTGTGGATCAGCAATATATTAGAGATTATACAAGTGTTTGTTACAACCGAGTGCCGGTGTTATGTGTCTTTATTGTTTAAATGGTTATACAAAACTGAACTAAAATAATCACCTTCTTACATAAAAGTTTTATTCCAGGGTAATCTATAATTATATGGATGGTGCTATCGGACTGAAATATTTTAATGTTGGACACTGCCATTAAATTGACTATGGAGACTGTTGTGAACTGTTCGTTAAAAATAGATTTTAAATCTTCGCAAGTGTGACAGTAAGCGTAAGGTCCTGAATTTCTGTAATGAGCATTCTATTTCTTGCTAGTAACGTTTCGTAAGTGTGGGATATCGGTAATTTCACCACTTCTGGATTGTATTATTTTATTAACAGTATTTGTAAGTAAATTAACTTGAATTTGACATTCTGTGTTAATTATTATTTGTCTATTGTTAGATTGTGTTCAATGAAAGACGTTAGTGTTTCTTGAAGTTATTAAATGTTTATTTATTTATATATATATATAGGCACTAGCACATAAACCAGTGACTAAAGGTTGTCGCAACCAACACATAAATTGGGTGGACCTCGGAGTGAGATTACAAAGGTAGAGATGGGGGCCAAAGACACAGCGATGCGCACCCGATGTAGCTACAATTGGTATCTGATCTTACTAAGAATAATGCATTTCTTTTATAGTACAAAATAGCAAGCTCACCAGTGCATAGTTCGACATCGTGTTAGGTCAGCAAAGTACGTTTTTATTGATTAACTAGGTCTTTATTATTTACTGCTGACCATACCAGATCTACTTATGACTGATGAGCCATCGATATCTATAATCGGGTTACATACTTAACATTGACATACATTTCTATTATAATTGGCTTAATGTTCTCTTATTTTATATAATCTAACCACCAACATACTCCCGGCCGTTGAACACCTGTTCAACGTTATCCAACGTTGACCGCAAAATTGCTGGGGGCTGGGCTTACTGCAGCAGGAGTCGGTATGGGATTGACGATCCTCACGGTTGTCTGCTCTGGACCATTGTGTCTTGGGTGTTGTGAGCATCTTTTTATTCCATATACCATCACAAGAACCAATGGTATTGTTAACGCTACGTAGGAGACTATAACATGGTGAGCTGGCTGGCTGGGGTCTTCTGGCAATTTCCAGTTTTGCTTAGTTTCCAGTTTTCCTTGAATGTTGCTTAGTTCGTCGTAGCTTAGCTGCATCTTTGTAAATTGTGTTGTTGTTGGCGCTACTTTTGTTGGGCCAATGCTGAAGTTGCCAAATCGGACATATGACAATTTCATTGTGTCTGTCGTCGTTATACGGTGACCTGTTATTTGTATAGCAGCACTCCTAGCTGTACACGTCGGGTCTAGAGTCAACAATCCAGTCTTCTTAATAGTGACACCTTGTATATTATCGTCACAGGTCACTGCGAGTTCAATTGGTCTAATGGTGGCAAAAATCCACTGATTTTTTTGATACATGTCGTACCACACGAATGATCTGTTTGTGTGTTGTATTTGGCAAGTTGATGATTTTGTGTTTTTGAATAGCTGGAACTCACAGTTGCTATTGGCCGAAAACGTCGTCTGTTTATCAAAACAAATATATTGCTCGTTGTTGAGCTGATGGCATTGTTCCAAATCAGCTCTTGAGAGCCCAATGTATTGATTCTGTTTCTTGTTGACAGCAATGATGGGAATTTTAATGTTCATGATTACAATCCCATGAGTTCCAATTGCTGGAATGGGCACCAGGTTATACAGTTGCACTGCCTGCGTTGCCACTAATGGAAATGTGACCTTAAATATCACATGATTGTTTGCGATTGTGCCTTGTGCTTTCATTAAGCCATATAATTGCAAGACGTCGTTATCTGGAACTGGCAAATCCAAACCAAACGGAAGATGTCTCTTCAGTTGGCTCAGATGTTCCCGAAGCTGGCCTGGTGATAGTAGTAACGGGCTTATTTTGCTATGATGGGCATCTGTAAATACTCGGGAAATTTCGGTTTGAATTCGTTGCAAATTCCCTGCAATAACTGTCATCTGAGTAGTTAACGTGATATACCATTGCAATGCCTTTACCGCATTGTCCTGGACCTTGGTCATGTCGTTCATTTGTTGTTCCATTAGTTTCATCTGATTTTCAATTGTGGCTTCATCTCGCTTAATGATATTTATCGTTGAATCAATTACAGATGTCTGATTTTGCAGCAAGTTCAATAGGTACTCTTCATTTGATTTAACTTTTCGTATGGTGCCTGACATCTCTGTTGCATACTTTGAGTCCAGCACACCAAATAAGCCGTTCGCAATGTTCCCAATTATATCTAAAGGCGATCGTCGTTGGCGTTCTATGTGAAGGAGATCATTTCCTGTCCGTAGCTCTGAGTTGACATGCTCGAAGTGCCTCTGCATTGCGGTGCATGCCTCTGGAACCTTCATTAACACGCATATTTCTCCAACCTTTACTACTCCATCCGAAAATGTCTTCAAGTCGGCCCAATATGGTTCGAGATCGTAGAATGCCACAATAGTCCAGTCAGATGTTGCCATCCTTCCTGTGCCAATACTTTCATAGTATATGCCTGGTTTGGGGTTGAATCGAGTTATATTAGTTCTTTGAGCAAATGCTATAGGCAATAACAACAGCATTAGGCAGATCGTCATTGCCAACGGTGGCAGACCGATCGATAAGCGTCTTTTTGGTTTTGGTTCTGCGTTGTCCTCGATACCAGAGTCCTTTTGGGGATTCGATTCTGTGTCATCTGCCTCGATTTTACGTTTTGTCGCTGTCTCTCTAAGCAAGGGGGCCAATTTATGGATAGCCCGCTTGTAGGTGCCTCTGGCTGTTTTAACGTCTACCACGCGGACGTATCCATCCAGGCCTGGATATAATTTAACAATTCGTCCAATTGGCCATTGCAAAATTGGCACATTATCCTCCTTTAGAATTACCATCATGCCTTCTTTGACATTATTATATGGTTTTTTCCACTTGGATGTGCCCTGCAATTCTTGTAGGTACTCTTGAGACCATTGCGTCCAGAATGTATGCTTAAGCCGTTGCACTAATTCCCATTGCTCTGGAATCGATCGCTGTGTTATTGGCTCTGCATCTGGTTGGGCTACTAATGGTTCTCCAATCAATAGGTGGCCTGGGGTTAGAGCTGTTAAGTCGTTGGGATCGTCTGAGTTTGGCGTTAACGGACGAGAATTCAGCACTGCTTCAACATTGACAATGATAGTAGACAGTTGTTCGAACGTTAAGTTTGCTGTCGATACGTTTTTTAATAGTAAATGCTTAGCGGACTTTACCGCAGCTTCCCATAATCCTCCGAAATGTGGAGACCGTGGTGGTATGAACTTAAATTGCACTCCTTTTTGATTGCAAAATTCCTTGATACTACCTGCTGCCGTTTCTGAGTGTATTGTATCGGTCAGTTCCTTAAGTTGGTTGTTTGCTCCAACAAAGTTTGTTGCATTATCGCAATATAATGTCTGGCATCTTCCTCTGCGCCCAATAAAGCGCTGAAGCGCGCCCACAAATGAGGAGGTGGACAGGTCTCCGACCAACTCCAAGTGTACTGCCTTGGTTGCAAAGCATACAAATACTGCAATGTAGGCTTTGTCGGGACGTTTTCCTCGAACCTTATGGTGGATCCAGAATGGTCCACAATAGTCTACTCCGGCATTGAGAAAGGGTCTATTCTGAGATACCCGATGCTCAGGTAAGTCGCCCATGACCTGTTTAAAGAACTGAGGCCGGTACTTGGTGCATACTACGCAGCCCTGGATCACATTCCGGACCATCGGTTTCACCTTAATGATATGGTACTGTTGCCGAGCTATTCCGCGTAGTGCCTCATGTCCACAATGAAGATTCTCTTCATGAAGTTTTCGTAGCATCATTTTTACCACCGGATCATTATACGGCAAGAGATATGGATTCCTTGTTTCCGTTGATACTGGTGCTTGTTGTAGCCTAGTTGCTACTCGTATGATTGAATCTTCATCCAGTATTAGTGGCAATGTTGCCACTGTGCTTTTGCGATCTAGCGGTTGATCAGGTCGTTTCTTTAAGTGCCGTAATTCATATGCAAATCCTGTTTCTTGAATTTGCTTAATGATCACTCTCCGTGCTTGGTCCAACTCTTCCACCTCTAACTGAGCCGTTGGTTTCCTGTTCTGCTTGTGACAAAACCGTAGCACATACGCCACTATTCGCTGTAGCCGGTAAAACGAATTTCTGTGATTTACCGTATATATCCATTCACTCTTGTTGTTTGCCGTGTCAGTCACCATGCTGAATACCTTGGTTTTCTTCTCAGCGGTATCCATCGTGTGCTCTGTAGGCTTAAATGGTGCTGGCCAGCCACGTTGTGGTCCATGCAAAAATAGTGGTCCATACAACCATAATGTATGTGTGCTAAGCTGAACTGCTGATATGCCTCGAGACAGAACATCAGCTGCGTTGAGCGCTGATGACACATGCCGCCATTGCCTTGGATGTGATACTGCGTGTATTTTTGTCAACCGATTAGCCACAAACGTGTGGAAATGTGATGCTCGTGAATTAATCCAAGAGAGTACCACTGTTGAGTCTGACCAGAGAAATGATTCCACACTTTCTGATCCGAATTGGAGATCCTGTCGAACTCTATCCGTGAGTTCAGCTCCAAGTACAGCTGCACATAGTTCCAGCCGGGGCAGTGTCTGTTTTTCCAGGGGAGCCACTCTTGACTTGGCGCACAACAATCTGACCGAAATTTGGCCATTTTTATAGGTTGATCGGACATAAACTGCCGCACCATACGCCTTTTCTGATGCATCAACAAATGTATGCAATTCCTTTGTAGTGGGGACCTTGCCATCAAAAATATGCCTTGGAATTTTCATCTGGTTTAGTGCCTGTACATCCTCTCGGTAAGCTTCCCATTGCTTCTCCAAATACGGCGGTAGGTCACCATCCATCTCAATTCGTTCGGTAGCAACATGTTGAAGAAACATTTTCGCTCTTACCACTACCGGAGCGAACAGTCCTAGAGGATCAAAGATTTGACCGACTTCAGATAGCACCACTCGTCTGGTTATTCCTTTTGTATGTCTTTGAGCCTTTCCACATAATTGGTCTTCTTTGGGTGCCCATATGATTCCCAATGTTTTGACACTTGTTTGTTCCAGTGTGTCACCGAGATTGATGTCAGCAATCGTATCTTCCCTTGGAATTTCCTTTAGAAGTTGACTGCTATTTGAACACCATTTTCGTAAGTTGAAACCCTTAGGTCTCAAGATTTCTAGAAGCTCTTGTCTTATTTGCAGGGCTTCTGGTAAACTGTCTGCTCCTGTGAGACAATCATCAACATAAAAGTCATTTTTTAATGCTGATGCTCCAGACGACAATTTCTCAATGTTTTTCAGTGCCAAATATTCCAGACACTTCGTCGCTAAATATGGGGCTGACGTGGTTCCATAAGTTACCGTTTTTAAACGATAAAACTTTAGTTCTTGACTTGGATCCTCTCTCCACACAATCATCTGATTGAATTGATCGGCAGGGTTTATCCAAACTTGACGATACATTTTTTCAATGTCTGCCGTGAACACATATTTGTGTGTCCTGAACCGCAGAAGAATTGAGAAGAGTTGACTCTGTACAACTGGTCCAGGATATAAAATGTCGTTCAGTGATTTTCCTGATGACGTTTTGCATGATGCATCAAATACCACTCTTAGCTTGGTGGTGGTACTTTCTGGTTTTAGTACACAATGATGCGGTATAAAGTAATGGTTCTTGGGAATTTGTTCTACCATTACTTGCTTCATATGTCCAAGCTGTTCATATTCTGACATAAATTTTACATACTCCTTTTTTATGTCAGGGTTCATTCGCCTCTCTAACGACATGAATCTTCTTATGGCTACTTCCCGAGATTCTCCAAGAGATGACGCCTCTTCAGCAAATGGAAGCTTTACAATTAGTCGATTGTCCGCCGCCGTGTGTAGGTTATCGAGGAAGAATTTTTCACAATACTCTTCCTCCGGACTCCTGTACTTTTTTATTGGCTCTAGTGTGTCTAGCTGCCAGAATCTTTCCAGTGATTCCTCTGGATTCGTCATGCCTACCATACATGTGATTGAAGCTGACGTTGACATATTAATTCTGCCAGCAACAATCCATCCGAACTCTGAGTTTTGTAATGTTGGACGGTTTCGATTGCCCCGTCTCCTTTCTGGTAGCAGTATAGCATAGTGATCATCAGCTCCCAACAGCATATCAATTTTTCCGGGTTTATCAAATGTTGGGTCCGCTAATTGAATGTTGTCTGGTAATGTGACTTTCTGCGTTATTTGTTCTGTGGGTTGGTCACCTATTATGTGTGGCAATACAAATGCCTCAACTAGCATTGCGAACTTGTTGTATCTTGACCTTACAACCAAGCTTACTCGCGCCTTGCTTATCTGTGGTTGACCACCCACTCCATTTATATGCACATGAGTCTCGCTAATTTTTAACGATAACTTCTTTACCAGTCTCTCTGAGACAAGATTTACTTGAGAGCCGCTATCCAGGAGTGCTCGAAATTCTCCTTTCCTTTCATTGATCCCTTTTACCACTACCTTGGCCGTTGCCAACAGGGTGTATTTTCTACCAATTCCATACGCAGAAGCTGCAGAAGCAGATGTAGCAATTTGGTTGCCTGTTTCTAAATGCAACATTGTGTTATGTTTTTTATCGCATTTAAAGCATCCCCTCCAAGAGCAATTTTTTGCCATATGGTCCGGCTTGAAGCAGTTGACACACAATTTGTGTCTCTGCACCCAATTAAGCCGCTCTGCTGCGGATTTGGTTTTGAACTTTTCACATTGGAAGAGTTTGTGCTTTGCTTTTTCGCAGAAAGCACACAGGGTACTGTTTGTCCCAGATGCTGTTGCGCATGTCTTTCTTGGACTTGGTTTTTCAATGCTGCGATTTTCGTTTCTTGGTTTCCCAATCGCCTCTAATGTTAAGAAGCGCTGTTCCAAGAAGGATAGGAAGTCCTTTACTTCCTGCAGATCCCTTGTGTTGGAAAGAGATTGCTCATATAGTGCGTGGTTGAATCTATCCAATTTTCTTGTCATATGAAACATTATGACAGCATCTGACGATTCCATATTGACGCCTACATTTTTTAAGGCTTGCAATGATTCAAAAATGTTATCATGCAAATTCTTTATAGAAGCTGCGTCATTTCCCACATTTGGGTGATCAAACAGCTTTGTCAGTATGGCTGTTACTAGAACTCGTTTGTTATTAAAACGTTCCTGCAACACTGACCAAGCAGTGTTGTAATTGGCTTCTGTTAATTCCAGGTGCCGTATCAATCTCTCTGCTTCTCCAGAAAGGTTTGATTTTAAGTACCACATTTTCTCTATCGTGGATACATTTGACTCATGAACCACTTTTTTGTAGATGTCATGAAATTGTTGCCATTTCAGATAATCCCCATCAAATTTTGGAATGGGAATTTTGGGTAGTTGCAATGATTGTATCGATTGCAATACAGGTGGTGATTGTATCACTACATTTTCTGCTGGTGCCACACAGAATTTCAGCATTGTATTTTCTGCGGCCACAAACGTAGCTATATTATATCCGGCTTCGGCTGGATTTTCAGCTAGCCGGTGAATCTCATAATGGATTTCTTCAATTTGCATCCATAATTTGTCGACTACCGATTTATAAGTCATTTTATCTTCAGGCACAATTTGTCTTAATGTCCTGGATAATGACTCCAGCAGAGCACTTTGCTTGCGAACCAGTGGTTTGATCATGACTCGCTCTTCCTCTCGTTGGCGAGCTTGTCTCTCTAGCTTTATTTTTTCCAAATGGTCCTTCCACTCTTCCACTATATTAGATACAACCGTCTTCATTTTGCTGAAATACTCCGTTACAAAGTAATCATCTTCAGTTGGTACGTTATTTAATTTGTCCATCAACTCCTGATGACATTTCTCGAAGTTCTCCCACATGTATTCCAGGAGCTCAAGTTTTTCCTCGAAATAAGATGGCTTCGTTTTCCTGGCGAAAGAATCTTTTTTGGTATTCCGAATGAAGGCCTGGATTGCCTCTCCTCGTTCTGTCTGCTGTTTATAAAACTCCTCCATGTTCTTTTATATTCTTATGTAATTGCTTATCTGTACTAGTACTTGACCCGATGGGAGTTTATTTATTTTGTCAAAGACAGGGAACGCTCCGACTCGTTCCTAAAATTGGTCAAGTGTAGCACAAATAAGAATACAAAAAAATTCGAAGTCGCCTTTTGATTAGTGTTTTAACAATGGTTTATTTTTATTTCCAATATACCTCTTCTTTTACACTGATAACTGCCACGACAGTGAAACAAATTTTTTGAGTTTCTTTTCTTTGTTTCAAAAATTGCTGATCAATGCCAAAATCTATACTCGTGTGTACTACCTGGGTTACTGACCGAGTTAACTAGGTCAGATATTGCTGACGCCAGGGAGTGCAACAGAGTTGAGTTGATCAAACTTTATTTTATATAAAATAACTTTTTTAGCCAAACTTTATTTTATATACAATAACTTTTTATGATTTGGTCGCCTCGTTGACACAAATCGTTGTTAAATGTTTTTTATAAAGTGATCGCCTAGTTGATCAATTTTTATTCAATGGGTATGCACTGCTACCCCGTTGCGGAAAACCAACTCCTAGTTTTCCAATAATCTTTTTTATTCGCCAAGGTGGCTACGCAATGATTGCCAAGTTAATCAATTGCGATGTTTTTTAGTCGGGACCCCAGATTGATGTGAGATGTTCATCAATTTGTGCCCTCGCTTAGGATTGTCGTGTCCAAAGCGTGCAAAGAAAGTAGTCGCCTAGTTGACCAGTTTCCTTTTTGTTGAGAGATTGGTCGCCTGAGTTGACCAAATGTTCTCGCTTGATGACGGTTTCACCAAGTCTGTTATTCTTTTAACTTGGAGCCGCCAATGTCGGGGTCACCAAAATGTTCAATGAAAGACGTTAGTGTTTCTTGAAGTTATTAAATGTTTATTTATTTATATATATATATAGGCACTAGCACATAAACCAGTGACTAAAGGTTGTCGCAACCAACACATAAATTGGGTGGACCTCGGAGTGAGATTACAAAGGTAGAGATGGGGGCCAAAGACACAGCGATGCGCACCCGATGTAGCTACAATTGGTATCTGATCTTACTAAGAATAATGCATTTCTTTTATAGTACAAAATAGCAAGCTCACCAGTGCATAGTTCGACATCGTGTTAGGTCAGCAAAGTACGTTTTTATTGATTAACTAGGTCTTTATTGTTTACTGCTGACCATACCAGATCTACTTATGACTGATGAGCCATCGATATCTATAATCGGGTTACATACTTAACATTGACATACATTTCTATTATAATTGGCTTAATGTTCTCTTATTTTATATAATCTAACCACCAACAGATTGAATTAGCTGTGCTTCTGTTATTTTAATTCTTTCCAAATCTTATGTTCGTCAAGGGAAATAACTCAGCCAGTTTTATCGTATCGTCTATGATATTCGTGAATTCGGTCAGGTTCGTCGAGTGTCTTAGATAGCTGCGTTGCTCCCGTATTAAAACATTGCTCCCATATTAAAATATTGCCGTCTAGCACGGGAATGTAATTTGCATTGGAGTAGTCGGTAATGCGTGCCCCTGCTGCGGCTAGGACTGTCAGTATTAACGTGATTAACCTGTGGGGAATGTAGACAAGGACTATAGTGACTTTGTGGTTTGAACTAGCAAATAATAGAACTTGATCAAAATTACTTCAAATCGTCCTTATCGACCACCCTCCTCTTAATAAGTACAGAAGTTCCCAGGTCTGCTTGTACGCGTACCTCAAAACAAAAATGTGATAATTTGTTTCCCAACTTTTTATTGTTCTTAATATTTATTAATATTTATTTAACCTTGTCACCTACGTCATTTTTTGCCTATTTTGCAAATCAGTGTGTTGTCTATTGTCTTTTCTTCTGTAACCGAATGAATTGTTTTATTATATTCTATTGCTGCTCTTACTATGATCTGGGTCGTATCATTGGGTTGTTTATTAATTTTCATGCATCTGGCTATCTCTAGCAATATACTGTGGAATCGTTCCACTTGTCCATTTACTATGTCTGTTTCGAATTGATTTGTTAACATCGAAGTAATCGTCTCTGAATTAAATGATGCTTCGTTCACAATAAATTGTCTTTATTTTTGGAAAAATATTGAGTAACTGCAATATGGGGATAGTAATATCCGTTATTGTTCGGGATAATAAGGGTTGGACAACAGCAAATTTGAAAAACTTGTCCACGCAGGTCGGGAATAGATTGTGGTCAGTGGAGAATATATCCAAATGCAGAATTTCACGGGGATAAGACGGAACAGGCGTTTGCCCAAGTTCTTGTGTTTTTGGGTGACGGTCGTACTTAGCTGTAGTGCAGACTTTGCAATTTAAGACGATTTCATTGGTTAATTTGGCCATTTTTGGGAAGTAATACTCCCGAAGTATTTGTTTGATATTTTCTTGCGCCGCTCTATGTGCGCGATTATGTTCGGTATTAACTATCTGAATTTGATCATTGTTGCTGGTTATATCAGTTACCATATTCTTGCAATGCCAAAACTTTGTTGTGGGGAAAAGTCGCACTAATTCACGTTAAAAGACGGCTAATGTAGAAAGATCGCAATGGAATGCGTTTACAAAATCACGGTTCACTACAATCGTGATTGTAGTGATCGTTCTTGTCTGTGAATTGTATCACATGGCGAGTTTTGCTGCCGAATGGAATTAGTCTCCGATGCAAGTTGTAGCGCGACTCTTCTAGGATTATTTGGTTCCCAAATAGATTAACAGGCTTGTCCGTTGTCTCGATTGTGTAGGTCAAGGAAAGCACACTGTTGATGGTGGCAGCACATGATATATTTCATCTTGTAGGGCATTCACATTTTGCTATCATAGGCATCTGCCACCAGGTTTTCTTTCCCTGGCTTGTAATGAATTTGAGCGCTATGTTCTTCAATAAATGCCATCCACTTTTTTATTCTTGCATTTGTGTTTTTTATGACACAGAAAATGTGAGCAGTTGGTGATATGTGAAAATGTGGAAACTCTCTGGTTCCATACAGATAGTTCTGTAGTTTTCCAAGAGCCCACACGATTGCCAATAACTTCCTTTCATTAGTGGCGTAAAGTGACTCACTTTGCTTTAATATTCGGGATATCATTGTTATTGGCCTCCCGCCCTGAGACAACACTGCTCCAATCCCGTCGGCAGAAGCGTCGGTTGTGAGGTCTAAACGTTTTTGAAAGTTCGGGTACATGAGTATGACATCCTCAGAAGCCAGAATGTTTCTTAAGCGTTCAAAGGCGTGAAGTTGCGATTCATCAAAGTAAATTGGGACCTTTTTGGAGATATGCTTGCTTACTTTTACATTTTCTCCTTTCAGTATGTCGGTAATTATTTGTATCCTTAATAAACGCGCTGTAATAACTAGCAAGGCCCAAAAACGATCTTAGTGCATAGAGATTCTTTGGTTCGGGATACTCCAGAATTGCCTTGAGCTTTTCGGGGTCAGTTTTTGTTCAAATAAAACCCAAATATTCGACGCTTTTTTTAAAAAATTTTGTCTTTTCTTTCGACACTCTCATTTTGGCGTTGCAAAGCAGCTGGAGCACTGTAGTATACTTTTAGGGATAGGATTAGGCCACATACTTTTAGGGATAGATTATAAGTAATTAGAACTTAAGCATAATGTTTAGCTTTAAGTACCGTTAAGGACACTAGCCATAAGACCAATGTAAATGCTCCCCTATAAATACCGGGCTTGCGGCCCCAATAAATGACTTCAAGTCAAACCTTGCCTTCGCCTACTTCATGGCGATCCTGCCTACCATTGGCAACAAATAAAAAGGCAACAAAAAAAAATCCTTGCCATACAAAAAAAAGGGAAAGTGAAAAAAAAGGAAGCAGGCGAAGCGAAGGACATAAGCGAAGCACTCCAGAAGGCATTAAAGGACTGCCCATTGGACTGTCCAGCCAACCAGCGGCAAGGGCAGAGCTCAATAGGAGAAGGCAAGAGGAGGACGCATTGACGGCCATCCCCCTGGTTCTAAGGCCGAAGCGTCGATGCGGCCACCAGGTCCGTTTCCGAAAACAGCAGGCGGCCCTACTAGCCCAGATTAACAACGATCCGCCACCACCCTGGGCGGAAGCATGCAAGCTGTGGGACAAAATAGATGACCTGGAAAAAGCGCACCAGAGAACCAAACAGGCAAGGCAGCAACAGCAGCAGAACAAACAGCAGAAGAGCCAATAGCAGCAGATGCAGAAACAAAAAAAAAATAATAAGAAAATAAAAAAGTGTGCTAATATATGTAGGCACCTTTGTGGCAAGAGGCTTTCTTTGCGCTGCCATTATAAATTAATTTGAATATATAAATATTAATAACAAAAAGAAAAAAAAATAAAATGAAAAAAAATTTTAATATATTGTCTACAAAATTTTTTTGAATAAGTCTATCATTGCCAATAAACCCTCGAAACAAAAAGAAAATATATACTTATATACATATATGTACATGTATGTGGGATTTGTACCCACAAGAATTAGAATAGTTGTTATATTAAGTATATTATTTATTTAATTAGGTATTTATAAACGGAACAATGGGTCTTCAAAGTCGTCATCATCGGCTTTGGAGTCATCTTCATTTTCGTCGTCTTCATCCTCTAGTTTAGGAGTCGTCTGTATCGTAGTTAGAGGTGTCATCATTCAATTCGTGGTTTTCCGCATCGCCTTCATGGTGGTCATTATTTGTTTTCAGCATCGTCGTCATCATCGTCGTAAACGTCATTCTCATTATCATCGTTGTAATCATCATTATCATCATCTTCGGAGTAGTCATCATCATTAACGTCGATACCATCATCTTTATCATTGTATTTATCATCGTTAACAGCATTGTTCTCTAATCCTTTCGTAAGTTTTCTTAGTTATCAGCAACATCTTCATCGTCGTCTACATAAGGGATCCATTTCTTCATATATTCGGCGCAAGTAGTCGTATTTTTTGGGCCATCTACAAAGTGTGCATCTTTAGTGACATCATAAGTATCCTTTGATTTGACTTTAGTTACTCGAAAAGGACCTAAATACTTTGGCTTTAACTTCAGTCCACCTCCGAATTGAGTACGTTTAATTGCAACAAGATCGCCTTCTTTATAAATTGATGCATGTTTTCGTCGTAGATTATAAGTGTTCTTGTTTTCTTCTTGTAGATTTATGATTTGCTGCTTCGCATGTTTCCTTAGGTCATCTCTTTTTTCGCTACACATTGCTATCATTTCCTCATCAATTATTTGCTTCAATTGGATATCAAACTTTGTACGCATCTTAACTCCAACTAATAACTCGAACGGTGTAGTATTTGTGCTTCTAGAGTGAGTTGAATTTATTGTTTGCTGAACTCTTCCAACAAACTTGTACCATTTGCTCGGGTCATCAACAGAGAGCTTGGATAAAACAGATATAATAATAGCATTAAGTCTCTCTACTTGCCCATTTGCTCTAGGCAGTCCGGTAGTAACACCGAGATGAAGGATGGTCTCTGAACGGCAATACTCCTTAAAGTCTTCTGATGTGAAAGCAGATCCTCTATCTGTAATAATCTGGACTGGGTTTCCAAATGTGAGACATTGTGCTTGCAATCTCGACATAACTTCTTGGGTAGTTGTCGTCTTAGTCGTATATAACCAGCAGTATTTGGTGAATGCATCTATAACAGCTAGGATGTGTTTGTATCTCTTGTCAGTAGATTCAAGCGGACCTAAAAAATCAATGTGGAATGTTTGCAGTGGTTCTTCTTCCTTAGGCAATGGATTTAACAGTCCCTCCTTTTTCCCTTGTTTGCGGTTTGAGATAATACACGGAATACAGCATCTAATATGTCGTTCTACTTTGGCCTCAAGTTTCGGTATATAATATTCTTTCGCAATTATGTCTTTCGTCTTCCTGATAGAAAAGTGTCCTCTCTCATGCGCTTCTTTGATAAGATCACGCTGGAATGATATAGGTACAACTATTAGTTCAACGTCGTTCACCAGCTTACATAAGAGACCGGCTTTCATAAAGTAATCATTGTGTGATGCTTTTTCAGATAGAATATCGATAATTGCTTTTATCTCGTCGTCTTGTCCTTGAAGATACTTTAGTTTGCTGATTGCGCTTCCATCGGTGATTAACAATACTGGATTTCGGCTTAAGGCGTCAGCATGCCGAATACGTGTTCCTTCTCGATGCTCCACCTCGAAGTCAAATTCTTGTAGCATTAGAATCCATCGGGCCACTCGTGTGCCAACGTCTCGTTTTTCCATTGTTTTGGTGAAAGCATTGCAGTCGCTTACGAGTTTGAAGCGGATGCCAAGTAAGTAGACTCGGAATTTGTTGAGAGCTTCAATAACGGCTAGTATCTCCAGTTCGTAGCTTGAAAACTTTCTTTGTGCGTCCGTTGTGATCCTGCTCATGTAATATACTGGGTGTAGTTGTCCATCTTCAGGTGAGACTTGTAAAAGTACTGCTCCAAACCCGTCAATCGAAGCATCGGTGTGGAGCTCCGTCTCATGGTTAAAATTAAAGATTTTTAATACGGGCCTCTCTGTGATCAATATTTTTAACCTGTTGAATGATTCGATTTCAAGATCATTAAAGTGGAATTTAGCATTTTGTTTAAGTAGATTCGTTAGAGGCTTAGCTATTAATCCAAAATTTTTGATAAATTTTCTGAAGTATCCAACCAATCCTAGGGAACTTTGAAGTTGCTTCTGGTTTGTGGGCTGGGGAAATTTAGTTACAGCTTTGGTTTTCTCTTCCGAAATACATATCTTTTGGTCTTCGATTTCGTGCCCTAAAAACTCAACTCTTTTCTTTAAAAAACTGCATTTTTTTAGGTTGATTATCAGGCCGTAATTTTCACACTGTTTCAGGACTTCTTTGAGATTTGATATAGCCTCGTCTTCATCTTTAGGTGGAATAATGATGTCATCTACATATGGAATTGCGATATTTTTGCGAGTCAGCTCTCGAAATATAGCATTGATGTGCCTTTGAAAAACACTAGGAGAATTCGCTAGTCCAAATGGTACCTTCCGAAACTGGTATTGCCCGTTGTGGGTTACAAAAGATGTATATTTTCGACTTTCCTCCTCGACATCAACATGGAAGAATCCATTTTTCAAGTCAATAGTGCTGAATATCTTTGCACTTACCAATCCATCCAGTTGGTCTTCGATTAAGGGTAAAGGAAAATGGTCTAGTAATATTACCTTGTTGATCCTTCTATAATCGATACATAGTCTTGACTATACCTTCTTTTAACCATTCATCGACTTGTTGGTCTACTACGCAACGCTCGTTATAACCGATTCTTCGCGGACGCGAGTAGATTGGGGTATCATCATTAACTACGATTCGCATTTTTACGTTTGTCGACTTTGCGTTTACGGGTTTATAGTTTTTTATCACTTCGCGTAGTTCATTCTTTGCGGAATTGCTTGCATTAGCTTCAATATTTAAATCAATCTCGTCAACATTTGATGCATTTATTTTCATCAACACCGAAATTTCTGCTTCAAGCTCGATACTGTCACTCTTTCTTACACTTATCCCGTCAGAATTTATTTTTACTTCCGCAATTCTACAAAATTCTTCGCGTAACAGCAAGTCTTCATCAAGAAATTGTGCATCAATTACTAGAAATACCGATTTGAATTCTTGACCGTCAATTACGAATAGTTTTTCGATTGAATCCATGGCTTTGACCGCGTCGCCATTACCGAACCCAATTAAAAATTTGTTGCATTCACATAGCTTTGACTGTTTTATTCTTTTATAAATCTTTTCGGACATAAGATTGTATTTACTACCAGTGTCAATAAAAGCATTCATCTTTAAACCGTCGATTGTTATCTCTTTATACATACGCGAGGTTGATGTGTTTAGTTTTCGTGTATTACTCACTTCGCGTTTTTCCGATTTCTTTGGATAATCTTTGCCAATATGGCCAAACATGTTGCATTCAAAACACTTTTTACCTTTGTTTTTATCGTCACAGTCAGCGGCTGTATGACCTTTAAGACCACAATTGAAACATTTGATTTCTTTATTTACACTCCGAACTTGCTTTGGCTGAGAACTGCGATCAATTTTCTGGATTTGTTTATTAAAACTTAGTACATTCTTATTCTCACTCTTAGATTTCTCCCACATTATTTCGTAGCATTTCAGTTTGTCTTTAAAGTCTTTTATGTTTTTAGCTCCATACAACATTGATTTGTTCGTACCACTGTCGTCAATACCATCAATAACATACTGGATCAATGCAGACTCGACATTTCCTCGTGTGGATAACTCTTTCATCAGCAAAAAATATTCTTGTAAATTCTCGTTCTTTTTAATTTTCCGATCAGCCATCATTTTATGCAATTGGGCACTGTTTGTCATCGATTTAAATTCATTGAGTAGCGCCTTTTTTAATTTCAACCAGTTATAAATACCTCGTTCGCTCGCAACAAAAAGCTTTGCTAATCCTTTTAATGACCGTTTTGCGAATATAAACATTTGTAAATCATTCCAATACATTAGCTTTGCAAGATCTTCGAATTCATTAATCCATACTTCTATGGAAAGGGTATCTTCACCATTAAACGATCTAACCGAATCTTCGATATCATGAAAATTTAAAGCAAATCTTGGAACACTTTGAATCGGAACGTTTTGAATTGGATCACTGGCTACTGAAGGGTTGTTTTTGTTTTTTAAAATCAGCATCAGGCAGCAAATTTCCCTTATTCAAATTACAAAATATGAAGTTAATTGGGTCGGTCTCATTATGGTGCAAATGTAGCATATTACATATTACAGCTAAGTCATTATCAGAAAGTTCATTGGCAATGTATATCATTTTAATTGCATACTCTTCATCTGTTCTTTCGTAGTCGTAACCTTGAAATTCGGGTAACTGTTTTCTGTTATTTCTGTCTCCATCCCTTTTGAATAGATATTTGGGAAGCAATGTAGTTTTTATACCATACACCCATAGGGTGAAATGGTATATTAAAGTCGCCAAAATGTATGTAACAGGCAGAAGGAAGCTTTTCCGACCCCATAAAGTATATATATTCTTGATCAGTATCAACAGCCGAGTCGATATAGCCATGTCCGTCTGTCCGTCCGTCTGTCCGTCCGTCTGTCCGTCTGTCCGTCCGTATGAACGCCTAGATCTCAGAGACTATAAGAGATAGAGCCACCAAATTTGGTATGTAGGCTCATGTAGTATGTAGAGTGATCGAGTTTATTTCAAATTTTTGCCACGCCCCTTTCCGCCCCCGTAATTCAAAAAAAACGTTTATCCCAAAAACTATTGCAGCTATAGACACCATATTTGGTATGTATATTTGCTTAGTAAATGCGCTTATTTTGTAATTATAAAGATTTTGCCACGCCCCTTTCCGCCCCCGCAATTCAAAAAAAACTATTGTAGCTAGAGACACCGTATTTGGTATGTATATTTGCTTAGTAAATGCGCACATTTTGTAGGTATAAAAATTTTGCCACGCCCCTTTCCGCCCCCAAAATTTGAAAAACTCGATAATCTCCCGTAATTTTTTACCTTGTGGAATCAAATTTGGCACACTTGAATTTGATACTAATACTCAGCAAAATACCAAATTTGATCAAAATCGGACAAAAAATAGCCAAGTTATGCATATAAACGTTTTTCCATAAGGCCGGAGTTGCCCGTTGGCGCGTGAGGCGCTAGGGTGCTCACATGCATGAGTGAGCGAGATACTAAGATACATATGCTTTGCCATGTTCACTTTTCTATGTCTGTATTGGTAGCGTCACTCTTATATGTGTGTGTATGTGTGTATTTTACTTCACAATTTGTCGAATTCTTGGAAACGTGTTTTAACACTTTTGTTTTTTCTCTTTCAGATCTCACTTTAATTTACAAAGAAAAATCACTTTTACATACATATATTTGTCCATCTTATTCGTCGTTTTAGTACTTCTTTACTATTTTTTCACATCATTTTATTTGAGACTTCATATTTTTTTAGTTAGGTTGAACCGTTATATTTTTTCTTCGATTAAGTTAGGTTGAACCGTTATACATATTTTTCTTCTTCGATTAAGTTAGGTTGAACCGTTATATTTCTTCTTCGATTAAGTTAAGTTGAACCGTTATATTTTTCTTCGATTAAGTTAGGTTGAGCCCCCATATTTGTGGGATTTGTACTCCAGAATTGCCTTGAGCTTTTCGGGGTCAGTTTTTGTTCAAATAAAACCCAAATATTCGACGCTTTTTTTAAAAAATTTTGTCTTTTCTTTCGACACTCTCATTTTGGCGTTGCAAAGCAGCTGGAGCACTGTAGTATACTTTTAGGGATAGGATTAGGCCACATACTTTTAGGGATAGATTATAAGTAATTAGAACTTAAGCATAATGTTTAGCTTTAAGTACCGTTAAGGACACTAGCCATAAGACCAATGTAAATGCTCCCCTATAAATACCGGGCTTGCGGCCCCAATAAATGACTTCAAGTCAAACCTTGCCTTCGCCTACTTCATGGCGATCCTGCCTACCATTGGCAACAAATAAAAAGGCAACAAAAAAAAATCCTTGCCATACAAAAAAAAAGGGAAAGTGAAAAAAAAGGAAGCAGGCGAAGCGAAGGACATAAGCGAAGCACTCCAGAAGGCATTAAAGGACTGCCTATTGGACGGTCCAGCCAACCAGCGGCAAGGGCAGAGCTCAATAGGAGAAGGCAAGAGGAGGACGCATTGACGGCCATCCCCCTGGTTCTAAGGCCGAAGCGTCGATGCGGCCACCAGGTCCGTTTCCGAAAACAGCAGGCGGCCCTACTAGCCCAGATTAACAACGATCCGCCACCACCCTGGGCGGAAGCATGCAAGCTGTGGGACAAAATAGATGACCTGGAAAAAGCGCACCAGAGAACCAAACAGGCAAGGCAGCAACAGCAGCAGAACAAACAGCAGAAGAGCCAATAGCAGCAGATGCAGAAACAAAAAAAAAATAATAAGAAAATAAAAAAGTGTGCTAATATATGTAGGCACCTTTGTGGCAAGAGGCTTTCTTTGCGCTGCCATTATAAATTAATTTGAATATATAAATATTAATAACAAAAAGAAAAAAAAATAAAATGAAAAAAAATTTTAATATATTGTCTACAAAATTTTTTTGAATAAGTCTATCATTGCCAATAAACCCTCGAAACAAAAAGAAAATATATACTTATATACATATATGTACATATATGTGGGATTTGTACCCACAAGAATTAGAATAGTTGTTATATTAAGTATATTATTTATTTAATTAGGTATTTATAAACGGAACAATGGGTCTTCAAAGTCGTCATCATCGGCTTTGGAGTCATCTTCATTTTCGTCGTCTTCATCCTCTAGTTTAGGAGTCGTCTGTATCGTAGTTAGAGGTGTCATCATTCAATTCGTGGTTTTCCGCATCGCCTTCATGGTGGTCATTATTTGTTTTCAGCATCGTCGTCATCATCGTCGTAAACGTCATTCTCATTATCATCGTTGTAATCATCATTATCATCATCTTCGGAGTAGTCATCATCATTAACGTCGATACCATCATCTTTATCATTGTATTTATCATCGTTAACAGCATTGTTCTCTAATCCTTTCGTAAGTTTTCTTAGTTATCAGCAACATCTTCATCGTCGTCTACATAAGGGATCCATTTCTTCATATATTCGGCGCAAGTAGTCGTATTTTTTGGGCCATCTACAAAGTGTGCATCTTTAGTGACATCATAAGTATCCTTTGATTTGACTTTAGTTACTCGAAAAGGACCTAAATACTTTGGCTTTAACTTCAGTCCACCTCCGAATTGAGTACGTTTAATTGCAACAAGATCGCCTTCTTTATAAATTGATGCATGTTTTCGTCGTAGATTATAAGTGTTCTTGTTTTCTTCTTGTAGATTTATGATTTGCTGCTTCGCATGTTTCCTTAGGTCATCTCTTTTTTCGCTACACATTGCTATCATTTCCTCATCAATTATTTGCTTCAATTGGATATCAAACTTTGTACGCATCTTAACTCCAACTAATAACTCGAACGGTGTAGTATTTGTGCTTCTAGAGTGAGTTGAATTTATTGTTTGCTGAACTCTTCCAACAAACTTGTACCATTTGCTCGGGTCATCAACAGAGAGCTTGGATAAAACAGATATAATAATAGCATTAAGTCTCTCTACTTGCCCATTTGCTCTAGGCAGTCCGGTAGTAACACCGTGATGAAGGATGGTCTCTGAACGGCAATACTCCTTAAAGTCTTCTGATGTGAAAGCAGATCCTCTATCTGTAATAATCTGGACTGGGTTTCCAAATGTGAGACATTGTGCTTGCAATCTCGACATAACTTCTTGGGTAGTTGTCGTCTTAGTCGTATATAACCAGCAGTATTTGGTGAATGCATCTATAACAGCTAGGATGTGTTTGTATCTCTTGTCAGTAGATTCAAGCGGACCTAAAAAATCAATGTGGAAGTTTGCAGTGGTTCTTCTTCCTTAGGCAATGGATTTAACAGTCCCTCCTTTTTCCCTTGTTTGCGGTTTGAGATAATACACGGAATACAGCATCTAATATGTCGTTCTACTTTGGCCTCAAGTTTCGGTATATAATATTCTTTCGCAATTATGTCTTTCGTCTTCCTGATAGAAAAGTGTCCTCTCTCATGCGCTTCTTTGATAAGATCACGCTGGAATGATATAGGTACAACTATTAGTTCAACGTCGTTCACCAGCTTACATAAGAGACCGGCTTTCATAAAGTAATCATTGTGTGATGCTTTTTCAGATAGAATATCGATAATTGCTTTTATCTCGTCGTCTTGTCCTTGAAGATACTTTAGTTTGCTGATTGCGCTTCCATCGGTGATTAACAATACTGGATTTCGGCTTAAGGCGTCAGCATGCCGAATACGTGTTCCTTCTCGATGCTCCACCTCGAAGTCAAATTCTTGTAGCATTAGAATCCATCGGGCCACTCGTGTGCCAACGTCTCGTTTTTCCATTGTTTTGGTGAAAGCATTGCAGTCGCTTACGAGTTTGAAGCGGATGCCAAGTAAGTAGACTCGGAATTTGTTGAGAGCTTCAATAACGGCTAGTATCTCCAGTTCGTAGCTTGAAAACTTTCTTTGTGCGTCCGTTGTGATCCTGCTCATGTAATATACTGGGTGTAGTTGTCCATCTTCAGGTGAGACTTGTAAAAGTACTGCTCCAAACCCGTCAATCGAAGCATCGGTGTGGAGCTCCGTCTCATGGTTAAAATTAAAGATTTTTAATACGGGCCTCTCTGTGATCAATATTTTTAACCTGTTGAATGATTCGATTTCAAGATCATTAAAGTGGAATTTAGCATTTTGTTTAAGTAGATTCGTTAGAGGCTTAGCTATTAATCCAAAATTTTTGATAAATTTTCTGAAGTATCCAACCAATCCTAGGGAACTTTGAAGTTGCTTCTGGTTTGTGGGCTGGGGAAATTTAGTTACAGCTTTGGTTTTCTCTTCCGAAATACATATCTTTTGGTCTTCGATTTCGTGCCCTAAAAACTCAACTCTTTTCTTTAAAAAACTGCATTTTTTAGGTTGATTATCAGGCCGTAATTTTCACACTGTTTCAGGACTTCTTTGAGATTTGATATAGCCTCGTCTTCATCTTTAGGTGGAATAATGATGTCATCTACATATGGAATTGCGATATTTTTGCGAGTCAGCTCTCGAAATATAGCATTGATGTGCCTTTGAAAAACACTAGGAGAATTCGCTAGTCCAAATGGTACCTTCCGAAACTGGTATTGCCCGTTGTGGGTTACAAAAGATGTATATTTTCGACTTTCCTCCTCGACATCAACATGGAAGAATCCATTTTTCAAGTCAATAGTGCTGAATATCTTTGCACTTACCAATCTATCCAGTTGGTCTTCGATTAAGGGTAAAGGAAAATGGTCTAGTAATATTACCTTGTTGATCCTTCTATAATCGATACATAGTCTTGACTATACCTTCTTTTAACCATTCATCGACTTGTTGGTCTACTACGCAACGCTCGTTATAACCGATTCTTCGCGGACGCGAGTAGATTGGGGTATCATCATTAACTACGATTCGCATTTTTACGTTTGTCGACTTTGCGTTTACGGGTTTATAGTTTTTTATCACTTCGCGTAGTTCATTCTTTGCGGAATTGCTTGCATTAGCTTCAATATTTAAATCAATCTCGTCAACATTTGATGCATTTATTTTCATCAACACCGAAATTTCTGCTTCAAGCTCGATACTGTCACTCTTTCTTACACTTATCCCGTCAGAATTTATTTTTACTTCCGCAATTCTACAAAATTCTTCGCGTAACAGCAAGTCTTCATCAAGAAATTGTGCATCAATTACTAGAAATACCGATTTGAATTCTTGACCGTCAATTACGAATAGTTTTTCGATTGAATCCATGGCTTTGACCGCGTCGCCATTACCGAACCCAATTAAAAATTTGTTGCATTCACATAGCTTTGACTGTTTTATTCTTTTATAAATCTTTTCGGACATAAGATTGTATTTACTACCAGTGTCAATAAAAGCATTCATCTTTAAACCGTCGATTGTTATCTCTTTATACATACGCGAGGTTGATGTGTTTAGTTTTCGTGTATTACTCACTTCGCGTTTTTCCGATTTCTTTGGATAATCTTTGCCAATATGGCCAAACATGTTGCATTCAAAACACTTTTTACCTTTGTTTTTATCGTCACAGTCAGCGGCTGTATGACCTTTAAGACCACAATTGAAACATTTGATTTCTTTATTTACACTCCGAACTTGCTTTGGCTGAGAACTGCGATCAATTTTCTGGATTTGTTTATTAAAACTTAGTACATTCTTATTCTCACTCTTAGATTTCTCCCACATTATTTCGTAGCATTTCAGTTTGTCTTTAAAGTCTTTTATGTTTTTAGCTCCATACAACATTGATTTGTTCGTACCACTGTCGTCAATACCATCAATAACATACTGGATCAATGCAGACTCGACATTTCCTCGTGTGGATAACTCTTTCATCAGCAAAAAATATTCTTGTAAATTCTCGTTCTTTTTAATTTTCCGATCAGCCATCATTTTATGCAATTGGGCACTGTTTGTCATCGATTTAAATTCATTGAGTAGCGCCTTTTTTAATTTCAACCAGTTATAAATACCTCGTTCGCTCGCAACAAAAAGCTTTGCTAATCCTTTTAATGACCGTTTTGCGAATATAAACATTTGTAAATCATTCCAATACATTAGCTTTGCAAGATCTTCGAATTCATTAATCCATACTTCTATGGAAAGGGTATCTTCACCATTAAACGATCTAACCGAATCTTCGATATCATGAAAATTTAAAGCAAATCTTGGAACACTTTGAATCGGAACGTTTTGAATTGGATCACTGGCTACTGAAGGGTTGTTTTTGTTTTTTAAAATCAGCATCAGGCAGCAAATTTCCCTTATTCAAATTACAAAATATGAAGTTAATTGGGTCGGTCTCATTATGGTGCAAATGTAGCATATTACATATTACAGCTAAGTCATTATCAGAAAGTTCATTGGCAATGTATATCATTTTAATTGCATACTCTTCATCTGTTCTTTCGTAGTCGTAACCTTGAAATTCGGGTAACTGTTTTCTGTTATTTCTGTCTCCATCCCTTTTGAATAGATATTTGGGAAGCAATGTAGTTTTTATACCATACACCCATAGGGTGAAATGGTATATTAAAGTCGCCAAAATGTATGTAACAGGCAGAAGGAAGCTTTTCCGACCCCATAAAGTATATATATTCTTGATCAGTATCAACAGCCGAGTCGATATAGCCATGTCCGTCTGTCCGTCCGTCTGTCCGTCCGTCTGTCCGTCCGTCTGTCCGTCTGTCCGTCCGTATGAACGCCTAGATCTCAGAGACTATAAGAGATAGAGCCACCAAATTTGGTATGTAGGCTCATGTAGTATGTAGAGTGATCGAGTTTATTTCAAATTTTTGCCACGCCCCTTTCCGCCCCCGTAATTCAAAAAAAACGTTTATCCCAAAAACTATTGCAGCTATAGACACCATATTTGGTATGTATATTTGCTTAGTAAATGCGCTTATTTTGTAATTATAAAGATTTTGCCACGCCCCTTTCCGCCCCCGCAATTCAAAAAAAACTATTGTAGCTAGAGACACCGTATTTGGTATGTATATTTGCTTAGTAAATGCGCACATTTTGTAGGTATAAAAATTTTGCCACGCCCCTTTCCGCCCCCAAAATTTGAAAAACTCGATAATCTCCCGTAATTTTTTACCTTGTGGAATCAAATTTGGCACACTTGAATTTGATACTAATACTCAGCAAAATACCAAATTTGATCAAATACCAAATTTGAATCAAAATCAAAAAATAGCCAAGTTATGCATATAAACGTTTTTCCATAAGGCCGGAGTTGCCCGTTGGCGCGTGAGGCGCTAGGGTGCTCACATGCATGAGTGAGCGAGATACTAAGATACATATGCTTTGCCATGTTCACTTTTCTATGTCTGTATTGGTAGCGTCACTCTTATATGTGTGTGTATGTGTGTATTTTACTTCACAATTTGTCGTATTCTTGGAAACGTGTTTTAACACTTTTGTTTTTTCTCTTTCAGATCTCACTTTAATTTACAAAGAAAAATCACTTTTACATACATATATTTGTCCATCTTATTCGTCGTTTTAGTACTTCTTTACTATTTTTTCACATCATTTTATTTGAGACTTCATATTTTTTTAGTTAGGTTGAACCGTTATATTTTTTCTTCGATTAAGTTAGGTTGAACCGTTATACATATTTTTCTTCTTCGATTAAGTTAGGTTGAACCGTTATATTTCTTCTTCGATTAAGTTAAGTTGAACCGTTATATTTTTCTTCGATTAAGTTAGGTTGAGCCCCCATATTTGTGGGATTTGTACCCACAAGAATTAGAATAGTTGTTATATTAAGTATATTATTTATTTAATTAGGTAATTATAAACGGAACAATGGGTTTTGACAAAATTATGTATTTACTCATTTACACACACGTCGTTCGTCGTTCGTCGTTTTCTCTAGACTCCTCGTTTTTCACTCTGCCTTGCCACCTCGTCGATCAGCTGCTTCGGGAGTAGGTCTGGCCTTACAGCGTTACCATACCATCCCCACATATGTATATATACACTAAAATAAAAAATACACAAAAAAAAAACATATTTATATACAATAAAATAATAAATTCCAATCGGCCTTATATACGCCAACATACCCTAACGAAGAGCACATGTCAAACACGTGCACTCAAAATTGCACAATTGTAAAGCTTGCCGCAATCAAAGCGAGCTTCTGAAAAAAAGTTCAATAAAGTTTAAAAAAAGCTCAAGTAAATTTCACAACGCTTGCAAGCACTCATAAAGCTTTCTGATCGCAGCAAGCTTCACAAGATCAAATTTGCCCAATAACAAAGTCGAAATACCATATAAGAAAAATTACAAAATTTTTTTTGGAAACAATTAAATATTAGAAAATAGAATCTTAAACAAATTGAAAAAAAAAAACAAAGAAAAATAAGAAGAATCCAAATTTTTTTATATATTACCATATAAAGAAGAGAAAAATGAAATACTAAGAGAACAAAATTATTTTAAGGGAATTAAATATAAAAAATATCAAAGATGCTAACTTCGGCAATGCCGAAGTTTATATACCCTTGCAGTCCTTGGCAATAATTTTTTTACATTTTGAAATTTCTTTCTCTGCAACTCAATTCATCAATACACAAACGAAACATTTAAATTATTTCTCTTTTTACTACAAATTTTTCTTCCATCATTCCGTAAGCAAAGCACAACACGCATACACATACCTACATACGTGTAGCGCTACGTCTGTGTGTGCGTATGCATGTGCTCTATTTGATTTGCTGATGACGTAGAACCGATTTGTATTGACTGTAACTTGTGTTCTATTTATCCGATCAAACTCAAATGGGATCTGAGATTTTATATCAAATTCTATTATATTGGTAAATTTCATGGGGATACTCAAATTTTTGCAAAAATTTTTGTTCTAGAGCTATATGATATAGTAGTTCGATCCTGACAATTTTCATACTTTATTATCTCCGGGCTAAAAGTAGCTCAAATATGAAATTTCATTCCGATAGCTCTTAAGATGCCAGCGTGAAGTTGATTTGCACAGACGGACGGACGGACGGACAGACAGACGGACATGGCTATATCGACTCAGCTTCTCATGCTGATCAAGAATATTGTACTTTATGGGGTGGGAAACGTCTCCTTCTGTGCGTTACAAACATCTGACCAATTTTATAATACCCTCTGCAAGGGTATAATAAAACCAAAAGTAACAAAATTTCAATAGACCAGAACATAGAAATATTGAAAGAAAAATTTCAAAAAGGGTACAAGTGCATAAATAAGACAATTTATATACACCCTCAGACCATTAATAAGCACCTTGCAACTGTCTTTGAGAGTTACAATAAAATAAAGAATAGCAATACAGACACATGCAATGAATCAAGTAGTAAAATCTTCACTGAGCTAATATACAGTTTAAATAAACAACTAATAAGTATAGCAACAAAACATAATATAAAATTCACGATACCAGTAGATTCGAATCTAGAAGCAACTTTTGAACCTCTAGTAGCAAAAGACACAGAAGAGCAAGGTGTAGAAGATAACCCAGAAGACATTCTAGATATTAATACAAAACCAAAGATGGTGCAAACAAAGATTGAATTTCTTAATACAGCTTCTAAGCTGATTCAAGAGTATAATGGTGGAGTAGAAACACTTCAAAGTTTCATAGATTCACTGGAATTAATCAATGAAATAAAAGCAGAACATGAAGAAACAGCTATTAAAGTCATAAAAAATGGAAAGAACGCAAGTTTATTTATGTCAGAAATAGAAAATCTCACTAAATCATTAAAACGCGCATTCATAACAAACAACGTAAACTCTGAAACAGCAAAGAAATATGCAACTCAAACAGCAGTGAAATCAATCATAAAGAACTGCGAAAACGAAAAGGTCAGAACAATAATAGAAGCAGGCAATTTTACTAAAATGAATGATGTTGTAGGTAAATTTGTAAATACATCTACAAATATGGAACAGGATCACAGCGTGTTTTATACTAATAGAAACAATTACACAAATACGAATATTATAATAGAAATTATAATAACAATTACCAAAATAGAAACCCAAATGATAATACTAACTATAACAATACTAGGAATTCAATAACTATAGTAATAATTATAATCGAAGAAATTATAACAATAGAAATACAAAAACTAATTATCCTCCTAAAACAAAACAAAATAATAATGTCAGATTTACAAACGTAGAAAAAAATTCGGAAAACTCCGAAAGTCCTCTGATGTAAAAAATCGAACAAATAAAATATATAGTTTAAATTGCAACCTTAATAGCTACATAACTTTAAACTTTGACGATGTAGGACTAAAAATTACTATTACACTCTGGAGCTGATGTATCACTAATAAAACAAAAATTATTAAGAAAAGACAATACAATTGACATACAAAGACGGACAAAACTTAGTGAAATAGGCAAAGACGTCCTATTTACAATAGGTGAAACCAAACTAAAGATCAGCAACCTCTCAACGGTACACACATTCCAAGTAATAGAAAACGATTTTCCCATCCCATGTGACGGAATCCTGGGGCTTGACTTTATAAAAAAATTCAATTGTACACTCAATTATTCCACCAACAAATTGATAATAGATCCATATAAATCAAGATATAAAATTATAATCAATATAGGGATCAGTAAAAACACACATGTATTCCATATCCCACCTAGAACAGAAAAAATTGTACGCATTGCAATATCCTCAAACAATAATAGCATCTTTATCCCTAATCAAGAATTACACCCGGGGGTATTCGTCGCAAACACAATTGCTTCTAATACTAGCCCATATGTCCGCATATTAAATACTAACAACACAGACGTGCAAATTACAAATATAAACCTATTAAATGAAAAACTGTCCGATTATGAAATCTTAAAAATAGACAAACAACATGATTCAAAACATAAATCCACAATAATGAACAAACTAGCACCCCATTTTCCCGACTTCGTGAAAGAACCTCTACATAAATTATGCTCAGAATTTGATGATAGAATCTGAACAAATATCCTCCAACAATTTCTATAAACAAAAATTAAGACTCAAAGACACAACACCAGTCTACACCAAAAACTACAGGATAGCACACAGTCAAAAAACCGAAATCAATAAACAAGTGGACAAATTGATCAATGATGATATTATTGAACCATCAATGTCTGAGTTCAATAGTCCAATCTTATTGGTTCTTAAAAAGTCGCTACCTGGCAGCAATGAAAAACGTTGGAGATTGGTAGTTGATTATAGAAAAATTAACAAACAACTAGTAGCAGATTCAAGCGATTACCATATGGATTAAAAATTGCACCAAACTCGTTTCAAAGAATAATGTCCCTCTCATTCAGGGGTCTATCACCATCCCAAACATTCCTTTATATGGATGATCTAATTGTAATTGGATGCTCTGAAAGTCACATGATTAGAAACTTAAGGAATGTTTTTAAAACCTGTCGAAAATGAAACTTAAAATTGCACTCTGACAAATGCTCTTTCTTCAGACATTAAGTTACATTTCTAGGACACAAATGCACAAATAAAGGAATTTTACGAGACGAAAGGAAGTTCAAAACGATTCAAAATAACCCGACTCCCAAGAATGACGACGAAGCCAAAAGATTTGTAGCATTCTGTAATTACTAGCGCAGATTCATTCCAAACTTGGCATACCATGCAAAATTTATCAATAAATTATCAAGGAAAAATGTAGAATTTAACTGGGATGCAAACTGTCAACCAGCTTCCGAATACTTAAAAAACAAGTTATTAAGTCCACAAATACTCCAATATCCAGACTTCAATAAAAAATTCTGTATCACAACTGATGCAAGCAAGATCGCATGTGGAGCCATCTTCAGCCAAGAACATGATGGACTCCAATTACCCATATCATATGCATCTAAAATATTTACAAAAGGCGAAACCAACAAATTGATAATAGATCCATATAAATCAAGATATAAAATTATAATCAATATAGGGATCAGTAAAAACACACATGTATTCCATATCCCACCTAGAACAGAAAAAATTGTACGCATTGCAATATCCTCAAACAATAATAGCATCTTTATCCCTAATCAAGAATTACACCCGGGGGTATTCGTCGCAAACACAATTGCTTCTAATACTAGCCCATATGTCCGCATATTAAATACTAACAACACAGACGTGCAAATTACAAATATAAACCTATTAAATGAAAAACTGTCCGATTATGAAATCTTAAAAATAGACAAACAACATGATTCAAAACATAAATCCACAATAATGAACAAACTAGCACCCCATTTTCCCGACTTCGTGAAAGAACCTCTACATAAATTATGCTCAGAATTTGATGATAGAATCTGAACAAATATCCTCCAACAATTTCTATAAACAAAAATTAAGACTCAAAGACACAACACCAGTCTACACCAAAAACTACAGGATAGCACACAGTCAAAAAACCGAAATCAATAAACAAGTGGACAAATTGATCAATGATGATATTATTGAACCATCAATGTCTGAGTTCAATAGTCCAATCTTATTGGTTCTTAAAAAGTCGCTACCTGGCAGCAATGAAAAACGTTGGAGATTGGTAGTTGATTATAGAAAAATTAACAAACAACTAGTAGCAGATTCAAGCGATTACCATATGGATTAAAAATTGCACCAAACTCGTTTCAAAGAATAATGTCCCTCTCATTCAGGGGTCTATCACCATCCCAAACATTCCTTTATATGGATGATCTAATTGTAATTGGATGCTCTGAAAGTCACATGATTAGAAACTTAAGGAATGTTTTTAAAACCTGTCGAAAATGAAACTTAAAATTGCACTCTGACAAATGCTCTTTCTTCAGACATTAAGTTACATTTCTAGGACACAAATGCACAAATAAAGGAATTTTACGAGACGAAAGGAAGTTCAAAACGATTCAAAATAACCCGACTCCCAAGAATGACGACGAAGCCAAAAGATTTGTAGCATTCTGTAATTACTAGCGCAGATTCATTCCAAACTTGGCATACCATGCAAAATTTATCAATAAATTATCAAGGAAAAATGTAGAATTTAACTGGGATGCAAACTGTCAACCAGCTTCCGAATACTTAAAAAACAAGTTATTAAGTCCACAAATACTCCAATATCCAGACTTCAATAAAAAATTCTGTATCACAACTGATGCAAGCAAGATCGCATGTGGAGCCATCTTCAGCCAAGAACATGATGGACTCCAATTACCCATATCATATGCATCTAAAATATTTACAAAAGGCGAAAGCAATACTAGAATAAGGTTAGATTTAGAAGAGTTCGATTTCACTATAGAATACATCAGGGGACAAGAAAATTCGCAGCGGATGCTCTCTCCAGAATTGAATTTGAAAATATAAAAAACATAGAAACTAATAAAATACTTAAAGTAGCAACAAGATCAGAAACAAAAAAAATTAACACATGAGGAAAACAAAATTAACAACAACAGAATAGAAACACCAAGAATATACGAAATAATAAATCCTAACGAAGCCGAAAAAAACGCGCAAATTTAATTCAAAAAATGCAAATGTTTTATTACAAAAATATAGAAAAATTACTCTCCTTTAACATAGGCGATTTGATAATAAATGATCTAGAATAGATCTAGATCGATTCCTTCCAAGGCTTGAAAAAGAAGCCGGTGCTCAAAGAATCTATAAACTGAAGATAGACATGTCAGAAAAACCATTTAGGTCACTTACACTTAATGAACTAAAACAAAAAGGAAAAGACACATTGAAAAATTTAGAAATAGCAGTTCTACCTCAAGTAAAAGTAATAACAAATAAAGAAGAAATAAGAAATACATTAAATAAATATCATAATGAGGGAGGTCACTGCGGGGTAAACAGAACCCTAGAAAAAATAAAAAGAGATATTTTTTGGAAAAATATGTCTCGAGATGTTGCAACATACATCAAACATTGCGAAAAGTGCAAACTAGCCAAAGTAACCAGACACAACCACTCCCCATTGATCATAACACCAACACCTGCAACCACTTTTGACACAATAATAATAGATACAATTGGACCACTACCAAAAACAATGAATGGTAATGAATACGCAGTTACTATTATCTGCGATCTGTCCAAATATCTTATATCAATACCAATACCAAACAAAAGTGCAAAAGCGGTTGCAAAGGCAATAGTTGAAAAATTCATTTTAATTTATGGCTCAGTTAAAACAATTCTAACAAACATGGGAACAGAATATATGAATTCAATACTAACAGAACTTTGCAAAAATTTTAACATAACTAAAATTAACTCCACGGCGCACCATCATCAAACTATTGGAACAGTAGAATGGAGCCATAGTACTTTCAATGAGTACATCAGGTCATATATATCTATTAAAAAGGACAATTGGGATGAATATCTGGCATACTTCATTTATTGCTTTAACACCACTCCATCCACTTTACATGGTTATTCACCTTTTGAACTAGTCTTTGCGAAACATCCTAAAACTGTCCCATTCTCATCCGAAACTGTAGAACCCATTTACAACATTGATGACTTCAATAAAGAAACATATGATACAAAAACAAACGAAATATCACTAACTGAAGGACAAGAAATACTTTTAAAAAATGAGACAGGACATAAATTAGAAAACAAATACACAGGCAAATATAAAATACAGAGCATAGGGCCTAACAATAATATTGTAATAACTGATGATAAAAACAAAAAGCAAACAGTACATTTAGATAGAATAAAAATAATATAAATAGGATATAAGAAATATATAAATATATTTCTTTTTGAAAAAAAGGAGGTGTAGTATACTTTAAGGGATAGGATTAGGCCACATACTTTTAGGGATAGATTATAAGTAATTAGAACTTAAGCATAATGTGTAGCTTTAAGTACCGTTAAGGACACTAGCCATAAGACCATTGTAAATACTCCCCTATAAATACCGGGCTTGCGGCCCCAATAAATGACTTCAAGTCAAACCTTGCCTTAGCCTACTTCAGCACAGTGTCGATGTGTTTGACATGATCGGTTTCATTTTCAGAAAATATTAACACGTCATCTAGACGTAGCATATTTTCTCCATTTGTTCCCTTAGAACATCATTTATTGCTCTGTAGAATATGCTTCCGACATTTTTCAAACCAAAGGGTAAGCGACAGAATTCGTATTTCCCTCCGTTTACTGAGAACGCCGTTTTCGCGCGATTCTTTTCAGCTAGATAAATTTTGGTGGTACCCAGATTTTAAATCCAAAGTCGTGAAAAATTTTGCCTTTCTAAGATTCGCTAGAATCATTGGAATGCTTGGCATTGGGTACCGGTCGGCAATGGTTCGCACGTTTAACTTTCGAAGGTCAATGACGAGTCGTTTGTTTTTGTTACCGTTTGAGTCAAAGCCTTTTTTGTCAACAAGCCATGCAGGACTGTTGTACGCAGACCGAGATGGTCTAATAATGCCGTCTTTCAACAACTAAGAGATTTCGTTTTTAACAAAATCGGCTACACCCATAGGATATGGGTAAAGCTTGGAGTACACTTCTTTTAGTTGTCTACTGTGTGAATTGTGGCAATAACTGAAGTGTTATATGGCAATACTTCGTAAGGGGTGAAAAGCCGCCGATCCTGTTTAGTATTACCTTTTTAAATTCCTCTTTTACGCTATCAGGAACTATTATGTCATCAATGCGTGTGAAATTAACACTATCGCAGTAAGGTGGTGCTGTGTAAGTTTAGGGTTAGCCATGATTGCGTTAGCAGATTGAAGCCTATTATGGCATCAAAGGTACCAAGGGTATCTAAAATGCAAAACGGGGCATTCTTTTTGAAAATTCTGATGAAGCATTTTTCTTTCATTTTACTGGACCCATGTATGGAGTTCACAGTAAATGGTGTGTCGACAAGTGTTATGTTTCTTAACTCCTTTATGGGTTTTACATAATTCTTTGCCGCCCCAGTGTCGATTAGAATTTTTAGTGTTTTAATTAGTGTTTAGTGTTGGAAGCGTTCCCTAAAAATTTAGCAAATCATAGTCCGGTATAGAGTCGTTCACATCGCTTGCATCTGCGACGGCGGACTCTGCTATATGCGTGTATTGTTGGTCTTGGGCCGAGTCTTTTTAAGAAATGTAACATTCTGGTGACTCTGCTCGGTTATACGCTCTGATGCGTTCTGTCTCTTTTGAGATGCGCCGTAAGTGGCGCTACTGTGGGCTTTACCCCAACTAGTTTACTGTCTCAGCTTGGAAACTGATGGATCAACATTCATCGACTGTACTTGGTCTTGGGCTTGGCTTTGTTTATTGTTTGAGGCTGGTCACTGCTCACCCTGTTGGTGTCTATTTGGGACTTGTTTTCCTGTATAGTGCGGGTTTTCTCAAAATGTTTTCCCTGTCTGGACATTGAGCGATTGCCTTGCCTGTTTTTTTCCCCTGGGTGGCTCTTATCTTCAATTGTTTTAGCATACGTAGCAGCGAACATGCTCCTTTCTATGCTATTCTCAGCCTCGCGAGCCAGTGCTAAAGCCGAAGGCTGGTATAACTAGTGCCTTAATAGGCCTCCTCAGGCCTGCCATGAAGGCGAGCAGAGCATCGCTCCTAATTTCTGTATTAAGAATGACCGCTGCTTGCTCTTCATGCGTCATGTCAATTTTATTCGCAATAAGAGTCAGTTTTTTCTCAACCTCATCACAGTACTGCAATAATTTTAGGTCGCCTTGCCTGACCATTTCTAATTGATGCCTGAGAACACGCAGAGATGTTTGTTTTATCGGCGTATGTACAATCGAGTCTAGCAATGATTGCATCGAAATTTAGCACAGTGTTATGTGAGGTAAGCACTGCTCGTGCGGCACCACACACTTTATTTTTTAAAGTGATCACTGCAGGTAATGTGTTTCACTTCCATAGTATAACTTGTAGGCCTGTTATGCCTGTATGGTTGTCTCCAAGACACATATTCTTCGTGGTCACCATTAAAATGCGGCACCGATTTCGCAGCGTCTAGTCTAACGTCACATCTAATGCTGGGGTCAATTGTTACGCTTTCGTACCCCTGGACTTTTTTTTTTTTTTAACGTTTAATATATATTTGTTGAATCTACTCTTAAATTAGAGCCTAACAACAAGTTTGAGATATTTTTCTTAATCTAGTACTTAAGATAAATCCAGGGGATATTGCTGGCGGCCCTAATCACTTATTATTGGGTTGGTCTGTCATTTCTTTTAAGACGAGTTCTATTATTAGTTCGCGTAAGGGAATTGGCAAGAACATTAGGATGTGCATCCATTTTCGCAGAATACTTTAGTTGTTGACTACCTATTTCAGATTTTACGCTAGGTATATTTGGATCATTTTGAATGTTGTCGTTCCGTATGTACCACGGAGCCCCCGTGATTGATCTTAAAATCTTCGACTGCGCGCTTTGTATAATGTCGACATTGCTGGTACTTGCATTTCCTCTTAGTACGGCACCGTAAGTCCAGATGGGTTTCAGTACGGAGATGTATAGGAGGACTTTATACTCCAGACGTAGAGAAGACCGAGCGTTGATGATCCAATGTAAGCTACTCGCTTTCAATTTAAGCTGTGACTTTTTTGCTTCGATGTGCTTGCGCCAAGTTAGTCTTCTGTCTAAGTGGATGCCAAGGTAAGTGACATCTACGGCTTGAGGAATTGGTACGTTGTTTAGCACTAGAGCTGGACAGTTTCTTCTGTTAAGCGTAAATGTAACATGTTTGCATTTCTGCTCGTTGACCCGGATACGCCAGGTTGCTAGCCATTCCTCTACCACCTTGAGGTGTTCCTCTAATTTTGCAGAGTCTTAAATTGGGCATTTGTATCTGCTGAGGATTACCGTGTCATCGGCAAAAGTGGACGTCGTAAGTCCTGAACTCGTTGGTAAATCTACAGTGTACAACAGGTAGAGCAATGGGCCGAGTACACTGCCTTGCGGTACACCAGCTTTGATTTCATAGTCAGCCGAGACGGAGCCATTACATCTCACAGCAAATTTCCTATTGTAAAGGTAAGATTCCATGAGTTTGTGGCTGTACTGTGGGAGTTTTTGTCGGATTTCGAACATCGACCCTTTAGCTAAACTCTGTCGAAAGCCTGGGCGTCTAAAAAGACAGCCGCACAGTATTCTTTTAGTTCGAATGCTGTTCGTATTTCGGATGTTATACGATTGACTTGTTCAATTGTCCCATGTTTTTCGCGAAAGCCGAACTGGTGTGAAGGGATTGTGTTCTCCGGTGCCAGAAATGAGCTTAGACGAATCTGCAGGACCTTTTCAAAAAGCTTCGAAAGACATGGCAGCAAACTAATTGTCCTATAAAATGATGGCTGGGTTTTGTCCTTTCCCACTTTAGGAATCATGATGATAGTGGACCTTTTCCATGCTCTTGGGAAGTAGCCAATTCTTATTATAGCGTTGAACAGTTTGCAGGTGTATTGTATGGCGATGGTAGGGAGTTCACTATCCGTTAATGTGCTCGAAGGGGGAAGTGCAAATAAATTTCGTGTTGGATTTGGCTGGAAAACCATTTTAAGATGTCTGGCAAATACGGATGCTCTCTCTTCGTCACAGCGAGCCCATCCACCGGTTTGACCCCTTATCGGTGAAACTGACTCTGTAGGAGCGCTTAAAGTTGGGTGGGCTTTCCACAGACGAAGTTTAGTGCTAAGCTTTTCTATGTATTTCTGTTGAGCCCAGATTTCCTCTTGTCTTAACTCCTTGGAGAGGTTGCGGCTGACATGCCTTAGGCGACGTTTTGCTGCTGGTGATCGAGTAATCTGCCATTCTCTTCTTAGACGTCGTTTTTCCGTTACTAATTGTTCTATCCGACGGTTCGTAGGCCTGACAGCAGGTTTAGCGTAAGTAGAGGCATGTGGAGTAGATACTCTTGCTGCAGCTCCCAGCATCGACTCAAGTGCAGAGACGCACATGTCAATGTCCAGTTTCGGCGAACAGTCAATGTGGGTGTTGGTGTTTAGATTATATAAAATAAGAGAACATTAAGCCAATTATAATAGAAATGTATGTCAATGTTAAGTATGTAACCCGATTATAGATATCGATGGCTCATCAATCATAAGTAGATCTGATATGGTCAGCAGTAAACAATAAAGACCTAGTTAATCAATAAAAACGTACTTTGCTGACCTAACACGATGTCGAACTATGCACTGGTGAGCTCGCTATTTTGTACTATAAAAGAAATGCATTATTCTTTGTAAGATCAGATACCAATTGTAGCTACATCGGGTGAGCATCGCTGTGTCTTTGGCCCCCATCTCTACCTTTGTAATCTCACTCCGAGGTCCACCCAATTTATGTGTTGGTTGCGACAACCTTTAGTCACTGGTTTATGTGCTAGTGCCTATATATATATATAAATAAATATGCATTTAATAACTTCAAGAAACACTAACGTCTTTCATTGAACATTTTGGTGACCCCGACATTGGCGGCTCCAAGTTAAAAGAATAACAGACTTGGTGAAACCGTCATCAAGCGAGAACATTTGGTCAACTCAGGCGACCAATCTCTCAACAAAAAGGAAACTGGTCAACTAGGCGACTACTTTCTTTGCACGCTTTGGACACGACAATCCTAAGCGAGGGCACAAATTGATGAACATCTCACATCAATCTGGGGTCCCGACTAAAAACATCGCAATTGATTAACTTGGCAATCATTGCGTAGCCACCTTGGCGAATAAAAAAGATTTATTGGAAAACTAGGAGTTGGTTTTCCGCAACGGGGTAGCAGTGCATACCCATTGAATAAAAATTGATCAACTAGGCGATCACTTTATAAAAAACATTTAACAACGATTTGTGTCAACGAGGCGACCAAATCATAAAAAGTTATTTTATATAAAATAAAGTTTGGCTTAAAAAGTTATTTTATATAAAATAAAGTTTGATCAACTCAACTCTGTTGCATTCCCTGGCGTCAGCAATATCTGACCTAGTTAACTCGGTCAGTAACCCAGACACACGAGTATAGATTTGGCATTGATCAGCAATTTTTGAAACAAAGAAAAGAAACTCAAAAAAAAAATTGGTTTCACTGTCGTGGCAGTTATCAGTGTAAAAGAATAGGTATATTGGAAATAAAAATAAACCATTGTTAAAACACTAATCAAAAGGCGACTTCGAATTTTTTTCTTATTCTTATTTGTGCTACACTTGACCAATTTTAGGAACGAGTCGGAGCGTTCCCTGTCTTTGACAAAATAAATAAACTCCCATCGGGTCAAGTACTAGTACAGATAAGCAATTACATAAGAATATAAAAGAACATGGAGGAGTTTTATAAACAGCAGACAGAACGAGGAGAGGCAATCCAGGCCTTCATTCGGAATACCAAAAAGATTCTTTCGCCAGGAAAACGAAGCCATCTTATTTCGAGGAAAAACTTGAGCTCCTGGAATACATGTGGGAGAACTTCGAGAAATGTCATCAGGAGTTGATGGACAAATTAAATAACGTACCAACTGAAGATGATTACTTTGTAACGGACTATTTCAGCAAAATGAAGACGGTTGTATCTAATATAGTGGAAGAGTGGAAGGACCATTTGGAAAAAATAAAGCTAGAGAGACAAGCTCGCCAACGAGAGGAAGAGCGAGTCATGATCAAACCACTGGTTCGCAAGCAAAGTGCTCTGCTGGAGTCATTATCCAGGACATTAAGACAAATTGTGCCTGAAGATAAAATGACTTATAAATCGGTAGTCGACAAATTATGGATGCAAATTGAAGAAATCCATTATGAGATTCACCGGCTAGCTGAAAATCCAGCCGAAGCCGGATATAATATAGCTACGTTTGTGGCCGCAGAAAATACAATGCTGAAATTCTGTGTGGCACCAGCAGAAAATGTAGTGATACAATCACCACCTGTATTGCAATCGATACAATCATTGCAACTACCCAAAATTCCCATTCCAAAATTTGATGGGGATTATCTGAAATGGCAACAATTTCATGACATCTACAAAAAAGTGGTTCATGAGTCAAATGTATCCACGATAGAGAAAATGTGGTACTTAAAATCAAACCTTTCTGGAGAAGCAGAGAGATTGATACGGCACCTGGAATTAACAGAAGCCAATTACAACACTGCTTGGTCAGTGTTGCAGGAACGTTTTAATAACAAACGAGTTCTAGTAACAGCCATACTGACAAAGCTGTTTGATCACCCAAATGTGGGAAATGACGCAGCTTCTATAAAGAATTTGCATGATAACATTTTTGAATCATTGCAAGCCTTAAAAAATGTAGGCGTCAATATGGAATCGTCAGATGCTGTCATAATGTTTCATATGACAAGAAAATTGGATAGATTCAACCACGCACTATATGAGCAATCTCTTTCCAACACAAGGGATCTGCAGGAAGTAAAGGACTTCCTATCCTTCTTGGAACAGCGCTTCTTAACATTAGAGGCGATTGGGAAACCAAGAAATGAAAATCGCAGCATTGAAAAACCAAGTCCAAGAAAGACATGCGCAACAGCATCTGGGACAAACAGTACCCTGTGTGCTTTCTGCGAAAAAGCAAAGCACAAACTCTTCCAATGTGAAAAGTTCAAAACCAAATCCGCAGCAGAGCGGCTTAATTGGGTGCAGAGACACAAATTGTGTGTCAATTGCTTCAAGCCGGACCATATGGCAAAAAATTGCTCTTGGAGGGGATGCTTTAAATGCGATAAAAAACATAACACAATGTTGCATTTAGAAACAGGCAACCAAATTGCTACATCTGCTTCTGCAGCTTCTGCGTATGGAATTGGCAGAAAATACACCCTGTTGGCAACGGCCAAGGTAGTGGTAAAAGGGATCAATGAAAGGAAAGGAGAATTTCGAGCACTCCTGGATAGCGGCTCTAAAGTAAATCTCGTCTCAGAGAGACTGGTAAAGAAGTTATCGTTAAAAATTAGCGAGACTCATGTGCATATAAATGGAGTGGGTGGTCAACCACAGATAAGCAAGGCGCGAGTAAGCTTGGTTGTAAGGTCAAGATACAACAAGTTCGAAATGCTAGTTGAGGCATTTGTATTGCCACACATAATAGGTGACCAACCCACAGAACAAATAACGCAGAAAGTCACATTACCAGACAACATTCAATTAGCGGACCCAACATTTGATAAACCCGGAAAAATTGATATGCTGTTGGGAGCTGATGATCACTATGCTATACTGCTACCAGAAAGGAGACGGGGCAATCGAAACCGTCCAACATTACAAAACTCAGAGTTCGGATGGATTGTTGCTGGCAGAATTAATATGTCAACGTCAGCTTCAATCACATGTATGGTAGGCATGACGAATCCAGAGGAATCACTGGAAAGATTCTGGCAGCTAGACACACTAGAGCCAATAAAAAAGTACAGGAGTCCGGAGGAAGAGTATTGTGAAAAATTCTTCCTCGATAACCTACACACGGCGGCGGACAATCGACTAATTGTAAAGCTTCCATTTGCTGAAGAGGCGTCATCTCTTGGAGAATCTCGGGAAGTAGCCATAAGAAGATTCATGTCGTTAGAGAGGCGAATGAACCCTGACATAAAAAAGGAGTATGTAAAATTTATGTCAGAATATGAACAGCTTGGACATATGAAGCAAGTAATGGTAGAACAAATTCCCAAGAACCATTACTTTATACCGCATCATTGTGTACTAAAACCAGAAAGTACCACCACCAAGCTAAGAGTGGTATTTGATGCATCATGCAAAACGTCATCAGGAAAATCACTGAACGACATATTATATCCTGGACCAGTTGTACAGAGTCAACTCTTCTCAATTCTTCTGCGGTTCAGGACACACAAATATGTGTTCACGGCAGACATTGAAAAAATGTATCGTCAAGTTTGGATAAACCCTGCCGATCAATTCAATCAGATGATTGTGTGGAGAGAGGATCCAAGTCAAGAACTAAAGTTTTATCGTTTAAAAACGGTAACTTATGGAACCACGTCAGCCCCATATTTAGCGACGAAGTGTCTGGAATATTTGGCACTGAAAAACATTGAAAAATTGTCATCTGGAGCATCAGCATTAAAAAATGACTTTTATGTTGATGATTGTCTCACAGGAGCAGACAGTTTACCAGAAGCCCTGCAAATAAGACAAGAGCTTCTAGAAATCTTGAGACCTAAGGGTTTCAACTTACGAAAATGGTGTTCAAATAGCAGTCAACTTCTAAAGGAAATTCCAAGGGAAGATACGATTGCTGACATCAATCTCGGTGACACACTGGAACAAACAAGTGTCAAAACATTGGGAATCATATGGGCACCCAAAGAAGACCAATTATGTGGAAAGGCTCAAAGACATACAAAAGGAATAACCAGACGAGTGGTGCTATCTGAAGTCGGTCAAATCTTTGATCCTCTAGGACTGTTCGCACCGGTAGTGGTAAGAGCGAAAATGTTTCTTCAACATGTTGCTACCGAACGAATTGAGATGGATGGTGACCTACCGCCGTATTTGGAGAAGCAATGGGAAGCTTACCGAGAGGATGTACAGGCACTATACCACATGAAAATTCCAAGGCATATTTTTGATGGCAAGGTCCCCACTACAAAGGAATTGCATACATTTGTTGATGCATCAGAAAAGGCGTATGGTGCGGCAGTTTATGTCCGATCAACCTATAAAAATGGCCAAATTTCGGTCAGATTGTTGTGCGCCAAGTCAAGAGTGGCTCCCCTGGAAAAACAGACACTGCCCCGGCTGGAACTATGTGCAGCTGTACTTGGAGCTGAACTCACGGATAGAGTTCGACAGGATCTCCAATTCGGATCAGAAAGTGTGGAATCATTTCTCTGGTCAGACTCAACAGTGGTACTCTCTTGGATTAATTCACGGGCATCACATTTCCACACGTTTGTGGCTAATCGGTTGACAAAAATACACGCAGTATCACATCCAAGGCAATGGCGGCATGTGTCATCAGCGCTCAACGCAGCTGATGTTCTGTCTCTCACTATTTCTGCATGGACCACAACGTGGCTGGCCAGCACCATTTAAGCCTACAGAGCACACGATGGATACCGCTGAGAAGAAAACCAAGGTATTCAGCATGGTGACTGACACGGCAAACCACAAGAGTGAATGGATATATACGGTAAATCACAGAAATTCGTTTTACCGGCTACAGCGAATAGTGGCGTATGTGCTACGGTTTTGTCACAAGCAGAACAGGAAACCAACGGCTCAGTTAGAGGTGGAAGAGTTGGACCAAGCACGGAGAGTGATCATTAAGCAAATTCAAGAAACAGGATTTGCATATGAATTACGGCACTTAAAGAAACGACCTGATCAACCGCTAGATCGCAAAAGCACAGTGGCAACATTGCCACTAATACTGGATGAAGATTCAATCATACGAGTAGCAACTAGGCTACAACAAGCACCAGTATCAACGGAAACAAGGAATCCATATCTTTTGCCGTATAATGATCCGGTGGTAAAAATGATGCTACGAAAACTTCATGAAGAGAATCTTCATTGTGGACATGAGGCACTACGCGGAATAGCTCGGCAACAGTACCACATCATTAAGGTGAAACCGATGGTCCGGAATGTGATCCAGGGCTGCGTAGTATGCACCAAGTACCGGCCTCAGTTCTTTAAACAGGTCATGGGCGACTTACCTGAGCATCGGGTATCTCAGAATAGACCCTTTCTCAATGCCGGAGTAGACTATTGTGGACCATTCTGGATCCACCATAAGGTTCGAGGAAAACGTCCCGACAAAGCCTACATTGCAGTATTTGTATGCTTTGCAACCAAGGCAGTACACTTGGAGTTGGTCGGAGACCTGTCCACCTCCTCATTTGTGGGCGCGCTTCAGCGCTTCATTGGGCGCAGAGGAAGATGCCAGACATTATACTGCGATAATGCAACAAACTTTGTTGGAGCAAACAACCAACTTAAGGAACTGACCGATACAATGCACTCAGAAACGGCAGCAGGTAGTATCAAGGAATTTTGCAATCAAAAAGGAGTGCAATTTAAGTTCATACCACCACGGTCTCCACATTTCGGAGGATTATGGAAAGCTGCGGTAAAGTCCGCTAAGCATTTACTGTTAAAAAACGTATCGACAGCAAACTTAACGTTCGAACAACTGTCTACTATCATTGTCAATGTTGAAGCTGTGCTGAATTCTCGTCCGTTAACGCCAAACTCAGACGATCCCAACGACTTAACAGCTCTAACCCCAGGCCACCTATTGATTGGAGAACCATTAGTAGCCCAACCAGATGCAGAGCCAATAACACAGCGATCGATTCCAGAGCAATGGGAATTAGTGCAACGGCTTAAGCATACATTCTGGACGCAATGGTCTCAAGAGTACCTACAAGAATTGCAGGGCACATCCAAGTGGAAAAAAACATATAATAATGTCAAAGAAGGCATGATGGTAATTCTAAAGGAGGATAATGTGCCAATTTTGCAGTGGCCAATTGGACGAATTGTTAAATTATATCCAGGCCTGGATGGATACGTCCGCGTGGTAGACGTTAAAACAGCCAGAGGCACCTACAAGCGGGCTATCCATAAATTGGCCCCCTTGCTTAGAGAGACAGCGACAAAACGTAAAATCGAGGCAGATGACACAGAATCGAATCCCCAAAAGGACTCTGGTATCGAGGACAACGCAGAACCAAAACCAAAAAGACGCTTATCGATCGGTCTGCCACCGTTGGCAATGACGATCTGCCTAATGCTGTTGTTATTGCCTATAGCATTTGCTCAAAGAACTAATATAACTCGATTCAACCCCAAACCAGGCATATACTATGAAAGTATTGGCACAGGAAGGATGGCAACGTCTGACTGGACTATTGTGGCATTCTACGATCTCGAACCATATTGGGCCGACCTGAAGACATTTTCAGATGGAGTAGTAAAGGTTGGAGAAATATGCGTGTTAATGAAGGTTCCAGAGGCATGCACCGCAATGCAGAGGCACTTCGAGCATGTCAACTCAGAGCTATGGACAGGAAATGATCTCCTTCACATAGAACGCCAACGACGATCGCCTTTAGATATAATTGGGAACATTGCGAACGGCTTATTTGGTGTGCTGGACTCAAAGTATGCAACAGAGATGTCAGGCACCATACGAAAAGTTAAATCAAATGAAGAGTACTTATTGAACTTGCTGCAAAATCAGACATCTGTAATTGACTCAACGATCAATATCATTAAGCGAGATGAAGCCACGACTGAAAATCAAATGAAACTAATGGAGCAACAAATGAACGACATGACCAAGGTCCAGGACAATGCATTGCAAAGGCATTGCAATGGTATATCACGTTAACTACTCAGATGACAGTTATTGCAGGGAATTTGCAACGAATTCAAACCGAAATTTCCCGAGTATTTACAGATGCCCATCATAGCAAAATAAGCCCGTTACTACTATCACCAGGCCAGCTTCGGGAACATCTGAGCCAGCTGAAGAGACATCTTCCGTTTGGTTTGGATTTGCCAGTTCCAGATAACGACGTCTTGCAATTATATGGCTTAATGAAGGCACAAGGCACAATCGCAAACAATCATGTGATATTTAAGGTCACATTTCCATTAGTGGCAACGCAGGCAGTGCAACTGTATAACCTGGTGCCCATTCCAGCAATTGGAACTCATGGGATTGTAATCATGAACATTAAAATTCCCATCATTGCTGTCAACAAGGAACAGAATCAATACATTGGGCTCTCAAGAGCCGATTTGGAACAATGCCATCAGCTCAACAACGAGCAATATATTTGTTTTGATAAACAAACGACGTTTTCGGCTAATAGCAACTGTGAGTTCCAGCTATTCAAAAACACAAAATCATCAACTTGCCAAATACAACACACAAACAGATCATTCGTGTGGTACGACATGTATCAAAAAAATCAGTGGATTTTTGCCACCATTAGACCAATTGAACTCGCAGTGACCTGTGACGATAATATACAAGGTGTCACTATTAAGAAGACTGGATTGTTGACTCTAGACCCGACGTGTACAGCTAGGTGTGATTTAAGATCCTTGAAGACAGGACATCCTCTGTAGTTGGCTGTGTGGTTCCCTCCACAGTTACTGCATAGTCTTAGTGCGACTTTGTTTCTGTCCTTGGTGCAAATGCCATCTTTTTGATGTTCGCCGAAGTCAACAGTTTTTACACTGCGGTGGTTGGTATCTCTTGTGGGGCTCCTCTACGGTGATTCTTCTGTGCAATAGGAGCTGAATGTTGTAGATTGGGTGCACTTCATTTGGCTTCGACGGCCTTGCATCTGGTTGGAGCTCGATTCAAAGAGTGGCTGTGCGACTTTATTCCTGTTGATGATGTTGACAACGGAATTAACCGCAAACCCTTTTTCGGCCAATGCGTCTGCTATATCTTGAGTTGGTGCCGATGGCTCGATCCATTTTAACACAACCTTTACTGCTTTTAGTTGGTAGGTATAGAAGTTGATGTTAGCATTACGGAGGTACTTTTCGATGATGCGGAAATCGTCCTCAGTTTGGATTTGACATTTAATTTTTTTTATGTTACCCCTATGGAGAGGGGTTACAACAAAGTTATTTGCCCCTACTGTTTCTACTAGCTTCGAAATCAGAGAGCTGCAGTTGGCTCCACGGATATATAAAGGGGGTGGTCTAGCCGATTTAACTTTATCTACAGTGTCGGCTTGATCGTCTTGCTGATCGGCAAGAATTTTAGAACGATTCCCGATTAGAAGTGCTACTCGTTCATTTGGTTTGGTTATTTTCGGAGTATTACCACTTCTTTTCTTTTGCGGGCTTAGATTCCGCTTAGTTATTTTAATATATCTATCCATTCCAGTTTGGACAGAAGGCGTTGGGTTTCTTGTCGTGGCTGACTCTGGGCCACTTGTCGTTGACGGCTTGAGGCAGGTCTTCGGTAGACGTTGCAGTAGTTGCTGTCAACGAGCTGACGGTGCTGGTCGCTGCAATCAGTGACCCAGTTATCGATATTGATGGAGAAGCTTACCGCTCTCTCCACGGTAAATTGCTGTTGATTGCTGTGGCTTGCACTTTCGGTGTTATTGCTTACGGTAGCATTCAGTGGGGTCGGCGACACCACCGAAAAGTATGCGTTGTTGCGTTGTTGTACAAGTAGTTCTTGTAGCTGCTGCTGGTGGGGATCGAGAGAGCATGGGCCCGAAGTGGTGGACATGGCTTTTCCAAAAATTAGTTACAAATTCAATGAAACTTACTCAAAAGATCTCTTTACGCTGCCACTTTTATTTATTTATTATTATTTTTATATTTGTTTGGTTTCTAATTTTATATATTATAATTTGTCTCTATTGTTTTCCGAACAGTCACTTATCTGAATCACTATCCTTGTGGATCAGCAATATATTAGAGATTATAATTTTTGTTACGGCCAAGTGCTGGAGTTATGTGTCTTTATTGTTTAAATAGTTATACAAAACTGAATATGTTGAAGGAAATAAAAGAGAACTAAACCTAAGTACATATGAGTCTAAAGCTAGATACATAAGAAGTAAATATGTAATGCGTATGGTCATGCTATGGGCTCTTGGTCAGACGCTGTGTCAGCATATTTATGTTTATATGGAATTCGTCACATCGACGTTGCAGCTGCACAGATTGCTCTAAGACTTAGTGCGAGGACAGTTCGCTAGATTGTTTGTTAACTTCTCCCCTTCTAAGTTCATTGCCGTCCTCGGTCATGCATGACTCTCGGACGAATCTTTGCAATTTAACAGCTGACTTCCTCTCGTATCTGCAATGACCAGCTACTCCGATCACAAACCAAAACTTGGGGGATCCGTTGGATATCATATCATCATTCAGCTCCCTGATAGCTTTTAGGTTGAGTTCATTTATTCGCTGTAGCAGAGGTAGACTTAACACATGATCGTGTCCAGTTATATGCAGCAAAGGGGAAACTGGAATTCCAGGAATATTTCTTATGACCTTGTTGTGGTTGAGTTACATAGTCCGAATTATCATATCGCTTTCCTCAAACGTTATAAGATGGGTTCCGTTGGCGTGTAACGTGGGGCCATCGTCTACGCTGATGCTCGCAAGCTTGTTGACAATAATTATCCTTTCGTCAACGCTTGTAATTGGCTCCAGGTGACTGGGCTGCGTACAGCATATAGCTGATTGCCCTGAATGTAGTCCGCGAGCGCATGTGCCATGCTTAGATAGTTTGCAAAATATTACGTGTTGTTGGTAACCCCATGTTGTCGTAATGTATCACAGGGTAAATAATCACCTTCTTACATAAAAGTTTAATTCTAGTGTAATCCATAATTATATGGATGGTGCTATCGGACTGAAATATTTTAATGTTGGACACTGCCATTAAATTGACTATGGAGACTGTTGTGAACTGTTCGTTAAAAATAGATTTTAAATCTTGGCAAGTGTGACAGTAAGCATAAGGTCCTGAATTTCTGTAATGAGCATTCTATTTCTTGCCAGTAACGTTTCGTATAAGTGTGGGATATCGGTAATTTTACCACTTCTGGATTGTATTATTTTATTAACAGTATTTGTAAGTAAATTAATTTGCCTTTGACTTTCTGCGTTAAGTATTATTTGTCTATTGTTAGATTGAATTAGCTGTGCTTCTGTTATTTTAATTCTTTCCAAATCTGCCGCATCAGGCGTTCCCGCCACAACCTTTAGCGCTGTGCTCTGTGGTGTTTCATTAACGCGGACAAAAGATTTTTAACATGTTTTATGTCTACTTCTATAAATTTTCGCATGTTCGTCAAGGGAAATAGCTCAGTCAGTTTTATCGTATCGTCTATGATTTTCGTGAATTCGGTCAGGTTCGTCGAGTGTCTTAGATAGCTGCGTTGCTCCCGTATTAAAACATTGCTCCCATATTAAAACATTGCCGTCTAGCACGGGAATGTAATTTGCATTGGAGTAGTCGGTAATGCGTGCCCCTGCTGCGGCTAGGATTAACGTGATTAACCTGTGGGGAATGTAGACAAGGACTATAGTGACTTTGTGGTTTGAACTAGCAAATAATAGAACTTGATCAAAATTACTTCAAATTGTCCTTATGGACCACCCTCCCCTTAATAAGTACAGAAGTTCCCAGGTCTGCTTGTACTCAAAACAAAACGGTGATAATTTGTTTCCCAACTTTTTATTGATCTTAATATTTATTAATATTTATTTAACCTTGTCACCTACGTCAAATACCCTATTTTGCCTATTTTGCAAATCAGTGTGTTGTCTATTGGCTTTTCTTCTGTAACCGAATGAATTGTTTTATTATATTCTATTGCTGCTCTTACTATGCTCTGGGTCGTATCATTGAGTTGTTTATTAATTTTCATGCATCTGGCTATCTCTAGCAATGTACTGTGGAATCGTTCCACTTGTCCATTTACTACGTCTATTTCGAATCGATTTTTTAACATCGAAGTAATCATCTCTAAATTAAATGATGCTTCGTTCACAATAAATTGTCTTTATTTTTGGAAAAATATTGAGTAACTGCAATATGGGGATAGTAATATCCGTTATTGTTCGGGATAATAAGGGTTGGACAACAGCAAATTTGAAAAACTTGTCCACCAGGTCGGGAATAGCTTGTGGTCAGTGGAGAATATATCAAAATGCAGCATTTCGCGGGGATAAGACGGAACAGGCGTTTGCCCAAGTTCTTGTGTTTTTGGGTGACGGTCGTACTTAGCTGTAGTGCAGAATTTGCAATTTAAGACGATTTCATTGGTTAATTTGGCCATTTTATGGGACGTAATACTGCCGAAGTATTTGTTTGATATTTTCTTGCGCCGCTCTATGTGCGCGATTATGTTCGGTATTAACTATCTGAATTTGATCATCTTTGCTGGTTATATCAGTTACCATATTCTTGCAATGCCAAAACTTTGTTGTGGGGAAAAGTCGCACTAATTCACGTTAAAAGACGGGTAATGTAGAAAGATCGCAATGGAATGCGTTTACAAAATCACGGTTCACTACAAGCTTTAAGGATTCAAGGAGATCGTTCTTGTCTGTGAATTGTATCACATGGCGAGTTTTGCTGCCGAATGGAATTAGTCTCCGATGCAAGTTGTAGCGCGACTCTTCTAGGATTATTTGGTTCCTAAATAGATTAACAGGCTTGTCCGTTGTCTCGATTGTGTAGGTCAAGGAAAGCACACTGTTGACGGTGGCAGCACATGATTGTATTTCATCTTGTAGGGCATTCACATTTTGCTATCATAGGCATCTGCCACCAGGTTTTCTTTCCCTGGCTTGTAATGAATTTGAGCGTTACGTTCTTCAATAAATGCCATCCACTTTTTTATTCTTGCATTTGTGTTTTTTTGTGACACACTCTCTGGTTCCATACAGGTAGTTCTGTAATTTTCCAAGAGCCCACACGATTGCCAATAACTTCCTTTCATTAGTGGCGTAAAGTGACTCACTTTGCTTTAATATTCGGGATATCATTGTTATTGGCCTCCCGCCCTGAGACAACACTGCTCCAATCCCGTCGGCAGAAGCGTCGGTTGTGAGGTCTAAACGTTTTTGAAAGTTCGGGTACATGAGTATGACATCCTCAGAAGCCAGAACGTTTCTTAAGCGTTCAGTTCAGGCGTGAAGTTCCGATTCATCAAAGTAAATTGGGACCTTTTTGGACATGTGCTTGCTTACTTTTACATTTTCTCCTTTCAGTATGTCGGTAATTATTTGTATCCTTAATAAACGCGCTGTAATAACTAGCAAGGCCCAAAAACGATCTTAGTGCATAGAGGCTCTTTGGTTCGGGATACTCCAGAATTGCCTTGAGCTTTTCGGGGTCAGTTTTTGTTTAAATAAAACCCAAATATTCGACGCTTTTTTTAAAAAATTTTTTTAAATTAGAACTTAAGCATAATGTTTAGCTTTAAGTACCGTTAAGGACACTAGCCATAAGACCAATGTAAATGCTCCCCTATAAATACCGGGCTTGCGGCCCCAATAAATGACTTCAAGTCAAACCTTGCCTTTGCCTACTTCATGGCGATCCTGCCTTCCATTGGCAATAAATAAAAAGGCAACAAAAAAAAAAATCCTTGCCATACAAAAAAAAAGGCAAAGTGAAAAAAAAGGAAGCAGGCGAAGCGAAGGACATAAGCGAAGCACTCCAGAAGGCATTAAAGGACTGCCCATTGGACGGTCCAGCCAACCAGCGGCAAGGGCAGAGCTCAATAGGAGAAGGCAAGAGGAGGACGCATTGACGGCCATCCCCCTGGTTCTAAGGCCGAAGCGTCGATGCGGCCACCAGGTCCGTTTCCGAAAACAGCAGGCGGCCCTACTAGCCCAGATTAACAACGATCCGCCACCACCCTGGGCGGAAGCATGCAAGCTGTGGGACAAAATAGATGACCTGGAAAAAGCGCACCAGAGAACCAAACAGGCAAGGCAGCAACAGCAGCAGAACAAACAGCAGCAGAGCCAATAGCAGCAGATGCAGAAACAAAAAAAAAATAATAAGAAAATAAAAAAGTGTGCTTATATATGTAGGCACCTTTGTGGCAAGAGGCTTTCTTTGCGCTGCCATTATAAATTAATTTGAATATATAAATATTAATAACAAAAAGAAAAAAAAATAAAATGAAAAAAAATTTTAATATATTGTCTACAAAATTTTTTTGAATAAGTCTATCATTGCCAAAAAACCCTCGAAACAAAAAAAAAATATATACTTATATACATATATGTACATATATGTGGGATTTGTACCCACAAGAATTAGAATAGTTGTTATATTAAGTATATTATTTATTTAATTAGGTAATTATAAACGGAACAATGGGTTTTGACAAAATTATGTATTTACTCATTTACACACACGTCGTTCGTCGTTCGTCGTTTTCTCTAGACTCCTCGTTTTTCACTCTGCCTTGCCACCTTGTCTGCTCTCTCTCCTTGCCACCTCGTCGATCAGCTGCTTCGGGAGTAGGTCTGGCCTTACAGCGTTACCATACCATCCCCACATATATATACACTAAAATAAAAAATACACAAAAAAAAACATATTTATATACAATAAAATAATAAATTCCAATCGGCCTTATATACGCCAACATACCCTAACGAAGAGCACATGTCAAACATGTGCACTCAAAATTGCACAAACAACATAAGCACACTTGTAAAGCTTGCCGCGATCAAAGCGAGCTTCTGAAATAAAAGTTCAATAAAGTTTAAAACAGCTCAAGTAAATTTCACAACGCTTGCAAGCACTCACAAAGCTTTCTGATCGCAGCAAGCTCCACATAATCAAATTTGCCCAATAACAAAGTCTAAATACCCTTTAAGAAAAATTACAAAATTTTTTTTGGAAACAATTAAATATTAGAAAATAGAATCTTAAACAAATTGAAAAAAAAACAAAGAAAAAAAAGAAGAATCAAAATTTTTTTATATATTACAATATAAAGAAGAGAAAAATGAAATACTAAGAGAACAAAATTATTTTAAGGGAATTAAATATAAAAATAAAACCAAAAGTTACAAAATTTCAATAGACCAGAACATAGAAATATTGAAAGAAAAATTTCAGAAAGCGCACAAGTGCATAAATAAGACAATTTATATACACCCTCAGACCATTAATAAGCACCTTGCAACTGTCTTTGAGAGTTACAATAAAATAAAGAATAGCAATACAGACATATGCAACGATTCAAGTAGTAAAATCTTCACTGAGCTAATATACAGTTTAAATAAACAACTAATAAGTATAGCAACAAAACATAATATAAAATTCACGATACCAGTAGATTCGAATCTAGAAGCAACTTTTGAACCTCTAGTAGCAAAAGACACAGAAGAGCAAGGTGTAGAAGATAACCCAGAAGACATTCTAGATATTAATACAAAACCAAAGATGGTGCAAACAAAGATTGAATTTCTTAATACAGCTTCTAAGCTGATTCAAGAGTATGATGGTGGAGTAGAAACACTTCAAAGTTTCATAGATTCACTGGAATTAATCAATGAAATAAAAGCAGAACATGAAGAAACAGCTATTAAAGTCATAAAAACAAAACTAAAAGGGGACGTTAGACTACTAGTAACAAATGAAAACAATGTAAATGGTATAACTCAAACATTAAAAAAAAATTAAGGGTAAAACAGTTCAGGTAGCAGAGGCAAGATTAATGAATTTAAAACAAAATGGCAAGAACGCAAGTTTATTTATGTCAGAAATAGAAAATCTCACTAAATCATTAAAACGCGCATTCATAACAAACAACGTAAACTCTGAAACAGCAAAGAAATATGCAACTCAAACAGCAGTGAAATCAATCATAAAAAACTGCGAAAACGAAAAGGTCAGAACAATAATAGAAGCAGGCAATTTTACTGAAATGAATGATGTTGTAGGTAAATTTGTAAACACATCTACAAATATGGAACAGGATCACAGCGTGTTTTATACTAATAGAAACAATTACACATATACGAACTCGTACAATAATAATAGAAATTATAATAACAATTACCAAAATAGAAACCCAAATGATAATACTAACTATAACAATACTAGGAATTCAATAACTATAGTAATAATTATAATCGAAGAAATTATAACAATAGAAATACAAAAACTAATTATCCTCCTAAAACAAAACAAAATAATAATGTCAGATTTACAAACGTAGAAAAAAATTCGGAAAACTCCGAAAGTCCTCTGATGTAAAAAATCGAACAAATAAAATATATAGTTTAAATTGCAACCTTAATAGCTACATAACTTTAAACTTTGACGATGTAGGACTAAAAATTACTATTACACTCTGGAGCTGATGTATCACTAATAAAACAAAAATTATTAAGAAAAGACAATACAATTGACATACAAAGACGGACAAAACTTAGTGAAATAGGCAAAGACGTCCTATTTACAATAGGTGAAACCAAACTAAAGATCAGCAACCTCTCAACGGTACACACATTCCAAGTAATAGAAAACGATTTTCCCATCCCATGTGACGGAATCCTGGGGCTTGACTTTATAAAAAAATTCAATTGTACACTCAATTATTCCACCAACAAATTGATAATAGATCCATATAAATCAAGATATAAAATTATAATCAATATAGGGATCAGTAAAAACACACATGTATTCCATATCCCACCTAGAACAGAAAAAAATTGTACGCATTGCAATATCCTCAAACAATAATAGCATCTTTATCCCTAATCAAGAATTACACCCGGGGGTATTCGTCGCAAACACAATTGCTTCTAATACTAGCCCATATGTCCGCATATTAAATACTAACAACACAGACGTGCAAATTACAAATATAAACCTATTAAATGAAAAACTGTCCGATTATGAAATCTTAAAAATAGACAAACAACATGATTCAAAACATAAATCCACAATAATGAACAAACTAGCACCCCATTTTCCCGACTTCGTGAAAGAACCTCTACATAAATTATGCTCAGAATTTGATGATAGAATCTGAACAAATATCCTCCAACAATTTCTATACACAAAAATTAAGACTCAAAGACACAACACCAGTCTACACCAAAAACTACAGGATAGCACACAGTCAAAAAACCGAAATCAATAAACAAGTGGACAAATTGATCAATGATGATATTATTGAACCATCAATGTCTGAGTTCAATAGTCCAATCTTATTGGTTCTTAAAAAGTCGCTACCTGGCAGCAATGATAAACGTTGGAGATTGGTAGTTGATTATAGAAAAATTAACAAACAACTAGTAGCGGATACATTACCACTACCCAGAATGGACGATATCCTCGACCAACTAGGACCCGCTAAATACTTCTCTTGTTTAGACTTAATGTCAGGATTTTATCAAGTTGAATTGGAAGAAAAGTCTCGGGACATAACATCATTTTCCACAGATGAGGGCTCATTCAGATTCAAGCGATTACCATATGGATTAAAAATTGCACCAAACTCGTTTCAAAGAATAATGTCCCTCTCATTCAGGGGTCTATCACCATCCCAAACATTCCTTTATATGGATGATCTAATTGTAATTGGATGCTCTAAAAGTCATATGATTAGAAACTTAAGGAATGTTTTTAAAACCTGTCGAAAATGAAACTTAAAATTGCACTCTGACAAATGCTCTTTCTTCAGACATTAAATTACATTTCTAGGACACAAATGTACAAATAAAGGAATTTTACGAGGCGAAAGGAAGTTCAAAACGATTCAAAATAACCCGACTCCCAAGAATGACGACGAAGCCAAAAGATTTGTAGCATTCTGTAATTACTAGCGCAGATTCATTCCAAACTTGGCATACCATGCAAAATTTATCAATAAATTATCAAGGAAAAATGTAGAATTTAACTGGGATGCAAACTGTCAACCAGCTTCCGAATACTTAAAAAACAAGTTATTAAGTCCACAAATACTCCAATATCCAGACTTCAATAAAAAATTCTGTATCACAACTGATGCAAGCAAGATCGCATGTGGAGCCATCTTCAGCCAAGAACATGATGGACTCCAATTACCCATATCATATGCATCTAAAATATTTACAAAAGGCGAAAGCAATACTAGAATAAGGTTAGATTTAGAAGAGTTCGATTTCACTATAGAATACATCAGGGGACAAGAAAATTCGCAGCGGATGCTCTCTCCAGAATTGAATTTGAAAATATAAAAAACATAGAAACTAATAAAATACTTAAAGTAGCAACAAGATCAGAAACAAAAAAAATTAACACATGAGGAAAACAAAATTAACAACAACAGAATAGAAACACCAAGAATATACGAAATAATAAATCCTAACGAAGCCGAAAAAAACGCGCAAATTTAATTCAAAAAATGCAAATGTTTTATTACAAAAATATAGAAAAATTACTCTCCTTTAACATAGGCGATTTGATAATAAATGATCTAGAATAGATCTAGATCGATTCCTTCCAAGGCTTGAAAAAGAAGCCGGTGCTCAAAGAATCTATAAACTGAAGATAGACATGTCAGAAAAACCATTTAGGTCACTTACACTTAATGAACTAAAACAAAAAGGAAAAGACACATTGAAAAATTTAGAAATAGCAGTTCTACCTCAAGTAAAAGTAATAACAAATAAAGAAGAAATAAGAAATACATTAAATAAATATCATAATGAGGGAGGTCACTGCGGGGTAAACAGAACCCTAGAAAAAATAAAAAGAGATATTTTTTGGAAAAATATGTCTCGAGATGTTGCAACATACATCAAACATTGCGAAAAGTGCAAACTAGCCAAAGTAACCAGACACAACCACTCCCCATTGATCATAACACCAACACCTGCAACCACTTTTGACACAATAATAATAGATACAATTGGACCACTACCAAAAACAATGAATGGTAATGAATACGCAGTTACTATTATCTGCGATCTGTCCAAATATCTTATATCAATACCAATACCAAACAAAAGTGCAAAAGCGGTTGCAAAGGCAATATTTGAAAAATTCATTTTAATTTATGGCTCAGTTAAAACAATTCTAACAAACATGGGAACAGAATATATGAATTAAATACTAACAGAACTTTGCAAAAATTTTAACATAACTAAAATTAACTCCACGGCGCACCATCATCAAACTATTGGAACAGTAGAATGGAGCCATAGTACTTTCAATGAGTACATCAGGTCATATATATCTATTAAAAAGGACAATTGGGATGAATATCTGGCATACTTCATTTATTGCTTTAACACCACTCCATCCACTTTACATGGTTATTCACCTTTTGAACTAGTCTTTGCGAAACATCCTAAAACTGTCCCATTCTCATCCGAAACTGTAGAACCCATTTACAACATTGATGACTTCAATAAAGAAACATATGATACAAAAACAAACAAAATATCACTAACTGAAGGACAAGAAATACTTTTAAAAAATGAGACAGGACATAAATTAGAAAACAAATACACAGGCAAATATAAAATAAAATATAAAATAAGAGCATAGGGCCTAACAATAATATTGTAATAACTGATGATAAAAACAAAAAGCAAACAGTACATTTAGATAGAATAAAAATAATATAAATAGGATATAAGAAAAATATAAATATATTTCTTTTTGAAAAAAAGGAGGTGTAGTATACTTTTAGGGATAGGATTAGGCCACATACTTTTAGGGATAGATTATAAGTAATTAGAACTTAAGCATAATGTGTAGCTTTAAGTACCGTTAAGGACACTAGCCATAAGACCATTGTAAATACTCCCCTATAAATACCGGGCTTGCGGCCCCAATAAATGACTTCAAGTCAAACCTTGCCTTCGCCTACTTCAGCACAGTGTCGATGTGTTTGACATGATCGGTTTCATTTTCAGAAAATATTAACACGTCATCTAGACGTAGCATATTTTCTCCATTTGTTCCCTTAGAACATCATTTATTGCTCTGTAGAATATGCTTCCGACATTTTTCAAACTAGATTCGCTAGAATCATTGGAATGCTTGGCATTGGGTACCGGTCGGTTCGCACGTTTAACTTTCGAAAGTCAATGACGAGTCGTTTGTTTTTGTTACCGTTTGAGTCAAAGCCTTTTTTGTCAACAACTCATGCAGGACTGTTGTACGCAGACCGAGATGGTCTTATCAACCGTATTACCTTTTTAAATTCCTCTTTTACGCTATCAGGAACTATTATGTCATCAATGCGTGTGAAATTTACACTATCGCAAGTATGGTGGTGCTGTGTAAGTTTAGGGATACGCATGCTTGCGTTAGCTGATTGAAGCCTATTATGGCATCAAAGGTATCAAGGGTATCTAAAATGAAAAACGGGGCATTCTTTCCGAAAATTCTGATGAAGCAGTTTTATTTCATTTTACTGGACCCATGTATGGAGTTCACAGTAAATGGGGTGTCAACAAGTGTTTTAATTAGTGTTTAGTGTTGGAAGCGTTCCCTAAAAAATTTAGCAAATCATAGTCCGGTATAGAGTCGTTCTCATCGCTTGCATCTGCGACGGCGGACTCCGCTATATGCGTGTATTGTTGGTCTTGGGCCGAGTCTTTTTAAGAAATGTAACATTCTGGTGACTCTGCTCGGTTATACGCTCTGATGCGTTCTGTCTCTTTTGAGATGCGCCGTAAGTGGCGCTACTGTGGGCTTTACCCCAACTAGTTTACTGTCTCAGCTTGGAAACTGATGGATCAACATTCATCGACTGTACTTGGTCTTGGGCTTGGCTTTGTTTATTGTTTGAGGCTGGTCACTGCTCACCCTGTTGGTGTCTATTTGGGACTTGTTTTCCTGTATAGTGCGGGTTTTCTCAAAATGTTTTCCCTGTCTGGACATTGAGCGATTGCCTTGCCTGTTTTTTTCCCCTGGGTGGCTCTTATCTTCAATTGCTTTAGCATACGTAGCAGCGAACATGCTTCTTTCTATGCTATTCTCAGCCTCGCGATCCAGTGCTAAAGCCAAGGCAAATCTTTGGGCTGTGCTGGTATAACCAGTGCCTTAATGGGCCTCCTCAAGGCCTGCAATGAAGGCGAGCAGAGCGTCGCTCCTATTTTCGGTATTAAGAATGACTGCTGCTTGCTCTTCATGCGTCATGGCAATTTTATTCGCAATAAGAGTGAGTTTTTTCTCAACCTCATCATAGTACTGCATTAATTCTAGGTCGCCTTGCCTGACCATTTCTAATTGATGCCTGAGAATGCGCAGAGATGTTTTATCGGCGTATGTACAATCAACTCTAGCAACGATAGCAATTTCGCAGCGTCTAGTCTATTCTCACATCTAATGCTGGGGTCAATTGTTACGCTTGGGGAGCTTCTATTCCAAATGAGCTTACTTGGTTTCTCAGACGTTCGATGCGTTGTTCTTGTGCGTTAAGCGCGGTGCTGACTGCACTCTATTTATTTATTTATTTATTTTTTTATTTATTTATTTATTTGCTTATTTATTTATTTATTTATTTATTTATTTATTTGTTTATTTATTTATTTATTTATTTATTTGTTCATTTATTTATTTATTTCTTTACGTCAACTAAATCAGCAGTCGACGAAAAAGCTTAAGCTAAATTATAGATAATAACTAATACACGAAGGTACCTTAGCTTTATGCACAACTAAACATCCCAGACCCGGTGGAGGTGTTTTATTTGCAACAAGGTGCCAGCTATGCCCCGATTCACAGCCAATGTGGTCAGGGATGAGTTGCAGCCAATCCAATATCCAGTCCTGAATATTTTCAGTGGTTTCGCTGTAGATAATTAAAAAGTATAGCGCGAAGAGAAGTGACAGATAGATGAGGAGAAATAAGGTGAGAAAGGTTGTTAAAAGATTGGCAAAGAACACGAAAAGGTTCGTGAAGAGAATAGTTAGTCAGACATCTACTAAGGTGAAGGTCCGACGTGAGGGAACACAAATATATAGCGTATCTAGTAAATTGGTAGAAATAACTTCACCATTGACTAGTTTATGGAGAAAAAAAATGCCAAATGCGAGACTACGGTTGTAAAGTGAAGGAAGATTAATAAGAAGAAGTCTGTCAGAATAAGAAGGTAGGCGAAGACTCGGGTCCCAATTAAGACCGCGTAACGCGAACTTAAGGAATTGCTTCTGTACCGATTCAATACTACGATGGTGAACATCATATTGAGGGTTCCACACTGGCGAGCAATATTCTAGAGTAGGGCGAACTAACGAAGTGTATAAAACCTTTGTCACATATGGATCATCAAATTCTTTGGCCCAACGTTTAATGAAGCCAAGAAGACTGCATGCTCTATTGACAATTGAAGATATATGAACATTAAATGAAAGTTTTGAGTCATACTTAATGCCTAAGTCTTTGAATGTAGTACACAATCTAACAGAACAGACTTAATAGAGCAATGAGCTAGAAACGGCGACAAACGACTGAAAGTCATTAAAGAGAACTTAGAGGCATTCAGGTGTAATTTATTAACGTGACACCAATCACAGAACGCATCGAGATCTGATTGCAAGTATTGTTGGAAAGAAGGATCACTATATGAATAACAAATCTTGACGTCATCCGCAAACATGAGCACGCGTGAATGAGACAATGCCAAAGGCAAATCGTTTATAAACAAGGTAAATAACAGTGGGCCCAGATGACTGCCTTGGGGGACACCTGACGTAACTCGAACAGTTTTAGATATCGAGGAACGAAAAGACACCTTTTGGGTTATGCCAATAAGATACGACTTCAACCAAGCCAATAGTTTCGGGGAAAAACCCATGATGTTAAGTTTCATGAGAAGCATAGAATGATCAACCGGTGTACAAGGGTAGTCAATTCTAGAAGGTTGGTAAGCGACAAACGACCTTTCATGAAGCCATGCTGACAAGGAGAGGATCTGGATAGGTGTTGAAGGGAAGACGTAATAATTTTCTAAAACAGCTTAGGTATTGCCAAAAGTTTGGCAACGCCGGGGTAGTTAGAAATATCCGACTTGCTACCTTTTTTAAAAAGCGGAATAATAAAAGACTCTATCCAAATGTCAGGAAAGCTACGAGATAAGGGCTTAGATAGGGAAATCAAACACATTTTAAGGATGCAACTAGGTATATTATCAGGCCCGGGTACGAAGGAACACGTCAAAGATGACAAGCTAGAGATAATACAGTCTTCAGTAATACTAGGAAAAAACATACAATTTAAATGTGGGATTGAGAAGGGATAGGGTGTGCGATCCGAAGCAGTAGTAGAATAAGTCGACTGAAAGAATTTAGCAAACAGATCTGCAATATCTGAATCATTATTAGCAGTCTGGTCATTAAGTCTGAAGGTGGAAGGTAGTAAATTAGAGCGTCTGAAAAGAAGAGCATAAAGAGGGACAAGAAGATGGTGTAGGCGAAAGTAAAATGGGAGAAGATGTAATAGAGTGTGGGCGACTGCTTATGAGGCAACTCATGGGTACATTTCTTGGGCAATTCTTTTGAAGGTGGACCAAACTTGAATTGCGACAGTAAATGTATGCTAGAGTCACACTCGTTAGACAGCTGTTTGGCCATTTTATTTAAAGAAAGAAACTTTAAACGAAGATCCCTGTACATTCGGCTAAAATCAAGCTGCTGGCTGGCACAAGATGGGCAAGTCCAGCGCATTAAGCCAAGCTCAGGCTTAGACACAGACAAACCAGAAAATTTGTCGTAGTCGCAGCCGTTGAGGCCAGCACATTTTAAGTGAATAAGATTATCGCAGAGCCAACAAGATATTGCTCTATACTGATCGTCAAAACAATCAGAATGCTTGCAAGTAGGTAGACAACAAGCCAAAATATATAGAAAAATTTAAATAAACAGCACAAAGATAATTATCGATAAAAAATTAATAATTACAAATAAAACAAAGAGACAGCTAGAGTACACAGCACAAGAGGGAGTGCAAGAACAGTTAAAAGACGAGCTTTGAGAGGCGGCCTTACAAAAGTGATTACGCGGAAGAGAAGCTGAGCACAAGCACAAAGCAGAGAGAACAACAAAACTACTAGCAGTGATGGTATGATGGGGGCGATGAGGGGAGCAACTGCAGAAGCAATGACGAAAAATAAAAAAAACTGTTTAATTTAGCGAAATTATGCAAATAAAACATAAGGGTGTCAAGCAAACGACACCAGCGAAAGCGAAAACAAACAAGCTCAATTAAAAATTGAGAGAAAACAATATATATTAATAAAAACTCAGGAGCTATGCAAAAACACGACCGTCACGTTAGAGAGCAGAAGCTGTATATATTATAGCTGTTAACACTGGTGGATCCATTTCTGTTTGATCGAGTGCCTGTTGACTTGATTGTACTATAGTATCTTCGATGCTATCAGATTCTTTTTTAATGTCCCTATACCAACTCATTGGCAGTTGTCTAACACAGTGTCTTAGCAAAGGATTAGGATAAGATACGATTAAGTATCTAAATCACTGTCCTTATGGACTAACAATATATTAGAGATTATAATTTTTGTTACGGCCAAGTGCCAGAGTTATGTGTCTTTATTGTTTAAATGGTTATACAAAACTGAATATGTTGAAGGAAATAAAAGAGAACTAAACCTAAGTACATAAATGGGAATATGGGTCTAAAGCTGGTAAATACATAAGAAGTAAGACGCTGTGTCAGCATATTTATGTTTGTATGGAATTCGTCACATCGACGTTGCTACTGCACAGATTGCTCTAAGACTCAGTGCGAGGGCAGTTCGCTAGATTGTTTGTTAACTTCTCCCCTTCTATGTTTATTGCCGTCCTCGGTGATGCATGAATCTTGGACGAATCTTTGCAATTCAGCAGCTGACTTCCTCTCGTACCTGCAATGACCAGCTACTCCGATCGCAAACCAAACCTTGGGGGATCCGTTGGATATCATATCATCAGCTCCCGGATAGCGTTTAGGTTGAGTTCATTCATTCGCTGTAGCATAGGTAGACTTAACATATGATCGTGTCCAGCTATATGCAGCAAAGGGGAAGCCGGAATTTAAGGAACCTTGCTTATGACCTTATTGTGGTTGAGTTACATGGTCCCGTTTCTCATAGCGCTTTTCTCAAACAATATAAGATGGGTTTCGTTGGCGTGTAACATGGGGCCATCATCTACGCTGATGCTCGCAAGCTTGTTGACAATAATTATCCCTTCGTCAACGCTTGTAATGGGCTCCAGGTGACTGGGCTGCGTACGGCATATAGCTAATTGCCCTGAATGTAGTCCGCGAGCGTATGTGTCACTAGCGGACGTTGACGATAATATGTGCAGTACGTTCAAGTGGCCCCTACGACACCAGGACAAAGCCTGTTACGCGCGAGCCCAATCAGATAACTGCCCACCTCTCACCCGACCGACCGAGGGGTGCAGCCGTATAACGCACGGCACGAATCGAGTGGCCAAATACACAATAGAAAAAACAGACAAACAAATAAATAAATAATACTATAGATATCTTTTAACTAAATGGGATAGGATAGAAGTTTTAATCATATTAATAGAAAGCTCTGAGCCGATTACAGGGAATAGAAGCTTGTAATCAGAGCAGAGGACCCTAAAAGGTTCATGCAGGGCATAGTTAGAAGAACAACGACTAAGGGATAAAGGTATCAAGGGATGTCTACTCCGTCTACATGGTACCGACAGATTTACCTGAGCTAATAACTCAGGCGAGTCGATATCACCAATTAGGAGCTTGTGCATAAAAATAACACGGTTAACAGTTGAGGAGAGTTACAAAAAAAAGTCATTACTCATGTCATGTCTACTCCGTCTACATGGTACCGACAGATTTACCTGAGCTAATAACTCAGGCGAGTCGATATCACCAATTAGGAGCTTGTGCATAAAAATAACATGGTTAACAGTTGAGGAGAGTTACGAAAAAAAGTCATTACCTTACATTTGGTAGTGTTAAGATTTAGTAGATTAAACTGGCACCAGCATTGAAAGTTTTTAAGATCAGCTTGTACCCGACTAAATGAATCTGTATCTTTATAAGTAAGACAAAGCTTGACATCGTCAGCATATATAAGCACATGCGAATGAACAATGACTGATGGAAGATCGTTAATGAATTGTGTGAAAAGCAAAGTGCCAAGATGACTACCTTGAGGTACACCAGAAGTCACAGGAATGGAATCGGAAAAAGAAGACTTAAAAAGTACCTTCTGTTTTCTATTTGTTAAATATTTTCGAACCCAAGAAAGGAAAAAGGGTGGAAACCCAATATCGCTCAGCTTAGAAAGTAATAGGGTAGGATTAACGGAATCAAAGGCTTTGCTGAAGTCAGTGTATATGATCAGTTTGTTTACCATTTTTGAACCCCTTGATAATTATTGATGTAAATTCTAAAAGGTTAGAGGTTGTAGATCTACGTTTCACAAACCAATTTTGGGATGGTGAAATAATAGAGCTGCAAAAATGTTGCAATTGAGAAGTTATAATTTTCTCAAAAGCTTTCGGAATAGCGGACAATTTTGAGATACGTCTATAATTAAAGGCTTTGGACTTTTTGCCATTTTTATGCAGAGGAATGATATACGACTCCTTCCAAATAGATGGAAAAGAGGAAGATTCGACAGACAATAGAAACAATTTTAAAATGGGTTTGCATAATGCGTTTGCACAGAACCTGAGTACACATCCAGGAAGACCATCTGGCCCCGGAGAATAAACAGGTTTAACTAATTTAAGTTCGCTAAGAATAGAACTTTCATCAAACACTGGATTGAAAATGCAATTAGCTTTTTCTAAATGATATTCCGTTGAGGAATAAGTTGTTTTGAAAAAACTCGCAAACATATCGGCAATTGCCTGATCAGTGCTCGCTTTTTTATTTTGAAAACACAAAAAAGATGGGTGCACGGAGGTCTTACGTTTAGAATTGACAATATTATAAAATTGTTTAGGGTCAGAAGAAAACTGAAGCTTACACCGCTGAAGATAATTCTTATAGCATTGTGTATTAAGCATCATAAATTTTGAACGACCGACTGTATACAGAGCATAATCTGATGAACGACGTGTTTTTTGAAACTTCTTATAATATCGTGACTTCACATTTTTCAAATTGGATAACTCACGAGAGAACCAGGGAGGTTTGTTAAGCCGCTCCAGCCTACCAAGAGGCACACAAATATCAAAGAGTGAATTCAGAGTATCATAGAAAAAACAAACAGCTGAGTTCATATCTCTACAATTGTACAGATAAGACCAATCGATAGTGGTAATGTTTTCATTAAGGGTGACAAAATCAGTCTTACGAAAGCACCTAGTTAGAGGTAACTCATTTGAACCAAGTAATGGTGAAAGCAAGGGCAGATCAATTTTTAAATTTAATGTAGAATGAAATTTGTCTTCTGGAAGAAAAAATGGTTCGATCCTAGAAACCTCACAATAAGAAGAATCCAATACAAAAATAAGAACTAACGATTTTCCATTAGAATTTAAGACAGGATTGACTTGGGATAAAGATAAGCCTAGAAGGCCATCAATAAAGTCATGTGACAAAGAGGGCAGCAACATGGTAGATTCATCTGTTAGTGACCATGCTAAAGCGGGTAAATTCAAATCACCTACAACTATGAGCATGTCTTGACTGGAAACTAAAGAGGATACAAACTGAATTGCCTCTAAATGATTTAAATATACGACCATGTCTGACAATGGTGGAATATAGGAACAAGTAATAAAAGCATTAAAAGATTTAAAATTTACTTTAACACCGACAAACTCAATCTCCTGGGTACTAGAAAATTGAATCATTTCAGATGATAAAGCAGCATCAACAGCTATCAGAACGGCACCACCTATGCGAGAAATCCGATCACGTCTGAATATGGAAAAGTTTGTGGAAAACACCGATGCATCAGCCATATCAGGTTTTAGCCACGTCTCTGTAAATGCTAGAATGTTATGCTCAAAAGAAGGACTATCTACATAGAGATTATGTAGTTTGGATTTCAGTCCTCTAACGTTCTGATAACCCAGGTTAAGGGACGAAGCTAGTTTTTTGACACACCAGCAGATGCTGATGTGGCAGGAATAGTATTAGTTGTTGTTGTTGGCAGGCGAATCAGTTGCCGATTTTTCTTTTTTACAGTATATTCCTTAACTATTATATGTTTCGGCCAAAAATCATCTCGACATATAGTGTCGAAGATATTGGCAGAAACACTAATTTTAAAGGACGAAATGTCCCGAGAATAAGAAAATTTAAACTTCTCCACCGCAATATTCGAGACGTTAACTTTCTTCCGAATATAGGCTATTACATCATCAGATGTGACAACAGCGTTTAGCCTAGAAACAAATATATGTTTCTTTGGTGGTATGCCAACGAGAGGCCGCAGTCCCGAAGCGTCGCCGCAGCAGTAACGTTGGACGAGTCACCCACTGCAGCAGTCAATTTGTTTACGGGGCCCTCGATACTTTTAGAACTATCGGCAATTTCCATTGGAATGGGTAATTGCACGGACACATCGGACACTACAATAGGCATCGTTTTTAAGAGATCATTCCCAGGTGATAGCGGAAATTCCTTACTAATCACCACTGGGCTCTTAAACGATATCAATTGCTGTACATTGGGAGAGGACGGTGCGTGAGACCGGTCGAGGACGATAAGAGACACTGGCGGATCTACAGATAAAGAAACACCCCAAAGACTAGTTCTTTTACGTTTCGGAGACTCATTCATAAGCGATAAGCTTCTAAACTGAGTCTCCACCGCAGTTACTTCCACTTGAAGTTTGTTAAAACCTGCCCTTAAAGTGTCAAAACTATCTCTCCGCCTCATGAATGAGCGCATCTCATTCTCGACCTCCCGGCAAGCATCACATCCATACTTTAAGCCACCACCTTTAGCAATAGACTCCTTGATTCTGCCTGTGTAACCTGCACACTTCACGTGAACCGCATTGTCACACAGCCAACAAAGAATATAGTCATGGGAGTCAACCGCATTAGTGGCAACTATGCAATTATTTTTTGAGCAGACAACCATTTTATCAAAAAGTTTAATTTAATTAAAAAAAAAAAATACAAAAAAATAAAAATTCTAAAGGTTAAAAATCTGTGTTTAAGAATATACTGACCAGTTCTGACACAAGGGTTAATGTGTAGAGTAAGCCTTCACAACTAAAGAATTAAAAGACCAAGAACGCACAAAAACAAAAACACACAGAGTCGCGGGTAGGCAAAAGACGAGAGCGCAAATTAAACAAGAATAGGAAAGAGCGGAAGAGCTCGTCAAATTGAACACACGACACACACGAAGTGTTTCGGGTTAAAATATACAAATTCGAGATAGCAAAATCTGAAGGAAAAGAACGGGTGTTCGGGTGAAAAACTCGTACTGGAATAAAATGGCGATTCCCATCAGGAAAATCAAGTCACTCCTCCTGGTGTGGTGTGATCAAAAAATCCTCCTCACTCCGCACTGCTCTTCGCCGCTCACTGCTGTTCACCCGGTGGCGTGAACATACCGCGCCCCTTGCAACATGTTGTATTTGCCACACTGGACATATGTAGGATGGGGGACGGCAGCGTCCTAGAGCGCCTAGATTCCGCAGGAGCCGGAGATGACCCATCCGAACACGATGCTCTGGGCTGCGGGAATACCGCTATGACCGGGCACACAACCTGGTTGGATGACCTCAAGATAGAGGTCTGCCCCGAGCACCACGGACACAGACGCCGGCCAATGGAAGTTGGGGTCGGCCAGGATCAGAGTGGAAAATTTCTCCCGGACCGGTGCTGACACTTCCCGGATGGGAGTGCGGATGCGTAGGTCCTCTTCGACCCGGAAGATCACATTCCGCCGGAACGTACGGTCGACCCCGACCTTGGTCACAGCCAACCCCAGGGACCGGGCAAATGAAAGGTTGATGCGGCTCTCAGCCTCACACGCATCGAGGAGGACGCGGGTCTGGAAGGCTTTCGAGCCATTACCCAATCGGAGGACTGCGGTTGGCATAACAGTCGTCGTCCGGGCGTGGAGCAGAGCGGAGAGGGAGATCTCAGGTGCGTCTTCTGGAGAAGCGGAACGGTCGGAAGAGGATCGGGAACGAGGTTGTGACGATGGTGCAGCACGTCCGTAGGAGGGTGACTGGCTGCGAAGCCGGGCTGCGGAGCGCTGTCTCATGGTGCTTTTCCCCGCATCGTCGGCAACCATGGCGAGTCCTGCAAGCGTCGGATGAATGCTCGTGTGCCACGCAATTGGGGCAGTACTTATTGATAAGAAACGCCCGGAGCCGCTTTTCCCCTCGGAGGTTCAGAAACCGCTGACACTGCCGCAGTGCATGAACCCCCCGGCAGACCCAGCATCGGTACGCGTTCGTCCCATGTGGAACCGATCGTTTGCTGCGGTGGCGCGGAAGACGCTTAAGGGCCATGTCGCTATGAAATTACGTAAGGGAGAGTGGATTAGTCGATGCACGGGAACGAACAACATGCACGGAGACGAGGACATTCGGACGGAACATAGAGGGGTTGGGAGTCACGATAGGTTTTTTGTCTCAGGACTCCTGTTGTCTTGCAACAAGATGAGCTTTGCTACGGGTCTTCGGATAGACCCACGAGCTGTTGCGACCGGGCAGAGAGCGCTCAATTCGCCCTAAGCGCCACTCGTTGAAGGGGAGTTTATCTTCAGACACCATCACGAGATCGCCGGTCTGAAGACTACTATGATTTCCACTTGTTCCGTTTGTGGAGCTTAGTGCCAGCAGATCCTCTGGATCCTCGCTCATGGGGGAAATTGGCCTGGAGTTTAGGCACGCTTCGATCCTACACAGGAGTGGAGAGTTCCTCGAACGTGTACTTGACAGTAGAGGAGGACTTGTAAAATATTGTTTTAAAACTTTTGACCCCTGCTTCCCATAGTCCTCCTATATGGGGCGCGCTCGGCGGAATGAACTGCCAGGATAAAATGTGCTGGAGAAATGCCTTCATTATATCAAGCTTGGTGGCGTTTTGACTGGAGCCACGCGGGTCTTAGCCGTTAATAACTGGACACTTACTTGATCGCGATACCGAACCCGCACATATAGGGCTGCTCCATACGCTTTCTGGGATGCGTCACAGAAGCCATGAAGCTCCCACGAGAGCGTATCGCTGGTGTTTAGCCAACGGGGGATGCGGAGTTGACTGACGCCTGGGTAATCCTGCAGGAACTCGTGCCATTGCTGCAGCAGGAGAGGTGGCAGAGCGTCATCCCAGCCCAGTTCGGTTAGCCAGATTTGCTGCATGAATATCTTCTCTCGGATAACAAATGGGGCTAGCCAGCCAGCGGGGTCGAAAAGTTTGGCGATATGGGACAGCACCTGCCTCTTGGAGATCGACTCCTGCAATGGTGGGTCCGCTACGGTGAAGAAGAAGACGTCCTCGGCGGCTTGCCAGCGGATTCCCAAGGTTTTTGCCGTGTCCGCGTCTTCCAGCTCGAGGAAGTCCTCTCGCTTGACGCGTTGAATACCACGCGTACCTTGGTGGTGGTGCTATCGGGCTTGAACACCGCGTGATGGGGGAGATAAAAGTTTTTCCCATCTTGGGGCGGCGTTACCTGACTCATATGGCCCAATCCCTCGTATTCTTGAATTATGGCATCGTACTGTGTTTTAAGGACGGGATCCTTGAGAAGGCGTGCTTCATTCCGCAGGAATTGAGCCAGCGCGATCGGTCTTGAATGACCCAAGTCGACCCTATTCGGACCCCTGAACGGAAGGGACACAATATATCGGCCGTCCTTCCCTCTTCGGGAGGTCTCCTGAAAATCCCGCTCGCAGAAGACGTCATCCTCCTTCTCCGGCTTTGCAGGAAGGTCTTCCACCTCCCAAAACTTGGTGAGAAGTACATCAAGTTTTGCTTCCGGATTGACTCGCGTCCGTGCAGCGAAACCTAATCGCGCCACCGGAGGGTCAGGTATGATCGCTCCACACAGAACCCATCCAAAGATGGTTTCCAGCCCGACAAAATCACTCATATCCTTTTTGATCCGCTCTCTGAGGATGTGTGGAAACAGGTCTACACCGATAATCAAATCAATAGGCGCGGGCTTGTTGTAATACGGGTCAGCCAGGGGGCGATCGAGGCACTGCGTCGGAACCGTGTTAAGAACTGGAGCCGTCGGAATGGCCCCCGACAATTTGGATACGACCAGGGTGGAGACTTCAATCTTGTTCAGCCTGTCACATGGAGGTGACAGCATGGTGTGGCTTGCGCAGCGGACGGCGACACATCACTAGGATGCAACAGGGTGTGATGACGTTCCTTGCAGGTATGGCAATTATGCGCACTGGAGCAGCCCTTCACTTGATGACCGCAAAACAGTTCAAACAGAGTCCCTGCTGTCTAATGGTTTCCAAACGCCTCTGAGCAGGCATGTCAAGAAAACTAGGGCAAAGTCGTATTGGGTGATTCTCCCGATGGCAAAGCTTTGCGGTTTGAGTTGAGCTTTCGCGGGAAACGCTTGAACCTTCATCGTCGCAGAGGATTTGCGGGGGCCACTTGGGATGGCTTGAACACTTGGAACCGACTTATGTTCTTCGGTGGCATCCAGGACACGATACCGATCGGTGAGAAATTGGTTCAGATCGTACCAAGAGGAGACGACAGTCTTGTTTGGCATTGATTGTTCCCACAGGAGGATTGTGGCCTTCGGCAATTTGCTAGTGCATATGGCGATAAGTAAGACATCCCAATTCTCAGTGCTAACACCCGAACGCTCAAGAGCGGTAAGACCCCCTTGGAACGCAGTCTGCAGTTCTCGCAATGCTTTGCCCGACTCTAGTGGCACCGAGGGAATCTGAAGGAGTTGTCTGGCTTGAGTCATGACAAGCAGACGGCTATTTTCGTACCGTGCGGTGAGGTTCTCCCACGCGGCCTGGAAACCTTCATTTGTCAGAGGGGACTTCGCCACGATGGTTCTCGCTTCCCCCGAGTCTTGGCGTTCAAGTGATAGAGCGTCTCCACTTGTGACAAATACAGGTTGGCGATATAAATGGCAGCGAACAAATCGCGGAATGTGGGCCATGCCAGGCTGTCGCCATCAAATGTTTCCACCTCACACGGAGGAACTCTATGCCCCGGAGGCCCCGACGGAGCGGTTGGCTGACGCATAAGACTCGCCATCTCTGCCGAGAGCTGCTCGATGCGTTCTCCGAACAACGTCCCGCATCGCACATACGCCGCGTAAGCGGATTCGTGCTTCGCTTTGATGTGGCTTATGTTGGCTAGGCTGTCCTCGTCTGGTTGGGTCGTCAAGGCCTTGTGACACCGGGAGTATTCCATCTCGACAGTTGCTAGCGGACGTTGACGATACTATGCGCAGTACGTTCAAGTGGCCCCTACGAAACCAGGACAAAGGCTGTTACGCGCGAGCCCAAGCAGATGACTGCCCACCTCCCACCCGACCGACCGAGGGGTGCAGCCGTATAACGCACGGCACGAATCGCGTGGACAAATACACAATAGAAAAAACAGACAAACAAATAACTAAATAATACTATAGCTATCTATTAACTAAATGGGATAGGATAGAAGTTTTAATCATGTTAATAGAAAACTCTGAATCGATTACAGGGAATAGAAGGTTGTAATCAGAGCAGAGGACCCTAAAAGGTTCATGCAGGGCATAGTTAGCAGAACAACGACTTAGGGGTAAAAAAAATATATTAATAAAAGGATGTCTACTCCGTCTACATGGTACCGACAGATTTACCTGAGCTAATAACTCAGGCGAGTCGATATCACCAATTAGGAGCTTGTGCATAAAAATAACACGGTTAACAGTTGAGGAGAGTTACGAAAAAAAGTCATTACCTTACATTTGGTAGTGTTAAGATTTAGTAGATTAAACTGGCACCAGCATTGAAAGTTTTTAAGATCAGCTTCTACCCGACTAAATGAATCTGTATCTTTATAAGTAAGACAAAGCTTGACATCGTCAGCATATATAAGCACATGCGAATGAACAATGACTGATGGAAGATCGTTAATGAACAGTGTAAAAAGCAGAGGACCAAGATGACTACCTTGAGGTACACCAGAAGTCACAGGAACGGAATCGGAAAAAGAAGATTTAAAAAGTACCTTCTGTTTTCTATTTGTTAAATATTCTCGAACCCGAGAAAGGAAAAAGGGTGGAAACCCAATGTCGCTCAGCTTAGAAAGTAATAGGCTATGATTAACGGAATCAAAGGCTTTGCTGAAGTCAGTGTATATGGCATCAGTTTGTTTACCATTTTTGAACCCCTTGATAATTATTGATGTAAATTCTAAAAGGTTAGTGGTTGTAGATCTACGTTTCACAAACCCATGTTGGGATGGCGAAATAATAGAGCTGCAAAAATGTTGCAATTGAGAAGTTATAATTTTCTCAAAAGCTTTCGGAATAGCGGACAATTTTGAGATACCCCTATAGTTAGAGGCATCGGACTTTTTGCCATTTTTATGCAGAGGAATGATATACGACTCCTTCCAAATAGATGGAAAAGAGGAAGATTCGACAGACAATAGAAACAATTTTAAAATGGGTTTACATAATGCGTTTGCACAGAACCTGAGTACACATCCAGGAAGACCATCTGGCCCCGGAGAATAAACAGGTTTAACTAATTTAAGTTCGCTAAGAATAGAACTTTCATCAAACACTGGATTGAAAATGCAATTAGCCTTTTCTAAATGATAAGGATATGGACTTGCTCGGTATTCCGTTGAGGAATAAGTTGTTTTGAAAAAACTCGCAAACATATCGGCAATTGCCTGATCAGTGCTCGCTTTTTTATTTTGAAAAGACAAAAAAGATGGGTGCACAGAGGTCTTACGTTTAGAATTGACAAAATTATAAAATTGTTTAGGGTCAGAAGAAAACTGAAGCTTACACCGCTGAAGATAATTCTTATAGCATTGTGTATTAAGCATCATAAATTTTGAACGAGCGACTGTATACAGAGCATAATCTGATGAACGACGTGTTTTTTGAAACTTCTTATAATATCGTGACTTCACATTTTTCAAATTGGATAACTCACGAGAGAACCAGGGAGGTTTGTTAAGCCGCTCCAGCCTACCAAGAGGCACACAAATATCAAAGAGTGAATTCAGAGTATCATAGAAAAAACAAACAGCTGAGTTCATATCTCTACAATTGTACAGATAAGACCAATCGATAGTGGTAATGTTTTCATTAAGGGTGACAAAATCAGTCTTACGAAAGCACCTAGTTAGAGGTAACTCATTTGAACCAAGTAATGGTGAAAGCAAGGGCAGATCAATTTTTAAATTTAATGTAGAATGAAATTTGTGTTCTGGAAGAAAAAATGGTTCGATCCTAGAAACCTCACAATAAGAAGAATCCAATACAAAAATAAGATCTAACGATTTTCCATTAGAATTTAAGTCAGGATTGACTTGGGATAAAGATAAGCCTAGAAGGCCATCAATAAAGTCATGTGACAAAGAGGGCAGCAACATGGTAGATTCATCTGTTAGTGACCATGCTAAAGCGGGTAAATTCAAATCACCTACAACTATGAGCATGTCTTGACTGGAAACTAAAGAGGATACAAACTGAATTGCCTCTAAATGATTTAAATATACGACCATGTCTGACAATGGTGGAATATAGGAACAAGTAATAAAAGCATTAAAAGATTTAAAATTTACTTTAACACCGACAAACTCAATCTCCTGGGTACTAGAAAATTGAATCATTTCAGATGATAAAGCAGCATCAACAGCTATCAGAACGGCACCACCTATGCGAGAAATCCGATCACGTCTGAATATGGAAAAGTTTGTGGAAAACACCGATGCATCAGCCATATCAGGTTTTAGCCACGTCTCTGTAAATGCTAGAATGTTATGCTCAAAAGAAGGACTATCTACATAGAGATTATGTAGTTTGGATTTCAGTCCTCTAACGTTCTGATAACCCAGGTTAAGGGACGAAGCTAGTTTTTTGACACACCAGCAGATGCTGATGTGGCAGGAATAGTATTAGTTGTTGTTGTTGGCAGGCGAATCAGTTGCCGATTTTTCTTTTTTACAGTATATTCCTTAACTATTATATGTTTCGGCCAAAAATCATCTCGACATATAGTGTCGAAGATATTGGCAGAAACACTAATTTTAAAGGACGAAATGTCCCGAGAATAAGAAAATTTAAACTTCTCCACCGCAATATTCGAGACGTTAACTTTCTTCCGAATATAGGCTATTACATCATCAGATGTGACAACAGGGTCTAGCCTAGAAACAAATATATGTTTCTTTGGTGGTATGCCAACGAGAGGCCGCAGTCCCGAAGCGTCAGCCGTAGCAGTAACGTTGGAAGAGTCACCCACTGCAGCAGTCAACTTGTTTACGGGGCCCTCGATACTTTTAGAACTATCGGCAATTTCCATTGGAATGGGTAATTGCCCGGACACATCGGACACTACAATAGGCATCGATTTTAAGAGATCATTCCCAGGTGATACCGGTAATTCCTTACGAATAGCATTCACAACCGGGCTCTTAAACGATATCAACTGCTGTACATTAGGAGTGGACGGTGCATGAGACCGGTCGGGGACGATAAGAGACGCTGGCGGATCTACAGATACTGAAACACTCCAAAGACTGGTCCTTTTACGTTTCGGAGACTCATTCATAAGCGATAAACTCCTGAACTGAGTCTCCACCGCAGTAAACTCCGCTTGAAGTTTATTAAAACCTGCCCTTAAAGTGTCAAAACTATCTCTAGTCCGCCTCATGAAAGAGCGCATCTCATTCTCGACCTCCCGGCAAGCATCACATCCATATTTTAAGCCACCACCTTTAGCAATAGACTCCTTGATTCTGCCTGTGTAACCTGCACACTTAACGTGAACCGCATTGTCACACAGCCAACAAAGAATATAATCATGGGAGTCAACCGCATTAGTGGCAACTATGCAATTATTTTTTGAGCAGACAACCATTTTATCAAAAAGTTTAATTTAATTAAAAAAGGATATACAAAAAAATAAAAATTCTAAAGGTTAAAAATCTGTGTATAAGAATATACTGACCAGTTCTGACACAAGGGTTAATGTGCAGAGTAAGCCTTCACAACTAAAGGAAAAAAATTACAAGAATACACATAAACAAAAACACGTATCACAGAGTCGTGGGTAGGCAAAAGACGAGAGCGCAAATCAAACAAGAATAGGAAAGAGCGGGAGAGCGCGTCAAATTGAACACATGCAACAACAATTTGTACGCAAGAGCGCGAAAAATAGTTAAAACGGTAACGACACAAAAGCAAAAATAGATAAACAAAACAACAACACCGCTAACGCAAGTATTGCTGTAAGTTTTGATTTTATTTAAATTTAAACAAATACACAAAAGCGACAGCAAGAATTCGCGAAATGAATATAAAATTCGGATGCTGAAAATATTAGCCGATAATGAATTTATGCACAAGTTATAGAACAGAAATTAGTCGCGAGGAAAAAATAAAAGTTGATAAGCGCAAAAAAAAACACTTCCGTTCTCTGCAACGAGTGAAAGTGATGTACGTACATACATAAATCCAAGCATTCGTCCATCAGCACCGATCGTTTGTTTTGTTTTTCTTTCGCGCACAATACTCGCGGTGTGTAAGAAACGTGCGTTTTGTTTCCTTTTTTTCTCGCACAACCACAAACAAAAAAAAAAGTTATTAACGTAATTAAACAACAAAACCAAATTTATAAACAGCGGCCGAGAGCTGTTTTCGGAGTAGTGGTGACACGTGAGTCGAGTCGTGATATCGATAGTCGGCTCAAGCGCGCCAAATTAAACCCCATTATTTCCGATTCCCTTTCGCCTAATAATATATCTGTCCATATTTATAAATTATATATATATACATGCGCGCATATATATATCCGCCCATATTTATAAATAAATACATATATATTTTATCCAGCACTATCGGGCCCATATATATCCGTCCCTATTCACAAATTGTATATATAATTTCCGGCCAGTATTTTGCGCACATATATATATCCTGATCCAGATTTATATAAAAACATATACTTTTTCTTTGCCCTATACATCTTTATTTATATACTTCATCCGCGTGTTTCTCTTATACGTACTCCTATCGTTACTTACAAATCCAGCTAAACTTGTGTTGTAATCACTCCGTTTTATCTACGTGTAATTTTTGATCTGCATTCGTGCGTTCGTTTATTGTTCCGCATATATCCCCATTAAAACGGCTCCGTTTCCAAGCCACGCGTAAGAGAATTATCCCGCAGTCCTGCGGGCACAGTGAGAAAATTCTTGCGCCCTCATACAGTCCACTTCTTTTTTTCGTTGTCTTTCCGAAATCAAAAAGCGCACAAGCGCGGTCTTCGTCGATAAGGACGTCCCCTGAGTATGTCCACGGAGCCGTCCAAGACTGCGCCGAAGTCCAACAGTCTTTCGTCCCCCTCTGCAACTCCGGAGAAGGTTCGGCCTCCGAAGACTCCGGTGACCGCGAAGCGTACGGACATTCCCCGCAAGTCCACGTCTGGTCGCAGCCTCAGCGAATCCCCAAGGTCCCGTCCGTCTTCGTCCAGCCTACCTAAAGGGCACAGATTCTCGGCTAAAGACGCCAGCGAACACAAAGGACGTTCCAAACTTTCAATCCAGGCCCCGGTTCCACACGTTATTGTGACGCACTGTTCTGACATTCCCGTCACCCGATCCGTATCCCAACAGCGTAGAGAACAATCCAGAATGTCCCTCTCCGATTTCGTTCTGGCGTGCGACGCTTTGACTCTGTTCGAAGCTCGTGAGAGTGAAGCTCTAACTTCTGAAGTGCCCTTATTTTCCATTAAAATGCACTTAGAGCAGCTCAAATCCCTTTGGTCAACTGTCGAGATGGAATACTCCCGGTGTCACAAGGCCTTGACGACCCAACCAGACGAGGACAGCCTAGCCAACATAAGCCACATCAAAGCGAAGCACGAATCCGCTTACGCGGCGTATGTGCGATGCGGGACGTTGTTCGGAGAACGCATCGAGCAGCTCTCGGCAGAGATGGCGAGTCTTATGCGTCAGCCAACCGCCCCGTCGGGGCCTCCGGGGCATAGAGTTCCTCCGTGTGAGGTGGAAACATTTGATGGCGACAGCCTGGCATGGCCCACATTCCGCGATTTGTTCGCTGCCATTTATATCGCCAACCTGTATTTGTCACAAGTGGAGACGCTCTATCACTTGAACGCCAAGACTCGGGGGAAGCGAGAACCATCGTGGCGAAGTCCCCCCTGACAAATGAAGGTTTCCAGGCCACGTGGGAGAACCTCACCGCACGGTACGAAAATAGCCGTCTGCTTGTCATGACTCAAGCCAGACAACTCCTTCAGATTCCCTCGGTGTCACTAGAGTCGGGCAAAGCATTGCGAGAACTGCAGACTGCGTTCCAAGGGGGTCTTACCGCTCTTGAGCGTTCGGGTGTTAGCACTGAGAATTGGGATGTCTTACTTATCGCCATATGCACTAGCAAATTGCCGAAGGCCACAATCCTCCTGTGGGAACAATCAATGCCAAACAAGACTGTCGTCTCCTCTTGGTACGATCTGAACCAATTTCTCACCGATCGGTATCGTGTCCTGGATGCCACCGAAGAACATAAGTCGGTTCCAAGTGTTCAAGCCATCCCAAGTGGCCCCCGCAAATCCTCTGCGACGATGAAGGTTCAAGCGTTTCCCGCGAAAGCTCAACTCAAACCGCAAAGCTTTGCCATCGGGAAAATCACCCAATACGACTTTGCCCTAGTTTTCTTGACATGCCTGCTCAGAGGCGTTTGGAAACCATTAGACAGCAGGGACTCTGTTTGAACTGTTTTGCGGTCATCAAGTGAAGGGCTGCTCCAGTGCGCATAATTGCCATACCTGCAAGGAACGTCATCACACCCTGTTGCATCCTAGTGATGTGTCGCCGTCCGCTGCGCAAGCCACACCATGCTGTCTCCTCCATGTGACAGGCTGAACAAGATTGAAATCTCCACCCTGGTCGTATCCAAATTGTCGGGGGCCATTCCGACGGCTCCAGTTCTTAACACGGTTCCGACGCAGTGCCTCGATCGCCCCCTGGCTGACCCGTATTACAACAAGCCCGCGCCTATTGATATGATTATCGGTGTAGACCTGTTTCCACACATCCTCAGAGAGCGGATCAAAAAGGATATGAGTGATTTCGTCGGGCTGGAAACCATCTTTGGATGGGTTCTGTGTGGAGCGATCATGCCTGACCCTCCGGTGGCGCGATTAGGTTTCGCTGCACGGACGCACAGTTGGGCCTCTGCTCGGATAGCATTGCAAAAATATGTTTTTTCATGATCGCGTTTGGCAAAAATGATATATGCAATCGATAGGAATTACTTCAGAGATTATGAATCAGAAAAATTTTTGAAATCGGTTGAGATTCATGGGTGCTAGAAGCGCCCAAAGTTGAGACATTTTTAGTGAAAAGGAAAAAATTATAATTTTTAAAAAAAGTCGCAACTTTAAAACTGAATATTGGGCGATTTCAACAATCGACAACAATTTGGTTTCATCTGAAAAGTATGTTCTTTGTTAATAGCATGTTTTATAAATTTTAATAATTACTTAAATAGTTATTGAACTAGAAGCGTTTAAAAAATACTCTAAATATTGGCGTTTTTTTAACTTTGGTGGAATACAACTAAAAAGGATCAACGAGTATCACTACCGGACTACATACACTAGGTAGGTGAAATATTTACCTATCAGATGTATATAGTCCCAATATGCGGAGAGGTGCGACAGCGATGCGTAAGCCATAAAACTAAGGCAACTTCGCCTAAAAAATGCGCTGCAGGTATAAGGAAAAAGAAGAGCGCATGCGTATTGGCCTGTAGCTTCTTTGTATTTAAATGATAACATTGCGTAATGTTGTTTTGCAAATACTACTTGTTTACATATATGCCTTTCTACAATGATAAATTGCTAATTACCTGCTTTGGAAAAAATGACAAGACAGGTAAATGTTATTTAAGTTGATGAAAAGTTTGTCCTAATTGTGGGTTGGTCGTTTTTATTTCCGTTTACCTAATTGGATGTAAATATTAAGTTGTTTACCTAATTAATACAAAAAGGGTAATACCGATTTTTCATTCTACCTAGTTTATTAAAAAAATATAACATAAAGAGCTAATTATTCCTCTCGTTTGCGACAGTTTATTTTTAACTTCATAAGTGGAAACACCTTAAATCGGGACTGAATAGTATTTGTCAATATAATTCAAGGCAGTTTTATTTAATTGTGTAAAAATGTTGTTAAAGAATGAAAGGATTTTGAAATGGGATTGCTAAAGGAGATGAACGTTTCATTCGAAAACGCTAGTACGGAGCAGTGAAGTGACATCTTTTATAACAGGTGTTAGTCAAGAGATCATCAAAAGGTTGGCTGTTATCTTGAATGTTATAAATTGCAAGGAAATTGTAAATGGTGACAAATTTGCCGAATATACTTCAAAGACTGCTCAACTTTTGACTGAATTGTATCCGCAAAAAAAACTTACCCCAACGGTACATAGGATTTTGGCTCACGGAAAGGATTTAATAGAATATCAGTGTTTACCAATTGGAGAGCTATCCGAAGAAGCACATGAATCTAAAAACAAGGACTACAAAAGGTTCAGATACACTAATACATTAAAAACTTCTCGTCTTAGACAAAATGAAGACCTTTTTAACATGCTAGCAGCCTCTTCGGACCCACTTATTGCATCACCGAGACACGTGCGATCACGAAAGGATTTGGAAAATAGCAACTATAGTCCCGAAATGTTGAGTTTATTAGATATTGATGAAAATATTGAAGATTATTTTGAAGAAAATCAGCCATTAATAGCAAATTTTCAAAAATAACCTAAAAAAAAATTAAAAAAAAATTTTTTTTTTCTTTTTGTAATTGTGTTAAAAAATTAAATTAAAACATTAAAAAATGTCACATAGTCGTCTAAAACAATGAAAAATTCCATTTGTGATTGAAAAAAACCGGGTTTCGATCCATTTTTAAAGGAAAAACATGCTTGGAAATATTTTCTGACTTTGACCTTGAATATTACAGCACCACGAACACCCAGCACTTTTGACAAACATTCATTTTGAAGCTTGAGGTATTCTTTATCATATGCTTTTTAAATTTTTGAAATCGCTTTATTGGTTAAGACGCTATGATTTTTGCAATGCTAAATGCCAGAAGGCCCCACTGTGGGACGCGAGTCAATCCGGAAGCAAAACTTGATGTACTTCTCACCAAGTTTTGGGAGGTGGAAGACCTTCTTGCAAAGCCGGAGAAGGAGGATGACGTCTTCTGCGAGCGGGATTTTCAGGAGACCACCCGAAGAGGGAAGGACGGCCGATATATTGTGTCCCTTCCGTTCAGGGGTCCGAATAGGGTCGACTTGGGTCATTCAAGCCCGATCGCGCTAGCTCAATTCCTGCGGAATGAAGCACGCCTTCTCAAGGATCCCGTCCTAAAAACACAGTACGATGCCATAATTCAAGAATACGAGGGATTGGGCCATATGAGTCAGGTAACGCCGCCTCAAGATGGGAAAAACTTTTATCTCCCCCATCACGCGGTGTTCAAGCCCGATAGCACCACCACCAAGGTACGCGTGGTATTCAACGCGTCAAGCCCCTCCACACGACGCGTCAGCCTTAACGATGTCTTTCACTCCGGGCCTACTTTTCAAGCCGATCTCACGCTTCAGGTACTGAAATGGCGTTTCTTTCAGATCGTTTTCAACGCTGACATAACGCAGATGTATCGACAAATCCGAGTCGACCCCAGGCATACCCCCTTTCAGCGGATCCTCTACCGAGATCGCTGCGGCAATATTCAGGACTATGAGCTACAAACCGTCACGTTTGGGGTTAACTGCGCGCCGTTCTTGGCGATCCGAGTCCTTTTACAACTGGCACAAGACGTGCAAGCGATGTACCCTCAGGCGAGCGAAATCCTTCGGAACTACATGTATGTTGATGATGTCCTTGCCGGCGCTCATACTGAAGACGACGCCGGTCTCGCCATACGAGAGCTTCAAGCTGCCCTCCAATCTGCAGGCCTCCCGCTTCGGAAGTGGACTTCCAATAAGAAGGAAGTACTTCAAGCTATCCCGAGAGAGCACCTGTTGCGAGAGGACTTCCTCGAGCTGGAAGACGCGGACACGGCAAAAACCTTGGGAATCCGCTGGCAAGCCGCCGAGGACGTCTTCTTCTTCACCGTAGCGGACCCACCATTGCAGGAGTCGATCTCCAAGAGGCAGGTGCTGTCCCATATCGCCAAACTCTTCGACCCCGCTGGCTGGCTAGCCCCATTTGTTATCCGAGAGAAGATATTCATGCAGCAAATCTGGCTAACCGAACTGGGCTGGGATGACGCTCTGCCACCTCTCCTGCTGCAGCAATGGCACGAGTTCCTGCAGGATTACCCAGGCCTCAGTCACATCCGCATCCCCCGTTGGCTAAACACCAGCGATACGCTCTCGTGGGAGCTTCATGGCTTCTGTGACGCATCCCAGAAAGCGTATGGAGCAGCCCTATATGTGCGGGTTCGGTATCGCGATCAAGTAAGTGTCCAGTTATTAACGGCTAAGACACGCGTGGCTCCAGTCAAAACGCCACCAAGCTTGATATAATGAAGGCATTTCTCCAGCACATTTTATCCTGGCAGTTCATTCCGCCGAGCGCGCCCCATATAGGAGGACTATGGGAAGCAGGGGTCAAAAGTTTTAAAACAATATTTTACAAGTCCTCCTCTACTGTCAAGTACACGTTCGAGGAACTCTCCACTCCTGTGTAGGATCGAAGCGTGCCTAAACTCCAGGCCAATTTCCCCCATGAGCGAGGATCCAGAGGATCTGCTGGCACTAAGCTCCACAAACGGAACAAGTGGAAATCATAGTAGTCTTCAGACCGGCGATCTCGTGATGGTGTCTGAAGATAAACTCCCCTTCAACGAGTGGCGCTTAGCGCGCTCTTTCCTATTCTTGTTTGATTTGCGCTCTCGTCTTTTGCCTACCCGCGACTCTGTGATACGTGTTTTTGTTTTTGTGTATTTTGGTAATTTCTTTAGTTGTGAAGGCTTACTCTGCACATTAACCCTTGTGTCAGAACTGGTCAGTATATTCTTATACACAGATTTTTAACCTTTAGAATTTTTATTTTTTTGTATTTCCTTTTTTAATTAAATTAATTAATTTTTGATAAAATGGTTGTCTGCTCAAAAAATAATTGCATAGTTGCCACTAATGCGGTTGACTCCCATGAGTATATTCTTTGTTGGCTGTGTGACAATGCGGTTCACGTTAAGTGTGCAGGTTACACAGGCAGAATCAAGGAGTCTATTGCTAAAGGTGGTGGCTTAAAGTATGGATGTGATGCTTGCCGGGAGGTCGAGAATGAGATGCGCTCTTTCATGAGGCGGACTAGAGATAGTTTTGACACTTTAAGGGCAGGTTTTAATAAACTCCAAGCGGAGTTTACTGCGGTGGAGACTCAGTTCAGGAGTTTATCGCTTATGAATGAGTCTCCGAAACGTAAAAGGACCAGTCTTTGGAGTGTTTCAGTATCTGTAGATCCGCCAGCGTCTCTTATCGTCCCCGACCGGTCTCATGCACCGTCCACTCCTAATGTACAGCAGTTGATATCGTTTAAGAGCCCGGTTGTGAATGCTATTAGTAAGGAATTACCGGTATCACCTGGGAATGATCTCTTAAAAACGATGCCTATTGTAGTGTCCGATGTGTCCGGGCAATTACCCATTCCAATGGAAATTGCCGATAGTTCTAAAAGTATCGAGGGCCCCGTAAACAAGTTGACTGCTGCAGTGGGTGACTCGTCCAACGTTACTGCTGCGGCGACGCTTCGGGACCGTGGCCTCTCGTTGGCATACCACCAAAGAAACATATATTTGTTTCTAGGCTAGACCCTGTTGTCACATCTGATGATGTAATAGCCTATATTCGGAAGAAAGTTAACGTCTCGAATATTGCGGTGGAGAAGTTTAAATTTTCTTATTCTCGGGACATTTCGTCCTTTAAAATTAGTGTTTCTGCCAATATCTTCGACACTATATGTCGAGATGATTTTTGGCCGAAACATATAATAGTTAAGGAATATACTGTAAAAAAGAAAAATCGGCAACTGATTCGCCTGCCAACAACAACAACTAATACTATTCCTGCCACATCAGCATCTGCTGGTGTGTCAAAAAACTAGCTTCGTCCCTTAACCTGGGTTATCAGAACGTTAAAGGACTGAAATCCAAACTACATAATCTCTATGTAGATAGTCCTTCTTTTGAGCATAACATTCTAGCTTTTACAGAGACGTGGCTAAAACCTGATATGGCTGATGCATCGGTGTTTTCCACAAACTTTTCCATATTCAGACGTGATCGGATTTCTCGCATAGGTGGTGCCGTTCTGCTAGCTGTTGATGCTGCTTTATCATCTGAAATAATTCAATTTTCTGGTACCCAGGAGATTGAGTTTGTCGGTGTCAAAGTAAATTTTAAATCTTTTAATGCTTTTATTACTTGTTCCTATATTCCACCATTGTCAGACATGGTGGTATATTTAAATCATTTAGAGGCAATTCAGTTTGTATCCTCTTTAGTTTCCAGTCAAGACATGCTCATAGTTGTAGGTGATTTGAATTTACCCGCTTTAGCATGGTCACTAACAGATGAATCTACCATGTTGCTGCCCTCTTTGTCACATGACTTTATTGATGGCCTTCTAGGCTTATCTTTATCCCAAGTCAATCCTGTCTTAAATTCTAATGGAAAATCGTTAGATCTTATTTTTGTATTGGATTCTTCTTATTGTGAGGTTTCTAGGATCGAACCATTTGTTCTTCCAGAAGACAAATTTCATCCTACATTAAATTTAAAAATTGATCTGCCCTTGCTTTCACCATTACTTGGTTCAAATGAGTTACCTCTAACTAGGTGCTTTCGTAAGACTGACTTTGTCACCCTTAATGAAAACATTACCACTATCGATTGGTCTTATCTGTACAATTGTAGAGATATGAACTCAGCTGTTTGTTTTTTCTATGATACTCTGAATTCACTCTTTGATATTTGTGTGCCTCTTGGTAGGCTGGAGCGGCTTAACAAACCTCCCTGGTTCTCTCGTGAGTTATCCAATTTGAAAAATGTGAAGTCACGATATTATAAGAAGTTTCAAAAAACACATCGTTCATCTGATTATGCTCTGTATACAGTCGCTCGTTCAAAATTCATGATGCTTAATACACAATGCTATAAGAATTATCTTCAGCGGTGTAAGCTTCAGTTTTCTTCTGACCCTAAACAATTTTATAATTTTGTCAATTCTAAACGTAAGACCTCCGTGCACCCATCTTTTTTGTATTTTCAAAAAAAAAAAGCGAGCAGTGATCAGGCAATTGCCGATATGTTTCCGAGTGTTTTCAAAACAACTTATTCCTCAACGGAATATCGAGCAAGTCCGTATCCATATCATTTAAAAAAGGCTAATTGCATTTTCCAGTGTTTGATGAAATTTCTATTCTTAGCGAACTTAAACTAGTTAAATCTGTTTATTCTCCGGGGCCAGATGATCTACCTGGGTGTGTACTCAGGTTCTGTGCAAACGCATTATGTAAACCCATTTTAAAATTGTTTCTATTGTCTGTCGAATCTTCCTCTTTTCCATCTATTTGGAAGGAATCGTATATCATACATCTCCATAAATGCAAAAAGTCCGAAGCCTCTAACTATAGAGGTATCTCAAAATTGTCCGCTATTCCGAAAGCTTTTGAGAAAATTATAACTTCTCAATTGCAACATTTTTGCAGCTCTATTATTTCGCCATCCCAACATGGGTTTGTGAAACGTAGATCTACAACCACTAACCTTTTAGAATTTACATCAATAATTATCAAAGGGTTCAAAAATGGTAAACAAACTGATGTCATATACACTGACTTCAGCAAAGCCTTTGATTCCGTTAATCATAGCCTATTACTTTCTAAGCTGAGCGACATTGGGATTCCACCCCTTTTCCTTTCTTGGGTTCGAGAATATTTAACAAATAGAAAACAGAAGGTACTTTTTAAGTCTTCTTTTTCCGATTCCATTCCTGTGACTTCTGGTGTACCTCAAGGTAGTCATCTTGGTCCTCTGCTTTTCACACTATTCATTAACGATCTTCCATCAGTCATTGTTCATTCGCGTGTGCTTATGTATGCAGACGATGTCAAGCTTTGTCTTACTTATAAAGATACAGATTCATTTAGTCGGCTACAAGCTGATCTTAAAAACTTTTATTCCTGGTGCCAGTTTAATATTTCCATGTTTCCACCACGGTCGCAAAGGCCATGAGTATTCTGGGTTTCATTAAAAGATGTTCAAAAGAAAGTTCTTTTTACTTCGCTTGTTCGTCCTATTTTAGAGTATGGATGCATTTGGTCACCCCAATATGAGTCGCACTAGATTAGATTTGAATCCGTTCAAAAGCAGTTCTTGCTATTTGCTCTTCCTGGCTTAAGCTAGGATCGCAATGCCAATTTCCCTTCGTATTCTAGTAGACTTCTCTTGATTAACCTTCCTTCCTTAACTAACCGTAGAATTATGCTTGGTGTTATTTTTATGCACAAGCTCCTAATTGGTGATATTGACTCGCCTGAGTTATTAGCTCAGGTAAATCTGTCGGTACCATGTAGACTGAGTAGACATCCTTTGATACCTTTAGCCCTTAGTCGTTGCTCTTCTAACTATGCCATGCATGAACCTTTTAGGGTCCTCTGCTCTGATTACAACTATTTCCTATAATTGGCTCAGAGTTTTCTATTAATGTACTTAATACATACAGATACATGTTTCTTATCCCATTTAGTTAATAGATCGCTATAGTATTATTTGTTTGTCTGTTTTTTCTATTGTGTATCTGTCCACGCGATTCGTGCCGTGCGATTATACGGCTGCACCCCCGCGGATACGCGCGTAATTGGGCAATGGAAATAATTCGAACACATAAGAAATCGCGGTGAACACTTTGATTACTATTTTTTTTTTTTTGTTAACACTTTAATAATTTCTGTATCTTTTAAACTTTTACGCGGACTTGGCGAACAGCTGTGGAAAATACATGCACATGTGAGTGTAACGACTTTTACATATGTCTGTATGTATGTAACAAAAAAAGATGGAATTGGACAAGTGCGAAAGAGGAAAAAAAAACTACATAAGCCTTGTAGTTGTGGAATGGAAAATAGAACGTTGGACAAACACGTTAAGGATTGGGAACTACCATGTAACCTTGGAATAGGTCAGGTATGTACATACAATATATGTATATAAAAGTGTGTAGGACGCTATGGAAGAGCGGGAAAACCTCACACTTTTATTCGTATGTAGGGGCAAATGAAATGAATAATGAAATTTTGTACTTGTAAGGAATTCCGCCGATGCAAGCTGGAGGAGCGGAAGGATCCAAATCAAATACAATAGTTGGCGGGTGCCAATTTCTTCGAGTGGTGAGCGAGTGATGAATTAATAACGCGCGATAACTTCGGTTAAAAAACTTATGCTTTATTATTAAATAATCACAGGTAGTCCGACACACACGAAATGTTTCGGGTTAAAATATACAAATTCGAGATAGCAAAATGTGAAGGAAAAGAACGGGTGTTCGGGTGAAAAACTCGTACTGGAATAAAATGGCGATGCCCATCAGGAAAATCAAGTCACTCCTCCTGGTGTGACCGTAGATGCCGAGGATCAAAAAACCCTCCTCACTCCTCACTGCTCTTCGCCGCTCACTGCTGTTCACCCGGTGGCGTGAACAATTCGGATGCTGGAAATATTAGCCGAAAATGAATTTACAAGTTATAGAAAAGAAATTAATGGCGAGAAAAAAAATAAAAGTTGATAAGCGCAAAAAAACCACGTCCGTTTTCTGCAACGAGTGAAAGTTTTTTATGTCATGCTTAGACAGTTTACAAAATGTTACGTGAATGTTGGTATCGCCATGTATCACACGGTAAATAATCACCTTCTTACATAAAAGTTTAATTCTAGGGTAATCTATAATTATATGGCTGGTGCTATCGGACTGAAATATTTTAATGTTGGACACTGCCATTAAATTGACTATGAAGACTGTTGTGAACTGTTCGGTAAAAATAGATTTTAAATCTTGGCAAGTGTGACAGTAAGCATAAGGTCCTGAATTTCTGTAATTAGCATTCTATTTCTTGCTAGTAACGTTTCGTATAAGTGTAGGATATCGGTAATTTTACCACTTCTGGATTGTATTATTTTATTAACAGTATTTGTAAGTAAATTAATTTGCCTTTGACTTTCTGTGTTAACTATTATTTGTCTATTGTTAGATTGAAATAGGTGTGCTTCTGTTATTTTAATTCTTTCCAAATCTGCCGCATCAGGCTTTCCTGCCACAACCTATAGCGCTGTGCCCAAAAAATCTAGACTTGCTATCCTGTGGTGTATCATTTCCGCGGACAAAAGATTTTTAACATGTTTTATGTCTACTTCTTTAAATTTTCGCATGTTCGACAAGGGAAATAACTCAGCCAGTTTTATCTTATCGTCTATGATTTTCGTGAATTCGGTCAGGTTCGTCGAGTGTCTTAGATAGCGGCGTTACTCCCATGTTAAAACATTGCCGTCTAGCACGGGAATGTAATTTGCATTATAGTAGTAGGTAATGCGTGCCCCTGCTGCGGCTAGGACTGACAGTATTAACGTGATTAACCTGTGGGGAATGTAGACAAGGACTATCGTGACTTTGTGGTTTAGTTTTATGGTTATAAGTATGTGTAAAGGATGGTTTCAAATTTAGTTTGTTTGTCAGAAGAATACTACATTCTGCGTTAATAATTCTTAGTTTTTCGTTTACGGTTCTGTGGAATCTTTCCACATCTGAGACACCATTTTTTCTCGATGATATACTTATATTATCGTTTTCCGATTGTAGCCAATTTTGAAGTGCTATACAAAAGAAAGGTGAGTCCTTATCTGCTTTTAATTTCTATGGGTTTACGTTATATCGTTAAAGATTTTTATGATTGCCCTTTTTGTTTCAAGCCAATCTCTACTTTTAACTTCAACTAAAGGCGCGTACTTTCAGTAAATATCTATACATGATAAAAATCGTTGATTGTCAATTAAATAGAAACCATTCACGTATTTTTCTCTAGCGTTAAGAATCTCTGGGGTGGTTTCAAATGTTAATTTAGTATTTCAATTTTCTGATTTTGATAAATTCCATATAAAAAAATGATAAATTCATTAATGTAGTTTTGATTTAGTTTTTGATAGTCTGGATAGTAAGTGGTTCTTAAAGTTTTTGTTTGACTGTCTGGACTAATTAATAATCTGTGTCGTTTTGAATGTAAAGTGCGTTATTATTAGAGCATAAATATTTTTTTATAATTTGTTTAGCAAGCTGATTGGTTAATTCTGCATATGATATTTCTATTCTCGTTTTGTGAAAATAGTGAGTAACGTTAGTTTTATTTGAAATGGCTATTAGGTTTTCATTATCTTCTTGACCACTATGTATTGTAGCCAAATTGTCGTTGCCCATACGATAGATAGTAGTTCCTTTTCTATGACTGAATAATTAAGTTCATTTTCGTTAAGTGTTATACTAGCATTAGAAATAGGTCTATGGTCTAGTGAGATGAAAGCACCTAAAGCTATTGCTATCATCTGTGGTTAAAAAAAATGATTTTTTGAAATCGGGATATGCAAGTTTACGGATCGTTCATAAGGAGATATTTTAATTTTTCAAAGGATGAAATATAATGTGAGTCGTTTATGTTAATTTTAGCTGCTTTTTTTAATCCAAGAGTTAAAGGCTTTGTATTATGTGCAAAGTTTGCTATGAGTTTCCGGGAGAATCTGCATAATACTGAGAATGATTTTATTTCTTTTGGTGTTTTAGGGATCGGATATTTCAGAATTGCTTTGACTTTATCTGTGTTTGGTTTGATGCCTTCTGTGGTTAGAACGTGACCTAAAAATTCTGTTTCCATTTTCAAGAACTCGCACTTATCTAATTAGCGTTGCGCAATTTAGCAACAACTATTGTTAGTGATGCCAAATGTTCGTCCAATGAGGTGAAATAAACAATTATATTGTCTAAATAGACTAAACAATCTTTATAGATCTTTTCATAATTGTTCATACATCTTTGGAATGTTGCTGGTGCATTTTTTAGCCCGAATGCCATTCGCGTGTACTCGTAATGACCATGTTTAGTGGTTTTTTCGATTGATTTAGTGTCCATTTGGATTTGGTTGTGAAATATTGACATTTTCCAAGTTTGTCTAATATTTCATCCATTACCGGTATTGGAAACTTCTCATCGTCAGTAATCTCATTCAGATTACGATATTGGATATCGCTAAATTCATGCAAAATTTTCTTTAACTTTTCTACTTCTAAATTTTAAGTGATCTAGTCTAAATTCTTAACTTTCCTCGATACTGTAATTTATTTCCTGTGTGAATGCTTAATTCTCGAACTCTAGGGGAGGATAAGGTATTGATATTTCTTTTTCTTTCTCTTTATTGGTGAATTTGAAATAGAGTTTATATAGAAGCCAGAAGCTTCTGCTCTCTGACGTGGCGGTTGTGTTTTTATCAATATTTATTGCTTTCTTTCAATTTTTAATTGTGCTTTGTTTGTTTACGCTTTTGCTGGTGTGAATTGCTTGACACCCTTGAGTTCTATTTGCAAAATTCGCCAAATTAAACTGTTTTTTTCGTGATTAGTGTTTGGTGCATTGAATTTTTTTTTTTGTTTTGCTTCTGTTTTTTTTTTTGTTCCTCTCTCGTCATTGCTTCTGCAGTTGGTCACCTCATCTCCCCGATATACCATCAGTGACAGTGTTTTTGTGTTCTCTCTTCTTTGTGCTTGTGCTCAGCTTGTCTCCCAGCTCGGCTCTCAAAGCTCGGCTTATAACTGTTCTTGCACTTTTTCTTGTGCTGTGCACTCTAACTCTAGCTGTCTCTTTGTAATTATTGTTTTTTTTAGTTTTTCAATGGCTTGTTGTCTACCTACTTGCAAGCATTCTGATCGCTATGATGATCAGTATAGAGCAATATCTTGTTGGCTCTGCAATAATCTTATTCACTTAAAATGTGCTGTTCTCAACAGCCGCGTCTACGACAAATTTTTTGGTTTGTCTGTGTTTAAGCCTGAGCTTGGCTTAATGCGCTGGACTTGCTCATCTTGTGCCGTTTAAAGTTTATTTTTAAAAAAAACTGTCCAAACAACTGTCTAACGAGTGTGACTCTAACGTACATTTATTGTCGTAATTCAAGTTCGTTACACCTTCTGAGAAGTTGCCCAACAAATGTACCCTTGAGTTGCCTCATAAACAGTCACCAGCACTTTCAATTACATCTTCTCCCATATTACTTTCGCCCACACCATCTTTTTGTCCCTCTTTATGGTCTTCTTTTCAGATTCAAGTACCCAGTACAAACCCTGGTGTATGCTCCTCCGCCACTACTAACTGTGCCTCATCGCAAACAATTATTTATCTCTACGCTTGCACCAGATACTTCTGAGTCGTCCGTGGCAGTTTACATGGTAATATATGCCCTGCTAAGGCTTTAATTCAAAAGTTTAAGTTTTCTAGGCCTGGCGAGATATCCTCTTTTAAAATTACTGTACCAAATGAGTATTTCTCAGCTATGGTTGACCCTAATTTTTAGCCAGAGGCCTAGTTGTACACGAGTTTGCGCCCAATAAGCGCTCTCGTCCGTTGCCTGTCCACCTTCCTAATTTATCTTCTGCTTCAAAAAACTAATAACGTCTAGTCCTTGCATTCATTATTAAAATGTAAGAGGTCTTCTTACCAAGCTCTCGAAACTGTTCTGTGATAACCAAACCTTTTCGGCTGACATATTAGCTTTTTCTGAAACTTGGCTTCACTCCTCTGTTTTGGATAACGAAATTTTTTTCTAATTATTTAATTTCTTATATGCTTGATCTTGATGGTCGTCGTGGCGGTGGTGTACTCATTGCTGTCAACTCAAATCTGTGCTCAATTGATCTCCCCTTAGGTATTTCTTGTTTATATATTCCTCCAGCTTCTGATATCATGATCTACATGCACCATGCTGATGCCTAGTCGTCTTAAAGATCGTGATTTTCTTAGGTGATTTTAACTTGCCTAATATTTTTTGGCTGGTTGATGATAATCTATCTTTCTTAATTCCTTCATCTCAACATGTTTTTCTTGATAGCCCACTTGAATGTCGGCAATATAAGCTGAATTATTTTCTTAACTATTCTAAAAAAATCATTGATCTTGTTTTTGTCTCAGATCCCACTGTTAATTCTGTATTACAAACACAGCCCGTTGTGATGCCTGAAGATCCTTATCACCCTACCATTAAAGTTACTATTTCTTACAATTCCGTTACTAATTCATTTAAAAACATCTCAAATTCTCGTCGTAGATGTTTTTGTAAAACAAATTTCAATCTTCTTAACAGCCTTATTTTCTCTTTTGATTGGTCGCTTCTTTTTCAGTGCTGTGATATAGATTGTGCAGTGAATTTTTTCTTCTCTGCTCTTAATTCTCTAATTGATAAATGCGTTCCTTATGTGAATGTCTCTATATTTTATATTTTATTTTGTATTTATTTCAAAATCGTTGCTTAGTTCATTTAGTTTACCAATTTGTTATACCTTGTTAGCTTGCGTATTATAAAGGGTTGTACCTGCGTAAATAAAGATATCCGCTGGTGTTCTGTTTGTCGTTAGATGTTTAGTTTTATGGTTACATGTGTAAAGGGTAGTTTCAAATTTAGTTTGTTTGTCTTCTATACTACATTCTGCGTTAATAATTCTTAGTTTTTCGTTTACGATTCTGTGGAATCTTTCCACATCTGAGACACCATTTTTGCTCGATGGTATACTTATATTATCGTTTTCCGATTGTAGCCAATTTTGAAGTGCTATACAAAAGACAGGTGAGTCCTTATCTGATTTTAATTTGTATGGGTTTACGTTATATCGTTAAAGATTTTTATGATTGCCCTTTTTGTTTCAAGCCCATCTCGACTTTTAACTTCAACTAAAGGCGCGTACTTTCAGTAAATATCTATTCATGATAAAAATCGTTGATTGTCGATTAAATAGAAATCATTCACGTATTTTTCTCTAGCTTTAAATGTCTCTGGGGTGGTTTCAAAGGTTAATTTAGTATTTCGATTTTCTGATTTTGATAAATTCCATATAAAAAAATGATAAATTCATTAATGTAGCTTTGAATTAGTTTTTGATAGTCTGGAATAGTAAGTGGTTCTTAAAGTTTTTATTTGACTGTCTGGAATAATTATGTATTTCAAAATACGCTTCTTGAAATGTTTGAAAATCTGTGTCTTATCTGTGGTTAATTCTGCATATGATATTTCTATTCTCGTTTTGTGCAAATAGTGAGTAACGTTAATTTTTATACCCTGAACAATTTTATAATACCCTCTGCAAGGTATTATAAAATTGTTCAGATGTTTGTTATGCACAGAAGGAGACGTTTCTGACCCCATAAAGTATATATATTCTTGATCAGCACAAGAAGCTGAGTCTATATAGCCATATCCGTCTGTCCGTCCGTGCGTATGCGTTTTACTTAGCCATCTTAAGAGCTATCTGGATGAAATTTTTTATTACCCTGGGATCGGACTACTATATCATATAGCTCTAGAACAAACATTTTTGCAAAAATTGGAGTATCCTAATGAAATTGACCAATATGATAGTATTTGATATAAAATCTCAGATCCCAAAATTCGAATCTGAACGGAAATTAGAACACAAGTTACAGTCAATACAAATCGGTTTAAGCGCTCCCGTCAGCACCTCTTGTTGCCTACTACGTCATCATCAAACCAAACAGAGCACATGCATACAGACACACAGACGCAGCGCAGTCTTATGCGTTCCGTCATCAGTGGCCGAGATCATCTTGAATGTTGGCAACCTTAAGATAGGATTTTCTGTGTGTCGCATCCGCAAAAACACATCGGCGGTCAGGTGTTATAGGTGTCTAACGTTCGGCCATGTAGCAGCTCGCTGTTCGGACCCGGTGGACAGGACAAACTGGTGCCTGAGATACGGAGGCAAGGATCACAAGGCGAAGGAGTGCAGTAACGCACTTAACTGCTGTCTATGCGAGACGGCCGGCAAAAGAAATAGAGCCCATGCGGCCGGTAGCCAGCGATGCCCATCAACGACGGGAGTACCACGATAAGGGCCACCAAAATGAGTAGATTCCTCCTGCTGAATCTTAACCACTGCAAGGCAGCACACAACCTACTTGCGCAGATCATGCATGAAGTCAAAGCGGATCTCGCGATCATAAGCGAGCCTTCAGAAGAAAGTCCACCGGCAATTGGGTGGCCAGTACCTCCGGTAAGGCTGCACTCTGGTCATGCGGCGCCTCGCCGATCCAATTGCGACACCCTATGGCAGGAGAGCACTTTGTACGCGCACAGGTAGACGGAAAGTGGGTCTATAGCTGCTACCTGCCCCCAGCCCCAGAGCGCTCGACGAGATAGTCAACGACGCGCGCTCTCGCAATCCCCTCGTTATTGCAGGGGACTTCAACGCATGGGCCCTTGACTGGGGGAGCACGGTTACCAATGCGAGAAGACGCTCGCTTCTGGAAGCCTTTGCATCACTGGACGTAGCCCTTCTGAACAGAGGGTCACGCTTCACATTCAGCAGTGCAAACGGCGGGTCCGTCATAGACCTCACCTTCGTAAGCGGTGGGCTATTTAGGTCTTCATCATGGAGCGTTGGTGAAATCTACACGGGCAGCGACCACGAGGCGATAATATTCTCGATAGGTGTCACCCAACCCCGTCGGGTGGCGCCGCCCCAAAGCAGGGTATACAAGAGCGACACTCTGGACGTAAGAGCCTTCGCCGATGCATTGGCAGCACACGAGTGGACCCAGAGCAGAGAAGGTACCTAGCCTCTAGGCGGCGTTACCAGAGAGCAAGGAAACGAGGATTGGAGACATGGCCGCAACTATGAGCAGCCTATAGCGCATGTAGGAAGGAGTTGAAGAAGGCTATATATGAAGCGAAGCGGCAAGTGTACCTCAGTCTCTGCGACACGGCCGATCAGGACCCTTGGGGCAAGGCGTATAAGATCGTGGTCAAGCGAGTCTACGCCAACAGATTCTCTTCTCCTACTGAAGCCAGCGAGTTGGAACGTATTGTCTGCGATCTCTTCCCCCAGCGTGCGGACTCCCTAAATTGTAGGCGCGTTGAACATGTTGATTCCCGCTACCACGTCCCAGTCACCACCGATGAAGTGCTTGCGGCCGCCAAGTCGCTGAAACAAAACAAGGCCCCGGGCCCGGATTGCATCCCCAACCATGCATATCGGCTGGCAATGGCAACTCGCCCGGAATTATTAGCGGCAACCTTCGACTAGTGCCTGAAGGAGGGAGTATTCCCATCTCAGTGGAAGCTGCAAAAGCTGGTGCTGCTCCTCAAGCCTGGGAAACCAGCAGAGGTAGCGTCGTCATATCGCCCAATCTGCCTCATGGACACCGTGGGTAAGGTGCTGGAAAGCATCAGTATGGATTTCGCAAGGCAAGGTCCACATTAGACGCGGTCAGCAGAGTTGTGAGTACAGCGGCCGATGCTATTAAGGGCTCTCGATGGAAAGGAGGTGCGAAGGAATACTGCCTGGTGATCACCCTGGATGTGAAGAATGCCTTCAACACGGCGGATTGGGGCTGCATTCTTGATGCTGCCAGAAGCTTCGGGATTCCTTCGTACCTGTACGAGGTGATATGGAGCTTCTTTTTAGGGAGAAAGCTGGTGTACGCTGCGTCGACAGGTGTCCGCAGGAGTACCTCAGGGCTCTGTTCTGGGTCCCCTTCTGTGGAACATCATGTACGATGGCATACTTCGACTGGACATGCCGAGTAGGTGTCAGCTAGTCGGCTACGCGGACGATGTCGCGGTTGTAGTGGTGGGCAAGGAACTGAAGGATGTAGAGTCAATGGCAAATACAGCCATTGCATCCATCACGAACTGGCTGTGCTCGGTGGGCCTAGTACTAGCGGCGCACAAGACAGAAGCGGTACTAATTAGCAGCCGGAAATTAGTGGAAACGGCCACCGTTACAATAGACGGCATCGAGGTGAAATCGGCTAGAGCAATTCGCTACCTAGGAGTGTGGCTCGACACAAGATTGTATTTCCGAGAACACCTAATGGCGGTACAGCGGAATCGGGGAGAGCACTCGCCAGGATTATGCTCAACACAAGAGTGCCCAGACAGGAGCGGAGAATGTTGCTGATGAGTGTGGTAAAATCACAAATACTGTACGCAGCCCAGATCTGGGCACCGGCCGTGGAGGTCGAAAGCTACCACCGCCTCATCAGTCCGAGGCATGTCCTGCGTGCCCTGAAGGAGCAATTTAGGACACCCACCACGTTGTATTCAGTTGCGGCCGCTTTAGTGTGGATAGACAGCGGGTTGAGCGAGCGATCGGACAATCCCTATCGGAGGCTAGCCTGGTACACAGCATGCTGGAAAGCGAGGTTAACTGGGTGGCGGTGAGCGCCTACATCGGAGTCGTCATGCGCGAACTTAGGAGACTGGAGCGAGAGAGGGTCGGTTCCGCATAGAAGTTGCCATAACCCCGGCGAAGCAGTTCCCAATGGGACGTACCGCCGGGCGGGCATCTTTTATGTATTCATGTTCCTTTCAGTTTGTTGTATTTTGTTGGTTTATATGTTAATAAATGAATTAAAAAAAAAAACAAAAAGACACAGACGCAGCGCTACACGAACTGTATGTGTATGGGTGTTGCGCTTTGCTTAGGGAATGATGGAAGAAGAAGAAAAATTTGTAGTAAAAAGAGAATTAATTTGAATGTTTTGTTTGTGTGTTGATGAATTGAGAAAGAAAGAAATTTTCAAATGTAAAAAAATTATTGCAAAGGACTGCAAGGGTATATAAACTTCGGCATTGCCGAAGTTAGCTTCTTTGATATTTTTATTTGCAATGGCTATTAGGTTTTCATTATCTTCTTGACCGCTATGTATTGTAGCTCTAGAACTACCAATTTTTTCACATAAAATATGTTCTTCTATTTTTATTTTGGAAAGGGCGTCTGCCACATAATTCTCTTTTCCTGGTAAGTATTTTATTTTGTAATCGAATTCGTTCAATTTTATCTTCCATCTCTGTCATTTCATGTTAGGTTCTTTTATATTGTCCAACCAGACAAGGAGTTTATGGTCATTTACGATTCCAAATTGTCTACCAAAGAGGTACGCTTAAAATATTTCGTTGCCCATACGATAGATAGTAGTTCCTTTTCTATGACTGAATAATTAAGTTCATTTTCCTAAAGTGTTCTACTAGCATTAGAAATAGGTCTATAGCCTATTGAGATGAAAGCACCTAAAGCTATATTGCTAGCATCTGTGGTTAAAAAAAATGATTTTTTGAAATCGGGATATGCAAGTATATGATCGTTCATAAGGAGATATTTTAATTTTTCAAAGGATCAAATATGTGAATAGGGATTATCGAAGAGAAAGAAAATAACCCAATCTTCATTCGTTGAATTCAAAATATGAACTGATTTTATTTACAAAAGTACGGAGTTTATATAGGATTATCTTAGGCTCTAGTAGGTAACAATTGTTCTTAGAAGATCTTATTTTTGACTCACACCCACGTATTTGGGGGTTGAAAAATTATTATTTTGGGCACATCGTCGGCCACTTACATACTTTCGTTGTGATCTTTTGGGTTAGTTTAGAATTACAAGTGTTTTTCCGACACCGAGTGTGGCAGATTGTAATTCTAGTCATATGCTAGGTTAGTTGTTTGGTACAAAGGTACAGTTGTATTGTATTTTCTTTAGTGCATCTGATTTGGTGAAGCCAGTTCAGATGCACACGATGTTTGTTCTTAAACAATGTGGGTCGTTTATGTTAATTTTAGCTGTTTTCTTTAATCCAAGAGTTAAAGGCTTTGCAATATGTGCAAAGTTGGGGAGAATCTGCATAATGCTAAGAAAGATTTTATTTCTTTTGGGGTTTTAGGGATCGGAAATTTTAGAATTGTTTTGACTTTATCTGTGTTTGGTTTGATACCTTCTGTGGTTAGAACGTGACCTAAAAATTCTGTTTCCATTTTCAAGAATTCGCATTTATCTAAGTGTAGTTTTAGATTAGCGTTGCGCAATTGAGCAACAACTTTTGTGATGCCAAATGTTCTTCCAATGAGCTGAAATAAACAATTATATTTTCTAAATAGACTAAACAATCTTTATAGATCTTTTACTAATTGTTCATACATCTTTGGAATGTATGGAATGAAATCCATTTGGATTTGGTTGTGAAATATTGACATTTTCCAAGTTTGTCTAATATTTTATCCATTACCGGTATTGTAAACTTCTCATCATCAGTAATCTCATTCAGATTACGATAGTCAATCGACTAGCGGAACTTGTTTAAGTACGATCTAGATTAGAGAACACTAATCTGTTTATTGACTTCTTCGTCAAAGATTTGTGGGTATGTGTATGGGTGTTTGTAAATTATTGTTATGCTTTATTATACTGGTAAAGGTGAAATTTTCACCTTTCCTATACTGGATATCGCGAAATTCATGCAAAATTTTCTTTAACTTTTCTACTTCTAAATTTTAAGTGATCTAGTCTAAATTCGTTTCTTTCCTCGATACTGTAATTTATTTCCTGTGCGAATGCTTCATATTCGAACGCTTGGGGAGGATAAGGTATTGATATTTCTTTTTCTTTCTCTTTATTGGTGAATTTGAAATAGAGTTTATATAGAAGCCAGAAGCTTCTGCTCTCTGACGTGGCGGTTGTGTTTTTATCAATATTTATTGCTTTCTTTCAATTTTTAATTGTGCTTTGTTTGTTTACGCTTTTGCTGGTGTGAATTGCTTGACACCCTTGAGTTCTATTTGCAAAATTCGCCAAATTAAACTGTTTTTTTCGTGATTAGTGTTTGGTGCATTGAATTTTTTTTTTTGTTTTGCTTCTGTTTTTTTTTTTGTTCCTCTCTCGTCATTGCTTCTGCAGTTGGTCACCTCATCTCCCCGATATACCATCAGTGACAGTGTTTTTGTGTTCTCTCTTCTTTGTGCTTGTGCTCAGCTTGTCTCCCAGCTCGGCTCTCAAAGCTCGGCTTATAACTGTTCTTGCACTTTTTCTTGTGCTGTGCACTCTAACTCTAGCTGTCTCTTTGTAATTATTGTTTTTTTTAGTTTTTCAATGGCTTGTTGTCTACCTACTTGCAAGCATTCTGATCGCTATGATGATCAGTATAGAGCAATATCTTGTTGGCTCTGCAATAATCTTATTCACTTAAAATGTGCTGTTCTCAACAGCCGCGTCTACGACAAATTTTTTGGTTTGTCTGTGTTTAAGCCTGAGCTTGGCTTAATGCGCTGGACTTGCTCATCTTGTGCCGTTTAAAGTTTATTTTTAAAAAAAACTGTCCAAACAACTGTCTAACGAGTGTGACTCTAACGTACATTTATTGTCGTAATTCAAGTTCGTTACACCTTCTGAGAAGTTGCCCAACAAATGTACCCTTGAGTTGCCTCATAAACAGTCACCAGCACTTTCAATTACATCTTCTCCCATATTACTTTCGCCCACACCATCTTTTTGTCCCTCTTTATGGTCTTCTTTTCAGATTCAAGTACCCAGTACAAACCCTGGTGTATGCTCCTCCGCCACTACTAACTGTGCCTCATCGCAAACAATTATTTATCTCTACGCTTGCACCAGATACTTCTGAGTCGTCCGTGGCAGTTTACATGGTAATATATGCCCTGCTAAGGCTTTAATTCAAAAGTTTAAGTTTTCTAGGCCTGGCGAGATATCCTCTTTTAAAATTACTGTACCAAATGAGTATTTCTCAGCTATGGTTGACCCTAATTTTTAGCCAGAGGCCTAGTTGTACACGAGTTTGCGCCCAATAAGCGCTCTCGTCCGTTGCCTGTCCACCTTCCTAATTTATCTTCTGCTTCAAAAAACTAATAACGTCTAGTCCTTGCATTCATTATTAAAATGTAAGAGGTCTTCTTACCAAGCTCTCGAAACTGTTCTGTGATAACCAAACCTTTTCGGCTGACATATTAGCTTTTTCTGAAACTTGGCTTAACTCCTCTGTTTTGGATAACGAAATTTTTTTCTAATTATTTAATTTCTTATATGCTTGATCTTGATGGTCGTCGTGGCGGTGGTGTACTCATTGCTGTCAACTCAAATCTGTGCTCAATTGATCTCCCCTTAGGTATTTCTTGTTTATATATTCCTCCAGCTTCTGATATCATGATCTACATGCACCATGCTGATGCCTAGTCGTCTTAAAGATCGTGATTTTCTTAGGTGATTTTAACTTGCCTAATATTTTTTGGCTGGTTGATGATAATCTATCTTTCTTAATTCCTTCATCTCAACATGTTTTTCTTGATAGCCCACTTGAATGTCGGCAATATAAGCTGAATTATTTTCTTAACTATTCTAAAAAAATCATTGATCTTGTTTTTGTCTCGGATACCACTGTTAATTCTGTATTACAAATTTGAGTGCTGTGATATAGATTGTGTAGTGAATTTTTTCTACTCTGCTCTTAATTCTCTACTTGATAAATGCGTTCCTTATGGTAATGTCTCTACCGTCTCCAGTGCACCGTCTGGTTCACACGTAGGGTCTCTAATCCGTAACATTAAATCGAGATATTTTAAAAGATTTAAAAAAGCTGGTTCGCGACTTGACTATGCAAATTATTGTGTAGCCAAATCTCAATTTTATTTTTTAATTACTCAATGCTACAATAAATATATCGTGCGCTGTGAGATTAAATTTTATAAGAACCCCAAAAGATTTTACAACTTTGTTAATTCCAAAAGACGCTCTAATTTACTACCTTCTACCTTCAGACTTTTTCAACATGGCTTCATGTGGTCGTTCGTTGCTTACTAACCTTTAAGAATTGACTACCCTTGTATACAATGGCTTTCGTAGAAAATATCAAACTGATGTTATTTATACTGACTTTATTAATCATTGAATGCATCGCACGAAACTTACCTCGCTTGGTTAAAATCGTATCTTATTGGCAGAATCCAAAAGGTCTCTTTTCGTTCCTCAATATCTAAAACTATTCGAGTTACCTCAGGTGTCCCGCAAGTGAGTCATCTGGGCCCACTATTATTTACCCTGTTTATAAATGGTTTGCCTTTGGCCTTGGCTAATTCATATTTGCGGATGACGTCAAGATTTGTTATTCATATAGTGATCCTTCTTTTCAACAGTACTTGCAATCAGATCTCGATGAGTTCTGTGATTGGTGCCACATTAATAAATTACACCTTAATGCCACAAAGTGCTCTTTTATGACATTCAGCCGTTAGTCTCCGTTCCTAGCTCATTACTCTATTAAGTCTGTTCTGTTAGATTGTGTACCATCATTCAAAGACTTAGGCGTTATGTTTGACCCAAAACTTTAATTTAATGTTCATATATCTTCAATTGTCAATAGAGCATGCAGTCTTCTTAGCTTCATATAACGTTGGGCCAAAGAATTTGATGATCCCTATGTAACAAAGGTTTTATACACTTCGTTAGTTCGCCCTACTCTATAATATTGCTCGCCAGTGTGGAATCGGTAAAGAAGCAATTCCTTAAGTTCGCGTTACGCGGTCTTAATTGGAACCCGAGTCTTCGCCTACCTTCTTATTCTGACAGACTTCTTCTTATTAATCTTCCTTCACTTTACAACCGTAGGCTCGTATTTGACATTCTCTTTCTCCATAAACTATTCAACGACGAAGTCATTTCTACTAATTTACTAGATACGCTTTATTTTTGTGTATTTCACGTCAGACCAGAAAATTATTTCCTATTCACCTTAGTAGATGTCTGACTAACTATTCTCTTCACGAACCTTTTCGTGTTCTTTGCCAATCTTTTAACAAATTTTCTCACCTTATCTCTCCTAATCTTTCTGTCACTTCTCTTCGCGCTATACCTTTAAATCATCGACAGCGAAACCGTTGAATATATTGTGGACTTGGATTGGCTACAATTCGTCCCTGACCAAATTGGCTGTGAATCGTGGCATAACTGGCACCTTGTTCAAATAAAACACCTCCACCGGGTCGGGGATGTTTAGTTGTGTATAAAGCTAAGCTACCTTCTTAAATTAATTAGTATCTGTCTTTTAGCTTAAGCTTTTTCGTCGACTGCTGTGTTAGTTGACGTAAACAAATAAATAAATAAATAAATCAAACCTTGCAGTTTAGCCGGCTCGAGCTCAATCTTCCAAAAGAAGATTATTTCAAAGGCAACACATAAAGGTGAGCAGGTTGTCTGTATAGCTATTTCAAGAACTACCAAGTTCTATCATCAGCATACTTTGCTAAAGAACTCCGGAATTGCAATAGCCATACCATGTCTTAAACGCTAGAATTAGTTGGGAATTGTTGTGGCAACTAAATGAAGCGAAAAAAGTTGGTAAAGCCTACAAAACCGAAGACCACCTTTTCGTGCATATCCTTAGGCGCAATGAAAAATTAGTGTAAGAGCTTCGCCTTACCAAACTAATATCACGACCTGTTATTTCATATACGGTATATACACAGGCAGCACAAAAGGTGAGCAGATTGTCTGTATAGCTATTTCAATAACGGCCAAGTTCTATATTCAGCATACTTTGCTAAAGAATCCACAGTTGTAATGGCCATACCATATTTTCAACGTTAAAAGTATTTGGGAATTCCAATGACAGGAAGCGAGAAAAGAACGGCAAAGCTTGCAACTGCAGATTCCACCTTTTTTATGTGTATACCCTTGGGCGCCATCAGAATTAGTGTAAAGGGCTTCGCCTTAACCAACTAACCGTCGTGCCCAAATATTTAGTTATAGTATATCGTACTATATGCAAAAAAGATGGTTTACAGCAAGTGTAAAAACAACATGTGTAATACGGCGGGCCTTCCGTTTTTGGTATTTGTCTAGATTTCGACCTTATTGAAGTTAATCAAAACTGAGTTTTAGCTGGACTTCAGGTCAATAAATCTTACTTACTAATTTATTTGTAAGATTTGAAATCATAGGCAGCACAAGAGGTGAGCAGGTTGTCTGTATAGCTGTTTGAAGAACCACCGTTCTATCATAGTTGATATTGATAATTTGATAATATTTTTTGAAGAGCCTGTATCTATAACGCATTTTAAAGAGATGTTATTGATTTTTATTGGACGTACTCGGTTGATCTTTTTGATCCATATCTTCTGTCTGCTCCGTGGCTGATTGATAAAAATTTTCGGACCATTCCATTCTATTCTGACTACTGGTACTTTCTCTTTGCCTTTGAGTAGGTTGATTTACCACAGGGTTTTGATTCTGAGGTTGATTCTGAATTTGATGATTAAGGGGATTTTCTTGTCTGCCCTCATTAAGATTTTGTTGAAAATCTTCTCGAAGCTTTTAGTTATTTTGGGGATTGAAATGATTTGAATTATTGTATTGGTTGCTTTGCCGATAATAAGTTTGCCTGAACTATTTTGGTTTGTCGTTTGAGTTTCCTGAAGTAATTTGATTGTTAGTTTTGGATTTCTCAATGGTACTATTTTCATATTAATCTTCTCTCTGAGCTACTTCCTTTAAATTGACACTGTAGAAATATCAAACTTCGCTAACGTCATGTAAAGTTGTTTGGTAATCTTTTGATAATAACATATTTGGTTGTGTTATTCATGTCGAAATAACCTGGTACTTTAATTAAAAACCAAGAGTTTCAACTCAATTATCCATAAGTGTTTATCCGCGTCAATGCGGACGCTTCAATTGTCAAAAGTCCACTAAATTTAATAGAATTGCAGAGAAATAATCGAAAGAGAGTAAAGTCACTCTCCTTTCTAGACGTCGATTGCTGCTTAGCATCTTGGTGCTGGTTTCTACATCCCTTTTTTTCTCACGAGCTTGAGCTTCAATCACTCGGTGGAGTTTGTGTCATCCTCTTCAGGTGTTTGCTGCCTGGGTTGTATTACAGGATCGAAGGTTCGAATTCCGGCAGGAACTGAGATTGATTCCTTGTTGGAGACATCCGAGAATTCACTCTCACAAGGAACAATTTTAATGTGGTTTACTTGTACTATATTCCCTTCACTTTTCAAAACTTCATATTCGGTAGTGTCAAAGTTCGTTGTTAGTTTATGAGGAAAAACTACATTCTTGAGAACAACCCTGTCTCCCACATTGATGTCTACTTCCTTAGCTCCTCTTCTTTTATCAGCAATTTCCTTTCGCTCTTGTTTATTGATATGGTGATTATCCCTTTCTGTTGACTCTCTAAACTCTCCCACCAGATCTTGTATCCCTGGAATCTAATGACTCGATTGAACATAAGCTCTGTTGGAGCCGTGCCTGTGGTCCTGTAAAGAGTTACATTATACATCAAAGTGAAAGCTTGGATTTCATACTTAAGATTCTTCTTGTTTTGGTGACCTATCATCTAACGCTTGACTAGAGCCCTATTCATATAGGATGTTTAGTTGTGTATAAAGCTAAGCTACCTTCTTAAATTAATTATTATCTGTCTTTTAGCTTAAGCTTTTTCATCGACTGCTGTCTTAGTTGACGTAAACAAATAAATAAATGTTACATTATTTTTTTCATAGTGTATATCTTATTATATGTCGTATGCTCAAATTTTTTGAAGTTTGTATCGACAAATCCGAGTCGATTTCAGGCAGCGGATCCTCTACGAGATTGTTGCGGCAGTATTCAGGACTATGAGCTACATACTCTCACGTTTGAGGTTAACTGCGCGCCGTTCCTGGCGATCCGAGTTATGCTACAATTGGCACGAGTTGTCGAATCGATGAATCCTCGGGCGAGGGTAATCCTTCGGAACTACATGTATGTTGATGATGTCCTAGCCGGCGCTCATACTGAAGACGGCGCCCGTCTCGCCATACAAGAGCTTCAAACAGCCCTTCAATCTGCGGGTCTCCCGCTTCGGAAGTGGACTTCCAATAAGAAGGAAGTACTTCAGGCTACCTACTGCGAGAGGACTTTCTCGAGTTGGAAGACGCGAGAAGTGCGAAAACCTTGGGAATTTGCTGGCAAGCCACCGAGGACGTCGTTTTCTTCAACGTAGCGAGGTTTGGAAAATTGAAAAAATTTTTCATTTGGTTGCTGCAATTCCCAACTACTTCTAGCGTTTAAGACATGGAATGGCAATTGCAATTCCGGAGTTCTTTAGCAAAGTCTGCTGATGATAGAACTTGGTAGTTCTTGAAAAAGCTATACAGACAACCTGCTCACCTTTTTGTGTTGCCTTTGAAATAATCTTCTTTTGGAAGTTTGACCTCGAGCCGGCTAAACTGCAAGGTTTGATTTAAATAATTTTATTTGATAAATTTGTCTAGACTTCGACCTTATCGACAAAAGGCGAGCAGGTTGTCTGTATAGCTATTTCAAGAACCACCGTTCTATAATAATTGATATTGATAATTTCATAATATTTTTTGAAGAGCCTGTATCTATAACGCATTTTAAAGATGGTTTATAGCAAGTGTAAAACAACATGTGTAATACGGCGGGCCTTCCGTTTTTGGTATTTGTCTAGATTTCGACCTTATGAAGTTAATCAAAACTGAGTTTTAGCTGGGCTTCAGGTCAATAAATCTTACTTACTAATTTATTTGTAAGATTTGAAATGTAATGTTGTAATGGCCATACCATATCTTCAACGCTAAAAGTATTTGGGAATTCCAATGACATGAAGCGAGAAAAGAATGGCAGAGCTTGCAACTGCAGATTCCACCTTCTTTATGTGTATACCCTTGGGCGCCATCAGAATTAGTGTAAAGGGCTTAGCCTTAACCAACTAACCGTCGTGCCCAAATATTTAGTTATAGTATATTGTACTATATGCAAAAAAGATGGTTTACAGCAAGTGTAGAAACAACATGTGTAATACGGCGGGCCTTCCGTTTTTGGTATTTGTCTAGATTTCGACCTTATTGAAGTTAATCAAAACTGAGTTTTAGCTGGACTTCAGGTCAATAAATCTTACTTACTAATTTATTTGTAAGATTTGAAATCATAGGCAGCACAAAAGGTGAGCAGGTTGTCTGTATAGCTGTTTGAAGAACCACCGTTCTATCATAGTTGATATTGATAATTGATAATTTGATAATATTTTTTGAAGAGCCTGTATCTATAACGCATTTTAAAGAGATGTTATTGATTTTTAGTTGGACATAGGGGTTTGATTGGACGTACTCGGTTGATCTGTTTGATCCATATCTTCTGTCTGCTCCGAGGCTGATTGATAAAAATTTTCGGACCATTCCATTCTACTCTGACTACTGGTACTTTCTCTTTACCTTTGAGTAGGTTGATTTACCACAGGGTTTTGATTCTGAGGTTGATTCTGAATTTGATGATTAAGGGGATTTTCTTGTCTGCCCTCATTAAGATTTTGTTGAAAATCTTCTCGAAGCTTTTAGTTATTTTGGGGATTGAAATGATTTGAAATGATTTTGCTAATAACATATTTGGTTGTTTTATTCATGTCGAAATAACCTGGTACTTTAATTAAAAACCAAGAGTTTCAACTCAATTATCCATGAGTGTTTATCCGCGTCAATGCGGCCGCTTCAATTGTCAAAAGTCCACTAAATTTAATAGAATTGCAACAGAGAGAAATAATCGAAAGAGAGTAAAGTCACTCTCCTTTCTAGACGTCGATTGCTGCTTAGCATCTTGGTGCTGGTTTCTACATCCCTTTTTTTCACGAGCTTGAGCTTCAATCACTCGGTGGATTTTGTGTCATCCTCTTCAGGTGTTTGCTGCCTGGGTTGTATTACAGGATCGAAGGTTCGAATTTCGGCAGGAACTGAGATTGATTCCTTGTTGGAGTCATCCAAGAATTCACTCTCACAAGGAACAATTTTAATGTGGTTTACTTGTACTATATTCCCTTCACTTTTCAAAACTTCATATTCGGTAGTGTCAAAGTTCGGTTTATGTTTAAGTTTATGAGGAAAAACTACATTCTTGAGAACAACCCTGTCTCCTACATTGATGTCTACTTCCTTAGCTCCTCTTCTTTTATCAGCAATTTCCTTTCGCTCTTGTTTATTGATATGGTCATTATCCCTTTCTGTTGACTCTGTAAACTCTCCCACCAGATCTTGTATCCCTGGAATCTAATGACTCGATTGAACATAAGCTCTGTTGGAGCCGTGCCTGTGGTCCTGTAAAGAGTTACATTATACATCAAAGTGAAAGCTTGGATTTCATACTTAAGATTCTTCTTGTTTTGGTGACCTATCATCTAACGCTTGACTAGAGCCCTATTCATATAGGATGTTTAGTTGTGTATAAAGCTAAGCTACCTTCTTAAATTAATTATTATCTGTCTTTTAGCTTAAGCTTTTTCATCGACTGCTGTCTTAGTTGACGTAAACAAATAAATAAATGTTACATTATTTTTTTCATAGTGTATATCTTATTATATGTCGTATGCTCAAATTTTTTGAAGTTTGTATCGACAAATCCGAGTCGATTTCAGGCAGCGGATCCTCTACGAGATTGTTGCGGCAGTATTCAGGACTATGAGCTACATACTCTCACGTTTGAGGTTAACTGCGCGCCGTTCCTGGCGATCCGAGTTATGCTACAATTGGCACGAGTTGTCGAATCGATGAATCCTCGGGCGAGGGTAATCCTTCGGAACTACATGTATGTTGATGATGTCCTAGCCGGCGCTCATACTGAAGACGGCGCCCGTCTCGCCATACAAGAGCTTCAAACAGCCCTTCAATCTGCGGGTCTCCCGCTTCGGAAGTGGACTTCCAATAAGAAGGAAGTACTTCAGGCTACCTACTGCGAGAGGACTTTCTCGAGTTGGAAGACGCGAGAAGTGCGAAAACCTTGGGAATTTGCTGGCAAGCCACCGAGGACGTCGTTTTCTTCAACGTAGCGAGGTTTGGAAAATTGAAAAAATTTTTCATTTGGTTGCTGCAATTCCCAACTACTTCTAGCGTTTAAGACATGGAATGGCAATTGCAATTCCGGAGTTCTTTAGCAAAGTCTGCTGATGATAGAACTTGGTAGTTCTTGAAAAAGCTATACAGACAACCTGCTCACCTTTTTGTGTTGCCTTTGAAATAATCTTCTTTTGGAAGTTTGACCTCGAGCCGGCTAAACTGCAAGGTTTGATTTAAATAATTTTATTTGATAAATTTGTCTAGACTTCGACCTTATCGACAAAAGGCGAGCAGGTTGTCTGTATAGCTATTTCAAGAACCACCGTTCTATAATAATTGATATTGATAATTTCATAATATTTTTTGAAGAGCCTGTATCTATAACGCATTTTAAAGATGGTTTATAGCAAGTGTAAAACAACATGTGTAATACGGCGGGCCTTCCGTTTTTGGTATTTGTCTAGATTTCGACCTTATGAAGTTAATCAAAACTGAGTTTTAGCTGGGCTTCAGGTCAATAAATCTTACTTACTAATTTATTTGTAAGATTTGAAATGTAATGTTGTAATGGCCATACCATATCTTCAACGCTAAAAGTATTTGGGAATTCCAATGACATGAAGCGAGAAAAGAATGGCAGAGCTTGCAACTGCAGATTCCACCTTCTTTATGTGTATACCCTTGGGCGCCATCAGAATTAGTGTAAAGGGCTTAGCCTTAACCAACTAACCGTCGTGCCCAAATATTTAGTTATAGTATATTGTACTATATGCAAAAAAGATGGTTTACAGCAAGTGTAGAAACAACATGTGTAATACGGCGGGCCTTCCGTTTTTGGTATTTGTCTAGATTTCGACCTTATTGAAGTTAATCAAAACTGAGTTTTAGCTGGACTTCAGGTCAATAAATCTTACTTACTAATTTATTTGTAAGATTTGAAATCATAGGCAGCACAAAAGGTGAGCAGGTTGTCTGTATAGCTGTTTGAAGAACCACCGTTCTATCATAGTTGATATTGATAATTTGATAATAGTTTTTGAAGAGCCTGTATCTATAACGCATTTTAAAGAGATGTTATTGATTTTTATTGGACGTACTCGGTTGATCTTTTTGATCCATATCTTCTGTCTGCTCCGAGGCTGATTGATAAAAATTTTCGGACCATTCCATTCTACTCTGACTACTGGTACTTTCTCTTTGCCTTTGAGTAGGTTGATTTACCACAGGGTTTTGATTCTGAGGTTGATTCTGAATTTGATGATTAAGGGGATTTTCTTGTCTGCCCTCATTAAGATTTTGTTGAAAATCTTCTCGAAGCTTTTAGTTATTTTGGGGATTGAAATGATTTGAATTATTGTATTGGTTGCTTTGCCGATAATAAGTTTGCCCTGAACTATTAAGGTTTGTCGTTTGAGTTTCCTGAAGTAATTTGATTGTTAGTTTTGGATTTCTCAATGGTCTATTTTCATATTAATCTTCTCTCTGAGCTACTTGCTTTAAATTGACACTGTAGAAATATCAAACTTCGCTAACGTCATGTAAAGTTGTCTGGTAATCTTTTGCTAATAACATATTTGGTTGTGTTATTCATGTCGAAATAACCTGGTACTTTAATTAAAAACCAAGAGTTTCAACTCAATTATCCATGAGTGTTTATCCGCGTCAATGCGGCCGCTTCAATTGTCAAAAGTCCACTAAATTTAATAGAATTGCAACAGAGAGAAATAATCGAAAGAGAGTAAAGTCACTCTCCTTTCTAGACGTCGATTGCTGCTTAGCATCTTGGTGCTGGTTTCTACATCCCTTTTTTTCTCACGAGCTTGAGCTTCAATCACTCGGTGGATTTTGTGTCATCCTCTTCAGGTGTTTGCTGCCTGGGTTGTATTACAGGATCGAAGGTTCGAATTTCGGCAGGAACTGAGATTGATTCCTTGTTGGAGTCATCCAAGAATTCACTCTCACAAGGAACAATTTTAATGTGGTTTACTTGTACTATATTCCCTTCACTTTTCAAAACTTCATATTCGGTAGTGTCAAAGTTCGGTGTTAGTTTATGAGGAAAAACTACATTCTTGAGAACAACCCTGTCTCCTACATTGATGTCTACTTCCTTAGCTCCTCTTCTTTTATCAGCAATTTCCTTTCGCTCTTGTTTATTGATATGGTGATTATCCCTTTCTGTTGACTCTGTAAACTCTCCCACCAGATCTTGTATCCCTGGAATCTAATGACTCGATTGAACATAAGCTCTGTTGGAGCCGTGCCTGTGGTCCTGTAAAGAGTTACATTATACATCAAAGTGAAAGCTTGGATTTCATACTTAAGATTCTTCTTGTTTTGGTGACCTATCATCTAACGCTTGACTAGAGCCCTATTCATATAGGATGTTTAGTTGTGTATAAAGCTAAGCTACCTTCTTAAATTAATTATTATCTGTCTTTTAGCTTAAGCTTTTTCATCGACTGCTGTCTTAGTTGACGTAAACAAATAAATAAATGTTACACTATTTTTTTCATAGTGTATAACGGCGTGACACGCTTTGAGATATTTTCTCTTATTATATGTCGTATGCTCAAATTTTTTGAAGTTTGTATCGACAAATCCGAGTCGATTTCAGGCAGCGGATCCTCTACGAGATCGTTGCGGCAGTATTCAGGACTATGAGCTACAAACTCTCACGTTTGAGGTTAACTGCGCGCCGTTCCTGGCGATCCGAGTTATGCTACAATTGGCACGAGTTGTCGAATCGATGAATCCTCGGGCGAGGGTAATCCTTCGGAACTACATGTATGTTGATGATGTCCTAGCCGGCGCTCATACTGAAGACGGCGCCCGTCTCGCCATACAAGAGCTTCAAACAGCCCTTCAATCTGCGGGTCTCCCGCTTCGGAAGTGGACTTCCAATAAGAAGGAAGTACTTCAGGCTACCTACTGCGAGAGGACTTTTTTCGAGTTAGAAGACGCGAGAAGTGCGAAAACCTTGGGAATTTGCTGGCAAGCCACCGAGGACGTCGTTTTCTTCAACGTAGCGATGTTTGGAAAATTGAAAAAATTTTTCATTTGGTTGCTGCAATTCCCAACTACTTCTAGCGTTTAAGACATGGTATGGCTATTGCAATTCCGGAGTTCTTTAGCAAAGTCTGCTGATGATAGAACTTGGTAGTTCTTGAAAAAGCTATACAGACAACCTGCTCACCTTTTTGTGTTGCCTTTGAAATAATCTTCTTTTGGAAGTTTGACCTCGAGCCGGCTAAACTGCAAGGTTTGATTTAAATAATTTTATTTGATAAATTTGTCTAGACTTCGACCTTATCGACAAAAGGCAAGCAGGTTGTCTGCATAGCTATTTCAAGAACCACCGTTCTATAATAATTGATATTGATAATTTCATAATATTTTTTGAAGAGCCTGTATCTATAACGCATTTTAAAGATGGTTTATAGCAAGTGTAAAACAACATGTGTAATACGGCGGGCCTTCCGTTTTTGGTATTTGTCTAGATTTCGACCTTATTGAAGTTAATCAAAACTGAGTTTTAGCTGGACTTCAGGTCAATAAATCTTACTTACTAATTTATTTGTAAGATTTGAAATGTAATGTTGTAATGGCCATACCATATCTTCAACGCTAAAAGTATTTGGGAATTCCAATGACATGAAGCGAGAAAAGAACGGCAAACTTGCAACTGCAGATTCCACCTTTTTTATGTGTATACCCTTGGGCGCCATCAGAATTAGTGGGCTTCGCCTTAACCATCTAACCGTCGTGCCCAAATATTTAGTTATAGTATATTGTACTATATGCAAAAAAGATGGTTTACAGCAAGTGTAAAAACAACATGTGTAATACGGCGGGCCTTCCGTTTTTGGTATTTCAACCCTAAAAGTATTTGGGAATTCCAATGACATGAAGCGAGAAAAGAATGGCAGAGCTTGCAACTGCAGATTCCACCTTCTTTATGTGTATACCCTTGGGCGCCATCAGAATTAGTGTAAAGGGCTTAGCCTTAACCAACTAGCCGTCGTGCCCAAATATTTAGTTATAGTATTGTAGCAGGAGAGATGGTCACACTTGCTCTCTTGCTACTCTTCGATCCCGGTATTTTAATTGACTCTCTGAGAGAGAGGAAAGTTTAGCGGGTCTGACGTGTGGGTCAGTCGTTGCTGAGCGTTGAGGAGTGTAAGACAAATATCGAGGAAACATTAATTATATCTAATAAATAATAACCATAATAAATAATAAAAACAATTAAGAAATAAATAAACTATTATTAATCTAAAGAAACTAAAACCCGAATCTCCTAAATATTCTGGCATTGGTTAATTTATCTACCGCCCACAATATCAGAAGTGGTGAACTTTAACGCAATGGACATCAACATTGAGGCTCACAATTTGCCAACTTTAAAGAAGTGGTTGGAGCTATTGGACTTGCCTACAACAGGGTCAAAGGCCGAGCTTGTGGCGCGCTTAAACGATGTTCCAGTGGATCGACGAGGAGCTTGTTCCATATCTATTGGAACTGAGACTGTCGAGGAAAGTACAGAAGACGAAAGTAACCGTCAACTGTCAGAGACCACAAATGAGAAAGAGGGAGACAACAACACTGATGTCTTGCTAAAAAAATTGTGCGATTTACTGCGTCCACAATTGTTCGACATAGTGGCGCCTCAACGCCAGACAGAAAACGAAACGCACGATTCAGTGCCCGCGAGCAACAACAGCGGCAGCGAAAACGAGATGGCAGCAGAACCGATTGGCGCGCAAAACCAGCGTCATGAACCAGTGTTGGTAAATCAACGCTCGGAGGAGGTGTTGGAAAGCGGTTTTTCGTCGGCTGCAAAATTCCAATTAGCAAAAGAAGCGTTGTTGGAATTTAATGGGAACTCGTGTGGAAAGAAATGGGTCACGCAGCTGACAAACATAAGCGGTGTATATGGAATCAAAGGTGTACAAATGCACATGCTTCTAGTCTCCAAGCTTAAAGGACGGGCTCATGAGTGGTTACATGCCAATAGTACGCGCATTTTGGAACCCGTGGGCAACATCTGTGAGCAGCTCGTCGAGTCGTTCGGGAAAACTGTGTCTCAAGCAGATGCCAGGCGCTTATTCGAGTCTCGAATTTGGAGCGCCAATGAGAGTTTTGTCAGTTACATCGATGAGAAGGCCAGGCTGTCAGATGCTATCTGCATCAGCGAAGAGGAGCGAGTAGACAAAGCCATTGAAGGGATTCCTGTGGAGGGACTCCGCATTCAAGCGCAGATTCAAGGATTCAAATGCATTGCAGAATTACGCCGTGCATTTTCAGGCATTCAGCTACCGGTACAGCGAGCAGCAAGAGAAACTACAAAGGTGGCCGCTACGGGCAGAAGTTCCAAAGAAGGTTTCCGTTGCTACAACTGCAACTCGAAGGGCCATTTGCAGTTGTCCGTTTTTGGTATTTGTCTAGATTTCGACCTTATTGAAGTTAATCAAAACTGAGTTTTAGCTGGACTTCAGGTCAATAAATCTTACTTACTAATTTATTTGTAAGATTTGAAATCATAGGCAGCACAAAAGGTGAGCAGGTTGTCTGTATAGCTGTTTGAAGAACCACCGTTCTATCATAGTTGATATTGATAATTTGATAATAGTTTTTGAAGAGCCTGTATCTATAACGCATTTTAAAGAGATGTTATTGATTTTTATTGGACGTACTCGGTTGATCTTTTTGATCCATATCTTCTGTCTGCTCCGAGGGTGATTGATAAAAATTTTCGGACCATTCCATTCTACTCTGACTACTGGTACTTTCTCTTTGCCTTTGAGTAGGTTGATTTACCACAGGGTTTTGATTCTGAGGTTGATTCTGAATTTGATGATTAAGGGGATTTTCTTGTCTGCCCTCATTAAGATTTTGTTGAAAATCTTCTCGAAGCTTTTAGTTATTTTGGGGATTGAAATGATTTGAATTATTGTATTGGTTGCTTTGCCGATAATAAGTTTGCCCTGAACTATTAAGGTTTGTCGTTTGAGTTTCCTGAAGTAATTTGATTGTTAGTTTTGGATTTCTCAATGGTCTATTTTCATATTAATCTTCTCTCTGAGCTACTTGCTTTAAATTGACACTGTAGAAATATCAAACTTCGCTAACGTCATGTAAAGTTGTCTGGTAATCTTTGGCTAATAACATATTTGGTTGTGTTATTCATGTCGAAATAACCTGGTACTTTAATTAAAAACCAAGAGTTTCAACTCAATTATCCATGAGTGTTTATCCGCGTCAATGCGGCCGCTTCAATTGTCAAAAGTCCACTAAATTTAATAGAATTGCAACAGAGAGAAATAATCGAAAGAGAGTAAAGTCACTCTCCTTTCTAGACGTCGATTGCTGCTTAGCATCTTGGTGCTGGTTTCTACATCCCTTTTTTTCTCACGAGCTTGAGCTTCAATCACTCGGTGGATTTTGTGTCATCCTCTTCAGGTGTTTGCTGCCTGGGTTGTATTACAGGATCGAAGGTTCGAATTTCGGCAGGAACTGAGATTGATTCCTTGTTGGAGTCATCCAAGAATTCACTCTCACAAGGAACAATTTTAATGTGGTTTACTTGTACTATATTCCCTTCACTTTTCAAAACTTCATATTCGGTAGTGTCAAAGTTCGGTGTTAGTTTATGAGGAAAAACTACATTCTTGAGAACAACCCTGTCTCCTACATTGATGTCTACTTCCTTAGCTCCTCTTCTTTTATCAGCAATTTCCTTTCGCTCTTGTTTATTGATATGGTCATTATCCCTTTCTGTTGACTCTGTAAACTCTCCCACCAGATCTTGTATCCCTGGAATCTAATGACTCGATTGAACATAAGCTCTGTTGGAGCCGTGCCTGTGGTCCTGTAAAGAGTTACATTATACATCAAAGTGAAAGCTTGGATTTCATACTTAAGATTCTTCTTGTTTTGGTGACCTATCATCTAACGCTTGACTAGAGCCCTATTCATATAGGATGTTTAGTTGTGTATAAAGCTAAGCTACCTTCTTAAATTAATTATTATCTGTCTTTTAGCTTAAGCTTTTTCATCGACTGCTGTCTTAGTTGACGTAAACAAATAAATAAATGTTACACTATTTTTTTCATAGTGTATAACGGCGTGACACGCTTTGAGATATTTTCTATCTTATTATATGTCGTATGCTCAAATTTTTTGAAGTTTGTATCGACAAATCCGAGTCGATTTCAGGCAGCGGATCCTCTACGAGCTCGTTGCGGCAGTATTCAGGACTATGAGCTACAAACTCTCACGTTTGAGGTTAACTGCGCGCCGTTCCTGGCGATCCGAGTTATGCTACAATTGGCACGAGTTGTCGAATCGATGAATCCTCGGGCGAGGGTAATCCTTCGGAACTACATGTATGTTGATGATGTCCTAGCCGGCGCTCATACTGAAGACGGCGCCCGTCTCGCCATACAAGAGCTTCAAACAGCCCTTCAATCTGCGGGTCTCCCGCTTCGGAAGTGGACTTCCAATAAGAAGGAAGTACTTCAGGCTACCTACTGCGAGAGGACTTTTTTCGAGTTAGAAGACGCGAGAAGTGCGAAAACCTTGGGAATTTGCTGGCAAGCCACCGAGGACGTCGTTTTCTTCAACGTAGCGATGTTTGGAAAATTGAAAAAATTGTTCATTTGGTTGCTGCAATTCCCAACTACTTCTAGCGTTTAAGACATGGTATGGCTATTGCAATTCCGGAGTTCTTTAGCAAAGTCTGCTGATGATATAACTTGGTAGTTCTTGAAAAAGCTATACAGACAACCTGCTCACCTTAGGGCTTAGCCTTAACCAACTAGCCGTCGTGCCCAAATATTTAGTTATAGTATTGTAGCAGGAGAGATGGTCACACTTGCTCTCTTGCTACTCTTCGATCCCGGTATTTTAATTGACTCTCTGAGAGAGAGGAAAGTTTAGCGGGTCTGACGTGTGGGTCAGTCGTTGCTGAGCGTTGAGGAGTGTAAGACAAATATCGAGGAAACATTAATTATATCTAATAAATAATAACCATAATAAATAATAAAAACAATTAAGAAATAAATAAACTATTATTAATCTAAAGAAACTAAAACCCGAATCTCCTAAATATTCTGGCATTGGTTAATTTATCTACCGCCCACAATATCAGAAGTGGTGAACTTTAACGCAATGGACATTGTTTGTGGCGGGGCGGAAGGATCCAAATTAATACAAGGGGTTGGCGGTGCCAATTTCTTCGGGTGGTGAGTGAGTGGTGAATTGATAACGCGCGATAACTTCGGTTACAAAAACTTATACTTTATTCATTAATATTCATAGGTTGCCCGACACACACGAAAATGTCTCGGGTTAAAATATATACAATTCGAAAGGAGGAAAAATTCAATGGAAAGAAGGAACGGGTGTTCGGGTTGAAATTTCATACTGGAGTGATGATGGCGATTTACAGGAGAGCGCTTCGTCACCCTCCTCAGTATGACCGCATTCCGTTTTGGGAAAAACCCTACCCCTCACTCTCTGCTGTTCACCCGGTGGCGTGAACATACCGCCCCCTTGCAACAAGTTGCAATTGCCTCGGTGGACATGTCTAAGGATGGGGGATGGCAGCGTTCTGGATCGCCAAGACACGGGTGGAGATGGAGGGGGAACTTTGAATGTAGGTGGAATAGGCGGCACGAGGGCTGATGACCTCTGGATAGAAGTCCGAATGAAAGGCTGGTGCCTTTCGGGTCTTTGCTCCTTGGGTTGGATGTACGCGACTGAGCTGTCGCTGTGTAAGAGCGTGTGGTGTTGTTTGCCACAACGATGGCATCCTGTTGTGCTCCTGCAGGAACCATTGGAATGCTCATGAGCCAAACAGTTCGGGCAGTATCCGTTGCTCAAGACTACCCGTAGCCTGTCGTCAGCTCGTAGTCCTCGAAACTGTCGGCACTGACGGAGCGCGTGTGCCCCTTGACAAACGCGGCACCGGAAGCAATTGGAACTGCGTTCTAAATCGGATGGTGCTGCTGCCTTTAGAGACATCTTCGGACTGCTGGAGGAGGTGGACCGAGACCTTCTGGGTTTTCCAGTAACGGATCCACAGAGAACCCATCCGAACATCGTCTCGATCCCCACGAAAGAATCACCAACATTCTTGATGATTCGTTCCCCGAGGATAGTGGGAAGGAGCTCGACTCCAAGCACCAAATCCACAGGAGCTTTTTGGTGAAATTGCGGATCAGCGAGCGGAAGGTTAAGCGAATCCTGCTTCACCTTATTCGGGACGGCGCAGGATGGAAGTGCTTCAGCTACACTAGGCAGCACCACGGCGACTGCTTCGAACTGTCGCAGCGGTTCGTCAGGAGGAGAAATCTGTAAGCGGCACACTTTGTCGCCGCTACCCGCATCGCATTGCCCAATGCCGCGAATGCTAGTTGATACCTTGCAGCTTGGAGGATTAATCAACTCAAACATTCTTTGGGAAATAAAGGATGCCTCGGATCCCATATCAATCAAAGCGCGGATTTGAAACTGCTTGCCACGATGATGAATAGTTACCCTCGCAGTACCCAGGAGGCCAGTGTTGCGAGTGGATGCGAAGTAACTTCCCACGTTTACATGGGGGCTGCTGGAAGAATCGGAGGACGCAGGATTCGGAATTATACAAGCATCAGGTGCTGAGCTCTCTTGCACTTGAGTGGAAAAGGCCTGAGTTCGTGCCGTAGGTTTTCGGCTCACGGATGGAAAGGCCTGACCGCTAGAGCTTGGTTGAAGGACATCTGTGGCCTCTAGTACACGGTGGCGATCAGTTAGGAATCGATTCAGGTCGTCCCAGGATGAGACGGCGGTCTTATTTGGAACGGACTGTTCCCACAACAGAAGGGTGGCTTTGGGCATTTTGCTCGTACAGATTGCTATGAGAAGGATATCCCAATTGTCTGTACGAGCCCCGGAAAGCTCAAGACCGGTTAAGCAACCTTGAATTGACGTCTGCAGTTCTCTCAACGCTTTGCCAGACTCTTGGGTTACAGCTGGGATCTGTAGAAGCTGCTTGGCTTGGCTCATAATCAATAATCGATTATTTTCGTATCGCGCAGTGAGGTTATCCCACGCGGACTGGAACCCTTCATTGGTCAAGGGTGACCTAGAAACAATGGCTCTGGCTTCACCGCGAGTTTTGCAACTTAAGTGGTACAGTTTCTCCACTTGTGTTAGGCTTGGATTATGGATAAAAATCGCGGTAAACAAATCACGGAATGTAGGCCAAGCCAGGCTGTCTCCGTTGAAGATTTCGACTTCACACGGGGGAACTGTGTGGCTTTGATGGGTGGAATCGACGGAGAGTCTGACTGGTGGGGGAACCGTTTTCGCTGACAGCTGCTCGATTCGCTCTCCAAACAAAGTCCCACCTCGAACATATACCATATAACAATATTCATGTTTAGCTTTAATTGTAGCTATGTGCTTCGGACTATCTTCCTTCTTTTGCGCCGTCAAGGCCTTATAACATCGTGAAAACTCTGCCTCGACTTGTGCCCAAAGCGACTTAAGCTGGTCTAAGTGTATTTTAATGGAGACGAGTGGCACATCGTCCGCTAAAGCCTGGGCCTCGCGAGCCTCGAACGCCGTTAATGCCTCGCACACGGCAACAAAGTCGGAAAAAGACATCGTAGAGTGTTCTCTGAGCTATTACGAATCGAATGGAAACAAAAAAACTGCTTGGAATTAGAGCTCTCAAGCGAGGAGATCGAAAGGAAGCTGTAAGTGGACTGTATAATTTAAGGATAGAGGAGTGAGAAGGAAAAATGTCTCCTCTTTTTAATGAACACAATGGATAAATGAAATTAGAAGAATTTATAATTTTCCTCGCAGTTGTGTGAATAATTATAAGGATATATAATCACTTGGATATTAAAATTTATACAATGTGGAAATCTGTTGAAATTTATAAGAGTATATAAAAAAAAAAAAAAATATGGAGAAATTGAGATCAGTAGGATTACTTTTCAATGGAGGGCAAAAAAAACTCGGAATTAATTTTCGGAATTAATTAATTATCATATAAATAAAATTGTACTTATTTTTCGTTAGAAAATATTTTGCGAATTAAATTCAATTAGTCGATTGAAATATTTTTTGCACTATACGAAAATCACGATGGAAAAAATGGATGTCGTGACCGAGTCACGGCTTGGCTCAAGTGTCAGCACTGATGAGACTTGAGTGTCAGCACTGATCGGGAGTCAGCTGTTCTGCCGTTGTTTATGTTTTATGAATTTAATTAATTTTAAATTGTTTAACGAAGATCACGATCTCCTGCTTTAATTATGTAGGTTTCGAATTATTAAATTGCGGAAAGCCAATCGGAGTGGCTGCAATTTATTTTGTGTGGGTGGAATCAAATTGTATGTGGACATATGTACATACGTATGTATATATGTAAGTATGTCGTCTGAGTGAGCTTACCGCTGCAAAAATTATTACATATACATATATATATATATATGTATGCATATACAAAGTGTTTGGCATAAATAATTTATGCCGCTGGACTAATGATCAGCCCGTGGAGTGTGCTTTACACTTTAAGGAAAGGTAAGTGGTACTTTATAAACACTTTTACTTGCAGGTTAGAAAACAGCTGTTTTTACATGTACGACATACATATATGTACATACATATGTATTGTTATGCAATTGGACTTTTAGACATTCAGAATTTCAAAGAATTGGAAAAAGACACTTCATAAATCATGTAACCTTTGGAACAGGTCAGGTATGTACATACAAGTATACAAAAGTGTGTAGGTCGCTATGGAAGAGCGGGAAACCTCACACTTTTATAAGTTTGCAATGGGGTATAATGTGAATGAGATTTTTATTAAGAAATGTTGTACTTATCAGGAATTCCGCCGATGCAAGCTGGAAGAGCGGAAGGAAATCCGGCTCGAAGGACCAATGTTTGTGGCGGGGCGGAAGGATCCAAATTAATACAAGGGGTTGGCGGTGCCAATTTCTTCGGGTGGTGAGTGAGTGGTGAATTGATAACGCGCGATAACTTCGGTTACAAAAACTTATACTTTATTCATTAATATTCATAGGTTGCCCGACACACACGAAAATGTCTCGGGTTAAAATATATACAATTCGAAAGGAGGAAAAATTCAATGGAAAGAAGGAACGGGTGTTCGGGTTGAAATTTCATACTGGAGTGATGATGGCGATTTACAGGAGAGCGCTTCGTCACCCTCCTCAGTATGACCGCATTCCGTTTTGGGAAAAACCCTACCCCTCACTCTCTGCTGTTCACCCGGTGGCGTGAACAGACATCAACATTGAGGCTCACAATTTGCCAACTTTAAAGAAGTGGTTGGAGCTATTGGACTTGCCTACAACAGGGTCAAAGGCCGAGCTTGTGGCGCGCTTAAACGATGTTCCAGTGGATCGACGAGGAGCTTGTTCCATATCTATTGGAACTGAGACTGTCGAGGAAAGTACAGAACACGAAAGTAACCGTCAACTGTCAGAGACCACAAATGAGAAAGAGGGAGACAACAACACTGATGTCTTGCTAAAAAAATTGTGCGATTTACTGCGTCCACAATTGTTCGACATAGTGGCGCCTCAACGCCAGACAGAAAACGAAACGCACGATTCAGTGCCGGCGAGCAACGACAGCGGCAGCGAAAACGAGATGGCAGCAGAACCGATTGGCGCGCAAAACCAGCGTCATGAACCAGTGTTGGTAAATCAACGCTCGGAGGAGGTGTTGGAAAGCGGTTTTTCGTCGGCTGCGAAATTCCAATTAGCAAAAGAAGCGTTGTTGGAATTTAATGGGAACTCGTGTGGAAAGAAATGGGTCACGCAGCTGACAAACATAAGCGGTGTATATGGAATCAAAGGTGTACAAATGCACATGCTTCTAGTCTCCAAGCTTAAAGGACGGGCTCATGAGTGGTTACATGCCAATAGTACGCGCATTTTGGAACCCGTGGGCAACATCTGTGAGCAGCTCGTCGAGTCGTTCGGGAAAACTGTGTCTCAAGCAGATGCCAGGCGCTTATTCGAGTCTCGAATTTGGAGCGCCAATGAGAGTTTTGTCAGTTACATCGATGAGAAGGCCAGGCTGTCAGATGCTATCTGCATCAGCGAAGAGGAGCGAGTAGACAAAGCCATTGAAGGGATTCCTGTGGAGGGACTCCGCATTCAAGCGCAGATTCAAGGATTCAAATGCATTGCAGAATTACGCCGTGCATTTTCAGGCATTCAGCTACCGGTACAGCGAGCAGCAAGAGAAACTACAAAGGTGGCCGCTACGGGCAGAAGTTCCAAAGAAGGTTTCCGTTGCTACAACTGCAACTCGAAGGGCCACATGAGCAAGGACTGTAAGAAACCCGACAGAGTGCCAGGGTCCTGTTTCGGATGCGGTGCCTTGGATCATTGGGTGGCTAAGTGTCCACTTAATAAGGAGAAGCTGGCTAAAGGATGCGACGACGTAAGATTTGTTAAGATATATTTTAAAACACCAACTAATCCTTACTTGATTACAGCATGCTTCATAGACTCAGGCAGTGATGTTTCACTTATTAAAATCTCATGTTTACCAGAAAAGATACATTTAATTTCACTTAATCATAAGTATTATGGATTAAATAAGAGTCCACTTTTGTCATATGGAAAAGTCAAATGTTTTGTTTTCAAAAATTCAATAAAAGTATTCTTTCATTTAATAGTAGTCGATAATGAGTCTATGAGCCATGAAGTAATTTTGGGAAGAGATTTTATGAAAGCTTGTTATATTAAGTTAGACTTAAATGCCTTGAGAATGGTTACGATTGAAAGGAAAGAAGGCGAAAATGAACTTGGAGAGCGGTCGGAGTTTGAGTCCTTGTCATTGCAGACATGCCATACAGATTTGCAAATAGCTAGAAATGTAAATGTTGTGAGAACAGTTGATGAAATAGTTAAAACAAAAAATTGTAAGAATAGAATAGTCACGAAAGAATGTAACCCCAAAGGGGAAGACGAGGAAATTGTTAGTGAAATAGTTAAGAGGGATGATAGCGAGATTGTTAGCGAAATGGTGGATGAAATTGATAGCAAGATTGTTAGTGAAACAGAGAATGGAGATAGAAGCAAAATGGTTACGAAAAGTAGGAATGAAGCTGTTATTGAGTTGGTCAGTGAAAAATTTAGATCTGATAGAAAATGTGAAGAGAGAAAAGAAACTGCTGATGTCCAGTCTCTAAGCGAAGTAGAATTTGAATTATTAAATATCGAGTGTTTCAACACTGGAGTTGATTGCAAAATAGGTGAAAGATTAGATTTCAAAATCCGGGAAAGGTTTGAGCAATTGTTTGAGAGATCATATTTGGTAGCACAAAGGCCTGAAGTGCCTGATGTAAAATGTGAAATGAAGCTCAACGTGGAAGGGTCGAAGGCATTCAGTTGTGCGCCTAGAAGATTGTCATATTCTGAGAAAGGGAAATTGCAGGCGATGTTAGACGGGTACTTGGAGAAGAAGATCATTCGCCCTAGTGAGTCGGAGTATGCATCACCCATTGTGTTAGTGCCTAAAAAAGCTGGCGAACTAAGGTTGTGCATTGACTTTAGAAGATTGAACAAAGTTTTGGTTAAAGATAACTACTAAATATACCTCTGATAGACGATTTATTAGACAAGCTTGGCGACAAACGATTTTTTTCTAAATTGGATCTAAAAGATGGCTATTTTCACGTGTTCATGGAGGAAAACTCAGTTAAATATACATCTTTCGTCACTCCGTTAGGCCAGTTTGAGTTCCTCAGGATGCCAATGGGTCTGAAAAACTCCTCATCAGTGTTTCAAAGATTTGTTAACAAAATTTTTACAGATATGATTAGAGATAATAAAGTAATAGTGTATCAAGACGACATCATGGTGGCCAGTAGAACTGCCGAAGAGCACCTGGATACACTGAAAGAAGTTTTTAGAAGGATAATCAGAAACAAGCTGGAATTGCGTATAGATAAGTGTGAGTTTTTTCAGTCCAGCATTAGATACTTGGGATTTATCATATCAGAGGAGGGAATTAGAGCCGATGACAAGGGCCTAGAGGCGGTTAAGAACTTTCCCATACCAACAAATGTTCACACAGTAAGAAGTTTCTTGGGATTGGCTTCTTATTTTCGTCGTTTTATTAGAAATTTTTCGTTAATTGCAAAACCACTCTATGACCTATTGAAGAAAGATAGGATGTTTAAATTTGGAAAGGAAGAGCTAGATTGTTTTTCGTTGCTCAAAGATAAATTAGTAGAATCGCCGGTGTTGGCAATATATAACCACAAGGACGAAGTAGAGCTGCATTGTGATGCGAGCGCGTTAGGCTTTGGGGCAATGTTAATGCAAAGGAAAGAAAACAAAAAACTGCACCCTGTTTTTTATTACTCAAAACGGACGTCTGATGTAGAATCAAAGTACCACAGTTTCGAATTAGAGACATTGGCAATAGTATATGCAGTCCGCAGGTTCAGAGTGTATTTACAGGGAAGATATTTTAAAGTACTTACAGATTGTAATTCACTGACTCTCACTCTCAATCGAATTGAATTAAACCCGAGAATTGCGCGATGGGCTCTTGAGCTACAGAATTATGATTATAAAGTAGTGCACAGGGCAGGCAAGCAGATGCAACATGTAGATGCGCTTAGTAGATGTACGAACATACTTGTTGTAGATACAAATAGTTTTGAAGACAATCTTGTTATATGCCAGAACAGGGACGAGAAGTTGCAGACAATAAAAAGAAAGTTGGAATTTTCTGCGGATAAATTATTTGAAATGAGAAACGGAATAATTTATTTGTTTTGTGTACCGAGTGAAATGGAAGAGTCAATCCTTTTCAAGTATCATAACGAACTAGGTCATATCGGCAGAGATAAAGTAATGGATGCCATTTCGAAAGCGTATTGGTTTCCTAACATTAAGGAGAAAGTTGTGAAACACATTAGCAATTGCTTAAAGTGTGTTGCGTATTCTCCAAAGTCTGGAAAGGAAGAAGGAATGTTGCACAGTATTCCTAAAGGGAATCGGCCCTTTGAGCTAATTCACATTGATCATTGTGGTCCTATAGCATCAGGCAGAAGCAAAAAGCACTTGTTTGTTATTATTGATGGTTTTACGAAATTCGTCAGACTATATCCAACAAAGACGACGAATACTAAAGAAGCGGTGCTAGCTCTTAAAGACTATTTTAGGGCCTACAGTCGACCCTTTGCCATAGTATCGGATAGAGGAAGCAGTTTCACCTCATCAGAGTTCGAGATGTTTGTAACTCAGAATAACGTTAAGCACATTAAGATTGCCACAGGTTCCCCTCAAGCTAATGGCCAAATTGAGAGGGTAAATCGTACACTGGGACCTATGCTTGCTAAATTATCGGAACCAGAGAAGGGTATATATTGGGATTTGATAGTTGAGAATGTTGAACATTGTTTAAATAACACACTTCATAGGAGCATTAAGCAGTTGCCGAGCAAAATGCTCTTTGGAGTAGAGCAAAAAGGCAAAGTCGCAGATGAGTTAAGAGAAGGACTAGAGCAGTTAGGAATAGTGAATGATCAAAAAAATTTGGATACAATCAGAAAGGATGGGGAAATACATCAGAAGCAAAGCCAGAAGTACAATGAACAGCAGTATAATAGCAAAAGGGTAGCACCCACAGGATACAAGGCAGGGGATTATATTATGGTGAAGAATTTCGATTCAACTATAGGAGCGTCGAAAAAGCTCATTCCAAAACACAAAGGGCCTTATGTGATAGACAAGGTTCTCAAAAATGACCGATTTTTAATTAAGGATGTGGAAGGTTTTCAGCTCAGTCGTAACCCTTATCAAGGTGTTTGGAGTAGCCACAATATAAAACATTGGATAGGTAAAAGAAAAAGTGACTAAAAGTTATGAATTAAACAAATGAAAATAATGAAAACTGTAATAAACTTTTATGTAATGTACCTTAACTAATTTGTAGTTATAAGATTTCAACTTATTGTAACGTTAATTATGTAAGGATCAGGAGATCTTACGGTCAGGACGGCCGAGTTGTAGCAGGAGAGATGGTCACACTTGCTCTCTTGCTACTCTTCGATCCCGGTATTTTAATTGACTCTCTGAGAGAGAGGAAAGTTTAGCGGGTCTGACGTGTGGGTCAGTCGTTGCTGAGCGTTGAGGAGTGTAAGACAAATATCGAGGAAACATTAATTATATCTAATAAATAATAACCATAATAAATAATAAAAACAATTAAGAAATAAATAAACTATTATTAATCTAAAGAAACTAAAACCCGAATCTCATAAATATTCTGGCATTGGTTAATTTATCTACCGCCCACAGTATATTGTACTATATGCAAAAAAGATGGTTTACAGCAAGTGTAAAAACAACATGTGTAATACGGCGGGCCTTCCGTTTTTGGTATTTGTCTAGATTTCGACCTTATTGAAGTTAATCAAAACTGAGTTTTAGCTGGACTTCAGGTCAATAAATCTTACTTACTAATTTATTTGTAAGATTTGAAATCATAGGCAGCACAAAAGGTGAGCAGGTTGTCTGTATAGCTGTTTGAAGAACCACCGTTCTATCATAGTTGATATTGATAATTTGATAATATTTTTTGAAGAGCCTGTATCTATAACGCATTTTAAAGAGATGTTATTGATTTTTATTGGACGTACTCGGTTGATCTTTTTGATCCATATCTTCTGTCTGCTCCGAGGCTGATTGATAAAAATTTTCGGACCATTCCATTCTACTCTGAATACTGGTACTTTCTCTTTGCCTTTGAGTAGGTTGATTTACCACAGGGTTTTGATTCTGAGGTTGATTCTGAATTTGATGATTAAGGGGATTTTCTTGTCTGCCCTCATTAAGATTTTGTTGAAAATCTTCTCGAAGCTTTTAGTTATTTTGGGGATTGAAATGATTTGAATTATTGTATTGGTTGCTTTGCCGATAATAAGTTTGCCCTGAACTATTTTGGTTTGTCGTTTGAGTTTCCTGAAGTAATTTGATTGTTAGTTTTGAATTTCTCAATGGTACTATTTTCATATTAATCTTCTCTCTGAGCTACTTGCTTTAAATTGACACTGTAGAAATATCAAACTTCGCTAACGTCATGTAAAGTTGTCTGGTAATCTTTTGCTAATAACATATTTGGTTGTGTTATTCATGTCGAAATAACCTGGTACTTTAATTAAAAACCAAGAGTTTCAACTCAATTATCCATGAGTGTTTATCCGCGTCAATGCGGCCGCTTCAATTGTCAAAAGTCCACTAAATTTAATAGAATTGCAACAGAGAGAAATAATCGAAAGAGAGTAAAGTCACTCTCCTTTCTAGACGTCGATTGCTGCTTAGCATCTTGGTGCTGGTTTCTACATCCCTTTTTTTCACGAGCTTGAGCTTCAATCACTCGGTGGATTTTGTGTCATCCTCTTCAGGTGTTTGCTGCCTGGGTTGTATTACAGGATCGAAGGTTCGAATTTCGGCAGGAACTGAGATTGATTCCTTGTTGGAGTCATCCAAGAATTCACTCTCACAAGGAACAATTTTAATGTGGTTTACTTGTACTATATTCCCTTCACTTTTCAAAACTTCATATTCGGTAGTGTCAAAGTTCGGTTTATGTTTAAGTTTATGAGGAAAAACTACATTCTTGAGAACAACCCTGTCTCCTACATTGATGTCTACTTCCTTAGCTCCACTTCTTTTATCAGCAATTTCCTTTCGCTCTTGTTTATTGATATGGTCATTATCCCTTTCTGTTGACTCTGTAAACTCTCCCACCAGATCTTGTATCCCTGGAATCTAATGACTCGATTGAACATAAGCTCTGTTGGAGCCGTGCCTGTGGTCCTGTAAAGAGTTACATTATACATCAAAGTGAAAGCTTGGATTTCATACTTAAGATTCTTCTTGTTTTGGTGACCTATCATCTAACGCTTGACTAGAGCCCTATTCATATAGGATGTTTAGTTGTGTATAAAGCTAAGCTACCTTCTTAAATTAATTATTATCTGTCTTTTCGCTTAAGCTTTTTCATCGACTGCTGTCTTAGTTGACGTAAACAAATAAATAAATGTTACACTATTTTTTTCATAGTGTATAACGGCGTGACACGCTTTGAGATATTGTCTATCTTATTATATGTCGTATGCTCAAATTTTTTGAAGTTTGTATCGACAAATCCGAGTCGATTTCAGGCAGCGGATCCTCTACGAGATTGTTGCGGCAGTATTCAGGACTATGAGCTACATACTCTCACGTTTGAGGTTAACTGCGCGCCGTTCCTGGCGATCCGAGTTATGCTACAATTGGCACGAGTTGTCAAATCGATGAATCCTCGGGCGAGGGTAATCCTTCGGAACTACATGTATGTTGATGATGTCCTAGCCGGCGCTCATACTGAAGACGGCGCCCGTCTCGCCATACAAGAGCTTCAAACAGCCCTTCAATCTGCGGGTCTCCCGCTTCGGAAGTGGACTTCCAATAAGAAGGAAGTACTTCAGGCTACCTACTGCGAGAGGACTTTTTTCGAGTTGGAAGACGCGAGAAGTGCGAAAACCTTGGGAATTTGCTGGCAAGCCACCGAGGACGTCGTTTTCTTCAACGTAGCGAGGTTTGGAAAATTGAAATAATTTTTCATTTGGATGCTGCAATTCCCAACTACTTCTAGCGTTTAAGACATGGTATGGCTATTGCAATTCCGGAGTTCTTTAGCAAAGTCTGCTGATGATAGAACTTGGTAGTTCTTGAAAAAGCTATACAGACAACCTGCTCACCTTTTTGTGTTGCCTTTGAAATAATCTTCTTTTGGAAGTTTGACCTCGAGCCGGCTAAACTGCAAGGTTTGATTTAAATAATTTTATTTGATAAATTTGTCTAGACTTCGACCTTATCGACAAAAGGCGAGTAGGTTGTCTGTATAGCTATTTCAAGAACCACCGTTCTATAATAATTGATATTGATAATTTCATAATATTTTTTGAAGAGCCTGTATCTATAACGCATTTTAAAGATGGTTTATAGCAAGTGTAAAACAACATGTGTAATACGGCGGGCCTTCCGTTTTTGGTATTTGTCTAGATTTCGACCTTATTGAAGTTAATCAAAACTGAGTTTTAGCTCGGCTTCAGGTCAATAAATCTTACTTACTAATTTATTTGTAAGATTTGAAATGTAATGTTGTAATGGCCATACCATATCTTCAACGCTAAAAGTATTTGGGAATTCCAATGACATGAAGCGAGAAAAGAACGGCAAACTTGCAACTGCAGATTCCACCTTTTTTATGTGTATACCCTTGGGCGCCATCAGAATTAGTGTAAAGGGCTTCGCCTTAACCATCTAACCGTCGTGCCCAAATATTTAGTTATAGTATATTGTACTATATGCAAAAAAGATGGTTTACAGCAAGTGTAGAAACAACATGTGTAATACGGCGGGCCTTCCGTTTTTGGTATTTGTCTAGATTTCGACCTTATTGAAGTTAATCAAAACTGAGTTTTAGCTGGACTTCAGGTCAATAAATCTTACTTACTAATTTATTTGTAAGATTTGAAATCATAGGCAGCACAAAAGGTGAGCAGGTTGTCTGTATAGCTGTTTGAAGAACCACCGTTCTATCATAGTTGATATTGATAATTTGATAATATTTTTTGAAGAGCCTGTATCTATAACGCATTTTAAAGAGATGTTATTGATTTTTATTGGACGTACTCGGTTGATCTTTTTGATCCATATCTTCTGTTTGCTCCGAGGCTGATTGATAAAAATTTTCGGACCATTCCATTCTACTCTGACTACTGGTACTTTCTCTTTGCCTTTGAGTAGGTTGATTTACCACAGGGTTTTGATTCTGAGGTTGATTCTGAATTCGATGATTAAGGGGATTTTCTTGTCTGCCCTCATTAAGATTTTGTTGAAAATCTTCTCGAAGCTTTTAGTTATTTTGGGGATTGAAATGATTTGAATTATTGTATTGGTTGCTTTGCCGATAATAAGTTTGCCCTGAACTATTTTGGTTTGTCGTTTGAGTTTCCTGAAGTAATTTGATTGTTAGTTTTGAATTTCTCAATGGTACTATTTTCATATTAATCTTCTCTCTGAGCTACTTGCTTTAAATTGACACTGTAGAAATATCAAACTTCGCTAACGTCATGTAAAGTTGTCTGGTAATCTTTTGCTAATAACATATTTGGTTGTGTTATTCATGTCGAAATAACCTGGTACTTTAATTAAAAACCAAGAGTTTCTACTCAATTATCCATGAGTGTTTATCCGCGTCAATGCGGCCGCTTCAATTGTCAAAAGTCCACTAAATTTAATAGAATTGCAACAGAGAGAAATAATCGAAAGAGAGTAAAGTCACTCTCCTTTCTAGACGTCGATTGCTGCTTAGCATCTTGGTGCTGGTTTCTACATCCCTTTTTTTCTCACGAGCTTGAGCTTCAATCACTCGGTGGATTTTGTGTCATCCTCTTCAGGTGTTTGCTGCCTGGGTTGTATTACAGAATCGAAGGTTCGAATTCCGGCAGGAACTGAGATTGATTCCTTGTTGGAGTCATCCGAGAATTCACTCTCACAAGGAACAATTTTAAGGTGGTTTACTTGTACTATATTCCCTTCACTTTTCAAAACTTCATATTCGGTAGTGTCAAAGTTCGGTGTTAGTTTATGAGGAAAAACTACATTCTTGAGAACAACCCTGTCTCCTACATTGATGTCTACTTCCTTAGCTCCTCTTCTTTTATCGGCAATTTCCTTTCGCTCTTGTTTATTGATATGGTCATTATCCCTTTCTGTTGACTCTGTAAACTCTCCCACGGCGTGACACGCTTTGAGATATTTTCTATATCTTTTTTTCTATCTTATTATATGTCGTATGCTCAAATTTTTTGAAGTTTGTATCGACAAATCCGAGTCGATTTCAGGCAGCGGATCCTCTACGAGATCGTTGCGGCAGTATTCAGGACTATGAGCTACATACTCTCACGTTTGAGGTTAACTGCGCGCCGTTCCTGGCGATCTGAGTCCTGCTACAATTGGCACGAAATGTCGAATCGATGAATCCTCGGGCGAGGGTAATCCTTCGGAACTACATGTATGTTGATGATGTCCTAGCCGGCGCTCATACTGAAGACAGCGCCCGTCTCGCCATACAAGAGCTTCAAACAGCCCTTCAATATGCGGGTCTCTCGCTTCGGAAGTGGACTTCCAATAAGAAGGAAGTACTTCAGGCTATCCCAAGAGAGGACCTACTGCGAGAGGACTTTCTCGAGTTGGAAGACGCGAGAAGTGCGAAAACCTTGGGAATTTGCTGGCAAGCCACCGAGGACGTCGTTTTCTTCAACGTAGCGAGGTTTGGAAAATTGAAATAATTTTTCATTTGGTTGCTGCAATTCCCAACTACTTCTAGCGTTTAAGACATGGTATGGCTATTGCAATTCCGGAGTTCTTTAGCAAAGTCTGCTGATGATAGAACTTGGTAGTTCTTGAAAAAGCTATACAGACAACCTGCTCACCTTTTTGTGTTGCCTTTGAAATAATCTTCTTTTGGAAGTTTGACCTCGAGCCGGCTAAACTGCAAGGTTTGATTTAAATAATTTTATTTGATAAATTTGTCTAGACTTCGACCTTATCGACAAAAGGCGAGCAGGTTGTCTGCATAGCTATTTCAAGAACCACCGTTCTATAATAATTGATATTGATAATTTCATAATATTTTTTGAAGAGCCTGTATCTATAACGCATTTTAAAGATGGTTTATAGCAAGTGTAAAACAACATGTGTAATACGGCGGGCCTTCCGTTTTTGGTATTTGTCTAGATTTCGACCTTATTGAAGTTAATCAAAACTGAGTTTTATCTGGGCTTCAGGTCAATAAATCTTACTTACTAATTTATTTGTAAGATTTGAAATGTAATGTTGTAATGGCCATACCATATCTTCAACGCTAAAAGTATTTGGGAATTCCAATGACATGAAGCGAGAAAAGAACGGCAAACTTGCAACTGCAGATTCCACCTTTTTTATGTGTATACCCTTGGGCGCCATCAGAATTAGTGGGCTTCGCCTTAACCATCTAACCGTCGTGCCCAAATATTTAGTTATAGTATATTGTACTATATGCAAAAAAGAGGGTTTACAGCAAGTGTAAAAACAACATGTGTAATACGGCGGGCCTTCCGTTTTTGGTATTTGTCTAGATTTCGACCTTATTGAAGTTAATCAAAACTGAGTTTTAGCTGGACTTCAGGTCAATAAATCTTACTTACTAGTTTTTTTGTAAGATTTGAAATCATAGGCAGCACAAACGGTGAGCAGGTTGTCTGTATAGCTGTTTGAAGAACCACCGTTCTATCATAGTTGATATTGATAATTGATAATTTGATAATATTTTTTGATGAGCCTGTATCTATAACGCATTTTAAAGAGATGTTATTGATTTTTAGTTGGACATAGGGGTTTGATTGGACGTAGTCGGTTGATCTGTTTGATCCATATCTTCTGTCTGATCCGAGGCTGATTGATAAAAATTGTGTTCGTGGAGGGGCGGAAGGATTTGCTGCTGTACAATTTTGGCGGGTGCCAATTTCTTCTGGGTCTGGTGAGTTTGGAGTGAAATTAAAACTCGCGAGAACTTCGTTTAAATTAGTGATAGTGATAGTATCCCGACACACACGAAATGGTTCGGTTTGAAAGTGTTACAATCGCAATAATATAATCGGGTTTTCGGATGAAAAACTCGTACGTTATTAATATGGAGATGCCCATCAGAAAATCAAGTCACGTTCCTCAGAGTGACCATAGCCGCCGAGGATCAAAAAACCTCCTCACTCCTCACTGCTCTTCGCCGGTCACTGCTGTTTACCCGGATAAAAATTGGGGTCGGCCAGGATCAGAGTGGCGAATTTTTCACGGGCCGGCGCCGACGCTTTCCGGATGGGATGAGCAGGTCCTCATCGATCCTGAATATAATGTTCCGCCGGAACGTACGATGGGACCTCGACTCGACGACGGCCGTGCATGCTTGGTCGACACCGACCTTGGTCACAGCCAGCCCCAGGGACCGGTCAAACGAATGATTTATCCGGCTCTCAGCCGCACACGCATCGAGGAGGAAGCTTGTCTCGAAGGACTACGAACCGTTCCCCAACCAGATGTCTGCTGTTGGCATGACAGTCGTCGTCCTGGCTTGGAGCAGGGAGGACATGGAGATCTCGGGGGCGCCTTCTGGCGAAGCGGAGAGTCGGAAGCTGATCGGGAACGGGGTTGTGGCGGTGGCGCATCACGTCCTGGGGAGGGTGACTGGCTGCGGCGTCGTCTCGGCGGTTGGTCGGCCATATGGAGCAGGGTGTGATGATTTTGCCCGCATTGTCGGCATCCATAGCGACTGCGGCACGCTTAGGACGAGTGCTCGTGTGCCATGCAATTGGAACAGTACTTATTGATGTCAACCGCCCGGAGCCGCTTTTCACCACGGAGGAGAAATTAAGAAATTAACAACATGCACGGAGACGAGGACATTCGGAAGGAACATAAAGGAACTGGGAACCATTATGGTTTTTTAGGCTCAGGACTCCTTTTGTCTTGCAACAGGATGAGCTTTGCTACGGGTCTTCGGATAGACCCACGCGCTGTTGTGACATGAGTCACTCGGACTAGACCGTCAGCTTCGGGTAGAGTGCGCTCAATTCGTCCTAAGCGCCACTCGTTGGAGTGGAGGTTATCTTCGGACACGATCACGAGGTCGCCTGTCTGAAGACTGCGATGCGGTGATTTCCACTTATTCCGTTTGTGGAGCTCCTTAAGGTATTCGCTCTTCCAACGGCGACAGAAAGCCTGCTGGATTGCTTTCAGTCGCTGCCATCGGTTGATTAGCGACATAGGCTCGACTAGGATCTCCGGTTCCGCAATGGATAAGAGTGGTCCTCCAATAAGAAAGTGTCCCGGGCTCAATGCCAGCAGATCCTCTGGGTCCTCGACACAGGAGAGTGGAAAGAAGACTTGGAAGACTTGTAAAATAGGGTCTTAAAACTTTTGACCCCTGCCTTCCACAGTCCTCCCAAATGGGGGGCGCTCGGCGGAATGAAATGGCATGATAAAACAAGCTGGGGAAATGCCTTCATTATTTTAAGCTTGGTGGCGTCCAGGAAGATTTTTTCGAGCGCCTTCGAGGCCCCTACGAAGGTTTTGCCATTGTCGGAGTAAATGCGCTGTGCGTGCGACAAAACGAGAGAAGGCTGCGAGAAAGCGTTCAGTGGTGAAGTCGGGGGTAGCCTCGAGATGGATTGCCTTCGTGCTGAATCACACAAAGACACAGACATACATATAATTCTTGATCTCGAAAGGCCCTGCGAAGTCAATGCCCGTGTGGGTGAAAGGCCTGGAGTACGTAATGCGCTCTCGAGGGAGGTCACCCATCATTTGAGTCTGTAGTCGTCGACGATGAACGATGAAGACTTTACACCCCTTGATGTGGATTTCACAAAATTCTTGAACCGTGTAATCCAGAATTTGGTTCGCAGATACCGCACCATCACTTTATTGCCGCCATGCAACGTGATGCGGTGGGCGAATTCGACGAGCAGACGCGTGAAGTGGGTATTATAGGGGAGAATAATAGGGTGACGTTCATCGTACCGGAGGGATTCAGCGGCCCGGAGTCGCCCGCAGTAGCGGAGTATCCCATGTTGGTCGAGAAATGGGTTGAAATTGAGTAGCATGCTGGATGATGGAAGGCGTCGCCCTTCGCCAAGGGCTCGTATCTCCGCGACGTATTCTCGACGATGGCAGATCCGAATCAAGGCGCGCTCAGCGGAGAGCAATTCATCATTGGTGAGGTGGACCGTGGAAGGCGTCGAAATCCTTTTGACGGCGAAGCGTAGGATGTATGTGGTGACTCGTAACGTCGTCGAGCAAAGTGGTCGCGGTGATGTGGCACTGGACTCGTTGCTTCAGCTGGGTGTCTGGAAGTTCACTATTGAGAGTTGGCCAGTACTCGGGGTCCCGCTGGAGCCAGTCCGGCCCATGCCACCAGAGGCTACTGGCCGATAGCGGAGACTCCACGGCTTGCCAGATCAGCGGGGTTGTCCTCGGAACGCACATGTGACCAGCGCTGGGCACTGGTGCTTTTGGAGATGCTAGATACTCGATTGGCCACGAAGGTGGACCAACTGCACAGACGTTTATTACGCCAAGCCAACACAATGGTGGAGTCGGTCCGAAACTGGGAGGTTGAAGGTGGGATTGGAAGTTCAGGAACGATCGACGCCCAGCGATCGGCTAGCAAAACCGCTCCGCACAACTCCAGCCGAGGCAGCGAGACTGTTTTGACCGGGGCTACACGGGTCTTAGATGTTAATAAATGGACGCTTACTTGATCGCGATACCGAACCCGCACATATAGGGCTGCTCCATACGCTTTCTGGGATGCGTCACAGAAACCATGAAGCTCCCACGAGAGCGTATCGCTGGTGTTTAGCCAACGGCGGATGCGGAGTTGACTGAGGCCTGGGTAATCCTGCAGAAATTCGTGCCATTGCTGCAGCATGAGAGACGGCAGAGCGTCATCCCAGCCAAGTTCGGTTAACCAGATTTGCTGCATGAATATCTTCGCTCGAATAACAAATGGGGCTAGCCAGCCAGCGGGGACGAAGAGTTTAGCGATATGGGAAAGAACCTGCCTCTTAGAGATCGTGTCCTTCAATGGTGGGTCCGCTTCGGTGAAGAAGAAGATGTCCTCGGCGGCTTGCCAGCGAATTCCCAATGTTTTCGCAGTGCTCGAGTTACCAACCCAGCAAAACGACGTGGCATCGACTCTTTCCTGTTCCCAGTAATCATCATACATACACACATTCGATTGTAACAGACACACAAAGACAGACAAAACGTAGAGACTTAAAACATTATTAATAAACTTCACTTCTGTTTTGACATTTGAATCGACCGGACGTTTGAGTTGCTCTAAAAAAGAATAAATATACACACATCTCTCACACCCTCATTCTAGCGCTCGAAGGTAACTCTCGCGTCTTCCATCTCGAGAAAGTCCTCTCGCAGTAGATGTCCTCTTGGGATAGCCTGAAATACTTCCTTCTTATTGGCAGTCCACTTCCGCAGCGGGAGGCCTGCAGAATGAAGGGCTGCTTGAAGATCCTGTATGGCGAGACGGGCGCCGTCTTCATTCTGTAGCTCATAGGCCTGAATACTGCCGCATGGATTTCGGTAGAGGATCCGCTGAAAAGGGGTTTGCCTGAGGTCGATTCGGATTTGTGGATACATTTGCGTGATGTCGGCATTGAAATCGAACTGAAAGAACCGCCATTTTAGTACTTGAAGCGTGAGATCGTCCTGGAGAGTAGGCCCGGTGTGTAAGACATAGTTAAGGCTGATCCCTCGTGTGGATGGGCTCGACGAATTGAATTACACGCGTACCTTGGTGGTGGTGCTGTCGGGCTTAAACAACGCGTGATGGGTGAGATAAAAGTTTTTCCCATCCTGAGGTGGCATCACTCGAATCATATGGCCCAATTCCTCGTACTCCTGAATGATGGCATAGTACTACGTTTTTAGGATAGGATCTCTGAGAAGACGACCTTCATTTCGCAGGAATTGGGCCAGCGCGATCGGTCTTGAATGACCCAAGTCGACACTATTCAGACTTTTGAACGGTAGAGACACAACATATCGGCCGTCCTTCCTTCTTTGGGTGGTCTCCTGGAAATTCCGCTCGCAGAATACGTCACACTCCTTTTCCGGCTTGGTGGGAAGGTCTTCCACCTCCCAAAACTTGGTGAAGGGTACATCAAGTTTTGCTTCCGGATTGACACGCGTCCGTGCAGCGAAACCTTACCACGCCACCGGAGGGTCAGGCATGATCGCTCCACACAGAACCCATCCAAAGATAGGTGCTAAACCGACGAAATCACCAATATCCTTTTTGTTCCGCTCTCCGAAGATGTGGGGAGACAGGTCTACACCGATAATCATATCAATAGGCGCGGGCTTGTTGTAGTACGGGTCAGCCAAGGGGCGATCGAGGCAATGCGTCGGAACCGTGTTAAGGAATGGAGCCGTTGGAATGGCCATCAACAATTTGGATACGACCAGGGCTGAGACCTCAATCTTGTTCAGCCTGTCACACAGAGGAGACGGCATCAGCAGACACATTTTGTCGGCGCATCCTCCATCACTCTGGCCCATGCCAGTAACTGCGGCGTCTACTGGATAAAAGTTGGGCTGGACCATGTTGAAGATACGCTCGGATAGAAAGGTTAAATCGGCCCCCGAGTCGATCAACGCACGAATATGGTGCTCCACACCACGATGGTGAAGTTTGACAATTGCAGTGCCTAAGAGCCCTCTGCCTGGGGTGGATGCAAAATAACTTTGAGCATTTGTGAGCTGGCCGCTCGTGGACGGACGCTCTGTGGCGCTGAATGGTGGGACTTGCGCAGCGGAAGATGAGGACACGGACACCTCACTAGAATGCAACAAGGTATGATGACGTTCCATGCATGTATGAGAATTATGCGAACTTGAGCAGCCCTTCACTTGATGACCTCGAGCAAAACAGTTCAAACAGAGTCCCTGCTGTCTAATGGTTTGCAAATGCCTCTGAATAGGAAAGTCAAAGAAACTTGAGCAAAGCCGTAATTGGTGATTTCCGCCATGGCAAAGGTGGATGGCCTGGGCACTTGGGTCCGACTTAAGTTCTTCGCTGATCTGATACGGATCGGGTGACGGGAATGTCAGAACAATGCGTCACAATAACGTGCGGGATCTGAGCCTGGATTAAAAGCTTGGAACGACCTTTGTGTTCATTCGAATTTTTAACCGAGAATCTGCGACCCTTAGGTAGGCTGGACGAGGACGGACGGAACTTTGGGGATTAGCTGGTGCTGCGAGCAGACGAGGACTTGCGCAGAATGTCCGTACGCTTCGCGGTCACCGGAGTCTTCGGAGGCCGAACCTTCTCCGGAGTTGCATAGGGAGACTGTTAGACTTCGGCGCAGTCTTGGACGGCTCCGTGGACATACTCAGGGGACGACCTTACCGACGAAGTACGAGTTTGCGTGCCCTTTTGGTTTGGAAAAACAACAAGAAATAGAAGTGGACCGTATGAGTACGAGAGAATTCTCTCACTGTGAACCGCAGGATGAGGGAGAATTATCTCGCGCGTGGCTCGGAAAAGGATCCCTTTTAGTGAAGGTATATGCGGAACAATATACGAACGCACGAATGCGGATCGAAAGATACACGTAGCCCAAACGGAGTGAGTACAAAAATTTAATTGGATTCATAAGTATCAATGGGAGTGCGTAAGCAACAAACCATGAATAAAATATATAAATAAAGACGAATATAAATTTTTGTATAAATATTGCTAAAAATATGTATATATGGGCAATTAATGGCTGGAAAATATTATATATATATATATAATTTATAAGTATGGTCGGATATATATATATGGGCACAATAATGGCTGGAAGAAAAAATATATATGTGTGGGCAAAATAATGGCCGCAAAAAAATTATGGATATACATGTTTATAAATATGGACGGATATGAATATATATTGGCACAATAATGGCTGGAAAAAAAATTATACATATATTTATGGATAAATATGGACCGATATATGTAAGTTACGAGTCTGAAGTATGAGTCTGGTCCATGGATACGAATCTGGTCCCTGCTGTGGAGCCAGTTGCGAGTTTATCATCCGTGTCTGCATGTCGGGGTGTGGCATTACCATGATCCTTCGGATACACATGGGAGATGACACACAAGACTCTTTCTTTAACCACTAGTTTACCATAAAACTAATTACACAGAAGCTTGGTTTAAAGTTATAATTCGTTTATTACTTGAATGTACCTCTGGTTCCGAGGCCAGACTAAAACTGTCTCTTCCAGAGATCGGAGCCTTAAATATACCTCAAGAGGGTGTTGAGCCGATGTTGAGAGTAGGTCGCTCTTCCGGTGAAGTTAGCAGAAACGGGTTGGTTACAAAGAATATAAAAGTGCTTATGCTATGTGATATGTGAAGTAAAAGTGCTTACTCTAGGTATAGGAAGCCATTAATGGAACAAGTGGATAGTGTGGATTAAAATGGGTCACAATGTACTTAAGGTTATGGAATGTGTGGGTTGGCAACGTGACTTTTAATGAGGGCGGGTATACTACCCGGAATTCATTCAGCATTCATCATAGTTGGTCGGGGTGCAGGGCACGGTTCTACTTGTTCTGTAGGAGTCGGCGTATCGTGGAGAAACGCGTGTGCTAACTCCTCCCTGCTTAAAAATCGACGTTCCGGAGATTTCTTATCTCCTCCATTCGAGTTCTTAGTAGAGCCGACAGGTGCATGGGCAGCTTATGACATCCTTTAGTTCGTTGATGTTTTATTGTAAGTTTATTGATTACTTCATCTAATTTGCGTCCTACTTGTAACGTTTTATTGAGAAGACCGATTAGATTTTGTTTTTTTTTTTTTTTAAGTTATTGTTCTCTTTGACTGTCTTGAGATAGTAGTGTATATGCCTTGTGTTGATGGGAACACTTTTGACTTAGTTGTTGGTATCTCGTCTTGCTGTATCATTGTTGGTCGGGTGCAGGGCATGGTTCTTCGTGTTATGTAAGAGACGCTTATCGTGAAGAGACGCATGTGCTCACTCCTCCCTGCTTAAAAATCAACGTCCCGGAGATTTCTTATCTCCTCCGTTCGGGATCTTAGTAGAGCAGTTGTGCGTGGGCAGCTTATGGCATCCTTTAGCTCGTTGATGTTTTCTGTCTGTATTCGTAAAATTTAACCTCTCACCCTATACTTATGATTGGAGTTCTCCAGAGCGACTTGAAATCTTTGTACTCCCTGTGGTTTTGTCGATAGTCAGCGGGTTCCACAGATGATTAAGATGCTGTCCTAGCATAGGTTTATAATCCTGATCCTTGATTTGGTTAAATGGTGTTCCGCTTAATTTTCTTCGTTATGTCATTTATTTTCGTCAGCCTCTATCGTGAGGGGGGCCTTGGAATCTCGACCAATATTTTCATTTTCTGCAGCCTCTGCTATAAGGGGGGCCTTGGTATTGTAACCAGCCATTTTATTTTGGGCAAGCCTTCTATGAGGGACCTCGGATTTTCAACCATTGTGTTTTTTTGGCAGCCTCTGCAATGAGGGGCCTTGGGATTTCGACCAATCATTTTCGGCAGCCCCTGCTGTGAGGGGGGCCTTGGATTTACAACCAGTCCTTTTATTTTGGGCAACCCTTCTATGAGGGACCTTGGATTTTCAACCATTATGTTTTTTCGGCAGCCTCTGCAATATGGGGCCTTGGGATTTCGACCAATAATTTTCGGCAGCCCCTACTGTGAGGGGGGCCTTGAGACTTTCATCAATTATTTGTCTCAACGTAAGGTCTGGCAGAAGTAAGTTCTGGATATCGTTATCTCAGGAGCGTTGCATTGATTTGTGCAACAAATGGTTCTTGGTGGCTTTAGCTTATCGAAAGTTTAATAAAATACGCTGAATAGTCGGAATTTGCTCATGGGTTTATGTACCTGGTTTTTTTGCATCGTTGAGTCTTGCACTCTTACTGTAACTGCGAGCAAAATTAAACAGCTTTTTTGAAACGTCAGCGACTTATGGTGTGAATGACCAAAGCTCGGTCTCAAGTTACGTTGATCGGTGGTTAAACATTGTTTTGAAATGTTTATTCGTTTTGTGGTAGGTCAGCTTATGTTCTCCCATAGCCGACTTTAATAAATTGTGCTATATTTCGGTATGAGACGAATCGTCTCGTTAGGGTACGTGATGGCCAAATGGGCGACGGTGTCAGGTACCCGTCTTTTGGGCATCTCCTTTGTCCTGACCCGCAATCCCTCCAATTTTAATTGGTAGGATCACGATCCTTACTCGAAGGAAGAATTGCGGGTCCCTGCTCGGGCGCCAGTTACGAGTCTGGTCCATGGATACGAATCTGGTCCCTGCTGTGGAGCCAATTATGAGTCTTTCATGCGTGTCTCAATGTCGGGGTGTGGCATTACCATGATCCTTCGGATACACATGGGAGATGACACACAAGACTCTTTCTTTAACCACTAGTTTACCATAAAACTAATTACACAGAAGCTTGGTTTAAAGTTATAATTCGTTTATTACTTGAATGTACCTCTGGTTCCGAGGCCAGACTAAAACTGTCTCTTCCACAGATCGGAGCCTTAAATATACCTCAAGAGGGTGTTGAGCCGATGTTGAGAGTAGGTCGCTCTTCCGGTGAAGTTAGCAGAAACGGGTTGGTTACAAAGAATATAAAAGTGCTTATGTGCTATGTGATATGTGAAGTAAAAGAGCTTACTCTAGGTATAAGAAGCCATTAATGGAACAAGTGGATAGTGTGGATTAAAATGGGTCACAATGTACTTAAGGTTATGGAATGTGTGGGTTGGCAACGTGACTTTTAATGAGGGCGAGTGTACTACCGGGAACTCATTCAGCAGTTTCTGGTATTGCGTCTTGTCTTGCTGCATCATAGTTGGTCGGGGTGCAGGGCACGGTTCTACTTGTTCTGTAGGAGTCGGCGTATCGTGGAGAAACGCGTGTGCTAACTTGTATATACGGGAAAATAATGGCCGGAAAAAATTATATATATTTATTTATTTATAAATATGGACGGATATATAATTGGATTTGGCAAAGGAAAAGAATCGGAAATAATGTAATTTGAAATTGGCGCACTCGAGCAGCCTATCGATATCACGACTCGACTCACCACTACTCCGAAAACACTTGCCGGCCACTGTTTCTATATTTGGTTTTTTGCTTTGTTGATTAATTGTGTTATATTAATTTTTTGTGGTTGTGCGGAGAGCAAATTAAAAACAAAACGAACGATATTACACACCGCGAATGTTGTGCGCGAAAGAAAAAGAAAAAAACTATCAGTGCATATGGACAAATGCCTTGATATATGTACATGCGTAAGTACACAGGTAAGTATATGTATGTATGTATGCACGCGCGTTGTTCAAAGGAAAACGTATGTAAATTGTTATTTAGCTAACTCGATCAAATTATAGGAAATTCAATACATTTGTTGGGTTTTTTTTTTTTAATAAATGCGCAGCATGGAAATGGATTATGTGTATGCACATATGTATGTGCGTACATCAACATATGACGATGTATGTATGTATGTGTGTGCACCGGTATGTGGATACGCGCGTGAGGAAACTAATTGGATAATTAGACCATTGAAAAAGTTTTAACACACAAGAAATCGAGGTGAACATCTTAATTCAATTTTTTTTTCTTTTATAACACTTTAATAATTTTTCCTTTTTTTTATCTTTTACGTGGACTTGGCAAACAGCTGTGGACAATATATGTACATGTGTGTGTGACAAATTTTTCATATGTATGGTTACATGTACATATGTAAGTGGATGGAAAAAATAAAAATTGGAATTGGACAAGTGAGAAAAATGAGGGCGTGGAATAAAAAAAAAAGTTGGACGAACACACTAAGGATCGGGAAATACCATATAACCAAGTATATATAACAAGTATATAAAAGTGAAATTAAAACGCGCGAGAACTTCGTTTAAATTAATGATGATTTATTGAATTCACACGAAATGGTTCGGTTTGAAAGTGTAACAATCGCAAAAATAAAATCGTCCAGAAAAAAAACAGGTGTTCGGATGAAAAACTCGTACGCTATTAATATGGGGATGCCCATCAGAGAATCAAGTCACGTTCCTCAGAGTGACCATAGCCGCCGAGGATCAAAAAACCTCCTCACTCCTCACTGCTCTTCGCCGCTCACTGCTGTTCGCCCGGTGGCGTGAACATAAAGTTTGTCTGGTAATCTAACATATTTGGTAATAACATATTTGTTTGTGTTATTCATGTCGTAATAACCTGGTACATTAATTAAAAACCAAGGGTTTCAACTCAATTATCCATGATCCGCGTCAATGCGGCCGCTTCAATTGTCAAAAGTCCACTAAAACTAATAGAATTGCAACAGAGAGAAATAATCGAAAGAGAGTAAAGTCACTCTCCTTTCCGAGACGTCGATTGCTGCTTAGCATCTTGGTGCTGGTTCTCACGTCCCTTTTTTTCTCACGAGCTTGAGCTTCAATCACTCGGTGGAGTTTGTGTCATCCTCTTCAGGTGTTTTCCTGCCTGGGTTGTATTACAGGATCAAAGGTTCGAATTCCGGCAGGAACTGAGATTGATTCCTTGTTGGAGACATCCCTGGAATCTAATGACTCGATTGAACATTAGCTCTGTTGGAGCTGTGCCTGTGGTCCTGTGAAGAGTTACATTATACATCAAAGTGAAAGCTTAGATTTCATACTTAATGTTCTTCTTGTTCTTTATTAGCCTCCGGCCAATAAGGACAATAATTTCCGAATGCAGCTCTTATATATTGTCGGCCATTATCGGTTCGTTCTTCTTTTGGAAAAACCAGCCTGATGTAATAGATCGAAGGAATTTAAACTTCATGTATCGTGAGTAATAGTCTATTACCACTAAGATATAATCATTGTTGGGTAGTTGCCCAAGCTGATCTCCCGCTCGGAAATTCTTCTCTTTTCATTGGCGGTGGATTCATGGCTTGGGATACAAGAATACAATTAAGTCAATCCTTTCAAATCTCTCAGTATCTCTGTCAATTTTAGATTTCAATCTTCGCTTCATGGCTGATTAGCCCGGCTGCCCTTCATATGCCAGTCTTAACACTTTCTGTCTCAATGTACATGGAATTACCGAATAATCCGAACTCTACTTAGTATAATTGTTCCAATAGTCGACAGTTCAAGTCGGCATGGGTATAGTTTATTCGACAGTGCCGAGTCCCAAGAATCCTGTTAGAGACACATCATAGCGTTGACTTTTCTTCATACTGTGTTCTGTTTCTGGCAATCTCAGATATAGTAATTGATATTGGGTAGTGTTTTCGATAATTTGCAAGATGCTGTGTTCACCCCTAATATCGTCACAATTAGATGGTGTTCGCTCACACAAACGAGATAAACTATCAGCTATGTTTTTCTTTCCTGACTTGTAAATAACCTTAAATTTATATGCCTGGAGCCGTAGGAGCCATCTTCTAAAATGGTTTCTAGTGGCTTATGGTCTGTCACTGACTCAAACTCTAGTCCTATTATGTAGAAATAGTATTTCTCTAATGCCCAAACCAAAGACAACCTTTCCTTTTCTGTTAGTGAGTATCTCTTATCAACATCCGTCAAACTCCTGCTAGCAAAAGCAATTATTTTTGGATCGCCACTAGTGTTAAATTGTACCGCACCTAGCGCGGGCGGACTAGCATCAGCGATTAGTCTCGTTTTATTTTTGAGGTCGACGTACGAGAGACTTGGAATCTTGGTTAAAGCTGCCTTAAACATTTGGAACCCACTTTCCTCTGCTGGTACTGGTACGATACTTTTTTAAAAGCTCACGTAAAGGTTCTGTTTGTTCCGCTAGGTCTGCAATGAATTTCCCCAAATAAGTTACTCTTACTCTCTTCCTTATTTTTAGGTGCCCGAAATATTGTAATAGATTAAATTTTATCAGGGTCTACTTCAATTCCTTTGTCTGTTTAAATATTTCCCAAAAATTAAATTCTATTTGTTTCCCAGATACATTTCTAGTTGCTTAGGAGCACATTATTATCTTTAAATAGCCTTCGAACCTTCTCAAGTGCTTCATCGTGTTCTTCTTTGCTACTCCCAAAAATTTTAACGTCGTCGATATAATTCATAATGTTATCGCACGATGCTAACAGTTCCTCCATTCGTTGTTGAAAGATTTCCGTCGCTGCATTTATGCCAAACATTAGTCGCTTGTATCTAAATAACCCCCGGGGTGTGATGAAAGTGGTTATCTGCCTACTTGATTCATCTAGTTCCAATTGATGATACGTGTCCTTGAGGTCCAGTCGTGAAAATATCATAACATTTCTCAACTTAGTCATAAAAGACTCGAATGTAGGCAACGGATTATTTTCCCGAAGGATCGCCCGGTTGGCGCGTTTCATATCCAAACATTGTCGAATATTACCGTTCCGTTTGAAAGCAATCGCTATTGGAGAAATCCACGGGCTGTGACCCTTAACTGGTTCCATAATATCCAGGTGGTATGCTTCATCTAACTTAGCATTGACTCAGGGGCTGTTTTACAGGATCAACATAGGGGTCTATTGTTAGTATCACTTGGGAAATGGAGGTACGGTACTCAATGTTGTTAGTCGGAAGTCCCAATCGTAGAACATTTAACTTCGTCGCTGGTTCTCGTCCCAGTAGTGACTGCCGTTCTTTTTCATTTACGAAAAAGGATGCAATCAGCTTGGGACTCTGCTTAATCGATATCAGCACCTCGAACATAGAAATACAATTATGAATTTTGTCTGAAGTGTATCCCCTAAATTGACTCTGCGAATTTCCGCAAATATTCAAAACTGTTGCCTTCTTTGCCTGAAGAGTTAACCAATCGTATTGGAATATGTGATTAAAGCGGGATCCAGAATCGATAATTACAGAAGGTGAGCAGGTTGTCTGTATAGCTATTTCAAGAACCACCAAGTTCTATCATCAGCAGACTTTGCTAAAGAATCCACAGTTGTAATGGCCATGCCATATCTTAAACGCTAAAAGTAGTTGGCAATTCAAACGACATGAACCGAGAAAAGAACGGCAAAGCTTGCAATTGTAGATTCCATTTTTTTTATGTGCATACCCTTGGGAGCCATAAGAATTAGTGTAAAGGGCTGCGCCTTAACCAACCATACCTTCTTATTTTCTTTTTCGTTTTCGCCTTCAATTCTATTCCCGTATTTACATTTGGAATATCCCATAGCTTTTATGTTATTCGACTGTGGGTATGGGGGTTTAAGGTTTCTTTGGCATCTAAGAACAAAACGACCAACACGAGAGCAACGATTGCATTTTTTTGGCGTGCCGGTCAGGTGGGTGAGATGTAGGCTGTTAATTTACTGAAAACACATCATTTTTAGCGGTCTCGCCAAATTGTACTATAGTGCCCGGCAGAGTGTATGCAACCGTCTGCAATTGCGTACCACCCAGGTGTAATAATTTTGTTCTCTTCTGAGTTACTGAATCTACTTCCTCCACCTCCAAATAGATCTTGAACGCTCATATCCATTTCTCCCATTCACTTTAAAGCAATGGATTCGCCAAACTCTCACTCAAAAAGGGCTTAATGTCGCTCTCGGTTATTGCGAATTTTTATTTAGTTCTGCAAAAGAATCAATAAAAGCTTTTGTCGAGCTAGTTATCAATTTATGTCGACGACTATTCCAAACCATTTGTTTTATTCTTTTTACATCAGCTGTTTGCCTCTGACCACTGCCAGATAATATTATAATGGTCTATTAAACATTGTTTTAACATTTTATCGCCACTCTGCCTCTGACCTCTGTCAGATAGTTTTTTTATTATTATTATTTTTTTGTTTTTTTTTTTTTTATACATATGTCGAGGCGCCAAGACTGTTGTTCACTTCACACATGTTTTTTTATAATATTAACCTTAGACTTTTACCTTTCACTTTTTATTTGCAACTGTTAAGCTAGTTCCCACGGGGTTTGTTCTGTTTTGTTTTCAAAGTGTCAATTTGTACCCGCTACAAAGGTAATGCCAGGGCTACAATTGACTCACCTGTCAACTAACTAGTAGACTTTGACCTGCCAATCACTTATCCAACTCTATCCGACACGACCATCCTGACCTTGACACCTCGTCGTGTAACATTTTATAAATAAAAACATCGTCTCTCCTAGACGGATAAACATCGTCTCTCCTAGACGGATAACCATCGTCTCTCCTAGACGGGTAACCATTCGGACATTCACTCGTCCTCGTGTAATTAACATTTGATAAAATATTCAGCTCAACATTTCTTTCATTTGTTCTTAATATAAACATAATCAATTCAATTCAAGATTTCACAAATGTATATTACTAAACTTAAATAAATCTAAATCTAAATCTAAAAACTTCAAATTTAATTCATAATTTCAATCATCGTATCACTTAGATGGATCACTTTCAGTCTCCAATTGACCTTTTGACAAGCTTGAACCTTCACTGTTAATATCAAACTCTTGGGGAACAATTCCGTCTATAAGTCTCTGTGCAACCTTTGATTTGTCAAAGCGATTTTTATCGTAAGAGGCTAACGCCATGGTACTGGCTTTACCTCACCTGGAGTTTAAATCCACTTCCAGTTCTGTGTCCAATGGGGGAACCAACCCAAGAGGTCGAGCTTTTTTTCCTATTAACATCTGTAAGGGACTTTCCTTAGTTGCACGATTAGTTGTTCAATTTAGCGCTAACTAAACTTCGCCTAAGGCTTCTTGCCAGGAACTATGTCTTAATTCTCAACTTAACCATTCTAAAGACTTGCCCCAGTTTTATGAAGTTTTATATTGTTTGAACAACAGAGTTCTGAAAACTGTGTGCTTGAAAATCATTTACCTTGATCGACTATAATGCGCGTTGGTACACCAAATAGAAAAATTGAAGTCTTCATGGCCTTGATACAGCTCTCTGTATATATTTTGAGAGTATGATATAGGTATACGAATTTTGTAAAGCCATCAATTTGGACGATAATATATTCTTTTAAATCACTTTTGTCACTCAATTTGCCAGTAATATCCACGTGGACAGTGTGGCAGGGAATGCTGACCTTTGGGCTAAGGTGTAGCTCAGCTTAAATTTTACCAGAGTGTGATTTTGGCGTCCTACAGGATATGCAATTGTTGACAAATTTACGGACATGTTTATTCATTTTGTCAAACCAATAAAATTGATATACTTTGTCAAGGGTCTTTTCCCATCCTAGGTGCATGATGGACTCATGTACCTGGTTCACTTTCAAGCAAATAGTGACGGAAATGTTTGACGGATGCAAATACGGTAGTGGTATCTAGATTCAGGGGCGGAAGTTGTTTTGCTGAAATGTTCTACAACGTGAAGTTGATTGTTGATCCGATGTAAAAGCATGGCACCAAATCCGATCGAGCTAGCATCAGTATGCAATTCTATAGGGTATTGTGGGTCAAATATTACAAGAACCTGCTCATTGGTAAGGACGGTTACTATTTTCTTACGAATATTTTTCAGGATTCCAAGTGAAACTGTCTTTTCCTGACGTTAGAGCTTACAATGGTTTCATTGTTTGGGAGAACCCGGATATAAACTTACGGAAATAGGATGCTAAACCGATGAACTGCCCTACACTAAAAACAGTCTGTGGAGGTGGCAAAAAAATCAAAGCAGAAATTTTTAACATATTTTGTCCAATTTCTCCTGCTTTTATCTCGTATCCCAGATACTGGATGACTGTTTTTAGAAAACTATATTTGCTAATATTAAAAATAAATCCAGCTCTTGAGAAAACGTATACCACTGTTTTTAAAATTTTTAAGCCTATCTCAATCATAGGTGACACAATTATTATGTCGTCTATATAAACAAACACGCACGAAAAGGCCAAGACACCCAAAACTCGCGTAACCGCCCGTTGGAACAAAGATGGCGCATTTTTCATTCCGAACAGCATAGTTAAGAATTCATACTGGCCATCCGGAGTAATAAATGCAGTATATTGTATGGAATCGGGGTGAATTAGTATCTGGAGAGAACCACTTGCCATGTCAAGGCAAGTGAAGCAATTCGCAACTCGCAACCTAGTGTAGCATGTTCTGAAATATCACATTAATAATATCACAAACATATTGTAACACTTTGTTACAATATTTATGTACACAACATTAAAGTGCTCTCTTTAGCTACATTACCACCCATGAGTGCAATTCAAACTGAAAAGACCTGCTTGTGTCTTTCATTTAAAAACTCCAAATAATATTTTTTGGAGTGATACAACATCGGGCTTACTATATGGCGACCGTGACAGAGGTCACAAGCTAATAAAGTGACCTGGAGACAAATTAACAAAAAACCTGGAGCTGGAGACAAATCAACAAAAGAAGTGGAGACCCAAAATACAATCTGCGTTGGAGGAGCAAAGAATACTCTAAAAAGAAAAAAAAAAAAACAAACGGAAATAAAAAATATCAAAGAATCTAACTTCGGCAATGCCGAAGTTTATATACCCTTGCAGTCCTTGGCAATAATTTTTTTACATTTTGAAATTTCTTTCTCTGCAACTCAATTCATCAATACACAAACGAAACATTCAAATTATTTCTCTTTTTACTACAAATTTTTCTTTCATCATTCCGTAAGCAAAGCACAACACGCATACACATACCTACATACGTGTAGCGCTACGTCTGTGTGTGCGTATGCATGTGCTCTATTTGATTTGCTGATGACGTAGAACCGATTTGTATTGACTGTAACTTGTGTTCTATTTATCCGATCAAACTTTGGGATCTGAGATTTTATATCAAATTCTATTATATTGGTAAATTTCATGGGGATACTCCAATTTTTGCAAAAATTTTTGTTCTAGAGCTATATGATATAGTAGTCCGATCCTGACAATACTTCATACTTTATTATCTCCCGGCTAAAAGTGGGTCAAATATGAAATTTCATTCCGATAGCTCTTAAGATGCCAGCGTGAAGTTGATTTGCACAGACGGACGGACGGACGGACGGACGGACAGACAGACAGACGGACATGGCTATATCGACTCAGCTTCTCATGCTGATCAAGAATATATATACTTTATGGGGTGGGAAACGTCTCCTTCTGTGCGTTACAAACATCTGACCAATTTTATAATACCCTCTGCAAGGGTATAAAAATAGCAAAGAAGCAAGGCAATGCTAAAGTTTTTATACCCTTGCAGTCCTTGGCAATAATATTTTTACATTTATAATTTTTTTCCCTGCAACTCAATTCATCAACACACAATAAAAACATTCAAATTATTACTCTTTTTACTACAATTTTTTTTTCTTCCATCATTCCCTAAGCAAAGCATGGCACGCATACACATACAATTCATGTAGCGTTGCATCTATGTATGTATGCATGTGCACTGTTGATTTGATGATGAAGGAGTAGGCAGCAGGCAAATTTGAGCCGATTTATATTGACTGTAACTTTTGTTTTATTTATCCGATCAGATTCAAATTTTGGGATCTGAGATTTTATATCCAATATCGTATTGGTAAACGGACATGGCTATATCGACTCATTCTCATGCTGATCAAGAATATACAGTGAAACCTCGATATAACGAATCTGAGGGGGATCGCAAAATTATTCGTTATATCTATTGATTCGCTATAGGTACTGAAATGTAAAACCTTAGTCCTTTCAAGGGACTTAACAAAAAATTCGTTATATTGGGTTTTTCGTTATAACGAAGTTCGTTATATCGAGGTTTCACTGTATATACTTTATGGGGTCGGAAACGTCTCCTTCTGTGCGTTACAAACATCTGACCAATTTTATAATACCCTCTGCAAGGGTATAAAAACCAATGAATAATTCTGAGTGAGTAGAGTGTGAGATGGCAAAAAGGAGTGGAGTGCAAAAGAAAATAAAGAAAAGAATAGCACACACTAAGTGGCTATTATGTTCTAACCAAGCACCACATCCATGGGCAGTAGCACAAAAGCTACAGCAAGAACTTGACTTTTTAAAGTCATTAAAAATCAATAAACCAGAATCTCAAGCTCACTCAGAGGTTGAAGAGAACTGGTGCGATGACCGGTACTGGTACCGCCTTAGCTCATAGGCCCCGGACATCAGCAGCCGAGACGACAAGTGTGAAAGGCAGGCCGCCTTTTACGCCATCGATGGAGCATCAGCGTGCCAACCGGCGACGACCAGCTGATGCTGAATCCAGGAATTGACAACAAGATACAATTTAAACAAAAAAAATGTTTTTTTCAATTTAAGATATGCAAGAAAAAAAATAACAAAATTGAAATAAAAATTTAATTAAATATATATAAGAAACACATTGTTTAGGTAAGGTCATGTAAAAGGAAATATTTCTTTTTAATCAAAATTTTCTTAAAAATTTTAGAGAAAAAAAATTATTTTTATTTTGAATGTTTGATAATAAAACTATCAAGTTTGATGATATATTTGATGAACCCAGTATGGGATTAATAGATACAAAGACAGTGGACTCCACTGCAAATGTAATCAATAAAATAAATAAAAAAAAAACAATTGTTTCATTTTTACCAATAAAAAAAAATACATTTTCAATTGAAAATTTCACCTGACTAAATATATGTCAACTGATTAAAAAAAAAAAGAAAGAAACACAAAATGAATACGCTAGACAATTATTTTATCAAGATAGTAGATAGGAATCCAAATATAGCATCCGATCTAATTCAGGTTTTTTGAAGAGATCAAATCAATTCACCACAAAGTTCGATAAACTTGGTAGACATTAGGTCAGCTTACCTTGATATAACGGGAGAAGATTTCCCAGTTCGAAGAAGCTCAATTGTACCACATAGTCAATCTGATGTTCCTTTACCATTGTCACTGACTTCCTATTCTTACCAATTCTGCCGTATGTATTACTGAGTTGGCTTCTACAGGTTTTTATACTATAAATGGCATATTACCTAACAATTTCTATTTCGAGATATCCACCCACTCCCGATGTGTATTACTGTGCTGACTTCTAGCCTTTTTATAGGGTGGAGAATTTAAAAAATAACTACCTTTACTTTTTAACTTGTTCCAATGTGATCGCTCCTCTTTTTTTAAAATCGCTGATTGCTAAAATTTGATTGGTTATTCTAGTTACCATTAAATGTTGACCTTTTATAATTATTTCGCCATATCAGCCTCTTTGGTACTACAGTTTTTGACAATTTGTTACCAGAATCTACTTTGATATTATTTTTTAGATAATCATTATCTAATTGAACCATTGCCTTCGGAATACTTTCATTTTGTACTGGCTCTGGGATATATACTTTTTCTTCCCCAATTTTTACTATACCTCCAATGTGAGTTCCTGCGGGGGGGGGCATAAATTTATTTCTTGAGTTTTGTTGTTATATTTCTTTGGGATCGTGTTGTTTTTATTTTGAAATTTAGCTCTCTTCTTCTTCTAACGTTGCTCAAAACCTGTGACATCTATTGTTGTTGCCACTGCAGAATTATTCTAATTTGATTTGGTGCATCCCGAGACGATCCAACCAAATTGAGTATTTTGGCCTAGCAGGCCATCAATCTTTGTAATTTCTCTTTTCAAGATTTGGGTATAAATATACGTTTACCCCCATTGTTATATCAACCTTACCAGGTTTATTAAAGGTAGGATCAGCTAGAACGTAAGTTTGCGATTTCCATGATTGCTATTTTTAATGGAAGAGCTTTCATCAACTTTGGTAACACAATTGCCTCAACCCTGAGATGTCTTTTCGAGGGATTTCGCGTCTTTACATATATTTTTACCTCATGAATAGGGATTTCCGAAGCGAAAGAAAATAGCCCAGTCTTCATTCGTTGAATTCGAAATGTGAACTGATTTTATTGGAAAAATTGTTGTATATAACAATGAACTCTTAGAATCTAGGCTCGATACTCGAGGCGACAAATGTTCTTAAAAATGCTTATTCTAATGCCCCACGTCTTCGGGGTTGGAAATTTTTTTATATTTCATGCTCAGCGTTTGGCGACTTGATAATTCGTCGTTGTGGTCTTAAGTGTTAACGGTCGACAGACTGCGGATGCATGTGTGTTTGGTTTTAAGCAATAATTGTCATATGAATTTTATGACTTACTTGTGTTTATGTTTCGATTTGTATATTTCTTTGGTCAATCTGATTTGGTGAAGCCATTTCAGCTGACCACGATGTTTAATGTTAAACACCTTATATTTTGATTGATTGGATTTAATTGAGGACACGCCACTTATTTCTGTATATTGTTTAATTTTAGGTAATTTTAATATTTGAGCGGCCTCTGCAGACAAAATGGTACTTTGTGAACCACAATCAATGTGTTTCTTCAAAATGGACTAAGGTATGGTGTTCCTTACTGCACAGTTCAAGCATCTTATGCAAAGCTGTACTTTTTTGGCTGTTTCATACCTTTCAGTAGGTTCAAACCTTTAAACTTATAGCAGTTATACGTTTTGTGCCCGGCAATTTTGCAAGTCGGATATTTATCTTTGACTTCCGCATAATTCTTTGCTCATGGCACTTAGCTCCAGGTATTCCATGACATCAGATAGCAATTGAATTTGCCTTGTTTTTCTAATCTGACTTTCATAGCCCCTCTGTCAAATTTCCTTAGTAGGAGTTGTGCGAATATGACGCCAACTTCATTGGACAAATTTGCTTTTATTTTAATTAAGTAAACTGACTCATTAACTATGTCAATCACTCCTTTAACACTTTTTGCGGATTCATTGTTGATCATCGGTAAATCAACGATCCAACTAAATTAGTTCGGAAAATACCCTCCGATTATTTTCATATCGCTTGGTTAACAATTCCAAAGCGGCACTATAATTGCCAGCTGAACCTGACAGTAGATGGGCTACCATGTTCCTCGATTCGCCCTGAATTTTTGGCAATACTGGGAGTTCGCCTCTCACGGTTACATTCTCAATCTTACTTTCCTTGTTGTTTGGTTTCATTTCTAATACTGATACTGAATTCCGGACATCGAATTCTAAATCATACATAGCATTTTTAAATTAAGAATCTTTTGTCAAACTTTCTCCCATAAATAATTGATCTTATTAATATATATTATGCATGTCTCATTGCCTGTTGAATTATCTATAGTACGTAAATCTTTGGTTACCCTATCTCCTGGATATCATTAGCGTTTGTATTACTGGCGGTCGCATTCCCGCTCGACTCTCCTTTGCTATTATCCAACTTTTTAAACATCGCTTGACTCTCCTTTGGGTAATAATCTGGTTGCCTTCCTCATACATTCCATCTGTGAAATAGTGGTGTTCGTTTACTCCACTCTGTGAAATTTGGCTATCTGTATCTCAGTTACTTCATTAAGAATCTTGCTAGTTAACTTACCTTTTGTGCAACTCGTGTTGCTTCCCTAACAATTTTTCAATTATGTATGGAACATTTTGTATGGTGTATGTATGTATGTTTGACAATTGATTTTTTTATACCAGAAACCCATAGGGCGAAATGGTATATTAATTCGACAAAATGTATGTAACAGGCAGAAGGAAGCTTCTTCGACCCCATAAAATAAATATATTCTTGATCGTTATCAACAGCCGATATAGACATGTCCGTCTGTCCGTCCATCTATCCGTCCATATGAACGCGTAGAACTCGAAGACTATAAGAGATAGAGCCACGAAATTTGGTATGTAGGCTCACGTAGTATGCATACTAACGTTTTTAGATGAGGCCGGAGTTGGCCGTTGGCTGGCGCTAGGGTGCTCGAATGCTTGAAATATTTGCTTTACTGGTGTATGGTATACCTAAGTCGGCGAGACGACTTACTTACTTCATTTTAATATGTATTTATTTATATGTATTTATTTTTTGTCTATATTGTTATATTATTATTGACCTTTCAACGGGCAACTTGCTTAACAATATTATGATATTATATTTTTTTTTTTCTTTCCCTATTCGATCATCGCAGTGATCTTATTACCTAATGTTTCACATAGCTTTACAGGCTATACTGCTATCAGGCAGATAAGATTCCGCTCAATTTCAGAATATTTTTTGTTTTTTGCTTGCAAACAATTTTCATTTATGATGTATTTGATTGTTGGACGCTCTCGATCCTACCGCATTCAGGGCCTAGCTTGTAGCGCTAGGCGTTGCCGGTGCTGGTCTTCGCACAGGCTGTTGGGGCGCCGATGCTGGTTTCTCCGATCTATTGGCTCCGGGGTCTAGCTTGTCGCGCTAGACGGTGCCGGTGCTGGTCTTCGCACAGGCTGCTAGGGCGCGGATGCTGGTTTGTCTGCCAATGGGTAGGATTCGCCTCGCCTCCAGTCGTCTCTTCCCGCAACTATTTTGTTGCTCTGCTGCTTCTGGTTGCCTACTTGCAACTATATTTGTGTAAACATATACACTAATTTGTATTTTATAATTTTTTTTTTATTTTCGATATTAGGGCTTCGAATACGCCACACACAAAAAACTCCCGCCGCCGAGATTACTACAGTTGCTCCGCTAGCCAAACTGCCTTAAAAATCGGACGCACGCACTTTTTATTTATTAAGCAAAATTTTGCTATTTATATTATACTCTGTCTCTTACCACTGGTGGGCAGAGCTCGCAAATAACAATTGAGCGCTTTTTTTCTAGCGCTCTGGTTGAGAGCATAACCGAAAAAAATATTACATATGCGGTCTCGCTCTGAGGCAAACACTTTGACTCTATTCGTTTCGGTTTTCTGTTGAGAGATATCATTTGACAAATTTGAGATAGGGTCTTGAAATGAGCAGCAATTTGAGAGCGAAACAATATCTGTATTATTTTTAAATAATTTTCATTAAGTTTTACAATAAGTAAAGAATTCAAATTTTCAGCGCTTATTGAAGAGCGCCTTTCGCTCAAAATAAATGGAGTGCAGAAAATGCCCTCTCCACAGGAACTTGAGTTGCTGGAGTGGCCAGCACAACCTGTGCCACGACCCATTTCACTAAAAATGTTAATTTTGACGCGACCGCATAGAAATCACAAACACAAGTGAAAGCGAATCTGATTCGCAAAGCATACTCAAAAAACACTTTGCATTATTGTGAGAGATTAAAGTGTCCGATAATAACCAGAGCAAAAGAATCGAAAAAAAATCGGTTTTGTTCAGAGCAAAACAGATTCATCGAGCAAACAACTGAAACTGTTGCTCTTTGAGTTTTTGCTCAAACTGTCGGTTTACAACACTTATTTGCGAACACCAAGAATCGGTCAACTGTTATTTGCAAGCTCTGCTGGTGGGGGATATTTTGCTACCTATAGCTGAACTTACCATTTACACTTGCATAAGATTCAGACTTTAAGGAGCTGACTCACTCTCTGAGTCTCTTACCACTGGTGGGGGAAAACTGCAGAGTTCCTTTTTCTCGGAGGACTAAAATGAATCCGGCTCGAAGGACCAAAATGAATAGGGATTCCCGGAGAGAAAGAAAATAACCCAATCTTCATTCGTTGAATTCAAAGTATGAACTGATTTTATTTACAAAAGTACTGAGTTTATATAGGATTATCTTAGGCTCTAGGAGGTAACAATTGTTGTTTTAAAAATACTTATTCTAATGCCCCACGTTCTCGGGGGTTGAAAATTATTTATATTTCATGCTCAGCGCTGGTTACTTAATATCATCTTAAGTTTTTTTCCACAGAGTGTGGATGCATGTTTTGTTTGGTATTAGGCAATAATTGTCATATGAATCTTTACGACTTCTTCTTGGTTTATGTTTTTGTTTCGAATTGTATATTTCATTGGTGCATCTGATTTGGTGAAGCCAGTTCAGATGAACACGATGTTTATTCTTAAACAACCATGTTGCTGCCATGTTGCTCTATGACACATGACTTTATTGATGGCCTTCTAGGCTTATCTTTATCCCAAGTCAATCCTGTCTTAAATTCTAATGGAAAATATTTAGATCTTATTTTTGTATTGGATTCTTCTTATTGTGATGTAACTAGGATCGAACCTTTTGTTCTTCGGGAAGACATATTTCATCCAACTTTAAATTTCAAAGTTGATTTACCCTCACTATCACCATTATTTGGTTCAAATGGGTTACTTCTACTGACTTAGCCAGCCCTAAAACATTATTACTACCAATTGGTCTTATCTGTACAATTGTAGAGATATAAACTCAGCTGTTCGCTTCTTTTATGATACTCTGAATTCACTCTTTGATATGTATGTGACTCTTGGTAGGCAGGAGCGGCTCAACAAACCTCCCTGGTTCTCTCGAGAGTTATCCAATTTGAAAAATGTGAAGACGCCACCGGTTGAACAGCAGTGAGCGGCGAAGAGCAGTGATGAGGGTTTTTTGATCCTCGAGAGATACGTTCCCAGGAGCATGACCAGATTTTTGATGGGAATCGACATTTTCAATCTAGTACGAGACTTTGATTCGAACACCCATTCATTTTCACATGCATTGGAAAATCCCGTATATTTTTAAAATCGAACCATTTCGTGTGTGTCGTGTTCTCTGTGAATAAACATCATATATTAAACGAAGTCCCGCGCGTTTTAATTATTTCACCAGCTCACCACACCACCAAGAAATTTGCACCCGCCAAGAGTTGTATTTCCATTAGATCCTTCCGCTCCTCCACAAACATTGGTCCTTCGAGACGGATCTCCTTCTGCTCCTACAGCTTGGATCGGCGGAACTCCTGATAAGTACAACATTTCTTTATTTACATTCTTTCATTTACCTCATATCCTATTACATACTAATACAAGCGTCCTACACACTCTTATATACTTAATTGTCTGGACGTCGACGCGTACACTGTGAAGTACGTTCAAGTGGCCTATACGACACCAGGACATAGCCTGTTTTACGCGAGCCCAAGCAGAGCGCTGTCCACCTCCCGGCCAACCGACCGTGGGGCGCAGCCGTATATCGGACGGCACGATCCCGTGGACAAATACAAATAAAACGGACAAACAATTAAAAGAGAGGCTTCTGTTTTGATTACGGGATACAGAAGATTGTAATCAGAGCATAGGACTTGAAAAGGTTCATGCAAGGAATAGTTAAAACTGTTTTAAGGATAGAGGAATAAAATTTCTAGTAGGTCTACGGGGTACTGATAGGTTTAAGGGTAACCCGTACGGGTTATCGTTACGCCACCCCTGAAAAAAAAAAATTGATGTTTTGGCTCTAAAAATCCTCTATAGTTTCAAGAATATTTTAAGCGTTACATCATATCAGTATTCGAATTAGTTCCGAAGTTACAGCGTTTTGAACCTAACAAGTGGCCTAAACGCTGTGCAATATGTCACCGTGTCGATGAGAAAAGCCTCACAATTGCCAATCACAGAGCCCAGCAGGAGACAAAAGAGGCCAGAAAATAACGAAGAGCAGCTCAAAAGAAGGCAGATGACAGAAACTTACTCTTGGACGACTTAATGTACGGCCTAGGAATCGCAAATTGAAGGTAATTTGTCAAAACATTCAATTTTGAGACGCCGACGAGGTACATTTTTTTCTTTTGCGTTTTTCTCGAAACCACTTTGTTTGAACCGGGGTGTCAAATATCTTCGAATCTACTGGACCGATTTGGCTCAAATTTTTACCACATATTCTTTACAGGGTATCCGCCCACGTAGAATTTTTGTTTGGAAGTTATGAATTTTTTTAGCAAAAAATTTTCCCCGAGAAAAAGCGTTTTTTTTTTCAAACAGCCGCCATTTTGCAAAAAAAAAAAAAAAAAATCCTACGTGGGCGGATAGGCGTAGCCTTCCTGAATAACAAGATTTTTTTTTGGATTTTTCAGGTGATGCCTAGCCGAGAAATTTGACACCCCACCTGCAAGGATTTTGAAATCATGGTGGCACTTGAAAGCCCATATCTCCGCCATTTTTTTATTAAACAATTTTTTTTCTTAAAATATTCTTGAAAGTACCCTCAATCTCAGTTCAAAGCTGACTTCTGAACAGACAAAACGTGTGTACGGAAAGTTCTTTTACGCCCTATCGCAAACCAAACTCGCAAACAAACTAAAGCACAAAGCATAAAACAAAACAAAAAACAGTTAAACTTGATAAATCCGAAAATAATTCCCGTTACGATGGGGACCGTCGATCCCCCCGATAAGCTGAAATTAATGCTTGAGCCCAAATTTTTGATCATGAAACGCAGTGATGATAACTCAATGGCAAATATATATCCGTTCTTGATTAAGAAATCTATTGACTTCGCTTGCAACGGTGAAGTGCTAATGGCCAAGAAAACACGCGACGGAAACCTATTAATTAAAACAAAAAATGGTATACAAGCTCTAAAATTGATGAAACTACAATTGCTGGGACCTTTCCCCGTCGTAGTTTTTAAACATTCTACCCTAAATGTCTGTAAAGGTGTAATTTACTCAAATGATCTCCGCTGCCTAGCCAAAGAGGTCATCAAAGAAGAACTAAAAGCCCAAAACGTCGTTGAATTGAAGAAAATAATGAGAAAAGTCAACAACGAACTGGAAGAAACTGTATTGATCATACTTACATTTGCCTCACACACAACACCAGAAAATATAAAAATAGGATACGAACTGGTGAAGGTACGCACCTATATACCTGCCCCACTCCGCTGCAACAAATGCTTCCGGCTTGGACATATCACCAAACACTGCCGCAACAAAAAATGTTGCATTAATTGCTCCAACGAATATCACACGGACCCTGACTCCAAAGAGCTGTGTACCTTCGAAAAATGCTGTGTAAACTGTAAGGAGGAGAATCTTCCCGAAACCAACCATTCATCAGTCTTTAGAAAATGCCCCATCTTTGTGAAACAACAAGAAATACAGGCCATAAAGACCCTCGAAAAAGTAAGCTACAAAAATGCTATTTCCATATACAATTCAAGACGCCCACACAATGGATCTTTATACTCCAGCGTAGCAAAAAACAACTCTAACAGTGCCCAATCCTCAACAACATGCACTTCGTTAAGCAATACCAAAAATGGTGTAGCATGTTGTGGAATAACATATTAACAACAATACAAAAATATTGTAGCAATTAGTTACAATATTTATGTGCGCAACATTCAAGTGCATTTGCCCCTTAAGTAACATGACCACCCATGAGTGCATGGTGCTGGACAATTGCTGTGTCGGCAAATATAACACGCGCGTCCGCTTTGGCCCAATATGCAATATGATACATCCTCACTCCACCGCTGCACATTTATACATTTATACATAAGTATGTTTATACATAAGCATACCGCTCCTCTGCCTGCATGACTAGCAGCGCAGCTACGCGGTCTTAGCTATAGACGACAATTGTTAGAGAATTAAGAATCCACAAAACCCACAACAACTGATTGTGTCTTAAATTCAAAAACCCTTCAAATGGCATAATATATATTTGGAGATATTACATGGCGACCGTGACAGTGGTCACCAAAGAAAAAATAAGAGTGACCAAAAAGTGACCACATTACAAAAGGGAAATACAATGGAGGAATAAAAGAAACAAAAGAAGAACATATTACAATCACAGTAAGTAGAGTGATGGGAAAGAAATCTGGTGTGGTTAAAAAATTAAAGGCCAGAAAGGCGCAAATATTGAGGCTACTAAATAGCCCACAGACTAATTGGAATACCTCGGTAAAATTACACGCCGAGGTAGAGTTTATAAAAACCCAATTAGAAGAAAGAAAAAATAAAACCACAACAACCAGAATCCCATACTCTGCAATTCAAAACGTGGCAAAACCGAAAATAAAAATAAGTCCACAAACTGTGAAAGAGCTACCCAAGTTAAAGAAGGTCTGCCCAAACAACTGCGAGGGACCATTATACTCAGCATACTGCGAGTATACATGCAGACATTGCTACGGGACTCCAAAGGAGAAGCCAGTCCCCAACCGAAGGAAGTGAAGAGAAAATAAATCAAAGAATCAACAAATCTGGTGCGATGACCGGCACCGGAACCGCCTGAGCTCATAGGCCCCGGACATCAGCAGCTGAGACTACAAGCGTGAAAAGCAGGCCGCTTTTTACGCCATCGATGGAGCATCAGCGTGCCAACCGGCGACGACCAGCTGATGCTAGAGGCTAGCCGGAGATAAACAAAAAAAAAGATAAATGAACAAATTATGTGCTGCGTCACACATTTTTTTTGAGTGTACTGCGATGCACATTTTTTTTATATAAAATTTAAGTAATCAATGTACAATTGTGCAGCATTAAAAGCTGTCCGATTAGAGTGTGGCCTGAAAACCATACGAAAAACTAGGCAGGAACATATGTAAAAAAAAAAAAAAGAGAGAGCCTTCAGCTCAAAACATTACTACTAAATTACATTAAAAAAAAAAAAAATATAAAAACCAATGAAAAAAAAAACAAATTTTTAATTTAAAACCTTTTTAAATGGAATGTTTGATAACAAAATAAACAAGTTTGATGATACATCTGATACACCCAATATGGGGTTAATAGATACTAAAACAGTGGACTCCACTGCAAATGTTATTAACAAAATAGAGTCATCAAATGTAGATTTAAAACCAACAAATGCACTTTTATTAATAATTGTGGTAATAATGAGCGCATATGTATTATACAAAGCATATAAATTACACAATAAATGTGTAACAAAGAGATCCCTAAGCCATGCTAATGATCTTGATAAGATCTAAGTAACATATGCATCAATTATTGTAACAGTGCATTTGAAGCAAAAAAAAAAAAAGAGAAATCATTTTCGAAATTTACTAAATAAAAAAAAAAAAAAAAACAAAAATAAACTTTTAAGCATGGAATGGAAAGAATTACTTACCCATATCCAAAATATTAAAGAAAACTTCAAAAAATCATATAAATGCGTCACACAAAATAGAAACATCCAAAAGGAAACACTAAACAAGCACGCAAAAATCCTAGTTGATTCTTTCAACGAAGCAAGAAATTTAGTGCATGTTAATAGAGAGAGCATAGGTAAAGAAAATTGGTCAAAGATTTCCAATCTATTGATCAAGTTACGAGCAAACCTAATCTCTATAAAGATAAAATATAATCTTGAAATATTCGTACCTACCGTACTTAATTCACCTCTGAGCATAGACACCTGTAAACAGGAAACAGAGCAAGAAGGTGAAGAATCTGAAACAAGCGAGGAAGAAATAGAAGAGAAAGATCTAAACGATCTAACAATTCCTGCGCTATTAACATTACCTGACATAGAAGCGTTGTCTGAACAAGACAACGGATCAGATTCAGACATCAATACAAGTGTAATAAACACAAACGACAGGATGGCAGAATTAAATGCCCGAAGGGCATATGTGAAAGAAATAAACATATCCATACCTGAATTTAACGGCACGAAAATGCAACTCAAAAGATTCATAACAGCTCTAAAATTGGTAGATATGATGAAAGGCGACTACGAAAATATAGCAGTTGAGGTAATAAAATCAAAAATTATTGGCCCAACACTATATGAAGTCCACGAAGAAACTTCAATAGAAGCGATAATACAAAAATTGCAAGGCGTTGTAATTGGTGAAACATCCAAAGTTATAAAAGCCAAGTTGAAGAATACAACTCAGAAAGGTAAAACCGCTGACAAATATACTTCGGAGATAGACAACTTACGCAAAACACTGCAATCAGCATATATCGAAGAGGGTATGCCTGCAGAAATTGCTACTAAGAATAGCACAGACGATGCTATAGAAGCAATGATTGCAAATTGCGAAAGCAATAAATATTAAAAATATACTTGACTCTGGTAACTTCAAAACCATGGACGAAGCTATAGCAAAGTACTTACATAAAAGTACTGAGATATCAGGCAATCCTAATACGGTTCTATTTGCTCAAAGAGGCCGTGGTAATTATAATAACAGATATAATTATCGTGGTAGAGGTAATGGTCGCGGTAATTATAATAATTATAACAATTATAATAATAATTACAACAATGGCCAAAATTATAACCAGAACTACAACCAGAGAGGAAACAACAGAGGTTACGGCAGAAATAATAACAGAGGGAATAGAGGAAACAACCAACAAAACAGAGGTTACAACTCTAATAATAGCAATGTTAGGGTAGCCCAGAATAATTCGGGAAACTCCCAACAACCTTTAGATACTCAACAATAAAAAATTACAAGGTTTACACCATCAGTCTCAGTCAAAGCACATTTGCAAGTTTCACTAACGTAGCAACAGGAAAAGAGTTAGTATTTTTAATAGACACAGGTGCTGACATATCCATATTAAAAGAAAATTCCGACAACTTCCAATATATTCAAACCAATCAAATAATAAATATACAGGGAATAAGTCAAGAAATAACAAAATCAAAAGGACTCACTTCCATAGAAATACAAACCTCTAAATACATAATTACACACGATTTTCATATCGTAAATTTACAATTCGCTATTCCTTGTGATGGAATACTAGGTATCGATTTCATAAGAAAATATAACTGTCAATTAGATTTCAAACCGACTGATGATTGGCTTATAATTAGACCAAATAATCTACAATATCCCATATATGTACCAATAGCATACAGTTCTGGCAACAACTCCATAGTTCTGCCAGCAAGATCACAAGTTGTCCGAAAAATTGAAATAACCTCAGCGGAAGACAGTATATTAATTCCTAACCAAGAAATTCAGCATGGTATTTACATAGCAAATACCATAGCATCTTCTCAAAACGCATTCAAAAAATTGCTAAATACAACAAACACAAATCAAATAGTCAAGATAAATAACTTGCAGTACGAATCACTTTCGAACTACGAAGTAGTTAAAACAAGTCCAGAAGATAGAGAGAAAACGGTATTAACGACACTCTCCAAGAATTTCGCACCACAGTTCAATAGCCAACTAACCAAATTATGCACACAGTATAGTGATGTGTTCGGTTTGGAAACCGAATCAATAACTACCAATAATTTTTATAAACAAAAACTGAGACTGAAAGATGATGAACCAATATATATAAAGAACTACAGAAATCCTCATAGTCAAAAAGACGAGATACAAAGACAAGTCCAAAAGCTTATAAAAGACGAAATAGTTGAGCCTTCTGTATCTCCATACAATAGCCCACTTTTATTGGTACCGAAAAAATCGTTACCAAGCGCTGAAAATAAAAAATGGCGATTGGTAATTGACTATCGTCAAATTAATAAAAAATTGTTGTCCGATAAATTTCCGCTACCTAGAATTGATGACATTCTAGACCAACTAGGTAGAGCAAAGTATTTTTCATGCCTCGACCTAATGTCAGGTTTTCATCAAATTGAACTCGAACAAGAGTCACGAGACATATCATCCTTTTCCACATGTAATGGCTCATACCGCTTCACGCGACTACCATTCGGTTTAAAAATAGCGCCAAATTCGTTCCAGAGAATGATGACTATAGCATTCTCTGGCCTTGAACCTTCGCAAGCATTTCTTTACATGGATGACTTAATAGTCATAGGTTGTTCCGAAAAACACATGATCAATAATCTAACAGATGTTTTTGAGAAGTGTAGGCAACATAACCTAAAGTTACATCCTGAAAAATGTTCATTTTTTATGCATGAAGTCACCTTTTTGGGACATAAATGCACAGATAAAGGAATCTTGCCTGATGACACAAAGTATGATGTCATTCAAAATTATCCAGTCCCACATGATGCGGACAGCGCTAGAAGATTCATTGCATTTTGCAACTATTATCGAAGATTTCTACAAAACTTCGCTGAATATTCTCGTCACATAACAAACTTATGTAAGAAAAATGTTAAATTTGAATGGACAAGTGATTGTCAAAATGCGTTCGAGCATTTGAAATCAGCATTAATGAACCCAACTCTATTACAGTACCCAGATTTTAGCAAAGAATTTTGCATAATCACCGACGCAAGTAAATCCGCATGTGGAGCAGTCCTAACACAAAATAAAAATGGACTACAGCTTCCAGTTGCATACGCATCAAGAGCCTTTACAAAAGGTGAGAGCAACAAGAGTACAACAGAACAAGAATTAGCAGCTATTCATTGGGCAATAACACATTTCAGACCATACATTTATGGTAGACATTTCACCGTCAAAACTGATCACAGAGCACTTATTTATCTATTTTCAACGATAAATCCAAGTTCGAAACTAACGCGAATGAGACTTGAATTAGAGGAATATGACTTCACAGTAGAGTATCTAAAGGGTAAAGATAATTATGTAGCAGATGCCCTATCAAGAATAATAATCACAGACTTACAAAACATACAAATCGATAATAAAATTCTGAAAGTCACTACCAGAAATCAAAGTAAACAGTCAAATTCCTGCGCAGGAAAAGAAAAAGAAAATAATATAAAAGAGTTGCAAAAGCAATCTCTTAATGCTTCTAAGCCCAACGTATGTGACGTCATTGTAAATGACGAAGTACGAAAAGTAGTGACCTTGCGGATAACTGATTCTTTAGTCACATTCAAACATGGTAACAAAGTTATAGCAAGAATTGACATTAGCAATATGTATACCAATGGAATTCTTGACTTAGGTCAATTTTTTCAAAGGCTCAAAAAGAAGCCGGTATACTCAACATCAGTAAAGTCAAAGTGGCACCGAGCGAAAAGATCTTTGAGACCATTTTAATAGAATATTTCAAAAATATGGGCAATAAAATATTGAAATTTTTAAGAGTAGCGTTACTCAAGCCGGTGACCCTATTATCAAATAATCATAAAGAAAAAGAAGCAATACTGCTTCTATATATCTCAATATATAAAAAAATGTAATAAGTGTCAAAAAGCAAAAATAACAAAGCATACAAAAACTCCGTTAATCATAACTGAAACGCCACAACAGGCTTTCGATAGGGTTATTGTGGATACGATCGGTCCACTCCCAAAATCAGAACACGGAAATGAATACGCAGTAACCTTAATCTGCGACTTAACAAAATACTTAGTAATAATACCAATTAAAGACAAAAGTGCAAAAACAGTAGCGAAAGCTATATTTGAAGATTTCATTCTGCGGTACGGTCCAATGAAGACGTTCATTACGGACATTGGAACAGAATATAAAAACTCAATAACAAAAAACTTGCAAATAAAAAAGATAACTTCAACTGCACATCATCACCAGACTGTAGGCACTGTGGAGCGAAGCCACCGAACACTAAATGAATTTTTACGATCATACATTTCAGTTGACAAAACTGACTGGGATGTATGGATAAGATACTTCGCATATTGTTTTAATACAACACCCTCTATGGCACATGATTATTGTCCATATGAGTTGGTATTCGGTAAAACTTCAAATTTAGCACAACAATTTAATAGTGTTGATAAAATAAATCCACTATATAACATAGAAGATTATGCTAAGGAATCAAAATTTAGATTAGAACAGGCTTATAAGAGAGCAAGAATTATGTTAGAACAACACAAAGCAAAGAATAAGGAAATATATGATAGAAAGGTAAAATATATTGAATTAGAAATAGGAGATAAGGTTTTATTACGTAACGATACGGGTCATAAGCTAGAATCTAAGTATTTAGGCCCATACATCATAGAAGAAATAAAAGATAGGGATAACATTTTAATTAAAGATACAAAGAATAAGAAACAATTAGTGCATAAAGATAGGTTAAAGATCTTAACTAATTAATATATATATATAAAAAAAATAATAATAATAACAATAAAACAAAGGAAATAAATTTGAACAAATAAATTACCAACATTTAATGACACTATACATATACAAATATAATTTTACCACATGTATCATTAAACAAACACTCAAACATTCAAAAGAAAAAAAATTAAAAAAAAAAAAACAATAGTAAGTAAATAAATTTCTATATAATAAAAATTAGAAAATAACTCCATATAATTACGTTATTTTTCTAAAGAGGGGGATGTAGCATGTTGTGGAATAACATATTAACAACAATACAAATATATTGTAGCAATTAGTTACAATATTTATGTGCGCAACATTCAAGTGCATTTGCCTCTTAAGTAACATGACCACCCATGAGTGCATGGTGCTGGACAATTGCTGTGTCGGCAAATATAACTCGCGCGTCCGCTTTGGCCCAATATGCAATATGATACATCCTCACTCCACCGCTGCGACGGTATATAAACATACATACTTTTATGTAAACATTTATACATTTATACATAAGTATGTTTATACATAAGCATACCGCTCCTCTGCCTGCATGACTAGCAGCGCAGCTACGCGGTCTTAGCTATAGACGACAATTGTTAGAGAATTAAGAATCATTCAATAAAGTAAACTCAAACCCACAACAACTGATTGTGTCTTGAATTCAAAAACCCTTCAAATGACATAATATATATTTGGAGATATTACAATGGTAACATCGTCACGGTGCCACATCAGACAGCAACAATACGTAAAATCATACCTTACGATGACCTGACTCAGAGTAAAGAGCTACCCACCTCTTCAAAAAATATACTAAAACCACAACAAACCGACACCACACAACCCACCATAAACCAAACTTTTAAAATCCTTCCTAAAAATATTTCAAATAGACTTAAGTCACAACTTAAAGCTAAAGTAAAATCACAAACAAAACCAAACAATAACATAATCTTATCACAACAACTTCTGTCAAATGAAAATAACAGTAGCTGCTCGTCCTCAGATGAGCAAATGGAATGCTCCAATGCAGAATATGAACTGAAATAAAAAATAACTTACTGTGTTACGTTACGCATTTCCATAAAACTCTCTAACTATCTCAATGTCTCTGAAAGTGATACAATGGAATATTAACGGCTACAACAACCACTACAGTGAACTCCAAGTCCTCATAGCAAAATACAGGCTACATGTCATAGCCCTACAAGAGACACATATTTTAGTACACAATATTCACCCACCCCCACCAACTATGTAATGATTACTCTTTACTCCTCTCCATCATATGGTGGGGTAGCGATTCTCATCTATAGGTCTATAGAATATAAAGAAAGAATTCTTAGATCAGACTTTGATACCATCTGCGTTGAAATCTGTTCAAAGAAAAAGTTTCAAATAATTTCTGCATAGATTAAACCTAGTGCAAAGCTTAACCTAAACAACGTCTTCTCAGTTTTAAGCATTCCAAATAACCTTCCGACTTTAATAACAGGCGACTTCAACTGTTGGCATAGAAGATGGGGCTCCCCTACTAATAACAGGAAAGGGGTTACTTTAGAGAAATTCATTACTCAGTCCAACCTAAGCGATGGTAGTCCAACACACCTGAGCACACACAACACACTAACTCACATTGATCTCACTCTTTGCACAACTGATCTTGCATTAGAAGCAGAATGGTCAATTGAAACAGACTTTTTTGGTACCGACCACTTGCCAATTTCTTGCGATATATTTAAGAGAGTCCAACCTCAGATACCAACCCATAGACCTCTTTTTAAAACAAATGCAGCTCACTGGAACCTCTATACAACTCTCTCTATCAGCCACAACTATTCTATACCAGTAAGCCAAAACATTAACAAAGAATCAGCCAACCTAAACAAAATCATTTTAAGAAGCGCGCACGAAAGTATCCCAAAGTCCTCTCCCATAGCATCGCATTGCGTGCCTTGGTGGAGCAACGAACTTGAGATCCTTCGTAAACACAAAAACACAGCCTGGCAAAAACTTAAGAGACACATTTCTAACGAAAATATAACAGATTACAGAAAAAAAATGCACTTTTTAGACGAACTCTGAAACAAGCTAAGAAAGAATCTTTAGCAAAATTTACCAAAGAAATCAACCCTTTAACACCGATTCCACAAATTTGGAACAACATTCGCAGACTCTGCGGTCTGAACCCCTCAAAGGGACTACACTGTATTCAAAAACGAAACACAACTGAAAATATTACGCAACAACAAGAAATTACTGATATCTTCGCAAGTAACTGGTCTATGGAAGCAAGTAACTGCAACGTCACCAACTTATTTAAGTCTAACAAAAGTAGGATATTAGCGGACGATTTATTGTATGCCCCAGGAACAAATGCTATCCCAATAGAACAAGAAATAAATTTCATTGAATTTTCCTATGCCCTTGATTCTCTAAAAGGCAACACACCAGGCTTGGATCGAATAACTTACCCCATGATTAAAGCACTACCTAGAGAAGTCCAGAACAGACTTATAAACATATACAACGCAATACTGGGTGGCATTATACCACAACAATACAAACTGAGCATGATTATACCAATATTAAAACCTAACAAAGAAAAAACAAATGTCTCCTCTTATAGACCAATTTCACTTAACTCATGCTTGGCAAAAGTCCTCGACAAAATTATAGCAAAAAGACTATGGTGGTTTGTAACTACAAATAAATTCCACACACAATAGTCAAGTCGGCTTTAAAAAAAGGTAAATCTGTTATGGACTGTCTTCTATTTATAGATCACCTGGTGACTAAATCTTTGGACACAAAAAACCATATTTCAATAATATCTCTCGATTTCGCTAAGGCGTTTGATAAAATAGGAATACATGTCGTAATAGATCAGCTTATTAAGTGGAAAGTTGGCCCAATTATACTTAATTACGTCATGAGCTTCATGACAAACAGAAAAATAACAGTTAAAGTAGGAAAGTTTTATTCAAAATCACTTCCACTCGAGAGTGGTATTCCTCAAGGATCGCCACTCTCAGTGATCCTGTTTGTCATTGCATATCAAAAACTTACAGAAATCATTGATCTACATAGGGAAATAAGCATAAGCGCATATGCCGACGATTTTAATCTTATGATTAAATTAGACAGAACAAAAAATAAAACAATAAACCTCGACTCTTTATTTAGCAATATAGCTGATTGGTGTCTCTACTCCGGGGGAAGTCTTGCGCCCGCGAAATGTAAACATATGCACATCTGCAACAAACACAATTGCTCATGTAAAGTATCCACCGGCAACTTTCAAATTCCGAATGTAGATTTCTTGAAACTTGAAACACAGGTGGAACACCCACATTGACGCACTTTCCGTTTCTCTGTCTAAACGCCTAGATATTATTAAATGTCTTTCAGCACCTAAATTCGGATGCAGTACACTCACATTAATATCTATCTTTAAATCGCTCATAGTGTCCAAAATAGACTTTGCCTTGCCAATATATGGAACGGCAGCACCAAGCCTTTTAAAAAAAATTAAAACAATCCTAAACTCGGGAGTGAGGATAGCCCTGGGAGCATTAACAACCACGCCAACGGCAAACTTACTGTTTGAAGCAAACGTCGCACCCCTTGAAGTCAGAAAAGAATTACTTACATCTAATCTCTTTAACCTCATATTAAACAGCGCTGACTCTCCAATCAATAACGTAATAAAAAAATACAAACCACCGAAAGTGGGGAAAAAACATTCGGTCTTGGACAGAGTCCTCTTATTAAACAAGTCTATTGAAATCAGCATAAGACCTTCAAAGAAACTGAAACAAAAAGACCCCCCATGGGCACTTAAGTCGAATGCAATAAATACACCATTTAGCACCTTTAGCAAAAGCGCAACGTCTCCAGAACTATATAGACAGCAGTTCCATCAATACAAATCAGAACAGAACAATAAAACATTTATATATACAGATGGTTCGCAAATTAATGAATCGACAGGTTACGCTATAACCACTGATACTGACGTCTTAAAAATTGGCCTTCTTCCGACATACTCAACTGTGTTTTCTTCAGAATTAATAGCCATACACGAAGCCATATTACTCTTAAAAGCACGAAAAGGAAAATTTGTTATTTGTTCAGATTCTCTCTCCTCCAACAATTTCTATCACATTGTTGAGATACGAAATTTATTGATAAGACTATTCCCAAAATTCTCCCTTCTGTGGATCCCCAGCCACATTAACATAAAAGGAAATGAGTTTGCTGATAAAACAGCAAAGAATGCTAGGCATTTTCCCCTTACTTATACACCAAACCACAATAATGCAGATATGAAAAACCAAATAAAAAAGTTGTATCACAAAAACCAACAAAATGCTTTCATAGATACATCCAACTGGTATCAACTAATAAATTCAGAATAGCCAATAGCCTTATTATCCAACCCATCTTCAGAAAACATTAAATTAATAATAAAATATCTTAAAGAATGTAACATCTTTCATAGACTATAAAAATATACATAATAAATATAGAAATGAAATATATAAGTAGCAAAATCAATAAATTCCTATTCACAACGCAAGAATTCTCTTTCCGCCAAAAATATATATATATATATTGTATAGTAGCTGTAAGATATCTATATACTATATTTATCTACATATAACCTAGCCGAAGGCCTCAGTAGCCATGGCTTCAAACTGTTGGCTTAAACCTTGTAAGTTTAAGTTAACTCTACAAATAAATAAATAAATAACCCTCAATCTGTGTATAATAATTTTCCTACATTGTAATCTGGCCGCACAGCAAAAATTCTTTTTTTCACCTATTTTTTTGGACCTCAGGGGTGGCGTAACCCCTTAACTGGTTGAATAGCTCAGGAGAGTCTGTTTCACCTATTAAAAGTTTAGGAATAAAAATAGCACCAAGCATTACTCTACGATTAATTAAAGAAGAAAGATTGATTAAAAGAAGCCTACTGGAGTATGATGGCAATATAAAGACAGCACCAAGCATTACTCTACGATTAATTAAAGAAGGAAGGTTGATTAAAAGAAGCCTGGTCCGTCTCATATTGAGGTGACCATTGGCAAGATCCGTACTTCAAGATTGGACGGATTAATGAAGTATACAAAATTTTGGTTGTGTACGAATGGACAAACTCTTTTGACCATCATTTCACAAACCCAAGAACATTCATAGCTTTACTAACACCTAAGTCATTGATAATATCTAACCGCTCTAAGGCAGTGTCATTAAGATAAAAAGTTGCCAAGTATGGAGTGCATCTATAAAAAGAAATGACTTTACATTTAGAGCCGTTAAGGTTTAATAGGTTGTTTTCACACCAACTCTGAAGATCATTAAGATCCGATTAAAACACGGAATGTATTGTCCGATCGTATGTACAATGTACATACATGACCCGCCCTGATGGTATTTCCCGATCATTAGTGTGTTTGTCCAACGTTTTTCAATTCCATTCAAACTCATTTTTTTCAATTTTACAATTCCAATTTTATTTTCTCCATCCACTTTTATATGTATATGCATCCATACACATGTAAAAATTGTTACACCCACATGTACATGTATTCTCCACAGCTGAGTGCCAAGTCCGCGTAAAAGTTAAAAAAAAAATTGTTAAAGTGTTATACAAAAAAAATTTAAATGTTCACCGCGGTATTAAGATTCTTGTGTTTAAAAATTTCAATGGTCCAATTATGCAAATAATTTCCTCAGGCGCGAATCCACATACCTGTGCACATACATACATACTTACATCGTCAAATGTTGATGTACGCATATACACATACATACACATAATCAATGTTGGTGCGTCGCATTTATGTAAAAAAAAAACCCAACAAATGAATTAAGTTTCCTATAATCCGATCGAGTTAGCTAAACAACAAATTACTTACGTTTTTTAACCACACGCTTGCATACATATATACTTACCTGTGTACATATGCATGTACATTAGGGGTGTTTTTATTTTCAAAAAATCGAATTTTACCAAGTGCCGGGCATTTTTATACCCTTGCAGAGGTTATTATAAAATTGGTCAGATGTTTGTAACGCACACAAGGAGACGTTTCCGTCCCCATAAAGTATATATATTCTTGATCAGCATGAAAAGCTGAGTCGATATAGCCATGTCCGTCTGTCCGTCCGTCCGTCCGTCCGTCCGTCCGTCCGTCTGTGCAAATCAACTTCACGCTGGCATCTTAAGAGCTATCGGAATGAAATTTCATATTTGACCCACTTTTAGCCGGGAGATAATAAAGTATGAAAATTGTCAGGATCGGACTACTATATCATATAGCTCTAAAACAATAATTTTTGCAAAAATTGGAGTATCCCCATGAAATTTACCAATATAATAGAATTTGATATAAAATCTCAGATCCCAAAATTTGAGTTTGATCGGATAAATAGAACACAAGTTACAGTCAATACAAATCGGTTCTACGTCATCAGCAAATCAAATAGAGCACATGCATACGCACACATAGACGTAGCGCTACACGTATGTATGTATGTGTATGCGTGTTGTGCTTTGCTTAAAAATTTGTAGTAAAAAGAGAAATAGTTTGAATGTTTTGTTTGTGTGTTGATGAATTGAGTTGCAAGGAAAGAAATTTAAAAATGTAAAAAAATTATTGCCAAGGACTGCAAGGGTATATAAACTTCGGCATTGCCGAAGTTAGCTTCTTTGATATTTTTTTTTTTCCTTTTAGTCTAAAAAAAATCTGAAAAAAATTTGGGGCCGATCGGATAATGTTTAATGGGCGCGGAACTCACCTAAAGTTTTCAGTGTGATGCTCCCATATAAGCATACATAGCACCATACAAATATCATAGGAGTGAGCGAGATGGCATGCTATGAAATAAAATGTTAGTTCCTTGTTAACACTATTGATGATATTTTACAAAAAGAAAAGAAGAATAGAAACAAATGTTTCTTATTCTTATTATCACTGACTAGATCCCTTTTTTTTGCAGTGGGGTATTTTTTTTTATAAGCTTCAACAACTTGAAGCAATAAATGCTTTTCTTCCTCGTTGTTTGTGAGAACTCTGTTGTACTCCTGCATAAATGTGACTCCTCTTTCGGCCATCATTTACCACAAGAAGATCACGGCAGGATCATAAACCTTCCTCAAATTCACATGTTTGCTTACAGTTCGATATATCCAGTTCAAAAAATATTTGTGGTAGCTAAGCTTTCAAAGTCAGACAAGGAGTATTTTTGAAAGTCCACCAAATTAGAAAAATGCTTATTATTTTTCAGTTGAACATTTGGTTCCTTTAAGTTAAGATTGGAGCAGACATTGGAGTCAAAAAACGCCAGAGCTATTAAATCTTTGGCAAGGTACCATAAATGATTGCAATTTTTTACATGGTTCAGATCATGGAAAGGAGCTTCAATAGCGTTTGTACACTTAAACCATGCTTTAATATACATTTTCACCAAGAAAATGCAAACATCACGGAAACCATTTTCTTCCTTTTTTGTTAGCTGAGATTGATGTCTAAATAAAAATATCTACATATGGCTTTGGACATCCAGCGGGCATAGTCCAGGAGTACGAAAAGTATATTGCTTTACACCAAGAAAGATTAATGCTAGCTGAAGCAATTCTTTATTATCTTCTCGGATTTGACATTTCATTAGTTCACCAAGGCAAAATTTCGTGAAGTCCTGGCGTTCTGCTCCACAAATTTGGCCACGAATTGTTTCACCGGCAGCGCCACTTTCGAATTTTTCCTTCTTGAAATTTGAGCATGATTTTAAAAACCTTTCAAATATCGAAACTCCTGTGGAGCATAGCTTTAGTTCAAATACGCTTCGCAATATGATTTCGAACATATGGTGGCGGCAGGGTAGGTTTATTAGACTGCGTCCAAACTTTTTTTCAAATAGTACTGCTGCTCCTAAAAATCTCTGAATTTTCAGCCGTGGTGTCATAGGACAAACCATTGACTTGGTCACCTAAATTCCATTTGACTAGCCTGTCAAAAACTGCCTTAGCAATATTTTTGCCAGTTGAACACTCCACTTTTGGTGCACCTAGGAACTTTGAAGTACCATTGTAGCTAACTAGAACTGCTATGCGTTCAACCTTACTAGAACCGACTAAATCTGTCATGGACTTCCCGTTAAAATGCACTACCAGGCCATTAGTTTTAGCCATCTGCAAGTTATGATAAGATTATTGGTTTAAAATGACCGAACAAATTTGTAAACCACTTTATTACTTTGTCCCTAATTTCAGCAGAAATTTCTGTAGATTGTTTTATATGTGATCTAGTCAGCGATAATAATAAAAATTTACGTTAAAAATATTAATTAAGAAACATTTGTTTCTATTCTTCTTTTCTTTTTGTAAAATATCATCAACAGTGTTCACAAGGTACTAACATTTTATTTCATAGCATGCCATCTCGCTCACTCCTATGATATTTGTATGGTGTATATGTATGCTTATATGGGAGCATCACACTGAAAACTTTAGGTGAGTTCCGCGCCCATTAAACATTATCCGATCGGCCCCAAATTTTTTTGAGATTTTTTTTAGACTATAAGGAAAAAAAATGCCCGGCACTTTTTTTTTTTTTTTTTTTTAACGATTAATATAATATATTAGGTAAGTGACATCCCCGGCTTGAGGAATTGGTACGTTGTTTAGCATTATAGCTGGACAGTTTCTTCTGTTAAGCGTAAATGTAACATGTTTGCATTTCTGCTCGTTGACCCGGATACGCCAGGTTGCTAGCCATTCCTCTACCACCTTGAGGTGTTCCTCTAATTTTGCAGAGGCTTGTATCGGGCATTTGGATCTGCTGAGGATTGCCGCGTCATCGGCAAAAGTGGACGTTGTAAGTCCTAGACTCGTTGGTAAGTCTGCAGTGTACAGCACTGCCTTGCGGTACACCAGCTTTGATTTCAAAGTCAGCCGAGACGGAGCCATTACATCTTACAGCGAATTTCCTATTGTAAAGGTAAGATTCCATGAGTTTGTAGGTGTACTGTGGGAGTTTCTGCCGGATTTTGAACATTAGACCCTCCAGCCAGACTCTGTCGAAAGCCTGGGCAACGTCGAGAAAGACAGCCGTACAGTATTCTTTTAGTTCGAATGCTGTTCTTATTTCGGATGTTATACGATTGACTTGTTCAATTGTCCCATGTTTTTCGCGGAAGCCGAACTGGTGAGAAGGGATTGTGTTCTCCGATGCCAGAAATGAGTTTAGACGAATTGCAGGACCTTTTCAAAAAGCTTCGAAAGACATGGCAGCAAACTAATTGGCCTATAGGATGATGGTTGGGTTTTGTCCTTTCCCACTTTAGGAATCATGATGATAGTGGACCTTTTCCATGCTCTTGGGAAGTAGCCAAATCTTATTATATCGTGCAGATGTATTATATGGCGATGATAGGTTGTATGATCATTTTCGGTGGCCAGGGGCGTTCTTAGGCTTTAAATGGTTTTTATGCCGAGATTTCATCCGATTGGAGTTCCGAGTACTCACTATCCGTTAATGTGCTCGAAGGCGAAAGTACAAACGAGTTTGATGTTAAATTTGGCTGGAAAACCATTTAAAATGAGTGGCAAACACGGATGCCCTCTCTCCGTCACTGCGGGCCCATCCACCGGTTGAACTCCTTATTGGTGAAACTGTCTCTGTAGGAGCGCTTAAAGTAGGGTGGGCTTGCCACAGAGGATATTTACTGCTGGTTGGGCTGAGCTTTTCTATGTATTTCCTCTTGTTTAACTCCTTGGAGAGGATGCGGCTGGCATGCCTTAGGGGAAGTTTTGCTGCTGGTGATCGAGTAATCTGCCATTCTCTTCTTAGACGTCGTTTTTCTGTTACTAATTGTTCTATCCGCCGGTTCGTAGGCCTGACAGCAGGTTTAGCCAAAGTAGAGGCATGTGGAGTAGATACTCTTGCTGCTGCTCCCAGCATCGACTCAAGTGCAGAGACGCACATGTCAATGTCCTCTGCAGCATCCAGTTTCGGCGAACAGTCAATGTGGGTACTCATGTACATTTTAAATTTAAGCCAATTTGTTTTGTTGTTTGTAAGCATATATGGGCGATCAAGTACTTGAGGTTTTGTTAACAGTGTGAATAGCACTGGAGAGTGATCGGAGGTTAAATCTAGCAGTGTTTCCGCAGTGATCCGATTACGCGGAATCCTCTAGGTTACTGCGAAATCAATCAAGTCAGGCATTTTCTGTGGATCTGTGGGCCAATAAGTAGGCCTACCCGGTGAGACGCAATCCATCTTATTGAGTGGGTTGACTATTGTATTGTACAACTGCTTGCCTTTAGGATTTACCAGGCGAGATCCCCAGTACGTATGTTTGGCGTTATAGTCCCCTGCTGCAATGAAGCGTTCTCCGAGTGTGTTAAAGAAACCGGTGAATTCCTTTTCAGAGATTGAGAAGCGTGGTGGGCAGTACAGGGCAACCTACATAGTGTTGCCGCAGCTGGTTTGGACGGTTATAGCAGTTGCTTGTAGGTGCTGTGTTTCGAATCTGTTGAGGAACGAGTGTTTTATACGGTTTTTGATTAGGATACCAGTCCCGCCATGAGCTTTTCCGTCTGGATGGTTTGTTGCGTAGAAGGTGTGTTTTGGTATTTGAAAGTTATTTTTTTATGTTAAATGTGTTTCCGATATCAGCATGACGTCGATTTCACTTGAGTCTAGGAATAGTTGCAGTTCATTTTTGTGCTTGGAGACGCCATTAGCATTCCAAAGACATAGACGTAGGGAAGCCATTATTTATTCTCGATAAGCTTCTGGATAAGCAGGTTTTGATTCCGCATCAGTTCCTTTGCATGAACGTCATAAAAGTGGTCATGTTTTGATTAAGTGAGATCAATAGGTCCTCTAAACCACTTGGAGTTTGCTGGCCAAGCTCTGGTGCGCTAGGTTGCAGATTGTGGAGATGGTGGAGTGACGGGGTCTCTTTCGCGGGCTCCGTCTGTCCAGTTCGGAGTGCCCGGCACTTAAAAAAATATTGATATTTTTTTTCCCCATACAACTAAGAACACCCCTAATGTACATACATATATAAAAACACCTGTCCACTTGTTTTTTTTTTTTTGTTTTCCGCACAACAAGAAATAAATTATAAAACAATTAATCAAATAAAATATAAAAACATTGGCCGGCAGCTGTTTCGGAGTAGTGGTGACACGTGAGTCGAGTCGTGATATCGATAATTGGCTCGAGTGCGCCAATTTCAAATTACAATATTTCCGATTCCTTAATTTTCCTAAATATATACATATTTTTTTGCGTCCATTATTTTGCCCATATGTATATATCCGTCCATTTTTATAAATAAATTGGTATATACATATATAATTTTTCCCGCCATTATTTTGCCCGTATACATATATCCGTCCATATTTATAAATAAATATATATATATAATTTTTTCCGGCCATTTTTTTGTCCCTATATATATATGCGAACATATTTATAAAATTCTAGATTCTTCTTACATCTATTTATCTCATATATATATATTATATCCATTCTTTATTTTTTATACGTACTTCCATCGATACGTATAAATCCATCTAATTTTTTCTAGTCAATCCGTTTTGCCTACTCCTTTTCCGAGCCACGAGTGAGAAAATTCTCTCGTACTCATGTAGTCCACTTCTCCTTTTTTTGTTTTCCAAACCAAAGGTCTTGGAAAGTCGGACTTCATCGGTGAAGTCGTCCACTGAGTATGTCCACGGAGCCATCTCATACTGCGTCGAAGTCTGAAAGCGAAAGTCCAGCGAAAGTTCGGCCTCCGAAAACTCCGGTGACCGTGAAGCAACATTCCGCGGAAGAACCCGTCTGCACGCAGCCTCAGCGAATCTCCGAAGTCTAGTCCGTCCTCATCCAGCCTTTCTAAGGTTAGCGAATTCTCGGTTAAAGGCTCGAGTGAACACAAAGGTTTGTCCAAACTCTCGACCCAGTCTCAGATTCCGCACGTTATCGTAACGATCTGTTCTGACGTTTTCGTCACCAGATACGTATCCCAACAACGTAGAGAACGATCCAACATGTCCCTCACCCACTTCGTTAAAGCGTTCGACGCGGTGACCATGTTTGAAACTCGTGAGATTGACTTGTTTGCTGCCATTTATATCGCCAATCCGTACCTGTCGCAAGTGGAGAAGCTCTATCACTTGAACGCCAAGACACGAGAGGAAGCGAAAACCATCGTGTCTAAGTCCCCTCTGACAAAAGAGGGTTTCCAAGCCACGTGGGAGAACCTCACCGCACGGTACGAAAATAGCCGTCTGCTTGCCATGACTCTCCTTCAGATTCCCGCGGAGATACAAGAATCAGGCAACACCTTGAGAGAGCTGTAGACGGCGTTTCAAGGTTATTTAACCGCTCTTGAGCGTTCGGGTGTTAGCACAGAGAATAGGGATGTCCTATTCATCCATATGTACTAGCAAATAGCCAAAGGGCACAATCCTCCTGTGAGAACAACCAGTGCCATATAAGACTGTCGTCTCCACTTGGTACGATTTGAACCAATTCCTCACAGATCGGTAACGTGTCCTGGATGCCACCGAAGAACATAAGTCGGAACCAAATGTCAAATGTCAAAGCCATCACCATTGGCCCTCGCAAAGCCTTCGCGACGATGAAGGTCCAAGCGTTCCCCGCGAAAGCCCAACTCAAAACGTCGTCAGCAATCAAAATCACCCAATACGGCTTTGCCCAAGTTGCCTCGACATGTCCGTCGAGGGGCGTTTAAAAACTATTAGACAGCAGGGACTTACGTGCAAGTAGCGTCATCACACCTTGTTGCATCTTAGCGATGTGTCCGTGTCCTCGTCGTCCGCGGCGCAAGTCCCGCCATTCAGCGCCATCGAGCGTCCGTCCGCAAGCGGGCAGCTCACAAATACGCAAAGCTTTTTTGCATCCACCCCAGGCAGAGAGCTCTTATCTTCACCATCGTGGTATGGAGCACCATATTCGTGCGTCGATCAACTCGGGGGCCGATTTCACCTTCCTATCCGAGCGGGGCTTCAACATGGTCCAGCCCCCCTTTTATCCAGTCGACGCCGCAGTTACTGGCATGGGCCAGAGAGACGGAGGATGTGCCGACAAAGTTTGTCTGCTGATGCTGTCCCCTAAGTGTGACATGTTGAACAGGATTGAGGTCTCAGCTCTGGTCGTGTCCAAATTGTCCGCGGCCATTTCCGCGGCTCCATTCTTCCGCACGGTTTCGGCACAGTGTCGCGATCGCCATCTGGCCGACCCGTACTACAGCAAACCCGCTCCTATTGATATGATTATCGGTGTATGATTAGCGGGTTAGAAACTATCTTTGGATGGAATCTATGTGGAGACATTATGCCTGATCCTCCAGTGTCTCGATTAGGTTTCGCTCCGCAGACGCGAGTAGTCCCGGAAGCAAAACTTGATGTACTCCTCACCAAGTTTTGGGAGGTGGAAGATCTTCCCGCAAAGCCGGCAAAAGAGGATGACGTGTTCTGCGAACGCAATTTCCAGGAGATTCCCGAAGAAGGAAGGACGGCCGATACGTTGTGTCCTTGCCGTTCAAAAGTCCAAATAGTTTCGATTTGGGCCATTGAAGACCGATCGCGCTGGCTCAAATTCCTGCAAAATGAGGAGCGCCTCCTCAAGGATCCCTTCCTTAAAACGCAGTACAATGCCATAAGTCAGGAATACGAGGAATTATGCCATATGATCCACAAAGAGGGAGGTACTTCAGGCTATCCCAAAAAAGTTGTAAGACCCCGCCGGCTGGTTAGCACCATTTGTTATTCGAGCGAAGACATTCATGCAGCAAATCTGGTTAACCGAACTTGGCTGGGATGACGTTCTGCCGCCTCTCCTTCTGCGTAAATGGCATGAATTCCTGCAGGATTATCCAGGCCTCAGTCAACTCCGCATCCCCCTTGGCTAAACACTAGCGTTACTCTCTCGTGGGATCTTCATGGCTTCTTCGACGCGTCCCAAGAAGCGTACGGAGCAGCCCTATATGTGCGGGTTAAATATCACGATCAAGTAAGCGTCCATCTATTCACGGATAAGACCCGTGTAGCCCCGGTCAAAACAGTCTCGCTGCCGCGGTTGGAGTTGTGCGGAGCAGTTTCGTTAGCCGATCTCTGGGCGTCGATGGCCCCTGAACTTCCAATCCAACCTTCAACCTCCCAGTTTTGGACCAACTCTACCGTTGTGTTGGCTTGGCTTAATTCGTGCAGTTGGTCCACCTTTGTGGCCAACCGAGTATCTAGCATATCCAAAAGCACCAGTGCCAAGGCTGGTCACATGTGCGTTCCGAGGACAACCCCACTGATCTGGCGAGAATTGGAGACTCTGCGGCCGATTTATCGGCCAGTAGCCTCTGGTGGCATGGGCCGGACTGGCTCCGGCGCGATCCCGAGTGCTAGCCAACTCTCAGTAGTAAACTTCTGGACACTCAGCTGGAGCAACGAGTCTAGTGCCACACCACCTCGTCCACTCTGCTCGGAGACGTTAGCGAACTGTTTTCGGACTATGGTAGGGCATTTAAAACCTTCTACGGTCCACCTTACTAATGACGAATTGCCCTCCGCTGAGCGGGCCTTGATTCGGATATCCCAGCATCAAGACTACGCCGCTGAGATACGGGCCCTTGGCGAAGGGCGATCCCTCCCACCATCCAGCACTTTACTCAATTTGAACCCATTTATCGACCAACATGGGATACTCCGATCATGTGGACGACTCCGAGCCGCTGAATATCTCCGGTACGACGAACGTCACTCTGTTCTCCTCACCTATAATACCCACTTCACGCGTCTGCTCGTTGAATTTGCCCATCGCATCACGCTGCATGGCGGCAATCAACTAATGGTGCGGTATCTGCGAACCAAATTCTAGATTCCACGGATTAAGAATCTGGTGAAGTCCCACATTAAGGGGTGTAAAGTTTGCATCGTTCATCGTCGACGACTACAGAATCAAATGATGGGTGATCTCCCTCAAGAGCGCATCACTTGCACTGCATTGACTTCGCAGGGCCCTTCGAGATCAAAAATTAAACCGGGCATGCTTGTCTTATTACGAAGGTTTATTTCTCAATCCATCTCAAAGCTACCTCCGACCTCACCACTGAAAGGTTTCTCGAAGCCTTCTCTCGTTTTGTGGCACATGGAGACAATGTCCACAGCGCACTTACTCCGAAAATGGCAAAACCTTCCTAGGGGCCTCGAAGGTGCTCGAAAAGGACTTTCTAGCATAATATCATGAAGGTATTTCCCGAACATATTTTATCCTGGCATTTCATTCCGCCGAGCGCCCATATGGGAGGACTGTGGGAGGCTGGGGTCAAAAGTTTTAAGACGCTATTTTACAAGTCCTCGTCTAATGTTAAGGACACGTTCAAGGAACTTTCCACTCTCCTGTGTCGAATCGAGTCGTGTCTGAACTCCAGGCCAATTTCTCCAATGAGCGAGGACCCAGAGGATCTGCTGGCATTGAGCCCGTGACATTTCCTTATTGGAGGACCTCTCTTATCCATTGCGGAGCCTGAGATTTTAGTCGAGCATATGTCCCTAATCAACCGATTGCAGAGAAGCATGCCTTCTGCCGCCGTTGGAAGAACGAATATCTTAAGGAGCTCCACAAACGGAATAAGTGGAAATCACCTGCTCGTAGTCTCCAGACAAGCGACCTCGTGATCGTGTTCGAAGATAACCTCCCCTCAAACGAGTGGCGCTTAGGACGAATTGAGCGTACTCTTTCCGGGTGGCTGATGTCAAAACAGAGCGTGGATCTATTCGAAGACCCGTTGCGAAGCTCATCCTGGTCCTGAGCCTAAAATCCATAATGGATTTTTGATCCTTTATGTTCCTTCCGAATGCCCTCATCACCGTTCACGTTATTCGTTCCCCTGAATCGACTAATCCACTTTCCCCTCCGTAATTTCTTTTCGTTTCAGTCCTTCACATCGTCTTTCCACAGCGATATTGTCCCCACGCGTTTGCCGCACCGTAGCAGCAATCGGTGTGGACCGCACGGGACACGGCAGTGTCAACGGTTTCTGAACCTCCGGGCTGAGAAGCGGTTTCCGGCGGTGCTTATCATCAAGTACTGCCCTAATTGCTTGGCACACGAGCACTCGTCCGACGCGTGCCGGAGTCGTCACGGATGTCGACGGTGCGGGCAGAACCATCACAAACTTCTTCACATGGTCGACCAACCCCCCAGGCGACGCTTCCTAGCCCGGCGTCGCAGCCAGTCACCATCCCCCGGCGTGATGTCCCAACTCCACAACCACGGTTCCGATCACCCTCCGACCGGCACCCCTGTGCTCACATTGTCCTCACTGCTCCAAGCCAGGACGACGACAGTCATGCCAACGGCAGTCATCCGATTGGGGAACGGCTCGAAGTTCTTCGAGACGCGCGTCCTCCTAGATGCATGTGCGGCTGAGAGCCGTATTAACACCTAGTTTGCCCGGTCCCTGGGGCTGACAATGACCAAGGTGGGTGACGACCAAGCGTGTGCGGCCGTCGTCGAATCGAAGTCCGAACCTGCGTTCGGGCTGAACATTATTCTCCTGGTAGAGGATGGTCTGCTCATTCGCACTCCCATCCGGGAAGTGTTGGAGTCGGTCCGTGGAAAACTCTCCAATCTGGTCTGGGCCGTTCCCAATTTTTATCGGCCGGCGTTGGTGTTCGTTGTCTTCGGGCGGACCTCTGTCCTAAGGTCATCCATCCAGGCAGTGTGCCCGGTCATTGCGGTACTCCCGCAGCACCCATCCGCGTTCGGATGGGTCGTCTCCGGCTCCTGTGGCATTTAGGCGCTCCAGGACGTTGCCGTCCCCCATCCACTATATGACCAGGGTGACAATTGCAACATGTTGCAAGGGGCGGTATGTTCACGCCACCGGGTGAACAGCAGTGAGCGGCGTAGAGCAGTGAGGCGTGAGGAGGGTTTTTTGAACCTCGAGAGATACGGTCACACTCAGAAGCATGACTAGATTTTTGATGGAAATCGACATTTTCAATCTAGTGTGATGTCGAAACATTTAATGGCGACAGCCTAGCAAGGCCTACCTTTCGCTACTTGTTTGTTGCCATTTTTATCGCCAATCCGTACCTGTCGCAAGTGGAGAATATCTACCACTTGAACGCCAAGACACCGAAGAACATAAGTCGGAACCAAATGTCAAATGTCAAAGCCATCACCATTGGCCCTCGCAAATCCTTCGCGACGATGAAGGTCCAAGCGTTCCCCGCGAAAGCCCAACTCAAAACGTCGTCAGCAATCAAAATCACCCAATACGGCTTTGCCCAAGTTGCCTCGACATGTCCGTCGAGGGGCGTTTAAAAACTATTAGACAGCAGGGACTTACGTGCAAGTAGCGTCATCACACCTTGTTGCATCTTAGCGATGTGTCCGTGTCCTCGTCGTCCGCGGCGCAAGTCCCGCCATTCAGCGCCATCGAGCGTCCGTCCGCAAGCGGGCAGCTCACAAATACGCAAAGCTTTTTTGCATCCACCCCAGGCAGAGAGCTCTTATCTTCACCATCGTGGTATGGAGCACCATATTCGTGCGTCGATCAACTCGGGGGCCGATTTCACCTTCCTATCCGAGCGGGGCTTCAACATGGTCCAGCCCCCCTTTTATCCAGTCGACGCCGCAGTTACTGGCATGGGCCAGAGAGACGGAGGATGTGCCGACAAAGTGTGTCTGCTGATGCTGTCCCCTAAGTGTGACATGTTGAACAGGATTGAGGTCTCAGCTCTGGTCGTGTCCAAATTGTCCGCGGCCATTTCCGCGGCTCCATTCTTCCGCACGGTTTCGGCACAGTGTCGCGATCGCCATCTGGCCGACCCGTACTACAGCAAACCCGCTCCTATTGATATGATTATCGGTGTATGATTAGCGGGTTAGAAACTATCTTTGGATGGAATCTATGTGGAGACATTATGCCTGATCCTCCAGTGTCTCGATTAGGTTTCGCTCCGCAGACGCGAGTAGTCCCGGAAGCAAAACTTGATGTACTCCTCACCAAGTTTTGGGAGGTGGAAGATCTTCCCGCAAAGCCGGCAAAAGAGGATGACGTGTTCTGCGAACGCAATTTCCAGGAGATTCCCGAAGAAGGAAGGACGGCCGATACGTTGTGTCCTTGCCGTTCAAAAGTCCAAATAGTTTCGATTTGGGCCATTGAAGACCGATCGCGCTGGCTCAAATTCCTGCAAAATGAGGAGCGCCTCCTCAAGGATCCCTTCCTTAAAACGCAGTACAATGCCATAAGTCAGGAATACGAGGAATTATGCCATATGATCCACAAAGAGGGAGGTACTTCAGGCTATCCCAAAAAAGTTGTAAGACCCCGCCGGCTGGTTAGCACCATTTGTTATTCGAGCGAAGACATTCATGCAGCAAATCTGGTTAACCGAACTTGGCTGGGATGACGTTCTGCCGCCTCTCCTTCTGCGTAAATGGCATGAATTCCTGCAGGATTATCCAGGCCTCAGTCAACTCCGCATCCCCCTTGGCTAAACACTAGCGTTACTCTCTCGTGGGATCTTCATGGCTTCTTCGACGCGTCCCAAGAAGCGTACGGAGCAGCCCTATATGTGCGGGTTAAATATCACGATCAAGTAAGCGTCCATCTATTCACGGATAAGACCCGTGTAGCCCCGGTCAAAACAGTCTCGCTGCCGCGGTTGGAGTTGTGCGGAGCAGTTTCGTTAGCCGATCTCTGGGCGTCGATGGCCCCTGAACTTCCAATCCAACCTTCAACCTCCCAGTTTTGGACCAACTCTACCGTTGTGTTGGCTTGGCTTAATTCGTGCAGTTGGTCCACCTTTGTGGCCAACCGAGTATCTAGCATATCCAAAAGCACCAGTGCCAAGGCTGGTCACATGTGCGTTCCGAGGACAACCCCACTGATCTGGCGAGAATTGGAGACTCTGCGGCCGATTTATCGGCCAGTAGCCTCTGGTGGCATGGGCCGGACTGGCTCCGGCGCGATCCCGAGTGCTAGCCAACTCTCAGTAGTAAACTTCTGGACACTCAGCTGGAGCAACGAGTCTAGTGCCACACCACCTCGTCCACTCTGCTCGGAGACGTTAGCGAACTGTTTTCGGACTATGGTAGGGCATTTAAAACCTTCTACGGTCCACCTTACTAATGACGAATTGCCCTCCGCTGAGCGGGCCTTGATTCGGATATCCCAGCATCAAGACTACGCCGCTGAGATACGGGCCCTTGGCGAAGGGCGATCCCTCCCACCATCCAGCACTTTACTCAATTTGAACCCATTTATCGACCAACATGGGATACTCCGATCATGTGGACGACTCCGAGCCGCTGAATATCTCCGGTACGACGAACGTCACTCTGTTCTCCTCACCTATAGTACCCACTTCACGCGTCTGCTCGTTGAATTTGCCCATCGCATCACGCTGCATGGCGGCAATCAACTAATGGTGCGGTATCTGCGAACCAAATTCTAGATTCCACGGATTAAGAATCTGGTGAAGTCCCACATTAAGGGGTGTAAAGTTTGCATCGTTCATCGTCGACGACTACAGAATCAAATGATGGGTGATCTCCCTCAAGAGCGCATCACTTGCACTGCATTGACTTCGCAGGGCCCTTCGAGATCAAAAATTAAACCGGGCATGCTTGTCTTATTACGAAGGTTTATTTCTCAATCCATCTCAAAGCTACCTCCGACCTCACCACTGAAAGGTTTCTCGAAGCCTTCTCTCGTTTTGTGGTACATGGAGACAATGTCCACAGCGCACTTACTCCGAAAATGGCAAAACCTTCGTAGGGGCCTCGAAGGTGCTCGAAAAGGACTTTCTAGCATAATATCATGAAGGTATTTCCCGAACATATTTTATCCTGGCATTTCATTCCGCCGAGCGCCCATATGGGAGGACTGTGGGAGGCTGGGGTCAAAAGTTTTAAGACGCTATTTTACAAGTTCTCGTCTAATGTTAAGGACACGTTCAAGGAACTTTCCACTCTCCTGTGTCGAATCGAGTCGTGTCTGAACTCCAGGCCAATTTCTCCAATGAGCGACGACCCAGAGGATCTGCTGGCATTGAGCCCGTGACATTTCCTTATTGGAAATTCCTCTTATCCATTGCGGAGCCTGAGATTTTAGTCGAGCATATGTCCCTAATCAACCGATTGCAGAGAAGCATGCCTTCTGCCGCCGTTGGAAGAACGAATATCTTAAGGAGCTCCACAAACGGAATAAGTGGAAATCACCTGCTCGTAGTCTCCAGACAAGCGACCTCGTGATCGTGTTCGAAGATAACCTCCCCTCAAACGAGTGGCGCTTAGGACGAATTGAGCGTACTCTTTCCGGGTGGCTGATGTCAAAACAGAGCGTGGATCTATTCGAAGACCCGTTGCGAAGCTCATCCTGGTCCTGAGCCTAAAATCCATAATGGATTTTTGATCCTTTATGTTCCTTCCGAATGCCCTCATCACCGTTCACGTTATTCGTTCCCCTGAATCGACTAATCCACTTTCCCCTCCGTAATTTCTTTTCGTTTCAGTCCTTCACATCGTCTTTCCACAGCGATATTGTCCCCACGCGTTTGCCGCACCGTAGCAGCAATCGGTGTGGACCGCACGGGACACGGCAGTGTCAACGGTTTCTGAACCTCCGGGCTGAGAAGCGGTTTCCGGCGGTGCTTATCATCAAGTACTGCCCTAATTGCTTGGCACACGAGCACTCGTCCGACGCGTGCCGGAGTCGTCACGGATGTCGACGGTGCGGGCAGAACCATCACAAACTTCTCCACATGGTCGACCAACCCCCCAGGCGACGCTTCCTAGCCCGGCGTCGCAGCCAGTCACCATCCCCCGGCGTGATGTCCCAACTCCACAACCACGGTTCCGATCACCCTCCGACCGGCACCCCTGTGCTCACATTGTCCTCACTGCTCCAAGCCAGGACGACGACAGTCATGCCAACGGCAGTCATCCGATTGGGGAACGGCTCGAAGTTCTTCGAGACGCGCGTCCTCCTAGATGCATGTGCGGCTGAGAGCCGTATTAACACCTAGTTTGCCCGGTCCCTGGGGCTGACAATGACCAAGGTGGGTGACGACCAAGCGTGTGCGGCCGTCGTCGAATCGAAGTCCGAACCTGCGTTCGGGCTGAACATTATTCTCCTGGTAGAGGATGGTCTGCTCATTCGCACTCCCATCCGGGAAGTGTTGGAGTCGGTCCGTGGAAAACTCTCCAATCTGGTCTGGGCCGTTCCCAATTTTTATCGGCTGGCGTTGGTGTTCGTTGTCTTCGGGCGGACCTCTGTCCTAAGGTCATCCATCCAGGCAGTGTGCCCGGTCATTGCGGTACTCCCGCAGCACCCATCCGCGTTCGGATGAGTCGTCTCCGGCTCCTGTGGCATTTAGGCGCTCCAGGACGTTGCCGTCCCCCATCCACTATATGACCAGGGTGACAATTGCAACATGTTGCAAGGGGCGGTATGTTCACGCCACCGGGTGAACAGCAGTGAGCGGCGTAGAGCAGTGAGGCGTGAGGAGGGTTTTTTGAACCTCGAGAGATACGGTCACACTCAGAAGCATGACTAGATTTTTGATGGAAATCGACATTTTCAATCTAGTGTGATGTCGAAACATTTAATGGCGACAGCCTAGCAAGGCCTACCTTTCGCTACTTGTTTGTTGCCATTTTTATCGCCAATCCGTACCTGTCGCAAGTGGAGAATATCTACCACTTGAACGCCAAGACACCGAAGAACATAAGTCGGAACCAACTGTCAAATGTCAAAGCCATCACCATTGGCCCTCGCAAATCCTTCGCGACGATGAAGGTCCAAGCGTTCCCCGCGAAAGCCCAACTCAAAACGTCGTCAGCAATCAAAATCACCCAATACGGCTTTGCCCAAGTTGCCTCGACATGTCCGTCGAGGGGCGTTTAGAAACTATTAGACAGCAGGGACTTACGTGCAAGTAGCGTCATCACACCTTGTTGCATCTTAGCGATGTGTCCGTGTCCTCGTCGTCCGCGGCGCAAGTCCCGCCATTCAGCGCCATCGAGCGTCCGTCCGCAAGCGGGCAACTCACAAATACGCAAAGCTTTTTTGCATCCACCCCAGGCAGAGGGCTCTTATCTTCACCATCGTGGTGTGGAGCACCATATTCGTGCGTCGATCAACTCGGGGGCCGATTTCACCTTCCTATCCGAGCGGGGCTTTAACATGGTCCAGCCCCCCTTTTATCGAGTCGACGCCGCAGTTACTGGCATGGGCCAGAGAGACGGAGGATGTGCCGACAAAGTGTGTCTGCTGATGCTGTCCCCTAAGTGTGACATGTTGAACAGGATTGAGGTCTCAGCTCTGGTCGTGTCCAAATTGTCCGCGGACATTTCCGCGGCTCCATTCTTCCGCACGGTTCCGGCACAGTGTCGCGATCGCCATCTGGCCGACCCGTACTACAGCAAGCCCGCTCCTATTGATATGATTATCGGTGTATGATAAGCGGGTTAGAAACTATCTTTGGATGGAATCTATGTGGAGACATTATGCCTGATCCTCCAGTCCCGGAAGCAATACTTGATGTACTACTCACCAAGTTTTAAGAGGCGGAAGATCTTCCCGCAAAGCCGGCAGAAGAGGATGACGTGTTCTGCGAACGCAATTTCCAGGAGATTACCCGAAAAAGGAAATACGGCCGATACGTTGTGTGCCGTTCAAAAGTCCAAATAGTTTCGATTTGGGTCATTGAAGACTGATCGCGCTGGCTCAAATTCCTGCAAAATGAGGAGCGCCTTCTCAAGGATCCCTTCCTTAAAACGCAGTACAATGCCATAAGTCAGGAATACGAGGAATTATGCCATATGATCCACAAAGAGGGAGGTACTTCAGGCTATCCCAAAAAAGTTGTAAGACCCCGCCGGCTGGTTAGCACCATTTGTTATTCGAGCGAAGACATTCATGCAGCAAATCTGGTTAACCGAACTTGGCTGGGATGACGTTCTGCCGCCTCTCCTTCTGCGTAAATGGCATGAATTCCTGCAGGATTATCCAGGCCTCAGTCAACTCCGCATCCCCCTTGGCTAAACACTAGCGTTACTCTCTCGTGGGATCTTCATGGCTTCTTTGACGCGTCCCAAGAAGCGTACGGAGCAGCCCTATATGTGCGGGTTAAATATCACGATCAAGTAAGCGTCCATCTATTAACGGATAAGATCCGTGTAGCCCCGGTCAAAACAGTCTCGCTGCCGCGGTTGGAGTTGTGCGGAGCAGTTTCGTTAGCCGATCTCTGGGCGTCGATGGCCCCTGAACTTCCAATCCAACCTTCAACCTCCCAGTTTTGGACCAACTCTACCGTTGTGTTGGCTTGGCTTAATTCGTGCAGTTGGTCCACCTTTGTGGCCAACCGAGTATCTAGCATATCCAAAAGCACCAGTGCCAAGGCTGGTCACATGTGCGTTCCGAGGACAACCCCACTGATCTGGCGAGAATTGGAGACTCTGCGGCCGATTTATCGGCCAGTAGCCTCTGGTGGCATGGGCCGGACTGGCTCCGGCGCGATCCCGAGTGCTAGCCAACTCTCAGTAGTGAACTTCCGGACACTCAGCTGGAGCAACGAGTCTAGTGCCGCACCACCTCGTCCACTCTGCGGCCGATTTATCGGCCAGTAGCCTCTGGTGGCATGGGCCGGACTGGCTCCGGCGCGATCCCGAGTGCTAGCCAACTCTCAGTAGTGAACTTCCGGACACTCAGCTGGAGCAACGAGTCTAGTGCCACACCACCTCGTCCACTCTGCTCGGAGACGTTAGCGAACTGTTTTCGGACTATGGTAGGGCATTCAAAACCTTCTACGGTCCACCTTACTAATGACGAATTGCCCTCCGCTGAGCGGGCCTTGATTCGGATATCCCAGCATCAAGACTACGCCGCTGAGATACGGGCCCTTGGCGAAGGGCGATCCCTCCCACCATTCAGCACTTTACTCAATTTGAACCCATTTCTCGACCAACATGGGATACTCCGATCATGTGGACGACTCCGAGCCGCTGAATATCTCCGGTACGACGAACGTCACCCTGTTCTTCTCACCTATAGTACCCACTTCACGCGTCTGCTCGTTGAATTTGCCCATCGCATCACGCTGCATGGCGGCAATCAACTAATGGTGCGGTATCTGCGAACCAAATTCTAGATTCCACGGATTAAGAATCTGGTGAAGTCCCACATTAAGGGGTGTAAAGTTTGCATCGTTCATCGTCGACGACTACAGAATCAAATGATGGGTGATCTCCCTCAAGAGCGCATCACTTACTCCAGACCTTTCACCCATACGGGCATTGACTTCGCAGGGCCCTTCGAGATCAAAAATTAAACCGGGCATGCTTGTCTTATTACGAAGGTTTATTTCTCAATCCATCTCAAAGCTACCTCCGACCTCACCACTGAAAGGTTTCTCGAAGCCTTCTCTCGTTTTGTGGTACATGGAGACAATGTCCACAGCGCACTTACTCCGAAAATGGCAAAACCTTCGTAGGGGCCTCGAAGGTGCTCGAAAAGGACTTTCTAGCATAATATCATGAAGGTATTTCCCGAACATATTTTATCCTGGCATTTCATTCCGCCGAGCGCCCATATGGGAGGACTGTGGGAGGCTGGGGTCAAAAGTTTTAAGACGCTATTTTACAAGTTCTCGTCTAATGTTAAGGACACGTTCAAGGAACTTTCCACTCTCCTGTGTCGAATCGAGTCGTGTCTGAACTCCAGGCCAATTTCTCCAATGAGCGAGGACCCAGAGGATCTGCTGGCATTGAGCCCGTGACATTTCCTTATTGGAGGACCTCTCTTATCCATTGCGGAGCCTGAGATTTTAGTCGAGCATATGTCCCTAATCAACCGATTGCAGAGAAGCATGCCTTCTGCCGCCGTTGGAAGAACGAATATCTTAAGGAGCTCCACAAACGGAATAAGTGGAAATCACCTGCTCGTAGTCTCCAGAGAAGCGACCTCGTGATCGTGTTCGAAGATAACCTCCCCTCAAACGAGTGGCGCTTAGGACGAATTGAGCGTACTCTTCCCGGGGCTGATGGTCTCATCCGAGTGGCTGATGTCAAAACAGAACGTGGATCTATTCGAAGACCCGTTGCGAAGCTCATCCTGGTCCTGAGCCTAAAAAGCCATAATGGATTTTTGATCCTTTATGTTCCTTCCGAATGCCCTCATCACCGTTCACGTTATTCGTTCCCCTGAATCGACTAATCCACTTTCCCCTCCGTAATTTCTTTTCGTTTCAGTCCTTGACATCGTCTTTCCACAGCGATATTGTCCCCACGCGCTTGCCGCACCGTAGCATCGGTGTGGACCGCACGGGACACGGCAGTGTCAACGGTTTCTGAACCTCCGGGCTGAGAAGCGGCTCCGGGTGGTGCTTATCATCAAGTACTGCCCTAATTGCTTGGCACACGAGCACTCGTCCGACGCGTGCCGGAGTCGTCATGGATGTCGACGGTGCGGGCAGAACCACCACAAACTTCTCCACATGGTCGACCAACCCCCCAGGCGACGCTTCCTAGCCCGGCGTCGCACAGTTGGCCTCTGCTCGGATAGCATTGCAAAAATACGTTTTTCCATGATCGCGTTTGGCAAAAATGATATATGCAATCGATAGGAAATACTTCAGAGATTATGAATCCGAAAAATTTTTGAAATCGGTTGAGATTCATGGGTGCTAGAAGCGCCCAAAGTTGAGACATTTTTAGTGAAAAGGAAAAAATTATAATTTTTAAAAAAAAGTCGCAACTTTAAAACTGAATATTGGGCGATTTCAACAATCGATCTTGGTTTTATCTGAAAAGTATGTTCTTTGTTAATAGCATGTTTCATAAATTTTAATAATTACTTAAATAGTTATTGAACTAGAAGCGTTTAAAAAATACTCTAAATATTGGCGTTTTTTTAACTTTGGTGGAATACACCTAAAAAGGATCAACGAGTATCACTACCGGACTACATACACTAGGTAGGTGAAATATTTACCTATCAGATGTATATAGTCCCAATATGCGGAGAGGTGCGACAGCGATGCGTAAGCCATAAACCTAAAAAATACGCTGCAGGTATAAGGAAGAAGAAGAGCGCATGCGTATTGGCCTGTAGCTTCTTTGTATTTAAATGATAACATTGCGTAATGGTGTTTTGCAAATACTACCTGTTTACATATATGCCTTTCTACAATGATAAATTGCTAATTAACTGCTTTGGAAAAAATGACAAGACAGGTAAATGTTATTTAAGTTGATGATAAGTTTGTCCTATTTGAGGGTTGGTAGTTTTTATTTCCGTTTACCTAATTGGATGTAAATATTAAGTTTTTTACCTAATTAATACAAAAAGGGTAATACCGATTTTTCGTTCTACCTAGTTAATTCAAAAAATATAACATAAAGGGCTACTTATTCCTCTCGTTTGCGACAGTTTATTTTTAACTTCATAAGTGGAAACACCTTAAATCAGGACTGAATAGTATTTGTCAATATAATTCAAGGCAGTTTTATTTAATTGTGCAAAAATGTTGTTAAAGAATGAAAGGATTTTGAAAGTTTTCCACGAGTGTGAAAACTTAAATGATTTTGAAATGGGATTGCTAAAGGAGATGAGCGTTTCATTCGAAAACGCTAGTACGGAGCAGTGAAGTGACATCTTTTATAACAGGTGTTAGTCAAGAGATCATTAAAAGGTTGGCTGTTATCTTGAATGTTATAAATTGCAAGGAAATGGTAAATGGTGAAAAATTTGCCGAATATACTTCAAAGACTGCTCAACTTTTGACTGAATTGTATCCGCAAAAAAAACTTACCCCAACGGTACATAGGATTTTGGCTCACGGAAAAGATTTAATAGAATATCAGTGTTTACCAATTGGAGAGCTATCCGAAGAAGCACAGGAATCTAAAAACAAGGACTACAAAAGGTTCAGATACACTAATACATTAAAAACTTCTCGTCTTAGACAAAATGAAGACCTTTTTAACATGCTAGCAGCCTCTTCGGACCCACTTATTGCATCACTGAGACACGTGCGACCACGAAAGGATTTAGAAAATAGCAACTATAGTCCCGAAATGTTGAGTTTATTAGATATTGATGAAAATATTGAAGATTATTTTGAAGAAAATCAGCCATTAATAGCAAATTTTCAAAAATAACCTAAAAAAAAAATTAAAAAAAATTTTTTTTTTCTTTTTGTAATTGTGTTAAAAAATTAAATTAAAACATTAAAAAATGTTACATAGTCGTCCAAAACAATGAAAAATTCCATTTGTGATCGAAAAAAACCGGGTTTCGATCCATTTTTAAAGGAAAAACATGCTTGGAAATATTTTCTGACTTTGACCTTGAATATTACAGCACCACGAACACCCAGCACTTTTGACAAACATTCATTTTGAAGCTTAAGGTATTCTTTATCATATGTTTTTTAAATTTTTGAAATCGCTTTATTGGTTTAGACACTATGATTTTTGCAATGCTAAATGCCAGAAGGCCCCACTGTGCGACGCTAGAAGAAGCGTTAGAGCTGTATCCCATTGATGGACCACGCCCACTCACAATAGCTGAGTACCGGGCCCGCAACACAAAAACTACAAAGGCAAAGAAGACCAAAAGAGGAGGACAAGTTCGCAAGCTACTCCAGCAGAAGAGGCTGGAAGTAGACCTACTGGCCACTCTGAAGACGGAGGAAGACCGACAACGCTGCAAAGAGCGTATCGACAACTTGAAAGCAGAACTTCGCCAAAGAGCGAAGAAACGCAAGGGGGCCGCAGAAATGCGCAAGTCTTAACTTGTCTTATTTAATAATTTAAATATAAGCCTCTAGAAGCAAGTTGAAGCACGAAAGTGCAACTTGCGAATTACTAACTCCTTGATAGGCTTTTACTAACAATGTGGTTGAAAAATTAAAAAAAAAAAAAATAGTAATTTTTAAATATCAAATGACATGTATATCTGAATTGTGAGCCAACCACATACTCTAAAATTTTTCCACGTCTCTGGCTCACTGTGCGAAACCAGGGTTTGAAAACTGCGAAAACTGTCAACAGTTTTGCTTTGTGCTGTTGCTTCTGCTTCGGAAACTATGAACAGTCGAAGCAAAAGCAACAGCAAAAAACCGAGATCAGAAAATCTGACAGCAAAAGCAGCAGCAAATAACCGAAATAGAAAATTTTGACAGCAGCAGCAAACAGCAAAAATCCGAAAGCAAAAAACCTGACAGCAGCAGCAAAAATCCGAAAGCAAAAAACCCGACAGCAGCAGCAATAGCAAAAACCCGAAAGCAAAAAACCCGACAGCAGCAGCAATAGCAAAAATCCGAAACAGATTGCTTTGATAGCAACAGCCAACTTATACATTTTAATACTAGGAACTGTTCCGACTGTTGCTTTTAGCCAATTTCGGAAGTCGACAAAAGCAGCAGTCGGAAAAATAGTCACAGCAGAACTGATTTTTGGCCTTCTTTGATTTTACCTATACATACATACACATGAAAGTACACATACTCAATACTCTTTCATTAAATGTCAATTGTCAATTAGTCATTTAGTTTTAACTAGAACGGCAACAAGACCCCTCGCGTTGTGTAGATAATTCAAAAATGGCATATAGCAAAGAAATATGGAAGTACTTTGATAATAACTTAGAAGAAGGAGTCGCTGTGTGTAAAACGTGTAAAAGTGTGCTAAAAAATAATAGAGTGTTTTATTTAAAATCACACCTATTGAAACTGCATAATATTACAGTTAACTCTAACGCTGAGGAAAGCATTTCATAGGTGTCAAAAAATTCCAAGTCAATTCGGAAAAAAAAATCAAAGTGGAAGTTAATAAAAAAGACCTATTACGAGCCTATATCGGCTTAGTTACGGAGGACTGCATTCCTTTCAATGTGTTGAATTCGCCAAACTTAAAAAAGTTTATAGACCCTTTATTCGAAGGGCTTAAAGCCGCGGGTGGAAAGGACATGAAACTGCAAAAAAACATTAAAACTACTGGCAGACAATATAAAACATGACATAAGGAAAGATGTGAAAAATTTATTGATCTCATTAAAAATAGACAGTGCAACAAGGTTAACGCGCAACATATTCGGCGTAAGTGCACAATTTATGCATGCGCACAGCATAAAATCCGTCATTTTGGGAATGGTCGAACTGAAAGGTGTAGGTTCAAGTACTGCAAAAAAATCTTGCAACTGAAATACTGAAAGTCCTTACAAAGTATGACATAGATTTAAAACAAATAATTTCTATAACATCAGACAACGGCGCAAATCCTCCCCCAATTAGATATTTTCACCCCATTGCAAAAAACACTGAAGAAGTTCCAAGAAGAGCAATTGCACTTTAGTGATTTTTATGCGCAGTGGCTAAAAATGAAGATTTACACGGAGAAAATTGCAGCTGAATCACGTGTTGAAAATGTAAAAGTAATTGACCAACAAATTTTGAATTCTATAGAGACGCGATCAAAAACATTGTTGAATAACAAGTTTTTAATTTCGTGTCTATATTTGGATCCACGTTTCCAACACACACTGACTGACAACCAAAAAGCAGAAGCAGCAACTCATTTTAAAATGATTTGGAACAAAATAAGTGAATTTAGTAAATCGGAAAATTCCACCGTGTCACAAAATTCGGCTTCAAACGATTCCAACGAATTCTTTTTCAATGATGAAGATGAACTGTTAAACGCATATTTACTCCAAGGAGCTCAAGGTGATGAAGGAAACTTGAATATACACACAAAAATTGATAAATTGCAACTTCATTACCTAAGAAGTGATACAAATGTTCTATCTTTTTGGCGAGCAAAGTACCATACCGATAAAGAGTTAAACGCAATAAGTAACGTATGCTTTGCAGTTCCACCAACTCAGGTAAATAAGCAGTTCCCAAAATATACACATATTATGTGTAAAGGTCAAAGTTACATACTTCATTTTTATAACAGGTGACAATTGAAAGAGCATTTTCGATGTTGAAGCTTGTGCTTACCGACTATCGACTATTTTGCTGGTCAAACTCAACCCAAACTATCTTGATGCAGCAATAGAGACCATGCTCTGGTTTGAGGACGACGACCGTGACTGATTCCAATTTTCAGTTCCCTTTTTTTAATTTTTATTTTTAATTTCTTCATTTAAATGCTTATAATTTTTTTTTTGTATTTCTGTTCTCGCTTCGGCAGAACATATACTAAAATTGGAACTATACAGACAAGATTGGCATGGCCCCTGCGCAAGAATGACACGCAAAATCGTGAAGCGTTCCACATTTTTGTGTATGCTGCCACCTGATGTACAACCAACCTGCTACCACTGCTCTGGAGGTCATATGGCCAGCTACAAAGGTTGCCAATGGTACCAGGAATTTCTTCGCAGATCAACCGGATCCTCAACAGGCTGTGTCCAGCTTCATTAGGTACACAAATGATTTCTGTCCCTCCATTCAGGATTAATAACATTAAACAACAACAGTTTCCCACTTTAAGATCGAACCGCAGAGCTACAAGATCAACAACACAGCAACAGCAGCCACTACATCAAAACCAGCGTAACAACAGAGGTATGTCTTATGCTGATGTAACAAAACGCAATTTAAATGCAAGCACATGTAAGATGGACCTGCACAGCAACTTCTACACTCCCTAGGATACAACAAACATCAGCAACATGACCTGCATAACCAACAACAAAAGCTTTTTTCAAGCTCAGGCTCTACTTCAAGAACAGCAGAATCAGTTTATGCAATGGCAACAACAGCTCCAACAAGAGCAGCAACATCAGTCTCTTTATGATACTATTTTTGTATGTATGGATTCAGCGCTTATTAAACAAAAATTTGTATTTCTTTTTGTTTATTAAAATTACTCTACTATTTGTTTATTCAAATTTTAATGGGTATTTAAAATACACAATACAATAAAGAGTATTGAGTATGTGTACTTTCATGTGTATGTATGTATAGGTAAAATCAAAGAAGGCCAAAAATCAGTTCTGCTGCGACTATTTTTCCGACTGCTGCTTTTGTTGACTTCCGAAATTGGCTAAAAGCAACAGTCGGAACAGTTCCTAGTATTAAAATGTATAAGTTGGCTGTTGCTATCAAAGCAATCTGTTTCGGATTTTTGCTATTGCTGCTGCTGTCGGGTTTTTTGCTTTCGGATTTTTGCTATTGCTGCTGCTGTCAGGTTTTTTGCTTTCGGATTTTTGCTGTTGGCTGCTGCTGTCAAAATTTTCTATTTCGGTTATTTGCTGCTGCTTTTGCTGTCAGATTTTCTGATTTCGCTTCTTTTCGGAAGCAAAAGCAACATAAAGTATTTGTTTTCATATTTGCTAAACAGTCACAGCATTGAATAGCACAAAATTTATGACTTTTGCTAATTCGACTACATCAATTTAAACACTGGTTACATATATATTCTTATGATATCTTCCGCAATTTTTTGATTATCGGAATATGCGGAATATAAGTTAGTCTTACCAATTTTCACTAACCTACCAAATTGTTTTTAAAATCGGTTTAGAAAAAACATGCAAAATATAGGTATGAACGTGTGCGACACATAAAACATAGAGACAAGAACATTATTAATAATATAAGTATAGAATAGTTGTAAACTACCAACTTAAATATACCTTGCAAGCACTGGCAACTATGCCTTCGGCTTAGACAAATAACTGCATCCATCCATACACTAGCCTGTCATTTGAACCCGGATCCTCGTTGTTCAGTTGTCTAAATGACTGGGCCACTCAGACAACTCATTTACCGAAGACTGTAGAGACAAATAAATGTACGTATCATTAATGCAAATAATTGTAGACCTCACAATAAATATAACACAAAATGGTAGTTTGATGTTCATCTGGACCAATAATTGACGACATATTCAATGTTGTTATATACATATGTCCACTTTGTTGTAAATTAGTCTATTTTAAATAAACAATTTTCTTTATAAGACAAATTTTCAATCAAAAAATTTTTTCAATTTATTCAAAATTCCGTCAAAACTGAACATGTGTATTGCAAAGCGCATGGATTCAGCTCTACATTAAAGAAAATCAAGCCACTTTCTTGGCACACATTGCGAAATAATTTCATTTAAACTGTATGTTGCAGATATGCATCTCGGCCATATAAAGGGTTAATACAATGGATACTGGTTATAACGATATATAAGCAATCCGAAATATTTATTTGACTTATCGGCAATAAGCATCGTTCTCTACTGTAACTGCAATGAAAACATATAATCAAAATAAAAATGAATTTATGTATTAAGCTGCTTGGGGAATGTAACATAATAAATGCAATGCAAAAAAGCTTCTGCTCTCTGACGTGACGGTCGTGTTTTGGCATAGCTCCTGAATTTTTATTAATATTTATTGTTTCTCAATTCTCAATTTTTAATTGTGCTTAGTTTGTTTTCATTTTGGCTGGTGTTGTTTGCTTGACAACCTCGTGTTTTATTTCCATAATTCGCCAAATTAAACAGTTTTTTCTTTTTCGTGATTAGTGTTTGGTGCATTTAATTTTTTTTGTTGTTCTCTCTCGTCATTGCTTCTGCAGTTGCTCCCCTTATCGCCCCCATCATACCATCAGTGCTAGTGGTTTTGTTTTCCCTCTGCTTTGTACTTGTGCTCAGCTTCTCTCCCGCGTAATCACTTTTGTAAGGCCGCCTCTCAAAGCTCGGCTTATAACTGCTCTTGCACTCTCTCTTGTGCTGTGCACTCTAGCTGACTCTTTGTTTTATTTGTAATTATTAATTTTTTATCGATAATTATCTTTGTGCTCTGTATTTAAATTTTTCTATATATTCTTATATATATATTTTTTTGCCTTGTGTTTCTTGTGGCTTTTCAATGGCTTGTTGTCTACTTACTTGCAAGCATTCTGATCGTTTTGATGATCAGTATAGAGCAATATCTTGTTGGCTCCGTGATAATCTTATTCACTTAAAATGTGCTGGCCTCAACGGCCGCGACTACGATCAATTTTGTGGTTTGTCCGTGTCTAAACCTGAGGTTAGCTTAATGCGCTGGACTTGCCCATCTTGTGCCAGCCAGCAGCTAGATTCTTTGATCTTCGTTTAAAGTTTCTTTCTTTAAACAATATGGCCAAACAGCTGTCTAACGAGTGTGACTCTAGCATACATTTATTGGCGCAATTCAAGTTTGTTCCACCTTCTGAGAAGTTGCCCAAGAAATGTACCCTTGAGTTGCCTCATAAGCAGTCGCCAGCACTCTCTATTACATCTTCTCCCATTTTACTTTCGCCTACACCATCTTCTCGTCCCTTTTATGCTCTTCTCTACAGATTGAAGTACCCATTACAAGCCCTGGTGTACCTCAATCTATCCCTATGCCAATGCTCCTCCGCCTCCACTAACTGTAGTGCCTCATCGCAAACAATTATTTATCTCTAGGCTTGCTCCAGATACTTCTGAGTCGTCTGTGGCAGCTTACATTGGTAATATATGCCCTGCTAAGGCTTTAATTCAAAAGTTTAAGTTTGTTCTCTTAAGTTTCTCGCGAAATCTCCTCTTTCAAAATTACAGTACCAAATGAGTATTTCTTAGCTATGGTTGACCCTAATTTTTGGCCAGAGGGCCTAGTTGTACACGAGTTTGCGCCCAATAAGCGTTCCCGTCCGTTGACCGTCCACCTTCCTAATTTATCTTCTGCTTCCAAAAACTAATTACGTCTAGTCTTTGCATTCATTATCAAAATGTTAAAGGACTTCTTACCAAGCACTCGAAACTGTTCTGTGATAGCCAAACCTTTTCGGCTGACATATTAGCTGTTCACGCCACCGGGTGAACAGCAGAGAGTGAGGGGTAGGGTTTTTCCCAAAACGGAATGCGGTCATACTGAGGAGGGTGACGAAGCGCTCTCCTGTAAATCGCCATCATCAATCCAGTACGAGACTAGCATTCGAACACCCGTTCTTTTTTTCCTTCATTCGAACCTATTGTATATATACTTCAACCCGAAACATTTCGTGTGTGTCGGGCTATCTGTGAATAAATTGAATAAAGCATAGTTTTTAAAAGAGTGTTTCGCGCGTTTTTAATTAATCACTCGCTCACCATACCACGAAGAAATTGGCACCCGCCAAGGTTGTACCCCAGCAAATTTTTCCGCCCCTCCACGAACATTGGTCCTTCGAGCCAGATCTCCTTCCGCTCTTCCAGCATGCATCGGCGGAATTCCTGATAAGTACAACATTTCTTATTAAAAATCCCATTCACATTATATCCGATTACATACTTATAAAAGTGTGAGGTTTCCCGCTCTTCCATAGCGACCTACACACTTTTGTATACTTTTATGTACATACCTGACCTGTTCCAAACGTTACCTGGTATTTCCCAATCATTTTTGTGTTCATGAAGTGCATTTTTTTTCCACAACTGGTTCTGGGGTAGTATCTGGTAGTTCATTGGAGAGAATATCCGCGGAGCGCCTGTGAGTTTCCGCGTCCAATAACCTCGTTTTGTTTTGTGGCGTTTTGGCTATCGCCGCTCCAATCGGAAGAAATTTATTCCAAAATTTTTGTGGCTGTGGTGTCGCTCTCCTTAGGGTAAATATATATATAATTGTTTGACGTGTAGCTAATTAACCTGTTCCTACTAGGGACTGGCACCACAAGTACGTAGCAGATTACCCCTGAGTGGTAGGCCGCCAAGTCTGAGTTTTCAACTGAGGAAAGAGCACTCAGTCTCAATGAATTACCGAAACTTTGAGCGAAGGAAGTTTTAACCTGCGCCTTTCTGTCCATTTTTGACTGGACTCATTTCGAAAAAGAGCACGTGGTTTTGTGCAGTGCAGCTGTAAAATAATCAGGATGGGTGCAAGCGTTTAAAAGCCTCTTCAAATTTAATTGTGTCTATGCATTCGAGCCTCTCGGTCCTGCCAATGATTATCGCGAGTACTTAACCAAAAGAAAAAAAAGAAACTTAAAAAAACTTGAATCCGTGGAATTCAGGTCTTACTACACGTGTACCCAACGAAGCAGTTGCAACACATTGGCATGACCTAGGGACGTTCGAAGACAATGTTCTTGTAATACTTAGACATCCAATACTTATAAGAGTTATTTGTTCACAGAGAGAGAGAGAGAGAGAGAGAGAGGATACGAATAATGTTAATGTTAATGTGCTTAATCGAAAACGGGTGCTCCCAAACAAAATCAGAGGCTTCTGACTATCTTAAATCATCTTATCTATTTTTGAACAGCCTCCGCTTCGAAAGATCTTTCGCCGCTGGACTAAAACTGTAAGTCAAACCATAAAAGAAAAATTATTAATCGATTCGGGTTATTCGTTTTTGGAGCCTTTGAATATGTTGGACGTTGGTGCCATTGCAATACTTGAATTTATTAGGAAATTTAACCGTCTAGTTTTTATTTTTATCCTTTTCTCTCCCGGCATCAGTTTGATATGATTCGATTTTTTTTTTGTAAATTTGATTAAATTTGGTTTTTGGCAACCTAATCGCAAGATAACGCGTAAGATAATTATGTTTGATAACCGCATTGCTGCATCGTATATATTATGAAATTGAGGATAAGATCCAAACTTATTTTTCGACCAGTATTTAGTTTAAGATTTCAAAGTATGAAGATAAGCTTGAATAGCCAAAAACAAATTCGGTAATCAGTAACCGGTATTTTCGTACTAATCATACTTTAGGGACCTCCACATATTAACTTCATTAATTCTGAATAATATTAAGTTCGTTTGTTTCCGAAAGAGATATTAAGACTGAATTAAATTAGGAAATGAATCCTGCCTTGTTCATAAGTTTAGAAATTAATAAAACTATTGTTCTTTGAAATGAACTCCCTATAATCGTTAAATTTTGGCGAACCATGCAACCGACCGAGAGATAAAAAGAGGCCGCAAGACATGTTGGAGGGATCCTCAGGGATCATGGTAGGGTGGGCGTTCACATGATAGGCCTATAGGATATCATGGCATAAACCAACATGTGTGCCTCTTGATACTACATAGTTTACCGTGTTCTTGTTTCTGTTCTCCTCAGGCCTTCTTTCTTTCGCATCTAAACCTGTGCCGTTGTCCCTTGGTGTCCTTAAGTACGCGAATTTAAAATTTTACGTCTGTATCGACTGTGAGTAACTATAGTTCTGGCTAATCTCTATCGCGTAACCCACTCCCAGCCGACCTGACCCTAGCCGAAACTATCGCGTACTCGGCCAGCACTATGAACGAACATCTGCTCAACACTCCTTGTGAGATTCAACTTTACATGCTACAGATAAAATAAAATTTTTGGCGCCCAACAATGGGGCCCGATTCGGCTGCCCCAACCAGATAGTAATTTTCTTGCGCTAGTCGTGTTATCAGAACCGCTATCGACTAGTATCCCATTTCTCCTGTGAATTTTATGTAATCATAGTAGTGAGCAGTGTTAGTAGTGATTGGAATTATTTAAGTTAAGTACCTCACTTAAATACCCGCACTGACTAAGAAACGCTGGTCATTGACTTAGCAATCTCCGTTTGAAAAAAGCCGTAATATATTGTTCGTCCCTGGACGCCGAATTAGTGGCCAATTGCTACCGTCGGACCGGACTCAATTGATATGTCGGTCTTCAAACTGCACCCGTTTGTCTGGTCTTATAAAGAATGAGAGGTTTGTTACCTGGATTCAGCTTTGGTGGATAAATACTACCGACTGCCCGGAATAAATTTTAGAATTTCTGTGACATCAGCATTGGACTGCAAGCCAGGACAGCTGGAGTCAAGTAATGTGACATTAAGCTACTTAGCCGCAATACTGGCCAAGCAGCGCAATGCGAGACAAAAATTTGTTTCCTCGTATGTGCTTCGTCTATGTTTTCAACTATTTTGTAGTATCTAGTGTACATTTAGGCTGACCTTTAACTTTTGCAGACATGGTTGTATGGTTTCCTGGTTTTAGATGAATTTGTTTTCTGAGTTACCATAATATTGCATTATACCCAGTTTGATATAGAAAAGTTTTATATATATTTAGATGTACAGTAATAATAAGAATATTTCAATCGAAGTTATAGTAAGTTATGTCCGTACTCGATAGTTCCGATAGTTTGGACAGATCTGAAGAAATTAGTAAAAGCTGTGGCATTTGTGTGCGGGAGTTGGACTTCAACGCAGAGTGGATAACCACCCTCTGCAATCATTCATTTCACATTAGTTGCTTTTCGCTTCGCGAAGGAGCTAAATCAGTGTGTCCAGTTTGTCGTACTTTCATTCAATCCAACGTTACTAATTTGGCGGACGAGTTACTGTTAGCAGGCGGCGGAGACATGCCGATCTTAAGATCATCACGTACCGTAGCAGGATCAACTGAGGCTAACCCAGAAATGGAACCACAGGCCAACACGCCAGAGGCATTCGACTTGCCGTCATCACAAGCAAGCATAGATCAAGTAATAGCCCGAGCCCTTTCCGAAGGCCTTACTCAAATGAATCAGGTAGTAGCTCAATCAATGACTCAGGTCTCCCAAACCTTGTCGCAGACCATGTCTCAGGCTGTAGCCTAAATGACCCAGTCTTTAGAGATAACTCTACAACGAGCGGCGTCTAATGGCCCACTACTTGCAGAAAACGTAGCATCTCGAGCATCCATCCAACCCTCGGGACAAAGACAGACATTTGAAGAGTTATTTCAAATCCCTCCACGGGAAAGTCAAAGTCAACGACCCAATCAGACTACGTATCGAAGTACGTCTATGATGAATGGTGGAGCATCGCCAAGTTCCGAATTGCGTGCTGATCGGGTTAGTCAAATAATTACGAATTGGAAAATTCGATTTTCAGGACATTCGTCCATAGCGGTAGATGACTTTATATATAGAGTCGAGGCCCTCACAAAACAAACACTCAATAATGATTTAGAACTTGTATTTCGCTACGCGAGCAACTTATTTGAAGGAGCTGCTAGCGACTGGTTCTGGAGGTTTCACCGGAGCGTTCCACTAGTGACCTGGTCACAGCTTCGGGTGGCACTAAGAGCACAATTTCAAGACGGAAGAACCGATCTAGAAATTCGTACGGCCATGTTTCAGCGAAAACAACGTCCAAATGAATCTTTTGATAGTTTTTACGACGCTATCGTAACACTGGGAGATAGATTAGCTGTCCCATTGACAGAGTCTGCATTGTTAGATGTGCTGAAGGCAAATTTACTACAAGAAATTCAACATGATTTTGTACATACCAATAATGTCGGCTTCGCATTTGCGCTACGTTGTGTGCACACGTGAACGATTTATGCAATCTGTAAATAAGTCGGTGACGACAACCATGCCTAGATCAACCCCGAAACGGCAGGTTCATGAACTAGAACCCATGAACCCGAGGTAGAAATAGCTGCTATTAACTTAACTTGTTGGAATTGCAAAGAAAATGGACATAGATATCAGGATTGCGATGCAGAGCGAAAGATATTTTGCTATGGCTGCGGTCAACCTGATGCATACAAACCTACTTGTAATCGATGTAATAATTCAAAAAACGGAGTTCGCCGTGCACTGTCGAAAAGTGCACTCAAACTGAACCCAGCGAACACCCTTTAGGGGAATCCTCGGTGGGTTCCTCACTACCAACTTTGTCACAACTCCCAAATATTCCTATGCACCTACGAGAGTTTAAATCTCCACTATGTACAAATACTAAAAAGATGCGAGGAATTAAGCGTTTAATTCAATATAGAAAAAAACATAAATAAGATAAAACGGCGGTTTTGGATTCAATGATAGATGATTCCTTTGATTGGCGGCCGTACGCAGATGTGAACCTCTTTGGAAGAGAATTAAAGGGTCTGATGGACACTGGAACGTCAATTAGTTGTGTAGGTGGAAACTTGGCGGCAGAATTGGTCAACGAATTGCTACCCCTTAAGACGGTAAAAACCATGGTGCACACAGCAGATGGACAAAAACAAGCCATTCTAGGAAAGACTCTTACCTCTGTTAGCTTTCAAGGAATCGAAAAACCATCAACTCTTTATGTTGTACCCTCGCTGGCACAGAATCTCTATTTAGGCATAGACTTTTGGAGAGCCTTTAATTTGTTACCGGCTTTTTTGGCGCATAAAGGAAAAGAACCAACCGTAGCTTGTATTAATCTCGATAGCGAATTAAATGTGTCATTATCCGAATCCCAGAAAAAACACTTACTTAAAACCATTCAATTGTTTCCATCCTTCGAGGCAAAAGGATTAGGAAAAACCAGCTGGCTGTCACATGAAATTGATGTAGGTGATGCAAAAGCGAGCAAGCAGCGGCACTATGCTGTATCTCCGGCCATAGAAAAATTAATGTACCAAGAGATAGATCGTATGCTTGCCCTTGGAGTAATAGAAGAATCAAATAGCCCCTGGTCATCACCTGTTGTACTGGTGCGCAAGCCAGGAAAAGTTCGATTATGTATTGACAGTCGAAAACTTAATGAAGTCACGATTAAAAACGCGTATCCTATGCCTTTAATTGACGGAATTCTTAGTCGGTTACCGAAAGCAGAATTTATTTCAAGTATTGATCTAAAGGATGCTTATTGGCAAATACCGCTAGCCGCTAGCGACCGCGAGAAAACGGCATTTACCATACCAGGAATCAGTTTACTGTAATGCCCTTCGGTTTGTCAAACGCACCTCAAACAATGTCCAAACTTATGGATCGAGTGATACCACCAAGTTTGCGAAATGAAATTTTTATATACTTAAATGACCTTTTAGTAGTTTCGGAGTCCTTTGAGAGACATATTTCAGTATTATCCGAGTTAGCTAGTAGACTAATCCTAGCGGGACTTACAATTAATGTGAGAAAAAGCAGTTTTTGTCTCAAAGAAGTCAAATATCTTGGACATGTTATTGGTAATGGAACCATTCGAACGGACCCTGATAAGGTGTCACCGATCCAAGAATTCCCAGTGCCCAAGTCTGTAAAGCAAGTACGTAGGATTCTAGGTCTCACGGTATGGTATCATAAGTTTATAAAAAATTATGCTGGTATTGCCGCACCCATTTCCGACACGTTGAAGCAAAAACAAAAATTCAGTTGGTCTGAAGAAGCACAAAATTCATTGATCGGTTAAAATATTCTCTGTGTACAGCCCCTGTACTACATAGCCCTAATTTAAACGCTCCTTTTTCTATACACTGTGATGCTAGTCATACAGGTGTGGGAGGTGTACTTATGCAAATCGATAATGAAGAAAATGAAGTGCCAATCGCCTTCATGTCTCGAAAACTAAATAAGTGTCAAAAGGCTTATTCCGTAACGGAAAAAGAATGACTCGCGGCTGTCCTATGTGTAAAAAAATTTCGAGCTTATATTGAGGGTCAAGAATTCTCTCTTATTACAGATCACGCGTCCCTAAAATGGTTAATGACGCAAGTTGACTTAAGTTCTAGATTGGCGCGATGGGCACTTAAACTGCAAGGATTCTCATTTAAAATAATGCATAGGAAAGGCTCACAAAATATAGTTCCTGACGCTTTATCTCGAGTACATACTGATGATATATCAGCTATTACCTTAGCGAATGGTTTCGATCTGTCGTCAGACGCCTTCGACGCTGACGAATATAAAGATTTAAAAGCAAAGATTCAATTAAAGCAATCTCAGCTACCCGATGTCAAGGTTATAGACAAATACATTTATCGGCGAACAGAACACGCATCCGGTGATCGTGTAGCGGATGACCTGTGCTGGAAGCTTTGGATTCCCAAAATCGTTAGTTCTGGATGTGATACAACAAAATCACGAAGACCACTTAGCGGCGCACAGTGGAATAAATAAAACACTGGAGCGGATCAGACGCTATTTTTATTGGCCCAACCTAATAGGTGATGTAAAGGAATTCATTGCGAACTGTTCTGTTTGTAAGACTACTAAGCATTCGAATACCTATTTGCGTCCCCCAATGGCCAAATCAGAGCAAACATATAGGGTTTTTCAAAAATTATATATAGATTTTTTAGGCCCATATCCCAGAAATAAACTCGGAAACATAGGGATCTTCGTAGTTCTCGATCACTTCACTAAATTTCCTTTTTTAAAAGCTGTTCGAAAATTTACTGCAGATGCTGTTATTACCTATCTGGAAACAGAATTGTTCCATTGTTTTGGCATTCCGGAGGTAGTTGTATCAGACAACGGCTCTCAGTTCAAATCCCATCAGTTTAAAGCACTGCTGGAGAAGTATAAAGTTCGACATTCCTTTACCGCAGCGTATGCCCCGCAAGCAAACGCGTCCGAACGGGTAAATAGATCGGTGTTAGCTGCAATAAAGTCTTATGTAAACAAAGATGAGACCAATTGGGATGAAAAGCTTAGTTCAGTTGCATGTGCGCTAAGATCCAGTTGGCACTCGGCCATTAATAATAGTCCGTACCGTGTATGTTTTGGGCAACAAATGATAACGAACGGTGCAACTTACCCCCTGTTAAGAAGTTTAAACCTATTAGAGGATAGATCTATTCAGTTTGACCGTACTGATTCTCTGGAAATAATTTTTCAGACTGCGATCAAGGATGTAGCAAAACAGCATGAACGCAACGAAAGGACATGTAATTTGAGAAGTCGAGACGTGTCATTTCAACCAGGTCAAGAAGTTTACCGACGTAATTTTCAGTTGAGTAATTATGCAAAGGGTTTCTCAGCCAAGTTAGCTCCAACGTTTATAAAAGCCAGAGTCCGTCAGCGGATTGGGACCAGTTATTACGAACTAGAGGATATGCAAGGGAGAATGATAGGGAAATTCCATGCAAAAGACATTAAACAATAGGGCATTATTTATTGTTTTCTTTACTCCAAGCGGTATCCCACTTTGATGTTTAACAACCACAAAGTGTGATTTTGTCGGGGAGGTGTGTAACATGCGCTTGTCGTTCAAAATTTAAAAAACCAACAGAAAATATTTAATAGTGGAAACAACCCATTTAGCTTGTTTTTAGTACCCGAATCAGTACATAGTGTTATCGATAATTTATGACCTTACGTATCCACGTAAGTCGTCAAGTATCGATCGGTGAGATATCGGCTTAAAGCTCAGCCCTAGATCAAAGAATATAAAAGAAAAGATAATTGGCGAAAGGAAGATTGAAAGATTAAATACGCGTGGCCTCGTTCTTTTCTTAACCCAACTACCAAAGGAGACGGAGGTGCTACAATCCTCGCTGCCAACTTCACGGCAATACTTGTTGCACCCACCGCGTGTATCGTGCAAGAAAAAAAAAATTATAACCAGTTCCATTGCATCCTTCATAGGATTGCCCAATAAAACCCACAACTTGGTTCTGGGGTAGTATCTGGTAGTTCATTGGAGAGAATATCCGCGGAGCGCCTGTGAGTTTCCGCGTCCAATAACCTCGTTTTGTTTTGTGGCGTTTTGGCTATCGCCGCTCCAATCGGAAGAAATTTATTCCAAAATTTTTGTGGCTGTGGTGTCGCTCTCCTTAGGGTAAATATATATATAATTGTTTGACGTGTAGCTAATTAACCTGTTCCTACTAGGGACTGGCACCACAAGTACGTAGCAGATTACCCCTGAGTGGTAGGCCGCCAAGTCTGAGTTTTCAACTGAGGAAAGAGCACTCAGTCTCAATGAATTAACGAAACTTTGAGCGAAGGAAGTTTTAACCTGCGCCTTTCTGTCCATTTTTGACCGGACTCATTTCGAAAAAGAGCACGTGGTTTTGTGCAGTGCAGCTGTAAAATAATCAGGATGGGTGCAAGCGTTTAAAAGCCTCTTCTAATTTAATTGTGTCTATGCATTCGAGCCTCTCGGTTCTGCCAATGATTATCGCGAGTACTTAACCAAAAAAAAAAAGGAAATTTAAAAAAAACTTGAATCCGTGGAATTCAGGTCTTACTACACGTGTACCCAACGAAGCAGTTGCAACACATTGGCATGACCTAGGGACGTTCGAAGACAATGTTCTTGTAATACTTAGACATCCAATACTTATAAGAGTTATTTGTTCACAGAGAGAGAGAGAGAGAGAGAGAGAGAGAGGATACGAATAATGTTAATGTTAATGTGCTTAATCGAAAACGGGTGCTCCCAAACAAAATCAGAGGCTTCTGACTACCTTAAATCATCTTATCTATTTTTGAACAGCCTCCGCTTCGAAAGATCTTTCGCCGCTGGACTAAAACTGTAAGTCAAACCATAAAAGAAAAATTATTAATCGATTCGGGTTATTCGTTTTTGGAGCCTTTGAATATGTTGGACGTTGGTGCCATTGCAATACTTGAATTTATTAGGAAATTTAACCGTCTAGTTTTTATTTTTATCCTTTTCTCTCCCGGCATCAGTTTGATATGATTCGATTTTTTTTTTTGTAAATTTGATTAAATTTGGTTTTTGGCAACCTAATCGCAAGATAACGCGTAAGATAATTATGTTTGATAACCGCATTGCTGCATCGTATATATTATGAAATTGAGGATAAGATCCAAACTTATTTTTCGACCAGTATTTAGTTTAAGATTTCAAAGTATGAAGATAAGCTTGAATAGCCAAAAACAAATTCGGTAATCAGTAACCGGTAATTTCGTACTAATCATACTTTAGGGACCTCCACATATTAACTTCATTAATTCTGAATAATATTAAGTTCGTTTGTTTCCGAAAATGAACTCCCTATAATCGTTAAATTTTGGGGAACCATGCAACCGACCGAGAGATAAAAAGAGGCCGCAAGACATGTTGGAGGGATCCTCAATTCAGACGTGGCCCGAGGATCATGGTAGGGTGGGCGTTCACATGATAGGCCTATAGGATATCACGACATAAACCAACATGTGTGCCTCTTGATACTACATAGTTTACCGTGTTCTTGTTTCTGTTCTCCTCAGGCCTTCTTTCTTTCGCATCTAAACCTGTGCCGTTATCCCTTGGTGTCCTTAAGTACGCGAATTTAAAATTTTACGTCTGTATCGACTGTGAGTAACTATAGTTCTGGCTAATCTCTATCGCGTAACCCACTCCCAGCCGACCTGACCCTAGCCGAAACTATCGCGTACTCGGCCAGCACTATGAACGAACATCTGCTCAACACTCCTTGTGAGATTCAACGTTACATGCTACACCATTCGATTCGTAATAGCTCAGAGAACACTCTACGATGCCTCTTTCCGACTTTGTTGCCGTATGCGAGGCATTAACGGCGTTCGAGGCACGCGAGGCCCAGGCTTTAGCTGACGATGTGCCACTCGTCTCCATCAAAATACACTTAGACCAGCTTAAGTCACTTTGGGCAAAAGTCGAGGCAGAGTTTTCACGATGCCATAAGGCCTTGACGGCTCAAAAGAACGAAGATAGTCCGAAGCACATAGCAACAATTAAAGCTAAACATGAATATTATTATATGGTATATGTGCGAGGCGGGACATCGTTTGGAGAGCGAATCGAGCAGTTGTCCGCGAAAATGGCTCTCCCATCTGCGAAGTCGAAAACTTCTACGGAGACAGCCTGGCTTGGCCTACATTCCGTGATTTGTTTACCGCGTTTTTTATCCATAATCCAAGCCTAACACAAGTGGAGAAACTTTACCACTTAAGTTGCAAAACTCGCGGTGAAGCCAGAGCCATTGTTTCTAGGTCACCCTTGACCAATGAAGGATTCCAGTCCGCGTGGGATAACCTCACTGCGCGGTACGAAAATAATCGATTATTGATTATGAGCCAAGCCAAGCAGCTTCTACAGATCCAAGCTGTATCTCAATAGTCTGGCAAAGCGTTGAGAGAACTGCATTCAAGGTTGCTTAACCGGTCTTGAGCGTTTCGGGGCTCGTACACACAATTGGGATATCCTTCTCATAGCAATCTGTACGAGTAAAATGCCCAAATCCACCCTTCTGTTGTGGGAACAGTCCGTTCCAAATAAGACCGCAGTCTCATCCTGGGACTACCTGAATCGATTCCTAACTGATCGACACCGTGTATTAGAATCCACAGATGTCCTTCAACCAAGCTCTAGCGGTCAGACCTTTCCTTCCGTAAGCCGAAAACGTACGGTAAGAGCTCAGGTCTTTCCCGCTCAAGTGCAAGAGACCTCAGCACCTAATGCTTGTATAATTCCGAATCCTGCGTCCTCCGATTATTCCAGCAGCCCTCATATAAACGTGGGAAGTTACTTCGCCTGCGATGCTGGTAGCGGCGACAAAGTGTGCCGCTTACAGATTTCTCCTCCTGACGAACCGCTCCGACAGTTCCAAGCAGTCGCCGTTGTGCTGCCTAGGGTAGCAGAGACACTTCCCTCCCGCGCCGTCCCGGATAAGGTTAAGCAGGATGCGCTTGACCTTCCGCTCGCTGATCCGCAATTTTACCAAAGGGCTCCTGTGGATTTGGTGCTTAGAGTCGAGCTCCTTTCCACTATCCTTGGGGAACGAATCATCAAGAATGTTGGTGATTCTTTCGTGGGAATCGAGACGATGTTCGGATGGGTTCTCTGTGGATCCGTTACTGATAAATCCAGTCGGTCTCGGTCCACCTCCTCCGGCAGTCCGAAGATGTCTCCAAGGACAGCAGCACCGTCCGATTTAGAATGCAGTTCCAATTGTTTCAGGTGCCGCGTTTGTCAAGGGGCACACGCGCTCCGTCAGTGCCGAGGACTACGAGCTGAAGACAGGTTACGGGTAGTCTTGAGCAACGGATACTGCCCGAACTGTTTGGCTCATGAGCATTCCAATGGTTCCTGCAGGAGCACAGCAGGATGCCATCGTTGTGGCAAACAACACCACACGCTCTTACACAGCGACAGCTCAGTCGCGTACATCCAACCCAAAGAGCAAAGACCCGAAAGGCACCAGCCTTTCATTCGGACTTCTATCCAGAGGTCATCAGCCCTCGTGCCGCCTATTCCACCTGCATTCAAAGTTCCCCCTCCATCACCACCCGTGTCTTGGCGATCCAGAACGCTGCCATCCCCCATCCTTAGACATGTCCAGCGAGGCAATTGCAACATGTTGCAAGGGGGGCGGTATGTTCACGCCACCGGGTGAACAGTAGAGAGTGAGGGGTAGGGTTTTTCCCAAAACGGAATGCGGTCATACTGAGGAGGGTGACGAAGCGCTCTCCTGTAAATCGCCATCATCAATCCAGTACGAGACTAGCATTCGAACACCCGTTCTTTTTTTCCTTCATTCGAACCTATTGTATATATACTTCAACCCGAAACATTTCGTGTGTGTCGGGCTATCTGTGACTAAATTGAATAAAGCATAGTTTTTAAAAGAGTGTTTCGCGCGTTCTTAATTAATCACTCGCTCACCATACCACGAAGAAATTGGCACCCGCCAAGGTTGTACCCCAGCATTTCTTTCCGCCCCTCCACGAACATTAGCTTTCTCTGAAACTTGGCTTAACTCCTCTGTTTTGGACAATGAAGTTCTTTCTAATAACTTTATTTCTTATAGGCTTGATCGTGTTGGTCGTCGTGGCGGTGGAGCACTTATTGCTGTCAACTCGAATATGTGTTCAACTGTTGTGCCGATTGATCTCCCCTTAGGTGTTGAGTTTAAGTTACATGTTGAAGTTACATGTTCTAACTTTAGCATATATATCTTTTGTTCATATATTCCTCCACCTTCTGATATCATGATCTACATGCACTATGCTGATGCATTGCGAACTATTTTTAGTCGTCTTAAAGTCGTGATTTTCTCATAGTTTCAGGTGATTTTAACTTGCCTTATATTTCTTGGCTTGTTGATGATAATCTATCTTTCTTAATTCCTTCATCTCAACATTTTTTTCTTGATAGCCTACTTGAATGTCCGCTATATCAGTTGAATTATTTTCTTCACTGTTCTAAAAGAATCCTTGAAGCCTGAAGATCCTTATCACCCTACCATTGAAGTTACTATTTTTTACAATTCCGTTACTAATTCATTTAATAACATCTCAAATTCCCGACGTAGATGTTTTCGTAAAACAAATTTCAATCTTCTTACCATTTGGTCATTTCTATTTAAGTGCTGTGATATAGATTGTGCAGTGAATTTTTTCTATTCTGCTCTTAATTCTCTAATTGATAAATGCGTTCCTTATGTGAATGTCTCTACCGTCTCCAGTACGCCAGTCTGGTTCACACGTAGGCTGTCTAGTCTCCGTAACAGTCAATCGAGATATTTTAAGGGGGGTTTCTACCTTGTGTTATAAAAAAATTTTATTTTTTTTTTTTTACATTTTCGGATAGATCTATCTTTCAAGAATACTGTGTAAATTTTAAGTTTAAATCAGCAAAATTACGAAAGTTATTGGTCGTTAAGTGGAGCGGTCTCAAGCGCGCTGGGCCGCACCGCAAATTTTCAAACGCGTTTATCTCAAAACTACGTTTTTGGAAGTCATGGAAGACCTACAGGGCGCAAAAATTAACCAATCGCTATGAAACTTTTTACACATGTTCTTTAGGATATTGTTCAGCGCTGGTAGTAGAATTGGCGAAAACTATTAAAAACTTTTAATTTAAAAAATTAAATAGTAACGAAAAATCGGCAAAATTTAAATTTTTTCCTAAAAAAACTCGTAACTTTTTCATTTTTCATCCTTTTATCCCAATTCTACTACCACCGCTGCGCAAACGTGCCTAGATTAAGCAAAAATTTTCATTTTTAGATTCAGACTTCAATTGCGAACGGTAGGACTTCCATAAGGACAAAATGGGGACGCCATTGAAAATTCACCCCACCACCCCCTTTACACGGATCGACGAAAAAAAATTTTTTTACATAGAACTAAGTTTTTCCAACAACTGTGGCAAATTTCATTCGTTGATTTATTATACTTTTCCCAAAAAAAAATTCTTACTAAAAAGCGACTTTACGGCCCAGCAAGGTAGAAACCCCCCTTAAAAGATTTAAAAAATGGTTCGCGACTTCATGCAAATTATTGTGTAGCCAAATCTCAGTTTTGTCTTTTAAATACTCAATGCTACAATAATTATATCGTTCGCTGTAAGGTTGAATTTTATAAGAACCCCAAAAGATTTTACAACTTTGTTAATTCCAAAAGACGCTCTAATTAACTACCTTCCACCTTCAGACTTAATGACCAGACTGCTAATAACGATTCAGATATTGCAGATCTGTTTGCTAAATTCTTTCAGTCGTCTTATTCTACTACTGTTTCGGATCCCACATCCTATCCCTTCTCAATCCCACATTTAAATTGTTTGTTTTTTCCTAGTATTACTGAAGACTGTATTATCCCTAGCTTGTCATGTATGACGTCTTCCTTCGTACACGGGCCTGATAATATACCTAGTTGCATCCTTAAAATGTGTTCGATTTCCCTATCTAAGCCCTTATCTCGGTTATTCTTTATATCGACTGAGCCTTGTAGCTTTCCTGATATTTGGAAGGAGTCTTTTATTATTCTGCTTTTTAAAAAGGGTAGCAAGTCGGATATTTCTAACTACCGTGGCATTGGTAAGCTTTCGGCAATACCTAAGCTGTTTAAGAAAATTATTACGTCTTCCCTTAAACACCTATCCAGATCCACTATTTCTCCTTGTCAGGTCGTCCGTCGCTTACTATTACCTTTTAGAATTGACTACCCTTGTACACCATGGCTTCCGTAAAAAGTGTCAAACTGATGTTCTTTATACTGACTTCAGTAAGGCTTTCGATACGGTTGATCATTCTATGCTTCTCACGAAAATTAACATCATGGGTTTTTCTCCGAAACTATTGGATTCGAAACTATTGCCCACTGTTATTAACCTTGTTTATAAATGATTTGCCCCTGGCCTTGGCTCATTCACGCGTGCTCATGTTTACGGATGACGTCAAGATTTGTTATTCATATAATGATCCTTCTTTCCAACAGTACTTGCAATCAGATCTCGATGCGTTCTGTGATTGGTGCCACATTAATAATTACACCTTAATGCCTCTAAGTGCTCTTTTATGACTTTCAGTCGTTTGTCGCCGTTCCTGGCTCATTAGTCTATTAAGTCTGTTCTGTTAGATTGTGTACCATCAGTCAAAGATTTAGGCGTTATGTTTGACCCAAAACTTTTATTTAATGTTCATATATCTTCAATTGTCAATAGAGCATGCAGTCTTCTTGGCTTCATTAAACGTTGGGCCAAAGAATTTGATGACCCCTATGTAACAAAGGTTTTATACACTTCGTTAGTTCGCCCTACTCTAGAATATTGCTCGCCAGTATGGAACCGTAGTATGGAAGCGTAGTATTGAATGGGTACAGGGAATGGGACCCGAGTCTTCGCCTACCTTCTTATTCTGACAGACTTCTTCTTATTAATCTTCCTTCACTTTACAACCGTAGTCTCGTATTTGGCATTCTCTTTCTCCATAAACTAGTCAACGGCGAAGTCATTTCTACTAAATTACTAGATACCCTATATTTTTGTGTTCCCTCACGTCGAACCAGAAACTGTTTTCCTACTCGCCTTAGTAGATGTGTGACTAACTACTCTCTTCACGATCCTTTTCGTGTTCTTTGCCAATCTTTTAACAACCTTTCTCACCTTATTTCTCCTGGTCTTTCTGTCACTTCTCTTCGCGCTATACTTTTTAATTATCTACAGCGAAACCACTGAAAATATTCTAGACTTGGATTGGCTGCAACTCATCCCTGACCACATTGGTTGTGAATCGGGGCATAGCTGGCACCTTGTTGCAAATAAAATACCTCCACCGGGTCGGGAATGTTTAGTTGTGCATAAAGCTAGGCTACCTTCTTCATTTAATTATTATCTGTATTTTAGCTTAAGCTTTTTCGTGTCGACGACTGCTGTGTTAGTTGACGTAAATAAATAAATAAATACAATCAGTTCGTACAAATAAAAAAAAAATTAAAAAAAAAATAGTAGATTCATTTTCAAAAAACGGATTTGTCGTGATATATTCCCACCGCCTTCTATAAGTTTCTCTTCAAAAACCCAAACAAATTCTGTTTCTTCGGCTTTGCCTTTACACTATAATAGGATTTCACATTAGTAAGTCGAACATTATTTCAAAAGAGTAACCTTTTCTTACTTCTTCCTTCTGCATCCACATACACAATTTCACAGTAATTATCCTGATTTTATTATATATTTTATTTATCTGTGCAAAAAATTGTGTTGTGTTTCATAGCTACAAAAAAATATATTTACCACAAGGTAGATGCTTGCTTGTGGGTATTTTATACGTATATTTATAATTATCCTGATTTTATTATATATTTTATTTATCTGTGCAAAAAATTGTGTTGTGTTTCATAGCTACAAAATAATATATTTACCACAAGGTAGATGCTTGCTTGTGGGTATTTTATACGTATATTTATAAATATGTATTTTCTTATATTGCACTGCCGTCATAACTAAACAATTTGCAATTGAACTTTCTTTTGTCTTAGTAAGCCCTGTGAATTTTCGTAGTCAGTTAACTTATTAAGAAAAAACACATCATCATGATGGTAGTCAGTATCAACAACAAAAACATCTACAACCTCTTCAAAGTAATACCGCCTGTTTTGTAGAGTATCAACCAATAACAAGGGTGATACTCTGATTAGGCCCAAATTCGATGGACAAATTGATGAAGAAAACTCAGTCATATTCTCCGGTTGTAATGTCTCCAAAATAAAATCAGCAGATCCAGTATAGCTGTTTGTCAACAATTTAGTATCAAGACAGATATGCAATTTCATAGGATGTTCGGAACTATTTATAACTCTACACAAAAAGGAAAATATTGATCCAATTTTAATTATATTTATAGCATCTAGCACTTCCAAATAAAGATTTTTGTAGTCGAAAGGCTGAAAAAAAATTTTTTAGCGACATATATTATATTATTAAATAAAATACCTACCAAACGTTGCAATTGACTTGTTTGCAATCTACCTCTTCACCTCTTGGTAAATTGACGCAATGCTTTGGAGCATCTTGCAATAGTGGATTTGGGCTGTGAATTTATATTATGTACAAATGCACTTGTTAGTTTTAAACATTTCTCACATACCTTTATGCAGTAAAGAAACTGACAGCTATTGTTAGGCTGCAGCATGTGTTTAGAGGTTAACACGGACTCTCCATTTGGAAGAGTGTTTAAGGATGTGACTGTGTAATGTTCCGAGATGTCCAATTCGACTTTTTCTAGGCAAAAAGGTCCAGTCGTAACATTTTGTATTTGAGCTTCTAGATATATTTCATCCATTTCCGCATTATAGAATTTGGTCTTTACGTCAAGTGGTACTTGTAAGTACTTGAAATTTGAAAAATTTCCGTAATGATTGGGCAAATCCAGCAGGACTAGTGTAGTTGACTTCGCTAACCAGTCTGAATATATGTATATTAATAAAAGATCAACAGGTATATACAGTCACTCAATTTTTTGATCACTCAACTAAACTAAAATCTTAAGACGAGTTAGAACATAAAATTAAAAGGTTTACGCTAATTTTTTAATCAGATAATAAGTACAGATGTTTCGGATATTGTATAAAATAATTTCTACACCATGCATGCATAGGGTGAAAAGGTATATTAAAGTCGACAAAATGTATGTAAGAGACAGAAAGAAGCATTTTCGATCCCATAACCTATATATATGTTTGATCAGGATCAACAGCCGAATCGATATAGCTGCCCGAATGAGCACGTACGTAGATCTCGGAGACAATATGTACGTCACCAAATTTGGTAAATAGACTTTTTTAGTATTCGCGCAGATTAAAATTATTTAAAATTTTTGCCCCGCCCACTTTTTATGCTAAGTATGTATATCATTAAACATAATACGTTTCCTACAACCGTTGTGATTTTAATATTTTATTCAAATTTTGGGCCAGGATTCATAGAAAAATCTAAAAAATGTTCTTAAATGTTATGTTCACGCTTAAAGAGAAAGTCAAGAGATCTGAACATGTGGAAAGAGTTTGTAAAATCTGCGATTCTATTGTTCTTCTTGGCGTAAAGGTTTGGCTTATATATTTATATAGCAATCAGCAACCGTGTAATACTGTGTGTTACCGCTTTCGGTAGCTAACCTTATTTTCCGATTCGTACTCCTCTTTGTGGATGCATAAATGAGACATTCAAATCGCGCAAACGATTTTTGTGTTGTTATTGGAGCTATTCCCTATTATTCAAAGGGTCCTTTGCATCTACCATCTAAAAAAATGAACTTAAAAACATTCAAATTGGTCTTATATGTTTTGGTGCAATTTAAAAAAAAAAAAACGCCTACTATTCACTTATAATTTCGTATCCAATACACCTGGAGCACTGTGCACTACATGCGCCTGCAACCCATGATCAGTAACTCTATATACTTCATTCCTAATTCGTTGTTTCCTGCTATTTTAAAATCTCGTCCATATACAAGAATATGAGGTTGTGCGCTAAAAAGTTAAATTCCAAGAAAACTGATTATTTGTGGACATTGAGACTTTTATATACAACAAAGAATTTATTATACTATACAATAGTGAAAGTTTTCGACTGAACACTGGTAGACTTTTTTTTATAAGTCTCTCTAAAGTTGAGATTTCGTAACAAGTTTTGTTTTTGAGAGTCGCTCAGAATTACACAGATTTTAGAACACGCACCTAAATTTATAACAAATCAAGTCTACTAACACATAGTACAAGTCCGATTATTCGAATTGCATCTTCAGTTTTATTAATAACGTTTTTCTTTTAAAAGTTATATACACTCAAAGTCCAGCAACAATTTGCACCAAATGAAAGCAGTTTTGTTTTGTTCCCAACACTTGTTTTCGACAGCGATATTCTAGCCAGTGTTGAGCAAATTTTGAAAATATTTGGGTTTCAAAAACTTTTAGAGCACTTAAGTGCTCAAAAAACGTCTGAACACTCCATAGTGCTTTGTGACGAGTCACAATACATGACATGAGCTTTGCAATTCCCCTTTTGTTATATTTAAGTTAAACTACGCCCACGGAGGGCATATTCAAATAGTGCAATATGAGATTAACTGCAGTTGTTTTTTTTTTACAGAATGCTCACGATCTACGCCTCTCTCTTTCTGGTTACCGACATGGCGCGTCAGCGTCGGAGTATCCTCGCGGGCGGTCCAATCTCTCAGCATCGGCCGATGAGTCGCATGCCGACGACAAAAGGAAAAGGAAAGAACTGGAAAGCAATAGAGAGGGACGGAGATCGTGCCGCGTGCCAAAGCTCGAGACTCATCGTATTTTTCACCGTTAGGATATAAGTAGGCAGAGCAAGGGTGAGTTTGAGAATAGGCACAGAGCTTGCGAAAATCAGTTAGTGAGTGGCCATTTGAGTGTGCAGAGTGTGTCGCATTTAATTTTTTTGTTGTTCTCTCTAGTCATTGCTTCTGCAGTTGCTTCCCTCATCGCCCCCATCATACCATCAGTGCTACTGGTTTTGTTGTTCTCTCTGCTTTGTGCTTGTACGCAGCTTCTCTCCCGCTCACTTTTGTAAGGCCGCCTCTCGAAACTCGGCTTATAACTGTTCTTTAAATGGCCAGAGGGCCTAGTTGTACACGAGTTTGCGCCCAATAGGCGCTCCCGTCCGTTGCCCGTCCACCTTCCTAATTTATCTTCTGCTTTGCATTCATTATCAAAATGTTAGAGGACTTTTTACCAAGCTCTCGAAACTGTTCTGTGTTAGCCAAACCTTTTTGGCGGACATATTTGCTTTCTCTGAAACTTGGCTTAACTCCTCTGTTTTGGATAATGAAATTCTTTCTAATTCTTTCTTCATCGTGTTGGTCGCCGTGGCGGTGGAGTACTTATTGCTGTCAACTCGAATATGTGTTCAACTGTTGTGCCGATTGATCTCCCCTTAGGTGTTGAGTTTAACTTTAGCATATATATCTTTTGTTCATATATTCCTCCAGCTTTATTTATTTATTTATTTATTTATTTACGTCAACTAAATCATCAGTCGACGAAAAAGCTTAAACTAAAATACATATAATAATTAATTCACGAAGGTAGCTTAGCTTTCAGCACAACTAAACATCCCCGACCCGGTGGAGGTGTTTTATTTGCAACAAGATGCCAGCTATGCCCCGATTCACAGCCAATGTGGTCAGGGATGAGTTGCAGCCAATCCAAGTCTAGAATGTTTTCAGTGGTTTCGCTGTAGATAATTAAAAAGTATAGCGTGAAGAGAAGTGAGGAGAAATAAGATGAGAAAGGTTGTTAAAAGATTGGCAAAGAACACGAAAAGTTTCGTGAAGAGAGTAGTTAGTCAAACATCTATTAAGGTGAAGAAGAAAAAAATTTCTGGTCCGACGTGAGGGAACACAAAAATATAGCGTATCTAGTAAATTGGTAGAAATGACTTCGCCGTTGACTAGTTTATGGAGAAAGAGAATGCTAAATACGAGCCTACGGTTGTAAAGTGAAGGAAGATTAATAAGAAGAAGTCTGTCAGAATAAGAAGGTAGGCAAAGTCTCGGGTCCCAATTAAAACCGCGTAACGCGAACTTAAGGAATTGCTTCTGTACCGTTTCAATACTACGCTGGTGAACATCATATTGAGGGTTCCACACTGGCGAGCAATATTCTAGAGTAGGGCGCACTAACGAAGTGTATAAAACCTTTGTCACATAGGGATCATCAAATTCTTTGGCCCAACGTTTAATGAAGCCAAGAAGACTGCATGCTCTATTGACAATTGAAGATATATGAACATTAAATGAAAGTTTTGGGTCAAACATAACGCCTAAGTCTTTGAATGATGGTACACAATCTAACAAAACAGACTTAATAAAGTAATGAGCCAGGAACGTCGACAAACAACTGAAAGTCATAAAAGAGCTTTTAGAGGCATTAAGGTGTAATTTATTAACGTGACACCAATCACAGAACGCATCGAGATCTGATTGCAAGTACTGTTGGAAAGAAGGATCATTATATGAATAACAAATCTTGACGTCATCCGCAAACATGAGCACGCGTGAATGAGCCAAGGCCAGAGGCAAATCATTTATAAACAAGGTTAATAACAGTGGGCAATAGTTTCGAATCCAATAGTTTCGGAGAAAAACCCATGATGTTAATTTTCGTGAGAAGCATAGAATGATCAACCGTATCGAAAGCCTTACTGAAGTCAGTATAAAGAACATCAGTTTGACACTTTTTACGGAAGCCATGGTGTACAAGGGTAGTCAATTCTAAAAGGTAATAGTAAGCGACGGACGACCTGACAAGGAGAAATAGTGGATCTGGATAGGTGTTGAAGGGAAGACGTAATAATTTTCTCAAACAGCTTGGGTATTGCCGAAAGTTTGGCAATGCCACGGTAGTTAGAAATATCCGATTTGCTACCCTTTTTAAAAAGCGGAATAATAAATGACTCCTTCCAAATATCAGGAAAGTCTCACTCGATATAAAGAATAACCGAGATAAAGCCTTAGATAGGGAAATCGAACACATTTTAGGGATGCAACTAGGTATATTGTCAGGCCCGTGTACGAAGGAAGACGTCATACATGACAAGTTAGGGATAATACAGTCTTCAGTAATACTAGGAAAAAACATACAATTTAAATGTGGGATTGAAAAGGGATAGGATGTGGGATCCGAAGCAGTAGTAGAATAAGTCGACTGAAAGAATTTAGCAAACAGATCTGCAATATCTGAATCATCATTAGCAGTCTGGACATTAAGTCTGAAGGTGGAAGGTAGTAAATTAGAGCGTCTTTTAGAATTAACAAAGTTATAAAACCTTTTGGGGTTCTTATAAAATTCAACCTTACAGCGAACGATATAATTATTGTAGCATTGAGTATTTAAAAGACAAAACTGAGATTTGGCTACACAATAATTTGCATAGTCAAGTCGCGAACCTGTTTTTTAAAATTTTTTAAAATATCTCGATTTAATGTTACGGAGATTAGAGAGCCTACGTGTGAACCAGACTGGCGCACTGAAAACGGTAGATACATTCACATAAGGAACGCATTTATCAATTAGAGAATTAAGAGCAGAGTAGAAAAAATTCACTGCACAATCTATATCACAGCACTCAAATAGAAATGACCAATCAAAAGAGAAAATAAGGCTGTTAAGAAGATTGAAACTTGTTTTACGAAAACAACTACGACGGGAATTTGAGATGTTATTAAATGAATTATTAACGGAATTGTAAGAAATAGTAACTTCAATGGTGGGGTGATAAGGATCTTCAGGCTGCACTAGGGGCTGTGTTTGTAATACAGCACTAACAGTGGGATCCGAGACAAAAACAAGATCGAGCATTCTTTTAGAAGAGTTAAGAAAAGAATTCAACTGATATAGCGAACATTCAAGTAGGCTATCAAGAAAAGCATGTTGAGATGAAGGAATTAAGAAAGATAGATTATCATCAACAAGCCAAGAAATATAAGGCAAGTTAAAATCACCTAACACTATAAGAAAATCACGACTTTAAGAGGACTATAAATAGTTCGCAATGCATCAGCATAGTGCATGTAGATCATGATATCAGAAGCTGGAGGAATATATGAACAAAAGATATATATGCTAAAGTTAGAACATGTAACTTCGACGCAAATAAACTCAACACCTAAGGGGAGATCGATCGGCACAACACTTGAGCACAGATTCGAGTTGACTGCAATGAGTACCACACCGCCACGACGACCAACACGATCAAGCCTGTAAGAAACAAAGTTATTAGAAAGAATTTCATTATCCAAAACAGAGGAGTTAAGCCAAGTTGCAGAGAAAGCTAATATGTCAGCCGATAAGGTTTGGCTATCACAGAATAGTTTCAAGAGCTTGGTAAGAAGTCCTCTTACATTTTGATAATGAATGCAAAGACTAGACGTAATTAGTTTTTGGAAGCAGAAGATACATTAGGATGGTGGACAGGCAAATGACGGGAGCGCCTATTGGCCGCAAACTTGTGTACAACTAGGCCTCTGGCCAAAAGTTAGGGTCAACCATAGCTGAGAAATACTCATTTGGTACTGTAATTTTAAACGTGGAGATTTCGCGAGGCCTAGAAAACTTAAACTTTTGAATTGAAACCTTAGCAGGGCAATATTACCAATGTAAGCTGCTACAAACGACTCAGAAGTATCTGGAGCAAGCCTAGAGATAAATAATTGTTTGCGATGAGGCACTACAGTTAGTGGAGGCGGAGGAGCATTGGGATCCGCAAGTGATTGAGAGCCAGCATGATCCTGTAATTGATCAGAGTTCCCGTGAGGGATAGGGCTTGTAATGGGTACTTCAATTTGAAAAGAAGAGCATAAAGAGGGACGAGAAGATGGTGTAGGCGGAAGTTGCTTATGAGGCAACTCAAGGGTACATTTCTTGGGCAATTTCTCAGAAGGTGGAACAAACTTGAATTGCGACAATAAATGTATGCTAGACAGCTGACAATAGACAGCTGTTTGGCCACTTTATTTAAAGAAAGAAATTTTAAACGAAGAAGAATGCTTGCAAGTAGGTAGACAACAAGCCATTGAAAAGTCAAAAGAAACACGGAACAAAAAACAAAAAAAAAATATATATATATATAGAAAAATTTAAATACACAGCACAAAGATAATTATCGATAATAAATCAATAATTACAAATAAAACAAAGAGACAGCTAGAGTACACAGCACAAGAGAGAGTGCAATAACAGTTATAAGACGAGCTTTGAGAGGCGGCCTTACAAAAGTGATTACGCGGGAGAGAAGCTGAGCACAAGCACAAAGCAGAGAGAACAACAAAACCACTAGCACTGATGCTATGATGGGGGCGATGCAGAAGCAAAGACGAGAGAGAACAATAAATAAAAATTTAAATGCACCAAACACTAATTACGAAAAACTGTTTAATTTAGCGAATTATGCAAATAAAACACAAGGGTGTCAAGCAAACGACACCAGCGAAAGCGAAAACTGACAAAGCACAATTAAAAATTGAGAGAAAAAAATATATATTAATAAAAATTCAGGAGCTACAGAAAACACGACCGTCACGTCAGTGAGCAGAAGCTTATTTCTTATAGTTGCTCGATTTTGTTTTTGTCTCGGATCCCACTGTTAGTGCTGTATTACAAACACAGCCCCTAGTGCAGCCTGAAGATCCTTATCACCCCACCATTGATGTTACTATTTCTTACAATTCCGTTAATAATTCATTTAATAACATCTCAAATTCCCGACGTAGATGTTTTCGTAAAACAAATTTCAATCTTCTTACCATTTGGTCATTTCTATTTGAGTGCTGTGATATAGATTGTGCAGTGAATTTTTTCTATTCCGCTTTTAATTCTCTAATTGATAAAGGCGTTCCTTATGTGAATGTCTTTACCGTCTCCAGTACGCCAGTCTGGTTCACACGTAGGCTCTCTAATCTCCGTAACATTCAATCGAGATATTTTAAAAGATTTAAAAAATGGTTTGCGACTTTACTATGCAAATTATTGTGTAGCCTGTAATAAAACCCGACACATGACGACAAAATCTCAAAAAAATTGGGACATCCCGCCTTCTATATGTATTAGCTAAAGAGAACTACACAGATAGATCAGTAAAATAAAGGAGCAGTCTAACACTCCTGTTTTGCACCCTGTAACTGTCGACATAGGTCAGCAAAACACAAAGGCTAGTGACACTGCGATCCTTTTGCTCAATAAGATGGAGGCAGAACGAATAAACATACTGCCGCTGTTCCACCAGGACTTCACCTCGATTTCGAACTAGAGTTACCCGAACCACTTCGATTATATTGAGAACGCGTGTGATAGACTTTAGAAAAGATGTTTAGTATGCATATGACTGCTCAATGGGATTCATAAACAACTAGCAAAAACAGCCTGTGGGGGGGTTCTTTGTGAACGTCATAGCTAGTATTTTCACAGCGCATTTTATGTATGTCGGCTATTCATATTAACCGAATCCCTTGCCTGGGTTTTTATTAGAGAAGAATACAAAAGAGTTTCGGACATCACTTCTTGCAGGCGCTATAGATGATAATTGCGCTCCGCGTCTGTACCCACCCTACCATGAGCCTGCCAGCGAAACTTATCGCAGACTCCCAAAACGAAAGCTAGGACTTCTTCTTCTACATCAGGGAACTAAAGAAATTAATAATTCATAATGAACTTAATATTTATTCAAACATTTCAAAATAATTAGCATCATCGTGCGATAGGTTCGATCAATTTGATCTACAAAAATTCTTCATTTTCAAAACATGTTTAGCTAAGTAGCTGAATATCGGTACAAATCCGATTGTAAAGGTTGAAATGTTGCATGTTGTTTCTTATTACTAATAATTACTTTACTATTTAAAATTCATGTTTTCCTAACTTTACTGTAAATCAACTTTTACAGTAAACTCACATTAGTTAAAAAAAAAATAAAAGAGAAAAAAAATATACATTTATGTGGCGTGATTACGCTAATATCCTCACAAAGTCCATTGACAAAGTATTAAATGCTAATGCTCTTCCAAACTAATTCATTTCATCAGGTAAATTTTATAAAAATATAGGGAAAATTGGTTTTTGATACACTTACAGCTTGTTAATTTTTCCCACGCAGAAAGATCTTTCGTTGTGTTGTTGTCGCTGTTGAAAATAGGAAGGTTTACATATTCCAAATAGAGCTAAAGCATCATACATTGTGAATTTACATGCATACTCAACTCTGAAAAATTAAAATTATTAACTAACGAAAATATACACTGGCATTGAATTCCATTTCCTTTAAAATTGAACCATTTAGCCAACAAACCAAAAAAAAGGAAATTCAATGTAAACTTAACTTAAAATTGATTCTAAACTACTGAGGAGCCTTATGTTGACTCATTTCACTTAAACCTGATTATTTCGTCCGTATCGAAGACGAATAAAAAATCTCCTTCGGCAAATTAAACGCCGTGGTTATACTTGAAAATAATTCCAAAATGCTCTTCTCATCTACATGACATGTTGAGTGAGGTTAGGTTTTATTCGTAGAAAGGTTAGATTTAATACTTCCTTCTACTGTTCATCTTTCATGCTTTAGGTTAGGTTACAATTGGGAAAAAGGTTAGGTTTTCGTACATCCTTCTATTTTTAAAATCCTACACGTGTTCTGCTGGTATGGTCTGGATTACATGTGAGGCAGGATAAGCGAAAATGCGATGTTGACAATTATACATGTCCCAACATTCGAAATTTCACTTTGCTTCGCTAACGCCGTATCTATAATAACACTGTATAAGACAATACTATTTTGGTAATTTTCTTTTATTTACCCTTAATACAATCCGAGGCAAAAGTTAAATATATTTAACTCTCGGATTTCCACAATTGATCGTCGGTTCAAGCCGTTGACTGACGCAAACAGTTCACTCACAAAATTTTGAGACTGCTGGGGGCAAGTCTGCCGAAGACAGGGGTCTCAAAGAAATTTCAAGCAAGGCGAATCTTTTAAAAAAATTGCCAATACTTTATGGAAACTATTTCCGATGCTGTTAAAGAGAAAATGCATAAGTTAAATGTACAATAATTCAAGAATTATTGTAATGAAGTTAACTTACATCAATCTCTAGAACACACACACACGCATATAATTTTTATTTTCGCACACGCGTAGGGGTTATGATGCACTCCCCTATTGGGTTATTTAACTCTTTGGACAAATACGTCTGATCAGTTGGAATTCACGTGGAGGAAAGAAAGAACACTTTTCCAAAAACCACGCTGTCCAATAAGTCTCTTTGGCCTTATTTTTCTTATGGTTTTATCCAAACTCCATTTGTAGAAAAATAATGTAAAGCAATGCGAAACAAACCGATCAGCTGTGTGGCGTTCATTTTTTTTTCAGCTGGTTCCGAAATTTCGATTCTCACCACTTTAGCAAATCTCGATAACACCAACAAAAATACTAAATAATCGAAATCAGTTGAATTTTAAAATAACTGAAATTCCTGTACATTACAAGCCAAATCTCAGTTTTGTCTTTTAAATACTCAATGCTACAATAATTATATCGTACGCTGTAAGGTTGAATTTTATAAGAACTCCAAAAGATTTTACAACTTTGTTAATTCCAAAAGACGCTCTAATTAACTACCTTCCATCTTCAGACTTAATGACCAGACTGCTAATAACGATTCAGATATTGCAGATCCGTTTGCTAAATTCTTTTAGTCGACTTATTCTACTACTGTTTCGGATGCCACATCCTATCCCTTTTCAATCCCACATTTAAATTGTTTGTTTTTTCCTAGTATTACTGAAGACTGTATTATCCCTAGCTTGTCATGTATGACGTCTTCCTTCGTACACGGGCCTGATAATATACCTAGTTTCATCCTTAAAATGTGTTCGATTTCCCTATCTAAAGCTTTATCTCGGTTATTCTTTATATCGAGAGAGACTTGTAGCTTTCCTGATATTTGGAAGGAGTCTTTTATTATTCTGCTTTTTAAAAAGGGTAGCAATTCGGATATTTTTAACTACCGTGGCATTGCCAAACTTTCGGCAATACCCAAGCTGTTTGAGAAAATTATTACGTCTTCCCTTCAACACCTATCCAGATCCACTATTTCTCCTTGTCAGCGTGGCTTCATGAAAGGTCGTCCGTCGCTTACCAACCTTTTAGAATTGACTACCCTTGTACACCATGGCTTCCGTAAAAAGTGTCAAACTGATGTTATTTATACTGACTTTAGTAAGGCTTTCGATACGGTTGATCATTCTATGCTTCTCACGAAAATTAACATCATGGGTTTTTCTCCGAAACTATTGGCTTCGAAACTATTGCCCACTGTTATTTATCTTGTTTATAAATGATTTGCCTCTGGCCTTGGCTCATTCACGCGTGCTCATGTTTGCGGATGACGTCAAGATTTGTTATTCATATAATGATCCTTCTTTCCAACAGTACTTGCAATCAGATCTCGATGCGTTCTGTGATTGGTGTCACGTTAATAAATTACACCTTAATGCCTCTAAGTGCTCTTTTATGACTTTCAGTCGTTTGTCGCCGTTCCTGGCTCATTACTCTATTAAGTCTGTTCTGTTAGATTGTGTACCATCATTCAAAGACTTAGGCGTTATGTTTGACCCAAAACTTTCATTTAATGTTCATATATCTTCAATTGTCAATAGAGCATGCAGTCTTCTTGGCTTCATTAAACGTTGGGCCAAAGAATTTGATGATCCCTATGTAACAAAGGTTTAATACACTTCGTTAGTTCGCCCTACTCTAGAATATTGCTCGCCAGTATGGAACCGTAGTATGGAAGCGTAGTATTGAATGGGTACAGAAGCAATTCCTTAAGTTCGCGTTACGCGGTCTTAATTGGGACCCGAGTCTTCGCCTACCTTCTTATTCTGACAGACTTCTTCTTATTAATCTTCCTTCACTTTACAACCGTAGTCTCGTATTTGGCATTCTCTTTCTCCATAAACTAGTCAACGGCGAAGCCATTTCTACTAATTTACTAGATACGCTATATTTTTGTGTTCCCTCACGTCGCACCAGAAACTTTTTTCCTATTCGCCTTAGTAGATGTCTGACTAACTACTCTCGTCACGAACCTTTTCGTGTTCTTTTAACAACCTTTCTCACTTTATTTCTCCTGGTCTTTCTGTCACTTCTCTTCACGCTATACTTTTTAATTATCTACAGCGAAACCACTGAAAACATTCTAGACTTGGATTGGCAGCAACTCATCCCTGACCACTTGGCTGTGTTTAAGAATAAACATCGTGTTCATCTGAGATGGCTTCATCAAATCAGATGCACCAATGAAATATACAAAACGAAACATAAACAAACGTAAGTCATAAAATTCATATGACAATTATTGCTTAATACCAAACAAAACATGCATCCACACCCTGTAGAAAACACTTAAGTTTATAACAGCGGCGCGGCATCAAGTAACCGGCGCTGAGCATGAAATATAAACAATTTTCAACCCCCTAAAAACGTGGGGGCATTAGAATAAGTATTTTTAAGAACAATTGTTGCTTCTTGGAGTTTAAGAGTTTTTAAATAAAATCAGTTCATATTTTGAATTCAACGAATGAAGATTGGGTTATTTTCTTTCTCTTCGGAAATACCTATTTATTTTGGTCCTTCGAGCCGGATTTATTTTGGTCCTTCGAGAAAAAGGAACTCTGCAGTTTTCGCCCACCAGTGGTAAGAGACTCAGAGTGTGAATCAGCGCCTTTAAGTCTGAAATCTTATGCAAGTGTAAATGCTAAGATCAGCTAAAGGTAGCAAAAATAAAATAACTCTTGTTTTCCCCCACCAGTGTTAAGAGACAGAGTATAAAAAACAAAAAGAAATATATTGCTTAATAAATAAAAAGTGTGTGCGACCAAGTTAAATAAACGCAGTTTGGCTAGTCGAGCAACTGCAATAATTACGGCGGCGGTAAAAAAATAATTATAGAATTGGTGTGTGGCGTATTCGAAGCCCTATTATCGAAAAAAAGTTAAAGTTAAAGTTAAAAATGTATTTGTAGTTGCAAGTCGGCAACTACAAACAGCAGCAGAGCAACAAAGCTGGTAATACGAGAAAATCTGGTGCGATGACCGGCACCGGGACCCCCTGAGCTCATAGGCCCTGGAAAACAGCAACTGAGCAACGACACAGCAAAAAAAAAACACACCGGGGAAGACGGGTCCCAAGGACTGCCCCGGACCATTTGACTCACCCTATTGCGAGTACGTCTGTGCGAAGACCAGTACCGGCATCGTCTAGCGCGACAAGCTAGACCCTGTGCTAAGAGGACCGACAACGCTGCATAGAGCGTGCTGACCAACTGAAAGCTGAACTTCGCCGAAGAGCGAAGAAATGCAAGCCTCTATAAGCAAGTTGATGCACGAAAGTGCAACTTGCGAATAACTAACTCCTTGATAGGCTTTTACTAACAATGTGGTTAGAGATTAAAAAAAAAAAAACTTCTTTTATTGAAAAATGAAATGTATATCTGAATTGTGAGACAACCACATACGCTAACAATATTTTTTCCACGTCTCTGGCTCACTGTACAAGACTAAGTTGAGACATTTTTTTTTTCTCTTTCTCAAAAAAAAGGGGATAAATATATCGAATTAAAAAAAAAAATCAATTGATTGTCACACATATATGCATCCACCATATAAAATGTTCACTAATAAGACTGTAAAATTGTTAAAGAAGCAGGTAGAGTTGCATACCAGGTTAAGGCAGTTGGAAGCACTAGATCCCAGAAACATTAATAGCAAGGTGATTGAGGAAGTAAAAGTGATTAGTAGCCGATGGATGCCTAACCATGAGAAATTGCTCCAGCAGGGGGTTTTCGATCATCAGTACTACGGAGACAAAGTACATGAAGAGTTTTTAAAGATAGTTGCCAAAATAATAGCTACAGGAGACTCCACCAACCAGGCACTAGTAAGGCGGTGTTAGTTGAAGCAGAAGGAAATATGTCAGAAATGTTTGATGATAGCAAAGGAGAGTCGCGAGGGAATGCGATATTTATGTATAGAGTCCGACAGCTCCAGGAATATTTGGATAGGGTAACCAAAGATTTACGCACTATAGATAATTCAACAGGCAATGAGGCATGCATAATATATATTAATAAGATCAATTATTTATGGGAGAAAGTACAGGCGTGCCAGGTTGTGTTGAAAGATGCAAAATTTAAAAATACTATGGAGGATTTAGAATTCGATGTTCGGAATTCTGTATCAGTGTTAGAAATGAAAATGAACAATAAGGAAAGTAAAATTGAGAATGTTACCGTGAGAGACGAACTACCGGTGTTGTCGAAAATACAGGTACCAACGTTTTCTGGAGAACCTAGAGAATGGGACCCGTTTGTAGAATTATTTCCGGAACTGATTGAAATAAAATGAAGTAAGTAAGTCGTCTCGCCGACTTAGGTATACCATACACCAGTAAAACAAATATTTCAAATTTGTAATAACAAATGCATTTGCCTATTTTAATAAAGTTCTGTTCACATGCTTTTTACAAGCATATCTTAGTATCTCGCTCACTCATGCATTTGAGCACCCTAGCGCCCCACCCGGCAACGGCCTACTCCGGCCTTATGGAAAAACGGTTTTATGCATAACTTAGCTATTTTTTGTCCGATTTTGATCAAATTTAGTATTTTGCTGGATATTAGTATCTATTTCAAGTGTGCCAAATTTGATTCCACAAGGTGAAAAATTACGGGAGATAATCGAGTTTTTCAAATTTCGGGGGCGGAAAGGGGCGTGGCAAAATCTTTATAATTACAAAATGAGCGTATTTACTAAGCAAATATACATACCAAATATGGTGTCTCTAGCTGCAAAAGTTTTTGAGATAAACGTTTTTTTTGAATTGCGGGGGCGGAAAGGGGCGTGGCAAAAATTTGAAACAAACTCGATTACTCTACATACCACACGAGCCTACATTTCAAATTTAGTGGCTCTATCTCCTATAGTCTCCGAGAACTAGGCGTTCATACGGACGGACAGACGGACAGACGGACAGGCGGACGGACGGACAGACGGACGGACAGACGGACAGGCGGACGGACGGACAGACGGACGGACAGACGGACATGGCTAGATCGACTCGGCTGTTGATACTGATCAAGAATATATATACTTTATGGGGTCGGAAAAGCTTCCTTCTGCCTGTTACATACATTTTGGCGACTTTAATATACCATTTCACCCTATGGGTGTATGGTATAAAAAGAGAGGATTTAAGTCTTGCGCTTAAGTTCAATTATATAAAATCCGCGTTAAAGGGGGAAGCGAGGAGCATGGTAGCTCATCTATTGTCTGGTTCAGCTGATAACTATAGTGCTGCTTATGAACTGTCAACGAAGCGGTATGAAAATAATCGTTGAATTACCGATGATCAACAATGACTTCGCAAAAGGTGTTAAAGGATTGTTTGACATAGTTAATGAGTCAGTTTACTTAATTAAAATAAAAGCAAAATTGTCCGATAAAGTTCACGTTATATTTTCACAACTCCTACTAAGGAAATTTGACAGAGAGTCTTAGAAAAACAAGGCAAATTCAAATGCTATCTCATGTCATAGAATACTTGCAGCAAAGATATTGCTCGCTAAGTGCCATGAGCAAAGAAAAGAAAAAACCGCTACAAACTGTTTTAAAATTTACGGAAGTTGAAGATAAATGTCCGATTTGCAAAATTTCCTGGCACAAAGCATATAAATGCTATAAGTTTAAAGGATTGACACCTACTGAAAGGTATGAAATAGCCAAAATATGCATAAGATGCTTAAACCATTCAAGCAATAAGGTGTGCACTAATGAAACGGTATGTTCATTGTGCAGTAAGGAACACCATACCTTACTCCATTTTGAAGAAAAACAGGAGAGAGTTAATACTTGTGTAACCGCACAAACAACACTGTTGGCCACAGCTGTAATACAAGTAAGAAATGTAAATGGAGGATATAAGACTCTAAGAGCACTTATTGATTGTGGTTCACCATGTTGTCTGAAGAGGCCGCTCAAATATTAAAATTACCTAAAATTAAACAATATACAGAAATAAGTGGCGTGTCCTCAATAAAATCCAATAATTCAAAATATAAGGTACAATTACATGTCAAGACGCAAAATCCTTGGAAAGGACATCTTAAGGTTGAGGCAATTGTGGTGCCAAAGTTAATGAAAGCTCTTCCATTAAAAATAGCAAACGTGGATATGTCAAAATGGCAAACTTAAGTGCTAGCTGATCCTACCTTTAATAAACCTGGTAGGGTTGATATAATAATGGGGGTAAACGTATATACCGAAATCTTAAAAAGGGGAATTACAAAGATTGATGGCCTGCTATTTGGTTGGATCGTCTCGGGATGCACCAAATCAAATCAGAATAAATCTGTAGTGGCAGCAACAATAGATGTCACAGATTTTGAACAACGTTGGGAGGAGAGGAGAGGTAAATTTCAAAATAAAAACAACACAATTCCAAAGAAATACAACAGGAAAACTCAAGAAATAAATTTATGGCCCCCGGCAGGGGGACCTCACATTGGAGGTAAAGTGAAAATTAAGGAACAAAAAGTATATATCCCAGAGCCAGTACAAAATGAAAATATTCAGAAGGCAATGGGTCAATTAGATAATGATTATCTAAAAAATAATATCAAAATAGATTCCGGTAACAAATTGTCCGAAACTATACTACCAGATATGGCAAAATATTTAAAAAAAAAACAACATTTAATGATAGCCAGAATAACCACTCAAGTTTTGGCAATCAGCGATATTTAAAAATGGTGGAGCGAAGATCACATTGGTACAATTCAAAAAGGAAAGATAGTTCTTTTTTAATTTCTCCAGCTTATAAAATGGCTAGAAGTCAGCACAGTAATACACATCAGGAGTGGGTAGGTATCCCGAAACAGAAATCGTTAGGTAATATGCCAAATATTATTAAAACCAGTAGAAGCCAACTCAGTAATACATACTGCAGAATTGGTAAGAAAATGAATTCAGTTACAATCGGTAAAGGAACATCAGATTGACTAGGTTGAACCTCCACAAAGTAACTGGTCATGCTTCTTTAACAATAGTTATTTTACTAATGATAATATTAATAATAATTTGAATAAGATAACTAACTGACTATAAAAATAATATACAGAACGTCGCATTTGGCGGCCCTTTGCAGAATGTTTAAGAATAAACATCGTGTTCATCAGAGATGGCTTTACCAAATCAGATGCACCAATGAAATACACAAAACGAAACATAAACAAACGTAAGTCATAAAATTTATATGACAATTATTGCTTAATACCAAACAAAACATGCATCCACACTCTGTGGAAAACACTTAAGATTATAACAGCGGCGCGGTATCAAGCAAACAATTTTCAACCCCCTAAAAACGTGGAGGGCATTAGAATAAGTATTTTTAAGAACAATTGTTGCTTCTTAGAGTTTAAGAGTTTTAAAATAAAATCAGTTCATATTTTGAATTCAACGAATGAAGATTGGGTTATTTTCTTTCTCTTCGGAAATACCTATTCAGGGTGTGAATCGGGGCATAGCTGGCACCTTGTTGCAAATAAAACACCTCCACCGGGTCGGGGACGTTTAGTTGTGCATAAAGCTAAGCTACCTTCTTCATTTAATTATTATGTGTATTTTAGCTTAAGCTTTTTCGTCGACTGCTGTGTTAGTTGACGTAAATAAATAAATAAATACAATCAGTTCGTACAAATAAAAAAAAAATAATAAAAAGAATAGTAGATTCATTTTCAAAAAACGGATTTGTCGTGATATATTCCCACCGCCTTCTATAAGTTTCTCTTCAAAAACCCAAACAAATTCTATTTCTTCGGCTTTGCCTTTACACTATGATAGGATTTCACATTACAAATTCCATAATTATTTCAAAAGAGTAACCTTTTCTTACTTCTTCCTTCTGCATCCACATACACAATTTCACAGTAATTATCCTGATTTTATTATATATTTTATTTATCTGTGCAAAAAATTGTGTTGTGTTTCATAGCTACAAAAAAATATATTTACCACAAGGTAGATGCTTGCTTGTGGGTATTTTATACGTATATTTATAAATATTAATTTTCTTATATTGCACTGCCGTCATAACTAAACAACTTGCAATTGAACTTTCTTTTGTCTTAGTAAGCCCTGTGAATTTTCGTAGTCAGTTAACTTATTAAGAAAAAACACATCATCATGATGGTAGTCAGTATCAACAACAAAAACATCTACAACCTCTTCAAAGTAATACCGCCTGTTTTGTAGAGTATCAACCAATAACAAGGGTGAAACTCTGATTAGACCCAAATTTGATGGACAAATTGATAAAGAAAACTCAGTCTTTTCCGCCGGTTGTAATGTCTCCAAAATAAAATCAGCAGATCCAGTATAGCTGTTTGTCAACAATTTAGTATCAAGACAGATATGCAATTTCATAGGATGTTCGGAACTATTTATAACTCTACACAAAAAGGAAAATATTGATCCAATTTTAATTATATTTATAGCATCTAGCACTTCCAAATAAAGATCTTTGTAGTCGAAAGGCTGAAAAAAAATTTTTTAGCGACATATATTATATTATGAAATAAAATACCTACCAAACGTTGCAATTGACTTGTTTGCAATCTACCTCTTTCAAACAATATCAAGCTTACCCACATTGGTAAATTGACGCAGTGCTTTGGAGCATCTTGCAATAGTGGATTTGGGCTGTGAATTTATATTATGTACAAATGCACTTGTTAGTTTTAAACATTTCTCACATACCTTTATGCAATAAAGAAACTGACAGCTATTGTTAGGCTGCAGCATGTGTTTAGACGTTAACACGGACTCTCCATTTGGAAGCGTGTTTAGGGATGTGACTGTGTAATGTTCCGAAATGTCTAATTCGACTTTTTCTAGGCAAAAAGGTCCAGAGTAACATTTTGTATTTGAGCTTCTAGATATATTTCATCCATTTCCGCATTATAGAATTTGGTCATTACGTCAAGTGGTTTAAGTACTTAAAATTTGAAAAATTTCCGTAATGATTGGGCAAATCCTGCAGGACTAGTGTAGTTGACTTCGCAAACCAGTCTGAATATATATATATTAATAAAAGATCAACAGGTATATACAGTCACTCAATTTTTTGATCACGCAACTAAAGTAAAATCTTAAGACGAGTTAAAACATAATATTAAATGGTTTACGCTAATTTTTTAATCAGATAATAGGTACAGATGTTTCGGATATTGTATAAAGTAATTTCTACACCATGCACGCATAGGGTGAAAGGGTATATTAAAGTCGACAAAATGTATGTAAGAGACAGAAAGAAGCATTTTCGTAACCTATATATATGTTTGATCAGGATCAACAGCCGAATCGATATAGCTGCCCGAATGAGCACGTACGTAGATCTCGGAGACAATATGTACGTCACCAAATTTGGTAAATAGACTTTTTTAGTATTCGCGCAGATTAAAATTATTTAAAATTTTTGCCACGCCCACTTTTTATGCTAAGTATGTATATCATTAAACATAATAAGTTTCCTACAACCGTTGTGATTTTAATATTTTATTCAAATTTTGGGCCAAGATTCATAGAAAAATCTAAAAAATGTTCTTAAAGTTGATCAATATCATTATCAGCATAAGTAATATAGACACTTAAAATAAGCAACTGCTTCTGTCGGCCGTGAAATTCGAGAAATGCGTTTGCAGGTTTTTTTCACGCTTAAAGAGAAAATCAAGAGATCTGAACATGTGGAAAGAGTTTGTAAAATCTGCAATTCTATTGTTCTTCTTGGCGTGAAGGTTTGGCTTATATATTTATATAGCAATCAGCAACCGTGTAATACTGTGTGTTACCGCTTTCGGTAGCTAACCTTATTTTCTGATTCGTACTCCTCTTTGTGGATGCATAAATGAGACATTCAAATCGCGCAAACGATTTTTGTGTTCTTATTGGAGCTATTCCCTATTATTCAAAGGGTCCTTTGCATCTACCATCTAAAAAAATGAACTTAAAAACATTCAAATTGGTCTTATATGTTTTGGTGCAATTTAAAAAAAAAAACCCTACTATTCACTTATAATTTCGTATCCAATACACCTGGAGCACTGTGCACTACATGCGCCTGCAACCCATGATCAGTAACTCTATATACTTCTTTCCCAATTCGTTGTTTCCTGCTATTTTAAAATCTCGTCCATATACAAGAATATGAGGTTATGCGCTTAAAAGTTAAATTCCAAGAAAACTGATTATTTGTGGACATTGAGACTTTTATATACAACAAAGAATTTATTATACATACTATACAATAGTGAAAGTTTTCGACTGAACACTGGTAGACTTTTTTTTATAAGTCTCTCTAAAGTTGAGATTTCGTAACAAGTTTTGTTTTTGAGAGTCGCTCAGAATTACACAGATTTTAAGACACGCACCTAAATTTATAACAAATCAAGTCTACTAACACATAGTACAAGTCCGATTATTCCAATTGCATCTTCAGTTTTATTAATAACGTTTTTCTTTTAAAAGTTATATACACTCAAAGTCATGGAGGGCATATTAAAATAGTGCAATATGAGATTAACTGCAGTTGTTTTTTTTTTTACAGAATACTCATGATCTACGCCTCTCTCTTTCTGGTTACCGACATGGCGCGTCAGCGTCGGAGCGATCCTCGCGGGCGGGCCAATCTCTATCGGCCGCTGCGTCGCATGCCGACGACAAAAGGAAAAGCAAAGAACTGGAAAGCAAAAGAGAGGGACGGAGATCGTGCCCCGTGCCAAAGCTCGAGACGCATCGTATTTTTCACCGTTAGGATATAAGTAGGCAGAGCAAGGGTGAGTTTGAGAATAGGCATACAGCTTGAGAAAATCAGTTAGTGAGTGACACTTTGAGTGTGCAGAGTGTGCCGCATTTAATTTTTTTGTTGTTCTCTCTCGTCATTGCTTCTGCAGTTGCTGGTTTTGTTGTTCTCTCTGCTTTGTGCTTGTACGCAGCTTCTCTCCCGCGTAATCACTTTTGTACGCCTCTCAAAGCTCGGTTAATAACTGTTCTTTAAATTTTTCTATATATTTTTACATATATTTTTTTTGCCTCGTGTTTCTTTTGGCTTTTCAATGGCTTGTTGTTTACCTACTTGCAAGCATTCTTCTTCGTTTAAAGTTTCTTTCTTTAAACAAAGTGGCCAAACAGCTGTTTAACGAGTGTGACTCTAGATTACATTTATTGTCACAATTCAAGTTTGTTCCACCTTCTGAGAAGTTGCCCAAGAAATGTACCCTTGAGTTGCCTCATAAGCAGTCGCCAGCACTCTCTATTACATCTTCTCCCATTTTACTTTCGCCTACACCATCTTCTTGTCCCTCTTTATGCTATTCTTTTCAAATTGAAGTACCTATTACAAGCCCTATCCCTTACGGGAACTCTGATCAATTACAGGATCATGCTGGCTCTCAATCACTTGCGGATCCCAATGCTCCTCCGCCTCCACTAACTGTAGTGCCTCATCGCAAACAATTATTTATCTCTAGGCTTGCTCCAGATACTTCTGAGTCGTCTGGGGCAGCTTACATTGGTGATATATGCCCTGCTATGGTTTTAATTCAAAAGTTTAAGTTTTCTATGTTCTCTTAAGTTTCTCGCGAAATCTCCTCTTTCAAAATTACAGTACCAAATGAGTATTTCTCAGCTATGGTTGACCCTAATTTTTGGCCAGAGGGCTTAGTTGTACACGAGTTTGCGCCCAATAAGCGCTCCCGTCCGTTGCCCGTCCACCTTACTAATTTATCTTCTGCTTCCAAAAACTAATTACGTCTAGTCTTTGCATTCATTATCAAAATGTTAAAGGACTTCTTACCAAGCTCTCGAAACTGTTCTGTGATAGCCAAACCTTTTCGGCTGACATATTAGCTTTCTCTGAAACTTGGCTTAACTCCTCTGTTTTGGATAATGAAGTTCTTTCTAATAACTTTATTTCTTATAGGCTTGATCGTGTTGGTCGTCGTGGCGGTGGAGTACTTATTGCTGTCAACTCGAATATGTGTTCAACTGTTGTGCCGATCGATCTCCCCTTAGGTGTTGAGTTTATTTGCGTCGAAGTTACATGTTCTAACTTTAGCATATATATCTTTTGTTCATATATTCCTCCAGCTTCTGATATCATGATCTACATGCACTATGATGCATTGCGAACTATTTTTAGTCGTCTTAAAGTCGTGATTTTCTTATCGTTTTAGGTGATTTTAACTTGCCTTATATTTCTTGGCTTGTTGATGATAATCTATCTTTCTTAATTCCTTCATCTCAACATTTTTTTCTTGATAGCCTACTTGAATGTCCGCTATATCAGTTGAATTATTTTCTTAACTCTTCTAAAAGAATCCTTGATCTTGTTTTCGTCTCGGATCTCACTGTTAGTGCTGTATTACAAACACAGCCCCTAGTGAAGCCTGAAGATCCTTATGACCCTACCATTGAAGTTACTATTTTTTACAATTCCGTTACTAATTCATTTAATAACATCTCAAATTCCCGACGTAGATGTTTTCGTAAAACAAATTTCAATCTTCTTACCATTTGGTAATTTCTATTTGAGTGCTGTGATATAGATTGTGCAGTGAATTTTTTCTATTCTGCTCTTAATTCTGTAATTGATAAATGTGTTCCTTATGTGAATGTCTTTACCGTCTCCAGTATGCCAGTTCACGTAGGTTCACACGTAGGCTCTCTAATCTCCGTAACATTCAATCGAGATATTTTAAAAGATTTAAAAAATGGATTGCGACTTGACTATGCAAATTATTGTGTAGCCAAATCTCAGTTTTGTCTTTTAAATACTCAATGCTACAATAATTATATCGTTCGCTGTAAGGTTGAATTTTATAAGAAGCTCAAAAGATTTTACAACTTTGTTAATTCCAAAAGACGCTCTAATTAACTACCTTCCATCTTCAGACTTAATGACCAGACTGCTAATAACGATTCAGATATTGCAGATCCGTTTGCTAAATTCTTTCAGTCGACTTATTCTACTACTGTTTCGGATGCCACATCCTATCCCTTTTCAATCCCACATTTAAATTGTTTGTTTTTTCCTAGTATTACTGAAGACTGTATTATCCCTAGCTTGTCATCTATGACGTCTTCCTTCGTACCCGGGTCTGATAATATACCTAATTGCATCCTTAAAATGTGTTCGATTTCCCTATCTAAAGCTTTATCTCGGTTATTCTTTATATCGAGTGAGCCTTGTAGCTTTCTTGATATTTGGAAGGAGTCTTTTATTATTCTGCCTTTTAAAAAGGGTAGCAAGTCGGATATTTCTAACTACCGTGGCATTGCCAAACTTTCGGCAATACCTAAGCTGTTTAAGAAAATTATTACGTCTTCCCTTCAACACCTATCCAGATCCACTATTTCTCCTTGTCAGCGTGGCTTCATGAAAGGTCGTCCGTCGCTTACTAACCTTTTAGAATTGACTACCCTTCTACACCATGGCTTCCGTAAAAAGTGTCAAACTGATGTTCTTTATACTGACTTCAGTAAGGCTTTCGATACGGTTGATCATTCTATGCTTCTCATGAAAATAAACATCCTGGGATTTTCTCCGAAACTTTTGGATTCGAAACTATTGCCCACTGTTATTCACGCGTGCTCATGTTTGCGGATGACGTCAAGATTTGTTATTCATATAATGATCCTTCTTTCCAACAGTACTTGCAATCACGTTGATTCACGTCACGGTGCCACGTTAATAATTACACCTTAATGCCTCTAAATGCTTTTTTATGACTTTCAGTCGTTTCAGTCATGCATTCTTCTTGGCTTCATTAAACGTTGGGCCAAAGAATTTGATGATCCCTATGTAACAAAGGTTTTATACACTTCGTTAGTTCGCCCTACTCTAGAATATTGCTCGCCGGTATGGAACCGTAGTATGGAAGCGTAGTATTGAATGGGTACAGAAGCAATTCCTTAAGTTCGCGTTACGCGGTCTTAATTGGGACCCGAGTCTTCGCCTACCTTCTTATTCTGACAGACTTCTTCTTATTAATCTTCCTTCACTTTACAACCGTAGTCTCGTATTTGGCATTCTCTTTCTCCATAAACTAGTCAACGGCGAAGTCATTTCTACTAATTTACTAGATACGCTATATTTTTGTGTTCCCTCACGTCGAACCAGAAACTTTTTTCCTATTCGCCTTAGTAGATGTCTGACTAACTACTCTCTTCACGATCCTTTTCGTGTTCTTTGCCAATCTTTTATCAACCTTTCTCACCTTATTTCTCCTGGTCTTTCTGTCACTTCTCTTCGCGCTATACTTTTTAATTATCTACAGCGAAACCACTGAAAATATTCTAGACTTGGATTGGCTGCAACTCATCCCTGACCACATTGGCTGTGAATCGGGGCATAGCTGGCACCTTGTTGCAAATAAAACACCTCCACCGGGTCGGGGATGTTTAGTCGTGCATAAAGCTAGGCTACCTTCTTCATTTAATTATTATCTGTATTTTAGCTTAAGCTTTTTCGTGTCGACGACTGCTGTGTTAGTTGACGTAAATAAATAAATAAATACAATCAGTTCGTACAAATAAAAAAAAAATTAAAAAAAAAAATAGTAGATTCATTTTCAAAAAACGGATTTGTCGTGATTTATTCCCACCGCCTTCTATAAGTTTCTCTTCAAAAACCCAAACAAATTCTGTTTCTTCGGCTTTGCCTTTACACTATGATAGGATTTCACATTAGTAATTCGAACATTATTTCAAAAGAGTAACCTTTTCTTAGTTCTTCCTCCTGCATCCACATACACAATTTCACAGTAATTATGATATTTAGTAGAGGAACGACACTGGTTCGTCGCTCCATCAAAAAATCCGGTTTTTAAATCGTTTGCGGGACATGTACGCTCTGCAATGTAAAACGGACGGTGTGAGACGGTGTTGGCTACGCAGGCCTACTCACGGTTTTTGCGAATCTCCTGCCATACGGTCGGGATTCCGCTTAAGTTTTGTTAGGGCCGGTTGCGGTCGTTTGATCAGGGGGGGTGAGGGGCGCCAGTAGCTCTTCCCGCCTCTCTCGCGCTCGCGTGTGTGGTAGTGGGGTGGTCGCACCCCCACCAACATCAACACCGATAACTGAAGGAAAAAAATTATTATCCTGGTTTGAGTCATCTCTCCCTTTTGTATTTGCTTTTTTGTTTCCCACCTTGTTTACAGCTGGATAACCTGACTCGTGGTGCGAGTATCAGCTGTGCACTGGGCCGGCCAACCGGTCGGTGGGACCCAAGGCAAGCACTCAGCCTTTGGAGGCGAAAGTACCAGGTTCAAATCCGCACTGTGTAAAAATTTTCAATAGCATTTTTTCACAGTAATTAATTGTCAGAAAATTTCTAACAATTAATTTGGGTTTATTGGAACCAGTGGTTGGCACTTTCGTCCGTCACAGACCGAAATTTCCAAGTGTGTGGAGCCGAGCAGGGAGCGGCATAACTTTTATAAAGCCCCTGAGGGAAATACTTGGTTGCAAGCAATGGAGGGCTTGAGATCGGCTGGCTCGATGGCGGGGCCAACAAGTGGGCGGCGTCATTCATTGGCACTCGCCACAGTGCCGGTCAGATGGTCTGAATCTGTTTGCGAGGGCAGCCCATCGAAGTCATCTAGAGATAGAGGCAATGATCGGGGTGGAATAGAAGAGATATTTGGTGTGCCCCACGAAACGCCAAAGAGACTGCGCGTGAAGACTCGCTGAGTCCCACCAGCAGGCGGTGAGGTACAACCAAAGAAATCCAGGTTGCAACAAGTTAGGAGTGGCATGCATGAGGTGGCAGAAAAGGGAGTTCTACTAGAGGGAGATTGCCGAGAGAATCAAGCCAGAGAGGGAAGGAGGCAAATGCGCTTAGAGAGAAAATACACAGACTGAGAGATTTGCAGCAGATTGTTGGCCTCGCTCTACGCAAGAACAGCGACCCTGAACCAGCGATCCTTCGCTACCAAAGGACAGCAAACTGAGAACTTGCAACAGGCAAGGATGCCCCGCCAAAGAACAGTCGGAAACACTTCGGAAACTATTTTGCTGAATGCCAAAAATTCCCGACCGCAAGGAAATTTTTTGCCAAAAGCAGGCCAGCAATCAGAGCCCGCTTGGCAGACAGTGGCTGCGCGACCAGCGAAAAAGGCGATACCCCTTGCAGGGGACTTCAACGCATGGGCCCTTGACTGGGGGAGCGCGGTTACCAATGCGAGAGGACGCTCGCTTCTGGAAGCCTTTGCATCACTGGACGTAGCCCTTCTGAACAGAGGGTCCCGCTTCACATTCAGCAGTACAAGAGGCGGGTCCGTCATAGACCTCACCTTCGTAAGCGGTGGGCTATTTAGGTCTTCATCATGGAGCGTTGGCGAAATCTACACGGGCAGCGACCACGCGGCGATAATATTCTCGCTAGGTGTCACCCAATCCCGTCGGGTGGCGCCGCCCGATGCATTGGCAGCACACGAGTGGACCCAGAGCACAGCCCAGCGAATGGCAGACCAGCTATCCAGCTTGCTGGCTGCATCGTGCAACGCGAGCATGGCGGTAAGGAGACCTTTTAAGGGACGTCAGCAACCGGTCTTCTGGTGGAAAAGTTCTATCGGAGATATACGTAGAAGGTGCCTAGCCTCTAGGCGGCGTTACCACAGAGCAAGGAAACGAGGATTGGAGACATGGCCGCAACTATGGGCAGCCTATAGCGCATGTAGGAGGGAGTTGAAGAAGGCTATATATGAAGCGAAGCGGCAAGTGTACCTCAGTCTCTGCGACACGGCCGATCAGGACCCTTGGGGCAAGGCGTATAAGATCGTGGTCAAGCGAGTCTACGCCAACAGATTCTCTCTTCCAGCGAGTTGGAACGTATTGTCTGCGATCTCTTCCCCCAGCGTGCTGACTCCCTAAACTGTAGGCGCGTTGAACATGTTGATTCCCGCTACCACGTCCCAGTCACCACCGATGAAGTGCTTGCGGCCGCCAGGTCGCTGAAACAAAACAAGGCCACGGGCCCTGATTGCATCCCCAACCGTACACTTCGGTTGGCAATGGCAACTCGCCCGGAATTATTCGCGGCAACCTTCGACCAGTGCCTGAAGGAGGGAGTATTCCCATCTCAGTGGAAGCTGCAAAAGCTAGTGCTGCTCCTCAAGCCTGGGAAACCAGCAGAGGTAGCGTCATCATTTCGCCCAATCTGCCTCGTGGACTCCGAGGGTAAGGTGCTGGCCTGTCCGCAAATCAGTATGGAGACGCGGTCAACAGAGTAGTGAGTACAGCGGCCGATGCTATTAAGGGCTCTCGATGGAAAGGAGGTGCGAAGGAATACTGCCTGGTGATCACTGTGGATGTGAAGAATGCCTTCAACACGGCGGATTGGGGCTGCATTCTTGATGCTGCCAGAAGCTTCGGGATTCCTTCGTACCTGTACGAGGTGATATGGAGCTTCTTTTCAGGGAGAAAGCTGGTATACGCTGCGTCGAGAGGATCCGTTCAACGGCAGGTGTCCGCAGGAGTGCCTCAGGGCTCGGTTCTGGGTCCGCTTCTGTGGAACATCATGTACGATGGCATCCTTCGACTGGACATGCCGAGTAGGTGTCAGCTAGTCGGCTACGCGAACGATGTTGCGGTTGTAGTGGTGGGCAAGAATCTGAAGGATGTAGAGTCAATGGCAAATACAGCCATTGCATCCGGCTAGAGCAATTCGCTACCTAGTAGTGTGGCTCGACACAAGATTGTGTTTCCGAGAACACCTAATGGCGGTACAGCGGAAGGCAGGGGAATCGGGTAGAGCACTCGCCAGGATTATGCTCAACACAAGAGGGCCCAGACAGGAGCGGTGAATGTTGCTGATGAGTGTGGTAAAATCACAAATACTGTACGCAGCCCAGATCTGGCACCGGCCATGGAGGTCGAAAGCTACCGCTGCCTCATCAGTCCGACTTATCGACTCTGCGCTCTCAGAGTCTCCAGCGTCTTTAGGACTGTTTCGGAGGATGCAGCCCTACTAGTCGCTGGCATGGTGCCCATCGACATCCTAGCAGACGCAGTTCGGGTCACTACAGAGGCCACCAGCAGGGGCATTCCGAAGAACGTCGAAAAAGCAGACGCTAGAAGGCTCGCTGTGAGGAAATGGCAGGAGCGATGGGATGCTGCAATAAATGGCAGATGGACGCATCGTCTCATCCCAAATATTGAGGCTTGGGTCGGTAGAAAGCACGGGCAGGTGAACTTCTACCTCACGCAGGTGCTGAGCGGACATGGCTGCTTCCGCAAATACCTAAATAGGTTTGGCCACGACCACTCTCCAATGTGTCCTGCGTGCCCTGAAGGAGCAATTGAGGACGCCCACCACGTTATTTTCAGTCCCTGCCGCTTTAGTGTGGATAGACAGCGGGTGGAGCAAGCGATTGGACAATCCCTATCGGAGGCCAGCCTGGTACCCAGCATGCTGAAAAGCGAGGCTAACTGGGCGGCGGTGAGCGCATACATTGGAGTCGTCATGCGCGAACTTAGAAGACTGGAGAGAGAGAGGGTCGGATCCGCCTAGAAGCTGCCATAACCCCGGCGAAGCAATTCCCAATGGGACGTACCGCCGGGCGAGCATCTTTTATGTATTCATGTTCCTTTCAGTTTGTTGTATTTTGTTGGTTTATACGTTATTATGTTAAGAAATGAATTAACAAAAAAAAAAAAAAACAGTAATTATCCTGATTTTATTATATATTTTATATATCTGTGCAAAACATTGTGTTGTGTTTCATAGCTACAAAATAATATATTTACCACAAGGTAGATGCTTGCTTGTGGGTATTTTATACGTATATTTATAAATATGTATTTTCTTATATTGCACTGCCGTCATAACTAAACAATTTGCAATTGAACTTTCTTTTGGCTTAGTAAGCCCTTTGAATTTTCGTAGTCAGTTAACTTATTAAGAAAAAACACATCATCATGATGGTAGTCAGTATCAACAACAAAAACATCTACAACCTCTTCAAAGTAATACCGCCTGTTTTGTAGAGTATCAACCAATAACAAGGGTGAAACTCTGATTAGACCCAAATTTGATGGACAAATTGATAAAGAAAACTCAATCTTTTCCGCCGGTTGTAATGTCTCCAACATAAAATCAGCAGATCCAGTATAGCTGTTTGTCAACAATTTAGTATCAAGACAGATATGCAATTTCATAGGATGTTCGGAACTATTTATAACTATACACAAAAAGGAAAATATTCATCCAATTTTAATTATATTTTTAGCATATAGCACTTCCAAACAAAGATCTTTGTAGTCGAAAGGCTGATGGGCTGAGGCAATCGTAAAGTAGATAGTGAGCGAGACAGACCGACACGCAGCGGCCGTACCTATCTGGTCGACTCACTCGTTGGCAACTAAGGCAGAAGAGTTGATTCAAAAAAGCACTCGCAATCGTACTCTCGCCTCGATCACATCGCCCACCTAAATTTATCACTGAGGCCATTATCATAATAATAAATATATGTATTCTTAACACAAAGAAACATTGTTAATAAATAAGACTAACTAAGGAAACACATCCGTATAATATCGAATTAAATAAACAGGGAAGTAAAATCCCACAAACTGGAGGCTCAACCGAGATTTTGGCCCAAGACAATTAGTGAAATTTGTCTGTGTGTGAAGTTCGCAGTTGAACAGAAAATTGTTAAAATTGCATGCATTAACGTAATACATATACAAAGTGAAGGTTGGCGAACGAATTTCACAAGAAGCAACCAATACAAGTTCAAAAAGTAGTGGAAGTTGGTGTGACTGTACGAGAGTCGACGATTGGATGGCGAGACGGTGAGCGGTCGGACGACGCAAGAAGAGCGTCACTAAGAATTTTGGCGCCGATTTAGACAAAAGCCGGCGGCCGAAGCTGGAAACAGCTCGAGAAGGGTGGCAACTCGAGAGGAAAAGAGAAAGCAGACAGCAGACACGAAGTTGATGATAACTAGTGTTTATTGTGGAACTGCTTCCACCTACTGTCTGCACAGTAGGCGCGAATGATAACCAGTGTCTACTGTGGAAGCAGACAGACCAAGGAAGCAGACACGAAGTTGATGATAACTAGTGTTTACTGTGGAAGCCGACAGACCAAGGAAGCAGACACGAAGTTGATGATAACTAGAGTTCACTGTGGAAGCGGAAAACCAAAAGAGCAGACGACGCCGACAAGACCAAACGAAAAGAAGGCAGCGGACACGAAGCTGAGACAATTTGGTGTGAAAGCAGACAAAGAGAGACCAAGTGTGTGGAAAACAACAGAGTGAGTTGCGACAGCAGAGTGAGTTGCGACAGCAGAGTGAGTAGCAACAAAGAGCGAACCGAACATTCGCAAGAATTCTGAGTGAGTTGCGACAACGACATTGAGTTGCTACATAGAGCAAGACGACTACAGTTGGGTGAGCTGTTTTTATACCCTTGCAAAAAGGGTATATTAATTTTGGTCAGAAGTGTGCAACGCATAGAAGCAAGCATCTCCGACCATATAAAGTATATATATTCTTGATCAGCACGACGAGACGAGTTCAAATAGCCATGTGCGTCCGTCCGTCTGTCCGTCCATCTGGATCGATGCGAACTCCTCCTAGACCGTTAGAGCTACAGAGAAATTTTGCATGTAGGCTTGTATATACTGCAGGGTTTGTATATCTCAGATTCAGCCGGATCGGACGACTATATCATATAGCTCCCATACAAACGTCAAAGTCACGAACAGTGACTTTTCTGAATAACTTCGCTATTTTCTGAGCTATCGTCATGAAATTTAAGCCTATTACACCTATAAACAACTGTGCCAAATTTGATCAAGATCGGGTGACTATATCATATACCTCCCATAGGAACAATTGGTCGAAAACAGTGACTTTTGTCAATAACTTCGTTACTTTTAATGGGAATGCTTTCAAATTAAACATTTGATGGTTAAAATATACCTGTTAATGAATGTGCCGAATTTGGTAAAGATCGTGTAACTATATCATATAGCTCCCATAGAAACGATCGGTGGAAAACAGTGACTTTCATCAAAAAGTTCGTTATATCCTATGCTAAGATTGAAGACCGTTTGATGGCTATGGGTAAAGAAAGAATTACCAAAACATTTGCAAGGGTATACAAACTTCGACACGGTCGAAGTTAACCCCGGCCCTCTGGTTTTTATTGTTTTGAGTGTGAGTTACTTTGCTGGCACGACGAGACCTGACCAGTGGCAGAAATATTGACGAAATTGATACGAGGTGCAGAGAGCACATTTCTAAGAATCGTCTGAATAATCCATAAGCTACCCCAATTTGACCTACATTAACATAGTGTCTAAATTTCGCTAAGTTTGATTGAAATTTGATTAATTGTTACTAACCATACATTAATATACCAATCTAGTTAAGGAATATACGTACAGGTAATTGTGTGAAATGGATCGAGGTGAGATTCTAACATTGCGTATTGAGGAGTTGCGCAGTAAATTAAGTGAGTTAGGGCTACAGACTACAGGCCTTAAAGCTGAGCTGTTAACGCGTCTTCTCGCTCATTACGATCAAATACAAACCGAGAATGATGGGCAAGAGGCAGATTTTGCATCAGTTAGAACAATTCGAGAAGTCCCGAACACAGATGGGCAAAGGTCATGGTTTACACTAAAAGGTGTGGAGGGAAGCGTTTAGGGAATTAGAAGAATGCGCCTTAACCGTACAGTGGAGTCAGTTACGGCTTTTTGTGTATGCAAAGCACATGATGAGAGACTGTAACAAGAAAACGTTTACTTTTTTTAAGTGTGGCGAAACAGTCCATCGTTCATTTGAATGCAAGGGAAAAGATACCACTAAAGCTGAAAGAACCAATGTTGTAGAGGATGAATTAGTAAAACCATCCGGTAAATTTACTGATACGGGTTTGGAGTTGAAAGAAGTAACTTATAAAACGATTATGGTCTAATTGATACAGGAGCAAATCTGAACCTCATACGTAAGAGCGTGTCAAACTCGGAATTAAGTCATTAACAGGATACTCGAAGAGCCTTACGGGCATTGGTGGAAGTCATGTCATGACGTTTGGTGTCATGATAGATGACATAGAGATGGAAGTCGAGTTTCATATCGTTCCTGATGAGGACATGGCATATCAGGCAATTTTAGGTAGAACCATATTAGATCACGTCGATTTGGTTGTTTCAAAGAAAGGTACAAAGTTTGTAAGCATCAAGAGAAAAGAATCACTGTGTAAGGCGAATGGATCTTGTGATGCGTTGTTTAAGGAATTTGAAAGCATGTGTATGCATAGTGCAGAACAGAATAAAGTGGAAATCAAGAGTGACTTGTCACATATCAGTGCAGAAACTGCTAGTGAAGTTAATTAAAAGTTATAAACCTATTAGAAATACAAACACTCCTATAGAAATGAAGATTGTACTAACCCATGAGTTGCCAGTTTATCAGCATCCAAGGCGTCTAGTAGAGTCCGATCAAAACATTGTTGACAGTACAGTACAAGAATGGTTGGAGGAAAAGATAATAAAGCCAAGTTTTTCCGAATATGCTTCGCCTGTTGTACTTGTAACAAAGAAGAATGGGAAAAAGCGTCTGTGCTGCGATTACAAAAAACTAAATGAGAAAGTGTTCCGAGATAATTTTCCTATGCCACAGATGGATACTGTATTAGAAAAACTTCAATGTGCGCTATTTTTTACTACTCTAGATCTATCAAATGGTTTTTTCCATGTTCTTGTTGAGAAAAAGTCTCAGAAGTACACAGCATTTGTAACGCAGAATGGTCAGTATGAATACCTATACGTACCATTGGAATTTCCAACTCCCCAGCAGTTTTTTAAAAGATTTATAATGGCAGTGATGGGAGAATCAGTAAAGAATGATGCAGTGGTGTATGTGGACGATATAATTATACCAAGTGTTAGTGCGGATGATGGTCTAAGTTAACCTAATAGGATGTTAAAGATAGCTGCGGAAAATGGGTTGAGAATAAACTGGAACAAATGTCAAATACTGCAGGCTACTTAGTTAAAAGTAGAAGCATTAAGCCAAGTGAAGAGAAGACTAATGCTGTTTCAAGATTCCCAATCCCACACGATACTTACTTCTTATCAACGATTTTTAGGGTTGGCATTTATTTTCGTAAGTTTATCGAAGGATACGCAGTAACAGCTAATCCTTTGACTGACATTTTGCGAAAAGAGAACAAGTTCGAGTTTAAAGAATTGCAAATGGTAGCGTTCGAGCAATTGAAGTTAGCATTGACCAAAGGTCCCGTTTTAATGTTATACAATCCTAAGCTAGAGACTGAGATTCATACTGATGCCTCGAAACATGGGTTCGGAGCTGCGCTTTTACAGAAAGATTCAGAAGATGGTTTATTTCATCCGGTACAGTATATGAGTCGGAAAACTAAACCTTGCGAAGAGAAGTACGATTCATATGAACTTGAGGTTTAAGCGGTTATAGCATTAATAAAGTGGCGTGTATATGTGTTAGGGGTGAAATTTAAGATTGTCACAGATTGTAATGCTTTCACGATGACAATGAAAAAGAAAGAGGTTCCGTTACGTGTAGCACGTTGGGAAATTTACTTACAAGATTTCGATTACCAGATTGAACATCGTTCAGGTTCAAAGATGCGGCATGTGGTAGCCTTGAGCCGTTTTCTGCTAACCGACACCATAACCTATAGACTGAAGGAAGCACAGTTGTCACATGATTGGACTAAATTAATCAGGAGCTTGGTTCAGGAGAAGGGATATGAAGATTTTTACATTGAAAATGAAATATTGTTAAAGAACCCCAATAAAGAACTTATAGTCGTTCCCTCGCAGATGGAAAAGGAAATAATGCAGATTGCACACAAACAAGGACATTTTGGAGCTAGAAAGACTCAGGATATCGTAGAAAAATAGTATTATATTCCAAAGTTAAAAGAAAATGTAGCCCGTGTTGGTGAGTCTTGCGTAGAATGTCTTATTGTTAATGCCAAAACCGGTAAAAAGGAAGGATATTTCATGCCAATAAGCAAAGGAGATCAGCCATTGATGACATATCACATTGATCACGTTGGCCCGATGGAGGTCACAATCATATACTTGTTATTGTTGATGGTTTCTCTAAGTTTGTATGGTTGTATCCGACTCGTGGTACTGGAGTCGATGAAGTAGTAGTTGTCTTGAAAAGCAGGCCATAATTTTTGGTAACCCGGTGAGAATAATTTCTGACAGGGGAGCAGCATTCACATCCAATGCGTTTAAGGAATATTGTAACACACAGGATATACAGAATTTACTGATAGCAACAGGTGTACCCCGTGGCAACGACCAAGTAGAAAGGATGCATAAGATAATAGTTCCGATAATTTCAAAGTTAAGCCAAGTGAATGAGGGAAACTGGTACAAGAATGTAGGACGTGTGCAGCAACTTGTTAATAATACTGCCCCAAGAAGTACAAAAGTTACACCTTTTAGGATATTGACAGGAATAGAGATGCGTAGTCCTAGTGATCCTGAAATAAAAAAGCTGATAACCGATTCGTTAAAAGAAGAATTAGACTGTGGTCGTGAAGAGATTAGAGCGGAGGCTCGAAAGAATATCGATGAAATACAATAAGAAATGAAAAGGACGATTGACAAAAACAGGAAATGGGAAAGAAAATATAATTTAAACGACTTAGTGGCGATTAAACGTACGCAGTATGGGACAGGACGAAAGTAGAGAGGTAAATACTTAGGACAATATAAAGTCACAAAGGTGAATAGGCACGGTCGATACGAACTTGAGAAAGTTGGCGATAGTGAAGGACCTTGTAAGACATCAACAGTGGCTGAGTTTATGAAGACTTGGCTAGGATCATTCGGGTCGAATAACTTGTCAGGACAGCCGATTGTAGGAAATGAAGTGTCAGGCGGGCATAATCATGGCAATCGTAAAGTAGGTAGTGAGCGAGGCAGAACGACACGCAGCGGCCGTACCTATCTGGTCGACTCACTCATTGGCAGCTAAGGCAGAAGGGTTGATTCAAAAAAGCACTCGCAGTCGTACTCTCGCCTCGATCACATCGCCCACCCAAATTTATCACTGAGGCCATTATCATAATAATAAATATATGTATTCTTAACACAAAGAAACATTGTTAATAAATAAGACTAACTAAGGAAACACATCCGTATAACATCGAATTAAATAAACAGAGAGTTAAAATCCCACATATATTATATTATTAACTAAAATACCTACCAAACGTTGCAATTGACATGTTTGCAATCTACCTCTTTCACCCAGATTAGATCGCCAAACAATATCAAGCTTACCCACATTGGTAAATTGACGCAATGCTTTGGAGCATCTTGCAATATTGGATTTGGGCTGTGAATTTGAGTGTTTAAGGATGTGACTGTGTAATGTTCCGAGAAGTTCAATTCGAGTTTTTCTAGGCAAAAAGGTCCAGAGTAACATTTTGTATTTGAGCTTCTAGATATATTTCATCCATTTCCGCATTGTAGAATTTGGTCTTTACGTCAAGTGGTTTAAGTTCTTGAAATTTGAAAAATTTCCGTAATGATTGGGCAAATCCAGCAGGACTAGTGTAGTTGACTTCGCAAACCAGTCTGAATATATATATATTAATAAAAGATCAACAGGTATATACAGTCACTCAATTTTTTGATCACGCAACTAAACTAAAATCTTAACACGAGTTAGAACATAATATTAAAAGGTTTACGCTAATTTTTTAATCAGATAATAAATACAGATGTTTTGGATATTGTATAAAATAATTTCTACACCATGCACGCATAGGGTGAAAAGGTATATAAAAGTCGACAAAATGTATGTAAGAGACAGAAAGAAGCATTTTCGATCCCATAAACTATATATATTTTTGATCAGGATCAACAGCCGAATCGATATAGCTGCCCGAATGAGCACGTACGTAGATCTCGGAGACAATATGTACGTCACCAAATTTGGTAAATAGACTTTTTTAGTATTCGCGCAGATTAAAATTATTTAAAATTTTTGCCACGCCCACTTTTTATGCTAAGTATGTATATCATTAAACATAATAAGTTTCCTACAACCGTTGTGATTTTAATATTTTATTCAAATTTTGGGCCAAGATTCATAGAAAAATCTAAAAAATGTTCTTAAAGTTGATCAATATCATTATCAGCATAAGTAATATAGACACTTAAAATAAGCAACTGCTTCTGTCGGCCGTGAAATTCGAGAAATGCGTTTGCAGGTTTTTTTCACGCTTAAAGAGAAAATCAAGAGATCTGAACATGTGGAAAGAGTTTGTAAAATTTGCAATTCTATTGTTCTTCTTGGCGTGAAGGTTTGGCTTATATATTTATATAGCAATCAGCAACCGTGTAATACTGTGTGTTACCGCTTTCGGTAGCTAACCTTACTTTCTGATTCGTACTCCTCTTTGTGGATGCATAAATGAGACATTCAAATCGCGCAAACGATTTTTGTGTTGTTATTGGAGCTATTCCCTATTATTCAAAGGGTCCTTTGCATCTACCATCTAAAAAAATGAACTTAAAAACATTCAAATTGGTCTTATATGTTTTGGTGCAATTAAAAAAAAAAAAAAACGCCTACTATTCACTTATAATTTCGTATCCAATACACCTGGAGCACTGTGCACTACATGCGCCTGCTACATACTTCATTCCTAATTCGTTGTTTCCTGCTATTTTAAAATCTCGTCCATATACAAAAATATGAGGTTATGCGCTAAAAAGTTAAATTCCAAGAAAACTGATTATTTGTGGACATTGAGACTTTTATATACAACAAAGAATTTATTATACTATACAATAGTGAAAGTTTTCGACTGAACACTGGTAGACTTTTTTTTATAAGTCTCTCTAAAGTTGAGATTTCGTAACAAGTTTTGTTTTTGAGAGTCGCTCAGAATTACACAGATTTTAAGACACGCACCTAAATTTATAACAAATCAAATCTACTAACACATAGTACAAGTCCGATTATTCGAATTGCATCTTCAGTTTTATCAATAACGTTTTTCTTTTAAAAGTTATATACACTCAAAGTCCAGCAACAATTTGCACCAAATGAAAGCAGTTTTGTTTTGTTCCCAACACTTGTTTTCGACAGCGATATTCTCTCCAGTGTTGAACAAATTTTGAAAATATTTGGGTTTCAAAAACTTTTAGAGCACTTAAGTGCTCAAAAAACGTCTGAACACTCCATAGTGCGTTGTGACGAGTCACAATACATGACATGAGCTTTGCAATTCCCCTTTTGTTATATTTACGTTAAACTACGCCCATGGAGGGCATATTAAAATAGTGCAATATAAGATTAACTGCAGTTGTTTTTTTTTTTACAGAATGCTCACGATCTACGCCTCTCTCTTTCTGGTTACCGACATGGCGCGTCAGCGTCGGAGCGATCCTCGCGGGCGGGCCAATCTCTCAGCATCGGCCGCTGAGTCGCATGCCGACGACAAAAGGAAAAGCAAAGAACTGGAAAGCAAAAGAGCGACTGAGATCGTGCCGCGTGCCAAAGCTCGAGACGCATCGTATTTTTCACCGTTAGGATATAAGTAGGCAGAGCAAGGGTGAATTTAGGCATAGAGCGTGAGAAAATCAGTTAGTGAGTGACCATTTGAGTGTGCAGAGTGTGCAGAGTGTGCCGCATTTAATTTTTTTTTGTTGTTCTCTCTCATTGCTTCTGCAGTTGCTCCCCTCATCGCCCCCATCATACCATCAGTGCTAGTGGTTTTGTTGTTCTCTCTGCTTTGTGCTTGTACTCAGCTTCTCTCCCGCGTAGGGCCGCCTCTCAAAGCTCGGCTTATAACTGTTCTTTAAATTTTTCTATATATTTTTACATATATTTTTTTTGCCTTGTGTTTCTTTTGGCTTTTCAATGGCTTGTTGTCTACCTACTTGCAAGCATTCTTCTTCGTTTAAAATTTTTTTCTTTAAATAAAGTGGCCAAACAGCTGTCTATTGAGTGTGACTCTAGCATACATTTATTGTCGCAATTCAAGTTTGTTCCACCTTCTGAGAAGTTGCCCAAGAAATGTACCCTTGAGTTGCCTCATAAGCAGTCGCCAGCACTCTCTATTACATCTTCTCCCATTTTACTTTCGCCTACACCATCTTCTTGTCCCTCTTTATGCTCTTCTTTTCAAATTGAAGTACCCATTACAAGCCCTATCCCTTACGGGAACTCTGATCAATTACAGGATCATGCTGTCTCTCAATCACTTGCGGATCCCAATGCTCCTTCGCCTCCACTAACTGTAGTGCCTCATCGCAAACAAATATTTATCTCTAGGCTTGCTCCAGATACTTCTGAGTCGTCTGTGGCAGCTTACATTGGTAATATATGCCCTGCTATGGTTGTAATTCAAAAGTTTAAGTTTTCTAAGTTCTCTTAAGTTTCTCGCGAAATCTCCTCTTTCAAAATTACAGTACCAAATGAGTATTTCTCAGCTGTGGTTGACCCTAATTTTTGGCCAGAGGGCCTAGTTGTACACGAGTTTGCGCCCAATAAGCGCTCCTGTCCGTTGCCCGTCCACCTTCCTAATTTATCTTCTGCTTCCAAAAACTAATAACGTCTAGTCTTTGCATTTATTATCAAAATGTTAGAGGACTTCTTACCAAGCTCTCGAAACTGTTCTGTGATAGCCAAACCTTTTTGGCAGACATATTAGCTTTCTCTGAAACTTGGCTTAACTCCTCTGTTTTGGATAATGAAATTCGTTCTAATAACTTAATTTCTTATAGGCTTGATCGTGTTGGTCGTCGTGGCGGTGGAGAACTTATTGCTGTCAACTCGAATATGTGTTCAACTGTTGTGCCGATCGATCTCCCCTTAGGTGTTGAGTTTATTTGCGTCGAAGTTACATGTTCTAACTTTAGCATATATATCTTTTGTTCATATATTCCTCCAGCTTCTGATATCATGATCTACATGCACTATGCTGATGCATTGCGAACTATTTTTAGTCGTCTTAAAGTCGTGATTTTCTCATAGTGTTAGGTGATTTTAACTTGCCTTATATTTCTTGGCTTGTTGATGATAATCTATCTTTCTTAATTCCTTCATCTCAACATTTTTTTCTTGATAGCCTACTTGAATGTCGGATATATCAGTTGAATTATTTTCTTAACTCTTCTAAAAGAATCCTTGATCTTGTTTTCGTCTCGGATCTCACTGTTAGTGCTGTATCACAAACACAGCCCCTAGTGACGCCTGAAGATCCTTATCACCCTACCATTGAATTTTTTATTCAATTCCGTTACTAATTTATTTAATAACATCTCAAATTCCCGACGTAGATGTTTTCGTAAAACAAATTTCAATCTACCATTTGGTCATTTCTATTTGAGTGCTGTGATATAGATTGTGCAGTGAATTTTTTCTATTCTGCTCTTAATTCTCTAATTGATAAATGTGTTCCTTATGTGAATGTCTTTACCGTCTCCAGTACGCCAGTCTGGTTCACACGTAGACTCTCTAATCTCCGTAACATTCAATCGAGATATTTTAAAAGATTGAAAAAATGGTTCGCGACTTGACTATGCAAATTATTGTGTAGCCAAATCTCAGTTTTGTCTTTTAAATACTCAATACTACAATAATTATATCGTTCGCTGTAAGGTTGCATTTTATAAGAACTCCAAAAGATTTTACAACTTTGTTAATTCCAAAAGACGCTCTAATTAACTACCTTCCACCTTCAGACTTAATGACCAGACTGCTAATAACGATTCAGATATTGCAGATCCGTTTGCTAAATTCTTTTAGTCGACTTATTCTACTACTGTTTCGGATGCCACATCCTATCCCTTTTCAATCCCACATTTAAATTATATGTTTTTTCCTAGTATTACTGAAGACTGTATTATCCCTAGCTTGTCATGTATGACGTCTTCCTTCGTACCCGGGCCTGATAATATACCTAGTTGCATCCTTAAAATGTGTTCGATTTCCCTATCTAAGGCTTTATCTCGGTTATTCTTTATATCGAGTGAAACTTGTAGCTTTCCTGATATTTGGAAGGAGTCTTTTATTATTCTGCTTTTTAAAAAGGGTAGCAAGTCGGATATTTAATACCTAAGCTGTTTGAGAAAATTATTACATTTTCCCTTCAACATCCAGATCCACTATTTCTCCTTGTCAGCGTGGCTTCATGAAAGGTCGTCCGTCGCTTACCAACCTTTTAGAATTGACTACCCTTGTACACCATGGCTTCCGTAAAAAGTGTCAAACTGATGTTATTTATACTGACTTTAGTAAGGCTTTCGATACGGTTGATCATTCTATGCTTCTCACGAAAATTAACATCATGGGTTTTTCTCCGAAACTATTGGCTTCGAAACTATTGCCCACTGTTATTTATCTTGTTTATAAATGATTTGCCTCTGGCCTTGGCTCATTCACGCGTGCTCATGTTTGCGGATGACGTCAAGATTTGTTATTCATATAATGATCCTTATTTCCAACAGTACTTGCAATCAGATCTCGATGCGTTCTGTGATTGGTGCCACGTTAATAAATTACACCTTTATGCCTCTAAGTGCTCTTTTATGACTTTCAGTCGTTTGTCGCCGTTCCTGGCTCATTACTCTATTAAGTCTGTTCTGTTAGATTGTGTACCATAATTCAAAGACTTAGGCGTTATGTTTGACCCAAAACTTTCATTTAATGTTCATATATCTTCAATTGTCAATAGAGCATGCAGTCTTCTTGGCTTCATTAAACGTTGGGCCAAAGAATTTGATGATCCCTATGTAACAAAGGTTTTATACACTTCGTTAGTTCGCCCTACTCTAGAATATTGCTCGCCAGTATGGAACCGTAGTATGGAAGCGTAGTATTGAATGGGTACAGAAGCAATTCCTTAAGTTCGCGTTAAGCGGTCTTAATTGGGACCCGAGTCTTCGCCTACCTTCTTATTCTGACAGACTTCTTCTTATTAATCTTCCTTCACTTTACAACCGTAGTCTCGTATTTGGCATTCTCTTTCTCCATAAACTAGTCAACGGCGAAGCCATTTCTACTAATTTACTAGATACGCTATATTTTTGTGTTCCCTCACGTCGAACCAGAAACTTTTTTCCTATTCGCCTTAGTAGATGTGTGACTAACTACTCTCTTCACGATCCTTTTCGTGTTCTTTGCCAATCTTTTATCAACCTTTCTCACCTTATTTCTCCTGGTCTTTCTGTCACTTCTCTTCGCGCTATACTTTTTAATTATCTACAGCAAAACCACTGAAAATATTCTATACTTGGATTGGCTGCAACTCATCCCTGAGTACATTGGCTGTGAATCGGGGCATAGCTGGCACCTTGTTGCAAATAAAACACCTCCACCGGGTCGGGGATGTTTAGTTGTGCATAAAGCTAGGCTACCTTCTTCATTTAATTATTATCTGTATTTTAGCTTAAGCTTTTTCGTGTCGACGACTGCTGTGTTAGTTGACGTAAATAAATAAATAAATACAATCAGTTCGTACAAATAAAAAAAAAATTAAAAAAAAAAATAGTAGATTCATTTTCAAAAAACGGATTTGTCGTGATTTATTCCCACCGCCTTCTATAAGTTTCTCTTCAAAAACCCAAACAAATTCTGTTTCTTCGGCTTTGCCTTTACACTATGATTGGATTTCACATTAGTAATTCGAACATTATTTCAAAAGAGTAACCTTTTCTTACTTCTTCCTTCTGCATCCACATACACAATTTCACAGTAATTATCCTGATTTTATTATATATTTTATTTATCTGTGCAAAAAATTGTGTTGCGTTTCATAGCTACAAAATAATATATTTACCACAAGGTAGATGCTTGCTTGTGTGTATTTTATACGTATATTTATAAATATGTATTTTCTTATATTGCACTGCCGTCATAACTAAACAATTTGCAATTGAACTTTCTTTTGGCTTAGTAAGCCCTGTGAATTTTCGTAGTCAGTTAACTTATTAAGAAAAAACACATCATCATGATGGTAGTCAGTATCAACAACAAAAACATCTACAACCTCTTCAAAGTAATACCGCCTGTTTTGTAGAGTATCAACCAATAACAAGGGTGATACTCTGATTAGGCCCAAATTCGATGGACAAATTGATGAAGAAAACTCAGTCATATTCTCCGGTTGTAATGTCTCCAAAATAAAATCAGCAGATCCAGTATAGCTGTTTGTCAACAATTTAGTATCAAGACAGATATGCAATTTCATAGGATGTTCGGAACTATTTATAACTCTACACAAAAAGGAAAATATTGATCCAATTTTAATTATATTTATAGCATCTAGCACTTCCAAATAAAGATCTTTGTAGTCGAAAGGCTGAAAAAAAATTTTTAGCGACATATATTATATTATTAAATAAAATACCTACCAAACGTTGCAATTGACTTGTTTGCAATCTACCTCTTCACCTCTTGGTAAATTGACGCAATGCTTTGGAGATGCTCCAATAGTTGATTTGGGCTGTGAATTTATATTATGTACAAATGCACTTGTAAGTTTTAAACATTTCTCACATACCTTTATGCAGTAAAGAAACTGACAGCTATTGTTAGGCTGCGGCATGTGTTTAGAGGTTAACACGGACTCTCCATTTGGAAGAGTGTTTAAGGATGTGACTGTGTAATGTTCCGAGATGTCCAATTCGACTTTTTCTAGGCAAAAAGGTCCAGAGTAACATTTTGTATTTGAGCTTCTAGATATATTTCATCCATTTCCGCATTATAGAATTTGGTCTTTACGTCAAGTGGTACTTGTAAGTACTTGAAATTTGAAAAATTTCCGTAATGATTGGGCAAATCCAGCAGGACTAGTGTAGTTGACTTCGCAAACCAGTCTGAATATATATATATTAATAAAAGATCAACAGGTATATACAGTCACTCAATTTTTTGATCACGCAACTAAACTAAAATCTTAACACGAGTTAGAACATAATATTAAATGGTTTACGCTAATTTTTTAATCAGATAATAAGTACAGATGTTTCGGATATTGTATAAAATAATTTCTACACCATGCACGCATAGGGTGAAAAGGTATATTAAAGTCGACAAATGTATGTAACAGACAGAAAAAAGCATTTTCGAGCCCATCAACTATATATATTTCATATTTACGTCACCAAATTTGGTAAATAGACTTTTTTAGTATTCGCGCAGATTAAAATTATTTAAAATTTTTGCCACACCCACTTTTTATGCTAAGTATGTATATCATTAAACATAATACGTTTCCTACAACCGTTGTGATTTTAATATTTTATTCAAATTTTGGGCCAAGATTCATAGAAAAATCTAAAAAATGTTCTTAAAGTTGATCAATATCATTATCAGCATAAGTAATATAGACACTTCAAATAAGCAACTGCTTCTGTCGGCCGTGAAATTCGAGAAATGCGTTTGCAGGTTTTTTTCACGCTTAAAGAGAAAATCAAGAGATCTGAACATGTGGAAAGAGTTTGTAAAATCTGCGATTCTATTGTTCTTCTTGGCGTGAAGGTTTGGCTTATATATTTATATAGCAATCAGCAACCGTGTAATACTGTGTGTTACCGCTTTCGGTAGCTAACCTTACTTTCTGATTCGTACTCCTCTTTGTGGATGCATAAATGAGACATTCAAATCGCGCAAACGATTTTTGTGTTGTTATTGGAGCTATTCCCTATTATTCAAAGGGTCCTTTGCATCTACCATCTAAAAAAATGAACTTAAAAACATTCAAATTGGTCTTATATGTTTTGGTGCAATTAAAAAAAAAAAAAAAAAACGCCTACTATTCACTTATAATTTCGTATCCAATACACCTGGAGCACTGTGCACTACATGCGCCTGCAACCTATGAACATTAACTCTATATACTTCATTCCTAATTCGTTGTTTCCTGCTATTTTAAAATCTCGTCCATATACAAGAATATGAGGTTATGCGCTAAAAAGTTAAATTCCAAGAAAACTGATTATTTGTGGACATTGAGACTTTTATATACAACAAAGAATTTATTATACTATACAATAGTGAAAGTTTTCGACTGAACACTGGTAGACTTTTTTTTATAAGTCTCTAAAGTTGAGATTTTTCATAACAAGTTTTGTTTTTGAGAGTCGCTCAGAATTACACAGATTTTAAGACACGCACCTAAATTTATAACAAATCAAGCCTACTAACACATAGTACAAGTCCGATTATTCGAATTGCATCTTCAGTTTTATTAATAACGTTTTTCTTTTAAAAGTTATATACACTCAAAGTCCAGCAACAATTTGCACCAAATATTCTCTCCAGTGTTGAACAAATTTTGAAAATATTTGGGTTTCAAAAACTTTTAGAGCACTTAAGTGCTCAAAAAACGTCTGAACACTCCATAGTGCTTTGTGACGAGTCACAATACATGACATGAGCTTTGCAATTCCCCTTTTGTTATATTTAAGTTAAACTACGCCCATGGAGGGCATATTAAAATAGTGCAATATGAGATTAACTGCAGTTGTTTTTTTTTTACAGAATGCTCACGATCTACGCCTCTCTCTTTCTGGTTACCGACATGGCGCATCAGCGTCGGAGCGATCCTCGCGGGCGGGCCAATCTCTCAGCATCGGCCGCTGAGTCGCATGCCGACGACAAAAGGAAAAGCAAAGAACTGGAAAGCAAAAGAGCGACGGAGATCGTGCCGCGTGCCAAAGCTCGAGACGCATCGTATTTTTCACCGTTAGGATATAAGTAGGCAGAGCAAGGGTGAATTTAGGCATAGAGCGTGAGAAAATCAGTTAGTGAGTGACCATTTGAGTGTGCAGAGTGTGCCGCATTTAATTTTTTTTGTTGTTCTCTCTCGTCATTGCTTCTGCAGTTGCTCCCCTCATCGCCCCCATCATACCATCAGTGCTAGTGGTTTTGTTGTTCTCTCTGCTTTGTGCTTGTGCTCAGCTTCTCTCCCACTTTTGTAAGGCCGCCTCTCAAAGCTCGGTTTATAACTGTTCTTTAAATTTTTCTATATATTTTTACATATATTTTTTTTGCCTTGTGTTTCTTTTGGCTTTTCAATGGCTTGTTGTCTACCTACTTGCAAGCATTCTTCTTCGTTTAAAATTTCTTTCTTTAAATAAAGTGGCCAAACAGCTGTCTATTGTCAGCTGTCTAGCATACATTTATTGTCGCAATTCAAGTTTGTTCCACCTTCTGAGAAATTGCCCAAGAAATGTACCCTTGAGTTGCCTCATAAGCAACTTCCGCCTACACCATCTTCTTGTCCCTCTTTATGATCTTCTTTTCAAATTGAAGTACCCATTACAAGCCCTATCCCTCACGGGAACTCTGATCAATTACAGGATCATGCTGGCTCTCAATCACTTGCGAATCCCAATGCTCCTCCGCCTCCACTAACTGTAGTGCCTCATCGCAAACAATTATTTACATTGGTAATATATGCCCTGCTAAGGTTTTAATTCAAAAGTTTAAGTTTTCTAAGTTCTCTTAAGTTTCTCGCGAAATCTCCTCTTTCAAAATTACAGTACCAAATGAGTATTTCTCAGCTGTGGTTGACCCTAATTTTTGGCCAGAGGGCCTAGTTGTACACGAGTTTGCGCCCAATAAGCGCTCCTGTCCGTTGCCCGTCCACCTTTCTAATTTATCTTCTGCTTCCAAAAACTAATAACGTCTAGTCTTTGCATTTATTATCAAAATGTTAGAGGACTTCTTACCAAGCTCTCGAAACTGTTCTGTGATAGCCAAACCTTTTTGGCAGACATATTAGCTTTCTCTGAAACTTGGCTTAACTCCTCTGTTTTGGATAATGAAATTCGTTCTAATAACTTAATTTCTTATAGGCTTGATCGTGTTGGTCGTCGTGGCGGTGGAGTACTTATTGCTGTCAACTCGAATATGTGTTCAACTGTTGTGCCGATCGATCTCCCCTTAGGTGTTGAGTTTATTTGCGTCGAAGTTACATGTTCTAACTTTAGCATATATATCTTTTGTTCATATATTCCTCCAGCTTCTGATATCATGATCTACATGCACTATGCTGATGCATTGCGAACTATTTTTAGTCGTCTTAAAGTCGTGATTTTCTCATAGTGTTAGGTGATTTTAACTTGCCTTATATTTCTTGGCTTGTTGATGATAATCTAACTTTCTTAATTCCTTCATCTCAACATTTTTTTCTTGATAGCCTACTTGAATGTCGGATATATCAGTTGAATTATTTTCTTAACTCTTCTAAAAGAATCCTTGATCTTGTTTTCGTCTCGGATCTCACTGTTAGTGCTGTATCACAAACACAGCCCCTAGTGAAGCCTGAAGATCCTTATGACCCTACCATTGAAGTTACTATTTTTTACAATTCCGTTACTAATTCATTTAATAACATCTCAAATTCCCGACGTAGATGTTTTCGTAAAACAAATTTCAATCTTCTTACCATTTGGTCATTTCTATTTGAGTGCTGTGATATAGATTGTGCAGTGAATTTTTTCTATTCTGCTCTTAATTCTCTAATTGATAAATGTGTTCCTTATGTGAATGTCTTTACCGTCTCCAGTACGCCAGTCTGGTTCACACGTAGACTCTCTAATCTCCGTAACATTCAATCGAGATATTTTAAAAGATTGAAAAAATGGTTCGCGACTTGACTATGCAAATTATTGTGTAGCCAAATCTCAGTTTTGTCTTTTAAATACTCAATACTACAATAATTATATCGTTCGCTGTAAGGTTGCATTTTATAAGAACTCCAAAAGATTTTACAACTTTGTTAATTCCAAAAGACGCTCTAATTAACTACCTTCCACCTTCAGACTTAATGACCAGACTGCTAATAACGATTCAGATATTGCAGATCCGTTTGCTAAATTCTTTTAGTCGACTTATTCTACTACTGTTTCGGATGCCACATCCTATCCCTTTTCAATCCCACATTTAAATTATATGTTTTTTCCTAGTATTACTGAAGACTGTATTATCCCTAGCTTGTCATGTATGACGTCTTCCTTCGTACCCGGGCCTGATAATATACCTAGTTGCATCCTTAAAATGTGTTCGATTTCCCTATCTAAGGCTTTATCTCGGTTATTCTTTATATCGAGTGAAACTTGTAGCTTTCCTGATATTTGGAAGGAGTCTTTTATTATTCTGCTTTTTAAAAAGGGTAGCAAGTCGGATATTTAATACCTAAGCTGTTTGAGAAAATTATTACATTTTCCCTTCAACATCCAGATCCACTATTTCTCCTTGTCAGCGTGGCTTCATGAAAGGTCGTCCGTCGCTTACCAACCTTTTAGAATTGACTACCCTTGTACACCATGGCTTCCGTAAAAAGTGTCAAACTGATGTTATTTATACTGACTTTAGTAAGGCTTTCGATACGGTTGATCATTCTATGCTTCTCACGAAAATTAACATCATGGGTTTTTCTCCGAAACTATTGGCTTCGAAACTATTGCCCACTGTTATTTATCTTGTTTATAAATGATTTGCCTCTGGCCTTGGCTCATTCACGCGTGCTCATGTTTGCGGATGACGTCAAGATTTGTTATTCATATAATGATCCTTATTTCCAACAGTACTTGCAATCAGATCTCGATGCGTTCTGTGATTGGTGCCACGTTAATAAATTACACCTTTATGCCTCTAAGTGCTCTTTTATGACTTTCAGTCGTTTGTCGCCGTTCCTGGCTCATTACTCTATTAAGTCTGTTCTGTTAGATTGTGTACCATAATTCAAAGACTTAGGCGTTATGTTTGACCCAAAACTTTCATTTAATGTTCATATATCTTCAATTGTCAATAGAGCATGCAGTCTTCTTGGCTTCATTAAACGTTGGGCCAAAGAATTTGATGATCCCTATGTAACAAAGGTTTTATACACTTCGTTAGTTCGCCCTACTCTAGAATATTGCTCGCCAGTATGGAACCGTAGTATGGAAGCGTAGTATTGAATGGGTACAGAAGCAATTCCTTAAGTTCGCGTTAAGCGGTCTTAATTGGGACCCGAGTCTTCGCCTACCTTCTTATTCTGACAGACTTCTTCTTATTAATCTTCCTTCACTTTACAACCGTAGTCTCGTATTTGGCATTCTCTTTCTCCATAAACTAGTCAACGGCGAAGCCATTTCTACTAATTTACTAGATACGCTATATTTTTGTGTTCCCTCACGTCGAACCAGAAACTTTTTTCCTATTCGCCTTAGTAGATGTGTGACTAACTACTCTCTTCACGATCCTTTTCGTGTTCTTTGCCAATCTTTTATCAACCTTTCTCACCTTATTTCTCCTGGTCTTTCTGTCACTTCTCTTCGCGCTATACTTTTTAATTATCTACAGCAAAACCACTGAAAATATTCTATACTTGGATTGGCTGCAACTCATCCCTGAGTACATTGGCTGTGAATCGGGGCATAGCTGGCACCTTGTTGCAAATAAAACACCTCCACCGGGTCGGGGATGTTTAGTTGTGCATAAAGCTAGGCTACCTTCTTCATTTAATTATTATCTGTATTTTAGCTTAAGCTTTTTCGTGTCGACGACTGCTGTGTTAGTTGACGTAAATAAATAAATAAATACAATCAGTTCGTACAAATAAAAAAAAAATTAAAAAAAAAAAATAGTAGATTCATTTTCAAAAAACGGATTTGTCGTGATTTATTCCCACCGCCTTCTATAAGTTTCTCTTCAAAAACCCAAACAAATTCTGTTTCTTCGGCTTTGCCTTTACACTATGATTGGATTTCACATTAGTAATTCGAACATTATTTCAAAAGAGTAACCTTTTCTTACTTCTTCCTTCTGCATCCACATACACAATTTCACAGTAATTATCCTGATTTTATTATATATTTTATTTATCTGTGCAAAAAATTGTGTTGCGTTTCATAGCTACAAAATAATATATTTACCACAAGGTAGATGCTTGCTTGTGTGTATTTTATACGTATATTTATAAATATGTATTTTCTTATATTGCACTGCCGTCATAACTAAACAATTTGCAATTGAACTTTCTTTTGGCTTAGTAAGCCCTGTGAATTTTCGTAGTCAGTTAACTTATTAAGAAAAAACACATCATCATGATGGTAGTCAGTATCAACAACAAAAACATCTACAACCTCTTCAAAGTAATACCGCCTGTTTTGTAGAGTATCAACCAATAACAAGGGTGATACTCTGATTAGGCCCAAATTCGATGGACAAATTGATGAAGAAAACTCAGTCATATTCTATGGTTGTAATGTCTCCAAAATAAAATCAGCAGATCCAGTATAGCTGTTTGTCAACAATTTAGTATCAAGACAGATATGCAATTTCATAGGATGTTCGGAACTATTTATAACTCTACACAAAAAGGAAAATATTGATCCAATTTTAATTATATTTATAGCATCTAGCACTTCCAAATAAAGATCTTTGTAGTCGAAAGGCTGAAAAAAAATTTTTTAGCGACATATATTATATTATTAAATAAAATACCTACCAAACGTTGCAATTGACTTGTTTGCAATCTACCTCTTCACCTCTTGGTAAATTGACGCAATGCTTTGGAGATGCTCCAATAGTTGATTTGGGCTGTGAATTTATATTATGTACAAATGCACTTGTAAGTTTTAAACATTTCTCACATACCTTTATGCAGTAAAGAAACTGACAGCTATTGTTAGGCTGCGGCATGTGTTTAGAGGTTAACACGGACTCTCCATTTGGAAGAGTGTTTAAGGATGTGACTGTGTAATGTTCCGAGATGTCCAATTCGACTTTTTCTAGGCAAAAAGGTCCAGAGTAACATTTTGTATTTGAGCTTCTAGATATATTTCATCCATTTCCGCATTATAGAATTTGGTCTTTACGTCAAGTGGTACTTGTAAGTACTTGAAATTTGAAAAATTTCCGTAATGATTGGGCAAATCCAGCAGGACTAGTGTAGTTGACTTCGCAAACCAGTCTGAATATATATATATTAATAAAAGATCAACAGGTATATACAGTCACTCAATTTTTTGATCACGCAACTAAACTAAAATCTTAACACGAGTTAGAACATAATATTAAATGGTTTACGCTAATTTTTTAATCAGATAATAAGTACAGATGTTTCGGATATTGTATAAAATAATTTCTACACCATGCACGCATAGGGTGAAAAGGTATATTAAAGTCGACAAATGTATGTAACAGACAGAAAAAAGCATTTTCGAGCCCATCAACTATATATATTTCATATTTACGTCACCAAATTTGGTAAATAGACTTTTTTAGTATTCGCGCAGATTAAAATTATTTAAAATTTTTGCCACACCCACTTTTTATGCTAAGTATGTATATCATTAAACATAATACGTTTCCTACAACCGTTGTGATTTTAATATTTTATTCAAATTTTGGGCCAAGATTCATAGAAAAATCTAAAAAATGTTCTTAAAGTTGATCAATATCATTATCAGCATAAGTAATATAGACACTTCAAATAAGCAACTGCTTCTGTCGGCCGTGAAATTCGAGAAATGCGTTTGCAGGTTTTTTTCACGCTTAAAGAGAAAATCAAGAGATCTGAACATGTGGAAAGAGTTTGTAAAATCTGCGATTCTATTGTTCTTCTTGGCGTGAAGGTTTGGCTTATATATTTATATAGCAATCAGCAACCGTGTAATACTGTGTGTTACCGCTTTCGGTAGCTAACCTTACTTTCTGATTCGTACTCCTCTTTGTGGATGCATAAATGAGACATTCAAATCGCGCAAACGATTTTTGTGTTGTTATTGGAGCTATTCCCTATTATTCAAAGGGTCCTTTGCATCTACCATCTAAAAAAATGAACTTAAAAACATTCAAATTGGTCTTATATGTTTTGGTGCAATTAAAAAAAAAAAAAAAACGCCTACTATTCACTTATAATTTCGTATCCAATACACCTGGAGCACTGTGCACTACATGCGCCTGCAACCTATGAACATTAACTCTATATACTTCATTCCTAATTCGTTGTTTCCTGCTATTTTAAAATCTCGTCCATATACAAGAATATGAGGTTATGCGCTAAAAAGTTAAATTCCAAGAAAACTGATTATTTGTGGACATTGAGACTTTTATATACAACAAAGAATTTATTATACTATACAATAGTGAAAGTTTTCGACTGAACACTGGTAGACTTTTTTTTATAAGTCTCTAAAGTTGAGATTTTTCATAACAAGTTTTGTTTTTGAGAGTCGCTCAGAATTACACAGATTTTAAGACACGCACCTAAATTTATAACAAATCAAGCCTACTAACACATAGTACAAGTCCGATTATTCGAATTGCATCTTCAGTTTTATTAATAACGTTTTTCTTTTAAAAGTTATATACACTCAAAGTCCAGCAACAATTTGCACCAAATATTCTCTCCAGTGTTGAACAAATTTTGAAAATATTTGGGTTTCAAAAACTTTTAGAGCACTTAAGTGCTCAAAAAACGTCTGAACACTCCATAGTGCTTTGTGACGAGTCACAATACATGACATGAGCTTTGCAATTCCCCTTTTGTTATATTTAAGTTAAACTACGCCCATGGAGGGCATATTAAAATAGTGCAATATGAGATTAACTGCAGTTGTTTTTTTTTTACAGAATGCTCACGATCTACGCCTCTCTCTTTCTGGTTACCGACATGGCGCATCAGCGTCGGAGCGATCCTCGCGGGCGGGCCAATCTCTCAGCATCGGCCGCTGAGTCGCATGCCGACGACAAAAGGAAAAGCAAAGAACTGGAAAGCAAAAGAGCGACGGAGATCGTGCCGCGTGCCAAAGCTCGAGACGCATCGTATTTTTCACCGTTAGGATATAAGTAGGCAGAGCAAGGGTGAATTTAGGCATAGAGCGTGAGAAAATCAGTTAGTGAGTGACCATTTGAGTGTGCAGAGTGTGCCGCATTTAATTTTTTTGTTGTTCTCTCTCGTCATTGCTTCTGCAGTTGCTCCCCTCATCGCCCCCATCATACCATCAGTGCTAGTGGTTTTGTTGTTCTCTCTGCTTTGTGCTTGTGCTCAGCTTCTCTCCCACTTTTGTAAGGCCGCCTCTCAAAGCTCGGTTTATAACTGTTCTTTAAATTTTTCTATATATTTTTACATATATTTTTTTTGCCTTGTGTTTCTTTTGGCTTTTCAATGGCTTGTTGTCTACCTACTTGCAAGCATTCTTCTTCGTTTAAAATTTCTTTCTTTAAATAAAGTGGCCAAACAGCTGTCTATTGTCAGCTGTCTAGCATACATTTATTGTCGCAATTCAAGTTTGTTCCACCTTCTGAGAAATTGCCCAAGAAATGTACCCTTGAGTTGCCTCATAAGCAACTTCCGCCTACACCATCTTCTTGTCCCTCTTTATGATCTTCTTTTCAAATTGAAGTACCCATTACAAGCCCTATCCCTCACGGGAACTCTGATCAATTACAGGATCATGCTGGCTCTCAATCACTTGCGAATCCCAATGCTCCTCCGCCTCCACTAACTGTAGTGCCTCATCGCAAACAATTATTTACATTGGTAATATATGCCCTGCTAAGGTTTTAATTCAAAAGTTTAAGTTTTCTAAGTTCTCTTAAGTTTCTCGCGAAATCTCCTCTTTCAAAATTACAGTACCAAATGAGTATTTCTCAGCTGTGGTTGACCCTAATTTTTGGCCAGAGGGCCTAGTTGTACACGAGTTTGCGCCCAATAAGCGCTCCTGTCCGTTGCCCGTCCACCTTTCTAATTTATCTTCTGCTTCCAAAAACTAATAACGTCTAGTCTTTGCATTTATTATCAAAATGTTAGAGGACTTCTTACCAAGCTCTCGAAACTGTTCTGTGATAGCCAAACCTTTTTGGCAGACATATTAGCTTTCTCTGAAACTTGGCTTAACTCCTCTGTTTTGGATAATGAAATTCGTTCTAATAACTTAATTTCTTATAGGCTTGATCGTGTTGGTCGTCGTGGCGGTGGAGTACTTATTGCTGTCAACTCGAATATGTGTTCAACTGTTGTGCCGATCGATCTCCCCTTAGGTGTTGAGTTTATTTGCGTCGAAGTTACATGTTCTAACTTTAGCATATATATCTTTTGTTCATATATTCCTCCAGCTTCTGATATCATGATCTACATGCACTATGCTGATGCATTGCGAACTATTTTTAGTCGTCTTAAAGTCGTGATTTTCTCATAGTGTTAGGTGATTTTAACTTGCCTTATATTTCTTGGCTTGTTGATGATAATCTAACTTTCTTAATTCCTTCATCTCAACATTTTTTTCTTGATAGCCTACTTGAATGTCGGATATATCAGTTGAATTATTTTCTTAACTCTTCTAAAAGAATCCTTGATCTTGTTTTCGTCTCGGATCTCACTGTTAGTGCTGTATCACAAACACAGCCCCTAGTGAAGCCTGAAGATCCTTATGACCCTACCATTGAAGTTACTATTTTTTACAATTCCGTTACTAATTCATTTAATAACATCTCAAATTCCCGACGTAGATGTTTTCGTAAAACAAATTTCAATCTTCTTACCATTTGGTCATTTCTATTTGAGTGCTGTGATATAGATTGTGCAGTGAATTTTTTCTATTCTGCTCTTAATTCTCTAATTGATAAATGTGTTCCTTATGTGAATGTCTTTACCGTCTCCAGTACGCCAGTCTGGTTCACACGTAGACTCTCTAATCTCCGTAACATTCAATCGAGATATTTTAAAAGATTGAAAAAATGGTTCGCGACTTGACTATGCAAATTATTGTGAAGCCAAATCTCAGTTTTGTCTTTTAAATACTCAATACTACAATAATTATATCGTTCGCTGTAAGGTTGCATTTTATAAGAACTCCAAAAGATTTTACAACTTTGTTAATTCCAAAAGACGCTCTAATTAACTACCTTCCACCTTCAGACTTAATGACCAGACTGCTAATAACGATTCAGATATTGCAGATCCGTTTGCTAAATTCTTTTAGTCGACTTATTCTACTACTGTTTCGGATGCCACATCCTATCCCTTTTCAATCCCACATTTAAATTATATGTTTTTTCCTAGTATTACTGAAGACTGTATTATCCCTAGCTTGTCATGTATGACGTCTTCCTTCGTACCCGGGCCTGATAATAAACCTAGTTGCATCCTTAAAATGTGTTCGATTTCCCTATCTAAGGCTTTATCTCGGTTATTCTTTATATCGAGTGAAACTTGTAGCTTTCCTGATATTTGGAAGGAGTCTTTTATTATTCTGCTTTTTAAAAAGGGTAGCAAGTCGGATATTTAATACCTAAGCTGTTTGAGAAAATTATTACATTTTCCCTTCAACATCCAGATCCACTATTTCTCCTTGTCAGCGTGGCTTCATGAAAGGTCGTCCGTCGCTTACCAACCTTTTAGAATTGACTACCCTTGTACACCATGGCTTCCGTAAAAAGTGTCAAACTGATGTTATTTATACTGACTTTAGTAAGGCTTTCGATACGGTTGATCATTCTATGCTTCTCACGAAAATTAACATCATGGGTTTTTCTCCGAAACTATTGGCTTCGAAACTATTGCCCACTGTTATTTATCTTGTTTATAAATGATTTGCCTCTGGCCTTGGCACATTTACGCGTGCTCATGTTTGCGGATGACGTCAAGATTTGTTAGTCATATAATGATCCATCTTTCCAACAGTACTTGCAATCAGATCTCGATGCGTTCTGTGATTGGTGCCACGTTAATAAATTACACCTTTATGCCTCTAAGTGCTCTTTTATGACTTTCAGTCGTTTGTCGCCGTTCCTGGCTCATTACTCTATTAAGACTGTTCTGTTAGATTGTGTACCATCATTCAAAGACTTAGGCGTTTTATTTAATGTTCATATATCTTCAATTGTCAATAGAGCATGCAGTCTTCTTGGCTTCATTAAACGTTGGGCCAAAGAATTTGATGATCCCTATGTAACAAAGGTTTTATACACTTCGTTAGTTCGCCCTACTCTAGAATATTGCTCGCCAGTATGGAACCGTAGTATGGAAGCGTAGTATTGAATGGGTACAGAAGCAATTCCTTAAGTTCGCGTTACGCGGTCTTAATTGGGACCCGAGTCTTCGCCTACCTTCTTATTCTGACAGACTTCTTCTTATTAATCTTCCTTCACTTTACAACCGTAGTCTCGTATTTGGCATTCTCTTTCTCCATAAACTAGTCAACGGCGAAGCCATTTCTACTAATTTACTAGATACGCTATATTTTTGTGTTCCCTCACGTCGAACCAGAAACTTTTTTCCTATTCGCCTTAGTAGATGTGTGACTAACTACTCTCTTCACGATCCTTTTCGTGTTCTTTGCCAATCTTTTATCAACCTTTCTCACCTTATTTCTCCTGGTCTTTCTGTCACTTCTCTTCGCGCTATACTTTTTAATTATCTACAGCAAAACCACTGAAAATATTCTAGACTTGGATTGGCTGCAACTCATCCCTGACCACATTGGCTGTGAATCGGGGCATAGCTGGCACCTTGTTGCAAATAAAACACCTCCACCGGGTCGGGGATGTTTAGATGTGCATAAAGCTAAGCTACCTTCTTCATTTAATTATTATCTGTATTTTAGCTTAAGCTTTTTCGTGTCGACGACTGCTGTGTTAGTTGACGTAAATAAATAAATAAATACAATCAGTTCGTACAAATAAAAAAAAAATTAAAAAAAAAAAAATAGTAGATTCATTTTCAAAAAACGGATTTGTCGTGATATATTCCCACCGCCTTCTATAAGTTTCTCTTCAAAAACCCAAACAAATTCTGTTTCTTCGGCTTTGCCTTTACACTATGATAGGATTTCACATTAGTAATTCGAACATTATTTCAAAAGAGTAACCTTTTCTTACTTCTTCCTTCTGCATCCACATAAACAATTTCACAGTAATTATCCTGATTTTATTATATATTTTATTTATCTGTGCAAAACATTGTGTTGTGTTTCATAGCTACAAAATAATATATTTACCACAACGTAGATGCTTGCTTGTGGGTATTTTATACGTATATTTATAAATATGTATTTTCTTATATTGCACTGCCGTCATAACTAAACAATTTGCAATTGAACTTTCTTTTGGCTTAGTAAGCCCTGTGAATTTTCGTAGTCAGTTAACTTATTAAGAAAAAACACATCATCATGATGGTAGTCAGTATCAACAACAAAAACATCTACAACCTCTTCAAAGTAATACCGCCTGTTTTGTAGAGTATCAACCAATAACAAGGGTGAAACTCTGATTAGACCCAAATTTGATGGACAAATTGATAAAGAAAACTCAATCTTTTCCGCCGGTTGTAATGTCTCCAACATAAAATCACCAGATCCAGTATAGCTGTTTGTCAACAATTTAGTATCAAGACAGATATGCAATTTCATAGGATGTTCGGAACTATTTATAACTCTACACAAAAAGGAAAATATTGATCCAATTTTAATTATATTTATAGCATCTAGCACTTCCAAATAAAGATCTTTGTAGTCGAAAGGCTGAAAAAAAATTTTTTAGCGAAATATATTATATTATTAAATAAAATACCTACCAAACGTTGCAATTGACTTGTTTGCAATCTACCTCTTCACCTCTTGGTAAATTGACGCAATGCTTTGGAGCATCTTGCAATAGTTGATTTGGGCTGTGAATTTATATTATGTACAAATGCACTTGTAAGTTTTAAACATTTCTCACATACCTTTATGCAGTAAAGAAACTGACAGCTATTGTTAGGCTGCAGCATGTGTTTAGAGGTTAACACGGACTCTCCATTTGGAAGAGTGTTTAAGGATGTGACTGTGTAATGTTCCGAGATGTCCAATTCGACTTTTTCTAGGCAAAAAGGTCCAGAGTAACATTTTGTATTTGAGCTTCCAGATATATTTCATCCATTTCCGCATTATAGAATTTGGTCTTTACGTCAAGTGGTTTAAGTACTTGAAATTTAAAAAAATTTCCGTAATGATTGGGCCAGCAGGACTAGTGTAGTTGACTTCGCAAACCAGTCTGAATATATATATATTAATAAAAGATCAACAGGTATATACAGTCACTCAATTTTTTGATCACGCAACCTAACTAAAATCTTAACACGAGTTAGAACATAATATTAAATGGTTTACGCTAATTTTTTAATCAGATAATAGGTACAGATGTTTCGGATATTGTATAAAGTAATTTCTACACCATGCACGCATAGGGTGAAAAGGTATATTAAAGTCGACAAAATGTATGTAACAGACAGAAAGAAGCATTTTCGATCCCATAAACTATATATATTTTTGATCAAGATCAACAGCCGAATCGATATAGCTGCCCGAATGAGCACGTACGTAGATATGGAAGAAAATATGTACGTCACCAAATTTGGTAAATAGACTTTTTTAGTATTCGCGCAGATTAAAATTATTTAAAATGTTTGCCACGCCGACTTTTTATGCTAAGTATGTATATCATTAAACATAATACGTTTCCTACAAACATTGTGATTTTAATATTTTATTCAAATTTTGGCCCAAGATTCATAGAAAAATCTAAAAAATGTTCTTAAAGTTGATCAATATCATTATCAGCATAAGTAATATAGACACTTCAAACAAGCAACTGCTTCTGTCGGCCGTGAAATTCGAGAAATGCGTTTGCAGGTTTTTTTCACGCTTAAAGAGAAAATCAAGAGATCTGAACATGTGGAAAGAGTTTGTAAAATCTGCGATTCTATTGTTCTTCTTGGCGTGAAGGTTTGGCTTATATATTTATATAGCAATCAGCAACCGTGTAATACTGTGTGTTACCGCTTTCGGTAGCTAACCTTATTTCCTGATTCGCACTCCTCTTTGTGGATGCATAAATGAGACACTCAAATCGCGCAAACGATTTTTGTGTTGTTATTGGAGCTATTCCCTATTATTCAAAGGGTCCTTTGCATCTACCATCTAAAAAAATGAACTTAAAAACATTCAAATTGGTCTTATATGTTTTGGTGCAATTTAAAAAAAAAAAAAAGCCTACTATTCACTTATAATTTCGTATCCAATACACCTGGAGCACTGTGCACTACATGCGCCTGCAACCTATGAACATTAACTCTATATACTTCATTCCTAATTCGTTGTTTCCTGCTATTTTAAAATCTTGTCCATATACAAGAATATGAGGTTATGCGCTAAAAAGTTAAATTCCAAGAAAACTGATTATTTGTGGACATTGAGACTTTTATATACAACAAAGAATACAATACAATAGTGAAAGTTTTCGACTGAAACTGGTAGACTTTTTTTTATAAGTCTCTAAAGTTGAGATTTTTCATAACAAGTTTTGTTTTTGAGAGTCGCTCAGAATTACACAGATTTTAAGACACGCACCTAAATTTATAACAAATCAAGCCTACTAACACATAGTACAAGTCCGATTATTCGAATTGCATCTTCAGTTTTATCAATAACGTTTTTCTTTTAAAAGTTATATACACTCAAAGTCCATCAACAATTTGCACCAAATGAAAGCAGTTTTGTTTTGTTCCCAACACTTGTTTTCGACAGCGATATTCTCACCAGTGTTGAACAAATTTTGAAAATATTTGGGTTTCAAAAACTTTTAGAGCACTTAAGTGCTCAAAAAACGTCTGAACACTCCATAGTGCTTTGTGACGAGTCACAATACATGACATGAGCTTTGCAATTCCCCTTTTGTTATATTTAAGTTAAACTACGCCCATGGAAAGTATATTAAAATAGTGCAATATGAGATTAACTGCAGTTGTTTTTTTTTACAGAATGCTCACGATCTACGCCTCTCTCTTTCTGGTTACCGACATGGCGCGTCAGCGTCGGAGCGATCCTCGCGGGCGGGCCAATCTCTCAGCATCGGCCGCTGAGTCGCATGCCGACGACAAAAAGAAAAGCAAAGAACTGGAAAGCAAAAGAGAGGGACGGAGATCGTGCCGCGTGCCAAAGCTCGAGATGCATCGTATTTTTCACCGTTAGGATATAAGTAGGCAGAGCAAGGGTGAGTTTGAGAATAGGCATAGAGCTTGAGAAAATCAGTTAGTGAGTGACAATTTGAGTGTGCAGAGTGTGTCGCATTTAATTTTTTTTGTTGTTCTCTCTCGTCATTGCTTCTGCAGTTGCTCCCCTCATCGCCCCCATCATACCATCAGTGCTAGTGGTTTTGTTGTTCTCTCTGCTTTGTGCTTGTACTCAGCTTCTCTCCCGCGTAAAGCTCGGCTTATAACTGTTCTTTAAATTTTTCTATATATTTTTACATATATTTTTTTTGCCTTGTGTTTCTTTTGGCTTTTCAATGGCTTGATGTCTACCTACTTGCAAGCATTCTTCTTCGTTTAAAGTTTCTTTCTTTAAACAAAGTGGCCAACCAGCTGTCTAACGAGTGTGACTCTAGCATACATTTATTGTCACAATTCAAGTTTGTTCCACCTTCTGAGAAGTTGCCCAAGAAATGTACCCTTGAGTTGCCTCATAAGCAGTCGCCAGCACTCTCTATTACATCTTCTCCCATTTTACTTTCGCCTACACCATCTTCTTGTCCCTCTTTATGATCTTCTTTTCAAATTGAAGTACCCATTACAAGCCTATCCCTCACGGGAACTCTGATCAATTACAGGATCACGCTGGCTCTCAATCACTTGCGGATCCCAATGCTCCTCCGCCTCCACTAACTGTAGTGCCTCATCGCAAACAATTATTTACATTGGTAATATATGCCATGCTAAGGTTTTAATTCAAAAGTTTAAGTTTTCTAAGTTCTCTTAAGTTTCTCGCGAAATCTCCTCTTTCAAAATTACAGTACCAAATGAGTATTTCTCAGCTTTGGTTGACCCTAATTTTTGGCCAGAGGGCCTAGTTGTACACGAGTTTGCGCCCAATAAGCGCTCCTGTCCGTTGCCCGTCCACCTTCCTAATTTATCTTCTGCTTCCAAAAACTAGTCTTTGCATTCATTATCAAAATGTTAGAGGACTTCTTACCAAGCTCTCGAAACTGTTCTGTGTTAGCCAAACCTTTTTGGCAGACATATTAGCTTTCTCTGAAACTTGGCTTAACTCCTCTGTTTTGGATAATGAAATTCTTTCTAATAACTTTATTTCTTATAGGCTTGATCGTGTTGGTCGTCGTGGCGGTGGAGTACTTATTGCTGTCAACTCGAATATGTGTTCAACTGTTGTGCCGATCGATCTCCCCTTAGGTGTTGAGTTTATTTGCGTCGAAGTTACATGTTCTAACTTTAGCATATATATCTTTTGTTCATATATTCCTCCAGCTTCTGATATCATGATCTACATGCACTATGCTGATGCATTGCGAACTATTTTTAGTCGTCTTAAAGTCGTGATTTTCTCATAGTGTTAGGTGATTTTAACTTGCCTTATATTTCTTGGCTTGTTGATGATAATCTATCTTTCTTAATTCCTTCATCTCAACATTTTTTTCTTGATAGCCTACTTGAATGTCCGCTATATCAGTTGAATTATTTTCTTAACTCTTCTAAAAGAACCCTTGATCTTGTTTTCGTCTCGGATCTCACTGTTAGTGCTGTATCACAAACACAGCCCCTAGTGACGCCTGAAGATCCTTATCACCCTACCATTGAATTTTTTATTCAATTCCGTTACTAATTTATTTAATAACATCTCAAATTCCCGACGTAGATGTTTTCGTAAAACAAATTTCAATCTTCTTACCATTTGGTCATTTCTATTTGAGTGCTGTGATATAGATTGTGCAGTGAATTTTTTCTATTCTGCTCTTAATTCTGTAATTGATAAATGTGTTCCTTATGTGAATGTCTTTACCGTCTCCAGTACGCCAGTCTGGTTCACACGTAGACTCTCTAATCTCCGTAACATTCAATCGAGATATTTTAAAAGATTGAAAAAATGGTTCGCGACTTGACTATGCAAATTATTGTGTAGCCAAATCTCAGTTTTGTCTTTTAAATACTCAATACTACAATAATTATATCGTTCGCTGTAAGGTTGCATTTTATAAGAACTCCAAAAGATTTTACAACTTTGTTAATTCCAAAAGACGCTCTAATTAACTACCTTCCACCTTCAGACTTAATGACCAGACTGCTAATAACGATTCAGATATTGCAGATCCGTTTGCTAAATTCTTTCAGTCGACTTATTCTACTACTGTTTCGGATGCCACATCCTATCCCTTTTCAATCCCACATTTAAATTATATGTTTTTTCCTAGTATTACTGAAGACTGTATTATCCCTAGCTTGTCATGTATGACGTCTTCCTTCGTACCCGGGCCTGATAATATACCTAGTTGCATCCTTAAAATGTGTTCGATTTCCCTATCTAAGGCTTTATCTCGGTTATTCTTTATATCGAGTGAAACTTGTAGCTTTCCTGATATTTGGAAGGAGTCTTTTATTATTCTGCTTTTTAAAAAGGGTAGCAAGTCGGATATTTAATACCTAAGCTGTTTGAGAAAATTATTACATCTTCCCTTCAACATCCAGATCCACTATTTCTCCTTGTCAGCGTGGCTTCATGAAAGGTCGTCCGTCGCTTACCAACCTTTTAGAATTGACTACCCTTGTACACCATGGCTTCCGTAAAAAGTGTCAAACTGATGTTATTTATACTGACTTTAGTAAGGCTTTCGATACGGTTGATCATTCTATGCTTCTCACGAAAATTAACATCATGGGTTTTTCTCCGAAACTATTGGATTCGAAACTATTGCCCACTGTTATTTATGTTGTTTATAAATGATTTGCCTCTGGCCTTGGCACATTCTCGCGTGCTCATGTTTGCGGATGACGTCAAGATTTGTTAGTCATATAATGATCCTTCTTTCCAACAGTACTTGCAATCAGATCTCGATGCGTTCTGTGATTGGTGCCACGTTAATAAATTACACCTTAATTCCTCTAAGTGCTCTTTTATGACTTTCAGTCGTTTGTCGCCGTGCCTATTAAGTCTGTTCTGTTAGATTGTGTACCATCATTCAAAGACTTAGGCGTTATGTTTGACCCAAAACTTTCATTTAATGTTCATATATCTTCAATTGTCAATAGAGCATGCAGTCTTCTTGGCTTCATTAAACGTTGGGCCAAAGAATTTGATGATCCCTATGTAACAAAGGTTTTATACACTTCGTTAGTTCGCCCTACTCTAGAATATTGCTCGCCAGTATGGAACCGTAGTATGGAAGCGTAGTATTGAATAGGTACAGAAGCAATTCCTTAAGTTCGCGTTACGCGGTCTTAATTGGGACCCGAGTCTTCGCCTACCTTCTTATTCTGACAGACTTCTTCTTATTAATCTTCCTTCACTTTACAACCGTAGTCTCGTATTTGGCATTCTCTTTCTCCATAAACTAGTCAACGGCGAAGCCATTTCTACTAATTTACTAGATACGCTATATTTTTGTGTTCCCTCACGTCGAACCAGAAACTTTTTTCCTATTCGCCTTAGTAGATGTGTGACTAACTACTCTCTTCACGATCCTTTTCGTGTTCTTTGCCAATCTTTTATCAACCTTTCTCACCTTATTTCTCCTGGTCTTTCTGTCACTTCTCTTCGCGCTATACTTTTTAATTATCTACAGCAAAACCACTGAAAATATTCTATACTTGGATTGGCTGCAACTCATCCCTGAGTACATTGGCTGTGAATCGGGGCATAGCTGGCACCTTGTTGCAAATAAAACACCTCCACCGGGTCGGGGATGTTTAGTTGTGCATAAAGCTAGGCTACCTTCTTCATTTAATTATTATCTGTATTTTAGCTTAAGCTTTTTCGTGTCGACGACTGCTGTGTTAGTTGACGTAAATAAATAAATAAATACAATCAGTTCGTACAAATAAAAAAAAATTAAAAAAAAAATAGTAGATTCATTTTCAAAAAACGGATTTGTCGTGATTTATTCCCACCGCCTTCTATAAGTTTCTCTTCAAAAACCCAAACAAATTCTGTTTCTTCGGCTTTGCCTTTACACTATGATAGGATTTCACATTAGTAATTCGAACATTATTTCAAAAGAGTAACCTTTTCTTACTTCTTCCTTCTGCATCCACATACACAATTTCACAGTAATTATCCTGATTTTATTATATATTTTATTTATCTGTGCAAAAAATTGTGTTGTGTTTCATAGCTACAAAATAATATATTTACCACAAGGTAAATGCTTGCTTGTGGGTATTTTATACGTATATTTATAAATATGTATTTTCTTATATTGCACTGCCGTCATAACTAAACAATTTGCAATTGAACTTTCTTTTGGCTTAGTAAGCCCTGTGAATTTTCGTAGTCAGTTAACTTATTAAGAAAAAACACATCAACATGATGGTAGTCAGTATCAACAACAAAAACATCTACAACCTCTTCAAAGTAATACCGCCTGTTTTGTAGAGTATCAACCAATAACAAGGGTGAAACTCTGATTAGACCCAAATTTGATGGACAAATTGATAAAGAAAACTCAGTCTTTTCCGCCGGTTGTAATGTCTCCAACATAAAATCACCAGATCCAGTATAGCTGTTTGTCAACAATTTAGTATCAATTTCATAGGATGTTCGGAACTATTTATAACTCTACACAAAAAGGAAAATATTGATCCAATTTTAATTATATTTATAGCATCTAGCACTTCCAAATAAAGATCTTTGTAGTCGAAAGGCTGAAAAAAAATTTTTTAGCGACATATATTATATTATTAAATAAAATACCTACCAAACGTTGCAATTGACTTGTTTGCAATCTACCTCTTCACCTCTTGGTAAATTGACGCAATGCTTTGGAGCATCTTGCAATAGTTGATTTGGGCTGTGAATTTATATTATGTACAAATGCACTTGTAAGTTTTAAACATTTCTCACATACCTTTATGCAGTAAAGAAACTGACAGCTATTGTTAGGCTGCAGCATGTGTTTAGAGGTTAACACGGACTCTCCATTTGGAAGAGTGTTTAAGGATGTGACTGTGTAATGTTCCGAGATGTCCAATTCGACTTTTTCTAGGCAAAAAGGTCCAGAGTAACATTTTGTATTTGAGCTTCTAGATATATTTCATCCATTTCCGCATTATAGAATTTGGTCTTTACGTCAAGTGGTACTTGTAAGTACTTGAAATTTGAAAAATTTCCGTAATGATTGGGCAAATCCAGCAGGACTAGTGTAGTTGACTTCGCAAACCAGTCTGAATATATATATATTAATAAAAGAACAACAGGTATATACAGTCACTCAATTTTTTGATCACGCAACTAAACTAAAATCTTAACACGAGTTAGAACATAAAATTAAACGGTTTACGCTAATTTTTTAATCAGATAATAAGTACAGATGTTTCGGATATTGTATAAAATAATTTCTACACCATGCACGCATAGGGTGAAAAGGTATATTAAAGTCGACAAATGTATGTAACAGATAGAAAAAAGCATTTTCGATCCCATAAACTATATATATTTCATATTTACGTCACAAAATTTGGTAAATAGACTTTTTTAGTATTCGCGCAGATTAAAATTATTTAAAATTTTTGCCACGCCCACTTTTTATGCTAAGTATGTATATCATTAAACATAATACGTTTCCTACAACCGTTGTGATTTTAATGTTTTATTCAAATTTTGGGCCAAGATTCATAGAAAAATCTAAAAAATGTTCTTAAAGTTGATCAATATCATTATCAACATAAGTAATATAGACACTTCAAATAAGCAACTGCTTCTGTCGGCCGTGAAATTCGAGAAATGCGTTTGCAGGTTTTTTTCACGCTTAAAGAGAAAATCAAGAGATCTGAACATGTGGAAAGAGTTTGTAAAATCTGCGATTCTATTGTTCTTCTTGGCGTGAAGGTTTGGCTTATATATTTATATAGCAATCAGCAACCGTGTAATACTGTGTGTTACCGCTTTCGGTAGCTAACCTTACTCTCTGATTCGTACTCCTCTTTGTGGATGCATAAATGAGACATTCAAATCGCGCAAACGATTTTTGTGTTGTTATTGGAGCTATTCCCTATTATTCAAAGGGTCCTTTGCATCTACCATCTAAAAAAATAATTTTAAAAACATTCAAATTGGTCTTATATGTTTTGGTGCAATTTAAAAAAAAAAAACGCCTACTATTCACTTATAATTTCGTACCCAATACACCTGGAGCACTGTGCACTACATGCGCCTGCAACCTATGAACATTAACTCTATATACTTCATTCCTAATTCGTTGTTTCCTGCTATTTTAAAATCTCGTCCATATACAAGAATATGAGGCTATGCGCTAAAAAGTTAAATTCCAAGAAAACTGATTATTTGTGGACATTGAGACTTTTATATACAACAAAGAATTTATTATACTATACAATAGTGAAAGTTTTCGACTGAACACTGGTAGACTTTTTTTTAAAAGTGTCTCTAAAGTTGAGATTTCGTAACAAGTTTTGTTTTTGAGAGTCGCTCAGAATTACACAGATTTTAAGACACGCACCTAAATTTATAACAAATCAAGTCTACTAACACATAGTACAAGTCCGATTATTCGAATTGCATCTTCAGTTTTATTAATAACGTTTTTCTTTTAAAAGTTATATACACTCAAAGTCCATCAACAATTTGCACCAAATGAAAGCAGTTTTGTTTTGTTCCCAACACTTGTTTTCGACAGCGATATTCTCACCAGTGTTGAACAAATTTTGAAAATATTTGGGTTTCAAAAACTTTTAGAGCACTTAAGTGCTCAAAAAACGTCTGAACACTCCATAGTGCTTTGTGACGAGTCACAATACATGACATGAGCTTTGCAATTCCGACAAAAGGAAAAGCAAAGAACTGGAAAGCAAAAGAGAGGGACGGAGATCGTGCCGCGTGCCAAAGCTCGAGACGCATCGTATTTTTCACCGTTAGGATATAAGTAGGCAGAGCAAGGGTGAGTTTGAGAATAGGCACAGAGCTTGCGAAAATCAGTTAGTGAGTGGCCATTTGAGTGTGCAGAGTGTGCCGCATTTAATTTTTTTTGTTGTTCTCTTTCGTCATTGCTTCTGCAGTTGCTCCCCTCATCGCCCCCATCATACCATCAGTGCTAGTGGTTTTGTTGTTCTCTCTGCTTTGTGCTTGTACGCAGCTTCTCTCCCGCGTAATCACTTTTGTACGCCTCTCAAAGCTCGGTTAATAACTGTTCTTTAAATTTTTCTATATATTTTTACATATATTTTTTTGCCTTGTGTTTCTTTTGGCTTTTCAATGGCTTGTTGTCTACCTACTTGCAAGCATTCTTCTTCGTTTAAAGTTTCTTTCTTTAAACAAAGTGGCCAACCAGCTGTCTAACGAGTGTGACTCTAGCATACATTTATTGTCGCAATTTAAGTTTGAGAAGTTGCCCAAGAAATGTACCCTTGAGTTGCCTCATAAGCAGTCGCCAGCACTCTCTATTACATCTTCTCCCATTTTACTTTCGCCTACACCATCTTCTTGTCCCTCTTTATGCTCTTCTTTTCAAATTGAAGTACCCATTACAAGCCCTATCCCTCACGGGAACTCTGATCAATTACAGGATCATGCTGGCTCTCAATCACATGCGGATCCCAATGCTCCTCCGCCTCCACTAACAGTAGTGCCTCATCGCAAACAATTGTTTATCTCTAGGCTTGCTCCAGATACTTCTGAGTCGTCTGTGGCAGCTTACATTGGTAATATATGCCCTGCTATGGTTTTAATTCAAAAGTTTAAGTTTTCTAAGTTCTCTTAAGTTTCTCGCGAAATCTCCTCTTTCAAAATTACAGTACCAAATGAGTATTTCTCAGCTATGGTTGACCCTAATTTTTGGCCAGAGGGCCTAGTTGTACACGAGTTTGCGCCCAATAGGCGCTCCCGTCCGTTGCCCGTCCACCTTCCTAATTTATCTTCTGCTTCCAAAAACTAATAACGTCTAGTCTTTGCATTCATTATCAAAATGTTAGAGGACTTCTTACCAAGCTCTCGAATCTGTTCTGTGATAGCCAAACCTTTTTGGCTGACATATTAGCTTTCTCTGAAACTTGGCTTAACTTCTCTGTTTTGGATAATGAAATTCTTTCTAATAACTTTATTTCTTATAGGCTTGATCGTGTTGGTCGTCGTGGCGGTGGAGTACTTATTGTCAAATCGAATATGTGTTCAACTGTTGTGCCGATTGATCTCCCCTTAGGTGTTGAGTTTATTTGCGTCGAAGTTACATGTTCTAACTTTAGCATATATATCTTTTGTTCATATATTCCTCCAGCTTCTGATATCATGATCTACATGCACTATGCTGATGCATTGCGAACTATTTTTAGTCGTCTCAAAGTCGTGATTTTCTCATAGTTTTAGGTGATTTTAACTTGCCTTATATTTCTTGGCTTGTTGGTGATAATCTATCTTTCTTAATTCCTTCATCTCAACATTTTTTTCTTGATAGCCTACTTCAATGTCCGCTATATCAGTTGAATTATTTTCTTCACTCTTCTAAAAGAATCCTTGATCTTGTTTTCGTCTCGGATCTCACTGTTAGTGCTGCATCACAAACACAGCCCCTAGTGAAGCCTGAAGATCCTTATCACCCTACCATTGAAGTTACTATTTTTTACAATTCCGTTACTAATTCATTTAATAACATCTCAAATTCCCGACGTAGATGTTTTCGTAAAACAAATTTCAATCTTCTTACCATTTGGTCATTTCTATTTGAGTGCTGTGATATAGATTGTGCAGTGAATTTTTTCTATTCTGCTCTTAATTCTGTAATTGATAAATGTGTTCCTTATGTGAATGTCTTTACCGTCTCCAGTACGCCAGTCTGGTTCACACGTAGACTCTCTAATCTCCGTAACATTCAATCGAGATATTTTAAAAGATTGAAAAAATGGTTCGCGACTTGACTATGCAAATTATTGTGTAGCCAAATCTCAGTTTTGTCTTTTAAATACTCAATGCTACAATAATTATATCGTTCGCTGTAAGGTTGCATTTTATAAGAACTCCAAAAGATTTTACAACTTTGTTAATTCCAAAAGACGCTCTAATTTACTACCTTCCACCTTCAGACTTAATGACTATTTGTAACTCTACACAAAAAGGAAAATATTGATCCAATTTTAATTATATTTTTAGCATCTAGCACTTCCAAACAAAGATCTTTGTAGTCGAAAGGCTGAAAAAAAATTGTTTAGCGACATATATTATAAAACAAAATAACTACCAAACGTTGCACTTGACTTGTTTGCAATCTACCTCTTTCACCCAGATTAGATCGCCAAACAATATCAAGCTTACCCACATTGGTAAATTGACGCAATGCTTTGGAGCATCTTGCAATAGTGTATTTGGGCTGTGAATTTATATTATGTACAAATGCACTTGTTAGTTTTAAACATTTCTCACATACCTTTATGCAATAAAGAAACTGACAGCTATTGTTAGGCTGCAGCATGTGTTTAGAGGTTAACACGGACTCTCCATTTGGAAGAGTGTTTAGGGATGTGACTGTGTAGAGTTCCGAGATGTCCAATTCGACTTTTTCTAGGCAAAAAGGTCCAGAGTAACATTTTGTATTTGAGCTTCCAGATATATTTCATCCATTTCCGCATTATAGAATTTGGTCTTTACGTCAAGTGGTTTAAGTACTTGAAATTTGAAAAATTTTCGTAATGATTCGGCGAATCCAGCAGGACTAGTGTAGTTGACTTCGCAAACCAGTCTGAATATATATATATTAATAAAAGATCAACAGGTATATACAGTCACTCAATTTTTTGATCACGCAACCTAACTAAAATCTTAACACGAGTTAGAACATAATATTAAATGGTTTACGCTAATTTTTTAATCAGATAATAGGTACAGATGTTTCGGATATTGTATAAAGTAATTTCTACACCATGCACATAGGGTGAAAAGGTATATTAAAGTCGCAAATGTATGTAAGAGACAGAAAGAAGCATTTTCGATCCCATAAACTGTATATATTTTTGATCAGGATCAACAGCCGAATGAATATAGCTGCCCGAATGAGCACGTACGTAGATCTCGGAGACAATATGTACGGTCACCAAATTTGGTAAATAGACTTTTTTAGTATTCGCGCAGATTAAAATTATTTAAAATTTTTGCCACGCCCACTTTTTATGCTAAATATGTATATCATTAAACATAATACGTTTCCTACAACCGTTGTGATTTTAATATTTTATTCAAATTTTGGCCCAAGATTCATAGAAACATCTAAAAAATGTTCTTAAAGTTGATCAATATCATTATCAGCATAAGTAATATAGACACTTCAAATAAGCAACTGCTTCTGTCGGCCGTGAAATTCGAGAAATGCGTTTGCAGGTTTTTTTCACGCTTAAAGAGAAAATCAAGAGATCTGAACATGTGCAAAGAGTTTGTAAAATCTGCGATTCTATTGTTCTTCTTGGCGTGAAGGTTTGGCTTATATATTTATATAGCAATCAGCAACCGTGTAATACTGTGTGTTACCGCTTTCGGTAGCTAACCTTATTTTCTGATTCGTACTCCTCTTTGTGGATGCATAAATGAGACATTCAAATCGCGCAAACGATTTTTGTGTTGTTATTGGAGCTATTCCCTATTATTCAAAGGGTCCTTTGCATCTACCATCTAAAAAAATGAACTTAAAAACATTCAAATTGGTCTTATATGTTTTGGTGCAATTAAAAAAAAAAAAAACGCCTACTATTCACTTATAATTTCGTATCCAATACACCTAGAGCACTGTGCACTACATGCGCCTGCACCCTATGAACATTAACTCTATATACTTCATTCCTAATTCGTTATTTCCTGCTATTTTAAAATCTCGTCCATATACAAGAATATGAGGTTATGCGCTAAAAAGTTAAATTCCAAGAAAACTGGTTATTTGTGGACATTGAGACTTCTATATACAACAAAGAATTTATTATACATACTATACAATAGTGAAAGTTTTCGACTGAACACTGGTAGACTTTTTTTTATAAGTCTCTCTAAAGTTGAGATTTCGTAACAAGTTTTGTTTTTGAGAGTCGCTCAGAATTACACAGATTTTAAAACACGCACCTAAATTTATAACAAATCAAGCCTTGCATCTTCAGTTTTATCAATAACGTTTTTCTTTTAAAAGTTATATACACTCAAAGTCCAGCAACAATTTGCACCAAATGAAAGCAGTTTTGTTTTGTTCCCAACACTTGTTTTCGACAGCGATATTCTCACCAGTGTTGAACAAATTTTGAAAATATTTGGGTTTCAAAAACTTTTAGAGCACTTAAGTGCTCAAAAAACGTCTGAACACTCCATAGTGCTTTGTGACGAGTCACAATACATGACATGATCTTTGCAATTCCGACAAAAGGAAAAGCAAAGAACTGGAAAGCAAAAGAGAGGGACGGAGATCGTGCCGCGTGCCAAAGCTCGAGACGCATCGTATTTTTCACCGTTAGGATATAAGTAGGCAGAGCAAGGGTGAGTTTGAGAATAGGCACAGATCTTGCGAAAATCAGTTAGTGAGTGGCCATTTGAGTGTGCAGAGTGTGCCGCATTTAATTTTTTTTGTTGTTCTCTTTCGTCATTGCTTCTGCAGTTGCTCCCCTCATCGCCCCCATCATACCATCAGTGCTAGTGGTTTTGTTGTTCTCTCTGCTTTGTGCTTGTACGCAGCTTCTCTCCCGCGTAATCACTTTTGTACGCCTCTCAAAGCTCGGTTAATAACTGTTCTTTAAATTTTTCTATATATTTTTACATATATTTTTTTTGCCTCGTGTTTCTTTTGGCTTTTCAATGGCTTGTTGTTTACCTACTTGCAAGCATTCTTCTTCGTTTAAAGTTTCTTTCTTTAAACAAAGTGGCCAAACAGCTGTCTAACGAGTGTGACTCTAGCATACATTTATTGTCGCAATTCAAGTTTGTTCCACCTTCTGAGAAGTTGCCCAAGAAATGTACCCTTGAGTTGCCTCATAAGCAGTCGCCAGCACTCTCTATTACATCTTCTCCCATTTTACTTTCGCCTACACCATCTTCTTGTCCCTCTTTATGCTATTCTTTTCAAATTGAAGTACCCATTACAAGCCCTATCCCTCACGGGAACTCTGATCAATTACAGGATCATGCTGGCTCTCAATCACTTGCGGATCCCAATGCTCCTCCGCCTCCACTAACGGTAGTGCCTCATCGCAAACAATTATTTATCTCTAGGCTTGCTCCAGATACTTCTGAGTCGTCTGTGGCAGCTTACAATGGTAATATATGCCCTGCTATGGTTTTAATTCAAAAGTTTAAGTTTTCTAAGTTCTCTTAAGTTTCTCGCGAAATCTCCTCTTTCATAATTACAGTACCAAATGAGTATTTCTCAGCTATGGTTGACCCTAATTTTTGGCCAGAGGGCCTAGTTGTACACGAGTTTGCGCCCAATAGGCGCTCCCGTCCGTTGCCCGTCCACCTTCCTAATTTATCTTCTGCTTCCAAAAACTAATAACGTCTAGTCTTTCCATTCATTATCAAAATGTTAGAGGACTTCTTACCAAGCTCTCGAAACTGTTCTGTGTTAGCCAAACCTTTTTGGCAGACATATTAGCTTTCTCTGAAACTTGGCTTCACTCCTCTGTTTTGGATAATGAAATTCTTTCTAATAACTTTATTTCTTATAGGCTTGATCGTGTTTGTCGTCGTGGCGGTGGAGTACTTATTGCTGTCAACTCGAATATGTGTTCAACTGTTGTGCCGATTGATCTCCCCTTAGGTGTTGAGTTTATTTGCGTCGAAGTTACATGTTCTAACTTTAGCATATATATCTTTTGTTCATATATTCCTCCAGCATCATGATATCATCTACATGCACTATGCTGATGCATTGCGAACTATTTTTAGTCGTCTTAATCCTTGATCTTGTTTTCGTCTCGGATCTCACTGTTAGTGCTGTATCACAAACACAGCCCCTAGTGAAGCCTGAAGATCCTTATCACCCTACCATTGAAGTTACTATTTTTTACAATTCCGTTACTAATTCATTTAATAACATCTCAAATTCCCGACGTAGATGTTTTCGTAAAACAAATTTCAATCTTCTTACCATTTGGTAATTTCTATTTGAGTGCTGTGATATAGATTGTGCAGTGAATTTTTTCTCTCTAATCTCCGTAACATTCAATCGAGATATTTTAAAAGATTTAAAAAATGGTTATTGTGTAGCCAAATCTCAGTTTTGTCTTTTAAATACTCAATGCTACAATAATTATATCGTTCGCTGTAAGGTTGAATTTTATAAGAAGCCCAAAAGATTTTACAACTTTGTTAATTCCAAAAGACGCTCTAATTTACTACCTTCCACCTTCAGACTTAATGACTATTTGTAACTCTACACAAAAAGGAAAATATTGATCCAATTTTAATTATATTTTTAGCAAATAGCACTTCCAAACAAAGATCTTTGTAGTCGAAAGGCTGAAAAAAAAAAATTGTTTAGCGACATATATTATAAAACAAAATACCTACCAAACGTTGCACTTGACTTGTTTGCAATCTACCTCTTTCACCCAGATTAGATCGCCAAACAATATCAAGCTTACCCACATTGGTAAATTGACGCAATGCTTTGGAGCATCTTGCAATAGTGGATTTGGGCTGTGAATTTATATTATGTACAAATGCACTTGTTAGTTTTAAACATTTCTCACATACCTTTATGCAATAAAGAAACTGACAGCTATTGTTAGGCTGCAGCATGTGTTTAGAGGTTAACACGGACTCTCCATTTGGAAGAGTGTTTGGGGATGTGACTGTGTAATGTTCCGAAATGTCTAATTCGACTTTTTCTAGGCAAAAAGGTCCAGAGTAACATTTTGTATTTGAGCTTCTAGATATATTTCATCCATTTCCGCATTATAGAATTTGGTCATTACGTCAAGTGGTTTAAGTACTTAAATTTTGAAAAATTTAAGTAATGATTGGGCAAATCCTGCAGGACTAGTGTAGTTGACTTCGCAAACCAGTCTGAATATATATATATTAATAAAAGATCAACAGGTATATACAGTCACTCAATTTTTTGATCACGCAACTAAAGTAAAATCTTAACACGAGTTAGAACATAATATTAAATGGTTTACGCTAATTTTTTAATCAGATAATAGGTACAGATGTTTCGGATATTGTATAAAGTAATTTCTACACCATGCACATAGGGTGAAAAGGTATATTAAAGTCGACAAAATGTATGTAAGAGACAGAAAGAAGCATTTTCGATCCCATAACCTATATATATTTTTGATCAGGATCAACAGCCGAATCGATATAGCTGCCCGAATGAGCACGTACGTAGATCTCGGAGACAATATGTACGGTCACCAAATTTGGTATATATACTTTTTTAGTATTCGCGCAGATTAAAATTATTTAAAATGTTTGCCACGCCCGCTTTTTATGCTAAGTATGTATATCATTAAACATAATACGTTTCCTACAAACATTGTGATTTTAATATTTTATTCAAATTTTGGCCCAAGATTCATAGAAACATCTAAAAAATGTTTTTAAAGTTGATCAATATCATTATCAGCATAAGTAATATAGACACTTCAAATAAGCAACTGCTTCTGTCGGCCGTGAAATTCGAGAAATGCGTTTGCAGGTTTTTTTCACGCTTAAAGAGAAAATCAAGAGATCTGAACATGTGCAAAGAGTTTGTAAAATCTGCGATTCTATTGTTCTTCTTGGCGTGAAGGTTTGGCTTATATATTTATATAGCAATCAGCAACCGTGTAATACTGTGTGTTACCGCTTTCGGTAGCTAACCTTATTTTCTGATTCGCACTCCTCTTTGTGGATGCATAAATGAGACATTCAAATCGCGCAAACGATTTTTGTGTTGTTATTGGAGCTATTCCCTATTATTCAAAGGGTCCTTTGCATCTACCATCTAAAAAAATGAACTTAAAAACATTCAAATTGGTCTTATATGTTTTGGTGCAATTAAAAAAAAAAAAACGCCTACTATTCACTTATAATTTCGTATCCAATACACCTAGAGCACTGTGCACTACATGCGCCTGCAACCTATGAACATTAACTCTATATACTTCATTCCTAATTCGTTATTTCCTGCTATTTTAAAATCTCGTCCATATACAAGAATATGAGGTTATGCGCTAAAAAGTTAAATTCCAAGAAAACTGGTTATTTGTGGACATTGAGACTTCTATATACAACAAAGAATTTATTATACATACTATACAATAGTGAAAGTTTTCGACTGAACACTGGTAGACTTTTTTTATAAGTCTCTCTAAAGTTGAGATTTCGTAACAAGTTTTGTTTTTGAGAGTCGCTCAGAATTACACAGATTTTAAAACACGCACCTAAATTTATAACAAATCAAGCCTACTAACTCATAGTACAAGTCCGATTATTCGAATTGCATCTTCAGTTTTATCAATAACGTTTTTCTTTTAAAAGTTATATACACTCAAAGTCCAGCAACAATTTGCACCAAATGAAAGCAGTTTTGTTTTGTTCCCAACACTTGTTTTCGACAGCGATATTCTCACCAGTGTTGAACAAATTTTGAAAATATTTGGGTTTCAAAAACTTTTAGAGCACTTAAGTGCTCAAAAAACGTCTGAACACTCCATAGTGCTTTGTGACGAGTCACAATACATGACATGAGCTTTGCAATTCCGACAAAAGGAAAAGCAAAGAACTGGAAAGCAAAAGAGAGGGACGGAGATCGTGCCGCGTGCCAAAGCTCGAGACGCATCGTATTTTTCACCGTTAGGATATAAGTAGGCAGAGCAAGGGTGAGTTTGAGAATAGGCACAGAGCTTGCGAAAATCAGTTAGTGAGTGGCCATTTGAGTGTGCAGAGTGTGCCGCATTTAATTTTTTTTGTTGTTCTCTTTCGTCATTGCTTCTGCAGTTGCTCCCCTCATCGCCCCCATCATACCATCAGTGCTAGTGGTTTTGTTGTTCTCTCTGCTTTGTGCTTGTACGCAGCTTCTCTCCCGCGTAATCACTTTTGTACGCCTCTCAAAGCTCGGTTAATAACTGTTCTTTAAATTTTTCTATATATTTTTACATATATTTTTTTTGCCTCGTGTTTCTTTTGGCTTTTCAATGGCTTGTTGTTTACCTACTTGCAAGCATTCTTCTTCGTTTAAAGTTTCTTTCTTTAAACAAAGTGGCCAAACAGCTGTCTAACGAGTGTGACTCTAGCATACATTTATTGTCGCAATTCAAGTTTGTTCCACCTTCTGAGAAGTTGCCCAAGAAATGTACCCTTGAGTTGCCTCATAAGCAGTCGCCAGCACTCTCTATTACATCTTCTCCCATTTTACTTTCGCCTACACCATCTTCTTGTCCCTCTTTATGCTATTCTTTTCAAATTGAAGTACCCATTACAAGCCCTATCCCTCACGGGAACTCTGATCAATTACAGGATCATGCTGGCTCTCAATCACTTGCGGATCCCAATGCTCCTCCGCCTCCACTAACGGTAGTGCCTCATCGCAAACAATTATTTATCTCTAGGCTTGCTCCAGATACTTCTGAGTCGTCTGTGGCAGCTTACAATGGTAATATATGCCCTGCTATGGTTTTAATTCAAAAGTTTAAGTTTTCTAAGTTCTCTTAAGTTTCTCGCGAAATCTCCTCTTTCATAATTACAGTACCAAATGAGTATTTCTCAGCTATGGTTGACCCTAATTTTTGGCCAGAGGGCCTAGTTGTACACGAGTTTGCGCCCAATAGGCGCTCCCGTCCGTTGCCCGTCCACCTTCCTAATTTATCTTCTGCTTCCAAAAACTAATAACGTCTAGTCTTTCCATTCATTATCAAAATGTTAGAGGACTTCTTACCAAGCTCTCGAAACTGTTCTGTGTTAGCCAAACCTTTTTGGCAGACATATTAGCTTTCTCTGAAACTTGTCTTCACTCCTCTGTTTTGGATAATGAAATTCTTTCTAATAACTTTATTTCTTATAGGCTTGATCGTGTTTGTCGTCGTGGCGGTGGAGTACTTATTGCTGTCAACTCGAATATGTGTTCAACTGTTGTGCCGATTGATCTCCCCTTAGGTGTTGAGTTTATTTGCGTCGAAGTTACATGTTCTAACTTTAGCATATATATCTTTTGTTCATATATTCCTCCAGCATCATGATATCATCTACATGCACTATGCTGATGCATTGCGAACTATTTTTAGTCGTCTTAATCCTTGATCTTGTTTTCGTCTCGGATCTCACTGTTAGTGCTGTATCACAAACACAGCCCCTAGTGAAGCCTGAAGATCCTTATCACCCTACCATTGAAGTTACTATTTTTTACAATTCCGTTACTAATTCATTTAATAACATCTCAAATTCCCGACGTAGATGTTTTCGTAAAACAAATTTCAATCTTCTTACCATTTGGTAATTTCTATTTGAGTGCTGTGATATAGATTGTGCAGTGAATTTTTTCTCTCTAATCTCCGTAACATTCAATCGAGATATTTTAAAAGATTTAAAAAATGGTTATTGTGTAGCCAAATCTCAGTTTTGTCTTTTAAATACTCAATGCTACAATAATTATATCGTTCGCTGTAAGGTTGAATTTTATAAGAAGCCCAAAAGATTTTACAACTTTGTTAATTCCAAAAGACGCTCTAATTTACTACCTTCCACCTTCAGACTTAATGACTATTTGTAACTCTACACAAAAAGGAAAATATTGATCCAATTTTAATTATATTTTTAGCAAATAGCACTTCCAAACAAAGATCTTTGTAGTCGAAAGGCTGAAAAAAAAAATTGTTTAGCGACATATATTATAAAACAAAATACCTACCAAACGTTGCACTTGACTTGTTTGCAATCTACCTCTTTCACCCAGATTAGATCGCCAAACAATATCAAGCTTACCCACATTGGTAAATTGACGCAATGCTTTGGAGCATCTTGCAATAGTGGATTTGGGCTGTGAATTTATATTATGTACAAATGCACTTGTTAGTTTTAAACATTTCTCACATACCTTTATGCAATAAAGAAACTGACAGCTATTGTTAGGCTGCAGCATGTGTTTAGAGGTTAACACGGACTCTCCATTTGGAAGAGTGTTTGGGGATGTGACTGTGTAATGTTCCGAAATGTCTAATTCGACTTTTTCTAGGCAAAAAGGTCCAGAGTAACATTTTGTATTTGAGCTTCTAGATATATTTCATCCATTTCCGCATTATAGAATTTGGTCATTACGTCAAGTGGTTTAAGTACTTAAATTTTGAAAAATTTAAGTAATGATTGGGCAAATCCTGCAGGACTAGTGTAGTTGACTTCGCAAACCAGTCTGAATATATATATATTAATAAAAGATCAACAGGTATATACAGTCACTCAATTTTTTGATCACGCAACTAAAGTAAAATCTTAACACGAGTTAGAACATAATATTAAATGGTTTACGCTAATTTTTTAATCAGATAATAGGTACAGATGTTTCGGATATTGTATAAAGTAATTTCTACACCATGCACATAGGGTGAAAAGGTATATTAAAGTCGACAAAATGTATGTAAGAGACAGAAAGAAGCATTTTCGATCCCATAACCTATATATATTTTTGATCAGGATCAACAGCCGAATCGATATAGCTGCCCGAATGAGCACGTACGTAGATCTCGGAGACAATATGTACGGTCACCAAATTTGGTATATATACTTTTTTAGTATTCGCGCAGATTAAAATTATTTAAAATGTTTGCCACGCCCGCTTTTTATGCTAAGTATGTATATCATTAAACATAATACGTTTCCTACAAACATTGTGATTTTAATATTTTATTCAAATTTTGGCCCAAGATTCATAGAAACATCTAAAAAATGTTTTTAAAGTTGATCAATATCATTATCAGCATAAGTAATATAGACACTTCAAATAAGCAACTGCTTCTGTCGGCCGTGAAATTCGAGAAATGCGTTTGCAGGTTTTTTTCACGCTTAAAGAGAAAATCAAGAGATCTGAACATGTGCAAAGAGTTTGTAAAATCTGCGATTCTATTGTTCTTCTTGGCGTGAAGGTTTGGCTTATATATTTATATAGCAATCAGCAACCGTGTAATACTGTGTGTTACCGCTTTCGGTAGCTAACCTTATTTTCTGATTCGCACTCCTCTTTGTGGATGCATAAATGAGACATTCAAATCGCGCAAACGATTTTTGTGTTGTTATTGGAGCTATTCCCTATTATTCAAAGGGTCCTTTGCATCTACCATCTAAAAAAATGAACTTAAAAACATTCAAATTGGTCTTATATGTTTTGGTGCAATTAAAAAAAAAAAAACGCCTACTATTCACTTATAATTTCGTATCCAATACACCTAGAGCACTGTGCACTACATGCGCCTGCAACCTATGAACATTAACTCTATATACTTCATTCCTAATTCGTTATTTCCTGCTATTTTAAAATCTCGTCCATATACAAGAATATGAGGTTATGCGCTAAAAAGTTAAATTCCAAGAAAACTGGTTATTTGTGGACATTGAGACTTCTATATACAACAAAGAATTTATTATACATACTATACAATAGTGAAAGTTTTCGACTGAACACTGGTAGACTTTTTTTATAAGTCTCTCTAAAGTTGAGATTTCGTAACAAGTTTTGTTTTTGAGAGTCGCTCAGAATTACACAGATTTTAAAACACGCACCTAAATTTATAACAAATCAAGCCTACTAACACATAGTACAAGTCCGATTATTCGAATTGCATCTTCAGTTTTATCAATAACGTTTTTCTTTTAAAAGTTATATACACTCAAAGTCCAGCAACAATTTGCACCAAATGAAAGCAGTTTTGTTTTGTTCCCAACACTTGTTTTCGACAGCGATATTCTCACCAGTGTTGAACAAATTTTGAAAATATTTGGGTTTCAAAAACTTTTAGAGCACTTAAGTGCTCAAAAAACGTCTGAACACTCCATAGTGCTTTGTGACGAGTCACAATACATGACATGAGCTTTGCAATTCCGACAAAAGGAAAAGCAAAGAACTGGAAAGCAAAAGAGAGGGACGGAGATCGTGCCGCGTGCCAAAGCTCGAGACGCATCGTATTTTTCACCGTTAGGATATAAGTAGGCAGAGCAAGGGTGAGTTTGAGAATAGGCACAGAGCTTGCGAAAATCAGTTAGTGAGTGGCCATTTGAGTGTGCAGAGTGTGCCGCATTTAATTTTTTTGTTGTTCTCTTTCGTCATTGCTTCTGCAGTTGCTCCCCTCATCGCCCCCATCATACCATCAGTGCTAGTGGTTTTGTTGTTCTCTCTGCTTTGTGCTTGTACGCAGCTTCTCTCCCGCGTAATCACTTTTGTACGCCTCTCAAAGCTCGGTTAATAACTGTTCTTTAAATTTTTCTATATATTTTTACATATATTTTTTTGCCTTGTGTTTCTTTTGGCTTTTCAATGGCTTGTTGTTTACCTACTTGCAAGCATTCTTCTTCGTTTAAAGTTTCTTTCTTTAAACAAAGTGGCCAAACAGCTGTCTAACGAGTGTGACTCTAGCATACATTTATTGTCGCAATTCAAGTTTGTTCCACCTTCTGAGAAGTTGCCCAAGAAATGTACCCTTGAGTTGCCTCATAAGCAGTCGCCAGCACTCTCTATTACATCTTCTCCCATTTTACTTTCGCCTACACCATCTTCTTGTCCCTCTTTATGCTATTCTTTTCAAATTGAAGTACCCATTACAAGCCCTATCCCTCACGGGAACTCTGATCAATTACAGGATCATGCTGGCTCTCAATCACTTGCGGATCCCAATGCTCCTCCGCCTCCACTAACGGTAGTGCCTCATCGCAAACAATTATTTATCTCTAGGCTTGCTCCAGATACTTCTGAGTCGTCTGTGGCAGCTTACAATGGTAATATATGCCCTGCTATGGTTTTAATTCAAAAGTTTAAGTTTTCTAAGTTCTCTTAAGTTTCTCATGAAATCTCCTCTTTCATAATTACAGTACCAAATGAGTATTTCTCAGCTATGGTTGACCCTAATTTTTGGCCAGAGGGCCTAGTTGTACACGAGTTTGCGCCCAATAGGCGCTCCCGTCCGTTGCCCGTCCACCTTCCTAATTTATCTTCTGCTTCCAAAAACTAATAACGTCTAGTCTTTCCATTCATTATCAAAATGTTAGAGGACTTCTTACCAAGCTCTCGAAACTGTTCTGTGTTAGCCAAACCTTTTTGGCAGACATATTAGCTTTCTCTGAAACTTGGCTTCACTCCTCTGTTTTGGATAATGAAATTCTTTCTAATAACTTTATTTCTTATAGGCTTGATCGTGTTTGTCGTCGTGGCGGTGGAGTACTTATTGCTGTCAACTCGAATATGTGTTCAACTGTTGTGCCGATTGATCTCCCCTTAGGTGTTGAGTTTATTTGCGTCGAAGTTACATGTTCTAACTTTAGCATATATATCTTTTGTTCATATATTCCTCCAGCATCATGATATCATCTACATGCACTATGCTGATGCATTGCGAACTATTTTTAGTCGTCTTAATCCTTGATCTTGTTTTCGTCTCGGATCTCACTGTTAGTGCTGTATCACAAACACAGCCCCTAGTGAAGCCTGAAGATCCTTATCACCCTACCATTGAAGTTACTATTTTTTACAATTCCGTTACTAATTCATTTAATAACATCTCAAATTCCCGACGTAGATGTTTTCGTAAAACAAATTTCAATCTTCTTACCATTTGGTAATTTCTATTTGAGTGCTGTGATATAGATTGTGCAGTGAATTTTTTCTCTCTAATCTCCGTAACATTCAATCGAGATATTTTAAAAGATTTAAAAAATGGTTATTGTGTAGCCAAATCTCAGTTTTGTCTTTTAAATACTCAATGCTACAATAATTATATCGTTCGCTGTAAGGTTGAATTTTATAAGAAGCCCAAAAGATTTTACAACTTTGTTAATTCCAAAAGACGCTCTAATTTACTACCTTCCATCTTCAGACTTAATGACTATTTGTAACTCTACACAAAAAGGAAAATATTGATCCAATTTTAATTATATTTTTAGCAAATAGCACTTCCAAACAAAGATCTTTGTAGTCGAAAGGCTGAAAAAAAAAATTGTTTAGCGACATATATTATAAAACAAAATACCTACCAAACGTTGCACTTGACTTGTTTGCAATCTACCTCTTTCACCCAGATTAGATCGCCAAACAATATCAAGCTTACCCACATTGGTAAATTGACGCAATGCTTTGGAGCATCTTGCAATAGTGGATTTGGGCTGTGAATTTATATTATGTACAAATGCACTTGTTAGTTTTAAACATTTCTCACATACCTTTATGCAATAAAGAAACTGACAGCTATTGTTAGGCTGCAGCATGTGTTTAGAGGTTAACACGGACTCTCCATTTGGAAGAGTGTTTAGGGATGTGACTGTGTAATGTTCCGAAATGTCTAATTCGACTTTTTCTAGGCAAAAAGGTCCAGAGTAACATTTTGTATTTGAGCTTCTAGATATATTTCATCCATTTCCGCATTATAGAATTTGGTCATTACGTCAAGTGGTTTAAGTACTTAAATTTTGAAAAATTTAAGTAATGATTGGGCAAATCCTGCAGGACTAGTGTAGTTGACTTCGCAAACCAGTCTGAATATATATATATTAATAAAAGATCAACAGGTATATACAGTCACTCAATTTTTTGATCACGCAACTAAAGTAAAATCTTAACACGAGTTAGAACATAATATTAAATGGTTTACGCTAATTTTTTAATCAGATAATAGGTACAGATGTTTCGGATATTGTATAAAGTAATTTCTACACCATGCACATAGGGTGAAAAGGTATATTAAAGTCGACAAAATGTATGTAAGAGACAGAAAGAAGCATTTTCGATCCCATAACCTATATATATTTTTGATCAGGATCAACAGCCGAATCGATATAGCTGCCCGAATGAGCACGTACGTAGATCTCGGAGACAATATGTACGGTCACCAAATTTGGTATATATACTTTTTTAGTATTCGCGCAGATTAAAATTATTTAAAATGTTTGCCACGCCCACTTTTTATGCTAAGTATGTATATCATTAAACATAATACGTTTCCTACAACCGTTGTGATTTTAATATTTTATTCAAATTTTGGCCCAAGATTCATAGAAACATCTAAAAAATGTTCTTAAAGTTGATCAATATCATTATCAGCATAAGTAATATAGACACTTCAAATAAGCAACTGCTTCTGTCGGCCGTGAAATTCGAGAAATGCGTTTGCAGGTTTTTTTTCACGCTTAAAGAGAAAATCAAGAGATCTGAACATGTGGAAAGAGTTTGTAAAATCTGCGATTCTATTGTTCTTCTTGGCGTGAAGGTTTGGCTTATATATTTATATAGCAATCAGCAAACGTGTAATACTGTGTGTTACCGCTTTCGGTAGCTAACCTTATTTTCTGATTCGCACTCCTCTTTGTGGATGCATAAATGAGACATTCAATTCGCGCAAACGATTTTTGTGTTGTTATTGGAGCTATTCTCTATTATTCAAAGGGTCCTTTGCATCTACCATCTAAAAAAATGAACTTAAAAACATTCAAATTGGTCTTATATGTTTTGGTGCAATTAAAAAAAAAAAAACGCCTACTATTCACTTATAATTTCGTATCCAATACACCTAGAGCACTGTGCACTACATGCGCCTGCAACCTATGAACATTAACTCTATATACTTCATTCCTAATTCGTTATTTCCTGCTATTTTAAAATCTCGTCCATATACAAGAATATGAGGTTATGCGCTAAAAAGTTAAATTCCAAGAAAACTGATTATTTGTGGACATTGAGACTTTTATATACAACAAAGAATTTATTATACATACTATACAATAGTGAAAGTTTTCGACTGAACACTGGTAGACTTTTTTTTATAAGTCTCTCTAAAGTTGAGATTTCGTAACAAGTTTTGTTTTTGAGAGTCGCTCAGAATTACACAGATTTTAAAACACGCACCTAAATTTATAACAAATCAAGCCTACTAACACATAGTACAAGTCCGATTATTCGAATTGCATCTTCAGTTTTATCAATAACGTTTTTCTTTTAAAAGTTATATACACTCAAAGTCCAGCAACAATTTGCACCAAATGAAAGCAGTTTTGTTTTGTTCCCAACACTTGTTTTCGACAGCGATATTCTCACCAGTGTTGAACAAATTTTGAAAATATTTGGGTTTCAAAAACTTTTAGAGCACTTAAGTGCTCAAAAAACGTCTGAACACTCCATAGTGCTTTGTGACGAGTCACAATACATGACATGAGCTTTGCAATTCCGACAAAAGGAAAAGCAAAGAACTGGAAAGCAAAAGAGAGGGACGGAGATCGTGCCGCGTGCCAAAGCTCGAGACGCATCGTATTTTTCACCGTTAGGATATAAGTAGGCAGAGCAAGGGTGAGTTTGAGAATAGGCACAGAGCTTGCGAAAATCAGTTAGTGAGTGGCCATTTGAGTGTGCAGAGTGTGCCGCATTTAATTTTTTTGTTGTTCTCTTTCGTCATTGCTTCTGCAGTTGCTCCCCTCATCGCCCCCATCATACCATCAGTGCTAGTGGTTTTGTTGTTCTCTCTGCTTTGTGCTTGTACGCAGCTTCTCTCCCGCGTAATCACTTTTGTACGCCTCTCAAAGATCGGCTTATAACTGTTCTTTAAATTTTTCTATATATTTTTACATATATTTTTTTTGCCTTGTGTTTCTTTTGGCTTTTCAATGGCTTGTTGTTTACCTACTTGCAAGCATTCTCCTTCGTTTAAAGTTTCTTTCTTTAAACAAAGTGGCCAAACAGCTGTCTAACGAGTGTGACTCTAGCATACATTTATTGTCGCAATTCAAGTTTGTTCCACCTTCTGAGAAGTTGCCCAAGAAATGTACCCTTGAGTTGCCTCATAAGCAGTCGCCAGCACTCTCTATTACATCTTCTCCCATTTTACTATCGCCTACACCATCTTCTTGTCCCTCTTTATGCTTTTCTTTTCAAATTGAAGTACCCATTACAAGCCCTATCCCTCACGGGAACTCTGATCAATTACAGGATCATGCTGGCTCTCAATCACTTGCGGATCCCAATGCTCCTCCGCCTCCACTAACTGTAGAGCCTCATCGCAAACAATTATTTACATTGGTAATATATGCCCTGCTAAGGTTTTAATTCAAAAGTTTAAGTTCTCTTAAGTTTCTCGCGAAATCTCCTCTTTCATAATTACAGTACCAAATGAGTATTTCTCAGCTATGGTTGACCCTAATTTTTGGCCAGAGGGCCTAGTTGTACACGAGTTTGCGCCCAATAGGCGCTCCCGTCCGTTGCCCGTCCACCTTCCTAATTTATCTTCTGCTTCCAAAAACTAATAACGTCTAGTCTTTCCATTCATTATCAAAATGTTAGAGGACTTCTTACCAAGCTCTCGAAACTGTTCTGTGTTAGCCAAACCTTTTTGGCAGACATATTAGCTTTCTCTGAAACTTGGCTTCACTCCTCTGTTTTGGATAATGAAATTCTTTCTAATAACTTTATTTCTTATAGGCTTGATCGTGTTTGTCGTCGTGGCGGTGGAGTACTTTTTGCTGTCAACTCGAATATGTGTTCAACTGTTGTGCCGATTGATCTCCCCTTAGGTGTTTATTTGCGTCGAAGTTACATGTTCTAACTTTAGCATATATATCTTTTGTTCATATATTCCTCCAGCATCATGATATCATCTACATGCACTATGCTGATGCATTGCGAACTATTTTTAGTCGTCTTAATCCTTGATCTTGTTTTCGTCTCGGATCTCACTGTTAGTGCTGTATCACAAACACAGCCCCTAGTGAAGCCTGAAGATCCTTATCACCCTACCATTGAAGTTACTATTTTTTACAATTCCGTTACTAATTCATTTCATAACATCTCAAATTCCCGACGTAGATGTTTTCGTAAAACAAATTTCAATCTTCTTACCATTTGGTAATTTCTATTTGAGTGCTGTGATATAGATTGTGCAGTGAATTTTTTCTCTCTAATCTCCGTAACATTCAATCGAGATATTTTAAAAGATTTAAAAAATGGTTATTGTGTAGCCAAATCTCAGTTTTTTCTTTTAAATACTCAATGCTACAATAATTATATCGTTCGCTGTAAGGTTGAATTTTATAAGAAGCCCAAAAGATTTTACAACTTTGTTAATTCCAAAAGACGCTCTAATTTACTACCTTCCACCTTCAGACTTAATGACTATTTGTAACTCTACACAAAAAGGAAAATATTGATCCAATTTTAATTATATTTTTAGCAAATAGCACTTCCAAACAAAGATCTTTGTAGTCGAAAGGCTGAAAAAAAAAATTGTTTAGCGACATATATTATAAAACAAAATACCTACCAAACGTTGCACTTGACTTGTTTGCAATCTACCTCTTTCACCCAGATTAGATCGCCAAACAATATCAAGCTTACCCACATTGGTAAATTGACGCAATGCTTTGGAGCATCTTGCAATAGTGGATTTGGGCTGTGAATTTATATTATGTACAAATGCACTTGTTAGTTTTAAACATTTCTCACATACCTTTATGCAATAAAGAAACTGACAGCTATTGTTAGGCTGCAGCATGTGTTTAGAGGTTAACACGGACTCTCCATTTGGAAGAGTGTTTAGGGATGTGACTGTGTAATGTTCCGAAATGTCTAATTCGACTTTTTCTAGGCAAAAAGGTCCAGAGTAACATTTTGTATTTGAGCTTCTAGATATATTTCATCCATTTCCGCATTATAGAATTTGGTCATTACGTCAAGTGGTTTAAGTACTTAAATTTTGAAAAATTTAAGTAATGATTGGGCAAATCCTGCAGGACTAGTGTAGTTGACTTCGCAAACCAGTCTGAATATATATATATTAATAAAAGATCAACAGGTATATACAGTCACTCAATTTTTTGATCACGCAACTAAAGTAAAATCTTAACACGAGTTAGAACATAATATTAAATGGTTTACGCTAATTTTTTAATCAGATAATAGGTACAGATGTTTCGGATATTGTATAAAGTAATTTCTACACCATGCACATAGGGTGAAAAGGTATATTAAAGTCGACAAAATGTATGTAAGAGACAGAAAGAAGCATTTTCGATCCCATAATCTATATATATTTTTGATCAGGATCAACAGCCGAATCGATATAGCTGCCCGAATGAGCACGTACGTAGATCTCGGAGACAATATGTACGGTCACCAAATTTGGTATATATACTTTTTTAGTATTCGCGCAGATTAAAATTATTTAAAATGTTTGCCACGCCCACTTTTTATGCTAAGTATGTATATCATTAAACATAATACGTTTCCTACAACCGTTGTGATTTTAATATTTTATTCAAATTTTGGCCCAAGATTCATAGAAACATCTAAAAAATGTTCTTAAAGTTGATCAATATCATTATCAGCATAAGTAATATAGACACTTCAAATAAGCAACTGCTTCTGTCGGCCGTGAAATTCGAGAAATGCGTTTGCAGGTTTTTTTCACGCTTAAAGAGAAAATCAAGAGATCTGAACATGTGGAAAGAGTTTGTAAAATCTGCGATTCTATTGTTCTTCTTGGCGTGAAGGTTTGGCTTATATATTTATATAGCAATCAGCAAACGTGTAATACTGTGTGTTACCGCTTTCGGTAGCTAACCTTATTTTCTGATTCGCACTCCTCTTTGTGGATGCATAAATGAGACATTCAATTCGCGCAAACGATTTTTGTGTTGTTATTGGAGCTATTCTCTATTATTCAAAGGGTCCTTTGCATCTACCATCTAAAAAAATGAACTTAAAAACATTCAAATTGGTCTTATATGTTTTGGTGCAATTAAAAAAAAAAAAACGCCTACTATTCACTTATAATTTCGTATCCAATACACCTAGAGCACTGTGCACTACATGCGCCTGCAACCTATGAACATTAACTCTATATACTTCATTCCTAATTCGTTATTTCCTGCTATTTTAAAATCTCGTCCATATACAAGAATATGAGGTTATGCGCTAAAAAGTTAAATTCCAAGAAAACTGGTTATTTGTGGACATTGAGACTTCTATATACAACAAAGAATTTATTATACATACTATACAATAGTGAAAGTTTTCGACTGAACACTGGTAGACTTTTTTTTATAAGTCTCTCTAAAGTTGAGATTTCGTAACAAGTTTTGTTTTTGAGAGTCGCTCAGAATTACACAGATTTTAAAACACGCACCTAAATTTATAACAAATCAAGCCTTGCATCTTCAGTTTTATTAATAACGTTTTTCTTTTAAAAGTTATATACACTCAAAGTCCAGCAACAATTTGCACCAAATGAAAGCAGTTTTGTTTTGTTCCCAACACTTGTTTTCGACAGCGATATTCTCACCAGTGTTGAACAAATTTTGAAAATATTTGGGTTTCAAAAACTTTTAGAGCACTTAAGTGCTCAAAAAACGTCTGAACACTCCATAGTGCTTTGTGACGAGTCACAATACATGACATGAGCTTTGCAATTCCGACAAAAGGAAAAGCAAAGAACTGGAAAGCAAAAGAGAGGGACGGAGATCGTGCCGCGTGCCAAAGCTCGAGACGCATCGTATTTTTCACCGTTAGGATATAAGTAGGCAGAGCAAGGGTGAGTTTGAGAATAGGCACAGAGCTTGCGAAAATCAGTTAGTGAGTGGCCATTTGAGTGTGCAGAGTGTGCCGCATTTAATTTTTTTTGTTGTTCTCTTTCGTCATTGCTTCTGCAGTTGCTCCCCTCATCGCCCCCATCATACCATCAGTGCTAGTGGTTTTGTTGTTCTCTCTGCTTTGTGCTTGTACGCAGCTTCTCTCCCGCGTAATCACTTTTGTACGCCTCTCAAAGATCGGCTTATAACTGTTCTTTAAATTTTTCTATATATTTTTACATATATTTTTTTTGCCTTGTGTTTCTTTTGGCTTTTCAATGGCTTGTTGTTTACCTACTTGCAAGCATTCTCCTTCGTTTAAAGTTTCTTTCTTTAAACAAAGTGGCCAAACAGCTGTCTAACGAGTGTGACTCTAGCATACATTTATTGTCGCAATTCAAGTTTGTTCCACCTTCTGAGAAGTTGCCCAAGAAATGTACCCTTGAGTTGCCTCATAAGCAGTCGCCAGCACTCTCTATTACATCTTCTCCCATTTTACTATCGCCTACACCATCTTCTTGTCCCTCTTTATGCTTTTCTTTTCAAATTGAAGTACCCATTACAAGCCCTATCCCTCACGGGAACTCTGATCAATTACAGGATCATGCTGGCTCTCAATCACTTGCGGATCCCAATGCTTCTCCGCCTCCACTAACTGTAGAGCCTCATCGCAAACAATTATTTACATTGGTAATATATGCCCTGCTAAGGTTTTAATTCAAAAGTTTAAGTTCTCTTAAGTTTCTCGCGAAATCTCCTCTTTCATAATTACAGTACCAAATGAGTATTTCTCAGCTATGGTTGACCCTAATTTTTGGCCAGAGGGCCTAGTTGTATACGAGTTTGCGCCTAATAGGCGCTCCGGTCCGTTGCCCGTCCACCTTCCTAATTTATCTTCTGCTTCCAAAAACTAATAACGTCTAGTCTTTCCATTCATTATCAAAATGTTAGAGGACTTCTTACCAAGCTCTCGAAACTGTTCTGTGTTAGCCAAACCTTTTTGGCAGACATATTAGCTTTCTCTGAAACTTGGCTTCACTCCTCTGTTTTGGATAATGAAATTCTTTCTAATAACTTTATTTCTTATAGGCTTGATCGTGTTTGTCGTCGTGGCGGTGGAGTACTTATTGCTGTCAACTCGAATATGTGTTCAACTGTTGTGCCGATTGATCTCCCCTTAGGTGTTGAGTTTATTTGCGTGGAAGTTACATGTTCTAACTTTAGCATATATATCTTTTGTTCATATATTCCTCCAGCTTCTGATATCATGATCTACATGCACTATGATGCATTGCGAACTATTTTTAGTCGTCTTAAAGTCGTGATTTTCTTATCGTTTTAGGTGATTTTAACTTGCCTTATATTTCTTGGCTTGTTGATGATAATCTATCTTTCTTAATTCCTTCATCTCAAATTTTTTTTCTTGATAGCCTACTTGAATGTCCGCTATATCAGTTGAATTATTTTCTTAACTCTTCTAAAAGAATCCTTGATCTTGTTTTCGTCTCGGATCTCACTGTTAGTGCTGTATCACAAACACAGCCCCTAGTGAAGCCTGAAGATCCTTATCACCCTACCATTGAAGTTACTATTTTTTACAATTCCGTTACTAATTCATTTAATAACATCTCAAATTCCCGACGTAGATGTTTTCGTAAAACAAATTTCAATCTTCTTACCATTTGGTAATTTCTATTTGAGTGCTGTGATATAGATTGTGCAGTGAATTTTTTCTATTCTGCTCTTAATTCGCTAATTGATAAATGCGTTCCTTATGTGAATGTCTCTACCGTCTCCAGTACGCCAGTCTGGTTCACACGTAGGCTCTCTAATCTCCGTAACATTCAATCGAGATATTTTAAAAGATTTAAAAAATGGTTCGCGACTTGACTATGCAAATTATTGTGTAGCCAAATCTCAGTTTTGTCTTTTAAATACTCAATGCTACAATAATTATATCGTTCGCTGTAAGGTTGAATTTTATAAGAAGCCCAAGAGTTTTTGCAACTTTGTTAATTCCAAAAGACGCTCTAATTTACTACCTTCCACCTTCAGACTTAATGACTATTTGTAACTCTACACAAAAAGGAAAATATTGATCCAATTTTAATTATATTTTTAGCAAATAGCACTTCCAAACAAAGATCTTTGTAGTCGAAAGGCTGAAAAAAAAATTGTTTAGCGACATATATTATGAAATAAAATACCTACCAAACGTTGCACTTGACTTGTTTGCAATCTAACTCTTTCACCCAGATTAGATCGCCAAACAATATCAAGCTTATCCAAATTGACGCAATGCTTTGGCGAATCTTGCAATAGTGGATTTGGGCTGTGAATTTATATTATGTACAAATGCACTTGTTAGTTTTAAACATTTCTCACATACCTTTATGCAATAAAGAAACTGACAGCTATTGTTAGGCTGCAGCATGCGTTTAGAGGTTAACACGGAGTCTCCATTTGGAAGAGTGTTTAAGGATGTGACTGTGTAATGTTCCGAAATGTCTAATTCGACTTTTTCTAGGCATAAAGGTCCAGAGTAACAATTTGTATTTGAGCTTCTAGATATATTTCATCCATTTCCGCATTATAGAATTTGGTCTTTACGTCAAGTGGTTTAAGTACTTGAAATTTGAAAAATTTCCGTAATGATTCGGCGAATCCAGCAGGACTAGTGTAGTTGACTTCGCAAACCAGTCTGAATATATATATGTTAATAAAAGATCAACAGGTATATATGTACAGTCACTCAATTTTTTGGTCACGCAACTAAACTAAAATCTTAACACGAGTTAGAACATAATATTAAAAGGTTTACGCTAATTTTTTAATCAGATAATAAGTACAGATGTTTCGGATATTGTATAAAATAATTTCTACACCATGCACGCATAGGGTGAAAAGGTATATTAAAGTCGACAAATGTATGTAACAGACAGAAAAAAGCATTTTCGATCCCATAAACTATATATATTTCATATTTACGTCACCAAATTTGGTAAATAGACTTTTTTAGTATTCGCGCAGATTAAAATTATTTAAAATTTTTGCCACACCCACTTTTTATGCTAAGTATGTATATCATTAAACATAATACGTTTCCTACAACCGTTGTGATTTTAATATTTTATTCAAATTTTGGGCCAAGATTCATAGAAAAATCTAAAAAATGTTCTTAAAGTTGATCAATATCATTATCAACATAAGTAATATAGACACTTCAAATAAGCAACTGCTTCTGTCGGCCGTGAAATTCGAGAAATGCGTTTGCAGGTTTTTTTCACGCTTAAAGAGAAAATCAAGAGATCTGAACATGTGGAAAGAGTTTGTAAAATCTGCGATTCTATTGTTCTTCTTGGCGTGAAGGTTTGGCTTATATATTTATATAGCAATCAGCAAACGTGTAATACTGTGTGTTACCGCTTTCGGTAGCTAACCTTATTTTCTGATTCGCACTCCTCTTTGTGGATGCATAAATGAGACATTCAATTCGCGCAAACGATTTTTGTGTTGTTATTGGAGCTATTCTCTATTATTCAAAGGGTCCTTTGCATCTACCATCTAAAAAAATGAACTTAAAAACATTCAAATTGGTCTTATATGTTTTGGTGCAATTAAAAAAAAAAAAACGCCTACTATTCACTTATAATTTCGTATCCAATACACCTAGAGCACTGTGCACTACATGCGCCTGCAACCTATGAACATTAACTCTATATACTTCATTCCTAATTCGTTATTTCCTGCTATTTTAAAATCTCGTCCATATACAAGAATATGAGGTTATGCGCTAAAAAGTTAAATTCCAAGAAAACTGGTTATTTGTGGACATTGAGACTTCTATATACAACAAAGAATTTATTATACATACTATACAATAGTGAAAGTTTTCGACTGAACACTGGTAGACTTTTTTTTATAAGTCTCTCTAAAGTTGAGATTTCGTAACAAGTTTTGTTTTTGAGAGTCGCTCAGAATTACACAGATTTTAAAACACGCACCTAAATTTATAACAAATCAAGCCTACTAACACATAGTACAAGTCCGATTATTCGAATTGCATCTTCAGTTTTATCAATAACGTTTTTCTTTTAAAAGTTATATACACTCAAAGTCCAGCAACAATTTGCACCAAATGAAAGCAGTTTTGTTTTGTTCCCAACACTTGTTTTCGACAGCGATATTCTCACCAGTGTTGAACAAATTTTGAAAATATTTGGGTTTCAAAAACTTTTAGAGCACTTAAGTGCTCAAAAAACGTCTGAACACTCCATAGTGCTTTGTGACGAGTCACAATACATGACATGAGCTTTGCAATTCCGACAAAAGGAAAAGCAAAGAACTGGAAAGCAAAAGAGAGGGACGGAGATCGTGCCGCGTGCCAAAGCTCGAGACGCATCGTATTTTTCACCGTTAGGATATAAGTAGGCAGAGCAAGGGTGAGTTTGAGAATAGGCACAGAGCTTGCGAAAATCAGTTAGTGAGTGGCCATTTGAGTGTGCAGAGTGTGCCGCATTTAATTTTTTTTGTTGTTCTCTTTCGTCATTGCTTCTGCAGTTGCTCCCCTCATCGCCCCCATCATACCATCAGTGCTAGTGGTTTTGTTGTTCTCTCTGCTTTGTGCTTGTACGCAGCTTCTCTCCCGCGTAATCACTTTTGTACGCCTCTCAAAGCTCGGTTAATAACTGTTCTTTAAATTTTTCTATATATTTTTACATATATTTTTTTGCCTTGTGTTTCTTTTGGCTTTTCAATGGCTTGTTGTTTACCTACTTGCAAGCATTCTTCTTCGTTTAAAGTTTCTTTCTTTAAACAAAGTGGCCAAACAGCTGTCTAACGAGTGTGACTCTAGCATACATTTATTGTCGCAATTCAAGTTTGTTCCACCTTCTGAGAAGTTGCCCAAGAAATGTACCCTTGAGTTGCCTCATAAGCAGTCGCCAGCACTCTCTATTACATCTTCTCCCATTTTACTTTCGCCTACACCATCTTCTTGTCCCTCTTTATGCTATTCTTTTCAAATTGAAGTACCCATTACAAGCCCTATCCCTCACGGGAACTCTGATCAATTACAGGATCATGCTGGCTCTCAATCACTTGCGGATCCCAATGCTCCTCCGCCTCCACTAACGGTAGTGCCTCATCGCAAACAATTATTTATCTCTAGGCTTGCTCCAGATACTTCTGAGTCGTCTGTGGCAGCTTACAATGGTAATATATGCCCTGCTATGGTTTTAATTCAAAAGTTTAAGTTTTCTAAGTTCTCTTAAGTTTCTCGCGAAATCTCCTCTTTCATAATTACAGTACCAAATGAGTATTTCTCAGCTATGGTTGACCCTAATTTTTGGCCAGAGGGCCTAGTTGTACACGAGTTTGCGCCCAATAGGCGCTCCCGTCCGTTGCCCGTCCACCTTCCTAATTTATCTTCTGCTTCCAAAAACTAATAACGTCTAGTCTTTCCATTCATTATCAAAATGTTAGAGGACTTCTTACCAAGCTCTCGAAACTGTTCTGTGTTAGCCAAACCTTTTTGGCAGACATATTAGCTTTCTCTGAAACTTGGCTTCACTCCTCTGTTTTGGATAATGAAATTCTTTCTAATAACTTTATTTCTTATAGGCTTGATCGTGTTTGTCGTCGTGGCGGTGGAGTACTTATTGCTGTCAACTCGAATATGTGTTCAACTGTTGTGCCGATTGATCTCCCCTTAGGTGTTGAGTTTATTTGCGTCGAAGTTACATGTTCTAACTTTAGCATATATATCTTTTGTTCATATATTCCTCCAGCATCATGATATCATCTACATGCACTATGCTGATGCATTGCGAACTATTTTTAGTCGTCTTAATCCTTGATCTTGTTTTCGTCTCGGATCTCACTGTTAGTGCTGTATCACAAACACAGCCCCTAGTGAAGCCTGAAGATCCTTATCACCCTACCATTGAAGTTACTATTTTTTACAATTCCGTTACTAATTCATTTAATAACATCTCAAATTCCCGACGTAGATGTTTTCGTAAAACAAATTTCAATCTTCTTACCATTTGGTAATTTCTATTTGAGTGCTGTGATATAGATTGTGCAGTGAATTTTTTCTCTCTAATCTCCGTAACATTCAATCGAGATATTTTAAAAGATTTAAAAAATGGTTATTGTGTAGCCAAATCTCAGTTTTGTCTTTTAAATACTCAATGCTACAATAATTATATCGTTCGCTGTAAGGTTGAATTTTATAAGAAGCCCAAAAGATTTTACAACTTTGTTAATTCCAAAAGACGCTCTAATTTACTACCTTCCATCTTCAGACTTAATGACTATTTGTAACTCTACACAAAAAGGAAAATATTGATCCAATTTTAATTATATTTTTAGCAAATAGCACTTCCAAACAAAGATCTTTGTAGTCGAAAGGCTGAAAAAAAAAAATTGTTTAGCGACATATATTATAAAACAAAATACCTACCAAACGTTGCACTTGACTTGTTTGCAATCTACCTCTTTCACCCAGATTAGATCGCCAAACAATATCAAGCTTACCCACATTGGTAAATTGACGCAATGCTTTGGAGCATCTTGCAATAGTGGATTTGGGCTGTGAATTTATATTATGTACAAATGCACTTGTTAGTTTTAAACATTTCTCACATACCTTTATGCAATAAAGAAACTGACAGCTATTGTTAGGCTGCAGCATGTGTTTAGAGGTTAACACGGACTCTCCATTTGGAAGAGTGTTTAGGGATGTGACTGTGTAATGTTCCGAAATGTCTAATTCGACTTTTTCTAGGCAAAAAGGTCCAGAGTAACATTTTGTATTTGAGCTTCTAGATATATTTCATCCATTTCCGCATTATAGAATTTGGTCATTACGTCAAGTGGTTTAAGTACTTAAATTTTGAAAAATTTAAGTAATGATTGGGCAAATCCTGCAGGACTAGTGTAGTTGACTTCGCAAACCAGTCTGAATATATATATATTAATAAAAGATCAACAGGTATATACAGTCACTCAATTTTTTGATCACGCAACTAAAGTAAAATCTTAACACGAGTTAGAACATAATATTAAATGGTTTACGCTAATTTTTTAATCAGATAATAGGTACAGATGTTTCGGATATTGTATAAAGTAATTTCTACACCATGCACATAGGGTGAAAAGGTATATTAAAGTCGACAAAATGTATGTAAGAGACAGAAAGAAGCATTTTCGATCCCATAACCTATATATATTTTTGATCAGGATCAACAGCCGAATCGATATAGCTGCCCGAATGAGCACGTACGTAGATCTCGGAGACAATATGTACGGTCACCAAATTTGGTATATATACTTTTTTAGTATTCGCGCAGATTAAAATTATTTAAAATGTTTGCCACGCCCACTTTTTATGCTAAGTATGTATATCATTAAACATAATACGTTTCCTACAACCGTTGTGATTTTAATATTTTATTCAAATTTTGGCCCAAGATTCATAGAAACATCTAAAAAATGTTCTTAAAGTTGATCAATATCATTATCAGCATAAGTAATATAGACACTTCAAATAAGCAACTGCTTCTGTCGGCCGTGAAATTCGAGAAATGCGTTTGCAGGTTTTTTTCACGCTTAAAGAGAAAATCAAGAGATCTGAACATGTGGAAAGAGTTTGTAAAATCTGCGATTCTATTGTTCTTCTTGGCGTGAAGGTTTGGCTTATATATTTATATAGCAATCAGCAAACGTGTAATACTGTGTGTTACCGCTTTCGGTAGCTAACCTTATTTTCTGATTCGCACTCCTCTTTGTGGATGCATAAATGAGACATTCAATTCGCGCAAACGATTTTTGTGTTGTTATTGGAGCTATTCTCTATTATTCAAAGGGTCCTTTGCATCTACCATCTAAAAAATGAACTTAAAAACATTCAAATTGGTCTTATATGTTTTGGTGCAATTAAAAAAAAAAAAAAACGCCTACTATTCACTTATAATTTCGTATCCAATACACCTAGAGCACTGTGCACTACATGCGCCTGCAACCTATGAACATTAACTCTATATACTTCATTCCTAATTCGTTATTTCCTGCTATTTTAAAATCTCGTCCATATACAAGAATATGAGGTTATGCGCTAAAAAGTTAAATTCCAAGAAAACTGATTATTTGTGGACATTGAGACTTTTATATACAACAAAGAATTTATTATACATACTATACAATAGTGAAAGTTTTCGACTGAACACTGGTAGACTTTTTTTTATAAGTCTCTCTAAAGTTGAGATTTCGTAACAAGTTTTGTTTTTGAGAGTCGCTCAGAATTACACAGATTTTAAAACACGCACCTAAATTTATAACAAATCAAGCCTACTAACACATAGTACAAGTCCGATTATTCGAATTGCATCTTCAGTTTTATCAATAACGTTTTTCTTTTAAAAGTTATATACACTCAAAGTCCAGCAACAATTTGCACCAAATGAAAGCAGTTTTGTTTTGTTCCCAACACTTGTTTTCGACAGCGATATTCTCACCAGTGTTGAACAAATTTTGAAAATATTTGGGTTTCAAAAACTTTTAGAGCACTTAAGTGCTCAAAAAACGTCTGAACACTCCATAGTGCTTTGTGACGAGTCACAATACATGACATGAGCTTTGCAATTCCGACAAAAGGAAAAGCAAAGAACTGGAAAGCAAAAGAGAGGGACGGAGATCGTGCCGCGTGCCAAAGCTCGAGACGCATCGTATTTTTCACCGTTAGGATATAAGTAGGCAGAGCAAGGGTGAGTTTGAGAATAGGCACAGAGCTTGCGAAAATCAGTTAGTGAGTGGCCATTTGAGTGTGCAGAGTGTGCCGCATTTAATTTTTTTGTTGTTCTCTTTCGTCATTGCTTCTGCAGTTGCTCCCCTCATCGCCCCCATCATACCATCAGTGCTAGTGGTTTTGTTGTTCTCTCTGCTTTGTGCTTGTACGCAGCTTCTCTCCCGCGTAATCACTTTTGTACGCCTCTCAAAGATCGGCTTATAACTGTTCTTTAAATTTTTCTATATATTTTTACATATATTTTTTTGCCTTGTGTTTCTTTTGGCTTTTCAATGGCTTGTTGTTTACCTACTTGCAAGCATTCTCCTTCGTTTAAAGTTTCTTTCTTTAAACAAAGTGGCCAAACAGCTGTCTAACGAGTGTGACTCTAGCATACATTTATTGTCGCAATTCAAGTTTGTTCCACCTTCTGAGAAGTTGCCCAAGAAATGTACCCTTGAGTTGCCTCATAAGCAGTCGCCAGCACTCTCTATTACATCTTCTCCCATTTTACTATCGCCTACACCATCTTCTTGTCCCTCTTTATGCTTTTCTTTTCAAATTGAAGTACCCATTACAAGCCCTATCCCTCACGGGAACTCTGATCAATTACAGGATCATGCTGGCTCTCAATCACTTGCGGATCCCAATGCTCCTCCGCCTCCACTAACTGTAGAGCCTCATCGCAAACAATTATTTACATTGGTAATATATGCCCTGCTAAGGTTTTAATTCAAAAGTTTAAGTTCTCTTAAGTTTCTCGCGAAATCTCCTCTTTCATAATTACAGTACCAAATGAGTATTTCTCAGCTATGGTTGACCCTAATTTTTGGCCAGAGGGCCTAGTTGTACACGAGTTTGCGCCCAATAGGCGCTCCCGTCCGTTGCCCGTCCACCTTCCTAATTTATCTTCTGCTTCCAAAAACTAATAACGTCTAGTCTTTCCATTCATTATCAAAATGTTAGAGGACTTCTTACCAAGCTCTCGAAACTGTTCTGTGTTAGCCAAACCTTTTTGGCAGACATATTAGCTTTCTCTGAAACTTGGCTTCACTCCTCTGTTTTGGATAATGAAATTCTTTCTAATAACTTTATTTCTTATAGGCTTGATCGTGTTTGTCGTCGTGGCGGTGGAGTACTTTTTGCTGTCAACTCGAATATGTGTTCAACTGTTGTGCCGATTGATCTCCCCTTAGGTGTTTATTTGCGTCGAAGTTACATGTTCTAACTTTAGCATATATATCTTTTGTTCATATATTCCTCCAGCATCATGATATCATCTACATGCACTATGCTGATGCATTGCGAACTATTTTTAGTCGTCTTAATCCTTGATCTTGTTTTCGTCTCGGATCTCACTGTTAGTGCTGTATCACAAACACAGCCCCTAGTGAAGCCTGAAGATCCTTATCACCCTACCATTGAAGTTACTATTTTTTACAATTCCGTTACTAATTCATTTCATAACATCTCAAATTCCCGACGTAGATGTTTTCGTAAAACAAATTTCAATCTTCTTACCATTTGGTAATTTCTATTTGAGTGCTGTGATATAGATTGTGCAGTGAATTTTTTCTCTCTAATCTCCGTAACATTCAATCGAGATATTTTAAAAGATTTAAAAAATGGTTATTGTGTAGCCAAATCTCAGTTTTTTCTTTTAAATACTCAATGCTACAATAATTATATCGTTCGCTGTAAGGTTGAATTTTATAAGAAGCCCAAAAGATTTTACAACTTTGTTAATTCCAAAAGACGCTCTAATTTACTACCTTCCACCTTCAGACTTAATGACTATTTGTAACTCTACACAAAAAGGAAAATATTGATCCAATTTTAATTATATTTTTAGCAAATAGCACTTCCAAACAAAGATCTTTGTAGTCGAAAGGCTGAAAAAAAAAAATTGTTTAGCGACATATATTATAAAACAAAATACCTACCAAACGTTGCACTTGACTTGTTTGCAATCTACCTCTTTCACCCAGATTAGATCGCCAAACAATATCAAGCTTACCCACATTGGTAAATTGACGCAATGCTTTGGAGCATCTTGCAATAGTGGATTTGGGCTGTGAATTTATATTATGTACAAATGCACTTGTTAGTTTTAAACATTTCTCACATACCTTTATGCAATAAAGAAACTGACAGCTATTGTTAGGCTGCAGCATGTGTTTAGAGGTTAACACGGACTCTCCATTTGGAAGAGTGTTTAGGGATGTGACTGTGTAATGTTCCGAAATGTCTAATTCGACTTTTTCTAGGCAAAAAGGTCCAGAGTAACATTTTGTATTTGAGCTTCTAGATATATTTCATCCATTTCCGCATTATAGAATTTGGTCATTACGTCAAGTGGTTTAAGTACTTAAATTTTGAAAAATTTAAGTAATGATTGGGCAAATCCTGCAGGACTAGTGTAGTTGACTTCGCAAACCAGTCTGAATATATATATATTAATAAAAGATCAACAGGTATATACAGTCACTCAATTTTTTGATCACGCAACTAAAGTAAAATCTTAACACGAGTTAGAACATAATATTAAATGGTTTACGCTAATTTTTTAATCAGATAATAGGTACAGATGTTTCGGATATTGTATAAAGTAATTTCTACACCATGCACATAGGGTGAAAAGGTATATTAAAGTCGACAAAATGTATGTAAGAGACAGAAAGAAGCATTTTCGATCCCATAATCTATATATATTTTTGATCAGGATCAACAGCCGAATCGATATAGCTGCCCGAATGAGCACGTACGTAGATCTCGGAGACAATATGTACGGTCACCAAATTTGGTATATATACTTTTTTAGTATTCGCGCAGATTAAAATTATTTAAAATGTTTGCCACGCCCACTTTTTATGCTAAGTATGTATATCATTAAACATAATACGTTTCCTACAACCGTTGTGATTTTAATATTTTATTCAAATTTTGGCCCAAGATTCATAGAAACATCTAAAAAATGTTCTTAAAGTTGATCAATATCATTATCAGCATAAGTAATATAGACACTTCAAATAAGCAACTGCTTCTGTCGGCCGTGAAATTCGAGAAATGCGTTTGCAGGTTTTTTTCACGCTTAAAGAGAAAATCAAGAGATCTGAACATGTGGAAAGAGTTTGTAAAATCTGCGATTCTATTGTTCTTCTTGGCGTGAAGGTTTGGCTTATATATTTATATAGCAATCAGCAAACGTGTAATACTGTGTGTTACCGCTTTCGGTAGCTAACCTTATTTTCTGATTCGCACTCCTCTTTGTGGATGCATAAATGAGACATTCAATTCGCGCAAACGATTTTTGTGTTGTTATTGGAGCTATTCTCTATTATTCAAAGGGTCCTTTGCATCTACCATCTAAAAAAATGAACTTAAAAACATTCAAATTGGTCTTATATGTTTTGGTGCAATTAAAAAAAAAAAAAACGCCTACTATTCACTTATAATTTCGTATCCAATACACCTAGAGCACTGTGCACTACATGCGCCTGCAACCTATGAACATTAACTCTATATACTTCATTCCTAATTCGTTATTTCCTGCTATTTTAAAATCTCGTCCATATACAAGAATATGAGGTTATGCGCTAAAAAGTTAAATTCCAAGAAAACTGGTTATTTGTGGACATTGAGACTTCTATATACAACAAAGAATTTATTATACATACTATACAATAGTGAAAGTTTTCGACTGAACACTGGTAGACTTTTTTTTATAAGTCTCTCTAAAGTTGAGATTTCGTAACAAGTTTTGTTTTTGAGAGTCGCTCAGAATTACACAGATTTTAAAACACGCACCTAAATTTATAACAAATCAAGCCTTGCATCTTCAGTTTTATTAATAACGTTTTTCTTTTAAAAGTTATATACACTCAAAGTCCAGCAACAATTTGCACCAAATGAAAGCAGTTTTGTTTTGTTCCCAACACTTGTTTTCGACAGCGATATTCTCACCAGTGTTGAACAAATTTTGAAAATATTTGGGTTTCAAAAACTTTTAGAGCACTTAAGTGCTCAAAAAACGTCTGAACACTCCATAGTGCTTTGTGACGAGTCACAATACATGACATGAGCTTTGCAATTCCGACAAAAGGAAAAGCAAAGAACTGGAAAGCAAAAGAGAGGGACGGAGATCGTGCCGCGTGCCAAAGCTCGAGACGCATCGTATTTTTCACCGTTAGGATATAAGTAGGCAGAGCAAGGGTGAGTTTGAGAATAGGCACAGAGCTTGCGAAAATCAGTTAGTGAGTGGCCATTTGAGTGTGCAGAGTGTGCCGCATTTAATTTTTTTTGTTGTTCTCTTTCGTCATTGCTTCTGCAGTTGCTCCCCTCATCGCCCCCATCATACCATCAGTGCTAGTGGTTTTGTTGTTCTCTCTGCTTTGTGCTTGTACGCAGCTTCTCTCCCGCGTAATCACTTTTGTACGCCTCTCAAAGATCGGCTTATAACTGTTCTTTAAATTTTTCTATATATTTTTACATATATTTTTTTTGCCTTGTGTTTCTTTTGGCTTTTCAATGGCTTGTTGTTTACCTACTTGCAAGCATTCTCCTTCGTTTAAAGTTTCTTTCTTTAAACAAAGTGGCCAAACAGCTGTCTAACGAGTGTGACTCTAGCATACATTTATTGTCGCAATTCAAGTTTGTTCCACCTTCTGAGAAGTTGCCCAAGAAATGTACCCTTGAGTTGCCTCATAAGCAGTCGCCAGCACTCTCTATTACATCTTCTCCCATTTTACTATCGCCTACACCATCTTCTTGTCCCTCTTTATGCTTTTCTTTTCAAATTGAAGTACCCATTACAAGCCCTATCCCTCACGGGAACTCTGATCAATTACAGGATCATGCTGGCTCTCAATCACTTGCGGATCCCAATGCTTCTCCGCCTCCACTAACTGTAGAGCCTCATCGCAAACAATTATTTACATTGGTAATATATGCCCTGCTAAGGTTTTAATTCAAAAGTTTAAGTTCTCTTAAGTTTCTCGCGAAATCTCCTCTTTCATAATTACAGTACCAAATGAGTATTTCTCAGCTATGGTTGACCCTAATTTTTGGCCAGAGGGCCTAGTTGTATACGAGTTTGCGCCTAATAGGCGCTCCGGTCCGTTGCCCGTCCACCTTCCTAATTTATCTTCTGCTTCCAAAAACTAATAACGTCTAGTCTTTCCATTCATTATCAAAATGTTAGAGGACTTCTTACCAAGCTCTCGAAACTGTTCTGTGTTAGCCAAACCTTTTTGGCAGACATATTAGCTTTCTCTGAAACTTGGCTTCACTCCTCTGTTTTGGATAATGAAATTCTTTCTAATAACTTTATTTCTTATAGGCTTGATCGTGTTTGTCGTCGTGGCGGTGGAGTACTTATTGCTGTCAACTCGAATATGTGTTCAACTGTTGTGCCGATTGATCTCCCCTTAGGTGTTGAGTTTATTTGCGTGGAAGTTACATGTTCTAACTTTAGCATATATATCTTTTGTTCATATATTCCTCCAGCTTCTGATATCATGATCTACATGCACTATGATGCATTGCGAACTATTTTTAGTCGTCTTAAAGTCGTGATTTTCTTATCGTTTTAGGTGATTTTAACTTGCCTTATATTTCTTGGCTTGTTGATGATAATCTATCTTTCTTAATTCCTTCATCTCAAATTTTTTTTCTTGATAGCCTACTTGAATGTCCGCTATATCAGTTGAATTATTTTCTTAACTCTTCTAAAAGAATCCTTGATCTTGTTTTCGTCTCGGATCTCACTGTTAGTGCTGTATCACAAACACAGCCCCTAGTGAAGCCTGAAGATCCTTATCACCCTACCATTGAAGTTACTATTTTTTACAATTCCGTTACTAATTCATTTAATAACATCTCAAATTCCCGACGTAGATGTTTTCGTAAAACAAATTTCAATCTTCTTACCATTTGGTAATTTCTATTTGAGTGCTGTGATATAGATTGTGCAGTGAATTTTTTCTATTCTGCTCTTAATTCGCTAATTGATAAATGCGTTCCTTATGTGAATGTCTCTACCGTCTCCAGTACGCCAGTCTGGTTCACACGTAGGCTCTCTAATCTCCGTAACATTCAATCGAGATATTTTAAAAGATTTAAAAAATGGTTCGCGACTTGACTATGCAAATTATTGTGTAGCCAAATCTCAGTTTTGTCTTTTAAATACTCAATGCTACAATAATTATATCGTTCGCTGTAAGGTTGAATTTTATAAGAAGCCCAAGAGTTTTTGCAACTTTGTTAATTCCAAAAGACGCTCTAATTTACTACCTTCCACCTTCAGACTTAATGACTATTTGTAACTCTACACAAAAAGGAAAATATTGATCCAATTTTAATTATATTTTTAGCAAATAGCACTTCCAAACAAAGATCTTTGTAGTCGAAAGGCTGAAAAAAAAATTGTTTAGCGACATATATTATGAAATAAAATACCTACCAAACGTTGCACTTGACTTGTTTGCAATCTAACTCTTTCACCCAGATTAGATCGCCAAACAATATCAAGCTTATCCAAATTGACGCAATGCTTTGGCGAATCTTGCAATAGTGGATTTGGGCTGTGAATTTATATTATGTACAAATGCACTTGTTAGTTTTAAACATTTCTCACATACCTTTATGCAATAAAGAAACTGACAGCTATTGTTAGGCTGCAGCATGCGTTTAGAGGTTAACACGGAGTCTCCATTTGGAAGAGTGTTTAAGGATGTGACTGTGTAATGTTCCGAAATGTCTAATTCGACTTTTTCTAGGCATAAAGGTCCAGAGTAACAATTTGTATTTGAGCTTCTAGATATATTTCATCCATTTCCGCATTATAGAATTTGGTCTTTACGTCAAGTGGTTTAAGTACTTGAAATTTGAAAAATTTCCGTAATGATTCGGCGAATCCAGCAGGACTAGTGTAGTTGACTTCGCAAACCAGTCTGAATATATATATGTTAATAAAAGATCAACAGGTATATATGTACAGTCACTCAATTTTTTGGTCACGCAACTAAACTAAAATCTTAACACGAGTTAGAACATAATATTAAAAGGTTTACGCTAATTTTTTAATCAGATAATAAGTACAGATGTTTCGGATATTGTATAAAATAATTTCTACACCATGCACGCATAGGGTGAAAAGGTATATTAAAGTCGACAAATGTATGTAACAGACAGAAAAAAGCATTTTCGATCCCATAAACTATATATATTTCATATTTACGTCACCAAATTTGGTAAATAGACTTTTTTAGTATTCGCGCAGATTAAAATTATTTAAAATTTTTGCCACACCCACTTTTTATGCTAAGTATGTATATCATTAAACATAATACGTTTCCTACAACCGTTGTGATTTTAATATTTTATTCAAATTTTGGGCCAAGATTCATAGAAAAATCTAAAAAATGTTCTTAAAGTTGATCAATATCATTATCAGCATAAGTAATATAGACACTTCAAACAAGCAACTGCTTCTGTCGGCCGTGAAATTCGAGAAATGCGTTTGCAGGTTTTTTTCACGCTTAAAGAGAAAATCAAGAGATCTGAACATGTGGAAAGAGTTTGTAAAATCTGCGATTCTATTGTTCTTCTTGGCGTGAAGGTTTGGCTTATATATTTATATAGCAATCAGCAACCGTGTAATACTGTGTGTTACCGCTTTCGGTAGCTAACCTTACTTTCTGATTCGTACTCCTCTTTGTGGATGCATAAATGAGACATTCAAATCGCGCAAACGATTTTTGTGTTGTTATTGGAGCTATTCCCTATTATTCAAAGGGTCCTTTGCATCTACCATCTAAAAAAATAATTTTAAAAACATTCAAATTGGTCTTATATGTTTTGGTGCAATTTAAAAAAAAAAAACGCCTACTATTCACTTATAATTTCGTATCCAATACACCTGGAGCACTGTGCACTACATGCGCCTGCAACCTATGAACATTAACTCTTTATACTTCATTCCTAATTCGTTGTTTCCTGCTATTTTAAAATCTCGTCCATATACAAGAATATGAGGTTATGCGCTAAAAAGTTAAATTCCAAGAACTGATTATTTGTGGACATTGAGACTTCTATATACAACAAAGAATTTATTATATTATACAATAGTGAAAGTTTTCGACTAAACACTGGTAGACTTTTTTTTATAAGTCTCTCTAAAGTTGAGATTTCGTAACAAGTTTTGTTTTTGAGAGTCGCTCAGAATTACACAGATTTTAAGACACGCACCTAAATTTATAACAAATCAAGTCTACTAACACATAGTACAAGTCGAATTGCATCTTCAGTTTTATCAATAACGTTTTTCTTTTAAAAGTTATATACACTCAAAGTCCAGCAACAATTTGCACCAAATGAAAGCAGTTTTGTTTTGTTCCCAACACTTGTTTTCGACAGCGATATTCTCACCAGTGTTGAACAAATTTTGAAAATATTTGGGTTTCAAAAACTTTTAAATCACTTAAGTGCTCAAAAAACGTCTGAACACTCCATAGTGCTTTGTGACGAGTCACAATACATGACATGAGCTTTGCAATTCCGACAAAAGGAAAAGCAAAGAACTGGAAAGCAAAAGAGAGGGACGGAGATCGTGCCGCGTGCCAAAGCTCGAGACGCATCGTATTTTTCACCGTTAGGATATAAGTAGGCAGAGCAAGGGTGAGTTTCAGAATAGGCACAGAGCTTGCGAAAATCAGTTAGTGAGTGACCATTTGAGTGTGCAGAGTGTGCCGCATTTAATTTTTCTTGTTGTTCTCTCTCGTCATTGCTTCTGCAGTTGGTTGGCTTTTCAATGGCTTGTCGTTTACCTACTTGCAAGCATTCTTCTTCGTTTAAAGTTTCTTTCTTTAAACAAAGTGGCCAAACAGCTGTCTAACGAGTGTGACTCTAGCATACATTTATTGTCGCAATTCAAGTTTGTTCCACCTTCTGAGAAGTTGCCCAAGAAATGTACCCTTGAGTTGCCTCATAAGCAGTCGCCAGCACTCTCTATTACATCTTCTCCCATTTTACTTTCGCCTACACCATCTTCTTGTCCCTCTTTATGCTATTCTTTTCAAATTGAAGTACCCATTACAAGCGCTATCCCTCACGGGAACTCTGATCAATTACAGGATCATGCTGGCTCTCAATCACTTGCGGATCCCAATGCTCCTCCGCCTCCACTAACGGTAGTGCCTCATCGCAAACAATTATTTATCTCTAGGCTTGCTACAGATACTTCTGAGTCGTCTGTGGCAGCTTACATTGGTAATATATGCCCTGCTATGGTTGTAATTCAAAAGTTTAAGTTTTCTAAGTTCTCTTAAGTTTCTCGCGAAATCTCCTCTTTCATAATTACAGTACCAAATGAGTATTTCTCAGCTATGGTTGACCCTAATTTTTGGCCAGAGGGCCTAGTTGTATACGAGTTTGCGCCCAATAGGCGCTCCCGTCCGTTGCCCGTCCACCTTCCTAATTTATCTTCTGCTTCCAAAAACTAGTCTTTGCATTCATTATCAAAATGTTAGAGAACTTCTTACCAAGCTCTCGAAACTGTTCTGTGTTAGCCAAACCTTTTTGGCAGACATATTAGCTTTCTCTGAAACTTGGCTTCACTCCTCTGTTTTGGATAATGAAATTCTTTCTAATAATTTTATTTCTTATAGGCTTGATCGTGTTTGTCGTCGTGGCGGTGGAGTACTTATTGCTGTCAACTCGAATATGTGTTCAACTGTTGTGCCGATTGATCTCCCCTTAGGTGTTGAGTTTATTTGCGTCGAAGTTACATGTTCTAACTTTAGCATATATATCTTTTGTTCATATATTCCTCCAGCTTCTGATATCATGATCTACATGCACTATGATGCATTGCGAACTATTTTTAGTCGTCTTAAAGTCGTGATTTTCTTATCGTTTTAGGTGATTTTAACTTGCCTTATATTTCTTGGCTTGTTGATGATAATCTATCTTTCTTAATTCCTTCATCTCAAATTTTTTTTCTTGATAGCCTACTTGAATGTCCGCTATATCAGTTGAATTATTTTCTTAACTCTTCTAAAAGAATCCTTGATCTTGTTTTCGTCTCGGATATGACTGTTAGTGCCATATCACAAACACAGCCCCTAGTGACGCCTGAAGATCCTTATCACCCTACCATTAAAGTTACTATTTTTTACAATTCCGTTACTAATTCATTTAATAACATCTCAATTTCTCGACGTAGATATTTTCGTAAAACAAATTTCAATCTTGTTACCATTTGGTCATTTCTATTTGAGTGCTCTGATATAGATTGTGCAGTGAATTTTTTCTATTCTGCTCTTAATTCTCTAATTGATAAATGCGTTCCATATGTGAATGTCTCTACCGTCTCCAGTACGCCAGTCTGGTTCACACGTAGGCTCTCTAATCTCCGTAACATTCAATCGAGATATTTTAAAAGATTTAAAAAATGGTTCGCGACTTGACTATGCAAATTATTGTGTAGCCAAATCTCAGATTTGTCTTTTAAATACTCAATACTACAATAATTATATCGTACGCTGTAAGGTTGAATTTTATAAAAAGCCCAAAAGATTTTACAACTTAGTTAATTCCAAAAGACGCTCTAATTTACTACCTTCCACCTTCAGACTTAATAACCAGACTGCTAATAACGATTAAGATATTGCAGATCTGTTTGCTAAATTCTTTCAGTCGACTTATTCTACTACTGTTTCGGATCCCACACCCTATCCCTTTTCAATCCCACATTTAAATTGTATGTTTTTCCTAGTATTACTGAAGACTGTATTATCTATAGCTTGTCATCTATGACGTCTTCCTTCGTACACGGGCCTGATAATATACCTAGTTGCATCCTTAAAATGTGTTCGATTTCCCTATCTAAGGCTTTATCTCGGTTATTCTTTATATCGAGTGAAACTTGTAGCTTTCCTGATATTTGGAAGGAGTCTTTTAGCGTGGCTTCATGAAAGGTCGTCCGTCGCTTACCAACCTTTTTGAATTGACTACCCTTGTACACCATGGCTTCCGTAAAAAGTGTCAAACTGATGTTATTTATGCAGACTTTAGTAAGGCTTTCGATACGGTTGATCATTCTATGCTTCTCACGAAAATTAACATCATGGGTTTTTCTCCGAAACTATTGGCTTCGAAACTATTGCCCACTGTTATTTACCTTGTTTATAAATGATTTGCCTCTGGCCTTGGCTTATCACGCGTGCTCATGTTTGCGGATGACGTCAAGATTTGTTATTCATATAATGATCCTTCTTTCCAACAGTACTTGCAATCAGATCTCGATACGTGCTGTGATTGGGGCCACGTTAATAAATTACACCTTAATGCCTCTAAGTGCTCTTTTATGACTTTCAGTCGTTTGTCGCCGTTCCTGGCTCATTACTCTAGTAAGTCTGTTTTGTTAGATTGTGTACCATCATTCAAAGACTTAGGCGTTATGTTTGACCCAAAACTTTCATTTAATGTTCATATATCTTCAATTGTCAATAGAGCATGCAGTCTTCTTGGCTTCATTAAACGTTGGGCCAAAGAATTTGATGACCCCTATGTAACAAAGGTTTTATACACTTCGTTAGTTCGCCAGTGCGGAACCGTAGTATGGAAGCGTAGTATTGAATGGGTACAGAAGCAATTCCTTAAGTTCGCGTTACGCGGTCTTAATTGGGACCCGAGTCTTCGCCTACCTTCTTATTCTGGCGGACTTCTTCTTATTAATCTTCCTTCACTTTACAACCGTAGTCTCGTATTTGGCATTCTCTTTCTCCATAAACTAGTCAACGGCGAAGTCATTTCTACTAATTTACTAGATACGCTATATTTTTGTGTTCCCTCACGTCGAACCTGAAACTTTTTTCCTATTCGCCCTAGTAGATGTCTGACTAACTACTCTCTTCACGATCCTTTTCGTGTTCTTTGACAATCTTTTAACAACCTTTCTCACCTTATTTCTCCTGGTCTTTTTGTCACTTCTCTTCGCGCTATACTTTTTAATTATCTACAGCGAAACCACTGAAAATATTCTAGACTTGGATTGGCTGCAACTCATCCCTGAGTACATTGGCTGTGAATCGGGGCATAGCTGGCACCTTGTTGCAAATAAAACACCTCCACCGGGTCGGGGATGTTTAGTTGTGCATAAAGCTAAGCTACCTTCTTCATTTAATTATCTGTATTTTAGCTTAAGCTTTTTCTTCGACTGCTGTGTTAGATGACGTAAATAAATAAATAAATACAATCAGTTCGTACAAATAAAAAAAAAATTAAAAAAAAAAAAATAGTAGATTAATTTTCAAAAAACGGATTTGTCGTGATTTATTCCCACCGCCTTCTATAAGTTTCTCTTCAAAAACCCAAACAAATTCTGTTTCTTCGGCTTTGCCATTACACTATGATAGGATTTCACATTAGTAATTCGAACATTATTTCAAAAGAGTAACCTTTTCTTACTTCTTCCTTCTGCATCCACATACACAATTTCACAGTAATTATCCTGATTTTATTATATATTTTATTTATCTGTGCAAAAAATTGTGTTGTGTTTCATAGCTACAAAAAAATATATTTACCACAAGGTAGATGCTTGCTTGTGGGTATTTTATACGTATATTTATAATTATCCTGATTTTATTATATATTTTATTTATCTGTGCAAAAAATTGTGTTGTGTTTCATAGCTACAAAAAAATATATTTACCACAAGGTAGATGCTTGCTTGTGGGTATTTTATACGTATATTTATAAATATGTATTTTCTTATATTGCACTGCCGTCATAACTAAACAACTTGCAATTGAACTTTCTTTTGTCTTAGTAAGCCCTGTGAATTTTCGTAGTCAGTTAACTTATTAAGAAAAAACACATCATCATGATGGTAGTCAGTATCAACAACAAAAACATCTACAACCTCTTCAAAGTAATACCGCCTGTTTTGTAGAGTATCAACCAATAACAAGGGTGATACTCTGATTAGGCCCAAATTTGATGGACAAATTGATAAAGAAAACTCAGTCTTTTCCGCCGGTTGTAATGTCTCCAAAATAAAATCAGCAGATCCAGTATAGCTGTTTGTCAACAATTTAGTATCAAGACAGATATGCAATTTCATAGGATGTTCGGAACTATTTGTAACTCTACACAAAAAGGAAAATATTGATCCAATTTTAATTATATTTTTAGCATCTAGCACTTCCAAACAAAGATCTTTGTAGTCGAAAGGCTGAAAAAAAACTTTTTAGCGACATATATTATATTAATAAATAAAATACCTACCAAACGTTGCAATTGACTTGTTTGCAATCTACCTCTTTCACCCAGATTAGATCGCCAAACAATATCAAGCTTACCCACATTGGTAAATTGACGCAGTGCTTTGGAGCATCTTGCAATAGTGGATTTGGGCTGTGAATTTATATTATGTACAAATGCACTTGTTAGTTTTAAACATTTCTCACATACCTTTATGCAATAAAGAAACTGACAGCTATTGTTAGGCTGCAGCATGTGTTTAGAGGTTAACACGGACTCTCCATTTGGAAGAGTGTTTAAGGATGTGACTGTGTAATGCTCCGAGATGTCCAATTCGACTTTTTCTAGGCAAAAAGGTCCAGTCGTAACATTTTGTATTTGAGCTTCTAGATATATTTCATCCATTTCCGCATTATAGAATTTGGTCTTTACGTCAAGTGGTTTAAGTACTTGAAATTTGAAAAATTTCCGTAATGATTGGGCAAATCCAGCAGGACTAGTGTAGTTGACTTCGCAAACCAGTCTGAATATATATATGTTAATAAAAGATCAACAGGTATATATGTACAGTCACTCAATTTTTTGGTCACGCAACTAAACTAAAATCTTAACACGAGTTAGAACATAATATTAAAAGGTTTACGCTAATTTTTTAATCAGATAATAAGTACAGATGTTTCGGATATTGTATAAAATAATTTCTACACCATGCACGCATAGGGTGAAAACGTACCTATATTAAAGTCGACAAAATGTATGTAACAGACAGAAAGAAGCATTTTCGATCCCATAAGCTATATATATTTTTGATCAAGATCAACAGCCGAATCGATATAGCTGCCCGAATGAGCACGTACGTAGATATGGAAGAAAATATGTACGTCACCAAATTTGGTAAATAGACTTTTTTAGTATTCGCGCAGATTAAAATTATTTAAAATGTTTGCCACGCCGACTTTTTATGCTAAGTATGTATATCATTAAACATAATACGTTTCCTACAAACATTGTGATTTTAATATTTTATTCAAATTTTGGCCCAAGATTCATAGAAAAATCTAAAAAATGTTCTTAAAGTTGATCAATATCATTATCAGCATAAGTAATATAGACACTTCAAACAAGCAACTCCTTCTGTCGGCCGTGAAATTCGAGAAATGCGTTTGCAGGTTTTTTTCACGCTTAAAGAGAAAATCAAGAGATCTGAACATGTGGAAAGAGTTTGTAAAATCTGCGATTCTATTGTTCTTCTTGGCGTGAAGGTTTGGCTTATATATTTATATAGCAATCAGCAACCGTGTAATACTGTGTGTTACCGCTTTCGGTAGCTAACCTTATTTCCTGATTCGCACTCCTCTTTGTGGATGCATAAATGAGACACTCAAATCGCGCAAACGATTTTTGTGTTGTTATTGGAGCTATTCCCTATTATTCAAAGGGTCCTTTGCATCTACCATCTAAAAAAATGAACTTAAAAACATTCAAATTGGTCTTATATGTTTTGGTGCAATTTAAAAAAAAAAAAAAGCCTACTATTCACTTATAATTTCGTATCCAATACACCTGGAGCACTGTGCACTACATGCGCCTGCAACCTATGAACATTAACTCTATATACTTCATTCCTAATTCGTTGTTTCCTGCTATTTTAAAATCTCGTCCATATACAAAAATATGAGGTTATGCGCTAAAAAGTTAAATTCCAAGAAAACTGATTATTTGTGGACATTGAGACTTTTATATACAACAAAGAATTTATTATACTATACAATAGTGAAAGTTTTCGACTGAACACTGGTAGACTTTTTTTTATAAGTCTCTCTAAAGTTGAGATTTCGTAACAAGTTTTGTTTTTGAGAGTCGCTCAGAATTACACAGATTTTAAGACACGCACCTAAATTTATAACAAATCAAATCTACTAACACATAGTACAAGTCCGATTATTCGAATTGCATCTTCAGTTTTATCAATAACGTTTTTCTTTTAAAAGTTATATACACTCAAAGTCCAGCAACAATTTGCACCAAATGAAAGCAGTTTTGTTTTGTTCCCAACACTTGTTTTCGACAGCGATATTCTCTCCAGTGTTGAACAAATTTTAAAAATATTTGGGTTTCAAAAACTTTTAGAGCACTTAAGTGCTCAAAAAACGTCTGAACACTCCATAGTGCTTTGTGACGAGTCACAATTCATGACATGAGCTTTGCAATTCCCCTTTTGTTATATTTAAGTTAAACTACGCCCATGGAGGGCATATTAAAATAGTGCAATATGAGATTAACTGCAGTTGTTTTTTTTTTACAGAATACTCACGATCTACGCCTCTCTCTTTCTGGTTACCGACGATGGCGCGTCAGCGTCGGAGCGATCCTCGCGGGCGGGCCAATCTCTCAGCATCGGCCGCTGCGTCGCATGCCGACGACAAAAGGAAAAGCAAAGAATTGGAAAGAGAGGGACGAAGATCGTGCCGCGTGCCAAAGCTCGAGACGCATCGTATGTTTTTACCGTTAGGATATAAGTAGGCAGAGGCAAGGGTGAGTTTGAGAATAGGCATAGAGCTTGAGAAAATCAGTTAGTGAGTGACCATTTGAGTGTGCAGAGGCAAAGTCAAGAAAACAAATTTAAGCAGCGAGGAGACTTCCAAGATCAATCAAGTGAGCCTATTTTTCAGGTCCTTTTCACTTAGAGGGCGGTAGGGGCATATTGCCATTGACAGAAACCACTTTGTATAGGAATAAGGTCATTATATTCTGCCGACGATGAACATACGTCACCGCGCTAACATCCGTATGCCCTATACCTGTTCCTTTACTCCTATCCCTTAACACTCTGGAGTGGAGCCGAAGGATCAGTGGATTTTGGCAGGATGAGATATTCTCCGGTAGTCGAAATCAGTCACCGATCTCAAGGCCCAGTAGCTACAGGTGAAGAGGCAACGGAAAATGGCCAAGCAGGATTTCGCTTTGCTAAGATTTGCTTGACTGCTCAAGATCAGTTTCTCTTCACCATTCCGATCCCTTACCCCCTACCACTTACTTATCAATTTTTTGCTTTTAATTTTAATAATAATTTTTTCCAATGGCAATATAGATCTAGATCAGTTTCAAATTGCTACTGTTCGTTAATGTACAAAACAAGTTTGATGTTGAAACACCATGTTGAGATGAATTGCAAAGATGAATGGCTTCTCTGTGTCACTGTTTCAATTGAAACGTTTAATCGTAATCAGAGATAGTTCTCTAGTGACTGTGTTTGGCGAAGAAACAGTTTGGGGTACGTTGTGTAAGTAATAGCCGACACAAAATATACATATGTATATAAATTATGCAATATATGATTGGCCGGCTCGAGGTCAATTCTTTGGAGACTATAGTAAATATAAAATATCAAAGAAGCTAACTTTGGCTTTGCCGAATTTTATATACTCTTGCAGTTCTTTATTATATTTAATCCGATAACAAAAGTGATATTTCATAGTTGTCGTATTATGAAAATGCTCAAATATTTTTTAAACTACTATATTAATATTCAAACTATTTATATTGACTGTAACTTGTGTTCTATTCATCCGATCAGATTCAAATTTTGGTATCTGAGGTTTTATATCCAAATCTATCATATTGGTAAATTTCATGGGGATGCTCCAATTTTTGCAAAAAAGTTTTTTCTAGACCTATATGATATAGTATGTTTGTCATAGAGCCATATGATATATTAGTCCGATCCCGATGATTTTCATACATTATCTTACCCGGGTAATAAAAAGCCCCAAAAAAAATTTCTTAAGATGACTGAGTACAACGCATACGCACAGACGGACGGACAGACGGACATGGCTATATCGACTCAGCTTCTCATGCTAATCATGAATATATATACTTTATGGGGTTGGAAACGTCTCCTTCTGTGCGTTACAAACATCTGACCAATTTTATAATACCCTTTGCAAGGGTATAAAAACAGTTTGTTTTTTGTTTATATTTCAGATATATTTCGGTCACTCATCGGTGGTCATCTTCAGGGCATCTATAAATAACTTTTAATTATGATTAATATTACATGAATTAGATAACAAAAAAAACCTACTTATTTTTACAAGTCCACACTCTGTGACGTTGAGCTTTACACTGATTTGTCCCTAATAAATGCCTAATAAATAAGCGCAGTTGTCGGTATCTAGTTTTATATTTGTCGGGGTCACAGTTTTCTTCATTAGTCGCGTTATATGGTATTTTATGAACTACATTGCTCTTGTCCATTATATCAATCTTTTGCTGAACATACTCCGTAACGTGTTGTTGAGTTTGTGTGCTATCTATATTTGATCTGTGTCAGCAATTCGAGTTTGATAATCTTTTCGACAGTTGTGGGACATATCTTTCGGACATAAAGCGTATTGTTATGGGTTCTCTGCACGTCACATTATGCGGACGTGAAAACATAAGGTGTTTCTTGTTGTCTAATTGACAATCACCCTAAAGACGACCACCGATGAGTGGTAGAAATATATCGGAAATATAAACAAAAAACAAACTGTTTTTTATATTTACTATATACTCCAAAGAATGGACCTTGAGCCGCCCCAGCATATATTGCAACAATTAAAAAGTCGCTAAAATCAACAACCATATAAATTATAAATCAAACCTTGCAGTTTAGCCGGCTCGAGGTCAATCTTCCAAAAGAAGATTATTTCAAAGGCAACACAAAAAGGTGAGCAGGTTGTCTGTATAGCTATTTCAAGAACTACCAAGTTCTATCATCAGCAGACTTTGCTAAAGAACTCCGGAATTGCAATAGCCATACCATGTCTTCATGGTATTGTATGTATTGTACCACATAGAAAAATGGTTTTTTTGGAATAAAAATTCTATGTGGTACAATATACCGTATATGAAATAACAGGTCGTGATATTAGTTTGGTAAGGCGAAGCTCTTACACTAATTTTCTTCTTTTCTTCTTCTTTTGGAAGATTGACCTCGAACCGGCAAGGTTTGATTTAAATTTCAATAGGTCGTAATCTAACCAGATAACATATAAATTATATTGCTATCGTATTCTACTAACATTTTGATTATGTGATTTAATGAACAAGGCCTGCTAAAATCCTCAGATAAACATATTGTAATTCTAAAATATTTAAAAGGACAACTGTTGAAGGTGGATTACTTGCGTACATCCAACCATCAAAGTGTTCCAACGTTTGATGTACATATACGAAAGTAAAATGAAAATATAAAAATGCAATCAAATTTTTGGACCGTACTAACATATGTGTACCAATTTCTTTAACCTCATAGCGTATCACATCATCCAAAGTTTCATCGGGCGCTAACATAACAGAGGATTTGCAATTTTCATGTATCAGCAAATTTATCCGAGAAGTATTAGACTGTAGGTCCGCCTTTACTGTGACACATTCAACAGAATGCGCAGTACAATTATGAACGCAAATATAGCTTGAAAAAGTTTCGCCTAGATATATATTCCCGAATGACTGCGGAAGTAATAGAATTTGACCCGCTGTCAGGGGTTTTCCAACAGCTTCACTTTTTTTGTCATTTTTTTGAACACTAGAAAAGGGCTGAAGTAAATCACGCAGATCACAATTGACGATTGGCCCAGGTGCAACCAAAGCAGGTCTGGTTAGACGCATTACTGTAAACTCCATTTATTATCATCAATGAATTATAAAACTTTAATCGAAACATACCTTTTAGTGCCAATAAATGAACGTCTGACTCTAAAGCACTCATTTTGCAATTTATGTTCCATAGAAACTAGAGCTGGGAATTCCATTGATGTACTTAGGGACACGAAAAAAATATCGATACTTGTTGGTATCGAGAATATTCGTTATTGATACTGATATTTTATACTTGATACTTTTGTTTCGATATTTGTACTCGGCAAGTTTCCCTGGAGCGGTATCAAGTAAAAAGAAAAAACGCGGGACTACGAGAACCGATCCACTAAATTTGCGCGGAGGAGGAGAGGGATATTTTAAAATAATGTAAAAAAAAAATAGATTTGGTGCAAATAAATAAATACTCGATACTTGCAATATCGATACTTAAGTTCCGAGATTTTTATCACGATGCTTTTATTTTGATACTACTCACGAGTACGTGATCGATACTTTACCTTCGATATCGTGTCCCTAGATGTACTATCAATAGTATCGATGAAAATGTTAAACCCCGATAGATCCATAGATATTTTCGATGGCGATAAATGGGACTTTCATTTTTAAATGGCAAAAATTGTAGTATTTAGAATAATTTTAAAAATAATATACGACTCGAGTCAAAGAACACATTTGTTCCAAATAATTCTAGATACCACAACTTTACTTGCAAAAACACATCTTTCATGTTATAAAGTAAATAATATATATGTATATTCTAATTACAAAACAATGACAAGTGAAATATATATTTTTAAAAAAACCGAATAAGTTTGAATAACGCTTCTTTAAAATTTCGAATCTGTTAAAAACCACAACATTCTCACACTTAATTTCTTTTAATGGGGGGAAAAAATCTTCAACAAGGAGTTTAAATGCCTCGAAAACAAGGGCTATATTGCCCTAGAAAACAATATGGGAACAAATTTTTGAAATGAGATTATTTAATTAAGAGTTATAATGGGCGATTGTTCGTCACACGTAATACGCGCTAGTGCGCGAGTTAAAATTTAACTTTTGTCCATACTTGTTAAACGTTTGTTTTTTTTTAATATTGTCAAAATATATATATACACATATATAAAAAAAAAAAAATAAATAAAAATTTATCTGGGTTCAAGCTGGAAAGTCGAAAACGACTCTCATATATAATTTGCAGAGTTTGTGGAAAAGATAAATTATTTTTTTGATCTAAAAATATTTAAATACTATATAATCAAAATGATTTTGTTATTCACATTAAGGAAATGTAACACAAAAGTAGGGATATACATACATATGTATCAAAAACTTAAACAGTAAAAAATACTGTTCGGAGAAGAAGCGTGCCTGTTGGGTTGGACGATATTTTGCAGTGATGCTCGATTTAGAACATAAGTTCCGTTTCCCACTGGCGTTCATCCACCATCTGTTTTGTCAATGGTGCATAAGGTTTTACCGTGCCGAAATGCCATATACCCATCCGAAGAAGACGTTTCCATCACAGGCGTTTCAATTGGCTTTTTATCGATATTTTGCGAGTGCAGCACTAAAAATGGTGGTATAAAATATGTAATAGAGCTGTTGAAACATCGTTGTTAGCCCAGATCGACGCTTCAATGTTTTTCAGGAAAAAAACATCGATGTATCGATACTACATCGAAGTAATATAGTACATATTTTCGATGTTTTGAGTGAAAAATTCGATATATCGATACTATCGAAATATTTGCGGTCTTTTATTTTCATTTGAATTCAAAAATAAAAATGTTTCATTTTATAATGTATATATACATATATAGGAGTAACAAAAATTATATTATTTTGGTAAAAATAACATACTATATTGCCTTATTGCAAACCGTTTTTTCACACTTAATATCAAAATTAAATAAAGTAATAATACTTTGGAAAAAAAACATACATGGTTAACTAGAAAGTTACTGGGAGATCCATTTATTATGTTGTAGAAACACAAGCATATCAACATTTTTTGGTTTTAAGGAAGCTCGGCGATCGCTAACTATCTGTCCAGCTTTGCTTAACATCCTTTCCGAATCGATTGATGTTGCAGGAATGCACAAATTTTTTTTGGCACCACCACGCAAAGAAGAATTGTTGCACTGAAATTATAAAAAGAAATAGGTATTATTTACTTAGCATAGTATAAATGCTCAATAAAAAAAATTACCTGCCAATACACTTTGCCAATTTGCCATCGTTAATTCTTGTAAGGAATTGACAAACTTTAGATTTGCCAATGAAATATAATACTCACCCTTGTTACTGTCAATTAGAAACTTGTCCATTCCAAAACCACCTCCAATACCAATGAAAGAATTACTAAATAATAAAGGTTATACAGGATTACTATTTATTTTAACAAATTCCACTTGCCCAAATTTTAGTTTTCATTCGCCAGAACAAGTGATGTGAAAAAAACGCATCGCGTTATATAAGTTCACTATCGATAGTGGATACAAAATATCGATGGTGGCGCAGAAACGTCAATATTAAATACCTCGATAGTACCATCGGTAGTTTGTCAGCTCTAGTATCGATACTACATCGATGTTTCGTACAGCTCTAATATGTAAACAATTCATATTATTGTTTTGGCTTCGTATGTAAAACAAACAATATATAAAACTATATACATATATTGCAGTATATTCATACCAAAAATCAATTAATACCACGAGCTCAACTTCTAACACTTTGTTGCAAGTATAAACAATTAAACATATTTTTCGAAAATATGTTGATTTTTTCGACCTTTTTGTTGTTTAGAGTTGAATGTTTTGCCGGCTTGAGGTCAAATGTTGGGCGAATAAAAAAAAATAAAAAACACAGTTTGTTCTTATTTTCGTTCCGATATATTTCGACCACTCATCGGTGATCGTCTTCAGGGCAACTATAAATAACATTGAATTGTGATTGACATAATATTAATTTAACAACAAGAAAACACCTACTTAGTTTTACACGTCCGCACACTGTGACGTGGAGCTACACACTGATTTGTCCCTAATAAATGCCTTTATAAATGCGCGCAGTTGTCCGTATCTACCTTATAATTAAGTCTTATATTTGTCGGGGTATTTATTATGTGCAGCATCTCCAAAGTGTAACGTTTGTTGTAATGTTGTTCTTGGTCTATTATGTTTACTTCGTCAAAATTTGGGGAATGTCCACTGGCGGCACAATGGGTCATAAGTGCCGTTTTTGGTGCGTTGGAGTGTTGACGAAGTTTATAGTCAGATCTATGTTGCGATAGTCTTGTTTTTAGCCTCGATTTTGTTGTTCCTATATATATTTTATCACAGTTTTCTTCATTAGTCCCATTGCACGGTATTTTATATACTACGTTGCTCTTGTCCATTGTATCAATCCTACTTTTTGTTCTGTTAAAAATACTTTGTAGTGTGTTATTGGGTTTATGTGCTATCTGTATTTGTTCGATGTCATAGCAATTTGAGTTTGCTAATCTTTCCGATAGTTGTGGGACAAATGTGACGGACATAAAGCGTTTTGTCGGAACATCTTTGTTGGTTTTCTTATTGCAAGATTTTAGTAAAGTCCTTATGGTGTGGTTTGGAAAGTCATTATCCTTTAAAATTCGTCGTATTTCTTCCTTCGTTTCTTCATGAAAAATTGGGTCCGATATATTAAGCATCCGTTGTATACAACCTCTTGCTGTATTCATTATCATTGACTTCGGATGTTTGGAGTTGAAGTTAATTATTCGTCCTGATGCTGTTGGTTTTTTGTACCATTTTAATTTTAGTTCATTTCCTCTTCTGTGTATTGATGCGTCTAGATATGTTAATTTGTTGTCATTTTCTAATTCTATTGTAAACTTTATGTTCCTGTCAAATGTCAAGTGTGTTTTGGATCTCGTCTTCTTTAATTATGGCAAAAAGGTCATCTACATATTTCGTCATAACTCTAAAAAAAAAAAAAAATAAAAATCATCTTGTATTTTGAGTTATTGCTGATAAATTTTGGGACTAATTTTGATTTCCTACATTTTAAGAGAAATTTTATGCTAGACTTAAGTTTAACTAATTTTTTTGTTGTTGATTGATACTTGTTAATCACCGTCTTATATTTGTTATAGTTTGACTTAATTTCTGCATAAGCCATGGTGTTGGAATATGTTTTCGGCGTGCCTTCCGTTCAAGTTATATGTTGATTTTTGCGACCTTTTTGTTGTTTACAGTTGAATGTTTTGCCGGCTCGAGGTCAAATGTTTTGAGGGACATTTGCAAAGAAATTTCCTCTGAACTTCGACGGTACGTCGGAAGGTCTTCTTTGCGTTCGTGTCAGAGGACGTTCCATCGACATTTGCTTTGAATGTCGACCGTTGATCGACGGATCTTCTTTGCATGCGCTTCAGAGGACGTTCCATCGACAATTGCATTGAATGTCGATAGTGTTGTCCATACAAAAATAAAATACAAATTACAAAATTTTCATTTAATTAATTTATTAAATTTTTATTTCACAGCAATATTTGAAAAATGTAATTTATTATATTATATTCATTTATTATTAATTTTTAACTAATTTCATTTAATTACAATAAACATTGAATGTTCGGTGTTTTTTAATTTATTATTCATAAATTATAAATTAAATTATTTACCAAGTTTGGTGATGATTACAAAAGAAAGAAAAATGTTTTTTGGAGAAAAACTATGTTTGGTCCGATTGTTGCTATGGGAGCTATATGATATAGTAATCCGATCTCGGTCAAATTTGGCACGGACGTTTTTGTGACTGACTGTAAATGAAAGCAAAAGCGCAAAAAAAATTTGTCACTTCTATTTTCAAAATTTATTTTAATGAAACTTTACTTGATTTATTTTGAAATGCATGCAAAACTTACCTTTATATATTTTAAATAATATGTTGATTTTTGCGACCTTTTTGTTGTTTAAAGTTGAATGTTTTTGCCGGCTCGAGGTCAGATGTTGTGGGAATAAAAACAAAAATAAAAAACACAGTTTGTTCTTAATTTCGTTCCGATATATTTCGACCACTCATCGGTGGTCGTCTTCAGGGCAACTATAAATAACATTGAATTGTGATTGACATAATATTAATTTAACAACAAGAAAACACCTACTTAGTTTTACACGTCCGCACACTGTGACGTGGAGCTACACACTGATTTGTCCCTAATAAATGCCTGTATAAATGCGCGCAGTTGTCCGTATCTACCTTATAATTAAGTCTTATATTTGTCGGGGTATTTATTATGTGCAGCATCTCCAAAGTGTAACGTTTGTTGTAATGTTGTTCTTGGTCTATTATGTTTACTTCGTCAAAATTTGGGGAATGTCCACTGGCGGCACAGTGGGCCATAAGTGCCGTTTTTGGTGCATTGGAGTGTTGACGAAGTTTATAGTCAGATCTATGTTGCGATAGTCTTGTTTTCAGCTTCGATTTTGTTGTCCCTATATATATTTTATCACAGTTTTCTTCATTAGTCCCATTGCACGGTATTTTATATACTACGTTGCTCTTGTCCATTGTATCAATCCTACTTTTTGTTCTGTTAAAAATACTCCGTAGTGTGTTATTGGGTTTATGTGCTATCTGTATTTGTTCGATGTCATAGCAATCTGAGTTTGCTAATCTTTCCGATAGTTGTGGGACATATGTGACGGACATAAAGCGTTTTGTCGGAACATCTTTGTTGGTTTTCTTATTGCGAGATTTTAGTAAAGTCCTTATGGTGTGGTTTGGAAAGTCATTATCCTTTAAAATTCGTCGTATTTCTTCCTTCGTTTCTTCATGAAAAATTGGGTCCGATATATTAAGCATCCGTTGTATACAACCTCTTGCTGTATTCATTATCATCGACTTCGGATGTTTGGAGTTAAAGTTAATTATTCGTCCTGATGCTGTTGGTTTTTTGTACCATTTTAACTTTATTTCATTTCCTCTTCTGTGTATTGATGCGTCCAGATATGTTAATTTGTTGTCATTTTCTAATTCTATTGTAAACTTTATGTTCCTGTCAAATGAATTTAGGTTGTCAAGTGTGTTTTGGATCTCGTCTTCTTTAATTATGGCAAAAAGGTCATCTACATATTTCGTCATAACTCTAGGTGGTCGCTGTAGTGTTTTCATCATTTTGTCTAAGAGTTCTTCCATAATTATGTCAGCTATTATCGGTGACGCTGGTGAGCCCATAGGCATTCCTTTTAGTTGTGTGTATATCTTGTCTTTGTATCTGAAATATCTGTTCTCTTGTATACAAAAACGTACTATTTCCATAAATGTTAATTTTGGAATGTTAGTGTGCGCTTTTATTTTAATCCACTTTTCTCTAATGGTGTCAAGTGCCAATTCTATTTCAGATATTTCAGATACAAAGACAAGATATACACACAACTAAAAGGAATGCCTATGGGCTCACCAGCGTCACCGATAATAGCTGACATAATTATGGAAGAACTCTTAGACAAAATGATGAAAACACTACAGCGACCACCTAGAGTTATGACGAAATATGTAGATGACCTTTTTGCCATAATTAAAGAAGACGAGATCCAAAACACACTTGACAACCTAAATTCATTTGACAGGAACATAAAGTTTACAATAGAATTAGAAAATGACAACAAATTAACATATCTGGACGCATCAATACACAGAAGAGGAAATGAAATAAAGTTAAAATGGTACAAAAACCAACAGCATCAGGACGAATAATTAACTTTAACTCCAAACATCCGAAGTCGATGATAATGAATACAGCAAGAGGTTGTATACAACGGATGCTTAATATATCGGACCCAATTTTTCATGAAGAAACGAAGGAAGAAATACGACGAATTTTAAAGGATAATGACTTTCCAAACCACACCATAAGGACTTTACTAAAATCTCGCAATAAGAAAACCAACAAAGATGTTCCGACAAAACGCTTTATGTCCGTCACATATGTCCCACAACTATCGGAAAGATTAGCAAACTCAGATTGCTATGACATCGAACAAATACAGATAGCACATAAACCCAATAACACACTACGGAGTATTTTTAACAGAACAAAAAGTAGGATTGATACAATGGACAAGAGCAACGTAGTATATAAAATACCGTGCAATGGGACTAATGAAGAAAACTGTGATAAAATATATATAGGGACAACAAAATCGAAGCTGAAAACAAGACTATCGCAACATAGATCTGACTATAAACTTCGTCAACACTCCAATGCACCAAAAACGGCACTTATGGCCCACTGTGCCGCCAGTGGACATTCCCCAAATTTTGACGAAGTAAACATAATAGACCAAGAACAACATTACAACAAACGTTACACTTTGGAGATGCTGCACATAATAAATACCCCGACAAATATAAGACTTAATTATAAGGTAGATACGGACAACTGCGCGCATTTATACAGGCATTTATTAGGGACAAATCAGTGTGTAGCTCCACGTCACAGTGTGCGGACGTGTAAAACTAAGTAGGTGTTTTCTTGTTGTTAAATTAATATTATGTCAATCACAATTCAATGTTATTTATAGTTGCCCTGAAGACGACCACCGATGAGTGGTCGAAATATATCGGAACGAAATTAAGAACAAACTGTGTTTTTTATTTTTGTTTTTATTCCCACAACATCTGACCTCGAGCCGGCAAAAACATTCAACTATTTTAAATAATTTGAATATTTATCTGCAATTTTTCACAAGTTTCTAACTCCTCACTTTTGTGACAACTATCTTGTACGCAATTCTAAATCAAATGGAAAGAGAAACGAAAATAACAAAGCGACGCGTGCCGAAATGGTAAATAAAAACAACAATGCAATGTTCCGCTTTAACTTTGTTTTTTTTGTCTTCCTTTTTGGCGCGTGCCGAAAACACAGAGTATGCTTGGCCATAACCGACGATGCATGTAAAATTATGTAAAATTTACATATGTTTCACATCAAAAGAACATGCTTATTTAATGATCAATTTATAAGTAACAAGTTATTGACAAATTATGTATATATAAAAATAATATGCATATGGTAATAATGTTCAAATTCTTTCCTCATCCATAAGTAACAAGAATTTAATTCTGCCGACGTCGCACAGTGGGGCCTTCTGGCATTTAGCATTGCAAAAATCATAGCGTCTAAACCAATAAAGCGATTTCAAAAATTTAAAAAGCATATGATAAAGAATACCATAAGCTTCAAATGCTGGGTATTCGTGGTGCTGTAATATTCAAGGTCAAAGTCTGAAAATATTTCCAAGCATGTTTTTCCTTTAAAAATGGATCGAAACCCGGTTTTTTCAATCACAAATGGAATTTTTCATTGTTTTGGACGACTATGTAACATTTTTTAATGTTTTAATTTGATTTTTTAACATAATTACAAAAAGGAAAAAATTTTTTTTAGGTTATTTTTGAAAATTTGCTATTGATGGTTGATTTTCTTCAAAATAATTTTCAATATTTACATCAATATTTACTAAACTCAACATTTCGGGACTATAGTTGCTATTTTCCAAATCCTTACATTAGAATTAAATTAAAGAAGCCTTAAGTTACATTGTGTATATTTGATTTTTACCTTAAGCACCGTACTAGCGTTTTCGAATTAAACGGTCATCTCCTATAGCAATCCCATTTCAAAATCATTTAAGTTTTCACACTCGTGGAAAACTTTCAAAATCCTTTCATTCTTTAACAACATTTTGGAACAAATAAATAAAACTGTCTTGAATTATATTGCCAAATACTATTCAGTCCTGATTTAAATTGTTTCCACTTATGAAGTTAAAAATAAACTGTCGCAAACGAGAGGAATAATTAGCTCTTTTTGTTATATTTTTTGAATTAACTAGGTAGAATGAAAAATCGGTATTACCCTTTTTGTATTAATTAGGTAAACAACTTAATATTTACATCCAATTAGGTAAACGGAAATCAAAACGAACAACCCACAAATAGGACAAACTTTTCATCAACTTAAATAACATTTACCTGTCTTGTCATTTTTTCCAAAGCAGGTAATTAGCAATTCATCATTGTAGAAAGGCATATATGTAAACAGGTAGTATTTGCAAAACAGCATTACGCAATGTTATCATTTAAATACAAAGAAGCTACAGGCCAATACGCATGCGCTCTTCTTCTTCCTTATACCTGCAGCGTTTTTTAGGCGAGGTTGCCTTAGTTTTATGGCTTACGCATCGCTGTCGCACCTCTCCGCATATTGGGACTATATACATCTGATAGGTAAATATTTCACCTACCTAGTGTATGTAGTGATACTCGTTGATCCTTTTTAGTTGTATTCCACCAAAGTTAAAAAAACGCCAATATTTAGAGTATTTTGTAAACGCTTCTAGTTCAATAACTATTTAAGTAATTATTAAAGTTTATGAAACATGCTATTAACAAAGAACATACTTTTCAGATAAAACCAAAAAAAATCGATTGTTGAAATCGCCCAATATTCAGTTTTAAAGTTGCGACTTTTTTTAAAAATTATCATTTTTTCCTTTTCACTAAAAATGTCTCAACTTTGGGCGCCTCTAGCACCCATGAATCTCAACCGATTTCAAAAATTTTTCGGATTCATAATCTCTGAAGTATTTCCTATCGATTGCATATATCAATTTTGCCAAACGCGATCATGAAAAACGTATTTTTGCAATGCTATCCGAGCAGAGGCCCAACTGTGCGTCGTTACATCCCTTTGCTCGACAGGAGCAGATTCCGCAAAGGGAATATCTTCACTGTTGTTCATCCGTGGTTTTGGTTTTATTATTTATTTATTTATTTTTGTGTGTGTGTTTTTTTTTTCTTAGTCCATTAGATAAAAATGGAATGTACCTGCTGCATCTGTGTAGCAGCATACATTGGGTACCTCTATCAGGAAGCACATCTGTACTCTTGAGCCTCCCCTTACTGGGAATTCTTCTCCAGCTAGATCGGAGTATGCGGCTCTTATTTGCACTAGAGTTGGCGAGCTTTGAGGGGAGTGGCTTTGCTCACTACGGAACACCTTAATTTTATCGTTTCTTATGCTCGGGCTTCGTCTGGTAACTCTTTGAAAGTAGTTATCCAGTGTAGCCATTTCTTATTTTTTGTGCCCTTTTTTTATATTTATTTTTTTCTTCACACACACACATACATACACAAAAAAATTTTCCTTCGTCCTTTGTCCTTAGGTCTATATTTGACCTATTGTCACGGTCGCCATGTAATGACGGGGTTCCACTTGGTTTATAATTTTGGAATATTTAGATTGATTTTTTTTCCAACAATATTCTTTGACTTAACCTATTGTTACAAAGATATTCTTATGCTGCCACTTAAGCGACCGCTACAAAAGAGAGAGAAAGTGTCAGTACATACATATGTACATATTATTTGGGGCACTTGCATCAAAGTGCATGGTCAGCGTTCACACGCTGGCTTGGCCCTAGCTCATGTTACGCCTTGTTGCTCATATGAATATATGTATGTGCATATATGTATGCACATACATATATGAACATGCTTAGCTGTATATTGATGTGAGTATGTTTATGTGAATATATTAATGTATACACATAAACATACTCAAGTGGAGTCCTTTGTTTTATTCCGTACATATTTGATTGTTTATACTTGCAACAAAGTGTTACAAGTTAAACTCTTTGTGTTAAATGATTTTTTGGTATGGATATACTACAATAGTCCGAGAAGCTATTTTCTAAGCGTGATCGGAGGCTGAACATCGCTTGCATGTATTCGTCCAAACTTTTTCTTGTCCGCTGTCACCTCTCTCTCAACTCACGTTCCTGCTCAAAGTTTGATCGTTGCGTCTGGAATCTCTGCTGCAATGCGTGCTTCATATTCAGCCAATCTCCTGGTCCTGCCGAGCATCCAGTACTAGTCCTTGTCCTGTCCTTCTACCAGGCAGTGGAAATCTCTCAGTACTTCGGCCCAACATACTTTGATAAGCCGTCTGTAAATTCTCCAGACGAAATATAAATTCATTCACTGGCACTTCTTTTGATCCTCCATCAAAAACAAGACCCCATATTTTAGGATGTACCATTTCGGAACACTGTTCCTTTCTTATTGGCATTCCAGGTTGTTGTCTCCTATCTTTAGGAAAATGATATGACGATGAATTTCCAGATTCTGTCGTTGCTGCCGCTCCAACTTTCTGTATTGAAGCCCTTTCTCCTTGGACATTTGTGGATCTAGTCGTGGTGAATTGCTGAGCCTCTCCTTGAACCGCCTCCCGAATCTGCTTCATAAAATCTAATATCTCCTGGCGAATTTGGGATTGCAATCGAGAGCTCTCTGCTGACATTGTCGCTCGTGCTATGGCTAGATTTATAGCCGATGTGATTTCCGTAGTTAGGAGTGGCCGTCGGTTTTCCGGTTCCATGTATTATTCACCTTCTGGCGCCTCGTGACGCATTCTTGTTCCCATATTATGTTTTGGGATTGCCTCTCTTCGTTCCTCTTCGTTGATTTTCATGTCTGTTGACATGTTGAAGTTCGTCGGCGGTGAAACGTTTGAGATTCGTGAGTCTGTGCAACTTTCTGCTTGGAATCGAGTTACTGGAGGACCCATTACCTCTGTTCCTTTAATCTTTAAGTATTCCGAGCTTCTTCTATATTTTCTAAATTTTGATATCCTATTTCTTTCTTCTACTGACATTCCTTTCTATTTATTTAATTATTTTTGTTTACTTTCTTTTTTGGTTTATCTTTGTCTTTAATCCCATGAACTTAATCATATTCCATCTGTACCCATCTTCCCGTACTATGTGATCTTTTTTTGACATCTCCACGGTTCTTGGCTGCATTGCTTCTATGCTGGTTCGCTTTTTGGGACCTTGGAACGAAGACGTTAGTTGTTTAGCGGTGGAAACTATGACTCTTAACAATCGCCGTCTAACCCGCCTAACTACGGACTTTTGGTTTGTTTCTTCCATTTTTAAAGCTAGCATTATTTGAGACATTTGATTTATTATACTTTTCCGTTGCTGCATTCTTTGTTTAACTTTTTATTTTTATTTTTTCATTGGGAGCCATTTGTTATTATCCGGTTACATTATTTGCTTCAATCCATCATCGATCACCGGCTAGCTTGAATGGCTCAGGAATGGATTCGACCTAGATGGATGAATCGGGTAACAAAAAAACTATACAAAAATACGTTACACTCGGACTGGGAGACGGATTTTGGAACTAATAATCAGATGGAATAAACTGTCGTTATCTCACCCCCACATAAACAAGACTCTACTCACACATTTCTCTTTTAATTTTAGTTATATTTTATATTAAACAATTTCACTTTTTTCACAATATCACTAACCTAACCAGCCTAGCCAGGGTACCACTGGGATGTATACAAATATAAATTAAATAATAATAAACAAAATGCAATAACTTATTCTAAGGGGCTAATATTGAGGTTAAATGGAGGAATTAAAAAAAACTGGAGCACCCGGATCTGGGTGGCCGATTGGATCCCGTCGGATTGGCTGTTCGCTGGCTCCTGTGGGTGTCCGTCCTGCGTCTCGTTGGTAATTCTTGACCCTCAAAGATTTGGAGATGCTTCGTCTTGGCACACGCACTTTTTTCTTCCGACTACCTTCTTTACACGTGCCCTCTCGAACTCAACTTCTTGTCTTTTCTTTTCAGGGTCCTCTTCCTTTTTTTCAAAAAAAAAACTCAATTCTCTACTCTCTTAGATTTTCTAAAAATTGAAATTTGTTCACGAACCGGAACCGCTTCCAGAACTCTGTTCTGTTTGTTTTTTTCCCGCAAATTCCCAGCTAATTTTCTAGCTAACGAGCCAGCTCCATCGATAACAGCTTTATTGTTATTTATGAATTTGGCCCATAACAGCACACTTCGGTTTTCGGTATTACCAGGAAACAGAAGTGAAACGTGGACCTTGTCTTGGGTCTGAGGATCATTCTCGCCCAACGCAGGCCCTCTCCCACACCCTGAGATACCTTCTCTCTGCCAGCCTATCCTATTCCTCCGTCTATCATGAGTTAGCCGGGCCGGGTCGTAGATATCCGTAGTTTAATATACGACCACTGCTTCAAGTCCTTGGCGTGGAAAACTCATAATCGGATGCCATGTAAGTTCTCTAATTCATACATGTTTTTGTCCACTGGTGTTATTATCATTTCTTCGAATTCCTTGGAGGTAAACTGTTTCCCGTTGTCGGTGTTTAATATCTCCGGTACTCCAAACGTGTTAAAGAGTTCTTCCCTCGAGAACTTTATTGTCGCTGTAAGCCACACAAATTTAGTAAAGTGGTCCAACACTATCAGATTATAGGTATTAACTTTTCGGGATCGTGGATATTTGCCCAGGAAGTCCAGATACAGCTTCTGTATCGGCCGTGTCGTGCACACCCCTGCTCCCATAATTGGTCTGGTCGTCTGCGTGGAATATTTCGCCTCCTTACAGGTTTCACATGCAGCAATGTAGTTTTTAACTTGCACTGCCATTCGTGGCCAATAATAAAACTGCGTAAGTCTGCCAAGCGTTCGTGCGATTCCACCGTGCATCGCCTCTTCGCTATCATGTGCTTGCTGTATGAGTGTATAGGTCAATGCCTCTGGTGTCCACAATTTCTACGCCATATCTCCTACTTCGTTGTCCGTGATCCGTATCCTCTTCAGCATCAATCCGCCCTCTGCATGTAAGTTCGGAAATTGATCTAATTTGGACGGAAGTAGTCTCGGTAGTCTTAAAATCAAAAAAATCAATTCCTCGATCACGGCGGTCAGCGACAATATATCTGCCACAACGTTGTCCTTTCCTTTCTTATGCTCTTTCAAGAAATCGTATGACTGTAGTGCCAATGAGCAGCTAGCTAATATCCCATATAAATCTTTCAGTGTCATCAGCCACTGGAGACTGGAATGATCTGTGATGACGGTAAACGGTAAGCTCTACGTATGGACGGAATCTCTCTATCGCCTTGACGGCTGCCAAACACTCCTTCTCCGTCACCGTATAATTTAGCTGGGCTCCTCGTAGCTTCTGCGAAAAGATTGAGATTGGCCTCTCGATTCCTTCGTCATCTTGCTGGAACAGGGCAGCTCCCAATCCTACATGGCTTGCATCGCACTGAATAAAAAATCTGCGACTAAAATCAGGATGTACTATTACTGGAGCGTTGGTTACGGCTTGCTTTAGTAAATTAAGCGACTCTGTCGCCTCCTTTGTTAACTTAAATTTTCCTTTCGATTTCAGACATTCGGTCAACGGTGCTGCTTTTTCTGCAAAGCCTTGGACGAATCGACGATACTACGACGATAATGGAATTTCCGTGATCGCTTTCACTCTTTCGGGATCCGTTTTTAATTTTCCATCTCCGATTACAAATCCCAGATTTTTAAGAAATCTAAAACAAAATTTTGACTTTTTTAACCTTATAGTAAGATTGGGCCTCGTCAAACATTCGGCTTCTGCCTCCAGATGCTTCATGTGCTCTTAGCAGGATGCGGGATATTATCAGGATATCATCCAGATACACGAATATGTAAGAGACCGCAAGGCATTGTGCGGAACTGATATAGCGGGCGCCCCGGGATGGTAAACGCTGTGTTCTTCCGACTTTCCTCCTCCAACTCTACCTGCCAGAACGCGTGCCTCAGATCAACACTACTGATGAAGATAGTATCCTCCACCCATCTCAGAATGGACTCAATATTTTGCAACGGGTAAGCATCTTTGATTGTTAACTTATTCAAAATCCGTGCATCTAAACAAAGTCTATTTTTCCCAGGTTTCTGCACCAGTGTTACCCTATTGTTTGGTAATGACGAGGTTCCTTTGGTTCAAGTGTTTTAAATAAAGAACACGTCTGTGTTGCTTTGTGGTAATATTCAGATTTATTTTATTCAGAAAATATTCTTTTGCTTAGCTTATGTTTACATAAATATTCTTATGCTGCGACTTACGCGACAGCTACAAAAGAGAGGGAGAGTGTCAGTACACACATGTGAGAAATGGCATTGAGAGAGAACAATCCAAAGTGATAGAAGAGAAGAGACAAACACGTAGTGACCGAACATTTTAGTAGTTGAGAGAGACCAGGGCATACGATCATTATATAAGTTGAGAGAGCGCTTGTTAAAGAGGCCGCGGGTCATTCGCAAAGAGACTGTCAACTGAGTCGCACGTCAAGGTCCATAAGAAGTCCAGTGTTATTTTTATAAGTATGTTTAAATCTTAACAATCGAGTTCAATAAACTCGATTGGACAGAGCGAATCGAGGCAAAACGTCAGCAGAGGCAGAGGCAACCCGTTGGCAGAGGCAAAGCTGGACGTAGCGTGAGGCAAAACGTCAGCAGAGGCAACCCGTTGGCAGAGGCGAAGCTGGACGTAGCGCGAGGCAAAACGTCAGCAGAGGCAGAGGCAAACCCTTGGCAGAGGCGAAGCTGGACGTAGCGCGAGGCAAAATGTAAGCAGAGGCAGAGGCAACCCTTTGGCAGAATTTAAACGAAGACTTCGTGGGACAGGAGCGGAGTTGGGTTAATTTTTGGGGACTATATGTAGATAGTTTTAACCTTTATTGAATTTACTAAAACTAACCTTAGCAATAATTATTGGTATCGAACAAAAGAAAATATTGTAATATGGAGCTTGACGAGGTTATGGCATAGCGAGTCGCAGATTTGCGAAACAAGTTGGCCGAATTGAACCTAAGCACAGTGGGAAGAAAACGTGATTTACAGAATAGACTTCTCACTCATTACAATATTCAAGACCAGGATAGCGAGGAAGAAGTAGAATCAGTAGTTACAGCTACAGGCGAACTGCCTACAAATAATTTTGGTCGATCTTGGTACACCTTAAAAGATGTTGAGGGCAGTGTATCCTATTTTTCCGGCTCAGGTAGTCCCGATATTGATTTGTGGGTGCAAGAGATAGAAGAGTGTGCTATTACAGTACAATGGGATAAGCTACAGAGCTTTATATACGCCAAACAGTTGTTAGCTGCGGCAGCTACATCATTTATTCGGAGTCAACATGGTATACACAATTGGGAGATATTAAAAGCAGCATTGCGCAAGGAATTTGGTTTCGTAACGATCAGCAGCTGAGATTCATAGAATATTATCGCAACGTTCTCAGAAAAGAAAATGCTTTAATGGAAATTGCAAAACCAGTAAATTTGGACGATGAGAGCTTGATAGAATACTTTGTAAACGGCATTCCAGACTCACAAGTAAATAAAGCTATTCTATTTCAAGCCAGGAATCTAGAACAACTGAGATTTCAAATAGAAACGTATCAGAAAGTGCGTGCTTCACACAAGTCATTAAACAAGTTTGAGGCTCAGTCAGGAAAAAAGATTAATCAGGGTACAATAATAGATGCATCTAAGAATCGAAAGTGCTACGGATGCGGTGATACATCACATATCAGACGAGACTGTCCAAAGACAATCAAAAGTGTTTTAAATGTGGTAAAGTAGGACATCGAATGGCCCAGTGCAAACCAGAAAATGCAAATAAATACGAGAGAAATACAAATGTGGTAGAAAATGAAGATGTAGATGTGTGTAGAACTTAAAGACATCGTATATTCTAACGTTATATTTAAAGGACTTGTAGATACTGGCTCTGGTTTATGTCTTATGCGAAGAAAAATTTATTTTATGATTGGATCGAAACCGCTATTAGGCGGAGCTAAACACTTAACAGGAATTGGCCACAGTAAGGTCACTGTAAGAACACTGTCAATATAAGTGTAACAGCAAATGGATCTAAGTTTGCTTTTTGCAACGATATAGATGTTTGTCACACCCATAGTATACCAAAGAGAGAACAAAATGAGTAAGATACTCAGTGGGCAGGAGAGATTGGAAATATCTTCATCACAAATATTGAAGAGAGGGATAAGAGTCCAGACATAAATCTTTCGCATTTGAACCATTTGATAAAAGGGGAAGTAGAGAAATTAATTCGAAACTACCAACCAAAAAGAAATGCAAACGCACCAGTAAGCATGAAAATTATATTGAGCGACGAAACACCTGTCTATCAGCACCCGAGACGTTTAGCCCTTTGTGACCAGGAAATCGTTGACAAACAAATTCAAGAATGGCTAACAGAGAAAATAATTAAAACCAGTACTTCTGAGTACGCGTCTTCAGTTGTCTTAGTCTCGAAAAAGAATGGTCAGAAGCGTTTATGCTGTGACTACAGGAAATTTAATGAAAAGATACTTCGTGATAACTTTCCCATGGCTCATATGGACAGCGTTTTAGAAAAGTTGCAAGGTGCCAATATGTTTTCAACTTTAGACTTAACAAACGGATTTTTCCATGTACCGGTAGTAGAAAGCTCTCAGAAATACACTTCTTTTGTTACTCAGAGTGGACAATATGAATTCCTGTATGTTCCTTTCGGTATTTCTAATTCACCAGCTGTATTTACAAGATTCATAATGGTTGTGTTACGAGATTTGATTAAAGCAAATGATTGTGTAGTCTACATGGACGACATCATCATTCCAAGTGCAGGTATAGATGATGGTTTGGCCAAGCTAAAACGCATACTAGACGTGTCAGCAAAAAACGGGTTACGAATTAATTGGAGTAAATGTCAGATGCTGCAACGAAAAGTTCTATTTTTAGGGTATGATGTAGAAAATGGTACCATAACGCCGAGTAAATTAAAGATTAGAGCTGTTTCGAATTTTCCCATCCCAAGTAGCAAAAAGGGGTTACAAAGATTTTTGGGTCTAACTTCCTAGTATAGAAAATTTATTGAGAGTTATGCAGTAATCGCGAAACCGTTGTCCGATTTAATGCGTAAGGATTCGAAGTTTGAATTTAAAGATATACTCGCTTTCGAAGAACTCAGAGCTGCGTTGACTGAAGAACCCGTCCTTAAATTGTTTAACCCGAAATTGCAAACTGAAATACACGCGGACGCTTCAAAATACGGATTTGGGGAAGCTTTATTACAAAAGCAATCAGAGGATAATTCATTTCATCCCGTTGAATATATGAGTCGTAAGACAAAATTGTGTGAAGAAAGGTATCATTCTTACGAACTCGAAGTGCTTGCTATAATTGGAGCACTAACCAAATGGCGTGTTTATGTCCTAGGATCTCGATTCACCATAGTTACTGATTGTAACGCATTCGCTATGACTATGAAGAAGAAAGATGTTCCTTTGAGAGTTGCTCGTTGGGCTATGTATCTTCAAGATTTTGATTATGTTATTGTACATCGATCAGGTACTCAAATGAGGCACGTCGATGCGTTGAGTCGTTTTGCATGTTTTATGCTTGTTGAGGACACTATTAAACATCGATTAAAAGAAGCTCAGTTGCAAGATGAGTGGACCAAGGCAGTAAGGACGCTAGTCGAAAAGGAATGTTATAAAGACTTCTATATAGAGAACGAAATTCTCTTTAAAGACCCTAATTGTGAGTTGATTGTAGTACCTTTGGCAATGGAACATGAGATTATTAGACTTGCGCATACCCAGGGCCATTTTTCCGTCAAGAAAACGCAAGATTTGATCGAGAAATCATACTATATTCCCGAATTGTGAGATAAGGTTATTCGTGTGGAAGATAGTTGTGTGGAGTGTATTATTGTTAACGCAAAGGCTGGCAAAAGAGAGGGATATCTAACATCAATAGAAAAGGGTGACAAACCACTTTGTTCTTACCATATTGATCACGTCGGACCAATGGAACTTACGAATAAACGGTATAATTACTTGTTGGTTATAATAGATGGTTTTTCTAAGTACGTTTGGTTGTATCCCACCAGGAGCACAGGCGTAGATGAAGTGATACCGTGCTTAGAAGTTCAAGCGATAAATTTTAAGAACCCAGTACGATTGATATCTGATAGAGGCACGGTTTTTACTTCGCACATCTTCAAAAAGTATTGCGAGGATCACGACATCGTGCATTTATTGATTACCACCAGAGTACCGCGAGGAAATGGACAGGTTGAAAGGATTCACAAGATTGTTATTCCAATGTTAGCTAAAATGACTTTAGATAATACAGCTACATGCTATAAATACGTAGGGAAAGTTCAGCAAATCATCAACGATACTGCACCTAGAAGTACTAAGATCGCTCCCTTTAGGATCCTAACCGGTATTGACATGCGTAGATCAGAGGATGTCGACCTTAAAGAACTACTCGATGATCTTTTAATCGAAGAACTAGCAGAACATAGGAAGAAAATACGAATGGAGGCAGTTGAAAATATAAAACAAATTCAAGAGGAGAACAAGAAGTCAGCTAATCTAAAGAGAAAAGAGGGAAAACGATTCAAAATAAATGATTTGGTTGCTATTAAGCGTACCCAATATGGCGTTGGTCTGAAACTTAAAGGAAAGTATTTAGGACCATATAAGGTAACGGCAATTAAAAATCATGGAAGATATGAAGTAGAGAAAGTCGGACAAGCGGAAGGGCCTAATAGGACATTAACTGTATCGGAATATATGAAATTGTGGGGACCGTCATTCGCGTCGAATGTACTGTCAGGAGGGCCGAAAGTGGGAATGGCTTTGAGAGAGAACAATCCGAAGTGATAGAAGAAAGGAGACAAACGCGTAGTGGCCGAACATTCTAGTAGTTGAGAGAGAGCAGGGCATACGATCATTATATAAGTTGAGAGAGAGCTTGTTAAAGAGGCCGCGGGTCATTCGCAAAGAGACTGTCAACTGATTCGCACGTCAAGGCCCATAAGAAGTCCAGTGTTATTTTTATAAGTATGTTTAAATCTTAACAATATATTGAACTCGATTGTCATCAAACAATTCAAATATTAATAAAATAAATAAATATAGTAACGATCATTAAATCACCACTACATTCATACATACTGTTGGAGCGCATGCATCAAAGTGCTTGGTCAGCGGTCACACGCTGGCCTGGCTCTAGCTCATGTTACGCTTGTGCATACAGTGCTTATGTGAATATATGTATGTGCATATACAAATGTATGTTCATGCTTAATTGTATGTGTGGGAACCAGCACCGAGATGCTAAGCGGCAATCGACGCCTACAAAGCAAAGCCCTTTAACTCTCTAACTCTCTCTCTCTCTATGATCCATTACCTATTTCTCTCGGTTCTAATTAGTATATATGTATTTAGTATATTTGTGACAATCAAAGCGGCCGCATCGAAGCGGAAAAATATACATGTATTTATAAGTTTGAAGGTAACGTGTTTTATTGGAAAGTACCGGGTTATTACATTGGCGACGAGGTAAAAAAAAAAAAAACAATTAATTAAAAACAATTTATCGATCTAGCAAATAAAATAGTTAAATAGTGAAAAGAAAAAAAAAGGAAAAGAAAAACATTAGCAATATACAAATGTAGCGTGGCTGTGTCAGTGCAAGTCCAATGCCTTGCTACGATCCGTTAGTTTTTTTTATTTCTTTTCTTCTTTTCGTTTTGCGTTCTCTGTGCTTACAAGTTCAAAGAAAGAAACAGAAGGAGAAATATTTTTTTGAAGAGAAACCCTAAAACGGGGTAATCATAGTAGGCATAAAACATATACATACGTACACGTATGCATGGACATAAAAAAAAAGTAAAATGCATTTTTCACTCATAATTGAAAAAAAAGAAGAAAGCGAAAAGAAATCTGACAAATGTCAGAGGCGAAATGCCGTTTAATTATTAAACAAATGTTTAATAAAGAAGTATCTGACAAAGGTCAGAGGTGGAAACCGATAAGATATTAAAAAAAGGTTTAATAAGAAGAACTATCTGACAAAGGTCAGGGGCGAAAAGCCGATAAGGTATTAAACAGATGTTTAATAACAAAAACTATCTGGCAAAGGTCAGAGGCTAAAAGCCGATAAGAGATTAAACAAATGTTTAACAAAAAGATAAGATATTATCTGACAGTGGTCAGTGGCGGTCTGCCGATAAAAAATTAATAGAACAAATGTGGTGGGAATATTCGATAAAACGCAACTTGCTCGACAGAAGCATTTAATGAATGGTTGATTTTTGTTTTCAGACAAACATCTATACTTATTCACAGTGACCGAAAGCGTCATAAAACCTTTTCTGTGTGAAAGTTTGGGGAACGCATTGCTCCAAAATGAATGGGAAAAGTGGCTGCGCGCTTTTAAGATTTATCTGGAAGTGGAAGAAGTCAAATCTGTAATTCAGAAAAGAACAAAATTGTAACATTTGGATGGTATCCAATTGCAGACGGTTGCATACGCGTTGCCGGGTGCCATAGTAGAATTTAACGAGGCCGATCAAAATGATGTTTTTTGCTGTGCTAGTCGATAAACTGACAGCTTACTTCTCACCCAAGCAAAACTCGACTTTTGAAAGACACCTTTTTAGGAAAATCTCTCCTGAAAAAGGTGAAACATTTGGGAAGTTTATTCTGCGTTTGCGCCAACAAATTCAAAAATGTAATTTCGGGTCTACGAAAGCCGAAATAGAAGAAATTTTGTTAAAAGAAAAAATCATTGACACCTGGGCTAGTACGGAACTAAAAAAGAAATTATTGGAAAAAGAACAAACTTTAAGCGAAATCATCGAAGCCTGCCAGGTGGACGAGGAAATAAATAAGCAGTCGCAACTTATGCACTCGAAGTCATTGCCAGAAATCATAAATAAAATCACTAATATGAAATCAAGGAAAATTAATCAGAGTGATTGTGGAAGGTGCGGTCGGTCAGGACACAAGGAAGATAGTCAGATGTGCCCAGCAATGCAACCGATGCTCTCGTGTTGGTCATTTTGCCCGCAGATGCAGAACAAACCTTAAACGCCCATACCCACAGTCAAATGAGAAGGAAGCGATGGGAAATTCCAAACGCAAAATGTGCACCGAATTGAAGAAGATAGACAGTGACGAGGAGTATGAAGAGCTGATGCAATGCCGAATTGGAGGTGCAGATGTTTCCCTAGTAATTGATTCAGGATCCCGGTTTAACCTTATCATGCAAGACGATTGGTTAACTCTTCAATTAAAGAAAGCAACAGTTTTTAACGTCCGCGGAAATTCGCAAAGTCAATTTAGGGGATACGCCTCAGATAAAATCCTTAAAGTTATTTGTATTTTTGAGGCACCGATATCAATCAAGCAGAACCCCGAGCTGATTGCATCCTTCTTTGTAATTGAAAAAGGACGGCAGTCACTGCTGGGACGGGAAACAGCAACGAAGTTAAATGTTCTGCGAGTTGGACTACCGGTTCACAACATTGAGATTGTACCACCATTTCCCAAGTGGAAAGGTATTAGTGTGAAACTAACAATAGACCCCTATGTTGATCCTGTGAAACAACCAATGAGGCGTATTCCTGTTGCGCTCGAAGAGAAAGTCAATGCTAAGTTGGAGGAAGCCTACAATCTGGACATTATTGAACCGGTCAAGGGTCACAGCCCGTGGATCTCTCCAATGGTGATCGCGTTCAAAGAAAGTGGTGATATTCGAATATGTTTGGATATGCAAGCCAACCGTGCGATTCTTCGTGAGAACCCTTTGCCGACATTTGAATCTTTTATGACTAAATTAAGAAATGCCAGAATCTTTTCACGACTCGATCTAAAGGACGCGTACCATCAATTGGAGTTAGATGAAACAAGTAGGCAGATAACAACTTTTATTACACCTCGAGGTATTTAGGTATAAGCGACTAATGTTTGGTATAAATGCGGCGCCGGAAATCTTCCAACGACGAATGGAAGAATTCTTAGCACCGTGCAACAACGTGATGAATTATATCGACGATGTAATAATTTTTGGAAGTATCAAAGAAGAGCACGATAAAGCACTGGAAAAGGTTCGAAGCGTTTTCAATAATAATAATGTTCTTCTGAACAATGAGAAATGCATTTGGGAGACAAATTAAATTAAATTTTTGGGACACATTTTAACAGACAAAGGAATTGAAGTAGATCCTGATAAAATTGAATCTATTATATTATTTCGGCCACCCAAAAATAAGGAAGAGACTCGTAGTTTCCTGGGACTAGTTACCTATGTGTGCAAGTTCATTGCATAAAAGAAAGATCGGAAGTTTATTTGGGGACCAGCTGAAGAAAATGGGTTTCAAAAGCTAAAGTTAGCTTTAACTAAAATCCCGAGTCTCTCATATTTTAACCCGAAAAATAAAACGCGACTAATCGCTGATGCTAGTCCGGTTGCTCTAGGTGCAGTACTATTGCAATTTAACGATGAGAGCGAGACCAATATAATTGCATTTGCTAGTGGAGCTTAACAAATATAGAAAAGCGATACTCCCAAACGGAAAAGGAGAGTCTAGCTTTGGTCTGGGCGGTAGAAAAATACTATTTCTATCTGATAGGTCTAGAGTTCGAATTAGTGACTGACCACAAACCACTAGAAACCATTTTCAAGCCAACATCAAAGCCTCCAGCGCTTCTGCGTCTTCAAGCGTATAAGTTTAAAGTTGTTCACGCCACCGGGTGAACAGCAGAGAGTGAGGGGTAGGGTTTTTTCCAAAAACCGAATTCGGTTATACTGAGGAAGGTGACGAAGGGTTCTCGAGTAAATCGCCATATTCAATCCAGTACGAGCATCTAACCCGAACACCCGTTCTTTCACTGTGCTTTTTTTCCGATATTGTATTTTTCCAACCCGAAACATTTTCGTGTGTGTCGGGACATTTTGTAAAGAAACTAAATAAACCAAAATTAATTATAAACGAAGGTTTGCGCGCGTTTCAACTTCATTCCTCACTCACCAAACCCCTGAAGAAATTGGCACCCGCCAAACACTTGTGACCTATTTGGATCCTTCCGCCCCGCTACGAACATTGGTCCTTCGAACCGGATATCCTTCCGCTCTTCCAGCTTGCATCGGCGGAATTCCTGATAAGTACAACATTTCTTAATAAAAATCTCATTCACATTTTACCCCATTGCAAATTTATAAAAGTGTGAGGTTTCCCGCTCTTCCATAGCGACCTACACACTTTTGTATACTTGTATGTACATACCTGACCTGTTCCAAAGGTTACATGGTTTATGAAGTGTCTTTTTCCCATTCTTTGAAATTCTGAATGTCTAAAAGTCCAATTGCATAACAATACATATGTATGGACATATATGTATGTATACATATATATACGTACATGTAAAAACAGCTGTTTTCTAACCTGCAAGTAAAAGTGTTTATAAAGTACCACTTACCTTTCCTTAAAGTGTAAAGCACACTCCACGGGCTGATCATTAGTCCAGCGGCATAAATTATTTATGCCAAATACTTTGTATATGCATACATATATATGTATGTACATACATACATACATATGTAATCATTTTTGCCGCGGTAAGCACACTCATACGACATATGTACTTACATATGTACATATGTATGTACATATGTATGTACATATGTCCACATACAATTTGATTCCACCCACACAAAATAAATTGCAGCCACTCCGATTGGCTCTCCGCAATTTAATAATTCGAAACCTACATAATTAAAGCAGGAAATCGTGATTTTCGTTAAACAATTTAAAATTAATTAAATTCATAAAACATAAACAACGGCGGAACAGCTGACTCCCGATCAGTGCTGACACTCAAGTCTCATCAGTGCTGACACTTGAGCCAAGCCGTGACTCGGTCACGACATCCATTTTTTCCATCGTGATTTTCGTATTGTGCAAAAAATATTTCAATCGACTGATTGAATTTAATTCGCAAAATATTTTCTAACGAAAAATAAGTACAATTTTATTTATATGGAATTAGTATTTTGTCTTGGTGCATTTTTGATTTTTTCCTCACAGATCCATGAAATTGATCTAGTCCGTTTAATGAAAATTAATTCCGAGTTTTTTGCCCTCCATTGAAAGTAATCCTACTGATCTCAATTTCTCCATATTTTTGTTTTTTTTTTATACTCTTATAAATTTCAACAAATTTCCACATTGTATAAATTTTAATATCCAAGTGATTATCTATCCTTATAATTATTCACACAACTGCGAGGAAAATTATAAATTCTTCTAATTTATCCTATCTAATTATCCATTGTGTTCATTAAAAAGAGGAGACATTTTTCCTTCTCACTCCTCTATCCTTAAATTATACAGTCCACTTACAGCTTCGTTTCGATCTCCTCGCTTGAGAGCTCTAATTCCAAGCAGTTTTTTGTTTCCATTCGATTCGTAATAGCTCAGAGAACACTCTACTATGTCTCTTTCCGACTTTGTTGCCGTGTGCGAGGCATTAACGGGGTTCGAGGCTCGCGAGACCCAGGCTTTAGCGGACGATGTGCCACTCGTCTCCATTAAAATACACTTAGACCAGCTTAAGTCGCTTTGGGCACAAGTCGAGGCAGAGTTTTCACGATGTTATAAGGCCTTGACGGCTCAAAAGAAGGAAGATAGTCCGAAGCACATAGCTACAATTAAAGCTAAGCATGAATATTGTTATATGGTATATGTTCGAGGCGGGACTTTGTTTGGAGAGCGAATCGAGCAGCTGTCAGCGAAAACGGTTCCCCCACCAGTCAGACTCTCCGTCGATTCCACCCATCAAAGCCATACAGTTCCCCCGTGTGAAGTCGAAATCTTCAACGGAGACAGCCTGGCTTGGCCTACATTCCGTGATTTGTTTACCGCGATTTTTATCCATAATCCAAGCCTAACACAAGTGGAGAAACTGTACCACTTAAGTTGCAAAACTCGCGGTGAAGCCAGAGCCATTGTTTCTAGGTCACCCTTGACCAATGAAGGGTTCCAGTCCGCGTGGGATAACCTCACTGCGCGATACGAAAATAATCGATTATTGATTATGAGCCAAGCCAAGCAGCTTCTACAGATCCCAGCTGTAACCCAAGAGTCTGGCAAAGCGTTGAGAGAACTGCAGACGTCAATTCAAGGTTGCTTAACCGGTCTTGAGCTTTCTGGGGCTCGTACAGACAATTGGGATATCCTTCTCATAGCAATCTGTACGAGCAAAATGCCCAAAGCCACCCTCCTGTTGTGGGAACAGTCCGTTCCAAATAAGACCGCCGTCTCATCCTGGGACGACCTGAATCGATTCCTAACTGATCGCCACCGTGTACTAGAGGCCACAGATGTCCTTCAACCAAGCTCTAGCGGTCAGGCCTTTCCATCCGTGAACCGAAAACCTACGGCACGAACTCAGGCCTTTTCCACTCAAGTGCAAGAAAGCTCAGCACCTGATGCTTGTATAATTCCGAATCCTGCGTCCTCCGATTCTTCCAGCAGCCCCCATGTAAACGTGGGAAGTTACTTCGTATCCACTCGCAACACTGGCCTCCTGGGTACAGCGAGGGTAACTATTCATCATCGTGGCAAGCAGTTTCAAATCCGCGCTTTGATTGATATGGGATCCGAAGCATCCTTTATTTCCCAAAGAATGTTTGAATTGATTAATCCTCCAAGCTGCAAGGTATCAACTAGCATTCGCGGCATTGGGCAATGCGATGCGGGTAGCGGCGACAAAGTGTGTCGCTTACAGATTTCTCCTCCTGACGAACCACTGCGACAGTTCGAAGCAGTCGCCGTGGTGCTGCCTAGTGTAGCTGAAGCACTTCCGTCCTGCGCCGTCCCGAATAAGGTGAAGCAGGATTCGCTTGACCTTCCGCTCGCTGATCCGCAATTTCACCAAAAAGCTCCTGTGGATTTGGTGCTTGGAGCCGAGCTCCTTCCCACTATCCTCGGGGAACGAATCATCAAGAATGTTGGTGATTCTTTCGTGGGGATCGAGACGATGTTCGGATGGGTTCTCTGTGGATCCGTTACTGGAAAACCCAGAAGGTCTCGGTCCACCTCCTCCAGCAGTCCGAAGATGTCTCTAAAGGTAGCAGCACCATCCGATTTAGAACGCAGTTCCAATTCCAAAGTTCCTGCAGGAGCACAGCAGGATGCCATCGATGTGGCAAGCAACACCACACGCTCTTGCACATCGGCAGCTCAGTCGCGTACATCCAACCCAAAGCGTCCAAAGAGCAAAGACCCGAAAGGCACCCGCCTTTCATTCGGACTTCTATCCAGAGGTCATCAGTCATCGCGCCGCCTACTCCATCTACATCCAAAGTTCCCCCTCCATCTCCACCCGTGTCTTGGCGATCCAGAACGCCGCCATCCCCCATCCTTAGACATGTCCAGCGAGGCAATTGCAACTTGTTGCAAGGGGGGCGGTATGTTCACGCCACCGGGTGAACAGCAGAGAGTGAGGGGTAGGGTTTTTTCCAAAAACCGAATTCGGTCATACTGAGGAAGGTGACGACGGGTTCTCGAGTAAATCGCCATATTCAATCCAGTACGAGCATCTAACCCGAACACCCGTTCTTTCACTGTGCTTTTTTTCCGATATTGTATTTTTCCAACCCGAAACATTTTCGTGTGTGTCGGGACATTTTGTAAAGAAACTAAATAAACCAAAATTATTTATAAACGAAGGTTTGCGCGCGTTTCAATTTCATTCCTCACTCACCAGACCCCTGAAGAAATTGGCACCCGCCAAACACTTGTGACCTATTTGGATCCTTCCGCCCCGCTACGAACAAAAGTCATTTACAAATCAGGAAAGGAAGACATAGCTGATAGTTTGTACCGTTTGTGTGAGCAAACGCCATCCAGTTCTTACGACATTAAGGGTGAGCATAGCATATTGCGAATTATTGAAAACGCTACACCAATATCAATATCGATATCTGGAATAGCTGAAAACAGCACACAGGATGAAGAAATATTGGACGCAATGGTATGCCTTCAGCAAGATTCTTGGGACTCGGCAATGTCAAATAAATTATACCCGTTTCGACATGAACTGTCAACTATTGGATCAATCATGCTAAGAGGAGTTCGGATTGTTATTTCGGCAACATTGAGACAAAAAGTGTTGGTGCTGGTACATGAGGGACATCCTGGCGAATCAGCCATGAAGCGAAGATTGAAGTCCAAAGTCTGGTGGCCCCAAATTGACAGAAATACCGAGAAATTTGTAAAGAATTGTTTTGATTGTATTTTAGTATCCCAAGCGACAAATCCACCGCCTATGAAGAGAACAGAATTTTCGAATGAGCCATGGATTTCGGTCGCTACGGATCTTTTAGGGCCACTACCAAACAATGAATATATTTTAGTCTTAATAGACTATTACTCTAGATACATGGAGTTTAAATTCATTGATCACTAATTGGGGCGTGTGGGGAAATTTTCAGTAGGCTTGGTTACCCGAAAGAGTTACGAACCGATAATGGCCGACAATATGTAAGCCTTGAATTCAGAAACAATTGTAAATCATGCGGCATCGAGCAAATAACAACACCGAGGTCGAGAATTCGAACAAGGCATTAGTCAAGCGGTTGAAGATAGCTCATCAAAACAAGAAGAATCTTAAGGATGAAATTTAAGCTTTCACACTGATGTATAATGTAACCCCTCATGGGACCACAGGCTCTGCTCCTACAGAGCTGATGTTCAATCGAGTCATTAGGGATAAAATCCCGGGAATACAAGATTTAGTGGGAGTGTTTACATACTCGGCGGAAAGGGATAATGACTGCATCCCTTAACAAAAGGGAAAGGAAACTGCAGACAAAAGGAGAGGAGCAAAGGAAGTAAATATCAATGTAGGAGATAAGGTGGTTCCACAAACTAACACCAAATTTTGACACTACTGAATACGAAGTCTTGAAAAAAGAAGGGAATATAGTATAAGTAGGTGGGGGAGGCAAAACGCTCATAAGAAATGCAAATCACCTTAAAAGGGTCCCTGGTGAAACGGAATCGTCCGATGCTACCAACACAAGCTAAGCGGCAATCGACGCCTACAAAGCAAAGCCCTTTAACTCTCTAGCTCTCTCTCTCTCTATGATCCATTATTACCTCTCTCTCTCGGTTCTAATTAGTATATATGTATTTAGTATATTTGTGACAATCAAAGCGGCCGCATCGAAGCGGAAAAATATACATGTATTTATAAGTTTGGAAGTAACGTGTTTTATTGGAAAGTACCGGGTTATTACAGTATGTTTATGTGAATATGTTTATGTGCATACTTCAATGTATACATATAAACATATTCAGGTGCACAATTATATTTTAATGCGTATATGTTTAATTGTTTATACTTGCAACAAAGTGTTACAAGTTGAGCTCATTGTATTGAATGATTATTTGTATGAATATACTTCACCTCCCCTTTTTAGAGAATAACGTAATATTATGGAGTTATTGTAATGATTATTGATAATAGTAAAGGTAAAATAAAGGTAAAGTAAAGGTGTATCTTAGGAAAATTATTTTTTTTTTTATTTTCAATAATAGATGAATCCATTAAGATTTTTTTTCTTTTTTTTATTTTCCTTTTTTGTTTTTTGTAAAATTACTTAAGTATCATGAAAATTATAATATGTTTAATATTATTTTTACCGATTATCATTCCGAAAATGGTTTTAATCTGTTTTTATGAACCTTCTGGTTCTTATTCTTATCATCTGCTATTAATATATTGTCATTTTCTTCTATACTCACTACCTTATAAGGCCATATACATTTAGCATCTAGTTTATGACATATTTCTTTTCTTAATAAGACTTTATCTCCTATTTTCAAATCAAAATCGGAAGTATTTTCGTCGTAGTATTTCTTATTCTTTAACTTATGGTTTTCTAACATTTTCCTAGCCATTTTATATGCTATTTCTATTCTAAATTTTATTTCCTTAGAGTAGTCGTATAAATTGTATATTGGATCTATTTTTTCCATTTTGTTAAAATCTATGAACTGATTTGGTAGTCTTCCAAATACTAGTTCGTATGGACAATATTCATGCACTGCCGAAAGTGTTGTGTTGTAAAAATAAGTAAAATATTGTATCCAAGCATCCCAAACGGACTTATCTGCTGATATGTATGAACGAATATATTCATTGAATGTTCTATGACTTCGTTCTATTGTCCCTAAAGTCTTGTGGTGGTGGTATGCTGTAGATGTTCGATTTTTAATCTTCATGTACTTGCATATATCTGTTATAATTTGGTTTTTATACTCAGTTCCCATGTCCGTAATGAGTGTTTTCATTGGACCGTACTGTAGTATACAATTTTCGAATATAGCTTTAGCTACATTACTTGCACTCTTAGATGCAACTGGAATGGCTATTAGGTATTTTGTCAGATCGCATATCAATGTGACAATATACTCATTTTCATTATCTGATCTTGGTAGTGGACCTATTGTGTCCACTATAACCTTATCAAAAGACTTCACTGGTGTTTCTGTTATTATCATGGGAGTCTTCGTATGTGTCGTCGTTTTCGACACCTGGCATTTATGACATCTCCTTATGTACTCTTTGATATGGCGTCCCATATTTTTCCAATAGTAGTGTCTTTTGATTTTTGCCAGCGTTCTGGTAATGCCAGTATGACCTCCTTGAAATGGATCATCATGATATGTAGACAGTATTGCTTCTTTTTCATTTTCTATTAGGTTCACCGGCTGGAGTAGCGCTACTCTTAATGTTTTCAATATAGTATTGCCCATATTTTTAAAAGAATCTATTGAAATAATTTCAAAGATCTTTTCGCTCGGTGCCAGTTTTAGTTGGCTGATTTCAAGTATACCGGCTTGCATTTCAAGCCTTTGGAAGAACTGACCTAAGTCGAGAATTCCATTGGTATACAAATCGCTAACTTCAATTCTTGCCATAACTTTCTTTCCATGTTTCAGTGAACATTTAGATTCTGTTATTCGCAAGGTCACTACTTTTCGTACCTCGTCATTATTGATGACTTCGTATACGTTGGGCCTAGAAGCATTTTGAAGTTTTTGCCTTGGCAAAAGTTCTTCTTTATTAACTGCGCAGTTTTTCTGTCTACTTTGTTGCCTGGTAGTGACTTTCAGGACTTTTATACTCATATCTTTTAATTCGGATATAGTTATCCTCGATAAGGCGTCTGCCACAAAATTGTCTTTACCTCGCAAATACTCTACTGTAAAGTCGTACTCTTCCAATTCTAGCCGCATGCGTGTTAGTTTTGAACTCGGGTTGACCATGGAGAATAATATGTTAATGGTCTATGGTCTGTTCGCACTGTGAAGTGTTTTCCATATATATATGGTCGAAAATGTGTTATTGCAAAATGTATTGCTGCTAGCTCTTGTTCTGTAGTACTCTTGTTGCTTTCACCTTTAGTGAACGCTCTTGATGCATATGAAACTGGAAGCTGGAGTCCATTATAGTTTTGTGTTAAAACTGCTCCACATGCTTGTTTGCTTGCATCTGTGATTATGCAAAATTCTTTGCTGAAATCTGGGTACTGCAATAGATTAGGTTGAACGAGCTCTTCTTTTAAGTATTGGAATGCATTTTCGCATTCTGCTGTCCATTCGAATGGAACATTCTTTTTACATAATCTTGTTATGTGCCGGGAGTATTCGGCGAAATTTTTTATGAAACGTCTTTAATAATTGCAAAATGCAACGAAACGTCTAGCACTATCTGCATCATGTGGGACTGGATAATTCTTGATGACGTCAAATTTTGTGTCGTCTGGCAAGATTCCTTTGTCTGTGCATTTGTGACCCAGGAATGTCACCTCATGCATAAAAAATGAGCATTTTTCTGGATGCAGTTTTAGATTGTTTTTTCTGCAAAGTTTAAAAATATCTACTAAATTTTTAATCATATGTTGTTCAGAACAACCAATAACGATTAAATCATCCATATAGAGAAAAGCTTGGCTGGGCTCAAGCCCTGAGAATGCTATTGTCATCATTCTTTGAAATGAATTAGGTGCTATTTTTAGACCGAAAGGTAATCGCGATATGAGCCATTGCTCGTTGAAAAAGACGTTATATCTCTTGATTTTTCTTCTAGTTCTATTTGATGAAAACCTGACATTAAATCAAGGCAAGAAAAATATTTTGCTCTTCCCAATTGATCAAGAATATCATCAATTCTGGGGAGCGGGAACTTATCTGACAGCAATTTTTTGTTTATTTGACGATAGTCAATTACTAATCGCCAGTTTTTTTCTTTAGATCCCGAAAGTGTTTTCTTTGGGACTAGTAAGAGTGGGCTATTATAAGGCGAAACAGACGGTTCAACAATACCCTGTTCAATTAACTTTCCAACTTGTCGCTGGATCTCGTCTATTTGGCTATGCGGACTCCGGTAATTTTTCACATATACTAATTCATCATCCTTAAGTCTTAATATTTGTTTATACAAATTTTTTGTTGTGATCGGTTCGGTGTCAAGTCCGAACACATCACTATACTCAGTGCATAACTTTTCGAGTTTGTCTTTGAATAGTGTTTTTTTATTATTGTCTGGACGTTGACGCGTACAATGCAAAGTATGTTCAAGTGGCCCATACGACACCAGGACATAGCCTGTTTCGCGCAAGCCCAAGCAGAGCGCTGTCGGTGGACAGCGGGCGGGAGGTGTCCCGCCCGACCGACCGTGGGGCGCAGCCGTATATCGGACGGCACGATCACGTGGATAAATACAAGTATAACGGACAAACAATTAAAAATATGATTAACTACAGCTAATTACGAGCTAAATGTGCTAAAATAGAGGTTTTCACAAGAGAAAGGGAGGCTTCTGATCTGATTACGGGATACAGAAGATTGTAATCAGAACATAGGACTCGAAAAGGTTCATGCAAAGAATAGTTAGAACTACAATGTTTTAATGATAGAGGAATAAAATTTCTAGTAGGTCTACGGGGTACAGATAGGTTTAACTGGTTCAATAGCTCAGGAGAGTCTATTTCACCTATTAAAAGTTTATGAATAAACATAGCACCAAGCATCCATAAGAACACCTAAGTCATTGACAATATCTAACCGCTCTAAGGCAGTGTCGTTAAGATAATAAGTTGCTAAGTATGGAGTGCATCTATAAAAACACATTTTTTTTACATTTAGAGCCGTTAAGGTTTAGTAGGTTGGTTTCACACCAATTTAGAAGATCCGATTGAAGTAGACGATATGTCTTTGAAACTGAGGTAAAGCTTAACATCATCAGCGTACATAAGCACCCGAGAATGTGACACTACCAATCAAAAATCATTTATAAAAAGAGTGAATAGGAATGGACCAAAATGACTACCCTGAGGTACTCCAGAAGTCACTTGGATGGTCTTAGAAAATGAAGACTTAAAGATATTGAAGAATCCAATCTAGCAAAAGGCTGGGGATGCCAAGTGCATTTAACTTATATAAAAGCAGAGTGTGATTAACAGAGTCAAAGGCCTTGCTGAGGTCAGTATAAATGACATCAGTTTGCACGGCAGTCTTGAACCCTTTGATTGAGTGAGATGTGAATTCTAATAGGTTAGTAGTTGTCGATCTACGTTTTTTAAACCCATGTTGGGATAACGAAATGATTGAGCTACAAAAAAGCTGCAATTGAGACGTTATTATTTTCTCAAATGCTTTGGGTATGGCAAACAATTTAGAAATACCCCTATAATTGAAGGCTTCGAACTTTTTCCCCTTTTTATGAAGAGGAATAATATATGAATCCTTCTAGATGGACGGGAAGGCGGAATGTGTAATGGACAGTGTAAACAACTTAAGTATTGGCTAACATAGGGCCTCTGCGCCTGGTATTCCATCAGGGCCAGGTGCATATATTGGTTTGACGGAACTAAGCACGCTAAGAACCGAACTTTCTTCAAACACAGGTTCTACAATGCAATTAGACGACTGCAATGATAAGGATAAGGAGGATTTGCTTGATAAATCGAAGAGAAATAAGTTGTTTTGAAAGAATCATGAAACATATCCGCAATTGCTTGATCATTGTCAGATTAATTGTTTTCGAAAGACAAGTAAGACGGGTGCACTGATGTCTTACGTTTTCCATTGACGAATTTATAAAATTGCTTAGGATCGCGAGAAAACCTAAGTTCACATCTCTGAAGATAATCCTTATAGCATTGTGAATTCAGCACCATAAAATTTGATCCAGCAACTACGTATAGTGAAAAATACGTTGTCTTACCGAATTTTTTGAATCTTTTATAGCATCTTGATTTTACGTTCTTCAAGTTACATAACTCACGTGAGAACCAAGGAGGTAACATCAAAGAACGACTCAAAAGTTTTATAGAAGACAGAAATGGCAGAGTCCATATCCTTGCAAGTATACAGATATGTCCAATCATTAGCTTAGAAGAGTTTTTAAAGTTTAGTAAAGTTTGTCTTGCGAAAACATCGGGTTGGAGGCATCGAATTATTATATCGAGGCATAACCCCAAAAGGAAGGTCAATGGTTACATCCAGAGTTGGATGAAAGTTGTCTTCAGGAATAAGTAAGGGATCAGACCTGGAAATATCGCAGTTGGAAGAATCCAACACAAATAATTTGAGTTAGGGACAACTCAAACAGACCATCTATGAAACAATGTGACGAGGAGGGCAACAGTAATAAAGAATCATATCATATCAGAGGGTCCAGGCAATTTCAGGTAAATTAAAATCTCCCAGAACAACGAGCAAATCTTTGTCAGAGAGATTTGAGGAAACAAGTTGAATAGCTTCCAAATGGTGAATGTATACTGCCATATCGGACTGTGGTGGAATATACGAACAAGTAATATAGGCAGAAAAAGAATTAAGAGAAATTTTAACACAAACAAATTCAATCTCCTGATTGGAAGACTGTACAATTTCAGACGAGAACGCCGAATCAACAGCGATCAAAACACCACCACTATTACGGATAGTCCGATCATGTCTATATATTAAATATTTTGAGGGGAGAATTGAAGCATCGGCAATATCAGGCTTTAGCCAAGTCTCAGTAAAGGCAAGAATATGAAAGTCTAGAGAGTTTAGACTTTAGTCCCCGTACGTTCTAATAGGCCAGAGTTAGGGACGAAATTAGTTTTTTGACTCGCCAAAGGTGCAGACGAGCCGGAAGGAACGTTATTCACAGAGGCAGGTAGCAGGCTAATCGGAGGCCGATTCTTCTTTTTTATTGGATACTCTTTTACAATGAGGTGTTCCGACCAAAAATCTTTATGACATATTTGCCCAAAAATATCTGGGGAGACACTTATTTTAAAGGACGAAATGTCTCGAGTATATGAAAAACGGAACTTTTCCACAGCAATGTTTGGTGTTTGAACTTTGCCCTGGATGTAGGCTATGACTTCTTGAGAAGTTGTATTGGGATCAAGGCGCGAAATAAAAATTTGCTTTTTGGGTGGAACTACAATAAGGGAACTAGAAGTGCCAGGCACAACAGTAGCAGCAACAGCAGATGCAGCAGCAGCTGAAGCAGCCAACACTTTACTAGCTCCTCTTGTAACTACTTTATTGGCAATATTCCTGGAAACGGATGTTTGCCCGGACGGTTCGGAAACTACAACTGATATCGTGTTAGTAGGTGGGATACTGTCTCCAGGCGAAATGGGAAGAGACTCCACACCTTCCAAAGCCGGACTCCTAAACGATATCAGCTGCTGTGCCGACGGACTGAGGGATGCGCCCTGAAACCTAACCCTCTTTCGCGTCGGAGATTCAATGAACAGTTTAGAACTGCTGAATTGAACCTCCATCGCCAAAATCTCTTCTTGGAACTTATGAACGCCAGCTGACAGGATTTTAAACGCATCCCCAATCCGTTTCATAAAACTACGCATCTCAAGCTCCAAGCCTCGACACGAATCACAGCCCCATTTAAGGCCGCCGCCCTGTGCAATACTATCCCGCACCTTGACTGTATAACCAGCACATTTAAAGTGCATTACATTGTCACACAGCCAACAGTAAAGAAAGTCTTCACTGGTCTTGCTGGGATTATTGCAATTATATTTGCAACAGACAGACATTATTAAATAATTGATTTATCACAAACTAATTATAAATCAATATGTAAATGAAAAGGGAAAAATGTTAAGTTAAGAGAGGCGAATACAAACCAAAGCAAAAGCTAACTGCAATATGCAAATTAGAAAGAGAAGAAAAAAATAGAATATTTATTTTTTTTTTTTTTGTATTACAACACACAACAACAAAAACTTGTCACAAGCGCGAAGTTAACGGCCGCGAGCGCGATCAAAAGAGAAAGCGGCAGAATAGAGAGCACCAACACCACACAAACAAAAACAACTATGAACTGTAAATTGAGAACGCGGGTGGTAGAAAAAAATATAACGAAATCAGAAACTAAGCAGCGTAACAACAAAATTATATTTGCGTTTGTTAAAGTTTTGATATTAATAAATATAAATGTTAATAAATTTAATCAAACTTCGCGATGAGTATATCATTTATTAAAAATTGGTTATGGTAATGAATTTAAATTGAATATTATAAATTAACTTCACGAAAGAACGAAAGACAGTATTTAATCGAGAGCGCAAAAAAAAACACGACCGATTTCGATGAGTGACAATAAATATTGTTGTTGTAGTGTTGGGAAATTTTTCTTCAATTTATGAATTATAGATTCTTTTCTTATATCTTTGGTATTTTTAACTATGTCGTAGTTCGAAAGTGATTCAAATTTTATATTGCTAAAGCCTACTATTTGGCATATATCTGTGGTATTTAAGAATCGGAAAAAAGTACTTTGGGCTGTTGCAATAGTGTTTGCAACATAAACGCCCAGTTTAATTTCCTGATTCGGAATTAAAATGTTATCTTCTGCTGAAGATAGTTCTATTTTGCGTACCACTTGGGACCTTGCTGGTAGAAGTGTTGAGTTATAACCAGAATAGAATGTTATTGGAACATAAATTGGGTACGTTAACTTCTGTGGTCTAAGTATAAACCAATTTTCTAAATTGCGATAATCTAATTTGCAATTAAAAGTTTTTATGAAATCTAATCCTATTATTCCATCGCATGGGATTGCGAAATCTGAAGGCCTTTGGAGTTTATTACTCCTTCTCCTATGCCTCGAATGTTTACAGTTTTGTTTACTTCGATGTCGTGCAATACATCAGACTTTTCTTTTATTATCGAAATGTCTGCCAATGTCGGTGTCAATTAAGAATGTTATTTTCTTATATGTTTTAACATTTTTAAATGATACGAAATTATTAAGACTTAGGTTAATAGAATAGACTTTATTTTTTAATTTTGAGCATTTGGAGGAGCTTGTCCGTTTCCCTGTTCGCTTTGGGTAATTCGGACGTTTGTGTTGTTCTAACCATTCTGTTGGTTATTTGTGTTTTGTCTATTATTATTGCGTCCATTTCCACGGTCGTCTCTTCGGTAGCGTGAATAATTTCGACCTCATTGGGCTCTGTGGGCATCGTTATTGCTCCAATTCGAATTGTTATTGTTCCAAGTCGAGTTGTTTCTCCAGTTACCATTATTGTTATAGCGGTGGTAAATCTAGTTTTTTTTTTTTTATTTTAACTGGGTTCTTCCAATTTGCAATCTATCCAACAGAGGATAATAAGCAAATACCATGATCATACATTGACATGTGAGAATATTTAAAAAGAAGTTATGTGAGGAAAGAGTTATGTGCGGAAAGTAAAGAAAATCGGGTACGCTGAAGGGTCAGTCCTCATCTAGCTCCGGAAAACCCGGTCCGGCAGGTCCAATGTGTGCAGCCTCCTTAGACGGCGTGTGGCGGTGCTATTATCCACCAAGTTGATGGCCAGTGGGTTAGTGTGCCCTTCAAGCCGCACCAGATGGGCCTTGGTGATTCTGACAATTTCCTGGTGTACCCAAGGTATCTCCAGCATATCGTGTAGCTCTCTATTTGAAGTAAATAGATGGGCATCGGACAGAATTCTTAAAGTCTTGTTTTGGAAAGTTTGTATGAGGTTCACGTTTGAACGGCTGGCAGTGCCCCAAATAGGAACACCGTAGGTCCACATTGGCTTTAGAATGGTTTTGTATATTAAAAGTTTGACGTGGAGCCGCAGGGTAGACCTCCTTCCAAGCAGCCAGAGGTGGCTCCTGAGACTGGCGTTCAATTGGTTACGTTTGTTGCTAAGATGCGTCCTCAAAGTGAGACGTCTATCCATAATGAGGCCCAGGTATTTAGCCGAGTCGCTGAATGGAATGGTACTACCATCCAGATGTATGGCAGGGCAGTATCCTCTTCGGAGCGCAAAGGTTGTTTGCACAGACTTCTCGGGGTTGACGACAATATTCCAGCGCCTGAGCCAAGTGTTAATGGCGTCTAACTGCACCTGAATCAAACTGCCAGCAGTCTGCAGTGACTCGTCGGAAGCCAAGAAGGCGGTGTCATCCGCATAGGTGGCAGTGAGAACTCGTGGGTCCGGAGATGTCGGCATGTCGGCAGTGTAGATGGTATACAGAATAGGGCCCAGCACGCTGCCCTGGGGGACTCCTGCTCTTATGCTCTTGATTACAGAAGTGTCATCACCGCATCTCAAATAGAACATCCTATGGCAAAGATAGGAGCGCAGCCACATATAGAAGGGCGCTAGGAGAGCGGACTTCAGCTTGTACAGCAGTCCAGTGTACCAAACCCTATCGAACGCTTGCTTAACGTACAGAAAGAATGCGTTGCAGTACTTCTTCTCCTCAAATGCTTCCAGTATTTTACCCGTGATCCTGTGGCACTGCTCCGGTGTGCCATGGCACTCTCTGAATCCAAATTGGTGATCGGGGATCAAACCGGCCTCGTCCAGTGTTGGCCGCATTCTACGCATTCAACTATTTTGGAGAATACTGCCAATAGACTGATCGGACGATATGAGGCGAGGTTGGCTGCAGGTTTCCCAGGTTTTTGGATCAGGATGATTTCAGCGCACTTCCACTGGGACGGAATCAGGAAGCATTTGTTTATAATGTTGAGGAGAAGCTGAACTGCATTTGTTGGGAGGGCTTTGACTGATGGTACGTCAATGCCATCATATCCAGGCGATTTGGACGACTTTAGCTTTGCGATCTCAGCGAGCAGTTCATCTGATTCGACTTGCCGGATGGGGAGAGCCATTTGGCAGGGGACATCTGAGAACTCTAGCGTTTGGCTAGCTTCGAGTTGTGAGCACCTATTAAACGGAGTAAAGGCTTCAGACAATTGGTTGGCGAAGGCTGCTGCCCTGTCGCTGTCTGAGCGGCACCAGGTACCATCTTCCTTCTAAATAGGCTCCCTCCTCTTGGTGGGCCTCTTGTTGATGTTTGTCAGCAAAGATTATGTTGCTGGTCTCCAGGCTCGACGTTTTGCAGGAAACTTTATGAAGAATCTCGACGGAGACTGTATAAGAGTTCTTTAAGATCCTTTGCCGCTCTGTTAAAGTTTACCTTGTCCCTGGGGTTCCTAGAGTTCTGCCATACACGACGCAATCGTCTCTTCTCAGCGACCAGTGAGGAAACTTCCGAATTCCAGAGTTGCGCATCTCTGTGTGAAACGATCCTTGTGTTAGAAGTAGGTGGCAGAGTGGAAAATGAGGCCGCATTGTGTTTTGCGATGTTGAGGCGCACGATGGCATCGTCCAGGTCCTCCTCATCGTTCCCCTGAACCGTTGGATCCAAGTTATTTTGGAGCCATGTCTGGTAGGACTGAATGTTGGTACTTCTCTTGAACAGTCTGCTTCTGACTTCGTGCTGGCTGGCATGTTAATAAGCAGGGTGACTGCACAGTGATCTGAACAGAGGTCTAGATCGTTGCTTGCGACAATCTGTGTCTGTTTACTCCTTTAGACACAGCAAAGTCCAATAAATCTGAGATCTTATTGGGATCAGTAGGCCAGTGTGTTGGCTCTCCAGTGGAGTGGCAGTCAAGCCTGCTGTTCGCCATGCAGTTATAAAGGGCCCTGCCCTTAGCATTCCCACCACGTGTGTTTGGCATTAAAATCACCTCCAGCGACAAACCAATTACCTAGGCTGTCAAAGAGCTCTTGGAATTCAGTCTGAGCAACCAGGTATCTTGGAGGACAGTATATAGCCGCAACAGTGGTGTCTCAGCCCAGGGTTCCTGAAACGCAGGGAGTTCCAGATAATTCAAACCGCTTTCTCTCCTCCTTCTCCTCCTTCTATTTCATCGTCAACATCCTCCTCTTCCTCATCATTTGCGAGAATGTGGAATCTGTTGCTGCTACTTGAGGCATCCCTTTTTGCCAATATTCGGAGCATTGGTGATACTGCATTGCCGCTCTGTGTGCAATTGGGTTTTTCTTTTCATTTCCCCAGTCTCTGTGCTTGAGGAGCTATCGTCGCTTTCGCTCGTATGGATGACTCTCTTGACTTTGTGCTTGGTTTGTGAAACGTGTTTTGTCGTTGTTTACTTCGATGTCGTGCAATACATCAGACTTTTCTTTTATTATCGAAATGTCTGCACCGGTGTCAATTAAGAATGTTATTTTCTTATATGTTTTAACATTTTTAAATGATACGAAATTATTAAGACTTAGGTTAATAGAATAGACTTTATTTTTTAATTTTGAGCATTTGGAGGAGCTTGTCCGTTTCCCTGTTCGCTTTGGGTAATTCGGACGTTTGTGTTGTTGTAACCATTCTGTTGGTTATTTGTGTTTTGTCTATTATTATTGCGTCCATTTCCACGGTCGTCTCTTCGGTAGCGTGAATAATTTCGACCTCATTGGGCTCTGTGGGCATCGTTATTGCTCCAATTCGAATTGTTATTGTTCCAAGTCGAGTTGTTTCTCCAGTTACCATTATTGTTATAGCGGTGGTAAATCTAGTTTTTTTTTTTTATTTTAACTGGGTTCTTCCAATTTGCAATCTATCCAACAGAGGATAATAAGCAAATACCATGATCATACATTGACATGTGAGAATATTTAAAAAGAAGTTATGTGAGGAAAGAGTTATGTGCGGAAAGTAAAGAAAATCGGGTACGCTGAAGGGTCAGTCCTCATCTAGCTCCGGAAAACCCGGTCCGGCAGGTCCAATGTGTGCAGCCTCCTTAGACGGCGTGTGGCGGTGCTATTATCCACCAAGTTGATGGCCAGTGTGTTAGTGTGCCCTTCAAGCCGCACCAGATGGGCCTTGGTGATTCTGACAATTTCCTGGTGTACCCAAGGTATCTCCAGCATATCGTGTAGCTCTCTATTTGAAGTAAATAGATGGACATCGGACAGAATTCTTAAAGTCTTATTTTGGAAAGTTTGTATGAGGTTCACGTTTGAACGGCTGGCAGTGCCCCAAATAGGAACACCGTAGGTCCACATTGGCTTTAGAATGGTTTTGTATATTAAAAGTTTGACGTGCAGCCGCAGGGTAGACCTCCTTCCAAGCAGCCAGAGGTGGCTCCTGAGACTGGCGTTCAATTGGTTACGTTTGTTGCTAAGATGCGTCCTCCAAGTGAGACGTCTATCCATAATGAGGCCCAGGTATTTAGCCGAGTCGCTGAATGGAATGGTACTACCATCCAGATGTATGGCAGGGCAGTATCCTCTTCGGAGCGCAAAGGTTGTTTGCACAGACTTCTCGGGGTTGACGACAATATTCCAGCGCCTGAGCCAAGTGTTAATGGCGTCTAACTGCACCTGAATCAAACTGCCAGCAGTCTGCAGTGACTCGTCGGAAGCCAAGAAGGCGGTGTCATCCGCATAGGTGGCAGTGAGAACTCGTGGGTCCGGAGATGTCGGCATGTCGGCAGTGTAGATGGTGCGTTGCAGTACTTCTTCTCCTCAAATGCTTCCAGTATTTTACCCGTGATCCTGTGGCACTGCTCCGGTGTGCCATGGCACTCTCTGAATCCAAATTGGTGATCGGGGATCAAACCGGCCTCGTCCAGTGTTGGCCGCATTCTACGCATTCAACTATTTTGGAGAATACTGCCAATAGACTGATCGGACGATATGAGGCGAGGTTGGCTGCCTCCCACTGGGAGGGAATCAGGAAGCTTTTGTTTATAATGTTGAGGAGAAGCTGAACTGCATTTGTTGGGAGGGCTTTGACTGATGGTACGTCAATGCCATCATATCCAGGCGATTTGGACGACTTTAGCTTTGCGATCTCAGCGAGCAGTTCATCTGATTCGACTTGCCGGATGGGGAGAGCCATTTGGCAGGGGACATCTGAGAACTCTAGCGTTTGGCTAGCTTCGAGTTGTGAGCACCTATTAAACGGAGTAAAGGCTTCAGACAATTGGTTGGCGAAGGCTGCTGCCCTGTCGCTGTCTGAGCGGCACCAGGTACCATCTTCCTTCTAAATAGGCTCCCTCCTCTTGGTGGGCCTCTTGTTGATGTTTGTCAGCAAAGATTATGTTGCTGGTCTCCAGGCTCGACGTTTTGCAGGAAACGTTCTGAAGAATCTCGACGGAGACTGTATAAGAGTTCTTTAAGATCCTTTGCCGCTCTGTTAAAGTTTACCTTGTCCCAGGGGGACAAGTGACCAGTGAGGAAACTTCCGAATTCCAGAGTTGCGCATCTCTGTGTAAATCGATCCTTGTGTTAGAAGTAGGTGGCAGAGTGGAAAATGAGGCCGCATTGTGTTTTGCGATGTTGAGGCGCTCGATGGCATCGTCCAGGTCCTCCTCATCGTTCGCCTGAACCGTTGGATCCAAGTTATTTTGGAGCCATGTCTGGTAGGACTGAATGTTGGTACTTCTCTTGAACAGTCTGCTTCTGACTTCGTGCTGGCTGGCATGTTAATAAGCAGGGTGACTGCACAGTGATCTGAACAGAGGTCTAGATCGTTGCTTGCGACAATCTGTGTCTGTTTACTCCTTTGGACACAGCAAAGTCCAATAAATCTGGGATCTTATTGGGATCAGTAGGCCAGTGTGTTGGCTCTCCAGTGGAGTGGCAGTCAAGCCTGCTGTTCGCCATGCAGTTATAAAGGGCCCTGCCCTTAGCATTCCCACCACGTGTGTTTGGCATTAAAATCACCTCCAGCGACAAACCAATTACCTAGGCTGTCAAAGAGCTCTTGGAATTCAGTCTGAGCAACCAGGTATCTTGGAGGACAGTATATAGCCGCAACAGTGGTGTCTCAGCCCAGGGTTCCTGAAACGCAGGGAGTTCCAGATAATTCAAACCGCTTTCTCTCCTCCTTCTCCTCCTTCTATTTCATCGTCAACATCCTCCTCTTCCTCATCATTTGCGAGAATGTGGAATCTGTTGCTGCTACTTGAGGCATCCCTTTTTGCCAATATTCGGAGCATTGGTGATACTGCATTGCCGCTCTGTGTGCAATTGGGTTTTTCTTTTCATTTCCCCAGTCTCTGTGCTTGAGGAGCTATCGTCGCTTTCGCTCGTATGGATGACTCTCTTGACTTTGTGCTTGGTTTGTGAAACGTGTTTTGTCGTTGAGGCACATTTTACATGATTGGTCTGCACTGTTTTCCAGATTTGCCCTTGCCAGGATGCTGAGGTGGCTTTACAGCTGCCGCTTGGTTCATCAATATTGCTCATAATGCCGGAGGGTTGGGGTAGTATTCTTTATGGGCAAATTTATTTATTTTATTTATTTATTTTTTTTTTTTTATCCTCTTTTTTTTGTTTATTTGTCGAATTGTTGTTGACTTATTTTGCTCAGTGCTCTAGACGTCCGTACACTTCGACAGTCACCACTAAAATGTTTCCAAAACATGCGCAACATAAATAAAACGAAGACAGAGATAAGGAATAAAGGACTACACCTAAGTAGGAATCTTTGTGCAGAGGTAACGGGTGGGGACTTAGTTATGTTTTTTATTATTATTTATTTATTTATTTATTTTTTTTTTATCCTGTCTTTTTGTTTATTTGTTGAATTGTTGTTGACTTATTTTGCTCAGTGCTCTAGACGTCCGTACACTTCGACAGTCACAACGAGAATGTCGGTAAATCTAGTGATGGCTTCTTTAGCTGAATCAAAGTTTCCTGATTCCATTAATATCTGGACTCTTTGACTTTTGGTATGACTTACCATAGCATTTACTGCCACTTTGGTAGTGTATTTTATTGCTTGTTCAGTTGGAAGACCATCCGAAATATATGCGCCTTTAAGGGCGTCGGTCAACTCAGTAATCTCCTTTGTGTATGAAACACAGTTATTGGGGTTTCTCAGCAGATTTTTAATTTTTGCTGTTAAAAGATCCACTGATTCACCCTTGAAGATTGTTGATAGTTTTCGTATTACTTCATCAATCGTTGTTTCAGAGCTTAGAGTATTACCCGCCTGACCTTCAATATTGATTTTATGATTTCGATGGCTACTGCTTCATGCGTTTCTTTTATGGTGTCAAGAACGCGAAGCGCCCCAAGGAAACCTGGTAGATTTTTAATATCACCATCGAAGTATGGTAGCAGCCTGGTGGCTGTGTTTATGAATTCTACCACTGTTTGAGTCATTTTGTTGATCCTTTTGGAATTGCTGGTTTATTAAGACTTATAATTGATTGATCAGAGCTCACTGATGGTTCTTCTTGACCTATTTCTTCATCAGCCATTAGTTGCGTTTTTCTTCCAGTACTATTGATGTTGCCAAATCAGATGTTTGTTTAAATTCAATATTGTGTCTGTTTAGCACAGTTATTGCTTTTTGTTTGCAATCACTGTAGAACGCATTTGCAGCTGTTTTTTGCCATGCCTTCAGTTTGCTATAGTGCTCAGTTAATACTGCTCTAATAGCTTGGAGCTTCTCAGTTATTATTTTCGTGTGTTTGGTTACTGGTTATTCTGCGAGAGGCACTTACAAGATTTAGTTAATTCTTGTGCGTGTATTCTAGCTTTTCCTATTATGTCAACCCAAGTAACCATAGTTTGTTAAAAATAACAAAATTTTCGAAAATGTTTATGGTTTTACTATTCTATATCTATTATTTCTACATCTGAGTCTGTTAAATCTATTGGTCCTTGAAAAGTTCGTGGGCCCATCCGGGAACGTCTTTATGTAAAGGAGTCTTAGCTAACAATCTACTATAAGCTACTTTTATGGATTTTTCCATAAGATCAATATTTTTTTAAAATTTGTAGTTGTGGGCTATCCAATACCTTATTTCCTTCTATTTGTGATTTGTTTCACCTGATTGTATCAGGAAATCGAGGAAAGGTAAATATTTTTGTAGCTTTTTTGTTTCTATCTTATCCATATTCTACACTAACTTGTTAGGCCTATTAATATGGATGTATGTATAAAAAGGGTCGTTTAGGCTTACTGCCTCGGTTCCTCCATTCGGTAGAAACGATATGTGCCTGCTGCATTGGAAAAACAGCATACATATGGCACTCTGAGGATGAAACTCATCTGTACCCTAGCGCTTCCTTAAACTGGGAAATCTTCTTCCGTTATATTAAGGTAAGCTGACCTAATTTGTACCAAGTTTATTGAGTTTTGTGGTGAATTGATTTGCTCATTTCTAAAAACGTCAATTATATCTTGGACAATACTGGGATGCCTAGCGTTTATTCTTGCAAAATAATTATCAAGAGTGGCTGTTCGATCGGTGACATCAAAGAAATTAGACGTGTTTTCGGAAAGTTAAAGATAATCCCACCTTGCTTTGTTGATCGCGATTTCGCGTAAATCCGTTGTTACGCGAATTGTAGGCATTGGGTTGCCGTTGCCGGTAATGAGTGCAGCGACAAAAGCACAAAAGAAACATTACAAAAATAACCGTTGCTTGCCCAAGTGGGCAATAAAAATTTCTCCTCGTCTTGTGTTTTACACATTAGAGGGGAGAAATAAAACAAAAACAAAAAACATTGACATTGACTTTTGTATTTTTGTATATAATTTTTTTTTCTTTTTTGTTGTTTCTGACTTTTAATTACAAAGAAGAAACAATACAACAAAGACACTAAACATGAAGCCTACTGCATCTACTCCCTCTGAATCTAGCAATAGATTAGCTGTTGAGAATATGAGGCAGTTCGCTGATGCAAGTCCAGCCGAAATTCGTGCGCAAATAACGAGAGATTTGGCACTACAGCTTTCCGACCCAGCAGATATTGAAACTGCTCACTTAAACTACAACACACCAGCTGTAAGAACTACGACAACCTGTACAGTAACAACATCAATCAAATTGTGTCATCCCCCAATATCACCTTTGTTTGCTCCCCACGTATAATCCTTAGTATAAAGGAAAATTCACCCACCGAACTGTCACAGCCGGCGCTGAGAGCTAATTCAAATGGAGCTGAGACATCTTTTCATACACCAAATTCATTAAATGTAAATGACGGATCCATCATTGTAGCAGACAGGATTATAATGTCTCAGTCTAGAAACTATAAGCGAAAATTAGCCAACAACAAATTGCGTAATGTTGAACGCAAGCGTCTTAGTAATGTCTCGGCTGTAGCGAAAGTAGGAAACAAAAGTTCAAGCCACACTAACATAAATCGATTTGCCTTACTTGCCAATGATGATATGGATATAGATGATATATCCTCAAGATCTGACTCGAACCTCGATTTCGAAGACAACAACGAAGCAGTCTATCCACTAAACGATAATGTGCCAAGCACATCTGCTGCAGCGCGTGCAGCTGCTGCCCATACAAACACGAAAACTATAAGTTAAAAACCTCCGCCTATCGTAGTCAAAAAGGTTGACAATATCAACGACTTAAAGCTACTACTAGAACCTTGTGTAGACATGAAAAAAATCGAATTTGGTTCTAACATGGGTAACACCATACGTATGTTCGCATATGATGCCAACTCTCAATCACTCGAAAACTGAGTACATATAAAATTCAGTACTATAGTTACCAGTTACAGGAAGACAAGCCCCTTAGATTCGTTATTAGAGGACTACATCACTCAACACTAAACAAGGATATTATTTCTTGTTTGGAAAATCAAAAATCAAAAAATGCCCCTAATAACAAGGAAGTTTTTGACATATCAACCATCTGCCGGGAGAGGGTTAAAATTGAACATATGAGAAATCGTTCAGAAGTGACTCATTGTTCGAAATGCTCATGCTCAAAGTGACTCATTATGGGCATACAGCCGGTTACTGCGGGATGAATTTTAGATGTATGAAATGTGGAATCGACAAAGATAGAACCAAAGATTGTGAGTTACCTGACGATGCTCCTGCAACTTGTGCAAACTGTTCAGGAAATCACCCAGCAAACTATAGAGGCTGTCCTTCGTATCAGGAGTATCTCAAAATAAGCGGTGCAAAGAAAAACACCTCGTTAAGAAAGGCTCCAATTTTTGGTTATGCTACACCCGCCCATCTTCAGAAAGGACACAAAATCAAACACAAACAAATACAAAGAATAAAAAAACAACAGAAAGTCCTGTTGAATGCTATCCCAAATGGGGCGTTGTTTTCAGATGTTATAAGAGGCTTAAATCCTCCATTGCAACAAACACAATCCCCTTCACATCAACCTTTCTCTGCACAACCACAAACACAGCTGGGCGAGAACAGTGAGTTACTCGCAGCAATTAAAGAAATGAGCAAAGCGATCACCAATCTGGCGGAAATGCAATGCCAGCTTCTTGCTACGCAAACGCAGATTGTAAATCTGCTCAATTCCCTTATTTTAAAATGACCTCTCTAAAAATTTTAATATGGAATGTCAACGGCTTTCCAGAAAAAGCTTCAGAGCTTGAACTTTATGCTAACTGTAAAAAAATTGACGTAATCCTTCTTAGCGAAACTCGACTACCAAATAATGGTCCTCCAAAACTGTTTGGTTATGATGCATATCCAGCAAACTTAATTTACCAACGATATGCAAAAGGCGGTGTGGCAGTGCTCGTAAGAAAGGATCTTGCTCATTTTCCTCAGATGGCCATCAGTAACAACAGATATGAAGTTAGCGTAGTACGCGTTAGCACGGACAAAGGGGAATTAGATCTAGGAGCAGTGTACTGTTGGCCGAATCAACGAATTGAAGTAGACGAGTTTAGAGATATGCTCCACACGGCAGGTAATAAATTTCTGGTCGCAGGAGTCTTGAACGCCAGACATTGGCTGAAGGGAAATTCCACTATAATTACCCGAGGCAACAACCTTGCCAGATACTTGGCATCCTGCAGTACAAAGGTTCTTGGCACTGGCTCCCCAACTAGATATCCCTATGGTCATCTTGCATTGATTTTGCGCTCTATAATGGGATAAATTACACCTGGGATCTTCACAGCGATCACCTTGCACTCATCATAACCATGAATACTAAGGGAATAAACTCGATATACGAACCAGGTCTTCTGAGTAGGAAAACCAATATCAAAAAATTCCAGCAGAAACTTAATGAAAGTATTTATCTCAACATGGAATTAAAAATTGGCAAAGATATTGATGCCGCGGTTGATCTCTTTACTATGAAAGTCCAAAATGCGGCAGCTCAGCCGGATATTAATAGGCAAAATAATAACCACAGATTGTCTACTTCATACATGCTAAATAGAGAATTAGAAGAGTTAATTAAGCTGAAATGAAGACTACGTGGACGATATATTAATACGCATCATCCAGGCGACAAGGCATCATGGCAAGAAACGAGTAAGAGGCTTAAAGAGGCGTTACAACTTCAAAAGACTTGCTTTTTTGAAAAAAGACTTGAAGCTATGGACTATACTCTCGATTCTGGGTTTTCTCTATGGAAGGCTACGAAATCTTTAAAGCGGCAGCCGATGAGAATAGTACCCATTAGGCACCCACAGATGATGAACAAGCATCAGTGTTCGCTGACCCAGATTTCCAGATTGCTGACCCAGTAGTAGTTGAGGAAACTCTTAATGAATTAGATACACCTTTGCAAATGAGTCTTCCAATAAATCGTATCCGATTGGAAAAGGTCAAAAAGATAATTAAATTACCGTGTGTCTCAAAAGTCTGGGAAAAAGTAATGGTGACTCGAATTTCTGGACTTCCAAACATGCAACTCATCCCAAATCACCAGTTTGGATTTAGAAAGGGACATGGCACTGTCGAACAAGTGCACCGAGTTGTAAATTATATTCTGATAGCGTTCGACAAAAAAAAAGTATTGCAATGGAGTCTTCGTAGATGTAAAGCAAGCTTTCGATAGAGTCTGGCATGTTGGCCTTCTTGCAAAACTGAACAGAAAGCTGCCAGCTCCTTTCTACCTCATTCTTCGCTCCTACTTGGAACACAGAAAATTTAAAGTTAGAGTAAGATCTGCAGTCTCGAATGTTCATGATGTGGCTGAGGAAGTGTTCTCGGTCCTCTACTATACACGGTGTATACTTCTGATATACCCAGGCCTGAGGAATGCAGATGATGTCTGTCTGTTTTATTCCTCGTCCTGTGAGTATTCTGCTGCTGATGCAGTGCAAGAATATCTCCATCTGCTTGAGAGCTGGGCTCGCAGATGGAATTTAATGCTAAACGAGGCCAAATGCTTAAATATATGCTTCACATTGAAAAGAAAGCATCCTCTCCGTGTATGGCTTAACGGCAAGGTGCTAAAAACAGAAGAAAAGGCAAAATACCTGGGAGTAGTCCTAGACAAACGCCTTACTTTTAAAGATCACATCCAAGCCTCTCAAAAAACGTGCGGAATCAAATGGTTGAAAATAAACTGGCTGACAAATGGCAAAAGCAAATTGCCACTAAGATGCAAACGGACACTATATAATGCCATAATAGCTCCTACTTGGAGATATGGAGTCCAAATCTGGGGGATGGCGGCAGATTCCCATAGCAAAAAGGTACAAACTTTTCAAAACAAAGCTCTGCGGCAGATGACAGGGTGCCTATGGTTTATCCGAGGCGCACCCAAGGACCATCCACAGGCTGAGGAGAAGGCAATATCTTACAATGATACGCTAAGTTGCTGACTGATTTGTATAACTAAATAAATATTAAACATACCACTAAAAATATATATTTATATAAATAAGATTAAAATTTTCACTGTTAGTAGTAACTGTTTGGCGTATTACATTATGTTAAGTTCCTTGCTAAAATACACATACCTATAAAAAAAAGTATTTGATGATTCGATTTTATTTATAACAATAGCAGTGGAGTCCACTGATTTTGTTTCTATTAACACCATTGTGGGTATAGGAGATATATCGTCAAATTTACTTATGGTATTATCGAACATATGGAGTTTATTTTTAAATAATATGAAAAAAAATTTTTTTTTTTATAATTCTAATAATGACCTCACTGACTTGCGATCCTATATGAGACTATTTTAATTTAATAAAATGGATATAACAAATACGGGGAAAAAAATAGGGAACAAAAGCCCATAATGACAGCTCAACACCTTTGTTTAGAAATTACTTAAAAAAAAATTTTTTTTATAAATATTTCAAGCTTTGGTCTTATTTGCTTGAATACGAATATTATTTGAAATATAAAAAAAAAAATGTTATGGATTCATGCATATTTAATGATTTTCTTTTTTTTTTTATTTAAAAAAAAAAATTTTTTTATGTGTTTGTTTTTTTATCATAATTTGTTTGTTTTCTTGTTTTACTGAATAATATTTGCATAGTCAAAAAGGAAACATTTTTTTGTTTATGTTTTTGTTGTTGGTTTTTTCCCCTTTTTTATTACATATATCCCTGCCTATTTTTGCATGAGGTTTTCAGGCCACCCTTTAATTTGACAGCTTTTAATGCTGCACAATTGTACATAGTTTGTTTTAATTATATATAAAAAAAATATGCATCGCAGTGCACTAAAAAAAAATGTGCGACGCAGCGCAGTTGGTTTGGTAAAAATTTTTTTTTTTTTAATTTGCTGCAACTAGCTTCTAGCATCAGCTGGTCGTCGCTGGTTGGCACGCTGATGCTCCATCGATGGCGTAAAAAGCGGCCTGCCTTTCACACTTGTAGTCAAATTCAGGTTGAGGTTCAGCTGCTGATGTCCGGGGCCTATGGGCTCAGGCGGTACCGGTGCCGGTCATTGCCCATTCTCGTGAATTGATGCTCCAACGTCGGTGTAGTAGGCGTATTGCCTACCACACGTTATTAATGTCCTGCTTAATATCCCTCGTAGGTGTAGTTGACGGTCTGTCTACCACACTTGGGCGCCTGGGAAAATCAGGTCCCTCGAAGTAAACAGCATCGATATCACTTTTTTTTTTTATTTCAAAAAAATATATTTATGTCACATCCTGTCACGGTCGCCATGTAATGACCGGGTTCCTTTGGTTCCAGAGTTTTAAATAAAGAACACGTCTGTGTTGCTTTGTGGTAATATTCAGATTTATTTTATTCAGAAAATATTCTTGTGCTTAGCCTATGTTTACATATATATTCTTATGCTGCGACTTATGCGACAGCTACAAAAGAGAGGGAGAGTGTCAGTACATATATACATACTGTTGGAGCGCATGGATCAAAGTGCTTGGTCAGCGGTCACACGCTGGCCTGGCTCTAGCTCATGTTACGCTTGTGCATACAGTGCTTATGTGAATATATGTATGTGCATATACAAATGTACATACATATATGTTCATGTTCCCCCCGATGAAGCAATAATGAAAGGTAGTTCCGTCGGGGATAATGGAAACGATTGTGGTTAACGAATAATTTTTTTTTTTTTTTAATAGTATGTTTATGTGAATATGTTTATGTGCATACTTCAATGTTTACATATAAACATATTCAAGTGCACAATTAAATTTTAATGCGTGTATGTTTAATTGTTTATACTTGCAACAAAGTGTTACAAGTTGAGCTCATTGTATTGAATGATTATTTGTATGAATGTACTACAGAAGACTTAAAAAGTACCTTCTGTTTTCTATTTGTTAAATATTCTCGAACCCAAGAAAGGAAAAGGGGTGGAAACCCAATATTGCTCAGCTTAGAAAGTATTAGGGTATGAGTAACGGAATCAAAGGCTTTGCTGAAGTCAGTGTATATGACATCAGTTTGTTTACCATTTTTGAACCACTTGATAATTGTTGATGTAAATTCCTAAAGGTTAGTGGTTGAAAATCTACGTTTCACAAATTTATGTTGGGATGGCAAAATAATAGAGCTGCAAAAATGTTGCAATTGCAAAGTTATAATTTTCTCAAAAGCTTTCGGAATAGCGGACAATTTTGAGATACCCCTATAGTTAGAGGCTTCGGACTTTTTACCCTTTTTATGCAGAGGAATGATATACGACTCCTTCCAAATAGATGGAAAATAGGAAGATTCGACAGACAATAGAAACAATTTTAAAATGGGTTTACATAATGCGTTTGCACAGAACCTGAGTACACATCCAGGAAGACCATCTGGCCCCGGAGAATAAACAGGTTTAACTAATTTAAGTTTGCTAAGAATAGAACTTTCATCAATCACTGGATTGAAAATGCAATTAGCCTTTTTTAAATGATAAGGATACGGATTTGCTCGATATTTCGTTGAGAAATAAGTTGTTTTGAAAAAACTCGCAAACATGTCGGCAATTGCCTGATCAGTGCTCGCTTTTTTATTTTGAAAAGACAAGAAATATATCGGTACACAGAGGTCTTACGTTTAGAATTAACGAAATTATAAAATTGTTTAGTTTCAGAAGAAAACTGAAGCTTACACCGCTGAAAATAATTCTTATAGCATTGTGTATTAAGCATCATGAATTTTGAACGAGCGACTGTATACAGAGCATAATCTGATGAACGACGTGTTTTTTGAAACTTCTTATAATACATTTTTCAAATTGGATAACTCACGAGAAAACCAGGGAGGTTTGTTAAGCCGCTCCAGCCTACCAAGAGGCACACAAATATCAAAGAGTGAATTCAGAGTATCATAGAAAAAACGAACAGCTGATTTCATATCTCTACAATTATACAGATAAGACCAATCGGTAGTAGTAATGTTTTCATTAAGGCTGACAAAGTCAGTCTTACGAAAACACCTAGTTAGAGGTAACTCATGTGAACCAAGAAATGGTGAAATCAAGGGCAGATCAATTTTTAAATTTAATGGGGGATGAAATTTGTCTTCCGGAAGAACAAATGGTTCGATCCTAGAAACCTCACAATAAGAAGAATCCAATACAAAAATAAGATCTAACGATTTCCCATTAGATAAGCCTAGAAGGCCATCAATAATGTCATGTGACAAAGAGGGCAGTAACATGGTAGATTCATCTGTTAGTGACCATGCTAAAGCGGTTAAATTAAAATCACCAACAACTATGAGCATGTCTTGACTGGAAACTAAAGAGGAGACAAACTGAAATGCCTCTAAATGATTTAAATATACCACCATGTCTGAAAGTGGTGGAATATAGGAACAAGTAATGAAAGAATTAAAAGATTTAAAATTTACGTTAACACCGACAAACTCAATCTCCTGGGTACTAGAAAATTGAATCATTTCAGATGATAAATCAGCATCAACAGCTATCAGAACGCCACCACCTATGCGAGAAATCCGGTCACGTCTGAATAAAGAAAAGCTAGTAGAAAAAACCGATGCATCAGCAATATCTGGTTTTAGCCACGTCTCTGTAAAAGCTAGAATGTTATGCTCAAAAGAAAGACTATCTACATAGAGATTAGGAAGTTTGGATTTCGGTCCTCTAACGTTCTGGTAACCCAGGTAAGGGACGAAGCTAGTTTTTTGACACACCAGCAGATGCTGATGTGGCAGGAATAGTATTAGTTGTTGTTGTTGGCAAGCGAATCGGTTGCCGATTTTTCATTTTTACAGTATATTCCTTAACTATTATATGTTTCGGCCAAAAATCTTCTAGACATATAGTGTCGAAGATATTGGCAGAAACACTAATTTTAAAGGACGAAATGCCCCGAGAATAAGAATATTTAAACTTATCCACCGCAATATTCGAGACGATAACTTTTTTCCGAATATAGGCTATTACATCATCAGATGTGACAACAGGGTCTAGCCTAGAAACAAATATGTGTTTCTTTGGTGGTATGCCAACAAGAGTCCCGGTCCCGAAGCGTAAGCCGTAGCAGTAACGTTGGACAAGTCAGTTGGCATCGTTTTTAAGAGATCATTCCCAGGTGATACCGGTAATTCCTTACTAATAGCATTCACAACCGGGCTCTCAAACGATATCAATTGCTGTACATTAGGAGTGGACGGTGCATGAGACCGGTCGGGGACGACAAGAGACACTGGCGGATCTACAGATACAGAAACACCACAAGGACTGGTCCTTTTACGTTTCGGAGACTCATTCATAAGCGATAAGCTCCTGAACTGAGTCTCCACCGCAGTAAACTCCGCTTGGAGTTTATTAAAACCTTCCCTTAAAGTGTCAAAACTATCTCTAGTCCTTCTGTTGAAAGAGCGCATCTCATTCTCGACCTCCCGGCAAGCATCACATCCATATTTTAAGCCACCACTTTTAGCAATAGACTCCTTGATTTTGCCTGTGTAACCTGCACACTTAACGTTCTAAAACAAGGGTTAATGTGCAGAGTAAGCCATCACAACTAAAGAATTAAAAGAGTAAGAATGCACAAAAACAAAAACACGTATCACGGAGTCGCGGCTAGGCAAAAGACGAGAGCGCAAATCAAACAAGAATAGGAAAGAGCGGGAGAGCGCGTCGAATTCAACACATGCAACAACAATTTGTATGCAAGAGCGCGAGAGTTAGTTATAACGGTAAAGACACAAAAGCAAAAGAGATAAACAAAACAACAACACCGCTAAAGCAAGTATTGTTGTACATAAGTTTTGATTTTATTTAAATTTAAACAAAAACAATTTAAACACAAAAGCGACAGCAAGAATTCGCGAAATAAAATTCGGATGCTGGAATTATTATTAATTAAGCCGATAATGAATTTACAAGTTATAGAAAAGAATTTAACTGCGAGAAAAAAATAAAAGTTGATAAGCGCAAAAAAAACACGTCCGTCCTCTGCAACGAGTGAAAGAGGTTGTCTGTATCTACCTTATAATTAAGTCTTATATTACTTGAGGTATTTATTATGTGCAGCATCTTTAAACTGTAACGTTTATTGTAGTGTTGTTCTTGGTCTATTATGTTTGCTGCGTCAATATTTGCTGAATGTCCACTGGTGGCACAGTGGGCAATAAGTGCCGTTTTTTGTATGCTGGAGTGTTGACGAAGTTTGTAGTCAGATTTGTGCTGTGACGGTCTACTTTTTAAATCAGTGTGTAGCTCCACGTCACAGTGTGCGGACGTGTGAAACTAAGTAGGTGTTTCTTGTTGTTCAATTAATATTATGTCAATCACAGTTCAATGTTATTTATAGTTGCCCTAAAGACGACCACCGATGAGTGAAATATATATGAATACAAAATTTCACCATATAAAATTCACATAATATAATATATCTTTCGCGAAGTCTCTTATGAAGCAGCGATAATAGCTGTCAAGGCCAAGAAATGATCTGAGATCGAAAAGGGTACTTGGCGTTGGAAAATTTTTTATTGCTTGAACTTTTTTGGGTGAAGTTGTAATACCGTCCCTAGATAAATAAATCTCAGATATTCCACACTTTTTTTTTTAAACATTTGGATTTTTCTTATGATGCTCGCATCTCCGCGTTTTGAAGTCGCGTTGTTCGAATCGTTGCCACAGTGGACTTGTTTCCTGAATATCTGGTTGGTTGCAAAGGCAGTAAAGACTTTGAAAAGGAATCGACCTCCATGGGCTCTGGTGTTGGGAACGACTGAGCCACAGGATTTTGTGGTGGCTTCCCTCCATTGTTTGGTTTATCCTGAACCATTACAGTAGGGATTCCATTTATATGCCCCTAGTCTGTTTTCCGATCCCTTATTCTAATTAGCATTGTTTCGAAAATTTTGGTTTTTTTGTACAAAGGGGCCTTGAGCCTTTTCCTCGGTAGTCCGTGCAAATCTTGTAGCGAGAGCTGCGTAGTCATGGCTAACTTCGGCCTCGTACACTAATGCTTGCGCAGTGGGCAAATCTTTGGGCTTGGCTGACAGTACTACTGCCCTGAGGGATTTCTTAAGCCCCGAAACAAAGGAGTGTAGCGCATTGGGCCTAAACTGCTCATCAAGCAGGTTTGCTGACGCTGCCTCGTGTGTCATTATTGTTTTATTAGTGAGGAGGGTCAAGGTTTTTTCCACCTCGTCATAGTATTGAGACAGCGACTGCTCCCCCTGTCGAAGGGTTCCCAATTTTTGCTGAATAACATGAATGGGCGTTTTGTCAGTGTAGGTGAAGTCTAGTCTAGCTATAATCGCATCGACATTTTTTACAGTGTTGTACGACGCTAGAGTGGAACTAACGGTACCTTTTACCCTATTCCTGATTATGCCTTCTGCTTGGTAGTGGGCGGAGCTGCCCCTATAAGGTCGAAATAGCTCACAGACTCATATGAGCGCCATGAATTCTACTCGTTTGATTGCCATCAAAATCTGGGTAAGTTAAAAAAAACTTCCTCCGATGTTAAAATATCTATTACTTGAATAATGTCCAGAGTTGTTCTGAAATAAAATCGATTATTATTTTTCGAGACATGTTTTTGCTAACTTTTCCATTTTCGCCCTTTAGAATATTTGTCCTGAAGACTTTCCAATGTTTCAAAATACTGGGCCCTTCCTATGTACGACACGATTGTTGAAATCATTGGAATAGGGTGCTCATCATCTGTAGTATTTGGATTTAGTTTGCTTAAGTCAATTGATAGCATCTTTTTATTGAATCCGTTTTCATCCGTCCCTCTTTTGTCGACCACCCAGCTCGGATTATTATAGGGAGATTTTGAGGAGACTTCTACGTTGACAAAGTCCGTAACGCCCATTGGGAGTGGGTATAGTTTAGAGTATACAGGTTCTCCATTTGTTCGTATAGTTGCCACAGTGTTTATGTTATATGGCAGAGCCTTGTTAGGATCTGCGAACGCTCTCACTCTTTAGTGCAGTCCGGAACTTCTGTATCGTTGATACAAATGAAATCTTATGGGCAACGGGCAAAATTAATGGACACAAATCCATTTTTTTGTACTTATGTTGTTGTTTCAAACAACAAACATAATTATGCCGTCAAAATCTTCTGGGATATTTATCAAAAAGAAGTGTGCTTTAAGACCGAAAATATGTATTGGACATTTTCCTGTGTTTTGAACCAAGTAAATAAATAACAATAAAGCGGTTATCAATGGTGCTGCCTCGTTAGCTAGAAAACTAGCTGGGAATTTGGCGGGGAAAAAGAACGAAAAGAACCGAGTTAGTTCTGGGAGCGGTTCCGGTTCCGGAAACAAATTTGATTTTTTAGGTAATCTAAGAAAGTGGAGGAATTGAGTTTTTTTAGGAAAAAGAGTTGCTGTTTAGATTATATAAAATAAGATAACAATAAAACAATCATAATATAGAACATATGGAAATGTATTAGATCAAGATTAGTATGTTACTCGATTATAGATATCGATGGCTCATCAGATCATAAGTAGATCTGATATGGTCAGCAGATAGCAATAAAGACCTAGTTCATTAAGCTGCTATGGATCAATAAAGACGTATTTCGCTGAACTAACACTATATTGTCTGGACGTTGACGCGTACAATGCGAAGTACGTTCAAGTGGCCCAAACGACACCAGGACATAGCCTGTTTCGCGCGAGCCCAAGCAGATCGCTGACCACCTCCCGCCCGACCGACCGTGGGGCGCAGCCGTATATCGGACGGCACGATCACGTGGATAAATACAAGTATAACGGACAAACAACTAAAAATATGATTAACTACAGCTAATTACGTGCTAATTGTGCTAAAATAGAGGTTTTCAGAAGAGAAAGGGAGGCTTCTGATCTGATTACGGGATACAGAAGATTGTAATCAGAACATAGGACTCGAAAAGGTTCACGCAAAGAATAGTTAGAACTACAATGTTTTAATGATAGAGGAATAAAATTTTTAGTAGGTCTACGGGGTACATATAGGTTTAACTGGTTCAATAGCTCAGGAGAGTCGATTTCACCTATTAAAAGTTTATGAATAAAGATAGCACCAAGCATTACTCTACGATTAATTAATGAAGAAAGATTGATTAAAAGAAGCCTACTGGTGTACGTGGCAAATTGACATTGCGATTCCAATTTAGACTGCGAAGAGAAAATGGCAGAAATTGCTTTTGAACAGATTAAATTTTACTTTGGTGCGTCTCATATTGAGGTTACCATCTGCAAGATCCGTACTCTAAGATAGGACGGATTAATGAAGTATACAGAAGTTTGGTTGTGTACGGATCGTCAAACTCTTTTGACCATCGTTTCACAAACCCAAGAACATACATAGCTTTACTAACTGTAGCAACGGGGATTAAAGGATTAACCGCTCTAAGGCAGTGTCGTTAAGATAATAAGTTGCTAAGTATGGAGTGCATCTATAAAAACACATAGCTTTACATTTAGAACCGTTAAGGTTTAGTAGGTTGGTTTTACACCAATTTAAAAGATCATTAAGATCCGATTGAAGTAGGCAAGAAGACGATATGTCTTTAAAACTGAGGTAAAGCTTAACATCATCAGCGTACATAAGCACCCGAGAATGTGACACTTTCAATGGAAAATCATTTATAAAAAGACTACCCTGAGGTACTCCAAAGTCACTTGGATGGTCTTAGAAAATGAAGACTTAAAGAGGACCTTTTGTGTACGCTTAGAAAGATATTGAAGAATCCAATCTAGCAAAAGGCTGGGGATGCCAGGTGCATTTAACTTATATAAAAGCAGAGTGTGATTTACAGAGTCAAAGGCCTTGCTGAAGTCAGTATAAATGACATCAGTTTGCACGGCAGTCTTGAACCCTTTGATTGAATGAGATGTAAATTCTGATAGGTTAGTAGTTGTCGATCTACGTTTTTTAAACCCATGTTGGGATAACGAAATGATTGAGCTACAAAAAAGCTGCAATTGAGACGTTATTATTTTCTCAAATGCTTTGGGTATGGCAAACAATTTAGAAATACCCCTATAATTGAAGGCTTCGAACTTTTTCCCCTTTTTATGAAGAGGAATAATATATGAATCCTTCTAGATGGACGGGAAGGCGGAATGTGTAATGGACAGTGTAAACAACTTAAGTTTTGGCTTACATAGGGCCTCTGCGCAAAACCTTAATATGCAACCTGGTATTCCATCAGAGCCAGGTGCATATATTGGTTTGACGGAACTAAGCACGCTAAGAACCGAACTTTCATCAAACACAGGGTCTAAAATGCAATTAGATAAGGATAAGGAGGATTTGCTTGATAAATCGAAGGGGAATAAGTTGTTTTTGTCTGATCATTGCCAGCTTTATTAATTTCGAAAGTCAAGTAAGACGGGTGCACTGATGTCTCACGTTTTCCATTGACGAATTTATAAAATTGCTTAGGATCGCGAGAAAACCTATGTTTACATCATCAGAAATGGCAAAGTCCATATCCGTGCAAGTATAGAGATATGTCCAATTATAAGTTAACAAGAGTTTTTTAAGTTTAGTAAAGTTTGTTTTGCGAAAACATCGGGTTGGAGGCATCGAATTATTATATCGAGGCATAACCCCAAAAGGAAGGTCAATGGTTACATCCAGAGTTGGATGAAAGTTGTCTTCAGGAATAACTAAGGGAGCAGTCCTGGAAATATCGCAGTTGGAAGAATCCAACACAAATACCAGATCTAGTGATCTGATCGGACTATTCCGGACAGGATTTATTTGAGTTAGGCACAACTCAAACAGACCATCTATGAAACAATGTGCCGAGGAAGGCAACAGTAAAAAAGAATCATATGAGAGGGTCCAGGCAATCTCAGGTAAATTAAAATCTCCCAGAACAACGAGCAAGTCTTTGTCAGAGAGATATGAAGAAACTAGTTGAATAGCTTCTAAATAATGAGTGTATACTGCCAAGTCGGACTGTGGTGGAATATACGAACAAGTAATATAGGCAGAAGAGAATTAAAACAAATTTTAACACCAACAAATTCAATCTCCTAATTGAAAGACTGTACAATTTCAGACGAGAACGCCGAATCAACAGCGATCAAAACACCACCACTATTACGGATAGTCCGATCATGTCTATATATTAAATATTTTGAGGGGAGAATTGAAGCATCGGCAATATCAGGCTTCAGCCAAGTCTCAGTAAAGGCAAGAATATGAAAGTCATAAGCTAAACTATGTATATAGAGTCTAGAGAGTTTAGACTTTAGTCCCCGTACGTTTTGATAGGCCAGAGTTAGGGACGAAACTAGTTTTTTGACTCACCAACAGCTGTGGCTCGTCTACAAGGAAAGAACGTTATTCACAGAGGCAGGTAGCAGGCTAATCGGAGGCCGATTCTTCTTTTTTATTGTATACTCTTTTACAATGAGGTGTTCCGGCCAAAAAGCTTTACGACATATTTGCCCAAAAAGATCTGGGAAAACACTTATTTTAAAGGACGAAATATCCCGAGTATATGAAAAACGGAACTTTTCCACAGCAATGTTTGGTGCTTGAACTTTGCCCTGGATGTAGGCTATGACTTCTTCAGAAGTAATATTGGGATCAAGCTGCGAAATAAAAATTTGTTTTTTGGGTAAAACTACAACAAAGGAACTAGAAGTGCCAGGCACAGCAGTAGCAGCAACAGCGGATGCAGCAGCAGCTGAAGCAGCCAACTACTTTATTGTAACTACTTTATTGGCAATATTCCTGGAAACCGATGTTTGCCCGGACGGTTCGGAAGCTACATCCGATATCGTGTTAGTAGGTGGGATACTGTCTCCAGGGGAAATGGGAAGAGACTCCACATTCAATTCAATCAAAAGATTAGAACTTCTGAATTGAACCTCCATCGCCAAAAGCTCATCTTGGAGCTTATGAACGCCAGCTGACAGGATTTTAAACGCATCCCCAGTCCGTTTCATAAATTTACGCATCTCGAGCTCCAAGCCACGACACGAATCACAGCCCCATTTAAGGCCGCCACTCTGTGCAATACTATCCCGCACCTTGACTGTATAACCAGCACATTTAAAGTGCATTACATTGTCATTCATTGATTTATCACAAACAAATTATAAATCAATATGTAAATAAAAAGAGAAAGATGTATTTATATGTTAAGAGAGAAGTATACAAACCAAGGCAAAAGCTAACTGCAATATGCAAATTAGAAAGAGAAGAAAAAAATAGAATATTTATTTTTTTTTTTTTGTATTACAACACACAACAACAAAAACTTGTCACAAGTGCGAAGTTAACGGCCGCGAGCGCGATCAAATAAGAAAGCAGATGAATAGAGAGCACCAACACCACACAAACAAAAACAAACTTTGAACTGTAAATTGAGAGCGCGGGTGGGGGCGAAAAATAGAACGAAATCAAAAACTAAGCAGCGCAACAACAAAATTTTATTTGCGTTTGTTAAAGTTTTGATATTGATATAAGTAAATCTTAATAAATTTAATCAAACTTCGCGATGAGTATATCATTTATTAAAAATTGGTTAAGGTAATGAATTTAAATTGAATATTTAAATTAACTTCACGAAAGAACGAAAGACAGTAATTAAGCGAGAGCGCACAAAAAACACGACCGACTTCGATGAGTGACACTATATATGAACTATATGAACTTTGTCGAACTATGCACTGGTGAGCTCTCTAGTTTGACTATAATCGCTGTGTCTTTGGCTCCCATCTCTACCTCTGTAATCTCGCTCTGAAATCCACCTTATGTGTTGGTTGCGACGACTATTACTCACTGGTTTATATGCTAGTGCCTATTTGATTATAAATAAATAAACAATTAATAAATTCAAGAAATACTTACATCTTTCATTGAACATTTTGGTGAACATTTTGTTGAAAGATTAACAGACTTGGTAAAACCGTCATCAACCGTGCGTACATTGAATAAAAGTTAATCAACTAGGCGATCACTTTCTCAAAAACATTTAACAACGATTTGTGTCAACAGGGCGACCAAATAATAAAAAGTTTTTGTTATGTAACATAAAGTTTGTTTAACTCTGTTGCATTCCCAAAAAAAAAAAAAAAAAAAAAAATTCCAGCTTCAGCAAGCCCCTAACTAATTAACTCGGTCAGTAACCCAGGTAGTACGCACGAGTAGTTTTGGCATCAGTCAGCAATTTTTGAAAAGTTATAACAAATAAAAAAACTAAAAAAATTGGTTTTACTGTCGTGGCGAATATTGGAAATACAATTAATCATATAAGCTTCTGCTCTCTGACGTGACAGTCGTGTTTTTGCATAGCTCCTGAGTTTTTATTAATATATATTGTTTTCTCTCAATTTTTAATTGTGCTTGTTTGTTTTCGCTTTCGCTGGTGTCGTTTGCTTGACACCCTTGTGTTTTATTTGCATAATTTCGCATTTCGTGATTAGTGTTTGGTGCATTTAAATTTTTTTTTTATTGCTGTTCTCTCTCCTCATTGCTTCTGCAGTTGCCCCCATCATACCATCAGTGCTAGTGGTTTTGTTGTTCTCTCTGCTTTGTGCTGTGCTCAGCTTCTCTCCCGCGTAATCACTTATGTAAGCCGCCTCTCAAAGCTCGTGTTATAACTGTTCTTGCACTCTCTCTTGTGCTGTGTACTCTAGCTGTCTCTTTGTTTTATTTAAAATTATTGATTTTTTATCGATAATTATCTTTGTGCTGTTTATTTAAATTTTTCTATATATATTTTTTTTTGCCCTTGTTTCTTTCGGCTTTTCAATGACTTGTTGTCTACTTACTTGCAAGCATTCTGACCGTTTTGACGATCAGTATAGAGCAATATCTTGTTGGATCTGCGATAATCTTATTCACTTAAAATGTGCTGGCCTCAACGGCCGCGACTACGACAAACTTTCTGGTTTGTCTGTGTCTAAGCCTGAGCTTGGCTTAATGGGCTGGACTTGCCCATCTTGTGCCAGCCAGCAGCTTGATTTTAGCCGAATGTATAGTGATCTTCGTTTAAAGTTTCTTTCTTTAAATAAAATGGCCAAACAGCTGTCTAACGAGTTGGACTCTAGCATACATTTATTGTCGCAATTCAAGTTTGGTCCACCTTCTAAGGAATTGCCCAAGAAATGTACCCTTGGGTTGCCTCATAAGCAGTCGCCAGCACTCTCTATTACATCTTCTCCCATTTTACTTTCGCATACACCATCTTCTCGTCCCTCTTTATGCTCTTCTTTTCAAATTGAAGTACCCATTACAAGCCCTATCCCTCACGGGAACTCTGATCAATTACAGGATCATGCTGGCTCTCAATCACTTGCGGATCCCAATGCTCCTCCGCCTCCACTAACTGTAGTGCCTCATCGCAAACAATTATTTATTTCTAGGCTTGCTCCAGATACTTCTGAGTCGTTTGTAGCAGCTTACATTGGTAATATTGCCCTGCTAAGGTTTCAATTCTAAAGTTTAAGTTTTCTAGGCCTCGCGAAATCTCCACGTTTAAAATTACAGTACCAAATGAGTATTTCTCAGCTATGGTTGACCCTAACTTTTGGCCTGAGGGCCTAGTTGTACACGAGTTTGCGGCCAATAGGCGCTCCCGTCCTTTGCCTGTCCACCTTCCTAATTTATCTTCTGCTTCAAATAACTAATAACATCTAGTCTTTGCATTCATTGTACTCATTGCTGTCAACTCGAATCTGTGTTCAAGTGCTGTGCCGATTGATCTCCCCTTAGGTGTTTAGTTTATTTGCGTTGAAGTTACTTGTTCTAACTTTAGCTTATATATCTCTTGTTCATATATTCCTCCAGCTTCTGATATCATGATCTACATGCACCATGCTGATGCTTTGCGATCTATTTTTAGTCGTCTTAAAGATCGTGATTTTCTTATAGTTTTAGGCGACTTTGACTTGCCTAATGTTTCTTGGCTTGTTGATGATAATCTATCTTTCTTAATTCCTTTATCTCAACATGTTTTTCTTGATATACTACTTGAATGTCCGCTATATCAGTTGAATTCTTTTCTTAACTTTTCTAAAAGAATCCTCGATCTCGTTTTTGTCTCGGATCCCACTGTTAGTGCTGTATCACAAACACAGCCCCTAGTGAAGCCTGAAGATCCTTATCACCCTACCATTGAAGTCACAATTTCTTTTACTCTTGTGTTCGATTTCTTACAATTCCGCTAATAATTCATTTAATAACATCTCAATTTCCCGTCGTAGATGTTTTCATAAAACAAATTTCAATCTTCTTAACAGCCTTATTTTCTCTTTTGATTGGTCATTTCTATTTGAGTGCTGTGCTATAGATTGTGCAGTGAATTTTTTCTATTCTGCTCTTAATTCTCTAATTGATAAATGCGTTCCTTATGTGAATGTCTCTTCCGTCTCAAGTGCGCCAGTCTGGTTTACACCTAGGCTCTCTAATCTCCGTAACATTAAATCGAGATATTTAAAAAGATTTAAAAAAACTGGTTCGCGACTTGACTATGCAAATTATTGTGTAGCCAAATCTCAATTTTGTATTTTAAATACACAATGCTACAATAATTATATCGTTCCCTGTAAGGTTGAACTTTATAAGAAGCCCAAAAGGTTTTACAAATTTGTTAATTCCAAAAGACGCTCTAATTTACTACCTTCCATCTTCAGACTTAATGACCAGACTGCTAATAATGACTCAGATATTGCAGATCTGTTTGCTAAATTCTTTCAGTCGGCTTATTCTACTACTGCTTCGGATCCCACACCTTATCCCTTCTCAATTCCACATTTAAATTGAATATTTTTTCCTAGTATTACTGAAGACTGTATCATCTATGACGTCTTCCTTCGTGCTCGGGCCTGATAATATACCTAGTTGCATCCTTAAAATGTGTTCGATTTCCCTATCTAAGCCTTTATCTCGGTTATTCTTTATATGGAGTGAGACTTGTAGCTTTCCTGATATTTGGAAGGAGTCTTTTATTATTCTGCTTTTTAAAAAGGGTAGCAAGTCGGATATTTAATACCTAAGCTGTTTGAGAAAATTATTACGTCTTCCCTTCAACATCCAGATCCACTATTTCTCCTTGTCAGCGTGGCTTCATGAAAGGTCGTCCGTCGCTTACCAACCTTTTAGAATTGACTACCCTTGTACACCATGGCTTCCGTAAAAAGTGTCAAACTGATGTTATTTATACTGACTTTAGTAAGGCTTTCGATACGGTTGATCATTCTATGCTTCTCACGAAAATTAACATCATGGGTTTTTCTCCGAAACTATTGGCTTCGAAACTATTGCCCACTGTTATTTATCTTGTTTATAAATGATTTGCCTCTGGCTTTGGATCATTCACGCGTGCTCATGTTTGCGGATGACGTCAAGATTTGTTAGTCATATAATGATCCTTCTTTCCAACAGTACTTGCAATCAGATCTCGATGCGTTCTGTGATTGGTGCCACGTTAATAAATTACACCTTAATTCCTCTAAGTGCTCTTTTATGACTTTCAGTCGTTTGTCGCCGTGCCTATTAAGTCTGTTCTGTTAGATTGTGTACCATCATTCAAAGACTTAGGCGTTATGTTTGACCCAAAACTTTCATTTAATGTTCATATATCTTCAATTGTCAATAGAGCATGCAGTCTTCTTGGCTTCATTAAACGTTGGGCCAAAGAATTTGATGATCCCTATGTAACAATGGTTTAATACACTTCGTTAGTTCGCCCTACTCTAGAATATTGCTCGCCAGTATGGAACCGTAGTATGGAAGCGTAGAATTGAATGGGTACAGAAGCAATTCCTTAAGTTCGCGTTACGCGGTCTTAATTGGGACCCGAGTCTTCGCCTACCTTCTTATTCTGACAGACTTCTTCTTATTAATCTTCCTTCACTTTACAACCGTAGTCTCGTATTTGGCATTCTCTTTCTCCATAAACTAGTCAACGGTGAAGTCATTTCTACCAATTTACTAGATACGCTATTCCCTCACGTCGGACCAGAAACTTTTTTCCTCTTCACCTTAGTAGATGTCTGACTAACTATTCTCTTCACGAACCTTTTCGTGTTCTTTGCCAATCTTTTAACAACCTTTCTCACCTTATTTCTCCTCATCTATCTGTCACTTCTCTTCGCGCTATTCTTTTTAATTATTTACAGCGAAACCACTGAAAATATTCAGGACTGGATATTGGATTGGCTGCAACTCATCCCTGACCATATTGGCTGTGAATCGGGGCATAGCTGGTACCTTGTTGCAAATAAAACACCTCCACCGGGTCGGGGATGTTTAGTTGTGCATAAAGCTAAGCTACCTTCTTGTATTAATTATTATCTATCTTTTAGCTTAAGCTTTTTCGTCGACTACTGATTTAGTTGACGTAAATAAATAAATAAATAAATAAATAAAAAACTATTGTTACTAAACAAAAGGGCGACTTCTATTTATTTCTTATTCTTAATTGTGCTACACTCTACCAATTTAAGGAACTCCCATCGGGTCAAGTACAAGTTCAAATAAGCAAGTACATAAGAATATAAAAGAACATGGAGGAGTTTTATAAGCAGCAGACAGAACGCGGAGAAGCTATTCAGGCCTTCATTCGGAACGCCAAAAAGGATTCTATCGCCAGGAAAACGAAGCCATCTTATTTTTCTTACAAGTGGCACCAGGCCCGGTCCGGTTACGAATGACCCTAAGTAAAGTTAATGTTACAACCTCTACCCACTCCGACCTAAGAGCACAGGCGTATTACATATATAAATTAAAATTAAACTAAAGAAATAGAAAATATTATATGTAGTAAGATAATACATAGGTTACATTTAAAAAGAAAACAGGATAGGCTAAAATAAAGATGATTAGAATTAATTACGAACGAGGAAGGACAAGAGCGCAGATTTTATACCCGCATGCGAAATTTCGGAACCGATAACGTGCCAAAGTCGGTTGTGGTCACTACATAGTATACTAAAAGGTTCATGCAGAGCAAAGTAAGTTGTGCAAGTGGGAAGTAAAAGCGGTGTGAAATTGCGGGTCCTTCTAGATGGAACAGAAATGTTAATTTGGCTCAACAGCTCGGAAGAGTCAATCTCACCATACAAAAGTTTGTAATGAAAAGTTACACCAAGCTATGTTCTACGATTAAATAAAGAAGGAAGGTTTATTAACTGAAGTCGACTAGAATAAGATGGAAGTTGTATAGTTGGATCCCAGCGCAAATCACGAAAGGCAAAGAGTAAAAACTGTTTTTGTACAGATTCTAATTTGTTCTGATAAAACTCATATTGAGGAGGCCAAACACAAGATCCGAAGACTGAAGAAGTATAGAGTATTTTGGTTGTATATGGATCCTTGAACTCCTTCGACCAGTGCTTTATAAAGCCAAGAACACTCTTAGTCCTACTAACAGTAATCGATATATGCTGATTATAACTAAGTTTGTGGTCTATTAAGATCCTCAAATCTTTTACAACTGTTCGTGGAGGGGCGGAAGGATCCAAATAAAAAAACAAGTAGTTGGCTGGTGCCAATTTCTTCTGGTCGGTGAGCTGGTAAGTAATTAAAAACGCGCGGCAACTTCGCTTAAATACTATGATTTTCATTTACTGAACAATATCACACACGAAAAGGTTCAATTAAATGTAAGCTGGATGTTAATAGCAAGTGGAAAAAACGTGCGGGTATTCGGGGGAAAATCTCGTACTGGATTGAATAATGCGATTTCCAGGAGAGTCCTTCGTCACTCTCCTCAGTATGACCGCATTCCATTTTGAGAAAAAACCCTACCCCTCACTCTCTGCTGTTCACTCCGTGCTGTGAACAACAACCAAGGAAGTTTTATTAATTCTTTCTAACGGGAAATAATTTAAAAAGTAACTCTTTAATTGGGGAGAACCACTATAAAAAGACAAAATTTTTCACTTAGAACAGTTAAGCAATAACAAGTTAGCCCTACACCACCCCTGAAAAGCATTCAGGTCATCTGGCAGGGTATGGCATGAGAGAGAGTCTTCGATGCGATTAGCGATTTTTACATCATCGGCATACATAAGAACTCTGGAAATTACAAGTGAATAGGGATTTCCGAAGAGAAAAATAACCCAATCTTCATTCGTTGAATTCAAAATATGAACTGATTTTATTTAAAAACTCTTAAACTCAATCGTTGCGATTGTTCTTAAAAATAATTATTCTAATGCCCCACGTTTTCGGCGGTTGAAAATTGTTTATATTTCACGCTCAGCGCTGGTTACTTAATACCGCGCCGCTGTTATAATCTTAAGTGTTTTCCACAGAGTGTGGATGCATGTTTTGTTTGGTTTTAAGCAATAATTGTCATATGAATCTTTACGACTTATTTTTGTTTTTTGTTTTTGTTTCAAATTATATATTTCATTGGTGCATTTGATTTGGTGAAGCCAGTTCAGATGAACACGATGTTTATTCTTAAACAAGAAGAATAAATAAAAATGGTGAATAGTAATGGGCCAAGGTGACTGCCCTGTGGGACTCCCGATTCAACACAAATGGTCTTAGAAAGAGAGGACCTAAGAAGAACCATCTGCCTCCTATTGCTTAGATATTGTGAAATCCAAGCAGAGCACCGGAAAGCCAACTAAATTCAGCTTGTGTAATAGTAAGGCACGTTTTACCGTATCGAATTCCTTACTGAAATCCGTATATACAACATCAGTTTGCTTTTGTTTCTTAAAACCTTGGATTACAAAGGATGTAAACTCTAAAAGGTTAGTTGTGGTAGATATTCTTGACAATCCCATGCTGGTATGGCGAAAAAATAGATTTACGTATAAATTATGATGGTTCGCTGGTTATTGTACTTTATTACAAGGCACAGTTTTGTGTCTTTGGAGTTCTGATTAAGACTAAAACTTAAGCTAAATACAAATATATTTTATGCCTAGCTTGGAGTGTTCTCATAGTTGCAAAAGTGCTGATCTTGCGGCATGTGCAAGATCTCGCTTTACACCTACCGTTGCTTACCCAATATTATGCAGGGCATAGCCTGGAAGGACCATCATCAGATGGTTGGACGTTTGGGTTAACTCCTCCCTTACTTAAGTTAAGAACGTCCTCGTTCTTTTCCAGGCTCTCGATAAGGGTTCGTAGACCGCTCTGTGTTAGGCGTTGTTTCCTTATGTGGCAGAGGCTAAATAGAGAGACAGCTCCCGATAATATGGGACGAGACACCAGTTTTGACTGCAAGTCTCCAATATATTTTAGGTTCTCATTGCTCAGTCTATGGAGATACGGGATACTGAGTACCTCTTGGTGGCCGTGCACTTAGAAATACCATTGCAATTCTTGTAAACGATCCGTTCAGTCGCATTTCGGTTGTGAAGGTGACGAGATAAGTCCTGTTGCTGTTTAGATTATATAAAATAAGACAATCGTAATATAGAACAGATAGAAACGGGTTACTCTCTAGATTTACTACAAAAGAAATGCATTATTCGTTGTAAGATCAGATACCAATTGTAGCTACATCGGGTGTGCATCGCTGTGTCTTTTGCCCCCATCTCTACCTTTGTAATCTCACTCCGAAGTCCACCCAATTTATGTGTTGGTTGCGACGACTATTAGTCACTGGTTTATGTTTTTTTTTTTTTTTAAATTCATTTATTAACAAAAATAACATATAAGCCAACGAAATACAACAAACTGAAAGGAACATGAAAGGAACATGAATACACAAAAGATGCCCGCCCGGCGGTACGTCCCATTGGGAATTGCTTCGCCGGGCTCGTGGCAACTTCTATGCGGATCCGGCCCTCTCTCTCTCCAGTCTTCTTAGTTCTCGCATGACGACTCCGATGTATGAGCTCACCGCCGCCCAGTTGACCCCGCTTTCCAGCATGCTGGGTACCAGGCTGGCCTCCGATAGGGATTGTCCGATCGCTTGCTCGACCCGCTGTCTATCCACCCTAAAGCGGCCGCAACTGAAAACGACGTGGCGGGCGTCCTCAATTGCTCCTTCAGGGCACGCAGGACACGTTGGAGAGTGGTCGTGGCCAAACCTATTTAGGTATTGGCGGAAGCAGCCATGTCCGCTCAGCACCTGCGTGAGGTAGTAGTTCACCTGCCCGTGCTTTCTACCGACCCAAGCCTCAATATTTGGGATGAGACGATGCGTCCATCTGCCATTTGTTGCAGCATCCCATCGGTCCTGCCATTTCCTCACTGCGAGCCTTCTAGCGTCAGCTTTGGCTACGTTCTTCGGAATGCCCCTGCTGATGGCCTCTGTAGTGACACGAACTTCGTCTGCCAGGATGTCGATGGGCACCATGCCAGCGACTACTAGGGCTGCATCCTCCGAAACAGTCCTAAAGGCGCTGCAGACTCTGAGAGCGCAGAGTCGATAAGTCGGACTGATGAGGCGGCGGTAGCTTTCGACCTCCATGGCCGGTGCCCAGATCTGGGCTGCGTACAATATTTGTGATTTTACCACACTCATCAGCAGCATTCTCCGCTCCTGTCTGGGCCCTCTCGTGTTGAGCATAATCCTTGTGTCGAGCCACATTCCTAGGTAGCGAATTGCTCTAGCTGATTTCACCTCGGTGCCGTCGATTGTAACGGTGGCCGTTTCCACTAACTTCCGGCTGCTAATTAGTACCGCTTCTGTCTTGTGCGCCGCTAGTACTAGGCCCACCGAGCGCAGCCAGTTCGTGATGGATGCAATGGCTGTATTTGCCATTGACTCCACATCCTTCAGAAACTTGCCCACCACTACAACCGCAACATCGTCCGCGTAGCCGACTAACTGACACCTACTCGGCATGTCCAGTCGAAGGATGCCATCGTACATGATGTTCCACAGAAGCGGACCCAGAACCGAGCCCTGAGGCACTCCTGCGGACACCTGCCGTTGAACGGATCCTGACGACGCAGCGTACTCCAGCTTTCTCCCTGAAAAGAAGCTCCATATCACCTCGTACAGGTACGACGGAATCCCGAAGCTTCTGGCCGCATCAAGAATGCAGCCCCAATCCGCCATGTTGAAGGCATTCTTCACATCCAGGGTGATCACCAGGCAGTATTCCTTCGCACCTCCTTTCCAACGAGAGCCCTTAATAGCATCGGCCGCTGTGCTCACTACTCTGTTGACCGCGTCTTTTGTGGACCTTGCCTTGCGAAATCCGTACTGGTTTGCGGACAGGCCGCCCCCTGCGTTGATCGCCTCGTTCAGTCTGGCACTGATGAGGCTTTCCAGCACCTTACCCACGGAGTCCACGAGGCAGATTGGGCGATATGATGACGCTACCTCTGCTGGTTTCCCAGGCTTGGGTAGCAGCACCAGCTTTTGCAGCTTCCACTGAGATGGGAATACTCCCTCCTTCAGGCACTGGTCAAAGGTTGCCGCGAATAATTCCGGGCGAGTTGCCATTGCCAGCCGAAGGGCACGGTTGGGGATGCAATCAGGGCCCGGGGCCTTGTTTTCTTTCAGCGACCTGGCGGCCGCAAGCACTTCATCGGTAGTGACTGGGACGTGGTAGCGGGAATCGACATGTTCAGCGCGCCTACAGTTTAGGGAATCCGCACGCTGGGGGAAGAGATCGCAGACAATTCGTTCCAACTCGCTGGCTTCAGTAGGAGAAGAGAATCTGTTGGCGTAGACTCGCTTGACGACGATCTTGTACGCCTTGCCCCAAGGGTCCCGATCGGCCGAGTCGCAGAGACTGAGGTACACTTGCCGCTTCGCTTCGTATATAGCCTTCTTCAACTCCTTCCTACATACGCTATAGGCTGCCCACAGTTGCGGCCATGTCTCTAATCCTCGCTTCCTTGCTCTCTGGTAACGCCGCCTAGAGGCTAGGCACCTTCTACGTATATCTCCGATAGAGCTTTTCCACCAGAAGACCGGTTGCTGACGTCCCTTGAAAGGTCTCCTTACCGCCATGCTCGCGTTGCACGATGCAGCCAGCATGCTGGATAGCTGGTCTGCCATTCGCTGAGCTGTGCTCTGGGTCCACTCGTGTGCCGCCAATGCATCGGCGAAGGCTCTTACGTCCAGAGTGTCGCTCTTGTATGCCCTGCTTTGGGGCGGCGCCACCCGAGGGGGTTGGGTGACACCTAGCGAGAATATTATCGCCTCGTGATCGCTGCCCGTATAGATTTCACCAACGCTCCATGATGAAGACCTAAATAGCCCACCGCTTACGAAGGTGAGGTCTATGACGGATCCGCCGTTTGCACTGCTGAATGTAAAACGTGACCCTCTGTTCAGAAGGGCTACGTCCAGTGATGCGAAGGCTTCCAGAAGCGAGCGTCCTCTCGCATTGGTAACGGCGCTCCCCTAGTCAAGGGCCCATGCGTTGAAGTCCCCTGCAATAACGAGGGGATTGCGAGAGCGCGCATCGTTAACTATCTTGTCGAGCGCTTTGCAGAAGTTGTCATGGCTCACGCTGGGGGGCAGGTAGCAGCTATAGACCCATTTTCCGTCTACCTGTGCGCGTACAAAGTGCTCTCCTGCCATAGGATCGGAGAGGCGCCGCATGCCCAAAGTGCAGCCTTACCAGTGGTACTGGCCACCCAATTACCAGTGGACTTTCTTCTGAAGGGCTCGCTTATGATCGCGAGCTCCGCTTTGACTTCATGCATGTTCTGTGCAAGTAGGTTGTGTGCTGCCTCGCAGTGCTTAAGATTCAGCTGGAGGAATCTACTCATTTTGGTGGCCATTATCGATCGCCTTTGGTGGTACTCCCGTCGTTGATGGGCATCGCTGGCTACCGGCCGCGTGGGCTCTATTGCTTATGCCGGCCGCCTCGCATAGACAGCAGTTAAGTGCGTTACTGCACTCCTTCGCCTTGTGATCCTTGCCTCCGCATCTCAGGCACCAGTTTGTCCTGTCCACCGGGTCCGAGCACCGAGCTGCTACATGGCCGAACGTCAGACACCTGTAACATCTGACTGCCGATGTGTTTTTGCGGATGCGGCACACAGAAAATCCTATCTTGAGGTTGCCAGCCTTCAAGATGATCTCGGCCACTGATGACGGAACGCATAAGACTGCCCTTTGACAGCCGTCGTGTGCCGGGCGCAGACTTTTTATATCCGAGTCTTCAATTCGCACGCTCAGTTGATCTGATAACGCGCGTACTATCTCGCCTCTCGTGGTCTCACCGTCCATATCCAGCACATCAATCCTGGTGAGATTTGACAATGCGCGCGCCTCAACCTGTCCGGCTAGGGCCACTCCTATATCCTCTCTCAGCTGGCCGACTATTTCGGCGCCAGACGGATTTAGCTCCAGAAGCAGGTCTCCCTTCGCAGTTCGTCTTACCGTGCGAACACTGTCGCCCACAGCAATAAGCCTCTCGTCCTGGCTCCTAGTAACCAGCTTCACCATCTCGCTGTACGAGACATTGCCTTTTCCTTGGACCAAAATAGCAGGTGGACGCTTCTTGGATATCGCCTTTTTCGCTGGTCGCGCAGCCACTGTCTGCCAAGCGGGCTCTGATTGCTGGCCTGCGTTTGGCAAAAAATTTTCTTGCGGCCGGGGATTTTTGCCATTCAGCAAAAAAGTTTCCGAAGTGTTTCCGACTGTTTTTTGGCGGGGCAATCTTGCCTGTTGCAAGTTATCCGTTTGCTGTCCTTTGGTAGCGAAGGATTTCGTTAGCGATGTGGTGCATTTGGGGCATGCCACTACTACTGGTTCTGGGTCGCTGTTCTTGCGCAGAGCGAGGCTAACAATCTGCTGCAAATCTATCAGTCTGTCTATTTTCTCTCTAAGCGCGTTCGTAATGGCACGCTTGCCTCCTTCCCTCTCTGGCTTGATTCTCTCGGCTATCTCCTCTAGTAGAACTCCCATTTCTGCCACCTCATGCTTGCCGCTCCTAACTTGTTGCAACCTGGATTTCTTTGGTTGTGCCTCACCGCCTGCTGGTGGACTCAGCGAGTCTTCACGCAGTCTCTTTGGCGTTTCGTGGGGCACACCAAATATCTCCTCTATTCCTGGCGGAAGCCCCACCCCGAAAGTAGCCTCTATCTCTAGCCGACTCGCTGGGCTGCCCTCGCAAACAGATTCAGACCATCTGACCGGCACTGTGGCGAGCTCCAATGACTGACGCCGCGCACTTGTTGGCCCCGCCATCGAGCCAGCCGATCTCAAGCCCTCCATTGCTTGCAACCAAGTATTTCCCTCGGGGGCTTTATAAAAGTAATGCCGCTCCCTGCTCGGCTCCACACACTTGGAAATTTCGGTCTGTGACGGACGAAAGTGCCAACCACTGGTTCCAATAAACCCAAATTAATTGTTAGAAATTTTCTGACAATTAATTACTGTGAAAAATGCAATTGAAAATTTTTACACAGTGCGGATTTGAACCTGGTACTTTCGCCTCCTAGGCTGAGTGCTTGCCTTGGGGCCCACAGACCGAGTTAGCGGCTGGGGGCTGAAACACAGCTATGTACGATGGGGTCCCCAGAAGTATGCCGCACTTTGCGGGATCGCGCAGCTAGGCTTGAAGCTTAGCTTAAAAGCTCCAAAGCTTACGACACGTTCGGCGGGTTGGCAAGTGCCAATATCAGTGCTTTTAAGCCCGGGTTGGCCTGCCCAGTGCACAGCTGATACTCACACCACGAATCAGGTTATCCAGCTGTAAACAAGGTGGGAAACAAAGAAGCAAATACAAAAGGAAGAGATGACTCAAACCAGGATAGTAATTTTTCCTTCAGTTATCGGTGTTGATGTTGGTGGGGGTGCGACCACCCCACTACCACACACGCGAATGCGAGAGAGGCGGGAAGAGCTACTGGCGCCCCTCACCCCCCCTGATCGAACGACCGCAGCCGGCCCTAACAAAACTTAAGCGGAATCACGACCGTATGGCAGGCGATTCGCAAAAACCGTGAGTAGGCCTGCGTAGCCAACACCGTCTCAAACCGTCCGTTTTACTTTGCAGAGTGTACACGTCCCTCAAACGAATTAAAAACCGGATTTTTGCTGGAGCGACGAACCAGCGTCGTTCCTCTACTGTTGTATCCACTGGTTTATGTGGTAGTGCCTATTTGATTATAAATAAATAAACATTAAATAAATTCAAGAAATACAAACGTATTTCATTGAACATTTTGGTGACCCCGACATTGACGGCTCCAAGTTGAAAGATTCACAGACTTGGTGAAACCGTCATTAAGTGAGAAGATTTGGTGAACTCAGGCGGCCAATGTCTCAACAACAAGGAAACTGGTCAACTAGGCGACTACTTTCATTGTACAATCCTAAGCGTGGGCACACATTCCATATCAATCTGGGGTCCCGACTAAAAACAGCAATTGATTAACTTGGCAATCATTGCGTAGAATATATATACAAGTCAACTTGGCGACTAAAACTATTTATTGGATAACTAGTAGTTGGTTTTCCGCAACTGGGTAGCAGTGCGTACCCATTCAATAAAAGTAGATTAACTATGCGATCACTTTCTCGAAAACAAATAATTGATTTCACATATCAAAGTAAAAAGAATACGAATATTTATTGGAAATAAAATTAACTATTGTTAAACACTAAAACACAAGGGAGCCGTCTGTTTATTTCTTCTTCTTATTTGTGCTACACTTACCCAATTTAAGGAACGAATTGGAGCGTTCCCTGTCTTTGACAAAATAAATAAACTTCCATCGCCTCAAGTACAAGTATAAATAAGCAAGAATATAAGCATATAAAAAAACATGGAGGAGTTTTATAAGCAGCAGACGATAAACGAAGCCATCTTATTTCAAGGAAAAGCTTGAGCTCCTGGACTAGATGGAAGAAAACTTCCAGAAAAGGCATCGGGAGTTAATGGACAAATTAAAAAAGTGCTAACAGAAGATGACTACTTTGTAACGGACTATTTCAGCAAAATGAAGGCGGTTGTAACTAATATAGTGGAAGATTGGAAGGACCATTTGGCAAAAATGAAATTAGAGAGACAAGCTCGCCGAGAGGAAGAGCGAGTCGTGATCAAACTACTGGTTCGCAAGCAAAGTGCGCTGCTGGATTCATTGTCCAGCACATTAAGACCAATTGAAGAAAAAATGAATTACAAATCGGTAGTTGACAAATTATGGATGCAAATTGAAGAAATCCATTATGAGATTCATCGGCTAGCGGAAAATCCAGCCGAAGCCGGATATAATATAGCTACGTTTGTGGCCGCAGAAAATACAATGCTGAAATTCTGTGAGACACCAGCAGAAAATGTAGTAATACAATCACCGCCAGTATTGCAATCGATACAATCATTGCAACTACCCAAAATTCCCATTCCAAAATTTGATGGGGATTATCTGAAATGGCAACAATTTCATGACATCTATTCGAGGTTAACATTATATTTATGATAGTTTATTGTATATAATATTAACTGAAATGTTTAAAACGGAGGTGTAGTACATATATGTATTTCTTCAAAGACAATGATTAATTTCACAACTGCCGAACGCTCTCGTGACTTCTTTTTAATTGCCCGTTCTCGACGACGTCTACTCTTCAACCCCTTACTTGCGTCTCTTCCGCGTAGAAGCCTCTCACTCTCAGCTGCTTCACTGCTCGTCAAAATAGGGGTAATCTGAGAATAGTGTGTCCATCTCGTCTTTACACTCGGCCCTCCTGATAATCGTCTTCTGACTCAGAAGACAGCACCTCGTCATTCTCAGCCACATATCGCCAAAGTCTCATATAGTCCACGCTCGTAGTTGTCATCATTGGCCCTTCACCATTGGACGCTTTCTTTACATCATACCGGCCGTTGCGCTTAGCTTTTATTACTTTATACGGTCCCAAAAACTGACTTGCTAGTTTACGACCCGCTACAAACTGCGTTGTCTTTATAGCTACCATATCGCCAACTTGGTAAGTTGCTTCGCCTTTTCTGTTCTTATCATAGTTCCGCTTGTAAGTCGCCTGCGCCTTCTCTATATTAATCTTAGCCTCTTGTCGCAGCTTTTGCCGCTCGTCATTGAACTGATCTACTTGTTCCTCCTGTAATATATCCAGCAAACGGTCATCTATATTGTTACGCATTCGCGTTCCAAACAGGACTTCAAACGGTGACATTTTCGTTGAGGAATGCATCGTTGTGTTAATCGCCTTCTGTACTCGCGAAACTCCCTTATACCATTTCGTGGGTTCATCTGCTGATATTTTTCCGATAATAGACAGGATACAACGATTAACTCGTTCGACTTGGCCATTGCCCCTTGCTACTCCTGTGGTTGACAGTACATGCTCAACATCATTTGATCGAAGGAATTCTTTAAAAGCGTTTGATGTGAAGGCCACCCCTCTGTCACTTATGATCCTGTCGGGAAATCCAAAAATGTCTGTCCATTCTTTGAGCCTTTTAATTACTTCTTCTTGACCTGTGGACTTCGTTGGAAACAACCATACAAATTTCGAAAAACCATCTACCATTGCCAAAATGAATTTGTACTGCTTGGAGGTGCTGTCCATGGGTCCTAAATGATCCAAATGTAAAGTATGCAGCGGTGTGTCTCCTTTGGTTATACAATGCAAATATCCTTCTTTTTGCCCAGCTGTTTATTATGAACTATACATTTTATGCAGTTTGCAATCAATCTTGATACTTTACTTTCCAAATGCGGTATCCAGTACTGTTGTTGGATAGCGTGCATTGTCTTCCGCGTCGAAAAATGTCCAACCTCGTGCGATCGTTGTATAATCTCGCGTTCCATTAGCTTTGGGACTACCAGCAACTCATTACCTTCAACTTCTTTGAATAGCAAACCACCTTTCACGTTGAAGTTCTTATATTGTTGCTGCTTTAGTACCTCTATAATTGCGATAATATGATCATCTGTCTGCTGTGCCTTCTTTAAACGCGCTGTTATTTCATCCTTTACTACTAAACACGACTGTGGGTAACGGCTTAGACAGTCCACGTGCTGCATCTTAACTGCTGATCGGTGCTCCACGTTCAAATTGAAATCCTGTAGATACAGTATCCATTGCGCAACTTCCCTTAGGATGTCCAGCTTTGTCGTAGTTTGCTTAAATGCAATGCAGTCTGTCACCAATTTCACCGGGATCCCTAGCAAATAATGTCGAAATTTTTTTAACGCCATATATGCTGCCTTGACTTCAAGAATGTAGCTATGCCTTTTCGAATCGGCTTCAGATGCTTTCTTACTCCAAAAATAGATCGGATGCAAGTTGTTATCAAATAGCTGAAGTAGTACCGCTCCAAAACCGTCTTTTGAAGCATCCGTGTGCAGCTCAGTTGGTGCCTCGCGAGAATAGAGGTGTAACACTGGTTCACTTATTATCGCCGTTTTCAATTGCTGCAACGCCTGAAGCTCGCTTTGACCCATAATAAATTTGACATCTTTTTTCAGCAACTTGGTAAGGGTTGTGCTATCTGCGCATACTGAGGAATAAACTTTCTAAAGAATCCGGTTAAACCAAGAAATGCCTGAATCGATTTGACATTTGTGGGTATTCCGAAATGACTGATTGCCATCGTCTTATCCATCTTCAATTTCGTGACCTAGAAAGCTTATGCGTTTTTGCAAAAAACTACATTTTCCCCATTTTATTTTCAAATCATACTTTGCTGCAGTTTCTAATACGAATTTGGTTTTGTTTAGACAATCGTTTGCTGACTTTGCATATACTATAATATCATCCATATATAATTGCATTATATCCTGGTTAATCAGATCCTGAAATATGTGGTTAACGAAACGAATGAATGAAGCAGGAGAATTACGAAATCCAAATGGCGCTCTATTAATCACATATAATTCTTCTCTAGTAACAAACGCTGTATATGATTTGCTAGATTCCTCTATGGGCACATGGAAGAAATCCATAATCGTATAAAAGCTTGCTGCCTGTAATCTTTCCAGCACTTCATCCATTAAAGGAACTGGAAAGCAGTCTTCCAAGACCATGCTATTTAGCTTCCTGTAGTCTACACAAATCCGCAAAGTATTGTCTTTCTTCTTTACAACTACAACTCTGCTAGCAACATTCGAAGTGGATTTGCGCACCATTCCTTTTTCTTCCCACTCATCAACTTGATTTTTAACCGCTTCCGCTTCTGGTGGTGACAAACGACTGGGTGACTGCCTAAATGGGATTATTGCGCCATCTGGTACAATTTTTAACTCAATAGGGCAATGTACCTTCTCTGTATCATTCAACTGATAGCTATCCTGTATCAACGCTTCGACTTGCTTTTGATATTGCGGAGGAGCCGAATAACCACATGAGAACATTGTACCAATTGTCAGCATATTCTTCTTGCGATTTGGTGTCTTCAACCAGGCTCATGAATGTATATCCACGCTCATCGATCGATACTCTAAACTTCTCCACGAAGTCGTATTCCAAAATAACGTCACAGTCCATAGTGTTGCTCTCCGCTACAAAGAATTTTTGCTGCGTCTTTAGGTTATCTACGATGACCTCTGTCTCGAAAAAGCTTTTTGCTTTTGTTTGGCTTTTGCCTAGGCCGCAGAGCATTAAGCATCTTTCTTTTAAATCAATCTTACCCAAGTGTTTTAGAAAAGATTTTTTTACAATAGTGACATCTGAGCCTGTATCAATCAAACCGTCAACATTTACGCCATTCAGCGACACCGACTTGACCCGTTTTTGTATATTTATTTTACGAACAGCTGATAACTTTCTGGGGCAATTAGTTGAAATATGTCCACTTTCATTGCAACTAAAACATTTTCTATCCGCACTATTACAATCTTTACGCTTGTGCTCACTGAAACCGCAATTAAAACAATATTCTTTCTTTTTAATGTTTTCCACTTTTGCAATAGACGTGATTTTACGATTGTTTTTCTCAATATTATCAAATTTTTTTACATGTTCAAATACACCATATTGCTCTTTTAACTCTTTTAGCGATTTACAGTTGTACATTGAGAACTTGAACTCGCTTTTAATATTAAGGCCACCAACTATGTACCGTATAACTGCCGCGTCTTCGATTTTTCCAGCACTTGCAATTATTCTCATATTGAGCATATATTCGTGAAACGATTCACCACTGTGCATTTTACGATCGCGTAACTGTTGATGTAGGTCAGCGCTACTTAAATTCGACTCGAACTCACAAAATAACATTTGTCTCAAACTCTGAAAATCACTCACTGTTTCTGACTCGAGATATAACTGTGCCGCACCACTCATTTTATTTCTCGCTTGCACATACATCTGCTTGTCTGTGAGCTCGTAAGCTTCAGCATTCTGCTCAAAGTTCTCAAACCATTTCTCTACCGGTACATTGTAACCGTCGAACACACATACAACTTTTTCGAAATGCTCAGGGTTTATTTTGACTTCTGCAGACTTCCTCTCATCCGCTTCGATTTTAAGAGCAAACATTTGTATTAACTGTTGCATCTTTATATCTAGATCCCTGGGATCACTTTTTTCTACGTCACGAACTTCTTTCACTTCCATATTATTTTTTATCGATTCTTCTTCTTCCACTAGACCGAAGGTTTCGTTCAAGGTCTTATTTTCAACGATCTTCTTTTCGTTCTTCTTTTCGTTTTTCGACTTTGCTGGTGTGCGCAATGGTGGCGACATTTCGGTTATTCGCGACTTCGTGGCGCCGACTGACCGACTGTTCGAGAACGATTTCTTAGAAAAGCTACCGCGCACTACTGGAATTTTCACAACTGTACAACTTTTGTTATTTGGATGTTTTGTACCAACTTTTACAAAATCAACCAACTGCAACTTTACAACTTAAATGTTTTTTTTTCTAAATTCCAGCATAACCACATCTAAACTTTTCTAAGAACTTTCTACACATTATATATGCACTAACACACACAAAACCGGCGAGCCCCCAAATGTGAGGTTAACATTATATTTATGATAGTTTATTGTATATAATATTAACTGAAATGTTTAAAACGGAGGTGTAGTACATATATGTATTTCTTCAAAGACAATGATTAATTTCACAACTGCCGAACGCTCTCGTGACTTCTTCTTAATTGCCCGTTCTCGACGACGTCTGCTCTTCAACCCCTTACTTGCGTCTCTTCCGCGTAGAAGCCTCTCACTCTCAGCTGCTTCACTGCTCGTCAAAATAGGGGTAATCTGAGAATAGTGTGCCCATCTCGTCTTTACATCTATATAAGAATCAAATGTATCCCCAATAGAGAAAATGTGGTACTTAAAATCAAACCTTTCTGGAGAAGCAGAGAGATTGATACGGCACCTGGAATTAACAGAAGCCAATTACAACACTGCTTGGTCAGTGTTCCAGGAACGATTTAATAACAAAGAGGTTTAGTAACAGCCATACTGGCAAGCCTGTTTGATCACCCAAATGACGCAGCTTCTATAAAGAATTTGCATGATAACATTTTTGAATCATTGCAAGCTTTAAAAAATGTAGGCGTCAATATGGAATCAACAGATGCTGTCATAATGTTCCATATGACAAGGAAATTGGATAGATTCAACCACGCACTATATGAGCAATCTCTTTCAAACACAAGGGAGCTACAGAAAGTAAAGGATTTCCTATCATTCTTGGAACAGCGCTTCCTAACATTAGAGGCGATTAGGAAACCAAGAAACGAAAATTGCAGCATTGAAAAGCTAAATCCAAGGAAAACATGCGCAAAAGAATCTGGGACAAATAGTTCCTTATGTCCTTTCTGGGAGAAGGCAAAGCACAAACTCTTCCATGTGAAAAGTTTAAAATAAAATCCGCAGCAGAGTGGCTAAATTGGGTGCAGAAACACAAATTGTGTGTCAATTGCTTCAAACCGGACCACATGGCAAATAATTGCTCTTGGAGGGGATGCTTCAAATGCGATAAAAAACATAACACAATGCACTTGGAAACAGGCAACCAAGTTGCTACATCTGATTCTGCAGCTTCTGCTTATGGAATTAGCAGAAAATACACTCTGTTGGCAACGGTCAAGGTAGTGGTAAAAGGGATCAATGAAAGGAAAGGAGAGTTTCGAGCACTCTTCGATAGCGGCTCACAAGTAAACCTCGTCTCAGAGAGGCTGGTAAAGAAGTTGTCATTAAAACTTAACGAGACTCATGTGCACATAAATGGAGTCGGTGGTCAACCACAGATAAGCAAGGCACGAGTAAGCTTGGTTGTAAGGTCAAGATACAACAAGTTCGCAATGCTAGTTGAAGCATTTGTATTGCCACACATAATAGGTTACTAACCTACAAAACAAATAACGCAGAAAGTCACATTACCAGACAACATTCAATTAGCTGACCCAACATTTGATAAACCAAGAAAAATTGATATGCTATTGGGAGCTGATAATTACTATGCTATAAATAAATAAACAATAAAATACATTCAAGAAATACTAACGTCTTTCATTGAACATTTTGGTGACATTTAGCGGCTCCAAGTTAAAAGAGGAATAGACTTGGTGAAACCGTCATCAAGTGAGAATATTTGGTCAACTCAGGCGACCAATATCTCAACAACAAGGAAACTGGTCAACTATGCGACTACTTTCTTTGCACGCTTTGGACACAGAACAATTCTGAGCGAGGGCACAAATTGATGAACATTTCACATCAATCTGGGGTCCCGACTAAAAACATCGCAATTGATTAACTTGGCAATCATTGCGTAGCCACTTTGGCGACTAAAAACCATTATTGGGAAAACTAAGAGTTAGTTTTTCGAGACGTGGTAGCAGTGCATACCCATTGAATGAAAGGTTGATCAACTAGGCGATCACTTTGTCAAAAACATTTAACATCGATTTTTGTCAACGAGGCGACCAAATCATAAAAAGTTATTTTTATAAAAAAAAGGGTTTATCAACTCATAAACTCTGTTGCATTCCCTGACGTCAGCAATCTCTGACCTAGTTAACTCGGTCAGTAATCCAGGTAGTACGCACGAGTATAATGTTTGGCATTGGTCAGCAATTTTTTAAAATATATAACAAAGAAAAGAAATTAAAAAACTGTTTTCACTGTCGTGGCGTGTATCAGTGTAGAAGAATAGGTATATTGGAAATAAAAATTAACTATTGTTAAAACACTAATCAAAAGGCGACTTCGATTTGTTTCTTATTTTTATTTGTGCTACACTTGACCAATATTAGGAACGAGTCCCTGTCTCTGACAAAATAAATAAACTCCCATCGGGTCAAGTACTAGTACAAATAAGCAATTACATAAGAATAAAAAAAAAATATGGAGGAGTTTTATAAGCAGCAGACAGAACGAGGAGAAGCAATTCAGGCTTTCATTCGGAATACCAAAAAGGATTCCTTCGCCAGGAAAACAAAGCCATCTTATTTCGAGGAGAAACTTGAGCTCCTGGAATACATGTGGGAGAACTTCGAGAAAATACATCAGGAGTTAATGGAAAAATTAAACAACGTGGCAACAGAATATGACTACTTTGTAACGGACTATTTCAACAAAATGAAGGCGGTTGTAACTAATATAGTGGAAGATTGGAAGGACCATTTGGCAAAAATAAAATTAGAGAGACAATCTCGCCAACGAGAGAAAGAGCGAGTCGGGATTAAACCACTGGTTGTGCCTGAAGAAAAAATGAATTACAAATAGGTAGTCGACAAATTATGGAGACAAATTAAAGAAATCCATTATGAGATTCATCGGGTAGCGGAAAATCCAGCCGAAGCCGGATATAATATAGCTACGTTTGTGGCCATAGACAATACAATGCTAAAATTCTGTGTGGCACCAGCAGAAAATTCAGTAATACAATCACCACCTGTATTGCAATCGATACAATCATTGCCACTACCCAAAATTCCCATTCCAAAATTTTATTGGGATTCTCTGAAATGGCAACAATTTCATGACATCTATAAAAAGGTGGTTCATGAGTCAAATGTATCCACAATAGAGAGAATGTGGTACTTAAAATCAAACCTTTCTGGAGAAGCAGAGAGATTGATACGGTGTAGTATGTTCATACAACTAATAACTCAACACAATGAGCTCAACTTGTAACACTTTGTTGCAAGTATAAACAATTAAACATATACGCATTAAAATATAATTGTGCACTTGAATGTGTTCATATGTATACATTGAAGTATTCACATAAACATATTCAAGTAAACATACAATTAAGCATGAACATATATGTATGTACATTTGTATATGCACATACATATATTCACATAAGCACTGTATGCACAAGCGTAACATGAGCTAGAGCCAGGCCAGCGTGTGACCGCTGACCAAGCACTTTGATGCATGCGCTCCAACAGTATGTATGTATGTATGTACTGACACTCTCCCTCTCTTTTGTAGCTGTCGCATAAGTCGCAGCATAAGAATATATATGTAAAATTAGCCTAAGCAAAAGAATAATTTGGAATAAAGAATTCAATCAAAAACTCCAGTCAACCGACACAGACGTGTCTCTGATTATTATTTTTCAACCCAACGGAACCCGGTCGAAGGAGTTTTTACATGGCGACCGTGACAGGACCTGAGCTGCACACAACATATATATAAATTATAATAACATAATTTTATATTGAAAAGCGATGACATCTAAATGATGCTGCGACAACTAATATATGGAAAAGCGACAACAACTAAATGATGCTGCAACTTATTGGCAAGAAAAGAAACAACTGACAGAGATTGTAGCAACAACAACAGCATAAACAACAGAGACATTAAACATTTAAAGCTAAAGAACAGCTATCAACATCAGCTTCAACACCATAATACTGAAGATATCTAGTGAATATATTTGAGTCTCGTTCGTTATCCCAACGATGAACATCAGCATCAACACATAAGTTTGACTACAAAAAAAAAAAAAAAAAAATATACATGAACAACAGTGAAGATATTCCCTTTGCGGAATCTGCTCCTGTCGAGCAAAGGGATGCACTGACGCTAAAAGAAGCGCTAGAGCTGTATCCCAACGATGGACCGCGGCCACTAACAATAGAGGAGTACAGAGCCCGGCAGCAGACGAGAATCCCCAAAAAGACGAAACGGGGCGGTGAGGTGAGACGCCTGCTCACCCAGAAAAGACTGCAGCAGGATTTACTAAAGGCCAGCACCAACGAAGAAGACCGACAACGCTGCATAGAGCGTATCGAGAACCTAAAAACTGAACTTCGCCAAAGAGCGAAGAAACGCAAGGGGGCCGCAGAAATGCGCAAGCCTTAACTTGCCTTTAATTTAATAATAATAATTATAAGCCTAATAGCAAGTTGAAGCACGAAAGTGCAACTTGCGAACTTACTAACTTTCTGTAGGCTATTACTAACAATGTGGTTGGAGAATTTTTTTTTCATATAAATTTTTTTTTTATTTCTAAATAACAATAACGAATGAAATGTAAATCTGAATTGTGAGCCAACCACATGCTCTATAATTTTTTCCACGTCTCTGGCTCGCTGTGCAAGACACAGTTGAGATAAAATTTTTTTTTTTCTTTTGTCGTATAAAAAAAAAAAATTTAATAATTTTTTTTAAATAAAATTTCATAAAAATTCATGAATCCATAACAATTTTTTTTTAATTCAAATATAAATTTTTATAATTATAATTCGTATTCAAGCAAATAAGAACGAAGCTTGAAATACTTAAAAAAAAAAAAAAAAATTTTTTTTAGTAACTTTTAAACAAAAGGTTTTGAGATGTTTTTATGGGCTTTTGTTCCCTATTTTTTTCCCGTATTTGTCATATTCATTTTCATCCTGCTAAATTAAAATAGTCTCATATAGGATCGTTAGTCAGTGAGATTATTATTAGAATTATACACAAAAAAAAAAAAAAAATTTTTATATAAACTCCATATGTTCGATAATTCCATAAGTAAATTTGATGATATATCTCTTATACCCACAATGGGGTTAATAGAAACAAAATCAGTGGACTCCACTGCTAATGTAATAAATAAAATCGAATCATCAAATACTGACTTGAGATTAACGAACATATTGTTATTAATAATCGTCGTAATAATGTGCGCATATATTTTATATAAAGCTTATCTATTACACAATAAATGTGTAACCAAAAGAGCCATAAGCCAAGCTAATGACCTAGATAAGGTCTAAGAATACATATGCACACACGCGAATAACAATAAAAAAAAAAATAATAATAATTTTTTTTTTCTATGTGGAAAACAATGGCCACTCTTGATAATTATTTTGGAAAAATAAACGCTAGGCATCCCAGTATTGTCCAAGATTTAATTGAGGTTTTTAGAAATGAGCATATCAATTCACCACAGAACTCAATAAACTTGGTACAAATTAAGTCAGCTTACCTAAATATAACGGGAGAAGAATTCCCAGTTCAAGGAAGCACTAGGGTACAGATGAGTTTCATCCTCACAGTACCATATGTATGTTGCTTTTCCAATGCAGCAGGCACATATCGTTTCTACCGAATGGAGGAACCGAGGCAGTAAGCCTCCTTGATTTTTTTTATATATACGTACATCCATGTTAATAGGCCTAACAAGTTAGTGTAGAATATGGATAAGATAGAAACAAAAAGGCTACAAAAATACTTACCTTTCCTCGATTTCCTGATACAATCAGGCGAAACAAATCACAAATACAAGGAAATAAGGTATTGGATAGCCCACAACTACAAATTTACAAAAAATATTGTAGATCTTATGGAAAAATCCATAAAAGTAGCTTATAGTAGATTGTTAGCTAAGACTCCTTTACATAAAGACGTGCCCGGATGGGTCCACGAACTTTTTAAGGACTCGATCGCGCTGATAGACATATCAGAATCGAGTACAGACTCAGATGTAGAAATAATAGATACAGAATAATAAAAAAAAAAAAAAAAATAAATAAACATAAACATTTTCGAAAATTTTGTTATTTTTAACAAACTATGGTTACTTGGGATTATATAATTGGAAAAGCTAGAATACACGCACAAGAATTAACTAAATCTTGTAAGTGCCTCTCGCAAAACAGAGAAACATCCCAAGACACAGTAACCAAACACACGAAAATAATAACCGAGAAGCTCCAAGCTATTAGGGCAGTATTAACTGAGCACTATAGCAAACTAAAGGAAGGGCAAAAAACAGCCGCAAATGCGTTCTACAGTGATTGCAAACAAAAAGCAATAGCTGTGCTAAACAGACACAATATTGAATTTAAACAAACAACTGATTTGGAGACTTCAATAGTGCTGGAAGAAGAAACGCAACTAATGGCCGATGATGAAAGAGGTCAAGAAAAACCACCAGTGAGCTCTGATCAGTCAATTATAAGTCATAATAAACCAGCAATTCCAAAAGGAAGCAACAAAATGACTCAAACAGTGGTAGAATTCATAAACACAGCCACAAGGCTGCTACCATTCTTCGATGGTGACATTAAAAACCTACAAGGTTTCATTGGGGCACTTCGCGTACTTGATACCATAAAAGAAACGCATGAAGCAGTAGCCATCGAAATAATAAAATCAAAATTGAAAGGTCAAGCGGGTAATACGCTAAGCTCGGAAACAACGATTGACGAAGTTATACAAAAACTGTCAACAATCTTTAAGGGTGAATCAGTGGATCTTTTAACAGCAAAGATTAAAAATCTGCAGAGAAACCCTAATAACTGTGTTTCATACACAAAAGAGATTACTGAGTTGACCGACGCCCTAAAAGGCGCGTATGTTTCGGATGGTCTTCCAAATGAACAGGCTATAAAATACACTACCAAAGTGGCAGTAAATGCTATGGTAAGTCATACCAAAAGTCAAAGAGTCCAGCTACTAATGGAATCGGGAAACTTTGATTCAGCCAAACAAGCCATCACTAGATTTACCACTCTTTCAGTAGAGTCGGGCTCCACGGGAAGTTCCCAAAATAATACCATTTTTTATGCCCAGCATAATGACCGCGGTAGACGCCGCTACAATAATAATGGTAACTGGAGAAACAACTCGAATTGGAACAACAACAATTCGAGCTGGAGCAATAACGATGCCCACAGAGCCCAACGAGGCCGAAATAATTCACGCTACCGAAGAGGCGGCCGTGGAGGTGGACAACAAAATAATAATAGACAAAACACAAATAACCAACAAAATGGTTATAACAATACAAATGTCCGAATTACCCAAAGCGACCAGGGAAACGGACAAGCTCCTCCAAATGCTCAGAGTTAAAAAATAAAGTATACTCTATCAACCTAAGTCTTAATAATTTCGTATCATTTAAGAATGTTGAAACCAATAAGAAAATAACATTCTTAATTGACACCGGTGCAGATATTTCAATAATAAAAGAAAATTCTGATGTATTTCATGACATCAAAGTAAACAAAACTGTAGACATTCGAGGCATAGGAGAAGGAGTAATAAATTCCAAAGGCCTAGTCTCAATAGAATTGCAGACAAGTAAATATATTATTCCATACGAATTTCATCTGCTTCATGCAGATTTCGCAATCCCATGCGATGGAATAATAGGATTAGATTTCATAAAAACTTTTAATTGCAAAATAGATTACAGCAATTCAGAAGATTGGTTTATACTTAGACCACAAACATTAAAGTACCCAATTTACGTTCCAATAACATTCAATTCTGGTAATAACTCAGCACTTCTACCAGCAAGATCCCAAGTGGTACGCAAAATAGAACTATCTTCAGCAGAAGGTAACATTTTAATTCCGAATCAGGAAATTAAACCGGGCGTTTATGTTGCAAACACTATTGCAACAGCCCAAAGTACTTATGTCCGATTCTTAAATACCACAGATAACTGCCAACTAGTAGGCTTTAACAATTTAAAATTTGAATCACTTTCGAACTACGATATAGTTCAAAATACCAAAGATTTAAGAAAAGAATCTGTAATTCATAAATTGAAGAAAAATTTCCCAACACTATTCAAAGACAAACTCGAAAAATTATGCACTGAGTATAGTGATGTGTTCGGACTTGACACCGAACCGATCACAACAAATAATTTTTATAAACAAAAATTAAGACTTAAGGATGATGAACCGGTATATGTGAAAAATTACCGGAGCCCGCATAGCCAAATAGACGAGATCCAGCGACAAGTTGGAAAGTTAATTGAACAGGGTATTGTTGAACCGTCTGTTTCGCCTTATAATAGCCCACTCTTACTAGTCCCAAAGAAAACACTTTCGGGATCTAAAGAAAAAAACTGGCGATTAGTAATTGACTATCGTCAAATAAACAAAAAATTGCTGTCAGACAAGTTTCCGCTCCCCAGAATTGATGATATTCTTGATCAATTGGGAAGAGCAAAATATTTTTCTTGCCTTGATTTAATGTCAGGTTTTCATCAAATAGAACTAGAAGAAAAATCAAGAGATATAACGTCTTTTTCAACGAGCAATGGCTCATATCGCTTCACGCGATTACCTTTCGGTCTAAAAATAGCACCTAATTCATTTCAAAGAATGATGACAATAGCATTCTCAGGGCTTGAGCCCAGCCAAGCTTTTCTCTATATGGATGATTTAATCGTTATTGGTTGTTCTGAACAACATATGATTAAAAATTTAGTAGATGTTTTTAAACTTTGCAGAAAAAACAATCTAAAACTGCATCCAGAAAAATGCTCATTTTTTATGCATGAGGTGACATTCCTAGGTCACAAATGCACAGACAAAGGAATCTTGCCAGACGACACAAAATTTGACGTCATCAAGAATTATCCAGTCCCACATGATGCAGATAGTGCTAGACGTTTCGTTGCATTTTGCAATTATTATAGACGTTTCATAAAAAATTTCGCCGAATACTCCCGGCACATAACAAGATTATGTAAAAAGAATGTTCCCTTCGAATGGACAGCAGAATGCGAAAATGCATTCCAATACTTAAAAGAAAAGCTCGTTCAACCTAATCTATTGCAGTACCCAGATTTCAGCAAAGAATTTTGCATAATCACGGATGCAAGCAAACAAGCATGTGGAGCAGTTTTAACACAAAACTATAATGGACTCCAGCTTCCAGTTTCATATGCATCAAGAGCGTTCACTAAAGGTGAAAGCAACAAGAGTACTACAGAACAAGAGCTAGCAGCAATACATTGGGCAATAACACATTTTCGACCATATATATATGGAAAACACTTCACAGTGCGAACAGACCATAGACCATTAACATATTTATTCTCCATGGTCAACCCGAGTTCAAAACTAACACGCATGCGGCTAGAATTGGAAGAGTACGACTTTACAGTAGAGTATTTGCGAGGTAAAGACAATTTTGTGGCAGACGCCTTATCGCGGATAACTATATCCGAATTAAAAGATATGAGTATAAAAGTCCTGAAAGTCACTACCAGGCAACAAAGTAGACAGAAAAACTGCGCAGTTAATAAAGAAGAACTTTTGCCAAGGCAAAAACTTCAAAATGCTTCTAGGCCCAACGTATACGAAGTCATCAATAATGACGAGGTACGAAAAGTAGTGACCTTGCGAATAACAGAATCTAAATGTTCACTGAAACATGGAAAGAAAGTTATGGCAAGAATTGAAGTTAGCGATTTGTATACCAATGGAATTCTCGACTTAGGTCAGTTCTTCCAAAGGCTTGAAATGCAAGCCGGTATACTTGAAATCAGCCAACTAAAACTGGCACCGAGCGAAAAGATCTTTGAAATTATTTCAATAGATTCTTTTAAAAATATGGGCAATACTATATTGAAAACATTAAGAGTAGCGCTACTCCAGCCGGTGACCCTAATAGAAAATGAAAAAGAAAAAGAAGCAATACTGTCTACATATCATGATGATCCAATTCAAGGAGGTCATACTGGCATTACCAGAACGCTGGCAAAAATCAAAAGACACTACTATTGGAAAAATATGGGACGCCATATCAAAGAGTACATAAGGAGATGTCATAAATGCCAGGTGTCAAAAACGACGACACATACGAAGACTCCCATGATAATAACAGAAACACCAGCGAAGGCTTTTGATAAGGTTATAGTGGACACAATAGGTCCACTACCAAAATCAGATAATGAAAATGAGTATATTGTCACATTGATATGCGATCTGACAAAATACCTAATAGCCATTCCAGTTGCATCTAAGAGTGCAAGTAATGTAGCTAAAGCTATATTCGAAAATTGTATACTACAGTACGGTCCAATGAAAACACTCATTACGGACATGGGAACTGAGTATAAAAACCAAATTATAACAGATATATGCAAGTACATGAAGATTAAAAATCTGACATCTACAGCATACCACCACCAGACCTTAGGGACAATAGAACGAAGTCATAGAACATTCAATGAATATATTCGTTCATACATATCAGCAGATAAGTCCGATTGGGATGCTTGGATACAATATTTCACTTATTGTTACAACACAACACCCTCGGCAGTGCATGAATATTGTCCATACGAACTAGTATTTGGAAGACTACCAAATCAGTTCATAGATTTTAACAAAATCGATAGAATAGATCCAATATACAATTTAGACGACTACTCTAAGGAAATAAAGTTTAGAATAGAAATAGCATATAAAAGAGCTAGGATAATGTTAGAAAACCATAAGTTAAGTAATAAAAAATACTACGACAAACATATTGCCGATTTCAATTTAAACATAGGAGATAAAGTTTTATTAAGAAAAGAAATAGGTCATAAACTAGATGCTAAATATATAGGGCCTTATAAGGTAGTGAGTATAGAAGAAAATGACAATATATTAATAGCAGATAATAAGAATAAATACCAAAAGGTTCATAAAAACAGACTAAAACCATTTTCGGAATGATCAACCGAAAAAAAAAAAATAATAATTATCATGATACTTAAGTAATTTTTACAAAAAAAAAAACAAAAATCTTTATGGATTCATCTATTATTGAAAACAAATTCACGCAATTTCGGAAAACAAGAGAAAGAAAATTTGCCTAAAGAGACACAAACAAAAAAAAAAACTTTCCTAAGATACACCTTTACTTTACCTTTTATTTTACCTTTCTATATAAATAATCATTACAATAACTACATAATATTACGTTATTCTCTAAAAAGGGGAGGTGTAGTATGTTCATACAACTAATAACTCAACACAATGAGCTCAACTTGTAACACTTTGTTGCAAGTATAAACAATTAAACATATACGCATTAAAATATAATTGTGCACTTGAATGTGTTCATATGTATACATTGAAGTATTCACATAAACATATTCAAGTAAACATACAATTAAGCATGAACATATATGTATGTACATTTGTATATGCACATACATATATTCACATAAGCACTGTATGCACAAGCGTAACATGAGCTAGAGCCAGGCCAGCGTGTGACCGCTGACCAAGCACTTTGATGCATGCGCTCCAACAGTATGTATGTATGTATGTACTGACACTCTCCCTCTCTTTTGTAGCTGTCGCATAAGTCGCAGCATAAGAATATATATGTAAAATTAGCCTAAGCAAAAGAATAATTTGGAATAAAGAATTCAATCAAAAACTCCAGTCAACCGACACAGACGTGTCTCTGATTATTATTTTTCAACCCAACGGAACCCGGTCGAAGGAGTTTTTACAACGGCACCTGGAATTAACAGAAGCCAATTACAATACAGCTTGGTCAGTATTGCATGAACGATTTAATAACACTGTGATAGTTTTTTTCAAAAAAAAAAAAAGACATGGCAAAATTCGATAGTTTTACACTATTTTGGGTCCTGCGAATCGAACTGCATCATTAGTTTTTTAAGTTATCACGATGGTTTCATACAAAATTTTTTGCGGAAGTTTTTCATCAAAGTTGTCATTTTTTCCAAAAGGTTCTTTTTTCATTTGCTTCTAACTTCTAAAATATTCCGTTTTTTTACAAAATTTCTTCAGCAAAGTTGCTTAGAATTGACAAAACTACAAATGTTGGGAAGACATCTAGCCAGTGAAACCGTCCGTTCCCGAGCTTTAAGACAAAATGTAAAAAAAATCGAATCTTGACCCCTTTTTTTTGTATGTTTTCTTTCTCGCATTTTGCTAAAATTGATAATTTTCCATTCGAATCTTGACCATAATATGAGAATTTAATATGCTCAATGGCAGCAGAAGAGACACCATACCTATCTAATTTACGATTTATAATATAACCATTTAATCAAATTGAATTTTTTTACCCTTGCAATAAGGGTATATTAATATTGGATAGAAGTGTGCAACGCATAGAAGGATCTTTATCAAATTCGGCTTAGTCATTAACAGATATATTAAACTAACAAATGTTTAATTTGAAATCAATCGCATCAAAGTAACGAAGTTATTGACAAAAGTCACTGTTTTCGACCGATATTTCCTATGGGAGCTATATGATATAGTCACCCGATCTGGATCAAATTTGGCACAGTCGTTAGTATGTGTAAATGAAGTAAGTAAGTCGTCTCGCCGACTTAGGTATACCATACACCAGTAAAACAAATATTTCAAATTTGTAATAACAAATGCATTTGCCTATTTTAAAAAAATTCTGTTCACATGCTTTTTACAAGCATATCTTAGTATCTCGCTCACTCATGCATATGAGAACCCTAGCGCCCCACCCGCCAACGGCCAACTCCGGCCTTATGGAAAAACGTTTATATGCATAACTTGGCTATTTTTTGTCAAATTTGGCTGGGTATTAGTATCAAATTCAAGTGTGCCAAATTTGATTCCACAAGGTAAAAAATTACGGGAGATAATCGAGTTTTTCAAATTTTGGGGGCGGAAAGGGGCGTGGCAAAATCTTTATACATACAAAATGTGCGCATTTACTCAGCAAATATGTATACCAAATATGGTGTGTCTAGCTGCATAAACGTTTTTTTTTAATTGCGGGGGCGTGGCAAAAATTTAAAACAAACTCGATCACTCTACATACTACACGAGCCTACATTCCAAATTTGGTGGCTCTATCTCTTATAGTGTCCGAGATCTAGGCGTTCATACGGACGGACAGACGGACGGACGGACAGACAGACGGACATGGCTATATCGACTCGGCTGTTGATACTGATCAAGAATATATATACTTTATGGGGTCGGAAAAGCTTCCTTCTGCCTATTACATACACTTTGGCGACTTTAATATACCATTTCACCCTATGGGTGTATGGTATAAAAAGGGGTCAAGATTCGATTTTTTTTACATTTTGTCTTAAAGCTCGGGAACGGACGGTTTCACTGGCTAGATGTCTTTCCAACATTTGTAGTTTTGTCAATTCTAAGCAACTTTGCTGAAGAAATTTTGTAAAAAAACGGAATATTTTAGAAGTTAGAAGCAAATGAAAAAAAAGACGTTTTGGAAAAAATGACAACTTTGATGAAAAACTTCCGCAAAAAATTTTGTATGAAACCATCGTGATAACTTAAAAAACTAATGATGCAGTTCGATTCGCAGGACCCGAAATAGGGTGAAACTATCGAATTTTGCCATGTCTTTTTTTTCGACTATCACAGTGTAATAAACTGGTTCTAGTAACAGCCATACCGACAAAACTGTTTGATCACCCAAATGTGGGAAATGACGCAGCTTCTATAAAAAACTTGCATGCTAACATTTTTGAATTGTTGCAAGCTTTAAAAAATGCGGGTGTCAATATGGTATCGTCAGATGCTGTCACAATATTTCATATGACAAGGAAATTGGATAGATTCAACCACACACTATATAAGCAATCTCTTTCCAACATAAGGGATCACAGGAAGTAAAGGATTTCCTATCATTCTTGGAACAGCGCTTCCTAACATTAGAGGCGATTGGGAAACCAAGAAACGATAATCGTAGCATTGAAAAACTAAATTCAAGAAAGACATGCGCAGCAGCATCTGGAATAAACAGTACCTTGTGTGCTTTCTGCGAGAAATGTGAAAAGTTTAAAATAAAATCCGCAGCAGAGCGGCTTAATTGGATGCAGAGACACAAATTGTGTGTCAATTGCTTCAAACCGGACCACATGGCAAAAAATTGCTCTTGGAGGGGATGCATCAAATGCAATAAAAAACATAACACTGTGTTGCAGTTCGAAACAGGAAACCAAGTTGCTACATCTTCTTCTGCAGCTTCTGCTTATGGAATTGGCAGAAAATATACCCCGTTGGCAACGGCTAAGGTAGTGGGAAATGGGATCAATGAAAGGAAAGGAGAGTTTCGAGATAGCGGCTCACAAGTAAATCTCGTGTCAAAGAGGCTGGTAAAAAAGTTGTCATTAAAAATTAACGAGACTCATGTGCACATAAATGAAGTGGGTGGTCAACCACAGATAAACAAGGCGCGAGTAAGCTTGGTTGTAAGGTCAAGGTACAACAAGTTCGCAATGCTAGTTGAGGCATTTGTATTGCCACACATAATAGGTGACCAACCTACTGAACAAATAACGCAGAAAGTCACATTGCCATTCAATTAGCGGATCCTACATTTGATAAACCACGAAAATTTGATATGCTGTTGGGAGCTGATGTTCGCTATGCTATACTGCTATCAGAAAGAACCGAAACCGTCCAACATTACAAAATTCAGAGTTTGGAAGGATTATTGCTGGCAGAATTAATATGTCAACGTCAGCTTCAATCACATGTATGGTAGGCATGACGAATCCAGAGGAATCTCTAGAAAGATTCTGGCAGCTAGACACACTAGAGCCAATGAAAAGGTACAGGAGTCCGGAGGAAGAGAATTGTGAAAAATTCGTCCTCGATGACCTACACACGGCAGCTGACAATCCACTAATTGTAAAGCTTCCATTTGCTGAAGAGGATTCATCCCTTGGAGAATCTCGGGAAGTAGGCATAAGAAGATTCATGTCGTTACAGCGGCGAACGAGCCCTGATATATAAAAGGAGAAAGTGAAATTTATGGCAGAATATGAACAGCTTGGACATATAAAGCACGTAATGGTAGGAAAATCACTGAACGATATTTTGGTCAGTTGGAGCAGTTGTACAGAATCAACTCTTCTCAATTCTTCTGCGGTTCAGGACACACAAATATGTGTTCACTGCGGACATTGAAAAAATGTATCGTCAAGTTTGGATAAACCCTGCCGATCAATTCAATCAGATGATTGTGTGGAGAGAGGATCCAAGTCAAGAACTAAAATTTTATCGTTCAAAAACGGTAACTTATGGGACCACATCAGCCCCATATTTAGCGACGAAGTGTCTGGAATATTTGGCACTGAAAAACATTGAAAAATTGTCGTCTGGAGCATCATCATTAAAAAATGACTTTTATGTTGATGATTGTCTCACAGGAGCAGACAGTTTACCAGAAGCCCTGCAAATAAGACAAGAGCTGGTAGAAATCTTGAGACCAAAGGGTTTCAACTTACGAAAAAGGTGTTCAAATAGCAGTCAACTTCTAAAGGAAATTCCAAAGGAAGATACCATTGCTGACATCAATCTCGGTGACACACTGGAACAAACAAGTGTCAAAACATTGGGAATCATATGGGCACCCAAAGAAGACCAATTATGTGGAAAGGCTCAAAGACACCGCCTTATTCGGAGAAGCAATGGGAAGCCTACCGAGAGGATGTACAGGCACTAAACCACACGAAAATTCAAAGGCATATTTTTGATGGCAAGGTCCATTCTACAAAGGAACGGCATACATTTGTTGATGCATCAGAAAAGGCATATGGAGCGGCAGTTTATATCCGATCAACCTGTAAAAATGTCCAAATTTCAGTCAGATTATTGTGCGCCAAGTCGAGAGTGGCTCCCCTTGAAAAGCAGACACTGCCCCGGCTGGAACTATGTGCAACTGTACTTGGTGCTGAACTCACGGATAGAGTACGACAGGATCTACAAATTGGATCGGAAAGTGTTGAATCATTTCTCTGGTCAGACTCAACAGTAGTACTCTCTTTGATTAATTCACGGGCATCACATTTCTACACTTTTGTGGCGAATCGGTTGACCAAAATACATGCAGTATCACATCCAAGGCAATGGCGTCATGTGTCATCAGCGCTCAACGCAGCAGATGTTCTGTCTCGAGGCATATCAGCAGCCCAGCTTAGCACACATACCTTATGGTTGTATGGACCACTATTTGGCTGGCCAGCACCATTTAAGATTACAGCGCACACGATGGACACCGCTGAAAAGAAAACCAAGGTATTCAGCATGGTGACTGCCACTGCCAACAACACGAGTGAATGGATTTATACGGTAAATCACAGAAATTCATTTCACCGGCTACAGCGAATAGTGGCGTATGTGCTGCGGTTTTGTCACTAGCAGAACAGGAAACAAACGGCTCAGTTAAAGTTGGATCAAGCACGAAGAATAATCATCAAGCAAATTCAAGAAACAGGATTTGCATATGTATTACGGCACCTAAAGACACGACCTGATCAACCGTTGGATTGCAAAAGCACGGTGGCAACTTTATTACTAATACTTGATGAACATTCAATTATACGAGTAGCAACTCGGCTACAACAAGGACGAGTATCAACGGAAACAAGGAATCCATATCTCTTGCCGTATAATGATCCGGTGGTAAAAACGATACTACGGAAACTTCATGAAGAGAATCTTCATTGTGGACATGAGGCAATATACGGAATAGACCGGCAGCAATACCACATCATTAAAGTGAAGCCGATGGTCCGAAACGTGATCTAGGGGTGCGTAGCATGCACCAATTGCCTCAGTTCTTTAAACAAGTCATGGGCGACTTACCTGAGCACCGGGTAACTCAGAATAGACCGTTTTGTCAACGCCGGAGTAGACTATTGTGGACCATTCTGGATCCACCGTAAGGTTCGAGGAAAGCGTCCCGGCAGTATTTGTATGCTTCGCAACTAAGGCAGTACACCTAGAGTTGGTCGGAAACCTGTCCACCTCCTCATTTGTAGGCGCCTTTCAGCGCTTCATTGGGCGTAGAGGAAAATGCCAGACATTATACTGCGATAATGCAACAAACTTTGTGGGAGCAAACAACCAGCTTAAGGAGCTGACCCATACAATACACTCAGAAACGGCAGCAGGTAGTATCAAGGACTTTTTCAATCAAAAAGGAGTGCATTTTAAGTTTATAATATAACATAAACTATAATATAATGGGAAGCTGCGGTAAAGTCCGCTAAACATTTACTGTTCAAAAACGGATCGACAGCAAACTTGACGTTTGAACAACTGTCCACCATCATTGTTAATGTGAAAGCAGTGCTGAATTCTCATACGGCTCAACGGCTTAAACATACATTCTGGACACAATGGTCTCAGGAATACCTACAAGAATTGCAGGATACACTCAAATGGAAGAAACCATATAACAATGTCAAAGAAGGCATGATGGTAATTCTAAAGAAGGATAATGTTCCAATCTTGCAGTGGCCGATTGGACGAATTTTTAAAGTATATTCAGACGTTAAAACATCCACAGGCACCTAGAAGCGGGCTATCCATAAATTGGCTCACAGTATCCAGTTCACAGGCAGACTCTGGTATCGAGGACACTGCAGAACCAAAGAGAAAAAGACGTTTGTCAGTCGATCTGCCACCACTGGCAATGACGATCTGCCTAATGCTGGTCTTACTTCCTATAGCATTTGCTCAAAGGACCAACAAAACTCGATTCAACCCCAAACCAGGCATATACTACGAAAGTATTGGAACAGGGAGAATGGCAACATCTGATTGGACTATCGTGGCATTTTACGATCTCGAACAATATTGGGCCGACCTGAAGCCATTTTCAGGCACAGTAGTAAAGGTTTGAGAAATATGCGTGTTGATGAAGGTTCCGGAGACATGCACAGCAATGCAGAGGCACTTGAAGCATGTGAATTCGGAGCTAGAAACAGGAAATGATCTCCTTCACATAGAACGCCAACGACGATCGCCTTTATATATAATTGGCAACATTGCGAAAGTCTTATTTGGTGTTCTGGACTCAAAGTATGCAACAGAGATGTGAGGCACCATACGAAAAGTTAAATCAAATGAAGACTACTTATTGAACTTGCTGCAAAATCAGACATCTGTAGTTGACTCAACGATTAATATCATTAGCCGAGACGAAGCCACAATTGAAAATCTGATGAAACTAATGGAACAACAAATGAACGACATGACCAAGGTCCAGGACAATACGGTAAAGGCATTGCAATGGTAAATATACCATTAAGCTAACTACTCAGATGACAGTTGCTGCAGGGAATTTGCAATGAATTCAAACCGAAATCTCCCGAGTATTTACAGATGCTTATCATAGCAAAATAAGAACGTTACTACTATCAACAGGCCAGCTTTGGGAACATCTGAAACAACTTAAGAGACATCTTCCGTTTGGTTTGGATTTGCCAGTTTCATATAACCATGTCTTGCAATAATATGGCTTAATGAAGGCACAAGGCACAATCGCAAACAATCATGTGATATTTAAGGTCACGTTTCCATTAGTGGCAGCGCAGGCAGTGCAACTGTACAACCTGGTACCCATTCCAGCAATTGGAACTCATGGGAATGTCATCATGAACAACAGGTCAACAAAGAACAGAATCAATACATTGGGTTCTCAAGAGCAGATTTGGAACGATGTCATCAGCTCAACAATGAGCAATATATGTGTTTTGATAAACAAACGACGTTTACGGTTAATAGCAACTGTGAGTTCCAACTATTCAAAAACACAAAATGGTCAACTTGTCAGATACAACCAGACCAATAGAACACGCAGTGTCCTGTGACGATAATATACATGATATCACTATCAAAAAGACTGGATTGTCTGGTCTAGACACGAGGTGTATAGCGAGGAGTTCTACTATCCGAATAACAGGTCACCGTATAGCTACGACAGACTCAATGAAATTGTCATATGTGTGGTTTGGTAACTTCAGCATTGGCCCAACAAAAACAGCGCCAACAACAAAACAATTCACGAAGAAGCAGCTAAGCTACGACGAACTAAGCAACATTCAAGGAAAATTGGAAACTAAGAAACTGCAAGTTCCCAGAAGACCCCAACCAGCCGGCACACCATGTTATCGTCTCTTACGTAGCGCTAACAATACCATTGGTTCTTGTGATGTTATATGAAATAAGGAGATGCTCCCAAACCTTAAGGCACAATGGTCCAGAGCAGACAACCGTGAGGATCGTCAATCCTATGCTGACTCCCACTGCAGCAAACCCAGCCCCCAGCAATTTTGCGTTCAACGGCCGGGAGTATGTTGGTGTTTAGATTATAAAAAATAAGATAACATTAAGACATTCATAATATCGAACAAATGGAAATGTACTTATGTCAAGATTAGAATGTAACCCGATTATAGATATCGATAACTCATCAGTCATAACTAGATCTGATATAGTCAGCAGATAACAATAAAGACCAAGTTAATTAAGCTGCTATGGTTAGCTATTATCAATAAAGACTAAAGATATGCACTGGTGAGCTCTTCAGTTTTACTATAAAAAAAATGCATTATTCTTTGTAAGATCAGATACCAATTGTAGCTACATCGGGTGTGCATTGCTGTGTCTTTGGCCCCCATCCCAACCCTTGTACTCTCGCTCCGAAGTCCAAAAAATTTATGTGTTGGTTGCGACGACTATAAGTCACTGGTTTATGTGCTAGTGCCTATTTGATTACAAATAAATAAATAAATAAATAAATAATAAACCCCAAAAATACTAACGTTTTTCATTGAATAAAGACCCCGAAAAGAAAAGACAAGAAGTTGAGTTCGAAAGGGCACGTGTAAAGGAGATAGTCGAAATCAAAAAAGACTGAAAGTGTGTGTGCCGAGACGAAGCATCTTCAAATCCTAGAGGGTCAAACATTACCAGCGGGACGCATGACGTATACGCACAGGAGCCAGCGAACAGACAATTCGCCGGAATCCAATCAGCCACCCAGATTCGGGTGTTCCAGGTTTTTTATCCCCTTCATCTAACCTCAACAGTAGGCCCTTAAAATAAGTTATTGTATTTTGTTTATTATCATATATATTTTATTTATTTCATTTATAATTGTATACGTCCCAGTGGTACGTAGGAACTCTTCAACACGTTTGGAGTTTCGGAGATATTAAACACCGACAACGGGAAACAGTTGACCTCCAAGAAATTCGAAGAAATGATAATAAGACCAGTGGGCAAAAACATGTATGAATTAGAGAACTTACATGGCATCCGATTGTGAGTTTTCCACGCCAAGGACTTGAAGCAGTGGTCGTAGATATCCGTAGTTTAGCCTGGCTAACTCATGATTGACGGATGAATAGGATCGGCTGGCTGAGAGAAGGTATCTCAAGGTGTGCGCGAGGGCCTGCGTTGGGCGAGAATGATCCTCAGAATCAAGACAAGGTCCACTTTTCACTTCTGTTTCCTGGTAATACCGAAAACCGAAGTGTGCTGTTATGGGCCAAATTAATAAATAACAATAAAGCGGCTATCGATGGTGCTGTCTCATTAGCTAGAAAATTAGCTGGGAATTTGCGGGGAAAAAACGAACAGAACAGAGCTAGTTCTGGGAGCGGTTCCGGTTCCGCGAAAAAATTTGAATTTTTAGGAAATCTAAGAGAGTAGAGGAATTGAGTTTTTTTTTTGGAAAAAAAGGAAGAGGAACGTGAAAAGAAAAGACAAGAAATTGAGTTCGAGATTGCACGTTTAAAGGAGATAGTCGGATGAAAAAAAGACTGAAAAAGTGCGTGTGCCAAGACGAAGCATCTCCAAATCTTTGAGGGTCAAGAATTACCAACTAGACGCAGGACGGACACCCAGATCCGGGTGCTCTAGTTTTTTTTAACTCCTCCTTTTAACCTCAACATTAGGCCCTTAGAATAAGTTATTGCATTTTGTTTATTATTATATATATTTTATTTATTTAATTTATATTTGTATACGTCCCAGTGGTACGTATTGTTTAATATAAAATATAACTAAAATAAAAAGATACATGTGCGAGTAGAGTCTTGTCTATGTGGGGGTGAGATAACGACAGATTAGTCCACAGAACATGGGGGCTACCCATGAGTACGGGGCCCAAGGTAAGGTGGGTAGATCCTAGCGAAGATTTCAGCTGATTATTAGTTCCAAAATCCGTCTCCCAGTCCGAGTGTAACGTGTTTTTGTATAATTTTTTTGTTACCCGATTAATCCATCCATCTAGGTCGAATCCATTCCTGAGCCATCCAAGCTTGCCGGTGATCGATGATGGATTGCAGAAAATAATGTAATCGGATAATAACAAATGGCGCCCAATGAAAAAATAAAAATAAAAAATTAGACAAAGAATGCAGCAACGGAAAAGTATAATAAATCAAATGTCTCAAATAATGCTAGCTTTAAAAATGGAAGAAACAAACCAAAAGTCCGTAGTTAGGCGGGTTGGGCCGCGATTGTTAAGAGTCATAGTTGCCACCGCTAAACAACTAACGAAGAAGCAGGTCCCAAAAAGCGAATCAGCATAGAAGCAATGCAGCCAAGAACCGTGGAGATGTCAAAAAAAGATCACATAGATGAAATGGGTTGTCGAAATGGTAAAGGTCAATACTACGGGAAGATGGGTACAGATGGAATAGGATTAAGTTCTGGAATCATCTCACCTCCATTAACAAAGATAAATCAAAAAAGAAAATAAACAAAAATAATTAAATAAACAAAGAGACAATCAAAACATAGAACAAATAGAAAGGAATGTCAGTAGAAGAAAGAGATAGGATATAAAAATTTAGAAAATTTAGAAGAAGCTCGGAATACTTAAAGATTAAAGGAACAGAGGTAATGGGTCCTCCAGTAACTCGATTCCAAGCAGAAAGTCGCACAGACTCACGAATCTCAAACGTTTCACCGCCGACGAACTTCAACAAGTCAACAGACCTGAAAATCAACGAAGAGGAACGAAGAGGAACGAAGAGAGGCAATCCCAAAACATAATATGGGAACAAGAATGCGTCACCAGGCGGCGGAAGGTGAATCATACATGGAACCGGAAAACCGACGGCCTACCCACGGAAATCACATCGACAATGTCACAAGAGAGCTCTCGATTGCAATCCCAAATTCGCCAGGAGGTATTAGATTTTATGAAGCAGATTCGGGAGGTGGTTCAAGGAGGAATGCCAATAAAAACGGAACAGTGTCCCGAAATGGTACATCCTAGAATATGGAGTTTTTGTTTTTGATGGGGGATCAAAAGGAATGCTAGTGAATGCATTTATATTTCGTCTGGAGCATTAACAGACGGCTTACCAAAGTAAGTTGGGCCGAAGTACTGCGAGATTTCCATTGCCTGGTAGAAGGACAGGCCAATGACTCGTACTCAATGCTGGGCGGGACCAGGAGATTGGCCGAATATGAAGCACGCCTTGCAGCAGAGATGACAGACGCAACGATCGAACTTTGAGCGGGAACGTGAGTTGAGAGAGAGGAGACAGCGGACAAGAAAAAGTGTGGACGAATACATGCAAGCGATGTTCAACCTCCGATCACGTTTAGAAAGTAGCTTCTCGGACTATGACCTAATCAGAGTAATTAAGGTTAATATCAAAGACAATATATCGAAAATTATTTATCCAATATGAAAAACAAACCTGGAGAAGTTGCTGTAGGAATGCCATGAGGCGGAGAGATTCTTGGCAACTAGATGGTCTCGTGCATCGGGAGTAGCGGAGCCGCATAGAGTTCAGAGGGATCGGCATCAACTACATGAATCGGTTTTGGCCGAGTCTGAAGGTCTTCGAGAGGAGTTATTTGAAGCGGTGTACAAGCCAAGCGAAGGCAGCAAGGAGCGGCCAGTTCCGCAGAATGATTTTCGGTCTCTCACATATTCGTGTATCTGGATGATCTCCTGATTATATACCGCACATTTCAAGAGCACATGAAGCATCTGGAGGCAGAAGCTGAATGTTTAAAGAGGTCCAACCTTACTATAGGGTTAAAAAAGTCAAAATTTTGTTTTAGATTCCTTAAATATCTGGGATTTGTAATCGGAGATGGAAAATTTAAAACGGATCCCGATAAAGTGAAAGCGACAACAGAAATTCCATTGCTAAATACGGTGAGGCAGCTCCATAGCTTTCTAGGGTCGGCTGGCTGGTATCGTCGATTCGTTCAAGGCTTTGCAGAAAAACAACACCGTTGACCGATTGTCTGAAATCGAAAGGAAAATTCAAGTTAACAAAGGAGGCTACAGAGTCGTTTAATTTACTAAAGCAAGCCCTAACCAACGCTCCAGTAATAGTAGGTACATCCTGATTTTAGTCGCAGATTTTTTATTCAGTTCGATGCAAGCCATGTAGGATTGGGAGCTGCCCTGTTCCAGCAAGATGACGAAGGAATCGAGAGGCCAAATCTCATTCTTTTCGCAGAAGCTACGAGGAGCCCAGCTAAATTATACGGTGACGGAGAAGGAGTGTTTGGCAGCCGTCAAGGCGATCGAGAGATTGCGTCCATACGTAGAGCTTATGCCGTTTACCGTCATCATTCCAGTCAGCTGTGGTTGATGACACTGAAAGATTTATATGGGAAATTAGCAGCTGGTCATTGGCATTGCAGTCATACGATTTCTTGAAAGACCATCAGAAAGGAAAGAACAACGTTGTGGCAGATATATTGTCGCCGACCCCCGAGATCGATAAATTGAATTTTTATAATTTTGGGACTACCGAGACTACTTCCGTCCAATCCAGAAAAATTTTCGAACTCACATGCAGAGGGCGGATTGATGCTGAAGAGGATACGGATCACGGACAACGAAGTCGGAGATATGGCGTCGAAATTGTGGACACCAGAGACATTGACCCATACACTCATACAGCAAGCGCATGATAGCGAAGAGGCGATGCACGGTGGAGTCGCACGAACGCTCGGCAGGCTTACGCAGTTTTATTATTGGACACGAATGGCAGTGCAAGTTAAAAATTACATTGCTGCATGTGAAACGTGTAAGGAGGCGAAACATTCCACGCAGACGACCAGACCAACTATGGGAGCAGGGGTGTGCACGTCACGGCCAAAACAGAAGCTGTATCTGGACTTCCTGGGCAAATATCCACGATCCCGAAGAGTTAATACCTATATTCTGATAGTGTTGGACCACTTTACTAAATTTGTGTGGCTCACAGCGACAATAAAGTTCTCGGGGGAGGAACTCTTCAACACGTTAGGAGTACCGGAGATATTAAACACCGACAACGGGAAACAGTTTACCTCCAAGGAATTCGAGGAAATGATAATAAGACCAGTGGGCAAAAACATGTATGAATTAGAGAACTTACATCCGATTGTGAGTTTTCCACGCCAAAGACTTGAAGCAGTGGTCGTAGATATCCGTAGTTTAGCCTGGCTAACTCATGATTGACGGATGAATAGGCTGGCTGAGGAAGGTATCTCAGGGTGTGGGCGAGGGCCTCCTCAGAATCAAGACAAGGTCCACTTTTCACTTCTGTTTCCTGGTAATACCGAAAACCGAAGTGTGCTGTTATGGGCCAAATTAATAAATAACAATAAAGCGGCTATCAATGGTGCTGTCTCATTAGCTAGAAAATTAGCTGGGAATTTGCGGGGAAAAAACGAACAGAACAGAGCTAGTTCTGGGAGCGGTTCCGGTTCCGCGAACAAATTTGAATTTTTAGGAAATCTAAGAGAGTAGAGGAATTGAGTTTTTTTTTTGGAAAAAAAGGAAGAGGAACGTGAAAAGAAAAGACAAGAAATTGAGTTCGAGATTGCACGTTTAAAGGAGATAGTCGGATGAAAAAAAGACTGAAAAAGTGCGTGTGCCAAGACGAAGCATCTCCAAATCCTTGAGGGTCAAGAATTACCAACTAGACGCAGGACGGACACCCAGATCCGGGTGCTCTAGTTTTTTTTAACTCCTCCTTTTAACCTCAACATTAGGCCCTTAGAATAAGTTATTGCATTTTGTTTATTATTATATATATTTTATTTATTTAATTTATATTTGTATACGTCATAGTGGTACCCTGGTTAGGCTGGTTAGGTTAGTGATATTCTGAAAGAAGTGAAATTGTTTAATATAAAATATAACTAAAATAAAAAGATACATGTGCGAGTAGAGTCTTGTCTATGTGGGGGTGAGATAACGACAGATTAGTCCACAGAACATGGGGGCTACCCATGAGTACGGGGCCCAAGGTAAGGTGGGTAGATCCTAGCGAACATTTCAGCTGATTATTAGTTCCAAAATCCGTCTCCCAGTCCGAGTGTAACGTGTTTTTGAATAATTTTTTTGTTACCCGATTAATCCATCCATCTAGGTCGAATCCATTCCTGAGCCATCCAAGCTTGCCGGTGATCGATGATGGATTGCAGAAAATAATGTAATCGGATAATAACAAATGGCGCCCAATGAAAAAATAAAAATAAAAAATTAGACAAAGAATGCAGCAACGGAAAAGTATAATAAATCAAATGTCTCAAATAATGCTAGCTTTAAAAATGGAAGAATCAAACCAAAAGTCCGTAGTTAGGCGGGTTGGGCCCCGATTGTTAAGAGTTATAGTTGCCACCGCTAAACAACTAACGAAGAAGCAGGTCCCAAAAAGCGAATCAGCATAGAAGCAATGCAGCGAAGAACCGTGGAGATGTCAAAAAAAGATCACATAGATGAAATGGGTTGTCGAAATGGTAAAGGTCAATACTACGGGAAGATGGGTACAGATGGAATAGGATTAAGTTCTGGAATCATCTCACCTCCATTAACAAAGATAAATCAAAAAAGAAAATAAACAAAAATAATTAAATAAACAAAGAGACAATCAAAACATAGAACAAATAGAAAGGAATGTCAGTAGAAGAAAGAGATAGGATATAAAAATTTAGAAAATTTAGAAGAAGCTCGGAATACTTAAAGATTAAAGGAACAGAGGTAATGGGTCCTCCAGTAACTCGATTCCAAGCAGAAAGTCGCACAGACTCACGAATCTCAAACGTTTCACCGCCGACGAACTTCAACATGTCAACAGACCTGAAAATCAACGAAGAGGAACGAAGAGAGGCAATCCCAAAACATAATATGGGAACAAGAATGCGTCACCAGGCGGCGGAAGGTGAATCATACATGGAACCGGAAAACCCACGGCCAGTCCTAACCACGGAAATCACATCGGCTATAAATCTAGCGCTAGCACGAGCGCCAATGTCAGCAGAGAGCTCTCGATTGCAATTCCAAATTCGCCAGATGTTAGATTTTATGAATCAGATTCGGGAGGCGGTTCAAGGAGAGGCTCAGCAATTCACCACGACTAGATCCACAGCCTGGAATGCCAATAAGAATGGAACAGCGTCCCGAAATGGTACATCCTAGAATATGGGGTTTTTGTTTTTGATAGAGGATCAAAAGGAATGCCAGTGAATGAATTTATATTTCGTCTGGAGCATTTACAGACGGCTTACCAAATTAAGTTGGGCCGAAGTACTGAGAGATTTCCACTGCCTGGTAGAAGGACAGGCCAATGACTGGTACTGAATGCTCGGCGGGACCAGGAGATTGGCCGAATATGAAGCACGCCTTGCAGCAGAGATGACAAACGCAACGATCGAATTTTGAGCGGGAACGTGAGGTGAGAGAGAGGAGGCTGCGGACAAGAAAAAGTGTGGACGAATACATGCAAGCGATGTTCAGCCTCCGATCACGTTTAGAAAGTAGCTTCTCGAACTATGACCTAATCAGAGTAATTAAGGTTAATATCAAAGACAATATATCGAAAATTATTTAACCAATATGAAAAACAAACCTGAAGAAGTTGCTGTAGGAATGCCATGAGGCGGAGAGATTCTTGGCAACTAGATGGTCTCGTGCATCGGGAGTAGCGGAGCCGCATAGAGTTCAGAGGGATCGGCATCAACTACATCGGCATCATATACAAATTCAACCGGCGCCGCGGGTGCAGACGTGTTTTTTTAATGCACTCCGCAAAATTTAGTGTAAAAAATAAAAAGACCGCGTTTGCAAAAATCAGTCGCCTCAGAGACGCCTATTTACAATCATATTGCTATTAGTTTGTTCTAATAGCAATAAATACTAAGTTGCAACAACAAAGTGAGCACTTTTTTTGGAAAAGCCATGTCCACCAATTCGGGCCCAAGCTCTCTCGATCCCCACCAGCAGCTACAAGAACTACTTGTACAACAACAACGTGAGCGTCGACTCTCGGTCCAACGCAACAACGCGTACTTTTCGGTGGTGTCGCCGACCCCACTGAATGCTACCGTAAGCAATAACACCGAAAGTGCAAGCCACTCAACAATCCACACCAATTTACCGTGGAGAGAGCAGTGTGCTTCTCCATCAATATCGATAACTAGGTCACCGATTGCACCGACCAGCACCGTCAGCTCGTTGACAGCAACTACTGTAACGTCTGCCGAAGTATTGACCTGCCTCAAGCCGTTAACGACAAGTCGCCCAGAGTCAGCCACGACAAGAAGCCCAACGCCTTCTGTCCAAACTGGAATGGATAGATATATTAAAATAACTAAGCGGAAGCTAAGCCCGCAAAAGAAAAAAATGGCAATACGCCGAAAATAACCAAACCAAATGAACGAGTAACACTTCTAAGCGGGAATCGTTTTAAAATTCTTGCCGATCAGCAAGACGATCAAGCCGGCGCTGTAGATAAAGTTAAATCGGCTAGACCACCCCCTTTATACATCCGTGGAGCCAACTGCAGCGTCCTGATTTCGAAGCTAGTAGAAACAGTAGGAGCAAATAACTTTGTTGTAACCCCTCTCAACAGAGGTAACATAAAAGAAAATAAATGTCAAACCCAAACTGCATCATCGAAAAGTACCTCCGTAATGCTAACATCAACTTCTATACCTACCAACTAAAAAGCAGTAAAGGGCTCCAGGTTGTGTTAAAGGGGATCGAGCCATCGGTCCCACCTCAAGAAATAGCAGACGCATTGGCCGAAAAAGGGTTTGCGGTTAAGTCCATTTTCAACATCATCAACAGGAATAAAGTCGCACAGCCGCTCTTTAAAATCGAGCTCCAACCAGATGCAAAGCGGTCGAAGCCAAATGAAGTGCACCCAATCTTCCCATAAGAGATACCAACCACCTCAGTGTAAAAACTGCCAGGAATACAACCACACCTCTAACAATTGCAATCTTAGGTCAGTGTGTGTTGGCTGCGGCGAACATAATAAAGATGGCATTTGCACCAAGGACAGAAACAACGTCGCACTAAGACTATGCAGTAACTGTGGAGGGAACCACACAGCCAACTACAGGGGATGTCCTGTCTTCAAGGATCTTAAATCGCACCTAAACGGGCGCAAACCCCCAGCTGGACCAAAAATCACCTTCAACGCCTCCAAAACTACACCCGAGGTATTCTTCGCCAAGGCTGTTAGATCATCTAACATGCCTGCTACAACCAATCCTAGTATATCCTTCGCTAGTGTACTCCGAACTGTACAGACGGAGCCCGCGAAAGAGACCACGTCACTCCACCATCTACAGAATCCGCAACCTAGCGCACCAGAACTTGGCCAGCAAACTCCAAGTGGTTTAGAGGCCCTATTGATCTCACTTAATCAAAACATGACCGCTTTTATGACCGTCATGCAAAACTGTAAGCAGGAACAGATGCGGAATCAAAACCTGCTTATCCAGCAGCTTTTCGAGAATAAATATTTGCAACTAAACTGCAACTATTCCTAGACTCAATTGAAATCGACATCATGCTGATATCGGAAACACATTTAACATCAAAAAATAATTTTCAAATACAAAAAAATTTACCATCCAGACAACAAACCGCCATGCAACAAACCATCCAGACGGAAAAGCTCATGGCGGGACTGGTATCCTAATCAAAAACTGTATAAATCACTCGTTCCTCAACAGGTTTGAAACACAGCACCTACAAGTAACTGCTATAACCGTCCAAACCAGCTGCGGCAACACTACACTAGTTGTACTGCTTACCACGCTTCTCAATCTCTGAAAATGAATTTACCAATTTCCTTAACACACTCGGAGATCGCTTCATTGCAGCAGGGGACTATAACGCCAAACAAACTCACCGGGGATCTCGCCTGCTAAATCCTAAAGGCAAGCAGTTGTTCTGACTTGATTGATTTCGCAGTAACCAAGAGGATTCCGCGTAATCGGATCACTGCGGAAACACTGCTAGATTAAACCTCCGATTACTCTAAGGTGCTATTCACACTGTTAACAATACCTCAAGTACTTGATCGCCCATATATGCTTACAAACAATAAAACAAATTGGCTTAAATTTAAAATGTACATGAGTGCCCACATTGACTGTTCGCCGAAACTGGACGCTGCAGAGGACATTAACATGTGCGTCTCTGCACTTGAGCCGATACTGGGAGCTGCAGCAAAAGTATCTACTCCACATGCCTCTACTTACGCTAAACCTGCTGTCAGGCCTACGAACCGGCGAATAGAACAATTAGTAACGGAAAAACGACGTCTAAGAAGAGAATGGCAGATTACTCGATCACCAGCAGTAAAACTTCGCCTTAGGCATGCCAGCCGCAACCTCTCCAAAGAGGTAAAGACATGAGGAAATCTGGGCTCAAAGGAAATACATAGAAAAGCTCAGTCCGTCCAGCACTAAACATCCTCTGTGGAAAGCCCACCCAACTTTAAGCGCTCCTACAGAGGCAGTTTCACCAATAAGGGGTCCAACCGGTGGATGGGCCCGCAGTGACGAAGAGAGGGCATCCGTATTTGCCACACATCTTAAAATCGTTTTCCAGACAAATCCAACATCAAACTTATTTATTTCCCCCTTCGAGCACATTAACGGATAGTGAGTACTCGGAACTCCAATCGGATGAGATCACTGCAGTTACTAAAAACCACATAAATCCGAACAAAGCCCCTGGCCATGACCTAATCACGCCGAAAATGATCCTAGAACTCCCTACCATCGCCATACAATACATCTGCATAATGTTCAACGCTATAATAAGAATTGGCTACTTCCCAAGAGCATGGAAAAGGTCCACTATCATCATTATTCCTAAAGTGGGAAAGGACAAAACCCAACCATCATCCTATAGTCCAATTAGTTTGCTGCCATGTCTTTCGAAGCTTTTTGAAAAGGTCCTGCAGATTCGTCTAAACTCATTTCTGGCATCGGAGAACACAATCCCTTCACACCAGTTCGGCTTTCGCGAAAAACATGGGAGAATTGAACAAGTCAATCGTATAACATCGAAATACGAACAGCATTCGAACTAAAAGAATACTGTACGACTTTCTTCCCCCAGCAGATCCAAATGCCCAATACAAGCCTCTGCAAAATTTGACGAACACCTCAAGGTGGTAGAGGAATGGCTAGCAACCTGGCGTATCCGGGTCAACGAGCAGAAATGAAAACATGTTATATTTACGCTTAACAGAAGAAGCTGTCCAGCTCTAATGCTAAACAACGTACCAATTCCTCAAGCTGTGGATGTCACTTACCTTGGTATCCACCTAGACAGAAAACTAGCTTGGCGCAAGCACATCGAGGCAAAAAAGTCACAGCTTAAACTGAAAGCGAGTAGCTTACATTGGATCATCAATGCTCGGTTACCTCTACGTCTGGAGTATAAAGTCCTCCTATACAACTCCGTACTGAAACCCATCTAGACTTACGGTGCCGTACTATGGGGAACTGCAAGTACCAGCAATGTCGACATTATACAAAGGGCGCAGTCGAAGATTTTAAGATCAATCACCGGGGCACCGTGGTACATACGGAACGACAACATTCAAAATGATCTAAATATACCTAGCGTAAAATCTGAAATAGGTAGTCAACAACTAAAGTATTCTGCGAAACTGGATGTACACCCTAATGTTCTTGCCAATACCCTTACGCGAACTAATAATAGAACTCGTCTTAAAAGAAATGACAGACCAACCCAATAATAAATGATTAGGGCCGCCTGCAATATCCCCTGGATATATCTTAAGTACTAGATTAAGAAAAATATCTCAAACTTGTTGTTAGGCTCTAATTTAAGAGTAGATTCAACAAATATATATTAAACGTTTAAAAAAAAAAAAAAAAAACTACATGAACCGGTTTTGGCCGAGTCTGAAGGTCTTCGAGAGGAGTTGGTTGAAGCGGTGTATAAGCCAAGCGAAGGCAGCAAGGAGCGGCCAGAACTCGCCTGTTGGAACTGTACGGGGACGGGTCATACATTTTGGAAGTGCGTGAGTGTAGTTCGCAGTATATTCTGCTACAAATGCAGACTTCCAGAAGTAGTGTTACCCAAATGCCAGACAAGAATCGCGAGGCGGAGCAAAACGAAGAAGGAGTTGCGCTCAATGCCGCGGAAGAACGAGTGATATATTGTTAATAGATTAAGACCAATACATTACAAATTAAAAAAAAACCAACCAATTCTAGCGTTGAAGACATGGTATGGCTATTGCAATTCCGGAGTTCTTTAGCAAAGTCTGCTGATGGTAGAACTTGGTAGTTCTTGAAATAGCTCTACAGACAACCTGATCACCTTTATTCGTATTGCTATTGAAATAATCTTCTTTTGGAAGATTGACCTCGAGCCGGCTAAACTGCAAGGTTTGATTTAAAAAAAAAACAATATAATTTACCCATACCAGCATATTCTTCCCAACAAAGAAGGCAAGCGAGTCAAGCGTGTAAGAGAGCGGTACAGGCAACGAAGGGCAAAACGCCAGGAGGTTTGTTCTGCATTGGAAGCAGTGTCAAGGCAAAAAGAGAATCGCGCATTCGCTACGGTAAAAATGCAAGAGTTTCATGTAGAAGGTCTGCTAGACACGGAATTAACGGGAGCTTCAGTGAGTTTCCTGGGCAAATGAAGGGAAAGGCTGGTGAATTAACTGGAATTAATAAGAAAAACAAATTACTCTCAAGTCCAAACGGCAGGAGGAATGAATCATGCGATAACGGGATAGGTGGATGTGCGTATTACGTATCGAGGTAGAACACAAGAAATGAAACTGTACCTATGCCCGTCGCTGCGTCAAAGGTTAACCTTAGGCATAGATTTCTGGCGCAAATTCGAACTCACAACGGATTTTTTGGGAGTGGAGGAGTTCAATTCCAAAAAGGAGCCGGTGGAACCACATGTCCACACGATCCAACTGGTGCAGGATACGGTGCCAGTGAAAGAGAGTTTCTATCCAGTATAACCACCAAAGCATATGCTCGTGTTCCAAGAAATTGATGAAATGCTCAAATTGGAAGTGATCGAACTGAGTGAAACAATAGGGTAACACTGGTGCAGAAACCTGGGAAAAATAGACTTTGTTTAGATGCACGGAATTTGAATAAGTTAACAATCAAAGATGCTTACAAAATATTGAGTCCATTCTGAGCCGGATGGAGGATACTATCTTCATCAGTAGTGTTGACCTGAGGCACGCGTTCTGGCAGGTAGAGTTGGAGGAGGAAAGTCCGAAGTACACGGCGTTTACCATCCCGGGGCGCCCGCTATATCAGTTCCGCGGAATGCCTTTCGGTTTCTCACATATTCGTGTATCTGGATGATTTCCTGATTATATCCCGTTGACCGATTGTCTGAAATCGAAAGGAAAATTCAAGTTAACAAAGGAGGCTACAGAGTCGTTTAATTTACTAAAGCAAGCCCTAACCAACACTCCAGTAATAGTACATTCTGATTTTAGTCGCAGATTTTTTATTCAGTGCGATGCAAGCCATGTAGGATTGGGAGCTGCCGTGTTTCAGAAAGATGACGAAGGAATCGAGAGGCCAATCTCATTCTTTTCGCAGAAGCTACGAGGAGCCCAGCTAAATTATACGGTGACGGAGAAGGAGTGTTTGGCAGCCGTCAAGGCGATAGAGAGATTGCAGATCATTCCAGTCTGCTGTGGTTGATGACACTGAAAGATTTATATGGGAGATTAGCAGCTGGTCATTGGCATTGCAATCATACGATTTCTTGAGAGAGCATAAGAAAGGAAAGAACAACGTTGTGGCAGATATATTGTCGCGGACCACCGTGATCGGGGAATTGAATTTTTTTGATTTTGAGACTACCGAGACTACTTCCGTCCAATCCAGATCAATTTCCGAACTCACATGCAGAGGGCGGATTGATGCTGAAGAGGATACGGATCACGGACAACGAAGTCGGAGATATGGCGTCGAAATTGTGGACACCAGAGACATTGACCCATACACTCATACAGCAAGCGCATGATAGCGAAGAGGCGATGCACGGTGGAGTCGCACGAACGCTCGGCAGGCTTAAGCAGTTTTATTATTGGAAACGAATGGCAGTGCAAGTTAAAAATTACATTGCTGCATGTGAAACGTGTAAGAAGGCGAAACATTCCACGCAGACGACCAGACCCACTATGGGAGCAGGGGTGTGCACGTCACGGTCAAAACAGAAGCTGTATCTGAACTTCCTGGGCAAATATCCACGATCCCGAAAAGCTAATACCTATATTCTGATAGTGTTGGACCACTTTACTAAATTTGTGTGGCTCACAGAGACAATAAAGTTCTCGAGGGAGGAACTCTTTAACACGTTTGGAGTACCGGAGATATTAAACACCGACAACGGGAAACAGTTTACCTCCAAGGAATTCGAGGAAATGATAATAAGACCAGTGGACAAAAACATGTATGAATTAGAGAACTAACGTGGCATTTGATGATGAGTTTTCCACGCCAAGGACTTGAAGCAGTGGTCGTATATTAAACTACGGATATCTACGACGCGGCCCGGCTAACTCATGATTGACGGATGAATAGGATAGGCTGGCTGAGAGAAGGTATCTCAGGGTGTGGGCGAGGGCCTGCGTTAGGCGAGAATGATCCTCAGAATCAAGACAAGGTCCACTTTTCACTTCTGTTTCCTGGTAATACCGAAAACCGAAGTGTGCTGTTATGGGCCAAATTAATAAATAACAATAAGGCTGTTATCGATGGAGCTGGCCCGTTAGCTAGAAAATTAGCTGGGAATTTGCGGAAAAAAACGAACAGAACAGAGCTAGTTCTGGGAGCGGTTCCGGTTCCGCGAACAAATTTGAATTTTTAGGAAATCTAAGAGAGTAGAGGAATTGAGTTTTTTTTTGGAAAAAAAGGAAGAGGAACATGAAAAGAAAAGACAAGAAATTGAGTTCGAGAGAACACGTGTAAAGCAGATAGTCGGAAGAAAAAAAAGACTGAACAAGTGCGTGTGTCAAGACGAAGCATCTCCAAATCCTTGAGGGCCAAGAATTACCAACGAGACGCAGGACGGACACCCACAGAAGCCAGCGACCAGCCAATTCGATGGTATCCAATCGGCCACCCAGATCCGGGTGCTCTAGTTTTTTTTAACTCCTCCATTTAACCTCAACATAAGGTCCTTAGAATAAGTTTTTTCATTTTGTTTATTATTATATATATTTCATTTATTTAATTTATATTTGTATACGTCCCAGTGGGACCCTGGTTAGGCTGGTTTGTTTAGTGATATTGTGAAAAAGTGAAATTGTTTAATACAAAATATAACTAAAATAAAAAGATACATGTCTGACTAGAGTCTTGTCTATGTGGGGGTGAGATAACGACAGAACATGGGGGCTACCCATGAGTACGGGGCCCAAGGTAAGGTGGGTAGATCCTAGCGAACATTCCAGCTGATTATTCTCCCAGTCCGAGTGTAACGTGTTTTTGTATCCATCCATCTAGTTCGAATCCTTTCCTGAGCCATCCAAGCTTGCCGGTGATCGATGATGGATTGCAGAAAATAATGTAATCGGATAATAACAAATGGCGCCCAATGAAAAAATAAAAATAAAAAGTTAACCAAAGAATGCAGTAACGGAAAAGTATAATAAATCAAATGTCTCAAATAATGCTAGCTTTAAAAATGGAAGAAACAAACCAAAAGTCCGTAGTTAGGCGGGTTGGTCCGCGATTGTTAAGAGTCATAGTTGCCACCGCTAATCAACTAACGTCTTCGTTCCAAGGTCGCGAAAAGCGAATCAGCATAGAAGCAATGCAGCCAAGAACCGTGGAGATGTCAAAAAAAATATCACATAGATGAAATAGATGAAATGAGGTGAAATGGAAGATGGGTACAGATAGAATAGGATTAAGTTCATGGGATTAAAGTTCTGGAATCATCTCACCTCCATTAACAAAGATAAATCTAAAAAGAAAGTAAACAAAAATAATTAAATAAACAAAGAGACAATCAGAACATAAAACAAATAGAAAGGAATGTCGGTAGAAGAAAGAGATAGGATATCAAAATTTAGAAAATATAGAGGAAGTTCGGAATACTTTAAGAAAAGAGGAGCAGAGGTAATGGGTCCGCCAGTAACCCGATCCCAAACAGAAAATCGCGCAGACTCGCGAATCTCAAACGTCTTACTGCCGACGAACTTCAACATATCAACAGACCTGAAAATCAACGAAGAGGAACGAAGAGAGGCAATCCCAAAACATAATATGGGAACAAGAATGCGTCACCAGGCGGCGGAAGGTGAATCATACATGGAACCGGAAAACCCACGGCCAGTCCTAACCACGGAAATCACATCGGCTATAAATCTAGCCCTAGCATGAGCGACAATGTCAGCAGAGAGCTCTCGATTGCAATCCCAAATTCGCCAGATGTTAGATTTTATGAAGCAGATTCGGGAGGCTGTTCAACGAGAGGCTCAGCAATTCATCACGACTAGATCCACAGCCTGGAATGCCAATAAGAACGGAACAGCGTCCCGAAATGGTACATTTGAATTTATATTTCGTCTGGAGCATTTACAGACGGCTTACCAAATTAAGTTGGGCCGAAGTACTGAGAGATTTCCACTACCTGGTAGAAGGATAGGCCAATGACTGGTACTGAATGCTCGGCGGGACCAGGAGATTGGCCGAATATGAAGCACGCATTGCAGCAGAGATTCCAGACGCAACGATCGAACTTTGAGCGGGAACGTGAGGTGAGAGAGAGGAGGCAGCGGACAAGAAAAAGTGTGGACGAATACATGCAAGCGATGTTCAGCCTCCGATCACGTTTAGAAAATAGCTTTTCGGACTATGACCTAATCAGAGTAATTAAGGTTAATATCAAAGACAATATATCGAAAATTATTTAACCAATATGAAAAACAAACCTGAAGAAGTTGCTGTAGGAATGCCATGAGGCGGAGAGATTCTTGGCAACTAGATGGTCTCGTGCATCGGGAGTAGCGGAGCCGCATAGAGTTCAGAGGGATCGGCATCAACTACATCGGCATCATATACAAATTCAACCGGCGCCGCGGGTGCAGACGTGTTTTTTTAATTTAAGTGAGCATTTTTTTTGGAAAAGCCATGTCCACCAATTCGGGCTCAAGCTCTCTCAATCCCCACCAGCAGCTACAAGAACTACTTGTACAACAACAACGTGAGCGTCGACTCTCGGTCCAACGCAACAACGCGTACTTTTCGGTGGTGTCGTAGACCCCACTGAATGCTACCGTAAGCAATAACACCGAAAGTGCAAGTGCCACTCAGCAATCCACAGCAATTTACCGTGGAGAGAGCAGTGTGCTTCTCCATCAATATCGATAACTGGGTCACCGATTCCACCGACCAGCACCGTCAGCTCGTTGACAGCAACTGTAACGTCTGCCGAAGTATTGACCTGCCTCAAGCCGTTAACGACAAGTCGCCCAGAGTCAGCCACGACAAGAAGCCCAACGCCTTCTGTCCAAACTGGAATGGATAGATATATTAAAATAACTAAGCGGAAGCTAAGCCCGCAAAAGAAAAAAATGGCAATACGCCGAAAATAACCAAACCAAATGAACGAGTAACACTTCTAAGCGGGAATCGTTTTAAAATTCTTGCCGATCAGCAAGACGATCAAGCCGGCGCTGTAGATAAAGTTAAATCGGCTAGACCACCCCCTTTATACATCCGTGGAGCCAACTGCAGCGTCCTGATTTCGAAGCTAGTAGAAAAAGTAGGGGCAAATAACTTTGTTGTAACCCTTCTCAACAGAGGTAACATAAAAGAAATTAAATGTCAAACCCAAACTGCATCATCGAAAAGTACCTCCGTAATGTTAACATCAACTTCTATACCTCCAGGTTGTGTTAAAGGGGATCGAGCCATCGGTCCCACTTCAAGAAATAGTAGACGCATTGGCCGAAAAAGGGTTTGCGGTTAAGTCCATTTTCAACATCATCAACAGGAATAAAGTCGCACAGCCGCTCTTTAAAATCGAGCTCCAACCAGATTGAAAGCCGTCGAAGCCAAATGAAGTGCACCCATTCTACAACCTTCAGCTCCTATTGCACAGAAGAATTACCGTAGAGGAGCCCCATAAGAGATTCCAACCACCGCAGTGTAAAAACTGCCAGGAATACAACCACACCTCTAACAATTGCAATCTTAGGTCAGTGTGTGTTGGCTGGGGCGAACATCATAAAGATGGCATTTGCACCAAGCACAGAAACAACGTCGCACTAAGACTATGCAGTAACTGTGGAGGGAACCACACAGCCAACTACAGAGGATGTCCTGTCTTCAAGGATCTTAAATCGCACCTAAGCGGGCGCAAACCCCCAGCTGGACCAAAAATCACCTTCAACGCCTCCAAAACTACACCCGAGGTATTCTTCGCCAAGGCTGTTAGATCATCTAACATGCCTGCTACAACCAATCCTAGTATATCCTTCGCTAGTGTACTCCGAACTGTACAGACGGAGCCCGCGAAAGAGACCCCGTCACTCCACCATCTACAGAATCCGCAACCTAGCGCACCAGAACTTGGCCAGCAAACTCCAAGTGGTTTAGAGGCCCTTTAGAGGCCCTATTGATCTCACTTAATCAAAACATGACCGCTTTTATGACCGTCATGCAAAAATGTAAGCAGGAACAGATGCGGAATCAAAACCTGCTTATCCAGCAGCTTTTCGAGAATAAACATTTGCAACTAAACTGCAACTATTCCTAGACTCAATTGAAATCGACATCATGCTGATATCGGAAACACATTTAACATCAAAAAATAATTTTCAAATACAAATCCGATTACTCTCCGGTGCTATTCACACTGTTAACAAGACCTCAAGTACTTGATCGCCCATATATGCCTACGAACAACAAAACAAATTGGCTTAAATTTAAAATGTACATGAGTGCCCACATTGACTGTTCGCCGAAACTGGACGCTGCAGAGGACATTGACATGTGCGTCTCTGCACTTGAGCCGATACTGGGAGCTGCAGCAAAAGTATCTACTCCACATGCCTCTACTTACGCTAAACCTGCCGTCAGGCCTACGAACCGGCGGATAGAACAATTAGTAACGGAAAAACGACGTCTAAGAAGAGAATGGCAGATTACTCGATCACCAGCAGTAAAACTTCGCCTAAGGCATGCCAGCCGCAACCTCTCCAAGGAGTTAAGACAAGAGGAAATCTGGGCTCAAAGGAAATACATAGAAAAGCTCAGTCCGTCCAGCACTAAACATCCTCTGTGGAAAGCCCACCCAACTTTAAGCGCTCCTACAGAGGCAGTTTCACCAATAAGGGCTCCAACCGGTGGATGGGCCCGCAGTGACGAAGAGAGGGCATCCGTACTTGCCACACATCTTAAAATCGTTTTCCAGACAAATCCAACATCAAACTTATTTATTTCCCCCTTCGAGCACATTAACGGATAGTGAGTACTCGGAACTCCAATCGGATGAGATCACTGCAGTTATCAAAAACCACATAAAGCCGATCAAAGCCCCTGGCCATGACCTAATCACACCGAAAATGATCCTAGAACTCCCTACCATCGCCATACAATACATCTGAAAAATGTTCAACGCTATAATAAGAATTGGTTACTTCCCAAGGGCATGGAAAAGGTCCACTATCATCATTATTCCTAAAGTGGGAAAGGACAAAACCCAACCATCATCCTATAGTCCAATTAGTTTGCTGCCATGTCATTCGAAGCTTTTTAAAAAGGTCCTGCAGATCCGTCTAAACTCATTTCTGGCATCGGAGAACACAATCCCTTCACACCAGTTCGGCTTTCGCAAAAAACATGGGACAATTGAACAAGTCAATCGTATAACATGGAAATACGAACAGCATTCGAACTAAAAGAATACTGTACGACTTTCTTCCCCCAGCAGATCCAAATGCCCAATACAAGCCTCCGCAAAATTTGACGAACACCTCAAGGTGGTAGAGGAATGGCTAGCAACCAAGAGCAGAAATGAAAACATGTTATATTTACGCTTAACAGAAGAAGCTGTCCAGCTCTAATGCTAAACAACGTACCAATTCCTCAAGCTGTGGATGTCACTTACCTTGGTATCCACCTAGACAGAAAACTAGCTTGGCGCAAGCACAACGAGGCAAAAAAGTCACAGCTTAAACTGAAAGCGAGTAGCTTACATTGGATCATCAATGCTCGGTTACCTCTACGTCTGGAGTATAAAGTCCTCCTATACAACTCCGTACTGAAACCCATCTAGACTTACGGTGCCGTACTATGGGGAACTGCAAGTACCAGCAATGTCGACATTATACAAAGGGCGCAGTCGAAGATTTTAAGATCAATCACCGGGGCACCGTGGTACATACGGAACGACAACATTCAAAATGATCTAAATATACCTAGCGTAAAATCTGAAATAGGTAGTCAACAACTAAAGTATTCTGCGAAACTGGATGTACACCCTAATGTTCTTGCCAATACCCTTACGCGAACTAATAATAGAACTCGTCTTAAAAGAAATGACAGACCAACCCAATAATAAATGATTAGGGCCGCCTGCAATATCCCCTGGATATATCTTAAGTACTAGATTAAGAAAAATATCTCAAACTTGTTGTTAGGCTCTAATTTAAGAGTAGATTCAACAATTATATATTAAACGTTTAAAAAAAAAAAAAAAACTACATGAACCGGTTTTGGCCGAGTCTGAAGGTCTTCGAGAGGAGTTGTTTGAAGCGGTGTATAAGCCAAGCGAAGGCAGCAAGGAGCGGCCAGAACTCGCCTGTTGGAACTGTACGGGGACGGGTCATACATTTTGGAAGTGCGTGAGTGTAGTTCGCAGTATATTCTGCTACAAATGCAGACTTCCAGAAGTAGTGTTACCCAAATGCCAGACAAGAATCGCGAGGCGGAGCAAAACGAAGAAGGAGTTGCGCTCAATGCCGCGGAAGAACGAGTGATATATTGTTAATAGATTAAGACCAATACATTACAAATTAAAAAAAAACCAACCAATTCTAGCGTTGAAGACATGGTATGGCTATTGCAATTCCGGAGTTCTTTAGCAAAGTCTGCTGATGGTAGAACTTGGTAGTTCTTGAAATAGCTCTACAGACAACCTGCTCACCTTTTTTTGTGTTGCCTTTGAAATAATCTTCTTTTGGAAGATTGACCTCGAGCCGGCTAAACTGCAAGGTTTGATTTAAAAAAAAAACAATATAATTTACCCATACCAGCATATTCTTCCCAACAAAGAAGGCAAGCGAGTCAAGCGTGTAAGAGAGCGGTACAGGCAACGAAGGGCAAAACGCCAGGAGGTTTGTTCTGCATTGGAAGCAGTGTCAAGGCAAAAAGAGAATCGCGCATTCGCTACGGTAAAAATGCAAGAGTTTCATGTAGAAGGTCTGCTAGACACGGAATTAACGGGAGCTTCAGTGAGTTTCCTGGGCAAATGAAGGGAAAGGCTGGTGAATTAACTGGAATTAATAAGAAAAACAAATTACTCTCAAGCACAAACGGCAGGAGGAATGAATCATGCGATAACGGGAAAGGTGGATGTGCGTATTACGTATCGAGGTAGAACACAAGAAATGAAGCTGTACCTATGCCCGTCGCTGCGTCAAAGGTTATACTTAGGCATAGATTTCTGGCGCAAATTCAAACTAGCAACGGAGCTTTTGGGAGTGGAGTTGTTCATCGAGGATGAGGAGTTCAATTCCAAAAAGGAGCCGGTGGCAGAAGTCTGTGGGAAGTTTCAGGCATATGAGAAGTGTGGACTCGGACGTACGACCTTAGAAGAGCACACGATCCAACTGGTGCAGGATACGGTGCCAGTGAAAGAGAGTTTCTATCCAGTATAACCACCAAAGCAGAAGCTCGTGTTCAAAGAAATCGATGAAATGCTCAAATTGGGAGTGATCGAATTGAGTGAAACAATAGGGTAACACTGGTGCAGAAACCTGGGAAAAATAGACTTTGCTTAGATGCACGGAATTTGAATAAGTTAACAATCAAAGAGGCCAAATCGCATTCTTTTCGCAGAAGCTACGAGGAGCCCAGCTAAATTATACGGTGACGGAGAAGGACTGTTTGGCAGCCGTCAAGGCGATAGAGAGATTGCGTCCATACGTAGAGCTTATGAAGCTTGAAGCAGTGGTCGTATATTAAACTACGGATATCTACGACGCGGCCCGGCTAACTCATGATTGACGGTGGAATAGGATAGGCTGGCTGAGAGAAGGTATCTCAGGCAGTGGGCGAGGGCCTGCGTTGGGCGAGAATGATTCTCAGACCCAAGACAAGGTCCACTTTTCACTTCTGTTTCCTGGTAATACCGAAAACCGAAGTGTGCTGTTATGGGCCAAATTAATAAATAACAATAAAGCTGTTATCGATGGAGCTGGACGTTAGCTAGAAAATTAGCTGGGAATTTGCGGAAAAAAACGAACAGAACAGAGCTAGTTCTGGGAGCGATTCCGGTTCCGCGAACAAATTTGAATTTTTAGGAAATCTAAGAGAGTAGAGGAATTGAATTTTTTTTGGAAAAAAAGGAAGAGGAACATGAAAAGAAAAGACAAGAAATTGAGTTCGAGAGAACACGTGTAAAGCAGATAGTCGGAAGAAAAAAAAGACTGAACAAGTGCGTGTGCCAAGACGAAGCATCTCCAAATCCTTGAGGGTCAAGAATTACCAACGAGACGCAGGACGGACACCCACAGGAGCCAGCGAACAGCCAATTCGACGGGATCCAATCGGCCACCCAGATCCGGGTGCTCTAGTTTTTTTTTAACTCCTCCATTTAACCTCAACATAAGGTCCTTAGAATAAGTTTTTTCATTTTGTTTATTATTATATATATTTCATTTATTTAATTTATATTTGTATACGTCCCAGTGGTACCCTGGTTAGGTTAGTGATATTCTGAAAGAAGTGAAATTGTTTAATATAAAATATAACTAAAATAAAAAGATGCATGTGCGAGTAGAGTCTTGTCTATGTGGGGGTGAGATAACGACAGATTAGTCCACAGAACATGGGGGCTACCCATGAGTACGGGGCCCAAGATAAGGTGGGTTGATCCTAGCGAACATTTCAGCTGATTATTAGTTCCAAAATCCGTCTCCCAGTCCGAGTGTAACGTGTTTTTGTATAATTTTTTTGTTACCCGATTAATCCATCTATCTAGGTCGAATCCATTCCTGAGCCATCCAAGCTTGCCGGTGATCGATGATGGATTGCAGAAAATAATGTAATCGGATAATAACAAATGGCGCCCAATGAAAAAATAAAAATAAAAAATTAGACAAAGAATGCAGCAACGGAAAAGTATAATAAATCAAATGTCTCAAATAATGCTAGCTTTAAAAATGGAAGAATCAAACCAAAAGTCCGTAGTTAGGCGGGTTGGGCCGCGATTGTTAAGAGTTATAGTTGCCACCGCTAAACAACTAACGAAGAAGCAGGTCCCAAAAAGCGAATCAGCATAGAAGCAATGCAGCCAAGAACCATGGAGATGTCAAAAAAAGATCACATAGATGAAATGGGTTGTCGAAATGGTAAAGGTCAATACTACGGGAAGATGGGTACAGATGGAATAGGATTAAGTTCTGGAATCATCTCACCTCCATTAACAAAGATAAATCAAAAAAGAAAATAAACAAAAATAATTAAATAAACAAAGAGACAATCAAAACATAGAATAAATAGAAAGGAATGTCAGTAGAAGAAAGAGATAGGATATCAAAATTTAGAAAATATAGAAGAAGCTCGGAATACTTTAAGAAGAGAGGAACAGAGGTAATGGGTCCGCCAGTAACTCGATCCCAAGCAGAAAATCGCGCAGACTCACGAATCTCAAACGTCTTACCGCCGACGAACTTCAACATGTCAACAGACCTGAAAATCAACGAAGAGGAACGAAGAGAGGCAATCCCAAAACATAATATGGGAACAAGAATGCGTCACCAGGCGGCGGAAGGTGAATCATACATGGAACCGGAAAACCCACGGCCAGTCCTAACCACGGAAATCACATCGGCTATAAGTCTAGCGCTAGCACGAGCGCCAATGTCAGCAGAGAGCTCTCGATTGCAATTCCAAATTCGCCAGATGTTAGATTTTATGAAGCAGATTCGGGAGGCGGTTCAAGGAGAGGCTCAGCAATTCACCACGACTAGATCCACAGCCTGGAATGCCAATAAGAACGGAACAGCGTCCCGAAATGGTACATCCTAGAATATGGGGTTTTTGTTTTTGATAGAGGATCAAAAGGAATGCCAGTGAATGAATTTATAGACGGAGCATTTACAGACGGCTTACCAAATTAAGTTGGGCCGAAGTACTGAGAGATTTCCACTGCCTGGTAGAAGGACAGGCCAATGACTGGTACTGAATGCTCGGCGGGACCAGGAGATTGGCCGAATATGAAGCACGCCTTGCAGCAGAGATTCCAGACGCAACGATCGAATTTTGAGCGGGAACGTGAGGTGAGAGAGAGGAGGCAGCGGACAAGAAAAAGTGTGGACGAATACATGCAAGCGATGTTCAGCCTCCGATCACGTTTAGAAAGTAGCTTCTCGGACTATGACCTAATCAGAGTAATTAAGGTTAATATCAAAGACAATATATCGAAAATTATTTAACCAATATGAAAAACAAACCTGAAGAAGTTGCTGTAGGAATGCCATGAGGCGGAGAGATTCTTGGCAACTAGATGGTCTCGTGCATCGGGAGTAGCGGAGCCGCATAGAGTTCAGAGGGATCGGCATCAACTACATCGGCATCATACACAAATTCAACCGGCGCCGCGGGTGCAGACGTGTTTTTTTAATGCACTCCGCAAAATTTAGTGTAAAAAATAAAAAGACCGCGTTTGCAAAAATCAGTCGCCTCAGAGACGCCTATTTACAATCATATTGCTATTAGTTTGTTCTAATAGCAATAAATACTAAGTTGCAACAACAAAGTGAGCACTTTTTTTGGAAAAGCCATATCCACCAATTCGGGCCCAAGCTCTCTCGATCCCCACCAGCAGCTACAAGAACTACTTGTACAACAACAACGTGAGCGTCGACTCTCGGTCCAACGCAACAACGCGTACTTTTCGGTGGTGTCGCCGACCCCACTGAATGCTACCGTAAGCAATAACACCGAAAGTGCAAGCCACTCAACAATCCACAGCAATTTACCGTGGAGAGAGCAGTGTGCTTCTCCATCAATATTGATAACTAGGTCACCGATTGCACCGACCAGCACAGTCAGCTCGTTGACAGCAACTACTGTAACGTCTGCCGAAGTATTGACCTGCCTCAAGCCGTTAACGACAAGTCGCCCAGAGTCAGCCACGACAAGAAGCCCAACGCCTTCTGTCCAAACTGGAATGGATAGATATATTAAAATAACTAAGCGGAAGCTAAGCCCGCAAAAGAAAAAAATGGCAATACGCCGAAAATAACCAAACCAAATGAACGAGTAACACTTCTAAGCGGGAATCGTTTTAAAATTCTTGCCGATCAGCAAGACGATCAAGCCGGCGCTGTAGATAAAGTTAAATCGGCTAGACCACCCCCTTTATACATCCGTGGAGCCAACTGCAGCGTCCTGATTTCGAAGCTAGTAGAAACAGTAGGAGCAAATAACTTTGTTGTAACCCCTCTCAACAGAGGTAACATAAAAGAAAATAAATGTCAAACCCAAACTGCATCATCGAAAAGTACCTCCGTAATGCTAACATCAACTTCTATACCTACCAACTAAAAAGCAGTAAAGGGCTCCAGGTTGTGTTAAAGGGGATCGAGCCATCGGTCCCACCTCAAGAAATAGCAGACGCATTGGCCGAAAAAGGGTTTGCGGTTAAGTCCATTTTCAACATCATCAACAGGAATAAAGTCGCACAGCCGCTCTTTAAAATCGAGCTCCAACCAGATTGAAAGCCGTCGAAGCCAAATGAAGTGCACCCATTCTACAACCTTCAGCTCCTATTGCACAGAAGAATCACCGTAGAGGAGCCCCATAAGAGATTCCAACCACCGCAGTGTAAAAACTGCCAGGAATACAACCACACCTCTAACAATTGCAATCTTAGGTCAGTGTGTGTTGGCTGCGGCGAACATCAGAAAGATGGCATTTGCACAAAGGACAGAAACAACGTCGCACTAAGACTATGCAGTAACTGTGGAGGGAACCACACAGCCAACTACAGAGGATGTCCTGTCTTCAAGGATCTTAAATCGCACCTAAACGGGCGCAAACCCCCAGCTGGACCAAAAATCACCTTCAACGCCTCCAAAACTACACCCGAGGTATTCTTCGCCAAGGCTGTTAGATCATCTAACATGCCTGCTACAACCAATCCTAGTATATCCTTCGCTAGTGTACTCCGAACTGTACAGACGGAGCCCGCGAAAGAGACCCCGTCACTCCACCATCTACAGAATCCGCAACCTAGCGCACCAGAACTTGGCCAGCAAACTCCAAGTGGTTTAGAGGCCCTATTGATCTCACTTAATCAAAACATGACGTCATAACGTTCATGCAAAACTGTATGCAGGAACAGATGCGGAATCAAAACCTGCTTATCCAGCAGCTTTTCGAGAATAAATATTTGCAACTAAACTGCAACTATTCCTAGACTCAATTGAAATCGATATCATGCTGATATCGGAAACACATTTAACATCAAAAAATAATTTTCAAATACAAAAAAATTTACCATCCAGACAACAAACCACCATGCAACAAACCATCCAGAAGGAATAAAACCGTATAAATCACTCGTTCCTCAACAGGTTTGAAACACAGCACCTACAAGTAACTGCTATAACCGTCCACACAAGCTGCGGCAACACTACACTAGTTGTACTGCTTACCACGCTTCTCAATCTCTGAAAATGAATTTACCAATTTCTTTAACACACTCGGAGATCGCTTCATTGCAGCAGGGGACTATAACGCCAAACATACGCACTGGGGATCTCGCCTGCTAAATCCTAAAGGCAAGCAGTTGTACAACACAATAGTCAACCCACTCAAGATGGATTGCGTCTCACCGGGTAGGCCTACTTATTGGTCTACAGAAAGTGCCTGACTTGATTGATTTCGCAGTAACCAAGAGGATTCCGCGTAATCGGAGCACTGCGGAAACACTGCTAGATTTAACCTCCGATTACTCTCCGGTGCTATTCACACTGTTAACAAGACCTCAAGTACTTGATCGCCCATATATGCCTACGAACAACAAAACAAATTGGCTTAAATTTAAAATGTACATGAGTGCCCACATTGACTGTTCGCCGAAACTGGACGCTGCAGAGGACATTGACATGTGCGTCTCTGCACTTGAGCCGATACTGGGAGCTGCAGCAAAAGTATCTACTCCACATGCCTCTACTTACGCTAAACCTGCTGTCAGGCCTACGAACCGGCGGATAGAACAATTAGTAACGGAAAAACGACGTCTAAGAAGAGAATGGCAGATTACTCGATCACCAGCAGTAAAACTTCGCCTAAGGCATGCCAGCCGCAACCTCTCCAAGGAGTTAAGACAAGAGGAAATCTGGGCTCAAAGGAAATACATAGAAAAGCTCAGTCCGTCCAGCACTAAACATCCTCTGTGGAAAGCCCACCCAACTTTAAGCGCTCCTACAGAGGCAGTTTCACCAATAAGGGCTCCAACCGGTGGATGGGCCCGCAGTGACGAAGAGAGGGCATCCGTATTTGCCACACATCTTAAAATCGTTTTCCAGACAAATCCAACATCAAACTTATATATTTCCCCCTTCGAGCACATTAACGGATAGTGAGTACTCGGAACTCCAATCGGATGAGAGCACTGCAGTTTTTAAAAACCACATAGTGCCGAACAAAGCCCCTGGCCATGACCTAATCACACCGAAAATGATCCTAGAACTCCCTACCATCGCCATACAATACATCTGAAAAATGTTCAACGCTATAATAAGAATTGGCTACTTCCCAAGGGCATGGAAAAGGTCCACTATCATCATAATTCCTAAAGTGGGAAAGGACAAAACCCAACCATCATCCTATAGTCCAATTAGTTTGCTGCCATGTCTTTCGAAGCTTTTTGAAAAGGTCCTGCAGATCCGTCTAAACTCATTTCTGGCATCGGAGAACACAATACACAAGATAACGACAGAACATGGGGGCTACCCATGAGTACGGGGCCCAAAGTAAGGTGGGTAGATCCTAGCGCACATTCCAGCTGATTATTTTCCCAGTCCGAGTGTAACGTGTTTTTGTATCCATCCATCTAATCCATTCCTGAGCCATCCAAGCTTGCCGGTGATCGATGATGGATTGCAGAAAATAATGTAATCGGATAATAACAAATGGCGCCCAATGAAAAAATAAAAATAAAAAGTTAACCAAACAATGCAGCAACGGAAAAGTATAATAAATCAAATGTCTCAAATAATGCTAGCTTTAAAAATGGAAGAAACAAACCAAAAGTCCGTAGTTAAGCGGGTTGGGCCGCGATTGTTAAGAGTCATAGTTGCCACTAATCAACTAACGTCTTCGTTCCAAGGTCGCGAAAAGCGAATCAGCATAGAAGCAATGCAGCCAAGAACCGTGGAGATGTCAAAAAAAAATATCACATATATGAAATAGATGAAATGAGGTGAAATGGAAGATGGGTACAGATAGAATAGGATTAAGTTAATGGGATTAAAGTTCTGGAATCATCTCACCTTTATTAACAAAGATAAATCAAAAAAGAAAATAAACAAAAATAATTAAATAAACGAAAAGACAATCAAAACATAAAACAAATAGAAAGGAATGTCGGTAGAAGAAAGAGATAGGATATCAAAATTTAGAAAATATAGAGGAAGTTCGGAATACTTTACGAAAAGAGGAGCAGAGGTAATGGGTCCGCCAGTAACTCGATCTCAAGCAGAAAATCGCGCAGACTCACGAATCTCAAACGTCTTACCGCCGACGAACTTCAACATGTCAACAGACCTGAAAATCAACGAAGAGGAACGAAGAGAGGCAATCCCAAAACATAATATGGGAACAAGAATGCGTCACCAGGCGGCGGAAGGTGAATCATACATGGAACCGGAAAACCCACGGCCAGTCCTAACCACGGAAATCACATCGGCTATAAATCTAGCCCTAGCATGAGCGACAATGTCAGCAGAGAGCTCTCGATTGCAATCCCAAATTCGCCAGATGTTAGATTTTATGAAGCAGATTCGGGAGGCTGTTCAACGAGAGGCTCAGCAATTCATCACGACTAGATCCACAGCCTGTAATGCCAATAAGAACGGAACAGCGTCCCGAAATGGTACATTTGAATTTATATTTCGTCTGGAGCATTTACAGACGGCTTACCAAATTAAGTTGGGCCGAAGTACTGAGAGATTTCCACTACCTGGTAGAAGGATAGGCCAATGACTGGTACTGAATGCTCGGCGGGACCAGGAGATTGGCCGAATATGAAGCACGCATTGCAGCAGAGATTCCAGACGCAACGATCGAACTTTGAGCGGGAACGTGAGGTGAGAGAGAGGAGGCAGCGGACAAGAAAAAGTGTGGACGAATACATGCAAGCGATGTTCAGCCTCCGATCACGTTTAGAAAATAGCTTTTCGGACTATGACCTAATCAGAGTAATTAAGGTTAATATCAAAGACAATATATCGAAAATTATTTAACCAATATGAAAAACAAACCTGAAGAAGTTGCTGTAGGAATGCCATGAGGCGGAGAGATTCTTGGCAACTAGATGGTCTCGTGCATCGGGAGTAGCGGAGCCGCATAGAGTTCAGAGGGATCGGCATCAACTACATCGGCATCATATACAAATTCAACCGGCGCCGCGGGTGCAGACGTGTTTTTTTAATTTAAGTGAGCATTTTTTTTGGAAAAGCCATGTCCACCAATTCGGGCCCAAGCTCTCTCAATCCCCACCAGCAGCTACAAGAACTACTTGTACAACAACAACGTGAGCGTCGACTCTCGGTCCAACGCAACAACGCGTACTTTTCGGTGGTGTCGTAGACCCCACTGAATGCTACCGTAAGCAATAACACCGAAAGTGCAAGTGCCACTCAGCAATCAACAGCAATTTACCGTGGAGAGAGCAGTGTGCTTCTCCATCAATATCGATAACTGGGTCACCGATTCCACCGACCAGCACCGTCAGCTCGTTGACAGCAACTACTGTAACGTCTGCCGAAGTATTGACCTGCCTCAAGCCGTTAACGACAAGTCGCCCAGAGTCAGCCACGACAAGAAGCCCAACGCCTTCTGTCCAAACTGGAATGGATAGATATATTAAAATAACTAAGCGGAAGCTAAGCCCGCAAAAGAAAAAAATGGCAATACGCCGAAAATAACCAAACCAAATGAACGAGTAACACTTCTAAGCGGGAATCGTTTTAAAATTCTTGCCGATCAGCAAGACGATCAAGCCGGCGCTGTAGATAAAGTTAAATCGGCTAGACCACCCCCTTTATACATCCGTGGAGCCAACTGCAGCGTCCTGATTTCGAAGCTAGTAGAAACAGTAGGGGCAAATAACTTTGTTGTAACCCTTCTCAACAGAGGTAACATAAAAGAAATTAAATGTCAAACCCAAACTGCATCATCGAAAAGTACCTCCGTAATGTAAACATCAACTTCTATACCTCCAGGTTGTGTTAAAGGGGATCGAGCCATCGGTCCCACTTCAAGAAATAGTAGACGCATTGGCCGAAAAAGGGTTTGCGGTTAAGTCCATTTTCAACATCATCAACAGGAATAAAGTCGCACAGCCGCTCTTTAAAATCGAGCTCCAACCAGATTGAAAGCCGTCGAAGCCAAATGAAGTGCACCCATTCTACAACCTTCAGCTCCTATTGCACAGAAGAATTACCGTAGAGGAGCCCCATAAGAGATTCCAACCACCGCAGTGTAAAAACTGCCAGGAATACAACCACACCTCTAACAATTGCAATCTTAGGTCAGTGTGTGTTGGCTGCGGCGAACATCATAAAGATGGCATTTGCACCAAGCATAGAAACAACGTCGCACTAAGACTATGCAGTAACTGTGGAGGGAACCACACAGCCAACTACAGAGGATGTCCTGTCTTCAAGGATCTTAAATCGCACCTAAACGGGCGCAAACCCCCAGCTGGACCAAAAATCACCTTCAACGCCTCCAAAACTACACCCGAGGTATTCTTCGCCAAGGCTGTTAGATCATCTAACATGCCTGCTACAACCAATCCTAGTATATCCTTCGCTAGTGTACTCCGAACTGTACAGACGGAGCCCGCGAAAGAGACCCCGTCACTCCACCATCTACAGAATCCGCAACCTAGCGCACCAGAACTTGGCCAGCAAACTCCAAGTGGTTTAGAGGCCCTATTGATCTCACTTAATCAAAACATGACCGCTTTTATGACCGTCATGCAAAAATGTAAGCAGGAACAGATACGGAATCAAAACCTGCTTATCCAGCAGCTTTTCGAGAATAAACATTTGCAACTAAACTGCAACTATTCCTAGACTCAATTGAAATCGACATCATGCTGATATCGGAAACACATTTAACATCAAAAAATAATTTTCAAATACAAAAAAATTTACCATCCAGACAACAAACCGCCATGCAACAAACCATCCAGACGGAAAAGCTCATGGCGGGACTGGTATCCTAATCAAAAACCGTATAAATCACTCGTTCCTCAACAGGTTTGAAACACAGCACCTACAAGTAACTGCTATAACCGTCCACACCAGCTGCGGCAACACTACACTAGTTGTAGTGAAAATGAATTTACCAATTTCTTTAACACACTCGGAGATCGCTTCATTGCAGCAGGGGACTATAACGCCAAACATACGCACTGGGGATCTCGCCTGCTAAATCCTAAAGGCAAGCAGTTGTACAACACAATAGTCAACCCACTCAAGATGGATTGCGTCTCACCGGGTAGGCCTACTTATTGGTCTACAGAAAGTGCCTGACTTGATTGATTTCGCAGTAACCAAGAGGATTCCGCGTAATCGGAGCACTGCGGAAACACTGCTAGATTTAACCTCCGATTACTCTCCGGTGCTATTCACACTGTTAACAAGACCTCAAGTACTTGATCGCCCATATATGCCTACGAACAACAAAACAAATTGGCTTAAATTTAAAATGTACATGAGTGCCCACATTGACTGTTCGCCGAAACTGGACGCTGCAGAGGACATTGACATGTGCGTCTCTGCACTTGAGCCGATACTGGGAGCTGCAGCAAAAGTATCTACTCCACATGCCTCTACTTACGCTAAACCTGCTGTTAGGCCTACGAACCGGCGGATAGAACAATTAGTAACGGAAAAACGACGTCTAAGAAGAGAATGGCAGATTACTCGATCACCAGCAGTAAAACTTCGCCTAAGGCATGCCAGCCGCAACCTCTCCAAGGAGTTAAGACAAGAGGAAATCTGGGCTCAAAGGAAATACATAGAAAAGCTCAGTCCGTCCAGCACTAAACATCCTCTGTGGAAAGCCCACCCAACTTTAAGCGCTCCTACAGAGGCAGTTTCACCAATAAGGGCTCCAACCGGTGGATGGGCCCGCAGTGACGAAGAGAGGGCATCCGTACTTGCCACACATCTTAAAATCGTTTTCCAGACAAATCCAACATCAAACTTATTTATTTCCCCCTTCGAGCACATTAACGGATAGTGAGTACTCGGAACTCCAATCGGATGAGATCACTGCAGTTATCAAAAACCACATAAAGCCGATCAAAGCCCCTGGCCATGACCTAATCACACCGAAAATGATCCTAGAACTCCCTACCATCGCCATACAATACATCTGAAAAATGTTCAACGCTATAATAAGAATTGGTTACTTCCCAAGAGCATGGAAAAGGTCCACTATCATCATTATTCCTAAAGTGGGAAAGGACAAAACCCAACCAAACTCTAAACTCATTTCTGGCATCGGAGAACACAATCCCTTCACACCAGTTCGGCTTTCGCAAAAAACATGGGACAATTGAACAAGTCAATCGTATAACATGGAAATACGAACAGCATTCGAACTAAAAGAATACTGTACGACTTTCTTCCCCCAGCAGATCCAAATGCCCAATACAAGCCTCCGCAAAATTTGACGAACACCTCAAGGTGGTAGAGGAATGGCTAGCAACCAAGAGCAGAAATGAAAACATGTTATATTTACGCTTAACAGAAGAAGCTGTCCAGCTCTAATGCTAAACAACGTACCAATTCCTCAAGCTGTGGATGTCACTTACCTTGGTATCCACCTAGACAGAAAACTAGCTTGGCGCAAGCACATCGAGGCAAAAAAGTCACAGCTTAAACTGAAAGCGAGTAGCTTACATTGGATCATCAATGCTCGGTTACCTCTACGTCTGGAGTATAAAGTCCTCCTATACAACTCCGTACTGAAACCCATCTGGACTTACGGTGCCGTACTATGGGGAAATGCAAGTACCAGCAATGTCGACCTTATACAAAGGGCGCAGTCGAAGATTTTAAGATCAATCACCGGGGCACCGTGGTACATACGGAACGACAACATTCAAAATGATCTAAATATACCTAGCGTAAAATCTGAAATAGGTAGTCAACAACTAAAGTATTCTGCGAAACTGGATGTACACCCTAATGTTCTTGCCAATACCCTTACGCGAACTAATAATAGAACTCGTCTTAAAAGAAATGACAGACCAACCCAATAATAAATGATTAGGGCCGCCTGCAATATCCCCTGGATATATCTTAAGTACTAGATTAAGAAAAATATCTCAAACTTGTTGTTAGGCTCTAATTTAAGAGTAGATTCAACAATTATATATTAAACGTTTAAAAAAAAAAAAAACTACATGAACCGGTTTTGGCCGAGTCTGAAGGTCTTCGAGAGGAGTTGTTTGAAGCGGTGTATAAGCCAAGCGAAGGCAGCAAGGAGCGGCCAGAACTCGCCTGTTGGAACTGTACGGGGACGGGTCAAACATTTTGGAAGTGCGTGAGTGTAGTTCGCAGTATATTCTGCTACAAATGCAGACTTCCAGAAGTAGTGTTACCCAAATGCCAGACAAGAATCGCGAGGCGGAGCAAAACGAAGAAGGAGTTGCGCTCAATGCCGCGGAAGAACGAGTGATATATTGTTAATAAATTAAGACCAATACATTACAAATTAAAAAAAAACCAACCAATTCTAGCGTTGAAGACATGGTATGGCTATTGCAATTCCGGAGTTCTTTAGCAAAGTCTGCTGATGGTAGAACTTGGTAGTTCTTGAAATAGCTATACAGACAACCTGCTCACCTTTTTTTGTGTTGCCTTTGAAATAATCTTCTTTTGGAAGATTGAACTTGAACCGGTCAAACTGCAAGGTTTGATTTAAAAAAAAAAACAATATAATTTACCCATACCAGCATATTCTTCCCAACAAAGAAGGCAAGCGAGTCAAGCGTGTAAGAGAGCGGTACAGGCAACGAAGGGCAAAACGCCAGGAGGTTTGTTCTGCATTGGAAGCAGTGTCAAGGCAAAAAGAGAATCGCGCATTCGCTACGGTAAAAATGCAAGAGTTTCATGTAGAAGGTCTGCTAGACACGGAATTAACGGGAGCTTCAGTGAGTTTCCTGGGCAAATGAAGGGAAAGGCTGGTGAATTAACTGGAATTAATAAGAAAAACAAATTACTCTCAAGCACAAACGGCAGGAGGAATGAATCATGCGATAACGGGAAAGGTGGATGTGCGTATTACGTATCGAGGTAGAACACAAGAAATGAAGCTGTACCTATGCCCGTCGCTGCGTCAAAGGTTATACTTAGGCATAGATTTCTGGCGCAAATTCAAACTAGCAACGGAGCTTTTGGGAGTGGAGTTGTTCATCGAGGATGAGGAGTTCAATTCCAAAAAGGAGCCGGTGGCAGAAGTCTGTGGGAAGTTTCAGGCATATGAGAAGTGTGGACTCGGACGTACGACCTTAGAAGAGCACACGATCCAACTGGTGCAGGATACGGTGCCAGTGAAAGAGAGTTTCTATCCAGTATAACCACCAAAGCAGAAGCTCGTGTTCAAAGAAATCGATGAAATGCTCAAATTGGGAGTGATCGAATTGAGTGAAACAATAGGGTAACACTGGTGCAGAAACCTGGGAAAAATAGACTTTGCTTAGATGCACGGAATTTGAATAAGTTAACAATCAAAGAGGCCAAATCGCATTCTTTTCGCAGAAGCTACGAGGAGCCCAGCTAAATTATACGGTGACGGAGAAGGACTGTTTGGCAGCCGTCAAGGCGATAGAGAGATTGCGTCCATACGTAGAGCTTATGAAGCTTGAAGCAGTGGTCGTATATTAAACTACGGATATCTACGACGCGGCCCGGCTAACTCATGATTGACGGTGGAATAGGATAGGCTGGCTGAGAGAGAGAGGCGAGAATGATTCTCAGACCCAAGACAAGGTCCACTTTTCACTTCTGTTTCCTGGTAATACCGAAAACCGAAGTGTGCTGTTATGGGCCAAATTAATAAATAACAATAAAGCTGTTATCGATGGAGCTGGACGTTAGCTAGAAAATTAGCTGGGAATTTGCGGAAAAAAACGAACAGAACAGAGCTAGTTCTGGGAGCGGTTCCGGTTCCGCGAACAAATTTGAATTTTTAGGAAATCTAAGAGAGTAGAGGAATTGAATTTTTTTTTGGAAAAAAAAGGAAGAGGAACATGAAAAGAAAAGACAAGAAATTGAGTTCGAGAGAACACGTGTAAAGCAGATAGTCGGAAGAAAAAAAAGACTGAACAAGTGCGTGTGCCAAGACGAAGCATCTCCAAATCCTTGAGGGTCAAGAATTACCAACGAGACGCAGGACGGACACCCACAGGAGCCAGCGAACAGCCAATTCGACGGGATCCAATCGGCCACCCAGATCCGGGTGCTCTAGTTTTTTTTTAACTCCTCCATTTAACCTCAACATAAGGTCCTTAGAATAAGTTTTTTCATTTTGTTTATTATTATATATATTTCATTTATTTAATTTATATTTGTATACGTCCCAGTGGTACCCTGGTTAGGTTAGTGATATTCTGAAAGAAGTGAAATTGTTTAATATAAAATATAACTAAAATAAAAAGATGCATGTGCGAGTAGAGTCTTGTCTATGTGGGGGTGAGATAACGACAGATTAGTCCACAGAACATGGGGGCTACCCATGAGTACGGGGCCCAAGATAAGGTGGGTTGATCCTAGCGAACATTTCAGCTGATTATTAGTTCCAAAATCCGTCTCCCAGTCCGAGTGTAACGTGTTTTTGTATAATTTTTTTGTTACCCGATTAATCCATCTATCTAGGTCGAATCCATTCCTGAGCCATCCAAGCTTGCCGGTGATCGATGATGGATTGCAGAAAATAATGTAATCGGATAATAACAAATGGCGCCCAATGAAAAAATAAAAATAAAAAATTAGACAAAGAATGCAGCAACGGAAAAGTATAATAAATCAAATGTCTCAAATAATGCTAGCTTTAAAAATGGAAGAATCAAACCAAAAGTCCGTAGTTAGGCGGGTTGGGCCGCGATTGTTAAGAGTTATAGTTGCCACCGCTAAACAACTAACGAAGAAGCAGGTCCCAAAAAGCGAATCAGCATAGAAGCAATGCAGCCAAGAACCGTGGAGATGTCAAAAAAAAATATCACATATATGAAATAGATGAAATGAGGTGAAATGGAAGATGGGTACAGATAGAATAGGATTAAGTTAATGGGATTAAAGTTCTGGAATCATCTCACCTCCATTAACAAAGATAAATCAAAAAAGAAAATAAACAAAAATAATTAAATAAACAAAGAGACAATCAAAACATAGAATAAATAGAAAGGAATGTCAGTAGAAGAAAGAGATAGGATATCAAAATTTAGAAAATATAGAAGAAGCTCGGAATACTTTAAGAAGAGAGGAACAGAGGTAATGGGTCCGCCAGTAACTCGATCCCAAGCAGAAAATCGCGCAGACTCACGAATCTCAAACGTCTTACCGCCGACGAACTTCAACATGTCAACAGACCTGAAAATCAACGAAGAGGAACGAAGAGAGGCAATCCCAAAACATAATATGGGAACAAGAATGCGTCACCAGGCGGCGGAAGGTGAATCATACATGGAACCGGAAAACCCACGGCCAGTCCTAACCACGGAAATCACATCGGCTATAAATCTAGCGCTAGCACGAGCGCGAATGTCAGCAGAGAGCTCTCGATTGCAATCCCAAATTCGCCAGATGTTAGATTTTATGAAGCAGATTCGGGAGGCTGTTCAACGAGAGGCTCAGCAATTCATCACGACTAGATCCACAGCCTGGAATGCCAATAAGAACGGAACAGCGTCCTGAAATGGTACATCCTAGAATATGGGGTTTTTAATTTTGATGGAGGATCAAAAGGAATGCCAGTGAATGAATTTATATTTCGTCTGGAGCATTTACAGACGGCTTACCAAATTAAGTTGGGCCGAAGTACTGAGAGATTTCCACTGCCTGGTAGAAGGACAGGCCAATGACTCGTACTGAATGCTCGGCGGGACCAGGAGATTGGCCGAATATGAAGCACGCCTTGCAGCAGAGATTCCAGACGCAACGATCGAATTTTGAGCGGGAACGTGAGGTGAGAGAGAGGAGGCAGCGGACAAGAAAAAGTGTGGACGAATACATGCAAGCGATGTTCAGCCTCCGATCACGTTTAGAAAGTAGCTTCTCGGACTATGACCTAATCAGAGTAATTAAGGTTAATATCAAAGACAATATATCGAAAATTATTTAACCAATATGAAAAACAAACCTGAAGAAGTTGCTGTAGGAATGCCATGAGGCGGAGAGATTCTTGGCAACTAGATGGTCTCGTGCATCGGGAGTAGCGGAGCCGCATAGAGTTCAGAGGGATCGGCATCAACTACATGAAGCGATTTTGGCCGAGTTTGAAGGTCTTCAAGAGGAGTTGGTTGAAGCGGTGTATAAGCCAAGCGAAGGCAGCAAGGAGCGGCCAGAACTCGCCTGTTGGAACTGCGAGAGTGCGAGAGTGTAGTTCGCAGTGTATTCTGCTATAAATGCGGACTACCAGAAGTAGTGTTACCCAAATGCCCCAAATGCCAGACGAGAAACGCGAGGCGCAGCAAAACGAAGGAGCAGTTGAGCTCCAGCATATTCTTCCCAACAATCCAGCGAAAAACGGAACTCAAGTAGACTGGTAGAGGAAACCAATAAGAAGAAGGCAAGCGAGTCAAGCGTGTAAGAGAGCGGTACAGGCAACGAAGGGCAAAACGCCAGGAGGTTTGTTCTGAAGCAGTGTCAAGGCAAAAAGAGAATCGGGCATTCGCTACGTTAAAAATGCAAGAGTTTCATGTAGAAGGTCTGCTAGACACGGAATTAACGGGAGCTTCAGTGAGTTTCCTGGGTGAAGGATGTGCAAGGCTGTTGAATTAACTGGAATTTATAAGAAAGACAAATTACTCTAAAGTCCAAACGGCAGTAGGAATGAATCATGCGATAACGGGAAAGGTGGATATACGTATTACGTATCGAGGTAGAACACAAGAAATGAAGCTGGTTATACTTAGGCATAGATTTCTGGCGCAAATTCGAACTCGCACCAGATTTTCTATGAGTGGAGGAGTTGTTCATCGAGGATGAGGAGTTCAATTCCAAAAAGGAGCCGGTGGAACCACATGTCCTCAACGAGACGCAACAAAAGGTCTTGGCAGAAGTATGTGGGAAGTTTCAGGCATATGAGAAGTGTGGACTCGGACGTACGACCTTAGAAGAGCACACGATCCAACTGGTGCAGGATACGGTGCCAGTGAAAAAGAGTTTCCATCCAGTATCACCACCAAAGCAGGTCTTGTTCAAAGAAATCGATGAAATGCTCAAATTGGAAGTGATCGAACTGAGTGAAACTGTAGTATATTCATACAAAGAATCATTCAATACAATGAGCTCTTAAATAAACAATTAAACATATACGCATTAAAATATATTAATGCACTTAAATATGTTTATATGTATGTATACATTGAAGTATGCATATAAACCTATTCACATAAACATACAATTAAGCATGAACATATATGTATATATATATATATATGTAAACATAGGCTAAGCAAAAGAATATTTTCTGAATAAAATCAATAAAAGCAACACAAACGTGTTCTTTATTTAAAACTCTTGAACCAAAGGAATCCGGTCACTACATGGCGACCGTGACAAGTGTGACATATATATATTTTAATACAATTTTAAATAAAAAAAATGTGATATCGATGCTGTTTACTTCGAGGGACCTGATTTTCCCAGGCGCCCAAGTGTGGTAGACAGACCGTCAACTACACCTACGAGGGATATTAAGCAGGACATTAATAACGTGTGGTAGGCAATACGCCCACTACACCGACGTTGGAGCATCAATTCACGAGAACGAGGCAAGGACAAAAACCAACAGTAAGTAGAGTGATGGGAAGAAAATCTGGTGTGGTAAAGAAACTGAAAGCCAGAAAGGCTGAAATTTTGAGGCTCCTAAACAGCCCAGATAGAATTAATAGGAATACCTCGATGAAATTACACGCCGAGAGAGAGTTTATAAAAAACCAATTGAATGAAACAAAAAATAAGGCCACAACCAAAATACCATACTCTACAATACAAAACGTGGCAAAGCCAAAATTAACCAGAGGGCCGGGGCTAACTTCGACCGCGTCAAAGTTTGTATACCCTTGCAAGTTTGTTAGTAACTCTTTTATCTAAACTAACTGTTTTATCTAAAAAGGGTAATGTTTGCGAAAGAACGGCCTTCAATCTTACCATAGGATATAACGAACTTTCTGATGAAAGTCACTGTTTTCGACCGAGCGTTCCTATGGGAGCTATATGATATAGTCACCCGATCTTGATCAAATTTGGCACAGTGGTTTATAGTTACAATAAACTTACTTATATTAAATTTCACGACAATAGCTTAAAAAGTAACGAAGTTATTGAGAAAATTCACTGTTCGTGACTTTGACGTTTGTATGGGAGCTATATGATATAGTCACCCGATCTTGATCAAATCTGGCACAATTATTAATAAGAACACAAAACTGACCAATACCAATTTTTATGGCGATTGCTGATAAAATAACGAAGTTATTGAGAAAAGTCACTGTTCGTGACTTTGCCGTTTGTATGGGAGCTATATGATATAGTGGTCCGATCCGACTGAATCCGAGATATACAAACCCTGCAGTATATACAAGCCTACGTGCAAAATTTCAGCTCTGTAGCTCTTACGGTCTAGGAGGAGTTCGCATCGATCCAGACGGACGGACGGACGGACGGACATGGTTATTTGAACTCGTCTCGTCGTGCTGATCAAGAATATATATACTTTATATGGTCGGAGATGCTTCCTTCTATGCGTTGCACACTTCTGACCAAAATTAATATACCCTTTTTGCAAGGGTATAAAAACGATTCCACAACCTGTAAAGGAAGTACCAACGATAAAAATAGTCTGCCCAAACGATTGCGAGGGACCACTATACTCACCATACTGCGAGTATACCTGTAGCCACTACTACGGGACTCCAAAGTAAAAGCCAATCCCCAAGGAAACAAAGAAGTGTCCCCCTACAATACAGTGGATTATCAAACCTGGTGCAATGACCGGCACCGGTACCGCCTGAGCCCATAGGCCCCGGACATCAGCAGCTGAACCTCAACCTGAATTTGACTACAAGTGTGAAAGGCAGGCCGCTTTTTACGCCATCGATGGAGCATCAGCGTGCCAACCAGCGACGACCAGCTGATGCTAGAAGCTAGTTGCAGCAAATTAAAAAAAAAAAAATTTTTACCAAACCAACTGCGCTGCGTCGCACATTTTTTTTTAGTGCACTGCGATGCATATTTTTTTTATATATAATTAAAACAAACTATGTACAATTGTGCAGCATTAAAAGCTGTCAAATTAAAGGGTGGCCTGAAAACCTCATGCAAAAATAGGCAGGGATATATGTAATAAAAAAGGGGAAAAAACCAACAACAAAAACATAAACAAAAAAATGTTTCCTTTTTGACTATGCAAATATTATTCAGTAAAACAAGAAAACAAACAAATTATGATAAAAAACAAACACATAAAAAAAAATTTTTTTTTTAAATAAAAAAAAAAAGAAAATCATTAAATATGCATGAATCCATAACATTTTTTTTTTTATATTTCAAATAATATTCGTATTCAAGCAAATAAGACCAAAGCTTGAAATATTTATGAAAAAAAAATTTTTTTAAGTAATTTCTAAACAAAGGTGTTGAGCTGTCTTTATGGGCTTTTGTTCCCTATTTTTTTCCCGTATTTGTTATATTCATTTTATTAAATTAAAATAGTCTCATATAGGATCGTAAGTCAGTGAGGTCATTATTAGAATTATAAAAAAAAAAAAATTTTTTTTTGGAAAACAATGACGACTCTTGATAATTATTTTGCAAGAATAAATGGTAGGCATCCCAGTATTGTCCAAGATTTAATTGAGGTTTTTAGGAATGAACAAATCATTTCACCACAAAACTCAATAAACTTGGTACAAATTAGGTCAGCTTACCTTAATATAACGGGAGAAGATTTCTCAGTTCAAGGAGGCGCTAGGGTACAGATGAGTTTCATCCTCACAGTACCATATGTATGCTGTTTTTCCAATGCAGCAGGCACATATCGTTTCTACGTAATGGAGGAACCGAGGCAGTAAGCCTAAACGACCCTTTTTACAAATACATCCTTATTAATAGGGCTAACAAGTTAGTGTAAAATATGGATAAGATAGAAACAAAAAAGCTACAAAAATATTTACCTGTCCGTGATTTCCTGATACAATCAGGTGAAACAAATCACAAATACAAGGAAATAAGGTATTGGATAGCCCACAACTACAAATTTAAAAGAAATATTGTAGATCTTATATCTATAGCTTATAGTAGATTGTTAGCTAAGACTCCTTTACATAAAGACGTTCCCGGATGGGTCCACGAACTTTTCAAGGACTCAATCGCGCTGATAGACATATCACAATCGAGTACAGAACCAATAGATTTAACAGACTCAGATGTAGAATTAATAGATATAGAACAGTAAAACCATAAACATTTTCGAAAATTTTGTTATGTTTAACACACTATGGTTACTTGGGATGATGTAATAGGAAAACTAGAATACACGCACAAGAATTAACTAAATCTTGTAAGTGCCTCTTGCAGAATAGAGAAACATCCCAAGACCCTGCAACCAAACACACGAAAATAATAACTGAGAAGCTACAAGCTATTAGAGTAGTATTACCTGAGCACTATAGCAAACTAAAGGCATGGCAATAAACAGCTGCAAATGCGTTCTACAGTGATTGCAAACAAAAAGCAATAAATGTGCTAAACAGACACAATATTGAATTTAAACAAACATCTGATTGCAAACGCAACTAATGGCTGATGAAGAAATAGGTCATCGAAATCATAAAATCAAAATTGAAAGGTCAAGCGGGTAAAACCCTAAGCTCTGAAACAACGATTAATGAAGTAATACGAAAACTATCAACAATCTTCAAGGGTGAATCAGTGGATCTTTTAACAGCAAAAATTAAAAATCTGCAGAGAAACCCCAATAACTGTGTTTCATACACAAAGGAGATTACTGAGTTGACCGACGCCCTTAAAGGCGCATATATTTCGGATGGTCTTACAACTGATCAAGCAATAAAATACACTACCAAAGTGGCAGTAAATGCTATGGTAAGTCATACCAAAAGTCAAAGAGTCCAGATTTTAATGGAATCAGGAAACTTTGATTCAGCTAAAGAAGCTATCACTAGATTTACCACTCTTTCAGTAGAGTCGGGCTCCACAGAAAGTTTCCAAAATAATACCATTTTTTATGCCTAGCATAATGACCGCGGTCGATGCCGCTATAACAATAATGGTAACTGGAGAAACAACTCGACTTGGAACAATAACAATTCGAATTGGAGCAATAACGATGCCCACAGAGCCCAATGAGGCCGAAATTATTCACGCTATCGAAGAGACGGCCGTGGAAATGGACACAATAATAATAGACAAAACACAAATAACCAACAGAATGGTTACAACAACACAAACGTCCGAATTACCCAAAGCGAACAGGGAAACGGACAAGCTCCTCCAAATGCTCAAAATTAAAAAATAAAGTCTATTCTATTAACCTAAGTCTTAATAATTTCGTATCATTTAAAAATGTTAAAACAAATAAGAAAATAACATTGTTAATTGATACCGCTGCAGACATTTCGATAATAAAAGAAAATTCTAATGTATTTCAGAAGGTAACATTTTAATTCCCAATCAGGAAATTAAACCGGGCGATTATGTTGCAAACACTATTGCAACAGCCGAAAGTACTTTTGTCCGATTCTTAAATACCACAGATAAATGCCAAATAGTAGGCTTTAACAATTTAAAATTTGAATCACTTTCGAAATACGATATAGTTCAAAATGCCAAAGATATAAGAAAAGAATCTGTAATTCATAAATTGAAGAAAAATTTCCCAACACTATTCAAAGACAAACTCGAAAAGTTATGCACTAAGTATAGTGATGTGTTCGGACTTGACACCGAACCGATCACAACAAATAATTTTTATAAACAAAAATTAAGACTTAAGGATGATGAACCGGTATATGTAAAAAATTACCGGAGTCCGCATAGCCAAATAGACGAGATCCAGCGACAAGTTGGAAATTTAATTGAACAGGGTATTGTTGAACTGTCTTTTTCGCCTTATAACAGCCCACTCTTACTAGTCCCAAAGAAAACACTTTCGTGATCTAAAGAAAAAAACTGGTTTAAGAATAAACATCGTGTTCATCTGAGATGGCTTCACCAAATCAGATGCACCAATGAAATATACAAAACGAAACAAAAACATAAGTAAATCATAAAATTCATATGACAATTATTGCTTAATACCAAACAAAACATGCATCCACACTCTGTGGAAAACACTTGAGATTATAACAGCGGCGCGGTATCAAGTAACCAGCGCTGAGCATGAAATATAAACAATTTTCAACCCCCGAAAACGTGGGGCATTAGAATAAGCATTTTTAAGAACAATTGTTGCTTCTTACAAGGGGAACTTCAGGTATGCGAATCACCGATTTGGATGAATTTTGGATATGTTGGAGAATACCCCGTCATTTGAAGCTGTGTGAAATATTTTGGCGCACTATTCTATATTTTCCTTATAAATCGTGTTTAAAGCTATAGCTTCGGTGACTTATAGGTAAAACGCAGAGAGGACTTCAAGCAGCTCGGCGGTGTAAGGGGTAGAGGTCCCGAGTAAAGTTGGAGAATCCCAGGTTCGAACCCCGCCCAAAACTAGTTAGTTTTGGATTTTCATTTTTTTTTTTTTTTTAATAATTATTTTTAAAATAGCAAAATAGGTCATTTGATGATTTGTAATTGGAAACATTTTTTATATACATATGTTGAAGCTTGTACGCTTGAGGAAATACTAGCTATACGCACGCCATTATGAACTGTACTTTGCGGGCAGGTTAAAAATATGTTAAAGCGAATGCAAAACTCCTCAAGTGCCTAAGAAAATCGAAAAATTTCATCAAGAGAAGACTGCATTCAATTAAAGTATAATCCCTTGTGCATTTCCACTTGTCATCCCTGATATTGAAGGGAATGCTCAAGTATGCATGGTTCGCTTCAAAGTTAATGATGAGATGTGATGAGATGAGATGAAAGAGTAATTTTCCAAAAATTTTATTTGGTTTGTTTCTTTCAAAATGATTTAAAGTTGGTATATTTTTGGACAAAAGCATAATTTTAGCATGATGATGTATGATGTATATCACAACAAAAAATGTGAGGACAGAAGTTAATTCGTGTATTCTACGTCTATATTCGTATATATTACATTTATGTTTTTTTAAAGGCATACAAAATTAATTACATCAAAAATCATCAAAAGACCTATTTAGCTATTTCAAAAAATAATTATTAAAAAAAAAAAAAAAAAATCCAAAACTAATTAGTTTTGGGCGGGGTTCGAACATGGGATTCTCCAACTTTACTCGGGACCTCTACCCCTTACACCGCCGAGCTGCTTGAAGTCCTCTCTGCGTTTTACCTATAAGTCACCGAAGCTATAGCTTTAAACACGATTTATAAGGAAAATATAGAATAGTGCGCCGAAATATTTCACACAGCTTCAAATGACGGGGTTTTCTCCAACATATCCAAAATTCATCCAAATCGGTGATTCGCATACCTGAAGTTCCCCTTGTTAGAGTTTAAGAGTTTTCCAATAAAATCAGGTCATATTTTGAATTCAACGAATGAAGACTGGGTTATTTTCCTTCTCTCCGGGAATCCCTAATCATTTTGGTCCTTCGAGTCGGATTCATTTTGGTCCTTCGAAAAAAAGGAACTCTGATTTGCCTTTGGCCTTGGCTCATTCACGCGTGCTTATGTTTGCGGATGACGTCAAGATTTGTTATTCATATAGTGATCCTTCTTTCCAACAGTACTTGCAATCAGATGTCGATGCGTTCTGTGAATGGTGCCACGTTAATTAATTACACTTTAATGCCTCCAAGTGCTCTTTTATGACTTTCAGTCGTTTGTCTCCGTTCCTAGCTGATTACTCTATTAAGTCTGTTCTGTTATATATCTTCAATTGTCAATAGAGCATGCAGTCTTCTTGGCTTCATTAAACGTTTGGCCAAAGAATTTGATGGTCCCTATGTAACAAAGGTTTTATACACCTCGTTAGTTCGCCCTACTCTAGAATATTGCTCGCCAGTGTGGAACCCTCAATATGATGTTCACCAGCGTAGTATTGAATCGGTACAGAAGCAATTCATTAAGTTCGCGTTACGCGGTCTTAATTGGGACCCGAGTCTTCACCTACTTTCTTATTCTGACAGACTTCTTCTTATTAATCTTCCTTCACTTTACAACCGTAGGCTCGAATTTGGTATTCCCTTTCTCCATAAACCAGTCAACAGCGAAGTCATTTCTACTAATTTACTAGATACGCTATATTTTTGTGTTCCCTCACGTCGGACCAGAAACTTTTTTCCTCTTCACCTTAATAGATGTCTGACTAACTATTCTCTTCACGAGCCTTTTCGTGTTCTTTGCCAATCTTTTAACAACCTTTCTCACCTTATTTCTCCTCATCTATCTGTCACTTCTCTTCGCGCTATACTTTTTAATTATCTACAGCGAAACCACTGAAAATATTCAGGACTGGATATTGGATTGGCTGCAACTCATCCCTGACCACATTGGCTGTGAATCGGGGCATAGCTGGCACCTTGTTGCAAATAAAACACCTCCACCGGGTCGGGGATGTTTAGTTGTGCATAAAGCTAAGCTACCTTCGTGTATTAATTATTACCTGTATTTTAGCTTAAGCTTTTTCGTCGACTGCTAATTTAGTTGACGTAAATAAACAAATATATAGACGTCGATTTTCCGTTACTAATTGTTCTATCCGCCGGTTCGTAGGCCTGACTTTTACGTTTAAGATATGTTTGTTGAATATACTCTTAAATTAGAGCCTAACAACAAGTTTGAGATATTTTTCTTAATCTAGTTCTTAAGATATATCCAGGCGATATTGCTGGCCCTAATCATTTATTATTGGGTTGGTCTGTCATTTCTGTTAAGACGAGTTCATTATTAGTTCGCGTAAGGGAATTGGCAAGAACATTAGTGTGTACATCCATTTTCGCAGAATACTTTAGTTGTTGACTAGCTATTTCAGATTTTACGCTAGGTTTATTTAGATCATTTTGAATGTTGTCGTTCCGTATGTACCACGGAGCCCCAGTGATTGATCTTAAAATCTTCGACTGCGCCCTTTGTATAATGTCGACATTGCTGGTACTTGCAGTTCCCCATAGTACGGCACCGTAAGTCTAGATGGGTTTCAGTACGGAATTGTATAGGAGGACTTTATACTCCAGACGTAGAGGGGACCGAGCATTGATGATCCAATGTAAGCTACTTGCTTTCAGTTTAAGCTGTGACTTTTTTGCTTCGATGTGCTTGCGCCAAGTTAGTCTTCTGTCTAGGTGGATACCAAGGTAAGTGACATCCACGGCGTGAGGAATTGGTACGTTGTTTAGCATTAGAGCTGGACAGTTTCTTCTGTTAAGCGTAAATGTAACATGTTTGCATTTCTGCTCGTTGACCCGGATAGCCATTCCTCTACCACCTTGAGGTGTTACTCTAATTTTGCAGAGGCTTGTATTGGGCATTTGGATCTGCTGAGGATTGCCGTGTCATCGGCAAAAGTGGACGTTGTAACTCCTAAACTCGTTGATAAGTTTACAGTGTACAGCAGAGTGAGCAATGGGCCGAGTACACTGCCTTGCGGTACACCAGCTTCGATTTCAAAGTCAGCCGAGACGGAGCCATTACATCTTACAGCGAATTTCCTATTGTAAAGGTAAGATTCCATGAGTTTGTGGGTGTACTGTGGAAGTTTCTGCCGGATTTTGAACATTAGACCCTCCAGCCAAACTCTGTCGAAAGCCTGGGCAACGTCGAGAAAGACAGCCGTACAGTATTCTTTTAATTCGAATGCTGTTCGTATTTCGGATGTTATACGATTGACTTGTTCAATTGTCCCATGTTTTTCGCGGCAGCCGAACTGGTGTGAAGGGATTGTGTTCTCCGATGCCAGAAATGAGTTCAGACGAATCTGCAGGACCTTTTCAAAAAGCTTCGAAAGACATGGCAGCAAACTAATTCGCCTATAGGATGATGGTTGGGTTTTGTCCTTTCCCACTTTAGGAATCATGATGATAGTGGACCTTTTCCATGCTCTTGGGAAGTAGCCAATTCTTATTATAGCGTTGAGCATTTTGCAGATGTATTGTATGGCGATGGTAGGGAGTTCTAGGATCATTTTCGGTGTGATTAGGTCATGGCCAGGGGCTTTGTTCGGCTTTATGTGGTTTTTAATAACTGCAGTGATCTCATCCGATTGGAGTTCCGAGTACTCACAATCCGTTAATGTGCTCGAAGGGGGAAGTACAAATGAGTTTGATGTTGGATTTGGCTGGAAAACCATTTTAAGATGTGTGGCAAGTACGGATGCCCTCTCTTCGTCACTGCGGGCCCATCCACCGGTTGGACCCCGTATTGGTGAAACTGTCTCTGTAGGAGCGCTTGAAGTTGGGTGGGCTTTCCACAGAGGATGTTTAGTGCTGGACGGACTGAGCTTTTCTATGTATTTCTTTTGAGCCCAGATTTCCTCTTGTCTTAACTCCTTGGAGAGGTTGCGGCTGGCATGCCTTAGGCGAAGTTTTGCTGCTGGTGATCGAGTAATCTGCCATTCTCTTCTTAGACGTCGTTTTTCCGTTACTAACTGTTCTATTCACCGGTTCGTAGGCCTGACAGCAGGTTTAGCGTAAGTAGAGGCATGTGGAGTAGATACTCTTGCTGCAGCTCCCAGCATCGACTCAAGTGCAGAGACGCACATGTCAATGTCCTCGGCAGCCCAGTTTCGGCGAACAGTCAATGTGGGCACTCATGTACATTTTAAATTTAAGCCAATTTGTTTTGTTGTTTGTAAGCATATATGGGCGATCAAGTACTTGAGGTCTTGTTAACAGTGTGAATAGCACTGGAGAGTGATCGGAGGTTAAATCTAGCAGTGTTTCCGCAGTGATCCGATTACGCGGAATCCTCTTGGTTACTGCGAAATCAATCAAGTCAGGCACTTTCTGTGGATCTGTGGGCCAATAAGTAGGCCTACCCGGTGAGACGGAATCCATCTTATTGAGTGGGTTGACTATTGTGTTGTACAACTGCTTGCCTTTAGGATTTACCAGGCGAGATCCCCAGTACGTATGTTTGGCATTATAGTCCCCTGCTGCAATGAAGCGTTCTCCGAGTGTGTTAAAGAAACCGGTGAATTCCTTTTTGGAGATTGAGAAGCGTGGTGGGCAGTACAGGGCAACCAACGTAGTGTTGCCACAGCTGGTTTGGACGGCTATAGCAGTTGCTTGTAGGTGCTGTGTTTCGAATTTGTTGAGGAACGAGTGTCTTATACGGTTTTTGATTAGGATACCAGTCCCTCCATAAGCTTTTCCGTCTGGATGATTTGTTGCGTAGAAGGTATATTTTGGTATTTGAAAATTATTTTTGATGTTAAATATGTATCCGATATCAGCATGACGTCGATTTCACCTGAGTCTAGGAATAGATGCAGTTCATTTTTGTGCTTGGAGATGCCGTTGGCATTCCAAAGACATAGACGTAGGGAAGCCATTATTTATTCTCGATAAGCTTTTGGATAAGCAGGTTTTGATTCCGCATCAGTTCCTGCATACAGTTTTGCATGAACGCCATAAAAGCGGTCATGTTTTGATTAAGTGAGATCAATAGGGCCTCTAGACCACTTGGAGTTTGCTGGCCAAGTTCTGGTGCGCTAGGATGCGGATTCTGTAGATGGTGGAGTGACGGAATACACTAGGATTGGTTGTAGCAGGCATGTTAGATGATCTAACAGCCTTGGCGAAGAATACCTCCGGTGTAGTTTTGGAGGCGTTGAAGGTGATTTTTGGTCCAGCTGGGGGATTACGCCCGTTTAGGTGCGATTTAAGATCCTTGAAGACAGGACATCCCCTGTAGTTGGCTGTGTGGTTCCCTCCACAGTTACTGCATAGTCTTAGTGCGACGTTGTTTCTGTCCTTGGTGCAAATGCCATCTTTATTATGTTCGCCGCAGCCAACACACACTGACCTAAGATTGCAATTGTTAGAGGTGTGGTTGTATTCCTGGCAGTTTTTACACTGAGGTGGTTGGTATCTCTTATGGGGCTCCTCTACGGTGATTCATCTGTGCAATAGGAGCTGAGGGTTGTAGATTGGATGCACTTCATTTGGCTTCGACCGCTTTGCATCTGGTTGGAGCTCGATTTTAAAGAGCGGCTGTGCGACTTTATTCCTGTTGATGATGTTGACAACAGACTTAACCGCAAACCCTTTTTCGGCCAATGCGTCTGCTATTTCTTGAGGTGGGACCGATGGCTCGATCCCCTTTAACACAACCTGGAGCCCTTTACTGCTTTTTAGTTGGTAGGTATAGAAGTTGATGTTAGCATTACGGAGGTACTTTCCGATGCGGAAATTGTCCTCAGTTTGGGTTTGACATTTAATTTCTTTTATGTTACCCCTGTGGAGAGGGGTTACAATAAAGTTATTTGCCTCTACTGTTTCTACTAGTTTCAAAATCAGGGCGCTGCAGTTGGCTCCACGGATGTATAAAGGGGGTGGTCTAGCCGATTTAACTTTATCCACAGCGCCGGCTTGAACGTCGCTTATCGGCAAGAATTTTAAAACGATTTCCGCTTAGAAGTGTTACTCGTTCATTTGTTTTGGTTATTTTCGGCGTGTTGACAATTTTTTTCTTTTGCGGGCTTAGCTTCCGCTTAGTTATTTTAATATATCTATCCATTCCAGTTTGGACAGAAGGCGTTGGCTGACTCTGGGCGACTTGTCGTTAACGGCTTGAGGCAGGTCAATATTTCGGCAGACGTTACAGTAGTTGCTGTCAACGAGCTGACGGTGCTGGTCGGTACAATCGGTGACCCAGTTATCGATATTGATGGAGAAGTACACTGCGCTCTCCACGGTAAATTGCTGTGGATTGCTGAGTGGCTTGCACTTTCGGTGTTATTGCTTACGGTAGCATTCAGTGGGGTCGGCGACACCACCGAAAAGTACGCGTTGTTGCGTTGGACCAAGAGTCGACGCTCACGTTATTGTTGTACAAGTAGTTCTTGTAGCTGTTGCTGGTGGGGATCGAGAGAGCTTGGGCCCGAATTGGTGGACATGTCTTTTCCAAAAAAAAGTGCTCACTTTGTTGTTGCAACTTAGTATTTATTGCTATTAGAACAAACTAATAGCAATATGATTGTAAATAGGCGTCTCTGAGGCGACTGAGAGCCCTACATAATTTTTGCAAACGCGGTCCTTTTATTTTTTTACACTAACTTTCGCGGAGTGCGTCTGCACGCGGCGGCGGTTGATTTTATGAGTGGTTAAATTGTGATTGAAATAATATTAATTGAACAACAAGAAATACCAACTTATTTTAACACGTCCGGACACTATGAAATGCAGCTACACACTGATTTATCCCTAGTAAATGCCTGTATAAGTGAGCGCAGTTGCCTGTAGCTACCTTAAAATTAAGTCTTATATTAGTCGGGGTATTTATTATGTGCAGCATCTCTAAACTATAACTTTTATTGTAGTGTTGTTCTTGGTCTATTATGTTTGCTTCGTCAAAATTTGATGAATGTCCACTAGCGGCACAGTGGGCCATATGAGCCGTTTTTTGTATGTTGGAGTGTTGACGAAGTTTGAAGTCAGATCTGTGTTGTGATAGTCTAGGTTTTAGCCTCGATTTGGTTGTCCCTATATACATTTTATTACAGTTTTCTTCATTGGTTCTGTTATATGTCCATTATATCACTCTTGCTTTTTGTCCTGTTGAATATACTCCGTAACGTGTTGTTGGGTTTGTGTGCTATCTGTATTTTTTCTGTGTCGTAGCTATCCGAGTTTGCTAATCTTTTCGACTATTGTGGGACATGTCTTTCGGACATAAAGCGTTTTGTTATGGGTTCTCTATTTGTTTTATTGTTTTGAGTTTTTAGTGTTGTCCTTATGCTGTGGTTTGGAAAGTCATTATCCTTTAAAATTCGTCTTATTTGTTCCTTCGCTTCCTCATGAAAAATTGGGTCCGACATGTTAAGCATCGGTTGTATTCAACCTCTTGCTGTACCCATTGTCGTCGATTTCAGATGTTTTTCTTCAAAATGGAGTAAAGTATGGTGTTCCTTTCTGCACAATGAACAGACCACTTCATTAGCGCACACCTTATTGCTTGAATGGTTCAAGCATCTTATGCAAAGCTGCACTTTTTTGGCTGTTTCATACCTTTCAGTAGGTGTCAAACCTTTAAACTTATAGCACTTATATGCTTTGTGCCCGTCAATTTTGCAAATCGGACATTTATCTTCGACTTCCGCGTAATTTAAAACAGTTTGTAGCGGTTTTTTCTCTTCCTTTCTCACTTAGCGAGCAATATCTTTGCTCTAAGTATTCCATCACATCAGATAGCATTTGAATTTGCCTTGTTTTTCTAATCTGACTCTCATACAATTGTAGAGCCTCTCTGTCAAATTTCCTTAGTAGGATTTGTGCGAATATGACGTCAGTTTTATCGGACAAATTTGCTTTTATTTTAATTAAGTAAACTGACTCATTAACTATGTCAATCACTCCTTTAACACTTTTTGCGGAATCATTGTTGATCATCGGTAAATCAACGATCCGACTTAATTGTTCGGAAAATACCCTCCGATTATTTTCATACCGCTTCTTTAATAATTCCCAAGCGGCACTATAATTGTCAGTTGAACCTGACAATAGATGGGCTACCATGCTCATGGCTTCGCCCTTTAACGCGGATTTCAAATAGTTTAATTTAAGCGTAAGACTTAGATCCTCTCTTTTTTCAATCAGTTCCGTGAATAATTCTACAAACAAGTCCCATTCTCTTGGCTCTCCAGAAAATGTGGGTACTTCTATTTTTGGCAACACTGGTAGTTCACCTCTCACGGCAACATTCTCAACTTTCAAATTTTTCTGATCATTTATTTTCTCTTCTAATGCTACCAAGGTATTCTGAAGTCCATAGTCAACAGCATCAGGACGAATCATGAATTTCAACTCAAAACACCCCAAGACGATGATAATAAATACAGCAAGGAGCTGTATCCAACGGATGCTAAACATTTCGGATAAAATATACCATGAAGAAACGAAGAAGGAAATAATAAATATTTAAAAGGACAACGATTTTCCGGATAACGTAATCAAGACATTGTTCAAAAAACATAAATCCCCCATTGACAAAACTAAGAATGAGAATACCTACTTATCCGTCACTTATGTACCTAAATTATCAGAAAGACTATCACATTCGGATTGTTATGACAAAGCTGGAATAAAAATAGCACACAAACCTGACAATACCCTCAAACATATATTCAACAAAACAAAATCCAAGATAGAGTTGACAAATAGAAGCAATGTAATATACAAAATTCCATGCAATGGACAAGGAAACATACCGTGCAACAAGATTTACATAGGGACGACAAAATCGAAATTAAAAACTAGGATTTCCCAACACAAATCTGACTATAAAATGAGACATTATACAGATACACCAAAAACAGCACTAATGACACACTGTGCAACTAGTGGCCATGCACCGAATTTCGAAGAGACAACAATATTAGATGAAGAGCGGCATTACAACAAAAGGTTCATTATAGAGATGCTACATATTATCAACACTCCGAGCGCCACACGACTTAACTTCAAGACGGATACCGACAACTGCGCTCATATATACAGACATTTACTTGACAATAATTAGTTTTTAACTCCACGTCGAACGGTGCTGACGTGTTAATCAATGTATGTTAAAAGATGTTAAGTGTCATATAATTGTTAACATCTTCATGTCATATAATTGTTAAATGTTTCTTGTATTCTATTGTAGTTGCCCTGAAGACGGTTGCCGCTACGCAACCGAAATATATCGGAAAAAGAAAATTAAAAACTATATTTTGTTTTATTTGGAACAAATGACCTGAAGCCTGAGAAAATCTTAAGATAATAACACAAAGGTCGCAAAAACTACCACATTAGTTCATATTTTGAATTCAACGAAAGAAGACTGGGTTTTTTTCCTTCTCTTCGAGAATCCCTATTCATTTTGGTCCTTCGAAAAAAGGAACTCTGCAGTTTTCCCCCACCAGTGGTAAGACACTCAGAGAGTGAATCAGCTCCTTGAAGTCTGAATTCTTATACAAGTGTAAATGCTAAGGTCAGCTAAAAGTACCAAAAATAAAATAACTCTTGTTTTCCCCCACCAGTGCACTGTCGACGGAAAGCCCGATTTTTTGGCATATTTTGAAGATAGAGAGTTGAAACTTGGTACAGGTGATACTAATATCATACATAGTAAGCCTTTAAGCCACTCAGACTGCCCACATAAGTAATCTTGCTAATGAGCTATTTTTCAATTTAATAATTAGTACAAAATTTATTTAAAAAAACATATTAATAACAAAAAATAAAATATCCAATACATAACAATATTATTTAAATATATTCATTATTAGAATTCCTAAACATTTAATATGGACTATAATTTGAGTTTGACTCCTCATCGCTAGCATCATTATTTTTTCGAATGAAGTCGTGAATAGTAGCAGCTTTTTATACCCTTGCAGAGGGTATTATAAAATTGGTCAGATGTTTGTAACGCACAGAAGGAGACGTTTCCGACCCCATAATATATTCTTGATCAGCATGAGAAGCTGAGTCGATATAGCCATGTCCGTCTGTCCGTCCGTCCGTCCGTCTGTGCAAATCAACTTCACGCTGTCATCTTAAGAGCTATCGGAATGAAATTTTATATTTGAGCTACTTTTAGCCGGGAGATAATAGAGTATGAAAATTGTCAGGATCGGACTACTATATCATACAGCTCTAGAACAAAAATTTTTGCAAAAATTGGAGTATCCCCATGAAATTTACCAATATAATAGAATTTGATATAAAATCTCAGATCCCAAAATTTGAGTTTGATCGGATAAATAGAACACAAGTTACAGTCAATACAAATCGGTTCTACGTCATCAGCAAATCAAACAGAGCATGTGCATACGCACACACAGACGTAGCGCTACACGTATGTATGTATGTATGTGTATGCGTGTTGTGCTTTGCTTAAAAATTTGTAGTAAAGAGAGAAATAATTTGAATGTTTTGTTTGTGTGTTGATGAATTGAATTGCAAGGAAAGAAATTTCAAAATGTAAAAAAATTATTGCCAAGGACTGCAAGGGTATATAAACTTCGGCATTGCCGAAGTTTGATATTTTATTTATCGACTCTTTTTGTTGATCGTCTATATTTTTGCTGCCGATATGATCAACAATCCAATCATAAATTGATTCTTTTTTGTTTGTGTTGTTGCGCCATACATCAAGCAACTGTGCATTGCTGAGTTCAAAAGTGGCTGCAATATGTGTTATGTGCAAAGAGGGATGCAAGTAGACGCAAATAAGATTATTACCTCGAACAAGTTTGTACTTTTATTAATGACTTCACATATTTACTTTTTGGCCGGGAGTGGCCGGATATTAGTTCTACTCCATAATTCACGTGGACTCGGGTCTAGTTTTCAAGAAAAACATATACTACAACATAAGACACATGTACAACATTGAACAAATACTACACAATTCTAAAATGAAATTTATATTAAGCATACCTGGCTCTGTATTATGTAATAGGTAATTATTTTATTAATGTTTACTTTCTCTAAAATAAGTCACCTCAAACTTGAGCAAATTTATAAAGCTTGCAAATGTAAACAAAGATCTGAGCAAATGCTTGTCTTTGGGACCCTGGTTCTCATATAGAGATGCAACAACTAATCTATAGTTCATCGATATATTGTGCTTAGAGTGTCTAGTTTCTAAATAAATAACAAAAGGCACCATATCGTTCCATGATTTTTTAGACTTTATGCCAAAAAATCGGGCTTTCCGTCCACAGTGCAGTGGTAAGAGACGGAGTATAAAACAAAAAGCAAAATATTGCTTAATAAACCACTAGTGGTAAGAGACAGTATAAAACAAAAAGCAAAATATTGCTTAATAAATATAAAGTACGTGCGTCCGTTTATAAAGACAGTCTGGCTAGTGGAGCAACTGTGGTATTTTCGGCGGCGGGAGTATTTTTGTGTGTGGCATATTCGAAGCCCTAATATCGAAAAAATGTTAACTAGTGTATATACACTATATATAGTTGCATGTCGGCAACTACAAACAGCAAGATAGTTACAAAGAAGAGCTACCGGTACCGCCTGAGCCAGTAGCGGATCCACGGTGGTGAAATAGGGTAAATTCCCACCCACCTCCTATTGCATACAAGATTAAGTCAGTTAGAAGCAAAAAAAAAACAAATTTAAACGCCGCCGCGTGCAGACGTGTTTTTTAATGCACTTCGCAAAATTTTGTGTAAAACATAAAAAGACCGCGTTTGCAAAAATTGTGTGGGGCTCTCAGTCGCCTCAGAGACGCCTATTTACAATCATATTGATATTAGTTTGTTCTAATAGCAATAAATACTAAGTTGCAACAACAAAGTGAGCACTTTTTTTGGAAAAGCCATGTCCACCAATTCGATCCCAAGCTCTCTCGATCCCCACCAGCAACAGCTACAAGAACTACTTGTACAACAACAACGTGAGCGTCGACTCTTGGTCCAACGCAACAACGCGTACTTTTCGGTGGTGTCGTAGACCCCACTGAATGCTACCGTAAGCAATAACACCGAAAGTGCAAGCCACTCAGCAATCAACAGCAATTTACCGTGGAGAGCGCAGTGTACTTCTCCATCAATATCGATAACTGGGTCACCGATTGTACCGACCAGCACCGTCAGCTCGTTGACAGCAACTACTGTAACGTCTGCCGAAATATTGACCTGCCTCAAGCCGTCAACAACAAGTCCCCCAGAGTAAGCCACGTCAAGAAACCCAACGCCTTCTGTCCAAACTGGAATGGATAGATATATTAAAATAACTAAGCGGAAGCTAAGCCCGCAAAAGAAAAAAATTGTCAACACGCCGAAAATAACCAAAACAAATGAACGAGTAACACTTCTAAGCGGAAATCGTTTTAAAATTCTTGCCGATAAGCGACGTTCAAGCCGGCGCTGTGGATAAAGTTAAATCGGCTAGACCACCCCCTTTATACATCCGTGGAGCCAACTGCAGCGCCCTGATTTTGAAACTAGTAGAAACAGTAGAGGCAAATAACTTTATTGTAACCCCTCTCCACAGGGGTAACATAAAAGAAATTAAATGTCAAACCCAAACTGAGGACAATTTCCCCATCGGAAAGTACCTCCGTAATGCTAACATCAACTTCTATACCTACCAACTAAAAAGCAGTAAAGGGCTCCAGGTTGTGTTAAAGGGGATCGAGCCATCGGTCCCACCTCAAGAAATAGCAGACGCATTGGCCGAAAAAGGGTTTGCGGTTAAGTCTGTTGTCAACATCATCAACAGGAATAAAGTCGCACAGCCGCTCTTTAAAATCGAGCTCCAACCAGATGCAAAGCGGTCGAAGCCAAATGAAGTGCATCCAATCTACAACCCTCAGCTCCTATTGCACAGATGAATCACCGTAGAGGAGCCCCATAAGAGATACCAACCACCTCAGTGTAAAAACTGCCAGGAATACAACCACACCTCTAACAATTGCAATCTTAGGTCAGTGTGTGTTGGCTGCGGCGAACATAATAAAGATGGCATTTGCACCAAGGACAGAAACAACGTCGCACTAAGACTATGCAGTAACTGTGGAGGGAACCACACAGCCAACTACAGGGGATGTCCTGTCTTCAAGGATCTTAAATCGCACCTAAACGGGCGTAATCCCCCAGCTGGACCAAAAATCACCTTCAACGCCTCCAAAACTACACCGGAGGTATTCTTCGCCAAGGCTGTTAGATCATCTAACATGCCTGCTACAACCAATCCTAGTGTATTCCGTCACTCCACCATCTACAGAATCCGCATCCTAGCGCACCAGAACTTGGCCAGCAAACTCCAAGTGGTCTAGAGGCCCTATTGATCTCACTTAATCAAAACATGACCGCTTTTATGGCGTTCATGCAAAACTGTATGCAGGAACTGATGCGGAATCAAAACCTGCTTATCCAAAAGCTTATCGAGAATAAATAATGGCTTCCCTACGTCTATGTCTTTGGAATGCCAACGGCATCTCCAAGCACAAAAATGAACTGCATCTATTCCTAGACTCAGGTGAAATCGACGTCATGCTGATATCGGATACATATTTAACATCAAAAATAATTTTCAAATACCAAAATATACCTTCTACGCAACAAATCATCCAGACGGAAAAGCTTATGGAGGGACTGGTATCCTAATCAAAAACCGTATAAGACACTCGTTCCTCAACAAATTCGAAACACAGCACCTACAAGCAACTGCTATAGCCGTCCAAACCAGCTGTGGCAACACTACGTTGGTTGCCCTGTACTGCCCACCACGCTTCTCAATCTCCAAAAAGGAATTCACCGGTTTCTTTAACACACTCGGAGAACGCTTCATTGCAGCAGGGGACTATAATGCCAAACATACGTACTGGGGATCTCGCCTGGTAAATCCTAAAGGCAAGCAGTTGTACAACACAATAGTCAACCCACTCAATAAGATGGATTCCGTCTCACCGGGTGGGCCTACTTATTGGCCCACAGATCCACAGAAAGTGCCTGACTTGATTGATTTCGCAGTAACCAAGAGGATTCCGCGTAATCGGATCACTGCGGAAACACTGCTAGATTTAACCTCCGATCACTCTCCAGTGCTATTCACACTGTTAACAAGACCTCAAGTACTTGATCGCCCATATATGCTTACAAACAACAAAACAAATTGGCTTAAATTTAAAATGTACATGAGTGCCCACATTGACTGTTCGCCGAAACTGGGCTGCCGAGGACATTGACATGTGCGTCTCTGCACTTGAGTCGATGCTGGGAGCTGCAGCAAGAGTATCTACTCCACATGCCTCTACTTACGCTAAACCTGCTGTCAGGCCTACGAACCGGTGAATAGAACAGTTAGTAACGGAAAAACGACGTCTAAGAAGAGAATGGCAGATTACTCGATCACCAGCAGTAAAACTTCGCCTAAGGCATGCCAGCCGCAACCTCTCCAAGGAGTTAAGACAAGAGGAAATCTGGGCTCAAAAGAAATACATAGAAAAGCTCAGTCCGTCCAGCACTAAACATCCTCTGTGGAAAGCCCACCCAACTTCAAGCGCTCCTACAGAGACAGTTTCACCAATACGGGGTCCAACCGGTGGATGGGCCCGCAGTGACGAAGAGAGGGCATCCGTACTTGCCACACATCTTAAAATGGTTTTCCAGCCAAATCCAACATCAAACTCATTTGTACTTCCCCCTTCGAGCACATTAACGGATTGTGAGTACTCGGAACTCCAATCGGATGAGATCACTGCAGTTATTAAAAACCACATAAAGCCGAACAAAGCCCCTGGCCATGACCTAATCACACCGAAAATGATCCTAGAACTCCCTACCATCGCCATACAATACATCTGCAAAATGCTCAACGCTATAATAAGAATTGGCTACTTCCCAAGAGCATGGAAAAGGTCCACTATCATCATGATTCCTAAAGTGGGAAAGGACAAAACCCAACCATCATCCTATAGGCGAATTAGTTTGCTGCCATGTCTTTCGAAGCTTTTTGAAAAGGTCCTGCAGATTCGTCTGAACTCATTTCTGGCATCGGAGAACACAATCCCTTCACACCAGTTCGGCTGCCGCGAAAAACATGGGACAATTGAACAAGTCAATCGTATAACATCCGAAATACGAACAGCATTCGAATTAAAAGAATACTGTACGGCTGTCTTTCTCGACGTTGCCCAGGCTTTCGACAGAGTTTGGCTGGAGGGTCTAATGTTCAAAATCCGGCAGAAACTTCCACAGTACACCCACAAACTCATGGAATCTTACCTTTACAATAGGAAATTCGCTGTAAGATGTAATGGCTCCGTCTCGGCTGACTTTGAAATCGAAGCTGGTGTACCGCAAGGCAGTGTACTCGGCCCATTGCTCACTCTGCTGTACACTGTAAACTTATCAACGAGTTTAGGAGTTACAACGTCCACTTTTGCCGATGACACGGCAATCCTCAGCAGATCCAAATGCCCAATACAAGCCTCTGCAAAATTAGAGGAACACCTCAAGGTGGTAGAGGAATGGCTATCCAAAAAAGTTGAGATTTGCACAAGATGAAATGGTCTGTTCATTGTGCAGTAAGGGACACCATACCTTACTCCATTTAGAAGAACAACAGGAGAGTGTTAATACTTGTGTAACAGCATAACCGACACTGTTGACCACAGCTGTAAAACAATTAAAAAATGTACATGGAGGATATAACACTCTAAGAGTTCTTATTGATAGTGGTTCACAGAGCACCATTTTGACTGAAGAGGCCGCTCAAATATTGAAATTACTTAAAATTAAATAATATACAAATTAAGTGGCGTTTCCTGAATAAAATCCAAAAAATCAAAATAGAAAGTAAAAATAATCAAACATCATCAAACATTATACGACGACACGAACAATACACTATCGCTCATCTGCGCTGCCTTGGACTTCAAAAAATCGGCAAGGGTGCCAATTTGTGGATCGCTCTTTTGTAAATCGACCCTTCTGACGTTCTAACGTCGACGACCCCGATTGCGCCGTCCGGCGCGACGCTTGTGGCCACCACTCGAGCCGTCATCCACTGCTGCGGCGGTAGATTGTCCTTTGCGACGAGGACGAGTTCTCCCGAGGATGGGTCTCCGCTCGTGCCACTTGGCTCGTGTTTGGAGCCGTAGCACATACTACCGGTACAATCGCTGCCAGAACGCCCGCTTCAGCGACGAGACAGCTCATATAGACGAGTCATAGAACAACTATCGAGCAAAGCTCTGGCCAGCACGAAATCACCAGCTTTTGTTCTAACGCCAACGACTGCAGTAGCAAGAATCTCATTCTTCGGAGCCGTCATGTAACATGTGAGGTGGAAAGTTGTTCGTCTTGTGAAGGTGGTGTTAACGCTAAACCACTGTTGACTGTGTATATGTGCAGCAACGTATGATGCGACTTGTTGCATACATGATACTTTTTTTGCGGTGCACTTAGCGACAGTGTACCCCTTCCGAAGACAGTTAAGACAAAGCGGGACGGATTTTGCAAAATCAAAACGTTGTTTCACCGACAACGCTGAAAACGACGGGCAACTAGTTATACTATGGTCTTCGGAATTGCAATATAAACATTTTGGGGACTTATCGCCAACTTTCTTATTTGCTTTAAAACACGAAAAGGTGCTACGATTATGCCTCGTGGAGACTGATCAGTGATAAGATTTAACAACTTCTACCGACTGCTTTGCTGATTCTTCAGGCGACATGTGTTGATGACGCCGATTTAGTGTGGCCTTCTTTACACGACGGGATTGTCGCATAATCGAGCTGCTCTTCCCACTTAGGCTTTGTTTGTGAATCAACCATGTTTATAACAACCTGAATTAAAATTGCATTTAAAATCACTTTTTCGTCTCCAATTGACAACAGAGAGCCATAAATGGCAGAGACAGTGTCAACTAGACCCCTCAACGCTGCAGCTGATGGATGTACTATCTTGGGAAGGCTGAACAGCGCGGATATATTTTCTATGAAAATGAGGCAGTCGTTATTATAAACTTTTTTAAGGCTTAAGATCGCCTTATCGTAATTGTTCTCGGTGTCTTGGAATGCTTTAACAGTTCCAAGAGCTTCACCGGAGAGACACGAGATCATATAATTAAATTTCTCTATCTTGAGAGTTGACCTGTCACTATGAACAAGAGTTTCGAACTACGGGATAAAATTTTGAAACTCTGAGTACTTCCCACTAAACTTTGGCAGTTGTAAATTCGGAAGATGAGATCGAGTCGGCGATTCGGACGTACGTTCCTCATGCCCTTTGATATCGGACGAATTGTTTAATGCGGACCAAAGTTGTGATTTCGCCGAAATACACAACTCTTCGACCTCTGACCTGTACTCATCGACGGAGTCAAATGTCTCCACTCGAGTTTGATATCTCAGCGAAGACTCGATATTAGTATTCAACATTTCCAATCTACATTCCAAATCTATTGCTTGAAACGAAATACTTTTATCTTTTAATTGGCCACTAACGCGTTTTATACTTTTTACGCATTGAGCTCGTTGCTTCTTTGCATCATCGTAATCTTTGGGAACTGCACCAGATGGAGGAGCCATTGTTGCAAGATGAATAATTTAATACGACGAACACAGAACAAAACAAACTTGCTTGAACATTTTTTATTTATATGTATGTATGTAATACACATATGTATTTTTTTCCTTAGGTGTTCTAACTTTTTTTTTAACAGCAATTATTTGTTTTAATAAGGGCTTCAAGCAAAGTTGCCTTTTATTATTATTTCTATTTTTATTTAAATAAATTTAAAATTATAACACACATATATTAAAAACAAAAAAAAATTTAAATAAAAATATATTTTACAGTGAACGAATTTTTGTTGACAATCAGCAACTATGATGTCAACCGAGAAGATATTTAGGCTATCTATGATCAATGAAGCTAAGAATGTATATACCCTACCAATTTGGCAGAAATCTAGGGAATTATATCCAAACGAAACGAAAAATGTGTATACCTTACCAAATTGGCAGAAATATAGAGTATTTGATCAAAAGTAATAGAAAAGTGTATACCTTATTAGTTTGTTGGTTTCTAGGGTACCGCGTCACCAGCTGTAAGTGCGCCAACGATGCAAGCACAAAAACACAACGATGAAAAGAAACGGAACATCAAATCTCTGTTTGTATGTATGTGTGCTTGTGCAATGTGAACCAAGTAAACGGTAAGCATGTACCAGATTGCGAGCGAGGGGAGGGCGGGGCGACAGAAGCGAATTTTTTGTGCTTGGCAACAAGAAAGATATTTCAAATTTCAATAATTTTTATGGTAGTATCTTGACCAAACCGACGAATAATTTTTCTGGTAGTATCTTAACCATATAAATTGCAATCTAACGATTCGAAAATTCGCTTCTTAACAATGCAAAGGTAAAGTAGACCCAAATTAGGTAAACCGGTTCATTTGTTAGTAATTATTTATGTATAAATATGTGTATTTGTTATTGTATGTACTTTCTGTGCTAGAAATTGAAAGCCTGTGCTCAAGGTGGTCAGCACAAATACCGAAGAAAATTGCTCCATTTTGGCTCTTTAAATTTTTAGCACTTTACCTGGGACATCGACATCGAGTCTTTCGTCGAACTAAACAAGGGCATGAACAGCTCCAGACAAGACAATTAATTTCACGGCAGACGCGGGGAATTTGTTACTTGGTTTTATTTGCACTCCGACGCGACTCACTGAAATAATTAAATTGGCAATAGATTTATTTCCAAATTTACTAACAGGGACCGTTATTTACTTTATGTATGTATAAACTCTTTTATATATACAGTGGCGGCAATGAGTTTGAGACGTTTTTTTTTTGTACCTTAAATTGTGATTTCATTCGATTTTTATTTAATGTTAATGAAAAGTTTTGATGTTAAAATTTATAGCGTTCAATTTGTAATTCTATTGAGATTATGTTCTCTAAATTTTGGGGGCGTATCTCCAACGGTTTTTTTTTAAATGCATTTTGATGAAAAGCCCCAAAATTCGGACCTGGCAAAATAAAAAAGACACATTTTCAAAATTTGTAAAATTGATTATACACCTTTGGACCCTAAGAAAAAATTTTAGGTCTAAATAGGTAAAAATAAGGTAAACTGCCATACCACAAATTTTTATTTTGGTCCCAGGGTCCAATTTGGAGCCAATTGAAAAATGCAATTTTGTACGTATTTTTATGGTCTCTCTGCTTGGCGTCAATTTTCGCCACTAATTCAAACTAAAGTATAACTACACTTGAACTATGATCGATAGTGAATTAAATATTCTGTCGAATGAGATATTGATCATCAAAATCGAATAAAAATAGGTACACTTCGTTGCCCTGCAAAAACAGGTATTATTTAGCAAAGCGGCCGAACTATTTCCAAACTATATATATATATGTATGTATGTATTTATGTATCAAAAAAAAAAAAAATATATATATATATAAAAGACTGTTTAAATTTTCACTGTCAATTCACTGGTCTCTTCTCGCCATGAAAAATCATAAGAGTTTTTATGATTATTAAATTAATTATGTATGTATAACTGGACCGTTAACTGACGTGAAGTTCGAGAAAAAATACGACAAAGAATGCGCTCGCTTTCATAGGTAATTTTCAACTATTTCTTCTTCATTTTTCTTTTTACTAGAATGGGCGACTTCGCCCCATGCGACTCCCACGCTTTTGGCTCGCACCCAACTCCAACGCGGGACATGTAAAAGAAAATTTTTCTTTTCAAAAATAAAAACAATTTTCTTCAAAACTTCTATACAAAAAATAATAATGATAAATAACCAAAATTGATTATAGAAATCAAAACCAGAGGGCCGGGGCTAACATTGACGGATTCAAAGATTGTATACCCTTGCAACTGTTTTGATAATTCTTTCCTTACCCATAGCCATCAAAGCTTAAAAACGTTTTATCCAAAAAGTCTAATGTCTGCGAAAGAACGGCCTTCAATCTTAGCATAGGATATAACGAACTTTCTGACGAAAGTCACTGTTTTCGACCGATCATTCCTATGGGAGCTATATAATATAGTCACCCAATCTTTATCAAATTCGGCACAGTCATTAACAGATATATTAAACTAACATTTGTTAAATTTGAAAGCAATCGCATCAAAAGTAACGAAGTTATTGACAAAAGTCACTGTTTTTGACCGAGCGTTCATATGGGAGCTTTATGATATAGTCACCCGATCTTTACCAAATTCGGCATACTCATTAACAGATATATTAAACTAACAAATGTTGAATTTGAAAGCAATCGCATCAAAAGTAACGAAGTTATTGACAAAAGTCACTGTTTTTGACCGAGCGTTCATATGGGAGCTTTATGATATAGTCACTCGATATTTACCAAATTCGGCATAGTCATTAACAGATATATTAAACTAACAAATGTTAAATTTGAAAGCAATCGCATCAAAAGTATCGAAGTTATTGACAAAAGTCACTGTTTTTGACCGATCGTTCATATGGGAGCTTTATGTGGGGAGTCTAGAGTCTAGAGAAGACCGACGACGAACGACGACGACGTGTGTGTAAATGAGTCAATACATAATTTTGTCAAAACCCATTGTTCCGTTAATAATTACCTAATTTAATAAATAATATACTTAATATAACAACTATTCTAATTCTTGTGGGTACAAATCCCACAAATATGGGGCTCAACCTAACTTAATAGAAGAAAAATATAACGGTTCAACCTAACTAAAAAAATATGAAGTCTCAAATTAAATGATGTGAAAAAAATAGTAAAGAAGTACTAAAACGACGAATAAGATGGACAAATATATGTAAAAGTGATTTTTTTTTAATTAAAGTGAGATCTGAAAGAGAAAAAACAAAAGTGTTAAAACACGTTTCCAATAATTTGTCAAACGTTTAACATTCCGCCAAATTGCGAAGAAAAATACACACTTAAAGGTACCACACCGGGCCTCAATAGAATATCCTACCCTATGATAAACAACACCTCTAACATAGTCAAAACAAGAATGACCCACCTCTTTAACAATGTATTTAAAAATTTCATCCCACAATCATTTAAAACCAGTCTAGTCATCCCCATTCTCAAACCCACCTCCAACAAAACATTTATAACCAACTATAGACCAATCTCCTTAAACTGCTGCCTATCAAAAACCCTCGAAAAAATCATAGCCAAACGTCTTTGGTGGTTTGTCACCAAAAATAACCTAATCCACCCCAATCAATCCGGATTCAAACGTGGCAAGTCGGTTTCAGACGGTCTGCTCACAGCAGACTACCTAATAACCAAATCGCTGCGTAAAAAAAAGCACTTTCGACAGAGTCGGAGTGCACTCCATAATCGACCAACTAATAGATTGGAAACTGGGCCCCAAAATTATAAATTTCATAAAAAACTTTATGTCCAACAGGAAAATTAAAATAAAAATCAACAACACGTTCAGTTCTCCCTTCCCACTCCTTAATGGCATCCCCCAAGGTTCACCAATATCAGTTATCCTCTTCCTAATTGCCTACAACAAACTTGCCAATATAATCAGCTTACAAAAAGAAATCCATTTTAGTGCCACTCAATAGGGGGAAAAAACCAAACCTTCAATCTAGATTCCCTTTTTGCAAACATCCAAGAATGGTGCTCATACTCTGGAGCATCATTATCCCTTAACAAATGCCAACACATTTGCAGGTAACAAAACTGCAATTGTACCCTATCCTCCAACAATATAGCAATCCCCCTAGTAACCCAACTCAAAATACTAGGACTAACAATACACAATAAATACAGATGGGACTCACACATTAAACACATCCAACCATCCCTTAACAACAAACTGAATATTATAAAATGTTTAGCAAGCCCCAAGTTTAACTGCAACACCCATACACTTCTTAACATAACAAAGGCAACACTCATAGCCAAAATAGACAACGCCATATTCATTTATGGCCACGCGCCTAGATCTACACTAAACAAACTAAAAACAACATATAATGCTGGAATACGCACAGCCCTTGGTGCTCTCCCCTCAACACCCATCCCCAACCTACTTTTCGAAGCCAACCTACCTACAATAGAGCAAAAAGTAGATCTAATGACAGTCAAAGCATACAAAACAATCCTCCACAGTGCTAACTCTCCAATCCATAAATTCACCATTCAAATAAAAAATAAAACTAATAAGAAACTAAAATCCACACTAGAAAAAATCATTACGCTTTGCAAAGACCACAACATTCCCTACCTTCCACCACCCAACAGACAAACAATCACCCAACAGCTATCACCCAACAGACAAACAATCACACCTCCATGGCTATTTCCACCTTCCACCATCAACACTTCCTTACATAAGTTTAATAAACCTGACACATCACCAGAAATATATCAAAAAATCTTCCTAGAACATAAAGACAAACACAAAGAACACAAATATATATTCACAGATGGCTCCCTGCAACACAAAACTGCCACATTCGCCATAACCACAGATATAACAGTTCTAAAAACAGGCATCCTACCACACTACTCCTCCATCCTCTCCGCAGAAACAATAGCCATTCTTGAAGCAATAAAGCTGACAAGAACCAAGAAAGGTAAATTCATAATATGCTCCGACTCCCTGTCAGCTATCAAATCCATAAGCAACATCAACAACAACAATTTGTACCCCACTTTAATAAGATCAATCTTAACAAAAACCAACACCAAAATAAAACTCCTCTGGATCCCCAGCCACTGTGGCATTAAAGGTAACGAACTTGCCGACCAAACCGCCAAATCGACCATAAATATGCCCCTCCACTACACCCCCATCTTTAATTGCACTAATATAAACAAATTCCTTAAATATAACTTATCCCAAAAACTTAAAAACAACATAGATAGCTGCAACACATGGTACCAACAGTTAAACAGCAATCGAACACACACAGGAGACTATCTCAAAAACACTTTACAAAGAGACATAACAAGGATGGACCAAATAAAAATTCTAAGACTTAGATTAGGACACACAAGATTCACTCAACAACACTACATCAACCTGAACGACATAACACCCTGTCCAATCTGCAACTCAACATCCGACCAAAACATAGAACACGTACTAAAAAACTGCCCTGCAACCTCCCACATTAGAAAAGAAATCTTTGAACAATTTTGCCCCATATCAATCCTTGCAAACCCTACTCCAACAAACCTCTTAATGATTATAAACTACCTCAAAAAATCAAATTACTACCACATCCTATAGGTTTAAATTTAGAAAATATAATTAATCATACAAAATGGAAATGTAAATAAATAAATAAAATAGGTTAATGAAATAGGTAAACTAAATATGTAAATACACAAGCCGAAGGCCCAAGCAGCTAGCGCTTAGTAACTAAGTTCCGACTAATTTGTAATTAGTCCTAACTCTAAGATAAATAAATAAATAAATACACACATACACACACATATAAGAGTGACGCTCCCAATACAGACATAGAAAAGTGAACATGGCAAAGCTTGCAGATTTCGGTGCTATGAAAGAAAAACTACGTACGGAAAAGAGACAGAACATTACATTGCTTCACAAATATGTATTCGAAAAGGATGGAGACAGAAATAACAGAAAACGGTTACGCGAATTTTAAGGTTACGACTACGAAAGAACAGATGAAGAGTATATTGTCATATATTGGCGATGAACTTTCTAATAATGACTTAGCTGTAATATGTAATATGCTACATTTACACCATAATGAGAGCGACCTGCCAAACTTTATATTTTGTAATTTGAAAAAGGGAAATTTACTGCCTGATGCTGATTTTAATGTCGCGAATGACGAAGAAGATGATAATAATGGCGTTGACGATAATGATGCACAAGAAGAAAGAAACAAAAACAACCCTTCAGTAGCCAGTGTTCCAATTCAAAACGTTCCGATTCAAAGTGTTCCAAGATTTGCTTTATATTGAAGTATGGATTAATGATAATGATAAGATCTTGCAAAGCTAATGTATTTTAATGATTTACAAATGCTTATATTCGCAAAACGGTCATTAAAAGGATTAGCAAAGCTTTTTGTTGCGAGCGAACGAGGTATTTATAACTGGTTGAAATTAAAAAAGGCGCTACTCAGTGAATTTAAATCGACAACAAACAGTGCCCAATTGCATAAAATGATGGCTGATCGGAAAATTAAAAAGAACGAGAATTTACAAGAATATTTTTTGCTGATGAAAGAGTCTGCATTGATCCAGTATGTTATTGATGGTATTGACGACAGTGGTACGAACAAATCAATGTTGTATGGAGCTAAAAACATAAAAGACTTTAAAGACAAACTGAAATGCTACGAAATAATGCGGGAGAGTGAGAATAAGAATGTACTAGGTTTTAATAACCAAATCCAGGAAAGGGATCGCAGCTCTCAGCCAAAGCAAGTTCGGAGTGTAAATAAAGAAATCAAATGTTTCAATTGTGGTCTTAAAGGTCATACAGCCGCTGACTGTGACGATAAAAACAAAGGTAAAAAGTGTTTTGAATGCAACATGTTTGGCCATATTGGCAAAGATTGTCCCAAGAAATCGGAAAAACGCGAAGTGAGTAATACACGAAAACTGAACACATCAACCTCACGTATGTATAAAGAGATAACAATCGACGGTTTAAAGATGAATGCTTTTAAATACAATCTTATGTCCGAAAAGATTTTTAAAAGAATAACACTATAAAACTATTCGTAATTGACGGTCAAGAATTCAAATCGTAATCAATTCTAGTAATTAATGCACAATTTCTTGATGAAGACTTGCTGTTAGGCGAAGAATTTTGTAAAATTGCGGAAGTAAAAATAAATTCTGACGGGATAAGTGTAAGAAAGAGTGACAGTATCGAGCTTGAAGCAGAAATTTCTGTGTTGATGAAAATAAATGCATCAAATGTTGACGAGATTGATTGAAATATTGAAGCTAATGCAAGCAATTCCGCAAAGAATGAAGTACGCGAACTGATAAAAAACTATAAACCCGTAAACGCAAAGTCGACAAACGTAAAAATGCGAATCGTAGTTAATGATGATACCCCAATCTACTCGCGTCCGCGAAGAATCGGTTATAACGAGCGTTCCGTAGTAGACCAATAAGTCGATGAATGGTTAAAAGAAGGTATAGTCGAGCACTCTGAGTCAGAGTACAGTAGCCCCGTAGTCCTGGTAAAAACACGAGATGGTTCTCCAAGACTATGTATCGATTATAGAAGGATCAACAAGGTAATATTACTAAACTATTTTCCTTTACCCTTGATCGAAGACCAACTGGACAGATTGGTAAGTGCAAAGATATTCAGCAGTATTGACTTGAAAAATGGATTCTTCCATGTTGGTGTCGAGGAGGAAAGTCGAAAATATACATCTTTTAGAACCGACAACGGGCAATACCAACGGCAATTGAAGGTACCATATGGACTAGTGAATTCTCTTAGTGTTTTTCAAAGGCACATCAGTGCTATATTTCGAGAGCTGTCTCGTAAAAATATCGCGTTTCCATATGTAGATGACATCATTATTCCAGCAAAAGATGAAGACGAGGCTATATCAAATCTCAAAGAAGTCCTGTAACAGTGTGAAAATTACGGCCTGATGATCATCCTAAAAAAATTCAGTTTTTTAAAGAAAAGAGTTGAGTTTTTAGAGCACAAAATCGAAGACAAAAAAATATGTATTTCAGAAGAGAAAACCAAAGCTGTAACTAAATTTCCCCAGCCCACAAACCAGAAGCAACTTCAAAGTTTCCTAGGATTGGTTGGATACTTCAGAAAATTTATCAAAAATTTTGGATTAATAGCTAAGCCTCTAACGAATCTACTTAAAGAAAATGCTGAATTCCACTTTAATGATCTTGAAATCGAATCATTCAACAGGTTAAAAATATTGATCACAGAGAGGCCCGTATTAAAAATCTTTAATTTTAACCATGAGACGGAGCTCCACACCGATGCTTCGATTGACGGGTTTGGAGCAGTACTTTTACAAGTCTCACCTGAAGATGGACAACTACACCCAGTATATTACATGAGCAGGATCACAACGGACGCACAAAGAAAGTTTTCAAGCTACGAACTGGAGATACTAGCCGTTATTGAAGCTCTCAACAAATTCCGAGTCTACTTACTTGGCATCCGCTTCAAACTCGTAAGCGACTGCAATGTTTTCACCAAAACCAAAGAAAAACGAGACGTTGGCACACGAGTGGCCCGATGGATTCTAATGCTACAAGAATTTGACTTCGAGGTGGAGCATCGAGAAGGAACACGTATTAGGCATACCGACGCCTTAAGCCGAAATCCAGTAATGTTAATCACCGATGGAAGCGCAATCAGCAAACTAAAGTATCTTCAAGGACAAGACGACGAGATAAAAGCAATTATCGATATTCTATCTGAAAAAGCATCATACAATGATTACTTTATGAAAGCCGGAATCTTATATAAGCTGGTGAACGACGTTGAACTAATAGTTGTACCTATATCATTCCAGCGTGATCTTATCAAAGAAGCGCATGAGAGAGAACATTTTTCTATCAGGAAGACGAAAGACATAATTGCGAAAGAATATTATATACCGAAACTTGAGGCCAAAGTAGAACGACATATTAGATGCTGCATTCCGTGTATTATCTCAAACCGCAAACAAGGGAAAAAGGAGGGACAGTTAAATCCATTGCCTAAGGAAGAAGAACCACTGCAAACATTCCACATTGATTTTTTGGTCCGCTTGAATCTACTGACAAGAGATACAAACACATCCTAGCTGTTATAGATGCATTCACCAAATACTGCTGGTTATATACGACTAAGACGACAACTACCCAAGAAGTTATGTCGAGATTGCAAGCACAATGTCTCACATTTGGAAACCCAGTCCAGATTATTACAGATAGAGGATCTGCTTTCACATCAGAAGACTTTAAGGAGTATTGCCGTTCAGAGAACATCCTTCATCACGGTGTTACTACCGGACTGCCTAGAGCAAATGGGCAAGTAGAGAGACTTAATGCTATTATTATATCTGTTTTATCCAAGCTCTCTGTTGATGACCCGAGCAAATGGTACAAGTTTGTTGGAAGAGTTCAGCAAACAATAAATTCAACTCACTATAGAAGCACAAATACTACACCGTTCGAGTTATTAGTTGGAGTTAAAATGCGTACAAAGTTTGATATCCAATTGAAGCAAATAATTGATGAGGAAATGGTAGCAATGTTTAGCGAAAAAAGAGATGACATAAGGAAACATGCGAAGCAGCAAATCATAAATCTACAAGAGGAAAACAAGAACACTTATAATCTACGACGAAAAAATGCATCAATTTATAAAGAAGGCGATCTTGTTAATCGTACTCAATTCAAGAAATGGATCCCTTATGTAGACGACGATGAAGATGTTGCTGAATACTAAGAAAACTTACGAAAGGATAAGACAGAAACCAATGCTGTTAACGATGATAAATACAATGATAAAGATGATGATAACGATGTTAATGATGATGACCACTCCGAAGATGATGATAATGATGATTACAACGATGATAATGAGAATGACGTTTACGACGATGATGACGACGATGCTGAAAACAAATAATGACCACCATGAAGGCGATGCGGAAAACCACGAATTGAATGATGACACCTCTAACTACGATACAGACGACTCATAAACTAGAGTGATGAAGACGACGAAAATGAAGATGACTCCAAAGCCGATGATGACGACTTTGAAGAAGACGACGACGCATTTGGGGTAAATGCATTTAAGGATGGCCGATCTGTGGGGGTGGTATGGTAACGCTGTAAGGCCAGACCTACTCCCGAAGCAGCTGATCGACGAGGTGGCAATGAGAGAGAGCAGACAAGGTGGCAAGGCAGAGTAAAAAACGATGAGTCTAGAGTCTAGAGAAGACCGACGACGAACGACGACGACGTGTGTGTAAATGAGTCAATACATAATTTTGTCAAAAACCATTGTACCGTTAATAATTACCTAATTTAATAAATAATATACTTAATATAACAACTATTCTAATTCTTGTGTGTACAAATCCCACATTTATGATATAGTCACCCGATCTTGATCAAATTTAACACAGTGGTTTATAGGTGTAATAAACTGACCAATAATTTCACGATAATAGCTGAGAAAATAACGAAGTTATTAAGAAAAGTCACTGTTCGTGACTTTGCCGTTTGTATGGGAGCTATACGATATAGTGGTCTGATCCGGCTGAATCCGAGATATACCGGCCAACGTGCAAAATTTCAGCTCTGTAGCTCTAACGGTCTAGGAGGAGTTCGCTTCGGACGGACGGGCGGGCGGACGGACATTGTTATTTGAACTCGTCTCGTGCTGATCAAGAATATATATACTTCATATGGTCGGATATGCTTCCTTCTATGCGTTGCATACTTCTGACCAAAATTAATATAGCCTTTTTGCAAGGGTATAAAAAGCACTAACATTGTTGGTATGATGAGTAGAGCAACTGCAGAAACGAGAGAGAGAAAACAAACAAAACAGAGAAAAACAGAAACAGAAAAAATAAAATGCCAAACCCTAATCACGGCAAAAACTAATTAAATTGGCAAATTATGCAAATAAAACACAAAAGTGTCAAGAAAAACAAACCGGCGAAAGCGAAAACGAACTAAGCACAATTAAAAATTGAGAGAAACAATAAACATTGATAAAAAACCAGGATCTATGAAAAACACAATCTTCAGAGAGCAGAAACTTGATGATAGTATTCTTTTTTGCTATGATAATGAGGTAGTTTAAAAATGGAACATATTTGTTTAAATATTTTATTTCTACTTGACCCATTTTAACACTGTGTTTAAGCCGCCTGCTCTACTTTTATATTTCTGTTTGGATAATTTGTTATGCATAGCAAACAATTTCAAAGCCAGATGTATGGCTACAAGAATTATAAGTCTTCTAAGTTTTCCCTATGATCTATAATTTTTACACTATATACGACATTAGCCGTTGAGTGATCTATTTTGGATTCTTGACAACCAACAATTTTACCTTTCGTCGCTTAGACCTGTTTTAAATAATAATAAAAATTGTTCTTTAGGTTTTATGGATTCAATTCATTATTAAAAAAAAAATGTTTATTTAACTTGATATTAAAGGTTAAATGCCTTTTTTTTTAAGAAAGAGAAAAAAATTATTATAACTGTGTCTTGCACATTGAGCCAGAGAAAAAGTGGACAATTTTTTTTTTTTTAGAGTATGGGTGAATAGGGATTCCTGGGAGAAGGAAAATAGCCTTTGAATTCAAAATATGAACTGATTTTATTTAACAAAGTGTTGTGTGATTTATGTTAAAGTGTTTTAATATTTGTTTTGTTTATTTGTTAAAAGCGTATGTTGTTTTCTACATAAACGGATTTCAACTTATTTTTTCAAAAATCTTTTCACTCGTTGCAGAGGTCGGACATGTTTTTTTTTTGACCTTATCAAATTTTATTTCTTTTTCGTGATTAAAAACTTTTCTTTAACTCTTAAACTCATTATCGGTTTAATTAAAATTTTAACAATCGAATTGTATTTTCATTCCGTGATTTCTTTCAGTCGTTTTTGTGCTTTTTGTTTCAATATACATAAATTAAACTTACAACAATTACTTGCATTAGCGCTTTTGTTCTTTAGCTAATATCTTTTTCTTTTGTGTCCTTACCGTTGCAACTAATTATGGCGCTCTTGCGTACAAATTGTTGTTGCATGTGTTCAATTTGACGTGCTCTGCCGCTCTTTCCTATTCTTTTTTGATTTGCGCTCTCGTCTTTTGCCTACCCGCGACTCAGTGATACGTGCTTTTGTTTTTGTGTATTCTTGTAATTTGTATTCTTTAGTTGTGAAGGCTTACTCTGCACATTAACCCTTGTGTCAGAATTGGTCAGTATATTTTTTATACACATATTTTGTTACCTTTAAAATTTTTTATTTTATTTCTTATTCCTTTGATTTTCTAAATTAAATTAAATTATTTTATAAAATGGCAAGTTGCCACTAATGCGGTTGACTCCCATGATTATATTCTTTGTTGGCTGTGTAACAAAGCGCTTCACGTTAAGTGTGCAGGTTACATAGGCAGAATCAAGGAGTCTATTGCTAAAGGTGGTGGCTTAAAATATGGATGTGATGCTTGCCGGGAGGTCGAGAATGAGATGCGCTCATTCATGAGGCGGACTAGAGATAGTTTTGACACTTTAAGGGAAGGTTTTAAAAAACTCCAAGCGGAATTTACTGCGGTGGAGACTCAGTTTAGAAGCTTATCGCTTATGAAAGAAACAGTTATTTGTTTCTAAGCTAGACCCTGTTGTCACATCTGATGATGTAATAGCCTATATTCGGAAGAAAGTTAACGTCTCGAATATTGCAGTGCAGAAGTTTAAATTTTCGTATTCTCGGGACATCTAGTCCTTTAAAATTAGTGTTTCTGCCAATATTTTCCACATTATATGTCGAGAAGATTTTTGGCCAAAGCATATAATAATTAAGGAACATACTGATTCGCCTGCCAATAACAACAACTAACACTATTCCTGTGGTCTTTACCACAAACTTTTCTATATTCAGATGTGACCGAATTTCACGTGTAAGCGGTGGCGTTCTGATAGCTGTTGATGCAGCTTTATCATCAGAAATAATTCAATTTGAATACCCAGGATATTGAGTTTGTCGGTGTTAAAGTAAATTTTGTTGTTAACTATATTCCCCTATCGTCAGACATTATGGTCTATTTAAATCATTTAGAAGCAATTCAGTTTATCTCCTCTTTAGTTTCTAGTCAAGACATGCTCATAGTTGTAGGTGATTTTAATTTACCTGCTTTGTCATGGTCACTAACAGATGAATCTACCATTTTGCTGCCCTCTTTGTCACATGACTTTATTATTGGAAAATCGTTACATCTTATTTTTGTATTGTATTCTTCTTATTGTGATGTTTCAAGGATCGAACCTTTTGTTCTTCCCGAAGATAAATTTCATCCAACATTAAATTTAAAAATTGATCTGCCCTTGCCTACCCTCACTATTACCATTACTTGGTTCAAATGAGTTACCTCTAACTAGGTGTTTTCGTAAGACTGACTACCGATTGGTCTTATCTGTATTTATGATACTCTGAATCCCCCTGGTTCTCTCGAGAGTTATCAAATTTGAAAAATGTGAAGACTCGATATTATAAGAAGTTTCAAAAAACACGTCGTTCATCAGATTACGCTCTGTATACAGTCGCTTGTTCAAAATTCATGATGCTTAATACACAATGCTATAAGAATTATCTTCAGTGCTGTAAGCTTCAGTTTTCTTTTGACCCTAAACAATTTTATAATTTCGGTAATTCTAAACGTGAGACCTCTGTGTACCCATCTTTTTTGTCTTTTCAAAATAAAAAAGCGAGCACTGATCAGGCAATTGCCGATATGTTTGCGAGTTTTTTCAAAACAACTTATTCCTCAAAGGAATATCGAGCAAGTCCGTATCCTTATCATTTAAAAAAGGCTAATTGTATTTTTAATCCAGTAATTGATGAAAGTTCTCTTGTTGGTGAACTCAAACTGGTTAAACCTGTTTATTCTCCGGGGCCAGATGGTCTACCTGGATGTGTACTCATCTTCTGCGCAAACACACTTTGTAAACCCATTTTAAAAGTGTTTTTATTGTCTGTCGAAGCTTCCTCTTTTCCATCTATTTGGAAGGAGTCGTATATCATTCCTCTGCATAAAAATGGCAAAAAGTCGGAAGCCTCTAACTATAGGGATATCTCAAAATTGTCCGCTATTCCGAAAGCTTTTGAGAAAATTATAACTTCTCAATTTCAATATTTTTGCAGCGCTTTCCCAACATGGGTTTGTGAAACGTAGATCTAAAACCACTAACCCATTAGAATTTTCCTCTATAATCATCAAGGGGTTAAAAAATGCTAAACAAACTGATGTCATATACACTGACTTCAGTAAAGCCGTTGATTCTGTTAATCATACCCTATTATTTTCTAAACTGAACGACATTGGATTCCCACCCCTTTTTCTTTCTTGGTTTCGAGAATATTTAACAAACAGAAAACAGAGGTACTTTTCAAGTCTTATTTTTCCTATTCCATTCCTGTGACATCTGGTGTACCTCAATGTAGTTATCTTGGCCCCCTGCTTTTCACTTTATTTATTAACGATTTTCTATCAGTCTTTATTCACTCGCGTGTGCTTATGTATGCTGACGATATTAAACTTTGTCTTACTTATAAAGAAACAGATTCATTTAGTCTGCTATAAGCTTATCTTAAACATTTTCAATCCTGGTGCCAGTATAATCTATTAAATCTTAACACTACTAAATGTAAGGTAATGACTTCTTATCGTAATTCTCCTCAACTGGTCAATTATTTTCTAAACAATAGTCCTTTGGAACGTCTAAATAATATGAATGATTTGGGCGTAGTTATGGACCATAATATAAATTTAAATACCCATATTTCCATCATGGTTGCAAAGGCCATGAGTGTCCTGGGTTTCATTAAAAGATGGTCAAAAGAATTTGATGACCCCTATACAACTAAAGTTCTTTTTAATTCGCTTGTCCGTCCTATTTTAGAGTATGGATCTTGCATTTGGTCGCCTCAATGTGAGTCGCACCAGATTAGACTTGAATCCGTTCAAAAGCAGTTCTTGCTATTTGCTCTTCGTGGCTTAAGCTGGGATCGAAATGTCAATTTGACTACGTACTCTAATAGACTTTTTTTTGAACCTTCCTTCCTTAATTAACCGTAGAATTATGCTTGGTGTTATTTTTATGCACAAGCTCCTAATTGGTGATATTGACTCGCCTGAGTTCAGGTAAATCTGTCGGTACCATGTAGACGAAGTAGACATCATTTGATACCTTTATCCCTTAGTCGTTGTACTTCTAACTATGCCATGCATGAACCTTTTAGGGTCCTCTGCTCTGATTACAACCTTCTATTCCCTGTAATCGGCTCAGATCTTTCTATTAATATGATTAAAACTTCTATCCTATCCCATTTAGTTAATAGATAGCTATAGTATTATTTGTTTGTCTGTTTTTTTCTATTGTGTATTTGTCCACGCGATTCGTGCCGTGTGATATACGGCTGCACCCCTCGGTCGGTCGGGTGGGAAGTGCGCAGTTATCTGCTTGGGCTCGCGTAACAGGCTTTGTCCTGGTGTCGTAGGGGTCACTTGAACGTACTGCGCATAGTATCGTCAACGTCCGCTATTATCAAAATGTAAGAGGACTTCTTACCAAGCTCTTGAAACTATTCTGTGATAGCCAAACCTTTTCGGCTGACATATTAGCTTTCTTTGAAACTTGGCTCAACTCCTCTGATTTGGATAATGAAATTCTTTCTAATAATTTTATTTCTTATAGGCTTGATCGTGTTGGTCGTCGTGGCGGTGGATTACTCATTGCTGTCAACTCGAATATATGTTCAACTGTTGTGCCAATTGATCTCCCGTTAGGTGTTAAGTTAATTTATGTCGAAGTTACATGTTCTAACTTTAGCTTATATATCTCTTGTTCATATATTCCTCCAGCTGATCTACATGCACCATGTTGATGGTTTGCGAACTATTTTTAGTCGTCTTAAAGATCGTGATTTTCTTATAGTTTTAGATGATAATAACTTGCCCAATATTTCTTGGTTTGTTGATGATAATCTATCGTTTTTAATTCCTTCATCTCAACACGTTTTTCTTGATAGCCTACTTGAATGTCCGCTATATCAGTTGAATTCTTTTCTTAACTCTTCTAAAAGAATCCTATGCAAATTGATCTTGTTTTTGTCTCGGATCCCACTGTTAGTTCTGTATCTCAAACACAGTCCCTTGAGAAGCCTGAAGATCTTTATCATATTACCATTGAAGTTACTTTCTATTTGAGTGCTGTGATATAGATTTTGCAGTGAATTTTTTCTACTCTGCTCTTAATTATCTACTTGATAAATGCGTTTCTTATGTCTTAGGCTCTCTAATCTCCGTAACATTAAATCGAGATTTAAATCAAACTTTGCAGTTTAGCCGGCTCGAGGTCAATCTTCCAAAAGAAGATTATTTCAAAGGCAACACAAAAAGGTGAGCAGGTTGCCTGTATAGCTATTTCAAGAACTACCAAGTTCTATCATCAGCAGACTTTGCTAAAGAACTCCGGAATTGCAATAGCCATACCATGTCTTCAACGCTAGAATTGGTTGGTAATTGTAACAACCAAATGAAGCGAAAAAAGTTGGTAAAGCCTACAAAACCGAATACCACCTTTTTGTGCATACCCTTAGGCGCTATGAAAAATTAGTGTAAGAGCTTCGCCTTACCAAACTAATATCACGACCTGTTATTTCATATACGGTATTGTACCACATAGAAAAAGGGTTTTTTTGGAATAAAAATTCCAAAGTAACGGCGTGCCTTCCGTTGGTGTTATCTGGTTAGATTACGACCTTTTAAAATTTAAATCAAACCTTGCAGTTTAGCCGGCTCGAGGTCAATCTTCCAAAAGAAGATTATTTCAAAGGCAACACAAAAAGGTGAGCAGGTTGTCTGTATAGCTATTTCAAGAACTACCAAGTTCTATCATCAGCAGACTTTGCTAAAGAACTCCGGAATTGCAATAGCCATACCATGTCTTTAACGCTAGAATTGGTTGGCAATTGTAACAACCAAATGAAGCGAAAAAAGTTGGTAAAGCCTACAAAACCGAATACCACCTTTTTGTGCATACCCTTAGGCGCTATGAAAAATTAGTGTAAGAGCTTCGCCTTACCAAACTAATATCACGACCTGTTATTTCATATACGGTATATTGTACCACATAGAAAAAGGGTTTTTTTGGAATAGAAATTCCAAAGTAACGGCGTGCCTTCCGTTGGTGTTATCTGGTTAGATTACGACCTATTGAAATTTAAATCAAACCTTGCAGTTTAGCCGGCTCGAATTCTCGTCGTATTTTCTCTTTTGATTGGTCATTTCTATTTGAGTGCTATGATATAGATTGTGCAGTGAATTTTTTCTACTCTGCTCTTAATTCTCTAATTGATAAATGCGTTCCTTATGTGAATGTCTCTTCCGTCTCAAGTGCGCCAGTCTGGTTTACACGTAGGCTCTCTAATCTCCGTAACATTAAATCGAGATAATTTTAAAGATTTAAAGAAAACTGGTTCGCGACTTGACTATGCAAATTATTGTGTAGCCAAATCTCCATTTTGTCTTTTAAATACTCAATGCTACAATAATTATTTCGTTCGCTGTAAGGTTGAATTTTATAAGAACTCCAAAAGATTTTACAACTTTGTTAATTCCAAAATACGCTCTAATTTACTACCTTCCACCTTCAGACGGTCATTAAGGCTGCTAATAATGATTCAGATATTGCAGATCTGTTTGCTAAATTCTTTCAGTCGACTTATTCTACTACTGCTTCGGATCCCACACCTTATCCATTCTTAATTCCACATATAAATTGTTTGTTTTTTCCTAGTATTACTGAAGACTGTATTATCTCTAGCTTGTCATCTATGACTTCTTCCTTCGTACCCGGGCCTGATAATATACCTAGTTGCATCCTTAAAATGTGTTCGATTTCCCTATCTAAGCCTTTATCTCGGTTATTCTTTATATCGAGTGAGACTTGTAGCTTTCCTGATATTTGGAAGGAGTCTTTTATTATTCCGCTTTTTAAAAAGGGTAGCAAATCGGATATTTCTAACTACCGTGGCATTGCCAAATTTTCGGCAATACCTAAGCTGTTTGAGAAAATTATTACGTCTTCCCTTCAACACCTAACCAGATCCACTATTTCTCCTTGTCAGCATGGCTTCATGAAAGGTCGTTCGTCGCTTACCAACCTTTTAGAATTGACTACCCTTGTACACCATGGCTTCCGTAAAAAGTGTCAAACTGATGTTATTTATACTGACTTTAGTAAGGCTTTCGATACGGTTGAGCATGAAACTTAACATCATGGGTTTTTCCCCGAAACTTTTGGCTTGGTTAAAGTCGTATCTTATTGGCAGAACCCAAAAGGTGTCTTTTCGTTCCTCGATATCTAAAACTGTTTGGTGTCCCCCAAGGCAGTCATCTGGGCCCACTGTTATTTACCTTGTTTTTAAATGATTTGCCTTTGGCCTTGGCTCATTCACGCGTGCTCATGTTTGCGGATGACGTCAAGATTTGTTATTCATATAATGATCATTCTTTCCAACAGTACTTGCAATCAGATCTCGATGCATTCTGTGATTGGTGTCACGTTAAAAAATTACACCTTAATGTCTCTAAGTGCTCTTTTATGACTTTCAGTCGTTTGTCGCCGTTCCTGTCTCATTACTCTATTAAGTCTGTTTTGTTAGATTGTCTACCATCATTGAAAGACTTAGGCGTTATGTTTGACCCAAAACTTTCATTTAATGTTCATATATCTTCAATTGTCAATAGAGCATGCAGTCTTCTTGGCTTCATTAAACGTTGGGCCAAAGAATTTGATGACCCCTATGTAACAAAGGTTTTATACCCTTCGTTAGTTCGCCCTACTGTAGAATATTGCTCGCCAGTGTGGAACCCTCAATATGATGTTCACCAGCGAAGTATTGAATCGGTTCAGAAGCATTCCAATAAGTTCGCGTTACGCGGTCTTAATTGGGACCCGAGTCTTCGCCTACCTTCTTATTCTGACAGACTTCTTTTTATTAATCTTCCTTCACTTTACAACCGCAGGCTCGTATTTGGCATTCTCTTTCTCCATAAACTAGTCAATGGTGAAGTCATTTCTACCAATTTACTAGATACGCTATATTTTTGTGTTCCCTCACGTCGGACCAGAAACTTTTTTCCTCTTCACCTTAATAGATGTCTGACTAACTATTCTCTTCACGAGCCTTTTCGTGTTCTTTGCCAATCTTTTAACAACCTTTCTCACCTTATTTCTCCTCATCTATCTGTCAGTTCTCTAAGACTATACTTTTTAATTATCTACAGCAAAACCTCTGAAAATATTCAGGACTGAATATTGGATTGGCTGCAACTCATCCCTGACCACATTGGCTGTGAATCGGGGCATAGCTGGCACCTTGTTGCAAATAAAACACCTCCACCGGGTTGGGGATGTTTAGTTGTGCATAAAGCTAAGCTACCTTCGTGTATTAATTATTATCTGTATTTTAGCTTAAGCTTTTTTGTCGACTGCTGATTTAGTTGACGTAAAAAAATAAATAAAAAAATAAAGAAAAAAGTGTTAAAAGAAATTACAAACACTTCCTCAACGTAAAGGTGTCCAATTTGCAAAAAAATTCAAAAAGAATTTCAGAACTTAGACGATTCAACGAGTGAGGAGAACTGCTTCGAATGTGGAATTTCTCCGTTGCATTGCAGAATAAAGTGTATGGATTTTATTCTGAAGCTAGCTTACACACTTTCTCGGCCGGGAGAAAAAACGGATAAAACATTTCGTGAGGATATTCAGAGCAGGAAGGAGATTATAGAAGCTGAATTCTCTCGGAAGCTGGGACTGAAAGTTGACAAACATGAAGTACGGATACGGAAACACGAATGATGGAAATACTTCAAGGAGAATTTTTGAAAATGATGAAGTGACATCTTTTATAACAGGTGTTAGTCAAGAGATAATTAAAAGGTTGGCTGTTATCTTGAATGTTATAAATTGCAAGGAAATGGCAAATGGTGAAAAATTTTCCGAATATACTTCAATAACTTCTCAACTTTTTTTTTTTTTTTTTTTTTTTTTAATAGACGTAGTCGTACAACGCTCAGTACGAACAAGTGGCCCATATGACACCAGGCCCGGGCTTGTTACGAATGACCCGAAGTAAAGTTAAGGATACAACCTCTACCCACTCCGACCTAAGGGCATAGGCGTATTACATATATAAACATAAAATTAAACTAAAGAAATAGAAAATATTAAATGTAATAAGATAATAAGTTACATATAAAAAGAAAACAGGATAGGTTAAAATAAAGATGATTACAACTAGTTACGAGCGAGGAAGGACAAGATCGCAGTTTTTATACCGGGAAGCGATGTTTCGGAACCGATAACGTGCCAAAGTCTGTTGTAGTCACTACATAGTATACGAAAAGGTTCATGCAGAGAAAAGTTAGTTGTGCAAGTGGGAAGTAAAAGCGGTGTGAAATTGCGGGTCCTTCTAGATGGAACAGAAATGTTAATTTGGCTCAACAGCTCGGAAGAGTCAATCTCACCATTCAAAAGTTTGTAAAGAAAAGTTACACCAAGCATAGTTCTACGATTAGCTAAAGAAGGAAGGTTAATTAACTGAAGTCGACTAGAATAAGATGGAAGTTGTACAGTTGGATCCCAGCGCAAATCACGAAAGGCAAAGAGTAAAAACTGTTTTTGTACAGATTCTAATTTGTTTTGATAAAACTCATATTGAGGAGACCAAACACAAGATCCATACTCCAATATGGGACGGACTAAAGAAGTATAAAGTATTTTGGTAGTATATGGATCCTTGAACTCCTTCGAACAGCGCTTTATAAAGCCAAGAACACTTTTAGCCCTACTAACAGTAGTCGATATATGCTGATTAAAACTAAGTTTGTGGTCTATTAAGATCCCCAAATCTTTTACAACCAAAGAAGTGTTATTAATTCTTTCTAACCGGAAATTATTTTAAAAGTAAATCGTTATTTGGGGAGAACCTCTATAAAAAGACATCATTTTGCACTTAGAACAGTTTAACTATAACAAGTTAGCCCTACACCACCCCTGAAAAGCATTCAGGTCAGCTTGCAAGGTATGACATGAGAGAGAGTCTACGATGCGATTAGCGATTTTTACATCATCTGCATACATAAGAACTCTAGAATTTAAAAGAACGGTGGGGAGATCATTAATAAAAATGGTGAATAGTAATGGGCCAAGGTGACTGCCCTGTGGGACTCCCGATTCAACACAAATGATCTTAGAAAGAGAGGACTTAAAAAGAACCCTCTGCCTCCTATTGCTTAGATATTGTGATATCCAAGCAAGCAGAGCATCCGGATAGCCAACTAAATTCAGCTTATGTAATAGTAGCATGGTTTACCGAATCGAAAGCCTTACTGAAATCCGTATATATAACATCAGTTTGCTTTTGTTTCTTAAAACCTTGGATTACAAAAGATGTAAACTGTAGAAGGTTAGTTGTGGTAGACCTATTCTTGACAAACCCATGCTGGTATGGCGAAAAAATAGATTTACATAAATGCTGTATTTGAGACGTCGTAATTTTCTCAAACAGTTTCGATATCGCTGACAATTTAGAAATTCCTCTGTAATTAGTGACGTCGTATTTATTGCCACATTTGTGAAGAGGTAAAATAAACGAATCCTTCCATATAGTTGGAAACTCGGACAGTGTAACGGACAACTCAAAAAGCTTAAGTAAAGGCGAGCACAATGACTCCGCACAGAACCTCAGGACACAAGCGGGAATACCGTCTGGACCCGGTGAGTATACCGGATTAATCGTCATTAGTTCCTTAGCTACCGAACTTTCCGTTATAATAGGATTAAGAATGCAGTTGGATTTCGTTATAGGATATGGATATATCTGACTAGAGTTGTACTTAGTGGATGTGTACGTAGTCGAGAAGAAGTTAGCAAATAAATTAGAAATAGATTGATCAGAAGAGGCCGTAACATTATTAAAAACTGCAAATGATGGAAGGGAGATAGAATGTCGCTTTGAGTTAACGAAACTATAGAACTCTTTAGGATTTTCAGAGAATTGCAACTTGCAACGTTGTAAGTAATTATTATAGCAATTAGAATTAGAAACAATAAAATTCGATTTAGCAACCAAGTAACGAGAAAGATCCGATGATAGACCCGTGACTTTATACTTTTTGTAATACCTAGACTTAAGATTCTTGATTTTTGCGTCACCACAGGAGACACTAGGGGTACACAGTACACAAGATTGAGTCAACAGTGGTATAAAATAAAGAAATGGCGAAGTTCATATCCGTACAAGTGTATAAATTAGTCCAATCGGTATTAAGAAAGGCATTGTTTAGTGCGACAAAGTCAGTCTTCCGAAAACATCGGGTGCGTACCGTAGGATCACACTCGGACATGGGCTCGCGGCTGGGAAACTCAATAGATAACTCTAAAGTTGGATGAAAACTATCCTCTGGTAACACCATTGGACTAGTTCTAGATACTTCACAAAAACTGGGATCAGTAGTAAAAATCAGTTCCAGAAATCTGTCAGACGTATTAGGAATCGAATTCAGCTGGGCCAACGAAAGCTCAAGCAGACCATCAATAAAATCGTGACACCCAGAGGGCAGCAACGTTTTGGTACCATTAAGTGTTGACCAAGTTATAGTGGGCAGGTTAAAGTCCCCAAGGACAATTAATGAGTCTCTGTCAGAAAGTAGTTCAAGTATAAATTTAATAGATTCTTAGTGTAGTAAGTAGGTTGGCCAATCCGATTGGGGCGGAATGTAAGAACAGGTAACAAAAATGGAAAAACGAGTAAAAGATACCTTAACGCATATAAATTCGATACTACTTGAGACAGGTATTGTTATCAGACCCGATGATAGGGCGGAATCTACAGCAATAAGAACTCCACCACCCCTACGATCACGTCTAAAAATGTTGAAATTAGAGGGTAAAACTGTGGCGTCAAAAACGTCAGGTTTTAACCAAGTCTCAGTAAAGACAATTAGGTCAAAATCAAATGACAGACTATCTACAAAGAGTTTAGTAAGTTTAGTATTAAGGCCTCTGACATTCTGATAGACGACAGAGAAGGAAGTTGTTAGTTTTTTGATAGAGTAGAAGAAGGAATAGATAAGGAAGGAGTGGGAATAGATGAAGAAGAAAGAGGAATAGATGGTGAAGGAATCCTTGTTTGACCCCGTGTCTTCATTTTTCTGGATGTAAACTCCTTCACAATTAAGCTTTTCGGCCAGAAGCTAGAACTGCAGATACAGTCAAAGAATTCAATTGGAACACTGATTTTAAAAGATGAAATTTCTCTAGAATATGAAAATTTAAACTTTTCTATGGATATATTAGAGACATTCAGTTTAGCCCGAATCTGGGCCATGACATCATCCGATGTAGCATCAGGGAGAAGTCTCGAAACAAAAATGTGTTTTTTAGGAGGCACTCACACCAATGGTTTCGGCATTCCAGGTATTGCATCAGCTACCGCATTAATTGTAGCATCAGTTGCAACAAGTAGCACTCCGGCATTACTATCACTAGGATCCCTGTCGGCAAAATCCATGGGTGTAGATTCTTGCCCAGACAAAACGGACACTACAGACATCGTCTGTGGAATTGGAGTTTGCATTGGTTGAGAAGGGGTCGGAACCGATATAGATGTGGAGACTGGCAAACGCAAGGACAAGTCAGGAGTCTGTTCTCCCGCGTTCTTGCGCTTTCGAGACTCAGTCAGTAGCGTTAAACTACTAAACTGAGACTCGACAGCTTTAAACTCATGCAAGAGTTTAAGAAAACTGGCAGACAGACTCATCAGGTTATCCTTTGTTTGCCGCATGAAAAGTTCCATTTCATCTTCCACGATCCGGCATGACTCACATCCCCATTTGAAACCCTTTTTTTAATCTAAAAGATCCTTCACCCTGCATGTAAAGCCGGCACACTTAACATGTACTGTAGTTTTACACAACCAACAGTAAATAAAACTATTCAAGGGTGGGGCGGGATGCAAACAATTTTTAATCGAACAAACAGTCATTATGAGGTAATAAGAAAAAATTGGTAATGAAACAAATAAAACTGAAAAATGAGAAATGTTTGGTATTAAAAAATATAACTCACTCTGAGGTCCAGAAATAATAAGAAATAGAGATTTTGAGGGTGCACAAGGGTTAAAAGAAAAGAGCACTGACTAAGAGAATATAGATTCTAAATTACAGACACACAACAGACTGCAATATGAGCGCAAATAACGGCGACGAGTGAAACGAAAACGAGAGAAAAAAAAAAGTCAAAGAGCGCGAGCGCGAGAGTTAGAAATCACAATAACAAAACACTGCAACAAGAACATTATGAAATTGCAAGACAACAACAACAGAGCGTAACTTGTGATTTGCAAGGCAGAAAAAAATGAGATTAAGGTGGCAGAGAGAGGAAGAAAAGGAAGAGAAAAAAAAAAGAAAAAGAAAAAAACCAACAAAGGTTATAAGCAGAAATTAAAGTTGTTAAAAATTATTAACACAAACACACAAAAACGCAACGAGTGAAACGGTGCAAGTTAGATTTACTAATTAATTAATATTTCGATCGCGATGCCGATAAAACAAAATAAAATAAATGTAAATCAGTTAAAAACGCGGGAGCTTGAAAAAAAACACGTCCGTCTTCCTCGAGAGCGTTGATGATGATGATTTTGACTGAATTGTATCCGCAAAAAAACTTACTCCAACGGTACAGAGGATTTTGTCTCACAAAAAGTATTTAATAGAATATCAGTGTTTACCAATTAAAGAGCTATCCGAAGAAGCACAGGAATCTAAAAACAAGGACTATAAAAGGTTCAGATACACTAATACATTAAAAACTTCTCGTGTTAGACAAAATGAAGACCTTTTTAACATGCTAGCAGCCTCTTCGGACCCACTTATTGCATCACTGAGACACATGCGATCACGAAAGGATTTGGAAAATAACAACTATAGTTCCAAAATGTTGAGTTTATTAGATATTGATGTAAATATTGAAAATTATTTTGAAGAAAATCAGCCATCAATAGCAAATTTTCAAAATTAACCTAAAAAAAAATTTAAAAAAAAATTTTTTTTTTCTTTTTGTAATTATGTTAAAAAATCAAGTTAAAACATTAAAAAATGTTACATAGTCGTCCAAAACAATGAAAAATTCCATTTGTGATTGAAAAAAACCGGGTTTCGATCCATTTTTAAAGGAAAAACATGCTTGGAAATATTTTCTGACTTTGACCTTGAATATTACAGCACCACGAATACCCAGCATTTGAAGCTTAAGGTATTCTTTAACATATGCTTTTTAAATTTTTAAAATTGCTTTGTTGGTTTAGACGCTATGATTTTTGCAATGCTAAATTCCAAAAGGCCCACTGTGCGTCGTTTGCACTTATACTATAAATATACATTTTCTTTGTGAATTTTAAAGTGATTAAATTTAAAAGTTGATAAATTTCAAAGCAATGGATCGCTTCATTTAGAAAGGTAATTATCATGGCGTATTTTTTAAGCCATTAGAAAGTATTTTAACCAAATTTTTGTCAAATACCAGGTAAACGTCGCGACTCTACTCCGGTTTGCGACTGCACTTCCTCAGACTCCGAGAAACAAACACAAAGGATGAAAAACAAAATATCTAAAGTTGGAAATATTTTAAGCGGTCCGACGACAAAAAATTTGCAAAGTGCTTTAACTGCGCAAAAGAATAAAACAAGCGGAAACACTTTCGATTTGCGGGACCATTTAAAAAGATTTCATCCAGATTTAAAAGACCACGCACTGGATTCTAGCACAACAGCTACACCTGCTGATAACGACAACATAGCATCTACAAGCAGCAGTTGCAGTTCCAGTATGCGCTCTATGGACTCGTATCTTAAAAGAGCCGTATTCTACGATGTAAACAGTAAGCGAAAGAATGATATTGACAGAGCCCTAACCGAGATAATAGCCAAAGATGTGGAGCCATACAGTGTCATCGAAAATGAAGGCTTTATAAAGTACACGCAAGTCTTGGATCCAAGGTACAAGCTTCCAAGTCGAACGCAATTAAGAGATGTGCTGATGCACAATTTGTTTCGAGAAACTTCGGCCAAATTGTCCGCGATGTTGGAGAGTATATCAAATATTGCCGTCACATGCGACTTGTGGACCTCAAGTGCAAATGTAAACTTTATAACCGTAACATGCCACTTTGTTCATGAGTATACCATGAAAACAGCATCGTTAGCCACACGCAAGTTAATTAACCCAACTAATCACTCAGCTCAAAATATTGCAAACACTTTGCGAGAAATACTAAATTTTTGTAATGTTTACGAAAAAACTGTTTACATCGTTGCAGACAATGCCAGTGCAATGCTAAAAGCGTGCGAATTATTAAATATACGGAATCTTCCATGCTTTGCTCATACCTTAAATTTGGTTGTCCAAGATGGACTCAAATTGGATAAAGACGCATTTAAGACTTTATTTATTAAGAAAAGTTCCATAGTAAATGATAAATTCAAAATGGTTCAAGATAAATTTCTTTACACCCTTTTACAAGAAATGCGGAGAAGGTGGAATAGTTTCTATTACATGATACAACGAATCCTGGCAACGCACGAAGCTATTGCAACGGTTTTACTGTCCACTAAGCGTGCACCTATTCCATTTATTGCTGAAGAAATAAATATTCTAAAAGATATTGAAAAAATATTGTCATATTTCCATCAAATTAGTGAAAGGATTTGTGGCGGAACGTATGTGAAAATTTCATTTATTATACCTTTGACATAAGGCCTGTACCGAAGAGTACTAAGTCTATCACCACAATTGCAAACTCAGGAAGAAGAGACAATGAAAAATGTATTATTGGAGTCCATTTCAAAACGGCTGTCTACGTACGAGGAACGAATTGTGACGAGAATAGCAATAATAATAGATCCAAGGTTTAAAAGAGATGTTTTTCAGCATAATGTGAATGCTGAGGAAGCAGAAAAACTTTTGGAAAATGAATTGTTGAATTGCACTAGTGAGGAAATCCCCATCAACGCCGATTTGGACCTCTGTACTAAGACGCAGGACTCCTTCCTTAATTTTTTAGATCACCGTGCCAACGATAAATGTGGAAATGCGCGCTCTGATGCCATAATCGTCAAGCGGCAGTATTTGGAGAGAGCTCTAGCTCCTCAAGATACGGATCCCCTATTATGGATTAAGGTGAAATTAAATAATAAATTATTGATAAACATCTAATTTTTAACATTAAATTTTATTACAGGTTAACCAGATTGACTTTCCGTGTATGAATAAGTTAACTTCAAGATATTTGTGCATCCCTGCAACATCTGTCGAGTACGAAAGGGCGTTTAGCAAAGCGGGACATATTGTTTCTGACAGAAGAACGCGACTTAAGGAAGAGAACATAAACGTTCTTTTATTTTTAAATCAAAATCTTTGGATTAAGTAATATTCTTAAATGAAACAATCTTTATTAGTATATATGTATATGAAAATATGTATGAAAACTTAAAAAATATGCCTAAGCAAATTATCTTGTTATTAACAAAAAATTAATAGAATATTCTAACAAAATATTACATATTTTTTAACATCAAATCAAACAACTGCACTGTTTTTTTTTTTTACTATCGATCCACTATCGATAGTACTATCGTCACTATCGATGGATTCGAAAAAAATCATAAACTATCGATGGCGTCCACTAACGATATTTCTCCACCTCTAGTGTATAGCACTAAAAAATTGTAAGTGAGAATGTAAAGTTAGAAATCACAACGAATAAAACCGGCATTTCAGACGTAGAAAGAACAGTAAAATGAAAAACTCAGAATTATAAATAGTGAAAATGACATTGAAGATAAATTAATCAAATTTGGAAAAATTCTCTACATATACAACCATAAGACGAAACATAAAACAACTAACCGAACACCGGATCCATGCAGGATCACCCGACTATAATACCCAAACGAATAAAATACATCAAATAATCAATTTAAATAAAGATAGACACGACTTCGAAATCAATTCTAGATTTAAACAAGCACCAGTAATAAAGTCACAAACCACATAACCATTTAAAAAGAGAGGAGAAATAAATCAGTTAGATGAGAACTATTTTCAAGAAAGAAATAGAGGACAAAAGGTCACACACTACAAATCAAAATTCAAGAAGAAAAAGAAAGTTAATAAAAGCAAATACGACAATTGATTAATTACAGGTCAACAACTCAAGATGACTTTTTGTGTATAATGCTATTCTTAACATTTAAATCAACATGTAGTCAATACATTGACATTGACAGAAACCAAAGACTTACCGACAAGTTTTGAATATCATTATTTAAAAGTGAATAGACATTACATATAACATTAATAATCCATATTCAATACTTAAAAGAAAAACTAAGTAGGGAAATTAATGGGATACAAACTGAAAAACGTAACAAACGAGGACTAATTAACGGAATTGGTTCAATATACAAATATTTTCTTGGTACTCTTGATCAGGACGATAAAGACGAACTAGAAGAAAGAATAAATAATCTTGAAAGCAATAATTAATTTGGAGCAATTCACAGAATACATTGAAGACATAGAAATGAGCATGTATCTCGGACTAGGAATTTTCAACCCAAAACTTTTAAAACATAATTGCTTACGTCTTGTTAATTCGGAAAAACTTTTGAATACAAAAACATCCACCTGGCATAAACCAAATTCAAACAAAATATCTATCATTTCAAACATTCGCCAATAAATAATAAAAACCCTTATCTTTGAGATACTTTCTTTCCAGATGAAAATAAAAATATTTTGACAGAAAATTCTACGATAAATACTATTTTGACAACAAGACATTAATCAATAAAAATACACAACAAATAGAAACTAATGAATGTATAATAGGCATTTTAAATCAAATCCGAACCACTTCAAACTAATTACATTAAACCAAACACAATTGTAACATGGAATTTACCAAAAACTAAACTTAAACAAAATTTCGTAAACAACGACTTAGTAATAGAAGGTAATAACACAATAAAAATTTATGACTGTGTCTTACAATTAAACGAAATATCAATAACAAATTCATTGCTTGACTATAGCCCAAGCCTTTATATTGTCTGGTCGTTGACGCGTATGCGAAGTACGTTCAAGTGTCCCATACGACACCAGGACATAAAGGTTCATGCAAAGAATAGTTGGAACTACAATGTTTTAAGGATAGAGGAATAAAATTTCTAGTAGGGTACAGATAGGTTTAATTGGTTCAATATCTCAGGAGAGTCTATTTCACCTATTAAAAGTTTATGAATAAAGATAGCACCAAGCATTACTTTACGATTAATTAATGAAGAAAGATTGATTAAAAGAAGCCTACTGGAGTATGATGGCAAATTGACATTGCGATCCCAATTTAGACCACGAAGAGCAAATAGCAGAAATTGCTTTTGAACAGATTCAATTTTACTTTGGTGCGTCTCATATTGAGGCAAATTGACATTGCGATCCCAATTTAGACCACGAAGAGCAAACAGCAGAAATTGCTTTTGAACAGATTCAATTTTACTTTGGTGCGTCTCATATTGAGGTGACCATATGCAAGATCCGTACTCTAAGATAGGACGGATTAATGAAGTAAACAGAATTTTGGTTGTGAACGGATCTTCAAACTATTTTGACCATCGTTTCACAAACCCAAGAAAATTCATAGCTTCACTAACTGTAGCAGAAATATGAGGATTAAAAGTTAGTTGATGGTCCATAAGAACACCTAAGTCATTGGTAATATCTAACCGCTCTAAGGCAGTATCATTAATATAATAAGTTGCTAAGTCTGGAGTGCATCTATAAAAACACATAATTTTACATTTAGAGCCGTTGAGGTTTAATAGTATGGTTTCACACCAACTCTGAAGATTATTAAGAACGATTGAAATAGGCAAGAAGAAGATATGTTCTTAAAACTGAGGTAAAGCATAACATCATCCGCTTACATAAGCACCCGAGAATGTGACACTACCAATGGAAGATCATTTATAAAAAGAGTGAATAGCAATGGACCCAAATGACTATCCTGAGGTACTGCAGAGGTCACTGGATGGTTTTAGAAAATGAAGACTTAAAGAGGACCTTTTGTGTACGCTTAGAAAGATATTGAAGAATCCAATCTAGCAAAAGGCTGGGGATGCCAAGTGCGTTTAACTTGTATAAAAGCAGAGTATGATTAACAGACTCAAAGGCCTTGCTGAAGTCAGTGTAAATGACGTCAGTTTGCACGGCATTCTTGAATAGTTTGATTGAGTGAGTTGTAAATTCTAATAGGTTAGTAGTTGTCGATCTACGTTTTTTAAACCCATGCTGGGATGACGAAATGATTGAGCTACAACAATGCTGCAATTGAGATGTTATTATTTTGTCAAATGCTTTGGGTATGGCAGACAATTAAAAAATATCCCTATAATTGGAGGTTTCGAACTTCTTCCCCTTTTTATAAAGAGGAATAATATATGATTCCTTCCAAATAGGCGGGAAGTCGGAAGATGTGACGGACAGTGTAAACAACTTAAGTATTGGCTTACATAGGGCCTTTGTGCAAAACCTTAATACGCAGCCTGGTATTCCATCAGGGCCAGGTGCATACATTGGTTTGACGGAACTGAGCACGCTTAGAACCGAATTTTCATCAAACACGGTCTAAAATGCAATTTGACGATTGCAAGTGATGAGGATAAGGAGGATTTGCTTGATAAATCGAAGAATCATACGCGGGACACAAACATCAAAGAACGACTCAAGAGTTTTATAAAGGACAGAAATGGCAAAGTCCATATCCGTGCAAGTATACAGATATGTCCAATCATAAGTTAACAAGAGTTTTTTAAGTTTAGTAAAGTTTGTCTTGCGAAAACATCGGGTTGGAGGCATCGAATTATTATTTCGAGGCATAACCCCAAAAGGAAGGTCAATGGTTACATCCAGAGTTGGATGAAGGTTGTCTTCAGGAATAACTAAGGGATCAGTCCTGGAAACATCGCAGTTGGAAGAATCCAACACGAATACCAGATCTAGTGATCTGTTACGACTATTCCGGACAGGATTTATTTGAGTTAGGGACAACTCAAGCACACCATCTATGAAACAATGTGACGAGGAGGGCAACAGTAATAAAGAATCATATCATATCAGAGGGTCCAGGCAATTTCAGGTAAATTAAAATCTCCCAGAACAACGAGCAAATCTTTGTCAGAGAGATTTGAGGAAACAAGTTGAATAGCTTCCAAATGGTGAATGTATACTGCCAAGTCCGACTGTGGATGGAATATACGAACAAGTAATATAGGCAGTAAAAGACTTAAACGAAATTTTAACACAAAGAAATTCAATCTCCTGACTGGTAGACTGGACAATTTCAGACAAGAATGCCGAATTAACAGCGATCAAAACACCACCACCATTACGGATAGTCCGATCATGGGTATATATTAAATATTTTGATGGGAAAATTGAAGCATCGGCAATATCAGGCTTCAAAAGTCAAAAGCTAAACTATCTACATAGAGTCTAGAGAGTTTAGACTTTAGTACCGGTACGTTCTGATAGGCCAGAGTTAGGGACGAAATTAGTTTTTTGACTCGCCAACAGGTGCAGACGAGCCGGAAGGAACGTTATTCACAGAGGCAGGAAGCAGGCTAATCGGAGGCCGATTCTTCTTTTTTATTGTGTACTCTTTTACAATAAGGTTGTTGAGCTTGGCGCTAAGGTTCGATGTTTTAGCGGGCCCACAAAAAACACTTCACTTTTCACGTGATACTTCATTTATTTCTTCCACGTGTATTTCTTATGCTAATGGTAGGCTAAGTGGGTGTGTGTATGCAGTATGCGAGTCATCGTCTGCGAGCCGCTATAAATTAATCGCCCTTACTCGCGGTTGTAACCAAACTGTTCTGTCCGCCGCTTAGTAACAAGCATAGAACCTAACATGTAAGCTTAAAGCGCAAGAGGCAACGGTTAATTTCCCAGCACGTAGGCTGACGCTTAAGTATAAGTATGAAAATGAAAGAGAATGCGTGATATGGGTTAGCCCATTGGTGGCTGCGTCGGGTCTGCTGGGCAGTTAGCGGATTTCGGCGGCAACATTCCCCCCCCAGTAAAGCTGCTCTCTTCAGGGGGTGCTTTGCTCCATTACAGCCGACGTCTAATACAGCTACTTTAGCCACGGGCCGTTGAAGAGTCCCGTTGGCGGTTCTGATGATCACTCGACGCACCTGGTTGTCTTTGGCCAGGATTGTTTGCTCGACTATACCTTTTGGCCATCTATTTCGGGGCAGGGTCTCGTCCAGTATTACAACGACGTCTCCAGTTGCTATTGGTGGTCTCTTCGTAAACCATTTTCCTCGCCTGGCTAAATCTGGAACGTATTCGCGTACCCATCGTCGCCAGAATCGATCGGCGAATTCTTTGACAGCTTGCCACATGTGCTGTGCGGTGTTTGTGGTTTCGAAGACTGGTTTATAGCCGCTTGCTGATCCTAGTAGTAGATGGTTAGGGGTGATGGCCTCGTCGTATTTGCTATCCAGAGAGACAAAAGTAAGAGGTCTGGAATTTAGGATAAACTCCACTTCTCAGAGTGCGCTTTGTAGTCCCACACTGGTGAATTTTCTCGCTGGGCAGATTGCATAGAGTACAGTCTTGACGGAACGAACAAGTCGCTCCCGTGCTCCCCCCATATGAATAGCGGCTGGTGGATTAAATTTCCATTTGATGTCATCAAACGCCGGTTGCACGACGTTGAAGTTGATCGTTTGCGCTTTGTCACAGACAATCTTTTCGGCAGCTTTGAAGTTAGTGCCATTGTCGCTGTAAATTTCTCTCGGGGTCCCGCGCCGATTGATGAAGTTTCGGATGCACATTATGCACGATGCAGTATCCAAAGAGCACGCCAGTTCTATATGCACTGCCCGTATGGTTAGGCAGGTGAAAATAACGCCCCTTCTTTTTTCACTTCGCCGTCCAACGGCAACCAAAAAGGGCCCGAAGTAGTCGATTCCGACGTAAGTAAAGGGACGTTGGTAGGCAGCCAGCCTGGCTTTGGGCAAGGGAGCCATTTGCGGTGGAACAGGCATCGCGCTCTCATTTTTACAGCGTTGGCAAGACTTCCGCATGCCTTTGTATAGGACTCGTAGGCGTGGTATGTAAAACATGCCTCGAATCCTGTTAATACACGTCTCATGGGATGTGTGGTGCATTTCCTGATGATACCAGTTCACTATGAGCCGAGTAATGTGGTGCCCATATGGAAGCAGTATTTGGTTTTGGCCGTTTAGGTTTTCTGCTCGCCCTCGGGTACGTAGGAGCTGGTTTTCGTCTAGGAAGATATTCAAGCATATGAGTTTAGAATTTGTTTTTAAAGGTTTACCTCTCGTTAAGTTGCGAATTTCTGGCTTGAATTCAGATGACTGCGCATGCCGCAGTAGGAGTGTGCGTGCCTGCTGCATCATCTCGTAAGACACCTCTGTAGGTGGCGGTGCCTTCTGGCGTTTCGCCTTCAGTTTCTCATAATAATAAACAAAGGAATAAAACGGGCTAAAGCTCGATATAGCCTGCGCCAGTCGGAAAAATATTCCGCGTTAACATTTAGTTCCATCGGCGAATTGTCGATGAAGAGTATGTTATGCCTGACTTCAGCATTGTTTGGTGGCCCCAAATCATCGCATTTTGGCCACTCATGTTGATCCTGCAGCAAATAGTCTGCCACTTTCGCCTTGGAGGCCACGAAGCTGAGGTAGGTTCTTTCCCCCTGGCGTATCCGAAGGTAGCAGACTGCTGCGTATGCCAACTCGCTGGCGTCAACGAACGTGTTTAACTGGACATCATGGATTTGATCGCTGCTGTTGAAATAACATCTCGGGATGTTCAATCCGGCGATTGTTGTAAGGATCCGTTTCCATCGTATCCATTTGGGTAACAATGCGTCGGGCAAACCAGTATCCCAGCCAATGCCGCTTCTCCAGACTTCTTGCAGGATGATTTTCAGTTCTATTATAAAGCATGAGATGAAGCCTAGTGGGTCGTACATTTACATAACTCCTTGCAAGAGCTCGCGTTTGGTTGGTGTTTTGTCGCTGTCTAAAACGTTGTGCTTCAGCCTGGCGAACTTGCATATGAATGTGAATACGTCGGAGTTCGGCACCCAATATAAGCCGAGTACCTTTTCTGTGGCTGTAATTTCAACAGCTTTGGGTAGCAGCGAATCGCTCCTTAGTATTCGTAGGACCTCCTTCAATTGACTTCGAAGACCAATTGCGATTGTGGAAACCACCTGCTGCGTGGATATCTCTGACTTGTGTTGCGATGTTTCCTACTTCCACATAGTCGTTGCCACTGTATATAAAATCATCCACGTAGTGGTAGTCCTTCACGGCTTGTGCTGCTTGAGGGTACTGTTGACAGAATCGATCTGCAATTCTGTCACGAATAAAGTGTGCAATGCAGGGTGCGCAATTGATTCCGAAAGTAAGCGCTTCCATAACATAGACGTTGGGCTCTTGCCTCTCGGACTTGCTGTCGAACCAAAGAAACCTTTGCGCATGGGTGTCTGCTGGTCTCACTCGGATCTGGTGGAACATCTCGGCAATATCGCCACAGATCGCTACTCGGAATGAGAGTAAGAGGTCAAACAGGGAGTTTAGGAGATCTGGACCACTCCAGATGTAGTCATTCAGGGCCTTGCGGCCGGATTGGGCGGCTGCATCCCATACAAGCCGGACCTTCTCTGGTTTATTTGGATTTTTAGTTATGAAGGTTGGTAGATACCATGTCCGTCTGATTGGTGCAGCTATTTCCTCCGGCGTCAGCATGCGAGCATAGCCCTTTTCGACGAGGTTTTCGACTTGCTTGGTGATTTGCTCCTTCAACTGTGGTTGTCGGGAAAATTGCTTTTGTAGGCATTTAAGCCGTTTTAGTGCGTTTGCGTAGCTATCAGGTAATAAAACTTCAGGGTCTTTCCACATTAGACCGCCTCGTACCTGTCATTCTTCAAAACGGTAGTAGATTCAAGTCTGGTTAGAGCTTGAGTTTCTTCTGGTGATGATAGCGGTTTTGCTGTGGTAGCGTCTAATGAGAACGCTTGTTTGATGATCTCATGCAGCTTGGCGTCTGCGTCTGCAGCCACACATGTGAACGCTGACATTAGCTCTAGTGGCCCTTGATGGCGTGGAGCTTTGGAGTGCCCATCCTAGTCGCGTCTTTGACGCTATTGGTTGGTGCCATGCCCCCTCTTTGATTTTAAGGGGTACGGCGAGGTTCCACTTATTTGTGCCGATTAGGATGCTTGGGCGTGCGTTGGTGTATGATGCTATCGGTAGTCCAGCTAGGTGGGGGAATTCTTTGGCGCTTATGTCGATAGACTGTACAGGTAGATCCAGGGTATGTACACTGTGAACCTCTTCCAAGTAGAATTGATTGCCATTATGTGGATTAGCAACCGTAAGCATGACACGTTCCGATGCATTTTCTTCGCGTGTTGTATCGTTGGTCCATTTTAGGCACAGTCTATCTGGAACGCCTTTTAAGCCGAGCTGTTTAAAGATCTTGTTGCCGATGAGCGTTAGTGCCGATCCCTCATCTAGAAATGCAAAAGTGTTAGTGACTTTCGTTTTATTGATGATTTGTATTGGAATGACACGGAAATATGTTGAGCCAGACTCTCTGCATCGCTGGGTGTGCTTGCCCTCCTCTGTTTGGGCTGCTGGATTTCGCAGCATCTGGTATTGGCTGCATTTCGTGGATCAATGGGTGATGTTTGCTTCGACAGCCTCGTATGCCACAAACCTTTTCACGTTGGCACTTTTGGTGATGACGGTTTAGGCATTGTTGGCAGAGATTGTGATTTTTCAGAAAAGACATCTTTCGCTGATGTGGCATGGCTTTGAACGATGGGCAGCTATGTATTTTGTGCCCAGGTTCGTAAAATGCGACGCACGTAGATTCCTTCATCTGCTCTTTAGCTGCTTCTGTGTGATGATTTAGGCTTCCGCTCTTCTTATGGTAGAGTGGCGATGTTACCTGGCTTGCTGCTTCAGCTATGTCGTAGATCCATTTGCAAAAAGATTCCATTGATGGTGTCTTACCGTCTTTGGGGAACATTGCCCACTGCAGCTTCAATTGTGTGGGGAGTTTCTCTAGTAGCTCTTGTACGAGCATTGGGTTTTGCATGTTACCTGTGAATCCACATGCTTCCATCGTTGAGTAAATGTTTCGTACACACAGTGCGTATTCGATAAGTGGTTCAAGCTTATCTTTTATTGCGGGTAGTTGCCGCGTTTTTTCCAGTAAGTTGTGAAAATAATGCTCTGGCCGACCGAAACACATGAGTAATGTTTGTATGATTTCAGGGACCATTGTTGGTAAAAGGAGTTTGGATTGAACTAACTCACGTGCTTTTCCCTTTAGGCTAGCTTGCAACCGCATAAGATTTTCTGCATTCGTATGCCCTGCGATCTCCGTACTTGTCTGAAAACTACTGTAGAATAGAGGCCAGTTCTGAGGATTGCCATCGAATGTTGGAAGCTCTTTCGGTATCGCTTGACGGGCTGCAAGTTGTGCCGCGCTTGGTGTTGCTGTGTTTAGGTCTAGGTCCATTCGCATTTTACTTTCTGAATAGTACGATACAGCCCTGTTTTGAGTATTTGTGAAATTCCAGGGCGCCATCGGCGTAGAACTTAGGTGCGGTTGTTCGCGTGTCGTACCACGCGTGTTGTTTGAGGTTAGGAACGGCAGCTGCGGTGCCTCGTGATCATAATGCCACGTGTCACGTACAGCTGAGTGTGTGACCATCGCTTTTTGTTTGGCAGAAGTAAAAATAGGAACGACTGTCCTAGCTGTGTCCGGGAATATTTTTGGCGGGCATAGTCCAAAGTCCGGATCCGGTTCTGGTAGCGGCCCCGCTGGTTTTGCTGGTGACGAAGTAGCCTGAGGTTCGCCTGCTCGTGTGGTATTTCCGAGGTTCTGCAGAGCGTTGCTCAATATGGTTGTGATGACTTCCGTTGACACGTTGACGCAGTCGCAGTTCCAGCTGTTCGAGACGAGAAATCTGCGTCTATTATTCCAATGCAGTCGAAATGATACCAGGAACAGCATCGATTGAATTGCACCTTGCGGTCATTGTCTTCCTGCATGCATTTCTTGCAATGATATATTCCACTTGATAAGTCTTTTGTTGCCATGGTTTCCCAATGAGTTTACTCTTTAAGCGATGTTGATTAGTTACGTGACCTATGTATGTAGGTCGTAAACGGTTGACCGTTGAGGTTATGTATCACAATTTAGTGATTGGTTATGCAATCATCGAGGTTAACCTCTATATGATTGCCGTGTAGAACCGTGGGTTGACCCGTCGAGTTGAGTTAAATAATTAACTTTTCGGTTCATTTAGTGGTTTACCACTGTTATATTAATTTATAGAATTAATCTGTACAATTAATTAATTTATAGAATAAATTTATAGAATTTATAGAATCTATAAAATTAATTTAAGGCTCTAATTTATAGAATTGTTGAGTTTGGCGCTAAGGTTCGATGTTTTAGCGGGCCCACAAGAAAACACTTCACTTTTCACGTGATACTTCATTTATTTTTTCCACGTGTATTTCTTATGCTAATGGTAGGCTAAGTGGGTGTGTGTATGCAGTATGCGAGTCATCGTCTGCGAGCCGCTATAAATTAATCGCCCTTACTCGCGGTTGTAACCAAACTGTTCTGTCCGCCGCTTAGTAACAAGCATAGAACCTAACATGTAAGCTTAAAGCGCAAGATGCAACGATTAATTTCCCAGCACGTAGGCTGGCGCTTAAATATAAGTATGAAAATGAAAGAGAATGCGTGATATGGGTTAACCCATTGGTGGCTGCGTCGGGTCTGCTGGGCAGTTAGCAGTCGGCGGCAACAAAGGTGTTCAGCCAAAAATCTTTATGACATATTTGGCCAAAAAGATCCGTGGAGACACTTATTTTAAAGGACGAAATGTCTCAAGCATATGAAAAACGGAACTTTTCCACAGCAATGTTTGGTGCTTGAACTTTGCCGTGGATGTAGGCTATGACTTCTTCAGCAGTAGTAATGAGATCAAGCCTGGAAATAAAAATTTGGTTTTTGGGTGGAACTACAACAAGGTAACTACTTTAATGGCAATATTCCTGGAAACGGATGTTTGCCCGGGCAGTTCGGCAACTAACCCGATATCGTGTAAGTAGGTGGGAAACTTACTCCAGGCAAAATGGGAAGAGACTCCACACCTGCCAAAGGCGTACTCCTAAACGATATCGGCTTCTGGACATTTGGTGACATAGGGTCATTGTCGGAAGCCAGAACTGGTAGGGAATGATGTGCCGACGGACTGAGGGATGCGCCCTAAAACCTGGACTTCTTTCGCATCGGAGAATCAATTTAAAATTTAGAACTTCTAAATTGAACCTCCATCACCAAAAGCTCTTCCTGGAGCTTACAAACGCCAGCTGACAGTGTTTTAAACGCATCCCCAGTCCGTTTCATAAAACTTCGCATCTCAAGCTCCAAGCCACGACACGAATCACAGCACCATTTAAGCCCGCAACCTTGTGCAATACCATCCCGCACCTTGACTGTGTAACCAGCAGTACTTGCAATCATATCTCAATGCATTCTGTGATTGGTGCCACGTTAATAAATTACAACTTAACGCCTCAATCTGCTCTTTTATGACATTAAGTCCTTCAGGTCTTCTTTCACTTTACAACCGTAGGCTCCTTCTCTTTCTCCATAAACTAATAAACAGTGAAGTCATTTCTACTAATTTACTAAATATTCTTTATTTTCGTTTTCCCTCACGTCGGACCAGAAACTTTTTTCCTATTCACCTTTGTAGATGTCTGACTTACTACTTCTCAACTTATCTCTCCTCATTTTTCTGTCAGTTCTCTTAGCGCTATAGTTTTTAATAATCTACAACGAAACCGCTGATTATATTTTTGACATCACATTGCTTGCAACTCGTCCCTGACCACATTGGCTGTGAATTGGGGCATAGCTGGCACCTTGTGCAAATAAAACAAATCCACCGGGTTGGGGATGGTTAGTTGCTTATATCAATTAGTTCTCATTTCTAGCGCTGTATTTACATTAACATGTTTGATGTTTGATCTGCCCAGTTGCAGATGGTACAAAACTCCAATGCTCAATAGCATGTCGAGTGGAGTAAGGAAAAATAAGTCTCTTTCTCTTCGAATTCCAGAAAGAAGGCAATTTTGCATTTCGTTTTCATGAGTTAGAAGCTCTTCATGAGCGATGTAACAGAAGTTTTTAGAACATGTTAATGTAAATACAGTGGTAGAAATTCCAATAATCTTAAACAAATAATATGAGAAATTTTAATATATAGAAATCTAAGTTAACGATGACGTCTCCTCCAACAGCCAAGCTTACTTTTTTAAATAAATTATCTGTTTTTTTAGCATAAGCTTTTCGTCGACTCTGTGTTAGTTGACGTAAACTTGTATTTGGTAAACAAAACAATTTACCAATCCATTTTAATAGCATTAATAGAATAGAATCTTTATATTACGTAGATGATTATGCTAAAGAAGTTAAGTTTAGATTACTAACTAACATACATATAATAGAGCTACAGTAATGTTACAAGAAAATAAGGAAATGCAGGAAAATTGTAATGACAATAAGTCTGTAGACTTTAAATTAAAAATTGGAGTTCACGTTTTCTTAAAAAACGAATCTGGTCATAAGCTTGATTCAGCCTATTTAGGACCATTCGAAAATTTTTTCTAACATACATGTAGATTAATGTGTAGTTTTATTATAATGAGTTTACTATAGTGTTAGATATTTATTTAGGCTTTAATCGACTTTAAGCAACTGACGACTTGCAACTTAACTCGACTGACAATTTAACTCCAACCGAGCTGCCTCTTCTTTAGGAATGCCACACAGTCGGTGCATGTGTTATTACCACCTTACAAACATATATTACCTTTAATCAATCATTAATTATCATTATCATTAATCAATAAATAACTTCATAATATTACGTAATTTTCTAAAAAGGTGAGGTGTTCGTAGAGGGGCGGAAGCATCCAAGTAAAATACCAGCAGCTTGGCGAGTGCCAATTTCTTCTGGTATGGGTGAGGTGATGGGTATCGTTTAATACAATGATTTTATTTACAAAACAATTTCACACACGAAACTTCGATAGAAAGGAAAAAAACTGGTTTGAAATAGCAAGTGAAAAAAGTGCGGGTATTCGTGGATAAATCTCGTACTGGAGAAACAATGGCGACATCCAGGAAACTCATCGCCACTCTCCTCAGTATGACCGCATTCCATTTTGGGATAAATCCTACACCTCACTCTCTGCTGTTCGCCCGGTGGCGTGAGCAGAAGGTATAGTAAGTATATGCATACCATAAACCATTTAATACAAAGAGCTTAACTTGCAGCACTTTTTTGCAAGTGTTGAAATATTTTTCTCTCTCAACTTAATGCATGCATGATCACACACATGAATAAATATATGTAACTTTGTATACTCTCTCACGAGATGCGTAATAGAGAGAAATAACTTGATGAGAGACAACAAGAAATTAGTCGCGAATAAACTGCACAACCAACCACACAACATTCTGTTATTTTATATTTAATATAACAATAGCAAGTATAAACAATTAAATATGTATGCAATAAATTATAAGTGTGCACTTGAATATGTTTATGTATATACATACGTTTATGTCTACACATAAACATATTCATATATATACATACGTTTATGTCTACACATAAACATATTCACATAAATATACATCTAAGCATGTTCATATATGTATGTACATTTATATATACATACATATAGCACGAGCGTAACATGAGCTAGGGCTAAGCCAGCGTGTGAACGCTGACCATGCACTTTGATCCAAGCGCCCCAAATTATATGTACGTATGTGCTGACACTCTCCCACTCTTTTGTACCTGTTCCGGAAGACAAAAACAAAAGAATAAGTTTTGAATAAAAATCAATCTTAAAACTGCAATCAAACGACACTGACGTGTCCGTCTCCACATTTTTTAATTTAACTGGAACACGGTCATTACAGTAGCTAGTAAAGTCTTTGAGAAAATCGGGGTTATCTTGCTTGCTCTATCGTTCTACATTATTCACGAGTCTGCATAGAAAATTTGGTGGCTCTAGCTCTATAGTCTCCGATATCTAGTTATTCAAACGGACGGACATGTCCGCCCGTGTTTAGATCGACTTGACTGGAAAAGTCCTGGGTTGCGTCTCCCTGTTGCATACATTTTGCGACCTTAATATTCCATTTCACCCTATTGGTGCATTCTATAATGATCAGAAGAAAGTCCGAGTAACGTTGATTTAACAGTAACAGCGAACTAAAAATTTGTCTGCTATGGAGGCAGCGTAATTAAAAAGTGCCTCTCAAGTCCATACGTTGACTTTCCTGTCTGTTTCCAAACCAACTTTTTGAGAAATTCCTAGTAGTGCATTGAGAAAGTACATTTATTCACGTCGTTCAACAGTTTGTTGGAATTGTATTGTCCATTGGACATATTTTAAACATTGGCCAGATATTTCGAGTACTTAGAGATTTATGATTTGTGCCCTGGAACATACATCCCGCAGTCACCAAGACTGGAGATGAAACAGGAAACAGGAGATGCTCCAGAGTCTCTGGGACCTCTTGGTTTTTCTTGAATTTGGTGCATTCGAGTATTCCAAGTTGTGCTACGGGCGGTAACTCGTAAAAAGTCCTGTGAACATCCTACAATTAGTTCGTTGTATCCCGATCCTAAAGATTTTCATATCTGCCCCAGATAATAAGAAGCACAGAAAAAAATTTCAGCCCATTACATCGGTTTTTGGAAAGTAAACTAGAATACAAATTTTTAAAAGTCATGACTTGAAACTACCATTAAGCTTTATAAATAAAATCGTTGTTTATTTTTGAAGTGGACGAACAGATTTGTTTAAATTGCATTTATTATGATAGAAAGAAAGCTTCTGCTCTCTGACATGATATGACGGTCGTGTTTTTTCATAGCTCCTGAGTTTTTATCAATATTTATTGTTTTCTCTCAATTTTTAATTTTGCTTAGTTTGTTAACGCTTTCGCTTTGCTTGACACCCTTGTGTTATATTTGCATAATTCGCCAAATTAAATAGTTTTTTTTTCGTGATTAGTATTTGGTGCATTTAAGCACACAAAGTGCTCTTTTGTGACATTCAGTCGCTTATCTCCGTTCCTAGCGCATTAGTCTATTAAGTCTGTTCTGTTATATTGTGTACCATCATTCAAAGACTTAGGCGTTATGTTTGACCCAAAACTTTCATTTAATGTTCATATATCTTTAATTGTCAATAGAGCATGCAGTCTTCTTGGCTTCATTAAACGTTGTGCCAAAGAATTTGATGATCCCTATGTTACAAAGGTTTTATACCCTTCGTTAGTTCGCCCTACTCTAGAATATTGCTCGCCAGTGTGGAACCCTCAATATGATGTTCACCAGCGAAGTATTGAATCAGTACAGAAGCAATTCCTTAAGTTCGCGTTATGCGGTCTTAAGTCTTCGCCTACCTTCTTATTCTGACAGACTTCTTATTAATCTTCCTTCATTTTACAACCGCAGGCTCGTTTTTCCTATTCACCTTAGTAGATGTCTGACTAACTATTCTCTTCACGAACCTTTTCGTGTTCTTTGCCAATCTTTTAACAACCTTTCTCACCTTTTGATGAAAAGAGTATTTGAAGAGTATTATTGAAGAAATATGTATTTCTGATCGTTATTTTACCTATCGGCAATAAGCATCAAAATATTTGTGTTCCCTTAAGAGCGGAAAGTCTTTATGATCGTTCTCTACTGTAAATTCAATAAATACATATCATCAAAATAAAAATTAATTTATATATTAAGCTGCTTAAGGAATTTTATTATTATTTATTTTATTTATTTATTTATTTAAGTCAACTAACACAGCAGTCGACAAAAATCTTAAGCTAAAATACAGATAATAATTAATTTAAGAACGTAGCTTAGCTTTATACACAACTAAAAATCCACGACCCGGTGGAGGTGTTTTATTTGCAACAAGGTGCCAGCTATGCCCCGATTCACAGCCAATGGGGTCAGGGATGAGTTGCATCCAAGTCTAGAATATTTTCAGTGGTTTCGCTGTAGATAATTAAAAAGTATAGCGCGAAGAGAAGTGACAAAAAGATGAAAGTATTTCTGATCGTTTATATATCGTTATAGACAGTATCCATTGTGTGAACACTTTATACGGCCGAGATAATCCACCATGAACACAATAAAATAGAGTTTCTGACTCGTTCTTTTGAGCTTGGTTTATTGAATGAATCTGAAATATTTTACAATTGTTCAGTACAGCTAAAGTCCTCGTGACTGCGCTGACAGTGAAGCTACCAGAGGAGCGGATGTACTTATATATGTTTACATAATTATGTATGGGTCGCTGCGGGAGAGTGGGGGCTTATCATGTCCACTTGGTGACTGAGTCGTTGCGCGTTTTAGATATGCCGACTCAGCACTGTGCAGGACCATGCATTCATGTTATCGAGAATGCGTGGTACTTGAAATTGTATATACATAAATATTGCAATAAAGTGCTACAATATGTTTATAATCTTATTTATGTATTAAACTGAGTACAGTGATCATTCTAAATGTGAGCATGCTACATTTCCCTCCTTTATTTTAGTTATTTTAGTATCTTTATAAATTTTTTTTTTTTTTTTTTGAGATTTTTTAGTCATATTTCTATTAATTGAGTAACAAAATATTGATTTATTACAAAATAAAAAAAATTGTTTTTTGTTGTGTTTTTTTTTTTTGTTATATTTTAGTATGGTGTTGTTATTCTATGTATGGCCATACTTGATATATTTAGAGAAAATATAATGACTATGACAGTCACAAATCAACTCTCATTGAGACCAAACGTGCCTAACAATTAACTCGCGAATAACTCCACATCAAAAAAAAAACACTAGAAACGGTAATCGTTTCTCTGCTTTCTTTTCGCCCTAAAATACTCCAACAACAATCTCCAGAACAAAAAAAAAAAAACACAACTAACGGCGCTTGTCTGGCGACACTCGCCAATAATTACCACTAAGATGACCAAACCCCCGGATTTACTGCAATTCACAACAGACAAAAACAAACATTTAACGCACCCTTCTGCTGGACCAAAATTTTTGATAATTACAAGAATTGAAAGCAACGATGGCCTTGCTCACGTCTCTCCAAAAAGTCATAGATAACATTTGCTCAGGAAAAGTCACTAAAGTCTCAACTAACTTCAAAAGTGGAACATTGGAAGTCGAAACTGCCAACCTTTATCAAGCCACTAAATTAATTACGTTGACATCTTTCTCCAACAATATTAAAGTCGAAGTCAGTGAACACAAAACAAGAAACTTCTCTAAAGGTGTCATCTATTGCAACAGCCTTCGCGATATCACTGAAGATGATATTACCACAGAACTATCTTTCCAAAATGTCATCGAAACAAAAAAAATACTAAAAAAAGACAGAGACACAAACTTACTAAAAGAAACAGGACTCATTATCCTAACGTTCGCTTCTCCACAATTACCAGAAGATCTCTCAATTGGTTACCTCAAAGTCAAAGTGCGCCCTTTCATACCACAACCTATGATGTGCAGAGATTGCGGAAGATTGGGTCACTCAACAAAGCGATGCCGAGGAAACAAACTATGCCTTCATTGCAGCAACCAAGTCCATCTTAAGACCGACGACCCTAACGACAAATGCCATAACCTGATCTGCTGCATTAACTGCAAGGAAGGCGGCTTCAACAACTACCATCACAGCTGTACAGATCGTAAGTGCCAATCATACATCAAGAACAAAGACATCATAACCATCAAAACACTGGAAAAAACAACATTCAAAGATGCCACCAAAATTTACAACGAGAGACACCTAAACACATGCTACGCCTCTGTGACGCGAGACTCCAATACTCATCAGGTAAAACCCAGTAATGCCCAACTTACCGAACAAACAAACACAACACGCAATGCAACTGTCGACTACTCCGATATCTGCCCTACTACTTCGAGTACCCCCCAACCAAAAAATACAAGAAAAAACATCACCGACACAATTGAATCCCCTACGGACTCCAATATGGATATTGATGCCAACATCTCACCTAAACCCAACCTTCAAACGACAATATTAAGCGATACTAAAATTAAGATATATCCAAAATCAGACAACAATCTTAAAACACCATTAAAAGCCAAACACACAGTCAAACCTAAACCAAATACTACAACATAAAATTTTTCCCTTTCGCACCACATATTATAATTAATAAGTAATTGCTTTCTATCCCTAAAATCTCCTCTTATACTGAATCATGTACTTAAAAATTATTCAATGGAATTGCAATGGATACGTAAACAACTACGATCAATTACAAATTCTAATAAAAAAATACTCTCCAAAAATAATATCCCTACAAGAAACCCATCTCAAACCCCAAACTAACATTCCAACACCTATTAACTACAAAATCTATGCACAAAACTCCTCCCAAGGATCCTCCGGTGGCGTAGCCATTTTAATTCACGATTCAATCGAACATACGATCCTATCTCCAATCCAAGCCTTCGACACTGTAGGCGTAAAAATTAAATCCAAAATAACTTTCAATATATTCAGCTCATACATCGCTCCCCACAAAAACTTCTCTATCCGCAATCTCAGAGACACATTCGACTCTCTTAACACACCCACTATTATCACTGGCGACTTTAATAGTTGTCACGCCCTTTGGGGCTCCCCAGTTAACAATCGTCGAGGCAATACTATTTGTAAATTCATTTACCAATCACCCCTAATTCTCCTCAACAATGGTTCCCCAACGCATTATTCCACCCACCACACATTCACCCACATTGATCTCACCCTCTCTACCCCTTCTATTGCCATGGAATCCTCTTGGAAAGTTGAATCCGACACCTACGGTAGTGATCACTTCCCTATTTTAACATATCTCTTTGAGCCAACCCCTCCTCCAAAACTTACACCAAAATTCAAATTCGATTCCGCAGATTGGCCCAAATACATGGCCCTAAGTCTTTCTAACCATTCTCTCCGTCCCCCCAGCCAAAACTTAAACAAAGAGGCCGCTAACCTTATCAAAATCGTACGCGAAAGCGCCAATCTTAGTATCCCCCAAACCAACCCTTCTCGTCAAAATTATCGCAATGTTCCTTGGTGGAACTCCAAGCTATCCGCCCTTAAAAAAGATAAAAAAATTCTTTGGCCACGTCTTAAAAACAATATATGCTTCGACAACATCGTCAACTACAAAAAAACGAACGCCCTCTTTAAAAGAGAACTAAAACAATCTAAGAGAAAATCTATTGAATCATTTACCGCTAAGATATGTCCCAACACTCCTTCATCAAAAATTTGGTCCTCGATACGTAAGTTCTGTGGCCTCAAACAACGCCTCCCAATCCACTGTATCCAAAAATTCGCCTCTCCTAGCACTACAATCACAAATAGCCAATTAATATCAGAAGAGTTTTGTTCTTTCTGGTCTTCGGAATCTGAAAATTCTAACTTCTCTAGCACTAAGCTAAGTTTGCTTTTTTTACCCGGGTGAGATAAAGTATGAAAATCATCGGGATCGGACTACTATATCATATAGTTCTATAAGAAGCAAATTTTCCAATTTTTTTTTTTTTTGAGTATCCCCATGAAATTGAACCAATATGATAGATTAGGATATAAAACCTCAGATCCCAAAATTTGAATCTGATCGGATATATCGAACACGAGTTACAGTCAATATAAATCGGTTCAAGCGTTGCCGGCAGCGCTGCTTGCTGCCTACTACGTCATCATCAAATCAAACAGAGCACATGCATACACACACACAGACGAAGCGCTAAACGAACTGTATGTGTATGCGTGTTATGCTTTGCTTAGGGAATGATGGAAGATGATGGAAGAAGAAGAAAAAATTGTAGTAAAAAGAGAAATAATTTGAATGTTTTGTTTGTGTGTTGATGAATTGAGATGCAGGGAAAGAAATTTCAAAATGTAAACAAATTATTGCAAAGGACTGTAAAGGAAAATTGCTTAAAATTATTATATTATCGTTGGCTCCTATACTTTCAGCCTTATATGGTCCTGTATATTTAAAATCTAGCTTATGAGCTGTTTCATTCCTTAGCAAAACCTGGTGTCCTAAATCAAAGTCTAAAGTATTTGTATCTTATGTATTGGAAGGTAGATATTTTAGTAATATTAATGAACATTCCACTTTTGTAAACGATTTAATTTTTTCAGAGCGCCTTCAAAAGCTTGCCAAAAAGTACTCTTGAATTCCAGCAACATCATTCCTGACGTCCATCATTAAGCCCGGATGCTGTTAATAAATTAACGTTCCTTAACAAAAACCAATGGGTATTAAATTAGTAACTAAAAGATCTCCTCAACACTGCCATGAAGGCAATTGGTTTTGTTAAAACTTTTTATTACATCTTAAGTTTGAATTTTTAGTTACATTATATTTTTGTTTGAAGATGATGAAATTGAATTTCAATAACAATTTATGTTTGATCTTAATTGAGTTTTTGCTGTTTTTGTTTGCTTGCAAAAGTTCTTATTTTATCCCTAAGCACACAAGAAAAGAATTCCTTCTCTGCGTTACAAACATGTAACCAATTTTATACCACCCTTTGTAGGGTTATACAAAAACTTCGATAAATCGAATATCGATTTTTTTCCTTAAAAAAATCGACAATATCGATACTTCAAAATATCGATATTTTTGCAGCACTAATGCTATTAAAATGTTTTGGAAAATTCGATGTTTTACAAAATACCAGCTCGTATGGACAATAATCATGTGCCATAGAAGGTGTTGTGTTAAAGCAATATGCAAAGTATTGTAGCCATTCATCCCAATCTGTTTTGTCGACTGAAATGTATGAACGGATGTTCTGTGGCTTCGCTCCACGGTACCTACTGTCTGGTGATGATTTGCGGATGAAGTTAACGTTAACGTCTTCATTGGACCGTACTTCATACTAAAATCTTCAAATATAGCTTTTGCTTTTATCTTGAATTGGTATTGCTACAAGATATTTTGTCAAGTCGCAACTTAAAGTTACTCCATATTCATTTCCTTTTTCTGAATTAGGGAATGGACTGATCGTGTCAACAATTACCCTGTCGAAAACCATTTGCGGCGTTTCGGTAATAATCAATGGAGTTTTAGTATGTTTTGTTGTTTTTGCTTTTTGACATTTATTACATTTTTTTATGTACATTGAGAGATATCTTGTAATGTTTCTCCAACAGTAATGGCTTCTTATTTTTGCTAATGTTCTAGCTATTCCCGTATGACCTCCTTGTATAAGATCATCATGGAATGTTAACAGTAATGTTTCTCCAATAGTAATGGCTTTTTATTTTTGCTAATGTTCTAGCTATTCCCGTATGATCTCCTTGTATAAGATCATCATGGAATGTTAAGAGTATTGCTCTTCTCATGGAATGTTAACAGTAATGTTTCTCCAATAGTAATGACTTTTTATTTTTGCTAATATTCTAACTATTCCCGTATGACCTCCTTGTATAAGATCATCATGGAATTTTAACAGTATTGCTCTTCATCATGGAATGTTAACAGTATTGCTTGTTTTTTTCTCAATAACTTCGTTCTCAATAACTTCGTTATTTTATCAGCAATTGTCATAAAAGTTGATATTGGTCAGTTTTGTGTTCTTATTAATTGTGCCAAATTTGATCAAGATCGGGTGACTATATCATATAGCTCCCATACAAACGGCAAAGTCACGAACAGTGACTTTCTCAATAACTTCATTATTTTCATAGCTATTGTCATGAAAGTTGGTATTTGTCAGTTTTGTGTTCAGTTTTTACAGACCAAATAAATTTGCAAGGGTATACAAACTTCGGCACGGCCGAAGTTAATCCCGGCTTTCTGGTTTTTTTTTTTGCGAGCCCAAGCAGATAATTGCCCACCTCCCACCCGACCGACCGAGGGGTGCAGCCTTATAACGCACGGCACGAATCGCGTGGACAAATACACAATAGAAAAAACAGACAAACAAATAAATAAATATTACTATAGCTATCTATTAACTAAATGGGATAAGATAGAAGTTTTAATCATATTAATAGAAAACTCTGAGCCGATTACAGGGAATAGAAGGTTGTAATCAGAGCAGAGGACCCTAAAAGGTTCATGCAGGGCATAGTTAGAAGCACAACGACTAAGGGATAAAGGTATCAAAGCATGTCTACTCCGTCTACATGGTACCGACAGATTTACCTGAGCTCAGGCGAGTCGATATCACCAATTAGGAGCTTGTGCATAAAAATAACACCAAGCATAATTCTACGGTTAGTTAGGGAAGGAAGGTTAATTAAGAGAAGTCTACTAGAATACGAAGGCAAATTGACATTGCGAGAACAGCCTAACCCACGAAGAGCAAATTGCAAGAACTGCTTTTGAACGGATTCAAGTCTAATCTGGTGCGACTCATATTGAGGTGACCAAATGCAAGATCCATACTCTAAAATAGGACGGACAAGCGAAGTAAAAAGAACTTTAGTTGTATAGGGGTCATCAAATTCTTTTGACCATCTTTTAATGAAACCCAGGACACTCATGGCCTTTGCGACCGTGGTGGAAATATGGGTATTTAAATTTATATTATGGTCCATAACTACGCCCAAATCATTCATATTATTTAGACGTTCCAAAGGACTATTGTTTAGAAAAAAGGTGACCAGTTGAGGAGAATTACGATAAGAAGTCATTACCTTACATTTGGTAGTGTTAAGATTTAATAGATTATACTGGCACCAGGATTGAAAGTTTTTAAGATAAGCTTGTAGCAGACTAAATGAATCTGTTTCTTTATAAGTAAGACAAAGTGTTTAAGAATAAACATCGTGTTCATCTGAACTGGCTTCACCAAATCAGATGCACTAAAGAAAATACAATACAACTGTACTTTTGTACCAAACAACTAACCTAGCATATGACTAGAAATACAATCTGCCACACGCGGTGTGGGAAAAAACACTTGAAAATCTAAACTAACCCAAAAGATCATAACGACAGGATGTCAAGTGGCCGACGCCGTGCCCAAAAGACTTATTTTTCAACCCCCAAATAAGAGGGTGTGAGTCTAAAATAAGATATTCTAAGAACAATTGTTACCTACTAGAGCCTAAGATAATCCTATATAAACTCCGTACTTTTGTAAATAAAATCAGTTCATATTTTGAATTCAACGAATGAAGATTGGGTTTTTTAGTTGTGGTTCTAAATCCCTATTCATTTTTGGTCCTTCGAAAAAAGGAACTCTGCAGTTTTCCCCCACCAGTGGTAAGAGACTCAGAGAGTGAATCAGCTCCTTAAAGTCTGAATTCTTATGCAAGTGTAAATGCTAAGATCAGCTATAGGTAGCAAAATAAATTAACTCTTGTTTTCCCCACCAGTGGTAAGAGACAGAGTATAATACAAAAGGCAAAATTTTGCTTAATAAATAAAAAGTGCGTGCGTCCGATTTTAAAGTCAGTTTGGCTAGTGGAGCAACTGTAGTAATTTCGGCGGCGGGAGTTTTTGTGTGCGGCGTATTCGAAGCCCTAATATCGAAAGTAAAAAAAAAAAAAAAAAAAAAAGAATTTACTAGTGTACATACACACTATATACACTGTATATTATACAGTTGCAAGTGGGCAACTAGAAATAGCAGCAGAGCAACAAGACAGTTGCAAAGAAGAGGCGACTGGAGGCGAGGCAAATATAAAGAAACGGCAAATCCAACCCATTGGCAGACAAGCAGCAGCAGAATATCGGCAAAACCTACTTGGCAATCCTACTTGGCGGACAACAGTGGCGAACGGTGTCAACAGGATCATCAGATAAGATACAAATTAAGATAGTTATAAGTACATCTATCTATTTTTTTTATTATATATTTATATCGATATCCTAATATTCGCACAAGATAAAATGTTCACTAATAAGACTGGGAAATTGTTAGAGAAGCAGGTAGAGTTGCATACCAGGTTAAGGCAGTTGGAAGCACTAAATCCCAGAAACATTACTAACAAGGAGATTGAGGAAGTAAAAGTGATTAGTAGCCGATGGATGCCTAACCATGAGAAATTGCTCCAGCAGGGGGTTTTCGATCATCAGTACTACAGAGATAAAGTACATGAAGAGGTTTTAAAGATAGTTGCCAAAATAATAGCTACAGGAGAGTCAGAAAAACCAGGCACTAGTAAGTCAGTGTTAGTCGAAGCAGAAGCAGATATGTCTGAAATGTTTGATGATAGCAAAGGAGAGTCGCGAGGGAATGCGACCTCCAGTAATGAAAACGCTAGTGGTAATCAGGAGATATTTATGGATAAAGTTCGACAGCTCCAGGAATATTTGGATAGGGTAACCAAAGATTTACGCACTATAGATAATTCAACAGGCAATGAGGCATGCATAATATATATTAATAAGATCAATTATTTATGGGAGAAAGTACAGGCGTGCCAGGCTGCGTTGAAAGATGCAAAATTTAAAAATACTATGGAGGAGTTAGAATTCGATGTTCGGAATTCTGTATCAGTGTTAGAAATGAAAATAAACAAGAAGGAAAGTAAGATTGAGAATGTAACCGTGAGAGGCGAACTACCGGTATTGCCGAAAATACAGGTACCCACGTTTTCTGGAGAACCTAGAGAATGGGACCTGTTTGTGGAATTATTTGCGGAACTTATTGAAAAAAGAGAGGATTTAAGTCTTGCTCTTAAATTCAATTATTTAAAATCCGCTTTAAAGGGGGAAGCGAGGAGCATGGTAGCTCATCTATTGTCAGGTTCAGCTGATAACTATAGTGCCGCTTGGGAACTGTTAACCAAGCGGTATGAAAATAATCGGAGGGTATTTTCCGAACAATTAAGTCGGATCGTTGATTTACCGATGATCAACAATGAATCCGCAAAAAGCGTAAAAGGAGTGATTGACATAATAAATGAGTCAATACACTTAATTAAAATTAAAGCAAATTTGTCCGATGAAGTTGACGTAATAGTCGCTCAACTCATACTTCGGAAATTTGACAGGGAGACTCTACAATTATATGAGAGTCAAATTAGAAAAACAAGGCAAATTCAAATTCTATCTGATGTCATGGAATACTTGGAGCAAAGATATTGCTCACTAAGTGCCATAAAAAAGAAGAGAAAAAACCGTTACAAAAAACGTCGGTGGCGGTGTTTAAAGATAGTTGTCCGATCTGCAAAGGTCCCTGGCATAGCGCCCCGATGTGCTATAAGTTTAAAGCGCTAACACCTAATGAAAGGGTGGAAATAGCCAAAAAAGTGCAATTGTGTATACGATGCTTGAAGCATTCAAGCAACAAGAGATGCACTAATGAAATAGTCTGCTCAATGTGCAGCAAGGGGCACCATACCATGCTTCATATTGGGGAAAAACAGGCGAAGGTAAATACTTGTGTTACGGAACAACAAAAACTGTTGGCCACAGCTCTAATACAAGTTAAAAAAATTAATGGAGAGTATGAAACATTAAGAGCCTTAATTGATAATGGCTCTCAGAGCACTATTTTGTCTGAAGAAGCCGCTCAAATGTTAAAATTACCTAAGATCAAGAAACAAACAGAAATAATTGGCGTATCTGCAACAAAAAGTAGAACGTCGAAGTATAAGGTAAATATTGAAATGAAGACACGTGATTCGGAGAAGGAACTTATTAAGGTTGAAGCAATTGTATTACCGCAATTAATGAAAGCTCTTCCGTTAAAAATAGCAAACGTGGATATGTCAAAATGGCAAACTTACGTGCTAGCTGACCCCACATTTAATAAACCTGGTAGGGTTGATATGATAATAGGGGTAGACGTATATACCCACATCTTAAAAAGTGGAGTTGCCAAGATTAATGGCTTGCTGGGACAAAACACTCAATTTGGCTGGATCGTGTCAGGATGTACTAAATCAAGAGGAGATGAGTCTATAGTAGCTACAACAATAGATATCACAGATATGGAGCGTTTTTGGGAGATGGAAGCAGATGAAAAAGATGATACAGAAGCTAAAGAATGTGAAGAAAATTTTAACAAAACGACTAGGATTGATGCCGCAGGAAGATATGTAGTAACGATCCCATTTAAACAAGAAAAAGAATTAGGTGATTCAAAAGCTCAGGCAACGGCGCGGTTTCTTAACTTAGAGAAAAATTTCAGAAAAATCCAAAACTCAAAGAAGAGTATGAATTATTCATTAAAGAATATTTGGGTTTAGGCCACATGGTCGAAACTAAAGATGAAGGTGTCTATTATCTCCCGCATCAAGCAGTAGTTAGAGAAACAAGTCTGACAACTAAACTAAGAGTTGTATTTGACGCATCCGCGAAAACAACAAATAACAGAAGTCTAAATGACGTAATGTGGATCGGGCCACGGCTCCAAAAGGACATATTCGACATAATATTAAAATGGCGAAAATGGCAGTTCGTAGCATCTGCAGATATTGAGAAAATGTATCGACAGATAAACATTGATCAAGACGATCAAAAATATTTACATATTTTGTGGAGGAATTCACCACAGAAAAAATTAAGAAATTATAAATTGACAACAGTAACGTACGGTACTGCATCAGCACCTTATTTAGCTACAAGGGTGCTTAAGGAAATAGCAAATAAATGCAAAGATAAAATGATTAGTGAAATTATCCGAGATGAATTCTACATGGATGATTTAATGACAGGAGGTGATACCTTACAAGAGTCAAAACACAAAGTTCAGCAGGTTTCCAGAGAGTTGGAAAAGGCAGGTATGAATTTAAGAAAATGGATTTCGAATAGATCCGAAATTGTTGAAGGGGTAATTGATACAGGCGATAATAAAGTACTAAAAATTGACGAGAACGAAGCAATTAAAACCTTAGGGTTGCAGTGGGAGCCATTTAAAGACGAATTTAAGTTTAAGGTACACTGTGACACGAACAAAAAAATAAATAAAAGAGTAGTTCTATCCACACTAGCCAAGATATATGATCCGCTAGGTTGGCTAGCACCAGTTACGGTAATAGGAAAATTGTTCATGCAGAAATTGTGGTTAGCAGAACAAAATTGGGATCAAGAGTTGTCCGATAAAGATACAACAGAATGGAAATCCTTCAGGGACAATTTAGTGTGCTTGGAAGAAATCAGATTACCACGATGGATCAAGACACAGCCTAATATGTTGTTACAGATTCATGGTTTTGCTGACGCTTCAGAAAAGGCCTACGCAGCGGTGGTATATGCCAAAATAGGTGAGACAGTTACCTTAATAGCCAGTAAAAGCAAAGTCAATCCTATAAAAAATAGAAAGACTATTCCGAAGTTGGAGTTATGTGCAGCACATTTGTTATCACAATTACTACAAAGAATCCAGCAAAATATTGCTGTTTCAGCTGAAACATATGCTTGGAGCGACTCTACTATAACACTGTGCTGGATACAAAACGGCACTAATAAGGAGAAATTCGTAAGGCGCCGCATAGAAGATATCCGAAATAAAAAAACAATAACATGGAACCATGTAAAATCTGAGGATAACCCTGCAGACGTAGCTTCAAGAGGGATTTGTCCAACTAAATTAAAAATTTGTAACTTATGGTGGAATGGGCCAAAATGGCTCAGTAAGTCAAAAGAAAAATGGCCTAGAGAAAAAACGGGTGCTGACGAGATTATGGTAAATACCGCAGTGTTAAATACAGACAATAGTATTATAGAGGAACTAATTGAAAAGTATTCCTGTATGAATAAGATAGTCAGAATAACCGCATATGTATTAAGATTCATTGGCATTAAAAAAAGAAATAAAGTGTATCCATCATATTTAACCGTCGATGAGCTTAAGAATGCTAAAAATCGAATTATTAAACACCAACAGGCACGTCAATTTAGCAGAGAGATATCATATCTTACTCAGAACAAACAAATTGATATGAAAAGCAAAATTCTAAGCCTACATCCATTTTTAGATAACGATGGAATATTACGCGTGGGGGGACGATTACAAAATGCCAATATATGCTTTAATACTAAACATCCAGTGATCTTAGATAAGTCACATTTAACAATGCTATTGATTAAAGATGCTCATAAGGAAACCTTACATGGAGGAATTAATCTTATGAGAAACCAAATTCAAAGGAAATTCTGGATTTTCGGTTTAAGAAACGCACTTAAAAAATACCTGAGGGAATGCGTCACTTGTGCCAGATACCGCCAAGTAACTGCGGAGCAAATTATGGGTAACCTACCCAAAAACAGGGTAACGGTGTCACCTCCATTTAATAACACGGGAATTGATTTTGCCGGTCCATATCACATAAGATGCTCAAAAACCCGGGGTCAAAAAACATTCAAAGGGTACATAGCAGTATTCGTGTGCTTGTCAACTAAGGCAATTCATTTAGAAGTTGTTAGTGATTTGACAACTGATGCCTTCCTAGCAGCATTTCGAAGATTTGTTGCGAGACGGGGTAAATGCGCTAACATATATTCCGATAATGGTACAAATTTTGTGGGCGCGGCTAGAATGCTCGATAGAGACTTCAAAAAAGCAGTTCAAGATAACGTACAGGTTGCCCCTGTTCTAGAGCGAGAACAGATCAGCTGGCATTTTAGCCCCCCGGCAGGACCTCACTTCGGAGGTATTTGGGAAGCTGGAGTAAAGTCGGTCAAGTATCATTTAAAAAGAGTAATAGGAGATAGTAACCTTACATATGAAGAATTGGCCACTTTATTGTGCCAGATAGAAGCGGTACTAAATTCACGGCCGTTGTATACGACAGGTGAAGATATGGACAACAACGAAGTGTTAACTCCCGGTCATTTCCTAATTGGAAGACCAACATTAGAAGCAGCCGAGTCCATATCAGAGGAAAGAATTGGAAATTTAGACAGATGGAAATTAATTCAAAAAATGAAAAAAGATTTCTGGTTGAAATGGAAAGACGAGTATCTATATACTCTCCAGCAAAGGAACAAGTGGCGACAAACCACAGAAAATTTAGAAAATGGACAGGTCGTACTGATTAAAGATGAAAATTGTCACCCAGCTAGGTGGCCTCTGGGCAAGATTGAAGAAATTCACAAAGGCAGGGACGACAAAGTAAGAGTGGTCAAAGTCAAATTGCAGGAAGGGTCAATTACAAGACCTATAAATAAAATCTGTCCACTTGTTGGGGTAAAATCATCCGAAAACGTTGAGGAGAATCAATATCGGAAAAGTACCAGATTCGGTCATCTTTCCAAAGTAGGAACCGTAATGATATTAGCAATGTTGATGCTGCTTTGTCAACTTTCGAATGCAGCAAGCACTAAAGATAATCAACCAAAAATTACGGTAAAAGAACTAAACGCAACAGCCGCGTTGTACTTAGATCCAATGGGTGAAGTGGAAGTGGTAGCGTCCTCATGGGATCTGGTAATATACTATGACATGTCGGCATATTTTGAAATGCTTAGTCAAGGTGACAAAATGATTCCTAAAATCAAAGAAGCTAACTTCGGCAATGCCGAAGTTTATATACCCTTGCAGTCCTTGGCAATAATTTTTGTACATTTTGAAATTTCTTTCCTTGCAACTCAATTCATCAATACACAAACAAAACATTCAAATTATTTCTCTTTTTACTACAAATTTTTCTTCCATCATTCCGTAAGCAAAGCACAACACGCATACACATACATACATACGTGTAGCGCTACGTCTGTGTGTGTGTATGCATGTGCTCTGTTTGATTTGCTGATGACGTAGAACCGATTTGTATTGACTGTAACTTGTGTTCTATTTATCCGATCAAACTCAAATTTTGGAATCTGAGATTTTATATCAAATTCTATTATATTGGTAAATTTCATGGGGATACTCCAATTTTTGCAAAAATTTTTGTTCTAGAGCTATATGATATAGTAGTCCGATCCTGACAATTTTCATACTCTATTATCTCCCGGCTAAAAGTAGCTCAAATATGAAATTTCATTCCGATAGCTCTTAAGATGACAGCGTGAAGTTGATTTGCACAGACGGACGGACGGACGGACGGACGGACGGACGGACGGACGGACGGACGGACGGACGGACAGACGGACATGGCTATATCGACTCAGCTTCTCATGCTGATCAAGAATATATATACTTTATGGGGTCGGAAACGTCTCCTTCTGTGCGTTACAAACATCTGACCAATTTTATAATACCCTCTGCAAGGGTATAATGAGGGATTTATGTCAAAAGTTTTATAATTTCGAAGACCAGTGCCATTTTTTACTAAACAGCACGGTAAAACGAATTACGGAAATCGAAGAAAATAATAGATTGTTCATGAGTCAAAATAAACCAAGAAGCAAGCGTGCACCGTTTGAATTCATGGGTTCACTGTACCATATATTATTTGGCATCATGGATGCGGATGACAGAGTACAAATGGAAGAAAACATGAAAAGTTTACTTACAAATCAGCAAAACTTGAAACACCTAGAAGAAAAGCAGACATCGATAGTAGACTCCACGGCAAACATTCTTAAGACAACTATACATGAATTAAATGACAATTTTCGCAACATGAACAACCGGATTGAAAATATGACAGAATTACTTAAAGAAAGCTATTACGTATATAGAGAATCCATTCAGTTCTTCATGATTGTAAGGCAATTAAGTTCCATAGTTGATGAATGTGAAAAAATTCAGACAGGAATTATAAATCTTTTAATAGACATTAACCATGGTAGGTTGAACCCTAATATTTTAAAACCAAGTCAAATGAAATTGGAAATAACAAAAATAAAGGACAAGTTGTCCGAAGCATTAGTACTACCAGGTAAAAGGACAGGCACTGAGTTAAAAGAAATATATACTCTGTTGACAGCTAAGGGTATTTTTATTGACAGAAAAATAATTATAAATGCAAAAATACCACTTTTTGGTAGACATCCGTCCTTTCTCTATAAAGTTATTCCAGTACCTGTACGATTAAATAATAATCAAATGGTAATGGTCCATATAGAAAGCCAGTACTTAATATATAATTTTGAAATAGACTCGTATCATTTGATGTCTGAATCAGCTATGCAAAGATGTCGGAGCTGGCAGTCAAACAGGAGAACATGTGAAGGAAGTTGGCCATGGAGTAGTGCCAATGATAATGCCTGCGAGCTCACACCCTTTAAACAGAATAACAAACCTAGCTGCTTATACACAACGATTGTGGAGACAAGATCTTACTGGGTAGAATTAGATAGCAGCAGCAGTTGGTTATTCAAGGTACCGCCTAGAACTAAGACCAGAGTCCAATGTGGTAACGAACAACAGGAGGTGCTGGATATACCAGAACAAGGAATTTTGAGCCTCAGATCAGGCTGCACAGCTAGGGCAGAAGATAAAATTTTAGTAGCTCATCATAGCGTTCAGTCAGAGTCATACATAGCTATTAAAAATTCGCACGTAGGCGATATTAGCAACATAGCAAATATATCATGGAATTCAGGAGAAGCAAACATAGTAAACCATTCGGCAGAGTTGGAGAAAATAGGAAGCCAGTTACAATCATTAAAGGAACATCATATTGAATTACTAGGGTTAAACTTCCATCATGCAACCGGTCATGCTTCCTTAATTTTAGTTATCTTACTAATTTTAATATTAATAATAATTTGTATAAGACAACCTAAGATTAAACCCAAATTCCAAAACGCCACATTTGGCGCCCCTTTGCAGAATGTTTAAGAATAAACATCGTGTTCATCTGAACTGGCTTCACCAAATCAGATGCACTAAAGAAAATACAATACAACTGTACTTTTGTACCAAACAACTAACCTAGCATATGACTAGAAATACAATCTGCCACACGCGGTGTGGGAAAAAACACTTGAAAATCTAAACTAACCCAAAAGATCATAACGACAGGATGTCAAGTGGCCGACGCCGTGCCCAAAAGAATTATTTTTCAACCCCCAAATAAGAGGGTGTGAGTCTAAAATAAGATATTCTAAGAACAATTGTTACCTACTAGAGCCTAAGATAATCCTATATAAACTCCGTACTTTTGTAAATAAAATCAGTTCATATTTTGAATTCAACGAATGAAGATTGGGTTTTTTAGTTGTGGTTCTAAATCCCTATTCACAAAGTTTAATATCGTCAGCATACATAAGCACACGCGAGTGAATAATGAGTGTTAGAAAATCGTTAATAAATAAAGTGAAAAGCAGGGGGCCAAGATAACTACCTTGAAGTACACCAGATGTCACAGGAATGGAATAGGAAAAATAAGACTTGAAAAGTACCTTCTGTTTTCTGTTTGTTAAATATTCTCGAACCCAAGAAAGGAAAAGGGGTGGGAATCCAATGTCGTTCAGTTTAGAAAATAATAGGGTATGATTAACAGAATCAAAGGCTTTACTTAAGTCAGTGTATATGACATCAGTTTGTTTACCATTTTTGAACCCCTTGATAATTATTGACGTAAATTCGAAAAGGTTAGTTGTTGTAGATCTACGTTTCACAAACCCATGTTGGGATGGCGAAATAATAGAGCTGCAAAAATGTTGCAATTGAGAAGTTATAATTTTCTCATAAGCTTTCGGAATAGCGGACAATTTTGAGATACCCCTATAGTTAGAGGCTTCGGACTTTTTGCCATTTTTATGCATAGGAATGATATACGACTCCTTCCAAATAGATGAAAAAGAGGAAGATTCGACGATATCAAGGAGTGAATTCAGAGTATCATATAAAAATCGAACAGCTGAGTTCATATTTCTACAATTGTACAGATAAGACCAATCGGTAGTAATAATGTTTTCATAAAAGCTGGCAAAGTCAGTCTTACGAAAGCACCTAGTTAGAGGTAACTCATTTGAACCAAGAAATGGTGAAAGCAAGGGCAGATCAATTTTTAAACTTATGGAAGAATTAAGACAGAATTTAAGACAGGATTGACTTGGGATAAAGATAAGCCTAGAAGGCCATCAATAAAGTCATGTGACAAAGAGGGCAGCAACATGGTAGATTCATCTGGTAGTCATTTCAGATGATAAATCAGCATCAACAGCTATCAGAACGCCACCACCTATACGAAAAATCCGGTCACGTCTGAATAAAGAAAAGCTTGTGGAAAAAACCGATGCATCAGAAATATCAGGTTTTAGCTACGCCTCTGTAAAAGCTAGAATGTTATGCTCAAAAGAAAGACTATCTACATAGAGATAAGGAAGTTTAGACTTCAGTCCTCTAACGTTCTGGTAACCCAGGTTAAGGGACGAAGCTAGTTTTTTGACACACCAGCAGATGCTGATGTGGCAGGAATAGTATTAGTTGTTGTTGTTGGCAAGCGAATCGGTTGCCGATTTTTCCATGTTACAGTATAATCCTTAACTATTATATGTTTCGGCCAAAAATCTTCTCGACATATAGTGTCGAAGATATTGGCAGAAACACTAATTTTGAAGGACGAAATGTCCCGAGAATATGAAAATTTAAAATTATCCACCGCAATATTCGAGACGTTAACTTTTTTCCGAATATAGGCTATTACATCATCAGATGTGACAACAGGGTCTAGCCTAGAAACAAATATATGTTTCTTTGGTGGTATGCCAACGAGAGGCCGCGGTCCCGAAGCGTCAGTCGTAGCAGTAACGTTGGACAAGTCACCCACTGCAGCAGTCAACTTGTTTACGGGGCCCTCGATACTTTTAGAACTATCGGTAATTTCCATTGGAATGTGTAATTGCCCGGACGCATCGGACACTACAGTTGTCATCGTTTTTAAGAGATCATTCCCAGGTGATACCAGTAATTCCTTACTAATAGCATGCACAACCGGGCTCTTAAACGATATCAATTGCTGTACATTAGGAGTGGACGGTGCATGAGACCGGTCGGGGACGATAAGAGACGCTGGTGGATCTACAGATACAGAAACACCCCAAGGACTGGTCCTTTTACGTTTCGGAGACTCATTCATAAGCGATAAACTACTGAACTGAGTCCCCACCGCAGTACACTCCGCTTGGAGTTTATTAAAACCTGCCCTTAAAGTGTCAAAACTATCTCTAGTCCGCCTCATGAAAGAGCGCATCTCATTCTCGACCTCCCGGCAAGCATCACATCCATATTTTAAGCCACCGCCTTTAGCAATAGACTCCTTGATTCTGCCTGTGTAACCTGCACACTTAACGTGAACCGCATTGTCACACAGCCAACAAAGAATATAATCATGGGAGTCAACCGCATTAGTTGCAACTATGCAATTCCTTTTTGAGCAGACAACCATTTTATCAAAAAGTTTAATTTAATTAAAAAAGGAAATACAAAAAAATAAAAATTCTAAAGGTTAAAAATCTGTGTATAAGAATATACTGACCAGTTCTGACACAAGTGTTAATGTGCAGAATAAGCCTTCACAACTAAAGAATTAAAAGAGCAAGAATGCACAAAAACAAAAACACGTATCACAGAGTCGCGGGTAGGCAAAAGACGAGAGCACAAATCAAACAAGGATAGGAAAGAGCGGGAGAGCGCGTCAAATTGAACACATGCAACAACAATTTGTACGCAAGAGCGCGAGAGTTAGTTAAAACGGTAAAGACACAAAAGCAAAAGAGATAAACAAAACAACAACACAGCTAACGCAAGAAAGTTTTGATTTTATTTAAATTTGAACAAAAACACAAAAGCGACAGCAAGAATTCGCGAAATGAAAATCAAATTCGGATGCTGGAATTATTATTAATTAGGCCGATAATGAATTTACAAGTTATAGAAAAGAATTTAATCGCGAGAAAAAAAAAGTTGATAAGCGCAAGAAAAACACGTCCGTCCTCTGCAACGAGTGAAAGTTTTTTTTCATTATCATTAATTGATAATAGGGTCACCGGCTTGAGTAACGCTACTCTTAATGATTGTAATATTTTATTGCCCATTAATTTAAAAGATTCTTTTGATATTGTATTAAAGATCCTTTCGCTAGGTGCCACTTTGAGTTGGCTTACATTGAGTATACCGGCTCCTTTTTAAGCCTTTGAAAGAATTGACCTAGGTCAAGAATTCCATTGGTGTACGTATCGCTAACATCAATTCTTGCTATAACTTTCTTTCCATGTTTTAGTGTGCATAGAGTGTCTGCAATTCGCAAGGTCACTACTTTTCGTACCTCATCATTTACAATGACTTCGTACACGTTGGGCTTAGAATCATTTAGAGAGTGCTTTTGCAAATCTTCTATATTATTTTCTTTTTCTTTTCCTGCGCAGGAATTTGACTGTTTACTTTGATTTCTGGTAGTGACTCTCAGAATTTTGTTATTGGCTTGTATATTCTGCAAGTCCTTTATTGTTATTTGTTTATTGTTTATTGTTCTCTATAGCGCGTCGTCTACGAAATTGTCTATTCCCTTTAAATACTCTACTGTAAAATTATATTCCTCTAGTTCGAGTCGTATTCTAGTTAGCTTGGAACTTTGATTTGTCATTTAAAACAAATAACTTAATGCTCTGTGGTCCGTTTTGACAGTGAAATGTCTACCATAAATGTATGATCTGAAATGCGTAATTGCCCAATGAATTGCCGCCAACTCTTGTTTTGTTGTACTCTTGTTACTCTCACCTTTTGTAAAAGATCTAGATGCGTATGCTAGTGAAACTGTAGTCCATTTTTATTTTGCGTTAGGACTGCTCCACATGCATATAATATTACTTGCATCTGTGATTATGCAAAATTCTTTGCTAAAATCTGGGTACTGGTACGCGTTTTCAAATTTAACATTTTTCCTACATAATCCTGTTATGTGACGAGAATACACAGCGAAATTTTTTATAAAGCTTCGGTAATAATTGCAAAATGCAATAAATATTTTAGCGCTGTCCGCATCATGAGGGACTGGATAATTTTGAATGACATTATATTTTGTGTCCTCAGGCAAGAGTTCCTTATCTGTGCATTTATGTCCCAAAAAGGTGACTTCGTGCATAAAAAATTAACTTTTTTCAGGATGTAACTGTTGTCTACATTTCTGAAAAACATCTGTTAAGTTATTTGTTTAAATATTTCTCTCTCTCAACATGAATATATATATGTAACTTTGTATACTCTCACGAGATGCGTAATAGAGAGCAATAACTTCATGAGAGACAACAAGAAATTAGTCGCGAATAAACTGCACAAACAACCACACGCAACCAAAATGCACAAACAACCACATTATGACTCGTGGTGCATACAGATGAAAAGTGTGCTGGTGCATGCGGATTTGTGAAATGTTTCGTCAGGCGTATTGGCATGGCCAACTACGGGGGAGAACACCGAATGGACGACGCTGGATCAAAAGGCATTGGCAATGATCACCTTGAGCGTCAAGTCTTCACAGTTGGACATGAGGCTTGGAAGGACCTTCAGGAAGCTCATCAACCTAGAAATTGCTAAGTAAACGCTTACAGGAGGGTCCATGCATATCGAGTTATTTGTTGGATTTCAAGGAAATTTTGGACAAACTTGCCGGCGTTGGAATTGAAATATTGGGCGAGCTTGTAACGATTATTTTGTTTTCCAGTCTTCCAAACGAATTCGACAATTTCGTTGTCGCCATAGAGACGCGCGACAGTTTGCCGAGTTTCGACATGTTATGCATAAAGCTGAGAGAAGAAGGAGAACGCATAAGAGAGAGCGAAAAACCGATCGAGAGCGCAAAAGCATTTACAGTGGTGGAAAGGCAATCGATGCAGAGAGACAATTTGAAAAGAAAGCAAAAAGTTTGGAATAGTTTTGCGTGTGGCGGCAAAGGCCATTTTAAAGCAAATTGTCCCAGAGTAAACGGCCGGATGGTTGCATCGAACCCGAATATGACAGTACAGTCATCGTTAGGTTTGCTGAACGCGTTGGACGCTAAATGTTTTGAACGATCGAACTGGTGTCTGGACAGTGGCGCCACCAGCCATATGTGTTGTAACAGAGATTTGTTTTCAAAATTTGAGAAACATTCGGAGAAAATTGTTTTGGCTTGTAATAACTTTCTTCAGACTGAAGGAAAGAGCGAGGTAAAGCTGAATACCGATTCACGTATACTTACATTAAAGAATGTATTGTATGTACCCAAAATGAGAGGTAATTTCTTGTCGGTGAGAAAAGCAGTTGAACATGGAAGCATCGTTGAATTTGAACAAAAGTATGCACGAGTGATCCAAAAGGTTGAATGCATTGTGAAAGCGGGCAAAGTTGGCCGTTTGTATATTTTTGGAACAGCACCGAGCGAATGCTATGCCATTAAACAGTCTTACGAAGATTTGTGGCATAAAAGGTACGGACATCTCAACTATGGCAGATTGCGTGAAATTGCACGGAAGGATTTATCCCATGGCATGGGAACGTTTGACTCAACGTCGTTGGAACCCTGCAAGATATGCATGCTAAGCAAGATCACAGTACAGCCATTTCCAGATTGGACCAAGAACAGAGCTAAGGAAATCTTGGAGCTGGTGCATTCAGATGTTTGCGGTCCGTTCGATACAAAAAGCCTTGGAGGCAGCAGATACTTTTTGACATTTATCGATGACAGGTCACGTCGCATATTTGTATATTTCCTGAAGGGAAAGGATGAAGTATTTGGAAAGTTTTGAAGAACGGTGTAGCAGAGAGAGTTAACAGAACTCTTGTGGAGATGTCAAGATGCTTGCTCATCCAGTCTGGTCTACATCAATCTCTTTGGGCTGAGGCAGTTTATACAGCTGCTTATCTGCGGAATAGGTCACCAACTCGAGCCCTGGTTAACATGACTCCAATGGAAGCATGGAATGGTAAGAAACCATCAATAAGTTATTTACAATTTTTGGGTCTATTGCAGTGGCACTGAACAAAGGACATCATAGGGGCAAGTTTGCTCCAAAGGAAAAGAATACCAAATGGTTGGTTATTCTCGAAATGCGAAAGGGTATCGGTTGTACGACGCCGAGACCAGGCAAGTTGTTGGGAAGCGAGATGTTTTGTTCGACGAGCGTTTCGGCAATGGTGATTCGAATGGTGATAGCGTCAAGTTTATTTTCCATATATGGATGATCAGGATTCAGGATCTGTTGATGCAGCAGATCACTTAAGCAGTACAGACGAGTCTGATGCAAAGGTCAGCGAGAAGGGCAGCAGTAGCGAAGATTTCGACATGGCAGTTGAACAAGAAGTGGCAGAACCTGTGGTTGAACAACGTGTTGGACCCGGCAGGCCGAAGCTGATTCGAACTGGAAGGCCTGGCAGACCAATAAGGCAGTTCAACATTTTAAGCGCATTGATGACAAGTGAGGTGATTATACCAGAGACCTATGATGAGGCGCTTAGTAGTTCGTTTGCTTCGCATTGGCGTGAGGCTATGCAAAAGGAGTATGACTCCTTGATGTCAAATCACACTTGGCAGCTTAGTACGCTACCGGAATGGTATAAACCCGTTGGCTACAAGTGGGTCTACAGTGTAAAGCGTGATGCAAAAGGAGAAGTCGAGCGTTTTAAGGTAAGACTAGTAGCAAAAGGATGTTCACAGCGCTTTGGAGTGAACTACAATGAAACATACTCGCATGTATGTCGCTTGGAGAGTGTTCGTTTCATCTTGGCCCTAGCAGCGCGGTTGGAATTGTATCTACCTCAGATGGATGTATGCACTGCTTACTTAAACAGTGATTTGGGCGATACCGTATACCGTATACAGCTCGAAGGATACGCAACTGAAGACAAAAGCAAGGCACTTCTGTTGAAAAAGGCGTTATATGGACTCAAACAGTCTGGACGGGAGTGGAACTTCAAACTTGATAGTTTTTTGCGAGATAACGGTTTCACACCTTGCGATAATGAACCATGTCTATAAGAATAGCAAACAAAGGGTAATCTATCACTTATTCTTATAGGATTCCAGGAGAAATCGGATCTTGACAGGATTAAGTCATCTATTACGGCAGAGTTTGATTGTGTTGACAAGGGACCTGTGCGTTTGTTATTTGGTATATCATTGGGTCATTCACAGTACATCAAGGATCTACTGGACCGATACGGCTACGCTCAGTGCAGACCAGCTGCAACACCGCTAGAAGCAGGGTATCAGATAGCCTGTGATAAAATGGAGTGTAAAAGGGTTGATGCAACTCTTTATCAGGCAAACTAATGTGTCTTGCGTTGACAACTAGGACCCCCATAATGAACACCTTGCAGCCATAAAGCATGTTTTACGATATTTGGCGTCGACCGTTGGCTTCAGGATTTATTACAAGCAGTCTGAAGCGTCATTTACCGGTTTCGTGGACGCAGATTGGGGAGGCGATAAGATTGATCGCAAGTCTTATGCAGGATATGTATATTTTCTAGCTGGCGGACCGATATCATGGAAATCGGAGAAGCAGCAGAGTGTTGCTCTTCGCAGTACCGATGCAGAGTAAATAACGTTATCTACAGCGTGCAAAGAAGCCATTGTATTGCGTCGATTAATTATCGAGATTGGTTGCGGAGAAGAAGATACATCTACCGTTTTGTATGGCGATAACCTTAGCGCGCAGCTATTGGCTAAGAACCCGGTACATCACTCAAGGACGAAGCATGAGGACATTAGATATCATTTTGTTAGACAAGTAATTAATGATGGTCAGATTATTTTAAAGTAGAAGTAGAACCACTAATGATATGATATCTGATATCCTGACTAAGAATCTTCCGAAAAAAAAGCATTTGTTAAATATACAATTAATTTGTGGACATACTTGCATTGAGGAAGGGTGTTGAAATAATTCTCTCTCTTAACTCAATGCATGCATGACCACACACATGAATATATATATGTAACTTTGTATACTCTCACGAGATGCGTAATAGAGAGCAATAACTTCATGAGAGACAACAAGAAATTAGTCGCGAATAAACTGCACAACCAACCACACGCATTCTGTTATTTTACATTTATTATAACAATATTATTGAGCTTATGTTTTTCGGAACAACCTATGACTATTAAGTCATAAAGAAATGCTTGTGAAGGTTCAAGTCCTATAGCTATAGGCTATAGTGCTATAGTCATCATTCTCTGGAGCGAGTTTGGCGCCTTTTTTAAACCGAATGGTATTGCGTGACGCAATATGAGCCATTACATGTGGAAAAGGATGTAATGTCTCGTGACTCTTCTTTGAGTTTAATTTTATGAAAACCTGACATTAGGTCAAGGCATGAAATATACTTTGCTCTACCTAGTTGATCCAAGATGTCATCAATTCTAGGGAGTGGAAATTTATCGGACAACACTTTTTTATTAATCTGACTTTAGTCAATTACTAAACGCCTTTTTTTATTTTCGGAATTTGGTAACGATTTTTTCGGTACCAATAAAAGTGGGCTATTGTAAGCAGATACAGAGGGCTCGACTATTTTGTCATTTATCAATTTTTGGTGTTGTCTTTGGATTTCGTCTTTCTGATTATGAGGATTTCTATAATTATACCATACACCCATAGGGTGAAATGGTATATTAAACATGTATAACAGGCAGAAGGAAGCTTTTCCGACCCCATAAAGTATATATATTCTTGATCAGTATCAACAGCCGAGTCGATCTAGCCATGTCCGTCTATCCGTCCGTCTGTCCGTCCGTCTGTCCGTCCGTATGAACGCCTAGATCTCGGAGACTATAAGCGATAGAGCCACCAAGTTTGGTATGTAGGCTCATGTAGTATGAAGAGTGATCGCGTTTATTTCAAATTTTTGCCACGCCCCTTTCCGCCCCCGCAATTAAAAAAAAAACGTTTATCTCAAAAACTATTGCAGATAGAGACACCATATTTGGTATGTATATTTGCGTAGTAATTGCGCACATTTTGTATGTATAAAAATTTTTCCACGCCCCTTACCGCCCCCGCAATAAAGAAAAAAAGTTTATCTCGAAAACTTTTGTAGCTAGAGACACCATATTTGGTATGTACTTATATTTGCTTAGTAAATGCGCACATTTTGTATGTATAAAGATTTTGCCACGCCTTGCCCTTTCCGCCCCCGAAATTTGAAAAACTTGATTATCTCCCGTAATTTTTTACCTTGTGGACTCAAATTTGGCACACTTAAATTTTATACTAATACCCAGCAAAATATCATTTTGATAAAAATACCGCCAACGGGTGAGGGCGCTATGCGATATGCTTGTAAAAAGCATGTGAACAGAGTTTTTTTTAAATAGGCAAATGCATTTGTTATTACAAGTTTGAAATATTTGTTTTACTGGTGTATGGTATACATACCTAAGTCGGCGAGTCGACTTACTTACTTCATTTTTTTTAATGTACATTGGTTCATCATCCATCAGTCTTAATTTTTGCTTATAAAAATTATTTATTGTTATTGATTCGTTTTCTAGTTCAAATACATCACTATATTTCTTGCATAACTTCGTAAGTTGGATGTGAAATTGTGGCGGTACTGTATTTTCACGTTGTTCTTTATTTGTTTCGACTACTTCGTAGCGGGAAAGTGGTTCATACATTAAATTGCTTATGTTTACTATTTGGTCTATATATGTTGTGTTTAGCAATCTTATGACTGCGTTTCGTGAATTGGTTGTGGTATTTGCTAAGTAACTACCATACTGAATTTCTTGATTTGGAGTCAATACACTGTCTTCTTGTGAACTTCTTCTAGTGTTGCTGCGTCCCTCTGCTTGATAGGAACAGATTCCGCAAAGGGAATATGATCAACGTTGTTCATTCGAGATTTGTAAATATGGCGCACGGGGTTGGGTTTGTACTAAAAACAAACTTAAGTTACAGCTTATATAGCGGTCGGTTTATTTAACGATATTTTGTCATTGCTTACAGGATGTGTGATGTAATTATTTATTATTCGATCTTCGCTCCGACGTGTGGTGTTATAGTATGCTCGAAGTTTTATCATACCAAAATATATTCAATTCAATTCAATTTTATTTCACGCTTTGTTATAAATACAGATTGTTTGTTTGTGAATGGTATCTTACAATGTTTTTAAGAGTTTAGACTATGAACTAGGCCTTTCTACTTAGGTATTTATTTACATATTTACATGACATATGGCGTATGCGATGGCATAACTAAGTATTAGGGGAAAAAGACAAAGAAGTAGAAAAACCCCAAGGAAATTTATTACAAGCTAAATTAAACACTAAGAATATGTCCAGCACCATGCACTCATGGATGGTCATGTTACTTAAGAGGGAATGCACTTGAATGTTGTGTACATAAATATTGTAACAAAGTTCTACAATATGTTTGTAACATTATTAATGTGATATTTCAGAACATGCTACATCCCCCTCCTTTAGAAAAATCACTTAAATTTGTAAGGACGCTCTGGCTGGGGTACAGTTCTCAGTCGCAGAGTTCCGTCTACAGAACATTTATTTGATCTGGATACCTTGATGAGTATTAGGATAGGGGACTGAGACCACATAAAGGGGAGGAAAGGGAAGGGAAAGGAGTAGAAGGAGAGTCCAAGAGGAGTAGCAACGACTGATCTTGTCTGCCAAGCGAAGCCCGCTTGGCCAAGATCCGTTGCCTCTTGGACTGGGAAAAGGAAGCGTGAAAGGAAATGTTAGTGTGGTTATTAGAAAGGGATGGTGAAGAGGAACTGCAATGACTGATCTCGTCTGCCAAGCGAAGCCCGCTTGGCCGAGATCCGTTGCCTCTTCACCTTGAGTGACTGAGCCTGGAGACCAGCGACTGACTTCGACTGCAGGAGAATAACTCATCCTAACAAATTCTGCTGATCCTTCGGCTCCACTCAAACAGTTAAGTGGTCAAGGAAAAGGGATAGGTAGACATAAATTTGACAAATAAAGAAATAATGCTGGGTATGTTAAACGATAATAGCATAGAATTTATTGATAATTAACTAATTCTAAACATCTTTGTAATTTGGGTCCCTACCGCACTCAAGCAAAACAAGGAGAACTTTGGACATAGGCTCACCTGCTAATCCTGGTATTTTTTTCTCCTGCTATTAGTTTCACTTGTCAACTTTTCACTCTCGTGGCTACTGGCGAAGTGATTTTTTTCTAATTCTAACTCTCTGTTAAGACCCACCCTTGCTCTGCCTACTTATGTCCTAACGGTGAAAACATACGGCATGCAGCGCAGCGTCCGCAGTCGGGAGGTTGCTCTCTCTCCGCGACGCGTCGACGCTGCAGCCACATCAAGACGGTAGCTAGAAAGAGAGGGAGGTGTCGATCGAAAGCATTGGCTATCAGTTAGTTTTGAAATTGCGATATTTAATGTGCCCTCCATGGGCGTATCAAAATAAAAGTAAAAATTAAAAAGGGCCCTACATGGGCGTTGTTTAGATTGCCACGATAATGTGACTCGTCACTCGGTGTCCTCACCTTAAACGGACGAAATGGACCGTGACTCGCTCGTGTGCCTTAACCTCGATGCGGAACAGTCGATCGTCTGCCCACATGAGGAAACGGTGATTTCTGCGGTGCCCATCCTGACGGAGCACCGCCACCCGATCTCGGACTTCGGCGGGTACTCGTCTATCGGGGGTGTCGACGAGCCATTCCGGTGGTGTGAGGACCCAATTGGAAGCCGCGGCGGTGGCACATAAATTGCCATAGATCGGCGCAAAGGGCCTCGCGACGTTGGTCCAGGGCTGGCGTGAGTTGGCGGAGTAGCGGTGTCGTTTACTGGGGCGAGCGATGGTCGAGGGCAGGGCCGGAGAGGTCCAGGGGCATCTCCTCGTTGTCAGATGGAGTCTCACTGACCCTGACGGTTGTCAGGTGAACACCTGTGTTCGCTGGGGGGCTTATCGGCTCATACACGGGCCGCAGAGGGATGTCCGGCACACGGGGAGACGGCGAATTGGACCTGGATCCACAGTCATCAACGGCAGGGGCTTTGTAGTCCTCCATCGGGACGGCGAGTACTTCACCAGGGTCCGGCCCTGGGTAAGGCAAGACGAACATTTCCTCTCGTAAAACGCGCTCTGGTGGCCAGACAAGGGGCTCCGTTTGGGGAAGTGGGGCGTAACCATGTCTTGCCGATATTGTTCGAGTGCCATATCCGGTGGGCACACGGGCACTGGAACTGACCCAAAGAACGCGGCTGCGGCCGAGACGATCGTCTCCGGGCAGGTTTGCCCCACCGGACCAGTGAATACCGTTGGATCCTCCCGAACAACAGGGCCGGCCGACTCCGAGGGTACAATGTTTTGTGCCGAGGGGGAGAGTTCGACCACCGACAGTATCAAAGCGCGCTCCGGTCGGGTCAAATCTGAAGCTCGTTGAGCCTCGTCGGGTGGTTTCTTGCCGCTCTCTTGATCCTTGCTCCCTGAAGGTCGCTCGATCGGAATGTCGGTCGGGGCCAGCTCCAATCGGCAGAGCAGGACTGGGTCTTCAGGGGGACTACCGCCTGTGGAGGGGCTGGGCGTGACAGCGCCGTGTTCCCTTTCCCATACCGCTACCATTTCCTCGACGATCCGGGCTATGTCGGCCTCGCGATCGCCGTCGCCCTCTCCTTGCTGTGACATACTGCTGTGAAATATAAAGTGCGTTAAAACTACCCTGAACTCTGAGTGTACTAACGGGGCCCTATGAGTGCGGTTTGCAAAAGTGCTATGATTAAAGCTAAGATACAATGTTTTAGATAATTCTTGCCTAGTATCGGTGCGAAGAGCCCCTCTTTAGAAAGGAGGGGGACGTTGGTCAGGCGCACCCACCAACAAGTGGTCCCCCTTGAAATCTTTAATCAGTGGCCTCGTGCGGGCCGTGGGTACGAGGTGTCCCGAGGCCGATGTCTTCAGAAAGACCGAGTTCTGGGGTTTCATGGTCGTCACTATTGAAGGCCTTCAAGTCAGCCAGGCCTGCGGTACGTCGCTCACGCCCATGGGCTTCTTGTAGTCTACCGATATTGCTGGAAAGAAACTTGATTATTTTATACGGGCCTTTATACTTAGGCGCCAGTTTGGCGTTGAACCCTTCGTTGGCATTAGACAGCACATGTTGCTTGAGCATGACCATGCTCCCGATGTTTGGACGCCAGTCGCGTCGTCTCAGGTCGTAATATTTTTTTTGATTCTGGGTAGCGTTCAGTTGATTCTCATGTACGAGCTTGAAAATATCTTCCATTCGTCGGACGCGCTCGTCGGGGCTAGGAGGTTCGTTATCGGGGACATCCGTTACTTGGTCATAAAGAGCGCCGGGCATACGGGGTTCTCGACCTAATATGATGTAAGCTGGACTGAATCCGGTGGTGTCGTTGACGCTTGAGTTGATCGCTAGTGTTATTTCTGGAAGCCATTGATCCCAAGTGTTCTGCCCATTCTCCAGGTTCTGGGTGATCATGGTCTTGATGGTTCGATTTGCCCGCTCAGTAGGGTTCTGCTGGAGTGTGAATCCGGACGTTTTGCAAAAGTTTTTGAAAACCTTGCTAGTGAACTGGGTACCATTATCGCTCACGAGGGTGCGAGGATTGCCGATCCGAGACCAGATCCTTTCACGAAAGGCCTTCTCCAGAACGGCTGAAGTGGCCTTACGAAGTGGTACCATCTCGACCCATTAACTGTATAAATCCAAGAAAACTAACAACATCGTATTACCTTGCTTAGAACGTGGCAAAGGCCCGATAAAATCAGTAAACACGGTATCGAAAGACTCCGTGACTTAACGGGTGAGCATTTTGCCCGCGGGTTTATTTGCGCCGGTTTAAACTGCAAGCAGGTGAGCCAGCATCTAACGTAACGCGCGACGTCTCGGAAGAGGCCAGGCCAATAGTACTTGCTCTCGATGTTCCAGGGGAACGCATAATTTCCAAGGCGTAGAATCGTAGTCGTCCGGGTGTGGGTTTCGTCGCCGATAAATCTGCCCGTTCTCGATTACATATCCTGGAAATTCCACCGGACATTCCATGACCTGCTGTCGGAGCTTTAGCCACCATTTACATTCCGGATCCTCTTGTCGCGCCCTGTGCAACACTTCCAAAGGTTGTCGCGATAAGGCATCGGCAATCAAGTTCAGCTTACCTCGTCTAGAATGTACCTCGAACTCGTATTGTTGCAACTCTAGCGCCCACCTGGCCACACGCCCCGTGGGATTTTCTATTGAGTTCAGCCACTTCAGAGCCAAATGGTCAGTGATTACATCAAAACGATAGCCTTCCAAATAGCAACGATGTTTCCGGATTGCCCAGACTATTGCTAGGCATTCTTTCTCAGTAGTCGAATAATTTTCCTCCGCCTTCAAGAGACGTCGACTAGCGTAAGCAATGACTCGACATCGACGTAACTCCTTGACATTGGTTGGGGGCGGAAGGTTACGGATAGCTGCTACCTTTTCGGGGTCAATATGGATACCATCCTCGCTGACAACGTGACCTAGAAATTGGATCCGTTTTTTGAAGAAACGACATTTGTCTCGGTTAATTCTTAAATTGGCTTCTCGTAGACGTCGAAAGACTTCAAGCAGGTGTCAGAGATGTTCCTCCAGCTTCTTTCCGATTACGATAATATCGTCTAGATACGCGAAGGCATGTGGTTCCATTTCGGGTCCAATCACGCTATCTAAAGCCCTCTGGAAAGTGACGGATGCGGAGTGTAGGCCGAAGGGCATGACTTTCCAATGGAATAACCCGCGTCCGGGCACTGTGAAAGCCGTACATTCTCTACTGTTGACCTCTAGGGGTATTTGCCAATACCCACTCTTTAAATCTAGAGTAGAGATGTATTTCGCGTTCCTCAATTTCTCTAGAATATCGTGTATATGAGACAAGGGGTATGCATCGCGTACTGACTGAACGTTCAGCTGTCGAAAGTCTATATACATGCGAGTATCACCAGTTTTGTTACCTACCAACACGATTGGTGTACTGTGGGGGCTTTTGGATGGTTCAATACGGTCTTCCTTCAGCAGTGCGTCTACTGTTTCGTTGATAACCTGTTGTTGGGCCGGATTACGGGGATAATACCTCTGCTTCATGGATCGATCGTGCTTCAAAACAATGACATGTTGTGCTATTTGGGTAACACCATTGAGCCCATCGAACTTAGTGATTTCCGCGTCAAGAATAGCTTAAAGTTCCGGCTCTAGTGTCTCCGGTTCCATACTGGATGATTGTTCTGACTTCAAGTCCTCGTCACGGGTCTCAGCTTCTACTGAGGCTAATCGGGCGTCCATCTCGGTTACCGGTTCCTTTTTACTGCCGGGCTGGCGGAATGGGTTTTTTAGCGTCAGGTGTTGGAGGCGGCAAGATTGGGCCTGCCTGACCTACTGGTTTGTTGCTACGCTGAGAGTCAGAAGTATCCTTGGGCGTAGCGGGCGTTTCTACAGGATCCAGTTGAATTATAAGAGCATTAGGCTGCGTGTGGTCATCCGCCATTAGCGATGGCTGAATTGTAGAATTGGGAAAGGGGGCAACTGTAACAGATATCCTCCGCAACGTATAGAAGTTCCTATGTTCCGAAGGAAATCCACTTCCAGAATAAGAGGGTCCATCATCGATGGCATCGCTAACAATGTCATATGTACGGTCTGTGCCCCGAGACTGATGCTTGCCCTGAGAGAACTTTTGAGCGCTGCACGAGTATTATCGGCAAGGTTAATATTACTATGAATGTCTCGCAGAAGGAACGGGGCGAAGTGCTGAAAAGCCACTTCCTCGTTTATGAAACTCTTGTTCGCTCCTGAATCCAAGGTAGCTACCATTGGTTTCCTATTGACGAAGACATGGAGTTGGATGCGGTCTTTCTTTAGGAGGAGGGGGTTACTGGGCTGAAGTCCTTGTCTGGTCCCTCCGTTTGGCTCAGATTGAGACGGAGGTTTAACCCGTTTCCCGAACGACGGCAACATTCGATAGTACGTACCCCCCTTCGTCCGCATTGCCAACAGAACAACACACGGGGCTTCGTACATTCTCGTGCGAAGTGACCAGCTCCCGCACATTTGCGGTAAGCCGTACTGGTATCCACGAGTGCTTCGGAGAGTTGACATACTGCAGTTCCGTTTAGGCTGGAAGTTATATGCTCCAACGACTTATTTTGAATGGCGTTGCTCCTTTTCCAAGAATGTGCTGGGTCATCGCTACCTTGCTCTAATCGAATTGTCTCATAATTTACCACCAACTTGGTTAAGCCGGGTAACGTTTGGAAATCATTTCGTCGAGCATACAGTTTGTAGTCTGGCAATAGGTTTTCGTAGATCCTGTCGAGTTCCTGTAACGTCGAGTAATGGGCTCTCTTCATCATTAATCGAAGGTCTACGAGATACTCCTTGTATGGTTCCTGATGGCGTTGCTTTCGAGCGCGTATGCTATCCTCTAGTTTCTCAATATAGCGTGAGGGTAGAGAGAACTCTAAAAATTCGGACTTGAAATCGAGCCATGTCATCTCCGGATACCCGCTGGTTTGCCACCAACTTTCGGCTCGTCCGGTCAATAGGATAGCTATCATCGGAGGCAGTATCTCCAAGCTCAAACGGTAAGTCGCGGCGCGAGTCTCTATTTGCTCTGAAATAGATAGGATCGGTAGATCCGCTAAAGGCAATTCCCCATTTAGAGATACGTTCCGCGATCGAGGCATAGCTCCCAGTGGTACGGCCTCCCATAAATTCATGGTCTCGATTCCGCTCACTGGGTTCAATGTTGATCTTTGAGCCAAGAATACCGAAAGGTGTCGGAGAACCGGAGCGAGAACCAGAATGCGATTCAGAACGATGAAGTTAGTGTCTTGTGGCACCGGTAGTTGGGAAACAATTCCTTCGGGAGTATACCTAGCGTAAAATCTGCGGTTTTACATCTAATTTTCTGTCCCCGGCGCTAAATTGGGCTTCGATTTCGACAAGTCGACTCAATACCTCGGGATGATGATCCTCCCTTGAGACGAACTCGCGGAAACGATTTCTTAGGTCCTCCACTATTCCACCGGTGTCTAATCCGAATTCGTCACAAAGGACCTCCAACTTGGTTTTGCGACGATGGTTTATCCAATGAACGCCCATTGCTAGTATATTAGTAAGGACCCTGGGTCGTAATATAAGCGATAAGCAGCCAAAAGATTTCGAAGTTCGACCAGCAGGCTACGTAATACTATGTGAAAATGGCTACGGTAAACCTATAGACTATTAATATGGATGTGCAAGTTGACCAATGCGTATATATATTTTATTTAATTTTTAATAAATTTAAATTTTTAATAAATAAATATAAAAAAATATTTGTTTGTTCAAAGAAGAGTAGGTAACGGTGACGCGTAAATGAGAATTACCGCCGCGAGAGAAACTTTCGAGGTGGTTTTTGGTTTAAATATTTTGAACAAAATCTTTACAATGGTTCGAATACATAAGAAAGATCTTGCCTGGTGATAGAATTAGATCCTGTTTGTTTGTTTGAATTGGGAAAATCCTTGAACGTACATTTTGAACAAAATCTTTACAATGGTTCGAACACATAAGAAAGATCTTGCCTGGTGATAGAATTAGATCCCGTTTGTTTGTTTGAATTGGGAAAATACTTGAACGTAGTTATTGGAGAAGTAAGTAAATCTCCCTCGGTGTTGCCCATAGAAAATAAGCGTTTACTCCGATTAATGTTTAGAATATCCTTGGAAAAGTAATGGTCCTTGCTGCCGAATTTCCTGATATCCTTTGCATTAATCTCCTTGGGTGCTGAGGTATCCTTGAAGCTTAGTTCACCGTAGCGGTGAATGTCCTTGTCCTTGTTGATCCTTCCGTTGTAAATCCTTGTATTGATGAGTAGTCCTGTTGATGATCCTTGCCAAGTTGTTATCCTTCCGGATTGAAGCACTTTTTTCCTCGATGTTCTCTTGCTGAGTTCCAAACACTGACTGACAGGGGAACGCATAATTTCCAAGGCGTAGAATCGTAGTCGTCCGGGTGTGGGTCTCGTCGCCGATAAATCTGCCCGTTCTCGATTACATATCCTGGAAATTCCACCGGGCATTCCATGACCTGCTGTCGGAGCTTTAGCCACCATTTACATTCCGGATCCTCTTGTCGCGCCCTGTGCAACACGTCCAAAGGTTGTCGCGATAAGGCATCGGCAATCAAGTTCAGCTTACCTCGTCTATAATGTACCTCGAACTCGTATTGTTGCAACTCTAGCGCCCACCTGGCCACACGCCCCGTGGGATTTTTTATTGAGTTCAGCCACTTCAGAGCCAAATGGTCAGTGATTACATCAAAACGATAGCCTTCCAAATAGCAACGATGTTTCCGGATTGCCCAGACTATTGCTAGGCATTCTTTCTCAGTAGTCGAATAATTTTCCTCCGCCTTCAAGAGACGTCGACTAGCGTAAGCAATGACTCTTTCCGCACCGTCGATACTCTGAGAGAGATTGCGCCGAGGCCGACGTCGCTGGCATCAGTCTGTAAGCAGAACTTTACAGTAAAATCCGGCCAAGCTAGGACAGGGACAGTGGTGAGACGGGTCTTGAGTGCGTCGAACGCCTGTTGTTGTTCCAGGTTCCAAAACCAACTCAAACCCAAAGCAAAGTTGGGTACGATCCGACGATACCAAGAGGCGATACCGAGACATCGACGTAACTCCTTGACATTGGTTGGGGGCGGAAGGTTACGGATAGCTGCTACCCTTTCGGGGTAAGTATGGAAACCATCCTCGCTGACAACGTGACCTAGAAATTGAATCCGTTTTTTGAAGAAACGACATTTGTCTCGGTTCTTTTTTTTTGTAACGTTTAATATATATTTGTTGAATCTACTCTTAAATTAGAGCCTAACAACAAGTTTGAGATATTTTTCTTAATCTAGTACTTAAGATATATCCAGGGGATATTGCACGCGGCCCTAATCATTTATTATTGGGTTGGTCTGTCATTTCTTTTAAGACGAGTTCTATTATTAGTTCGCGAAAGGGAATTGGCAAGAACATTAGGGTGTACATCCAGTTTCGCAGAATACTTTAGTTGTTGACTACCTATTTCAGATTTTACGCTAGGTATATTTAGATCATTTTGAATGTTGTCGTTCCGTATGTACCACGGAGCCCCAGTGATTGATCTTAAAATCTTCGACTGCGCCCTGGGTATAATGTCGACATTGCTGCTAGTACGGCACCGTAAGTCCAGATCGGTTTCAGTACGGAGCTGTATAGGAGGACTTTATACTCCAGACGTAGAGGGGACCGAGCATTGATGATCCAATGTAAGCTACTCGCTTTCAGTTTAAGCTGTGACTTTTTTGCCTCGATGTGCTTGCGCCAAGTTAGTCTTCTGTCTAGGTGGATACTAAGGTAAGTGACATCCACGGCTTGAGGAATTGGTACGTTGTTTAGCATTATAGCTGGAGAGTTTCTTCTGTTAAGCGTAAATGTAACATGTTTGCATTTCTGCTCGTTGACCCGGATACGCCAGGTTGCTAGCCATTCCTCTACCACCTTGAGGTGTTCCTCTAATTTTGCAGAGGCTTGTATCGGGCATTTGGATCTGCTGAGGATTGCCGTGTCATCGGCAAAAGTGGACGTTGTAAGTCCTAGACTCGTTGGTATGTCTGCAGTGTACAGTAGATAGAGCAATCGTCCGAGTACACTGCCTTGCGGTACACCAGCTTCGATTTCAAAGTCAGCCGAGACGGAGCCATTACATCTTACAGCGAATTTCCTATTGTAAAGGTAAGATTCCATGAGTTTGTGGGTGTACTCTGGGAGTTTCTGCCGGATTTTGAACATTAGACCCTCCAGCCAGACTCTGTCAAAAGCCTGGGCAACGTCGAGAAAGACAGCCGTACAGTATTCTTTTAGTTCGAATGCTGTTCTTATTTCGGATGTTATACGATTGACTTGTTCAATTGTCCCATGTTTTTCGCGGAAGCCGAACTGGTGAGAAGGGATTGTGTTCTCCGATGCCAGAAATGAGTTTAGACGAATCTGCAGGACCTTTTCAAAAAGCTTCGAAAGACATGGCAGCAAACTAATTGGCCTATAGGATGATGGTTGGGTTTTGTCCTTTCCCACTTTAGGAATCATGATGATAGTGGACCTTTTCCATGGTCTTGGGAAGAAGCCAATTCTTATTATAGCGTTGAACATTTTGCAGATGTATTGTATGGCGATGGTAGGGAGTTCTAGGATCATTTTCGGTGTGATTAGGTCATGGCCAGGGGCTTTGTTCGGCTTTATTTATTTATTTATTTATTTATTTATTTACGTCAACTAACACAGCAGTCGACGAAAAAGCTTAAGCTAAAATATAGATAATAATTAAATGAAAAAGGTAGCTTAGCTATATGCACAACTAAACATCCCCGACCCGGTGGAGGTGTTTTATTTGCAACAAGGTGCCAGCTATGCCCCGATTCACAGCCAATGTGGTCAGGGATGAGTTGCAGCCAATCCAATATCCAGTTCTGAATGTTATCAATGGTTTTGCTGTAGATAATTAAAAAGTATAGTCTTAGAGAACTGACAGATAGATGAGGAGAAATAAGGTGAGAAAGGTTGTTAAAAGATTGGCAAAGAACACGAAAAGGCTCGTGAAGAGAATAGTTAGTCAGACATCTATTAAGGTGAAGAGGAAAAAAGTTTCTGGTCCGACGTGAGGGAACACAAAAATATAGCGTATCTAGTAAATTGGTAGAAATGACTTCACCATTGACTAGTTTATGGAGAAAGAGAATGCCAAATACGAGCCTGCGGTTGTAAAGTGAAGGAAGATTAATAAAAAGAAGTCTGTCAGAATAAGAAGGTAGGCGAAGACTCGGGTCCCAATTAATACCGCGTAACGCGAACTTATTGGAATGCTTCTGAACCGATTCAATACTTCGCTGGTGAACATCATATTGAGGGTTCCACACTGGCGAGCAATATTCTACAGTAGGGCGAACTAACGAAGGGTATAAAACCTTTGTTACATAGGGGTCATCAAATTCTTTGGCCCAACGTTTAATGAAGCCAAGAAGACTGCATGCTCTATTGACAATTGAAGATATATGAACATTAAATGAAAGTTTTGGGTCAAACATAACGCCTAAGTCTTTCAATGATGGTAGACAATCTAACAAAACAGACTTAATAGAGTAATGAGCCAGGAACGGCGACAAACGACTGAAAGTCATAAAAGAGCACTTAGAGACATTAAGGTGTAATTTTTTAACGTGACACCAATCACAGAACGCATCGAGATCTGATTGCAAGTACTGTTGGAAAGAATGATCATTATATGAATAACAAATCTTGACGTCATCCGCAAACATGAGCACGCGTGAATGAGCCAAGGCCAAAGGCAAATCATTTAAAAACAAGGTAAATAACAGTGGGCCCAGATGACAGCCTTGGGGGACACCTGACGTAACTCGAACAGTTTTAGATATCGAGGAACGAAAAGACACCTTTTGGGTTCTGCCAATAAGATACGACTTTAACCAAGCCAATAGTTTCGGGGAAAAACCCATGATGTTAAGTTTCATGAGAAGCATAGAATAATCAACCGTATCGAAAGCCTTACTAAAGTCAGTATAAATAACATCAGTTTGACACTTTTTACGGAAGCCATGGTGTACAAGCAATCAATTCTAAAAGGTTGGTAGTGGATCTGGATAAGTATTGAAGGGAAGACGTAATAATTTCCTCAAACAGCTTAGGTATTGCCGAAAGTTTAGAAATGCGCCGGTAGCCCTTTTTAAAAAGCGGAATAATAAAAGACTCCTTCCAAATATCAGGAAAGCTACAAGTCTCACTCGAAATAAAGAATAACCGAGATAAAGGCTTAGATAGGGAAATCAAACACATTTTAAGGATGCAACTAGGTATATTATCAGGCCCGGGTACGAAGGAAGGCGTCATAGATGAGAAGCTAGAGATAATACAATCTTCAGTAATACTAGGAAAAAACATACAATTTAAATGTGAAATTGAGAACGGATAAGGTGTGGGATCCGAAGCAGTAGTAGAATAAGTCGACTGAAAGAATTTAGCAAACAGATCTGCAATATCTGAATCATTATTATCAGTCTGGTCATTAAGTCTGAAGGTGGAAGGTAGTAAATTAGAGCGTCTTTTGGAATTAACAAAGTTGTAAAACCTTTTGGGGTTCTTATAAAATTCAACCTTACAGCGAACAATATATTTATTGCAGCATTGTGTATTTAAAAGACTAAATTGAGATTTGGCTACACAATAATTTGCATAGTCAAGTCGCTAACCTGTTTTTTTAAATTTTTTAAAATATCTCGATTTAATGTTACGGAGATTAGAGAGCCTACGTGTGAACCAGACTAACGCACTGGAAACGGTAGAGACATTCACATAAGGAACGCATTTATCAATTAGAGAATTAAGAGCAGAGTAGAAAAAATTCACTGCACAATCTATATCACAGCACTCAAATAGAAATGACCAATCGAAAGAGAAAATGAGGCTGTTAAGAAGATTGAAATTTGTTTTACGAAAACATCTACGACGAGAATTTGAGATGTTATTAAATGAATTATTGTAAGAAATAGTAACTTCAATGGTAGGGTGATAAAGATCTTCAGGCTTCACTAGGGGCTGTGTTTGTGATACAGCACTAACAGTGGGATCCGAGACAAAAACAAGATCGAGCATTCTTTTAGAAGAGTTAAGAAAAGAATTCAACTGATATGGCGGACATTCAAGTAGGCTATCAAGAACAACATGTTGAGATGAAGGAATTAAGAAAGATAGATTATCATCAACAAGCCAAGAAACATTGGGCAAGTTAAAATCACCTAAAACTATAAGAAAATCACGATCTTTAAGACGACTAAAAATACATCGCAAAGCATCTGCATGGTGCATGTAGATCATCATATCAGAAGCTGAAGGAATGTATGAACAAGAGATATATAAGCTAAAGTTAGAACAAGTAACTTCGACGCAAATAAACTCAACACCTAAGGGGAGATCAATCGGCACAACACTTGAGCACAGATTCGAGTTGACTGCAATGAGTACTCCACCGCCACGACGACCAACACGATCAAGCCTATAAGAAATAAAGTTATTAGAAAGAATTTCATTATCCAAAACAGAGGAGTTAAGCCAAGTTTCAGAGAAAGCTAATATGTCATCCGAAAAGGTTTGGCTATTTTAAAGTAAAAAAAGTAAAATTGAATCTGTTCAAAAGCAATTTCTGCTATTTGCTCTTCGTGGTCTAAATTGGGATCGCAATGTCAATTTGCCATCATACTCCAGTAGGCTTCTTTTAATTGGGCTGGCGCGAAACAGGCTATGTCCTGGTGTCGTAAGGGCCACTTGAACGTACTTCGCATTGTACGCGTCAACGTCCAGACAATTGCAGAATAGTTTCGAGAGCTTGGTAAGAAGTCCTCGTACATTTTGATAATGAATGCAAAGACTAGACGTTATTAGTTTTTTGAAGCAGAAGATGCATTAGGAAGGTGGACAGGCAAAGGACGGGAGCGCCTATTGGGCGCAAACTCGTGTACAACTAGGCCCTCTGGCCAAAAGTTAGGGTCAACCATAGCTGAGAAATACTCATTTGGAACTGTAATTTTAAACGAGGAGATTTCGCGAGGCCTAGAAAACTTAAACTTTTGAATTAAAACTTTAGCGGGGCATATATTACCATTGTAAGCTGCCACAGACGACTCAGAAGTTTCAGGAGCAAGCCTAGAAATAAATAATTGTTTAGGATGAGGCACTACAGTTAGTGGAGGCGGAGGAGCATTGGGATCCGCAAGTAATTGAGAGCCAGCCTGATCCTGTAATTGATTAGAGTTCCCGTGAGGGATAGATTGAGGTACACCAGGGCTTGTACTGGGTACTTCAATCTGAAAAGAAGAGCATAAAGACGGACAAGAAGATGGTGTAGGCGAAAGTAAAATGGGAGAAGATGTAATAGAGAGTGCGGCGAACAAACTTGAATTGCGACAGTAAATGAATGCTAGAGTCGCACTCGTTAGACAGCTGTTTGGCCATTATATTTAAAGAAAGAAACTTTAAACGAAGATCCCTATACATTGGGCTAAAATCAAGCTGCTGGCTGGCACAAGATGGGCAAGTCCAGCGCATTAAGCCAAGCTCGGGCTTAGACACGGACAAACCAGAAAATTTATCGTAGTCGCGGCCGTTGAGGCCAGCACATTTTAAGTGAATAATATTTTCGCATAGCCAACAAGATATTGCTCTATACTGATCGTCAAAACGATCAGAATGCTTGCAAGAAGGTAGACAACAAGCCATTAAAAAGCCAAATAAAACACAGGGCAAAAAAAAAAAAATATATATATATAGAAAAATTTAAATAAACAGCACAAAGATAATTATCGATAAAAAATCAACAATTACAAATAAAACAAAGAGTCAGCTAGAGTACACAGCACAAGAGAGAGTGCACGAACAGTTATAAGACGAGCTTTGAGAGGCGGCCTTATAAAAGCAATTACGCGGGAGAGAAGCTGAGCACAAGCACAAAGCAGAGAGAACAACAAAACCACTAGCACTGATGGTATGATGGGGGCGATGAGGGAAGCAGCTGCAGAAGCAATGACGAGAGAGAACAACAATAAAAAAATTTAAATGCACCAAACACTAATCACGAAAAGCTGTTTAATTTAGCGAATTATGCAAATAAAACACAAGGGTGTCAAGCAAACGACACCAGCGAAAACGAAAAAAATTAAGCACAATTAAAAATTGAGAGAAAACAATATATATTAATAAAAACTCAGGAGCTATACAAAAACACGACCGTAACGGCAGAGAGCAGAACCTTAATATGTGGTTTTTAATAAATGCAGTGATCTCATCCGATTGGAGTTCCGAGTACTCACTATCCGTTAATGTGCTCGAAGGGGGAAGTACAAATGAGTTTGCTGTTGGATTTGGCTGGAAAACCATTTTAAGATGTGTGGCAAATACGGATGCCCTCTCTTCGTCGCTGCGGGCCCTTCCACCGGTTGGGCCCCTTATTGGTGAAACTGTCTCTGTAGGAGCGCTTAAAGTTGGGTGGGCTTTCCACAGAGGATGTTTAGTGCTGGATGGACTGAGCTTTTCTATGTATTTCCTTTGAGCCCAGATTTCCTCTTGTCTTAACTCCTTGGAGAGGTTGCGGCTGGGATGCCTTAGGCGAAGTTTTGCTGCTGGTGATCGAGTAATCTGCCATTCTCTTCTTAGACGTCGTTTTTCCGTTACTAATTGTTCTATCCGCCGGTTCGTAGGCCTAACAGCAGGTTTAGCATAAGTAGAGGCATGTGGAGTAGATACTCTTGCTGCTGCTCCCAGCATCGACTCCAGTGCAGAGACGCACATGTCAATGTCCTCTGCAGCATCTAGTTTCGGCGAACAGTCAATGTGGGCACTCATGTACATTTTAAATTTAAGCCAATTTGTTTTGTTGCTTGTAAGCATATATGGGTGATCAAGTACTGGAGAGTGATCGGAGGTTAAATCTAGCAGTGTTTCCGCAGTGATCCGATTACGCGGAATCCTCTTGGTTACCCGGTGAGACGCAATCTATCTTATTGAGTGGGTTGACTATTGTATTGTACAACTGCTTGCCTTTAGGGTTTACCAGGCGAGATCCCCAGTACGTATGTTTGGCATTATAGTCCCCTGCTGCAATGAAGCGTTCTCCGAGTGTGTTAAAGAAACCGGTGAATTCCTTTTCAGAGATTGAGAAGCGTGGTGGGCCGTACATGGCAACCAACGTAGTGTTGCCACAGCTGGATTGGACGGCTATAGCAGTTGCTTGTAGGTGCTGTGTTTCGAATTTGTTGAGGAACGAGTGTTTTATACGGTTTTTGATTAGGATACCAGTCCCTCCATAAGCTTTTCCGTCTGGATGATTTGTTGCGTAGAAGGTATATTTTGGTATTTGAAAATTATTTTTGATGTTAAATGTGTTTCCGATATCAGCATGACGTCGATTTCACCTGAGTCTAGGAATAGATGCAGTTCATTTTTGTGCTTGGAGACGCCATTAGCATTCCAAAGACATAGACGTAGGGAAGCCATTATTTATTCTCGATAAGCTTCTGGATAAGCAGGTTTTGATTCCGCATCAGTTCCTGCATACAGTTTTGCATGAACGTTATGACGTCATGTTTTGATTAAGTGAGATCAATAGGGCCTCTAAACCACTTGGAGTTTGCTGGCCAAGTTCTGGTGCGCTAGGATGCGGATTCTGTAGATGGTGGAATGACGGGGTCTCTTTCGCGAGCTCCGTCCGTCCAGTTCGGAGTACACTAGCGAAGGATACACTAGGATTGGTTGTAGCAGGCATGTTAGATGATGTAACAGCCTTGGCGAAGAATACCTCCGGTGTAGTTTTGGAGGCGTTGAAGGTGATTTTTGGTCCAGCTGGGGGATTACGCCCGTTTAGGTGCGATTTAAGATCCTTGAAGACAGGACATCCCCTGTAGTTGGCTGTGTGGTTCCCTCCACAGTTACTGCATAGTCTTAGTGCGACGTTGTTTCTGTCCTTGGTGCAAATGCCATCTTTATTATGTTCGCCGCAGCCAACACACACTGACCTAAGATTGCAATTGTTAGAGGTGTGGTTGTATTCCTGGCAGTTTTTACACTGAGGTGGTTGGTATCTCTTATAGGGCTCCTCTACGGTGATTCTTCTGTGCAATAGGAGCTGAGGGTTGTAGATTGGATGCACTTCATTTGGCTTCGACCGCTTTGCATCTGGTTGGAGCTCGATTTTAAAGAGCGGCTGTGCGACTTTATTCCTGTTGATGATGTTGACAACAGACTTAACCGCAAACCCTTTTTCGGCCAATGCGTCTGCTATTTCTTGAGGTGGGACCGATGGCTCGATTCCCTTTAACACAACCTGGAGCCCTTTACTGCTTTTTAGTTGGTAGGTATAGAAGTTAATGTTAGCATTACGGAGGTACTTTCCGATGATGCGGAAATTGTCCTCAGTTTGGGTTTGACATTTAATTTCTTTTATGTTACCCATGTATAGAGGTGGTGGTCTAGCCGATTTAACTTTATCCACAGCGCCGGCTTGATCGTCTAGCTGATCGGCAAGAATTTTAAAACGCTTTCCGCTTAGAAGGGCTACTCGTTCATTTGTTTTGGTTATTTTCGGCGTATTACCACTTCTTTTCTTTTGCGGGCTTAGCTTCCGCTTAGTTATTTTAATATATCTATCCATTCCAGTTTGGACAGAAGGCGTTGGGTTTCTTGTCGTGGCTGACTCTGGGCGACTTGTCGATGACGGCTTGACGGCAGGTCAATACTTCTGCAGACGTTGCAGTAGTTGCTGTCAACGAGCTGACGGTGCTGGTCGGTGCAATCGGTGACCCAGTTATCGATATTGATGAAGAAGCACACTGCTCTCTACGGTAAATTGCTGTTGTGGCTTGCTGTTGCTGAGTGGCTTGCACTTTCGGTGTTATTGCTTACGGTAGCATTCGGTGGGGTCGGCGACACCACCGAAAAGTACGCGTTGTTGCGTTGGACCGAGAGACGACGCTCACGTTGTTGTTGTACAAGTAGTTCTTGTAGCTGTTGCTGGTGGAGATCGAGAGAGCTTGGGCCCGAATTGGTGGACATGGCTTTTCCAAAAAAAAGTGCTCACTTTATTGTTGCAACTTATTATTTATTGCTATAAGAACAAACTAATAGCAATATGATTGTAAATAAGCGTCTCTGAGGCGACTGAGAGCCCTACACAATTTTTGCAAACGCGGTCTTTTTATGTTTTACACAAAATTTTGTGGAGTGCATTAAAAAACACGTCTGTACGCGGCGGCGGTTGAATTGATTTTTTGTCTCGGTTGATTCTTAAATTGGCTTCTCGTAGACGTCGAAAGACTTCAAGCTGTGTCAGAGATGTTCTTCGAGCGTCTTTCCGATTACGATAATATCGTCTAGATACGCGAAGGCATGTGGTTCCATTTCGGGTCCAATCACGCTATCTAAAGCCCTCTGGAAAGTGACGGATGCGGAGTGTAGGCCGAAGGGCATGACTTTCCAATGGAATAACCCGCGTCCGGGCACAGTGAAAGCCGTACATTCTCTACTGTTGACCTCTAGGGGTATTTGCCAATACCCACTCTTTAAATCTAGAGTAGAGATGTATTTCGCGTTCCTCAATTTCTCTAGAATATCGTGTATATGAGGCAAGGGGTATGCGTCGCGTACTGACTGAACGTTCAGCTGTCGAAAGTCTATACACATGCGAGTATCACCAGTTTTCTTACCTACCAACACGATTGGTGTACTGTGGGGGCTTTTGGATGGTTCAATACGGTCTTCCTTCAGCAGTGCGTCTACTGTTTCGTTGATAACCTGTTGTTGGGCCGGATTACGGGGATAATACCTCTGCTTTATGGATCGATCGTGCTTCAAAACAATGACATGTTGTGCTATTTGGGTAACACCATTGAGCCCATCGAACTTAGTGATTTCCGCGTCAAGAATAGCTTGAAGTTCCGGCTCTAGTGTCTCCGGTTCCATACTGGATGATTGTTCTGGCTTTAAGTCCTCGTCACGGGTCTCAGCTTCTACTGAGGCTAATCGGGCGTCCATCTCGGTTACCGGTTCCTTTTTACTGCCGGGCTGGCGGAATGGGTTTTTTAGCGTCAGGTGTTGGAGGCGGCAAGATTGGGCCTGCCTGACCTACTGGTTTGTTGCTACGCTGAGAGTCAGAAGTATCCTTGGGCGTAGCGGGCGTTTCTACAGGATCCAGTTGAATTATAAGAGCATTAGGCTGCGTGTGGTCATCCGCCATTAGCGATGGCTGAATTGTAGAATTGGGAAAGGGGGCAACTGTAACAGATATCCTCCGCAACGTATAGAAGTTCCTATGTTCCGAAGGAAATCCACTTCCAGAATAAGAGGGTCCATCATCGATGGCATCGCTAACAATGTCATATGTACGGTCTGTGCCCCGAGACTGATGCTTGCCCTGAGAGAACTTTTGAGCGCTGCACGAGTATTATCGGCAAGGTTAATATTAGTATGAATGTCTCGCAGAAGGAACGGGGCGAAGTGCTGAAAAGCCACTTCCTCGTTTATGAAACTCTTGTTCGCTCCTGAATCCAAGGTAGCTACCATTGGTTTCCTATTGACGAAGACATGGAGTTGGATGCGGTCTTTCTTTAGGAGGAGGGGGTTACTGGGCTGAAGTCCTTGTCTGGTCCCTCCGTTTGGCTCAGATTGAGACGGAGGTTTAACCCGTTTCCCGAACGACGGCAACATTCGATAGTACGTACCCCCCTTCGTCCGCATTGCCAACAGAACAACACACGGGGCTTCGTACATTCTCGTGCGAAGTGACCAGCTCCCGCACATTTGCGGTAAGCCGTACTGGTATCCACGAGTGCTTCGGAGAGTTGACATACTGCAGTTCCGTTTAGGCTGGAAGTTATATGCTCCAACGACTTATTTTGAACGGCGTTGCTCCTTTTCCAAGAATGTGCTGGGTCATCGCTACCTTGCTCTAATCGAATTGTCTCATAATTTACCACCAACTTGGTTAAGCCGGGTAACGTTTGGAAATCATTTCGTCGAGCATACAGTTTGTAGTCTGGCAATAGGTTTTCGTAGATCCTGTCGAGTTCCTGTAACGTCGAGTAATGGGCTCTCTTCATCATTAATCCAAGGTCTACGAGATACTCCTTGTATGGTTCCTGATGGCGTTGCTTTCGAGCGCGTATGGTATCCTCTAGTTTTTCAATATAGCGTGAGGGTAGAGAGAACTCTAAAAATTCGGACTTGAAATCGAGCCATGTCATCTCCGGATACCCGCTGGTTTGCCACCAACTTTCGGCTCGTCCGGTCAATAGGATAGCTATCATCGGAGGCAGTATCTCCAAGCTCAAACGGTAAGTCGCGGCGCGAGTCTCTATTTGCTCTGAAATAGATAGGATCGGTAGATCCGCTAAAGGCAATTCCCCATTTAGAAATACGTTCCGCGATCGAGGCATAGCTCCCAGTGGTACGGCCTCCCATAAATTCATGGTCTCGATTCCGCTCGATTCCGCTTGTTGCAACTCTAGCGCCCACCTGGCCACACGCCCCGTGGAATTTTCTATTGAGTTCAGCCACTTCAGAGCCAAATGGTTAGTGATTACATCAAAACGATAGCCTTCCAAATAGCAACGATGTTTCCGGATTGCCCAGACTATTGCTAGGCATTCTTTCTCAGTAGTCGAATAATTTTCCTCCGCCTTCAAGAGACGTCGACTAGCGTAAGCAATGACTCGACATCGACGTAACTCCTTGACATTGGTTGGGGGCGGAAGGTTACGGATAGCTGCTACCTTTTCGGGGTCAATATGGATACCATCCTCGCTGACAACGTGACCTAGAAATTGGATCCGTTTTTTGAAGAAACGACATTTGTCTCGGTTGATTCTTAAATTGGCTTCTCGTAGACGTCGAAAGACTTCAAGCAGGTGTCAGAGATGTTCCTCCAGCGTCTTTCCGATTACGATAATATCGTCTAGATACGCGAAGGCATGTGGTTCCATTTCGGGTCCAATCACGCTATCTAAAGCCCTCTGGAAAGTGACGGATGCGGAGTGTAGGCCGAAGGGCATGACTTTCCAATGGAATAACCCGCGTCCGGGCACTGTGAAAGCCGTACATTCTCTACTGTTGACCTCTAGGGGTATTTGCCAATACCCACTCTTTAAATCTAGAGTAGAGATGTATTTCGCGTTCCTCAATTTCTCTAGAATATCGTGTATATGAGACAAGGGGTATGCATCGCGTACTGACTGAACGTTCAGCTGTCGAAAGTCTATATACATGCGAGTATCACCAGTTTTGTTACCTACCAACACGATTGGTGTACTGTGGGGGCTTTTGGATGGTTCAATACGGTCTTCCTTCAGCAGTGCGTCTACTGTTTCGTTGATAACCTGTTGTTGGGCCGGATTACGGGGATAATACCTCTGCTTCATGGATCGATCGTGCTTCAAAACAATGACATGTTGTGCTATTTGGGTAACACCATTGAGCCCATCGAACTTAGTGATTTCCGCGTCAAGAATAGCTTGAAGTTCCGGCTCTAGTGTCTCCGGTTCCATACTGGATGATTGTTCTGGCTTTAAGTCCTCGTCACGGGTCTCAGCTTCTACTGAGGCTAATCGGGCGTCCATCTCGGTTACCGGTTCCTTTTTACTGCCGGGCTGGCGGAATGGGTTTTTTTAGCGTCAGGTGTTGGAGGCGGCAAGATTGGGCCTGCCTGACCTACTGGTTTGTTGCTACGCTGAGAGTCAGAAGTATCCTTGGGCGTAGCGGGCGTTTCTACAGGATCCAGTTGAATTATAAGAGCATTAGGCTGCGTGTGGTCATCCGCCATTAGCGATGGCTGAATTGTAGAATTGGGAAAGGGGGCAACTGTAACAGATATCCTCCGCAACGTATAGAAGTTCCTATGTTCCGAAGGAAATCCACTTCCAGAATAAGAGGGTCCATCATCGATGGCATCGCTAACAATGTCATATGTACGGTCTGTGCCCCGAGACTGATGCTTGCCCTGAGAGAACTTTTGAGCGCTGCACGAGTATTATCGGCAAGGTTAATATTAGTATGAATGTCTCGCAGAAGGAACGGGCGAAGTGCTGAAAAGCCACTTCCTCGTTTATGAAACTCTTGTTCGCTCCTGAATCCAAGGTAGCTACCATTGGTTTCCTATTGACGAAGACATGGAGTTGGATGCGGTCTTTCTTTAGGAGGAGGGGGTTACTGGGCTGAAGTCCTTGTCTGGTCCCTCCGTTTGGCTCAGATTGAGACGGAGGTTTAACCCGTTTCCCGAACGACGGCAACATTCGATAGTACGTACCCCCCTTCGTCCGCATTGCCAACAGAACAACACACGGGGCTTCGTACATTCTCGTGCGAAGTGACCAGCTCCCGCACATTTGCGGTAAGCCGTACTGGTATCCACGAGTGCTTCGGAGAGTTGACATACTGCAGTTCCGTTTAGGCTGGAAGTTATATGCTCCAACGACTTATTTTGAACGGCGTTGCTCCTTTTCCAAGAATGTGCTGGGTCATCGCTACCTTGCTCTAATCGAATTGTCTCATAATTTACCACCAACTTGGTTAAGCCGGGTAACGTTTGGAAATCATTTCGTCGAGCATACAGTTTGTAGTCTGGCAATAGGTTTTCGTAGATCCTGTCGAGTTCCTGTAACGTCGAGTAATGGGCTCTCTTCATCATTAATCGAAGGTCTACGAGATACTCCTTGTATGGTTCCTGATGGCGTTGCTTTCGAGCGCGTATGCTATCCTCTAGTTTTTCAATATAGCGTGAGGGTAGAGAGAACTCTAAAAATTCGGACTTGAAATCGAGCCATGTCATCTCCGGATACCCGCTGGTTTGCCACCAACTTTCGGCTCGTCCGGTCAATAGGATAGCTATCATCGGAGGCAGTATCTCCAAGCTCAAACGGTAAGTCGCGGCGCGAGTCTCTATTTGCTCTGAAATAGATAGGATCGGTAGATCCGCTAAAGGCAATTCCCCATTTAGAAATACGTTCCGCGATCGAGGCATAGCTCCCAGTGGTACGGCCTCCCATAAATTCATGGTCTCGATTCCGCTCACTGGGTTCAATGTTGATCTTTGAGCCAGGAATACCGAAAGGTGTCGGAGAACCGGAGCGAGAACCAGAATGCGATTCAGAACGATGAAGTTAGTGTCTTGTGGCACCGGTAGTTGGGAAACAATTCCTTCGGGAGTAGGCGACTGCGGTTTTACATCTAATTTCCTGTCCCCGGCGCTAAATTGGGCTTTGATTTCGACAAGTCGACTCAATACGTCGGGATGATGATCCTCCCTTGAGACGAACTCGCGGAAACGATTTCTTAGGTCCTCCACTATTCCACCGGTGTCTAATCCGAATTCGTCACAAAGGACCTCCAACTTGGTTTTGCGACGATGGTTTATCCAATGAACGCCCATTGCTAGTATATTAGTAAGGACCCTGGGTCGTAATATAAGCGATAAGCAGCCAAAAGATTTCGAAGTTCGACCAGCAGGCTACGTGATACTATGTAAAAATGGCTACGGTAAACCTATAGACTATTATAGGATGTGCAAGTTGACCAATGCGTATATATATTTTATTTAATTTTTAATAAATTTAAATTTTTAATAAATAAATATTAAAAGATATTTGTTTGTTCAAAGAAAAGTAGGTAACGGTGACGCGTAAATGAGAATTATCGCCGCGAGAGAAACTTTCGAGGTGGTTTTTGGTTTAAATATTTTGAACAAAATCTTTACAATGGTTCGAATACATAAGAAAGATCTTGCCTGGTGATATAATTAGATCCCGTTTGTTTGTTTGAATTGGGAAAATCCTTGAACGTACATTTTGAACAAAATCTTTACAATGGTTCAAATACATAAGAAAGATCTTGCCTGGTGATAGAATTAGATCCCGTTTGTTTGTTTGAATTGGGAAAATCCTTGAACGTAGAATATAGTTATTGGAGAAGTAAGTAAATCTCCCTCGGTGTTGCCCATAGAAAATAAGCATTTACTCCGATTAATGTTTAGAACAAGGATGGGCACGTAGTGGCTCTTTTGGCTCCCGTGGCTCTTTACCGGCAGAGGCTGGGCAGAGAAAAAGGTCATTTTTTGGTCGAACTTGTTGACAGAGGGACGGACAAGTCCCGAATTTTGCGGAGAGGGGGAAAAAGGTCGCGATCTCGAGCTCGCAGCTTGTAGGCAGAGAGACGGACAAGTACCGAATTTTACGGAGAGGGGGAAAAAGGTCGCGATCGCGAGCTCGCAGCTTGTAGGCAGAGAGACGGACAAGTACCGAATTTTACGGAGAGGGGGAAAAAGGTCGCGATCTCGAGCTCGCAGCTTGTAGGCAGAGAGACGGACAAGTACCGAATTTTACGGAGAGGGGGAAAAAGGTCGCGATCGCGAGCTCGCAGCTTGTAGGCAGAGAGACGGACAAGTACCGAATTTTACGGAGAGGGGGAAAAAGGTCGCGATCCCGAGAACACGACAAAAACAACCCTTATTTTCTTACCCGTCCCTCACTCCCCCTGCCTACAAGCTGCGAGCTCGAGATCGCGACCTTTTTCCCCCTCTCCGTAAAATTCGGTACTTGTCCGTCTCTCTGCCTACAAGTTCGACCAAAAAATGACCTTTTTCTCTGCCCAGCCTCTGCCGCTGATGCTCTGGCTCCCAACTGAAATTTTCGTGCCCACCCTTGGTTTAGAATATCCTTGGAAAAGTAATGGTCCTTGCTGCCGAATTTCCTGATATCCTTTGCATTAATCTCCTTGGGTGCTGAGGTATCCTTGAAGCTTAGTTCACCTTAGCGGTGAATGTCCTTGTCCTTGTTGATCCTTCCGTTGTAAATCCTTGTATTGATGAGTAGTCCTGTTGATGATCCTTGCCAAGTTGTTATCCTTCCGGATTGAAGCACTTTTTTCCTCGATGTTCTCTTGCTGAGTTCCAAACACTGACTGACAGGGGAACGCATAATTTCCAAGGCGTAGAATCGTAGTCGTCCGGGTGTGGGTCTCGTCGCCGATAAATCTGCCCGTTCTCGATTACATATCCTGAATATTCCACCGGGCATTCCATGACCTGCTGTCGGAGCTTTAGCCACCATTTACATTCCGGATCCTCTTGTCGCGCCCTGTGCAACACGTCCAAAGGTTGTCGCGATAAGGCATCGGCAATCAAGTTCAGCTTACCTCGTCTATAATGTACCTCGAACTCGTATTGTTGCAACTCTAGCGCCCACCTGGCCACACGCCCCGTGGAATTTTCTATTGAGTTCAGCCACTTCAGAGCCAAATGGTCAGTGATTACATCAAAACGATAGCCTTCCAAATAGCAACGATGTTTCCGGATTGCCCAGACTATTGCTAGGCATTCTTTCTCAGTAGTCGAATAATTTTCCTCCGCCTTCAAGAGACGTCGACTAGCGTAAGCAATGACTCGACATCGACGTAACTCCTTGACATTGGTTGGGGGCGGAAGGTTACGGATAGCTGCTACCTTTTCGGGGTCAATATGGATACCATCCTCGCTGACAACGTGACCTAGAAATTGGATCCGTTTTTTGAAGAAACGACATTTGTCTCGGTTGATTCTTAAATTGGCTTCTCGTAGACGTCGAAAGACTTCAAGCAGGTGTCAGAGATGTTCCTCCAGCGTCTTTCCGATTACGATAATATCGTCTAGATACGCGAAGGCATGTGGTTCCATTTCGGGTCCAATCACGCTATCTAAAGCCCTCTGGAAAATGACGGATGCGGAGTGTAGGCCGAAGGGCATGACTTTCCAATGGAATAACCCGCGTCCGGGCACTGTGAAAGCCGTACATTCTCTACTGTTGACCTCTAGGGGTATTTGCCAATACCCACTCTTTAAATCTAGAGTAGAGATGTATTTCGCGTTCATCAATTTCTCTAGAATATCGTGTATATGAGGCAAGGGGTATGCGTCGCGTACTGACTGAACGTTCAGCTGTCGAAACTCTATACACATGCGAGTATCACCAGTTTTCTTACCTACCAACACGATTGGTGTACTGTGGGGGCTTTTGGATGGTTTAATACGGTCTTCCTTCAGCAGTGCGTCTACTGTTTCGTTGATAACCTGTTGTTGGGCCGGATAACGGGGATAATACCTCTGCTTCATGGATCGATCGTGCTTCAAAACAATGACATGTTGTGCCATTTGGGTAACACCATTGAGCCCATCGAACTTAGTGATTTCCGCGTCAAGAATAGCTTAAAGTTCCGGCTCTAGTGTCTCCGGTTCCATACTGGATGATTGTTCTGACTTCAAGTCCTCGTCACGGGTCTCAGCTTCTACTGAGGCTAATCGGGCGTCCATCTCGGTTACCGGTTCCTTTTTACTGCCGGGCTGGCGGAATGGGTTTTTTAGCGTCAGGTGTTGGAGGCGGCAAGATTGGGCCTGCCTGACCTACTGATTTGTTGCTATGCTGAGAGTCAGAAGTATCCTTGGGCGTAGCGGGCGTTTCTACAGGATCCAGTTGAATTATAAGAGCATTAGGCTGCGTGTGGTCATCCGCCATTAGCGATGGCTGAATTGTAGAATTGGGAAAGGGGGCAACTGTAACAGATATCCTCCGCAACGTATAGAAGTTCCTATGTTCCGAAGGAAATCCACTTCCAGAATAAGAGGGTCCATCATCGATGGCATCGCTAACAATGTCATATGTACGGTCTGTGCCCCGAGACTGATGCTTGCCCTGAGAGAACTTTTGAGCGCTGCACGAGTATTATCGGCAAGATTAATATTAGTATGAATGTCTCGCAGAAGGAACGGGGCGAAGTGCTGAAAAGCCACTTCCTCGTTTATGAAACTCTTGTTCGCTCCTGAATCCAAGGTAGCTACCATTGGTTTCCTATTGACGAAGACATGGAGTTGGATGCGGTCTTTCTTTAGGAGGAGGGGGTTACTGGGCTGAAGTCCTTGTCTGGTCCCTCCGTTTGGCTCAGATTGAGACGGAGGTTTAACCCGTTTCCCGAACGACGGCAACATTCGATAGTACGTACCCCCCTTCGTCCGCATTGCCAACAGAACAACTCACGGGGCTTCGTACATTCTCGTGCGAAGTGACCAGCTCCCGCACATTTGCGGTAAGCCGTACTGGTATCCACGAGTGCTTCGGAGAGTTGACATACTGCAGTTCCGTTTAGGCTGGAAGTTATATGCTCCAACGACTTATTTTGAACGGCGTTGCTCCTTTTCCAAGAATGTGCTGGGTCATCGCTACCTTGCTCTAATCGAATTGTCTCATAATTTACCACCAACTTGGTTAAGCCGGGTAACGTTTGGAAATCATTTCGTCGAGCATACAGTTTGTAGTCTGGCAATAGGTTTTCGTAGATCCTGTCGAGTTCCTGTAACGTCGAGTAATGGGCTCTCTTCATCATTAATCGAAGGTCTACGAGATACTCCTTGTATGGTTCCTGATGGCGTTGCTTTCGAGCGCGTATGCTATCCTCTAGTTTCTCAATATAGCGTGAGGGTAGAGAGAACTCTAAAAATTCGGACTTGAAATCGAGCCATGTCATCTCCGGATACCCGCTGGTTTGCCACCAACTTTCGGCTCGTCCGGTCAATAGGATAGCTATCATCGGAGGCAGTATCTCCAAGCTCAAACGGTAAGTCGCGGCGCGAGTCTCTATTTGCTCTGAAATAGATAGGATCGGTAGATCCGCTAAAGGCAATTCCCCATTTAGAAATACGTTCCGCGATCGAGGCATAGCTCCCAGTGGTACGGCCTCCCATAAATTCATGGTCTCGATTCCGCTCACTGGGTTCAATGTTGATCTTTGAGCCAGGAATACCGAAAGGTGTCGGAGAACCGGAGCGAGAACCAGAATGCGATTCAGAACGATGAAGTTAGTGTCTTGTGGCACCGGTAGTTGGGAAACAATTCCTTCGGGAGTGGGCGACTGCGGTTTTACATCTAATTTCCTGTCCCCGGCGCTAAATTGGGCTTCGATTTCGACAAGTCGACTCAATACCTCGGGATGATGATCCTCCCTTGAGACGAACTCGCGGAAACGATTTCTTAGGTCCTCCACTATTCCACCGGTGTCTAATCCGAATTCGTCACAAAGGACCTCCAACTTGGTTTTGCGACGATGGTTTATCCAATGAACGCCCATTGCTAGTATATTAGTAAGGACCCTGGGTCGTAATATAAGCGATAAGCAGCCAAAAGATTTCGAAGTTCGACCAGCAGGCTACGTGATACTATGTAAAAATGGCTACGGTAAACCTATAGACTATTAATATGGATGTGCAAGTTGACCAATGCGTATATATATTTTATTTAATTTTTAATAAATTTAAATTTTTAATAAATAAATATTAAAAGATATTTGTTTGTTCAAAGAAAAGTAGGTAACGGTGACGCGTAAATGAGAATTATCGCCGCGAGAGAAACTTTCGAGGTGGTTTTTGGTTTAAATATTTTGAACAAAATCTTTACAATGGTTCGAATACATAAGAAAGATCTTGCCTGGTGATAGAATTAGATCCCGTTTGTTTGTTTGAATTGGGAAAATCCTTGAACGTACATTTTGAACAAAATCTTTACAATGGTTCGAATACATAAGAAAGATCTTGCCTGGTGATAGAATTAGATCCCGTTTGTTTGTTTGAATTGGGAAAATCCTTGAACGTAGAATATAGTTATTGGAGAAGTAAGTAAATCTCCCTCGGTGTTGCCCATAGAAAATAAGCGTTTACTCCGATTAATGTTTAGAATATCCTTGGAAAAGTAATGGTCCTTGCTGCCGAATTTCCTGATATCCTTTGCATTAATCTCCTTGGGTGCTGAGGTATCCTTGAAGCTTAGTTCACCTTAGCGGTGAATGTCCTTGTCCTTGTTGATCCTTCCGTTGTAAATCCTTGTATTGATGAGTAGTCCTGTTGATGATCCTTGCCAAGTTGTTATCCTTCCGGATTGAAGCACTTTTTTCCTCGATGTTCTCTTGCTGAGTTCCAAACACTGACTGACAGGGGAACGCATAATTTCCAAGGCGTAGAATCGTAGTCGTCCGGGTGTGGGTCTCGTCGCCGATAAATCTGCCGTTCTCGATTACATATCCTGGAAATTCCACCGGGCATTCCATGACCTGCTGTCGGAGCTTTAGTCACCATTTACATTCCGGATCCTCTTGTCGCGCCCTGTGCAACACGTCCAAAGGTTGTCGCGATAAGGCATCGGCAATCAAGTTCAGCTTACCTCGTCTATAATGTACCTCGAACTCGTATTGTTGCAACTCTAGCGCCCACCTGGCCACACGCCCCGTGGGATTTTCTATTGAGTTCAGCCACTTCAGAGCCAAATGGTCAGTGATTACATCAAAACGATAGCCTTCCAAATAGCAACGATGTTTCCGGATTGCCCAGACTATTGCTAGGCATTCTTTCTCAGTAGTCGAATAATTTTCCTCCGCCTTCAAGAGACGTCGACTAGCGTAAGCAATGACTCGACATCGACGTAACTCCTTGACATTGGTTGGGGGCGGAAGGTTACGGATAGCTGCTAACTTTTCGGGGTCAATATGGATACCATCCTCGCTGACAACGTGACCTAGAAATTGGATCCGTTTTTTGAAGAAACGACATTTGTCTCGGTTGATTCTTAAATTGGCTTCTCGTAGACGTCGAAAGACTTCAAGCAGGTGTCAGAGATGTTCCTCCAGCGTCTTTCCGATTACGATAATATCGTCTAGATACGCGAAGGCATGTGGTTCCATTTCGGGTCCAATCACGCTATCTAAAGCCCTCTGGAAAATGACGGATGCGGAGTGTAGGCCGAAGGGCATGACTTTCCAATGGAATAACCCGCGTCCGGGCACTGTGAAAGCCGTACATTCTCTACTGTTGACCTCTAGGGGTATTTGCCAATACCCACTCTTTAAATCTAGAGTAGAGATGTATTTCGCGTTCATCAATTTCTCTAGAATATCGTGTATATGAGGCAAGGGGTATGCGTCGCGTACTGACTGAACGTTCAGCTGTCGAAAGTCTATACACATGCGAGTATCACCAGTTTTCTTACCTACCAACACGATTGGTGTACTGTGGGGGCTTTTGGATGGTTTAATACGGTCTTCCTTCAGCAGTGCGTCTACTGTTTCGTTGATAACCTGTTGTTGGGCCGGATAACGGGGATAATACCTCTGCTTCATGGATCGATCGTGCTTCAAAACAATGACATGTTGTGCCATTTGGGTAACACCATTGAGCCCATCGAACTTAGTGATTTCCGCGTCAAGAATAGCTTAAAGTTCCGGCTCTAGTGTCTCCGGTTCCATACTGGATGATTGTTCTGACTTCAAGTCCTCGTCACGGGTCTCAGCTTCTACTGAGGCTAATCGGGCGTCCATCTCGGTTACCGGTTCCTTTTTACTGCCGGGCTGGCGGAATGGGTTTTTTAGCGTCAGGTGTTGGAGGCGGCAAGATTGGGCCTGCCTGACCTACTGGTTTGTTGCTACGCTGAGAGTCAGAAGTATCCTTGGGCGTAGCGGGCGTTTCTACAGGATCCAGTTGAATTATAAGAGCATTAGGCTGCGTGTGGTCATCCGCCATTAGCGATGGCTGAATTGTAGAATTGGGAAAGGGGGCAACTGTAACAGATATCCTCCGCAACGTATAGAAGTTCCTATGTTCCGAAGGAAATCCACTTCCAGAATAAGAGGGTCCATCATCGATGGCATCGCTAACAATGTCATATGTACGGTCTGTGCCCCGAGACTGATGCTTGCCCTGAGAGAACTTTTGAGCGCTGCACGAGTATTATCGGCAAGATTAATATTAGTATGAATGTCTCGCAGAAGGAACGGGGCGAAGTGCTGAAAAGCCACTTCCTCGTTTATGAAACTCTTGTTCGCTCCTGAATCCAAGGTAGCTACCATTGGTTTCCTATTGACGAAGACATGGAGTTGGATGCGGTCTTTCTTTAGGAGGAGGGGGTTACTGGGCTGAAGTCCTTGTCTGGTCCCTCCGTTTGGCTCAGATTGAGACGGAGGTTTAACCCGTTTCCCGAACGACGGCAACATTCGATAGTACGTACCCCCCTTCGTCCGCATTGCCAACAGAACAAATCACGGGGCTTCGTACATTCTCGTGCGAAGTGACCAGCTCCCGCACATTTGCGGTAAGCCGTACTGGTATCCACGAGTGCTTCGGAGAGTTGACATACTGCAGTTCCGTTTAGGCTGGAAGTTATATGCTCCAACGACTTATTTTGAACGGCGTTGCTCCTTTTCCAAGAATGTGCTGGGTCATCGCTACCTTGCTCTAATCGAATTGTCTCATAATTTACCACCAACTTGGTTAAGCCGGGTAACGTTTGGAAATCATTTCGTCGAGCATACAGTTTGTAGTCTGGCAATAGGTTTTCGTAGATCCTGTCGAGTTCCTGTAACGTCGAGTAATGGGCTCTCTTCATCATTAATCGAAGGTCTACGAGATACTCCTTGTATGGTTCCTGATGGCGTTGCTTTCGAGCGCGTATGCTATCCTCTAGTTTCTCAATATAGCGTGAGGGTAGAGAGAACTCTAAAAATTCGGACTTGAAATCGAGCCATGTCATCTCCGGATACCCGCTGGTTTGCCACCAACTTTCGGCTCGTCCGGTCAATAGGATAGCTATCATCGGAGGCAGTATCTCCAAGCTCAAACGGTAAGTCGCGGCGCGAGTCTCTATTTGCTCTGAAATAGATAGGATCGGTAGATCCGCTAAAGGCAATTCCCCATTTAGAAATACGTTCCGCGATCGAGGCATAGCTCCCAGTGGTACGGCCTCCCATAAATTCATGGTCTCGATTCCGCTCACTGGGTTCAATGTTGATCTTTGAGCCAGGAATACCGAAAGGTGTCGGAGAACCGGAGCGAGAACCAGAATGCGATTCAGAACGATGAAGTTAGTGTCTTGTGGCACCGGTAGTTGGGAAACAATTCCTTCGGGAGTGGGCGACTGCGGTTTTACATCTAATTTCCTGTCCCCGGCGCTAAATTGGGCTTCGATTTCGACAAGTCGACTCAATACCTCGGGATGATGATCCTCCCTTGAGACGAACTCGCGGAAACGATTTCTTAGGTCCTCCACTATTCCACCGGTGTCTAATCCGAATTCGTCACAAAGGACCTCCAACTTGGTTTTGCGACGATGGTTTATCCAATGAACGCCCATTGCTAGTATATTAGTAAGGACCCTGCGTCGTAATATAAGCGATAAGCAGCCAAAAGATTTCGAAGTTCGACCAGCAGGCTACGTGATACTATGTAAAAATGGCTACGGTAAACCTATAGACTATTAATATGGATGTGCAAGTTGACCAATGCGTATATATATTTTATTTAATTTTTAATAAATTTAAATTTTTAATAAATAAATATTAAAAGATATTTGTTTGTTCAAAGAAAAGTAGGTAACGGTGACGCGTAAATGAGAATTATCGCCGCGAGAGAAACTTTCGAGGTGGTTTTTGGTTTAAATATTTTGAACAAAATCTTTACAATGGTTCGAATACATAAGAAAGATCTTGCCTGGTGATAGAATTAGATCCCGTTTGTTTGTTTGAATTGGGAAAATCCTTGAACGTACATTTTGAACAAAATCTTTACAATGGTTCGAATACATAAGAAAGATCTTGCCTGGTGATAGAATTAGATCCCGTTTGTTTGTTTGAATTGGGAAAATCCTTGAACGTAGAATATAGTTATTGGAGAAGTAAGTAAATCTCCCTCGGTGTTGCCCATAGAAAATAAGCGTTTACTCCGATTAATGTTTAGAATATCCTTGGAAAAGTAATGGTCCTTGCTGCCGAATTTCCTGATATCCTTTGCATTAATCTCCTTGGGTGCTGAGGTATCCTTGAAGCTTAGTTCACCTTAGCGGTGAATGTCCTTGTCCTTGTTGATCCTTCCGTTGTAAATCCTTGTATTGATGAGTAGTCCTGTTGATGATCCTTGCCAAGTTGTTATCCTTCCGGATTGAAGCACTTTTTTCCTCGATGTTCTCTTGCTGAGTTCCAAACACTGACTGACAGGGGAACGCATAATTTCCAAGGCGTAGAATCGTAGTCGTCCGGGTGTGGGTCTCGTCGCCGATAAATCTGCCGTTCTCGATTACATATCCTGGAAATTCCACCGGGCATTCCATGACCTGCTGTCGGAGCTTTAGTCACCATTTACATTCCGGATCCTCTTGTCGCGCCCTGTGCAACACGTCCAAAGGTTGTCGCGATAAGGCATCGGCAATCAAGTTCAGCTTACCTCGTCTATAATGTACCTCGAACTCGTATTGTTGCAACTCTAGCGCCCACCTGGCCACACGCCCCGTGGGATTTTCTATTGAGTTCAGCCACTTCAGAGCCAAATGGTCAGTGATTACATCAAAACGATAGCCTTCCAAATAGCAACGATGTTTCCGGATTGCCCAGACTATTGCTAGGCATTCTTTCTCAGTAGTCGAATAATTTTCCTCCGCCTTCAAGAGACGTCGACTAGCGTAAGCGATGACTCTTTCCGCACCGTCGATACTCTGAGAGAGATTGCGCCGAGGCCGACGTCGCTGGCATCAGTCTGTAAGCAGAACTTTACAGTAAAATCCGGCCAAGCTAGGACAGGGACAGTGGTGAGACGGGTCTTGAGTGCGTCGAACGCCTGTTGTTGTTCCAGGTTCCAAAACCAACTCAAACCCAAAGCAAAGTTGGGTACGATCCGACGATACCAAGAGGCGATACCGAGACATCGACGTAACTCCTTGACATTGGTTGGGGGCGGAAGGTTACGGATAGCTGCTAACTTTTCGGGGTCAGTATGGATACCATCCTCGCTGACAACGTGACCTAGAAATTGGATCCGTTTTTTGAAGAAACGACATTTGTCTCGGTTGATTCTTAAATTGGCTTCTCGTAGACGTCGAAAGACTTCAAGCAGGTGTCAGAGATGTTCCTCCAGCGTCTTTCCGATTACGATAATATCGTCTAGATACGCGAAGGCATGTGGTTCCATTTCGGGTCCAATCACGCTATCTAAAGCCCTCTGGAAAGTGACGGATGCGGAGTGTAGGCCGAAGGGCATGACTTTCCAATGGAATAACCCGCGTCCGGGCACTGTGAAAGCCGTACATTCTCTACTGTTGACCTCTAGGGGTATTTGCCAATACCCACTCCTTAAATCTAGAGTAGAGATGTATTTCGCGTTCCTCAATTTCTCTAGAATATCGTGTATATGAGGCAAGGGGTATGCGTCGCGTATTGACTGAACTGAACGTTCTGTCGAAAGTCTATACACATGCGAGTATCACCAGTTTTCTTACCTACCAACACGATTTGTGTACTTTGGGGGCTTTTGGATGGTTTAATACGGTCTTCCTTCAGCAGTGCGTCTACTGTTTCGTTGATAACCTGTTGTTGGGCCGGATTACGGGGATAATACCTCTGCTTCATGGATCGATCGTGCTTCAAAACAATGACATGTTGTGCTATTTGGGTAACACCATTGAGCCCATCGAACTTAGTGATTTCCTCGTCAAGAATATCTTAAAGTTCCGGCTCTAGTGTCTCCGGTTCCATACTGGATGATTGTTCTGACTTCAAGTCCTCGTCACGGGTCTCAGCTTCTACTGAGGCTAATCGGGCGTCCATCTCGGTTACCGGTTCCTTTTTACTGCCGGGCTGGCGGAATGGGTTTTTTAGCGTCAGGTGTTGGAGGCGGCAAGATTGGGCCTGCCTGACCTACTGGTTTGTTGCTACGCTGAGAGTCAGAAGTATCCTTGGGCGTAGCGGGCGTTTCTACAGGATCCAGTTGAATTAAATAATAAGAGCATTAGGCTGCGTGTGTTCATCCGCCATTAGCGATGGCTGAATTGTAGAATTGGGAAAGGGGGCAACTGTAACAGATATCCTCCGCAACGTATAGAAGTTCCTATGTTCCGAAGGAAATCCACTTCCAGAATAAGAGGGTCCATCATCGATGGCATCGCTAACAATGTCATATGTACGGTCTGTGCCCCGAGACTGATGCTTGCCCTGAGAGAACTTTTGAGCGCTGCACGAGTATTATCGGCAAGGTTAATATTAGTATGAATGTCTCGCAGAAGGAACGGGGCGAAGTGCTGAAAAGCCACTTCCTCGTTTATGAAACTCTTGTTCGCTCCTGAATCCAAGGTAGCTACCATTGGTTTCCTATTGACGAAGACATGGAGTTGGATGCGGTCTTTCTTTAGGAGGAGGGGGTTTCTGGGCTGAAGTCCTTGTCTGGGCCCTCCGTCTGGCCCAGATTGAGACGGAGGTTTAACCCGTTTCCCGAACGACGGCAACATTCGATAGTACGTACCCCCTTCATCCGCATTGCCAACAGAACAACACACGGGGCTTCGTACATTCTCGTGCGAAGTGACCAGCTCTCGCACATTTGCGGCAAGCCGTACTGGTATCCACGAGTGCTTCGGAGAGTTGACATACAGCAGTTCCGTCTAGGCTGGAAGTTATATGCTCCAACGACTTATTTTGAACGGCGTTGCTTTTTTTCCAAGAATGTGCTGGGTCATCGCTACCTTGCTCCAATCGAATTGTCTCATTTGGAAATCATTTCGTCGAGCTTACAGTTTGTAGTCTGGCAATAGATTTTCGTAGATCCGGTCGAGTTCCTGTAACGTCGAGTAATGGGCTCTCTTCATCATTAATCGAAGGTCTACTAGATACTCCTTGTATGGTTCCTGATGGCGTTGCTTTCGAGCGCGTATGCTATCCTCTAGTTTCTCAAAATAGCGTGAGGGTAGAAAGAAAATTCGGACTTGAAATCGAGCCATGTCATCTCCGGATACCCGCTGGTTTGCCACCAACTTTCGGCTCGTCCGGTCAATAGGATAGCTATCATCGGAGGCAGTGTCTCCAAGCTCAAACGGTAAGTCGCGGCGCGAGTCTCTATTTGCTCTGAAATAGATAGGATCGGTAGATCCGCTAAAGGCAATTCCCCATTTAGAGATACGTTCCGCGATCGAGGCATAGCTCCCAGTGGTACGGCCTCCCATAGATTCATGGTCTCGATTCCGCTCACTGGGTTCAATGTTGATCTTTGAGCCAGGAATACCGAAAGGTGTCGGAGAACCGGAGCGAGAACCAGAATGCGATTCAGAACGATGAAGTTAGTGTCTTGTGGCACCGGTAGTTGGGAAACAATTCCTTCGGGAGTGGGCGACTGCGGTTTTACATCTAATTTCCTGTCCCCGGCGCTAAATTGGGCTTCGATTTCGACAAGTCGACTCAATACCTCGGGATGATGATCCTCCCTTGAGACGAACTCGCGGAAACGATTTCTTAGGTCCTCCACTATTCCACCGCTGTCTAATCCGAATTCGTCACAAAGGACCTCCAACTCGGTTTTGCGACGATGGTTTATCCAATGAACACCCATTGCTAGTATATTAGTAAGGACCCTGCGTCGTAATATAAGCGATAAGCAGCCAAAAGATTTCGAAGTTCGACCAGTAGGCTACGTGATACTATGTAAAAATGGCTACGGTAAACCTATAGACTATTAATATGGATGTGCAAGTTGACCAATGCGTATATATATTTTATTTAATTTTTAATAAATTTAAATTTTTAATAAATAAATATAAAAAAATATATGTTTGTTCAAAGAATAGTAGGTAACGGTGACGCGTAAATGAGAATTATCGCCGCGAGGGAAACTTTCGAGGTGGTTTTCGGTTTAAATATTTTGAACAAAATCTTTACAATGGTTCGAATACATAAGAAAGATCTTGCCTGGTGATAGAATTAGATCCCGTTTGTTTGTTTGAATTGGGAAAATCCTTGAACGTAGAATATAGTTATTGGAGAAGTGAGTAAATCTCCCTCGGTGTTGCCCATAGAAAATAAGCGTTTACTCCGATTAATGTTTAGAATATCCTTGAAAAGTAATGGTCCTTGCTGCCGAATTTCCTTTGCATTAATCTCCTTGGGTGCTGAGGTATCCTTGAAGCTTAGTTCACCTTAGCGGTGAATGTCCTTGTCCTTGTTGATCCTTCCGTTGTAAATCCTTGTATTGATGAGTAGTCCTGTTGATGATCCTTGCCAAGTTGTTATCCTTCCGGATTGAAGCACTTTTTTCCTCGATGTTCTCTTGCTGAGTTCCAAACACTGACTGACAGGGGAACGCATAATTTCCAAGGCGTAGAATCGTAGTCGTCCGGGTGTGGGTCTCGTCGCCGATAAATCTGCCCGTTCTCGATTACATATCCTGGAAATTCCACCGGGCATTCCATGACCTGCTGTCGGAGCTTTAGCCACCATTTACATTCCGGATCCTCTTGTCGCGCCCTGTGCAACACGTCCAAAGGTTGTCGCGATAAGGCATCGGCAATCAAGTTCAGCTTACCTCGTCTATAATGTACCTCGAACTCGTATTGTTGCAACTCTAGCGCCCACCTGGCCACACGCCCCGTGGGATTTTCTATTGAGTTCAGCCACTTCAGAGCCAAATGGTCAGTGATTACATCAAAACGATAGCCTTCCAAATAGCAACGATGTTTCCGGATTGCCCAGACTATTGCTAGGCATTCTTTCGCAGTAGTCGAATAATTTTCCTCCGCCTTCAAGAGACGTCGACTAGCGTAAGCAATGACTCTTTCCGCACCGTCGATACTCTGAGAGAGCATTGCGCCGAGGCCGACGTCGCTGGCATCAGTCTGTAAGCAGAACTTTACAGTAAAATCCGGCCAAGCTAGGACAGGGACAGTGGTGAGACGGGTCTTGAGTGCGTCGAACGCCTGTTGTTGTTCCAGGTTCCAAAACCAACTCAAACCCAAAGCAAAGTTGGGTACGATCCGACGATACCGAGAGGCGATACCGAGACATCTACGTAACTCCTTGACATTGGTTGGGGGCGGAAGGTTACGGATAGCTGCTAACTTTTCGGGGTCAGTATGGATACCATCCTCGCTGACAACGTGACCTAGAAATTGGATCCGTTTTTTGAAGAAACGACATTTGTCTCGGTTGATTCTTAAATTGGCTTCTCGTAGACGTCGAAAGACTTCAAGCACGTGTGAGAGATGTTCCTCGACCGTCTTTCCGATTACGATAATATCGTCTAGATACGCGAAGGCATGTGGTTCCATTTCGGGTCCAATCACGCTATCTATAGCCCTCTGGACAGTGGTGGATGCGGAGTGTAGGCCGAAGGGCATGACTTTCCAATGGAATAACCCGCGTCCGGGCACTGTGAAAGCCGTACATTCTCTACTGTTGACCTCTAGGGGTATTTGCCAATACCCACTCTTTAAATCTAGAGTAGAGATGTATTTCGCGTTCCTCAATTTCTCTAGAATATCGTGTATATGAGGCAAGGGGTATGCGTCGCGTACTGACTGAACGTTCAGCTGTCGAAAGTCTATACACATGCGAGTATCACCAGTTTTCTTACCTACCAACACGATTGGTGTACTGTGGGGGCTTTTGGATGGTTTAATACGGTCTTCCTTCAGCAGTGCGTCTACTGTTTCGTTGATAACCTGTTGTTGGGCCGGATAACGGGGATAATACCTCTGCTTCATGGATCGATCGTGCTTCAAAACAATGACATGTTGTGCCATTTGGGTAACACCATTGAGCCCATCGAACTTAGTGATTTCCGCGTCAAGAATAGCTTAAAGTTCCGGCTCTAGTGTCTCCGGTTCCATACTGGATGATTGTTCTGACTTCAAGTCCTCGTCACGGGTCTCAGCTTCTACTGAGGCTAGTCGGGCGTCCATCTCGGTTACCGGTTCGTTTTTACTGCCGGGCTGGCGGAATGGGTTTTTTAGCGTCAGGTGTTGGAGGCGGCAAGATTGGGCCTGCCTGACCTACTGGTTTGTTGCTATGCTGAGAGTCAGAAGTATCCTTGGGCGTAGCGGGCGTTTCTACAGGATCCAGTTGAATTATAAGAGCATTAGGCTGCGTGTGGTCATCCGCCATTAGCGATGGCTGAATTGTAGAATTGGGACTGTGGGGCTTATCGAAAGGGGACAACTGTAACAGATATCCTCCGCAACGTATAGAAGTTCCTATGTTCCGAAGGAAATCCACTTCCAGAATAAGAGGGTCCATCATCGATGGCATCGCTAACAATGTCATATGTACGGCCTGTGCCCCGAGACTGATGCTTGCCCTGAGAGAACTTTTGAGCGCTGCACGAGTATTATGGGCAAGGTTAATATTAGTATGAATGTCTCGCAGAAGGAACGGGGCGAAGTGCTGAAAAGCCACTTCCTCGTTTATGAAACTCTTGTTCGCTCCTGAATCCAAGGTAGCTACCATTGGTTTCCTATTGACGAAGACATGGAGTTGGATGCGGTCTTTCTTTAGGAGGAGGGGATTACTGGGCTGAAGTCCTTGTCTGGTCCCTCCGTCTGGCCCAGATTGAGACGAAGGACGGCAACATTTGATAGTACGTACCCCCCTTCGTCCGCATTGCCAACAGAACAACACACGGGGCTTCGTACATTCTCGTGCGAAGTGACCAGCTCCCGCACATTTGCGGCAAGCCGTACTGGTATCCACGAGTGCTTCGGAGAGTTGACATACAGCAGTTCCGTTTAGGCTGGAAGTTATATGCTCCAACGACTTATTTTGAACGGCGTTGCTTTTTTTCCAAGAATGTGCTGGGTCATCGCTACCTTGCTCCAATCGAATTGTCTCATTTGGAAACCATTTCGTCGAGCATACAGTTTGTAGTAGATCCTGTCAAGTTCCTGTAACGTCGAGTAATGGGCTCTCTTCATCATTAATCGAAGGTATACTAGATATTCCTTGTATGGTTCCTGATGGCATTGCTTTCGAGCGCATATGCTGTCCTCGAGTTTCTCAAAATAGCGTGAGGGTAGAAAGAACTCTAAAAATTCGGACTTGAAATCGACCCATGTCATCTCCGGATACCCGCTGGTTTGCCACCAACTTTCGGCTCGTCCGGTCAATAGGATAGCTATCATCGGAGGCAGTGTCTCCAAGCTCAAACGGTAAGTCGCGGCGCGAGTCTCTATTTGCTCTGAAATAGATAGGATCGGTAGATCCGCTAAAGGCAATTCCCCATTTAGAAAGGAGACGAACTCGTGGAAACGATTTCTTAGGTCCTCCACTATTCCACCGGTGTCTAATCCGAATTCGTCACAAAGGACCTCCAACTCGGTTTTGCGCCGATGGTTTATCCAATGAACGCTTAGTGCTAGTATATTAGTAAGGACCCTGGGTCGTAATATAAGCGATAAGCAGCCAAAAGATTTCGAAGTTCGACCAGTAGGCTACGTGATACTATGTAAAAATGGCTACGGTAAACCGATAGACTATTGGTATGGATGTGCAAGTTGACCAATGCGTATATATATTGTAACGTAGACGGCCTGGGTGGCAACTCGGGTAGTAGGTAAACTGTCCCCATTAAGTAGCGGTCCCATTTTCTACGGCTGGACACACTAAAAACGGCGCCACAGGGAGAACAAGTTTTTTTGGATCGAGCGCGGTCAACTTAACGAGGAGAGAGAGAGATAGAGGAGGGCTGGAAAGTTTTCGGGGCCGCCAAGCGAGAAAAAAATAAAGGAATTAAATAACCGAAAGAAACGAAGCATCTCTGTTTTCTTTACGATTCTGCCGAACTATCTGAGGCCTGACGATCGAACGCCCAACCGTAAACCAACCGCTCGGCCACGGGTGGCGTTATTTTGTTCCACAAAGGCGAAACACGTTACATTGGTGTCAGGTGTGGGGTTATGTACGGTTACTGCGAAGAACCTCACCACGTGTAAAATGCCTAAGAAATCGACGCAGGCTCGGAACAGCAGATTGGAAGAGGACAGCGGCAGTTCTATTATTGCTATAGCACAATCAGTGGAGGCGGTGACTTAAAAGATCGACTGAATGTGCGAAGCCTTAGAACGGTCCTTTATAAGCGCACAGCCCACAGCGGCGCCAGGGCCCGTTTCGCCGCCGGAACACCCCCGCCCTCGCCCCCGGTTCCGCCATTTAACCCATGTTTGTTGCCGTTGTTTGATGGAACTGGATCTTGGGGCGAATTTGAACGACTGGTAGACAAGGTGGCGAATTACTATAAATGGGCAGAGGATGAGAAATGTTTGGCAGTGGTGTTGAATCTGCACGGTCGCGCCTCACCATTTTATGGCACCTTGCCTACACAACCTACACTCACCTACTCAGCACTGTATGCCGCCATGCGTCAACGATTCATGCTAGATTGCCGGTCGAGCTATCAACTGTTGCGTCATCGGATACAAGGACCCAGGGAATCATTGCCGGATTTCGCATTGGAATTGGAACGCTTGGCCCAATGCGCTTTTAGTGGAATGCCCGGACATATGTATGACCAGTTTCTGGTGCAACAATTTATTGACGGCATGCGCGAAACTCCGCTACAGGGATTAGTAATTTCTAGTCGACCGATTCAGCTACAAGAGTCATTGGACGTAGCGATGCGAGTGCAAGCTCAGTAAGTACGCACACACGGTAAGCCGGTTCTGTACAGTCAGGTGGTCGAGAGTGGAGACATCCATACACGCAGACGTCGCCGACGAAGACGAGGTCGCAGCCAGCTCACGAAAGAGGCACCGCTAGCAACAAGTCACCCTTCGGAAAACAGCAGCATGCCAATGTCGCGGGGCGAACATTGGCAATAGTAGACAACGCCCCAACCCAACGATACAGCTACTCTGCCTCCAACACCAGTGAATGCACCAGCAGTCCTCAGGCTCAATTCAGTGAAGAACGCCTCAGTCGCCCACTGACGCCGAGTCCCCAGGCATCACGAACTGAGACGCTAGATGAGGGTGAAAGCGCGGAACCGCATTCACCAGTGGAAAATAATCTGCGCGATTGTTTCGTGAACCTCCGGCCGCCATCCCAACAAAAATATGCGCCCAATGCCCTCCCAAAGTAAACAGGAAAGAGGCTGCTATTTTAAATGGCCGACGTGGGACGGGGAACCCCATCCAAGCTACGTATTCACCCGTACCAAATGCTAAGGACAGCTTACATTGTATTGTTTTCTTTCAGCAGAGGCCATTGCCACTAGTGGTGGATACCGGCGCGGCAGTCTCGGTATTGAATTGGCGAGATGTACAGCAGCCAATACGAACCTCACCCTGCCAGGTAACCATGTATGGTATGGCGTCGTCAACGCTCACCTCCACTGAAGAAACGTTGGTAGACTTGCAAGTGCTGCGCAAGCCCCTGATTCATCGATTTGTCCTGGTGAATGATTCTACGCCTACACTGTTGGGTACTGATTTTTGGCTAGAACACAAGGTCGTGATCAACTTTGATAAGATATACATAAGATTCCACTGGGGTACCATGCCCTTGCTCCGCGCCTCCGGAGCGCCACGAAATCCAATATACTTGATTACTCCCGTCTGTTTGGCGCTACGCTCCGATACGCATGTCAGATTGCAATGTGCGACGACTAAGCCGGCGTTACCAAGCTTACTGAAGGAACACGGTTACACAGAGCTGCCGGACGATATCGTCCTGAGCACCGGCGTCGTCCAACCAGTGGCTGGCCAATTTTCTGCCAGGATATCGAATCTAAGCGCACACGAGAGAACGCTGCCACCCACACTAGTTTTGGGCGACTAAGAAACCGTAGAAGTGGTATTACCGGACAGATGCGAAGATGCGAGCTCAGATTCTGTCGATTGGGACCGATTCGAGGAAGTGGACCTGCCGCCTACAAAACAACTAATGCTAAAGGAACTATTGCATCGCTATCGACCTATTTTTGCCCGAAACGATGACGAGACAGGTCAAACCAATTTAGCCTCTCACCACATCGATACTGGGCCGGAACGCCCTATTAAACAAATGGCCCGAAGAATACCTGTTGCGCGCAAAACTGAGGTGCAGCAACTGGTTGCTGACATTTAGAACAGAGGCATAATTCGTCCGTCAGTCCGTGGTCGTCTCCGGTGGTGCTAGTCAAGAAGAGAGATAGAGCGACACGATTTTGTGTGGACTATAGGCGCCTGAACGAGATAACCGTCAAGGACTCATATCCGCTGCCCAAAATGGATGACATCCTATCAACGTTGTACGGCTCCCAGTGGTTTTCGACGATGGACTTGCAAAGCGGATACTGGCAGGTGCGGATGGACGAACCTTCCCGACCAAAGACAGCTTTCACTTGCGATGCTGGACTGTTCGAGTTCAATGTGATGCCATTTGGGCTTTGCAACCCCCCGCCACGTTCGAACGTTTGATGGACAATCTTCTGTCTGGAGTGATGTGGAAGTTCGCGTTAGTAAATCTCGATGACGTGATTGTTTACTCTCGCACAACCGAGGATCACGTCATACACCTGCAGGACGTGTTTAAACGACTGGCAGGAGCTGGCCTTAAACTTAGTCCGAAAAAGTGCAGCTTTTTAAGCAACAAGTTAGTTACCTAGGCCATAACGTGAGTCGTGATGGATTACAAGCGTGTCCCAACAAGATTGATAAAGTGCTGAGCTGGCCTACACCTCGAAACACCAAGGAAGTGCGATCGTTTTTGGGACTTTGCTCGTACTACCACAAGTTTATCCCCAACTTCGCTACTATCGCTCGACCGCTCCACCAGCTGACTGAGAAACTTCGATGCTTTGAATGGGACACTCACTGCAGTCACTCCTTTGACACCTTGAAGCAGTGTCTAACGACAGCCCCCGTCTTGGCGTTTCCTAATGACACCGGTCCATTTATTCAAGACACGGACGCCGGACTCTGGGGCGGGAGCGGCGCTCCATCAATTACAGGATAGACAAGAACGAGTAATCGAGTATTATAGTAAATGTTTCCAACCAGTAGAGCGTAACTATTGCGTAACACGTCGAGAGCTCCTCGCCGTAGTCCGTGCCACTAAACACTTTCATCATTATTTGTATGGCCGTCCGTTTCTCGTACGGACTGACCATGCATCTTTACAGTGGCTGTACAACTTCAAAGAACCAGAAGGGCAGATGGCACGTTGGATAGAACGGCTGCAACAGTACGACATGCAGATTCAGCATCGAAGTGGTACACAACATGGTAACGCTGACAGCCTCTCTCGCCGACCTTGTAGCGACTGTCCCACATGCGAAAGAGTCGAACTGAAAAATGGAGTCGACGTGTTGTTTACCCAAGTCCTGTTACCTGACCTGTGTAAGGAACAACAGGCCGACGAGGCCCTCGGTAAGGTGCGCGATTGGATGAACAAGTCCGAACGACCGCCTAAAACTACATTGTGGGGCGAGAGCCCGGAAATTAGAGCCTTGTGGCATCTCTACGACCGATTAGCCGTTGATGAAATAGGAGTGATTACCATAAAAAACTCGGAGAATATACCGGTAGCCCTTATGCCCCGCTCACTGGTAGATGCTGCCATTCGAGGCGTGCACGACTCTCCGTCGGGAGGCCACTTCAGTGCTAAACAGACTTTAGCCAAAGCGAAGAAACGATTTTACTGGATCGGCCAAAGTGCCGATATAACCCTCTGGTGCGCACGCTGCACCATCTGCAACGCACGCAAAGGACCACCTCGAAGAACCGTCGGTCGCTTGCAACCAAGCATGATGGGAGCCCCTTTCGATCGTCTAGCGATTGACATTCTAGGCCCTCTACCAACTACGCCTCATGGGAACCGATACGTCGCGGTCGTTATGGATTATTTTACCAAGTGGCCGGAATGTGCAGCCATACCGGACCAGACAGCCGAAACTGTAGCTCGAGCATTGGTACAAGAAGTCTTCTGTCGATTCGGCGTTCCATTCGTCTTACACTCTGATCAAGGACGCAACTTCGAAGCGGGGGTCTTCCAAGCCTGTATGCGGTTGATGACTGTCGAAAAGACACGTACCACGCCGCTGCATCCACAGTCAGACGGCATGGTGGAACGTTTTAATCGCACGTTGCTAGATTACTTGGCAAAGTTTGTATCTACCAGCCAGCATGATTGGGATGAGCTGCTGCCCATGGCGTTATTGGCCTGCGATTCATGAAAGCTCCGGTTATTCGCCCGCAATGCTAACGTTTGGAAGAGAACTTAGGCTGCGCAACGATTTGCTATTTGAAACACCAGCTCCTGTCCCTACGGAAGCCCCGGAATTCTTGGCTAAGCTGCAAAATCAATTTCGGGTGGTAAATGCGATCGCCCGCCGCCAACTGCTGACGGCTGCCCAGACTAACAAAACTCGCAACGACCTACGATCGCACCCTCAGGAATTCTGCCCCGGCGACGAAGTATGGCTCTATTCACCTAGCCGAAGAGTAGGCCGTTGCCCAAAGCTACAATCCGATTGGATTGGGCCCGCTACAATAGTACGTCGGATTTCGGATTTTTTGGAGCGAGCGCGGCCAACTTAACGAGGAGAGAGAGAGATAGAGGAGGGCTGGAAAGTTTTCGGGGCCGCCAAGCGAGAAAAAAATAAAGGAATAAAATAACCGAAAGAAACGAAGCATCTCTGTTTTCTTTACGATTCTGCCGAACTATCTGAGGCCTGACGATCGAACGCCCAACCGTAAACCAACCGCTCGGCCACGGGTGGCGTTATTTTGTTCCACAAAGGCGAAACACGTTACAATATTTTATTTAATTTTTAATAAATTTAAATTTTTAATAAATAAATATAAAAAAATATATGTTTGTTCAAAGAAAAGTAGGTAACGGTGACGCGTAAATGAGAATTATCGCCGCGAGGGAAACTTTCGAGGTGGTTTTCGGCTAAAATATTTTGAACAAAATCTTTACAATGGTTCGAATATATAAGAAAGATCTTGCCTGGTGATAGAATTAGATCCCATTTGTTTGTTTGAATTGGGAAAATCTTTGAACGTAGAATATAGTTATTGGAGAAGTGAGTAAATCTCCCTCGGTGTTGCCCATAGAAAATAAGCGTTTACTCCGATTAATGTTTAGAATATCCTTGAAAAAATAATGGTCCTTGCTGCCGAATTTCCTGATATCCTTTGCATTAATCTCCTTGGGTGCTGAGGTATCCTTGAAGCTTAGTTCACCTTAGCGGTGAATGTCCTTATCCTTGTTGATCCTTCCGTTGTAAATCCTTGTATTGATGAGTAGTCCTGTTGATGATCCTTGCCAAGTTGTTATCCTTCCGGATTGAAGCACTTTTTTCCTCGATGTTCTCTTGCTGAGTTCCAAACACTGACTGCCCTTGCCAGTGCATATGCTTGGTTTTAAATGGCCCCTTGTGCTTTACTCTTCTGTCTCTTTCACTCGACTGCTGTTGCTGCTACTTCTTTGGGTGAAAGTAGTGGATTTTTAGGTTACCCATGCCCAGGTCCCATTCAACTCATAATGCGGTAGGTTACAACCTCACTAATGGCTCTCTGAGAGGCACCTAGACTCGATCTATCTGCTTCTGGTAACTTTAGCTCTTTTTCTCCTCTGTTGTAAAATAAAACAATTTTTAATAAAACTAATTTCCATATGCGACTCTGTCGATGGCTCCGTTGATGACTCTATGGCTAGCTCTGTCGGTAACTCAGTAGCTGACTACATTAATAATTCTCTCTGAGATATGCTGTTGATGAGATTATTAATCCTGTCGAAAACTCTGCTGATCATTCTGTAGAAACCCTGCCGGAGACTCTGCCGATATTCTTACTTAGCGTGACCTTGTTTTGCGCGTGTTATATCTATATATTATTATTTTTATATTTTGTTTGTTTTTTTTTTTTTTTTTGAATTGATTTCCAGGTAATTCTCTCTGAAATATGCTGTTGATGAGATTATTAATCCTGTCGAAAACTCTGTTGATGACTCTGATAATGATTCTGTCAAAACCCTGCAGAAGGCTCTGCCGATATTCTTACCTAGCATGGCATGACTTTGTGCGTGTTATATATATATTGTTTTTTAATTTGTTGCTCTCATTTCACTGTACTCATCGTAAAAAAAACCTAATCATACGAGTCTGTACAAAAAAACGAATGACTTTCTTTTGCTCATGTGTGTTTAACCTAGGCGATATACCCATGCATACCCTTCCATACGTATACCCATACGAATGTGTCCAATGTCTATGAACCGCCTCTTCACGCATATGTACGTCACAAGCTAACCCTGCTTTGGAGGAAATCACATTTCTCTACAATTCGTATCGTGAGCGCACACATACACGAGAGTCAGCGACGCTCATACACACTCACACGATCCGATCCGGCATCACACATGTGAGGGTCAATGCACACGAGCATCACCGTTTATTTTTTTCCACACACACGCAACTTTTTTTTTTCTTGGCACTGAGGGAACGACAAAAAAAACGGTTGAATCAAAGCTGTGTGTAAGTGCACTAAGAGTGAGAGGGAGATGGCAAGAGAACGTAAGGAATCTCTGGCAGGGGTAAAGTTCTCAGTCTCCAGAACATTTATTTGATCTGAAGACCTTGAAGAGTATTATGGGATGAAATGGAGACCACGTAAAGGGTGAAAAGGGAAGGGAAAGGGGTAGGAGGAGAGTCCAAGAAGAGCTGCAACGACTGATCTTGTCTGCCAAGCGAAGCCCGCTTGGCCAAGATCCGTCCCCTCTTAGACTGGGAAAAGGAGGCGTGAAGGGAAACGTTGGTGGGGTTATTGGAAAGGGACGGTGAAGAGGAACTATAACGACTGATCTTGTCTGCCAAGCGAAGCCCGCTTGGCCAAGATCTGTTGCCTCTTCACCTTGAGTGACTGAGCCTTGAGATCAGCGACTGACTTCGTATGCAGGAGAATAACTCATCCTGCCGAAGTCCGCTGATCCTTCGCCTCCACTCAAAAGGTTAAGTGACCAAGGAGAAGGGAAGGGAAAGGGTAGACATAGAACAATAACAAAGAAAAAAAATGCTGTGTGGGTAAAGTGATAGGAGTAAAGATTTTTATTAATGGCTAACAAATTCTGAACATAATTTTTATTATTTTTGGGTCCCTACCACACTGAAGCAAAAAGACGATCTTAGGGAAATGAGCTCACCTGATACTCCTTTTTCTTCAACTCGATTATTTTTTTGGCACTATTGTTGCTTGTTTTCCTATTGAACTTGACACTCTTATGGTCACTGGCAAAGTGAGTCTTCTGTAATTCTTGCTCTCTGTTCTGCAGCGCAGCGTCCGCTTTTAGGAAGTTGCCCTCTCCGCGACGCTGCAGCCACATCAAGACGGTAGCTAGAAAGAGAGAGACGTTGATCGTAAGCATTGAATGTCCGAAACAAAAGAACTACACTTAGCTTTGATGTTGGAATATTTTAATGTGCCCTCCATGGGCGTTTCAAATAAAGTATAACAAGAAAAAGGGGCCCTACATGGGCGTAGTTGGATGACAAAAGTAATGTGATTCGTCACAAAGTGGAATTGGTAATGTAAGTGTGGTTTCGTCAATTCAAATCACAAGTAATATAATGCTAAATGGAAATTGTATCGAAGTAGTCCAAGATGATAATATAAAAAATTAAACTGTAATTGGCTGCGAAATTTTAGCACAAGGATACTCTGCTAGAATATCAACAGAAGGTGTGGAAATAATTAATGACAAAACAGTAAACGTTTGTTCTGTAAAAATCATTCATCCGCGGAACTCCTTTTACTCGCGTAACTACTGGTGTAATGTCTATTCGATTAGTAGAACCCAACGAGACTGTGAAGACGACCTTCCAGATTCAATCCCAGTGGAAGAGAATTACTCTGGTCAAAAGTTCAAGAGCTAATAGATTATAATGTATTAAAGCCGAGCAGTTCACCTTATGCTAGTGCAGCACTATTTGTGAAAAGGATCTATAAGATGCTGTGTCGATTATAGGGAATTAAACAGAAATATTATTGCAGATAAGTTTCCTCTACCGTTAATATCAGATCGGACAGCTAGATTGCGGAGAGCATGATACTTTACCGAGGATTTTTGAAACGTAAATGAGAACATAAAGGAAAGATGTGGTTTAAAGAGAAACAAAATGTCGAGGACATAAAAAATGGAAATATATATGGATAAATTGAATATGCCTCTATGGTTGCTATATGTATATTACACACCACTGTCAGTGGATCCAGATGGCTGGACCGAATGCCGCATTTCGCCGGTGTCCCAGATTTGAGATTCTGTGCGAAATTAGGCGTTGGTGATCTTCTGCAGAATGTTGTGCTCACCGCCACATCACACCTAGTAACCGCATACGACTCCGTGCCACAGTCGGCAACCGTGCTACCCTTTTCAAAATCTAAAACTACATTTTTCCTTTGAACAGGATAAACATTAATTTTCTTACATGCTAATTTTGGATTTGGATATTTTATCAGAAAGTGTAGGATGTCGTTATTCTCGAAAGCTTTAATGCTAGCTACCTCTAAGATATCAGTTACACTAATATTAGTGAGATGTTTGTGTTTGATTTCCTGAATATCAAGGTCATTAAGTATTACATGGCTTATTAAATTTGCTTTCGCAAGTGTAATAGTTAATATTAAATTTTGTAGGTCTGAAATGACCATTCTATTTTTTGCCAGGACAGTTTCAAATAGGTGTTCCATATTTAATTCATCGAATTTGTTTATTTCATTTAAAGAATTAGTGAGCTTATTTAATGTATCTTGAAGTTTACTATTTATTTCAAATTGTCTATTTTCATGTTCACCTAACTGATTTTGTTTATATATTTTACTTGTTTCCAATCATCAAAATCTGGGGTGCCCGCAACAACTTTTAGAGCTGTGCCTAATATGTTTAGACTATTTGCTAATAGTCTATGATGTACTCTTAATGTCTCTAGTAGTATACTTTTCCTATCCATATCTGCTAGTATTACTTTTCTCACATGTTCTTGTTTAAACGATACCACCAACACTCTCGACTCTTCGGCGTATGTTTGGTACGTCACGTTTGTCTTATGTCCAAGGTACGCGTAGTCATCCAAAATAGTTACATCTCCATCCATTACATTACTCCATCCATTATGTAATTGAGTAATCCGTCAATTTTACCGAAGCTACCAATAAAACCATTAGTATCGGCTGCACGATAATAAAAATGTTTTATCGAAGGTTGTCCTTATGGACCACCCTCCCTTTTATGAGAACAGACCTTCCCAGGTCTGCCTCCAGACCTGGTACAGGCCTTCCGTATATAACGGGGACAGATTGTTATTAGACTTCACCCATACCTTGCCTCCTACCTAAAAATTTTTGTCAGCTTTTTTTTTATTCCCTTGTTCCAATTGTTTGCTCTGCGTTTTCTCAAGTTTTCCTCCAAAAACTGCCGCAACTTCTGCGTTTGTCGTATGAAATAATTTCATCGCCAATAGTAATTGGCAACTAATTGTTGCCAATAGTATTACGTAAACCGTCTCGTTATTTTGAGAACTTAATTTTTTGCATCTTGCAATCTCCGTTATGGCATTTCGTCATCCGCGGGTACCGGTGGATGATGCGAACGCGCACTATGATGCCGCACGGCTGAGCGAGTCTCGTGAGAGGCTGAAAGCAAGCAATGGACTGGAGGGCCAAAGTGAAGGCAATGCATGCCGAACGGGGGTAGTGGGGCTGTGTGCATACCAAATCATACACATATCGTCGATCGAGTTTGATGGGCAAATGGGGAGTATGTGGAAGCCGAAGAAGAGGGGAATTGAGCCTTGGGGAACCCCTGTATGTGAGGCGAATATATATTGATGACGTAGAAGAATGAAGTGAACTAATTTGGACTGGAATAAGTTAAACAAGAAAAACAAAAATCAATATTTTATATATTTGAAACTAAATATCTATGTATAAAGAAAAGAGCAATAATTGCCCAAAAATTGATGGAACGAGCGAAGCAAAGAAGGACATGGTAAAAACAGCGTGGCGTAGCAACCAGAGTGACATGCGACCAATAAGGAGAAATCAAAAGCTGGAGAGAGAAGGATGGAAGCCCGCATAGCAACAGAGGAGCTATGTGTATCACACGAAGTGATTCTAGAGGCCCCAGGATGCCTATATAATGCGAACAGCAAATCAGGAAATCATCAAGTCGTCGAGTCAAGATCAAGCTATCAAATCATCGAGTCCTGATCAACATCAAGCGAAGCAACAAATCTCTTTTGGCCTTACGAGTAACCTTAAGAATATTTGGAGCCTAGCAAGTTACTAGTACAAATCACAATCAAGTTATCGGAGTTATAAGTCCTTACGAGCAACCTTATGAACTCCACGAGCAGCAACAAATCTGAAACATAAAACAAATAAGCGCGTATCCAGTGTAATCAGCAAACAAACCAGTACAGAAAATATATATATACCAACAAACCCAAAAGTATACGAAATAATATGAACACACGTTTATACCTATAAAATCTTTGAGTTAAAGTTTCACCGGGGCACAAAATAAAATTTGTTGTGCCGAACATCGCCCTAAAAGATTGAAAACATCCCGAACGACGAAAAAGAATCGTTACAGGGTGCTATGGAATCTCTCCACCTGCCCATTCGAAGTACTAAGCAAAGGAGGTGCATTTGCAATATCAAAATTATTTAACAACAATGATTTTATTGTCTCAGAGTTCAGTGACCGTTCATTGTCACAATAGATAGTTCTGATTTTTGGAAATAGGTTAATCAATTGAAGTAATGAAGCTTTTATGTCAACAATTGCTCGAGAAGCAATGGGCTGTACTACAGCGAACTTGGAAAATTTATCAAGACATGTAAGAAAAAGTTTCTTATAAAAAAACGTCGACATTTAAAATTTCTCCTGCAAAAGATGGAATGGGTGTGACACCTAATAGGTGCTTTCTAGGGTGTCTGTCGTACTTGGCCACTAAACAATTTTTGCAATTTGCAGCAATCTCTGTTGCTAATCTGTTCATATTTGGAAAAAATAATCGCGAAGCACTTGCTTAATATTTTCCTGGGCTGCTCGATGAGCTCTGTTATGCTCAATTGTTAGTATTTCCCTTTGTTCCGTTCGGTCAGGAATATCGCTGACTAGGTACTTCGAGTACCTAAAAGTTGTGGTTGGGAACATTTCTACAAGTCTATGCTGAACGAAAGCAAGCACTGGGAGTTCGCAGTGTATTGCGTTGACTACGTCTGCATTTACCATATCCTGCAACGTTTCCATTAATGTGCTTCTATCAGACACTTGAATAATATGCCTTGTTTTTGTCTGAAAAAGTATGAATGTTCTTATTGAAGGGAAATCTGCTTCTTGGATGACAATTTGATTCCTAAAGAGTTCCTTTTCATTAGTAGCTAGATCGGACTCGCTGTCTCGCAATATTCTTGAAATCATTGTTATGGGTCTTCCGTCTTGCGACAATACTGCTCCCAGGCCGTGTCCTGAGGCATCTGTTGTTACGTCGAATGACTTTTTACAATCAGGGTATCTTAATATGACATCTTCAGACGTTAAGATATTTTTGAGTCTATCGAACGTTTGCAAGTTTGCAAGTTAAATTTTGACCTTTCTGGAGTGGTTGGTGCTAACCTTCCCATTGTCTCCCTTAAGTATATCTGTTATCGATTGCGGCATAGTTTTTTATAAAACACCTATAATAGCTAGATAAACCTAAAAATGACCTTAGCTCGTACCAAGATGTTGTTTAAGAGACTGAATAGCCTGAACCATTTCTGGGGATGTTTTTATACCTCCCCTAGCAACAACAAACCCGAGGTATTCGACGCTTTTTGAGAAAAACTACGATTTTTCCTGTGAAATTCTCATACCTGCATCGCCAAGACATTGAATAATAATGTCAATGTGTTTAACATGATCTTCACAAAATATGAATATGAAATATACGTCCACATAGACGTGATATATTTTCCCGATGTATTATCTTAGAACATCATCGATAGCCCTCTGAAAAATACTAGGTCGTATAATGCCGTCTTTTAAAAGTTGTTTAATCTCAGCATTAACGAAGTCAGATACCCCCAACGGATATTGATATAATCTTGAAAAAACATGTTCTCCCTGTGTTCGAATGGTTGCCACCGTGTATATAATAAATGGTAAAGCTAATTTGGGGTCTGCAAATGAAGAAGTCCTAGCTTAATCATTTTCTGTAATTTTTATTTCATAGCAGGAGGAACATCTTCTTCATCTATTTCAATGAAATTTACGTCCACACATTTTTTAAATTTAATATCCTCAGAACCCCCATTAAAATAAATTTTGCCTTCCGTAAAATTGATGGTGGCGTTCACCTTTCTTAAGAGATCTAACCATATAATAGCATCCAAATCGGTTAAAGTGGTTAAAATTAAGAAAAACGATTTTTCTCCGAAGAGGTTGATTTTACATTTTGTATTGACAGAGGAGGAGCCATGGATGGACCTAAACTGAAACTGACTTCGCACTGGGACAATGTGTTTTAATTTTTATTGCTTTCCCTGAAGTTTCGATTTTGAACTGGTGAACTGGTCTGGAACTTTGGTTTCCCTTGCCACCATAGTTCTGCATTTTATTGAAATGTGGGTTTTTATTTTGACCCGAATTTGCTTGACCATCGTGATGGTACTCTGATTTCTTTGAATGTTCTTGGGAATTGTTAATTGAATTTTTATTTGTACCATCTGCAGCCTTTGCAAAGGTTGCAGCGAAATTGGCATATTCGTTACTGGCTTCGGCCTTTCGATTGTTTTATTTTATATTACGCGTTGGGCGCCAGTTATATATATCAATTTATCATATTTGTATCTTTATTGGCGACCGATTGGCCGACTCCAAATATTGCTAGACACTAAACTTATAGTATCTTATTAAGACCCAAGAAACCCACTGGAGGATCATATTTCGGTTAGCCGACTAATTGCTGACGCTGCGTCTGCTTGTTGCAATCGCTTCCGTTACGTTTGGCTGCTCATAACTTGCATAACTTGCGATAGGGTGCTCGTATGCTTGAGTGAGCGAGATACGAACAATAAGATATGTTTGTAAAAAGCATGAGAACAATATTGAAAAAAAAACCGTAAATTCATTTGTTATTATAAATTATAAATATTTGTTTTACTGGTGTATGATATACCTAAGTCGGCGAGACGACTTACTTACTTCATTTTTAATATACGTAGGTTCATCTGCTGTTCGTCGAGCGGCAGTTGGCTGGTAGAACACTAAAAATTCTAATCGACACTGGGCGGCAAAGAATTATGTAAAACCCGTAAAGGAGTTAAGAAACGTAACTCTTGTTGACACCCCACTAACTGTGAAATTAAAGAAAAATGCTTCATGAGAATATTCGGAAAGAATGTCCCGTTTTTATTCATTTTAGATACCCTTGATACTTTTGACGCCATAATAGGCTTCGATCTGCAATCGGTGCATTTTCGACCTCTAACAAGGCATTGCCATATAACACTTCAGTTATTCCAATGATTGTAGCGAATCTTGGAAAGGCAAAATTTTTCACGACTTTGGACTTAAAATCTGGGTATCACCAAATTATCTAGCTGAAAAGAATCGCGACTGCGTTCTCAGTAGACGGAGGGAAATACGAATTCTGTCGCTTACCCTTTGGTTTGAAAAATGCCGGGAGCATATTTCAGAGAGCAATAGATGATGTTTTAAGGGAACAAATCGGGAAAATATGCTACGTCTACGTAGATGAAGTGTCAATATTTTCTGAAAGTCGAGCCGAGCATGTCAAACACATTCACACTGTGCTCCACCTGCTTTTCAACGCCAACATGAGAGAGTCGAAAGAAAAGACAACATTTTTTAAAGAAAGCGTCGAATCTTTGGGTTTTATCGTCTCCAGTGGCGGAACAAAAACTGACCCCAAAAAGGTCAAGACAATTGAGGAAAATCCCTAGCCAAAGAGCTTCAATGCACTAGGATCATTTTTGGGCCTTGCTAGTTATTGCAGGTCGTTTACTAAGGATTTTGCATCAACCGCAAGACTTTTAACCGACATACTTAAAGACGCAAATGGAAAAGTAAGCAAGCACATATCCAAAAAGGTTCCAATTGACTTTGATGAATCGATACTTCACGCCTCTGACCGCTTTAGAAACATTCTGACATCTGAGGATGTCATACTCATGTACCCGAACTTTCATAAACTTTTCAACCTTTGCCGACTGGATTGAAGCAGTGTTGTCACTTAACGCCACTAAAGAAAGGGAGTTGTTGGCAATCGTGTGGGCTCTTGGAAAACTACAGAACTAACTGTATGGAACCAGAGAGTTGCACATTTTCACAGATCACCAACCGCTCACATTTTCTGTGTCACAAAAAAACACAAATGTGAGAATAAAAAGTGGATGGCATTTATTGAAGGACGTAATGCTCAAATTCATTTCAAGCCAGGGAAAGAAACAGGCAGATGCCTTATCACGGAAAAATGTGAATGCCCTACAAGATGAAATACAATCATGTGCCGCCACCGTCCACAGTACATACAGAGATAGTGAACCGCGGTACTGTCTGTATATATTTTGCTCCGTCTGAACATACATAAACTGGTGTCCGGAACGCCTGTAAAAGTCAAAAAAGGAGTCAGATTGATTCCAAGGGAGCCTAAGTACATACCACGTGGTTGGAGCCCCGCTGCAGCCCTCAATATTTGGCCCAGTAGCAATCTTTGCATCTACGGCAGGCCGGTCCACTGACGGTGGAGGGGGCGAAGGGTGACGGCTACTTGCCTCTCTTTTCTCTTTTCCCGCCTCTCATCACCAAATATTTCCTGGTGTGGGTGAGAGTTTTTTATCCGAATTACTTCCAGAATTGTGCGTTGTTGCACCAACTTTTCTTAGTCAAAACTGGGGTAAACGAGGAGAGCAAAGGGGAGCCCCTACCTAGAACTCGGCAGGCGGCGCCACCGGGCATACTTGGGCGGCAGATTTAAATTTGAATTTGAATTTAAAATTTTAAATCCGACTTCATATTTGGTTTGTTTCCAAGCCTGTCCCCATGGATAAGTTCGTTGCATCCGTGGAGCATCAATCCCGTATTAGTGAAGATCTTCTAGGCACTGCTGCACCAGAAGAGACAATTTCCAATAAACGACCGCTGCTCATGCGATCGCCACCATCAGCGACAACATCGGCATGTTGCGTACCTCAAGCGGCCGCAGAGGCTGGGTTACTGCCAGACAGTCCATGTTTAGCACCGAATGGCCCAACTGTTCAAGTGGTCTCGCACATTCCAGAGCTGGCTGAACTGGGATTACTGATAAGGCAGCTGGACAACACCTTTAACCAAGGCAACTCGGCGGACGATAAGCCACGAAAGCCAGTCCGACACGTGAACATGGGCACTAAGCAAGCCATTGTGCAAATGAAGGAGCTGCAGGAACTGCTCTGCCTCAGAGTGCTTGCGGGTGAGTTTCGCAAAACCCCGCATAACAGCGACAGAAGCACACAAATTACGCCAGCGAAATCGGGCTCTAAGCCAACTAGGCCTATAATGGGGAGTGATCATGACTCCGCCAAGCGCCGCAGAGAAGACATAATACCAAGTCGAAATACTCCCCCAAAAAAACACCGAGGAGCGACGATTCCTAGAGAAAAATTAATGCCCCACGGCAGGTAGGCAATCAGCGCGATCCAGACCAAATCGCCCATGAATGGCAACAAGTTACATACAAACGTGCGAACAAAATACCACCAGCGAAAAAGGATTTCCCTAGGCACCGGCCAGACGCTATTTTGTTAGCAAATAAAGCCAATTTGTCATATAGCGATATGCTAAAAATGGTAACGTCGAGTGAAGATGACAAAGTGCGCTCGATTGGCGCTAATGTACGCAAGGCAAGACGCACAGCGAATGGCGACCTCTTATTGGAGATGAACACGCCGATGGCTGAAAACCTCCAGAAGCTTACGAAAGATATCGAAGTAGCTTTCGGTGCTCAGATTGAGGCCAAAGCACTTTCAGATTTCATCAAGCTTGATGTCAGAGACTTGGATGAGATGGTGTCTAAGGACGAGCTAGCGGCTGAATTTTCAAGCCAGTTTGGCGTCCAAATTACTACTTTGGCGATAAAGAGTCTACGACCAGCATTCGCTGGTACACAGCGGGCGACTATCAGCGATCAGGCAGCCCTAGCCAAAGATATCCTCAATGCGGGCAGAATCAAGATTAGGCTGAACGAAAGCCGCATTAAAATAGACAATACACCTGTTAGATGCTTCAGATGCCACGAATTTGGGCACCACCTAGCATCAATCACCAAGAATTTTGCGCAGCGCTGGATGAGCTGGCTACCGATGCAAGAAGCCACAGCCCACTCATTATAGCTGGTGATTTCAACGCGTGGTCCTTAGAGTGGGGCAGCGTTTCAAACAATGCTAGAGGCTGTGCCTTATGGGAGGCTTTTGCCCTACTAGATATTGCCCTGCTAAACAGTGGCAATCAAAATACATTTAGCCGAGCGGGTGTAGGATCGGTCATTGACCTCACTTTTGTCAGCAGCAGCATTTTTAGGCGCTCCTCTTGGAAAATCGGCGAATTCTACACGGCTAGCGACCATGAGGCGATCCTTTTCGAGATCGGAGGATCAATCCGTCAGCGAGATGTGCATCCGGTGGCATGTAAAACGTACAAAGCGGATACACTGAATGTTCCCCAATTCACTGCCGCTATAACTGGTATAGAGTTGGCAACGGAGTCAGCCCAGAGTATGGCAAACCAATTGGCTCGTAAGTTAGACGAGGCGTGTGGCTAAAGCATGCAGGAACGTAAAGCTTACCGAGGCCACCATAGATCGGTATTCTGGTGGAATGACAACATTGCAGAAGCACAGCGGGCTTGCTTTAGGGCAAGACGGTGTTACCAACGGGCTCGAAAAAGGAATGATGGCAACTGGCCCTCTATCATGTAAGTTCTCTCAGTTTTTTCAAGAACTCGCAAGGCATTAAAACGAGCCATACATTCCAGCAAACGGGAATGCTTCCTTGAGCTGTGTGACTCAGCAGATAAGGACCCCTGGGGCAAGGCCTTTAAGATTGTAGTCACGCGTGTGTATGCAAATAAAAAAACTGCACCAACAAATCCGGAGCAGCTGCGGGATATAGTACAATCTCTGTTTCCAGCTAGAAGCGATGCACTAACGTGCAGAAGACCGATGCAGACACATTTTGCTGTCGATGAAGTCTCAAATGAGGAGATAAAGGCCGCGGCTGGACGCCTCAACTCTAGTAAAGCTCCAGGACCAGACGGCATACCAAATCGCGCCGTAAAGCTGGCAATGATGTTGAATCCAGATAAATTTGCACAGGTGTATTCCCAATGCCTCCGGGAGGGCTGCTTTCCGGACTTATGGAAGCTGCAAAAGTTGGTCCTGCTGCCAAAACCAGGCAAAAGCCTAGATGAGCCATCAGGATACAGGCCAATTTGCCTAATAGACACCATAGGCAAGGTCCTGGAATCAATTATATGTGCGAGGCTAGAGTCAGCCATCAGATTAGGCGGCGGTTTATCACCCAATCAATATGGCTTTAGAAAAAGTAAGTCCACAACTGATGCCATTTCAAGAGTGGTCGATTTTGCTTCAGAAGCAATTAAAGATGAGAGATGGAAAGGAGGTGCAAAAAAATATTGCCTGCTGGTCACCCTCGACATAAAGAACGCTTTTAACACTGCCGATTGGGGAACTATTCTTGACGCACTGCAAAACTTTGGAGTCCAGGCCCACATTCATGCCATCACCTGGAGTTACTTCGGAAGGAGGCAGTTGGAGTATACATCCGATGCTGGAAGCGTGCTGCATTCCATATCTGGCGGGGTTCCCCAAGGATCCGTTCTGGGCCCTTTGCTATGGAACATAATGTATGATGGCGTCCTGAGGTTGACACTCGGTGATAGCTGTCAACTAATAGGCTATGCAGATGATGTTGCAGTAGTCGTCGTTAAAAAAGAGATTCAGCAAGCAGAGGCTGCAGCAAACATGGCCATCGCAAAGATAATAGAATGGCTGGGCTCCGTGGGACTCAAATTAGCGGCGCAAAAAACAGAGGCCGTTCTAATTTCAAGCAGGAAACTTGTTGAGACAGCACAAATTATTGTTGAGGGGACTACGGTCCAGTCCAAAAGAACTATCCGCTATCTTGGCGTGTGGATAGACACTCGACTAACCTTTCGAGAACACCTAGCGAACATTCAGGAGAAGGCATCTGTATGCGTGCGTTCGTTGTCAAGGATCCTTTTAAACACGAGGGGCCCAAAACGAGAGACGAGAAAGCTGCTGACGACAGTACACAGCTCCATAGTACTTTATGCGGCTCGGATCTGGAAATCGGCTTTATTAGTAGAAAGCTACAGCAGGGGCATACGGTCAACCCACAGACTTTGTGCACTCAGAGTCTGCTGCGCGTTTAGAACGGTATCTGACGACGCAGTATTAGTGTTAGATGGGATGCTGCCAATTGACATTCAGGCGGATGAAGACACAGCCGTAGCTGCAGCACCTAGTGATAAGCCTTCGAAGAAACTGGCACGCGCACAGGCTAGAGGCAGAAGCCTAATAACATGGCAGAGAAGATGGGATGCGTCACAGAAGGGCAGATGGACCCACCTGCTGATCCCAAATATAGATTCTTGGTAGATTCAATGGTTGGCAGCCCACAAACATGGGAAGCGGTCAACAGCTTTGCAGCATATGTAATGCGGGATCTGCGACAATCCGAACGTATGAGAGCTGGAGCGTCGTAGAGAGAGCCACCGACCCTAGGAAGCAATTCCCACGAGGACGTCCCCTAGGATCAAGCTCCCTTTATGACATCTTTTTCCTCTGTATATATCTATCTATACTATCTATACCTATCAATAAAGGAATAAAAAAAAAAAAAAACGTCCACAGTGAGCTTTCCTTGACCTACACAATCGAGACAACGGACAAGCCTGTTAATCTATTTACGAACCCAATAGGCCTAGAATAGGCGCGCTACAACTGGCATCGGAGACTAATTCTATTCCGCAGCAAAACTCGCCATGTGATACAATTCACAGACAAGAACGATCTTCTTGAATCCTTAAAGCTTTTGGTGAACCGTGTTGTTGTAAACGCATTCCATTGCGATCTTCCTACATTAGCCGCCTTTCAACATGCATTAGTGTGACTTTTCCCCACAACAAAGTTTTGGCATTGCAAGAATATGGTAACTGATATAACCAACAGAGATGATCAAATTCAGATAGTTAATAAGGAACATAATCGCGCACATAGAGCGGCGCAAGAAAATATCAAACAAATACTTCGGGAGTATTACTTCTCACAAATGGCCAAATTAACCAATGAAATCATCTTAAATTGCAAAGTCTGCGCTACAGTTAAGTATGACCGTCACCCAAAAAAATAAGAACTTGGGGAAACGCCCATTCCGTCTTATCCCAGCGAAATTCTGCATATTGACATATTCTCCACTGACCACAAGGTATTCCTGACCTGCGTGGACAAGTTTTTCAAATTTGCTGTTGTACAACGCTTATTATCCCGAACAATATCGGATATTACTATCCCCATATTGCAGTTACTTAATATTTTTCCAAAAATAAAGACAATTTATTGTGACAACGAAGCATCGTTTAATTCAGAGACGATTACTTCGATGTTAAAAAATCAATTCGAAATAGACGTAGTAAAGGCACCACCATTGCATAGCTGCTCGAATGGAGAAGTGGAACAATTCCAAAGTAAATTGCTAGAAATAGCCAGATGTATAGATATAATAAAACAATTCATTCGGTTACAGAAGAAAAGCCAATAGATGCTATCCATGCACAACACACTGATTTGCAAAATAGGCAAAATAGGGTATTTGACGTAGGTGACAAGGTATTTATTAGGAACAATAAAAGGTTGGGAAACAAATTATCGCCGTTGTGTTCTGAGGTACGCGTACCTCATGGGAACTTCTGTACTTATTAAGGGGAGGGTGTTCCATAAGGATAATTTGAAGTAATTTTGATCAAGTTCTTTATTTGCTACATCAAACCACAAAGTCACTATAGTCCTTGTTTACATTCCTCACAGGTTAATCACGTTAGTACTGTCAGTCCTTGCCGCAGCAGGGCCACGCATTACCGAATACTCCAATGCAAATTACATTCCCGTGCTAGACGGCAATGTTTTAACATGGGAGCAACGCAGCTATCTAAGACACTCGACAAACCTGACCGAATTCACGAAAATCATAGACGAAAAAACTGGCTGAGTTATTTCCCTTGACGAACATACGAAAATTTATAGAAGTAGATATAAAACATGTTAAAAATCTTTTGTACGCGTTAATGATACACCACAGGATAGCATGAAGTCTAGAGTTTTAGGGCACACCGCTAAAGGTTGTGGCAGGAACACCTGATGCGGCAGATTCGGAAAGAATTAAAATAACAGAAGCACAGCTAATTCGATCTAATAATAAACAAATAATAATTAACACAGAAACTCAAAGGCAAATTAATTTACTTACAAATACTGTTAATTAAAACATACAATCCAGAAGTGGTGAAATTACCGATATCCCACACATATACAAAACGTTACTAGCAAGAAATAGAATGCTAATTCAGAAATTCGGGACCTTACTGTTACACTTTCCAAATCTAATATCATAAACCCAGCTGTTTTTGATCAAGAAGATTTAAAATCTATTTTTACCGAACAGTTCACAACAGTCTCCATAGTCAATTTAATGGCAGTATCCACCATTAAAATATTTCAGTCCGATAGCACCATCCACATAATTATAGATTACCGTATATTAGAAAACGAGATTAAATAAATAAATGATAACTCTCAATGTTTGATTTATGTTTTATATATTGATTGACTTTATATTTAAAGATTATTCTTTTCGTATGCAACATCGACACCACGTTACAGCTTAGGCTTTTTAAGAAGACGAAGGAGAACAGATTCAAGTGTGACCAGATTGACATAATCTAATAACACATAAGTTAGTGTTGTGTAATGTTATTGTTTGAACGTTGATAATATTCCAACACGCCGTGGGTCGTGTCCATTCTGGGACTTATTCAGTGATCTAGCATTCGCTCTTTGGATTCAAGAAAAACCCAGAAAAACTTGAATCAGATCACTATTACAACTAAAAAAATATTGTAACAATTCATTTGTTCAAATAAGACTACTTTGACAATTCAATTGTTCAAACAAAAAGTAAAAAATAGAATTAAGTCAAAACTCATTTTAAAAATTCAATATGGATTCTCTTTGCATCGGTGTAGGTGTATCACTCTTCTTGCAGTAATCCCAATTTGTTTCGCAACTCCTTAAATCTTCCGGCTGGTAACGGCTTTGTGAAGATGTCAGCAAGTTGATTGTCTGTCGATATGTACTCGAGAGAAATCTCATTATTTTCTACTTGTTCTCTTGTAAAATGATATTTTATATCAATATGCTTTGCTCTTTTATGGCATGAGGGGTTATTTGTAAAATGATATTTTATATCAATATGCTTTGCTCTTTTATGGCATGAGAGGTTATTTGTAAAATGATATTTTATATCAATATGCTTTGCTCTTTTATGGCATGAGGGGTTATTTGCAATACTTATACATGATTTGTTTAGTTTAATATTAACACTACTTGAAAGCGCTTTCAACCATAAAGCTTCTCTTACAGCTTCAAATAGAGCCATATACTCCGCTTCAGTTGATGAAGCTGCGACAGAATTCTGTCGTTTTGTATTCCAACAACAATTAGGTTGTCATCGAACATTTTAAATAAGAAACCCGTTGTATTTTTTCTATCTACTTCATTACTACCCCAATCAGAATCTACATAACCAACTAATGTATTCTCAAAACTTGGGTTCTTTTTAAAAACGAGTTTCATGTCAACAGTTCCCTTCAAATATCTAACAACCCTTTTTAGACATTGCCATAATTCTGCATTATTCTTGCTACTATATCTACTCAAAATATTTACAGCTGCAGTTAAATCTGGGCGTGTACATAACATAGTGTACATTAAACATCCAATAAGGCTACGACATGGAGCATTACATTCTTCATCTGAATTAAGTAACTCAAAATTCAATTTTATTGGTAGCGGGTACTAACCGAGTTACAACTATCCATGTTATATTTATTTAAAATTCTTTTTACATATCCAGCCTGGCTCAAATAAATTGTATTTTTATGCATTTCTATTCTGATACCAATAAAATGACGTATCTCATTTAAATCAGTCATTCTAAATTTTTTACTTAAATATAATTTGAAATTATTCATTCTTTCCATGTCTCCTGTTGCTATTACTACATCATCAACATATAACAGTACATATATGTTTTCTTTGATGTCACCTTTATCGAGAATATATATGCATCTATCTACTGGAGAGTTTACAAACTCACATTATTTCAACGTTTGATCAAATGCTTGAAACCAGCATCTCGCTGCTTGCTTGAGTCCATATATTGCCTTATTCAATTTGCATATATGTCCAGTATTACATAATACACCTTGGGGCCGTTGCATATATATCTCCTCATTTAATGTTCCGTTCAGAAAAGCTGTTTTTACATCCATCTGATGTACTTTCAAATCATTCTGAACTGCTAATGACAATATACATCTGAAACTTGCAATTCTGGCAACGGGAGCAAATGTTTTCTCATAATCGACTTGGTATTTTTGAGTGAATCCTCTTGCAACCAATCTAGCTTTGTGTTTTATTGGTATTCCTAGTTCATTATATTTAATAGAAAATACCCATCTACTATCTACAATATTTTTATCAACTGGCGTCTTTACAACTGTCCAGTTGTTATTAATTTCGTGGGCATTCAACTCTGTCCTTATTGCTTCCTCCCAATCAGATCTATCGTTTCGATGTTTTATTTCTTCAAATGAAGTTGGGACTTCATCAAATATTCTATGAGCGTTTAAAACAAATTTGTTTAAACTATCATCGTCATCGTCAAGATATGATACTTTAGGCTTAGTCTTTAGCCTTTCACTTTTTCAGCTTGGAACATTTGTACCCTCAGCATGATCAGCAGCTCTACAATCCTTACTCTCATTCGGGATATATATTTCCTTACTTTCATTCAGGAGATCGGTTTTTCTTTTCCTACTTTCTTTTGGAAAATTCAGTTTTTCACATTCCTTACTATCATTCGGGAATTTTGTTTTATCATTTTCCGTACTATCATTCTGGAAATTAAACTGATCACATTTCTTACTATCATTCGGGAATTTTGTTTTAACATTTTCCGTACTATATTCTGGAAATTAAACTGATCACATTCCTTACTATCATTCGGGAATTTTGTTTTATCATTTTCCGTACTATCATTCTGGAAATGAAACTGATCACATTCCTTGCTATCATTCAGGAATTCTTCTCGACTTCTTTCCTTACTCTCTTTCAGGACATCTGTTTCAAATTTTACTGCTCTAGAATTAACAATATTGGTTTCGTCTACAACAACGTCCCTTGCAACAATAATCTTTTCTTTAATGACATCCCATAATTTAAGTCCATTTGGTTCATATTCTATAAATATGGATTTATACGATTTCTCATCAAATTTACCTTTTTTAATTTTATTGTGTACATATACGGTTGAACCAATCACTCTTAGAAACTTTAAATTAGGCTTTCTATTATGCCACATCTCATATGGGGTTTTTGTGCTGTTGTGCTTTGCTTGGAGTTCTATTTATTAAATATGTTGACGTTAGGACAGCTTCACCCCAGAAGCTTTTATATAGTTGTGCACCATTTACCATGGCACGAGCTTTCTCTGTAATGGTCCTTATCATTCGTTCTGACACACCATTCAGCGGAGGTGTATGTGGCACGGTTAAACGATAAGTTAACCCTTTTGATACGCAGAACTCACGCATCTCATTCGACAGGTACTCTCTACCGTTGTCAATATACAAATTGACAATCTTGAGGTTAAAGTGAGTTTCGCTCTTTGCTACAAAATCCTTGAATGCGTTGAATACATCTGATTTGTATTTCAACAAATAGGTTGCACAATAATGTGTAAATTGGTCTACAAAAATTACAAAATAATTTTTATCATCTAGTGTTGCTGGTGTAATTGGACCACAAACATCAGAATGTATTATAAACAAGGGTCGTTGTACATAAGTTTTGTTTTTATATTGCTTAAATGGCAACCTAGACTGTTTTCCGTTTAGACAATGTTCACAAATTTCATCTGATATTTCTAAATCACCAAGAAGACTGCTGTCACAAAATAAATTATTTTTCTTTATTTCAATTAATTTTCCATTGCTTATACGGCCTAACCTCTCATGCCATAGCCGATATTTATTTTTAATCCTAGCATCTTCGCTGTAGGCTTGGAATTTAATTACAGGTATATCATTGAACATACCTGACTTTTTAACAACGATCACTCCATTTTTAGAAATAGACACACCGTCACTGTCGAACTTAATCGTCATCCCAGCCTGTTGCAGGTGCTTGACGGACTTGAGGTTTCCTGCTGCCTCCATACAATAAAGCACATCCTCCAGAGTAATATTGTTTCCATTGTGCAGCCGCACAATTCCACGCTTCGTAGCATAAATATATGCGCCTTCTTTTGCCACAGTGATTTTAATGGGCTGCTCCAAAACGACGTAATCAACAAACAGCGACTCGTCATTGATTAAATGATCAGTTGCGCCCGAATCGAGTATAAAACAGTGTTCATCGTTTGTTTTATTATTATTTATTATTTTCTTCATCATAAACGCAAACCCAAGGGTCGATGTTGCAAGTTGAGCTTGATTTTTATCTTTATTATTATTTTCTTTATTATTATTATCTGCTTTGTTTTTATTAATCCTAATAAAATGGTAACAATTTTTCTTTAAATGCCCCTCTTTGCCACAATGATGACACTTCATATTATTTTTAGTTTTTCCCTTAATCATTTTTTTCTTTTGTGCTTTTCTAGCCATTATTTTTACTAAAATTATAATTGATTTTTCCAACTGCACTCATGACCTTTCAAAATCCAAAATCTAATAACTTATTTTTTACAAAAGCTAACGACAGAGTGTCATCCGACATAGTTTCAATTGCAGTTATTACACTGTTGTAAGATGAAGCCAAAGTCTGCAACAAATATGCAACCTTGTTCATCTCTTCCATTGTTGCGCCAGCAGCCAATAACTCAGTCACTATTTCGTCAGATAATAAAATGATTCGAAAGCGTCATTTCACTCAACAGTTTGAGTGTTATTAGGCGTTTGTGTGCAGCTATATATGCGCTCATATATGGCGCTTAAATTCTGAAAAATTGCGCGCGCCGAAACATCGCCTGCCGCAAAGTTTAGGAATGAATCACCTAAGTGCTTGATTAACACGCTCTTTGCACTTCGATCTGCCTGCTTCCAAGTACCGTCAACCTCCACAGGAATTTCCTCATCCACCACTTGAAGTATTTTTAATTCACTTAACAAGGCCCTGACTCGAAATTTCCATACGGAATATATCTCGCCATTAAAAGGTTTAATATTGTTCTTATTATTCTTCATTATGTTTATGTGTATATATACACACACTGCTATATATACAAAAAATGCACAAGCATGCACGCAGACTAATTTCACAACTATTTGCAATTATTATAATTTTGAAGTGAAAACTTCTTTAGAATCGTTGGGAGTGATTTGAGCCCCATGAAACGAAAAAGCGACACTAAAAAGAGACATACATATAGATCTTATAGTATATAGCCTGCGAGAGAATGAGATAGAACAGAGTTATATAGCGTTCCTTTTTCTCCGTCTCCTCTTTGTGCGGTGCTTCGTAGCCTCCCCACTCTTGGCTACGAAGCGTTATATGTTGATATACGTATATGTGTGTGGCTGCGTACTGCTGAGCCACGCTAGTAGAGTGAGTATTTTAGTATGTATACTACACTGCCTAATAATTGCTTTAGTGTTAGTTCAAGCGTCATACGTATGTATGTTTGTATGTATGCTAGTACGTATGTGTGCGCGCCTGCGTATTACGGAGCTACGGTGAGCGAGAAGGCATTATGTATAGCTATACTACACTACCTAATACTTTTATATTCGTAAATATTTTCATTTTTAAATATTTACCGCAATTATGCCGAAAAATAATGCAGAAAAGTGTCGTGAATATCGACAGAAAAAAAAAAAGTGCGTCTAACGATTAGACACGATAGAAGTGAAACCTTCCGTAAAACAAACTGAGAGAGAATGAGACGAAAGCAGCATTAGGAGCGGGATAATTATAGGTTCATTATAATATTGCTATAAAGGTCATATTTTATTTTCTTCATTTTATTATTATTCATCCTCAATGTTTTCAATTTCAACAAATGATACGAGTGGCTTATGATAGCTAAAATATGATACACATGGTGCATGTAGGTTATGCATTTAATCTATGAGCATAAACACAAAAATTTGTTGATTAGAAAATATTAAAGTACTTACGATGATCGTTTTCACTATTTTGCACAGTGGATGCATTGTTATGCACAGTAGAAACACTAGGTTGCGCATTTCGTAATGTTTTTCGGCGTGCACGAAATTCACGTACACGTTCTGTTGAAGTCTTTGCGGTTTTTTTAGTTTTATTTTCTTTTTGTTTTTTTTCTGTCGATATTCACGACACTTTTCTGCATTATTTTTCGGCATAATTGCGGTAAATATTTAAAAATGAAAATATTTACGAATATAAAAATACGGACGCAATACAGCACACGCGGTTGCTATTATGAGCGTCGTAACGCGTGTATTACACAGACGTACTAACATACACACAAACATTCGTAGGACGCTTGGTCTAAGCAAGTATTAGGTAGTGTAGTATAGCTATACATATTGCCTTCTCGCTCACCGTAGCTCCGTAATACGCAGGCGCGCACACATACGTACTAGCATACATACAAACATACATACGTATGACGCTTGAACTAACACTAAAGCAAGTATTAGGCAGTGTAGTATACATACTACAATACTCACTCTACTAGCGTGGATCAGCAGTACGCAGCCACACACATATACGTATATCAACATATAACGCTTCGTAGCCAAGAGTGGGGAGGCTACGAAGCACCGCACAAAGAGGAGACGGAGAAAAAGGAACGCTATATAACTCTGTTCTATCTCATTCTCTCGCAGGCTATATACTATAAGATCTATATGTATGTCTCTTTTTAGTGTCGCTTTTTCGTTTCATCGAGTCTCAAATCACTCCCAACGATTCTAAAGAAGTTTTCACTTCAAAAAATTGTCTTCTATTAATCTGATCTTTTTAAATGATTTGATGATTTACACAACTTTTTACAACTCCACTGATTTTTCGTACAGTCCGATCCGGATGAGTTTTGCAATTTTGATCTCACCCAGGTTTTAAATAGTTTAAATGCCAGTTTCATCTTAATAGCTTTTAAATTGGCAGAGTAAAACGAATACGCACCAACGGACAGGGCTATGTCGACTCAGTTTCTTAGGCTGCAAACACAGTGCACGCTGAGACGAAGACGAAGATGAAGACGAAGCTGAAGAGAAATTGCTTGCGTTGCGTGTAAGCGAATAGGTTGCACAGTGCAGGACGAATTGGTTGCGCTTTTGTGCAATGGACGATGACCCGCTGATTGAGCAAAGCTTATATTTGAAATTAAAACGTATGAAAGTAAATAAAAAAGTACACACTATAAATTTGGGAAGAGAAGCATTTGGTGAATTTCATCATTTGTATGATGAGCTGCGCCACGATGAAAAGAAATTTGTGGAATATACCAGAATGACAATTAGCACATTTGATTATATTCTAATTAAAATTGAGCCACTTATTATTAAAAATTAGACTAATTACAGTATGCAACAAATTTAAGGTTATTAAAATCAAACCGAACCGGGCCTTATTTTTCTGAATGTACATGTATTGAATAGCAAAACCCTATTTGGGTTTTTCAAAGTTAGCTCGTTTTTTTTTTTTATAGCGAGTTGAAATTTTGCATTTTGGGGGTATTTTTTAGTTTGTCATATGAGCTAAATATGACATATATCGATTTCTTCTTCATGTATACGACCTAATTCATCCTCATTTATTAAAGAAATATTGTTAATGGTTAAATAAATTCATTTTATGAATGTTACATAACCCAAAATAACTTTTACAGCTACAGCTCTCGAAAAAAATTACAACTAAGCCCTTTTTATACCATACACATAGTGTGAAATGGTATATTAAAGTCGCCAAAATGTATGTAACAGGCAGAAGGAAGCTTTTCCGACCCCATAAAGTATATATATTCTTGATCAGTATCAACAGCCGAGTCGATCTAGCCATGTCTGTCCGTCTGTCCGTATGAACACCTAGATCTCGAAGACTATAAAAGCTAGAGCCACCAAATTTGGTATGTAGGCTCATGTAGTATGTAGAGTGATTAAGTTTATTTTTAAAATTTTATTTCCGCCCCCGCAATTAAAAAAAACGTTCATCTCAAAAACTATTGCAGCTAGAGACACCACATTTGGTATGTATATTTTCTTAGTAAATGCGCACATTTTGTATGTATAAAGATTTTGCCACACGCCTTTCCGCCCCCGAAATTTGAAAAACTAGATTATCTCCCTTAATGGAATCAAATTTGGCACACTTGAATGTGATACTAAGTAGTACCCAGCAAAATACCAAATTTGATCAAAATCGGACTAAAAATAGCCAAGTTATGCATATAAACGTTTTTCCATAAGGCCGGAGTTGGCCGTTGGCTGGTGGGGGCGTTAGGGTGCTCGTATGCTTGAGTGAGAGAGATACTAAGATATGCTTGGAATAAAAAGCATGTGAAAATACATTTGTTTAATAAATTTGAAATATTTGCTTTACAGGTGTATGGTATACCTAAGTCGGCGAGACGACTTACTTACTTCATTTGTTTTAAATTGATATTATTCTCACAAAAAATAGTTATAAATTAAAAATACTTTCAAAACTACTCTAAAAAAGGTCTTAGTTGTAAATTTTTCTAGAACTGTAGCTGTAAAAGTTATTTTGGGTTATATAACATTCATAAAATGAATTTATTTAACCATTAACAATATTTCTACAATAAATGAGGATGAATTAGGTCGTATACATGAAGAAGAAATCCATATATATGTAAATCATATTTAGCTCACATGACAAACTAAAAAATACCCCCAAAATGCAAAATTTCAACTCGCTATAAAAAAAAAAATATCAAAGAATCTAACTTCGGCAATGCCGAAGTTTATATACCCTTGCAGTCCTTGGCAATAATTTTTTTACATTTTGAAATTTCTTTCCTTGCAACTCAATTCATCAACACACAAACAAAACATTCAAATTATTTCTCTCTTTACTACAAATTTTTAAGCAAAGCACAACACGCATACACATACATACATACGTGTAGCGCTACGTCTGTGTGTGTGTATGCATGTGCTCTGTTTGATTTGCTGACGTAGAACCGATTTGTATTGACTGTAACTTGTGTTCTATTTATCCGATCAAACTCAAATTTTGGGATCTGAGATTTTATATCAAATTCTATTATATTGGTAAATTTCATGGGGATACTCCAATTTTTGCAAAAATGTTTGTTCTAGAGCTATATGATATAGTAGTCCGATCCTGACAATTTTCATACTCTATTATCTCCCGGCTAAAAGTAGCTCAAATATTCATTCCGATAGCTCTTAAGATGCCAGCGTGAAGTTGATTTGCACAGACGGACGGACGGACATGGCTATATCGACTCAGCTTCTCATGCTGATCAAGAATATATATACTTTATGTGGTCGGAAACGTCTCCTTCTGTGCGTTACAAACATCTGACCAATTTTATAATACCCTCTGCAAGGGTATAAAAAGAGCTAACTTTGAAAAACCCAAATAGGGTTTTGCTATTCAATACATGTACTTTCAGAAAAATAAGGTCCGGTTCGGTTTGATTTTTGATGTTGCACAGTGTTATGTGTGCTGAAAAACAATCAAAGACAAGGGTACCTGGCAAGCGATTCGTCTTCAAATTCAGTACAGCAGCTTTTGAAGCTGATTGCTTGCGTTTCATCTTCGTCACAGCGCGCTCTATGCGTACAAGCGAGCGAATTCATACGATTTGTTCTGCACTGTTTTTCGTCTTCATCTTCGTCTCAGCGTGCACTGTGTTTGCAGTCTTAGGCTGAACGAGAATACATATGTATATGTACATATGTATATGTATGTATGTACATATGTACATGTATTTACTTCATGGGGTCGGAAACGTCTCCTTCTCTTCGTTACAACCAATTTTATAATACCCTCTAAATCAGGGTGAGGCACAAAGAGAGCCAACGAAAACTGTCGATGTATGCGTGCGCTTGCTTGTGTGCGTAACCTGCTTTACACTGCACAAATCGTATGTGAAGAAACGAATAAAAAATTAAAACAAATTACAGTTATGGGCCTTGGGTTCCTTTTACCTAAATGTCATAAAAATTAATGCATATTTTGTGTCGCCTATTAGGCATATTTTTCATACTACATATGTATATATGTGCACATGTAAGAAAATGAAGCATTCATTTTTCTGCGTGTAGCTGCTTAACAAAGCGACATAGTCTGTGCGACACTAGTTTTTTTTACGGTCTCCACTTGTACTTCGTGCTCACATCGGCATGCACACGGACGGCCGCACGAGCAATTGCAGAGCAAAAGTGCCCGCACGGGCTATGGGTGCCTCACCCTGCTCTAAATACATACATACATAAGTAACTATTATTTGAGGTCCCTGATTTAAATACGACAAAAATAATCATTTTGCCACCGCATCTGTTTCATGTGAAAGACTACAAAATTGAAACTGCGACTGATTTTGAAAGATCTGAATCATTGGTCAATGCCATATTTTTTATTAAATAAAATAATTTTTCGCGTTTTTCCTTCCAAATGTAATTATGCCTGTGAACAAAAATATTTTTGAACTTTCATTTTGTTAGTTATCTAGAGTAATGCATAATTTACGAGTTAAGTTAAAATTTCAATCATTACAATTGTAATTAAACTACTAATATTTATCTGATAGTCAGTAGGCATTATCAATTTTTTTTTGGGATGTGGCTGGCTATATTTGTATGTATATTTAAGCCATTAGATGCACTTTTTTTCTTATAAATATTAATTTTATTTGTTTAAAAAGCTGATGCATAATTATATCACTCGTAAAGATGAATAATCGCAAAAACATTTTAGTTGAAAACTTGATTAGAACCGATGATTTGCAATTGGTGAACGAGATCTAAAGCGGCTCCCTCCTTGTCCAGCACTGCGGCCATAGCTAGAACTGGAACTATTGCCATGGCGGCTGGCGTCTCTTCCTCCACCGTAAATTTCGCGACGACTGAAGCCACCACCACCGCCGTCTCTTCCACTGTAGGCTCCGCCAGACCGACTAGATATGTAGCCACGCTCACCATGACGACCATTTGAAGCACTTGATCCTCGTTGTTGTCTAAATCCATTGTTGCTGTTGCTTATACTGTGTCTGGCAAAATCACGTCTACCACGGTCACTAGATCCACCACGGCGTCCTTGCCGCGGTCGGCCTTTTGATATTTCGACACGCAACTGGGAACCCAAAAGTTCTGAACCATTTAAAATATCGCAAGCTTTTTCGGCATCATCCCGATGCTCAAATTCAACAAACGCAAAGCCAGGCGGATTGAATGCAATCCATACAGAATTTAGTTTTCCATACTTTGTGAATTCACCTTCAAGATCATCTTTTTTTACTTTGTCAGTTAAATTTCCAACATATACTCTCGTACCACGCTGATCACTCATATTTAATTATCTGCGGTAAAAGTTTATATTAATCAATAAATTTAAACAAGACTGCTTGTGTGTACCCCAAATTGTTTGTCAGAGTGACCGTATTTCAGTATGCAAGAAAACAATTTCTATGCAATTGTTTTGTAACAGTGATATGATACAGAAGTCCTAATACTCGATTCCCACTGTTGACCATTCACTATTCCATGGGTGCAAATAAAAGACATTTTTCCGGAAAATATGCATAATAAGGCCAATCGAACCGCCTGAAATAGGAACCTATGTATGGTGAAATTGATGGTAAAATTTCAGGTAGGCGAAACCTAATGTACGACCCTGCCAAGAATTGTCGATTTAGATAATGAATAGCTGTTAGAATAAAAGAGCGAGAAATGCAAAAGGCAGTATGTATACTCGTGTTATATAGATTTTGTATGCTTAAAATTTTAGGTCTCTCCGATTATCTCTTGGATTTTTTTCGGCTAAACCGATTAAATTCTACTCCCTGTCTTTAATATCCAGCAATGCACAAAATTCGACCAATATCGGTCGGATTAAATTCGCCATGGCCACTAATATGTAAATTAAACTAGCAAATAATCATTTTTATGGCAATTGCGTCAAAAGTAACAAAATTACTGCTAAAAGTCATATGGTAACGAATTAGTCAGAAAATATTAAGCATGTCTTTAATCAAAAAACCTAATCGAAAACAAAAAACGCAGGAAAAATTGATAATAAATTCGTGTTTATGTACAGCTGTGTTCAAAAATATAGTAGCGCATCACCTTACAACATTTATATTAATTTTTCGACATGTTAAACATTAAAAATTAAATTTTTATTTCATATTTTTCAAAGAATGGGATATGAAGAATAGAATAGTGATTAGATTCCGTTTGTTTTTCATTGGTTTTTATAATTTTTTAATGACTTTTGCGAAATACACCAAAAAGTGCCTGTTCATAATTATAGTAGTGGTTACAAAGGAGGCAAAACAAAACAGTTTAATTTAATTTAAAAGTGATTTTTTTTAGTTCTTCTTACTTAATAATGTTTAATACTTTGTTGTATAGCCTTTTTTTTTAATACCGACATCGCATCGGCGGATCATCGAATGAATGAGGTCCTGACAACGCTTCAAGGGGATTGGCGATCATGCCTCCTGAACTATTTGCCAAAGCTCAGCTTTTTTTGATGGATTTGATAAGTCCATAAGTCCTCGATCGGATTAACATCTGGGGACTGAGCTGGCCATAGCATAACAACGATCTTTTCGGATGTAAACCAATCTTTCGTAAGCTTCCTGGTATGTTTCGGATCGTTATCCTGTTGAAATGTCCATTTTATAGGTATTTCCCAACTGGCACATGGTAGCATTGTATTTCGCAATATGTCTACATAAACATATCTATCCATAATGCCGATTATCACATGGGTAGGGCCAACGGAGTTGTAAGAAAAGCATGCAGATATTATTACCCTGATGCCACTGTTGTTTTTGGGGTACCTAGGATTATATTAGGTGTTTGGTGGACGTCGTACATACTTCCTAATGCCTTTTTCGTCAAATAAAACAGTCTTGCTTTCCGACAAAAGTCGCTGATGCGCTTCTATATTTTTGAACACAACTGTATATAAAATGCAAAGGTTTTTTTTACTTTTGACTCTGCAAGCTCTTTTGATTAGCAAATTATTTATCTAAATCGAGGCCTGTAGCCTTGGGTGATTACTAAATTGCTTACTTTTTAACAAGTGTAATTGGGTTAGTAAATTATTACACTTTTGCCATCAATGATGAGTAATCACATTTTCGCTTAAGGGGTTATATACATACATGTGTTGTGCTCAATAAAAAATTGATTTATTTTCATTCTTTTATCTTAAAGTACAGTTTCTGAAGAATGTTATCCCAATGGCGAATATCGATCCAATCAATAGAATCAAAGTTATACCGCATTCAATCTTGTTCCTTCACGCGCGCATGGTGTGTCAATTTAATTTTAATGCGATTATCTCGAAATCATGTTTTTCAAAAAGTGTCGTTGCGGTGGCCACGATAACTAAAACAGCTTTCAATCGATTTCAAAAATTTGTTTAATTGTTCGTAATTGGTGTAGTGTGGACGAAGAATTGCTGCTTATGATTTTTTATATTAATGGTATGAATTTTTTAATTTTACAAAAATCCAAACTTTTACCTATTTTTCCGCACCACAACATACATAACCCCTTAATAAATACAAAGATAAGCCTCTACCTGCAAGTTGATTCACGAAATGGAAACTTGCGAATTGTTATTTGATAGGCTTTTTACTAACAATGTGCTTAGAGATTTAAAAAATTTTTTTCTTAATAATAATAAAATGTAAATCTAAATTGTAAACATACTCTAAAAATATCAAAGAAGCTAACTTCGGTAATACCGAAGTTTTTATACCCTTGCAATCCTTGGCAATAATTATCTTACATTTTGAAATTTCTTTTCCTGCAACTCAATTCAACAACACACAAACAAAACATTCAAATTATTTCTCTTTTGTGTATGCGTGTTGTGCTTTGCATACACATACAGTTCGCGTAGCGATGCCTCTGTGTGTGTGTATGCATGTGATCTGTTTGATTTGATGATGACGTAGTAGGCAGCAAGCAGCGCTTCCGGCAGCGCTTGAACCGATATATATTGGCTGTAACTTGTGTTCTATTTATCCGATCAGATTCAAATTTTGCGAACTGAGATTCTATATCAAATACTATCATATTGGTAGTCCGATCACAAAGATTTTCACACTTTATCTCTTGTATACCCTTGCAGAGGATATTATACAATTGGTGAGATGTTTGTAACGCACAGAAGGAGACGTTTTCGACCCTATAAAGTATATATATTTTGATCAGCATGAGAAGCTGAGTCGATATAGCCATGTCTGTCTGTCCGTTCGTCTGTGCGTTTTGCGTATTACTTAGCCATCTTAAGAGCTATCGGGATGAAATTTTTTTGGGGGCTTTTTATTACCTGTGCAAAAAAGTATGAACATTGTCAGGATTGGACCACTATATCATAAAGCTTTAAAACAAACATTTTAGCAAAAATTGGAGTATCCCCATGAAATTTACCAATATGATACAATTGTATATTTTTTTTTTTAACGTTTAATATATATTTGTTGAATCTACTCTTAAATTAGAGCCTAACAACAAGTTTGAGATATTTTTCTTAATCTAGTACGTAAGATATATCTAGGGGATATTGCAGGCGGCCCTAATTATTTATTATTGGGTTGGTCTGTCATTTCTTTTAAGACGAGTTCTATTATTAGTTCGCGCAAGGGAATTGGCAAGAACATTAGGGTGTACATCCAGTTTCGCAGAATACTTTAGTTGTTGACTACCTATTTTAGATTTTACGCTAGGTATATTTAGATTGAATGTTGTCGTTCCGTATGTACCACGGAGCCCTAGTGATTGATCTTAAAATCTTCGACTGCGCCCTTTGTATAATGTCGACATTGCTGGTGCTTGCATTTCCCCATAGTACGGCACCGTAAGTCCAGATGGGTTTCAGTACGGAGTTGTATAGGAGGACTTTATACTCCAGACATAGAGGGGACCGAGCATTGATGATCCAATGTAAGCTACTCGCTTTCAGTTTAAGCTGTGACTTTTTTGCCTCGATGTGCTTGCGCCAAGTTAGTCTTCTGTCTAGGTGGATACCAAGGTAAGTGACATCCACGGCTTGAGGAATTGGTACGTTGTTTAGCATTAGAGCTGGACAGTTTCTTCTGTTAAGCGTAAACGTAACATGTGCTGCTCCTTGACCCGGATACGCCAGGTTGCTAGCCATTCCTCTACCACCTTGAGGTGTTCCTCCAATTTTGCAGAAGCTTGTATTGGACATTTGGATCTGCTGAGGATTGCCGTGTCATCGGCAAAAGTGGACGTTGTAAGTCCTAAGTCTGCAGTGTACAGCAGGTAGAGCAATGGGCCGAGTACACTGCCTTGCGGTACACCAGCTTCGATTTCAAAGTCAGCCGAGACGGAGCCATTACATCTTACAGCGAATTTCTTATTGTAAAGGTAAGATTCCATGAGTTTGTGGGTGTACTGTGGGAGTTTCTGCCGGATTTTGAACATTAGACCCTCCAGCCAAACTCTGTCGAAAGCCTGGGCAACGTCGAGAAAGACAGCCGTACAGTATTCTTTTAGTTCGAATGCTGTTCGTATTTCGGATGTTATACGATTGACTTGTTCAATTGTCCCATGTTTTTCGCGGAAGCCAAACTGGTGTGAAGGGATTGTGTTCTGCGATACCAGAAATGAGTTTAGACGAATCTGCAGGACCTTTTCAAAAAGCTTCGAAAGACATGGCAGCAAACTAATTGGCCTATAGGATGATGGTTGGGTTTTGTCCTTTCCCACTTTAGGAATTATGATGATAGTGGACCTTTTCCATGCTCTTGGGAAGTAGCCAATTCTTATTATAGCGTTGAACATTATGCAGATGTATTGTATGGCGATGGTAGGGAGTTTTAGGATCATTTTCGGTGTGATTAGGTCATGGCAAGGGGCTTTGTTCGGCTTAATGTTGTTTTTTAAAAGCTGCAGTGATCTCATCCGATTGGAGTTCTGAGTACTCACTATCCGTTAATGTGCTCGAAGGGGGAAGTACAAATGAGTTTGATGTTGGATTTGGCTTGAAAACCATTTTAAGATGTGTGGCAAATACCTTCTCTTCGTCACTGCGGGCCCATCCACCGGTTGTACCCCTTATTGGTGAAACTATCTCTGTAGAAGCGCTTAAAGTTGGGTGGGCTTTCCACAGAGGATGTTTAGTGCTGGATGGACTGAGCTTTTCTATGTATTTCCTCTTGTTTAACTCCTTGGAGAGGATGCGGCTGGCATGCCTTAGGCGAAGTTTTGCTAATGGTGATCGAGTAATCTGCCATTCTCTTCTTAGACGTCGTTTTTCCGTTACTAATTGTTCTATCCGTCGGTTCGTAGGCCTGACAGCAGGTTTAGCGTAAGTAGTGGCATGTGGAGTAGATACTCTTGCTGCAGCTCCCAGCATCGACTCAAGTGCAGAGACGCACATGTCAATGTCCTCTGCAGCGTCCAGTTTCGGCGAACAGTCAATGTGGGCACTCATGTACATTTTACATTTAAGCCAATTTGTTTTGTTGTTTGTAAGCATATATGGGCGATCAAGTACGTGAGGTCTTGTTAACAGTGTGAATAGCACTGGAGAGTGATCGGAGGTTAAATCTAGCAGTGTTTCCGCAGTGATCCGATTACGCGGAATCCTCTTGGTTACTGCGAAATCAATCAAGTCAGGCACTTTCTGTGGATCTGTGGTCCAATAAGTAGGCCTACCCGGTGAGACGCAATCCATCTTATTGAGTAGGTTGACTATTGTGTTGTACAACAGGCGAGATCCCCAGTGCGTATGTTTGGCGTTATAGTCCCCTGCTGCAATGAAGCGTTCTCCGAGTGTATTAAAGAAACCGGTGAATTCCTTTTCAGAGATTGAGAAGCGTGGTGGGCAGTACAGGGCAACCAACGTAGTGTTGCCGCAGCTGGTTTGGACTTTTATAGCAGTTGCTTGTTTCTGCTGAGTTTCGAATCTGTTGAGGAACGAGTGTTTTATACGGTTTTTGATTAGGATACCAGTCCCGCCCTGGGCTTTTCCGTCTCGATGGTTTGTTGCATAGAAGGTATATTTTGGTATTTAAAAATTATTTTTTGATGTTAAATGTGTTTCCGATATCAGCATGACGTCGATTTCACTTGAGTCTAGGAATAGTTGGAATTCATTTTTGTGCTTGGAGACGCCGTTAGCATTCCAAAGACATTGTATATAAAATCTCAAATCACAAATTTGAATCTGATGGGATAAATAGAACACGAGTTACAGTCAATATAAATCGGTTCAAGCGCTGCTCGCTGCTTACTAAGTCATCATCAAATCAACAGAGCACATGTATACACACACAGACGCAACGCTACATGAACTGTATGTGTATGCGTGCAGTGCTTAGGGAATGTTGTAAGAAGAAGACAAAATTGTAGTAAAAAGAGTAATAATTTGTATGTTTTTTTTTTTTATTGATGAAAAAATTCTACCAATTTACTAGATACGCTATATTTTTGTGTTCCCTCACGTCGGACCAGAAACTTTTTTCCTCTTCACCTTAGTAGATGTTTGACTAACTACTCTCTTCACGAACCTCTTCGTGTTCTTTGCCAATCTTTTAACAACCTTTCTCACCTTATTTCTCCTCATCTATCTGTCACTTCTCTTCGCGCTATACTTTTTAATTATCTACAGCGTAACCACTGAAAGTATTCTGGACTGGATATTGGATTGGCTGCAACTCATCCCTGACCACATTGGCTGTGAATCGGGGCATAGCTGGCACCTTGTTGCAAATAAAACACCTCCACCGGGTCGGGGATGTTGTGCATAAAGCTAAGCTACCTTCATGAATTAATTACTATCTGTATTTTAGCTTAAGCTTTGTCGTCGACTGCTGACTTAGTTGACGTAAATAAATAAATAAATAAATGAATTGAGTTGCAGGGAAAGAAATTTCAAAATGTAAAATTATTATTGCCAAGGTATATAAACTTCGGCATAGCTAAAGTTAGCTTCTTTGATGTTTTTAATAATGAATTAAATCCATAAACCCTAAAGAAATTTTGTTTTTATTTTTCAAAACAGGTCTAAACGACCAAAGGTGAAATTTTTTAGTAATATTGGTCTCAAGAATTCAAAATAGATCACCCAACAGCTAATGTCGTAAATAGTGTAAAAATTATACATCATACGGAAAATTTAGAAGACATAGGAATACTATTGTTAGCCATTTTAATTCTTGTAGCCATACATCTGGCTTTGAAATTGTATGCAAGGCATAACCAATTAGTCAAAAAGAAATATCAAAGTAGAGCAGACGACCTAAACGCAGTGTAAAAGTGGGTCAAATAGATTTAAAATATTTGAACAAAAATGTTATATTTTTAAACTTCCTCATTATCAGAGCAGAAACCCGCTACAAAATATAAGGATATGAAATATTTGATTGTACACAATAGAAAATTTAAAGCATGAATAGTTAAACTAATAGAAAGGTCAATAGTAGACGCATATATCCGCCTAAAGCGAAAAAATATAATTCTTCCAAACTATTTGACCAACCCATAGAGACAATTGATCTCTCTGAGAATTAGGACACGAAAAAAAAATTTTTTTAATAAAAATCGATGGTTACTTGGGATGAAAAAAATAAAAAGAGTTAGAATATACGCACAAGAATTAAATAAATCTTGTAAATGCCTTTCCCAAGATAGAGAAACATCCCAAGACACAGTAAGCAAATAAAACAAAAATGATCCATGAAAAAAATGTTAAAACAAAAACCAAACAAGCAAACACTAAAAAGGTAAGTAGCAAAGTGATGGTGGCATCGGATTGAAAAAAAACTTGTGGTTTTCTTTCCTCCCACTCCGTTCAAACCAACAATCTAAAAACAAAAAGAATTCAATTGAACGTTTGTTTTAAACAAGAAAAACAACAAAACACCACACAACACATTATTATAAAGAAGAAATAACAAGGCAAGTCGATAAACTCATTAAAGGCAAAATAGTTGAACCCTCAGTGTCTGAATATAATAGAACGTTACTACTGGTGACGGAAAAAGGCTTACCAGAATCAGAAAAGAAATGATGGCGATCAGTAATGGACTATCGTTAAATAAACAAAAAACTATTGTCCGGTAAATTCCTATTACCAAGAATAGACGATATTCTCGATCAACTAGGCAGAGCCAAATATTTTTCACGTCTAGATTTAATGTCCGGTTTCCACCAAATAGAATTAGAAGAAAAATCGCGAAGCATTACTTCATTTTCCACTTGCAATGGATCTCATCAGTTTACCAGACTACCATATTGTCTGAAAATAACACCAAATTCCTTTCAAAGAATGATGACAATCGCTTTCTCTGGATTAAACCTATCATAAGCATGGATGACTTAATCGTCATCGGTTGTTCTGAAAAACACATGTTCAAAAACCTAAAGGAATTTTTTGACATATGCAGAAAACACAACCTCAAAGTGCCTCCAGAAAAGTGTTCATTCTTCATGCTCGTAGTGACATTCTTGGGTCACAAATGTACTGACAAATGCCAGATGACACCAAATACGATGTCATTGTAAAATATCAAGTGCCGAAAGATGCTGATAGTGCTGGAAGATTCATACCTTTTGCAATTACTACAGACGTTTTATTAAAAACTTCGCAGAACAATCACGTCCGATAACACGACTATGTAAGAAGAACGTAGATTTTGTTTGGTCTGAAGAATGCCAAGAAGGATTTGAGTATCTGAAAAAATCTTTAATAGAACCCACACTGCTACAGTATCCAGATTTTAAGAATTTTGTATAATAACAGAGCTAGAAAATATGCATGTGGAGCAGCGTTGACTCAAAACTTATGGCGATAAGCAGTTACCAGTAGCATACGCGTCTCGTTCCTTCACTAAAGGTGAAAGTAATTAAAGCACTACTGAACAAGAACTAGCTGCGATACACTGGGCGCCCATACACTTCCGCCCATATATATTTGTCAAACACTTCGGAGTCAAAACAGACCATAGACCACTAACATATTTATTCTCTAAAATCCAAGTTCAAAGAATGAGACTTGATCTAGAAGAAAATGAGTTCACAGTAGAATATCTGAAGGAAAAAGATAATTTTGTTGCGGATGCATTATCCCGCATTACGATACAGGATCTAAAAAACACAAAAGCGCATGTCCTGAAAGTCACTACCAGGCAGCAAAGTAGACAAAATAATCTCTGGTCAGAGGATAAAAATGAAAATACAATTAGGCACGTACCTAATGATGTTTCTAAGACCAAAATATATGAAGTACTATGCAATATTGAAGTACGTAAAGTAGTGACCTTGCATATAAAACATAATTCATTTTTCCTTAAACATGGGAAAAATAGCAAGAATTGAGATTAGAGATCTGTACACCAATGGAAATCTCGACTTAGGTTAGTTTTTTTTTCAAAGGCTTGAAAAACAAACCGGTATGCTTGAGATCAAACCACTCAAATTTGCATTATAGAAAAAGATAAAAAAAGAAGCAATATAGTCAACATATCATGATGATCCTATACAGGGTGGTCATACAGGCATTACAAAAACTTTGGTCAAAGTAAGAAAACACTATTATTGGAAAAATATGACACGTCATGTGCAAGACTACATTAATAAATATGAAAAATGTCTAAAGTCAAAAACGACGAAGCACATCAAAACACCCTTAAACATTACCCAAACCACCATGCATGCCTTTGACAGAGTAATAGTGGACACCATTAGTGCACTACCAAAATGTCCAAAATGTCCTTGCCTGTGCGCAATCTGTATTTTCTTCTTTTTCCATCTGCGAGGGAACGACAATAAACTCTTGATTTCGGTCTGTAAACAATATTTCGTTCTCAATATAAAAATCTTCATATCCCTTTTCTTGAACTAAGCTTCTGATCAATTTAGTCCAATCATCTGACAACTGTGCTTCCCTTCCCAGTCTATGGGTTATGGTGTCGGTTAGGAGAAAACAAGATAAACGGCTCAAGGCATGAACATGCCGTATCTTTATACCTGAACGGTGTCAATTTGATAATTAAAATCTTGTAGCTACACCTAACGAAACCTCTTTCTTTTTCATTGTCATCGTGAACGCATTACAATCTGTCACAATCTTGAATCTCAACCCTAACACATACACACGCCATATTAATAATGCTCCTATAACTGCTAAAACCTCAAGTTCATATGAATCGTACTTGTCTTCACAGGGCTTAGATTTCCGACTCATATACTGTACCGGATGAAATAAACCATCTTCTAATTCCTTCTGTAAAAGCGCAGCTCCCAAACCGTGTTTCGAGGCATCGGTGTGAATCTCAGTCTCTAGCTTAGGATTGTATATTTTTAAAACAGGACCTTTGATCAATGCTAACTTCAATTGTTCGAAATCTACCATCTGCAATTCATTAAACTTTAGCTTGTAGTCTTTTCGCAAAATGTCAGTCAAAGGATTAGCTGTTACTGCGTATCCTTCGATAAACTTACGAAAATAAATGCCAACCCTAAAAATCGTTGATAAGAAGTCAGTATCGTGTGGGATTGGGAATCTTGAAACAGCATTAGTCTTCTCTTCACTTGGCTTAATGCTTCTACTTTTAACTAAGTAGCCTGCAGTATTTGACATTTGTTCCAGATTATTCTCAACCCATTTTCCGCAGCTATCTTTAACATCCTATTAGGTTAACTTAGACCATCATCCGCACTAACACTTGGTATAATTATATCGTCCACATACACCACTGCATCATTCTTTACTGATTCTCCCATCACTGCCATTATAAATCTTTTAAAAAACTGCTGGGGAGTTGGAAATTCCAATGGTACGTATAGGTATTCATACTGACCATTCTGCGTTACAAATGCTGTGTACTTCTGAGACTTTTTCTCAACAAGAACATGGAAAAAACCATTTGTTAGATCTAGAGTAGTAAAAAATAACGCACATTGAAGTTTTTCTAATACAGTATCCATCTGTGGCATAGGAAAATTATCTCGGAACACTTTCTCATTTAGCTTTCTGTAATCGCAGCACAGACGCTTTTTCCCATTCTTCTTTGTTACAAGTGTAACAGGCGAAGCATATTCGGAAAAACTTGACCTTACTATCACTTCTTCCAACCATTCCAGTACTGTACTATCAACAATTTCCTAATCAGACTCAGCTAGACGCCTTGAATGCTGATAAACTGGCAACTCATCCGTTACTACAATCTTCATCTCTATAAGAGTGCTTGTATTTTTAATAGGTTTGTAACTTTTAATCAACTGCTTGACTTCACTAGCGATTTCTACACTGATATATGACGTCACTCTTGACTTCCATTTCTTTCTGTTCTGCACTATTTTATATAAGTATGAGTATGTACTTTCAAATTCCTTAAACAACTCAGCACAAGATCCTTTTGACTTACACCGTGAATCTTTTCCCTTGCTGCTCACAAACTTTGTGCCTTTGAATGTTATCTATCTTGACACTTATACAAAAACTACCAAAAATCATCACATAACTTCCACCTATACCTGTAAAAATCCTTGAATATCTTACACCTAAATTTGCTCCTGTATGAATTAGACCGTTGAACTTAATCGTCTTATAAGTTCCTTCTTTCAATTCGAAACCCGAAATAGTAAATTGTCCTGTACAACATTGGTTATTTCTTCCTTTGTGGTCTTCTTTTCATTACATTCAAATGAACGATGGCCTGTTTCGCCACACTTAAAACAAGTAAACGTTTTCTTGTTACAGTCTCTCATCATAGCGACGGTTCACCACACTTAAAACATTTGCGCTTTTCTTTTGATGTGGATTTTTTCTCTCTATTATCGCTATAATTGGATTTTATAGCGGACGTTGACGATACTATGCGCAGTACGTTCAAGTGGCCCCTACGACACCAGGACAAAGCCTGTTACGCGCGAGCCCAAGCAGATAACTGCCCACCTCCCTCCCGACCGACCGAGGGGTGCAGCCGTATAACGCACGGCACGAATCGCGTGGACAAATACACAATAGAAAATTGAAAAAATATGGGTGTTAAAATTTAACATAAGTTAAGTCCATAAGTACGCCCAAATCATTCATATTATTTAGACGTTCTAAAGGACTATTGTTTAGAAAATAAGTGACCAGTTGAGGAGAGTTACGGAAAAAAGTCATTACCTTACATTTGGTAGTGTTAAAATTTAGTAGATTAAACTGACACCAGGATTGAAAGTTTTTAAGATCAGCTTGTAGCCGACTAAATGAATCTGTATCTTCATAAGTAAGACAAAGCTTGACATCGTCAGCATACATAAGCACACGCGAATGAACAATGACTGATGGAAGATCGTTAATAAATAAAGTGAAAAGCAGAGGGCCAAGATGACCACCAGATGTCAACAGGAATGGAATAGGAAAAATAAGACTTGAAAAGTACCTTCTGTTTTCTGGTTGTTAAATATTCTCGAACCCAAGCAAGGAAAAGCGGTGGGAATCCAATGTCGTTCAGTTTAGAAAGTAATAAGGTATGAATAACAGAATCAAAGGCTTTACTGAAGTCGGTGTATATGACATCAGTTTGTTTAACATTTTTCAACTCCTTGATGATTATAGATGTAAATTCTAAAAGGTTGGTGGTTGTAGATCCACGTTTCACAACCCCATCTTGGGGTGGCGACATAATAGAGCTGCAAAAATGTTGCAATTGCAAAGTTATAATTTTCTCAAAAGCTTTCGGAATAGCGGACAATTTTGAAATACCCCTATAGTTAGAGGCTTCGGACTTTTTGCCACTTTTATGCAGAGGAATAATATACGACTCCGTCAAAATAAATGAGAATAAATGGAAGATTCGACAGACAATAAAACAATTTTAAAATGGGTTTACATAATGCGTTTGCACAGAATCTGAGTACACATCCAGGAAGACCATCTGGCCCCGGAGAATAAACAGGTTTAACTAATTTAAGTTCGCTAAGAAAAGAACTTTCATCAAACACTGGATTGAAAATGCAATTAGCCTTTTTTAAATGATAAGGATACGGACTTGCTCGATATTCCGTTGAGGAATAAGTTGTTTTGAAAAAACTTATAATACATTTTTCAAATTGGATAACTCACGAGAGAACCAGGGAGGTTTGTTAAGCCGCTCCAGCCTACCAAGAGGCACACAAATATCAAACAGTGAATTCAGAGTATCATAGAAAAAACGAACAGCTGAGTTCATATCTCTACAATTGTACAGATAAGACCAATCGGTAGTAGTAATGTTTTCATTAAGGCAGACAAAGTCAGTCTTACGAAAGCACCTAGTTAGAGGTAACTCATTTGAACCAAGTAATGGTGATAGCAAGGCCAGATCAATTTTTAGATTTAATGTAGGATGAAATTTGTCTTCTGGAAGAACAAATGGTTCGATCCTAGAAACCTCACAATAAGAAGAATCCAATACAAAAACAAGATCTAAAGATTTTCTATTAGAATTTAAGACATGATTGACTTGGGATAAAGAAAAGCCTAGAAGGCCATCAATAAAGTCATGTGACAAAGAGGGCAGGAACATGGTAGATTCATATGTTAGTGACCATGCTAAAGCGGGTAAATTAAAATCACCTACAACTATGAGCATGTCTTGACTGGAAACTAAAGAGGAGACACACTGAATTGCCTCTAAATGATTTAAATATACCACCATGTCTGACAATGGTGGAATATAGGAACAAGTAATGAAAGCATTAAAAGATTTAAAATTTACTTTAACACCGACAAACTCAATCTCCTGGGTACTAGAAAATTTAATCATTTCAGATGATAAATCAGCCATGCATCAACAGCTATAACAACGCCACCACCTATGCGAGAAATCCGGTCACGTCTGAATATAGAAAAGTTTGTGGAAAAAACCGATGCATCAGCAATATCAGGTTTTAGCCACGTCTCTGTAAAAGCTAGAATGTTATGCTCCAAAGAAAGACTATCTACATAGAGATTAAGAAGTTTAGATTTCAGTTCTCTAACGTTCTGGTAGCCCAGGTTAAGGGACGAAGCTAGTTTTTTGACACACCAGCAGATGCTGATGTGGCAGGAATAGTATTAGTTGTTGTTGTTGGCAAGCGAATCGGTTGCAGATTTTTCTTTTTTACAGTATATTCCTTAACTATTATATGTTTCGGCCAAAAATCTTCTCGACATATAGTGTCAAAGATATTAGCAGAAACATTAATTTTAAAGGACGAAATGTCCCGAGAATAAGAAAATTTAAACTTCTCCACCGCAATATTCGAGACGTTAACTTTCTTCCGAATATAGGCTATTACATCATCAAATGTGAGAACAGGGTCTAGCCTAGAAACAAATATATGTTTCTTTGGTAGTATGCCAACGAGAGGCCGCGGTCCCGAAGCGTCAGCCGTAGCAGTAACGTTGGACAAGTCACCCACTGCAGCAGTCAACTTGTTTACGGGGCCCTCGATACTTTTAGAACTATCGGCAATTTCCATTGGAATGGGTAATTGCCCGGACACATCGGACACTACAATAGGTATCGTTTTTAAGAGATCATTCCCAGGTGATACCGATAATTCCATACTAATAGCATGCACAACCGGGCTCTTAAACGATATCAATTGCTGTACATTAGGAGTGGACGGTGCATGAGACCGGTCGGGGACGATAAGAGACGCTGGTGGATCTACAGATACAGAAACACCCCAAGGACTGGTCCTTTTACGTTTCGGAGACTCATTCATAAGCGATGAACTCCTGAACTGAGTCCCCACCGCAGTACACTCCGCTTGGAGTTTATTAAAACCTGCCCTTAAAGTGTCAAAACTATCTCTAGTCCGCCTCATGAAAGAGCTCATCTCATTCTCGACCTCCCGGCAAGCATCACATCCATATTTTAAGCCACCACCGTTTAGCAATAGACTTCTTGATTCTGCCTGTCTAACCTGCACACTTAACGTGAACCGCATTGTCACACAGCCAACAAAGAATATAATCATGGGAGTCAACCGCATTAGTGGCAACCATGCAATTATTTTTTGAGCAGACAACCATTTTATCAAAAAGTTTAATTTAATTAAAAAAGGAAATACAAAAAAATAAAAATTCTAAAGGTTAAAAATCTGTGTATAAGAATATACTGACTAGTTCTGACACAAGGGTTAATGTGGAAAGTAAGCCTTCACAACTAAAGAATTAATAGACCAAGACCGCACAAAAACAAAAACACGTATCACAGAGTCGCGGGTAGGCAAAAGACGAGAGCGCAAATCAAACAAGAATAGGAAAGAGCGGGAGAGCGCGTCAAATTGAACACATGCAACAACAATTTGTACGCAAGAGCGCGAGAGTTAGTTAAAACGGTAAAGACAAAAAAGCAAAAGAGATAAACAAAACAACAACACCGCTAACGCAAGTATTGTTGTAAGTTTTGATTTTATTTAAGTTTGAACAAATACACAAAAGCGACAGCAAGAATTCGCGAAATGAAAATAAAATTCGGATGCTGGAAATGTTAGCCGATAATGAATTTACAAGTTATAGAAAAGAAATTAATCGCGAGAAAAAAATAAACGTTGATAAGCGCAAAAAAAAAAACACGTCCGTTCTCTGCAACGAGTGAAAGTTTTGAATAGGTCTTTATTTGAACTTTCAACGCATCCACTGTCCTTGCCTATAATGGCTCATTTGCTCTCATGTCTAGTATACTTTCTACGAAATATTTTTATCAACTTTCATCATCCAAATCGATCGGCTTTGCGATTTCTATTAGCGAATACAAGAATTCATACAAATTCTCAACCTCTCTTCAACTGTCGATTGCCTAGTCTTCTATGAACTTCTGCTGATGAAATCCTTACTCTGAATTCGTTCTTTAAGGCTACTTTCAGGGACTCCCAACTACAAATATCTCTCTTACTACGTATAAACGATAATGCAGCTCCTTTTAAAAGTTGTTTTGCATACACAAAAAGCTGTAACTGTACGGTTGTACAGCATTCTTCTAGCTCACTGGTCCACTGTACAACGTCAATCGAACCTAATCCGCAAAATTCGGAAACGCTTCCCTACACATATTTTAGTGTGAACCATAATCCTTGCCCATCTGTCCTCGGGACTTCTCGAATTGTTCTAGCCGAAGCGAAATCTGCCTCTTGCCCATCATTCTTAGTTTCAATAAGGTTAAACTGAGCGAGTAGACGCGCTTGCAGCTGAGCTTTAAGGCCTGTAGCCTCTAGTTAGAATCTCACCTCAATCTATTTCACTGTACGTATATTGCTTAACAAGATTGGTATATTAATGTATGGTTAGTATCAATTAATCAAATTTCAATCAAACTTAGCTAAATTTGTGGTGGGTTATGGATTAATTCAGATAATTCTTAGAAATGTGCTCTCTGCAGCTTGCATAAATTTCGACAATATTTCTGCCACCGGTATGGTGTCGACGTGAAAGCAAAGTAACTCACTCTCAAGATAATATTTAAACAGCTCATCCAACTATAGCCGTCTTGCTCTATGTAGTAACTCAATATCGTTGTAGCAACTCACTCAGACTTCTTGCGAATGTTCGGTTCGCTATCTGTAGCTACTCTTGTCTTGTCTTGTCGCAACTCACTCTATTGTTTTCCACCCGTTCTCTTGGTCTCCCTTTGTCTGCTTTCACACCAATTATCTCAACTTCGTGTCCGCTGCCTTCTTCTCGCTTGGTCTTGTCAGCGTCGTCTGCTCTCTTGCACCGGTTTGTCGTATCCGTTGTCTGCTCTCTCTCTCTCTCTTTGTTCTGCTGCTCCACAGTGAACACTAATTATCATCAATTTCGTGTCCACTGTCTACTCTCTCTTTTCCTCTCGAGTCACCACCCCTCTCCAGCTGCTTCCAACTTCAGCCATCAATTTTACTCTAACGGCGCCGAAATTCTTCGTGACACTCTTCTCGCGTCGTCCAATTGCTCACTGTCTCACCATCCACTCGTCGCCTCTCGTACAGTCACACCAACTTGAACTACTTTTGAACTTGTAGTTACTGTTCCTTGTGAAATTCGTTCGCCAACAACCTTGATTTTGTATATGCATTACACGTTAATGCATGAAATTTTAACAATTTTATGTTCACTTGCGAACTTTACACACACACACACACAAATTTCACTATTGTCTTGGGCCTAAAATCTCGGTTGAGCCCGAAGTTTGTAGAAGTATCCCGGTTGAGCCCCCAATTAGTGGAAAAACTCTTGTTGTGCTCCCAGTTTGTGGGATTATAATTCCTCTTATTATATTGTTTATTATTATTGCAGGATGTGATTTCCTTATATTTATTTGTCTTTATTATTAATAAGATTATTCGTGTTAAGAATACTATATTATATTAATTTGTCCTTAGTGAAAACTTTGTGTGTGCGCGATGTGATCGATGAGAGAGTACGATTTCGAGTGTTTTTGAATCGAAGCTTCTGCTCTATTTGCAAATAAGTGAGTCGACCAGATAGCATCGGCCGCTGCGTGTCGTTCTGCCTCGCTCACTACGATTATTATGCCCGCCTGACATATTATTTCCTACATGTAAGTTACGAGTCTTAAGTACGAGTCTGGTCCATGGATACGAATCAGGTCCCTGCTGTGGAGCCAGTTACTAGTCTATCATCCGTGTCTCCATGTCGGGGTGTGGCGTTACCATGATCCTTCGGATTCTCATGGGATGACACACAAGACTCTTTCTTTCTCTTTCTTCTTTGCTGGATCTTTAACCACTAGTTTACCATGAAACTAATTACACAGAAGCTTGGTTTAAAGTTATAATTCGTATATTACTTGAATGTACCTCTGGTTCCGAGGCCAGACTAAGACTAAACTAAGACTAAGACTGAGGATCTTCCGGAGATCGGAGCCTTAAATATACCTCAAGAGGGTGTCGAGCCGATGTTCAGTGTAGGTCGTTACAAAGAATAGAAAAGTGCTTATGCTATGTGAAAGGAAGTTAAAGTGAATAGGGATTTCCGAAGAGAAAGAAAATAACCCCATCTTCATTCGTTGTTTCAAAATATGAACTGATTTTATTTACAAAAGTATGGAGTTTATATAGGATTATGTCAGGCTCTAGGAGTTAACAATCGTTCTTTGAAGATCTTATTCTAGTACGACTCCCACCCACATATTCGGGGGTTGAAAAATCATTATTATTTTGGGCACGGCGTCGGCCACTTGACATCCTGCCGTTGTGATCTTTTGAGTCAGTTTAGAATTACAAGTGTTTTTCCCACACCGTGTGTGGCTGATTGTAATTCTAGTCATATGCTAGGTTAGTTGTTTGGTACAAAAGTACAGTTGTATTGTATTTTCTTTAGTGCATCTGATTTGGAGAAGCCTGTTCAGATTAACACCATGTTTATTCTTAAACACTAGGTATAGGAAGTCATTAATGGAACAAGTGGATAGTGTGGATTAAAATGTACTTAAGTTTATGAAGTGTGTGTGTTGTCAACATGACTTTTAATGAGGGCGGGTATACTACCCGGAACTCATTCAGCAGTTTCTGGTATTGCGTCTTGTCTTGCTGGATCATAGTTGGTCGGGGGGCAGGACACGATTCTACTTGTTCAGTAGGATTCGTCGTATCGTGGAAAAACGCGTGTGGTAACTTATACAGTGGCGGCAATGAATTTGAGACATTTTTTTTTTTTACCTCAAATTCTGATTTCATTTGATTTTTTTTTAATGTTAGTGAAAAGTTTTGATGTTAAAACTGGTAATTTCAATTGGTAATTCTATTGAGATTATGTTCTGTAAATTTCGGGGGCGTATCTCCAACGGTTTTTTTAAAAACGGATTTTGATAAGAGGCCCCAAAATTCGGACCTGGCAAAATAAAAAAGACACATTTTCAAAATTTGTAAAATGCATTATACACCTTTGGACCCTAAGAAAGAGTTTTAGGTCTAGTAAAAATAAGATAAACTGCATACCACAAATTTTCATGTTGGACCCAGGGTCCAATTTGGAGCCGATTGAAAAATGCAATTTTGTATGGATTTTTATGGTCTCTCTGCTTGGCGTCAATTTTCGCCACTAATTCATACTAAAGTATAACTACACTTGAACTATGATCGATAGTGAATTAAATATTCTGTCGAATGAGATATTAATCATCAAAATCGGATAAAAAATAGGTACACTTCGTTGCCCTGCAAAAACAGGTATTATTTAGCAAAGCGGCCGAACTATTTCCATCTCTTTCTTTCTATGGATAAACCGATGCTTAGGTAAAAAGGGACGATCAGGTATAAGTACCTTTTTTGCGAGGCAACGAAGTATAACCCCCGAAATTTACAGAACATAATCTCAATAGAATTACCAATTGAAATTACCAGTTTTAACATCAAAACTTTTCACTAACATTAAAAAAAAATCAAATGAAATCAGAATTTGAGGTAAAAAAAAAAAATGTCTCAAATTCATTGCCGCCACTGTATATCAGATAAGTTAAATAAATCTGATTGGAATGTATGGTTACAATATTTTGTGTACTGTTTTAACACAACTCCATCAGTTACACAAAAACACTGTTCCTATGAAGTTGTTTTTGGTAAACAAAATAATTTACCAATCCATTTCAATAGCATAAATAGTATAGCGAGTAAAACACGTCTATCTCTGGTGAGCTCTCCATAAAAACTGAGCCGCTCTCATTCTTTTTATTTGAACCTCTCTGTTCTTTTCTTTAAAGTGAGACAGCACGCTTCTCGTACTGTACCACTGCATAAAACTTAATACTAATTTGTAACAAAGAAAAGAGTAAGATATACTTAATTCTAAACATATTGCACTGGGGGAAAGAGTAAGATATACTTAATATTAATACATATTGCTACAATTCGGCCATTCTGACAGTAAGGATCACCTGATCCTAGTCTTCTTTATGACGACCTTTGCTTAACATACTGACTTTTTCTTTAATAGAATTTTCATTTACATTTAGGTTTGTATTTATTTTTATCTGTTCATTCGTATTTTCATCTTTCTCTATATTTACGTTAACTTTATTAGTTTCATCTGACCAATTGAACCATGGCTTCATATTTGCGACAGACCAAATTCCAGTATAAGGAATCTTCGACTGCTGAAATCCGTCGACGTCACTTACAACGTATCGATCATTTTCGAGGCACTTAACGATTTTAAAAGGCCCTTTGAATCTCGGCACTAATTTTTTGGATACCCCTTTGTGAGTGTCAAAATTTTTAACTACCACATAGTCGCCTGCATAAATTTCGACAATATTTCTGCCACCGGTATGGTGTCGACGTGAAAGCAAAGTAACTCACTCTCAAGATAATATTTAAACAGCTCATCCAACTATAGCCGTCTTGCTCTATGTAGTAACTCAATATCGTTGTAGCAACTCACTCAGACTTCTTGCGAATGTTCGGTTCGCTATCTGTAGCTACTCTTGTCTTGTCTTGTCGCAACTCACTCTATTGTTTTCCACCCGTTCTCTTGGTCTCCCTTTGTCTGCTTTCACACCAATTATCTCAACTTCGTGTCCGCTGCCTTCTTCTCGCTTGGTCTTGTCAGCGTCGTCTGCTCTCTTGCACCGGTTTGTCGTATCCGTTGTCTGCTCTCTCTCTCTCTCTCTTTTGTCTGCTTCCACAGTGAACACTAATTATCATCAATTTCGTGTCCACTGTCTACTCTCTCTTTTCCTCTCGAGTCACCACCCCTCTCCAGCTGCTTCCAACTTCAGCCATCAATTTTACTCTAACGGCGCCGAAATTCTTCGTGACACTCTTCTCGCGTCGTCCAATTGCTCACTGTCTCACCATCCACTCGTCGCCTCTCGTACAGTCACACCAACTTGAACTACTTTTGAACTTGTAGTTACTGTTCCTTGTGAAATTCGTTCGCCAACAACCTTGATTTTGTATATGCATTACACGTTAATGCATGAAATTTTAACAATTTTATGTTCACTTGCGAACTTTACACACACACACACACAAATTTCACTATTGTCTTGGGCCTAAAATCTCGGTTGAGCCCGAAGTTTGTAGAAGTATCCCGGTTGAGCCCCCAATTAGTGGAAAAACTCTTGTTGTGCTCCCAGTTTGTGGGATTATAATTCCTCTTATTATATTGTTTATTATTATTGCAGGATGTGATTTCCTTATATTTATTTGTCTTTATTATTAATAAGATTATTCGTGTTAAGAATACTATATTATATTAATTTGTCCTTAGTGAAAACTTTGTGTGTGCGCGATGTGATCGATGAGAGAGTACGATTTCGAGTGTTTTTGAATCGAAGCTTCTGCTCTATTTGCAAATAAGTGAGTCGACCAGATAGCATCGGCCGCTGCGTGTCGTTCTGCCTCGCTCACTACGATTATTATGCCCGCCTGACATATTATTTCCTACATGTAAGTTACGAGTCTTAAGTACGAGTCTGGTCCATGGATACGAATCAGGTCCCTGCTGTGGAGCCAGTTACTAGTCTATCATCCGTGTCTCCATGTCGGGGTGTGGCGTTACCATGATCCTTCGGATTCTCATGGGATGACACACAAGACTCTTTCTTTCTCTTTCTTCTTTGCTGGATCTTTAACCACTAGTTTACCATGAAACTAATTACACAGAAGCTTGGTTTAAAGTTATAATTCGTATATTACTTGAATGTACCTCTGGTTCCGAGGCCAGACTAAGACTAAACTAAGACTAAGACTGAGGATCTTCCGGAGATCGGAGCCTTAAATATACCTCAAGAGGGTGTCGAGCCGATGTTCAGTGTAGGTCGTTACAAAGAATAGAAAAGTGCTTATGCTATGTGAAAGGAAGTTAAAGTGAATAGGGATTTCCGAAGAGAAAGAAAATAACCCCATCTTCATTCGTTGTTTCAAAATATGAACTGATTTTATTTACAAAAGTATGGAGTTTATATAGGATTATGTCAGGCTCTAGGAGTTAACAATCGTTCTTTGAAGATCTTATTCTAGTACGACTCCCACCCACATATTCGGGGGTTGAAAAATCATTATTATTTTGGGCACGGCGTCGGCCACTTGACATCCTGCCGTTGTGATCTTTTGAGTCAGTTTAGAATTACAAGTGTTTTTCCCACACCGTGTGTGGCTGATTGTAATTCTAGTCATATGCTAGGTTAGTTGTTTGGTACAAAAGTACAGTTGTATTGTATTTTCTTTAGTGCATCTGATTTGGAGAAGCCTGTTCAGATTAACACCATGTTTATTCTTAAACACTAGGTATAGGAAGTCATTAATGGAACAAGTGGATAGTGTGGATTAAAATGTACTTAAGTTTATGAAGTGTGTGTGTTGTCAACATGACTTTTAATGAGGGCGGGTATACTACCCGGAACTCATTCAGCAGTTTCTGGTATTGCGTCTTGTCTTGCTGGATCATAGTTGGTCGGGGGGCAGGACACGATTCTACTTGTTCAGTAGGATTCGTCGTATCGTGGAAAAACGCGTGTGGTAACTTATACAGTGGCGGCAATGAATTTGAGACATTTTTTTTTTTACCTCAAATTCTGATTTCATTTGATTTTTTTTTAATGTTAGTGAAAAGTTTTGATGTTAAAACTGGTAATTTCAATTGGTAATTCTATTGAGATTATGTTCTGTAAATTTCGGGGGCGTATCTCCAACGGTTTTTTTAAAAACGGATTTTGATAAGAGGCCCCAAAATTCGGACCTGGCAAAATAAAAAGACACATTTTCAAAATTTGTAAAATGCATTATACACCTTTGGACCCTAAGAAAGAGTTTTAGGTCTAGTAAAAATAAGATAAACTGCATACCACAAATTTTCATGTTGGACCCAGGGTCCAATTTGGAGCCGATTGAAAAATGCAATTTTGTATGGATTTTTATGGTCTCTCTGCTTGGCGTCAATTTTCGCCACTAATTCATACTAAAGTATAACTACACTTGAACTATGATCGATAGTGAATTAAATATTCTGTCGAATGAGATATTAATCATCAAAATCGGATAAAAAATAGGTACACTTCGTTGCCCTGCAAAAACAGGTATTATTTAGCAAAGCGGCCGAACTATTTCCATCTCTTTCTTTCTATGGATAAACCGATGCTTAGGTAAAAAGGGACGATCAGGTATAAGTACCTTTTTTGCGAGGCAACGAAGTATAACCCCGAAATTTACAGAACATAATCTCAATAGAATTACCAATTGAAATTACCAGTTTTAACATCAAAACTTTTCACTAACATTAAAAAAAAATCAAATGAAATCAGAATTTGAGGTAAAAAAAAAAAATGTCTCAAATTCATTGCCGCCACTGTATATCAGATAAGTTAAATAAATCTGATTGGAATGTATGGTTACAATATTTTGTGTACTGTTTTAACACAACTCCATCAGTTACACAAAAACACTGTTCCTATGAAGTTGTTTTTGGTAAACAAAATAATTTACCAATCCATTTCAATAGCATAAATAGTATAGCGAGTAAAACACGTCTATCTCTGGTGAGCTCTCCATAAAAACTGAGCCGCTCTCATTCTTTTTATTTGAACCTCTCTGTTCTTTTCTTTAAAGTGAGACAGCACGCTTCTCGTACTGTACCACTGCATAAAACTTAATACTAATTTGTAACAAAGAAAAGAGTAAGATATACTTAATTCTAAACATATTGCACTGGGGGAAAGAGTAAGATATACTTAATATTAATACATATTGCTACAATTCGGCCATTCTGACAGTAAGGATCACCTGATCCTAGTCTTCTTTATGACGACCTTTGCTTAACATACTGACTTTTTCTTTAATAGAATTTTCATTTACATTTAGGTTTGTATTTATTTTTATCTGTTCATTCGTATTTTCATCTTTCTCTATATTTACGTTAACTTTATTAGTTTCATCTGACCAATTGAACCATGGCTTCATATTTGCGACAGACCAAATTCCAGTATAAGGAATCTTCGACTGCTGAAATCCGTCGACGTCACTTACAACGTATCGATCATTTTCGAGGCACTTAACGATTTTAAAAGGCCCTTTGAATCTCGGCACTAATTTTTTGGATACCCCTTTGTGAGTGTCAAAATTTTTAACTACCACATAGTCGCCTGGCTTAAAAACTTTCGGCCCTCGTCTTTTTCGATTCGCTAGACATTCATTATACTCTTGAAGTTTCTTTTCTTTTTCTTTAGCTTTCGCTCGTACCGACTCCAAATTTCTTTCCACAGACCTGTCTTCTAACAAGTAGTCTTTTAATTCATCTACTTGTCGTCCTTTTTGGCCGACGCCAAATAGTACGACACTTGGATGCTGTCCCAATGACCTATGAATAGTGTTATTCATGGTATACTCTACTATCTCTATGGCCTGACCAAAACTAACATTTTCTTCTGAGGCTAATAATTTTGCCAACATAGGGCCTAGACTTCTATTTATTCTTTCAACCTGGCCATTAGCTTGCGGAGAACCAGTTGCAATTTTGACATGTTGTATATTACAAGACTCTAAAAAGCTAGAAAATTCGTTAGACGTAAAACACGTTCCACGATCCGACAATATGCACTTTGGCCTACTATAGGATCTAAAATACTCTTTAAGTGCTTCTATTGCTTCCTTAGATTTTGTGGTTTTCGCTAAGTAAAGTCTGACAAATTTCGTACACGCGTCAACCACCACTAACACGTGTTTCTTTGTGCTTCCTTTGACATCGATTGGTCCGAAGTGATCGATATGAACCACTTCGAATGGCACATCAGGTTTAGGTATATTGTGGATATGACCCTCTTGTTTTCCATTTTTTGACGAAAAGACTATACACTTTAGGCAATTATTTACATGTTGTTCTACTTTTTTCCGTAACTTTGGAAACCAATACGACTTTGTGATAACTTCTACAACTTTGTCTATGCCTGTGTGGCCTAACTCATTATGATATTTAAACAGGACATGTGACTCCATATTTTTCGGTACGTAAAAAGCAAGGCAACCATTTTGTAGTTTTTTATAAATTAAACCGTTTCGCATTTCATACGAACTGTGTTCAGACCTTTCTAACATTGACTTTAATCTTAAAATTTCATCATCTTGGTTCTGACATATTACTAAGTTATCTTCAAATGAGTTAGTTTCCACAACCATAATGTTAGTATTTCTACTTAAAGCATCTACATGTTGCATTCTCGTTGCCGGCCTATGCTCTAGCACATAATCGTAGTTTTCTAACTCTAGAGCCCAACGGGCTATTCTGGGGTTAACTTCTCTTTTGCTAAGTGTCAACGTAAGCGAGTTACAATCTGTCGCGATCTTGAAATGCTTTTCCTGCAAATATACACGAAATCGTTTTAACGAATAAATTATCGCCAATGTTTCTAACTCAAAGCTATGATATCTAGATTCCACATCGGTAGTTCTTTTAGAAAAATAGAAAACTGGATGCCATTTACCATCGCTTTTCCTTTGTAGCAAAATCGATCCGAAACCAATAGAACTTGCGTCACAATGCAGTTCGGTTTCATCATTTGGGCTATAAAGCGCAAGTATTGGGGCCTCTGTTAACTTAGACTTTAGATTTTCAAACGTACTAAGTTCGATGTTCCCAAACATGAACTTTTTATCTTTTCTAACTAGGTCATATAATGGCTTGGCAATATTAGCAAAATCTTTAATAAACCTACGAAAATAGGAACATAGTCCTAAAAAACTTTGAACCTCGCTGACTTTAGTCGGAACTGGAAAATCCTTTACTGCTTGTATACCCTTATCGTCAGCTTTGATGCCTTTGCCTGTAATCGAATACCGTAGGTACTTAACACTCGTCTGCAGAAATTCGCACTTATCTAATCTCAACTCCAATTTATTGTCAACCAATCGGTCAAATACTTCTTTTAAAATTTCTAGATGCGTATCAAAATCTTTTGTTGCTACCATCGAATATGGTTTTCACAGGCTGACACAAACACTCAGGGTTTGAGTGTATCCAATCCAAAGCTTTGCCCTTTAGTTTACCGAAGACAAGCAAACGTAAATTATTTTCGTTCAAGTTGAATGATCTTTCCAAATGAAGCACGGAAGATATCCAACTATAAACATTTCCATTACCGTCAAAATCGAGAACAAAATCTTTCACATCTTTGGCCAAAACCTGGTCACCTGTCTTCGTCGCCAGCCAGCTGCTTGAGTGGCCAGACTCAGGGTTGCCAGCAAGGCGCAAAAACTCGTTCTCTCTACGAACCAGTTCGATTTCTTTGCAAAGTAGTTCCAGCTTTTTTTCCAAAGTGTACTTTACTATGTTTTCTTCTTTTTGGCTCTCTTCATTCGACTTCTCATTTGTTCCATTGCGCTCTCCGTTGTTACTCTTTTCATTTGACTTCTCATTTGTTGCGTTGCGCTCTCCGTTGTTGCTCTTTTCATTTGACTTCTCATTTGTTGCTTTTGATATTTCTTGCGGTTCATTCATAATGCTCTCGTTTTCTGTCTGCGTCTCGCTTTCTGCATCGTTTTGATCATTTTCTGCTTCGTTCTGTCCATTTTCTGCTTCGTTCTGTTCGTTTGCCGTTACTTCTTGCTGCTGTTGACCTTGGAACAAGTCTGCCTCGAAATTTTGCGTCTGACCGGCGCCATCGTCCGATGAATACAAAATGCTCTTTAGGTGCTCCAAGCAATCTTTTTCAGGGGGATCCGCGCGTTTACTTAGGCCTCCGTTAGGAGCAGCTCCATCTTTTGGATGTTGCCCTCTCGCTACAGGGCTAAGTTGGTTTAAACGTTCGGCTAGCACATTTTTAGTGCCAGTATCTGGTAAACCTAGGTTTTTGCACCAGATTTGTAACTGGGACTTCGAAAAATCGTCAGGATTTATTGAATCCATTATTGTTTTTTAATATATATTTTTTCTTTGCTAAATTATAGCTATTTCACTGTTTTTTTCACTGGGTTAACTATGACCACTTCTGAAATTATAGCGAGTAAAACACGTCTATCTCTGGCGAGCTCTCCATAAAAACTGAGCCGCTCTCATTCTTTTTATTTGAACCTCTCTGTTCTTTTCTTTAAAGTGAGACAGCACGCTTCTCGTACTGTACCACTGCATAAAACTTAATACTAATTTGTAACAAAGAAAAGAGTAAGATATACTTAATTCTAAACATATTGCACTGGGGGAAAGAGTAAGATATACTTAATATTAATACATATTGCTACAATAGGAAAGAACCTTTATATATCGTAGATGATTACGGTAAAGAACTTAAGTTTAGATTAGAACTAGCATATAATAAAGCTAGAGTAAGGTTACAAGAAATTAAAACAACTCCATTAGTAGGACAAAAACACTGTCCCTATGAAGTTGTTTTTAATAAACAAAATAATTTACCAATAGCATAACTAGAATAGAATCTTTATATATCGTAGATAATTATGCTAAAGAAGTTAAGTTTAGATTAGAGCTGGCATATAATAAAGCTAGGGTAAGGTTACAAGGAAATAAGGAAAACAGAAAAATTGTTATGACGATAAGTCTGTAGCCTTTAATTTACCATTCGAGGTTAAAGAAATAGCTTTTAATACCAACTTAAAGGTAGAAACCATAAAAATAGGATACAAACAGTACATTAGCATAGAGTAAAAACAATCAAGAATAATTAAACAAAAAAAAAAAAACAAAAAAATATATAAAAAAATTGTATCCATTCAACTACTATAAGTAATTCAATAAATTCAAAATAAATACGTACAATTTCATATGAAACAAATGTATAAAATTGACCTTAAGAAATTCTCACAGCTAGATATTAATTATGTTGCCGTTGGCGACCTGAACTCACGACATATAAATTGGAACTGTGCTCAAGACAACAGTTGGGGAAACATTCTTAACGAGCTTAAGACTTTAGGCAAACTTCACATTCTCTATTCAAATGACCCTACCTACATTCCGTCGTGCCACTCTCGACCTTGTATTAGACTCCCAATCGTTTAAGTAACCCAGTCGCTCACAAAACCCTTTCTTCCGACCACCTCGCAGTGGTTGTAAAATGCTCGGACTACGTGGAACTCAGTGAGAAAATGCTCCGAATCTTTAGCAAATCTAATTGGGCGTTATTTCAGAAACTAATCAATGATTCGCTGACCATTCCAGTTGCAAGCATCGATTATTCATAAATCTTAACCGGTACCATCGACTCCATGGTCGATTCCTTTATCAACCTCATTAATTTCGCCTTCATAAGATCTATGTAACTATGTAAAGCTCAAACTTCCCGAGCACATAACTAATCTCTTCAAAATTAGAAACATAAACAAAAGACAATGGATCCGTACTCGGATACCCTTATTTAAAGCACGTTATAAGAAAAATGCAATCTTCTATCAGATACTTTTGAAGCGAAGCATAATCTTACGTCCTCATTTTCATTACTTTTGAAGCGAAGCATAATCTTACGTCCTCATAATCAGAGAACAATTGATGAAGTCAACAGTGCTCTAAATAGCCTCGCCTCCGTCACTAATTCAAATTCCCAAATTATGAAAATTAGAGCTAGCGAACTGAAATGCATTCTAAATGGCATCAAAACTAAAAAATCTCCTGGGACTGATGGCATACACGTTTGCCTTAAAAACCTACCATCCAACGCGATAACTACTTGACTCTCGTGTTTAACTTATGTCTGCAAAAAGGATACTTCCCTAGTGCCTGGAAAATTGCTTAAGTCGTGCCAATAGCTAAGCGAGGGAATCCCCCTGACAATCCTGCTAGCTACAGGCCAATCAGCCTTCTCAGTGGTATCTCAAAAATATTCGAGAAACTTATTAAGACTAGACTTATTGACCACATTGAATCCCACAACATACTCCCCCCTGAACAATATGGGTTCAGAGAAGGAACCAACTGTTCACTTTCTACCACAAAGCTAAGGAACTTTATCTAAAATAGCTTCCAACAAAACCAGTCCGTGGGTTTAGTCATAGTAGACATCGAAGCTGCATTTGACACTGTCTGGCATCTAGCACTTATTTATAAGCTCAAATCCATCGAAATCGCTCCCTACCTTATTCTTATTTTGCGTAGCTTCTTGACTAAACGAGTTTTCTATGTAGCTCTGAATGACAATGAATCATCTAAACGACCTATACTTGCTGGCGTCCCTCAGGGCTCTGTTTTAGGGCCAATCCTCTTCAATGTCTATACCCACGACATACCAAAAGCTCCAAACTGTGAGCTATCCATGTTCGCAGATGATACAGCCATCTATTGTGCTGATTCCCAGTATGCTGACATGAAGTTTTCTCATCAAACAGCACTCAAAATACTTGAATCTTACTACCACAAATGGAAAATAAAAGTGAATTCAAACAAAACCAACGCTTTATTCTTCACCAAAAAAAGAAAACCCCATTTTCTCCCCAATGACTCTTTAATCATTTGCAACTCCCCGATTGAATGGGTAGATTTAGTACGCTACTTGGGAATTACGTTTGATAAAAAGCTTACATTCAAAATCCACATTGGACTTACAATTAACAAAATTAATAAATTAATTTGTCTTCTATACCCACTAATAAACCATCTTTATTTTTTTTTTTTTATTCTTATTAATCGTCATTAAAAATATTTTCATGCCCATTCTACTGTTTGGTTCTTCCACTTGGGGCATCTGTGCTGCTACGCACATCAGTAAATTGCAGGTGTGCGAAAACAAGCTTCTAAAACTCTTGTTAGACCTACCATACTTCACCAGAACAGCTAGCCTCTACGAATCGACAGGTCTTAAAACTGTTCAACAAGCAATAAATAACTGATTTAGGTGATTGAGGATCACCTCTCTTAGATAATCTCCCTGATTGTTTAAGGACATATTATTAGCAACATTCCACATTGCAATCGTTGTTAGTTCTAGTACTAAGCCGCTAAATTGAAGTTAGCTTCCTTTAGTATCTGGATCCTACAAATAAGATAGTCTAAGATAACATTAAAGGTTTTCTTTCCTTTTTCCTTTATAATAACATGTCAAATATTGTACAAGCCTTTAGTCGAACAGACATCTGTATGCCACAGATGAAAGGACTATGCCTAAAACATTGTTATCCTTACTTAAACAGTAGCTTTAATGAAACATTTATATTACTGGAAATAAAGCACACAATGAATTGAAAAATTGAAGTAAGTCGTCTCGCCGACTTAGGTATACCATACACCAGTAAAGCAAATATGTCAAGCATACGAGCACCCTAGCGCCCCCAAAATAGGACACAGGCAAGCTTCTAACTATGATTTAAAACAAAAATTTTGAAAATCCTGGTGACTACAGCAATGCCGTGATGAGTGATGAGTACAGATTAAATGCCTAGAGTTCTCGAAGACTTATTGAATATATGCACTACGCAAAACGTGTAAAAAGTTTTTAATAAAAATATGTCTTCATGCCTTCACAAAAATCCAAACGTTAAAACATTTTCCCGCACCACGACATACCTACATATATAACATCTTAAAGTGAATAAGTGAGCTGAGGTAAGATTCAGTCGCACAAAATTCAAATTAAACAAAAACGAATGACTCTGAATTTGAAACAATGAGTCGCTAAGTTTCGAATGCATTTGAATTTCAATTATGAATTTATTATTTTTTTTTTTCAAATATTTAAATTCACGTATGTGTCAGATAGTGTTGGTTTAGTGACTGACAGGTCAAAGCCTACTAAGCACTGCACTGTGGTCCAAAATCCAGATTTTGTGGCATTAACCTAAAAATTTGTTGAAACAAAATCGTATTTAAACAATTTCTTGTTACGCAAAATACTTTGAATATATCGAATATAAAAATATTTTTGTTTTTACTGCACCCCTGAAATTTTGGCACACTTTTAAAGTCAGGTGTTTAGTCAGCTGTTCGCTCTGCCAAAAAAAGCGGGAAATTGTAGGCAAACTTTGAGCCAGTGTAAAAAATTAACAAACAAATTGTAAAATAACTTTTGTAATGGATAATATTAATCAAGGTATGTAGAATGTAAATACTGCACGAAATTTCAATTTGTATATGTTAATTGTTTTTTTTGTGTAATGATTGATTATGTCCTAAAATAAAGAAAACTTAACCCATGTGTGCGTCTATTGTGGAGTGAAAACTAACTTTCTGTGAATTTCTGCGAAATTGTAATTATAGTAAATTACAGCTCAAAGTATGTATTAAATTATGTTACAATTACATTTTCCGAGTTTTTCCGAGGTAAATTTATATTATCATTTATTTTATCGTCAAATCGTCAAAAATATCTTATTTAAAATAAAATCAAAGTTGTTTATTTATAGTTTGCATTGCTTAATTTTAATTTTTTTATTAATAACAGTTCAAAATAAAATATTAAAATTTAATTTGTTGTTTTTTAATAGCTATAATTATTTTAATCCCAAATTCATTTAAATCACATTACGTATACGCTGCGTGGGCTAGTATGGGAGGTCAAGAGGGCGTGGTCAAATCTTTCCAATTTTTTTTTTTTTTTTATGCATCCTAACATGGTTATATGTGCAAAGTTCTAACTCGGTAACTGCATTCCTTATAGTTAATGCCACAAAATCTGGATTTTGGACCATAGTGCACTGTAGTTAGTTGACAGGTGTGTCAATTGTAGCCCTGACATTACCTTTGCAGCGGCTACATCTTGACACTAGGAATGTTGCTGGGAATGCTGAATTTGCAGGATAAAAGGCATCTTTGCTTTAGCAACATGTTTGGAAACAAATATTGAGATCTGTCATCAGGTCAGGTCCTATATAAGGAGGGGCCTTGGGCTAGAGAGCTCAGTCAATAGACCCCCTGGAAACTAGCCAAACAGCTCTAAAATACATGTGATACAGTGAAACTAAAGAGTATAAATAATACTTTTGGACGCTCCGACATCAGAAGTGGGACAAGTGCCGACTCCTTTACTGTCTGAGGACCATGGTATGTGTGTCATGCTGAACCGAAACCTGGAGGAGTTCCCGAAAAGAAGATTAATCAGTGCTCTGTGTCTGAGCCAATGGGAGTTATGACACACCGAGGTGAGAACTTTCCAATTTGTTTCGACTCCGGAGCTGAGTGCTGTCTTATCCGAAGCAGTGTTGCCGTTCAATTTGATGGCAAACTGTACAACAATCATATTATAATACGGGGTATTGGCGATTTCATTTTATATGGTTCAAATATCTTACTAATCATATTGTAATTCGAAAGATCTTCTTAGTAAAGGATATAAGATTTCGCTGAGTTCTGACAAATTTGAAAATGTTAAGTTCTTGTGTAGTGTTTGAGCCATCTACTGTTTCACTTAAGGTTAATACTGAATTACTCGGTAATGATAGAGAGAATATGATTAAATTGCTTTACAAATATTCAAAAGCATTTATCGATGGAATCCCTTGCACGAGAGTTAACTCAGGGGAAATGACCATTAGGTTGATTGTCCCTAACAAAACGGTACAGAGGCGTCCATACCGATTGAGTCCAAATGAAAATGTAATTGTACGCAGCGTATAAATTAATTGCTAAGTTGTAATATCATTCGACCTTATTGTCCTCCCTATATTAGTCCAATGCTATTAGTTAAAAAGAAAAACGGATCAGATAGCTTGTGCATTGATAGTCGTGACTTAAATGCCAACAGGGTCTGTGATAGAATTGCGTTACTCCGAATTAGTGATCAAATTGCTAGACTTAGGGTTGTAAACTATTTTACATGTTTGGATATGGCTAATAAACTGCGTTTGTAACACCTGAGGAGCAGTACGAGTATTTAACAATGCCATTTGGCCTCAAGAACGCTCCTTTCGTTTTTCAGCGAGCTGTGTGAAACGCTTTGGGAAATTAACCACAACCTACATACATATAGTTGTGATAGTCTACAGGATGATATAATGATAGTATCATCAACTATAGAACTAAGCAACAAAAGGTTTAAGGTCGTTTTGGAGGTACTAACTGAGGCTGGATTTTCATTTAATATTTCGAAGTGTGAGTTCCTTAAGACTACGGTGGAGTATCTGGGGTATGAGGTTCGAGACCTAATCCGCAGAAGATCTTAGCACTAACTTCTCTGAGACCGCCTTTAGTATTGTGAGACAATTTATTGGATTAGCGTTTTATTTTCGAAAATTTATCCCTCAATTCAATCGGTTATGAAACCGATGTACTTGCTAACTTCGAGCAAAAACGTCTTTGGTTGGGATGATTTGTACTGAAAATATTTGATCCACAATTTCCAATAGAACTACATACAGATGCTAGTTCTCATGGTTATGGTGCTATGTTAATGCATCGACAATGGCAATGCTCATGTAGTGGAATACTTTAGTAAGAGAACCTCTCCTGCAGAGTTCAGATATCACTTCTAGTTGGGTCGGCTAAGCATTTTTGACAGTATTTGATTCACCGTGAATTCGTTGTGTATACGGATTATAATTCCCTGAAGGTATCAAGAACAAAGATGGATCCAAGGCCAAGAGTACACCGTAAAGAGCAGAAATAAGAAATGCAAATGGGTACCCTTAATCGTTTGTCCGCGGTCGAATCGCGCCCCCGGTCGTGGTAGGATGCTCTTGCCGAGGAACAACTTGATTGAATTGCACAGTCAATAGTGTAACCAAAGCAAGTCCTTACCGGTAAAAAAAACAGGCACATCCTCTGAGCTTGATTCCGACCGAGATTGATATCGACAAAGTCGATAGATACATTTTGAAGTCATTGCATATTAGGAGAACGTATAAATATTGCCATGAGGATTAGAGAAAATTGCCAGATGGTTATGTTTCACCCTCGTCAATGGTATCGCTAAGAAAATATGTAGTGAAAGGTATCCCGGTGAGCGGATATGTTGTTTCGTAAATTGCAATGGAGTTGCAATAACCTTGGATATGAAAATTTTGTGAATAGGGAGGTATGAAGATTCCAATGGAAACAACGTAGCAAATAAATATTTTGTGGCATGGTAATATTTGATCGATGGTTAAATATATGGTTTTGAGATTTGAGCTAACTGTGTCATTGAGCAAGCACAAGTGAAAAACGAAAGTTGGAACATGGCGTGTGGCGCTTTTGACGGAACCATGCTCATAATCAAAGGAAATCATAGTGAGAATAACTGCAGTCTAATTTCGAACCCTTAATATGCAACTGATTAAGTAATCTCACAAAACGAAACTGTTCAAAGAGACAGTAATTGAAAAAGAAACTGTTGAAAGAGACAGTATTGAAATAAGTGAAACTGTTGGAAGAGACAGTTTGGATTTGAAATATTTTGTCATAATGCAAGCATAAGTGCAAGTGAAATTGGATTTGGACTCTACGCGAGCTAAAGCCAGTAGCACCATTAAATCTTTAGCCTCCTTCTATAAAAATCGCTTTGACAAATCAAAGGCTGCTGTTATTAGACACAATGTTGGTGGTTATGTCCTTCTTAAAAACGGGGAAAGACACCAAACTAAACTAAACTAAGGGACCATTTTTGGTAGTTGAATTTATAAATGGTAATAGATATAAAGTCGTTATTAAACAAGAGACTATATAAATATTGTCATGAAGACATAAGAAAACTTTCAGAGGGAATTGTTCTCCAGTTTGATATTAGCAGTGAAGGTTCAAGCTTGTCAAAAGGTCAATTGGAAACAGAAAGTGTCCAACAAAGGTGCTTGTCATTCTGCAAACTCAACATTCCAAGCAACATTCCAAGTGTCCATCTGTAGCCTCTGCAAAGGTCATGCCAGGGCTACCATTGACACATCTGTCAATTAATTGGAACTAACTAGAAAGCTTTGACTTGTTAGTTGCTTAATCAAGTTACTTTACGCGTTCTCGTGTATCCACACAGTCAATGGACTGATATTATCAAAATGTTATTCAAATAGCTATTTGTTACATCAATCTTCTTTGACTTGTTAGTTATTTAATCAAGTTACTTTACGCGTTCTCGTGTATCCACACCGTCAATGGACGATATTATCAAAATGTTATTCAAATAGCTATTTTTTACATGAATCTTCTTATTCAGACTTAAATTTAACATCAATTCTTTCTTAATTTACACAGTATTTTAAATCATTATGATCAGTCCATTTATTTCATTCTCTTTCCTTAAATAATACTTCAGTTAGCTAACGTAAAAGCTTCTGCTCTCTGACGTCACGGTCGTATCATAGCTCCTGAGTTTTTACCAATATATATTGTGGCTCTCAATTTTTAATTATGCCTACGTTGTTTACGCTTTCGCTGGTGTGGTTTGCTTGACACCCTTGTGTTTTTTTATGTGTAAAATTTGCCAAATAAATTAATTTTTTTCCGCCATTAGTGTTTGTTGCATTTTATTTTTTCTGTCTGTTTTTTTTCTCTCCTCATTGCTTCTGTAGTTGCTCTCCTCATCGCCCCGATGTTAGCATCAGTGCTAGTGTTTTTGTTGTTCTCTCTTCTTTGTGCTTGTGCTCAGCTTTTCTTCCGCGTAATAACTTTTGTAAGGCCACCTCTCAAAGTTTGGCTTATAATTGTTCTTCACTCTTTCTTGTGCTGTGCACTCTAGCTGTGTCTTTATTTTTATTTGTAACTATTGATTTTTAACTTAGTGCTTTTTATTTAATTTTTCTATATATTTTTGCCTTGTGTTTCCTATTGCTTTTTAATGGCTTGTTGTCTACCTACTTGCAAACATGCTGATCGTTTTGATGATTAGTAATATCTTGCTGGTTTTACTATAAACTTATTTACTTATGATTCCAATGCTCCTCTGCCTCCACTAACTGTAGTGCCTCATCGCAAACAATTATTTATCTCTAGGCTTGCTCCAGATACTACATTGGCAATATATGCCCTGCTAAGGTTTTAATTCATAAGTTTAAGATTTCTAGACCTCGCGAGATATCCTCTTTTAAAATTACACTACCAAAGGAGTATTTCTCAGCTATGGGATACCCTAATTTTTGGCCAGAGGGCCTAGTTGTACACGAGTTTGCGCCCAATAGGCGCTCCCGTCCGGTGCCTGTACATCTTCCCAATTTATTTTCTTCGTTTACTGCTTCAAGAAAATTATAACGTCCAGTCTTTGCATTCATTATCAAAATGTAAGAGGACTTCTTACCAAGCCCTCGGAACTGTTCTGTGATCACCAAACCTTTTCGGCTGATATATTAGCTTTTTCAAAAACTTGGCTCAAATCCTCTGTATTGAATAACGAAATTATTTCTAATAACTTTATTTCTTAAAGCCTTTATCGTATTGGTCGTCATGGCGGTGGAGTACTTTAAACTTGCCAAACATTTCCTGGTTGGTTGATGCTAATCTATCTTTCTTAATTCCTTCACCTCAACATGTTTTACTTGAATATACGCTATATCAGTTGAATTCCTTACTTAACTCTTCTAATAGATTCTTTTGTCTCGGATCCCACTGTTAGTAATGTATCTCAGAAACAGCCCCTTGTGACGCCTGAAGATCCTTATCACCTTACCCTTAAAGTTACAATTTCTTACAATTCCGTTAATAATTCATTTAATAATATCTGAAATTCTCGTCGTAGATGTTTTCATAAAACAAATTTCAATCTTCTTAACAGCCTTATTTTCTCTTTTGATTGGTCATTTCTATTTGAGTGCTGTGATATAGATTGTGCAGTTAATTTTTTCAACTCTGCTCTTACTCTCTTAGTCTCTCTTCCGTCTCAAGTGCGCCAGTCTGGTTTACATATTGAAAGATTTAAAAAAACTGGTTCGCGACTTGACTATGCAAATTATTGTGTAGCCAAATCTCAATTTTGTCTTTTAAATACTCAATGCTACAATAATTATATCGTTCGCTGTAAGGTTGAATTTTATAAGAACTCCAAAAGGTTTTACAACTTTGTTAATTCCAAAAGACGCTCTAATTTACTACTTTCCACCTTCAGACTTAATGACCAGACTGCTAATAATGATTCAGATATTGCAGATCTGTTTGCTAAATTCTTTCAGTCGACTTATTCTACTACTGCTTCGGATCCCACACCTTATCCCTTCTCAATTCCACATTTAAATTGTATGTTTTTTCCAAGTATTACTGAAGACTGTATTATCTCTAGCTTGTCATCTATGACGTCTTCCTTCGTACCCGGGCCTGATAATATACCTAGTAGCATCCTTAAAATGTGTTCGATTTCTCTATCTAAGCCTTTATCTCGGTTATCCTTTATATCGAGTGAAACTTGTAGCTTTCCTGATATTTGGAAGGAGTCTTTTATTATTCCGCTTTTTAAAAAGGGTAGCAAATCGGATATTTCTAACTACCGTGGAATTGCCAAACTTTCGGCAATACCTAAGCTGTTTGGGAAAATTATTACGTCTTCCCTTTAACACCTATCCAGATCCGCTATTTCTCCTTGTCAGCATTGCTTCATGAAAAGACGTTCGTCGCTTAATAACCTATTAGAATTGACTACCTTTGTACACCATGGCTTCCGTAAAAAGTGTCAAACTGATGTTATTTATACTGACTTTAGTTAGGCTTTTGATACGGCTGATCATTCTATGCTTCTCACGAAACTTAACATCATGGGCTATTCCCCGAAACTATTGGCTTAGTAAAAATCGTATCTTAATGGCAGAACCCAAAAGGTGTCTTTTCGTTCCTCGATATCTAAAACTGTTCGAGTTAAGTCTGGTGTCCCCCAAGGGAGTCATCTGGGCCCACTGCTATTTACCCTGTTTGTAAATGATTTACCTTTGGCCTTGGCTCATTCACGCGTGCTTATGTTTGCGGATGACGTCAAGATTTGTTATTCCTATAATGATCCTTCTTTCCAACAGTACTTGCAATCAGAAATCGATGCATTCTGTGATTGGTGCCACGTTAATAAATTACACCTTAATGTCTCAAAGTGCTCTTTTATGTCATTTGTCGTTTGTCTCCGTTCCTAGCTCATTACTGTATTAAGTCTGTTCGTTTAGAATGTGTACCACCATTCATTATTTTTGACCCCAAACTTTCATTGAATTCTCATATATCTGCAATTGTCAACAGAGCATGCAGTCTTCTTGTCTTCATGAAATGTTGTGCCAAAGAATTCGATGATCCCTACGTGACAAAGGTTTTATACACTTTGTTAGTTCGCCCTACTCTAGAATATTGCTCTCCAGTGTGGAACCCTCAATATGATGTTCACCAGCATTGCATTGAATTGGTACAGAAGCAATTCCTTAAGTTCGCGTTATGCGGTCTTAAGTCTTCGCCTACCTTTTTATTCTGACAGACTTCTTCTTATTAATCTTCTTTACAACCGTCGCTCGTATTTGGCATTCTCTTTCTCCATAAACTAGTCAACAGCGAAGTCATTTCTACTAATTTACTAGATACGCTATATTTTTGTGTTCGCTCACGTCGTACCAGAAACTTTTTTCCTCTTCACCTTAGTAGATGTCTGACTAACTACTCTCTTCACGATCCTTTTCGTGTTATTTGCCAATCTTTTAACAACCTTTCTCACCTTATCTCTCCTCATCTTTCTGTCACTTCTCTTCGCGCTATACTTTTTAATCATCTACAGCGAAACCGCTGAATATATTCTGGACTTGGATTGGCTGCAACTCATCCTTGACCACATTTGCTGTGAATCGGGCATAGCTGGCACCTTGTGGAAATAAAACACCTCAACCGGGTCGGTGATGTTTAGTTGTGTATAAGGCTAAGCTTACCTTCTTCAATTATTTTTTTTTGCTTTTTAGCTTAAGCTTTTTCGTCGACTACTGTGTTAGTTTACGTAAATAAATAAATAAATAATTCATTTACATTATTCATTAAATAATTTTTACATTATTTATCTTTTCGTGTTCGTTTCGTTTTTTTTTATACCCTTGCAGAGGGTATTATAAAATTGGTCAGATGTTTGTAACGCACAGAAGGAGACGTTTCCGACCGCATAAAGTATATATATTCTTGATCAGCATTAGAAGCTGAGTCGATATAGCCATGTCCGCCTGTCCGTTCGTCTGTGCGTATGCGTTTAACTCAGCCATCTTAAGAGCTTGGGGGACTTTTTATTAGCTGGGCAAAATAAAGTATGAAAATTGTCAGGATCAGACTATCATATCATATAGCTCTAGAACAAACATTTTTGCAAAAATTGGAGTATCCCGATGAAATTTATCGATATGATAGAATTGTATATAAAATCTCAGATCCCAAAATTTGAATCTGATCAGATATATCGAACACGTCTTACAGTCAATATAAAGCGGTTCAAGCGCTGCTTGCTGCTTACTAAGTCATCATCAAATCAACAGAGCACATGTATACACACACAGACGCAACGCTACATGAACTGTATGTGTATGCGTGCTTTGCTTAGGGAATGATGTAAGAAGAAAAAAAAATTGTAGTAAAATGAGTAATAATTTGAATATTTTGTTTATGTATTGATGAATTGAGTTGCAGGGAAAGAAATTTTAAAATGCAAAAATATTATTGCCAAGGACTGCAAAGTTATGAAAACTTCGCCATAGCCTTTGCTCTTGTTTTACATCAGCAAACAAAGTCTCTTGGACCAGATACCACCACGTAGCGATCGATAATCGTATATCTCAATACAAGCTTCATATTACATTTCTTATTTTTCAAACATTCATACTGTCTTTTTCAACAGCTTAAGTACCGTCTCTTTCAACGGTTTTAGTACTGTCTAATTCAATAGTGTGTATTTAAACAGCTTCAACTCGCTTGGTATCTGTCCATCTGTCAATCTGCTAATACTTTCATGTGGATATTTATATTGTCCCTTGCTCTTTAGATTTTTTAAGAAATACCTCTCGTTTTCCAAAACTTCAACTATCTGAGAAGGACCTCGAAACTTTAGCTCCAATTTTGTTTGATGTTTTTAACTGCTACTTATCTATACGAAATCTCCCACACTAAATTTCTGTATTTTAGCTGTGTTCTCATCGAATCTTGCCTTTTCATATTCACCCGCAGCGTTCATATTTCCTAATGCTCTTGATCTAGTATCTTCAAGATTAACTTTAGTTTCCGACTCGTTGATCGGAATCAACCCTAAGGGTCGCGCAACTTTTTCAATTAACAATTCTAAGGGTCTCGCTTTCGTTACTCTATTAACAGTACAATTAACTGCCGATTGAATATCACCCAGGGCTTCATGCCAAGACCTTGAGCTAATCTCTACATCTGTGAGCAAATTCATGACACGTCTTGCTCTTTGTGAATCTTTTGTGATGAACAGAATTCGACGAATTTCAGGCCAATAAAGTTTTTGCCTTGATCAGCCACAACACGATTTGGCACTCCAAACAAGGAAATGATGGAAGATTTCAACGCCATGGCACAACTCTCGGCACGTAATGTAAATTTATGATGTAAATACACGTACTTAGTAAATGCTTCAATGAACACAATTACATATTACTTACTGTTGCTATTCCCGCTACGTTTACCTGTGATATCTACATGAAGAGTATGCCATGGTTGGCCTACTTTCGGAATAGGATGTAACTTCACCTTAATCAAGTTACTTTACGCGTTCTCGTGTATCCACACAGTCAATGGACTGATATTATCAAAATGTTATTCAAATAGCTATTTGTTACATGAATCTTCTTATTCAGACTTAAATTTAACATCAATTCTTTCTTAATTTACACAGTATTTTAAATCATTATGATCAGTCCATTTATTTCATTCTCTTTCCTTAAATAATACTTCAGTTAGCTAACGTAAAAGCTTCTGCTCTCTGACGTCACGGTCGTATCATAGCTCCTGAGTTTTTACCAATATATATTGTGGCTCTCAATTTTTAATTATGCCTACGTTGTTTACGCTTTCGCTGGTGTGGTTTGCTTGACACCCTTGTGTTTTTTTATGTGTATAGTTTGCCAAATAAATTAGTTTTTTTCCGCCATTAGTGTTTGTTGCATTTTATTTTTTCTGTCTGTTTTTTTTCTCTCCTCATTGCTTCTGCAGTTGCTCTCCTCATCGCCCCGATGTTAGCATCAGTGCTAGTGTTTTTGTTGTTCTCTCTTCTTTGTGCTTGTGCTCAGCTTTTCTTCCGCGTCATAACTTTTGTAAGGCCACCTCTCAAAGTTTGGCTTATAATTGTTTTTCACTCTTTCTTGTGCTGTGCACTCTAGCTGTGTCTTTATTTTTATTTGTAACTATTGATTTTTAACTTATTGTTAGTGCTTTTTATTTAATTTTTCTATATATTTTTGCTTTGTGTTTCCTATTGGTTTTTAATGGCTTGTTGTCTACCTACTTGCAAACATGCAGATCGTTTTGATGATTAGTAATATCTTGCTGGTTTTACGATAATCTTATTTACTTAAAATGTGCTAGCCTTTACGGCCGCGACTACGACAAATTTTCTGGTTTGCGCATCTTGTGTCAGCCAGCATCTAGATTTTAGCATTATGTACAGGGCTCTTTGTTTAAAGTCTTTTCTTTAAACAAAATGGCAAAACAGCCGTCTAATGGGTGTGACTCTAGCATACATTTATTGTTGCAATTCAAACTCGTTCCACCTTTTGAGAAGTTTAGTATGAAATGTACCCTTGAGTTGCCTCATAAGCAGTCGCCAGCCCTCTCTATTACATCTTCTCCCATTTTACTTTCGCCTACACCATCTTCTTGTCCCTCTTTATGCTCTTCTTCACAGATTGAAGTACCCAGTACAAGCCCTGGTGTACCTCACTCAATATATCCCTCACGGGTACTCTGATCAATTACAGGATTATGCTGGCTCTCAATCACTTGCTGATTCCAATGCTCCTCCGCCTCCACTAACAGTAGTGCCTCATCGCAAACAATTATTTATCTCTAGGCTTGCTCCAGATACTACATTGGCAATATATGCCCTGCTAAGGTTTTAATTCATAAGTTTAAGATTTCTAGACCTCGCGAGATATCCTCTTTTAAAATTACACTACCAAAGGAGTATTTCTCAGCTATGGGATACCCTAATTTTTGGCCAGAGGGCCTAGTTGTACTCGAGTTTGCGCCCAATAGGCGCTCCCGTCCGGTACCTGTACATCTTCCCAATTTATTTTCTTCGTTTACTGCTTCAAGAAAATTATAACGTCCAGTCTTTGCATTCATTATCAAAATGTAAGAGGACTTCTTACCAAGCCCTCGGAACTGTTCTGTGATCACCAAACCTTTTCGGCTGATATATTAGCTTTTTCAAAAACTTGGCTCAAATCCTCTGTATTGGATAACGAAATTCTTTCTAATAACTTTATTTCTTATAGCCTTTATCGTATTGGTCGTCATGGCGGTAGAGTACTTTAAACTTGCCAAACATTTCTTGGTTGGTTGATGCTAATCTATCTTTCTTAATTCCTTCACCTCAACATGTTTTACTTGAATATACGCTATATCAGTTGAATTCCTTACTTAACTCTTCTAATAGATTCTTTTGTCTCGGATCCCACTGTTAGTAATGTATCTCAGAAACAGCCCCTTGTGACGCCTGAAGATCCTTATCATCTTACCATGGAAGTTATTATTTCTTACAATTCCGTTATTAATTTATTAAATAACATTTCAGTTTCTCGTCGTAGATGTTTTCGTGAAAGAAATTTTAGTCTTCTTAACCACCTTTTTTCTTCTTTTGATTGGTCATTTCTATTTGAGTGCTGTGATATAGATTTTGCAGTGAAATTTTTCTACTCTGCTCTTATTGATAAATGCGTTCCCTATGTTAATGTCTCTACCGTCTCCAATACGCCGGTCTGGTTCAAACGTAGGCTATCTAATCTCCGTAACGTTAAATTGAGATATTTTAAATGGTGTAAAAAAACATGTTCGCTACTTGACTATGAAAATTACATGAGAAAAAAACTTACAACTTTGTTAATTCTAAACGACGCTCTAATTTACTACCTTCCACCTTCAGACATAATGACCAGACTGCTAATAATGATTCAGATATTGCAGATCTGTTTGCTAAATTCTTTCAGTCGACTTATTCTACTACTGCTTCGGATCCCACACCTTATCCCTTCTCAATTCCACATTTAAATTGTATGTTTTTTCCAAGTATTACTGAAGACTGTATTATCTCTAGCTTGTCATCTATGACGTCTTCCTTCGTACCCGGGCCTGATAATATACCTAGTAGCATCCTTAAAATGTGTTCGATTTCTCTATCTAAGCCTTTATCTCGGTTATCCTTTATATCGAGTGAAACTTGTAGCTTTCCTGATATTTGGAAGGAGTCTTTTATTATTCCGCTTTTTAAAAAGGGTAGCAAATCGGATATTTCTAACTACCGTGGAATTGCCAAACTTTCGGCAATACCTAAGCTGTTGGAGAAAATTATTACGTCTTCCCTTCAACACCTATCCAGATCCGCTATTTCTCCGTGTCAGCATGGCTTCATGAAAGGTCGTTCGTCGCTTAATAACCTATTAGAATTGACTACCTTTGTACACCATGGCTTCCGTAAAAAGTGTCAAACTGATGTTATTTATACTGACTTTAGTTAGGCTTTTGATACGGCTGATCATTCTATGCTTCTCACGAAACTTAACATCATGGGCTATTCCCCGAAACTATTGGCTTAGTAAAAATCGTATCTTAATGGCAGAACCCAAAAGGTGTCTTTTCGTTCCTCGATATCTAAAACTGTTCGAGTTAAGTCTGGTGTCCTCCAAGGGAGTCATCTGGGCCCACTGCTATTTACCCTGTTTGTAAATGATTTACCTTTGGCCTTGGCTCATTCACGCGTGCTTATGTTTGCGGATGACATCAAGATTTGTTATTCCTATAATGATCCTTCTTTCCAACAGTACTTGCAATCAGAACTCGATGCATTCTGTGATTGGTGCCACGTTAATAAATTACACCTTAATGCCTCAAAGTGCTATTTTATGTCATTCAGTCGTTTGTCTCCGTTCCTAGCTCATTACTGTATTAAGTCTGTTCGTTTAGAATGTGTACCACCATTCATTATTTTTGACCCCAAACTTTCATTGAATTCTCATATATCTGCAATTGTCAACAGAGCATGCAGTCTTCTTGTCTTCATGAAATGTTGTGCCAAAGAATTCGATGATCCCTACGTAACAAAGGTTTTATACACTTTGTTAGTTCGCCCTACTCTAGAATATTGCTCTCCAGTGTGGAACCCTCAATATGATGTTCACCAGCGTTGTATTGAATTGGTACAGAAGCAATTCCTTAAGTTCGCGTTATGCGGTCTTAAGTCTTCGCCTACCTTTTTATTCTGACAGACTTCTTCTTATTAATCTTCTTTACAACCGTCGCTCGTATTTGGCATTCTCTTTCTCCATAAACTAGTCAACAGCGAAGTCATTTCTACTAATTTACTAGATACGCTATATTTTTGTGTTCGCTCACGTCGGACCAGAAACTTTTTTCCTATTCACCTTAGTAGATGTCTGACTAACTACTCTCTTCACGATCCTTTTCGTGTTATTTGCCAATCTTTTAACAACCTTTCTCACCTTATCTCTCCTCATCTTTCTGTCACTTCTCTTCGCGCTATACTTTTTAATCATCTACAGCGAAACCGCTGAATATATTCTGGACTTGGATTGGCTGCAACTCATCCTTGACCACATTTGCTGTGAATCGGGCATAGCTGGCACCTTGTGGAAATAAAACACCTCAACCGGGTCGGTGATGTTTAGTTGTGTATAAGGCTAAGCTTACCTTCTTCAATTATTTTTTTTTTGCTTTTTAGCTTAAGCTTTTTCGTCGACTACTGTGTTAGTTTACGTAAATAAATAAATAAATAATTCATTTACATTATTCATTAAATAATTTTTACATTATTTATCTTTTCGTGTTCGTTTCGTTTTTTTTTATACCCTTGCAGAGGGTATTATAAAATTGGTCAGATGTTTGTAACGCACAGAAGGAGACGTTTCCGACCGCATAAAGTATATATATTCTTGATCAGCATTAGAAGCTGAGTCGATATAGCCATGTCCGCCTGTCCGTTCGTCTGTGCGTATGCGTTTAACTCAGCCATCTTAAGAGCTTGGGGGACTTTTTATTAGCTGGGCAAAATAAAGTATGAAAATTGTCAGGATCAGACTATCATATCATATAGCTCTAGAACAAACATTTTTGCAAAAATTGGAGTATCCCGATGAAATTTATCGATATGATAGAATTGTATATAAAATCTCAGATCCCAAAATTTGAATCTGATCAGATATATCGAACACGTCTTACAGTCAATATAAAGCGGTTCAAGCGCTGCTTGCTGCTTACTAAGTCATCATCAAATCAACAGAGCACATGTATACACACACAGACGCAACGCTACATGAACTGTATGTGTATGCGTGCTTTGCTTAGGGAATGATGTAAGAAGAAAAACAAATTGTAGTAAAATGAGTAATAATTTGAATATTTTGTTTATGTATTGATGAATTGAGTTGCAGGGAAAGAAATTTTAAAATGCAAAAATATTATTGCCAAGGACTGCAAAGGTATGAAAACTTCGCCATAGCCTTTGCTCTTATTTTACATCAGCAAACAAAGTCTCTTGGACCAGATACCACCACGTAGCGATCGATAATCGTATATCTCAATACAAGCTTCATATTACATTTCTTATTTTTCAAACATTCATACTGTCTTTTTCAACAGCTTAAGTACCGTCTCTTTCAACGGTTTTAGTACTGTCTAATTCAATAGTGTGTATTTAAACAGCTTCAACTCGCTTGGTATCTGTCCATCTGTCAATCTGCTAATACTTTCATGTGGATATTTATATTGTCCCTTGCTCTTTAGATTTTTTAAGAAATACCTCTCGTTTTCCAAAACTTCAACTATCTGAGAAGGACCTCGAAACTTTAGCTCCAATTTTGTTTGATGTTTTTAACTGCTACTTATCTATACGAAATCTCCCACACTAAATTTCTGTATTTTAGCTGTGTTCTCATCGAATCTTGCCTTTTCATATTCACCCGCAGCGTTCATATTTCCTAATGCTCTTGATCTAGTATCTTCAAGATTAACTTTAGTTTCCGACTCGTTGATCGGAATCAACCCTAAGGGTCGCGCAACTTTTTCAATTAACAATTCTAAAGGTCTCGCTTTCGTTACTCTATTAACAGTACAATTAACTGCCGATTGAATATCACCCAGGGCTTCATGCCAAGACCTTGAGCTAATCTCTACATCTGTGAGCAAATTCATGACACGTCTTGCTCTTTGTGAATCTTTTGTGATGAACAGAATTCGACGAATTTCAGGCCAATAAAGTTTTTGCCTTGATCAGCCACAACACGATTTGGCACTCCAAACAAGGAAATGATGGAAGATTTCAACGCCATGGCACAACTCTCGGCACGTAATGTAAATTTATGATGTAAATACACGTACTTAGTAAATGCTTCAATGAACACAATTACATATTACTTACTGTTGCTATTCCCGCTACGTTTACCTGTGATATCTACATGAAGAGTATGCCATGGTTGGCCTACTTTCGGAATAGGATGTAACTTCACCTTAATCAAGTTACTTTACGCGTTCTCGTGTATCCACACAGTCAATGGACTGATATTATCAAAATGTTATTCAAATAGCTATTTGTTACATGAATCTTCTTATTCAGACTTAAATTTAACATCAATTCTTTCTTAATTTACACAGTATTTTAAATCATTATGATCAGTCCATTTATTTCATTCTCTTTCCTTAAATAATACTTCAGTTAGCTAACGTAAAAGCTTCTGCTCTCTGACGTCACGGTCGTATCATAGCTCCTGAGTTTTTACCAATATATATTGTGGCTCTCAATTTTTAATTATGCCTACGTTGTTTACGCTTTCGCTGGTGTGGTTTGCTTGACACCCTTGTGTTTTTTTATGTGTATAGTTTGCCAAATAAATTAGTTTTTTTCCGCCATTAGTGTTTGTTGCATTTTATTTTTTCTGTCTGTTTTTTTTCTCTCCTCATTGCTTCTGCAGTTGCTCTCCTCATCGCCCCGATGTTAGCATCAGTGCTAGTGTTTTTGTTGTTCTCTCTTCTTTGTGCTTGTGCTCAGCTTTTCTTCCGCGTCATAACTTTTGTAAGGCCACCTCTCAAAGTTTGGCTTATAATTGTTTTTCACTCTTTCTTGTGCTGTGCACTCTAGCTGTGTCTTTATTTTTATTTGTAACTATTGATTTTTAACTTATTGTTAGTGCTTTTTATTTAATTTTTCTATATATTTTTGCTTTGTGTTTCCTATTGGTTTTTAATGGCTTGTTGTCTACCTACTTGCAAACATGCAGATCGTTTTGATGATTAGTAATATCTTGCTGGTTTTACGATAATCTTATTTACTTAAAATGTGCTAGCCTTTACGGCCGCGACTACGACAAATTTTCTGGTTTGCGCATCTTGTGTCAGCCAGCATCTAGATTTTAGCATTATGTACAGGGCTCTTTGTTTAAAGTCTTTTCTTTAAACAAAATGGCAAAACAGCCGTCTAATGGGTGTGACTCTAGCATACATTTATTGTTGCAATTCAAACTCGTTCCACCTTTTGAGAAGTTTAGTATGAAATGTACCCTTGAGTTGCCTCATAAGCAGTCGCCAGCCCTCTCTATTACATCTTCTCCCATTTTACTTTCGCCTACACCATCTTCTTGTCCCTCTTTATGCTCTTCTTCACAGATTGAAGTACCCAGTACAAGCCCTGGTGTACCTCACTCAATATATCCCTCACGGGTACTCTGATCAATTACAGGATTATGCTGGCTCTCAATCACTTGCTGATTCCAATGCTCCTCCGCCTCCACTAACAGTAGTGCCTCATCGCAAACAATTATTTATCTCTAGGCTTGCTCCAGATACTACATTGGCAATATATGCCCTGCTAAGGTTTTAATTCATAAGTTTAAGATTTCTAGACCTCGCGAGATATCCTCTTTTAAAATTACACTACCAAAGGAGTATTTCTCAGCTATGGGATACCCTAATTTTTGGCCAGAGGGCCTAGTTGTACTCGAGTTTGCGCCCAATAGGCGCTCCCGTCCGGTACCTGTACATCTTCCCAATTTATTTTCTTCGTTTACTGCTTCAAGAAAATTATAACGTCCAGTCTTTGCATTCATTATCAAAATGTAAGAGGACTTCTTACCAAGCCCTGGGAACTGTTCTGTGATCACCAAACCTTTTCGGCTGATATATTAGCTTTTTCAAAAACTTGGCTCAAATCCTCTGTATTGGATAACGAAATTCTTTCTAATAACTTTATTTCTTATAGCCTTTATCGTATTGGTCGTCATGGCGGTAGAGTACTTTAAACTTGCCAAACATTTCTTGGTTGGTTGATGCTAATCTATCTTTCTTAATTCCTTCACCTCAACATGTTTTACTTGAATATACGCTATATCAGTTGAATTCCTTACTTAACTCTTCTAATAGATTCTTTTGTCTCGGATCCCACTGTTAGTAATGTATCTCAGAAACAGCCCCTTGTGACGCCTGAAGATCCTTATCATCTTACCATGGAAGTTATTATTTCTTACAATTCCGTTATTAATTTATTAAATAACATTTCAGTTTCTCGTCGTAGATGTTTTCGTGAAAGAAATTTTAGTCTTCTTAACCACCTTTTTCTTCTTTTGATTGGTCATTTCTATTTGAGTGCTGTGATATAGATTTTGCAGTGAAATTTTTCTACTCTGCTCTTATTGATAAATGCGTTCCCTATGTTAATGTCTCTACCGTCTCCAATACGCCGGTCTGGTTCAAACGTAGGCTATCTAATCTCCGTAACGTTAAATTGAGATATTTTAAATGGTGTAAAAAAACATGTTCGCTACTTGACTATGAAAATTACATGAGAAAAAAACTTACAACTTTGTTAATTCTAAACGACGCTCTAATTTACTACCTTCCACCTTCAGACATAATGACCAGACTGCTAATAATGATTCAGATATTGCAGATCTGTTTGCTAAATTCTTTCAGTCGACTTATTCTACTACTGCTTCGGATCCCACACCTTATCCCTTCTCAATTCCACATTTAAATTGTATGTTTTTTCCAAGTATTACTGAAGACTGTATTATCTCTAGCTTGTCATCTATGACGTCTTCCTTCGTACCCGGGCCTGATAATATACCTAGTAGCATCCTTAAAATGTGTTCGATTTCTCTATCTAAGCCTTTATCTCGGTTATCCTTTATATCGAGTGAAACTTGTAGCTTTCCTGATATTTGGAAGGAGTCTTTTATTATTCCGCTTTTTAAAAAGGGTAGCAAATCGGATATTTCTAACTACCGTGGAATTGCCAAACTTTCGGCAATACCTAAGCTGTTGGAGAAAATTATTACGTCTTCCCTTCAACACCTATCCAGATCCGCTATTTCTCCGTGTCAGCATGGCTTCATGAAAGGTCGTTCGTCGCTTAATAACCTATTAGAATTGACTACCTTTGTACACCATGGCTTCCGTAAAAAGTGTCAAACTGATGTTATTTATACTGACTTTAGTTAGGCTTTTGATACGGCTGATCATTCTATGCTTCTCACGAAACTTAACATCATGGGCTATTCCCCGAAACTATTGGCTTAGTAAAAATCGTATCTTAATGGCAGAACCCAAAAGGTGTCTTTTCGTTCCTCGATATCTAAAACTGTTCGAGTTAAGTCTGGTGTCCTCCAAGGGAGTCATCTGGGCCCACTGCTATTTACCCTGTTTGTAAATGATTTACCTTTGGCCTTGGCTCATTCACGCGTGCTTATGTTTGCGGATGACATCAAGATTTGTTATTCCTATAATGATCCTTCTTTCCAACAGTACTTGCAATCAGAACTCGATGCATTCTGTGATTGGTGCCACGTTAATAAATTACACCTTAATGCCTCAAAGTGCTATTTTATGTCATTCAGTCGTTTGTCTCCGTTCCTAGCTCATTACTGTATTAAGTCTGTTCGTTTAGAATGTGTACCACCATTCATTATTTTTGACCCCAAACTTTCATTGAATTCTCATATATCTGCAATTGTCAACAGAGCATGCAGTCTTCTTGTCTTCATGAAATGTTGTGCCAAAGAATTCGATGATCCCTACGTAACAAAGGTTTTATACACTTTGTTAGTTCGCCCTACTCTAGAATATTGCTCTCCAGTGTGGAACCCTCAATATGATGTTCACCAGCGTTGTATTGAATTGGTACAGAAGCAATTCCTTAAGTTCGCGTTATGCGGTCTTAAGTCTTCGCCTACCTTTTTATTCTGACAGACTTCTTCTTATTAATCTTCTTTACAACCGTCGCTCGTATTTGGCATTCTCTTTCTCCATAAACTAGTCAACAGCGAAGTCATTTCTACTAATTTACTAGATACGCTATATTTTTGTGTTCGCTCACGTCGGACCAGAAACTTTTTTCCTATTCACCTTAGTAGATGTCTGACTAACTACTCTCTTCACGATCCTTTTCGTGTTATTTGCCAATCTTTTAACAACCTTTCTCACCTTATCTCTCCTCATCTTTCTGTCACTTCTCTTCGCGCTATACTTTTTAATCATCTACAGCGAAACCGCTGAATATATTCTGGACTTGGATTGGCTGCAACTCATCCTTGACCACATTTGCTGTGAATCGGGCATAGCTGGCACCTTGTGGAAATAAAACACCTCAACCGGGTCGGTGATGTTTAGTTGTGTATAAGGCTAAGCTTACCTTCTTCAATTATTTTTTTTGCTTTTTAGCTTAAGCTTTTTCGTCGACTACTGTGTTAGTTTACGTAAATAAATAAATAAATAATTCATTTACATTATTCATTAAATAATTTTTACATTATTTATCTTTTCGTGTTCGTTTCGTTTTTTTTTATACCCTTGCAGAGGGTATTATAAAATTGGTCAGATGTTTGTAACGCACAGAAGGAGACGTTTCCGACCGCATAAAGTATATATATTCTTGATCAGCATTAGAAGCTGAGTCGATATAGCCATGTCCGCCTGTCCGTTCGTCTGTGCGTATGCGTTTAACTCAGCCATCTTAAGAGCTTGGGGGACTTTTTTATTAGCTGGGCAAAATAAAGTATGAAAATTGTCAGGATCAGACTATCATATCATATAGCTCTAGAACAAACATTTTTGCAAAAATTGGAGTATCCCGATGAAATTTATCGATATGATAGAATTGTATATAAAATCTCAGATCCCAAAATTTGAATCTGATCAGATATATCGAACACGTCTTACAGTCAATATAAAGCGGTTCAAGCGCTGCTTGCTGCTTACTAAGTCATCATCAAATCAACAGAGCACATGTATACACACACAGACGCAACGCTACATGAACTGTATGTGTATGCGTGCTTTGCTTAGGGAATGATGTAAGAAGAAAAAAAATTGTAGTAAAATGAGTAATAATTTGAATATTTTGTTTATGTATTGATGAATTGAGTTGCAGGGAAAGAAATTTTAAAATGCAAAAATATTATTGCCAAGGACTGCAAAGTTATGAAAACTTCGCCATAGCCTTTGCTCTTGTTTTACATCAGCAAACAAAGTCTCTTGGACCAGATACCACCACGTAGCGATCGATAATCGTATATCTCAATACAAGCTTCATATTACATTTCTTATTTTTCAAACATTCATACTGTCTTTTTCAACAGCTTAAGTACCGTCTCTTTCAACGGTTTTAGTACTGTCTAATTCAATAGTGTGTATTTAAACAGCTTCAACTCGCTTGGTATCTGTCCATCTGTCAATCTGCTAATACTTTCATGTGGATATTTATATTGTCCCTTGCTCTTTAGATTTTTTAAGAAATACCTCTCGTTTTCCAAAACTTCAACTATCTGAGAAGGACCTCGAAACTTTAGCTCCAATTTTGTTTGATGTTTTTAACTGCTACTTATCTATACGAAATCTCCCACACTAAATTTCTGTATTTTAGCTGTGTTCTCATCGAATCTTGCCTTTTCATATTCACCCGCAGCGTTCATATTTCCTAATGCTCTTGATCTAGTATCTTCAAGATTAACTTTAGTTTCCGACTCGTTGATCGGAATCAACCCTAAGGGTCGCGCAACTTTTTCAATTAACAATTCTAAAGGTCTCGCTTTCGTTACTCTATTAACAGTACAATTAACTGCCGATTGAATATCACCCAGGGCTTCATGCCAAGACCTTGAGCTAATCTCTACATCTGTGAGCAAATTCATGACACGTCTTGCTCTTTGTGAATCTTTTGTGATGAACAGAATTCGACGAATTTCAGGCCAATAAAGTTTTTGCCTTGATCAGCCACAACACGATTTGGCACTCCAAACAAGGAAATGATGGAAGATTTCAACGCCATGGCACAACTCTCGGCACGTAATGTAAATTTATGATGTAAATACACGTACTTAGTAAATGCTTCAATGAACACAATTACATATTACTTACTGTTGCTATTCCCGCTACGTTTACCTGTGATATCTACATGAAGAGTATGCCATGGTTGGCCTACTTTCGGAATAGGATGTAACTTCACCTTAATCAAGTTACTTTACGCGTTCTCGTGTATCCACACAGTCAATGGACTGATATTATCAAAATGTTATTCAAATAGCTATTTGTTACATGAATCTTCTTATTCAGACTTAAATTTAACATCAATTCTTTCTTAATTTACACAGTATTTTAAATCATTATGATCAGTCCATTTATTTCATTCTCTTTCCTTAAATAATACTTCAGTTAGCTAACGTAAAAGCTTCTGCTCTCTGACGTCACGGTCGTATCATAGCTCCTGAGTTTTTACCAATATATATTGTGGCTCTCAATTTTTAATTATGCCTACGTTGTTTACGCTTTCGCTGGTGTGGTTTGCTTGACACCCTTGTGTTTTTTTATGTGTATAGTTTGCCAAATAAATTAGTTTTTTTCCGCCATTAGTGTTTGTTGCATTTTATTTTTTCTGTCTGTTTTTTTTCTCTCCTCATTGCTTCTGCAGTTGCTCTCCTCATCGCCCCGATGTTAGCATCAGTGCTAGTGTTTTTGTTGTTCTCTCTTCTTTGTGCTTGTGCTCAGCTTTTCTTCCGCGTCATAACTTTTGTAAGGCCACCTCTCAAAGTTTGGCTTATAATTGTTTTTCACTCTTTCTTGTGCTGTGCACTCTAGCTGTGTCTTTATTTTTATTTGTAACTATTGATTTTTAACTTATTGTTAGTGCTTTTTATTTAATTTTTCTATATATTTTTGCTTTGTGTTTCCTATTGGTTTTTAATGGCTTGTTGTCTACCTACTTGCAAACATGCAGATCGTTTTGATGATTAGTAATATCTTGCTGGTTTTACGATAATCTTATTTACTTAAAATGTGCTAGCCTTTACGGCCGCGACTACGACAAATTTTCTGGTTTGCGCATCTTGTGTCAGCCAGCATCTAGATTTTAGCATTATGTACAGGGCTCTTTGTTTAAAGTCTTTTCTTTAAACAAAATGGCAAAACAGCCGTCTAATGGGTGTGACTCTAGCATACATTTATTGTTGCAATTCAAACTCGTTCCACCTTTTGAGAAGTTTAGTATGAAATGTACCCTTGAGTTGCCTCATAAGCAGTCGCCAGCCCTCTCTATTACATCTTCTCCCATTTTACTTTCGCCTACACCATCTTCTTGTCCCTCTTTATGCTCTTCTTCACAGATTGAAGTACCCAGTACAAGCCCTGGTGTACCTCACTCAATATATCCCTCACGGGTACTCTGATCAATTACAGGATTATGCTGGCTCTCAATCACTTGCTGATTCCAATGCTCCTCCGCCTCCACTAACAGTAGTGCCTCATCGCAAACAATTATTTATCTCTAGGCTTGCTCCAGATACTACATTGGCAATATATGCCCTGCTAAGGTTTTAATTCATAAGTTTAAGATTTCTAGACCTCGCGAGATATCCTCTTTTAAAATTACACTACCAAAGGAGTATTTCTCAGCTATGGGATACCCTAATTTTTGGCCAGAGGGCCTAGTTGTACTCGAGTTTGCGCCCAATAGGCGCTCCCGTCCGGTACCTGTACATCTTCCCAATTTATTTTCTTCGTTTACTGCTTCAAGAAAATTATAACGTCCAGTCTTTGCATTCATTATCAAAATGTAAGAGGACTTCTTACCAAGCCCTCGGAACTGTTCTGTGATCACCAAACCTTTTCGGCTGATATATTAGCTTTTTCAAAAACTTGGCTCAAATCCTCTGTATTGGATAACGAAATTCTTTCTAATAACTTTATTTCTTATAGCCTTTATCGTATTGGTCGTCATGGCGGTAGAGTACTTTAAACTTGCCAAACATTTCTTGGTTGGTTGATGCTAATCTATCTTTCTTAATTCCTTCACCTCAACATGTTTTACTTGAATATACGCTATATCAGTTGAATTCCTTACTTAACTCTTCTAATAGATTCTTTTGTCTCGGATCCCACTGTTAGTAATGTATCTCAGAAACAGCCCCTTGTGACGCCTGAAGATCCTTATCATCTTACCATGGAAGTTATTATTTCTTACAATTCCGTTATTAATTTATTAAATAACATTTCAGTTTCTCGTCGTAGATGTTTTCGTGAAAGAAATTTTAGTCTTCTTAACCACCTTTTTTCTTCTTTTGATTGGTCATTTCTATTTGAGTGCTGTGATATAGATTTTGCAGTGAAATTTTTCTACTCTGCTCTTATTGATAAATGCGTTCCCTATGTTAATGTCTCTACCGTCTCCAATACGCCGGTCTGGTTCAAACGTAGGCTATCTAATCTCCGTAACGTTAAATTGAGATATTTTAAATGGTGTAAAAAAACATGTTCGCTACTTGACTATGAAAATTACATGAGAAAAAAACTTACAACTTTGTTAATTCTAAACGACGCTCTAATTTACTACCTTCCACCTTCAGACATAATGACCAGACTGCTAATAATGATTCAGATATTGCAGATCTGTTTGCTAAATTCTTTCAGTCGACTTATTCTACTACTGCTTCGGATCCCACACCTTATCCCTTCTCAATTCCACATTTAAATTGTATGTTTTTTCCAAGTATTACTGAAGACTGTATTATCTCTAGCTTGTCATCTATGACGTCTTCCTTCGTACCCGGGCCTGATAATATACCTAGTAGCATCCTTAAAATGTGTTCGATTTCTCTATCTAAGCCTTTATCTCGGTTATCCTTTATATCGAGTGAAACTTGTAGCTTTCCTGATATTTGGAAGGAGTCTTTTATTATTCCGCTTTTTAAAAAGGGTAGCAAATCGGATATTTCTAACTACCGTGGAATTGCCAAACTTTCGGCAATACCTAAGCTGTTGGAGAAAATTATTACGTCTTCCCTTCAACACCTATCCAGATCCGCTATTTCTCCGTGTCAGCATGGCTTCATGAAAGGTCGTTCGTCGCTTAATAACCTATTAGAATTGACTACCTTTGTACACCATGGCTTCCGTAAAAAGTGTCAAACTGATGTTATTTATACTGACTTTAGTTAGGCTTTTGATACGGCTGATCATTCTATGCTTCTCACGAAACTTAACATCATGGGCTATTCCCCGAAACTATTGGCTTAGTAAAAATCGTATCTTAATGGCAGAACCCAAAAGGTGTCTTTTCGTTCCTCGATATCTAAAACTGTTCGAGTTAAGTCTGGTGTCCTCCAAGGGAGTCATCTGGGCCCACTGCTATTTACCCTGTTTGTAAATGATTTACCTTTGGCCTTGGCTCATTCACGCGTGCTTATGTTTGCGGATGACATCAAGATTTGTTATTCCTATAATGATCCTTCTTTCCAACAGTACTTGCAATCAGAACTCGATGCATTCTGTGATTGGTGCCACGTTAATAAATTACACCTTAATGCCTCAAAGTGCTATTTTATGTCATTCAGTCGTTTGTCTCCGTTCCTAGCTCATTACTGTATTAAGTCTGTTCGTTTAGAATGTGTACCACCATTCATTATTTTTGACCCCAAACTTTCATTGAATTCTCATATATCTGCAATTGTCAACAGAGCATGCAGTCTTCTTGTCTTCATGAAATGTTGTGCCAAAGAATTCGATGATCCCTACGTAACAAAGGTTTTATACACTTTGTTAGTTCGCCCTACTCTAGAATATTGCTCTCCAGTGTGGAACCCTCAATATGATGTTCACCAGCGTTGTATTGAATTGGTACAGAAGCAATTCCTTAAGTTCGCGTTATGCGGTCTTAAGTCTTCGCCTACCTTTTTATTCTGACAGACTTCTTCTTATTAATCTTCTTTACAACCGTCGCTCGTATTTGGCATTCTCTTTCTCCATAAACTAGTCAACAGCGAAGTCATTTCTACTAATTTACTAGATACGCTATATTTTTGTGTTCGCTCACGTCGGACCAGAAACTTTTTTCCTATTCACCTTAGTAGATGTCTGACTAACTACTCTCTTCACGATCCTTTTCGTGTTATTTGCCAATCTTTTAACAACCTTTCTCACCTTATCTCTCCTCATCTTTCTGTCACTTCTCTTCGCGCTATACTTTTTAATCATCTACAGCGAAACCGCTGAATATATTCTGGACTTGGATTGGCTGCAACTCATCCTTGACCACATTTGCTGTGAATCGGGCATAGCTGGCACCTTGTGGAAATAAAACACCTCAACCGGGTCGGTGATGTTTAGTTGTGTATAAGGCTAAGCTTACCTTCTTCAATTATTTTTTTTTGCTTTTTAGCTTAAGCTTTTTCGTCGACTACTGTGTTAGTTTACGTAAATAAATAAATAAATAATTCATTTACATTATTCATTAAATAATTTTTACATTATTTATCTTTTCGTGTTCGTTTCGTTTTTTTTTATACCCTTGCAGAGGGTATTATAAAATTGGTCAGATGTTTGTAACGCACAGAAGGAGACGTTTCCGACCGCATAAAGTATATATATTCTTGATCAGCATTAGAAGCTGAGTCGATATAGCCATGTCCGCCTGTCCGTTCGTCTGTGCGTATGCGTTTAACTCAGCCATCTTAAGAGCTTGGGGGACTTTTTTATTAGCTGGGCAAAATAAAGTATGAAAATTGTCAGGATCAGACTATCATATCATATAGCTCTAGAACAAACATTTTTGCAAAAATTGGAGTATCCCGATGAAATTTATCGATATGATAGAATTGTATATAAAATCTCAGATCCCAAAATTTGAATCTGATCAGATATATCGAACACGTCTTACAGTCAATATAAAGCGGTTCAAGCGCTGCTTGCTGCTTACTAAGTCATCATCAAATCAACAGAGCACATGTATACACACACAGACGCAACGCTACATGAACTGTATGTGTATGCGTGCTTTGCTTAGGGAATGATGTAAGAAGAAAAAAAAATTGTAGTAAAATGAGTAATAATTTGAATATTTTGTTTATGTATTGATGAATTGAGTTGCAGGGAAAGAAATTTTAAAATGCAAAAATATTATTGCCAAGGACTGCAAAGTTATGAAAACTTCGCCATAGCCTTTGCTCTTGTTTTACATCAGCAAACAAAGTCTCTTGGACCAGATACCACCACGTAGCGATCGATAATCGTATATCTCAATACAAGCTTCATATTACATTTCTTATTTTTCAAACATTCATACTGTCTTTTTCAACAGCTTAAGTACCGTCTCTTTCAACGGTTTTAGTACTGTCTAATTCAATAGTGTGTATTTAAACAGCTTCAACTCGCTTGGTATCTGTCCATCTGTCAATCTGCTAATACTTTCATGTGGATATTTATATTGTCCCTTGCTCTTTAGATTTTTTAAGAAATACCTCTCGTTTTCCAAAACTTCAACTATCTGAGAAGGACCTCGAAACTTTAGCTCCAATTTTGTTTGATGTTTTTAACTGCTACTTTAATCTTTTATATCTTGAACTCTACTTTGTTCTACTCGAATCCAATCTTCAGATATTTCGAGTTTTCGGATGTAACGGATATCTAGACAAGAAATCAACGTGAGCCATTCGTTTACCTTCTTGGTATTGTATGTCAAAGTCGAAAAACTGAAGGTATGCCCACCATCGATAAATTCTTGGCAATAACTCAATTTTTGTCCTAGATGATTTTAATGAATTACAGTCAGTGAAAACTACAAACTTTCTACCATATAAGTAGTGGCGGAAATGCTTAACGGCGTTGATTGTTAACTCATACGAATGGTATTTGGATTCACATAAAATTGTGGTCTTGCTAAAGTACTCCACTACATATGGCTTATTTTCAATCCTGTGCAACAAGATAGCTCTATAAAAATGGAGGGACAAAATGATCAAAAATGGATTATTGGATTGAACACTCATAATTTTCTGGCGGATTTTCTCATGCTCTATTTTCCATTCAAATTTACTTTACTCGAACATGAGGAAAAAAAACATTGTAACCGATTTGGGAGTCGGTAATGTGTTCAGTGATTCAATCCTACGCCTGCTTCTACTTTAAATCCTAAATATGGAACAGATGTCATTAGAAAAGAACACTTTTTAGCATTCAGTGAAAATCCTGGTTTTGTAAGTATATCCAAAACAATTTACAATTTCTCAAGTGCAGATTCCTTAGTTGAGGCTATGATCATGATATCATTTATGTCAACTATAACGTACGAATATGCTATATCTTCTGTTTTTAAAATTGCTCTTTGGAACACACGAATTTAAATCAATTGGAACCTGATAAAATCCGCTTGTCATATCCAAGCTGGTAAAGTATTTTGCGCCTCTTAGTCTAGCTATTTGATCCATAATCAATGGCAAAGGAAACCTATCAGAAACCACGTTCAAATTCAACTCACAATATTCTACTGATAGCCTTGCTGATCCATCCTTTTTTTTAACGAGTAATGAAGGGCTAGTAAAAGGAGATCTAATAACTTTGGAGATGGTTTAATAACTTTGCTTTGCAATAACTGATTAACTTTATCGCGAACGACTTCTCTCTCACTAGGACTAAATCTATAAGGTCTTCGTTGAACAGTCTTTACTGTATCGATCAACCTAATCACCATTTCACCAGTATTAACCTGCTTCTGAGGAGTTGCATTTGTAAACAAATTGATGTAAGTTATCAATAAAGCGTGTAATTTCTTTTTATCTTGACCAATTACATCGGTTTCTTCGTTAAAGGAAAAATTAGTGGGTGTAGAACATACATTAACAGTCTTAGATTTAATTATTTTTACCCCATCACAAGATACGAATGCTGAATATCCTTGAACCAAAATTTCCTATCCTAATACAATATCATTTCTCATACAGTCGTTTGGTATTACATGAAATGTTACATTTAAACAGTTCCCATCGATCATGACATCATTTTGAATTTGTAGTGTGCTACTAACGTTAAAATTACCGATTCCTTTTAAAGCGACTAATTTTTTTTTTAACGCTAAATATGTATTTGTTGAATCTACTCTTAAACAAGAGCCTAACAACAAGTTTGAGATATTTTTCTCAATCTAGTACTTAAGATAAATCCAGGGGATATTGTAGGCGGCAATAATCACTTATTATTGGGTTGGTCTGTCATTTCTTTTAAGACGAGTTCTATTATTAGCTTGCGTTAGGGAATTGGCCAGAACATTAGGGTGTGTATCCATTTTCGCAGAATACTTTAGTTGTTGACAACCTATTTCAGTTTTACGCTAGGTACATTTAGATCATTTTGAATGTTGTCGTTCCGTATGTACCACGGAGCCCCCGTGATTGTTTTGTACTGTGGGAGTTTTTGCCCGATTTTGAACATCAGACCCTCCAGCCAAACTCTATCGAAAGCCTGGGCAACGTCGAGAAAGACAGCCGCACAGTATTCTTTTAGTTCGAATGCTGTTCGTATTTCGGATGTTATGCGATTGACTTGTTCAATTGTCCCATGTTTTTCGCGGAAGCCGAACTGGTGTGAAGGGATTGTGTTTTCCGATGCCAGAAATGAGTTCAGTCGGATCAGTGCCAAGCAACAGTTCTCTTACCGATGCTTGCAAGGTTTTTGCCAATTCCATGAAATTTGCATGTTGCTGCTCTATTAGGACGCTCAGATGTTCTTCAATATTTCGTTGACAGGGATTGCATCCACTTCTGATGTCGAGGGGTCCTTTTTTTTGCACTCGGATTATGTAAAATTGTCAAATTCCAACATTTTTATTGTTGTTTAACAACAAGGAAAGGAAATTTACATATTGAGACCAGTTTGTCCGAGAATATTCTGAAAGATCTCGATCCGGAATGTTTCATTTGGTAAAACACTGATTAAGTAACGTTTGGGAATTAAATGACTTTACATAGTTTTAGTCAATGTTCATGTAATCGAACCACTGTATATTTTCAACACCGAAGAAATCAACAACGAAGCGAGCAACACCATCACGGCAGCGCGTCAAACCAATATCACCATCATCTGATGAAGAAACAGATTTCTGCATCATTTGCCTAAAGCTGTTGCCGAAGAAATTGCCAACTCTATCCATTGCAATGTATGCAAGCGTCCATTTCATTCGAAGTGCGCTAACATGCAAGCACGTTATTTTACATGCAAAAACTGCGAAAGTGACAGGGACGACGAGGAATAAAAATCGTTGTCATTTATGGCCATTGGAGTCCATTTTCTTTTGTGTTTTTCATTGTTTTTGCCATTGAAGGCCCACATAATAAATAAACCATAAAATTACAACAATTGGTGTGACATTCCTTTTATTTGTTCTTATTTTCAGTGAATTTCTTAAGGTGAGTCATAACTGGGGCACTTTTTTTCCGCCTAAAAAAAGATATCCAAATTAAATCTGTTCCAAAATTTTTTGAGTAACTCAAATAAACATATATTCTTTGGAAAAAGTTGCGTTTGGTTAATATTTAATTGTTAAACTTCTTAATTTTTAATTTTCCGGAACTGAAGAAAAAATTTCGAGGTTTTTCAAAACCCGGGTCATAACTGGGCCCTCTCCCCTATATATTGTCTACAAATTTTTCTCCAATATGTCTATCATAAGCAAAAGACCCTAGAAAAAAGTAAAAAAAAAACAAAAATTCATATTTTATATAGCACAATATACCCTAACATGAAAATATACACACAAAAAACTATAATTAAATAAAAAAATACATATATGTCGGAGATTGAATTAGGCATTTCTAATAATTTGAATTGTGTGACTACTGTTAAGGCGAATTGCTCAGTGTTAAGTGATGAATATCATGACAGATGTCACTAGACACTAGATTTGTGCGAATTAAATGACTTTACATAGTTTTAGTCAATGTTCATGTAATCGAACAGCATAGGCTGTCATCGAGTGTGGCTCGGTGAGTGGTTAAGAGAATTCAGTCACTTTTCTTTCTGAAATTCAATCTGAAAGCACGTCGAGGCTCGCTGCACAAACCTCGTGGAAAAATGGAAGCCAACAATGGAATCAACGATTCAGAAATACCTCAAATCCTTCACTCGCCGATATATACATAAAGCTTTCCGATCGTAGCAAACTTAGACACAAGCAATGAATCAAATAATAAAACTTTCACTGAGATAATATACAGTTTAAATAAACAACTAATAAGTATAGCAACTAATATAATAATATAATATAAAATTAATAGATTCGAATATAAAAGCAACTTTTGAACGTCTAGTAGCAAAAGATACCGAAGAGCCAGGTGTAGAAAATAACTCAGAAGACATTCAAGATACATATTGTACAAAACCAAAAATGGTGCAAACAAAGATTTAATTTTTAATACAGCTCAAGATTCAAGAGTATGATGGTGGAGTAGAAACACTTCAAAGTTGCATAGATTCATTGGAATTAATGAAATAATGGCAGAACACGAAGAAACAGCTATTAAAGACATAAAAACAAAACTAAAAGCGGACGTTAGACTATTAGTAACAAATGATAGGTATAATAATAGGTATAATCCAAAGATTAAATAAACAAATTAACGGTGAAACAGTACAAGTAGCAGAGGCGAAATTAAAGAATTTAAAACAAAATAGCAAGAATGCAAGTTTATTTATGTCAGAAATAGAAAATCTCACTAAATCATTAAAACGCGCGTTCATAACAGACAACGTTAATCCTGAAACAGCAAAGAACTATGCAACTCAGACAGCAGTGAAATCAATTATAAAAAACTGCGACAATGAAAAAGTCAGAACAATAATAGAAGCAGGAAATTTTACTGAAATGAATGATGTTGTAGTTAATTTGATAATACTTCTACAAATATGAAACAGGATCACAGTGTTTTTTTTTACTAAAAGAAACAACTACACAAATAGAAACTCGTATAATAATAATAATAGAAATTATAATAATAATAATTACCGAAATAGAAACCCAAATGGTAATACTAATTATAACAATACTAGTAATCACAATAACTATAGTAATAATCATAATAGAAGAAATTATAGCAATAGTAATACAAGAACTAATTACCCTTCTAAAACAAAACAAAATAATAATGTTAGTCTTACAAACATAGAAGAAAATTCGGAAAACTCCGAAAGTCCTCTGATGTAAAGAATCAAACAAATAAAATATATAGTTTAAATCGCAACCGTAATAGCTACATAACTCTAAACTTTTACGATGTCGGGACAATAAAATTACTATTAGACACAGGAGCTGATGTATCACTAATGAAACAAAAAATAATAAGGGAAGACAATGCAGCTGACATACACAGACGAACAAAACTTAGTGGAATAGGCAAAGACGTCCTATTTACAATAGGTGAAACAAAACTCAAGGTCAGCAACCTCTCAACGAAACACACCTTCCAAGTAATAGAAAATGATTTTCCCATCTCATGTGACGAAATTCTGGGGCTTGACTTTATAAAAAAATTCAATTGCACACTCAATTATTCCACTAACAAATTGATAATAGATCCGTAAAAATCAAGATTTAATATTATAATAAACATAGGGATCAGTCAAAACAGACATGCGTTCCATATCCCACCTAGAACAGAAAAAAAAGTACGCATTGCAATATCCTCAACCAATAGTAACACCTTTATCCCTAATCAAGAATTGCACCCAGGGGTATTCGTTGCAAACACAATTGCCTCTAAGACGAACCCAAATGTCCGCATATTAAATACTAACAACACACACACAATCTCGTCTAACAATTTCTATAAGCAAAAATGAAGACTCAAAGACTCAACACCAGTCTACACTAAAAACTGCAGAATAGCGCACAGCCAAAAAAACGAAATCAATAAACAAGTGGGAAAAAAGTCCCTACCCAGCTGCAATGGAAAACGGTGGAGATTTGTAGTTGATTATAGAAAAATTAACAAACAACTAGTATCGGATACATTCCCACTACCTTGACGATATCCTCGACCAAGTAGGACGCGCTAAATACTTCTCTTGATTAGACTTAATGTCAGGATTTCATCAAGTAGAATTCGAAGAAAACTCTCGGGATATAACATCATTTTCCACAGATAAGGGCTCATTCAGATTCAACCGATAACCATAAAAAAAAAATTAAAAATTGCACGAAACTCGTTCCAAAGAACGGTTCCACGGGTCTAACACCATCCCAAACATTCCTATATATGGATGATCTAATTGCCATTGGGTACTCTGAAAGTCACATGATTAGGAGCTTAAGAAATGTATTTGAAACCTGTCGAAAGTATAACTTAAAGTTGCACCCTGACAAATGCTCTTTCTTCAGACATGAAGTTACTTGTCTAGGACACAAGCATTTTGTAATTACTACCGCAGATTCATTCCAAACTTTGGATATCAGGCATAATTTATCAATAAACTATCAAGGAAAAATGTCGAATTTAACTGGGATGCAAACTGTCAATCAGATTTCTAATACTTAAAAAACTAATTATTAAGTCCACAAATACTCCAATACCATCAATAATAATAACCATCAGCCATTATTTATTTATTTATTTATTGATTTATTTACGTCAACTAAATCAGCAGTCGAAGAAAAAGCTTAAGCTAAAATACAGATAATAATTACTATACGAAGGTAGCTTAGCTTTATGCACAACTAAACATCCCCGACCCGGTGGAGGTGTTTTATTTGCAACAAGGTGCCAGCTATGCCCCGATTCACAACCAATGTGGTCAGGGATGAGTTGCAGCCAATCCAATATCTAGTCCTGAATATTTTCAGTGGTTTCGCTGTAGATAATTAAAAAGTATATCGCGAAGAGAAGTGACACATAGATGAGAAGAAATAAGGTGAAAAAGGTTGTTAAAAGATTGGCAAAGAACACGAAAAGGTTCGTGAAGAGAATAGTTAGTCAGACATCTACTAAGGTGAAGAGCAAAAAAGTTTCTGGTCCGACGTGAGCGAACAAAAAAATATAGCGTATCTAGTAAATTAGTAGAAATGACTTCGCCGTTGACTACTTTATGGAGAAAAAGAATGCCAAATACGAGACTACGGTTGTAAAGTGAAGGAAGATTAATAAGAAGAAGACTCTCAGAATAAGAAGGCAGGCGAAGTCTCGGGTCCCAATTAAGACCGCGTAACGCGAACTTAAGGAATTGCTTCTGTACCGATTCAATACTACGCTGGTGAATATCATATTGAGGGTTCCACACTGGCGAGCAATATTCTAGAGTAGGGCGAACTAACGAAGTGAATAAAACCTTTGTCACATATGGATCATCAAATTCTTTGGCCCAACGTTTAATGAAGCCAAGAAGAGTGCGTGCTCTATTGACAATTGAAGATATATGAACATTAAATGAAAGTTTTGGGTCAAATAAAACGCCTAAGTCTTTGAATGATGGTACACAATCTAACAGAACAGACTTAATAGAGTAATGAGCTAGCAACGGCGACAAACGACTGAAAGTCATAAAAGAGCACTTCGAGGCATTAAGGTGTAATTTATTAACGTGACACCAATCACAGAACGCATCCAGATCTGATTGCAAGTACTGTTGGAAAGAAAGATCATTATAGGAATAACAAATCTTGACGTCATCCGCAAACATGAGCACGCGTGAATGAGCCAAGGCCAAAGGCAAATCATTTATAAACAAGGTAAATAACAGTGGGCCCAGATGACTGCCTTGGGGGACACCGAACAGTTTTAGATATCGAGGAACGAAAAGACACCTTTTGGGTTCTGCCAATAAGATACGACTTTAACCAAGCCAATAATTTCGGGGAAAACCCCATGATTTTAAGTTTCATGAGAAGCATGAATGATCAACCGTATCGAAAGCCTTACTAAAGTCAGTATAAATAACATTAGTTTGACACTTTTTACGGAAGCCATGGTGTATAAGGGTAGTCAATTCTGAAAGGTTGGTAAGCGACGAACGACCTTTCATGAAGCCATGCTGACACGGAGAAATAGCGGATCTGGATAGGTGTTGAAGGGAAGACGTAATAATTTTCTCCAACAGCTCAGGTATTGCCGAAAGTTTGGCAATGCCACGGTAGTTAGAAATATCCGATTTGCTACCCTTTTTGAAAAGCGGAATATTAAAAGTTTCCTTCCAAATATCAGAAAAGCTACAAGTCTCACTCGATATAAAGAATGACCGAGATAAAGGCTTAGATAGAGAAATCGAACACATTTTAAGGATGCAACTAGGTATATGTATTATCAGGCCCGGGTACGAAGGAAGACGTCATAGATGACAAGCTAGAGATAATACAGTCTTCAGTAATACTAGGAAAAAACATACAATTTAAATGTGGAATTGAGAAGGGATAAGGTGTGGGATCCGAAGCAGTAGTAGAAAAAGTCGACTGAAAGAATTTAGCAAACAGATCTGCAATATATGAATCATTATTAGAAATCTGGTCATTAAGTCTGAAGGTGGAAGGTAGTAAATTAGAGCGTATTTTGGAATTAACAAAGTTGTAAAATTGTTTGGGGTTCTTATAAAATTCAACCTTACAGCGAACGATATAATTATTGTAGCATTGAGTATTTAAAAGACAAAATTGAGATTTGGCTACAAAATAATTTGCATAGTCAAGTCGCGAATATACGAAAATGCTATATCTTCTGTTTTTAAAATTGCTCTTTGGAACACACGAATTTAAATCAATTGGAACCTGATAAAATCCGCTTGTCATATCCAAGCTGGTAAAGTATTTTGCGCCTCTTAGTCTAGCTATTTGATCCATAATCAATGGCAAAGGAAACCTATCAGAAACCACGTTCAAATTCAACTCACAATATTCTACTGATAGCCTTGCTGATCCATCCTTTTTTTTAACGAGTAATGAAGGGCTAGTAAAAGGAGATCTAATAACTTTGGAGATGGTTTAATAACTTTGCTTTGCAATAACTGATTAACTTTATCGCGAACGACTTCTCTCTCACTAGGACTAAATCTATAAGGTCTTCGTTGAACAGTCTTTACTGTATCGATCAACCTAATCACCATTTCACCAGTATTAACCTGCTTCTGAGGAGTTGCATTTGTAAACAAATTGATGTAAGTTATCAATAAAGCGTGTAATTTCTTTTTATCTTGACCAATTACATCGGTTTCTTCGTTAAAGGAAAAATTAGTGGGTGTAGAACATACATTAACAGTCTTAGATTTAATTATTTTTACCCCATCACAAGATACGAATGCTGAATATCCTTGAACCAAAATTTCCTATCCTAATACAATATCATTTCTCATACAGTCGTTTGGTATTACATGAAATGTTACATTTAAACAGTTCCCATCGATCATGACATCATTTTGAATTTGTAGTGTGCTACTAACGTTAAAATTACCGATTCCTTTTAAAGCGACTAATTTTTTTTTAACGCTAAATATGTATTTGTTGAATCTACTCTTAAACAAGAGCCTAACAACAAGTTTGAGATATTTTTCTCAATCTAGTACTTAAGATAAATCCAGGGGATATTGTAGGCGGCAATAATCACTTATTATTGGGTTGGTCTGTCATTTCTTTTAAGACGAGTTCTATTATTAGTTTGCGTTAGGGAATTGGCAAGAACATTAGGGTGTGCATCCATTTTCGCAGAATACTTTAGTTGTTGACAACCTATTTCAGTTTTACGCTAGGTACATTTAGATCATTTTGAATGTTGTCGTTCCGTATGTACCACGGAGCCCCCGTGATTGTTTTGTACTGTGGGAGTTTTTGCCCGATTTTGAACATCAGACCCTCCAGCCAAACTCTATCGAAAGCCTGGGCAACGTCGAGAAAGACAGCCGCACAGTATTCTTTTAGTTCGAATGCTGTTCGTATTTCGGATGTTATGCGATTGACTTGTTCAATTGTCCCATGTTTTTCGCGGAAGCCGAACTGGTGTGAAGGGATTGTGTTTTCCGATGCCAGAAATGAGTTCAGTCGGATCAGTGCCAAGCAACAGTTCTCTTACCGATGCTTGCAAGGTTTTTGCCAATTCCATGAAATTTGCATGTTGCTGCTCTATTAGGACGCTCAGATGTTCTTCAATATTTCGTTGACAGGGATTGCATCCCACTTCTGATGTCGAGGGGTCCTTTTTTTTGCACTCGGATTATGTAAAATTGTCAAATTCCAACATTTTTATTGTTGTTTAACAACAAGGAAAGGAAATTTACATATTGAGACCAGTTTGTCCGAGAATATTCTGAAAGATCTCGATCCGGAATGTTTCATTTGGTAAAACACTGATTAAGTAACGTTTGGGAATTAAATGACTTTACATAGTTTTAGTCAATGTTCATGTAATCGAACCACTGTATATTTTCAACACCGAAGAAATCAACAACGAAGCGAGCAACACCATCACGGCAGCGCGTCAAACCAATATCACCATCATCTGATGAAGAAACAGATTTCTGCATCATTTGCCTAAAGCTGTTGCCGAAGAAATTGCCAACTCTATCCATTGCAATATATGCAAGCGTCCATTTCATTCGAAGTGCGCTAACATGCAAGCACGTTATTTTACATGCAAAAACTGCGAAAGTGACAGGGACGACGAGGAATAAAAATCGTTGTCATTTATGGCCATTGGAGTCCATTTTCTTTTGTGTTTTTCATTGTTTTTGCCATTGAAGGCCCACATAATAAATAAACCATAAAATTACAACAATTGACATTCCTTTTATTTGTTCTTATTTTCAGTGAATTTCTTAAGGTGAGTCATAACTGGGGCACTTTTTTTCCGCCTAAAAAAAGATATCCAAATTAAATCTGTTCCAAAATTTTTTGAGTAACTCAAATAAACATACATTCTTTGGAAAAAGTTGCGTTTGGTTAATATTTAAATGTTAAACTTCTTAATTTTTAATTTTCCGGAACTGAAGAAAAAATTTCGAGGTTTTTCAAAACCCGGGTCATAACTGGGCCCTCTCCCCTATATATTGTCTACAAATTGTTCTCCAATGTCTATCATAAGCAAAAGACCCTAGAAAAAAGTAAAAAAAAAACAAAAATTCATATTTTATATAGCACAATATACCCTAACATGAAAATATACACACAAAAAACTATAATTAAATAAAAAAATACATATATGTCGGAGATTGAATTAGGCATTTCTAATAATTTGAATTGTGTGACTACTGTTAAGGCGAATTGCTCAGTGTTAAGTGATGAATATCATGACAGATGTCACTAGACACTAGATTTGTGCGATGACAGCATAGGCTGTCATCGAGTGTGGCTCGGTGAGTGGTTAAGAGAATTCAGTCACTTTTCTTTCTGAAATTCAATCTGAAAGCACGTCGAGGCTCGCTGCACAAACCTCGTGGAAAAATGGAAGCCAACAATGGAATCAACGATTCAGAAATACCTCAAATCCTTCACTCGCCGATATATACATAAAGCTTTCCGATCGTAGCAAACTTAGACACAAGCAATGAATCAAATAATAAAACTTTCACTGAGATAATATACAGTTTAAATAAACAACTAATAAGTATAGCAACTAATATAATAATATAATATAAAATTAATAGATTCGAATATAAAAGCAACTTTTGAACGTCTAGTAGCAAAAGATACCGAAGAGCCAGGTGTAGAAAATAACTCAGAAGACATTCAAGATACATATTGTACAAAACCAAAAATGGTGCAAACAAAGATTTAATTTTTAATACAGCTCAAGATTCAAGAGTATGATGGTGGAGTAGAAACACTTCAAAGTTGCATAGATTCATTGGAATTAATGAAATAATGGCAGAACACGAAGAAACAGCTATTAAAGACATAAAAACAAAACTAAAAGCGGACGTTAGACTATTAGTAACAAATGATAGGTATAATAATAGGTATAATCCAAAGATTAAATAAACAAATTAACGGTGAAACAGTACAAGTAGCAGAGGCGAAATTAAAGAATTTAAAACAAAATAGCAAGAATGCAAGTTTATTTATGTCAGAAATAGAAAATCTCACTAAATCATTAAAACGCGCGTTCATAACAGACAACGTTAATCCTGAAACAGCAAAGAACTATGCAACTCAGACAGCAGTGAAATCAATTATAAAAAACTGCGACAATGAAAAAGTCAGAACAATAATAGAAGCAGGAAATTTTACTGAAATGAATGATGTTGTAGTTAATTTGATAATACTTCTACAAATATGAAACAGGATCACAGTGTTTTTTTTACTAAAAGAAACAACTACACAAATAGAAACTCGTATAATAATAATAATAGAAATTATAATAATAATAATTACCGAAATAGAAACCCAAATGGTAATACTAATTATAACAATACTAGGAATCACAATAACTATAGTAATAATCATAATAGAAGAAATTATAGCAATAGTAATACAAGAACTAATTACCCTTCTAAAACAAAACAAAATAATAATGTTAGTCTTACAAACATAGAAGAAAATTCGGAAAACTCCGAAAGTCCTCTGATGTAAAGAATCAAACAAATAAAATATATAGTTTAAATCGCAACCGTAATAGCTACATAACTCTAAACTTTTACGATGTCGGGACAATAAAATTACTATTAGACACAGGAGCTGATGTATCACTAATGAAACAAAAAATAATAAGGGAAGACAATGCAGCTGACATACACAGACGAACAAAACTTAGTGGAATAGGCAACGACGTCCTATTTACAATAGGTGAAACAAAACTCAAGGTCAGCAACCTCTCAACGAAACACACCTTCCAAGTAATAGAAAATGATTTTCCCATCTCATGTGACGAAATTCTGGGGCTTGACTTTATAAAAAAATTCAATTGCACACTCAATTATTCCACTAACAAATTGATAATAGATCCGTAAAAATCAAGATTTAATATTATAATAAACATAGGGATCAGTCAAAACAGACATGCGTTCCATATCCCACCTAGAACAGAAAAAAAAGTACGCATTGCAATATCCTCAACCAATAGTAACACCTTTATCCCTAATCAAGAATTGCACCCAGGGGTATTCGTTGCAAACACAATTGCCTCTAAGACGAACCCAAATGTCCGCATATTAAATACTAACAACACACACACAATCTCGTCTAACAATTTCTATAAGCAAAAATGAAGACTCAAAGACTCAACACCAGTCTACACTAAAAACTGCAGAATAGCGCACAGCCAAAAAAACGAAATCAATAAACAAGTGGGAAAAAAAGTCCCTACCCAGCTGCAATGGAAAACGGTGGAGATTTGTAGTTGATTATAGAAAAATTAACAAACAACTAGTATCGGATACATTCCAACTACCTTGACGATATCCTCGACCAAGTAGGACGCGCTAAATACTTCTCTTGATTAGACTTAATGTCAGGATTTCATCAAGTAGAATTCGAAGAAAACTCTCGGGATATAACATCATTTTCCACAGATAAGGGCTCATTCAGATTCAACCGATAACCATAAAAAAAAAATTAAAAATTGCACGAAACTCGTTCCAAAGAACGGTTCCACGGGTCTAACACCATCCCAAACATTCCTATATATGGATGATCTAATTGCCATTGGGTACTCTGAAAGTCACATGATTAGGAGCTTAAGAAATGTATTTGAAACCTGTCGAAAGTATAACTTAAAGTTGCACCCTGACAAATGCTCTTTCTTCAGACATGAAGTTACTTGTCTAGGACACAAGCATTTTGTAATTACTACCGCAGATTCATTCCAAACTTTGGATATCAGGCATAATTTATCAATAAACTATCAAGGAAAAATGTCGAATTTAACTGGGATGCAAACTGTCAATCAGATTTCTAATACTTAAAAAACTAATTATTAAGTCCACAAATACTCCAATACCATCAATAATAATAACCATCAGCCATTATTTATTTATTTATTTATTGATTTATTTACGTCAACTAAATCAGCAGTCGAAGAAAAAGCTTAAGCTAAAATACAGATAATAATTACTATACGAAGGTAGCTTAGCTTTATGCACAACTAAACATCCCCGACCCGGTGGAGGTGTTTTATTTGCAACAAGGTGCCAGCTATGCCCCGATTCACAACCAATGTGGTCAGGGATGAGTTGCAGCCAATCCAATATCTAGTCCTGAATATTTTCAGTGGTTTCGCTGTAGATAATTAAAAAGTATATCGCGAAGAGAAGTGACACATAGATGAGAAGAAATAAGGTGAAAAAGGTTGTTAAAAGATTGGCAAAGAACACGAAAAGGTTCGTGAAGAGAATAGTTAGTCAGACATCTACTAAGGTGAAGAGCAAAAAGTTTCTGGTCCGACGTGAGCGAACAAAAAAATATAGCGTATCTAGTAAATTAGTAGAAATGACTTCGCCGTTGACTACTTTATGGAGAAAAAGAATGCCAAATACGAGACTACGGTTGTAAAGTGAAGGAAGATTAATAAGAAGAAGACTCTCAGAATAAGAAGGCAGGCGAAGTCTCGGGTCCCAATTAAGACCGCGTAACGCGAACTTAAGGAATTGCTTCTGTACCGATTCAATACTACGCTGGTGAATATCATATTGAGGGTTCCACACTGGCGAGCAATATTCTAGAGTAGGGCGAACTAACGAAGTGAATAAAACCTTTGTCACATATGGATCATCAAATTCTTTGGCCCAACGTTTAATGAAGCCAAGAAGAGTGCGTGCTCTATTGACAATTGAAGATATATGAACATTAAATGAAAGTTTTGGGTCAAATAAAACGCCTAAGTCTTTGAATGATGGTACACAATCTAACAGAACAGACTTAATAGAGTAATGAGCTAGCAACGGCGACAAACGACTGAAAGTCATAAAAGAGCACTTCGAGGCATTAAGGTGTAATTTATTAACGTGACACCAATCACAGAACGCATCCAGATCTGATTGCAAGTACTGTTGGAAAGAAAGATCATTATAGGAATAACAAATCTTGACGTCATCCGCAAACATGAGCACGCGTGAATGAGCCAAGGCCAAAGGCAAATCATTTATAAACAAGGTAAATAACAGTGGGCCCAGATGACTGCCTTGGGGGACACCGAACAGTTTTAGATATCGAGGAACGAAAAGACACCTTTTGGGTTCTGCCAATAAGATACGACTTTAACCAAGCCAATAATTTCGGGGAAAACCCCATGATTTTAAGTTTCATGAGAAGCATGAATGATCAACCGTATCGAAAGCCTTACTAAAGTCAGTATAAATAACATTAGTTTGACACTTTTTACGGAAGCCATGGTGTATAAGGGTAGTCAATTCTGAAAGGTTGGTAAGCGACGAACGACCTTTCATGAAGCCATGCTGACACGGAGAAATAGCGGATCTGGATAGGTGTTGAAGGGAAGACGTAATAATTTTCTCCAACAGCTCAGGTATTGCCGAAAGTTTGGCAATGCCACGGTAGTTAGAAATATCCGATTTGCTACCCTTTTTGAAAAGCGGAATATTAAAAGTTTCCTTCCAAATATCAGAAAAGCTACAAGTCTCACTCGACATAAAGAATGACCGAGATAAAGGCTTAGATAGAGAAATCGAACACATTTTAAGGATGCAACTAGGTATATGTATTATCAGGCCCGGGTACGAAGGAAGACGTCATAGATGACAAGCTAGAGATAATACAGTCTTCAGTAATACTAGGAAAAAACATACAATTTAAATGTGGAATTGAGAAGGGATAAGGTGTGGGATCCGAAGCAGTAGTAGAAAAAGTCGACTGAAAGAATTTAGCAAACAGATCTGCAATATATGAATCATTATTAGAAATCTGGTCATTAAGTCTGAAGGTGGAAGGTAGTAAATTAGAGCGTATTTTGGAATTAACAAAGTTGTAAAATTGTTTGGGGTTCTTATAAAATTCAACCTTACAGCGAACGATATAATTATTGTAGCATTGAGTATTTAAAAGACAAAATTGAGATTTGGCTACAAAATAATTTGCATAGTCAAGTCGCGAATATACGAAAATGCTATATCTTCTGTTTTTAAAATTGCTCTTTGGAACACACGAATTTAAATCATTTGGAACCTGATAAAATCCGCTTGTCATATCCAAGCTGGTAAAGTATTTTACGCCTCTTAGTCTAGCTATTTGATCCATAATCAATGGCAAAGGAAACCTATCAGAAACCACGTTCAAATTCAACTCACAATATTCTACTAATAGCCTTGCTGATCCATCCTTTTTTTTAACGAGTAATGAAGGGCTAGTAAAAGGAGATCTAATAACTTTGGAGATGGTTTAATAACTTTGCTTTGCAATAACTGATTAACTTTATCGCGAACGACTTCTCTCTCACTAGGACTAAATCTATAAGGTCTTCGTTGAACAGTCTTTACTGTATCGATCAACCTAATCACCATTTCACCAGTATTAACCTGCTTCTGAGGAGTTGCATTTGTAAACAAATTGATGTAAGTTATCAATAAAGCGTGTAATTTCTTTTTATCTTGACCAATTACATCGGTTTCTTCGTTAAAGGAAAAATTAGTGGGTGTAGAACATACATTAACAGTCTTAGATTTAATTATTTTTACCCCATCACAAGATACGAATGCTGAATATCCTTGAACCAAAATTTCCTATCCTAATACAATATCATTTCTCATACAGTCGTTTGGTATTACATGAAATGTTACATTTAAACAGTTCCCATCGATCATGACATCATTTTGAATTTGTAGTGTGCTACTAACGTTAAAATTACCGATTCCTTTTAAAGCGACTAATTTTTTTTTTAACGCTAAATATGTATTTGTTGAATCTACTCTTAAACAAGAGCCTAACAACAAGTTTGAGATATTTTTCTCAATCTAGTACTTAAGATAAATCCAGGGGATATTGTAGGCGGCAATAATCACTTATTATTGGGTTGGTCTGTCATTTCTTTTAAGACGAGTTCTATTATTAGTTTGCGTTAGGGAATTGGCAAGAACATTAGGGTGTGCATCCATTTTCGCAGAATACTTTAGTTGTTGACAACCTATTTCAGTTTTACGCTAGGTACATTTAGATCATTTTGAATGTTGTCGTTCCGTATGTACCACGGAGCCCCCGTGATTGTTTTGTACTGTGGGAGTTTTTGCCCGATTTTGAACATCAGACCCTCCAGCCAAACTCTATCGAAAGCCTGGGCAACGTCGAGAAAGACAGCCGCACAGTATTCTTTTAGTTCGAATGCTGTTCGTATTTCGGATGTTATGCGATTGACTTGTTCAATTGTCCCATGTTTTTCGCGGAAGCCGAACTGGTGTGAAGGGATTGTGTTTTCCGATGCCAGAAATGAGTTCAGTCGGATCAGTGCCAAGCAACAGTTCTCTTACCGATGCTTGCAAGGTTTTTGCCAATTCCATGAAATTTGCATGTTGCTGCTCTATTAGGACGCTCAGATGTTCTTCAATATTTCGTTGACAGGGATTGCATCCACTTCTGATGTCGAGGGGTCCTTTTTTTTGCACTCGGATTATGTAAAATTGTCAAATTCCAACATTTTTATTGTTGTTTAACAACAAGGAAAGGAAATTTACATATTGAGACCAGTTTGTCCGAGAATATTCTGAAAGATCTCGATCCGGAATGTTTCATTTGGTAAAACACTGATTAAGTAACGTTTGGGAATTAAATGACTTTACATAGTTTTAGTCAATGTTCATGTAATCGAAACACTGTATATTTTCAACACCGAAGAAATCAACAACGAAGCGAGCAACACCATCACGGCAGCGCGTCAAACCAATATCACCATCATCTGATGAAGAAACAGATTTCTGCATCATTTGCCTAAAGCTGTTGCCGAAGAAATTGCCAACTCTATCCATTGCAATATATGCAAGCGTCCATTTCATTCGAAGTGCGCTAACATGCAAGCACGTTATTTTACATGCAAAAACTGCGAAAGTGACAGGGACGACGAGGAATAAAAATCGTTGTCATTTATGGCCATTGGAGTCCATTTTCTTTTGTGTTTTTCATTGTTTTTGCCATTGAAGGCCCACATAATAAATAAACCATAAAATTACAACAATTGACATTCCTTTTATTTGTTCTTATTTTCAGTGAATTTCTTAAGGTGAGTCATAACTGGGGCACTTTTTTCCGCCTAAAAAAAGATATCCAAATTAAATCTGTTCCAAAATTTTTTGAGTAACTCAAATAAACATACATTCTTTGGAAAAAGTTGCGTTTGGTTAATATTTAAATGTTAAACTTCTTAATTTTTAATTTTCCGGAACTGAAGAAAAAATTTCGAGGTTTTTCAAAACCCGGGTCATAACTGGGCCCTCTCCCCTATATATTGTCTACAAATTTTTCTCCAATATGTCTATCATAAGCAAAAGACCCTAGAAAAAAGTAAAAAAAAAACAAAAATTCATATTTTATATAGCACAATATACCCTAACATGAAAATATACACACAAAAAACTATAATTAAATAAAAAAATACATATATGTCGGAGATTGAATTAGGCATTTCTAATAATTTGAATTGTGTGACCACTGTTAAGGCGAATTGGTCAGTGTTAAGTGATGAATATCATGACAGATGTCACTAGACACTAGATTTGTGCGATGACAGCATAGGCTGTCATCGAGTGTGGCTCGGTGAGTGGTTAAGAGAATTCAGTCACTTTTCTTTCTGAAATTCAATCTGAAAGCACGTCGAGGCTCGCTGCACAAACCTCGTGGAAAAATGGAAGCCAGCAATGGAATCAACGATTCAGAAATACCTCAAATCCTTCACTCGCCGATATATACATAAAGCTTTCCGATCGTAGCAAACTTAGACACAAGCAATGAATCAAATAATAAAACTTTCACTGAGATAATATACAGTTTAAATAAACAACTAATAAGTATAGCAACTAATATAATAATATAATATAAAATTAATAGATTCGAATATAAAAGCAACTTTTGAACGTCTAGTAGCAAAAGATACCGAAGAGCCAGGTGTAGAAAATAACTCAGAAGACATTCAAGATACATATTGTACAAAACCAAAAATGGTGCAAACAAAGATTTAATTTTTAATACAGCTCAAGATTCAAGAGTATGATGGTGGAGTAGAAACACTTCAAAGTTGCATAGATTCATTGGAATTAATGAAATAATGGCAGAACACGAAGAAACAGCTATTAAAGACATAAAAACAAAACTAAAAGCGGACGTTAGACTATTAGTAACAAATGATAGGTATAATAATAGGTATAATCCAAAGATTAAATAAACAAATTAACGGTGAAACAGTACAAGTAGCAGAGGCGAAATTAAAGAATTTAAAACAAAATAGCAAGAATGCAAGTTTATTTATGTCAGAAATAGAAAATCTCACTAAATCATTAAAACGCGCGTTCATAACAGACAACGTTAATCCTGAAACAGCAAAGAACTATGCAACTCAGACAGCAGTGAAATCAATTATAAAAAACTGCGACAATGAAAAAGTCAGAACAATAATAGAAGCAGGAAATTTTACTGAAATGAATGATGTTGTAGTTAATTTGATAATACTTCTACAAATATGAAACAGGATCACAGTGTTTTTTTTTACTAAAAGAAACAACTACACAAATAGAAACTCGTATAATAATAATAATAGAAATTATAATAATAATAATTACCGAAATAGAAACCCAAATGGTAATACTAATTATAACAATACTAGGAATCACAATAACTATAGTAATAATCATAATAGAAGAAATTATAGCAATAGTAATACAAGAACTAATTACCCTTCTAAAACAAAACAAAATAATAATGTTAGTCTTACAAACATAGAAGAAAATTCGGAAAACTCCGAAAGTCCTCTGATGTAAAGAATCAAACAAATAAAATATATAGTTTAAATCGCAACCGTAATAGCTACATAACTCTAAACTTTTACGATGTCGGGACAATAAAATTACTATTAGACACAGGAGCTGATGTATCACTAATGAAACAAAAAATAATAAGGGAAGACAATGCAGCTGACATACACAGACGAACAAAACTTAGTGGAATAGGCAAAGACGTCCTATTTACAATAGGTGAAACAAAACTCAAGGTCAGCAACCTCTCAACGAAACACACCTTCCAAGTAATAGAAAATGATTTTCCCATCTCATGTGACGAAATTCTGGGGCTTGACTTTATAAAAAAATTCAATTATTCCACTAACAAATTGATAATAGATCCGTAAAAATCAAGATTTAATATTATAATAAACATAGGGATCAGTCAAAACAGACATGCGTTCCATATCCCACCTAGAACAGAAAAAATAGTACGCATTGCAATATCCTCAACCAATAGTAACACCTTTATCCCTAATCAAGAATTGCACCAGGGGTATTCGTTGCAAACACAATTGCCTCTAAGACGAACCCAAATGTCCGCATATTAAATACTAACAACACACACACAATCTCGTCTAACAATTTCTATAAGCAAATATCAAAGAAGCTAACTTCGGCAATGCCGAAGTTTATATACCCTTGCAGTCCTTGGCAATAATTTTTTTACATTTTGAAATTTCTTTCCTTGCAACTCAATTCATCAACACACAAACAAACCATTCAAATTATTTCTCTCTTTACTACAAATTTTTAAGCAAAGCACAACACGCATACACATACATACATACGTGTAGCGCTACGTCTGTGTGTGCGTATGCATGTTCTCTGTTTGATTTGCTGATGACGTAGAACCGATTTGTATTGACTGTAACTTGTGTTCTATTTATCCGATCAAACTCAAATTTTGGGATCTGAGATTGTATATCAAATATTCTATATATTTTTGTATATCAAAATCTATTATATTGGTAAATTTCATGGGGATACTCCAATTTTTGAAAAATTTTTGTTGTAGAGCTATAAGATATAGTAGTCCGATCCTGACAATTTTCATACTCTATTATCTCGCTGCTAAAAGTAGCTCAAATATGAAATTTCATTCCGATAGCTCTTAAGATGACAGCGTGAAGTTGATTTGCACAGACGGACGGACGGACGGACGGACGGACGGACGGACGGACGGACAGACGGACGGACGGACGGACAGACGGACATGGCTATATCGACTCAGCTTCTCATGCTGATCAAGAATATATATACTTTATGGGGTCGGAAACGTCTCCTTCTGTGCGTTACAAACATCTGACCAATTTTATAATACCCTCTGCAAGGGTATAAAAATGAAGACTCAAAGACTCAACACCAGTCTACACTAAAAACTGCAGAATAGCGCACAGCCAAAAAAACGAAATCAATAAACAAGTGGGAAAAAAAGTCCCTACCCAGCTGCAATGGAAAACGGTGGAGATTTGTAGTTGATTATAGAAAAATTAACAAACAACTAGTATCGGATACATTCCCACTACCTTGACGATATCCTCGACCAAGTAGGACGCGCTAAATACTTCTCTTGATTAGACTTAATGTCAGGATTTCATCAAGTAGAATTCGAAGAAAACTCTCGGGATATAACATCATTTTCCACAGATAAGGGCTCATTCAGATTCAACCGATAACCATAAAAAAAAATTAAAAATTGCACGAAACTCGTTCCAAAGAACGGTTCCACGGGTCTAACACCATCCCAAACATTCCTATATATGGATGATCTAATTGCCATTGGGTACTCTGAAAGTCACATGATTAGGAGCTTAAGAAATGTATTTGAAACCTGTCGAAAGTATAACTTAAAGTTGCACCCTGACAAATGCTCTTTCTTCAGACATGAAGTTACTTGTCTAGGACACAAGCATTTTGTAATTACTACCGCAGATTCATTCCAAACTTTGGATATCAGGCATAATTTATCAATAAACTATCAAGGAAAAATGTCGAATTTAACTGGGATGCAAACTGTCAATCAGATTTCTAATACTTAAAAAACTAATTATTAAGTCCACAAATACTCCAATACCATCAATAATAATAACCATCAGCCATTATTTATTTATTTATTTATTGATTTATTTACGTCAACTAAATCAGCAGTCGAAGAAAAAGCTTAAGCTAAAATACAGATAATAATTACTATACGAAGGTAGCTTAGCTTTATGCACAACTAAACATCCCCGACCCGGTGGAGGTGTTTTATTTGCAACAAGGTGCCAGCTATGTCCCGATTCACAACCAATGTGGTCAGGGATGAGTTGCAGCCAATCCAATATCTAGTCCTGAATATTTTCAGTGGTTTCGCTGTAGATAATTAAAAAGTATATCGCGAAGAGAAGTGACAGATAGATGAGAAGAAATAAGGTGAAAAAGGTTGTTAAAAGATTGGCAAAGAACACGAAAAGGTTCGTGAAGAGAATAGTTAGTCAGACATCTACTAAGGTGAAGAGCAAAAAAGTTTCTGGTCCGACGTGAGCAAACAAAAAAATATAGCGTCTCTAGTAAATTAGTAGAAATGACTTCGCCGTTGACTACTTTATGGAGAAAAAGAATGCCAAATACGAGACTACGGTTGTAAAGTGAAGGAAGATTAATAAGAAGAAGACTCTCAGAATAAGAAGGCAGGCGAAGTCTCGGGTCCCAATTAAGACCGCGTAACGCGAACTTAAGGAATTGCTTCTGTACCGATTCAATACTACGCTGGTGAATATCATATTGAGGGTTCCACACTGGCGAGCAATATTCTAGAGTAGGGCGAACTAACGAAGTGAATAAAACCTTTGTCACATATGGATCATCAAATTCTTTGGCCCAACGTTTAATGAAGCCAAGAAGAGTGCGTGCTCTATTGACAATTGAAGATATATGAACATTAAATGAAAGTTTTGGGTCAAATATAACGCCTAAGTCTTTGAATGATGGTACACAATCTAACAGAACAGACTTAATAGAGTAATGAGCTAGCAACGGCGACAAACGACTGAAAGTCATAAAAGAGCACTTCGAGGCATTAAGGTGTAATTTATTAACGTGACACCAATCACAGAACGCATCGAGATCTGATTGCAAGTACTGTTGGAAAGAAAGATCATTATAGGAATAACAAATCTTGACGTCATCCGCAAACATGAGCACGCGTGAATGAGCCAAGGCCAAAGGCAAATCATTTATAAACAAGGTAAATAACAGTGGGCCCAGATGACTGCCTTGGGGGACACCGAACAGTTTTAGATATCGAGGAACGAAAAGACACCTTTTGGGTTCTGCCAATAAGATACGACTTTAACCAAGCCAATAATTTCGGGGAAAACCCCATGATTTTAAGTTTCATGAGAAGCATGAATGATCAACCGTATCGAAAGCCTTACTAAAGTCAGTATAAATAACATCAGTTTGACACTTTTTACGGAAGCCATGGTGTATAAGGGTAGTCAATTCTAAAAGGTTGGTAAGCGACGAACGACCTTTCATGAAGCCATGCTGACACGGAGAAATAGCGGATCTGGATAGGTGTTGAAGGGAAGACGTAATAATTTTCTCCAACAGCTCAGGTATTGCCGAAAGTTTGGCAATGCCACGGTAGTTAGAAATATCCGATTTGCTACCCTTTTTGAAAAGCGGAATATTAAAAGTTTCCTTCCAAATATCAGAAAAGCTACAAGTCTCACTCGATATAAAGAATGACCGAGATAAAGGCTTAGATAGAGAAATCGAACACATTTTAAGGATGCAACTAGGTATATTATCACGCCCGGGTACGAAGGAAGACGTCCTAGATGACAAGCTAGAGATAATACAATCTTCAGTAATACTAGGAAAAAACATACAAGAAGGGATAAGGTGTGGGATCCGAAGCAGTAGTAGAAAAAGTCGACTGAAAGAATTTAGCAAACAGATCTGCAATATATGAATCATTATTAGAAATCTGGTCATTAAGTCTGAAGGTGGAAGGTAGGTTTTTGAATCTTTTAAAATATCTCGATTTAATGTTACGGAGATTAGAGAGCCTACGAGTAAACCAGACTGGCGCACTGGAGACGGTAGAGACATTCACATAAGGAACGCATTTATCAATTAGAGAATTAAGAGCAGAGTAGAAAAAAATCACTGCACAATCTATATCACAGCACTCAAATAGAAATGACCAATCAAAAGAGAAAATAACGCTGTTAAGAAGATTGAAATTTGTTTTACGAAAACATCTACGACGAGAATTTGAGATGTTAAGATGTTAAGAGTTAAGAAAAGAATTCAGCTGATATAGCAGACATTCAAGTAGGCTATCAAAAAAAACATGTTGAGATGTAGGAATTAAAAAAGATAGATTATCATCAACAAGCCAAGAAACATTAGGCAAGTTAAAATCGCCTAGAACTATAAGAAAATCACGATCTCTAAGACGACTAAAAATAGATCGCAAAGCATCAGCATGGTGCATGTAGATCATGATATCAGAAGCTGGAGGAATATATGAACAAGAGATATATAAGCTAAAGTTAGAACATGTAACTTCGACGCAAATAAACTCGACAACTAAGGGGAGATCAATCGGCACAACACTTGAACACAGATTCGAGTTGACCTCCACTGCCACAACGACCAACACGATCAAGCCTATAAGAAATAATTGAACACATATTCGAGTTGACAGCAATGAGTACTCCACCGCCACGACGACCAACACGATGAAGCCTATAAGAAATAAAATTATTAGAAAGAATTTCATTATCCAAAACAGAGGAGTTAAGCCAAGTTTCAGAGAAAGCTAATATGTCAGCCGAAAAGGTTTGGCTATCACAGAATACTTTCGAGAACTTGGTAAGAAGTCCTCGTACATTTTGATAATGAATGCAAAGACTAGACGTTATTAGTTTTTTGAAGCAGAAGATACATTAGGAAGGTGGACAGGCAAAGGACGGGAGCGCCTATTGGGCGCAAACTCGTGTACAACTAGGCCCTCTGGCCAAAAATTAGGGTATCCCATAGCTGAGAAATACTCCTTTGGTAGTGTAATTTTAAAAGAGGATATCTCGCGAGGTTTAGAAATCTTAAACTTATGAATTAAAACTTTAGCAGGGCATATATTACCAATGTAAGCTGCCACAGACGACTCAGAAGTATCTGGAGCAAGCCTAGAAATAAATAATTGTTTGCGATGAGGTACTACAGTTAGTGGAGGTGGAGGAGCATTGGGATCCGCAAGTGATTGAGAGCCAGCATGATCCTGTAATTGATCAGAGTTCCCGTGAGGGATAGATTGAGGTACACCAGGGCTTGTAATGGGTACTTCAATCTGAAAAGAAGAGCATAAAGCACAAGAAGATGGTGTAGGCGAAAGTAAAATGGGAGAAGATGTAATAGAGAGTGCTGGCGACTGCTTATGAGGCAACTAAAGGGTACATTTCTTGGGCAACTTCTCAGAAGGTAGACCAAACTTGAATTGCGACAATAAATGTATGCTAGAGTTACACTTGTTAGACAGCTGTTTGGCCATTTTATTTAAAGAAAGAAACTTTAAACGAAGATCCCCATACATTCGGCTAAAATCAAGCTGCTGGCTGGCACAAGATGGGCAAGTCCAGCGCATTAAGCCAAGCTCAGGCTAAGACACAGACAAACCAGAAAATTTGACGTAGTCGCGGCCGTTGAGGCCAGCACATTTTAAGTGAATAAGATTATCGCAGAGCCAACAAGAGCAATCTATACTGATCGTCAAAACGATCAGAATGCTTGCAAGTTAACATATCTATTTTCAAAGCGTCAAAGCTTAGCAGAGTTCGATTTTACTATAGAATACATCAGAGGACAAGAAAATTACGAAGCAGACGCACTCTCCAGAATTAAATTTGAAAATATAAAAAATATAGAAACAATTTAAAATACTTAAAGCAGAAACAAGATCTTAAACAAAAAAAAAAAACACATAAGGAAAAAAAATTATCAATAACAGAATAGAAATACCAAGAATATATGAAATAATAAATCCTAACGAAGCCAAGAAATATTAGATTCAAAACTTAGATTCAAAAAATGCAAATGTTTTATTACCAAAAATAAAGAAAAATTACTCTCCTTGCGCACAGGCGATTTGATTATTAATGAAAGAATAGATCTAGATCAAGGATGGCCACGGAAATTTCAGTTGGGAGCCAGAGCATCAGCGGCAGAGGCTGGGCAGAGAAAAAGGTAATTTTTTGGTCGAACTTGTAGGGCAAGTCCCGAATTTTGCGGGGAGGGGGAAAAAGGTCGCGATCTCGAGCTCGCAGCTTGTGGGCAGAGAGACGGACAAGTACCGAATTTTGCGGAGAGGGGGAAAAAGGTCGCGATCGCGAGCGAGAAAATAAGGGTTGTTTTTGTCGTGTTCTCTGAAAAAATTTTGACATAACTAAAATTAACTCCACGGCTCACCATCATCAAACTCTTGGAGGAGACATGGCACTTTCAATAAGTACATCAGTTCATATATATACATTAAAAAGGACGATTGGGATGAATATCTAGCATACTTCATTTATTGCTTTAACACCACTCCATCCACCGTACATGGTTATTCACCTTTTGAACTAGTCTTTGCGAAACATCCTACAACTGTCGCTTTTTCATCTGAGACTGTAGATCCCATTTACAACATTGATGACTTCAATAAAAAAATAAAATTCAAATTGCAAATAGCACAAAATGGAGCAAAACTTCCAATCGAAAAATTTAAAGAAACATATGATAAAAACACAAAAAAAGTTTCACTAACTGAAGAAGAAGAAATACTTTTAAAAAGTTCATAATAATAACATAGTAAACTGATAGTAAAAAATATAAAAAAATTATTTTTCTTTTTTAAAAAAAAGGAGGTGTAGTATACTTTTAGGGATAGCATTAGGCCATATACTTTTAGGGATACATTATAAGTAATTAGAACTTAACCATAATGTTTAGCTTTAAGTACCGTTAAGAATCTTATATACACCTAGACCTCGCTTTGCGTTTTTTCGAACTTGCGTCGCTGATCAATTAGTACTATTTTTTTGATTTGCCCAAGACTCGTTAAATTAAATCTTATAAGTGAGACTGATGGACAAGATAAACCTACTAAGCTATAGTTTTGAGAAAATTTCAACATTATGAAAGCCATAGAAATTATATCCGATTCGTGGCATGAGAAAAAACCATCTTGCATGAATGGTGTTTGGCGCAAAATATGGCCTGAATGTGTTCACAAAAAACGTACGGAGGAAATTGATGATACACCAGCTGTTTGTCATGAATTTTCAAATTGTGCCAAAAAGTTAAATTTTTAAGGTATGGAGGAGGCTGACATAAATGAATTGCTAGCCTTGCACAACCAAGAATTCTCGAATAATGAACTTTTCCAACTGGAATTGAATATCGCTAATGAAAAAGATGACTGTGACCGCTTAGAAAACTCCAAGAAACAAAACTTAACCTCCAAACAAATTTCCGAAGCAATGTGTTTGATTGACTAAGGTATGGAGATTTTATTAAAAAACGATCGTGACAGCGAAAGGAGTCTTAATGTGTCCCAGGCGGTAGATGTGAATATATATTATAATCTATAATAACATGAAATAAAATGATATATGTAAAATTGTGTTTTTTTTTTTAAATGATTGCTTTGCTAAACGCAAAGCGATGTCTAGGATACGTTCCAAAAAAAATACAACGCAAATCGAAACAACGCAAAGTGAATTAAGATTTTCTATAGCTAACCATATAAAGATCGAAGATAGGTTCCAGGGTTGTGAAAATCTTACTTTACGTACCAATATCACTGAACACGTGCCTATCAAAGATAATAGACAAAAAAAATAGCAAAGCGACTGTGGTGGTTTGTTTCTAACGACAAATTAATCCACAACAGTCAAACTGGTTTCAAGAAGGGAAAATCTGCTATAGACAGTTTACTGCTGATAGACCATCTACTAACAAGATCCATCTGCAGAAAAAAACATACGTCCATAATATCCCTAGACTTTGAAAAAGCTTTTGACAGAATCGAACTACACTCAATACTTGACCAACTCACGGAACGGAAAACGGAACCTAAACTGTTAAACTACATAAAAAACAAAAAAGCACTTTGTTATTATATTTTTCTCTGATATATTTCGACCACTCATCGGTGGTCGTCTTCATGGCAACTATAAAAACATTTAATTGTGATTAACTTTAACATTAATTTAACAACAAGAAACACCTACTTATTTTTACACGTCCGTTTTTTGTACAAAACAACGGAACAGCGTTCTCTTGAAAACGAACAACAACAACACAAATTGGTTTGTAAATAAGACGAATATAGAATTTCCGACAGACGTAAAAGCGTTACTGGCGAAAGGCCCTTCGCAATCCCAGAAGAAAGAAAGCAAATTCCCTCTCTTTAAATATATAGCAGACGGAGAGGAGCTAGTACAGACTCTTAAAGACAAAGAAAAAGAAGAGGAAGCACGCACAAAATTCTCTTTATTAATAAAAGACCACAAAACATCTTTCGAAGAAGATGCAGCTGATCGTGCAATACTTGACACAGTGGAACAAACAAGGAAATTTCTTAGACAGAATGATGACATATTAATTTTAATTTCAGATAAAGGGAATAAGACAGTTGCAATGGATAAGACTGAGTATGACAAAAAAATGGATAGTATTTTTTAACGATTTAAATACATATAGAACCTTAAGGAAGGACCCAACCACTAGACTACAGACCAAAAACAACGAATTGGTAGAAAAACTATACAAACATGAACTTATTTCACGGACCGAAAGAAATAAGCTTATATAAACCACATCAATTACACCAAGAATATATGGATTACGTAAAATTCACAAAGAAGGTACGCCATTGAGACCAATCTGTTCATCAATTGGTTCTCCATCATACGGACTATGCAAATATAGTCAACATATTAAAAAATATAACTGCAGACTCAACATATAACGTAAAGAACGCCTCAGAATTTAAGACAAGGATTAATGACACATACATTTGCGACGATGAAAGATTAATTTCATTTGACGTAGTCTCACTTTTTCCAAGTATTCCAATAGAATTGGCACTTGACACCATTAGAGAAAAGTGGATTAAAATAAAAGCGCACACTAACATTCCAAAATTAACATTTATGGAAATAGTACGTTTTTGTATACAAGAGAACAGATATTTCAGATACAAAGACAAGATATACACACAACTAAAAGGAATGCCTATGGGCTCCCCAGCGTCACCGATAATAGCTGACATAATTATGGAAGAACTCTTAGACAAAATGATGAAAACGCAACAGCGACCACCTAGAGTTATGACGAAATATGTAGACGACCTTTTTGCCATAATTAAAGAAGACGAGATCCAAAACACACTTGACAACCTAAATTCATTTGACAGGAACATAAAGTTTACAATAGAATTAGAAAATGACAACAAATTAACATATCTAGACGCATCAATACCCAGAAGAGGAAATGAACTAAAATTAAAATGGTACAAAAAACCAACAGCATCAGGACGAATAATTAACTTCAACTCCAAACATCCGAATTCGATGATAATGAATACAGCAAGAGGTTGTATACAACGGATGCTTAATATATCGGACCCAATTTTTCATGACGAAACGAAGGAAGAAATACGACGAATTTTAAAGGATAATGACATTCTAAACCACACCATAAGGACTTTACTAAAATCTCGCAATAAGAAAACCAACAAAGATGTTCCGACAAAACGCTTTATGTCCGTCACATATGTCCCACAACTATCGGAAAGATTAGCAAACTCAGATTGCTATGACTTCGAACAAATTCACTATACTCATCGCGAAGTTTGTGTTAAATTTATTAACATTTATATTTATTTATATCAAAACTTTAACAAACGCAAATATAATTTTGTTGTTGCGCTGCTTACTTTTTTATTTCGTTCTATTTCTTTGCTCCCACCCGCGCTCTTAATTTACAGTTCATAGTTTGTTTTTGTTTGTGTGGTGTTAGTGCTCTCTATTCTTCTGCTTTCTCTTATGATCGCGCTCGCGGCCGTTAACTTCGCGCTTGTGACAAGTTTTTGTTGTTGTGTGTTGTAATACAAAAAATAATAAATATTCTCTTTTTCTTCTCTTTCTAATTTGTATATTGCAGTTAGCTTTTGCTTTGGTTTGTATACGCCTCTCTTAATGTAACATTTTTCCCTTTTTGTTTACATATTGATTTTTAATTTGATTGTGATAAATCAATTAGTTAATAATGTCTGTCTGTTGCAAATATAATTGCAATAATCCCAGCAAGACCAGTGAAGACTTTCCTTACTGTTGGCTGTGTGACAATGTAATGCACTTTAAATGTGCTGGTTATACAGTCAAGGTGCGGGATAGCATTGCACAGGGTGGCGGCCTTAAATGGGGCTGTGATTCGTGTCGTGGCTTGGAACTCGAGATGCGAAGTTTTATGAAACGAACTGGGGATGCCTTTAAAACTCTGTCAGCTGGCGTTCATAAGCTCCAAGAAGAGCTTTTGGCGATGGAGGTTCAATTCAGAAGTTCTAAACTTTTGATTGAATCTCCGACCCGAAAGAGGGCCAGATTTCAGGGCGCGTCTCCCAGTCCGTCGGCACTTCGTTCTCTCTCAGTTCCGGCTTTCGACAGCTGATATCGTTTAGGAGTCCTGCTTTGGAAGGTGTGGAGTGTCTTCCCATTTCCCCTGGGGACAGTATCCCACCTACTAACACGATATCATTTGTAGTTTCCGAAGCGTCCGGGCAAACATCCGTTTCCAGGAATATTGCCAATTAAGTAGTTACAAGAGGAGCTAGTAAAGTGTTGGCTGCTTCAGCTGCTGCTGCATCTGCTGTTGCTGCTACTGCTGTGCCTGGCACTTCTAGTTCCCTTGTTGTAGTTCCACCCAAAAGCAAATTTTTATTTCGCGGCTTGATCCCAATACTACTTCTAAAGAAGTCATAGCCTACATCCAGGGCAAAGTTCAAGCACCAAACATTGCTGTGGAAAAGTTCCGTTTTTCATATACTCGGGACATTTCGTCCTTTAAAATAAGTGTCTCCCCAGATCTTTTTGGGCAAATATGTCATAAAGACTTTTGGCCGGAACACCTCATTGTAAAAGAGTATACAATAAAAAAGAAGAATCGGCCTGCTACCTGCCTCTGTGAATAACGTTCCTTCCGGCTCGTCTGCACCTGTTGGCGAGTCAAAAAACTAATTTCGTCCCTAACTCTGGCCTATCAGAACGTACGGGGACTAAAGTCTAAACTCTCTAGACTCTATATACATAGTTTAGCTTTTGACTTTCATATTCTTGCCTTTACTGAGACTTGGCTGAAGCCTGATATTGCCGATGCTTCAATTCTCCCCTCAAAATATTTAATATATAGACATGATCGGACTATCCGTAATGGTGGTGGTGTTTTGATCGCTGTTGATTCGGCGTTCTCGTCTGAAATTGTACAGTCTTTCAATCAGGAGATTGAATTTGTTTGTGTTAAAATTTCTCCTAATTCTTTTTCTGCCTATATTACTTGTTCGTATATTCCACCACAGTCCGACTTGGCAGTATACATTCACCATTTGTAAGCTATTCAACTTGTTTCCTCATATATCTCTGACAAAGACTTGTTTGTTGTTCTGGGAGATTTTAATTTACCTGAGATTGCCGGGACCCTCTCATATGATTCTTTATTACTGTTCCCTCCTCGTCACATTGTTTCATTGTTGGTCTGTTTGAGTTGTCCCTAACTCAAATAAATCCTGTCCGAAATTGTCGGAACAGATCACTAGATCTGGTATTTGTGTTGGATTCTTCCAACTGCGATATTTCCAGGACTGATCCCTTAGTTATCCCTGAAGACAACTTTCATCCAACTCTGGATGTAACCATTGACCTTCCTTTTGGGGTTATTACTCGATATAATAATTCGATGCCTCCAACCCGATGTTTTCGCAAGACAAACTTTACTAAACTTAAAAAACTTTTGTTAACTAATGATTGGACATATCTGTATACTTGCACGGATATGGACTCTGCCATTTCTGTCTTCTATAAAATTCTTGAGTCGTTCTTTGACGTTTGTGTCCCGCGTGTGACTCAAGGATGGTCTGATAAACCTCCTTGGTTCTCCCGTGAGTTATGTAACTTGAAGAACGTAAAATCGAGATGCTATAAAAGATTTAAAAAATCCGGTAAAGCATCGGATTTTTCCCTATACGTAGTTGCTCGATCAAATTTTATTGTGCTGAATTTACAATGCTATAAGGATTATCTTCAGAGATGTAAACTTAGGTTTTCTCGCGATCCTAAGCAATTTTATAAATTCGTTAATGGAAAACGTAAGACATCAGTGCATCCGTCTTACTTGTCTTTCGAAAACAACAAAGCTGACAATGATCAAGCAATTGCTGATATGTTTGCTGATTTTTTCAAAACAACTTATTCCTCTTCGATTTATCAAGCAAATCCTCCCTATCCTTATCACTTGAAATCGTCTAATTGCATTTTAGACCCTGTCTTTGAAGAAAGTTCGGTTCTTAGCGTGCTTAGTTCTGTCAAACCAATATATATACCAGGCTGCGTATTAAGGTTTTGCGCAGAGGCCCTATGTAAGCCAATACTTACGTTGTTTACACTATCCGTTACATATTCCGCCTTCCCGTCCATCTGAAAGGAATCATATATTAATCCTCTTCATAAAAAGGGGAAAAAGTCCGAAGCCTCCAATTATAGGGGTATTTCTAAATTGTCTGCCATACCCGAAGCATTTGAGAAAATAATAACGTCTCAATTGCAGCATTTTTGTAGCTCAATCATTTCGTCATCCCAGCATGGGTTTAAAAAACGTAGATCGACAACTACTAACCTAGTAGAATTTACATCTCACTCAATCAAAGGGTTCAAGACTGCCGTGCAAACTGATGTCATTTATACTGACTTCAGCAAGGCCTTTGACTAATCACACTCTACTTTTATATAAGTTAAATGCACTTGGCATCCCCAGCCTTTTGCTAGATTGGATTCTTCAATATCTTTCTAAGCGTACACAAAAGGTCCTCCTTAAGTCTTCATTTTCTAAGACCATCCAAGTGACTTCTGGAGTACCTCAGGGTAGTCATTTGGGTCCATTGCTATTCACTCTTTTTATAAATGATCTTCCATTGGTAGTGTCACATTCTCGGGTGCTTATGTACGCGGATGATGTTAAGCTTTACCTCAGTTTTAAAGACATATCGTCTTCTTGAAGAAGGAATCGGATCTTAATGATCTTCAGAGTTGGTGTGATACCAACCTATTAAACCTTAACGGCTCTAAATGTAAAGTTATGTCTTTTTATAGATGCACTCCACACTTAGCAAGTTATTATCTTAACGACACTGCCTTAGAGCGGTTAGATATTGTCAATGACTTAAGTGTTCCTCTGGACCATAAATTAACCTTTAATCCTCATATTTCTGCTACAGTTAGTAAAGCTATGAATGTTCTTGGGTTTGTGAAACGATGGTCAAAAGAGTTTGACGATCCGTACACAACCAAACTTCTGTATACTTCATTAATCCGTCCTATCTTAGAGTACGGATCTTGCATATGGTCACCTCAATATGAGACGCACCAAAGTAAAATTGAATCTGTTTAAAAGCAATTTCTGCTATTTGCTCTTCGTGGTCTAAATTGGGATCGCAATGTCAATTTGCCATCATACTCCAGCAGGCTTCTTTTAATCAATCTTCCTTCATTATTTAATCGTAGAGTAATGCTTGGTGCTATCTTTATTCATAACCTTTTAATAGGTGAAATAGACTCTCCTGAGCTATTGAACCAGTTAAACCTATCTGTACCCCGTAGACCTACTAGAAATTTTATTCCTCTATCTTTAAAACATTGTAGTTCTAACTATTCTTTGCATGAACCTTTTCGAGTCCTATGTTCTGATTACAATCTTCTGTATCCCGTAATCAGTTCAGAAGCCTCTCTTTCTCTTGTGAAAACCTCTATTTTAGCACATTTAGCTCGTAATATATATGTAGGGACAACCAAATCGATCCTAAAAACAAGACTATCGCAACATAGATCTGACTATAAACTTCGTCAACACTCCAATGCACCAAAAACGGCACTTATGGCCCACTGTGCCACCAGTGGACATTCCCCAAGTTTTGACGAAGTAAATATAATATACCAAGAACAACATTACAACAAACGTTACACTTTGGAGATACTGCACATAATAAATACCCTGACAATAATAAATATAAGGTAGATACAGACAACTGCGCGCAATTATACAGGCATTTATTAGGGACAAGTCAGTATGTAGCTCCACTTCACAGTGTGCGGACGTGTAAAAATGGTAATGTTAAAGTTAATCACAATTAAATGTTTTTATAGTTGCCCCGAAGACGACCATCGATGAATGGTCGAAATATATCGGAGAAGAATATAAGAACAAACTGGTTATTATTTTATTTTTATTCACCCAACAATTTGACCTCGAGCCGATAAAACATACAACTAACAATCAAAAGGTCGCAAAAATCAACAGTCTACATAAAAAACATTATGACGAACAGAAAAATTACAGTACGAATAAACACCAACCTCTCCCCCTTCCATCCCATTCACAACGGCATCCCTCAGGGCTCGCCACTCTCAGTGATTCTATTTATAATAGCCTACAACAAACTTGCTGTACAGCTCACCCTACACCCAAAATCAGCCTAAGTGCCTACGCAGATGACTTAAACATAATACTTAACCAAAAAAATAGGAAAAATATTAATGTAAACCTAAATCCTATCCTCAGAACCATTCTTAACTGGGCCGAATATTCAGATGCCGAGCTATCCACCACCAAATGCAAACACATGCACGATTGCAGAAAGCACAACTGCATATGCACATTAGAAACAGAAGGTATACAAATACAGAATGTTGTCTCACTAAAAATACTAGGACTTCACTTCACAGCAACTCACGTACACCCTACATCAAGCAATTAATATAATAAAATGTCTCGCAAGTCCAAAATTTAACTGTAACACATCTACACTTATAAACGTCGCTAAAGCAATAATCAACTCCAATGCAGACTATGGACTTCCCATCTATGGGCACTGCCCAAAAAAAACTTTGCGACCTATAAAATCCAACACAGGCCTCAGAATCGCTCTCGGGGCATTCAAAACCACACCCTCACAAAACATTCTATATGAAGCCAGAGTCTCCCCACTAGAAGACAGACGCGATCTACTAACAGCTACCCTTAAAAAACACTGATCACGGCAAAAAATTACCCATTACACAAAATACTAAAAACATACCGACCCCCTAGACGACAACACTATAACTCAACAATAGACCTAATAATAAAATATAGCAGAAACCACAACCTACCCTTTCAGCCCACAAAACTACCTACTCTGACTAGTACTCCGCGAAATGTAGGCCGAATAATCACAGACACGACACTAAGAAACTTTAATAAAAACCAGAGGGCCGGGGATAACTTCGACCGCGTCGAAGTTTGTATACCCTTGCAACTGTTTTGGTAATTCTTTCCTTACCTATAGCCATCAAAGTGTAAAAACGTTTTATCCAAAAAGTCCATTGTTTGCGAAAGAACGGCCTTCAATCTTAGCATAGTATATAACGAACTTTTTCATGAAAGTCACTGTTTTCCACCGATAGTTTCTATGGGAGCTATAAGATATAGTTACCCGATCTTTACCAAATTCGGCACAGTCATTAATAGGTATATTTAACTATCAAATGGTTAATTTGAAAGCAATCCCATTAAAAGTAACGAAGTTATTGACAAAAGTCACTGTTTAGGACCGATCGTTCCTATGGGAGGTATATGATATAGTCACCCGATCTTGACCAAATTTGGCACAGTCGTTTATAGCTGCAATAAACTTACTTGTATTAAATAGCTTAAAAGGTAACGAAGTTGTTGAGAAAAGTCACTGTTCGTGACTTTGACGTTTGTATGGGGATATAATGGTCCGATCCGGCTGAATCTAAGATATACAAACCCTGCAGTATATACAGGCCTACATGCAAAATTTTAGCTCTGTAGCTCTAACGGTCTAGGAGGAGTTCGCATCGATCCAGACGGACGGACAAACGGACGGACGGACGGACATGGCTATTTGAGCTCGTCTCGTCGTGTTGATCAAGAATATATACATATACTTTATATGGTCGGAGATGTTTCCTTCTATGCGTTGCACACTTCTGACCAAAATTAATATACCCTTTTTGCAAGGGTATTAAAAACACATGCCCACAAACATACAGAGCCGAATTCATTCAAATTAACACTATTGACAAGCTTAAATACACATACATCTATTCACATGTATCCCAAAACAACACTACCACTACCTTTGCCATCACAAAAGAAACCGATAGCAGATACCTCTGCTAAAAATGCAGCGAAACAGCCTCTAATAACACAGGAAAACTTTAACGTACAAGACATACAAAAATACTTAAAAAACATATACATACCTCACAAAACTAAAATCCAACATAACCGAAACATCAACCTGATACCAAGCAAAAAATCCACATAAACTAAACAACTACCACATTTTTAAAAAAATCTCAGTATCCCCTCTCGAGAAGAGACCATATAATAATAACCAGCACGGATATGGACTCTGCCATTTCTGTCTTCTATAAAATTCTTGAGTCGTTCTTTGACGTTTGTGTCCCGCGTGTGACTCAAGGATGGTCTGATAAACCTCCTTGGTTCTCCCGTGAGTTATGTAACTTGAAGAACGTAAAATCGAGATACTATAAAAGATTTAAAAAATCCGGTAAAGCATCGGATTTTTCCCTATACGTAGTTGCTCGATCAAATTTTATTGTGCTGAATTCACAATGCTATAAGGATTATCTTCAGAGATGTAAACTTAGGTTTTCTCGCGATCCTAAGCAATTTTATAAATTCGTTAATGGAAAACGTAAGACATCAGTGCATCCGTCTTACTTGTCTTTCGAAAACAACAAAGCTGACAATGATCAGGCAATTGCTGATATGTTTGCTGATTTTTTCAAAACAACTTATTCCTCTTCGATTTATCAGGCAAATCCTCCCTATCCTTATCACTTGAAATCGTCTAATTGCATTTTAGACCCTGTCTTTGAAGAAAGTTCGGTTCTTAGCGTGCTTAGTTCTGTCAAACCAATATATGCACCTGGCCCTGATGGAATACCAGGCTGCGTATTAAGGTTTTGCGCAGAGGCCCTATGTAAGCCAATACTTACGTTGTTTACACTATCCGTTACATATTCCGCCTTCCCGTCCATCTGGAAGGAATCATATATTAATCCTCTTCATAAAAAGGGGAAAAAGTCCGAAGCCTCCAATTATAGGGGTATTTCTAAATTGTCTGCCATACCCAAAGCATTTGAGAAAATAATAACGTCTCAATTGCAGCATTTTTGTAGCTCAATCATTTCGTCATCCCAGCATGGGTTTAAAAAACGTAGATCGACAACTACTAACCTATTAGAATTTACATCTCACTCAATCAAAGGGTTCAAGACTGCCGTGCAAACTGATGTCATTTATACTGACTTCAGCAAGGCCTTTGACTCTGTTAATCACACTCTACTTTTATATAAGTTAAATGCACTTGGCATCCCCAGCCTTTTGCTAGATTGGATTCTTCAATATCTTTCTAAGCGTACACAAAAGGTCCTCCTTAAGTCTTCATTTTCTAAGACCATCCAAGTGACTTCTGGAGTACCTCAGGGTAGTCATTTGGGTCCATTGCTATTCACTCTTTTTATAAATGATCTTCCATTGGTAGTGTCACATTCTCGGGTGCTTATGTACGCGGATGATGTTAAGCTTTACCTCAGTTTTAAAGACATATCGTCTTCTTGAAGAAGGAATCGGATCTTAATGATCTTCAGAGTTGGTGTGATACCAACCTATTAAACCTTAACGGCTCTAAATGTAAAGTTATGTCTTTTTCATGAAAGTCACTGTTTTCCACCGATAGTTTCTATGGGAGCTATAAGATATAGTTACCCGATCTTTACCAAATTCGGCACAGTCATTAATAGGTATATTTAACTATCAAATGGTTAATTTGAAAGCAATCCCATTAAAAGTAACGAAGTTATTGACAAAAGTCACTGTTTAGGACCGATCGTTCCTATGGGAGGTATATGATATAGTCACCCGATCTTGACCAAATTTGGCACAGTCGTTTATAGCTGCAATAAACTTACTTGTATTAAATAGCTTAAAAGGTAACGAAGTTGTTGAGAAAAGTCACTGTTCGTGACTTTGACGTTTGTATGGGGATATAATGGTCCGATCCGGCTGAATCTAAGATATACAAACCCTGCAGTATATACAGGCCTACATGCAAAATTTTAGCTCTGTAGCTCTAACGGTCTAGGAGGAGTTCGCATCGATCCAGACGGACGGACAAACGGACGGACGGACGGACATGGCTATTTGAGCTCGTCTCGTCGTGTTGATCAAGAATATATACATATACTTTATATGGTCGGAGATGTTTCCTTCTATGCGTTGCACACTTCTGACCAAAATTAATATACCCTTTTTGCAAGGGTATTAAAAACACATGCCCACAAACATACAGAGCCGAATTCATTCAAATTAACACTATTGACAAGCTTAAATACACATACATCTATTCACATGTATCCCAAAACAACACTACCACTACCTTTGCCATCACAAAAGAAACCGATAGCAGATACCTCTGCTAAAAATGCAGCGAAACAGCCTCTAATAACACAGGAAAACTTTAACGTACAAGACATACAAAAATACTTAAAAAACATATACATACCTCACAAAACTAAAATCCAACATAACCGAAACATCAACCTGATACCAAGCAAAAAATCCACATAAACTAAACAACTACCACATTTTTAAAAGAATCTCAGTATCCCCTCTCGAGAAGAGACCATATAATAATAACCAGTCTTAGACTCGGACACTCCAAAATAACCCACCACCACATCGATCGATTTCCCCCCACATGCCCCTTTTGCAAGGACACCATATCGATCGAACACATTCTCAGCTTATGCAATACCCTAAATCCTCAAAGACAAGCAATATTAAAAAACACCAACCCTCTCCAATGCTTAGCACAACCCACACCCTCAATCATATCAAACATTCTAAAATACTAAAAAATAACAAAATTTATATCACTACATTTAAGTACTTCCAATTTAATCTAAATAAAGAAAACCACCCCATGTACATTAATACATACTGTAACGATCCTTTCTCGTCCTTCGGGATATCTACAATATCTCTCGGGCTAGGTTCGGCACAACAAAATTTATTTTGTGCCCCGGTGAAATCAGAACAGGTTTGTTTGTTGATTTGGTTTTGTAATACGTTTATTTGCGATCGTTTATGGGCTTGATTGGATATGACAAGTTTCTCTATGGTAGGTCTGGACTTGGACAGCGTTGTCGATTCACTTCGAATCCCTCGTCGTCCCTTCTTGCTTTCCTTTTGCTCCTGTAGCCGTTGCTGGTTGTTGTCTCGGCCTGTACCGTACGTTTGGTTGTTGCTCCACACCTCTGTACCCCTTTCGCTATGCTTGTTGAGATGGCTTTTGCTTTTATGGCTCTGGGACGAATCCCGCAGCTATTATCACGAAGCAGGATATTCCTCAGCACTTGGTAATCGTCAGGATATATAGATCCTGGAATTTCGGCAGTAGGATATATCCTCGTGCCTACCACTGACTTTGGATACTCCTGGAAATGCTTGGCTTCTCTCCAATTCACTCTAGCTTGGGTATGGTGTTCGCTATCCTTATTTAAGGACTCGTTTCTAATGTTTGTTATCCTTATTTAAGGCCTGTGTAATTCCTAGTTTTCTGCTGCTCCTTGTATTTCCTTGATAAGTTCTTAAGGTTACTCGTAAGGCCTTAATTACTTGTTACTTGATCACGACTTGATGACTTGATGCCTTTGGTTGATAGACGTTGCCTTTATATAGGCAGCTCCCACGGCCTCAGGAATATATTGGTGTGGTACCGCTATACAGCTGGTACATTTCCATCGGCCCTCTGCTTTCACCCACGCATCCACTTGTTGCTATGCGTGGTGAAAGTCCCGTAAATCCTTGGCGCATATGTCGACTTTCTCTGTGGCTGCGCGCCCATTTATTCCTTGTCCCTGTCTTTCTCGTTTGTACATATTGACTTGCATCACTTTCTTATGGTGGCGTCGCCTTTCTATTGGCCGCCCATCGTATCCCGTTGACTTTCTCTGCTTTCATCGCTGCCTTTGCCCGTCGCTCCCTTTGATCCACTCGTCATACCCAATTTCGCCCATATTCTCTCCTTATTATATTTACATACATATATATGATAATTGTATTAACTTAAGCTATTGTTTAACAATAATCATCTTGATTAAATTAACATACAAAATCGTTTAATTTCCCATGCAATGCCCTTTCATACGCATATCGTATCTATTAGATAGAGGGCTTCCCCATTGTTCATCCCTCCCCCTTCGGTTCGCATATTCCCCTATCCAATCCACAAACCATCATCGCTTCATACAAAGCATGCATGCCCCGCACCCGTCTCACGGGCTTGCTTGGCCCTCACTTTTATTTTCTCTCGCTCACAAGATTTTGGGCTGCTCGCAATCTAACTGCTTTCGTTCTCATGAGCGTGACGTAGGCAGAGAGTGCGCTATTGGTCACCGGTATTCTCCCTCACGCATAGTGTACGTGTGACATGCGTGTATACTTATTCAGCGTATTCTAATGCATGCATTCATATTTGCCTCTCTGTGCTCTTAATTTGCATAAGTAGGCCAATGCCCCCCGTTTGTGTGCAATTATGCCCTCAAGCCGGGTTCCATTACTCTTATATCGTTGATTTTGTGCATTCTGCCTCCCACGCAACTTCCCGCTTGTACGAAATTGCCAGCGGTCGCCTGTGATTCGATCGAGCCTTGCTTGATCGTACGTCATGAGTTCAACTTGGTTTGATCGTACGTCATAGGTTCGAATTGGTTCGATCGTACGTCATAGGTTCGAGTTGGTTCGATCGAGCCATGTTGGACTTGGCTGCCCATTGCATATGCGTGCATATTGTTTTTTTTGCATTACGTTTCCCACGCATCTTCCCGCTTGTACGAAATCGCCAGCGGTGACGTGTGGTTCGATCGACCCGGTTTGATCGTAAGCCATTCTCTATGACTCGGTTCGATCGACCAGTAGCAGGCTTGGTCGTATATCGTAACTTAGGTTTGTGTCTCGGCTGTATCTTGTATTCGGTGCTTCATTTGTATCGTTTGATTGTGCTGCTGTTTGCTTGTTGTGTGGGATATTATAGTTAATTATAATGTTCCTCACACTCCCCTCCTTCTTCGGGAGGGATTTGCCCTCCCCTGTCCCTTGTACCTTTTGCTTGTTTTATGTATGTGTTTATTTTCATGTATTACCTTTGTTACTTTTCTTTTTTTTTTTTTTTTTTTTTGGCATGTGTTTTACTTGTTTTTGTTTTTGGGACTCAGCTCGCATCTTTTATTGGCCATTTGGCATCTTCTATTGTTGGCGATTACTGAGTATCTTTTCTATATATTTGGCGGATTAGGGCATCTTTTCTTTTGTGCTTTTTTTTTTTTTTTTTTTTTGGCCCGTTCCGCATCTTTTATTCCCCGTTTCCCTTTTTATATTTTTAATTCCAATCCCCCCGCATCTGCTCCTCTGTTTCCCTTTGGAACCATGCTGCCCAGTTCTGCTGTTGCTGCTGTTGTTGTTGCTGCCGTTGTTGCTGCATTGCCAGTGCCAGCCGTTCCCTCGCCCGCTTCAACTGCTCCTCCTCCTCTTGGGCCCTCTCCCATCTCAGCAGCTCTTGTTCTGCCTCTTCCTGCTGCCGTCTCTGCTCCGCCCAGCAATTCATCCAATGATGGTTTGCCGCCCGCGCTTCTTCGCCTGCCCAGTCCGATGGAGGTGAGCTGGCTTCTCCTTCAGCCTCTCCTTCCTCAGCCACAGCCACCTCCTCCGTCTCGCTGGCATCCGATGTTACATCCACCATACGACACGGAGTTGGCGGCCGCGCTGGCTCCCATCTTTGTACCGGCGGCTCCAATTCTTCGTCATCCCGCCACGAGGCATATTCTGGGCTCCGTGCCTCTGCCCTCTCCGACGTGACGCTTTCCCCTTCCATGTCGTCGTCACGCTGCATCATCCCGATTACGTCGTCGATCTCACGCCAAATCGCCTCCTCGTCCGTGTCTACCTCGTGATCATCTTGTCCAGACTCCGATACACTATCCTCGTCTGTTGTGCCTCCGCTCGTGAACCCGCTGTCCACCTCCTCGTCCTCAACGAACTCCTCGTCCGAAGAGGCGACGATGTCTGGATTTACTATGTCCAGATCATCGTCGTCGGACTCCCCTTCGGACTCGTGCCAGTCACCGCGTTCCATATTGGCCCGCGGTGCCGCACCTCGACGAGCTACGCCTTCATCCTGGCCAAAATTTGCATTAAATGCGTTCATGGTTTTTTTGGTTTTTTTTTTTTTTTTATCTTTACTCGCCGAATGATAAACTTTGAGTGTTTCCTGATTATGACAATTGCACGCATGAAACCTCGCCTTTCGGTCATTTCTTTGATATTTACCGATATTTAGGATTTCTCCTCCTTGCCCTTGTTCTCTTGGCATATTTTAAAGCGCCGAGATGCTCCACCATTATATGCATAATAGCATGCGCATGTGTATGTGCATTGCGGTGACTCACCAATACATACGTCATATCGTGCGTATGTGTGGGTGCGTAACATCATGCGCCTGTGTGGGTGCGTTTCCCCTCCCTTTTCGCAGTGTATGCGCATATGTGTTGGTGTTGTCCACATTCGTTCTATCTCTGGTTTTTTTTTTCTATTATGCCTGCATATTGTCTGTATCGTTACGATATTCGGGTATCCGTTGCCAGTTTCTAAATTCGTTTTCGCATGCTTGTATACGTGTCATTACGATATTCGCACATCTTCATTGTGCTCTGCGATGCGGTTTGTGACTTTGCTATAATTTGTTTCTGATGCGATGCGCTTTGAGATTTTCAGCTCTAAGTCATGTTTTGAGTTCTCTGTCCAGCCGGCCGGTCTGTGCAGATTTTCTCGCCGCCATGTCATTCGAGTCGTCCATCCTCATTGCTCATCACTTTTCGTGCCATCTGCTTCTTCGCATATTTGTTGCTTCAGTTGGCTGATATGTGCTTGTCTGGTTTTTTTCGTTTCTTTGTGCCATATTTTGCATATGACCGGAGATGCAAAGCCTATCACTTCATATGGGCCTCCAAACTTTGGTGCCAGCTTTGCTGCGAATCCTTCTGCAGCATTTGACAGGTGGTGTTCTTTTGCCCATACCGTTGCTCCAATCACTGGTCTCCATTCTCTTTGTCTCAGATTGTAATGGCGAGCCTGATCCTGTGCAGCCGTTTCCAGATTTCGCCGTATTAGTTCGAACAGCTCTTGCATTTGTTTTACCTTTGCGTCTGGTGATATCGTTTGCTTCCCTGTGCCTATCGTGACATTATCGTATAGTGCACCCGGCATTCTTGGTTCACGCCCCTGTATTACATACGCTGGCGTGAATCCTGTTGCCTCTGATTGGCTTGTATTCACTGCTAGAGTTATTTCTGGCCAACTTTCATCCCAGTTGCGTTGATTTTCCCCCGTAAACTGAGCAATCATTGTTTTTACTGTTCTATTTGCTCTTTCGGTTGGATTTTCTTGTGACGTGTACGGTGCTGTCAGTTGGTGTTGGCATCCCCATTCTTCTAACATTTTTTTGAATATTCTGCTAGTGAATTGAACTCCATTGTCCGTTATCACCATTTTCGGAGCTCCGAATCGAGATAGTATCCTCTCTCGAAAGGCCTTAACTAGAGTTTCTGCAGTTGCCTTCCGCATCGGTATCAGTTCTGTCCATTTCGAAAACCTGTCAATGATTACTAGTAGCATCGAATTTCCGTGTTTCGATCTTGGCAACGGTCCTACAAAGTCAGCGCATACTGTGGCCCATGGTTCTTCCGGTATTTGTATTAGCATCTTTCCCGCTGCCTGCTGTTGGCTGGGTTTATATTGTTGGCATATCGTACACTTTCCTACAAATGTCCTGATATCTCGTTGCATTCCTGGCCAGTAATACCTTGCTGCGGTCCTGGCAGTAGTTCGCCTGCTCCCTGTATGCCCTGCTGTTGTTGCCGTGTGGTTTTCGGCCATTACTTGATTACGTAGGGTTTTTGGCACCCATAGTTTCCAAGCTACCACTTCTTCTTGGCCTGCTCTGTGCGGAATGTTCCTGTATACCTGACTATTTTCTATGATGTAATCCGGATATTTCTGTGGTTGTTGTTTTATTTTTCCCATTATGTCTTGAATCCACCCACACTCGTTGTTTGCTTGTCTTAATCTGGCACCATTATCTACCATTCTTTTGCACCCTTCCATTGGTTGCCTTGAAAAAGCGTCTGCGACAATGTTTAATTTGCCTTTTCTGTATGCTATTTCGAAATCGTATTGTTGCAGTTCCAGTGCCCATCGGGCTATACGGCCCGTAGGGCTTTCTATGCTATTCAACCACTTCAACGCCATGTGGTCTGTTACCACTTTAAATCGGTATTCTTCAAGGTATGGTTTTAGTTTGCGTATTGCCCATACTATCGCTAGACATTCTTTTTCTGTTGCCGAATAGTTCTTTTCCGCTGGGTTTAATTCTCTTGACAGGTATGATAGCACTCTCTCTCCATCCTCAGTGTTTTGTACCAATATGGCTCCTAATCCCATGTTACTTGCATCCGTCTGGAGCACGAACTTTTTTGTAAAGTCTGGACATGCCAATACCGGGCCACTCGTCAGCCTTTCCTTTACAGCATCGAATGCTGCCTGATGCTCCTCGCTCCAGTGCCACTTTGTTCTCTTCTTTAGTAGTTCGTTCAATGGGTGTGTTAGTGCTGCAAAACCCGGTACGAACCGTCTGTACCAAGATGCCACTCCTAAGTACTGGTATTGCGGCCACCTTTTCTGGGTCCGTTGCAATACCGTTTTCTGTCACCAAGTGGCCTAAAAATTTTAGCTCTTTTCTAAAGAATTGGCACTTCTCGGCATTAATTCTCAAGTTTGCTTCCTTCAATCTCCTGAACACTTCTTGTAGATGATTCATGTGTTCTTCGATTGTTTTGCTCACTATCACAATGTCATCTTGGTATGCGAATGCGTTTGGTATCATTTCTGGGCCAATGACTTGGTCCAGTGCGCGTTCGAAAGTTGCTGATGCTGAGTGTAAACCGAATGGCATTACTTTCCATTGGAATAACCCCTTCCCTGGGACTGTGAATGCCGTCATTGGTCTACTTTTCTCTTCTAACGGAATCTGCCAGTATCCGTCCTTCAGATCTAAGCTGCTTATGAATTTTGCTTCGCGTAGTTGATTCAAGATGTAATCGATGCGTGGCATTATGTATGCATCCTTTATAGATTTTGCGTTAATCTGTCTAAAATCTACGCATAATCTCCATTTGCCTGTCTGTTTCTTTCTCACCATCACTATGGGTGAGCTATATGGGCTTTGCGATGGTTCTATGCATCCCATTGTCAACAGTTCGTCGACCTTTGCATTGATTTCTCCTTGTATTTTCGGGTTTTTCGGGTAATACCTTTGTTTTATTGGGATATCGTCCTTCATCGTTATGCGATGTATCCCCACCTTTGACAGTCCCTTAACTTTCCCTAATTCCTTCAATTCCTGAGTCAGAAAGCTTTGTATTTCTTGCTGATCACTCTTCTGAGTGACCATGATGGATATTCTTTCTACGCGCCTGCCCTGTATTCGCCTTACTGTCGGTATTCGCACTTTGTGGCCTCCACACGATATTTCTGTGTTCATAATCCGGAGGAAATTCCACCCCAATATTAGCGCATCCATTCCTTCTGGCATGACCAGAAATGGCATGTGGATTTCCTTGTGTCCGAATCTCACGCATCCTGTCCATTGCTCTTCAATGTCTCGCACCTTTCCGTCTGCCATGTATACCTGTTTGTGTGTGTTCTCCCATTTTCCCTTATTCCTCACTGTTTCCAATATCTGCTTGCTGATGAAGCTACTCGTGGCTCCGGAGTCAATTGTCGCTTTCATCTGTATTCCTGCTACTTCGATAATCGCTGACTATTGATCCTCTTCTTCTACTAGTTGGCCTATTAGTGGTGAGGAGCTTGTTGGCTGGGTCCCTGCTCGCCCCTGATAGACTGGAACCGCCTTTCGTTTCCCGAACTCCAACAACATTCTTTCGTCCTTTTGCCCACTTTTCCACACTGCCAGCAGAAATTGAGTCTCTGATTGTTGCATTCCCTGGCCCAGTGTCCGGCTCTCCCGCATCTGCGGCACGCCTGATTCGGGTTCAGGACTTTTCCGTCTCGGACGTTCTTGTTTTCTTGGTTTGGTCTCGAATGATTCTCCATGCTGTTGTCCTGGCATCTTCGGCACTGTGTGACTGGTGGCCCGTGATTATTTCCTCCTCTGTGGTTTGATTGGTTGTTATGTGTTCTTTGAGCATTGTTTTCGCGATGGAAATCGAATCGCTCTTGTTCGAGCATCTCGTGTTTTTCTGCCAACTGCATCAGCTCATCTAGATCTCTGACCCTGTGCGGCCGAACGAATATTTTTAGATCTGGAGTGCAATTTTCCAATATGACCTCCAATTGTTCGTACTCTGGTATTTTTAGGGGTCTCAGTCCTTGAAGTACTCGTTTCTGTTTTGCTTGCGATTTTTCACTTGATCAGCCAATTTGTTGAAAAATCCTTTCGGCAAGAAATATTTCCTGAAGCCCTCAACAAATTCCTTCCATGTTCGCCACTGCTTATTGTTTGCGACGTACCATTTGAGTGCCCTATCTTTCAGTAGCTCTGGCATCGCTCTCGGGATCATGTCCAGTTCGATGCCATACATGTCTGCTGACCACTCGATCTGTTCTATGAACTCTAGTGGTCTGGAATTGCCGTCGAATCTGAATGTCCACTCCCTCACTTGTTTTGCCACCTTGGCGTATTCGGTGGTCTTGTTTGTTGTATGTGGTGCCGTTTTCTTGGGGTCTATCGTTTGTCTCCTTATGTCCCTCTTTGTCTCTGCGCTATCTAGGGCTCCTTCGCTTCCCCATCTTGGTGGTAAATATGGAGGGATTGCTAGTGTGGCGATGTTTATTTTCTGGAATTCCTCAGCCTCACTTTCGCATGTTTTTGATGTGCTTGCTATTGTTTTCATTTTTATATTTTTCGAGTACTTTGTTTCCAATCTATTTATTTCCTCCTTCCAGTCTGGGTCCTTTTCATTCCTTTCTATCCACTCGCCTAGCTGTCTCCTCATTTCCTCCACTGTGCCGTTTATCTCGATCCCGATCCTTTGGCCTGTCTGTACCAAATCCTCGTTCTTCATGTGGTAAATCCATCCTTTTCCCATTTTTGATCTTTTTATGATTTATAAACTGTATTTTTATTTCTAAATTTCACCAGTATAGCACGTTGGGCGCCAGTTGTAACGATCCTTTTTCGTCCTTCGGGATATTTATAATATCTCTTGGGCTAGGTTCGGCACAACAAAATTTATTTTGTGCCCCGGTGAAATCAGAACAGGTTTGTTTGTTGATTTGGTTTTGTAATACGTTTATTTGCGATCGTTTATGGGCTTGATTGGATATGACAAGTTTCTCTATGGTAGGTCTGGACTTGGACAGCGTTGTCGATTCACTTCGAATCCCTCGTCGTCCCTTCTTGCTTTCCTTTTGCTCCTGTAGCCGTTGCTGGTTGTTGTCTCGGCCTGTACCGTACGTTTGGTTGTTGCTCCACACCTCTGTACCCCTTTCGCTATGCTTGTTGAGATGGCTTTTGCTTTTATGGCTCTGGGACGAATCCCGCAGCTATTATCACGAAGCAGGATATTCCTCAGCACTTGGTAATCGTCAGGATATATAGATCCTGGAATTTCGGCAGTAGGATATATCCTCGTGCCTGCCACTGACTTTGGATACTCCTGGAAATGCTTGGCTTCTCTCCAATTCACTCTAGCTTGGGTATGGTGTTCGCTATCCTTATTTAAGGACTCGTTTCTAATGTTTGTTATCCTTATTTAAGGCCTGTGTAATTCCTAGTTTTCTGCTGCTCCTTGTATTTCCTTGATAAGTTCTTAAGGTTACTCGTAAGGCCTTAATTACTTGTTACTTGATCACGACTTGATGACTTGATGCCTTTGGTTGATAGACGTTGCCTTTATATAGGCAGCTCCCACGGCCTCAGGAATATATTAGTGTGGTACCGCTATACAGCTGGTACATTTCCATCGGCCCTCTGCTTTCACCCACGCATCCACTTGTTGCTATGCGTGGTGAAAGTCCCGTAAATCCTTGGCGCATATGTCCACTTTCTCTGTGGCTGCGCGCCCATTTATTCCTTGTCCCTGTCTTTCTCGTTTGTACATATTGACTTGCATCACTTTCTTATGGTGGCGTCGCCTTTCTATTGGCCGCCCATCGTATCCCGTTGACTTTCTCTGCTTTCATCGCTGCCTTTGCCCGTCGCTCCCTTTGATCCACTCGTCATACCCAATTTCGCCCATATTCTCTCCTTATTATATTTACATACATATATATGATAATTGTATTAACTTAAGCTATTGTTTAACAATAATCATCTTGATTAAATTAACATACAAAATCGTTTAATTTCCCATGCAATGCCCTTTCATACGCATATCGTATCTATTAGATAGAGGGCTTCCCCATTGTTCATCCCTCCCCCTTCGGTTCGCATATTCCCCTATCCAATCCACAAACCATCATCGCTTCATACAAAGCATGCATGCCCCGCACCCGTCTTACGGGCTTGCTTGGCCCTCACTTTTATTTTCTCTCGCTCACAAGATTTTGGGCTGCTCGCAATCTAACTGCTTTCGTTCTCATGAGCGTGACGTAGGCAGAGAGTGCGCTATTGGTCACCGGTATTCTCCCTCACGCATAGTGTACGTGTGACATGCGTGTATACTTATTCAGCGTATTCTAATGCATGCATTCATATTTGCCTCTCTGTGCTCTTAATTTGCATAAGTAGGCCAATGCCCCCGTTTGTGTGCAATTATGCCCTCAAGCCGGGTTCCATTACTCTTATATCGTTGATTTTGTGCATTCTGCCTCCCACGCAACTTCCCGCTTGTACGAAATTGCCAGCGGTCGCCTGTGATTCGATCGAGCCTTGCTTGATCGTACGTCATGAGTTCAACTTGGTTTGATCGTACGTCATAGGTTCGAATTGGTTCGATCGTACGTCATAGGTTCGAGTTGGTTCGATCGAGCCATGTTGGACTTGGCTGCCCATTGCATATGCGTGCATATTGTTTTTTTTGCATTACGTTTCCCACGCATCTTCCCGCTTGTACGAAATCGCCAGCGGTGACGTGTGGTTCGATCGACCCGGTTTGATCGTAAGCCATTCTCTATGACTCGGTTCGATCGACCAGTAGCAGGCTTGGTCGTATATCGTAACTTAGGTTTGTGTCTCGGCTGTATCTTGTATTCGGTGCTTCATTTGTATCGTTGGATTGTGCTGCTGTTTGCTTGTTGTGTGGGATATTATAGTTAATTATAATGTTCCTCACAATACATATAGGTACATATGTAAATACAAGAATTAGTACTACCCTTCAGTACGAAATGTCGCGGGGACAAAATCGCCGCATATTCAAAGCCACTGACGTCGGCAGAAAAAAATTCTGCCAGCTGATTTCATGATGAGATTAGCCTACGGCACCCAAACGATCTAATGTCGTCATGTCGTCAATCAAAAGCAACAATGTTTCTTATTCTCATTAAAAAAAATTAATAAAACCAGAGGGCCACGTCGAAGTTTGTATACCCTTGCAACTGTTTTGGTAATTTTTTCCTTACCTAGCCATCAAAGTGTAAAAACGTTTTATCTAAAAAGTCTAATGTCTGCGAAAGAACGGCCTTCAATCTTGCCATAGGATATAACGAACTTTTTCATGAAAGTCACTGTTTTCCATCGATCGTTTCTATGGCAGCTATATGATATAGTTACCCGATCTTTACCAAATCCGGCACAGTCATTAACAGGTATATTTTACTATCAAATGTTTAATTTGAAAGCAATCGCAAATTTGGCACAGAAAATAGCGAAGTTATTCAGAAAAGTCACTGTTCGTGACTTTGACGTCTGTATGGGAGCTATATGATAAAGTGCTCCGATCCGGCTGAATCCGAGATATACAACCCCTGCAGTATGTATATACAAGCCTACATGCAAAATTTCAGCTCTCTCAGCGTCGATCCAGACGGACGGACGGACGGACATTTCTATTTGAACTCGTCTTGTCGTGCTGATCAAGAATATATATACTTCATATTATCGGAGATGCTTCCTTCTATGCGTTGCACACTTCTGACCAAAATTAATATACCCTTTTTACAAGGGTATAAAAAATTAGACAAGAAGTACAGCAGTAAAGAATACTTTATGTGCTTTACTTTGTTCGTCTGTGCATTGTTGTTGCTACTCTTTTCTCCCATTTCTACACGCCGCGCTTTGTTCTTTTGGTTTCTTTGTGCATTTGCGATTGATTTTCGTAAGGGCGAGCTAGTTCAAATTTTTTCATAAAATTTGGAGTGATTTTTTCCAATTCCGTGTATACAGCATTTAAGGTAAGTGTTATAAAGATAATATGCACTTTTCATTCTCTACTAAAATTTTGTTCTTTTCAGAATCCATCCAAAATTCGATTCCGGGTGAGCAGGCGGAGAATGTACTAAGATATTATTTGACTTGTGCCAAAAACAATAATACAACCAACGAGCAAAACACTATACATAAAAAGTGAGAAAAATGTAAACATAATAATAATTAAACTTATTTATTTATTTATTTATTTATTTATTTATTTATTTACGTCAACTAAGTCAGCAGTCGACGAAAAAGCTTAAGCTAAAATACAAATAGTAATTAATTCATTAAGGTAGCTTAGCTATATGCACAACATCCCCGACCCGATGGAGGTGTTTTATTTGCAACAAGGTGCCAGCTATGCCCCGATTCACAGCCAATGTGGTCAGGGATGAGTTGCAGCCAATCAAATATCCAGTCCAGAATACTTTCAGTGGTTACGCTGTAGATAATTAAAAAGTATAGCGGGAAGAGAAGTGACAGATAGATGAGGAGAAATAAGGTGAGAAAGGTTGTTAAAAGATTGGCAAAGAACACGAAGAGGTTCGTGAAGAGAGTAGTTAGTCAAACATCTACTAAGGTGAAGAGGAAAAAAGTTTCTGGTCCGACGTGAGGGAACACAAAAATATAGCGTATCTAGTAAATTGGTAGAACTGACTTCGCCGTTGACTACTTTATGTAGAAAGAGAATCCCAAATACGAGCCTACGGTTGTAAAGTGAAGGAAGATTAATAAGAAGAAGTCTGTCAGAATAAGAAGGCAGGCGAAGTCTCGGGTCCCAATTAAGACCGCGTAACGCAAACTTAAGGAATTGCTTCTGTACCGATTCAATACTACGCTGGTGAACATCATATTGAGGGTTCCACACTGGTGAGCAATATTCTAGAGTAGGGCGAACTAACGAAGTGTATAAAACCTTTGTCACATATGGATCATCAAATTCTTTGGCCCAACGTTTAATGAAGCCAAGAAGACTGCATGCTCTATTAACAATTGAAGATATATGAATATTAAAAGAAAGTTTTGGGTCAAACATAACGCCTAAGTCTTTAAATGATGGTACACAATCTAACAGAACAGACTTAATAGAGTATTGAGCTAGGAACGGCGACAAACGACTGAAAGTCATAAAAGAGCATTTAGAGGCATTAAGGTGTAATTTATTAACGTAACACCAAACACAGAACGCATCGAGATCTGATTGCAAGTACTGTTGGAAAGAAGGATCATTATATGAATAGCAAATCTTCACGTCATCCGCAAACATGAGCACGCGTGAATGAGCCAAGGCCAAAGGCAAATCGTTTATAAACAAGGTAAATAACAGTGGGCCCAGATGACTGCCTTGGGGGACACCTGACGTAACTCGAACAGTTTTAGATATCGAGGAACGAAAAGACACCTTTTGGGTTCTGCCAATAAGATACGACTTTAACCAAGCCAATAGTTTCGGGGAAAAACCCATGATGTTAAGTTTCATGAGAAGCAAGGAATGATCAACCGTATCGAAAGCCTTACTAAAGTCAGTATAAATAACATCAGTTTGACACTTTTTACGGAAGCCATGGTGTACAAGGGTAGTCAATTCTAAAAGGTTGGTAAGCGACGAATGACCTTTCATGAAGCCATGCTGACACGGAGAAATAGCGGATCTGGATAGGTGTTCAAGGGAAGACGTAATAATTTTCTCAAACAGCTTAGGTATTGCCGAAAGTTTGGCAATGCCACGGTAGTTAGAAATATCCGATTTGTTACCCTTTTTAAAAAGCGGAATAATAAAAGACTCCTTCCAAATATCAGGGAAGCGACAAGTCTCACTCGATATAAAGAATAACCGAGATAAAGGCTTAGATAGGGAAATCGAACACATTTTAAGGATGCAACTAGGTATATTATCAGGCCCGGGTACGAAGGAAGACGTCATAGATGACAAGCTAGAGATAATACAGTCTTCAGTAATATTAGGAAAAAACATACAATTTAAATGTGGAATTGTGAAGGGATAAGGTGTGGGATCCGAAGCAGTAGAAGAATAAGTCGACTGAAAGAATTTAGCAAACAGATCTGCAATATCTGAATCACAATTAGCAGTCTGGTCATTAAGTCTGAAGGTGGAAGGTAGTAAATTAGAGCGTCTTTTGGAATTAACAAAGTTATAAAATCTTTTGGGGTTCTTATAAAATTCAACCTTACAGCGAACGATATAATTATTGTAGCATTGAGTATTTAAAAGGCAAAATTGAGATTTGGCTACACAATAATTTGCATAGTCAAGTCGCGAACCAGTTTTTTTAAAATCTTTTAAAATATCTCGATTTAATGTTACGGAGATTAGAGAGCCTACGTGTGAACCAGACTGGCGCACTGGAGACGGTAGAGACATTCACATAAGGAACGCATTTATCAATTAGAGAATTAAGAGCAGAGTAGAAAAAATTTACTGCACAATCTATATCACAGCACTCAAATAGAAATGACCAATCAAAAGAGAAAATAAGGCTGTTAAGAAGATTGAAATTTGTTTTACGAAAACATCTGCGACGAGAATTTGAGATGTTATTGAATGAATTATTAACGGAATTGTAAGAAATAGTAATTTCAATGGTAGGGTGATAAGTATCTTCAGGCTTCACTAGGGGCTGTGTTTGTGATACAGCACTAACAGTGGGATCAGAGACAAAAACAAGATCGAGGATTCTTTTAGAAGAGTTAAGAAAAGAATTCAACTGATATAGCGGACATTCAAGTAGGCTATCAAGAAAAACATGTTGAGATGAAGGAATTAAGAAAGATAGATTATCATCAGCAAGCCAAGAAACATTAGGCAAGTTAAAATCACCTAAAGCTATAAAAAAATCACGATCTTTAAGACGACTAAAAATAGTTCGCAAAGCATCAGCATGGTGCATGTAGATCATCATATCAGAAGCTGGAGGAATGTATGAACAAGAGATATATAAGCTAAAGTTAGAACATGTAACTTCGACGCAAATAACCTCAACACCTAAGGGGAGATCAATCGGCACAACACTTGAGCACAGATTCGAGTTGACTGCAATGAGTACTCCGCCGCCACGACGACCAACACGATCAAGCCTATAAGAAATAAAGTTATTAGAAAGAATTTCATTATCCAAAACAGAGGAGTTAAGCCAAGTTTCAGAGAAAGCTAATATGTCAGCCGAAAAGGTTTGGCTATCGCAGAATAGTTTCGAGAGCTTGGTAAGAAGTCCTCTTACATTTTGATAGTGAATGCAAAGACTAGACGTTATTAGTTTTTTGAAGCAGAAGATACATTAGGAAGGTGGACAGGCAAAGGGCGGGAGCGCTTATTGGGCGCAAATTCGTGTACAACTAGGCCCTCTGGCCAAAAGTTAGGGTCAACCATAGCTGAGAAATACTCATTTGGCACAGTAATTTTAAAAGAGGAGATTTCGCGAGGCCTAGAAAACTTAAACTTTTGAATTAAAACCTTAGCAGGGCATATATTACCAATGTAAGCTGCCACAGACGATTCAGAAGTATCTGGAGCAAGCCTAGAGATAAATAATTGTTTACGATGAGGCACTACAGTTAGTGGAGGCGGAGGAGCATTGGGATCCGCAAGTGATTGAAAGCCAGCATGATCCAGTAATTGATCAGAGTTCCCGTGAGGGATAGATTGAGGTACACCAGGGCTTGTAGTGGGTACATCAATCTGAAAAGAAGAGCATAAAGAGGGACAAGAAGATGGTGTAGGCGAAAGTAAAATGGGAGAAGATGTAATAGAAAGTGCGGGCGACTGCTTATGAGGCAACTCAAGGGTACATTTCTTGGGCAATTCCTTAGAAGGTGGATCAAACTTGAATTGCGACAATAAATTTATGCTAGAGTCACACTCATAAGACAGCTGTTTGGCCATTTTATTTAGAGAAAGAAACTTTAAACGAAGATCCCTGTACATTCGGCTAAAATCAAGCTGCTGGCTGGCACAAGATGGGCAAGTCCAGCGCATTAAGCCAAGCTCAGGCTTAGACACAGACAAACCAGAAAATTTGTCGTAATCACGGCCGTTGAGGCCAGCACATTTTAAGTGAATAAGATTGTCGCAAAGCCAACACGATATTGCTCTATACTGATCGTCAAAACGATCAGAATGCTTGCAATTGGGTAGACAACAAGCCATTGAAAAGCCAAAATAAACACAAGGCAAAAAAAAAACAACAAAAAAATATATATAAAAATTTAAATAAACTGCACAAAGATAATTATCGATAAAAAATCAATAATTACAAATAAAACAAAGAGACAGCTAGAGTACACAGCACAAGAGAGAGTGCAAGAACAGTTATAAGACGAGCTTTGAGAGGCGGCCTTAGAAAAGTAATTACGCGGGAGGGAAGCTGAGCACAAGCACAAAGCAGAGAGAACAACAAAACCACTAGCACTGATGGTATGATGGGGGCGATGAGGGGAGCAACTGCAGAAGCAATGACGGGAGAGAACAATAAGAAAAAAATAAAAACAATTTAGATGCACCAAACACTAATCACAAAAAAGAAAAAAACAAAACTGTTTAATTTGGCGAATTATGCAAATAAAACACAAGGGTTTCAAGCAAATGACACCACCGAAAACGAAAACAAACTAGGCACAATTAAAAATTGGGAAAAAACAATATATATTAATAAAACTCAGGAGCTAAGCAAAAACACGACCGTCACGTCAGAGAGCAGAAGCTTAATTTAATATCTTACAGAAATAGAAATAAAATAAATATAAGTAATTATGTTATCAAATAAAATCTAATGCATGTTAAACAACTAAATCAAATCAAGGTTTTATTTATTTTTGGGAAAATGCGATATGTCGCCGCAACGTCGATTGTAAATCCGAGCTATAATTTTGCTGGGACATTGCGTCGACATGTCGCAGCAACTTCGATTGAAAATTCAAACACTATTTTGCTCAGACATTCCGGCGAAATGTCGCCGCAAGTTCCGTTGAACGCAGGAGCAATAGTTTTGCTCGATTTTTCGGCGACATGTCGCCGCAAGTTCCGTTGATCACACGAGCGAATTGGTATTCGTCTTCAGCGGAAATTTCGGCGACATTATCGCCGGAATATCGAGAAAATGTCCGCTAAGCGCTATGACAATTCTAAATGTTGCCGCAAAATTGTATGGCGTGTCCCTTAAAATTTCGAGGCGATATCTGACAAATCGACTCGGATTTTCAGAGGAATTTGCGGCGTCCGGTACTGAAGGGTATTAAGAGAACTTATACATAAATACACACAACCTAGAGCTGAACGCCTTTGCTGCCATAGCCACGTAATAAGCTAGCTTTTAATTTTATATTACTAAGTTAGCTCTAAATAAATAAATAAAATGATATATGACTGTTTTTTTTTTTAAATGATTACTTTGTTATATTATAAATCAAGGGTGGGCACGAAAATTTAACTTGGGAGCCAGAGCATCAGAAGCAGAGGCTGGGCAGAGAAAAAGGTCATTTTTGGTCTCGACGCACACAAAAATTTGTGTGTCGTCGTCGAACTAGTAGACAGAGGGATGGACAAGTCCCGAATTTTGCGGAGAGGGGGAAAAAGGTCGCGATCTCGAGCTCGCAGCTTGTTGACAGAGGGACGGACAAGTCCCGAATTTTGCGGAGAGGGGGAAAAAGGTCGCGATCTCGTGCTCGCAGCTTGTTGACAGAGGGACGGACAAGTCCCGAATTTTGCGGGGAAGGGGAAAAAGACTTTTTTCTCTGCCCAGCCTCTGCCGGTAAAGAGCCACGGGAGCCCATCCTTGCTATAAATGTAAGATTTTCACAACCCTGGAAACTACCTTCGATCTTTATATGGTTTGATATAGAAAATCTTAATTCACTTTGCGTTGTTTCGATTTGCGTTGTATTTTTTTTGGAACGTATCCTAGATCTCGCTTTGCGTTTAGCAAAGCAATCATTTAGAAAAAAAAACACAATTTTACATATATCATTTTATTTCATGTTATTATAGATTATAATTTATATTCACATCTACCGCCTGGGACACATTAAGACTCCTTTCGCTGTCACGATCGTTTTTTAATAAAATCTCCATATCTTCGTCAATCAAACACATTGCTTCGGAAATTTGTTTGGAGGTTAAGTTTTGTTTCTTGGAGTTTTCTAAGCGGTCACAGTCATCTTTTTCATTAGCGATATTCAATTCCAGTTGGAAAAGTTCATTATTCGAGAATTCTTGGCTGTGCAAGGCTAGCAATTCATTTATGTCAGCCTCCTCCATACCTTAAAAATTTAACTTTTTGGCACAATTCGAAAATTCATGTCAAACAACTGGTGTATCATCAATTTCCTCCGTACGTTTTTTGTGAACACATTCAGGCCATATTTTGCGCCAAACACCATTCATGCAAGAAGGTTTTTTCTCCTGCCACGAATCGGATATAATTTCTATGGCTTTCATAATGTTGAAATTTTCTCAAAACTATAGCTTAGTAGGTTTATCTTGTCTATCAGTCTCACTTATAAGATTTAATTTAACGAGTCTTGGGCAATGCAAAAAATAGTGCTAATTGATCAGCGACGCAAGTTCGAAAAAACGCAAAGCGAGGTCTAGATGTATATAAGATTCTTAACGGTACTTAAAGCTAAACATTATGGTTAAGTTCTAATTACTTATAATGTATCCCTAAAAGTATGTCGCCTAATGCTATCCCTAAAAGTATACTACACCTCCTTTTTTTAAAGAAGAAAAATATTTATATTTATATCCTTGCAGAAGGTATTATAAAATTGGTCAGATGTTTGTAACGCATAGAAGGAGACGTATATATATTCTTGATCAGCATGAGAAGCTGAGTCAATATAGCCATGTCTGTCTCTCCGTCCATCCGTCTGTGCAATTCAACTTCACGCTGGCATCTTAAGAGTTATCGGAATAAAATTTGATATTTGAGCTACTTTTAGCCCGGAGCTGATAAAATATGAAAATTGGCAGGATCGGACTCCAATACGATAGTATTGGATATAAAATGTCAGATCCCAAAATTTGAACCTGATCGGATAAATGAAACACAAGTTACAGTCAATATAAATCGGTTCAAGCGCTGCATGCTGCCTACTACGTCATTATCAAATAAACAGAGCATATGCATACACACACAGACGCAACGCTACAGGAATTGTATGTGTATGCGTGCCGTGCTTTGCTTAGGGAATGATGGAAGAAGAAGAAAAAATTGTAGTAAAAAGAGTATTAATTTGAATGTTTTGTTTGTGTGTTGATGAATTGAGTTGCAGGGAAAAAAAAAATTAAAATGTAAAAATATAATTGCCAAGGACTGCAAGGGTATAAAAACTTCGGCATTGCCAAAGTTAGCCTCTTTGATATTTTTTTCTTATATTTTATTTATTGTACCTACTGTTTGCTTGGTGTTTTTACTATCAGTTATTACTATGTTATTATTAGGACCTATGCTCTGTATTTTATATTTGTCTGTGTATTTGTTTTCCAATTTATATCATGTCTCATTTTTTTAAAAGTGTTTCTTGTTCTTCAGTTAGTAATACTTTTTTCTGTTTTTATAAAATGTTTCTTTTTGTAATGCCTTAAATTTTTCGATAGGAAGTTTTGCTCTATTTTGTGCTATTTGCAATTTAATTTTATTTCTTTATTGAAGTCATCAATGTTGTAAATGGGATCTACAGTCTCAGATGAAAAAGGGATAGTCTTAGGATGTTTCGCAAAGACTAGTTCAGAAGGTAATAAACCATGTACGATGGATGGAGTGGTGTTAAAGCAATATATGAAGTATGCTAGATATTCATCCCAATCGTCCTTTTTAATGTATATATATGACTTGATGTACTCATTGAAAGTTCCATGTCTCCTCCAAGAGTTTGATGATTTTGAGCCGTGGATACAATTGTTCCATACACCCATAGGGTGAAATGGTATATTAAAGTCGCCAAAATGTATGTAACAGGCAGAAGGAAGCTTTTCCGACACCATAAAGTAAATATATTCTTGATCAGGATCAACAGCCTATTCGATATAGACATGTCTGTCCGTCCGTTCGTCCGTCCGTCTGTCTGTATGAACACGTAGATCTCAGAGACTATGAGAGCTAGAGTCATGGTGGTAAAGTGTATTTCCAATGTTTGCCACGCCCCCCTCCGCACACGAAATTTAAACAAATTTGATTTTCTTAAAGACTATAATAGCTAAAGACATCAAATTTGGTATGATTAATCCTTTAGTAAGCGCGCAGAAATTTGTTGCAAAAACATTTTGCCACGCCCCCTCCGCCCACGCAATTGAAACAAAACCGATTTTCTTAAAGACTGTAATAGCTAGAGACACCAAATTTGGTATGTATATTTTTGTTTAATAAATGCGCATATTTTGTATATGCAAAGATTTTGCCATGCCCCTTTCCGACCCCGTAATTTGAAAAACTCAATCGAGTTTTTCTACTTTTTGTAATCAAATTTGGCACACTTGAATTTGATACTTATACCAAGCAAAATACCAAATTTGATCAAATTCGGACTAAAAATAGCCAAGTTATGCATATAAACATTTTTCCATAAGGCCGGATTTGGCCGTTGGCTGGTGGGGGCGCTAGGGTGCTCGTAAGCTTGCGTGAGCGAGATACTGAGATATGCTTCTAAAAATGATGTAATCACAACTTTTGAAAAAAAAAAAACGGAAATGGATTTGTTATTAAAAATTTTAAATATTTGTTTTACTGGTGTATGGTATACCTAAGTCGGCGAGACGACTTACTTACTTTATTTTAGTTATGTCAAAATTTTTTCAGAGTTCTATTAGTTATGAATTCATATATTCTGTTCCCATATCTGTTGGAATTGTTTGAATTGAGCCGTAAATTAAAACAAATTTTTAAATATTGCCTTTGCACTTTTGTTTGGTATTGGTATTGGAAAGCATTAGGCCACACACTTTTAGGGATACATTTTAAGTAATTAGAACTTAAGCATAATGTTTAACTTGAAGTATCGTTAAGGATATTATATAATAAAATTGTCACTCATCGAAGTCGGTCGTGTTTTTTTTTTGCGCTCTCGCTTAATTACTGTCTTTCGTTCTTTCGTGAAGTTTATTTATAATATTCAAATTCATTGCTATTTTTAATAAACGCATTACTCATGGCGAAGTTTGGGTTAAATTTATTGACATTTATTAATATTAATATTTATTAATATCAAAACTTTAAAAAACGCAAATATAATTTTGTTGTTGCGCTGCTTAGTTTTTGATTTCGTTCTATTTTTCGCTCCCACCCGCGCTCTCAATTTACACTTCCTAGTTTGTTTTTGTTTGTGTTGTGTTGGTGGTCTCTATTCTTTTGTTTTCTCGCGCTCGCGGCCGTTAACTTCGCGCTTGTGACAAGTTTTTGTTGTTGTGTATTTTAATACAAAAAAAAAATAAAATAAAAACTATTCTCTTTTTTTTGTGTTTTCTCTTTCTAATTTGCTATTTTGCTATTTTTAATAAACGCATTACTCATGGCGAAGTTTGGGTTAAATTTATTAACATTTATTAATATTAATATTTATTAATATCAAAACTTTAAAAAACGCAAATATAATTTTTTTGTTGCGCTGCTTAGTTTTTGATTTCCTTCTATTTTTCGCTCCCATCCGCGCTCTCAATTTACAGTTCCTAGTTTGTTTTTGTTTGTGTGGTGTTGGTGGTCTCTATTCTTTTGTTTTCTCGCGCTCGCGGCCGTTAACTTCGCGCTTGTGACAAGTTTTTGTTGTTGTGTATTTTAATACAAAAAAAAAATAAAATAAAAACTATTCTCTTTTTTTTGTGTTTTCTCTTTCTAATTTGCTATTTTGCTATTTTTAATAAACGCATTACTCATGGCGAAGTTTGGGTTAAATTTATTAACATTTATTAATATTAATATTTATTAATATCAAAACTTTAAAAAACGCAAATATAATTTTTTTGTTGCGCTGCTTAGTTTTTGATTTCCTTCTATTTTTCGCTCCCATCCGCGCTCTCAATTTACAGTTCCTAGTTTGTTTTTGTTTGTGTGGTGTTGGTGGTCTCTATTCTTTTGTTTTCTCGCGCTCGTGGCCGTTAACTTCGCGCTTGTGACAAGTTTTTGTTGTTGTGTATTTTAATACAGAAAAAAATAAAATAAAAACTATTCTCTTTTTTTGTGTTTTCTCTTTCTAATTTGCATATTGCAGTTAGCTTTTGCTTTGGTTTGTATTCGCTTCTCTTAACATATATATATATATATACATATGTATATATACAATTTTCCCTTTTTATTTGCATATTGATTTATAATTTGTTTTTGATAAATCAACTTTTTAATAATGTCTGTCTGTTGCAAATATAATTGCAATAATCCCAGCAAGACCAGTGAAGACTTTCTTTACTGTTGGCTGTTTGATAATGTACTGCATTTAAAATGTGCTGGTTACACAGTCAAGGTGCGGGATAAAATTGGCGGCCTTAAATGGGGCTGTGATTGGTGTGGCTTGAAGCTCAAGATGCGAAGTTTTATGAAACGGACTGGGGATGCGTTTAAAACCCTGGCTGGCGTTCATAAGAAGAGCTTTTGGCGATGGACGTTCAATTCAAACCTAAAGTTTTGATTGAATCTCCGACGCGAAAGAGACCCAGGTTTCAGAGCGGAAGGAATCATATATAATTCCTTTTCATAAAAAGGGGAAAAAATCCAAGGCCTCCAATTATAGGGGTATTTCTAAATTGTCTGCCATACCCAAAGCATTTGAGACAACAATAACATCTCAACTGCAGCATATAAGTCAAACGTACTTGGCATCCCCAGTCTTTTGCTAGATTGGATTCTTCAATATCTTTCTAAGTCTTCATTAACTAAGACCTATGCAGTACCTCAGGCTAGTCATTTGGGTCCTTTGCTATTCACTCGTTTTATAAATGATCTTCCATTGGTAGTGCCACATTCTCGGGTGCTTATGTACGCGGATGATGTTAAGCTATACCTCAGTTTTAAAGACATATCGTCTTCTTGCCTACTTCAATCGGATCGTAATAATCTTCTAAATTGGTGTGAAACCATCTTACTAAACCTTAACGGCTCTAAATGTAAGGTTATGTCTTTTTATAGATGCACTTAGCAACTTATTATCTTAACGACACTGCCTTAGTGCGGTTAGATATTGTCAATGACTTAGGTGTTCTTATGGACCATAAATTTACCTTTAATCCTCATATTTCTGCTACAGTTAGTAAAGCTATGAATGTTCTTGGGCTTGTGAAACGATGGTCAAAAGAGTTTGACGATCCGTACACAACCAAACTTCTGTATACTTTATTAATCCGTCCTATCTTAGAGTACGGATCTTGCATATGGTCACCTCAATATGAGACCCACCAAAGTAAAATTAGATCTGTTCAAAGGCAATTTCTGCTTTTTGCTCTTCGTGGTCTAAATTAAGACCGCAATGTAAATTTGCCATCATACTCCAGTAGGCTTCTTTTAATCAAACTTCTTCTTTAATTAATCATGGAGTAATGCTTTGTGCTATCTTTATTCATAAACTTTTAATAGGTGAAATAGACTCTCCTGAGCTATTGAACCAGTTAAACCTATCTGTACCCCGTGGACCTACTAGAAATTTTATTCCTCTATTCCTAAAACACTGTATTTCTAACTATTCTTAGCATGAACATTTTAGAGTCTTATGTTCTGATTACAATCTTCTGTAAGCAGATCAGAAGCCTCTATTTCTCTTGTGAAAACCTCTATTTTAGCACATTACGAGCTAAATTAGCTGTAGTTAATTATATTTTTAACTGTTTGTCCGTTTTGTTTGTATTTGTCCACGCGATCGTGCCGTCCGATATACGGCTGCGCCCCACGGTCGGTCGGGCGGGAGGTGGACAGAGCTCTGCTGGGCTTGCGCGAAACAGGCTATGTCCTGGTGTCGTATGGGCCACTTGAACGTCAACGTCCAGACAATATACAAGGATATTAGCCATAAGACTCCATGTAATTTGTCCCTATTTTCATACCGGGCTTGCGGCCCCATAAATTGCTTCAAGTCAAAAATTTTTATCGCCTATTTAAGTGTGCACAAGCGTAACATGAGCTAGAACGCTGACCAAGCACTTTGATGCAAGCGCTCCAACAACTCCCACTTCCACTATCCCTCTCTTTTGTAGCTGTCACAGAAGTAGCAGCGTAAGAATATATAGGTAAGCACAGCTTAATCAAAAGAATACTTTTTAATAAAGAATCAATCTGAAAAATATAACGAAGAGACACTGACGTGTCCGTCTGGATAATTAATTCACATAATAAAGGAACCCGCTCCTTGCCCTCATCACAACAGATAGTGGATTCAACGATGGCACTTTCGCCTTGGAGGCCACGAAGCTGAGGTAGGCGTATGCGTAGATAGCAGACTACTGTGTATGCCAATTCGATGGCGTCGACGAACGTGTATAACTAGACATGATGGATTTGATCACTGCTGTTGAAATAACATCTCGGGATGTTCAAGCCGGCGATTGTTGTAAGGATCCGTTTCCATCGTATCCATTTGGGTAACAATGCGTCGGGTAAACCAACGTCCCAGCCAATGCCGCTTCTCCAGACTTCCTGCAGTAGAATTTTCAACTCTATTGAAAAACTTGAAATGAAGTCCAGTGGGTCGTACATTGACATGAGTATTTGCAAGAGCTCGCGTTTGGTTGGTGTTTTGTCGCTGTTCAAAACGTTGCGCTTCAGCCTGGCGAACTTACAGATGAATGTATATACGTTGGAGTTCGGTATCCAATATAAGCTGAGTATCTTTTCTGTGGCGGTGATTTCGACAGCATCGAGTAGCAGCGAATCGCTTTTTAGTATTCGTAGGACCTCCTTTGAGTTCGAAGACCAATTGCGTATGTGGAAACCACCTGCTTAAGTTCGAAGACCAATTGCGTATGTGGAAACCACCTGCTGCGTGGATATCTCTGTCTTGAGTTGCGATGACGTAGACGTTAGTCTCTTACCTCACGGATTTGTTGTCAAACCAAAGAAACCTTTGCGCATGGGTATCTGCTGGTCTCACTCTGATCTGGTGGAACATCTCAGCGATATCGCCACATACACTCGCAATGAAAGTAACAATGAAAGTAATCATTCAGGGCCTTGCCGCCGGACTGGACGGCTCCATCCCATACAAGGCGGATCTTCTCTCGTTTATTTGGATTTTTTTTATAAAATTTGGTAGATACCACGTCCGTCTGTTTGGTGCAGCTATTTCCTCCGGCGTCAGCATGGGAGCGTAGCCCTTTCCGACGAGGTTTTCGACTTCGCTGGTGATTTGCTCCTTCAATCACAAACGCAGGTTGTCGGGAAAATTTGCTTTGTAGGCATTTTAGTGCGTTTGCGTAGATATCAGGCAATAAAACTTCAGGGTCTTTGCACATTAGACCGACTTCGTAACTGGCAATCTTCAATTCGCGTGTTGTACCGTTGGTCCATTTTAGGCATAGTGGATCTGGAACGCCTTTTAAGCCGAGTTGCTTAAAGATATTGTTGTCGATGAGCGTTAGTGCCGATCCCTCGTCTAGCAATGTGTTAGTTACTTTCGTTTTATTAATGTATTTGTATTGGAATGACACGGAATTAGGTTGAACCAGACTCTCTGGGTCGTTTGATGTGCTTGCCCTCCAGCGTATGCACGTTGGTGACCACAGCTAGCCTGTTTGGGCTGCTGGATTTTGCAGCATCTGGTATTGGCTGCATCTCATGGATCAATGGGTGATGTATGCTTCTTCAGCCTCGTATGCCGCAACCTTTTCACGCTGGCACTTTTGGTTATGACGGTTTAGGCATTGTTGACTGATTTGTCAGAAAAGACATTTTTCGTTGATGTGGAGTAGCTTTGAACGATGGACAGCTGTGTATTTTGTATCCCGGTGCGTTACATACGTCGTGACGCACGTAATTGCCTTGAACTGTTCTTTAGGTGCTGCGGTGTGATGGTTTAGGCTTCCGGTCTTCTTCTGGTAGAGTAGCGATGTTACCTGGCTTGCTGCTTCAGCTATGTCGTACATCCATTTGCAAAAAGATTCCATTGATGGTGTCTTACCGTCTTTGGGGAACATTGCCCACTGCAGATTCAGTTGTGTAGGGAGTTTCTCTACTAGCTCTACTAGCGAAACACATACGTAATGTTAGAATGATCTCAGGGACCATTGTTGGCAAAAACAGCTTGGATTGAACTAACTCACGTGCTTTTCCTTTTAGGCTAGCTTGCAGCCGCATAATATTTTCCGCATTCGTATATCCAGCGATTTCCGTACTTGTCTGAAAACTACCGTAGAACAGACGCCAGTTTTGGGGATTGCCATCAAATGTCAGTATCGCTTGTCGGGCTGCAAGTTGTGCCGCACTTGGTATTGTTATATTTAAGTCTACGAGCATTTGCACTTTACTTTCTGGATAGTACGATGCAGCCCTGTTTTGAGTATATGTGAAATGCCATGGCGCCATCGGCTTAGCACTTAGGTGCTGTTGTTCGCGTGTCGTAGCACGCATGTTGTTTGAGGTTAGGAACGGCAGATGCGGTGTCTCGTAATCGTTATGCCACGTGTCACACATAGCTGAGTGTGTTACCATCGCTTTTTGTGTGGCACAAGTAAAAATAAGAACAGCTGTACTAGCTCTGTCCGTGAATATTCCTGAAAATATTTTTGGGGGGCATAGTCCAAAGTCCCGATCCGGTTCTAGTAGCGGTCCCGTTTATTTTGCTGGTGACGAAGTTCTGCATAGCTCATTATGGTTGTGATGACCTCCGTTGACACGTTGACGCAGTCGCAGTTCCAGCTGTTCTCAGACTTCTCGTCTATTGCTCCAACGCAGTCGTAATGATACCAGGAACAGCATCGATTGCATTGCACCATGCGGTCATTGTCTTCCTGCATGCATTTCGTGCAGTGATATATTCCACTTGATAGGTCTTTTGTTGCCATGGTTTACCAATGAGTTTATACTCTTTAAGCGATGTAGATTAGTTATTAAGCCTATATAGGTCGGTTGTAAACGGTTGACCGTTGAGGTTATGTATCACAATTTAGGGATTGGTTATGCAATCATCGAGTTTACCCACTATATGATTGGTGTGGAGAACCGTCGAGTAGATTTTAACAATTAAACTTCTCGGTTCATTTAGTGGTTTACCACTGTTGGATTAATTAATAGAATAAATCTATTGAATTAATTATAGAATTAAGAAGAGCACAATTTATAGAATTGATCTAGAGAATTAATTCATGGCCTATAAATTATAGAATTGATCTAAACAATTAGTTTCGGGCTCTAATTTATAAAATTTTTGAGTTTGGCGCTAAGGTTCGATGTTTTATTGGACCCACAATACATTCACTTTCCACGTGATACTCCACGAGTGTACGAGCGAGTCGTCTGCGAGTCGTCCGCGAGTTGCTATAAATTAATCGCCCTTACTCGCGGTTGTAACCAAACTGTTTTGTCCGCCGCTTAGTAACAAGCATAGAACCTAACATGTAAGCTTAAAGCGCAAGATGCAACGGTTAATTTGCCATCACGTAGGCTGGCGCTTAAATATAAGTATGAAAATGATAGAGAATGAGTGGGATTAGTTCAGAAGAGGACGGTCAATTTGAGCTATTAAAGCGAACTTATGCTCAATTAACGAGACCTTGCAGAAATTTTGGACAATCGAAAATTTGCCTTCCCCCATAAAAATTGGGGCTTGGACTTTCATTTGAAGTTGGTAAACGGTGGTTTTTGTCGCTCGAAAGAAGATTGTCGAAAGATGTGGAATTAAGAAACATGTACCTAGAATTTATGGAAGAATATCTTTCATTGGGACACATGTCAGAAACCGATAATAAAATGAACACTCATCCACACTATTTCATTCCACATCAGGTAGTCTTAAGACCTCAAAGCCCGTCGACGAAACTTCGTGTTGTATTCAATGCATCAATGAAAACTTCGTCCCAAACATCCTTGAATGACATCTTGATGGTCGGTCCCACCATTCAAGAGGATCTGTACTCGACATTGCTTCGATTTCGTTTGCATAAGTATGCGTTGACCGCTGACGATTACATGATTGATACGATTAATGGTACATGAAGCAGATCAAAATTTCCAGCTCATATTGTGGAGAAAAAAACCCAGATGATTCTTTGAAAGTGTTCAGGTTAAACACTGTTACGTATGGTACGGCGCCAGCTCCGTTTTTGGCAATACTGTGTTTGACAAAGCTGGGTGAGATGATTGAATTGTTACATCTAAAGGCTGCAGAAGTTATCAGGCACGATTTTTATGATGATGACACGTTGACTGGTGCTGGTTGTGTTGAGGACTTACTGACAATCAAGCCTGAAATGTCACATTGTTTAAAGCAGGCTTTGAGTTAACCAAATGGTTCCCAAACAGCTCAGCAGTCTCCGCTTCCCTAGCACAGCAACGCTGATAATAATTTCAGAATCAGATTCAACCAAGGCACTTGGTGTTGTTTGGTTACCTGGGGGATCACCATGGATAAACTAACCAAACCACCAAGATTATGGACGAAATACGTGGATGACATTTATTCAATAATACACCAAGATGACATCGATAAAACACTGGACACCTGAAATTCTTTTGACAGGAATATCAAATTCACTATGGAGCTGGAAGACAATGGAAAACTGGCGTATTTGGACTCTATTATCATCAGACGAGGAAACAAATTAAAATTAAAATGGTATATGAAGCCAACAGCATCAGGACGAATCATCAATTTTAACTCAAAACACCCTAAGACGATAATAATAAATACAGCAAGGAGTTGTATACACGGATGCTTAACATTTCGGATAATATATACCATGAAGAAACGAAAGAGGAAATAATATATATTTTAAAGGACAACGGTTTTCCGGACAATGTAATCAAGACATTATTCAAGAAACATAAATATCCTACTGACAAATCTAAAAAGACCTACTTATCTGTCACTTATGTACCTAAATTATCAGAAAGACTATCACATTCGAAATGTTATGACAAAGATCAAATAAAAATAGCACATAGACCTGACAATACCCTCAAACACATATTCAATAATATGAAATCCAAAATAGAGACGACATGTAGAAGTAATGTAATATACAAAATTCCATGTAATGGACAAGGAAACATACCATGCAATAAGATATACATAGGGACGACCAAATCGAAATTAAAAACGAGGATCTCACAACACAAATGTAACTATAAAATGAGAAATTATTTAGACACACCAAAAACAGCACTAATGACACACTGTGCAACTAATATTGGATGAAGAGCGGTATTACAACAAAAGGTTTACCAAGGAGATGCTACACATCATTAATACTCCGTGCGCCACACGACTCAATTTGAAGACTGATACTGACAATTGCGCCCACATATACAGAAATTTACTTTACAAAAATAAGTTCGTAACTCCACGTCAAACGGTGCTGACGTGTCAAATAATGTATGTAAAACATAGTTGTCACATAATTAAATGTTTCTTTTACTTTATTGTAGTTGCCCTGAAGACGGTTGCCGCTGCGCAACCGAAATATATCGGAAGAAAAATAAATTAGAAACTGCGGTTTTTTATTTTTATTTTAATTAAATGACCTGAAACCTGATGACATCAAAATATAAAAATAATAATACAAAAAAATTTAAATCAAACCTTGCAGTTTAGCCGGCTTGAGGTCAATCCTTCAAAAGAAGATTATTTCAAAGGCAACACAAAAAGGTGAGCAGGTTGTCTGTATAGCTATTTCAAGAACTACCAAGTTCTATCATCAGCAGACTTTGCTAAAGAACTCCGGAATTGCAATACCCATACCATGTCTTCAATGCTAGAATTAGTTGGGTTGCCTTTGAAATGACGACAAGAGAATGAAAACAAAAAAAAAATATGAAACTTCAAACGAAGTATGGAAAAGTTGCATAGCATCTATCATTCCACGGGTTCCGCACGCAAAGCCACCCCACTGAAGTCTCTGATTTTGCTGAAATTAGGCCCCGGTGCCAATATGAGAGATCACGTCAATAATTTTTTGACATTGTAGACAAAATAATTGAAACTCAAGTAATCAACATAAATGATTTGATCTCGATCTTGCTACTGTACAGTATATCAGAAAAATACGAAACATTTCGTATAGCAATTGAGTCGCAGGACAATTTAATTATACCTGAAGCACTAAAGGAAAAATTATTGGATGAATACGAAGCGCGAAATCGAAACAAAGGAGAATCATCACCAGGGGCACTGATGTTAAATAAGAGATTCAATAATAATTCACCAAGGCCGTCCAAGGCAAGTAGTTTCAAATACAAATGTTACAATTGTGGAAAGGGCACAAGGCGGCGAAATGTCCTAATAAATTTCCGAAAAACTCCGGAGGAAACAGTGTATTCAAGTATGTACATACAAGAAGCGAATCTTACACGCACTAGCCTAAAGGGATGGTGCCTGGACTCCAGGGCTTTGCTCGGACAGGGAAAGATATAACGAAACGTATGTAGAAAACGCGCAAGCGATCAATGGAATCGGGTCAGTAACTTTTAAACCAAACTACTGTCAATTGCGAAGATTTGTGATCACGTCTTCAGTGTGCTATTCAAGAAAAATTTTGCTGAAATAATACAGTTATCAAATGGGAAAGTAGTTTTTGTTGCTCAGCGAAAACATGACCTATATCATATCGAGGAAATAGGTGAGAAAAGCCATTTAGCAGTCGGAAGCAAAACCAGTATCAGCAAGCATGAAAGGTTTGCGCACTTAAACGAAAAGGATTTAAAAGATGTCATCCAAAAAGGGAGAGTATATGGAGCATGCGTACCAATCTGCGAAGAATGCATTAAGGGGAAGGAATCACGAAAACGGTTTCCAGCATCTGACTCAAAATCAAAAGAACTACTAGAACCAATCCATAGCGATGTATGTGGACCAATGCGAGTGAGTAGTCATGGAGGTAGTCAATACTTTGTTACATTTATAGATGATTTTTCGAAGTGGTGCGAATTGTATACTATCAAAAGTAAATCAGATGTTTTTAACAAATTCAAAGAGTTTAAGGAATATGTTGAACTCAAAACAGAGAAAAAGATTAAACGTTTTAGATCAGACAATGAACCGAGTATACTAATATAAAACATGAGCATTCAGTGGAATACACCCCACAAAAAAATGGAACAGCTGAACGGAAGAATGGAACTCTTGTGGAAATGGCTCGCTGCATGATGATCCAAGCAGTACTACCACCTAGCTACTGGGCTGAAGCAATGAACACTGCAAATTACTTACGGAACAGATGCCCATCAAAATCTCCGGGGAGAAGTCCCTTTTACATTATGGAATCATCGTATTGCATCTATCAATTGCGCACATTCGGTCAAATTGTGTACTCGATTGGCAAGCATGCAAAAAGTAAGTTCAGTCCAAGATCTAAACGTTCTATATTTATAGGTTACTTTAATGATGACAAAGCCTACAGACTACAGACTGTATATGATCCCGAAGACAAAATGCCTTTGGCATTTTACATTGCAAACATCATAGCTTCTAAACCAATAAAGCGATTTTAAAAATTTAAAAAGCATATAATATAGAATACTTTAAGCTTCAAAATTATTGTTTGTGTGAATGAAAGCGCTGAGTGTTTGTGGTGTTGTAATATTCAAGGTCAAAGTCAGAAATTATTTCCAAGCATGTTTTTCCTTTAAAAATGGAGCAAAACCCGGTTTCTTCAATCACAAACGGAAATTTTTATTGTAACATTTTCTAATATTTTAATTTGATTTTTTAACACAACTACAAAAAATACAAATTTAAAAATTTTTTTTTAGGTTAATTAATTAATTTTTTTTTTTTTTGTAAACACCTATTTATTTAATAGAAATGATAACGATTAGTTTATATTTTTCGGATTAGTTTTTCGTTTTTTTTCTCCAGAGACAACTTGTTCGTTGCATTGCCGGAAAAGAAGAGACCAGCTGTCTCGCCACCTATCAATATCTAATAAACTCAACATTTCGGCACTATAGTTGCTATTTTCCAAATTCTTTCGTGATCGCACGTGTCTCAGTGATGCAATAAGTGGGTCCGAAGAATCTACCAGCATGTCAAAAAGGTCTTCATTTTGTCTAACACGAGAAGTTTTTAATGTATTAGTATATCTGAACCGTTTGTAGTCCTTGTTTTTACATTCCTGTGCTTCTTCGGATAGCTCTCCAATTGGTAAACACTGATATTCTATTAAATCCTTTTCGTGAGTCAAAATCCTACGCACTGTTGGGTAAATTTTTTTGTTTGCCGGTACTGCTTCCTTCTTGTCGAATCCAATTTTTTTGTATCCGGGAACAACGACGACTTTATGACTTTTTAAGGAAATTCTTAAAATTTCGTACTTCTCCTTCGTCAATTCCAGGTCCATAAAAAAGGAAATCGCCTCTTCCTCAGTGTACTAAGTGGCGACTAAGTTTGGTGGGGTTGGAATTCGTTCCTTATAGGACTGGCGATCTGCACAGCTTTCGTAAAGCTCGCCTTTGCCCTGTCTTGTTCCTTTGTATACTTTGAAGAAAGTGCTTCTGAAAGATGCTCCGTTGTAATGCCTTCAGTAGCAACCTGAAGCTTTCGTTTCCTTGTAAACGTTGAACAATCTTCTATATCTTTATGCGGCCTTCCTCTTCCTCGGCTAGTTGATGGTTGAACATCTTCGTGCTCCGAGTCTACGAATGTCGTATACTCCTCAAGCCAAACTTCATTTTTTTACGAAATTTGCCAGATTTTTGTTGTTTGCGATCCATTTTCGCCTTAAGTTACATTGTATATATTTGATTTTTACATTATACTACCGTTTTCGAATGAATCACCCATCTCCTTCAGCAATCCCATTTCAAAATCGTTTGGGTTTTCACAAACATGGAAAACTTCAAAAATAGTTTTATTCTTTAACAACATTTTTGCACTAAAAATAAAACTATCTTGAATTGTATTGACAAATACTATTCAGCCCGGATTTTAGGTGATTCCACTTATGAAGTTAAAAATAAACTGTCGCAGACGAGAGGAATAATTAGCACTTGATATTATATTTTTTATACCCTTGCAAAAAGGGTATATTAATTTTGGTCAGAAGTGTGCAACGCATAGAAGGAAGCATCTCCGACCATATAAAGTATATATATTCTTGATCAGCACGACGAGACGAGTTCAAATAACCATGTCCTTCCGTCCGTCCGTCCGTCCGTCTGTCCGTCCGTCTGAATCGATGCGAACTCCTCCTAGACCGTAAGAGCTACAGAGCTGATTTGCACGTAGGCTTGTATATACTGCAGGCGTTGTATATCTCGGATTCAGTCGGATCGGACCACTATATCAAATAGCTCCCATACAAACGTCAAAGTCACGAACAGTGACTTTTCTCAACAACTTCGTTATTTTATCAGCAATTGTCATAAAAGTTGGTATTGGTCAGTTTTGTGTTCTTATTAATAATTGTGCCAAATTTGATCAAGATCGGGTGACTATATCATATAGCTCCCATAAAAACGTCAAAGTCACGAACAGTGACTTTTCTCAATAACTTCGTTACTTTTTAAGCTATTGTCGTGAAATTTAACATAAGTAAGTTTATTGTAACTATAAACCACTGTGCCAAATTTGATCAAGATCGGGTGACTATATTATATAGCTCCCATAGGAACGATCGGTCAAAAACAGTGACTTTTGTCAATAACTTCGTTACTTTTGATGCGATTGCTTTCAAATTTAACATTTGTCAGTTTAATATATCTGTTAATGACTGTGCCGAATTTGGTAAAGATCGGGTAACTATATCATATAGCTCCCATAGGAACGATCGGTGGAAAACAGTGACTTTCATCAGAAAGTTCGTTATATACTATGCTAAGTTGAAGGCCGTTCTTTCGCAAACATTACCCTTTCTAGATAAAACAGTTAGTTTAGATAAAAGAGTTACCAACAAACTTGCAAGGGTATACAAACTTTGACGCGGTCGAAGTTAGCCCCGGCCCTCTGGTTTTTTAATTAAATAGGTAGAACGAAAAATCGGTATACCCTTTTTGTATTAATTAGGTAAAAACTTAATATTTACATCCAATTAGGTAAACGGAAATAAAAAGGACCAACCTACAACTACACCAAATTTTTCATCAACTTAAATAACATTTACCTGCCTTGTCAGTTTTTCCAAAGCAGGTAATTAGCAATCTAACATTGTAGAAAGGCATATATATAAACAGATAGTATTTGCAAAACAGCATTACGCAATGTTATCATTTAAATACAAAGAAGCTACAGGCAAATACGCCTGCGCTCTTCTTCTTCCTTATACCTGCAGCGCATTTTTTAGGCGAGGTTGCCTTAGTTTTATGGCTTATGGCTTGGGACCATATGCATATGTTAGGTAAATATTTCACCTACCTAGTGTATGAAGTCCGGTAGTGATACTAGGTGATACTTGTTAGTTGTATTCCACCAAAGGTTAAAAAACTTCAATATTTAGTGTATGTTTTAAACGCTTGTAGTTCAATAAGTAGTTATTCACAATTATGCAATATGCTATTAATAAAGAACATACTTTTCAGATAAAACCAAAAACTCCAAGATCGTTTTAAAGTTGCGATTTTTTTTTTAATTATAATTTTTTCCGCCGCTAGCACCCATGAATCTCAACCGATTTCAAAAATTTTTTAGATTCATAATCTCTGAAGTATTCCATATCGATTGCATATATCATTTTTGCCAAACGCGATCATGAAAAAACTGATGAGTGTATTCACAAATATTTTTGGCAACGATCATGAATTTGAAGAATTCGCAGAGCTAAGCGCTGTCGATGTGGAGTATCAAGAGGAACATAGTCAGGAAGAGAACTTTCAAGAAGAGCGTATCGTTCCCGAAAAAAATACCCAAGAAGAGAATTCCGATATTGAAGAAAATATCCAAGAAGAGCCAGTACTGCAAAGACGTGAACCTTGAAGACCCAGAAAAGTGCATACAGGAACACCTGGTCGTCCCAAACTCATCTATACCAACACTGATAGCAAACGACGTGGAACTCGACCTCGACCTCCATCAATTTGATTTTAACATCGCATATCTAAATGGGGATATAGAGGAAGAATTGTATATAAAGGTTCCACGAGAATTCACCGAAATACTTACGGAAAAGGAAAAGCAAAAATACACCGACGATAAAATTTGTAAGGTAAGTTAATAAAAGCTTTGTATGGTTTAAAGCAGAGTGGACGCTAGTAGTATAAGAAACTGGATCACAAATTAAAGGAAAGCCACTTGCAGCTGATCCTTGCGTGTATATGAAAAAACAAACTAATGAGATTATTATCGTTTCACTGTATGTCGATGATCTCATAGTCGCAACGAATAATAAAAAGCTACTCAGCTAAAAAAGAAATTCAGCTTAGAGGACATGTGAGCACACCGATGAACACCAGCTAGAAAAGTTTAAATCAAATGTGCCCAAAGACGAAAACGGATCTGGATGAAGTATCCAGCGTCCCATATCAAAGCTTGATAGGTGGTCTAATGTGGCTTACAGTATCAACACGCCCTGACATTTCACATATCGTAAGCCTTCTTTAGCGGACGTTGACGATACTATGCGCAGTACGTTCAAGTGGCCCCTACGACACCAGGACAAAGCCTGTTACGCGCGAGCCCAAGCAGATAACTGCCCACCTCCCACCCGACCGACCGAGGGGTGCAGCCGTATAACGCACGGCACGAATCGCGTGGACAAATCCACAATAGAAAAAAACAGACAAACAAATAATACTATAGCTATCTATTAACTAAATGGGATAGGATACAAGTTTTAAGCATATTAATAGAAGACTCTGAGCCGATTACAGGGAATAGAAGGTTGTAATCAGAGCAGAGGACCCTAAAAGGTTCATGCAGGGCATAGTTAGAAGCACAACGACTAAAGGATAAAGGTATCAAAGGATGTCTACTCCGTCAACATGGTACCGACAGATTTACCTGAGCTAATAACTCAGGCGAGTCGATATCACCAATTAGGAGCTTGTGCATAAAAATAACACCAAGCATAATTCTACGGTTAGTTAGGGAAGGAAGGTTAATCAAGAGAAGTCTACTAGAATACGAAGGCAAATTGACATTGCGATCCCAGCTTAAGCCACGAAGAGCAAATAGCAAGAACTGCTTTTGAACGGATTCAAGTCTAATCTGGTGCGACTCATATTGAGGCGACCAAATGCAAGATCCATACTCTAAAATAGGACGGATAAGCGAAGTAAAAAGAACTTTAGTTGTATAGGGGTCATCAAATTCTTTTGACCATCTTTTAATGAAACCCAGGACACTCATGGCCTTTGCAACCGTGGTGGAAATATGGGTGTTAAAATTTAACTTATGGTCCATAAGTACGCCCAAATCATTCATATTATTTAGACGTTCTAAAGGACTGTTGTTTAGAAAATAAGTGACCAGTTGAGGAGAGTTACGAAAAAAAGTCATTACCTTACATTTGCTAGTGTTAAGATTTAGTAAATTAAACTGGCACCAGGATTGAAAGTTTTTAAGATCATCTTGTAGCCGACTAAATGAATCTATATCTTTATAAGTAAGACAAAGCTTGACATCGTCAGCATACATAAGCACACGCGAATGAACAATGACTGATGGAAGATCGTTAATGACTACCTTGAGGTACACCAGAAGTCACAGGAATGGAATCTGAAAAAGAAGATTTAAAAAGTACCTTCTGTTTTCTATTTGTTAAATATTCTCGAACCCAAGAAAGGAAAAGGGGTGGAAACCCAATGTCGCTCAGCTTAGAAAGTAATAGGGTATGATTAACGGAATCAAAGGCTTTGCTGAAGTCAGTGTATATGACATCAGTTTGCTTACCATTTTTGAACCCCTTGATAATTATTGATGTAAATTCTAAAAGGTTAGTGGTTGTAGATCTACGTTTCACAAACCCATGTTGGGATGGCGAAATAATAGAGCTGCAAAAATGTTGCAATTGAGAAGTTATAATTTTCTCAAAAGCTTTCGGAATAGCGGACAATTTTGAGATACCCCCTATAGTTAGAGGCTTCGGACTTTTTGCCATTTTTATGCAGAGGAATGATATACGACTCCTTCCAAATAGATGGAAAAGAGGAAGATTCGACAGACAGTAGAAACAATTTTAAAATGTGTTTACATAATGCGTTTGCACAGAACCTGAGTACACATCCAGGAAGACCATCTGGCCCCGGAGAATAAACAGGTTTAACTAATTTAAGTTCGCTAAGAATAGAACTTTCATCAAACACTGGATTGAAAATGCAATTAGCCTTTTCTAAATGATAAGGATATGGACTTGCTCGGTATTCCGTTGAGGAATAAGTTGTTTTGAAAAAACTCGCAAACATATCGGCAATTGCCTGATCAGTGCTCGCTTTTTTATTTTGAAAAGACAAAAAATATGGGTGCACAGAGCTCTTACGTTTAGAATTGACAAAATTATAAAATTGTTTAGGGTCAGAAGAAAACTGAAGCTTACACCGCTGAAGATAATTCTTATAGCATTGTGAATAGCTGAGTTCATATCTCTACAATTGTACAGATAAGACCAATCGGTAGTAGTAATGTTTTCATTAGGGCTGACAAAGTCAGTCTTACGAAAGCACCTAGTTAGAGGTAACTGATTTGAACCAAGTAATGGTGAAAGCAAGGGCAGATCAATTTTTAAATTTAATGTAGGATGAAATTTGTCTTCTGGAAGAACAAATGGTTCGATCCTAGAAACCTCACAATAAGAAGAATCCAATACAAAAATAAGATCTAACGATTTTCCATTAGAATTTAAGACAGGATTGACTTGGGATAAAGATAAGCCTAGAAGGCCATCAATAAAGTCATGTGACAAAGAGGGCAGGAACATGGTAGATTCATATGTTAGTGACCATGCTAAAGCGGGTAAATTAAAATCACCTACAACTATGAGCATGTCTTGACTGGAAACTAAAGAGGAGACAAACTGAATTGCCTCTAAATGATTTAAATATACCACCATGTCTGACAATGGTGGAATATAGGAACAAGTAATGAAAGCATTAAAAGATTTAAAATTTACTTTAACACCGACAAACTCAATCTCCTGTGTACTAGAAAATTGAATCATTTCAGATGATAAAGCAGCATCAACAGCTATCAGAACGCCACCACCTATGCGAGAAATCCGGTCACGTCTGAATATGGAAAAGTTTGTGGAAAACACCGATGCATCAGCAATATCAGGTTTTAGCCACGTCTCTGTAAAAGCTAGAATGTTATGCTCAAAAGAAAGACTATCTACATAGAGATTAGGAAGTTTGGATTTCAGTCCTCTAACGTTCTGGTAACCCAGGTTAAGGGACGAAGCTAGTTTTTTGACACACCAGCAGATGCTGATGTGGCAGGAATAGTATTAGTTGTTGTTGTTGGCAAGCGAATCGGTTGCCGATTTTTCTTTTTTACAGTATATTTCTTAACTATTATATGTTTCGGCCAAAAATCTTCTCGACATATAGTGTCAAAGATATTAGCAGAAACACTAATTTTAAAGGACGAAATGTCCCGAGAATAAGAAAATTTAAACTTCTCCACCGCAATATTCGAGACGTTAACTTTCTTCCGAATATAGGCTATTACATCATCAGATGTGACAACAGGGTCTAGCCTAGAAACAAATATATGTTTCTTTGGTGGTATGCCAACGAGAGGCCGCGGTCCCGAAGCGTCAGCCGTAGCAGTAACGTTAGAAGAGTCACCCACTGCAGCAGTCAACTTGTTTACGGGGCCCTCGATACTTTTAGAACTATCGGCAAGTTCCATTAGAATGGGTAATTGCCCGGACACATCGGACACTACAATAGGCATCGATTTTAAGAGATCATTCCCAGGTGATACCGGTAATTCCTTACTAATAGCATGCACAACCGGGCTCTTAAACGATATCAACTGCTGTACATTAGGAGTGGACGGTGCATGAGACCGGTCGGGGACGATAAGAGACGCTGGCGGATCTACAGATACAGAAACACCCCAAGGACTGGTCCTTTTACGTTTCGGAGACTCATTCATAAGCGATAAACTCCTGAACTGAGTCTCCACCGCAGTAAACTCCGCTTGGAGTTTATTAAAACCTGCCCTTAAAGTGTCAAAACTATCTCTAGTCCGCCTCATGAAAGAGCGCATCTCATTCTCGACCTCCCGGCAAGCATCACATCCATATTTTAAGCCACCGCCTTTAGCAATAGACTCCTTGATTCTACCTGTGTAACCTGCACACTTAACGTGAACCGCATTGTCACACAGCCAACAAAGAATATAATCATGGGAGTCAACCGCATTAGTGGCAACTATGCAATTATTTTTTGAGCAGACAACCATTTTATCAAAAATTAATTAATTTAATTAAAAAAGGAAATACAAAAAAATAAAAATTCTAAAGGTTAAAAATCTGTGTATAAGAATATACTGACCAGTTCTGACACAAGGGTTAATGTAGAGTAGAGAGTAAGCCTTCACAACTAAAGAAATTACCAAAATACACAAAAACAAAAACACGTATCACAGAGTCGCGGGTAGGCAAAAGACGATAGCGCAAATCAAACAAGAATAGGAAAGAGCGGGAGAGCGCGTCAAATTAAACACATGCAACAACAATTTGTACGCAAGAGCGCGATAGTTAGTTACAACGGTAAAGACACAAAAGCAAAAGAGATTAGCAAAACAACAACACCGCTAATGCAAGTAATTGTTGTAAGTTAAATTTATGTACATATATTGAAACAAAAAGCACAAAAGCGACAGAAAGAAATCACAGAATGAAAATGCAATTTGAATGTTAAAATTAAACCGATAATGAGTTTAAAAGTTAAAGAAAAGTTATTAATCACGAGAAACAAATAAAATTTGATAAGCGCAAAAAAAACACGTCCGTCGTCTGCAACGAGTGAAAGTATAAGTGATTATTAGCCAGTATAATAATTGTTACGGAACACAGCACTGGGTTGCAGCCAAAAGGATACTTCGTTAGTATACCATACAGCCATAGGGTGAAGTGGTACATTAAAGTCGCCAAAATGGCGTAACAGGCAGAAGGAAGCTTTTCCGACCCCATAAGGTATATATATTCTCAATCAGGATCAACAGCCGACTCGATCTAGACATGTCCGTCCGTCTGTCCGTATGAACACGTAAATCTCAGAGAATATTAGAGCTAAAGTCACCAAATTCGGTACTTAGACTAGTGTATTACCTACGGTGGTCAAGTTTATTTCAAAATTTTAAAACAAATCCGATTTTCTTAAAGACTATAATAGCTAGAAACACCATATTTGGTATGTATATTTGCTTAATAAATGCGCATATTTTGTATTTGTAAAGATTTTGCCACGCCCCTTTCCGCCCACGTAATTTGGAAAAACTCGATTATCTCACGTATTTTTTTACCTTGTGCAATCAAATTTGGCACACTTGAATTTGATACTATTACCCAGCAAAGTACCAAATTTGATCAAGTTCGGAATTAAAATAGCCACGTTTTTCCATAAGGCCGGAGTTGGCCGTTGGCTGGTGGGGGCTCTAGGGTGCTCGTAAGCTTGCGTGAGCGAGAAACTGAGATGTGCTTGTAAAAATCCTGGGATCAGAATTTAAAAAAAAAACGTAAATGCATTTGTTCTTATAATATACAAAATAATAGGAAAAGATTTGGTTGGCAACGCTGATGCCGACTGGGCTGGTAATATTGATGATCGTACACCATTTACAGGTTTCGCATTTATGATGGCAGAGATGTTTGGCTCGCTTCGTTCCACTATAATCTACAACGACAATCAAGGACATGGTCAATTTACACGAAATCGTCTATTCCATAAGAGGACAAAGCATGTCGACATCCGTTATCATTTTATGAGGGAACTGGTGGACAAAGGTGACCTTCGCATTGATTACAGCTTAACAAGTGAAATGCCCGCAGACGTTTTAACCAAAGGACTACGAACAATAAAGCATGAGTCCTGTGTGACACTGTTGGGAGTACAAAAAATAAACAAATAAGGCGCCATCTGAAAGGAAGTATTGCGTATACATCTGACAGCCTGTTTTGCCACCCGCACATCCAGCAACTCTATATGGATAAGTTGCGCTCTCGTATATGGCATTCAAACGCAAGAAGATTTATTTGAACAGCAATACTTTAAGTCTGACCCTTATTGCAAGCTATGGATTTGACGGAACAACTGTTCAAAGCAGTTATAAGCAACACTTTATTGGATGTGATTTATTGCTTTCTGACGACTCGCTCTTTGCGACAATAATCCTCCCAAAATTAATGGACCATCTTGGAAATGTATTTTGGATGACTCGTACTCCTCAGTCGATTAGATTTTGTAGACCAGTTAAGCTTGAGTTTGTTAAAGAGTCAAAAGAACATATTCTTTCTGAGAAACAATTTGGCTAATCAAATATAAGATTTGTCTTCGTATGTATGCACCGTTGTAAATGGAATATCAATTTCAGTTAAATATAATCTTCAAATGACACTTCTAGATGGAAAAATTTTAAGCATTTTGATTGAAACCAAATCTTGCCAATTGTGTGCAAATGTGGCGCGAGTCCAAAAGACTTCATGGAAAATGCTTAAATGGACTCACCAAAATTTAATCCAACACATGAAATAGGCCATATACATTAAAATATGGCATAGACTCTACATGGTTGGATTGGACTGAAATTTAAAAAAATGGCAAGTGAGAGACGAAAATGGAAAGAAAAGAAATGGCAAAATAAAAAAAGACGATTCAAAAGCAGATGTGGAATGCTAAGGCTCTACATGTGGATAACATGTGGAAATACCAATGGCGGCAATACAGCACGGAAGGCGTTTGCACAACTTAAGCTACTAGTTGATTTTATTAGCTACTTCTTGCCACCTACCAATTGATCCAACACAATTTAAGAAATATTGTTAGAAAACCATAACACTATATATGTCCTTGTATCCATGGTTTCCAATGTAAGCATCAGTCCATAAAATGTTAATGCACGGCTACCAAATAATAGAAGCATCAATATTTCCATTAGGTGATTTTGGCGAGAACGCCTCACAGGCTCTATCCCTACCAGCAGGCGTAATCGTAATTTGCATAATTCGCCAAATTAAACAGTTTTTTTTCGTGATTAGTGCTTGGTGCATTTAATTTTTAAATTTTTTTCTGCTTCTGTTTTTTTTCCTCTCTGGTCATTGATTCTGCAGTTGCTCCCCTCATCGCCCCGATCATACCATCAGTGAGGGTGTTTTTGTGCTTGTGCTCAGCTTCGCGTAATCACATTTGCAAGGCCTCCTCTCAAAGATTGGCTTATAACTGTTCTTGCACTCTTTCTTGCGCTGTGCACTTTTACTCTAGCTGTCTCTTTGTTTTATTTGTAATTATTACTTTTTTATCGATAATTATCTTTGTGCTGTGTATTTAACTTTTCTATATATTCTTGTATATTTTTGCCTTTCTTTTTGGCTTTCCAATGTCTTGTTGTCTACCTACTTGCAAGCACTCTAATAGTTTTGATAATCAGTATAGAGCAATGTCTTGTTGGCTCTTTGATAATCTTATTTACTTAAAATCCGCTGGCCTCAACGGCCGCGAATACGATAAATTTTTTGGTTTGTCTGTGTCTAAGCCTGAGCTTGGCTTAACGCTCTGGACTTGCCCATCTTGTGGCAGTCAGCAGCTTGATTTCAGACGTGTCTTCGCTTAAAGTTTCTTTCGTTAAACAAACTGGGCAAACAGCTGTCTAGCGAGTGTGACTCTAGCGTACATTTACTGTCGCAATTCAAGTTCGTTCCACCTTCTGAGAAGTTGCCAAAGAAATGTACTCTTCAGTTGCCTCATATGCTCTTCTTATCAGATTGACGTACCTATTACAAGCCCTGGTCTACCTCATTCTATCCCTCACGGGAACTCTGATCAATTACAGGATCATCGTGGCTCTCAATCACTTGCGGATCCCAATGCTCCTCCACCTCCACTAACTGTAGTGCCTCATCGCAAACAATTATTTATCTTTAGGCTTGCACCAGATACTTCTGAGCCGTCTGTGGCAGCTTACATATTACTAATGTATGCTCTGCTTTAGGTTTTAATTCAAAAGTTTAAGTTTTCTAGGCCTCGCAAAAACTCATCTTTTAAAATTACAGTAAAAATTACAGTTGACCCTAATTTTTGGCCAGAGGGCCTAGTTGTACACGAGTTTGCGCCCAATAAACGCTCCCGTCCTTTGCCTGTCCACCTTCCTAATTTATCTTCTGCTTCAAAAAACTAATAACGTCTAGTCTTTGCATTCATTGTCAACATTATTTCTTCTAGGCTTGAACGCGTTGGTCGTCGTGGCGGTGGAGTACTCATTGCTGTCAACTCGAATCTGTGTTCTAACGTTGCGCCGATTGATCTGCCCTTACGTGTTGAGTTTATTTGCGTCGAAGTTACATGTTCTAACTTTAGCTTATATATCTCTTGTCCATATATTCCTTCAGCGTCTGATATCATGATCTACATGCACCATGCTGATGCTTTGCGAACTATTTTTAGTCGTCTTAAAGATCGTCATTTTCTTAAAGTTTTAGGTGATTTTAACTTGCCCAATATTTCTTGGCTTGTTGATGATAATCGATCCTTCTTAATTCCTTCATCTCAACATGTTTTTCTTGATAGCCTACTTAATGCCCGCTATATCAGTTGAATTCTTTTCTTAACTTTTCTAAAAGAATCCTCGATCTCGTTTTTGTCTCGGATCCCACTGTTAGTTCTGTATCTCAAACACAGCCCCTTGTGATCTTCAGGCTATCCTTATCATTCTAACATTGAAGTTACTTATTGTTACAATTCCGTTACTAATTCATTTAATAACATCTTAATTTCTCGATGTAGATGTTTCCTTTTTCTTAACAACCGTATTTCCTCTTTTGATTGGTCATTTCTATTTGAGTGCTGTGATAAAGATTGTGCAGTGAATTTTTTCTACTGTTGAATTCTGAGATTCCCCCAGAAGATTTAACAACTTTGTTAATTCTAAACGACGCTCTAATTTACTACCTTCCACCTTCAGACTTAATGACCAGACTGCTAATAATGATTCAGATATTGCAGATGCTATTTCTTTCAGTCGACTTATTCTACTACTGTTTCGGATCCCACACCCTATCCCTTCTCAATCCCACATTTAAATTGTCCTGGTGTTTAGAAGGAGTCTTTTACTATTCCGCTTTTTTAAAAAGGGCAAGAAATCGGATATTTCCAACTACCGTGGCATTGCCAAACTTTCCGCAATACCTACGGCTTCATGACAGGTCGTCCGTCGCTTACCAACCTTTTAGAATTGACAACCCCAATGTGTCAAACTGATGTTATTTATACCGACTTTAGTAAGGCTTTCGATACGGTTGATTTTCTCATGAAAGTTAACATCATAGGTTTTTCTCCGCAACTATTGGCTTGGTTAAAGTCGTATCTTATTGGCAGAACCCAAAAGGTGTCTTTTCGTTCCTCGATATCTAAAACTGTTCGGTGTCCCCCAAGGCAGTCATCTGGGCCCACTGTTATTTACCTTGTTTATAAATGATTTGCCTTTGGCCTTGGCTCATTCACGCGTGCTCATGTTTGCGGATGACGTGAAGATTTGCTATTCATATAATGATCCTTCTTTCCAACAGTACTTGCAATCAGATCTCGATGCGTTCTGTGTTTGGTGTCACGTTAATAAATTACACCTTAATGCCTCTAAATGCTCTTTTATGACTTTCAGTCGTTTGTCGCCGTTCCTAGCTCAATACTCTATTAAGTCTGTTCTGTTAGATTGTGTACCATCATTTAAAGACTTAGGCGTTATGTTTGACCCAAAACTTTCTTTTAATATTCATATATCTTCAATTGTTAATAGAGCATGCAGTCTTCTTGGCTTCATTAAACGTTGGGCCAAAGAATTTGATGATCGTTAGTTCACCCTACTCTAGAATATTGCTCGCCAGTGTGGAACCCTCAATATGATATTCACCAGCGTAGTATTGAATCGGTACAGAAGCAATTCCTTAAGTTCGCGTTACGCGGTCTTAATTGGGACCCGAGACTTCGCCTGCCTTCTTATTCTGAGAGTCTTCTTCTTATTAATCTTCCTTCACTTTACAACCGTAGTCTCGTATTTGGCATTCTCTTTCTCCATAAAGTAGTCAACGGCGAAGTCATTTCTACTAATTTACTAGATACGCTATATTTTTTTGTTCGCTCACGTCGGACCAGAAACTTTTTTGCTCTTCACCTTAGTAGATGTCTGACTAACTATTCTCTTCACGAACCTTTTCGTGTTCTTTGCCAATCTTTTAACAACCTTTTTCACCTTATTTCTTCTCATCTATCTGTCACTTCTCTTCGCGATATACTTTTTAATTATCTACAGCGAAACCACTGAAAATATTCAGGACTAGATATTGGATTGGCTGCAACTCATCCCTGACCACATTGGTTGTGAATCGGGGCATAGCTGGCACCTTGTTGCAAATAAAACACCTCCACCGGGTCGGGGATGTTTAGTTGTGCATAAAGCTAAGCTACCTTCTTCATTTAATTTTTTTTTTTTTTTAGCTTAAGCTTTTTCGTCGACTGCTGTATTAGTTGATGTAAATAAATAAATAAATTAATAACAATGTTCCCGATTTTGATGCTAACAATAGTGATAGTGATTCAGATTAGAACTCTGAAAATCCGTTTTTAATAGAAATTGAAATTTTAGGATCATTTTTAAGTGTAAAATACCGAATTATAGTCAGTTTGAATGCATTCTAATTTGTTCACTTATTAATATTAAGTTTATTATTTAAAAACACTTTGTTGAATTAAACAAATGCTAGTAATATTAATTACCGTATAAGTATTAATTAAAGGAAACCGATCTCATATGGCTAAGGAAGGCGTGGTCAAATCGGTCTGAAACTTTGATATATTATTATGTGCATCTACACTATCATATGCACTAAATTTCAAGAACCTAGCTTTGAAATTTTAATTTTCGTCGAAAAATCGGCTCACTGGCCCAATGTGCAACAAGCACACTTAATGATGAAATTGTTGCTGTCCACGACTGCAAATGATGTGTTATTGTTTGTCTTAGAGCCATCGTTATAAAGCCAGGTCCTATTAGTCAATCCTTCTTTTGCAGCATGGAAGCCTTGAAGATAGTCTTCCCTGCTAGTTACATTTTTTGTGGTATTGTGAAGCATAGTGTTTATACAAAGTGCCTTGGCCCATGGCGGAGAGGTCTCTTCCACACTTGCAAGTTTCGGAGAGGGTAAATCGAGCAGTTTACTATACCTGGCACGCTGGCGAATCGTAGATACACATTTGTTGCTTAATATTTTTAATTTGTTAGCACTCGTTATATTAAAGTTATTAAATTGTAAAGTTGGCAAGTCACCCCACTTGTCCAGTTCTTGTAATATTAAAGAAAGTCCCTATAGTTGCATTTAAGTTTTTTGTTTTCGTTCATTTTTATGTTTGCAGATAATACCATTAATTTTGCCAAAAGCTATTATAAATAGAACAACCGACAGTGGGGAGCATTGTGGAATACCATTAGCAAGGATGTGGGAGTCTGAAGTGATTTTATTAATTCTCGTCATGAATGTGCGGTGAGTCATAAAGGCCTTGACAAGCGAGTAAAGCTTATGACGAACTCCCCAGGACTTAAGTTGGCTTAAGACTGTATGCAATCCCACGCGATCGAATGCCATTTCAAAATCTGTCGCTAAAATAGAGACGTGATTTTTTGTGGAAAGGGCGTTCGACACAAAGTGTTGGATTCGCAGCAAAGCATCAGATGTGCTATGATGTCGCTTGAAAGCTTTTTGGTTCGGTGAGATTAAGTTTTTGCGGGTAATGAACCACATCAGACGAGTGGCAATTATTTTTTCAACTGTCTTCCCTGCGCAGGAAAGTAACGATATTGGACTAAAACTCTTGACTTCGTGAGCAGTGTCGTTTGGTTTAGGAATCGGAATTATTGTGGCGCTGCGGCACGTATGCGGATATGTGCCTTTCTGAAGCATGGTGTTGTAAATATGAAGTAATATATTTTTCATTGATAGGGGCATGTATTTTAGCAGATTGAAGTGATGATTCGAGTTCTATTAGGGAGAACGGGGATTCAAGCAACTTTGCAAAGCTGGAACACATTTTTTTGTTGTACGTACTCGGACGAAAAGTTATCGTCGCTTGAATAATTGGACCAGTGTTTACCGAATAATTCTGTCATATCAAATGGAGATGTGATTACATTATTATTTGAGTTCAAGCATTTTATTTGAGTGGGAGCCAGCTAGGCTTCGTACATCAGCCCACAGCTTTTTTGGGGAAGATGATGGAAAGATTTTTAAAGATTTTTAAATATGACGAAAGATTGAACAGTGCTGCGTTTAGATACAAGTAAGGGGTAGAGTTTTGACAGTCTGAAAATTCAAGGAAACCGATATGAAAATAAGGTAATGGTCGCTGCCATGCAGGATATCTGCTATGGACCATTTGCATTTGTGTAGGATTTGGTCTTAAGCAAAAGCAAGCTATATAACGAAAGGACATTTTCGATTTGTTCCCACGAGAGTTGTCCTGTTGGGATCCCCATAAAGGGCCCCAAGTGTTAAAATCACCAAGTAATAGGAGTGGCCTTGAAACAGGGTTGATTATGTTCAAAATCTAATTACTTGATAAGCTTTGGCAGGGTGGTATATAGTTATTAATGATTGTGACGTGATTATTAAACTTTAATAAAAGAGATGAGTAGAGTAGATTACTGGAAGGTAAAGTGCATTCGTGGGGAATATGACGCTTGATCAGTGGGCCTATGCCTTGTTTGGCGGTTAGATTGTGAGAGTGATTGGAAAAATAGCCCACGTAGGGCTTAGGACAGATGATATTACTATAATTATACGGTAGATGCGTTTCTTGTAAACATAAAATATTCCCTTATAAGTAGCAGTAGTTCGTTGTAGCTATTATTTATTCCGTTTATATTCCATTGAATAATCTTAATTATTAAAAGGTGCAATATGACCAGATATTGTATGTTTGAATACAATTATTCATACAATATGAGATGAGTAAAAAGCGTGAAAAAATCAGGCTTCATCCATAGACTCACTGGTGTCGCCTGGACTTAGTGAGTCGTTTACTTTACATTTATTTCTTAGAGAGTGTGACCCGAAGGGGTCTTTAGAAGATGATGAAGGAGAGATGCCTGTAGAATTTGTTGTTGTTGTTGCGCCAGGCAATTTTGAGATGATATTTTTTGGGATGGGAACGCAGAATGGCGGCTAGGAAAGGCATTGTCAGATCGCTCTGAAACTTTGATATATTTTAATGTGCATCTACACTATTATATACACCAAATTTTAAGACCTTAGCCGTAAAACTTTAATTTTCGTCGAAAAAACAATGACCTTTGCCAATAACTTCGATACTTTTGACACGATTGCTTTCAAATTGAACACTTCTTTTTATATCTGTTAATGACTGTGCCGAATTTGATAAAGATTGGATAACTACACCATATAGCTTCCATAGGATCAATCGGTCGAAAACAGTCACTTTTATCCATAACTTCATTACTTTTAAAGCGGTTGTCATAAAAATTTATATCTCTCAGTTTAACATAGCTTAATAGCGGACATTGAGGATACTATGCACAGTACGTTCAAGTGGCCCCCACGACATTAGGAAAGCCAGTTAAAATTAATTTTATGCTCCATAGTACGCCCAAATCGTCCATGTTATTTAGAAGTTCTAAAGGCCTATTGTTTAGAAAATAAGTGACCAGTTGAGGAGAGTTACGATGCAAAGTCATTACCTTACATTTGGTAGTGTTAAGATCTAATAGATTAAACTGGCACCAGGATTGAATGTTTATAAGATCAGCTTATAGCCGACCAAATGAATCTGTTTCTTTATAAGTAAGACAATGCTTGACATCGTCAGCATACACAAGCACACGCGAATGCGTGCGTTAATTAATTAAGTGAAAAGCAGAGGGCCAAGATGACTACCTTAAGGTACACCGGATGTCACAAGAATGGAATTTTGCAGACTATACATTTTGCGATTTCAATTTATGTACCATTTCGTTTTCTAGTATTTCATTAAGGTAGGAGCGAAAATTGTCCCATTCACAGGCTATCGTGAAGTTTGCATGTCATCTCACAGATTTTAGAGAGCTGTTTGACCTTAATGAACTTTTCAGAAACTTGCTTAGAATTTACTAGCATGAGAAGGTTGCCATCGCAAATTGTGGAGATTGATATAACGTCTCTGCTTATTAAATTGAGTGAACAGCGAAACATGAGAAACTAAAAGAAATAATTATTTTGGGTTTTGTTGGGCGATAAGTTTTTTTCTTGTTGGCTTTGGGGATAACGTTAAGACTGGCGAAGCGGTTATCCCCCAGATTTGGCCCAGGGGTCATTTTTGGTAAATAGTACGATTTCTTATAAAAGTAAAAAAAACCACAGAGGAGGGCAAAAAAGACGATTAACGCTGCGGAGCTATTAGGTTCTGACGTGGGCACTCGAAGAGAGGTAGTCGGCGACTACCCGCTTAATTTAAAATGGTATTATCATTTTAAAATGAAAAACCAAAATATTCTTCTTGATATAATTTTATTAAACTTTCCACGCTGCGTTAATCTTTCATACATATCGCATTGAATGCAAAAATAAAAAATAAGTTCAAGTTGTAGTATTTGTATGTTATACCTTAAAATAATAGTTAAACCATGGTTCAAAAGTAAAGGTTATTTCTGTATGTTAAATTTAAAGTGTTTTTTAATCATTTCGATGATAATTGGAATAACTTTGTATTATTTTCGGTATCAGCTTTGTGTTGAGGTATTTTTGAATATTCCAGAATATCTTGCAGTTTGTAGGATTTGTTATTGGTGATGTCTTGACCAGATTCTAACAAAAAGTGATACCAATCTAAAGTAGTTATATTTGGCCCTTCGCCTCCTAGATCCGGTGGTAAAACCGATTTATTTACATGATTGTGAAGAGAACACAAATTAGATCCATGAAAAAAAATTCTGCTTTGCATCTCGCTTGTTAAGAATTTTTTTAATATTGTCGAACTCATTCCTATATACCACGGTTGGCAAATGAAATGTATAGCGAAAAATTTAGCTGGAAGACAGTCCTGAAATAAGATAATGTGAAAATAATATAATAATGTGTAAACATAAAATATTTAATCAATATTATATATATTGGCAACTTTAGATGATTTTTTCGTATTTCAGGTTTGGTTTTTCGACAAGCAATTCTACTAAAGTTTGGGATGGAGAAATTCAGTATACATTTTTCCTCTAATGGTAATTTTTTAATGAAAAATAAAGTAAGTATGTCTTCACTAAGTCGAAAAAGACTTGAAATTTCAAAACCAATATATGTGTATTAAATTAGATCAACCATTAGCTAACTCGACGGATAAATCATATCAGGACTTATTTCTCGCGATTTATGCCCATAATCCAAGCCTTGACCAAGTGGAGACGCTTTATATTATAAGCTCGCAGTGAAGCTAAACATATTCTTTCGAGGTCACTCTTGACTAATAATGTGTTTCAACTTTGAGTTGCAAGTTATGTACAACTTAGTGTGTGTACATCATTATTCTTGCGCCGAGAATTGCTCGTTGACTTAACCAAGCATAATTCTGATAATTCTCACTTATGTTTGGGAATACCTGATTGAGAGTCTACAAATCGGCAAAAGTGGTTGGTAAGAGGACCTCCTATTTCAAACAGCTAACAATTGATTGGAAATTGTGTAGTACTTCGATCATTTTGAAGTTGAAATCTTATATAAGTAGTTAGGGATAATGTTTTTACGTTATTAATTTATTCCGGTTCTCTACAGATGTTATTTTAACCTATCGGATAAACTTCTGCTGGATACCCACTTTTTGAAAACTGCTTTGTTGGAATTGCCCACGGATTATCGACACCAACGATTTGGTTATGGATATGACGAGAACTAAAGTGATAATCAAGGTGTTTATGAGGCTTTTACAGGATCCGTCTCATTTTACCCAGCAAGTTCGGAAACTGCTGTCCGACATTACTTTGGCGGAATATCAAAAGTAAGTTGATCAACTACAATTGACTGACTTGTTCAAGCACACAGCTTCAGGGCAAGCTGTAACTGGCCTCATGCAGCCAAGAAGAAAATACCAAAAAGCGATCATTCAGTCGACGGCAACAACTAAATTAAAATATTAAAGAAGGTAACTTCGCCTATGCCGCAGTTTATATACCCCTGCAGCCCTTGGCAATAGTGTTTTTAAATGTCCAAAATTCTTTTTCTGCAACTCAATTCAACAATTCACAAAAAAACAAGACTTTGAAATTATTACTTTTTGCTACAATTTTTTCTTCTTTTTCCCTCATTCCCCAAGCAAATCACGGCACGCAAACACATAGAGTTTATGTAGCGTTGCGTCTGTGTGTGTGCTCTGCTCATTTCGAGCAATGACTTACTAGGTAGCGCTTGAGCAGAGTTGATTTATATTAACAATAATGTGTGTTCTATTTATCGATTAGATTAAAATTTTGGGATCCGATGTTTTATTTCCAATACTATCGTTAGAAAATTTCATAGCAATACTCCAACTGCTCCAACTACTTTTCCTATGTCAGTATAATAGTGGTCCGATTTTCTTACTTTATTTGAAGCAAGTAATAAAAGGCACAGAAAATTAAAAAATTCAGCACAATAGCTTTTAAGATTAATGAGTAATACGCATACGCACCGACTGACAGACGGGCTTGACTATATAGACTTAGCTTCTCATGTTGATCAAGAAACAAAAAGCAAAAATTATCAAAAGTTAATCTAATCTGCATGTTGTTGTCTAGCAGTTTGACTGCCAGTACATTATCATGGATTTCTAGCCTGGAGAGGTGCCGAATGCCATTATTACGGATCTTGCTTTACTAAGGGCATGTCTGTTATGGTTTTAAGGCCTGGTAATACGGAGAGGGTAGCAGTAATTTCAATTTGTGTTGAGGTCCATCGTATTAAACTCGTAATAAGACCTTTAATATAAATACATTATAATTCAGCTTATTAAGATTTGCAAAAGGTTACCCCTTTTACATATTATATACATATTATATACAGTCGACGGCACAAGTATTTTGATAAAAGTTGTTGCTCTCTTTAGCAATTGCTCTATGTATTTTCTTAATTTTTGCTTTATGGTCTTTCGTTAGCTCATGAGAGGTGGACAAAACTATTTTGACATTCTCAGTATTTAGTATTTATTAGTCTCCTCAAGAGTAAACAATTATCCCACGTGGTTATTATTGTTCAATAATTAGTTCAATGAAATAAAAAATCTATTTTACTTATTTGTTTTGCGACATTATGGGTAAAGCAAATGAATTAAGTGACATGGTCAATTGTGAAATGGTGGCGAAGTATAAGTCTGGTATTTCTGTAGAAAATATCAGTAACTTATACAATGTTTCTCGCTAAACTGTTTATTATCAAATAAACAAGTTTAAAAAACACGAATCCGTCAAAAACCTGCCGCGAAGTGGTAGATCTCGCAAGACAATTGAGACAGCGGATCGTTATATTCTGCGTAAATTTAAAGAAAACCCTTTAGAGATGCCCAAAAGAGTTGCCCGGGACCTCGCTGATACGACCGATATTATAATTAGCGAAAGGTCAATTCGTAGGCGCCTCAAGGAAGCAGAGTTTGGGACGTATGTTGCCAGAGATATTCTCCAGATTACTGCCAGGACCAAAATGAAACGTCTCGAATTTGCCAAAAAATATATTGCTAAGCCCTAAACGTTTTGGCGTCAAGTTTTATGGAGTGATGAAAGCTCCTTTAGCTTCCACTGCTCCAAAAAAAAGTTTATGGGAGAACGCCAAAAATCACACATCAAAAAAGAAGACCGATTTGTGAAAAAATTAGCCATTGGGGTGGGTCAGTTATGTTTTGGGGATGCGTTGCTCATAACGGCGGTGGAGATTTGGTTCCCGTCGATGGAACCATGACGAAAGATAAATATTTGACCGTCATTAAAGATCATGTTTTGCCTTCAGGGGATAAACTTATCGGAGAGTCCTTTGTTTTCCAGCAGGACAATGCACCATGTCAAAGGGAAAAATGATAACAAGTTTTTTTTTAATGAAAATAAGGTAAATGTGCTGGATTGGCCACCGCAAAGTCCTGATGTGAACATCATTGAAAACCTATGGGCTTATATTAAGCGACAGCGTTGTGCTGATCTCGAAAGGACACGACAGGACACTATTTCTGAGGTTGGAGAGCTCTGGAGACACATTTCGTTGGATTTAATCCGTAACTTGCTAGATTCGGTTCCAAGACGTCTACAAAAAGCAATAAATGCTAAAGGAGGGTACATTTTTTTATTAAACATAGCAAACAATACGTTAAAACGTAAAATTGTATTCATTTTTGTTATTTTCGATATTTGTCAAAATAATTTTGCCACCATGCATTTTGTTACTTAAAATTTTTTGATTATTAATGTTCATTTTAGGAATTCTTTTTTGAGTTAAATAAACTGCGGATATTCATATCTTTTCACCAAAATGATTTCTTTTCTTTTTTATGGTCTTTTTAAAAAAACTTAAATATATTCTCTGAAAATTTCACAAACAGTGACTTTTGTGAATAACTTCGATATTTTATGACCTATTGTCATAAAAACCTCAACTAATAAATATTTGTTAGTTTCGTATACCTAGAAATGAGTGTTCCAAATTTGAGCAAACCGATTTCTCGACGAAAATTCAAATTTTTTATAGAAAGCTGACACACATCAACAAGAGGCCCACCAAGAGGAAGGAGCCTATTAAGAAGGAAGACTGTACCTGGTGCCGCTCAGACAGTGACACAGCAGCAGCCTTCGCCAACCATTTGTCTAAAGCCTTCACTCCGTTTAATAGGTGCTCACAACTCGAAGCTAGCCAAACTCTAGAGTTTTTAGATGTCCCCTGCCAAATGGCTCTCCCCATCCGGCACGCCGAATCAGATGAACTGCTCGCTGAGATCGCAAAGCTAAAGTCGTCCAAATCGCCTGGATATGATGGCATTGACGTACCATCAGTCAAAGCCCTCCCAACAAATGCAGTTCAGCTTCTCCTCAACATTATAAACAAATGCTTCCTGATAGGACACTTTCCCTCCCAGTGGAAGTGCGCTGAAATCATCCTGATCCAAAAACCTAGGAAACCTGCAGCCAACCTCGCCTCATATCGTCCGAGTCTATTGGCAGTATTCTCCAAAATAGTTGAGAGACTATTCTTGCGTAGAATGCGTCCAACACTGGACGAGGCCGGTTTGATCCCCAATCACCAATTTGGATTCAGAGAGTGCCATGGCACACCGGAGCAGTGCCACAGGATCACGGGTAAAATACTGGAAGCATTTGAGGAGAAGAAGTACTGCAACGCAGTCTTTCTGGACGTTAAGCAAGCGTTCGATAGGGTTTGGTACACTGGACTGCTGTACAAGCTGAAGTCCGCTCTCCCAGCGCCCTTCTATATGTGGCTGCGCTCCTATCTTTGCCATAGGATGTTCTATGTGAGATGCGGTGATGACACTTCTGTAATCAAGAGCATAAGAGCAGGAGTCCCCCAGGGCAGCGTGCTGGGCCCTATTCTGTATACCATTTACACTGCCGACATGCCGACATCTCCGGACCCACGAGTTCTCACTGCCACCTATGCGGATGACACCGCCTTCTTGGCTTCCGACGAGTCACTGCAGACTGCTGGCAGTTTGATTCAGGTGCAGTAAGATGCCATTAACACTTGGCTCAGGCGCTGGAATATTGTCGTCAACCCCGAGAAGTCTGTGCAAACAACCTTTGCGCTCCGAAGAGGATATTGCCCTGCCATACATCTGGATGGTAGTACCATTCCATTCAGCGACTCGGCTAAATACCTGGGCCTCATTATGGATAGACGTCTCACTTGGAGGACGCATCTTAGCAACAAACGTAACCAATTGAACGCCAGTCTCAGGAGCCACCTCTGGCTGCTTGGAAGGAGGTCTACCCTGCGGCTGCACGTCAAACTTTTAATATACAAAACCATTCTAAAGCCAATGTGGACCTACGGTGTTCCTATTTGGGGCACTGCCAGCCGCTCAAACGTGAACCTCATACAAACTTTCCAAAATAAGACTTTAAGAATTCGGCTGCTCACATTGGACCTACCGGACCGGGTGAGCTAGATGAGGACTGACCCTTCAGCGTACCCGATTTTCTTTACTTTCCTCACATAACTTCTTTTTTAAATATTCTCACATGCCAATGTATGGTCATGGTATTTGCTTATTATCCTCTGTTGGATATGTTACAAATTGGAGGAACCCAGTTGAATTAAAAAAAAACTTCGAAGACAGCTGTTTGATTGCATGCGTGCGAAACTAAGAAGCGCTGGAAAGTTTTTGTTTACTAGAGAGAGTGCAAAAATTATTGTGGTTTAAACAATTCTTAATAAAATTATGGAAAAGAAAAGCCAAGGTAAGTAGAATATTTATATTAAAAAAGATTTGGTTCATGTTTGTTAATAAGTTTTTAGTTTTAGTTTAACTACAATAAAGTCAGAGAAGCTAAGTCAAAATTTAGATCTTTGAATATTAATGTAACCAAGTCAGTTGCTGAACTCCCACTTCAAAGTCTTCTAGACCACACTAGTAGCCGTATAATTCGAATGCAAGAAGATTTATTTGAGCAGCTTGGCAACACTTTTAAGTCTGACCCTTATTGCAAGCCATGGATATGACGGAGCAACTGTACAAAGCAGGTATAAGCAACACTTTTTTGGATGTGTTCATTGCTTTCCGACGACTTGCTCTTTGCGACAACAACAACCCCCCTAAAATTAATGAACATGTATTTACTTACTCCTCAGTTTATTAAACTTTGTAGACCAGAGACTATATTCTTGCTGAGAAAAAAATTTGTTTGAAATATCTTAGAATGTTTATTGATTAAGTGATATTGATATTACATAGATATATATCGCAAGTTTATAACGCGTGTGCTTGCTGCGAACGACCGGCTGGACTGCCATTCGGGCGTCAAGAAGAGAGTTGCCAGATGGCTTACGTATGATGGGGCTGCATACACAACACCCCTTAACACCCAGATGACTCATAGAATTGAGTGGGTCGTCTCATGCGAGCAGAACGTCGTAGCATCGGTGAGGCATGCAATGACTGTGGATCATCTTGAATAGGACTCTCTGGCCTAGAGTGGTTACTGGAAACAGGATCTTCCGTGTTGTCATCAGTTGCTGATGGTGCCTGATGTGATATGTTTACATCTATTTGTTCAACTCGGCTTCGAATTTGGTTATAATGACGCTTCATGATGCGATTGTCTGTCAAACGAACTTTGTAAGACACTGGTCCTGTTTGCTCGGATATGTAGGCTTCTATCCATTTTGGGCCCGGTGCATAGTTTCGTACCCAAACGGATTTGCCTGTATCAAAACATTTCGATTGATTAATAAATGGCTCTGCTCCATTAGAAATTTCTTGTGGCTGTAGTTTATCAAAGTAGGACTTTAACTCCCGATTCAACAACAGCTGAGCTGGCGAGCGATTTGTCGTTGCATGTGGAGTTATGTGTTGATTAAACAAAAATCCAGCAAGGCTTAGATCCATATTATTGTTCGGAGGTAGTTTTTTAAGGTAGTTTTTGGTGGTCTGCACCATTCGCTCTGCTTGGCCGTTTGTTGCTGGGTGAAACGGTGCTGATCTAATGTGTCGAATTAGATTGTTGTGGAGGAATGCCTTGAACTCCTCGGAGGTAAATGCTGTGCCATTGTCTGACACTAACTGATCTGGTAACCCATGCGTAGCGAACAGTTGCCTGAGAACTTTGATTGTAGCCGCTGTAGAAATGGAGCTAACAACCGCAACCTCTAGCCATTTTGAGTAAGAATCCATGACCAGAAGAAAGGTTTTCCCTTGAAAAGGTCCTGCAAAGTCTATGTGTAGACGGGACCACGGCCGCTTGGCTGACTCCCAATGATGCACCGGTGCCTCTGAATGATCGTTACGATTCTGCTGGCATGGAATACATTTCTTAACAATGAGCTCAATCTTTGCGTCAATGTTTGGCCACCAAACATAGCTACGCGCTAACGCCTTCATTTTTACAATGCCTGGATGAGCGGCATGTAGAGCAGCTAAAATTGTTGCTCTGGATTTCGGTGGAACTACGGAGCGATTTCCCCAAATCAAAACTCCTTTATTTGTAGATAGCTGTTCCCGACGGCAATAGTATGGATATGCAATATCTGATTGCTCCAATTTCATGTCAGGCCATGCCCTTAACACCCAGTTTGATACTTTCGCCAATAAGGGGTCCTTCGATGTTTGAGCGGCAATCGCCTCAGCACTTATGATTGGCGTTGCTGCTAATTCGATCATAAGCACATCGTCTGTGCTCACAGCGTCCGATGCTGCTGACAGTGGACAACGACTTAGAAAATCCGCATTGCCCATTTTTAATCCGGAGCGGTGTACTAGCTCGAAAGTATATGCTGACAGGAACAAAGATCGACGTAGCATATGATTTGAAATAATGTTTGGGATTGCTTTCGATGTGGTGAAAATACCCAGCAGAGGTCGATGATCGGTGATTAGTGTGAAAGTACGACCGTAGACATAGTTGTGGAACTTCTTTACTCCTGCTACCAAGGCAATAGCTTCTTGATCAATCTGAGCATAATTTCTCTCAGCTTTGGATAAGGTACGGGAGTAAAAAGCGATGGATTTCTCCGCTCCATTCGGCATTTTGTGACTTAAAACTGCATCGAGTCCATATGGTGACGCATCACAAGCTAGAACTAGTGGCAATGAACCATCATAATGCACTAGTACGTCGTCTGACCCAATAAGTTCCTTAAGTGTAGAAAAAGCCTTCTCACACTGTTTGTCCCACCTCCAAGTTGCATTTTTATCCAAAAGACGATGTAAGGGTTCTGCCACTGTTGCTTTATGTGGCAAAAATGAGTGATAAAAATTTAGTAGTCCTAAGAAAGCCTGCAACTGCTTTTTATCCTTGGTGCTGGTGCGTCTTTGATTGCTGAGACTTTATCGGCACATGGTCTTATACCAGTTGAGTCAATTTTGAACCCTAAAAACTCAACGAATGGTACTCCGAATTGGCATTTGTCCTTGCGTAGTCGCAGTCCGGCTTTATCAAAACGTGTAAACAGTTCCTGTAATCTAGTTGCCAATTCCGTTTCCGTTTTTCCCATTATTACAATGTCATCAAAATATGGTAAGACTCCGGAAATATTCTGTACCACATTCTCAATACAGCTTTGAAAAATGCCTGGTGCAGATGAAATGCCGAATTGCAATCGAGTAACTTTGAATGCACCCTTATGTGTACTGATTGTTTGCAGCAAAGACGAGTTTTCGTCGACTACTAATTGCTGATAAGCTTGAGCCAGATCAATTTTGGCAAAAATTGATCCACCTTCGATAGATGCCAGCAACGTGTTGATCGCCGGTATTTGATGGCAGTGCGGCTTAACCGCTTTGTTTAAAGTTGATTTATAGTCGCCGCAAATACGAATTGAACCGTCCTTCTTGATAACTGGTACAATAGGAGTGGCTCAAACTGAATACTCCACAGGTTTAAGAATCCCTTGCTTGCATAGGCGATCCAGCTCCTCTTCGACTAGTCCCTTTATAGCATATGGAATTCGGCGTGGAGGTAGTCGCACTGGTGGCACTGTTGCATCAATGTTTAATATGACTGGCGGACCAGTGTAACAACCAAGTTCTGTTGAGAATAAGTGTTCGAACTTATTCAGAATGCATGCGATCTGTACGTCACTGCCCACTGAATGTATGCCCTTGATACTGATGCCTAGTGGGTCAAACCAGTTGCAACCCAGAAGGTCGCTACAACCGCTTTTAGTGACGATGACTGGTAGATTATCAATATTACGACCGTTGTAATGAATTGATACATCAAAAACTCCTAGTATCTGGATTGGGTTGTGTTGGTAGTCACTAAACCCCGGATCGTAGTTGTAAACCTTAGGCTTGTTTGTTGGCCAAATACGATCATAAGTCCGCAACGTCATCATAGTAACGTCAGATCCAGAATCCACTTCAAAAGTACACGATTTTCCATTAATCTGTACCGTGATACGTTTCTTCAGGCTCACCAGATTAGATATGAGGTTTACCGATTTTCCGCGTGAATTTTTGCCCTTTACTGGATGAACATCGTTCGACGATTCATTATTCCGGCAGACACGCTTAAGATGGCCCTTCCGGCCACAGCCGTGACATAATGCTTCACGATAAGGGCATTGCTGCCGGCCGTGTGGAAAATTGCAACCCACTGACAATGCCCGCAGCGCTGCGAGATAGTTTCCGACGGTCTCGTCCGGATGTTGATCACGTTTGTGAAAATGATAAAATGCAGCGATTTCCGATGGACGTGGACAAAGATGATCAGTTAGAATCTTCTCAATTTGGTCCAACGGTAATGTACTGACCTGGTTTGGAAACGCCAATGATGTCAAAAGATCGTAGACTGGTGCTCCGACCAATGTGAGGAAAGATGCTTTTTTGCGACCCTCGTCTTTGACATCATTCGCAAGCAGGAACAATTTAAATCGCTCCAAATATGAGCCCCATTTATTTGGCTGCCCCAAATCACACGGTTCCAAACTTCCAACTGTCGTCATAATTGGGTTTCGTTGAGTATATTTAGCACTCGTAGAATCAATTACTTCCTTCTTTTCCTCAAAAACGCCGGCCAATCTAATCTCTCCAAATTCACCAGCAAGCGACTCTGCCATGCAAATGTGTGTGTAAACGTTTGCAAAATTTCACCACAGCATGTATATGTAAACGTATATGTATGCTTTTGTGCGTGACAATTTTTTGATATTTTGCGTCAATAATTCCAAGACTATTTCGGATGATAATTAGCATCCCATCCTCGTCGCCAGTTTGAAATACCTTAGAATGTTTATTGATTAAGTGATATTGATATTACATAGATATATATCGCAAGTTTATAACGCGTGTGCTTGCTGCGAACGACCGGCTGGACTGCCATTCGGGCGTCAAGAAGAGAGTTGCCAGATGGCTTACGTATGATAGGGCTGCATACACAACAATTTGGATACTCAACTATAAGATTTATCTTCATATGTATGTCTGCACCGTTGTAAATGGAAAATCAATTTCAGTTAAATTTATATTTACATTATTCTTCAAATGACACTTTTAGATGGAAAAGCTTTAAACATTTTCATCGAGACCAAATCTTGCCAATTGTGTCCGATATGTGGCGCGAGTCCAAAAAACTTTATGGAAAATGGTAAAATAGACTCACCAAAATTTAAGCCAAGGCATGAAGCATTAAAATATGTTATAATTCTATATGGTTGGATTCGATTTTTTAAATTCGTCTTTAAAATCGCATATACACTAAAACTTAGAAAACGGTCTCGGAGGAGTTCGCGTTGATCCAGACGAACGGACGGACGGACATGGCTATTTGAACTCGTCTCGTCGTGCTGATCAAGAATATATATACTTTATATGGTCTGAGATGCTTCGTTCTATGCGTTGCACACTTCTGACCAAAATTAATATACCCTTTTTGCAAGCGTATAAATATTGTCAGAAATCCATGTCAGAGGCTCGCAACAAATACTATAAGAGTGACAGGAGGTAACGAGCTCGATAGAGTACACGACAGAACAACATGTCAGACGTTTTCCACAGAGCAATGGACTCCTCAGATTCTCTTGTGTCAAGCATCTATCTAACAAAAAGATTGGCTCAGCAAAATAAACTACCCATACCAGCAGACGTAATCGAACTTTTGGAATCACCAAACTTGCTATATTTTTGTAACATTAACAATAATAACAATGTTCGCGATTTTGATTCTAACAATAGTGATATTGATGCCGATTCGAACTTTGAAAATCCGTTTTGAATAGAAATTTATGTAGAAAATTACTTTTAGGATAATTTGTATGCCCTTGCAGAGGGTATTATAAAATTGGTCAGATGTTTGTAACGCACAGAAGGAGACGTTTCCGACCCCATAAAATATACATATTCTTGATCAGCATGAGAAGCTGAGTCGATACAGCCATGTCTGTCTGTCCTTCCGTCTGTGCGTATGCGTTTTACTCAGCCATCTTAAGAGCTATCGGGCTTTTTATTACCTAGGAAAAATAAAGTATGAAAATTGTCAGGATCGGATCACTACATAGCTCTAGAACAATTATTTTTGCAAAAATTGGAGTAACCCCAGGAAAAAAGTCTCAGATCCCAAAATTTGAATTTTTTCTGATCGGATAAGTAGAACACAAGTTACAGTCAATACAAATCGGTTCAAGATAATAATTTCAATGTTTTGTTTGTGTATTGATAAATTGAGTTGCAGGGAAAGAAATTTCAAAATGTAAAGATATTATTTCCAAGGACTGCAAGGGTACAAAAACTTTGGCATAGCTGAAGTTAGCTTCTTTAATATTCAAATGTAAAATACTTAATTATAGTCAGTTTGAATGCATTTTTTTTTTTACTTATTAAGTTTATGTGTTAAAAAATTAATAAAAAACATTTTGGTGAATTAGACAGTGCTAGTATTATTAATTGTACTTGTACGGGAATTAATTAAAAGAAACCTATCTTATATGGCGGCTACGAAAGGCATTGTCAGATCGCTCTGAAACTTTGATATATTTTAATGTGCATCTACACTATCATATGCAACAAATTTTAAGAACTAAGCCGTAAAACTTTAATTTTCGTCGAAAAATCGGCTCGCTGGCACAGTGTCGATCGGTCGAAAACAGTGACCTTTGCCAATAACTTCGATACTTTTGACACGATTGCTTTCAAATTGAACACTTCTTTTTATATCTGTTAATGACTGTGCCGAATTTGATAAAGATTGGATAACTACACCATATAGCTTCCATAGGATCAATCGGTCGAAAACAGTCACTTTTATCCATAACTTCATTACTTTTAAAGCGGTTGTCATAAAAATTTATATCTCTCAGTTTAACATAGCTTAATAGCGGACATTGAGGATACTATGCACAGTACGTTCAAGTGGCCCCCACGACATTAGGAAAGCCAGTTAAAATTAATTTTATGCTCCATAGTACGCCCAAATCGTCCATGTTATTTAGAAGTTCTAAAGGCCTATTGTTTAGAAAATAAGTGACCAGTTGAGGAGAGTTACGATGCAAAGTCATTACCTTACATTTGGTAGTGTTAAGATCTAATAGATTAAACTGGCACCAGGATTGAATGTTTATAAGATCAGCTTATAGCCGACCAAATGAATCTGTTTCTTTATAAGTAAGACAATGCTTGACATCGTCAGCATACACAAGCACACGCGAATGCGTGCGTTAATTAATTAAGTGAAAAGCAGAGGGCCAAGATGACTACCTTAAGGTACACCGGATGTCACAAGAATGGAATTTTGCAGACTATACATTTTGCGATTTCAATTTGTGTACCATTTCGTTTTCTAGTATTTCATTAAGGTAGGGAGCGAAAATTGTCCCATTCACAGGCTATCGTGAACTTTGCATGTCATCTCACAGATTTTAGAGAGCTGTTTGACCTTAATGAACTTTTCAGCAACTTGCTTAGAATTTAGCGGGGCGGAAGGATCCAAAGAGGTCACAAGTGTTTGGCGGGTGCCAATTTCTTCAGGGGTCTGGTGAGTCAGGAATGAAATTGAAACGCGCGCAAACCTTCGTTTATAATTAATTTTGGTTTATTTAGTTTCTTTTCAAAATGTCCCGACACACACGCAAATGTTTCGGGTTGGAAAAATACAATATCGGAAAAAAGCACAGTGAAAGAACGGGTGTTCGGGTTAGATGCTCCTACTGGATGGAATATGGCGATTTACTCCAGAACCCTTCGTCACCTTCCTCAGTATGACCGAATTCGGTTTTTGGAAAAAACCCTACCCCTCACTCTCTGCTGTTCACCCGGTGGCGTGAACAACTAGCATGAGAAGGTTGCCATCGCAAATTGTGGAGATTGAAATAACGTCTCTGCTTATTAAATTGAGTGAGCAGCGAAACATGAGAAACTAAAAGAAATAATTATTTGGAGTTTTGTTGCGCTGGTGCGCGTAGATCGGGATATTCTTCAATAAAACTGCGATAAGTTTTTTTCTTGTTGGCTTTGGGGATAACGTTAAGACTGGCGAAGCGGTTATCCCCCAGATTTGGCCCAGGGGTCATTTTTGGTAAATAGTAAGATTTCTTATAAAAGTAAAAAAAACCACAGAGGAGGGCAAAAAAGACGATTAACGCTGCGGAGCTATTAGTTACTGACGTGGGCACTCGAAGAGAGGTAGTCGGCGACTACCCGCTTAATTTAAAATGGTATTACTATTTAAAAATGAAAAACCAAAATATTCTTCTTGATATAATTTTATTAAACTTTCCACGCTGCGTTAATCTTTCATACATATCGCATTGAATGCAAAAATAAAAAATATGTTCGTGTTAAGTTCCAAGTTGTAGTATTTGTATGTTATACCTTAAAATAATAGTTAAACCATGGTTCAACAGTAAAGGTTATTTCTGTATGTTAAATTTAAAGTGTTTTTAATCATTTCGATGATAATTGGAATAACTTTGTATTATTTTCGGTATCAGCTTTGTGTTGAGGTATTTTTGAATATTCCAGAATATCTTGCAGTTTGTAGGATTTGTTATTGGTGATGTCTTGACTAGATTCTAACAAAAAGTGATACCAATCTAAAGTAGTTATATTTGGCCCTTTGCCTCCTAGATCCGGTGGTAAAACCGATTTATTTACATGATTGTGAAGAGAACATAAATTAGATCAATGAAAAAAAATTCTGCTTTGCATCTCGCTTGTTAAGAATTTTTTTAATATTGTCGAACTCATTCCTATATACCACGGTTGGCAAATGAAATGTATAGCGAAAAATTTAGCTGGAAGACAGTCCTGAAATAAGATAATGTGAAAATAATAAAATAATGTGTAAACATAAAATATTTAATCAATATTATATATATTGGCAACTTTAGATGATTTTTTCGTATTTCAGGTTTGGTTTTTCGACAAGCAGTTCTACTAAAGTTTGGGATGGAGAAATTCAGTATACATTTTTCCTTTAATGGTAATTTTTTAATAAAAAATAAAGTAAGTATGTCTTCACTAAGTCGAAAAACACTTAAAATTTCAAAACCAATAAATGTGTATTAAATTATATCAACCATTAGCTAACTCGACGGAAAAATCATAACAGGACTTATTTCTCGCGATTTATGCCCATAATCCAAGCCTTGACCAAGTGGAGACGCTTTATATTATAAGCTCGCAGTGAAGCTAAACATATTCCTTCAAGGTCACTCTTGACTAATAATGTGTTTCAACTTTGAGTTGCAAGTTATGAAAAACTTAGTGTGTGTACGTCATTATTCTTGCGCCGAGAATTGCTCGTTGACTTAACCAAGCATAATTCTGATAATTCTCACTTATGTTTGGGAATACCTGATTGAGAGTCTGCAAATCGGCAGAAGTGGTTGGTAAGAGGACCTCCTATTTCAAACAGCTAACAATTGATTGGAAATTGTGCAGTACTTCGATCATTTTGAAGTTGAACTCTTATATAAGTAGTTAGGGATAATGTGTTTACGTTATTAATTTATTTGGGTTCTCTACAGATGTTATTTTAACCTATCGGATAAACTTCTGCTGGATACCCACTTTTTGAAAACTGCTTTGTTGGAATTGCCCACGGATTATCGACACCAACGATTTGGTTATGGATATGACGAGAACTAAAGTGATAATCAAGGTGTTTATGAGGCTTTTACAGGATCCGTCTCATTTTACCCAGCAAGTTCGGAAACTGCTGTCCGATATTACTTTGGCGGAATATCAAAAGATTAAAAAAATTAAGATATTAAAGAAGGTAACTTCGGCTATGCCGAAGTTTATATACCCCTGCAGCCCTTGGCAATAGTGTTTTTACATGTCCAAAATTCTTTTCCTGCAACTCAATTCAACAATACACAATTTTGCTACAATTTTTTCTTCTTTTTCTTTCATTTCCCAAGCAATTCATGGCACGCAAACACATAGAGTTTATGTGGCGTTGCGTCTGTGTGTGTGCTCTGCTCATTTCGAGCAATGACTTACTAGGTAGCGCTTGAGCAGAGTTGATTTATATTAACAATAATGTGTGTTCTATTTATCGATTAGATTAAAATTTTGGGATCCGATGTTTTATTTCCAATACTATCGTTAGAAAATTTCATAGCAATACTCCAACTGCTCCAACTACTTTTCCTATGTCAGTATAATATAGTGGTCCGATTTTCTTACTTTATTTGAAGCAAGTAATAAAAGGCACAGAAAATTAAAAAATGAGTAATACGCATACGCACCGACTGACAAACGGGCTTGACTATATAGACTTAGCTTCTCATGTTGATCAAGAATATATATACTTTATGGGACAGGAAACAAAAAGCAAAAATTATCAAAAGTTAATCTAATCTGCATGTTGTTGTCTAGCAGTTTGACTGCCAGTGCATTATCATGGATTTCTAGCCTGGAGAGGTGCCGAATGCCATTATTACGGATCTTGCTTTACTAAGGGCATGTCTGTTATGGTTTTAAGGCCTGGTAATACGGAGTAGGTAGCAGTAATTTCAATTCGATTAGGGGGGGTGAGGGGCGCGAGTAGCTCTTCCCGCCTCTCTCGCGCTCGCGTGTGGGGTGGTCGCACCCCCACCAACATCAACACCGATGACTGAAGGGAAAAAAAATCACTATCCTGGTTTGAGTCATCTCTCCCTTTTGTATTTGCTTTTTGTTTCCCACCTTGTTTACAGCTGGATAACCTGACTCGTGGTGTGAGTATCAGCTGTGCACTGGGCAGGCCAACCCGGGCTTAAAAGCACTGATATTGGCACTTGCCAACCCGCCGAACGTGTCGTTAAGCAAAGCTTCAAACCTAGCTGCGCGATCCCGCAAAGTGCGGCATACTTCTGGGGACCCCATCGTACATAGCTGTGTTTCAGCCCCCCAGCCGCCAACTTGGTCTGTGGGCCCCAAGGCAAGCACTCAGCCTAGGAGGCGAAAGTACCAGGTTCAAATCCATCCGCACTGTGTAAAAATTTTCAATTGCATTTTTCACAGTAATTAATTGTCAGAAAATTTCTAACAATTAATTTGCGTTTATTGGAACCAGTGGTTGGCACTTTCGTCCGCCACAGACCGAATTTTCCAAGTGTGTGGAGCCGAGCAGGGAGCGGCATAACTTCCCTATAGAGTCCCAGGGGGAAATACCTGGTTGCAAGCAATGGAGGGCTTGAGATCGGCTGGCTCGATGGCGGGGCCAACAAGTGGGCGGCGTCATTTATTGGCGCTCGCCACAGTGCCGGTCAGATGGTCTGAATCTGTTTGCGAGGGCAGCCCAGCGAGTCGGCTAGAGATAGAGGCTACTTTCGGGGTGGGGCTTCCGCCAGGAATAGAGGAGATATTTGGTGTGCCCCACGAAACGCCAAAGAGACTGCGTGAAGACTCGCTGAGTCCACCAGCAGGCGGTGAGGCACAACCAAAGAAATCCAGGTTGCAACAAGTTAGGAGTGGCAAGCATGAGGTGGAGGAATGGGAGTTCTACTAGAGGATATAGCCGAGAGAATCAAGCCAGATAGGGGGAAGGAGGCAAGCGTGCCATTACGAACGCGCAGGAACAGCGACCCTGAACCAGTAGTGGCATGCCCCAAATACACCATAGCGCTAACGAAATACTTCGCTACCAAAGGACAGTAAACTGAGAACTTGCAACAGGCAAGGATGCCCCGCCAAAAAACAGTCGGAAACACTTCGGAAACTTTTTTGCTGAAAGGTGAAGCTGGTTACTAGGAGCCAGGACGAGAAGCTCATTGCTGTGGGCGACAGTGTTCGCACGGTAAGACGAACTGCGAAGGGAGACCTGCTTCTGGAGCTAAATCCGTCTGGCGCCGAAATAGTCGGCCAGCTGAGAGAGGACATAGGAGTGGCCCTAGCCGGGCAGGTTGAGGCGCGCGCACTGTCAAATCTCACCAGCATAGATGTGCTGGATATGGACGGTGAGACCACGAGAGGCGAGATAGGATAGTACGCGCGTTATCAGATCAACTGAGCGTGCGAATTGAAGACTCGGATATAAAAAGTCGGCTGTCAAAGGGCAGTCTTATGCGTTCCGTCATCAGTGGCCGAGATCATCTTGAAGGCTGGCAACCTCAAGATAGGATTTTCTGTGTGCCGCATCCGCAAAAACACATCGGCGATCAGATGTTACAGGTGTCTAACGTTCGGCCATGTAGCAGCTCGTTGTTCGGACCCGGTGGACAGGACAAACTGGTGCCTGAGATGCGGAGGCAAGGATCACAAGGCGAAGGAGTGCAGTAACGCACTTAACTGCTGTCTATGCGAGGCGGCCGGCATAAGCAATAGAGCCCACGCGGCCGGTAGCCAGCGATGTCCATCAACGACGGGAGTACCACCAAAGGCGATCGATAAGGGCCACCAAAATGAGTAGATTCCTCCAGCTGAATCTTAAGCACTGCGAGGCAGCACACAACCTACTTGCACAGAACATGCATGAAGTCAAAGCGGAGCTCGCGATCATAAGCGAGCCCTTCAGAAGAAAGTCCACTGGTAATTGGGTGGCCAGTACCACTGGTAAGGCTGCACTTTGGGCATGCGGCGCCTCTCCGATCCTATGGCAGGAGAGCACTTTGTACGCGCACAGGTAGACGGAAAATGGGTCTATAGCTGCTACCTGCCCCCCAGCGTGAGCCATGAGAACTTTTGCAAAGCGCTCGACGAGATAGCCAACGAAGCGCGCTCTCGCAATCCCCTCGTTATTGCAGGGGACTTCAACGCATAGGCACTTGACTGGGGGAGCGCGGTTACCAATGCGAGAGGACGCTCGCTTCTGGAAGCCTTTGCATCACTGGACGTAGCCCTTCTGAACAGAGGGTCACGCTTCACATTCAGCAGTGCAAACGGCGGGTCCGTCATAGACCTCACCTTCGTAAGCGGTGGGCTATTTAGGTCTTCATCATGGAGCGTTGGCGAAATCTATACGGGCAGCGACTACGAGGCGATAATATTCTCGCCCGATGCATTGGCAGCACACGAGTGGACCCATCACAGCTCAGCGAATGGCAGACCAGCTATCCAGCATGCTGGCTGCATCGTGCAACGCGAGCATGGCGGTAAGGAGACCTTTCAAGGGACGTCAGCAACCGGTCTTCTGGTGGAAAAGTTCTATCGGAGATATACGTAGAAGGTGCCTAGCCTCTAGGCGGCGTTACCACAGAGCAAGGAAGCGAGGATTGGAGACATGGCCGCAACTATGGGCAGCCTATAGCGCATGTAGGAAGGAGTTGAAGAAGGCTATATATGAAGCGAAGCGGCAAGTGTACCTCAGTCTCTGCGACTCGGCCGATCGGGACCCTTGGGGCAAGGCGTAAAAGATCGTGGTCAAGCGAGTCTACGCCAACAGATTCTCTTCTCCTACTGAAGACAGCGAGTTGGAACGAATTGTCTGCGGTCTCTTTTCCCAGCGTGCGGACTCCCTAAACTGTAGGCGCGTTGAACAAGTTGATTCCCGCTACCACGTCCCAGTCACTACCGATGAAGTGCTTGCGGTCGCCAGGTCGCTGAAACAAAACAAGGCCCCGGGCCCTGATTGCATCCCCAGCCGTGCACTTCGGATGGCAATGGCAATGGAAGAATGCCTTCAACACGGCGGATTGGGGCTGCATTCTTGATGCGGCCAGAAGCTTCGGGATTCCTTCGTATCTGTACGAGGTGATATGGAGCTTCTTTTCATCGAGAAAGCTGGAGTACGCTGCGTCGACAGGATCCGTTCAACGGCAAGTGTCCGCAGGAGTGCCTCAGGGCTCGGTTCTGGGTCCGCTTCTGTGGAACATCATGTACGATGGCATCCTTAAACTGGACATGACGAGTAGGTGTCAGCTAGTCGGCTACGCGGACGATGTTGCGGTTGTAGTGGTGGGCAAGAATCTGAAGGATGTAGAGTCAATGGTAAATACAGCCATTGCATCCATCACGAACTGGCTGCGCTCGGTGGGCCTAGTACTAGCGGCGCACAAGACAGAAGCAGTACTAATTAGCAGCCGGAAGTTAGTGGAAACGGCCACCGTTACAATAGACGGCATCGAGGTGAAATCGGCTAGAGCAATTCGCTACCTAGGAGTGTGGCTCGACACAAGATTGTGTTTCCGAGAACACCTAATGGCGGTACAGCGGAAGGCAGCGGAATCGGGTAGAGCAATCGCCAGGATTATGCTCAACACAAGAGGGCCCAGACAGGAGCGGAGAATGTTGCTGATGAGTGTGGTAAAATCACAAATACTGTACGCAGCCCAGATCTGGGCACCGGCCATGGAGGTCGAAAGCTACCGCCGCCTCATCAGTCCGACTTATCGACTCTGCGCTCTCAGAGTCTGCAGCGCCTTTAGGACTGTTTCGGAGGATGCAGCCCTAGTAGTCGCTGGCATGGTGCCCACCGACATCCTGGCAGACGAAGTTCGGGTCACTACAGAGGCCATCAGCAGGGGCATTCCGAAGAACGTCGCCAAAGCAGACGCTGGAAGGCTCGCAGTGAGGAAATGGCAGGACCGATGGGATGCTGCAATAAATGGCAGATGGACGCATCGTCTCATCACAAATATTGAGGCTTGGGTCGGTAGAAAGCACGGGCAGGTGAACTTCTACCTCACGCAGGTGCTGAGCGGACATGGCTGCTTCCGCCAATACCTAAATTGGTTTGGCCACGACCACTCTCCAACGTGTCCTGCGTGCCCTGAAGGAGCAATTGAGGACGCCCACCACGTTGTTTTCAGTTGCGGCCGCTTTAGGGTGGATAGACAGCGGGTCGAGCAAGCGATCGGACAATCCCTAACGGAGGCCAGCCTGGTACCCAGCATGCTGGAAAGCGAGGTCAACTGGGTGGCGGTGAGCTCATACATCGGAGTCGTCATGCGCGAACTTAGAAGACTGGAGAGAGAGAGAGAGCCGGATCCGCATAGAAGTTGCCACAAGCCCGGCGAAGTAATTCCCAATGGGACGTACCGCCGGGCGGGCATCTTTTGTGTATTCATGTTCCTTTCAGTTTGTTGCATTTCGTTGGCTTATTTTGTTAATAAATGAATTAAAAAAAAAAAACAGGAGGTTACGCGCTCGATAGAGTACACGACAGAACAACATGTCAGACGTTTTCCACAGAGCAATGGACTCCTCAGATTCTCTTTTGTCAAGCATCTATCTAACAAAAAGATTGGCTCAGCAAAATAAACTACCCATACCAGCAGACGTAATCGAACTTTTGGAATCACCAAACTTGCTATATTTTTGTAACATTAACAATAATAACAATGTTCGCGATTTTGATTCTAACAATAGTGATATTGATGCCGATTCGAACTTTGAAAATCCGTTTTGAATAGAAATTGATGTAGAAAATTACTTTTAGGATAATTTGTATGCCCTTGCAGAGGATATTATAAAATAGGTCAGATGTTTGTAACGCACAGAAGGAGACGTTTCCAACCCCATAAAATATACATATTCTTGATCAGCATGAGAAGCTGAGTCGATACAGCCATGTCTGTCTGTCCTTCCGTCTGTGCGTATGCGTTTTACTTAGCCATCTTAAGAGCTATCGGGCTTTTTATTACCTAGGAAAAATAAAGTATGAAAATTGTCAGGATCGGATCACTACATAGCTCTAGAACAATTATTTTTGCAAAAATTGGAGTATCCCCATGAAAAAAGTCTCAGATCCCAAAATTTGAATTTTTTCTGATCGGATAAGTAGAACACAAGTTACAGTCAATACAAATCGGTTCAAGATAATAATTTCAATGTTTGGTTTGTGTATTGATAAATTGAGTTGCAGGGAAAGAAATTTCAAAATGTAAAGATATTATTTCCAAGGACTGCAAGGGTACAAAAACTTTGGCATAGCTGAAGTTAGCTTCTTTAATATTCAAATGTAAAATACTTAATTATAGTCAGTTTGAATGCATTTTTTTTTTTACTTATTAAGTTTATGTGTTAAAAAATTAATAAAAAAAACATTTTGGTGAATTAGACAGTGCTAGTATTATTAATTGTACTTGTACGGGAATTAATTAAAAGAAACCTATCTTATATGGCGGCTACGAAAGGCATTGTCAGATCGCTCTGAAACTTTGATATATTTTAATGTGCATCTACACTATCATATGCACCAAATTTTAAGAAGCCGTAAAACTTTAATTTTCGTCGAAAAATCGGCTCGCTGGCACAGTGCCGATCGGTCGAAAACAGTGACCTTTGCCAATAACTTCGATACTTTTGACACGATTGCTTTCAAATTGAACACTTCTTTTTATATCTGTTAATGACTGTGCCGAATTTGATAAAGATTGGATAACTACACCATATAGCTTCCATAGGATCAATCGGTCGAAAACAGTCACTTTTATCCATAACTTCATTACTTTTAAAGCGGTTGTCATAAAAATTTATATAGAGTTGAATGTTTTGCCGGCTCGAGGTCAAATGTTGGGCGAATAAAAACAAAAATAAAAAACACAGTTTGTTCTTATTTTCGTTCCGATGTATTTCGACCACTCATCGGTGGTCGTCTTCAGGGCAACTATAAATAACATTGAATTGTGATTGACATAATATTAATTTAACAACAAAAAAACACCTACTTAGTTTTACACGTCCGCACACTGTGACGTGGAGCTACACTCTGATTTGTCCCTAATAAATGCCTGTATAAATGCGCGAGTTACCACAGCAGACACCACACCCCCACCAAAACCCCCTCGCGCATCGCTACTGGTCAACAAAGTATTTCACTATTGAGCAACCGATTCTAAGAGATTACATTCGACCAGTCTGCAATGCCAACTGTCGGCCGATTGCAACCTCAGCACTTTTCAACATATACATACATACTTTAGCATATACAAGCCTTTGCGTGGGCGACAAACCATAAGGCTAAGCATAATTGTATACATAACCATACATACATACACAAAACCATAAGGCTAAGCATAATTGTATACATAACCATACATACATACACAAAACCATAAGACTAAGCATGATTGTATACATAACCATACATATGTACATACAGGAAAACCTAAGCTTCGACTTGCAAAGAATTAAACCCTCACTTCACTTGATTTTTAACAACCAAAGAACAAAGTCGCATTTATTCAAAAATAATAATAAAACTCCAACAACAGGCAACCGGACTCAAGAAGACCGGATCCAACCCAATAAAGGACACAACTGTATTCCCCCCTTGCTCACGGGAGGTAACTGGCGCAGCTGGTATTCGGAAGGGATGTGAATCCCCAACTTGTATTATTAACTTTATTGTAAGTAGGATGAAAAAAAAGCAGTGTGTGAAAAGGAAAAGCGGAAAAAAAGAGAGAAAAGTTAAAATGAAGAAAGAGAGTGCAAAATAAAAGATAAAATATACCACGTCACCAACAAAATACATATACAATTACAAAATTTTTATGCAATAAATTTTTTTTTTACATAGTGAAAGGTGTGAAATCAATTATATACAAAATACAAAAAATTTATGCAACAACAAAAAAATTTTTGTGGAATCAATCGCTGATTTGAAATGTGTGAAATCAATCGCTGATAATCACATCATTTACACAATACACATATGTATACATATATGTTGTACATATAATCAATCGCTGATTGTGGCACAGTAAACAAAATACATATACAAAAAAAAAAAAAAAAAAATATACATGCAACAAAAGAATATACATATATATATATATAGTGAAATGTGTGGAATCAATCGCTGATCATCACATCATTTACACAGTATACATACACATGTATGTTTGTACGTAGAATCAATCGCTGATATATATATGTTTTTATACATACATACACATACGTATGTAAATACACAAAACAAAAAAAAATTTTTTATAAAATTTTTACCATTATCTAAAAACAAATTTATACGCAAAAACCCATTCCTTTTCTCAAACTGACACATAAACTTAAATATAAGGAAACACACACACACACAACAAATATTAATCGAAATACATTACAGAGTTCCGAAATAAAAAGGAACACCAGAAAACATTGTAAAGGAAATCTAAAAACAATACAAATTTTTTTAAAACATAATTACACAACAATAAATCTAAGTACTATAATATCTACTATTACACTACAAAAATTTTCACACAAATTATACACTAATAAACACACCATCAGAAACACACAAACTTAAATTGGGAACAAGACCAATTACAAAAGTAGGGAAAAAAAGAAATAATTGATCAAGCACTCACATTGCACCATAATGTCAAAGAAACTAGTTGCTAAGACAAGATCGCGATTAGGACTCAGGAGTTCTAGCCTTACAGACATAAACGAGGAAACTTCCCCACCACAACAAAACCGTATAATGGACTCAGGCAATGCTTCTGGCTCCATTACCCCGACAATTAGTGGACCGCCCCCTACCCCATTAAATAGCAGCTTAGGAATTGGTGCAGGTTTCAGTACAACCTACATGCTAGCCTTCGTGAAAGAGCTTCCGACATTTGACGGAACATTAGGAACTCTAGATAACTTTGTCACTAGCGTGGAAAAAATTATCATGTTAATTAGAGGGGCAGATCAAACCCCCTATGGGCTATTGCTGCTTAGGGTGATAAGGAACAAAATTATAGGAAGGGCAAACGAAGCCCTTAACCTTAAAGGAACAAAATTAAATTGGGATGAAATAAAATGTAATCTAAATCGACTTTACGCGAAGAGCGAAGTAATTTTGCTTAACGAGATCCAATCTCCACAAAAAAATCTAACCCTTGGCAAATTGTACTTCGGAATAATAAAACTTCGTGGAGAATTATTTTCCCTCCTGGCCAACAGCGGCCAAACACCCATTGCGATCGAATCAAAAAAACAACTATATAATGATGTTTGCTTAAACACGTTTTTAATCAACCTTAGGGCACCGCTTAGAACTTTGATCAGATCAAGAGATCCAGTCTCAGTGGAGGATGCCTATGAATGCTGTCGCAAAGAACAGTCATTCTATTACCAGAATCCAAGCAATCCACAATCCCAAACGGATCAGTCACGATCAAACAATCGTAACGCCCCCTATACAAATCATTATACCCAATCGAAGAATAATAATGATCGAAATCATCAGAAGTCCTCAAACAACCAAATCCCTTTCAAATCCAATAATAGTCCAAGTGGTGCCTCGACTTCACACCAACTATTCAACATCGATGATACCCAAAATTTTCAACAAAATGCCTCACTTAACCCATGGGGTACTTAAATAACATTCGCTACGGATCAACCCTTCCCTTTATATATCTCACATTCCAAGGGAATAACAAACTAAAATTCCTTATAGATACGGGATCAACCCATTCACTCATCGATCCAGAGCTTATTTCACAAAACCTAAGAAAAAAATTAGAAACCCCAATCACAATAGTAACCGTGCTGGATAAATATTCAGTTCAAGAGCAAACTTCACTTCCATTCTTTAAAGAATTCAACGAACAAGGAGCAATAGACTTCTTACTCTTTAGATTCCATCCCAGTTTCAATGGCCTCATTGGAATTGACGTCTTATGTAGAATCAAAGCCAAGATAGATTTAGGCGAGTCACGACTAGAAACCCCTAATGCAACAATGACCATCCTAACACAAAGAAACGCAACAACAGGAGTTTTTACAATATCAGCTTGTACTACTCCCACTACCAGTGGATTTGGAGCAGGGCGATTTCTTCTGTAATACAACAACAATTAATGATAACCTCCTACTATATGACGGCATTTATAAGGCAGTAGATGGTACTAGCTACTTAGAAGTAATAAACACAAGAAGACCAAAGAATTTTTCTAGAACAGCCCCTACAAGTTACTCCATACAATGAAGAAGATTTTATTGAATTGTACTCAGTACAATCCGACTCCTATAATCAGGGGACTAACACTGGGAATCTATCCGATATTAAAACAGACCACTTAAATGCCGAGGAAAAAGAAGTATTTTTGCAGATCTGCAAACAGTTTACCGACCTTTTTTATAACAAGGAGGATCCTCTTACATTTTCTAATGAAGTAAAACATACAATAAACACCAACAATTGTGATCCATTATTCGTCAAGTCCTATAGATTTATACATAAGCAGGAAGTAAAAGATCATATAAACAAGATGCTCGAACAAGATATAATCAGACCAAGCCATTCCCCATGGAGTGCACCAGTGTGGGTCGTGCCAAAAAAAGCAGACTCATCGGGTCAGAAGAAATGGAGGTTAGTGATAGATTATAGGAAACTCAATGACAAGTTTTGTCATCGGTACCGATCGGTACCCCATTCCGAACATAAACGATGTCCTTGACCAAATTGGAAAAACTAAATACTTTTCCACCTTAGATTTGGCCAGCGGATTTCACCAAATCCAAATGAATGAAGCAGATATACAAAAAACTGCATTTACGGTAGAGAATGGACATTACGAATTCATCCGAATGCCTTTCGGACTCAAAAATGCCCCGGCCACCTTTCAGAGAGTCATGGATAACATACTCCGCGACTTCATTGGCAACATTTGTCTAGTATACCTGGACGATATAATAACATTTTCACTATCTCTGCAACAACACTTAACAGACATTAGAAATATATTCACGAGACTACGAGAAGCAAACTTTAAAATTCAATTATCAAAATCCAATTTCTTAAGGAAGGATATAGATTTTCTGGGACATTTAGTCACACAAGAGGGCGTTAAGCCAAACCCCAACAAAATACAGGCCATTAAAGACTTTCCTTGCCCTAAGAATAGACGAGATATCAAATCTTTCCTCGGACTCTTAGGGTACTATCGCAAATTTATAAAGGACTTTGCACACATTACCAAACCACTAACAAGACAGTTAAAAGGCAAAAAGAAAATAACCATAGACGAAGAATTCACAAACACATTCAAATTTTGTAAAACATTGCTTTGCAATGACCCAATACTTATATTTCCCGATTTCACAAAACATTTTTTTGTAACAACTGATGCTAGCAACTTCGTCCTTGGAGCAGTCCTATCACAAGGTTCATTAGGAACAGATAAACCAGTGTCCTTCGCCAGCAGAACACTCTCCGATACAGAGGTCAATTACGGAACGTCGGGAAAAGAGATGCTAGCTATCATATGGGCGGTGGAAAACTTTAGACCATATTTGTTCGGTAGGAAGTTTACAATAGTAACAGACCATAAACCATTGACCTGGCTTATAAGTTTTAAAGAACCAATTTCAAAGATAATCCGTTGGAGACTCCAACTTCTAGAGTATGATTACGACGTCGTCTATAAAAAGGGCTCACAAAACGTAATTGCCGATGCGCTTAGTAGAGTCGATACAAACACGGGTGCTAGTATCAATGTAAACGACGCAACACCCTTACGGACACAAGCCGACGACACAAATATACCTATTTCAGACAAACCATTAAATGACTTCGCCTCGCAAATTGTATTTCAAACAGGAACAATACCGCATGTCGAGACCGTAGCCCCTTTCAAAAACAAACTAAGACGTATCATTACAGAACCAAGCTTCGACCATCAAACTATAAAAGACATATTAAAAAGAACAATGAAATCTAACAAATTGTGTGCAATTTATGCACCCAACAATATTTTCCATAAAATGCAGGAAGTATATTCACTACACTTCGCACACCTACCAACGCACAAATTAATTTGATGCATATCCATGGTAACAGAAATCCTTGACTTCAAGGCACAACAAGAAACTATAACAAAGTACCACATAAATAATAACCATAGAGGCATCGACGAGACACTCTTGCACTTAAAAAGAGAGGTTTATTTCCCACAAATGAAAAGTAAGATAATTCAAATCATTCGGAACTGCGACATTTGCAAAACACTTAAATACGATAGGCACCCTCCAAAAATCAATTTCGAAATATCAGAAACACCGCATAAGCCCATGGACATAATCCACATAGATGTCTATACAATTAATGGCAACGTCCATCTGACAATAATAGACAAATTTTCAAATTTTACTTGCGCATATATCTTATCAAACAGAAACTGCATTAACATTTTAAAGTACTTAAAAAATTTCATGAGTCTATACGGAATTCCACAAAAAATCGTATACGATCAAGGGGCAGAATTTTCCAGCCCTATGTTCAAAGAATACTGTGAACAATACAACATTGACACACATTGTACTTCATTCCAACAGTCCACTAGTAACTCCCCTATAGAAAGAGTCCATTCAACTCTAACAGAAGCATTTAGAATTATACTTCATAAAAGGAAAGAAAAAGGATTACCTCTTGACCATGATGAAATCCTCTCAGAAACATTAATGACTTACAACAATGCTATCCACTCAAGCACGAATCATACCCCGTTCGAGCTTTTTAGTGGTAGAACACACATTATTAATAAGACAATGACCCCTAACAATAGACACGATTACCTGAACGAATTAAACTTATTCCGCACAAATCTGTATACAGAAGTTAAGGAACAACTTGAAAAGCAAAATATCAAAGAAGCTAACTTCGGCGATGCCGAAGTTTATATACCCTTGCAGTCCTTGGCAATAATTTTTTTACATTTTGAAATTTCTTTTCCTGCAACTCAATTCAACAACACACAAACAAAACATTCAAATTATTTCTCTTTTTACTACAAATTTTTCCATCTTCCCTAAGCAAAGCACAACACGCATACACATACAGTTTGTGTAGCGCTGCGTCTGTGTGTGTGTATGCATGTGCTCTGTTTGATTTGCTGATGACGTAGTAGGCAGCAAGCAGCGCTTGAACCGATTTGTACTGACTGTAACTTGTGTTCTATTTATCCGATCAGGTTCAAATTTTGGGATCTGAGATTTTATACCAAATTCTATTATATTGGTAAATTTCATGGGGATACTCCAATTTTTGCAAAAATTTTTGTTCTAGAGCTATATGATATAGTAGTACGATCCTCACAATTTTCATACTTTATCTCACACAGGTAATAAAGAGTCCCCAAAAAAAATTTCAACCCGATATCTCTTAACAGACGGTCGGACAGACGGACAGACGGACATGGCTATATCGACTCAGCTTCTCAAGCTGATCAAGAATATATATACTTTATGGGGTCGGAAACGTCTCCTTCTGTGCGTTACAAACATCTGACCAATTTTATAATACCCTCTGCAAGGGTATAAAAACCGACAAAATAGCAAAGTTAAATAAGGATAGAACGGCACCACAACAATTGTCCCCCGATGAAGTAATCTTTAGGAAGGAAAACAGAAGGAACAAATTGACCCCTCGATTTTCAAAACAAGTAGTACTTAGGGACAAGGGAACAACGTTAATAACCAGGAAAAATCAAAAATTACACAAGGCCAAACTTAGAGTAAAACCCAAAACAACTTAAACTTATGAAACTTGTTCAATAATTTTTTTTTAACTCCCATTTCTCGACCTACCTTACAGAAGCCTACGGGCAAATGCGCAATTCATCTCAATCAGCCCCCTGGACGGAACGTCGCCCATTGCCAGAATTAGTCTGGACAACGTAAGGATTATAAAAGCCTTTAAAACTATGAACCATATTATAGATATGGACGATTACAAGAATTGTGCTAACAAAATAGAACAAACAATCAAGAATTTAAATTCAAATGAAATGTTTATACTATCACTAGGAGTATTAGATGAGAAGCTAAAAGAACTCCAAGGGAAAATAAAGATCCTTTTACCCCACAGTCGGAGGAAACGGGGACTAATAAATGGGTTAGGTAGCGTAGTAAAAGCTATTACAGGAAACATGGATGATGAAGATTCCAAACAGATTTATGAACAAATTAGGCAGGCAAAAGAAAAAACTGAGTCCTTTTCAAGCGCAGTAAATAATCAAATAAATTTTAACAACGAAGTATTGATCCGTTTTAAGAATATAACAAATCACATCAATAAGGAACAAACCTTGATCAACAATTTCCTAAGCATGTCACAAAATGGCATTTTGAAAAACTTTGAGGAAGAAGTTCAAAAATTGTATACTTTACAATATATTAATAAATTAAACTATAACATAGATGTGTTAACAGAACACACAAGAAATATTGCGCAAAGCCTAATTTTCGCAGAAATAAACATAATTCCAAAATTCATCTTAAATATAAAAGAAATCGAATATATAAAAGCATTCTTTCAAAACCAAAGTGTTAACCTAGATCTGAAAGAACACATATATAGTCTATTAAGACATAAAACTCTCTGTCATGAAAATACAATTATTTTTCATTTAAAAATCCCTATTTTTGAGGATACACACTATAATCTCGAGAGGATTATTCCCTTACCAATAAACTGTACAAAATTTATCATAGCTCCCAATTTTATTGCACAAAATAACAAAACTATATTATATATAAGAAATAAATGTATTAAAATAGATAATAAGACATTCTGCGAGCAAACCTCAAACAACGATTTCCCCACCAACAACGATTGCCTTAGGAATATTATCGAAGGTAAAGCAACCCCATGCGACCTAATTCAAACGGGAAATTTCACCAACATCTTTGAACTTGAAAATGGGATGATCTTTGCCTTTAATACAAAGAACCTTCTACTAGAATCCACTTGCGGAAATTCGACCGTCATTTCTGGATCCGATATAATAAAATATTCAAATTGCTCGATTAGCATAAATAACATCCAATATGATAACACGGATTATAATAACACTGAACACCTGGATATCCTACTACCTCCCATTCAGAGGAAAATCGAAAATAAGACAATTGAAGTACTAAGCCTGGAAAAAATCCACCTGGACGCAATACAAACCAACACAAGATTCCTTCAAAACAACCAAGAAGTAAAAAAACATATGGCCACCTTATATGCTATTTCGGGATGCCTGCTAATAGTCGGCCTTCTTTTTTGGAAGCTGCGGAAACAGAAAATTAATTACTATCCACAAATACAATCACCGTTACCTATCTTCACTCCGACCATCCCACCATTATGGCCGTCGCTCCAGTTTGAGGGGGGAGGAGGTACAACAGCCCCCCACCAAAACCCCCTCGGGCATCGCTACCGGTCAACAAAGCATTTCACTATTAAGCAACCGATTCTAAGAGATTGCATTCGACCAGTCTGCAATGCCAACATCCGGCCGATTGCAACCTCAGCACTTTTCAACATATACATACTTTAGCATATACAAGCCTTTGCGTGGGCGACAAACCATAAGGCTAAGCATAATTGTATACATAACCATACATACATACACAAAACCATAAGGCTAAGCATAATTGTATACATAACCATACATACATACACAAAACCATAAGACTAAGCATGATTGTATACATAACCATACATACATACAGGAAAACCTAAGCTTCGACTTGCAAAGAATAAAACCCTCACTTCACTTGATTTTTAACAACCAAAGAACAAAGTCGCATTTATTAAAAAAAAATAATAAAACTCCAACAACAGGCAACCGGACTCAAGAAGACCGAATCCAACCCAATAAAGGACACAACTGTATTCCCCCCTTGCTCCCGGGAAGTAACTCGCGCAGTTGTCCGTATCTACCTTATAATTAAGTCTTATATTTGTCGGGGTATTTATTATGTGCAGCATCTCCAAAGTGTAACGTTTGTTGTAATGTTGTTCTTGGTCTATTATGTTTACTTCGTCAAAATTTGGGGAATGTCCACTGGCGGCACAGTGTATCAATCCTACTTTTTGTTCTGTTAAAAATACTCCGTAGTGTGTTATTGGGTTTATGTGCTATCTGTATTTTATATTATATTGTCTGGACAATACAATGTGAAGTACGTTCAAGTGGCCCATACGACACCAGGACATAGCCTGTTTCGCGCGAGCCCAAGCAGAGCGCTGTCCACCTCCCGCCCGACCGACCGTGGGGCGCAGCCGTATATCGGACGGCACGGTCGCGTGGACAAATACAAATATAACGGACAAACAATTAAAAATTAGATTAACTACAGCTAATTACGAGCTAAATGTGCTAAAATAGAGGTTTTCACAAGAGAAAGAGAGGCTTCTGAACTGATTACGGGATATAGAAGATTGTAATCAGAACATAGGACTCGAAAAGGTTCATGCAAAGAATAGTTTGAACTACAATGTTTTAAAGAAAGAGGAATAAAATTTCTAGTAGGTCTACGGGGTACAGATAGGTTTAACTGGTTCAATAGCTCAGGAGAGTCTATTTCACCTATTAAAAGTTTATAAATAAAGATAGCACCAAGCATTACTCTACGATTAAATAATGAAGGATGATTGATTAAAAGAAGCCTGCTGGAGTATGATGGCAAATTGACATTGCGATCCCAATTTAGACCACGAAGAGCAAATAGCAGAAATTGCTTTTAAACAGATTCAATTTTACTTTGGTGGGTCTCATATTGAGGTGACCATATGCAAGATCCTACTCTAAGATAGGACGGATTAATGAAGTATACAGAAGTTTGGTTGTGTACGGATCGTCAAACTCTTTTGAGCATCGTTTCACAAACCCAAGAACATTCATAGCTTTACTAACTGTAGCAGAAATATGAGGATTAAAGGTTAATTTATGGTCCAGAGGAACACTTAAGTCATTGACAATATCTAACCGCTCTAAGGCAGTGTCGTTAAGATAATAACTTGCTAAGTGTGGAGTGCATCTATAAAAAGACATAACTTTACATTTAGAGCCGTTAAGGTTTAATAGGTTGGTATCACACCAACTCTGAAGATCATTAAGATCCGATTCCTTCTTCAAGAAGACGATATGTCTTTAAAACTGAGGTAAAGCTTAACATCATCCGCGTACATAAGCACCCGAGAATGTGACACTACCAATGGAAGATCATTTATAAAAAGAGTGAATAGTAATGGACCCAAATGACTACCCTGAGATACTCCAGAAGTCACTTGGATGGTCTTAGAAAATGAAGACTTAAGGAGGACCTTTTGTGTACGCTTAGAAAGATATTGAAGAATCCAATCTAGCAAAAGGCTGGGGATGCCAAGTGCATTTAACTTATATAAAAGTAGAGTGTGATTAACAGAGTCAAAGGCCTTGCTGAAGTCAGTATAAATGACATCAGTTTGCACGGCAGTCTTGAACCCTTTGATTGAGTGAGATGTAAATTCTAATAGGTTAGTAGTTGTCGATCTACGTTTTTTAAACCCATGCTGGGATGACGAAATGATTGAGCTACAAAAATGCTGCAATTGAGACGTTATTATTTTCTCAAATGCTTTGGGTATGGCAGACAATTTAGAAATACCCCTATAATTGGAGGCTTCGGACTTTTTCCCCTTTTTATGAAGATGATTAATATATGATTCCTTCCAGATGGACGGGAAGGCGGAATATGTAACGGATAGTGTAAACAACGTAAGTATTGGCTTACATAGGGCCTCTGCGCAAAACCTTAATACGCAGCCTGGTATTCCATCAGGGCCAGGTGCATATATTGGTTTGACGGAACTAAGAACGCTAAAAATCGAACTTTCTTCAAACACAGGGTCTAATATGCAATTAGACGATTTCAAGTGATAAGGATAGGGAGGATTTGCTTGATAAATCGAAGAGGAATAAGTTGTTTTGAAAAAATCAGCAAACATATCAGCAATTGCCTGATCATTGTCAGCTTTGTTGTTTTCGAAAGACAAGTAAGACGGATGCACTGATGTCTTACGTTTTCCATTAACGAATTTATAAAATTGCTTAGGATCGCGAGAAAACCTAAGTTTACATCTCTGAAGATAATCCTTATAGCATTGTGAATTCAGCACAATAAAATTTGATCGAGCAACTACGTATAGGGAAAAATCCGATGCTTTACCGGATTTTTTAAATCTTTTATAGCATCTCGATTTTACGTTCTTCAAGTTACAGAACTCACGTGAGTACCAAGGAGGTTTATCAGACCATCCTTGAGTCACACGCGGGACACAAACATCAAAGAACGACTCAAGAGTTTTATAGAAGACAGAAATGGCAGAGTCCATATCCGTGCAAGTATACAGATATGTCCAATCATTAGTTATCAAGAGTTTTTTAAGTTTAGTAAAGTTTGTCTTGCGAAAACATCGGGTTGGAGGCATCGAATTATTATATCGAGTCATAACCCCAAAAGGAAGGTCAATGGTTACATCCAGAGTTGGATAATAGTTGTCTTCAGGGATAACTAAGGGATCAGTCCTGGAAATATCGCAGTTGGAAGAATCCAACACAAATACCAGATCTAGTGATCTGTTCCGACAATTTCGGACAGGATTTATTTGAGTTAGGGACAACTCAAACAGACCATCAATGAAACAATGTGACGAGGAGGGAACAGTAATAAAGAATCATATGAGAGGGTCCCGGCAATCTCAGGTAAATTAAAATCTCCCAGAACAACAAACAAGTCTTTGTCAGAGATATATTAGGAAACAAGTTGAATAGCTTCCAAATGGTGAATGTATACTGCCAAGTCGGACTGTGGTGTAATATACGAACAAGTAATATAGGCAGAAAAAGAATTAAGAGAAATTTTAGCACAAACAAATTCAATCTCCTGATTGGAAGACTGTACAATTTCAGACGAGAACGCCGAATAAACAGCGATCAAAAAAACACCACCATTACGGATAGTCCGATCATGTCTTTATATTAAATATTTTGAGGGGAGAATTGAAGCATCGGCAATATCAGGCTTCAGCCAAGTCTCAGTAAAGGCAAGAATATGATAGTCAAAAGCTAAACTATGTATATAGAGTCTAGAGAGTTTAGACTTTAGTCCCCGTACGTTCTGATAGGCCAGAGTTAGGGACGAAATTAGTTTTTTGACTCGCCAACAGGTGCAGACGAGCCGGAAGGAACGTTATTCACAGAGGCAGGTAGCAGGCCGATTCTTCTTTTTTATTGTATACTCTTTTACAATGAGGTGTTCCGGCCAAAAGTCTTTATGACATATTTGCCCAAAAAGATCTGGGGAGACACTTATTTTAAAGGACGAAATGTCCCGAGTATATGAAAAACGGAACTTTTCCACAGCAATGTTTGGTGCTTGAACTTTGCCCTGGATGTAGGCTATGACTTCTTTAGAAGTAGTATTGGGATCAAGCCGCGAAATAAAAATTTGCTTTTGGGTGGAACTACAACAAGGGAACTAGAAGTGCCAGGCACAGCAGTAGCAGCAACAGCAGATGCAGCAGCAGCTGAAGCAGCCAACACTTTACTAGCTCCTCTTGTAACTACTTAATTGGCAATATTCCTGGAAACGGATGTTTGCCCGGACGCTTCGGAAACTACAACCGATATCGTGTTAGTAGGTGGGATACTGTTCCCAGGGGAAATGGGAAGAGACTCCACATCTTCCAAAGCCGGACTCCTAAACGATATCAGCTGTCGAAAGCCGGAACTGAGGGAGAACGATGTGCCGACGGACTGAGAGACGCGCCCTGAAATCTGGCCCTCTTTCGGGTCGGAGATTCAATCAAAAGTTTAGAACTTCTGAATTGAACCTCCATCGCCAAAATCTCTTCTTGGAGCTTATGAACGCCAGCTGACAGAGTTTTAAAGGCATCCCCAGTTCGTTTCATAAAACTTCGCATCTCGAGCTCCAAGCCACGACACGAATCACAGCCCCATTTAAGGCCGCCACCCTGTGCAATGCTATCCCGCACCTTGACTGTATAACCAGCACATTTAAAGTGCATTACATTGTCACACAGCCAACAGTAAAGAAAGTCTTCACTGGTCTTGCTGGGATTATTGCAATTATATTTGCAACAGACAGACATTATTAACTAATTGATTTATCACAATCAAATTAAAAATCAATATGTAAACAAAAAGGGAAAAATGTTAAATTAAGAGAGGCGTATACAAACCAAAGCAAAAGCTAACTGCAATATACAAATTAGAAAGAGAAGAAAAAGAGAATATTTATTATTTTTTGTATTACAACACACAACAACAAAAACTTGTCACAAGCGCGAAGTTAACGGCCGCGAGCGCGATCATAAGAGAAAGCAGAAGAATAGAGAGCACCAACACCACACAAACAAAAACAAACTATGAACTGTAAATTAAGAGCGCGGGTGGGAGCAAAGAAATAGAACGAAATAAAAAAGTAAGCAGCGCAACAACAAAATTATATTTGCGTTTGTTAAAGTTTTGATATAAATAAATATAAATGTTAATAAATTTAACACAAACTTCGCGATGAGTATAGTGAATTTGTTCGAAGTCATAGCAATCTGAGTTTGCTAATCTTTCCGATAGTTGTGGGACATATGTGACGGACATAAAGCGTTTTGTCGGAACATCTTTGTTGGTTTTCTTATTGCGAGATTTTAGTAAAGTCCTTATGGTGTGGTTTAGAATGTCATTATCCTTTAAAATTCGTCGTATTTCTTCCTTCGTTTCGTCATGAAAAATTGGGTCCGATATATTAAGCATCCGTTGTATACAACCTCTTGCTGTATTCATTATCATCGAATTCGGATGTTTGGAGTTGAAGTTAATTATTCGTCCTGATGCTGTTGGTTTTTTGTACCATTTTAATTTTAGTTCATTTCCTCTTCTGGGTATTGATGCGTCTAGATATGTTAATTTGTTGTCATTTTCTAATTCTATTGTAAACTTTATGTTCCTGTCAAATGAATTTAGGTTGTCAAGTGTGTTTTGGATCTCGTCTTCTTTAATTATGGCAAAAAGGTCGTCTACATATTTCGTCATAACTCTAGGTGGTCGCTGTTGCGTTTTCATCATTTTGTCTAAGAGTTCTTCCATAATTATGTCAGCTATTATCGGTGACGCTGGGGAGCCCATAGGCATTCCTTTTAGTTGTGTGTATATCTTGTCTTTGTATCTGAAATATCTGTTCTCTTGTATACAAAAACGTACTATTTCCATAAATGTTAATTTTGGAATGTTAGTGTGCGCTTTTATTTTAATCCACTTTTCTCTAATGGTGTCAAGTGCCAATTCTATTGGAATACTTGGAAAAAGTGAGACTACGTCAAATGAAATTAATCTTTCATCGTCGCAAATGTATGTGTCATTAATCCTTGTCTTAAATTCTGAGGCGTTCTTTACGTTATATGTTGAGTCTGCAGTTATATTTTTTAATATGTTGACTATATTTGCATAGTCCGTATGATGGAGAACCAATTGATGAACAGATTGGTCTCAATGGCGTACCTTCTTTGTGAATTTTACGTAATCCATATATTCTTGGTGGAATTGATGTGGTTGTTATAAGCTTATTTCTTTCGGTCCGTGAAATAAGTTCATGTTTGTATAGTTTTTCTACCAATTCGTTGTTTTTGGTCTGTAGTCTAGTGGTTGGGTCCTTCCTTAAGGTTCTATATGTATTTAAATCGTTAAAAAATACTATCCATTTTTTTGTCATACTCAGTCTTATCCATTGCAACTGTCTTATTTCCTTTATCTGAAGTTAAAATTAATATGTCATCATTCTGTCTAAGAAATTTCCTTGTTTGTTCCACTGTGTCAAGTATTGCACGATCAGCTGCGCCTTCTTTCTTAGATGTTTTGTTGTCTTTTATTAATAAAGAGAATTTTGTGCGTGCTTCCTCTTGTTTTTCTTTGTCTTTAAGAGTCTGTACTAGCTCCTCTCCGTCTGCTATATATTTAAAGAGAGGGAATTTTCTCTTCTCTACTGGGATTGCGAAATTAGGGCCTTTCGCCAGTAACGCTTTTACGTCGTTCGGGAATTCTATATTCGTCTTATTTACAAACCAATAGCCGAAAAATTAACAACTTTGAAGAGACATCATGAATCCAAACATGAGAGACTACGAAAACAACGGAACAGCGTTCTCTTGAACAACAACAACAACAACACAAACGATTCGATTTCGCCAGTAACGCTTTTACGTCGTTCGAGAATTCTATATTCGTCTTATTTACAAACCAATAGCCGAAAAATTAACAACTTTGAAGAGACATCATGAATCCAAACATGAGAGACTACGAAAACAACGGAACAGCGTTCTCTTGAACAACAACAACACAAACGATTGGTCAACACATACGTCTTCTTTCTTAGATGTTTTGTGGTCTTTTATTAATAAAGAGAATTTTGTGTTGTTGTTGTTGTTGTTCAAGAGAACGCTATTCCGTTGTTTTCTTAGAGGACGCAGCTGATCGTGCAATACTTGACACAGTGGAACAAACAAGGAAATTTCTTAGACAGAATGATGACATATTAATTTTAACTTCAGATAAAGGAAATAAGACAGTTGCAATGGATAAGACTGAGTATGACAAAAAAATGGATAGTATTTTTTAATGATTTAAATACATATAGAACCTTAAGGAAGGACCCAACCACTAGACTACAGACCAAAAACAACGAATTGGTAGAAAAACTATACAAACATGAACTTATTTCACGGACCGAAAGAAGTAAGCTTAGTGGATTAAAATAAAAGCGCACACTAACATTCCAAAATTAACATTTATGGAAATAGTACGTTTTTGTATACAAGAGAATAGATATTTCAGATACAAAGACAAGATATACACACAACTAAAAGGAATGCCTATGGGCTCACCAGCGTCACCGATAATAGCTGACATAATTATGGAAGAACTCTTAGACAAAATGATGAAAACGCTACAGCGTCCACCTAGAGTTATGACGAAATATGTAGACGACCTTTTTGCCATAATTAAAGAAGACGAGATCCAAAACACACTTGACAACCTAAATTCATTTGACAGGAACATAAAGTTTACAATAGAATTAGAAAATGACAACAAATTAACATATCTAGACGCATCAATACCCAGAAGAGGAAATGAACTAAAATTAAAATGGTACAAAAAACCAACAGCATCAGGACGAATAATTAACTTCAACTCCAAACATCCGAGGTCGATGATAATGAATACAGCAAGAGGTTGTATACAACGGATGCTTAATATATCGGACCCAATTTTTCATGAATAAACGAAGGAAGAAATATGACGAATTTTAAAGGATAATGACTTTCCAAACCACACCATAAGGACTTTACTAAAATCCTGCAATAAGAAAACCAACAAAGATGTTCCGACAAAACGCTTTATGTCCGTCACATATGTCCCACAACTATCCGAACGATAAGCAAACTCAGATTGCTATGACATCGAACAAATACAGGTAGCACATAAACCCAATAACACACTACGGAGTATTTTTAACAGAACAAAAAGTAGGATTGATACAATGGACAAGAGCAACGTAGTATATAAAATACCGTGCAATGGGACTAATGAAGAAATCTGTGATAAAATATATATGTAGGGACAACCAAATCGATCCTAAAAACAAGACTATCGCAACATAGATCTGACTACAAACTTCGTCAACACTCCAATGCACCAAAAACGGCACTTATGGCCCACTGTGCCGCCAGTGGACATTCCCCAAATTTTGACGAAGTAAACATAATAGACCAAGAACAACATTACAACAAACGTTACACTTTGGAGATGCTGCACATAATAAATACCCCGACAAATATAAGACTTAATTATAAGGTAGATACGGACAACTGCGCGCATTTATAAAGGCATTTATTAGGGACAAATCAGTGTGTAGCTCTACGTCACAGTGTGCGGACGTGTAAAACTAAGTAGGTGTTTTCTTGTTGTTAAATTAATATTATGTCAATCACAATTCAATGTTATTTATAGTTGCCCTGAAGACGACCACCGATGAGTAGTCGAAATATATCGGAACGAAAATAAGAACAAACTGTGTTTTTTATTTTTGTTTTTATTGGCCCAACAATTGACCTCGAGCCGGCAAAACATTAAACTCTAAACAACAAAAAGGTCGCAAAAATCAACATATAAAAAAATTTATATATCTCAGTTTAACATAGCTTAATAGCGGACATTGAGGATACTATGCACAGTACGTTCAAGTGGCCCCCACGACATTAGGAAAGCCAGTTAAAATTAGTTTTATGCTCCATAGTACGCCCAAATCGTCCATGTTATTTAGAAGTTCTAAAGGCCTATTGTTTAGAAAATAAGTGACCAGTTGAGGAGAGTTACGATGCAAAGTCATTACCTTACATTTGGTAGTGTTAAGATCTAATAGATTAAACTGGCACCAGGATTGAATGTTTATAAGATCAGCTTATAGCCGACCAAATGAATCTGTTTCTTTATAAGTAAGACAATGCTTGACATCGCCAGCATACACAAGCACACGCGAATGCGTGCGTTAATTAATTAAGTGAAAAGCAGAGGGCCAAGATGACTACCTTAAGGTACACCGGATGTCACAAGAATGGAATTTTGCAGACTATACATTTTGAGATTTCAATTTGTGTACCATTTCGTTTTCTAGTATTTCATTAAGGTAGGGAGCGAAAATTGTCCCATTCACATTATTAAGGCTATCGTGAAGTTTGCATGTGATCTCACAGATTTTGGAGAGCTGTTTGACCTTAATGAACTTTTCAGCAACTTGCTTAGAATTTACTAGCATGAGAAGGTTGCCATCGCGAATTGTGGAGATTGATATAACGTCTCTGCTTATTAAATTGAGTGAACAGCAAAACATGAGAAAGTAAAAGAAATAATTATTTGCGGTTTTGTTGGAGGGCAAAAAAGACGATTAACGCTGCGGAGCTATTAGTTACTGACGTGGGCACTCAAAGAGAGGTAGTCGGCGACTACCCGCTTAATTTAAAATGGTATTATTATTTAAAAATGAAAAACCAAAATATTCTTCTTGATATAATTTTATTAAGCTTTCCACGCTGCGTTAATCTTTCATACATATCGCATTGAATGCAAAAATAAAAAATATGTTCGTGTTAAGTTCCAAGTTGTAGTATTTGTATGTTATACCTTAAAATAATAGTTAAACCATTGTTTAAGAATAAACATCGTGTTCATCTGAACTGGCTTCACCAAATCAGATGCACCAATGAGATATACAATTCGAAACAAAAACATAAACCAAGAAGAAGTCGTAAAGATTCATATGACAATTATTGCCTAATACCAAACAAAACATGCATCCACACTCTGTGGAAAAACACTTGAGATGATAACAGCAGTGCGGTATCAAGTAACCAGCGCTGAGCATGAAATATAAATAATTTTCAACCCCCGAGAACGTGGGGCATTAGAATAAGTATTTTTAAAACAACAATTGTTACCTCCTAGAGCCTAAGATAATCCTATATAAACTCCGTACTTTTGTAAATAAAATCAGTTCATATTTTGAATTCAACGAATGAAGATTGGGTTATTTTCTTTCTCTTCGGAATTCCCTATTCATTTAGGTCCTTCGAAAAAAGGAACTCTGCAGTTTTCCCCCACCAGTGGTTAGAGACTCAGAGTGTGAATCAGCTCCTTAAAGTCTGAATTCTTATGCAAGTGTGAATGCTAAGATCAGCTGAAGGTAGCAAAAATAAATTAACTCTTGTTTTCCCCCACCAGTGGTAAGAGACAGAGTATAAAAAAAAGCAATATTGCTTAATAATTAAAAAGTACGTGCGTCCGATTTTAAAGACAGTTTGGCTAGTGGAGCAACTGTAGTAATTTCGGCGGCGGGAGTTTTTTGTGTGTGGCGTATTCGAAGCCCTAATATCGAAAGTAAAAAAAAAGAAGATTTAAGTAGTGTATACATACGCTATATAGATAGTTGCAAGTCGACAACTGGAAACAACGGCAGAGCAACAAGATAGTTGCAAAAAAGAGGACGCTGGAGGACGAACACTGTCAATAGAAGAATATCTGGTGCGATGACCGGCACCGGTACCGCCTGAGCTCATAGGCCCTGGACGACGCCAGCTGAGCAACGACAAAAATAAAACAATCCAGACCACTCCAGAGAAGACGTGCCCGGCGGACTGCGCTGGACCATTATATTCGCCATATTGCGAGTACACTTGTGTCAAGAGGACCAGCATCGGCGCCCCAACAGCCTGTGCGAAGTCCAGCACCGGCACCGTCAAGCGCGACAAGCTAGACCCCGGAGCCAAGAGATCGGAGAAACCAGCATCGGCGCCCCAACAGCCTGTGCGAAGACCAGCACCGGCAACTCCTAGCGCGACAAGCTAGGCCCCCTGACTGCGGTAGGACCGGTAGCGCTACAAAGAGCGCCCAACACTGATCAAATAAACTCATCCTAAATTAAAATTGTTTTCAAAAAAATATATATGTTACTATGTAAACTTGAGCAATAATTGCGTTGCTCGGTCTAGAGTGTGGCCCGTAAAGCCACACGCCAAATAGGTAGGAAGATCACTGCGATGATCGAGTAGGAAAGTAAAATATATATATAAAATTTACTAAAAAAGAAAAATATAATTCATGATATTTTAAGCAAGTTGCCAGGACAATAGTAATATAAAAATAAATATACAAAAAATAAATTAATATTAAAAAAAAGAAAGCAATTTACTATAGACCATACAAAAATGTTCCCTACCAAAACTGAAAAATTGTTAGGAAAGCAACACGAGTTGCACAAAAGATTAAAGAAGATAGAAGAATTAGATGCTAGTAAAATAACTAGAAAGATTCTTAATGAAATAGCGGAGATTCAGAAGCAATGGGTTAGTTACCATAGTCAAATGATACAGAGTGGTGTACACACTACTATTTTACAGATGGAAAGTATGAGGAGGGTTTAGAGATGGCAGCCAGATTAATAGCCAAAGGAGAGTCAAGTAGACAGGACACTGTTGAGTCAGAGAGCAGCGAAGCAGATGCAACGATGTCAGAAAATGTTGAGGTCAGCATCAGGGAGTCGCGGGAAAACGCGACCTCTAGTAATGAGAATACTAATGTTAGCCAGGAAAAATTTCAAGAAAAGGTCCGTCAGCTCCAGATATATTTGGACATGGTGAGCAAAGATTTACGTACGATAGACAATAGAACAGGCGAAATGTATATTAAGAAAATAAAATTCTTGTTCAAGAAGGTACAGATGTGCCAAGCTTATACAGGTGAACTTATACATAATGAAGCGCTTAAAGAGGTCATAGAAGAATTAGAATTCGATCTTCAGAATACCTTGGTAGCATTATAAGAGAAAATAAATGATCAGAAAAATTTGAAAGTTGAGAATGTTGCCGTGAGAGGTTAACTACCAGTGTTGCCAAAAATACAAGTACCCACATTTTCTGGAGAACCAAGAGAATGGGACTTGTTTGTAGAATTATTCACGGAACTGATTGAAAAAAGAGAGGATCTAAGTCTTACGCTTAAATTCAACTATTTGAAATCCGCGTTAAAGGGCGAAGCCATGAGCATGGTAGCCCATCTATTGTCAGGTTCAACTGACAATTATAGTGCCGCTTGGGAATTATTAAAGAAGCGGTATGAAAATAATCGGAGGGTATTTTCCGAACAATTAAGTCGGATCGTTGATTTACCGATGATCAACAATGATTCCGCAAAAAGTGTTAAAGGAGTGATTGACATAGTTAATGAGTCAGTTTACTTAATTAAAATAAAAGCAAATTTGTCCGATGAAATTGACGTCATATTCGCACAACTCCTACTAAGGAAATTTGACAGAGAGGCTTTACAATTGTATGAGAGTCAGATTAGAAAAACAAGGCAAATTCAAATGCTATCTGATGTCATGGAATACTTGGAGCAGAGATATTGCTCGCTAAGTGCCATATGCAAAGAAGAGAATAAACCGATAAAAACTGTTTTAAATTATACGGAAGTTGAAGATAAATGTCCGATTTGCAAAATTGCCGGGCACAAAGCATATAAGTGCTATAAGTTTAAAGGTTTGACACCTATTGAACGATATGAGACAGCCAAAAAAGTGCAGCTTTGCATAAGATGCTTGAACCATTCAAGCAATAAGGTGTGCACTAATGAAATGGTCTGTTCATTGTGTAGTAAGAAACACCATACTTTACTTCATTTTGACGAAGAACAGGAGAAAGTAAATACTTGTGTAACCGCACAACCAACACTGTTGGCTACAGCTGTAATACAAGTCAAAAATGTAAATGGAGGATATAAGACTCTAAGAGCCCTTATTGATTGTGGTTCACAGAGCACCATTTTGTCTGAAGAGGCCGCTCAGATATTAAAACTACCTAAAATTAAACAGTATACAGAAATAAGTGGCGTGTCCTCAATAAAATCTAATAAATCAAAATATAAGGTAAAAATAGATGTAAAGACGAGAAATCCTTGGAAAGGACATCTAAAGGTTGAGGCAATTGTGTTGCCAAAGTTAATGAAAGCTCTTCCATTAAAAATAGCAAACGTGGATATGTCGAAATGGCAAACTTACGTTCTAGCTGATCCTACCTTTGATAAACCTGGTAGGATTGATATAATAATGGGAGTAAACGTATATACCCAAATCTTAAAAAGGGGAATTACAAAGATTGATGGCCTGCTAGGCCAAAATACTCAATTTGGTTGGATCGTCTCGGGATTCACCAAATCAAATCAGAATAAATCTGTAGTGGCAACAACAATAGATGTCACAGGTTTTGAACAACGTTGGGAGAGGAAAGATAAATTTATAAATAAAAGCAACACAATTTCAAAGAAATACAACAGAAAAACTCAAGAAATAAATTTATGGCCCCCGGCAGGTCCTCACATTGGAGGTAAAGTGAAAGTTGGGGAAGAAAAAGTATATATCCCAGAGCCAGTACAAAATGAGAATATTCAGAAGGCAATGGGTCAATTAGATAATGATTATCTAAAAAATAATATCAAAATAGATTCCGGTAACAAATTGTCCGAAACTATAGTACCAAAAAGGCAGATATGGCAAAATATTTATAAAAGAACAACATTTAATAATAAACAGAATAACCACTCAAGTTTTAGCAGACAGCGATATTTAAAAATGGTGGAGCGAAGATCACATTGGTACAAGTCAAAAAGGAAAGATAGTTATTTTTTAAATTCTCCAGCTTATAAAAAGGCTAGAAGTCAGCACAGTAATACACATCAGGAGTGGGTAGATATCCCGAAACAGAAATCATTAGGTAATATGCCAAATATTATAAAAACCAGTAGAAGCCAACTCAGTAATACATACGGGAGAATTGGTAAGAATAGGAAGTCAGTGACAATGGCAAAGGAACATCAGATTGACTAGGTTCAACGTCCATCATGTAACTGGTCATGCTTCTTTAACAATAATTATCTTACTAATGATAGTTTAATAATAATTGGTATAAGACAACTAACTATAAAAATAATAATAAAGTCCATAACGTCACATTTGGCGGCCCTTGGCAGAATGTTTAAGAATAAACATCGTGTTCATCTGAACTGGCTTCACCAAATCAGATGCACCAATGAGATATACAATTCGAAACAAAAACATAAACCAAGAAGAAGTCGTTAAGATTCATATGACAATTATTGCCTAATACCAAACAAAACATGCATCCACACTCTGTGGAAAAACACTTGAGATGATAACAGCAGTGCGGTATCAAGTAACCAGCGCTGAGCATGAAATATAAATAATTTTCAACCCCCGAGAACGTGGGGCATTAGAATAAGTATTTTTAAAACAACAATTGTTACCTCCTAGAGCCTAAGATAATCCTATATAAACTCCGTACTTTTGTAAATAAAATCAGTTCATATTTTGAATTCAACGAATGAAGATTGGGTTATTTTCTTTCTCTTCGGAATTCCCTATTCACCATGGTTCAAAAGTAAAGGTTATTTCTGTATGTTAAATTTAAAGTGTTTTTTAATTATTTCGATGATAATTGGAATAACTTTGTATTATTTTCGGTATCAGCTTTGTGTTGAGGTATTTTTGAATATTCCAGAATATCTTGCAGTTTGTAGGATTTGTTATTGGTGATGTCTTGACTAGATTCTAACAAAAAGTGATACCAATCTAAAGTAGTTATATTTGGTCCTTCGCCTCCTAGATCCGGTGGTAAGACCGATTTATTTACATGATTGTGAATAGAACACAAATTAGATCCATGAAAAAAAATTCTGCTTTGCATCTCGCTTGTCAAAAGTTTTTTTAATATTGTCGAACTCATTCCTATATACCACGGTTGGCAAATGAAATGTATAGCGAAAATAATAAAATAATGTGTAAACATAAAATATTTAATCAATATTATATATATTGGCAACTTTAGATGATTTTTTCGTATTTCAGGTTTGGTTTTTCGACAAGCAGTTCTACTAAAGTTTGGGATGGAGAAATTCAGTATACATTTTTCCTTTAATGGTAATTTTTTAATAAAAAATAAAGTAAGTATGTCTTCACTAAGTCGAAAAACACTTAAAATTTCAAAAGCAATAAATGTGTATTAAATTATATCAACCATTAGCTAACTCGACGGAAAAATCATATCAGGACTTATTTCTCGCGATTTATGCCCATAATCCAAGCCTTGACCAAGTGGAGACGCTTTATATTATAAGCTCGCAGTGAAGCTAAACATATTCCTTCAAGGTCACTCTTGACTAATAATGTGTTTCAACTTTGAGTTGCAAGTTATGAAAAACTTAGTGTGTGTACGTCATTATTCTTGCGCCGAGAATTGCTCGTTGACTTAACCAAGCATAATTCTGATAATTCTCACTTATGTTTGGGAATACCTGATTGAGAGTCTATAAATCGGCAAAAGTGGTTGGTAAGAGGACCTCCTATTTCAAACAGCTAACAATTGATTGGAAATTGTGCAGTACTTCGATCATTTTGAAGTTGAAATCTTATATAAGTAGTTAGGGATAATGTTTTTACGTTATTAATTTATTCCGGTTCTCTACAGATGTTATTTTAACCTATCGGATAAACTTCTGCTGGATACCCATTTTTTGAAAACTGCTTTGTTGGAATTGCCCACGGATTATCGACACCAACGATTTGGTTATGGATATGACGAGAACTAAAGTGATAATCAAGGTGTTTATGAGGCTTTTACAGGATCCGTCTCATTTTACCCAGCAAGTTCGGAAACTGCTGTCCGACATTACTTTGGCGGAATATCAAAAGTAAGTTGATCAACTACAATTGACTGACTTGTTCAAGCACACAGCTTCAGGGCAAGCTGTAACTGGCCTCATGCAGCCAAGAAGAAAATACCAAAAAGCGATCATTCAGTCGACGGCAACAACTAAATTAACTAGATTCCGAAGTTTATATACCCCTGCAGCCCTTGGCAATAGTGTTTTTAAATGTCCAAAATTCTTTTTCTGCAACTCAATTCAACAATTCACAAAAAAACAAGACTTTGAAATTATTACTTTTTGCTACAATTTTTTCTTCTTTTTCCCTCATTCCCCAAGCAAATCACGGCACGCAAACACATAGAGTTTATGTAGCGTTGCGTCTGTGTGTGTGCTCTGCTCATTTCGAGCAATGACTTACTAGGTAGCGCTTGAGCAGAGTTGATTTATATTAACAATAATGTGTGTTCTATTTATCGATCAAATTAAAATTTTGGGATCCGATGTTTTATTTCCAATACTATCGTTAGAAAATTTCATAGCAATACTCCAACTGCTCCAACTACTTTTCCTATGTCAGTATAATATAGTGGTCCGATTTTTTTACTTTATTTGAAGCAAGTAATAAAAGGCACAGAAAATAAAAAATTCAGCACAATAGCTTTCAAGATTAATGAGTAATACGCATACGCACCGACTGACAGACGGGCTTGACTATATAGACTTAGCTTCTCATGTTGATCAAGAAACAAAAAGCAAAAATTATCAAAAGTTAATCTAATCTGCATGTTGTTGTCTAGCAGTTTGACTGCCAGTGCATTATCATGGATTTCTAGCCTGGAGAGGTGCCGAATGCCATTATTACGGATCTTGCTTTACTAAGGGCATGTCTGTTATGGTTTTAAGGCCTGGTAATACAGAGAGGGTAGCAGTAATTTCAATTTGTGTTGAGGTCCATCGTATTAAACTCGTAATAAGACCATTAATATAAATACATTATAATTCAGCTTATTAAGATTTGCAAAAGGTTACCCCTTTTACATATTATATACAGTCGACGGCACAAGTATTTTGATAAAAGTTGTTGCTCTCTTTAGCAATTGCTCTATGTATTTTCTTAATTTTTGCTTTATGGTCTTTCGTTAGCTCATGAGAGGTGGACAAAACTATTTTGACATTCTCAGTATTTAGTCTTTATTAGTCTCCTCAAGAGTAAACAATTATCCCACGTGGTTATTATTGTTCAATAATTAGTTCAATGAAATAAAAAATCTATTTTACTTATTTGTTTTGCGACATTATGGGTAAAGCAAATGAATTAAGTGACATGGTCAATTGTGAAATGGTGGCGAAGTATAAGTCTGGTATTTCTGTAGAAAATATCAGTAACTTATACAATGTTTCTCGCCAAACTGTTTATTATCAAATAAACAAGTTTAAAAAACACGAATCCGTCAAAAACCTGCCGCGAAGTGGTAGATCTCGCAAGACAATTGAGACAGCGGATCGTTATATTCTGCGTAAATATAAAGAAAACCCTTTAGAGATGCCCAAAAGAGTTGCCCGGGACCTCGCTGATACGACCGATATTATAATTAGCGAAAGGTCAATTCGTAGGCGCCTCAAGGAAGCAGAGTTTGGGACGTATGTTGCCAGAGATATTCTCCAGATAACTGCCAGTAACAAAATGAAACGTCTCGAATTTGCCAAAAAATATATTGCTAAGCCCTAAACGTTTTGGCGTCAAGTTTTATGGAGTGATGAAAGCTCCTTTAGCTTCCACTGCTCCAAAAAAAAGTTTATGGGAGAACGCCAAAAATCACACATCTAAAAAGGAGACCGATTTGTGAAAAAATTAGCCATTGGGGTGGGTCAGTTATGTTTTGGGGATGCGTTGCTCATAACGGCGGTGGAGATTTGGTTCCCGTCGATGGAACCATGACGAAAGATAAATATTTGACCGTCATTAAAGATCATGTTTTGCCTTCAGGGGATAAACTTATCGGAGAGTCCTTTGTTTTCCAGCAGGACAATGCACCATGTCAAAGGGAAAAATGATAACAAGTTTTTTTTCAATGAAAATAAGGTAAATGTGCTGGATTGGCCACCGCAAAGTCCTGATGTGAACATCATTGAAAACCTATGGGCTTATATTAAGCGACAGCGTTGTGCTGATCTCGAAAGGACACGACAGGACACTATTTCTGAGGTTGGAGAGCTCTGGAGACACATTTCGTTGGATTTAATCCGTAACTTGCTAGATTCGGTTCCAAGACGTCTACAAAAAGCAATAAATGCTAAAGGAGGGTACATTTTTTTTATTAAACATAGCAAACAATACGTTAAAACGTAAAATTGTATTCATTTTTGTTATTTTCGATATTTGTCAAAATAATTTTGCCACCATGCATTTTGTTACTTAAAATTTTTTGATTATTAATGTTCATTTTAGGAATTCTTTTTTGAGTTAAATAAACTGCGGATATTCATATCTTTTCACCAAAAGGATTTCTTTTCTTTTTTATGGTCTTTTTAAAAAAACTTAAATATATTCTCTGAAAATTTGACAAACAGTGACTTTTGTGAATAACTTCGATATTTTATGACCTATTGTCATAAAAACCACAACTAATAAATATTTGTTAGTTTCGTATACCTAGAAATGAGTGTTCCAAATTTGAGCGAACCGATTTCTCGACGAAAATTCAAATTTTTTATAGAAAGCTGACACACATCAACAAGAGGCCCACCAAGAGGAAGGAGCCTATTAAGAAGGAAGACTGTACCTGGTGCCGCTCAGACAGCGACACAGCAGCAGCCTTCGCCAACCATTTGTCTAAAGCCTTCACTCCGTTTAATAGGTGCTCACAACTCGAAGCTAGCCAAACTCTAGAGTTTTTAGATGTCCCCTGCCAAATGGCTCTCCCCATCCGGCACGCCGAATCAGATGAACTGCTCGCTGAGATCGCAAAGCTAAAGTCGTCCAAATCGCCTGGATATGATGGCATTGACGTACCATCAGTCAAAGCCCTCCCAACAAATGCAGTTCAGCTTCTCCTCAACATTATAAACAAATGCTTCCTGATAGGACACTTTCCCTCCCAGTGGAAGTGCGCTGAAATCATCCTGATCCAAAAACCTAGGAAACCTGCAGCCAACCTCGCCTCATATCGTCCGAGTCTATTGGCAGTATTCTCCAAAATAGTTGAGAGACTATTCTTGCGTAGAATGCGTCCAACACTGGACGAGGCCGGTTTGATCCCCAATCACCAATTTGGATTCAGAGAGTGCCATGGCACACCGGAGCAGTGCCACAGGATCACGGGTAAAATACTGGAAGCATTTGAGGAAAAGAAGTACTGCAACGCAGTCTTTCTGGACGTTAAGCAAGCGTTCGATGGGGCTGGTACACTGGACTGCTGTACAAGCTGAAGTCCGCTCTCCCAGCGCCCTTCTATATGTGGCTGCGCTCCTATCTTTGCCATAGGATGTTCTATGTGAGATGCGGTGATGACACTTCTGTAATCAAGAGCAGGAGTCCCCCAGGGCAGCGTGCTGGGCCCTATTCTGTATACCATTTACACGGACCCACGAGTTCTCACTGCCACCTATGCGGATGACACCGCCTTCTTGGCTTCCGACGAGTCACTGCAGACTGCTGGCAGTTTGATTCAGGTGCAGTAAGATGCCATTAACACTTGGCTCAGGCGCTGGAATATTGTCGTCAACCCCGAGAAGTCTGTGCAAACAACCTTTGCGCTCCGAAGAGGATATTGCCCTGTCATACATCTGGATGGTAGTACCATTCCATTCAGCGACTCGGCTAAATACCTGGGCCTCATTATGGATAGACGTCTCACTTGGAGGACGCATCTTAGCAACAAACGTAACCAATTGAACGCCAGTCTCAGGAGCCACCTCTGGCTGCTTGGAAGGAGGTCTACCCTGCGGCTCCACGTCAAACTTTTAATATACAAAACCATTCTAAAGCCAATGTGGACCTACGGTGTTCCTATTTGGGGCACTGCCAGCCGTTCAAACGTGAACCTCATACAAACTTTCCAAAATAAGACTTTAAGAATTCGGCTGCTCACATTGGACCTACCGGACCGGGTGAGCTAGATGAGGACTGACCCTTCAGCGTACCCGATTTTCGTTACTTTCCTCACATAACTTCTTTTTTAAATATTCTCACATGCCAATGTATGGTCATGGTATTTGCTTATAATCCTCTGTTGGATATGTTTCAAATTGGAGGAACCCAGTTGAATTAAAAAAAAACTTCGAAGACAGCTGTTTGATTGCATGCGTACGAAACTAAGAAGCGCTGGAAAGTTTTTGTTTACTAGAGAGAGTGCATAAATTATTGTGGTTTAAACAATTCTTAATAAAATTATGGAAAAGAAAAGCCAAGGTAAGTAGAATATTTATATTAAAAAAGATTTGGTTCATGTTTGTTAATAAGTTTTTAGTTTTAGTTTAACTACAATAAAGTCAGAGAAGCTAAGTCAAAATTTAGATCTTTGAATATTAATGTAACCAAGTCAGTTGCTGAACTCCCACTTCAAAGTCTTCTAGACCACACTAGTAGCCGTATAATTCGAATGCAAGAAGATTTATTTGAGCAGCTTGGCAACACTTTTAAGTCTGACCCTTATTGCAAGCCATGGATATGACGGAGCAACTGTACAAAGCAGGTATAAGCAACACTTTTTTGGATGTGTTCATTGCTTTCCGACGACTTGCTCTTTGCGACAACAACAACCCCCCTAAAATTAATGAACATGTATTTACTTACTCCTCAGTTTATTAAACTTTGTAGACCAGAGACTATATTCTTGCTGAGAAAAAAATTTGTTTGAAATATCTTAGAATGTTTATTGATTAAGTGATATTGATATTACATAGATATATATCGCAAGTTTATAACGCGTGTGCTTGCTGCGAACGACCGGCTGGACTGCCATTCGGGCGTCAAGAAGAGAGTTGCCAGATGGCTTACGTATGATGGGGCTGCATACACAACACCCCTTAACACCCAGATGACTCATAGAATTGAGTGGGTCGTCTCATGCGAGCAGAACGTCGTAGCATCGGTGAGGCATGCAATGACTGTGGATCATCTTGAATAGGACTCTCTGGCCTAGAGTGGTTACTGGAAACAGGATCTTCCGTGTTGTCATCAGTTGCTGATGGTGCCTGATGTGATATGTTTACATCTATTTGTTCAACTCGGCTTCGAATTTGGTTATAATGACGCTTCATGATGCGATTGTCTGTCAAACGAACTTTGTAAGACACTGGTCCTGTTTGCTCGGATATGTAGGCTTCTATCCATTTTGGGCCCGGTGCATAGTTTCGTACCCAAACGGATTTGCCTGTATCAAAACATTTCGATTGATTAATAAATGGCTCTGCTCCATTAGAAATTTCTTGTGGCTGTAGTTTATCAAAGTAGGACTTTAACTCCCGATTCAACAACAGCTGAGCTGGCGAGCGATTTGTCGTTGCATGTGGAGTTATGTGTTGATTAAACAAAAATCCAGCAAGGCTTAGATCCATATTATTGTTCGGAGGTAGTTTTTTAAGGTAGTTTTTGGTGGTCTGCACCATTCGCTCTGCTTGGCCGTTTGTTGCTGGGTGAAACGGTGCTGATCTAATGTGTCGAATTAGATTGTTGTGGAGGAATGCCTTGAACTCCTCGGAGGTAAATGCTGTGCCATTGTCTGACACTAACTGATCTGGTAACCCATGCGTAGCGAACAGTTGCCTGAGAACTTTGATTGTAGCCGCTGTAGAAATGGAGCTAACAACCGCAACCTCTAGCCATTTTGACTAAGAATCCATGACCAGAAGAAAGGTTTTCCCTTGAAAAGGTCCTGCAAAGTCGATGTGTAGACGGGACCACGGCCGCTTGGCTGACACCCAATGATGCACCGGTGCCTCTGAATGATCGTTACGATTCTGCTGGCATGGAATACATTTCTTAACAATGAGCTCAATCTCTGCGTCAATGTTTGGCCACCAAACATAGCTACGCGCTAACGCCTTCATTTTTACAATGCCTGGATGAGCGGCATGTAGAGCAGCTAAAATTGTTGCTCTGGATTTCGGTGGAACTACGGAGCGATTTCCCCAAATCAAAACTCCTTTATTTGTAGATAGCTGTTCCCGACGGCAATAGTATGGATATGCAATATCTGATTGCTCCAATTTCATGTCAGGCCATGCCCTTAACACCCAGTTTGATACTTTCGCCAATAAGGGGTCCTTCGATGTTTGAGCGGCAATCGCCTCAGCACTTATGATTGGCGTTGCTGCTAATTCGATCATAAGCACATCGTCTGTGCTCACAGCGTCCGATGCTGCTGACAGTGGACAACGACTTAGAAAATCCGCATTGCCCATTTTTAATCCGGAGCGGTGTACTAGCTCGAAAGTATATGCTGACAGGAACAAAGATCGACGTAGCATATGATTTGAAATAATGTTTGGGATTGCTTTCGATGTGGTGAAAATACCCAGCAGAGGTCGATGATCGGTGATTAGTGTGAAAGTACGACCGTAGACATAGTTGTGGAACTTCTTTACTCCTGCTACCAAGGCAATAGCTTCTTGATCAATCTGAGCATAATTTCTCTCAGCTTTGGATAAGGTACGGGAGTAAAAAGCGATGGATTTCTCCGCTCCATTCGGCATTTTGTGACTTAAAACTGCACCGAGTCCATATGGTGACGCATCACAAGCTAGAACTAGTGGCAATGAACCATCATAATGCACTAGTACGTCGTCTGACCCAATAAGTTCCTTAAGTGTAGAAAAAGCCTTCTCACACTGTTTGTCCCACCTCCAAGTTGCATTTTTATCCAAAAGACGATGTAAGGGTTCTGCCACTGTTGCTTTATGTGGCAAAAATGAGTGATAAAAATTTAGTAGTCCTAAGAAAGCCTGCAACTGCTTTTTATCCTTAGGTGCTGGTGCGTCTTTGATTGCTGAGACTTTATCGGCACATGGTCTTATACCAGTTGAGTCAATTTTGAACCATAAAAACTCAACGAATGGTACTCCGAATTGGCATTTGTCCTTGCGTAGTCGCAGTCCGGCTTTATCAAAACGTGTAAACAGTTCCTGTAATCTAGTTGCCAATTCCGTTTCCGTTTTTCCCATTATTACAATGTCATCAAAATATGGTAAGACTCCGGAAATATTCTGTACCACATTCTCAATACAGCTTTGAAAAATGCCTGGTGCAGATGAAATGCCGAATTGCAATCGAGTAACTTTGAATGCACCCTTATGTGTACTGATTGTTTGCAGCAAAGACGAGTTTTCGTCGACTACTAATTGCTGATAAGCTTGAGCCAGATCAATTTTGGCAAAAATTGATCCACCTTCGATAGATGCCAGCAACGTGTTGATCGCCGGTATTTGATGGCAGTGCGGCTTAACCGCTTTGTTTAAAGTTGATTTATAGTCGCCGCAAATACGAATTGAACCGTCCTTCTTGATAACTGGTACAATAGGAGTGGCTCAATCTGAATACTCCACAGGTTTAAGAATCCCTTGCTTGCATAGGCGATCCAGCTCCTCTTCGACTAGTCCCTTTAGAGCATATGGAATTCGTCGTGGAGGTAGTCGCACTGGTGGCACTGTTGCATCAATGTTTAATATGACTGGCGGACCAGTGTAACAACCAAGTTCTGATGAGAATAAGTGTTCGAACTTATTCAGAATGCATGCGATCTGTACGTCACTGCCCACTGAATGTATGCCCTTGATACTGATGCCTAGTGGGTCAAACCAGTTGCAACCCAGAAGGTCGCTACAACCGCTTTTAGTGACGATGACTGGTAGATTATCAATATTACGACCGTTGTAATGAATTGATACATCAAAAACTCCTAGTATCTGGATTGGGTTGTGTTGGTAGTCACTAAACCCCGGATCGTAGTTGTAAACCTTAGGCTTGTTTGTTGGCCAAATACGATCATAAGTCCGCAACGTCATCATAGTAACGTCAGATCCAGAATCCACTTCAAAAGTACACGATTTTCCATTAATCTGTACCGTGATACGTTTCTTCAGGCTCACCAGATTAGATATGAGGTTTACCGATTTTCCGCGTGAATTTTTGCCCTTTACTGGATGAACATCGTTCGACGATTCATTATTCCGGCAGACACGCTTAAGATGGCCCTTCCGGCCACAGCCGTGACATATTGCTTCACGATAAGGGCATTGCTGCCGGCCGTGTGGACCGGCACAACCCGCACATTGTTGTCCTTTTCCTTTATGTGGTTGTTGAGGGCGCTGTGATTTGATGCTGTGGATAGTCTCATTAGGCTGTCTGATAGCCTTTGCACTCGCTGCTGCAGCTTCACTAGTAGTTGCTCTCTCCAAAACTTTCTGCACTGTCAAATCAGTGTCTGCAAGAAAACTTCTCTGTAAGCTTTCATCCCTCATGCCGCATACAAAACGATCACGCAGCATTCTGTCCAACGCTGCTCCAAAATTGCAACCCACTGCCAATGCCCGCAGCGCTGCGAGATAGTTTCCGACGGTCTCGTCCGGATGTTGATCACGTTTGTGAAAATGATAAAATGCAGCGATTTCCGATGGACGTGGACAAAGATGATCAGTTAGAATCTTCTCAATTTGGTCCAACGGTAATGTACTGACCTGGTTTGGAAACGCCAATGATGTCAAAAGATCGTAGACTGGTGCTCCGACCAATGTGAGGAAAGATGCTTTTTTGCGACCCTCGTCTTTGACATCATTCGCAAGCAGGAACAATTTAAATCGCTCCAAATATGAGCCCCATTTATTTGGCTGCCCCAAATCACACGGTTCCAAACTTCCAACTGTCGTCATAATTGGGTTTCGTTGAGTATATTTAGCACTCGTAGAATCAATTACTTCCTTCTTTTCCTCAAAAACGCCGGCCAATCTAATCTCTCCAAATTCACCAGCAAGCGACTCTGCCATGCAAATGTGTGTGTAAACGTTTGCAAAATTTCACCACAGCATGTATATGTAAACGTATATGTATGCTTTTGTGCGTGACAATTTTTTGATATTTTGCGTCAATAATTCCAAGACTATTTCGGATGATAATTAGCATCCCATCCTCGTCGCCAGTTTGAAATACCTTAGAATGTTTATTGATTAAGTGATTATGATATTACATAGATATATATCGCAAGTTTATAACGCGTGTGCTTGCTGCGAACGACCGGCTGGACTGCCATTCGGGCGTCAAGAAGAGAGTTGCCAGATGGCTTACGTATGATAGGGCTGCATACACAACAATTTGGATACTCAACTATAAGATTTATCTTCATATGTATGTCTGCACCGTTGTAAATGGAAAATCAATTTCAGTTAAATTTATATTTACATTATTCTTCAAATGACACTTTTAGATGGAAAAGCTTTAAACATTTTCATCGAGACCAAATCTTGCCAATTGTGTCCGATATGTGGCGCGAGTCCAAAAAACTTTATGGAAAATGGTAAAATAGACTCACCAAAATTTAAGCCAAGGCATGAAGCATTAAAATATGTTATAATTCTATATGGTTGGATTCGATTTTTTAAATTCGTCTTTAAAATCGCATATACACTAAAACTTAGAAAACGGTCTCGGAGGAGTTCGCGTTGATCCAGACGAACGGACGGACGGACATGGCTATTTGAACTCGTCTCGTCGTGCTGATCAAGAATATATATACTTTATATGGTCTGAGATGCTTCGTTCTATGCGTTGCACACTTCTGACCAAAATTAATATACCCTTTTTGCAAGCGTATAAATATTGTCAGAAAGCCATGTCAGAGGCTCGCAACAAATACTATAAGAGTGACAGGAGGTAACGAGCTCGATAGAGTACACGACAGAACAACATGTCAGACGTTTTCCACAGAGCAATGGACTCCTCAGATTCTCTTGTGTCAAGCATCTATCTAACAAAAAGATTGGCTCAGCAAAATAAACTACCCATACCAGCAGACGTAATCGAACTTTTGGAATCACCAAACATGCTATATTTTTGTAACATTAACAATAATAAGAATGTTCGCGATTTTGATTCTAACAATAGTGATATTGATGCCGATTCGAACTTTGAAAATCCGTTTTGAATAGAAATTGATGTAGAAAATTACTTTTAGGATAATTTGTATGCCCTTGCAGAGGGTATTATAAAATTGGTCAGATGTTTGTAACGCACAGAAGGAGACGTTTCCGACCCCATAAAATATACATATTCTTGATCAGCATGAGAAGCTGAGTCGATACAGCCATGTCTGTCTGTCCTTCCGTCTGTGCGTATGCGTTTTACTCAGCCATCTTAAGAGCTATCGGGCTTTTTATTACCTAGGAAAAATAAAGTATGAAAATTGTCAGGATCGGATCACTACATAGCTCTAGAACAATTATTTTTGCAAAAATTGGAGTAACCCCAGGAAAAAAGTCTCAGATCCCAAAATTTGAATTTTTTCTGATCGGATAAGTAGAACACAAGTTACAGTCAATACAAATCGGTTCAAGATAATAATTTCAATGTTTTGTTTGTGTATTGATAAATTGAGTTGCAGGGAAAGAAATTTCAAAATGTAAAGATATTATTTCCAAGGACTGCAAGGGTACAAAAACTTTGGCATAGCTGAAGTTAGCTTCTTTAATATTCAAATGTAAAATACTTAATTATAGTCAGTTTGAATGCATTTTTTTTTTTTACTTATTAAGTTTATGTGTTAAAAAATTAATAAAAAAATGTTGGTGAATTAGACAGTGCTAGTATTATTAATTGTACTTGTACGGGAATTAATTAAAAGAAACCTATCTTATATGGCGGCTACGAAAGGCATTGTCAGATCGCTCTGAAACTTTGATATATTTTAATGTGCATCTACACTATCATATGCAACAAATTTTAAGAACTAAGCCGTAAAACTTTAATTTTCGTCGAAAAATCGGCTCGCTGGCACAGTGTCGATCGGTCGAAAACAGTGACCTTTGCCAATAACTTCGATACTTTTGACACGATTGCTTTCAAATTGAACACTTCTTTTTATATCTGTTAATGACTGTGCCGAATTTGATAAAGATTGGATAACTACACCATATAGCTTCCATAGGATCAATCGGTCGAAAACAGTCACTTTTATCCATAACTTCATTACTTTTAAAGCGGTTGTCATAAAAATTTATATCTCTCAGTTTAACATAGCTTAATAGCGGACATTGAGGATACTATGCACAGTACGTTCAAGTGGCCCCCACGACATTAGGAAAGCCAGTTAAAATTAATTTTATGCTCCATAGTACGCCCAAATCGTCCATGTTATTTAGAAGTTCTAAAGGCCTATTGTTTAGAAAATAAGTGACCAGTTGAGGAGAGTTACGATGCAAAGTCATTACCTTACATTTGGTAGTGTTAAGATCTAATAGATTAAACTGGCACCAGGATTGAATGTTTATAAGATCAGCTTATAGCCGACCAAATGAATCTGTTTCTTTATAAGTAAGACAATGCTTGACATCGTCAGCATACACAAGCACACGCGAATGCGTGCGTTAATTAATTAAGTGAAAAGCAGAGGGCCAAGATGACTACCTTAAGGTACACCGGATGTCACAAGAATGGAATTTTGCAGACTATACATTTTGCGATTTCAATTTGTGTACCATTTCGTTTTCTAGTATTTCATTAAGGTAGGGAGCGAAAATTGTCCCATTCACAGGCTATCGTGAACTTTGCATGTCATCTCACAGATTTTAGAGAGCTGTTTGACCTTAATGAACTTTTCAGCAACTTGCTTAGAATTTACTAGTGTTCGTAGCGGGGCGGAAGGATCCAAAGAGGTCACAAGTGTTTGGCGGGTGCCAATTTCTTCAGAGGTCTGGTGAGTCAGGAATGAAATTGAAACGCGCGCAAACCTTCGTTTATAATTAATTTTGGTTTATTTAGTTTCTTTTCAAAATGTCCCGACACACACGCAAATGTTTCGGGTTGGAAAAATACAATATCGGAAAAAAGCACAGTGAAAGAACGGGTGTTCGGGTTAGATGCTCCTACTGGATGGAATATGGCGATTTACTCCAGAACCCTTCGTCACCTTCCTCAGTATGACCAAATTCGGTTTTTGGAAAAAACCTTACCCCTCACTCTCTGCTGTTCACCCGGTGGCGTGAACAACTAGCATGAGAAGGTTGCCATCGCAAATTGTGGAGATTGAAATAACGTCTCTGCTTATTAAATTGAGTGAACAGCGAAACATCAGAAACTAAAAGAAATAATTATTTGGAGTTTTGTTGCGCTGGTGCGGGTAGATCGGGATATTCTTCAATAAAACTGCGATAAGTTTTTTTCTTGTTGGCTTTGGGGATAACGTTAAGACTGGCGAAGCGGTTATGCCCCAGATTTGGCCCAGGGGTCATTTTTGGTGAATAGTAAGATTTCTTATAAAAGTAAAAAAAACACAGAGGAGGGCAAAAAAGACGATTAACGCTGCGGAGCTATTAGTTACTGACGTGGGCACTCAAAGAGAGGAAGTCGGCGACTACCCGCTTAATTTAAAATGGTATTATTATTTAAAAATGAAAAACCAAAATATTCTTCTTGATATAATTTTATTAAACTTTCCACGCTGCGTTAATCTTTCATACATATCGCATTGAATGCAAAAATAAAAAATATGTTCGTGTTAAGTTCCAAGTTGTAGTATTTGTATGTTATACCTTAAAATAATAGTTAAACCATGGTTCAAAAGTAAAGGTTATTTCTGTATGTTAAATTTAAAGTGTTTTTTAATTATTTCGATGATAATTGGAATAACTTTGTATTATTTTCGGTATCAGCTTTGTGTTGAGGTATTTTTGAATATTCCAGAATATCTTGCAGTTTGTAGGATTTGTTATTGGTGATGTCTTGACTAGATTCTAACAAAAAGTGATACCAATCTAAAGTAGTTATATTTGGTCCTTCGCCTCCTAGATCCGGTGGTAAGACCGATTTATTTACATGATTGTGAAGAGAACACAAATTAGATCCATGAAAAAAAATTCTGCTTTGCATCTCGCTTGTCAAAAGTTTTTTTAATATTGTCGAACTCATTCCTATATACCACGGTTGGCAAATGAAATGTATAGCGAAAAATTTAGCTGGAAGACAGTCCTGAAATAAGATAATGTGAAAATAATAAAATAATGTGTAAACATAAAATATTTAATCAATATTATATATATTGGCAACTTTAGATGATTTTTTCGTATTTCAGGTTTGGTTTTTCGACAAGCAGTTCTACTAAAGTTTGGGATGGAGAAATTCAGTATACATTTTTCCTTTAATGGTAATTTTTTAATAAAAAATAAAGTAAGTATGTCTTCACTAAGTCGAAAAACACTTAAAATTTCAAAACCAATAAATGTGTATTAAATTATATCAACCATTAGCTAACTCGACGGAAAAATCATATCAGGACTTATTTCTCGCGATTTATGCCCATAATCCAAGCCTTGACCAAGTGGAGACGCTTTATATTATAAGCTCGCAGTGAAGCTAAACATATTCTTTCAAGGTCACTCTTGACTAATAATATGTTTCAACTTTGAGTTGCAAGTTATGAAAAACTTAGTGTGTGTACGTCATTATTCTTGCGCCGAGAATTGCTCGTTGACTTAACCAAGCATAATTCTGATAATTCTCACTTATGTTTGGGAATACCTGATTGAGAGTCTACAAATCGGCAAAAGTGGTTGGTAAGAGGACCTCCTATTTCAAACAGCTAACAATTGATTGGAAATTGTGCAGTACTTCGATCATTTTGAAGTTGAAATCTTATATAAGTAGTTAGGGATAATGTTTTTACGTTATTAATTTATTTAGGTTCTCTACAGATGTTATTTTAACCTATCGGATAAGCTTCTGCTGGATACCCATTTTTTGAAAACTGCTTTGTTGGAATTGCCCACGGATTATCGACACCAACGATTTGGTTATGGATATGACGAGAACTAAAGTGATAATCAAGGTGTTTATGAGGCTTTTACAGGATCCGTCTCATTTTACCCAGCAAGTTCGGAAACTGCTGCCCGATATTACTTTGGCGGAATATCAAAAGATTAAAAAAATTAAGACATTAAAGAAGGTAACTTCGGCTATGCCGAAGTTTATATACCCCTGCAGCCCTTGGCAATAGTGTTTTTATAGCGGACGTTGACGATACTATGCGCAGTACGTTCAAGTGGTCCCTACGACACCAGGACAAAGCCTGTTACGCGCGAGCCCAAGCAGATGACTGCCCACCTCCCACCTGACCGACCGAGGGGTGCAGCCGTATAACGCCCGGCACGAATCGCGTGGACAAATACACAATAGAAAAAACAGACAAACAAATAACTAAATAATACTATAGCTATCTATTAACTAAATGGGATAGGATAGAAGTTTTAATCATGTTAATAGAAAACTCTGAACCGATTACAGGGAATAGAAGGTTGTAATCAGAGCAGAGGACCCTAAAAGGTTCATGCAGGGCATAGTTAGAAGAACAACGACTTAGGGATAAAGGAATCAAAGGATGTCTACTCCGTCTACATGGTACCGACAGATTTACCTGAGCTAATAACTCAGGCGAGTCGATATCACCAATTAGGAGCTTGTGCATAAAAATAACACCAAGCATAATTCTACGGTTAGTTAGGGAAGGAAGGTTAATCAAGAGAAGTCTGCTAGAATACGAAGGCAAATTGACATTGCGATCCCAGCTTAAGCCACGAAGAGCAAATAGCAAGAACTGCTTTTGAACGGATTCAAGTCGAATCTGGTGCGACTCATATTGAGGTGACCAAATGCAAGATCCATACTCTAAAATAGGACGGACAAGCGAAGTAAAAAGAACTTTAGTTGTATAGGGGTCATCAAATTCTTTTGACCATCTTTTAATGAAACCCAGGACACTCATGGCCTTTGCGACCGTGGTGGAAATATGGGTGTTAAAATTTAACTTATGATCCATAAGTACGCCCAAATCATTCATATTATTTAGACGTTCTAAAGGACTGTTGTTTATAAAATAAGTGACCAGTTGAGGAGAGTTACGAAAAAAGTCATTACCTTACATTTGGTAGTGTTAAGATTTAGTAAATTAAACTGGCTCCAGGATTGAAAGTTTTTAAGATCAGCTTGTAGCCGACTAAATGAATCTATATCTTTATAAGTAAGACAAAGCTTGACATCGTCAGCATACATAAGCACACGCGAATGAACAATGACTGAGGGAAGATGGTTAATGAACAGTGTTAAAAGCAGAGGGCCAAGATGACTACCTTGAGGTACACCAAAAGTCACAGGAATGGAATCTGAAAAAGAAGACTTAAAAAGTACCTTCTGTTTTCTATTTGTTAAATATTCTCGAACCCAAGAAAGGAAAAGGGGTGGAAACCCAATGTCGCTCAGCTTAGAAAGTAATAGGGTATGATTAACGGAATCAAAGGCTTTGCTGAAGTCAGTGTATATGACATCAGTTTGTTTACCATTTTTGAACCCCTTGATAATTATTGATGTAAATTCTAAAAGGTTAGTGGTTGTAGATCTACGTTTCACAAACCCATGTTGGGAAGGCGAAATAATAGAGCTGCAAAAATGTTGCAATTGAGAAGTCATAATTTTCTCAAAAGCTTTCGGAGTAGCTGACCATATTGAGATACCCCTATAAATAGAGGCTTCGGACTTTTTGCCATTTTTATGCAGAGGAATGATATACGACTCCTTCCAAATAGATGGAAAAGATTAAGATTCGACAGACAATAGAAACAATTTTAAAATGTGTTTACATAATGCGTTTGCACAGAACCTGAGTTCACATCCAGGAAGAGCATCTGGCCCCGGAGAATAAACAGGTTTAACTAATTTATGTTCACTAAGAAGTGAACTTTCATCAAACACTGGATTGAAAATGCAATTAGCCTTTTTTAAATGATATGGATACGGACTTGCTCGATATTCCGTTGAGGAATAAGTTGTTTTGAAAAAACTCGAAAACATATCAACAATTGCCTGATCAGTGCTCGCTTTTTTATTTTGAAAAGACAAAAAAGATGGGTGCACAGAGTTCTTACGTTTAGAATTGACAAAATTATAAAATTGTTTAGGGTCAGAAGAAAACTGAAGCTTACACCGCTGAAGATAATTCTTATAGCATTGTGTATTAAGCATCATGAACTTTGAACGAGCGACTGTATACAGAGCATAATCTGATGAACGACATGTTTTTTGAAACTTCTTATAATATCGTGTCTTCACATTTTTTAAATTGGATAACTCACGAGAGAACCAGGGAGGTTTGTTAAGCCGCTCCTGCCTACCAAGAGGCACACAAATATCAAAGAGTGAATTCAGAGTATGTTTAAGAATAAACATCGTGTTCATCTGAACTGGCTTCACCAAATCAGATGCACTAAAGAAAATACAATACAACTGTACCTTTGTACCAAACAACTAACCTAGCATATGACTAGAAATACAATCTGCCACACGCGGTGTGGGAAAAACACTTGTAATTCTAAACTAACCCAAAAGATCACAACGACAGGATGTCAAGTGGCCGACGATGTGCCCAAAATAATAATTTTTCAACCCCCGAATACGTGGGTGTGAGTCTAAAATAAGATCTTCTAAGAACAATTGTTACCTACTAGAGCCTAAGATAATTCCTATATAAACTCCGTACTTTTGTAAATAAAATCAGTTCATATTTTGAATTCAACGAATGAAGACTGGGTTATTTTCCTTCTCTCCGGGAATCCCTATTCATTTTGGTCCTTCGAACCGGATTCATTTTTGGTCCTTCGAAAAAAGGAACTCTGCAGTTTTCCCCCACCAGTGGTAAGAGACTCAGAGAGTGAATCAGCTCCTTAAAGTCTGAATTCTTATGCAAGTGTAAATGCTAAGATCAGCTATAGGTAGCAAAATAAATTAACTCTTGTTTTCCCCCACCAGTGGTAAGAGACAGAGTATAATACAAAAGGCAAAATTTTGCTTAATAAATAAAAAGTGCGTGCGTCCGATTTTAAAGTCAGTTTGGCTAGTGGAGCAACTGTAGTAATTTCGGCGGCGGGAGTTTTTGTGTGCGGCGTATTCGAAGCCCTAATATCGAAAGTAAAAAAAAAAGAATTTACTAGTGTACATACACACTATATACACTGTATATTATACAGTTGCAAGTGGGCAACTAGAAATAGCAGCAGAGCAACAAGACAGTTGCAAAGAAGAGGCGACTGGAGGCGAGGCAAATATAAAGAAACGGCAAATCCAACCCATTGGCAGACAAGCAGCAGCAGAATATCGGCAAAACCTACTTGGCAATCCTACTTGGCGGACAACAGTGGCGAACGGTGTCAACAGGATCATCAGATAAGATACAAATTAAGATAGTTATAAGTACATCTATCTATTTTTTTTATTATATATTTATATCGATATCCTAATATTCGCACAAGATAAAATGTTCACTAATAAGACTGGGAAATTGTTAGAGAAGCAGGTAGAGTTGCATACCAGGTTAAGGCAGTTGGAAGCACTAAATCCCAGAAACATTACTAACAAGGAGATTGAGGAAGTAAAAGTGATTAGTAGCCGATGGATGCCTAACCATGAGAAATTGCTCCAGCAGGGGGTTTTCGATCATCAGTACTACAGAGATAAAGTACATGAAGAGGTTTTAAAGATAGTTGCCAAAATAATAGCTACAGGAGAGTCAGAAAAACCAGGCACTAGTAAGTCAGTGTTAGTCGAAGCAGAAGCAGATATGTCTGAAATGTTTGAGGATAGCAAAGGAGAGTCGCGAGGGAATGCGACCTCCAGTAATGAAAACGCTAGTGGTAATCAGGAGATATTTATGGATAAAGTTCGACAGCTCCAGGAATATTTGGATAGGGTAACCAAAGATTTACGCACTATAGATAATTCAACAGGCAATGAGGCATGCATAATATATATTAATAAGATCAATTATTTATGGGAGAAAGTACAGGCGTGCCAGGCTGCGTTGAAAGATGCAAAATTTAAAAATACTATGGAGGAGTTAGAATTCGATGTTCGGAATTCTGTATCAGTGTTAGAAATGAAAATAAACAAGAAGGAAAGTAAGATTGAGAATGTAACCGTGAGAGGCGAACTACCGGTATTGCCGAAAATACAGGTACCCACGTTTTCTGGAGAACCTAGAGAATGGGACCTGTTTGTGGAATTATTTGCGGAACTTATTGAAAAAAGAGAGGATTTAAGTCTTGCTCTTAAATTCAATTATTTAAAATCCGCTTTAAAGGGGGAAGCGAGGAGCATCGTAGCTCATCTATTGTCAGGTTCAGCTGATAACTATAGTGCCGCTTGGGAACTGTTAACCAAGCGGTATGAAAATAATCGGAGGGTATTTTCCTAACAATTAAGTCGGATCGTTGATTTACCGATGATCAACAATGAATCCGCAAAAAGCGTAAAAGGAGTGATTGACATAATAAATGAGTCAATACACTTAATTAAAATTAAAGCAAATTTGTCCGATGAAGTTGACGTAATAGTCGCTCAACTCATACTTCGGAAATTTGACAGGGAGACTCTACAATTATATGAGAGTCAAATTAGAAAAACAAGGCAAATTCAAATTCTATCTGATGTCATGGAATACTTGGAGCAAAGATATTGCTCACTAAGTGACATAAAAAAAGAAAAGAAAAAACCGTTACAAAAAACGTCGGTGGCGGTGTTTAAAGATAGTTGTCCGATCTGCAAAGGTCCCTGGCATAGCGCCCCGATGTGCTATAAGTTTAAAGCGCTAACACCTAATGAAAGGGTGGAAATAGCCAAAAAAGTGCAATTGTGTATACGATGCTTGAAGCATTCAAGCAACAAGAGATGCACTAATGAAATAGTCTGCTCAATGTGCAGCAAGGGGCACCATACCATGCTTCATTTTGGGGAAAAACAGGCGAAGGTAAACACTTGTGTTACGGAACAACAAAAACTGTTGGCCACAGCTCTAATACAAGTCAAAAATATAAATGGAGGATATAAGACTCTAAGAGCCCTTATTGATTGTGGTTCACAGAGCACCATTTTGTCTGAAGAGGCCGCTCAAATATTAAAACTACCTAAAATTAAACAGTATACAGAAATAAGTGGCGTGTCCTTAATAAAATCTAATAAATCAAAATATAAGGTAAAAATAGATGTAAAGACGAGAAATCCTTGGAAAGGACATCTAAAGGTTGAGGCAATTGTGTTGCCAAAGTTAATGAAAGCTCTTCCATTAAAAATTGCAAACGTGGATATGTCAAAATGGCAAACTTACGTGCTAGCTGATCCTAGCTTCAATAAATCTGGTAGGGTTGATATAATAATGGGGGTAAACGTATATACCCAAATCTTAAAAAGGGGAATTACAAAGATTGATGGCCTGCTAGGCCAAAATACTCAATTTGGTTGGATCGTCTCGGGATGCACCAAATCAAATCAGAATAAATCTGTAGTGGCAACAACAATAGATGTCACAGGTTTTGAACAACGTTGGGAGAGGAAAGGTAAATTTCAAAGTAAAAACGACACAATCCCAAAGAAATGCAACAGCAAAACTCAAAAAATAAATTTATGGCCCCCGGCAGGACCTCACATTGGAGGTAAAGTGAAAATTGGGGAACAAAAAGTATATATCCCAGAGCCAGGGTCAATTAGATAATGATTATCTAAAAAATAATATCAAAAAAGATTCCGGTAACAAATTGTCCGAAACTATAGTACCAAAAAGGCAGATATGGCAAAATATTTATAAAAGGATAACATTTAATGATAGCCAGAATAACCACTCAAGTTTTAGCAGTCAGAGATATTTAAAAATGGTGGAGCGAAGATCACATTGGTACAATTCAAAAAGGAAAGATAGTTCTTTTTTAAATTCTCCAGCTTATAAAAAGGCTAGAAGTCAGCACAGTAATACACATCAGGAATGGGTAGATATCCCGAAACAGAAATCATTAGGTGATATGCCAAATATTATAAAAACCAGTAGAAGCCAACTCAGTAATACATACGGGAGAATTGGTAAGAATAGGAAGTCAGTGACAATGGCAAAGGAACATCAGATTGACTAGGTTTAACGTCCATCATGTAACTGGTCATGCTTCTTTAACAATAGTTATCTTACTAATGATAATATTAATAATAATTCTTATAAGACAACTAACTATAAAAATACTAATCCAAAACGCCGCATTTGGTGGCCCTTTGCAGAATGTTTAAGAATAAACATCGTGTTCATCTGAACTGGCTTCACCAAATCAGATGCACTAAAGAAAATACAATACAACTGTACCTTTGTACCAAACAACTAACCTAGCATATGACTAGAAATACAATCTGCCACACGCGGTGTGGGAAAAACACTTGTAATTCTAAACTAACCCAAAAGATCACAACGACAGGATGTCAAGTGGCCGACGATGTGCCCAAAATAATAATTTTTCAACCCCCGAATACGTGGGTGTGAGTCTAAAATAAGATCTTCTAAGAACAATTGTTACCTACTAGAGCCTAAGATAATTCCTATATAAACTCCGTACTTTTGTAAATAAAATCAGTTCATATTTTGAATTCAACGAATGAAGATTGGGTTTTTTAGTTGTGGTTCTAAATCCCTATTCAGAGTATCATAGAAAAAACGAACAGCTGAGTTCATATCTCTACAATTGTACAGATAAGACCAATCGGTAGTAGTAATGTTTTCATTAAGGCTGACAAAGTCAGTCTTACGAAAGCACCTAGTTAGAGGTAACTGATTTGAACCAAGTAATGGTGAAAGCAAGGGCAGATCAATTTTTAAATTCAATGTAGGATGAAATTTGTCTTCTGGAAGAACAAATGGTTCGATCCTAGAAACCTCACCATAAGAAGAATCCAATACAAAAATAAGATCTAAAGATTTTTCATTAGAATTTAAGACAGGATTGACTTGGGATAAAGATAAGCCTAGAAGGCTATCAATAAAGTCATGTGACAAAGAGGGCAGCAACATGGTAGATTCATCTGTTAGTGACCATGCTAAAGCGGGTAAATTAAAATCACCTACAACTATGAGCATGTCTTGACTGGAAACTAAAGAGGAGACAAACTGAATTGCCTCTAAATGATTTAAATATACCACCATGTCTGACATTGGTGGAATATAGGAACAAGTAATGAAAGCATTAAAAGATTTAAAATTTACTTTAACACCGACAAACTCAATCTCCTGTGTACTAGAAAATTGAATCATTTCAGATGATAAAGCAGCATCAACAGCTATCAGACCGAAATCCGGTCACGTCTGAATATGGAAAAGTTTGTGGAAAACACCGATGCAATATCAGGTTTTAGCCACGTCTCTGTAAAAGCTAGAATGTTATGCTCAAAAGAAAGACTATCTACATAGAGATTAGGAAGTTTGGATTTCAGTCCTCTTACGTTCTGGTAACCCAGGTTAAGGGACGAAGCTAGTTTTTTGACACACCAGCAGATGCTGATGTGGCAGAAATAGTATTAGTTGTTGTTGTTGGCAAGCGAATCGGTTGCCGATTTTTCTTTTTTACAGTATATTCCTTAACTATTATATGCTTTGGCCAAAAATCTTCTCGACATATAGTGTCGAAGATATTAGCAGAAACACTAATTTTAAAGGACGAAATGTCCCGAGAATAAGAAAATTTAAACTTCTCCACCGCAATATTCGAGACGTTAACTTTCTTCCGAATATAGGCTATTACATCATCAGATGTGACAACAGGGTCTAGCCTAGAAACAAATATATGTTTCTTTGGTGGTATGCCAACGAGAGGCCGCGGTCCCGAAGCGTCAGCCGTAGCAGTAACGTTGGAAGAGTCACCCACTGCAGCAGTCAACTTGTTTACGGGGCCCTCGATACTTTTAGAACTATCGGCAATTTCCATTGGAATGGGTAATTGCCCGGACACATCGGACACTACAATAGGCATCGATTTTAAGAGATCATTCCCAGGTGATACCGGTAATTCCTTACTAATAGCATTCACAACCGGGCTCTTAAACGATATCAACTGCTGTACATTAGGAGTGGACTGTGCATGAGACCGGTCGGGGACGATAAGAGACGCTGGCGGATCTACAGATACTGAAACACCCCAAGGACTGGTCCTATTACGTTTCGGAGACTGCCAGTGCATTATCATGGATTTCTAGCCTGGAGTGGTGCCGAATGCCATTATTACGGATCTTGCTTTACTAAGGGCATGTCTGTTATGGTTTTAAGGCCTGGTAATACGGAGTAGGTAGCAGTAATTTCAATTCGATCAGGGGGTGTGAGGGGCGCCAGTAGCTCTTCCCGCCTCTCTCGCGCTCGCGTGTGTGGTAGTGGGGTGGTCGCACCCCCACCAACATCAACACCGATGACTGAAGGGAAAAAAAATCACTATCCTGGTTTGAGTCATCTCTCCCTTTTGTATTTGCTTTTTACAGGTGTCTAACGTTCGGACATGTAGCAGCTCGTTGTTCGGACCCGGTGGACAGGACAAACTGGTGCCTGAGATGCGGAGGCAAGGATCACAAGGCGAAGGAGTGCAGTAACGCATTTAACTGCTGTCTATGCGAGGCGGCCGGCATAAGCAATAGAGCCCACGCGGCCGGTAGCCAGCGATGTCCATCAACGACGGGAGTACCACCAAAGGCGATCGATAAGGGCCACCAAAATGAGTAGATTCCTCCAGCTGAATCTTAAGCACTGCGAGGCAGCACACAACCTACTTGCACAGAACATGCATGAAGTCAAAGCGGAGCTCGCGATCATAAGCGAGCCCTTCAGAAGAAAGTCCACTGGTAATTGGGTGGCCAGTACCACTGGTAAGGCTGCACTTTGGGCATGCGGCGCCTCTCCGATCCTATGGCAGGAGAGCACTTTGTACGCGCACAGGTAGACGGAAAATGGGTCTATAGCTGCTACCTGCCCCCCAGCGTTAGCCATGAGAACTTTTGCAAAGCGCTCGACGAGATAGCCAACGAAGCGCGCTCTCGCAATCCCCTCGTTATTGCAGGGGACTTCAACGCATGGGCACTTGACTGGGGGAGCGCGGTTACCAATGCGAGAGGACGCTCGCTTCTGGAAGCCTTTGCATCACTGGACGTAGCCCTTCTGAACAGAGGGTCACGCTTCACATTCAGCAGTGCAAACGGCGGGTCCGTCATAGACCTCACCTTCGTAAGCGGTGGGCTATTTAGGTCTTCATCATGGAGCGTTGGCGAAATCTATACGGGCAGTGACTACGAGGCGATAATATTCTCGCTAGGTGTCACCCAACCCCGTCGGGTGGCGCCGCCCCAAAGCAGGGTATACAAGAGCGACACTCTGGACGTAAGAGCCGATGCATTGGCAGCACACGAGTGGACCCATCACAGCTCAGCGAATGGCAGACCAGCTATCCAGCATGCTGGCTGCATCGTGCAACGCGAGCATGGCGGTAAGGAGACCTTTCAAGGGGCGTCAGCAACCGGTCTTCTGGTGGAAAAGTTCTATCGGAGATATACGTAGAAGGTGCCTAGCCTCTAGGCGACGTTACCACAGAGCAAGGAAGCGAGGATTGGAGACATGGCCGCAACTATGGGCAGCCTATAGCGCATGTAGGAAGGAGTTGAAGAAGGCTATATATGAAGCGAAGCGGCAAGTGTACCTCAGTCTCTGCGACTCGGCCGATCGGGACCCTTGGGGCAAGGCGTAAAAGATCGTGGTCAAGCGAGTCTACGCCAACAGATTCTCTTCTCCTACTGAAGCCAGCGAGTTGGAACGAATTGTCTGCGGTCTCTTTTCCCAGCGTGCGGACTCCCTAAACTGTAGGCGCGTTGAACATGTTGATTCCCGCTACCACGTCCCAGTCACTACCGATGAAGTGCTTGCGGTCGCCAGGTCGCTGAAACAAAACAAGGCCCCGGGCCCTGATTGCATCCCCAACCGTGCACTTCGGCTGGCAATGGCAACTCGCCCGGAATTGTTCGCGGCAACCTTCGACCAGTGCCTGAAGGAGGGAGTATTCCCATCTCAGTGGAAGCTGCAAAAGCTGGTGCTGCTCCCCAAGCCTGGGAAACCAGCAGAGGTAGCGTCATCATATCGCCCAATCTGCCTCGTGGACTCCGTGGGTAAGGTGCTGGAAAGCCTCATCAGTGCCAGACTGAACGAGGCGATCAACGCAGGGGGCGGCCTGTCCGCAAATCAGTACGGATTTCGCAAGGCAAGGTCCACAATAGACGCGGTCAACAGAGTAGTGAGCACAGCGGCCGATGCTATTAAGGGCTCTCGATGGAAAGGAGGTGCGAAGGAATACTGCCTGGTGATCACCCTGGATGTGAAGAATGCCTTCAACACGGCGGATTGGGGCTGCATTCTTGATGCGGCCAGAAGCTTCGGGATTCCTTCGTATCTGTACGAGGTGATATGGAGCTTCTTTTCAGGGAGAAAGCTGGTATACCCTGCGTCGACAGGATCCGTTCAACGGCAAGTGTCCGCAGGAGTGCCTCAGGGCTCGGTTCTGGGTCCGCTTCTGTGGAACATCATGTACGATGGCATCCTTAAACTGGACATGCCGAGTAGGTGTCAGCTAGTCGGCTACGCGGACGATGTTGCGGTTGTAGTGGTGGGCAAGAATCTGAAGGATGTAGAGTCAATGGTAAATACAGCCATTGCATCCATCACGAACTGGCTGCGCTCGGTGGGCCTAGTACTAGCGGCGCACAAGACAGAAGCAGTACTAATTAGCAGCCGGAAGTTAGTGGAAACGGCCACCGTTACAATAGACGGCATCGAGGTGAAATCGGCTAGAGCAATTCGCTACCTAGGAGTGTGGCTCGACACAAGATTGTGTTTCCGAGAACACCTAATGGCGGTACAGCGGAAGGCAGCGGAATCGGGTAGAGCACTCGCCAGGATTATGCTCAACACAAGAGGGCCCAGACAGGAGCGGAGAATGTTGCTGATGAGTGTGGTAAAATCACAAATACTGTACGCAGCCCAGATCTGGGCACCGGCCATGGAGGTCGAAAGCTACCGCCGCCTCATCAGTCCGACTTATCGACTCTGCGCTCTCAGAGTCTGCAGCGCCTTTAGGACTGTTTCGGAGGATGCAGCCCTAGTAGTCGCTGGCATGGTGCCCATCGACATCCTGGCAGACGAAGTTCGGGTCACTACAGAGGCCATCAGCAGGGGCATTCCGAAGAACGTCGCCAAAGCAGACGCTAGAAGGCTCGCAGTGAGGAAATGGCAGGACCGATGGGATGCTGCAATAAATGGCAGATGGACGCATCGTCTCATCCCAAATATTGAGGCTTGGGTCGGTAGAAAGCACGGGCAGGTGAACTTCTACCTCACGCAGGTGCTGAGCGGACATGGCTGCTTCCGCCAATACCTAAATTGGTTTGGCCACGACCACTCTCCAACGTGTCCTGCGTGCCCTGAAAGAGCAATTGAGGACGCCCACCACGTTGTTTTCAGTTGCGGCCGCTTTAGGGTGGATAGACAGCGGGTCGAGCAAGCGATCGGACAATCCCTATCGGAGGCCAGCCTGGTACCCAGCATGCTGGAAACCGAGGTCAACTGGGTGGCGGTGAGCTCATACATCGGAGTCGTCATGCGCGAACTTAGAAGACTAAAGAGAGAGAGAGAGCCGGATCCGCATAGAAGTTGCCACAAGCCCGGCGAAGCAATTCCCAATGGGACGTACCGCCAGGCGGGCATCTTTTGTGCATTCATGTTCCTTTCAGTTTGTTGTATTTCGTTGGCTTATTTTGTTACTAAATGAATTAAAAAAAAAAAACAGGAGGTTACGCGCTCGATAGAGTACACGACAAAACAACATGTCAGACGTTTTCCACAGAGCAATGGACTCCTCAGATTCTCTTTTGTCAAGCATCTATCTAACAAAAAGATTGGCTCAGCAAAACAAACTACCCATACCAGCAGACGTAATCGAACTTTTGGAATTACCAAACTTGCTATATTTTTGTAATATTAACAATAATAACAATGTTCGCGATTTTGATTCTAACAATAGTGATATTGATGCCGATTCGAACTTTGAAAATCCGTTTTGAATAGAAATTGATGTAGAAAATTACTTTTAGGATAATTTGTATGCCCTTGCAGAGGGTATTATAAAATTGGTCAGATGTTTGTAACGCACAGAAGGAGACGTTTCCGACCCCATTAAAATATACATATTCTTGATCAGCATGAGAAGCTGAGTCGATACAGCCATGTCTGACTGTCCTTCCGTCTGTGCGTATGCGTTTTACTCAGCCATCTTAAGAGCTATCGGGCTTTTTATTACCTAGGAAAAATAAAGTATGAAAATTGTCAGGATCGGATCACCACATAGCTCTAGAACAATTATTTTTGCAAAAATTGGAGTATCCCCAGGAAAAAAGTCTCAGATCCCAAAATTTGAATTTTTTCTGATCGGATAAGTAGAACACAAGTTACAGTCAATACAAATCGGTTCAAGATAATAATTTCAATGTTTTGTTTGTGTATTGATAAATTGAGTTGCAGGGAAAGAAATTTCAAAATGTAAAGATATTATTTCCAAGGACTGCAAGGGTACAAAAACTTTGGCATAGCTGAAGTTAGCTTCTTTAATATTCAAATGTAAAATACTTAATTATAGTCAGTTTGAATGCATTTTTTTTTTACTTATTAAGTTTATGTGTTAAAAAATTAATAAAAAACATTTTGGTGAATTAGACAGTGCTAGTATTATTAATTGTACTTGTACGGGAATTAATTAAAAGAAACCTATCTTATATGGCGGCTACGAAAGGCATTGTCAGTTCGCTCTGAAATTTTGATATATTTTAATGTGCATCTACACTATCATATGCAACAAATTTTAAGAACTAAGCCGTAAAACTTTAATTTTCGTCGAAAAATCGGCTCGCTGGCACAGTGTCGATCGGTCGAAAACAGTGACCTTTGCCAATAATTTCGATACTTTTGACACGATTGCTTTCAAATTAAACACTTCTTTTTATATCTGTTAATGACTGTGCCGAATTTGATAAAGATTGGATAACTACACCATATAGCTTCCATAGGATCAATCGGTCGAAAAGTCACTTTTATCCATAACTTCTTTACTTTTAAAGCGGTTGTCATAAAAATTTATATCTCAGTTTAACATAGCTTAATAGCGGACATTGAGGATACTATGCACAGTACGTTCAAGTGGCCCCCACGACATTAGGAAAGCCAGTTAAAATTAATTTTTTTGCTCCATAGTATGCCCAAATCGTCCATGTTATTTAGAAGCTCTAAAGGCCTATTGTTTAGAAAATAAGTGACCAGTTGAGGAGAGTTACGATGCAAAGTTATTACCTTACATTTGGTAGTGTTAAGATCTAATAGATTAAACTGGCACCAGGATTGAATGTTTATAAGATCAGCTTATAAATGAATCTGTTTCTTTATAAGTAAGACAAAGCTTGACATCGTCAGCATACACAAGCACACGCGAATGAGTAATGCGTGACGGAAGATCGTTAATTAATTAAGTGAAAACCAGAGGGCCAAGATGACTGCCTTAAGGTACATCGGATGTCACAAGAATGGAATTGGAAAGAGAAGACTTAAACATTTTAAGAAGGTACATATCTTCTATTGTTTGTAAAATATTCTCGAACCCAAAAAAAAGAAATAGGGGTGGAAGCCCAAGTCGTTCAGTTTAGAAAGTAATAGGGTATAATTAACGTAATCAAAGATGGAAAAAAGAAAGATTCGACAGACAATAAAAACAATTTGAAAATGGGTTTACATAATGCGTTTGCACAGAACCTGAGTACACATCCAGGGAGATCATCTGGCCCCGGAGAATAAACAGATTTAACTAATTTAAGTTCGCTAAGAATAGAACTTTCATCAAACACTGGATTGAAAATGCAATTAGCCTTTTCTAAATGATAAGGATATGGACTTGCTCGGTATTCCGTTGAGGAATAAGTTGTTTTGAAAAAACTCGAAAACATATCAACAATTGCCTGATCAGTGCTCGCTTTTTTATTTTGAAAATACAAAAAAGATGGGTGCACGGAGGTCTTACGTTTAGAATTGACAAAATTATAAAATTGTTTAGGGTCAGAAGAAAACTGAAGCTTACACCGCTGAAGATAATTCTTATAGCATTGTGTATTAAGCATCATGAATTTTGAACGAGCGACTGTATACAGAGCATAATCTGATGAACGACGTGTTTTTTGAAACTTCTTATAATATCGTGTCTTCACATTTTTCAAATTGGATAACTCACGAGAGAACCAGGGAGGTTTGTTAAGCCGCTCCAGCCTACCAAGAGGCACACAAATATCAAAGAGTGAATTCAGAGTATCATAGAAAAAACGAACAGCTGAGTTCATATCTCTACAATTGTACAGATAAGACCAATCGGTAGTAGTAATGTTTTCATTAAGGCTGATAAAGTCAGTCCTACGAAAGCACCTAGTTAGAGGTAACTCATTTGAACCAAGTAATGGTGAAAGCAAGGGCAGATCAATTTTTAGATTTAATGTAGGATGAAATTTGTCTTCTGGATGAACAAATGGTTCGATCCTAGAAACCTCACCATAAGAAGAATCCAATACAAAAATAAGATCTAAAGATTTTCCATTAGAATTTAAGACAGGATTGACTTGGGATAAAGATAAGCCTAGAAGGCTATCAATAAAGTCATGTGACAAAGAGGGCAGCAACATGGTAGATTCATCTGTTAGTGACCATGCTAAAGCGGGTAAATTAAAATCACCAACAACTATGAGCATGTCTTGACTGGAAACTAAAGAGGAGACAAACTGAATTGTCTCTAAATGATTTAAATATACCACCATGTCTGACAATGGTGGAATATAGGAAGAAGTAATGAAAGCATTAAAAGATTTAAAATTTACTTTAACACCGACAAACTCATATAAACCAGCATCAACAGCTATCAAAACGCCACCACCTATGCGAGAAATCCGGTCACGTCTGAATATAGAAAAGTTTGTGGAAAAAACCGATGCATCAGCAATTGCAGGTTTTAGCCACGTCTCTGTAAAAGCTAGAATGTTATGCTCAAAAGAAAGACTATCTACATAGAGATTAGGAAGTTTAGATTTCAGTCCTCTAACGTTCTGGTAGCCCAGGTTAAGCTAGTTTTTTGCCACACCAGCAGATGCTGATGTGCCAGGAATGGTGTTAGTTGTCGTTATTGGTAGGCGAATTGGTTGCAGATTTTTCCTCCTTACAGTATATTTCTTAACTATTATATGCTTTGGCCAAAAATCTTCTCGACATATAGTGTCGAAGATATTGGCAGAAACACTAATTTTAAAGGACGAAATGTCCCGAGAATAAGAAAATTTAAACTTCTCCACCGCAATATTCGAGACGTTAACTTTCTTCCGAATATAGGCTATTACATTATCAGATGTGACAACAGGGTCTAGCCTAGAAACAATGTATATGTTTCTTTGGTGGTATGCCGTCAGCCGCAGCAGTAACGTTGGACAAGTCACCCACTGCAGCAGTCAACTTGTTTACGGGGCCCTCGATACTTTTAGAACTATCGGCAATTTCCATTGGAATGTGTAATTGCCCGGACACATCGGACACTACAATTGGCATTGTTTTTAAGAGATCATTCCCAGGTGATACCAGTAATTCCTTACTAATAGCATTCACCACCGGGCTCTTAAACGATATCAATTCCTGTACATTGGGAGTAGGACATTTTTTTGGGGGGGGGGGGGGGGCGGTGGTGCATAGTTTGGGAAAAAAAATTAAGCCATATATGGCTTTCTATGCATTTAGCGCTTTTTAGAGTTTGTCATATATGGCTTCCTATGCAATTAGGTGAAAGTTTCTTTTGTCATTATAGTGTAATGACCGGGTTCCACTTAGTTTAGAGTTTGGGAAATAAACACGTCAGTGGTATTATATGGTTTGGTGGTAATATTCAGATTGATTTGTATTCCAAAAATATTCTTTGACTTAACCTATTGTTACATAGATATTCTTATGCTGCCACTTAGGCGACAGCTACAAAAGAGAGAGAAAGTGTCAGTACATACATATATATTATTTGGGGCACTTGCATCAAAGTGCATGGTCAGCTTTCACACGCTGGCTTGGCCCTAGCTCATGGTACGCCTGGGCATTGCTGCTCATATGAATATATGTATGTGCATATATGTATGTTTATTTATGTGAGTATGTTTATGTGAATATATTAATGTATACACATAAACATACTCAAGTGCAGATATATGTTTTATTGCGTACATATTTGATTGTTTATACTTGCAACAAAGTGTTACAAGTTGAGCTCTTTGTGTTAAATGATTTTTGGTATGGATATACTACAATAGCATAGAAATACATTGCATTTCTTACAAAAAGTGTATGAGCGGAAAGAACAATTATTTTGGCAGAGTTGCATTTGCTTTTTCCATGTGGGAAAATGCCCAATATTGTCCACCCGAACAGAATTCAAGGTGATTTTCTGGTGTTTTTTTTTTCCTTGTAGAGGGAGTACCTTTCCTGCTTGTAGCCTGGGATGAAGTTAGAGTCATCGCAGGACGCCCGCGCTTCCTTACTTTTCCTGCCTTGACCAGGTGCTCAGCTATTAAAAGCCTAAAGTCGAAGAGTACAATGTATTGATCTGACTTACGACGCCATAAAATCCATGAACTAACCACGCACATATCACTCATATAAAACCAAATTTTTATATACCACTTTCTTGAGTGCAATTGAATACTATAAAGTCCTAGTAAAGAATCCAGTAAGTCAACGCCACCGATATGGTAATTGTACACAAAATTATACAAAAAAATGTATATGTAGGTACATAGAATACATATAGTAATATAAACGCCTCTCCATCCACCCACATAACGTCACCCCCTTTTTAGTCTACAAAACGGATGTTTACTGCAACCGAGAACGCAACATTATAAACAAATCTGTCCCCAAAAAATCTTCCAAGCGTGAGAACGCTTAGTAGGCGAAATCAATAAGCCAATCAAATTCCAGATCAAGATATCATCCGAGCAAAAGCTCCCACTACTAACAAAAAAAGGTTTCTAACCGAACTTTCAACATAATTGTAAACATCAAAAGCTTTCTAACCGAACTGTAAACTTAATTGTATGAATAATGATAAGTTAGTTCTTAAGACGCATCTTTTAAATAAAGATCGTTTCTTTTGAGTTCGATAGATCCAATTTTTCTTTTTTTCACTTATAAAGGAAATGGATTTATAATTGGCGCAGTCGGTAGGATAAAACGAAATATTTTTAGTGCGTGCAAAACCTATGTATAAGCGACCGTTACGGATAACGAATCTAAGGTTGAATAATAAACCAGACCTTTTGTATATCATTAAATAAGTAAATGTGCGAAACTTGTGTCAAGGCATCGTTACAGATATCAAATCTAAGATTGGCCTGTGATCGAGACTTTTTGTGCTAAAAATTAAAATAATAAAATAATAAGCTGTAAGCAATTAAGGCCCGAAGCCCGCGAAAATTTTTTTTTTTCGTTTTATAAGCAAAGGAACCTTTCGTGCTGTCAAAAGCGCGACATCGAATCCTGGAGTTTAAATACAGTGTTGGAAGAAATAATAAAAACAACAACCTTCTTTGATTATGAACTCTTTGTTTTTCAACGTTGGACAAATTATCCGAGATGTCACTAGAAGAAACACACCTGAACCAGGCACTCACCATGCTTAGACAACTATCGCACGCCAACAATTGGAGCAAGTTGCGGGCCGCCCTCATCAGCGAATATAAGGTGCAAACGCCTTATGAAGAACTACTTCGACGGCTATACCACACTTTTTTTTGGAGGAAACCTTCATAAGTTTATTGAAGATTTAAAACATAAGTGATTCATTATAGTAAATAAGTTAGCATTAGAAGGCAACGCCGTATTATACACAAATGCCATGAATAACACAATCAAAGATGTTATTATCAAAAGATTACCAGACAAACTTTACATGACGTTAGCAAAATTTGATATTTCTACAGTGTCTAATTTAAAGCAAGTAGCTCAGAGAGAAGGCGAATATGAAAATAGTTCTACCGCGAAATCCAAAACTAACAATCAAAGTACTTCAGGAAACTCATACTACAGATCAAACCAAAATAATTCAGGGAAAACCTATTATAGGCAAAGCAACCAATACAATAATTCAAATCCTACTCCCCTAAATAATCAACAGCTTTAAGAAGAATTTCAACAAAATCTTAATCAGGGCAGACAAGGAAATCTACTTATTTATCAGATTCAGAATCAACCTCGGAATCAAAACCCCGTCGTAAATCAACCTACTAAAAGGCAAAGAGAAAGTAGAAGAAGAATTTTCATCAATTAGCCTCGGATCAGACAGCTCAGGCAGAACCAATGAACCAAACAGATCAACCGAGTATGTCCAATCAAACCCCTTTATCCAACTAAAGATCAATAACATCCCCTTAAAGTGCGTTATAGATACAGGCTCTTCAATAAATATTATCAACAAAAATTATTTCAATTTTCCAGAAACCTCCGAAAATTTGAATGTCCAAACTATAAAAGGAATAATAGAGCTTAATAAAAGCGTATCTTTTGCACCAATCAAACTTTGCCCCAACCAACAAAAATTTTATTGCCAAAAAACCTTTTGCTCTCTGATGTGACGGTCATGTTTTTGCTTAGCTCCTGAGTTTTTATTAATATATTTAGTTTTCTCTCAATTTTTAATTGTGCTTAGTTTGTTTTCGCTTTCGCTGGTGTTGTTTGCTTGACACCCATGTGTTTTATTTCCATAATTCGCCAAATTAAACAGTCTTTTCTTTTTCGTGATTAGTGTTTGGTGCATTTAATTTTTTTTGTTGTCTTTCCCGCGTAATTACTTTTGTAAGGCCGCCTCTCAAAGATCGGCTTATAACTGTTCTTGCACTCTCTCTTGTGCTGTGGACTCTAGCTGTCTCTTTGTTTTATTTGTAATTATTGATTTTTTATCGATAATTATCTTTGTGCAGTTTATTTACATTTTTCCATATATTCTTATATATATTCATTTATTTATTTATTTATTTTTATTTTTTTTGCCTTGTGTTTCAATGGCTTGTTGTCTACCTACTTGCAAACATTCCGATCGTTTTGACGATCAGCATAGAGCAATATCTTGTTGGCTCTGCGATAATCTTATTCACTTAAAATGTGCTGGCCTCAACGGCCGCGACTACGACAAATTTTCTGGGTTGTCTGTGTCTAAGCCTGAGCTTGGCTTAATGCGCTGGACTTGCCCATCTTGTGCCAGCCAGCAGCTTGATTTTAGCCGAATCTATAGGGATCTTCGTTTAAAGTTTCTTTCTTTAAACAAAATGGCCAAACAGCTGTCATTTATTGTCGCAGATCAAGTTTGTTCCACCTTCTGAGAAGTTGCCCAAGAAATGTACCCTTGAGTTGCCTCATAAGCAGTCGCCACCACTCTCTATTACATCTTCTCCCATTTTACTTTCGCCTACACCATCTTCTTGTCCCTCTTTATGCTCTTCTTTTCAGATTGAAGTACCCATTACAAGCCCTGGTGTACCTCAATCTATCCCTCACGGGAACTCTGATCAATAACAGGATCATCGTGGCTCTCAATCACTTGCGGATCCCAATGCTCCTCCGCCTCCACTAACTGTAGTGCCTCATCGCAAACAATTATTTATTTTTAGGCTTGCTCCAGATACTTCTGACTCGTCTGCGGCAGCTTACACTGGTAATATATGCCCTGCTAAGGTTTTAATTCAAAAGTAGAAGTTTTCTAGTCCTCGCGAAATCTCCTCTTTTAAAATTACAGTACCAAATGAGTATTTCTCAGCTATGGTTGACCCTAACTTTTGGCCAGAGGGCCTAGTTGTAAATGAGTTTGCGGCCAATAAGCGCTCCCGTCCTTTGCCTGTCCACCTTCCTAATTTATTTTATGCTTCAAAAAACTAATAACGTCTAGTCTTTGCATTCATTATCACTCACTTTCACTCGTTGCAGAGAACGGACGTGTTTTTCTTTGCGCTTATCAACTTTTATTTTTTTCTCGCGATTAATTTCTTTTCTATAACTTGTAAATTCTTTATCGGCTAATATTTCCAGCATCCGAATTTTATTTTCATTTCGCGAATTCTTGCTGTCGCTTTTGTGTATTTGTTTAAATTTAAATAACATTAAAACTTACAACAATACTTGCGTTAGCGGTGTTGTTGTTTTGTTTATCTCTTTTGCTTTTGTGTCTTTACCGTTTTAACTAACTCTCGCGCTCTTGTGTACAAATTCTTGTTGCATGTGTTCAACTTGACGCGCTCTCCCGCTCTTTCCTATTCTTGTTTGATTTGCGCTCTCGTCTTTTGCCTATCCGCGACTCTGTGATACGTGTTTTTGTTTTTGTGTATTTTTGTAATTTTTATTCTTTAGTTGTGAAGGCTTACTCTGCACATTAACACTTGTGTCAGAACTGGTCAGTATATTCTTATACACATATTTTTAACCTTTAGAATTTTTATTTTTTTGTATTTCCTTTTTTAATTAAATTAAACTTTTTGATAAAATGGTTGTCTGCTCAAAAAATAATTGCATAGTTGCCACTAATGCGGTTGACTCCCATGATTATATTCTTTGTTGGCTGTGTGACAATGCGGTTCACGTTAAGTGTGCAGGTTACACAGGCAGAATCAAGGAGTCTATTGCTAAAGGTGGTGGCTTAAAATATGGATGTGATGCTTGCCGGGAGGTCGAGAATGAGATGAGCTCTTTCATGAGGCGGACTAGAGATAGGTTTGACACTTTAAGGGCAGGTTTTAATATCCCCCAAGCGGAGTTTACTGCGGTGGAGACTCAGTTCAGGAGTTCATCGCTTATGAATGAGTCTCCGAAACGTAAAAGGACCAGTCCTTGGGGTGTTTCTGTATCTGTAGATCCGCCAGCGTCTCTTATCGTCCCCGACCGGTCTCATGCACAGTCCACTCCTAATGTAATTAAGAGCCCGGTTGTGAATGCTATTAGTAAGGAATTACTGGTATCACCTGGGAATGATCTCTTAAAAACAATGCCTATTGTAGTGTCCGATGTGTCCGGGCAATTACACATTCCAATGGAAATTGCCGATAGTTCTAAAAGTATCGAGGGCCCCGTAAACAAGTTGACTACTGCAGTGGGTGACTTGTCCAACGTTACTGCTGCGGCTGACGGCATACCACCAAAGAAACATATACATTGTTTCTAGGCTAGACCCTGTTGTCACATCTGATAATGTAATAGCCTATATTCGGAAGAAAGTTAACGTCTCGAATATTGCGGTGGAGAAGTTTAAATATTCTTATTCTCGGGACATTTCGTCCTTTAAAATTAGTGTTTCTGCCAATATCTTCGACACTATATGTCGAGAAGATTTTTGGCCAAAGCATATAATAGTTAAGGAATATACTGTAAGGAGGAAAAATCTGCAACCAATTCGCCTACCAATAACGACAACTAACACCATTCCTGGCACATCAGCATCTGCTGGTGTGGCAAAAAACTAGCTTCGTCCCTTAACCTGGGCTACCAGAACGTTAGAGGACTGAAATCTAAACTTCCTAATCTCTATGTAGATAGTCTTTCTTTTGAGCATAACATTCTAGCTTTTACAGAGACGTGGCTAAAACCTGCAATTGCTGATGCATCGGTTTTTTCCACAAACTTTTCTATATTCAGACGTGACCGGATTTCTCGCATAGGTGGTGGCGTTTTGATAGCTGTTGATGCTGGTTTATATGAGTTTGTCGGTGTTAAAGTAAATTTTAAATCTTTTAATGCTTTCATTACTTGTTCCTATATTCCACCATTGTCAGACATGGTCGTATATTTAGTTTCCAGTCAAGACATGCTCATAGTTGTTGGTGATTTTAATTTACCGCTTTAGCATGGTCACTTACAGATGAATCTACCATGTTGCTGCCCTCTTTGTCACATGACTTTATTGATAGCCTTCTAGGCTTATCTTTATCCCAAGTCAATCCTGTCTTAAATTCTAATGGAAAATCTTTAGATCTTATATTTGTATTGGATTCTTCTTATGGTGAGGTTTCTAGGATCGAACCATTTGTTTCTCCAGAACAATTTCACCATTACTTGGTTCAAATGAGTTACCTCTAACTAGGTGCTTTTGTAGGACTGACTTTATCAGCCTTAATGAAAACATTACTACTACCGATTGGTCTTATCTGTACAATTGTAGAGATATGAACTCAGCTGTTCGTTTTTTCTATGATACTCTGAATTCACTCTTTGATATTTGTGTGCCTCTTGGTAGGCTGGAGCGGCTTAACCAACCTCCCTGGTTCTCTCGTGAGTTATTCAATTTGAAAAATGTGAAGACACGAAATTATAAGAAGTTTCAAAAAACACGTCGTTCATCAGATTATGCTCTGTATACAGTCGCTCGTTCAAAATTCATGATGCTTAATACACAATGCTATAAGAATTATCTTCAGCGGTGTAAGCTTCAGTTTTCTTCTGACCCTAAACAATTTTATAATTTTGTCAATTCTAAACGTAAGACCTCCGTGCACCCATCTTTTTTGTATTTTCAAAAAAAAAGCGAGCAGTGATCAGGCAATTGCCGATATGTTTCCGAGTGTTTTCAAAACAACTTATTCCTCAACGGAATATCGAGCAAGTCCGTATCCATATCATTTAAAAAAGGCTAATTGCATTTTCAATCCAGTGTTTGATGAAAGTTCACTTCTTAGTGAACATAAATTAGTTAAACCTGTTTATTCTCCGGGGCCAGATGCTCTTCCTGGATGTGAACTCAGGTTCTGTGCAAACGCATTATGTAAACACATTTTAAAATTGTTTCTATTGTCTGTCGAATCTTAATCTTTTCCATCTATTTGGAAGGAGTCGTATATCATTCCTCTGCATAAAAATGGCAAAAAGTCCGAAGCCTCTATTTATAGGGGTATCTCAATATGGTCAGCTACTCCGAAAGCTTTTGAGAAAATTATGACTTCTCAATTGCAACATTTTTGCAGCTCTATTATTTCGCCTTCCCAACATGGGTTTGTGAAACGTAGCTCTACAACCACTAACCTTTTAGAATTTACCTCTATAATCATCAAGGGGTTCAAAAATGGTAAACAAACTGATGTCATATACACCGACTTCAGCAAAGCCTTTGATTCCGTTAATCATACTTTATTACTTTCTAAGCTGAGCGACATTGGGTTTCCACCCCTTTTCCTTTCTTGGGTTCGAGAATATTTAACAAATAGAACTTTTTAAGTCTTCTTTTTCCGATTCCATTCCTGTGACTTCTGGTGTACCTCAAGGTAGTCATCTTGGCCCTCTGCTTTTCACACTGTTCATTAACGATCTTCCATCAGTCATTGTTCATTCGCGTGTGCTTATGTATGTTGACGATGTTAAGCTTTGTCTTACTTATAAAGATACAGATTCATTTGGTCGGCTACAAGCTGATCTTAAAAACTTTCAATCCTGGAGCCAGTTTAATCTACTAAATCTTAACACTACCAAATGTAAGGTAATGACTTTTTTCCGTAACTCTCCTCAACTGGTCACTTCTTTTCTAAACAACAGTTCATTAGAACGTCTAAATAATATGAATGATTTGGGCGTACTTATGGACCATAAGTTAAATTTTAACACCCATATTTCCATCACGGTTGCAAAGGCCATGAGTGTCCTGGGTTTCATTAAAAGATGGTCAAAAGAATTTGATGACCCCTATACAACTAAAGTTCTTTTTACTTCGCTTATCCGTCCTATTTTAGAGTATGGATCTTGCATTTGGTCGCCTCAATATGAGTCGCACCAGATTAGACTTGAATCCGTTCAAAAGCAGTTCTTGCTATTTGCTCTTCGTGGCTTAAGCTGGGATCGCAATGTTAATTTGCCTTCGTATTCTAGTAGACTTCTCTTGATTAACCTTCCTTCCCTAACTAACCGTAGAATTATGCTTGGTGTTATTTTTATGCACAAGCTCCTAATTGGTGATATCGACTCGCCTGAGTTATTAGCTCAGGTAAATCTGTCGGTACCATGTTGACGGAGTAGACATCCTTTGATACCTTTATCCCTTAGTCGTTGTACTTCTAACTATGCCCTGCATGAACCTTTTAGGGTCCTCTGCTCTGATTACAACCTTCTATTCCCTGTAATCGGCTCATATCTTTCTATTAATATGATTAAAACTTCTATCCTATCCCATTTAGTTAATAGATAGCTATAGTATTATTTGTTTGTCTGTTTTTTTCTATTGTGTATTTGTCCACGCGATTCGTGCCGTGTATTATACGGCTGCACCCCTCGGTCGGGTGGGAAGTGGGCAGTTATCTGCTTGGGCTCGCGTAACAGGCTTTGTCCTGGTGTCGTAGGGGTCACTTGAACGTACTGCGCATAGTATCGTCAACGTCCGCTATTATCAAAATGTAAGAGGACTTCTTACCAAGCTCTCGAAACTATTCTGTGATAGCCAAACCTTTTCGGCTGACATATTAGCTTTCTTTGAAACTTGGCTCAACTCCTCTGATTTGGATAATGAAATTCTTTCTAATAATTTTATTTCTTATAGGCTTGATCATGTTGGTCGTCGTGGCGGCGGAGTACTCATTGCAGTCAACTCGAATCTGTGCTCAAGTGTTGTGCCGATTGATCTCCCGTTAGGTGTTAAGTTAATTTATGTCGAAGTTACATGTTCTAACTTTAGCTTATATATCTCTTGTTCATATATTCCTCCAGCTGATCTACATGCACCATGTTGATGCTTTGCGAACTATTTTTAGTCGTCTTAAAGATCGTGATTTTCTTATAGTTTTAGATGATAATAACTTGCCCAATATTTCTTGGTTTGTTGATGATAATCTATCTTTTTTAATTCCTTCATCTCAACACGTTTTTCTTGATAGCCTACTTGAATGTCCGCTACATCAGTTGAATTCTTTTCTTAACTCTTCTAAAAGAATCCTATGCAAATTGATCTTGTTTTTGTCTCGGATCCCACTGTTAGTTCTGTATCTCAAACACAGCCCCTTGAGAAGCCTGAAGATCTTTATCATATTACCATTGAAGTTACTTTCTATTTGAGTGCTGTGATATAGATTTTGCAGTGAATTTTTTCTACTCTGCTCTTAATTATCTACTTGATAAATGCGTTTCTTATGTGAATGTCTCTACCGTCTCCAGTGCGCCAGTCTGGTTCACACTTAGGCTCTCTAATCTCCGTAACATTAAATCGAGATTTAAATCAAACCTTGCAGTTTAGCCGGCTCGAATTCTCGTCGTATTTTCTCTTTTGATAGGTCATTTCTATTTGAGTGCTATGATATAGATTGTGCAGTGAATTTTTTCTACTGTGCTCTTAATTCTCTAATTGATAAATGCGTTCCTTATGTGAATGTCTCTTCTGTCTCAAGTGCGCCAGTCTGGTTTACACGTAGGCTCTCTAATCTCCGTAACATTAAATCGAGATATTTAAAAGATTTAAAAAATACTGGTTCGCGACTTGACTATGCAAATTATTGTTTAGCCAAAGCTCAATTTTGTCTTTTAAATACACAATGCTACAATAATTATATCGTTCGCTGTAAGGTTGAATTTTATAAGAACCCCAAAAGGTTTTACAACTTTGTTAATTCCAAAAGACGCTCTAATTTACTACCTTCCACCTTCAGACTTAATGACCAGACTGCTAATAATGATTCAGATATTGCAGATCCGTTTGCTAAATTCTTTCAGTCGACTTATTCTACTACTGCTTCGGATCCCACACCTTATCCCTTCTCAATTCCACATTTAAATTGTATGTTTTTTCCTAGTATTACTGAAGACTGTATTATCTCCAGCTTGTCATCTATGACGTCTTCCTTCGTACCCGGGCCTGATAATATACCTAGTTGCATCCTTAAAATGTGTTCGATTTCCCTATCTAAGTCTTTATCTCGGTTATTCTTTTTATCGAGTGAGACTTGTAGCTTTCCTGATATTTGGAAGGAGTCCGCTTTTTAAAAAGGGTAGCAAATCGGATATTTCTAACTACCGTGGCATTGCCAAACTTTCGGCAGTACCTAAGTTATTTGAGAAAATTATTACGTCTTCCCTTCAACACCTATCCAGATCCACTATTTCTCCTTGTCAGCATGGCTTCATGAAAGGTCGTTCGTCGCTTACCAACCTTTTTGAATTGACTACCCTTGTACACCATGGCTTCCGTAAAAAGTGTCAAACATTTATACTGACTTTAGTAAGGCTTTCGATACGGTTGATTACCCTATGCTTGTCATGAAGGTTAACATCATAGGTTTTTCTCCGCAACTATTGGCTTGGTTAAAGTCGTATCTTATTGGCAGAACCCAAAAGGTGTCTTTTCGTTCCTCGATATCTAAAACTGTTCGAGTTACGTCAAGTGTCCCCCAAGGCAGTCATCTGGGCCCACTGTTATTTACCTTGTTTATAAATGATTTGCCGGTGGCCTTGGCTCATTCACGTTCAATGTTTGCGGATGACGTCAAGATTTGTTTTTCATATAATGATCCTTCTTTCCAACAGTACTTGCAATCAGATCTCGATGCGTTCTGTGATTGGTGCCACGTTAATAAATTACACCTTAATGCCTCTAAGTGCTCTTTTATGACTTTCAGTCATTTGTCGCCGTTCCTAGCTCATTACTCTATTAAGTTTGTTCTGTTAGATTGTGTACCATCAATCAAAGACTTAGGCGTTATGTTTGACCCAAAACTTTCATTTAATGTTCATATATCTTCAATTGTCAATAGAGCATGCAGTCTTCTTGGCTTCATTAAACGTTGGGCCAAAGAATTTGATGATCCATATGTAACAAAGGTTTTATACACTTCGTTAGTTTGCCCTACTCTACAATATTGCTCGCCAGTATGGAACCGTAGTATGGAAGCGTAGTATTGAATCGGTACAGAAGCACTTCCTTAAGTTTGCGTTACGCGGTCTTAATTCGGACCCGAATCTTCGCCTACCTTCTTATTCTGACAGACTTCTTCTTATTAATCTTCCTTCACCTTACAACCGTAGTCTCGTATTTGGCATTTTTTTCTCCATAAACTAGTCAACGGCGAAGTCATTTCTACTAATTTACTAGATACGCTATATTTTTTTGTTCCCTCACGTCGAACCAGAAACTTTTTTCCTATTCGCCTTAGTAGATGTCTGACTAACTACTCTCTTCACGATCCTTTTCGTGTTCTTTGACAATCTTTTATCAACCTTTCTCACATTATTTCTCCTGGTCTTTCTGTCACTTCTCTTTGCGCTATACTTTTTATTTATCTACAGATATGAAGCGTTCACAGAAGAAATAAATAACAGTATCGAGGAAAAAAGCGAATTTAGACTCGATCACTTAAATTCAGAAGAAGTAAAAAAATTAAAGGATTTATTGCATGAATTTAGCGATATCCAGTATAGGAAAAGTGAAAATTTGACCTTTACTAGTACAATAAAGCAAAACATCAGAACCAAGCACGATAGAACAGGGAATCATACGAAAATCGAAATCGCCCTATTGTTCTCCAATCTGGATCGTACCCAAAAAAGAGGACGCATCCAAGGAACAAAAGTTCCGTTTAGTAATCGACTATCGTAGTCTAAATGAGATTACTGTCGATGACAAGTTCCCAATACCGGTAATGGATGAAATATTAGACAAACTTGGAAAATGTCAATATTTCACAACCATTGACCTCGCCAAAGGAATCCATCAAATCCAAATGGATCCCAAATCAATCGAAAAAACCGCATTTTCCACTAAACATGGTCATTACGAGTACACACAAATGCTATTTGGGCTAAAAAATGCACCAGCCACGTTCCAAAGATGTATGAACAATTTATTAGAAGATCTAATTCTAATTGTTTATTCCACCTCATTAGAAGAACATTTGGCATCACTTAAAAGAGTCTTTGCAAAATTGCGCAATGCTAATCTAAAACTATAATTAGATAAATGCGAAATCGCGAAAAAGGAAACAGAATTTTTAGGTCACGTCATAACTACTGAAGGCATCAAACCAAACCCAGATAAAGTCAAAGCAATTCAAAAATTTCCTAAAACCCCAAACAAAATAAAACCATTCCTAGGATTATGCTGATTTTTCCGGAAATTCATACCAAACTTTGCTCATATTGCAAACCCTTGGATTAAAGAAAGCATCTAAAATTAACATAAACGACCCACATTATATTTCATCCTTTCAAAAATTAAAATGTCTCCTTATGAACGATCCCATACTTGCATATCCCGATTTCAAAAAACTTTCTAACCACAGATGCTAGCGATATAGCTTTAGGTGCGTTCATCTCACAGGACCATAGACCTATTTCTTATGCTAGTAGAACACTCAATGAACATGAACTTAATTATTCAGCCATAGAAAAGGAACTACTATCTATGGTATGGGCAACCAAATATTTTAGACCATACCTCTTCGGCAGACATTTTGTAATCCTAAGTGATCATAAACCCCTTGTATGGTTGGAAAATATTAAAGAACATGAAATTACAGAGATGGAAGATAAAATTGAACGAATTCGATTATAAAATAAAATACTTACCAGGAAAAGAGAATTACGTGGCAGACGCCCTTTCCAGAATTAAAACAGATGGAAATCTTTTAGGTGAAGAAACAAGTAGTTCTAGAGCCACAGTACATAGTGCTCAAGAAGATAATGAAAACCTAGTAGCCATTTCAGAAAAACATCGAAATTTCTACAACCTTCAAATAGAATTCACTAAATGCAATAAAAATAAAATCAACGTTACTCACTATTTTCACAAAACTAAGATAGAAATATCATATGTAGAAATGACCAATCAGTTTGCTAAAGAAATTATCAAAAAATATTTATGCTCAAAAACAATGCAAACAATGCTTTTCAAACACTCCAAGAAGCTTATCTTGAAATAATTAGTCCGGACAGCCAAACAAAAACTTTAAGAACCACTTACAAATTAAAAAACATTCCCACTTATGCAGAATTCAAAGAAATTATACTAAAGAACCATAAATCACTATTTCATCCAGGTATCATTAAAACTCAAAACTGGTTATAAGAGATATACTATTATCCAGACTATCAAAAACTAATTCAAAACTTCATTAATGAATGCCATATATGCAATTTATCGAAATCAGAAAATCGTACATACGTGATGGATTTCTATTTAATCGACAACCAACAATATTTATCTTGCATAGATATTTACTCAAAGTACGCGACTTTAGTTGAAGTTAAAAGTCGAGATTGGCTAGAAACAAAAAGGGCAATCATAAAAATCTTTAACGTATGGGTAAACCCTTAGAAATCAAAGCAGATAAGGACTCAGCTTTTATTTGTATAGCACTTCAAAATTGGCTACAATCAGAAAACGTTAATATAAGTATAACATCGAGCACAAATGGCGTTTCAGATGTGGAAAAATTCCAACAGAACCGTAAACGAAAAACTAAGAATTATTAATGCAGAATCTAGCATAGAAGACAAACAAACTAAATTTGAAACTATCCTTTACACATATAACCATAAGACTAAACATCTAACGACAAACAGAACACCAGCGGATATCTTTATTTACGCAGGCACACCTCTTTATAATACGCAAGCTAATAAAGTAAAACAAATTGGTAAACTAAATGAAATTAGGCACGATTTTGAGATAAATACAAAATATAAACAAGCCCCCTTAGTTAGATCAAAAACGACAACACCCTTTAAGAAAACAGGAGAAGTTACCCAAGTTGACGACAAACATTATATTGAAACAAACCGATGTAGACAAACAACACACTACAAATCAAAATTTAAAAAGAAAAAGAAAACTCATCAAAGTAAATATACTAATTAATTTCAGAAATCCCAACATTACTATTTCTACTCTTATCAATGGTACACTCAACGCATAATCAAAGTATTGAAATTAATCCCATAAAGGCACCTAATGGATATCTTGTATTCAAAACAGGAACCATGGATTTACCCTCAGATTTCGAATATCATTACCTAACTGTAAATTTAACCAACTTACAAAACACCTACAACAACCTAATAGAGCAGTCAGAACCATTTAAGAACAAGGTCCACATTCACTATTTAGTTGAAAAACTAAATCGCGAAATGAACGGCATAAAAATAATAAAGAGAAATAAGCGAGGACTTATTAACATAATAGGTACAGCACATAAATATCTTTTCGGCACTTTAGATCAAAATGATAAAGAAGAGCTTGAACAAAAAATTGATAGTCTATCAGCAAATAGCGCCCAAAATAATGAACTTAATCATATTATCGAAGCAGTCAACAAAAATATAGAACTCCTGAATAGCCTTACTCTTAATCAAGATGCAGACAAAAAATTAAATCTACTAATGTTCAATTTAGAGCATTTTACAGAATACATAGAAGACATAGAACTAGGAATGCAGTTGACAAGATTAGGTATATTCAATCCAAAACTTTTAAATCATCAAGAAATATTTAACATAAATACAGAAAAACTTTTAAACTTAAAAACATCTACTTGGTTAAAATCAGACACGAATGAAATATTTATAATCTCACATATACCTAGAAAAATATCTAAAACATCACTATTTAAAATTATAACCTATCCAAAATATTCAAGAAACTTACTATATTCAAGACAATAAAATTTATGCAAAATCAACCAAAAAACAAGAAATAAATGAATGTATAATTATTACATTATTACACAAAAACCAGCAGAATGCAAATACACAAAAATATTTAAGACAAATCTAATTAGTTATGTAGAACCCAATATTATCGTAACTTGGAACTTGCCCTAGACAAATTTAAAACAAAATTGTAACCAGAACAAAATATTCATAGAAGGAAATAATATAATAAAAATATACGACTGTATTATGCAGCTAAATGAAATATCAATAGTAAACACATTACAAGATTATACCCAAAACATTTACGTTACCAACAATGTAACGAAACTAGAACCAATCTCTTATATCCAAACTAAATAAATCATTTCTGAAAAAAACTGCTTATAACAAAATATTCAACATAATAACTACAACAACATTTGTAATTACACTAATAAGTTTAACCCTATATATTATCTATAAATTTAAGTCAATATCAAAAAAAATAATTATTACACAAATTAAGAATGAAACTTTTGTACAACCAAGTGACTCAGCTATTAACAATCCCGTTTTGCATGAACTGTCACCATCCGAAGAAATATCACTTGCAACACCGCAAGCACTTCCAAGTCTATACCCGGTATTTCCTGCCTGAGCCCAGGCTATTTTCCACGTGTTGGGTGAGTAATATATCCGCCTCTCCATCCACCCACATAACGTCACCCCCTTTTTAGTCTACAAAACGGATGTTTACTGCAACCGAGACTAAACAAAACTTTATAAACAAATCTGTCCCCAAAAAATCTTCCAGCGTGAGAACGCAACATTATAAACAAATCTGTCCCCAAAAAATCTTCCAAGCGTGAGAACGCTTAGTAGGCGAAATCAATAAGCCAATTAAATTCCAGATCAAGATATCATCCGAGCAAAAGCTCCCACTACTAACAAAAAAAGGTTTCTAACCGAACTTTCAACATAATTGTAAACATCAAAAGCTTTCTAACCGAACTGTAAACTTAATTGTATGAATAATGATAAGTTAGTTCTTAAGACGCATCTTTTAAATAAAGATCGTTTCTTTTGAGTTCGATAGATCCAATTTTTCTTTTTTTCACTTGTAAAGGAAATGGATTTATAATTGGCGCAGTCGGTAGGATAAAACGAAATATTTTTAGTGCGTGCAAAACCTATGTATAAGCGACCGTTACGGATAACGAATCTAAGGTTGAATAATAAACCAGACCTTTTGTATATCATTAAATAAGTAAATGTGCGAAACTTGTGTCAAGGCATCGTTAAAGATATCAAATCTAAGATTGGCCTGTGATCGAGACTTTTTGTGCTAAAAATTAAAATAATAAGGAGCTGTAAGCAATTAAGGCCCGAAGCCCGCGAAATTTTTTTTTTTTCGTTTTATAAGCAAAGGAACCTTTCGTGCTGTCATAGGCGCGACATCGAATCCTGGAGTTTAAATACAGTGTTGGAAGAAATAATAAAAACAACAACCTTCTTTGATTATGAACTCTTTGTTTTTCAACGTTGGACAAATTATCCGAGATGTCACTAGAAGAAACACACCTGAACCAGGCACTCACCATGCTTAGACAACTATCGCACGCCAACAATTGGAGCAAGTTGCGGGCCGCCCTCATCAGCGAATATAAGGTGCAAACGCCTTATGAAGAACTACTTCGACGGTTATACCACACTTTTTTTTGGAGGAAACCTTCATAAGTTTATTGAAGATTTAAAACATAAGTGATTCATTATAGTAAATAAGTTAGCATTAGAAGGCAACGCGGACAACACCGTATTATACACAAATGCCATGAATAACACAATCAAAGATGTTATTATCAAAAGATTACCAGACAAACTTTACATGACATTAGCAAAATTCGATATTTCTACAGTGTCTAATTTAAAGCAAGTAGCTCAGAGAGAAGGCGAATATGAAAATAGTTCTACCGCGAAATCCAAAACTAACAATCAAAGTACTTCAGGAAACTCATACTACAGATCAAACCAAAATAATTCAGGGAAAACCTATTATAGGCAAAGCAACCAATACAATAATTCAAATCCTACTCCCCTAAATTATCAACAGCTTTGAGAAGAATTTCAACAAAATCTTAATCAGGGCAGACAAGGAAATCTACTTATTTATCAGATTCAGAATCAACCTCGGAATCAAAACCCCGTCGTAAATCAACCTACTAAAAGGCAAAGAGAAAGTAGAAGAAGAATAGAATGGAGTGGTCCGAAAATTTTCATCAATTAGCCTCGGATCAGACAGCTCAGGCAGAACCAATGAACCAAACAGATCAACCGAGTATGTCCAATCAAACCCCTTTATCCAACTAAAGATCAATAACATCCCCTTAAAGTGCGTTATAGATACAGGCTCTTCAATAAATATTATCAACAAAAATTATTTCAATTTTCCAGAAACCTCCGAAAATTTGAATGTCCAAACAATAAAAGGAATAATAGAGCTTAATAAAAGCGTATCTTTTGCACCAATCAAACTTTGCCCAAACCAACACAAATTGCGATAATCTTATTCACTTAAAATGTGCTGGCCTCAACGGCCGCGACTACGACAAATTTTCTGGGTTGTCTGTGTCTAAGCCTGAGCTTGGCTTAATGCGCTGGACTTGCCCATCTTGTGCCAGCCAGCAGCTTGATTTTAGCCGAATCTATAGGGATCTTCGTTTAAAGTTTCTTTCTTTAAACAAAATGGCCAAACAGCTGTCATTTATTGTCGCAGATCAAGTTTGTTCCACCTTCTGAGAAGTTGCCCAAGAAATGTACCCTTGAGTTGCCTCATAAGCAGTCGCCACCACTCTCTATTACATCTTCTCCCATTTTACTTTCGCCTACACCATCTTCTTGTCCCTCTTTATGCTCTTCTTTTCAGATTGAAGTACCCATTACAAGCCCTGGTGTACCTCAATCTATCCCTCACGGGAACTCTGATCAATTACAGGATCATGCTGGCTCTCAATCACTTGCGGATTCCAATGCTCCTCCGCCTCCACTAACTGTAGTGCCTCATCGCAAACAAACTGTGTGACAATGCGGTTCACGTTAAGTGTGCAGGTTACACAGGCAGAATCAAGGAGTCTATTGCTAAAGGTGGTGGCTTAAAATATGGATGTGATGCTTGCCGGGAGGTCGAGAATGAGATGAGCTCTTTCATGAGGCGGACTAGAGATAGGTTTGACACTTTAAGGGCAGGTTTTAATATCCCCCAAGCGGAGTTTACTGCGGTGGAGACTCAGTTCAGGAGTTCATCGCTTATGAATGAGTCTCCGAAACGTAAAAGGACCAGTCCTTGGGGTGTTTCTGTATCTGTAGATCCGCCAGCGTCTCTTATCGTCCCCGACCGGTCTCATGCACAGTCCACTCCTAATGTAATTAAGAGCCCGGTTGTGAATGCTATTAGTAAGGAATTACTGGTATCACCTGGGAATGATCTCTTAAAAACAATGCCTATTGTAGTGTCCGATGTGTCCGGGCAATTACACATTCCAATGGAAATTGCCGATAGTTCTAAAAGTATCGAGGGCCCCGTAAACAAGTTGACTACTGCAGTGGGTGACTTGTCCAACGTTACTGCTGCGGCTGACGGCATACCACCAAAGAAACATATACATTGTTTCTAGGCTAGACCCTGTTGTCACATCTGATAATGTAATAGCCTATATTCGGAAGAAAGTTAACGTCTCGAATATTGCGGTGGAGAAGTTTAAATATTCTTATTCTCGGGACATTTCGTCCTTTAAAATTAGTGTTTCTGCCAATATCTTCGACACTATATGTCGAGAAGATTTTTGGCCAAAGCATATAATAGTTAAGGAATATACTGTAAGGAGGAAAAATCTGCAACCAATTCGCCTACCAATAACGACAACTAACACCATTCCTGGCACATCAGCATCTGCTGGTGTGGCAAAAAACTAGCTTAACCTGGGCTACCAGAACGTTAGAGGACTGAAATCTAAACTTCCTAATCTCTATGTAGATAGTCTTTCTTTTGAGCATAACATTCTAGCTTTTACAGAGACGTGGCTAAAACCTGCAATTGCTGATGCATCGGTTTTTTCCACAAACTTTTCTATATTCAGACGTGACCGGATTTCTCGCATAGGTGGTGGCGTTTTGATAGCTGTTGATGCTGGTTTATATGAGTTTGTCGGTGTTAAAGTAAATTTTAAATCTTTTAATGCTTTCATTACTTGTTCCTATATTCCACCATTGTCAGACATGGTCGTATATTTAAATCATTTAGAGGCAATTCAGTTTGTCTTCTCTTTAGTTTCCAGTCAAGACATGCTCATAGTTGTTGGTGATTTTAATTTACCGCTTTAGCATGGTCACTTACAGATGAATCTACCATGTTGCTGCCCTCTTTGTCACATGACTTTATTGATAGCCTTCTAGGCTTATCTTTATCCCAAGTCAATCCTGTCTTAAATTCTAATGGAAAATCTTTAGATCTTATTTTTGTATTGGATTCTTCTTATGGTGAGGTTTCTAGGATCGAACCATTTGTTTCTCCAGAACAATTTCACCATTACTTGGTTCAAATGAGTTACCTCTAACTAGGTGCTTTTGTAGGACTGACTTTATCAGCCTTAATGAAAACATTACTACTACCGATTGGTCTTATCTGTACAATTGTAGAGATATGAACTCAGCTGTTCGTTTTTTCTATGATACTCTGAATTCACTCTTTGATATTTGTGTGCCTCTTGGTAGGCTGGAGCGGCTTAACCAACCTCCCTGGTTCTCTCGTGAGTTATCCAATTTGAAAAATGTGAAGACACGAAATTATAAGAAGTTTCAAAAAACACGTCGTTCATCAGATTATGCTCTGTATACAGTCGCTCGTTCAAAATTCATGATGCTTAATACACAATGCTATAAGAATTATCTTCAGCGGTGTAAGCTTCAGTTTTCTTCTGACCCTAAACAATTTTATAATTTTGTCAATTCTAAACGTAAGACCTCCGTGCACCCATCTTTTTTGTATTTTCAAAAAAAAAGCGAGCAGTGATCAGGCAATTGCCGATATGTTTCCGAGTGTTTTCAAAACAACTTATTCCTCAACGGAATATCGAGCAAGTCCGTATCCATATCATTTAAAAAAGGCTAATTGCATTTTCAATCCAGTGTTTGATGAAAGTTCACTTCTTAGTGAACATAAATTAGTTAAACCTGTTTATTCTCCGGGGCCAGATGCTCTTCCTGGATGTGAACTCAGGTTCTGTGCAAACGCATTATGTAAACACATTTTAAAATTGTTTCTATTGTCTGTCGAATCTTCCTCTTTTCCATCTATTTGGAAGGAATCGTATATCATACATCTCCATAAATGCAAAAAGTCCGAAGCCTCTAACTATAGAGGTATCTCAAAATTGTCCGCTATTCCGAAAGCTTTTGAGAAAATTATAACTTCTCAATTGCAACATTTTTGCAGCTCTATTATTTCGCCATCCCAACATGGGTTTGTGAAACGTAGATCTACAACTACTAACCTTTTAGAATTTACATCAATAATTATCAAGGGGTTCAAAAATGGTAAACAAACTGATGTCATATACACCGACTTCAGCTAAGCCTTTGATTCCGTTAATCATACTTTATTACTTTCTAAGCTGAGCGACATTGGGTTTCCACCCCTTTTCCTTTCTTGGGTTCGAGAATATTTAACAAATAGAACTTTTTAAGTCTTCTTTTTCCGATTCCATTCCTGTGACTTCTGGTGCACCTCAAGGTAGTCATCTTGGCCCTCTGCTTTTCACACTGTTCATTAACGATCTTCCATCAGTCATTGTTCATTCGCGTGTGCTTATGTATGTTGACGATGTTAAGCTTTGTCTTACTTATAAAGATACAGATTCATTTGGTCGGCTACAAGCTGATCTTAAAAACTTTCAATCCTGGAGCCAGTTTAATCTACTAAATCTTAACACTACCAAATGTAAGGTAATGACTTTTTTCCGTAACTCTCCTCAACTGGTCACTTCTTTTCTAAACAATAGTTCATTAGAACGTCTAAATAATATGAATGATTTGGGCGTACTTATGGACCATAAGTTAAATTTTAACACCCATATTTCCATCACGGTTGCAAAGGCCATGAGTGTCCTGGGTTTCATTAAAAGATGGTCAAAAGAATTTGATGACCCCTATACAACTAAAGTTCTTTTTACTTCGCTTATCCGTCCTATTTTAGAGTATGGATCTTGCATTTGGTCGCCTCAATATGAGTCGCACCAGATTAGACTTGAATCCGTTCAAAAGCAGTTCTTGCTATTTGCTCTTCGTGGCTTAAGCTGGGATCGCAATGTTAATTTGCCTTCGTATTCTAGTAGACTTCTCTTGATTAACCTTCCTTCCCTAACTAACCGTAGAATTATGCTTGGTGTTATTTTTATGCACAAGCTCCTAATTGGTGATATCGACTCGCCTGAGTTATTAGCTCAGGTAAATCTGTCGGTACCATGTTGACGGAGTAGACATCCTTTGATACCTTTATCCTTTAGTCGTTGTGCTTCTAACTATGCCCTGCATGAACCTTTTAGGGTCCTCTGCTCTGATTACAACCTTCTATTCCCTGTAATCGGCTCAGAGTCTTCTATTAATATGCTTAAAACTTGTATCCTATCCCATTTAGTTAATAGATAGCTATAGTATTATTTGTTTGTCTGTTTTTTTCTATTGTGGATTTGTCCACGCGATTTGTGCCGTGCGTTATACGGCTGCACCCCTCGGTCGGTCGGGTGGGAGGTGGGCAGTTATCTGCTTGGGCTCGCGCGTAACAGGCTTTGTCCTGGTGTCGTAGGGGCCACTTGAACGTACTGCGCATCGTATCGTCAACGTCCGCTATATGAAAAAAAAAAATAGAATTATAGATATTCCAGACATAGGAGAAGGAGTAATAAAATCCAAAGGATTAGCCTCAATTGAACTCCAAACAGACAAATACATTATTCCATATAAATTTCACATACTTCATGCAGATTTCGCAATCCCCTGCTTTGAAATAATAGAACTAGATTTCATAAAAAGATTTAATTGCCAATTAGATTACAATAGTGCCGAGGATTGGTTAATAATTAGACCACAAAATCTAACGTATCCTATCTTTGTTTCAATAACATTTAGTTCTGGTACTAATTCAACACTTCTACCAGCAAGATCCCAAGTGAAACGCAAAATAGAGTTGTCTTCAACAGAAGACAACATTCTAATTCCCAATCAGGAAATTAAACCGGGTGTTTACGTCTCAAACACGATTGCAACAGCCCAGAATGCTTTTGTCCAATTCCTAAATACAACAGATATATGCCAAATGGTAGGCATCAATAACTTAAAATTTGAATCACTATCGAGGTACGAGGTGGTTCAAAACCACTTTTAATAAATTAAAGCAAAAATTTCCACCATTGTTTAAAAAACAACTTAAAGAAATATGCACCCAGTATAGCGATGTGTTCGGACTTGAAACCGAACCAATCACTACAAATAACTTATATAAGCAACAATTGAGACTTAAGGATGATGGACCAGTATATGTAAAAAATTATTGATGTCCGCATAGCCAAATCGAAGAAATCAAGCATCAAGTTGGAAAGTTAATTGAACAAAATATTGTTGAACTGTTTGTTTCACCCAACAATAGACCACTCTTATTAGTCCCAAAGAAATCGCTAGAATTGACGATATTCTTGACCGGGTCGAGCTAAATATTTTTTATGCCTTGATTTCTATCAAATTGAACTTGAGGAAAACTCAAGAAATATTACGTCTTTTTCAACAAGCAATGGATCATATCGCTTCACGCGATTACCATTTGGTTTAAAAATGTCGTTTAATTCATTTCAGAGAATGATGACAATAGAATTCTCAGGCCTTGAGCCTTCGCAAGCCTTCCTTTATATGGATGATTTAATCGTTATTTGTTGTCCTGACAACCTTCAAACTTTGTAGAAAACACAGTCTCAAATTACACCCAGAAAAATGTTCATTTTTTATGCACGAAATGACCTTTTCAGGTCACAGGTGCACAAATAATGGAATCTTACGAGATGACAAAAAAATTGACCTCATCAATAATTATCCAGTCCCTACGGACGCAGACAGCGCTAGAAGATTCGTTGCATTCTGCAATTATTATAGACGTTTTATAAAAACCTTCATCGACTATTCACGGCACATAACAAGATTATGTAAAAAGAATGTCCAATTTGAATGGACAACAGAGTGTGAAAAAGCATTCCAGTTTTTAAAAAAGAAACTTGTTGAACCAAATTTATTACAGTACCCAGATTTAAGCAAAGAATTTTAACTCAAAACTATAATGGACTCCAGCTCCCAGTTGCATATGCATCACGAGGATTCACTAAAGGTGAAAGCAAGAAGAGTATTACAGAACAAGAATTAGCAGCAATACATTGGCCAATAACACATTTTCGACCATATATTTATGGCAAACACTTTACTGTTAAAACTGATCACAAACCTTTGACCTATTTATTTTCTATGGTAAACCCAAGTTCAAAATTAACACGTATGCGACTCGAATTAGAAGAATATGGTTTGACTGTACAGTATCTGAGAAGGAAAGATAATTTTGTGGCAGACGCCCTGTTAAGGATAACAATATCAGATATAATTGACATAAACAAAAAAGTCCTGAAATTCACTACCAGTCACCAAAGTAGACAAAACAATTTCTGCGCAGAAAATAAACAAGAACTATTGCCAAGGCAAAGTCTTGAAAATGCTTATGCCCAACGTATACGAATTTATCACAAATGACGAGGTACGAAAAGTAGTGACCTTGCGAATAACAGATTCCACATGTATATTAAAACATGGCAAAACAGTTGTAGCAAGAATTAATCTTAGCGATTTATACTCCAATGGAATTCTCGACTTAGGCCAGTTTTTCAAAAGGCTTGAATGGCAAGCCGGTGTATCTAAAATCAGCCAAGTAAAAGTGGCACCGAGCGAAAAGATCTTTGAATCAATTTCAATAGATACTTTTAAAAATATTGGCAATAAAAATTTAAAATCATTAAGAGTAGCGCTACTCAAGCCGGTGACCCTCATCCAAAACGATGAAGAAAAATAAGCTATATTGTCTACATTCCATGAAGATCCAATTCACGGAGGTCATACAGGCATAAATAAAACAATTGCAAAAATAAGGAGATAACATTATTGGAAAAACATGACAAATATGAAAAAAAGTATATTAATAAATGTCTAAAATGCCTGACGTCGAAAACGACAAAACACACAAGATCACTCATGACAATAACCGAAACTCCACAATATGCTTTTGACAGAGTGATAGTAGACACTATTGGCCCACTACCACGATCGGAAAATGGGAATGAATATGCAATCACCTTAATATGTGATTGGACAAAGTATTTAATAGCAATACCCGTTGCAAATAAGAGTGCAACAACTGTCGCCAAAGCCATATTTGAATCTTTTATTAGTACGGTCCAATGAAAACGTTCATTACAGACATGGGAACAGAATATAAAAATTCCATTATAAATGACTTGCGCAAATATTTAAAACTAGTAACAGTAACACATAATTATTGTCTATATTAACTAGTATTTGGTAGGCAAAATAACTTACCAATTCAATTCAATAGCGTAATTACTGTAGAACCTATCTATAATATAGAAGATTATTCAAAAGAAGTTAAGTTTAGATTAGAAAACGCGTATAAGAGAGCCCGAATACTTTTAAAAAAAATAAAATTAAGCAAAAAGAAATAAATGATAGGAAAGTATAAGAGTTTAAAATAGAAATAGGAGACCATGTTGCGAAGAATGCTCTTTGGCAACATGTTGCTACAATTAAAACACGCAACATTATGATACGACACAACATGTTCGATCGAACCGCATACGACCAACAGCGAATTTCGTCACAGCGGGAAGATGCGTGGGAGGCAGAGAACGAATTTCGTCATAGCGTGAAGATACGTGGAAGGCAGAGAGCGTAAGAACTAAAACGGCGGGAGAAGGTATACGTAAGGGAGAGGGCTGCTATGCTCCAATCAGAATAAAGCATGGGCCCATACGCGGAATAGAAGAGTGAGTCATGGGTGAACTAAGAGTAAATTATACATGACTCTATGGAATATCAAGCAATACAAGCACATTACACGTACACTATGCAGAGTGTACACGTGTGCAGAGTGAGCGCGGGTGGATGATGCGAACGCGCACTATGATGCTGGACTGGAGAGCCAAAGTGAGGGCAATGCATGCCGAACGGGGGGTAGTGGGGCTGTGTGCATACCAAAGTTCTTTTTACTTCGCTTGTCCGTCCTATTTTAGAGTATGGATCTTGCATTTGGTCACTTCAATATGAGTCGCACTAGATTAGACTTGAATCCGTTCAAAAGCAGTTCTTGCATTTGCTCTTCGTGGCTTAAGCTGGGATCGCAATGTCAATTTGCCTTCGTATTCTAGTAGATATCTCTTGATTAACCTTCGTTCCCTAACTAACCGTAGCATTATGCTTGGTGTTATTTTTATGCACAAGCTCCTAATTGGTGATATCGACTCACCTGAGTTATTAGCTCAGGTAAATCTGTCGGTACCATGTTGACGGAGTAGACATCCTTTGATACCTTTATCCTTTAGTCGTTGTGCTTCTAACTATGCCCTGCATGAACCTTTTAGGGTCCTCTGCTCTGATTACAACCTTCTATTCCCTGTAATCGGCTCAGAGTCTTCTATTAATATGCTTAAAACTTGTATCCTATCCCATTTAGTTAATAGATAGCTATAGTATTATTTGTTTGTCTGTTTTTTTCTATTGTGGATTTGTCCACGCGATTCGTGCCGTGCGTTATACGGCTGCACCCCTCGGTCGGTCGGGTGGGAGGTGGGCAGTTATCTGCTTGGGCTCGCGCGTAACAGGCTTTGTCCTGGTGTCGTAGGGGCCACTTGAACGTACTGCGCATTGTATCGTCAACGTCCGCTATATGAAAAAAAAAATAGAATTATAGATATTCCAGACATAGGAGAAGGAGTAATAAAATCCAAAGGATTAGCCTCAATTGAACTCCAAACAGACAAATACATTATTCCATATAAATTTCATATACTTCATGCAGATTTCTCAATCCGCTGCGTTGAAATAATAGAACTAGATTTCATAAAAAGATTTAATTGCCAATTACATTACAATAGTTCCGAGGATTGGTTAATAATTAGACCACAAAATCTAACGTATCCTATCTATGTCCCAATAACATTTAGTTCTGGTACTAATTCAACACTTCTACCAGCAATATCCCAAGTAAAACGCGAAATAGAGTTGTCCTCTGCAGAAGACAACATTCTAATTCCCAATCAGGAAATTAAACCGGGTGTTTATGTCGCAAACACGATTGCAACAGCCCAGAATGCTTTTGTCCAATTCCTAAATACAACAGATATATGCCAAATGGTAGGCATCAATAACTTAAAATTTGAATCACTTTCGAGGTACGAGGTGGTTCAAAACCACTTTTAATAAATTAAAGCAAAAATTTCCACCATTGTTTAAAAAACAAATTAAAGAAATATGCACCCAGTATAGCGATGTGTTCGGACTTGAAACCGAACCAATCACTACAAATAACTTATATAAGCAACAATTGAGACTTAAGGATGATGGACCAGTATATGTAAAAAATTATTGATGTCCGCATAGCCAAATCGAAAAAATCAAGCATCAAGTTGGAAAGTTAATTGAACAAAAATATTGTTGAACCGTTTGTTTCACCCAACCATAGACCACTCTTATTAGTCCTAAAGAAATCGCTAGAATTAACGATATTCTTGACCGGGTCGAGCTAAATATTTTTTATGCCTTGATTTCCATCAAATTGAACTTGAGGAAAACTCAACAAATATTACGTCTTTTTCAACAAGCAATGGTTCATATCGCTTCACGCGATTACCATTTGGTTTAAAAATATCGTTTAATTCATTTCAGAGAATGATGACAATAGAATTCTCAGGCCTTGAGCCTTCGCAGCCTTCCTTTATATGGATGATTTAATCGTTATTTGTTGTCCTGACAACCTTCAAACTTTGTAGAAAACACAATCTCAAATTACACCCAGAAAAATGTTAATTTTTTATGCACGAAATGACCTTTTCAGGTCACAGGTGCACAAATAATGGAATCTTACGAGATGACAAAAAAATTGACCTCATCAATAATTATCCAGTCCCTACGGACGCAGACAGCGCTAGAAGATTCGTTGCATTCTGCAATTATTATAGACGTTTTATAAAAACCTTCACCGACTATTCACGGCACATAACAAGATTATGTAAAAAGAATGTCCAATTTGAATAGACAACAGAGTGTGAAAAAGCATTTCAGTTTTTAAAAAAGAAACTTGTTAAACCAAATTTATTACAGTACCCAGATTTAAGCAAAGAATTTTAAGTCAAAACTATAATGGACTCCAGCTCCCAGTTGCATATGCATCACGAGGATTCACTAAAGGTGAAAGCAAGAAGAGTATTACAGAACAAGAATTAGCAGCAATACATTGGGCAATAACACATTTTCGACCATATATTTATGGCAAACACTTTACTGTTAAAACTGATCACAAACCTTTGACCTATTTATTTTCTATGGTAAACCCAAGTTCAAAATTAACACGTATGCGACTCGAATTAGAAGAATATGATTTGACTGTAGAGTATCTGAGAGGGAAAGATAATTTTGTGGCAGATGCCCTGTTAAGGATAACAATATCAGATATAATTGTTCATGTCAAAAACAAAGTCCTGAAATTCACTACCAGGCACCAAAGTAGACAAAACAATTTCTGCGCAGAAAATAAACAAGAACTATTGCCAAGGCAAAGTCTTGAAAATGCATATAGGCCCAACATATACGAATTCATCATAAATGACGAGGTACGAAAAGTAGTGACCTTGCGAATAACAGATTCCACATGTATATTAAAACATGGCAAAACCGTTGTAGCAAGAATTAAACTTAGCGATTTATACTCCAAGGGAATTCTCAACTTAGGCCAGTTTTTCCAAAGGCTTGAATGGCAAGCCAGTGTATCTAAAATCAGCCAAGTAATCAATTTCAAGAATCAATTTCAATAGATACTTTTAAAAATATTGGCAATAAAAATTTGAAATCATTAAGAGTAGCGCTACTCAAGCCGGTGACCCTCATCCAAAACGATGAAGAAATATCAAAGAAGCTAACTTCGGCAATGCCGAAGTTTATATACCCTTGCAGTCCTTGGCAATAATTTTTTTACATTTTGAAATTTCTTTCCTCGCAACTCAATTCATCAACACACAAACAAAACATTCAAATTATTTCTCTCTTTACTACAAATTTTTAAGCAAAGCACAACACGCATACACATACATACATACGTGTAGCGCTACGTCTGTGTGTGCGTATGCATGTGCTCTGTTTGAATTGCTGATGACGTAGAACCGATTTGTATTGACTGTAACTTGTGTTCTATTTATCCGATCAAACTCAAATTTTGGGATCTGAGATTTTATATCAAATTCTATTATATTGGTAAATTTCATGGGGATACTCCAATTTTTGCAAAAATTTTTTTTCTAGAGCTATATGATATAGTAGTCCGATCCTGACAATTTTCATACTCTATTATCTCCCGGCTAAAAGTAGCTCAAATATGAAATTTCATTCCGATAGCTCTTAAGATGCTAGCGTGAAGTTGATTTGCACAGACGGACGGACGGACATGGCTATATCGACTCAGCTTCTCATGCTGATCAAGAATATATATACTTTATGTGGTCGGAAACGTCTCCTTCTGTGCGTTACAAACATCTGACCAATTTTATAATACCCTCTGCAAGGGTATAAAAATAAGCTATATTGTCTACATTCCATGAAGATCCAATCCGGACACTACAGACATCGTCTGCGGAATTGGAGTTTGCATTGGTGAGGAAAGAGGTCGGAACCGATATAATAGTGGTTAGATGTACATATGTATATATATATGTATGTACAAAGGCATAGGACTACAGAAAAACGTAGTAATGCCATTTAAAGTCTTTAAATAACCAAACTTTTATAATTTACTATCTAAAATATTAAAATTTGTATAAATATTGTAATATATATTTATAATTGCAAAAACTAAAAATTATATACATATATATTTTTATCTCTGCATTTTGCAACAAGTCTGCCCTTGGCATCTGTCAAATAGATGGTGCCAGTGGGAATCGGAATTTTACATCCACTGTTAATCCCAACAATTCCCCGCAGATGGAACGATCAGAATCCGGTCCTTAGTAAATATTTACCGAATTATAACTGGATTTATAATTAAGAAATTACCTGTAATCCTTCGATCATAAGTTTTATAATTGTTGGGGTTAAATAACGTGCTTGATTCATACTGACATTTGTCCAATCCACAATAATTACAAAACCAAGAGCTTGATTCTCGACATTATCTAATAGTTTGTCTATTGTTAATAAAAATGACCGATATAAGTCCAGCAAAGTATATTTTTCGGGAATCCAATTAGCTGCCAAAAAGGTAAGTATTTTTCTGCCTTTTCTGTCTCGACTTTTAAGAACTCTGGGATTTCCATCTCGAAGTGACAACTCTATCTTATTGTCAAATATGGTCATATTCTTTAGCCAACTTTTATTTTGGTCCTTAAACATAAAATATTTTACGAAATGCCGATACGCTTTAACTATATTGCCATCATTCGCAAACAAAAATCGACTTAAAAACGTGTCATCGTCAAAGCAAGATATATCCAAAAGCACATTATGACTGTTAGAATATAGTTTACTTTTAAATAATTTTAACGCCATTCTAAAATCATCTGGTTTATTTAAATTAAATTCGCAATTAATATCGTCCGAAGAATCATTCCTTTTTTTGCCATCAAAGTATTTAAAATCCTCCATATAGAACTGAAAAAAAAAACAAACAAAAAAAAAAAAGGATAGAGATAGGGGCGGCATTAAAAATCATTACCGCAAAAGTATAATATAATATTTAGCGTTGTTATTTGATATTTTTGGTTGTCGTTACAATATTTAACATCTTTATTGCTTACCAATTTAAGATTTCCTTTTTTCTAAATTTGTCGTTCAAACTAGTCAGTTGTACTTCACATTGTTTTAGCATGTATTCTTAAACTAAATACTAAAGTAACAATTTTTTTTTTTTTTTCTGTGTTTTAGTGCATAAATGCATTAATACACATGGACATACATAACTTTCAACCTATCGCTCTGTTCCTTTCCACTTCGCTATACAAAAAATTTTTTTCTTCCCCATCATCACCTTTGCAAATACATAGTGACGTTATAGATTGAAGTCACAACGTCAACCGCTTGTACAGCTTGTACAGCATTAGTCGACAAAAAATAGTTTTCAAGCACGCAGCATAAACCACCGTCAGAGATCATTGTCCACTTTATATATGTATGTATATACACTGTATAAATTAAACACTTTATTCACTCCGATGTAAAAAAAAAAAAGTTTTATTCAAAGATACTTTATATTACATTTACAGTATGTTTCGGTTTACTGAAAGATTCTCACTTCGAAGTGAATGCAGCGAAGCTAAAGCGAAGTTACTGGATGATTAGAACTTAGGCTCAAGACTGATTTGCTATGATTCGATTAGGTTAGATGAAGGTTTGGTACTTGACATCGTCGCCGGCATCGGCGTTGGCTGAATTAATTAGTCCTCTGAGTGCGTGGTTGCACACTTGTGTAAACAAGGAATGTTTATTGCTTTTCTTTGTTTATTGGCAAAAGTTGTGGCGTGGTTCTGGATATGCGCTGGACCCGACACCTTTCTTCGAGGGCCTGGGAAAGTGGGATGCAGGCCTGTTGTTATCCTAACGATCGGACTGTTTATTTGAAATAGCTGATCATGCCACTAATAAGCATGTGATGATGGAGTGGGGTTGACCTTTGGTCATTGCATCTTATGATGAAATAGTATTGTTTATCCTAGCGATCGGACTGTTTATTTGAAATAGCTTATCATGCAACTAATAAGCATGCGATGATGGAGTGGGGTTGACCAATGGGCATTGCATCTTACGATTTAGGTGCTTAACTCCTCCCCCTTTAAGTGCGGACGTCCTCGGTCGCAACAACATATTCAACCGGCGAAATTGAGACCTCCATTGGTGGACCATTGTTGCCTGTTCCATGGCTACAGTATTTTTTGATGATGCAATATATTAACATTGCTGCTGGCAGAAGGGTTAGAATGAACCAATTTGACGAAGACATAACCAAATTGTTCCTTTCAACCTCAGCTTCAAAGCGTGTCTTCACAATATACCAGGAGTCTTCTATGATGACTGGCGCGTTTTCCGCTTGAATTATGAAGGTGCCTTCCAGGGTAATGTTTTTTCCGTCGATGTTCACATTCCCTTGAAATTGATTCAGCAGCAGGGTACCAGGCATTATTTCTGAATGAGATTTCAAGTGCTGGTTATTGATGACCTTACATTGTGGTTTCCTTCTATGCAAGTAGGTTTCAACACATTTATTGTTTTCTAAATTAGTCAGATCTTCCAGTTTAAGAATTGTCTTATCATTATGGATTTTACATTTATTCTTACTGGTTAACCCGAAGTATTTCTTATTACATTTGATAATATTCTCAAAGTCTATTTCTTCTATAAATTTTTGATATTTGATGGGTATTGCAAAATATTTTTTACAGGTTTCGTTAATTACTCTGGGTAAGCTAACAATATATAGGAGTGATTTACCGTCTGAGGCTATATTAACCTCGGCAAACTCTATTAATTCTTCAATGTTTATAAGCGTTAGGCTTTCTTTATTTATTGTTTCAATAAAGTCTATTTCGTTGGCGGACAATATTAGTGAATTTACAGTATTGGCCTTAGCCCAATCTATTGCATAAATGGTGTTTGTTAATTCTTCTCTTAGGAGACTTAATTTGAATTTGGTTATTTCGACTTCTTTTATTTTATCATTGGATTCGGGTTTACCTTTAAGTAGTATAGTATTTGTTATCTTAACTAAATCATTTATCTTACCCTCTATTAAGTTATTAATTATGATCTGTCTATTATTGTTTTCCAATTGTTCATTGATCTTATCTACCACGATTTTATGATCTTCATGATCCGGTGTGCCCGCTAACCATTTCCAAGCTGTGCCTAGTATATCAAGTGATCTTTTGTTTCTGAGCTTCATCGGCTGAAGCCTCTTGAGTTCACTCTCGATCCGCGTTATCTCATAGGCCAAAAAGGACTGATACGGACTTCGATTTGTCGAATTCTTGACGGCTTCTTTTAAGACAGATATGGCCATTTGATATTTTTCTAGCTCGATGACATGAACAAAGTGGTAACATAAGCAATCTGTCGAAAGAGGATGTTGATCAATACTTCAAGTGGTTTTTGTTAACTATCCTGCCTGACCTGGTTTTAACTTTGGTATTAAGGTCTTCGGCTACTATTTCTTTTATATATCTTTAAGTCTTCTGCTGCTTTTGAGTTTACGAGTTTAACTTGCGCGTACTTAGAAAACTTGTCTATAGCGGTTAAAATGATCTTGCTTTGTGTGGAATATAAGTCTATATGGATTATTTCACCTGGATATGTTGGAATAGAAGTTCGTTGTATTTCTTGATTCGGAGGGTGTCTCTGGTATTTCGAAAGTTTGGCAAGAGTTAACTACTGCTTCAACCTTTTTCTTCATACCGGGAAAGAAATATTCAGATAAAATTGTTTTTTTGTTTTCTATGGAATTTCTATGGGCTCTAATATGTTCTTTAACTATGATGTCTTGTTGTTGAATCTGATCGTGGACATCTGTGGTTTGGATTTGTGTAAATCTCGCCTTGTAATTCCTAAAATGTTCCGGAAATATTTGTTGAATTTTCCCCATGATACTTTCAGAAGTGAAAATACCATTTACTCTTCTAGGATCCATTTTTTCCTTTAAAATGGTTACAATATCGTCTTCAGAATAGTTACTTCTTACTATTGTATGCCTGTGATATGTGGGGAACGGTATTTCGAAGGCGGTGGATTCGTTATTACCAGTGAGGATAATCAATTGGTTTTTAAAGACATTTATGAGAACTTCCATTGCTGGAATGAGTTCATGACCTGAGCTTTCATCACTATGGGCTGTGGCTGACGTGCTACTAGCATTTATGCTTATAGGGTTTCTAGAAAGTGCGTCTGCTACCACATTTGAGCTACCCGGTTTATATTTTAACTCGTAGTTATATTCTTCCAGGTAACTTTTCCATTTCTTCAGTTTTGTATTGTTGTTTTTAGGACTGAGAGCATAAGTGAGAGTCTGGTGGTCGGTGTAAATGATCACCTTGGATTTGCCGTATACATACATCTTTAGCTTATCCAATGCCCATACTATTGCTAGCAATTCTCTTTCATTTGTGGCATAGTTTTCTTCAGCTTTGGATAACGCACGGGAAAGAAATGTAATGGGTCTACCATTCTGTTCCAGAGAAGCTCCTAGTGCGATGTTTGAGGCATCGGTGGTTAGATGGAACTCTTGTTTAAAGTCAGGGTATGCTAGCATAACGTCTTGTGACACCAATGCATTTTTTACTTTCTCGAAGGCCTCGAGTTCGGCTTCACCGAATCGGATTTCGATCTTGCTTGAGACATTTTTTTTTGCTCTGCCATGTTCTCCTCTCAATAACGCAGTCAAGGGTCTAGCTAACTTAGCAAATCTTTGATAAATCTTCTGTAGTAACTAGCTAGTCCCAGGAAGGATCTTAGTTGTTTTAAGTTTTTTTGAATGGGGATGGCCTGAATCTTCTCTGGATTGGTTTTAACTCCCTCCCTTGAAATTACTACGCCTAGGAAATCAACGCTGTGTCTTAGGAATTTGCATTTATCTACTTGGACCTTCATATTTGCCTTGGACAAGGTAGAAAATACCAGAGCTAGATGTCGGAAATGCTCTTCCTCCGATTTACTGAATATTATTATGTCGTCGATATAGACGTCACAGATCTTTCCAATGAGATCTCTCAAAATATCATCGAGAGCTCTTTGGAATATTGATGGGGAATTCTTTAGGCGGAAGGGGAGTCTCGTGAACTTGTATTTCCCTCCATTCACAGTGAATGCCGTTTTTTCGATATCAGATTCCTTGAGGGAAATCTGATGAAATCCGCTCATTAGATCAAGAACAGAGAAATACTTGTTGTTGCCCAACTGTGCAACCATTTCTCCGATTTCGGGGATAGGATACCTATCCGAAACTGTAACTGCATTGAGCTTTCTAAACGATGACCATCCTATATTGCTTATTCCCAAGGCTGTCACTCTTTTTAGGGACTATCCACACAGGGGAATATAGGGCGACCGTGAGGGTCGTATTATACCATCTCGTAATAATTCTTGTAGCTGGTCTTCTACTACTTCTCTTGGAGAGGCTGGATATGAGTAGTGCTTGGTGTAGACTGGAGTCTCTGTTGTCGTTCGGATTTCTTCTTGGACATTAGTAGCATAAGTCAATTTTTTAGTTGGGTCCGCGAATAGAGATTCGTACTCCTCTTGGAGCGCTTTTAACCCTAGTTTCTGCTCATTAGTGAGCTCATCTGATTTGATGGTACGGACCTGATGGCCTCGCATCTGCTTCACTTTAACAACATGAGAGTTGTTGACGTATAGTAGATCTTTCCCTACATCACTGATAGCGTTTAACTGTCTTAGTGAGTCATTGCCTAGAATTCCATGGAACGGATTCAGATTACGTAATAGGAAGAACTTTATTGGTTTATTGGGTTCGTTAAATAAACCCAAATGGATATGGATGGTGATGAAGATGCGACCACTTACGGTGTTCGCGTAAAACTTGTGTTCATTCGTTTTGATATTTTTTGCTATTTCTGGTTGGACATAGTTTTTATTCGAGCCGGTATCTATTAAGTAATTGTATGAGGTTCCGTCTTTGTCCCGGACAACAAAGTACGGCAAAGAGGAACACTTTAACCTAAAAAATTAACGGTGTCCTCGATTTGTGGTTGTTGAGGCTCCTGTGATTGTGGTCTGGTTTCTTTTTTGTTCTGTGGGACTAACTCTGAGTTGTCTCCTTGTGATGTAAAATATTCCTCCTGCTCTTGATGTTCACGAACTTCAGAATATGGAACTAATTCGAAAAAATCTTCTTGGCCTTGCACTATGGGCGATTAGTTGATTTTGGCGGCATAAAGTCCACACATAGAGCTAGGCGCTTAATTTTTTTTTTTTAAGTGTTACTAATATTCTAGTTTGATTTCGGATTTTTTTTTTAGTCAATTTGACCACGCCTTTATTTTCCGCCCCTTTATAACCCCGGCACCTGTACAAAAATTCAATTTTTATTATAAAGCAAAGCATAAAAATAGAAAAAATAATATTTTACCATGTTTTAACAATATTCCAAACTCAAAAAATCAAAAAGTTAATAATCTTCTTCATCCAAAACAAAAGAATTCTCATGTTTGTCATCGCTTTCGTTGTCTGATTCGGTGTCTTCATCATTTCCAAAATTGTATGAACTCAGCTCTGATGTTGGACACTCTAAAAGGTTTATAACTTCTATTGGAAGCGGTTTCTTTTTCAAATTTTGCAGCCTCTTATTTATATAGTAGCTTGATATTAATGGATCAGATGAGTCCATGGCTCTATTAAAAACGTCAGCCATATTACTTAATCTAGAATTTTTTCTGGCATGAGAACGTCGGTCCATTTTATAATGTTTGTTACGAGCTTCTGATGCATTTTCACCCAAACATCCAACTGGAACTATACACAAATTTATAATGTCTGCTCCGTGAACTAATATTTTATGTACAGTTGGAGACATTGGGTACCACGGATATGTTTTCATATATAGATTAAAAGTGTCTTTACAAAATTGTCGGTACTTTTTTGGGCTGATCGAGAATTCACACGATATTGCTATTAATATATAGTAAAAATTATTCAAAATGACCTCATCAAACAATGTTATGGATGCAAACAGTTTTGTATTTCCAAAGATTCGTCTCGCCGTGTTACCATCATTGCTGTTACCACTTCCGTTCTGTTTTGGTATGCTAATATGCAAACCCATTACCTTCCATACTGTTTGCTGAATTTCCTTCTTTCTTATCATCATTTTATTTTTATCATCGCCTTTGATATGCCAGGTCTTTATATCCATACGGTACGATATATTCAAGACGAATTCCATAAATCGAATCCATGCATGTAATGGACTTACGCCGTATTTTAAAGAGCCAGGCTGAGGTTGAAAGGTTTCAGAATTAAAATCTGTGATTTCGATAAGTTTTTTGGGATTTACGGCACAGATTGGGCAACATTGATTGGATTTTGTACCAGTTATGACGTTTAATACCTTTCCATCAATTAATGACATATATGTTTTAAAATCCACAGAAATATTTTTAGGTTGCCATTTGAACTTTTCCAATTTCGCTACTTGCATATCTAAATTTTCTTTTTCGCATAAGATTTTTGTGGAGCTCTCTTTCGCGTATTCAATTTTTAAAGGCCTGCAAAACCTTATTGACTGTGGGCTGCTATTTAACCATATTACGCGATTTAAAGAATCAATTAGACGTATTGGTATGACAGTGGATACGAACAGCGATCTATCTAAGAAATCAGGTTCATCTGAATCAAATTTTTGTTTATATGAACTTTGACCCGTCAATCCATCAAACCCATAGCTAATAATAAGGGTGCAGTCCGTTACATTTTCCATTTTCTCTAAAACATCATTTCGTAAAGTCAATATTCGTTCAGCTGTGTGGTTTAGCAAACCCTGCAGAGAAACCTTTGCCACAGTTTCGGAAATACTAATTCCTGGCGGTCTGCATTGCAATTTTGTAGATCTTATTAAGTCGTACCCGGGACATATATTGCAGCCGTGCACCTTGTTGAGTTGTGTAAAACTGATATATTGCTGCTTTGTTAAATTATTCTCCAATAAAAAAGCTAATGCTTCAATATTAGAAATGCGATCTGGTCCCGCTTGATTTGTTATTTCGGGATTTACAACATTTTCCTCAGTCATTACATTTCGCAATACGCCAACCAATTTATTTTCATTACTTTTACGGGCAGACGCAGAGGCGGCATGCAAAAGTAATGCAGTAGAGCAGTCATTTTGAACGGCAACTTCTGATGCCATTTGCCTTCGTAGTCTAGGCCCGGCCTTGGCATATCCTACTTTTGGACGACCCATCTTCGATGGTGATGGCTTAGCAGTATCCTCCACTTCAATTTTTATTTCCATACATTTTGCAAACCATTCTGTGTGAATTGACTTGAATCGCTCAAGATTTCGATTGTATTTGCGCAAGTATCGTTTTATATAATATTCAAAATTAGTCACTTTTGCCTTAATTTGCTGTTTGTTTGATTTGCTCAAATTATCTTCATTTATTTCTTTCATTATGTACGCTGCGACAGCATCAGCATTGCGATTGTTGTTGTTCCAAATATCAACAAGCGTGTTGTTGTTGAACGTAAAGGAAACTTCAAGTGCAATTTTTTTAAAAGGAACAAAAATGAGCAAAAAAAATGATTACTACAATAAACTAGACACATCCGTTAGTAACTTGCCATTTTTAGTTGCATGTTTTGATATGCAATTTTCAAGAAATACTCCACGGAACACAATTAAAATTGTTAGATTTTCGCTAAAAATACAATCAACAATAACACTGGACATTAAAAACACCACGAACATTTATACACATTTAGCGTAAATAAAAGATTCTAAATACCTTGAGCTTTGCTATTCATATTACACTTATTTATTTAAACGAAACCAATAATAATTTAAGCACTTTCAACAGCATGAAATTTTTCGCGCCAATTTATATAATTGCGAGCTTCAACAGATCAGGTGGTTTGAAGGGCTGCCACAAAAAGAGAGTTGCCACCCCATAAAAAAAAAATTGTTTTTCAGCTAACTGACGTATCAGAGAAATGCTCTTCTTGAAGGGGTATGGTGATATATTGTTCACCTGACATACCTGTTTCAATATGGAATTGTCTCTGCATTTTATTGGGAAAATTTGCAGTAGACTGATTGCCTCTTTTGAGAGGAAATTGTTGTGGTGAATTAAAGTTTGCTTGTTCATGTAGTTGACCTTTTTTGTTAAAATAGAGCCGTCAACATCCATTGATGTTGGTGCCGGCTGTGGCTTGGGGGCGAATGGCCTTGGTGGTGCGTTGAAGAATACGGGGTTATTAGTCTGTGGGAATTTGTTTTGGGGAATGAACACGTTCTGCATTGGTTTTTGATTATAAAAGTTGTTGTTGTTATTATAAGGTTTGGGTGGAATTGCCGGTATGTATGGTCGCTGAGGTTGCAGGTTATTTTTTGTGTACTGTGGGGGTTTTGGCCCTACAGGTGGACGAGCCCTATCTCTGACCTGTTTTGACATAGCTTCCATGGTCTCGGGAGTATAGCCCATGGTTTCGATTTGGTCCAGTATTAAAGACATCTGTTGGTACAAGGCAAAGTAGAAGCCATGAATGGAAGTGCCCTTTTGGGACATGGTGAATAGCTGGTATTCTAAAGTGCTTAAATCTCGTTTGTCCGAGTACTCAGATAACAAACACTGCGAGATTGCACCCCAATGTAATGCGGTGCGATAAATTTTCAACAATGTATTGGCATGGCCTGTAATTTTGCCTCGAATGGTCACAAGAATTGCATAGTATTTGGGTGTTCCCTGAATGGGGGCATACAATTCCATCAAACGTGTGGCGGAAGCAAACCATGTTGAGAACTCTTCGCGGCTACCTGAGAATTTGACAAGGTCTTTTACGATATCTGGCAATTTGTCTAGTTCATGCCAGTTATCCTAGGCACTTGCTGCCTGATATGTAAAGGGTATATGTCCTGGCTGAGAATAATTTATTTGCTTAAATATTTCCTGTAGCTGAGACGATAAAATATTTTGGATGGCTACATCTAATCCTTGTATTGACAGTGCCTCTATTCTGTTTGGGGTTGCTGCATTTGAGGTGGATGCTGCCTGAGCATCTGAAGTTACTGCCTGATTACTACCCTGCTGGAGGACTGCTGCTTTAACCCAGCTGTCTTTAGTCATTTTCGAAAAAAATATTTTATCTCAAGTTTACTTCAAGAAAATAAGTGTTACGATATCGCGAATATTATGGTGTCGCGAAAAATTGAATATCGCGAAAATTATATGTGTTGAAAAAATATAGCGATATGTCCGCTAATTTTGGATGGAAATGGTACTTAAATAATATTTTGTGGTATTATGAAAATGTTATATATTATTATTATATGATTTTTTCTCTCCTTTTTTTATTTATTTTTTTTTATTTTTGAAGTTTAAAAATTATTTTTCACTTTTTTGAAATTACTTAATTACTAATTCTTTTCTTTAAATTTTTTCCTTTCTTTTTAAGTGGGAGAAAAAATGTAATTACGGGTTTGTTTTTTTTTTTAATTACTTGTTCTTCTTTTTATTTATTTTTTACTTTCGTTTTGTACACAAATTCTTTCCTCTTTATTTTGGATCTTTTCTTAATTATTTTTCCTTAACTTACATTAACATTAACATCTTCGGTGCTTTTTTACTGGCTGGTTGGTAGGGGTACTCGCTTTTCCCACGTTGAGGTACTAACGCTCCGGATCCAAACACCAATTGTACCAATTTTCCTCCGAACGGATACTAGAGGAATTTGCAGCGACAGTTTTGACCCTGTCTGATTCTAGGTGCAGTTCAATATAGCGTTTGTTATCGTTGACACTTAAGGCATTTAACGCGTTTTCTCGGTCACGACCACTAATATTTTTCACTAACACTTGATCAAGTTTTTGGCAGGTTCCCTGCTCGGGCGCCAATTAAACACTTTATTCACTCCGATGTAAAAAAAAAAAAAGTTTTATTCAAAGATACTTTATATTACATTTACAGTATGTTTCGGTTTACTGAAAGATTCTGACTTCGAAGTGAATGCAGCGGAGCTAAAGCGAAGTTACTGGATGATTAGAACTTAGGCTCAAGACTGATTTGCTATGATTCGATTAGGTTAGATGAAGGTTTGGTACTTGACATCGTCGCCGGCATCGGCGTTGGCTGAATTAATTAGTCCTCTGAGTGCGTGGTTGCACACTTGTGTAAACAAGGAATGTTTATTGCTATTCTTTGTTTACTGGCAAAAGTTGTGGCGTGGTTCTGGGTATGCGCTGGACCCGACACCATTCTTCGAGGGCCTGGGAAAGTGGGATGTAGGCCTGTTGTTCATCCTAACGATCGGACTGTTTATTTGAAATAGCTGATCATGCCACTAATAAGCATGTGATGATGGAGTGGGGTTGACCATTGGGCATTGCATCTTATGATGAAATAGTATTGTTTATCCTAGCGATCGGACTGTTAATTTGAAATAGCTGATCATGCAACTAATAAGCATGCGATGATGGAGTGGGGTTGACCATTGGGCATTGCATCTTATGATTTTATGATACGTATGTATCAGAGAACTGCAACGAGTATGATTAAAAAGGATCAATCAAACTTCAAAAAATCAAATCATTCCGATCAACACCTATGTTACAACATGTTTACTCCGCTCACTCACTTAAAACGAAAAAATCATTCAGGGTGTCGCAACCAATTTGTTTGAATCAATTGCTATAATATTAGTTTCTCGAACTAGTCGCAACCTTGATTGTTGTAGCAAGAATTGATCGTTTGTAAAATTCGATTCAAGACGAATGAATAAACCCGAACTTCATTGGATTTCGTGCACATGATTTGAGTAGAATTTGACATTCAAAATCGATATGAATTGCGATATGACTGTGTATCCTCCCTTCTACGGTTTCGAAATGCATTGAATTAAAAAACAATGTGTTTAAAAGTTGTATTATTTAATAACTACAATTATTACAGTTATAAGGAACAAATTTAACTATCTGAACACAAAAAAAAAACTCACGATGAAAATAATAGGCACAACTTTAACTCTATTGAATTTAGATTAGCACGTCTTTTTATATCCTTGCAAAAAGGGTATATTAATTTTGGTCAGAAGTGTGCAACGCATAGAAGGAAGCATCACCGACCATATAAAGTATATATATTTTTGATCAGCATGACGAGACGGGTTCAAATCGCCATGTCCGTCCGTCTGGATCGACGCGAACTCCTCCTAGACCGTTAGAGCTACATGCAGGATTGTATATACTGCACAGTTTGTATATCTCGGATTCAGCCGGATCACTATATCATGTAGCTATATCATATAGCTCCCATACAAACGGTAAAGTCACGAACAGTGACTTTTCTCAATAACTTCGTTATATTCTCAGCTATTGTCGAAATTGAATGTTAATATTGCTTGAGAAATATTCAATGTATTTAGTTTAGTACCACTCCATTGGAGTGTCCAAATGGACAATGAAGTATGGAAGTTATAAAATTATTTCTCTTTTTAAATTAAAGTACTTTTATAAATAAAACTTCAATAAAAAAATCTGCATTTAAATTTTGCTGATTAAGGTAATAGAAAAAGAGATGTGCTAAATAAACACTTACATATGTCAATATCTTAATATTGAAGAAACAAAATTGTACATGGAGCAGATTACGTTTATGTATTAAAAATTTTTAGAAAATGAATTTAGGAAAAGCAAGCTATCAACCGCTTTCGATCCATGTCTATTCCGCTTTTCGGTAATAATGTTGCCAGCCATAAAAAAAGATCGCTCAGCCGCTGCGCTACTAGCTGGGATGGAGTGAATTCGGAACGCCAACTTAGATAAACCAGGATATTTTTTCTGGTTCATTTGCCACCACTCCAACAAATTAAACTTGTCGCTCATTTCAACAACTTCCTTACAATATCTTTCGATTTTTATGAAAAACTTGACCAGTTTTAAAAAGCCAGCACCTCCAACTGAAGAAAACGGTCGGCAGTCTTCTGTGACGCACGTTGCACATCGTTCAACGACTTCAGCCTTATCCAATGTGGATGCTATATTTAGGCATTGTGGTTGCTTTGCTGCTTTGCAACAGCCATGCCTAGCCAAATTAGATGTCTGATGCGCCGTGAATTTCAGAACAGCACAGCAAGTGCGTCAAAATACGAAATTTGCCAATATCGTATTGTCAGACGTTATTATTTCAGACAATATCGCCCAAATCGCACTGCGTCCGTTGCGTTTAGTGGCCAAAGTATAGTTTGCATTTTCGATTTCCTCTTTTACGAACTTCGAATTAATTTATTCCATTTTGTCCAAGCACTTATATTTTTTGTTTTGGCGATGTCAAAAATTCGATAAATAATTCAAATCAATCACGCACAATCGAAAAGAGTGATTGTGAGCAAACAGACAATAAATCATTCGAACAAAACAAAAATCTTCGGTCACTCTCATTTGCCTAAACAAAAAATTCGTTCCGCTCAATCAAGTTGTGGTCATACAGAATGAACTACTAGCAATACTTTTATGAGCGTTCGTGAGCGTTCGATTCAAACCGATACAGCTCAATCACTCAATACATAGGACCGCATCGAACAAAATCAAAAATCAAAATCAAAAAATACTCATTGCAGTTCTCTGGTGTGTATATACTTTGCTCAGATCATTTATTATAAATACAACAATTCATTTATGTATGTACATATATACATATTAGAAAAGTCTCAAGATGCGAGACCAAACTCTGTATTTTTTCACAACACTCAAACGTCTATACGATCGAAATAAATACCCTTTGATTCTTCGCTTTCATTATTTTAATGAACAGTTTCATAGAATTAACGTCATTGTCAAAGTCGGTAGAATAATAACTGTGTAAAGTTACCTTTGTTAGTTATCAGTAAATATAAAACCTATCGCTCTCAAGAAGGATTTGAACAATCGGAAACTAGTTATTGAAATAAAATCACATCACTGCATGCATATTGTTTGATCTCTGAAATATATGTATACTGGAAAGCCCAGTAAAAATTAAATATTATTATTTTATGTATATTATGTTGCAACAATAAAGAAAATAAAACGTTAAAAAATTTGTGAGTAGAAAAGAAAACTGTAATTAACAAAATATATCAAATAAAACAACAATACAAAATTACAAACGCTAAGCCCAAACTGCCTCATCGACTTAGGCAGTAGTGTAAATTTAACAAAGATCGATTGAAGTAACAAAATGTTTTCAGACAATGAGTTTGAAATACAAACTATTAAAATTCTCAACAAACAATATGTGGAAAGTGATTATCAATATTTTTATATCGACAACTCTCAGAACGATTTGATTTTTTAACAGACTTACTTTTAATGACGTTTTATTTAAAATGCAAGATATTGTGCCTGATACAGACGAAGGCATTCCATTAATAGCAAACGGATGAGATACATGAATTTGAAAAATTTATTTCTCATCATATTCGATTCTCACCTCAATTCAGAGAAAATGAAGGTATAAGCAATAGCTAATAAATTTGGCTTTGGTTGTGCAGAATTTATATACCCTTGCAGTCCTTGGCCATAATATGTTTACATGTTTTAAACTGTTTTTTTTATAACTTAATTCATCAATGCACTGACAAAACCTTCCAAATATAATTTCCATTTCTATTTCTTCTTCTTCCCCTTTCATATGCATTTCATTGTTGGCACGCATGCACAAACAGTTTACGTAGCATTGCGTATGTGTGTGTTTGCGTGTGCTCTGTTGAATCGAGTAATGACGTGGCAGCGTTCGAGCAGAGCAGATTTATATTGACTGTAACTTGTGTTCTAAATTTAGGGATCTGATATATCTGTATCTGATGTATGATGATACATATATACAAAACTATCATATTAGTATATTTGCTAATACTAAAAATTACTCCAAATCCTTAATCTATCTCAACAACATAACTATATGATATAGTGCTCCGATCAAAACAATTTTCATACTTTATCTTACCCGGGTTATAAATAGCTCATATATCAAATTTCATCCCAATAGACGGGCGGACAGACGGACATGGCTACATCGACTGAGCTTCCCATGCTGATCAAGAACTTTATGGGGTGCAAACGTATCCTTCGTTACAAGCATCTGACCAAGGGTATAACTAGGTAAATGACAGTACTTCCCCAGCCTAGACTTCGCAAAAGATTTTAATCAAATTCCTACTGAGGAAACCCCCATGAATTTACTAGAGTGCCATTTGGTTTAAGAACCTGCATCTGCCAGTTTCCAAAGTCTAATGATTAAAGTTATGAAAGCTATCTTAGGTAAACAATACCTGGTTTATCTAGACAATATAATCATATTTTGCGAAACTGTTTCGAAATTGATGCAAGTTCTCGAAACGGAAGGCTAAGTCCTAACGCCCTAATTGTATCAGCAATATGCCTGGCTTTCACAGGTCGGCAGGTCAATAACTACTGTATTTTTAAAATTTGTTGATTGGCTAATCTCATTTTCAATTTGCGTTTGGTTCTTCTTGTTTTTGTACAACCGAAAAATAAAATTTTAACATAAATTAAACCTACAACAAAACTTGCTATTACATTTTTTCCAAAATCTCGAGCTCTTGCGTACAAATTGTTGTTGCATGTTTTTTTTATCGCCTTCTCATGACTCAGCGATACGTGTTTCTGTTTTTGTAGTTCTATGTATTAAGTTTGACCCGATCTTGATCAATCTTGGCACAGTCGCTTATAGGTGTAATAAATTCACCAATATTAAAATTCAATTTAATTTTCAACAGCTCAAAAAATAATGAAGTTATTGATATTGTCACTCATCGAAGTCGGTCGGGTTTTTTTGCGATCTCGCTCAAATACTATTTTCCGTTATTTCGTGTAAATTAAATTACTTCATTAAATTACTTTTAATCTACGCTAAATATATTGCGAAGATTAAAGTTATTTATTTATTTACAAAAAAGTTAGGAATAATAAAAATGATTGCCAACTTGGTGCTAGCAGCTAAGGCTTTCAACTTGGTATATTTGTTTACTTACATATTTACAAATGTTCATATTTACATCAGAGGCCGGACGTAATCATGGTAAAATGCAAACACCCAGCCAATTACACGATGGTACTGAAGTCAGTCCACACAGACGCCGGAATTCAGCAGTTCAAGGAGAACGTATGTGCCGTTCGACGCACAGCAGCTGGGGAACTGCTCCTACAGTTGACCAAACCTGCGGGTCGAAGCAACTTGCAAACTGAAGCAGGCAGTCAAACAGGCTCTTGGTGACACTGTCAATGTCAAGGCGATCAGCGATAAGGCCATGATTCAAATAAAAGATCTCGCACAATTTCACACTGCAGACGATCTTCCGTGAGCCGTCCTGGAACTTATTGACGGTACTAGGTACAAGCGGGGCAACACGGCGCATAACACGCTCAGCAGAGCTTGCCAGTTATTTGTGGAGGCAGGCAACAACAGGAAGGATTAAATTTTGACAGCCTGTGCAGATAGGCACAGGACCTCCTAAAGCAAACCGTACGGGACTTAGGGGTGGATTTCTCAATTCTATGCGACCCATATTCCCATAGACAGGCCCCGGGCTGGACGCAAAACCACCAATATGGGGCGGCAATTTGGAACAACAGCAAATTGTTGTTGTTGTTTTAGAGTTTAGGGTGTTACCCGCTTGACCTTTTAGTTTAGATTTTATAATTTCGATGGCTATGGCTTCGTGTGTTTCTTTTATAGTGTTAAGTACGCGAATCGCTCCAAGAAACCCTGGTAGATTTTTGATGTCACCATTAAAGTATGGTAAAAGCCTGGTTGCTGTGTTTATAAATTCTACCACTGTTTGCGTAATTTTGCCTTCTGAACAATGTAAGGTTATACTAGTGTGTGTTTAAGTCAGAAACTTGTATGAATGTTATTTTATGTCGTTTTAATGTTAATGTTGCTTTTTCTTTGCAATCATTGTAAAAGGCTAAAGCTGCTACTTGATGGGATTTAGAAAGGCTGTTGTAATGGGTTTTTAAAGGAAGCCTGATTTTTTCTAAGCTTTTATAATATTAGAGTGTTTTTCTATGGTGCCCTCTGACGTATTCCTATCCTGGGAGAGGCACTTGATTGATTTGTAGAGTTCTTCTTTAATATCGCGAGCTTCATTTATGATATGTTCCCAATCTGTCATAATGGGAAATTCTACACTTTGTCAAGATCATTGACTCGACTCATATATCTTTTCTTTATGCTACGCCTATGAATAGAATACACTGTTAATATGAATTAACAAAGGAGTATTATTACAATTATGAAAATGAAACCTTAATTGTTCCTAGATTATTTTGAGGATCCCATGGTGCAACATGTATCTCATTGAGTAAATTTGCCTTTGGGTCTACAATTTTGCTTTCCTCAGACCTCATAACAATTGCGAAGTGATAGATATATATTTTGATGCATGTATTGGATTTAAAATTATTATTATTAGACTTCAGTAGTTAAGGGTATGTTAAAAAGGAAGGAATATTTATATATAAAAATTTAAATGATTAATAATAATTATTACTAATCATTTTAGGGCATTTAAATTTGAAACAGTCGGAAATTTATTTTTCTTGTTGTGGCTCATGCTTTTGAGTTGGGTAATTGGATCCACATATTTTGCATGTGCTTGTTATGACAGCGTATGTGTTCTTCATCAATGACTATACGTATATATATATACTTTTTTTGTAATTTTTGGTTTTTTATTTTATTGAACCTAAATATTTGTATATATATATATATATTGTTGAATTTTTATTTATTGTATATACATACCTATATAAATATATAAAACATTTTATTTATATATTGTTGCTTGTTTCTCTTTTTATTTATTGCAGTGGCCCAAAGATCGCCGCTTACTACAAAAGGTGCAGCATAGGTAGCACTCTTTTTTTTTATTATTCGTATTTCTGTCTTATTTGTTAATCGTACTCTCCTGTTTGTTGGCGCTGCTGTTGTTGTTGCTCTGCTGCTGGTATTGTCCTCGTTGCTGCTGTTGTTGCCGCTGTTTTTGCTTTTGTTGCTCCTGTTCTAATTTAAATATTTTCTGCCAGATTCGGCATGATTCTTCCCACGGTGGTGGTGGGTTTCCGTTTAAATGGGCTACGAGTGCGCCCCTCTGCCGGCGAAAGCGTACCAGGTTTCCTCCCCTTCTTTTTGGCCTTAGCACCAATGGTATGGCAGTGAGTCGGTCTTCTTGTGTCTTTCTTTGGGCAAGCTCTGCTCGTACTGTCGGTTGTCTAGCCCAGTAATCCTCAATTCTGGCAATAATGGCAGTATTAATTTGCCAGTAATTCCTTTGCCAGAATTAGGTAGGATCTGTTTTGCCAATTATAGGCAGGATCGCCATGTAATGAAAGGCGGGAGCTTTATGGTTAACCGATGGTCAGGCTTATAATATAATATAATTCTTTATTAACAAGTTCGGGCCCTGTTATAGGCCAAGGTTATGCTTACATTGCAATCTTAGCTTATGCAGTGGGGCCGTGTGCAGGCCAACATAACTGACCGCCTTGTAATGAATATGTTAATGGCGTACACTGCGCGTGTGTGTACTTATGGATAAATTGAATATGACTCTATGGTGTACCGCACCATACAGTGAAGGCTTTATCATAAGAACATTACACCGTTGCTATATGTAAATTACACACATCTGGAAAATCAGCAAAGCGCGAACGGATATGTAAGGGCGACTTACGATGGAGTATATGTCTACAGCTGTTATATAGCACCGAACATATACATCGACGAATTCTGCAGCATACTGGATGGGCTGGTAGAGGACGCCAGAACTCACACTCCAACCAACTTAGCCGGCGACTTCAATGCATGGGCAACGGAATGGGGTAGCCAAAGGATCACCAGAAGGGGTAGGGCATAGCATACTCAACATCAGTCTGCTCAACGTAGGCAACACCCCCACCTACAGCAAGACTGGTAGAGGCTCTGTGATTGATCTCACATTCGCTAGTCCGTGCCTAGCCCGTAGTGCGCAATGGGCAGTTTCGGATCTCTACACGCATAGCGACCACCTCGCCATAGTATGCTCCATCAAGAGCGGTCCACTTGCACACACACCGTCGACGTTCTACAGCTGGGCCCCAAGCACGCTGGGCGAAGAAGCGTTATTCATTATGATGACCCAAATGTCAAGGAACAGCAGCACGGACGCGGAAAAGATTCATCCTAAATATGGGAAACAAGCGAAGCAAAGCGGACTGCTGGAAGAAGCTGTGTGCAGATGCACAGCCACATGGAACTGCCTTTAAACTGGTTATGGGCAAACTCGCCACGCGTATAATGCCAACGGATCCAACAAAGCTGGGGCACATAGTAACTATGGATTTCCCATCAAGGTCGACTAGAAATTTAGCAGCGAGCGGAGCTGTGAAGTCATGGAAGCAGGGAAGAGTATAAACATAAGTAAAGCCCCGTGACCGGACGGGATCCCGGCTCTCGTAATAAAACTGCCAGTTTGCAAACACACCTCGACGTTAGTGGAACTATTCAACACATGCATGCTGCAAAGGGAGTTCCCGAAGAGATGGAAGCTTCAAAGGTTGATGCTGCTTCCCAAAGCGCATCATTTGCAACAGACTAGAGGAGGAACTAGAACAACGCCATGGACTGTCGGACTGGCAGTTCGGATTCAGGAGCAAGCGGAGCAATATTAACGCCATCAGTTCAGTAAAGATAGCCGTTGGATGTTCGGAATGCTTTCAACTCGGCCAGCTGGGACTCCATTATCGCGTCCCTGGAGCGATTAAACATATCTGAATATATCATAAACCTGATATGCAGCTATTTCCGGGATCAGGTGCTACTCTACCACACGGCAGTGGTCCCACGGAAACACACCATCACAAGCGGAGTACCCCAAGGATCAGTGATCGGGCCAATATTGCGGAATGTCATGTATGACACGGTCCTGCGACTGGATATGCCAACGGACACTCGCATAGTGGGCTTTGCGGACGAGATTGCCATCGTCACTGTGGCCAGGAATATCCAGTCGCAGGACCGTGTCATACATGACATTCCACGGAAACACACCAACACAAGCGGAGTACCCCAAGGATCAGTGATCGGGCCAATATTGTGGAATGTCATGTATGACACGGTCCTGCGACTGGATATGCCAACAGACACTCGCATAGTGGGCTTTGCGGACGAGATTGCCATCGTCACTGTGGCCAAGAATATCCAGCAAGCGGAAGAAAATACTAATGCAGCTGTGTTCATTATTTTGGAATAGATGAAGGCAAACTTACTATCTATAGCCCCACACAAAAAAAATACAATTAAATACTTTGGAGTCATGATGGACCACAGGCTAACATTCAAAGCCCACCTGCAGTATACTGCAGATAAAGCTGCGAAGGCCACAGCAGCTATAAGTCGGCTTTTGGCTAACGTCGGCGGCCCCAAGAAACGGAGCAGATGGCTCTTCTCGACGGTGGTACGGTCCATCATTCTATATACTGCCGCCATATGGGCACCACCGATGTCATCTCCCACCTACAGCCGGGACTGCAGATCGTCGTACCAAACATGCGCACTCAAGAACATAAGCGCGATTAGAAAATTCTCCGAAGACGCCGCCCTGGTGCTGTCTGATATCGCCCCACTAGACCTCTTGGCTAACGAGGCTAGAAATAAAGATCCGCCGCCAGTTAGAAGAAAGACGCTGGCTAACTGGTAACGCAGATGACGTGACATCGCAAACATGGCCAGACTGACTTCTATTTGACACCGTTACTGACAGGACGTGGGTGCTTTAAATCCTATTTACATAGGTTTAAGCATGAGACGGATCCCTTTTGCACACACTGTGCGGGGAACATAGAAGACGCAGAACGCGTCCTGTTTGTCTGTCCTATTTCTGCTGTGGGGCGAGAGGAACACGGAGCATAGGGTAGGTTTTAGTGCGGTGCGGTGCCCACTAACCAAGGTCGATACCAAGTCCCACACCTCAGCTTTCAATGCTTCCCCTTTTCTACTTTGAATTAGTTCAATTGCGTCTAGAAGGGCTATGGCTTCGATTGATAGTACTGATCTGAAGTGCGGTAGTAGGCCTCTTTTTAAAGTTTACTTTTCGGTGGTGATGGCAAAGGTAGCAGTGTTGTGTTGCAACGAGCCGTCTGTATATATAAATGTGTGAATGCATTTAGCCTTGAGATCGAGGAACTGCCGTCTATAAATATATATTTTTTTTCAGCACATATATTTATATATATACTATGCGATACTATGCGCAGTACGTTCAAGTGGCCCCTACGACACCAGGACAAAGCCTGTTACGCGCGAGCCCAAGCAGATAACTGCCCACCTCCCACCTGACCGAATCGCGTGGACAAATCCACAATAGAAAACAACAGACAAACAAATAATACTATAGCTATCTATTAAATAAATGGGATAGGATACAAGTTTTAAGCATATTAATAGAAGACTCTGAGCCGATTACAGGGAATAAAAGGTTGTAATCAGAGCAGAGGACCCTTAAAGGTTTATGAATGGCACAGTTAGAAGAGCAACGACTAAGGGATACAGGTATCAAAGGATTTCTACTCTACATGGTACCGACAGATTTACCTGAGCTAATAACTCAGGCGAGTCAATATCACCAATTAGGAGTTTGTGCATAAAAATAACACCCAGCATAATTCTACGGTTAGTTTAGGAAGGAAGAATCAAGAATCAAGAGAAGTCTACTAGAATACGAAGGAAAATTGACATAGCAAGAACTGCCTTTGAACGGATTTAAGGCTAATCTGGTGCGATTCATATTGAGGTGATGCAAGATCCATACTCTAAAATAGGACGGACAAGCGAAGTCAAAATAACGTTAGTTGTCTAGGGGTCGTCAAATTCTTTTGACCATCTTTTAATGAAACCCAGAACACTCATGGCCTTTGCGACCGCGGTGGAAATATGGGTATTTGAATTTAACTTATGGTCCATAAGTACGCCCAAATCATTCATATTATTTAGACGTTCCAAAGGACTATTGTTTAGAAGATAAGTGAGTAAGAGAAAAGCAGAGGGCCAAGATGACTACCTTGAGGTACACCAGAAGTCACAGGAATGAAATCGGAAAAAAAGACTTAAAAAGTACCTTCTGTTTTCTATTTGTTAAATATTGTCGAACCCAACAAAGGAAAAGAGTTGGAAACCCAATGTCGTTCAGTTTAGAAAGTAATAAAGTATGATTAACGGAATCAAAGGCTTAGCTGAAGTCGGTGTATATGACATCAGTTTGTTTACCATTTTTGAACCCCTTTATAATTATTGATGTAAATTCTAAAAGGTTAGTGGTTGTTTCACAAACCCACCAAACCCGGGACTTCCGTAGGTACAGGAGCTGGTATTCCAAATAGTAAATCGTTGGGCAGCTAAAGTTCTCTTCCAAAAGATTGCATTGCGAGCAAATAACCTGAGCTTTTATGAACCGCTGTGGCCAATAACGCCACGGGCAGTAGCTCATACCAATTATGCTGGCTTGTAGATACAAACTTCGCCAAATAATCTAGCAACGTGCCTACGTGTCTTTTCAACAGTCTTCAGCCGCATACAGGGTTGGAAGCCCCTGCCTCGAAGTTGCGTCCTTGATCAGGGCCGGGCATTCACTGGTGTTGGAGCTAGAGTAGTTGTATCGTTGGTTTGGGGCGTTGTCTACTATTGCCAATGTTCGCCCACGTCTTGGTGTATGGATGTCTCCACTCTCGACCACCTGACTGTGCAGAACCGGCTTACCGTGTGTGCCTCCAAGCTGGGCTTGCCCTCGCATCGCTAAGTCCAATGCCTCTTGTAGCTGAATCGGTCGACTACAAATCACTAATCTCTGTAGCGGAGTTTGCACCAGAATCTGGTCATACATATGTCCGGGCATTCCGCTAAAAGCGCATTAAGCCAAGCGTTTCAATTCCAATGCGAAATCAGGCAATGATTCCTTGGGTCCTTGTATCCGATGAAGCAACAGTTGATAGCTCGACTGGCAATCTAGCATGAATCGTTGACGCATGGCGGCACACAGTGCTGAGTAGATTAGTGTAGGTTGTGTAGGCAAGGTGCTATAAAATGTTGTGGCGCGGCCGCGCAGATTCAACACCACTGCTAAACATTTCTCATCCTCTGCCCACTGATAGTAATTCGCCACCTTCTCTACCAGTCGCTCAAATTCGCCCAAAAATTCAGTTCCATCGAACAACGGCAACAAAGCTGGGTTAAATTGCGGGATGGGGTCATCGCGCCCACGCCGTTACGTACGTCCTGCCTAGGTTGGGGCCACTTCACATCCTGTCGTTGTGATGTTTTAGGTTAGTTTAGAATTACTAGTGTTTTTCCCACACCGAGTGTGGCAGATTGTAATTCTAGCCATATGCTAGGTTAGTTGTTTGGTACAAAGGTACAGTTGTATTGTATTTTCTTTAGTGCATCTGATTTGGTGAAGCCAGTTCAGATGAACACGATGTTTATTCTTAAACATTCTGCAAGGGGCCACCAAATGCGGCGTTTTGGACTTTATTTAAATAGTTAGTTGTCTTATAAAAATTATTATTAAACTATCATTATTAAGATAATTATTGTTTTTTTTTCTAGCGGACGTTGACGATACTATGCGCAGTACGTTCAAGTGGCCCCTATGACACCTATGACAAGCAGATAACTGCCCACCTCCCACCCGACCGACCGAGGGGTGCAGCCGTATAACGCACGGCACGAATCGCGTGGACAAATCCACAATAGAAAAAAACAGACAAACAAATAATACTATAGCTATCTATTAAATAAATGGGATAGGATAGAAGTTTTAATCATATTAACAGAAAACTCTGAGCCGATTACAGGGAATAGAAGGTTGTAATCAGAGCAGAGGACCCTAAAAGGTTCATGCAGGGCATAGTTAGAAGTACAACGACTAAGGGATAAAGGTATCAAAGGATGTCTACTCCGTCAACATGGTACCGACAGATTTACCTGAGCTAATAACTCAGGCGAGTCGATATCACCAATTAGGAGCTTGTGCATAAAAATAACACCAAGCATAATTCTACGGTTAGTTAGGGAAGGAAGGTTAACCAAGAGAAGTCTACTAGAATACAAATTGCAAATTGACATTGCGATCCCAGCTTAAGCCACGAAGAGCAAATAGCAAGAACTGCTTTTGAACGGATTCAAGTCTAATCTAGTGCGACTCATATTGAAGTGACCAAATGCAAGATCAATACTCTAAAATAGGACGGACAAGTGTTGGTGTTTAGATTATATAAAATAAGAGAACATTAAGCCAATTATAATATAGAACAAATAGAAATGTATGTCAATGTTAAGTATGTAACCCGATTATAGAGATCGATGGCTCATCAGTCATAAGTAGATCTGATTTGGTCAGCAGTAAACAATAAAGACCTAGTTAATCAATAAAAAACGTACTTTGCTGACCTAACACGATGTCGAACTATGCACTGGTGAGCTCGCTATTTTGTACTATAAAAGAAATGCATTATTCTTAGTAAGATCAGATACCAATTGTAGCTACATCGGGTGTGCATCGCTGTGTCTTTGGCCCCCATCTCTACCTTTGTAATCTCACTCCGAGGTCCACCCAATTTATGTGTTGGTTGCTAGTGTGCTAGTGCCTATATATATATATAAATAAATAAACATTTAATAACTTCAAGAAACATTAACGTCTTTCATTGAACATTTTGGTGACCCCGACATTGGCGGCTCCAAGTTAAAAGAATAGCAGACTTGGTGAAACCGTCATCAAGCGAGAACATTTGGTCAACTCAGGCGACCAATCTCTCAACAAAAAGGAAACTGGTCAACTAGGCGACTACTTTCTTTGCACGCTTTGGACACGACAATCCTAAGCGAGGGCACAAATTGATGAACATCTCACATCAATCTGGGGTCCCGACTAAAAACATCGCAATTGATTAACTTGGCAATCATTGCGTAGCCACCTTGGCGAATAAAAAAGATTTATTGGAAAACTAGGAGTTGGTTTTCCGCAACGGGGTAGCAGTGCATACCCATTGAATAAAAATTGATCAACTAGGCGATCACTTTATAAAAAACATTTAACAACGATTTGTGTCAACGAGGCGACCAAATCATAAAAAGTTATTTTATATAAAATAAAGTTTGGCTTGAAAAGTTATTTTATATAAAATAAAGTTTGATCAACTCAACTCTGTTGCATTCCCTGGCGTCAGCAATATCTGACCTAGTTAACTCGGTCAGTAACCCAGGTAGTACACACGAGTATAGATTTTGGCATTGATCAGCAATTTTTGAAACAAAGAAAAGAAACTCAAAAAATTGGTTTCACTGTCGTGGCAGTTATCAATGTAAAAGAATAGGTATATTGGAAATAAAAATAAACCATTGTTAAAACACTAATCAAAAGGCGACTTCGAATTTTTTCTTATTCTTATTTGTGCTACAGTTGACTAATTTTAGGAACGAGTCGGAGCGTTCCCTGTCTTTGACAAAATAAATAAACTCCCATCGGGTCAAGTACTAGTACAGATAAGCAATTACATAAGAATATAAAAGAACATGGAGGAGTTTTATAAACAGCAGACAGAACGAGGAGAGGCAATCCAGGCCTTCATTCGGAATACCAAAAAAGATTCTTTCGCCAGGAAAACGAAGCCATCTTATTTCGAGGAAAAACTTGAGCTCCTGGAATACATGTGGGAGAACTTCGAGAAATGTCATCAGGAGTTGATGGACAAATTAAATAACGTACCAACTGAAGATGACTACTTTGTAACGGACTATTTCAGCAAAATGAAGACGGTTGTATCTAATATAGTGGAAGAGTGGAAGGACCATTTGGCAAAAATAAAGCTAGAGAGACAAGCTCGCCAACGAGAGGAAGAGCGAGTCATGATCAAACCACTGGTTCGCAACCAAAGTGCTCTGCTGGAGTCATTATCCAGGACATTAAGACAAATTGTGCCTGAAGATAAAATGACTTACAAATCGGTAGTCGACAAATTATGGATGCAAATTGAAGAAATCCATTATGAGATTCACCGGCTAGCTGAAAATCCAGCCGAAGCCGGATATAATATAGCTACGTTTGTGGCCGCAGAAAATACAATGCTGAAATTCTGTGTGCAGAAAATGTAGTGATACAATCACCTGTATTGCAATCGATACAATCATTGCAACTACCCAAAATTCCCATTCCAAAATTTGATGGGGATTATCTGAAATGGCAACAATTTCATGACATCTATAAAAAGGTGGTTCATGAGTCAAATGTATCCACGATATAGAAAATGTGGTACTTGAAATCAAACCTTTCTGGAGAAGCAGAGAGATTGATACGGCACCTGGAATTAACAGAAGCCAATTACAACACTGCTTGGTCAGTGTTCCAGGAACGTTTTAATAACAAATGAGTTCTAGTAACAGCCATACTGGCAAAGCTGTTTGATCACCCAAATGTGGAAATGACGCAGCTTCTATAAAGAATTTGCATGATAACATTTTTGAATCACTTTAAAAAATGTAGGCGTCAATATGGAATCGTCAGATGCTGTCATAATGTTTCATATGACAAGAAAATTGGATAGATTCAACCACGCACTATATGAGCAATCTCTTTCCAACACAAGGGATCTGCAAGAAGTAAAGGACTTCCTATCCTTCTTGGAACAGCGCTTCTTAACATTAGAGGCGATTGGGAAACCAAGAAACGAAAATCGCAGCATTGAAAAACCAAGTCCAAGGAAGACATGCGCAACAGCATCTGAGACAAACAGTACCCTGTGTGCTTTCTGCGAAAAAGCAAAGCACAAACTCTTCCAATGTGAAAGGTTCAAAATCAAATCCGCAGCAGAGCGGCTTAATTGGGTGCAGAGACACAAATTGTGTGTCAATTGCTTCAAGCCGGACCACATGGCAAAAAATTGCAAATTCCCAAGAACCATTACTTTATACCGCATCACTGTGTACTATAGCCAGAAAGTACCACGACCAAATTAAGAGTGGTATTTGATGCATCATGCAAAACGTCATCAGGAAAATCGCTGAACGACATTTTATATTCTGGACCAGTCGTACAGAGTCAACTCTTCTCAATCCCTCTGCGGTTCATGACACACAAATATGTGTTCACTGCGGACATTGAAAAAATGTATCGTCAAGTTTGGATAAACCCTGCCGATCAATTCAATCAGATGATTGTGTGGAGAGAGGATCCAAGTCAAGAACTAAAGTTTTATCGTTTAAAAACGGTAACTTATGGAACCACATCAGCCCCATATTTAGCGACGAAGTGTCTGGAATATTTGGCACTGAAAAACATGGAAAAATTGTCGTCTGGAGCATTAGCATTAAAAAATGACTTTTATGTTGATGATTGTCTCACAGGAGCAGACAGTTTACCAGAAGCCCTGTAAATAAGACAAGAGCTGGTAGAAATCTTGAGACCCAAGGGTTTCAACTTACGAAAATGGTGTTCAAATAGCAGTCAACTTCTAAAGGAAATTCCAAAGGAAGATACCATTGCTGACATCAATCTCGGTGACACACTGGAACAAACAAGTGTCAAAACATTGGGAATCATATGGGCACCCAAAGAAGACCAATCATATGCAAAGACTCAAAGGAATACAAAAGGAATAACCAGTCGAGTGGTGCTATCTGAAGTCGGGCAAATCTTCCATTCTTTAGCCCTGTTTGCACCGGTAGTGGTAAGAGCGAAAATGTTTCTTCAACATGTTGCTACCGAACGAATTGAGATGGATGGTGACCTACCGCCGTATTTGGAGAAGCAATGGGAAGCCTACCCAGGATGTACAGGCACTAAACCACATGAAAATACCAAGGCATATTTTTGATGGCAAGGTCCCCACTACAAAGGAACTACATACATTTGTTGATGCATCAGAAAAGGCGTATGGAGCAGCAGTTTATGTCCGATCAACATATAAAAATGGCCAAATTTCGGTCAGATTGTTGTGCGTCAAGTCGAGAGTGGCTCCCCTTGAAAGGCAGACACTGCCCCGGCTGGAACTATGTGCAGCTGTACTTGGAGCTGAACTCACGGATAGAGTACGACATTTCTCTGGTCAGACTCAACAGTAGTACTCTCTTGGATTAATTCACGGGCATCACATTTCTACACTTTTGTGGCGAATCGGTTGACCAAAATACATGCAGTATCACATCCAAGGCAATGGCGTCATGTGTCATCAGCGCTCAATGCAGCAGATGTCCTATCTCGAGGCATATCAGCAGCCCAGCTTAGCACACATACCTTATGGTTGTATGGACCACTATTTTTGCATGGACCACAACGTGGTTGGCCAGCACCATTTAAGCCTACAGAGCACACAATGGATATCGCTGAAAAGAAAACCAAGGTATTCAGCATGGTGACTGCCAATGCCGACAACACAAGTGTTGTGTTTACATACGGTAAATAACAGAAATTCATTTTACCGGCTACAGCGAATAGTGGCGTATGTGCTACGGTTTTGTCACAAGCAGAACAGGAAACAAACGGCTCAGTTAGAGTTGGAAGAGTTGGACCAAGCACGTAGAGTAATCATTAAGCAAATTCAAGAAACAGGATTTGCATATGAATTACGGCACTTAAAGAAACGACCTGATCAACCGCTAGATCGCAAAAGCACAGTGGCAACATTGCCAATAATACTGGATGAAGATTCAATCATACGAGTAGCAACTAGGCTACAACAAGCACCAGTATCAACGGCAACAAGGAATCCATATTTCTTGCCGTATAATGATCCGGTGGTAAAAACGATACTACGGAAACTTCATGAAGTGAATCTTCATTGTGGACATGAGGCACTACTCGGGATAGCTCGGCAACAGTACCACATCATCAAGGTGAAACCGATGGTCCGGAATGTGATCCAGGGCTGCGTAGTATGCACCAAACACCAGCCTCAGTTCTTTAAAAAAGTCATGGGCGACTTACCTGAGCATCGGGTTTCTCAGAATAGACCCTTTCTCAATGCCGGAGTAGACTATTGTGGACCATTCTGGATCCACCATAAGGTTCGAGGAAAACGTCCCGACAAAGCTTACATTGCAGTATTTGTATGCTTTGCAACCAAGGCAGTACACTTGGAGTTGGTCGGAAACCTGTCCACCTCCTCATTTGTGGGCGCCCTTCAACGCTTCATTGGGCGCAGAGGAAGATGCCAGACAATATACTGCGATAATGCAACAAACTTTGTTGGAGCAAACAACCAACTTAAGGAGCTAACCGATACAATACACTCAGAAACGGCAGCAGGTAGTATCAAGGAATTTTGCAATCAAAAAGGAGTGCAATTTAAGTTCATACCACCACGGTCTCCACATTTCGGAGGATTATGGGAAGCTGCGGTAAAGCATTTACTGTTGAAAAACGTATCGACAGCAAACCTAACGTTTGAACAACTGTCTACCATCATTGTCAATGTTGAAGCAGTGTTGAACTCTCGTCCGTTAACCCCAAACTCAGACGATCCCAACGACTTGACAGCTCTAACCCCAGGCCATCTATTGATCGGAGAACCATTAGTAGACCAACTAGATGCAGAGCCAGTAACACAGCGATCTATTCCAGAGCAATGGGAATTAGTCCAACGCCTTAAGCATGCATTCTGGACACAATGGTCTCAAGAGTACCTACAAGAATTGCAGTGTAAGCGGGCTATGCATAAATTGGCTCCCTTGCTAAGAGAGACGGGAATAAAACGTAAAATCAAGGCAGATGACACAGGATCGAACTCACAAGAAGACCCTGATTCCAAGGACACCGCAGAAGCAGAGAAAAAAAGACTTTTGTCGGTCGGTCTGCCACCGTTAGCAATGACGATCTGGCTAATGCTATTGTTACTTCCTCTAGCATTTGCTCAAAGGACGAATATAACTCGATTCAACCCCAAACCAGACATATTCTATGAAAGTATTGGCACAGGAAGGATGGCAACGTCTGACTGGACTATTGTGGCATTTTACGATCTCGAACCATATTGGGCTGACCTAAAGACATTTTCAGACGGAGTAGTAAAGGTTGGAGAAATATGCGTGTTAATGAAGGTTCCAGAGGCATGCACCGCAATGCACAGGCACTTCGAGTATGTCAATTCAGAGCTCCGGACAGGAAATTATCTTCTTCACATAGAACGCCAACGACGATCGCCTTTAGATATAATTGGGAACATTGCGAACGGCTTATTTGGTGTGCTGGACTCAAAATATGCAACAGAGATGTGAGGCACCATACGAAAAGTTAAATCAAATGAAGACTACTTATTGAACTTGCTGCAAAATCAGACATCTGTAATTGACTCAACGATCAATATCATTAAGCGAGATAAAGCCACGATTGAAAATCAGATAAAACTAATGGAGCAACAAATGAACGACATGACCAAGGTCCAGGACAACCCAGTAAAGGTATTGCAATGGTACATCACGCTAACTACTCAGATGACAGTTATTGCAGGGAATTTGCAACGAATTCAAACCGAAATTTCCCGAGTATTTACAGATGCCCATCATAGCAAAAAAAGCCCGTTTCTACTATCACCAGGCCAGCTTCGGGAACATCTGAGCCAACTGAAGAGACATCTTCCGTTTGGTTTGGATTTGCCAGTTCCAGATAACGACGTCTTGCAATTATATGGCTTAATGAAGGCACAAGGCACAATCGCAAACAATCATGTGATATTTAAGGTCACATTTCCAATAGTGGCAACGCAGGCAGTGCAACTGTATAACCTGGTACCCACTCCAGCACATGGAACTCATGGGATTGTAATCACAACAGCTTCTGCTCTCTGACGTGACGGTCGTGTTTTTGTATAGCTCCTGAGTTTTTATTAATATATATTGTTTTCTCTCAATTTTTAATTGTGCTTAATTTTTTTTTCGCTTTCGCTGGTGTCGTTTGCTTGACACCCTTGTGTTTTATTTGCATAATTCGCTAAATTAAACAGTTTTTCGTGATTAGTGTTTGGTGCATTTAAATTTTTCTATTATTGTTCTCTCTTGTCATTGCTTCTGCAGTTGCTCCCCTCATCGCCCCCATCATACCATCAGTGCAAGTGATTTTTTTTGTTCTCTCTGCTTTGTGCTTGTGCTCAGCTTCTCTCCCGCGTAATCACTTTTGTAAGGCTGCCTCTCAAAACTCGTCTTATAACTGTTCTTGCACTCTCTCTTGTGTACTCTAGCTGTCTCTTTGTTTTATTTATAATTATTGATTTTTTATCGATAATTATCTTTGTGCTGTTTATTTAAATTTTTCTATATATTTTATTTTTGGCCTGTGTTTTATTTGGCTTTTCAATGGCTTGTTGTCTACCTCCTTGCAAGCATTCTGATCGTTTTGACGATCAGTATAGAGCAATATCTTGTTGGCTCTCCGATAATCTTATTCACTTAAAATGTGCTGGCCTCAACGGCCGCGACTACGACAAATTTTCTTGGTTGTCTGTGTCTAAGCCTGAGCTTGGCTTAATGCGCTGGACTTGCCCATCTTGTGCCAGCCAGCAGCTTGATTTTAGCCGAATGTACAGGGATCTTCGTTTAAAGTTTCTTTCTTTACTTAAAATGGCCAAACAGCTGTCTAACGAGTACGACTCTAGCATACATTAACTGTCGCAATTCAAGTTTGGTCCACCTTCTAAGGAATTGCCCAAGAAATGTACCCTTGAGTTACCTCATATGCAGTCGCACTCTCTATTACATCTTCTCCCATTTTACTTTCGCCTACACCATCTTCTTGTCCCTCTTTATGCTCTTCTTTTCAGATTGAAGTACCCAGTACAAGCCCTGATGTACCTCAATCTATCCCTCACGGGAACTCTAATCAATTACAGGATCATGCTGGCCCTCAATTACTATCGGATCCCAATGCTCCTCCGCCTCCACTAACTGTAGTGCCTCATCGTAAACAATTATTTATTTCTAGGCTTGCTCCTGAAACTTCTGCGTTGTCTGTGGCAGCTTACATTGGTAATATATGCCCTGCTAAAGTTTTAATTCAAAAGTTTAAGTTGTCTAGGCCTCGCGAAATCTCCTCGTTTAAAATTACAGTACCAAATGAGTATTTCTCAGCTATGGTTGACCCTAACTTTTGGCCTGAGGGCCTAGTTGTACACGAGTTTGCGGCCAATAGGCGCTCCCGTCCTTTGCCTGTCCACCTTCCTAACGTATCTTCTGCTTCAAAAAACTAATAACGTCTAGGCTTTGCATTCATTATCAAAATGTAAGAGGACTTCTTACCAAGCTCTCGAAACTATTCTGCGATAGCCAAACCTTTTCGGCTGACATATTAGCTTTCTCTGAAACTTGGCTTAACTCCTCTGTTTTGGATAATGAAATTCTTTCTAATAACTTTATTTCTTATAGGCTTGATCGTGTTGGTCGTCGTGACGGTGGATTACTCATTGCTGTCAACTCGAATATATGTTCAACTGTTGTGCCAATTGATCTCCCGTTAGGTGTTAAGTTAATTTATGTCGAAGTTACATGTTCTAACTTTAGCTTATATATCTCTTGTTCATATATTCCTCCAGCTGATCTACATGCACCATGTTGATGCTTTGCGAACTATTTTTAGTCGTCTTAAAGATCGTGATTTTCTTATAGTTTTAGATGATAATAACTTGCCCAATATTTCTTGGTTTGTTGACGATAATCTATCGTTTTTAATTCCTTCTCAACACGTTTTTCTTGATATCCTACTTGAATGTCCGCTATATCAGTTGAATTCTTTTCTTAACTCTTCTAAAAGAATCCTATGCAAATTGATCTTGTTTTTGTCTCGGATCCCACTGTTAGTTCTGTATCTCAAACACAGTCCCTTGAGAAGCCTGAAGATCTTTATCATATTACCATTGAAGTTACTTTCTATTTGAGTGCTGTGATATAGATTTTGCAGTGAATTTTTTCTACTCTGCTCTTAATTATCTACTTGATAAATGCGTTTCTTATGTGAATGTCTCTACCGTCTCCAGTGCGCCAGTCTGGTTCACACTTAGGCTCTCTAATCTCCAGTTTAGCCGGCTCGAGGTCAATCTTCCAAAAGAAGATTATTTCAAAGGCAACACAAAAAGGTGAGCAGGTTGTCTGTATAGCTATTTCAAGAACTACCAAGTTCTATCATCAGCAGACTTTGCTAAAGAACTCCGGAATTGCAATAGCCATACCATGTCTTTAACGCTAGAATTGGTTGGCAATTGTAACAACCAAATGAAGCGAAAAAAGTTGGTAAAGCCTACAAAACCGAAGACCACCTTTTTGTGCATACCCTTAGGCGCTATGAAAAATTAGTGTAAGAGCTTCGCCTTACCAAACTAATATCACGACCTGTTATTTCATATACGGTATATTGTACCACATAGAAAAAGGGTTTTTTTGGAATAAAAATTCCAAAGTAACGGCGTGCCTTCCGTTGGTGTTATCTGGTTAGATTACGACCTATTGAAATTTAAATCAAACCTTGCAGTTTAGCCGGCTCGAATTCTCGTCGTATTTTCTCTTTTGATTGGTCATTTCTATTTGAGTGCTATGATATAGATTGTGCAGTGAATTTTTTCTACTCTGCTCTTAATTCTCTAATTGATAAATGCGTTCCTTATGTGAATGTCTCTTCCGTCTCAAGTGCGCCAGTCTGGTTTACACGTAGGCTCTCTAATCTCCGTAACTTTAAATCGAGATAATTTTAAAGATTTAAAGAAAACTGGTTCGCGACTTGACTATGCAAATTATTGTGTAGCCAAATCTCCATTTTGTCTTTTAAATACTCAATGCTACAATAATTATATCGTTCGCTGTAAGGTTGAATTTTATAAGAACCCCAAAAGGTTTTATAACGTTGTTAATTCCAAAAGACGCTCTAATTTATTACCTTCTATCAGACTGCTAATAATGATTCAGATATTGCAGATCTGTTTGCTAAATTCTTTCAGTCGACTTATTCTACTACTGCTTCGGATCCCACACCTCATCCCTTCTCACTTTCACATTTAAATTGTATGTTTTTTCCTAGTATTACTGAAGACTGTATTATCTCTAGCTTGTCATCTATGACGTCTTCCTTCGTACCCGGGCCTGATAATATACCTAGTTGCATCCTTAAAATGTGTTCGATTTCCCTATCTAAGCCTTTATCTCGGTTATTCTTTATATCGAGTGAAACTTGTAGCTTTCCTGATATTTGGAAGGAGTCTTTTATTATTCCGCTTTTTAAAAAGGGTAGCAAATCGGATATTTCTAACTACCGTGGCATTGCCAAACTTTCGGCAATACCTAAGCTGTTTGAGAAAATTATTTCGTCTTCCCTTCAACACCTATCCAGATCCACTATTTCTCCTTGTCAGCATGGCTTCATGAAAGGTCGTTCGGCGCTTACTAACCTTTTAGAATTGACTACCCTTGTACACCATGGCTTCCGTAAAAAGTGTCAAACTGATGTTATTTATACTGACATTAGCAAGGCTTTCGATACGGTTGATCATTCTATGCTTCTCATGAAACTTAAAATCATGGGTTTTTCCCCGAAACTATTGTCTTGGTTAAAGTCGTATCTTATTGGCAGAACCCAAAAGGTGTCTTTTCGTTCCTCGATATCTAAAACTGTTCGAGTTACGTCAGGTGTCCCCCAAGGCAGTCATCTAGGCCCACTGTTATTTACCTTGTTTATAAATGATTTGCCTTTGGCCTTGGTTCATTCACGCGTGCTCATGTTTGCGGATGACGTCAAGATTTGTTATTCCTATAATGATCTTTCTTTCCAACAGTACTTGCAATCAGATCTCGATGCGTTCTGTGATTGGTGTCACGTTAATAAATTACACCTTAATGCCTCGAAGTGCTCTTTTATGACTTTCTGTCGTTTGTCGCCGTTCCTAGCTCATTACTCTATTAAGTCTGTTCTGTTAGATTGTGTACCATCAGTCAAAAACTTAGGCGTTATGTTTGACCCAAAACTTTCATTTAATGTTCATATATCTTAAATTGTCAATAGAGCATGCAGTCTTCTTGGCTTCATTAAACGTTGGGCCAAAGAATTTGATGATCCATATGTGACAAAGGTTTTATACTCTTCGTTAGTTCGCCCTACTCTAGAATATTGCTCGCCAGTGTGGAACCCTCAATATGATGTTCACCAGCGTAGTATTGAATCGGTACAGAAGCAATTCCTTAAGTTCGCGTTACGCGGTCTTAATTCGGACCCGAGTCTTCGCCTACCTTCTTATTCTGACAGACTTCTTCTTATTAATCTTCCTTCACCTTACAGCCGTAGGCTCGTATTTGGCATTCTCTTTCTCCATAAACTAGTCAACGGTGAAGTCATTTCTACCAATTTACTAGATACGCTATATTTTTGTGTTCCGTCACGTCGGACCAGAAAATTTTTTCCTATTCACCTTAATCGATGTCTGACTAACTATTCTCTTCACGAACCTTTTCGTGTTCTTTGCCAATCTTTTAACAACCTTTCTCACCTTATTTCTCCTCATTTATCTGTCACTTCTCTTCGCGCTATACTTTTTAATTATCTACAGCGAAACCATTGATAATATTCAGGACTGGATATTGGATTGGCTGCAACTCATTGGCTGACCACATTGGCTGTGAATCGGGGCATAGCTGGCACCTTGTTGCAAATAAAACACCTCCACCGGGTCGGGGATGTTTAGTTGTGCATAAAGCTAAGCTACCTTCGTATATTAATTATTATCTCTATTTTAGCTTAAGCTTTTTCTGCTGATTTAGTTGACGTAAATAAATAAATAAAATAAAAATAAAATTAACATTAAAATTCCCATCATTGCTGTCAACAAGGAACAGAATCAATACATTGGACTCTCAAGAGCTGATTTGGAACAATGCCATGAGATCAACAACGAGCAATATATATGTTTTGATAAACAAACGACGTTTACAGCTAATAGCAACTGTGAATTCCAGCTATTCAAAACCACAAAATCATCAACTTGCCAAATACAACACACAAACAGGTCATTCTTGTGGTACGACATGTATCATAAAAACCAGTGGATTTTTGCCACCTCCAGACCAATTGAACTCGCAGTGACCTGCGACGATAATATACAAAGTGTCACTATCAAGAAGACTGGATTGTTAACTCTAGACCCGACGTGTACAGCAAGGAGTTCTGCTATACGAATAACAGGTCACCGTATCACTACGACAGACACAATGAAATTGTCATATGTTCGATTTGGCAACTTCAGCACTGGCCCAACAAAAGGAGCGCCAACAACAACAATACCATTGGTTCTTGTGATGGTATATGGAATCAGGAGATGCTCCCAACCCCCAAGACACAATGGTCCAGAGCAGACAACCGTGAGGATCGTCAATCCTATGCCGACTCCCGCTGCAGCAAACCCAGCCCCCAGCAATTTTGCGGTCAACGTTGGATAACGTTGAACAGGTGTTCAACGGCCGGGAGTATGTTGGTGTTTAGATTACCAATTGTAGCTACATCGGGTGTGCATCGCTGTGTCTTTGGCCCCCATCTCTACCTTTGTAATCTCACTCCGAAGTCCACCCAATTTATGTGTTGGTTGCGACGACTATTAGTCACTGGTTTATCTGCTAGTGCCTATTTGCTTATAAATAAATAAACAATAAAATACATTCAAGAAATACTAACGTCCTTCATTGAACATCTCGTATTTCTATTTTAAAATCTGTTACTTTCTTATCATTAATTTCTTTACACGAAATACTATAACCATAGGTCCCAATCAGTTTAATCTACTGAAATATATGAACGAATGAACTCGTTGAAGGTCCTATGACTTCTTTCAACGGTACCTAATGTCTGGTGGTGTGCTGTAATGTTATATTATCTATTTTTAAATATTTGCAAAAGTCATTTATAATGGATTTTTTTTATTTTGTTTCCATGTCCGTAATTAACGTCTTCATTGGACCGTACTTGAGAATAAAAAATTCGGCTTTGGCTTTTGCTACAGTTGTTGCACTTTTGTTGCGATTGCGTATTCATTCGCATTTTCCGAACGTGGTAGTGGACCAATTGTGTTTACTATCACTCTGTCAAACGCATATTGTGGAGTTTCGGGTATGATCATAGGTTATCTGGTATGTTTCGTTGTTTTCGACGTCTGGCATTTTGGACATTTACTTGTGTACTCTTTTACATGTTTAGTCATGTTTTTCCAAAATTAATGTCTCTTTATTTTTGATATCGTTTTAGTTATGTCTGTATGACCTCCTTGAATTGGATCGTCATGGAATGTAGACAATATAGCTTATTTTTCTTTTTCATTATATATTTGGGTCACCGACTTCAGTAGCGCTACTCTTAATGATTTTTCATTTTTATTGCAAATATTTTTAAAAGTATCTATTGAAATTGATTCAAAGATCTTTTCGCTCGGTGCCACTTTTAGTTGGCTGATGTATCGGCTTGCCGGTGTATCGGCTTGCCATTCAAGCCTTTGGAAAAACTGTATAAATCGCTAAGATTAATTCTTGCTACAACTGTTTTTCCATGTTTTAATATACATGTGGAATCTGTTATTCGCAAGGTCACTACTTTTCGTACCTCGTCATTTGTGATGAATTCGTATACGTTGGGCCTATAAGCATTTTCAAGACTTTGCCTTGGCAATAGTTCTTGTTTATTTTCTGCGCAGAAATTGTTTTGTCTACTTTGGTGCCTGGTAGTGAATTTCAGGACTTTGTTTTTGACATGAACAATTATATCTGATATTGTTATCCTTAACAGGGCGTCTGCCACAAAATTATCTTTCCCTCTCAGATACTCTACAGTCAAATCATATTCTTCTAATTCGAGTCGCATACGTGTTAATTTTGAACTTGGGTTTACCATAGAAAATAAATAGGTCAAAGGTTTGTGATCAGTTTTAACAGTAAAGTGTTTGCCATAAATATATGGTCGAAAATGTGTTATTGCCCAATGTATTGCTGCTAATTCTTGTTCCGTAATACTCTTCTTGCTTTCACCTTTAGTGAATCCTCGTGATGCATATGCAACTGGGAACTGGAGTCCATTATAGTTTTGAGTTAAAATTCTTTGCTTAAATCTGGGTACTGTAATAAATTTGGTTCAACAAGTTTCTTTTTTAAAAACTGGAATGCTTTTTCACACTCTGTTGTCCATTCAAATTGGACATTCTTTTTACATAATCTTGTTATGTGCCGTGAATAGTCGGTGAAGGTTTTTATAAAACGTCTATAATAATTGCAGAATGCACGAATTTTTTGTCATCTGGTAAGATTCCATTATCTGTGCACCTGTGACCTGAAAAGGTCACTTCGTGCATAAAAAATTAACATTTTTCTGGGTGTAATTTGAGATTGTGTTTTCTACAAAGTTTGAAGGTTGTCAGGACAACAAATAACGATTAAATCATCCATATAAAGGAAGACTTGCGAAGGCTCAAGGCCTGAGAATTCTATTGTCATCATTCTCTGAAATGAATTAAACGATATTTTTAAACCAAATGGTAATCGCGTGAAGCGATATGCACCATTTCTTGTTGAAAAAGACGTAATATTTTTTAAGTTTTTCTCAAGTTCAATTTGATGGAAACCTGACATTAAACCAAGGCATAAAAAATATTTAGCTCGATTTATTACTCCTTCTCCTATGTCTGGAATAACTATAGTTCTCTTTGTATGGAAGTCATGAAAGACATCAGAATTTTCTTTTATAATTGAAATATCTGCACCTGTATCAATCAGAAATGTTAAATTTTTATTTGTTGCAAAATTTTTGAATGATACGAAATTATTGAGACTCAAGTTAACCGGATATATTTTGTTATTTAACACTGAGTATCTGGAGGTGTCTGGGAGTTTCCCGAAGTAGTATCTTGTGCTATCCTAATGCTAGAGTTGTAACCTCCATTTTGGCGATTATTTCCTCTATTGTTGTTTCTGTTAGTGCCTCTGTTATTACCTTTATAACTGTTGTTGTAGTTATTGGTATTATTCTGGCCATTATTGCGATTGTTATTATAATTGTTATAATAAACGCGACCATTATTACCACGGCCTCTCTGTGGGCGAACAACACTGAGTTTGGATTTCCAGTTATTTCGGTACTACATTGTAAGTACTTTGTGACTTGGCTTCATTCATTGTTTTGAAATTTCCAGCGTCAAGGATAGTTTTTAGTCTGCCATGCTCACAATTTTTAGCAATTGTGTTGATATCTTCTTTAGTGCTGAATATATCAGCATGATCAGGTGATAGACCCTCGTCAATATACGAAGCTTCCAAGAGCTTTCGTAAATTGTCAATTTCTGAGGTAAATTTATCTGCTGTTTTACCCTTTTAGGTTACCTTTGACAGTTTTGCTTTAATTACATCGGATGTTTCACCGACTATAGTTTCTTGCAATTTCTTTATTATTGATAATTGTGGTTAAATTTTTGACTTTATATAGCGTTGAGCCAACAATTTTTGACTTTATGACTTCAACAGCTATATCTTCGAATGAACCTTTTGTTAAGTTTACCAACTTCAAAGCTGTTATGAATCTTTGAAGGTGTAACTTTTGTCCATTAAACTCTGAAATGGCATTCGATATGTCCTTAATATAGGCCCTTTGGGCAATTGCGTCAGACATAATATGTATTTTTGTTTCAATGATGCTTAAATTTGTGTACAGCTCTTCCTCCTGTGCTATTTCATCATCTTCTTCCGACAATGTTAATAGTGCAGGGATGGTTAGATCGTTTAGATCACCTTCTTTTATATCTGTACCGTCATCTGAGTCAGAGTCTTCATCATCCTCTAAATCTATGACTTGTTCGTTTACCGCTTCCTGTTCTTCCCTTGGATTTGTTATTAGGGGTGTATTCAGGATTGCCGGTATAAATATATCCAATTGATACTTTGTTTTGATTGTCATTAAATTTGAACGTAACTTGATTAAAAATTTTGATATTCTCGACCAGTTCGTTTTATCTATTTTTTTCTTATTATCATGCACTAGTTGTCTTGCTTCATTAAAAGAATCAACCAGAATTTTTGCATGTTTTTTCAAAGTATCATTTTGGATTTTTCTTTTTTGACTTATACTTAATTTCCTTAATGTCACGGAGTTTGAGAATTAATTTTTTTCTTTCCATTCCTAAAATTTCCTTTTAAGTAATATTTTGCTTTTGATCATGCTCTCATGATATCTATATCAGGTGCAAAAGTATGTTTTTGTAAATGCGAATTTTTTTTTTGTTATTTATGTATTTTTATATTATGTTTTGCTTACTGCCTCAGTTCCTCATTTAGATAGAAACGAAATGTGCCTGCTGCGTTGGAAAAACAGCATGCATATAGTACTGTGAGAATGAAACTCATCTGTACCCTAGAGCTTCCTTGAACTGGGAAATCTTCTCCCGTTATATTAAGGTAAGCTGACCTAACTTGTACCATGTTTATTGGGTTTTGCGGTGAGTTAATTTCTTCGCTCCTAAAAACCTCAATTAAATCTTGGACAATGCTGGGATGCCTATCGTTTATTCTTCCAAAATACCTATCAAGAGTGTCCATTTTTTCTATATATCATCTTTTATTCAAAATTTTCTTGATTTATAATTGCTGGTATGCATATTTTTTTTTAGACCTTATCTAGATCATAAGCTTGGATTAGAGCTCTTTTAGTTATAGATTTATTGTGCAATAGGTAAGCCTTATAATGCATATGTGCACAATATTATGGCGTGGCAAAATTTTTATACATACAAAATGTGCGCATTTACTAAGCAAATATACATACCAAATATGGTGCCTCGAGCTGCAATACTTTTTGAGATAAACGTTTTTTTTTTAATTGCGGGGCCGGAAAGGGCAAAAATACATACCAAATATGGTGTCTCTAGCTACAATTGTTTTTGAGATAAACGTTTTTTTTTTTTTGAATTGCGGTGGCGGAAAGGAGCGTGAAATAAACTTTATCACTTTACATGCTACATGAGCCTACATACCAAATTTGGTGGCTCTATCTCTTATAGTCTCCGAGATCTACGCGTTCATACGGACGGACAGACGGATACTGATCAAGAATATATATACTTTATGGGGTCGGAAAAGCTTCCTTTTGCCTGTTACATACATTTTGGCGACTTTAATTCACCATTTCACCCTATGGGTGTATGGTATAATTATTAGATAAAGGGAAGATAAGGCTTGCGCATTTCTGCGGTCCCCTTGCTTTTCTTCGCTCTTTGGCGTTCGGCTTTTAACTGGATGATACGCTCTATGCGGCGTTGTCGGTCTTGCTCCGTCTTGTAACGTGCAACGAACACGTGTAGGCTAGTTGTTGTATCTCAGCTAAGGTGTGCACGCGGTAAGGAATTCCGGCTACTGGTTCGTCGGCCACGAGTGTGGGTTGTTGTTTTTATTTCCTTAGGCTGAGGCCTACCGCTTATTATTACAATAAATGCGTGCTTGCGAATGCCAAAACTAAACCGGAGAATCCACAATACCAGAAGAAAGAAAGAAAACAGAAAATATCCTCCATTATCGTCAACAACAAAAAAAAACACACGAGATTCTTTAGATGGTCTAGAGGACTCCTATCTGCCCACCCTTCCTTGGCCTTGCATGTACTAAAAAAAAGGAAATCGTTGCAAGACCCCTTGTGTGTGAAACCTTAACTCTATCTACGGAGTAGCCTGCAGGAGATCAAACAACAACAGATTTTAAAAAGACATTATAAAATAATTTATTAACACTAACAGCATATACTAAAATTTATCTTAATTATGGACAAGCATGCTTATAAGTGGAAACTGACAAAAAAATTTGATCCAAGTAAAAGATTAGGAAATACATTATCCCAATAAACGAGGTACTAATTGTATTACTTAAAGCTAAAAGAAAGTTGACAAAAAAAATTGACCTATGGCTGTGAAAAAAACTGGATTGTCAAGCGTAATTAGTAAAATAGAACCGAACAAAATTCGGGGACTTAGGGGTTGGTTTTTTCTTTTCTTAACTTTTCTGTTCGATCATATCTCCAATAACCTTCATAGAAGAGACAATTATGGCCGAAGGGGAGTATGGTGGGGCGGTCTGACTTTTTTTCTTTTAAATAATTCTCTCTTTAATTTTTCTTTTCCCACTTTTTTTTCTGAGTTTTTTTTCTCTTTTTTTTCTGTGGCCAGTTTACGCCATGTTCAAACAAAATTTTAATATCGTAATGGGTCCATCGATGAAGCGCTTCTCGATCTGCTGGAACAGCTAAAACATATTGTTCACCAAAGGAGAAAAATCACAAGAAAAAAAAATCGAAAAAAAACCACAGCTGATCAGAATTTAGGTCAAGTTCATTACTCAGGTTCCACTATCCTAACACGATCCACAAATTACTCCCGCTTATACCATTCTCTTAAAATGTTACTTTTGCTTCTCTCTTTTCTTTTGACTTTGACTTTTTTTTTTTCCTTGGGTATCGAAAGAGACGGTAATAAGCGGTACTTTTTTTTTCTTTTCGCGACACAAATCCGCTACACAGCCATCAGCCACTTATTTTTGCATTTGGGAACTTGCTTAGGGGTACAGTTAGATTTTAGATTTTTTTCTTTTTTTTTTTTCATACAGACAAAACTTTAGATTTTATACAGACTTGATCTTTTTTTTTCTACTTTAAACTTTACACTTTTCTTTTCTTATATACTTATTTTTTTTTTTTCTCCTCTTAAGGAGTTAACTGCACATATGTATGTAGATAGGTATGTAGGTATTACTTTTTTTCTGATCGCGCTGGGTATTTATATATGTAATTTTTTCTGATCTCGCTGGGTGTTTAGGTATTACTTTTATATAATTTTTTTAATTGTTTTTTTTTGTTATACATAACCTCCCCGCAGGCAGGTTACCCCCGTCGTTGGGCTGCGATCGCGGGGCTCCGTTCTTTTTTTTGTTGTATTCTCGCCCGACGTTTGGCTGCTACTAACTCCGCTCCCATAAATCACCACACTCCAGCCTCTCCCAAAAATATTTGCGAATTATGCGTTAGGTGGCCTCTCTAATATCGCATCTGGTTGGCCACTGTGACGTCATTTATTAGTTATGTTGGGAAATTTATATGCCTATGAAAAAGGACTTTGAATTTTTTTCTGCCAGCGCTCACGCAATTTTTTTTTCTTAATTTTTTTTTTCCCTTACCTTTTTGTATTTGCAGATTTAAAAAAAAACGAAATAAGTTGCAATCTGCAATCTTTCGATTGCTTCGGGTAATTTACTTTAATATAAAATATATGTATGTAGGGTAGAAAAAAAAACAATTGTAATTTCTTATCCTTTTGGATTTGACTTGTTGCCAGGCAGATTTTTTTTTGTGAAAAAAGTATGGCGACCATATCGCTTTCTTTCTAGTTTTTTTTTTTTTCCCCCCCCGGATAATTCCTCTCACTTTTGATGCTGACCTATCCTAGCTCTCCTTCCAAGGTCTCTCTTTACCCTTTGGCCTCATGCCCCCTTCCAAGAGAAACAAATGTACCCAAACGAAACTATGGCATACTCTAGGGCGGGGCATATAAACGCCTCTCTCTCCAACAGCTACAAGATACACATTTCAGTCTTCAGGGTGGCCAGTAAGTCTACTTCCAGGCCCTTCTGCTGGAGTAGTTTACGTACTTGGCCTCCTCTTTTTGTTGTCCACTTGGTTGGTTTTTCGTTACGTGCCCGGTACTGAGCTATTGTGAGAGGGCGAGTTCCATCGTTGGGATACAATTCTAACGTTTCCTCTAGCGTCGGAGCGTCCCTTTGCTCGTTGTTCATCCGAGGTTTTTATTTCTTTTTATGTATATTTTTTTGTTATTGTTGTTGTAGTAGCATTTGATGTAGTTGTTGTTTTTTTTTTTTTTTTCATCCATTTACTATTATCATAATAATAATTATTATACCCTTGCAAAAAAGGTATATTAATTTTGGTCAGAAGTGTGCAACGCATAGAACGAAGCATCTCAGACCATATAAAGTATATATATTCTTGATCAGCACGACGAGAGGAGTTCAAATAGCCATGTCCGTCCGTCCGTCCGTCCGTCTGGATCAACGCGAACTCCTCCGAGACCGTAAGAGCTACAGAGCTCAAATTTGCACGTAGGCTTGTATATACTGCAGGCGTTGTATATCTCGGATTCAGCCGGATCGGACCGCTATATCATATAGCTCCCATACAAACGACAAAGTCACGAACAGTGACTTTTCTCAATAACTTCGTTACTTTTTAAGCTATTGTCGTGAAATTTAATGTAAGTAAGTTTGTTGTAACTATAAACGACTGTGCCAAATTGGTCAAGATCGGGTGACTATATCATATACCACCCATAGGAACGATCCGTCGAAAACAGTGACTTTTGTCAGTAAGTTCATTACTTTTAATGCAATTGCTTTCAAATTAATTCAAATTTGGCAGTTAAATATATCTGTTAATGACTGTGCCGAATTTGGTAAAGATCGGGTAACTATATCATATAGCTCCCATAGGAACGATCGGTGGAAAACAGTGACTTTCATCAGAAAGTTAGCTATATCCTATGCTAAGATTGAAGGCCGTTTTTTCGCAAACATTACCCTTTTTAGATAAAACAGTTAGTTTAGATAAAAGATTTACTAACAAAATTGCAAGGGTATACAAACTTTGACGCGGTCGAAGTTAGCCCCGGCCCTCTGGTTTTTTTGATCTCATGTCTTGGTTGTTGTTGTTGCTGTTTTTTTCTACCGCTATAGCAGTTCGTCTTCTGCTTGTTGTTGTTGATAATAAATGTTGCCGCGTTTATATAAAATTATATTATTATAAATTATATATTTTTTTTGTGCAGCTTCTTTGTCATGTAAAGAAGGCAAGGACCGGGTTCCTTTAGATTTTAATAATTTACTGAGTCGCACACGTCAGTGTCTCTTCATTGTATTTTTCAGATTGATTCTTTATTAAAAAGTATTCTTTTGCTTAAGCTAAGCCTTCATATATATAATAATGCTGCGACTTATGCGACAGCTACAAAAGAGAAGTAGAGTGTCAGTACATACATACATATTGTTGGAGCCCGTGCAACAAAATGCTTGGTCAGCGCTCACACGCTGGACTGGCTTTAGCTCATGTTACGCTTGTGCATACAGTGCTTATGTGAATATATGTATGTGCATATACAAATGTACATACATATAAGATCATGCTTAGCTGTATATTTATGTGAATATGTTTATATGCATACATCCATGTATACATAAAAAACATAATCAGGTGCACAATTATATTTTAATGCGTATATTTTTAATTGTTTATACTTGGAACAAAGCTTTACAAGTTGAGCTCTTTGTACTAAATGATTTTTGGTATAAATATACTACATTGCTGCGTACAAATTGTTGTTGCATGTGTTCAATTAGAAGCGCTTTCTTCTCGCGCTCTCGTCTGATGCCTACCCGCGACTCAGTGATATATGTTTTTGTGTTTTATCATTAGTGTCTTCTTGTGCATTCCTTTTACTCTTCAGTTGTGAAGGCTTAATCTGCACATTAATTAGTTCTGTGTCAGAACTGGTCAGTATATTTTTATTCACAAATTTTGTTTCCCTTAAACTTTTATTTATGCCTTCTTTGAATTAAATTAAATTTAAAAATTCGTGTTAAGTGTGCAGGTTACTCACGTAGAATCAAGGAGTCTATTGCTAAAGGAGGTGGCTTAAAATATGGATGTGACGCTTGCCGGGAGGTCGAGAATGAGATGCGGTTATTTATGAGGCGGACTAGAGATAGCTTTGTCATTTTGAGGGCTGGTTTTAACAAACTCCAAGCGGGATTTACTGCAGTGGATACTCAGTTCAGAAGCTTAACGGCTATAATGTAGTAAATGGGGTTAGTGAGGAATTACCGGTATCACCTGACAATAATCTCTAAAAAACAATGCCTATTGTAGTGTCCGATTTGTCCAGGCAATTACTCATTCCAGTGGAAATTGCCGATAGTTCTAAAAGTATCGAGGGCCCCGTAAACAAGTTGACTGCTGCAGTGGGTGACTCGTCCAAAGTTGCTGCTACGGCTGACGCTTCGGGACCGCGGCCTCTCGCTGGCATACCACCAAAGAAACATATATTTGTTTCTAGGCTAGACCCTGCTGTCACATCTGACGATGTAATAGCCTATAATCGGAAGAAACTTATCGTCTCGAATATTGCGGTGGAAAAGTTTAAATTTTCGTTATCTCGGGACATTTCGTTCTTTAACATTAGTGTTTCTGCCAATATCTTTGATATTATATGTCGAGAAGATTTTTGTCCGAAGCATATAAAAGTTAAGGAATATACTGTAAAGAAAAAAAATCGGCTTCTTTATCATATGAAAAAATTTAATTTTTTAATTTCCTCGAAGCCCCATACCAATTGGCTCTCCCGATTGATCGTGTCACCCCAGAGGAAGTCAGACTCGAAATCGACTGCCTTAAGATGAAGAAAAGCCCTGGGTATGATGGCATCGACCCAGTCATCATCATGTGTTTACCGCCGTCAGTGATTCAGCTACTTGTCAATATACTCAACATGATCTTTGATCTCTGCCACTTTCCCACCCAATGGAAGTGCGTAGAGATTATAATGATTCCGAAACGGGGAAAACCGGAGCATGGCCTTGCCTTGTACCGTCCAATCAGTCTGCTGGTATTCGAAAGAATATTTTTGGCCAGAGTATTGCCACTACCGGACGAAGGTAACATGGTCCCTGAACACCGATTTGGGTTCCGACGACATCATGGTATCCCAGAACAATGTCACCGTATTGTTTGGAAGGTCCTTGGCTCCTTCCTAAACAAACTCTACACCTCCACTGCCTTCTTAGACATTTAACAGGCTTTCGACCGTGTCTGGCACGACGGGCTTCTGCACAAGCTTAAGGTGTTGCTAGCTACTCCTCACTTCATGGTTCTGAAGTCCTACCTCGAAGACAGACGCTTCTACGTCAGGAGCGAGAGCTGCACGTCCGGAATTAGGTGCATATTTGCGGGCACACAGGGCAGTGTGCTGGGTCCCATCCTGTACACCTTGTACACCGCAGATATGCGAGTGGTACAAGACGATCATCTTCTATCTGGAGTACCTCAGGGTAGTCATTTGGGTCCTTTGCTATTCACTCTTTTTATAAATGATCTTCCATTGGCAGTGTCACAATCTCGGGTGCTTATGTACGCGGATGATGTTAAGCTTTACCTCAGTTTTAAAGACATATCGTCTTCTTGCCTACTTCAATCGGATCTTAATGATCTTCTAAATTGGTGTGAAACCAACCTACTAAACCTTAACGGCTCTAAATGTAAAGTTATGTCTTTTTATAGATGCACTTCATACTGAGCAACTTATTATCTTAACGACACTGCCTTAGAGCGGTTAGATATTATCAATGACTTAGGTGTTCAATGGACCATAAATTAACCTTTAATCCTCATATTTCTGCTACAGTTAGTAAAGCTATGAATGTTCTTGGGTTTGTGAAACGATGGTCAAAAGAGTTTGACGATCCGTACACAACCAAACTTCTGTATACTTTATTAATCAGTCCTGTCTTAGAGTACGGATCTTGCATATGGTCACCTCAATATGAGACGCACCAAAGTAAAATTGAATCTGTTCAAAAGCAATTTCTGCTATTTGCTCTTCGCGGTCTAAATTGGGATCGCAATGTCAATTTGCCATCATACTCCAGTAGGCTTCTTTTAATCAATCTTCCTTCATTAATTAATCGTAGAGTAATGCTTGGTGCTATCTTTATTTATAAACTTTTAATAGGTGAAACAGACTCTCCTGAGCTATTGATCCAGTTAAACCTATCTGTACCCCGTAGACCTACTAGAAATTTTATTCCTCTATCTTTAAAACATTGTAGTTCTAACTATTCTTTGCATGAACCTTTTCGAGTCCTATGTTCCGATTACAATCTTCTGTATCCCGTAATCAGATCAGAAGCCTCTCTTTCTCTTGTAAAAACTATTCATTACGAGCTATTTAGCTCGTAATTAGCTGTAGTTAATCATATTTTTTATTGTTTGTCCGTTATACTTGTATTTGTCCACGCGATCGTGCCGTCCGATATACGGCTGCGCCCCACGGTCGGTCGGGCGGGAGGTGGACAGCGCTCTGCTTGGGCTCGCGCCAAACAGTGTATTTCCTGGTGTCGTATGGGCCACTTGAACGTACTTCGCATTGTACGCGTCAACGTCCAGACAATAATTGCCACATATACAGACGATACTGCGTTTCTCGGCTCTGTTTCGTATCCATCGGTGGAATCGAGTCTCATCCAGGAACAAGAAGGTATTCAGCTCTGGGGCACGGCGTTCGATTCAATCGTTGAAATCCTGCAACAAATTCAGAGCAAGCTACTCCGCAGATATATCGAAGCGCCTGCCTTCGTGCGAAACTCCGTGATTCACATAGACCTCAACATCCCGTCGATCAAGAGTGAAATCCGACAATATTGCACTCGATACTGCTCCAGGCTGGACACCCACGTAAACACACTGGCCCTTAACCTGCTTGACAATAAAAAGATGCCACCCTCTTGATCTTGCAGCGGCAAGTGCTATTCGTATAAAAATTTTTCTGATTTTAATGAAATTGCTAAAAAGTTTAATTTAAGTTCGTGCCAATGTATTCACTGTAATTCTTGACAAACATTTTATCTTCGCTTTACCCTGTCATGTTATATTCACCATTTCTCATATTTGCTTATTGTAACCTTAGGATAGTTCGCAAATATATCAAGAACATGTTTAAACAACAACAAAAAATTCTTATACCCAAGAGATTGAGTTTGTCGGTGTTAAAGTAAATTTTATAACTTGTACCTAGAATCCACCATCCTCAGACATTTTGGTCTATTTAAATCATTTAGAGGCTATTCAGTTTGTTTCCTTTTTAGTTTCCAATCAAGACTTGATCATAGTTTTAGGTGATTTTCATTTACCTGCTTTAGCATGTCACATGACTTTATTGATGGTCTTCTAGGCTTATCTTTATCCCCAGTCAACCCTGTCTTAAATTCTAACACAGTAAAAATCTGGGGAGCGATCGTTATATAGAATAATAGTAGTAGTTGCAGTAGTAGTAGAAGTCCCTCGTAGTTGTAGCAGGGAGTGAGTTGATGTTGTTCCGAAGCAATTAGTAGAACGACTGAGAGTACAGCTGTTAACATTGCGACGATAACAGCTTCTTAGAGATGGGTCACATACATAACACTAGGATAGAACCATTTGTTCTTCCCGAAGATAAATTTCATCCTACATTAAATTTAAAAATTGATCTGCACTTTTTATCACCATTACTTGGTTGAAGTCAGTTACGACTAATTAGGTGCTTTCGTAAGACTGACATTGCCAGCCTTAATAAAAACATAATTACTACCGATTGGTCTTATCTGTACAATTGTAGAGATATGAACTCAGCTGTTCGCTTTTTTTATGATGTCTGCCCCATCTATCACAATTACTTGCTTCAAGTGAGTTAAGTCTAACTTAGCCTTAATGAAAACATTATTACTACCGATTGGTCTTATCTGTACAATTGTAGAGATATGAACTCAGCTGTTCGCTTCTTTTATGATACTCTGAATTCACTCTTTGATATTTGTGTGCCTCTTGGTAGGCAAGAGGAACTTTACAAACGTCCCTAGTTCTCTCGAGAGGTATCCAATTTGAAAAATGTGAAGACTCGATGTTAAAAGAAGTTTCATAAATCAGATTACGCTCTGTATACAGTCGCTCGTTCAAAACTCATGAAGCTTAATACACAATGCTATAAGAAGTTTCTTCAGCGGTGTAAGCTTTAGTTTTCTTCTGACCCTAAACAATTTTATACTTTTGTTAATTCTAAACGTAAGACCTCTGGGTACAAATCTTTTTTGTCTATTCAAAATTGATGAATAATAAACCACTGTGTTTAATATCTCATAAGAACTTAACTTTATTTTTACTTTAACTGTGCTGAACTATGTCTGTCACTGCTAGAACAAGTCTTGATCGTTCGTTTGCTTGCTTATTACTACCTTCAATTCTTATGCAACTACGTAGGTCACATAGGTTTATAAAAAGAGACAGAGAGCACCAGACTGGCGGCAGCAAATTCCAGAAAAACTTTTAAAAGACAAGAACATAAGCATTGTAAGATGTGCAAGATCATTCACGAGTATGACAATACTTAGAAATGTAAATAAAATGAGAATTGGTCCTCAACATTCCATTTATGTTTGTATGTACTGACACTCTCCCTCTCTTTTGCAGCTGTCGCAGTAGTATTTTGTAGATGTCGCATTAGTATTAGTATCGAATTTAAGTGTGCCAAACTGGATTCCACAAGGTAGAAAATTACGGGAAATAATCGAGTTTTTCAAATTTTGGGGGCGGAAAGAGGCGTGGCAAAATCTTTATACATACAAAATGAGCGCATTTACTAAGCAAATATACATACCAAATAGTTTTTGAGATAAACTTTTTTTTTTAATTGCGGGGACGGAAAGGGGCGTGGAAAATCTTTGTACATACAAAACGTGCGCATTTACTAAGCAAATATACATACCAAATATAGTGTCTCTAGTGGTTTCGCTGTAGATGATTAAGAAGCATAGCGCGAAGAGAAGTGACAGAAAGATGGGGAGAAATAAGTTGAGAAAGGTTGTGAAAAGATTGGCAAAGAACACGAAAAGGTTCGTGAACAGAGTAGTTAGTCAGACATCTACTAAGGTGAATAGAAAACCAGAGGGCCGGGGCTAACTTCGATCGCGTCAAAGTTTGAATACCCTTGCAATTTTTTTGGTAACTCTTTCCTTAGCTATAGCCATCTAGGTGAAATAAGTTTTATCTAAAGAGGCTAATGTTTGCGAAAAAACGGCCTTTAATTTTAGCATAGGATATAACGAACTTTTTGATTAAAATAACTGTTTTCCACCGATTGTTCCAATGGGAGCTATATGATATAGTCACACGATTTTGATCAAGTTCGGTACAGTCATTAACAAATATATTAAAGAAACAAATCATTAATTTGAAAGCAATCGCGTCAAAGGTAACGAAGTTATTGACAAAAGTCACTGTTTTCGATCGATCGTTCCTATGGGAGCTATATAATATAGTCATCCGATCAAAATTTGGCATAGTTGTTAATATGTGTAATAAACTTACCAATATTAAATTTCAATAGCTAAGAAAATAACGAAGTTATTGAGAAAAGTCACTATTCGTGACTTTGCCGTTTGTATGGGAGCTATATGATATAGTCACCCGATCTTGATCAAATTTGGCACAATTATTAATAAGAACACAAAACTGACCAATACCAACTTTTATGACAATTGCTGATAAAATAACGAAGTTATTGAGAAAAGTCACTGTTCGTGACTTTGTCGTTTGTATGGGAGCTATATGATATAGCGGTCCGATCCGGCTGAATCTGAGATATACAACGCCTGCAGTATATACAAGCCTACGTGCAAATTTGAGCTCTTTAGCTCTTACGGTCTCGGAGGAGTTCGCGTTGATCCAGACGGACGGACGGACATGGCTATTTGAACTCGTCTCGTCGTGCTGATCAAGAATATATATACTTTATATGGTCTCAGATGCTTCGTTCTATGCGTTGCACACTTTTGACCAAAATTAATACACCCTTTTTCCAAGGGTATAAAAGGTTCTGGTCCGACGTGAGGGAACATAAAAATATAACGTATCTAGTAAATTAGGCTATCAAGAAAAACATCTTGAGATGAAGGAATTAAGAAAGATCGATTATCATCAACAAGCCAAGAAATATTAGGCAAGTTAAAATCACCTAAAACTATAAGAAAATCACGATCTTTAAGATGACTAAAAATAGTGCATCAGCATGGTCCATGTAGATAAAACAGAGGAGTTGAGCCAAGTTTTAGAAAAAGCTAATGTGTCAGCCGACAAAGTTTGGCTATCACAGAACAGTTTCGAGAGCTTGGTAAGAAGTCCTCTAACATTTTGATAATGAATGCAAAGACTAGACGTTATTAGTTTTTTGAAGCAGAAGAAAAATTAGAGAGGTGGACGGGCAACGGACGGGAGCGCTTATTGGGCGCAAACTCGTGTACAACTAGGCTCTCTGGCCAAAAATTAGGGTCGACCATAGCTGAGAAATACTCATTTGGTACTGCAATTTCGAAAGAGGAGATTTCGCGAGGCCTAGAAAACTTAATCTTTTGAATTTGCAATAGTTTTTGAGATAAACGTTTTTTTTTTAATTGTGGGGGCGGAAAGGGGCGTGGCAAAAATTTGAAATAAACTTAAGCACTCTACATACTACATGAGCCTACATACCAAATTTGGTGGCTCTATCTCTTATAGTCTCCGAGATCTACGCGTTCATACGGACGGACAGACGGACATATTTATATCGACTCGGCGGTTGATACTGATCAAGAATATATATATACTTTATGGGGTCGGAAAAGCTTCCTTTTGCCTATAACATATATTTTGGCGACTTTAATATACCATTTCACCCTATGGGTGTATGGTATAAAAATGTTCTTAATAATTGAAAACAGGTCTAAACGACCTAAAAGCAAAAAACGAATTTTTTGGGTTCTCAATAATCCAAAATAGACCACCCAACGGCTAATGTCATTAACAGCGTGAAAATAATAGATCATAGCGAAAATCTAGAAGATATAGGGATATTATTGCTAGCTATTTTAATTTTAGTAGCCATAAATCTGGCTTTGAAGCTATATGCAATGCGTACTAAGGTAATCAAGAAAAGATGTCAGGATAGAGCAGACGGCCTAAACTCGGTTTAAAATGGGTCGAGTAGCACTAAAATATTTTAACAATTATGTTCCATTTCTAAATAGAATTCTACCCGCCTGGGTACACAAACTTTTCGACCAACCCATCGCGACAATTGATCTTTTTGGGAATTAAAAAAAAGACAAGATAAATTTTTTTAAAAAACAATGGCTACTTGGGATGAAATTATAGCAAAAGATAGAATACCACAAACTTATAAGGAAGAAATAACAAGATAAGTCGATAAAATCATTCAAGACAAAATAGTTGAAGCCTCAGTGTCTGAATATAATAGTCCGTCAGAAAAGAAACGATGGCGATTAGTAATAGACTATCGTCAAATTAACAAATAACTATTGTCCGGTAAATTCCCACTACCAAGAATAGATTATATTATCGATCAACTAGGCAGAGTTAAATATTCTTCACCTCTCGATTTAATGTCCGGTTTCCACCAAATAGAATTAGAAGATAAATCGCGAAGCATTACATCATTTTCCACTAGCAATGGATCTTATCAGTTTACCAGACTACCATATGGTCTGAAAATAGCACCAAATTCCTTTCAGAGAATGATGACAATTGCTTTCTCTGGAAACCTAAAGGATATTTTTGACATATGCAAAAAACACAACCTTAAACTGCATCCAGAAAAATGTTCATTCTTCGTGCACGAAGTGACATTCTTGGGTCACAATTGTACTGACAAAGGAATATTGCCAGATGACACCAAAAATGACGTCATTGAAAGATACCCAGTACCAACAGATGCTGATAGTGCTAGAAGATTCGTAGCTTTTTGCAACTGCTACAGACGTTGTATTAATGAAGTAAGTAAGTCGTCTCGCCGAATAGGTATACCATACACCAGTAAAACAAATATTTCAAATTTGTAATAACAAATGCATTTGCCTATTTCAAAAAAATTCTGGTCACATGCTTTTTACAAGCATATCTTAGTATCTCACTCACTCATGCATATGAGCACCCTAGCGCCCCACCCGGCAACGGCCAACTCCGGCCTTATGGAAAAACGTTTATATGCATAACTTGGCTATTTTTTGTCCGATTTTGATCAAATTTGGTATTTTGCTGGGTATTAGTATTAAATTGAAGTGTGCCAAATTTGATTCCATAAGGTAAAAAATTACGAGAGATAATCGAGTTTTTCAAATTGCGGGGGCGGAAAGGGGCGTGGCAAAAATTTGAAACAAACTTGATCACTCTACATTCTAAACGAGCCTACATTCCAAATTTGGTGACTCTATCTCTTATAGTCTCCGAGATCTAGGCGTGTATACGGACGGACGGACGGACGGACAGACGGACAGACGGACGGACAGACGGACATGGCTAGATCGACTTGGCTGTTGATACTGATCAAGAATATATATACTTTATGGGGTCGGAAAAGCTTCCTTCTGCCTGTTACATACATTTTGGCGACTTTAATATACCATTTCACCCTATGGGTGTATGGTATAAAAACTTCGCAGAACATTCACGTCCGATAACACAACTAAGTAAGAAGAATGCCAAAAACGATTTGAGTATCTAAAAAAAAGCTTTAATAGCACCCACACTGCAACAGTATCCCAATTTAAGCAAAGAATTTTGTATAATAACAGATGCTAGCATATATGCATGTGGAGCAGCATTGACACAAACTTAGTTAAAGTAATTAAAGCACTACTGAACAAGAACTAGCTGTGATACACAGGACTATTACTATATGGCAAACACTTCAGAGTCAAAACAGACCATAGACCACAAACGTATTTATTCTCTATGATAAATCCGAGCTCAAAATTAACAAGAATGAGTCTTGATCTAGAAGAATATGAGTTTACAGTAGAATATCTGAAGGGAAAAGATAATTTTGTTGCGGATGCATTATCCCGCATTACGGATCTAAAAAATACAAAAGCAATTGTCCTGAAAGTCACTACTAGGCAGCAAAGTAGAAAATACAATTAGGCACTTACCTAATGATGCTTCTAAGCCCAAAATATATGAAGTACTATGCAATAATGAAGTACGAAAAGTAATGACCTTGCATATAACACATAATTTATGTATCCTCAAATATGGGAAAAAAGTTTTAGCAAGAATTGAGATTGGAGATCTGTACACCAATGGAAATCTCGACTTAGGTCAGTTTTTTCAAAGGCTTGAAAAACAAGTCGGTATACTCGACATCAAACCACTCAAATTGGCACCGAGTGAAAAGATCTTTGAAACATTTTCAGTAGAATCTTTAAAAGAAATGGGCAATAAAATATTGAAAACATTAAGAGTAGCGCTACTCCAACCGGTGACCATTATAGAAAATGATAAATATAAAGAAGCAATATTGTCTACATATCAAGATAATTCTATTCAGGGTGGCCATACAGGCATTACAAATACTTTGGCTAAAGAAAAAAGACATTATTATTGGAAAAACATGACACGTCATGTAAAAGACTACATTAATAAATGTGAAAAATGCCGAGAGTCAAAAACGACGAAGCACATAAAAACACCCTTAGTTACTACAGAAACAGCCATACATGCTTTTGATAGGGTAATAGTAGACACCACTAATATGTGACTTGACGAAATACTTAGTAGCAATTCCAGTTCCCAATAAAACCGCCACGACAAGCTCAAATGCTATTTTTGAAACCTTTATTCTGAGGTACGGTCCAATGAAGACGTTCATTACGGACATGGGAACAGAATACAAAAATTCAATAATAAATGACTTGTGCAAATATTTAAAAATAGACAACATTACGTCTACTGCACACTATCACCAGACCTACCTAGGTACCGTTGAAAGAAGTCATAGGACATTCAATGAGTACATTCGTTTAATATTTCAGTAGATAAAACTGATTGGGATATATGGTTACAATATTTTGTGTATTGTTTTAACACAACTCCTATGTGTCCTTGTATTTGGTAAACAAAACAATTTACCAATTCATTTTAATAGCATAAATAGAATAGAACCTTTATATAACGTAGATGATTATGCTAAAGAAGTTAAGTTTAGTTAGAACTAGCAAATAATAGAGCTAGAACACATGTTACAAGAACATAAGGAAAAACAAAAAAAACTTTTATGACAGTAAATCAGTAGACTCTAAAATGGAAATAGGAGATATAGTTTTCTTAAAAAACGAAACTGGTCATAAGCTTAAACAACATTAAAATTAGAAACCATAAAAAAAAGGTACAAACAAATAGATTAAAAATCTTAAAAAATAATTTTAAAAAAATGTTATGTTTTACTTGTATTATTTACCAAATTCAACCGCCGCCGGGCGCAGACGTGTTTTTTAATGCACTCCGCAAAATTTAGTGTAATAAATAAAAAGACCGCGTTTACAAATATTGTGTAGGGCTCTCAGTCGCCTCAGAGACGCCTATTTACAATCATATTGCTATTAGTTTGTTCTAATAGCAATAAACACTAAGTTGCAACAACAAAGTGAGCACTTTTTTGGAAAAGCCATGTCCACCAATTCGGGCCAAAGCTCTCTCGATCCCCACCAGCAACAGCTACAAGAACTACTTGTACAACAACAACGTGAGCGTCGACTCTCGGTCCAACGCAACAACGCGTACGTTTTGGTGGTGTCGCCGAACCCACTGAATGCTACCGTAAGCAATAACACCGAAAATGCAAGCCACTTAGCAATCAACAGCAATTTACCGTGGAGAGAGCAGTGTGCTTCTCCATCAATATCGATAACTGGGTCACCGATTGCACCGACCAGCACCAGTAACTACTGCAATGTTTGCCGAAGTATTGACCTGCAGTCAGCCACGACAAGAAACCCAACGCCTTCTGTCCAAACCGGAATGGATAGATACATTAAAATAACTAAGCGGAAGCAAAGCCCGCAAAAGAAAAAAAGTGGCAATACGCCGAAAATAACCAAAACAAATGAACGAGTAGCACTTCTAAGCGGGAATCGTTTTCAAATTCTTGCCGATCAGCAAGACGATCAAGCCGGCGCTGTAGATAAAGTTTAATCGGCTAGACCACCCCTTTTATACATCTGTGGAGCCAACTGCAGCGTCCTGATTTCGAAGCAAGTAGAAACAGTAGGGGCAAATAACTTTGTTGTAACCTCTCTCAACAGGGGTAACATAAAAGAAATTAAATGTCAAACCCAAACTGAGGACAATTTCCGCATCATCGAAAAGTACCTCCGTAATGCTAACATCAACTTCTATACCTACCAACTAAAAAGCAGTAAAGGGCTCCAGGTTGTGTTCATGGGGATCGAGCCATCGGTCCCACCTCAAGAAAAAGCAGACGCATTGGCCGAAAAGGGAAGAATCACCGTAGAGGAGCCCCATAAGAGATACCAACCACCTCAGTGTAAAAACTGCCAGGAATACAAACACACCTCTAACAATTGCAATCTTAGGTCAGTGTGTGTTGGCTGCGGCGAACATCATAAAGATGGCATTTGCACCAAGGACAGAAACAACGTCGCACTAAGACTATGCAGTAACTGTGGAGGGAACCACACAGCCAACTACAGGGGATGTCCTGTCTTCAAGGGCGTAAACCCCCAGCTGGACCAAAAATTACATTCAACGCCTCCAAAACTACACCGGACGTATTCTTCGCCAAGGCTGTTAGATCATCTAACAAAACTAACTGATGCGGAATCAAAACCTCCTCAAAAAATGCTAACAGCGTCTCCATGCACAAAAATGAACTGCAACTATTCCTAGACTCAAGTGAAATCGACGTCATGCTGATATCGGAAACACATTTAACATCAAAAAATAACTTTCAAATACCAAAATACACCTTCTACGCAACAAACCATCCAGACGGAAAAGCTCATGGCGGGATTGGTACCCTAATCAAACCGTATAAAACACTCGTTCCTCAACAGATTCGAAACACAGCACCTATGAGCAACTGCTATAACCGTCCAAACCAGCTGCGGCAACACTACGTTGGTTGCCCTGTACTGCCCACCACGCTTCTCAATCTCTGAAAAGGAATTCACCGGTTTCTTTAACACACTCGGAGAACGATTCATTGCAGCAGCGGACTAAAACGCCAAACATACGCACTGGGGATCTCGCCTGGTAAATCCCAAAGGCAAGCAGTTGTAAAACACAATAGTCAACCCACTCAATAAGATGGATTGCGTCTCACCGGGTAGGCCTACTTATTGGACCACAGATCCACAGAAAGTGCCTGACTTGATTGATTTCGCAGTAACCAAGAGGATTCTGCGTAATCGTATCACTGCGGAAACACTGCTAGATTTAACCTCCGATCACTCTCCAGTGCTATTCACACTGTTAACAAGACCTCAAGTACTTGATCGCCCATATATGCTTACTAACAACAAAACAAATTGGCTTAAATTTAAAATGTACATGAGTGCCCACATTGACTGTTCGCCGAAACTGGACGCTACAGAGGACATTGACATGTGCACTTGAGTCGATGCTGAGAGCTGCAGCAAGAGTATCTACTTCACATGCCTGTACTTACTACGAACCGGCGGATAGAACAATTAGTAACGGAAAAACGACGTCTAAGAAGAGAATGGCAGATTACTCGATCACCAGAAGCAAAACTTCGCCTAAGGCATGCCAGCCGCAACCTCTCCAAGGAGTTAAGACAAGAGGAAATCTGGGCTCAAAGGAAATACATAGAAAAGCTCAGTCCATCCAACACTAAACATCCTCTGTGGAAAGCCCACCCAACTTTAAGCGCTTCTACAGAGATAGTTTCACCAATAAGGGGTACAACCGGTGGATGGGCCCGCAGTGACGAAAAGAAGGTATTTGCCACACATCTTAAAATGGTTTTCCAGCCAAATCCAACATCAAACTCATTTGTACTTCCCCCTTCGAGCACATTAACGGATAGTGAGTACTCGGAACTCCAATCGGATGAGATCGCTGCAGTTATTAAAAACCACATAAAGCCGAACAAAGCCCCTGGCCATGACCTAATCACACCGAAAATGATCCTAGAACTCCTGAGTCTGATCATGATTCCTAAAGTGGGAAAGGACAAAACCCAACCATCATCCTATAGGCCAATTAGTTTGCTGCCACGTCTTTCGAAGCTTTTTGAAAAGGTCCTGCAGATTCTTCTAAACTCATTTTTGAACACAATTGAACAAATCAATCGTATAACATTCGAAATACGAACAGCATTCGAACTAAAAAAAGGCGTATCCGAGTCAACGAGCAGAAATGCAAACATGTTACATTTACGCTTAACAGAAGAAACTGTCCAGCTCTAATGCTAAGCAATGTACCAATTCCTCAAGCCGTGGATGTCATTTACCTAGGTATCCACCTAGACAGAAGACTAACTTGGCGCAAGCACATCGAGGCAAAAAAGTCACAGCTTAAACTGAAGGCGAGTAGCTTACATTGGATCATCAATGCTCGGTCCCCTCTACGCCTGGAGTATAAAGTCCTCCTATACTTACCTCCTCCTAATGTTCTTGCCAATTCCCTTACGCGAACAAATAATAGAACTCGTCTTAAAAGAAATGACAGACCAACCCAATAATAAATGATTAGCGCCGCCTGCAATATCCCCTGGATATATCTTAAGTACTAGATTAAGAAAAAGATCTCAAACTTGTTGTTAGGCTCTAGTTTAAGAGTAGATTCAACAAGTATATATTAAACGTTAAAAAAAAAAAAACTTGTACTATTTCGGCAAGGGCAACCACAAACTATTTCGCTCCAACATACCAATGTACTACTTGCTCTAGTTGGCCACACGGTCTCTTATCTTGACTCAATTACCCGTATCTGGCTTAATCAGTCAACTTCCATCCATTAATAAATCACCAAACTCATATTTGCAGTAACATACAAAGTTCGTATTTTATTAACATTAGATGTAAACTAATTATAGTACAACACTGTACGGCCCTCCTGACCATCACACGTCCTCGTGTATTACATTAATAACGTTACGACATGCATTGCTCAGTCTGAAATGACAATTTGATTCAATCTTATTATTAAGGATGTTAAAATAAATCTTAGTTTTTATTGTTCTATGAGTTGTGCCAGTGGCAGAATACAGGATATAGATCTGGCTATTACTCTATGCACCCGTCGTTCAGTGATCTCCCACTAGTTTTTGACTCTCTCGTGAAGTGACATATGTCCCGGACACCAACCATATTGGGCTCCTATCACCTCACTTCTCCATACTGATACTTAACAAGAAAACACAATAACTCGTCCTCTTACTAGCACCCACAGAGTAGTGCTTCAGGTAACCTTCAGGAATGGAGTCTGACATTCTGCATTGAAAACCATCAATGCCTTTTACCACATTGGAGTCCACCAATGTCTCTCACTCGTTAGAATCCACTAACGCATCACCAGAGTACCTTTCAACTCTGTTCTTCATGACGTCTCTTTCAACGCCGTTTTTCTTGACGTCTCTTTCAACGCCGTTTTACTTGACGTCTCTTTCAACGTGGTGACCTGTATTAGAATCCACTAATTCATCACTATCAACACACATGTCCAACTCAGTGGGAATCCCTTCCGCCGGCATACCTCTCAACGATTCGTACGAATATTTATAAGTTCGCTTATTAGCCATGGATTTTAAAACATATCTTTCGCCATCGAGTATCTCCGCCACTTGGAATGGTCCCCTTAACTTTGAGTCTAGCTTCGTCTGATGTCTCTCTTCATTTCTGAGCAATACATAATCGCCTACTTTGAATTTTTTAATTTTGACTTTGTTTTTGTCAAATCTAGCTTTTTCATAGGAGGAAGATTTATCGATGTTTTCTTTAGCTATCTTTCTTACAAGACTTACATCGACTTTATTCTGATTCTCAAAAACATGTAACATATTTAAAGGTCGAAGTTCTTTACCAATTAGTAATTCCAAAGGACTATTTTTAGTGGTTCTATTTGTTGTGCAATTTATGGCCAGCTGTATTTCGCCTAAATCATCCTGCCAGGATGGCTTATTGGTCTCTATAGCAGTTAACATTCGTTTTAACACGCTCATAACGCGCTCTACCTGACCGTTCGCGCGACTAGCACCCGTTGCAATCAATCTTTTGCATGGTGCAGAACTTGCTAAAATCCTTTCCAGTAAAACATCTTCCCTGGTCAGCAATGGATCTATTCGGTACGCCGAAAAGTGATATCGATGACTTTAAAGCATTGACGCAACTTTCAGTATTTCCGTTTACAGTATGATACAAATAAACAAACTTGGTAAACGCACCGATTTGTACTATAAGGTACTCCTTTTTATCGCTTTTTCCACTCAGCTTGCCAGTTAAATTTATGTGCCGTGTGCCATGGTATATCTACTTTAGGAATGGGATGGAGCTCTACTTGTATTTTGCCCGACGGCGGTTTAGTGAGTCTGCAGGTATTATCTACTACAATTATCTACAAATTTACGGACATATTTTTACGCATATTCTCGAACCAGTAGAACTCGTACATTTTATCCAAAGTCTTTTCCCAACCGAGATGTACAATTGCCTCATGAACGTGATTCACTACCGACCACCTAAATGGTCTGGGTATCAGGCATCTAGATTTACCATTCCGTTGGATTCTTCGGAAGAGCATTTTTGAACGAAGTTCATACGTCTTTGCTAAACCTTCCTCCAACTCGTCATTTTGAAGTCTAGAAATGATCAAAGAAGTCTCGGAATCTCTTTGTTGCTCAGCAAGAAGCCAATTGTCTGATATCTCAGTTAAATGCACACGTTTAATGGGAGCCTGAGCAGACAATTTAATAGGCAATGGAGAAAAGAAATCCACATGGGCCATCTTTACACCAGGTCTATACTGAATTTCAAATGACTGCATATAAGCCCACCATCGATGGACTCTCGGCGTCAGGTCGACTTTACTGCGTGAAGCCTTTAACGAATTACTGTCGGTGTAAACAACAAAATGTAATCCCTGCAGGTAGTAACGAAAATGCTTCATGGAATTGAACAATTCCAGCGTCTCTAGTTCGTATGAATGAATGATAACGAGATTCTGGAGGTGGGGTTCGTTTGCTGTAATATTCAACAACATGAGGTTTATTATCGATTTTATGTAAGAAGATCGCTCCGTAGCCATCCACACTAGCATCTGTATATAATTCGATGGGGTGCTTAGGATCAAATATAGTGAGCACAGGCTCATTTGTTAATGTTTTTATTACACGCTGGCGAATTTGCTCGTGATCCAATTTCCACTCGAATGTCTTATTTTTGCATGTGAGACAAAACAACGGCTTCATTGTTTGTGAAAATCCTGGCATAAACTGCCTAAAATATGACGCCAGGCCAATGAACTGTCTAACTTGAGTAACAGACTGTGCAGGCGGTAAGTCTATCAAAGCTTGTTTCTTGCGAGGATTAGGTCGAATTTCCCCTTCTCTGACCTCAAAACCTAGGTATTCTACACTCGACTTCAGAAAAGAGCACTTTGAAACAATAAAGGAGAACCCGGATCGTGACAAAACCTTCAAAACAGTTTCTAGTCTTTGAAACGAATCTTCCTTTGTTTGAGAAACAATCATTATGTCATCCATATAAACTATTACAAACGTGTAGGCAAGGTCACCCAATGCCTTCATTACAGCGCGCTGGAACACAGACGGTGCATTTTTAAGACCGAAAGGCATCGTGAAAAACTCATATTGTCCCTCCGGTGTAACGAAAGCTGTACGCTCAATTGAATTTGGGCGAATGGGAATCTGAAGGAAACCACTTGCCATGTCCATGACAGGAAAAATATCTTGCCCCACCCAGTCTAGAGATTTGATCATTAATTAAAGGCAACGGATACTTCTCGGCCACAGTATTTAAATTCAAAGCGCGATAGTCAACGCAAAGCCGGTCAGAGCCGTTTTTCTTTTTGATAAGCAGTATAAGGCTGGCAAATGACGAACAGCTAGGCCGAATAATTTTTGACTCCATTAACTCCTCAATCCTACCCCTTACCATTTCTTTTTCATCTAAACTGAGTCGGTATGGTCGTCTCTGAACAGTTTTGTTTGGATCAATCAAACGAATTTCCAATTGACTGGTTGTAACTGGACTCTTTGGAATTCCGTCAATAAAAAAACAAGACTTATCAACGCCACGCAACTCAGTATCGATATTAGCCATATTTTAAGAGGTATCAGAGACAGCCACAGCACATACAGATATTGTTTTCAGAAATTCGACCTTATCACATGATATTATGACCTTAAAATTATGACCTGTTATAATGTCGTAATTTAAGCTATCGCTTAGAACAACATGAAACAGAACTTCAAGGAAATAATTATTTATTTTAACATTTGGCAAAATTTGCAAAGTACTAAATACTGTATGGTTTCCAATGCCCTTCAAGAGGACTAAATTGTTAATTCGTTTTCCCGAAAGCTTATGTGATATTGCTTCCTTTACAAGAGAACATTCAGCTCCGGAATCAAAGTAAAATGGGTACGACTCACCGGATTGAGTTAGGGTACCAATGGGTTTTTTAACTTGACACAAGTTTACACGGTATCAATGATGATGATCCTTCAGGGCAAGCAGACTTCATGAGTCCAGCAACTCCGCATTTGAAACAAATAATTGGTCCTCTCTTCATCTCTGGTGGACGGGCAGGGTGCTGATAGAATCTCTGGTTTCCTTGTCTTCTCAAACGACAATCCGCCATTTTGTGTCCATTTTTTCCGCAAAAGTGACATTTCACGGCAGGTTGTAGTTGTAGTCGCATTCGCTTGTTTTCAGCGCCTACTGGAACGGAATCTTCTTTCCTTTTACCAACAGCAAAGGCTTTTAACTCATTTAGCATCTCGTTGCGCGTCTTGGTGTTGGTTGTAAAAATTGTTTGTTGCAGCATCGGCACGACCTGAGCAGTGTGTGCTAAAATTACTGACATAGCAGCTTGCTCTATAGCCCTTTCCATTTTGACAGCAGTGTCGTGAGTAGTCGGCTTCCGTACAATGACAAGCACTCTCTCTCGTTTGGACGGCCTTTCAGAATGTTGAAAATTGTGGCAGCAGGGGTTTTAGTGCCTTCAAAGTGCTGCAGAAACAATTGAATTGGTTCCACGTCATATCAGCAAAAGAAATTTGGGGTAGCCAATTGGACGCACTCACTTCCAGCGATTTGCTTAGGGCCATGAGAAGTGCGCTGCCCTCCAACGAATTCTTTGCCAGTATTAGGTCCACAGTCGAGCACCATGCAGCAGCACTTGATCCCAAAGAGTCAGGGTCAAACATTGGCAAGACAACTGATTTTGTACAACCTTGCTCCAGTCGTCCACTTTTAACTGCACTGATCACCTCGATTAAACTACGGTGTTGCGCTTCCAAAATCATGCACAAGCGGTCGTCAGGATTAATTTGCGGTGGAGACAATCCCACTTCTGATGTGGAATATCCATTGTTGTTCTTAGTATTTTCAATTTTTTTTACTTTGAATACTTTCTACTGTTCACTCTCTCTTTGTATTAATAAACAGTTAGCGCAGCGAGTTTAGGTGTTATTCCGGCACGTCTAATTTTTCGGCTGCTTATGCCGACTCCAATGACTTAACACCAAACCTCACTCGACAACATTTCCAATGTTGTCACGCTGTCAGGCATCTTAAGTCTGCCGAGTCATCCTGCAATCTTAACATACCAATTGTCAACCTGCAAAGGGCAGTGTTGGACATATCATAGTTACAGGTGACATACCTGTCAATTCACATATTAACAAAACATTAGCCTACTCTTAGGCACTCTAAATTCTCCGACACGTGTTTTTTAATGCACTCCACAAAATTTTGTGTAATAAATAAAAAGACCGCTTTTGCAAAAATTGTGTAGGGCTCTCAGTCGCCTCAGAGACGCCTATTTACAATCATATTGCTATTAGTTTGTTCTAATAGCAATAAGTACTAAGTTGCAACAACAAAGTGAGCACTTTTTTTGGAAAAGCCATGCCCACCAATTCGGCCCCAAGCTCTCTCGATCCCCACCAGCAACAGCTACAAGAACTACTTGTACAACAACAACGTGAGCGTAGACTCTCGGTCCAACGCCGAACTCACTGAATGCTACCGTAAGCAATAACACCGAAAGTGCAAGCCACTTAGCAATCAACAGCAATTTACCGTGGAGAGAGCAGTGTGCTTCTCCATCAATATCGATAACTGGGTCACCGATTGCACCGACCAGCACCAGCAACTACTGCAATGTCTGCCGAAGTATTGACCTGCAGTCAGCCACGACAAGAAACCCAAACCCTTCTGTCCAAACCGGAATGGATAGATATATTAAAATAACTAAGCGGAAGCTAAGCCCGCAAAAGAAAAAAATGGCAATACGCCGAAAATAACCAAAACAAATGAACGACTAGCACTTCTAAGCGGGATTCGTTTTCAAATTCTTGCCGATCAGCAAGACGATCAAGCCGGCGCTGTAGATAAAGTTTAATCGGCTAGACCACCCCTTTTATACATCTGTGGAGCCAACTGCAGCGTCCTGATTTCGAAGCTAGTAGAAACAGTAGGGGCAAATAACTTTGTTGTAACCTCTCTCAACAGGGGTAACATAAAAGAAATTAAATGTCAAACCCAAACTGAGGACAATTTCCGCATCATCGAAAAGTACCTCCGTAATGCTAACATCAACTTCTATACCTACCAACTAAAAAGCAGTAAAGGGCTCCAGGTTGTGTTAATGGGGATCGAGCCATCGGTCCCACCTCAAGAAAAAGCAGACGCATTGGCCGAAAAAGGGAAGAATCACCGTAGAGGAGCCCCATAAGAGATACCAACCATCTCAGTGTAAAAACTGCCAGGAATACAAACACACCTCTAACAATTGCAATCTTAGGTCAGTGTGTGTTGGCTGCGGCGAACATCATAAAGATGGCATTTGCACCAAGGACAGAAAAATTTTTTTAATTTTTTTTTTTATCTTAATTTTGAAAATTTGCTATTGATGGCTGATTTTCTTCAAAATAGTTTTCAATATTTACATCAATATCTAATAAACTCAACACTTTCGTGATCGCACGTGTCTCAGCGATGCAAGGTCTTCATTTTGTCTAACTCGAGAAGTTTTTAATGTATTAGTACATTTATTTGAACCTTTTGTAGTCCTTGTTTCTACTTTCCTGTAGAACGAAAAATCGGTATTACCCTTTTTGTACCTATTAATTAAGTAAAAAACTTAATATTTACATCCAATTAGGTAAAGGGAAATAAAAACGACCAACCTACAACTAGGACAGCTTTGTCATCAACTTAAATAACATTTGACTGTTTTTCCAAAGCAGGTAATTAGCTCCAATTCTACGAAGCTTTTTATTCCCATTGGATTCGTAACAGCTCGTAGCACTTCAGGATGTCTCTTTCCGACTTTGTTGCCGTGTGCGACGCCTTGACGGCGAAGCCAAAGCTTTAGCTGACGATATGCCACTCATCTCCATTAAAATGCACTTAGACCAGCTTTAGTCATTTTTGGCAAACGTCGAGGTTCTCACGATGCCATAAGGCACCAAAGAACGAAGATAGTCTGAAGAACATAGCTACTATCAAAACTAAACACGAATACTTTTATATGGTATATGTGCGAGGCGGGACATTGTTTGTAGAGCGAATCGAGAAGTTGTCCGTGAAAATGGCTAAAAAACCAGTCAGGCTCTCCGTTGATTCAACGCGAAGTCGAAAGTTGATTCCCGTGCGAAGTTGAAATCTTCAACAGATACAGCGTGGCTTGACCTACATTTCGTGACTTATTTACCGTGATTTTTATCCAAAATCCAAGCCTTACACAAGTGGAGAAACTTTATCACTTAAGTTGCAAAACTCGCGGTGAAGCCACAGCCATTGTTTCTAGGTCACCTTTGACTAATGAGGGTTCCAGTCCGAGTGGGATAACTTCACTGCGCGGTATAAAAACAATCGATTATTGATTATGAGCCAAGCTAAAGAGCTTCTACCGATTCCAGCTATATCCCACGAGTCTGGAAAGGCTTAACCGATCCGGGGATCGTACAGACAATTGCGATATACTTCTGATAGCATTCTGTACGACCAAATACCCGCTTTCACCCTTTTGTTGTGGGAACAGTCCAAGCAGTTTTAAACAAGACCTTAATCGATTCCTAACTAGTCGGTCAGCCCTTTCCATGCAGAAGCCAAAACCCTATGGCAAGAATTCTGGCCTTTCCCGGTCGAGTGCAAGAGGGCTCAGCCCCTGATGCTTGCACAATTCCAAATCCTACATCCTCCGATTCTTCCAGCAGGCCTCATGTAAAAGTGGGAAGTTACTTCGCGTCCGCTTGCCATACCATTCATCATCGTGATAGGCAGTTTCCGTCCGCGCAGTTTAATAAATTTAATAAAAAATTCATCAAGCTTTAAATCAAGTGTGGGCACGTTGTGGATCTTTTGGCTCCTGTGGCTCTGGCAGAGGCTGGGCATGAAAAAGGTGGTGATCTCGGGCTCGCAACTTGTCGGCAGACGGATTGAGGGACGGGTAAGAAAATGTGGGTTGTTTTTGTTGAATGCTTGAAATCGCGACCCATTTTCCCCCTATCCTAGGAGATCGGCAAGAAGTGTGTCCTATCTACAAACGACTTTTTTAGGAACGACGATTGCTCGCTCGACCCAAGAAAGGTCGTTTTATGATCCGTCATAAAACTTTTGTGTGCGTCGACTCGCAAAAATGAGTGCTTGGTATTCGTGGTGCCATCATATGTAATGTCAAAGTCAATAAAAATAAATTTTAACTCAATTTTCTAACATTGAACATTGTGTTCATCTAAAGTGGCTTCGTTAAATCAGACGCATTAAAGAAAAATACAAAAAACAAAACAAAAATATCAAAGAAGCTAACTTCGGCGATGCCGAAGTTTATATACCCTTGCAGTCCTTGGCAATAATTTTTTTACATTTTGAAATTTCTTTCCCTGCAACTCAATTCAACAACACACAAACAAAATATTCAAATTATTACTCTTTTTACTACAATTTTTCTTCTTCTACCATCCAAAGCATCGCACGCATACACATACAGTTCGTGTAGCTTTGCGTCTGTGTGTGTGTATGCATGTGCTATGTTTGATTTGCTGATGACGTAGTAGGCAGCAAGCAGCGCTGCCGGCAGCGCTTGAACCGATTTGTACTGACTGTAACTTGTGTTCTATTTATCCGATCAGGTTAAAATTTTGGGATCTGAGATTTTATACCAAATTCTATTATATTGGTAAATTTCATGGGGATACTCCAATTTTTGCAAAAATTTTTGTTCTAGAGCTATATGATATAGTAGTCCGATCCTCACAATTTTCATACTTTATCTCACACAGGTAATAAAGAGTCCCCAAAAAAAATTTCAACCCGATATCTCTTAAGATGGCTGAGCAAACCGCGTACGCACAGACGGTCGGACAGACGGACATGGCTATATCGACTCAGCTTCTCAAGCTGATCAAGAATATATATACTTTATGGGGTCGGAAACGTCTCCTTCTGTGCGTTACAAACATCTGACCAATTTTATCATACCCTCTGCAAGGGTATAAAAATGCGTCATGAACAAAATATGTATGTCAAGATTGCATACCACCAAACAAAAGCGTATACACGCTGTGGTAAATATTCATATTTTCAGTTCATATTTTGAATTCAACGAATGAAGATTGGGTTATTTTCCTTCTCTCTAGAATCCCTCTTCACTACCCATTGGAGGACAGGCAGTAGCGAACGATGTCAATATATTCATCAAATAAGATATAATAATGAATTTAAGTCATATGAAGAAAAATTTATCCATTCTTTTTATACCATACACCCATGGAGTGAAATGGTATATTGAAGTCGCCAATATTTATGTAACAGACAGAAGAACACTTTTGCGACCCCATAAAGTATATATATTCTTGATCATCAAAAACAGTCGAGACGATCTAGCCATGTCCGTACGTCCGTCTGTTCATCCTTTGAACACCTAGACATCGAAGATTATAAAAACTACAGATACACCATTTTTCGTATGCATATTTGTTTAGTAAATGCTTTAAGTTTGGCTTAGATCCAGTCCAAAGTTCAGGAGATGAGCTATTTCCACGACAAGGCATTCGGTTAGTTATATGAGCTTCAGTGTTAGCGGCTTCCGCCCAATAAATGTTGGGCAATGCTGAGTCCAGCAACATGCAGCGCACTCTCTCCAGAAGGGTGCGATTTATCCGCTCTGTGACTCCATTTTGCTCAGGGTTATACGGCGCTGTAGTCTGATGCAGAATACCTGCATTCTGCAAGAAATGTTCAAGCTCATGGTTGCAATATTCCTTCCCATTGTCAGAACGCAAAATGCGAATTTTCCGTCCTGTTTGGTTCTCTGCCAGATTTTTGAAAATCTCGAACTTCCTGACTACATCTGACTTCCCCTTAATTGGGTACACAAACACCTTCCGAGAGTAATCATCAACGAAGACAAGCATAAATCTTGCACCATAAAAGGACTTGACTCTCAATGGTCCAAGCACATCTGAGTGGAAAAGATCTAAAACACCTTCGGCACGGATTCCAGGCTGCTTGCTTATCATACGAGTTTGTTTTCCGTTACGGCACACAATGCATTTATCCCGGAACGATTCATTAACAGAGTATTCAACACCATCGGTGACTTCTTTTACCAGCTGTAATTTTGTGTCACAAATGTGGCCCATCCTACGATGCCATAGTTCGAATCCACTTATTGCGACCAAGGCTTTCTTTACCTTTGGCAGTTCACAATTCAGTCGATACGGATCATTTTGCAGATAGCCAGTGGCTTTCAAAATATTTTTCTCAAAGATGTAGCAATGCACTATGGTCTGGATGTCGATTTTTTTTGGCATAAAGTCCAAATTTTCATGAAAAGATTCGGTGGTTTTGGTAATTGATTATGAAAGTAGATACCCTGAGCACAAAATATCTATAAAAAAAAAATTTTTAATGGCATCCCTGGGTTCGTACCAGGGTCTCAAAGTCAGACATGTGCTTTGTGCGTAATCGACATTTGGGAAGTGAAAAAAAAACCTAAAGTTTAAAGTGCCAGCATTTGTGGAATTTTGCACATAAAAATAATTTAAAATATGGAAAATATACATCAAGGTATGTAGTTTTTAATGTATATATTTATTTTATGTGTAGTCTTAGGATTTAAGTGTTGTGTAATGAACAATAAATGTGTATTATTTTAGAAAATTGTTTTGCGTTCTCTGTGTTTCGTGGAATAGAACTAACGAGCTGACACCTGCTGACAAAAAGTAATGACACAAGTTGGTACCTATATATGTCGTCTTTGATCGCAAACTAATGCCTTCGCCCCGTTTTTCACCCTTTTCCATTCATTTGATAATATTCAGGCAAGTTCGAATTTTGTCATAAAGAACTCATCGATATTTGGTGCAGCAACAATCGAGAAATAAAATCTGTTTCAGAATGGATCTACAGTAAAGTCAACAATAACCATCTGGAATACGAAAAAATAAAAGAAATAGATAAAAAAAATAAGTAATTTTGAATCATTCATTAAAAAAAACCTATTGAAATGCAACCAAATGTTGGAACGATTTATGTCCAAGCATTCTAAATGTCTGGAATCTAAAATATCAAAGCTTAATGCATTGAAATTTGGGGTAAGTAAAGGTGACGATAAGATTAAAATGAACATACGGAAAAAATACATTCAGGAACAGATTTAAAATGAAATGAGTCTACGAATAAGTATGCCAAAGACGAATGGCTGCGGCAATAGCAATGAAGAAGAGCTTTTGAGAATAGTAAAATACTATCATCCATAACCAGTTTTAGCGAGGCCCTTTAAAATAATTTTCACATTATTTTAATAGCAATTTCATGTAATTTTTATTTAAGTTCGGATAAATTTCGTTCCTTTTGGGAGAGAACTTTTTGCTTATATATGTATGTATCCGTGGTATCCAATGTCATCAACGATTCATAAAGTGTTTTCAAATAAACAATTCGACGTTAATTCCACTTGGATGCTTGGGCGAAAATGGTTCAGAAGCCCGGAATAAAATCTACAAAAAAGACAGACGATCACATTCAGGAAAGATAGTCGAGTCAATACAATGAGTAACATTTTTCATAGTGCCATGGATTCCTCGGATCCATTTCTATCGAGTGTCTGTTTGAAGGAGGGGGAAAGGAAAAAAAAAACCTCTTCCCAAAGAAGTTTTAAGTCTTCTGGAGTTGCCATCTACTGAAGATAAAGATTTATCTGGAAATGAATCGGACTTACAATCTGATTGTGATTCTAATTCTGAGGAGGATATTCACGACATAGAGCTAGAAGAAGAAGACGATGCCAATTAAACACAACAAAAATTTTTGTTATCTATTTTTTTCATACCACTTTTCTACACTACCAAATATGAGACAAATAAAATTTTAACTGTCTATTTTGTGCATGTTTATAATTATTAAGTGGTCAAAACAGTTCCGAATATTTAAAAATGCAGCCTGAAAGTATGCAATCGGGTCTAATTTTAAGGTTTTCGACAAATCGCGGTGAAGCCATGGTGCAATTCCAAAAAAAGAAAAAAATTGAAATTTCTTTTCCAGACCATAGTGCAATGGTTTTTTTCGAAAACAATCCTTTTTCATTTTTTTGCCATTTGGCTTACAGATAACAGATTTCCGCACAAATTTGGAACATACTCTCATCATGAATATTACCTTTAACTGATTTGCCTTTTACATGGAACAAGATTCCTACATCGCCACTGGTTTTTACATGCAGTTTCTCTTTGTTCGCTATTATTACGCTCTTGTTGCTAACCTCAGATTCGTCGCTTAACAATCTCCGATCATTTGTCATGTGAGTTGAAGCACCAGAATCAATGTACCACACTGTTTCGCTCTTGCCTACATGTGGATTTGCATTTACTAAGAGCGAAGTATTCGATGCAAGAGCTGCTTTCTCTTCATCGCTTCTCTCTTCTTCCACTACGCTTGGGCATACTTTTCGCATATGCCCTTTACCACCGCATGCGTAGCAAATAACTGTTTTCCCAAAACGGTTATTTAACTTTGCTTTGTCCCTCTTAGCTTGCTTTGATGCTCTTGAGTACATGGCATTCGAATTGATTCCAGCGTTGTTGTCAAACTTCACGTCTTGTAGCAACATACCTTTTACATTGTCGACAGTTAATGTAGACTTGGAGTTCTCTACTGCCATGACCAATGCCTGATACTCATTTGGTAATCCAGCAAGCATCAGTGATGCCGTTAACTCGTCACTTATGCAAAGCCCAGCATTGTTTACCTTAATGGCAGTCATAATCATTTCGTTGACATACTCCTGTGTCGATTCAAACTGCTCCAGGTTTAACTGTACCAACTTTTTAAGCACCTCTACTTTCCGAGTCAATCCGCTGTCCTCAAACGCCTGCGCCAAAGCATCCCAAGCCTCTTTCGCTGATTTGGATTTGGCGATGTGTGCGTAGTTGGTCGACTCAATCATCAGCGTAATCTCCGCGAGCGCTCTCTCGTCTAGTGACGCTTCCTTCTCTGCTGGTCCATTACACCACACTCCAACAACCTTTGATCACTAGGTAAGATTGGGCCTGCCGCTTCCAAACATCGTAGTTTTCGCGGCCCCTTAACTTTTCACACGGATATATATTGGTCATTCCCCTTTTGTTTTTTCTTGTATGCGTGGCCTGGGCCCATAACCTATTAAAAGACGTGTGTGCAGTTTGCAAGATGATAGAAGACTGATTTAATGAGTAATGGTACAAATATAAGGTGTAAGAGTTGCCAGATAGAAAGTACTTTTAAATAAAAACTATTACTTACATCATACATTTATTCTTTATTAACATGAACCTATTAAATAACCTATTATAATAAACATTAAATTACTCTAATTTTGGAGGCTCGCCCGTGTCAAATACAGAGACTAAAATACATATGTGATCGCCATGAGTCGAGTGTTGTTTTGTTAAAAGTTGCTAAGTTGTTAGATGGTGCTAAAAAGTTGTTAAAGTTGTTACAAGTTGTTGCAAGTAGCTAAAAAGTTGTATTAAGTTATAGAGTTATAGATTCTCCCGCAGATGCGTTGTTTTTCTAAGAAAAATCTAAAAATAAGTTGCATAAAGTTGTGAAATTCGAAGTCGCCCTAGCGTCGTACAGTGGGGCCTTTTTGCATTTTACGTTGCAAAAATCATAGCTTCTAAACCAATAAAGCGATTTTAAAAATTTAAAAAGCGTATGACAAAGAATACCATATGCTTCAAAATGAATGTTTGTCAAAAGTGCTAGGTGTTCGTGGTGCTGTAATATTCAAGGTCAAGGTTCTTTAAAAATGAGCAAATCCCGGGTTTTTTAATCACAAACGGAATTTTTTAGGTTAATTAATTAATGTTTTTTAGGTTAATTTTGAAAATTTGCTCTTGATAGCTGATTTTCTTCAAAATAATTTTCAATATTTACATCAATATCTAATAAACTCAACATTTCGGGACTATAGTTGCTATTTTCCAAATCCTTTCGTGATCGCACGTGTCTCAGTGATGCAATAAGTGCGTCCGAAGAGGCCAAAAGGTCTTCATTTTGTCTAACACTAGAAGTTATTAATGTATTAGTATATCTGAACCTTTTGTACTCCTTGTTTTTACATTCCTGTGCTTCTTCGGATAGCTCTTTAATTGGTAAACACTGATATTCTATTAAATCCTTTCCGTCAGCCAAAATACTATGTACCGTTGGGGTAAGTTTTTTTTGCGGATACAATTCAGTCAAAAGTTGAGCAGTCTTTGAAGTATATTCGGAAAATTTTTCACCAATTGCCATTTCCTTGCAATTTATAACACTCAAGGTAACAGCCAACCTTTTAATTATCTCTTGACTAACACCTGTCCATCATTCGTGTTTCCGTATCCGTACTTTGGGCAGTCAACTTTCAGTCCCAGTCATTCCTGCTCTGAATATCCTCGCGAGATTTTTTATCCGTTTTTGTTTCTCCTGGCCGGGGAAGTGTGTAAGCTAGCTTCAGAATAAAAATCCATACACTTTATTCTGCAATACAACGGAGAAATTCCATATTCGTAGCAGTTCTCCTTACTCGTTGAATTGTCTAAGTCCTGAAATTCTTTTTGAGTTTTTTTGCAAATTGGACTTTAACGATTTTTCACGAAATTTGCCAGATTTCTGCCGCTTGAGATCCATTTGCGCCTTAAGTTATATTGTGTATATTTGATTTTTACCTTAAGCTCCGTACTAGCATTTTCCAATAAAACGCTCATCTCCATCAGTAATCCCATTTCAAAATCATTTAAGTTTTCACACTCGTGGAAAACTTTCAAAATCCATTCATTCCTTCACAACATGTTTGCACAAATAAATAAAACTCTCTTGAATTATATTGAGTCCGGATTTAAGGTGTTTCCACTTATGAAGTTAAAAATAAACTGTCGCAAACGAGCGGAATAATTAGCTCTTTATGTTATATTTTTGAATTAACTAGGTAGAACGATAGAACGGTATTACCCTTTTTGTATTAATTAGGTAAAAAACTTAATATTTACATCCAATTAGGTAAACGGAAATAAAAACGACCAACCTACAAAATTTTTCATCAACTTAAGTATCATTTACCTGCCTTGTCAGTTTTTCCAAAGCAGGTAATTAGCAATCTAACATTGTAGAAAGGCATATATATGTATAAACAGGCAGTATTTACAAAACAGCATTACGCAATGTTATCATTTAAATACAAAGAAGCTACAGGTCAATACGCATGCGCTCTTCTTCTTTCTTATACCTGCAGCGCATTTTTTAGGCGAGGTTGCCTTAGTTTTACGGCTTACGCATCGGCGTCGCAGGTCTCCGCATATTGGGACCATATACATCTGATAGGTAAATAATTTTCCTACCTAGTGTATGTAGTACGGTATTGATACTCGTTGATCCTTGTTAGTTTTATTCCATCAAAGTTCAAAAAATGCCAATATTTAGTACATTTTTTAAACGCTTCTAGTTCAATAACGATTTAAGTAATTATTAAAATTTATGAAACAATAAAGAACATACTTTTCAGATAAAACAAATCCAATAAAATAACCCAAGATCGATTGTTGAAATTGCCCAATATTCAGTTTTAGAGTAGCGATTTTTTTTAAATTATAATTTTTCTTATTTACTAAAAATGTCTCAACTTTGAGCGCCTGTAGCACACATGAATCTCAAACGATTTCAAATATTTTTTGGATTCATAATCTCTGAAGTATTCCCTATCGCTTCCTTATATAATTTTTGCTAAACGCGATCATGAAAAAACTGATTTTTGCAACCCTATCCGAGCAGAGGCCCAGAAAAAAATTCTGCCAGCGTATTTCATTCTGAGATTAGCCGACGGCACCCGAACGATCTAATGTCGTCATCAAAACGCGAAAGTCGATAATGTTTCTTATTCTCATTATTGTTCTTTTGGTTTCTTTGTGCAAAAACAATAATACAACGAACGAGCAAAACAGTATAAAAAGTGAGAAATATGTAAACATAATAATAATTAAACTTTATTTAATACCTTACAGAAATAGAAATAAAATAATTATAAGTAAATATGTTATTAAATAAAAACTAATGCATATTAAAAAACTAAATCAAATCAACTTTTTATTTATTTTTGGGAAAATGCGACATGTCGCCGCAACGTCGATTGTAAATCCGAGCTAAAATTTTACTGGGACATTGCGTCGACATGTCGCAGCAACTTCGATTGAAAAATCAACCACTATTTTGAGCAGACATTCCGGCGAAAAGTCGCCGCAAGTTCCGTTGAACACACGAGCGACTTTGTTATTTGTCTTCAGTGGAATTTTCGGCTTTCTGTCGTCGAAAAATCGATAGAATGTCCGAGGCGCTAGGATATGCAATGCTAAATGTCGCCGCAAATTTGTATGGCTTGTCCCCTGAAATTCCGAGGCGACATCTGACAAATTGCCTCGGATTTTCAGAGGAAATTGCGGCAACCGGTACTGAAGGGTCTATACACATTCATGCATTGTGTGCTTTTCACTCATTCAATTCTATTCCATTCGAATGAACTCAATTTTGCGTATTGAGTAAATGGAGCCACGCAGATGCCTAGTAAATACATATGTACATGTATGTACGTAGCTGTATATGTACATATGTAGCTGTATACTTGAGTAGACGGCAACGTCTTAAACTCACAAATATTTTCTTTCAAATTACTGTATGCCTAGTTTAGAGATACAGATACATACATATGTATATCTATATACATACATAAGTAGCAATTTATGACGAATGTCAATTACACACATACATATGTATGTATGTACATAACTAGCGCAGGATTTTCTGGTCTACTGGAATTTTGAAAACAAGGATGTACAGACATATGTATGTAGGTACATGCATATGGTATACAATTACATGTGTACATACGTACATATATACATACATCTTACATACATATGTAAGTATGTATGAATGAATAATTATGTAGATAGATATGTATGTGTATTAACTTAAATAATAAATAACAACGAATCAGGTAATTAATCACTCGTTTCAAATATATTCGCAAGGAACACTTACATACATATTTACTTCAATATTTGTAAGTGGTGTCTTTTACTGATAGACGTTGTAAAACAATATGCTATCGTTGTTTTACAGTTTGATTAAAAAGTATTCGATAACTCTTCCCAAAGAAATCGGAACTCATGTAGAATGTTTAATAACTTGAGGTCACTGACTAAAATAAAATTACTTGTTTTCATTCTACCATACGTGTTTTATATGTATGTAAGTACATACCCTTCAATACCGGTCGCCGCAAATTCCTCTGAAAATCCGAGGCAATTTGTCAGATGTCGCCTCGGAATTTCAGAGGACAATTTGCGGCGACATTTAGCATTGCATGTCCTAGCGCCTCGGACATTCTATCGATTTTTCGACGACAGATCGCCGGAAATTCCACTGAAGACGAATAACAAAGTCGCTCGTGCGTTCAACGGAACTTGAACAACTCGACATGTCGCCGAAAATTCGAGCAAAAATATTGCTCGCGCGTTCAACGGAACTTGCGGCGACTTTTCGCCGGAATGTCTGCTCAAAATAGTGGTTGATTTTTCAATCGAAGTTGCTGCGACATGTCGACGCAATGTCCCAGTAAAATTTTAGCTCGGATTTACAATCGACGTTGCGGCGACATGTCGCATTTTCCCAAAAACAAGTAAAAAGTTGTTTTGATTTAGTTTTTTAATATGCATTAGTTTTTATTTAATAACATATTTACTTATAATTATTTTATTTCTATTTCTGTAAGGTATTAAACAAAGTTTAATTATTATTATGTTTACATTTCTCTCACTTTTTATATTGTTTTGCTCGTTGGTTGTATTTTTGTTTTTGGCACAAGTCAAACTATGTCTAAGTACATTCTCCGCCTGGTCATCTGGAATCAAATTTTGGATGGATTCTGAAAAGAACAAAATTTTAGTAGGGAATGAAAAGTGCATATTATCTTTATAAAACTTACCTTAATTGTTGTATACACGGAATTAGAAAAAAATCATTCAAAATTGTATGAAAAAATTTGAACTAGCTCGCCGTTACGAAAATCAATCGCAAGTGCACAAAGAAACCCTAAAAAAAAACTTAGCGCGGCGTGTGGAAATGGGAGAAAAGAATATCACAGACGAACGAAGTAAAGCACATAAAGTACTCTTTGCTGCCGTACATCTTGTCTAATTTTTTTTTTATTATTTTTTTGTTTAATGAGGATAAGAAACATTGTTACTTTTCGGCAGCCGATCGCGTTTTGATGACGACATTAGATCGTTCGGGTGCCGTCTGCTAATCTCAACATGAAATATGCTGGCAGAATTTTTTTCTGACGTCGCGACGTCAGTGGCTTGGAATATGCGGCAATTTTGTTCCCGGTGACATTTCGTACTGAAGGGTCGTTTTATAGTGTTAAAATGTTGAATACGACATAGAATATATACATACATACATATGTATGTATACAAAATACAAGTTAACACCATGAACTTCGCGAGTGCACACAAATATCAGGCCACTCTTCCCCTCACACAAACTGTTGGATCAGTATGGTTTGCTCAGCAGAAAGGTGAAGCAGACATACCAACAGCTTGCGCAAGAGCCAAGGCGGTGACACCGGATGCGCGTGCGACCGTTGGACGGTCATTCGCGTTGCATCGGCAATATAGGGCCAGCTAGGGAGCTTTGGCGGTTCTGGGCGGCGGCGCATTATTCTTGGAGCAGCGAGCAACAGATCAACAAGCTTAATATTATTCTTAACAATTGTAAAATCATTCCATATTATTCCTAAGCACCATTCCCAATAAATTACTTGTAATGTACATGAAGTCCGTTGGATTGTTATTTAGGTAATTATTTTTTGATCAAATCCTTACTTAATCGTAAGGTGACTCCCGCATAACTATATGGGAGTTAACTTACATGTATATTGTTGATCAGCATTAACAGACGAGTCGATCTACATACATACATACAAGAAACATTTTACACACTGGAAAAAAACGAATTTTTAAGCTTTAGATACGAAAAACACAGCTTTTTATTTAAATTACCGATTTATTTTCATTTGCAATCAGTATATTAGTAGATAAACTTAAATTTAAGAAGAAAGAAACACTAAATCATTAACGCCAACCAAAAAAAAAAAAAACCAAATGAACTTTACTCAAACTTGACACTGTCAAGGAACTCTTTACACATTTCGTTTTGCTCCTATTCGTAACTATGCCTTTAGAACTTCATCACGCAGCTCTTCTTTTGCATCTGTTTGATTTGATTGTGAAAATTCGCTGATTAAGGATCTAATAACTATAATAATCGGACTTTTAAAAAGATTGACCTCTCAAATGGTCCAATTGATTGTATATAATCGTCAATTCGGCAAATCTGTTCCAGAACTCCTAGAAATGTTTTCGGTATCCAGAAAAACAATTGCCACAGTTGTAAAGGAGCCAAGACCGGACATTGTACTCCTTATGTTTGGGGTCGCTGTCTTGGTAAAATTTGAAATTCGCCTTTTTGTCGCTTTGTGCTAAATACGTCATCCAGATACTGCTCGGCGTTCATGTATTATCAATAAATGCCAGTTCACCGACTCCTGGACTGTATAAAGACACCCAAACCATGACGGAAAGTTTTCCAAACTTCACTGTTGGAATAAGATGCCCCTACTGTCTTCAATTAATGTTGAAGAGCGCTTTACCTTCGCTTCTGGTATGGTGCGATGAAACAAGGTATGCTGTACTATAAAAATCGACTACCCAGATAATGGCGAAAAGCATGCACTGCACTGTTTTTTTTTGTTGTTGTTTTGTTCCATATTTTTCTTATTCTTTATAATTATATTATTATTGTTTTGTATGCTAATGACCTCAAATAGTCCTATATAAGACGATTCTAATTTATGTCCTGTTTAATTCTTTAAATATATACTTTCTTTTTGCTTAATTTTAATTTTTATTCAAGCTCTTTTATACGCGTTTATACGCTAATCTCAACTAAACTTTAGAATAATCTTTTATATTATATATAGGATCTATAGTATTTACGTTATTCAATTGTATTGGTAAGATATTTTGTCTACTAAATACTTAGTTCATATAGACAATAATTATGCGTTACTGATGGTGTTGTGTTAAAACAATACACGACATACTGTAACCAAATGTCCCAATCAGTTTTATCTACTGATATATGAACGGATATACTCGTTGAATTACCTATGACTTCTTTGGTGCTGTGCTGTAGATGTTGTGTTATCTAATTTTAAATATTTGCACAAGTCAGTTATAATGGAATTTTTATATTCTGTCCCATGACCGTCTTCATTGGACCGTACTTCACAACAAAAGATCGAATATGGGTTTTGCGACAGTTGTTGCACTTTTAATTGTAACAGGAATTGCTACTTAATACTATTTCAAGTCACATATTAAAGTGATTGCATATTCATTCCCATTTTCCGAACGTGGTAGTGGACCAATTGTGTCTATTATCACTTTGTCAAAAGCATATTGTGGAGTTTCGGTTAGGATCATAGGTTATCTTGTATGTTTCGACGTTTTCGACATCTGGCATTTTGGACATTTATTTATGCACTCTTTTACATGTTTAGTCATGTTTTTCTAATAATATTGTTTCTTTTTTTTGTTGATATCGTTTTAGTTATGCCTGTATGACCTCCTTGAATTGGATAGTCATGGAATGTGGACAATATAGGTTTATTTTCTTGTTCATAATATATTTGGATCACCGGCTTGAGTAGCGCTACTCTTAATGATTTTAAATTTTTATTGCCCATATTTTTGAAAGTATCTATTGAAATTGATTCAAAGATCTTTTCGCTCGGTGCCACTTTTACTTGGCTGATTTTAGATACACCGATGCCATTCAAGTTTTTTGAAAAACTGGCCTAAGTCGAGAATTCCATTGGAGTATAAATCGCTAAGATTAATTCTTGCTACAACTGTTTTGCCATGTTTTAATATACATGTGGAATCTGTTATTCGCAAGGTCACTACTTTTCGTACCTCGTCATTTGTGATGAATTCGTATACGTTGGGCATAAGCATTTTCAAGACTTTGCCTTGGCAATAGTTCTTGTTTATTTTCTGCGCAGAAATTGTTTTGTCTACTTTGGTGACTGGTAGTGAATTTCAGGACTTTTTTGTTTATGTCAATTATATCTGATATTGTTATCCTTAACAGGGCGTCTGCCACAAAATTATCTTTCCCTCTCAGATACTGTACAGTCAAACCATATTCTTCTAATTCGAGTCGCAAGCGTGTTAATTTTGAACTTGGGTTTACCATAGAAAATATGCACCTGTGACCTGAAAAGGTAATTTCGTGCATAAAAAATGAACATTTTTCTGGGTGTAATTTGAGATTGTGTTTTCTACAAAGTTTGAAGGTTATCAGGACAACAAATAACGATTAAATCATCCATATAAAGGAAGGCTTGCGAAGGCTCAAGGCCTGAGAATTCTATTGTCATCATTCTCTGAAATGAATTAAACGATATTTTTAAACCAAATGGTAATCGCGTGAAGCGATATGAACCATTGCTTGTTGAAAAAGACGTAATATTTCTTGAGTTTTCCTCAAGGTCAAAGGTTTGTGATCAGTTTTAACAGTAAAGTGTTTGTCATAAATATATGGTCGAAAATGTGTTATTGGCCAATGTATTGCTGCTAATTCTTGTTCTGTAATACTCTTCTTGCTTTCACCTTTAGTGAAACCTCGTGATGCATATGCAACTGGGAGCTGGAGTCCATTATAGTTTTGAGTTAAAATTCTTTGCTTAAATCTGGGTACTGTAATAAATTTGGTTTAACAAGTTTCTTTTTTAAAAACTGGAATGCTTTTTCACACTCTGTTGTCCATTCAAATTGGACATTCTTTTTACATAATCTTGTTATGTGCCGTGAATAGTCGGTGAAGGTTTTTATAAAACGTCTATAATAATTGCAGAATGCAACGAATCTTCTAGCGCTGTCTGCGTCCGTAGGGACTGGATAACTATTGATGAGGTCAATTTTTTTGTCATCTCGTAAGATTCCATTATTTGTGCGCCTGTGACCTGAAAAGGTAATTTCGTGCATAAAAAATGAACATTTTTCTGGGTGTAATTTGAGATTGTGTTTTCTACAAAGTTTGAAGGTTGTCAGGACAACAAATAACGATTAAATCATCCATATAAAGGAAGACTTGCGAAGGCTCAAGGCCTGAGAATTCTATTGTCATCATTCTCTGAAATGAATTAAACGATATTTTTAAACCAAATGGTAATCGCGTGAAGCGATATGCACCATTTCTTGTTGAAAAAGACGTAATATTTTTTAAGTTTTTCTCAAGTTCAATTTGATGGAAACCTGACATTAAACCAAGGCATAAAAAATATTTAGCTCGATTTATTACTCCTTCTCCTATGTCTGGAATAACTATAGTTCTCTTTGTATGGAAGTCATGAAAGACATCAGAATTTTCTTTTATAATTGAAATATCTGCACCTGTATCAATCAGAAATGTTAAATTTTTATTTGTTGCAAAATTTTTGAATGATACGAAGTTATTGAGACTCAAGTTAACCGGATATATTTTGTTATTTAACACTGAGTATCTGGAGGTGTCTGGGAGTTTCCCGAAGTAGTATCTTGTGCTATCCTAATGCTAGAGTTGTAACCTCCATTTCGGCGATTATTTCCTCTATTGTTGTTTCTGTTAGTGCCTCTGTTATTACCTTTATAACTGTTGTTGTAGTTATTGGTATTATTCTGGCCATTATTGCGATTGTTATTATAATTGTTATAATAAACGCGACCATTATTACCACGGCCTCTCTGGGCGAACAACACTGAGTTTGGATTTCCAGTCATTTCGGTACTACATTGTAAGTACTTTGTGACTTGGCTTCATTCATTGTTTTGAAATTTCCAGCGTCAAGGATAGTTTTTAGTCTGCCATGCTCACAATTTTTAGCAATTGTGTTGATATCTTCTTTAGTGCTGAATATATCAGCATGATCAGGTGATAGACCCTCGTCAATATACGAAGCTTCCAAGAGCTTTCGTAAATTGTCAATTTCTGAGGTAAATTTATCTGCTGTTTTACCCTTTTAGGTTACCTTTGACAGTTTTGCTTTAATTACATCGGATGTTTCACCGACTATAGTTTCTTGCAATTTCTTTATTATTGATAATTGTGGTTAAATTTTTGACTTTATATAGCGTTGAGCCAACAATTGTGCCAAATATGATCGAGATCGGGTGACTGTATCATATAGCTCCCATACAAACGGTAAAGTCACGAACAGTGATTTTCTTAATAACTTCGTTTCTTTTTAAGCTATTGTCGTGAAATTTAATATAGGTTAGTTTATTGTAGCTATAAGCTACTGTGCCACATTTGGTCAAGATCGGGTGACTATTTCATATACCTCCCATAGGAACGATCGGTCGAAAACAGTGACTTTCATCAAAAAGTGCGTTATATCCTATGCTAAGATTGATGGCCGTTCTTTCGCAAATATTAGACTTTTTGGATGAAACGTTTTTACGCTTTGATGGCTATGGGTAAGAAAAGAATTACCAAAACAGTTGCAAGGGTATACAAACTTCGACGCGGTCGAAGTTAACCCCGGCCCTCTGGTTTGTTGTGATATATGTACATTGTACATACATCATAAAAATATGAAATACATTTTTTTTTTCAAATCTATGAACGTGCTAAAATGATGCTTTTGTCCAAAAATATACCAACTTTAAATCAATTTGAAAGAAACAAACCAAATAAAAATTTTGAAAAACTACCCTCTCATCTCATCTCATCATCAACTTTGAAGCGAACCTTGCATACTTGAGCATTCCCTTCAATATCAGGGATGACAAGTGGACAAGTGGTCTTCTCTTGATGAAATTTCTAGATTTTCTTCTATAAGCGTTGAGGAGTTTTGCATTCGCTTTATCATATTTTTAACTTGCCCGAAAAATACAGTTCGTAATGACGTGCTTATAGCTAATATTACCTCAAGCGTACAAGCTTTAACATATGCATATAATGTTACAAAAAGTTTCCAATTACAAATATTCAAAAAACCTATTTTGCTTTTTAAAAAAATAATTATTAAAAAGGCAAAAAAATGAAAATCCAAAACTAACTAGTAAATATACCTCAAAAGGATGTTGAGCCGAAGTTCAGAGTAGGTTGCTCTTCCGGTGAAGACAGCAGAAACGAGTTGGTTACAAAGAATAGAAAAGTCGTTATGCTATGTGATAGGAAGTTAAAGTGCTTACTCTAGGTATAGGAAGTCATTAATAGAACAAGTGGACAGTGTGGATCAAATGGGTTACAATGTACTTAAGGTTATGGGATGCGTGTGTTGTCAACGTGACTTTAAATGAGGGCGGGAAGTTATTCAGCAGTTTCGGGTATTGCGTCTTGTCTTGCTGCACCATAGTTGGTCGGGTTGTAGGGCATGGTTCTACTTAATCTGTAGTAATCTGACTTATGCGACAGCTACAAAAGAGAGGGAGAGTGTCAGTACATACATACATATTGTTGGAGCGCTTGCATCAAAGTGCTTGATCAGCGTTCACAAGCTGGCTTGGCTCTAGCTCATGTTACGCTTGTGCATACATTGCTTATGTGAATATATGTATGTGCATATACAAATGTACATAAATATATGATCATGCTTAGCTGTATATTTATGTGAATATGTTTATGTGCATACATCAATGTATACATATAAACATATGTATACATATGTATATTTTAATGCGTATATGTATGTTTAGTTGTTTATACTTGCAACAAAGTGTTACAAGTTGAGCTCATTGTATTGAATGATTATTTGTATACACTTACCCTTTTTAGAGAATAGCCCTAATATTATAGAGTTATTATAATAATTATTGATAATTGGGTAAAGGTAAAATAAAGGTAAGGTAAAGGTGTATCTTAGGAAAATTGTTTTTTTTTTTTTTTTTGTTTAGTTTGTGTCTGGACAGACAAATTTTCTTTCTTTTTATATATTTTAGATGAATTAATTATAGTAGCTGAATCCATAAAAATTTTTATATGCATTTTTTTTTTTTTTTTTTTTTAATTATTTTTGAAGATTTTTAATCTCTCCTTATGTACTGTTTGTACCTTATTTTTATGGTTTTTAATTTTAATGTTGTTATTTTTTGCTATTTCTATAACCTCGAATGGTCCTAAGTAGGCTGAATCTTTTTGAAGCTTTTTGAAGATTTTGCCTTGGCAATAGTTCTTGTTTATTTTCTGCGCAGAAATTGTTTTGTCTACTTTGGTGCCTGGTAGTGACTTTCAGGACTTTTTTGTTCATGTCAATTAGATCGGATATTGTTATCCTTGATAGGGCGTCTGCCACAAAATTATCTTTCCCTCTCAGATACTTACAGTGAAATCATATTCTTCTAATTGGAGTCGCATGCGTTAATTTTGAACTTGGGTTTACCATAGAAAATAAATAAGTCAAAAATCTGTGATCAGTTCTAACTGTAAAATGTTTGCCATATATATGTGTGTTTGCTTGTGATTATGCAAAATTCTTTGCTAAAATCTGGGTACTGTAATAAATTTGGTTCAAGAAGTTTCTTTTTAGATACTGGAATGCTTTTTTACACTCTGTTGTCCATTCAAATGGGACATTCTTTTTACATTATCTTGTTATGTGCCATGAATAGTCGGCGAAACTTTTTATAAAACGTCTATAATCATTGCAGAATGCAACGAATAAGATTCCATTATCTGTGCACCTGTGACCTGAAAAGTCACTTCATGCATAAAAAATGAACATTTTTCTGGGTGTAATTTTAGATTGTGTTTTCTACAAAGTTTGAAGGATGTCAGGACAACAAATAACGATTAAATCATCCATATAAAGGAAGGCTTGCGAAGGCTCAAGGCCTGAGAATTCTATTGTCATCATTCTCTGAAATGAATTAAACGATATTTTTAAACCAAATGGTAATCGCGTGAAGCGATATGAACCATTGCTTGTTGAAAAAGACGTAATATTTCTTGAGTTTTCCTCAAGTTCAATTTGATGGAAATCAAGGCATAAAAAATATTTAGCTCGACCCGGTCAAGAATATCGTCAATTCTAGCGATTTCTTTGGGACTAATAAGAGTGGTCTATTGTTGGGTGAAGCAAACGGTTCAACAATATTTTGTTCAATTAACTTTCCAACTTGATGCTTGATTTCTTTGATTTGGCTATGCGGACATCAATAATTTTTTACATATACTGGTCCATCATCCTTAAGTCTCAATTGTTGCTTATATAAGCATTCTTCGCAACATGGTCTCCTATTTCTATTTTAAACTCTTATACTTTCCTATCATTTCTTTCTTTTTGCTTAATTTTATTTATTTCTAAAAGTATTCGGGCTCTCTTATACGCGTTTTCTAATCTAAACTTAACTTCTTTTGAATAATCTTCTATATTATAGATAGGTTCTACAGTAATTACGCTATTGAATTGAATTGGTAAGTTATTTTGCCTACCAAACACTAATTAATATAGACAATAATTATGTGTTACTGTTACTAGTTTTAAATATTTGCGCAAGTCATTTATAATGGAATTTTTATATTCTGTTCCCATGTCTGTAATGAACGTTTTCATTGGACCGTACTAATAAAAGATTCAAATATGGCTTTGGCGACAGTTGTTGCACTCTTATTTGCAACGGGTATTGCTATTAAATACTTTGTCAAATCACATATTAAGGTGATTGCATATTCATTCCTATTTTCCGATCGTGGTAGTGGTCCAATAGTGTCTACTATCACTCTGTCAAAAGCATATAGTGGAGTTTCGGTTATTGTCATGAGTGATCTTGTGTGTTTTGTCGTTTTCGACGTCAGGCATTTTAGACATTTATTAATATACTTTTTTTCATATTTGTCATGTTTTTCCAATAATGTTATCTCCTTATTTTTGCAAGTGTTTTATTTATGCCTGTATGACCTCCGTGAATTGGATCTTCATGGAATGTAGACAATATAGCTTATTTTTCTTCATCGTTTTGGATGAGGGTCACCGGCTTGAGTAGCGCTACTCTTAATGATTTTAAATTTTCGGGCTTAGAAGCTTTTCCAAGACTTTGCTTTGGCAATAGTTCTTGTTTATTTTCTGCGCAGAAATTGTTTTGTCTACTGTGGTGCCTGGTAGTGACTTTCAGGACTTTTCTGTTCATGTCAATTAGTTCGGATATAGTTATCCTTGACAGGGCGTCTGCCACAAAATTATCTTTCCCTCTCAGATACTCTACAGTCAAATCATATTCTTCTAATGCGAGTCGCATGCGTGTTAATATTGAACTTGGGTTTACCATAGAAAATAAATAAGTCAAAAATCTGTGATCAGTTCTAACTGTAAAATGTTTGCCATATATATGTGGGATTTAACTTCCCTGTTTATTTAATTCGATTTTATACTGATGTGTTTCCTTAGTTAGTCTTATTTATTAACAATGTTTCTTTGTGTTAAGAATACATATATTTATTATTATAATAATGGCCTCAGTGATAAATTTGGGTGCGCGATGTGATCGAGGCGAGAGTACGATTGCGAGTGCTTTTTTGAATCAACCCTTCTGCTTTAGTTGCCAATGAGTGAGTCGACCAGATAGGTACGGCCGCTGCGTGTCGTTCTGTCTCGCTCACTACCTACTTCACGATTGCCATGATTATGCCCGCCTGACACTTCATTTCCTACACATATGGTCGAAAAAGTGTTATTGCCTATTGTATTGCTGTTAATTCTTGTTCTGTAGTACTCTTGTTGCTTTCACCTTCAGTAAATGGGAGTTTTAATTGTCTGGACGTTGACGCAAATAATGCGAAGTACGTTCGAGTGGCCCATACAACATCATGACATATCCTGTTTCGCGTCAAAGGCCTTGCTGAAGTCATAAATGACGTCAGTTTGCACGGCAGTCTTGAACCCTTTGATTGAGTGAGATGTAAATTCTAATAGGTCAGTAGTTGTCGATGTACGTTTTTTAAACCCATGTTGGGATGACGAAATGTTTGAGATACAAAAATGTTGCAATAGCAATGTTATTTTTGTCTCAAATGCTTTGAAGGCTTTTTATGAAGCGGAAGAATATATGATTCCTTCCGCCCTGAACCGTGGCTCTCTTTCGCGTCGGAGATTCAATCAAAAGTTTAGTTCTGATTTGAACCTCCGTCGCCAAAAGCTCTTCTTGGAGCTTATGAACGCCAGCTGACAGGGTTTTAAACGCATCCCCAGTACGTTTCATAAAACTTCGCATCGCGAGCTCTAAGTAACGACACGAATCACAGCCCCATTTAAGGCCGCCACCCTGTGCAATACTATCCCGCACCTTGACTGTGTAACCAGCACATTTAAAGTGCATTACATTGTCACACAGCCAACAGTAAAGAAAGTCTTCACTGGTCTTGCTGGGATTATTGCAATTATATTTGCAACAGACAGTCATTATTAAAAAATTGATTTATTTAAAATAAATTATATATCAATATGTAAATATATAAATAAAAATGGAAAAATGTTTATATATGTAAAGAGAGGCGAATACAAACCAAAGCAAAAGATAACTGCAATATGCAAATTAGAAAGAGAAAACAAAAAAGAGAATATCTGTTATTTTTTTTCTGTACTAAAACACACAACAACAAAAACTTGTAACAAGCGAGAAGTTAACGGCCAAAAGAATAGAGAGCACCAACACCACACAAACAAAAACAAACTAGGAACTGTAAATTGAAGGCGCTGTTGTGCATTCAAGTGAGACATTCTTTTTACATAATCTTGTTATGTGCCGTGAATTAATGCAACGAATCTTCTAGCGCTGTCTCCGTCCGTAGGGACTGGATAAATTTCGATGACATCAAATTTCTTGCAATCTGGTAAGGTTCCTTTATCTGTGCACCTGTGACCTAAGAACGTCACCTCGTGCTTGAAAAATGAACATTTTTCTGGATGTAATTTCAGACTGTGTTTTCTATAAAGTTTGAAAACATTTCTTTATAGCCTGGAAGAGATTTCATAGGGACTAATAAGAGTGGACTATTGTAGGGTGTAACTGACGGTTCGACAATATTTCGTTTAATTGACTTTCCAACTTGATGCTGGATTTCTTCTATTTGGCTATGCGGACATCGATAATTTTTTACATATACTGGCTTATGATCCTTAAGTCTGAAGTTTTGCTTATAAAAATTGTTTGTAGTGATTGGTTCGGTTTCAAGTCCGAACACATCTCTACACTGGGTGCATGTTTCTTCAAGTTGTATTTTAAATAATCGTGTGTGTGTTTTTTTTTGCAATCGTGTTTGCAGCATAAACACCCGGCTTAATTTCCTGATTGGGAATTAGAATTTTGTCTTCTGCTGAAGACAACTCTATTTTGCGTATAACTTGCGATCTTGCTGGTAGAAGTGTGGAATTAGTACCAGAACTAAATGTTATTGGAACATAGATGGGACACGTTAGGTTTTGTGGTCTAATTATTAACCAATCCTCGGAACTATTGTAATTTAATTGGCAATTAAATCATTTTATGAAATCTAGTTCTATTATTTCATCGCAGGGGATTGCGAAATCTGCATGAAAAATATGAAATTTATATGGAATAATGTATTTGTCTGTGTTTGGTTCAATTGAGGCTATATCTCGAATATCTATTTACTGTTTTTTTTTTATACCATACACCCATAGGGTGTAATTTTGTAAGATATAGAAAAATTCCTTTTTTTTATACCATACACCCATAGGGTGAAATGGTATTTTAAAGTCGCCAAAATGTATGTAACAGGCAGAAGGAAGCTTTTCCGACCCCATAAAGTATATATATTCTTTATCAGTATCCACAGCCGAGTTGATCTAGCCATGTTCGTCTGTCCGTCCGTATGAACGCGTAGATCTCGTAGATCTCAGACTATAAGAGATAGAGCCACCAAATTTGGTATGTAGGCTCATGTAGTATGTAGAATGATCAAGTTTATTTCAAATTGTTGCCACGCCTCTTTCCGTCCCCGCAATTTAAAAAAAAACATTTATCTCAAAAACTATTGTAGCTAGAGACACCATATTTGATATGTATTTTTGCTTAGTTAATGCTCACATTTTGTATGTATAAAGATTTTGCCACGCCCCTTTCCGCCCCCGCAATTAAAAAAGAACGTTTATTTCAAAAACTATTGTTGCTAGAGACGCCATATTTGTATTTAGTAAATGCACACATTTTGTATGTAATCCAAATCGGACGAAAAATCGACAAGTTACAGTGTTGGCCGTTGGCTGGTGGCGGCTCTAGGGTGCTTGTATGCTTGAGCGAGCGAGATACTTGTAAAAAGCATGCAAAAATTCATTTGTTTAATAAATTTGAAATATTTGCTTTACTCGTGTATGGTATACTTATGACGGCGAGACCACTTACTTACTTCATTATTACTTTTTTTTTAAATCATATCTAACTCCTAAGCCCTACTTAAATATTTCTTCTTTATGCATCTATTATACAATTTTGTTAAAGTATTTGCAAAGAGCAAAACTACAATTACGACAAGTAAAATGGTTATGAATTTCAAATCTGGTGAAGTTGACTCGACATTGTTTATGACATTCGCTGTTGAGTCCTCTACTTTTAACTGGTGGTCCAACATATTTCCTACTTCTGATATACTATCCGTTTTTAAAATATAATTTGAACGCATTACTTTTTAAACCTTGAGTACTTTTTCTTTTGTCTTCTAAAAAAAATAATGAATACATATATTTTTTTTCTATTTGTCTAGATTTCGACCTTATTGAAGTTAATCAAAACTGTGTTTTAGCTGGGCTTCAGGTCAATAAATAGGCACTACAAAATGTGAGCAGGTTGTCTAGCTGTTTCAAGAACCACCAAATTCTATCACCAGCAGACTTTGCTAAGGAATCCACAGTTGTAATGGCCATGCCACCGTACATATGTAGGTATATATATATTTCTAAAAAAAAAAAATGTTATTTTAGTTTCCCCAAAAATTTTCTTTTTTTCATTTTACATTTGTTCTTTTTCGATCAACGTAGTGATCTCAAAACTAATGTTTTGTGTGGCTTCACGGGCCATACTCTAGCGGGGAATGCAATTATCGTTTCCGCTTTACAATATTTGTTATCTTTAATTTATTTTATTTATGCATCGCAGTGCATTGGTTTTTTTTATATATATAATTATAAATCCATTTCCTTTATAAGTGAAAAAAAAGAAAATATTGGATCTATCGAACTCGAAAGAAACGGTCTTTATTTAAAGAATGCGTCTTAAGAACTAACTTATCATTATTCATACAATTATGTTTACAGTTCGGTTAGAAAGCTTTTGATGTTTACAATTATGTTGAAAGTTCGGTTAGAAAGCTTTATGTTAGTAGTGGGAGCTTTTGATCGGATGATATCTTGATCTGGACTTTGATTGGCTTATTGATTTCGCCTACTAAGCGTTCTCACGCTTGGAAGATTTTTTGGGGACAGATTTGTTTATAATGTTGAATTCTCACGCTGGAAGATTTTTTGGGGACAGATTTGTTTATAAAGTTTTGTTTAGTCTCGGTTGCAGTAAACATCCGTTTTGTAGACTAAGAAAGGGGCGAAGTTATGTGGGTGGATGGAGAGGCGGATATATTACTCCCCCAACACGTAGAAAATAGCCTGTGCTCAGGCGGGAAATACAGGGTATAGACTTGGCAGTGCTTGCGGTGTTGCAAGTGAGATTTCTTGGGATGGTGAAAGTTCATGCAAAACGGGATTGTTTAAAAGCTGAGTCAATTGGTTGTACAAAAGTTTCATTCTTAATTTGTACAATAATTATTTTTTTTGATATTGACTTAAATTTATAGATAAGATATAAGGTTAAACTTATTAGTGTAATTACAAATGTTGTTGTAGTTATTATGTTGAATATTTTGTTATAAGCAGTTTTTTCAGAAATGTTTTGTTTAGTGTGGATGTAAGAGATTGGTTCTAGTTTCGTTACATTGTTGGTTACGTAAATGTTTTGGGTATAATCTTGTAATGTGTTTACTATTGATATTTCATTTAGCTGCATAATACAGTCGTATATTTTTATTATATTATTTCCTTCTATGAATATTTTGTTCTGGTTACAATTTTGTTTTAAATTTGTCTTGGGCAAGTTCCAAGTTACGATAATATTGGGTTCTACATAACTAATTAGGTTTGTCTTAAATATTTTTGTGTATTTGCATTCTGCTGGTTTTTGTGTAATAATGCCAATTATACATTCATTTATTTCTTGGTTTGATTTCGTTTTTTGGTTGATTTTGCATAAATTTTATTGTCTTGAATATAGTAAGTTTTTTGAATATTTTCTGTCAAGGATAGGCTATTTATATTTTATATAATATATTTATATTATATATTTTCCTGGGTATATGTGAAATTATGAATATTTCATTCGTGTCTGATTTTAACCAAGTAGATGTTTTTATGTTTAAAAGTTTTTCTGTATTTATGTTAAATATTTCTTGATGATTTAAAAGTTTTGGATTGAATATACCTAATCTTGTCAACTGCATTCCTAGTTCTATGTCTTCTATGTATTCTGTAAAATGCTCTAAATTGAACATTAGTAGATTTAATTTTTTGTCTGCATCTTGATTAAGAGTAAGGCTATTCAGGAGTTCTATATTTTTGTTGACTGCTTCGATAATATGATTAAGTTCATTATTTTGGGCGCTATTTGCTGATAGACTATCAATTTTTTGTTCAAGCTCTTCTTTATCATTTTGATCTAAAGTGCCGAAAAGATATTTATGTGCTGTACCTATTATGTTAATAAGTCCTCGCTTATTTCTCTTTATTATTTTTATGCCGTTCATTTCGCGATTTAGTTTTTCAACTAAATAGTGAATGTGGACCTTGTTCTTAAATGGTTCTGACTGCTCTATTAGGTTGTTGTAGGTGTTTTGTAAGTTGGTTAAATTTACAGTTAGGTAATGATATTCGAAATCTGAGGGTAAATCCATGGTTCCTGTTTTGAATACAAGATATCCATTAGGTGCCTTTATGGGATTAATTTCAATACTTTGATTATGCGTTGAGTGTACCATTGATAAGAGTAGAAATAGTAATGTTGGGATTTCTGAAATTAATTAGTATATTTACTTTGATGAGTTTTCTTTTTCTTTTTAAATTTTGATTTGTAGTGTGTTGTTTGTCTACATCGGTTTGTTTCAATATAATGTTTGTCGTCAACTTGGGTAACTTCTCCTGTTTTCTTAAAGGGTGTTGTCGTTTTTGATCTAACTAAGGGGGCTTGTTTATATTTTGTATTTATCTCAAAATCGTGCCTAATTTCATTTAGTTTACCAATTTGTTTTACTTTATTAGCTTGCGTATTATAAAGAGGTGTGCCTGCGTAAATAAAGATATCCGCTGGTGTTCTGTTTGTCGTTAGATGTTTAGTCTTATGGTTATATGTGTAAAGGATGGTTTCAAATTTAGTTTGTTTGTCTTCTATGCTAGATTCTGCATTAATAATTCTTAGTTTTTCGTTTACGGTTCTGTGAAATCTTTCCACGTCTGAAACGCCATTTTTGCTCGATGTTATACTTATATTAACGTTTTCTGATTGTAGCCAATTTTGAAGTGCTATACAAATAAAGGCTGAGTCCTTATCTGCTTTGATTTCTGAGGGTTTACCCATATCGTTAAAAATTTTTATGATTGCCCTTTTTGTTTCAAGCCAATCTCGACTTTTAACTTCGACTAAAGTCGCGTACTTTGAGTAAATATCTATGCAAGATAAAAATTGTTGGTTGTCGATTAAATAGAAATCCATCACGTATTTTTCTCTAGTGTTAAATATCTCTGGGGTGGTTTCAAAGGTTAATTTAGTATTTCGATTTTCTGATTTCGATAAATTGCATATATGGCATTCATTAATGAAGTTTTGAATTAGTTTTTGATAGTCTGGATAATAGTATTTCTCTTTAAACCAGTTTTGAGTTTTAGTGATACCTGGATGAAGTAGTGATTTATGGTTCTTTAGTATAATTTCTTTGAATTCTGCATAAGTAGGAATGTCTTTTAATTTGTAAGTGGTTCTTAAAGTTTTTGTTTGGCTGTCCGGACTAATTATTTCAAGATAAGCTTCTTGGAGTGTTTGAAAATCTAAGTCGTTTTCGATGTAAAGTGCATTGTTTTTTGAGCATAAATATTTTTTGATAATTTCTTTAGCAAACTGATTGGTCATTTCCACATATGATATTTCTATCTTAGTTTTGTGAAAATAGTGAGAAACATTAATTTTATTTTCATTGCATTTAGTGAATTCTATTTGACTATTTGAATTCTATTTGGTTGTAGAAATTTAGAGGTTTTGCTGAAATGGCTATTAGGTTTTCATTATCTTCTTGAGCACTATGTACTGTGGCTCTAGAACTACTTGTTTCTTCACCTAAAAGATTTTCATCTAGTTTTATTCTAGATAGGGGGTCTGCCACGTAATTTTCTTTTCCTGGTAAGTACTTTATTTTTTAATCGAATTCGTTTAGTTTTATCTTCCATCTCTGTAGTTTCATGTTAGGTTCTTTGATATTTTCCAACCATACAAGGGGTTTATGATCACTTAGGATCTCAAAAGGTCTGCCGAAGAGGTATGGTCTAAAATATTTGGTTGCCCATACCATAGATAGTAGTTCCTTTTCTATGGCTGAATAATTAAGTTCATGTTCATTGAGTGTTCTACTAGCATAAGAAATAGGTCTATGGTCCTGTGAGATGAACGCACCTAAAGCTATATTGCTAGCGTCTGTGGTTAGAAAGAATGGTTTTTTGAAATCGGGATATGCAAGTATGGGATCGTTCATAAGGAGACATTTTAGTTTTTCGAAGGATGAAATATAATGTGGGTCGTCTATGTTTATTTTGGCTGCTTTCTTTAACCCAAGAGTTAAAGGTTTTGCAATATGTGCAAAGTTTGGTATGAATTTGCGGAAGAATCCGCATAATCCTAAGAATGATTTTATTTCTTTTGGGGTTTTAGGAATCGGAAATTTTTGAATTGCTTTGACTTTATCTGGGTTTGGTTTGATGCCTTCTGTAGTTATGACGTGACCTAAAAATTCTGTTTCCTTTTTCAAGAATTCGCATTTATCTAATTGTAGTTTTAGATTAGCGTTGCGCAATTTTGCAAAGACTCTTTTTAGTGATACCAAATGTTCTTCTAATGAGGTGGAATAAACAATTATATCGTCTAAGTAGACTAAACAATCTTTATAGATTAGGTCTTCTAGTAAATTATTCATACACCTTTGGAACGTGGCTGGTGCATTTTTCAGCCCAAATGGCATTCGTGTGTATTCGTAATGACCATGTTTAATGGAAAATGCGGTTTTTTCGATTGATTTGGGATCCATTTGGATTTGATGGAATCCTTTGGCGAGGTCAATGGTTGTGAAATATTGACATTTTCCAAGTTTGTCTAATATTTCATCCATTACCGGTATTGGGAACTTGTCATCGATAGTGATCTCATTTAGACTACGATAGTCAATTACTAAACGGAACTTTTTTTCCTTGGATGCGTCCTCTTTTTTGGGTACAATCCAGATTGGAGAACAATAGGGTGATTTTGATTTTCGTATGATTCCTTGTTCTATCATTTCATTAATTTTTTTATTGACTTCTTCGTCAAAGATTTGTGGGTATTTGTATGGGTGTTTGTATATTGGGTCCTCGTGCTTGGTTCTGATGTTATGCTTTATGGTACTAGTAAAGGTCAAATTTTCACCTCTCCTATACTGGATATCGCTAAATTCATGCAATATTTTCTTTAACTTTTCTACTTCTTCTGAATTTAAGTGATCGAGTCTAAATTCGTTTTTTTTCCTCGATACTGTTATTTATTTCTTCTGTGAACGCTTCATATTTGAACTCTGGGGGAGGATAAGGTATTGATTTTTCTTTTCCTTCTTCTTTATTAGTGAATTTGAAATAAAATTTATGATTTGATAGTGTCACACTATTTTCTTCATAGTTTATAACGGCTTGACATGCTTCGAGATATTTTCTACCTAATAGTATGTCGTATGTTGATGAAAATGTATGGCAATAAAATTTTTGATGGTTGGGGCAAAGTTTGCTTGATGCAAAAGATACGCTTTTATTAAGCTCTATTATTCCTTTTATTGTTTGGACATTCAAATTTTCGGAGGTTTCTGGAAAATTGAAATAATTTTTGTTGATAATATTTATTGAAGAGCCTGTATCTATGACGCACTTTAAGGGGATGTTATTGATTTTTAGTTGGATATAGGGGTTTGATTGGACGTACTCGGTTGATCTGTTTGGTTCATTGGTTCTGTTTGAACTGTCTGATCCGAGGCTGATTGATGAAAATTTTCGGACCAGTCCATTCTATTCTGACCACTGGTACTTTCTCTTTGCCTTTTAGTAGGTTGATTTACCACGGGATTTTGATTCTGGGGTTGATTCTGAATCTGATGATTAAGTGGATTTCCCTGTCTGCCCTGATTAAGATTTTGTTGAAATTCTTCTCGAAGCTGTTGATTATTTTGGGGAGTAGGATTTGAATTATTGTATTGGTTGCTTTGCCTATAATAGGTTTGCCCTGAATTATTTTGGTTTGATCTGTAGTTTGAGTTTCCTGAAGTACTCTGATTATTAGTTTTGGGTTTCTCGGTGGAACTATTTTCATATTGGCCTTCTCTCTGAGCTACTTGCTTTAAATTAGACACTGTAGAAATATCAAATTTTGCTAATGTCATGTAAAGCTTGTCTGGTAATCTTTTGATAATAACATCTTTGATTGTGTTATTCATGTCATTTGTGTATAATACGGTGTTGGCCGCGTTGCCTTCTAATGCTAACTTATTTATTATAATGAATGACTTATGTTCTAAATCTTCAATAAACTTACGAAGGTTTCCTCCAAAAAAAGTGTGGTATAGCCGTCGTAGTAGTTTTTCATAAGGCGTTTGCACCTTATATTCGCTGATGAGGGCGGCCCGCAACTCGGTCCAATTGTTGGCTTGCGATAGTTGTGATGTCCGTTGTGCTTCTCCAGTGCTTCTATAGTGCCGTACATCAAACTGTGTTGGCGGACGTCCCTCGTCGGGTACAGTTGTAAAATATAATCAACTCTCCGTATAAACGTGCTCAAGGTCGAAGCGTCATTATCGAAATTGGGCAACTGTCTAAGCATAGTGAGTGCCTGGTTCAGGTGTGTTTCTTCTAGGGACATCTCGGATAATTTGTCCAACGTTGGAAAACAAAGAGTTCACAATCAAAGAAGGTTGTTGTTTTTATTATTTCCTCCAACACTGTACTTAAACTCCAGGATTCGATGTCGCGCTTTTGACTGCACGAAAGGTTCTTTTGCGGATAAAACGAAAAAAAAAAAAATTTTCGGGGGCTTTGGGCCTTAATTGCTTACGGCTCCTTATTATTTTAATTTTTAGCACAAAAAGTCTCGATCACGGTCCAACCTCAGATTTGATATCTGTAACGGTGGCTTGACACAAGTTTCGCACATTTAATTATTTAATGGTACACAAAAGGTCTGGTTTATTAGGCAACCTTAGATTAGATATCCATAACGGTCGCTTATACACAGGTTTTGCACGCACTAAATATATTTCGTTTTATCCTACCGACTGCGCCAATTATAAATCCATTTCCTTTATAAGTGAAAAAAAAGAAAATATTGGATCTATCGAACTCGAAAGAAACGGTCTTTATTTAAAGAATGCGTCTTAAGAACTAACTTATCATTATTCATACAATTATGTTTACAGTTCGGTTAGAAAGCTTTTGATGTTTACAATTATGTTGAAAGTTCGGTTAGAAAGCTTTATGTTAGTAGTGGGAGCTTTTGATTGGATGATATCTTGATCTGGACTTTGATTGGCTTATTGAATTCGCCTACTAAGCGTTCTCACGCTTGGAAGATTTTTTGGGGACAGATTTGTTTATAATGTTGAATTCTCACGCTGGAAGATTTTTTGGGGACAGATTTGTTTATAAAGTTTTGTTTAGTCTCGGTTGCAGTAAACATCCGTTTTGTAGACTAAGAAAGGGGCGAAGTTATGTGGGTGGATGGAGAGGCGGATATATTACTATATATATTTATGTTGCTCTGTCGGTTTACTACTCCTGGTTTCTGACTTAACTCGCCAGACAGTGCCGGTGCTGGCTGCATAGGCTACATCCTTGCTAGGGAACCGGTGCCGGCTGCACAGGCTGCCGTGAAATGCTTGCAAGTGTATCATCTGGGCACTTCTTCGTTGGCTTCTTTAGCTCGATCCTCAGTAGTGCAGCATTTCGGGAATTAGAATTTGTATCAATAATTGGAATCGGATTAGATAGTGCGGTATAGGTTGAGTTGTTGTTCTTTCTCTTTTCTTCGGCTTGCTCAAAGTGGTCAAGCTCGATTTGTAACGATATTGTTGCCTCCCAACGTAATGGTGGGTAGGTGGCAAACAATAGTGTTAAAATTCCCACAATCCTTTTTTGTAGGTGTTATCTTAAGCCGCTTCTGCCGCCTTTTTTCTTTTGAACTCTACTCATTGGCCTCTACTCACTTAGATTTTCGTATGCTCTTTCTGTTTTGTTGCTGCTGCTGCTAGTTGTGCACAAAGAGAGCACTAAAAAGATGTAGTTGAATGTGTGCGCTTGCTTATGTGCGTAAGTTGCTTTGCACTGCGCAAATTGCATGTGACGAAAGCAAGAAAAATGCAAAATGCGATGAAATTCATTTTGAATTCATATTTTTTTTTTTAACTCAACTATTTTATTTACTTCTATATTATTTGGATAACTAAAAAGATAAAAAGATTCGGATAAAAATCTGAAGGAGATTTTTTGTCCCATTTCCCATTTCCTTTTTTTATCGGATGCATTTTTAAGCAACGACAAGTGCAAGAAACCGCAAGTGCAGGTAGAATGCTCTGAAATTGCACCCTTTCCAAGTAGGTAATACTTCGGCCGATGCTCGAAGATTCGATGATGCATTTTTGCCCATGTTTTCTGTGTAATCTTTAACAAGAAAAAGACAAGAAAAATGTCTAAGTGGAATATTTGCATAATATGAATGTTTTATATGCATAAATAGTTACATATGTATACATTTTTCAATTTTTTTGAGCTTTGAATTTTCAATTGAAAATATTAGATCATAATATTTTTGCAAAAGTTGACAGTTACATAAAAAGAATGAAGGCATTCATTTTTTCATGTGTAGCGATCGAGCAAAGCGACATTGATATGCTTGCGTCGAAATGCTAAGGGCAACTAAATCCACCCTCATGCTCTGTGTGAAGACTTCGGCAGCCGTTCGGTTACACGCATACAAGGTGCCGAACGTGGTCGTCCCCCGGGGGATATGAGTGCCGGGCTCTGCTTTAATTTAAATGACACGTCTTGTCTCTTGCTTTGGTTTTTATGAGAGTAGTTGCTCTCCTCTATTCAATATTAAACATAGTGTTGGAGGAGGACTCCTGAATTTAAACGCATTAATTTAATTATTCTGAAATATTATGTTAAATAGCTAAATTATCGATATATCGCAAGCTTAAGGAGATGTCAATCTAGCATCACTAATTGCTCTCTCCTTGCGTTTCCCTTCACATTGTACTTTGAGTTACACTCTCTCATAGCACATAACTTTAAGAATTTCCTGTGTCAAGAGAACTCGAATGCGACGGACGCCAATAAATGTACAAACGGAATAACATCGAATAATCTTTTCGGAAACATTGTGGAACCATAGGCACGGGAAGTTATGAGGCATCGAATCCCCTAACGAGGAAGCAATTTAGTAACTGACCGAGAAATTGGCCAAAATTTTGGCAATCGTGACTGGATGGAAACTTACTGTTAGATAAGTTTTCGTTCAATTGCAACCAAGTTGGATTCGTCGTTTCATAATTTCTAAAGTCGCAACAAGTTTCCGAAAAGGGATTGCAAGAGGCAATCAATCATCAATCACCGGTTGGGACATCTGTGAAAGAAGGACGACATCATAAATTCATTGGTTGGGATATCTATGAAAAAAGGATGACATCATAAATTCACGTTTAAACTCTCCACATACTGCAGTAAAGTCATTGGAATAAAACGGCAAGTATTCAATCAAATAATTACTGTACCCGCACATGTACAAAAATAAAAAACCGAACAGTTATCGTTTGTTATTCCACTCTTAACATATACAAAGATACGAAATAGACAAAGTGTAAACTCTCTATGCTAACAATGCCATTCGACTGCGCACTAAGTTAGTAACTGTAAGTCATTTGTAGAGTTATCGCTACAACAAAGGTTCGAAACAGTCAAACGGACCAATGGATGTGAAAACTGTCTGCGCACTGGTCATCGTGTCAATCTCCCGGTGAAAAGCTCATCACCCGTTATTGCATCAATTCGCCTCCACCCCAATAAATAACCTATCATCGTCGGTTCAATCTGTCAATCCAATAGCTAATTCACAAAGCACTTCGTAACTAACAAACACAGATAAAAAAGGGATGCTTCCTACAGCATTGATTCGCATAATGGATAAGGTTGGACAATTCCACGCTGTACGGGTACTTTTAGATTCATGTTCTGAACTTAATTTTTATTGCAGAAGAGACTGCCAAGCGACTAAGTCTGGATAGGAATCGCGTATCTCAAGAAATCATCGGCATTACCGGAAGCAGTCAAAGCATTAAACAAAATACGTTTGCCACAATACATTCCAGACATCCATCATTCACTTGGTCCGCCAACTTTGCCGCCATCAGGAAAATTTGTGCTCAGCAACCACTCGAGCATATAGATACATCAAATTGAACCATACCTACTGATATCAATTTAGCCGATCCGTATTTCAAAGAGCCCCACAAGATACACAATTAAATAAACACGAATGGGCTGTTTGCAGCAATCCTCAAAGGTCAGCAAAGCTGAGGCGAAAACATGCCATATTTAATCAACATCGAATATGGATGGATAGTTGATGGAAACTTGCAAACCCACACACGAAAAGCCTCAACAGCAATGTTTAGTGGTGCAAGTCAACCCATCACTTGATCTTCTAGTTAAAAGATTTTAGGAAATTGAAGACTCTGAGTTGGTTGGTAACCGGCAAACCAAACAAGAACAAGAACAAGAATGCGAAACCCATTTTTATAAAAATGATAGTACAAAATCTGATGGAAGAATCCAAGCTTGACTTCCATTCAAGGAACCCCCAGATAAATTAGGATTGTCTTACAACAACGCAGTACGGCGTTTCAAATCCGTAAAAAGCAGTCTCGACCGCGACGATCAACTACATCAAGCATTTGTGAATTTCATCGACGAGTATATAAAACTTGGCCACATGTCTCTCAAACCTGTTGCAAGCCAGAACGAACCGCATTATTATATACCTCATCATTGCGTGTTGCGTCCGCAAAGCGTTACTACGAAACTTATAGTTGTGTTTGATGCTTCGGCTAAAACATCATCGGGAAAATCATAAAATGAGCTGTTAATGATTGGCCCCACAATTCAACAAGACCTCTTTACAACATTTCTATTATTTCGGCTGAACAGGTATGCACTTACAGGCGACATAGCCAAAATGTATCGTCAATTTGTCATAGATGCAAGAGACCGGAGATTTCAACGCATTGTATGGCGACCAACAAAATCAGAAGTATTAAAAACTAACTAGCTCAACACCGTGACATATGACATGTCAGCTGCACCCTTCTTAGCCATCAGAGGTGTCTATCATATTGCCGATTTCTATGCACACGATCATCGGCTCGACGGCTTATATGTGGATGACTTGCTAACCGGAGCTGATAGCGTAACCGGCTGGATTGCATCTTACAAAATTTAGTAGCAACTGCAAGGAAATTACGAAAACTTCAGAGGATGAATTATTTATCACCATGGAAGATCACAAAACTCTGGGAATGACTTGGATGCCAGGCAGTCCCATCTTTACCTTTCGATACATTTATGACCACCAAGAACCACTTTCTAAGCGACCAATTCGTTCAGTAGTAGCACGAATGTTTGATTTCTGGGACTCATAAGTCCGGTCAGACTTGACTTGACACTCAAAAGATGGGGATGAGGCTGTCGATGGTCAAATTAAGGAAAGGTGGAAAGAACTCTTATGGGATCTTCAAGACTTTTGACCACCATACCACGATATGTGAACACATCGAAGACGTATCGATGCGAAATACACGGGTTCGCCGACGCATCCGAAACAGCGTACGGATGCTGTCTTTATGTTCGATCAGAATTCCCGAGTGGAGTCAAAGTCACTTTACTCGTTGCGAAATCAAAGATAGCACCTACCAAGACACAGTCATTGCCGCAGTTAGAACTGTGCGGAGCATTGTTGCTCAGTCGGACTTGGCGCAAATTCGAAAAGACACTAAAATAATACACCGACAAGGTATACTTTTGGATCGATTCGAAAATTGTTTTGGAATGGTTGAAACATCATGCATCAGCACTAAATTGTTTCGTAGCAAACAGATTATCAGAGTTACATAAACACACGGAAGCAATAATATTTAAGCACGTCCCTTCTACCAAGAATCCAGCAGACATTGTTTGTCGGGGTTGCCGGACATCACAGCAACAATCAAGCATGTGGATAACAGGACCAACATTCTTAATATTGTCTAAAGCCGAATGGCCAATTCTTAGGGAACTACTTCCACCGCCTATTGAGGTAAGAACCAAGTCAGCACTTCTTTGTAGCAGAGCAGACAACGCTAATTCACAATCTATTCTAAATATGATCATAAATAATTCTTCATCGTATGTTCGATTCATTAGAATTGTTTTGTACCGATAGAGGTACCGTGAACAGAGTGAAGCCTGATCGCACTCTAAACTCATCATCAATAGCCGATATTCGCATTACTGAAACAGAAATGTCTCAATAGTTTTGCACTAATACAACAAGAATGGTATGCTGATGAAATATCTTTACTAAAAAAACAACCATTCACGCACACAATGACACTTGGACTGCAGTCTGTGTGATGAGAGTCGGAGGACTCCTCGCAAACGGGGACCTTCCAATTAACGCCAAGCACCAGGCCTTGCTAACTCAACATTATCGTTTTACCAAGCTATACATCGAATTGCTACATAACAAAAATCATCATCCTGGCCCAAAGTTCATTTTATCTCTTTTACGAGAACGAATTTTGGCAATCAACGGTCGAGCATTGATTCGAAAGGTTGTGCAAAGCTGCATTCGTTGCATTCACTTTAAACCTTGCCCCATGAATCAACTGATGGGCAATTTACCTGCTGATCGACTACGAGCTGAAAGACCATTCCTAGTAAGAGGAGTTGATTTTTGCGGCCCATTCCTAACGTCTTGCAGGATTCGCGGAAAGCCGCCGTACACAACGAAAGCGGAAATTTTTGTGTTTCGCTTCAAAGGCGATTCATATTAAATAAGTCGCAGAATTGTTAACCAATGCATTTATGCTTTGTATACGAAGACTCTTAGCGCACCGTGGTGTACCATTGCGTATGGTTTGTGGCGCTGCTAAAAGGCTAGCTGAGTTCAAGTCAAAATTGCTAGCCTTAGACGTCATAGATCACATAAAAACAAACAATTCAATTAAAGAATTTAACTTTTGCTTTATTTCCTCTAGAGCTGCACATTTTGGCGGCCTCTGGGAAGCGTCAGTAAAATCAGCGTAGACACTGGCACTCTTACTTTCGAGGAACTACTCACTGTGTTTTCGGATGTGGTAGCTATTCTTAAATCATGGACAATAGCACCTACTTCAGGAGACCCCAACGATTTCACTGCTTTCACTCTTGGGCATTTGCTGATAGGAGCCGAATTAACGTCAGTACCAGAATCATTACTCTACCATTCTACGGACCCTCCCGGAATGGAATTTCGGTATCTGGATAGATAACATCCAGTGACCTATTTGAAACAACAATTCTGGACACTGAAGGCAAGAAATTATGTTTGTAATTTACAACAACGCAGCAAATGGACTTACGAAAAACCAAATGTAGTCTTGGGACAACTAGTTATAGTATATTAAGACAACATGCCGGCTGAATATTGGCCTTCAGCAAGAGTAGTATCTGTAATTGCTGGACCTTATGACAAAATTCGAGTAGTTGAACTAAGGACTGCAAAAGGAACCTTAAAAAGACCAATCCACAAGATCGCTCCACTTCCAAAATCATTTATTTGAAATTTGGTTCTTTCAACAGGGGGATCATGATGGAGGAGAACTCCTGAATTTAAACTCATTAATTTAATTACTCTGAAATATTAATGATTATGTTAAATAGCTAAACTATCGATATATCGCAAGCTCAAAGAGAAGTCAATCTGGCATCACCAATTCCTCTTTTCTCGTTTCCCTTTACATCATCAATCTTTTCACTCACTTTTTTTTAATTTTCAAACTCATTGTTGGTTTAATTAAAATTCTATCATTCGGATTGTTTTTTCATTCCGTGATTTCTTTCGGTCGTTTTTGTGCTTTTTGTTTCAATTTAAATAAATTTAACTTACAACAATTACTTGCATTAAGGGTGTTGTTGTTTATCTAATCTCTTTTGCTTTTGTGTCTTTACCGTTTTAACTAACTCTCGCGCTCTTGCGTACAAATTGTTGTTGCATGTGTTCAATTTGACGCGCTCTCCCGCTCTTTCCTATTCTTGGTTGATTTGCGCTCTCGTCTTTTGCCTACCCGCGACTCAGTGATATGTTCTTTTGTTTTTGTGTATTCTTGTAATTTTATTTCTTTAGTTATGAAGGCTTACTCTGCACATTAACCCTTGTGTCAGAAATGGTCAGTATATTTCTTATACACATATTTGGTTACCTTTAAAATTTTTTATTTTATTTCTTATTCCTTTGTTATTCTAAATTAAATTAAGTTATTTTATAAAATGGTTGTCTGCTCAAAAAGTAATTGCATAGTTGCCACTAATGCTGTTGACTTCCATGATTATATTCTTTGTTGGCTGTGTGACAATGCGGTTCACGTTAAGTGAGCAGGTTACACAGGCAGAATCAAGGAGTCTATTGCTAAAGGTGGTGGGTTAAAATAATGGATGTGATGCTTGCCGGGAGGTCATTCATGAGGCGGACTAGAGATAGTTTTGACACTTTAAGGGCAGGTTTTAACAAACTTCAAGTGGAATTTACTGCGGTGGAGACTCAGTTTAGAAGCTTATCGCTTATGAATGAGTCTCCGAAACGTAAAAGGACCAGTCCTTGGGGTGTTTCTGTATCTGTAGATCCGCAAGCGTCTCTTATCGTCCTCGACCGGTCTCACGCACCGTCCTCTCCCAATGTACAGCAATTGATATCGTTTAAGAGCCCAGTGGTGATTAGTAAGGAATTTCCGCTATCACCTGGGAATGATCTCTTAAAAACGATGCCAACTGTAGTGTCCGGGCAATTACCCATTCCAATGGAAATTGCCGATAGCTCTAAAAGTATCGAGGGCCCCGTGAACAAGGTGACTGCTGCAGTGGGTGACTTGTCCAACGTTGCTGCTGCGGCTGACGCTTTGGGACCGCGGCATACCACCAAAGAAACATATATTTCTTTCTAGGCTACACCCTGTTGTCACATCTGATGATGTAATAGTCTATTTTCGGAAGAAAGTTAACATCTCAAATATTGCGGTGGAAAATTTTAAACTTAAATTTTCGTATTCTCGGGACATCTCGTACTTTGAAATGAGTGTTTCTGCCATTATCTTCGACATTATATGTCGAGAAGATTTTTGGCCAAAGCATATAATAGTTAAGGAATATACTGTAAGGAAGAAAAATCGGCAACAGATTCGAATGCCAAACTATCCGCAATACCTAAGCTGTTTGAGAAAACTATTACGTCTTCCCTTCAACACCTGTTTAAGATTAAAGATCGTGTTCAGCGAAAATGGCTTCACCAAATCAGATTGACAAAAGAAATATACAAAACGAAACATAAACAAAAATAAGTCATAAAGATTCATATGACAATTATTGCTTAATACCAAACAAAACATGCATCCACACTCTGTGGAAAACACTTAAGATTATAACAGCGGCGCGGTATCAAGTAGCCAACGCTGAGCATGAAATATAAACAATTTTCAACCCCCGAAGTCGTGGGGTATTAAAATAATTATTTTTAAGAACAGTTGTCGCTTCTTATAGATTAAGAGTTTTTAACTAAAATCAGTTCATATTTTGAATTAATCGAATAAAGACTGGGTTAGTTTCCTTCTCTCCGGGAATCCCTATTTATTTTGGTCTTTCGAAAAAAGGAACTATGTAGTTTTCCCCCACCAGTGGTAAGAGACTCAGAGTGTGAATCAGCTCCTTGAAGTCTGAATTCTTATGCAAGTGTAAATGCTAAGATCAGCTAAAGGTAGCAAAAATAAAAGAACTCTTGTTTTCCCCACCAGTGGTAAGAGACAGAGTAAGAAACAAAAAACGCGAAATATTGCTTAATAAAAAAAAAATAAAAAGTGCCTGCGTCCGATTATAAAGGCAGTTTGGCTAGTGTAGCGACTGTCATATTTTCGGCGGCGGGAGTGTTTGTGTGTGGCGTTCTCGAAGCCCTATATAGAAAAATAAATGTTAAGTAGTGTATATGTAGTTGCAAGTCGGCAAATACGAACAGCAACAAAGCAACAAGATAGTTGCAAAAATTAGAAAGAATACAAGAAAATCTGGTACGATGACCGGCATTGGTAACGCCTGAGCCCATAGGCCCTGAACAACAGCAGCTGAGCAACGACACAGCAAAAAAAAAAAACCACATCGGAAAAGACGGGTCCGACGGACTCATCTGGACCAATTGACTCACCTTATTGCGAGTACGCCGGTGCGAAGATCAGCACCGGCATCGTCTAGCGCGACAAGCTAGACCCCAAAGCCAAAGAAATCTGAGAAATCAGCATCGGCGCCCAAACAGCTAGACCCGGAATGCAGTAGGACCGGTAGTGCTACAAAGAGCGTCCAACAATCAAAGACATTATAAATTAAAATTGCTTGCAAAAAAGAAAAATGTTACTATGTTAAACTGAGCAATAATTGCATTGCTCGGTCTAGAGTGTGGCCAATGAAGCCACACGCCAAATAGACAGAAAATCACAGCGTTGATTAAAAAATTAAATAAAAAAAAAAAATTTCATATGAACTAAAAAAAAAATCCGTTTTTTTTTTTATATGGACGTAGTCGCACAACGCTTAGTACGAACAAGTGGCCCATTTGACACCAGGCCCGGTCCTGCTACGAATGAGTAAAGTTAATGTTACAACCTCTACCCACTCCGACCTAAGGCGACACGCGTATTACATATATAAACATAAATTAAACTAAAGAAATAGAAAATATTAAATGTAATAAAATAATAGGTTACATATAAAAAGAAAACAGGATAGGTTCAAAAAAAGATGATTAGAATTAATTACGAGCGAGGAAAGACAATAGCGCAGTTTTTCATTTTATTGTCATACATACATACACCATACAAAATGTTTCCTAACAAAACTGAAATGTTATTAGGGAAGCAGGTAGAGTTGCATACCAGGTTAAGGCAGTTAGAAGCATTATATCCCAGAAATATAACTAGCAAGGTGATCGAGCAAGTAAGAGATTACTAATCGATGGTTACCTAATCATAGCAAATTTCGACAGCAGGGGACGTTCGATCATCAGTATTTCAGAGAATAAATACATGAAGAAGTGTTAAAGATAGTTGCCAAAATAATAGCTACAGGAGAGTCAGAAAAACTAGGCACTAGTAGGTCAGTGTTAGTTGCAGCAGAAGCGAATATGTGAGAAATGTTTGATGATAGCAAAGGAGATTCGCGAGGGAATGCGACCTCCAGTAATGAAAACGTTAGTGGTAACCACGAGATATTTATGGATAGAGTCCGACAGCTCCAGAAATATTTGGATAGAGTAACCAAAGATTTACGCATTATAGATAATTCGACAGGCAATGAGGCATGCATAATATTTATTAATAAGATCAATTATTTATGGGAGAAAGTACAGGCGTGCCACATTGTGTTGAAAAATGCAAAATTTAAAAATACTTCGGAGGATTTAGAATTCGATGTTCGGAATTCTGTATCCGTGTTAGAAATGAAAATAAACAATAAGGAAAGTAAGAATGAGAATGTAACCGTGAGAGGCGAACTGTGTTGCCAAAAATTCAGAGAGAAAAATTCTGGAGAGCCTCGAGAATGGCACCTGTTTGTGGAATTATTTGCGGAATTAATTGAAAAAAGAGAAAAATTAAGTCTTGCTCTTGCTGATTGACATAGTTAAAAGGACAGCTTTGCATAAAAAATAAAGCAAGATATCCGAAATAAAAAAGCAATAACATGGAACCATGTAAAATCTGAGGATAACCCTGCAGACGTAGCTTCAAGAGGGATTTGTCCAACTAAATTAAAAATTTGTAACTTATGGTGAAATGGGCCAAAAATGCTCAGTGAGTCAAAATAAAAATGGCCTAGAGAAAAAACGGGTGCTGACAAGATTATGGTAAATACCGCAGTGTTAAATACAGAAAATAGTATTATACAGGAACTAATTGAAAAGTATTCCCGTATGAATAAAATATTCAGAATTACCGCATATGTATTAAGATTTATTGGCATTAGAAAAAGAGATAAAGTGTATCCATCATATTTAACCGTCGATGAGCTTAAGAATGCTAAAAATCGGATTATTAAACACCAACAGGCACATCAATTTAGCAGAGAGATATCACATCAATATATGCTTTAATGCTAAACATCCAGTGATTTTAGATAAGTCACATTTAACAATGCTATTGATTAAAGATGCTCATAAGGAAACCATACATGGAGGAATTAATCTTATGAGAAATTAAATTCAAAGGAAATTTTGGATTTTCGGCTTAAGAAACGCACTTAAAATATACCTGAGGCAATGCGTCACTTGTGCCAGATACCGCCAAGTAACTGCGGAGCAAATTATGGGTAACCTACCCAAAAACAGGGTAACGGTGTCACCTCCATTTCATAACACGGGGATTGATTTTGCCGGTCCATATCACAAAAGATGCTCGAAAACCCGGGGACAAAAAACATTCAAGGGGTACATAACAGTATTCGTGTGCTTGTCAACTAAGGCAATTTATGTAGAAGTTGTTAGTGACAACTGTTGCCTTCCTAGCAGCATTTCGAAGATTTGTTGCAAGACGCGGTAAGTGCGCTTACCTACTCGTATAATGGAACGAATTTTGTGGGAGCAGCTAGGAGACTCGATGAAGAGTTCAAAAAAGCAGTTCAAGATAATGTCCAAATTGCTCCTGTCCTAGAACAAGAACCGATAAGCTGCCATTTTAGCCCCCCGGCAGGACCTCACTTCGGAGGTATTTGGGAAGCTGGAGTAAAGTCGGTCAAGTATCATTTAAAAAGAGTAATAGGAGATAGTAACCTCACACAAGGACTGGCAACATTATTGTGCCAGATAGAAGCGGTACTAAATTCACGGCCATTGTATACGACGGGTGAAGATATGGACAACAACGAAGTGTTAACTCCCGGTCATTTCCTAATTGGAAGACCAACATTAGAAGCAGCCGAAGCAGAGAGAAGCAGAGAAAAAAATTGGAAATTTAGACAGATGGAAATTAATTCATAAAATGAAAAAAGATTTCTAGTTGAAATGGAAAGACGAGTATCTATATACTCTCCAGCAAACGAACAAGTGGCGACAAACCACAGAAAATTTAGAAAATGGACAGGTCGTACTGATTAAAGATGAAAATTGTCACCCAACTAGGTGGCCTCGGGGCAAGATTGAGGAAATTCACAAAGGCAGGGACGACAAAGTAAGAGTGGTCAAAATCATCCGAAGACGTTGAGGAGAATCAATATCGGAAAAGTACCAGATTCGGTCATCTGTCCAAAGTAGGAACCGTAATGATGTTAGCAATGTTGACGCTGCTTTGTCAACTTTCGAATGCAGCAAGCACTGAAGATAATCGACCAAAAATTACGGTAAAAAAACTAAACGCAACAGCAGCGTTGTACTTAGATCCAATGGGTGAAGTGGAAGTGGTAGCGTCCTCATGGGATCTGGTAATATACCATGACATGTCGGCATATTTTGAAATGCTTAGTCAAGGTGACAAATTGATTCCTAAAATGAGGGATTTATGTCAAAAGTTTTATAATTTCGAAGACCAATGCCATTTTTTACTAAACAGCACGGTAAAACGAACTACGGAAATCGAAGAAAATAATAGATTGTTCATGAGCCAAAATAAGCCAAGAAGAAAGCGTGCACCGTTTGAATTCATGGGTTCACTGTACCATTTATTATTTGGCATCATGGATTCGGATGACAGAGTACAAATGGAAGAAAACATGAAAAGTTTACTTACAAATCAGCAAAACTTGAAACACCTAGAAAAAAGCAGACATCGATAGTAGACTCCACGGCAAACATTCTTAAGACAACTATAGATGAATTAAATGACAATTTTCGCAACATGAACAACCGGATTGAAAATATGACAGAATTACTTAAAGAAAGCTATTACTTATATAGAGAATCCATCCAGTTCTTCATGATTATAAGGCAATTAAGTTCCGTAGTTGATTAATGTGAAAAAATTCAAACAGGAATTATAAATCTTTTAATAGACATTAACCATGGTAGGTTGAACCCTAAAATTTTAAAACCAAGTCAAATGAAATTGGAAATAACAAAAATAAAGGACTAGTTGTCCGAAGCATTAGTACTACCAGGTAAAAGGACAGGCACTGAGTTAAAAGAAATATATACTCTGTTGACAGAAAAATAATTATAAATGCAAAAATACCACTTTTTGGTTGCAATCCGTCTTTTCTCTTTAAAGTTATTCCAGTACCTGTACGATTGAATAATAATCAAATGGTAATGGTCCATATAGAAAGCCAGTACTTAATATATAATTTTGAAATAGACTCGTATCATTTAATGTCTGAGTCAGCTATGCAAAGATGTCAGAACTGGTAGTCAAACAGGAGAACATGTGAAGGAAGTTGGCCATGGAGTAGTGTCAGTGATAATGCCTGCGAGCTGACACCCTTTATACAAAATAACAAATCTAGCTGCTTATACACAACGATTGTGGACACAAGATCTTACTGGGTAGAATTAGATAGCAGCAGCAGTTAGTTATTCAAGGTACCGCCTAGAACTAAGGCCAGAGTCCAATGCGGTAACGAACAACAGGAGGTGCTGGATATACCAGAACATGGAATTTTGAGCCTCAGATCAGGCTGCATAGCTAGGGCAGAAGATAAAATTTTAGTAGCTCATCATAGCGTCCAGTCAGAGTCGTACATAGCTATTAAACTTCGCACGCAATATAGCAAATATATCATGGAATTCAGGAGAAGCAAACATAGTAAACCATTCGGCAGAATTAGAAAGAATAGGAAGTCAATTACAATCATTAAAGGAACATCATATTGAATTACTAGATTTAAACTTCCATCATGTAGCTGGTCATGCTTCCTTAATGTTAGTCATCTTACTAATGATAATATTAATAATAATTTGTTTAAGACAACGTAATAAAAATATAAGTATCCCAATCCCAATAAGAATAAACATAGTGTTCATCTGAACCGGCTTCACCAAATCAGATGCACTAAAGAAAATACAATACAACTGTACCTTTGTACCAAACAACTAACCTAGCATGTGACTAGAATTACAATCTGCCACACTCGGTGTGGGAAAAACACTAGTAATTCTAAACTAACCCAAAACATCACAACGACAGGATGTGAAGTGGCCGACGCCGTGCCAAAAATAATAATTTTTCAACCCCCAAATACGTGTGTGTGAGTCTAAAATAAGATCTTCTAAGAACAATTGTTACCTCCTAGAGAGAGAATACCATATAAACTCCGTACTTTTGTTACGGACTTTTGTTCTTTCTCATCGGAAATCCCTATTCAGCAATATCTTGTTGGCTCTGCGATTACCTTATTCACTTAAAATGTGCTGGTCTCAACGGCCGCGACTACGACAAATTTTTTGGTTGTCTGTGTCTAAGCCTGAGTTTGGCTTAATGCGTTGGACTTGCCGATCTTGTGCCAACCAGCGGCTTGATTTGAGCCGTATGTACAGGGATCTTCGTTTAAAGTTTCTTTCTTTAAACAAACTGGCCAAACAGCTGTCTAAGGAGTGTGACTCTTGCGAACAATTATTGTCGCAATTCAAGTTAGTTTCACTTTCATTCCTCTGCATAAAAATGGCAAAAAGTCCGAAGCCTCTAACTATAGGGGTATTTCAAAATTGTCCGCTATTCCGAAAGCTTTTGAGAAAATTATGACTTCAATTGCAACATTTTTGCAGCTCGATCTAGGGTAGCCCCAATCAAAACGGTTTCATTGCCCCACCTTGAACAACAGAGGAGTTGAGCCAAGTTTCAGAAAAAGCTAATATGTCAACCGAAAAGGTTTGGCTATCACAGAACAGGTTCGAGAGCTTGGTAAGAAGTCCTCTACCATTTTGATAATGAATGCAAAGACTAGACGTTATTAGTTTTTTGAAGCAGAAGATAAATTAAAAAGGTGGACGGACAACGGACGGGAGCGCTTATTGGTCGCAAACTCGTGTACAAATAGGCCCTCTGGCCAAAAATTAGGGTCAACCATAGCTGAGAAATACTCATTTGGTAGTGTAATTTTGAAAGAGGAGATTTCGCGAGAAACTTAAGAGAACTTAGAAAACTTAAACTTTTGAATTAAAACCTTAGCAGGGCATATATTGCCATGTAAGCTGCCACAGACGACTCAAAAGTATATGGAGCAATCCTAGAGATTTAGCGGACGTTGACGATACTATGCGCAGTACGTTCAAGTGGACACCAGGGCAAACCCTGTCACGCGCAAGCCCAAGCAGATAGCTGCCCACCTCCCACCCGACCGACCGAGGGGTGCAGCGATATAACGCATGGCACGAATCGCGGTCGCAAAGGCCATGAGTGTTCTGCGTTTCATTAAAAGATGGTCAAAAGAATTTGACGACCCCTAGACAACTAACGTTATTTTGATCCTATTTTAGAGTATGGATCTTGCATCACCTCAATATGAATCGCACCAGATTAGCCTTAAATCCGTTCAAAAGCAGTTCTTGCTATGTCAATTTTCCTTCGTATTCTAGTAGACTTCCCTTGATTCTTGATTCTTCCTTCCTAAACTAACCGTAGAATTATGCTGGGTGTTATTTTTATGCACAAACTCCTAATTGGTGATATTGACTCGCCTGAGTTATTAGCTCAGGTAAATCTGTCGGTACCATGTAGAGTAGACATCCTTTGATACCTTAGTCGTTGCTCTTCTAACTTCGCCATGCATGAACATTTTAGGGTCATCTGCTCTGATTACAACCTTTTATTCCCTGTAATCTGCTCAGAGTCTTCTTTTAACACACTTTAAACATATATCCCTTCCTATTTAGTTCATAGATAGCTGTAGTATTATATTTTTGTCTGTTTTTCCATTGTGTATCCCCGCGATTTGAGCCATGCGTTATACGGCTGCACCCCTCGGTCGGTCGGGTGGGAGGTGGGCAGCTATCTGCTTGGGCTTGCGCGTGACAGGGTTTGCCCTGGTGTCGTAGGGGCCACTTGAACGTACTGCGCATAGTATCGTCAGAGTTCGCTAAATCTCTAGGCTTGCTCCAGATACTTCTGAGTCGTCTGTGGCAGCTTACATTGGCAATATATGCCCTGCTAAGGTTTCAATTCAAAAGTTTTCTAAGTTCTCTTAAGTTTCTCGCGAAATCTCCTCTTTCAAAATTACACTACCAAATGAGTATTTCTCAGCTATGGTTGACCCTAATTTTTGGCCAGAGGGCCTATTTGTACACGAGTTTGCGACCAATAAGCGCTCCCGTCCGTTGTCCGTCCACCTTTTTAATTTATCTTCTGCTTCAAAAAACTAATAACGTCTAGTCTTTGCATTCATTATCAAAATGTTAGAGGACTTCTTACCAAGCTCTCGAACCTGTTCTGTGATAGCCAAACCTTTTCGGTTGACATATTAGCTTTTTCTGAAACTTGGCTCAACTCCTCTGTTGTTCAATGTGGGGCAATGAAACCGTTTTGATTGGGGCTACCCTAGATTTAGCTGCAAGAAGGCAACACGATCTGCCTTGGTCATTGCTAAGACGCACGTAACTCGCGGCACAATAAGCCTGCTGTGACGAATCACAAAAACAATGGAATTGTTTGTCGGAACTCGGATCATGAAGAACCCGGAGTTCGAATCTGGTCAAGAAAGGAGTAGCTCTTTGTAAAATCCTGCTACCTGTGACGGAGTTTACTGGGCAACTGGTCAACCCTCTCTAGCTCTTGTAGCCAAAAGACTTCCATAGATATTTTGGCTTGAATCACAAAGGGAGCCAGCCAGCCAGCGGGATCGAATGACTTGGCGATCTGCCCGAGGACTTCTCACTTAGTATAAGCTGAGTTGAGTTTTACTTTGTCATCTCACCCCAAGAGATCAAGACAGCTTATACTATCCATGGTCGCTTTCCATCGGATTCCAAGTGTTTTTGCTGTGCTGACCTCTTTGATATCGAGGAAATCAACATTCAACAAATGACACCTTGGGATGCAACTAATCACACTCTTCACATTAGAACGGAGCACAGTTAATGCCAAATGTGACGGGGTTAAGCTCGTAATCATCAAATTGACCCTCTTTCTTTCGGAACAGAATTCTCTGAAATGGCATATGAATTGAATCGACCATAAGTTGCCAAACACGCCACTTGAGAATCTGAATAGTGAAATCAAAAAACTAACTCCGCTTGTGGATTTGCTAGAGTGGTTAAAGACTACCCGTACCTTCGATTTGGTACTGTCGGGCTTAAAAACTGCAAAAAAAAAAGGTTGTTATTACTGCCGTCAAATGGCACCTGACGCATGTGGCCTAAGTCCGAATACTCTTGGATGTAGTCAGTTTTGCCCGGAATATTTTTTAGGAGACGACCCTAGTTTTTTAGGAGTGGAGCCGTTGCACCTGTTTGGATGTGACCAAAATAGATGTTGTTTGGGTCTCGAAACGGAAGTCAGACCATATATCTCCGAGAAGCATCATTCGAAAATGGGTCAGAATCTTCTTCCGGTTTGACAGGTAGATCATCCACCTCCCAAAGCTTGTAAGAAGAATTTCGAGTGCATCCTCTCTGCCGCCTTTTTAGGCACCTGCGTCTGAAGGATGCGGATATCACAGGACTTTGGTTTGGTGAACACCTTGGCTTAGCTTTTTGGGTTCCGCAGAGGTTTGGATGTGGGAACCGAATTAACCATTGTATTTTCAGTTGTATTTTCAACCGCTTCGAGCGTACGAAACCGCTCGGTGCGGAAATCGTTCATCGTCTGTTTCTCTGGAATGGCAGTCTTATCTCCAAGAGATTGTGCCCACAGTGAAACGGTGATTTTCGCCAATTTAATTGAACAGAAAAATGCGAAAATGATAGTCTATCTATTTAACATAATGGTTAATATTTTAGAATAAATAAATTAGTGAATTTAAATTCAGGAGTTCTCCTCCAACATGCTCCCCCTATTGAAGGAACCAACTTTCAAATAAATGATTCCAGAAGCGGAGCGATCTTGTGAATTGGCCTTTCCAAGGTTCCTTCCGCAGTCCTTAGTTTGACTACTCGAATTTTGTCATTATGTCCGGCAATTACAGACACTAGTCTTGCTAAAGGCCAATGTTGAGCCGGCACGTTGTCTTCATGTACTATTACTAGTTGTACCAAGACCACAATTGGTTTCTCGTAAATCCACCTGCCGCGTTGTTGTAAATTATGAACATAATCCCGTGCCCACAATGTCCAGAATTGTTGTCTTAAATAGGTCATTCAATGCCATCTATCCAGATACCAAAGTTCCATTCCGGGAGGGTCCGTTTAATGGTAGAGTAATGATTCTGGTACTGACGTTAATTCGGCTCCTATCAGCAATTACCCTGGAGTGAGAGCACTGAAATCATTGGGGTCATATGAAGTAGGTGCATTGGCCTTGAATTAAAAATAGCTTCCACATCCGATAACACAGTGAGTAGGTCCTCGAAAGTAAGAGATGCGTTTGAAATATTCTTCAGAGCTAGTGTCTACGCTGATTTTACTGACGCCTTTTAGATCTAGGGGGAATAAAGCCAAAGATAAATCCTTTAATTGAACAGTATGTTTTACATATGTAATTTATGGCGTTTTACCTATAAGTCACCGAAGCTATAGCTTTAAACACGATTTATAAGGAAAATATAGAATAGTGCGCCGAAATATTTCACACAGCTTCAAATGACGGGGTATTCTAAAACATATCCAAAATTCATCCAAATCGGTGATTCGCATACCTGAAGTTACCCTTGTAAGTGTTATTATTCAATTGTAAAGTAAAACTTTTAACAATTAAATAAAACTTTTTATATCAAACCTTGCAATTTAGCCGGCTCGATGTCAATCTTCCAAAAGAAGATTATTTCAAAGACAACACAAAAAGGTGAGCAGGTTGTCTGTATAGCTATTTCAAGAACTACCAAGTTCTATCATCAGCAGACTTTGCTAAAGAACTCCGGAATTGCAATAGCCATACCACGTCTTCAACGCTAGAATTAGTTGGCAATTGCAGCAACTAAATGAAGCGAATTGAGAATTAGTTGGGAATTGCAGCAACTAAATGAAGCGAATATTCCGGAGTTCTTTAGCAAAGTCAAAGTTCTTCTAATTTGAAATGCTTTGAAATCTCCGGTCTCTTGCATCTATGACAAATTGGCGATACATCTTGACTATGTCGCCTGTAAGTGCATACCTGTTCAGACGGAATGATAGAAATGTTATAATTAGTTCTTGTTGAATTGTGGGGCCAATCATTAGAATCTCGTTTAATGATTTCCCCGATCTTGTTTTAGCCGAAGCGTCAAACACAACTGTAAGTTTGGTAGTAACGGCCGCACAGGCCACAATTCGCAACGATGAGGTATGTAATAATGCGGTTCGTTCTGGCTTGAGGCAGGTTTGGGAGACATGTGGCCAAGCTTTATATAGTAGTCGATGAAATCCACATATGCTTGTTTTAGTTGATCGTCGCGGTCGAGACGACTTTCTAAGGATTTGAAACGCCGTACTGCGTTGTTATAAGACAATCCTAATTTCTCTGGGGGTTCCTTAAATATTGTCTGGATGTTGACGCGTATAATGCGAAGTACGTTCAAGTGGCCCATACGACACCAGGACATAGCCTGTTTCGCGCGAGCGCAAGCAGAGAGCTGTGCAGCTAATTACGAGCTAAATGTGCTGAAATAGAGCTTTCACAAGAGAAAGAGAGGCTTCTGATCTGATTACAGAAGATTGTAATCAGAACATAGGACTCGAAAAGGTTCATGCAAAGAATAGTTAAATATACAGTTTTTTAAGGATAGATGTCTATGGGGTACAGATTGGTTTAACTGATTCAATAGCTTAGGATAGTCTATTTCACCTATTAAAAGTTTGTGAATAAAGATAACACCGGGCATTACTCTACGATTAATTAAAAAATGAAGATTGTTTAAAAGAAGCCTCTTAGAGTATGATGGCAAATTGACATTGCGATCTCAATTTAGACCGCGAAGAGCAAAAAGCAGAAATTGCTTTTGAACAGATTCAATTTTACTTTGGTGCGTCTCATATTGAGGTGACCATATGCATGATCTAAGATAGGACGGATTAATGAAGTATATAGAACTTTGCTTGTGTACGGATCGTCAAACTCTTTTGACCATCGTTTCACAAGCCCAAGAACATTCAAAGCTTTACTAACTGTAGCAGAAATATGAAGATTAAAAGTTAATTTATGGTCCATAAGAACACCTAAGTCATTGATAATATCTAACCGCTCTAAGGCAGTGTCGTTGAGATTTTAAGTTCCTATGTATGGAGTGCATTTATAAAAAGACATAACTTTACATTTAAGGTTTAATAGGTTGGTTTCACACCAACTCTGAAGATCATTAAGATTCGATTGAAGTAGGCAAGAAGACGATATGTCTTTAAAACTGAGGTAAAGCTTGACATCATCAGCGTACATAAGCACCCGAGAATGTGACACTACCAATGGAAGATCATTTATAAAAAGAGTGAATAGCAATGGACCCAAATGACTACCCTGAGGTACTCCAGAAGTCACTTGGATGGTCTTAGAAAATGAAGACTTAAAGAGGACCTTTTGTGTACGCTTAAAAAGATATTGAAGAATCCAATCTAGTAAAAGGCTGGGGATGGCAAGTGCGTTTAACTTATATAAAAGCAGAGTGTGATTAACAGAGTCAAAGGCCTTGCTGAAGTCAGTATAAATGACGTTTATACGTTTTTTAAACCCATGTCATCCCTGACGAAATGATTGAGCTACAAAAATTCTGCTATTGAGATGTTATTATTTTCTCAATTGCTTTGAAAAAAGGCTGCGGACTTTTCATCAAACACAGGGTCTAAAATGTAATTAGACGATAAGGATAAGGATGATTTTGAAAAAATCAGCAAATATATCGGCAATTGCCTGATCATTGTAGGACAGGTGCATTGATGTCTTACATTTTACATTGACAAAGTTATAAAATTGCTTAGGATCGAGGGAAAACCTAAGTTTACATCGCTGAAGATAATCCTTATAGCAATGTGAATTCAGCACCATAAAATTTGATCGAGCAACTACATATAGGGAAAAATCCGATGCTTTACCGGATTTTTAAAATCTTTTGTAGCATCTTCATTTTACGTTCTTCAAATTACATAACTCACGTGAGAACCAAAGAGGTCTATCAGACCATCCTTGAGTCACACGCGGGACACAAACATCAAAGAACGAGTCAACAGAAATGGCAGAGTCCATATCCGTGCAAGTGTACAGATATGTCCAATCATACGTTAACAAGAGTTTTTTAAGTTTAGTAAAGTTTGTCTTGCGAAAACAACGGGGTGGAGGCAGTTATTATTTATTTATTTTATTTATTTATTTATTTATTTATTTATTTATTTATTTATTTATTTATTTATTTACGTCAACTAACACAGCAGTCGACGAAAAAGCTTAGGCTAAAAAATAGATAATAATTAATTGAAGAAGGTAGCTTTATACACAACCCGGTGGAGGTATTTTATTTGCACAAGGTGCCAGCTATGCCCCGATTCACATCCAATGAGGTCAGGGATGAGTTACAGCCAATCCAAGTCCAGACTATATTCAGTGGTTTCGCTGTAGATAATTAAAAAGTATAGCGCGAAGAGAAGTGACAGAGAGATGAAGTGAGTTAAGGTGCGAAAGGTTGTTAAAAGATTGGCAAAGAACACGAAATGGTTCGTGAAAAGGGTTCCACACTTGAGAGCAATATTCTAGAGTAGGGCGAACTAACGAAGTGTATAAAACCTTTGTTACGTGGGGATCATCAAATTCTTTGGCACAACGTTTTATGAAGCCAAGAAGACTGCATGCTCTATTGACAATTGAAGATATATGATCATTAAATGAAAGTTTTGGGGCAAACATAACGCCTAAGTCCTTGAATGATGGTACACAACACGAACAGAACGCATCGAGATCTGATTGCAAGTACTGTTGGAAAGAAGGATCAGTATAGGAATAACAAATCTTGACGTCATCCGCAAACATGAGCACGAGTTACCATCGGGGGCTAGATGGTTCAAATGAGGGTGTGTGAGAAGTGTGTATTTTTTTTTTTTTTTTGGAGTAACTCAAACGTCGGTTCGATTCAAATGTTGAAACAGAAGTGAAGGTTATTACTAATGTTTTGAGTCTCTACGTTTTGTCTGTTTTTGTGTGTCTGTTACAATCGAATTAATGTATGTGTGTATATATGTTTTATGTATGTATGATGATTTCTGGGAACAGGAAAGACTCGATGCCACGTCTTCTTTCCTGGGTCTCGTTCCCAAATTTTGTGGCCAGGGTGTTGGGTTGGTAACTCACGCGTGAATGAGCCAAGGCCAAAGGTAAATCATTTATAAACAGGGTAAATAACAGTGGGCCCAGATGACTCCCTTGTGTGACACCTGAGGTAACTCGAACAGTTTTAGATATTGGGGAACAAAAACAGACCTTTTGGGTTCTGCTAAAAAAATACGATTTTAACCAAGCCAAAAGTTTCGGGGAAAAGCCCATGATGTTAATTTTCGTGAGAAGCATAGAATGATCAACCGTATCGAAAGCCTTACTAAAGTCAGTATAAATAACATCAGTTTGACATTTTTTACGAAAGCCATGGTGTACATGGGTAATCAATTCTAAAAGGTTAGTAAGCGACGAACGACCTTTCATGAAGCTATGCTGAGAAGGAGAAATAGTGGATCTGGATAGGTGTTGAATAGGGCTTCCCGGAAAGAAGGAAAATAACCCAGTCTTAATTCGTTGAATTCAAAATATGAACTGATTTTATTTAAAAAGTCTTAAACTCTAAGAAGCGACAATTGTTCTTAAAAATAGTTATTCTAATACCCCACGATTTCGGGGGTTGAAAATTGTTTATATTTCATGCTCAGCGTTGGCTACTTCATAACGCGCCACACAGAGTGTGGATGCATGTTGTGTTTGGTGTTAGGCAATAAGTGTCACATGAATCTTTATGACTTATTCTTGGTATATGTCTTTGTTTCGAATTGTATATTTAATTGGTGCATCTGATTTGGTGAAGCCAGTTCAGATGAACACGTTGTTTATTCTTAAACAATAGCTAAACTATCGATATATCGTTAGCTTAAAGAGAATTCAATCTAGCATCACTAATTACTCTTTTCTTGCCTTTCCCTTTACATTGCCCTCTTTGATTTGCTCTCTCTCGACGTCACTGTATCAAGACAATACGACGGACGCAAATACATGTACAAACTTTATAACGTCGTCTAATCTTTTCGGGAACATTGAGGCATCGAATGTCCTATCAAGGATGCAATTTACTAACTGGCCGTGAAATTGGCCAACGGTATCGATATCCGCGGATGACTCGATTCTCTCTACCAAAGTAAAGAATTTGAACACTGTAAGATTAGTTTTTGCCAAAATATTACAAGATTTGGAATCGTGGGGAGCCTTTTCAGGAGCCTCACTTGATATAGATACATGTCAACTACTACATATTTGAAGTAAGCACCAATGTAAGTGTGCCAAATTTGATTCCACAAGGTAGAAAATTACGGGAGATAATGGACTTTTTCAAATTTTGAGGGCGGAAATGGGCGTGGCAAAATATTTATACATACAAAATGTGCGCATTTACTAAGCAGATATACATAGAAAATATGGTGTCTCTAGCTAAACTTGATCACTTTACATACTACACGAACCTAAATACCAAATTGATATAAACTTGATCACTTTACATACTACACGAAGTTACATACCAAATTTGGTGGATCTATCTCTTATAGTCTCCGAGATCTCCGCGTTCATACGGACGGACGGACAGACTGACGGACAGACGGACGGACAGACGGACAGACGGACGGACGGACAGACGGACGGACAGACGGACGGACAGACGGACGGACAGACGGACGGACAGACGGACGGACATACGGACGGACAGACGGACGGACAGACGGACGGACGGACGGACGGACGGACATGTGTCAACCGACATTTTATAAATACATATATCGATTCAGCCCTGGTGTTATCGATAAGTATAAGAAAAGAGTTGGTAACAAAAGGTAACAAAACAAAAAGGTAACGCTTAATTTTCCCGCTTTAGAATAGAGTCATTGGAATGCTAACGGCGTCTTCAAGCACAAAAATGAACTGCAACTATTCCTAGACTCAAGTGAAATCGACGTCATGCTGATATCGGAAACACATTTAACATCAAAAAATAATTTTCAAATACCAAAATATACCTTCTACGCAACAAACCATCCAGACGGCAAAGCTCATGGCGGGACTGGTATCCTAATCAAAAACCATAAAAATACTCGTTCCTCAACAGATTCGAAACACAGCACCTACAAGCAACTGCTATAACCGTCCAAACCAGCTGCGGCAACACTACGTTGGTTGCCCTGTACTGCCCACCACGCTGCTCAATCTCTGAAAAGGAATTCACCGGTTTCTTTAACACACTCGGAGAACGCTTCATTGCAGCAGGGGACTATAACGCCAAACATACGCACTGGGGATCTCGCCTGGTAAATCTTAAAAGCAAGCAGTTGTACAACACAATAGTCAACCTACTTAATAAAATGGATTGCGTCTCACCGGGTAGGCCTACTTATTGGACCACAGATCCACAGAAAGTGCCTGACTTGATAGATTTCGCAGTAACCAAGAGGATTCTGCGTAATCGTATCACTGCGGAAACACTGCTAGACTTAACCTCCGATCACTCTCCAGTGCTATTCACATTATTAACAAGACCTCAAGTACTTGATCGCCCATATATGCTTACAAACAACAAAACAAATTGGCTTAAATGTATGTTCGCCGAAACTGGACGCTGCAGAGGACATTGACATATGCGTCTCTGCACTTGAGTCGATGCTGGGAGCTGCAGCAAGAGTATCTACTCCACATGGCTCTACTTACGCTAAACCTGCTGTCAGGCCTACGAACCGACGGATAGAACAATTAGTAACGGAAAAACGCCGTCTAAGAAGAGAATGGCAGAACTTCGCCTAACGCATGCCAGCCGCAACCTCTCCAAGGAGTTAAGACAAGAGGAAATCTGGGCGCAAAGGAAATACATAGAAAAGCTCAGTTCATCCAGCACTAAACATCCTCTGTGGAAAGCCCACCCAACTTTAAGCGCTTCTACAGAGATAGTTTCACCAATAAGGGGTACAACCGGTGGATGGGCCCGCAGTGACGAAAAGAAGGTATTTGCCACACATCTTAAAATGGTTTTCCAGCCAAATCCAACATCAAACTCATTTGTACTTCCCCCTTCGAGCACATTAACGGATAGTGAGTACTCGGAACTCCAATCGGATGAGATCACTGCAGTTTTTAAAAAACAACATTAAGCCGAACAAAGCCCCTGGCCATGACCTAATCACACCGAAAATGATCCTAGAACTCCCTACCATCGCCATACAATACATCTGCAAAATGTTCAACGCTATAATAAGAATTGGCTACTTCCCAAGAGCATGGAAAAGGTCCACTATAATCATGATTCCTAAAGTGGGAAAGGACAAAACCCAACTATCATCCTATAGGCCAATTAGTTTGCTGCCATGTCTTTCAAAGCTTTTTGAAAATGTCCTACAGATTCGTCTAAACTCATTTCTGGTATCGGAGAACACAATCCCTTCACACCAGTTTGGCTTCCACGAAAAACATGGGGCAATTGAACAAGTCAATCGTATAACATCCGCTTTACGAACAGCATTCAAACTAAAAGAATACAGTACGGCTGCCTTTCTCGACGTTGCCCAGGCTTTCGACAGAGTTTAGCTGGAGGGTCTAATTTTCAAAATCCGGCAGAAACTCCCACAGTACACCCTCAATCTCATGGAATCTTACCTTTACAATAGGAAATTCGCTGTAAGATGTAATGGCTCCATCTCGGCTGACTTTGAAATCGGAGCTGGTGTACCGCAAGGCAGTGTTCTCGGCCCATTGCTCTACCTGCTATACACTGCAGACTTAGGACTTACAACGTCCACTTTTGCCGATGACACGGCAATCCTCAGCAGATGCAAATGTCTAATACAAGCCTCTGCAAAATTAGAGAAACACCTCAAGATGGTAGAGGAATGTCTAGCAACCTGGCGTATCCGGGTCAACGAGCAGAAATGCAATCATGTTACATTTACGCTTAACAGAAGAAACTGTCCAGCTCTAATGCTAAACAACGTACCAATTCCTCAAGCCGTGGATGTCACTTACCTTGGTATCCACCTAGACAGAAGACTAACTTGGCGCAAGCACATCGAGGCAAAAAAGTCACAGCTTAAACTGAAAGCAAGTAGCTTACATTGGATCATCAATGCTCGGTCCCCTCTATGTCTGGAGTATAAAGTCCTCCTGTACAACTCCGTACTGAAACCCATCTGGACTTACGGTGCCGTACTATGGGGAAATGCAAGTACCAGCAATGTCGACATTATACAAAGGGCGCAGTCGAAGATTTTAAGATCAATCACTGGGGCTCCGTGGTACATACGGAACGACAACATTTAAAATGATCTAAATATACCTAGCGTAAAATCTGAAATAGGTAGTCAACAACTAAAGTATTCTGCGAAACTGGATGTACACCCTAATGTTCTTGCCAATTCCCTTACGCAAACTAATAATAGAACTCGTCTTAAAAGAAATGACAGACCAACCCAATAATAAATGATTAGGGCCGCCTGCAATATCCCCTGGATATATCTTAAGTACTAGATTAAGAAAAATATCTCAAACTTGTGGTTAGGCTCTAATTTAAGAGTAGATTCAACAAATATATATTAAACGTTAAAAAAAAAAGAATAGAGTAGCATGAGAAACTCACAAAGTGTGATAGTGTGTTTTGATAACGAATTAACGAATTATAAAAAACGATTAGATTATTACAGGAACGTTCATTTCAACCAGCAATGATTTCGTCACCAATCGAGCTCAGTGACGTAAACGTACAACAAGAACTTTCTGGAGAAAGACATGTGCTTTTGACAAGCGAGCGAACAAACGTAACGTATTTGCCAAACGAAAATACTGTCACGTTTCGGCAGTGTGGTAACGTTGCTACGTTTCAGCAGCTCGGTAATGCTATGTCACGCTTATTTTGCTACGTCTAGCAACCCAATTACATTGTTACATCGCATCATGGCTGTTACGCCTCACCAACATGCACCCTTCGCTCCGATTCATCAAAACAGTAACTTTGCTATCCATCCAGCAGTACAATAACTTTGTCACATCACAGCAAGACAATTATGTTCCAACGTCACGGAATTACGTAAACAAAAGTAGATCAAATGTATATGTAGGTCAGTATTCGGAAAGTTCTCAGAAGTTCGCGACCTAACCACAACAACAACAACACGAAGTCAACTGCGAAGAAAAATATAATAACTTTGGGCATGCATTTGGAAACATGAACGAAACTATAGCGCATGTTCCCGAATTTAATCCATCGTTCGTAAAATCATTGAAATCGCATTTGTTAAACGTGTGGAAACTCTGAAAACGCATATAACTGGGACGACAGAAACGTAATTTTTGCTGTTCAACAAAAGATGCAAGGTGCAGCTCGTCACTGGGTGGATGCAACGGATTAAATATTTCAAACATGGTCAGAATTTGTTTCGAAATTTCCGTACGACTTCCCATGTATCAGCAACGCTGCTGACGTTCATTTAGAAATGCTAAAAACTTAACATAGACTACCACAAGATTATTTTTATAAAATGGTAGCCATCGGTAAAAGGGGTAAATTATCTGATTCAGCAATTGTAACACATATTATAAACGGCATCAACGATTACGATCTTAAGAGAAAGATATCAAACCACTATACTTCATCTAACGAACTTTTACGAGATATACATGCCTATGCGGCTCATAACGAAATGAAATATAATCCACATATAATCCACCGACACATAAAGAAAACATGAAGCCTTCAATCAAATGCTTTAATTATTGAAAATTGGGACATTATTCATCAGATTGTCCTGATGAACAGCGTACGCCTCGATGTACTCATTGTAATCTTACTAATCACGACTCTAACAACTGCCCTGAAAAATTCAAAAACTTTTGGAAAGTAAATAAAATCAACTCAAACATCAACTCAGATATCTGTAAATTTATTTCAGTCAACGGAAATGAAACCAATGCATTCGTCGATCCAGGCAGTACACGTACTCTGATTCGAAAATCATTTGCCGAAAATATCGTTGTTTTGAAACGATGTGCAATAACATTGAATGGATTTGGAGGAGGAAAATTCTTCTGTAACCAGAAAGTAAATGCGAAGATCGTCGTTGGTGAGATAGGTCACGAACAAACCAGCCACGACAGGCGAATCACGTAAACTGGAACTAGGATACCGAGGTCCTTATCAAGTGGTCAAGGTCCTTGGCAACGCTCGAAACGTAATCAAAGATATACCCGGCATACAGATTACAGGACGTAAATACTGTTCTGTATACTCCTCGGATAAGATGACACCCTGGTGTTCAAATATCATTGAGTTGGATGTATCTGACGACGAATATACTCGAATCGAAGCCGATCCGGATGCAGGATTGGCCGAGCTGTCAACCGACAGTTTCGATTCAGCGCTGGTCGAGCGACGTCATGCTCCACCCCAGGTGTTATCGATAAGTATAAGAAAGGAGTTGGTAACAAAACGTTGACGAGAAAGGGTGCGACGAATAAGCTCCTACGATCGGTGGCCACGAACGGCCGTCACGCATCCAACAGCTTCGCATTGCTAACGTCTTATTATTATTGTCTCATTATATTAATAAACTAATATTAATTATCTACCTAAACGTCCGAGTCTCGCATTTCTATTGTTCCCGGTAGCCGCACACCCAGCCCTTTTGACAGCTTCTTAGTCTATAGCCTTCTTCTAAGTAATGTGTACATATTTAAAACTGTAACAATTTCAGAAGTGAATTTTAGATGTGACATTCTAGAAATAGATGTAGACTTGACACAGGTAAATCGGCTCGGCTGTTGATACTGATCAAGAATATATATATTTTATGGGGTCGGAAAAGCTTCCTCCTTGTCTATTACATACATTTTGGCGACTTTAATATACTTTTTCATCTATGGGTGTATGGTATAAAAATCGAAACACAACTGTTTGTCAAGTAATACGTCAAGTACAGCATATAGCTTGGCTTACCTTTAGATAAGTCTTACTCGTCTATCGTACCACCGGCATATTGGTCCTGTGATAAGCCCACCGTCAACAGGCTATGTCCTGGTGTCGTACGAGCCACTTGTACGTACTTCGCATTGTAGGTGTCAACGTCCACACAATATATCTATCCATTGCAGTTTGACCAGAAGGCGTTGAATTTATTGTTGTGGCTGGCTCTGATTGACGTGGCGTTGACGGCTTGGGGCAGGTCATTACTTCTGCAAACATAGCAGTAGTTGCTATCAACGAGCTGTTGATTGCTGAGTGGCTTGCATTTTACCGATGTTACCGATTACGGTAGCATTTAATGAGTTCGGCGACACAACCGAAAATTATACGTTGTTGCGTTGGACCGAGATTCGACGCTCACGTTGTTGTTGTACGATTTGTTCTTGCAGCTGTTGCTGGTGGGGATCGAGAGAGCTTGAGTACGAATTGGTCGACATGGCTTTTCCAAAATTACGCAGTTTGTTATTGTATTTAACTATTTATTGCTATTAGATCAAACTAATAGCAATATGATTGTAAATAGACGTCTTTAAGAGCCCTACACAATTTTTTGGCAAAAGCGGTCATTTTTTTTTTTTATTTTTGTACACTAAAATTTGCGGTTTGCATTAAAATACGCATCTGCATACGGCGCACTGTGGGCGATTTTGACGATCTAGCGTAAGTAAATTAACTTTTTCAATGTCTTAAAAGTTCCAAAATTATGCTTCCCGCCAATTACTGAAACCTTGTTTAGTATATCGGCGATAATTTGAATGCTTTATTTGATATATTCGATCAGCTGTAAGCTCACAAACGAGCAGTATGTTGAAACAGCTGTTTGCAAAACACTTTGGCGCGCTTTTTACACTTGATGTTTTGGTCTGAACAAAAGTCAGAAATTGATATTATTATATATTTTTTTACAGTTATTGACAATTCAAGGTATGTATTTTACTAAAAAAAATGTTTTGTGACCTGTGCATATGTGTTCTTGTACTTATATGTGGTAGAAATTAACCATCATGGTAATTGAATTTGTGTAAGTTAATGTGAATTTCTGTAGACAAAAACTTAGTGAGGGCCTCATCGGGTCGGATGAAAATTGTATTCCAGTGTTAATATGTTTCGTCCTCGTTTTGAATTAAGCAGCCTTTGCTGCTGCAGTGTGCTTCTGCTCATAATGTTTGCCTTTTTAGGCACCATGTCCGTACGCAAAAGTACTCTGTTTGATGTATGGCGCAAGGAAAACAAACCTTCGCAGAAAGTTACCGCAGTCAACAACTTTGTTTTTTCAAATATAGTAGATAGGTCCAAACTTTCAGAAGACCAGTACAACGCTACATTAAATATGTTGAAAAATTTTTGCAAAAAAGTGGTAAAAAAATGGCGAGAATGTTATAGAAGCTATGAGCGATTTGAACAGAAAAACAAAGTTTGGTTGGAAGAAGAGATAACATTTCCACAATAATGCGGTGGTAAACGGAGTGGACGAAAACCAAAAAACGTGTCTAATTGCCATGCAAAACGCCAATGCACCAAAGTATCTGGATTGGTTAAGGAAAATACATGCGAGGAACTTCTGACAGCTACACGGGTAAAACCGGACAAGTAGTTTCAATGGTAGGCGCAGATCCGGAAGTTGCAAAAAAGATTAAAAAATATCCTCAACCTGATCAAATTACTAAAAAATACACTCCAGACGAAGCATTAACCCTGTATATTGATGGCGACTTCACAAAAAATACATATAAACTAATGCAAGCTGGTGCAAAAGCAAGAAATGCTAACATTTATCCAACATATGATGTATTACGCTCCGCTAAAAGAAGATGTTATCCAGATGAAATAATAGTCAGCGAATGCTGTGCTGAAATTCAGTTACAAGAAATGTTGGATCACACAGTAACAAGAATTGTTGAAGCACACCCAGAGGTTCTTAGTTCTGTGTTCGTTAAGGCTGATGAATATAATGATGTATCCGTATTTTATAAGTGGGGATGCGATGGAAGCTCGGGACATTCAACATATCGGCAAAGCTTTTTGGATTCTGAACTCAAAATGGTTCATGGAAATTTTTTTGCCATTTATTAGTATCCTGTATTGTGCCTTTACAAAAATTATGTTTGCAAAAGAATCTGTGGAATTAATTTGAGACGAAACCGAAAATATTAAGTCACAAATTTCAAACATTAAGCCCACTAGTCTTTGTATGTTAAGAGCTCAACATAAATTGCAATTGACTATGATTGACGGCAAAGTCTTTAGCGTGATTATAGACGCATCAACCCAAACTTGCGGAATTTGTAAAGTTTCACCGAAAAATATGAACAATTTGAGTTTTATTTTGAAATTGCCAATAAATGAAAATTTCCTTGACTACGGACTATCGACATTACATGCCTGGATTCGCTGTTTTGAATGCATACTACACATAGGATACCGACTACCAATAAAGAAGTGGAAGGTTAGCGGACTAGACAAAAGCATTGTAGAACAAAGGAAAAGCGAAATTCAAAATAAATTTAAAAAGGAGATGGCTTTATTGGTTGATATTCCAATGCAGGGAACAGGAAATACAAATGGTGGCAATACCGCTAGAAGATTTTTCGAGTATCACGACCTTTCTGCTCAAATAACTGGAGTTAATGGAATCCTTATAAAAAATCTTGGAATCATTTTACGTTCTATGACATCAGGCTATGCCATAAATGTGAGCCGATTCCGTGAGTTTGCCTTGGACACGGCAAAGATTTTTATTGAGGAATATCCCTGGTTTTATATGCCTAGCTCAGTTCATAAAATTTTAATTCATGGAACCGACATTATAAATGCTGTACCTCTTCCAATTGGTATCATGTCGGAAGAAGCCTTGGAAGCAAGAAATAAGGATTTTAGAAACTTTCGACTGAAGCATACACGCAAAAACTCAAGAACAAATTCAATGCAGGACCTAATGAACACGTTATTAGTATCCTCGGATCCTTTAATAAGTAGTTTATGTAGAAGCTCAACACAATTCATAAAAAAATATTCGATTTTAGATAAGGAGGTAAAAGCTCTTCTTTTAGAAATAATTGAAGAAATAGACTCCAGCTCTGATTCCGATTAAGTAATTAAATATTAATTTTATGTAAAAAATATATCATATATATACAATATTATTCACTTGGATTTGTTAATTTAATATTAAATATCAATAATTTAAATAGTTTCGTTAAAAAAAACACCAATATTCTAACACATATCAATTAAGTTACGCTAGATCAGCCAAATCGCCCACTGTGCGGCGTCGGTTGAATACGGACCCATCATTTGATCTTTTAGTTAAAAGATTTTGGGAAATTGAAGACTATGAGTTTGTTGGTAACCCGCAAACCAAAGAACAAGAATGCGAAACCCATTTTTGTAACAATCGAAAAGTAAAATCTGATGGAAGAATCCAAGTTCGACATCCATTTAAAGAACCCCTGGAGAATTAGGATTGTCTTACAACATCGAAGTAGAACGTTTCAAATCCTTAGAAAGTTGCCTCGACCGCGACGATCAACTAAAACAAGCATGTGTGCTTTTCATCGACGAGTAAATTGACCATATATCTGTCAAACCTGTGTAAAGTCAGAAACGAACCGCATTACTGCATAACTGATAATTGCGTGTTGTGGCCGCACAGCGTTACTACGAAACTTAAAATTGCGTTTGATACTTCGGCTAAAACATCATCGGGAACATTAGTAAACGAGATTCTAATGATTGGCCCCACAATTCAACAAGAATTAATTATAACATTTATATCATTCCGTCTGAACAGGTATGCACTTATAGGCGACATATGCACTTACAGGCGACATAGTCAAGATGTATCGCCAATTTGTCATAGATGCAAGAGACTGGAGATTTCAAAGCATTTCAAATTAGAAGAACTTTGACTTTGCTAAAGAACTAGTTGCTGCAATTCCCAACTAATTCTCAACTCGCTTCATTTAGTTGCTGCAATTCCCAACTAATTCTAGCGTTGAAGACATGGTATGGCTATTGCAATTCCAAAGTTATTTAGCAAAGTGTGCTGATGATAGAACTTGGTAGTTCTTGAAATAGCTATACAGACAACCTGCTCACCTTTTTGTGTTGTCTTTGAAATAATCTTCTTTCGGAAGATTGACATCGAGCCGGCTAAATTGCAAGGTTTGATATAAAAAGTTTTATTTAATTGTTAAAAGTTTTACTTTACAATTGAATAAGAACACTTAGATAGTCAAAACAAAAAGATATTGTGTATCGCAAAGTATCAGATCCACATCACACTACCTTTCTGCGTTATCCAGTACCTGTATTACGTAGACTCAAATTTGTTGCAACGAACATTTGTTTGTGTTTATGTCTTATGTTTTTTGTGCTATTATTATTGTTTTAAATAATTTTATGATGCAATGAGTCTTCAGAACTTACTTTGGCTTGTCGTATATGTTTTATTTTCTTATATATCTTGCCTCGGTACTTTTTACTTAGGAATAATGTCAGCAATGGATGACTTGCTAACCGAAGCTGATAGCACAACCGAGCTTCAAAACATTAAAAATGATACAGTGGACATCTTAGCAGAGGCTGGATTGCATCTTACAAAATTTAGTAGCAATTGCAAGGAAATTACGAAAACTTCAGAGGATGAAGTATTTATCGCCATGGAAGATCAAGACACTATCAAAACTCTGGAAATGACTTGGATGTCAAGCAGTGACATCTTTACCTTTCGCTACATTTGTAACCACCAAGAAACACGAACGTATCACGAAGTAGCACGAATGTTTGATTTGCTGGGACTCATAAGTCCGGTCATTGTTCGGTGCAAAATTAGCAAAATAAGCAATTCTTTGGGAATTACTTCTGCCGCCTATCGAGGTAAGAACCAAGTTAGCACTTCTTTGTAGCAGAGCAGACAACGCTAATTCACAATCTATTCTAAATATGATCTAATTCTTCATCGTATATTCAAATCGTTTAAATTGTTGCGTACCTCTATCACAACGTGAACAGAGTGAAGCCTGATCGCACTCTAAATTCATCATCAATAGCCGATATTCGCATTACTGAAACAAGAATGTATCAATCGTTTTGGAAAATTGTTGGACTAATACAACAAGAATGGTATGCTGATGAAATATCTTTAGTAAAAAACAAACAAAATTTAATTAAAATTTAATCATGCACACAATGACACTTGGACAAACTGCAGTGTATGTGATAAGAGTCGAAGGACGCCTCGCAAACGGAGACCATCCATTTAACGCCAAGCACCAGGCCTTGCTTCCTCACAATCATCGTTTTACCAATCGTTGAATTCTTACAGTCTGTACGTCCGTCCGTATGAACGCGGAGATCTCGGAGACTATAAGAGATAGAGCCACCAAATTTGGTATGTAGCTTCGTGTAGTATGTAAAGTGATCAAGTTTATATCAATTTGGTATTTAGGTTCGTGTAGTATGTAAAGTGATCAAGTTTAGCTAGAGACACCATATTTTCTATGTATATCTGCTTAGTAAATGCGCATATTTTGTATGTATAAAGATTTTGCCACGCCCCTTTCCGCCCCCAAAATTTGAAAAAGTCCATTATCTCCCGTAATTTTCTACCTTGTGGAATCAAATTTGGCACACTTACATTGGTGCTTACTTCAAATATGTAGTAGTTGACATGTATCTATATCAAGTGAGGCTCCTGAAAAGGCTCCCCACGATTCCAAATCTTGTAATATTTTGGCAAAAACTAATCTTACAGTGTTCAAATTCTTTACTTTGGTAGAGAAAATCGAGTCATCCGCGGATATCGACACCGTTGGCCAATTTCACGGCCAGTTAGAAAATTGCATCCTTGATAGGACATTCGATGCCTCAATGTTCCCAAAAAGATTAGACGACGTTATAAAGTTTGTACATGTATTTGCGTCCGTCGTATTGTCTTGATACAGTGACGTCGAGAGAGAGCAAATCAAAGAGGGCAATGTAAAGGGAAAGGCAAGAAAAGAGTAATTAGTGATGCTAGATTGAATTCTCTTTAAGCTAGCGATATATCGATAGTTTAGCTATTGTTTAAGAATAAACAACGTGTTCATCTGAACTGGCTTCACCAAATCAGATGCACCAATTAAATATACAATTCGAAACAAAAACATATACCAAGAATAAGTCATAAAGATTCATATGACACTTATTGCCTGTCGCTTCTTAGAGTTTAAGACTTTTTAAATAAAATCAGTTCATATTTTGAATTCAACGAATTAAGACTGGGTTATTTTCCTTCTTTCCGGGAATCCCTATACAACACCTATCCAGATCCACTATTTCTCCTTCTCAGCATAGCTTCATGAAAGGTCGTTCGTCGCTTACTAACCTTTTAGAATTGATTACCCATGTACACCATGGCTTTCGTAAAAAATGTCAAACTGATGTTATTTATACTGACTTTAGTAAGGCTTTCGATACGGTTGATCATTCTATGCTTCTCACGAAAATTAACATCATGGGCTTTTCCCCGAAACTTTTGGCTTGGTTAAAATCGTATTTTTTTAGCAGAACCCAAAAGGTCTGTTTTTGTTCCCCAATATCTAAAACTGTTCGAGTTACCTCAGGTGTCACACAAGGGAGTCATCTGGGCCCACTGTTATTTACCCTGTTTATAAATGATTTACCTTTGGCCTTGGCTCATTCACGCGTGAGTTACCAACCCAACACCCTGGCCACAAAATTTGGGAACGAGACCCAGGAAAGAAGACGTGGCATCGAGTCTTTCCTGTTCCCAGAAATCATCATACATACATAAAACATATATACACACATACATTAATTCGATTGTAACAGACACACAAAAACAGACAAAACGTAGAGACTCAAAACATTAGTAATAACCTTCACTTCTGTTTCAACATTTGAATCGAACCGACGTTTGAGTTACTCCAAAAAAAAAAAAAATACACACTTCTCACACACCCTCATTTGAACCATCTAGCCCCCGATGGTAACTCGTGCTCATGTTTGCGGATGACGTCAAGATTTGTTATTCCTATACTGATCCTTCTTTCCAACAGTACTTGCAATCAGATCTCGATGCGTTCTGTTCGTGTTGTGTACCATCATTCAAGGACTTAGGCGTTATGTTTGCCCCAAAACTTTCATTTAATGATCATATATCTTCAATTGTCAATAGAGCATGCAGTTTTCTTGGCTTCATAAAACGTTGTGCCAAAGAATTTGATGATCCCCACGTAACAAAGGTTTTATACACTTCGTTAGTTCGCCCTACTCTAGAATATTGCTCTCAAGTGTGGAACCCTTTTCACGAACCATTTCGTGTTCTTTGCCAATCTTTTAACAACCTTTCGCACCTTAGCTCACTTCATCTCTCTGTCACTTCTCTTCGCGCTATACTTTTTAATTATCTACAGCGAAACCACTGAATATAGTCTGGACTTGGATTGGCTGTAACTCATCCCTGACCTCATTGGATGTGAATCGGGGCATAGCTGGCACCTTGTGCAAATAAAATACCTCCACCGGGTTGTGTATAAAGCTACCTTCTTCAATTAATTATTATCTATTTTTTAGCCTAAGCTTTTTCGTCGACTGCTGTGTTAGTTGACGTAAATAAATAAATAAATAAATAAATAAATAAATAAATAAAATAAATAAATAATAACTGCCTCCACCCCGTTGTTTTCGCAAGACAAACTTTACTAAACTTAAAAAACTCTTGTTAACGTATGATTGGACATATCTGTATACTTGCACGGATATGGACTCTGCCATTTCTGTTGACTCGTTCTTTGATGTTTGTGTCCCGCGTGTGACTCAAGGATGGTCTGATAGACCTCTTTGGTTCTCACGTGAGTTATGTAATTTGAAGAACGTAAAATGAAGATGCTACAAAAGATTTTAAAAATCCGGTAAAGCATCGGATTTTTCCCTATATGTAGTTGCTCGATCAAATTTTATGGTGCTGAATTCACATTGCTATAAGGATTATCTTCAGCGATGTAAACTTAGGTTTTCCCTCGATCCTAAGCAATTTTATAACTTTGTCAATGTAAAATGTAAGACATCAATGCACCTGTCCTACAATGATCAGGCAATTGCCGATATATTTGCTGATTTTTTCAAAATCATCCTTATCCTTATCGTCTAATTACATTTTAGACCCTGTGTTTGATGAAAAGTCCGCAGCCTTTTTTCAAAGCAATTGAGAAAATAATAACATCTCAATAGCAGAATTTTTGTAGCTCAATCATTTCGTCAGGGATGACATGGGTTTAAAAAACGTATAAACGTCATTTATACTGACTTCAGCAAGGCCTTTGACTCTGTTAATCACACTCTGCTTTTATATAAGTTAAACGCACTTGCCATCCCCAGCCTTTTACTAGATTGGATTCTTCAATATCTTTTTAAGCGTACACAAAAGGTCCTCTTTAAGTCTTCATTTTCTAAGACCATCCAAGTGACTTCTGGAGTACCTCAGGGTAGTCATTTGGGTCCATTGCTATTCACTCTTTTTATAAATGATCTTCCATTGGTAGTGTCACATTCTCGGGTGCTTATGTACGCTGATGATGTCAAGCTTTACCTCAGTTTTAAAGACATATCGTCTTCTTGCCTACTTCAATCGAATCTTAATGATCTTCAGAGTTGGTGTGAAACCAACCTATTAAACCTTAAATGTAAAGTTATGTCTTTTTATAAATGCACTCCATACATAGGAACTTAAAATCTCAACGACACTGCCTTAGAGCGGTTAGATATTATCAATGACTTAGGTGTTCTTATGGACCATAAATTAACTTTTAATCTTCATATTTCTGCTACAGTTAGTAAAGCTTTGAATGTTCTTGGGCTTGTGAAACGATGGTCAAAAGAGTTTGACGATCCGTACACAAGCAAAGTTCTATATACTTCATTAATCCGTCCTATCTTAGATCATGCATATGGTCACCTCAATATGAGACGCACCAAAGTAAAATTGAATCTGTTCAAAAGCAATTTCTGCTTTTTGCTCTTCGCGGTCTAAATTGAGATCGCAATGTCAATTTGCCATCATACTCTAAGAGGCTTCTTTTAAACAATCTTCATTTTTTAATTAATCGTAGAGTAATGCCCGGTGTTATCTTTATTCACAAACTTTTAATAGGTGAAATAGACTATCCTAAGCTATTGAATCAGTTAAACCAATCTGTACCCCATAGACATCTATCCTTAAAAAACTGTATATTTAACTATTCTTTGCATGAACCTTTTCGAGTCCTATGTTCTGATTACAATCTTCTGTAATCAGATCAGAAGCCTCTCTTTCTCTTGTGAAAGCTCTATTTCAGCACATTTAGCTCGTAATTAGCTGCACAGCTCTCTGCTTGCGCTCGCGCGAAACAGGCTATGTCCTGGTGTCGTATGGGCCACTTGAACGTACTTCGCATTATACGCGTCAACATCCAGACAATATTTAAGGAACCCCCAGAGAAATTAGGATTGTCTTATAACAACGCAGTACGGCGTTTCAAATCCTTAGAAAGTCGTCTCGACCGCGACGATCAACTAAAACAAGCATATGTGGATTTCATCGACTACTATATAAAGCTTGGCCACATGTCTCCCAAACCTGCCTCAAGCCAGAACGAACCGCATTATTACATACCTCATCGTTGCGAATTGTGGCCTGTGCGGCCGTTACTACCAAACTTACAGTTGTGTTTGACGCTTCGGCTAAAACAAGATCGGGGAAATCATTAAACGAGATTCTAATGATTGGCCCCACAATTCAACAAGAACTAATTATAACATTTCTATCATTCCGTCTGAACAGGTATGCACTTACAGGCGACATAGTCAAGATGTATCGCCAATTTGTCATAGATGCAAGAGACCGGAGATTTCAAAGCATTTCAAATTAGAAGAACTTTGACTTTGCTAAAGAACTCCGGAATATTCGCTTCATTTAGTTGCTGCAATTCCCAACTAATTCTCAATTCGCTTCATTTAGTTGCTGCAATTGCCAACTAATTCTAGCGTTGAAGACGTGGTATGGCTATTGCAATTCCGGAGTTCTTTAGCAAAGTCTGCTGATGATAGAACTTGGTAGTTCTTGAAATAGCTATACAGACAACCTGCTCACCTTTTTGTGTTGTCTTTGAAATAATCTTCTTTCGGAAGATTGACATCGAGCCGGCTAAATTGCAAGGTTTGATATAAAAAGTTTTATTTAATTGTTAAAAGTTTTACTTTACAATTGAATAATAACACTTACAAGGGTAACTTCAGGTATGCGAATCACCGATTTGGATGAATTTTGGATATGTTTTAGAATACCCCGTCATTTGAAGCTGTGTGAAATATTTCGGCGCACTATTCTATATTTTCCTTATAAATCGTGTTTAAAGCTATAGCTTCGGTGACTTATAGGTAAAACGCCATAAATTACATATGTAAAACATACTGTTCAATTAAAGGATTTATCTTTGGCTTTATTCCCCCTAGATCTAAAAGGCGTCAGTAAAATCAGCGTAGACACTAGCTCTGAAGAATATTTCAAACGCATCTCTTACTTTCGAGGACCTACTCACTGTGTTATCGGATGTGGAAGCTATTTTTAATTCAAGGCCAATGCACCTACTTCATATGACCCCAATGATTTCAGTGCTCTCACTCCAGGGTAATTGCTGATAGGAGCCGAATTAACGTCAGTACCAGAATCATTACTCTACCATTAAACGGACCCTCCCGGAATGGAACTTTGGTATCTGGATAGATGGCATTGAATGACCTATTTAAGACAACAATTCTGGACATTGTGGGCACGGGATTATGTTCATAATTTACAACAACGCGGCAGGTGGATTTACGAGAAACCAATTGTGGTCTTGGTACAACTAGTACATGAAGACAACGTGCCGGCTCAACATTGGTCTTTAGCAAGACTAGTGTCTGTAATTGCCGGACATAATGACAAAATGAGTAGTCAAACTAAGGACTGCGAAAGGAACCTTGGAAAGGCCAATTCACAAGATCGCTCCGCTTCTAGAATCATTTATTTGAAAGTTGGTTCCTTCAATAGGGGGAGCATGTTGGAGGAGAACTCCTGAATGTAAATTCACTAATTTATTTATTCTAAAATATTAACCATTATGTTAAATAGATAGACTATCATTTTCGCATTTTTCTGTTCAATTAAATTGGCGAAAATCACCGTTTCACTGTGGGCACAATCTCTTGGAGATAAGACTGCCATTCCAGAGAAACAGACAATGAACGATTTCCGCACCGAGCGGTTTCGTACGCTCGAAGCGGTTGAAAATACAACTGAAAATACAATGGTTAATTCGGTTCCCATATCCAAACCTCTGCGGAACCCAGAAAGCTAAGCCAAGGTGTTCACCAAACCAAAGTCCTGTGATATCCGCATCCTTCAGACGCAAGTGCCTAAAAAGGCGGCAGAGAGGATGCACTCGAAATTCTTCTTACAAGCTTTGGGAGGTGGATGATCTACCTGTCAAACCGGAAGAAGATTCTGACCCATTTTCGAATGATGCTTCTCGGAGATATATGGTCTGACTTCCGTTTCGAGACCCAAACAACATCTATTTTGGTCACATCCAAACAGGTGCAATGGCTCCACTCCTAAAAAACTAGGGTCGTCTCCTAAAAAATATTCCGGGCAAAACTGACTACATCCAAGAGTATTCGGACTTAGGCCACATGCGTCAGGTGCCATTTGACGGCAGTAATAACAACCTTTTTTTTTTGCAGTTTTTAAGCCCGACAGTACCAAATCGAAGGTACGGGTAGTCTTTAACCACTCTAGCAAATCCACAAGCGGAGTTAGTTTTTTGATTTCACTATTCAGATTCTCAAGTGGCGTGTTTGGCAACTTATGGTCGATTCAATTCATATGCCATTTCAGAGAATTCTGTTCCGAAAGAAAGAGGGTCAATTTGATGATTACGAGCTTAACCCCGTCACGTTTGGCATTAACTGTGCTCCGTTCTAATGTGAAGAGTGTGATTAGTTGCATCCCAAGGTGTCATTTGTTGAATGTTGATTTCCTCGATATCAAAGAGGTCAGCACAGCAAAAACACTTGGAATCCGATGGAAAGCGACCATGGATAGTATAAGCTGTCTTGATCTCTTGGGGTGAGATGACAAAGTAAAACTCAACTCAGCTTATACTAAGTGAGAAGTCCTCGGGCAGATCGCCAAGTCATTCGATCCCGCTGGCTGGCTGGCTCCCTTTGTGATTCAAGCCAAAATATCTATGGAAGTCTTTTGGCTACAAGAGCTAGAGAGGGTTGACCAGTTGCCCAGTAAACTCCGTCACAGGTAGCAGGATTTTACAAAGAGCTACTCCTTTCTTGACCAGATTCGAACTCCGGGTTCTTCATGATCCGAGTTCCGACAAACAATTCCATTGTTTTTGTGATTCGTCACAGCAGGCTTATTGTGCCGCGAGTTACGTGCGTCTTAGCAATGACCAAGGCAGATCGTGTTGCCTTCTTGCAGCTAAATCTAGGGTAGCCCCAATCAAAACGGTTTCATTGCCCCACATTGAACAACAGAGGAGTTGAGCCAAGTTTCAGAAAAAGCTAATATGTCAACCGAAAAGGTTTGGCTATCACAGAACAGGTTCGAGAGCTTGGTAAGAAGTCCTCTAACATTTTGATAATGAATGCAAAGACTAGACGTTATTAGTTTTTTGAAGCAGAAGATAAATTAAAAAGGTGGACGGACAACGGACGGGAGCGCTTATTGGTCGCAAACTCGTGTACAAATAGGCCCTCTGGCCAAAAATTAGGGTCAACCATAGCTGAGAAATACTCATTTGGTAGTGTAATTTTGAAAGAGGAGATTTCGCGAGAAACTTAAGAGAACTTAGAAAACTTTTGAATTGAAACCTTAGCAGGGCATATATTGCCAATGTAAGCTGCCACAGACGACTCAGAAGTATCTGGAGCAAGCCTAGAGACTTAGCGAACTCTGACGATACTATGCGCAGTACGTTCAAGTGGCCCCTACGACACCAGGCAAACCCTGTCACGCGCAAGCCCAAGCAGATAGCTGCCCACCTCCCACCCGACCGACCGAGGGGTGCAGCCGTATAACGCATGGCTCAAATCGCGGGGATACACAATGGAAAAACAGACAAAAATATAATACTACAGCTATCTATGAACTAAATAGGAAGGGATATATGTTTAAAGTGTGTTAAAAGAAGACTCTGAGCAGATTACAGGGAATAAAAGGTTGTAATCAGAGCAGATGACCCTAAAATGTTCATGCATGGCGAAGTTAGAAGAGCAACGACTAAGGTATCAAAGGATGTCTACTCTACATGGTACCGACAGATTTACCTGAGCTAATAACTCAGGCGAGTCAATATCACCAATTAGGAGTTTGTGCATAAAAATAACACCCAGCATAATTCTACGGTTAGTTTAGGAAGGAAGAATCAAGAATCAAGGGAAGTCTACTAGAATACGAAGGAAAATTGACATAGCAAGAACTGCTTTTGAACGGATTTAAGGCTAATCTGGTGCGATTCATATTGAGGTGATGCAAGATCCATACTCTAAAATAGGACGGACAAGCGAAGTCAAAATAACGTTAGTTGTCTAGGGGTCGTCAAATTCTTTTGACCATCTTTTAATGAAACGCAGAACACTCATGGCCTTTGCGACCGCGATTCGTGCCATGCGTTATATCGCTGCACCCCTCGGTCGGTCGGGTGGGAGGTGGGCAGCTATCTGCTTGGGCTTGCGCGTGACAGGGTTTGCCCTGGTGTCCACTTGAACGTACTGCGCATAGTATCGTCAACGTCCGCTAAATCTCTAGGATTGCTCCATATACTTTTGAGTCGTCTGTGGCAGCTTACATGGCAATATATGCCCTGCTAAGGTTTTAATTCAAAAGTTTAAGTTTTCTAAGTTCTCTTAAGTTTCTCGCGAAATCTCCTCTTTCAAAATTACACTACCAAATGAGTATTTCTCAGCTATGGTTGACCCTAATTTTTGGCCAGAGGGCCTATTTGTACACGAGTTTGCGACCAATAAGCGCTCCCGTCCGTTGTCCGTCCACCTTTTTAATTTATCTTCTGCTTCAAAAACTAATAACGTCTAGTCTTTGCATTCATTATCAAAATGGTAGAGGACTTCTTACCAAGCTCTCGAACCTGTTCTGTGATAGCCAAACCTTTTCGGTTGACATATTAGCTTTTTCTGAAACTTGGCTCAACTCCTCTGTTGTTCAAGGTGGGGCAATGAAACCGTTTTGATTGGGGCTACCCTAGATCGAGCTGCAAAAATGTTGCAATTAAAGTCATAATTTTCTCAAAAGCTTTCGGAATAGCGGACAATTTTGAAATACCCCTATAGTTAGAGGCTTCGGACTTTTTGCCATTTTTATGCAGAGGAATGAAAGTGAAACTAACTTGAATTGCGACAATAATTGTTCGCAAGAGTCACACTCCTTAGACAGCTGTTTGGCCAGTTTGTTTAAAGAAAGAAACTTTAAACGAAGATCCCTGTACATACGGCTCAAATCAAGCCGCTGGTTGGCACAAGATCGGCAAGTCCAACGCATTAAGCCAAACTCAGGCTTAGACACAGACAACCAAAAAATTTGTCGTAGTCGCGGCCGTTGAGACCAGCACATTTTAAGTGAATAAGGTAATCGCAGAGCCAACAAGATATTGCTGAATAGGGATTTCCGATGAGAAAGAACAAAAGTCCGTAACAAAAGTACGGAGTTTATATGGTATTCTCTCTCTAGGAGGTAACAATTGTTCTTAGAAGATCTTATTTTAGACTCACACACACGTATTTGGGGGTTGAAAAATTATTATTTTTGGCACGGCGTCGGCCACTTCACATCCTGTCGTTGTGATGTTTTGGGTTAGTTTAGAATTACTAGTGTTTTTCCCACACCGAGTGTGGCAGATTGTAATTCTAGTCACATGCTAGGTTAGTTGTTTGGTACAAAGGTACAGTTGTATTGTATTTTCTTTAGTGCATCTGATTTGGTGAAGCCGGTTCAGATGAACACTATGTTTATTCTTATTGGGATTGGGATACTTATATTTTTATTACGTTGTCTTAAACAAATTATTATTAATATTATCATTAGTAAGATGACTAACATTAAGGAAGCATGACCAGCTACATGATGGAAGTTTAAATCTAGTAATTCAATATGATGTTCCTTTAATGATTGTAATTGACTTCCTATTCTTTCTAATTCTGCCGAATGGTTTACTATGTTTGCTTCTCCTGAATTCCATGATATATTTGCTATATTGCGTGCGAAGTTTAATAGCTATGTACGACTCTGACTGGACGCTATGATGAGCTACTAAAATTTTATCTTCTGCCCTAGCTATGCAGCCTGATCTGAGGCTCAAAATTCCATGTTCTGGTATATCCAGCACCTCCTGTTGTTCGTTACCGCATTGGACTCTGGCCTTAGTTCTAGGCGGTACCTTGAATAACTAACTGCTGCTGCTATCTAATTCTACCCAGTAAGATCTTGTGTCCACAATCGTTGTGTATAAGCAGCTAGATTTGTTATTTTGTATAAAGGGTGTCAGCTCGCAGGCATTATCACTGACACTACTCCATGGCCAACTTCCTTCACATGTTCTCCTGTTTGACTACCAGTTCTGACATCTTTGCATAGCTGACTCAGACATTAAATGATACGAGTCTATTTCAAAATTATATATTAAGTACTGGCTTTCTATATGGACCATTACCATTTGATTATTATTCAATCGTACAGGTACTGGAATAACTTTAAAGAGAAAAGACGGATTGCAACCAAAAAGTGGTATTTTTGCATTTATAATTATTTTTCTGTCAACAGAGTATATATTTCTTTTAACTCAGTGCCTGTCCTTTTACCTGGTAGTACTAATGCTTCGGACAACTAGTCCTTTATTTTTGTTATTTCCAATTTCATTTGACTTGGTTTTAAAATTTTAGGGTTCAACCTACCATGGTTAATGTCTATTAAAAGATTTATAATTCCTGTTTGAATTTTTTCACATTAATCAACTACGGAACTTAATTGCCTTATAATCATGAAGAACTGGATGGATTCTCTATATAAGTAATAGCTTTCTTTAAGTAATTCTGTCATATTTTCAATCCGGTTGTTCATGTTGCGAAAATTGTCATTTAATTCATCTATAGTTGTCTTAAGAATGTTTGCCGTGGAGTCTACTATCGATGTCTGCTTTTTTCTAGGTGTTTCAAGTTTTGCTGATTTGTAAGTAAACTTTTCATGTTTTCTTCCATTTGTACTCTGTCATCCGAATCCATGATGCCAAATAATAAATGGTACAGTGAACCCATGAATTCAAACGGTGCACGCTTTCTTCTTGGCTTATTTTGGCTCATGAACAATCTATTATTTTCTTCGATTTCCGTAGTTCGTTTTACCGTGCTGTTTAGTAAAAAATGGCATTGGTCTTCGAAATTATAAAACTTTTGACATAAATCCCTCATTTTAGGAATCATTTTGTCACCTTGACTAAGCATTTCAAAATATGCCGATATGTCATGATATATTACCAGATCCCATGAGGACGCTACCACTTCCACTTCACCCATTGGATCTAAGTACAACGCTGCTGTTGCGTTTAGTTTTTTTTACCGTAATTTTTGGTCGATTATCTTCAGTGCTTGCTGCATTCGAAAGTTGACAAAGCAGTATCAACATTGCTAACATCATTACGGTTCCTACTTTGGACAGATGACCGAATCTGGTACTTTTCCGATATTGATTCTCCTTAACGTCTTCGGATGATTTTGACCACTCTTACTTTGTCGTCCCTGCCTTTGTGAATTTCCTCAATCTTGCCCCGAGGCCACCTAGTTGGGTGACAATTTTCATCTTTAATCAGTACGACCTGTCCATTTTCTAAATTTTCTGTGGTTTGTCGCCACTTGTTCGTTTGCTGGAGAGTATATAGATACTCGTCTTTCCATTTCAACTAGAAATCTTTTTTCATTTTATGAATTAATTTCCATCTGTCTAAATTTCCAATTTTTTTCTCTGCTTCTCTCTGCTTCGGCTGCTTCTAATGTTGGTCTTCCAATTAGGAAATGACCGGGAGTTAACACTTCGTTGTTGTCCATATCTTCACCCGTCGTATACAATGGCCGTGAATTTAGTACCGCTTCTATCTGGCACAATAATGTTGCCAGTCCTTGTGTGAGGTTACTATCTCCTATTACTCTTTTTAAATGATACTTGACCGACTTTACTCCAGCTTCCCAAATACCTCCGAAGTGAGGTCCTGCCGGGGGGCTAAAATGGCAGCTTATCGGTTCTTGTTCTAGGACAGGAGCAATTTGGACATTATCTTGAACTGATTTTTTGAACTCTTCATCGAGTCTCCTAGCTGCTCCCACAAAATTCGTTCCATTATCGGAGTATATGTAAGCGCACTTACTGCGTCTTGCAACAAATCTTCGAAATGCTGCTAGGAAGGCAACAGTTGTCAAGTCACTAACAACTTCTACATAAATTGCCTTAGTTGACAAGCACACGAATACTGTTATGTACCCCTTGAATGTTTTTTGTCCCCGGGTTTTCGAGCATCTTTTGTGATATGGACCGGCAAAATCAATCCCCGTGTTATGAAATGGAGGTGACACCGTTACCCTGTTTTTGGGTAGGTTACCCATAATTTGCTCCGCAGTTACTTGGCGGTATCTGGCACAAGTGACGCATTGCCTCAGGCATATTTTAAGTGCGTTTCTTAAGCCGAAAATCCAAAATTTCCTTTGAATTTAATTTCTCATAAGAGTGTTTTGTCCCAGCAAGTCATTAATCTTGGCAACTCCACTTTTTAAGATGTAGGTATACACGTCTACCCCATATCATATCAACCCTACCCGGTTTATTAGAGGTGGGGTCAGCTAGTACGTAAGTTTGCCATTTTGACATATCCACATTTGCTATTTTTAATGGAAGAGCTTTCATTAATTGCGGCAATACTATTGCTTCAACCTTAACAAGTTCTTTTTCAGAATCACGCATATTCATTTCAATATTTACGTTATACTTAGACGTTCTAGTTTTTGTTGAAGATATGCCACTTATTTCCGTTTGTTTCTTGATGTTCACGCCACCGGGTGAACAGCAGTGAGCGGCGAAGAGCAGTGAGGAGTGAGGAGGGTTTTTTTGATCCTCGGCGTCTACGGTCACACCAGGAGGTGTGACTTGATTTTCTGATGGGCGCCGCCATTGGACTCCAGTACGAACTTTCACCACGAACACCCGTTCTTTTTGATTGTGCTTCTTTCTTTCTCTCGAATTGTATATATTTTAACCCGAAACATTTCGTGTGTGTCGGGCAACCTGTGAATATTCAATAATAAAGCCTAAGTTTTGTAACCGAAGTTATCGCGCGTTATCAATTCACCACTCGCTCACCACCCGAAGAAATTGGCACCCGCCAACTGCTTGTATTCGATTTGGATCCTTCCGCCCCTCCACGAACATTGGTCCTTCGAGCCGGATATCCTTCCGCTCCTCCAGCTTGCATCGGCGGAGTTCCTGATAAGTACAAAATTTCATTATTCATTTCATTTGCCCCTACATACTAATAAAAGTGTGAGGTTTCCCGCTCTTCCATAGCGACCTGCACACTTTTATATATATTGTATGTACATACCTGACCTATTCCAAGGTTACATGGTAGTTCCCAATCCTTAACGTGTTTGTCCAACGTTCGGTTTCCATTCCACCACGGGGGTCTCTTTATGTTTTTTTTCTCTGCCGTACTTGTCCAATTTTTACATACGTACATACATATGTAAAACTCGTGGCATCACATGTACATGTATTTTCCACAGCTGTTCGCCAAGTCCGCGTAAATGTTAAAAGAAAAAAAAGGCAAAGAAATTATTAAAGTGTTATAAAAAAAAAAAAAAAAGAAATAGTAATCCAAGTGTTCACCGCGATTTCTTATGTGTTCGGATTATTTCCAGTGCCCAATTAATTTCCTCACGCGCTTATTCGCCCACCGGCATATCCACTTACATACATACATACATCGTCATCTGTTGATGTACGCGCATATGTATATAGCCATGTACATATAATTAATTCGCACTGTACCACAGCACAACAAAATTTAAATAGCGAGTAACGTATGCACAGCGATTTCGGGTGTGTTCGAATTGATTCAATTACAAAAATATTCTCACGCGTATCCGCAAACCGGTGCACTTGCTTACATACATACATAAATACATCGTCATATATTGATGCACGCACATATGTACATATCCACAACACATAATCCATTTCGGTGTCGCACATTGGTTTAACAAAAAAAAAAGAGGGGAAAGGAACCCAACTAAAAAACAAATTACTTACAGTTCTTTTTTTTGTGAACGACACGCGTGCATCCATCCATACATACCTACCTGTGAACTTACGTATGTACGTACATACATATATCCAAGCATCCGTCCATATGCACTGAGCGTTCACTTTGTTTTCTTTCGCGCACAACACCCGCGGTGTGTAAAAGAGTTCGTTTGTTCTTTTTATTTTTTTTCTCTCCGCACAACCACAAAAAAATAATTAATACGACAAAACCAAAAAAAAAACCAAATTGATAAACAGCAACCGACAGCTGTTTTCGGAGTAGTGGTGACACGTGAGTCGAGTCGTGATATCGATAGGCGGCTCAAGCGCGCCAAATTCAAACCACATTATTTCCGACTCCCGGTTTTTTTTTTTGCCCATATATATATATATATATACATATAAATAAATACATATTCATCTTTCCCAGCACTATCGTGCCCATATTCATATATCCATCCACATTTCTAAATCATATATGTTTTTCTCGGCCAGTATTTTGCGCGCATATATATAACCGCCTATATTTATAAATAAATACACATATATTTTTTCCAGCACTATCGTGCCCATATTTATATATCCACCCATATTTATAAATCATTTATATAATTTTTCCGGCCCGTATTCTGCGCGCATATGTATGACCGCCCATATTTATAAATAAATCCATATATATATTTTCTCCAGCACTATCGTGCCCATATTTATATATCCACCCATATTTATAAATCATATATATAATTTTTTCGGCCCGTATTCTGCGCGCATATATATGACCGTCCATATTTATAAATAAATACATATATATTTTCTACAGCACTATCGTGCCCATATTTATATGTCCATCCATATTTATAAATCATATATATTTTTTCCAGCACTATCGGGCCCATATTTATAGATCCGTCCATATTTATAAATTTTATATATAATTTTTTTTTCGGCCAGCAATTTGCGCACATATATATCCGCCCATATTTATAAACAAATACATATATATTTTTTCCAGCACTATCGGGCCCATATTTATATATCCGTCCCTATTCACGAATATAATATATAATATAATATAATTTTTTTTTCGGCCTGTATTTTGCGCATATATATATATCCCGACCCAGATTTATATAAAAACACATACTTTGTCTTTGGCCTATACATCGTTCGCGTGTTTGTCTTATACGTACTCCCATCGTTATTTACGAATCCAGCTAAACTTTTGTTGTAATCACTCCTCTGCAGCTACGTGTAATCTTCGATCTGCATTCGTGCGTTCGTACATTTTTCCGCATATATTCCCATTAAAAGGGCTCCGTTTCCAAGCCACGCGTAAGAGAATTCTCCCGCAATCCTGCTGGCACAGTGAGAAAATTCTTGCGCCCTCATACAGTCCACTTCTCTTTTCCTTTTCGTTTTTGTTCTCGTTGTCTTTCCGAAATCAAAAAGCACACCTGCGCGGTCTTCGTCGGTAAGGACGTCCCCTGAGTATGTCCACGGAGCCGTCCAAGACTACGCCGAAGTCTACCAGTCTTTCGTCTCTCTCTGGAACTCCGGAGAAGGTTCGGCCTCCGAAGACTCCGGTGATCGCGAAGCGTACGGACATTCCCCGCAAGTCCACGTCTGCTCGCAGCCTCAGCGAATCCACAAGGTCCCGTCCGTCTTCGTCCAGCCTACCTAAAGGGCGCATAGTCTCGGCTAAAGACGCCAGCGAACACAAAGGGCGTTCCAAGCTTTCAGTAGAGGCTCAGATTCCGCACGTTATTGTAACGCACTGTTCTGACGTTCCCGTCACCCGATCCGTATCCCAACAGCGTAGAGAACAATCCAGAATGTCCTTCTCCGATTTCGTTCTGGCATGCGACGCTTTGACTCTGTTCGAAGCTCGTGAGAGTGAAGCCCTAACTTCTGAAGTGCCCTTATTTTCCATTAAAATGCACATAGAGCAGCTTAAATCCTCTTGGTCAACTGTCGAGATGGAATACTCCCGGTGTCACAAGGCCTTGTCGGCCCAACCAGACGAGGACAGCCTAGCCAACATAAGCCACATCAAAGCGAAGCACGAATCCGCTTACGCGGCGTATGTGCGGTGCGGGACGTTGTTCGGAGAGCGCATCGAGCAGCTCTCGGCAGAGATGGCGAGTCTTAGACGTCAGCCCAGCGCTCCGTCGGGACCTCCGGGTCATAAAGTTCCTCCGTGTGAGGTGGAGACCTTTGATGGCGACAGCCTAGCATGGCCCACATTCCGCGATTTGTTCGCTGCCATTTACATCGCCAATCCGTATTTGTCTCAAGTGGAGAAGCTCTATCACTTGAACGCCAAGACTCGTGGGGAAGCGAGAACCATCGTGGCGAAGTCCCCCCTGACAAATGAAGGTTTCCAGGCTGCATGGGAGAACCTCACAGCACGGTACGAAAATAGCCGTCTGCTTGTCATGACTCAAGCCAGACAACTCCTTCAGATTCCCGCGGTGGCGCTAGAATCGGGCAAAGCATTGCGAGAACTGCAGACTGCGTTCCAAGGGGGTCTCACCGCTCTTGAGCGTTCGGGTGTCAGCACTGAGAATTGGGATGTCTTACTTATCGCCATATGCACTAGCAAATTGCCGAAGGCCATAATCCTCCTGTGGGAACAATCAGTGCCAAATAAGACTGTCGTCTCCACTTGGTACGATTTGAACCAATTTCTCACCGATCGGTATCGTGTCTTGGATGCCACCAAAAAACATAAGTCGGTTCCAAATATTCAAGCCATCCCCAGTGGCCCCCGCAAATCCCCTGCGACGATGAAGGTTCAAGCGTTTCCCGCGAAAGCTCAGCTCAAACCAGCGTCTTGCAAGATTTGCCATCGGGAGAATCACCCAATACGACTCTGCCCCAGTTTTCTTGACATACCTGTTCAGAGGCGTGTGGAAACCATTAGACAGCACGGACTCTGTTTGAATTGTTTTGCCCGCGGTCATCAAGTGAAGGGCTGCTCCAGTGCGCATAATTGCCATACCTGCAAGGAACGTCATCACACCCTGCTGCATCCTAGTGACGTGTCGTCGTCCGCCGCGGAAGCCACACCATTCGGTACCACAGAACGTCCGCCACCGGGCAATCAGCTCACAAATGCTCAAAGCTATTTTGCATCTACCCCAGGCAGAGGGCTTTTAGGCACTGCGATTGTCACTCTGCACCATCGCGGGGTGGTACACCATATTCGGGCGTTGATCGACTCGGGAGCCGATTCAACCTTCCTATCCGAACGTGTCTTCAACATGGTCCAGCCCCCCTTTTATCCAGTAGACGCCGCAGTGACTGGCATGGGCCAGAGTGATGGAGGATACGCCGACAAGGTGTGTCTGCTGATGCTGTCTCCTCCGTGTGACAGGCTGAACAAGATTGAGGTCTCCGCCCTGGTCGTATCGAAATTATCGGGGGCCATTCCGACGGCTCCATTTCTTAACACGGTTCCGACGCAGTCCCTCGATCGCCCCCTGGCTGACCCGTATTACAACAAGCCCGCGCCTATTGATATGATTATCGGCGTAGTCCTGTTTTCACACATCCTCGGAGAGCGGATCAAAAAGGATATGGGTGATTTTGTTGGACTGGAAACTATCTTTGGATGGGTTCTGTGCGGAGCAATCATGCCTGACACTCCGGTGACTCGATTAGGTTTCGCTGCACGGACGCGAGTCAATCCAGAAGCAAAACTTGATGTACTTCTCACTAAGTTTTGGGAGGTGGAAGATCTTCCTGCAAAGCCGGAAAAGGAGAACAATGTATTCTGCGAGCGGAATTTTCAGGAGACCACCCAAAGAGGGAAGGACGGCCGATATATTGTGTCCCTTCCGTTCAAATGTCCGAACAGCGGCGATTTGGGTCATTCAAGACCGATCGCGTTAGCTCAATTCCTGCGGAATGAAGCACGCCTTCTCAAGGATCCCGTCCTAAAGACGCAGTACGATGCCGTAATTCAGGAATACGAGGAATGGGGCCATATGATTCGGGTGACGCCGCCTCAAGATGGGAAAAACTTCTATCTCCCCCATCACGCGGTTTTTAAGCCCGATAGCACCACCACCAAGGTACGCGTGGTATTAAACGCGTCAAGCCCCTCCACACGAGGCGTCAGCCTTAATGACGTCTTGCACACCGGGCCTACGCTTCAGGCCGATCTCACGCTTCAGGTACTGAAATGGCGTTTCTTTCAATTCGTTTTCAACGCTGACATCACACAGATGTATCGACAAATCCGAGTCGACCCCAGGCATACCCCCTTTCAGCGGATCCTCTACCGGGATCGCTGCGGCAATATTCAAGACTATGAGTTACAAACCGTCACGTTTGGTGTAGACTGCGCGCCATTCTTGGCAATCCGAGTTCTTTTACAACTAGCCCAAGACGTACAAGCGATGTACCCTCAGGCGAACGAAATCCTTGGGAACTACATGTATGTTGATGATGTCCTTGCCGGCGCTCATACTGAAGACGACGCCCGTCTCGCCATACGTGAGCTTCAAGCGGCCCTCCAATCTGCTGGCCTCCCGCTTCGGAAGTGGTATTCCAATAAGAAGGAAGTACTTCAAGCTGTCCCGAGAGAGCACCTGCTGCGAGAGGACTTTCTCGAGCTGGAAGACGCGAGCACGGCAAAAACCTTGGGAATCCGCTGGCAAGCCGCCGAGGACGTCTTTTTCTTCACCGTAGCGGACCCACCATTGCAGGAGTCGATCTCCAAGAGGCAGGTTCTGTCCCATATCGCCAAACTCTTCGACCCCGCTGGCTGGCTAGCCCCATTTGTTATCCGAGCGAAGATATTTATGCAGCAAATCTGGCTAACCGAACTGGGCTGGGATGACGCCCTGCCACCTCTCCTGCTGCAGCAATGGCACGAATTCCTGCAGGATTACCCAGGCCTCAGTCAACTCCGCATTCCCCGTTGGCTAAACACCAGCGATACGCTCTCGTGGGAGCTTCATGGCTTCTGTGACGCATCCTAGAAAGCGTATGGAGCAGCCCTATATGTGCGGGTTCGGTATCGCTATCAAGTAAGCGTTCATTTATTAACGGCTAAGACCCGCGTGGCTCCAGTCAAAACAGTCTCGCTGCCTCGGCTGGAGTTGTGCGGAGCGGTTCTGCTTGCCGATCTCTGGGCGTCGATCGTTCCTGAACTCCCCATCCCACCTGCAACCTCCCAGTTTTGGACCGACTCCACCATTGTGTTGGCCTGGCTCAACAAACTCTCATGTAGTTGGTCCACCTTCGTGGCAAATCGGGTATCCAGCATCTCCAAAAGCACCGGTGGCCAAAGCTGGGCACATGTACGTTCCGAGGACAACCCTGCTGATCTGGCAAGCCGCGGAACATCCGCGGCCGAGTTATCGGCCAGTAGCCTTTGGTGGCACGGGCCGGACTGGCTCCAGAGGGACCCCGAGTACTGGCCAACTGTCCATAATGAATTTCCAGACACCCAGCTGGAGCAACGAGTCCAGTGCCACACCACCGCGACCACCCTACTCGATAACATAAGCGAACGGTTCTCGGATTACGGTAAGGCATTGCGAGTCACCGCGTACATCCTACGCTTCGCCGCCAAAGGGACGTCGACGCCTTCCACAGCCCACCTCATCAATGAGGAATTGCTCTCCGCCGAGCGCGCCTTGATCCGGACCTCCCAGCGTCGAGAATACATCGCGGAGATACGGGCCCTGGGTGAAGTGCGACTCCTTCCGACATCCAGCACGCTACTCAACTTAAACGCCTTCCTCGACCAGCATGGGATACTCCGCGCCTGCGGACGACTCCGGGCCGCTGAGTCCCTCCGGTACGATGAACGTCACCCGATTCTCCTCCCCGACAATACTCATTTCACGCGCCTGCTTGTTGAATTCGCCCACCGCATCACGTTGCATGGCGGCAATCAACTGATGGTGCGGTATCTGCGCACCAAGTTCTGGATCCCACGGATAAAGAACCTAATGAAGTCCCACATCAAGGGGTGTAAAGTCTGAATCGTGCATCGTCGACGACGGCAGACTCAGATGATGGGGGATCTCCCTCGAGAGCGCATCACGTACTCCCGGCCCTTCACCCACACGGGCATTGACTTCGCAGGGCCGTTCGAGATCAAGAACTACACCGGGCGCGCGTGTCTCATTACGAAGGGTTATGTCTGTGTCTTTGTGTGTTTCAGCACGAAGGCGATTCACCTCGAGGCGACCTCCGACCTCACCACGGAACGATTTCTCGCAGCCTTCTCTCGGCTTGTCGCACGAAGACAATGCCCCCAGCGCATTTACTCCGACAATGGCAAAACCTTCGTAGGAGCCTCAAAGGCGCTCGAAAGAGATTTCCTGAACGCCACCAAGCTTGGTATAATGAAGGCATTTCCCCAGCACATTTTATCCTGGCAGTTCATTCCGCCGAGCGCGCCCCATATGGGAGGACTATGGGAGGCCGGGGTCAAAAGTTTTAAGACCTTATTTTACAAGTCCTCTTCGGCTGTCAAGTACACGTTCGAGGAACTATCCACTCTCCTGTGTCGGATTGAAGCGTGCCTAAACTCCAGGCCAATTTCTCCCATGAGGGACGACCCAGAGGATCTGCTGGCACTAAGCCCTGGACATTTCCTGATTGGAGGACCGCTCGTGGCCATCGCGGAACCGGAGATCCTGGTCGAGCCTATGTCGCTGATCAATCGCTGGCAGCGACTAAAGGCAATCCAGCAGACCTTCTGCCGCCGCTGGAAGAGTGAATACCTCAAGGAGCTCCACAAGCGTAATAAGTGGAAATCACCGGCTCGTAGTCTCCAAACCGGCGACCTCGTGATCGTCTCCGAAGACAATCTCCCCTCCAATGAGTGGCGCTTAGGGCGAATTGAGCGCACTCTGCCCGGGGCAGACGGCCTCGTCCGAGTGGCTGATGTCACAACAGCGCGTGGGTCTATCCGAAGACCCGTAGCGAAGCTCATCTTGTTGCCAGACAACAGGAGTCCTGAGCCTAAAGATCTAGCGTGACGTCCAATCCCTCTATGTTCCGTGCGAATGTCCTCGTCTCCGTGCATGTTGTCCGTTCCCGCGCATCGACCAATCCACTCCTCCCTATGTAATCTTTTTCGTTACAGTTCATTCAACTCGCACCTCCACCGCAACATGGCCCCCAAGCGTCTGCCGCACCGCCGTAGCAAGCGTTCGGTTCCACACGGGACGAACGTTTACCGATGCCGGGTCTGCCGGGGGGTTCATGCACTCCGGCAGTGTCAGCGTTTTTTTGAACCTCCGAGGGGAGAAGCGGCTCCGGGCGGTGCTGATCAATAAGTATTGCCCCAATTGCTTGGCGCATGAGCACTCATCCGACGCGTGTCGGACTCGCCACGGTTGCCGACGATGTGGGCAAAGGCACCATACGTTGCTCCATATGGCCGACCAACCGCCGAGACAACGCTCCCGTACCCGGTCCTCGTCCAAACGCTCCGCTTCTCCGGAAGTCGCACCCGAAATCTCACTCTCATCTCTGCTCCAAGCCAGGACGACGACCATCATGCCAACAGCGGTCCTCCGGTTGGGCAATGGTTCGAAATCTTTCGAGACCCGCGTCCTCCTCGACCAAAGTCGGGGTCGACCAAGCTAGGCGTCTACGGTCACACCAGGAGGGGTGACTTGATTTTCTGATGGGCGCCGCCATTGGACTCCAGTACGAACTTTCACCACGAACACCCGTTCTTTTTGATTGTGCTTCTTTCTTTCTCTCGAATTGTACATATTTTAACCCGAAACATTTCGTGTGTGTCGGGCAACCTGTGAATATTCAATAATAAAGCCTAAGTTTTGTAACCGAAGTTATCGCGCGTTATCAATTCACCACTCGCACACCACCCGAAGAAATTGACACCCGCCAACTGCTTGTATTCGATTTGGATCCTTCCGCCCCTCCACGAACACTTGATTTTGGGTAATTTTATCATCTGAGCGGCTTCTTTAGACAAAATAGTGCTTTGAGAACCACTATCAATCAAGGCTCTTAGTGTTTCATACTCTCCATTTATTTTTTTAACTTGTATTAGGGCTGTGGCCAACAGTTTTTGTTGTGTCGTAACACAGTATTTACCCTCTCCTGTTTTTCCCCAAAATGAAGAAGGGTATGGTGCCCCTTGCTGCACATTGAGCAGACCATTTCATTAGTGCACACCTTATTGCTTGAATGGTTCAAGCATCTTATGCAAAGCTGCACTTTTTTGGCTGTTACATACCTTTCAGTAGGTGTCAATCCTTTAAACTTATAGCATTTATATGCTTTGTGCCAGGCAATTTTGCAAATCGGACATTTATCTTTAACTTCCGTATAATTTAAAACAGTTTTTATCGGTTTTTTCTCTTCTTTGCATATGGCACTTAGCGAGCAATATCTCTGCTCCAAGTATTCCATGACATCAGATAGCATTTGAATTTGCCTTGTTTTTCTAATCTGACTCTCATACAATTGTAGAGCCTCTCTGCCAAATTTCCGAAGTATGAGTTGAGCGACTATTACGTCAACTTGATCGGACAAATTTGCTTTAATTTTAATGAAGTGTATTGACTCATTAATTATGTCAATCACTCCTTTTACACCTTTTGCGGATTCATTGTTGATCATCGGTAAATCAACGATCCGACTTAATTGTTCGGAAAATACCCTCCGATTATTTTCATACCACTTCTTTAATAATTCCCAAGCGGCACTATAATTGTCAGCTGAACCCGACAATAGATGGGCTACCATGCTCCTTGCTTCGCCCTTTAACGCGGATTTTAAATAATTGAATTTAAAAGTCATACTTGAATCTTCTCTTTTTTCAATTAATTCCCCAAATAATTCCACAAACAGGTCCCATTCTCGAGGCTCTCCAGAAAGTGTGGGTACCTGAATTTTTGGCAACACTGGTAGTTCGCCTCTCACGGTTACAATCTCAACTTTCAAATTTTTCTGATCATTTTTTTTCTCTTCTAATGCTACCAAGGTATTCTGAACGTCGAACTCCAATTCTTCTATGACCCCTTAAAACGTTTCATTATGTATAAGTTCACCTGTATAAGCTTGGCACACCTGTACCTTCTTGAACAAGAATTTAATTTTTTTAATATACATTTCGCCTGTTTTATTGTCTATCGTTCGAAAATCTTTGCTCACCATGTCTAAATATTGCTGGAGCTGACGGACTTTTTCCTGAAATTTTTCATGGCTAACATTGGCGTTTGTATTACTGGAGGTCGCATTCACGCGCGACTCTCGTTTGCTATCATCCAACTTTTCAAACATCGTTGCATCTGCTTCACTGTTTTCCGAATCAACGGTGTCCTGCCTGCTTAACTCTCCTTTGGCTAATAATCTGTTTGCATATCTAAACCATTCTTATACTTTCCATCTGTGAAATAGTAGTGTTCGTTTACTCCACTCTGTAGCATTTGGCTATGGTAACTAGTCCATTGCTTCTGAATCTCAGTTACTTCATTAAGAATCTTGCTAGTTAACTTATTAGCATCTAACTCTTATATTTCCTTTAACCTTTTGAGCAACTCGTGTTGCTTCCCTAACAATTTTTCTGTTTTGGTAGGGAACATTTTTGTCTTATGTGTATATTAGGATATCGATATAAGTATATAATAATCAAAATAGATAGATGTACTTAGAAATATCTTAATTTATATCTTATCTGATGATCCTGTTGTTGACACCGTTCGCTACTGTTGTCCGCCAAAATATTTAGTGGTTTCGTTGTAAATTATTGAAATAGGGAATTTGCATGCATTTTAAGGATGCAACTAGGATTATTATCAGGCCCGGGTACGAAGGAAGACGTCATAGATGACAAGCTAGAGATAATACAGTCTTCAGTAATACTAGGAAAAAACATACAATTTAAATGTGGAATTGAGAAGGGATAAGGTGTGGGATCCGAAGCAGTAGTAGAATAAGTCGACTGAAAGAATTTAGCAAACAGATCTGCAATATGTGAAGCATTATTAGCAGTCTGGTCATTAATTCTGAAGGTGGAAGGTAGTAAGTTAGAGCGTCTTCTAGAATTAATAAAGTTGTAAAATCTTTTGGGGTTCTGATAGAATTCAACCTTACAGCGCACGATATAATTATTGTAGCATTGAGTATTTTAAAGACAAAATTGAGATTTGGCTACACAATAATTTGCATAGTCAAGTCGCGAACCAGATATTCCGTTGAGGAATAAGTTGTTTTGAAAACATATCGGCAATTGCCGGATCAGTGCTCGCTTTTTTATTTTGAAAATACAAAAAAGATGGGTGCACAGAGGTCTTACGTTTAGAATTAACGAAATTACAAAATTGTTTAGGGTCAGCAGAAAACTGAAGCTTACAGCGTTGAAGATAATTCTTATAGCATTGTGTATTAAGCATCATGAATTTTGAACGAGCGACTGTATACAGAGCATAATCTGATGAACGACGTGTTTTTTGAAACTTCTTATAATATCGTGTCTTCACATTTTTCAAATTGGATAACTCACGAGAGAACCAGGGAGGTTTGTTAAGCCGCCCCTGCCTACCAAGAGGCACACAAATATCAAAGAGTGAATTCAGAGTATCATAAAAGAAGCGAATAGCTGAGTTCATATCTCTACAATTGTACAGATAAGACCAATCGGTAGTAGTAATGTTTTCATTAAGGCTAACAAAGTCAGTCTTACGAAAGCACCTAGTTATAGGTAACTGATTTGAACCAAGTAATGGTGAAAGCAAGGGCAGATCAATTTTTAAATTTAATGTAGGATGAAATTTGTCTTCTGGAAGAACAAATGGTTCGATCCTAGAAACCTCACAATAAGAAGAATCCAATACAAAAATAAGATCTAACGATTTTCCATTAGAATTTAAGACAGGATTGACTTGGGATAAAGATAAGCCTAGAAGGCCATCAATAAAGTCATGTGACAAAGAGGGCAGCAACATGGTAGATTCATCTGTTAGTGACCATGCTAAAGCGGGTAAATTAAAATCACCTACAACTATGAGCATGTCTTGACTGGAAACTAAAGAGGAGACAAACTGAATTGCCTCTAAATGATTTTAATATACCACCATGTCTGACAATGGTGGAATATAGGAACAAGTAATGAAAGCATTAAAAGATTTAAAATTTACTTTAACACCGACAAACTCAATCTCCTGGGTACTAGAAAATTGAATCATTTCAGATGATAAAGCAGCATCAACAGCTATCAGAACGCCACCACCTACGCGAGAAATCCAGTCACGTCTGAATAAAGAAAAGTTTGTGGAAAAGACCGATTCATCAGCAATGTCAGGTTTTAGCCACGTCACCGTAAAAGCAAGAATGTTATGTTCAAAAGAAAGACTATCTACATAGAGATTAGGAAGTTCAGATTTCAGTCCTCTAACGTTCTGGTAACCCAGGTTAAGGGACGAAACTAGTTTTTTGACACACCAGAGGAATAGTTTTAGATGTTGTTATTGGCAGGCGAATCGGTTGCCGATTTTTCCTCCTTACAGTATATTCCTTAACTATTATATGCTTTGGCCAAAAATCTTCTCGACATATGTATAATGTCGAAGATATTGACAGAAACACTAATTTTAAAGGACGAGATGTCCCGAGAATACGAAAATTTAAACTTTTCCACCGCAATATTCTTGACGTTAACTTTCTTCCGAATATAGGCTATTACATCATCAGATGTGACAACAGGGTCTAGCCTAGAAACAAATATATGTTTCTTTGGTGGTATGCCAACGAGAGCCCGCGGTCCCAAGTACATTGGGATCCTCAAGTGATTGAGAGCCAGCATAATTCTGTTATTGATCAGAGTTCCCGTGAGGGATAGATCGGAAACACCAGGGCTTGTAATGGGTACTTCAATCTAAAAGAAGAGCATAAAGAAGGACAAGAAGATGGTGTAGGCGAAAATTAAATGGAAGAAGATATAATAGAGATTGCTGGCGAATGCTTATGAGGCAACTCAAGAGTACATTTCTTAAGCAATTTCTTAGAAGGTGGAACAAACTTGAACTGCGACAATAAATGTTCGCTAGAGTCACACTCGTTAGACAGCTGTTTGGCCAGTTTGTTTAAAGAAAGAAACTTTAAACGAAGATCCCTGTACATACGGCTCAAATCAAGCCGCTGGTTGGCACAAGATCGGCAAGTCCAACGCATTAAGCCAAACTCAGGCTTAGACACAGACAACCCAGAGGATTTGTCGTAGTCGCGGACGTTGAGGCCAGCACATTTTAAGTGAATAAGATTATCGCAGAGCCAACAAGATATTGCCAATCGGAATGGCCAACCTACTTACTACTTTTAGAATCTATTAAATTTATAATTCAACTATTTCCTGACAGAGCCTTTAATTGTCCTTAAGGACTTTAACCTGCTATTACTTGGTCAACACTTAATCGTAGCAAAACGTTGCTGCGCTCTGGGTGTCACGATTTTATTGATGGTCTGCTTGAGCTTTCGTCGGCCCGGCTGAATTCGATTTCTAAAATGTCTGGCAGATTTCTGTATCTTATTCTGTGTTCTTATTTCTGATCATAGTTTTTGTGAAGTATCTAGAACTAGTCCAATGGTGATACAAGAGGATAGTTTCCATCCAACTTTAGAGTTATCTATTGTCCGATGTTTTCGGAAGACTGACTTTGTCGCACTTAGCAATGCCTTTCTTGACACCGATTGGACTAATTTATACGCGTGTACGGATATGAATTCCATCATTTCTTTATTTTATACCACTGTGCACTCAATCTTTAATGACTGTGTACCCCTAGTGTCTCCTGTGGTGACTCAAAAATCACCATGGTTTACGCGGAGGCTGTCAAAACTGAGAAATCTTAAGTCTAGGTATTTCAAAAAGTATAAAGTCACGGGTCCATTATCGGATCTTTCTCGTTACTTGGTTGCTAAATCGAATTCTATTGTTTATAATTCTAAATGCTATAATAATTATCTACAACGTTGCAAGTTGCAATTCTCCGAAAATCCTAAAGAGTTCTATAGTTTCGTTAACTCAAAGCGAAATTCTATCTCCCTTCCATCGTTTGCAATTTTTAATAATGTTTCGGCCTTTTCTAATCAATCTATTTCTAATTTATTTGCTAACTTCTTCTCGACTACGTACACAACCACTCACCGGGCCCAGATGGTATTCCCGCGTGTGTCCTAGGGTTCTGTGCGGAGTCATTGTGGTCGCCTTTATTTAAGCTTTTTGAGTTGTCCGTTACACTGTCCGAGTTTCCAGCTATATGGAAAAGTTCGTTTATTTTACCTCTTCACAAATGTGGCAAAAAATCCAACGTCACTAATTACAGAGGAATTTCTAAATTGTCAGCGATACCTAAACTGATTGAGAAAAATTTGACGTCTCAAAAATAGCATATAAGTTAACCCAAACGTCCAACCATCCGCCGAATCAGCGCTTCCCACGCAATGCCCTGCATAACATTCGGTAAGCAACGGTAGGTGTAATGCAAGATCTTGCACATGGCGCAAGATCAGCTCTTTTGCAATTATAAGTTTTAGTCTTAATCCTAACTTCAAGCACACAAAACTATGGCTTGTAATAAAGTACAATAACCAATGAACCATCATAGTTGGCGCCCAACAGTGCAAAGCGCTACAAATCATAAAACTATCACACTAAAAAGTGAAATTTTCAACTCCATAAAAAAAAGAACAACATCAAAAACATCGTGTGAAGAAAAACTAATCAAAAACAAAAAAGTGAAAGAATTTTCTTACAACAAAAAAAAAAAAAAATACAAACTAAAAAAAAAGCATGGCACTGGGCAGGTGACGGCAGCGGAGACTGAAACATAAAATAAAACAAAAGACAGGTCATCGGGTTGGTGTCGGCAGCGGTGAAGGAAAACCCAAACTAAAACAAAAAAAAAAAGGCCAGAAGACTTGCCGGCGGCAAATCAACGACGCCTATTTAATTTAAAAAAAGTACACGAATAAGAATTTGTTGGAAATTATGTTAGTAGAGTTCCCAGTTTCTATTTACCATTTATTATCGTTGCTTGAATGACAAAACCCAAATATTTTTTCGGAAATTTAAACCATTTTTCAAAAAAAGTGAGATTGCAAATAGAACAGTAACAAGAGTGAAATTGTCTTTCCGATTTTATAAAAAAATAATAAAAGAGTTCTGTGTCTATGAATTATTCGAAAGTTGACTTATTGTGTCAATAATTTAAAAGTTAAGGCCAAGTAGTTCAGGCCCATATTCCAAAGCTATTGATTTACTTAGCAATTTAATTCAGGAAAAAACAATAAATAATATTGATCCAGAACAATTACAACAAATTCTAAAGAAAAACGAGCTAACGAATTTGCCAATTCAAAAGAGTCCTTACCCTTTAACACACATTATAACAACATTGTTGCTAGAATCCGTACAACAAGCAATGATGGGACATCGGATATTGTAAACTCTGAAGTTAAACAACATCTGAATAACAAGATTATCAGACCTTCCAAACCACCCTATAACAACCCAATTTGGGTTTTCGATTAGAAAGTGATGGACGAAAAGAGACAGAGGAAAAAGCGATTAGTAATTATTTTCAGGAAATTTAATTTAATCACAATTAGCGACACATATCCCATTCCAAATGTCACGATGATTTTGTGCAATAAGGGAAAATCAAAATATTTTACGACATCGGATCTGAAGTCTAGGTTTCATCAGATAACCCTTTCAGATCGGGATCAAGAGAAGACAGCATTTTCCGTAACAAACGGAAAATATGAATTTTGCCGGCTACCTTAAGGCTTAAAAAACGCGCCCAGTATATTTCAAAGGGCAATTGATTATGTTCTAAGAGAACAAATTAGAACCTTTTGTCACGTCTATGTGGATAACATAATAATTTTTTCTGAAACATAAGAGGATCACCTAGCGCACATAGATTGGGTTCTTCAGCGTCTAAACGATGTAAAGATGAAGGTTTCTGAAATCACATTTCTTCAAATGTAGCATAGAATACCTTGGGTTCACCGTTTCAAGAAGCGGAATCTCATCATCACCGAAAAAAGTTAAAACATTTATGAACTATAAAACTGCTGAGACCTTGTTCGGCCTCCGTTATTTTCTTGGACAAGACAGTTACTACAGATGTTTCGTTAATAATCTTGCCTCTGTTGCAAAACCATTGACTTACAAACAACAAAACAAATTGGCTTAAATTTAAAATGTACATGAGTGCCCACATTGACTGTTCGCCGAAACTGGACGCTACAGAGGACATTGATATGTGCGTCTCCGCACTTGAGTCGATGCTGGGAGCTGCAGCAAGAGTATCTACTCCACATGCCAGTACTTACACTAAACCTGCTGTCAGGCCTACGAAACTGAGGACACAACAACTAGTAACGGAGAAACGACGTCTAAGAGGAGAATGACAGATTACTCGATCACCAGCAGCAAAGGTGATCGCCTAAGGCATGCCAATCGCCAACCGTTTGTACATCCCCCTTCCAGCACATTTCAAAGCTTAGGACTTACAACAACCATTTCTGCTAACGACACGGCAATCCTCGGCATTTCCAAATGCCCATTACAAGCCACTGCAAAATTAGACGAACCCCTCAAGGTGGTAGAGGAATGGCTAGCAACCTGGCGTATCCCAGTCAACGAGCAGAGATGCAAACATATTATATTTACGCTTAACAGAAGAAACTGTCCAGCTCTAATGATAAACAACGTACCAATTCCTCAAGGCGTGGATGTCACTTACCTTGGTATCCACCTAGACAGAAGACTAACTTGGCGCAAGCACATCGAGGCAAAAAAGTCACAGCTTAAACTGAAAGCGAGTAGCTTACATTGGATCATCAATGCTCGGTCCCCTCTACGTCTGGAGTATAAAGTCCTCCTATACAACTACGGTGCCGTACTATGGGGAAATGCAAGTACCAGCAATTTCGACATTATACAAAGAGCGCAGTCGAAGATTTTAAGATCAATCACTGGGGCTCCGTGGTACATACGGAACGACAACATTCAAAATGATCTAAATATACCTAGCGTAAAATCTGAAATAGGTAGTCAACAACTAAAGTATTCTGCGAAACTGGATGTACACCCTAATGTTCTTGCCAATTCCCTTACGCGAACTAATAATAGAACTCGTCTTAAAAGAAATGACAGGCCAACCCAATAATAAGTGATTAGGGCCGCCTGCAATATACCCTGGATATATCTTAAGAACTACATTAAAAAAAATATCTCAAACTTGTTGTTAGGCTCTAATTTAAGAGTAGATTCAACAAATATATATCAAACGTTAAAAAAAAAAAAATATTAGCATCTGAGGATGTTTTGCTAAGTTACCCAAATTTTCACAAACACTTTGTTCTTTCGACCGACGCTTCGAGATCTGACATAGGGGCTGTCTTGTCACAAGAAGGCAGGAAGGAATTAGAGAATTCTTAGAAGACCTGAACTTAACTATGCCACAAATGAAAAAGAACTACTTGCCATCGTTTGGGCATTGAAAAACTTGAGGAATTATCTGATGTAATTTCAAACGTAGCAGAAGATGGTGATAGCACGGTCCACAGAGAGCTATTAATGACTTACACTATTCAGGGCTCAGACAAACCAATCAATTATTTCAGAAACCAAATAATCATTGAACAAACGGATGCTCCATTTTGTCGTAACTTTATTTTATTTAGGGAAAAAACTTGGCATGTTGTAGAATTTAAAACCTACTCTGCGTTGCTACCAATCCTACGGGAAAAAATTAATCCCAACGTTGTAAATGGGATAAAGTGCGATAGTTCCCATCCACAACGTTTTGGCATTGCAAGCACTCGTTCAGGACAGAGTTAACAAAGATGAACAGGTGGAAATAGTCACCACAGAACACAAAAGCGCTCATAGGGCAGCTCAAGAAAACGTGAAGCAAGTTCTGAGAGAGTATTTATGTTCCAAAAATGACAAGAATTGCAAACGAAATAGTTATTAAGTGCAGGGTCTGTAGAGAAGCAAAATATGATAACCACCAAAAAAAAAAAAAAAACACGAAGTATTCGAAACTCCAATCACTTCATGTCCAGGAGAAATATTACATGTCGACATTTTTTCCACTGATGGGAAACATTTTCTAACCTGAGTCGACAAATTCTCTAAATATGCGGTAACGCAACCAATTCCTTCACGTGCAACGGTAGACATTAAGTCGCCACTGCTACAGTTAATTTATTAATACTTTTTAATTAATTAATATTTTTCCGGCAGCTCGCACAATGGACTGCGATAATAAGAGATCTTACGGACAAGATAAGGAAAAATAAATTAAAACAAGAATTTACAAATATCGTTTCATTTTACTTTAGCATTTTTTTAGTACTTCTCGTAACAGCGGTGACGGCCAAATTAACGGACTTTACCAACTTGAACTACATACCTATAGAGTGAGGCAGTGTCTGGATATGGGAAGAATTTGGGTACTTGCGTCATACGACAAATCTTTCAGCATACACGGAAATTAAAGGAGCGACACGAGATTTGATGAAGATGTTCCCAGAATCTCATATGCACAAAATATTAAAAGCAGACACAGAATAGATCAGAAATTTACTGTCCGAGCTGGAAATTCACCATAGGAGCTTGAACATCGTAGGTACCGCACTGAAGGTAGTTGCAGGAACGCTGAATTTCGACGACTGGCAACAGATAAGCTTCCAGCTAAAAGAGCTCGTCGACTCGGAGAGAAAACAGATAGAACTTAAAACTAGAACGCAATTGCAAATTAATTAAAAAACTGACACAGTCAACACACTAATAAAAACGGCCTAAGGCACTCAAATTGTCACAAGGCATCTTTTTGATTGTGCATAAAGGCATCCTTATAATAAACGACGTGACAATGTCGGTTTGCGAGAATGATGAAAGGGAACTTACTGTGAATGGGACTTATTCAATGAAAGACGTTAGTATTTCTTGAATTCGTCGCAACCAACACATAAATTGGATGAACTTCGGAGTGAGAGTACAACGGTAGAGATGGGGGGCTAAAGACACAGCGATGCACACCCGATGTAGCTACAATTGGTATCTGATCTTATAAAGAATAATGCATTTCTTTTATAGTAAAACTAGAGAGCTCACCAGTGCATAGTTCGACATAGTGTTAAGTCAGCAAAATACGTTTTTATTGACAATAGTTAACCATAGCAGCTTAATGAACTAGGTCTTTGTTGTTAACTGCTGACCATACTTATGACTGATGAGCCATCGATATCTATAATCGGGTATGTAACCCGATATCTTGACATACATTGCTATTTGTTCTATATCATGATTGTCTTATTTTATATAATCTAAACACAAACATACTCCCGGCCGTTGAACACCTGTTCAACGTTATCCAACGTTGACCGCAAAATTTCTGCGGCTGGGTTTGCTGCAGCGGGAGTCGGCATAGCATTGACGATCCTCACGGTTGTCTGCTCTGGACCATTGTGCCTTGGGGTTTGGGGTTCTCTATTTTCCACATACCATCACAAGAACCAATTGTATTGTTAGCGCTACGTAGGAGACGATCACATGGTGTGCCGGCTGGCTGTTGTTGTTAGCCAATGCTGACGTTATTAAACCGTATATATGACAATTTCATTGTGCCTGTCGTAGCTATAGGGGGACCTGTTATTCGAATAGCAGAAGTCCTCGCTGTACACGTCGGGTCTAGAGTTGACAATCCAGACTTCTTGATAGTTACACCTTGTATATTATCGTCACAGGTCCCTGCGAGTTCAATTGGTCTGGTGGTGGCAAAAATAAAGTGATTTTTGTGATACATGTCGTACCACACGAATGACCTGTTTGTGTGTTGTATCTGACAAGTTGACGATTTTGTGTTTTTGAATACTCACAGTTGCTATTAGCCGTAAACGTCGTCTGTTTATCAAAACAAATTGCTCATTGTTGAGCTCATGTCATCGTTAAAAATCTGGTCCTGAGAGCCCAATATATTGATACTATTCTTTGTTGACAGCAATAATGGGAATTTTAATGTTCATTATTACAATCCGATGAGTTCCAATTGCTGGAATGGGTACTAGGTTGTACAGTTGCACTGCCTGCGTTGCCACTGATGGAAACGTGACTTAAAATATCACATTGTTTGTGACTTTGCCTTGTGCCTTCATTAAGGCATATAATTGCAAGACGTCGTTATCTGAAATTTGCAACTCCAAGCCAAAGGGAATGTCTCTTAAGTTGGTTCAGATGTTCCCGAAGCTGGCCTGGTGGCAGTAGTAATGGGCTTATTTTCCTATGATGGACATCTGTAAATATTGGGACAATATCAGTTAGAATTCGCTACAAATTTCCTGCAATAACTGTCATCTGGGTATGGTAATATGGTAATATGGTATATTAAACTCGCCAATATGTATGTAACAGGCAGAAGAAAGCTTTTCCGACCCCATAAAGTATATATATTCTTGATCAGTATCCGAGTCGATATAGCCATGTCCGTCTGTGCGTCCGTCCGTCCGTCTGTCCGTCTGTCCGTCTGTCCGTCCGTATGAACGCCTAGATCTCAGAGACTATAAGAGATAGAGCCACCAAATTTGGTATGTAGGCTCATGTAGTATGTAGAGTGATCGAGTATATTTCAAAATTTTGCCACGCCCCTTTCCGCCCCCGCAATTAAAAAAAACGTTTATCTCAAAAACTATTGCAGCTAGAGACACCGTTTTTTGTATGTATATTTGATTAGTAAATGCGCTCATTTTGTATGTATAAAGATTTTGCCACGCCCCTTTTCGCCCCCGCAATTAAAAAAAAACGTTTATCTCAAAAACTATTGCAGCTAGAGACACCATATTTGGTATGTATATTTGCTTAGTAATTGCGCACATTTTGTAGGTATAAAGATTTTGCCACGCCCCTTTCCGCCCCCAAAATTTGAAAAACTCGATTATCTCCCGTTATTTTGTACCTTGTAGAATCAATTTGGCACACTTGAATTTGATACTAATACCCAGCAAAATACCAAATTTGACCAAAATCGGACAAAAAATAGCCAAGTTATGCATATAAACGTTTTTTCATAAGGCCGGAGTTGGCCGTTGGCGGGTGGTGGCGCATGTGAACAGAACTTTTTTAAAATAGGCAAATGCATTTGTTATTACAAATTTGAAATATTTGTTTTACTGGTGTATGGTATACCTAAGTCGGCGAGACGACTTAATTACTTCATTATTTATTTATTTATTTACGTCAAGTAACACAGCAGTCGACGAAAAAGCTTAAGCTAAAATACAGATAATAATTAAATAAAGATGGTAGCTTAGCTTTATGCGCAACTAAACATCCCCGAGCCGGTGGAATTGTTTTATTTGCAACATGGTGCCAGCTATGCCCCGATTCACAGCCAATGCGATCAGGGATGAGTTGCAGCCAATCCAAGAATATTTTTAGTGGTTTCGCTGTAGATAATAAAAAAGTAAAGCGCGAAGAGAAGTGACAGATAGATGAGGAGAAATAAGGTGAGAAAGGTTGTTAAAAGATTGGCAAAGAACACGAAAAGGTTCGTGAAGAGAATAGTTAGTCAGACATCTACTAAGGCGAATAGGAAAAAAGTTTCTGGTTCGACGTGAGGGAACAAAAAAATATAGCGTATCTAGTAAATTAGTAGAAATAACTTCACCGTTGACTAGTTTATGGAAAAAGAGAATGCCAAATACGAGCCTACGGTTGTAAAATCAAAGAAGATTAATAAGAAGAAGTCTGTCAGAATAAGAAGGTAGGCGAAGACTCGGGTCCCAATAAAGACCGCGTAAAGCGAACTTAAGGAATTGCATCTGTACCGATTCAATACTACGCTGGTGAACATCATATTGAGGGTTCCATACTGGCGAGCAATATTCTAGAGTAGGGCGAACTAACGAAGTGTATAAAACCTTTGTTACATAGGTATCATCAAATTCTTTGGCCCAACGTTTTATGAACATTAAATGAAAGTTTTGGGTCAAACATAACGCCAGGTCTTTGAATGATGGTACACAATATAACAGAACAGACTTAATAGAGTAATGAGCTAGGAACGGCGACAAACGACTGAAAGTCATAAAAGAGCACTTAGAGGCATTAAGGTGTAATTTATTAACGTGGCACCAATCACAGAACGCATCGAGATCTGTTTGCAAGTACTGTTGGAAAGAAGGATCACTATATGAATAACAAATCTTAACGTCATCCGCACACATGAGCACGCGTGAATGAGCCAAGGCCACCGGCAAATCATTTATAAACAAGGTAATTAACAGTGGGCCCAGATGACTGCCTTGGGGGACACCTGAGGTAACTCGAACAGTTTTAGATATTGAGGAACGAAAAGAGACCTTTTGGGTTCTGCCAATAAGATACGATTTTAACCAAGCCAATAGTTTCGGGGAAAAGCCCATTATGTTAGGTTTCGTGAGAAGCATAGAATAATCAACCGTATCGAAAGCCTTACTAAAGTCAGTATAAATAACATCAGTTTGACATTTCTTATGAAAGCCATGGTGTACAAGGGTAGTCAATTCTAAAAGGTTGGTAAGCGACGAACGACCTTTCATGAAGCCGTGCTGATAAGAAGAAATTGTGGATCTGGATAGGTGTTGAAGAGAAGACGTAATAATTTTCTCAAACAGCTTAGGTATTGCCGAAAGTTTGGCAATGCCACGGTAGTTAGATATATCCGATTTGCTACCCTTTTCAAAAAGCGGAATAATAAAAGACTCCTTCCAAATATCAGGAAATCTACAAGTCTGACTCGAAATAAAGAATAACAGACATAAATGATTAGATAGGGAAATCGAGCAAATTTTAAGGATGCAACTAGGAATATTATCAAGCCCGGGTACGAAGGATGACGTCATCGATGATACGGTAGAGATTATACAATAGTAATGGTATCAGTAATACTAGGAAAAAAAAAACATACAATTTTATTGTGGGAATGAGAAGGGATAGGTTGTGGGATCCGAAGCAGTAGTATAATAAATCGACTGAAACAATTTAACAAAAAGATTTGTCATTAAATCTGAAGGTGGAAGGTATTAAATAAGAGCGTCTTTAAGAATTAATAAAGTTGTAAAATCCTTTGGGGTTTTAATAGAATTCAATCTTACAGCTCACGATATAATTATTGTAGCATTGAATATTTAAGAGATAAAATTGAGATTTCGATACACAATATTTTGCAACCAGTTTTTCCTAACCTTCCAAAATATCTCGATTTATTGTTAAGGAGATTAGGTAGCCTACGGATGAACTAGACCGTTACGCATTTGTCAATTAGAGAATTCAGAGCAGAGTGAAAAAAATTCAGTGCACAATCTATATCACAGCACTCAAATAGAAATGACCAATAAACAAAAATGACCAAAAGAGTTCTTAGGTTGTTAAGAAGATTGAAATTTGTTTTACGAAAGCATTTACAACGAGAAACTGAGATGCTATCAAATAAATTAGAAACTGAATTGTAAGAAATAATAACTTCAATGGTAGGGTGATAAGGATCTTCAGGCTTCACAAGTGGCTGTGTTTGGGAAATAGTTCGCAAAGCATCAGCATGGTGCATGTAGATCATGATATCAGAAGCTGGAGGAATATATGAACAAGAGATATATAAGCTAAAGTTGAAACATGAAACTTCGACGGATCAATCAGATCAATCGGTACAACGCAAAAACTATACGATATTAGTTTTTTGAAGCAGTCAACGAAGAAGTTAAATTAGGAAGGTGTACGGGCAACGGATGGGAGCGCTTATTGGGCGCAAACTCGTGTACAATTCAGCCCTCTGTCCAAAAATGAGGGTCAACCATAGCTGAGAAATACTTATTACTTACTGTAATTTTAAAAGAAAGAGGCCTAGAAAACTTAAAAAATTAAAAACCTTAGCAGGGCATATATTACTAATGTAAGCTGCCATAGACGTCTCAGAAGTATTTGGAGCAAGCCTAGAGATACATAATTGTTTGCAATGAGGCCCTACAGTTAGTGAAGGTGGAGGAGCATTGGAATCCACAAGTGATTGAGAGCCAGTATGATTCTATAATTGATCAGAGTTCCCGTGAGGGATAAATTGAGGTACACTAGGGCTTGTAATGGGTACTTCAATCTGAAAAGAAGAGCATACAGTGGGACCAGACGATGGTGTAGGCGAAAGTAAAATGGGAAGATGTAATAGAGACGGCTGGCGACTGTTTATGAGGCAACTCAAGGGTAGACTTCTTGGGCAACTTCCCAGAAAGTGGAACGAACTTGAACTGCGACAATAAATGTACTCTATAGTCACAATCGTTAGACAGCTGTTTGGCCAGTTTGTTTAAAGAAAGAAACTTTAAACGAAAATCCCTGTACATACGGCTAAAAGAAAACACAAGGTAAAAATATATAAGAAATATATACAAAATTTAAATACATAGCACTAAGATAATTATCGATAAAAAATCAATAATTACAAATAAATTGAAAGGACAGCTAGAGTGCACAGCCCAAGAAAGAGTGCAAAAGCAGATATGAGCCAAGCTTTGAGAGGCGGCGTTACAAAAGTAATTACGTGGGAGAGGAGCTGAGTACAAGGACAAAGAAGAGAGAAAAACAAAAATAAAAAAACACTAGTACTGATGGTATGATAGGGGCGATGAGGGCAGCAACTGCAGAAGCAACGAGGAGAGAAAATAAAAAGACAGAAACAGATAAAATAAAATGCACCTAACACTAATCACGAAAAAAAACTAATTAATTTGGCAAATTATGCAAAAGCAACCACAATTAAAAATTGAGAGAAAACAATAAATATTTATAAAAACTCAGGAGCTATGAAAAAACACGACCGTCACGTCAGAGAGCAGAAGCTTTACGATTAATGATTGCAAGGGTATACAAACTTCGACGCGGTTGAAGTTAGCACCCTGTTGTTTTTTTGTTTTTGAAATAGTTTTCAGATGTAGGCATATATTTTTAATTAAATGAATTAGTTATGGTAGTTAAATCTATAAAAATTTTTATATGTATTTTTTAAAATTATTTTTGAAAATTTTTTATCTATCCTTATGTTTTTGAAATAGTAGTTAAATCTATACAAATTTTTATATGTATTTTTTAAAATTATTTTTGAAGATTTTTTATCTATCCTTATGTACTGTTTGTACCTTATTTTTATGGTTTCTAATTTTAATGTTGTTATTTTTGGCTATTTCTATAACTTCGAATGGTCCTTAATAGGCTGAATCAAGCTTAGTACCAGTTTCGTTTTTTAAGAAACCTTTATCTCCTATTTCTATTTTAGAGTCTACTGATTTATTGTCATAAAAGGTTTCCTGTTTTTCCTTATGTTCTTGTAACATTATTCTAGCTCTATTACTTGCTAGTTCTAATTTAAACTAAACTTCTTTAGCATAATCATCTAAGTTATATGAATGTTCTATTCTATTTATGCTATTTAAATAAATTGGTAAATTGTTTTGTTTACCAAATACAAGTTCATAGGGACAGTATTTATGTGTTACTTAAGGAGTTGCGTTAAAACAATACACAAAATATTGTAACCTTATATCCCAATCAGTTTTATCTACTTATATATATGAACGAATGTACTCATTGAATGTCCTATGACTTCTTTCAACGGTACCTAAAGTCTGGTGATGGTGTGCAGTAGACGCAATGTTGTCTACTTTTAAATATTTGCAAAAGTCCTTGTATTCTGTTCCCATGTCCGTAATGAACGTCTTCATTGGACCGTTCTTCAAAAAAAAAAAAAAAAAAAAATAAAATTGGTTTTAATATTACCCGATCTCTGGGCGTCGATCGCCCCCAAACTTCCGATCCAACTTTCATCTTCCCAGGTTTGAACAGACTCTATCAATGTGTTGGCTTGGCTTAATAAGCGCCCCTACAGTTGGTCCACCATCGTTGCCAACCGTGTATCTATTTATCAGTGCGTAGGTCACACGTGCGTACGTACACGTCCTCAAATGTTCAATGAAGCTTGCAACGACTGAGGGGGATGACTTAAAAAGACTCCCTGGAAACGGCATACACAGCTACTATCAAGCTACAAAGCACCAAACTATTTATGGGTGACTTTTATAAACTGTGGTTGGAGTTCAAACTTACTATTGCATCAGTAAACACGGCTGAAAGTAAAGCTTTGAGCGAGTGCATCGCCGAAAGGGAAGTTGGCCTCTTAGGGACGGACTCGGTGATTTGCAGCATATACCTGCAAAACTCTATAAATGTTATACTAGCTAAAAACAAGCTTAAATAGCTTTTTCTGCAAATATTTAATTTGGAAGAACCTGTAAGTTTTTCCGTCATTAAAATATATAAACCGAATACTAATCATTTTATTTATATTTCAGATCATTGCAACAGAAGTGCCTTGCTCAAGTACCTCCGTGGCATCCACATCCTTAGAGGCAGACATCGCATTAACGTAAAGTTCAACCATCTGCTGACTGTTGAACGATTTTTTGCAAACCATTGAGGTAGCTTTGGAAGACGAAACTGAAAATGGTGAGCGATTGGATCTGCTAAAGACTGGGTATGCGGAAATTGAAGCCTATAGTCCGAAGCCAATTTCCTTGTCCTCCAATATAATGGAGCAGTGGGAGGAAAAGCGCTACGGATACCCAACTCTTTATCAGCTGGCCAAAGGGGTGCACTCGGTTCCCGCAATACAAGTGAGTGTCGAAAAAGCGTTTTCAGCCCTTAAAATGATGTTGACGTATCAACGATGTAACCTCGCCGATAAGTCACTGGAACAACAGCTTTTTCTCAAATTAAACAGCAAATAGTACAAAAAAATTTAGTTACTGTATACTTAATTGAAAAAAAAAAAATTATGGAGGGGTAGTCCTTGAACTCCTTTTTAAGGATGTGCAAAAATATTTTTAAAATATTTAACACAAAAGCCGTTTTTTAAAAGTGAGTTTTATTTTGAGCGAAAAAATAGAAATCATTTTTAATCATTTTTTATTTTTCCTTTTTTTAATTTTTATGTGCACTTGAATATACATCTAAGCAGCTTCATATATGTATGAACATTAATATATAAACATACATATATTCACATAAGCAATAATGCACAAGCGTAATGTTAGCTAGAGCCAAGCCAGCGTGTGAACGCGGACCAAGGACTTCAATGCAAGCGCTCCAAATTACACTGTGCAACACCAAAAATCAAACCGCACCGTACCTTTTTTTCTGAAAGTACATCTATTGAATAACAAAACCATATTTGGGTTTTTCAAAGTCAGCTCAATTTTTTTTTTTTTTACCGAGTTGGTAATTTCTATTTTGAGGTTAATTTTTAGTTTGTCATATGAGCTAAATATGTCTTACATCTCGATTTCTTTTTCATGATTTCAACATAAATCATCCATATTTGTTATAAAAATATTGTTCATGCTTAAAACATTCTACGATTGTTATATACTCAAAATACCATTTTCAGCTACAGTTTTTGAAAAAATTATAATAAAGCCCTTTTTTAGGGTAATTTTTTCAATAATTTTAGTTTCTAACTATTTTTTGTGAGAATAATAATTGCTAAAATAATTTCAAAAAAAGTTTTTTTATTTATTTCCAATAAGAAAATAATTTTTAATGATTTCAGTGTAAATTTCAAGATTTCTGTATGTTCATTTACGTAAGGCATTTGATCGAAAAATTCGGATTATAATATTAAGATAGACAAAAAAATTCTCCGTTTGGATTCAATTAGAATATAGTGCAAGGAATATGATATCAAATGATATATGATAGCAATTGACACAGGCTAGATAACGTTATATACCCATGCACAGCATACAAGACTCACAGTAAACTTGATTACTGTCCTAAAAATTACTGCCCTTAGTGTAAAGTTCAAAGTTGTAATCAGAATGCGCAAGTGTCCAGCAAATATTAATAACTTCTGCTACTGTGGACGTTTTACCCTGATGAGTGACGAGTAATCGTAATTTTACATTTATTATTCTCACAATAAAATATTTATAAATTTAAAATATTTCGAAAACTTCTTTAAACCAGAGGGCCGTGGTAAACATCGGCTGCGTCGAAGTATACCACTCTAAGTTGTTTTCCCTATAGCCGTCCAATAGAAAAAGGGTTTCATACAAAAAGTCTGATGCTGGCGAAAAAACAGACCTCAAGTTTAGGCTGAACCAATCCGGCATATGTAGCATGAAATCTTATCGTTGGTTTTTAAGTGTGACAGCTATTTAATTAAATTATCCGATTTCTATAAAATGTATATCAAACCTTGCAGTTTAGCCGGCTCGAGGTCAATCTTCCAAAAGAAGATTATTTCAAAGGCAATACAAAAAGGTCTGTATAGCTATTTTAAGAACTACCAAGTTCTATCATCAGCAGACTTTGCTAAAGAACTCCGGAATTGCAATAGCCATACCATGTCTTCAACGCTAGAATTAGTTGGGAATTGTAACAACAAAATGACGCAAAAAAGTTGGTAAAGCCTACAAGACCGAAGACCATCTTTTTGTGCATACCCTTAGGCGCTATGAAAAATTAGTGTAACAGCTTCGCCTTACCAAACTAATATCGCGACCTGTTATTTCATATACGGTATATGTACCATATAGAAAAAGGGTTAGTAAGCGACGAACGACCTTTCATGAAGCCATGCTGACAAGGAGAAATAGTGGATCTGGATAGGTGTTGAATAGGGATTCCCGGAAAGAAGGAAAATAACCCAGTCTTCATTCGTTGAATTCAAAATATAAACGGATATTATTTAAAAGTCTTAAACTCTAAGAAGCGACAATTGTTCTTAAATATACTTATTCTAATTGAATTAAATTGTTTATATTTCATGCTCAGCGTTGGCTACTTGATACTGCGCCGCTGTTTTAATCTTAAGTGTTTTCCACAGAGTGCGGATGCATGTTTTATTTGGTATTAAACAATAATTGTCATATGAATCTATGACTTATTTTTGTTTATGTTATGTTTTGTATATTTCTTTAGTCAATCTGATTTGGTGAAGCCATTTCAGCTGACCACGACGTTTAATCTTATACATTCTGCAAAGGGACTCCAATTGCGGCCAAAAGTCTAAAAGACTTTTATTTTATAGTTAGTTGTCTTATCCAAATTATTATTAATATTATCATTAGTAAGATAACTATTGTTAAAGAAGCATGACCAGTTACATGATGGACGTTGAACCTAGTCAATCTGATGTTCCTTTACTATTGTCACTGACTTCCTATTCTTACCAATTCTCCCGTATGTATTGAGGTGGCTTCTACTGGTTTTTATAATATTTAACATATTACCTAATGATTTATGGTTCGGGATATCTACCCATTCCTGATGTGCATTACTGTGCTGACTTCTAGCCTTTTTATAAGGTGGAGAATTTAAAAAATAACTTTCTTTACTTTTTGTATTGATCCAATGTGATCTTCGCTCCACCATTTTTAAATGTTGCCGGTTGCTAAAACTTGAGTGGTTATTCTGGCTATCATTAAATGTTGTCCTGTTATAAATATTTTGCCGTATCTGCCTTTTTGGTACTACAGCTTCCAACAATTTACTACCGGAATCTATTTTGATATTTTTTAGATAACATTATCTAATTGAACCATTGCCTTCTGAATATTTCCATTTTGTACTGGCTCTGGGATATATACTTTTTCTTCACCAGTTTTCACTTTACCTCCAAAGTGAGATCTTGCCGGGATCCATAAATTTATTTCCTGAGATTTCTTGTTGTATTTATTTCAAAATTTACCTTTCTTCTCCCACCGTTGCTCAAAACTTGTGACATCTATTGTTGTTGCCACTACAGATTTATTCTGATTTGATTTGGTGCATCCCGAGACGATCCAACCAAATTGAATATTTTGACCTAGCAGGCCATCAATCTTTGTAATTCCCCTTTTTAAGATTTGGGTATATACGTTTATTCCCATTACACTGTGATAGTTTTTTTCAAAAAAAAAAAAAAAGACATGGCAAAATTCGATAGTTTCACACTATTTTGGGTCCAGCGAATCGAACTGCATCATTAGTTTTTTAACTTATCACGATGGTTTCATACAAAATTTTTTGCGGAAGTTTTTCATCAAAGTTGTCATTTTTTCCAAAAGGTTCTTTTTTCATTTGCTTCTAACTTCTAAAATATTCCGTTATTTTACAAAATTTCAGCAAAGTTGCTTAGAATTGATAAAACTACAAATGTTGGGAAGACATCTAGCCAGTGAAACCGTCCGTTTCCGAGCTTTAAGACAAAATGTAAAAAATATCGAATCTTGGCCCCCTTTTTTGTATGTTTTTTTTCTCGCATTTTGCTAAAATTGATAATTTTCCATTCGAATCTTGACCATAATATGAGAATTTAATATGCTCAATGGCAGCAGCGGAGACACCATACCTATCTAATTTACGATTTATAATATAACCATTTAATCAAATTGAATTTTTATACCCTTGCAATAAGGGTATATTAATATTGGATAGAAGTGTGCAACGCATAGAAGGATCTTTATCAAATTCGGCTTAGTCATTAACAGATATATTAAACTAACAAATGTTTAATTTGAAATCAATCGCATCAAAGTAACGAAGTTATTGACAAAAGTCACTGTTTTCGACCGATCGTTCCTATGGGAGGTATATGATATAGTCACCCGATCTGGATCAAATTTGGCACAGTCGTTAGTATGTGTAAATGAAGTAAGTAAGTCGTCTCGCCGACTTAGGTATACCATACACCAGTAAAACAAATATTTCAAATTTGTAATAACAAATGCATTTGCCTATTTTAAAAAAATTCTGTTCACATGCTTTTTACAAGCATATCTTAGTATCTCGCTCACTCATGCATATGAGAACCCTAGCGCCCAACGCCCTAACGGCCAACTCCGGCCTTATGGAAAAACGGTTTTATGCATAACTTGGCTATTTTTTGCCCGATTTTTATCAAATTTGGGTATTTTGCTGGGTATTAGTATCAAATTTAATTATTAGTTAAATTATTAGTGCCAAATTTGATTGCACAAGGTAGAAAATTACGGGAGATAATCGAGTTTTTCAAATTGCCGGGCGGAAAGGGGCGTGGCAAAATCTTTATACATACAAAATGTGCGCATTTACTAAGCAAATATGCATACCAAATATGGTGTCTCTAGCTGCATAAACTTTTTTTTTTAATTGCGGGGGCGGAAAGGGGCGTGACAAAAATTTAAAACAAACTCGATCACTCTACATACTACACGAGCCTACATTCCAAATTTGGTGGCTCTATCTCTTATAGTCTCCGAGATCTAGGCGTTCATACGGACGGACGGACGGACGGACGGACGGACAGACGGACATGGCTATATCGACTCGGCTGTTGATACTGATCAAGAATATATATACTTTATGGGGTCGGAAAAGCTTCCTTCTGCCTGTTACATACACTTTGGCGACTTTAATATACCATTTCACCCTATGGGTGTATGGTATAAAAAAGATCAAGATTCGATTTTTTTTACATTTTGTCTTAAAGCTCGGGAACGGACGGTTTCACTGGCTAGATGAAACAAGAAATTTTGTAAAAAAACGGAATATTTTAGAAGTTAGAAGCAAATGAAAAAAAGGACCTTTTGGAAAATATGACAACTTTGATGAAAAACTTCCGCAAAAAATGTTGTATGAAACCATCGTGATAACTTAAAAAACTAATGATGCAGTTCGATTCGCAGGACCCGAAATAGGGTGAAGCTATGGAATATTGCCATGTCTTTTTTTCGACTATCACAGTGTTATTAAAATTAACCCTACCCTTTATTAAAGGTAGGATCAGCTAGCACGTAAGTTTGCCATTTTGACATATCCACGTTTGCTTTTTTTAATGGAAGAGCTTTCATTAACTTTGGCAACACAATTGGCTCAACTTTTAGATGTCCTTTCCAAAGATTTCGCGTCTTTACATCTATTTTTACCTTATATTTTGATTTATTGGATTTTATTGAGGACACGCCACTTATTTCTGTATTTTGTTTAATTTTAGGTAATTTTAATATTTGAGCGGCCTCTTCAGACAAAATGGTGCTCTGTGAACCACAATCAATAAGGGCTCTTAGAGTCTTATAACTTATAGCACTTATACGCTTTGTGCACGGCAATTTTGCAAATCGGACATTTCTCTTCGACTTCCGCATAATTTAAAACAGTTTGTTGCGGTTTTTTCTCTTCCTTGCTCATGGCACTTTGCGTACAATATCTTTGCTCCAAGTATTCCATGACATTAGATAGCATTTGAATTTGCCTTGTTTTTCTAATTTGACTCTCATACAATTGTAGAGCCTCTCTGTCAAAATTTCCTTAGTAGGATTTGTGCGAATATGACGTCAACTTCATTTGACAAATTTGCTTCTATTTTAATTAAGTAAACTTAACTAACATGTATTATCAAATGAATAACATTAACTATGTCAATCACTCATCAATCATTGTTGATCATTGGTAAATCAACGATTCGACTTAATTGTTCGGAAAATACCCTCCGATTATTTACATACCGCTTGGCTAACAGTTCCCAAGCAGCACTATAGTTATCAGCTGAACCTGACAATAGATGAGCTACCATGCTCCTTGCTTCGCCCTTTAACGTGGATTTTAAATAATTGAATTTAAGAGCAGGACTTAGATCCTCTCTTTCTTCAATCAGTTCCGCAAATAATTCCACAAACAGGTCCCATTCTCTAGGATCTCCAGAAAATGTGGGTACCTGTATTTTCGGCAACACCGGTAGTTCGCCTCTCACGGTTACATTCTTATTCTTACTTTCCTTATTGTTTATTTTCATTTCTAAAACTGATACTGAATTCCGGAAATCGAATTCTAAATCATCCAAAGTATTTTTAAATTTTTCATCTTTCAACACAACCTGTCACGGCTGTACTTTCTCCCATAAATAATTGATTTTATTAATATATACATATTATGCATGCCTCATTGCCTGTTGAATTATCTATAGTGCGTAAATCTTTGGTTACCCTATCCAAATATTCCTGGAGCTGTCGGACTCTCTCCATAAATATCTTGTGGTTACCACTACCGTTTTCATTACTGGAGGTCGCATTCCCTCGCGACTCTCCTTCGCTATCATCAAACATTTCTGACATATTTACCTCTGCTTCAACTAATACTGACTTACTAGTGCCTGGTTTTTCTGACTCTCCTGTAGCTAATATTTTGGCAACTATCTTTAAACCCTCTTCATGTACTTTATCTCTGTAGTACTGATGATCGAAAACCCCCTGCTGGAGCAATTTCTCATGGTTAGTCGTCGCAACCAACACATAAATTGGGTAAACTTCGGAGCGAGATTACAAAGGTAGAGATGGGGGCCAAAGACACAGCGATGCACACACGATCTAGCTACAATTGGTATCTGATCTTACTAAGAATAATGCATTTCTTTTATAGTAAAAATAGAGAGCTCACCAGTACATAGTTCGACATAGTGTTTAGACATAGTGTCTACGTCTTTATAGCAGCTTAATGAACTAGGTCTTTATTGTTAACTGCTGACCATACTTATGACTGATGAGCCATCGATATCTATAATCGGGTTACATACTAATCTTGACATACATTTCCATTTGTTCTATATTATGATTGTCTTATTGTTATCTTATTTTATATAATCTAAACAACAACATACTTTCGGCCGTTGAACACCTGTTCAACGTTATCCAACGTTGACCGTAAAATTGCTGGCGCTGGGTTTGCTGCAGCGGGAGTCGGCATAGGAATGATGATCCTCACGGTTGTCTGCTCTGGACCATTGTGACTTGGGGTTTGGGGTTATCTATTTTCCATATACCATCACAAGAACCAATTGTATTGTTAGCGCTACGTAGGAGACGATCACATGGTGTGCCGGCTGGCTGGGGTCTTCTGGTAACTTCCAGTTTTGCGTAGTTTCAAATTTTCCTTTAAATGTTGCTACTCTGCTTCTGCTCTCTGACGTGACGGTCGTGTTTTTGTATAGCTCCTGAATTTTTATTAATGTATATTTTTTTCTCTCAATTTTTAATTGTGCTTAATCTGTTTTCGCTTTCGCTGGTGTCGTTTGCTTGACACCCTTGTGTTTTATTTGCATAATTCGCCAAATTAAACAGTTTTTCGTGATAAGTGTTTGGTGCATTTAAATTTTTTTTTTTTATTATTGTTCTCTCTCGTCATTGCTTCTAAAGTTGCCCCTCATCGCCCCCATCATACCATCAGTGCTAGTGGTTTTGTTGTTCTCTCTGCTTTGTGCTTGTGCTCAGCTTCTCTCCCGCGTAATCACTTTTGTAAGGCTGCCTCTCAAAGCTCGTCCTATAACTGTTCTTGCACTCTCTCTTGTGCTGTGTACTCTAGCTGTCTCTTTGTTTTATTTGTAATTATTGATTTTTTATCGATAATTATCTTTGTGCTGTGTATTTCAATTTTTCTATATATTTTTTTTGTTTTTTGCCCTGTGTTTCTTTTGGCTTTTCAATGGCTTGTTGTCTACCTACTTGCAAGCATTCTGATCGTTTTGACGATCAGTATAGAGCAATATCTTGTTGGCTCTGCGATAATCATATTCACTTAAAATGTGCTGGCCTCAACGGCCGCGACTACGACAAATTTTCCGGTTTGTCTGTGTCTAAACCTGAGCTTGGCTTAATGCGCTGGACTTGCCCATCTTGTGCCAGCCAGCAGCTTGATTTTAGCCGAATGTACAGGGATCTTCGTTTAAAGTTTCTTTCTTTAAGGGGGTTTCTACATTGTGTTATAAAAAAAATTTGATTTTTTTTTTTACATTTTACAACATCGGATAGATCTATGTTTCAAGAATACTGTGTAAAAATTTTAAGTTTAAATCAGTAAAATTACGAAAGTTATTGGTTGTTAAGTGGAGTGTTTATCTCAAAACTATGTTTTTGGAGCTCATGGAAGTCCTACAGGGCGCAAAAATTAACCAATCGCTATGAAATTTTTTACACATGTTCTTTAGGATATTATTCAGCGCTGGTAGTAGAATTGGCGAAAAATATTAAAAACTTTTAATTTAAAAAATTAAATAGTAACTAAAAATCGCCAAAACTAAAATTTTTTCCTAAAAAAACTCATAACTTTTTCATTTTTCATCCTTTTATCCCAATTCTACTACCAGCGCTGCGAAAAAGTGTCTAGATTAAAAAAAAATTTTCATTTTTGGATTCAGACTTCACTTGCGAACGGTAGGACTTCCATAAGGACAAAATGGAGACGCCTTTGAAAAATTCACCCCACCACCCCCTTTACACGGATCGCTGAAAAAAATTTTTTTACATAGAACTAAGTTTTTCCAACAACTGTGGCAAATTTCATTCGTTGATCTATTATACTTTTTCCAAAAAAAAATTCTTACTAAAAAGCGACTTTACGGCCCAACAAGGTAGAAACCCCTCTTAAATAAAATGGCCAAACAGCTGACTAACGAGTGTGATTCTAGCATACATTTATTGTCGAAATTCAAGTTTGGTCCACCTTCTAAGGAATTGCCCAAGAAATGTACCCTTGAGTTGCCTCATAAGCAGTCGCCTGCACTCTCTATTACATCTTCTCCCATTTTACTTTCGCCTACACCATCTTCTTGTCCCACTTTATGCTCTTCTTTTCAGATTGAAGTACCCATTACAAGACCTGGTGTACTTCAGTCTATTCCTCACGGGAACTCTGATCATGCTGGCTCTCAATCACTTGCGGATCCCAATGCTCCTCCGCCTCCACTAACTGTAGTGCCTCATCGCAAACAATTATTTATTTCTAGGCTTGCTCCAGATACTTCTGAGTCGTCTGTGGCAGCTTACATTGGTAATATATGCCCTGCTAAAGTTTCAATTCAAAAGTTTAAGTTTTCTAGGCCTCGCAAAATCTCCTCGTTTAAAGTTACAGTACCAAATGAGTATTTCTCAGCTATGGTTGACCCTAACTTTTGGCCAGAGGTCCTAGTTGTACACGAGTTTGCGCCCAATAGGCGCTCCCGTCCTTTGCCTGTCCACCTTCCTAATGTATCTTCTGCTTCAAAAAACTAATAACGTGTAGTCTTTGCATTCATTATCAAAATGTAAGAGGACTTCTTACCAAGCTCTCGAAACTATTCTGTGAGAGCCAAACCTATTCGGCTGACATATTAGCTTTCTCTGAAACTTGGCTTAACTCCTTTGTTTTGGATAATAAAATTCTTTATAATAATTTTATTTCTTATAGGCTTCATCATGTTGGTCGTCGTGGCGGTGGAGTACTCATTGCAGTCAACTCGAATCTGTGCTCAAGTGTTGTGCCGATTGATCTCCCCTTTGGTGTTGAGTTTATTTGTGTCGAAGTTACATGTTCTAACTTTAGCTTATATATCTCTTGTTCATACATTCCTCCAGCTTCTGATATGATGATCTACATGCACCATGCTGATGCTTTGAGATCTATTTTCAGTCGTCTTAAAGATCGTGATTTTCTTATAGTTTTAGTTGATTTTAACTTGCCCAATGTTTCTTGGCTTGTTGATGATAATCTATCTTTCTTAATTCCTTCATCTCAACATGTTTTTCTTGATAGCCTACTTGAATGTCCGCTATATCAGTTGAATTCTTTTCTTAACTCTTCTAAAAGAATGCTCGATCTTCTTTTTGTCTCGGATCCCACTGTTAGTGCTGTATCACAAACACAGCCCCTAGTGAAGCCTGAAGATCCTTATCACCCCACCATTGAAGTTACTATTTCTTACAATTCCGATAATAATTCATTTAATAACATCTCAAATTCTCGTCGTAGATGTTTTCGTAAAACAAATTTCAATCTTCTTAACAGCCTCATTTTCTCTTTTGATTAGTCATTTCTATTTGAGTGCTGTGATATAGATTGTGCAGTGAATTTTTTCTACTCTGCTCTTAATTCTCTAATTGATAAATGCGTTCCTTATGTGAATGTCTCTACCGTTTCCAGTGCGCCAGTCTGGTTCTCACGTAGGCTCTCTAATCTCCGTAACATTAAATCGAGATATTTTAAAAGATTTAAAAACACTGGTTCGCGACTTGACTATGCAAAATATTGTGTAGCCAAATCTCAATTTTGTCTTTTAAATACACAATGCTACTATAATTATATCGTTCGCTGTAAGGTTGAATTTTATAAGAACCCCAAAAGGTTTTATAACTTTGTTAATTCCAAAAGACGCTCTAATTTACTACCTTATACCTTCAGACTTAATGACCAGATTTCTAATAATGATTCAGATATTGCAGATCTGTTTGCTAAATTCTTTCAGTCGACTTATTCTACTACTGCTTCGGATCCCACACCTCATCCCTTCTCACTTTCACATTTAAATTGTATGTTTTTTCCTAGTATTACTGAAGACTGTATTATCTCTAGCTTGTCATCTATGACGTCTTCCTTCGTACCCGGGCCTGATAATATACCTAGTTGCATACTTAAAATGTGTTCGATTTCCCTATCTAAGCCTTTATCTCGGTTATTCTTTATATCGAGTGAAACTTGTAGCTTTCCTGATATTTGGAAGGAGTCTTTTATTATTCCGCTTTTTAAAAAGGGTAGCAAATCGGATATTTCTAACTACCGTGGCATTGCCAAACTTTCGGCAATACCTAAGCTGTTTGAGAAAATTATTACGTCTTCTCTTCAACACCTATCCAGATCCACTTTTTCTCCTTGTCAGCATGGCTTCATGAAAGGTCGTTCGTCGCTTACCAACCTTTTAGAATTGACTACCCTTGTACACCATGGCTTCCGTAAAAAGTGTCAAACTGATGTTATTTATACTGATTTTAGTAAGGCTTTCGATACGGTTGATCATTCTATGCTTCTTATGAAACTTAACATCATGGGTTTTTCCCCAAAATTATTGGCTTGGTTAAAGTCGTATCTAATTGGCAGAACCCAAAAGGTGTCTTTTCGTTCCTCGATATCTAAAACTGTTCGAGTTACGTCAGGTGTTCCCCAAGGCAGTCATATAGGCCCACTGTTAATTACCTTGTTTATAAATGATTTGCCTTTGGCCTTGGTTCATTCACGCGTGCTCATGTTTGCGGATGACGTCAAGATTTGTTATTCATATAATGATCCTTCTTTCCAACAGTACTTGCAATCAGATATCGATGCGTTCTGTGATTGGTGCCACGTTAATAAATTACACCTTAATGCCTCGAAGTGCTCTTTTATGACTTTCAGTCGTTTGTCGCCGTTGCTAGCTCATTACTCTATTAAGTCTGTTCTGTTAATTGTGTACCATCATTCAAAAACTTAGGCGTTAAGTTTGACCCAAAACTTTCATTTAATGTTCATATATCTTCAATTGTCAATAGCGCATGCAGTCTTCTTGGCTTCATTAAACGTTGGGCCAAAAAATTTAATGATCCCTATGTAACAAAGGTTTTATACACTTCGTTAGTTCGCCCTACTCTAGAATATTGCTCGCCAGTATGGAACCCTCAATATGATGTTCACCAGCGTAGTATTGAATCGGTACAGAAGCAATTCCTTAAGTTCGCGTTACGCGGTCTTAATTGGGACCCGAATCTTCGCCTACCTTCTAATTCTGTCAGACTTCTTCTTATTAATCTTTCTTCACTTTGCAACCGTAAACTCTTTCTCCATAAACTAGTCAACGGCGAAGTCATTTCTACTAATTTACTAGATACACAATATTTTTGTGTTCCCTCACGTCGGACCAGAAACTTTTTTCCTCTTCACCTTAGTAGATGTTTGACTAACTACTCTCTTCACGAACCTTTTCGTGTTCTTTGCCAATCTTTTAACAACCTTTCTCACCTTATTTCTCCTCATCTATCTGTCACTTCTCTTCGCGCTATACTCTTTAATTATTTACAGCGAAACCACTGAAAATATTCTGGACTGGATATTGGATTGGCTGCAACTCATCCCTGACCACGTTGGCTGTGAATCGGGGCATAGCTGGCACCTTGTTGCAAATAAAACACCTCCACCGTGTCGGGGATGTTTAGTTGTGCATAAAGCTAAGCTACCTTCGTGAATTAATTATTATATGTATTTTAGCTTAAGCTTTTTCGTCGACTGCTTATTTAGTTGACGTAAATAAGTAAATAAATAAATAAATAAATAAATAAATAAATAAATAAATAAATAAATAAATAAATAAATAAATAAATAAATAAATAAATAAATAAATAAATAAATAAACAGTTCGTCGTAGCAAAGTGCCAATTGTTGCCGCTGTTTTTGTTGGGCCAATGCTGAAGTTACCAAACCGCACATATGAATATTTCATTGTGTCTGTCGTAGCCATACGATGACCTGTTATTCGGATAGCAGAGCTCCTTGCTGTACACGCGGATCTAGAGTTAACAATCCAGTCTTCTTGACAGTGACACCTTGTACATATATTATCGTCACAGGACACTGCGAGTTCTATTGGTCTGGGGGTGGCAAAAATCCACTTATTTTTGTGATACATGTCGTACGAATGACCTGTTTGTGTCTTGTATCGGACAAGTGGATTTTGTGTCTTTAAATAGTTGGAATTCACAGTTGCTATTAACCGTTAACGTCGTTTGTTTATCAAAACAAATATATTGCTCATTGTTTAGCTGATGGCATCGTTCCAAGGCTGCTCTTGAGAGCCCAATATATTGATTCTGTTCTTTGTTGACCTGTTGTTCATGATGACATTCCCATGAGTTCCAATTGCTGGAATGTTTACCAGGTTGTACAGTTGCACTGCCTGCGTTGCCACTAATGGAAACGTGACTATAAATATGACATGATTGTTTGCGATTGTGCCTTGTGCCTTCATTAAGGCATATATTTGCAAGACATCGTTATCTGGGACTGGCAAATCTAAACCAAATGGAAGATGTCTCTTAAGTTGGTACAAATGTTCCCGAAGCTGGCCTGGTGATAGTAGTAACGTTCTTATTTTGCTTTGATAAGCATCTGTAAATACTCGGGAGATTTCGGTTTGAATTCGTTGCAAATTCCCTGCAGCAGCTGTCATCTGAGTAGTTAGCTTAATGGTATATTTACCATTGCAATGCCTTTACCGTATTGTCCTGGACCTTGGTCATGTCGTTCATTTGTTGTTCCATTAGTTTCATCAGATTTTCAATTGTGGCTTCGTCTCGGCTAATGATATTAATCGTTGAGTCAACTACAGATGTCTGATTTTGCAGCAAGTTCAATAAGTAGTCTTCATTTGATTTAACTTTTCGTATGGTGCCTCACATCTCTGTTGCATACTTTGAGTCCAGAACACCAAATAAGACGTTCGCAATGTTCCCAATTATATCTAAAGGCGATCGTCGTTGGCGTTCTATGTGAAGGAGATCATTTCCTGTTTCTAGCTCCGAATTCACATGCTTCAAGTGCATCTGCATTGCTGTGCATGTCTCCGGAACCTTCATCAACACGCATATTTCTCCAACCTTTACTACTCCATCTGAAAATGTCTTCAAGTCGGCCCAATATGGTTCGAGATCGTAGAATGCCACAATAGTCCAGTCAGACGTTGCCATCCTTCCTGTGCCAATACTTTCATAGTATATGCCTGGTTTGGGGTTGAATCGAGTTATATTAGTTCTTTGAGCAAATGCTATAGGCAATAACAACAGCATTAGGCAGATCGTCATTGCCAACGGTGGCAGACCGATCGATAAGCGTCTTTTTGGTTTTGGTTCTGCGTTGTCCTCGATACCAGAGTCCTTTTGGGGATTCGATTCTGTGTCATCTGCCTCGATTTTACGTTTTGTCGCTGTCTCTCTAAGCAAGGGGGCCAATTTATGGATAGCCCGCTTGTAGGTGCCTCTGGCTGTTTTAACGTCTACCACGCGGACGTATCCATCCAGGCCTGGATATAATTTAACAATTCGTCCAATTGGCCACTGCAAAATTGGCACATTATCCTCCTTTAGAATTACCATCATGCCTTCTTTGACATTATTATATGGTTTTTTCCACTTGGATGTGCCCTGCAATTCTTGTAGGTACTCTTGAGACCATTGCGTCCAGAATGTATGCTTAAGCCGTTGCACTAATTCCCATTGCTCTGGAATCGATCGCTGTGTTATTGGCTCTGCATCTGGTTGGGCTACTAATGGTTCTCCAATCAATAGGTGGCCTGGGGTTAGAGCTGTTAAGTCGTTGGGATCGTCTGAGTTTGGCGTTAACGGACGAGAAATCAGAATGTTCATGATTACAATCCCATGAGTTCCAATTGCTGGAATGGGCACCAGGTTATACAGTTGCACTGCCTGCGTTGCCACTAATGGAAATGTGACCTTAAATATCACATGATTGTTTGCGATTGTGCCTTGTGCTTTCATTAAGCCATATAATTGCAAGACGTCGTTATCTGGAACTGGCAAATCCAAACCAAACGGAAGATGTCTCTTCAGTTGGCTCAGATGTTCCCGAAGCTGGCCTGGTGATAGTAGTAACGGGCTTATTTTGCTATGATGGGCATCTGTAAATACTCGGGAAATTTCGGTTTGAATTCGTTGCAAATTCCCTGCAATAACTGTCATCTGAGTAGTTAACGTGATATACCATTGCAATGCCTTTACCGCATTGTCCTGGACCTTGGTCATGTCGTTCATTTGTTGTTCCATTAGTTTCATCTGATTTTCAATTGTGGCTTCATCTCGCTTAATGATATTTATCGTTGAATCAATTACAGATGTCTGATTTTGCAGCAAGTTCAATAAGTACTCTTCATTTGATTTAACTTTTCGTATGGTGCCTGACATCTCTGTTGCATACTTTGAGTCCAGCACACCAAATAAGCCGTTCGCAATGTTCCCAATTATATCTAAAGGCGATCGTCGTTGGCGTTCTATGTGAAGGAGATCATTTCCTGTCCGTAGCTCTGAGTTGACATGCTCGAAGTGCCTCTGCATTGCGGTGCATGCCTCTGGAACCTTCATTAACACGCATATTTCTCCAACCTTTACTACTCCATCTGAAAATGTCTTCAAGTCGGCCCAATATGGTTCGAGATCGTAGAATGCCACAATAGTCCAGTCAGACGTTGCCATCCTTCCTGTGCCAATACTTTCATAGTATATGCCTGGTTTGGGGTTGAATCGAGTTATATTAGTTCTTTGAGCAAATGCTATAGGCAATAACAACAGCATTAGGCAGATCGTCATTGCCAACGGTGGCAGACCGATCGATAAGCGTCTTTTTGGTTTTGGTTCTGCGTTGTCCTCGATACCAGAGTCCTTTTGGGGATTCGATTCTGTGTCATCTGCCTCGATTTTACGTTTTGTCGCTGTCTCTCTAAGCAAGGGGGCCAATTTATGGATAGCCCGCTTGTAGGTGCCTCTGGCTGTTTTAACGTCTACCACGCGGACGTATCCATCCAGGCCTGGATATAATTTAACAATTCGTCCAATTGGCCACTGCAAAATTGGCACATTATCCTCCTTTAGAATTACCAACATGCCTTCTTTGACATTATTATATGGTTTTTTCCATTTGGATGTGCCCTGCAATTCTTGTAGGTACTCTTGAGACCATTGCGTCCAGAATGTATGCTTAAGCCGTTGCACTAATTCCCATTGCTCTGGAATCGATCGCTGTGTTATTGGCTCTGCATCTGGTTGGGCTACTAATGGTTCTCCAATCAATAGGTGGCCTGGGGTTAGAGCTGTTAAGTCGTTGGGATCGTCTGAGTTTGGCGTTAACGGACGAGAATTCAGCACTGCTTCAACATTGACAATGATAGTAGACAGTTGTTCGAACGTTAAGTTTGCTGTCGATACGTTTTTTAATAGTAAATGCTTAGCGGACTTTACCGCAGCTTCCCATAATCCTCCGAAATGTGGAGACCGTGGTGGTATGAACTTAAATTGCACTCCTTTTTGATTGCAAAATTCCTTGATACTACCTGCTGCCGTTTCTGAGTGTATTGTATCGGTCAGTTCCTTAAGTTGGTTGTTTGCTCCAACAAAGTTTGTTGCATTATCGCAGTATAATGTCTGGCATCTTCCTCTGCGCCCAATAAAGCGCTGAAGCGCGCCCACGAATGAGGAGGTGGACAGGTCTCCGACCAACTCCAAGTGTACTGCCTTGGTTGCAAAGCATACAAATACTGCAATGTAGGCTTTGTCGGGACGTTTTCCTCGAACCTTATGGTGGATCCAGAATGGTCCACAATAGTCTACTCCGGCATTGAGAAAGGGTCTATTCTGAGATACCCGATGCTCAGGTAAGTCGCCCATGACCTGTTTAAAGAACTGAGGCCGGTACTTGGTGCATACTACGCAGCCCTGGATCACATTCCGGACCATCGGTTTCACCTTAATGATATGGTACTGTTGCCGAGCTATTCCGCGTAGTGCCTCATGTCCACAATGAAGATTCTCTTCATGAAGTTTTCGTAGCATCATTTTTACCACCGGATCATTATACGGCAAGAGATATGGATTCCTTGTTTCCGTTGATACTGGTGCTTGTTGTAGCCTAGTTGCTACTCGTATGATTGAATCTTCATCCAGTATTAGTGGCAATGTTGCCACTGTGCTTTTGCGATCTAGCGGTTGATCAGGTCGTTTCTTTAAGTGCCGTAATTCATATGCAAATCCTGTTTCTTGAATTTGCTTAATGATCACTCTCCGTGCTTGGTCCAACTCTTCCACCTCTAACTGAGCCGTTGGTTTCCTGTTCTGCTTGTGACAAAACCGTAGCACATACGCCACTATTCGCTGTAGCCGGTAAAATTAATTTCTGTGATTTACCGTATATATCCATTCACTCGTGTTGTCGGTATTGGTAGTCACCATGCTGAATACCTTGGTTTTCTTTTCAGCGGTATCCAATGTGTGCTCTGTAGGCTTAAATGGTGCTGGCCAACCACGTTGTGGTCCATGCAAAAATAGTGGTCCATACAACCATAAGGTATGTGTGCTAAGCTGGGCTGCTGATATGCCTCGAGATAGGACATCTGCTGCATTGAGCGCTGATGACACATGACGCCATTGCCTTGGATGTGATACTGCATGTATTTTGGTCAACCGATTCGCCACAAAAGTGTGGAAATGTGATGCCTGTGAATTAATCCAAGAGAGTACTACTGCTGAGTCTGACCAGTGAAATGATTCAACTCTTTCCGATCATAATTGTAGATCCTGTCGTACTCTATCCGTGAGTTCAGCTCCAAGTACAGCTGCACATAGTTCCAGCCGGGGCAGTGTCTGCCTTTCAAGGGGAGCCACTCTCGACTTGACGCACAACAATCTGACCGAAATTTGGCCATTTTTATATGTTGATCGGACATAAACTGCTGCTCCATACGCCTTTTCTGATGCATCAACAAATGTATGTAGTTCCTTTGTAGTGGGGAACTTGCCATCAAAAATATGCCTTGGTATTTTCATGTGGTTTAGTGCCTGTACATCCTGGGTAGGCTTCCCATTGCTTCTCCAAATACGGCGGTAGGTCACCATCCATCTCAATTCGTTCGGTAGCAACATGTTGAAGAAACATTTTCGCTCTTACCACTACCGGTGCAAACAGGGCTAAAGAATGGAAGATTTGCCCGACTTCAGATAGCACCACTCGACTGGTTATTCCTTTTGTATGCCTTTGAGTCTTTGCATATGATTGGTCTTCTTTGGGTGCCCATATGATTCCCAATGTCTTGAAACTTGTTTGTTCCATTGTGTCCCCAAAATTGATGTCAGTTATCATATTTTCCTTTAGAATTTCCTTTAGAATTTGACTGCTATTTGAACTCCATTTTCGTAAGTTGAAACCCTTAGGTCTCAAGATTTCTACCAGCTCTTGTCTTATTTGCAGGGCTTCTGGTAAACTGTCATCAACATAAAAGTCATTTTTTAATGCCACACGACATATTTTCCATGCTTTTCAGTGCCAAATATTCCAGACACTTTGTCACAAAATATGGGGCTGATGTGGTTCCATAAGTCACCGTTTTTAAACGATAAAACTTTAGTTCTTGACTTCGATCCTCTCAATCAATTTTTCCTGGTTTATCAAATGTTGGGTCCGCTAATTGAATGTTGTTTGGTAATGTGACTTCCTGCGTTATTTGTTCTGTGGGTTGGTCACTTATTATGTGTGGCAATACAAACGCCTCAACTAGCATCGCGAACTTGTTGTATCTTGATCTTACAACCAAGCTTACTCGCGCCTTGCTTATCTCCATTAATGTGCACATGAGTCTCGTTCATCTTTAACGATAACTTCTTTACCAGTCTCTCTGAAACGAGATTTACTTGTGAGCCGCAATCGAGGAGTTCCCCAAATTCTCATTTCCTTTCATTGGTCTCTTTAACCACTACCTTGGCCGTTGCCAACAGAGTGTATTTTCTGTCAATTCCATAAGCAGAAGCTGCAGAAGCAGATGTAGCAACTTGGTTGCCTGTTTCCAAATGGGCTTTGTGTTATGTTTTTTATCGCATTTGAAGCATTCCCTCCAAGATCAATTTTTCGCCATATGGCCCGGCTTGAAGCAATTGACACACAATTTGTGTCGCTGCGGCCAATTAAGCCGCTCTGCTGCGGATTTCATTTTAAATTTTTCACATTGGAAGACTTTGTACCGTGCTTTCTCGCAGAAAGCACACAAGGTACTGTTTTTCCCAGATACTGCTGCGTATGTCTTCCTTGAATTAAGTTGTTTCTTGGTTTCCCAATCGCCTCTAGTGTTAGGAAGCGCTGTTCCAAAAATAATGGGAAATCCTTTAATTCCTGTAGATCTCTTGTGTTGGAAAGAGATTGCTCATATAGTGCGTGGTTGAATCTATCAAATTTCCTTGTCATATGAAACATTATGGCAGCATCTGACGATTCCATATTGACGCCTACATTTTTTAAAGTGATTCAAAAATGTTATCATGCAAATTCTTTATAGAAGCTGCGTCATTTCCCACATTTGGGTGATCAAACAGGTTTGCCAGAATGGCTGTTACTAAAACTCTTTGTTATTAAATCGTTCCTGGAACACTGACCAAGCAGTGTTGTAATTGGCTTCTGTTAATTCCAGGTGCCGTATCAATCTCTCTGCTTCTCCAGAAAGGTTTGATTTTAAGTACCACATTTTCTCTATTGGGTATACATTTGGTTCTTATATAGATGTCATGAAATTGTTGCCATTTCAGATAATCCCCATCAAATTTTGGAATGGGAATTTTGGGTAGTTGCAATGACTGTATCGATTGCAATACAGGCGGTGATTGTTTCACTACATTTTCTGCTGGTGCCACACAGAATTTCAGCATTGTATTTTCTGCGGCCACAAACGTAGCTATATTATATCCGGCTTCGGCTGGATTTTCAGCTAGCCGATGAATCTCATAATGGATTTCTTCAATTTGCGTCCATAATTTGTCAACTACCGATTTGTAATTCATTTTTTCTTCAATTGGTCTTAATGTGCTGGACAATGAATCCAGCAGCGCACTTTGCTTGCGAACCAGTAGTTTGATCACGACGCTCTCGACTCGCTCTTCCTCTCGTTGGCGAGCTTTTCTCTCTAATTTTATCTTTGCCAAATGGTCCTTCCAATCTTCCACTGTATTATTTAGAACCGCCTTCATTTTGCTGAAATAGTCCGTTACAAAGTAGTCATCTTCTGTTAGCACTTTTTTAATTTGTCCATTAACTCCCGATGACTTTTCTCGAAGTTCTCCCCCATCTAGTCCAGGAGCTCAAGCTTTTCCTTGAAATAAGATGGCTTCGTTTATCGTCTGCTGCTTATAAAACTCCTCCATGTTTTTTTATATGCTTATATTCTTGCTTATTTATACTTGTACTTGAGGCGATGGAAGTTTATTTATTTTGTCAAAGACAGGGAACGCTCCAATTCGTTCCTTAAATTTGGTAAGTGTAGCACAAATAAGAATAAGAAATAAACAGACGGCTCCCTTGTGTTTTAGTGTTTAACAATAGTTAATTTTATTTCCAATAAATATTCGTATTCTTTTTACACTGATATGTGAAATCAATTATTTGTTTTCGAGAAAGTGATCGCATAGTTAATCAACTTTTATTCAATGGGTACGCACTGCTACCCAGTTGCGGAAAACCAACTACTAGTTTTCCAATAAATAGTGTTAGTCGCTAAGTTGACTTGTATATATAAATTAAACACGAACTTAGTTAGTCGCATAAAAAAATAAAGTTTTATTTGAGTTTATTTAATATTGAGTACACATTTGGAAATCTATCTTTTTCACTGGAAGACTTTGTGACTACTAGACTGAACTAAGATCGCGGAGCTCTAACGAAGTGACAAGTTTGTACTAGGATTAAAGACTGAATTGTGTAGGTCGATTATGTTTGAATGAAGCCTCTGATTTTGGGCGTCGATGGTGACAGCGACGCTTGCTGAGTCCAATGGTCCAACGCGAGCGTGGGATCTGTTTATCATGAAATTGATTTGGGCGACGTGACGGCTGGTGTACCAAACATGATGCTTGTTGCCAAATTGATTCAGGGAATTGGGCGACTTGCCATCTGGTGCACCGAACTTGACACCATTCCCCTAGGAATGTTTAGTCTGGCAATTGTGTGAAGGCGGTCGTGTGTTGCAAGGTTATCGGGTGACATTCTTGGTGGTGCCTTCAGTGATCGTGCCGATGCTCATTACGTCAGTGCTCATTATGATGACTCTTGGATGTTCTCTATGGGTGTGGAGTGAGTGTGATTGTGATAGTAAAGCATGTCTGGTCTTAACTTATATTCTACGCAATGATTGCCAAGTTAATCAATTGCTGTTTTTAGTCGGGACCCCAGATTGATATGGAATGTTTACCAATTTGTACCCACGCTTAGGATTGTACAATGAAAGTAGTCGCCTAGTTGACCAGTTTCCTTGTTGTTGAGACATTGGTCGCCTGAGTTCACCAAATCTTCTCACTTAATGACGGTTTCACCAAGTCTGTGAATCTTTCAACTTGGAGCCGTCAATGTAGGGGTCACCAAAATGTTCAATGAAATACGTTTGTATTTCTTGAATTTATTTAATATTTATTTATTTATAATCAAATAGGCACTACCACATAAACCAGTGACTAATAGTCGCCGCAACCAACACATAAATTGGGTGGACTTCGGAGTGAGATTACAAAGGTAGAGATGGGGGCAAAAGACACAGCGATGCACACCCGATGTAGCTACAATTGGTATCTGATCTTACAACGAATAATGCATTTCTTTTGTAGTAAATCTAGAGAGTAACCCGTTTCTATCTGTTCTATATTACGATTGTCCTATTTTATATAATCTAAACAGCAACAGGACTTATCTCGTCACCTTCACAACCGAAGTGCGACTGAACGGATCGTTTACAAGAATTGCAATGGTATTTCTAAGTGCACGGCCACCAAGAGGTACTCAGTCTCCCGTATCTCCATAGACTGAGCAATGAGAACCTAAAATATATTGGAGACTTGCAGTCAAAACTGGTGTCTCGTCCCATATTATCGGGAGCTGTCTCTCTATTTAGCCTCTGCCACATAAGGAAACAACGCCTAACACAGAGCGGTCTACGAACCGTTATCGAGAGCCTGGAAAAGAACGAGGACGTTCTTAACTTAAGTAAGGGAGGAGTTAACCAAAACGTCCAACCATCTGATGATGGTCCTTCCAGGCTATGCACTGCATAATATTGGGTAAGCAACGGTAGGTGTAAGGCGAGATCTTGCACATGCCGCAAGATCAGCACTTTTGCAACTATGAGAACACTCCAAGCTAGGCATAAAATATATTTGTATTTAGCTTAAGTTTTAGTCTTAATCAGAACTCCAAACACACAAAACTGTGGCTTGTAATAAAGCACAATAACCAACGAACCATCATAATTTATACGTAAATCTATTTTTTCGCCATACCAGCATGGGTTTGTCAAAAATATCTACCACAACTAACCTTTTAGAGTTTACATCCTTTGTAATCCAAGGTTTTAAGAAACAAAAGCAAACTGATGTTGTATATACGGATTTCAGTAAGGAATTCGATACGGTAAAACGGGCCTTACTATTGCACAAGCTGAATTTAGTTGGCTTTCCGGTGCTCTGCTTGGATTTCACAATATCTAAGCAATAGGAGTCAGAGGGTTCTTCTTAGGTCCTCTCTTTCTAAGACCATTTGTGTTGAATCGGGAGTCCCACAGGGCAGTCACCTTGGCCCATTACTATTCACCATTTTTATTTATTCTTTTTGTTTAAGAATAAACATCGTGTTCATCTGAACTGGCTTCACCAAATCAAATGCACCAATGAAATATATAATTCGAAACAAAAACAAAAAACAAAAATAAGTCGTAAAGATTCATATGACAATTATTGCTTACAACCAAACAAAACATGCATCCACACTCTGTGGAAAACACTTAAGATTATAACAGCGGCGCGGTATCAAGTAACCAGCGCTGAGCGTGAAATATAAACAATTTTCAACCCCCGAAAACGGGGGGGGGCATTAGAATAAGTATTTTTAAGAACAATCGTTGCTTCTTAGAGTTTAAGAGTTTTTAAATAAAATCAATTCATATTTTGAATCCAACGAATGAAGATTATATCGAAGCATATATCGACTTCTGTTAGTAGGGCTAAGAGTGTTCTTGGCTTTATAAAGCGCTGGTCTAAGGAGTTCAAGAATCCATATACTACCAATATACTCCATACTTCTTTAGTTCGCTCTATATTGGAGTGTGGAATTTGTGTTTGGTTTTCTCAATATGAGTTTTATCTGAACAAAATAGAATCTGTACAAAAACAGTTTTTATAATTTGCCATTCGTGATTTACGGTTGAATCCAAATGTACAACTTCCATCTTATTCTAGTCGACTTCGGTTCCCATAAGAATAATCGGTCGAAAACAGTGATTTTGATCAATAACTTCGTTTTTGTTAAGAGCCGTTCTTTCGAAAACATTACTCTTTTTAGATAAAATGTTTTTCCATATAAGTGGCGAGGTTAGCCTCGGACCTCTGGTTTTAGTTTAATTTATGCTTATATTTGTAATACGCCTTTGCCCTTAGTTCGGAGTGGGTAGAAGTTGTAACACTAACTTTACCTAGGGTCATTTGTAACAGGCCCGGGCCTGGTGTCATATGGGCCTCTTTTTTTGGCTTAAAGTAGCTTTTATTAACTTTAGAGATCTCATTCGATTGAAATTCCAAGTACTCACTATTCATTAATGTACTCGAAGGGGGAAGTGGAAACGAGTTTGATGTCAATCTGGGCACTCATGTACATTTTGAAATTAAGACCATTTACAACATTGCAAAATCAATTAAGTCAGGCACTTTGCATGGGTCTACTTCCCGGTATATAGGTCTTCCCTCTGAGACGCAATACATCTTATTAAGTGGGTTGATTATTGTCATCTGCTGCAATGGAGCGGTCACCGAAGGTTTTGTAAAAATCTGTGAATTCCTTTTCGAAGATTAAAAAGTTTTGTAGGCAGTACAAGGCAACCAATGTAGTGTTTACAGCTGTTAAATGTGTTTCCGATTTCAATATAACGACGATATCACTTGAGTTTAGGAATAGTGACAACTTCTTTTTGTGCTTGGAGATGCCGTTAGCATTCCAAAGACATTGACGTACGGATTCCAGTTTTAATTATCAATAAGGTTCTGAAATTTTTATTTTGCATCAGCTTCTGCATGCAATTTTGCATGGACGTCATCAAAGAGGTCATGTTTTTATTTAGTGAGATCAAAAGAGAATCTAGACCACTTGGAGTTTGCTGGCCAAGTTCTGGTGCGCAAGGTGGCGGATTCTGTAGATAGTGAAGCGACGGGGTCTCTTTAGCGAGCTCCATCTGTCCAGTCCGAAAAACTCTAGCGAAGGATACCATAGGGTTGGTTCTAGCAGGTATGTTATATGATCCAACAGCCTTGGCGTAGAATACCCCCGGTATAGTTTTTGAGGCGTTGTATGTGGTCGTTGGTCTAGCTGAAGGTTTGCACCCTTTTAGGTGTGATTTAATATCCTTAAAGACAGGTCATCCTCTGTTGGCCGTATGGTTTCCTCCACAGTTAGGCATAGTCTTAGTGCGACGTTATTTCTGTCCTTAGTGTAAATGCCATCTTTATGAGGTTCGCCACAGCCAACACACTCTGACCTAAGATTGCAATTGTTAGACGTGTGGTTGTATCCCTGTCAGTTTTAACATTAATGTGGTTAATATCTTTCTATAGGGCTCCACTACGGTGATTCTTCTATGCAATAAGAACCGAAGGTTGAAGATGGAGTGCACTGCAACGCAACTATGCCAAGTATGACCGCTTTGCATCTGGTTGGAGCTCGATTTTAAAGAGCGGTTGTTACAACGGACTTAACCACAAACCCTTTCTCGACCAACGCGTCTTAAAATTTTTTGTGTTGGAACCGATGAGTCAATCCCCTTTAACATAACCTGAAGCCCTTTACCGCTTTTTAGTTGGTACGTATAAAAGTTGATATTAGCATAACTTATGTACATTTCGATGATGCAGAAATTGTCCTCAGTTTGGGTTTGATACTTAATTTCTTTTATGTTTTCCCTATTGAGAGGGGTTAAAGCAATTTATTTGCCCCTACTAGATCGACTAGATTTGAAATCAGGGCAATGCAGTTGGCTCCACGGATGTATAGTGGAGGTCTAACCAATTGAACTTTTTCTACATCGCCAGCTTGGGCGTCTTGCTGATCAGCAAGAATTTTAGGGGCGCTCCGCGTTCATTTTTTAATTTCGGCCTATTTTCTCGTTTTTGTCTTTTACGGGCTTAGCTTTAACTTAGTTATTTTAATATATCTATCCATTCGAGTTTGTACAAAAGGCATTAAATTTATTGTTGTGGTTGCCGCTGAGTGACATGGCGTTGTCGGCTTGAGGCAAGTCAATACTTTTGCAAAAGTTGCAGTAGTTGCTGTCTACATAGTAGTTTTTGTTGCTGTCGTCATTATTGTGGTTGTCATCGATGGTCACGGTGCTGGTCGGTGCAATCGTTGACAATATTGATGGTCAATACTCAAATATCAATACTCAATATCAGAATTGGATTCTACGAAGAATTCCAAAACGTACACCCCACATGGGTTATACATATGTTTAAAATGAATTCCTAACCCGCGCTGAGATGGCTCAAATTTACGGGTTGAGTTATTTTATGGTATTTTCATGTATTTAATGTATTTTAAAACCACAGGGCTGGGGACAACTTCGACCGCGTCTAAGCTTGTATACTCTTTAAGTTTTTCGTTACTCATCCCTTCCCTTTAGCCGTCAATGAGAAAAAAGTTTTTATATACAAAGTTTAATTTATCTAGACTTTATTAAAGTTAATCAAAACTGGGTTTTAGCTAGGCATCAGGTTAATATATCTTACTAATTTGTAAGATTTTAAATCATAGGCACATCAAAAGGTGATCAGGTTGTCTGTATAGCTATTTCAACAACCACCAAGTTCTATCATCGAGAACTGTAGCATTTGGCATTTTGGGTTATACTATAACATTCATAAAATAAATTTCTTTAAGCGTTAACAATGTTTTCACAACACATGAGGATGATTTACAGTGGCCGTCAAAAGTGATTCAATGTTTGCAATTTTACGTTTGAGCGTTCACAGAATAAACAAAAACAATCCAAATTCAACCAATTTTTTTTTACTTTATTTCTAATAAAGTTCTTAACAAATCCATATAAAAAATAATTCGATATTGTTTAAGCTTCTCAGCAAAAATTAATAAACAAAAATAATAACCATTGACTCAGTTTTGATTTTTTTTAAACATTTTTGAAACTTTTTTTTTCTTCTAATTTTCAATATTTTGTCCAAAGTCCCTTATGTTTTATTACTGCAGAGATTCGAGACGGCATACTTTCCACAAGATTGTGAAAAATTTCCTGAGGAATCTTTGCCCACTCTTCCTCCACGCGTTGCCATAAGCTCTCCAGGTTTGTTGGCGGTGTTTTATATTGTCCCAACCGTCTTTTCACAATTGACCATAAATTCTCAATTGGATTGAGGTCAGGACTTTGTGCTGGCCACTTCATCAGCTTGAATTCTTGGTTAGATAACCAATCTTGGACAATTCTAGCTGTATGCTTAGGGTCATTATCTTGCTGAAAAGTAAGATCTGTTGTACCATAAGCGCATCTGTCAATAAAATTGCCAAGATTGGTCTGCAGAATGTTTAAGTAATCTTCCTTTCGCATTATTCCATTAATTTTAACTAATTTTGCAGAACTCCACCAAGTAAAACATCCCCATGCCATAACGTGCCCGCCTCCGTGTTTCACAGTTTCTCTGACATGTCGCCTTTGAATGGTTTCTCCGGGCCTTATCCAGCAGTATTCCTTTCCATCGGACTGATATCGGTTAAATTTGGACTCGTCTGACCAAATAACCTTCTTCCAGTCCTCAATGGTCCATTGCCGATGCATTTTGGCAAATTGCAGACGTGCCTTAACGTTTTTCTCGGACAGTGCTGGCTTTTTTTTCCTTACAATCGCAGTGTAGCCGATATTTCGAAGTGCCCTTCTTGCAGTAGATTCACTAACCGGCTTACCAATTGCTTTGGCAGCATCCTTGGGTGTCATATGACCATCTTTTTTAATTTGGCTGACCATTAGGCGTGCATCACCATTAGTGATCAGTCGTGGGCGTCCGTTGGATGTATTTTGGTTGTTGATTCCACGACGTTTTATTACTCTAATGACTGTCGCTTGACTTATAGAGAGCGATTTGGCTATTTCTCGCGACGAGGATCCTCTTTCTGAAAGGCACACTATACTGTCCTCAACGGGCTTAGAAATTTTTTTCATTCTCGAGTTTTTAATCAATTTTGCAACTATTAGGTACCCGGTGCAAATTACAAATGACTTTACTTCTTCAAAATTGACTACAAATATGAATAAATCAAAAGCGAAAAACGATTCCCCAAAATAACTGTAAATTAAGATGCAGTTATTGATAAAGAACCTAAAAATAGGAATAGTCAAAAGTGAGTCAATGCATGTTGTTTTTGTTTTACATCTCCCTTTTCTGTTGTTTCCACTCCTTCGTTGTCTAGTTTGCATTATTTTATTAAGAATAATCTAAGTAACTGTCAAAATAAGTTTTGTTTCATTTGCTTGCTCTATATTCATACAACAGCTGTTTAGAAAAATAACCTCAGAATTGAAAATTTCAAATGGCTAAAAAAAACAGCTATCTTTCAAAAACCCAAAAAAGGTTTTGCTATTCAATAGATCTATTTTCATTAAAACCAGAGAGCCGGCTAACATCGACCGCGACGAAGTTTGTATACCTTTGCAACTTGTTTGGTACTTTTTCCTCACCCATAGCTATCAAAGTGGGAAAACGTTTTATCCAAAAAGTCAAATGTTTGCGAAAGAACGGCCTATAATCTTAGCATAGGAAATAAAAAAGATATTGATCAAAGTCACTGTTTTCGACCGATCGTTCAAGATAAATGATCAAATTTGGCATAGTCTATGTGTAATAGTTTATAAGTGTAATAAACTCACCAATATTAAATTTCACGAAAATAGCACTGAACATAGCGAAGTTATTGAGACAAGTCACTGTTTGTGACGAGAGATATACAACCTATGCAGTATACATATACAAGCGTACATGCAAAATTTTAACCCTGTTGCTCGAACGATCTAGGAGGAGTTCGCGTCCAGACGAACGGATTTACGGACGGACATGGCTATTTGAACTCGTCTTGTCGTGCTGATCAACAATATATGTACTTTATATGGTCGGAGATGCTTCCTTCTATGCGTTGCACACTTCTGACCAAAATAAAGAAAAAAATTTGTCTGGCCACAACAAAACAATTTTTCTAACAAACATATATTACATTTAATCAATCATTAATCGTAAAGCTTCTGCTCTCTGACGTGACGGTCGTGTTTTTTCATAGCTCCTGAGTTTTTATAAATATTTATTGTTTTCTCTCAATTTTTAATTGTGGTTGCTTTTGCATAATTTGCCAAATTAATTAGTTTTTTTTCGTGATTACTGTTAGGTGCATTTTATTTTATCTGTTTCTGTCTTTTTATTTTCTCTCCTCATTGCTTCTGCAGTTGCTGCCCTCATCGCCCCTATCATACCATCAGTACTAGTGTTTTTTTATTTTTGTTTTTCTCTCTTCTTTGTCCTTGTACTCAGCTCCTCTCCCACGTAATTACTTTTGTAACGCCGCCTCTCAAAGCTTGGCTCATATCTGCTTTTGCACTCTTTCTTCGGCTGTGCACTCTAGCTGTCCTTTCAATTTATTTGTAATTATTGATTTTTTATCGATAATTATCTTAGTGCTATGTATTTAAATTTTGTATATATTTCTTATATATTTATACCTTGTGTTTTCTTTTAGCCGTATGTACAGGGATTTTCGTTTAAAGTTTCTTTCTTTAAACAAACTGGCCAAACAGCTGTCTAACGATTGTGACTATAGAGTACATTTATTGTCGCAGTTCAAGTTCGTTCCACTTTCTGGGAAGTTGCCCAAGAAGTCTACCCTTGAGTTGCCTCATAAACAGTCGCCAGCCGTCTCTATTACATCTTCCCATTTTACTTTCGCCTACACCATCGTCTGGTCCCACTGTATGCTCTTCTTTTCAGATTGAAGTACCCATTACAAGCCCTAGTGTACCTCAATTTATCCCTCACGGGAACTCTGATCAATTATAGAATCATACTGGCTCTCAATCACTTGTGGATTCCAATGCTCCTCCACCTTCACTAACTGTAGGGCCTCATTGCAAACAATTATGTATCTCTAGGCTTGCTCCAAATACTTCTGAGACGTCTATGGCAGCTTACATTAGTAATATATGCCCTGCTAAGGTTTTTAATTTTTTAAGTTTTCTAGGCCTCTTTCCTTTAAAATTACAGTAAGTAATAAGTATTTCTCAGCTATGGTTGACCCTCATTTTTGGACAGAGGGCTGAATTGTACACGAGTTTGCGCCCAATAAGCGCTCCCATCCGTTGCCCGTACACCTTCCTAATTTAACTTCTTCGTTGACTGCTTCAAAAAACTAATATCGTATAGTTTTTGCGTTGTACCGATTGATCTGATTGATCCGTCGAAGTTTCATGTTTCAACTTTAGCTTATATATCTCTTGTTCATATATTCCTCCAGCTTCTGATATCATGATCTACATGCACCATGGACGGCACGATCGCGTGGACAAATACAAGTATAACGGACAAACAATTAAAAATATGTTTAACTACAGCTAATTACGAGCTAAATAGCTCGTAATAAATAGTTTTTACAAGAGAAAGAGAGGCTTCTGATCTGATTACGGGATACAGAAGATTGTAATCGGAACATAGGACTCGAAAAGGTTCCTGCAAAGAATAGTTAGAACTACAATGTTTTAAGGATAGAGGAATAAAATTTCTAGTAGGTCTACGGGGTACAGATAGGTTTAACCGGATCAATAGCTCAGGAGAGTCTATTTCACCTATTAAAAGCTTATGAATAAAGATAGCACCAAGCAATACTCTACGATTAATTAATGAAGGAAAATTGATTAAAAGAAGCCTACTGGAGTATGATGGCAAATTGACATTGCGATCCCAATTTAGACCGCGAAGAGCAAATAGCAGAAATTGCTTTTGAACAGATTCAATTTTACTTTGGTGCGTCTCATATTGAGGTGACCATATGCAAGATCCGTACTCTAAGATAGGACGGATTAATAAAGTATACAGAAGTTTGGTTGTGTACGGATCGTCAAACTCTTTTGACCATCGTTTCACAAACCCAAGAACATTCATAGCTTTACTAACTGTAGCAGAAATATGAGGATTAAAGGTTAATTTATGATCCATAAGAACACCTAAGTCATTGACAATATCTAACCGCACTAAGACAGTGTCGTTAAGATAATAAGTTGCTCAGTATGAAGTGCATCTATAAAAAGACATAACTTTACATTTAGAGCCGTTAAGGTTTAGTAGGTTGGTTTCACACCAATTTAGAAGATCATTAAGATCCGATTGAAGTAGGCAAGAAGACGATATGTCTTTAAAACTGAGGTAAAGCTTAACATCATCCGCGTACATAAGCACCCGAGATTGTGACACTGCCAATGGAAGATCATTTATAAAAAGAGTGAATAGCAATGGAACCAAATGACTACCCTGAGGTACTCCAGAAGTCACTTGGATGGTCTTAGAAAATGAAGACTTAAAAAGGACCTTTTGTGTACGCTTAGAAAGATATTGAAGAATCCAATCTAGCAAAAGTCTGGGGATGCCAAGTGCATTTAAAAGCAGAGTGTGATTAACAGAGTCAAAGGCCTTCAGCAAGGTATAAATGACAGTATAAATGACATCATTTTGCACGGCAGCCTTGAACCCTTTGATTGAGTGAGATGTAAATTCTAATAGGTTAGTAGTTGTCGATCTACGTTTTTTAAACCCATGCTGGGATGACGAAATGATTGAGCTACAAAAATGCTGTAATTGAGATATTATTATTTTCTCAAATGCTTTGGGTATGGCAGACAATTTAGAAATGCCCCTATAATTGGAGGCTTCTGACTTTTTCCCCTTTTTATGAAGAGGAATACTATATGATTCCTTCCAGATGGACGGGAAGGCGGAATAAGTAACGGGCAGTGTAAACAACTTAAGTATTGGCTTACATAGGGCCTCAGCGCAAAACCTTAATACGCAGCCTGGTATTCCATCAGGGCCAGGTGCATATATTGGTTTGACAGAACTAAGCACGCTAAGAACCGAACTTTCTTCAAAGACAGGGTCTAAAATGCAATTAGACGATTGCAAGTGATAAGGATAGGGAGGATTTGTTTGATAAATCGAAGAGGAATAAGTTGTTTTGAAAAAATCAGCAAACATATCCGCAATTGACTGATCATTGTCTGCTTTATTGTTTTCGTAAGACTTGTCTTAGACGGGTGCACTGATGTCTTACGTTTTCCATTGACGAATTTATAAAATTGCTTAGGATCGCGAGAAAACCTAAGTTTACATCTCTGAAGATAATCCTTATAGCATTGTGAATTCAGCACCATAAAATTTGATCGAGCAACTACGTATAGGGAAAAATCCGATGCTTTACCGGATTTTTTAAATCTTTTATAGCATCTCGATTTTACGTTCTTCAAGTTACATAGCTCACATGAGAAGCAAAGAGGTTTATCAGACCATCCTTGAGTCACACGCGGGACACAAACATCAAAGAACGACTCAAGAGTTTTATAGAGGAAGAAATGGCAGAGTCCATATCCGTGCAAGTATACAAATATGTCCAATCATTAGTTAACAAGAGTTTTTTAGGTTTAGTAAAGTTTGTTTTGCGAAAACATCGGGTTGGAGGCATCGAATTATTATAACGAGGCATAACCCCAAAAGGAAGGTCAATGGTTACATCCAGAGTTGGATGAAAGTTGTCTTCAGGGATAACTAAGTGATCAGTCCTGGAAATATCGCAGTTGGAAGAATCCAACACAAATACCAGATCTAGTGATCTGTTCCGACTATTCCGGACAGGATTTATTTGAGTTAGGGACAACTCAAACCGACCATCTATGAAACAATGTGACGAGGAGGGCAACAGTAATACAGAATCATATGAGAGGGTCCAACCAATATCAGGTAAATTAAATCTCCCAGAACAACGAACGTTATTCACAGAGGCAGGTAGCAGGCTAATCGTAGGCTGATTCTTCTTTTTTATTGTATATCCGTGCAAGTATACAAATATGTCCAATCATTAGTAAACAAGAGTTTTTTAAGTTTAGTAAAGTTTGTTTTGCGAAAACATCGGGTTGAAGGCATCGAATTATTATAACGAGGCATAACCCCAAAACAATGAAGTGTTCCGGCCAAAAGTCTTTATGACATATTTGCCCAAAAAGATCTGTGGAGACACTTATTTTAAAGGACAAAATGTCCCGAGTATATGAAAAACGGAACTTTTCCACAGCAATGTTTGGTGCTTGAACTTTGCCCTGGATGTAGGCTATGACTTCTTTAGAAGTAGTATTGGGATCAAGCCGCGAAATAAAAATTTGCTTTTTGGGTGGAACTACAACAAGGGAACTAGAAGTGCCAGACACAGCAGTAGCAGCGGCAGCAGATGCAGCAGCAGCTGAAGCAGCCAACACTTTACTAGCTCCTCTTGTAACTACTTTATTGGCAATATTCCTGGAAACGGATGTTTGGCCGGACGGTTCGGAAACTACAACCGATATCGTGTTAGTAGGTGGGATACTGTCTCCAGGGGAAATGGGAAGAGACTCCACACCTTCCAAAGCCGGTCTCCTAAACGATATCAGCTGCTGTGCATTTGGTGACATAGGGTCATTGTCGGAAGCCGGAACTGGTAGAGAACGATGTGCCGACAGACTGAGGGACGCGCCCTGAAACCTGGCCCTCTTTCGGGTCGGAGATTCAATCAAAAGTTTAGAACTTCTGAATTGAACCTCCATCGCCAAAAGCTCTTCTTGGAGCTTATGAACGCCAGCTGACAGAGTTTTAAACGCATCCCCAGTCCGTTTAATAAAACTACGCATCTCGAACTCCAAACCACGGCACGAATCACAGTCGCATGTAAGGCCGCCACCCTGTGCAATACTATCCCGCACCTTGACTGTAAAACCAGCACATTTAAAGTGCATTACATTGTCACACAGCCAACAGTAAAGAAAGTCTTCACTGGTCTGGACATTACCACACCACACATCACACAAACAAAAACAAACTATGAACCGTAAATTGAAAGCGCGGGTGGGAAAAAAAAAGAAGAACGAAATCAGAAACTAAGCAGCGCAACAACAAAATTATATTTGCGTTTGTTAAAGTTTTGATATTGATATAAGTAAATGTTAATAAATTTAATCAAACTTCGCGATGAGTATAGCGTTTATTTAAGATTGGTAAAGGCAATGTAATTAAATTGAATATTATAAATTAACTTCACGAAAAAATGAAAGACAGTAATTAAGCGAGAGCGCAAAAAAAATACGACCGACTTCGATGAGTGACAATAATGATCTCAGAATTAGTTTCGTTCCGACAATTTTAGGTAGAGTCAACTACTTGATTTTTTTTGAATTTTTGTTTTCGAAATATTGCGAAACATCTTTATAAAAATATTTTATACATTATCTGAAACATCAATATGTACTTATCATCTGATTAAAAAAATTAATGAAATATCCTTTAATTTTGGTGTTTAACCCAAGAAAAATGAAAAGAAGGGTTTAATCAATTCTCGCCATCTATAGTTGGCCATAGTTAAGCCATTGAGCAACAATCAAGCGCAAATCGTAGCAGATATTAAACAACAAGGTGATGGCTATTCCCACATTGGGTGTCCTGCTAACCCAAGAAATCCGAAAAGAAGGCTTTAATCAATCAAATATTTAATGCTACTAATGTTATCTTACCAGAAGTAACTCATAAAAGTCAATCGTCTCCTCAGGAGCAACAGAAATTGATGACAAATATAAATATAAATCTTCAAAACTTGAATGAACAACGTTGAAGATATTCACTTTGCGGAATCTGCACCTATCGAGCAAAGGGACGCACCGACGCTAAAAAAGCGTTAGAGTTGTATCCCAACTGTTCAAGCCACCGGGTGAACAGCAGAGAGTGGGGGGTAGGGTTTTTCCCAAAACGGAATGCGGTCATACTGAGGAGGGTGACGAAGCGCTCTCCGGTAAATCGCCATCATCAATCCAGTACGAGACTTGCATTCGAACACCCGTTCTTTTTTTCCTTCATATATATATTCGAACCACTTGTATATATGCTTCAACCCGAAATATTTCGTGTGTGTCGGGCTATCTGTGAATAAATTGAATAAAGCATAGTTCTTAAAAGAAGGTTTCGCGCGTTCTTAATTAATCACTCGCTCACCATACCACGAAGAAATTGGCACCCGCCAAGGTTGTACCCCAGCAAATCTTTCCGCCCCTCCACAAACATTGGTCCTTCGAGCCGGATATCTTTCCGCTCTTCCGGAGCGGAATTCCTGATAAGTACAACATTTCTTATTAAAAATCCCATTCACATTATATCCGATTACATACTTATAAAAGTGTGAGGTTTCCCGCTCTTCCATAGCGACCTACACACTTTTGTATACTTTTATGTACATACCTGACCTGTTTCAAACGTTACCTGGTATTTCCCAATCATTTTTGTGCTTATGAAGTGCATTTTTTTTTCCAAATTTGAAACCTACATAATTAAAGCAGGAAATCGCGATATTCGATTTAAAATTAAAAATTAATTAAATTCACAAAACATAAACAACGGCAGAACAGCTGACTCCCGATCAGTGCTGACACTCAAGTCTCATCAGTGCTGACACTTGAACCAAGTCGTGACTCGGTCACGACATCCAGTTTTTCCATCGTGATTTTCGTATTGTGCCATAAGAAATATTTCAATCAGTCAGTATCTAATTCGCAAAATAATTTCTAAATAAATATAAGTATTATTTTATTTATATGGAATTAATATTTTGTCTTGTCTCGGTGCATTTTGATTTTTGCCTCACAGATCCATGAAATTAACCTAGTCCGCTTAATGAAAATTAATTCCGAGTTTTTTTTTCCTTCATCAGTTATCGGCACTCCTAATCCTACTGATCTCAATTTCTCCACATTCTTTAAATACTCTTATAAAATTCAACTTATTTCCACATTGTATCAATTTTAATATCCAAGTGATTATATATCCTTATAATTATTCACACAACTGCGAGGAAAATTATAAATCCTTATAATTTCATTTATGCTAACTAGTATTATTCGTTGTGTTCACTAAAAGAGGAGACCCTTGTGCTTCTCACTCCTCTATCCTTAAATTATACAGTCCACTTACAGCTTCGTTTCGATCTCCTCTCCTGAGCGCTCTTATTCCACGAAGTTATTTGTTCCCATTCGATTGGTAATAGCTCAGCGAACACTCTACGATGCCTCTTTCCGACTTTGTTGCCGTATGTGAGGCATTAACGGCGTTCGAGGCACGCGAGGCCCAGGCTTTAGCTGACGATGTGCCTCTCGTCTCCATCAAAATACACTTAGACCAGCTTAAGTCACTTTGGGCAAAAGTCGAAGCAGAGTTTTCACGATGCCATAAGGCCTTGACGGCTCAAAAGAACGAAGATAGTCCGAAGCACATAGCTACAATTAAAGCTAAACATGAATATTGTTATATGGTATATGTGCGAGGCGGGACATCGTTTGGAGAGCGAATCGAGCAGTTGTCCGCGAAAATGGCTCCCCCATCTGTCAGGCTCTCCGTCGATTCCACCCATCAAAGCCACACAGTTCCCCCGTGCGAAGTCGAAAACTTCTACGGAGACAGCCTGGCTTGGCCTACATTCCGTGATTTGTTTACCGCGTTTTTTATCCATAATCCAAGCCTAACACAAGTGGAGAAACTTTACCACTTAAGTTGCAAAACTCGCGGTGAAGCCAGAGCCATTGTTTCTAGGTCACCCTTGACCAATGAAGGATTCCAGTCCGCGTGGGATAACCTCACTGCGCAGCACGAAAATAATCGATTATTGATTATGAGCCAAGCCAAGCAGCTCCTACAGATCCCAGCTGTATCCCAAGAGTCTGGCAAAGCGTTGAGAGAACTGCAGACGTCAATTCAAGGTTGCTTAACCGGTCTTGAGCGTTCCGGGGCTCGTACAGACAATTGGGATATCCTTCTCATAGCAATCTGTACGAGTAAAATGCCCAAATCCACCCTTCTGTCGTGGGAACAGTCCGTTCCAAATAAGACCGCAGTCTCATCCTGGGACGACCTGAATCGATTCCTAACTGATCGCCACCGTGTACTAGAGGCCACAGATGTCCTTCAACCAAGCTCTAGCGGTCAGACCTTTCCTTCCGTAAGCCGAAAACCTACGGTAAGAGCTCAGGCCTTTCCCGCTCAAGTGCAAGAGAGCTCAGCACCTAATGCTTGTATAATTCCGAATCCTGCGTCCTCCGATTATTCCAGCAGCCCTCATGTAAACGTGGGAAGTTACTTCGCCTCCACTCGCAACACTGGCCTCCTGGGTACAGCGAGGGTAACTATTCATCATCGTGGCAAGCAGTTTCAAATCCGCGCTTTGATTGATATGGGATCCGAAGCGTCTTTTATTTCCCAAAGAATGTTTGAATTGATTAATCCTCCAAGCTGCAAAGTATCAACTAGCATTCGCGGCATTGGGCAATGCGATGCTGGTAGCGGCGACAAAGTGTGCCGCTTACAGATTTCTCCTCCTGACGAACCGCTCCGACTGTTCCAAGCAGTCGCCGTTGTGCTGCCTAGGGTAGCAGAGGCACTTCCCTCTCGCGCCGTCCCGGATAAGGTTAAGCAGGATGCGCTTGACCTTCCGCTCGCTGATCCGCAATTTTACCAAAGGGCTCCTGTGGATTTGGTGCTTGGAGTCGAGCTCCTTCCCACTATCCTTGGGGAACGAATCATCAAGAATGTTGGTGATTCTTTCGTGGGAATCGAGACGATGTTCGGATGGGTTCTCTGTGGATCCGTTACTGATAAATCCAGTCGGTCTCGGTCCACCTCCTCCGGCAGTCCGAAGATGTCTCCAAGGACAGCAGCACCGTCCGATTTAGCATGCAGTTCCAATTGTTTCAGGTGCCGCGTTTGTCAAGGGGCACACGCGCTCCGTCAGTGCCGACAGTTTCGAGGACTACGAGCTGAAGACAGGTTACGGGTAGTCTTGAGCAACGGATACTGCCCGAACTATTTGGCTCATGAGCATTCCAATGGTTCCTGCAGGAGCACAGCAGGATGGCATCGTTGTGGCAAACAACACCACACGCTCTTACACAGCGACAGCTCAGTCGCGTACATCCAACCCAAAGAGCAAAGACCCGAAAAGCACCAGCCTTTCATTCGGACTTCTATGTAGAGGTCATCAGACCTCGTGCCGCCTATTCCACCTGCATTCAAAGTTCCCCCTTCATCACCACCCGTGTCTTGGCGATCCAGAACGCTGCCATCCCCCATCCTTAGACATGTCCAGCGAGGCAATTGCAACGTGTTGCAAGGGGGGCGGTATGTTCACGCCACCGGGTGAACAGCAGAGAGTGGGGGGTAGGGTTTTTCCCAAAACGGAATGCGGTCATACTGAGGAGGGTGACGAAGCGCTCTCCGGTAAATCGCCATCATCAATCCAGTACGAGACTTGCATTCGAACACCCGTTCTTTTTTTCCTTCATATATATATTCAAACCTATTGTATATATACTTCAACCCGAAACATTTCGTGTGTGTCGGGCTATCTGTGAATAAATTGAATAAAGCATAGTTTTTAAAAGAAGGTTTCGCGCGTTCTTAATTAGTCACTCGCTCACCATACGACGAAGAAATTGGCAACCGCCAAGGTTGTACCCCAGCAAATCTTTCCGCCCCTCCACGAACACCAACGATGGACGGCGCCTATTCACAATAGCTAAATACCGGGCTCGCCAAAACGCCAAAACGAGAAGGCCAGGTACGTAAGCTACTCCACCAGAAGAGACTGCAAGAACACCTGCAACGTTACATAGAGCGTATAAACGAACTAAAATCTGAAGACTTAGGCTGCTGATAGGCTTTGTACTAACAAATGTGGTGTGATTTATTATTTTATATGTTGAAATTGTGAATTGCGAGACAACCCGTAAATCGTAATCGTATAGTGACTAATTAGCGAGACAGAACGACACGCAGCGGCAGTAGCTATCTGGTCGACTCACTTATTCTGCTCTAGTTGCGAAGAAGTTTCGATTCAAAAACACGCAATCGTACTCTCACCCGATCACATCGCGCACACAAATTTGTAACTAAGGCCAAAAGAATATAATTTATAAATGTTTTCTTAACACGAAGAATCTTATTAATATTAAAGACAATTATAAGATGCAGTAAGTAGGTCGTCTCGCCGACTTAGGTATACCATACACCAGTAAAACAAATATTTTAAATTTGTAATAACAAATGCATTTGCCTATTTTAAAAAAATTCTGTTCACATGCTTTTTACAAGCATATCTTAGTATCTCACTCACTCATGCATTTGAGCACCTTAGCGCCACCACCCGCCAACGGCCAACTCCGGCCTTATGGAAAAACGTTTATATGCATAACTAAACGGAACTTTTGCTCCTTGGATGCGTCCTCTTTTTTGGGTACGATCCAGATTGAAGAACAATAGGGCGATTTTGATTTTCATATGATTACCTGTTCTATCATTTCATTAATTTGTTTATTGACTTCTTTGTCAAAGATTTGTGGGTATTTGTATGGGTGTTTGTATATTGGGTCCTCGTGCTTGGTTCTGACGTTATGCTTTATTATACTAGTAAAGGTCAAATTTTCACCTTTCCTATACTGGATATCACTAAATTCATGTAATATTTCCTTTAACTTTTCTACGTCTTCTAAATTTAAGTGAGTCTAAATTCGTTTCTTTTCTCGATACTGTTATTTATTTCTTGAATTCTTCACATTTTAACTCTGGGGGAGGATAAGGTATTGATTTTTCTTTTTCTTCCAATAAAGATATTGGTGAATTTGAAATAAAATTTATGATTTGATAATGTTACACTACTTTCTTTATAGTTTATAATGGCTTGACATGCTTTGAGATATTTTCTACCTAATGGTATGTTGTATGTTGATGAAAATTTATGGCAATCAAATTTTTAATGGTTGGGGCAAAGTTTGCTTGGTGCAAAAGATACGCTTTTGTGAAGCTCTATTATTCCTTTTATTGTTTGGATTTTCAAATTTTCTGAGGTTTCTAGAAAATTGAAATATTTTTTGTTGATAATATTTATTGAAGAGCCTGTATCTATAACGCACTTTAAGGGAATGTTATTGATTTTTAGTTGGATATAGGGGATTGCTTGGACGTACTCGGTTGATCTGTTTGGTTCATTGGTTCTGTCTGAGCTGTCTGATCCAAGGCTGATTGATGAAAATTTTCGGACCAGTCCATTCTATTCTGATCACTGGTACTTTCTCTTTGCCTTTTAGTAGGTGGATTTACCACGGGATTTTGATTCTGGGGTTGATTCTGAATCTGATAATTAAGTGGATTTCCCTGTCTGTCCTGATTAAGATTTCGTTGAAATTCTTCTCGAAGCTGTTGATTATTTTGGGGGAGTAGGATTTGCATTATTGTATTGGTTGCTTTGTCTATTATAAGGTTTGCCCTGAATTATTTTGGTTTGATTTGTAGTTTGAGTTTCCTGAAGTACTTTGATTATTAGTTTTGGATTTCTCGGTGGAACTATTTTTATATTGGCTTTCTCTCTGAGCTACTTGCTTTAAATTAGACACTGTAGAAATATCAAATTTTGATAATGTCATGTAAAGTTTGTCTGGTAATCTTTTGATAATAACATCTTTGATTGTGTTATTCATGGCATTTGTGTATAATACGGTGTTGGCCGCGTTGCCTTCTAATGCTAACTTATTTACTATAATGAATGAGTTATGTTCTAAATCTTCAATAAACTTACGAAGGTTTCCTCCAAAAAAAGTGTGGTATAGCCGTCGTAGTTGTTCTTCAAAAGGCGTTGGCACCTTATATTCGCTGATGAGGGCGGCCTGCAACTTGCTCCAATTGTTGGCGTGCGATAGTTGTGATGTCCGCTGTGCTTCCCCAGTGAGCTGCATGTCTATAGTGCCGTACATAAAACTATGTTGGCGGACGTCACTCGTCGGGTAGAGTTGTAAAATATAATCAACTCTCCGTATGAACGTGCTCAAGGTCAAAGCGTTACCATCGAAATTGGGCAACTGTCTAAGCATGGTGAGTGCCTGGTTCAGGAGTGTATCTTCTAGTGACATCTCGGATAATTTGTCCAACGTTGAAAAACAAAGAGTTCAAAAGCAAAGAAGGTTGTTGTTTTTATTATTTCTTCCAAATCTGTATCCAGGAGTTTATCCAGGATTCGATGTCGCGCTTTTGACTGCACGAAAAGTTCTTTTGCGGATAAAACGAAAAGAAAAAAATTTTTGGGGGCTTTGGGACTTAATTGCTTACAGCTCCTTATTATTTTAATTTTTAGCACAAAAAGTCTCGATCACGGTCCAACCATAGATTTGATATCTGTAACGGTGGTTTGACACAAGTTTCGCACATTTACTTATTTAATGATACACAAAAGGTCTGGTTTATTAGGCAACCTTAGATTCGATATCCATAACGGTCGCTTATACACAGGTTTTGCACGCACTAAATATATTTCGTTTTATCCTACCGACTGCGCCAATTATAAATCCATTTCCTTTACAAGTGAAAAAAGAGAAAAATTGGATCTATCGAACTCAAAAGAAACGATCTTTATTTAAAGAATGCGTCTTAAGAACTAACTTATCATTATTCATACAATTAAGTTTACAGTTCGGTTAGAAAGCTTTTAATGTTTACAATTATGTTGAAAGTTTGGTTAGAAAGCTTTTTATGTTAGTATTGGGAGCTTTTGATCGGATGATATCTTGATCTGGAATTTGGCTTATTGATTTCGCCTACTAAGCGTTCTCACGCATGGAAGATTTTTTGGGGACAGATTTGTTTATAATGTTACGTTCTCACGCTGGAAGATTTTTTGGGGACAGATTTGTTTATAAAGTTTTGTGTAGTCTCGGTTGCAGTAAATATCCGTTTTGTTGACTAAAACTAGGGTGACGTTATGTGGGTGGATGGAGAGGCGGATGTATTACTATATATATGTGCGCAAGATACTGGCCGGAAATAATTATATATATTTATTTATTTATCTTAGAGTTAGGACTAATTACAAATTAGTCGGAACTTAGTTACTAAGCGCTAGCTGCTTGGGCCTTCGGCTTGTGTATTTACATATTTAGTTTACCTATTTCATTAACCAATTTTATTTATTTATTTACATTTCCATTTTGTATGATTAATTATATTTTCTAAATTTAAACCTATAGGATGTGGAAGTAATTTGATTTTTTGAGGTAGTTTATGATCATTAAGAGGTTTGTTGGAGTAGGGTTTGCAAGGATTGATATGGGGCAAAATTGTTCAAAGATTTTTTCCCTAATGTGGGAGGTTGCAGGGCAGTTTTTTAGTACGTGTTCTATGTTTTGGTCGGATGTTGAGTTGCAGATTGGACAGGGTGTTATGTCGTTCAGGTTGATGTAGTGTTGTTGAGTGAATCTTGTGTGTCCTAATCTAAGTCTTAGAATTTTTATTTGGTCCATCCTTGTTATGTCTCTTTGAAAAGTGTTTTTGAGATAGTCTCCTGTGTGTGTTCGATTGCTGTTTAACTGTTGGTACCATGTGTTGCAGCTATCTATGTTGTTTTTAAGTTTTTGGAATAAGTTATTTTTAAGGAATTTGTTTATATCAGTGCAATTAAAGTTGGGGGTGTAGTGGAGGGGCATATTTATGGTCGATTTGGCGGTTTGGTCGGCAAGTTCGTTACCTTTAATGCCACAGTGGCTGGGGATCCAGAGGAGTTTTATTTTGGTGTTGGTTTTTGTTAAGATTGATCTTATTAAAGTGGGGTATAAATTGTTGTTGTTGATGTTGCTTATTGATTTGATAGCTGACAGGGAGTCGGAGCATATTATGAATTTACCTTTCTTGGTTCTTGTCAGCTTCATTGCTTCAAGAATGGCTATTGTTTCTGCGGAGAGGATGGAGGAGTAGTGTGGTAGGATGCCTGTTTTTAGAACTGTTATATCTGTGGTTATGGCAATGTGGCAGTTTTGTGTTGCAGGAAGCCATCTGTGAATATATATTTGTGTTCTTTGTGTTTGTCTTTATGTTCTAGGAAGATTTTTTGATATATTTCTGGTGATGTGTCAGGTTTATTAAACTTATGTAAGGAAGTGTTGCTGGTGGAAGGTGGAAATAGCCATGGAGGTGTGATTGTTTGTCTGTTGAGTGTTGGAAGGTAGGGAATGTTGTGGTCTTTGCAAAGCGTAATGATTTTTTCTAGTGAGGATTTTAGTTTCTTATTAGTTTTATTTTTTATTTGAATGGTGAATTTATGGATTGGAGAGTTAGCACTGTGGAGGATTGTTTTGTATGTTTTGGCTGTCATGAGGTTTCTTTTTTGCTCTATTGTAGGTAGGTTGGCTTCGAAAAGTAGGTTGGGGATGGGTGTTGAGGGGAGAGCGCCAAGGGCTGTGCGTATTCCAGCATTATATGTTGTTTTTAGTTTGTTTAGTGTAGATCTAGGCGCGTGGCCATGAATGAATATGGCGTAGTCTATTTTGGCTATGAGTGTTGCCTTTGTTATGTTAAGAAGTGTATGGGTGTTGCAGTTAAACTTGGGGCTTGCTAAACATTTTATTATATTCAGTTTGTTGTTAAGGGATGGATGTGTTTAATGTGTGAGTCCCATCTGTATTTATTGTTTATTGTTAGTCCTAGTATTTTGAGTTGGGTTACTAGGGGATTGCTATATTGTTGCAGGATAGGGTACAATTGCAGTTTTGTTTCCTGCAAATGTGTAGGTGTTGGCATTTGTTAAGGGATAATGATGCTCCAGAGTATGAGCACCATTCTTGGATGTTTGCAAAAAGGGAATCTAGATTGAAGGTTTGGTTTTTTTCTCTATTGAGTGGGACTATAAGGAAGTAATCATCTGCATAGGCACTAAAATTGATTTCTTTTTGTAAGCTGATTATATTGGCAAGTTTGTTGTAGGCAATTAGGAAGAGGATAACTGATATTGGTGAACCTTGGGGGATGCCATTAAGGAGTGGGAAGGGAGAACTGAATGTGTTGTTGATTTTTATTTTAATTTTCCTGTTGGACATAAAGTTTTTTATGAAATTTTGGGGCCCAGTTTCCAATCTATTTGTTGGTCAATTATGGAGTGCACTCCGACTCTGTCGAAAGCCTTTGAGAAGTCAAGGGCAATGACAGAACAGTGCTTTTTTTACGCAGCGATTTGGTTATTAGGTAGTCTGCTGTGAGCATACCGTCTGAAACCGACTTGCCACGTTTGAATCCGGATTGATTGGGGTGGATTAGGTTATTTTTGGTGACAAACCACCAAAGACGTTTGGCTATGATTTTTTCGAGGGTTTTTGATAGGCAGCAGTTTAAGGAGATTGGTCTATAGTTGGTTATAAATGTTTTGTTGGAGGTGGGTTTGAGAATGGGGATGTTTAGACTGGTTTTAAATGATTGTGGGATGAAATTTTTAAATGCATTGTTAAAGAGGTGGGTAATTCTTGTTTTGACTGTGTTAGAGGTGTTTTTTATCATAGGGTAGGATATTCTATTGAGGCCCGGTGTGGTACCTTTAAGTGAGTGAAGTGCGGATAGGAGTTCAATTTGCGTTATGTCGGCTTCTAATATTTGTGCTGAGGGGTGTGGTATATATATTTCAATGGTTTATTAGAGTGTTTGTTTGTAATAAAGGTTGGATTGAAATTGATGTCTTTGGATTGGTCTGACCAGTGTTGGGCAAATAGTTGGGCTATGGAGGATGTATCTGTTGTGGGTAAGTTGTTGGTTGGGTTTTTTATGCAGTGGATTTGTTTGATTGGGTTGAGTCCGCAAAAGCGTCGGATATTGGCCCAGATTCTGTGGGAGGGTGTGTTCTGTCGTATTGTGGAGGTGAATTCGGTTGTAGCTCTGGTTTTGGATATTTTAAGTTCCCTCCGAAAGAGAGCGTTGGCTTTTTTTGTAATTAATTAAATTATCAGTGTTACTATTATGTTTGAAAGTTTTCCATGTGTTTTGTTTTTTGGTTCTGAGTTCGGTGAGAGTTTTATTCCACCATGGTGTATTTTTTTTGAAGCGGTTGGGAGAGGATTGCGGTATGTTGTGGTGTGCAGTTTAAATAATGATTTTGCAAATGTTTGCAGTTTCTTTGTTAATATTTGGACTAATTGGTATTTTCTCACTTAAAGCGTGTGTTGATTGGGTAAAGGTTGACCAGTTGGCTTCTTTAATTTTGAAAAAAGGACGAAAGAAGTTATTTGTTTTTGATTGAGAAAATAAGGAGATGAGGATTGGAAAGTGATCGCGTCCGTGAAGGTCGTCGATAATTTCCCAATTAGTGAATGGGGTAAGCTCTGGAGAACATAGTGACAGGTCGGTGTGTGTGAATGTGTTGTGTGTTGAAAGGTGTGTTGGGCACCCGTCGTTTAGGATGTGGAGGTTAGCGTTTTGTAGAAATTTGTGAAGGATTTTCCTCTTCTGTTTGGGTGTGGTGAACCCCAGCTATTGTGCCAGCTGTTGAAGTCACCTACGATAATGTGATTTGTGTTGTTGGTTGGGTTGAGGTTGTCGTTTAAAGATTTAAGGGAGAAAGTCTTGTTAGGGGAAATGTATATTGAGGTAATTTGGATTTTTAATTTAGATTCTATTTCAACTCTAAGGGATTCAAAATGGTCGGTTTGGTTTATCTGGGTGTTTTGGATGGTTTTGTGAACTAATATGGCTGTGCCGCCAAACCTGTTGGAAGCTGTGTTGGTAAAAATTTGGTAGTTAATTGGAATGGGTATGGGTATGTGTGTGTTATAATAGTGTGTCTCTTGAAGGCATATTATTTGTGGTGAGTATTTTTTTATTATGGTTAGGAGTTCGATGTAGTTGTTAGTGTACCCTTTTAAGTTCCATTGTATTATTCTTACCATATTTTATGTTAAGTAAGGCTTAGTTTAATAAAGTTTGTTGCTTATGTGGATTCGCTGTCGCTATTGTTGTTCTGTTGGTTTTTGGTTGGGGGTATGGTTTTTGCTTTTGTTTTTGGGGGTTTGAAATTGGTAGAAAGGGGGTTAGTCTTGGGGTCTTTGGCAAAAATTCTTATTTTTAAATCTTTAGTTTGTTGTGCTGAGTATGATGTATTTGGGTTACCGTCGGTTTCCATGTCCTCTGGTGAGTCTTGCTTTTTATCTTTCGCTTGTTGTAGTGTTGGAGACTTTGTTACTCTTGTTGAATTGGTTGGTGGGTTGTGTCCGGTGGTTGATGCGGGGGTGGGTTCTTTTTGCGGGTGTGTGTTAATATTCCTGTGTAGTGTGTCGATTGGGGTATTAGTTGTGCGCGGAGTGGGACGTCTAAGCGTGTTGGCGTATGTATTTCCCAATTGCTGGCTGTGTCTTGTGGAGTATATGTGAAGTGCTGTTTTGTGGTCTACCTTTTCGGTGATTTTTATTGCTGTTAATTCTTGCTGTTTGCGGAATGTGGGGCATTGGCGGTCGAGGGGTGAGTGTTGATGGTCTAGTTCTGGGTTATTAATGCAGTTAAGGCATTTTTTATTGTTTGCACAATATTCGATCCCGTCTGTATGGTTTGGCTCTGAGCAGTTTTTGCATGATTCCTGACTATGTCCAAAGTGAAGACACTTTTTACATCTGAGTGGAAGAGGGATGTAAGGCCTGATGCGTAAGGTTTCGTATCCGATTTTGATGGCTTCTGGTAGTTTGGGAGTCGCGAATGTTAGAGTGATGAGTGCGGTTTCGATAAGTATGGCGTTGTTGTTTTGACTGTTGTTTATTTGTTGTGTTGTATTTGGTTGTTTTTTTAATATTTATTTTACTTCTGTTACTTTTTGTGTCTTTAGTTCTTGTAGGATATCATTTTCATCTATGCCTCGAAGTTCGTTGCAGTAGATTACTCCTTTTGTGAAGTTTAATGTTTTGTGTTCTGACGCGGAAATATTGATATCAGTCATTTTTGTTAGTTTTAATAGTTTTAATGCTTGCAGTTTGTTTTTTGTTTTTATTAGAAGTGAGCCGTCCCTTATTTTTTTGCAAGATTCGACTTCGCCTCCGCAAGTGTAGTCAATTGTTTTTTTAATTATGAACTGTGATACTTTTTCAAATGAACAGTTATCATTTCGTTTTAATATTATGTATGTTGGTTCGCCCAAATGTTTGTTGTTGGGTTGAATGTCTGGTGGTTCTTGCATGGTTGGTGTTGTCGGGCTCAAGCCCGGCTTAACGGTTAGCAGTGAGTGTTTTGTTTTTGTTTTTTGTTTTGCTTTGTGCTTGAACTTTGTTTGTCGAGTTTGAATTTTGTTGTTGTTTGTTTTTTTGTTGCGTAGAGCGAGGTTTGGTTTGCTGTGACACGTCTTATATCTGTGGAGGTTGAAGTGTGACTGTGAAAATTATATATATAATTTATAAATATGGACGGGTATTTAATTAGGCGAAATAAGGGAATCGGAAATAATGTAATTTAAATTTGGCGCACTCGAGCCGCCTATCGATATCACGACTCGACTCACGTGTCACCATTACTCCGAAAACAGCTGCCGGCCACTGTTTATATATTTGTTTTTTTTTTGTTTTGTTGATTAATTGTGTTATAATAATTTTTTGTGGTTGTGCGGAGAGAGAAAAAAACAAAACGAACGCTTTTACACACCGTGAGTGTGGTGCGCGAAAGGAAAAGAACAAACGATCAGTGTATATGGACAAATGCCTTGATATATGTACATACATGCGTACGTACACAGGTAAGTATATGTATGTATGTATACACGCGCGTTGTTCACAAAAACGTAAGTAATTTGTTATTTAGCTAACTCGATCGGAGGATAGGAAATTCAATGCCCTTGTTTTTTTTTTTTTTTGTTAAATAAATGTGCGACACCGAAATGGATTATGTGTATGTGGATATGTATATATGCGTGTGCATCAATATATGACAATGTATGTATGTATGTAAGTAAGTGCACCGGTTTGCGGATTCGCGCGTGAGGAAATTAATTGGGCAATTAAAATATTTCGAACACATAAGAAATCGCGGTGAACACTTTAATTAATTTTTTTTTTTTACTATAACACTTTAATAATTTTTGTCTTTTAAACTTTTACGCGGACTTGCCAAACAGCTGTGGAAAATACATGTACATGTGGGTGTAAACGAATTTTACATATGTATGTATGGTAGATGGAAAAAACAAAGGTGGAATTGGACAAGTGCGGAAAAAAATGCGTGGTCGTGGAATGGAGAAAAAAAACGTTGGACAAACACACTAAGGATTGGGAACTACCATGTAACCTTGGAACAGGTCAGGTATGTACATACAAGTATATAAAAAAGTGGAGGTCGCTATGGAAAAGCGGGAAACCTCACACTTTTATTAGTATGTAGGGGCAAATGAAATGTGAATAAAGAAATTTTGTACTTATCAGGAATTCCGCCGATGCAAGTTGGAGAAGCGGAAGGATATCCGGCTCGAAGGACCAATGTTCGTGGAGGGGCGGAGCGAGTACAACTTGGCGGGTGCCAATTTCTTCTGGGCCTGGTGAGTTTGGAGTGAAATTAAAACGCACGAGAACTTCGTTTAAACTAATAATGATTTTATTTAATTCACAAGGGATACCGATACACACACGCAAATGCTTCGGTTTAAAAATATGACAAATCGCAAAGTATAAAATTCAGGAGAAAGAACGGGTGTTCGGGTGAAAGACTCGTACGCAATTAAAATGGCGATGCCCATCAGGAAAATCGAGTCACATAAACGCGTAGATCTCGGAGTCTATAAGAGATAGAACGACCAAATTTGGTATGTAGGCTCATGTAGTATGTAGAGTGATCAAGTTTATTTCAAATTTTTGCCACACTCCTTTCCGCCGCCGCAATTCTAAAAAACTTCATTTCCTATTCACCTTAGTAAATGTCTGACTAACTACTCTCTTTGTCAGTCTTTCGAGAAACTTCCTCACCTTACCTCTCCTCATCTTTCTGTTACTTCGCTCTAGACTTCTCAATAATCTACAACGAAACCGCTGATTAGGACATCGCATTGCTTGCAGCTAATCCCTGACCACATTGGCTGTGAATCGGGGCATAGCTGGCACTTGGCAAATAACACACCTCAACCGGGATGGGGATGTTTAGTTGCTCATAAGGCTAAACTTACATTTTGAATTAATCGTTATCTGTTTTTTAGTTTAATGTTTTCGTCGACTGCTGTGCTAATTGACGTAAATAAATAAATAATTAACTATTCTTCAGTAGCTTCTCCACTTTATCAAAATACCAAAGTATTCCCGCTCTGGTTTCTGTTTAAACTTTTCTCTAAACATTTTAGTCTTTGTTCTGCCCTTCGGCGACTATCAGGCACTTTCACCATGTCGCTTTTCCACGGTGTTCACGCCACCGGGTGAACAGCAGAGAGTGAGGGGTAGGGTTTTTCCCAAAACGGAATGCGGTCATACTGAGGAGGGTGACGAAGCGCTCTCCTGTAAATCGCCATCATCAATCCAGTACGAGACTTGCATTCGAACACCCGTTCTTTTTTTCCTTCATATATATATTCAAACCTATTGTATATATACTTCAACCCGAAACATTTCGTGTGTGTCGGGCTATCTGTGAATAAATTGAATAAAGCATAGTTTTAAAAGAAGGTTTCGCGCGTTCTTAATTAGTCACTCGCTCACCATACCACGAAGAAATTGGCACCCGCCAAGGTTTTACCCCAGCAAATCTTTCCGCCCCTCCACGAACATTGGTCCTTCGAGCCGGATATCTTTCCACTCTTCCAGCATGCATCGGCGGAATTCCTGATAAGTACAACATTTCTTATTAAAAATCCCATTCACATTATATCCGATTACATATTTATAAAAGTGTGAGGTTTCCCGCTCTTCCATAGCGACCTACACACTTTTGTATACTTTTATGTACATACCTGACCTGTTTCAAACGTTACCTGGTATTTCCCAATCATTTTTATGCTTATGAAGTGCATTTTTTTTTCCATTCTTCGAAATTCTGATTGTCCAAAAATCCAATTGCATATGTAGCAATACATCTGTATGTATGTATATACACATGTATACATACATACATACATACATGTAAAAACAGCTGTGTTTTTAACCTGCAAGTAAAGTGTTTAATAATCGCGAATTTATAAAGTACCACTTACCCTTACTTAAAGTGTAAAGCACACTCCACAGGCTGATCATTAGTCCATCGGCATAAATTATTTATGCCAAATAATTTGTACATCCATACATATGTATGTATGTACATACATACATACATATGTACATACATACATATGTAATAATTTTTGCCGCGGTAAGCACACCTATACGTACATATGTACATACATATATATGTCCACATACAATTCAATTTCACCCAAACCAAATTTGAAACCTACATAATTAAAGCAGGAAATCGCGATATTCGATTTAAAATTAAAAATTAATTAAATTCACAAAACATAAACAACGGCAGAACAGCTGACTCCCGATCAGTGCTGACACTCAAGTCTCATCAGTGCTGACACTTGAACCAAGTCGTGACTCGGTCACGACATCCAGTTTTTCCATCGTGATTTTCGTATTGTGCCATAAGAAATATTTCAATCAGTCAGTATCTAATTCGCAAAATAATTTCTAAATAAATATAAGTATTATTTTATTTATATGGAATTAATATTTTGTCTTGTCTCGGTGCATTTTGATTTTTGCCTCACAGATCCATGAAATTAACCTAGTCCGCTTAATGAAAATTAATTCCGAGTTTTTTTTTCCTTCATCAGTTATCGGCACTCCTAATCCTACTGATCTCAATTTCTCCACATTCTTTAAATACTCTTATAAAATTCAACTTATTTCCACATTGTATCAATTTTAATATCCAAGTGATTATATATCCTTATAATTATTCACACAACTGCGAGGAAAATTATAAATCCTTATAATTTCATTTATGCTAACTAGTATTATTCGTTGTGTTCACTAAAAGAGGAGACCCTTGTGCTTCTCACTCCTCTATCCTTAAATTATACAGTCCACTTACAGCTTCGTTTCGATCTCCTCTCCTGAGCGCTCTTATTCCACGAAGTTATTTGTTCCCATTCGATTGGTAATAGCTCAGCGAACACTCTACGATGCCTCTTTCCGACTTTGTTGCCGTATGTGAGGCATTAACGGCGTTCGAGGCACGCGAGGCCCAGGCTTTAGCTGACGATGTGCCTCTCGTCTCCATCAAAATACACTTAGACCAGCTTAAGTCACTTTGGGCAAAAGTCGAAGCAGAGTTTTCACGATGCCATAAGGCCTTGACGGCTCAAAAGAACGAAGATAGTCCGAAGCACATAGCTACAATTAAAGCTAAACATGAATATTGTTATATGGTATATGTGCGAGGCGGGACATCGTTTGGAGAGCGAATCGAGCAGTTGTCCGCGAAAATGGCTCCCCCATCTGTCAGGCTCTCCGTCGATTCCACCCATCAAAGCCACACAGTTCCCCCGTGCGAAGTCGAAAACTTCTACGGAGACAGCCTGGCTTGGCCTACATTCCGTGATTTGTTTACCGCGTTTTTTATCCATAATCCAAGCCTAACACAAGTGGAGAAACTTTACCACTTAAGTTGCAAAACTCGCGGTGAAGCCAGAGCCATTGTTTCTAGGTCACCCTTGACCAATGAAGGATTCCAGTCCGCGTGGGATAACCTCACTGCGCAGCACGAAAATAATCGATTATTGATTATGAGCCAAGCCAAGCAGCTCCTACAGATCCCAGCTGTATCCCAAGAGTCTGGCAAAGCGTTGAGAGAACTGCAGACGTCAATTCAAGGTTGCTTAACCGGTCTTGAGCGTTCCGGGGCTCGTACAGACAATTGGGATATCCTTCTCATAGCAATCTGTACGAGTAAAATGCCCAAATCCACCCTTCTGTCGTGGGAACAGTCCGTTCCAAATAAGACCGCAGTCTCATCCTGGGACGACCTGAATCGATTCCTAACTGATCGCCACCGTGTACTAGAGGCCACAGATGTCCTTCAACCAAGCTCTAGCGGTCAGACCTTTCCTTCCGTAAGCCGAAAACCTACGGTAAGAGCTCAGGCCTTTCCCGCTCAAGTGCAAGAGAGCTCAGCACCTAATGCTTGTATAATTCCGAATCCTGCGTCCTCCGATTATTCCAGCAGCCCTCATGTAAACGTGGGAAGTTACTTCGCCTCCACTCGCAACACTGGCCTCCTGGGTACAGCGAGGGTAACTATTCATCATCGTGGCAAGCAGTTTCAAATCCGCGCTTTGATTGATATGGGATCCGAAGCGTCTTTTATTTCCCAAAGAATGTTTGAATTGATTAATCCTCCAAGCTGCAAAGTATCAACTAGCATTCGCGGCATTGGGCAATGCGATGCTGGTAGCGGCGACAAAGTGTGCCGCTTACAGATTTCTCCTCCTGACGAACCGCTCCGACAGTTCCAAGCAGTCGCCGTTGTGCTGCCGTCCCGGATAAGGTTAAGCAGGATGCGCTTGACCTTCCGCTCGCTGATCCGCAATTTTACCAAAGGGCTCCTGTGGATTTGGTGCTTGGAGTCGAGCTCCTTCCCACTATCCTTGGGGAACGAATCATCAAGAATGTCGGTGATTCTTTCGTGGGAATCGAGACGATGTTCGGATGGGTTCTCTGTGGATCCGTTACTGATAAATCCAGTCGGTCTCGGTCCACCTCCTCCGGCAGATGTCTCCAAGGACAGCAGCACCGTCCGATTTGTCAAGGGGCACACGCGCTCCGTCTGTGCCGACAGTTTCGAGGACTACGAGCTGGACAGGTTACGGGTAGTCTTGAGCAACGGATACTGCCCGAACTGTTTGGCTCATGAGCATTCCAATGGTTCCTGCAGGAGCACAGCAGGATGGCATCGTTGTGGCAAACAACACCACACGCTCTTACACAGCGACAGCTCAGTCGCGTACATCCAACCCAAAGAGCAAAGACCCGAAAAGCACCAGCCTTTCATTCGGACTTCTATGTAGAGGTCATCAGCCCTCGTGCCGCCTATTCCACCTGCATTCAAAGTTCCCCCTCCATCACCACCCGTGTCTTGGCGATCCAGAACGCTGCCATCCCCCATCCTTAGACATGTCCAGCGAGGCAATTGCAACTTGTTGCAAGGGGGGCGGTATGTTCACGCCACCGGGTGAACAGCAGAGAGTGGGGGGTAGGGTTTTTCCCAAAACGGAATGCGGTCATACTGAGGAGGGTGACGAAGCGCTCTCCTGTAAATCGCCATCATCAATCCAGTACGAGACTTGCATTCGAACACCCGTTCTTTTTTTCCTTCATATATATATTCGAACCTATTGTATATATACTTCAACCCGAAACATTTCGTGTGTGTCGGGCTATCTGTGAATGAATTGAAAAAAAAGCATAGATTTTAAAAGAAGGTTTCGCGCGTTCTTAATTAATCACTCGCTCACCATACCACGAAGAAATTGGCACCCGCCAAGGTTGTACCCCAGCAAATCTTTCCGCCCCTCCACGAACACACTGTAAGTTTACCTGATATTGTATAATAGATGAGGATATCTTGCTAACAGCCAATTTTTCTTCTGTTGCTATTTGGTTTATAAGCATATCGCCAAGATGATCATCACCGATATGGTAGCATATAAAAGCTGCTTCTCTTATATTTCCTTTTACCGAACCGTATATGACCCATACCTTTGGGTCTATATTTAGAATGGTTTGAGTTGTAAGGAGCGTTGCTTGTCGTTGTCCAATGAGAATATGAGGTTGAAGATTCCTAATCGAGTTCAAGTTTGCCATTTTTGTACATACAAATTCTTTCTGTATAGCTTCGTAATCGATTTGTTGAGTTGGTAAATCCAAATCCTTGATTAGATTTTGAAGCTTGTGAATTTTGCTATCGCCAATAATCAGAATATTTGCGATTTCTAAAGCTTTATCATTTCTAGAGATTGCTTCTGTCAAATATGGTTGAATTGCTCTCGATTATTACATTGTCCCTTATGAAATTTTATACATGTGACACAGGCGTTACTTGTGCTTGCGTAGTCCCATCGCTTCTTCGCCTCTGCCTTTTTAAATTTTCTACATTTATCTAGGAAATGCTTGTCCTTATTACAAAATAAACACCTGCTGGTTGAGCGCGTTTGTGTAACCCTTTGTGATCCGAGTTTCCTTTGTGCTTCATTATCTACGTTATGGATTGTAATTATGTTCTTGTAGAAACATAAATCATGATACAATCTCGACTTCTCATGTGTCCATTCATCAAATATTTCAAAATTACATTCCACAGCTCTTAATTTTTGAGGGGTTAGAAAAGATCCCCATTCTCGGAGAAAACTTTCATCTAGCGTCTCAATTGGGGTTGCAAGCAACTTTTGTGTATGATATTTTAAACAGAGCAGTTAAATTCGTGAAAATCTTCAACTTCTTTTACATATTTTATTTCCTGTGCTTTTGCCATCAGTTCGAAAGATTCATTTTCTGGAGCTTATATGTTGTCCAAAATGGCTAGAATTTTCGATGGCTCCTTCGCCGACATCATCAAAACGTCAACCTTCTTAAGCGCTGCTCCATTTAGTGACTAGTTCAGACGATATACATCCTCTTCTCTCCGATTTTATGAACTGCGTCTTAAAATGTCGCTAAGCCAAATGAGAGGAACCGTTAAATTCCAGATGTTTATTGCCTAAGCTTTGTCTGGCTAACATAGTAATGACGGTGCTTTCCATATTGTTGTCCAGGGTGTTTACGCCCAACTCTTTCGAGATTCAGTCGATGTTCCAGCTTTTTTTTGGAGTTGTAAGGTAAGCTCTTGAATTTTCGTAGTTCGCGCTTCACGAAATTATCTCTAACGAATTTTGCATAAATGGCGAAATAAACATCGAGCAATTCTTGCGACTTCAACGCCTCTAATTTCTTTTCCTACCACTTTTGGCCAACTGCACATTTTTGTTAATTGTATTATGCGCGTTAATGATCCGGCTCGAAGGTCCAATTTTATATTGTGGAATTTGCCAGGGTTTTATATTTTTTAGAGAGCTTTATTGTTTTATTCTAGTAAGCGCATATCTTTGCATATCTTTCTTTTAACAAAATGATAACTAGACTTATATACTAGATTCAAGAACAGAAATGGTATTTTTCGGTAACATAGCTTAAATACCAATAAAATTATAATTTTTTTGCGACATTAGACATTCTGCGAGGGGCCGCCAAATCTGTTGTTTTGCAATTTGCGTTTAATCTTAAGTTGTCTTATACAAATTATTATTAATATTAAAATTAGTAAGACAACTAGTACTAAGGAACCAAGATTGGTTACATGATGGACATTAAAACATAGTAGATCGAAATGATCTTCCTTTTAAGATTGACTTCCTGACTTCCTATTCTTTCTAATTCTGCCGTATAGTCTACTAAATTGTCCAATAGTATATTTGGTATATTACTAATACAGCTTATATGCGACGTTGTAATAGCTATGTACAACAGTGACTGTTCGCTATGATGAGCCACTAAAATCGTATCTTCTGTCCTAGCTGTGCAGCCTGATCTGAAGCTCAAAATTCCTTGTTCTAGTATATCCACCACATCCTGCTGTTCGTAACCACATTGGACTCTGCCCTTAAATTTACGTGGGAGCTTGAATAAATAACTACTGCTACTAACTAATTGTACCCAGTAAGATCTTTGTTGGTGCTTAGATTACATAAAATAAGAGAACATTAAGCCAATTATAATATAGAACAAATAGAAATGTATGTCAATGTTAAGTATGTAATCCGATTATAGAGATCGATGGCTCATCAGTCATAAGTAGATCTGATATGGTCAGCAGTAAACAATAAAGACCTAGTTAATCAATAAACCAGAGGGCCGGGGCTAACTTCGACCGCGTCAAAGTTTGTATACCCTTGCATCTTTTTTAGTACCTCTTTCCTTACCTATAGCCATCACAGGAAAAAACGTTTTATCTAAAAAGGCTAATGTTTGCGAAAGAACGGCCTACAATCTTCGGAAATAACGAAGATATTAATCAAAGTCACTGTTTTTGACCGATCGTTCCTATGGGACCTATATGATATATTCACCCGATCTTCATCAAATTTGGCACAGTGGTTTAGTTACAATAAACTTACTTATATTAAATTTCACGACATCAGCTTAAAAAGTAACGAAGTTATTGAGAAAAGTCACTGTTCGTGACTGCCGTTTGTATGGGAGCTATATGATATAGTCACCCGATCTTGATCAAATTTGGCACAATTATTAATAAGAACACAAAACTGACCAATACCAACTTTTATGACAATTGCTGATAAAATAACGAAGTTATTGAGAAAAGTCACTGTTCGTGACTTTGACGTTTGTATGGGAGCTATATGATATAGTGGTCCGATCCGACTGAATCCGAGATATACAAACCCTGCAGTATATACAATCCTACATGCTTCAGCTCTGTAGCTCTAACGGTCTGGGAGGAGTTCGCATCGATCCAGACGGACGGACGGACGGACGGACGGACGGACGGACGGACGGACATGGTTATTTGAACTCGTCTCATCGTGCTGATCAAGAATATATATACCTTATATGGTCGGAGATGCTTCCTTCTATGCGTTGCACACTTCTGACCAAAATTAATATACCCTTTTTGCAAGGGTATAAAAACGTACTTTGCTGACCTAACACTAAGTCGAACTATGCACTGGTGAGCCCGCTATTTTGTACTATAAAAGAAATGCATTATTCTTAGTAAGATCAGATACCAATTGTAGCTACATCGGGTGTGCATCGCTGTGTCTTTGGCCCCCATCTCTACCTTTGTAATCTCACTCCGAGGTCCACCCAATTTATGTGTTGGTTGCAACAACCTTTAGCCACTGGTTTAAGTGCTAGTGCCTATATATATATATAAATAAATAAACATTTAATAACTTCAAGAAACACTAATGTCTTTCATTGAACATTTTGGTGACCCCGACATTGGCGGCTCCAAGTTAAAAGAATAACAGACTTGGTGAAACCGTCATCAAGCGAGAACATTTGGTCAACTCAGGCGACCAATCTCTCAACAAAAAGGAAACTGGTCAACTTGGCGACTACTTTCTTTGCACGCTTTGGACACGACAATCCTAAGCGAGGGCACAAATTGATGAACATCTCACATCAATCTGGGGTCCCGACTAAAAACATCGCAATTGATTAACTTGGCAATCATTGCGTAGCCACCTTGGCGAATAAAAAAGATTTATTGGAAAACTAGGAGTTGGTTTTCCGCAACGGGGTAGCAGTGCATACCCATTGAATAAAAGTTGATCAACTAGGCGATCACTTGATAAAAAACATTTAACAACGATTTGTGTCAACGAGGCGACCAAATCATAAAAAGTTATTTTTATATAAAATAAAGTTTGATCAACTCAACTCTGTTGCATTCCCTGGCGTCAGCAATATCTGACCTAGTTAACTCGGTCAGTAACCCAGGTAGTACGCACGAGTATAGATTTTGGCATTGATCAGCAATTTTGAAACAAAGAAAAGAAACTCAAAAAAATTGGTTTCACTGTCGTGGCAGTTATCAGTGTAAAAGAATAGGTATATTGGAAATAAAAATAAACTATTGTTAAAACACTAATCAAAAGGCGACTTCAATTGATTTCTTATTCTTATTTGTGCTACACTTGACCAATTTTAGGAACGAGTCGGAGCGTTCCCTGTCTTTGACAAAATAAATAAACTCCCATCGGGTCAAGTACTAGTACAGATAAGCAATTAAATAAGAATATAAAAGAACATGGAGGAGTTTTATGAACAGCAGACAGAACGAGGAGAGGCAATCCAGGCCTTCATTCGGAATACCAAAAAAGATTCTTTCGCCAATAAAACGAAGCCATCTTATTTCGAGGAAAAACTTGAGCTCCTGGAATACATGTGGGAGAACTTCGAGAAATGTCATCAGGAGTTGGACAAATTAAATAACGTACCAACTGAAGATGACTACTTTGTAACGGACTATTTCAGCAAAATGAAGACGGTTGTATCTAATATAGGGGAAGAGTGGAAGGACCATTTGGCAAAAATAAAGCTAGAGAGACAAACGTTGTGCATAAACAGTAAGACTTGTTATTCTGTTTAAAAAGTGTCAGTTCACAGGCATTGGCGTTACTCCATGGTCAATTTCCTTCACATATTCTCCTGTTTCGCCAGGTCCGACAAATCTGCATTGCTGATTCTGACAAAATTATATATTCAATCGAACGGGAACTAGAATAACTCTGTAGACGGAAGGACGAATGACTACAAATACGTACAAATTTTTGTATAAGTAATTAATTCTCTATCAAAAAAGATCCTCTTTTACGTTAACAGAGCATATATGTCCTTTAACTCAGTTCCGCTAATTTTACCTGGCAGTACTAATGTTGCAGATATTTTTTTCTTTATGATTGTGTTATAACCTTACCTGGTCCTATGCTAACTATTATCGGGTCGTAGGATGTAATAACCCTGCCCTTTTCGCGCACAACAATAAAAAAAAAATAGCAAACAACATCCAATGCACATCATTGAGGACGACAATCTCTGGAGACTGTTACAAAGGACTAGAATAAATAGGCTGAGTTAACAATACTACATATATTTCGCATCACAGGTCGCTCATCCAATTTCTCCGGATATTACTCACCGTTCCACCCATTCAAGACAAACCAAACTCAATATTCATCATCTTTTCTCAATCGTTTATAGTAGTTTTATAAAGTGGTATGGGAATTTAATTAATTTAAATTTTACTCGCTCACCGATACATCATTATGTCTCCAAGACCCCTCTGTCGGGCAACAAAAATCAAAAATAAATTATTTATAATTTCTCCTTTGCTTTTCAGGCGCCAACCTGACCATAGGGGACCTACCTAAAAAAAAATGTTACTTTTTGCGATAAGGAAAATGCGCAGATTACGCCTACTGGAGTTTTCGCAAATGATGTGACGGCGGTCACGAAAAAAAACAAACAATATTAAACGAAATTGAGACTCGATATTGACAAACAAAAAAAAAAACGAGGCTTATTCGGGTAATTAAATAAAAAAAATAAATAAATAAATAAATTGAACAAATAACTAATTGAATAAATAAGTAGATAAATATTTAGAATAATGTTATATGGATTGAAAAGCAAGTATGAACGATTTAGGAAATAAATTAGTTATTTACGTATAGGTACAAAAAAAGAAAACGAGGACGATAACATGGACAGGGGACTACAATTATAAACTAAATCGGTCAAGCAGGGAGCGTATTTGGTGATCACTTGTGGTACGGATTCACTTTGCGACTCCCAAGCGATAGTTTAGGGAATTTATCCCGTGGTAAATTTTGTTTAAAATCGTGTTCAGGCTGGACCTCCCTCGCCTTGTTTAATTAGTAATTTTCTCCTGAAGGCGGAATAGGTTGTGGTCACGAGGCAATGGAGAATCATCTTATGTATTTTTAAGGGGGGAAATATAAAAATCTTGTCCAGGCCCTAGAGTTATGCGGCCTGGCCTGAGGATCAGACTAGAACTAACTCCCTTGGACCGTCCCTGAATATGAAAGATTCACCACTTTCAATATGTCACAAGAGTAATATTTTTATATTTTCACATCCGTTTTTTCATGTTCTCCTTTTAATTTTTTTCTTTTTCGGCTCTTGCCCGAACCAACCACTCTAGTGAAACTCTTTGATCGATTTGACCTTCATCTGTCCTCCCTATCCCGACCAGGAGCAGTCGCGACTCCGAAATCCGCTCTCGGATTTGAAAAGCCGGGCTAACGATCTTCTCATTAGTTACCCGCTCCCTTAACTGGTTGAGGGGTAAAATTCCTTATCGCGTGGTCGCCGACAACACTATATAGAACTCCCCGACTTATCGATAAACCACTAAATGAAAGACAGCCTAGCCATAACAACACACGGGCATATTTGTGGCTTCACGCTAAATATGACCGTGAAATAGGACAATCTCGGACCAGCTCCGAAACGCCCAACGAGGGAAAACGCCCACACATACGGAGATTGCGGAATGACTACGCCATGCCCTGGATTGACCATTTCCCACTGTTGAAATCAGGTGAGTACTTAAGTATATATTGTCTCAATTCCGCTGACCGTATACATTTGCTTTCAGGTAATCCCACACCTCCCCGAACTTCCACACTGTTTCAGATCCTTTGGATAATAGATGCCGCTTGGTTTCCATTCGAGCGTCTCGGTTTTGAACATATTGTTACCCACAAGGCTTCTTATTAGGCACTTTAGATAATTGCGCGCAAATTTCGCAAAATTGCTTAAAACGAAATTTCGTCTATAGACTTCCTGCCTAGGCTGGAAATTCACCTCCCTTGACCATCGGTTATATGAACACGCGCTCTTATCATGAGCGACGCGTAGCCTTTCTCGGACTTCGTCCCTCATTAATCCCATTTTGGTTTTACGACTCAAAACATTTAGGTCATAGTTTTCCAATGACTGCAGCTTTCATTCCATTTAAAATTCTGGTGCATTTGTGAACATGTTTCGGCCAAAAAGTGTCACCTTAGACACTCCTGTGGCTTGATGCACCGTTTCTCTCAAGCTGCACTCGATTTCGTTGAGATACAGGTCCCAATCCCGATGATCATTGTTCAGATAAGCCCGGATGGTGTCAGCACCGACTGATTGACTCTTACGGCCGCGTTGGACTGGGGCGAATATACCGCAGTGCGGAGATGCTTTACCCCATATTCTCGCTGCAATTGCCCGAACTGCTTGGAAATCAATCGTTCTCCATTATCGCTGTGCACCAGTTCCGTCACTCGGAATTTATGGAAAACTTCCCGTTCGAGGAACTTCACCACGCCGTTCCCTGAAGCCTCCCGCATTGCGTGAATGAAAACGAATTTTGAAAGGTGATCCACAACTACAAACACGTAAGCGTGACCTCCCAAGAAGTCTTTATCTTCTAGAATGGCCGATAGGACTTCAGTTCAGCTCCTATTCCTGGCTTCTGCCCACAGTTGGTCAACTTCGTTTCCATGCACAGTCAGCATTCCGGAACATAGGCCTTCACCTGGGACACCATTCCCGACCCAGTGATACCTTTGACGAAGAACCGATAGCGACTTCGCGATTCCTCCATGGCATCGGATTGTGGGCTCGTGCGCTTGTGCCACCAAAGTCGTGGCCGGAGGTATCCACAATCTCTATCCTCCATCTAACAACTCAGGGGGGCCCTGATGGGCGGATGCCTTTTAAAAAATATATCCGTCTTCCACCACGAGGTCTGGAAGCTTTTCTTGGTTGGCGAGGACTTCCTTTCGCAGCTCCTTATATTCGGGGGAGTCAAACTCTGTAGTCTCCAGGCCCAGGATAGAGTCCACTCCGATTTCCTCTACCATCCTAGATAGGGTGTCCGCCACAACGTTTTCTGACCCTTTTCGGTGAACTATTTCGAAATTGAAAGCTTGCAGTTTTGTTGACCAACGCGCTAATTGTCCATCCAGGACTTTCAGCAACATTAGCCACCTCAGACTCAAATTATCAGTGATGACTGTAAAAGGCATCATCTCTATATACGGCCTAAACCGTTTGATCGCCATAACCGCCGCTAGACACTCCTTTTCAGTAACGCTGTAATTCCGTTGACATTTATTCAATTTGTGCGAATAGAATTCGATGGGTCTCTCACCCCCATCTGGATCTTCTTGGATCCTTGCATATCCCAATATTAGAGGCGTCACACTGAATAAAAAACCTTTTCCGAAACCGGGGTGACTAAGAACAGGCGCTGTTGTCATTGCCTCCTTTAAGCGTCTTACCGCTTCTATAGCCTCCTCGGTCATATGGAACTTTCCAGCCTTTTTGAGAGTGTCAGTGAGTGGAGCAAGCAACTCTGCGAAATTCTGTATGAATCTCCGGTACACCCCACCATGCCCACAAAACTCCGCACTTCTCGAACACTTCTTGGAGTGTTTCCAGGGGTCCGTTCTTAGCTCAAATATCTCAATTCATTGTGACCCTTAGTCTGCTTGCAGTCTATCCTGCTGCTCCGATAGCACGTGCTCCCAGTTCGGAGATTTGGTTCGGCTCCTGTCGTCTCCCATGGACATCTGCTGGGAACATTTCTGGGGCTATGCCGAATGCCTTCCCAAAATCCACCCCTAGATAAGCAGTTTGCTGTGGACTCGGGCACAGATAAATCAGTATACTCAGCACTCGCTACTGAAGCTAGATATGATGTCCATTTTAGCCCCAGTTGTTGAACCAGTTCTCGACATCCCTTTCCTATCACGCTTACGGGGGCCCGTGAATCCAATAATCCTTGTATGACCTGATCTCCAATGTCCACGTCGGAATATGCCCTTGGATCAAACCTTTCCTCAGAAACAACAGCTGCAACAGTAAATCTAATCGTCTCTCTCCCATCCCGTGCCTTACGAACTCGCCTAGATAGAGTAGTCATACCCTCTAGCGAATTCAACTGAAAGATTCTATTCCTGGCTTCCAGGTATAGCCTCATTCGCTTTTCGAAAGGTTTCCCAAATCCACCTCCTCCCGATGCAGACTCAATATTTCTGATTAGTTTGGGCCGTTCGATGTCGTTTCCTGGGAACGGGACTCCGCCACTCTCGGCTCGTCCCTTCTCTATTGATCGTCACAATCCGTGTAGGCGTGGTCATATTTTTGGCAATTCCAACAAACCAAGATCCGTTGAGCTAATGGGTCTGTGGTTGCCTCTATGGAAACCGACTGGACTACTGGTTCATCTCCGAGTTCCGAAACTGGCTCGTATAGATCCTCAACGTGGCCAGTTCGGAAATCCTGGCGACGATTTGCCGGTGGGCTGAAACCGCTCTGTTTTGCCAACTCGTCAGCGAAATTTTTCTCTACATCGCGACCTTCCTCGCGAAGATGATCGACAGTGTAAGCCCGTATAGGGTACACCAGATGCTTCTATGGCTCTCTCAGGTTTTTCTTGATTGTTTTCACGACCCAGTCTTCCGAGAGTGGCGATTTTATTCCGGCCCGTAGCCTCCGCATTGTCTGAAAAAATGAATTCAAAGACTCGCCTGGTTTGTGTATCCTTTTCATCATGTCTTGGATTCGCTCGTAGTCCCATCTATCGTCGCAATACTGGTCTTCCATCCCCGCCTTCACCTATGGCCAGTCCGGTGGTGGCTTGCAACCAATACCACTATGACGCCTCGTCCGACAGCAATTGGTGAAAATCTCGGAATATTTCCTCCCACGGCGTGTTGTAGTGTATCTGAAGGTGATCCACGCGAAACGGAAATCTTACACTGCGATGCCTCCGGATCGACCCGAAAACATCACCTGCCTTTTGGATATGGGAACGAACACTCTCCGAGAATGATCCGCAACTCGGTAAGTAGGTCTGTTGGTCTGTTTCTCTGTGGGAAGAGGTGGTTGGTTGTTCACCCTGTCGACGTCCGCCTCTGCCCGTTGTTCACTTTGCCTCATCTGCTGATACGTCCTATGGCACTGGTGACCCGGCAACGCCTTAGACGCGGATATGCCAGTTCCGGGTAGCAGGAATTAGTTACTTGGTTGCCAATTTCCTCTGTAAATTTGGTCCAAACCGTTTGCATGGAGTCCGGCACCACTCACCGGAGCAGTTCCCATATTTGGGGCTTCACCCGCCATATACTGTAGATTCTCCGCCGTGCTGGGTTGGGCCGCGTGTCGCCTCGAATATGGGGATTATTCTTCCCCAAATGGACGCGCCCCAGGCTGTGAAATCTGCGTCATACCAGAACGGCTGGACCCTATGGACCGTTTTCTCACCTTTAGACGATCCAATAGTTTCTCGGACTCTTCTTCCAAACTTTTATCTACTCTACGGCTCACGAAGTCGGTCATTTCCTGCCTCAATTGAGTGTGACACCGCTGGACCGCCACTTCTAGCTGCCTAAATGATACTGCTGCATACGAATCGAGACCCATATTCAAAGGAGCGCTTACTGGTGTCGCTGCATCATTTAAAGACAGTCGCCTTGGGATGGCCACTTGAGAAAACCTCGTATACGGCTGTCTCCACCCCACCAGCAACTGAGCTGATGTAAGGGTGGAGCAGTTGGGAGGCTGGTTATTTGATTCTTCATCACCCATTCTTAATTGACCTACTTTTCGTATTAATTAAAATCCTTATCTTGCAGTTTAGCCGGCTCGAGCTCAATCTTTCAAAAGAAGATTATTTCAAAGGCAACACAAAAAAGGTGAGCAGCTTGTCTGTATAGCTATTCAAGAAATACCAAGTTCTATCATCAGCAGACTTTACTAAAGAACTCCGGAATTGCAATAGCCATACCATCTCTTCAACGATAGAATTAGTTGGGAATTGATGAACCAAATAAAGCGAAGGCACGCCAATACTTTGGACTTTTTATTCAAAAAAAAAAAACCCTTTTTCTATGTGGTACAATATACCGTATATGAAATAACAGATCGTGATATTAGTTTGGTAAGGCGAAGCGCATACACTAATTTTTCATAGCGCCTAAGAGTATGCACAAAAAGATGGTCTTTGGTTTTGTAGGCTTTACCAACTTTTTTCGCGTCATTTGGTTGTTACAATTCCCGACTAATTCTAGCGTTGAAGACATGGTATGGCTATTGCAATTCCGGAGTTCTTTAGCAAAGTCTGCTGATAATGAAACTTGGGTAGTTCTTGAAATAGCTATACAGACAACCTGCTAACCTTTTTGTGTTGCCTTTGAAATAATCTTCTTTTGGAAGATTGACCTCGAGCCGGCTAAACTGCAAGATTTGATTTAAATTTCAAATAGGTCGTAATCCAACCAGATAAAATTATTTTCCGTATATATTTATGTATCTAATTATTAATTCCTTTTTTTTCTCGTTATTCACCTATATATTTTCTCTTTATTTATAGGACTTGACTGATTTCCAGTATCTATGCAGGAAAAAGGGGAATCTGACCTATTCATCTATGTCAGCCTCTTACATTGAATGACCCACCGTGTGAGTGTGATCAAGAAATATTTCTAAACAAATAGTAGGTCGTCGTCTGCTCGAGTTATCTATCCAAAATTTGATGACCGACAGTGAAGAACCTAACCAATTCACATATGTGATGAAAATCTATTCGCTTTCAGGTGACAGTGAATTTTCGAAAACGTACCAGGAGGATGCAATGTCTTACCCTATGTAGAAAGCATCACCCCCCTGATGACGGGACGCTACTGCAAACTTCACCAAGGTCTGAGGCCGCCCGTGTTATACGCTCCTTAGTTCCACTTGGCTACCACACTAATAGAAAACATCACGTAAGTATAAACAACATGACTAACATAATTCCACATACTAAATACACCTTACATTGTCCAACTGTCCCAGCAATCGTATCTTATACACTAGGGTTGACGCTAATGATAGTTCCGGGCTGATCGCTTGGGCGTTATACCGCCTATGCGATAACTCCGGCTACTTTTACTTTCTTCATTTATTTTACAGATATTTCTCTCCTTGTTTGTTCCAGATTGATATTATTCCATCAAGGCACGCTCGCTAACTACAGACTACTTTCTCCGTTGCAATGCCGCCGTGGCTGATAAAAAATTGACGATTTGGAGCCATTAGGTACTTGACAATTTTCGGTCTGCTCTCCGCTTCGGATCCACACGTTCCTCTCCCCAAAAATAAATAACTTGCTCGATGAAAACCGAACTTCTGTTGATTCATTTGGGCGCCATTTATTTATGTTATGACTTTACCCTCTCCTATGCGCATCGATAACTCGAAGATGCTCGCCGGCTAGCTATTATCGGGTCGTAGTATGCGATAATCCTGCCCCTTTTGCGCACAACAATAAAAAAAAAAAGAAATAGCAACCAACATCCAATGCACATCATTGAGGACGACATCCACTGTAGACTGTTACAAAGGACTAGAATAAATAGGCTGAGTTACCAATACTACATATATTTCTGCCACCACGCACACACAAACGGCACACGCCCTTCCTGGCAGTTTTGGTATCGCACTGCCCCATGACAAACACTTTCACAGGTATTAGTGTCGCATTACAGGTCGCTCATCCCATTTCTCCGGATATTACTCACCGTTCCACCCATTCAAGACAAACCAAACTCAATATTCATCATCTTTTCTCAATCGTTTATAGTAGTTTTATAAAGTGGTATGGGAATTTAATTAATTTAAATTTTACTCGCTCACCGATACATCATTCTGTCTCCAAGACCCCTCTGTCGGGCAACAAAAATTAAAAATAAATTATTTATAATTTCTCCTTTGCTTTTCAGACGACAACCTGACCATAGGGGACCTACCTAAAAAAATGTTACTTTTTGCGATAAGGAAAATGCGCAGATTCCGCTTACTGGGGTTTTCGCGGGACGAATACTGAATAGGGGATTTCCGGAGAGAAGGAAAATAACCCAGTCTTCATTCCTCGAACTCAAAATATGAACTGATTTTATTTACAAAAGTACGGAGTTTATATAGGATTATCTTAGGCTCTATTAGGTAACAATTGTTCTTAGAAGATCTTATTTTAGACTCACACCCACGTATTCGGGGGTTGAAAAATTATTATTTTGGGCACATCGTCGGCCACTTGACATCCTGTCGTTGTGATCTTTTGGGTTAGTTTAGAATTACAAGTGTTTTTCCCACACCGCGTGTGGCAGATTGTATTTCTAGTCATATGCTAGGTTAGTTGTTTGGTACAAAGGTACACTTGTATTGTATTTTCTTTAGTGCATCTGATTTGGTGAAGCCAGTTCAGATCAACACGATGTTTATTCTTAAACATTCTGCAAAGGTCCACCAAATGCGGCGTTTTGGACTTTATTTTTATAGTTAGTTGTCTTATACAAATTATTATTAAACTATCATTAGTATGATAATTATTGTTAAAGAAGTTACATGATGGACGTTTTACCTAGTCAACCTTTACCATTGTCACTGACTTCCTATTCTTACCAATTCTTCCGTATGTATTACTGAGTTGGCTTCTACTGGTTTTTATAATATTTGGCATATTACCCAATGATTTCTGTTTCGGGATATCTACCCATTCCTGATGTGTATTGTCTTGCCTGTGCTGATTTCTAGCCTTTTTATAAGATGGAGAATTTGAAAAAATAACTACCTTCACTTTTTGAATTGTTCCAATGTGATCTTCGCTCCACCATTTTTAAATGTCGCTGATTGCTAAAATATGATTGGTTATTCTGGTTACCATTAAATGTTGTCCTTTTATAATTATTTTGCCATATCTGCCTTTTTGGTACTATAGTTTCTGACAATTTGTTACCGGAATCTTTTTTGATATTATTTTTTAGATAATCATTATCTAATTGACCCATTGCCTTCTGAATATTCTCATTTTGTACTGGCTCTGGGATATATACCTTTTCTTCCCCAATTTTCACTTTACCTCCAATGTGAGGTCCTGCCGGGGGCCATAAATTTATTTCTTGAGTTTTCCTGTTGTATTTCTTTGGAGTTGTGTTGTTTTTATTTTTAAATTTACCTTTCCTCTCCTAACGTTGTTCAAAACCTGTGATTTCTATTGTTGTTGCCACTACAGATTTATTCTGATTTGATTTGGTGCATCCCGAGACGATCCAACCAAATTGAGTATTTTGGCCTAGCAGGCCATCAATCTTTGTAATTCCCCTTTTTAAGATTCGGGTATATACGTTTACTCCCATTATTATATCAACCCTACTAGGTTTATTGAAGGTAGGATCAGCTAGCACGTAAGTTTGCCATTTTGACATATCCACGTTTGCAATTTTTAATGGAAGAGCTTTCATTAACTTTGGCAACACAATTGCGTCAACCTTTAGATGTCCTTTCCAAGGATTTCGCGTGTTTACATCTATTTTTACCTTATATTTTGATTTATTAGATTTTATTGAGGACACGACACTTATTTCTGTATATTGTTTAATTTTAGGTAGTTTTAATATTTGAGCGGCCTCTTCAGACAAAAGGCTCTTAGAGTCAAATATCCTTCATTTACATTTTTTACTTGTATTACAGCTGTGGCCAACAGGGTTGGTTGTGCGGTTACACAAGTATTTACTCTCTCCTGTTCGTCGTCAAAATGAAGTAAGGTATGGTGTTTCTTACTACACAATGAACAGACCATTTCATTAGTGCACACCTTATTGCTTGAATGGTTCAAGCATCTTATGCAAAGCTGCACTTTTTTGGCTGTCTCATATCGTTCAATAGGTGTCAAACCTTTAAACTTATAGCACTTATATGCTTTGTGCCCGGCAATTTTGCAAATCGGACATTTATCTTCAACTTCCGTATAATTTAAAACAGTTTTTATCGGTTTATTCTCTTCTTTGCATATGGCACTTAGCGAGCAATATCGCTGCTCCAAGTATTCCATGACATCAGATAGCATTTGAATTTGCCTTGTTTTTCTAATCTGACTCTCATACAATTGTAGAGCCTCTCTGTCAAATTTCCGAAGTATGAGTTGAGCGACTATTACGTCAACTTCATCGGACAAATTTGCTTTAATTTTAGTGAAGTGTATTGACTCATTAATTATGTCAATCACTCCTTTTACACCTTTTGCGGATTCATTGTTGATTATCGGAAAATCAACGATCCGACTTAATTGTTCGGAAAATACCCTCCGATTATTTTCATACCACTTCTTTAATAATTCCCAAGCGGCACTATAATTGTCAGCTGAACCTGACAATAGATGGGCTACCACGCTCCTTGCTTCGCCCTTTAACGCGGATTTTAAATAATTAAATTTAAGAGTCAGACTTAAATCTTCCCTTTTTTCAATTAATTCCGCAAATAATTCCACAAACAGGTCCCATTCTCGAGGCTCTCCAGAAAATGTGGGTACCTGAATTTTTGGCAACACTGGTAGTTCGCCTCTCACGGTTACATTCTCAATCTTACTTTCCTTGTTGATTAGTTTCATTTCTAATACTGATACTGAATTCCAGTCATCGAATTCTAGATCATCCATAGCATTATTAAATTTTGGCATTTTTATGTGGATATATTATGCATGTCTCATTGCCTGTTGAATTATCTATAGTACGTAAATCTTTGGTTACTCTATCCAAATATTCCTGGAGCTATCGGGCTCTACCCAAAAATATCTCCTGTTTATGATTAGCGACTGTATTACTGGAGGTCGCATTACCGCGCGAGTCTCCTTTGCTATCATCCAACTTTTCAAACATCGTTGCATCTGCTTCACTGTTGTCCGAATCAACAGTGCCCTGCCTGCTTGACTCTCCTTTGGCTAATAATCTGGCTACCATATCTAAACCTTCCTCATACTTTCCATCTGTGAAATAGTAGTGTTCGTTTACTCCACTCTGTAGCATTTGGCTATGGTAACTAATCCATTGCTTTTGAATCTCAGTTACCTCATTAAGAATCTTGCTAGTTTACTTACTAGCATCTAACTCTTCTATCTTTTTTAACCTTTTGTGCAACTCGTGTTGCTTCCCTAACAATTTTTCAGTTTTGGTAGGAAACATTTTTGTCTTATGCGTATATTAGGATATCAATATAAGTATATTATAATAAAAATAGATAGATGTACTTATAACTATCTTAATTTATATCTTATCTGATGATCACGTTGACACCGTTCGCCACCGTTGTCCGCCAAGTAGAGTTTGCCAAGTAGGTTTTGCCGATAGTCTGCTACTGCTTGTCTGCCAATGGGTATGGTTTGCCGATAGTTTGCTGGTAGTTCGCCGTTTCACATTGGCCTCGCCTCCAGTCGCCTCTTCTTTGCAACTATCTTGTTGCTTTGCTGCTATTTCTAGTTGCTGTCTTGCAACTGTATATAGTGTATATGTACACTAGTAAATTCTTTTTTTTTTTACTTTCGATATTAGGGCTTCGAGTACGCCACACACAAAACTCCCGCCGCCGAAATTACTACAGTTGCTCCACTAGCCAAACTGACTTTAAAATCGGACGCACGCACTTTTTATTTATTAAGCAAAATTTTGCCTTTTTATATTATACTCTGTCTCTTACCACTCGTGGGGGAAAACAAGAGTTAATTTATTTTGCTACCTATAGCTGATCTTAGCATTTACACTTGCATAAGAATTCAGACTTTAAGGAGCTGATTCACACTCTGAGTCTCTTACCACTGGTGCGGGAAAACTGCAGAGTTCCTTTTCTCGAAGGACCAAAATGAATCCGGCTCGAAGGACCAAAATGAATAGGGATTCCCGGAGAGAAGGAAAATAACCCAATCTTCATTCGTTGAATTCAAAATATGAACTGATTTTATTTACAAAAGTACGGAGTTTATATAGGACTATCTTAGGCTCTAGTAGGAAACAATTGTTCTTAGAAGATCTTATTTTAGACTCACACCCACGTATTCGGGGGTTGAAAAATTATTATTTTGGGCACATCGTCGGCCACTTGACATCCTGTCGTTGTGATCTTTTGGGTTAGTTTAGAATTACAAGTGTTTTTCCCACACCGCGTGTGGCAGATTGTATTTCTAGTCATATGCTAGGTTAGTTGTTTGGTACAAAGGTACACTTGTATTGTATTTTCTTTAGTGCATCTGATTTGGTGAAGCCAGTTCAGATCAACACGATGTTTATTCTTAAACAAATACTTTAAAACAAATGATGTGACGGCGGTCACGAAAAAAAAAAACAAACAATATTAAACGATATTGAGACTCGATATTGACAAACAAAAAAAAACGAGGCTTATTCGGGTAATTAAATAAAAAAATAAATAAATAAATAAACTGAATGAATAACTAATTGAATAAATAAATAGATAAATAATTAGAATAATGTTATATGGATTGATAAGTAAGTATGAACGATTAGGGAAATAAATTAGTTATTTATGTATAGGTATGTCGATTATAGTGACTAATAAGTCAAAGCCTACTAGACAGTTGACAGGCATGTCAATTGTAGCCCTGGCATTACCTTTGCAGCGGCTACAGACTGACATTTGGAATGTTGCTGGGAATGTTGACTTTGAAGGATGAGAAGCATCTTTGCCTTAGTAACATGTTTAGAAACAAATCTGTCATCAGGTTAGGTCCTTTATAAAGGGGAGCCTCGGGCTAGAGAGCTCAGTGAACAAACCCCCTGGGAACTAACCCTACAGTAAAAAGTGCAAGTGAAATTAAAAAGTATAAAGTGAACATTATAAATTAAAACATGAGTGAAATAAACAAAAGTCTTGACGACCCCACATCTGAAGTGGGATCGGCATCGCGTCCTGCATTCTCAGAGGAACAACGGCGCATAGTCCTACAGATGCAAAATCAAATCCTAGTAGAGCTTGTAAAAACTGTGGAAACGTCAACACGTGAACAGCAGCAGTTACGTGCCGACTCCTGTACTGTCTGAGGACCAGCTGCGTGGTATGTGAGACATGCAGAACCGAAACCTGGAGGAGTTCCTGAAAAGTAGATTAATTAGTGTTCTGTGTCTGAGCCAATGAGAGTTATGACACACCGTGGTGAGACCTTTCCAGTTTGTTTCGACTTCGGATCTGAGTGCTCTTCTATCCGAAGCAGTGTTGCCGTTAAATTTGATGGCAAACTGTACAACAATCATATTATAATACGGGGTATTGGCGACGCTGGTATATCAGTGCACATCAAAAATTATGTAAAGTTTGATTAACCCAAACACTTTAGAAGTACTATTTCATGTTATATCGTTCAAATATCTTACTAATGATATTGTAATTCGTAGAGAAATCCTTAGTAAAGGATATAAGATATTCTGACAAATTTGAAATAGTTAAAATCTTGTGACCATTAGGTTGATTGACCCTGACAAAGCGGTGTAGAGGAGTCCATATGGATTGAGTCCAAATGAAAATGTAATTGTACGCAAACCTATAAATTAATTGCCAAGTTGTAATATCGTTCGACTTAATTGATAATCGTGAGTTAAATGCCAGCACGGTCTGTGATAGATTTGCGTTAAGGATAAGGATATTAGTTATCAAATTGCTAGACTTAGGGTTATAAAATATTTTACGTTGTTTATTGCGTTGTATTGTTTGGATATGACTAATAAAGTGCGTTTGTAACACATGAGGAGCAGTACGTGTATGTAACAATGCCGTTTTGCCTCAAGAACGCTCCTTTCGTTTTTCAGCGAGCCGTATTAAACGCTTTGGGAAATTTAGCATATACCTATGATGGTCTACATGGATGATATTATCATAGTATCATCAACTATAGTAAGGTCGTTTTGGGGGTACTAACAGAGACTAGATTTTCATTTAACATTTCGAAGTGTGAGTTCCTTAAGACCACGGTGCAGTATCTGAGGTACGAGACCTAATCCGCAGAAGATCTCAGCACTAACTTCTCTGAGACCGCCTTCAACATTTAGTATTGTGAGACAATTTATTGGATTAGCGTCTTATTTTCGAAAATCTATTTCTCAATTCTCTCAGGTCATGAAACCGATATACTTGCTAACTGCAACCAAAAACGTCTTTGGTTGGGATGACCATTTGAAAACAATTAAAAAGATAGTCATGTCTGTTCTATTCTCCCAAATAAGCCAGTACTGAAAATAAATGATCCACAATTTCCAATGGAACTACATACAGATGCTGGTTCTAATGGTTATTGTGCTATGTTAATACGTCGTTAATGGCGAATTCATGTAGTGGAATTCGTTAGTAAGAAAACCTTTTCAGCACCCTTGTTGGGTCAGCTAAGCATTTTCGACAGTATTTGATTGGCCGTGAATTCGTTGTGTATACGGATTATAATTCCCTGAAAGCATCAAGAACAAAGATGGATCCAAGGCCAATAGTACTCCGTTGGTGGGCGTATTTACAATATTTTGACTTTACGATAGAACATAGAGAAGAGAAGCGCATGGCGCACATACACGTAAAGAGAAAAAATAATAAATGCAAATGGGTTCCCTTTAAACTCTTTTGACCGCTGTCGAATCGGGCCCCCGCTTATGGTGGAATGCTCTTGGCGAGGTACAACTTGATTTGAATTGCACAGTTAATAGTGTAACCAAAGCAGGTCCTTACCGATAGCAGGTCCTTTACGACTCCTAAGCGATAGTTTAGGGAATTTATCCCGCGCCAGCCTCGGTGGTAAAATTTGATTAAAAGCGTGTTCAGGCTGGACCTCACTCTCCTTGTTTAATTATTAATTTTCTCCTGAAGGCGGAATAGGTTGTGGTCACGAGGCAATGGAGAATCTTCTGACATATTCATGGGGGAAATAAAAATCTTGTCCAGGCCCTAGAGATATGCGGCCTGGCCTCCGACGACAGCGGATTTGGTTGGCCTTTTCGGAGAATCCCAAAAGGTGAGGATCAGACTAGAACTAACTCCCCTGGACCGTCCTTGGATATGAAAGATTCACCACTTTGAATATGTCACAAGAGTAATATTTTTAAGTTTTCACATCCGTTTTTTTATGTTCCCCTTTTAATTTTTTTCTTTTTCGGCTTTTGCCCTAACCAACCACTCTAGTGAAACTCTTTGATCGATTTGACCTTCATCTGTCCTCCAGGAACAGTCCTGACTCCGAAACCCTCTCTCGGATTTGAAAAGCCGGGCTAACGATCTTCTCATTAGTTACCCGCTCCATTAACCGGTTGAGGGGAAAAATTCCCAACATCCTTGTCGCCGTGATCCAACACTATATCGAACTCCCCGACTTATCGATAAACCACTAATTGCAAGACACCCCAGCCATAATATTTGGTCTTTTTAATTTCATTTGGCTTGGTTGCAAAATATTAGTATTCAATCGACCATGGTTAATGTTTATTGTTCACGCCACCGCACGGTGGGAATGAAATTTCTAAACCGTCTAAAAAATAGATTTTGTGAATTTTCGATGTGGAATATTCGATATGGAATATTTCAATATAATAACATAAAGTTATTTATGTAGCAGTTAAATCAATAGGAAAATTTAGCCCCAACTTGCCCTTAATTAATTATTAATGCTTAGTTAAGAAAAGAAAAAAAATTTGCAAAATTTATAAAACTTGATTCAGAAGATTTTTGTCATTAAAGATGAATCAAAAAAATATCTTAACGTAATAATCACATAATCTTTTAGTTCGATTGACATATCTATAGAAACAACACATTTTTTCATATTAAAACCTTTTGAACTTTGACTTCGAAATTAACCCCCTTCCACGCGAAATAGCACAAAAAGATCATCTTAGACGATAATGTTATTAAATCTCTTGATGATTAATAAAACACTGTGCTAAATTTTTTATAATATCTCTCTTATGCAACTACGTAGGACACATAGATTTAGAAAGAGAAGCAGCACCAGACTGGCGCCATTAAATTTGTGAAAACTTATAAAAATACAAGAACAAAGGCATAGTAAGATGAACAGGATCATTCATGAGACCTATGCTTGAACAAACCGTTTGCAGCTCAAAAACAGTGACGAATTTTCGCCTATACTTGAAAAACATAAATAATTAAAAAATTCAAGGAATTTTTTTTGCCAAATAATTAAGAAAATGATTGAATTTGCGGTGTCTATTCGTATGACATTATTTATCATTTCGGAAGGGACATAAAGTTGGGGTACACTCGTCGGTGACAGACGGTACACTACTCCGTCTCGCAGTTCGAAATCTGCTATTTCGTGTTTCTCCAAATCATCTCGGAGTTTGACAATCTCAGGGTCACGGTTCTGCGTTAACTGCAGTTGGAAGTCGAGGTTTAAATCGTCAACGTATGCGGCAGTCTCTATTCTGCTCAGAGCATCGGCATGGGGCATACTAACCCCCGAGCGGTGTACAACAGTGTAGTTCTAATTTTCTAACAGCAGGGCTCAGCGAGCAGTTTTAGCGGATTATCCACCGTTTCTCAGTGTTAACGCCAGGGAATTACAATCTGTAATGATTTTGAACGGGATGAAATTAAAGTACGTTTCAAAGCGTAGACGATTGCTAACGTCTCTAGTTTATAACTATGTAGTTTTGATTCGGCGGCGGAGGCTGTCTTAGAGAATTAGAACACTGGGTGAAGTTTACCGTCGGTTTGTTTTTGGAGGAGCACTGCTCCAAAACCACTTAAACTAGCGTCACAGTGTAACTCTGTTTCAGACTTCGGGTTGTATATGGACAATCAGTTTCGACTTCAGGGTTCGGAAGGATTTTGGACTCTCCTCGGAGAAGACAGTCGGGACATCGGATACGCAATCTTGGCGAAGCCAGATACGAATCGGCTCTCTAATTCCTTGCTATCCCTTGGGGTGGGCAAATTACTTATCGCCTGGAGATGAGCTGGTTTAGGCGTGATACCGGCAGAATTGGCTAAGTAATCCAAGTACTCTAGTTCTCTATACGCAAAACGGCATTTGACCAGCTTGAGGCATAGCCCGTTCACTCTTAACGTATACAGTATTTCCTTTAGTACCTCAAGATGGGTGTCAAAGTCATGCGATGCGACCAGGATATTATCCATGTATGTCACCAGTTGACCTCGGCTTCTAAATTTCTTAAGTACAAAATAAACGAATCTAGCGAACACGGAAGGGCAATTACAGACTCCGAAGGGCATGCATACATATTCAAACTGTCTATCAGGGGTTACAAAGGCAGTATATTTGATTGAATCTGGGTGCATTTTCACATGGGGGAATCCGTTCCTTAAGTCCAAGATAGTGAAAAACCATTTACCACCCAGATGTTCGACGGAATCATCTAACAGGGGAATCGGAAAATGATCCCGAACAGTAATTTTTTTCAACAGCCGGTAATCTACACACATTCTCAGGGTGTTGTCTTTTTTTACGTACGGGGACAATCGCGGCAGCGTAAAGAGAACTACTGTGGTGAATAACGCCAACTTTTAAGAGATCCTCAAATATCTCATGCACCTTGATGCGTTCGTGGTGCGACAGACGGCGGTAACGGCAGAAAGTGGGAGTTTGGCTAGTCAGTTCTATTTTCATCTCATAATTCACGGTCTTAACTAAATCTAGGGAAACCTGTACATATGCAGTGGAAATAATAGACTTTAAGTCTGCGGTTTGCTCTTCCCGTAAAGTGGGCTCTATATCAAAGTCTGACTCATCGACAGCAGGGACCTCAATGGCATTTATAGCCATAAGTGCATCGTTCAGTGTTCCGGTAACAAACATTCTTTTCCATATTTCTTGTCTTTCGATTTACAAAGAATAATGTTAGTTTTGTACAGAAGATTTATGCCTATAATCATCGGCAGTTCGGTTGCGTTGTTCGGCAAAACTTCAAACGCATTTATTGTCTCAGTACTGAGGAAGTGAACAATACAGTGGACTTGACCCAGTGACAGAAGTTGACTATTTCCTAAACCACGGCGGTTCAATCTACTGGGGCTAAGACGGCAGTTGGGGGGGACTTCAGATTGACGTAGAAAACTCTTCGGCCTGCCCGAATCGAGGAGTGAGAACATATTCATAAATTTTCTATCTTGCACTTCATCACAAACAAAAGCAACACTCACCAGTTGTAAATGGTTTAATCTACCTTCCACATCATTGGTGTGGTGGCGGCGGCAGTTCTAATCCGAGACGGGCAATTTTTATAAATGTGGCCTACTTGGCCACACTTAAAACAGGAATTTGGTGGTCTGATCGGTTTCGGGCATTGGTGTTTATAATTCTCCCATCCCGAGCAGTTGAAACATCGGGTCTCACTCGTGGCAGGGCCTGAAGATCATTTACGGACGGAAAGGCAGTTCGCGTTGGCGTTGGCATTCAGCCAACGTACGAGCTGAATACAACATTCCGACTCTGGTAGAGTTGTCCGGCAGTCCGTCGATGATAAGATCGACGAACTCGTTCTCTGGAATCGGAGCACTCATTGCAACTTCTTGCATGTCGATTGCAAATCTCAAGCATACCTCCTCGATAATTCTCGGAAGATTGTTTTGAGTTCTCCGTGGCTGTGCACAGACACGGAAGCGGGTACTGCAGCGGTAGGCATGGAAGCAGTAGGTACGACAGGAGCAAACACAGCAACGGCGTTAACGGCAGCGGCGGGCACAGCAGTACCGGGTACTGCAGCGGCAGGTGCGATAACGGCCGTCGTAGACGCAGGACATGTGACCTGCAGTATAGCCGGTGAAATTTCACAAAGTTTGGCGGCAGGCGACGACAGCGCTGATTCTTCACTGCCTCATGTGGCGGCGACCAAGAAAGCGTACAGTCGGCGAATTTGCCCGACTGTAGCTGACGGCAGCATCTCAACTCCGCTTGCGCGCAGAGCTCTAGTCATCTCCTCTTTAGTGACTCCCATTATAGAGCTGGTCAGGACAAATTTACTTAAACTAAGCATAAATTGTCAAAATTGGTGGCGTGCACATTTATTTCCGGGTAGTTATCCCACTTCTATGATGTAAAACGCTAGAAAGAAACGTCGATGGATTGTTAGTTCGCTTATATAGAAACTTTTTTTTTTTTGGCAGCTGGTGCGTCTAGCTCGTTCAAGCGTCACCGGAAGAGAAAAAAGCTCACTTCCAGTGTGGCTTTAGGCTACATCTCGATATTTTCCACATACTGACTTAATACTAACAATCGATACTTAAAAATACTGACAGCGATATATGTGTAGATATCTAAAATTAATGGAACATATTTATAATTAATGACATTTTACACTTTTATTATTATTTTTATTTTTAAGTTTTAAGTATAGGTATTAAGTATTATCATTTTAAGAATTTAGTTTGTATTGGAGTTTGGTAAAATATTATGATTTGTTACGGATGTTATGCAAAATATTTGTTTGTATGACAGTATATCATTTATTTTTTTGTATTATAAAAATAAAATAATACACCATGTGTCTTTTTATTCGATAGTATCAACATTCTAGATATTACACTAAAGTTTATTACTCCAACTAGGAACAAAGTTACAGATTTATGAGATCGTACGCACGGATCTGTCGCACTGTGCGACGGAATGAAGGCGGTCACCGAATGCTTTACCAACAATCACGTAACATTTTGCAAACTGGCTAAGCATGACACATGCGCTCGCGGAATACATTCATGGCAATCAGCTATATTCCGTACGAAGCGCAGTCTTTTGGAGCCCATTACAAGGGTAGACAAGGGGATAATTATTGGCAATAAGCTTACAAGCATCAGCGTAGATGATGGCCCCACGTTACACACCAACGGAACTCATCTTAAAACGTTTGAGAAAAGCGCTCTGATAAACGGGACCATGTACCTCAACCACAACAAGGTCATAAGCAAGGTTCCTGGCGTTCCGGCTTCCTCTTTGTTGCATATAACGGGACACGATCATGTGTTAAGTCTACGTCTGCCACAGTTAATGAATGAACATAACCTAAACGTCATCCAGGAGCAATCTGTGCAGCAGCAACGTCGGTGTGACGAATTTCATATAAACATAAATATGCTGACACAGCGTCTGACCAAGATATGCCTTGCATATTTACTTCTTATGTATTTAGTTTTAGATTCATATTCCCATTTATGTACTTAGGTTTAGTTCTCTTTTATTTCCTTCAACATATTCAGTTTTGTATAACCACTTAAACAATAAAGACACATTAGTCCGGCACTTGGCCGTAACACATTTTATAATCTTTAATATATTGTTGATCCACAAGGACGGTGATTCAGATACCTAATCGTATCTCACCCTAATCAACCTAAATCATCTCATGAGTTGGATCCTATCAGCGGCAACGGCATGCACTTCTGACCAAAATTAAAAGACCCTATATCACATAACCCTCACAAAAGAGCACGTGTAAAGCATCTACGCCAAATCGGTGTTCAACGCAAGTTGTACAGACTTTAAAAGCACATTTAAAGCTTTTAATGATCAGAACGATTTTTAAAGACTTACGCACACATTAAGCCTTTGCCGATCGCAGCAAGCGTGACAAAAATTATCCAGTTGTTCAAATGAAATATATATATATTTAGAAGTCATACATACAAACATCTCACTAAAATTTCATATTGAATTCGAAATACCGTACAAAATTATTATAACCTAATTAAAGTCGTCAATAGAAAATATGGTAATAATATAAAAAACACCAAAGGGCCGGGGCTAACTTCGACCGCTTCCAAGTTTGTATACCCTTACAACTGTTTTGGTAACTGTTTCCTTGATGGCTATATAAAAGTGGAAAAACGTTTTATCTAAAAATTTAAATGTATGCGATAGAACGGATTACAATCTATATGATATAGTCTATAGCTATATAGCTATATGATATAGTAACCCGATCTTTATCAATTTCGGCATAGTCATTAACAGATATATTAAACTAACATATGTTTTTTATTTATTTATTTATTTAGAGCTAACTTATAATTGAAATTATAGGCTAGCGTGTGTTTTTTTATGGCTATGGCAGCGTTGGCCTTCAGCTCCTGCTTGTCTAGGTCTAGATATGTACAAAGATATTTACATAGATTGTTTTCTTGGTTTTAATTTAGTGTTAACTTATTGTATGTGTGAGTAATGTTAATGTTTTATATGTTGTGGTACAGGTTTGTGTTTTTTAGGTATTGTAGAATTTTTTGCGTGTTTGTGGGTGTGAGGTTTGAGAGGCATTGAAGTGGGTTGGTGTTATTAAATATTGCAAGTCTTTGTGTTTCGAAGAAGTTGCAGGATACGAGTATGTGTTCTATTGAGATGTTTTGGGTGCAATCCTTGTGTGTCCGAGTCTAAGTCTTGTTATTTAGATTTGGTCTTTGCGTGCAATAGAAAGTGAGTTGTTTTTGAATAGGTCGTAGCTGTTGTGTTTACTGTGATTTGTATTTTTGTACAAGGTGGAGGTTTCTGATAAATAGCTGTGTAGTTTAGATTGGTGTGTTTTTTAATGCATTTCAGTATGTCTTTTATGTTATAGTTGTTTTTAATTATTAGAGGTTCTTTGGCTGCATTTTTGGCGGCGGTATCAGCCTGTTCGTTTCGTAGTATTCCTACGTGTCCGGGTACCCATAGCAGTTTAAATTTTAGGAATGTTGCTTGTAAGGTGTTGCGTATGAGTGAGCTGTAGTAATAGTTATTTGCGTTGTATATTGCATTTATGGCGGATAAAGAGTCTGAGCATATGCAGTATTTTCCCTTTTTGTTTTTGAAAATTTCTAGAGTTTCTGCGATTGCAATCGTTTCGGCAGAAAAGACAGACGAGTAGTGTGGAAGAAGGCTCGACTAACATATGTTAAATATATATACATATGAAAACAATCGCATCAAAAGTAACGAAGTTATTGACAAAAGTCATTGTTTTTGATCGATCGTTCCTATGGGAGCTATATGATATAGTCACCTGATCTTGATCAAATTTGGCACAGTTTAATAGACTAATAGACTAACCAATATTAAATTTCACGACAATAGAGAAAATAACGAAGTTATTGAGAAAAGTCACTGTTCGTGACTTTGCCGTTTGTATGGGAGCTATACGATATAGTGGTCCGATCCGGTTGAATCCGAGATATACAAGTAGTATATACAAGCCTACATGCAAAATTGCAGCTCTGTAGCTCTAATGGTCTAGGAGGAGTTTGCGTTGATCCAGACGGACGGACGGACTGACATGGCTATATGAACTCGTCTCGTCGTGCTAATCAAGAATATATATACTTTATATGGTCGGAGATGCTTCGTTTTATGCAATACACACTTCTGACCAAAATTAATATACCCTTTTTGCAAGGGTATAAAAAACAAGAAAATGGCCTCCAATGGCCATAAATGACAACGATTTTTATTCCTCGTCGCCCATGTCACTTCGCAGTGTTTGCAAGTGAAATAACTTGCTTGCATATCAGCGCACTTCGAATGAACTGGACGCTTGCACACATTGCAATTGAGAGTGCCCCCGGTCAATTTCTTCGGCAACAGCTTTAGGCAAATGATGCAGAAATCTGTTTCTTCATCAGATGATGGTGATGTTGGGTTGACGCGCTTGGCCGCTCGTGATGGTGTTGCTCGCTTCGTTGTTGCCTTCTTCGGTGTTGGCGTCTTCCCCCTTTGTCTGCCCTTTCCTTCAAAACAGCACGAGCTTCTGGAGAGGTCAGTTCAGCACTTTGCATCGGCTTTCGGCCACGATTCGAAGGCTTTTTTGGAGTAGCGGCCTGAAGAGGGCCAATCTCATCCAAAACCGATGAACATTTAATTCCCAAACATTACTTAATCAGTGTTTTTACCAAATGAAACATTCCCTATCGAGATCTTCTAGAATATTCTAGGACAAACTGGTCTCAATATGTAAATTTTCTTTCCTTGTTTTCAAACAAAAAAAATGTTGGAATTTGACAATTTTACATAATCCAAGTGCAAAAAAAATGGGACATAACTGGGCACCCCAGCTGAGTCATATCCGCGACTTTTCAAAGTTTATACTTTATATGTATGTATATTTTTTATAGACACTACATGATAACATAAATCCTTATAGAATCACAAAATATACGGAAAATACAATATTTTGTTGCATTACACTCACCTTTTCACTGTAAATTTCACAAAATTTTGGTACTTTAAAAGAAATCAAAATAACTTTTTCGCAAGATTTTCAACACGATGTTTGGTACGCGTATATACAATGCTATTATTAACGTTGGTGTCTGTCCAAAAACTGCAGAACGTCTAACGCACATGATTTTCAGGGGTCAAACTGTCATTTAATATCGCATTTCAAAAATATTTGAGAATGTCACAACTGTGCCTGAGTCACAGCTGGGCCCTCTCCCCTATGTATATGTAAAGAGTTGAATGACAAACGACGAAAATATAACAGTTAGGTTCTTTATTATTGTACATGTGCGGGTACAGTAATTATTTGATTAAATACTTGCGATTTTATTCCAATGATTCCAATTTATGATGTCATCCTTCTTTAATAAATGTCCCAACCGGTCTTTGATGATTGATTGCATCATGCAATCCCTTTTCCTTTTCGGAAACTTCTGGCGGCTTAAGAAATTATGAAACGACGAATTCAACTTGGTTGCAATTGAACATAAACTTATCTATAAGCAAGTTTCCGTTATGTCACGGTCACCAAAATGTTGGTCAATTTTTAGGCCAGTTAATAATTCGCTCGACGTTACTAGATTCGATGCCTTTTAACTTCCCTTGCCTATGTAGTTCCACAATGTTCCCGAAAAGATTGGACGACGTTATACAGTTTGTACATTTATTTGCGTCCGTCGCATTCGAGTTCTTGGTACAGTAAATTCTTAAAGTTATGTGCTACGAGAGAGAGCAATTCAAAGTACAATGTAAAGAGAAAGGCAGAAAGAGGTCAATTAATAATGCTAGATTAACAATGTAAAGAGAAAGGCAGAAAGAGATATATATCTAGAAAATATTGCTAGATTAAATTCTCTTTAGGCTTGCGATATATTGATAGTTTGGTTCTTTAATATAATGGTTAATATTTCAAAATAATTAAATTAATGAGAATTGTGATTATTAAAAGACTGTGGGAAAATAATATTTAAGAGGTTGACCAATACTGCTTAATGGGCGCAAGTAAGACTAGAAGAATCAGCACGAAAATAAAAAATGACACAAATATCCCATAGACGCCTAAAAGACCCTTGCGTAGACCGGCATACTAAAATGGAAAATAAGTTTAAAGTTTGAAAGTTTACTTAATTTGTCTATTTACCGGTGCATCTGTTGCAACGATTATACCGTTGCGCATAGTTTCTTGATGATGAGACATATCACCCATTTGAAAGGCATTTATTCCTTGATTTAGTTGTCTGTCCGAAGCCGCTCCGGCGATCTGTAATAAAATCCTTAGTAAAGTTAAATATGTCCTAAAATCGCATTTTGGTAGGCTATATTTTGATAATATCCACTTCGTGGAATCCGAAATTTTTGGGAATATGTAATTTTTAACCTCAAAAATAATTTTTTTTCGCCAAGAAATGGTTTTAAAAACAGTGATTGAAATTATTAATATTGATCGATGTTAAGTAAAACGGATTCCGACATGGAGTAACTTATAGTGTGTAATTCGTTTATTTAGAAAAATTCACACAGTTTTAAAATTTTCAGTTTACAATGCTAAAATGGCGCGAATAAAAGTCCGATGTAAAAACTATTTATTGAAAAAAACAGTCCATGTGCCAGAATTAGACGGTTCAGAATATTATATCATATAGCTTCCATACAAACGATGAAATTAACAATCATAAATGAAAGTCTAAACCAATCAACATTGTTGGTGGTACAAAAAGTTTTTTTTATAAAACAAATTATTTAGTATTAAACTATATTTAGATTTTTTCGAAAAATCGATTTATTTTATATAAAAAAAAATATAGCTTTGTAACAGTAAATTATATCTAAACGTATTTTTGATCAATAGTTGGACAATGAACGTTTCATTTAAGTGCTCATATGACGGGATACGAGCTCCCGATCACGATATATGAAGGATTAAAAAAAAGCAGAGGGCCGGGGTTAACTTCAACCACGTCAAAGTTTGTATACCCTTTCAACTGTTTTGGTAATTCTTTCCTTACCCATAGCCATCAAAGTGTTAAAAAGGTTTTATCCAAAAAGTCTAATGTCTGCGAAAGAACGGCCTTCAATCTTAGCATAGGATATAACGAACTTATTGATGAAAGTCACTGATTTCCACCGATCGTTTCCATGGGAGCTATATGATATAGTCACCCGATCTTGATCATTATTAATAAGAACACAAAACTGACAAATACCAACTTTTATGACAATAGCTATAAAATTAATGAAGTTATTGAGAAAGTCACTGTTCGTGACTTTAATGTTTGTATGGGAGCTATATGATATAGTCACCCGATCATGATCATATTTGGCACAATTATTAATAAGAACACAAAACTGACAAATACCAACTTTTATGACAATAGCTATAAAATTAATGAAGTTATTGAGCGTGACTTTGACGTTTGTATGGGAGCTATATGATATAGCGGTCCGATCCGGCTGAATCCAAAATATATACAACGCCTGCAGTATATACAAGCCTACGTGCAAAATTGCAGCTCTGTAGCTCTTACGGCCTCGGAGGAGTTCGCGTTGATCCAGACGGACGGGCGGATATGGCTATTTGAACTCGTCTCGTCGTGCTGATCAAGAATATATATACTTTATATGGTCTGAGATGCTTCGTTCTATGCGTTACACACTTCTGACCAAAATTAGTATACCCTTTTTGCAAGGGTATAAAAATACGCCGATTAGCCACCCTAAACTAAATTTTAAGCGATTTCAATCCTAAATGAAAATATTATTACTAATGATTGGTCTTATATGTACAAATGTAGAGATATGAACCCAGTTGTTCGCTTCTTTTATGATACTCTGAATTCACTTTTTGCTGTATTTGAAGGTATTCATCTTGGCCCTCTGCTTTTCACGTTATTCATTAACGATTTTTATAGTTAAGTTCTTTTTACTTGTTGGACCTTTTTTGGAGTATGGGTCTTGCATTTAGTCACCTCAATATGAGTCGCACCAGACTAGACTTGAATCCGCTCTTGCTATTGACTCGCCTACGATATTGGCTCAGGGTAATCTGTCGGTACCATTTAGACGGATCGCAATGTCAATCTGCCCTCGTATCCTACTAGACTTCTTTTGATTACCCTTCCTTCCTTAATTAACCGTAGAATTATGCTTGGTGTTTTTTTATACACAAGCTCCTAAATGGTGTTGTTGACTCGCCTGAGATATTGGCTTAAGTTAACCTTTCGATACCATGTAGACGGAGTAGACATTCTATAATACCTTTAACCCTTAGTCGTTGCTCTTTTAACTGTGCCATGCATGAACACTTTAAGGTCCTCTGCTCTGATTATAACCTTCTATACACTGTAATCTGGGCAGAGGCTTCTATTACTATACTTAAAAAATCTATACATTCTTATTTGGTTCAGAGATAGCTATATTATTTTGTTTGTCTGTTTTTTCTAATCTGTATTTGTCCAAAAAAATTCAAAAAAAAAATCCGTTTGGATGTTTAATGCTTAAAGTTCAAAAATTATTTAAAAAGATGGTAGACAATTTCTGGGTCTAATATACATATAATACATTTTACTGCATTCATTTTTTTACTTACAGAAAATATTAGATGGGCCAAACAATGGAATACTACAAAAGTAACCAAAATCCAATCCGTCCATTCGGGCAGCTCAGACTTCGCAAGATTTACTGAGAAGAAAATGGCCACAACTGTAAAGCAAATATAAAAGTTAAAGGATACTGCTCTAATAAAAAGTAAAGCCGGTAACTTCGGCTTTTCCGAAGCAGGTGCACCAGCAGAGCTGCAGCAAAGTCGAGTCAACTAGTCCAGTAAAACAGCCAATTCGCATTGACGACTGCACTTTATTAATGGAATATTATTCAACTGAGATCAAGAAAAATACAAAAAACTAGGTGGGTAAGTTTGTTCAGTTACAGACGGACAAATATGTGTTATATTGTCGCATCGTCTTTTTTACGCTGCAAAAATATAACTTATATTATAATTTCCTTTGGGGTCTTATTATGTTATATGTTTAAAGAAACTTACTTGCCAATGTGTGACACACATTTCCAACCAACCAATGAAACCAATTAAAACATGGTCGGCTTTCATCATTCGGTCCTGGACGAAAAAAAGCTCCAATTGGTTGTATAAAGCATAAAATAAGCGTCATTAGTCCCAGTATTGAGTGAGCATGCCAGACAGCTTGTTTTAATTCCACCCAAATAGAAACAAAGCCAAATACAGTTAATAGCCATGTAGTTACCATTAATAACCGATGCCAAGTAAACCATTGATCTTTCCCACAGCTCTGATGGCCCACCCATGTGTGCTTAAAGTACCGAGCGAATATTACACCCAGCGATGCAGTGCCTATCCAGGCAGAAATCATAAATGCTCCATGAAGTCGGACCAAGACCATTTTGCTACCACCTAAATCCTGGACTAGAGCCAAATTAATGCGATTACCAGATGGGGAGCGTGCTATATCATGGAAGCCTATGCCACTATCCTTTAAGGTAGTTCCTGAAGCTACAAGTAAGTGATATTTGTCATTCCTTAAGTCAAAAGTGCGACCCTGAACGGTTATTAAGGGATCGCGCTGCACTTTGCAATATATAACACCATCCACAAACGAAGCATTTATAAGACGAGCAGAATTTTGGAACTGAAAAAAAAACAAAGTCTTTTATAAATATTAAAACATTGTGCCTTTGGGGAGTGTTCTTTAGTCAATCTTTTATCTTTTGGTGTAAGCATTATTGCTATGATTTGCAACGAATAAATAAATGTATCGCTATTTTCACTACAAAAGCCTAAAAAAATTGATCAATTAGTTGACTCTAAGTTCAATTGATCTTTATGATAATCTTTTAAAAAAGATTATTATTATTATTGTTATTATTATTATTATGAAAGTATAGGCTATAGTTGTAATCTATCAACCTAACTATATTTTACAAGCACTGGCAACTAAGGCCTTCGGCTTGGACGAAAACTACATCCATTACATTACTAGACTGGGATTCGAACCCGGATCCTTGTGGTTCAGTTGATTAAATGACTGGGCCACTTAGAAAACTCATTTACCAAGGTCTGCTTTAAAAAGTAATGTAAGTATTAATTCATTATAAAATGTCAATTCTTAGCTAAGGAGTGAAAAAGAGTGACGATTTCATTATTATATTTATTTAAAATTTTTTGGTTTTTAACTTGTGTAATGGACTTTCAGTATTTAACTAAACGACAACTCATCAAGATTAATAAGAAGAAGTATGTCAGAGTACGAAAAAGTCTTCCAATCAAGACTGCGTAACGCGGAATTACTTCTGTACCGATGCAATACTATGCAGGTAAACATCATATTGAGGGTTCCACACTGGCGAGCCATATTCTAGAGTAGGGCGAACTAACGAAGTGTATAAAACTTTTGTTACGTAGGTGTCATTAAATTCTTTGGCCCAACGTTTAATGAAGCCAAGAAGACTGCGTGCTTTATTGACAATTGAAGATATAAGAATATTAAATGAAAGTTTTGGTTCAAACATAACGCCAAGGTCTTTGAATGATGGCACACAATATAACAGAACAGACTTAATAGAGTAATGAGCTAGGAACGGAGACAAACGACTGAATATCATAAATATTAATATACTTTTATATATTATACCCTTTTTGCAAGGGTATAAAAATTCAATTTGATTAAATGGTTATATTATAAATCGTAAATTAGATAGGTATGGTGTCTCTTCTGCTGCCATTGAGCATAATAAATTCTCATATTATGATCAAGATTCGAATGGAAAATTGTCAATTTTAGCAAAATGCGAGAAAGAAAACATACAAAAAAATATCAAAGAAGCTAACTTCGGCAATGCCGAAGTTTATATACCCTTGCAGTCCTTGGCAATAATTTTTTTACATTTTGAAATTTCTTTCTTTGCAACTCAATTCATCAACACACGAACAAAACATTCAAATTATTTCTCTTTTTACTACAAATTTTTAAGCAAAGCACAACACGCATACACATACATACATACGTTTAGCGCTACGTCTGTGTGTGCGTATGCATGTGCTCTGTTTGATTTGCTGATGACGTAGAACCGATTTGTATTGACTGTAACTTGTGTTCTATTTATCCGATCAAATTCAAATTTTGGGATCTGAGGTTTTATGTCAAATTTTATTATATTGGAAAATTTCATGGGGATACTCCAATTTTTGAAAAATTTTTGTTCTACAGCTATATGATATAGTAGTCCGATCCTGACAATTTTCATACTTTATCATCTCCCGGCTAAAAGTAGCTTAAATATGAAATTTCACTCGGATAGCTCTTAAGATGCCAGCGTGAATTTAATTTGCACAGACGGACGGACGGACGGACGGTCGGGCGGACGGACGGACGGACGGACGGAAGGACGGACAGACGGACATCGCTATATCGACTCAGCTTCTCATGCTGATCAAGAATATATATACTTTATGGGGTCGGAAACGTCTCCTTCTGTGCGTTACAAACTTCTGACCAATTTTATAATACCCTCTGCAAGGGTATAAAAAGGGGTCAAGATTCGATTTTTTTTTACATTTTGTCTTAAAGCTCGGGAACGGACAGGCTAGATGTCTTCCCAACATTTGTAGTTTTGTCAATTCTAAGCAACTTTGCTGAAGAAATTTTGTAAAAATATCAAAGAAGCTAACTTCGGCAATGCCGAAATTTATATACCCTTGCAGTCGTTATTTAGAAATTTCTTTCCTTGTAACTCAATTCATCAACACACAAACAAAACATTCAAATTAAGTATTTCTCTTTTTACTACAAATTTTTCTTCCATCATTCCGTAAGCAAAGCACAACACGCATACACATACATACTCGCGTAGCGCTACGTCTGTGTGTGTGTATGCATGTGCTCTGTTTGATTTGCTGATGACGTAGAACCGATTTGTATTGACTTAACTTGTGTTCTATTTATCCGATAAAATTCAAATTTTGGGATCTGAGATTTTAAATCAAATTCTATTATATTGGTAAATTTCATGGGGATACTCCAATTTTTGCAAAAATTTTTGTTCTAGAGCTATATGATATAATAGTCCGATCCTGACAATTTTCATACTTTATCATCTCCGGGCTAAAACTAGCTCAAATATAAAATTTCATTCCGATAGCTCTTAAGATACCAGCGTGAAGTTGATTTGCGCAGACGGACGGACGGACGGACGGACGGACGGACGGACGGACGGACAGACGGACGGAAAGACGGACATGGCTATATCGACTCAGCTTCTCATGCTGATCAAGAATATATATACTTTATGGGGTCGGAAACGTCTCCTTCTGTGCGTTACAAACATCTGACCAATTTTATAATACCCTCTGCAAGGGTATAAAAACGGAATATTTTAGAAGTTAGAAGCAAATGAAAAAAAGGACCTTTTGGAAAAAATGACAACTTTAATGAAAAACTTCCGCAAAAAATTTTGTATGAAACCATCGTGAAAACTTAAATAACTAAAGATGCAGTTCGATTCACAGGACCCGAAATAGGGTGAAACTATCGAATTTTGCCATGTCTTTTTCTTTTTTTTTGAAAAAAACTATCACAGTGTAATGATTATGGGGAATGAACTGATACTTTTTGGGTTCTGCCAATAAAATACGATTTTAACCAAACCAATAGTTTCGGGAAAAAGCCCATAACGTAAAGTTTCGTGAGAAGCACAGAACGATCAACCGTATCTAATGTCTTACTAAAGTCGGTTTAATGACAGTTTGACGCTTTTTACGGAAGCCATGGTGTACAAGGGTAGTCAGTTCTAAAAGGTTGGTAAGCGACGACCGACCTTTCATGAACATGCTGGCAAGGAGAAATAGTAGATCTGGATAGGTGTTGAAGGGAAGACGTAATAATTTTCTCAAACAACTTAGGTATTGCCGAAAGTTTGGCAATGCCACGGTAGTTAGAAATATCCGATTTGCTACCATTTTTAAAACGCGGAATAATAAAAGACTCCTTCCAAATATCAGGAAAGCTACAAGTCTAACTCGATATAAAGAATAATCGAGATAAAGGCTTAGATACGGAAATCTAACACATTTTAAGGATGCAACTAGGTATATTATCAGGCCTGGGTACGAAGGAAGACGTCATAGATGACAAGCTAGAGATAATACAGTCTTCAGTAATACTAGGAAAAAACATACAATTTAAATGTGGGATTGAGAAGGGATAGGGTGTACGATCCGAAGCAATAAGTCTTTTGAAAGAATTTAGCAAACAGATTTGCAATATCTGAATCATTATTAGCAGTCTGGTCATTAAGTCTGACGGTGGAAGGTAGTAAATTAGAGCGTCGCGACGCTCGTTGAGAATTAAGAAAGTTGTAAAATCTTATAGAATGTAAAATTCTTATAGAATTCAATCCCACATCGCACGATATAATTATTGTAGCATTGAGTATATAAGAGACAAAATTGAGATAACGCTACACAATAATTTGCATAATCAAGTCACATAAGGAACGCATTTATGAATTGGAGTCTCAAACCCTACAGCACCAACATGACGAAATAGCCGAAAGTACAGTTATGTTAAAGGAACTGCGCAACGATATAGAAGAAGCTAAGAAACTTCTAGAAAGTTTGAGAACCCAGTCGAAATCGGCGACGCCATACAAGAGCGAGACAGCAATAGACGGACCTACAATAAGAGAGTTCGGAGAGTGAGTGCGTATTAGAAATGGCAACAGCAACAGGGATGGACCACCAGAATAATGTAACCAGAATAGCTAAGCAGAAAATAAATAATTTGACTTATAATGTCTTCCAAACGACTAAGGAAATGCTGTTGGAGTATAATGGCAGATCAGCGGTACAAAACTGAATTCTAAAGTTAAATAATGTGTCTAAATTGTGTGATCTCAGAAAGAATAAACGTAATTTTCTTTGCGTTGGAAAAATGAAGGGCAATGCACTACAATGGTAACACACGCCTGCGTATATTGGAGCCAGTGGACAAATTGTTAGACGAGTTGGTGATGGCCTTTGGCTCGAAGGAATTTTTAGACTAATCTAAATACTATAATACTAATATTATTTTGAGAATAAGGTGAAGTTAGCCCAACACATTAATATTGAAGACGATGAGATGCTAGATTTCATTATAAAAGGAATTCCATTGGAGAGTATGCGTATACAAGCTCGTGTACAACGTTTTGGCAATCCAAACCGATTGTTAGAGCAATCTGCAATATCTGAATCATTATTAGCTGTCAGGTTATTAAATCTGAAGGTAGAAGATAATAAATTAGAGCGTCGCGACGCTCGTTCAGAATTAAGAAAGTTGTAAAATCTTTTGGGTTTCTTATAGAATTCAACCCCACAGCGCACGATATAATTATTGTAGCTGTTTAAGATTAAACATCGTGGTCAGCTGAAATGGCTTCACCAAATCAGATTGACCAAAGAAATATACAAATCGAAACATAAACAAAAGTAAGTCATAAAATTCATTTGACAATTATTGCTTAAAACCAAACACACATGCATCCGCACTCTGTCGACACTTAACACTTAAGACCACAACGACGAATTATCAAGTCGCCAAACGCTGAGCATGAAATATAAACAAATTTTAAGCCCCGCAGACGTGGGGCATTAGAATAAGCATTTTTTAAGAACATTTGTCGCCTCGAGTATCGAGCCTAGATTCTAAGAGTTCATTTATATATACAACAATTTTTCCAATAAAGTCAGTTCATATTTTGAATTTAACGAATGAAGACTGGGTTATTTTCCTTCTCTCCGGGAATCCCTATTCATTTTGTTCCTTCGAACCGGATTCATTTTGGTCCTTCGAAAAAAGGAACTCTGTAGTTTTCCCCCACTAGTGGTAAGAGACTCAGAGGGTGAATCAGCGCCTTTAAGTCTGAATCCTTATGCAAGTGTAAATGCTAAGATCAGCTAAAGGTAGCAAAAATAAAAAAACTCTGCTCTCCCCCACCAGTGGTAAGAGACAGAGTATAAAACAAAACAGCAAAATATTGCTTAATAAATAAAGAAAAAATAAAAAGTGCGTGCGACCGAGTTAAATAGAGGCAGTTTGGCTAGCCGAGCAACTGCAATAATTTCGGCGGCGGTAAAAAAAACCAGAGGGCCGGGGTTAACTTCGACCGCGTCGAAGTTTGTATACCCTTGCAACTGTTTTGGTAATTCTTTCCTTACCCATAGCCATCAAAGTGTAAAAACGTTTTATCCAAAAAGTCTAATGCTTGCGAAAGAACGGCCTTCAATCTTAGCATAGGATATAACGAACTTTTTGATGAAAGTCACTGTTTTCCACCGATCGTTTCTATGGGAGCTATATGATATAGTTACCCGATCTATACCAAATTCGGCACAGTCATTAACAGGTATATTTAACTATCAAATGTTTAATTTGAAATCAATCGCATTAAAAGTAACGAAGTTATTGACAAAAGTCACTGTTCTCGACCGATCGTTCCTATGTGAGGTATATGATATAGTTACCCGATGTTGACCAAATTTCGCACAGTTGTTTATAGCTAAATAAATGAAATTGACAATAGCTTAAAAAGTAACGAAGTTATTGAGAAAGTCACTGTTCGTGACTTTAATGTTTGTATGGGAGCTATATGATATAGTCACTTGATCATGATCATATTTGGCACATTTATTAATAATAACACAAAACTGACAAATACCAACTTTTATGACAATAGCTATAAAATTAATGAAGTTATTGAGAAAGTCACTGTTCGTGACTTTGCCGTTTATATGGGAGCTATATGATATAGTCACCCGATCTTGATCAAATTTGGCGCAATTATTAATAAGAACACAAAACTGACCAATATCAACTCTTATGACAATTGCTAATAAAATAACGAAGTTATTGAGAAAAGTCACTGTTCGTGACTTTGACGTTTGTATGGGAGCTATATGATATAGTGGTCCGATCCGGCTGAATCCGAGATATACAACGCCTGCAGTATATACAAGCATACGTGCAAAATTTCAGCTCTGCAGCTCCTACGGTCTCGGAGGAGTTCGCGTTGATCCAGACGGACGGACGGACGGACAGACGGACATGGCTATTTGAACTCGTCTCGTCGTGCTGATCAAGAATATATATACTTTATATGGTCTGAGATGCTTCGTTCTATGCGTTGCACACTTCTGACCAAAATTAATATACCCTTTTTGCAAGGGTATAAAAATAATTACAGAATTGGAGTGTGGCGTATTCGAAGCCCTAATATCGAAAAAAAAAGTTTAAGTTAAAAGTGTATATGTAGTTGCAAGTCGGCAACTACAAACAGCAACAGAGCAACAAGATAGTTGCAAAGAAGAGGCTGCTAATACGAGAAAATCTGGTGCGATAACCGGCACCGGTACCGCCTGAGCCCATAGGCCCTGGACAACAGCAGCTGAGCAACGTTAAAAAAAAAAGAAGTAGAATCATCACATGGCGGAATGGACACACATGGTCTGGAAAAAAAAAAACAACCCAAAAAGAAAATCCAGACCACACCAGAGAAGAAGTGCCCGGCGGACTGCCCTGGACCATTATATTCGCCATATTGCGAGTACATCTGTGTCAAGAGGACCAGCATTGGCGCTCCAACAGCCTGTGCGAAGACCAACACCGGCACCGTCTAGCGCGACAAGCTAGACACTGAGCAAAGAGATCTGAGAAACCAGCATCGGCGCCCCAACAGCCTGTGCGAAGACCAGCACCGGCACCGTCTAGCGCGACAAGCTAGACCCCGGAGCCAGTGCGAAGACCAGCACCGGCAACGTCTAGCGCGACAAGCTAGACCCGGAATGCAGTAGGATCGGTAGCGCTACAAAGAGCGCCCAACAATCAAATACATCATAAATTAAAATAATTTGCAAAAAAGAAATATGTTACTATGTTAAACTGAGCAAAAATTACGTTGCTCGGTCTAGAGTGTGGCCCGTAAAGCCACACGCCAAATAGACAGGAGATCACTGTGATGATCGAGTAGGGAAAGTAAAAAAATGTAAAATTAATTTAAAAAAAAAAAATTTTCATAATATTTATAAGCAAGTTGCCTGTTGAAGGGTCAATAATAATATAAAAATATATACAAAAAATATTGTCTGGACGTTGACAATGTTTTAAAGATAGAGGAATAAAATTTCTAGTAGGTCTACGGGCTACAGACTGGTTTAATAGCTCAGGAGAGTCTATTTCACCTATTAAAAGTTTATGAATAAAGATAGCACCAAGCATTACTCTACGATTAATTAATGAAGGAAAATTGATTAAAAGAAGCCTACTGGAGTATGATGGCAAATTGACATTGCGATCCCAATTTAGACCGCGAAGAGCAAATAGCAGAAATTGCTTTTGAACAGATTCAATTTTACTTTGGTGCGTCTCATATTGAGGTGACCATATGCAAGATCCGTACTCTAAGATAGGACGGATTAATAAAGTATACAGAAGTTTTGTTGTGTACGGATCGTCAAACTCTTTTGACCAACGTTTCACAAACCCAAGAATATTCATAGCTTTACTAACTGTAGCAGAAATATGAGGATTAAAAGTTAATTTATGGTCCATAAGAACACCTAAGTCATTGACAATATCTAACCGCACTAAGACAGTGTCGTTAAGATAATAAGTTGCTAAGTGCATCTATAAAAAGACATAACCTTACATTTAGAGCCGTTAAGGTTTAGTAGGATGGTTTCACACCAATTTAAAAGATCATTAAGATCCGATTGAAGTAGGCAAGAAGACGATATGTCTTTAAAACTGAGGTAAAGCTTAACATCATCCGCGTACATAAGCACCCGAGAATGTGAAGATCATTTATAAAAAGAGTGAATAGCAATGGACCCAAATAACTACCCTGAGGTACTCCAGAAGTCACTTGGATGGTCTTAGAAAATGAAGACTTAAAGAGGACCTTTTGTGTACGCTTAGGAAATATTGAAGAATCCAATCTAGCAAAAGTCTGGGGATGCCAAGTGCATTTAAAAGCAGAGTGTGATTAACAGAGTCAAAGGCCTTGCTGAAGTCAGTATAAATGACATCATTTTGCACGGCAGCCTTGAACCCTTTGATTGAGTGAGATGTAAATTCTAATAGGTTAGTAGTTGTCGATCTACGTTTTTTAAACCCATGCTGGGATGACGAAATGATTGAGCTACAAAAATGCTGTAATTGAGACATTATTATTTTCTCAAATGCTTTGGGTATGGCAGACAATTTAGAAATGCCCCTATAATTGGAGGCTTCGGACTTTTTCCCCTTTTTATGAAGAGGAATACTATATGATTCCTTCCAGATGGACGGGAAGGCGGAATAAGTAACGGGCAGTGTAAACAACTTAAGTATTGGCTTACATAGGGCCTCAGCGCAAAACCTTAATACGCAGCCCGGTATTCCATCAGGGCCAGGTGCATATATTGGTTTGACGGAACTAAGCACGCTAAGAACCGAAGTTTCTTCAAAGACAGGGTCTAAAATGCAATTAGACGATTGCAAGTGATAGGGATAAGGAGGATTTGCTTTATAAATCGAAGAGGAATAAGTTGGTTCAGCAAACATATCCGCAATTGCCTGATCATTGTCAGCTTTATTGTTTTCGAAAGACAAGACATTTATAAAATTGCTTAGGATCGCGAGAAAACCTAAGTTTACATCTCTGAAGATAATCCTTATAGCATTGTGAATTCAGCACCATAAAATTTGATCGAGCTTTACCGGATTTTTAAAATCTTTTTTAGCATCTCGATTTTACGTTCTTCAAGTTACATAGCTCACGTGAGAACCAAGGAGGTTTATCAGACCATCCTTGAGTCACACGCGGGACACAAACACCAAAGAACGACTCAAGAGTTTTATAGAAGACAGAAATGGCAGAGTCCATATCCGTGCAAGTATACAGATATGTCCAATCATTAGTTAACAAGAGTTTTTTAAGTTTAGTAAAGTTTGTCTTGCGAAAACATCGGTTTGGAGGCATCGAATTATTATATCGAGTCATAACCCCAAAAGGAAGGTCAATGGTTACATCCAGAGTTGGATGAAAGTTGTCTTCAGGGATAACTAAGGGATCAGTCCTGAATATAGCGCAGTTGGAAGAATCCAACACAAATACCAGATCTAGTGATCTGTTCCGATAATTCCGGACAGGATTTATTTGAGTTAGGGACAACTCAAACAGACCATCTATGAAACAATGTGACGAGGGTGGCAACAGTAATAAAGAATCATATGAGAGGGTCCAGGCAATCTCAGGTATACATTGGTATAAGTAAACATTACTAGCAATGTGATTGAGGAAGTAAAAGTGATTAGTAGACGATGGATGCCTAACCATGAAAAATTGCTCCAGCAGGGGTTTTTCTATTATCAGTACTACAGAGATAAAGTACATGAAGAGGTTTTTAAGATGGTTGCCAAAATATTAGCTACAGGAGAGTCAGAAAAACCAGGCACTAGTAAGTCAGTATTAGTTGAAGCAGAAGCAAATATGTCAGAAATGTTTGATGATAGCAAAGGAGAGTCGCGGGGGAATGCGTCCTCCAGTAAACGCTAGTGGTAACCACGAGATATTTATGGAGAGAGTCCGACAGCTCCAGGAATATTTGGATAGGGTAACCAAAGATTTACGCACTATAGATAATTCAACAGGCAATGAGGCATGCATAATATATATTAATAAGATCAATTATTAATGGGAGAGAGTACAGGCGTGCCACGTTGTGTTGAATGATGCAAAATTTAAAAATACTTTGGAGGATTTAGAATTCGATGTTCGAAATTCTGTATCCGTGTTAGAAATGAAGATAAACAATAAGGAAAGTAAGAATGAGAATGTAACCGTGAGAGGCGAACAATATATATATATTTTTATATTTATATATACAACAATTTTTCCAATAAAGTCAGTTCATATTTTGAATTCAACGAATGAAGACTGGGTTTTTTCCTTCTCTCCGGGAATCCCAGTAGCATTGAGTATTTAAGAGACAAGTCGCGAACCGATTTTTTTAAACCTTTTAAAATATCTCGATTTAATGTTACGGAGATTAGACATGACCAATCAAAAGAGCAAATAAGGTTGTCAAGAAGACTGAAATTTCTTTTACGAAAACATCGAACATCATCTAAAGAATTCAACTGGTATAGGGGACATTCAAGTAGGCTATCAAGAAAAACATGTTGAGATAAAGGAACTAAGAAAGAGTAATTATCATCAACCAGCAATATTAGGCAAGTTGAAATCTCCTAAGACTATAAAAAAATCGGGAACTTTAAAACGACTAAAAATGGTTTGCACAGCATCACCATAGTAGGTCATGATATCAGAAGCTGGAGGAATATGTGAGCAAGAAATATATAAGCTGATGTTGGAACATGTAACTTCGACGCAAATAAACTCAACACCTAAGGGCAGATCAATCGGCTAACGTTTGAACACAGATTCGAGTTGACAGCAATAAGTACTCCACCGCCACAACGACCAACACGATCAAGCCCATAATAAATAAGGTTATTAGAAAGAATTTCGTTGTCCAAAACAGACGAGTTGAGCCAAGTTTCAGAAAAAGCTAATATGTTAGCCGAAGAGGTTTAGCTTTTGCAGAATAGTTTCGAGAGCTTGGTAAGAAGTTCTCCTACATTTTGATAATGAATGCAAAGACTAAACGTTAGTAGTTTTTTGATGCAGACAGCGAATAAGATAAATTAGGAAGGTGTACAGTACACAGACAGGAGCGAATTTTGGGCGCAAACTCGTGTACAATTAAGCCTTTAAGCCAAAAATTAGGGTCTACAATAGCCGAGAAATACTCAGCACTGTAATTTTAAAAGAGGATATTTCGAGGCCTAGAAAAATTAAACTTTTAAATGAAAACGTTAGCAGGGCATATATTACCAATGTAAGCTGCGACAGATGTCTCAAAAGTATCTGGAGCAAGCCTAGAGATAAATTATTGTTTACGATCAAAGCAATACAGTCAATGAAGGCGGAGAAGTATTGGAATGCACGAGTGATTGGAGATTTTCACGCTGTCAACGACATTAGCCGTTGGGTGATCTATTTCCGATTTTTGAGAATCTTACCAAAAAAAAAATGTTGTTTTTGCTTTTTAGTCGTTTAGACCTGTTTTCAATTCTTAAGAAAATTTTTGAAAATGTTTATGGATTAATTTTTTTTTTTATTTATGCTTAAATTAAAAGTTTTGTTTTTTTTTCTAAGAGAGAGAAAAATTATCTCAACTAAGTCTTGCAGTGAGCCAGAGACAAAGAAATAAAAAAGAGTAGACATGCGTAGGCTTACAGCTTGAACAATGTTTAATTACTAAATCTATGCCTACGCATGTTTTTCTGCTCTGGATTTTTTTTTGTCTCTTCCTTCGGTTTGGTGAGACCAGTGTTCGGCTATTGTAAGTGGGCGTGGTCTCTAGTTTGGATACACCTCTTCTAGGAAGTGTGCGCCATATTGGCTGAATTTTTGCTGCTGCTTCTTTAAAGGACTTCTCTATTTTTTCTTTTTGTGTGTGTGTGTTTATTTATGATATCGTTTTTGTTTCTTTCTTTTTTTAATTCATTAAATAAAAATGGTATATACCTTCCGCGTTTGTATCGCAAATCTGTTAACTGTTAACAAAAAGCAAATTTGCACTCTTGTATTGCCTCTTACTGGGAATTCATCACCAGTTATATAAAAGTTTTATGATTGATTTTTGTTCAAAAAATATTCTTTTGCTTAACCTATGTTTACATATAAGTTAAGCCAAACGTCCAACCATCCGCCGAATCAAACCGCAAGATCAGCACTTTTGCAGTTATGTAAACAGTTCAGGCTAGGCAGAAAATATATTTGTATTTGGCTTAAGTTTTAGTCTTAATTAGAACTCCAAGAACACAAAACTGTGGCTTGCAATAAAGAACAATAATTAATGAACATTAATGTTCACAATCAATAAACAATGAATTATCTTAATTGGCGCCCAACAGTGGTACAAAATGAATGAAATTCTAAAAAAGAACCAATAAAAACAAACAAATAAAAAAGTTTATAAGTTCTAATTCGGCAGTGTTTTATTCTGCGAATTACTATTTTTCATAGTCGTAAACACGATTAGTAGAGTAAAATTATCTCACTAAAAAGTGAAATTTTCAACTCCATACAAAAATAAAAAAAAAGAAAACTTCAACAACATCGTGTGAAGAAAAAGTAATCACACATAAAAAAGAAAAAAAAAAGAATTAAAAAAAAATACAAATGAAACAAAAGACACGTCATCGGGCTGGTGACTGCAGCGGTGAAGTAAGAACCCAACTAAAGGGAAGAAATAAGAATACAAAAGACTTGCCGGCGGCAAATCAACGACTCCTATTTATTAAAAAAAAAAAAAAGTACACGAATAAGAATTTGTTGGAAATTATGTAAGTTAAGTGCCTATTTGCTGTTTACCATTTATTATCGTTACTTGAATGACAAAATACAAATATTTTTTGGGAAATTTAAACCATTTTTCAAAAAAGTGAGATTGCAAAAAAGTTACAATTGTGAAATTTTCTTTCCGACTTTATAAAAAATTAATAAAAGAGTTCTGTGTCTATGAGTGATTCAGAGGTTGATTTATTGTATCAATCATTTAAAAAGTTAAGGTCAGGTAGTTTAGGACCATATTCCTATCGTTTTATTTAGCAATTTTATTCAGGAAAAAACAATAAATAAAATGGATCCAGAACAATTACAACAAATTCTAACCGCCGTAGCCAGTGCACTGGCGGCACAGAAAATTGAGTTAGAAAACAAAATATCAAATATCACAAATGAAATTGAAAATATGAGAGTACAACTTCCCGCAGTATAAGCATACTGGGAAGTAGAATTTTTACCGGGTGTTAAGTGTGAGGAGGGTAAACAAGAGACATATGTGGCATGGCGGAAAGCTGCGCATGTCGCATATAAAATTTGTAAGCCATATGACGGAAGTTCTAAACACTATCAAGCGGTAGCGATCATAAGAATCAAAATAAAGGGGTCAGCAAACCCTGTATTGGCGACGTTCAATACTGTATTGAGTTTTAATGGAATTATTTACAGATTAGACTTTACATACGCGAACAAAAGACCTATATACCTGCTTGAACGCGAGATGGCCATGCTTACTCAGGGAAGCTTGTCTTTAGAAGAATATTATGAAGAGATTGAAAAAAAATTGGCATTACTCACAAACAAGACCACCATAACCCATGAGACATCATTGGCTAATTCCATAAATGATAAATATAGAGCGAACGCCCTATCTGTGTTCATATCAGGCACTACGAAAATAAACATAGATGCTTTGTTTGCGTCTCGCCCTAGGGATGTACCATCGGCCTTAGCATTACCTCAGGAGGTAGAGTATAACCAAGAACGCTATAGATTTGCAAAGAGCTATGCAAAAAGCCTAGAGGAGAAAGGCTGAGCAGAAGCCTCAAATAATGGGCAAGAAAACATATAATCACGAAAATCTTACGAAATATCAAAAATCTGAAACAGGGAGTTTGGTTTTTAACCAAAACTCAATCAGGAAAATAGCGAGCCGATGGATGTCGATCCATCCCCCTCGAAATTTAGGCAGCCCACAGCATTTGGCCAGCAACAAAATACAAACCCAAATAGGAAAAACAATGCTGCCTTTCAGCAAAATACTCCCCAGCCCCAAAATTTTACTCACCAAACGGCAGATAAAAATGGTATTGAACAACTTCAATTAACATTTTACATTACATTTTTTAAAAATCAAGGATGCCGATTTGCCTTTCGTTGTAACGGAAGAGTTTAGAGCTATTATCGACAAACGAGCTAACGCAATTGCCAATCCAAAAGAGTCCCCACCCTTTAACTCAAACATAGTTGCTAGAATCCGTACAACAAGCAACGTACCAGTCTTCACGTCACGATGGATGCATCGGATTTCGTAAACTTCTGAATAACAAGATTATCAGACCTTCCAAATCACCCTATAACAACCCAATTTGGGTTGTCGATTAGAAAGTGATGGACGAAAAGAGACAGAGGAAAAAGCGATTAGAAATTGTTTTCAGGAAATTGAATTCAATCACAATTAGCAACACGTATCCCATTCTAAATGTCACGATGATTTTGTGCAATAAGGGAAAATCAAAATATTTTGCCACATTGGATCTGAAGTCTAGGTTTCATCAGATGCCTTTCAGAACGGGATTGAGATAAGGCAGCATTTTCCGTAAAAACGGAAAATATGAATTTTGCCGGCTACCTTTCTGCTAAAAAAACGCGTCCAGTATATTTCAAAGGGCAATTGATTATGTTCTAAGAGAACAAATTAGAACATTTTGTCACGTCTATGTGGATAACATAATAATTTTTTCTGAAACATAAGAAGATCACCTAGCGCACATAGATTGAGTTCTTCAGCGTCTAAACGATGTAAAGATGAAGGTTTCTGAAATCACATTTCTTCAAATGTAGCGTAAAATACCTTGGGTTCACCGTTTCAAGAAGCGGAATCTCATCATCACCGAAAAAAGTTAAAACATTTATGAACTATAAAACTTCTGAGACCTTGTTCGGCCTCCGTTATTTTCTTGGACTAGAGAGTTACTACAGATGTTTCGTTAAAGATTTTGCCTCTGTTGCAAAACCATTGACGGACATTCTAAATGGTGACAATGGTAAGTTAGCACAAGTCGGTCAAGAAAACTTTCGATCACATTCAATGATCTTCAAACAAAAGCATTTGTAAAAATAAAATCAATATTAGCATCTTTGGAATGCTAACGGCGTCTCCAAGCACAAAAATGAATTGCAACTATTCCTAGACTCAAGTGAAATCGACGTCATGCTGATATCGGAAACACATTTAACATCAAAAAATAATTTTCAAATACCAAAATATACCTTCTACGCAACAAACCATCCAGACGGCAAAGCTCATGGCGGAACTGGTATCCTAATCAAAAACCGTATAAAACACTCGTTCCTCAATAGATTCGAAACACAGCACCTACAAGCAACTGCTATAACCGTCCAAACCAGCTGCGCCAACATTATGTTGGTTGCCCTGCCCAACAGGCTTCTCAATCTCTGAAAAGGAATTCACCGGTTTCTTTAACACACTCGGAGAACGCTTCATTACAGTAGGGGACTATAACGCCAAACATACGCACTGGGGATCTCGCCTGGTAAATCTTAAAGGCAAGCAGTTGTACAGCACAATAGTCAACCTACTCAATAAGATGGATTGCGTCTCACCGGGTAGGCCTACTTATTGGCCCACAGATCCACAGAAAGTGCCTGACTTGATTGATTTCGCAGTAACCAAGAGGATTTCGCGTAATCGGATCACTGCGGAAACACTGCTAGATTTAACCTCCGATCACTCTCCAGTGCTATTCACGCTGTTAACAAGACCTCAAGTACTTGATCGCCCATATATGCTTACAAACAACAAAACAAATTGGCTTAAATTTAAAATGTACATGAGTGCCCACATTGACTGTTCACCGAAACTGGACGCTGCAGAGGACATTGACATGTGCGTCTCTGCACTTGAGTCGATGCTGGGAGCTGCAGCAAGAGTATCTACTCCACATGCCACTACTTACGCTAAACCTGCTGTCAGGCCTACGAACCGGCGGATAGAACAATTAGTAACGGAAAAACGACGTCTAAGAAGAGAATGGCAGATTACTCGATCACCAGCAGCAAAACTTCGCCTAAGGCATGCCAATCGCCAACCGTTTGTACATCCCCCTTCCAGCACATTTCAAAGCTTAGGACTTACAACAAGGTAGAGGAATGGCTAGCAACCTGGCGTATCCGAGTCAACGAGCAGAGATGCAAACATGTTATATTTACGCTTAACAGAAGAAACTGTCCAGCTCTAATGATAATAAACGTACCAATTCCTCAAGGCGTGGATGTCACTTACCTTGGTATCCACCTAGACAGAAGACTAACTTGGCGCAAGCACATCGTGGCAAAAACTGAAACTGAAAGCGAGTAGCTTACATTGGATCATCAATGCTCGGTCCCCTCTACGTCTGGAGTATAAAGTCCTCCTATACAACTCCGTACTGAAACCCATCTGGACTTACGGTACCGTACTATGGGGTAATGCAAGTACCAGCAATGTCGACATTATACAAAGAGCGCAGTTGAAGATTTTAAGATCAATCACTGGGGCTCCGTGGTACATACGGAACGACAACATTCAAAATGATATAAATATACCTAGCGTAAAATCTGAAATAGGTAGTCAACAACTAAAGTATTCTGCGAAACTGGATGTACACCCTAATGTTCTTGCCAATTCCCTTACGCGAACGAATAATAGAATAGTCTTAAAAGAAATGACAGACCAACCCAATAATAAATGATTAGGGCCGCCTGCAATATCCCCTGGATATATCTTAAGTAATAGATTAAAAAAAATATCTCAAACTTGTTGTTAGGCTATAATTTAAGAGTAGATTCAACAAATATATATCAAACGTTAAAAAAAAATATATTAGCATCTGAGGATGTTTTGCTAAGTTACCCAAATTTTCACATACACTTTGTTCTTTCGACCGACGCTTCGGGATCTGACATAGGGGCTGTCTTGTCACAAGAGAGCAGGCCCATTACAATGATTTCGAGAATTCTTAGAGCACCTGAACCTAACTATGCCACAAAAAAAATGAACTGCTTGCCATCGTTTGGGCATTGAAAAACTTGCGGAATTATCTGTATGGGGTCCGGTGTCTAACCATTTACACAGACCATCAGCCACTTACATTCGCTGTTTTGGACAGAAATTCAAACGCCTAAATCAAACGATGGAAATCAATCATTGACGAATATGGAGCCAATGTTTTTTATAAACCCGGTAAGGAAAATGATATGGCTGATGCGCTTTCGCGCCAACATATTAATGCATTAGAAACTGATGTAATTTTAAACGTAGCAGAAGATGGTGATAGCACGGTCCACAGTAAGCTATTAATGACTTAACCTCTTCAGGGCTCAGACTAACCAATCAATTGTTACAGAAACCAAAAAATCATTGAACAAACGGATGCTCCATCTTGTCGTAACTTTATTTCGTTTAGGGAAAAAACTTGGCATGTTGTAGAATTTGAAACCTACTCTGATTGATCAATCTCAACGTTGTAAATGGGATAAAGTGCGTTTTGCATACTTTAGCATAAATTCAGCATCAGCTAATTAGCGAATTCCCATCCACAACGTTTAGGCATTGCAAGCACTTATTCAGGACATAGTTAACAAAGATGAACAGGTGGAAATAGTCACCACAGAACACAAAAGAGCTCATAGGGCAGCTCAAGAAAACGTGAAGCAAGTTCTGAAAGAGTATTTTTGTTCCAAAAATGACAAGAATTGCAAACGAAATAGTTATTAACTGCAGGGTCTGTAGAGAAGCAAAATATGATAACCACCAAAAAAAAAAAAAAAACACGAAGTATTCGAAACTCCAATCACTTCATGTCCGGGAGAAATATTACGTGTCGACATTTTTTCCACTGATAGGAAACATTTTCTAACCTGTGTCGACATATTCCCTAAATTTGCGTCAACGTAACCAATTCCTTCACGGGCAACTCCATTGAGTCGCCATTGCTACAGTTACTTAATATTTTTCCGGCAGCTCGCACAATGAATGGCGATAATGAGATATCTTTAAAATTCGAAATAGGAGAGACACCAGATTTGATGAAGATGTTCCCACAATCTCATATGCAGAAAATATTAAAAGCAGACACGGAACAGATCGGCAATTTACTATCCGAGCTGGAAATTCACCATAGGCATAGGGTAGTTGCAGGAACGACGGATTTCGACGACTGGCAACAGATAAGCTTCCAGCAAAAAGAGCTCCTAGCATTAAGGTCATACAAAATTCAGAATACCTATATTTTATTATTAAGTTTCCAAAGCCTAGCTTGGAAAACCCGTCCAGAGAAACGGTGTAACGCTTCGACTAGGAGAAGCGGATTGTAGCACTGGCAAATTGCAACAAGGCCGTCTATACGCCATTCTGCCAACTGTCCCTGACGGAGACATGCGCGATGCAGCTGCATTCTGGAGGCACGGCGTACTGCGAGACTCAGCCAAGCCATTTGGATGCCATAACAACTGTGGACGAAGGCAACTGGAACGGAACGGAACCGCTTACAAGAATGCAATGGTATTTGTAAGGGCATTTCTAGCTCAGCGGCATTGTCACTTGTAAACATTACCGGCCACCAAAAGGTACTCAGTCTTCCGTATCTCCATAGGCTGAGCAATTAGAACCTAAAATATATTGGAGACTTGGAGTCAAAACTGGTGTCTCGTCCCATATTATCGGGAGCTGTCTCTCTATGTTTTGTTGCAATCTATCATGCAATCTATCTCTATGTTTTGTTAGACTCTATCACATAAGGAAAGAACGCCTAACATAGAGTGGTCTACGAACCCTTATAAAGAGCTTGGAAAGGGACGAGGACGTTCTTAACTTAAGTAGGAGAGGAGTTAACCCAAACGTCCAACCATCCGCCGAATCAGCGCTTCCGACGCTATGCCCTGCATAACATTGGATAAGCAACGGAAGAAGTAATGCAAGATCTTGCACCTGCCGCAAGATCTGCATTTTTGCAGTTATGTTAATACTCCAGGCTAGGCAGAAAATATATTTGCCTTTAGCTTAAGTTTTAGTCTTAATCAGAACTCCAGGCACACAAAACTGTGGCTTGCAATAAAGAACAACAATTAATGAACATTAATGTTCATTAATCAATAAATAATCAATAAATAATACAATGAATTATCTTATTTATATATTCTTATGCTGCGACTTATGCGACAGCTACAAAGAGAGTGCCAGTGCATACATATGTATGCCTTCCCCATACGGTCAACAAATTACAGAACCAATCCTTAACTATTAACTCAAACTAGAAAATGCTGCGACTTCTGCGACAGCTACAAAGAGAGTGCCAGTGCATACATATGTACATACAATTTGGGGCACTTGCATCAAAGTGCTTGGTCAGCGTTCACACGCTGGCTTATACATTACTTATGTGAATAAGTATATGTATGTGCATATATGTATAAATGTACACACATATATAAACATGCTTAGCTGTATATTTATGGGAATATGTTTATGTGCATATATCAATGTATATATACATCAATGTATGTATAAAGATAAACATATTCATTTAATTGTTTTTACTTGCAATAAAGTGTTACAAAATGTGCTTTTTGTGTTAAATGATTTTTGGTATAAATATACTACAAAAGAAAGAAACTTTCAACGAAGACCCCTGTACATACGGGTAAAATCTAGCTGCTGGCTGGCACAAGATGGGCAAGTTCAGCGCATTAATCCAAGCTCAGGCTTAGATACAGACAAGCCAGAAAATTTGTCATAGTCACGGCCGTTGAGGTCAGCACATTTTAAGTGAATAAGATTGTCGCAGAGCCAATAGATATTGCTCTATACTGATCATCAAAGCGATCAGCATGCTTGCAAGCAGGTAGACATTAAGCCATTGAAAAACAAAAAGAAACACAAGGAAAAAATATATAAAAATATATACAAAATTAAATACACAGATTGTTGCCGGAAAACCAGAAACAGCCAATTTCTTTTCCCTGTACAAACGTATTCTAACGGTCAATTTGAACAAAGTTCACTGTTGTTTTAATGTCATTGTATTGCTCTGTAATATACTTACTATATACTTATTTTGTGGTTTGTGAAAACTATCGAATTTGGTGCAGTTACATAATACAAATTCGAGTATCGTGTTTTGTAAAGTTGAAGTTTATGGGTGAAACGTCTAGTTTTTGCTGCTTTAGTATTAAAGTAAATTTGCCATTATTGGTCCCTCCACCAGAGCCATTGTGTTCCCTACTTTATGGCGAAATACTGGAATCACGATATTTTCTAGCGAACACTCAAAAATACAATGTCTGCTTCCAGTGATAGCGCTGACCAGTTTCTTTCCGATTCGTTAACGCGATCCGTTCGCAAGTACTTTGCTATGGTCGGAAATGCCACGTTATTGCACTTGGAACGCAAAGAAATTTGCAAAGTAATGCAGTTCCTGGTCATATAGATATACGTATTTACATAGTTCATCCGAAGAAAGATGAATGTTTCTATTTGCGGTTGTTGCTGACATATGTTCGAGGGCCAACATAATTTTAATCACTACGAACTATTAATGGTAGAGTGTGCCCCACATTTCATGCAGCATGTTAAGAGCTGAATTTTCAATTTCTGATTCGTCTTGCCTTCCCCATACGGTCAACAAATTACAGAACCAATCCTTAACTATTAACTCAAACTAGAAAATGTAGGTTTTTCTCATGGCCAATTGTACGAGGCATGCTCACGTGTCGGCAAAGCATCCGCTTTATTTGTTCTTGTGTCTAACCGAAAAACAAAGAATGTTGTTTACCGCAAGGTGCGTGAATGAAAATTGTGTATTGTGTTTCACTTTTCGAATATAAAACAAAAAAAATTATTTTTTCATCTTTTAATCGCCAAACGAAATGTTACAAAAAAGAAATCCATCAGGTGACGAGTTTGGCCAGTTTGTTGAAAGAAAGAAACTTTAAATGAAGATCCCTGTAAATACTTCCAAAATCTAGCTGCTGGCTGGCACAAGATGAACCAGAACCAGAACCAACGGCATGCTTGCAAGTAGGTAGACAACAAGCCATTGAAAAACAAAAAGAAACACAAGGCAAAAATATATACAAAATTTAAATACACAGCACTAAGATAATTATCGATAAGATACCAATAATTACAAAAAAAAAAAAACAAAGAGACAGCTAAAGTGCACAGCACAAGAAAGAGTACAAGGACAGCTATTGCCCAAGCTTTAAGAGGCGGAGTTACAAAACTGATAACGCGGGAGAGGAGCTCAGCTCAAGCACAAAGAAGAGAGAACAAAAAAAAAAAGAAAAAACCCCTAGCACCGATGGTATGATCGACGCGATGAGGGAAGCAACTGCAGAAGCAATGACGAGAGACAAAAAAAAAAAACACAGAAAAAATAAAATGCACTAAACATGAAAAATTATGGCAAATTATTAGCAAATTATGAAAATAAAACACAAGGGTGTCAAGCAAAACACACCGGTCATCAAGATCGGATGACTATATCATATATTTTCCATAGGGAAGGGATTATAAAACAAGGACCTAAGAATGAGCTCACCTCACACACGAACCTGTGTTTGGGAATATCCTTGCTGCCTTTTCCTGAGTTTTTTTTTGGCTTGCCTTAACGTTGATTTCACTTCTGCACTGTTGAGATGTACTATTTTTTAAGTGATTTCTTTCTATTCCATGCTCATTCTCGCTACCTAAAACTAAGCCTTATTCTGCCTATTTACATTCCTAACGGTGAAAACATGCGATGCGTCTCTTGCTTTGGCAGGCGTCACGATCTCCATCTGTATATTTAGCTTTCAAGTACTTTTCTTCTCCTTTTGGTTTCGGCAGCGATCGATGCTGAGAGATTGCACTCTCAGAGAAGCGTCGCTCCGCCGCCGCTATGCCAAGTTGGTAGCCACAAGGAGAGAGGCATAGATCATGCATGCTGTCTGCCAAAGAGAACTACGGTTAACTTCGTATTGAGTTATTTTAATATGCCTTTCATGAGCGTAGCTGAAATCTAAAATGAGCCCTACATAGGCGTAGCTTAAATTGAAACCAAAGACTTAACTCTTCTAAAAGAATCCTTGATCTTGTTTTTGCCTCGGACGCCACTGTTATTTCTGTATCTAACACACAGCCCCTTGTGAAGGCTAAAAATCTATTGAAGTTATTATTTCTTACAATTCCGTTACTAATTCCCTGAAAAACATCTCAGTTTCTCGTCGTAGATGTTTTGTAAAACAAATTTCAGTTTCCTTACCAACCTTATTTCCTCTTTTGATTGGTAATTTCTATTTGAGTGCTGTGATATTAAATCAAGATATCTTTTAAATACTCAATGCCACAAAATGTATATCATGAGCTGTAGGGTTTAATTAAATCAAAACACGAAAAGATTTTACAACTTTCTTATATCTAAACGACGCTCAAACTTACTACTTTCAACCTGTCAGACTTAATGACAGCTAATAATGATACAGAAATTGCTGATCTGTTTGCCAAATTCTTTCATTCGACTTATTCTACTACTGCTTCGGATCCCACACCTTATCCCTTCTCAATTCCACATTTAAATTGTATGTTTTTTCCTAGTATTACTGAAGACTGTATTATCTCTAGCTTGTCATCTATGACGCCTTCCTTCGTACCCGGGCCTGATAACATACCTAGTTGCATCCTTAAAATGCATGCAAATTCCCTATTTCAATAATTTACAACGAAACCACTAAATATATTTTTGACATCGCATTTCTTGTGCAAATTAAACACCTCCACCGGGTCGAGAATGTTTGGTTGCGTATAAGGCTAAGTTTACTTTTCTTCAATTAATTGTTATCTGTTTAGCATAAGCTTTTTCGTCGGATGCTGTGCTAGCTGATGTAATTAAATTAAATAAATAAATTGATTGCCGATATAAAAATACGTTAGAACGAGATCGCCGAGGATAAGTTCGACCGCGTCAAAGTTCGTATAATCTTGCAACCTTTTTGATAACTTTTGCATTATCCTATAGCCATCAAAGTGGAAAACGTTTTATCTAAAAAGGCTAATTAAGCAAAACTCGGCTTTAGCCGGCTTCAGGTCAATAAATCTTACTAATTTTTAAGATTTTAAATCATAGGCAGCACAAAAGGTTGTCTATATAGTTATTTCAAGAACCACCAAGTTCTATCATCAGCAGACTTCGCTTAAGAATCCACAGTTGCAATGGCCATACCATATCTTTAACGCTAAAAGTAGTTGGGAATTCAAACTACATGAAGCGAGAAAAAAACTACAAAGCTTGCAACTGCAACAAAATTATTGTAAATGACCAAATAACCGTCGCGCCCAATTATTTTTGTTATAATATATTGTACTACATGCTGAAAAGAGGGCTTACAGCAAGTGTAAAAACAACATGTATAATACAGTGGGCCTTTCGTTTTTGGTATTTGTCTAGATTTCGAAATTTTTTGAAGTTAATCCAAACTGGGTTTCAGACAAATACCAAAAACGGAAGGCCCGACGTATTACACATGTTGTTTTTACATGCGTGCGGTGCTTTGCTTAGGCAATGTTGCAAGAAGAAGAAAAAATTGTAGTAAAAAGAGTAACAATTTGATTGTTTTGTTTGTGTATTGATGAATTGAGTTGCAGGGAGAGAAATTTCAAAATGTAAAAATATTATTGCCAAGGACTGCAATGGTATATAAACTTTGGCATAGCCGAAGTTAGCTTCTTTGATATTTTAGTCTGGTTTTGATTACATTCAGTATGCTGCTGGATATTATGATCAAATTTTGATTACATGACGTAGAAAATTACGGGAGATAATCGAGTTTTTCCAAATTAAAAAATTCCAAAAATTTTTACACATACAAATTCTGCAAAATTTTCTAAGAAAATATACATACGAAATATGAATTCTCTAGCTTTGATAGTTTTCGAGAAAAACACTTTTTTAAATTTTGCAAATGCAAAATCTGTGCATCTAAGCTAGTACACAATCTAATTTTAGTGTCTATAGCTACAAAAGTCTTTGATTACATTCAGTATGTTGCTGGATATTATGATCAAATTTTGATTGCATGACGTAGAAAATTACGGGAGATAATCGAGCTTATCTAATTTTTGAGGGCGGAGCAAAAAATTGCAATAAACTTGAATAACGTAGCTATTACAGGAGTCTAAATACCAAATTTGGTAACTCTAGCAATTATAGTCTACGAGATCTAGGTCGTTCTACTGTCGTTCATACGGACAGATCGACTCATCTGTTGATCCTGATCAAGAATATATATATGTAAAGTAAAATGAATAAATTTAAATCCTGATGTTCTTCTTTTTCTATGACCTTTTTAAATATTTTTTTCTTTAGAATCTTTAGAGAATTAAAATTAAAAAAGTTCCAAAAGCTCGGAAAAAGTCTGGACTAGGTATGCAAATAAGGGCTAACGAAACAAAAATTTTGATTGATCAAATATTTCACAAAGTAAAAAAATGTTAAGAAATACCCACATTAGTAGGACTTGCTAAAATCTTGCCAAGAACGATGTGATGAATTTTGGGAACCCCCAGGAATTAATTAAGGAAAAAACATCCAAAATTTTAGTTTTGATTTAGAAATATGTATGTGAAGAGGTGTTGTCCGCATCAGAATGGTTATGCCCGTCCCTTGTAATTGAGAGAGCGTCTACAAGAGCATTGAGAGAGCGAATTGGAGCGACAGTCGTCAGTTGCAGTTGAGAGTCGTCAGTAGTCAGTCGAAAGTCGTGGAGAAGCTCAATCAAAGTTGTTCTCAGTTGTTTTTTATATAACCAATGTACTGTAACCTAACCACTCAGAATCGTCTATAATACTTTACTTAATAAACATAATCAATATAATAAACTTTACATTTGGGGGCTCGTCCCGTTCTGAGTTGGATTGGGAGTTAAAGTTGTGGCCTCAGACTCGTCCCGTTCTGAGTTGGATTAGGAGTTAAAGTTGCGGCCTCAGGCTCGTCCCGTTCTGAGTTGGATTAGGAGTTAAAGTTGTGGCTTCAAGCTCGTCCCGTCCGAGTTGGATTCGTTTGCTACGATCGATGCTATACTAATACACAAAGTTGAACCAGCAGTATACATACAAAGTGCTCAATGACGTCACGCACACCATCTAAAAAATCGAGTTCGCAGAAAACGCCGAAAAAGGCGCCAATATCAGCAGACAAAGCATCATCAGTGCCGCCAAAAAATCGGCATCAGAAGCCGAAAGAGGAAAACAAGAGACGGACAGAAACAGTGGCCGAAACAGTGATCGGAACAGTGAGCGAAGAAATCACAGAAGCAGCGACCGAAACAGCGCTTGACCGAATAAACAAAATTGAAACAGTGGAAACGGAACAAGCGATGGCGAACGCGGTGGAAATGCAAAGTCAATTGCAACAGATGATGCAATTGCTGACGCTTAAAATACAAGTCGACGAGCAGCGAGAAAGCCAAGTCCATATGGCATCGAATTGCCTTGAAAACATTGTTCGAGAATTTAATGCAACTGGCCCAAGGAAATGGTTTGAAGTTTTTAAGTACAATGCAGATGCATTTGAGCTTAACGAAAAGCAAATGTACGCACAGGCGAGAGGCAAGATGAAAGGTGTTGCCAAACTGTTTTTGGAATCAGTAAGTGTTAACAATTATGCCAATTTAATAAGCTGTATAATCGAAGAATTTGAGTGTGAATTAAATAGCGCTGAAGTCCACCAACTGTTGAGAGAACGGAAAAAGCATAAACAGCAGTCGATTCAGGAGTATATTCTCACTATGAGAAAGATCGCCTCTGATGGGGATGTAGAAGAGTCAGCTGTTTTGCGATACATCGTAGACAATCTGTTTCTTAAGAACGAATTCAAAGTTGGTCTATATGCATGTAAAACCTTTAAGGAGCTAAAGGAAGCCTATGAAATCGTGGAAAATAGGCCAAGAACGATCCAAGGAGTGGTTTTAAAACCACAACGGATATAGCAAAGACGCAGCTTCCCAAAAGGCAGTTTTGTTTTAAATGCGGATCAGCTGAACACAAAATAAAAGATTGCTTGGGCGAAACAAAATGTTTTAAGTGCAATGAGAACGGACATTTTGCTAGGAATTGCCCTCTTAATGGTGGAATCAATAAAAAGGATACTCGTGGAGATTTTAACCGTCGACGAGTTAAAAAGATGTCTGTAAATGGTGTTTTGCTTGACTTGCTTGTAGACACAGGATCGGATGTGTCAATCTTCTCGGAAAGCACTGCGAAACAGTTGCCAAACATCGAAGTGCATAGGAACGAATCTACATTGACTGGTCTAGCATAGAAGAGCAGCCGAAACAAACCCAGATGGAATGCCCAGTCAAACCTCAAATTATTCCGGATGCTACAACAATGAAGTCATTTCACCAGTCGCCATCAAGATTGTCTGCCTGCGAGGCAGAAGCAGTCAAAAATAAAGTAGACGAATGGCTGACCCAAGGGATAGTACGAAAATCAACATCGAGTGTGGCTAGTCGGGTAGTTGTTGTTCAAAAGAAAGATGGTACACCAAGGATTTGGTTTCCGGTCCCATTGATAGAGGAAGTTCTAGAAAAGCTTCAAGCGGCCACATTCTTTTCAGTTCTGGATTTGGAAATGTTTTTTCCACCGGTGGAGGAGTCCAGTAAGTACCTAACAGCATTTGTAACGAAAGAGGGTCTTTTCGAATTCAATAAGACGCCGTTTGGATTTAAAAATTCACCTGCCGCATTTATAAGATTTGTCAATTATGTCTTTCAAAATTTAATCAACGATAATATAATGCAGTTGTACATGGACGATATAATCGTGTATGCCCATTCCACTGATGACTGCTTAAAGAAGACACAGAAGGTTCTGCAATTGGTTGCACAGTATAAGTTGAAAATAAAATGGAAAAAATGCAGTTTCTTACAGTCAAGAATTAACTTTCTTGGACACATCGTTTGCGGTGGGAAGATTTGGCCAGGCAAGGAAAAAACGGATGCCGTCAATCGATTTGGAACGCCCAAAAATGTTAGAGCAGTTCAGTCTTTTCTTGGACTTACCGGATTTTTCCGAAAATTCATTAAAGACTACTCCCAAATCGCAAGACCATTAACAAATTTACTTCGAAAGGATGTAAAATTTCATATAGGTGCAGCTGAACTACAATCTTTGCAGAAGTTAAAGGAGTTGCTAACGAGCAGACCACTGTTGCATATATACTCGAGAGATGCTCCCACCGAGTTGCACACAGATGCATCAAAGCATGGTTTTGGAGCGATGCTACTCCAAAGTTTTAACGATAAACTCTACCCGGTGTACTTTTGGAGTAAAAAAACAACCGAATCCGAAGCTCAACGTCACAACTACATATTAGAAGCCAAAGCTATGTATCTGGCGCTACGTGATTGGGATTCACTTTAAATTAGTGACGGACTGTTCAGCGTTCAAGCAGACGACAAAGAACCAAGAGAGGTGACATCGTATGTGCTGTATTTGCAAGACTTTACCTGCGATATTATTCACAAACCAGGAAAAAGTATGCAGCACGTGGATCATCTGAGCCGTTATCCACAATCAATTTATAATATATCAACGGAGGTATCGGCACGCATCAAAAAGGCGCAAAGTATTGATAACCACATTAAAGCTGTGGTAACTATTCTCAATCAACAGTCGTACGAGAATTACAAGATCAAAGGCGGTGTACTGTACAAAGCAATAGATGGAAATCGTGGTGCCAAAACAGATGGAGAATGAAATAATTCGAGAAGCGCACGAAACTGGTCAGCGTAAGGTGTCTAATTTTATTATAATTGTATCCGTTGTATAATTTACAGCAAAAAACTTGGCAAGCAAGAAGGTCAGATGCATTTGATTGACAAAGGAGACACCCTCTGCATATCGACCATTTGGGGCCGATGGATGCCACGTCTAAGTCGTTCAAATATATCCTTGCCATGGTAGACGGATTTGCGAAATTTGTGTGGCTCTTTACCACGAAGTCAACAGGCCACGATGAAGTCATAAAAAAGCTGACAGATTGGTCTCACATATTTGGTTTCCCGAAACGTATTATAAGTGACCAAGGTTCTGCCTTTTTGTCGAACGCATTTGCAGAATTTGTCGCCGAGAATAAAGTCGAACACATCCTTACAACCACTGGAGTTGCTCGAGGCAACGGGCAAATAGAACGCGTAAATCGATCCATACTGGCCGTCATATCGAAGCTGTCTGCAGAAGATTCAAGCAAATGGTACAAATATGTCCCACAGGTTCAAAAGGCTCTTAACTCACAGGTCCACGCATCTACAAAATTTTCGCCATTCGAGCTGATGTTTGGAACGAAAATGTGTGCACAACCAGGAGATCGAGTATTATGCCTAATTAACGAAGAATTCATCAATAACTTTAATGGTGAGCGAGAGAATTTGCGTGATGAAGCCAAGAAGAATATCCTAGAAGCATAGATGACTTACAAACGTACTTGTTGGGTGATCTCGTCGCAATCAAGCGAACCCAATTCGTCGCAGGCCGGAAGTTAGCCAGTTGTTTTCTTGCAGTTGCAGTTGCAGTTGCAGTTGAGAGTTGAATGTCGATATCGTAGTCGTCAGTAGTCAGTCGAAAGTCGTCGAGAAGCTCAATCAAAGTTGTGCCCAGTTGTTTTTTATATAACCAATGTACTGTAACCTAACCACTCAGAATCGTCTATAATACTTTACTTAATAAACATAATCAACATAATAAACTTTACATGTATACAAGGACTTTACGTTTTTTTTTTTTTTTATCAAAATACTGTCATTTGATCATATTGAACCACAAAAAAAAAATATAATTATTAGTAAGTTCAATATTTATAAAATAAAAAAGATCTTAAACCGCAATTCTGTTTAATCTACAGTCGATTTCGGCGTCGCTATCTTTTGTTGTGGGGCTATATAATGGCTTATAGAGAAGAAAGCGTTTTTAAATTGAATTGATAAATCCGATTGAATAACGACCAGACTTTGCAATCTTGGACCTTGACTTCAATGGGTTGAAAATTTAGGGAGAGTGTAACGCAAATTGTTGAAATATACATGTCCAATCGTATTCAAGCTCCTTTGTAGCCCCAACTAATTGAGCACATGCGCTTTTTAAGGATTCGCTTAATATTTTGAAATCATTACAGTACATCTGTCGTAATTGTATATATGGATTAACCTTACCACATTAGATCTAATCGCTGCATAAGGAGAGCTGGATGTGTATGATGAATATAAGCTCACACGACCGTTCTCCGGAACGCATTCAATTACCAAATCTCCGCCCATCTTAGCATCATCTGACAAGCCCATGGCCACATATACAGCCTTGGTGCCTGCAATAATATAAATATAAAGAACAAATTTTATCAACATTTTATCCTTTAATTACCCTTTCCAGATTGAAGTTCAAACTCAAATATGTTGCCCCGTACAGTCACTGCAGTAATGGAAATGCAGGATTTGCTCATGATACAGCCATCGGGTGAACCAAAACAAGTCTTTCTTGCCCCGCAATCATTGTAAATCACATCCATACGGGAACTGATGACTACATTGGACGATATATATTCCAAAGGCGTGTAAGGAGCTTGAGTAGTCAAGTATTTCATATTAGAGATTGGTAATCGTGTGGTGGGTAGTTGAGCAGTCTCTACAATAAGATCTCTTTTGACTACATGGATTGGATTGGAAACAACGCCAGTCCAAAATTTATTATATGCTTCAGCCACAGTGGCGCTTTAAACAAAAGAAAAAAAAAGTTAAAAACTACGTACTTTAGTTATTCTAAACGGTAATTGACTTACTTAAACACCACTTGGCCCAAGAAGTCCAAAGGAGCTCTCCATTCTATGATCACTTGAGGCTTTGCACCAGCGTTGCTATGCGTTGCTGAGTTATTTACCGAACTATCGCAATTCAGTAACTTCACAGGGCCATCCCTAATAGAACTAAATTGGCCAACAATGGCAAATGGTCGATTCCAATTTCGTGCCTGAACCATAAAACCCCCAAGATTTAATCCAGCTGGCACACCACTAATTTTAACTTTGATAGTCTGTCCCTGAGCAATCATGGAACCTACACTTTCCACAATAAATGGGGACACACTCTTTTCAGGAAGTATACTACCATGAAATGGTAACATAGTTTCACAAACAGTTTCCGGTGCACCTTGTGGTAAGCCCGTTCCAAGAGCAAGCAGGGTGATGAAAAAGAAAATCTCTTTCTCAAGAAGCTGACATCCATTTAATACCATCCTATTAAATAAAAATCATTAGTAATGGTGACAGAGACGGCAGATCGATTTTTAAATTTAATGTACTAGGAAGAGCAAATGGTTCGATTCTAGAAATATCACAATATTCAATTTAAATATAATATAAAGAATTCTATTAGAATTTAAGAAACGATTGACTCAAGATAAAGATAAGCCTAGAAGGCCATTAATAAAGTTATGTGACATAGAGCGCAGCAACATGATAGTTGGTAAATTAAAACCACCTAAAACTAAAAGTATGTCTTGACTGGAAACTAAGGAGAAGACTTACGGAATTGTCTCTAAATGAATTAAATATACCACAATTATCAGACAGATTTAAAATTTACTTCAACACCCACAAACTCAATCTCCTGGGTATTAGAAAATTGAATTATTTCACACAATAAAGCAGCATCAACAGCTATCAGAACGAAAACGCATACGCGAAAAATTCGATCATGACTGAATACAACAAAATTTTGTGGAAAATACAGATGCATCACCAATCTGAGGTTTCAGTCATGTCTCCGTAAAAAGCTAAAATGCTGTGATCAAAAGAAACACTATCTACACAGAGATTAGGTATTTTTGATTTCAGTCCTTGAACTTTCTGTTAACCCACGCTGCAACAACGAAAAATTGTCCTGTATAATCGAAGAGGAAATTAAATGCAATTCGAGTAGAGATCCATTCAGTTAGAGAAAGTGAAAAAGAATTAAATAATGTAACTAATGCTGACGATACAGTACACACTGTGTCACTGAGTAGTGACACGTAAAGTGAATTAAAAAATAAAAATAAGTTAAATATAAATGTTGAACATACTTCTGTTTCCCAAATGCTAAAGTTATAATTGTAGGCATCACCTAGTCATATTACAGTGCACCCTCACACTAACTGTTATCTACTTTTATAAAATACACAGACACCATATAAAAAAAAACCAGCAATAAGTAAACTCAATAAATCAGTATTTGTGCGACAATAGAAAAGTATAGACGCGTACCACAATTTCAAAAGTGGGATAACAGTGAAAAAAAATTGTTTCATTGAAAAATCAGAAAGCCTACAATGTTTTTGAAATATATCAAGAACTTTTTTTATTTTATTTTAAGACATGGTATGGCTAATGCAATTCCGGAGTTCTTTAGCAAAGTCTGCTGATGATAGAACTTGGTAATTCTTGAAATAGCTATACAGACAACCTGATCACCTTTTTGTGTTGCATTTGAAATAAACTTCTTTTGGAAAATTGACCTCCAGCTGGCTAAACTGCAAAGTTTGATTTAAATTTCAAATAGGTCATAATCTAACCAGATAACACCAACGGAAGGCACGCCTATACTTTAGAATTTTTATTTTTATTCATTTCTATTATTTCATTTACGGTATATTGTAGCACGTATTAGTGACATTAGTTTGGTAATGCGAAGCTCTTACACTAATTTTTCATAGCGCCTAGGGGTATGCACAAAAAGGTGGTCTTCGGTTTTGTAGGCTTTACCAACTTTTTTCGTTTTATTACTACTATTCCCAACTAATTCTAGCGTTGAAGACATGGTATGGCTATTGCAATTCTGGAGTTCTTTAGCAAAGTCTGCTGATGATAGAACTTTGGTAGTTCTTGAAATAGCTATACAGACAACCTGATCACCTTTTTGTGTTGCCTTTGAAATAATCTTCTTTTAGAAGATTGACCTCGAGCCGGCTAAACTGCAAGGTTTAATTTAAAGTAAAAATATATAAATAACAGAATAAAAAGTCGCACTTACAAAAACATACTTTTGCACCTGCATAATGATATAGATATATCAAGAGAGCATGATCAAAAGTATGACTTAATAAGAAAAAACGAAAAAGGAAAAACGAACTGGTCGAGAATATGAAAATTATTAATCAAGTTACGTTCAAATTTAATAAGGACAGAGGAATAAAATTTCTAGTAGGTCTACGGGGTTTAACTGGTTCAATAGCTTCGGAGAGTCTATTTCACCTATTAAAAGTTTATGAATAAAGATAACACCGGGCATTACTCTACGATTAAATAATGAAGGAAGATTGATTAAAAGAAGCCTACTGGATTATGATGGCAAATTGACATTGCGATCCCAATTTAGACCACGAAGAGCAAAAAGCAGAAATTGCTTTTGAACGGATTCAATTTTACTTTGGTGCGTCTCATATTGAGGTGACCATATGCAAGATCCGTACTCTAAGATAGGACCGATTAATGAAGTATACAGAATTTTGGTTGTGTACGGATCGTCAAACTCTTTTGACCATCGTTTCACAAACCCAAGAACATTCAAAGCTTTACTAACTGCAGCTGAAATATGAGGAGTAAAAGTTAATTTATGGTCCATAACACCTACGACATTGATAATATCTAACCGCTCTAAGGCAGTATCATAAAGATAATAAGTTGCTAAGTGGGGTGCATCTATAAAAAGACATAACTTTACATTTAGAGCCGTTGAGGTTTAATAGGTTGGATTGACACCAACTCTGAAGATCATTAAGATCCGATTGAAGTAGGCAAGAAGACGATACATATGTCTTTAAAACTGAGGTAAAGCTTAACATCATCCGCGTACATAAGCACCCGAGAATGTGACACTACCAATGGAACATCATTTATAAAAAGAGTGAATAGCAATGGACCCAAATGACTACCCTGAGGTACTCCAGAAGTCTTAGAAAATGAAGACTTAAAGAGGACCTTTTGTGTACGCTTAGAAAGATATTGAAGAATCCAATCTAGGAAAAGACTGGGGATGCCAAGTGCGTTTAACTTATATAAAAGCCGAGTGTGATAAACAGAGTCAAAGGCCTTGCTGAAGTCAGTATAAATGACGTCAGTTTGCACTGCAGTCTTAAACCCTTTGATTGAGTGAGGTTTAAAATTTAACAGGTTAGTAGTTGTCGATCTACGTTTTTTAAACCCATGTTGGGATGACGAAATGATTGAGGTAAAAAATGCTCAAAAAAGGCGGAAGATGTGACGGACAGTATAAAGAACTTTAGTATTGGCGTACATAGGGCCTCTGCGCAAAACCTTAATACGCAGCCTGGTATCCATCAGGGCCAAGTGCATATATTGTTTTGACGGCACTGAGCACTCTAAGAACTGAACTGTCATCAAACACAGGGTCTAAAATGCAATTAGACGATTGCAAGTGATGAGGATAAGGAGGATTTGCTTGATAAATCGAAGACAAGTAAAACGGGTGCACTGATGTCTTACGTTGCTTATGATCGCGAGAAAACTTAGGTTTAAATCGCTGAAGATAATCTTTATAGCAATGTAAACTCAGCACCATAAAATTTGATGGAGCAACTACATATAGGGAAATCTCGGATGCTTTACCGGATTTTTAAAATCTTTTATAGCATCCTGATTTTTCGTTCTTCAAGTTACAAAACTCATGTGAGAACCAAGAAGGTCTATCCGACCATCCTTGAGTCACACGCGAGACACAAACATCAGAGGACGTGTCAAGAGTTTTATAGAAGACAGAAGTGGCAGAGTCCATATCCGTGCAAGTATACAGATATGTCCAATCATTAGTTAACAAGAGTTTTTTAAGTTTACTAAAGTTTGTCTTGCAAAAACATCGGGTTGGAGCCATCGAGTTATTATATCGAGACATAACCCCAAAAGGAAGGTCAATGGTTACATACAACAACACAACACAAATACCAGATCTTGTGATCTGGACTATTCCGGACAGGATTGATTTGAGTTAGGGACAACTCAAGCAGCGAGGAGGGCAACAGTAATAAAGAATCATATGAGAGGGTCCAGCCAATATCAGGTAAATTAAATCTCCCAGAAAAACGAACAAGTTTTTGTCAGCGAGATATGAGGAAACAAGTTAAATAGCTTCCGAATGGTGAAAGTATACTGCCAAGCCGGACTGTGGTGGAACTAACGAACAAGTAATAAATGCAGAAAAAGAACTAAACGAAATTTTAACACAAACAATTTCAATCTCCTGATTGGAAGACTACACAGCTGCAGACGAGAACGCCGACTCAACAGCGATCAAAATACCACCACCATTACGGATAGTCCAATCATGTCTATATATTAAATATTTTGAAGGAAAAATTGACGCATCAGGTCCAAGTTTCAGTAAAGGCAAGAATATGAAAGTCAAAAGCTAAACTATCTACATAGAGTCTAGAGAGTTTAGACTTTAGTCCCCGTACGTTCTGATAGGCCAGAGTTAGAAATTAGTTTTTTGACTCGCCAAAAGATGCAGACGAGCCGGAAGGAACGTTTATCACAGAGGCAGGTAGCAGAATGAGGTGTTCGGCCAAAAATCTTTATGACATATTTGGCCAAAAAGATCTGTGGAGACACCTATTTTAAAGGACGAAATGTCTCGAGTATATGAAAAACGGAAATTTTCCACAATGTTTGGTGCTTGAACTTTGCCGTGGATGTAGCCTATGACTTCTTCAGAAGTTGTATTGGGATCAAGCCTCGAAAAAAAAATATTTATTTTTGGGTAGAACTAATACAAGGGAACTAGAAGTACTAGGCACAGCAGTAGCGGCAACAGCAGATGCAGCAGCAGCTGAAGCAGCCAACACTTTACTAGCTCCTCTTGTAACTACTTTATTGGCAATATTCCTGGAAACGGATGTTTGCCCGGACGGTTCGGAAACTACAACTGATATCGTGTTAGTAGGTGGGATACTGTCTCCAGGCGAAATGGGAAGAGACTCCATACCTTCCAAAGCCGGACTCCTAAACGATATCAGCTGCTGTGCCGACGGACTGAGGGATGCGCCCTGAAACCTAACCCTCTTTCGCGTCGGAGATTCAATGAAAAGTTTAGAACTGCTGAATTGAACCTCCATCGCCAAAAGCTTTTCTTGGAACTTATGAACGCCAGCTGACAGGGTTTTAAACGCATCCCCAGTCCGTTTCATAAAGTGCAATACTATCCCGCACCTTGACTGTATAACCAGCACATTTAAAGTGCATTACATTGTCACACAGCCAACAGTAAAGAAAGTCTTCACTGGTCTTGCTGGGATTATTGCAATTATATTAGCAACAGACAGACATTATTAAAAAGTTGATTTATCAAAAACAAAATATAAATCAATATGCAAATAAAAAGGGAAAATTGTATATATATGTTAAGAGAGACGTATACAAACCAAGGCAAAAGCTAACTGCAATATGCAAATTAGGAAGAGAAAAAAAAAGAAGAAAATATTTTTTTTTTCTGTATTAAAACACACAACAACAAAAACTTGTCACAAGCGCGAAGTTAACGGGCGAAGTTAACGGCCACAAGCGCGATCAAAAGGGAAAGCAAACTATGAATTGTAAATTGAGAGCGCGGGTGAGAGCAAAAAATAGAACGAAATCAAAAACTAAGCAGCGTAACACATTAAAAATTGATAAAACAATGAATTTAAATTGAATATTATAAATTAACTTCACAAAAGAACGTAAGACAGTAATTAAGCGAGAGCGCAAAAAAACACGACCGACTTCGATGAGTGACAATATATGTACACTATTTATTCACTAACAGTTGAATATGAACTTAACAACACGTAAGAAAGAAAAAAACTTGGATAAAACAAGACAGAAGGCGGGTAAATGTATAGAAAAAGTACAAACATATAACAAGTTAAAAGTAGACTCTAAAAGAAAGGATCCCTTTTATTATAAGGCATGGTGATGGTTATGAATTTCGGCTCACATATAGGAGTGTCTAAGAAACTTATTCCTAAATTAAAAGGTCCGTAAAGACTGACAAAAGTGTTGCGCATATATGTTTTGAACAGGGACCGAAAATAATTATTATTTCGAAAAAAGCATCTATGTAATAGTTGTTACAAAAACCCTCAATCTTAATTCTTATTTTTGATTTTTAAAATAAAACTCAAGAATAACTTTTATTTTTAATTTTTTCCCCAATCTGTTACTGTTATTTTTGAGAAAAAAAAAATAAAAATCATTTATAAGTCAATTTCGATTATCAATAGTTTTTTTTTGAAAAAATACACCTCCAATCTAAATTTTTTTTAAATTTACACTTCCAACTTCAATTGCTTGATATTAATTGAAACATAACTGTACCATGGGTTACTGTCGTAATCTAACCAGATAATATTTTTTTATACCCTTGCAGAGGGTATTATAAAATTGGTCAGATGTTTGTAACGCACAGAAGGAGACGTTTCCGACACCATAAAGTATATATATTCTTGATCAGCATGAGTCGATATAGCCATGTCCGTCTGTCCGTCTATCCGTCTGACCGTCTGACCGTCTGTCCGTCGGTGTGTACGCGATTTACTCAGCCATCTTAAGAGCTATCGGGATGACATTTTTTTAGGGGCTTATTTTTACCCGGGTGAGATAAAGTATGAAAATCATCGGGATCGGACTACTATATCATATAGCTCTGGAACAACAATTTTTGCAAAAATTGGAGTATCCCCATGAAACTTACCAATATAATAGAATTTGGTATAAAATCTCAGAATCCAAAATTTGAATATGATCGGATAAATAGAACACAAGTTACAGTCAATACAAATCGGTTCTACGTCATCAGCAAATCAAACAGATCACATGCTTACACACACACAAACGCAAAGCTACACGAACTGTATGTGTATGCGTGCGATGCTTTGGATGGTAGAAGAAGAAAAATTGTAGTAAAAAGAGTAATAATTTGAATTTTTTGTTTGTGTATTGATGAATTGAGTTGCAGGGAAAGAAATTTCAAAGTGTAAAAATATTATTGCCAAGGACTGCAAGGGTATATAAACTTTGGCATAGCCGAAGTTAGCTTCTTTGATATTTTTTTTATAAAAATCACAAATTAATATACCCTTCAAAAAGGGTATATTAATTTTGGTCAGAAGTGTGCAACGCATAGAAGGAAGCATCTCCGACCATACAAAGTATATATATTCTTAATCAGCACGACGAGACGAACTCAAATAACCATGTCCGTCCGTCCGTCCGTCCGTCCGTCCGTCTGGATCGACGCTAACACTTCCTAGACCGTAAGAGCTACAGAGCTCGTAGGCTTGTATATACTGCACAGTTTGTATATCTCGGATTCAGCCGGATCGGACCACTATATCGTATAGCTCCCATACAAACGGCAAAGTCACGAACAGTGACTTTTCTCAATAACTTCGTTATTTTCTCAGCTATCAAATGTAATATTGGTGAGTTTATTACACCTATAAACCACTGTGCAAAATTTGATGATCGGATGACTATATCATATAGCTCCCATAGGAACGATCGGTGGAAAACAGTGACTTTGATCAATATCTTCGTTATTTCCAATGCTAAGATTGTAGGCCGTTCTTTCGCAAACATTAGCCTTATTAGATAAAACGTTTTTTCCTTTGATGGGTTTAGGTAAGGAAAGAGTTACTAAAAAAGTTGCAAGGGTATACAAACTTTGACGCTGTCGAAGTTAGCCCGGGCCCTCTGGTTTTTATTTTATTTTTCTCAAAAATAACAGTTATTCGTTGAGGGAAAAAATAAAATCAAAAATAAAAGTTATTCTTGAGTTTTATTTTAAAAATCAAAAATAATAGTTCTTTTTGAGTTAAATGGAAAAAGTTGCAACATAATTGAATAGGGAATTTCGTAGAGAAAGAAAATAACCCAATCTTCATTCGTTGAATTCAAAATATGAACTAATTTTATTTAAAAACTCTTTAACTCTAAGAAGCAACAATTGTTCTTAAAAATACTTATTCTAATGCCCCCCACATTTTCGGGGGTTGAAAATTGTTTATATTTCATGCTCAGCGCTGGTTACTTGATACCGCACCGCTGTTATAATCTTAAGTGCTTTCCACAGAGTGTGGATGCATGTTTTGTTTGGTATTAAGCAATAATTGTCATATGAATTTTATGACTTACGTTTGTTTATGTTTCGTTTTGTATATTTCATTGGTGCATCTGATTTGGTGAAGCCAGCTCAGATGAACACGATGTTTATCTGTGTTTAGTCATAGGTTGTCTTATACAAATTATTATTAATATTAAAATTAGTAAGATCACTAATATTGAGGAAGCATGACCGGTAGCATGATGAAAGTTTAACCCTAGTAATTCAATATGATGTTCCTTTAATGATTGTAACTGGCTTCCTATTTTCTCCAACTCTGCCGAATGGATACGTGCCATGTTACTTATGTCGCCTACGAGCGACGTTTTGATAGCTACGTATGATTCTGACTGGATGCTATGATGAGCAACTAAAATTTTATCTTCTGCCCTGGCTGTGCAGCCTGATTTAAGATTTAAAATTTCTTGTTCTGGTATATCCATTACCTCATGCTGTTCGTTAACGCATTGGACTCTGGCTTTAGTTTTAGGTGGGACCTTGAACAACCAACTACTGCTACTATCTAATTCTACCCAGTAAGTTCTTGTCTCAACGATCGTTGTGTATAGGCAGTTAGATTTGGTACTTTGTTTAAGAGCTGTCAGCTCACAGGCATTATCATTGGCACTACTCCATGGCCAACTTCCTTGACATGTTCTCCTGTTCGACTGCCAGTTACGACATTTTTGCATAGCTGGCTCAGCCATTAAATGATACAAGTCTATTTCAAAGTTATATATTAAGTACTGGCTATCTATATGGACCATTACCATTTGATTATTATTTAAGCGAACAGGCACTGGAACAACTTTATGGAGAAAAGACGGATGCCTACCAAAAAGTGGTATTTTTGCATTTATAATTATTTTTCTGTCAACAGAGTGTATATTTCTTTTAACTCAGTGCCTGTCCTTTTACCTGGTAGTACTAATGCTTCGGACAACTAGTCCTTTATTTTTGTTATTTCCAATTTCATTTGACTTGGTTTTAAAATATTAGGGTTCAACCTACCATGGTTAATGTCTATTAAAAGATTTATAATTCCTGTTTGAATTTTTTCACATTCATCAACTACGGAACTTAATTGCCTTATAATCATGAAGAACTGGATAGATTCTCTATATAAGTAATAGCTTTCTTTAAGTAATTCTGTCATATTTTCAATCCGGTTGTTCATGTTGCGAAAATCGTCATTTAATTCATCTATAGTTGTCTTAAGAATGTTTGCCGTAGAGTCTACTATCGATGTCTGCTTTTTTCTAGGTGTTTCAAGTTTTGCTGATTTGTAAGTAAACTTTTCATGTTTTCTTCCATTTGTACTCTGTCATCCGCATCCATGATGCCAAATAATAAATGGTACAGTGAACCCATGAATTCAAACGATGCACGCTTTCTTCTTGGCTTATTTTGGCTCATGAACAATCTATTATTTTCTTCGATTTCCGTAGTTCGTTTTACCGTGCTGTTTAGTAAAAAATGGCACTGGTCTTCGAAATTATAAAACTTTTGACATAAATCCCTCAATTTAGGAATCATTTTGTCACCTTGACTAAGCATTTCAAAATATGCCGACATGTCATGGTATATTACCAGATCCCATGAGGACGCTACCACTTCCACTTCACCCATTGGATCTAAGTACAACGCTGCTGTTGCGTTTAGTTTTTTTACCGTAATTTTTGGTCGATTATCTTCAGTGCTTGCTGCATTCGAAAGTTGACAAAGCAGCATCAACATTCGGACAGATGACCGAATCTGGTACTTTTCCGATATTGATTCTCCTCATCGTCTTCGGATGATTTTGACCACTCTTACTTTGTCGTCCCTGCCTTTGTGAATTTCCTCAATCTTGCCCCGAGGCCACCTAGTTGGGTGACAATTTTCATCTTTAATCAGTACGACCTGTCCATTTTCAAAATTTTCTGTGGTTTGTCGCCACTTGTTCGTTTGCTGGAGAGTATATAGATACTCGTCTTTCCATTTCAACTAGAAATCTTTTTTCATTTTATGAATTAATTTCCATCTGTCTAAATTTCCAATTTTTTTCTCTGCTTCTCTCTGCTTCGGCTGCTTCTAATGTTGGTCTTCCAATTAGGAAATGACCGGGAGTTAACACTTCGTTGTTGTCCATGTCTTCACCCGTCGTATACAATGGCCGTGAATTTAGTACCGCTTCTATCTGGCACAATAATGTTGCCAGTCCTTGTGTGAGGTTACTATCTCCTATTACTCTTTTTAAATGATACTTGACCGACTTTACTCCAGCTTCCCAAATACCTCCGAAGTGAGGTCCTGCCTTGTGGCTAAAATGCCAGCTTATCGGTTCTTGTTGGACATTATCTTGAACTGCTTTTTTGAACTCTTCATCGAGTCTCCTAGCTGCTCCCACAAAATTCGTTCCATTATCGGAGTATATGTAAGCGCACTTACCGCGTCTTGCAACAAATCTTCGAAATGCTGCTAGGAAGGCAACAGTTGCCAAGTCACTAACAACTTCTACATAAATTGCCTTAGTTGACAAGCACTCGAATACTGTTGTGTACCCCTTGAATGTTTTTTGTCCCCGGGTTTTTGAGCATCTTTTGTGATATGGACCGGCAAAATCAATCCCCGTGTTATGAAATGGAGGTGACACCGTTACCCTGTTTTTGAGTAGGTTACCCATAATTTGCTCCGCAGTTACTTGGCGGTATCTGGCACAAGTGACGCATTGCCTCAGGTATTTTTAAAGTGCGTTTCTTAAGCCGAAATCCAAAATTTCCTTTGAATTTAATTTCTCATAAAATTAATTCCTCCATGTATGGTTTCCTTATGAGCATCTTTAATCAATAGCATTGTTAAATGTGACTTATCTAAAATCACTGGATGTTTAGCATAAAAGCATATATTGATGTGATATCTCTCTGCTAAATTGATGTGCCTGTTGGTGTTTAATAATCAGATTTTTAGCATTCGTAAGCTCATCGACGGTTAAATATGATGGATACACTTTATCTCTTTTTCTAATGCCAATAAATCTTAATACATACATATGCGGTAATTCTGAATATTTGAATATTAAAATGAAGAAGGGTATGGTGCCCCTTGCTGCACATTGAGCAGACTATTTCATTAGTGCATCTCTTGTTGCTTGAGTGCTTCAAGCATCTTGTACATAGTTGTACTATTTTTTGCTATTTCCTCCCTTTCTTTAGGTGTTAGCGCTTTAAACTTATAGCACAGAGGTGCGCTATGCCAGGGACCTTTGCAGATCGGACAACTATCTTTAAACCCTGCAGCAGACGTTTTTTGTAACGGTTTTTTCTTTTCCTTTCTCATGGCACTTAGCGAGCAATATCTTTGCTTTAAGTATTCCATGACATCAGATAGCAATTGTATCTGCTTTGTTATTCTAATTTGACTCTCATATAATTGTAGAGTCTCTCTGTCAAATTTACGAAGTATAAGGTGAGCGACTATTACGTCAACTTCATCGGACAAATTTGCTTTAATTTTAATCAATACACTTAATTCATTAATTCTGTCAATCACTCCTTTTACACTTTTTGCGGATTTATTGTTGATCATCGGTAAATCAACGATCCGACTTAATTGTTCAGAAAATACCTTCCGATTATTTTCATATCGCTTGTTTAATAATTCCCAAGCGGCACTATAATTGTCAGCTGAACTCGACAATAGATGGGCTACCATGCTCCTTGCGTCGCCCTTTAACGCGGATTTTAAATAATTGAATTTAAGAGCAAGACTTAGATCCTCTCTTTTTTCAATCAGTTCCGCAAATAATTCTACAAGCAGGTCCCATTCTCTAGGTTCTCCAGAAAATGTAGGTACCTGTATTTTCGGCAACACCGGTAGTTCGCCTCTCACGGTTACATTCTCAATCTTACTTTCCTTATTGTTTATTTGCATTTCTAACACTAAAACTGAATTCCGGAAATCGAAGTCTAAATCATCTAAAGTATTTGTAAATTTTGCATCTTTCAACGCAACCTGGCACGCCTGTATTTTCTCCCATAAATAATTGATTTTATTAATATATACATATTATGCATGCCTCATTGCCTGTTGAGTTATCTATAGTGCGTAAATCTTTGGTTACCCTATCCAAATATTCCTGGAGCTGTCGGATTCTATCACACTGACCTACTAGTGCCTAGTTTTTCTGAATCTCCTGTAGCTATTATTTTGGTAACTATCTTTAAAACCTCTTCGTGTAATTTATCTCTGTAGTACTGATGATCGAAAACCCCCTGCTGGAGCAATTTCTCATGGTTAGGCATCCATCGGCTACTAATCACTTTAACTTCCTCAATCACCTTGCTAGTAATGTTTACTTATACCAATGCTTATGGTTCTTGGATTTGGCGCCTACATTCATAGTTTCTTGACGATAGGTATCTATGTGTTTTGCAAGGTGGTATTCCAAGGGTCAACTCCGGAGTGATGCCACTCGGTTGGTCAATTGAATATTTAATTGGAGCTTTCAATTTCCTTACTTTCCTTTCTGGTCTCTGCCACATAGACGACGCAAAGCACGCAATAAATATAAAAAGTAATCTTTAAAATAAGCCGAAATCCGTTTATGTAGAAACCAAAATACGCTTTCAATAAATAAACAAAAAAAAAAAAAATATTAAAACACTTTTATATAATTGGTGACCAACCTAAACAAAAAGTGCCCACCGTTTCAAAAAACAATTCTAAATAAATGAAGTAAGTAAACCGTCTCGCTGACTTAGGTATACCATACACCAGTAAAGCAAATATTTAAAATTTTTTAAACAAATGCATTTTCACATGCTTTTTACAAGCATCTCTTAGTATCTCGCTCACTCATGCATATGAGAACCCCTTACCCGCGCCCTCACCCAGCAACTCCGACCTTATGGAAAAACGTTTATTACTTAGCTATTTTTAGTCCGATGAGCTATCGTCATGAAATTTAATATTGGTAAGTTTATTATGGCTATAAACGACTGTGTCAAATTTGATCAAGATCAAGTGACTATACGGTGGAAAACAGTGATTTTCATCAAAAAGTTTGTTATATCCTATGCTAAGATTGAAGGCCGTTTTTTCGCAAACATTAGACTTTTTGGATAAAACGTTTTTACACTTTGATGGCTATGGGTACGGAAAGAATTACCAAAACAGTTGCAAGGGTATACAAACTTCGACGCGGTCGAAGTTAACCCCGGCCCTCTTGTTTTTTTTTACTTTCGATATTAGGGCTTCGAATTCGCCAGTTGCTCCACTAGCCAAACTGACTTTAAAATCGGACGCACGTACTTTTTATTTATTAAGCAAAATTTTGCCTTTTATATTATATTCTGTCTCTTACCAGTGCACTGGTGGGGGAAAACAAGAGTTATTTTATTTTTGGTACCTTTAGCTGATCTTAGCATTTACACTTGCATAAGAATTCAGACTTCCAGGAGCTGCTTCACTCTCTGAGTCTCTTACCACTGGTGGGGGAAAACTGCAGAGTTCCTTTTTCTCGAAGGACCAAAATGAATAGGGAATTTCGTAGAGAAAGAAAATAACCCAATCTTCATTCGTTGAATTCAAAATATGAACTATTTAAAAACTCTTAAACTCTAAGAAGCGACAATTGTTCTTAAAAATACTTATTCTAAAGCCCCCCACGTTTTCGGGGGTTGAAAATTGTTTATACTTCATGCTCAGCGCTGGTTACTTGATACCGCGCCGCTGTTATAATCTTAAGTGTTTTCCACAGAGTGTGGATGCATGTTTTGTTTGGTATTAAGCAATAATTGTCATACGAATTTTATGACTTACGTTTGTTTATGTTTCGTTTTGTATATTTCATTGGTGCATCTGATTTGGTGAAGCCATCTCAGATGAACACTATGTTTATTCTTAAACATAATTATTATTATTAATTTTTTTATAAATACCCTATAACAGTAACGGTCCCTAGTTTCGAAGGACTTTGAGGGTTTTCAGCAAACCAGACTTCCTAGTATAGGAGAAGGGGCCATAGGAAGCATACGGCCATGGTTAAGTAATTGAAATAGCTAAGGGATCGGGAGCTCTCTGGTCAGGATGTCCGAGTTTTAGGCATTACCTAGTCACCAGTGGATCCTCACACTACCAAAGTTATCTCTGTTATCTACATTAATAAGATCCACAGACATAGATGGAACCATCTTAGAATAAGCTAGCAATAATTAAACTCAATAAATCAGTTATTGTGCGACAACTGAAAAGTATAGACGTGTCTCAGATAATGTCGGTCAATGAACCTTATACAACATAAGCGCAGTTCAAATCGTCAATGATGCCAAATCACGTCGAATAAATAATTAAATAAAAGAAGGATACTACAAAATATTAATCAAATAATCTAGGGCATCTATAGTTAGGAACACTATGAAAATTAATAGCCGGTTCCCTAGATAACGATGATTTCTTAACCGTTACGAAGAACATTAACGCTTTAGTAGAAAATATTAATAGACAGTTTATTTTTAACTCGATACTTTTTAAAGAAATAATCAAAATTGGGACTTCAAAACTTTCCAAAACACTTTCATGACAGAACATTATCAATTGATTAAATATTAATTATCGATCCTCAAGCCTAACACAAATACACACTCCACCGACAAACAAAAAATCGCAGAACTCTTTTGCAAAAGCGTTTCAGAGGCAGCATCCGACAACAACTTTACCACAAATTTTTCAAACTCAAAACGACCATCACTAAACACCATAAACAACCTCACTTACACTCCTAGAAAACGAGTACTAGAAATCGAAGAGAAAATAAATCTCATCGAATTTAAAGCAGCACTTAACACTCTAAAAGTTAGTACACCAGGAATAGACAATGGATCAATCAATCAACTACACTATGCTGAAAAATCTTGACAACATTACAACAAACAGAATTATAGACATTCAAAACACCACATTAACCAATTATATTCCCCGAGCCTATAAGACCAGCATAATAGTTCCAATAGCTAAACCTAAACCATAAGAAGGAGAATTCGGCTTTGGTTAGTCTACTTTTAATAGACCATCTATAAGCTATAAGCATCTCCAAAAAACCACATGTCAATAATGTCACTTGACTTTGCGAGAGCTTTCCACCGAATTGGAATCCACAAAATCCTAGACCACTTGACATTATGGAAAGCTGGTAAAAAATACTAAACTACGTAAAAAACTTTATGACCAACAGAAAAATCACAGTACGCATAAACAAAACCTTCTCATCTTTCATTCCCATTCATCCCAAGAATCACCGCTCTCTGTAGTCCTTTTTGTAATAGCTTACAACAAACTCTCTGAAATTGTCACTCAACATGCTAATACCAGCTTAAGTGCGTATGTGGAAGACTTGAATATTATTCTAAAACTAAATAACAGAAAAAACATTAATATAAACTTTATCCCCATTCTAAACACTAAAACTAACTGGGGCGATTACTCAGGCGCTTTGCTCTGCAGCACAAAGTGCAAACACCTACATGTTTGCAGAAAACATAATGGTAACTGCACATTTAAACAAATAAAAAACGAGGCATCAGTAAATATACTAGGCCTACACTTTAATAAAAAATACAGATGGAAGATGTAAGCGCAGAACAACTCACACACAACCCTAAACTAGCAACAAACATAATAAAATGCCTTTCAAATCCTTAATTTAATTGCAATACATCCAGCCAGATATAACCAAAGCAATTATAATCGCAAAATCAGACTACGGTCTTCCCATATATGGTAAGAGCCCACATTCAACACTGCCCACTATCAAGTCGACAATCAACACAGGCCTTACAATCGCTCTTAGAGCATTTAAAACAACTCGCACCCAAATTATTATATACGAGGCACGAATTCCCCCGTTAGAGGATATAAGAGAACTTCTAACAGCCAAACTTATTAAATCTCTGATCACAAAAAACTCACCTATCAGCAACATACTTGAACATATCGACCACCAAAAAACCAAACCGCAACTCTACAATAGACTACATAATAGAATATAGCAAAAAAAGAAGATTCCTTTCCAACCAACAACACTTTGGCAACAAACTACACCACCCTGGAAAACAGCACTAAACATTGATACAACACTTAGTTACTGGTATACAAAAAATACCTCTCCAGAAATATACAGGGCAGAATTCTGCAAAAAGAAAACGGAAGATGCCGACAAATACACATATTGTTTAAGAATAAACATCGTGTTCATCTGAACTGGCTTCACCAAATCAGATGCACCAATGAAATATACAAAACGAAACAAAAACAAAAGTAAATCATAAAATTCATATGACAATTATTGCTTAATACCAAACAAAACATGCATCCACACTCTGTGGAAAACACTTAAGATTATAACAGCGGCGCGGTATCAAGTAACCAGCGCTGAGCATGAAATATAAACAATTTTCAACCCCCGAAAACGTGGGGCATTAGAATAAGTATTTTTAAGAACAATTGTTGTTTCTTAGAGTTTAAGAGTTTTTTAATAAAATCAGTTCATATTTTGAATTCAACGAATGAAGACTGGGTTATTTTCCTTCTCTCCGGGAATCCCTATTCATTTTGGTCCTTCGAACCGGATTCATTTTGGTCCTTCGAAAAAAGGAACTCTGTAGTTTTCCCCCACCAGTGGTAAGAGACTCAGGGGATGAATCAGTGCCTTTAAGTCTGAATCAGCTAAAGGTTGCAAAAATAAAATAATTCTGTTCTCCCCCACCAGTGGTAAGAGACAGAGTATAAAAACAAAAAGCAAAATTTTGCTTAATATATAAAAAGTGCGTGCGACCGAGTTAAATAAGGCAGTTTGGCTAGTCGAGCAACTGCAATAATTTCGGCGGCGTCAAAAAAATAATTACAGAATTACAGGCGTATTCGAAGCCCTAATATCGAAAAAAAAAGTTAAAAGTGTATATGTAGTTGCAAGTCGGCAATTACAAACAGCAGCAGAGCAACAAGATAGTTGCAAAGAAGAGGCTGCTAAGACGACAGAATTTGGTGCGATGACCGGCACCGGGACCGCCTGAGCTCATAGGCCCTGGACAACAGCAGCTGAGCAACGACACAGCAAAAAAACACACCGGTGAAGGACTGCCCTGGACCATTTGACTCACCCTATTGCGAGTAGACCCTGTGCTAAGAGGACCGACAACGCTGCATAGAGCGTGCTGACCAACTGAAAGCTGAACTTCGCCGAAGAGCGAAGAAACGCAAGGGGGCCGCAGAAATGCGCAAGCCTTAACTTGCCTTATTTAATAATTTAAATATAAGACTCTATAAGCAAGTTGAAGCACGAAAGTGCAACTTGCGAACTACTAACTCCTTGATAGGCTTTTACTAACAATGTGGCTGGAGATTAAAAAAAAAAACTTCTTTTATTGAAAAATGGAATGTATATCTGAATTGTGAGCCAACCACATACGCTATCAACATTTTTTCCACGTCTCTGGCTCACTGTGCAAGACACAGTTGAGATATATTTTTTTCTCTTTCTCAAAAAAAAAAAAGGCGGAAAAATATATCGAAGAAAAAAAAAATCAATTGATTGTCAAACATACGCCATACAAAATGTTTCTTAACAAAACTGAAAAGTTGTTAGGGAAGCAGTAAGAGTTGCATACCAGGATAAGGCAGTTAGAAGCACTAGATCCCAGTAACATAACTAGCAAGGTGATCGAGGAAGTAAAAGAGATTAGGAATCGATGGTTACCTAATCATAACAAATTGCTACAACAAGGGAATTTCGATCATCAGTATTTCACAGATAAAATACATGAAGGAATGTTAAAGATAGTTGCCAAAATAATAGCTGCAGGAGAGTCAGAAAAACCAGGCACTAGTAAGTCGGTGTTAGTTGAAACTGAAGCAGATATGTCAGAAATGTTTGAGGATAGCAAAGGAGAGTCGCGAGGGAATGCGACCTCCAGTAATGAAAAGGCTAGTGGTAATCAGGAAATATTTATGGATAAAGTCCGACAGCTCCAGGAATATTTGGATAGAGTAACCAAAGATTTACGCACTATAAATAATTCAACAGGCAATGAGGCATGCATAATATATATTAATAAGATCAATTATTTATGGGAGAAAGTACAGGCGTGCCAGGTTGTGTTGAAAGACGCAAATCTAAAAATACTATGGAGGATTTAGAACTCGATGTTCGGAATTCTGTATCAGTGTTAGAAATGAAAATAAACAATAAGGAAAGTAAGATTGAGAATGTAACCGTGAGAGGCGAACTACCGGTGTTGACGAAAATACAGGTACCCACGTTTTCTGGAGAACCTGGAGAATGGGACCTGTTTGTAGAATTATTTGCGGAACTGATTGAAAAAAGAGAGGATATAAGTCCTGCTCTTAAATTCAATTATTTAAAATCCGCGTTAAAGGGCGAAGCAAGGAGCATGGTAGCCCATCTATTGTCAGGTTCAGCTGACAATTATAGTGCCGCTTGGGAACTGTTAACCAAGCGGTATGAAAATAATCGGAGGGTATTTTCCGAACAATTAAGTCGGATCGTTGATTTACCGATGATCAACAATGATTCCGCAAAAAGTGTTAAAGAAGTGATTGGCATAGTTAATGAGTCAGTTTACTTAATTAAAATAAAAGCAAATTTGTCCGATGAAGTTGACGTTATATTCGCACAACTCCTACTAAGGAAATTTGACAGAGAGGCTTTACAATTGTATGAGAGTCAGATTAGAAAAACAAGGCAAATTCAAATGCTATCTGATGTCATGGAATACTTGGAGCAGAGATATTGCTCGCTAAGTGCCATATGCAAAGAAGAGAATAAACCGATAAAAACTGTTTTAAATTATACGGAAGTTGAAGATAAATGTCCGATTTGCAAAATTGCCGGGCACAAAGCATATAAGTGCTATAAGTTTAAAGGTTTGACACCTATTGAACGATATGAGACAGCCAAAAAAGTGCAGCTTTGCATAAGATGCTTGAACCATTCAAGCAATAAGGTGTGCACTAATGAAATGGTCTGTTCATTGTGTAGTAAGAAACACCATACTTTACTTCATTTTGACGAAGAACAGGAGAAAGTAAATACTTGTGTAACCGCACAACCAACACTGTTGGCCACAGCTGTAATACAAGTCAAAACTGTAAATGGAGGATATAAGACTCTAAGAGCCCTTATTGATTGTGGTTCACAGAGCACCATTTTGTCTGAAGAGGCCGCTCAAATATTAAAATTACCTAAAATTAAACAGTATACAGAAATAAGTGGCGTGTCCTCAATAAAATCTAATAAATCAAAATATAAGGTAAAAATAGATGTAAAGACGAGAAATCCTTGGAAAGGACATCTAAAGGTTGAGGCAATTGTGTTGCCAAAGTTAATGAAAGCTCTTTCATTAAAAATAGCAAACGTGGATATGTCAAAATGGCAAACTTACATTCTAGCCGATCCTACCTTTAATAAACCTGGTAGGGTTGATATAATAATGGGGGTAAACGTATATACCCAAATCTTAAAAAGGGGAATTACAAAGATTGATGGCCTGCTAGGCCAAAATACTCAATTTGGTTGGATCGTCTCGGGATGCACCAAATCAAATCAGAATAAATCTGTAGTGGCAACAACAATAGATGTCACAGGTTTTGAACAACGTTGGGAGAGGAAAGGTAAATTTCAAAATAAAAACAACACAATTCCAAAAAAATACAACAGGAAAACTCAAGAAATAAATTTATGGCCCCCGGCAGGACCTCACATTGGAGGTAAAGTGAAAATTGGGGAACAAAAAGTATATATCCCAGAGCCAGTACAAAATGAGAATATTCAGAAGGCAATGGGTCAATTAGATAATGATTATCTAAAAAATAATATCAAAATAGATTCCGGTAACAAATTGTCCGAAACTATAGTACCAAAAAGGAAGATATGGCAAAAAAATTATAAAAGAACAAAATTTAATAATAAACAGAATAACCACTTAAACTTCAACAATCAGCGATATTTCAAAATAGTGGAGCAAAGATCACATTGGGACAATTCAAAAAGTGAAGGTAGTTATTTTTTAAATTCTCCATCTTATAAAAAGGCTAGAAGTCAGCACAGTAATACACATCAGGAGTGGGTAGATATCCCGAAACAGAAATCGTTAGGTAATATGTCAAATATTGTTAAAACCAGTAGAAGCCAACTCAGTAACCCATACGGCAGAATTGGTAAGAATATGAAGTCAGTTACAATGGGTAAAGGAACATCAGATTGACTGGGTTAAACATCAGTCATGTAACTGGTCATGCTTCTTTACCAATAATTATCTTACTAATGATATTTTAATAATAATTTGCATAAGACAACTAACTTTAAAAATAAAGTCCAAAACGCCGCATTTGGTGGCCCTTTGCAGAATGTTTAAGAATAAACATCGTGTTCATCTGAACTGGCTTCACCAAATCAGATGCACCAATGAAATATACAAAACGAAACAAAAACAAAAGTAAATCATAAAATTCATATGACAATTATTGCTTAATACCAAACAAAACATGCATCCACACTCTGTGGAAAACACTTAAGATTATAACAGCGGCGCGGTATCAAGTAACCAGCGCTGAGCATGAAATATAAACAATTTTCAACCCCCGAAAACGTGGGGCATTAGAATAAGTATTTTTAAGAACAATTGTTGCTTCTTAGAGTTTAAGAGTTTTTAAATAAAATCAGTTCATATTTTGAATTCAACGAATGAAGACTGGGTTATTTTCCTCCGGGAATCCCTATTCACATATATACACTCAGCGAAATTCAATTAAAGGCAACCACATCTTTGTACTTACAACTGAAAAAAAATAAGAAACATCAAGTAACGGGACATAGTTTTTTTCTATTTTGATTTGTCTTGATTTTCGTTTTATATTTTTACCATACACAAAAATTTACAGTTAGTTTTATCGTAAGAATAAGTAAATTTCGTGCACGTTCATGATTATTGGTGCAATTTGATGCAAAATTCAATTAAAGTCATTTTGTCTTTAGTCGTGGTAAGACGTCCGGGAAGGATTTGATGTGTGATTTTTGGTATAAAATTTATTTAACATAATTCTTTTTAACGTTTAGTTCAGTTTAAGCCGGTGTTTTGAATCCATAATCAAATGGTAAGAGGAGAGACGCTAACAAGCGAAGAAATCGGTAAAGTCCTTGCATTCAAGGATGTGGGTTGGTCTAACCGAAAAATTGCACGCGAGTTAAAACGCTCTCCTACTGCAATTAATAATGTTGTAAATTTAAAGGAAAATTACAACAAAAAAAGGACTAACTGTAATAATGAGAAGGTGTCACCACGAGAAAAAGCTGCAATTATACGCGCAGGACTTCAAAAAAATGCCACTGCCTCTAAGATTGTGAAAGAATTAGACCTTCCAATCACAAAACGACGTGTACAGCAAATTTTGGCATCTGGTAACCGGCTAAAATGGAAAAAAATGAAGTCTAAGCCGGCGCTAACGAATGGTCACAAAGTGGCTCGGTTAGATTTCGCTAAAGAACACATGTCCTGGTCGGAAAATTGGAAGAAGGTGGTTTTCTCAGATGAAAAAAAGTTCAATTTAGATGGCCCTGATGGATTCAATTACTACTGGCATGACATTCGGCAGTCTGAACGTTATTCCACAAAGCGAAACTTTGGAGGAGGTTCGTTAATGGTCTGCGCTGCCTTTAGCTACCACAATCGAACTCCAATTTGCAAAGTTTCCGGGAGCATAAACTCCCAAGGCTACATAAATTTGTTGGAGAATGTTCTTATTGATTTTTTGGAGGAAGAACCGTTTTCTGACTCAATTTTTCAACAGGATAATGCGGCCATACATGTTTCACGGGCTAGTCGAGCGTGGTTTCAGGACCACCATGTTATGTCCTGTTCGATCTCCGGATTTAAATCCTATCGAGAACATGTGGGGGAACCTTGCCAGGCGTGTTTATGCTGGCGGACGAAAATTTCAATCTGTGAAAGAGCTTAGAGTAACGGTTTCACAGGAATGGGCTCAAATCCCACAAGTCGAGTTTCAAAAAATGATTGATTCGATGCCAAACACGATTTTCGAAGTAATTCAAAAATCTATTAATTGAAATTTTTGAGATGTTATATATATATATATTTTTTTTTTTTTTAAGGCTAGAACATTGTTTTTCTTACATTATAAGTTTGTTTTTTAAGAAAAACGAAAAAAAATGTTTTTGTTTAACATACAACAAATAGATATATGTAATTTAATATAAAAAACTACATCAAAATGCATAAGATTCAAAATAAGCTGAAAAAATGGTGTGCCTTTAATTGAATTTCGCTGAGTGTATATACAGATATACCCACGGGTACCAATTCTTATTTGTCTTCTCTGCCAAAATAATCGCAATCGCCGAAGCAATAGACATTTTTAAAAATAAATATCAAAGAAGCTAACTTCGGCTATGCCAAAGTTTATATACCCTTGCAGACCTTTGCAATAATATTTTTACATTTTGAAATTTCTTTCCTCTGAGTCACCCACAAATCCTATTTCGACCGCACCCCCAGTATATGCCCTTATTGCAAACAAAACATTTCAATAGAACACATACTCGTCACCTGCAACTTCTAGAAAAGACAAAGATACACAATATTCCAAAATACTAACCCACTGCAATGCCTCTCAAACTCCACACCTCCTAACTCACCGACTTCAGTATTCCACGCACCTGGTGATTAAATATTTTAAATTTCGAACAACAAATGTATGTATGTCTATTAAATTCGCCCTTACAAAAACACACTAGCACTCTAGCGCCGCCACTATGAACCGCCTAGCAAAACTCGTTTATATGTATTTTTTCCATGTTTCTAGTGCGATTTCAAAAATATTTAGGAGGTTGGTAGAAATATATAAGATTAATATGTCTGCCGAATTTGATTGCTCAATAAATTGCGGGAGGCAATCGGTTTCGTCTAAATTATTGGGGATAAAGTGAGCTTGGGAAAATATTTAAACAATTATAATATATACCAAATTTGGCAACTTTAACTTTGTTAGTTTTCGAGAAAATCAGTTTTATTGTGCGTGGCAAACAACTAATGTCTGCGCATCTATTAAGCCAGTATATCTAGCTGTTGTAGTTTTTAAGAAAACCAGTTCTTTGTAAATTTCGGGTCTGGAATGGGGGTGGAAAAAAGTTTAAACAATTAGTTTCAATTTATGATATGAATCTACATTGACATTCTTTTTTATATATTCATTATATCAATTTTTTCTTGCCATCTGACCATTATTATTTTGTGGTACTGGGATATTGACTACTTCGTCGTCAGTTTAAATCCAAAGTGAAGTCCTGCCGGGAATTAAAATTGTGGTTTATTTATTTTTTACTGGAACAAATTACTTCTTTTATCCCACCTACGAAATGAGGTCCTGCTAGAGGAGTCAAATCTTAACATATTTCTTGGATGTTGTTTTCAAATGTTAACTTATTTCTTTGATATCGTTTAGACATACCCACGATGGCATTTTTAATAGAAGAGCTTTTGTTAACTATGGCAACACAACCGTTTATATCTACTGTTGCCTTATTCTTCAATAAGGGCTCCATTTTCTCTTTAAACTTGTATCAGAGTTGTGACCAATAGTGTAGGTTGACTCTTTTTGGTAACTCTCTGTTTTTCTTTCAATGGAGTAGAGTATGGTGTCCATTACTGCACAATAGACAGACCATTTATCGCTTAAATACTTCAAGCATATTGTGCGAAGCTGTACTTTTTCATACCATCCATAGGAGTCAATCCTTTAAACAATATATTTGCTTCAAGTATTCCATGATCTCGGATAGCTCCGATTATTCTTAAAACGCTTGGTTAACAATCCCTAAGCATCACTATAATTGTCAAATGGACCTGACGATAGGCCATACCATGCTCCTCACTTTTATCTTTTACGCTTATTTTAAATAATTAAACGTAAGATTAGGACTCAGATCCTCTCTTTTTTCAATTAATTCCCCAAATAAGACAACAAACAGGTCCCAATCTCTCGGCTCACCAGGAAATCAGGAATCCTGATTTTTGGCAACACCGGCAGTTCGTTTTGGCAACATTCTTAATCTTATTATTTGCCTTATTATTCATTTTCATTTCAAATACTGACCATAAATTCCGGACTTCAAATTCCATATCATTCATAAATAGCATTCTTAAATAAATAATTTACTTTTCTCCTATAAATATTTTAATAATATATATTAAATATTATTAACTGTTATATCTGGTTAAATTACGACCTATTTGATGTTTAAATCAAACCTTGCAATTTAGCTGGCTCGAGGTCAATCTTTGTGAACACGTTGTCTGTAGAGCTATTTCAATAGCCACACCATGTCTTCAACGCTCAAACTAGTTGGAAAATGCAACTAAAGCAAACGAAAACCAGAGGGCCGGGGCTAACTTCGACCGCGTCAAAGTTTGTGTACCCTTGCAAGTTTTTTAGTAGCTCTTTTATCTAAACTAACTGTTTTATCTAAAAAGGGCAATATTTGCGAAAGAACGGCCTTCAATCTTAGCATAGGATATAACGAACTTTCTGATGAAAGTCACTGTTTTCCAGCGATCGTTCCTATGGGAGCGATATATATAGTTACCCGATCTTTACCAAATTCGGCACAGTCATTAACAGATATATTTAACTGTCAAATGTTTAATTTGAGAGCAATCGCATTAAAAGTAACAAAGTTATTGACAAAAGTCACTGTTTTCGACGGATCGTTCCTATGGGAGGTATATGATATAGTCACCCGATCTTGACCAAATTTGGCACAGTCGTTTATAGTTACAATAAATATTAAATATTAAATTTCACGACAATAGCTTAAAAAGTAACGAAGTTATTGAGAAAAGTCACTGTTCGTGACTTTGCCGTTTGTATGGGAGCTATATGATATAGTCACCCGATCTTGATCAACTTTGGCACAATTATTTATAAGAACACAAAACTGACCAACACCAACTTTTATGACAATTGCTGATAAAATAACGAAGTTATTGAACTCGGAGGAGTTCGCGTTGATCCAGACGGACGGACGGACGGACGGACGGACATGGTTATTTGAACTCGTCTCGTCGTGCTGATCAAGAATATATATACTTTATATGGTCTGAGATGCTTCGTTCTCTGCGTTGCACACTTCTGACCAAAATTAATATACCCTTTTTGCAAGGGTATAAAAATGGGCGAAACCTAAAATACCTTCGGTATTGTTTATATATATTATATCCAACCTGTTGCTTTAACTCTACTACTTCCAAATAGTCCTGTAGCTGACGGACTTTATTGTTAAATATCTCCTGAATAATATTAGAATTCTCACTACAAGAGGTCGCATTTCTGCAGAACTTTCCTTTACTATCTTCAAACATCTCTGACATATCCGCTTCAGCGTCTACGCATACCGACTTATTAGTGCCTGTCTTAGTTGACCCCCTTTTGGCAACAATTTGTTTCACTATTTTTAACATCGCATCGTGTACTTACTCTCTGTAATACTGATGATCAAAAGTGCCAACCTGGATTCATTCCGATTAAGTATCTATTGCTTATTTATCTCAGTTACTTCCTCAATCACCTTGCTAGTTACGTTTCTAACGTCTAAATCTAACTTTAACTCTAAGTGTTTCTATATTAGCTTGCTTCCTTTGCTTCAAAAACTATGGCATATACACAATAAGTATAAAATATCAGCATATGTATGTAAGATTTAGAGTAATTAAATGTTTATTACAATAGGTTATTTAATAGGTTCATGTTAATACAGGCTTGTTAAGCGTTTTTAATGTTTTCTTCTTCGAATAAAACTTGGCCGTTACCTCTGGCTACACCTGTTGTTGTCCACACATGCACCACTTTGTTTTCACAGCAGATCAGTCGGTGATCATTTTAATAACTTCTTCCTAGCCGGTTGACTTAGTAGAGAAAAGCCATACAAATTTAGAAAAAGCATCCACAGCTGTCAGAAAATATATGTGTTGCTTCGCTGTCGCGTCCATCGGACCCAAATGATCTATGGGAAGCGTATACAATGGCGTATCCCCTTTCCCTACGCAGTAAAGTTAGCCTTCTTGTTTGCGCGACTTTTTACTGAAAATAATACAACTTATAAAATTAGCAATCACATTAGCTATTTTCCTTTCAAGATGTGGGATCCAATATTACTGTTGGATTGAATGCATCGTCTTTGCCGTTGCCCAATGCCCCACTTCAGACCCTTGAATCACGTCTCGTTCCATCAGTTTTGGAACAGCCAAAAAATCATTGCCATTTACGACTTTGAGAATTTCCAATACTGCCGTTGTTACGGCCATTTTTGTGAGCGGGAAACGGGAGTGAGAGCGCGGTAGGCTGGTTGGACCTCCAGATTATAGCTATGACGCTTGCCTTTTCTACTCCAATAATAAATTGGATGAAGATGGCCATCAAAGTGCTGCAGCAACAGTGCTCCAAATCCGTCTTTGGATGCATCCGTGTGGAGTTCGGTTGATTAGTTAGTTCGGCTGATTAGTTAGTAGATTCTTTAGTGTTTGCTGCGATTGGTGCTCTGCTTCTCCAATATTAAAAACAGCTCCCTTCTTGAGTAAGTTCGTCAGTGGACGTGCGATTTGTTGCGTACCCAGGGATCAATTTTCAAAATCTTGATCTGATTTTATGTCCTTTGGCCTAGCAAATCGACTGACGGCTGCTGTTTTCTCCTTGTCAGGCCAGATTCGTCCGTTTTCAAAAATACGACCAAGAAAACTTATGCGTGGCTGCATGAAACTGCACTTCTACCATTTCATCTTTAAGCCAAATTGGGCAGGCGTCTCGAGTACCATCTTTGTCCTTCGCATACAAACGTCGGGCGTCTCGGCATGCACAATTATGTCATCCAAGTAGAGCTGCATTACACCAGAGTTAATTAGTTCTTGAAAAATATGATTAACAAACCTTATAAACGCCGCTGGAGAGCTTTTAAAAACAAAAGGCGCTTGATTGAACTCGAACAACTTCTCTTTTGTGACGAATGCTGATTTGCTCTTCATTAGGGACATGAAAAAATCCATTTTCCAGATCCATTATGGTAAACCATTTTGCCGGTTGTAGCTTTTTCAACACCTCCTCTATTATCGGCACAGGAAAAAATCAACCAATACCATATTATTTAGATTTCTATAGTTCACGCAAACTCGAAGTGTTCCACCTTTTTTCTTCACGACGACTAATCTGCTGCCGACATTTGAAGATGACTTTCGATCCATTGCTGGACTTGCTTCTTTACCTCACTGGCTTCATCTGCTGCTAGTCGAATCGGTTAGTGATGAAATGGCTTGATTACTCCATCAGGAATAACTTCAAGTGAATCGGGCACTGATTTACCACCTTTGATGACCCATTGTAATTGCTTTCAAACATCTGTTCAACCTCTTTTCGATATTCTGGCGGAGCTATAAAAGAAGATTCCTCTGCTACACTATATATATAATAAGTGAAATAAGTGCGAACTCGTTTAATGGCATTTCATCTGAGTTGTCCTCCAGGAACGTATGTCCTTGCTTACTGCCCACCAAACTGAACTTTTTAATCAAATCATCCCTGGACTGCTCATCGTAATCAATCTGGCTATTCGGAAGTAAAATGAGCTTTTGGTTTGTGTTTAACTTATCCACGACCACATCTGCTGTGATGTGTCCAAAAGGGTTCGCTGTACCATTGCCTAGACCGTGCAACATACGTATATCAATTAGCGCCACGCTGTTCAATTTTTTTGTAATTTGACTTTTACACCATTTAAAAGGATTTTTTTCAAACTTTATCAGCATTCTGGGGACAGTCACGGGAAATATGACCATTTCGTTTCTGTGTCACATTTAGTGCGAGTATGATTTCCCGATCCGCAGTTGAAGAAATTCTCTTCTTTAGCCATTTGTCCGTTATTCTGCTTAAAAACATTAGTTTATTTCGTTATTGACTTTCTTTTCTGATATGTTGAAACAATCGTAGATATCGAAGTCTTCTTTTAATGCCTTGAAAGACTTACATCCATTACTCCATACATCCATTACTTACTTCCATCCAAACTTATATCCATTTTTTATATCCAGACTATTGACAACGTGACTTATAACAGCTGCATCTTCAACAAAACCAAGTGAAGCTAACTTTTTCGTTTGAAGTAAGTACTCATGCAGTGTTTCACTGTTCCCTTTCTTTCTTTCTTGCAACAGCTGATGAATGTCAGCACTACTCCACCACTTGGGCGCTTTTAAGTTCTTCATAATTGCAAATATTCTCGGATTCTAGAAACAGTTTGGCTGCACCACTCATCTTAGCTCTGGCATAGCAATATTTCTGTTTCTCACTAAGATCATTAACTTCGGCATTTCTTTCAAATATTTCCAACCACTTTTTCACTTGTATAGATTTTCCATCAGATTCGCCCACAACTTTTCCAAAATTATCCGCATACATTTTTATTTGACCGTCACGCTTGTCATCAAAAAGTTTTAGGCTCAGCAGCTGTATTATTTGTTCAATCTTCGCCTCTACAGACTGTCCAGCATCCTCCATATGAAATTTATTTGGACACAATTTAAGTTCATTTGTCATCTCGCTTTGAATTAGAATCGGCATTGTGTGTTCAGCTTTCTCGCTCATACTTGGTGTTTAAAATTTAATATCTGCTATCTCTTTTTGACTCGCTACCTTCGCGTTTTACTACCAGCTTAGCAACCTTTTTCTGTGTCTGAGGCGTCGACATGGGATTTCGAGCCTTTTTTCTTCTGTCTATTTTTTTCGTCTAACCTCAAGAATTTTCAGGCGACGCACAGTTGGGCCTCTGCTCATGGGTGCTAGAGGAGCCCAAAGTTGAGACATTTTTAGTAAATGGGAAAAAATGATAATTTAAAAAAAAATCGCAACTTTAAAACTGAATATTGGCCGATTTCAACAATCGATTGGATTCTTTGGTTTTATCTGAAAAGTATGTTCTTTATTAATAGCATATTGCATAAATTTTAATAATCATGTAAATCGTTATTGAACTAGAAACGTTTAAAAAATGCTCGAAATATTGGCGTTTTTTAAATTTGGTGGAATACACCGGACTACATACACTAGGTAGGAGAAATATTTATTTCAGATGTATATGGTCCCAATACGGAGACCTCCGACACCGATGCGTAAGCCATAAAACTAAGGCAACGTCGCCTAAAAATGCGCTGCAGGTATAAGGAAGAAGTAGAGCGCATGCGTATTGACCTGTAGCTTCTTTGTATTTAAATGATAACATTGCGTAATGCTGTTTTGTAAATACTGCCTGTTTATACATATATATGCCTTTCTACAATGTTAGATTGCTAATTACCTTAATTAATAATTAATTAATACAAAAAGGGTAATACCGTTCTACCTAGTTAATTCAAAAATATTACATAAAGAGCTAATTATTCCTCTCGTTTGCGACAGTTTATTTTGAACTTCATAAGTGGAAACACCTTAAATCCGGACTCAATATAATTCAAGACAGTTTTATTTATTTGTGCAAACATGTTGTGAAAGAATGAATGGATTTTGAAAGTTTTCCACTAGTGTGAAAACTTAAATGATTTTGAAATGGGATTACTGATGGAGATGAGCGTTTTATTGGAAAATGCTAGTACGGAGCTTAAGGTAAAAATCAAATATACACAAGCGGCAGAAATCTGGCAAATTTCGTGAAAAATCGTTAAAGTCCAATTTGCAAAAAAACTCAAAAAGAATTTCAGGACTTAGACAATTCAACGAGTAAGGAGAACTGCTACGAATATGGAATTTCTCCGTTGTATTGCAGAATAAAGTGTATGGATTTTTATTCTGAAGCTAGCTTACACACTTCCCCGGCCAGGAGAAACAAAAACGGATAAAACATCTCGTGAGGATATTCAGAGCAGGAATGAGATTATACAAGCTGAATTCTCTCGGAAGCTGGGACTGAAAGTTGACTGCCCAAAGTACGGATAAGGAAACACGAATGATGGAAATACTTCAAGGAGATTTTGTGAAAATGATGAAATGACATCTTTTATAACAGGTGTTAGTCAAGAGATAATAAAAAGGTTGGCTGTTATCTTGAATGTTATAAATTGCAAGGAAATGGCAATTGGTGAAAAATTTTCCGAATATACTTCAAAGACTGCTCAACTTTTGACTGAATTGTATCCGCAAAAAAAACTTACCCCAACGGTACATAGTATTTTGGCTGACGGAAAGGATTTAATAGAATATCAGTGTTTACCAATTAAAGAGCTATCCGAAGAAGCACAGGAATGTAAAAACAAGGAGTACAAAAGGTTCAGATATACTAATACATTAATAACTTCTAGTGTTAGACAAAATGAAGACCTTTTTAACATGCTAGCAGCCTCTTCGGACCCACTTATTGCATCACTGAGACACATGTGATCACGAAAGGATTTGGAAAATAGCAACTATAGTCCCGAAATGTTGAGATTATTAGATATTGATGTAAATATTGAATTATTTTGCTATCAATAGCAAATTTTCAAAATTAACCTAAAAAACATGCTTGGAAATATTTTCTGACTTTGACCTTGAATATTACAGCACCACGAACACCTACCACTTTTGACAAACATTCATTTTGAAGCTTAAGGTATTCTTTATCATATGCTTTTTCAATTTTTAAAATCGCTTTATTGGTTTAGAAGCTATGATTTTTGAAACGTAAAATGCAAAAAGGCCCCACTGTGCGACGCTAGGGCGACTTCGAATTTCACAACTTTATGCAACTTATTTTTAGATTTTTCTTAGAAAAACAACGCATCTGCGAGAGAATCTTTTATTTTGAATAGTACAACTTAATATAACTTTTTAGCTACTTACAACAACTTGTAACAACTTTAACAACTTTTTAGCACCATCTAACAACTTAGCAACTTTTAACAAAACAACACTCGACTCATCGCGATCACATATGTATTTAAGTCTCTGTATTTGACATGGGCAAGCCTCCAAAATTAGAGTAATTTAATGTTTATTATAATAGGTTATTTAATAGGTTCATGTTAATAAAGAATAAATGTATGATGTAAGTAATAGTTTTTATTGAAAAGTACTTTCTATCTGGCAACTCTTACACCTTATATTTGTACCATTACTCATTACTCATTAAATCAGTCTTCTATCATCTTGCAAACTGCACACACGTCTTTTAATATGTTATGGGCCCAGGCCACGCATACAAGAAAAAACAAAAGAGGAATGACCAATATATATCCGTGTGAAAAGTTAAGGGTCCGCGAAAACTACGATGTTTGGAAGCGGCAGGCCCAAGTTACCTAGTGATCAAAGGTTGTTGGAGTGTGGGGTGTAATGGACCAGCAGAGAAGGAAGCGTCACTAGACGAGAGAGCGCTCGCGGAGATTACGCTGATGATTGAGTCGACCAACTACGCACACATCGCCAAATCCAAATCAGCGAAAGAGGCTTGGGATGCTTTGGCGCAGGCGTTTGAGGACAGCGGATTGACTCGGAAAGTAGAGGTGCTTAAAAAGTTGGTACAGTTAAACCTGGAGCAGTTTGATTCGACACAGGAGTATGTCAACGAAATGATTATGACTGCCATTAAGGTAAACAATGCTGGGCTTTGCATAAGTGACGAGGTAACGGCATCACTGATGCTTGCTGGATTACCAAATGAGTATCAGGCATTGGTCATGGCAGTAGAGAACTCCAAGTCTACATTAACTGTCGACAATGTAAAAGGTATGTTGCTACAAGACGTGAAGTTTGACAACAACGCTGGAATCAATTCGAATGCTAAGAGGGACAAAGCAAAGTTAAATAACCGTTTTGGGAAAACAGTTATTTGCTACGCATGCGGTGGTAAAGGGCATATGCGAAAAGTATGCCCAAGCGTAGTGGAAGGAGAGAGAAGCGATAAAGAGAAAGCAGCTTTTGCATCGAATACTTCGCTCTTAGTAAATGCAAATCCACATTTAAATTGGGGGTTTTTTATGGTATTACTGAAGACTGTATTATCTCTAGCTTACCATCCATTATGTCTTCCATCGTACCCGGGGCTGATAATATTCCTAGTTGTATCCTTAAAATGTTTTCGATTTCCGTATCGAAGCATTTATCTCGGTTATTCTTTATATGACTATATCACACAAACAGTGAATCGAAAACTGTGAATTTTTTCAATAACTTTGTTACAAATTACCGTTAAAATTAAATAATTGTCAGTTTAATATAGCTAAGTAATATTAAGATCGGATAACTAAGTTACAGAACAGCCTCTAACTTTTGTAGTTTTCAAGAAAATTTGTTTTGTCTTAATATGTCTGATAAAAATACTCCGTATTGCTGCAACCTAAGATTGTAGGCCGTCTTTCGCGAAAACTAGACATACTTTTTCAAAACTTTCAAGGGTAAAACTCGTTTTCTCTAATATTATCGTAATAATACAATTGCATTCGTCTTGACAAAATCAGCAAATTCCATCAAAGCTACAAAATTTAGTCGCTGAAATATTTGTAACAGACTGAAGAATGCTTTTCAGATCGCATAAATAAACTTTAAAGGTAACCGTGGAGGTTATAGTTACATTCAAAGGGGAAGTAATCTCAGAAATTGTTTTATTTTTGTTTTTGCTCAAGATTTCGTTATCATTCAGCTTTTTGTAATTCTGTTCTCCTGTTGCAGAATGATGAAGCACTTATCGTTAAGCCTGTCTCTGAGAGGGAAAGAATGTTCATATTGACCTTCATTCATCCAGCCTTCGATGGGAATCAAGTAACCCTACCCATTATGTGAAATGGATCTCCAGAACATGACAGAACCCCCGCAGTGACTTTTTGTTAAAATTGTTCCAAAATAATTTAAAAATTCGAATTATTAATTGAAATTAAAAGTCAAGGTATAAGGTATGATTTTTGTTACCTTTTTTGTTTTTTGTTATTGTTATTTTCTTTTGTTCGCTTATATTGTAATTTACTTTTTACCCTATAGGGACAAAATATAATTAATGGCAAATAATTTTTAAAGTTGTCATGTAAGAGACAACAAAGCGACATAGTACTGCTCACATCGGCATGCACACAGACGGCCGCACGAGCAATTGCCGAGCAAAAGTGCCCGCACGGGCTATGGGTGCCTCTCCCTGTTTCAGACATACCTATGTATGTATGTATGTATGTATGTATGTATAATTTCTTGTTGAAAATATAGAATTCTTCGTAAAATCAAATTCTAGTGGACGATTATGTCGTTTTTTTTGCTCCATACAACTTGACCCACCCTAATGCATACGTATGTACATACGTATGAATATGTATGTATCAAACCAAGCATTGTACATACATACATACATACAATGTACATACATACATACATGTATTTATTGAAACGACTGAAACCGGTTTAATTGGCTATAGAAAGAAAGATAATATTTCTGTTTCCTTCTGATACATACATACATACATGTACATATGTACGTATGTACATATGTGTCTATGCAGACTCGTGGGACTACATTTCAATCACCCTTTTTTTTATTTTAATAAGATTCGAAATAATTTAATAAAATAAAATGTTTCCGTCATTTCTTAATTAAAAATAAATTGTTCAGAATAAAGCCGAATTAGCCGAATTTGGTGAATTCCATCTAAATAGACAGAAATCTAAAGTTTAACATAATGTTCTCAAGTTTCGAGGAGGTCGGATGAATAGAATTTATAAAAAAAAACGCTTTTGTACTAGTGTAAACACATATGTGTATACATACATATGTACATATATATGTACATATATATGTACATATATGCATGCACATGTATATACATATTTAGAAGATGTAGTACATACATAAGTACATTCATACATACATATGTATGTATATTATATATGCGTACATTATATGCACGGATAAAATTGGTAATTTACAGGAGTATACAAACTGTTTAATATCAACTTCTAATTTGTTTTGTTAGTGTATTTGTTCTTGTTATTTGAATCTGTATATTTTTTTTAAAGTCTCGAATATCAAATAATTATCACCTTATTGATAAAACTTTTTAGGTCTAGTTTGAAATGGTTTGCTGTTAGAGTTTCAAAGTCAACTGAAAGCGTTGCCGACAACTACTGAACAATAAGGTAGAAACGTAAGCGTGTATGCATGTACATATGTACATACTTACATACATATGTACATATGAATAAAATCAAAATACATACATTGTATATATGTATTTGCAGATTCAAATGAATGGATGTGTATAAAATTTATACTATAAATACAAATAGATATTCATACGTTAGAATCAAAATAAATTCATGAATTCATTTTTATGGCGGTATTTTTATACCGCTGGGATATTAAAGTCGCCAAAATGTGTGTAACAAGAAGAAGGAAGCTTTTCCGACCCCATAAAGTATATACATACATATGTATGTATGTATGTATATATTCTTGAGCAGTATCAACAGCCGAGTCGATATATAGCCATGTCCGTCTGTCCGTCCGTATGAACGCGTAGATCTCGGAGGCTATAAGAGATAGAGCCACCAAATTTGGAATGTAGGCTCGAGTAGTATGTAGAGTGATCAAGTTTATTTCAAATTTTTGCCACGCCCCTTTCCGCCCCCGCAATTTAAAAAAAACGTTTATCTCAAAAACTGCTGTAGCTTGAGACACCATATTTGGTATGTATATTTGCCTAGTAAATGCGCACATTTTGTATATACATACAAAGATTTTGCCACGCCCCTTTCCCTCCCGTAATTTTTTACCTTGTGGAATCAAATTTGGCACACTTAAATTTGATACTAATACCCATCAAAATACCAAATTTGATTAAAATAGCCAAGTTATGCATATAAACGTTTTTCCATCTTGCGTCTTTTAATTGCGTAAATTAGCTTGAATGTAGGGGATCCTGATCGGGAGCTCGTATCCTCTCATATGAGCACTTAAATGAAAGATTAATTCATTGTCTAACTATTGGTCAAAGATACGTTTCGATATAATTTACCGCTACAAAGCTATAGCGATTTTTCAAAATAAATCAAAATATAGTTTAATATTAAGAAATTTGTTTTATAGAAAAACTTTTTATACCACCAACAATGTTGACCCCATAAAGTATATATATTTTTGTTCAGCATGAGATGCCGATTCGATATAGCCATGTCCGTCTGCCAGTCTATCCGTCGGTGCGTATGGGATGAAATTTTGTTGGGGTTTTTATTACCTGCGTGAGATCAAGTATAAATAGAACACAAGTTGCAGTCCATATAAATCGGTTCAAGAACTACCTACTACCTCATCATCAAATAAACAGAGCACATGCATACACACACAGACTCACCGCAACATGAACTGTATATGTATGCGTGCCGTGCTTTGTTAAGGGAATTTTCGAAAAAGAAGAAAATATTGTAGTAAAAATAGTAATAATGTTGTGTTTGTGTATTGATGAAAAGAAAGAAATTTAAAAATGTAAAAATATTTTTGCCAAGGACTGGGTATTTTTCATCTGACAAGGCGTACTGTACATGGAGTACTCAATTAAAATGTCGTCGGTATCCAAGTCTCACGCATTCATTTCCACATCAGTCGAAAGGTGTTCGGTACCCATACATACATATGTCGAGGAATATTTTTACTATAAAATATGAACACTTGCGTTGTTACGCTCTCTATCGTGCAACGCCCTTTGCATACCCATGCAAAAAGGGTATATTAATTGGGAAGTGTGCAACGCATAGAAGGAATCATCTTTGACCATATAAAGTATATATATTCTTGATCCAGCACGACGAGACGAGTTCAAATGGCGAAGCCTGTCCGTCCGTCCGTCTGGATCAACGCGAACTCCTCCTAGACCGTAAGAGCTACAGAGCTGAAATTTTATTTATTTATTTAGGCTTGTATATACTGCACAGTTTGTGTATCTCGGATTCAGCCGGATCGAACCACTATATCATATAGCTCCCATACAAACGTCAAAGTCACGAACAGTGACTTTTCTCAATAACTACGTTATTTTCCCAGATATTATCGTGAAATTTAATATTGGTGAGTCCATTCCCCCTGTAAACACCTGTGCCAAATTTAATTAACATCGGGTGACTATATCATATAGCTCCCATAGGAACGATCGGTGGAAAACAGTGACATTGATCAATAACTTCGTTATTTCATATGCTAAGATTGTAGACAGTTCTTTCGCAGACATTAGACATTTGGATAAAACGTTTTTACACTTTGATGGCTATGGGTAAGAAAAGAATTACCAAAACAGTTGCAAAAGTATACAACCTTCGACACAGTCGAAGTTAAGCCCGGCCCACTGGTTTTAGCTTTCAAAATGAATTTATTTATTTCATTTATTTATTTACGTCAAAAAACACAGCAGTCGACGAAAAAGCTTAAGCTAAAAGTCGGATAACAATTAATTGAAAAAGGTAGCTTAGCTTTCTACACAACTAAACATCCCCGACCCGGTGCAGGTGTTTTATTTGCACAAGGTGCCAGCTATGCCCCGATTCAGAGCCCATGTGATCAGGGATGAGTTGCAGCCAATCCAAAACCAGAATATATTCAGCGGTTTCACTGTAGATGATTAAGAAGCATAGCGTGAAGAGAGGTGAAAGAAAGATGAGGAGAGATAAGGTGAGAAGGTAGGCGAAGACTCGGGTCCCAATTAAGACCGCATAACGCGAACTTAAGGAATTGCTTCTGAACCGATTCAATACTACGCTGATGAACATCATATTGAGGCTTCCACACTGGTGAGCAATATTCTAGAGTAGGGCTAACTAACGAAGTGTATAAAACCTTTGTTAAGTAGGGGTCATCAAATTCTTTGGCCAACGTTTTATGAAGCCAAGACAATTAAGATATATGATCATTCATCATATATGTCAATTGAAGATATATGATCATTCATCATATATGTCAATTGAAAATATATGGTCATTAAATGAATGTTTTGGGTCAAACATAACTCCTAAGTCTTTGAATGATGGTACACAATGTAACAGAACAGACTTAATAGAGTAATGAGCTAGGAACGGAGACAAACGACTGAAAGTCATAAAAGAGCACTTTGAGGCATTAAGGTGTAATTTATAAACGTGGCACCAATCACAGAAAGTATCGAGATCTGATTGCAAGTACTGTACACCTGAAGTAACTCGAACAATTTTAGATATTAAGGAACGAAAAGACACCTTTTTTGTTCTGCCAATAAGATACGATTTTAAACAAGCCAATAGTTTCGGGGAAGAGACCATGATGTTAAGTTTCGTGAGAAGCATAGAATTATCATTCGTATCGAAAGCCTTACTAAAGTCGGTATAAATAACATCAGTTTGACACATTGGGGTAGTCAATTCTAAAAGGTTGGTAAGCGACGAACGACCTATCATGAAGCCTTAGGTATTGCGGAAAGTTTGGCAATGCCACGCTAGTTAGAAATATCCGATTTTTTGCCCGTTTTAAAAAGCGGAATAGTAAAAGAATCCTTCTAAACATCAGGACAATTTAAATGTGGGATTGAGAAGGGATAGGGTGTGGGATTCGAAACAGTAGTAGAATAAGTCGACTGAAAGAAACAGCATCTGCAATATCTGAATCATTATTAGCAGTCTGGTCATTAAGTCTGAAGGTGGAAGGTAGTAAATTAGAGCGTCTTTTGGAATTAACAAAGTTATAAAACCTTTTGGGCTTCTTATAAAATTCAAACTTACAGCGAACGATATAATTATTGTAGCATTGTGTATTTAAAAGACAAAATTGAGATTTGGCTACACAATAATTTGCATAGTCAAGTCGCGAACCATTTTTTTTTAAACCTTTTAAAATATCTCGATTTAATGTTATAGAGATTAAAGGTTTAGCTGTCACAGAACATTTTCGAGAGCTTGGTAAGAAGTCCCCTTACATTTTGATAATAAATGCAAGGACTAGACATTATTAGTTTTTTGAAGCAGAAGATAAATTAGGAAGGTGGACAGGCAACGGACGGGAGCGTAAACTCGTGTACAATTAAAACCCCTGGCCAAAAATGAGGGTCTACCATAGCTGAGAAATCTTCTTTGTGGCTCAGCATTTATTATGTTATGAGTTATGTGAGTTATGTGTCTTTATTGTTTAAATGTGTATAACCATCAACTGAATATGTTGAAGGAACTAAAAGAGAACTAAACCTAAGTACGTAAATGGGAATATGAATCTAAAGCTAAATACATAGGAAGTATGTGTAAGGTGTATGGTCATGCTATGGGCTCTTGGTCAGACGCTGTGTCAGCGTATTTATGTTTATATGGAATTCGTCACATCGACGTTGCAGCTGCACAGATTGATCTAAGACTTAGTGCGGGGACAGTACGCTGGATTGTTTGTTAACTTCTTCCCTTCTAAGTTCATTGCCGTTCTCGGTGATGCATGACTCTTGGACTAATCTTTGCAGTTTAGCAGCTGACTTCCTCTGGTACCTGCAGTAACCAGCTCCGACGAGGTTACAGTGCAAGAACCTTACAAGTACTCCGATCGCGATCCGATCATTCGTTCATTACACGTGATCGTGTCCCGTTATATACAGCAAAGGGGAAGCCGGGATGCCAGGAACCTTGCTTACGACCTTGTTGTGGTTGAGGTACATGGTCCCGTTTATCGTAGCGCTTTTCTCAAACGTTATAAGATGGGCCATCATCTACGCTGATACTCGCAAGCTTGTTGACAATAATTATCCCCTCGCCTGACTGGGCAGCGTACGACATATAGCTGATTGCCATTAAAGTAGTCCGCGAGCGCATGTGTCATGCTTAGCCAGTTTGCAAAATATTACGTTCTTGTTGGTAACGAATTCTGTGACCGCCTTCACTCCGTCGTCGCATTCTGCCACTATATTGTCGTGTATCTGTAGTATGGTGTCCCCATGTATCACTGGGAAAATAATGAGCTTCTTACATAAAAGTTTAATTCTAGGGTAATCTATAATTATATGGATGGTGCTATCAGACTGAAATATTTTAATGTTGGACACAGCCATTTCCTTTGAGTTTCTGTGTTAATTATTATTTGTCTATCGTTATTGTTGAAATAATTCTCTCTCAACTCAATGCATGCATGATCACACAGATATAAATATATATATGTAACTTTGTATGCTCTCTCACGAGATGCGTTAAAGAGAACAATGACTCGATGAGAGACAAATAGAAGTCAGTCGCGAATAAACTGCACAACCAACCACACGCATTGTGTTTTATTATTACAATAGGTTATGGACCCAGGCAACGTGCCTATGTGGTTGCTGTGGTAATTTCTGGAAGAAATTAGTTTTCGCACTGTGTTCTAGACGGTTTTCACAAAATATATATAGACGAGTATAATGTCGGCGTTATATCAGATTGATAAACTCGAGGAGGGTAATTATGACTCGTGGTGCATCCAGATGAAAAGTGTGCTGGTGCATGCGGATTTGTGGAATGTTTCGTCAGGCGTATTGGCAAGGCCAACTACGGGGGAGAACACCGAATGGACGACGCTGGATCAAAAGGCATTGGCAATGATCACCTTGAGCGTCAAGACTTCACAGTTGGGACATGTGAAGCATTGTGCAAGTGCACATGAGGCTTGGAAGAAGCTTCAGAAAGCTCATCAACCCAGAGGACCCGTTAGAAAAGTAGCTCTTTTCAAGAAATTGCTAAGTAAACGCATACAGGAGGGTCAAAGCGTATCGAGTTATTTGTCGGATTTCAAGGAAATCTTGGACAAGCTTGCTGGCGTTGGAATTGAAATATTGGACGAGCTTGTAACGATTATTTTGCTTTCCAGTCTTCCAGACGAATTCGACAATTTCGTTGTCGCCATAGAGACGCGCGACAGTTTGCCGAGTTTCGAATGTTATGCATAAAGCTGAGAGAAGAAGGAGAACGCAAAAGAGAGAGCGAAAAACTGATCGAGAGCGCAAAAGCATTTACAGTGGTCGAAAGGCAATCGATGCAGAGAGACAATTTGAAAAGAAAGCAAAAAGTTTGGAATTGCTTTGCGTGTGGCGGCAAAGGCCATTTTAAAGCAAATTGTCCCAGTGTAAACGGCCGGCAGGTTGCATCGAACCCGAATAAGACAGTACAGTCATCGTTAGGTTTGCTGAACGCGTTGGACGCTAAATGTTTTGATCGATCGAACTGGTGTCTGGACAGTGGCGCCACCAGCCACATGTGTTGCGACAGAGATTTGTTTTCAAAATTTGAGAAACATTCGGAAAAAATTGTTTTGGTTGATAATAACTTTCTTCAGGCTGAAGGAAAGGGCGAGGTAAAGCTGAATACCGATTCACGTATACTTACATTAAAGAATGTGTTGTATGTACCCAAAATGAGAGGTAATTTCGTGTCAGTGAGCAAAGCAGTTGAACATGGAAGCATCGTTGAATTTGGACAAAAGTATGCACGAGTGATCCAAAAGGGCGAATGCATTGTGAAAGCGGGCAAAGTTGGCCGTTTGTATATTTTTGGAACAGCACCGAGCGAATGCTATGCCATTGAACAGTCCTACGAAGATTTGTGGCATAAAAGGTACGGACATCTCAACTATGGCAGTCTGGGTGAAATTGCACGAAAGGATTTGGCCCGTGGCATGGGAAAGTTTGACTCTACGTCACGTCGTAATTCAACCGCCGCTGCGTGCAGACGTGTTTTTTAATGCACTCCGCAAAATTTAGTGTCAAAAATAAAAAGACCGCGTTTGCAAAAATTGTGTAGGGCTCTCAGTCGCCTCAGAGACGCCTATTTACAATCATATTGCCATTAGTTTGTTCTATTAGCAATAAATACTAAGTTGCAACAACAAAGTGAGCACTTTTTTTTGGAAAAGCCATGTCCACCAATTCGGGCCCAAGCTCTCTCGATCCCCACCAGCAACAGCTACAACAACTACTTGTACAACAACAACGTGAGCGTCGTCTCTCGGTCCAACGCAACAACGCGTACTTTTCGGTGGTGTCGCCGACCCCACTGAATGCTACCGTAAGCAATAACACCGAAAGTTCAAGCCACTCAGCAACAGCAAGCCACAACAGCAATTTACCGTGGAGAGAGCAGTGTGCTTCTCCATCAATATCGATTACTGGGTCACCGATTGCACCGACCAGCACCGTCAGCTTGTTGACAGCAACTACTGCAACGTCTGCAGAAGTATTGACCTGCCTCAAGCCGTCATCGCAAGTCGTCCAGAGTCAGCCACGACAAGAAACCCAACGCCTTCTGTCCAAGCTGGAATGGATAGATATATTAAAATAACTAAGCGGAAGCTAAGCCCGCAAAAGAAAAAAAGTGGCAATACGCCGAAAATAACCAAAACAAATGAACGAGTAGCCCTTCTAAGCGGAAATCGTTTTAAAATTCTTGCCCATCAGCAAGACGATCAAGCCGGCGCTGTGGATAAAGTTAAATCGGCTAGACCACCACCTCCACCAGCGTCCTGATTTCGAAGCTAGTAGAAACAGTAGGGGCAAATAACTTTGTTGTAATCCCTCTCAACAGGGGTAACATAAAAGAAATTAAATGTCAAACCCAAACTGAGGACAATTTCCGCATCATCGAAAAGTACCTCCGTAATGCTCACATAAACTTCTATACCTACCAACTAAAAAGCAGTAAAGGGCTCCATGTTGTGTTAAAGGTGATCGAGCCATCGGTCCCACATCAGGAAATAACAGACGCATTGTCCGAAAAAGGGTTTGCGGTTAAGTTCGTTGTCAATATCATAAACAGGAATAAAGTCGCACAGCCGCTCTTTAAAATCGAGCTCCAACCAGATGCAAAGCGGTCGAAGCCAAATGAAGTGCATCTAATCTACAACCTTCAGCTCCTATTGCACAGAAGAATCACCGTAGAGGAGCCCCATAAGAGATACCAACCACCTCAGTGTAAAAACTGCCAGGAATACAACCACACCTCTAACAATTGCAATCTTAGGTCAGTATGTGTTGGCTGCGGCGAACATCATAAAGATGGCATTTGCACCAAGGACAGAAACAACGTCGCACTAAGACTATGCAGTAACTGTGGAGGGAACCACACAATCAACTACAGGGGATGTCCTGTCTTCAAGGATCTTAAATCGCACCTAAACGGGCGTAAACCCCCAGCTGGACCAAAAATCACCTTCAACGCCTCCAAAACTACACCGGAGGTATTCTTCGCCAAGGCTGTTAGATCATCTAACATGCCTGCTACAACCAATCCTAGTGTATCCTTCGCTAGTGTACTCCGAACTGGACAGACGGAGCTCGCGAAAGAGACCCCGTCACTCCACCATCTACAGAATCCGCATCCTAGCGCACCAGAACTTGGCCAGCAAACTCCAAGTGGTTTAGAGGCCCTATTGATCTCACTTAATCAAAACATGACCGCTTTTATGACGTTCATGCAAAACTGTATGCAGGAACTGATGCGGAATCAAAACCTGCTTATCCAGAAGCTTATCGAGAATAAATAATGGCTTCCCTACGCTATGTCTTTTGAGTGCTAATGGCGTCTCCAAGCACAAAAATGAACTGCAACTATTGCTAGACTCAAGTGAAATCGACGTCATGCTGATATCGGAAACACATTTAACATCAAAAAATAATTTTCAAATACCAAAATATACCTTTTACGCAACAAACCATCCAGACGGAAAAGCTCATGGCGGGACTGGTATCCTAATCAAAAACCGTATAAAACACTCGTTCCTCAACAGATTCGAAACACAGCACCTACAAGCAACTGCTATAACCGTCCAAACCATCTGCGGCAACACTTCGTTGGTTGCACTGTACTGCCCACCACGCTTCTCAATCTCTGAAAAGGAATTCTCCGGTTTCTTTAACACACTCGGAGAACGCTTCATTGCAGCAGGGGACTATAACGCCAAACATACGCACTGGGGATCTCGCCTGGTAAATCCTAAAGGCAAGCAGTTGTACAACACAATAGTCAACCCACTCAATAAGATGGATTGCGTCTCATCGGGTAGGCCTACTTATTGGCCCACAGATCCACAGAAAGTGCCTGACTTGATTGATTTCGCAGTAACCAAGAGGATTCCGCGTAATCGGATCACTGCGTAAACACTGCTAGATATAACCTCCGATCACTCTCCAGTGCTATTCACACTGTTAACAAGACCTCAAGTACTTGATCGCCCATATATGCTTACAAACAACAAAACAAATTGGCTTAAATTTAAAATGTACATGAGTGCCCACATTGACTGTTCACCGAAACTGGACGCTGCAGAGGACATTGACATGTGCGTCTCTGCACTTGAGTCGATGCTGCGAGCTGCAGCAAGAGTATCTACTCCACATGCCACTACTTACGCTAAACCTGCTGTCAGGCCTACGAACCGGCAGATAGAACAATTAGTAACGGAAAAACGACGTCTAAGAAGAGAATGGCAGATTACTCGATCACCATCAGCAAAACTTCGCCCAAGGCATGCCAGCCGCAACCTCTCCAAGGAGTTAAGACAAGAGGAAATCTGGGCTCAAAGGAAATACATAGAAAAGCTCAGTCCATCCAGCACTAAACATCCTCTGTGGAAAGCCCACCCAACTTTAAGCGCTCCTACAGAGACAGTTTTACCAATAAGAGGTCCAACCGGTGGATGGGCCCGCAGCGACGAAGAGAGGGCATCCGTATTTGCCACACATCTTAAAATGGTTTTCCAGCCAAATCCAACATCAAACTCATTTGTACTTCCCCCTTCGAGCACATTAACGGATGTGAGTACTCGGAACTCCAATCGGATGAGATCACTGCAGTTATTAAAAACCACATAAAGCCGAACAAAACCCCTGGCCATGACCTAATCACACCGAAAATGATCCTAGAACTCCCTACCATCGCCATACAATACATCTGCAAAATGTTCAACGCTATAATAAGAATTGGCTACTTCCCAAGAGCATGGAAAAGGTCCACTATCATCATGATTCCTAAAGTGGGAAAGGACAAAACCCAACCATCATCCTATAGGCCAATTAGTTTGCTGCCATGTCTTTCGAAGCTTTTTGAAAAGGTCCTGCAGATTCGTCTAAACTCATTTCTGGCATCGGAGAACACAATCCCTTCACACCAGTTCGGCTTCCGCGAAAAACATGGGACAATTGAACAAGTCAATCGTATAACATCCGAAATACGAACAGCATTCGAACTAAAAGAATACTGTACGGCTGTCTTTCTCGACGTTGCCCAGGCTTTCGACAGAGTCTGGCTGGAGGGTCTAATGTTCAAAATCCGGCAGAAACTCCCACAGTACACCCACAATCTCATGGAATCTTACCTTTACAATAGGAAATTCGCTGTAAGATGTAATGGCTCCGTCTCGGCTGACTTTGAAATCGAAGCTGGTGTACTGCAAGGCAGTGTACTCGGCCCATTGCTCTATCTGCTGTACACTGCAGACTTACCAACGAGTCTAGGACTTACAACGTCCACTTTTGCCGATGACACGGCAATCCTCAGCAGATCCAAATGCCCGATACAAGCCTCTGCAAAATTAGAGGAACACCTCAAGGTGGTAGAGGAATTGCTAGCAACCTGGCGTATCCGGCTCAACGAGCAGAAATGCAAACATGTTACATTTACGCTTAACAGAAGAAACTGTCCAGCTCTAGTGCTAAACAACGTAACAATTCCTCAAGCCGTGGATGTCACTTACCTGGTATCCACCAAGACAGAAGACTAACTTGGCGCAAGCACATCGAGGCAAAAAAGTCACAGCTTCAAGTGAAAGCGAGTAGCTTACATTGGATCATCAATGCTCGGTCACCTCTACGTCTGGAGTATAAAGTCCTCCTATACAACTCCGTACTGAAACCCATCTGGACTTACGGTGGCGTACTATGGGGAAATGCAAGTACCAGCAATGTCGACATTATACAAAGGGCGCAGTCGAAGATTTTAAGATCAATCACTGGGGCTCCGTGGTACATACGGAACGACAACATTCAAAATGATCTAAATATACCTAGCGTAAAATCTGAAATAGGTAGTCAACAACTAAAGTATTCTGCGAAACTGGATGTACACCCTAAGGGTTCTTGCCAATACTTCGCGTAAGGGAACTAATAATAGAACTCGTCTTAAAAGAAATGACAGACCAACCCAATAATAAATGATTAGGGCCGCCTGCAATATCCCTTGGATATATCTTAAGTACTAGATTAAGAAAAATATCTCAAACTTGTTGTTAGGCTCTAATTTAAGAGTAGATTCAACAAATATATATTAAACGTTAAAAAAAAAAAAAGTCACGTCGCATATTTTTATATTTCCTGAAGGAAAAGTTTGTCGAGTTTAAAAACATGGCAGAGCGGCAAACTGGAAAGAAGCTAAAGTGCATTCGGAGCGACAATGGTCGCGCTACGTCAATAAATCGTTTGACGAGGTTCTCAAGGGCAATTTAATATTACGGCAGCTCACGGTACCATACACGCCGCAGCAGAACGGTGTAGCAGAGTGAGTTAACAGAACTCTTGTGGAGATGTCAAGATGCTTGCTCATCCAGTCTGGTCTACATCAATCTCTTTGGGCTGAGGCAGTTTATACAGCTGCTTATCTGCGGAATAGGTCACCAACTCGAGCCCTGGTTAACATGACTCCAATGGAAGCATGGAATGGTAAGAAACCATCAACAAGTCACTTAAAAGTTTTTGGGTCTATTGCAGTAGCACTGAACAAAGGACATCATAAGGGCAAGTTTGATCCAAAGGGCAAAGAATACCGAATGGTTGGTTATTCTCGAAATGCGAAAGGGTATCGGTTGTACGACGCCGAAACCAGGCAAGTTGTTGAGAAGCGAGACGTTTTGTTCGACGAGCGTTTCGGCAATGGTGATTCGAATGGTGATATCGTCAATTTTGATTTTCCATATATTGATGATCAGGATTCAGGATCTGTTGATGCAGCAGATCAGTTAAGCAGTACAGACGAGTCTGATGCAGAGGTCAGCGAGAAGGGCAGCAGTAGCGAAGATTTCGACATGGCAGTTGAACAAGAAGTGGCAGAACCTGAGGTTGAACAACGTGTTGGACCCGGCAGGCCAAAGCTGATTCGAACTGGAAGGCCTGGCAGACCAAAAAAGCAGTTTAACATTTTAAGCGCATTGATTACAAGTGAGGTGATCATACCAGAGACCTATGATGAGGCGCTTAGTAGCCCGTTTGCTTCGCATTGGCGTGAGGCTATGCAAAAGGAGTATGACTCCTTGATGTCAAATCACACTTGGCAGCTTAGTACGCTACCGGAAGGGTATAAACCCGTCGGCTGCAAGTGGGTCTACAGTTTAAAGCGTGATGCAAAGGGAGAAGTCGAGCGTTTTAAGGCAAGACTAGTAGCAAAAGGATGTTCACAGCGCTATGGAGTGAACTACAATGAAACATACTCGCCTGTATGTCGCTTGGAGAGTGTTCGTTTCATCTTGCCCCTAGCAGCGCAGTTGAAATTCTATCTACACCAAATGGATGTATGTACTGCTTACTTAAACAGTGATTTGGGCGATACCGTATACATGAGGCAGCCCGAAGGATACGCAACTGAAGACAAAAGCAAGGTACTTCTGTTGAAAAAGAAATCGGATCTTGACAGGATTAAGTCATCTATTATGGCAGCGTTTGAATGTGTTGACAAGGGACCTGTGCGTTTGTTCCTTGGCATGGAGGTTCACCGTGATGGCGAACTTGGCGAAATATCATTGGGTCATTCACAGTACATCAAGGATTTACTGGAGCGATATGGCTATGCTCAGTGCAGACCAGCTGCAACACCGTTAGAAGCAGGGTATCAGGTAGCCTGCGATAAAATGGAGTGTAAAAGGGTTGATGCAACTCTTTATCAGTCAATGATAGGCGAGCTAATGTGGCTTGCGTTGACTACTAGACCGGATATACTCCACTCAGAATCCAAATTGGCTCAACGTAACAAGGACCCCCATAATGAACACCTTGCAGCCATAAAGCATGTTTTACGATATTTGGCGTCGCCCGTTGGCTTCAGGATTTATTACAAGCAGTCTGAAGCGTCATTCACTGGTTTCGTGGACGCAGATTGGGGAGGCGATAAGATTGATCGGAAGTCTTATGCAGGATATGTATATTTCCTGGCTGGCGGATGGTATCATGGAAATCGGAGAAGCAGCAGAGTGTTGCTCTTAGCAGTACCGAGGCAGAGTACATGGCATTATTAACAGCGTGCAAAGAAGCCATTGTATTGCGTCGATTAATTATCGAGATTGGTTGCGGAGAAGAAGATACATCTACCGTTTTGTATGGCGATAACCTCAGTGCCCAGCAATTGGCTAAGAACCCGGTACACCACTCAAGGACGAAGCATTTGGACATTAGATATCATTTTGTTAGACAAGTAGTTAATGATGGTCAGATTATTTTAAAGTATATACTAATGAAATGATAGCTGATATCCTAACCAAGAATCTTGCGAAGAAGAAGCATGTAGAGTTTACGAATTTGTTAAGTATCAGATAAATTTGTGGACATACTTGCATTGAGCAAGGGTGTTGAAATAATTCTCTCCCAACTCAATGCATGCATGATCACACACATATAAATATATATATGTAACTTTGTATGCTCTCTCACGAGATGCGTTAAAGAGAACAATGACTCGATGAGAGACAAATAGAAGTCAGTCGCGAATAAACTGCACAACCAACCACACGCATTCTGTTTTATTATTACAATAGTTATATTGAACTAGCTATGCTTCTGCTATTTTAATTCTTTCCAAATCTGCTGCATCACGCGCTACTGCCACAACCTTAATCGGTGTGTACAAAAAATCTAGACTTCTTGCCATCCTGTGGTGTATCATTAACGCGGACAAATGATTTTTAACATGTATTATGACTACATTTTGATAATGAATGCAAGGACTAGACGTTATTAGTTTTTTGAAGCAGAAGATAAATTAGGAAGGTGGACAGGCAACGGACGGGAGCGTAAACTCGTGTACAATTAAAACCCCTGGCCAAAAATGAGGGTCTACCATAGCTGAGAAATCTTCATTTGGTACTGTAATTTTAAAAGAGTGAGGCCTAGAAAACATAACCTTTTGAATAGAAACCTAGCAGGGCATATATTACTAATGTAAGCTGCCACAGACGACTCCGAAGTATCTGGAGCAAGCCTAGAGATAAATAATTTTTTGCAAGGAGGCTCTACAGTTAATGGAGGCGGAGGAGCATTGAAATCCACGAGTGGTTGAGAGCCAGCATGATCCAATAATTGATCAGAGTTCCCGTGAGGGATAAATTGAGGTACACCAGGGCTTGTAGTGGGTACTTCAATCTGAAAAGAAGAGCATAAAGAGGGACAACAAGATGGTGTAGGCGAAAGTAAAATGGGAGAAGATGTAGCAGAGATTGCTGGCGAATCCTTATGAGGTAACTCAAGGGTACATTTTTCTTGGGAAGCTTTTCAGAAGTTGGAACGAAATTGAATTGCGACAATAAATGTTCGCTAGAGTCACTGTCGTTAAACGTTTGGCCAGTCTGTTTAAAGAAAGAAACATTAAACGAAGATCTCTGTACATACGGCTAAAATCTAGCTGCTTCTAGTAATTTTAAGGACATACATTTCAAGTTTTAGATCTATATTTTCAAAGTTATTAAATGTGTGGTATTACAAGAAACCGGAAGGGGGCGTGTCAAAAATGAACATCGCTTCTAGTCCCCTCTTATATGTATAAGACACTAGTATACACTAAAATTTTTGTTTATTTTACTGTTTATATATAACAATATATATTTACAAATGTATTTACGTATTTTAAAAAAATTATGTTCACATGATTTTGACAAGCATATCTTAGTATTTCGCCAAGGCCAACTGTGGACTTATGGAAAAACGTTTATATGTATATTTTGGCTATTTTTAGTCCGATTATTTTTTTTAAATTTGGTATTTTGCTTGGTATTAGTGTAGGAATATTTGTAGTATCGCGCTGTTTTTTCGTTGTTTGATTCCACTCTCGTGTATGTTTGTCTTTTTCTCACTCACTGATGTTACTTTGTATATTGAATCTTGTCTTCGTTGTAGGTTTAGTCATGCCTTCTTTATAGGTTGAGCCCCCAAATTTGTAGGAATATGTTTTATTTAATATATATATGTAAGGTTAACATTATGTTTATGATAGTTTATTGTAAATAATATTAACTCAAATGTTTAAAATTGAGGTGTAGTACATATACGTATTTCTTCAAAAACAACGATTAAACGATTAATTTCACAACTGCAGACCGCTCTCGTGACTTCTTCTTAATTGCCCGTTCTCGACGACGTCTGCTCTTCAACCCTTTACTTGCGTCCCTCTCGCGTAGAAAAACCTCTCACTCTCAGCTGCTTCACTACTCGTCAAAATAGGGGTAATCTCAGAATAGTGTGCCCATCTCGTCTTTACACTCGGCCCTCCTGATAATCGTCTTCTGACTCAGAAGACAGCAACTCGTCATTCTCAGCCACATATCGCCAATGTCTCATATAGTCCACGCTCGTAGTTGTCATCATTGGCCCTTCACCATTGGTCGCTTTCTTTACATCATACCGGCCGTTGCGCTTAGCTTTTATTACTTCATACGGTCCCAAAAACTGACTTGCTAGTTTACGACCCGCTACAAACTGTGTTCTCTTTATAGCTACCATATCGCCAACTTGGTAAGTTGCTTCGCCTTTTCTGTTCTTATCATAGTTCCGCTTGTAAGTCGCCTGCGCCTTCTCTATATTAATTTTAGCCTCTTGTCGCAGCTTTTGCCGCTCGTCATTGAACTGATCTACTTGTTCCTCCTGTAATATATCCAGCAAACGGTCATCTATATTGTTACGCATTCGCGTTCCAAACAGGACTTCAAACGGTGACATTTTCGTTGAGGAATGCATCGTTGTGTTAATCGCCTTCTGTACTCGCGAAACTCCCTTATACCATTTCGTGGGTTCATCTGCTGATATTTTTCCGATAATAGACAGGATACAACGATTAACTCGTTCGACTTGGCCATTGCCCCTTGCTACTCCTGTGGTTGACAGTACATGCTCAACATCATTTGATCGAAGGAATTCTTTAAAAGCGTTTGATGTGAAGGCCACCCCTCTGTCACTTATGATCCTCTCGGGAAATCCAAAAATGTCTGTCCATTCTTTGAGCCTTTTAATTACTTCTTCTTGACCTGTGGACTTCGTTGGAAACAACCATACAAATTTCGAAAAACCATCTACCATTGCCAAAATGAATTTGTACTGCTTGGAGGTGCTGTCCATGGGTCCTAAATGATCCAAATGTAAAGTATGCAGCGGTGTGTCTCCTTTGGTTATACAATGCAAATATCCTTCTTTTTTGCCCAGCTGTTTATTATGAACTATACATTTTATGCAGTTTGCAATCAATCTTGATACTTTACTTTCCAAATGCGGTATCCAGTACTGTTGTTGGATAGCGTGCATTGTCTTCCGCGTCGAAAAATGTCCAACCTCGTGCGATCGTTGTATAATCTCGCGTTCCATTAGCTTTGGGACTACCAGCAACTCATTACCTTCAACTTCTTTGAATAGCAAACCACCTTTCACGTTGAAGTTCTTATATTGTTGCTGCTTTAGTACCTCTATAATTGCGATAATATGATCATCTGTCTGCTGTGCCTTCTTTAAACGCGCTGTTATTTCATCCTTTACTACTAAACACGACTGTGGGTAACGGCTTAGACAGTCCACGTGCTGCATCTTAACTGCTGATCGGTGCTCCACGTTCAAATTGAAATCCTGTAGATACAGTATCCATTGCGCAACTTCCCTTGGGATGTCCAGCTTTGTCGAAGTTTGCTTAAATGCAATGCAGTCTGTCACCAATTTCACCGGGATCCCTAGCAAATAATGTCGAAATTTTTTTAACGCCATATATGCTGCCTTGACTTCAAGAATGTAGCTATGCCTTTTCGAATCCGCTTCAGATGCTTTCTTACTCCAAAAATAGATCGGATGCAAGTTGTTGTCAAATAGCTGAAGTAGTACCGCTCCAAAACCGTCTTTTGAAGCATCCGTGTGCAGCTCGGTTGGTGCCTCGCGAGAATAGAGGTGTAACACTGGTTCACTTATTATCGCCGTTTTCAATTGCTGCAACGCCTGAAGCTCGCTTTGACCCATAATAAATTTGACATCTTTTTTCAGCAACTTGGTAAGGGGTCGTGCTATCTGCGCATACTGAGGAATAAACTTTCTAAAGAATCCGGTTAAACCAAGAAATGCCTGAATCGATTTGACATTTGTGGGTATACCGAAACGACTGATTGCCATCGTCTTATCTTTACCGGGCCAAATCTTTCCATCTTCAATTTCGTGACCTAGAAAGCTTATGCGTTTTTGCAAAAAACTACATTTTCCCCATTTTATTTTCAAATCATACTTTGCTGCAGTTTCTAATACGAATTTGGTTTTGTTTAGACAATCGTTTGCTGACTTTGCATATACTATAATATCATCCATATATAATTGCATTATATCCTGGTTAATCAGATCTTGAAATATGTGGTTAACGAAACGAATGAATGAAGCAGGAGAATTACGAAATCCAAATGGCGCTCTATTAAACTCATATAATCCTTCTCTAGTAACAAACGCTGTATATGATTTGCTAGATTCCTCTATGGGCACATGGAAGAATCCATTTTCTAAATCCATAATCGTATATAAGCTTGCTGCCTGTAATCTCTCCAGCACTTCATCCATTAAAGGAACCGGAAAGCAGTCTTCCAAGACCATGCTATTTAGCTTCCTGTAGTCTACACAAATCCGCAAAGTATTGTCTTTCTTCTTTACAACTACAACTCTGCTAGCAACATTCGAAGTGGATTTGCGCACTATTCCTTTTCTTCCCACTCATCAACTTGATTTTTAACCGCTTCCGCTTCTGGTGGTGACAAACGACTGGGTGACTGCCTAAATGGGATTATTGCGCCATCTGGTACAATTTTTAACTCAATAGGGCAATGTACCTTCTCTCTTATCATTCGGCTGATAGCTATCCTGTATCAACGCTTCGACTTGCTTTTGATATTGCGGAGGAGCCGAATAACCACATGAGATGTCAAAAACATTGTACCAATTGTCAACATATTCTTCTTGCGATTTGGTGTCTTCAACCAGGCTCATAAATGTATATCCACGCTCATCGATCGATACTCTAAACTTCTCCACGAAGTCGTATCCCAAAATAATGTCACAGTCCATAGTGTTGCTCTCCACTACCAAGAATTTTTGCTGCGTCTTTAGGTCGTCTACGATGACCTCTGTCTCGAAAAAGCTTTTTGCTTTTGTTTGGCTTTTGCCTAGGCCGCAGAGCATTAAGCAACTTGCTTTCAAATCAATCTTACCCAAGTGTTTTAGAAAAGAGTTTTTTACAATAGTGACATCTGAGCCCGTATCAATCAAACCGTCAACGTTTACGCCATTCAGCGACACCGACTTGACCCGTTTTTGTATATTTATTTTACGAACAGCTGATAACTTTCTGGGGCAATTAGTTGAAATATGTCCACTTTCATTGCAACTAAAACATTTTCTATCCGCACTATTACAATCTTTACGCTTGTGCTCACTGGAACCGCAATTAAAACAATATTCTTTCTTTTTAATGTTTTCCACTTTTGCAATAGACGTGATTTTACGATTGTTTTTCTCAATATTATCAAATTTTTTTACATGTTCAAATACACCATATTGCTCTTTTAACTCTTTTAGCGATTTACAGTTGTACATTGAGAACTTAAACTCGCTTTTAATTTTAAGGCCATCAACTATGTACCGTATAACCGCCGCGTCTTCGATTTTTCCAGCACTAGCAATTTTTCTCATATTGAGCATATATTCGTGAAACGATTCACCACTGTGCATTTTACGATCGCGTAACTGTTGATGTAGGTCAGCGCTACTCAAATTCGACTCGAACTCACAACATAACATTTGTCTCAAACTCTGAAAATCACTCACTGTTTCTGACTCGAGATATAACTGTGCCGCACCACTCATTTTATTTCTCGCTTGCACATACATCTGCTTGTCTGTGAGCTCGTAAGCTTCAGCATTCTGCTCAAAGTTCTCAAACCATTTCTCTACCGGTACATTGTAACCGTCGAACACACATACAACTTTTTCGAAATGCTCAGGGTTTATTTTGACTTCTGCAGACTTCCTCTCATCCGCTTCGGTTTTAAGAGAAAACATTTGTATTAACTGTTGCATCTTTATATCTAGATCCCTGGGATCACTTTTTTTCTACGTCACGAACTTCTTTCACTTCCATATTATTTTTTATCGATTCTTCTTCTTCCACTAGACCGAACGTTTCGTTCAAGGTCTTATTTTCAACGATCTTCTTTTCGTTCTTCTTTTCGTTTTTCGACTTTGCTGGTGTGCGCAATGGTGGCGACATTTCGGTTATTCGCGACTTCGTGGCGCCGACTGACCGACTATTCGAGAACGATTTCTTAGAAAAGCTACCGCGCACTACTGGAATTTTCACAACTGTACAACTTTTGTTATTTGGATGTTTTGTACCAACTTTTACAAAATCAACCAACTGCAACTTTACAACTTAACTGTTTTTTTTTTTTTTAAATTCCAGCACAACCACATCTAAACTTTTCTAAGAACTTTCTACACATTATATATGCACTAACACACACAAAACCGGCGAGCCCCCAAATGTGAGGTTAACATTATGTTTATGATAGTTTATTGTAAATAATATTAACTCAAATGTTTAAAATTGAGGTGTAGTACATATACGTATTTCTTCAAAAACAACGATTAAACGATTAATTTCACAACTGCCGACCGCTCTCGTGACTTCTTCTTAATTGCCCGTTCTCGACGACGTCTGCTCTTCAACCCTTTACTTGCGTCCCTCTCGCGTAGAAAAACCTCTCACTCTCAGCTGCTTCACTACTCGTCAAAATAGGGGTAATCTCAGAATAGTGTGCCCATCTCGTCTTTACATATATATTTGTAGTATATTAGTTTAATTAATGTAAAACTATTTATTTGATTATTTTAATTAAGTTTAGTTAGAAATTAGTTGTCTTTACTGCTTTGCGTCGTTTCGTCTTTTTTCTTTGCAACCGCTCTCGTTCGTCTCTTCGGTTCGACTGCCAAGTCTTTCGCTCAATTCGCCCCGCTCAGCAGAGTTGCCAGACCCAATCCCACATTAGTATCAAATTTAAGTGTGCCAAATTTAATTGAACAAGGTAGAAAATTACGGGAGATAACAGAGTTTTTTTCAAATTACGGGGACGGAAAGGGGCGTGGCAAAATCTTATCACTTACACAATGTGCGCAATTACTCAGCAAATATACATACCAAATATGATGTCGCTAATAGTTTTTGAGATAACCACTTTTTTAAATTGCGGGAGCGGACTTTACATATTACACGAGCCTAAAAATTACGATGTTGGGTCCGTCTACTGGTTCCTGTTGGTGGTTACCGTTGATAGGATCCAACTTATGAGACGACTTAGGTTAATTAGGATGAGATACGATTAAGTATCTGAATCACCGTCTTTGTGGATCAGCATTTATTATGTTATGAGTTATGTGAGTTATGTGTCTTTATTGTTTAAATGGTTATACGAAACTGAATATGTTGAAGGAAATAAAAGAGAACTAAACCTAAGTACGTAAATGGGAATATGAATCTAAAGCTAAATACATAGGAAGTATGTGTAAGGTGTATGGTCATGCTATGGGCTCTTGGTCAGACGCTGTGTCAGCGTATTTATGTTTATATGGAATTCGTCACATCGACGTTGCAGCTGCACAGATTGATCTAAGACTTAGTGCGGGGACAGTTCGCTGGATTGTTTGTTAACTTCTCCCCTTCTAAGTTAATTGCCGTTTTCGGTGATGCATGACTCTTGAACTAATCTTTGCAGTTTAGCAGCTGACTTCCTCTGGTACCTGCAGTAACCAGCTCCGACGAGGGTGCAAGAAGTGCAAGAAGCTTACAAGTACTCCGATCGCAAACCAAACCTTGGGCGATCCGTTGGATGTCATATCATCATTCAACTCCCGGATGGCGTTTAGGTTGAGTTCATTCATTCGTTCATAACACGTGATCGTGTCCCGTTATATACAGCAAAGGGGAAGCCGGGATGCCAAGAACCTTGCTTACGACCTTGTTGTGGTTGAGGTACATGGTCCCGTTTATCGTAGCGCTTTTCTCAAACGTTATAAGATGGGCCATCATCTACGCTGATACTCGCAAGATGGGCCATCATCTACGCTGATACTCGCAAGCTTGTTGACAATAATTATCCCCTCGCCTGACTGGGCAGCGTACGACATATAGCTGATTGCCATGAATGTAGTCCGCGAGCGCATGTGTCATGCTTAGCCAGTTTGCAAAATATTACGTTCTTGTTGGTAACGAATTCTGTGACCGCCTTCACTCCGTCGTCGCATTCTGCCACTATGTTGTCGTGTATCTGTAGTATGGTGTCCCCATGTAACACTGGGAAAATAATCAGCTTCTTACATAAAAGTTTAATTCTAGGGTAATCTATAATTATATGGATGGTGCTATCAGACTGAAATATTTTAATGTAATGTAACTATGGAGACTGCTGTGAACTGTTCGGTAAAAATAGATTTTAAGTCTTCTTGATCAAAAATAGCTGGGTCTATTATGGCAAGTGTGACAGTAAGCATAAGGTTTTGAATGTCTGTAATTAGCATTCTATTTCTTGCTAGTAACGTTTCGTATAAGTGTGGGATATCGGTAATTTCACCACTTCTGGATTGTATTATTTTATTAACAGTATTAGTAAGTAAATTAATTTTCCTTTGAGTTTCTGTGTTAATTATTATTTGTCTATCGTTATTGTTGAAATGATCACACAAATATAAATATATAAATTAAACACTTCCTTCACTCACGGGTTAAAAAAATAAAGTTTTATTTAAAAAGTCACTTTTATTACAATACAGTATGTTTTAATTATAACTGAAAGATGCTGACTTTGGTGAGCGAATTCCGCGGAGTTTAAGCGAAGTTACCGGATGGTTTGAACTTAGGCTCAAGACTGACTTGCTATGATTCGATTATGTTGGATGAAGGCTTGGGTAATCGACGTCGTCGCAGGCGGCGGCGTTGGCTGAGTCCAATATTTAAGTGCGTGGGACCATTCTTTGTTTACACAAGTGTTCAGGACCATTCTTTGTTCATTGCCGAAATTTGTGAAGTGATTCTGGGTATGCACCGAACCCGACACCATTCTTCTAGGGCCTGGGAAAGTGGGGTGCAGGCTTTATTGTTTATCGTAGCGATCGTACTGTTACTTGGGATTGGCGATCATGCGACAAATGGGTATGTGACGATTGAGTGGGGTTGACCAATGGGTATTGCAATGGGCATGCGGTTAATGGGCATGTGTTGACGGACTTGGGTTTATGGCTTCTATGTTATGGTATAAGTCAGAAGTGCTTAACTCCTCCCCCTTTAAGTGCGGACGTCCTCGGTCGCAACAACATATTGGACAGGCCCGATTGAGACTTCCATTGGTGGACCATGGTTGCCTGTTCCGTGGCTGCAGTATTTTTTGATGATGCAATATGTTATCATCGCAGCTGGTAGAAGGGTTTGAATAATCCAATTTGATGAAGACATAATCAAGTTGTTCCTTTGGATACGCTCAAGATTATTAGTATTATTAATGTGTAGCTCCTTGATCATTTCCAGCGATAGCTTTTCACCTCTCTGCTGCTTATTTGATAGTAATTGTAACAGCGGCGGTTGAACCTCGGCTTCAAAGCGTGTCTTCACAATATACCAGGAGTCTTCTATAATGACTGTCGCGTTTTCGGCTTGGATTATGAAGGTGCCTTCTAGGGTGATGTTTTCTTTCTTGATGCTGATGTCCCCTTGGAATTGGTTCAGCAGCAAGGTACCGGGCATTATTTCCGAATGGGATTTTACGTGCTGGTTGTTGATGACCTTACATTGGGGATTCCTTCTTGCAAGTAGGCTCCTATACATTTACTGTTTTCTAAATTAGTCAGATCTTCCAATATACAAATTGTCTTACCATTATGAATTTTACAATTACTCTTATTGGTTAACCCGAAGTATTTCTTGTTACATTTCATGATGTTTTCATAGTCTATTTCTTCTATAAATTTTTGATATTTAATTGGTATTGCTAGGATTTGTTTACAAATTTCATTAATTATTCTGGGTAGGCTAACAATATAAAGGAGTGATTTACCATCTGAGGCTACACTGACCTCAGCAAATTCTATTAATTCTTCAATGTTTATAAATGTTAAACTCTCTTCTTTAATTGTTTCGATGAAATCTATTTCGGTAGAGGATAATATTAATGAATTTACTGTATTGGCCTTGGCCCAATCGATTGCGTAGATAATATTTGTTATTTCTTCTCTTAGGAGACTCAATTTAAATTTGGTTATTTCAATTTCTTTTGACTTATTATTAGATTCGGGTTTACCTCTAATTAATATGGTATTGGTTATCTTAATTAAATCATTTATCTTATTCTCTATTAGATTATTAATTACGACCTGGCGATTATTGTTTACCAATTGTTCATTGATCTTGTTTACCACAATCATATGATCTTCATGATCAGGTGTGCCCGCTAACCGATTCCACGCCGTGCCAAGTATATCAAGCGATCTTTTGTTTCTAAACTGCATCGGCTGAAGCCTCCTCATTCTGTATCCCCGTTATCTCATATGCCAAAAAAGGCTGATACGGACTTAGGTTTGTCGAATTTTTGACGACTTCTTTTAAAACGGATATTTGATATTTTTCTAGTTCGATGACATGGACGATTTTAAAGGTTCCATTCTGGCGCGCAGCTAACCAACATGACCACTCTTGACTTAGTGTAGTCTAATATGGTTGTGTGACCCCAGCAAAGTGGTAACATAAGCAATCTGTCGGAAGAGGATGTTTATCAATATTTCAAGTGGTTTTTATGAACTATCCTGCCTGACCTGGTTTTAACATTGGTATTAAGATCTTCGGCTACTATTTCTTTTTTATATCTAGACGTTAGTTTCGAACCTAATCGTTTATTAATCCTAACGTAGATGATTTCACCTGGATCGTAAGTTTTTACGGGTTTTTTCGTTTTGTTATGGTACCCTAGGTCTTTGTTTTGTTTCTTTAGGATGTTTTCTGAAATCTTTTCCCTTTCGAGTGCTAATTTTTCTGGTGTATGGATTAAATTTGTTGCGAAAAATGCTTCTATTGGCTTTTTATTGGTTGTACTGTGGATTGTTTTATTGTATTTATCTACAGCCTTGAATATTAAATCCTCAAATTCCATTTCGGGGTGCTCTAACTTCAAGCATCTCATTATTTCCGTATATGTGGAATGAAATCTTTCTATTTGGCCGTTGCTAGATGAAGTATATGTTGGGGTAGTGTGGACTTGTATCCCTAACTGATTATTTAAAAGAAATTTTATTGATGCAGAATTTAAAGCCTTTTCGTTATCCATTACCACGGTTTTCGTCATACCGAAGGCTATCAATAATTCACGTAGGGGCACTTTAAGATGTTCTGCTGCTTTTGAGTTTACGAGTTTAACTTGCGCGTACTTAGAAAATTTGTCTATGGCTGTTAAAATTATCTTATTTTGGGTGGAATATAAATCTATATGGAATTTTTCGCCTGTATATGTCGGAATAGGGGTTGGTTGTATTTCTTGATTCGGAGGGTTGCTAGATACTTCGAGAGTTTACATGTTTGGCAAGAGTTTACTATTGCTTCTACCTTTTTCTTCATACCGGGGAAAAAATATTCAGATAAAATTTGTTTTTTATTTTCTATGGAATTTCTATGTGCTCTAAGGTGTTCTTTAATTATGATTTCTTGTTCTTGGGTCTGACCATGGACATCTACAGTTTGGATTTGTCTGAATCTTGCCTTGTAATTCCTAAAATGCTCCGGAAAAATTTGTTGAATTTTCCCCATGATACTTTCGGAGGTGAAAATACCATTTACTATTCTCGGATACATTTTTTCCTTTAAAATAGTTACAAGATCGTCTTCGGAATAATTACTTCTCACTATTGTATGTCTGTGGTATGTGGGGAATGGTATTTCGAAGGTGGTGGATTCGTTATCACCAGTGAGGATAAACAATTGGTTTTTAAAGGCATTGATGGGGACTTCCATTGCTGGAATGAGTTCATGCCCTGAGCTTTCATCGCTGTGGACTGTAGCTGACGTACTATTAGCATTTATGCTAGTAGGTTTTCTAGAGAGTGCGTCTGCTACGACATTTGAGCTACCCGGCTTATATTTTAACTCGTAGTTATATTCCTCCAGTTAACTTTTCCATTTCTTCAGCTTTATGTTGTTATTTTTTTGGCTGAGAGCATAAGTGAGAGTCTAGTGGTCGGTGTAAATGATGGATTTGCCGTGTACATACATCCTTAGCTTATCCAATGTCCATACTATTGCTAGCAATTCTCTTTCATTTGTGGCATAGTTTTCTTCAGCTTTGGATAACGCACGGGAAAGAAATGTAATGGGTCTCCCATTCTGTTCTAGAGAAGCTCCTAGTGCGATGTTTGAGGCATCGGTGGTTAGATGGAAGTCTTGTTTAAAGTCAGGGTATGCTAGCATAACGTCTTGTGACACCAATGCATTTTTTACTTTCTCGAAGGCCTCGAGTTCGGCTTCACCGAATGGGATTTCGATCTTGCTTGAGACATTTTTCTTGGCTCTGCCATGTTCTCCTCTCAATAACGCAGTCAAGGGTCTAGCTAACTTAGCAAAATCTTTGATAAATCTTCTGTAATAACTAGCTAATCCCAGGAAGGACCTTAGTTGTTTTAGGTTCTTTGGTCTGGCGAACTTTTTAATGGCTTGGATTTTCTCTGAATTGGTTTTAACTCCTTCCCTTGAAATTACTACGACTAGGACGTCAACGCTATGTCTTAGGAATTTGCATTTATCTACTTGGACCTTCATATTTGCCTTGGACAAGGTAGAAAATACCAGAGCTAGATGTCGGAAATGCTCTTCCTCCGATTTACTGAATATTATTATGTCGTCGATATAGACGTAACAGATCTTTCCAATGAGATCTCTCAAAATATCATCGAGAGCTCTTTGGAATATTGATGGGGAATTCTTTAGGCCGAAGGGGAGTCTCGTGAACTCGTATTTCCCTCCATTCACAGTGAATGCCGTTTCTTCGATATCAGATTCCTTGAGGGAAATCTGATGAAATCCGCTCATTAGATCAAGAACAGAGAAATACTTGTTGTTGCCCAACTGTGCAACCATTTCTCCGATTTCGGGGATAGGATACCTATCCGAAACTGTAACTGCATTGAGCTTTCTAAACGATGACCATCCTATATTGCTTATTCCCAAGGCTGTCACTCTTTTTAGGGACTATCCACACAGGGGAATTATAGGGCGACCGTGAGGGTCGTATTATACCATCTCGTAATAATTCTTGTAGCTGGTCTTCTACTACTTCTCTTGGAGAGGCTGGATATGAGTAGTGCTTGGTGTAGACTGGAGTCTCTGTTGTCGTTCGGAGTTCTTCTTGGACATTAGTAGCATAAGTCAATTTTTTAGTTGGGTCCGCGAATAGAGATTCGTACTCCTCTTGGAGCGCTTTTAACCCTAGTTTCTGCTGATTAGTGAGCTCATCTGATTTGATGGTACGGACCTGATGGCCTCGCATCTGCTTCACTTTAACAACATGAGAGTTGTTGACGTATAGTAGATCTTTCCCTACATCAATGATAGCGTTTAACTGTCTTAGTGAGTCATTGCCTAAAATTCCATGGAACGGATTCAGATTACGTAATAGGAAGAACTTTATTGGTTTATTGGGTTCGTTAAATAAACCCAAATGGATATGGATGGTGATGAAGATGCGACCACTTACGGTGTTCGCGTAAAACTTGTGTTCATTCATTTTGATATTTTTTGCTATTTCTGGTTGGACAAAGTTTTTATTCGAGCCGGTATCTATTAAGTAATTGTATTAGGTTCCGTCTTTGTCCCGGACAACAAAGTACGGCAAAGAGGAACACTTTAACCTAAAAAATTAACGGTGTCCTCGATTTGTGGTTGTTGAGGCTCCTGTGATTGTGGTCTGGTTTCCTCTTTGTTCTGTGGGACTAACTCTGAGTTGTCTCTTTGTGAGGTAAAATATTCCTCCTGCTGCTGATATTCTCGAACCTCAGAGTATGGGACTAATTCAAAAAGGTCTTCTTGGCCCTGATAAGCAGCCTGATAATCGGACATATCGGAGTAGTGCTCTTCTTGAGGCGGTATGGTGATATATTGTTCACCTGACATACCAGTGCCTCTGCACTTTATTGGGAAAATTTGCGGTGGACTGGTTGACTCTCTTGAGAGCAAATTGTTGTGGTAAATTAACATTCGGTTTGTTCATGTAGTTAACTTTTTCGGTTAAAATAGAGCCGTCGACATCCAATGGAGTTGGTGCCGGCTGAGGTTTCGGGGCAAATGGCCTCGGTGGTGCGTTGAAAAATACGGGGTTATTAGATTGAGGGAATTTGTTTTGGGGAATGAACACGTTTTGCATGGGTCTCTGATTATAATAGTTGTTGTTGTAAGGTTTGTGTGGAATGGCTGGTATGTATGATCGTTGGGGTTGCATGTTAATTTTAGCATACTGCGGGGGTTTTGGTCCTACAGGTGGACGAGTGTCACGATGGCCGATAATGTTCCTAGCCCTCTTATTATCCAACATTTCGCACAATTGCAATGCATGCCTCAGATCTTTGGGTTGAGCTAAGCTCATTCTGTCTGAGAGATCTCCGTTCAGACCTCTGATGAAGGTATCTAGAGCCGTATCTCTGACCTGGTTAGCCACGGCTTCCATAGTGTCGGGATAATAACCCATCGTTTGGATTTGGTCTAGAATTACCGACATCTGTTGATAAACGGCGAAGTAGAAGTCATGAATGGAGGTGCCCTTCTGGGTCATGGTAAATAGCTGATATTCTAAAGTGCTTAAATCTCCTTTGTTCTAGTACTCAGATAACAAACACTGCGAGATTGCACCCCAATATAATGCGGTGCGATAGACTTTCAACAATGTATTGGCATGGCCTGTAATTTTGCCTCGAATGGTCACAAGAATTGCACAGTATTTGGGTGTTCCCTGACATACAATTCCATCAAACGTGTGGCGGAAGCAAACCATGTTGAGAACTCTTAGCGGCTGCCTGAGAATTTGTCAAGATTCTTTACGATGTCTGGCACTTTATCTAGTTCATGCCAATTATCCTGAACCCTAGCTGTCTGGTCCCTAAAGGGAATATGTCCTGGCTGAGAATAATTTAATTGTTTCACTATTTCCTGTAACTAAGACGACAAAATTGTCTGGATAGCTACATCTAGTCCATGTATTGACAGTGCCTCGATTCTATTTGCGGTTGATGTACTTGAGGTGGATGCTGTCGGAGCATCAGAACCTGCTGTATGAATACCACCCTGCTGGAGGACTGCGGCTTTAACCCAGTTGACTTTGGTCATTTTGGAAATGGTTTTTTTTTTCCTTTTTTTTTTTTTTAGTTAGGATTAATTCAAGGAAATAGGATAAATATAATCCGCCAAAAATTAAAATTTTTTTTTTTGTTGCTTATATTGATAAAAATACAGCGGTATATTTTTTTCAAAATTTCAGAATTAATATCTCTTTTTTTTCCCAATATTATTTATTATTATTTTCTTTCTTAATTTTTCATTATTTTCTTTCTTAGTTTTTCATTATTTTCTTTTCTTTTATTTTGATTTACTTTTGCTTAAATTTATTTCACTTAACTTACGTTAATGCTATCATCCTCGGTGCTTTTTACTGATTGGTTTGAAGGAGGTCTCGCTTTTCCAACGTTGAAGGTACTAACGCTCCTGGGCAAACACTTTTGGGTTTTCAGTTTTCCTCCGAACTGATCTTAGAGGAATTCGGAGCGATTAAAATGACCCTGTCTGATTCGTGGTGTAGTTCGATATAGTGATTTTACGGCGGCGTTGGCTGAGTCCAATATTTAAGTGCGTGGGACCATTCTTTGTTTACACAAGTGTTCAGGACCATTCTTTGTTCATTGCCGAAATTTGTGAAGTGATTCTGGGTATGCACCGAACCCGACACCATTCTTCTAGGGCCTGGGAAAGTGGGGTGCAGGCTTTATTGTTTATCGTAGCGATCGTACTGTTACTTGGGATTGGCGATCATGCGACAAATGGGTATGTGACGATTGAGTGGGGTTGACCAATGGGTATTGCATGTGATGATGAAATAGGATCGGCCAATGGGCATGCGGCTAATGGGCATGTGTTGACGGACTTGGGTTTATGGCTTCTATGTTATGGTAAAAGCTGTGATAGAAGTGCTTAACTTATATATGTAACTTTGTATGCTCTCTCACGAGATGCGTTAAAGAGAACAATGACTCGATGAGAGACAAATAGAAGTCAGTCGCGAATAAACTGCACAACCAACCACACGCATTCTGTTTTATTTTTACAATAGGTTATGGACCCAGGCAACGTGCCTATGTGGTTGCTGTGGTAATTTCTGGAAGAAATTAGTTTTCGCGCTGTGTTCTAGACGGTTTTCAAAAAATACATATATATACGAGTATAATGTCGGCGTTATATCAGATTGATAAACTCGAGGAGGGTAATTATGACTCGTGGTGCATCCAGATGAAAAGTGTGCTGGTGCATGCGGATTTGTGGAATGTTTCGTCAGGCGTATTGGCAAGGCCAATTACGGGGGAGAACACCGAATGGACGACGCTGGATCAAAAGGCATTGGCAATGATCACCGTGAGCGTCAAGACTTCACAGTTGGGACATGTGAAGCATTGTGCAAGTGCACATGAGGCTTGGAAGAAGCTTCAGGAAGCTCATCAACCCAGAGGACCCGTTAGAAAAGTAGCTCTTTTCAAGAAATCGCTAAGTAAGCGCATACAGGGTCAAAGCATATCGAGTTATTTGTCGGATTTCAAGGAAATCTTGGACAAGCTTGCTGGCATTGGAATTGAAATATTAGACGAGCTTGTAACGATTATTTTGCTTTCCAGTCTTCCAGACGAATTCGACAATTTCGTTGTCGCCATAGAGACGCGTGACAGTTTGCCGAGTTTCGACATGTTATGCATAAAGCTGAGAGAAGAAGGAGAACGCAAAAGAGAGAGCGAAAAACTGATCGAGAGCGCAAAAGCATTTACAGTGGTGGAAAGGCAATCGATGCAGAGAGACAATTTGAAAAGAAAGCAAAAAGTTTGGAATTGTTTTGCGTGTGGCGGCAAAGGCCATTTTAAAGCAAATTGTCCCAGTGTAAACGGCCGGCAGGTTGCATCGAACCCGAATAAGACAGTACAGTCATCGTTAGGCGTTGGACGCGAAATGTTTTGAACGATCGAACTGGTGTCTGGACAGTGGCGCCACCAGCCACATGTGTTGCGACAGAGATTTGTTTTCAAAATTTGAGAAACATTCGGAAAAAATTGTTTTGGTTGATAATAACTTTCTTCAGGCTGAAGGAAAGGGCGAGGTAAAGCTGAATACCGATTCACGTATACTTACATTAAAGAATGTGTTGTATGTACCCAAAATGAGAGGTAATTTCGTGTCAGTGAGCAAAGCAGTTGAACATGGAAGCATCGTTGAATTTGGACAAAAGTATGCACGAGTGATCCAAAAGGGCGAATGCATTGTGAAAGCGGGCAAAGTTGGCCGTTTGTATATTTTTGGAACAGCACCGAGCGAATGCTATGCCATTGAACAGTCCTACGAAGATTTGTGGCATAAAAGGTACGGACATCTCAACTATGGCAGTCTGGGTGAAATTGCACGAAAGGATTTGGCCCGTGGCATGGGAAAGTTTGATTCTACGTCGTTGGAACCCTGCAAGATCTGCATGGTAAGCAAGATCACAGTACAGCCATTTCCAGATTCGACCAAGAACAGAGCTAAGGATATCTTGGAGCTGGTGCATTCAGATGTTTGCGGACCGTTCGATACAAAAAGCCTTGAAGGCAGCAGATACTTTTTGACATTTATCGATGACAAGTCACGTCGTAATTCAACCGCCGCTGCGTGCAGACGTGTTTTTTAATGCACTCCGCAAAATTTAGTGTCAAAAATAAAAAGACCGCGTTTGCAAAAATTGTGTAGGGCTCTCAGTCGCCTCAGAGACGCCAATTTACAATCATATTGCTATTAGTTTGTTCTAATAGCAACTAAGTTGACACAACAAAGTGAGCACTTTTTTTTGGAAAAGCCATGTCCACCAATTCGGGCCCAAGCTCTCTCGATCCCCACCAGCAACAGCTACAAGAACTACTTGTACAACAACAACGTAAGCGTCGTCTCTCGGTCCAACGCAACAACGCGTACTTTTCGGTGGTGTCGCCAACCCCACTGAATGCTACCGTAAGCAATAACACCGAAAGTTCAAACCACTCAGCAACAGCAAGCCACAACAGCAATTTACCGTGGAGAGAGCAGTGTGCTTCTTCATCAATATCGATAACTGGGTCACCGATCGCACCGACCAGCACCGTCAGCTCGTTGACAGCAACTACTGCAACGTCTGCAGAAGTATTGACCTGCCTCAAGCCGTCATCGACAAGTCGTCCAGAGTCAGCCACGACAAGAAACCCAACGCCTTCTGTCCAAACTGGAATGGATAGATATATTAAAATAACTAAGCGGAAGCTAAGCCCGCAAAAGAAAAAAAGTGGCAATACGCCGAAAATAACCAAAACAAATGAACGAGCAGCACTTCTAAGCGGAAATCGTTTTAAAATTCTTGCCCATCAGCAAGACGATCAAACCGGCGCTGTGGATAAAGTTAAATCGGCTAGGCCACCCCCTCTATACATCCGTGGAGCAGCGTCCTGATTTCGAAGCTAGTAGAAACAGTAGGGGCAAATAACTTTGTTGTAATCCCTCTCAACAGGGGTAACATAAAAGAAATTAAATGTCAAACCCAAACTGAGGACAATTTCCGCATCATCGAAAAAAACCTCCGTAATGCTCACATAAACTTCTATAACTACCAACTAAAAAGCAGTAAAGGACTCCATGTTGTGTGGGATCGAGCCATCGGTCCCACGTCAAGAAATAACAGACGCATTGTCCGAAAAAGGGTTTGCGGTTAAGTTCGTTGTCAATATCATAAACAGGAATAAAGACGCACAGCCGCTCTTTAAAATCGAGCTCCAACCAGATGCAAAGCGGTCGAAGCCAAATGAAGTGCATCTAATCTACAACCTTCAGCTCCTATTGTACAGAAGAATCACCGTAGATGAGCCCCATAAGAGATACCAACCACCTCAGTGTAAAAACTGCCAGGAATACAACCACACCTCTAACAATTGCAATCTTAGGTCAGTGTGTGTTGGCTGCGGCGAACATCATAAAGATGGCATTTGCACCAAGGACAGAAACAACGTCGCACTAAAGCTATGCAGTAACTGCGGAGGGAACCACACAATCAACTACAGGGGATGTCCTGTCTTCAAGGATCTTAAGTCGCACCTAAACGGGCGTAAACCCCCAGCTGGACCAAAAATCACCTTCAACGCCCCCAAAACTACACCGGAGGTATTCTTCGCCAAGGCTGTTAGATCATCTAACATGCCTGTTACAACCAATCCTAGTCCAGCAAACTCCAAGTGGTTTAGAGGCCCTATTGATCTCACTTAATCAAAACATGTCCGCTTTTATGACGTTCATGCAAAACTGTATGCAGGAACTGATGCGGAATCAAAACCTGCTTATCCAGAAGCTTATCGAGAACAAATAATGGCTTCCCTACGTCTATGTCTATGGAATGCTAACAGCGTCTCCAAGCACAAAAATGAACTGCAACTATTCCTAGACTCAAGTGAAATCGACGTCATGCTGATATCGGAAACACATTTAACATCAAAAAATAATTTTCAAATACCAAAATATACCTTTTACGCAACAAACCATCCAGACGGAAAAGCTCATGGCGGGACTAGTATCCTAATCAAAAACCGTATAAAACACTCGTTCCTCAACAGATTCGAAACACAGCACCTACAAGCAACTGCTATAACCGTCCAAACCATCTGCGGCAACACTTCGTTGGTTGCACTGTACTGCCCACCACGCTTCTCAATCTCTGAAAAGGAATTCTCCGGTTTCTTTAACACACTCGGAGAACGCTTCATTGCAGCAGGGGACTATAACGCCAAACATACGTACTGGGGATCTCGCCTGGTAAATCCTAAAGGCAAGCAGTTGTACAACACAATAGTCAACCCACTCAATAAGATGGATTGCGTCTCACCGGGTAGGCCTACTTATTGGCCCACAGATCCACAGAAAGTGCCTGACTTGATAAATTTCGCAGTAACCAAGAGGATTCCGCGTAATCGGATCACTGCGTAAACACTGCTAGATATAACCTCCGATCACTCTCCAGTGCTATTCACACTGTTAACAAGACCACAAGTACTTGATCGCCCATATATGCTTACAAACAACAAAACAAATTGGCTTAAATTTAAAATGTACATGAGTGCCCACATTGACTGTTCGCCGAAAGTAGACGCTGCAGAAGACATTGACATGTGCGTCTCTGCACTTCTCTCCAAGGAGTTAAGACAAGAGGAAATCTGGGCTCAAAGGAAATACATAGAAAAGCTCAGTCCATCCAGCACTAAACATCCTCTGTGGAAAGCCCACCCAACTTTAAGCGCTCCTACAAAGACAGTTTCACCAATAAGGTGTCCAACCGGTGGATGGGCCCGCAGCGACGAAGAGAGGGCATCCGTATTTGCCACACATCTTAAAATGGTTTTCCAGCCAAATCCAACATCAAACTCATTTGTACTTCCCCCTTCGAGCACATTAACGGATAGTGAGTACTCGGAACTCCAATCGGATGAGATCACTGCAGTTATTAAAAACCACATAAAGCCGAACAAAACCCCTGGCCATGACCTAATCACACCGAAAATGATCCTAGAACTCCCTACCATCGCCATACAATACATCTGCAAAATGTTCAACGCTATAATAAGAATTGGCTACTACCCAAGAGCATGGAAAAGGTCCACTATCATCATGATTCCTAAAGTGGGAAAGGACAAAACCCAACCACCATCCTATAGGCCAATTAGTTTGCTGCCATGTCTTTCGAAGCTTTTTGAAAAGGTCCTGCAGATTCGTCTAAACTCATTTCTGGCATCGGAGAACACAATCCCTTCACACCAGTTCGGCTTCCGCGAAAAACATGGGACAATTGAACAAGTCAATCGTATAACATCCGAAATACGAACAGCATTCGAACTAAAAGAATACTGTACGGCTGTCTTTCTCGACGTTGCCCAGGCTTTCGACAGAGTCTGGCTGGAGGGTCTAATGTTCAAAATCCGGCAGAAACTCCCACAGTACACCCACAATCTCATGGAATCTTACCTTTACAATAGGAAATTCGCTGTAAGATGTAATGGCTCCGTCTCGGCTGACTTTGAAATCGAAGCTGGTGTACTGCAAGGCAGTGTACTCGGCCCATTGCTCTATCTGCTGTACACTGCAGACTTACCAACGAGTCTAGGACTTACAACGTCCACTTTTGCCGATGACACGGCAATCCTCAGCAGATCCAAATGCCCGATACAAGCCTCTGCAAAATTAGAGGAACACCTCAAGGTGGTAGAGGAATGGCTAGCAACCTGGCGTATCTGGCTCAACGAGCAGAAATGCAAACATGTTACATTTACGCTTAACAGAAGAAACTGTCCAGCTCTAGTGCTAAACAACGTAACAATTCCTCAAGCCGTGGATGTCACTTACCTGGTATCCACCAAGACAGAAGACTAACTTGGCGCAAGCACATCGAGGCAAAAAAGTCACAGCTTCAAGTGAAAGCGAGTAGCTTACATTGGATCATCAATGCTCGGTCCCCTCTACGTCTGGAGTATAAAGTCCTCCTATACAACTCCGTACTGAAACCCATCTCGACTTACGGTGGCGTACTATGGGGAAATGCAAGTACCAGCAATGTCGACATTATACAAAGGGCGCAGTCGAAGATTTTAAGATCAATCACTGGGGCTCCGTGGTACATACGGAACGACAACATTCAAAATGATCTAAATATACCTAGCGTAAAATCTGAAATAGGTAGTCAACAACTAAAGTATTCTGCGAAACTGGATGTACACCCTAAGGGTTCTTGCCAATACTTCGCGTAAGGGAACTAATAATAGAACTCGTCTTAAAAGAAATGACAAACCAACCCAATAATAAATGATTAGGGCCGCCTGCAATATCCCTTGGATATATCTTAAGTACTAGATTAAGAAAAATATCTCAAACTTGTTGTTAGGCTCTAATTTAAGAGTAGATTCAACAAATATATATTAAACGTTAAAAAAAAAAAAAAGTCACGTCGCATATTTTTATATTTCCTGAAGGAAAAGTTTGTCGAGTTTAAAAACATGGCAGAGCGGCAAACTGGAAAGAAGCCAAAGTGCATTCGGAGCGACAATGGTCGCGCTACGTCAATAAATCGTTTGACGAGGTTCTCAAGGGCAATTTAATATTACGGCAGCTCACGGTACCATACACGCCGCAGCAGAACGGTGTAGCAGAGTGAGTTAACAGAACTCTTGTGGAGATGTCAAGATGCTTGATCATCCAGTCTGGTCTACATCAATCTCTTTGGGCTGAGGCAGTTTATACCAGCTCGAGCCCTGGTTAACATGACTCCAATGGAAGCATGGAATGGTAAGAAACCATCAACAAGTCACTTAAAAGTTTTTGGGTCTATTGCAGTAGCACTGAACAAAGGACATCATAAGGGCAAGTTTTATCCAAAGGGCAAAGAATACCGAATGGTTGGTTATTCCCGAAATGCGAAAGGTTGTCGGTAGTACGACGCCGAAACCAGGCAAGTTGTTGAGAAGCGAGACGTTTTGTTCGACGAGCGTTTCGGCAATGGCGATTCGAATGGTGATATCGTCAATTTTGATTTTCCATATATGGATGATCAGGATTCAGGATCTGTTGATGCAGCAGATCAGTTAAGCAGTACAGACGAGTCTGATGCAGAGGTCAGCGAGAAGGGCAGCAGTAGCGAAGATTTCGACATGGCAGTTGAACAAGAAGTGGCAGAACCTGAGGTTGAACAACGTGTTGGACCCGGCAGGCCAAAGCTGATTCGAACTGGAAGGTCTGGCAGACCAAAAAAGCAGTTCAACATTTTAAGCGCATTGATTACAAGTGAGGTGATCATACCAGAGACCTATGATGAGGCGCTTAGTAGCCCGTTTGCTTCGCATTGGCGTGAGGCTATGCAAAAGGAGTATGACTCCTTGATGTCAAATCACACTTGGCAGCTTAGTACGCTACCGGAAGGGTATAAACCCGTCGGCTGCAAGTGGGTCTACAGTTTAAAGCGTGATGCAAAGGGAGAAGTCGAGCGTTTTAAGGCAAGACTAGTAGCAAAAGGATGTTCACAGCGCTATGGAGTGAACTTCAATGAAACATACTCGCCTGTATGTCGCTTGGAGAGTGTTCGTTTCATCTTGGCCCTAGCAGCGCAGTTGAAATTCTATCTACACCAGATGGATGTATGTACTGCTTACTTAAACAGTGATTTGGGCGATACCGTATACATGAGGCAGCCCGAAGGATACGCAACTGAAGACAAAAGCAAGGTACTTCTGTTGAAAAAGGCGTTATATGGACTCAAACAGTCTGGACGGGAGTGGAACTCCAAACTCGATAGTGTTTTGCGAACTAATGGTTTTATACCTTATACAAACAGCAAGCAAAAGGTAATCTATCACTAATCCTTGCCTACGTAGACGATCTTCTTATAGGATGCCAGGAGAAATCGGATCTTGACAGGATTAAGTCATCTATTATGGCAGCGTTTGAATGTGTTGACAAGGGACCTGTGCGTTTGTTCCTTGGCATGGAGGTTCACCGTGATGGCGAACTTGGCGAAATATCATTGGGTCATTCACAGTACATCAAGGATTTACTGGAGCGATATGGCTATGCTCAGTGCAGACCAGCTGCAACACCGTTAGAAGCAGGGTATCAGGTAGCCTGCGATAAAATGGAGTGTAAAAGGGTTGATGCAACTCTTTATCAGTCAATGATAGGCGAGCTAATGTGGCTTGCGTTGACTACTAGACCGGATATACTCCACTCAGAATCCAAATTGGCTCAACGTAACAAGGACCCCCATAATGAACACCTTGCAGCCATAAAGCATGTTTTACGATATTTGGCGTCGCCCGTTGGCTTCAGGATTTATTACAAGCAGTCTGAAGCGTCATTCACTGGTTTCGTGGACGCAGATTGGGGAGGCGATAAGATTGATCGGAAGTTTTATGCAGGATATGTATATTTCCTGGCTGGCGGATGGTATCATGGAAATCGGAGAAGCAGCAGAGTGTTGCTCTTAGCAGTACCGAGGCAGAGTACATGGCATTATCAACAGCGTGCAAAGAAGCCATTGTATTGCGTCGATTAATTATCGAGATTGGTTGCGGAGAAGAAGATACATCTACCGTTTTGTATGGCGATAACCTCAGTGCCCAGCAATTGGCTAAGAACCCGGTACACCACTCAAGGACGAAGCATGTGGACATTAGATATCATTTTGTTAGACAAGTAGTTAATGATGGTCAGATTATTTTAAAGTATAAGTCTACTAATGAAATGATAGCTGATATCCTAACCAAGAATCTTGCGAAGAAGAAGCATGTAGAGTTTACGAATTTGTTAAGTATAGGATAAATTTGTGGACATACTTGCATTGAGCAAGGGTTTTGAAATAATTCTCTCTCAACTCAATGCATGCATGATCACACACATATAAATGTATATATGTAACTTTGTATGCTCTCTCACGAGATGCGTTAAAGAGAACAAAGACTCTATGAGAGACAAATAGAAGTCAGTCGCGAATAAACTGCACAACCAACCACACGCATTCTGTTTTATTATTACAATAGTTATATTGAACTAGCTATGCTTCTGCTATTTTAATTCTTTCCAAATCTGCTGCATCAGGCGCTACTGCCACAACCTTTATCGGTGTGTACAAAAAATCTAGACTTCTTGCCATCCTGTGGTGTATCATTAACGCGGACAAATGATTTTTAACATGTATTATGACTACATTTTGATAATGAATGCAAGGACTAGACGTTATTAGTTTTTTGAAGCAGAAGATAAATTAGGAAGGTGGACAGGCAACGGACGGGAGCGTAAACTCGTGTACAATTAAAACCCCTGGCCAAAAATGAGGGTCTACCATAGCTGAGAAATCTTCATTTGGTACTGTAATTTTAAAAGAGTGAGGCCTAGAAAACATAACCTTTTGAATAGAAACCTAGCAGGGCATATATTACTAATGTAAGCTGCCACAGACGACTCCGAAGTATCTGGAGCAAGCCTAGAGATAAATAATTTTTTGCAAGGAGGCTCTACAGTTAATGGAGGCGGAGGAGCATAGGAATCCACGAGTGGTTGAGAGCCAGCATAATCCAATAATTGATCAGAGTTCCCGTGAGGGATAAATTGAGGTACACCAGGGCTTATAGTGGGTACTTCAATATGAAAAGAAGAGCATAAAGAGGGACAACAAGATGGTGTAGGCGAAAGTAAAATGGGAGAAGATGTAGCAGAGATTGCTGGCGAATCCTTATGAGGTAACTCAAGGGTACATTTTTCTTGGGAAGCTTTTCAGAAGTTGGAACGAAATTGAATTGCGACAATAAATGTTCGCTAGAGTCACTGTCGTTAAACGTTTGGCCAGTCTGTTTAAAGAAAGAAACATTAAACGAAGATCTCTGTACATACGGCTAAAATCTAGCTGCTTCTAGTAATTTTAAGGACATACATTTCAAGTTTTAGATCTATATTTTCAAAGTTATTAAATGTGTGGTATTACAAGAAACCGGAAGGGGGCGTGTCAAAAATGAACATCGCTTCTAGTCCCCTCTTATATGTATAAGACACTAGTATACACTAAAATTTTTGTTTATTTTACTGTTTCTGTATAACAATATATATTTACAAATGTATTTACGTATTTTTAAAAAATTATGTTCACATGATTTTGACAAGCATATCTTAGTATTTTGCCAAGGCCAACTGTGGACTTATGGAAAAACTTTTATATGTATATTTTGGCTATTTTTAGTCCGATTATTATACCCTTGCAGAGGGTATTATAAAATTGATCAGATGTTTGTAACGCACAGAAGGAGACGTTTCCGACCCCATAAAGTATATATATTCTTGATCAGCTTGAGAAGCTGAGTCGATATAGCCATGTCCGTCTGTCCGTCTGTCCGTCTGTCCGTCTGTCCGTCCGTCTGTGCGTATGCGTTTTACTCAGCCATCTTAAGAGATATCGGGTTGAAATTTTTTTTGGAGACTCTTTATTACCTGTGTGAGATAAAGTATGAAAATCATCGGGATCGGACTACTATATCATATATTGTTTAATAATCATTAAATGTGTTTTGAATTCAGTAGTTTGAAGTATGCGTTTTACTCAGCCATCTTAAGAGATATCGGGTTGAAATTTTTTTGGAGACTCTTTATTACCTGTGTGAGATAAAGTATGAAAATCATCGGGATCGGACTACTATATCATATATTGTTAAATAATCATTAAATGTGTTTTGAAAATGCGTTTTACTCAGCCATCTTAAGAGATATCGGGTTGAAATTTTTTTTGGAGACTCTTTATTACCTGTGTGAGATAAAGTATGAAAATCATCGGGATCGGACTACTATATCATATATTGTTAAATAATCATTAAATGTGTTTTGAATTCAGTAGTTTGAAAAATATTTGAGCATATTCATTGATTTGAAATTTCACTTTTCTTATCGAATTAAATATAATAAAGAACTGCAAGGGTATATAAACTTCGGCAAGGCCGAAGTTAACTTCCATAGCTCGTTTTTTTTAAATTTGGTATTTTTCTTGGTATTAGTGTAGGAATATTTGTAGTATCGCGCTGTTTTTTCGTCGTTTGATTCCACTCTCGTGTATGTTTGTCTTTTTCTCACTCACTGATGTTTCTTTGTATATTGAATCTTGTCTTCGTTGTAGGTTTAGTCATGCCTTCTTTATAGGTTGAGCCCCCAAATTTGTAGGAATATGTTTTATTTAATATATATATATTTGTAGTATATTAGTTTAATTAATGTAAAACTATTTATTTGATTATTTTAATTAAGTTTAGTTAGAAATTAGTTGTCTTTACTGCTTTGCGTCGTTTCGTCTTTTTTCTTTGCAACCGCTCTCGTTCGTCTCTTCGGTTCGACTGCTCAGCAGAGTTGCCAGACCCAATCCCACATTAGTATCAAATTTAAGTGTGCCAAATTTGATTGAACAAGGTAGAAAATTACGGGAGATAACAGAGTTTTTTTCAAATTACGGGGGCGGAAAGGAGCGTGGCAAAATCTTATCACATACACAATGTGCGCAATTACTCAGCAAATATACATACCAAATATGATGTCTCTAATAGTTTTTGAGATAACCACTTTTTTAAATTGCGGGAGCGGACTTTACATATTACACGAGCCTAAAAATTACGATGTTGGGTCCGTCTACTGGTTCCTGTTGGTGGTTACCGTTGATAGGATCCAACTTATGAGACGACTTAGGTTAATTAGGATGAGATACGATTAAGTATCTGAATCACCGTCTTTGTGGATCAGCATTTATTATGTTATGAGTTATGTGAGTTATGTGTCTTTATTGTTTAAATGGTTATACAAAACTGAATATGTTGAAGGAAATAAAAGAGAACTAAACCTAAGTACGTAAATGGGAATATGAATCTAAAGCTAAATACATAGGAAGTATGTGTAAGGTGTATGGTCATGCTATGGGCTCTTGGTCAGACGCTGTGTCAGCGTATTTATGTTTATATGGAATTCGTCACATCGACGTTGCAGCTGCACAGATTGATCTAAGACTTAGTGCGGGGACAGTTCGCTGGATTGTTTGTTAACTTCTCCCCTTCTAAGTTAATTGCCGTTCTCGGTGATGCATGACTCTTGGACTAATCTTTGCAGTTTAGCATGACTTCCTCTGGTTCCTGCAGTAACCAGCTACGACGAGGCTACAGAGCAAGAGGCTTACAAGTACTCCGATCGCGAACCAAACCTTGGGCGATCCGTTGGATGTCATATCATCATTCAACGCCCGGATGGCGTTTAGGTTGAGTTCATTCATTCGTTCATTCATAGCACGTGATCGTGTGCCGTTATATGCAGCAAAGGGGAAGCCGGGATGCCAGGAACCTTGCTTACGACCTTGTTGTGGTTGAGGTATATGGTCCCGTTTATCGTAGCGCTTTTCTCAAACGTTATAAGATGGGTTCCGTTGGCGTGTAACGTAGGGCCATCATCTACGCTGATACTCGCAAGCTTGTTGACAATAATTATCATCTCGCCTGACTGGGCAGCGTACGACATATAGCTGATTGCCATGAATGTAGTCCGCGAGCACATGTGTCATGCTTAGCCAGTTTGCAAAATATTACGTTCTTGTTGGTAACGAATTCTGTGACCGCCTTCACTCCGTCGACGCATTCTGCCACTACGTTGTCGTGTATATGTAGTAGTATGGTGTCCCCATGTATCACTGGGAAAATAATGAGCTTCTTACATAAAAGTTTAATTCTAGGGTAATCTATAATTATATGGATGGTGCTATCAGACTGAAATATTTTAATGTAATGTAACTATGGAGACTGCTGTGAACTGTTCGGTAAAAATAGATTTTAAATCTTCTTGATCAAAAATAGCTGGGTCTATTATGGCAAGTGTGACAGTAAGCATAAGGTTTTGAATGTCTGTAATTAGCATTCTATTTCTTGCTAGTAACGTTTCGTATAAGTGTGGGATATCGGTAATTTCACCACTTCTGGATTGTATTATTTTAACAACAGTATTAGTAAGTAAATTAATTTTCCTTTGAGTTTCTGTGTTAATTATTATTTGTTTATCGTTATATTGAACTAGCTATGCTTCTGTTATTTTAATTCTTTCCAAATCTGCCGCATCAGGCACTCCTGCCACAACCTTTAGCGGTGTGTACCAAAAATCTATACTTCTTGCCATCCTGTGGTGTATCAGTAACGCGGACAAATGATTTTTAACATGTATTATGACTACTTCTATAAATTTTCGCATATTCGTCAAGGGAAATAACTCAGCCAGTTTTATCGTATCGTCTATTATATTCGTGAATTCGGTCAGGTTCGTCGAGTGTCTTAGATAGCTGCGTTACTCCCACATTAAAACATTGCAATGTAATATGCATTGGAGTAGTCGGTAATGCGTGCCCCTGCTGCGGCTAGGACTGATAGTATTATCGTGATGTATCAAATAAAGAGCTCGATTAAAATTACTTAAAACTATCCTTATGGACCTCCCTCCCCTTAATAAGTACATACGTCCCTCAGAATACATAATTTGTTTCCCAATCTTTTATTGTTCTTAATGAATACCTTGTCTCATACGTCAAATACCCTATTTTGCCTATCTGGGTTGCATCTGTTGAGTTGATCTTGCTGGGTTGTGTTTATTCTATCTTTAATATTTTCCCGCAAATCAGTGTGTTGTGCATGGATAACGTCAATTGGCTTTTCTTCTGTAACCGAATGAATTGTTTTTTTATATTCTATTGCTGCTCTTATGTTGGACGGTGGCAGCGCATGATTGTATTTCATCTTGTAACTCATTCACATTTTGCCGTGATAAGGCATCTGCAAACAGGTTGTCTTTCTCTTATAACGTTACGTTTTTCAATAAATGCCATCCACTTTTTAGTTCTCGGATTTGTGTTTTTTTGTGACACAGAAAATGTGAGGGGTTGGTGGACTGTGAAAATGTGCAATTCTTTGGCGTCGGTTGTGAGGTCGAAAGGGTTTTGAAAGTTCGGGTACATGATCCTTTGATGCCAGAATATTACTTAAGTGGTCAAAGGCGTGACGTTGCGATTCATCAAAGTCAATTGGGACATTTTTGGACATGTGTTTGCTTACTTTTCCATTTTCGCCTTTCCCCTGTCGGTTAAAGGTCTCGCGATTGATTCAAAATCCTTATTAAACGCCTTGTAATAGCCAGATCCAAAAGCGATCTTAGTCAATAGAGGTTCTTTGTCTCGGGATACTGCTGAATTGACTTGACCTTTTCAAAATCAGTTTTTGTTTCGTCACTGGAGACGATGAAAACCAAATATTCTAAGCTTTCTTTGAAAATTGTTGTCTTTTCTTTCGACACTCTCATGCTGGCGTTGCAAAGCAGCTGGAGCACAGTGTCAATGTGTTTGACATGCTCGGCTTCATTTTCAGTTGTTTTTTGTTACCGTTTGAGTCAAAGCGTTTTTTGTCAATAACCCATGCAGGACTGTTGTACGCAGACCGAGATGGTCTTATAATGCCGTCTTTCAAAATCTGAGAGATTTCGTTGTTAACTAAATCGGCTACACCCATAGGATATGGGTAAAGCTTGGAGTACACTTCTTTGTTGTCTATTGTGTGAATTGTGGCAATCCTATAGAGGTCGAAAGTGGGCCGATCCTGTTCAGTATTACCTTTTTAAATTCCTTTCTTACGCAATGTTGCAATGCTTCTGTTGTACTGCCATATGTAATACTACCACTGTATAAGTTAAGGGTTACCCCTGCCTGCGTTAGCAGATCGAAGCCTATTATGGCATCAAAAGTATCAAGGGTATCTAAAATGGCATTCTTTCCGAAAATTCTCATTTTTCTTTAATTTTACTGGACCCATGTATGGAGTGCACAGAAAATAGGGTGTCAACAAGTGTTATGTTTTAACTCCTTTACGGGTCTTACATAATACTTTGCCGCCCCAGTGTCGATTAGGATTTTTAGTGTTCTACCAGCCAACTGTCCCTTGACGAACGGCAGTTGGGAGCGTTCCCTAAAAAATGTAACAAATCATTGTCCGGTGTAGAGTCGTTCATATCGCTAGCATCTGTGGCTGCGGACTCTGCTATACGCGCGTATTGTTGATCTTGGGCCGAGTCTTTTTGAGAAATGTTGTTAACTTTCTGGCGACTCTGGCCGGTCATACGCTGTTCTGTCTCTTTTGAGATTCGCCGTAAGTGGCGCTACTGTGGGCTGCCAACTAGTCTGCTGTCTCAGCTTGAAAACTGATGGATTAACGTCGGTTGTAGTTGGTCTTGGGCTCGACTTTGTTTATTGTTTGAGCCTGGTCCCTGCTCACCCTGTTGAGGTTTATTTTGGCGTGTTTACCTGTAAAGTGGGGGTTTTTCTCAAAATGTTTTCCCTGTCTGAGCGTTGAGCGATTTCCTTGCCTTTTGTTTTCCCCTGAGTGGCTCCTATCTTCAAAATCTTTAGGATACGTAGCAGCGAATATGCTTCTTTCTATGCTATTCTCAGCCTCGAGAGCCAGTGCTAAAGCCAACGGCAAATCATACTTCGTGGTCACCATTTAAATTTGGTACCGATTGTTACGCTTTCGGACACCTGCACTTGGGGAGTTTCTATTCTAAGTGAGCTTACTTAGTTTCTCAGATGTTAGAGTTCGGCGCGAAGGGGCGGTACTGAATGCACTCTCTATTAAGCTTTTAAGAATGATGGATCCATTTTTGTTTGATCGAGATCCTGTGCTCTAGTTTTTATTATGGTTTCTTCGTCGCTATCAGATTCTTTTTTAATGTCCCTATAGGACCAACTCAGTGGCAGTTATCTAACAGAGTGTCAGCGAAATAAATCTATCTATAGATTCGCACACATTCAAACTCACAATTAAATTAAATGCAAATAAATGTAATGCAAATTGGTTAGCAGTAAAGGGCTCCAAGTTATGTTAAAGGGGATCGAGCCATCGGTACCAACTCAAGAAAAAGCAGACGCCTTGGCCGAAAAAGGGTTTGCGGTTAAGTCCGTTGTCAACATCATCAACAGGAATAAAGTCGCACAGCTGCTCTTTAAATTCGAGCTCCAACCACATGCAAAGCGGTCGAAGCCAAATGAAGTGCACCCAATCTACAACCTTGAGCTCCTATTGCACAGAAGAATCACCGTAGAGGAGCACCATAAGAGATACCAACCACCTCAGTGTAAAAACTGCCAGGAATACAACCACACCTCTAACAATTGCAATCTTAGGTCAGTGTGTGTTGGCTGCGGCGAACATCATAAAGATGGCATTTGCACCAAGGACAGAAACAACGTCGCACTAAAGCTATGCAGTAACTGTGGAGGGAACCACACAGCCAACTACAGAGGATGTCCTGCCTTCAAGGATCTTAAATCACACCCAAACGGATGCAAACCCCCAACTGGACCAAAAATCACCTTCAACGTCTCCAAAACTACACCGGAGGTAATCTTCGCCAAGGCTGTTAGATCATCTAACATGCCTGCTACAACCAATCCTAGTGTATCCTTCGCTAGTGTACTCCGTCACTCCACCATCTACAGAATCCGCAACCTAGCGCACCAGAACTTGGCCAGCAAACTCCAAGTGGTTTAGAGGCCCTATTGATCTCGCTTTTATAACGTTCATGCAAAATTGTATGCAGGAACTGATGACACGACACGACACGAGCGAGCCTGTGCTGAAACAACGCACATAAACAAATGATTCTGGGGTGGTTTTCTCTTCTATTTGCTTAAAGCATATCGACGATTACTCTCGCTTGAGCGATCAGGTCAAAATTTGATTATTTTATACTTTTTACATACATTGACAATTCAGTTCATATCCGTGTTCGTCTGTCTGGATTACCGCAAGATGGGATGACTATGTCATAAAGCTCCCACAGGAACGATCGGTCGATCAATAACTTCGTTACTTTTCACACGATTGCCATAAACTTTAATATTTTTCAGTTTAATAAAGCTGTTAACGATTGTGTCAAATTTGATCAAAAAAGGGTGACTATATCCTAAGGCCTAAGCTTGTAGACTGTTTTTTCGAAAGGTTTATTGAGCGCGGTCGAAGATATCCCCTGCCACTGGTTGCATTATATATTAAGGAGACCGGCTTGAGTATGGCTACTTGCAATATTCTTGATAGAACATTGATGAACAAATCGCTAGCATTAATTCTTGCAATAATTTATTTTTTCAATAGGCAAATCAACGTGAATATCATTTTACTTTGATTACTAGGAGTGACTTTTTGTATAGTCACAGCTATATTTTAAGTCTTGTGATGCAAGAAAGTGCTAAGATATTATTCTTGCTTTAGAATCGTACTTCTATAACTCTAGCCACATGTGTGTCAACTTAGAGCTTGGATTTATCATTAAAAATAAATTTGTTTTGACTTAAAACCACTTCACATGCTTGCTCGCTTGCATCTATGATTAAACAAGTAACAAAGTTGGTTCAATGAGCATATTTGAAAAATATTTCAACACCTTTAGCTCTTCTTGGTTCATTCAAAAGAAACATTCTTTTTCCATTGTTATATGCCGTAAATTATTGGCGAAATTTTGGATAATACGTCTGTAATTGCAGAACGCAACGTATCTTCTAAAGCTATCGTCGTCTAAAGAGACTGGATATTTTTCGATGACATCGTATTTTTATCGTCACCCAGAATGCTTTGATCAGTGCCCTGATTGTGACCGAGTAAAACTTTTGTTAAATTTTTGACGATGTTATTTTCGGAACAACCGATGACTATTAAGTCATGCATGTACAAGAATGCTCGTGAAGTCCCAAGTCCAGAAAAAGCTATTGTCATAATTCTTTGAAAACAATTTAACGCTATTTTAAGACCATATGGTAGTCTTGTGAATTGCTACGAGCCATTACTCGTTGAAAAAGACATTAATTCTCTAGAACGTTTCTTTAATTCGATTTGATGGAATCCAGACATTCGGTCTAGACAAGAAAAGTATTTGGCTCTTCCCAATTGGTAAAAACCATCATCTATCTTGGAAGTGGAAACTTATCGTACAAAGTTTTTTTTGTTTATTTGATGATAGTCAATAACTAATCGCCATCTTGAATTCTCAGATCCAGAGAAACTTTTCTACTGAATCATTGTACTCTGAATCTGGTGATTTCGTCTTTATGTGCGTAAGGTATTCTGTAGTTTTTTTTGTATACTCGTTTGTTTGAAATTGTGGTGGAAATTTATTAGTTCGTGTCTATCTTTGCTAACTTCTTGGACTATATCATAGTCACTTAACATTTCGGTGTTTATTTTATCCATTTTTAGAATTTTGGTTGAATTGGTTGTATTTAACACTCTAACAAAAATTTTGTGGAATTATTATCACACGTTTGTATGATCGGTATGTTTATTGGGAATCTAATATTGTCTGGCCGTAGTACTAGAGTGTCACTGGTATGTGTACACTTTAATTGGCAATTTAATTATACCCTTGCAAAAGGGCATATTAATTTTGTGCAACGCATAGAAGGAAGCAACTCCGACCATATAAACTACATATATTCTTGATCAGGACGATCAGACGAATTCAAATAGCCATGTCCGTCCGTCCGTCTGGATCAATGCAAACTCCTCCTAGACCGTAAGAGCTACAGAGTTCAAATTTTGAACGTAGGCTTGTATATACTGAAGGGGTTGTATATCTGATTCAGCCGGATCGGACCACTGTATCATATAGCTCTACAAACGGCAAAGTCACGAGCATTGACTTTTCTCAATAACTTCGTTATTTTCTGAGCTATCTGAAATTTAGTATTTGTGAGTTTATTACATGTTTAAACGACTGAGCTAAATTTAATCAAGATCGGATCATATAGCTCTCATAGGAACGATAGGTCGAAAACAGTGACTTTTCCGAATAATTTCGCTATTTCTGACGCATCTGCTTTCAAATTAATTATTTCTCAATTTTCTTAACTCTTAATGACTGTGCCAAATTTAATGAAAATCGGGTGACTTTATCATATAGCTCCCAAAGGAACAATCAGTGGTATCCAGTGACTGTCATCAATAACTTCGTTAAGATTGTAGGCCGTTCCTTCCAAACATTCGACTTTTAAGATAAAACGTTTTTCCACTTTGACAGCTATGAGCAAGGAAAGAGTTGTCAAAAAGTTGCAAGGGTATACAAACTTTGACGCGGTTGAAGTTAGCCCCGGCCCTCTGGTTTTTTATGGAATCTACCTATAATGTCATCACTAGGAACTGTAAAGCGTTATTTGACTAGATGGGTTTATATACCTTTCTGTAGATAAGTCTACAAATGCTAAACCATTTGAAAAAATGGAACCTCTCCCAATTCCTGATATTTTTAGGATTAAATATACATACCTACAAATAAATCAACATTTTCTTTTAGAATTGAAATGTCGGCAGCAGTATCGATTAACAAGGTAAATTGATTTTTTTTTATGTTTTTTAACTTTACAAATATTTCTGAACTAAGATTAATATGGTATAGTTTTGAATATCTTATGTAGATCGAACATATGTATTTTGCTGTGCATTGTGGTCTCTGTTCGAGTTGCCACGGCTTCGAGTGTTTCCTCTGGTTTGGCTTCTATTATAACCACGGTAATTATTTTGGCTTTATAGCTGGTATTATTGTAATTACCTCTACCCCGGTAGTTACCACGGATATCTCTGTTATAGTGTTGTTTATAATATATATAGCACCGAGTTCGAATTGGCAGTTGCCTCAGCGCAACCGTTGACAAATTTTGGTCTTGCATCATTCGTGTTGTTGAATGTGCCGGCCTCCATGATAAGTTTTACCCTTTCGATAGGACAGTTTTGTGACATGGCCTTGACAGCAAGGGTTGTGGTGTATGCTTTGGCCAAATTAGAGGTTTAGCCATCACGTATGTAGGCTCCCACAAGTGCCCTTTCTAATTTTTTGAGTTCTTGTACGTTTAGCTTGGCAGTTTTTTTTTTTTTTGTTGTAGATTAAGTCATTATATTGAAATAAAAATGAACTAAGTAAGTCGTCTCGCCGACTTAGGTATACCATACACCAGTAAAACAAATTTTCCAAATTTCTAATAACAAATGCATTTGCCTATTTTAAAAAATTCTGTTTACATGCTTTTTACAAGCATATCTTAGTATCTCGCTGACTTATGCATTTGAACACCATAGCGCCCTCACCCGCCAACGAGCAACTCCAGCCTTATGGAAAACGTTTATATGAATAACTTGGCTATTTTTAGTCCGATTTTGATCAAATTTGGTATTTTGCTGGGTATTTTTGCGATGCAAAAATTTGAAATAAACTTGACCACCGTAGGTAATAAACGAGTCTAGGTACCAAATTTGGTGACTCTAGCTACTCCTACTGATAAATCTAAAAAGACCTACTTGTCTGTCACTTCGAGGACTATCACATTCATAATGTTATGACAAAGAAAAAATAAAAATAGCACATAGACTTGACAATATTCTCAAACACATATTCAATAATACGAAATCCAAGATACAGTCGACAAATAGAAGTTATGTAATAGACAAAATTCCATGCAATGGACAAGGAAACATATTATGTAATAAGATATACATAGGGACGACCAAATCGAAATTAAGATCTGACTATAAAATGAGAAATTATTCAGACACCTTAAAAACAGCACTAATGACACACTGTGCAATGAAGAGCGGCACTACAACAAAAGGTCTACCATGGAGATGCTACATATCATAAATACTCCGAGCGCCACACGACTCAACTTTAAGACTGATACTGACAATTCCGCTCACATATACAGACATTTACTTGACAAAAATTAGTTCGTAACTCCACGTCAAACAGTGCCGACGTGTCAAAAAATGTATTTTAAAAGATAGTTCAATGTCACTGTTAAATGTTTCTTGTACCTTACTGTAGTTGCTCTGAAGACGGTTAGCGTTGCGCAACCGAAATATATCGGTTACAAAAATAAATTAGAATGGCGGTTTTTATTTTTATTTCAATATATTGACCTAAAGCCTGAAGACAACAAATATAACAACACAAAGGTCGCTAAAACTTCCACATTAGCAATAATTTTTTTTTTTCGATTTAAATATATATTAGTGTAAAAGAAGAAAACACCGCGTTTACAAAAATTGAGAGACACCTGGTTACAATCTTATTGCTATTAGTTTGATCTAATAGCAATAAATAATAAGTTGCAATAACTAACTGCGTAATTTTGGAAAAGCCATGTCGACCAATTCGGGCCCAAGCTCTCTCGATCAACTACAAGAACAAATCATACAACAGCAACGTGAGCGTCGACTCTCGGTCCAACGCAACAACGCGTACTTTTCGGTGGTGTCGCCGACTTCACTAAATGCTACCGTAAGCAGAAACACCGAAAATGCAAGCGATTCAGCAACCAACAGCAATTTACCGTGGAGAGAGCAATGTGCTTCTCCATCAATATTGATAACTGGGTTACTGACTGCAACGACCAGCATCGTCAGCTCGCTGATAGCAACTACTGCAAAGTCTGCAGAAGTATTGACCTGCCTCAAGCCGTCATAGCAAATTCACTCAGAGCCACAACAATAAATTCAATGCCATCTGTCCAAACTGGAATGGATAGATATATTAAAATAACTAAGCGGAAGCTAAGTCCACAAACGACAAAGAGTGGCAATACTCCGAAACTTACCAAGCCAAATAAACGAGCAGGACCCCTAAGCAGGAATTGTTTGATAACTCTAACCGATCAGCAAGACGCCGAAGCCGGAGCTGTAGGAAAAGTACAATCAGCTAGACGACCCCCACTATACATCCGTGAAGCCAACTGCACTGCCCTTATTTCGAAATTAGTAGAAATAGTAATGGCAAATAACTTTGTTGTAACCTCCTTCAATAGGGAAAACATAAAAGAAATTAAATGTCAAACCCAAACTGAGGACAATTTTCGCATCATCGAAAAGTACCTGCGGAATCAAAACCTGCTTATCCAGAAGCTTATCGAGAACAAATAATGGCTTCCCTACGTCTATGTCTATGGAATGCTAACAGCGTCTCCAAGCACAAAAATGAACTGCAACTATTCCTAGACTCAAGTGAAATCGACGTCATGCTGATATCGGAAACACATTTAACATCAAAAAATAATTTTCAAATACCAAAATATACCTTCTACGCAACAAACCATCCAGAAGGAAAAGCTCATGGCGGGACTGGTATCCTAATCAAAAACCGTATAAATCAATCGTTCCTCAACAGATTCGAAAAACAGCACCTACAAGCAACTGCTATAACCGTCCAAACCAGCTGCGGCAACACTACAGTGGTTGCCCTGAACTGCCCACCACGCTTCTCAATCTCTGAAAAGGAATTTACCGATTTCTTTAACACAATCGGAGATCACTTCATTGCAGCAGGGGACTATAACGCCAAACATACGCACTGGGGATCTCGCCTGGTAAATCCTAAAGGCTAACAGTTGTACAACACAATAGTCAACCTACTCAATAAGATGGATTGCGTCTCACCTGTGCTGTTCACACTATTAACAAGACCTCAAGTACTTGATGCTGGAAGCTGCAGCAAAAGTATCTACTCCGCATGCCTCTACTTACGCTAAACCTGTTGACAGGCCTACGAACCGGCGGATAAAACAATTAGTAACGGATAAACGACGTCTAAGAAGAGAATGGCAGATTACTCGATCACCAGCAGCAAAACTTCGCCTAAGGCATGCCAATCGCAACCTCTCCAAGGAGTTAAGACAAGAGATCTGGGCTCTAAGGAAATACATTGAAAAGCTCAGTCCAACCAGCACTAAACATCCTCTGTGGAAAGCCCACCCAACGCAGCTCCTACAGAGACAGTTTCACCGATAAGGGGTCCAACCGGTGGATGGGCCCGCAGTGACGAAGAGAGGGCATCCATGTTTGCCACACATCTTAAAATGTTTTTCCAGCCAAATTCAACATCAAAAACGTTTGTATTTCGAGCACATTAACGGATGGTGAGTACTCTGAACTCCAATCGACGAAATCTCTCCAGTTATTAAAAACCATCTAAAGCCGAAAAAAGCCCTTGGTCATGAACTAATTACACCGAAAATTATCACAGAACTCCCCATCATTGCAAACTGTTCAGCGCTATAATAAGAATTGGCTACATCCCAAGAGAGTGGAAAAGGTCCACTATCATCATGATACCTAAATTGGGAAAGGACAAAACCCAGCCATCATCCTATAGGCCAATTAGTTTCCTGCCATGTCTTGCAAAGCTTTTTGAAAAAGTTCTGCAGATCCGACTAAATTCATTTCTGGCATCATAAAACACAATCCCTTCACACCAGTTTTGCTTCCTCGAAAAACACGGGATAATTGAACAAGTCAATCGAATAGCATCCGAAATACGAACAGCATTCGAACTAAAAGAATACTGTGCGGGTCTTTTCCTCGATGTTGCTCAGGCTTTCGATAGAGTTTGGCTGGAGGGTCTGATGTTCAAAATCCCTCAAAAACTCCCACAGTACACCCACAAACTTCTGGAATCTTACCTTTACAATAGGAAATTCGCTGTTAGATGTAATGGCTCCGCCTCGGCTGATTTTCAAATCAAATTTGGTGTACCGCAAGGCAGTGTACTCGGCCCATTGCTCTATGTGCTGTACACTGCAGACTTACCAACGAGTTAAGGACTTACTACGTCCACTTTTGCCGATGACGTGGCAATCCTCAGCAGATCAAAATGCCCAATACAAGCTTCTGGAAAATTAAAGGAACACCTCAAGGTGGTAGAGGAATGGCTAGCAACCTGGCTTATCCGAGTCAACGAGCAGAAATGCAAACATGTTACATTTACGCTTATCAGAAGAAACTGTCCTGCTCTAATGCTAAACAGCATTCCAATTCCTCTTTCTTGTTAGGCTATAATTTAGGAGTAGATTCAACAAATATATTAAACGTTAAAAAAAACAATATTAGCAATAGGATCCAAAGTGCACTTATGTATGTCATTTGTGTGGTCCACTATTTTCACGTTAATGACCACATTGGCCGTATTATTTTATACCTCACCAAAACTACCAAACCACCCATTGTGTATACTCTATATTGGAATTAAATTTTGATTTCCTATATGGTGTCGGAAACGTTTCTTTCTGTGCGTTACAAACATCTGACCAATTTTATAATACCCTCTGCAAGGGTATACAAAATATTGTGCAATTGTATGTGGAATCATCCCGGTTGTGCTCCCAGTTTGTAAGTTTGAAATATCTTCTTAGAATGTTTATTGATTAAGTGATACAGAGTTACATATGAATATCGCAAGTTTATATCGCGTGTGCTTGCTGCGAACGACAGGCTGTTCTGCCATTCGGGCGCCAAGAATAGAGTTGCCAGATAGCTTACGTATGATAGGGCTGCATACACAACACCCCTTAACACCCAGATGACTCATAGAATTGAGTGGGTCGTCTCATGCGAGCAGAACGTCGTAGCATCGGTGAGGCATGTAATGACTGTGGATCATCTTCATTAGGACTCTCTGGCCTAGAGTGGTTACTGGAAACAGGATCTTCCGTGTTGTCATCAGTTGCTGATGGTGCCTGATGTGATATGTTTACATCTATTTGTTCAACTCGGCTTCGAATTTGGTTATAATGACGCTTCATGATGCGATTGTCTTTGTAACTTTGAACTTTGTAAGACACTGGTCCTGTTTGCTCGGATATGTAGGCTTCTATCCATTTTGGACCCGGTGCATAGTTTCGTACCCAAACGGATTTGACTGTATCAAAACATTTCGATTGATCAATAAATGGCTCTGCTCCATTAGAAATTTCTTGTGGCTGTAGTTTATCAAAGTAGGACTTTAACTCCCGATTCAACAACAGCTGAGCTGGCGAGCGATTTGTCGTTGCATGTGGAGTTATGTGTTGATGAAACAAAAATCGAGCAGGGCTTAGATCCATATTATTGTTCGGAGATAGATTTTTAAGGTAGTTTTTGGTGTCTGCACCATTCGCTCTGCTTGGCCGTTTGTTGCTGGGTGAAACGGTGCTGATCTAATGTGTCGAATTAGATTGTTGTGGAGGAACGCCTTGAACTCCTCGGAGGTAAATGCTGTGCCATTGTCTGACACTAACTGATCTGGTAACCCATGCGTAGCGAACAGTTGCCTGAGAACTTTGATTGTAGCTGCTGTAGAAGTGGAGCTAACAACCGCAACCTCTAGCCATTTTGAGTAAGAATCAACGACCAGAAGAAAGGTTTTTCCTTGAAAAGGTCCTGCAAAGTCGATGTGTAGACGGGACCACGGCCGCTTGGCTGACTCCCAATGATGCACCGGTGCCTCTGAATGATCGTTACGATTCTGCTGGCATGAAATACATTTCTTAACAATGAGCTCAATCTCTGCGTCAATGTTTGGCCACCAAACATAGCTACGCGCTAACGCCTTCATTTTTACAATGCCTGGATGAGCGGCATGTAGAGCAGCTAAAATTGTTGCTCTGGATTTCGGTGGAACTACGGCGCGATTTCCCCAAATCAAAACTCCTTTATTTGTAGATAGCTGTTCCCGACGGCAATAGTATGGATATGCAATATCTGATTGCTCCAATTTTATGTCAGGCCATCCCCTTAACACCCAGTTTGATACTTTCGCCAATAAGGGGTTCTTCGATGTTTGAGCGGCAATCGCCTCAGCACTTACGATTGGCGTTGCTGCTAAATTGATCATAAGCACATCGTCGGTGCTATCAGCGTCCGATGCTGCTGACAGTGGACAACGACTTAGAAAATCCGCATTGCCCATTTTTAATCCGGAGCGGTGTACTAGCTCGAAAGTATATGCTGACAGGAACAAAGATCGACGTAGCATCTGATTTGAAATAATGTTTGGGATTGCTTTCGATGTGGTAAAAATACCCAACAGAGGTCGATGATCGGTGATTAGTGTGAAAGTACGACCGTAGACATAGTTGTGGAACTTCTTTACTCCTGCTACCAAGGCAATAGCTTCTCGATCAATCTGAGCATAATTTCGCTCAGCTTTGGATAACGTACGGGAGTAAAAAGCGATATGTTTCTCCGCTCCATTCGGCATTTTGTGACTTAAAACTGCACCGAGTCCATATGGTGACGCATCACAAGCTAGAACTAGTGGCAATGAACCATCATAATGCACTAGTACGTCGTCTGACCCAATAAGTTCCTTAAGTGTAGAAAAAGCCTTCTCACACTGTTTGTCCCACCTCCAAGTTGCATTTTTATCCAAAAGACGATGTAAGGGTTCTGCCACTGTTGCTTTATGTGGCAAAAATGAGTGATAAAAATTTAGTAGTCCTAAGAAAGCCTGCAACTGCTTTTTATCCTTAGGTGCTGGTGCGTCTTTGATTGCCGAGACTTTATCGGCACATGGTCTTATACCAGTTGAGTCAATTTTGAACCCTAAAAACTCAACGAATGGTACTCCGAATTGGTATTTGTCCTTGCGTAGTCGCAGTCCGGCTTTATCAAAACGTATAAACAGTTCCTGTAATCTAGTTGCCAATTCCGTTTCCGTTTTTCCCATTATTACAATGTCATCAAAATATGGTTAGACTCCGGAAATATTCTGTACCACATTCTCAATACAGCTTTGAAAAATGCCTGGTGCAGATGAAATGCCGAATTGCAATCGAGTAACTTTGAATGCACCCTTATGTGTACTGATTGTTTGCAGCAAAGACGAGTTTTCGTCGACTACTAACTGCTGAAAAGCTTGAGCCAGATCAATTTTGGCAAAAATCGATCCACCTTCAATAGATGCCAGCAACGCGTTGATCGCCGGTATTTGATGGCAGTGCGGCTTAACCGCTTTGTTTAAAGTTGATTTATAGTCGCCGCAAATACGAATTGAACCGTCCTTCTTGATAACTGGTACAATAGGAGTGGCTCAATCTGAATACTCCACAGGTTTAAGAATCCCTTGCTTGCATAGGCGATCCAGCTCCTCTTCGACTGGTCCCTTTAGAGCATATGGAATTCGGCGTGGAGGTAGTCGCACTGGTGGCACTGTTGCATCAATGTTTAATATGACTGGCGGACCAGTGTAACAACCAAGTTCTGTTGAGAATAAAAGTTCGAACTTATTCAGAATCCATGCGATCATAAGTCCGCAACGTCATCATAGTTACGTCAGATCCAGAATCCACTTCAAAAGTACACGATTTTCCATTAATCTGTACCGTGATACGTTCCTTCAGGCTCACCAGATTAGATATGAGGTTTACCGATTTTCCGCGTGAATTTTTGCCCTTTACTCCTTAAGATGGCTCTTCCGGCCACAGCCGTGACATATTGCTTCACGATAAGGGCATTGCTGCCGGCCGTGTGGACCGGCACGACCCGCACATTGTTGTGCTTTTCCCTTATGTGGTTGTTGAGGGCGCTGTGATTTGATGCTGCGGATAGTCTCATTAGGCTGTCTGATAGCCTTTGCACTCGCTGCTGCAGCTTCACTAGTAGTTGCTCTCTCCAAAACTTTCTGCACTGTCAATTCGGTGTCTGCAAGAAAACTTCTCTGTAAGCTTTCATCCCTCATGCCGCATACAAAACGATCACGCAGCATTCTGTCTAACGCTGCTCCAAAATTGCAACCCACTGCCAATGCCCGCAGCGCTGCGAGATAGTTTCCGACAGACTCATCCGGATGTTGATCATGTTTGTGATAATGATAAAATGCAGCGATTTCCGATGGACGTGGACAAAGATGATCAATTAGAATCTTCTCAATTTGGTCTAACGGTAATGTACTGACCTGGTTTGGAAACGCCAATGATGTCAAAAGATCGTAGACTGGTGCTCCGACCAATGTGAGGAAAGATGCTTTTTTGCGACCCTCGTCTTTGACAAGCAAGCAGGAACAATTTAAATCGCTCCAAATATGAGCCCCATTTATTTGGCTGCCCCAAATCAAACGGTTCCGAACTTCCAACTGTCGTCATAATTGGGTTCCGTTGAGTATATTTAGCACTCGTAGAATCAATTACTTCCTTCTTTTCCTCAAAAACGCCGGCCAATCTAATCTCTCCAAATTCACCAGCAAGCGACTCTGCCATGCAAATGTGTGTGTAAACGTTTGCAAAATTTCACCACAGCATGTATATGTAAACGTATATGTATGCTTTTGTGCGTGACAATTTTTTGATATTTTGCGTCACTAATTCCAAGATTATTTCGGATGATAATTAGCATCCCATCCTCGTCGCCAGTTTGAAATATCTTCTTAGAATGTTTATTGATTAAGTGATACAGAGTTACATATGAATATCGCAAGTTTATAGCGCGTGTGCTTGCTGCGAACGACAGGCTGGTCTGCCATTCGGGCGCCAAGAATAGAGTTGCCAGATGGCTTACGTATGATAGGGCTGCATACACAACAGTAAGATTACTTTTTCCCTTATTATATTGTCATTATTATTAGAAGAGGATGAGATTTTTATACCATACACCCATAGGGTGAAATGGTATATTAAAGTCGACCCCATAAAGTATATATATTCTTGATCAGTATCAACAGCCGAGTCGATATAGCCATGTCCGTCTGTCCGTCCGTCTGTCCGTCCGTCCGTCTGTCCGTCCGTCCGTCTGTCCGTCCGTATCAACGCCTAGATCTCAGAGACTATAAGAGATAGAGCCACCAAATTTGGTATGTAGGCTCATGTAGTATGTAGAGTGATCGGGTTTATTTCAAAATTTTGCCACGGCCTTTTTCGCCCCCGCAATTAAAAAAAAACGTTTATCTCAAAAACTATTGCAGCTAGAGACACCGTTTTTGGTATGTATATATGCTTAGTAAATGCGCTCATTTTGTAATTACAAAGATTTTGCCACGCCCCTTTTCGCCCCCGCAATTCAAAAAAAAACGTTCATCTCAAAAACTATTGTAGCTAGAGACACCGTATTTGATATGTATATTTGCGTAGTAAATGCGCACATTTTGTATGTATAAAAATTTTGCCACGCCCCTTTCCGCCCGCAAAATTTGAAAAACTCGAAAAATAGCCAAGTTATGCATATAAACGTTTTTCCATAAGGCCGTTGGCGGGTGGTGGCGCTAAGGTGCTCAAATGCATGAGTGAGTGAGATACTAAGATATGCTTGTAAAAAGCATGTGAACAGAATTTTTTTAAAATAGGCAAATGCATTTGTTATTACAAATTTAAAATATTTGGTGTATGGTATACCTAAGTCGGCGAGACGACCTACTTACTGCATCTTATAATTGTCTTTAATATTAATAAGATTCTTCGTGTTAAGAAAACATTTATAAATTATATTCTTTTGGCCTTAGTTACAAATTTGTGTGCGCGATGTGATCGGGTGAGAGTACGATTGCGTGTTTTTGAATCGAAACTTCTTCGCAACTAGAGCAGAATAAGTGAGTCGACCAGATAGCTACTGCCGCTGCGTGTCGTTCTGTCTCGCTTATTAGTCACTATACGATTACGATTTACGGGTTGTCTCGCAATTCACAATTTCAACATATAAAATAATAAATCACACCACATTTGTTAGTACAAAGCCTATCAGCAGCCTAAGTCTTCAGATTTTAGTTCGTTTATACGCTCTATGTAACGTTGCAGGTGTTCTTGCAGTCTCTTCTGGTGGAGTAGCTTACGTACCTGGCCTTCTCGTTTTGGCGTTTTGGCGAGCCCGGTATTTAGCTATTGTGAATAGGCGCCGTCCATCGTTGGTGTTCGTGGAGGGGCGGAAAGATTTGCTGGGGTACAACCTTGGCGGTTGCCAATTTCTTCGTCGTATGGTGAGCGAGTGACTAATTAAGAACGCGCGAAACCTTCTTTTAAAAACTATGCTTTATTCAATTTATTCACAGATAGCCCGACACACACGAAATATTTCGGGTTGAAGTATATATACAAGTGGTTCGAATATATATATGAAGGAAAAAAAGAACGGGTGTTCGAATGCAAGTCTCGTACTGGATTGATGATGGCGATTTACCGGAGAGCGCTTCGTCACCCTCCTCAGTATGACCGCATTCCGTTTTGGGAAAAACCCTACCCCCCACTCTCTGCTGTTCACCCGGTGGCGTGAACATACCGCCCCCCTTGCAACAAGTTGCAATTGCCTCGCTGGACATGTCTAAGGATGGGGGATGGCAGCGTTCTGGATCGCCAAGACACGGGTGGTGATGGAGGGGGAACTTTGAATGCAGGTGGAATAGGCGGCACGAGGGCTGATGACCTCTACATAGAAGTCCGAATGAAAGGCTGGTGCTTTTCGGGTCTTTGCTCTTTGGGTTGGATGTACGCGACTGAGTTGTCGCTGTGTAAGAGCGTGTGGTGTTGTTTGCCACAACGATGCCATCCTGCTGTGCTCCTGCAGGAACCATTGGAATGCTCATGAGCTAAATAGTTCGGGCAGTATCCGTTGCTCAAGACTACCCGTAACCTGTCTTCAGCTCGTAGTCCTCGAAACTGTCGGCACTGACGGAGCGCGTGTGCCCCTTGACAAACGCGGCACCTGAAACAATTGGAACTGCATGCTAAATCGGACGGTGCTGCTGTCCTTGGAGACATCTTCGGACTGCCGGAGGAGGCGGACCGAGACCGACTGGATTTATCAGTAACGGATCCACAGAGAACCCATCCGAACATCGTCTCGATTCCCACGAAAGAATCACCAACATTCTTGATGATTCGTTCCCCAAGGATAGTGGGAAGGAGCTCGACTCCAAGCACCAAATCCACAGGAGCCCTTTGGTAAAATTGCGGATCAGCGAGCGGAAGGTCAAGCGCATCCTGCTTAACCTTATCCGGGACGGCGCGAGAGGGAAGTGCCTCTGCTACCCTAGGCAGCACAACGGCGACTGCTTGGAACAGTCGGAGCGGTTCGTCAGGAGGAGAAATCTGTAAGCGGCACACTTTGTCGCCGCTACCAGCATCGCATTGCCCAATGCCGCGAATGCTAGTTGATACTTTGCAGCTTGGGGGATTAATCAATTCAAACATTCTTTGGGAAATAAAGGACGCTTCGGATCCCATATCAATCAAAGCGCGGATTTGAAACTGCTTGCCACGATGATGAATAGTTACCCTCGCTGTACCCAGGAGGCCAGTGTTGCGAGTGGAGGTGAAGTAACTTCCCACGTTTACATGAGGGCTGCTGGAATAATCGGAGGACGCAGGATTCGGAATTATACAAGCATTAGGTGCTGAGCTCTCTTGCACTTGAGCGGGAAAGGCCTGAGCTCTTACCGTAGGTTTTCGGCTTACGGAAGGAAAGGTCTGACCGCTAGAGCTTGGTTGAAGGACATCTGTGGCTTCTAGTACACGGTGGCGATCAGTTAGGAATCGATTCAGGTCGTCCCAGGATGAGACTGCGGTCTTATTTGGAACGGACTGTTCCCACAACAGAAGGGTGGATTTGGGCATTTTGCTCGTACAGATTGCTATGAGAAGGATATCCCAATTGTCTGTACGAGCCCCGGAAAGCTCAAGACCGGCTAAGCAACCTTGAATTGACGTCTGCAGTTCTCTCAACGCTTTGCCAGACTCTTGGGATACAGCTGGGATCTGTAGGAGCTGCTTGGCTTGGCTCATAATCAATAATCGATTATTTTCGTACCGCGCAGTGAGGTTATCCCACGCGGACTGGAATCCTTCATTGGTCAAGGGTGACCTAGAAACAATGGCTCTGGCTTCACCTTGAGTTTTGCAACTTAAGTGGTAAAGTTTCTCCACTTGCGTTAGGCTTGGATTATGGATAAAAACCGCGGTAAACAAATTACGGAATGTAGGCCAAGCCAGGCTGTCTCCGTAGAAGTTTTCGACTTCGGGGGAACTGTGTGGCTTTGATGGGTGGAATCGACGGAGAGCCTGACAGATGGGAGAGCCATTTTTGCGGACAACTGCTCGATTCGCTCTCCAAACGAAGTCCCGCCTCGCACATATACCATATAACAATATTCATGTTTAGCTTTAATTGTAGCTATGTGCTTCGGACTATCTTCGTTCTTTTGAGCCGTCAAGGCCTTATGGCATCGTGAAAACTCTGCTTCGACTTTTGCCCAAAGTGACTTAAGCTGGTCTAAGTGTATTTTGATGGAGACGAGAGGCACATCGTCAGCTAAAGCCTGGGCCTCGCGTGCCTCGAACGCCGTTAATGCCTCACATACGGCAACAAAGTCGGAAAGAGGCATCGTAGAGTGTTCTCTGAGCTATTACCAATCGAATGGGAACAAATAACTTCGTGGAATAAGAGCGCTCAGGAGAGGAGATCGAAACGAAGCTGTAAGTGGACTGTATAATTTAAGGATAGAGGAGTGAGAAGCACAAGGGTCTCCTATTTTAGTGAACACAACGAATAATACTAGTTAGCATAAATGAAATTATAAGGATTTATAATTTTCCTCGCAGTTGTGTGAATAATTATAAGGATATATAATCACTTGGATATTAAAATTGATACAATGTGGAAATAAGTTGAATTTTATAAGAGTATTTAAAGAATGTGGAGAAATTGAGATCAGTAGGATTAGGAGTGCCGATAACTTTTCAATGAAGGAAAAAAAAACTCGGAATTAATTTTCATTAAGCGGACTAGGTTAATTTCATGGATCTGTGAGGCAAAAATCAAAATGCACCGAGACAAGACAAAATATTAATTCCATATAAATAAAATAATACTTATATTTATTTAGAAATTATTTTGCGAATTAGATACTGACTGATTGAAATATTTCTTATGGCACAATACGAAAATCACGATGGAAAAACTGGATGTCGTGACCGAGTCACGACTTGGTTCAAGTGTCAGCACTGATGAGACTTGAGTGTCAGCACTGATCGGGAGTCAGCTGTTCTGCCGTTGTTTATGTTTTGTGAATTTAATTAATTTTTAATTTTAAATCGAATATCGCGATTTCCTGCTTTAATTATGTAGGTTTCAAATTTGGTTTGGGTGAAATTGAATTGTATGTGGACATATATATGTATGTACATATGTACGTATAGGTGTGCTTACCGCGGCAAAAATTATTACATATGTATGTATGTACATATGTATGTATGTATGTACATACATACATATGTATGGATGTACAAATTATTTGGCATAAATAATTTATGCCGATGGACTAATGATCAGCCTGTGGAGTGTGCTTTACACTTTAAGTAAGGGTAAGTGGTACTTTATAAATTCGCGATTATTAAACACTTTACTTGCAGGTTAAAAACACAGCTGTTTTTACATGTATGTATGTATGTATGTATACATGTGTATATACATACATACAGATGTATTGCTACATATGCAATTGGATTTTTGGACAATCAGAATTTCGAAGAATGGAAAAAAAAATGCACTTCATAAGCATAAAAATGATTGGGAAATACCAGGTAACGTTTGAAACAGGTCAGGTATGTACATAAAAGTATACAAAAGTGTGTAGGTCGCTATGGAAGAGCGGGAAACCTCACACTTTTATAAATATGTAATCGGATATAATGTGAATGGGATTTTTAATAAGAAATGTTGTACTTATCAGGAATTCCGCCGATGCATGCTGGAAGAGTGGAAAGATATCCGGCTCGAAGGACCAATGTTCGTGGAGGGGCGGAAAGATTTGCTGGGGTAAAACCTTGGCGGGTGCCAATTTCTTCGTGGTATGGTGAGCGAGTGACTAATTAAGAACGCGCGAAACCTTCTTTTAAAACTATGCTTTATTCAATTTATTCACAGATAGCCCGACACACACGAAATGTTTCGGGTTGAAGTATATATACAATAGGTTTGAATATATATATGAAGGAAAAAAAGAACGGGTGTTCGAATGCAAGTCTCGTACTGGATTGATGATGGCGATTTACAGGAGAGCGCTTCGTCACCCTCCTCAGTATGACCGCATTCCGTTTTGGGAAAAACCCTACCCCTCACTCTCTGCTGTTCACCCGGTGGCGTGAACACCGTGGAAAAGCGACATGGTGAAAGTGCCTGATAGTCGCCGAAGGGCAGAACAAAGACTAAAATGTTTAGAGAAAAGTTTAAACAGAAACCAGAGCGGGAATACTTTGGTATTTTGATAAAGTGGAGAAGCTACTGAAGAATGGTTAATTATTTATTTATTTACGTCAATTAGCACAGCAGTCGACGAAAACATTAAACTAAAAAACAGATAACGATTAATTCAAAATGTAAGTTTAGCCTTATGAGCAACTAAACATCCCCATCCCGGTTGAGGTGTGTTATTTGCCAAGTGCCAGCTATGCCCCGATTCACAGCCAATGTGGTCAGGGATTAGCTGCAAGCAATGCGATGTCCTAATCAGCGGTTTCGTTGTAGATTATTGAGAAGTCTAGAGCGAAGTAACAGAAAGATGAGGAGAGGTAAGGTGAGGAAGTTTCTCGAAAGACTGACAAAGAGAGTAGTTAGTCAGACATTTACTAAGGTGAATAGGAAATGAAGTTTTTTAGAATTGCGGCGGCGGAAAGGAGTGTGGCAAAAATTTGAAATAAACTTGATCACTCTACATACTACATGAGCCTACATACCAAATTTGGTCGTTCTATCTCTTATAGTCTCCGAGATCTACGCGTTTATGTGACTCGATTTTCCTGATGGGCATCGCCATTTTAATTGCGTACGAGTCTTTCACCCGAACACCCGTTCTTTCTCCTGAATTTTATACTTTGCGATTTGTCATATTTTTAAACCGAAGCATTTGCGTGTGTGTATCGGTATCCCTTGTGAATTAAATAAAATCATTATTAGTTTAAACGAAGTTCTCGTGCGTTTTAATTTCACTCCAAACTCACCAGGCCCAGAAGAAATTTGCACCCGCCAAGTTGTACTCGCTCCGCCCCTCCACGAACATTGGTCCTTCGAGCCGGATATCCTTCCGCTTCTCCAACTTGCATCGGCGGAATTCCTGATAAGTACAAAATTTCTTTATTCACATTTCATTTGCCCCTACATACTAATAAAAGTGTGAGGTTTCCCGCTTTTCCATAGCGACCTCCACTTTTTATATACTTGTATGTACATACCTGACCTGTTCCAAGGTTACATGGTAGTTCCCAATCCTTAGTGTGTTTGTCCAACGTTTTTTTTCTCCATTCCACGACCACGCATTTTTTTCCGCACTTGTCCAATTCCACCTTTGTTTTTTCCATCTACCATACATACATATGTAAAATTCGTTTACACCCACATGTACATGTATTTTCCACAGCTGTTTGGCAAGTCCGCGTAAAAGTTTAAAAGACAAAAATTATTAAAGTGTTATAGTAAAAAAAAAAAATTAATTAAAGTGTTCACCGCGATTTCTTATGTGTTCGAAATATTTTAATTGCCCAATTAATTTCCTCACGCGCGAATCCGCAAACCGGTGCACTTACTTACATACATACATACATTGTCATATATTGATGCACACGCATATATACATATCCACATACACATAATCCATTTCGGTGTCGCACATTTATTTAACAAAAAAAAAAAACAAGGGCATTGAATTTCCTATCCTCCGATCGAGTTAGCTAAATAACAAATTACTTACGTTTTTGTGAACAACGCGCGTGTATACATACATACATATACTTACCTGTGTACGTACGCATGTATGTACATACATATATCAAGGCATTTGTCCATATACACTGATCGTTTGTTCTTTTCCTTTCGCGCACCACACTCACGGTGTGTAAAAGCGTTCGTTTTGTTTTTTTCTCTCTCCGCACAACCACAAAAAATTATTATAACACAATTAATCAACAAAACAAAAAAAAAACAAATATATAAACAGTGGCCGGCAGCTGTTTTCGGAGTAATGGTGACACGTGAGTCGAGTCGTGATATCGATAGGCGGCTCGAGTGCGCCAAATTCAAATTACATTATTTCCGATTCCCTTATTTCGCCTAATTAAATACCCGTCCATATTTATAAATTATATATATAATTTTCACAGTCACACTTCAACCTCCACAGATATAAGACGTGTCACAGCAAACCAAACCTCGCTCTACGCAACAAAAAAACAAACAACAACAAAATTCAAACTCGACAAACAAAGTTCAAGCACAAAGCAAAACAAAAAACAAAAACAAAACACTCACTGCTAACCGTTAAGCCGGGCTTGAGCCCGACAACACCAACCATGCAAGAACCACCAGACATTCAACCCAACAACAAACATTTGGGCGAACCAACATACATAATATTAAAACGAAATGATAACTGTTCATTTGAAAAAGTATCACAGTTCATAATTAAAAAAACAATTGACTACACTTGCGGAGGTGAAGTCGAATCTTGCAAAAAAATAAGGGACGGCTCACTTCTAATAAAAACAAAAAACAAACTGCAAGCATTAAAACTATTAAAACTAACAAAAATGACTGATATCAATATTTCCGCGTCAGAACACAAAACATTAAACTTCACAAAAGGAGTAATCTACTGCAACGAACTTCGAGGCATAGATGAAAATGATATCCTACAAGAACTAAAGACACAAAAAGTAACAGAAGTAAAATAAATATTAAAAAAACAACCAAATACAACACAACAAATAAACAACAGTCAAAACAACAACGCCATACTTATCGAAACCGCACTCATCACTCTAACATTCGCGACTCCCAAACTACCAGAAGCCATCAAAATCGGATACGAAACCGTACGCATCAGGCCTTACATCCCTCTTCCACTCAGATGTAAAAAGTGTCTTCACTTTGGACATAGTCAGGAATCATGCAAAAACTGCTCAGAGCCAAACCATACAGACGGGATCGAATATTGTGCAAACAATAAAAAATGCCTTAACTGCATTAATAACCCAGAACTAGACCATCAACACTCACCCCTCGACCGCCAATGCCCCACATTCCGCAAACAGCAAGAATTAACAGCAATAAAAATCACCGAAAAGGTAGACCACAAAACAGCACTTCACATATACTCCACAAGACACAGCCAGCAATTGGGAAATACATACGCCAACACGCTTAGACGTCCCACTCCGCGCACAACCAATACCCCAATCTACACACTACACAGGAATATTAACACACACCCGCAAAAAGAACCCACCCCCGCATCAACCACCGGACACAACCCACCAACCAATTCAACAAGAGTAACAAAGTCTCCAACACTACAACAAGCGAAAGATAAAAAGCAAGACTCACCAGAGGACATGGAAACCGACGGTAACCCAAATACATCATACTCAGCACAACAAACTAAAGATTTAAAAATAAGAATTTTTGCCAAAGACCCCAAGACTAACCCCCTTTCTACCAATTTCAAACCCCCAAAAACAAAAGCAAAAACCATACCCCCAACCAAAAACCAACAGAACAACAATAGCGACAGCGAATCCACATAAGCAACAAACTTTATTAAACTAAGCCTTACTTAACATAAAATATGCTAAAAATAATACAATGGAACTTAAAAGGGTACACTAACAACTACATCGAACTCCTAACCATAATAAAAAAATACTCACCACAAATAATATGCCTTCAAGAGACACACTATTATAACACACACATACCCATACCCATTCCAATTAACTACCAAATTTTTACCAACACAGCTTCCAACAGGTTTGGCGGCACAGCCATATTAGTTCACAAAACCATCCAAAACGCCCAGATAAACCAAACCGACCATTTTGAATCCCTTAGAGTTGAAATAGAATCTAAATTAAAAATCCAAATTACCTCAATATACATTTCCCCTAACAAGACTTTCTCCCTTAAATCTTTAAACGACAACCTCAACCCAACCAACAACACAAATCACATTATCGTAGGTGACTTCAACAGCTGGCACAATAGCTGGGGTTCACCACACCCAAACAGAAGAGGAAAATCCTTCACAAATTTCTACAAAACGCTAACCTCCACATCCTAAACGACGGGTGCCCAACACACCTTTCAACACACAACACATTCACACACACCGACCTGTCACTATGTTCTCCAGAGCTTACCCCATTCACTAATTGGGAAATTATCGACGACCTTCACGGACGCGATCACTTTCCAATCCTCATCTCCTTATTTTCTCAATCAAAAACAAATAACTTCTTTCGTCCTTTTTTCAAAATTAAAGAAGCCAACTGGTCAACCTTTACCCAATCAACACACGCTTTAAGTGAGAAAATACCAATAAGTCCAAATATTAACAAAGAAACTGCAAACATTTGCAAAATCATTATTCAAACTGCACACCACAACATACCACAATCCTCTCCCAACCGCTTCAAAAAAAATACACCATGGTGGAATAAAACTCTCACCGAACTCAGAACCAAAAAACAAAACACATGGAAAACTTTCAAACATAATAGTAACACTGATAATTTAATTAATTACAAAAAAAGCCAACGCTCTCTTTCGGAGGGAACTTAAAATATCCAAAACCAGAGCTACAACCGAATTCACCTCCACAATACGACAGAACACACCCTCCCACAGAATCTGGGCCAATATCCGACGCTTTTGCGGACTCAACCCAATCAAACAAATCCACTGCATAAAAAACCCAACCAACAACTTACCCACAACAGATACATCCTCCATAGCCCAACTATTTGCCCAACACTGGTCAGACCAATCCAAAGACATCAATTTCAATCCAACCTTTATTACAAACAAACACTCTAATAAACCATTGAAATATATATACCACACCCCTCAGCACAAATATTAGAAGCCGACATAACGCAAATTGAACTCCTATCCGCACTTCACTCACTTAAAGGTACCACACCGGGCCTCAATAGAATATCCTACCCTATGATAAAAAACACCTCTAACACAGTCAAAACAAGAATTACCCACCTCTTTAACAATGCATTTAAAAATTTCATCCCACAATCATTTAAAACCAGTCTAAACATCCCCATTCTCAAACCCACCTCCAACAAAACATTTATAACCAACTATAGACCAATCTCCTTAAACTGCTGCCTATCAAAAACCCTCGAAAAAATCATAGCCAAACGTCTTTGGTGGTTTGTCACCAAAAATAACTTAATCCACCCCAATCAATCCGGATTCAAACGTGGCAAGTCGGTTTCAGACGGTATGCTCACAGCAGACTACCTAATAACCAAATCGCTGCGTAAAAAAAAGCACTGTTCTGTCATTGCCCTTGACTTCTCAAAGGCTTTCGACAGAGTCGGAGTGCACTCCATAATTGACCAACAAATAGATTGGAAACTGGGCCCCAAAATTTCATAAAAAACTTTATGTCCAACAGGAAAATTAAAATAAAAATCAACAACACATTCAGTTCTCCCTTCCCACTCCTTAATGGCATCCCCCAAGGTTCACCAATATCAGTTATCCTCTTCCTAATTGCCTACAACAAACTTGCCATTATAATCAGCTTACAAAAAGAAATCAATTTTAGTGCCTATGCAGATGATTACTTCCTTATAGTCCCACTCAATAGAGAAAAAAACCAAACCTTCAATCTAGATTCCCTTTTTGCAAACATCCAAGAATGGTGCTCATACTCTGGAGCATCATTATCCCTTAACAAATGCCAACACCTACACATTTGCAGGAAACAAAACTGCAATTGTACCCTATCCTCCAACAATATAGCAATCCCCTAGTAACCCAACTCAAAATACTAGGACTAACAATAAACAATAAATACAGATGGGACTCACACATTAAACACATCCATCCCTTAACAACAAACTGAATATAATAAAATGTTTAGCAAGCCCCAAGTTTAACTGCAACACCCATACACTTCTTAACATAACAAAGGCAACACTCATAGCCAAAATAGACTACGCCATATTCATTCATGGCCACGCGCCTAGATCTACACTAAACAAACTAAAAACAACATATAATGCTGGAATACGCACAGCCCTTGGCGCTCTCCCCTCAACACCCATCCCCAACATACTTTTCGAAGCCAACCTACCTACAATAGAGCAAAAAAAGAAACCTCATGACAGCCAAAACATACAAAACAATCCTCCACAGTGCTAACTCTCCAATCCATAAATTCACCATTCAAATAAAAAATAAAACTAATAAGAAACTAAAATCCACACTAGAAAAAATCATTACGCTTTGCAAAGACCACAACATTCCCTACCTTCCAACACTCAACAGACAAACAATCACACCTCCATGGCTATTTCCACCTTCCACCAGCAACACTTCCTTACATAAGTTTAATAAACCTGACACATCACCAGAAATATATCAAAAAATCTTCCTAGAACATAAAGACAAACACAAAGAACACAAATATATATTCACAGATGGCTTCCTGCAACACAAAACTGCCACATTCGCCATAACCACAGATATAACAGTTCTAAAAACAGGCATCCTACCACACTACTCCTCCATCCTCTCCGCAGAAACAATAGCCATTCTTGAAGCAATGAAGCTGACAAGAACCAAGAAAGGTAAATTCATAATATGCTCCGACTCCCTGTCAGCTATCAAATCAATAAGCAACATCAACAACAATTTATACCCCACTTTAATAAGATCAATCTTAACAAAAACCAACACCAAAATAAAACTCCTCTGGATCCCCAGCCACTGTGGCATTAAAGGTAACGAACTTGCCGACCAAACCGCCAAATCGACCATAAATATGCCCCTCCACTACACCCCCAACTTTAATTGCACTGATATAAACAAATTCCTTAAAAATAACTTATTCCAAAAACTTAAAAACAACATAGATAGCTGCAACACATGGTACCAACAGTTAAACAGCAATCGAACACACACAGGAGACTATCTCAAAAACACTTTTCAAAGAGACATAACAAGGATGGACCAAATAAAAATTCTAAGACTTAGATTAGGACACACAAGATTCACTCAACAACACTACATCAACCTGAACGACATAACACCCTGTCCAATCTGCAACTCAACATCCGACCAAAACATAGAACACGTACTAAAAAACTGCCCTGCAACCTCCCACATTAGGGAAAAAATCTTTGAACAATTTTGCCCCATATCAATCCTTGCAAACCCTACTCCAACAAACCTCTTAATGATCATAAACTACCTCAAAAAATCAAATTACTTCCACATCCTATAGGTTTAAATTTAGAAAATATAATTAATCATACAAAATGGAAATGTAAATAAATAAATAAAATTGGTTAATGAAATAGGTAAACTAAATATGTAAATACACAAGCCGAAGGCCCAAGCAGCTAGCGCTTAGTAACTAAGTTCCGACTAATTTGTAATTAGTCCTAACTCTAAGATAAATAAATAAATATATATAATTATTTCCGGCCAGTATCTTGCGCACATATATATAGTAATACATCCGCCTCTCCATCCACCCACATAACGTCACCCTAGTTTTAGTCAACAAAACGGATATTTACTGCAACCGAGACTACACAAAACTTTATAAACAAATCTGTCCCCAAAAAATCTTCCAGCGTGAGAACGTAACATTATAAACAAATCTGTCCCCAAAAAAATCTTCCATGCGTGAGAACGCTTAGTAGGCGAAATCAATAAGCCAAATTCCAGATCAAGATATCATCCGATCAAAAGCTCCTAATACTAACATAAAAAGCTTTCTAACCAAACTTTCAACATAATTGTAAACATTAAAAGCTTTCTAACCGAACTGTAAACTTAATTGTATGAATAATGATAAGTTAGTTCTTAAGACGCATTCTTTAAATAAAGATCGTTTCTTTTGAGTTCGATAGATCCAATTTTTCTCTTTTTTCACTTGTAAAGGAAATGGATTTATAATTGGCGCAGTCGGTAGGATAAAACGAAATATATTTAGTGCGTGCAAAACCTGTGTATAAGCGACCGTTATGGATATCGAATCTAAGGTTGCCTAATAAACCAGACCTTTTGTGTATCATTAAATAAGTAAATGTGCGAAACTTGTGTCAAACCACCGTTACAGATATCAAATCTATGGTTGGACCGTGATCGAGACTTTTTGTGCTAAAAATTAAAATAATAAGGAGCTGTAAGCAATTAAGTCCCAAAGCCCCCAAAAATTTTTTTCTTTTCGTTTTATCCGCAAAAGAACTTTTCGTGCAGTCAAAAGCGCGACATCGAATCCTGGATAAACTCCTGGATACAGATTTGGAAGAAATAATAAAAACAACAACCTTCTTTGCTTTTGAACTCTTTGTTTTTCAACGTTGGACAAATTATCCGAGATGTCACTAGAAGATACACTCCTGAACCAGGCACTCACCATGCTTAGACAGTTGCCCAATTTCGATGGTAACGCTTTGACCTTGAGCACGTTCATACGGAGAGTTGATTATATTTTACAACTCTACCCGACGAGTGACGTCCGCCAACATAGTTTTATGTACGGCACTATAGACATGCAGCTCACTGGGGAAGCACAGCGGACATCACAACTATCGCACGCCAACAATTGGAGCAAGTTGCAGGCCGCCCTCATCAGCGAATATAAGGTGCCAACGCCTTATGAAGAACTACTACGACGGCTATACCACACTTTTTTTGGAGGAAACCTTCGTAAGTTTATTGAAGATTTAGAACATAAGTCATTCATTATAATAAATAAGTTAGCATTAGAAGGCAACGCGGCCAACACCGTATTATACACAAATGACATGAATAACACAATCAAAGATGTTATTATCAAAAGATTACCAGACAAGCTTTACATGACATTAGCAAAATTTGATATTTCTACAGTGTCTAATTTAAAGCAAGTAGCTCAGAGAGAAGGCCAATATGAAAATAGTTCCACCGAGAAACCCAAAACTAATAATCAGAGTACTTCAGGAAACTCAAACTACAGATCAAACCAAAATAATTCAGGGCAAACCTTATAATAGACAAAGCAACCAATACAATAATGCAAATCCTACTCCCCCAAAATAATCAACAGCTTCGAGAAGAATTTCAACGAAATCTTAATCAGGACAGACAGGGAAATCCACTTAATTATCAGATTCAGAATCAACCCCAGAATCAAAATCCCGTGGTAAATCCACCTACTGGTACTTTCTCTTGTTATGTGCCATGAATAGTCGGCGAAACTTTTTATAAAACGTCTATAATCATTGCAGAATGCAACGAATAAGATTCCATTATCTGTGCACCTGTGACCTGAAAAGGTCACTTCGTGCATAAAAAATGAACATTTTTCTGGGTGTAATTTGAGATTGTGTTTTCTGCAAAGTTTGAAGGTTGTCAGGACAACAAATAACGATTAAATCATCCATATAAAGGAAGGCTGCGAAGGCTCAAGGCCTGAGAATTCTATTGTCATCATTCTCTGAAATGAATTAAACGATATTTTTAAACCAAATGGTAATCGCGTGAAGCGATATGAACCATTGCTTGTTGAAAAAGACGTAATATATCTTAAGATTTCCCAAAGTTCAATTTGATGGAAACCTGACATTAAACCAAGGCATAAAAAATATTTAGCTCGACCCAATTGGTCAAGAATATCGTCAATTCTAGGGATTTCTTTGGGACTAATAAGAGAGGTCTATTGTAGGGTGAAACAAACGGTTCAACAATATTTTGTTCAATTAACTTTCCAACTTGACGCTTGATTTCTTCGATTTGGCTATGCGGACATCGATAATTTTTTACATATACTGGTCCATCATCCTTAAGTCTTAATTGTTGCTTATAAAAGTTATTTGTAGTGATTGGTTCGGTTTCAAGTCCGAACACATCGCTATACTGGGTGCATATTTCTTTAAGTTGTTTTTTAAACAATGGTGGAAATTTTTTCTTTAATTTATTAAAAGTGGTTTTGAACCACCTCGTAGCTCGAAAGTGATTCAAATTTTAAGTTATTGTTGCCTACCATTTGGCATGTGTCTGTTGTATTTAGGAATCGGACAACAGCATTCTGGGCTGTCGCAATCGTGTTTGCGACATAAGCACCCGGTTTAATTTCCTGATTGGGAATTAAAATCTTTTCTTCTGCTGAAGACAACTCTATTTTGCGTATCACTTGAGAACTTGCTGGTAGAAGTGTTGAATTAGTACCAGAACTAAATTTTATTGGAACATAGATAGGATACGTTAGATTTTGTGGTCTAATTATTTACCAATCCTCGAAACTATTGTAATCCAATTGGCAATTAAATCGTTTCATGAAAACTATAGGACTAGGCAACTCTCTTCAAAACTTCTTGTGTCGCAACGAAATTAATGTCGTTCTAATTTATATGCATCCAAAACGCCATCATTCGAAAGCTCAAGCTTCTTCTTAGATATTTGCCTGTCTGATCATAACTTAACTATACACAAAACTAATGAATTTGTCAACTGTTTAAAATGCTTGGATTTTGACCACCGTACAATTGTAACAATTGTATCTTGCCAAAATAGAGACGATTGTTTCCTTATAAATGAATGACGACAACTTATAACGCAATTTTAAAAGGAATAACTGGGTCTTATTTAAGAATAAATGATCGCAGGCAAAGAGAAAGTACCAGTGATCAGAATAGAATGGACTGGTCCGAAAATTTTCATCAATCAGCCTTGGATCAGACAGCTCAGACAGAACCAATGAACCAAAGAGATCAACCGAGTACGTCCAAGCAAACCCCTATATCCAACTAAAAATCAATAATATTCCCTTAAAGTGCGTTATAGATACAGGCTCTTCAATAAATATTATCAACAAAAAATATTTCAATTTTCTAGAAACCTCAGAAAATTTGAAAATCCAAACAATAAAAGGAATAATAGAGCTTCACAAAAGCGTATCTTTTGCACCAAGCAAACTTTGCCCCAACCATTAAAAATTTGATTGCCATAAATTTTCATCAACATACAACATACCATTAGGTAGAAAATATCTCAAAGCATGTCAAGCCATTATAAACTATAAAGAAAGTAGTGTAACATTATCAAATCATAAATTTTATTTTAAATTCACCAATATCTTTATTGGAAGAAAAAGAAAAATCAATACCTTATCCTCCCCCAGAGTTAAAATGTGAAGAATTCAAGAAATAAATAACAGTATCGAGAAAAGAAACGAATTTAGACTCACTTAAATTTAGAAGACGTAGAAAAGTTAAAGGAAATATTACATGAATTTAGTGATATCCAGTATAGGAAAGGTGAAAATTTGACCTTTACTAGTATAATAAAGCATAACGTCAGAACCAAGCACGAGGACCCAATATACAAACACCCATACAAATACCCACAAATCTTTGACAAAGAAGTCAATAAACAAATTAATGAAATGATAGAACAGGTAATCATATGAAAATCAAAATCGCCCTATTGTTCTTCAATCTGGATCGTACCCAAAAAAGAGGACGCATCCAAGGAGCATAAGTTCCGTTTAGTAATCGACTATCCTAGTCTTAATGAGATTACTGTCGATGACAAGTTCCCAAAGGCATCAAACCAAACCCAGATAAAGTCAAAGCAATTCAAAAATTTCCGATTCCTAAAACCCCAATAAAATAAAATCATTCCTAGGATTATGCGGATTCTTCCGGAAATTCATACCAAACTTTGCTCATATTGCAAAACCTTTAACCCTTGGATTAAAGAAAGCAGCTAAAATTAACATATTTGACCCACATTATATTTCATCCTTTGAAAAATTAAAATCCTTATAAACGATCCCATACTTGCATATCCCGATTTCAAAAAACCATTTTTTCTAACCACAGATGCTAGCAATATAGCTTTAGGTGCGTTCATCTCACAGGACCATAGACCTATTTCTTATGCTAGTAGAACACTCAATAAACATGAACTTAATTATTCAGCCATAGAAATGGAACTACTATCTATCGTATGGGCAACCAAATATCTTAGACCTTACCTCTGTTGCCGAAATTCGGGCCTGCGAATAAACTTTGTGCCACTGTAGCACAAAACGGAACTCTGTCCGAACAAACAGAATGACGCTCTTTAAAAACTTTGAAACTCTCTCTATCATCTTACTCTTGCGGTACTTTATTATATATAAGTAGACACATGGGCGCGAAAAATACGCAGCTGCATTGATATAAGTACATACATAAGAACCGCGTGTTCAGTTGTTTTTTCGTAGCCAAGAGGCCAAGACTAGAGTAAGTGAAATGAGATTGTACAGTTATTAGTTATATGAAGTTTGTAAAAATAACCTGAAATTACTTGCAGAATTAAGAAGGTTACGCTGACCTTACTTGAGGATTAAATGGATTAAATTTATTTTAAAGGCACTGGCGGACCTAGATTAACTAGTCGAACGAGCAACAAATCTTTTTAATTTCTATGCAAATTAAATTTACTCTTTCGTAAAGAATTTTGAGCAAATTCTTTATTTCCTACGGCTTAGTAGAGCTATGGAGACCTAAAGAGGAGGGACTTACACAAATCCCAAGGCAAGAGCAAATTTTAATTTTACCACTCGTAAAATTACGTATAGACATGGCAACGTCTGGAAACTGTGGTCTGTGCCAGGCGCCGGCCAACTGGGAAATGCTCACATTCTCCAGGTGGGCATCTCAATTCCACTGCACCTGCTGCGGATCGAAAAACAGTGCCACCTCGATTTCCTGGATGTGCTAGACATGTCGCCACGTGCCTGATGAAGGTGAACATAACCTCGAAACTGAATCACATTTCAAGGTTAACCACCCACGTAACAAAGATCAGTACGTGGAAGATGAAGCAATGCCGGAAGACCAGCAAATACTTTTGCAACAATTAGAGGACGAAATGTGCCTCGAAATGGAATATCTTCGCCGTAAGTACGCCCTACTCAACCCGAGAGTACAGTCAAACGGAGAAGCGAAGGACCATCCAAAACATGCTGCTGGAATACATCGATACATAATGATGATGGATGATAGTTCCACCAACACTCCACAGGTGAAGAGTACCAGAGCGCAGAGCATGCCATGCAAAACCAATGGCATAACACCACAATAAGTAGCTGCTCGACAACCAATGCCGAGGGAATTACCAGTTTTCAAAAGGGAATCCAAGAGAATGGCCACTTTTTATAAGCTCCTATGAAACTAGCACCCGGATCGTTGGATACAGCAACGAGGAGAACGCTATACGTCTGCAGAGACCTTCAAGGCAGGGCACTTGAAGTCGTGCGAGACAGCTTACTATTCCCAGAAATGCTGCCGAGCGTTATAAGTGCTTTAAGAATGTACTTTGGACGCTCGGAAAACATAATAAAACTGTTGATGGAGAACGTGCGAAATTTGCCTCCTCCAAAAGGCAAGCTAGAACCGCTGATCGAGTTTGCATTTGCGGTGAAAAATATGTGCGCTACCATTAGGGCAAGCAAGCTAGATGCGCACCTGAACAACCCTACATTATTAGAAGAGCTTATCGACAAGACGGAACCTGATATGATGCTTAACTGGGCCCTACATTCTAAATCCATACCCTACCCGAACATACAGCACCTAGCGGATTGGTTGTTTGAGTCGGCTGAAGCGGCGAGTCGTGTTTCCACGCCCAACATATTACTAGAAAGCGACAAGAAGAGAATCAACAGAGAAGTGATGCATACACATACCGCAGCGCCTACAGAGAACCATAAACACACATTCTGTGCAATATGCAAAGGACACCACAAAGCAGTGTCTTGCGAAAAGTTGTTGCGGATGTCAGTCGAAGCCAGGTGGAACGCGATAAATAACCATCACCTATGTGCTCAGTGCCTGCTGGAGTCGCGTAGCTTGCGACATAAATGGCTGCAAAGCAAATCATCATCGTCTTCTTCACAAGGAGGTGACGGAAAGCGTCCTGCACAATCATCGTGGGTCACTAACCAACCAGCCAGAATGCTATGTTCGAATCGTTCCAGTCACTTTGCACTCCAATTCGAAATCCGTCGATATCTACGCATTTATGGATGACGGATCGACTCTAACACTTGTAGATAAAAAATTGGATGATGATCTCGAAGTGAAAGGTTTCGCCAATCCCCTATGCATTGGATGGACCGGTGATGTTAGTCGGCAGGAGCCGGAATCCAAGCAGCAGAACTTGAGAATCTCAAAACAAGGACAGGGCAATAAATTATTTAAAGTAAATGAAGTCTGTACGGTTAAGTCCATTGGTCTTTCAGCCGAGACGATGATAGCAGATAGGATAAAACAAAGATATCCGCATTTAAAAAACCTGCCTATCCCGAGCTTCATTAACGCAATGCCTCAAATGATAATTGACAGTAATAATCCGAATCTCATAGCTTCGCTAAAGGTGCGCGAAGGAAAATGGCAGCAACCAATTGCTGCAAAAACGAGACTAGGATGGACTATATATGGCGGATCGGGACGATCTGGTGGAAGACTCAACCTGCATCGGTGTCAATGCGATCTGGATTTACATGAGATGGTTAAAAAACATTTGCTAACGGAGAAAAAATCACCGCCGATGTTTACCAAGTCCCCTGATGAAGAGCGATCTCTACAGATTCTGGAGGACACTTGCTTTGGAAAGATGGTCCCTGTGTATTTCCAAATAGCCTGCCGGTAGCAAAACGACGACTCTTATGCATGCAAAAGAAAATGGCAGCAGACCCCCGTTTTGCAAATGAGCTACATAGTCAAATACAAAACCTGATAACCAAAGGCTATGCAAGAAAGTTGGCACGACTTCTTCGTGGAGAAACCAGAAAATGCATAGTACTTGCCCATTTTTACTGTACAAAATCCACATAAACCTGACAGTGTCAGATTCGTGTGGGACGCGGCAGCTCCATCATCGGGAGTAGCCCTAAATGACTTTCTTCTAAAGGGACCCGATTTGCTCGTGCCCTTGCTGCAGATTATGTATAACTTTAGAATGAGAGCAATTGGAGTGAGCGGGGACATCGCCGAAATGTTCCATCGAATAGCAGTAAGAAAAGAAGACGCTAATGCACAACGATTCCTATGGCAAAATCAGACAACAGGCGTCGTAGAAACTTTCCAATTAAATGTGTTGACATTTGGAGCCACGTGCTTACCCTGTATAGCGCACTATGTGCGCGACCTGAACGCTAAAAAACACGCAGACGAGTTTCCTTCGGCAGCTAAAGCTATTCAGAGAAGTCACTACGTAGACGACTACATCGATTCATGCCATTCAGAAGAAGAAGCCATTACATTAGCGAAGGAAAATAGAGAAGTCCATTCACGTATTCGTGGATGCGGGAGAAGACGCCAACTCTGCCGGTGCGTATTTCCGTATCGAACAACATAATCAAATACTTTTGAGTCTCGATTCAGCCAAATCCAAGGTAGCTCCGTTGCAGCCGCTCTCGATACCCCGCTTGGAGCTACAGGCAGCAGTAACTGGAGCGCGACTGATGAAAAACACAATAGCACAACATGAAATCGACTTTGAGGAATGTTACTTATGGACCGACTCGAAAACGGTACTAGCGTGGCTCGAAGGAGACCCACGACGATATCAACAATATGTAATGTTTAGGATAGCCGAGATATGTGAGCTCACAGAGGCCAGAAACTGGAGATGGGAACCAACAAACGACAACATAGGCCTGAAACATATACACAATGGTTCGAAGGACCCAGTTTTCTAAAACTACCGCCAGCCGAAAACTACCAATGAAAAGATAGTCACCGAGGAACTGCGTCCTCGTTTCCTTCACATGCGAAGGGAATCAGCAAGAATCAATTACGAGTACTTTTCAAAATGGAATCGATTGACAAGGGCAATTGCATGTTGGCTTGCCTATAAGAGGAAGTTGATCATGAAAATACGTAAATCAAATGAGAATACAAACCAACTGGCATTCCAAATTAATGAAGCCAGAATTTTTCTATACCGGAACATACAACAAGAATGTTACAACCAAGAGTACACAGGAGTATTGTATGTACGCGATCGAGCCAGTCGCTTCGCTGGCATCCCTGAAGGACGAATCGCTCTACCCAACCAACACTGGGTTACAAAGCTGATAGTCCGGCACTACCATGAAAAATATTATCACATGAATCATGAGACAACAGTAAATGAGGCAAAAATATTTTATTCCAAAACTAAGACCTCTCCTTAAAGGGATTCGTCGAAATTGCCAACAATGTAAGCTGAGTAGTGCTCGACCCATTGCACCCTTAATAGCGCCCCTACCGAGGGCTAGACTTGGTGCATTCAAGCCAGCGTTTACGTATGTTGGAGTCGATTATTTTGGGCCGCTAAAAGTTATCGATGGAAGAAAGTCATTGAAAAGATGGGGCATGCTGATAACCTGCCTCACAATGCGAGCAATAAGCATTGAGATCGTGCATAGTCTAACCACAAACTCATGCCTAATGGGCTTAAGACGCCATATATCGCGCCGAGGCACACCAAAGGAAATATATAGCGATAACGGGACTAATTTCCGAGGGACCGATGCCATTCTTAGAGACAAACTTGAACTGGATGACATGAAGATGCATCGAGAATTGTCGCAGCAGGAAATATCGTGGTACTTCAACCCACCGTCAGCTCCCCACATGGGAGGAGCCTGGGAGCGCTTAGTGCGGTCCATCAAAACCGTGTTATACCGTATAACACCAAATCAAAAATTCTCAGATGAAAGTCTTCTTACCGCCAAGGCAGAGGTGGAAATGACGGTCAACTCCAGGCCCCTGACATACGTGTCCCTGGACGACGAAGATCAAGAAGCTCTTACGCCAAATCACCTGTTGCTTGGCTCATCAAATGGAGAAAAACCGATTTGCGATCCGGAACAAATCGACTATAAAAGGTCGCTCCGCCAGAGTGAGATGTTCGCCAACCTATTTTGGAAACGCTGGGTCAAAGAGATGCTACCAAACATAACACGAAGGTCCAAGTGGCATAAAAAAGTAAAGCCAATTGGTGTAGGCGACATCGTACTTGTAGTGGACGAAAATCAGCGTCGTAATACCTGGACAAAGGGTCGAGTGGTCGAAGTGACCCCCGCAGAGGATGGTCAAGTCCGTCAGGCGAAGGTACAGAAAAAACTAGGTGTCCTCTCCAGACCAGCAGTAAAGTTAGCAGTCCTCGATGTCGGAAAAGATGAAGCAAGCTCCAGTGGCCCGCTTGCTGGGAGGGGAATGTTGCCGAAATTCGGGCCTGCGAATAAACTTTGTGCCACTATAACACAAAACGAACTCTGTCCGAACAAGCAGATTGACGCTCTTTAAAAACTTTGAAACTCTGTCTATCATCTTACTCTTGCGGTACTTTATTATATATAAGTAGACACATGAGCGCGAAAAATACGCAGCTGCATTGATATAAGTATATACAAAAGAACCGCGTGTTCAGTTGTTTTGTACAATTACAGTTGAGATTGTACAATTATAAGAAGTTTGTAAAAATAACCTGAAATTACTTGCAGAATTAAAAAGGTTACGCTGACCTTACTTGAGGATTAAATGGATTAAATTTATTTCAAAGGCACTGCCGGAGCTAGATTAACTAGTCGAACGAGCAACATCTTTGGCAGATATTTTGAAATCCTAAGTGATCATAAGCCCCTTGTATGGTCGGAAAATATTAAAGAAACTAACATGAAATTACAGAGATGGAAGATAAAATTGAACGAATTCGATTATAAAATAAAATACTTACCAGGAAAAGAAAATTACGTGGCAGACGCCCTTTCTAGAAAAAAAGTAGATGAAAATCTTTCAGGTGAAGAAACAAGTAGTTCTAGACCCACAGTACATAGTGCTCAAGAAGATAATGAAAACCTAAAAGCCATTTTAGAAAAACCTATAAAATAAATTTCAATAAAATCAATATTCCTCACTATTTTCACAAAACTAAGATAGAAATATAATATGTAGAAATGACCAATCAGTTTGCTAAAAAAATTATTAAAAAATATTTATGCTCAAAAACTAATGCACTTATCATCGAAAACGAATTAGATTTTCAAACACTCCAAGAAGCTTACCTTGCCTTACCCAGCCAAACAAAAACTTTAAGAACCACTTACAAATTAAACATTCCCACTTATGCAGAATTTAAAGAAATTATACTAAAGAACCATAAATCACTATTTCATCCAGGTATCACTAAAACTCAAAACTGGTTTAAAGGGAAATACTATTATCCAGACTATCAAAAACTAATTCAAAACTTTAATAATGAATGCCATATATGCAATTTATCGAAATCAGAAAATCGAAATACTAAATTAACCTTTGAAACCACCCCAGAGATATTTAACACTAGAGAAAAATACGTGATGGATTTCTATTTAATCGACAACCAACAATTTTTATCTTGCATAGATATTTACTCAAAGTACGCGACTTTAGTTGAAGTTAAAAGTCGAGATTGGCTTGAAACAAAAAGGGCAATCATAAAAATCTTTAACGATATGGGTAAACCCTTAGAAATCAAAGCAGATAAGGACTTAGCTTTCATTTGTAAAGCACTTCAAAATTGGCTACAATCAGAAAACGTTAATATATGTATAACATCGAGCAAAAATTGCGTTTCAGATGTGGAAAAATTCCACAGAACCGTAAACGAAAAATTAAGAATTAATAATGCAGAATCTAGCATAGAAGACAAACAAACTAAATTTGAAACTATCCTTTACACATATAACCATAAGACTAAACATCTAACGACAAACAGAACACCAGCGGATATCTTTATTTACGCAGGCAAATTGATAAACTAAATAAAATTAGGCACTATTTTGAAATAAATACAAAATATAAACAAGCCCCCTTAGTTACATCAAAAACGACAACACCTTTTAAAAAAACAGGAGAAATTACCCAAGTTGACGGCAAACATTATATTGAAACAAACCGATGTAGACAAACAACACACTACAAATCAAAATTCAAAAAGAAAACTCATCTAAGTAAATATACTAATTAATTTCAGAAATCCCAACTTTACTATATCTACTCTTATCAATGGTACACTCAACGTATAATCAAAGTATTGAAATGAATCCCATAAAGGCTGATGGCTAATGGATATCGTGTATTCAAAACAGAAACCATGGATTTACCCTCAGATTTCGAATATCATTACCTAACTGAAAATTTAACCAATTTACAAAACACTTACAACAACCTGGTAGAGCAGTCAGAACCATATAAGAACAAGGTCCACATTCACTATTTAGTAATAATAAAGAGAAATAAGCGAGGACTTATTAACATAATAGGTACAGCACATAAATATCTTTTCGGCACTTTAGATCAAAATGATAAAGAAGAGCTTGAACAAAAAATTGATAGTCTATCAGCAAATAGCGCCTAAAATAATGAACTTAATCATATTATCGAAGCAGTCAACAAAAATATAGAACTCCTGAATAGACTTACTCTTAAACAAGATGCAGACAAAAAATTAAATCTACTAATGTTAAACTTAGATCATTTTACAGAATACATAGAAGACATAGAACTAGGAATGCAGTTGACAAGATTAGGAATATTTAATCCAAAACTTTTAAATCATCAAAAAATATTTAATATAAATACAGAAAAACTTTTGAACTTAAAAACATCTACTTGGTTAAAATCAGACACGAATGAAATATTTATAATCTCACATATACCTAGAAAAATATCTAAAACATCACTATTTAAAATTATAACCTATCCAAAATATTCAAGAAACTTACTATATTCAAGACAATAAAATTTATGCAAAATCAACCAAAAAACAAGAAATAAATGAATGTATAATTATTACATTATTACACAAAAACCAGCAGAATGCAAATACACAAAAATATTTAAGACAAATCTAATTAGTTATGTAGAACCCAATATTATCGTAACTTGGAACTTGCCCTAGACAAATTTAAAACAAAATTGTAACCAGAACAAAATATTCATAGAAGGAAATAATATAATAAAAATATACGACTGTATTATGCAGCTAAATGAAATATCAATAGTAAACACATTACAAGATTATACCCAAAACATTTACGTTACCAACAATGTAACGAAACTAGAACCAATCTCTTATATCCAAACTAAATAAATCATTTCTGAAAAAAACTGCTTATAACAAAATATTCAACATAATAACTACAACAACATTTGTAATTACACTAATAAGTTTAACCCTATATATTATCTATAAATTTAAGTCAATATCAAAAAAAATAATTATTACACAAATTAAGAATGAAACTTTTGTACAACCAAGTGACTCAGCTATTAACAATCCCGTTTTGCATGAACTGTCACCATCCCAAGAAATCTCACTTGCAACAACGCAAGCACTTCCAAGTCTATACCCTGTATTTCCCGCCTGAGCACAGGCTATTTTCCACGTGTTGGGTGAGTAATATATCCGCCTCTCCATCCACCCACATAACGTCACCCCCTTTCTAGTCTACAAAACGGATGTTTACTGCAACCGAGTCTAAACAAAACTTTATAAAAAAAATATATAAATTAAAAAATCTGTCCCCAAAAAATCTTCCAGCGTGAGAACGCAACTTTATAAACAAATCTGTCCCCAAAAAATCTTCCAATCTTCCAAAAGCATTCTAACCGAACTGTAAACTTAATTGTATGAATAATGATAAGTTAGTTCTTAAGACGCATCCTTTAAATAAAGATAGTTTCTTTTGAGTTCGTTAGATCCAATTTTTCTCTTTTTTCACTTGTAAAGGAAATGGATTTATAATTGGCGCAGTCGGTAGGATAAAACTAAATATATTTAGTGCGTGCAAAACCTGTGTGTAAGCGACCGTTATGGATATCGAATCTAAGGTTGCCTAATAAACCAGACCTTTTGTGTATCATTAAATAAGTAAATGTGCGAAACTTATGTCAAACCACATACAGATATCAAATCTATGGTTGGACCGTGAACGAGACTTTTTGTGCTAAAAATTAAAATAATAAGGAGCTGTAAGCAATTAAGGCCCAAAGCCCCCAAAAATTTTTTTCTTTTCGTTTTATCCGCAAAAGAACTTTTCGTGCAGTCAAAAGCGCGACATCGAATCCTGGATAAACTCCTGGATACAGTGTTGGAAGAAATAATAAAAACAACAACCTTCTTTGCTTTTGAACTCTTTGTTTTTCAACGTTGGACAAATTATCCGAGATGTCACTAGAAGAAACACACCTGAACCAGGCACTCACCATGCTTAGACAGTTGCCCAATTTCGATGGTAACGCTTTGACCTTGAGCACGTTCATACGGAGAGTTGATTATATTTTACAACTCTACCCGACGAGTGACGTCCGCCAACATAGTTTTATGTACGGCACCGCCTTATGAAGAACGACTACGACGGCTATGCCACACTTTTTTTGGAGCTTTTAGCTTTAAGTACCGTTAAGGACACTAGCCATAACACAATAGTAAATGCTCCCCTATAAATACCGGGTTTGCGGCCCCAATAAATTTCTTCAAGTCATACCTTGCCTTCGCCTACTTCATGGCGATCCTGCCTACCATTGGCAACAAATAAAAAGGCAAAAAAAAATTAAAAAAAAAAAAAATCCTTGCCATACAAAAAAAAGGCAAAGTGAAAAAAAAGTAAGCAGGCGCAAGTACAAATGCCAAAGGACATAAGCGAAGCACTCCAGAAGGCATTGAAGGACTGCCCCTTGGACGGTCCACGGCCGTTGAGCATAGAGGAGTACCATGCCAGGCAACCAGCGGCAAGGGCAGAGCTCAATAGGAGAAGGCGAGAGGAGGATGCATTGACGGCCATCCCCCTGGTTCTAAGGCGTCCGTTTCCGAAAACAGCGGGCGGCCCTACTGGCCGATCCGCCACCACCCTGGGCGGAAGCATGCAAGCTGTGGGACAAAATAGATGACCTGGAAAAAGCGCACCAGACAACCAAACAGGCGAGGCAGTAACAGCAGCCAATAGCAGCATATGCAGAAACAAAAAAAATAATAAGAAAATAAAAAAGTGTGCTAATATATGTAGGCACCTTTGTGGCAAGAGGCGATCTTTGCGCTGCCATTATAAATTAATTTGAATATATAAATATTAATAACAAAGAGAGAAAAAAAAAATAAAATTTTTGTTTTTTTTTTTTGTGTAAGTGTATTTAAAATCTGTCCATTGTAGGACAATAATTAAATTTGTTAACAAGCATAGTTTACATAACATTGAAATACAATCAAGTGAAAGCCGCTGCAGGATTCATTGGGTTGGGGTCATCACTCTTCACTGGCCGAAATTAGGGTGGTGCAGCTAGCACTACCAATTGGGATCTGTCATGAAGGGGAGGTCAAGAGGATGCAACCTCTTCAGCCTGCGAAGACAATGGTCATCTACTAAGTCAGCTGCAAGCCTGTTGGTGTGACTGGTGAGTCTGTCGAGGTGGCGGACCCCACCACCTGTGGGACTGGACTCGCTGTGGACTGATGGGATTTTCAAGTCCCTATGTAGAACTGAATTACGGACGTAGAACGGCGCACGCACCAGTTTGCGCAGAAGCTTATTTTAAAATATTTGCAGGATTTCAACGTTGGAATGACTCGCCGTACCCCACAGCTGAATGCCGTATGACCAAATGGGCTTCAGTATGGCTTTATACAGCAGCATCTTGTTTGATTTACTGAGCTGCGATTTGTGACCGAGCCATTGCATCCTTCTTGCCTTCAAATTAAGCTGCATTGTCTTAGCCTTGATGTGAGCCTTCCAGTTAAGTCTTGTGTTGAGAGTGGGGCCGAGGTATTTCACCTTGTCAACTGTGAGCAGAGGAGTCCCGTACAGACTGACTGAAGGACAGTCACCCATTCGTGTAGCAAAAGTGATATGGGTGGATTTTGTTGTGTTTTCGGCGTTGTTCCATCTGAGCAGCCAAAGCTCAATAATGTTCAGCTGTCTTTGTACAATTTCGGTGACTTGACTTCGAGTTGAGGCTGATCCTACAATCGCAGTGTCATCGGCATAAGTTGCTATAAGTAGCTCATGTGACTGGAGTACAGGATCGGGCCGAGGACGCTTCCCTGAGGGACACCTGCCTTCACTTTTTCAATTCGGGATACCGCAGTGTCACATCTGATGTAGAAGATTCTGTCGGCCAGGTATGATTTTAACAAGAGGAAGAAAGGGGCCGGGAGCAGAGACTTAAGTTTGAACAGGAGTCCCTCGTGTTAAACTCTGTCGAACGCCTGCTTTACGTCCAGGAAGACTGCTGAGCTGTATTTTTTCTCCTCGAAGGCATTGAGCAATCTTTGGACGATGCGGTGACATTGCTCGGGGGTTCCGTGGTGTTGCCTGAAACCAAACTGGTGGTCTGGGATGATATCGTCCAGCAACGGAAGCACTCTAGCCAAAAGTATTCTTTCGAATACCTTCGAGAGAAGTGCCAGGAGACTGATCGGACGGTATGATGCGGGGTCGCTTTCCTGTTTGCCTGGTTTTGGTATCATTACGATCTCAGTACATTCCCATTGGGATGGAAAGTGACTAAAATCGAATATACCGTTGAAGAGGCACGCAAGATGTTGGATTGCTCGTGGGGGGAGAAGCTTCAGGGGGACCGCATTAATACCGTCGTGGCCTGGGCTTTTTGTTGCTTTTAGCCTGACAATTTCCGTTTTGACTTCCTCCGGGGAAACTCTACTGATGGGGAGGGCCATTTGACATGGTGACTCTAGGAAGGCTGTGGTGTCGTCTCGTTCGGCCTGGGTGCACATGTTGAAAGGGGAGAATGCATTAGCAACATGAGTGGCAAACTCCTCTGCCTTGTCCTCTGGTGATCTGCACCAAGCTCCGTTGGTACCTCGAATAGGAACTTTCCTGCTTGTAGGCCTTTTGAGGTATCTCGTCACATTCCAGAGACTTTTCTCAGGGTTGTTGGGCTCGAGGTTCTCCAGATATTCAGCAGTAGCTGCATTTCTTTGATCAAAGAAAAGGTCTCAAACTAGTATCTTGGAACGTCAACGGCCTATGCAAAAGCTGGGCAGAAAATGACCTTTATTTAAAACGCAACCGCACCGACATAATGCTCCTAAGTGAAACACATCTTACCGACAGATCCTACTTCAAAATCCAGGGATTTGATTTGATTCAGGCGAATCATCCGAGCGGCAACGCCAGAGGTGGTGTGCCAGCACCTTATAAAATCCACAATAAAATACACCGAAAATGCTCCGTTAACTCTTCCCTGGTTGCAAGCTGCATCAATAGCCATCAAAACCTCACTCGGTTTCCTGACAATTGCCTCATGCTACATCCCTCCACGACATGCAGTCAACACGCAAATGTTTCAACAAGGCCTGAGCACTTTTGGCAACAGGTTCCTCATTGCAGGCGACTTCAATGCCAAGCATTCATGGTGGGGCTCAAGGCTAAACAACCCCAAAGGAATTGCCCTCAGACCTTGTGTCAATACGCTCAACTTGAAGATCGCCTCAACTGGTCACCCTACATACTGGCCAACCGACCCAAACAAGGTTCCTGATGTCCTAGACATTGTTGTTAACAGAGGCATTCACCACAGCAGAATCGTCGTGGCTGATGAACCAGACCTGCTGTCTTACCACAGCGCAATCAAAATCTGGGTAGACACCCCTCCTGAAGTCAAGACACGCAACACTCGGCTGCTTAGGGGAAACTCTAAAATTGAACTTTTTCAATCCATCATAGAGGACGTAGTCAACCCATCTGTCCTCATCAACTCTGGTGGGGACATTGACGAAACCGTTGAAAAATTTACCCTCGACATTTGTGAAGCTGCTACCTCTTGCACTCCACCTGCACGAGCCACACAACCCCGGTCAACTGAGATATCTGATGCAATCAGGAACAAGAGAAGACTTCGAAAAGAATGACAACTTAGTCGCAATCCAGTTGACAAAACAGCACTTAACAAAGCCACTAAACACCTGGAAAAAATAAAATGAAACAAATTTTAATATATTGTCTACAAAATTTTTTGAATAAATCTATCATTGCCAAAATACCCTCGAAACAAAAAGAAAATATATATATACCCCAACATACCCTAACGAAGAGCGATGTCAAACATGTGCACTCAAAATTGAACAAACAACATAAGCACACTTGTAAAGCTTGCCGCGATCAAAGCAAGCTTTTGAAAAAATGTTCAATAAAGTTCAATAAAAAAAGCTCAAGTAAATTTCACAAAGCTTGTAAGCACACATAAAGCTTTCTGATCGCAGCAAACTCCACAAGATTAAATTTTCAGAATATCGAAGTCTAAATACCCTATAAGAAAAATTACAAATTTTTTTTTGGAAACAATTAAATATTAACAAATAGAATCTTAAACAAATTGAAAAAAAAAAAAACAAAGAAAAAAAGAAGAATCAAAATTTTTTTTTATATATTACAATTTAAAGAAGAAAAAAATGAAATACTAAGAGAACAAAATTATTTTAAGGGAATTAAATATGCCACAAAGATAAAACCAAAAGTAACAAAATTTCAATGGACCAGAACATAGAATTATTAAAAGAGAGGTTTCAGAAAGCGTACAAGTGCATGAATATGACAATTTATATACACCCTCAGACCATTAATAAGCACCTTGTAACTAAACAATAAAATAAAGAATAGCAATACAGACATATGCAATAAATCAAGTAGTAAAATCTTCACTGAGCTAATATACAATTTAAATAAAGAACTAATAAGTATATCAACAAAACATAATATAAAATTCACGATACCAGTAGATTCGAATCTAGAAGCAACTTTTGAACCTCTAGTAGCAAAAGACACAGAAGAGCAAGGTGTAGAAGATAACCCAGAAGACATTCTAGATATTAATACAAAACCAAAGATGGTGCAAACAAAGATTGAATTTCTTAATATAGCTTCTAAGCTGATTCAAGAGTATGATAGTGGAGTAGAAACACTTCAAAGTTTCATAGATTCACTGGAATTAATCAATGAAATAAAAGTAGAACATGAAGAAACAGCTATTAAAGTTATAAAAACAAAACTAAAAGGGGACATTAGACTACTAGCAAAAAAATGAAAACACTTTAAATGGTATAATCCAAACATTAAAAAAAGAAATTAAGGGTGAAACGGTTTAGGTAGCAGAGGCAAGATTAATGAATTTAAAACAAAATGGCAAGAACGCAAGTTTATTTATGTCAGAAATAGGTAATCTCACTAAATCATTAAAACGCGCATTCATAACAGACAACGTAAACCCTGAAACAGCAAAGAAATATGCAACTCCAACAGCAGTGAAATCAATCATAACGAACTGCGAAAACGAAAAGGTCAGAACAATAATAGAAGCAGGCAATTTTACTGAAATGAATGATGTTGTAGCTAAATTTGATAATACGTCTACAAATATGAAACAGGATCACAGTGTTTTTTTTTTACTAAAAGAAACAACTACACAAATAGAAACTCGTATAATAATAATAGAAATTATAATAATAATAATTACCGAAATAGAAACCCAAATGGTAATACTAATTATAACAATACTAGGCATTAGAATAACTATAGTAATAATCATATTAGAAGAAATTATAACATATCTATTGTTGTACAAAAACTAATTATCCTCCTAAAACACAACAAAATAATAATGTCAGATTTACAAACGTATAAGAAAATTCGGAAAACTCCGAAAGTCCTCTGATGTAAAAAATCGAACAAATAAAATATATAGTTTAAATTGCAACCTTAATAGCTACATAACTTTAAACTTTGACGATGTAGGGACAATAAAATTACAATTAGACACAGGAGCTGATGTATCACTAATAAAACAAAAATTATTAACAAAAGACAATACAGTTGATATGGGCCAAATAATTTAATAACAATAATGCGGTTATCGATAGTGCTGGCTCGTTAGCTAAAAATTTAGCTGGGAATTTGGCGAGCTAGTTCTGGGAGCGGTTCCGGTTCCGGGAACAAAATTTAAATTTTTAGGAAATCTAAGAGAGTTTTTTTTTGAAAAAGAAGAAGAGGAACAAGAAAAAAGATAGGAGTTGAGTTCTGAAGGGCACGTGGAAAAGAGTAGTTGAAAAAACAGAAAAAAACTGAAAAGTGCGTGTGCCTAGAAAGAGCATCTCCCCCATCCTTGAAGACCAAGAATTGCCAGCGAGACGCAGGACGGACACACACCGGAGCCATCGGACAGCCAATTCGACGGGATCTAATCGGCCACCCAGGTCCGGGTGCTCCAGGTTTTTTTTTCTTACATTTAACCTCAACATTAGGCTCTTAGAATAAGTATTTGGATTGTATTTTGTTTATTTATTGTAGTTATTTAATTTAGAGTCTTGTCTATGTGGGGGTGAGAATGCGACGGGCTAGTCCACTGAATATGGGGGCTGCCAAGGATTACGGTGCCCAAGGTAGGGTGGGTAGATCCTAACGAATATTCCACCTGATTATTAATTTCAAAGTCCATCTCCCAGTCCGAGTGTAACGTTTTTTTTTTGTATAATTTTTTGTTACCCGATTAATCAATCCATCGAGGTCGAATCCATTCCTGAGCCATACGAGTTAGCCGGTGATCGATGATGGATTGCAGAGAATGAAATAATCGTATCATAACAAATGGCGCACAATTAAAAAAAAAAAAAATTAAAATTTAAACAAAGAATGCAGCAACGGAAGACGATAACAAGTCAAATGTCCATAGCGCTGCTAGCATTAAGAAGGGATAGCTTAGTCTGGTTCTGAAAAAGAATGAATAGAAACAGATCCTTTTTAATATTGAACTAGCACGATAAAAGACCAGATACTTATCTAAGACCAGAATCAGCAGAGAATCAAATCAGCCGTGAACCGTGGAGATTTCACAGAAGAGATCACATAGATGTCCGGCCTGAAATGGATTAACGAAATGGTAAAGGTCAATAGTATGGAAAGAAGGGTACAGAAGGAATTAAAAGCCATGAAATAGGATCAAGTTCAGGGAATTAAAGTTCTGGAATCATCTCACCTCCATTAACAAAGATAAAGCAAAAAGAAACAAAGTAGAATATAAAATAAATAAAAAAAACAAGAGACAATCAAAGCATAGAACAAATAGAAAGGAATGTCAATAGAAGAAAGACATAGGATATCAAAAATTAGAAAATTTAGAAGAAGCTCGGAATATTTAAAGAATAGAGGAACAGAGGTAATGGGTCCGCCAATAACTCGATCCCAATCAGAAAACTGCGCAGACTCACGAATTTCAAACGTCTCACCGCCGACAGACTTCAACATGTCAAGAGACCTGAAGATCAACGAAGAGGATGGTGCCGTAGGAGGCAGCGGGGCAATCCCAAAACATAATATGGGAACAAGAATGCGTCACCAGGCACCAGAAGGTGGATCATACATGGAACCGGAAAACCCACGACCAGTCCTACCCACGGAAATCACATCGGGTATAAATCTAGCTCAGCACAGGCGCAAGAGACATACCGAGCGACAATGTCAGCAGAGAGCTCTCGATTGCAATCTTAATTCGCCAGGAGATGTTAGATTTTATGAAGCAGATTCGGGAGGCGGTTCAAGAAGCGATTCCGCAATCCACCACGACGAGATTCATAAATGTCCAAGGAGAGAGAGCTTCAATCCATCCTACAGAAGCTATAGACCATCGAGTGTTGGAGCGGCAGCAACGCGAGAATCTGAAAGTTCGTCCACCACAAAGATCTTCTTTGCATTGGCCTGAAGATACGAGGCAACGACCTGGATTGCCAATAAGAACGGAACAGCGTCCCGAAATGGTACATCCTAGAAGATGGGGTCTTGTTTTTGATGGAGGATCAAAGGGGATGCCAGTGAATGAATTCATATTTCGTCTGGAGCATTTACAGACGGTGTACCAAGTAAGTTGGGGCGAAGTACTGCGAAACTTCCAATGCCTGGTAGAAGGGCAAGCCAAGGACTGGTGTAGTATACTTTTAGGGATAGGATTAGGCCACATACTTTTAGGGATAGATTATAAGTAATTAGAACTTAAGCATAATGTCTAGCTTTAAGTACCGTTAAGGACACTAGCCATAAGACCAATGTAAATGTTCCCCTATAAATACCGGGCTTGCGGCCCCAATAAATCACTATAAGTCAAACCTTGCCTTCGCCTATTACATGGCGTTCCTGCCTACTATCGGCAACAAATAAAAAGGCAAAATAAAATAAAAAATCCTTGCCATACAAAAAAAGCAAAAAAAAAATAAAAAATCCTTGCCATACAAAAAGGCAAAAGTGAAAAAAAAAACACACAAAAAGGAAGCAGGCTGAAGTACAAATGTTAAAGGATATAAGAGAAAAACTCCAGAAGGCATTGAAGGACTGCCCAATAGACGGTCCAAGGCCGTTGAGTATAGAAGAGTACCGTGCCAGACAACCAGCGGCAAGAGCAGAGCTCAATAGGAGAAGGCAAGAGGAGGACGCATTGACGGCCATCCCCCTGATTCTAAGGCCGAAGCGTCGAGGCGGCCACTAGGTCCGTTTCCGAAAGCAGCGGGCGGACCTACTGGCCCAGGTTAACCACGATCCGCCACCACCCTGGGCGGAAGCATGCAAGCTGTGGAATAAAATAGATAAACTGGAAAAAGCCCACCAGAGAACCAAACAGGCAAGGCAGCAAAAGTAGCAGAACCAACAACAGCAGAGCCAACGGCAGCAGATGCAGGAAAAAGAAAAACAATAATAAGAAAATAAAAAAGTATAAAAAGAAAATAAAAAAGTGTGCTAATATATCTAGGCACCTTTGTGGCAAGAGGCGATCTTTGCGCTGCCATAATAAATCAATTTAAATATATGTGTAAATATTAATAACGAAAAAAAAAAAAAATATATATATATATATATATATATATAAATAAAATGAGAAAATAAATTTAATATATTGTCTATACAATTTTTTGAATAAGTCTATCATTGCCGAAATACCCTAGAAACAAAAGAAAAGAGAAAACAAAAAAAAATCACATATTTTCATATATACACTAAAATGAAAACTACACAAAAAAAAGAAAAAAAAAACAAGTATATACATAGATAATTAAATAATAAATTACAATCAGCCTAATATACCCCAACACAACCTAAGGAAGAGCACATGTCAAACATGTGCAGTCAAAAGTGCACAAACAACAAAAGAACACTTGTGAAGCTTGCGGCGATCAAAGCAAGCTTTTGAAAAAAAGCTCAAGTAAAATTCACAAAGCTTGCAAGCACACATAAAGCTTTCTGATCGCAGCAAACTCCACAAGATTAAATTTTCCCAATAACGAAGTCTAAATACCCTATAAGAAAAATTACAAAAATTTTTTGGAAACAATATAATATATATAAATATTGTATATTAGAATCTTAAAGAAATTAAAAAAAAAAAGAAAAGAAGAATCAAATATTTTTTTTATATACTACAATATAAAGATGAGAAAAATGAAATACTAAGAAAACAAAATTATTTTGAAGGAATTAAATATGCCATAAAGTAACAAAATTTCAATGGACCAGAACATAGAAATATTAAAAGAAAAATTTCAGAAAGCATGCAAGTGCCTAAATAAAACAATTTACATACAACCTCAAACCGTTAATAAGCACCTTGAAACTATCTTTGAGAGTTACAATAAAATAAAGAATAGCAATACAGACATATGCAACAAATCAAGTAATAAAATCTTCACTGAACTAATATACAATTTAAATAAAGAACTAATAAGTATATCAACAAAACATAATATAAAATTCACGATACCAGTAGATTCGAATCTAGAAGCAACTTTTGAACCTCTAGTAGCAAAAGACACAGAAGAGCAAGGTGTAGAAGATAACCCAGAAGACATTCTAGATATTAATACAAAACCAAAGATGGTGCAAACAAAGATTGAATTTCTTAATATAGCTTCTAAGCTGATTCAAGAGTATGATAGTGGAGTAGAAACACTTCAAAGTTTCATAGATTCACTGGAATTAATCAATGAAATAAAAGTAGAACATGAAGAAACAGCTATTAAAGTTATAAAAACAAAACTAAAAGGGGACATTAGACTACTAGTAAAAAATGAAAACACTTTAAATGGTATAATCCAAACATTAAAAAAAGAAATTAAGGGTGAAACGGTTTAGGTAGCAGAGGCAAGATTAATGAATTTAAAACAAAATGGCAAGAACGCAAGTTTATTTATGTCAGAAATAGGTAATCTCACTAAATCATTAAAACGCGCATTCATAACAGACAACGTAAACCCTGAAACAGCAAAGAAATATGCAACTCCAACAGCAGTGAAATCAATCATAACGAACTGCGAAAACGAAAAGGTCAGAACAATAATAGAAGCAGGCAATTTTACTGAAATGAATGATGTTGTAGCTAAATTTGTAAATACATCTACAAATATGGAACAGGTTCACAGCGTGTTTTATACTAAAAGAAACAATTACACAAATAGGAACTCGTACAATAATAATAGAAATTATAATAACAATTACCAAAATAAAAACCCAAATGATAATACTAACTATAACAATACTAGGAATTACAATAACTATAGTAATAATTATAATCGAAGAAATTATAACATATCTATTGTTGTACAAAAACTAATTATCCTCCTAAAACACAACAAAATAATAATGTCAGACTTACAAACGTAGAAGAAAATTCGGAAAATTCCGAAAGTCCTTTGATGTAAAAAATCGAACAAATAAAATATATAGTTTAAATTGCAACCTTAATAGCTACATTACCCTAAACTTTGACGATGTAGAGACAATAAAATTACAATTAGACACAGGAGCTTATGTATCACTAATAAAACAAAAATTATTAACAAAAGACAATACAGTTGACATACAAAGACAGACAAAACTTAGTGGAATAGGCAAAGACGTCCTATTTACAATAGGTGAAACCAAACTAAAGATCAGCAACCTCTCAACGGTACACACATTCCAAGTAATAGAAAACGATTTTCCCATCCCATGTGACGGAATCCTGAGGCTTGACTTTATAAAAAAATTCAATTGTACACTCAATTATTCCACCAACAAATTGATAATAGATCCATATAAATCAAAATATAAAATTATAATCAATATAGGGATCAGTCAAAACACACATGTATTCCATATCCCACCTAGAACAGAAAAAATTGTACGCATTACAATATCCTCAAACAATAATAACATCTTCATCCCTAATCAAGAATTACACCCGGGGGTATTCGTCGCAAACACTATTGCTTCTAAGACTAACCCATATGTCCGCATATTAGATTCTAACAACACAGACGTACAAATTGCAAATATAAACCTATTAAATGAAAAACTGTCCGATTATGAAATCTTAAAAATAGATAAACAACATGATTCAAAATATAAATCCACAATAATGAACAAACTAGCACCCCATTTTCCCGACTTCGTGAAAGAACCTCTATATAAATTATGCTCAGAATTTGATGATGTATTCGCAATAGAATCTGAACAAATATCCTCCAACAATTTCTATAAACAAAAATTAAGACTCAAAGACACAACACCAGTCTGCACCAAAAACTACAGGATAGCACACAGTCAAAAAAACGAAATCAATAAACAAGTGGACTGTTTGGGCTTCAACTCTCTTTGCTGAAAGAAAAAACGACCGAAGAGAGAGAGAGACCAAGAACAGCGCAAGTTACTTTGAAGTGACAAAACTTGGAGATCCGTTACTTTACTTCTTTTCTTTCCTATTTTTTCTATGGAAATTTCCAGAACTTTGGTTTTGTAAAAGACAGCGTGGTTTGCTGTACTTGAATTTTTACTCTTGAAATTAATCTCGAACGATGTGGTTGCACCTTCTGTGCCCGCATACAATTGTACTATAGTTTTAGGTTAAGAAAATAAAGCAACTGGATTGAAGTCAACCTGGTCATCTCATTCATTCCAAATCGCCAGTGCCTCAAAGCCGCCTCGGTGGAAATCATCCGAAGGCCGCATCATATAAAGCGAGCAGTTTGGGGCTCCGCAAGGGCGCAGCCGTTAGCCAACATATTTTTAGTGCCGAAACCCGGGAGGAATGATCTTGGCGATTGGATTTAGAGTGTTATTGCCAGTGGATTGACTGATTCGGGTGAGTACAATTTAACGTTGATGTGTTTGGGTAGGTGTTCATTATGGCTGAAAAACTGTTACCGTTGGCTACGGAGCAAATCACATTGCTCACTTCGCTGGAGAAGTCATTGGCGCGGTATAAATCGGATGAGGCGGGACAAACCGAAAGTCATCTGGAAGCCAGATTGGACTCGATGGCCCACCTTCACGTAGATTTTCAGAGCAATCATCACCAACTGGTGCAAGAACGAGATAATGAGGAGATAAAGGGCAGATATTTTGACAAAGACATCAGAGACTGTTTCGAAGAAACCTACATAATGGGAGTAGCTGAGATTCGAAACGAGTTGCAGAGACATAAGGATCGGAGAATCCCGGCGTCGACTGCATTTGATGAGTCTTGTTTGCATCAGACGGTGCATGAACACATGGGACCAAGTATGGAGGAACTGCCTACATTCAGCGGGAAATTTATTGAGTGGCCGGCGTTTAAGGAGATGTTTTTAACAAGAGTACACCACTGCGACAAGCTAACGGACTTACATCGTTTTCATTATTTGAAGGATTCATTGGTTGGAGACGCAGCTAAGGATATTGAACATCTAACGCTAATAGCGGCGAACTATGAAGTGGCTTGGGGAATGTTGATGAATTTGTATGATAACAAGCGAGTGTTATTTTTACATTACATGGATGTGTTCGATCAGCAATTACCAATAAAATATGGAGATGCGGAAAGTTTGAGAAGATTTGTGCAAACTTCCCGCTCATGTGTGAATTCATTGGAGAAGACTGGTGTGAATGTGCGACAACAGTCTAAAATTTTAGTGTACTACATGATGAAGAGATTACCGAATCAATTAAAAGTGGATTGGGAGCGGTCAATATCTTCAACGCAGAATCTGCCGAGCTTTGAGGAGCTCAGTCAGTACCTTGAAACACAGTACAGAACAATGATTACGGCGTCAGCAGGTAATATCGAGGGAACTCTATCACGGGATAGACATCGGAATGCAAAGCCAGGTGTACATGGGTTACGAGTTAACCAAAACTACACAAAGGCTTCATTTGTTACTCGAGAGACAGACCTATGCATTGAGTGTCAAGGGGATGCACACCTTATCGCAGTATGTAGGATATTTCAGGAGATGAGGCTATCGGAACGAAAGGCATGTGTAGTGAGGCATCGACTGTGTTTTAGATGCCTTAGACCAAATCACCGAATAGATGCATGTGACAGTGCGGTAAATTGTGAAAAATGTCAAGGACGGCATCATACACTACTTCATGTAGACAAGTCAGGATGCGAGAGGTCCCTTGGCACACTAAGGAAGTGAGTTATCCCAACAGCATCTGCGAATGCTTTAATTGGAAAAAGTACAACAGAAATTGCGGTAAGGCATAAAGACGAGGTTTTATTATTATTATTATTTATAGGAGTCGATAGAAGGCTATCCCTTACAGTTTAGAGCGTTTTTGGATCAAGGTTCACAAGTTTCGTTTATTTCAGAGAATGCAGCTCAGCAGCTACGTTTACGGCGCAAACAGGCTTACATCACGATTACTGGATTAGCAGATACAAAAATTACAGATGCGGCAGCAGATGTGGAGCTAGTCATAAGATCAATCTACAACCCACATGCGAAATTCAAGCTGCTCGCGTCAGTAATACCCCTAGTGAGTAAGCGCATGCCAATCAAACGGGTGCCATTTGAAGAGTGGACTCATCTGAAGGGCTTACCGTTGGCCGACTCTAACTTCTTCAGTCCACAAGGAGTTGATATTTTGCTGGGAAATGACGTCTACGATGAGCTGATGTTAGGAGAAGTGCATCGAGGAATACGTGGTGTGCCTCTGGCGCAAAATACGCATTTGGGATATATTGTATCAGGAAAAACGATTCAAGAAGCTCGTAGGAGATCGTCCTACACCATAACGGTACGAAAGAAGGAAGAATGGGAGAAATTCGTGAAGGAGTTACCAAACATAGTAACTATACGAATACCACGGCATGTTACATGGGGTCTACCGGGTGGTGTGGCTGAATTGCACCTGTTTTGCGATGCCTCGTCACGAGCATATGGAGCTGCGGCTTACTTGCGCTTCCCAATTGGAGAAGATAAGTATCACACAGAGTTGCTATTGTCAAAGGGGAGAGTATCGTAAACAACAACTAACCTAGGGCAGAGTTATGTGCTGCGCTTGAAGCAGCCAAAATGTATAAGTATCTAAAAGAGAATCTAAGAATTAACATTAATTATTCGAACACTATTTTTTGGTCAGATTCTATGATAACCATCAGTTGGATCCGTGGTGGAGCTGCCAAGTGGAAAGTATTTGTGTCCAATCGAATAAACAAAATCCGTAAAATCTCAGACGAAAGGCAATGGAGACACGTCGCCTCGAAAGATAACCCTGCAGATTATCTAAGCCGTGGCATGAGTGCAACCAAGTTGGCATCGTGTGAATTATGGTGGCATGGGCCATCATGGTTACAAGAATCGGACATCAAATGGCCTTGTGATGCTATTGATCAGGATTCGCTGTCGGTAGTTGACACTGAAGTCAGAAAGGTGAAGTGCCATAAGATATCAGTGGAAGAAATACCAAGTGTAGCATTTATCAGCAAGTATTCATCGTTTACACGACTCGTCTGGATTATATCATATATAAAACGTTTCGTATATAATTGTCGTACATCTGTGGCAGAACGAAGAGGATTAGGACTCTCAATTGTGGAATTAGAAGAGGGCCTACGTGAATTGATTAGGATGGTGCAGAAGGATTGTTTTAACTCTGAATGGAAGGCGCTATCAGAAGGAAGGGTAATAGCGAAAGACAGCATACTACTGTCTCTTAATCCGTATTTTGATTCGAACGAACGTGTTTTACGTCTCGGAGGCAAGCATCGAGATTCCCTGTTGCCCATAAATGAAAAATATCCTTATATACTACCGTATAAACATCCTTTCACAGATCTGGTCATATCTTACAGTCATATTTGCACCTTGCATGGTGGAACCTCACTAACGCTGAATTTTATAAGGAAGAAATTCTGGATTGTTAATGGACGCAATGCAGTTCAGTTTGCAATTCATAAATGTATCACATGTTTTAAGATGAAGCCTCAATTTGCAGGTCAGAAAATGGGAATGTTACCAGCAGTACGGGTACGTCCTTCTAGAGCATTCTCATCCGTTGGAGTGGACTACGCTGGACCCGTAAATATTTCGCCCTGCAAAGGAAGAGGACGTGTATCCCAGAAGGGATATATTGCTGTGTTCGTATGTCTAGTGACGAAGGCCATTTATTTGGAACCAGTTGGAGATCTGACCTCAGATGCGTTTATAGGAGCATTTAACCGTTTCATTGGCAGACGTGGCCTATGCACAGACGTTTATAGTGACTGCGGTACTAATTTTATTGGAGCCAACAAAAAAATTGCAAGTGGACAAACTGGCATATTGTTCGTACATTACGAAACATATTGCGCCAACATTATTGAGAAAAGGAATCAACTGGCATTTCAACCCACCATCAGCGCCACACTTTGGTGGATTGTGAGAGGCTGGAGTGAAGTCCATGAAGTATCATCTGAAGAGAACTCTCGGAGAACAAGTTTTAACATTCGAGGAAATGGCAACTGTGTTGGCACAGATTGAGTCTTGTTTAAATTCAAGACCGTTATGTGCACTATCAAATGATCCTGATTTAATGGTATTAACACCCGGTCACTTTCTGATGGGTGAAGCGCCTTTAGCACCTCCTGCTCCGGAATTGTCTAAAGTTACTCTGATTGATCGATGGAAGAATTGTCAATATTATGCTCAACAGTTTTGGAGAAGATGGAATTCGGAATATTTATCACGATTACAAAGGAGACCAAAATGGCTGCAGACCAAGGAAAATCTAACAGTTGGATGCATAGTGCTCATCAGCGACGAGCGATTCCCTTCTTATCAATGGCCTCTAGGTCGGGTTATGGAGACTCATGCAGGACCCGATGGACTAGTGAGAGTGGTGACTTTGAAGACAGTCAAGGGAATCATGAAACGACCGGTAGCCAAACTCTGTCCATTGCCTATTCAGGAGAATTGGATGGACAATGACACCAGCCCTACACCAAAGCGTTAAATTGTTACATTCTCGTTTCAGTTTTCTTTTCGCAGGTGTCTTCCGGAAGTGAATTTGTTGATGAAGATCGTCATCATCAAAGGGGGGAGAATGTTTGGGCTTCAACTGAAGCCAGACTCTCTTTGCTGAAAGAGATAACGACCGAAGCGAGAGAGAGAGAGAGACCAAGAACAGCGCAAGTTACTTTGAAGTGACAAAACTTGGAGATCCGTTACTTCACTTCTTTTCTTTCCTATTTTTTCTAAGGAAATTTCTAGAACTTTGGTTTTGTAAAAGACAGCGTGGTTTGCTGTACTTGAATTTTTACTCTTGAAATTAATCTAGAACGATGTGGTTGCACCTTCTGTGCCCGCATACAATTGTACTATAGTTTTAGGTTAAGAAAATAAAGCAACTGGATTGAAGTCAACCTGGTCATCTCATTCATTCCAAATCGCCAGTGCCTCAAAGCCGCCTCGGTGGAAATCATCCGAAGGCCGCATCATATAAAGCGAGCAGTTTGGGGCTCCGCAAGGGCGCAGCCGTTAGCCAAATTGATCAATGATGATATTATTGAACCATCAATGTCTGAGTTCAATAGTCCGATTTTATTGGTTCCTAAAAAATCGCTACCTGGCAGCAAAGAAAAACGGAGGAGATTGGTAGTTGATTATAGAAAAATTAACAAACAACTAGTAGAGGATACATTCCCACTACCTAGAACGGACGATATCCTTGACCAGCTAGGACACGCTAAATACTTCTCTTGTTTAGACTTAATGTCAAGATTTCATCAAGTAGAATTCGAAGAAAACTCTCGGGATATAACATCATTTTCCACAGATAAGGAAAGAACGGTTCCACGGGTCTAACACCATCCCAAACATTCCTTTATATGGATGATCTAATTGTAATTGGGTGCTCTGAAAGTCACATGATTAGAAACTTAAGGGATGTTTTTGAAACATGTCGAAAATATAACTTAAAATTGCACCCTGACAAATGCTCTTTCTTCAGACATGAAGTTACTTTTCTAGGACACAAATGCACAAATAAGGGAATTTTACCAGACGAATGCAAGTTCAAAACGATTCAAGATTACCCGACTCCCAAGAATGGCGACGAAGCCAAAAGATTTGTAGCATTCTGTAATTACTACCGTAGATTCATTCCAAACTTTGGATACCATGCACAATTTATCAATAAATTATCAAGGAAAAATGTAGAATTTAACTGGGATGCAAACTGTCAATCAGCTTTCGAATACTTAAAAAACAAGTTATTGAGTCCACAAATACTCCAATATCCAGACTTCAATAAAAAATTCTGTATCACAACTGATGCAAGCAAGAACGCATGTGGAGCCGTCACCAGCCAAGAATATGATGGACTCCAATTACCCATATCATATGCATCTAAAGCATTTACAAAAGGCGAAAGCAATAAGCCAACAATTGAGCAAGAATTAACAGCAATACATTGGGCAATAAGTAGAACTGACCATCAGCCATTAACATATCTATTTTCTCTAAAAACCCATCGCCAAAGCTTACTAGAATAAGGCTAGATTTAGAAGAGTTCGATTTCACTATAGTATATATCAGGGGACAAGAAAATTTCGCAGCGGATGCTCTCTCCAGAATTGAATTTGAAAATATAAAAAAACATACAAACTAATAAAATACTTAAAGTAGCAACAAGATCAGAAACAAAAAAAATTAACAAATAAGGAAAACAAAATTAACAATAACAGAATAGAAACACCAAGAATATATGAAATAATAAATCCTAACAAAGCCAAAAAACGCGCAAATTAATTTCAAAAAATGCAAATTAAATACCAAAAATAAAGAAAAATTACTCTCCTTCAACATAGGCGATTTGATCATTAGTGGAAGAATAGATCTAGATCGATTCCTTCCAAGGCTTGAAAAAGAAGCCGGTGCTCAAAAAATCTATAAACTGAAGATAGACATGTCAGAAAAACTATTAAGGTCACTTACACTTAATGAACTAAAACAAAAAGGAAAAGACACATTGAAAAATTTAGAAATAGCAGTTCTACCTCAAGTAAAAGTAATAACAAATAAAGAAGAAATAAGAAATACATTAAATAAATATCATAATGACCCAATAGAGGGAGGTCACTGCGGGGTAAACAGAACGCTAGGAAAAATAAAAAGAGATTTTTTTTGGAAACACATGTCTCGAGACGTTGCAATATACATACATCAAAAATTGTGAGAAGTGCAAACTAGCCAAAACAACCAGACACAACCACTCTACATTGATAATAACACCAACTCCTGCAACCACTTTTGACAGAATAATAATAGATACAATTGCACCATTACCAAAAACAATGAATGGTAATGAATACGCAGTTACTATTATCTGCGACCTGTCCAAATATCTCATATCAATACCAATACCAAACAAAAGTGCAAAAGCGGTTGCAAAGGCAATATTTGAAAAATTCATTTTAATTTATGGCTCAGTTAAAGCAATTCTAACAGACATTGGAACAGAATATATGAATTCAATACTAACAGAACTTTGCAAAAATTTTAAGATAACTAAAATTAACTCCACGGCGCACGTCAAACTCTTGGAACAGTAGAAAGGAGCCATAGAACTTTCAATGAGTACATCAGGTCATTTATGTATATCTAATAAAAAGGACGATTGGGATGAATATCTAGCATACTTCACATATTGCTTATCACCACTCCATCCACCGTACATGGTTATGCACCTTTTGAACTAGTCTTTGCGAAACATCCTAAAACTGTCCCTTTCTCATCTGAGACTGTACATTGAACCCATTTACAACATTGATGACTTCAATAAAGAAGTAAAATTTAAACTACAAATAGCACAAAATAGGGCAAAACTGCTTATCGAAAAATTTAAAGCATTACAAAAAGAAACATATGATAAAACACAAAAACAGTATCACTAACTGAAGGACAAGAAATACTTTTAAAAAATGATACAGGACATAAATTAGAAAAGAAATACACAGTCAAATATAAAATACAGAGCATAGCTCCTAACAATAATATAGTAATAACTGATGATAAAAACAAACAGCAAACAGTACATTTAGATAGAATAAATATCAAAGACGCTAACTTCGGCAATGCCGAAGTTTTCATGCAAGGACTGCAAGGGTCCTTGGCAATAATTTTTTTACATTTTGAAATTTCTTTCCTTGCAACTCAATTCATCAATACACAAACAAAACATTCAAATTATTTCTCTTTTTACTACAAACTTTTCTTCTTCTTTCATCATTCCGTAAGCAAAGCACAACACGCATTCACATACATACATACGTGTAGCGCTACGTCTGTGTGTGCGTATGCATGTGCTCTGTTTGATTTGCTGATGACGTAGAACCGATTTGTATTGACTCTAACTTGTGTTCTATTTATCCGATCAAATTTTGGGATCTGAGATTTTATATCAAATTCTATTATATTGGTAAATTTCATGGGGATACTCCAAATTTTGCAAAAATTTTTGCTCTAGAGCTATATGATATATCCTGACAATTTTCATACTTTATCATCTCCCGGCCAAAAGTAGCTCAAATAATTTCATTCCGATAGCTCTTAAGATGCCAGCGTGAAGTTGATTTGCACAGACGGACGGACGGACGGACGGACAGACGGACAGACGGACATGGCTATATCGACTCAGCTTCTCATGCTGATCAAGAATATATATACTTTATGGGGTCGGAAACGTCTCCTTCTGTGCGTTACAAACATCTGACCAATTTTATAATACCCTCTGCAAGGGTATAAAAATAATATAAATAGGATATAAGAATAATATAAATATTTTTCTTTTTGAAAAAAAGGAGGTGTAGTATACTTTTAGGGATAGGATTAGACCACATACTTTTAGGGATAGATTATAAGTAACTAGAACTTAAGCATAATGTTTAGCTTTAAGAACCGTTAAGGATACTAGCCATAAGACCAATGTAAATGCTCCCCTATAAATACCGGGCTTGCGGCCCCAAAAAATTACTTCAAGTCAAACCCTGCCTTCGCCTACTTCAATTTCTACAGTGCACATTGGGCCAGATTTCCCCATTTTTTGGCATAAAGTAGGAAAATTTTGTAATGCCAAATAAAAATTTTGACTTAATATTTGAAAAGGGCATACATTGGGTACATCAGAACAAAATTTAAAAAAATTTTATGTGCAGCCCTGCATTTTTGGCAGCCCTTCAAAGTCAGATGTTTGATCAACTGTTTGTTTTGTTAAAATTGGCGGAAATGATCACTTAACTTTGAGCTTTTGCTGCAGCCACACCTTCTATCCAAATTTTTGGCGACTAAATGGAAAATAAAGGTCAAGGTATGAAAAATTTATTATTTATAAATATTTTTAAAATATGCTATCAATGTTGTAGTTGTGAGCTGTGTTTGTAATGTCTTATTTTAGAATAAATCTAGGGAAAGTCGTCGTCTATTTGGGAGTAAAAAAATAACTTCTGCCAATTTCTGCCAAAAAGTAATTATGCAAATGTTTACTCTAAGGTTCAATCTTAAACGTGTGATTAACTGTTTTTGCCCATTTTTGCCCATTCTCTCGATATTTTGCATTTTAAGCCAATTTTAAGGTTAGCAATGCTGCACTTCTTGAAGTATGGATTGAAAAAAAGCGAAATGAATAAGCAGTTATTGACTGGATTATTGGCCAATTACGACGAAGAAATGTAACAAATGAAATGAAAGCTGAAATATCAAGGAAAATAAAGAGTTTTCACCTATATGTAACGAAAAATTTACAAAAATGTCATCGTACAATTGGTACTTTTAAAAATAAGCGATGATAGCTATTGTAATAATAAAACAGAATGCGTGTGGTTGGTTGTGCAGTTTATTCGCGACTGAGTTCTATTTGTCTCTCATCGAGTCATTGTTCTCTTTAACGGATCTCGTGAGAGAGTATACAAAGTTACATATGTATATATATTCATATGTGCGTGATCATGCATGCATTGAGTTGAGAGAGAATTATTTCAACACCCTTCCTCAATGCAAGTATGTCCACAAATTTAACTTATACTTAACAAATTCGTAAACTCTACATGCTTCTTCTTCGCAAGATTCTTGGTTAGGATATCAGCTATCATTTCATTAGTATATACTTTAAAATAATCTGACCATCATTAACTACTTGTCTAACAAAATGATATCTAATGTCCACATGCTTCGTCCTTGAGTGGTGTAGCGGGTTCTTAGCCAATTGCTGCGCGCTGAGGTTATCGCCATACAAAACGGTAGATGTATCTTCTTCTCCGCAACCAATCTCGATAATTAATCAACGCAATACAATGGCTTCTTTGCACGCTGTTGATAACGCCATGTACTCTGCCTCGGTACTGCTAAGAGCAACACTCTGCTGCTTCTCCGATTTCCATGATATCGGTCCGCCAGCTAGAAAATATACATATCCTGTATAAGACTTGCGATCAATCTTATCGCCTCCCCAATCTGCGTCCACGAAACCAGTAAACGCCGCATTCGACTGCTTATAATGAATCTTGAAGCCAACTGTCGAAGCCAGATATCGTAAAACATGCTTTATGGCTGCAAGGTGTTCATTATGGGGTTCCTTGTTACGTTGAGCCAATTTCGATACTGAGTGGAGTATATCCGGTCTAGTAGTCAACGCAAGCCACATTAGCTCGCCTATCATTGACTGATAAAGAGTTGCATCAACCCTTTTACACTCCATTTTATCGCAGGCTACCTGATACCCTGCTTCTAACGGTGTTGCAGCTGGTCTGCACTGAGCATAGCCATATCGCTCCAGTAAATCCTTGATGTACTGTGAATGACCCAATGATATTTTGCCAAGTTCGCCATCACGGTGAACCTCCATGCCAAGGAACAAACGCACAGGTCCCTTGTCAACACATTCAAACGCTGCCATAATAGATGACTTAATACTGTCAAGATCCGATTTCTCCTGGCATCCTATAAGAAGATCGTCTACGTAGACAAGGATTAGTGAGAGATTACCCTTTGCTTGCTGCTTGTATAGACATGGTTCATTGTCGCAAGGCACAAAACCATTAGCTCGCAAAAGACTATCGAGTTTGGAGTTCCACTCCCGTCCAGACTGTTTGAGTCCATTTAACGCCTTTTTCAACAGAAGTACCTTGCTTTTGTCTTCAGTTGTGTATCCTTCGGGCTGCCTCATGTATACGGTATCGCCCAAATCACTGTTTAAGTAAGCAGTGCATACATCCATCTGGTGTAGATACAATTTTAACTGCGCTGCTAGGGCCAAGATGAAACGAACACTCTCCAAGCGACATACAGGCGAGTATGTTTCATTGTAGTTCACTCCATAGCGCTGTGAACATCCTTTTGCTACTAGTCTTTCCTTAAAACGCTCGACTTCTCCCTTTGCATCACGCTTTACACTGTAGACCCACTTGCAGCCAACGGGTTTATACACTTCCGGTAGCGTACTAAGCTGCCAAGCGTGATTTGACATCAAGGAGTCATACTCCTTTTGCATAGCCTTACGCCTATTCGAAGCAAACGGACTACTAAGCGCCTCATCATAGGTCTCTGGTATGATCACCTCACTTGTAATCAATGCGCTTAAAATGTTAAACTGCTTTTTTGGTCTGCCAGGCCTTCCAGTTCGAATCAGCTTCGGCCTGCGGGTCCAACACGTTGTTCAACCACAGGTTCTGCCACTTCTTGTTCAACTGCCATGTCGAAATCTTCGCTACTGCTGCCCTTCTCGCTGACCTCTGCATCAGACTCGTCTGTACTGCTTAACTGATCTGCTGCATCAACAGATCCTGAATCCTGATCATCCATATATGGAAAATCAAACTGGACGATATCACCATTCGAATCGCCATTGCCGAAACGCTCGTCGAACAAAACGTCTCGCTTCTCAACAACTTGCCTGGTTTCGGCGTCGTACAACCGATACCCTTTCGCATTTCGAGAATAACCAACCATTCGGTATTCTTTGCCCTTTGGATCAAACTTGCCCTTATGATGTCCTTTGTTCAGTGCTACTGCAATAGACCCAAAAACTTTTAAGTGACTTATTGATGGCTTCTTACCATTCCATGCTTCCATTGGAGTCATGTTAACCAGGGCTCGAGTTGGTGACCTATTCCGCAGATAAGCAGCTGTATAAACTGCCTCAGCCCAAAGAGATTGATGTAGACCAGACTGGATGAGCAAGCATCTTGACATCTCCACAAGAGTTCTGTTAACTCTCTCTGCTACACCGTTCTGCTGCGGCGTGTATGGTACCGTGAGCTGCCGTAATATTTCATTGCCCTTGAGAAACTCGTCAAACGATTTATTGACGTACTCGCTACCATAAGCTTCTTTCCAGTTTGCCGCTCTGCCATGTTTTTAAACTCGACAAACTTTCCAAATACTTCATCCTTTCCCTTCAGGAAATATACAAATATGCGACGTGACCTGTCATCGATAAATGTCAAAAAGTATCTGCTGCCTCCAAGGCTTTTTGTATCGAACGGTCCGCAAACATCTGAATGCACCAGCTCCAAGATTTCCTTAGCTCTGTTCTTGGTCGAATCTGGAAATGGCTGTACTGTGCTTGCTTACCATGCAGATCTTGCAGGGTTCCAACGACGTAGAGTCAAACTTTCCCATGCCACGGGCCAAATCCTTTCGTGCAATTTCACCCAGACTGCCGTAGTTGAGATGTCCGTACCTTTTATGCCACAAATCTTCGTAAGACTGTTCAATGGCATAGCATTCGCTCGGTGCTGTTCCAAAAATATACAAACGGCCAACTTTGCCCGCTTTCACAATGCATTCGCCCTTTTGGATCACTCGTGCATACTTTTGTCCAAATTCAACGATGCTTCCATATTCAACTGCTTTGCTCACCGACACGAAATTACCTCTCATTTTGGGTACATACAACACATTCTTTAATGTAAGTATACGTGAATCGGTATTCAGCTTTACCTCGCCCTTTCCTTCAGCCTGAAGAAAGTTATTATCAGCCAAAACAATTTTTTCCGAATGTTTCTCAAATTTTGAAAACAATTCTCTGTCGCAACACATGTGGCTGGTGGCGCCACTGTCCAGACACCAGTTCGATCGTTCAAAACATTTCGCGTCCAACGCGTTCAGCAAACCTAATGATGACTGTACTGTCTTATTCGGGTTCGATGCAACCTTCCGACCGTTTACACTGGGACAATTTGCTTTAAAATGGCCTTTGCCGCCACACGCAAAACAATTCCAAACTTTTTGCTTTCTTTTCAAATTGTCTCTCTGCATCGATTGCCTTTCCACCACTGTAAATGCTTTTGCGCTCTCGATCGGTTCTTCGCTCTCTTTTTTGCGTTCTCCTTCTTCTCTCAGCTTTATGCATAACATGTCGAAACTCGGCAAACTGTCGCGCGTCTCTATGGCGACAACGAAATTGTCGAATTCGTCTGGAAGACTGGAAAGCAAAATAATCGTTACAAGCTCGTCCAATATTTCAATTCCAACGCCAGCAAGCTTGTCCAAGATTTCCTTGAAATCCGACAAATAACTCGATATGCTTTGACCCTCCTGTATGCGTTTACTTAGCAGTTTCTTGAAAAGAGCTACTTTTCTAACGGGTCCTCTGGGTTGATGAGCTTCCTGAAGCTTCTTCCAAGCCTCATGTGCACTTGCACAGTGCTTCACATGTCCCAACTGTGAAGTCTTGACGCTCAAGGTGATCATTGCCAATGCCTTTTGATCCAGCGTCGTCCATTCGGTGTTCTCCCCCGTAGTTGGCCTTGCCAATACGCCTGACGAAACATTCCACAAATCCGCATGCACCAGCACACTTTTCATCTGGATGCACCCACGAGTCATAATTACCCTCCTCGAGTTTATCAATCTGATATAACGCCGACATTATACTCGTATATATATATTTTGTGAAAACCGTCTAGAACACAGCGCGAAAACTAATTTCTTCCAGAAATTACTACAACAACCACATAGGCACGTTGCCTGGGTCCATAACCTATTGTAATAATAAAACAGAATGCGTGTGGTTGGTTGTGCAGTTTATTCGCGACTGAGCTCTCTCATCGAGTCATTGTTCTCTTTAACGGATCTCGTGAGAGGGTATACAAAGTTACATATATATATTCATATGTGCGTGATCATGCATGCATTGAGTTGAGAGAGAATTATTTCAACAATAGCGACTTGGAAAACAGTGACATTTCCCTGGATATGCAGGTCGAATACTCATAATAATGTTCATGTTTTTCATCTAACTTAATGGTATATTATACTATTTTGTGTGGTTGTACTTAAATATAATATGAAATTTTCCATTCTAAAATGCGCAGTTATTGGTTATTGGGGCATTTTCAGCTTTACGTCTGAAGATTTGAAGCGTTGCTTGAAAAAAAATAAATTGTGTAGACATCCTTTAATTATTTTATACATGCTGTTTACTAAAAAAGGATTAAAAATTTTTAAAAAAAGAGCCTAAAAGTATGCAAATGGGGTAATTTTTACAATTTTGGGCGGATAGCGGTAAAAACGTGGTATATTCCAAAAAAAAAAAAATTCAAAATTCTATTTCGATCTGACTCTTGTGCTTGTCAAATTTTAGCTCTCTAGCATTTGAAATGTAGTTTATGCCAAAAAAAAGTGAATCTGGCCCAATGTGCAGTGTCTAATTTAAAGCAAGTAGCTCAGAGAGAAGGAATAGTTCCACCGAGAAATCCAAAACTAATAATCAAAGTACTTCAAGAAACTCAAACTACAGATCAAACCAAAATAATTCAGGGCAAACCTAATAATAGACAAAGCAACAAATACAATAATCAAATCCTACTCCCCAAAATAATCAACAGCTTCGAGAAGAATTTCAACGAAATCTTAATCAGGGCAGACAGGGAAATCCACTTAATTATCAGATTCAGAATCAACCCCAGAATCAAAATCAACCTACTAAAAGGCAAAGAGAAAGTACCAGTGGTCAGAATAGAATGGACTGGTCCGAAAATTTTCATCAATCAGCTTTGGATCAGACAGCTCAGACAGAACCAATGAACCAAAGAGATCAACCGAGTACGTCCAAGCAAACCCCTATATCCAACTAAAAATCAATAACATTCCCTTAAAGTGCGTTATAGATACAGGCTCTTCAATAAATATTATCAACAAAAAATATTTCAATTTTCCAGAAACCTCAGAAAATTTGAAAATCCAAACAATAAAAGGAATAATAGAGCTTCACAAAAGCGTATCTTTTGCACCAAGCAAACTTTGCCCCAACCATTAAAAATTTGATTGCCATAAATTTTCATCAACATACAACATACTATTAGGTAGAAAATATCTCAAAGCATGTCAAGCCGTTATAAACTATAAAGAAAGTAGTGTAACATTATCAAATCATAAATTTTATTTCAAATTCACCAATATCTTTATTGGAAGAAAAAGAAAAATCAATACCTTATCCTCCCCCAGAGTTAAAATATGAAGAATTCAAGAAATAAATAAGAGTATCGAGAAAAAAAACCAATTTAGACTCACTTAAATTCAGAAGACGTAGAAAAGTTAAAGGAAATATTACATGAATTTAGTGATATCCAGTATAGGAAAGGTGAAAATTTGACCTTTACTAGTATAATAAAGCATAACGTCAGAGCCAAGCACGAGGACCCAATATACAAACACCCATACAAATACCCACAAATTTTTGACAAAGAAGTCAATAAACAAATTAATGAAATGATAGAACAGGTAATCATATGAAAATCAAAATCGCCCTATTGTTCTTCAATCTGGATCGTACCCAAAAAAGAGGACGCATCCAAGGAACAAAAGTTCCGTTTAGTAATCGACTATCCTAGTCTTAATGAGATTACTGTCGATGACAAGTTCCCAATACCGGTAATGGATGAAAAATTAGCCAAACTTGGAAAATGTCAATATTTCACTACCATTGACTTCGCCAAAGGATTCCATCAAATCCAAATGGATCCCAAATCAATCGAAAAAACCGCATCTTCCACTAAACATGGTCATTACGAGTACACATGAATGCCATTTGGGCTAAAAAATGCACCAGCCACGTTCCAAAGATGTATGAACAATTTATTAGAAGATCTAATCTATAAAGATTGTGGTGGAATTCATTAGAAGAAGAGTCTTTGCAAAATTGCGCAACGCTAATCTAAAACTACAATTAGATAAATGAGAATTCTTGAAAAAGGAAACTGTATTTTTAGGTCACGTCATAACTACAGAAGGCATCAAACCAAACCCAGATAAAATCAAAGCAATTCAAAAATTTCCGATTACTAAAACCTTAAGAAAAATAAAATCATTCCTAGGATTATGCGGATTCTTCCGCAAATTCATACCAAACTTTGCACATATTGCAAAACCTTTAACTCTTGGATTAAAGAAAGCAGCTAAAATTAACATAAACAACCCACATTATATTTCATCCTTTGAAAAATTAAAATGTCTCTTTATGAACGATCCCATACCTGCATATCCCGATTTCAAAAAACCATTCTTTCTAACCACAGATGCTAGCAATATAGCTTTAGGTGCGTTCATCTCACAGGACCATAGACCTATTTCCTATGCTAGTAGAACACTTAATGAAGATGAACTTAATTACTCAGCCATAGAAAAGGAACTACTATCTATCGTACGGGCAACCAAATATTTCAGACCATACCTCTTCGGCAGACATTTTGAAATCCTAAGTGATCATAAACTCCTTGTCTGGTTCTTTGTCCAACCAGACAAGGACATTATTAAAGAACCTAACATAAAATTACAGAGATGGAAGATAAAATTAAACGAATTCGACTATAAAATAAAATACTTACCAGGAAAAGAGAATAACGTTGCAGACGCCCTTTCCAGAATAAAACTAGATGAAAATCTTTTAGGTGAAGAAACAAGTAGTTCTAGTGCTCAAGAAGATAATGAAAACATAATAGCCATTTCAGACAAACCTCTGAATTTCCACAACCGTCAAATAGAATTCACTAAATGCAATGAAAATAAAATCAACGTTACTAACTATTTTCACAAAACTAAGATAGAAATATAATATGTAGAAATGACCAATCAGTTTGCTAAAGAAATTATCAAAAAATATTTATGCTCAAAAAATAATGCACTTTACATCGAAAACGACTTAGATTTTCAAACACTCCAAAAAGCTTATCTTGAAATAATTAGTCCAGACAGCCAAACAAAAACTTTAAGAACCACTTACAAATTAAAAGACATTCCCACTTATGCAGAATTCAAAGAAATTATACTAAAGAACCATAAATCACTACTTCATCCAGGTATCACTAAAACTCAAAACTGGTTTAAAGAGAAATACTATTATCCAGACTATCAAAAACTAATCCAAAACTTCATTAATGAATGCCATATATGCAATTTATCGAAATCAGAAAATCGAAATACTGAATTAACCTTTGAAACCACCCCAGAGATATTTAACACTAGAGAAAAATACGTGATGGATTTCTATTTAATCGACAACCAACAATTTTTATCTTGCATAGATATTTACTCAAAGTACGCGACTTTAGTTGAAGTTAAAAGTCGAGATTGGCTTGAAACAAAAAGGGCAATCATAAAAATCTTTAACGATATGGGTAAACCCTTAGAAATCAAAGCAGATAAGGACTCAGCTTTTATTTGTATAGCACTTCAAAATTGGCTACAATCAGAAAACGTTAATTTAAGAATAACATCGGACAAAAATTGCGTCTCAGATGTGGAAAGATTCCACAGAACCGTAAACGAAAAACTAAGAATTAATAATGCAGAATCTAGCATAGAAGACAAACAAACTAAATTTGAAACTATCCTTTACACATATAACCATAAGACTAAACATCTAACGACAAACAGAACACCAGCGGATATCTTTATTTACGCAGGCACAGGAGGCAGGAACGACAACAACCTTTAAGAAAACAGGAGAAATTACCCAAGTTGACGGCAAACATTATATTGAAACAAACCGATGTAGGCAAACAACACACTACAAATCAAAATTCAAAAAGAAAACTCATCTAAGTAAATATACTAATTAATTTCAGAAATCTCAACATTACTATTTCTACTCTTATCAATGGTACACTCAACGTATAATCAAAGTATTGAAATTAATCCCATAAAGGCTGATGGCTAATGGATATCTTGTATTCAAAACAGAAACCTTGGATTGACCCTCAGATTTCGAATATCATTACCTAACTGTAAATTTAACCAACTTACAAAACACTTACAACAACCTGGTAGAGCAGTCAGAACCATATATGAACAAGGTCCACATTCACTATTTAGTTCAAAAATTAAATCACGAAATGAACGGCATAAAAATAATAAAGAGAAATAAGCGAGGACTTATTAACATAATAGGTACAGCACATAAATATCTTTTCGGCACATTAGATCAAAATGATAAAGAAGAGCTTGAACAAAAAATTGATAGTCTATCAGCAAATAGCGCCCAGAATAATGAACATAATCATATTATCGAAGCAGTCAACAAAAATATAGAACTCCTGAATAACCTTACTCTTTAACAAGATGCAGACAAAAAACTAAATCTACTAATGTTCAACTTAGATCATTTTACAGAATACATATAAGACATAGAACTAGGATTGCAGTCGACAAGATTAGGAATATTTTTTTTTTTTTTTTTTTTTTTTTTTTATTTATTTATTTATTTATTTATTTATTTACGTCAACTAAGTCAGCAGTCGACGAAAAAGCTTAAGCTAAAATACAAATAGTAATTAATTCATTAAGGTAGCTTAGCTATATGCACAACATCCCCGACCCGATGGAGGTGTTTTATTTGCAACAAGGTGCCAGCTATGCCCCGATTCACAGCCAATGTGGTCAGGGATGAGTTGCAGCCAATCAAATATCCAGTCCAGAATACTTTCAGTGGTTACGCTGTAGATAATTAAAAAGTATAGCGCGAAGAGAAGTGACAGATAGATGAGGAGAAATAAGGTGAGAAAGGTTGTTAAAAGATTGGCAAAGAACACGAAGAGGTTCGTGAAGAGAGTAGTTAGTCAAACATCTACTAAGGTGAAGAGGAAAAAAGTTTCTGGTCCGACGTGAGGGAACACAAAAATATAGCGTATCTAGTAAATTGGTAGAACTGACTTCGCCGTTGACTACTTTATGTAGAAAGAGAATCCCAAATACGAGCCTACGGTTGTAAAGTGAAGGAAGATTAATAAGAAGAAGTCTGTCAGAATAAGAAGGTAGGCGAAGATTCGGGTCCCAATTAAGACCGCGTAACGCAAACTTAAGGAATTGCTTCTGTACCGATTCAATACTACGCTGGTGAACATCATATTGAGGGTTCCACACTGGTGAGCAATATTCTAGAGTAGGGCGAACTAACGAAGTGTATAAAACCTTTGTCACATATGGATCATCAAATTCTTTGGCCCAACGTTTAATGAAGCCAAGAAGACTGCATGCTCTATTAACAATTGAAGATATATGAATATTAAAAGAAAGTTTTGGGTCAAACATAACGCCTAAGTCTTTAAATGATGGTACACAATCTAACAGAACAGACTTAATAGAGTATTGAGCTAGGAACGGCGACAAACGACTGAAAGTCATAAAAGAGCATTTAGAGGCATTAAGGTGTAATTTATTAACGTGACACCAAACACAGAACGCATCGAGATCTGATTGCAAGTACTGTTGGAAAGAAGGATCATTATATGAATAGCAAATCTTCACGTCATCCGCAAACATGAGCACGCGTGAATGAGCCAAGGCCAAAGGCAAATCGTTTATAAACAAGGTAAATAACAGTGGGCCCAGATGACTGCCTTGGGGGACACCTGACGTAACTCGAACAGTTTTAGATATCGAGGAACGAAAAGACACCTTTTGGGTTCTGCCAATAAGATACGACTTTAACCAAGCCAATAGTTTCGGGGAAAAACCCATGATGTTAAGTTTCATGAGAAGCAAGGAATGATCAACCGTATCGAAAGCCTTACTAAAGTCAGTATAAATAACATCAGTTTGACACTTTTTACGGAAGCCATGGTGTACAAGGGTAGTCAATTCTAAAAGGTTGGTAAGCGACGAACGACCTTTCATGAAGCCATGCTGACAAGCAGAAATAGCGGATCTGGATAGGTGTTGAAGGGAAGACGTAATAATTTTCTCAAACAGCTTAGGTTTTGCCGAAAGTTTGGCAATGCCACGGTAGTTAGAAATATCCGATTTGTTACCCTTTTTAAAAAGCGGAATAATAAAAGACTCCTTCCAAATATCAGGGAAGCGACAAGTCTCACTCGATATAAAGAATAACCGAGATAAAGGCTTAGATAGGGAAATCGAACACATTTTAAGGATGCAACTAGGTATATTATCAGGCCCGGGTACGAAGGAAGACGTCATAGATGACAAGCTAGAGATAATACAGTCTTCAGTAATATTAGGAAAAAACATACAATTTAAATGTGGAATTGTGAAGGGATAAGGTGTGGGATCCGAAGCAGTAGAAGAATAAGTCGACTGAAAGAATTTAGCAAACAGATCTGCAATATCTGAATCACAATTAGCAGTCTGGTCATTAAGTCTGAAGGTGGAAGGTAGTAAATTACAGCGTCTTTTGGAATTAACAAAGTTATAAAATCTTTTGGGGTTATTATAAAATTCAACCTTACAGCGAACGATATAATTATTGTAGCATTGAGTATTTAAAAGGCAAAATTGAGATTTGGCTACACAATAATTTGCATAGTCAAGTCGCGAACCAGTTTTTTTAAATCTTTTAAAATATCTCGATTTAATGTTACGGAGATTAGAGAGCCTACGTGTGAACCAGACTGGCGCACTGGAGACGGTAGAGACATTCACATAAGGAACGCATTTATCAATTAGAGAATTAAGAGCAGAGTAGAAAAAATTTACTGCACAATCTATATCACAGCACTCAAATAGAAATGACCAATCAAAAGAGAAAATAAGGCTGTTAAGAAGATTGAAATTTGTTTTACGAAAGCATCTGCGACGAGAATTTGAGATGTTATTGAATGAATTATTAACGGAATTGTAAGAAATAGTAATTTCAATGGTAGGGTGATAAGTATCTTCAGGCTTCACTAGGGGCTGTGTTTGTGATACAGCACTAACAGTGGGGTCAGAGACAAAAACAAGATCGAGGATTCTTTTAGAAGAGTTAAGAAAAGAATTCAACTGATATAGCGGACATTCAAGTAGGCTATCAAGAAAAACATGTTGAGATGAAGGAATTAAGAAAGGTAGATTATCATCAGCAAGCCAAGAAACATTAGGCAAGTTAAAATTTAATCCAAAACTTTTAAATTATCAAGAAATATTAAACATAAATACAGAAAAACTTTTAAACATAAAAACACCTACACATATACCTAGAAAAATATCTAAAACATCACTATTTAATATTATATTCTTTCCAGACGAAAATAATAACACCTTGACAGAAAATATTCAAGAAACTTACTATATTCAAGACAATAAAATTTATGCATCAATCAACCAAAAAACAAGAAATAAATGAATGTATAATTATCATTATTACACAAAAACCAGCAGAATGCAAATACACAAAAATATTTAAGACAAATCTAATTAGTTATGTAGAATCCAATATTATCGTAACTTGGAACTTGCCCTAGACAAATTTAAAACAAAATTGTAACCAGAACAAAATATTCATAGAAGGAAATAATATAATAAAAATATACGACTGTATTATGCAGCTAAATGAAATATCAATAGTAAACACATTACAAGATTATACCCAAAACATTTACGTAACCAACAATATAACGAAACTAGAACGAATCTCTTATATCCAAACTAAACAAATATTTTTGAAAAAACTGCTTATAACAAAATATTTAACATAATAACTACAACAACATTTGTAATTACACTAATAAGTTTAACCATATATCTTATCTATAAATTTAAGTCAATATCAAAAAAAATAATTATTGTACAAATTAAGAATGAAACTTTTGTACAACCAAGTGACTCAGCTTTTAACAATCCCGTTTTGCATGAACTGTCACCATCCCAAGAAATCTCACTTGCAACACCGCAAGCACTTCCAAGTCTATACCGTGTATTTCCCGCCTGAGCACAGGCTATTTTCCACGTGTTGGGGGAGTAATATATCCGCCTCTCCATCCACCCACATAACGTCACCCCCTTTTTTATAAACAAATCTCTCCCCAAAAAATCTTCCAGCGTGAGAACGCAACATTATAAACAAATCTGTCCCCAAAAAATCTTCCAAGCGTGAGAACGCTTAGTAGACGAAATCAATAAGCCAATCAAATTCCAGATCAAGATATCATCCGATCAAAAGCTCCCAATACTAACATAAAAAGCTTTCTAACCGAACTTTTAACATAATTGTAAACATCAAAAGCTTTCTAAACGAACTGTAAACTTAATTGTATGAATGATGATAAGTTAGTTCTTAAGACGCATCCTTTAAATAAAAATCGTTTCTTTTGAGTTCGATAGATCCAATTTTTTTTTTCACATATAAAGGAAATGGATTTATAATTATATATCCGCTCATATTTATAAATAAATACATATATATTTTTTTCCAACATTATCGTGCCCATATATAGGGATATATGGACGGATGTCCATATTTATAAATTATATTTAATTTTTTCCGGACATTACTTTGCGCATATATATATATCCGCTCATAATTATAAATACATATATATATAATTTTTTTCCAGCCTTTATTGTGCTCATATATATATACATATATCCATTTCCATCCAGATTTATATAAAAATTTATATTCTTTGTCCTATATATCTTTATTTATATATTTTATACTTCCATTGTTACTTACAAATATATCTACATTTGTTTTGTAATCACTCCGTTTTGTCTATGTGTAATTTTCCATCCGCATTCGTGCGTTCGTATATTGTTCCGCATATATCTCCATTAAACGGGCTCCTTTTCCGAGCCTCGCGCGATGGAATTCTTCCGCAATCCTGCGGTACACAGTGACAAAATTCTTGCGTCCTCATACAGTCCACTTCTGTTTTTTTTTGTTGCTTTTCCAAAACCAAAGAGCGCGCAAACTCGGATTTCGTCGGTAAGGTCGTCCCCTGAGTATGTCCACGGAGCCGTCCAAGACTGCGCCAAAGTCGGAGGTTTGGCCTCCGAAGACTCCTGTGACCGCGAAGCGTACGGACATTCTGCGCATGTCCCCGTCTGCTCGCAGCCTCAGCGAATCCCCGATCAGGCTCATATCCCGCACGTTATTGTGACGCACTGTTCTAACGTTCCCGTCACCCGATCCGTATCATAACAGCGTAGAGAACAATCCAGAATATCCCCCTCCGATTTCGTTCTGGCGTGCGACTCATTGACTCTGTTCGAAGCTCGTGAGAGTGAAGCTCTAACTTCTGAAGTGCCCTTATTTTCCATTAAAATGCACATAGAGCAGCTTAAATCCTCTTGGTCAACTGTCGAGATGGAATACTCCCGGTGGCACAAGGCCTTGATGGCCCAAACAGACGAGGACAGGCTAGCAAACATAAGCCACATCAAGCCACATTTATATCGCCAATCCGTATTTGTCACAAGTGGAGAAGCTCTATCACTTGAACGCCAAGACGCGAGGGAAAGCGAGAACCATCGTGGCCAAGTCCCCCCTGACGAATGCGGGTTTCCAGGCCGCGTGGGAGAACCTCACCGCACGGTACGAAAATAGCCGTCCGCTTGTCATGACTCAAGCCAGACAACTCCTTCAGATTCCCGCGATGGCACAAGAGTCGGGAAAAGACTTGCGAGAGCTGCAGACTGCGTTTCAAGGGTGTCTTACAGCTCTTGAGCGTTCGGGTGTTAGTACTGAGAATTGGTATGTCTTATATTGGTGTTCACGCCACCGGGTGAACAGCAGTGAGCGGCGAAGAGCAGTGAGGAGTGAGGAGGGTTTTTCGATCCTCGGCGTCTACGGTCACACCAGGAGGGGTGACTAGCTTTTCTGATGGGCGCCGCCATTTCTTTCCGAATCGAGATTTTCACCCGAACACCCGTTCATCTCCTTTAACTTTCATTTTGCGATTTGTTACCTTTTAAAACCGAACCATTTCGTGTGTGTATCGGTATACCTTTGTGAATTAAATAAATCAAACATAGAATTAAAACGAAGTTTTTCGCGCGTTTTAATCATTCTACTCACGTACGAGATCCTGAAGATATTGGCACCCGCCAACCACTTGATACTATATCGGGTCCTTCCGCCCCGCCACCAACATTGGTCCTTCGAGCCGGATATCCTTCCGCTCCTCCAGCTTGCACCGGCGGAATTCCTGATAAGTACAAAATTTCATTATTCGTTTCATTTGCCCCTACATACTCATAAAAGTGTGAGGTTTTCCCGCTTCTCCATAGCGACCTACACACTTTTACATATTGTATGTACATACCTGACCTGTTCCAAGGGTCCATGGTAGTTCCTAATCCTTAGCGTGTTTGTCCAACGTTCTCGTTTTCCATTACATTTCCATTTCTTTATTTATATTTTTTCCCCGCACTTGTCCAAATCCACCTCTTTTACATATGCATTCACATGTACATGTAACTTCCACAGCTGTTTGCCAAGTCCGCGTAAAGGGTTAAAAAACAAAAAAAAAAATATTAAAGTGTTATAAAAAATAGCAAAAAATACTAATCCAAGTGTTCACCGCGTTTTCTTATGTGTTGAAATAATTATTTTTAATGCCAAACTAATTGCCGCACGCGCGTATCTACGTACATACACACATCGTCATCGGTTGATGTACGCGCATATGTACATATCCATGTACATATGTATCATCCCTTCACACATTTACTACCACACAAAAGGCCAAAAAAAACATTGTTTTTGTTAATAGCACTTAACGTATGCACCGCGATTTCTTGCGCGTTCGAATTAGGTGCGAAATTAATTCCCCACGCGCGTCTTTGGAACCCGGTGCACTTGCTTACATATGTACATACATACTTAGTCATACATTGCACATATGTATGTACATATCCACAACACATATACCATTTCGGTGTCGCGCATTGATTTAACACCACCCCACCTCCAATTAAATGACAATTACTTACGTTATTTTTGTTGTGAACAACGCGTGTGCACACATATCCACATATATACTCACCGGTGTACTTATGTATGTACGTACATACATAGATCAAGCATTTGTCCACCTGCATTGATCGTTTGTTTGGTTTGCCTCCGCGCACAGCACTCGCGGCGTGTAAAAGCGTTCCTTTGTTATTGGTTTTCTCCTTTTTTGCACAACCACAAAAAAAAATTATTAACATAATTAAACAACAACATCAAAATATAATCAACGGCCGACAGCTGTTTTTTCGGAGTAGTGGTGACACGTGAGTCGAGTCGTGATATCGATAGGCGGCTCAAGCGCGCCAAGTTCAAATCACATTATTTCCGATTCCCTTTTTTTCGCCTAATTATATATCCGCCCATATTTATAACTAAATACATATATATTTTTCCAGCACTATCGTGCCCACATTTATATATCCGTCCATATTCATAAATCATATATATATAATTTTGCCCGGCCAGTATTTTGCGCACATATATATATCCGCCCATATTTATAAATAAATACATATATATTTTTTCCAGCACTATCGGGCCCATATTTATATATCCATTCATACTCAAAAATTATAAATATTTTTCCGGCCAGCCTTTTGCGCTCATATATATATCCGCCCATATTTATAAATAAATACATATATATTTTTTCCAGCACTATCGGGCCCATATTTATATATCCATTCATATTCAAAAATTATATATAGATAATTTTGCCCGGCCAGTATTTTGCGCACATATATATATCCGCCCATATTTATAAATAAATATATATATATATTTTTTCCAGCACTATCGGGCCCATATTTATATATCCATTCATATTCAAAAATTATAAATATATTTTTTCCGGCCAGCCTTTTGCGCTCATATATATATCCGCCCATATTTATAGATAAATACATATATATATTTTCTCCAGCACTATCGGGCCCATATTTATACATCCGTCCATATTTATAAATTATATATATAATTTTTTCCGGCCAGTATTGTGCGCACATATATATATATCCAGATCCAGATCTAAACAAAAACGTATTTTCTTTTATCCTATACATCTTTATTTATATATTTCCTCCGTGTTTTGTTTTATACGTACTCCCAGCGTTACTTACGAATCCATACAAACTTGGTTTGTAATCATTTAGCTTTGTCTACGTGCAACTTTTGATCCGCACTCGTGCGTTCGTATATTGTTCCGCATCTATCCCCATTAAAAGGGCTCCGTTTCCGAGCCGCACGCGAGATAATTCTCCCGCAATCCTGCGGTGTACAGTGAGAAAGCTCTTGCGTCCTCATACAGTCCACTTATCATTTCCTCAAATTTTCCTCATTTTCTCAAAACCCACAAACTCGGGGTTCAACGGTAAGGTCGTCCCCTGAGTATGTCCACGGAGCCGTCCAAGACTGCGCTGAAGTCTAACGGCCTTTCGTCTCCCTCTTCAACTCCGGAGAAGGTTCGGCCTCCGATAACTCCGGCGATTGTGAAGCGTACGGATATTTCGCGCAAGTTCTCGTCTGTTCGCAGCCGCAGCGAATCCCCAAGATCCCGTCCGTCTTCGTCCAGCCTCCCTCAGGGTCGCAGATTCTCGGTTAAAGACTCGAGTGAACACAAAGGTCGTTCCAAGCTTTCAACCCAGACCCAGATCCCGCACGTTGTTGTGACGCACTGTTCTGACGCTCCCGTCACCCGATCCGTATCACAACAGCGCAGAGAACACTCCAGAATGTCCCTCTCCGATTTCATTCTGGCGTGCGACGCATTGACTCTGTTCGAAGCTCGGGAGAGTGAAGCTCTAACTTCTGAAGTGCCCTTGTTTTCCCTTAAAATGCACTTAGAGCAGCTCAAATCGCTGTGGTCAACTGTCGAGATGGAACACTCCCGTTGTCACAAGGCCTTGACAGTCCAAACCGACGAGGAAAGCTTGGCAAACATAAGCCGCATCAAGGCGAAGCACGAATACGCCTATGCGGCGTATGTGCGATGCGGGACGTTGTTCGGAGAACGCATCGAACAGCTCTCGGCACAGATGACGAGTCTTATGCGTCAGCCCACCGCTCCGTCGAGGCCGGCGGGGCATAGAGTTCCTCCGTGTGAGGTGGAGACATTTGATGGCGACAGCCTAGCATGGCCCACATTCCGCGATTTGTTCGCCGCCATTTATATCGCCAACCCGTACTTGTCACAAGTGGAGAAGCTCTATCACCTGAACACCAAGACGCGAGGGGAAGCGAGAACCATCGTAGCTAAGTCCCCCCTGACGAATGAGGGTTTCCAGGCCGCGTGGGAGAACCTCACCGCACGGTACGAAAATAGCCGTCTGCTTGTCATGACTCAAGCCAGACAACTCCTTCAGATTCCCGCGGTGGCACAAGAGTCGGGCAAATCCTTGCGAGAGCTGCAGACTGCGTTTCAAGGAGGTCTTACCGCGCTTGAGCGTTCGGGTGTTAGTACGGAGAATTGGGATGTCCTACTTATCGCCATCTGCACTAGCAAATTGCCGAAGGCCACAATCCTCCTGTGGGAGCAATCAGTGCCAAATAAGACTGTCGTCTCAACTTGGTCCGATTTGAACCAATTTCTTACCGATCGGTATCGTGTCCTGGATGCCACCGAAGAACATAAGTCGGGCCCAAGTGTGCAAGCCATCCCCTTTGGCCCCCGCAAATCCTCTGCAACGATGAAGGTCCAAGCGTTCCCCGCGAAAGCACAGCTCAAACCGGCTTCTTGTAAGCTGTGCCATCGGGAGAATCACCCTATACGGCTCTGCCCTAGTTTTCTTGATATGCCTGTTCACAGGCGGCTGGAAACCATTAGACAGCAGGGACTTTGTCTGAACTGTTTTGCCCGCGGTCATCAAGTGAAGGGCTGCTCCAGTGCGCATAATTGCCATACCTGCAAGGAACGTCATCATACGCTGTTGCATCCTAGTGATGTGTCCGTGTCCTCGCCGTCCGCTGCGCAAGTCCCACCGTCCAGCGCCACAGAGGGTCCGTCCACGAGCAACCAGCTCACAAATGCTCAAAGTTATTTTGCATCTACCCCAGGCAGAGGCCTTTTAGGCACTGCGATTGTCACGCTGCACCATCGTGGTGTGGACCACCATATTCGGGCGTTGATCGACTCTGGGGCCGATTCAACTTTTCTCTCCGAGCGTGTCTTCAGCATGGTCCAGCCCCCTTCTACCCAGTAGACGCTGCTGTTACTGGCATGGGCCAGAGTGATGGAGGCTGCGCCGACAAGGTGTGTCTGCTATTGCTGTCTCCCCCGTGTGACAGACTGAACAAGATCGAGGTCTCCGCCCTGGTCGTATCCAAATTGTCAGGAGCCATTCCAACAGCTCCATTCCTTAATACGGTTCCGACGCAGTGCCTCGATCGCCCCCTGGCTGACCCGTACTACAACAAGCCCGCGCCTATTGACATGATTATCGGTGTTGACCTGTTTCCCCACATCCTCGGAGAACGGATCAAAAAGGATATTGGGGAGTTCGTCGGGCTAGAAACCATCTTTGGATGGGTTCTGTGTGGAGCTATCATGCCGGACCCTCCGGTGTCTCGATCAGTTTTCGCGGCACAGACGCGAGTTAGGCCAGAAGCAAAGCTTGATGTACTCCTCACCAAGTTTTGGGAGGTGGAAGACCTTCCCGCAAAACCGGAAAAGGAGGATGACGTATTCTGCGAGCGGAACTTCCAGGAGACCACCCAAAGAGGAAAGGACGGTCGATATGTTGTGTCCCTACCCTTCAAAGGTCCGAATAGCGTTGACTTGGGCCACTCAAGACCGATCGCGCTGGCTCAATTCCTGCGGAATGAAGCACGCCTTCTCAAGGATCCCGTCCTAAAAACGCAGTACGATGCCATTATTCAAGAGTACGAGGAATTGGGTCACATGATTCGGGTGACGCCGCCTCAAGGTGGGAAAAACTTCTATCTCCCCCATCACGCGGTGTTCAAGCCCGATAGCACCACCACTAAGGTACGCGTGGTATTTAACGCGTCGAGCCCCTCCACACAAGGCGTCAGCCTCAACGATGTCTTGCACACCGGCCCCACTCTTCAGGCCGACCTCACGCTTCAGGTACTGAAATGGCGGTTCTTTCAATTCGTTTTCAACGCCGACATAACGCAGATGTATCGACAAATCCGAGTCGACCCCAGGCATACCCCCTTTCAGCGAATCCTCTACCGAAACAGCTGCGGCAATATTCAGGATTATGAGTTACAAACTGTCACGTTTGGGGTTAACTGCGCGCCATTCTTGGCGATCCGAGTCCTTTTACAACTGGCACAAGACATGCAAGCGATGTATCCTCAGGCGAGCGAAATCCTTCGGAACTACATGTATGTTGATGATGTCCTTGCCGGCGCTCATACTGAAGCCGACGCCCGTCTCGCCATACGAGAGCTTCAAGCGACCCTCCAATCTGCGGGCTTCCCGCTTCGGAAGTGGACTTCCAATAAGAAGGAAGTACTTCAAGCCATTCCGAGAGAGCACCTGCTGCGAGAGGACTTTCTGGAGCTGGAAGACGCGAGCACTGCAAAAACCTTGGGCATCCGCTGGCAAGCTGCCGAAGACGTCTTCTTCTTCACCGTAGCGGACCCCCCTTGAAGGAGTCGATCACCAAGAGGCAGGTTCTGTCCCATATCGCTAAACTCTTTGACCCCGCTGGTTGGCTAGCCCCATTTGTCATCCGAGCGAAGATATTCATGCAACAAATCTGGCTTACCGAACTGGGCTGGGATGATGTTCTGCCGCCTCTCCTGCTGCAGCAATGGCACGAATTCCTGCAGGATTACCCAGGCCTCAGTCGACTCCGCATTCCCCGTTGGCTAAACACCAGCGATAAGCTCTCGTGGGAGCTTCATGGCTTCTGTGACGCGTCGCAGAAAGCGTATGGAGCCGCCCTATATGTGCGGGTTCAGTGCGGCGATCAAGTAGACGTCCACTTATTAACGGCCAAGACCCGTGTAGCTCCAGTCAAAACAGTCTCGCTGCCTCGGCTGGAGTTGTGCGGAGCGGTTTTGCTAGCCGATCTCTGGACGTCGATCGTTCCTGAACTCCCAATCCTACCTGCAACGTCCCAGTTTTGGACCGACTCTACCATCGTGTTGGCTTGGCTCAATAAACCCCCGTGCAGTTGGTCCACCTTCGTGGCCAATCGGGTATCCAGAATCTCCAAAAGCACCAGTGGCCAAAGCTGGTCACATGTGCGCTCCGAGGACAACCCCGCTGATCTGGCGAGCCGTGGGGTCTCTGCGGCCGAGTTATCGGCCAGCAGACTCTGGTGGCATGGGCCGGACTGGCTCCAACGAGCCCCCGAGTATTGGCCAACTCCCCATAACGAACTCCCAGACACCCAGCTGGAGCAACGAGTCCAGTGCCACACCACCGCGACCACCCTACTCGAGGACGTCAGCGAACGTTTCTCGGATTATGGTAGGGCATTGCGAGTCATCGCGTACATCCTACGCTTCGCCACCAAAAAGGATTTCGACGCCTTCCACGGTGCACCTCACCAATGACGAACTTCTCTCCGCCGAGCGCGCCTTGATTCGGACCTCTCAGCGTCGGGAATACCTCGCGGAGATACGGGCCCTGGGGGAAGGGCGCCCCCTGCCATCATCCAGCACGCTACTCAATCTGAATCCATTTCTCGATCAGCATGGGTTACTCCGCGCCTGCGGACGACTCCGAGCCGCCGAGTCCCTCCGATATGATGAACGTCACCCTATTCTCCTCCCCTATAGTACTCATTTCACTCGCCTGCTTGTCGAATTCGCCCACCGCATCACGTTGCATGGCGGCAATCAGCTGATGGTGCGGTATCTGCGCACCAAATTCTGGATCCCACGGATCAAGAACATGGTGAAGTCCCACCTCAAGGGGTGCAAAGTCTGCATCGTTCATCGTCGAAGACTACAGACCCAGATGATGGGTGATCTCCCTCAAGAACGGATCACGTACTCCAGGCCCTTCACCCACACGGGCATTGATTTTGCAGGGCCGTTCGAGATCAAAAATTACACCGGGCGTGCGTGTCTCATAACTAAGGGTTATGTCTGCGTCTTCGTGTGTTTCAGCACGAAGGCAATCCATCTCGAGGCTACCTCCGACCTCACCACTGAAAGATTTCTTGCAGCCTTCTCTCGGTTTGTCGCACGGAGACAATGCCCACAGCGCATTTACTCCGACAATGGCAAAACCTTCGTAGGGGCCTCAAAGGCGCTCGAACAAGATTTCCTGAACGCCACCAAGCTTGATATAATGAAGGCATTTCCCCAGCACATTTTATCCTGGCAGTTCATTCCGCCAAGCGCGCCCCATATGGGAGGACTGTGGGAAGCAGGGGTCAAAAGTTTTAAGACCCTGTTTTACAAGTCCTCGTCCACTGTCAAATACACCTTCGAGGAACTTTCCACTCTCCTGTGTAGGATCGAAGCGTGCCTAAACTCCAGGCCAATTTCTCCCATGAGCGAGGACCCAGAGGATCTGCTGGCCCTAAGCCCGGGACATTTCCTGATTGGAGGGCCGCTCGTGGCCATCGCGGAACCGGAGATCCTGGTCGAGCCTATGTCGCTGATCAATCGCTGGCAGCGACTAAAGGCAATCCAGCAGACTTTCTGCCGCCGCTGGAAGAGCGAATACCTCAAAGAGCTCCACAAGCGTAACAAGTGGAAAGCACCGGCTCGCAGCCTCCAAACCGGGGACCTAGTGATCGTCTCCGAAGACAATCTCCCCTCCAATGAGTGGCGCTTAGGGCGAATTGAGCGCACTCTGCCCGGGGCAGACGGCCTCGTCCGAGTGGCTGATGTCACAACCGCGCGTGGGTCTATTCGACGACCCGTAGCGAAGCTCATCCTGTTGCCAGACAACCGGAGTCCTGAGCCTAAAGATCTATCGTGACGTCCAGTCCCTCTATGTTCCGTTCGAATGTCCTCGTCTCCGTGCATGTTGTCCGTTCCCGTGCAGCGACTAATCGACTCCCCCCTACGTAATTTTTTTCGTTTCAGCCCTTTCAGTTCGCACTTCCACCGCAACATGGCCCCCAAGCGTCTGCCGCACCGCCGCAGCAAGCGTCCGGCTACACAGGGGACGAACGTGTACCGGTGCCGGGTCTGCCGGGGGGTTCATGCACTCCGGCAGTGTCAGCGGTTCCTGAACCTCCGAGGGGAGAAGCGGCTCCGGGCGGTACTTATCAACAAGTATTGCCCCAACTGCTTGGCGCACGAGCACTCCGCCGACGCGTGTCGGACTCGCCACGGCTGCCGACGATGTGGGCAAAGGCACCATACGCTGCTCCATATGGCCGACCAATCGCCGAGACAGCGCTCTGGAGCCAAGCGTCGCAGCCCGTCATCCTCCTCCAGACGTGCTGCACCGGCATCACCATCTCGTTCCCGGTCCTCGGCCGACCGCTCCGCTTCGCCGGAAGGCGCACCAGAGATTTCCCTCTCCACACTGCTCCAAGCCAGGACGACGACCGTTATGCCAACAGCGGTCCTCAGGTTGGGTAATGGCTCGACAACGTTCGAGACCCGTGTTCTCCTTGACGCATGCGCGGCTGGGAGCCGCATCAATTCATCCTTTGCCCGGTCCCTGGGGTTGACGGTGACCAAAGTCGGGGTCGACCAAGCCTGCACGGCCGTCCTCGAGTCCAGGAACGACCCGACGTTCCGGCGGAATGTCATCTTCCGCGTCGTAGAGGACCTGCACATCCGCACTCCCACCCGGGAGGTGGCGGCACCGGTCCGGGAAAAATTTGCCACCCTGATCCTGGCCGACCCCAATTTCCATCGGCCGGCGTCGGTATCCGCAGTGCTCGGGGCAGACCTCTATCCTGAGGTCATCCAACCAGGCTGTGTGCCCGGTCATAGCGGTACTCCCGCAGCCCAGAGCACCGTGTTCGGTTGGGTCATCTCCGGCTCCTGCGGCATCTAGGCGCTCCAGGACGCTGCCGTCCCCCATCCTACATATGTCCAAGGTGGCAATTGCAACATGTTGCAAGGGGGGCGGTATGTTCACGCCACCGGGTGAACAGCAGTGAGCGGCGAAGAGCAGTGAGGAGTGAGGAGGGTTTTTCGATCCTCGGCGTCTACGGTCACACCAGGAGGGGTGACTAGCTTTTCTGATGGGCGCCGCCATTTCTTTCCGAATCGAGATTTTCACCCGAACACCCGTTCATCTCCTTTAACTTTCATTTTGCGATTTGTTACCTTTTAAAACCGAACCATTTCGTGTGTGTATCGGTATACCTTTGTGAATTAAATAAATCAAACATAGAATTAAAACGAAGTTTTTCGCGCGTTTTAATCATTCTACTCACGTACGAGATCCTGAAGATATTGGCACCCGCCAACCACTTGATACTATATCGGGTCCTTCCGCCCCGCCACCAACAATTGGTATGTTACTTATCGCCATATGCACTGGCAAATTGCCGAAGGCCACAATCCTCTTGTGGGAACAATCAGTTCCAAATAAGACTGTCGTCTCCACTTGGTATGATTTGAACCAATTTCTCACCGATCGGTATCGTGTCCTGGATGCCACCGAAGAACATAAGTCGGCCCCAAGTGTCCCAGCTATCCTTATTGGACCCCGCAAATCCTCTGTTTGAACTGTTATGCTCGCGGTCATCAAGTGAAGGGCTGCTCCATCATACTCTGTTGCACCCTAGAGATGTGTCCGTGTCCTCGCCGTCCGCGAGCAACCAGCTCACAAATGCTCAAAGTTATTTTGCATCTACCTCAGGCAGAGGGCTCTTAGGCACTGCGATTGTCACTCTGCACTCTGCATATTCGTGCTTTGACCAACTCGGGGGCCGATTCAACCTTTCTATCCGAGCGTGTCTTCAACATGGTCCAGCCCTTCTTTTATCCAGTAGACGCCGCAGTTACTGGCATGGGCCAGAGTGATAGAGGATGCGCCGACAAAGAGTGTCTGCTGATGCTGTCTCCTCCGTGTGACAGGCTGAACAAGATTAAGGTCTCCGCCCTGGTCGTATCCAAATTGTCGGGGGCCATTCCAACGGCTCCATTCCTTAACACGGTTCCGACGCAGTGCCTCGATCGCCCCCTGGCTGACCCGTACTACAACAAGCCCGCGCCTATTAATATGATTATCGGTGTAGACCTGTTTCCCCACATCCTCGGAGAGCGGATCAAAAAGGATATTGGTGATTTCGTCGGGTTAGAAACTATCTTTGGATGGGTTTTGTGTGGAGCTATTATGCCTGATGCTCCTGTGTCCCCATTAGGTTTCGCTGCACGGACGCAAGTTTTGGGAGGTGGAAGACCTTCCCGCAAAGCCCGAAAAGGTGGATGGCGTATTCTACGAGCGGAATTTCCAGAAGACCACCCGAAGAGGGAACGACGGCCGATATATTGTGTCCATTCCGTTCAAATGTCCGAATAGCGTCAATTCCTGCGGAATGAAGCACGCCTTCTCAAGGATCCCGTCCTGAAAACGCAATACGATGCCATAATTCAGGAGTACGAGAAATTGGGCTATATGATTCGGGTGACGCCGCCTCAGGATAGAAAAAACATCTATCTCCCCCATCACGCGGTGTTTAAGCCCGACAGCACCACCACCAAGGTACGCGTGGTATTTAATGCGTCGAGTCCCTCCACCCGAGGCGTCAGCCTTAACGATGTCTTGCACACCGCGCCTACTCTTTAGACCGATCCCAAGCTTCAGGTACTGAATTGATGGTTCTTTCACTTCGTTTTCAACGTTGACATAACGCAGATGTATCGACAAATCTGAGTCGACCCGTCACGTTTGGGGTTAACCATGCGCGCCATTCTTGGCGATCCGAGTCCTTTTACAATTGGCACAAGATGTGCAAGCGATTTACCCTCAGGCGAGCGTAATCCTTCGGAACTACATGTATGTTGATGATGTCCTTGCCGGCGCTCATACTGAAGACGACGCTCGTCTCGCCATACGAGAGCTTCAATCAGCTTCAAACGCTGCTGTGCTGAATTTGAAGACGAATGGCTTGCTAGTTACCGTTGTCTTTGATTGTTTTTCAGCACACAATATAATCAAATGTGCTAATTGTCATTCTGGTATATTCCACAAATTTCTTTTCATCATGTCGCAGCTCATCATACAAATGATGAAATTCACCAAATGCTTCTCTTCACAAATTTACACCCTTTTTTATTTACTTTCATACGTTTTAATTTCAAATATAAGCTTTGCTCAATCAGCAGGTCATCATCCATTGCGACCACTGTGCAACCTATTCGCTTACTCGCAACGCAAGCAATTTCTCTTCAGCTTCGTCTTCATCTTCGTCTTCGTCTCAGCGTGCACTGTGTGTGCAGCCTAACATAATGAAAGCATTTCCCCGGCATATTTTATCCTGGCATTTCATTCCGCCGAGCGCCCCTCATTTGGGAGGACTGTGGGAGGCAGGGGTCAATAGTTTTAAGAGCCTATTTTACAAGTCCTCGTCTAATATTAAGTACATGTTCGAGGAACTTTCCACTCTCCTGTGTCGAGAACCCAGAGGATCTGCTGGCATTGAGCCCGGGACACTTTCTTATTGGAGGACCGCTCTTATCCATTGCGGAACCGGAGATTCTAGTCGAGCCTATGTCGCTAATCAACCGATGGCAGCGACTGAAGGCAATCCAGCAGGCTTTCTGCCGCCGTTGGAAGAGCGAATACCTTAAGGAGCTCCACAAACGGAATAAAAGGAAATCACCGGCTCGCAGTCTCCAGACAGGCGACCTGATCGTGGCCGAAGATAACCTCCCCTCCAACGAGTGGCGCTTAGGACGAATTGAGCGCATTTTGCCCGGGGCTGACGGTCTCGTCCGAGTGGCTGATGTCACAACAGCGCGTAAGTCTTTTCGAAGACCCGTAGCAAAGCTCATCCTGTTGCAAGACAACAGGAGTCCTGAGCCTAAAAAACCATAATAATTCCCAGTTCCTTTATGTTCCTTCCGAATGTCCTCGTCTCCGTGCATGTTGTTCGTTCCCGTGAATCGTCTAATCCACATTCCCCTCCGTAATTTTTTTCGTTGCAGTCCTTCAGGTCGTCCCTCGACAGCGACAGACCCCACGCGTTTGCCACACCGCAGCAGCAAGCGGTCTGCTCCACACGGGACGAACTCGTACCGACGCCGGGTCTGTCGGGAGGTTCACGCACTCCGGCAGCGCTTCCTGAACCTCCGTGGTGAAAAGCGGTACTGTCCCAATTGCTTGGCACACGAGCACTCGTCCGACGCGTGCCAGAGTAGCCATTGATGCCGAACTTGCGGGAAAAATCATCACACCCTGCTCTATATGGCCGACCAACAGCAGTCATCTGGTTGGGGAACGGCTCAAAGTCTTTCGAGACACGCGTCCTCCTCGATGCGTGTGCGGCTGAGAGCCGGATCAATCATTCGTATGCCCGGTCCCTGGGGCTGACTGTGACCAAGGTCGGGGTCGACCAAGCATGCACGGCCGTCATCGAGTCGAGGTCCGGCCGTACGTTCCGGCGGAATGTTATATTCCGGGTCGAAGAGGACCTGCTCATCCGCAGTCCCATCCGCGAAGTGTCGGCGCCGGTCCGTGAGAAATTTGCCACCCTGATCCTGGCCGACCCCAATTTCCATCGGCCAGCGTCGGTGTCCGTGGTGCTCGGGGCGGACCTCTATCCTGACGTCATCCAACCAGGCGGTGTGCCCGGTCATAGCGGTACTCTCGCAGCCCAGAGCACAGTGTTCGGATGGGTCGTCTCCGGCTCCTGTGGGATCTAGGCGCTGCCGTTCCCCATCCTACATATGTCCAGGGTGACAATTGCAACATATTGCAAGTGGGACGGTATGTTCACGCCACCGGGTTAACAGCAGTGAGCGGCGAAGAGCAGTAAGGAGTAAGGAAGGTTTTTTGATCCTCGGCGGCTACGATCACTCTAGGGGTGACTTGATTTTCCTGATAGGCATCGCTATTTTAATTGCGTACGAGTTTTTCACCCGAACACCCGTACTTTATCTGAAGCATTTGCGTGTGTGTATCGGTATCCCTTGTGAATTAAATAAAATCATTATTAGGTTAATAGAAGTTCTCGCGCGTTTTATTGCACTTCAAACTCACCAGACCCAGAAGAAATTGGCACCCGCCAAGTTGTACTCCACATATCGCTCCGCCCCTCCACGAACAGGAATAAATATCCTAACGAATGTTGGGGCTAAATTGAATATTTTTGCTATGTGGTTCAAACTTATATCTGCAATGTTATAAAAATAAAATTTAGAAAAAACTGCCGACGCTAAGATGATCAAATTTACGAATCATAATTTGAATTACCAACAAATTACTGATAAAACTACTTTATTGGGTTACTTGGGAACCAAGGAAACTCGACCTAAAGTCTAAAAATCATAACATCATAAATTTGTGGACAAAATGTACATATATGTCTTAAGAGCATGCGTTTCAACTTATTTAAAAACTAGTCATAATATATATTGTATGTATTTATATACTTATATAAGAACCTTTGTAAAGAACTGTATACAATGTAGAAATAATAAAACTAAATATTAAACATTTAATTTATGCCGGCTCGAGGTCAATAAATAAAAAACGACCAAATATATAACAACCCTTGCAGAGGTAATGATAATGAGGAATCAAGAAACCAGAACTAAAAACATGATTATTTGCACATATGTAGATCGAACACTAATAAAAGAAATGAAGGCAACATGCAAAAAACAGCAATATCAGCCCACTTTGGATATACAACAAATTTCTCAGCAGTGAAAATCTTACAGCAAGAACAAAATTACAAATATGCCTGCTGCTGATAGACACTCAGCGTGATGTGGAATGAATAATTCTTCTTCTCCGTTTTTGTTTTTTATTTATTCGTCTAGATGGTCAGGTATATAGTTGCCGTATTATTCACGGGGCCAATATATGGCTTGCTTGTAGCGCCATGTACACACGCCAACGTTTGCGACCTTCCACTTAAAAAACAAAGGCTTCGACATTTTCGATGAAAGCATTCTTGCATGAGGCTGCACATGGTACGCAGGCAGGGCAAGCAGGTGGATGGATTCAGAATCCGTATGCTGCAGCTCTTGCCATAGAAACTCTTAACTGGGTAGGTGACAAGATGCTCCTGAGGATGAGGGCTTCTCATTCTTAGGTGGCTTAAGCGATGTTACATATCATTACCACACCAACAAATATTAGACAAAACTACAAAACGGATACAGAATTGCGCTCACACCTACAGACAATTCCTTGACTCTCACAGACAGGTCAATACTTAACGACACACAGTGGGGCCTTTTGGCATTTTACATTGGAAAAATCATAGCTTCTAAACCAAGAAAGCAATTTTAAAAATGTAGAAAGCTTACTATAAAGAATGCCTCAATCTTCAAAATTAATGTTAGTCAAGAGCGCTGGATATTGGTGGTGCTGTAATATTCTAAGTCAAGGTCAGAAAATATTTCCAAGCACGTTTTTTCTTTCAAAATAGAGTGAAACCCGGTTTTTTTCAATCACAAACGGAATTTTTCATTGTTTTAAACGACTATGTAACATTTTTGAATGTTTTAATTTGATTTTTTAACATAATTACAACAAGTAAAATTTAAATTTTTTATAGATTAATTTTGAAAATTTGCTATTGATGGCTGATTTTTTTCAAAATAATTTTCAATATTTACATCAATATTTAATCAACTCAACATTTCGAGACTATAGTTGCTATTTCCCAAATCCTTTCGTGATCGCTCGTGTATCAGTGATGCAATAAGTGGGTCCAAAGTGGCTGCCAGCATGTTTTATGTAACACAAGAAGTTTTTAACGTATTAGTGTATCAAAACCTTTTGTAGTTCTTGGTTTTACATTCCTGTGCTTTTTCGGATAGCTCTTCGGCAAATTTTTCAACATTTACCATTTTCTTGCAATTTATAACATTCAAGACAACATCCAACCTTTTAATGATCATCATTTTCAAAAAATCTCCTTGAAGTATTTCCATCATTCGTGATTCCGTATCCGTGCTTTGGGCAGTCAACGTTCAGTCCTACCTTCTTCCTTCTCCGAATCTACGATTCTCGTATACTTGAGGAGTACAATTTTTTCACGAAATGTGGCAGATTTCTGCTCCTTGCGATCCATTTTTGCCTTAAGTTAGAGTGTGTATGTTTGATTTTTCGAATGAAACGCACATCTCCTTCAGCAATTCCATTTCAAAATCATTTGCGTTTTCACACTCGTGGAAAACTTTCAAAATCCTTTCATTCTTCAACAACATTTTTGCACTAAAAATAAAACTGCCTTGAATTATATTGACAAATACAAATCAGTCCGGATTTAAGGTGTTTCCACTTATGAAGTTAAAAATAAACTGTCGAGAGGATTAATTAGCTCTTTATGTTATATTTTTTCAATATACTAGGTAGAACGCAAAACCGGTATTAATTAGGCAAAAATCTTAATATTTACATCCAATTAGGTAAACGGAAATAAAAAGGACCAACTTACAATTAGGGCAAATTTTTCATAAATTTAATTAACATTTACCTGCCTTGTCTTTGAAGTTTCGAGCATAAAACTATATACATACGTTCGAAACCAAACAATTATTTGGACTTTACATGTTTAATTTTACTATTTTTCCATACTAGACAATAGTCCAACCCTTTTGGATATATATTTACATAAAATATAGGTACTATTTAATTAATTCTACATGTATGTGTCGATTAAAGTGACTAATAAGTCAAAGCCTACTAGATAGTTGACAGGCATGTCAATTGTAGCCCTGGCATTACCTTTGCAGCGGCTACAGACTGACATCTGGAGTGTAGCTGGGAATGTTGACTTTGCAGGATGACAAGCATCTTTGCTTTAGCAACATATTCAGAAACAAATCTGTCTTCAGGTCAGCTCCTATATAAAAGGGGGCCTCATGCTAGAGAGCTCAGTGAACAAACCCCCTGGGAACTAGCCACACAGTGAAAAGAAAAAGTAAAGTCAAAAGTCTAAAGTTAAAGAAAAACATGAGTGAAACAAATAAAAATCGACGTCCCGACACATGCATATGTATATAGTTTTTTACGTTCGAAAACAAAAAATTATTTGAATTGTTTACCTACATATTGAATTTTATTGTTTACTGCCGATGGGTTTTTATATATACATATTTACGTATGTATGTATATACATAGCATATGTATATTATATTAAGGTATAATTTAGTTGAAATGCTGCTGAAAGACACACATTCATAGCGAAAATTAACACAATGACTGGCAAAAAACAAACAGAAGGAAACAAAATTTATATAATATGGTGTTTATTTTCTGAAACGATAGTTAAAATTAACTATGGGAAACGATTTATTTTATTCCTCGTAGCTAGTGCGTCTGTCTTGTTTTTTTCGTTGCCGGAAGAAGAAGGAAGCAACTTCCAGTGTGGCTTTAGGCCGCATACCGATATTTTCCATAGGCGACTTAATAATAACATTCGATACTTAGAAATACTGACATCGATATATGTGTAAACATTTAACAGAATTCATAAATAACTGACATCTTACATTTAAATAAATTTTCGGATTTTACATCTGCCTGTTACAAAGTGCGGTGAGAAAAATTAAAGTTTATTATATCTGAAACTGTTGTAACGGAAGAAAGATAAATATTTTTATATGTAGATATTTATACAATTTTCCATATTTTAAGACTTTAAATAGCCATTCCCGATTCATTTATCTTGTAGGCCCAGGGCCATGTATGCACATATGTATCCCTTCATTAACATTTTAACTATATTGAGATTAAACATATGGTCAAATTTCGGAACGGCAAAACCATCTCCAAAGAGATGGCATGGCAGCCAGGAGGAATTGAAAATTATTCACCATCTCAACCATCTCACCATCTTAACTGATGGTTGTTGGTCGCCAGTGGGAATCGGGTTTTATGGTTGAAATGTGGTGACTGATAATTAAATTGATAAATTGGACTCATTAAAATGATTGTTGAAATGTGGTTAGTGGGTAGTAGCTATTTAGATAGATGAAATGTTATTTCCTTTTTTATACATCAAAGTATGTATATATGTATTATTTTTTTTATAATCGTTTAGAGTTGTCCAATACAACAACAATTTGGTTTCGCGATACGGAAATTCATTAAGGAAAGCATACTCGGTTGATAATAAACACAGGTTCTGGAAGAGTTTGTCATGTTCAGTAGACAAAAAAGGCTCAAGTACATAAAAAATGTATCAGGTGTGCTTCAGAAGTCACTTCAGTGCAATTGCAGAGAAAGTTGAAATCTACATACAAGATGTTGGATAAGTCCACTGGTTCCTGTTAGGGGTTGCCGTTGGTGGGATTCAGCTTATGTATTTATTTATGTTGATTAGGATGAGATACGATTAGGTATCTGAATCACCGTCCTTGTGGATCAGCAATATATTAGAGATTATAATTTGTGTTACGGCCAAGTGCCGTAGTTATGCTTCTTTATTGTTAAAGGGTTATACAAAAACTGAATATGTTGAAGAAAATAAAAGAGAACTAAACTTAAGTACATAAATGGGAATATGAATCTAAAGCTAAATACATAAGAAGTACATATGTATGTAAGGTGTATGGTCATGCTATGGGCTCTTGGTCAGACGCTGTGTCAGCGTATTTATGTTTATATGGAATTCGTCACATCGACGTTGCAGCTGCACAGATTGTTCTAAGACTTACACGGAGGCAGTTCGTTGAATTGTTTGTTAACTTCTCCCCTTCTAAGTTCATTGCCGTCCTCGGTGATGCATGATTCTTGGACGAATTTTTGCAGTTTAGCAGCTGACCTGCAGTAACCAGCTACGACGAGGCTACAGAGCAAGAAGCTTACAAGTACTCCGATCGCGAACCAAACCTTGGGCGATCCGTTGGATATCGTATCATCATTCAACTCCTGGATGGCGTTTAGGTTGAGTTCATTCATTCGCTGTAGCAGAGATAGACTTAACACATGATCGTGTCCCGTTATATGTAGAAAAGGGAAGCTGGGATGCCAGGAGCCTTGCTTACGACCTTGTTGTGGTTGAGGTACATGGTCCCGTTTATCGTACCGCTTTTCTCGAACGTTATAAGATGGGTTCCGTTGGCGTGTAACGTAAGGCCATCATCTACGCTGATACTCGCACGCGTGTTGACAATATTTATCCCCTCGTCAACCCTTGTAATGGGATCCAGGTGACTGGGCTGCGTGCGACATATAGCAGATTGCCCTGAATGTAGTCCGCGAGCGCATGTGTCATGCTTAGCCAGTTTGCAAAATGTTGCGTGATTGTTGGTAACGCATTCTGTGACCGCCTTCACTCCGTCGTCGCATTCTGCCACTATGTTGTCGTGTATCTGTAGTATGGTGTCCTTATAATGACCTTCTTACATAAAAGTTTAATTCTATCAGACTGAAATATTTTAATGTTGGACACAGCCATTAAATTAACTATGGAGACTGTTGTGAACTGTTCGGTAAAAATAGATTTTAAATCTTGATCAAAAATGGCTGGGTTTATTAGATTTGGCAAGTGTGACAGTAAGCATATGGTCTTGAATTTCTGTAATTAGCATTCTATTTCTTGCTAGTAAAGTTTCGTATAAGTGTAGGATATCGGTAATTTCACCACTTCTGGACTGTATTATTTTATTAACAGTATTTGTAAGTAAATTAATCTGCCTTTGACTTTCTGTGTTAATTATTATTTGTCTATTGTTAGATTGAATTAACTGTGCTTCTGTTATTTTAATTCTTTCCAAATCTGCCGCATCAGGCGTTCCTGCCACAACCTTTAACGCTGTGCCCTGTGGTATTTCATTAACGCGGACAAAAGATTTTTAACATGTTTTAAGTCTACTTCTATAAATTTTCGCATGTTTGTCAAGGGAAATAACTCAGCCAGTTTTATCGTATCGTCTATGACATTCGTGAATTCGGTCAGGTTCGTCTAGTGTCTTAGATAGCTGCGTTGCTCCCATATTAAAACATTGCTCCCATATTAAAACATTGCCGTCTAGCACGGGAATGTAATTTGCATTGGAGTAGTCGGTAACGCGTGCCCCTGCTGCGGCTAGGACTGACAGTATTATGGTGATTAACCTGTGGGGAATGTAAACAATTACTATAGTGACTTTGTGGTTTGATATAGCAAATAAAGAACTTGATCAAAATTACTTCAAATTGTCCTTATGGACCACCCTCCCCTTAATAAGTACAGAAGTTCCCAGGTCTGCTTGTACGCGTCCCTCAGAACACAACGGGGATAATTTGATTCCCAACCTTTTATTGTTCTTAATAAATACTTTGTCGCCTACGTCAAATACCCTATTTTGCCTATCTGGGTTGCATCTGTTGAGTTGATCTTGTTGTGCTTTGTTTATTCTGTCTTTGATATTTTTCCGCAAAACAGTGTGTTGTGCATGGATAACGTCTATTGGCTCTTCTTCTGTAACCGAATGAATTGTTTTATTATATTCTATTGCTGCTCTTACTAAGATCTGTGTCGTATCATTAAGTTGTTTATCAATTTTCAATTGATTATTTAACATAGAAGTAATCGTCTCCGAATTAAATGATGCTTCGTTGTCACAATAAATTGTCTTTATTTTTGGAAAAATGTTGAGTAATTGCAATATGGGGATAGTAATATTCGTTATTGTTCGGGATAATAAGGGTTGTACAACAGCAAATTTGGAAAACTTGTTCACGCAGGTCAAGAATAGCTTGTGGTCAGTGGAGAATATATCGATATGTAGCATTTCGCCGGGATAAGACGGATTAGGTGTTTGCCCAAGTTCTTGTTTTTTTGGGTGACGGTCGTACTTAGCTGTAGTGCAGACTTTGCAATTTAGGACGATTTCATTGGTTAATTGGCCATTTTTGGGAAGTAATACTCCCGGAGTATTTGTTTGATATTTTCTTGCGCTGCTCTATGTGCGCGATTATGTTCGGTATTAACTATCTGAATCTGATCATCTTTGTTGGTTATATCAGTAACCATGTTCTTGCAATGCCAAAACTTTGTTGTGGGGAAAAGTCGCACTAATTCATGTTGAAAGGCGGCTAATGTAGGAAGATCGCAATGGAATGCATTTACAACATCACGGTTCACTACAAGCTTTAAGGATTCAAGGAGATCGTTCTTGTCTGTGAATTGTATCGCATGGCGAGTTTTGCTGCCGAATAGAATTGAATTAGTCTCCGATGCAAGTTGTAGCGCGCCTCTTCTAGGATTACTTGGTTTCTAAAGAGATTAACAGGCTTGTCTGTTGTCTCGATTGTGTAGGTCAAGGAAAGCTCACTGTGGACGGTGGCAGCACATGATTGAATTTCATCTTGTAGGGCATTTACATTTTGCCTTGATAACGCATCTGCCACTAGGTTTTCTTTCCCTGTCTTGTAATGAATTTGAGCGTTACGTTCTTCAATAAAAGCCATCCACTTTTTAATTCTCGCATTTGTGTTTTTTTGTGACACAGAAAATGTGAGCGGTTGGTGATCTGTAAAAATGTGCAGCTCTCTGGTTCCATACAGATAGTTCTGTAGTTTTTCCACACGATTGTCAATAGCTCCCTATCATTAGTGGCGTAAAGTGCCTCACTTTGCTTTAATATTCGGGATATCATTGTTATTGGCCTCCCGTCCTAAGACAACACTGCTCCAATCCCGTCGGCAGAAGCGTCAGTTGTGAGGTCGAAAGGTTTTTGAAAGTTCGGGTACATGAGTATGACATCCTCGGATGCCAGAATGTTTCTTAAGCGGTCAAAGGTGTAACGTTGCAATTCATCAAAGTCGATTGGGACCTTTTTGAACATGTGCTTGCCTACTTTGCCATTTTCGCCTTTCAGTATGTCGGTTAAAGGTCTTGCGATTGATGCAAAATCCTTAATAAACACCCTGTAATAACTAGCAAGGCCCAAAAACGATCTTAGTGCATAGAGGCTCTTTGGCTCGGGGTACTCCTGAATTGCCTTGACCTTTTCGGAGTCAGTTTTTGTTCCGTCACTAGAGACGATGAAACCCAAATATTCGACGCTTTTTTTAAAAAATTTTGTCGTTTCTTTCGACACTCTCATGCTAGCGTTGCAGAGCAGCTGAAGCACAGTGTCAATGTGTTTGACATGCTCGGCTTCATTTTCAGAAAATATTAACACGTCATCTACGTAGACGTAGCATATTTTCCCGATTTGTTCCCTTAGAACATCATCAATTGCTCTCTGAAATATGCTTCCAGCATTTTTCACACCAAAGGGTAAGCGACAGAATTCGTATTTCCCTCCGTTTACTGAGAACGCCGTTTTCGCGCTATCCTTTTCAGCTAGATAAATTTGATGGTATCCAGATTTTAAGTCCGAATGCTTGGCATTGGGTACCGGTCGGCAATGATTCGCTCGCTTAACAAATCGAAGCCTATTATGGCATCAAAAGTATCAAGTGTATCTAAATGAAAACGGGGCATTCTTTCCGAAAATTCTCATGAAGCATTTTTATTTTGCCTTGATAAGGCATTTTTCTTTAATTTTACTGGACACATGTATGGAGTTCACAGTAAATGGGGTGTCGACAAGTGTTATGTTTCTTAACTCCTTTACGGGTTTTACATAATTCTTTGCCGCCCCAGTGTTGATTAGAATTTTTAGTGTTCTACCAGCCAACTGTCGCTCGACAAACGGCAGTTGGGAGCGTTCTCTAAAAAATTTAGCAAATTATTGTCCGGTATGGAGTCGTTCTCATCGCTAGCCTCTGCGACGGCGGACTCTGCCATACGCGCTTATTGTTGGTCTTGGGCCGAGTCTTTTTGAGAAATGTTGTTAACATTCTGGCGACTCTGTCCAGTCATACGCTCTGATGCGTTCTGTCTCTTTTGAGATTCGCCGTACCGCGGGTTTTACCCCAAGCAGTCTGCTGTCTCAGTTTGGAAACTGATGGATCAACATCCATCGGTTGTGCTTGGTCTTGGGCTCGAATTTGTTTACTGTTTGATGTTGGTCCCTGCTCACCCTGTTGGGGTCTGTTTTGGACTTGTTTTCCTGTAAAATGGGAGTTTTTCTCAAAATGTTTTCCCTGTCTGGGCATTGAGCGATTCCCTTGTTTGTTATTTTCCCCTGGATGGCTCCTATCTTGAATGCAATGATTGCATAGAAATTTAGCACAGTGTTATGTGAGGTAAGCACTGCGCGTGCGGCACCACAAACTTTATTTTTTAAAATGATCACTGCCTGGTACTATGTTTCACTCCCATAGTATCCCTTGTAGGCTTGATAAGCCCCTATGGCTGATTGTCTCCAAGACACATATTCTTCATGGTCACCATTAAAATTCGGCACCGATTTCGCAGCGTCGAGTCTAACCTCACATCTAATGCTGGGGTCAATTGTTACGCTTTCGTACACCTGTACTTGGGGAGCTTCAATTCTAAATGAGTTCACTTGGTTTTTCAGATGTTCGAGTTCGGCGTGTATCTGGCCTCTTATGCGTTGTTCTTGTGCGTTAAGCGCGGTGCTGACTGCGCTCTCTATTATAACTTTTAACGTTTGTGGATCCATTTCGGTTTGATCGAGTGCTTGAGGCCTAGATTGTACTATAATATCTTCGTCGCTATCAGATTCTTTTTTAATGTCCCTATAGGACCAACTCATTGGCACTTGTTTAACACAGTGTCTTAGCGAATTCAATCTAACAATATAACCGCACACATTCAAACTCACAATTAAATTCAATGCAAATAAATTCAATGCAAATTAGTCACAAGATCACTTTATGCTGCCACTTTTATTATTATTTTTATATTTGTTTGGTTTCAAATTTATATATTATAATTTGTCGTTATTTTTTCCGAACAGTCACTTACACGTTGGTAGGGTGTGGATTCTTAGAGGGTAATCCAATTCCGGTTGGGCGCCAGTTAAGATGTTGGATAAGTCCACTGGTTCCTGTTAGGGGTTGCCGTTGGTGGGATCCAGCTTATGGATTTATTTATGTTGATTAGGATGAGATACGATTAGGTATCTGAATCACCGTCCTTGTGGATCAGCAATATATTAGAGATTATAATTTGTGTTACGGCCAAGTGCCGGAGTTATGTGTCTTTATTGTTAAAGGGTTATACAAAAACTGAATATGTTGAAGAAAATAAAAGAGAACTAAACCTAGGTACATAAATGGGAATATGAATCTAAAGCTAAATACTTAAGAAGTAAATGTGTAAGGCGTATGGTCATGCTATGGGCTCTTGTTCAGATGCTGTGTCAGCATATTTATGTTTATATGGAATTCGTCACATCGACGTTGCAGCTGCACAGATTGTTCTAAGACTTAGTGCGGAGGCAGTGCGTTGATATGTTTGTTAACTTACATACATAGGTAAGTTAACAATTCAATTCGCTCACCGGTGTGCTTTATATTGCAGGGAACATACAAGGTTGTTATTAATAAAATGATGTCGTAAGACAAATTGTTTAGCTACTGATGCTTCTGCATTAAAATAATTAAAGGTTTTATGCAATTATTTGTTTAATTTTATGTTGACGTAGCATGTTCTACTTATATTTTCCCTAAGGACGTCATCGATAGCCCTCTGGAAAATACTGGGAGCATTTTTGACACCGAAGGGGTCTGCAGAATTCATACTTCCCATTATTGACAGAAAAAACAGTTATCTCCCTGTCTTTTTCAGCTAGTGTTATTTGATGAAATCCCGATTTAAGGTCCAATGTTGTAAAATATTGGGCCTTTCCTATGTCCGACAGGATTGTTGAAATCATTGAAATTTCTTTCCCTGCAACTCAATTCATCAAAACACTAACAAAACATTCAAATTATTTCTCTTTTTACTAAAAATTTTTCTTCTTGTGTGTGTATTAGGGGTGTTCTTATTTTCAAAAAATTGAATTTTACCAAGTGCCGGGCATTTTTTTTTTCCTTTTAGTCTAAAAAAAATCTCAAAAAAATTTGGGGCCGATCGGATAATGTTTAATGGGCGCGGAACTCATCTAAAGTTTTCAGTGTGATGCTCCCATATAAGCATACATAGCACCATACAAATATCATAAGAGTGAGCGAGATGGCATGATAGGAAATACAATTTTAGTACCTTGTTAACAGTGTTGATGATATTTTACAAAAAGAAAAGAAGAATAGAAACAAATGTTTCTTAATTAATATTTTTAACGTAAACGTATCGTGTGTAGCTCCACGTCACAGTGTGCGGACGTGTAAAACTAATTGCCCTGAAGACGACCACCGATGAGTGGTCGAAATATATCGGAACGAAATTAAGAACAAACTGTGTTTTTTATTTTTGTTTTTATTCCCACAACATCTGACCTCGAGCCGGCAAAAACATTCAACTTTAAACAACAAAAAGGTCGCAAAAATCAACATGTAAATTTTTATTATTATCACTGACTAGATCACTTTTTTTTGCAGTGGGGTATTTTTTTTTATAAGCTTCGTTGTTTGTAAGAACTCTGTTGTACTCCTGCATAACTGTGACTCCTCTTTCGGCCATATCATTTACCACAAGAAGATCACGGCAGTATCATAAACCTTCCTCAAATTCACATGTTTGCTTACAGTTCGATATATCCAGTTCAAAAAATATTTGTGGTAGCTAAGCTTTCAAAGTCAGACAAGGAGTATTTTTGAAAGTCCACCAAATTAGAAAAATGCCTATTATTTTTCAGTTGAACATTTGGTTTCTTTAAGTTAAGATTGCTAACCATTCGGATTATTTCTTCGGAGGAGACATTGGAGTCAAAAAACGCCAGAGCTATTAAATCTTCGGCAAGGTACCATAAATGATTGCTCATTTTTTTCAATAGTATAGCCGAGGTTTTTGCGTCAGTATTTGCATATTTTATACAATTTTTTACATGGTTCAGATTATGGAAAGGAGCTTCAATAGCGTTTGTACACTTAAACCATGCTTTAATATACATTTTCACCAAGAAAATGCAAACATCACGGAAACCATTTTCTTCCTTTTTTGTTAGCTGAAATTGATGTCTAAATAAAAATATCTTCAAGGAATATATGGCTTTGGACATCCAGCGAGCCATGCCCGTTGGTCCAGGAGTACGAAAAGTATATTGCTTTACACCAAGAAAGATTAATGCTAGCTGAAAGCACCAAGGCAAAATTTCGTGAAGTCCTGGCGTTCTGCTCCACAAATTTGGACACGAATTGTTTCACCGGCAGCGCCACTTTCGAATTTATCCTTCTTGAAATTTGAGAATGATTTTAAAAACCTTTCAAATATCGAAACTCCTGTGGAGCATAGCTTTATTTCAAATACGCTTCGCAATATGATTTCGAACATAAGGTGGCGGCAGGGTAGGTTTATTAGACTGCGTCCAAACTTTTTTTCAAATAGTACTGCTGCTCCTGAAAATCTGTGTATTTGCATCCGTGGTGTCATAGGACAAACCATTGAATTGGTCAACTAAATTCCATTTGACTAGCCTGTCAAAAACTGCCTTAGCAATATTTTTGACAGTTGAAGACTCCACTTTTGGTGCACCTAGGAACTTTGAAGTACCGTTGTAGCTAACTAGAACTGCTATGCGTGCAACCTTACTAGAACCGACTAAATCTGTCATGAACTTTCTGTCAAAATGCACTTATGATAAGTTATGATAAGATTATTGGTTTAAAATTACTGAAAAAATTTGTATTATTACTTTGTCCCTAATTTCAGCAGAAATTTCTGTAGATTGTTTTATATGTGATCTAGTCAGCGATAGAAATAAAAATTTACGTTAAAAATATTAATTAAGAAACATTTGTTTCTATTCTTCTTTTCTTTTTGTAAAATATCATCAAATTTTTTTGAGATTTTTTTTAGACTAAAAGGGAAAAAAAATGCCCGGCACTTAAAAAAATATTGATATTTTTTTTTCCCCATACAACTAAGAACACCCCTAGTGTGTATGCATGTGCTCTGTTTGATTTGATGATGACGTAGTAGGCAGCAAGCAGCGCTGCCGGCAGCGCTTAAACCGATTTGATTCAAATTTTGGGATCTGAGATTTTATATCAAATACTATCATATTGGCATGGGGATACTCCAATTTTTGCCAAAATGTTTGTTCTAGAGCTACATGATATAGTAGTCCGTCCTCTGCAAGGGTATAAAAATGGTAATCCGATTTTGATCAAATCTGACATAATCACTTTCAGCTTCATTTAACTAAAAAAAATTTTTAGTTTTAGGGCAATCGTCTAAAAAGTAACGAAGTTATTCATAAAAGTCACTGCTATATGATATAGTCATCCGATCTTGATAAATTTTGGTACAGTCATTAACAGGTGTACATTACTAGCAATTATGACAAATTATGGGAATCAGTTAAATAACAACAAAGATATTGAGAAAAGTCACGGTTCGTGAGCTTGCTATTTGTATAACAAAAATAAATAAAGTTAGTCGTCCCGCCGACTTCATTAGCATAACATATGCTATCTCGCTCACTCGCGCTGCCACTAGCACTTTTGTTTAATTTGCGTGAAAAATTTCAAGTAAAGTTGATTATCAACTTTGGTGAGTCTAGTTCTTATAGCCTCTGAAATCCAAGTTTTCATGCGGACAGACAAAATCAAATGGTAGAAGAATTGTCATTGTAGGTTAACACTAAATAGAGTTTTTAGCAATCCATTTAAAAACGTTCACACGGACATGGTTAGATCGATTCGACTTGATGGTGTTCAAGAATATACATTATGGGGTCGGAGAAGCTTTCTTCTGCCTGTTAAATACATTTTGGCGACTTTTATATTTCACCCTATGGGGGCATGGTATAAAAATAGGATTAAATAGCAGTCTATTTACGTCCTATGGTAAGATTCAGCATAGTCTGCATTTAGTTCTTTCATTGAAATTATAAAAAACGTTTATTCGCTTAGGTGGAAAGATTCTCCGCAAGATTTTGGAAAAGTGACCAGTTTGCATTATAGGGTTGTTGACATTGTTATCGTCAAAAAAATTTATATAATTTGGATTGTGGTCGAGCCATTATTTAACTTCATTAAAATTAATTTACAAATTAGAAAACAATGTCTCTTCTATTGTTGTTCGTTTGGTAACACCAGCTGCGGCGGCAGCTATAAAAGTCACGTTTGGTAAAAGTGTTCGTGTAGTGCTGCCAAGCTTTTGAATTTTAATTGTTTCAGTATGAATTAATGTGAGTAAGGTGATTGTAAATTTTCATATTTCCCTTTAAATTCAATTTAATTTTGATTTGACTACTTGCTGTAAAATACCTCAGTGAAGGAGGTATATGTATGTGCATTTTTCTTGTACTTGTATTGTTTTTAAATCTTTCCGAACATTGATTTGGATAATGCATGATTTTGCATGCATACTTACATATAATATAGGTATGTACATATTCCACGAATTGTCTTTGGACTTCATTCTTACATCAAATTTGCGTTCCAGATGGTCGGTTTCTTGTGAAATAAGTATATGTGCATTCTGCGAATAGTGTGCTTTAATGTCAAGTGAAGCGTTCAAGAGTACACAAGACAAATTCTTTCCTAATTATAAAGTGAGCAAAACGATTTAAGTTCTGTTTGAGCTCAACAATCTTGTCGCTAATTTGATATTTCGTTAGAATGACTCGTGGATCACATTTGTCGTAGAAGGACCAAGGTCTGATTCTTGGATTGGCCGAAGCTGAAGAAAAAAAAGCATATATTGCTTCCAGAGTCAACAGGCATAGAAATACAGTGGCCAATTTCCTCAGAAACCTAGAAAAGTACGGAAAAAATAAGCGGACTGGCCGACCTATCGAAATTGATATTCGCCGCAGGAGGCAAATTCGACGGCTGGCCGTGGAATCAAACGTCAACTACAACTGAATGTGTCCAGTATAAGAGTTAACCAGATTTTACAGGAGAACGACACGGTAAAATATGCTTCCCGTGAGGCTATGCCTAAGCTATTAAAACGTCACATAACTGCTCGCCTAGCATTTGGCGAAAAATATAAATTTGGGTCCGAAGAATTCAAAAACGTTTTTTTTCGGACGAAAAAAAGTTTAATTTAGACGGGCCAGACTGTTTCCAAAAGTATTGGCGGGATATTAGGCAACCAGGAGGAGGATCCTTGATGATTTGGGCTGCATTTGGTTATACAGGAAAGTCTCCACTATGTTTTATACCCATGAAAACCAATGCAGAACTATATATAGAACTGTTAGACACAATACTCATTTAGTTTGCTGGAGACCTATACGGGATGACTGGATTTTCCAGCAGGACAACGCACCAATTCATACTGTGCGGAAAACCAAACCATTTTTTACCGATAGAAAAATACTTGTTTTAGAATGGCCTGCGATCAGTCCAGACCTAAACCCGTTTGAAGATCTATGAGGAATATTGTCACGCAAGGTGTACAGGAATAACCGCCAATTTGATACAGTTAAGGACCTAAAAAGGCACTAATCGATGAATGGGATAAAATTGACCTTTCAACACTATAAAACTTTGTAAAATTCAATGGAAAATCGGATTAATCAGATGCTTGTTAATAAGGGAAAACATATTAACTATTAAATAACAAATTTGATTCGATAAGACAACAATCAATTTAATTTTTCTTCTCTTTTTTCATTTTGCACATATACTTCTTCATATGAAATGAACTTTATTAGTTAAATGTTTTAAGTTTCTTGGGGATAAATAAAAAAAAATATACCTTTTTTTAAAGAATTCAATTGTACTAAAAAATGTAAAAAAACTGAAATTTTCATTTAGTTTATATTGAGTTTTTGTTAAAAAATTGCAATGCACATATGTATGTATACTTCTTAGAGTGTTAGGCATGACGCGTGTGTTATTTGTTGCCTGTTTCGTTACCCAAAGTATAGTCTTCAGCGGAGCAATTAGTGACAACTTTGTTGGGTGTCAAAGTCTACCAAGGGGAAGTGCAGGTATCCAATCACGAATTTAAGATATGTTGCAGAGGCTGTGTAAAGTTTGTCGGCGCACTTATCCATTTTTTCCTAATAAACCGCGTTGGTAACAATAGCTTTTAGGATTAGGATCCGTAACTCATATCCCCCGGGAGACGTACACGTTCGCCACCTCTTATGCGTATAAGCCGAACAAGATCTATGTCGCTTTGCTGAGATAACACCCATGAAAAAATTTATCGCTGCTTTGTTTTCTCTATCTATCTTTTTCTAGCATGAGATTATCGGCTGCACTCATTTTTTTGATTTGAAGCACAATTTGATGAATTTACATTTAAAGCAGTGTAAAGCAACATGCGCACAAAGGCAGGTGCACACATACAACTTTTTTGGCTCTCTCTGTGCCGCGCTCTGCTTTAATGACTTACAGTTGTGTTCAAAATAATAGCTGCGCAGTAGATGCTAACAGAGACTCTAAAAATTTTCGCATACTCCTTCTTATAGATTCAGTTTTTTGGCTTTGTTTTTCTACATTGGAATATACACATAGATTCGTGTAGCGCTGCGTCTGTGTGTGTGTATGTATGTGCTCTGTTTGATTTGATGATGACGTAGTAGGCAGCAAGCAGTACTGCAGGCAGCGCTTAAACATCAGATTCAAATTTTGGGATCTGAGATTTTATACCAAATACTATCATATTGGTAAATTTCATGGGGATACTCCAATTTTTGCAAAAATGTTTGTTCCAGAGCAATATGATATAATAGTCCGATCCCAAAAATTTTCGTACTTTATTTCACCCGGGTAATAAAAAACCCCCAAAAAAAATTTCATCTCGATAGCTCAGTATGTACGTTGCCCAGAATATACGGAATACCACCCTAAGGACCCGCAAAACGGTTAAGCAATATAACATGATTTGGGCTTGTTTCTCATATAAACGACTTGGGTCGATTCATAAGATTCATGGGAATACGAATCGAAATATCTATATGGACATCATAAAGAAGGTTTAGCTCTCCTATATCATGTGGAATATGCCCATAAAATTAACATATCAGCGGTCCAACGACTCAAAACATAGAAACAAGGTCGAAACCGTTGTTTTCAATTTGAAGGAATCGATGTAATGCCACGGCCAGCTCAGCCGTTGGATTGGTAACCCATTCAAAATATATGGGGAAACATTCAGAGAAGCGTCACAAAGAAAAAACCATTCAATAAAGCTTAACAAAGTTATTCAAGAAACACGCCAACAGATCCCAGTTCAGCATTAATGGAATCAGTGCGGCCCAGATGACAACCTATTGTCAATAATTGGTTCAGGACTATGAGACAAAGGTGACCTGAATTTGAAGTTTCGAATAATTTGGAATCGACAGATTTTAATTCTTAGTTGTCGCTGCTATTTTTATGAACAGCTCAAAATGTCCTTATTTTACTATCTTGCTTATTTCTGAAAGTGGGGGGGCTGATTGTTAGGTCCAAAATGGTAGTCATTTTATTATAAATAAATATAGTTTATACATTTAAACCAGAGGGCCGGGGCTAACTTCGACCGCGACGAAGTTTGTATACTCTTGCAACTTTTTTGGTAACTCCTTCCTTTCCTATACCCATCAAAGTGAAAAAACGTTTTACCTAAAAAGGATAATGGTTGCGAAAAAATGGCCTACAATTTTAGCATAGGAAATAACGAAGTTATTGATCAAAGTCACTGTTTTCCACCGATAGTTCCTGTGGGAACTATATGATATAGTCACCCGATCAGAAAATAACAAAGTTATTTAGAAAAGTCACTGTTCGTGACTTTGGCATTTGGATGGGAGCTATATGGTATAGTGATCCGCTCCAGCTGAATGTGAGATATACAACCTGTGCACTATATACAAGCCTACATGCAAAATTTCAGCTCTGTAGCTCTTACGGTCTACGAGGAGTTTGCGCTGATCCAGACGGACGGACGGACACGGCTTTTTGAACTCGTCTCGTCGTGCTGATCAAGAATATATATACTTTGTATGGTCGGAGATGCTTTCTTCTATGCGTTGCACACTTCTGACGAAAATGAATATACCCTTTTTGAAAGGGTATAAAAATATTTGTGAGTTTGTGGTTATTTTAATAGGATTTATCAACTTTGAAGGCAAAGCTTAAGGGCGCTGCTATTTTTTAAAACAGCTGTATATGTATAAATAGCTAAAAACAGCCCTCGTATCGAGGAACATTGTTCTTCCTAACTTCATTTTGTTTTTAAGTCAATATAATAAACAAATTCTAAGTAAACTGCGAGTATAGCAGAAAATGAGTTTGGAACATAAACATTCCCAAAATAAATATTACGATAATACGTTCAATACATAGCGTGAAATAATATATTAAAGGTGACAAAAAAATTAATTGTAAAGTTAAATAAATTTGATTTTGTCAAAGACTACTAGCTAGAGACACCGAATTTAGTATGTATACTGGTTAAGTATGCGCGCCGATTTCGTTTGTTATAAATTTTACTATGCCCACTTCCGCGATGTGATGATTATGATTATGCCACGGCTACTTTCACCTCCATAATTTAGAAAAAACCAATTGGCCTTCGCAATTTTTGGCTATTAAAATCAATTGAGCACACTAAATAGTGTTATTATTATTATTGCTTAGCGAGATAGCATGAAAAAAGAATTAAAAATACACACATACGTTGAAATGTAAAATATTTTTTCGACTTAATTTTCTTCTAATTTTCTTTTTTGTTTTTGGCAAAGAGACTTTGGGATTCATTTTATGAAAAATCAATAATCCAAAGTGAATAGGGATTTCCGATGCGGAAGAAATAACCCAGTCTTCATTCGTTGAATTCAAAATATGAACTGATTTTATTGGAAAAATCTTAAACTCTAAGAAGCGACAATTGTTCTTAAAAAATACTTATTCTAATGCCCCACGTCTTCGGGGTTTGGAATTTGTTTATATTTCATGCTCAGCGCTTGGCGACTTAAGTGTTAAGTGTCGACAGAGTGCGGATGCATGTTTGTTTGGTTTTAAGCAATACTTGCCATATGAATCTTTATGACATATTTTTGTTTATGTTTTGTTTGTGTATATTTCTTTGGTCAATCTGATTTGGTGAAGCCATTTCAGCTGACCACGATGTTTAATCTTAAACATTCTGCAAAGGGCCGCCAAATGCGACGTTTTGGATTTTATTTTTATAGTTAGTTAGTTCTCTTATTATGCAAATTATTATTAATATTATCATTAGTAAGATAACTATTGTTAGAGAAGCATGACCAGTTACATAATGGACGTTCAACCTAGTCAATCTAATGTTCCTTTACGATTGTCACTGATTTTTCTTCTTTTTGTAATATTTGGAATTTTACCCAACAATTTCTGTTTCGGGATATCTACCCATTCCTGATGTGCATTACTGTGCTGACTTCTAGCCTTTTTATAAGGTGGGGAATTAAAAAAATAACTACCTTTACTTTTTGAATTCTTCCAATGTGATCTTCGCTCCATCATTTTTAAATGTCGCTGATTGCTAAAATATGATTGGTTATTCTGGTTACCATTAAATGTTGTCTTTTCATAATTATTTTGCCATATCTGCCTTTTTGGCACTATAGTTTCTGACAATTTGTTACCGGAATCTATTTTGATATTATTTTTTAGATAATCATTATCTAATTGACCCATTGCCTTTGGAATATTTTCGTTTTGTACTGGCTCTGGGATATATACCTTTTCTTCCCCAATTTTCACTTTACCTCCAATGTGAGGTCCTGCCGGGGGCCATAAATTTATTTCTTGAGTTTTCTTGTTGTATTTCTTTGGAGTTGTGTTGTTTTTATTTTGAAATTTACCTTTCCTCTCCTCCCAACGTTGTTCAAAATCTGTGACATCTATTGTTGCTGCCACTACAGATTTAGTCTGATTTGATTTGGTGCATCCCGAGACGATCCAACCAAATTGAGTATTTTGGCCCAGCAGGCCATCAATCTTTGTAATTCCCCTTTTTAAGATTTGGGTATATACGTTTACTCCCATTATTATATCAATCCTACCAGGTTTATTAAAGGTAGGATCAGCTAGCACGTAAGTTTGCCATTTCGACATATTCACGTTTGCTATTTTTAATGGAAGAGCTTTCATTAAATTTGGCAACACAATTGCCTCAACCTTTAAATGTCCTTTCCAAGGATTTCGCGTCTTTACATCTATTTTTACCTTATATTTTGATTTATTAGATTTTATTGAGGACACGCCACTTATTTCTGTATATTGTTTAATTTTAGGTAATTTTAATATTTGAGCGGCCTCTTCAGACAACATGGTGCTCTGTGAACCACAATCAATAAGGGCTCTTAGAGTCTTATATCCTCCATTTGCATTTCTTACTTGTATTACAGCTGTGGCCAACAGTGTTGGTTGTGCGGTTACACAAGTATTAACTCCCTCATGTGTTTCTTCAAAATGGAGTAAAGTATGGTGTTCCTTACTGCACAATGAACAGACCATTTCATTAGTGCAAACCTTGTTGCTTGAATGGTTCAAGCATCTTATGCAAAGCTGCACTTTTTTGGCTGTTTCATACCTTTCAGTAGGTGTCAATCCTTTAAACTTATAGCATTTATATGCTTTGTGCCCGGCAATTTTGCAAATCGGACATTTATCTTCAACTTCCTTATAATTTAAAACAGTTTTTATCGGTTTTTTCTCTTCTTTGCTCATGGCACTTAGCGAGCAATATCTTTGCTCTAAGTATTCCATGACATCAGATAGCATTTGAATTTGCCTTGTTTTTCTAATCTGACTCTCATACAATTGTAGAGCCTCTCTGTCAAATTTCCTTAGTAGGAGTTGTGCGAATATTACGTCAACTTCATCGGACAAATTTGCTTTTATTTTAATTAAGTAAACTGACTCATTAAGTATGCCAATCACTCCTTTAACACATTTTGCGGAATCATTGTTGATCATCGGTAAATCAACGATCCGACTTAATTGTTCGGAAAATACCCTCCGATTATTTTCATACCGCTTGGTTAACATTTCCCATGCGGCACTATAATTGTCAGCTGAACCTGACAATAGATGGGCTACCATGCTCCTTGCTTCGCCCTTTAACGCGGATTTTAAATAATTGAATTTAAGAGCAGGACTTAGATCCTCTCTTTTTTCAATCAGTTCCGCAAATAATTCCACAAACAGGTCCCATTCTCTAGGTTCCCCAGAAAACGTGGGTACCTGTATTTTCGGCAACACCGGTAGTTCGCCTCTCACGGTTACATTCTCAATCTTACTTTCCTTCTTGTTTATTTTCATTTCTAACACTGATACAGAATTCCGAACATCGAATTCTAACTCCTCCATAGTATTTTTAGATTTGCGTCTTTCAACACAACCTGGCACGCCTGTACTTTCTCCCATAAATAATTGATCTTATTAATATATATTATGCATGCCTCATTGCCTGTTGAATTATTTATAGTGCGTAAATCTTTGGTTATCCTATCCAAATATTCCTGAAGCTGTCGGACTCTATCCATAAATATCTCCTGCTTATCACTATCGTTTTCATGACTGGAGGTCGCATTCCCTCGCGACTCTCCTTTGCTATCCTCAAACATTTCTGACATATTCGCTTCTACTTCAACTAACGCTGACTTACTAGTGCCTGGTTTTTCCTACTCTCCTATAGCTATTATTTTGGCAACTATCTTTAACATTCCTTCATGTATTTTCTCTGTGAAATACTGATGATCAAAATTCCCTTGCTGTAGCAATTTGTTATGATTAGGTAACCATCGATTCCTAATCTCTTTTACTTCCTCGATCACCTTGCTAGTTATGCTTCTGGGATCTAGTGCTTCTAATTGCCTTATCCTGGTATGCAACTCTAACTGCTTCCCTAACAACTTTTCTGTTTTGTTAAGAAACATTTTGTATGATGTATGTAAATATATTTTTTTAATTTTCTTTTTATGTATTTACTTATATGAATGTATTTTTTTTTTATATATATCTTTATATTATTATTGACCCTTCAACGGGCATCTTGCTTATAAATAAATTGAATTTTTTTTTTTTTAATGAATTTTATATTTTTACTTTCCCTACTCGATCATCGCAGTGATCTCCTGTCTATTTGGCGTATGGCTTTACGGGCCACACTCTAGACCGAGCAACGCAATTATTGCCCAGTTTAACAGAGTAACATATTTCTTTTTTGCAAACAATTTTAATTTATGATGTATTTTATTGTTGGGCGCTCTTTGTAGCGCTACCGGTCCTACTGCATCCCTGGTCTAGCTTGTCGCGCTAGACGGTGCCGGTGCTGGTCTTCGCACAGGCTGTTGGGGCGCCGATGCTGGCTTCTCAGATCTCTTGGCTCCGGGTCTAGCTTGTCGCGCTAGACGGTGCCGGTGCTGGTCTTCGCACAGGCTGTTGGGGCGCCGATGCAGGTCTTCTTGACACAAGTGTACTCGCAATATGGCGAATATAATGGTCCAGGGCAGTCTGCCGGGCACTTCTTCTCTGGTGTGGTCTGGATTATCTTCTTGGGTTTCAGATTTCCTTTTTTTTTTCAGACCATGTGTGTCTATTCCGCCATGTGATGATTCTACTTCTTTTTTATCGTTGCTCAGCTGTTGTTGTCCAGGGCCTATGGGCTCAGGCGGTACCGGTGCCGGTCCTCGCACCAGATTTTCTCGTCAACTATCTTGTTGCTCTGCTGCTGTTTGTAGTTGCCGACTTGCAACTACATACATATACACTTTTAACTTTAACTTTTTTTTTTTTTTTTTTTTGATATTAGGGCTTCGAATACGCCACACACCACGCCGCCGAAATTATTGCAGTTGCTCGACTAGCCAAACTGCCTTTATTTAACTCGGTCGCACGCACTTTTTATTTATTTTATTAAGCAATATTTTGCTTTTTTGTTTTATACTCTGTCTCTTACCACTGGTGGGGGAGAACAGAGTTATTTTATTTTTTGTAACCTTTAGCTGATCTTAGCATTTACACTTGCATAAGAATTCAGACTTACAGGTACTGATTCATCCTCTGAGTCTCTTACCACTGGTGGGGGAAAACTACAGAGTTCCTTTTTTTTCGAAGGACCAAAATGATTAGGGATTTCCGATGCGAAAGAAATAACCCAGTCTTCATTCGTTGAATTCAAAATATGAACTGATTTTATTGGAAAAATCTTAAACTCTAAGAAGCGACAATTGTTCTTAAAAAATACTTATTCTAATGCCCCACGTCTTCGGGGTTTGGAAATTGTTTATATTTCATGCTCAGCGCTTGGCGACTTAAGTGTTAAGTGTCGACAGAGTGCGGATGCATGTTTGTTTGGTTTTAAGCAATACTTGCCATATGAATCTTTATGACATATTTTTGTTTATGTTTTGTTTGTGTATATTTCTTTGGTCAATCTGATTTGGTGAAGCCATTTCAGCTGACCACGATGTTTAATCTTAAACACAAAGTATAAAAAAGAAATACACTCGGCGTGCATTTTCAGAGCATTTTGTACTAGGGATTCCAGGAAGACAGAAATAAAATCCAATCTTAATTCATTGAATTCAGGACCTAAACAGATTTTATTTACAAAAGTTTTGACTTTAGGAAATCTTAGCCTCTAGGAAGTGACAATCTTTCTTTGAAAGTCTTATTCTAATGACCAACGTTTTTGCCGGTTAGAATTTATTTTTAATTTATGCTCTGCATTCCCCACTTGGCATCCAGCAATTGTCGTATTCTAAACCAGTTTATATTCTATAAATATTTTTCACATCGTGAAAAACTGCTGAAGCCACTTCAGATGATTACTATGTTTAATCTAAGCAAGCATTTAAAATAAATCTAAAATATCAAAGAAGCTAACTTCGGCAATGCCGAAGTTTTTATACCTTGGGTATAATTTTTTACATTTTAAAATTTGTTTCCCTGCAACTCAATTCATCAACACACAAACAAAACATTCAATTTATTTCTCTTTTTACTCCAACTTTTTCTTCTTATTCCATCATTCCCCAAGCAAAGCAGCACACGCATACACATACAGTTCGTGTAGAGCCGCGTCTGTGTGTGTATGCATGTGCTCTGTTTGATTTGCTGATGAACAGCTTGAACCGAATTGTATTGACTGTAATTTGTGTTCTATTTATCCGATCAGATTCAAAATGGGATCTGAGATTTTATATCAAATATATAATATAATATTGGTAAATTTCATGGGGATACTCCAATTTTTGCAAAAATGTTTGTTCCAGAGCAATATGATATAATAGTCCGATCCCAAAGATTTTCATACTTTATTTCACCCGGGTAATAAAAAGGCCCCAAAAAAATGTCATCTCGATAGCTCTTAAGATGGCTGAGTAAAACGCTGAGCAAAAATATCAAAGAACATAACTTCGGCTGTTTATATACCCTTGCACTCCCTGGCCATAATATTTTAACATGTTACAAACTCATTTTCTGTATCTAATTTCGTCAATACGTAAATCAAGAATATAAATACGTTATGGGTGCGGAATCTGACATATTTTAAAATATCCTCTGCAAGGGTATCCAAAATCACACCTTTAGTCATAAGCTAGGCGATATGGCAAAAATGTAGATTGGCTATGTAGATTCTAGTTTATATTATTTTATGCGACTCCCCGTTCCACGCCCGGAAATTTAAAAGCTAGAGCCACCAAACTGTATGAAAACTCGTGTAGCCTGCGCGCACTTCTCGGTTATTTAAAGAGACAAACATTTTGTATCTTTAAATATTTGGATGTTTTGAATACATGTATATAAAATTTATTTTTCAGCTTTCCGAAAATCGTATTCATGACAAAATAAATACTTTTGTTCCCCCTCTGCTAACATATTGACTGTTAAGAAATTCGATAAAATGATAGTTGGAGAACATAGTAGGAGAAGATAGTAGATAAAACGATTTGTGTTCGAGAACATAGGTTGACGACCGCATTAGTATGTAGATACACAGCTTAAAGTAAAGTGTACTTCAGCAGTTTTTGTCAATTGTGTGGCTAAATCTGTAATATAATTGTGTTAAAACTTTTCTGAAAACAAATATTATTCGCATAGGGCTTGGATTTATTAAGAGAGGAATATAGCAAAAAGAAAAATTGGCTATTGTACTACACACAAACTGCTGCTATCTTTTTGGATTATTGTAAAAGAGATTGTCTTAAATAAAAAATGAACAATTCGTTAAACAAAAGTCTGGACTTGGCGGATCTTTTGGGGACAAACTGGCCCTCGCATGTAGGAGGGGTTGCAACAATCTTAAACAGGGGCCAAATCGGAACCAAGCAGAATGATGGTCTAAATTCTTTAAACATCTCTCCTAGCGTGACAGTGAATCAAGAATCTATGCGTAAGTATGTGAAATCAAAAATGTATTTACCTAACGATAAGTTATAATAATTAAACTTAAGAACGTTAAACTTTTTAAACGTAAAGGATTGTAATAATAATAAATTTATAGTTGTGATAAAGTTTTTTAAAACTATTAAACCTTTAAGAAAATAGTAAATTAAATAAAATTGAAAGCGATGTACACCATTCTTAACCGATGGTGCGAAGAAAGTTGGAAGAAAAAGGTATAATTTTTGAAATTGGAGTGGCTTGCATAAAGACTTAACTCCTAGCAAAATTTATGAAAGTGTACTTTCGAGTTGTGGTGCGCCACTGTCAGGGTTTTATTTATATATATACCTATTTCAACAGTGCTATTCTCAGTCTTAGCGATGAATGATATTTATACTATTGGTATTATAGGGTCTATAGCAAAGTGATAACTAATACTAGAATTTAATGCTTCTTGAATTAGATATACATACATACATGCTTTCCTTATCTTGTGTGTTGCATACGATTAAAAATCTAGGCCTGTTCCGAATGTGCGGCACTTTTGTTTCTTAACAACAGATATCGAAAACGGAAACGTTTAATAAAACAATAAAAGTAACCGTACTAACAAAATAGAATACAAACCATTTTAATTTTATTAGAGTGCGCGCTGATCCAGACGGACGGACGGACATTGCTTTTTGAACTCGTCTCGTCGTGCTGATCAAGAATATATATACTTGTATGGACGGAGATGCTTCCTTCTATGCGTTGCACACTTCTGACCAAAATTTATATACCCTTTTTGCAAGGGTATAAAAATATTCGTGAGTTTGTGGTTATTTTAATAGGATTTATCAACTTTGAAGGCAAAGCTTAAGGGCGCTGCTATTTTCTTAACACAGCTGTATATAAATAGCTAAAAATAGAAGTAATAATTTTCTCAAATATCTTAGGTATTGCGGAAAGTTTGGCAATACCACGGTAGTTAGTAATATCCGATTTGCTACCCTTTTTAAAAAGCGGAATAATAAAAGACTCCTTCCGAATATCAGGAAAGCTACAAGTCTCACTCGATATAAAGAATAATCGAGATAAAGATTTAGATAGGGAAATCGAACACATTTTAAGGATGCAACTAGGTATATTATCAGGCCAGGGTACGAAGGAAGACGTCATAGATGACAAGCTAGAGAAAATACAGTCTTCAGTAATACTAGGAAAAAACATACAATTTAAATGTGAGATTGAGAAAGGATAGGGTGTGGGATCCGAAACAGTAGTAGAATAAGTCGACTGAAAGAATTTAGCAAACAGATCTGCAATATCTGAATCATTATTAGCAGTCTGGTTATTAAGTCTGAAGGTGGAAAGTTGTAAATTAGAGCGTCTTTTGGAATAAACAAAATTGTAAAATTTTTTCAGGTTCTTATAAAATTCAACCTTACAGCGAACGATATAATTATTGTAGTATTGAGTATTTAAAAGACAAAATTGAGATTTGGCTACACAATAAGTTTTTTTAAATCTTTTAAAATATCTCGATTTAATGTGACGGAGATTAGAGAGCCTACGTGTGAACCAGACTGGTGTACTGGAGACGGTAGACACATTCACATAAGGAACGCATTTATCAATTAGAGACTTAAGAGCAGAGTAGAAAAAATTCACTGCACAATCTATATCACAGCACTCAAATAGAAATGACCAATCAAACGAGGAATTAAGGTTGCTAAGAAGATTGAAATATGTTTGACGAAAACATCTACGACGTGAAACTGAGATGTTATTAAATGAATTAGTAACGGAATTGCAAGAAAAAGTAACTTCAATGGTAGGGTGATAAGGATCTTCAGGCTTCACAAGGGGCTGTGTTTGAGATACAGAACTAACAGTGGGACAAAAACAAGATCAAGGATTCTTTTAGAAGAGTTAAGAAAAGAATTCAACTGATATAGCGGACATTCAAGTAGGCTATCAAGAAAAACATGTTGAGATGAAGGAATTAAGAAGGATAGATTTTCATCAACAAGCCAAGAAACATTGGGCAAGTTAAAATCACCTAAAACTATAAGAAAATCACGATCTTTAAGACGACTAAAAATAGTTCGCAAAGCATCAGCATGGTGCATGTAGATCATGATATCAGAAGCTGGAGGAATATATGAACAAGAGATATATAAGCTAAAGTTAGAACATGTAACTTCGACACATTTAAACTCAACATCTAAGGGGAGATCAATCGGCACAACGCTTGAACACAGATTCGAGTTGACAGCAATGAGTACTCCACTCCACTCCAGGAGTTAAGCCAAGTTTCAGAGAAAGCTAATATGTCCGCCGAAAAGGTTTGACTATCGCAGAACAATTTCGAGAGCTTGGTAAAAAGTCCTCTCACATTTTTATAATGAATGCAAAGACTAGACGTTATTAGTTTTTTGAAGCAGAAGATAAATTAGGAAGGTGGACAGGAAACGGACGGGAGCGCTTATTGGGCGCAAACTCGTATACAACTAGGCCCTCTGGCCAAAAATTAGGGTAACCACTACAGTTAGTGGAGGCTAAGGAGCATTGAGATCCGCAAGTGATTGAGAGCCAGCATGATCCTGTAATTGATCAGAGTTCCCGTGAGAGATTGATTGAGGTGCACCAGAGCTTGTAATGGGTACTTCAATCTGAAAAGAAGAGCATAAAGAGGGACAAGAAGATGGTGTAGGCGAAAGTTAAATGGGAGAAGATGTAATAGAGATTGCTGGCGACTGGTTATGAGGCAACTCAAGAGTACATTTCTTGGGCAACTTCTCAGAATGTGGAACAAATTTGAATTGCGACAATAAATGTACAGTTTGTTTAAAGAAAGAAACTTTAAACGAAGATCCCTGTACATACGGCTAAAATCAAGCTGCTGGCTGGCACAAGATGGGCAAGTCCAGCGCATTAAGCCAAGCTCAGGTTTAGACACAGACAAACCAAACAATTTGTCGTAGTCGCGGCCGTTGAGGCCAGCACATTTTAAGTAAATGAGATTATCACAGAGCCAACAAGATATTGCTATATAATGATCATCAAAACGATCAGAATGCTTGCAAGTAGGTAAACAACAAGCCACTGAAAAGCCAAAACAAAGGGCAAAATATACAAGAATATATCGAAAATTTAAATACACAGCACAAAGATAGTTATCGATAAAAAAATCAATAATTACAAATAAAACAAAGAGACAGCTAGAGTAAAAGTGCACAACACAAGAAAGAGTCCAGGAACAGTTATAAGCCAAACTTTGAGAGGCGGCCTTACAAAAGTGATTACGCGGGAGAGAAGCTGAGCACAAGCACAAAGAAGAGAGAACACAAAAACACTAGCACTGATGGTATGATCGGTGCGATGAGGGGAGCAACTGCAGAAGCAATGACAAGAGAGAAAAATATAATAATTATTACTTATTTACGAACTTATTAACGAACACGTTCGGCACCTCGTATGCGTGTAACCGAACGGCTGCCGAAGTCCTCACACAAAAAAATCAAGAGCATGAGGGTGGATTTAGTTTTCTTCAGCATTTTGACGCAAGTAGATCTATGTCGCTTTGTTCAGAGAACACACGTGAAAAAATTGATCGCTGCTTTGCTTTCGCTATCTTTTTCTTGCATCAGATTATCGGCTGCGCTTGTTTTCTTGATTTGAGACAGAATTTGACGAATTATCATTTTTTGCAGTGTAAGGCAGCATACGCACACAAGCAAGTGCACACATACAACTACATTTTTTTAGTGCTCTCTTTGTGCCGGGCCCTGAATTAAATGCACCAAACACTAATCACGAAAAAGAATTTAATTTGGAGAATTAAGGAAATAAAGCACAAGGGTGTCAAGCACAATTAAAAATTGAGAGAAAAACAACAAATATTAATAAAAACTCAGGCGCAATGCAAAAACACGACCGTCACGTCAGAGAGCAGTAGTACCAAAGTACCAACAACCGGCAATTGTAGTAGTACGTCGAAGAAGATTTCAATAGAGTCCTGCCAAGCTTTGATTAAGAAAATCCCCAACCGTATGGAAAAAGGAATAGTAAAATAAAGGTGGATACATTGGATATTAATCACATATTAAGACAAAAATATATTTTCAGTGATTTGAAAACCAATAAAATTAAGTATAACTTAGTCAATTGAAGCGTACCAAGCACGAAATTTTTCAATTTCATCATGAGTGTATGTGTAAAATTTTGGAAATTGATAGGAAAAAATCTTGAAGTAGGCGAATAAATATGGCGCCTTATATACTAGAGTATCGGGGTATTCGTCTATTTGCATCTGTAGTAGAAGTTCCACGTGTCATTGGTTTTCGTAGTCGTTTATGAACTTTACATATTGCTGCTTTAGTTGAGGATCCTTACGAAATTGTCGTTCCAATGAACTAAATCGTTGCTTAGCCTGAGACAATGTTGGATAGATGGGTGGGGTTTCATCTTTAAGTGGGTAGTTGACGATGTACATTCCATCTTGTGTGCGTGTATGTGTACATACGTCAAAAGTGTTGCTCTACTCGATCGGTGGTTTAAATTGTGGCTTTTGATGCTTGAACGTTGTCTATCTCCAAAAAAGATCCAACCATTGTGTCGAGGTCATCATCAGCATGGTAGGAAAATACTTGCATTAGGGTGTCACCAGCAGCGCTATATGAACCTGCAATGACCCAACCGCATTTTATATTAAAATCAATAGAAAGATAGATTGTTGTTACCAAATGTTGTGATCTCTCCAAAGTAGAGATTCCATAGTTGAGCCAAGCCCAGGACTACGAATCGATGACGTTAGTATACTCATGATTATCCTAGTGACTTCAATAGAGTCTGAATTGATCCGCGAATATACTTGTATTGTTAAGCGCCCTCTAGTGACTCCAGCACTATTGGCGGCAAGACTTGAAACCCTGTATCGAGTAGAATCCTACAAGTAGTTTTGTAACCCCATACGTCGATTACAGTAGCCAAAAGAGTAGGTAAAATTGCTTAGCTTCCGCAGGAATAGTTTCCAAAGTGTGATGAGCAACAGCCGGACCAGAATGCGCCAATCCATAGTTATGTGACTCTGTACATTAGAGGCGTCTGAATGTTCTACATGTATCAATGTGTGGTGCCTCAATTTACATAGGTGACAATTAAAGGTTGACTTACATTTCTTGACTTAATGATCTTTACTAAGGCAGTTGTAACATAATGTGGTTTTATAGGCAAACATGCGACGAATTCAAATCAAATTCTTTTAATGTCATGCAATTTTATATAAAATGAGACTCATTGCAGTATGAACAATATGGAGCAACTGTTCTTTGCACAGTGGTATGATGCACGATGGCTTGCCGTCGATTTTGAGCACTAGATGAAATGATAGGCTGGCACGTTTCCAACACATCGCACCGACTTTTAAGAAATTTTAAAAAATCATCGATGGTCACCTTGTAAGACTTGAGTTGCTATGTTCCGCCCAGACTTGACGTGTGTCGACATCTAACTTTATCAGCATTGGTGACGGTTATGTGTTTCACAAGTTTCAAGGCACCACCTTCCAAATATGATTTTTGGTAATGGAATTTATCTATCTCTCACGGGAACTCTGATCAATTACAGGATCATGCTGGCTCTCAATCACTTGCGGATCTCAATGCTCCTTCGCCTCCACTAACTGTAGTGCCTCATCGCAAATAATTATTTATCTCTAGCCTTGCTCCAGATACTTCTGAGTCGTCTGTGGCAGTTTACATTGGTAATATATGCCCTGCTAAGGTTTTAATTCAAAAGTATAAGTTTTCTAGGCCTCGCGAAATCTCCTCTTTTAAAATTACAGTACCAAATGAGTATTTCTCAGCTATGGTTGACCCTAATTTTTGGCCAGAGGGCCTAGTTGTACACGAGTTTGCGCCCAATAAGCGCTCCCGTCCGTTGCCTGTCCACCTTCCTAATGTATCTTATGCTTCAAAAAACTAATAACGTCTAGTCTTTGCATTCATTATAGAAATGTGAGAGGACTTCTTAACAAGCTCTCGAAACTGTTCTGTGATAGCCAAACCTTTTCGGCGGACATATTAGCTTTCTCTGGAACTTGGCTTAACTCCTCTGTTTTGGATAATGAAATTCTTTCTAATAACTTTATTTCTTATAGGCTTGATCGTGTTGGTCGTCGTGGCGGGTGGAGTCCTCATTGCTGTCAACTCGAATCTGTGTTTAAGCGTTGTGCCGATTGATCTCCCCTTAGGTGTTGAGTTTATTTGTGTCGAAGTTACATGTTCTAACTTTAGCTTATATATCTCTTTTTCATATATTCCTCCAGCTTCTGATATCATGATCTACATGCACCATGCTGATGCTTTGCGAACTATTTTTAGTCGTCTTAAAGATCGTGATTTTCTTATAGTTTTAGGTGATTTTAACTTGCCCAATGTTTCTTGGCTTGTTGATGATAATCTATCTTTCTTAATTCCCTCATTTCAACATGTTTTTCTTGATAGCGATATAGCGTCCGCTATATCAGTTGAATTCTTTTCTTAACTCTTCTAAAAGAATCCTTGATCTTGTTTTTGTCCCACTTTTAGTTCTGTATCTCAAACACAGCCCCTTGTGAAGCCTGAAGATCCTTATCACCCTACAATTGAAGTTACTTTTTCTTACAATTCCGTTACTAATTCATTTAATAACATCTCAGTTTCACGTCGTAGATGTTTTCGTCAAACATATTTCAATCTTCTTAGCAACCTTAATTCCTCGTTTGATTGGTCATTTCTATTTGAGTGCTGTGATATAGATTGTGCAGTGAATTTTTTCTACTCTGCTCTTAATTCTATAATTGATAAATGCGTTCCTTATGTGAATGTCTCTACCGTCTCCAGTACGCCAGTCTGGTTCACACGTAGGCTCTATAGTCTCCGTAACATTAAATCGAGATATTTTAAAAGGTTTAAAAAAAACTGGTTCGCGACTATGACTATGTAAATTGTTGTGTAGCGAAATCTCAATTTTGTCTCTTAAATGCTCAATGTTACAATAATTATATCGTGCGCCTTAAGGTTGAATTTTATAAAAACTCCAAAAGATTTTACAACTTTGTTAATTCTTAAAGACGCATGTTTTTTTCTAGTATTACTGAAGACTGTATTATCTCTAGGTTGTCTTCTATGGAGTCTTCCTTCGTACCCGGGCCTGATAATATAGTTACATCCTTAAAATGTGTTCGATTTCCCTATCTAAGCCTTTATCTCGGTTATTCTTTATATCGAGTGAAACTTGTATCTTTCCTTCTTACAAGGGGAAGGAAATCGGATATTTCTAGCTACCGAGGCATTGCAAACATTCCACAATACCTAAGCTATTTGAGAAATATATTACGTCTTCCCTTCAACACCTATCCAACCTTTTAGAATTGAGTACCCTTGTACACCATTGCTTTCGTAAAAAATGCCAAACTGATGTTATTTATACTGACTTTAGAAAGGCTTTCAATATCTAAACATGTTCGAATTACCTCAAGTGTCCCCCAAGGGAGTCATCTGGGCCCACTGTTATTTACCCTGTTTATAAATGATTTGCCTTTGGCCTTGGCTCATTCACGCGTGCTCATGTTTGCGGATGACGTGAAGATTTGTTATTTCTATAATCCGTCTTTCCGACAGTACTTGCAATCTGATCTCGATGCGTTCTGTGATTTGTGCCACGTTAATAAATTACACCTTAATGCCACAAAGTGGTCTTATATGCCATTCAGTTAGTTGTCTCTGTTCCTAGCTCTTTACTTTATTAAGTCTGTTCTGTTAGATTGTATACCATCATTTAAAGACCTTTCATTTAATGTTCATATATCTTCAATTGTTAATAGAACAAGCAGTCTTCTTGGCTTCATTAAACGTTGGGCCAAAGAATTTGATGATCATAGGCTCGTATTTGGCATTCTCTTTCTCCATAAACTCGTCAACGGCGATGTCATTTCTGCTAAATTACTAGATACGCTATATTTTTGTGTTCCCTCACTTCGGACCAGAAACTTTTTTCCTATTCACCTTAGTAGATGTCTGACTTACTATTCTCTTCACGAACCTATTCATGTTCTTTGCCAATCTTTTAACAACCTTTCTCACCTTATTTCTTCTCATCTCTCTGTCACTTCTCTTCGCGCTATACTTTTTAATCATCTACAGCGAAACCACTGAAAATATTCTGGACTTGGATTGGCTGCAACTTATCCCTGACCTTATTGGCTGTGAATCGGGGAATAGCTGGCACCTTGTGCAAATAAATCACCTCCATCGGGTCGTATAAAGCTTATCTACCTTCTTCAATTATTAATTATCTGCCTTTAGCTTAAGCTTTTTCGTCGACTGCTGTGTTAGTTGACGTAAATAAATAAATAAAATAAATAAAAAAAATTAAATAAATAATTCTGCCACTTTGACTAAGCATTTCAAAATATGCCGACATATCGTAGTATACCACTATATCCCATGAGGACGCTACTACTTCCACTTCATCCATTATTTCTAAAAACAATGCTTTTGCGTTTAGTTCTCTTATCGTTATTTTCTATCTTATTTTTGTTACCTTTAATGCTCACAGCATTCGAAAGTTGACAAAGCAGCATAAGCATTGCTAACACCATCATCGTTTCTATTTTACAAGGGGAACTTCAGGTACGCGAATCACCGATTTGGATGAATTTTGGATATGTTGTAGAATACCCCGTCATTTGAAGCTGTGTGGAATATTTCGGCGCACTATTCTATATTTTCCTTATAAATCGTGTTTAAAGCTATATATAGATAAATTTGACCTTTATCACTCTTACTTTATTGACCCTGCCTTTGTAAATTTCCTTAATCTTGCCCAGAGGCCACCTGGCTGTGTGACAATTTTCATCTTTGGTCAATATGACGTTGGGCCATTGCTCGGGTAGCGTTGCAAAAATCAATTTTTTCATGATGGCGAATGGAAAAAATTATATATGCAATCGATAGGGAATACTTCAGAGATTATGAATCCAAAAAATTGAAATCGTTTGAGATTCATGGGTGCTAGAGGCGCCCAAAGTTGAGACATTTTTAGTAAATGGCAATAAATGATAATTTTTACAAAAAATATAAATTTTTAAACTGAATACTGGGCGATTTCAACAATCGATTTTGGATTTGTTAATTTTTATCGGAAAAGAATGTTCTTTATTAATAGCATGTTTCATAAATTTTAATAATTACTTAAATCGTTATTGAACAAGAAGCGTTTAAAAAATACACTAAATATTGGCGTTTTTTAACTTTAGAATACATTTGGCAAGGATCAACTAGGATCAATGTTTAATTATGTACATACACTAGGCAGGCGAAATATTTACCTATCAGATGTATACGGTCCCAATATGGGATGACCTGCGACACCGATGCGTAGGCCAAAAAACTAAGGCAATAAGGAAGAAGAAGAGCGCATGCGCATTTGCCTGTAGCTTCTTTGTATTTAAATTATAACATTGCGTAATCCTGTTTTACAAATACTACCTGTTTAAATGTATATATGCCTTTCTACAATGTGAAAAAAAATGAAGTTTGGCTTGATCAGTATATGAGATTCGTGGATTCGGCGAAGGAAGATGGTTGGACTGAAAGTTGACTGAAAATGAAAATGATGAAATGACATCTTTAATAACAGGTGTTAGTCAAGAGATCATTAAAAGGTTGTCTGTATCTTAAAGGTTATAAGTTGAAAGGATGGTAAATGCTCAACTGTTGACTAAATTGTATCCGCAAAAAAACTTACCCCATCGGTACATAGGACGTAATAGAATATCAGTGTTTACCAAGTGAAGAGCTATCCGAAGAAGTACAGGAATGTAAAAACAAGGACTACAAAAGGTTCAGATACACTAATACATTAAAAACTTCTCGTGTTAGACAAAATGAAGGCCTTTTTAAAATGCTGCATCACATCACTGAGACGTCAGGGGCACAGCTTCGAGGTCTTTGGCACTCATCCTTCTTTTGTAGCGATTTTTGTTCTTCATCCCATTCGTCTTGAGCTTGCTGCAAACATAGGTTCCTAGCCGCCTTATACTCGTTACCGAGAGAGAGTATGACCTTTCTTGGGGTTTTTTATGCGTCGAATTAATCCTAAGATATATGCCACAATGCGCACAAGTTTCGGGCAGGAAGAAACCCGACCAATAAGTTCTTCGAGTGGAGAGTGGCTCGTTCCTTTTGGTACTCGTCATCTGAATTAAAGTTAGAGATTTGTGTTACTTTAGTTAAGATGTCTCTCAACCAGCCAGTCGGGACCCTTCCGCCAGAGCGTAAACTTCATGAGTTGGTCTTTCATGTTTGCTCCGGTCGGCACATCGTCCTCATAGAAATCTTTCAAAAGAATCTTGGTAGCTGTTGGATATTTATCCTTTAGGTCGATGGCAAGTTGTTTTCAAACATGAACGGCGAAAAACTGTGCACAGGCTGTTCCATAGGTTACCGTACAAAGCCGGTAATGTTGCAACTCTTCAGTTGTGTTTTCTCTCAATACAATTCGTTAATAATTCCGGTGGTTTTCAGAAATCCATATCTGCCTAAGCATTTTTATGATGTCTGCGCAAAAAACAAACTTGTGCGTGCGGAAGCGTAAACACACATCCACTAGGTTACGCTGAATACTTGGGACCACTAGTAACTCGTCGTTTAGTGATCTGTCACTCTTACCCTTATAAGATCCATCAAACCAATTCTAAGTTAGCTACCAATAACCGGATGTGTTCTGGCGGTGCAATTGTCCTCTCTGTCTCATCAAGAATGCGCATATGTTCTAGACAATGTATTTGCGCATGAACTTCGTTTACTTTTCCTTTTATCTTTCAGAAGTCGATGTTCTACAGAATAAAATCGTGATGCTGCTCCCTGAAGAGTATTTGAAAATTTGACATTTGAGTTCTTAAATGGAAACTCAACACCTTACCTTCTATTTGATTTTCGACTTTCAGATTATCAGCAGTGGACGGTAAAGTCTTCCAATTCCCAAAACCTTTGGAGCGATGAATTTATTTCCATCGTTCATAACAGAGATGCTGTTTTTGATCCTTGTTTAGCTGTAATGGAGGTGACCACCCACCCGAATATTGTGGATATTGCAATTATATTTCCATGTTTATCTAATGCTCTCTCTCCTGTGAATACAGTCCACACGTAGTCGCTACCCAAAAAAATGTCTACATGCTTAGCGCTGGTTTCCAGTGAATCAGCTAGTTTCAACTTCATCCCTTGGCAATAGAGTGGTTATCTTACCTAAAACATGAGCTGCAATATCTAGCGAATGCTTTGAGAATTTTGATTTCAACTGTACTGCGCTAACCGCTCTTGTAGTATCAGTCTTGATTGACGAAATTCCTGAGACAAGTATTCGAGATGGTCAGCGTGAGGGGCCGAGTGATCGTATGCAATGCTCCGACATATATGATTTTCTGATCCACTGATCCAGAACACTACAAGTGGTGTATGACCCCTTTTAATTCAATGAAAAAAGTAAAGCCTTGGCAATACACTCTTTGGTTTCCCTTGCGACAGTAGATGTACTGCAGAACGTACTAAATAGCTCTGTGATTCCATAGATTGGACTTCCTTAACTTGCTTATTTTCGGTAATCATAGCTACTTTGGGATTAGTGCTCTTTCCTTCGGCTTGGCGATGTAATAGCGTGTGGTGCTTGTCCCGACAATACTTGCATGTAAACTTTGACTCACATCTTGAAATACCATGGTGAGGCCTTAGACAACTGAAACACAAACGTTTCTCTTTATAAAATGAGTAGCACCCCTCCACGGAGAACGCCAAGAACTGGTCACAGTTGTATACAGTATGCTCCTATTTCAGGAACCCTTCTGTGGAAATCAATATCCGAGTAGATTTTCGACTTGTTCGCAGCGTCTCCTAATGCGTACTCTATACAACATTCTTCGAGAAATCTGAGAAAATCTGGTATGGTTGGAAGTTGCCCCTCGACTATGCGAAACCCATTTGCATTGCTCCATCGGCAATCTTTCGTAAAACTTGTACCTCTGTCAATCTTGTTGATGGCAGACGTCTAAAGGTATCAAAAAACGAGTTAAAGACATGACGAGGTCGATCATAACGTTCCATTAGGCTTTCCATTAGCCGTCTCGTACGCCTCTCCTGTTAAAGGCAAATGCTTAATTAAACTTTACTTGAGAGAATGAAATTTCAGAGCTTTATCCAGATTCACCCTGTTGTGTATCTGCGATACTACTTCTTTGACTCCATCACTGGAGACCACGACCTTAGTTGCTTTTGCTGGGTTAACCAATCTTCCTAGTTCCTTTAAATGCAGTTGTGCGGTTAAGTACTTCATATCATAATCTTCGTAATCACCCCATGGTCGAAGTACCCTTGCGATTTTTGATAATCAAACATATAATCAGTGGATTGATCAAACTCCTTCCACATCCCCTGTGCAATTCGCAGAAAGTGTAAGCAGCCGCCTGAGGCTTGACTATAACATGGTGCCTGTCAGTTTTTCCATCTTAAACTTGAGTTAAATTGCTTATCCCCTACAGAATCCAAACCCGGGTCGAAGGACCAATTTTAGGGTGATATTTAATTAAAATATAGATTCAACCATCTGATGTTTTTTGTTGGCCAATAAGCAATTAACTAAACTCAACTTGATATAGCATCAGCCAAAAAAGGTGCTGACCATGCAACTTAAAGACCAGAATAATGAAATACAAAAGATAATTTACACTCACATTTAAATCAAGCAATTGTGAATTCAGCAACCGTTTCTCATAACTACGTTTAGCTGATCGTAGCATTTACACTTGCATAAGAATTCAGATTTTGAGGAGGTGATTTAATCTCTGAGTCTCTTACCACTGGTGGGGGAAAATTGCAGAGTTTCTTCTTCTCGAAAGATTAAAATGAATAGGGAGTTTCAATACCACAACTTAAAAAGCCAATCTTCATTCGTTGAATTCAAAATATGAACTGATTTTATTTACTAACTCTTATAATCTAATTGTTAATATTTCATGCTCAGCGTTGGCTACTTGATTACGCGCCGTTGGTATAATCTAAAGTGCATCCTCAGATTGTGGATGCATGTTTTGTTTGGTTTTAAGCAATAATTGTCATATGATTCTTTATGACTTATTTTTTTTGTATGTTTCTTTTTCGTTTTGTGTGTTTCTTTGGTGCATCTGATTTGGTGAAGCCATTTCAGATAAACACGATGTTTTAATCTTTAACATTATAAATTTAAAAACTTTACTTTGAAATGTTTGCTTACGTATGTTTCATATGCCAAATATATGAAAAATATGACAAAAGTTGTGACATTAAACTATCGATGCATCGATGTTTTTTATGATGAAAATATCAAAGAAGCTAACTTTATATACCTTTGCAGTCCTTTGCAATAATTTTTTTACATTTTGAAATTTCTTTCCCTGCAACTCAATTTATCAATACACAAACAAAACATTCAAATTATTTCTATTTTGACTACACATTTTTCACAACACTCATACACATACATTTCGTGTAGCGCTGCGCCTGTGTGTGTGTGTATGCATGTGCTCTGTTTGATTTGATAATGACGTAGTAGGCAGCAAGGAGCGCTGCTGGCAGCGTTTGAACCGATTTGTATTGCCTGTAACTTGTGTTCTATTTATCCGATCAGATTCAACTTTTGGGATTTGAGATTTTGTGACCAATTTTATAATACCCTCTGCAAGGGTAAAAAAAAAAATGAATATTATAAATTATTGTATTGGCGCGAATTTTGCAATTTCTTACACCTACAGAAAAAATTTATATATTTTTTTTTTTACATGTTTATACCCTTGCAAAAGGTTATATTCATTTTGATCAGCAGGGTGCAACACATAGAAGGAAGCATCTCCGACCATATAAAGTGAATATATATTCTTGATCAGCACAACTAGATGAGTTCATATAGCCATGTCCGTCAGTACGTTCGTCTGGATCGACGCGATCTCCTAAAGTTCATCTTAATCAGCTTAATATGTCTGTTAATGACTGTTCCAAATTTGATCCAGATCGAAATTTTAGACAAAAAGTTTTTCCATTTTTACGGCTATAGGTATGGGAAGACTAACAACAAAGATACAAACTTGCAAGGGTAATCAAATTTCGGCGCAGACGAATTTAGCCCCGGCTCTCTGGTTTTTGTTTTACAAATTATCTATATTTAAATTTTTACTTAAGTCTATACTTTTTTTAAATGTAGATGATACAAATCTGGTTGGTGAAGATGCATATGAAATACCCGGAACTACTCTTACGGTTGGTTCTCTCGTTGAAGTAGCTGATTCCGAACTATCTGATGAGCTATATGGTGTCATTCGATGGATTGGATTACCTTCCGAATCGTCTAATAACATACTTATAGGAATTGAACTTGAAGATGACGTAGTGAATTTGAAACATCTTTCCACATCCAATGGAAGCTATAATGGGATTCGGTAAATGAATCATTAATTTGTGCGATATGTAGTACCAAATTTAGTTAGACCCTGAAAAATAAACTGACCAACTTTTTCTTAACTCTAATCTAATCTTGTTTTTAGGTTATTTGAGTGCAATGAGGGTCGTGCTGTGTTTGTTCCGCCCAGCAAGTGTAGCACAGACCGACGATTTATTGACATTGATAGCAGCCCTTTCGGAAACAAGATTACTAATGAATCTCAGTCTATAATGTTTGGCATCATGGATTGCCCATATGTTTTGGGATCTGTTCCGCCTTTAAGTGAGTGGCTTTATATTCATTATCAAATACGTTAAAATTAATTACAAGTTTTAACTAATTTTTGATGTCGAACATTTTTTTCTCATTTTTAACTATTAAGTTTTCTTTTAAATTTCTTACCCAATTTTGATTTTTATTTCGCATCGGGTTCTACTTGTTTTTTTCTTTTTTTTTCGATTTTACTCTCTAACTTATTATCGAACTCTTGAGTAAATATTATTATTTCATATGTTTAATTTGACGCGCTCTCTCTTTCCCTTTTTCTTATTTTATTTTTTATTGTTTTCATTAACTTTCACTCGAACAAGTAATATAGGCAGAAAAAGAATTGAGAGAAATTTTAACACAAACAAATTCAATCTCCTGATTGGAAGACTGTACAATTTCAGACGAGAACGCCGAATCAACAGCGAGCAAAACACCACCACCATTACGGTTAGTCCGATCATGTCTATATATTAAATATTTTGAGGGGAGAATTGAAGCATCGGCAATATCAGGCTTCAGCCAAGTCTCAGTAAAGGCAAGAATATGAAAGTCAAAAGCTAAACTATCTACATAGAGTCTAGAGAGTTTAGGGGACTACCCCGTACGTTCTGATAGGCCAGAGTTAGGGACGAAATTAGTTTTTTGACTCGCCAACAGGTGCAGACGAGCCGGAAGGAACGTTATTCACAGAGGCAGGTAGCAGGCTAATCGGAGGCCTATTCTTCTTTTTTATTGTATACTCTTTTACAATGAGGTGTTCCGGCCAAAAGTCTTTATGACATATTTGCCCAAAAAGATCTGGGGAGACACTTATTTTAAAGGACGAAATGTCCAGAGTATATGAAAAACGGAAGTTTTCCACAGCAATGTTTGGTGCTTGAACTTTGCCCTGGATGTAGGCTATGACTTTACTAGCTCCTCTTGTAACTACTTTATTGGCAATATTCCTGGAAACGGATGTTTGCCCGGACGGTTCGGAAACTACAACCGATATCGTGTTAGTAGGTGGGATACTGTCTCCAGGGGAAATGGGAAGAGACTTCACACCTTCCAATGCCGGACTCCTAAACGATATCAGCTGCTGTGCATTTGGTGACATAGGGTCATTGTCGGAAGCCGGAACTGGTAGAGAACGATGTGCCGACGGACTGAAGGACGCGCCCTGAAACCTGGCCCTCTTTCGGGTCGGAGATTCAATCAAAAGTTTAGAACTTCTGAATTGAACCTCCATCGCCAAAAGATCTTCTTGGAGCTTATGAACGCCAGCTGACAGGGTTTTAAACGCATCCCCAGTCCGTTTCATAAAACTACGCATCTCGAGCTCCAAGCCACGACACGAATCACAGCCCCATTTAAGGTCGCCACCCCGTGCAATACTATCCCGCACCTTGACTGTATAAAGTGACTATTCAAAGTGCATTACATTGTCACACAGCCAACAGTAAAGAAAGTCTTCACTGGTCTTGCTGGGATTATTGCAATTATATTTGCAACAGACAGACATTATTAAATAGATTTATCACAATCAAATTATAAATCAATATGTAAATAAAAAGGGAAAAATGTTAAGTTAAGAGAGGCGTATACAAACCAGAGAGCTGCAACAATCACAATTTCTTCAATCATACCCGATCATTGACTCAGATTTCTTGTGATCGAACAATCAGCGAACATTCAGTTCCAATCAGTTGCAGCTCTCTGATTGTGATGGGTATGATCGATCACGAAGGAACAAATTTCAATCGAGACAAATCAGGCCTCAACATCAAACGGGCTCGATCCGGTACGATCGCCGAAATGAAACGATCAAATCGTTGATTTTTTGCTTCGTGTATGAATCACGAAATGTGATTGTTGCAGCTCTCTGATATGTACATATGTATGTATGTATGTACATATGTAAATGTCAGGGTGTCGTATGTGTGAGCTACGTGATCTTTGCTTGTGTGTTTGTATTTGTCTTGTGGCGTCGTCGACTGAAAAGGTGAGGACTACGGGGGTATGGGGGAATGCGTGTGTCATAAGCAAACGCATAACGGCTTTCCTCATCGAAAGCAGCGATGCTGTTCGCATAGAGCCGAAGTGCCATGCCGAACGTTTATTGCGTGCTTCGGCAGAGCCCACCACTGGCTTGAATCGAACCCGGTATGAGCAAACGATATGATTGTGTTCGACCTGTATGTTCATCAGAGAGCTGCAACAATCACATTTTGTGATTCATACACGAAGCAAAAAATCAACGATTTGATCGTTTCATTTTGGCGATCGTACCGGATCGAGCCCGTTTGATGTTGAGGCCTGATTTGACTCGATTGAAATTTGTTCCTTCGTGATTGAACATACCCAATCACACCGGTTGCAGCTCTCTGATACAAACCAATGCAAAAGCTAACTGCAATATGCAAACTAACTAGTGCAACAACAAAATTATATTTGCGTTTGTTAAAGTTTTGATATTAATAAGTATAAATGTTAATAAATTTAATCAAACTTCGCGATGAGTATAGCGTTTATTAAAAATTGGCAATGAATTTAAATTGAATATTATAAATTAACTTCACGAAAGAACAAAAGACTGTAATTAAGCGAGAGCGCAAAAAAAACACGACCGACTTCGATGAGTGACAAAAATGATTGATTGTATCAATCTTGCTTTTTGTCCTGTTGAAAATAGTCCGTAACGTGTTGTTGGGTTTATGTGCTATCTGTATTTGTTCTGTGTCATAGCAATCTGAGTTTGGTAATCTTTCCGACACTTTCCTCTTTATTGGTTTTCTTATTGCGAGATTTTAGTAATGTCCTTATGGTGTGGTTTGGAAAGTCATTATCCTTTAAAATTCGTCATATTTCTTCCTTCGTTTCGTCATGAAAAATTGGGTCCGATATATTAAGCATCCGTTGTATACAACCTCTTGCTGTATTCATTATCATCGACTTCGGATGTTTGGAGTTGAAGTTAATTATTCGTCCTGATGCTGTTGGTTTTTTGTACCATTTTACACTCCTCATCACTTGAATAGGACAGCCTGTAATGTAATTGTATTTTTGCGAGGAACTCAAACGCGAAAGGATAAAATAACGGTTTTTTGCAAGTTGTCTTTTAGCAGTTATTCACGTCTCTCAGAACGCAACAGAAACCTTTATACCCTTCCAAAAAGGGTATATTTAGAAATGTGCAACGCATCTCAGACCATATAAAGTATATACATATATTCTTGAACAGCACGACAAGACGAGTTCAAATAGGCATGTCCGTCCGTCCGTCTGGATCAACGAGAACTCCTCCGAGACCGTAAGAGCTACAGAGCTGAAGTTTTGCACGTAGGCTTGTATATACTGCAGGCGTTGTATATCTCGGATTCAGCCGGATCGGACCGCTATATCATATAGCTCCCATACAAACGTCAAAGTCACGAACAGTGAAATTTAATATAATTAAGTTTATTGTAGCTATAAACGACTGTGCCGAATTTGGTCAAGATCGTGTGACTATATCATATACCTCCCATAGGAACGATCGGTCGAAAACAGTGACTTTTGTCAATAACTTCGTTACTTTTAATGCGATTGCTTTCAAATTAAACATTTGATAGTTAAATATACCTGTTAATGACTGTGCCGAATTTGGAAAGATCGTGTAACTATATCATATAGCTCCCATAGAAACGATCGGTGGAAAACAGTGACTTTCATCAAAAAGTTCGTTATATCCTATGCTAAGATTGATGGCCGTTCTTTCGCAAACATTAGACTTTTTGGATAAAACGTTTTTACACTTTGATGGCAATGGGTAAGGAAAGTATTACCAAAACAGTTGCAAGGGTATACAAACTTCGACGCGGTCGAAGTTAACCCCGGCCCTCTGGTTTTTTTTTTGCTTTGTGTCGGAATTCGTATGAAATTGAGTAAATTTTTTCTGCCACTGGCTAGAACATGCATTTAGTTTGATCGTTTATTTTGGCGAGTGATCATAATAATTTTGTTAAAGGAGGTTTTTTGCTATTTTCGAGTATTGGTATTAATATAAAATCAAAATGGGTCGAGGAAAGTCCTTAACTGATGAAGAAAGAGGACAAATAAAGGCGTACAAGGACTCTGGACCATCAATTGCAAAAATAGCAAAAAACATCAATAGAAGTCGACATGTCATTTCAAAATTTTTAAGTAATGTGTCTGGCTATGGAAAGAATATGAAAGACCGCACTCATAGTGTGATTACCAATGCCGAGAGACGACTAATATTAAGAAAAGCGTCTAATTCTCACGACTCTGTGGCTAAAATTCGTGAAAAATGTGATGTTAATGCTTGTATATCCACTGTCCATCGTGTTATTTCGAAGGCTAAACATCTAAAGAGACTTAAAATTAAAAAGAAGCCTCCTCTCAAAGTGGCAAGAAAAGCGCAACGACTCAGTTGGCACCTTTAAACTTAAATTTTTGTCATCAACAATGAATGCATTGTGCTAAACCCAAACCCTTTTTGGGCCTCTTCCATGAATGTATCAGCAAGATAATGCGCCAATACATACAGCTCGGCTTGTAAAATCGTTCGTAAAGAACCAAAATGTGGACCTCCTAAGCTGGCCGGCCTACTCACCCGATTTAAATATAATCGAAAATGTGTGGGGATTGCTGACACGGGAGCTCGTTTCCTCGTCTGTGTATTGATGCGTCTAGATATGTCAATTTGTTGTGATTTTCTAATTCTATTGTAAACTTTATGTTTCTGTCAAATGAATTTAGGTTGTCAAATGTGTTTTGGATCTCGTCTTCTTTAATTATGGCAAAAGGTCATCTACATATTTAGTCATAACTCTAGGTGGTAGCTGTAGTGTTTTCATCATTTTGTCTAAGAGTTCTTCCATAATTATGTCGGCTATTATTGGTGACGTTGGTGAGCCCATATGCATTCCTTTTAGTTGTGTGTATATGTTGTCCTTGTATTTAAAATATCTGTTCTCTTGTATACAAAAGCGTACTATTTCCATAAGTGTTAATTTTGGAACGTTAGTGTGCACATTTATTTTTATCCACTTTTCCCTTATATTGTCAAGTGCCAATTCTGTTGGAATACTTGGAAAAAGTGAGACTACGTCAAATGATATCAATCTTTCATCATCGCAAATGTATGTGTCATTAATCCTTGTCTTAAATTCTGAGGCCGTAATATTTTTTAATATGTTGACTATGTATTTACATAGTCCGTATGATGGAGAACCAATTGATGAGCAGATTGGTATCAATGGCGTACCTTTTTTATGAATTTTAGGTAATCCATATATTCTTGGTGGAATTGATGTGTTTGTTATAAGCTTATTTCGTTAGGTCCGTGAAATAAGTTCATGTTTGTATAATTTTTCCACCAATTCGTTGTTTTTGGTCTGTAGTCTAGTGGTTGGGTCCTTCCTTAAAGTTCTATATGTATTTAAATCGTTGAGTATACCATCCCTTTTTTTGTCATACTCAGTCTTATCCATTGCAACTGTATTTTTCCCTTTATCTGAAGTTAAAATTAATATGTCACCATTCTGTCTAAGAATAAAGAGAATTTTGTGTGTGCTTCCTCTTGTTGTTTTTCTCTTTAAGAGTTTGTACTAGCTCCTCTCCGTCTGCTATATATTTAAAGAGATGTACGTTACGGAGTATTTTCAACAGGACAAAAAGCAAGATTGATACAATGGACAAGAGCAGCGTAGTATTTAAAATACCGTGCAACGGGACCAATGAAGAAATCTGTGATAAAATATATATAGGGACAACCAAATCGAGGCTAAAAACTAGACTATCGCAACATAGATCTGACTATAAACTTCATCAACACTCCAATGCACCAAAAACGGCACTTATGGCCCACTGTGCCGCCAGTGGACATTCCCCAAATTTTGACGAAGTAAACATAATAGACCAAGATCAACATTACAACAAACGTTACACTTTGGAGATGCTGCACATAATAAATACCCCGACAAATATAAGACTTAAGGGGGGTTTCTACCTTGTTGGGCCGTAAAGTCGCTTTTTAGTAAGAATTTTTTTTTGGGAAAAGTATAATAGATCAACGAATGAAATTTGCCACAGTTGTTGGAAAAACTTAGTTCTATGTAAAAAAAATTTTTTTCGGTGATCCGTGTAAAGGGGGTGGTGGGGTGAATTTTACAATGGCGTCCCCATTTTGTCCTTATGGAAGTCCTACCGTTCGCAAATGAAGTCTGAATCCAAAAATGAAATTTTTTTCCTAATCTAGACACTTTTTCGCAGCGCTGGTAGTAGAATTGGGATAAAAGGATGAAAAATGAAAAAGTTATGAGTTTTTTTAGGAAAAAATTTAAATTTTGCAGATTTTTCGTTACTATTTAATTTTTTAAATTAACAGTTTTTAATGTTTTTCAACAATTCTACTACCAGCGCTGAACACTATCCTAAAGAACATATGTAAAAAATTTCATAGCGATTGGTTAATTTTTGCGCCCTGTTTTTGGAAGTCCTTCCATGAGCTCCAAAAACGTAGTTTTGAGATAAACGCGTTTGAAAATTTGCGGTGCGGCCCAGCGCGCTTGAGACCGCTCCACTTAACGACCAATAACTTTCGTAATTTTACTGATTTAAACTTGAAATTTTTACACAGTATTCCTGAAACATAGATCTATCCGAAAATGTAAAAAAAAAATATCAAATTTTTTTATAACACAAGGTAGAAACCCCCCTTAATTATAAGGTAGATACAGACAACTGCGCGCATTTATACAGGCATTTATTAGGGACAAATCAGTGTGTAGGTCCACGTCACAGTGTGCGGACGTGTAAAAATAAAAATAAGTAGGTGTTTCTTGTTGTTAAATTAATGTTAAAGTTAATCACAATTAAATGTTTTTATAGTTGCCCTGAAGACGACCACAGATAAGTGATCGAAATATATCGGAGAAGAAAATAAGAACAAACTGTTTTTTATTCTTGTTTTTATTCACCCAACAATTTGACTTCGGGCCGGCAAAACATACAAGTAACAATCAAAAGGTCGCAAAAATCAATTATTAACTTATTAAGTATATTCCAACACCATGGCTTATGCAGAAATTAAGTCCAACTATAACAAATATAAAACGGTGATTAACAAGTATCATTCAACAACAAAAAAATCAGTAAAACTTAAGTCTAGCATAAAATTTCTCTTAAAATGTAGGAAATCAAAATTAGTCCCAAAATTTATCAGCAATAACTCAAAATAACAATACGAAAACAACGGTACAGCGTTCTATTAAATAAGAACAACAACAAGAACAACGATTGGTTTGTAAATAAGACAAATATAGAATTTCCGACCGGCGTAAAAGCGTTACTGACGAAAGGCCCCAAGTTCGCAATCCCAGTGGAGAAGAGAAAATTCCCTCTCTTTAAATATATAGCAGACGCAGAGAAGCTAGTACAGACTCTTAAAGACAAAAGAAAAAGACCACAAAACATCTAACAAAGAAGACGCAGCTGATCGTCAATACTTGACACAGTGGAACAAACAAGGAAATTTCTTAGACAGAATGATGACATATTAATTTTAACTTCAGATACAGGGAATAATACAGTTGCAATGGATAAGACTGAGTATGACAAAAAAATGGATAGTATACTCAACGATTTAAATACATATAGAACTTTAAGGAAGGACCCAACCACTAGACTACAGACCAAAAACAACGAATTGGTGCCGTTATTTTTCGCTTCATTTTTTTTTATTTTCGAGTCCTATGCTCTGAATTCAATCTTCTTTATCCCGTAGTCAGATTAGAAGCCTCTCTTTCTTTTCTTAAAACTTTTATTTTATCACATTTAGCTCGTAATTAGCTGTAGCTAATCATATCTTAATTGTTTGTCCGTTCTGTCTGTCGGATGGGAGGTGAGCAGCTCTCTGCTTGCGCAAAACAGGCTATGTCCTGGTTGCGCATGGGTCACGTGTACGTACTTCTCATTGTACGCGTAGAGACGTCCAGACAATATGAAAAAAAAAAACGAATGAGAAAAAAATAGCGATTTTGAAACACTTCTGCGCTGCTTGAGTGATAATCGATGACTGTATATGAAATTTTATTTATTTAGCTGTTAAATGTGTTTCAGATATCAGCATAGAAATAGTGACATTTCGTTTTTATGCTTGGATATGCCATTAGCATTCGAAACACATCGTTGTAGTGAAGCCATTGTTTATTCTGGATAAACAGATTCATTCCGCAGCAACTGCTCGCAGGGTATTGCATGTACGTCATTAAAGTGGTCATGCTTTGAATGGGGCTTAAACCTCCGGTTTGGTTTGTAGGTAACAAACGGTCTAGCTGGAGGTTTGCGCCCGGTTAGGTGTGACTTAAGGTCCTTAAATACAGGACACCCACTTTAGTTGAGTGTATGGTTCCCTATGCTATTTATTGTTGCAATTTTGTAATTACTGCTGTTAGCAATGTGGTTATGATTATGCGTCTCATTTCGGTTGGTATGTGATATTAATTTTAGTGTTCTATTTTATTTCAATCCTTCGAATGAGCAGGTTCAGGGTCATTTTCAGAAAAAACAAAAAATGAGCAGGTTGTTTGTATAGCGCTATTTTAAGAACTACCAAGATCATTCATCATCAGACTTTGCTAACCACTCTAGAATTGCAATGACATACCCCCATTTCAACACTTAAACCAGTCGGGAATTGTAACTAGATGGAGCGGTAAAAGCAATTATTTTAATGTGGACTTCAATAGTATGCACGTAGATACTGAATGTTTAAACATTTTGCAACGTCAACTTCCGCCCCTATAATTAAGAAAAAAAAAAAAAACAATTGCCTTCTGCAATTTTTTGAATATCTTAAATCTCTGGCACACTAGTTTTATACATTTCGTCTTTATTTTAAAAAATATCTTTTCAGAAGTTTGCAACTCAGAGGAACTGACTAATATTTGTGGAAAATTTAAAGGCATACAAGGTCACCACAATTCTTGCTATTTGGACGCTACCTTGTTTTCTATGTTTACATTTACAAGCGTGTTTGACTCAATCCTGTATAGGTGTTCAGGACCGAAGGTAAGCTATTTAATATTTATTTTATAATGAGATGAATTGAAACAGGATCTAGGTCAATTTAAAAGTTATCAGATTAGATAACTTTCAATATATTTTGGTTACACTGCAACCGTCTTCATGACAGTTGCTCTATAATACAAAACAATTTCTTGCAAAAACAAATATCACCAAAAACCATATATACATACATCAATTTTATTTTCTAATAAGTGCTATTAGCACTTAGTGTGCGCAATTGTCAGTGTCGTTTTTATAGCTTTACAATTTTAACGTAAAGCGTTTGTTGTGGTGCCTCTCTTCTCCTATGATCATCAAAATTAGGTGACGCTCTACTTTTGGCTGTTCTTAACTTTGATTTTGTGGTTCCTATATACATGGGATTTTGTATATTACGTTGCTCTTATCCATTATTTGCACTTAAGACTTAGTTTTTTTAATGTTTAAACATCGTGTTTATATTAAATGGTTTTACCTAATCAAATGCACTATAGAAATATATAAAATGAAACAAGAAACTCCATCGATAATTATCTTTGTGATGTGTATTTAAATTTTCTATATATTCTTATATGTTTTTGCCTTGTGTTTCTTTTGGCTTTTCAATGGCTAGATGTCTACCTACTTGCAAGCATTCTGATCTTTTTGATGATCAGTATAGAGCAATATCTAGTTGGCTCTCCGATAATCTTATTCACTTAAAATGTGCTGGCCTCAACGGCCGCGACTACGACCAATTGTCTGGTTTGTCTGTGTCTAAGCCTGAGCTTGGCTTAATGCGCTGGACTTGCCCATCTTGTGCCAGCCAGCAGCTTGATTTTAGCCGAATGTATAGGGATCTTCGTTTAAAGTTTCTTTCTTTAAATAAAATGGCACAACAGCTGTCTAACGAGTGTGACTCTAGCATACATTTACTGTCGCAATTCAAGTTTGATCCACCTTCTAAGGAATTGCCCAAGAAATGTACCCATGAGTTGCCGCATAAGCAGTCGCCAGCACTCTCTATTACATCTTCTCCCATTTTACTTTCGCCTACACCATCCCTCTTTATGCTCTTCTTTTCAGATTGAAGTACCCATTGTATATTGTCACTCATCGAAGTCGGTCGTGTTTTTTTTGCGCTCTCGCTTAATTACTGTCTTTCGTTCTTTTGTGAAGTTAATCTATAATATTCAATTTAAATTCATTGTTTTATCAATTTTTAATAATTCGCTATACTCATCGCGAAGTTTGTGTTAAATTTATTAACATTTATATTTATTAATATCAAAACTTTAACAAACGCAAATATAATTTTGTTGTTGTGCTGCTTAGTTTCTGATTTCGTTCTATTTTTTTGCTCCCACCCGCGCTCTTAATTTACAGTTCATAGTTTGTTTTTGTTTGTTTGGTGTTGGTGCTCTCTATTCTTCTGCTTTCTCTTATGATCGCGCTCGCGGCCGTTAACTTCGCGCTTGTGACAAGTTTTTGTTGTTGTGTGTTGTAATACAAAAAAATAATAAATATTCTCTTTTTCTTCTCTTTCTAATTTGCATATTGCAGTTAGCTTTTGCATTGGTTTGTATACGCCTCTCTTAACTTAACATTTTTCCCTTTTGATAAATCTATTTAATAATGTCTGTCTGTTGCAAATATAATTGCAATAATCCCAGCAAGACCAGTGAAGACTTTCTTTACTGTTGGCTGTGTGACAATGTAATGCACTTTAAATGTGCTGGTTACACAGTCAAGGTGCGGGGTAGTATTGCACAGGGTGGCGGACTTAAATGGGTCTGTGATTCGTGTCGTGGCTTGGAGCTCGAGATGCGTAGTTTTATGAAACGGACTGGGGATGCGTTTAAAACCCTGTCAGCTGGCGTTCATAAGCTCCAAGAAGATCTTTTGGCGATGGAGGTTCAATTCAGAAGTTCTAAACTTTTGATTGAATCTCCGACCCGAAAGAGGGCCAGGTTTCAGGGCGCGTCCTTCAGTCCGTCGGCACATCGTTCTCTACCAGTTCCGGCTTCCGACAATGACCCTATGTCACCAAATGCACAGCAGCTGATATCGTTTAGGAGTCCGGCATTGGAAGGTGTGAAGTCTCTTCCCATTTCCCCTGGAGACAGTATCCCACCTACTAACACGATATCGGTTGTAGTTTCCGAACCGTCCGGGCAAACATCCGTTTCCAGGAATATTGCCAATAAAGTAGTTACAAGAGGAGCTAGTAAAGTCATAGCCTACATCCAGGGCAAAGTTCAAGCACCAAACATTGCTGTGGAAAAGTTCCGTTTTTCATATACTCTGGACATTTCGTCCTTTAAAATAAGTGTCCCCCCAGATCTTTTTGGGCAAATATGTCATAAAGACTTTTGGCCGAAACACCTCATTGTAAAAGAGTATACAATAAAAAAGAAGAATCGGCCTCCGATTAGCCTGCTACCTGCCTCTGTGAATAACGTTCCTTCCGGCTCGTCTGCACCTGTTGGCGAGTCAAAAAACTAATTTCGTCCCTAACTCTGGCCTACCAGAACGTACGGGGACTAAAGTCTAAACTCTCTAGACTCTATGTAGATAGTTTAGCCTTTGACTTTCATATTCTTGCCTTTACTGAGACTTGGCTGAAGCCTGATATTGCCGATGCTTCAATTCTCCCCTCAAAATATTTAATATATAGACATGATCGGACTATCCGTAATGGTGGTGGTGTTTTGATCGCTGTTGATTCGGCGTTCTCTTCTGAAAATGTACAGTCTTCCAATCAGGAGATTGAATTTGTTTGTGTTAAAATTTCTCTTAACTCTATTTTTGCCTATATTACTTGTTCGTATATTCCACCACAGTCCGACTTGGCAGTATACATTCACCATTTGGAAGCTATTCAACTTGTTTCCTCATATATCTCTGACAAATACTTGTTTGTTGTTCTGGGATATTTTAATTTACCTGAGATTGCCGGGACCCTCTCATATGATTCTTTATTACTGTTGCCCTCCTCGTCACACTGTTTCATAGATGGTCTGTTTAAGAATAAACATCGTGTTCATCTGAGATCGCTTCACCAAATCAGATGCACCAATGAAATATACAAAACGAAACAAAAACATAAGTAAATCATAAAATTCATATGACAATTATTGCTTAATACCAAACAAAACATGCATCCACACTCTGTGGAAAACACTTAAGATTATAACAGCGGCGCGGCATCAAGTAACCAGCGCTGAGCATGAAAAATAAACAATGTTCAACCCCCGAAAACGTGGGGCATTAGAATAAGTATTTTTTAAGAACAATTGTCGCTTCTTAGAGTCTAAGAGTTTTCAAATAAAATCAGTTCTTATTTTGAATTCAACGAATGAAGACTGGGTTATTTTTCTTCTCTCCGGGAATCCCTATTCATTTTGGTCTTCGAAAAAAGGAAATCATTAGTTTTCCCCGACCAGTGGTAAGAGACTCAGAGGGTGAATCAGCGCCTTTAAGTCTGAATTCTTATGCAAGTGTAAATGCTAAGATCAGCTAAAGGTAGCAAAAATAAAATAAATTTGTTCTCCCCCACCAGTGGTAAGAGACAGAGTATAAAAACAAAAAGCAAAATATTGCTTAATATATAAAAAGCGCGTGCGACCGAGTTAAATAAGGCAGTTTGGCTAGTCGAGCAACTGCAATAATTTCGGCGGCGGCAAAAAAAAAATAATTACAGAATTGGTGTGTGGCGTATTCGAAGCCCTAATATCGAAAAAAAAAGTTAAAGTTAAAGTTAAAGTTAAAAGTGTATATGTAGTTGCAAGTCGGCAACTACAAACAGCAGCATAGTAACAAGATAGTTGCATAGAAGAGGGTGCTAATACGAGAAAATCTGGTGCGATGACCGGCACCGGGACCGCCTGAGCTCATAGGCCCTGGACAACAGCAGCTTAGCAACGACACAGCAAAAAAAAAAAAAAAAACACACCGGTGAAGGACTGCCCTGGACCATTTGACTCACCCTATTGCAAGTAGACCCTATGCTAAGAGGACCGACAACGCTGTATAGAGCGTGCTGACCAACTGATAGCTGAACTTCGCCGAAGAGCGAAGAAACGCAAGGGGGCCGCAGAAATGCGCAAGCCTTAACTTGTCTTATTTAATAATTTAAATATAAGCCTCTATAAGCAAGTTGAAGCACGGAAGTGCAACTTGCGAATTACTAACTCCTTGATAGGCTTTTACTAACAATGTGGTTGGAGATTAAAAAAAAAAAACTTCTTTTATTGAAAAATGAATTGTGAGCCACATGTGAACCACATATGCTAACAACATTTTTTCCACGTCTCTGGCTCACTGTGCAAGACACAGTTGGAAATTTTTTTCTCTCTTTCTCAAAAAAAAAAAAAAAAAAAGCGGATAAATATATCGAAAAAAAAAATCAATTGATTGTCAAACATACTTGCATACACCATACAAAATATTTCGTAACAAAACTGAGAAGTTGTTACGGAAGCAGTTAGAGTTGCATACCAGGATAAGGCAGTTAGAAGCACTAGATCCCAGAAACATAACTAGCAAGGTGATTGAGGAAGTAAAAGAGATTAGTAATCGATGGTTACTTAATCATAACAAATTGCTACAGCAAGGGAATTTCGATCATCAGTATTTCACAGATAAAATACATGAAGGAATGTTAAAGATAGTTGCCAAAATAATAGCTACAGGAGAGTCAGGAAAAGCAGGCACTAGTAAGTCAGTGTTAGTTGAAACAGAAGTAGATAGGTCAGAAATGTTTGAGGATAGCAAAGGAGAGTCGCGCGGGAATGCGACCTCCAGTAATGAAAACACTAATGTTAGCCAGGAAAAATTTCAAGGAAAGGTCCGTCAGCTCCAGCTATATTTGGACATGGTGAGCAAAGATTTACGTATGATAGACCATAGAACAGGCGAAATGTATATTAAAAAAATAGAATTCTTGTTCAAGAAGGTACAGATGTGCCAAGCTTATACAGTTGAACTTATATGTAATGAAACGTTTAAAGAAGTCATAGAAGAACTAGAGTTCGACGTTCAGAATATTTTGTCAGCACTAGAAGAGAAAATAAACGATCAGAATAATTTGAAAGCTGAGAATGTTACCGTAAGAGGCGAACTACCGGTGTTGCCGAAAATACAGGTACCCACATTTTCTGGGGAACCTAGAGAATGGGACCTGTTTGTAGAATTATTCGTGGAACTGATTGAAAAAAGAGAGGATCTAAGTCCTACTCTTAAATTCAATTATTTAAAATCCGTGTTAAAGGGGGAAGCGAGGAGCATGGTAGCTCATCTATTGTAAGGTTCAGCTGATAACTATAGTGCTTCTTGGGAATTGTTAAACAAGCGGTATGAAAATAATCGGAGGGTATTTTCCGAACAATTAAGTCGGATCGTTGATTTACCGATGATCAACAATGAATCCGCAAAAAATGTAAGGGGAGTGATTGACATAGTTAATGAGTCAGTGCACTTAATGAAAATTAAAACAAATTTGTCCGATAAAGTTGACATAATATTTGCACAACTCATACTTCGGAAATTTGACAGAGATGCTCTGCAACTGTATGAGAGTCAGATTAGAAAAACCAGGCAAGTTCAGATGCTGTCTGATGTCATGGAATACTTGGAGCAAAGATATTGCTCACTAAGTGCCATAAAAAAAGAAGAGAAAAAACCGTTACAAAAAACGTCGGTGCCGGTGTTTAAAGATAGTTGTCCGATCTGCAAAGGTCCCTGGCATAGCGCACCGATGTGCTATAAGTTTAAAGAAAGGGTGGAAATAGCCAAAAAAGTGCAATTGTGTACAGGATGCTTGAAGCACTCAAACAACAAGAAATGCACTAATGAAATGGTATGCTCATTGTGCAGCAATGGGCACCATACCTTACTTCATTTTGAAGAAACACAGGAGTGAGTTAATACTTGTGTAACCGCACAACCAACACTGTTGGCCTGTAATACAAGTAAAAAATGTAAATGGAGGATACAAGACTCTAAGAGCCCTTATTGATTGTGGTTCACAGAGCACCATTTTGTCTGAAGAGGCCGCTCAAAAATTAAAACTACCTAAAATTAAACAGTATACAGAAATAAGTGGCGTGTCCTCAATAAAATCTAATAAATCAAAATATAAGGTAAAAATAGATATAAAGACGTAAAATCCTTGGAAACGACACGTAAAGGTTGAGGCAATTGTGTTGCCAAAGTTAATGAAAGCTCTTTCATTAGAAATAGCAAACGTGGATATGTCAAAATGGCAAACTTACGTGCTAGCTGATCCTACCTTTAATAAACCTGATAGGGTTGATATAATAATGGGAGTAAACGTATATAGCCAAATCTTAAAAGGGGGAATTACAAAGATTGATGGCCTACTAGGCCAAAATACTCAATTTGGTTGGATCGTCTCGGGATGCACCAAATCAAATCAGAATAAATCTGTAGTGGCAACAACAATATATGCCACAGGTTTTGAACAACGTTGGGAGAAGAAAGGTAAATTTCAAAATAAAAACAACACAATTCCAAAGAAATGCAAAAAATAAATTTATGGCCCCCGGCAGGACCTCACATTGGAGGTAAAGTGAAAATTGGGGAACAAAAGGTATTTATCCCAGATCCACTACAAAATGAGAATATTCCAAAGGCAATGGGTCAATTAGATAATGATTATCTAAAAAATAATATCAAAATAGAGTCCGGTAACAAAGTGTCCGAAACTATAGTACCAAAAAGGCAGATATGGCAAAATATTTATAAAAAGACAACATTTAATGATAGCCAGAATAACCACTCAAGTTTTAGCAGTCAGCGATATTTACAAATGGTGGAGCGAAGATCACATTGGTACAATTCAAAAAGAAAAGATAGTTCTTTTTTAAATTCTCCAGCTTATAAAAAGGCTAGAAGTCAGCACAGTAATACACATCAGGAGTGGGTAGATATCCCGAAACAGAAATCATTAGGTAATATGCCAAATATTATAAAAACCAGTAGAAGCCAACTCAGTAATACATACGGCAGAATTGGTAAGAATGAGAAGTCAGTCACAAACGTAAAGGAACATCAGATTGACTAGGTTGAACGTCCATCATGTAACTGGTCATGCTTCTTTAACAATAGTTATCTTACTAATGATAATATTAATAATAATTTGCATAAGATAACTAACTAACTATAAAAATAAAATCCAAAACGTCGCATTTGGCTGCCCTTTGCAAAATGTTTAAGAATAAACATCGTGTTCATCTGAGATGGCTTTACCAAATCAGATGCACCAATGAAATATACAAAACGAAACAAAAACATAAGTAAATCATAATATTCATATGACAATTATTGATTAATACCAAACAAAACATGCATCCACACTCTGTGGAAAACACTTAAGATTATAACAGCGGCGCGGCATCAAGTAACCAGCGCTGAGCATGAAAAATAAACAATGTTCAACCCCCGAAAACGTGGGGCATTAGAATAAGTATTTTTTAAGAACAATTGTCGCTTCTTAGAGTTTAAGAGTTTTCAAATAAAATCAGTTCATATTTTGAATTCAACGAATGAAGACTGCGTTATTTTCCTTCTCTCCGGAATTCCCTATTCATGGTCTGTTTGAGTTGTCCCTTACTCAAATAAATCCTGTCCGGAATAGTCGGAACAGATCACTAGATCTGGTATTTGTGTTGGATTCTTCCAACTATGATATTTCCAGGACTGATCCCTTAGTTATCCCTGAAGACAACTTTCATCCAACTCTGGATGTAACCATTGACCTTCCTTCTGGGTTTATGCCTCCATATAATAATTCGATGCCTCCAACCCGATGTTTTCGCAAGACAAACTTTACTAAACTTAAAAAACTCTTATTAACTAATGATTGGACATAACTGTATACTTGCACGGATATGGACTCTGCCATTTCTGTCTTCTATAAAACTCTTGAGTCGTTCTTTGATGTTTGTGTCCCGCGTGTGACTCAAGGATGGTCTGATAAACCTCCTTGGTTCTCACCTGAGTTATGTAACTTGAAGAACGTAAAATCGAGATGCTATAAAAGATTTTAAAAATCCGGTAAAGCATCGGATTTTTCCCTATACGTAGTTGCTCGATCAAATTTTATGGTGCTGAATTCACAATGCTATAAGGATTATCTTCAGAGATGTAAACTTAGGTTTTCTCGCGATCCTAAGCAATTTTATAAATTCGTCAATGGAAAGCGTAAGACATCAGTGCACCCGTCTTACTTGTCTTTCGAAAACAATAATGCTGACAATGATCAGGCAATTGCGGACATGTTTGCTGATTTTTTCAAAACAACTTATTCTTCTTCGATTTATCAAACAAATCCTCCTTATCCTTATCACTTGCAATCGTCTAATTGCATTTTAGACCCTGTCTTTGAAGAAAGTTCGGTTCTTAGCGTGCTTAGTTCCGTCAAACCAATATATGCACCTGGCCCTGATGGAATACCAGGCTGCGTATTAAGGTTTTTCGCAGAGGCGCTATGAATAGGGATTCCCGGAGAGAAGGAAAATAACCCAGTCTTCATTCGTTGAATTCAAAATATGAACTGATTTTATTGGAAAAATCTTAAACTCTAAGAAGCGACAATTGTTCTTAAAAAATACTTATTCTAATGCCCCACGTCTTCGGGGTTTGGAATTTGTTTATATTTCATGCTCAGCGCTTGGCGACTTAAGTGTTAAGTGTCGACAGAGTGCGGATGCATGTTTGTTTGGTTTTAAGCAATACTTGCCATATGAATCTTTATGACATATTTTTGTTTATGTTTTGTTTGTGTATATTTCTTTGGTCAATCTGATTTGGTGAAGCCATTTCAGCTGACCACGATGTTTAATCTTAAACATTCTGCAAAGGGCCGCCAATTGCGACGTTTTGGATTTTATTTTTATAGTTAGTTAGTTATCTTATTATGCAAATTATTATTAATATTATCATTAGTAAGATAACTATTGTTAGAGAAGCATGACCAGTTACATAATGGACGTTCAACCTAGTCAATCTAATGTTCCTTTACGATTGTCACTGATTTTTCTTCTTTTTGTAATATTTGGAATTTTACCCAACAATTTCTGTTTCGGGATATCTACCCATTCCTGATGTGCATTACTGTGCTGACTTCTAGCCTTTTTATAAGGTGGGGAATTAAAAAAATAACTACCTTTACTTTTTGAATTGTTCCAATGTGATCTTCGCTCCACTATTTTTAAATGTCGCTGATTGCTAAAATATGATTGGTTATTCTGGTTACCATTAAATGTTGTCTTTTCATAATTATTTTGCCATATCTGCCTTTTTGGCACTATAGTTTCTGACAATTTGTTACCGGAATCTATTTTGATATTATTTTTTAGATAATCATTATCTAATTGACCCATTGCCTTTGGAATATTTTCATTTTGTACTGGCTCTGGGATATATACTTTTTGTTCCCTAATTTTCACTTTACCTCCAATGTGAGGTCCTGTATTTTGTATTTCTTTGGAATTGTGTTGTTTTTATTTTGAAATTTACCTTTCCTCTCCTTCCAACGTTGTTCAAAATCTGTGACATCTATTGTTGCTGCCACTACAGATTTAGTCTGATTTGATTTGGTGCATCCCGAGACGATCCAACCAAATTGAGTATTTTGGCCCAGCAGGCCATCAATCTTTGTAATTCCCCTTTTTAAGATTTGGGTATATACGTTTACTCCCATTATTATATCAATCCTACCAGGTTTATTAAAGGTAGGATCATCTAGCACGTAAGTTTGCCATGTCGACATATCCACGTTTGCTATTTTTAATGGAAGAGCTTTCATTAAATTTGGCAACACAATTGCCTCAACCTTTAAATGTCCTTTCCAAGGATTTCGCGTCTTTACATCTATTTTTACCTTATATTTTGATTTATTAGATTTTATTGAAGACACGCCACTTATTTCTGTATATTGTTTAATTTTAGGTAATTTTAATATTTGAGCGGCCTCTTCAGACAACATGGTGCTCTGTGAACCACAATCAATAAGGGCTCTTAGAGTCTTATATCCTCCATTTGCATTTCTTACTTGTATTACAGCTGTGGCCAACAGTGTTGGTTGTGCGGTTACACAAGTATTAACTCCCTCATGTGTTTCTTCAAAATGGAGTAAAGTATGGTGTTCCTTACTGCACAATGAACAGACCATTTCATTAGTGCACACCTTATTGCTTGAATGGTTCAAGCATCTTATGCAAAGCTGCACTTTTTTGGCTGTCTCCTACCTTTCAGTAGGTGTCAACCCTTTAAACTTATAGCACTTATACGCTTTGTGCCCGGCAATTTTGCAAATCGGACATTTACTTTCGACTTCCGCATAATTTAAAACAGTTTGTAGCGGTTTTTTCTCTTCCTTTCTCATGGCACTTAGCGAGCAATATCTTTGCTCTAAGTATTCCATGACATCAGATAACATCTGAACTTGCCTGGTTTTTCTAATCTGACTCTCATACAGTTGCAGAGCCTCTCTGTCAAATTTCCGAAGTATGAGTTGTGCAAATATTATGTCAACTTCATCGGACAAATTTGTTTTAATTTTCATTAAGTGTATTGATTCATTAATTATGTCAATCACTCCTTTTATACTTTTTGCGGATTCATTGTTGATCATCGGTAAATCAACGATCCGACTTAATTGTTCGGAGAATTCCCTCCGATTATTTTCATACCGCTTGGTTAATAATTCCCAAGCGGCACTATAATTGTCAGCTGAACCTGACAATAGATGGGCTACCATGCTCTTGGCTTCGCCCTTTAACGCGGATTTTAAATAATTGAATTTAAGAGCAGGACTTATATCCTCTCTTTTTTCAATCAGTTCCGCAAATAATTCCACAAACAGGTCCCATTCTCTAGGTTCCCCAGAAAACGTGGGTACCTGTATTTTCGGCAACACCGGTAGTTCGCCTCTCACGGTTACATTCTCAATCTTACTTTCCTTCTTGTTTATTTTCATTTCTAACACTGATACAGAATTCCGAACATCGAATTCTAACTCCTCCATAGTATTTTTAAATTTTGCATCTTTCAACGCAGCCTGGCACGCCTGTACTTTCTCCCATAAATAATTGATCTTATTAATATATATTATGCATGCCTCATTGCCTGTTGAATTATCTATAGTGCGTAAATCTTTGGTTACTCTATCCAAATATTCCTGGAGCTGTCGAACTTTATCCATAAATATCTCCTGATTACCACTAGCGTTTTCATTACTGGAGGTCGCATTCCCTCGCGACTCTCCTTTGCTATCCTCAAACATTTCTGACATATTCGCTTCTGCTTCAACTAACGCTGACTTACTAGTGCCTGGTTTTTCCTACTCTCCTATAGCTATTATTTTGGCAACTATCTTTAACATTCCTTCATGTATTTTCTCTGTGAAATACTGATGATCAAAATTCCCTTGCTGTAGCAATTTGTTATGATTAGGTAACCATCGATTCCTAATCTCTTTTACTTCCTCGATCACCTTGCTAGTTATGCTTCTGGGATCTAGTGCTTCTAATTGCCTTATCCTGGTATGCAACTCTAACTGCTTCCCTAACAACTTTTCTGTTTTGTTAAGAAACATTTTGTATGATGTATGTAAATATATTTGACAATAAATTGATTTTTTTTTTAAATTTTCTTTTTATGTATTTACTTATATGAATGTATTTTTTTTTTTTTTTATGTATATCTTTATATTATTATTGACCCTTCAACGGGCATCTTGCTTATAAATAAATTGAATTTTTTTTTTAATGAATTTTATATTTTTACTTTCCCTACTCGATCATCGCAGTGATCTCCTGTCTATTTGGCGTATGGCTTTACGGGCCACACTCTAGACCGAGCAACGCAATTATTGCCCAGTTTAACAGAGTAACATATTTATTTTTTGCAAACAATTTTAATTTATGATGTATTTTATTGTTGGGCGCTCTTTGTAGCGCTACCGGTCCTACTGCATCCCTGGTCTAGCTTGTCGCGCTAGACGGTGCCGGTGCTGGTCTTCGCACAGGCTGTTGGGGCGCTGATGCTGGCTTCTCAGATCTCTTGGCTCCGGGTCTAGCTTGTCGCGCTAGACGGTGCCGGTGCTGGCCTTCGCACAGGCTGTTGGGGCGCCGATGCAGGCTTCTCAGATCTCTTGGCTCCGGAGCCTAGCGCGACAAGCTAGACCAGGGATGCAGTAGGACCGGTAGCGCTACAAAGAGCGCCCAACAATAAAATACATCATAAATTAAAATTGTTTGCAAAAAATAAATATGTTACTCTGTTAAACTGGGCAATAATTGCGTTGCTCGGTCTAGAGTGTGGCCCGTAAAGCCATACGCCAAATAGACAGGAGATCACTGCGATGATCGAGTAGGGAAAGTAAAAATATAAAATTCATTAAAAAAAAAATTCAATTTATTTATAAGCAAGATGCCCGTTGAAGGGTCAATAATAATATAAAGATATACATAAAAAAAAAAAAAAATACATAGACCCGGGTCTAGCTTGTCGCGCTAGACGGTGCCGGTGCTGGTCTTCGCACAGGCTGTTGGGGCGCCGATGCAGGTCTTCTTGACACAAGTGTACTCGCAATATGGCGAATATAATGGTCCAGGGCAGTCTGCCGGGCACTTCTTCTCTGGTGTGGTCTGGATTATCTTCTTGTGTGTCTATTCCGCCATGTGATGATTCTACTTCTTTTATATCGTTGCTCAGCTGTTGTTGTCCAGGGCCTATGGGCTCAGGCGGTACCGGTGCCGGTCCTCGCACTAGATTTGCTCGTCAACTATCTTGTTGCTCTGCTGCTGTTTGTAGTTGCCGACTTGCAACTACATACATATACACTTTTAACTTTAACTTTTTTTTTTTTTTTTTTTCGATATTAGGGCTTCGAATACGCCACACACCACGCCGCCGAAATTATTGCAGTTGCTCGACTAGCCAAACTGCCTTTATTTAACTCGGTCGCACGCACTTTTTATTTTTTTTATTAAGCAATATTTTGCTTTTTTGTTTTATACTCTGTCTCTTACCACTGGTGGGGGAGAACAGAGTTATTTTATTTTTTGTAACCTTTAGCTGATCTTAGCATTTACACTTGCATAAGAATTCAGACTTACAGGTACTGATTCATCCTCTGAGTCTCTTACCACTGGTGGGGGAAAACTACAGAGTTCCTTTTTTTTCGAAGGACCAAAATGAATAGGGATTCCCGGAGAGAAGGAAAATAACCCAGTCTTCATTCGTTGAATTCAAAATATGAACTGATTTTATTGGAAAAATCTTAAACTCTAAGAAGCGACAATTGTTCTTAAAAAATACTTATTCTAATGCCCCGCGTCTTCGGGGTTTGGAATTTGTTTATATTTCATGCTCAGCGCTTGGCGACTTAAGTGTTAAGTGTCGATAGAGTGCGGATGCATGTTTGTTTGGTTTTAAGCAATACTTGCCATATGAATCTTTATGACATATTTTTGTTTATGTTTTGTTTGTGTATATTTCTTTGGTCAATCTGATTTGGTGAAGCCATTTCAGCTGACCACGATGTTTAATCTTAAACACCCTATGTAAGCCAATACTTAAGTTGTTTACACTGTCCGTTACATATTCCGCCTTTTCGTCCATCTGGAAGGAATCATATATTATTCCTCTTCTTAAAAAGGGGAAAAAGTCCGAAGCCTCCAATTATAGGGGTATTTCTAAATTGTCTGCCATACCCAAAGCATTTGATAAAATAATAACGTCTCAATTGCAGCATTTTTGTAGCTCAATCATTTCGTCATCCCAACTTGGTTTTAAAAAACGTAGATCGACAACTACTAACCTATTAGAATTTACATCTCACTCAATCAAAGGGTTCAAGACTGCCGTGCAAACTGATGTCATTTATACTGACTTCAGCAAGGCCTTTGACTCTGTTAATCACACTCTACTTTTATATAAGTTAAATGCACTTGGCATCCCCAGCCTTTTGCTAGATTGGATTCTTCAATATCTTTCTAAGCGTACACAAAAGGTCCTCTTTAAGTCTTCATTTTCTAAGACCATCCAATTGACTTCTGGAGTACCTCAGGGTAGTCATTTGGATCCATTGCTATTCACTCTTTTTATAAATGATCTTCCATTGGTAGTGTCACATTCTCGGGTGCTTATGTACGCGGATGATGTTAAGCTTTACCTCAGTTTTAAAGACATATCGTCTTCTTGCCTACTTCAATCGGATCTTAATGATCTTCAGATTTGGTGTGAAACCAACCTATTAAACCTTAACGGCTCTAAATGTAAAGTTATGTCTTTTTATAGATGCACTCCACAGTTACCAACTTATTATCTTAACGACACTGCCTTAGAGCGGTTAGATATTGACTTAGGTGTTCTTGTGGACCATAAATTAACCTTTAATCCTAATATTTCTGCTAAAGCTATGAATGTTCTTGGGTTTGTGAAACGATGGTCAAAAGAGTTTGACGATCCGTACACAACCAAACTTCTGTATACTTCATTAATCCGTCCTATCTTAGAGTGCGGATCTTGCATATGGTCACCTCAACATGAGACGCACCAAAGTAAAATTGAATCTGTTCAAAAGCAATTTCTGCTATTTGCTCTTCGCGGTCTAAATTGGGATCGCAATGTCAATTTGCCATCATACTCCAGTAGGCTTCTTTTAATCAATCTTCCTTCAATTTGCCATCATACTCCAGTAGGCTTCTTTTAATCAATCTTCCTTCATTAATTAATCGTAGATTAATGCTTGGTGCTATCTTTATTCATAAACTTTTAATAGGTGAAATAGACTCTCCTGAGCTATTAAACCAGTCTGTAACCCATAGACCTACTAGAAATTTTATTCCTCTATCTTTAAAACATTGTAGCTCTAACTATTCTTTGCATGAACCTTTTCGAGTCCTATGTTCTGATTACAATCTTCTGTATCCCGTAATCAGTTCAGAAGCCTCTCTTTCTCTTGTGAAAACCTCTACTTTAGCACATTTAGCTCGTAATTAGCTGTAGTTAATCTAATTATTAATTGTTTGTCCGTTATACTTGTATTTGTCCACGCGATCGTGCCGTCCGATATACGGCTGCGCCTCACGATCGGTCGGGTGGGAGGTGGACAGCGCTCTGCTTGGGCTCGCGGGAAACAGGCTATGTCCTGGTGTCGTATGGGCCACTTGAACGTACTTCGCATTGTACGCGTCAACGTCCAGACAATTACAAGCCCTGGTGTGCATCAATCTATCCCTCACGGGAACTCTGATCAATTACAGGATCATGCAGGCTCTCAATCATCTGCGGATCCCAATGCTCCTCCGCCTCCACTAACTGTAGTGCCTCATCGCAAACAATTATTTATCTCTAGGCTTGCTCCAGATACTTCTGAGTCGTCTGTGGCAGCTTACATTGGTAATATATGCCCTGCTAAAGTTTTAATTCAAAAGTTTAAGTTTTTTAGGCCTCGCGAAATCTACTCGTTTAAAATTACAGTACCAAATGAGTATTTCTCAGCTATGGAGGGCTTAGTTGTACACGAGTTTGCGCCCAATAAGCGCTCCCGTCCGTTGCCTGTCCACCTTCCTAATGTATCTTATGCTTCAAAAAACTAATAACGTCTAGTCTTTGCATTCATTATCAAAATGTAAGAGGACTTCTTACCAAACTCTCGAAACTATTCTGTGATAGCCAAACCTTTTCGGCTGACATATTAGCTTTCTGTGAAACTTGGCTTAACTACTCTGTTTTGGATAATGAAATTCTTTCTAATAACTTTATTTCTTATAGGCTTGATCGTGTTGGTCGTCGTGGCGGTGGAGTACTCATTGCTGTCAACTCGAATCTGTGTTCAAGTGTTGTGCCGATTGATCTCCCCTTAGGTGTTGAGTTTATTTGCGTCGAAGTTACATGTTCTAACTTTAGCTTATATAACTCTTGTTCATATATTCCTCCAGCTTCTGATATCATGATCTACATGCACCACGCTGATGCTTTGCGATCTATTTTCGGTCGTCTTAAAGATCGTGATTTTCTTATAGTTTTAGGCGATTTTAACTTGCCTAATGTTTCTTGGCTTGTTGATGATAATCTATCTTTCCTAATTCCTTCATCTCAACATGTTTTTCTTGATAGCCTACTTGAATGTCCGCTATATCAGTTGAATTCTTTTCTTAACTCTTCTAAAGGAATCCTCGATCTCGTTTTTGTCTCTAATCCCACTATTATTGCTGTATCACAAACACAGCCCATAGTGAAGCCTGAAGATCCTTATCACCCTACCATTGAAGTTACCATTTTTACAATTCCGTTACTTATTCATTTAATAACATCTCAAATCCTCGTCGTAGATGTTTTCGTAAAACAAATTTCAATCTTCTTAACAGCCTTATTTTCTCTTTTGATTGGTCATTTCTATTTGAGTGCTGTGATATGGATTGTGCAGTGAAGTTTTTCTACTCTGATCTTAATTCTCTAATTGATAAATGCGTTCCTTATGTGAATGTCTCTACCGTCTCCAGTGCGCCAGTCTGGTTAACACGTAGGCTCTCTAATCTCCGTAACATTAAATCGAGATATTTTAAAAGATTTAAAAAAACTGGTTCGCGACTTGACTATGCAAATTATTGTGTAGCCAAATCTCAATTTTGTCTTTTAAATACTCAATGCTACAATAATTATATCGTTCGCTGTAAGGTTGAATTTTATAAGAACCCCAAAAGGTTTTACAACTTTGTTAATTCCAAAATACGCTCTAATTTACTACCTTCCACCTTCAGACGGTCATTAAGACTGCTAATTATGATTCAGATATTGCAGATCTGTTTGCTAAATTCATTCAGTCGACTTATTGTATTACTGCTTCGGATCGCACACCCTATCCCTTCTCAATCCCACATTTAAATTGTATGTAAATTGTAAATTACAGCCAATCTTCTTACTAGCTATAGCTACAAGGCCTTAAGTTAAATAAAAAAGTTAAAAAATCTATTTGTGCTAAATGTTCTATTTTTGTATTGGTAGAAAACTTTTGGGCGTTAAAATAACGAGGGGTCGAGAAATCCTTAATGTTTCATAAATTTTAAAAATGTTACTTAACAAAGCATTTTATTTTTTATCTCAATATTACTCTCGTTTTAGGATATAGTCCACTACAGCTCAGTTCAAAAAGTTTTACGTGATGAAATTGTCAATCCATTACGAAAGAATCTTTATGTGAGGGCGGACCGCGTAATGCAGCTTCGCAAGCTTTTAGATCGGCTAAGTTCAGTTAGCGGTTTAACAAGCGAGGAGAAGGATCCTGAAGAATTTCTAAACAGTTTGCTAGCACAAATAATGCGTGTGGAGCCATTTTTAAAAGTAAGTTTGTTGTTGTGAACAGAATACAATTGTTTATTTTAAAATTTAATTTTTTAGCTAAGCTCTGGTCAGGACTCATACTTTTATCAACTATTTGTGGAAAAAGACGAACGATTAACTTTTCCCACAGTTCAGCAACTATTCGAACAGAGTTTTCATTCGTCTAATATCAAGCTAAAGGAGGTTCCTTCCTGCCTGATTATTCAAATGCCACGCTTTGGAAAGAATTACAAAATGTATCCGCGAATTTTGCCGTCACAAGTTTTAGATGTTACGGACATTATTGAAGACTGTAAGTATATATTATTTTCAGATAATTTAATCACATTAACATAAATAAATTGTCAATAATTAAATACTGTAATTGTATTACCCCCTAAGTTATAAAAAACCTGTGTTGTACAGGTTTTATGTTTGTAACCTGTAACACAAAAAGCCAAGTTGATAAAGCCATATCCGCGGATGCAAATCAACTTCACCCCGCCAATTTGAAAGGTACTGGGATAAAACTAATGAGTTTGGTTGATTTAAATAATGAATTACGCTATTTACTACTTGTTTGTGTATTACTATATCCTCAAGTACTGATTAACAAATTTTGGGTGGCTGATAGAACCCGCCAAATTACACATTTACATTTACACAGTTTTGGTAGCGTCTTTCATTAGCCACCCTATAGGTGAATGAAGTGGAGTATGTCTATAATATGAGATTAGTTAAAAACCAGAGGGCTGGGGCTAACTTCGACCGTGCCAAATTTTGTAGTCCCTTGCGAGGTTTTTTGTTATTCTTCCTACTCTACGGATAGCCGTCAACGTGAAAAAAGTTTTGTCTAAAAAGACTTAAGTTCGCGAAAAAACAGCCTACAAGCTTAGGCGGTGGCAATGCGGCACATGTAACATCCTTTTTCATCATTTGGCACAATCATGAACACCTTCATTAAACTGAAAAATTTAAATCGATCTTGAGAACTGACAATCATAAATTTGTATGTTATTCATAAATGTCACTTTTTGAACCGATCGCTTCTTTAGGAGCTATATGATTTAGACATCTTGATCAAACTTGGTACAGTGATTAATAAGCATTAATAAGTAACGAAATTATTGAGAAAACTAACTTTATATAGTCGGAGATGCTTCCATCTATGGGTTTCACACGTCTGAACAAAGTTAATACTCCCTTTTTATAAGGGTTTTTGAAAAAATACGAATAAATTATTGTCTGTAAGTTAGTTTACGAATGATGATTTTTGTGTAAGAAAAAAAAAATCCGGTTAAAATTTACTTTGACCACTCGGACACTATCTAAAGATTGTGTCAATTATGTCAAATATGTATGTCAGATAGTAGGTTTGGGTTCGTTGTGTTGATAGAACGCAAAGTTCTTGAGAATAACCCATATCATTTCTTATCTTGTAGGCCCGAAGTGCACTTTTGTTATGATTGGTTTTTTAGAAAACGGTTGAAGATAAAAAGTTGAAAATGTTTCCAGGATTTGAAAACGTATTTATTTAACGAATACCATTTTTGAAAATGACGTCACTTATTATTTTTTTAAATTAACAATGTTCAATAGCTTATTGTAGTTTATTTGTCAATGACAACGATAGAGAACATTGTGAGAAAGTAATTTCTCAAATTACTTCAAATTTACAATTTTTGCGTAAATCTCTTAATAACATTAATAATACCAGTAATTTAAATTTGTGTAGAAGTTCATCGTGACAAACTCGTTCGAAGGCCTGCTTGACGTCCAGAAAGATTTTAGAAGTGTACAGCTTATCTTTGAAGGAGCAGAGCACCTTGTTCAGAATACGGTGACATTGCCCTAGGATGCCATGATGCCGTCAAAAAACTAATTGATGTTCTGGAATATTTTGATTTTTTCAAAATATTTTTGCACGTCCTTGAAAAGCGATTCAAGGACTATCCCTCCATATATATTTTTATACTCTTGCAAAAAGGATATATTAATTTTGGTCAGAAGTGTGCAACGCATAGAAGGAAGCATCTCCGACCATATAAATTATATATCGGAGCGAACCATTTTGTTCGCTTTATCAGAGTTTGTAGATATTCCCTTATCCATCGTTTCCAAAACGCATTTTTTAATTGTTGACAAATCCTATATTGTTTTCAATGACAAAAGTTGGCTTTCTCTTCAGGGATTTGTGTCCAATCGGTTGTGCCAATCAGGAAATGATTAGGCGTCAGTAGATCTGGATCGTTTTCCATTGGAATGTGGGTTACTGGTCTGCTATCAATGATATTGTCCGCTCCGATAAGCAAACTTCTAAGTGTATCAACCTGGAGCGCCTTGTCTTGCAACGTTATTACCAAAACCTTTTAAACTGATGGAACTAGGCGTTTCCAACAGCCTTCTTAACTTGGGTTTGCTGGACAATTGAACTTTCATTCTATGCCTTTTTTTGCCATCTCTTCGGCGATGTACTTCAAGTCAAAAAGGTCTTTGACTTTGAGGCACGTAAATAGAGCAACCCATCTTTTGTGGCAAGTTTTTTTTGCTCTTTACAGCGGCTCGCAAACATATTATCCAAAATTTTTGACAAGTCTCAATGATAATGAGTCCATCGTTTTGATGAAGGAATCTCTCGTGATACGATGTTACTATTAAATCAGTTAGTTTGTGTTTTTTGGGTAATATGATAGGTGGACGAGTACTTTGCGATAATGATGTTGCATAGTCAAGCCTACCGTTGACCACTAAGATCCCTTCTGCATTCATCGTAGGAGTTAAAGAGAAGATGCTACTGTCATTTGATACGCCTGAATTTGCTTGTCAATCAGCTAGTTCCTTATGATAGACTTCCTTTTGCATGATTTTTACTAATGTATTTTTTGCATCTTCCAATTCCCGCGAAGAAAGTCTTGTTACATCATTATCACATTGACGTTTCAATATCCGTTGTTTAAATGTCAATATCCATCTTATTGTTCGCTTTAGTCTCAATTATTTAGAAAATCTGTTTTTTGTTCCGTGGAATCGTTTTCAACGTAGATTTGCTCCTGTACTGGCCAGCTAGATTTATCCTTCAATAAAAATTTGGAGTCTCTTGTTTAAATATTATCCGGTTCGTACTTGTTTACCTTTGTTCTCTTGGCTTTATCGGCAGCATTTCAATCTGTTGGAACCCATCGCCAATCATTTTCATTTGTTGATTCCAGTATTTCGCTATGACAGTCTTTGAATCTGACCATATTACATATTTCTGCAAGTTATCAGTATGACTTTCCAGCATCAGAGTCTTTAGTCTGGTACCTTAAACTGCTGCCTGGATAAATAAGTCTTCGTTTATATGGTAAGCCATAAATTGTTTATATTTCCGATGATCTGATTGGATCCAGGCTATGGCAGTCTTTGAATCTGACCATATTACATATTTCTGCAAGTTATCAGTAGGACTTTCCAGTATCAGAGTCTTTATTCGGGTACCTTAAACCGCTGCCTGGATAAATAAGTCTTCTCTTCGATTTCCAATAAGAAGTCATTATTATATTTCGGTTTCATGAGTTAGAAGCCCTTTATGAGCCATGTAGCAGAAGCGTTTATAACATGTTAATGTAAATACAGTGGTAGAAATCAAATAATCTTAAACAAATAATATAAGAAATCTTAATATATAGGTACAAATCTAATTTCAACGATGACGTCTTCAATATGTCCAATTAGGTTTTGTAGGGAACTTTGCTTCGAGTACGGTACGAAGTAAGGAATGGTCCACATAAATCCACTCCGCAGATCAGAAATGGGCGTTCGGCCAGGAGGCGGTCAGCTGGGAGGTTTCCCATGATTTGTTGCATTAATACTGGCTTGTAATGATTAGCAATGTGTGCAACTTTCAACAATCTTTCGGACCAATTTGCGAGCATTTACGATCCACACTGTTAGGCGCAGAATCGCTATAAGAATCTTAGCTCCCGCGTGATGGTTTCGCAAGTGATATTCTAGCATCCAATGGTATGTCAGCCATGGACGGCCTCCATCTCGGATAAGTAAAATATTTTGAGTACCTATCTGTTCATTTGATATGAATAGATTTAATTTTTGAAGCTCCGACTTCAGACTTCGTCCTGCTTGTAAGTCGTTTAGTTCTTTGGCAAACACGTCACTCTGAATGGAAGAGATTATATGATTAAACACCAATTTAAACTCTTCTACTGAAATGCTTTTTGTAGCACTTATCGTATTATTGCGGTTAATAGGAACTTCATTGAAAACTCGTAGAACTAAGACTCTCACCATCATACGAAACGATGATAGTCTACTAATGATCTGCTCAACTAAGCTCTTTTCTTTATAACTAGTGCTACATATCAACACAAGGGTGTTTCGCAATTCTAACTCTTTGGGCTCGAAATCTGCCTTTCTTTCAGATTTCGTCCAATGTTCTAAGAACTTTGGTCCATGAAACCAAATTGTCTGCATCAAATCGCTGGCTGCACATCCACATGAAAAAATGTCGGCTGGATTATCCTTTTCTATCACGTGACTCCACATGATATCCTACGATTGAGTTTGTATGGTTGATACGCGATTGGCAATAAAGCATTTTGATGGGTGTATTTTAATCCAATGAAGAACGACAGTTGAATCTGTCCAAAAATATGTTTTGCAGACAAGAAAATGCAATTTGTGTTTGATTTTAGTCCATGTTTGGCAAACGAGGTATACTTTGTTATTGGGTGGGCGCAACTCTCGATCTCGAAATGATCAATGAAGTTACATATTTTCCGTTGTCCAATACCCTTGGACATGGATTTCACACTTATTTTTTGGTGATGTGTTAACAAATCGATTTACGCGAACCATGTCAAGATTTGATAAATCAGGTTAAAGTTGTTGCCATTTAGTATGCAAGATCTCTGGCAACGGGTCGTCCCATTCCAAGCGCTGGATCCACAAGTCTTGGATCAAGTTTTTGTAGCACACTACTACTGGCGCTAATAATCCTAGTAGATCATAGAGTCTGGTCATGATCGATACTATTTTTTGCTTCGTTGGTATTGCAGTTAATGGAAGATCAATTCGAAATAATATAAGATCTTCAGTTAGCAGCCACGACATGCCAAGGGCCTTGGTGACATTACTATTGTCAATATTGAGATTATTTTTATAATCTGTTGGTGCGCCACTAAAATGCCGCTTTGTCAATTCTAAGCCTGCCTTTGAAAGCAATTTGGTAACTTCATTCGTCTTAGCATTGAGTTCTTCGATTGAGTCAGCTCCATAAAGTAGATCGTCGACGTACATATCCTCAGATAATACAGCAGATTGGAAATAGTTCCTTATATGTCTCTGATAAAAGCTTTAAGGACCTAATTGCGAGAAATGGAGCGCATCCCATAGGTAACAGTATTCAATTGAAATAGTTGAATAGGTTCTTGCGGTGACTTTCTCCACAAGATTTGTTGGCAACTTACGACGACGAGAAATTGTCTTTACAAATTAGTTATTTCAGCTGTAACGGCATGGCGGTACAAACGAAACGAGAGTAATGTTAGGATCAAATCTTGTTGAATAGTAGGACCAACCTTGAGTAATATATTTGATGATGATTTAGACGAAGCGTCAAATACTATGCGAAGTTTAGTTGATGAGCTCTGCGGTCTAAGGTCACAATGGTGAGGAATAACGTAATGATTTGCCGGTTGCAAATTATCTAACGAAGCTGCCTCCATGTGATTCAACTTAAGATATTCATCTAAAAATTCGATGTACATTTTCTTTAATTGGTGTTGAGATGCAAGCCGTCTTTCATGTTGAAGAAAACGTCTTTTTGCACAGGACAACGAGTCTCCGAGTTGTTCGGGCGATTCGATGAACGGCAACCGAACCTGTATGCGTCCTGAATCCAGGAAATGTGTGTGTACCTGAAAGTGAGTTTCACATGCTTGTTTTTCTAAGCTTAAGGAAATATCTTAATTTTGAATTCCATGTATTTTATTCATTTTCCAAAACCTTTTTAATAATTTGATAGGGTCTTGCTTATGCGTTAAATAACAAGTGTAATATTGAGTTGATTCGGTTTCAGCAATCTTACCCCCGACGATGAGGAAGACCAATTGCTTAACTTATTTTACCCGTCTTAAGTAGATCAAAAAACTCTTTTACGCTAAGCAATAAATCTACTTTTCCGGCCTTATAAAACAATGTGTCGGCTAACTCAATTTCTCTGGGAATGATCCAATTTGACACATTTAGTCTATTTTCAGGCTGAGGTACAGATATAGATTTGGTCACGATAAACTCCATATTCCATTCATCTGGAGATATTCTTGAACGAACGCATTTCACCGATTCCAGCAATCTCATAATAATCGTAACGAAACGGAAGCTGAAGCCTTTTGGCTAATTCTTCAGTTATAAAGGTAATCTCAGAGCACGAGTCAAGTAATGCTCTTGCGAGCTGAAACCCATCAAGTTTGTCTTAAATAAAAACTATTGCTGTTGGAAGCAATCACAGCCGAGCTTGGCGAGTCAACATCGATGTTGCAAAGTGCCAACGTGAAAGGGTTTGCGGCATACGGGGCTGCCGAAGCAAACATCACCCATTGATCCACGAGATGCAGCCAATACCAGAGGCTGCAAAATCCAGAAGCCCAATCAGGCCAGCTATGGTCACCAACGCGCATACGCCAAGAGGGCAAGCACATCCAACGACCCAGAGAGTCTGGTTCAACCTATTTCCGTGCCATTCCAATACAAATCATCAATAAAACGAAAGTCACTAACACTTTGGCATTTCTAGATGAGATTAATCCTGCAGATCTTGCTACTAAAATAAACAACACCAATAAATTTAAAACATGGCTCCACGGGCCAGAAGATCTTGGGCCGCCAAGCAATGCTGAAGTCAGGCATAGCATACTCTTCATCGACAATTCGCCGATGGAGCTACAACTTAGCTTTTCCGATTGGCGCAGGCTATACCGAGCTTTAGAGCGCTTTATTCTCTATATTGAGAAACTGAAGGCGAAACAAAAGAAGAAAGATGATTTTGCTTCTTTGAATAACCAGCTCCTGCGTACCCGAGGGCGAGCAGAAAACCTAAACGGCCAGGACCAAAACCTGTTACCATATGGCTACCATATTACTCGGCTCGTAGTAAACTGGTATCATCAGGAAATGCACCACACATCTCATGAGACGTGTATCAACAAGATTCGAGGCATGTTTTACATACCACGCCTACGAGTCTTATACAAAGGCATGTGGAAGTCTGCCTGTTCCACCGCAAATGGCTCCCTTGCCCATCGCCCGGCTGGCTGCCTACCAACGTCTGGTTTGGTTACTGTAGGACAGCGAAGCGAAAAAAGATGGGAGAAAGAGAGAAATTTACAGCGACAATGGCACTAAGTACGACAAAGCGCAGACGATCAACTTCAACGCCGTGCATGAAATGGAAATTTAATCCACCAGCCGCTCCTCATATGAGGGGAGCGTGGGAGCGACTTGTTCGTTCCGTCAAGACTCTACGCAATCTGCCCAGCAAAAAAATTCATTCAATTCTGGGAAGTGGAATTTATCCTACGTTTGTCTTTCTACACAGCAAAGACGATGAGGCTAGCACCGAAATCCGCTAACTGCCCAGCAGACCCGACGCAGCCACCAATGGGCTAACCCATATCACTTTTTCTCTTTCATTTTCATATTTATGTTTAAGCGCCAACCTACGTGCTGGTAAATTAATCGTTGCATCTTGCGCTTTAACCTTACATGTTAGGTTCTATGCTTGTTACTAAGCAGCGGACAAAACAGTTTGGTTACAACCGCGAGTAAGGGCGATTAATTTATAGCGACCGAACGACCGATCGGCCGACAAACTTTCGCCTACACAAACACACGCACACACACACACACCTTTTGACAAACACAAACACACAGTGACCTGAGAGGAGCGTGTATTTCGTCGCGTCCTGTCTTTTTTGTGAAATCTTCGGTTTATCCGTGATCGTTGATCTCCTGGTCCTGCAATTGTATTGTCTATTGGCGTAGCAGTCTCACTCGTGTTGCTGCTCACGTTCCGCCGTTCGCCAAATGCATTGCAAGTGAAAAGTTGTATTCGTTTTTTTTTTTTTTTTTTTTTTTCCGGCCTTCTGCTGCGCCGGTTCCTTTGGTGGTCGGAGGGGTGCGGGCGCTTTCCTTTTGCATCTCCCGACTTTTTCCATCGTATTGGTGGTAGTGGGGTGCCAGCCGCACATTTTGGTAAATTTTTCTTCCACCCACGCTGTAAGTAAACACATAAGTGGTGCGATTATCAGCTGTTGGCGGACCTGCCAAGCCGGGCTCGAAAGCTCTCCAGGCTCATCATCTGGGAGTCGAGCTTTTTTTTCCGCAGACCGCCCAAGTGCCGCTTACTTCTAGGCGGTGGTTCTAAATCACCTCCCACCTGTCCAGCAGTATAGCAGTGCACTAGCCCTAGCGTTGGGAACGTAGGCGGTGGCCTAACAAGCAGCGGAGCTGCCTTTGGATTCGGTCGGTACCTGGTTCAAATCCGCTCAGCGGAGTAAATAAAAAAAAAATGTTATTTAAATTTGGAGCAATTTTATTTCTATTTAAATTATTTTTTTTTAAAATATCTCCGTTTTTTCCCTTTACTTTCGGAAGCGGGTCTTAAAGTACCTGGTTCAAATCCGCTGGAAGGAATTAAATTTTCAAATCCATTTCTTTTGGGAATTTAATTAGCATAAGTGGCATTGCTGTGATACTCCTTGGCACTATAGGGGCTCAAATCCGCTGCAGGTAATTTTGGATTCTAAAATTATTTTTTATTTTTTATAATTTTATTTTGCCATTGCACACCGAGCGGCCCATATTCCCGCTGCCTGCTGGAATTATCTAAAGGAAGCCGAGCCGGAGCGGTATAACTCCCAACGCTCATCAGGGGGAAATACCTGGTAACAGGCCGAAGATAATGGAAGGAGAGGAGCTAATGGTGTTCGGGCGTAGCAGAATGTTGCTACATTCGCCTCCAATCCATGACGAGTTGCCTCTGCGAGCGGCTGTTAGCCATCAAGAGGACACTTCAAAGAGATCGCGGGACGCCATGAGTCCAAACGGAGAAGCTGCAATTGACTGTGCCCCTCCGAAAAGGTCAAAACTGCAGCCGGTCTGCAAAGAATTAACAGAAATGGGCGTACTGTAGGAGGATATCTCGGAGAGGATCAAGCCCGAGAAAGAAGGAGGCAAGCGGGCCATTACCAACTCCCTTCCGGAAAAAGTTGAGAGGCTAAAAGAGCTCCAGGCGGAAGTCAGCTCCAGACTCAGTGGACACCCAATCGAGTCAGTGGCATTGGAGGCATGTCCCAATTGTTCGAAGCCGCCACCTGAGCGTGTCAGTCGTGGGCAGCAGACTGAAGAATTGTTCTCCGTGACCATGCTATCCCGGCCTACGCAAACTTCACCAGTGGAAAAGCGCGGAGACAAGGCATCAGGCCCATCTGATCTCTCTCTCTCGCGGCAGACCAGCGCTCACGCATCCAAACAGCGTGCTAAAAAACGGCAACCCGCGGAATCCCAGCAGCAGCAGCAGGCCCCACCTACTCCCCAAGGTGACAAAGGGCGCCATAAAACAGTGGATCATGGCACAACCGAGGACAACCATGGATGGAAAACAGTCGGCCCCGCAAAGCCTCGACGTGGAGCCTCCTCGATGCAGGCCAAACCGAGAATCAAGCATAGACCGGATGCAATTCTAATCGAAGCCAGCGACGGGCTTAGTTATAGCCAAGTACTCAAAATGGTGACCAGGCGCACGGATGGCAAGCTGCAACATGTCCGTGAGCACGTCTCCAGAGTTCGGCGTACTGCAAACGACGCGCTGATTCTGGAGCTCCGGAAGGACCCAGCAACTGACATCAAGTCACTCGGAGAAAATATCACCATGGTATTAGGTGATAAGGTAGGAGTAAGGGCTCTCCAGCAGCAAAGAGCTATAGCGATCTACAACCTAGATGCAGCGGCGTCTCGGGAGGAGTTACTGACAGCGCTAGCCTCACAGGCCAAGGTCGAAGAAAACGCGCTCACCGTAAAGAGCATACGGCCGGGCCTGCGGAATTACCAGACGGCAATTGTGAGGGCCACAGAGGCGGTAATCCAGAAGCTCACTGATCTGGGTTCTGTGATGATAGGGTGGGGAAATTGCCCCATTACAGCACTCGAAGAACGGCCACTGAGGTGCTTTAAGTGTCTTACCGTTGGCCATATAGCCGCAAGATGCTCCAGCATGGAGGACAGGTCACGTTGCTGCTTCAAATGCGGCGAAGTAGGCCATATAGCAGCCAATTGTCCTTCAAAGGATGCCAACTGCTTTCTATGTGCTGCACAAGGCCTGAGTCCAAGAAATCACCTAGCAGGCAGCCGCCTTTGCACAGCAAGGGGCGATTCGAGGACCCCAAAGCCGCCCAAATGACTTCGTCAGCACTGAAGATCCTGCAGCTGAACCTAAATCACTGCATCGCGGCGCAGGACCTACTGCAACAGACGATCAGAGAGCAGTTAATCGATGTAGCTCTTCTAAGCGAGCCCTACTCTACTGGAGAGTCATCCAAGTGGGTGACTGACGCCGACAGGAGATCCGCAATATGGTCTTGTGAGACATCAAGCCCGCTGCAAGACACAAGGTCCTTCCAACATTTCAGCAGAGCCACGGTGAATGATCTGGTACTGTACAGCTGCTACTTGCCACCCAGTTTACCAATTACTCGCTTCGGTGAGGTCTTGGATAACCTCGTAGAGGACGCCAGAGGCCGGCCACGAGTCGTTATTGCGGGCGACTTCAATGCCTGGGCAATTGACTGGGGCTGTCCAAGAACAGATGCAAGGGGTCGTTTCCTGTTAGAGGCTTTTGCATCGCTCAATCTCGAGACGCTGAATACAGGGGGCAGGAATACCTTCAGCAGAGCGGGAACTGGTTCCATAATAGACCTGACATTCGCAAGCGAGACTATCGCCAGGTCGTCATCATGGGGTATCGGCGATTTCTACACGGCGAGCGATCACGAGGCCATACTGCTTACCCTGGCAAGTCGTCCTAGAGCGCTGCAACAAGTTTTCCCACAGCGAAAATCCTTCCGCCCTGACACTCTAAATGTACCAACATTTCAGGCGAAGCTGGCGGGGCTGCAAGTACGTTTGACCGCTGAAGACTCCGCAAATCATGTCATGGCCACATTAAGAGCAGCCGGTGAAGGTAGCATGGCGCAGCGTACTTCGTACGGCAGACACCACAAGCCTGTGTGCTGGTGGAACGATAAAATTGAGGAGGCCAGGCGAAACTGCCTTAGAGCGAGAAGGCTTTACCAAAGGTCCAGAGGAACCGCTCAGTTCGAGCCTCTAAAAAGCCAGTACCAACTCCGGAGGAGACTTCTGAAGAAAGAAATCAGCTCAAGCAAGAGAGAAGCCTTCCTATCGCTATGCGATACGGCCGAGCAGGACCCCTGGGGCAAGGCGTACCAAACGATAGTCAAGAGACTGCGTTCGGACCCACTCGATACCCCCTGCGACCCGCCGTTCCTAGAGCGGATCGTGACGACTCTGTTTCCCAACTGCGAGGATGCTTTGCGTGACCATCCACTTCGTCACAGTGAGGATAGATTAAAGGAGTGCTCATGCGAGGAAGTAATTTCCATAGTCCGCAGGATGAGACCGAACAAGGCCCCTGGCCCAGACGCTATCCCGAACAGAGCTCTCGCTTTGGCAGTCTCACTTGTCCCCGAAGTTTTCACGGAGATGTACAACCAGTGCCTGCGAAAACGAACATTTCCGAGCATTTGGAAACGGCAAAACTTATTGCTTCTCCCTAAGCCGGGCAAACCACCGGGTGAGGCATCCTCATACCGGCCCATCTGCCTGATAGATACTGCGGGTAAGGTCCTTGAATCTATCATAGGAGCTCGGATTCAGCAAGAAATCGAACGACATGGCGACTTATCCGAAATGTAGTTCGGATTCAGAAAAGCACGGTCCACTATTGACGCCATAAACAGGGTGGTCACGCCAGGGTGGCGGACGCCATCGCTGGAACCAGATGGAGGGGCGGATCCAAGAAATACTGCCTGGTGGTTACATTGGATGTGCGCAATGCCTTCAACACGGCGAGATGGGGCAAAATCCTGGAAGGTCTGGAGTCGTTTGGCGTATCAAGAGGCTTGGTGCAAATAGTAAGGAGCTACTTTGAAGGACGTACCCTACAATATGTCACTTCTGAAGGCACGAAGGAGCAGGAGGTTTCATCAGGAGTCCCGCAAGGCTCCGTCCTGGGCCCGCTCCTGTGGAACGTCATGTACGACGGTATCCTGAGGCTGCAGCTGCCGTCGCACACACAAATCGTCGGGTTTGCTGACGACGTAGCACTGGTGGTGGTAGCGAAGGAGTTGAAGGATGCAGAGGCGTGGTGCACAGAAGCAGTCGCCAGTGTGGAGCGATGGCTAAGCTCTGCTGGACTAAGCCTGGCGGCCCACAAGTCCGAGGCGGTCCTAATCAGCAGCAGGAAGCTAGTTGAACGGGCCGAAATATGTGTCGGTACCACCCGGATTCTGTCGCAAAGGGCCATCAAGTACCTGGGAGTTATGCTGGACACCCGTCTGTGCTTTCGCGAACACCTCGACTACGCGAATCGAAAGGCCCTTGTCTCTGAAAGGTCCCTTTCTAGGATAATGATGAACACGCGAGGCCCCAATGAGGGACGTAGAAGACTGCTGATGAGCGTCACAAGGTCGATAGCCCTTTACGCCGCTCCTATCTGGGCCGGAGCAATGGACACAAAAAGCTACCGCCGCGACCTACAGACTGAGCGCAATAAGGGTGTGCAGCGCCTTCAGGACGGTGTCGGACGAGGCGTCACTGGTTCTGGCAAGCATGGTGCCGATTCACGAACTGGCCAGAGAATCCAACGCCATGTACTACGGCAAGAGAACGGACGCATACAGCGGTTCTTCTTCAGAGACGGGCAACCGGCAACACCAGCGGCTACAAAGCATATGCCGGTAGCAGAGGCGCTGGGACCTATCGCCTAAGGGAAGATGGACGCACCGGCTCATTCCGAAGCTCGAACCCTGGTTGAACAGAACGCATGGCGAGGTAAATTTTTACCTAACTCAGCTCCTGAGTGGCCATGGCTGTTTTAGAAGCTACCTGAAGCGGTTTAGGCACGATACATCGGACGAATGTACATGGTGTGGTAGTGGAATAATCGAGGACGCGCACCACGTTACATATCTTTGCCCGCGATACGACGAAGCGAGACAGAGCCTGTGCGATGAGGTCGGAGAGAGAGTCACGGCGGACAACTTGGTTCTGCTCATGTTGGCTGATGTTAAGAACTGGGAGGCGGCCAGTAAGTTCGCCGCTACCGTAATGAAGGAGCTCAGAAGGCTAGAGAGAGAGAGAGGCTAGGATCTGGTAAAGCCGCATGCGAAGCAATGCCAAATAGGCGGTACCGCATGTGCTGCCCCGGTCCACTCGCCATCCCACCCCTTCTACCAAAACGCAGTCTATATTGTGAAAATTTATGTATATATGTATTTTTGTGTTTTTGTAGTAAATTAATAAATGAATTAAAAAAAAAAAAAAAAAAACACGCACACACCTCGCACACACCTATACACATATACATATATATATTTTTTGTTGCTTGCTGTTGACGGCACCGGTAGGTCAAGGCTCAAATCCGCTGGAAGCATATAAATATTTTTCTCCTTTCGCTTATTTTTTTCTCTTATTTATTTTTTAAAAATAAATAAAGATCTAGCAAGAAGTTCCCGAGTCGGAGCGGTATAACTCCCATCGCTTGGCAGGGGGAAATACTTGCCCGCCGAGGGAATGCCAGTACAGCGGACGCCTCCGCCAACAGGGCAAGCGCCAGAACAGCAGGCTGCCTCAAGTCTGTCGGTGGCGACTGGTCAAGACGCGACCCCGAAGCGAACTAGAGACTCCCCAGCGCATAGTCCTAATAGCGGCGGTAACGTACCCCCAAAAAAATCGAAGGTACAGCCTAAGGTCATGGCGCTGGACGAAATGAGCATCCTCCTGGACTCAATTGCTGTCCACTACTCTAAGGAGAAAGATGCTAGCGGCAAAATAAACCGCAGTATCACAAACACTTTTAGGGAAAAGGTCGCCAGACTGCAAGAGTTAGTCGTGGCTGTCAGCGCGATGTTCCACGGTCGAGAACTTCCTGCCACAACAGAGCCGAAGTGCGTAAACTGTAGTAGACCGCCTCCCAAGCGTGTGAGTCGCTACCAGCAAACGGAAGAGACAGTCCCTCCACCCAAGCAGGACAAGCCGACACAAGTGTCTCCTAGAGTTAGGGACATCAGAGAGGTGAAGAAGAAGTTTGCACAGCAGCCTGCAAAACAAGAGGAGCAACGCCATGACCCTGCCCAGAAGGATCGCAATGCGTGGCTGCGTGTCGGTGCGTCATCTCGGGCGGACCGTCAAAAATCTGTAGTACCTCGCAGAGTTAAGCCGGAAGCTCTTTTGGTCCAGCCAACATCTGGATGCAGCTACAGCGAGGTCTTGGCCATGGTAACGAGGCGTAGCGATGATAAGCTCAAACGCGTGTGCGAGCAAGTCGCCAAGGTACGGCGTACGGTCAAAGACGGGCTGCTACTTGAGCTAAAGGGGGCCCCTGATGACAAGCAGTTATTGAAGGACGAGCTGAAGCACGTCCTAGATGAGTCAGCGTGTCCTTGCTCGAATCAAGCACGCAATTATCCGCGAGCTGGATGAACTGACCGAGCCTCGCGACCTTACTGCTGCGCTGGCAACACAAGCTAGCGCTGGCGAGGACTGTTGCACTGTCAGGAGTCTACGCCGCGGGCTCTTCGGGTCCCAAGTCGCAGTCATCAGTGCAACTGAGACGGTGATGAGGAAGCTACTGGCATTAGGCAAAGTCCGTGTTGGTTGGTCCTGTTGCCTCAGGGCTGGACATATATCAGCGAAATGCCCCAGCCAAGTGGACAGGTCCAACTGCTGCCTTAGGTGCGGAGTGGAAGGACATAAAGCCGCGAGCTGTGTAGTAGAAGACCCCACCTGCTTCCTGCTTCCGTGGCGCAGGATCTCCTCCATCAGACGGTTCGGGAAGGCGGCTACAACTTGGCCCTAGTCAGTGAGCCATACAGATCGGAGAGGAACGCCGACTGGGTATCCGACACCAACGGCAAGGCCGCTATTTGGTCCTGTGGGGTTATTAGGCTTCCAATCGAGGAAGTCGCCCAGATGGAGGGCTTCGTCCGGGCCAAAATCGGAGGGTACTGGGTTTATAGTTGCTACCTGCCTCCCAGCTACACCCTAGAGAGGTTTGGATATATCATCGACGCCATTTCGGCCGACGCTATAGGCCGCCAAGGAGTCATCATAGGAAGCGACTTTAATGCTTGGGCAATTGAATGGGGCAGCACTCGCTCCGACGCACGAGGCCGCCTTTTGCTCGAGTGTTTCTGTAACCTCAGTGTCGCGCTGCTAAACTCCGGCACAAGGAACACTTTTAGTAGAGCCGGTGCAGGATCCATTGTCGACCTCACGTTCGCCAATGACTCTATAGCTCCACATTGGGAAGTAGGGCGTCACTACACCCGTAGCGACCACGAGGCCATTGTCTTCACCGTTGGGGCAACCATGCAGCGAGCTGAACGAACGCTTCCCACTGGGAAAAGCTGCAAGCTTGAGTCCCTAAACTTATACAAGTTTAGCAGCGTGCTGAAGAATTTACGCAATTTACGCGATGTACGCCTAGGAGATGCAGACGCGGCAGCCAACTCCATCATGTCGACACTCAAGAGGGCCTGTGATGAGAGTATGTCCCAGCGCAAGGCATACAGAAGACACCACAAACCAGTCTGTTGGTGGATTGACCGTATCGCCGACGTTCGTCGCAGATGCTTCCGTGCCAGACGCGTGTACCAGCGTGCTAGAGGGACGTCAGCCTTCTCAGACCTGCATCTGGACTATAAGCAGTGCTGTAAGGCTCTCAAAAAGAGAGAGTGCTGTAAGGCTCTCAAAAAGGCATTCAAGGACAGCAAACGCGAGTGTTTCTTGGCCCTATGCGCTCGGCAGAGCAGGACCCATGGGGAAAGGCGTACCAGAGTGTCGTGAAGCGCTTGCATATAGACAAGACTCCGGCACCAAAAAACGCCCAGGCCGTTCGGGGCATAGTTAATACTCTATTCTCTCATATAGTGGACGAATTGCCTGTCCTGCATCCCCCGCTTCACCCACACATAGAGAAATGCACAGTGGACGAGGTACTCGACATAGTACGGAAACTTAAACCAGCGAAGGCTCCGGGCCCCGACGGAATCCCCAATCAGATTCTCAAGATCGCGGTCTCTTTACAGGCTGCGTCCTTTGTGGACTTGTTCAACAGTTGCCTGAGGGAAGGTGCCTTTCCATCCAGATGGAAAAAGCAGAACCTAGTTCTGCTGACGAAGCCAAGGAAAACTCCGCTCGAAGCATCTTCGTTCAGGCCGATCTGCCTCTTGGACACGGCAGGTAAAGTCCTAGAGTCCCTCATTTGCGCAAGGCTCAGCTCAGCCATCCAAGCTAATGGAGGACTTGCGGAGCAGCAGTTCGGTTTCCGGAAGGCTAAGTCTACAACAGATGCCATTGCACGAGTGGTTAAAATTGCGGCGGACGCGATCGCCGGTGCTAGATGGAAAGGGGCGTCGAAGGAGTATTGTCTGGTAACCACCCTAGACATAAGAAACGCCTTCAGTTCGGTCAGATGGAGCCGCATCCTAGTCGCATTAGCCGATTTTGGAGTCCCACACTACCTCCTTAGTTGCGTGCGACATTATTTCCAAGGAAGGACCATCTGCTACACCACTAATGATGGCCCAGTAGTGCGGGCAGTGACTGGAGGAGTGCCCCAAGGCTCGGTGTTGGGACCTTTACTTTGGAACACCATGTACGACGGAGTCCTACGCCTGCAGTTTTCGCCTGGCACCCACATCACAGGGTTCGCAGATGATATCGTTCTTGCCGCCATCAAAAGCGTCGAGCAGGGTCCAGGCCGCCGGCCTCCAGTTGGCAGCTCTCAAGTCGAAGGCAGTGCTTATCAGCAGCAGGCAGACTGTGGAATCAGCGAAAGTACGGGTGGGCAGCGCTGTGATAAAATCTAAGAGGGCCATTATGTATCTTGGCGTTCTACTGGACACAAGGCTCAGTTTTAGGGAGCATCTACAACTTGCTGGCGAAAAAGCAGCCAAATCCGCACACGCTCTATCGCGCATCCTGCTAAACACGCGCGGCCCGAGGCAGGGACCGTGGCTACTGCTCTCTACCGTCACCACATCGACGGCCCTCTACGCAGCACCAGCGTGGATCGACGGTATGAAGGTGAAGAGCTACCGAAGAGGACTCGAAACAACCCACCGGCTAAGCGCTATAAGGGTCTGCAGTGCATTCCGCACGATGTCGGATGATGCGGCGCTCGTCATTGCAGGGATGATGCCGATCGACGAACAGGCAGCGATCATCAGGGCAGTCGCCAAGGCCAGACAAGGTGGCAGCTCAGATGGACCGGGAGCAACGCGCAGCCTAGCGTGGCAACAAAACATGCGGAGGTGGCAAGAGCGCTGGGACACCTCGACCAAGGGAAGGTGGACGCACACGCTCATCCCTGACATTAGCGCGTAGGTCCTACGTAAACACGGCGAGTTTAACTACTACCTGACCCAACTGCTGAGTGGTCACGGCTGCTTCAGGATGTATCTGAAGAGATTCGGCCACGAAACTTCGGACGAATGTACCCAGGTACATGTGGAAGCGGAATATCCGAAGACGCCGAGCATATTTTGCTGCATTGCCCCAGGTTTGAAGCGGCAAGACTTTCCCTATAGTGTGCAATGGGGCATCGCGTAACATTGGGAAATCTGACCAAGCTGATGGTAGCTGATTCCCGAGCCTGGAGCTCAGCCGGCTCGAACGTCAGAAGCATGAGGAATGATCATCCAGGGTCCTGTGAAGCAGTACCCAAAAGTAGTCCCGCTTGACCCTGTTTTTTGTATCCACCTCCCCCTCTAACCCCACGAGTGTATTGTACTGTCTTTTTGTTTGATTTGCGACGCTATAATTTATTGTTTATTATATTATTTTTTATATGTTACGTTAATAGGTTCTTATGTATGTATGTATGAGTAATAAATGAAAAAAAAAAAACCTCGCGCACACCTCGCACACTACATTCGCATAAGAAATAATCGTGGAAGAAATAAATGAAGTATGTATCACGTGAAAAGTGAAGTGTTTTTTTATGGGCCTGCTAAACAACGAACCTTAGCGCCAAACTCAACAACAGTGGTAAAAATTCAAATAATCTTAAACAAATAATATAAAAAATCTTAATATGCAGCTAATACTGCATTTGGCCACGATGTCTTCAACGCTAGAATTGGTTGGGAATTGTAACAACCAAATGAAGCGAAAAAAGTTGGTAAAGCCTACAAAACCGAAGACCACCTTTTTGTGCATACCCTTAGGCGCTATGAAATTAGTGTTAGAGCTTCGCCTTACCAAACTAATATCACGACCTGTTATTTCATATACGGTATATTGTACCACATAGAAAAAGGGTTTTTTTTTTTTTTTTTTTGGAATAAAAATTCCAAAGTAACGGCGTGCCTTCCGTTGGTGTTATCTGGTTAGATTACGACCTATTGAAATTTAAATCAAACCTTGCAGTTTAGCCGGCTCGAGGTCAATCTTCCAAAAGAAGATTATTTCAAAGGCAACACAAAAAGGTGAGCAGGTTGTCTGTATAGCTATTTCAAGAACTACCAAGTTCTATCATCAGCAGACTTTGCTAAAGAACTCCGGAATTGCAATAGCCTTACCATGTCTTCAACGCTAGAATTGGTTGGGAATTGTAACAACCAAATGAAGCGAAAAAAGTTGGTAAAGCCTACAAAACCGAAGACCACCTTTTTGTGCATACCCTTAGGCGCTATGAAAAATTAGTGTAAGAGCTTCGCCTTACCAAACTAATATCACGACCTGTTATTTCATATACGGTATATTGTACCACATAGAAAAAGGGTTTCTTTTTTTTTTTTTTGGAATAAAAATTCCAAAGTAACGGCGTGCCTTCCGTTGGTGTTATCTGGTTAGATTACGACCTATTGAAATTTAAATCAAACCTTGCAGTTTAGCCGGCTCGAGGTCAATCTTCCAAAAGAAGATTATTTCAAAGGCAACACAAAAAGGTAAGCAGGTTGTCTGTATAGCTATTTCAAGAACTACCAAGTTCTATCATCAGCAGACTTTGCTAAAGAACTCTAAGTAAAAATAGAAGTTGGTAAAGCCTACAAAACCGAAGACCACCTTTTTGAAATAGCTATACAGACAACCTGCTCACCTTTTTGTGTTGCCTTTGAAATAATCTTCTTTTGGAAGATTGACCTCGAGCCGGCTAAACTGCAAGGTTTGATTTAAATTTCAATAGGTCGTAATCTAACCAGATAACACCAACGGAAGGCACGCCGTTACTTTGGAATTTTTATTCCAAAAAAAAAACCCTTTTTCTATGTGGTACAATATACCGTATATGAAATAACAGGTCGTGATGTTAGTTTGGTAAGGCGAAGCTCTTACACTAATTTTTCATAGCGCCTAAGGGTATGCACAAAAAGGTGGTCTTCGGTTTTGTAGGCTTTACCAACTTTTTTCGCTTCATTTGGTTGTTACAATTCCCAACCAATTCTAGCGTTGAAGACATGGTAGGGCTATTGCAATTCCGGAGTTCTTTAGCAAAGTCTGCTGATGATAGAACTTGGTAGTTCTTGAAATAGCTATACAGACAACCTGCTCACCTTTTTGTGTTGCCTTTGAAATATTGCAATTCCGGAGTTCTTTAGCAAAGTCTGCTGATGATAGAACTTGGTAGTTCTTGAAATAGCTATACAGACAACCTGCTCACCTTTTTGTGTTGCCTTTGAAATAATCTTCTTTTGGAAGATTGACCTCGAGCCGGCTAAACTGCAAGGTTTGATTTAAATTTCAATAGGTCGTAATCTAACCAGATAACACCAACGGAAGGCACGCCGTTACTTTGGAATTTTTATTCCAAAAAAAAAAAAAAAAAAACCCTTTTTCTATGTGGTACAATATACCGTATATGAAATAACAGGTCGTGATATTAGTTTGGTAAGGCGAAGCTCTTACACTAATTTTTCATAGCGCCTAAGGGTATGCACAAAAAGGTGGTCTTCGGTTTTGTAGGCTTTACCAACTTTTTTCGCTTCATTTGGTTGTTACAATTCCCAACCAATTCTAGCGTTGAAGACATGGTAGGGCTATTGCAATTCCGGAGTTCTTTAGCAAAACCTGCTGATGATAGAACTTGGTAGTTCTTGAAATAGCTATACAGACAACCTGCTCACCTTTTTGTGTTGCCTTTGAAATAATCTTCTTTTGGAAGATTGACCTCGAGCCGGCTAAACTGCAAGGTTTGATTTAAATTTCAATAGGTCGTAATCTAACCAAATAAATAAATATAAATAAACATTTATATAACTGGCGCCCAACTTACACAATTCTAAGTAAAAATAGAATTGAAATAAAAAACAAAAAACCCAAGAATTTAAAAATAATTCTAAATAACAAACTAAACGGTAACTAAAAGTGCCCGAAAAGTTTAAAAACAACTCTAAGTGAAAATAAAATTGAAATAAAAAACAAAAAAACAAAAAAAATAATAAAAACCCCAAAAAAGTTTTATCATTGTAGTGAACAAATTATCACTACAAAAATAAAGAAAAATAAAAAAACCAAAAAACAACAACATAGTCACGTCGCTGGACTGGTGACGGCAGCGGCGAAGAAAAAATTGAAGACGAGAAGCAGCAACAACAAAACGGAAGGAAAACTCCAACAGAATACCGTCGGCCACAATCCAGCAATAAGAGGGCAGAGAAACTTAGCAACAGGAAAATGAAAATGTAAATGAGATTTTTGTTGTCTAAATAAATTAATCTTGGATTGTACAAATATTTAATAAATCGCTTAGCATTAGAGGTGGTTCTTAAACTAAAACGTTGATGTTGACATTCTCTGTTTTAATTGAAACAAAAGCAATTAACATTACTAAACGAAATATTTGTTCCCGTCTGTTCATGTGGAGCGATAACCGGAAAAATAGTGATAGTAGTGACGAAGAATTACTAAAGGTTATAAAAGGCAACGGTGAGCAAGTGAAAGATACGCACACCAATATTCAGAAAAATAGTGATAGTAGTGACGAGGAGTTGTTAAAGGTTATAGGAGGCAAAAGTGAGCAAGTGAAAGAAACACATAAAATGCCAACAACAGAGGAGGTGATGAAAATAGTGAAAGTGGCAGTGCAGACTGCGCTTGATCACCAGGCTGCACAGATGCAGTCTACTTTCACACAACAGTTAAACCACGAAATGGAGTCTTTAAGGACTCAGCTAGAAAGTTTTTAAACCAGTCGCACCGGAGGTTGAGGTTTATAGGGATGCCGAAATCATCCCAGGAATAGAATGTAAGGAACCATTAGATATTGTTAGATCCTTGCCAGATTTTGATGGCAATCAAAACGAATACATTTCATGGCGCTCCGCAGCTTCATTCGCATACGAACTATTTCGACCTTATAGGGGCAGTTCCGCCCACTACCAAGCAGTACGCATAATCAGGAATAAGGTAAAAGGTGCCGCAAGTTCCACTCTAGCATCATACAACGCTGTAAAAAATGTCGATGCGATCATAGCTCGACTAGACTTCACCTACGCTGACAAAACACCCATTCGCGTTATTCAACAAAAATTGGGAACCTTACGACAGGGGGAACAATCGCTGTCTCAGTATTATGACGAGGTGGAAAAAACACTGACCCTCCTCACTAATAAAACGATAATGACACATAAGGCAGCGTCAGCGAACGTACTTAACGAGCAGTTTAGGTCCGATGCGCTACACTCTTTTGTGTCGGGGCTTAAGAAATCTCTCAAGGCAGTAGTATTACCAGCAAATCCCAAAGACTTTCCCACTGCGCTAGCATTAGCGCACGAAGCTGAAGTAAGCCATGACTACGCAGCCTTCGCTGCTAGCTTTGCGCGGGCTACCGAGGAAAAAGCTCAGGGTCCCTTTGAACAAAAGAACCAAAATTTTCGAAACCATGCTAATCAGAATAAGACCTCGGAAAATAGCCAAGGGGCATACAAGAAGACTCCACATTATACTAGGGTTCAGGAAAAACCAAATAATAAAGGGAAGCCACCACAAAATTCTGGGGCACAGGCGTCCTCAACACCAGAACCCATGGAGGTTGACTCCTCTTCAAAGTATAGGCAACCAACCAGGTATTCGGAAAACAAGTCCACAAAGTCTGGATTCGGGTCGAAAAAGAATCAACAGATCCATTTCACGTCTCAGAATCCCCCTGGGGAAGAAGCCTACGAGACACAAGCAGAGGCGAGCGTTCTGGCAGCTAGTGATGACCTGTCAGATAATGAAGAATCCTGTAATTTTTTAGGGAACACTCCCTTCTACCGTTCATCACGAGAACAGTAGGAGGAAAAACAATTAAATTACTAAAATTCAACACCCCCGCAGAAAAACCATTTAATGTCTGATCCATACATGGGATCTCAAAGGTAACGGAAAAATGTCCAATACATATTTTCGGCCTTAAAGCACAATTCTTCTTGATAAATATCCCAGAAGATTTCGATGGCATAATTGGTTTCGACCTTTTAAAAAAGGTTGGAGCAACTATCAATCTGTTAAACAACCAAATAATTACAAAAAATGGATCTGAAGCCATTAATTTTACCCGTGTCCCACAAGTAAATTTCATTTATATCGACGATGCAGACGTCCCGGCTGCGGTACTTAAGTCTTTCAACAAGATGATGGACGAAAGAGTAGGAGCGTTTGCAGACCCTGACAAGGCTCTGCCATACAACATAAATACTGTAGCAACTACTCGAACAAATGGGGAGCCGGCATACACTAGACTATACCCACCCAAGTTAAACAACTTCTAGCCCACGGCATAATTCGACCCTCAGAATCTCCCTACACTAATCCGACCTGGGTGGTCGACAAAAAAGGGACAGATAAAAACGGCTTCCATAAAAAGAGGCTAGTAATTGACTTTAGGAAACTAAATCAAAATACTAAAGATGACAAGTACCCTATTCCAATGATTTCAACAATCTTGTCGAACATGGGAAAGGCCCAATATTTTACAACATTGGACCTTAAATCGGGATTTCACCAAATAACACTAGCAGAAACACTGTCAATAATGGGAAGTATGAATTCTGCAGACTTCCCTTCGGTCTCAAAAATGCACCCAGTATTTTCCAGAGGGCCATCGATGACGTCCTTAGGGAAAAGATAAGTACAACATGCTACGTCTATATAGACGATGTTATTATTTTTTCCGAGACAAAAGAAGACCATGTTAAGGACATTGAATGGGTCCTTAAAAGCCTTCAGGACGCGGGGATGCGAGTATCACAGGAAAAATCCAAATTTAAAAAAAAAAAAGTGTGGAGTATCTGGGATTTATCGTATCTAGGGATGGTATCACAACCTCACCCGAAAAAGTTCAGGCAATCAAAAATTTTCCAATGCCAAGTACCCTTTTTGATCTTAGATCATTTCTCGGCCTTGCCAGCTATTATCGCTGCTTCATAAAAGACTTCGCTAAAATCGCAGGTCCCCTTACAGATATTTTAAAGGGCGATAATGGAAAAGTTAGCAAAAACATGTCTCGAAAAATAAAAATCGACTTTACTTCAGAACAATTGCGGACATTCACCCAGCTAAAAGATATTTTAGCATCAGAAGAAGTTTTTTTAGCCTACCCAGATTATCGACAACCATTCGATCTTACCACAGACGCATCTGGTGATGGGCTAGGGGCTGTCCTTTCACAAAAAGGCAGACCAATAACCATGATATCCCGTAATAACGAAAGAAATTTTGCGACTAACGAAAGAGAGCTTCTGGCCATAGTGCGGTCACTAAAAAACTTGAGAAACTACCTTTACGGGGTAAGAGACCTAAATATATTTACCGACCATCAGCCCTTAACCTTCGCCGTATCAGACAAAAATTCGAATGCGAAACTAATACGCTGGAACGCATATATTGATGGACATGGCGCAAAAATAATTTATAAGCCAGGAAAGGAAAATTTCGTAGCAGACGCCCTTTCGCGTCAGAACATTAACGCTCTCGAAGCACCAGACTCAGAATCCGATAGGGCAACCTGCCATAGTGAAGAGTCTCTGTCCTACACTATTGATGTATCCGATAAGCCCTTAAATTGTTTTCGAAACCAGATCGTGATTGAAGAAGCAGATTTTCCTTCGGTAAGGACATTCGTCCTCTTCCAGAGTAAGTCCAGGCACATAATACGCACATCAAACCCTGATTCACTCTTGCAGACACTGCAAGATGTAATAAATGCTGAAGTGGTAAACGCAATACATTGCGAACTGCCAACTCTTGCTCTCATTCAGCACAAATTGGTTGAACTGTATCCGGCAACAAAATTCTGGTACTGCAAACACATCGTTACAGATGTACCAGACAAGTCGGAACAAAAAGAAATTGTATAGACCGAACATAACAGGGCGCACCGTGCAGCCCAGGAAAACATGAAACAAATTTTGCAAGACTATTTTTTCCCGAACATGGGAAAATTGACCACAGAAATTGCAGCCAATTGCAAGATCTGCTCTGTCGCAAAATACGACAGGCATCCAATACGACAGGTACCACACCAGTACCAGCTTACGCAGGAGAACTCTTACACATTGACGTTTGTTCCACAGATAAAAGATTCTTTCTGACTTGCATAGATAAGTTTTCTAAATTTGCGATAGTCCAACCTATAGCATCGAGAGCCATAGTTGACGTAAAGCCGGCCATTCTACAATTAGTCAATTACTTTGCTAACGTAAAGACAATATATTGCGATAATGAAAGGTCGATAAACTCTGAAACAATAAGGTCCCTCTTATTAAACGAGTTTGAAATACAAATCGTCAACGCCCCACCCCTACACAGTACATCTAATGGCCAAGTGGAAAGATTCCACAGCACTTTACTTGAGATCGCACGGTGTGACAAAATAACAGCTCAGGCTAGCGACACTATCGATGTTATACTACTAGCAACAGTAAAGTATAACAGGTCAATCCATTCAGTCTTGAACAAAAAACCAATCGAAGCGGTTCATGAAACTACGGTAGAAGAGGGATTGAAAATTGCCAAAAAGATAAAAGACGCTCAGAGCAAACAAATTGAACAGGAAAACAGAACCAGAATAGACAAAAAGTACCAACGGGGTGACAAAGTCTTGGTAAAGTCAAACAAACGCCTTGGTAACAAACTTACTCCTTTGTACAAGGAAGGAATTGTAGAGGCTGACCTAGGAACTAAAGTTCTTATAAATGGGAGGGAGGTCCATAAGGACAATTTAAAATAAAACCTAAAAAAATTGTCTTCCTAAAATTAGGTTTGCACACTTCTATAACTACTAGAGTAATAAGACTATTTTATAATACTAGAAATTACAGAACGGACTTTATACTGATACTGATAATACTGAGGACACACGCGACAATGACCATGAAAATTAAGGACTATACCAAAGCAGACTTCATACAGATACTGGACGGAGACGTGACAGTTTGGAAAGAGTACAGCTACCTCGGACATACGACAAAAATTACTTCGTACAGGACATACGCGGACGAGACCAGGGAAACTATTAAATTCTTTAAGGAAGATCATATTAAAAGAATTATTTTGACAGATATTAGGAAAATCGACACGCTAATAGAAACGGTGACGGTTCATCATAGAGGCGCTAAAAGCCTAAATATTTTATGCACTGCATTAAAAGTAGTGGCCGGAACTCCTGATTTTGACGACTGGAAACAGATCAAGTTTAAACAAGCGCAATTAATAGAGTCAGAAAATAAGCCAGTCAAGATCAACAACAAATTACAGGAAAAACTAAATGCAATAACGAATTCCATAAACCAAATAAGTAAAACAGAAAATGTCAATCACGAACACTTTTATGAAACCATCCTAGCAAAAAACAGAATCAGACCTTGAAAATTTAATTCTAACCACCACTTTGGCAAAAGCGAATTTATTGAACCCAATAATTCTCGATGACTTGGATGTCAATGAAATGACCAACAAAAATCTCACAAATATTAGTGTGTCAGATTTATTAGATGTAGGTAGTATTAAGGTTTTTCAAAATTTTAACATTTTATACTTTTTAATCAAATATCCTCACCCAGAATCTGTCTGTAAGAAAATCAGCCTTTACACTGTAGAACGGGATAACATAATTTTAGATTTTAATAACAGAAACGTAGTTGCTGATTGTGGTACGGAGCTATTCTCAGTCGAGGGTTGCCAATTGGCGGTAACCACAACATTCTGCAAAAGATCGCCCACGAATGGCTGCACTCAACAATTAGTAGCCGGAACTCAAGCCCATTGTAGCTCCAGACCAGGTCACCTGGAACCTTTAATAGTTGTGGACGAGGGAATGGTTATCATCAACGACGCCACCATGGACATCATAGACGAAGTCGGCAACGAAAAAAGGTGAACGGCACCTACCTGGTGACATTCACCGACAAGATTACCATCAACCAAACAACGTTTGTCAACAAGTATGATGTGCTCAGAAAGAAGCCAATGGTGTCAGCCGAGTCAACACTTTAGCCTGCCTTTCACCACGAAGTAGTTTATTTAATAATGTTCAGTTAGTTATAATCCCAACTCCAAGCACACAAAACTGTGGCTTGCAATAAATCAAATATAAATAAATATAAATAAACATTTATATAACTTATACAAATGTAATTTCAACGATGACGTCTCCTCCAACACCTCTTTACAATTTCGATTTGTAAGACCCAATTTTGGAAACGAATCAATAATTTTTCTGGGATCAAATCATTCCAGTGAATGCCTGACCGCCAGACATCCTGAATCAACATTTTTCAATGAACCATCAGGTCGGCTAACATCCCTAATGCATCATAAATAGACATTGCCAAGCTAAGAAGCTGCCTCTATGTTGGAGCCTTAAGTTTTCAGCCTTAAGTATGCTTTGTTCTACGTTATTCATCTTTAACTCAAAAGTAAATTGGTCTATGTTGTTGTACCCTGCTCCAGCAGGGGACTTTAGATCATCAGTACTACAGAAGTACATGAAGAGCTGTTAAAGATAGTTGCCAAAATGAGATAGTTGCCATTGGAGACTCAGAAAAACCAGTAAGTCGATGTCAATTGAAGCAGAAGCGAATATGTCAGATGATAGCAAAGAAGAGTCGCGCAGGAATGCTACCACAAGTAAAAAACGGCAAAGATTTACGCACTATAGATAATTTAACAGGCAATCAGACATGCTTAATATATGTTAATAAGATCAATTATTTATGGGAGAAAGTACAGGCGTGCCAGGGTTTGATAAAAGACGCAAAGTTTAAAAACGCTATGGATGATTTAGAATTTGATGTCCGAAACTCAGTATCAGTGTTAGAAATAAATATCAAAGAAGCTATTTTCGGCAATGCCGAAGTTTATATACCCTTGCAGTCCTTGGCAATAATTTTCTTACATTTTGAAATTTCTTTCCCTGCAACGCAATTCAACAACACACAAACAAAACATTCAAATTATTTCTCTTTTTACTACAAATTTTTCCATCATTCCCTAAGCAAAGCACAACACGCATACACACACAGTTTGTGTAGCGCTGCGTCTGTGTGTGTGTATGCATGTGCTCTGTTTGATTTGCTGATGACGTAGTAGGCAGCAAGCAGCGCTCCCGGCAGCCCTTGAACCGATTTGTACTGTCTGTAACTTGTGTTCCATTTATCCGATCAGGTTCAAATTTTGGGATCTGAGATTTTATACCAAATTCTATTATATTGGTAAATTTCATGAGGATACTCCAATTTTTGAAAAATTTTTTGTTCTAGAGCTATATGGTATAGTAGTCCGATCCTCACAATTTTCATACTTTATCTCACACAGGTAATAAAGAGTCCCCAAAAAAAATTTCAACCCGATTTCTCTTAAGATGGCTGAGTAAAACGCCTTCGCACAGACGGTCGGACAGACGGACAGGCGGACATGGCTATATCGACTCAGCTTCTCAAGCTGATCAAGAATATATAAACTTTATGGGGTTGGAAACGTCTCCTTCTGTGCGTTACAAACATCTGACCAATTTTATAATACCCTCTGCAAGGGTATAAAAAGAATGTGACAGTGAACCACCGGTGTTGCCAAACATTGAGGTACCCACATTTTCTGGAGAGCGTCGAGAATGGGACCTGTTTGTGGAATTATTTGCGGAATTAATTGAAAAAATGAAGTAAGTCGTCTCGCCGACTTAGGTATACCATACACCAGAAAAACAAATATTTCAACAAATACGGGGGCGGAAAGGGGCGTGGCAAACTCTTTGCATATACAAAATATGCGCATTTATTAAGCAAATATACATACCAAATTTGGAGTCTCTAGCTACAAAAGAAATCACCCTATTGGAAAATGCTCTCGTTTTTGCAAATGTCCGGTATGGTAGAAATAAACATAATCAAAAAACAGAATCGAAGTTTTTCATTTAGAAAAAATGCAATTGTAGCTACATCGGGAATGCATCGCTGTGTCTTTGGCCCATATCTCTACCTTTGTAATTTCGCTCCGAGGTCCACCTAATTTATGTGTTGGTTTCGACGACTATTAGACACTGGTTTATGTGCTAGTGCCTATTTGCTTATAAACAAATAAACATTTAATAAATTCAAGAAATATTAGCGTCTTTCATTGAAGAAAGGTGGTCTTCGCTATTGTAGGCTTTACCAACTTTTTTCGCTTCATTTAGTTGCTACAATTCCCAACTAATTCTCGCGTTGAAGACATGGTATGGCTATTGCAATTCTGGTGTTCTGCTCATGATAGAACTTGGTGGTTTTGAAATAGCTATACAGACAACCTGCTCACCTTCTTGTGTTGCCTTTGAAATATCCTTCTTTTGGAAGATTCATCTAGAGCCGGCTGAATTGCAAGGATTGATTTTAATTTCAAATAGGTCGTAATCTAACGCCGTTACTTTGGAATTTTTATTCCAAAATGAAGTAAGTAAGTCGTCTCGCCGCCTTTGGTATACCAGTTAAAAAAGGGTGAAATGGTATATTAAAGTCGCCAAAATGTATGTAACAGGCAGAAGGAAGCTTTTCCGACCCCATAAAGTATGAATATTCTTGATCAGTATCAACAGCCGAGTCGATCTAGCCATGTCCGTCTGTCCGTCTGCCCGCCTGTCCGTCCGTATGAACGCTTAGATCTCGGAGACTATAAGAGATAGAGCCACGAAATTTGGAATGTAGGCTCGTGTAGTATGTAGAGTGATCCTTTCCGCCCTCGCAATTCAAAAAAAAACGTTTTTCTCAAAAACTGTTATAGCTAGAGACACCGTATTTGGTATGTATATTTGCTTAGTAAATGCGCACATTTTGTATGTATAAAGATTTTGCCACGCCCCTTTCCGCCCCCAAAATTTGAAAAACTCGATTATCTCCCGTAATTTTTTATCTTGTGGAATCAAATTTGGCACACTTGAATTTGATACTAATACCCAGCAAAATACCAAATTTGATCAAAATCGGACAAAAAATAGCCAAGTTATGCATATAAACGTTTTTCCATAAGGCCGGAGTTGGCCGTTGGCGGGTGGTGGCGCTAGGGTGCTCATATGCATGAGTGAGTGAGATACTAAGATATGCTTGTAAAAAGCATGTGAACGGAATTTTTTTAAAATAGGCAAATGCATTTGTTATTAGAAATTTGAAATAGTTTATGGAGAAAGAGAATGCCAAATACGAGCCTACGGTTGTAAAGTGAAGGAAGATTAGTAAGAAGAAGTCTGTCAGAAGAAGAAGGTAGGCGGAGACTCTGGTCCCAATTAAGACCGCGTAACGCGAACTTAAGGAATTGCTTCTGTACCGATTCAATACTACGCTGGTGAACATCATATTGAGAGTTCCACACTGGCGAGCAATATTCTAGAGAAGGGCGAACTAACGAAGTGTATAAAACCTTTGTCACATATGGATCATCAAATTCTTTGGCCCAACGTTTAATGAAGCCAAGAAGACTGCCTGCTCTATTGACAATTGAAGATATATGAACATTAAATGAAAGTTTTGGGTCAAACATAACGCCTCAGTCTTTGACTGATGGTACACAGATTGTGGACTTAATGAAGTAATGAGCTAGGAACGGCGACAAACGACTGAAGGTCAAAAAAGAGCACTTAGAGGCATTAAGGTGTAATTTATTAACATGACACCAATCACAGAACGCATCGAGATCTGATTGCAAGTACTGTTGGAAAGAAAGATCATTATATGAATAACAAATCTTGACGTCATCCGCAAACATGAGCACGCATGAATGAGCCAGGGCCAAAGGCAAATCATTTATAAACAAGGTAAATAACAATGGGCCCGTATCGAAAGCCTTACTAAAGTGAGTATAAATAACATCAGTTTGACACTTTTTACGAAAGCCATGGTGTACAAGGGTAGTCAATTCTAAAAGGTTGGTAAGCGACGAACGACCTTTCATGAAGCCATGCTGACAAGGAGAAATAGTGGATCTGGATAGGTGTTGAAGGAAAGACGTAATAATTTTCTCAAACAGCTTAGGTATTGCCGAAAGTTTGGCATTGCCACGGTAGTCAGAAATATCCGATTTGCTACCCTTTTTAAAAAGCGGAATAATAAAAGACTGCTTCCAAATATCAGGAAAGCTACAAGTCTCACTCGATATAAATAATAACCGAGATAAAGGCTTAGATAGGGAAATAGAACACATTTTAAGGATGCAACTAGGTATATTATCAGGCCCGGGTACGAAGGAAGACGTCATAGATGACAAGCTAGAGATAATACAGTCTTCAGTAATACTAAGAAAAAACATACAATTTAAATGTGAAATTGAGAAGGGATAAGGTGTGGGATCCGAAACAGTAGTAGAATAAGTCGACTGAATGAATTTAGCAAACAGATCTGCAATATCTGAATCATTATTAGCAGTCTGGTCATTAAGTCTGAAGGTGGAAGGTAGTAAATTAGAGCGTCTTTTGGAATTAACAAAGTTGTAAAACCTTTTGGGGTTCTTATAAAATTCAACCTTACAGCGAACGATATAATTATTGTAGCATTGAATATTTAAAAGACAAACTTAAGATTTGGCTACACAATAATTTGCATAGTCAAGTCGCGAACCAGTTTTTTTAAATCTTTTAAAATATCTCGATTTAATGTTGCGCACTTGAGACGGAAGAGGCATTCACATAAGGAACGCATTTATCATTTAGAGAATTAAGAGCAGAGTAGAAAAGATTCACTGCACAATCTATATCACAGCACTCAAATACAAATGACCAATCAAAAGAGAAAATAAGGCTGTTAAGAAGATTGAAATTTGTTTTACGAAAACATCTACGACGAGGATTTGAGATGTTATTAAATGAATTATTAATGGAATTGTAAGAAATTGTAACTTCAATGGTAGGGTGATAAGGATCTTCAGGCTTCACTAGGGGCTGTGTTTGTGATACAGCACTAACAGTGGGATCCGAGACAAAAACAAGATCAAGGATTCTCTTAGAAGAGTTAAGAAAAGAATTCAACTGATATAGCGGACATTCAAGTAGGCTATCAAGAAAAACATGTTGAGATAAAGGAATTAAGAAATATAGATTATCATCAACAAGCCAAAAAATATTAGGCAAGTTAAAATCACCTAAAACTATAAAGAAATGACGATCTTTAAGACGACTAAAAATAGATCGCAAAGCATCAGCATGGTGCATGTAGATCATGATATCAGAAGCTGGAGGAATATATGAACAAGAGATATATAAGATAAAGTTAGAACATGTAACTTCAACGCAAATAAGCTCAACACCTAAGGGGAGATCAATCGACACAACACTTGAACACAGATTCGAGTTGACAGCAATGAGTACTCCATCGCCACGACGACCAACACGATCAAGCCTATAAGAAATAAAGTTATTAGAAAGAATTTCATTATCGAAAACAGAGGAGTTAAGCCAAGTTACAGAGAATGCTAATATGTCAGCCGAAAAGGTTTGGCTATCACAGAATAGTTTCGAGAGCTTGGTAAGAAGTCCTCTTACATTTTGATAATGAATGCAAAGACTAGGCGTTATTAGTTTTTTGAAGCATAAGATACATTAGGAAGGTGGACAGGCAACGGACGGGAGCGCTTATTGGGCGCAAACTCGTGTACAACTAAGCCCTCCATAGCTGAGAAATACTCATTTGGTACTGTAATTTTAAAAGAGGAGATTTCGCGAGGCCTAGAAAACTTAAACTTTTGAATTAAAACCTTAGCAGGGCATATATTACCAATCTAAGCTGCCACAGACGACTCAGAAGTATCTGGAGCAAGCCTAGAGATAAATAATTGTTTGCGATGAGGCACTACAGATAGGGGTGGCGGAGGAGCATTGGGATCCGCAAGTGATTGAGAGCCTGCATGATCCTGTAATTGATCAGAGTTCCCTTGAGGGATAGATTGATGCACACCAGGGCTTGTACTGGGTACTTCAATCTGAAAAGAAGAGCATAAAGAGGGACAAGAAGATGGTGTAGGCGAAAGTAAAATGGGAGAAGATGTAATAGAGAGTGCGGGCGACTGCTTATGAGGCAACTCATGGGTACATTTTTTGGGCATGTCCTTAGAAGGTGGACCAAACTTGAATTTCGACAGTAAATGTATGCTAGAGTCACACTCCTTAGACAGCTGTTTGCCCATTTTATTTAAAGAAAGAAACTTTAAACGAAGATCGCTATACATTCGGCTAAAATCAAGCTGGTGGCTGGCACAAGATGGGCAAGTCCAGCGCATTAAGCCAAGCTCAGGCTTAGACACAGAAAAACCAGAAAATTTGTCGTAGTCGCGGCGGTTGAGGCCAGTACATTTTAAGTGAATAAGATTATCGCAGAGCCAACAAGATTTTGCTCTATACTGATCGTCAAAAGGTCAGAATGCTTGCAAGTAGGTAAACAACAAGCCATTGAAAAGCCAAAAGAAACAAGGGCAAAAAAAAATATATTGAAAAACTTAAATAAACAGCACAAAGATAATTATCGATAAAAATCAATAATTACAAATAAAACAAAGAGACAGCTAGAGTACACAGCACAAGAGAGAGTGCAAGAACAGTTATAAGACGAGCTTTGAGAGGCGGCCTTACAAAAGGGATTACGCGGGAGAGAAGCTGAGCACAGCACAAAGCAGAGAGATCAACAAAAACACTAGCACTGATGGTATGATGGGTGCGATGAGGGGCAACTGCAGAAGCAATGACGAGAGAGAACAATAATAAAAAAAAAATTTAAATGCACCAAACACTAATCACAAAAATGAAAAATAAAAAAAAAACTGTATAATTTTGCGAAATTATGCAAATAAAACACAAGGGTGTCAAGCAAACGACACCAGCGAAAGCGAAAACAAACAAGCACAATTAAAAATTGAGAGAAAACAATATATATTAATAAAAACACGACCGTCACGTCAGAGAGTAGTAGCTTTTCTGAAATTATTCGAAGGGCATTTGAATAGGGATTTCCGAAGAGAAAGAAAATAACCCAGTCTTCATTCGTTGAATTCAAAATATGAACTGATTTTATTTACAAAAGTACGGAGTTTATATAGGATTATCTTAGGCTCTAGGAGGTAACAATTGTTCTTAGAGGATCTTATTCTAGTACGACTCATCCCCACGTATTCGGGGGTTGAAAAATCATTATTATTTTGGGCATGGCATCGGCCACTTGACATCCTGCCGTTGTGATCTTTTGGGTCTGTTTAGAATTACAAGTGTTTTTCCCACACCGTGTGTGGCCGATTGTAATTCTAGTCATATGCTAGGTTAGTTGTTTGGTACAAAGGTACAGTTGTATTGTATTTTATTTAGTGCATTTGATTTGGTGAAGCCAGTTCAGATGAACACGATGTTTATTCTTAAACAGTATTTTTCGAACAATTAAATCGGATAGTTTATTTACCGACGATAAAATAAGGAATCCGCAAATGTGTAAAGGGAGTGATTGACATAGTTAATGAGTCAGTGCACTTAATCAAAGTAAAAGCAAATTTGTCCGATGAAGTTGACGTCATATTCTCACAACTCTTACTAAGGCGTGTCCTTAACAAAATCCAAAAAATATAAGTTAAAAACCCCAAATTCCCGGAGAAGACATGCTAAGGTTTAGGCGAAATCCTTGGAAATTACATCTTAAGGTTGAGGCAATTGTGGTGCCAAAGTTAATGAAAGCTCTTCCATTAAAAATAGCAGACGTGGATATGTCAAAATGGCAAACTTACGTTCTAGCCAATCCTACCTTTAATAAACCTGGTAGGGTTGATATAATAATGGGGGTAAACGTCTATACAGAGAGGGAGAGGGAGAATTACACAGATTGACGGCCTGCTAGGCCAAACAGCTCAATTTGGTTGTATCATCTCGGGATGCACCATAAAACCCCCGGCAGGACCTCACATTGGAGGTAAATCGAAAGCTAGGGACGTAAAAGCATCACAGTAATGCGCATCAGGTAGTAGGTAGATATCCCGAGCAGAAATTGTTTGGCATTAGAAGATATAGGTTATATGCCAAATATAGAATGGAATCCAGTTAAGTTAGTAAGAATACGAAGTCAGTGACAATCATTAAAGGAACAGATTGACTAGGTTGAGCGTCCATCAGGTAACTGGGCATGCTTCTTTTACAATAGTTATCTTAAGTTATCTTACTAATGATGATATTTTTCTTTCATTTATTTATTTATTCACTAATATTGATATATACATTTGATACATGTGTGAGTAATATTATAAGGGGTAGGAGTTCATGCGGCATTGGCATTTTCTGCTTAAATATATAGTAATTTGCTAGACATTGATGCTTAACTATAATACATTTATTATGAGATAAGTTGGAGAGAAAATTGAATTATAAAACCCTTTGAACATACATTTACATAAAACTTACGACTAGAACTAGAATTTATGCTAAGATATTTATATGAAGATTGGAGTTTCTATTTATTTAAGGTGTATATATTTAGATGTTAACGTTCTTGCATACATTAGCATTTATTAATATATTATATATATTAATATTAATATACATATATTAATATTTTAATATTGAGCCATATCTTACAACAAAGTAAATGCATTACCAGATTGTTAATTTAGATTTTTTATGAAAATGCTTAGGCTAAGATAAAAATAGTATACTTTGAGAGGTCGTACTGTTTTTGGACACCTTAACAATTGTGGTTTTCTGAATTACCTTTAGTAATTCGGTCGTTGTTTGATTTTAGTAGTTAGTTTATTTATTTATTTATTTCTTTACGTCAACTAACACAACAGTCGACGAAAAAGCTTAAACTAAAATACAGATAATAATTAAATGAAGAAGGTAGCTTAGCTTTATACACAATTAAATATACCCGTCCCGGTGGAGGTGTTTTATTTACACAAGGTGGCAGCCATGCCCCGATTTACAGCCAATGAGGTCAGGGATGAGTAGCAGCCTATCCAAGTCCAGAATATATTCACCGGATTAGCTGAAGATTTTTAAAGTATAGTGCCAAGAGAATTGACAGAAAGATGAGGAGAGATACGGTGAAAAAGGTTGTTAAAAGATTGGCAAAGAACACGAAAAGGTTCGTGCAGAGAATAGTTAGTCAGACATCTACTAAGGTGAATAGGAAAAAAGTTTCTGGTACGACGTAAGGGAACACAAAAATATAGCGTATCTAGTAAATTAGTAGAAATGACTTCGCCGTTGACTAGTTTATGGAGAAAGAGAATGCCAATTACGAGCCTACGGTTGTAAAGTGAAGGAAGATTAATAAGAAGAATTCTGTTAGAATAAGAAGCAAGGCGATGACTTTGAGGGTTCCATACTGGCGAGCAATATTCTAGAGTAGGGCGAACTAACGAAATGTATAAAACCTTTGTCACATATGGATCATCAAATTCTTTGGCCCAACGTTTAATGAAGCCAAGAAGACTGCATGCTCTATTGACAATTGAAGATATATGAACATTAAATGAAAGTTTTGGGACAAACATAACGCTGAAGTCTTTGAATGATACTACACAATCTAACAGAACAGACTTAATAGAGTAATGAGCTAGGAACGGCGACAAACGACTGAAAGTCATAAAAGAGCACTTAGAGGCATTAAGGTGTAATTTATTAACGTGGCACCAATCACAGAACGCATCGAGATCTGATTGCAAGCACTGTTGGAAAGAAGGATCATTATATGAATAACAAATCTTGACGTCATCCGCAAACATGAGCACGCGTGAATGAGCCCAGGCCAGAGGCAAATCATTTATAAACAAGGTAAATAACAGTGGGCCCAGATGACTGCCTAGGGGTTCACCTAACGTAACTCGAACAGTTTTAGATATCGAGGAACGAAAAGACACCTTTTGGGTTCTGCCAATAAGATACGACTTTAACCAAGCCAATAGTTTCGGAGCTATATTGGTTATTGGCATGGTTCAAATTATTTCGCCGTTCGGATTATTAACTACTATCATTTCCTCTACTGATGTTGCCGTTATGTTAGTAATTATTGCTATAATAATTACTGAGGCCATTGCTTCTACCATAATAATTTTTATTATTGTTAGGCTTCTGGCTCAGTGAATAATATATTTCGGTTTGGTTATTTTCAGAAGTGGTTGGTTCCACGGACAGGGGGTATCTTGCTATTGCTTAATTTGTAGAACTAAAGTATGTTGCCTCTATTAGGAGTTTAGCTCCTTGATTGTTAGTGTGTATATGTAGCTCCTACAGCGAAATACAATTTAAGAGCGTAAGCACAGAACTTATTACGAAAACAGAACTATGCCGCTTTGTTTCGAGCTACACGCAAAAAGAAATTAGTGCTTATTTTTTTGACATGGCAACTTCAAATAAATGGTGCCAACACTTATATTTCTTTTATATAGGGTAAAAATCATATTACAATAAAGCTATTTAATAATGTAATTCGGTTTTCAAGTAAATAAGACTGAAAAATCGGCATAAAAATATATTAAAAACAAAATTTATTTTTTATTGGAGGATTCAGATTAACCTCGAAGCATCTAGACGTATCCCGGAAAAGTTAAAGTTAAAGAGTAAAGCGAGGCACGAGAGTTTCATCTTTCTTGCAGCTGGCGGGATAAAACCGGTGACCAATGAGGGTGGCAGCGCCGAAAACGGTGTCTTTTGGCAAAGTCCTGCCAAATAGATGACTGTTGCCGTCAAAAGGAAGTGTGTAACACCCCATACAACCAAAAATCGGACGGGAGAAACCATAAGAGAGAACAGGAGAAATCATAAATCCTTAGAAAAGGCGAGTTGGTATCACTGAAACCAACAAAAACATTAGGTTCGCGGAACTGACGGACAGAAACGATGACGACCAACCATCAACATCGAAGGCAGGGAAGGAAATCACCACGCCGGCTTCTCCAAAACAAGCACCAATCTTTATACATTCTGTTAAAAACAACACGGAGCTACAGCAGTTTGTTGCAGTTTGCAGTTTGTTGCAGAAACAATTTAATTGGCTAAAAGCCGGAAAAGAAAATCAGGTCCTCATCACTGTCTCCTCAATTGACCGATATAGAGTACTGATCAACCAGCTGGAAAAAGGAGCTAAGCAAACTCGGTCACAGTGTAAGACACTAATATAAAATACCGGTCTGCTTCTCTTTTTCATTGACTTGGAGCCGGCATCAATCATCACAATCATTTTTAAAGTCAAACGTCTCTGTAATGCCATAATAATCATCGAGCCTCCCAGAAAGGTCAATGTACTAGTCCAGTGTAATCGCTACCACACTCAACGATAGTGCAAGAGGGCAGTCAGATGTGTGAAGTGCTCCGGAAATCATCTCTCTGCCGATTGCACAAAGCCGAATAACGCACCTGCAACCTGTGCCCTTTGCAGAAGTGCACATACTGCATCATACAAGGGTTGCAATGTTTATCAGAATGCCATCACCCAGAGGGATGCGGAGAAGTCGACGCTCAAACCAGTCCGCAAGGAGTCTCGCCGTGGTAACACAGAACAGCCAATTTTGAACTATACCAATCTCTGTAATGGAGCCACCTGTGCAAACGTATCCAAAGGCGCAACAGGAGCACCGGCTCCAGAATCTGCTCTCTCAGCCCCAATCACTGAGAGCCACACAGCTGGTCGACTACACCAAGTTATCAAACTCATGGAAGCACAACTTGCAAAATTAATGCAAATGATGATCACTGTTTGTAGGGGGTAGAACTTCCTTCTAGAAATGAGACAAGAAAATTTTTCTTCCTTCGAAAATCATAAAAAAGGGGCACGCACAAAAATTATACTTTCATTTCTTGCTTTATTCACATTAAATATTTAACTAAAACTTAACTTAAGGGGGGGGTATAGTTAATTCGGTGCAAAATCGGTCATTTTTTAAGAATTTTTATTGGCGATACGGATAGTTTCAGTTCAATTTGTGTTTGCCCGTGTGATAATACAACATTTAAACAATATGTGTGAAAATTTTCATCCAAAAATATTGAAAATTGAGTGAGATATAGGCAATCTTCGGCGGGACCTCGAAAAAGAAGTGGTTTGCGGTGTACATCGTAACTCGTCACAGAATCATCGGAAATGAAAAAATCAAATTGCATTAGTTAAAGGACAAAATTCCCCAGGTAACGCTGTCGAGTTTTTAATTTTTAAATGTGCTTTTCGATTTTTAAAGGCACTTGAAAGTCAAAAACCCCGATTTACGCCCAAAAACCAAGTTATTTGTTGTTGTAAAAATGATAAATTAAAAAAAAAAAAAAAAATCGACAGCGTTACCTGAAGAATTTAGTGAAGAAGTACTGTGCAAAATTTCAAAACGATTTGTCCAGTAGATTTTGCAGGATCGTGTACACCGACTTTGAAAATGGCAACTTTTCAGGAGAGCGTTTTAAAGTTTTGGACACCCAAAAATCTAATACAAACGCGGTCGGCCGACCTGACTTCAACTGCCCATAACTTCAGAAGTTTCACTCGGATCGATCTAAAATTTTAACACACTATTCTTGAGATGTCGTGCATTCAGAAAAAAAAATAAAAAAAAAATTGAAAAAAATAAAATTTTAATACTATACCCCCCCCTTAACTAAGAGTGGGGAGAGCGGTGGGTATGTTAGGGATAGCGGTGCGTGGTGAAAGCTTACCTCCCTCAGACCTTAACCCTTGTGTTGGCTGTTGTCCAGCCGAAGGCGGTGCGCATCGCGATGGCCGCCCGCCAACTCCTGGTAGACTCCCCTCCAGCATGACCTTCGTCATCACGTCCGCGCCCAGGATCAACGGCACAGACGGCGGTCGGTAGAAACTATCGTCTGCCAGGATGATGCCCTCAAACTCCCCGGCAATTTGCGGATCAAACGGAGAGTTGGGAGTTCGGCAGCACAGGCCATCGACCACCTTCTGATCGGGGACCGGATCACTGCTGCCACCGCTTTCTCGTTCCCAATGTCGACGGCTGTCAACTTAAAGGCCGTGGCAAGACACGTCGCCATCGATGATACCTCGGAGCATGGATCCACGAGGGCCTTCACGTCGAAGGCTTGCCCCCCAGTCTTGAGGCGAACAATCGCCGTTGGCATCAGGTGTGAGTTGCAGTGCTGCAGTAGTGTGGCCAATGTCAGCTTAGGATCGGACGCTGGCGTTGGAGCGATCCTCCGTCTAGAGGACTCAGGGGTGCGTCGTCATGGCTCTTCGTGGTAGTGTGTGGTGTAGAGAAGTAGTGTGTGGTAGTCCTCTTTGCGGCACCTATCACCGCCCAGACAGGTTCCCTCGGAATATTAATGGGCAATTGGCGCAGTACTTATTGGAAAGCAATACCCGCACACTTTTCACTACGTTCTGCCGCAGGAAGCGCCGGCATCGAGATGTGGACGACGAATATCAGAACGCTGCCGGAACAAATAAGTTTTTACTATCGTCGGACTGCACTTGCTGGAAACACCATCGCCTTGATACAAACCAAGCGATTGCTGCCAAAAACGTTTCAGTACTCAGCTTTGAAGTTGCCTCAAGATGAATGGCTTTGGAAGCGAATCACACAAATACACGCACATATCCTTTTGATATGCAACAGGCGCAGCTGGTGAAACTTTTAATGTCGAAGGGACCTGCAAAATCTATCCCGATGGTCGTAAAAGGGCGTGAGAAAGTTGTTCGCTGGAAACGAAGAGTGTCCAATGGACTTGCGACTAGCAGCCCAATAGAGTTACGCTCATCGTAACTGAGGGACTCTGCTTGTTGCACGCGCCCACATGCTCGGTTCACACCTGATGCGTTAATAAACGGATTAAAATTGAGCATGGCACTAGACGTGGCCAGAGGTTTCTTCTGCTGTAGACACTGATGTTCAGTCGGGAAGTATTCACGCTGAGTGATTTAGATCATCGCTTGCAATACTTGACTGAACTCACTAGAGGTCACTTCCCCGGAGTAGTCATTTGGAAGTTTCCGACATTTTCTGCCAAAACGGACGACGTATGCCACCAGTCGTGAGGCTCGTGCCAGATTGGAAAACCGAGATAATATCTCGTTGGCTGGTTTAGCGATTCCGACATGGACCTTAACTACCCGCTGCTCCTAGGTAGTGTCTAGGGTGCCACCACAAATCCTTGTGTGCAAGTTCCTGCGCTCTCAGGCCGCGACTAGGGAGATCTACCGGATTGTTCTTTGAACGGACGTGATTCCATTGTGCGCTACTTGTACCGCTGACAATTTTTGCTTCACGGATTTAGCTGCAAGATGGCAGCACGATATGCCTTGCTCATTGCCAACGCGGAAGTAAATGGCGGCACCGTAATCCCGCTGTGAAGCATCACAAAAACAATGGTATTCGAATGTGGTCAAGAAAAAAGTAGCTCGTTGTTAAATCTTGGCACCTGTGATGAAGTTCACTGGGCTATCGATCATCGCACCCTAGCTTTTGATGCCAAAGATCTTGCATAAATATTTTGGCTTGAATCACAAAGGGAGTCACCCAGCCAGCGGGATTGAATAACTTTGCGATCTGCCCTAGGACCTTTCACTTAATATAAGCTGATTTGATTTGAGATGCCAAAGTAAAACTCATTCGTGGTCGCTTTCTATGGAATTCTAGGGGTTTTTGCTGTGCTGGCCTCTTTGATATCAAGGAAATCAGTATTCAGCAACTGAGCACGCTCTTCACATTAGAAGTCGACTTACGCAAAGCCAGCTGAACCAAGAGCGTCTTGACGTTCATTGAACATTGCAATTGCAGTTTCTTCAGTGTGAGCCCCTGTCAGGATATCTTCGACATACATATAGGTCTTGATAATATCGCTAGCCAACGGAAATTTGGATTGTACATCATTTGCGAGTTTTTAAAGTTCTCGGATGGCCACAGTTAATGCCAAACGTGGCGGTATTAAGATCCTAATCACCAAGTTGACACTCATTGTTTCGGAACAGGATTCTCTGAAATGGCGTATTTATTAGATCGACCATAATTTGCCGGTAAATTTTTGTGATATCGCCATTGAAAACTACTCGGAAAAAACGGCACTTGAGAATCTAAGTAGTGAGATCAGACTGGTACTGCTCTTACGCGGACTTGGAGTAAAAAAAAAAGAAAATTTGGGGGGCTCGTGCCCATAACCCCACAGAATGGCGGTTATTATAGTAGTGAACTGGTTTGGCACGGTTTGGAAATTAGTAAAAGCCACAAAGCACAAAATGGAACATTTGGTATAACGTGGAACGGTGCTAAAAACCTTAGGACCGTTCCTTGGAACGCCTTGAAATTGAATAGAATCAACAAACACGCTACCGAAAATACCAATGAATGCCTTGGAATGCGTTGTAAGTGGAATGAAATCAACAGAACATTTGGAAGTTCGTTGCCAAACGTAGCGCGAGCTATGGAACGCAATGTAAGGATTTTGTGTAATTTTTTTTTTGGAACAGTGGATCTGGTACGGTAATATCACGTTGTTTCTGGTCTGCAATGCTAAACGATTGGAACAAATATTCAGCAAAAAAATATAAATCTTTTGTCTTTTGGCACATGAGCTTGCAATTGTGCCTGTATACAGCGGTTAACTGGGACTTATGTATGCATGTATGTATATTGGTTGCAAGGGATAGTGGGATTTTTCGAGGTTAGGAAAATAATAACTATATAGATTTGTGTGCGAAAATAAAAAATTGTATGGAATATGTGTATATGTATGTACTAGCCAACCCGGCGATCTTCGTACCGTCTTACAGTCAAAGAATGTCGTGTTACCTTTTAGCTGAATAATGATGAAAGCATACAGAATGAGAATAAAAATTTTAAAAAAGAAATAATTAAGTTTTGCAACCACATGTCAGAAAAATATCATTGAAAACTTTGTTTCTTATTCAAGCACCTTGTGGTAAACGACATTCTTCGTTTTTTCGTCAGGTGCAAGAAGAAATAATGCGCATGGTTTGCCGACACGTGAGCATGCCACGTACAATTGACCCTGAGAAAAACACGCATTTTCTAGATTGAGGCCACAAGTAGTCATGGATTGGCCTTGTGATTTGTTGATCGTCATGGCGAAGGCAAAACGAAGCAGGAATTGAATTCGTTTAAACTCAAAGGGCATATCTGTTGGGATCAAAAGAATCCTTGAAATAAGAACTACCCAATCTTCAAATTTTCCTTGGAGTATCGACGCGTGAATCACATTGCTCATCAGTTTTCGTATAACCAAACGCGTTCCATTGCACAGTTTTGGTTGGCTTAAATTTCTTAGCATAATAACTAACATTCGAACATTCTGTTGTAAATTATGCAGTGGTAAACCAGGCACATCAAAGGAGTTCAAAAATTCAATTGGATAATTAGTGGTTTCTTCTTCGTTTATCACACAGTCGATAGATTTGAATGAATACAGAGTACCTACGATTTGATTTTGAATTATAAAATTGAGGTCACCTACATCTTTATTTTTAGCCGCCAAAGTTGCTCGCTCTCTTAAACATTTAGTATTTTTGTGGTTAGCAATGATATCCGGCAATACTTTGTTGGTAAGCTCATCTTTTGATGAGACGAAATTGCAAAAATTTGGAAGAAATAAAATCGCTCGATTCGAACACTCTCTAGCGAACACTCATTTAGGGCGCGTGATTCTACTGTTCTACATTTTCTAGCGAACACTCATTTAGGGCGGAAATTATTGAAAAACTTACTTTGCGTTCCATTGCTCGCGCTACTGTTGGCAACGAATTTCCAACTGTTCAACAAAAAAAAAAAAAATTTAATAAAAACTTATAATAACCGCCATTCTGTGGGGTTATGCGCACGAGCCCCCCCAATTTTCGTTTTTTTTACTCCAAGTCCGCGTGAGAGCAGTACCAGCCCAACTACTACTCCTGCCAGGTTGCTTCAGACCCTTTCCTTTAGCTCTCAATTCCGCGCCTTTAAGCACGACCTCTTAACAAGCCACGTCAGAGCTATGTCGAGCAAGCCAATAAAAGGTCAAGCCATTGGTAACACAGATTGTGGTAACCGTTCCAAGAGTCACTCGGCCCGAATCCAAAAAAATTGTAGTTGCATCCTCCATGGCGCTGCAGAAGTTTATCTCGATCGGCGATAAACTAATTCAGTTACAGGTCCACACTTAAGTCACTTCATTGTCCGAGGTCAGCGTATTTACGCTCCAATTCTATCGTGATCGAGTTTGAGTGTTGTGGGTCAGCGTTCCACGTTATCCCAAACGAACCAACTCGTGTTTTGTTTTTTATCACTTTCAAGGAGTTCCAAGCCGTTCCTTGTGGTTTTTTTGGCAGCGTTCCAAATATTCGCAAACGTTCCATTATATGTGTTGGTGTTTAGATTATATAAAATAAGAGAACATTAAGCCAATTATAATAGAAATGTATGTCAATGTCAAGTATGTATCCCGATTATAGATATCGATGGCTCATCAGTCATAAGTAGATCTGATATGGTCAGCAGTAAACAATAAAGACCTAGTTAATCAATAAAAACGTACTTTGCTGACCTAACACGATGTCGAACTATGCACTGGTGAGCTCGCTATTTTGTACTATAAAAGAAATGCATTATTCTTAGTAAGATCAGATACCAATTGTAGCTACATCGGGTGCGCATCGCTGTGTCTTTGGGCCCCATCTCTACCTTTGTAATCTCACTCCGAGGTCCACCCAATTTATGTGTTGGTTGCGACAACCTTTAGTCACTGGTTTATGTGCTAGTGCCTATATATATATATAAATAAATAAACATTTAATAACTTCAAGAAACATTAACGTCTTTCATTGAACAATATGCTTTGTTTCTTTTATTTTACTACTATTATAACCGCCATTCTGTGGGCTTTATGAGCACGAGCCCCCGAAAACTTGTATACTGGGCATATATACATATATGTATTTATTTAAAGTACATATATATGTGGAATTATGCGCAAAAGTAATTTTTCGATTAGGAAAATCAAGGGAAGCCAATTGTATGTATGTATGGGTATTAAATTACTTAGCTTGAAAATTTGTGAAACTTTTCCTATGCTGAGGTTCGAGAGGATCTTGGTATGCGGCTCGAAGGACCAAATGTTTTGTAAAAAAGTGGGACTGACAAGAATTATACTTTAACTTCTTGCTTTATTCACATTAAATATTGAACTAAAAACTAACCTAATTAAAAGCGGAGTGGGGTTTTTTTTGTGGGAAGAGCGATGGGTATGTTCGGGAGAGCGGTGCTAGATGAAAGCTCGCCTCCCTCAGTCCTTAACCCTTGTGTTGCCCGTTGGGCATAAACAATCACTATCAATAAAATTATGCAAATAGGCCTAAAAATAGTTTTAGTCGACGGCGTCTGCAATAGAAAGCCTGAAATTGACATTTATTTAAAAAGAAAAAAGCTCTCCGAGACACACTTCATCGACGTATCATATTTGAAAATTAATGTCTATGACCTGCTACATGCCAACCACCCAAGTGGCGCTGCCAGAAGGGGAGCTGCAATCCTTATAAAGTTCGCCAAGAAATATTCTCCAGCAACACCCATAATTGAAACCCATATTGGAGCGCTCTCCAAAGATTGTGTTCGTCACCGTTGGGCTCCGCGTTGAGCAGGTAGTTGTTCAAACTATCTTAAAATGCCCACAAAACAAAAAGTTCAAATAATTTCAAGTCATGAAATTGCCCAACACTTCAAAAGTCACCTAATGAAAACATTCTCGCCAATTGACTTCAGCAGCGCCACCGAAACAGCCTGCGTGTCAGGCCTTCATTGACACCGCATCCCAAATTTATCTCCCTCTCCAAACGGTATCTGCCAATGAAGTGCGAGAATCAATAAACCGGCCCAACGCACCAAGAGCCCCGTTTATAACGCCATTGGCGCCACTACTCTGCGGTAATCGATTTTGTTGCCAAAATTGCTTACACATTTCCCCTCAAAGTGGAAATGCGCGGAGATAATAATGATACCTAAACCAGGCTGCCCATGCTAGAAGACAAAAATATTATTACTGAGCACCAATTCGGATTTGGGATGCATCACGCCACGCCTCAACAATGCCACAGGATAGTGGAAAGAATTCTTCTGGCCTTCGAGAATAGGGAGTACGCTCGGCCTTCAAACAGGCCTTCGATCGTGTCTGGAAAAAGAGTTTTCTATTTCCGTCTGTTAAAGTCATATTTGGAGAGTAAAAGCTAATACCTCCGGCACGATAACGCGCATTCCATCATTGGAAGATTAGGAGCCGGAGTCCTTCAGGGCAGTGTTCTGGGCCCAACAACCCTGTTCACAGCGGACCTTCCGAAACTGGACAATAGCAATATGCTCGTCGCCATGTATGCAGACGATACTGCGTTCGTTGGATGCTCACCGAGTTCAACTGAGGCCTCGCGAATACTACAATTACAGCTTTCTCTCCTCGAACCGTGGTTGAATAGATGGAACATCGCGGTTAATGCTGAAAAGTCTGTGGACATAACCTTTGCCACCCTAAGGCTAAAATGTCGACCTGTGCACCTGGGTGCCATTACCGTCCCGATGGTCAACACAGTCAAATATCTGGGACTCACTATGGATAGGCGAATGAACTGAAATGCAACGTTGTTGACGGCAACGAGCCGTCTGTATTTATTAATGTGTGATTGTTGTATTTAGTCTTGAGATCGAGGACGTGTCGTCTATGTGGAGCGGGAGATACGGGATATTGTTTTCTTTGCAGTATGATATTTTCTAATGTCGATGTTATTTTATATTTTTTAATATAGACGTAGTCGTACAACGCTCAGCACGAACAAGTGGCCCATATGACATATAAAGTTAGTGTTACAACCTTTACCCACTCCGACCTAAGGGCAAAGGCGTACTACATATAGAAATATAAATTAAATATTATTAAAAATATTAAATGTAATCAGATAAAAACATACACATAAAAAGAAAACAGGATAGGTTAAAATAATGATGATTACAATAATTTACAAGCGAGGAAGGACAAGAGCGCAGTTTTTATACCTGGAAGCGATGTTTCGGAACCGATAACGTCTGAAAACTGTTTTTGTACAGATTATAATTTATTTTGATAAAACTCATATTCGGTCTCCAAGACAAGATCCATACTCCAATATGGATAAATTACATTAAAAGTATTTTCAAAGGATACAGTAGGGATGTATGGCTAAAAACATCAGACCATTACAGGACAGTCGACCTAAGTTAAACCACAGCGAAGGACTCACAAATAAAAATAGAAAACCCCATCACTCGGGTCGACTTCGTCAAATTCCAAAGACTCCGGTTTGGACATACCCGCCTCACCCATGAGTTTCTCATTAAGAAAGAACTTCCACCACAGTGTGCTGAATACAACAGACACAACTCAGTCCTCCACATAATCTTAGATTGTCCCAAATACAATCTAATAAGAAAGAAATACCTTTCCTCTAATCCTCTCGACTCCCTTAACAACTTCAACGTCCTTTCCATTAAACAATTCCTCCAAGAAGCCAACCTATTCCATCTGGATCAAAGTTACCAAAATATCAACTTTCAACAATACATTTTAGACTTTGTACATATACACATATACATCTATTATCCTGTAAATATTTTTCTAACTAGTTAGCACAGTTTTAGCTTAAGGCCTAGTAGCTATAGCTAGATTTAAGAATTGTCCGTAATTTGCAACTACGGTTTCAATTCAGACTATAAATAAATAAATAAATAGGCCTACACCACCCTTGAAATTCATTCAGGTCAGCTTGCAGGGAATGGTATGAAAGGGAGTCTACGATGCGATAAGCGATTTTTACATCATCGGCATACATTAGAAATCTGGAATTTAAAGAACGGTGGGGAGATCATTAATACAAATAGTGAATAGAAAGAGAGGACCTAAAAAGAACCATCTGCCTCCTATTGCTTAGATATTGTGAAATCCAAGCAGAGCATCCAGAAAGCCAACTAAATTCAGCTTATGAAATAGTAAGGCATGGTTTACCGAATCGAAAGCCTTACTGAGATATATACATACATATAACATTAGTTTGCTTTTGTTTCTTAAAAGCTTGGATTACAAAGGATGTAAACTGTAAAAGGTTATTTGTGGTAGATCTATTCTTGACAAACCCATGCTGGTATGGCAAAAAAATAGATTTACATAAATGCTGTATTTGAGACGTCGTAATTTTTTGAAACAGTTTAGGTATCGCTGACAATTATGAAATACCTTTGTAATTAGTGATGTCGGATTTATTGCCACAATTGTGAAGAGGTAAAATAAACGAATCCTTCCATATAGTTGGAAACTCGGACAGTGTAACGGACAACTCAAAAAGCTTAAGTAAAGGCGACCACAATGATTCCGCAAAGAACCTCAGGACACAGGCGGGAATACGATCCGGGCCCGATGAGTATACCGGCTTAATAGTCGTTAGTTCCTTAGCTACCAAACTTTCCGTTATAATAGGATTAAGAATGCAGTTGGATTTCGTTATAGGATATGGATATATCTGACTAAAGTTGTACTTAGTGGATATGTACGTAGTCGAGAAGGGTGCAAGATAAGTGCCCATAATTTGAGCTTGAATAGTATGCGAGGAGTCTAGAATGGTCTGAGCTATAGTGCAGTTGTGCGAATAAGAGGAAGGAGGAAGCGAATAAAAAATGCGAGGGCAAGTAATGCACGTGAAGTGACATTACATAAGTCCACACCGTTTTTCTCAAGCTCCAAATATAATTGGGGAACATCGCCGAAATCAATACGCCACTCCCAGCGCTGTCTTGCCTCCGTTAAATGCAAGTCCATACCCATTATGTCAGACACTATAAGGCCAGAGCGACCACTGTCAGATGCCGACCTCATCCATGGTTTCAAGTCGGACCAATTAAATGTCGACCCGGTCCATGAAATGACCAGAGGATAAATTGTTGGGCCATAGGTGCGCACACATATCGTTGCGTAGAGCGTAGCGAGTGTAGCCAGCCAGCCTAATTCCTATGCGAACACTCGTTGGAGTGGATGATTCACCTTAGGACACGGGATAGCCCCGAGGGGCTTGTTGCGAGCAACAAGGACTCGACATTTCTGGTGGGAAGACGTTGCTGCAGATTCGAAAGCTAGCATTGATGACCCCCACATCACCCCAATGCTCGTAGTGGGCTTTTAAACAGCCGTTTTTTTTTCTTTTAACTATCGTCTGTATTAAAATTTATAAGCATAAAATGTATGATGAAATTTCTATATAGTTGGTGCTAAAAGTTATTTTCGTTAGTAACGAGAAGCAAGTTATATTTCGGTGCCACCCTTCTTAATAATTTTAACAGCCTCTTGTGCTTCACCTATCATCAGGCCTGCTGACTGGACCCTACAAACTGTAAGTACGGTATATCCGGATAAAATCTATTGGCGAAATATAACCGCTTGCCGTCACCGCAGAGTTAGTTGGTTTATTTTTACTTTTTGAAACTAAAAATGAATGCCTGTTAGTTAGGATATAAATATATTTAAATATATTTTTAATACTAATAAAATATAAGTGGGATATGAAATCCGATGTTATCATCTTATTTTAAAGGCATATGCCACTTTTTCTTTGAAATGAATATGTATATGAATGTAATGATGAATTACTAAGTTAGTTGATTTGGTCACCAGACGTAAGAGATTTAACAGCAAAGATATGGGTAATACCGAGTTCCGAAGGTTTTCGAATTACACCCCTTACCTCTGCACAATGATCCCTATTAAGGTGTAGTCCTTTATATGCCCTTCGCAGACGCAAGCAGGCCTTCAACGAAAATTTTGACGAAGTGTGAAACAAGAAGATTAGTGAAGGAGGATGTTCGCCCGTAGTCTTGAATAAACCAAAGAATTTAATCATCAACTCAGAAGTGACCTTAACTAATAACTCTGACTTACCTAATACTAAACAGTTCAAACCATATCATGTGCGGTTGCGCAAGGGTATACCAAGCAAAGATCTGAACTATTTGAGGACGCTGTGCCACACTCGCGATCTAATCAACGATTGCGAACATTTTGGACTAATAGACACAAGCTAAAGAAACTTACCATATCAACCATAATTAACCCGGATAACGATTTACAACCTTTTATTGATTTATAAATATGTGGACAAATTCACACTGCTTTTCTAGACAGTAGGAGAAAAATTTGCAACAAAACCTATGACCACCAAGCAATATTAACCCAAAACGCGCGGTAACGTTGGGACAGCCGATGGTCAATTACAACAAGTTGTTGGTACGATTACGAGCAATCGCACTTATAGCTCGAAAAGCGCCAACTTAGAATTTCTAATGGCAAATCGGTCTAGAAGAATCATCGAAAGGAAAAACGGCATTTACAGTGCCCAACCGCCCATTGAATTAATTTAGAAGAATGCCTTTCGGACTATGTAATGCCCCCCAAACGATGTGTCGTTTAATAGATCCAGTTATTCCTTATCAGCTCAAAACTCAAGTGTCAGTCTACCTTGACGACCTATTGATATGATCAAATCATTTACATAATAATTATTCAATAACACTTTATCGCTAGTAGTTATCCAAATTAACTTCGGTTAATTCGGAACGTTCTTGTTCGAGTTCGACTGCGCCAATTATGGGTTGCTTATTTAAAAAATAGCACAAGATATCTTTAGATGTTGAAAAGTGTAACTTTATTACAAATAATATTGATAAGAGTTGAACTTGTTTTTATTTCGACGTAAATCTTAAGACTAAAACATGATATTCCATTTGGCATGTGTTAAGAGAATCTGGTACAGCTTCTGCTCTCTGAAGTGACGGTTGTGTTTTTGCATAGCTCCTGAGTTTTTATTAATATTTATTGTCATTCTCTCAATTTTTAATTGTGCTTAGTTTGTTTTCGCTTTCGCTGGTGTTGTTTGCTTGACACCCTTGTGTTTTTTTTATTTTAATTCGCCAAATTAATCGGTTTTTTTTTTCGTGATTAGTGTTTAGTGGATTTAATTATTATATTTTTTTCTCTCTTGTCATTGCTTCTGCAGTTGCTCCCCTCATCGCCCCCGTCATACCATCAGTGCTAGTGTGCCAGCCAACGGATTGATTTTAGCCGTATGTACAGGGATCTTCGTTTAAAGTTTCTTTCTTTAAACAAACTGGCAAAACAGCTGTCTAACGAGTTTGACTCTAGCGTTCATTTATTGTCGCAATTCAAGTTTGTTTTACCTTCTGAGAAGTTGCCCAAGAAATGTACTCTTGAGTTGCCTCGTAAGCAGTCACCAGCAATCTCTATTACATCGTCTCCCATTTTACATTCGCCTACACCATCTTCTTGTTCCTGTTTATGCTGTTCTTTTCAGATTGAAGTACCCATTACAAGCCCTGGTGCACCTCAATCTATCTCTCACGGAAACTCTGATCAATTACAGGATCATGCTGGCTCTCAATCACTTGCGGATCTCAATGCTCCTCCACCTCCACTAACTGTAGTGCGTCACCATAAAGAATTATTTATCTCTAGGCTTACTCCAGATACTTCTGAGTCGTCTGTAGCAGCTTACATTGGTAAAATATGCCCTGCTAAGGTTTTAATTCTAAAGAAGATAATTTGAATAGAGATTCCCGGAGAGAAGGAAAATAACCCAGTCTTCATTCGTTGAATTCAAAATATGAACTGATTTTATTGGAAAAATTGTTGTATATATAAATGAACTCTTAGAATCTAGGCTCGATACTCGAGGCGACAAATGTTCTTAAAAATGCTTATTCTAATGCCCCACGTCTTCGAGGTTGGAAATTTGTTTATATTTCATGCTCAGCGTTTGGCGACTTGCTAATTCGTCGTTGTGGTCTTAAGTGTTAAGTGTCGACAAGTCGTTTGGCGACTTGATAATTCGTCGTTGTGGTCTTAAGTGTTAAGTGTCGACAGAGTGCCGATGCATGTGTGTTTGGTTTTAAGCAATAATTGTCATATGAATTTTATGACTTACTTGTGTTTATGTTTCGATTTGTATAATTCTTTGGTCAATCTGATTTGGTGAAGCCATTTCAGCTGACCACGATGTTTAACCTTAAACATTATGCAAATGGCGCCAATGCGACGTTTTGGATTTTATTTTTATACTTAGTTAGTTATCTTATGCAAATTATTCATTAGTTAGGTAAGTATTGTTAAAGAAGCATGACCAGTTACATAATGGACGTTCAACCTAGTCAATCTAATGTTCCTTTACGATTGTCACTGACTTCTCTTCTTTTTGTAATATTTGGCATATTACCTAACGGTTTCTGTTTCGGGATATCTACCCATTCCTGATGTGCATTACTATGCTGACTTCTAGCCTTTTTATAAGGTGGAGAATTAAAAAAATAACTACCTTCACTTTTTGAATTGTTCCAATGTGATTTTCGCTCCACCATTTTTAAATGTCGCTGATTGCTAAAATATGATTGGTTATTCTGGTTACCATTAAATGTTATCTTTTCATAATTATTTTGCCATATCTGCCTTTTTAATACTATAGTTTCTGACATTTTGTTACCGGAATCTATTTTGATATTATTTTTTTAGATAATCATTATCTAATTGACCCATTGCCTTTAGAATATTCTCCTTTTGTACTGGCTCTGGGATATATACCTTTTCTTCCCCAATTTTCACTTTACCTCCAATGTGAGGTCCTGCCGGGGGCCATAAATTTATTTCTTGAGTTTTCTTGTTGTATTTCTTTGGAGTTGTGTTGTTTTTATTCTTAAATTTACTTTTCTTCTCCTCCCAACGTTGTTCAAAATCTGTGACATCTATTGTTGCTGCCACTACAGATTTATTCTGATTTGATTTGGTGCATCCCGAGACGATCCAACCAAATTGAGTATTTTGGCCTAGCAGGCCATCAATCTTTGTAATTCCCCTTTTTAAGATTTGGGTATATACGTTTACCCCCATTATTATATCAACCCTACCAGGTTTATTAAAGGTAGGATCAGCTAGCACGTAAGTTTGCCATTTTGACATATCCACGTCTGCTATTTCTAATGGAAGAGCTTTCATTAACTTTGGCAACACAATTGCCTCAACCTTTAGATGTCCTTTCCAAGGATTTCGCGTCTTTATATCTATTTTTACCTTACATTTTGATTTTTTGGATTTTATTGAGGACACGCCACTTATTTCTGTATATTGTTTAATTTTAGGTAATTTTAATATTTGAGCGGCCTCTTCAGACAACATGGTTCTCTGTGAACCACAATCAATAAGGGCTCTTAGAGTCTTATATCCTCCATTTACATTTTTAACTTGTATTACAGCTGTGGCCAACAGTGTTGGTTGTGCGGTTACACAAGTATTAACTTTCTCCTGTTTTCCTCCAAAATTACTTACTGAAGCATGGTATGGTGCCCCTTGCTGCACGATGAGCATACCATTTCATTAGTGCATTTCTTGTTGCTTGAATGGTTCAAGCATCGTGTACAGAATTGCACTTTTTTGGCTATTTCCACCCTTTCTTTAGGTGTTAGCGCTTTAAACTTATAGCACATCGGTGCGCTATGCCAGGGACCTTTGCAGATCGGACAACTATCTTTAAACACCGCCACCGACGTTTTTTGTAACGGTTTTTTCTCTTCCTTTCTCATGGCACTTAGCGAGCAATATCTTTGCTCTAAGTATTCCATGACATCAGATAGCATCTGAACTTGCCTGGTTTTTCTAATCTGACTCTCATACAGTTGCAGAGCCTCTCTGTCAAATTTCCGAAGTATGAGTTGTGCAAATATTATGTCAACTTCATCGGACAAATTCGTTTTAATTTTCATTAAGTGCACTGACTCATTAACTATGTCAATCACTCCCTTTACATTTTTTGCGGATTCATTGTTGATCATCGGTAAATCAACGATCCGACTTAATTGTTCGGAAAATACCCTCCGATTATTTTCATACCGCTTGGTTAACAATTCCCAAGCACCACTATAATTATCAGCTGAACCTGACAATAGATGAGCTACCATGCTCCTCGCTACGCCCTCTAGCGCGGATTTTAAATAGTTAAATTTAAGAGCAAGACTTAAATCCTCTCTTTTTTCAATCAGTTCCGCAAATAATTCCACAAACAGGTCTTATTCTTTAGGTTGTCCAGAAAACGTGGGTACCTGTATTTTCGGTAGTTCGCCTCTCACGGTTACATTCTCATTCTTACTTTCCTTATTGTTTATCTTCATTTCTAACACGGATACAGAATTCCGAACATCGAATTCTAAATCCTCCAAAGTATTTCTAAATTTTTTATCTTTCAACACAACCTGGCACGCCTGTACTTTCTCCCATAAATAATTGATCTTATTAATATATATTATGCATGCCTCATTGCCTGTTGAATTATTTATAGTGCGTAAATCTTTGGTTACCCTATCCAAATATTCCTGGAGCTGTCGGACTCTATCCATAAATATATCGTGGTTACCACTAACGTTTTCGTTACTGGAGGTCGCATTCCCTCGCGACTCTCCTTTGCTATCCTCAAACATTTCTGACATATTCGCTTCTGCTGCAACTGCAACACTGACCTACTAGTGCCTAGTTTTTCTGACTCTACTGAAGCTATTATTTTGTCAACTATCTTTAACATTCCTTCATGTATTTTATCTGTGAAATACTGATGATCGAACTTCCCTTGCTGTAGCAATTTGTTATGATTAGGTAACCATCGATTCCTAATCTCTTTTACTTCCTCGATCACCTTGCTAGTTATGTTTCTGGGATCTAGTGCTTCTAACTGTCTTATCCTGGTATGCAATTCTAACTGCTTCCCTAACAACTTTTCAGTTTTGTTAAGAAACATTTTGTATGGTGTATGTAAATATGTTTGACAAAAAATTGATTTTTTTTTTTTTAATATGTATTTACTTATATGAATGTACTTTTCGTATATATTTTTATACTATTATTGAGCTTTCAACGGGCAACTTGCTTATAAATATTATGAATTTTTTTTTTTAATTAATTTAATATTTTTTTTTTACCTTCCCTACTCGATCATCGCAGTGATCTCCTGTCTATTTGGCGTGTGGCTTTACGGACCACACTCTAGACCGAGCAACGGAATTATTGCTCAGTTTAACAGAGTAACATATTTCTTTTTTGCAAACAATTTTAATTTATGATGTATTTGATTGTTGGGCGCTCTTTGTAGCGCTACCGGTCCTACTGCATTCCGGGTCTAGCTTGTCGCGCTAGACGGTGCCGGTGCTGGTCTTCGCACAGGCTGTTGGGGCGCCGATGCTGGCTTCTCAGATCTCTTGGCCCGGGTCTAGCTTGTCGCGCTAGACAGTGCTGGTGCTGCTCTTCGCACAGACTGTTGGGGCGCCGATGCTGGTCCTCTTGACACAGGTGTACTCGCAATATGGCGAATATAATGGTCCAGGGCGCCGGGTACTTCTTCTCTGGTGTGGTCTGGATTTTCTACTTGGGTTCTGCTTTTTGGGACTCGTATGTATTAATTACTTTTATATTTTTAGGCGTAATTTCTGTAGAGGTTGAGCCTTTTTTCTTTAATTTTTGCTGAATCAGCTCGATGTTGTCTTGTTCAGCTTGCAATTTGTTTGCCTTTGCCCAACTAATTGTTGTGTTGGTGGCAAAAAGTAGTTTAAGGAGTTCGGCTTTCCTTTGTTTTAGCCGATTCTTAACTCCGCTACGTCTTGTCATTGCTCATCACCTCTACTCACTCAGATTTCCTTTTTTTTCCAGACCATGTGTGTCTATTCCGCCATGTGATGATTCTACTTCTTTTTTATCGTTGCTCAGCTGTTGTTGTCCAGGGCCTATGGGCTCAGGCGGTACCGGTGCCGGTCATCGCACCAGATTTTCTCGGATTTGCTGCCTCTTCTTTGCAACTATCTTGTTGCTCTGCTGCTGTTTGTAGTTGCCGACTTGCAACTACATATATATACACTTTTAACTTTAACTTTTTTTTTCGATATTAGGGCTTCGAATACGCCACTCACCACGCCGCCGAAATTATTGCAGTTGCTCGACTAGCCAAACTGCCTTTATTTAACTCGGTCGCACGCACTTTTTATTTTTTAAGCAATATTTTGCTTTTTTGTTTTATACTCTGTCTCTTACCGATGGTGGGGGAGAACAGAGTTATTTTATTTTTGTAACCTTTAGCTGATCTTAGCATTTACACTTGCATAAGAATTCAGACTTAAAGGCACTGATTCATCCTCTGAGTCTCTTACCACTGGTGGGGGAAAACTACATAGTTCCTTTTTTCGAAGGACCAAAATGAATCCGGCTCGAAGGACCAAAATGAATAGGGATTTCCGATGCGAAAGAAATTAACCCAGTCTTCATTCGTTGAATTCAAAATATGAACTGATTTTATTGGAAAACTCTTAAACTCTAAGAAGCGACAATTGTTCTTAAAAAATACTTATTCTAATGCCCCACGTCTTCGGGGCTTGGAATTTTTTTATATTTCATGCTCAGCGCTTGGCGACTTGATAATGCGTCGTTCTGGTCTTAAGTGTTAAGTGTCGACAGAGTGCGGATGCATGTTTAATTGTTTTTGAGCAATACTTGCAATATGAATCCTTATGACATATTTTTGTTTATGTTTCGTTTGTGTATATTTCTTTGGTCAATCTGATTTGGTGAAGCCATTTCAGCTGACCACGATGTTTAATCTTGAACATAATTTTTTTTTTTTTTAACGTTTAATATATATTTGTTGAATCTACTCTTGAGATAGAGTTTGAGATATTTTTCTTAATCTAGTACTTAAGATAAATCCTGGGGATATTGCAGGTGGCCCTAATCACTAATTATTGGGTCGGTATATCATTTCTTTTAAGACGAGTTTTATTATTAGTTCGCGTAAGGGAATTGGCAAAAACATAAGAGTGTGCATCCAATTTCGCAGAATACTTGAGTTGTTGACTACCTATTTCAGATTTTACGCTTACGGTATATTTAGATCGTTTTAAATTTTGTCGTTCCGTATGTACCACGGAGCCCCAGTGATTGATCTTAAAATCTTCGATTGCGCCCTTTGTATAATGTCGACATTGCTGGTACTTGCATTTCCCCATAGTACGGCACCGTAAGTCCAGATTGGTTTCAGTACGGAGTTGTATAGGAGGACTTTATACTCCAGACGTAGAGGTGACCGAGCGTTGATGATCCAATGTAAGCTACTCGCTTTCAGTTTAAGCTGTGACTTTTTTGCCTCGATGTGCTTGCGCCAAGTTAGTCTTCTGTCTAGGTGGATACCAAGGTAAGTGACATCCACGGCTTGAGGAATTGGTACGTTGTTTAGCATTAGAGCTGGACAGTTTCTTCTGTTAAGCGTAAATGTAACATGTTTGCATTTCTGCTCGTTGACCCGGATACGCCAGGTTGCTAGCCATTCCTCTACCACCTTGAGGTGTTCCTCTAATTTTGCAAAGGCTTGTATCGGGCATTTGGATCTGCTGAGGATTGCCGTGTCATCGGCAAAAGTGGACGTTGTAAGTCCTAGACTCGTTGGTAAGTCTGCAGTGTACAGCAGATAGAGCAATGGTCCGAGTACACTGCCTTGCGGTACACCAGCTTCGATTTCAAAGTCAGCCGAGACGGAGCCATTACATCTTACAGCGAATTTCCTATTGTAAAGGTAAGATTCCATGAGTTTGTGGGTGTACTGTGGGAGTTTCTGCCGGATTTTGAACATTAGACCCTCCAGCCAGACTCTGTGGAAAGCCTGGGCAACGTCGAGAAAGACAGCCGTACAGTATTCTTTTAGTTCGAATGCTGTTCTTATTTCGGATGTATACGATTGACTTGTTCAATTGTCCCATGTTTTTCGCGGAAGCCGAACTGGTGTGAAGGGATTGTGTTCTCCGATGCCAGAAATGAGTTTAGACGAATCTGCAGGACCTTTTCAAAAAGCTTCGAAAGACATGGCAGCAAACTAATTGGCCTATAGGATGATGGTTGGGTTTTGTCCTTTCCCACTTTAGGAATCATGATGATAGTGGACCTTTTCCATGCTCTTGGGAAGTAGCCAATTCTTATTATAGCGTTGAACATTTTGCAGATGTATTGTATGGCGATGGTAGGGAGTTCCAGGATCATTTTCGGTGTGATTAGGGCATGGCCAGGGGCTTTGTTCGGCTTTATGTGGTTTTTAATAACTGCAGTGATCTCATCCGATTGGAGTTCCGAGTACTCACTATCCGTTAATGTGCTCGAAGGGGGAAGTTCAAATGAGTTTGATGTTGGATTTGGCTGGAAAACCATTTTAAGATGTGTGGCAAATACGGATGCCCTCTCTTCGTCGCTGCGGGCCTATCCACCGGTTGGGCCCCTTATTGGTGAAACTGTCTCTGTAGGAGCGCTTAAAGTTGGGTGGGCTTTCCACAGAGGATGTTTAGTGCTGGATGGACTGAGCTTTTCTATGTATTTTCTTTGAGCCCAGATTTCCTCTTGTCTTAACTCCTTGGAGAGGTTGCGGCTGGCATGCCTTAAGCGAAGTTGCTGCTGGTGATCGAGTAAGCTCCCATTCTCTTATTAGACGTCGTTTTTCCGTTGTTCTAATTGTTCTATCCGCCGGTTCGTAGGCCTGACAGCAGGTTTAGCGTAAGTAGAGGCATGTGGAGTAGATACTCTTGCTGCAGCTCCCAGCATCGACTCAAGTGCAGAGACGCACATGTCAATGTCCTCTGCAGCATCCAGTTTCGGCGAACAGTCAATGTGGACACTCATGTACATTTTAAATTTAAGCCAATTTGTTTTGTTGTTTGTAAGCATATATGGGCGATCAAGTACTTGAGGTCTTGTTAACAGCGTGAATAGCACTGGAGAGTGATCGGAGGTTAAATCTAGCAGTGTTTCCGCAGTGATCCGATTACTCGGAATCCTCTTGGTTACTGCGAAATCAATCAAGTCAGGCACTTTCTGTGGATCTGTGGGCCAATAAAGAGGCCTACCCGGTGAGACGCAATCCATCTTATTGAGTGGGTTGACTATTGTGTTGTACAACTGCTTGCGTTTAGGATTTACCAGGCGAGATCCCCAGTGTGTATATTTGGCTTTATAGTCCCCTGCTGCAATGAAGCGTTCTCCGAGTGTGTTAAAGAAACCGGTGAATTCCTTTTCAGAGATTGAGAAGCGTGGTGGGCAGTACAGGGCAACCAACGTAGTGTTGACGCAGCTGGTTTGTACGGTTATAGCAGTTGCTTGTAGGTGCTGTGTTTCGAATCTGTTGAGGAACGAGTGTTTTATACGGTTTTTGATTAGGATACCAGTCCCGCTATGAGCTTTTCCGTCTGGATGGTTTGTTGCGTAGAAGGTGTATTTTGGTATTTGAAAGTTATTTTTTGATGTTAAATGTGTTTCCGATATCAGCATGACGTCGATTTCACTTGAGTCTAGGAATAGTTGCAGTTCATTTTTGTGCTTGGAGACGCCATTAGCATTTCAAAGACATAGACGTAGGGCAGCCATTATTTATTCTCGATAAGCTTCTGGATATGCAGGTTTTGATTCCGCATCAGTTCTGCATACAGTTCTACATGAACGTCATAAAAGCGGTCATGTTTTGATTAAGTGAGATCAATAGGGCCTCTAAACCACTTGGAGTTTGCTGGCCAAGCTCTGGTGCGCTAGGTTGCGGATTCTGTAGATAGTGGAGTGACGGGGTCTCTTTCGCGGGCTCCGTCTGTCCAGTTCGGAGTACACTAGCGAAGGATACACTAGGATTGGTTGTAGCAGGCATGTTAGATGATCTAACAGCCTTGGCGAAGAATACCCCCGGTGTAGTTTTGGAGGCGTTGAAGGTGATTTTTGGTCCAGCTGGGGGTTTACGCCCGTTTAGGTGCGATTTAAAATCCTTGAAGACAGGACATCCCCTGTAGTTGGCTGTGTGGTTCCCTCCACAGTTACTGCATAGTCTTAGTGCGACGTTGTTTCTGTCCTTGGTGCAAATGCCATCTTTATGATGTTCGCCGCAGCCAACGCACACTGACCTAAGATTGCAATTGTTAGAGGTGTGGTTGTATTCCTGGCAGTTTTTACACTGAGGTGGTTGGTATCTCTTATGGGGCTCCTCTACGGTGATTCTTCTGTGCAATAGGAGCTGAAGGTTGTAGATTGGATGCACTTCATTTGGCTTCGACCGCTTTGCATCTGGTTGGAGCTCGATTTTAAAGAGCGGCTGTGCGACTTTATTCCTGTTGATGATATTGACAACGGACTTAACCGCAAACCCTTTTTCGGCCAATGCGTCTGCTATTTCTTGAGGTGGGACCGATGGCTCGATCCCCTTTAACACAACCTGGAGCCCTTTACTCCTTTTTTGTTGGTAGGTATAGAAGTTTATGTTAGCATTACGGAGGTACTTTTCGATGATGCGGAAATTGTCCTCAGTTTGGGTTTGACATTTAATTTCTTTTATGTCACCCCTGTTGAGAGAGGTTACAACAAAGTTATTTGCCCCTACTGTTTCTACTAGCTTCGAAATCAGGGCGCTGCAGTTGGCTCCACGGATGTATAGAGGGGGTGGTCTAGCCGATTTAACTTTATCCACAGCGCCGGCTTGATCGTCTTGCTGATCGGCAAGAATTTTAAAACGATTTCCGCCTAGAAGTGTTGCTCGTTTATTTGTTTTGGTTATTTTCGGCGTATTGCCACTTTTTTTCTTTTGCGGGCTTAGCTTCCGCTTAGTTATTTTAATATATCTATCCATTCTAGTTTGGACAGAAGGCGTTGGGTTTCTTGTCGTTGCTGACTCTGGGCGACTTGTCGATGACGGCTTGAGGCAGGTCAATACTTCTGCAGACGTTGCATTAGTTGCTGTCAACGAGCTGACGGTGCTGGTCGGTGCAATCGGTGACCCAGTTATCGATATTGATGGAGAAGCACACTGCTCTCTCCACGGTAAATTGCTGTTGTGGCTTGCTGTTGCTGAGTGGCTTGCACTTTCGGTGTTATTGCTTACGGTAGCATTCAGTGGGGTCGGCGACACCACCGAAAAGTACGCGTTGTTGCGTTGGACCGAGAGACGACGCTCACGTTGTTGTTGTACAAGTAGTTCTTGTAGCTGTTGCTGGTGGGGATCCAGAGAGCTTGGGCCCGAATTGGTGGACATGGCTTTTCCAAAAAAAGTGCTCACTTTGTTGTTGCAACTTAATATTTATTGCTATTAGAACAAACTAATAGCAATATGATTGTAAATCTGCGTCTCTGAGGCGACTGAGAGCCCTACACAATTTTTGCAAACGCGGTCTTTTTATTTTTGACACTAAATTTTGCGGAGTGCATTAAAAAACACGTCTGCACGCGGCGGCGGTTGAATTGAAAAACATAATTCAAAAGTTTAATTTTAGGCACACGAGTTCTTTTCTTTCAAAATTACAGTACCAAATGAGTATTTCTCAGATACGGTTGCGAAACTGTTCTGTGATTGCCAAACCTTTACGGCTGACATTTTAGCTTTCTCTGAAACTTGTCTTAACTCCCCTGTTTTGGATAATGAAAGTCTTTCTAATAACTTTATATGGCGGTGGAGCACTCATTGCTGTTAACTCGAATCTGTGTTCAAGTGTTGTGCCGATTGATCTCCCCTTAGGTGTTGAGCTTATTTGCGTTGAAGTTACATGTTCTAACTTTATCTTATATATCTCTTGTTCATATATTCCTCCAGCTTCTGATATCATGATCTACATGCACCATGCTGATGCTTTGCGATCTATTTTTAGTCGTCTTAAAGATCGTGATTTTCTTATAGTTTTAGGCGATTTTAACTTGCCTAATGTTTCTTGGCTTGTTGATGATAATCTATCTTTCTTAATTCCTTTATCTCAACATGTTTTTCTTGATAGCCTACACACGGAGGCTGCCTAATCTCACAATATTAAATCGAGATATAGTAAAAGGTTTTAAAAAATAAGTTCGCGACTTGACTATGCAAATTATTCTGCATCGAAATCTGAATTTTGTCTCTAAAATACTTAATGGTACAATAATTATATCGTGCGCTGTATGGTGTAATTCTATAAGAACCCCAGAAGATTTTACAACTTTGTTAATTCTGAAAGACGCTCTTATTTACTACCTTCCACCTTCAGACTTAATGACCAGACTGCTTATAATGGTTCAGATATTGCAGATCTGTTTGCTAAATTCTTTCAGTCGACTTATTCTACTACTGCTTCGGATCCCACCTTATCCCTTCTCAATTGCACATTTAAATTGTATGTTTTTTCCTAGTATTACTGAAGACTGTATTATCTCTAGCTTGTCATCTATGAAGTCTTCCTTCGTACCCGGGCCTGATAATATACCTAGTAACATCCTTAAAATGTGTTCGATTTCCCTATCTAAGCCTTTATCTCGGTTATCCTTTATATCGAGTGAAACTTGTAGCTTTCCTGATATTTGGAAGGAGTCTTTTATTATTCCGCTTTTCTTACTACCGTGGTATTGCCAAACTTTCGGCAATACCTAAGCTATTTGAGAAAATTATTACGTCTTCCCTTCAACACCTATCCACATCCAATATTTCTCCTTCTCAGCATGGCTTCATGAAAGATCGTTCGTCGCTTACCAACCTTTTAGAATTGACTACTCTTGTACACCATGGCTTCCGTAAAAAGTGCCCATCTGATGTTATTTATACCGACTGTAGTACGGCTTTCGATACGGTTGATCATTCTATGCTTCTCATGAAACTTAACATCACGGGCTTCTCTCGTTTATAAATGATTTTCCTTGGCTCATTCACGCGTGCTCAAGTTTGCAGATGACGTTAAGATTTATTATTCCTATAATGATCCTTCTTTCCAACAGTACTTGCAATCAGATCTCGATGCGTTCTGTGATTGGTGCCACGTTAATAAATTACACCTTAATGCCAAAAAGTGCTCTTATATGACATTCAGTCGTTTGTCTCCGTTCCTAGCTCATTACTTCATTAAGTCTATTCTGTTAGATTGTGTAACATCATTCAAAGACCTGGCGTTATGTTTGACGCAAAACTTTCATTTAATGTTTATATATTTTCAATTGTCAATAGAGCATGCAGTCTTCTTGGCTTCATTAAACGTTGGGCCAAAGAATTTGATGATCCATATGTGACAAAGGTTTTATGCACTTCGTTAGTTCGCCCTACTCTAGAATATTGCTCGACAATGTGGAACCCTCAATATGATGTTTACCAGCGTAGTATTGAATCGGTTCAGAAGCAAATTGGTACCCGAGTCATCGCCTTACTTCTTATTCTAACAGAATTCTTCTTATTAATCTTCCTTCACTTTACAACCGTAGGCTCGTATTTGGCATTCTTTTTCTCCATAAACTAGTCAACGGCGAAGTCATTTCTACTAATTTACTAGATACGCTATATTTTTGTGTTCCCTTACGTCGTACCAGAACTTTTTCGTGTTCTTTGCCAATCTTTTAACAACCTTTTTGAATGAATGAATAAATGAATGAATGAATGAATGGTGTAACTCTCTCGTACCTTAGGCGTTGTTATGCATAAGCAACGAAGATGACGGAGGTGCTTTCGTTGCTTATGCTTTAGTTTCATTTTTTATCATTCTTATGCAAAAGTATGTTTGATTGTGTAACTCACGCGGTGGAATAAACTTTAACTCAAACTCGGCATTTCGGATCAAATTCTCCAGTTTGTATTCTTCAAGTTGCGGACATGCTCTGACAAAGTTAGTGTTAATCTCACAATAAATCCTTTTGGGTATGCCACGTCGTTCGATGAATCGCTTTAAACAGAAATTAAAATTATTAGCAGAGAGGTCTGAGATTATTTCTGTATGAATAGCTTTTGAGGAAAAGCAAATAAATATGGCCAAGTATGTTTTGTACTGAACTTTGCTTCGAGTACGGTGGGAAGTAGAGAATGGTCCACATAAATCCACTCTGCATATCAGAAATGGGCCAGGAGACGGTCAGCTCTTTGTTTTGTTAAATGCTTTTATCAATGGTAACTTGTAATATTATTTTTATTTTTAATTAAATAAATTAAAAATAATAATCTACAAATATATTTAAAATTAAAAAAAAAATTGAAATAAAAAAATGGCAACTATGATGTCATGAAGATATATAGGTTATTTATGATCAATGAAACCAAGAATGATATACCCTACCAATTTGGCCGAAATCTGGGGTACTTTATCCAAACGAAACGAAAAATATGTATACCCTCCCGAATTGGCAACAATAGAGGGTATTTGATCAAACGGAACGAAAAAAGTATATACCTTATCAGTTTATTGGTTTCTAAGGTAGCGCGTCACCAGCACATCCAGATAGACCATCTGGCTCCGGAGAATAAACAGGTTTAACTAGTTTAAATGAGAACTTTCATCAATCAATTAGCCTTTTTTAAATGATACGGATACGGATAAATGATACGGATAAGTTGCTTAAAAAAAAATCGCAAACATATCGGCAATTGCCGGATCAGTGCTTGCTGTTTTATTTTGAAAGGGCAAAAAAGATGCGTGCACAGAGGTCTTAAGTTTAAAATTAACGAAATAATAAAATTGTTTAGGGTTAGAAGAAAACTGAAGATTACACCGCTGAAGATAATTCTTATAGCATTGTGTATGAAGCAACATGAATTTTGAACGAACGACTGTATACAGAGCATAATCTGATGAACGACGTGTTTTTTTGAACTTCTTATAATTTCGAGTCGTCACATTTTTCAAATCGGATAACTCTCGAGAGAAACAGGGAACCTGCCTACCAAGAGGAACACAAATATCAAATAGTGAATTCAGAGTATCATAAATGAATCGAACAGCTGAGTTCATATCTCTACAGAGAAGACCAATCTGTAGTAATAATTTTTTTATTAGGGCTGGCAAAGTCAGTCTTACGAAAACACCTAGTTAGATGATCTCATTTGAACCAAGTAATGGTGATAGTGAGGGTAGATTAATTTTTAAATTTAAAGTTGGATGAAATTTGTCTTCGGGAAAAACAAAAGGTTCGATCCTAGAAACATCACAATAAGAAGAATCCAATACAGATATAAGATCTAACGATTTTTCATTAGGCTGCAAACACAGTGCACGCTGAGACGAAGACGACGATGAAGACGAAGCTGAAGACGAAAAACAGTGCGTGAATTCGCTCGCTTGTACGCATAGTGCGCGGTGTGACGAAGACGAAGATGAAGACGAAACGCAAGCAATGAGCTTCAAACGCTGATGTACTGAATTTGAAGACGAATCGCTTGCTAGTTACCGTTGTCTTTGATTGTTTTTCAGCACACATAGTTGGCGTTTTATTAAAATTAGTCCAATTTTTAATAATAAGTGGCTCAATTTTAATTAGAATATAATCAAATGTGCTAATTGTCATTCTGGTATATTCCACAAATTTCTTTTCATCGTGGCGCAGCTCATCATACAAATGATGAAATTCACCAAATGCTTCTCGTCCCAAATTTATAGGGTGTACTTTTTTATTTACTTTCATATGTTTTAATATCAAATATTAGCTTTGCTCAATCAGCAGGTCATCATCCATTGCGACCAACACAACAAAAGCGCAACCAATTCGTCTTGCACTGTGCAACCAATTCGCTTACTCGCAACGCAAACAATTTCTCTTCAGATTCGTCTTCATCTTCGTCTTCTTCTCAGCGTGCACTGTGTTTGCAGCCTTAGAATTTAAGACAGGATTGACTTGGGATAAAGATAAGCCTAGTAGGCCATCAATAAAGTCATGTGACAAAGAGGGCAGCAACATCGAAGATTCATCTGTTAGTGACCATGACAAAGCAGGTAAATCAAAAACACCTAAAACTATGAGCATGTCCTGACTAAAATGTAAAGAGGAGACAAACTGAATTGCCTCTAAATCATTTAAATAGACCACAATGTCTGTTGATGGTGGAATATAGGAACAAGAAAAGATTTAAAATTTACTTTAACACCGACAAAGTCAATCTCAGGGGTTTAAGAAAATTGAATTATTTCAGATGATAAAGCAGCATCAACAGCTATCAGAATGCCATGCCTACGCGAGAAATCCGGTCACGTCTGAATTAAGAAAAGTAAAAATGTTATGTTCAAAAGAAAAACTATCTACATAGAGATTAGGAAGTTTAGATTTCAGTCCTCTAACGTTCTGGTAATCCAGGTTAAGGGACGAAACTAGTTTTTTGACACACCAGCAGATGCTGATGCGGCAGGAATAGTGTTAGTTTTTGTTATTGGCAGGCGAATCGGTTGCCGATTTTTCTTCCTTTCAGTATATTCCTTAACATTATATGCTTTGTCCAAAAATCCTCTCGACATTTAAAGATATTGTCAGAAACACTAATTTTAAATGACGAGATGTCCCGAGACTTCTAAAATTTAAACATTTCCACCGCAATATTCAAGACGCTAACTTTCTTTCGAATGTAGACTATTACATCATCAGATATGACAACAGGGTCCAGCCTTGAAACAAATATATGTTTCTTTGGTGGTATGCCAAAGAGAGTCCGCGGTCCCGAAGCATCAGCCACAGCAGCAACGTTGGACAAATCACATACTGCAACAGTCAACTGGTTCACGGGGCCCGCGATACTTTTAGAACTATCGGCAATTTCCATTGGAATAGGTAATTCCCCGGACACTTTGGACACTTCAGTTGCCAAGAGATCATTCCCAGGTGATACCGGTAATTCCTTACTAATCACCACGGGGCTCTTAAACGATACCAATTGCTGTACATTGGGAGAGGACGGTGCCTAAGGATGGTCGGGGATGATAAGAGACGATGGCGGATCTACAGATAAAGAAACACCCCAAGGAATGGTTCTTTTACGTTTCGGAGACTTATTCATAAGCGATAAGCTTCCAAACTGAGTCTCCACAGCAGGAAATTCCGCTTGGAGTTTATTAAAACCTGCCCTTAAAGTGTCAAACCTATCTCTAGTCCGCCTCATGAATGAGCGCATCTCATTCTGGACCTCCCGGCAAGCATCACATCCATATTTTAAGCCACCACCTTTAGCAATAGACTCCTTGATTCTGCCTGTGTAACCTGCACACTTAACGTGAATCGATTTTTCACACAGCCAACAAAGAATATAATCATGGGAGTCAACCGCATTAGTGGCAACTATGCAATTATTTTTTGAGCAGACAACCATTTTATAAAAAAAATTTTAATTTAATTTAGAAAATATCAAAGAAGATAACTTCGGCTATGCCAAAGTTCTATGCCAAATTTCTTTCTCAATTCATCAGGACACAAACAAAACATTCAAATTATTACTTTTTTTGCTTTAATTTTCTTCTTCTTCCATCCAAAGCACCGCACGCATACACATACAGTTCGTGTAGCGTTGCGTCTGTGTGTATGGGTGTGCTCTGTTGATTTGATGATGACGTAGTAGGCAGCGCTTGAGCCGATTTATATTAACTGTAACTGAATCTGATCGGATAAATAGAACACAATATTTTCTCTTCTCGGTCATCATTGGTATCGTCTTTATCACCTGTTTGTTGCTGACTAATATGTGCTTGTCTGCTCTTTCCTCTGACCTCATGTCGTAGTTTGCATATGACTGGGGATGTGAATTCTAGTACCATGTAAGGCCCTCCAAATTTGGGTGCTAGTTTTGCAGCAAATCCTTCTGCTGCGTTCGATAGATGGGGCTCCTTCGCCCATACTGTAGATGCAATCGACGGCCCCCATTCTCGGCGTCTCAAGTTATAATGACGTGCCTGATCTTGCGACGCAGTCTCCAGGTTTTTCTGATAAGCTCGAATAGTTCTTTCATCTGGTCCGTTTTTTCCTCCAGTGTTACTTGTTCTTTTTCTGTGCCTTTCGTGATGCTATCATATACGGCTCCCGGCATTCTTGGTTCTCGGCCCACCACATATATTGACGTGAATCCAGTCGCTTGCGATTGGCTTGTGTTTATTGCCAATATAATTTCTGGCCAGCAGTCGTCCTAATTCGGCTGGTTGTTTCCTGCATATTGGGCAATCATTGTCTTGATCGTTCTGTTCATTCGTTCTGTCGAGTTTTGCTGAGGCGTATAGGGCGCTGTTAGCTGGTGGCTGCTTCCCCATTCTTGTAGCATTTTCTTGAAGATCTCTGTGCGGTTTCTTTCTATACAATTGACCATTCTGCACCACATAGTCTGGATATTTCTGTGGCTGTTGCTTGATTTTTTCCATCATATCCTGAGTCCATCCACATTCCTTATTGGCTTGTCGTAGCCTAGCACCGTTGTCCGTTATTCGATTGCATACTTCCATTGGATGCCTTGACGGGGCGTCCGCTACTATGTGCAGCTTGCCTTTCCGATACGATATTTCGAAGTCGTACTGTTGTAGTTCTAATGCCCATCTTGGTATTCGACCCGTGGGACTGTCAATACTGTTTAACCATTTTGTTGCTATATGATCGGACACTACTTTGAAATGGTACCCTTCTAGGTATGGCCTCAATTTTCGTACAGCCCATACTATCGCCAGACACTATTTCTCCATTGCAGAGTAGTTTTTTTCCGACGAATTTAGCTCTCTAGATAAGTATGATTGGACCCTCTCGCCATCTTCTGTGTTCTGTATCAGGATTGCTCCTAGTTCCATATTGCTTGCGTCTGTCTGTAGTACAAACAGTTTCGGGCATGCTAATACTGGTCCATTCGTCAGTTTTTCTTTCACTGCATCGAATGCTTCCTGATGCTCCTTATTCCAGTGGCAACATGTTTTCTTCTTAACCAGCGTGTTTAGTGGATGCGCTAGAGTTGCAAATCCTAGTACGAATCTTCTATACCAAGATGTGACACCCAGATATTAGCGTAATTCCTTCACACACGTTGGCGGTTTCAGCTGGGCTATTGCCGCTACTTTGCCCGTGGCAATACCAATTTCTGTTACTACGTGTCCTAGAAATTTTAAGTTCTTTCTGAAGAACTGGCATTTCTCTGAGTTAATCATTAGGTTTGCCTCTTTTAGTCTTCTGAATACTTCTTCCAGGTGTTTTTTATGGTCTCCCATTGTTTTGCTCACGACCACTATATCATCTTGGTTTGCAAATGCCTTCGGCATCATCTCTGGGCCAATCACTTGTTCCAGTGCCTGTTGAAAGGTTGCTGAAGCTGAATGCTGACCGAATGCCATTACCTTCCATTGGAATAGTCCTTTCCATGGGACGGTAAACGCTGTCATTGGCCTGCTTCTGTCCTCCAGTGGTATCTGCCAATATCCGTCCCTTAGGTCCAAACTGCTTATGAACTTTGCCTCCCGCAGTTAATTCAATATGTAGTCGATACGCGGCATCGGATTCCCATCCTTTAGTGACTTCGCATTGATTTGTCTGAAGTCCACGCATAGTCTCCATTTGCCCGTCTGTTTTTTCTTCACCATTACTATGGGTGAACTGTATGGGCTTTGTGATGGTTCTATGCACCCTAGATTCAGCAACTCATCGACTTTCGCATTGATCTTCCCTTGCATCTTGGGGTTTTTTGGATAATATCGTTGTTTTATCGGGATTTCGTCCTTCATCGTGATCCGGTGTATCCCCACTTTTGACGGTCCCTTGATGTTTTCCAATTCCCTCAATTCGTGTTCTAGAAATGTTTGCACTTCCGTTTGCTCTTCCTTCTGTGTCACCTTGATGGATAGACGTTCGACTAAATATTCTGTCCTGTATCCTCTTCACAGTTGGTATTTTTATCCTGGGGCACCCGCATGATATTTTGGGGTTCATGAGCCTTAAGAAATTCTATCCTAGGATTAGTGAATCCATTCCGTCCGGAATGTCGAGAAATGTTATATTCATTCCCTTCTTTCCGAATCTCACATATCCTGTCCACTGCTCTTTTATATCTCTGACCTTTCTGTCCGCCAAGTATACCTGCTTGTAAGTGTCCTCCCATTCTCCTTTGGTTTTTAGAGTTTTACCATCCGCCTGCTTATAAAGCTGCTCGTGGCTCCGGAGTCTATTGTCGCCTTTGTTTTTATTCCTGCTACTTCTATCTCAGCTGACAATTGATCCTCCTCCTCTATTAGTTGTCCTATCAATTGTGAGGCGCTTGCTGACTTGGCTCCTGCTCTGTCCTCATGGGCTGGAACCGTCTCCCGTTTCCCGACATCCAACAAAATTCTTTTGTCCTTGTTCCGACTTTTCCGCATTGCCAACAGAAAATTATCTGGTGATTATTACATTCGCCGGCCCAGTGTCCTGCTTCACCGCACCTTCAGCATGCCTGGTTCGGATTCATGACTCTATCTTCTCATATGTTGTTGATTCCTCCTTATCTGGTTTTGCGTACTGGTATCCTGGCACCTTCTGCGTAGCTTGGGGACCGTAGTTGCTTATTCCCCTGTGGCTTACTTGGCTGTTGTGATCTCTTCGCGAATTATTTCCACGATGGAATTCGGCTCTTTCCTGCTCCAACATTTCGTGTCCGCTAGTTGCATCAGCACATCCAGATTTGTAATACTGTGCGGCCGAACAGATATTCTTAGGTCTGGTGTAACGTTTTCCAGAATGACTTCTAGTTGTTCAAATTGTGGGATTTTTAGAGGCCAAGGCATTCATTGTTGCCTTGTTTGCGTGCCTAGACCTGATCGGCCAGTTTATTGAAAAATCCCTTTGGTAAAAAATATTTCTTGAAGCATTCTGCAAATTCTTTCCATGACCGCCATTGTTTATTGTTTGCAATGTACCACTTTAGGTCTCTGTCTTTTAGCAGTTCTGGCATCGCCCTTGGTATCATATCCAGTTCTATGCCGTACATGTCCGCAGACCACTCTATTTGTTCTAGAAATTCCAGAGGTTTCGAGTTGCCATCGAACCTAAACGTCCACTCTCTTACTTGTTTAACCACTTTAGCATACTCAATGGTCCTGTTTGCTGTACTTGGCACCATTTTTGTGGGTTCAATTGTTTGTCTTCTTTGGTTATTTTTCCCTTCGTTTTTGTCCAGCGCTCCTTCACTTCTCCATCTTGGTGGTATGAATGGTGGAATTGCTAGAGTGGCAATGACTATTTTGTGGAAAGCCTCGGCCTCATCGTTCTCGCTTGCCTTTGTTGTGCTTATTCCTGGTTTTGGTTTGATCATTTTTGTGAACTTTTCCTCTAATCTGCTTATCTCTTCCTTCCATTCTGGGTCAGACTTATTGTTGTCTACCCACTCGCTTAGCTGTTTCCTCACCTCCTTCACCGTGCCGTTAATGCTGACTCCGATTCTTTGGCCTGTCTGTCCTTCCTCAATGGAAAATCCAACTTCTACCCATTTTGATTTCAGTATACACCTTTACAGGTATAAACGTGTGTTGATATTTATTTCGTATACTTTTGGGTTTGAAGATATATATATATGTATTTTCTGTACTGGTTTGTTTGTTGATTACACTGGATACGTGATTATTTGTTTTATGTTTCAGATTTGTTGCTGCTCGTGGAGTTCAAAAGGTTACTCGTAAGGCCTTATAACTCGATAACTTGATTGTGACTTGTACTAGTAACTTGCTAGGCGCCAAATATTCTTAAGGTTACTCGTAAGGCCAAAAGAGATTTGTTGGTTCGCTTGTTGTTGATCAGGACTCGATGACTTGATAGCTTGATCTTGACTCGACGACTTGATGATTTCCTGATTTGTTGCTCGCCTTATATAGGCATCCTGGGGCCTCTAGAATCACTTGGTGTGATAACGCTATATAGCCGTTAACTCTCCATCGGCCCATCGCTTTCATACACGCTGTTGCCATGCGTGGTGAAAGTCCCGTAAAAGTCCTTGGCCGAATCCACTTTCTGGACTGCTGTGCGCCCATTGGTTTCTTATCCTTGTTTCTCTGCTCTGCCCACATAGCGCCTCTGTTGCTATGCGGCTTCCATCCTTCTCTCTCCAGCATTTGATTTCCCCTTATTGGTCTCATGTCCTCTCTGATAGCTAAGCGACGCTGCTTTTTCCCATGTCCTTCTTCGTTTCGCTCGTTGCATCACTTTGTTGGGCAATTGTTGCTCTTCTCTTTATGCGTGGATATTTAATTTCATTTGTAAAAAATATTGATTTTTGTTTCTCTTGTTTAAATAATTCCAGTCCAAATTAGTGCACTTCGTTCTTCTACGTCATCAATGTATATTCGCCCATACCATATTCTGATTGGAGCAAAGCAGCCCTCTCCTTTGCGTTCACATTCTCCCGCCGTTTTAGTTCTTTCGCTCTCTGCCTCCTACGCATCTTCCCGCTGTGACGAAATTCGCTGTTGGTCGTATGCGGTTCGATCGAACATGTTGTGTCGTATCGTAATGTTGCTCATCGCACTCTTCGCACTCACTGCCGGGCATCATGTATTTTTGCCTTTGCGTATGTTTTTTGTGTGTTGCTTCTTGTTAATTACTTGTTTGTTGTGTGGGACATTATTGTCACAATTATGTTCCTCACAATGCTTGTGTTGTGTGGTATATCAGCGAGATGACTTACTTACTTCATTCCTTTAACAAATATGCACGAAACAATATAAGTGACGTTAACCTGTGCACCATTTTAACAGACGACACAGTATAAATATCCGAAAGGAATGAATATCGTTAGCAGCAAGAGAAAACTTTTCATTTCGTGCAAAGCTGGGAACAAAAAAAAAGTAGCGCGTTCCGCAAATTCTCAAAAATCTTATGTCAGTTAACACAAAAAAAATTTGAATATAAATTCATAAATCTTTTTTATATACCCATGCAAAAAGGCTATATTAATTTTGGTCAGGAGTGTGCAACGTATAGGAAGCATCTCCGACTATATAAAGTATATATATTCTTGATCAGCATGACGAGACGAGTTAAAATAGTCATGTCCGTCCGTCTGTCCGTCAGTCTGTCCGTCCGTCCGTCTGGATCAGCGCAAACTCCTCGTAGACCGTAAGAGCCACAGAGTTGGAATTTTGCATGAAGACCCAGACACAGTAGTTCTGGGAAAAGATCGATGTTTACCTATCGATATTTCGATATTTTGTATGGGTCCCACATCGATATATCTATTTTATTTATCGAAATATTTAAACTCCCAAAAATTAAAAAAAAAAAACGTTCGTATCAAAAACAAAAGATAAATTTTTTATTTAAACATAAGTTAACATTTGTTTTATATCCTTAAACTACTTCAAAACGAAAAATTTATTTCACGAGATCATTTTTTTCCAATCATTCTTATTAATTGAATTAATGAATTAATGAGCAGCATGTCTACTTGTTGCGATTTAAGGCAACTTCTTTTCTCGTTAACGATGTGTCCAGTTTTGCTGAACATTCGTTCACTCTCTGTGGACGTTGCTGGGACGCATAAGAACTTCTTCACGCATCTTTTAAATACGTTATAAGTTGAGATCTGTGAAGAAATTGTTTTAATTAAAAATGTTTTACTCTTATGTTATGTATTTTTACCTTCCAGTAATCCAATGGAAATGTATTCGGATCGATATTTTCCATGTTAAAATATTGCTTTAGTCCCAGTATTAAGTCGACTCGACTACTTTTTCTTCTGAAGAAAGTCGAAAAGTGGGTGGTGTTGGTATGTTGGTTTTGGTGCTGGCAGGTTGGAGGATGATGGACGTGGCTCGGACAATGCGTTGACCATAGAGATTCCGTTTTCTAATAATATCTCCGCTTCGCTTACGTTAAACGGGGATAAAAATCCATCCCTCTTAAAACGAGGGTCCAGGAGTGTTGCGATTCTCGTATTCGAGCGCGACTCGTACTTAAGGGGGGTCTAACTTGTGTTATAAAAAAATTTAATATTTTTTTTTTTACATTTACGGATAGATCTATGTTTCAAGAGTACTGTGTAAAGCTTAAATCAAGTTTAAATCAGTAAAATTACGAAAGTTATTGGTCGTTAAGTGGAGCGGTCTCAACCGCGCTGAGCCGCACCGCAAATTTTCAAACGCGTTTATCTCAAAACTACGTTTTTGGAGCTCATGGAAAAAAATAGATTAGAAAAAATATTCATTTTTGATTCAGACTTCATTTGCGAACGGTTGGACTTCCATAAGGACAAAATGGGGACGCCATTGTAAAATTTACCCCACCACCCCCTTTACACGGATCGCCGAAAAAAAATTTTTTTACATAGAACTAAGTTTTTTCAACAACTGTGGCAAATTTCATTCGTTGATCTATTATACTTTTCCAAAAAAAAAATTCTTACTAAAAAGCGACTTTACGGCCCAACAAGGTAGAAACCCCCCTTAAGGAGTCTGTCTTTTGTTCCGCTTATTAAAGTCGTACAAGCAAGCTCACCCTCCTCTGTGGCTAGCTTGCCTTTGAGATTTTCAAGATTATGAAGAAGGCCACAGCATACAGGAATGACCATCGATACGGTGACTAAGTTGCTTGATGATGTGGTCACAGTCGCATGTTCAAAAGGATACAAAACCTTTTCCAGGTCTTCCAGAATGTCAATTTCATTAGCAGATAAGGGCGGTAATGCTTTTGGAGTTTTGAGTAACACTTGAGTAACACAAATGGCATCATGTAAAACGTACTGTTCCATCGCGTTGGGCATTCTTGAGTTAAGCTGAGTGGGTTATCCTTACTTTGAGCATCTCTAAATTTAGCATAAGCAATGGTGCTGCTCTTAAAAAAAGACACAATTTTTTTTGCTTCATTTCCATAAACCGGTTTGGGATGTAGACATCGCGCAATGTTCTTCGCGATGGCAGCTGGTAGCGTGGATCAGTGTTTCAACGAAATGCCGAAACCCCTTGTTCTCAACCACACAATATGGGCGAAGATCTGATGTTATATAGAATGTAAAGGCACTGTCCAGCGATTTTTTTTTTGGCTGATGAGGAATCCTATATATATATATATAAGCGTTAAGATAGGGCCTGCAGCCTTCGGCTCCTCAGTGGATCTTAAATTTGGATGCTTTCGCTTTAAATGAACAGACAAATTCGTGGTATTTACACTAGTTTGGCATATTTGGCCACATTTTATACATTTCGCAGACTTGCCATCCGTAGGCTTCTGAAAATAATCCCACACCCCAGACATATCATATTTGGTCCTCTTGCGTGGTATATTATCCTCTCCATTATTGTTATCCAGAATGTCGCAATCTACAAACAAAAACGTGTTTGTCACATTAGGTTAAAACTCAAAAGCTGCAGCCTACTTGTGTGGCTGCCACAAGCCACAAGCGGGAGAATAATATTTACCTTCGCCATTGTCCTTGCCCTTTAAAAACTTCTCCATTTCCACATCACTGCCAACACCAAAATCCTGAATGAAAAAGTGGATTACGTTAGTATTTTAATTATATATGTATCTAAAATTTGCAATTTACCTTACAGCTTTATCCCGCGTTTTTATTTCAAGTAATGGGAAAATAATGGTCTAGTGATGCCGATATATCAAGTATCGAAGTTAGCAACATAGATATTTTCGATGGCTATGAAAAAATCGATGTATCGTTGTTAGATCGATGTTTTTCCCAGCACTAGTGCACGGGTTGTATATCTCGGATTCAGCTGGATCGAACCACTATATCATATAGCTCCCATACAAACGGCAAAACATGAAATTTAACAGTGGTGAGTTTATTACACCTATAAACAACTGTGCCAAATTTGATTAAGATCGTGTGACTATATCATATAGCTCCCATAGGAATGATCGGTCGAAAACAGTGACTTTTGTCAATTACTTCGTTATTTCCGTTCTTTCTCAAACATTACTCCTGTTAGATAAAACGTTTTTCCACTTTGACGGCTATAAGTAGAGAAAGAATAACAAACAACGTGCAAGACCCGGACCTCTGGTTTTTTGTTACATTTAATGAATAGAGTATTTTTTATTTGCCAGCACCTCATAAATATTCCTTGTTTTTTTGTTTTTTATGTGACTCAGAAGAAAAATTTTGAAAAAATATCAAAGAAGCTAACTTCGGCAATGCCGAAGTTTATATACCCTTGCAGTCCTTGGCAATAATTTTTTTACATTTTGAAATTTCTTTCCTTGCAACTCAATTCATCAACACACAAACAAAACATTCAAATTATTTCTCTTTTTACTAGAATTTTTAAGCAAAGCACAACACGCATACACATACATACATACGTGTAGCGCTACGTCTGTGTGTGTGAATGCATGTGCTCTGTTTGATTTGCTGATGACGTAGAACCGATTTGTATTGACTGTAATTTGTGTTCTATTTATCCGATCAGATTCAAATTTTGGGATCTGAGATATTATATCAAATTCTATTATATTGGTAAATTTCATGGGGATACTCCAATTTTTGCAAAAATTTTTGTTCTAGAGCTATACGATCCCGATGATTTTCATACTTTATCTCATCCGGGTAAAAATAAGCTCTCAAAAAAAATTTCATCCCGATAGCTCTTAAGATGGCTGAGTAAAAGGCGTACGCACCGACGGACAGACGGACAGACGGACATGGCTATATCGACTCAGCTTCTCATGCTGATCAAGAATATATATACTTTATGAGGTCGGAAACGTCTCCTTCTGTGCGTTACAAACATCTGACCAATTTTATAATATCCTCTGCAAGGGTATAAAAAGATTAAGGGCAATATGGAAAAATTAAAGTCTAGAAATAAAGTCTAACATTTATAATTTGTGCCATAAAGATTCGGAGTTCAAAATTCTAACACAATTAACATAGTTTGGCGATTGTTAGCAATAATCTCTAAAGCCATGTATATTTGATGTCGTGTCGACTGCTCTTTTGAAGCTTTTTCTCAACAGGTAAAAGCAGGAGTCCCTTTCTTGATGATCGTGATTTTCCCGCTAGGTAGCTAAACAAAATTTGTTTCAGAAAGTAAAGCCCATTAATTCTTTATCGAATAGTTTTTAAAAGATAAGGCTAGTTTCTAGCGGGTTTTTAAAAGATAAAGCTGGTTTCAATATTTTATTAATAACTGAATTTAAGATTAATTTAAATACTATTATGAGATCTGTTGATTATTAGAAAACAGTGAACTTTATTAATTCAGAAAAACATCAGACGTACATCGATGCATCAAGATATTAGCCCGATGTTTTTAGCACCATCGATTTTTATACCCTTGCAAAAAGGGTATATTAATTTTGGTCAGAAGTGTGCAACGCATAGAACGAAGCATCTCAGACCATATAAAGTATATATATTCTTGATCAGCACGACGAGACGAGTTCAAATAGCCATGTCCGTCCGTCCGTCCGTCCGTCTGGATCAACGCGAACTCCTCCGAGACCGTAAGACCTACAGATCTGAAATTTTGCACGTAGGCTTGTATATACTGCAGGCGTTGTATATCTCGGATTTAGCCGGATCGGACCACTATATCATATAGCTCCCATACAAACATCAAAGTCACGAACAGTGACTTCCTCAATAACTTCATTAATTTTATAGCTATTGTCATAAAAGTTGGTATTTGTCAGTTTTGTGTTCTTATTAATAATTGTGCCAAATATGATCAAGATCGGGAGACTATATCATATAGCTCCCATACAAACGGCAAAGTCACGAACAGTGACTTTCTCAATAACTTCATTAATTTTATAGCTATTGTCATAAAAGTTGGTATTTGTCAGTTTTGTAATATTATTAATAATTGTGCCAAATATGATCAAGATCGGGAGACTATATCATATAGCTCCCATACAAACGGCAAAGTCACGAACAGTGACTTTCTCAATAACTTCATTAATTTTATAGCTATTGTCAGCGCTACGTCTGTGTGTGTGAATGCATGTGCTCTGTTTGATTTGCTGATGACGTAGAACCGATTTGTATTGACTGTAATTTGTGTTCTATTTATCCGATCAGATTCAAATTTTGGGATCTGAGATATTATATCAAATTCTATTATATTGGTAAATTTCATGGGGATACTCCAATTTTTGCAAAAATTTTTGTTCTAGAGCTATACGATCCCGATGATTTTCATACTTTATCTCATCCGGGTAAAAATAAGCTCTCAAAAAAAATTTCATCCCGATAGCTCTTAAGATGGCTGAGTAAAACGCGTACGCACCGACGGACAGACGGACAGACGGACATGGCTATATCGACTCAGCTTCTCATGCTGATCAAGAATATATATACTTTATGGGGTCGGAAACGTCTCCTTCTGTGCGTTACAAACATCTGACCAATTTTATAATACCCTCTGCAAGGGTATAAAAAGATTAAGGGCAATATGGAAAAATTAAAGTCTAGAAATAAAGTCTAACATTTATAATTTGTGCCATAAAGATTCGGAGTTCAAAATTCTAACACAATTAACATAGTTTGGCGATTGTTAGCAATAATCTCTAAAGCCATGTATATTTGATGTCGTGTCGACTGCTCTTTTGAAGCTTTTTCTCAACAGGTAAAAGCAGGAGTCCCTTTCTTGATGATCGTGATTTTCCCGCTAGGTAGCTAAACAAAATTTGTTTCAGAAAGTAAAGCCCATTAATTCTTTATCGAATAGTTTTTAAAAGATAAGGCTAGTTTCTAGCTGGTTTTTAAAAGATAAAGCTGGTTTCAATATTTTATTAATAACTGAATTTAAGATTAATTTAAATACTATTATGAGATCTGTTGATTATTAGAAAACAGTGAACTTTATTAATTCAGAAAAACATCAGACGTACATCGATGCATCAAGATATTAGCCCGATGTTTTTAGCACCATCGATTTTTATACCCTTGCAAAAAGGGTATATTAATTTTGGTCAGAAGTGTGCAACGCATAGAACGAAGCATCTCAGACCATATAAAGTATATATATTCTTGATCAGCACGACGAGACGAGTTCAAATAGCCATGTCCGTCCGTCCGTCCGTCCGTCTGGATCAACGCGAACTCCTCCGAGACCGTAAGACCTACAGATCTGAAATTTTGCACGTAGGCTTGTATATACTGCAGGCGTTGTATATCTCGGATTTAGCCGGATCGGACCACTATATCATATAGCTCCCATACAAACATCAAAGTCACGTGACTTTCTAAATAACTTCATTAATTTTATAGCTATTGTCATAAAAGTTGGTATTTGTCAGTTTTGTGTTCTTATTAATAATTGTGCCAAATATGATCAAGATCGGGAGACTATATCATATAGCTCCCATACAAACGGCAAAGTTACGAACAGTGACTTTCTCAATAACTTCATTAATTTTATAGCTATTGTCATAAAAGTTGGTATTTGTCAGTTTTGTAATATTATTAATAATTGTGCCAAATATGATCAAGATAGGGAGACTATATCATATAGCTCCCATAGGAACGATCGGTGGAAAACAGTGACTTTCATCAAAAAGTTTGTTATATCCTATGCTAAGATTGAAGGCCGTTCTTTATCAGACATTACACTTTTTGGATAAAACGTTTTTACACTTTGATGGCTATGGGTAGGGAAAGAATTACCAAAACAGTTGCAAGGGTATACAAACTTCGACGTGGTCGAAGTTAACCCCGACCCTCTGGTTAACATTAAAATAATCGATGAACATAGATATTGATGTTTTTATTGAAATTTACATCACTAGTTCTAACCGTTTGGGGAAATGCCGACTTTAAGTTTTTTACCCTCGAACAGCTTCACTGAAGACCAATCAGTTGAAGCGCTATATCTTTGTCGGTTTTTTTCCCAGTTACTTCAAATTTTCCTACAATATTTTTCAAATGTTACAGATTGAAAAAAAAAAACATACAAAATTGAAAAAGAGTCTATAAAAGAATTAACCTATAAAGTGATTACAATTGACAATATTGACAATATTGTTCGTCCCCGGAAGTAAACTTGTGTATCGGCCGCGACGATTTGAATAAACGTTTCAAAAATTCCAAATTTGGTAGCTTTAAATAGCTCTAATTGGATTTGACGTCGGTGAATTAAATAAAATTGAGGCAATTGGAAATGCGAATTATGTGAAACGATCCTGTGTCGACTTTCGCAAAATAAACAAGGTATGTGTTCGTGACCATTATCTACAGCCTCATCGAGGATCAGTTAGACCGTTTGCAAAATGCTAGGATTTTTAGTTCCACTAATTTAAAGAACGTTCGAAAGTATACTTTGTTTCTTAAACATTTGTTGTCAGTACTAGTTCAAGATGGTGCCGAGTGCATTTTACTAATTGGCCTGGAGTATTCCAAAGATATGTAAAGTCCAAGAGTGAAGAAAGATGAAGAGGTTTATCCATTTCCAGATCAATTTAAGGCTGTTCCTAAGTATAAGATGTCTCATACAGTAAAGCAACTCCCCCGGTTTTAAAAATTTGACGGTATATTTTGTAATGTTTATTCCAAATCATGCATCAATATGGAAGCTTGCATTACCAGAATGCATCAAAATTCGTGTGTGGACCTGCAAATGCAGTTTGCATATAGAGGAAGCTGCTAACTGTAAATCCTGTTTTGAGTATCTACACCCAGACGTATCAATTTGAAGTTCATACTGATACATAATTTGAAGGCTTCAAAGCAGTTTAACCAGTTTAACCACAGAGATGTCCAGGCGACGGTAAACTCCATCCCGTATACTACATGAGTCGGAAAACCAAAGACGCAAAGCGAAAATATGGCATCTCTCGCTTTTATAACAGCGATAGAGAAGTTCAGATTTTATCTTTGGGTGTTCACTTCAAGCTTATCACCTATTGCGACGCATTCACAAAGACGCTAGCAGAGAAGACCATTCGGACTTTTCATTCAAGAACACGATTTTGACGTTTTACACCGTTCGGGTACCTGCATGAGACATGTCGACGCCCTCAGCAGATATTAATATATGCAAATTAACGACTTTGCGTTGGGACTGCAAAAATAAGAGCAATTATAGGAAGGATTAACATTAAACATTGTGTTCATCTAAAATAGCTTCACCAAATCACATGCACAATACAAAATTTAATTATAAAAAAATTAGAAAAATACAAAACAAAACATAATACAAAAATTAGTTATAAAGATTTATATCTTGAAAAGTATTGCTAGCATGTACATATATTTTTTTTTATTTTTACAAAGTTAGCTATAATACACAAGAATATTAAAGCGAAGTATATAATAGGAGCGCTAGCGACCAGGCCTTCGGCTCTATGTAGGATTATATCTTATTTGTTAAATTACAGTCCTATAAATATCTGTATATTTTATTTATATTTATTGTTGTGACGTAGGGTAGAATGGATGAGGGTAGTATATTTGGAAAAATATGTATAATGCTAACTAATTTTTTGCAGGTGTCCAGCAGGTGTGCGGTAGAGAGCTCTAGACCACATAAGTGGCAGTTCGGTTTTGGGTCTCCTGACAATACATGGCTGTGGGTGCCACTGCTGTGTCCTATTCGGAGGCGGGCGATAATAGTGTTTTTCGCTTGGGATGTGTTGATAGGGAACTTGACTTTCTCCAAGTTTGGGTTGCAGTTCCTGTATCTGTGATGAAAGTTAGCCCAGATTTCGATTTTTTGAGAGTGGAGATGTTTGAGAATAACTTTTCGCAGATCTTTTTCCGCTTAGGGTAGTATCATGATTGTGGGATACTTTGACATTGCTTTTGCTGCATTGTCAGCCAACTCATTGCCCCTAATGCCCCTGTGGCTGGGAGAGCAGAACATTTTCGGGATAAGCAGGGCTGTTGTTTCTGCAACTCTGTCCTCTATTGTTGACAAACCCGCTTCTGCTAGGACGCATTTTATTGGGGATGTTGGAAAGGCGTTGATACTGCGACGAACCGCTGTGTGGTAGGCTGGTTTAAACAGGCGGACATGTGACTTTGCGCACCAGCCGAATATTGGCAACGCGTAATCTATTTTTGCCAGTATAAGAGCCCTGGCGACATTTATAAGATTATTTGTATTTATTAAGGAATGTTTGGAGCTAAGATATTTTATAATGTTTAGTTTTTTTTCAAGGTTATCTCTGAGATACAGACAGTGATTTTTAAATGTCATTCTCTTGTCGAAATATAGGCCTAATATCTTAAGAGCCTGGACGCATTCTATAGTAAAGTTAGTAAAGCTTAAACTAGAGTATGTACATCTTTTTTTTTTACAAATGTGCAAAATTTTACATTTACTGGGAGATAGGGTTGCACCAGAGCCCAGACCCCAGTTGTATATTTCCTTAAGTATATCTTTTAAAATATTGTTAAGTTTTGTTAAGTCCTTGATTTTACTAAAGATTATGGCATCATCTGCGTACATGATTGATTGAATTTTTTTATGATTAGATACAATTTTGTTGATTTCTTTAAATGCTATAATGAATAGAATAACCGATAATGGCGATCCTTGGGGAATGCCAGTATATAAATTGTGCTAGTTTGAAAGTACGTTGTTGATCCTGACTCGAAATGAGCGGCGGGACATAAAAGCTTTCACTATATTGAAGACTTTCGTACCCACCCCCCATTGTTCGAGTTGCTGAAGAACAGTATGGGCTCCCACGCGATCTTGAGGAAAGGGCGTCTGACACGAAGTGCTGCAAGTGCAGCAGAAAGTCCATCGTACTGTGTTTGGGTTTGAAGCCTACTTGGTTCGAGCTGATCAGTTTATTTTTGGTAGCGTACCATAATAGTCTACGGGCGATCATTTTTTCGAATGTTTTGGCGATACATGGAAGTAATGAGATGGGTCGGTAGCTAGCAACTTCATCAGATGGTTTGTTTGGTTTTGGGATAGGTACAATGATGGCAGATTTCCACACGTGGGGGTACTGACCAACCGAAAATATTTTGTTGTATAGGTTTAGAAGCTCTGCTTTGCCTGTGGCGGGCAGTTGTTTAAGCATTGGATACGAGATTCTGTCGTGACCTGGTGTTTTGCCTTTAGCCTTTGTTAGGGCAGTTTCTAGTTCTAATTCTGTGAAATCGTATTCGAGTTGTTTAGCAGATAGACTAAGTCTACCAGGAGCATGAACATACTCAAGGGGTGCTGCTTTTTGTTGCCTGTATTGAATGTTGAAGTTGCAGTCCTCGGAATTCTTTGACCAAGTTGTGGCAAATATGTTCGATATTTCTAAGGGTGCCGTTATTAATGTATTATTAGCTCTGATACACTTAAGCTGGGGAGGGGGGACTCCCACCAGGGATTTAATGTCGCGCCAGACTTTTTTGAAGGAGGATTGAGGAGATATATTGGATGTGAAGGCACCGAGGCTCTCACGTTTGGCTTCTTTAACTGCACGCTTAAAAAACGCATTTGCTCTTTTGTAAGCTATGAGGTTAGCATCTGTCATTTTGTATTTATAGGTTTGCCATAATTTTTGGTTTTTTAACCCGAAGATCTCCCAGATTTTTATTCCACCAAATTATCTTTCTTTTAAATGTGTGGGGTTTGGTCTGTGGAATTGCCTTATTTGCCGCCATCCGAATTGATTTGGTAATTTGGGAGACTTGCAGTTGAATGTCTGCATTTTGTGTGAATGAGGTGTGAGTATTATAGTTTAAACGGAACAATTCCCAATTGGCTAAATCAATTTTGAATTTTGGGGAGAATTTAGACTTTTCAAAATGAAAGTGATTTAGTATTTCAGTTATGGCGGGGAAGTGATCGCTGCTGTATAAGTCGGGTAAAACTTCCCAATTGCAGTGTGGATGCAGATTAGAGGAGATAAACGTGAGGTCTATGTGTGTGTAAGTTTTATGTGTGGAAAAATGTGTTGGACTGCCATTATTCAAAAGAGATAGGTTAGTTTTTGATACGGCTTCGATAATATTTTTTCCTCTAGAGGTGGTGCGTGGAGAGCCCCAAGCAAAACCCCAGGCATTGAAATCTCCAGTAAACAATAGTGGAGCGGAGAAGCTGTTTTTTATTGTAAGTATTTCGTTCCCAGAAAAATATTGATCAGGGGGGATATAGCTGTTAAGAATAGTAAATTTTTCGTTAAGTTTTAATTGAATGGCCAAGTGAAGTATACTTGAGCTGGTCAGGAGGGAGCAGAGAGTGCGGTAGGTGCCTTTTAACAAGAATTCCTATTCCTTGTTTGGCATTAAGGTTGTGTGGTAGGTTAGTGAAGTAACCTATGTATTGTTTGTTGCAGATTATGTTTTTTGAGTTAAAAGGTAAGTTAGTTTCCCGAAGACATATTATATCTGGATTTACTTTATTTATTAGAATCGTTAATTCATCAAAATTATTTATATATCCTTTTAGGTTCCATTGAACAACTTTAATGGTCATAGATAAATGAAGTAATATATATATGATATACATATGTATGTATTCAGGGAACATAGTATTTTTTTTTATTTTTTATTTATTTATTATTATTATTGTATCAGTCGGACATTGACTCAGTTGGGTCAAGATCGATGGTGTTATTTGGTGTTGAATCAGATATTGACTCAATTGAGCCACAATCGATGGTGTATTGTTATTGAGTGTTTTTTCTAAGAATTGAGATAGAGAAGGGGACAGTTGGGATGAAGAGGGAAGTGATGAGGAGAGAGTAGAAGGAGATTGAGTGTTATTTTGTGGAAGCGAGTCGGGCGAAGAGAGGCGATCGTCAGAGCCAACAATATTGCTCTTATCAGTGTGACGGTTTATTTTGTACTTTGCTTTTTGTGCTGTGCTATTTTCGTTTTCTATGTTTGCTGTGACTGCGGCGTAGCTGTCGGGCTTGGATTGTTTAGGCAAGGCAGCTTTGTAATAAAGCTTTGCCTCTCTCATTGTACACTTCTTCGTGGTTTTTATTTTCAGAATTTCTTTTTGCTGTATGAATGCACTACATTTTTTGTCTGAGGCAGCATGGTTCTGTGAGCAATTCAAGCATTTTGGAGAGCAGGAACCAGAGTGCGGGGCGAGTCCACAGTTACTACACGTTGGATCGTTCTTGCAGTGTTTTTGGGTATGGCCGAGTTTTTGGCAAGATTTGCATCGCATGGGATTCGGAACAAATTCGGATACCTTTACAGTGTGCCAGCATATGTCGATTTTCGATGGGAGGTTGTAGAGATCGAAAGTAAGAAGCATAACACCAGACGGTTTTGCTACACCCTCAACTTGCTTGGTGAACTTGTAGATTGCGATAACTTTTTGGGAGGTGAGCTCTTCAATAATTTCGTTTTCGGGCACGTTAATAAGGTAGTGTGCATAAATAGTCCCTTTAACCGAATTAAGTGATTGGTGGAGCTGGCATTCTATTTTGCATATACCTGGGAGTTCTTTTGCGTTGATGAATTTGTTGGCGTCGTCGATTGATCGAACCAGCATTAGTAGATTTCCGTCTTTTAAATTTGTTATTGAGTTAATATTCTTATTAATGTGCTTAAGCGCCTTGTGTACAGCGAAGCAAGAATATTCTGAGATTGTTTTATCACTGTCTTTGGCGGAGATTATTATATATTTTGGGTTAGCAATGTTGTTAGATGGCAGTTCGGGAAAGTCATTTAAAGTTTTTGAAGGTGGTTTACGTTTTTTTGTTGGGGGACTGTCGGCCAGAGTGCTGAACCGGTTATGTCCCAGGTTTGGGGGCCCCAGCCCACCCATGTGTTTTTTTTTTTATCTGCGATCAAGCGCTTGAAACTAATACTTTGTACAAGTAACGGTTGATAGAAAGAGTGTAAGGAGAGAAGAGAACTGATAACAGCACGAATGATTAGCAACTGACGTCTGCTCGCGATGAGTGTTAGTCGGCGACGATGTACATATATACTGAACACTTTGGTAAATAAAATCTGTTAATATTATTATTAGTTTTTTATCGATAATTATCTTAGTGCAGTGTATTTAAATTTTTTATATATTTTTGTTTATTTTTGCCTTGTGTTCTTTTTTGATTTTAAAGGGCTTGTTGTCTACCTACTGGCAAGCATGCTGATCGTTTTCATGATCACTGTAGAGCAATATCTTGTTGGCCTTGCAATAATCTTATTCACTTAAAATGTCCTGGCCTCAACGGCCGCGATATGACAAATTTTCTGGTTTGTCTGTGTCTAAGCCTAAGCTTGGCTTAATGCGTTGGAATTGCCCATCTTGTGCATCTAGATTTTAACCGTATGTACAGGGATCTTCGTTTAAAGTTTCTTTCTTAAAACAAACTAGCCAAACAGCTGTCTAATGAGTGTGACTCTAGCCACCATTTTTTTTTTACATTGTGTGGACGTTGAAGCGTACAATGCGAAGTACGTTCAAGTGGCCCATACGACACCAGGACATAGCCTGTTTCCCGCGAGCCCAAGCAGAGCGCTGTCCACCTCCCGCCCGACCGATCGTGAGGCGCAGCCGTATATCGGACGGCACGATCGCGTGGACAAATACAAGTATAACGGACAAACAATTCAAAATATGATTAACTACAGCTAATTACGAGCTAAATGTTCTAAGATAGAGGTTTTTACAAGAGAAAGAGAGGCTTCTGAACTGATTACGGGATACAGAAGATTGTAATCAGAACATAGGACTCGAAAAGGTTCATGCAAAGAATAGTTAGAACTACAATGTTTTAAATATAGAGGAATAAAATTTTTAGTAGGTATACGGGGTACAGATAGGTTTAACTGGTTCAATAGCTCAGGAGAGTCTATTTCACGTATTAAAAGTTTATGAATAAAGATAGCACCAAGCATTACTCTACGATTAATTAATGAAGGAAGATTGATTAAAAGAAGCCTACTGGAGTATGATGGCAAATTGACATTGCGATCCCAATTTAGACCACGAAGAGCAAATAGCAGAAATTGCTTTTGAACAGATTCAATTTTACTTTGGTGCGTCTCATATTGAGGTGACCATGTGCAAGATCCGTACTCTAAGATAGGACGGATTAATGAAGTATACAGAAGTTTGGTTGTGTACGGATCGTCAAACTCTTTTGACCATCGTTTCACAAACCCAAGAACATTCATAGCTTTACTAACTGTAGCAGAAATATTAGGATTAAAGGTTAATTTATGGTCCATAAGAACTCCTAAGTCATTGACAATATCTAACCGCACTAAGACAGTGTCGTTAAGATAATAAGTTGCTAAGTGCATCTATAAAAAGACATAACCTTACATTTAGAGCCGTTAAGGTTTAGTAGGATAGTTTCACACCAATTTAGAAGATCATTAAGATCCGATTGAAGTAGAGAAGAAGACGATATGTCTTTAAAACTGAGGTAAAGCTTAACATCATCCGCGTACATAAGCACTCGAGAATGTGACACCACCAATAGAAGATCATTTATAAAAAGAGTGAACAGCAATGGACCCAAATGACTACCCTGAGGTACTCCAGAAGTCACTTGGATGGTCTTAGAAAATGAAGACTTAAAGAGGACCTTTTGTGTACGCTTAGGAAATATTGAACAATCCAATCTAGCAAAAGGCTGGGGATGCCAAGTGCATTTACCTTATATAAATGCAGAGTGTGATTAACAGAGTCAAAGGCCTTGCTGAAGTCAGTATAAATGACATCAGTTTGCACCGCAGTCTTGAACCCTTTGATTGAGTGAGATGTAAATTTTAATAGGTTAGTAGTTGTCGATCTACGTTTTTTAAACCCATGCTGGGATGACGAAATGATTGAGCTACAAAAATGCTGCAATTGAGACGTTATTATTTTCTCAAATGCTTTGGGTATGGCAGACAATTTAGAAATACCCCTATAATTGGAGGCTTCGGACTTTTTCCCCTTTTTATGAAGAGGAATAATATATGATTCCTTCCAGATGGACGGGAAAGCGGAATAAGTAACGGACAGGGTAAACAACTTAAGTATTGGCTTACATAGGGCCTCAGCGCAAAACCTTAATACGCAGCCTGGTATTCCATCAGGGCCAGGTGCATATATTGGTTTGACGGAACTAAGTACGCTAAAAATCGAACTTTCTTCAAAGACAGGGTCTAAAATGCAATTAGACGATTGCAAGTGATAAGGATAAGGAGGATTTGCTTGATAAATCGAAGAGGAATAAGTTGTTTTGAAAAAATCAGCAAACATATCAGCAATTGCCTGATCATTGTCAGCTTTGTTGTTTTCGAAAGACAAGTAAGACGGGTGCACTGATGTCTTACGTTTTCCATTGACGAATTTATAAAATTGCTTACGATCGCGAGAAAACCCAAGTTTACATCTCTGAAGATAATCCTTATAGCATTGTGAATTCAGCACCATAAAATTTGATCGAGCAACTACGTATAGGGAAAAATCCGATGCTTTACCGGATTTTGTAAATCTTTTATAGCATCTCGATTTTACGTTCATCAAGTTACATAACTCACATGAGAACCAAGGAGGTTTATCAGACCATCCTTGAGTCACACGCGGGACACAAACATCAAAGAAAGAGTTTTATAGAAGAGAGAAATGGAAGAGTTCATATCCGTGCAAGTATACAGATATGTCCAATCATTAGTTAATAAGAGTTTTTTAAGTTTAGTAAAGTTTGTCTTGCGAAAACATCGGGTTGGAGGCATCGACTTATTATATCGAGGCATAAACCCAAAAGGAAGGTCAATGGTTACATCCAAAGTTGGATGAAAGTTGTCTTCAGGGATAACTAAGGGATCAGTCCTGGAAATATCACAGTTGGAAGAATCCAACACAAATACCAGATCTAGTGATCTATTCTGACTATTCCGGACATGATTTATTTGAGTTAGGGACAACTCAAACAGACCATCTATGAAACAGTGTGACGAGGAGGGCAACAGTAATAAGGAATCATATGAGAGGGTCCAGGCAATCTCAGGTAAATTAAAATCTCCCAGAACTACGAACAAGTCTTTGTCAGAGATATTAAGAGATATTTTAACACAAACAAATTCAATCTCCTGATTGGAAGACTGTACAATTTCAGACGAGAACGCCGAATCAACAGCGATCAAAACACCACCACCATTACGGATAGTCCGAACATGTCATGTCCGATCATGGCGCCTCTTCCCTTGTCTGCTTTCTCATATTAAATATTTTGAGGGGAGAATTGAAGCATCGGCAATATCAGGCTTCAGCCAAGTCTCAGTAAAGGCAAGAATATGAAAGTCAGACTTTAGTCCCCGTACGTTCTGATAAGCCAGAGTTAGGGACGAAATTAGTTTTTTGACTCGCCAACAGGTGCAGACGAGCCGGAAGGAACGTTGTTCACAGAGGCAGGTAGCAGGCTAATCGGAGGCCGATTCTTCTTTTTTATTGTGTACTCTTTTAGAATGAGGTGTTCCGGCCAAAAGTCTTTATGACGTATTTGCCCAAAAAGATCTGGGGAGACACTTATTTTAAAGGATGAAATGGCCCGAGTATATGAAAAACTTATTGCAATTCAAGTTTGTTCCACCTTAAGTTGCCCGAGAAGTGTACTCTTGAGTTACCTCAAAAGCAGTTGCCAACCCTCTCTATTACATCTTCTCCCATATTACTTTCGCCTACGTCATCGTTTTGCCCCCCTTTATGCTCTTCTTTTCAGATTGAAAAGCCCTGGTGCACCTCTATATATCCTCCACGGGAACTTTGATCAATTATAGGATCATGCTCCCAAACACTCGTGCATAACAATGCTTCTCCCCCTCTACTAACTGTAGTGCCTCATCGCAAAAAATTATTCATCTCTGGACTTGGTCCAGATACTTCTGAGTTGTCTGTGGCAACTAAGTTTTAGTTTTCTAGAAATCGCGAAATGTCCTCTTTTAAAATTACAGTACCAAATGAGTATTTCTCAGCTATGGTAGACCCTAATTTTTGGCCAGAGGGCTTAGTTGTAAACGAGTTTGCGCCTAATAAGCGCTCCCGTCCGTTGCCTGTACACCTTCCTAATATATCTTCTTTGTTGTCTGCTTCAAAAAACTAATAACGTCTAGTTTTTGCACTCATTATCAAAAGTTAAGAGGACTTCTTACCTAGCTCTCGAAACTGTTCTGTGATAGCCAAACCTTTTCGGCTGACATATTAGGTTTTTCTGAAACTTGGCTTAACTCCTCTGTTTTGAATAATGAAATTTCTTCTAATAATTTTATTTCTTATAGGGTTCATCGTGTTGGTTGTCGTGTCATTGCTGTCAAGTCGAATCTGTGTTCAAGTGTTGTGCCGATTGATCTGCCCTTGGGTATTGAGTTTGTTTACATATATTTTTTGTTCGTATATATCTTCAGCTTCTGATATCATGACCTTGTAAGGAAGCTCTGGCTGGGGTACAGCTCTCAGTCTCCATTTGATTTGAAGACCTTGAAGAGTATTATGATATGAGATTAAGACCGCATAAAGGGAGAAAGGGAAGAGAAAGGGGTAGGAGGAGAGTCCAAGAGGGGCGTCAACGACTGATCATGTCTGTCAAGAAAGCCAGCGACTGACCTCGTCTGCAGGAGAATAACTCATCCTGCTGAAGTCCGCTGATCCTTCGGCTCCACTCAAAGAGTTAAGTGGCCAAGGAAAAGGGAAGGGAAAGGGTAGACATAAATTTAGTAACAAATAAAGAAATAATGCTGGGTGGGTTACGTTATAAAAGTAGAGAGTTTATTGATAACTAACTAATCCTAAATATCTTTTATAGTTTTGGGTTCCTACCGCACTCAAGTTAAAAGGATTTCTGAGTATTGAGCTCACATGTATCCTTGTATCCCACTTGATGAGTTTTTACGGTTATAGATTTTTTCTCCTAATTCTAGCTCTCTGTTCAAACCCACCCGTGCTCTGCCTACTTATGTCCTAATGGTGAAAACATACGATGCGTGCTTTGGCACGCTTCACGATCGGCGTCTCTCTCTTTCACTTTCGATTTTCTCATGGTCTCCTTAGCGTCGGCATGCAGCGCAGCGTTTGCAGTCGGGAGGTTGCGCTCTCTGGTAGATGGTAGCTAGAAGGAGAGGGAGGCGTCGATCGTAAGCATTGACTATCAGAAAAAGAACTACAGTTAGTTTTGATGTAGGAATATTTAATGTGCCCTCCATGGGCGTATCAAATAAAAATTAATAAAGAAAAGGGGCCCTACATGGGCGTAGTTTGAATTACAGAGGTAATGTGACTCGTCACAACCTAGATGCACCACCCTGTTGCTCTGCAAACATTTTCTAGTCATCTTAAAGATTTATCGTGATTTCCTTATATGTAGTCTTAAATGATTTTTAATTTCCTAATATTTCTCGGGTTGTTGATGATAATCTATCTTTCTTAATTCCTTCGTCTCAACATGTTTTTCTTGATAGCCTACTTGAATGTCCGCTATATCAGTTGACATCTTTTCTTAACTTTTCTAAAAGAATCCTTGATTTTGTTTTTGTCTCGGATCCCACTGTTATTTCTGTATCTGAAGATCCTTATCACCCTGAGTCTCTTATCTACTACCTTCCACCTTCAGACTTAATGACCAGACTGCTAATAATGATTCACATATAGCAGATATTCAACTACTGCTTCACATCCCACAACCTATGACTGATGCTTTTTTAGTATTCCGCTTTATAAAAATAAAATGTTGAGTAAATTTGTATGCCTTCCTTTCAACAGATATCTAGAGCATGGCTTTATGAAAGGTCGTTCGACGCTTTCCAACCTTTTAGAATTGACTACCCTTGTACACCATATCTTCCGCAAAAAGTGTCAATCTGATGTCTTTTATACCGACTTTAGTAAGGCTTTCAATACGTTTGATCATTCTATGCTTCTTATGAAACTTAACATTATGGGCCCGAAACCATTGGCTTGGTTAAAATCGTATCTTATTGGTAGAACCCAAAAGGTGTATTTTCGTTCCTCAATATCTACAACTGTTCGAGTTACCTCAGGTGTCCCCCAAGGCAGTCATCTGGTCCCACTGCTATTTAGCCTGTTTATAAATGATTCGCCTTTGGCCTTGGTTCATTCACGCATGCTTAAGATTGCGGATGACGTGAAGATTTGTTATTCATATAATGATCCTTCTTTCCAACAATGCATTCTGTGATTGGTGCTATGTCAACAAATTTCACCTTAATGCCTCAAAGTGTTCTGTTATGACATTCAGTCGTTTATTTCCGTTCCCAGCTCATTGATCTATTCAGTCTATTAGATTGTGTACCATCATTCATTACATTTTCATATATCTTCAATTGTTAATAGAGAATGCAGTCTTCTTCGCTTCATAAAACGTTGGGCCAAAAAATTTGAAGACCATCACAATTCGTTAGTTCGCCCTATTGCCAATATTGCTGGCCAGTGTGGAACCCTCAATATTATGTTCAGAAAAAATTTCTTAAGTTCCCGTTAAGCGATCTAAATTGAGACCCGAGTTGTTGCCTACATTAATATTCTGACAGACTTCTTCCTTCACTTTACATCCGTAGACTCGTATTTGGCATTCTCTTTCTAGTATGCTGCTACACAGATGCAGCAGGTACATTCCATTTTTATCAAATGGAATAAGAAAAAAAAAAAAACACACACACACACAAAAATAAATAAATAAATAACCAAATAACCAAAACCACGGATGAACAACACTGAAGATATTCCCTTTGCGGAATCTGCTCCTGTCGAGCAAAGGGATGCACCGACGCTAGAAGAAGCGTTAGAGCTGTATCCCAACGATGGACCACGCCCACTCACAATAGCTGAGTACCGGGCCCGCAACACAAAGACTACAAAGGCAAAGAAGACCAAAAGAGGAGGACAAGTTCGCAAGCTACTCCAGCAGAAGAGGCTGGAAGTAGATCTACTGGCCACTCTGAAGGCGGAGGAAGACCGACAACGCTACAAAGAGCGTAGCGAAAACTTGAAGGCAGAAATTCGCCAAAAAGCGAAGAAACGCAAGGGGGCTGCAGAAATGCGCAAGCCTTAACTTGCCTTATTTAATAATTTAAATATAAGCCTCTATAAGCAAGTTGAAGCACGAAAGTGCAACTTGCGAATTACTAACTCCTTGATAGGCTTTTACTAACAATGTGGTTGGAGAATTAAAAAAAAAAAAAAAAAAATATATATATAATTTCTAAATATCAAATGACATGTATATCTGAATTGTGAGCCAACCACATACGCTATAATTTTTCCACGTCTCTGGCTCACTGTGCGAAACACAGTTGAGATAATTTTTCTTTCTTTTAAAGTTTTTAAAATCACATTAAAGAAGAAAATTTTTATGTAACAATCGAATCCAAAAAAGAATTATTTTTTCTCTCACAATCAAACAAATAGAAAACAGGTCTAAACGACCAAGAAAATTAAATATTTTTGCTAGAAAGATGGGTTCTCAAGAATCCAAAATAGACCACCCACAGCTAATGTCGTTAACAGCGTTACTATTTTAACATCACAAGGAAAATTTAGACGAATTAGGGATATTGTTGTTAGCTATCCTAATATTAGTAGCCTTAAATCTGGCTTTGAAACTATACGCAATGCATAATAAAATAATTAAGAAAAAATATCAGAGTAGAGCAGATGGCCTAAATACAGTATAAAAATGGGCCGAGTAGAACTTAGATATTTGAACAAATACGTTCCATTCCTAGACTTCCTCTTTAACAGAGGTGAAACCAATCCAAAATATAAAGAAATCAAATACTGGATTGTGAATAATAGAAAATTTAAACCAGGGATAACTCACTTGATAGAAATATCCATAGTAGAAGCCTACAACCGCCTAAAGCGAAAAAACAGAATTCTACCCAAATGGGTTTATAAACTATTCGAACAATTGATCTCTCAGGGAATTAAAAAAAAAAAAGAAAAAGAATAAGTAAGTCTTTCAATAAAATATGGTTACTTGGGATGACATAATAGGACAAGCTAGAATACAGGCGCAAGAATTAAATAAATCTTGTAAGTGCCTCTCGCAGAACAGGGAAATATCCCAAAGTACAATAGAAAAACACTCGAAAATAATAATAGAGAGCCTAGAAAACATTAGAGCGGTATTCATAGCACACTATAGTAAGCTAACTTCGGGACGAAAAACAGCCGCAAATGCATTCTATAATGACTGCAAACAAAAGGCAAAACCCGTATTAAAAAGATATAATATTGAATATAAACAAAGAGTTGTTAACGGCTGAAGAAGAAACAGATCAAGAAGAACCGTCAGCGAGTTTAGAATAAACAAAAATAACTCTTAATAAACCAGCCATTTTGCCAAGAAATACAAAAATGACTCAAACAGTCGCTGATTTTTTTAAAGATCTGATGGCAGAAGAGAAAATCTTCAGAGCTTCATGGACGCATTGAATTTGATAAATTCACTAAAAGGCGACCATGAGGAAACAGCATTGTGTCTTATAAAAACAAAACTAAAAGGTCACACAAGAAATTTGATAACCTCTGAACAGACAATAGAAGAGATTATTAACAGTATTGCATCAAATGTAAAAACAGAATCAGTAGCGTCAATAACGGCAAAAATCAAAAACCTACCCCAGAGAAACAAAACAGCAAGTCAGTATGCCCAAGAAATTGTAAAGCTTACTGAATCTCTGAAAGGTGCCTTTATACACATGTCACATCTGTCGAAATAGCTAAAAAGTATACACTTTCAGTCGCTACAGAGGCAATAACAAAGAACTGCATAAACAATCAAGTACGTAACGTACTAAAAGCAGGTATTTTCCGTGACATGAACGAACTAACAACAAAGTTCGTAGACAGTAGTACAGCAGAAACAGGACAGGCAAACCCTGTCATGCACTACCGTCAATACAATAGAAATGGACAAAATAATTATCGAGGTAGAGGTAATTACCAAAATAACGGTTATAGGAATAATAATACCGGTGGATATCGTGGTAACTCACGGTACAACAACCGAGGAAGAAATAATTCAACCGAAACAGCTCGAACCGAGGTAATTCCAACCGAGGGAGCTCTAACAACGGAAATGGTAATGTACGACTTACTCAAAGTATTTCGGAAAACCAATAGATCCCTGCAGATTTTCAGAAGGAACTGTAAATGTATACACATTCAATCTTAGCCTAAGTATTTTCATCAAAATTAAAAACGAAAATACACACAACACATATACCTTCATGTTAGATACAGGTGCAGGCGTATCAATAATAAAAGAAAAAACAGATTCTTTTGAACATACAGATAACAAACACAATTGAAATATCAGGAATTGGCGAAGGTTCAATTACTTCCCAAGGTCTAACCCTTATAGAACTAAGACAAAATGAATTCATAATTCTACACAACTTCCATATAGTAGACGAAAGTTTTCCAATTCCATTTGATGGAATTTTAGGACTAAATTTCTTCAAAACATTCAATTGCCAATTAGACTTCAGTGGACCAAACGATTCACTAATATTAAGACCAAATAATTTAAATTTTGCAATAAATATCCCCATATTACACACTTGTGACAGCAATACCACAATCCTCCCAGCGAGATCTGAAGTAATCCGACAAATAAATATTCCAAATGAAAACTCAAATATCGTCGTCTTAAATCAAGAGGTCGAAAATGGAATATTTATTGGAAATTCGATCTCAAGCCCGACCAAAACATTTGTCCGAATTTTAAACACAACAAAAAGAGTAAAAATTTTAAATTTAAAAAGCATAAAATATGAATCATTAAAGAATTACGAAATTGTACAGACAACTGATGACCAAAGCAGTCAATCAGTAATACAAAAACTAAAGCCGAACTCCCCACCTATGTTCAAAAACGTACTTGAAAAGCTCTGCACCGAGTATACAGATGTATTTGGGTTAGAAAACGAACCAATTACTACGAACAACTTTTATAAACAAGAACTCAGATTGAATGACAACCAGCCAGTATACACAAAAAATTACAAAATACCACACATGCATAAAGAAGAAATAACTAGACAAGTCGATAAACTCATTAAAGATAAAATAGTTGAACCATCAGTGTCCGAGTATAATAGTCCGTTACTACTGGTACCGAAAAAGGGTTTACCAGGATCAGAAAAGAAACGGTGGCGATTAGTAATAGACTATCGTCAAATAAACAAAAAACTGTTGTCCGATAAATTCCCATTACCAAGAATAGACGATATTCTTGATCAACTAGGCAGACCCAAATATTTTTCATGTCTAGACTTAATGTCCGGATTTCACCAAATAGAACTAAAGGATAAATCGCGAAGCATTACGTAATTTTCCACCAGCAATGGATCTTATCAGTTTACTAGACTACCGTATGGTCTGAAAATAGCACCAAATTCCTTTCAAAGAATGATGACAATTGCTTTCTCTGGATTAAGTCCGTCACAAGCATTCCTTTACATGGATGACTTAATAGTCATCGGCTGTTCTGAGAAACACATGCTCAAAAACGTAAAGGATATTTTTGATATATGCAGAAAACACAACCTAAAACTGCATCCAGAGAAATGTTCATTCTTCATGCACGAAGTGACATTCTTGGGTCACAAGTGTACCGACAAAGGAATATTGCCAGATGACACAAGTATGACGTCATTGAAAAATATCCAGTACCAACAGATGCTGATAGTGCTAGAAGATTCGTAGCCTTTTGCAACTATTACAGACGCTTTATTAAAAACTTCGCAGAACATGCATGTCCGATAACACAACTGTGTAAGAAAAACGTAGAATTTGTTTGGTCTGAAGAATGCCAAAAAGGATTTGAATATCTAAAAAAAGCCTTAATAAAACCCACACTGCTACAGTATCCAGATTTTAGCAAAGAATTTTGCATAATAACAGATGCTAGCAAATATGCATGTGGAGCAGCACTAACTCAAACTTATGGCGATAAGCAGTTGCCAGTAGCATACGCATCCCGTTCATTCACTAAAGGTGAAAGTAATAAAAGTACTACTGAGCAAGAACTAGCTGCGATACACTGGGCCATTAAACACTTTCGCCCATATATTTATGGCAGACATTTCAGAGTCAAAACAGACCACAGACCTCTTACGTATTTATTATCTATGATAAATCCGAGTTCAAAATTAACAAGAATGAGACTTGATCTAGAGGAATATGAATTTACAGTAGAATATCTGAAGGGAAAAGATAATTTCGTTGCGGATGCATTATCCCGCATTACAATACATGATCTAAAAAACACAAAAGCAAATGTCCTGAAAGTCACTACCAGGCAGCAAAGTAGACAAAATAATCTCTGGCCAGATGATAAAAATGAAAATACAATTAGGCACGTACCTAATCATGCTTCTAAGCCCAAAATATATGATGTACTCTGCAATGATGAAGTACGAAAAGTAGTGCCCTTGCGTATAACACACGATTTATGTTTCCTAAAACTTGGAAAGAAAGTTATAGCTAGAATTGAGATTGGAAATCTGTACACCAACGGAAATCTAGACTTAGGTCAGTTTTTTCAAAGGCTTGAAAAACAAGCCGGTATACTCGAAATCAAACAACTCAAGTTGGCACCGAATTAAAAGATCTTTGAAACATTTTCAATAGAGTCTTTTGAAGAAATGGGCAATAAAATATTGAAAACATTAAGACCATTATAGAAAAAGATAAAGATTAAGAAGCAATATTGTCTACATACCATGATGATCCGATACAGGGTGGCCATACAGGCATTACAAAAACTTTGGCCAAAGTAAAAAGATATTATTATTGGAAAAACATGACACGTCATGTAAAAGACTACATTAATAAATGTGAAAATGCCTAAAGTCAAAAACGACAAAGCACATAAAAACACCCTTAGTTATTACAGAAACCCCCATACATGCTTTTGATAGGGTAATAGTGGACACCATTGGTCCATTACCAAAATCCGAAAATGATAACGAATATGCAGTCACTCTAATATGTGACTTGACGAAATACTTAGTAGCAATACCAGTTCCCAATAAAAGCGCTACAACAATCTCTAAAGCTATTTTTGAATCTTTCATTCTGAAGTACGGTCCAATGAAGACGTGACGTAACATGAGCTAGGGCCAAGCCAGCGTGTGAACGCTGACCACGCGATAGGTTAAGTAAAAGAATATTGTTTGAATAAAAATCAATCTGAACATTACCACAAAACTGAACTGACCCGTTTGTTTTCTTTCGAACAATCAACCAAGTGGAACCCGGTCATTACAGTTGCGCTACCGGTCCTACTGCATTCCGGGTCTAGCTTCTCGCGCTAGATGTTGCCGGTGCAGGTCTTCGCACAGGCTGTTGGGGCGCCGATGCTGGTCCTCTTGACACAGGTGTACTCGCAATATGGCGAATATAATGGTCCAGGGCAGTCCGCCGGGCACTTCTTCTCTGGTGTGGTCTGGATTTTCTTCTTGGGTTCTGCTTTTTGGGATTCGTATGTATTAATTACTTTTATATTTTTAGGCGTTATTTTTTGTAGAGGTTGAGCGTTTTTGCTTTAATTTTTGCTGAATCAGCTTGATGTCGTCGAGTTCAGATTGTAATTTATTTGCCTTTGCCCAACTAATTGTTGTGTTGGTGGCAAACAGTAGCTTAAGGAGTTCGGCTCTAGCAGCCTCTTCTTTGGAACTATCTTGTTGCTCTGCTGCAGTTTGTAGTTGCCGACTTGCAACTACATATACACTTTTAACTTTAACTTTAACTTCAACTTTTTTTTTTTTTTCTTGATATTATTCCAATTCTGTAATTATTTTTTTTTTACCGCCGCTGAAATTATTGCAGTTGCTCGACTAGCCAAACTGTCTTTATTTAACTCGGTCGCACGCACTTTTTATTTTTTCTTTATTTATTAAGCAATATTTTGCTTTTTAGAGAGTTATTTTATTTTTCATTAGCGGACGTTGACGATACTATGCGCAGTACGTTCAAGTGGCCCCTACGACACCAGGACAAAGCCTGTTACGCGCGAGCCCAAGCAGATAACTGCCCACCTCCCACCTGACCGACCGAGGGGTGCAGCCGTATAACGCACGGCACGAATCGCGTGGACAAATACACAATAGAAAAAACAGACAAGCAAATAAATAAATAATACTATAGTTATCCTAACCATAGTATAGGATAGAAGTTTTAATCATATTAATAGAAAACTCTGAACCGATTACAGGGAATAGGAGGTTGTAATCAGAGCAGAGGACCCTAAAAGGTTTATGCAGGGCATAGTTAGAAGAACAACGACTAAGGGATAAAGGTATAATAGGATGTCTACTCCGTCTACATGGTACCGACAGATTTACCTGAGCTAATAACTCAGGTGAGTCGATATCACCAATTAGGAGCTTGTGCATAAAAATAACACCAAACATAATTCTACGGTTAGTTAGGGAAGGAAGGTTAATCAAGAGAAGTCTGCTAGAATACGAAGGCAAATTGACATTGCGATCCCAGCTTAAGCCACGAAGAGCAAATAGCAAGAACTGCTTTTGAACGGATTCAAGTCGAATCTGGTGCGACTCATATTGAGGTGACCAAATGCAAGATCCATACTCTAAAATAGGACGGACAAGCGAAGTAAAAAGAACCTTAGTTGTATAGGGGTCATCAAATTCTTTTAACCATCTTTTAATGAAACCCAGGACACTCATGGCCTTTGCGACCGTGGTGGAAATATGGGTGTTAAAATTTAACTTATGGTCCATAAGTACGCCCAAATCATTCGTATTATTTAGACGTTCTAAAGGACTGCTGTTTAGAAAATAAGTGACCAGTTGAGGAGAGTTACGAAAAAAAGTCATTAACTTACATTTGGTAGTGTTAAGATTTAGTAAATTAAACTGGCACCAGGATTGAAAATGTTTAAGATCAGCTTGTAGCCGACTAAATGAATCTATATCTTTATAAGTAAGACAAAGCTATACATTAATATATTCACATAAACATACTCACATCAATATACAGCTAAACATGTTCATATATACATATATGCACATACATATATTCATATGAGCAACAATGCACAGGCGTAACATGAGCTAGGGCCAAGCCAGCGTGTGAACGCTGACCATGCACTTTGATGCAAGTGCCCCAACACTTTCTCTCTCTTTTGTAGCCGTCGCTTAAGTGGCAGCATAAGAATATCTATGTAACAATAGGTTAAGTCAAAGAATATTGTTGGAATAAAAATCAATCTAAATATTAGCACCAAACTGAGCTGACGCGTTTGTTCTTCCAAATTAAAACAAACCAAGTGGAACCCGGTCATTACAGTAAACATTGAAGTCGTTTCTACTGATTTACATATTGCTGGAACCTTGTGCAAATAAAACATCCCCACCTTCTTCAATTAATTATTATCTGTCATTTAAATGATTGGATTAATCGGATTGAGGCTCCGTTTTTACATCCCAAGATTGTATAAAGTTTTCACTAAATTGACAACTTACAAAGCACTATTTTGAGCAACCCTGTATGATAAATGATTTGAGTAATCGGATTGAGGCTCCGCTTTTACATCCCAAGATTTTATAAAGTTTTACAACAGCAAAGGTATCAAGCACGTTAAGACGACAACAGCACTTCCAGGACGAGACGGTTAAATAGAGCGTTTAAGGGGTTACGCCACCCCTGAGGTCCAAAAAACAGGTGAAAAAAAGAATTTTTGCCGTCAAGTGCCACCATGATTTTAAAATCTTTGCAGGTGGGGTGTCAATTTTCTTGTTATTCAGGAAGGCTATGGCTATCCGCCCACGTAGGATTTTTTTTTTAAATTTTTTTTGGCGGCTGTTTGTAAAAAAACGCTCTTTCGGGGACAATTTTTGGCTTAAAAAATTCATAACTTGCAAACAGGATACCCAACACTGTAAAGAACATGTGGTAAAAATTTGAGCCAAATCGGTCCAGTAGATTCTGAGATATTTGACACCCCGGTTCAAAAAAAGTAGTTTCGAGAAAAACGCAAAAGAAAAAAATGTACCGCGTCGGCGTCTCAAATTTGAATGTTTTGACAAATTACCTTCAATCTGCGATTCCTAGGCCGTACATTAAGTCGTCCAAGAGTAAGTTTATGTCATCTGCCTTCTTTTGAGCTGCTATTCGTAGTTTTCTGGCCTCTTTTGTCTCCTGCTGGGCTCTCTGATTGGCAATTGTAAGGCGTTTCTCATCGACGCGGTCGACAAACTGCAACGCGTTTAGGCCAATTGTTAGGTTCATCATCCTGCATCATGAGTAATACACTTGTATATCCATCATTGAAGTTGCTAGCTGCAATATATGATGCAGTTTCAACAATTTTTGAACCACTATAGTGCACTTTCGGTCAATGGACCAAATGACAGCGTTCAGACTTTCATTGCCTTCGTCAGTTTTGAGCGCAAATGCCGATTTACCGGCATAAAGTCTAAAATTATTTTGTTGTATTTTCTACTATTTTTTGTTAAATCCATTAGAGAAATGCCTAACCATTATAAAACCGTTTGTAAAAATATTTTTCGTGCATCCCTGGCTTTCTAGCAGCTCTGTAAAGTCAGCTGATGCTTTGCTAAGCTGTGTGCGCCAAAAGATTGCTTAACACGTGTGCAAAGTTTGATAGATTTTCGTTCACGAATTATTTGCAATAACTGTGGTTTTAATTATGCAATATACTAATCAATATGTGTAGAATGTAGATTTAAGTGCCAAAACTGTGTTCGTTGTTGTATTGTTTTGTAAATACAAAACAGATTTAATAAATCATGTTTATAATCGAACCTAACCTGAAAATAGTTGTTTTTCGTGGAGCAGAACTAATAAGATTATGGCGGATTGCGTAAAGTGTTAATGTGGTAGTATGTGTTATTGTATTTTAATTTCAATTAAGTTAACAACTTGACCGCATACCTGCGCAAATTCATAATATTTCAATAGATCTCGATATCCGACGAGGCGATTTGCTGAAAGTGTGGCTGGGAAAAAGACGAAGTATTAGCGCCACTTTTGATTGGTTGTGCAGAAAAATAAATAAACAAAGTTTGTCTAAAAGCTCGGAAGTTGAAATTAAAAAGAAAATAAAGTATCGCTTCCCATGTCAAAAAGCTGCTAGCCAAAAGTAACAGACATGTTGAACGCTTTAAAAAAGAAAATGCAAGCTGGCTGGCAACTGAAATATCATTTTTCACAAAAGAAAATAATTGCACCAAAAAGACTGGATGTCCTATTGCAGCTTATAAAGAAGGAGGATCTAGATTAAAAAGAAAATTGCCTTCAAAGCTTTCTAAAGAAAATTCAAAAGAAAGCCTAATGCATGCTGCCGCTATGTCAGCAGAGAAGTGGGGAGATAAGGAAACATCAAAAATATTAAGAGGAAAATGAAAACCAAAAGGTTTTACATCTGAAGATCTTTCACCAGTATTGCTCTCAGCAGATGAGGCATTATCTTTTATTATTGAGAATTCCTTCTCTAAGCAACAATATATTAACATTAGATCAATGGGAATCAAAAAGAATTGCAACATTTACCCAAGCTATGAAAAGGTAAAAGAAGCTAAAAAATATCAAAGAAGCTAACTTCGGCAATGCCGAAGTTTATATACCCTTGCAGTCCTTGGCAATAATTTTTTTACATTTTGAAATTTCTTTCCTTGCAACTCAATTCATCAACACACAAACAAAACATTCAAATTATTTCTCTCTTTACTACAAATTTTTAAGCAAAGCACAACACGCATACACATACATACATACATACGTGTAGCGCTGCGTCTGTGTGTGCGTATGCATGTGCTCTGTTTGATTTGCTGATGACGTAGAACCGATTTGTATTGACTGTAACTTGTGTTCTATTTATCCGATCAAACTCAAATTTTGGAATCAGAGATTTTATATCAAATTCTATTACATTGGTAAATTTCATGGGGATACTCCAATTTTTGCAAAAATTTTTGTTCTAGAGCTATATGATATAGTAGTCCGATCCTGACAATTTTCATACTCTATTATCTCCCGGCTAAAAGTAGCTCAAATATGAAATTTCATTCCGATAGCTCTTAAGATGACAGCGTGAAGTTGATTTGCACAGACGGACGGACGGACGGACGGACGGACGGACGGACGGACGGACGGACAGACGGACATGGCTATATCGACTCAGCTTCTCATGCTGATCAAGAATATATATACTTTATGGGGTCGGAAACGTCTCCTTCTGTGCGTTACAAACATCTGACCAATTTTACAATACCCTCTGCAAGGGTATAAAAAGAGCAGGCCTCTTGAAGTAAATGTATCGGAAACTGTTACTGAAGTGCCGCTGCAGAACTTATTAGATCATACTGCTTCAAGAATAATTTTACATCAGAAGCCAGTCTTTGAGCAATTTACTAATGTATCTAAAATAAGGATATTCGTAAGCTATGGCTTTGATGGTTCAACCGGACAAAGTGTATATAAGCAACGATTTAATGAACAGGAACCTAAAAGCTTCGACCAGTCTTTGTTTGTCACGACAATAATCCCTCTTCAAATGATTGATCAAATTGGACGAATTATCTGGAGAAACCCTAAGCCACAGTCCATTAAGTATTGCAGGCCATTAAAGATCGAATTCATTAAGGAAAGTCGGGAGCATATTTTATATTGGAAAAGTCTCATAAATATGCAAATAAAAAACTTGAAATCATTTTTAAACGAGGAAGGACAAATTAAGGTAGAAATTACTTACGACTTACACATGACTCTTATAGATGGCAAAGTTTTAAATATATTAACCGGAACAAAATCGTGTCCTATTTGCGGTGCTAGTCCGAAATATTTCTAGAATATTACCGAAGTTCTTAAGCCGAAACCAAATACTTTGCAGTTCGGAGTTAGTCCTCTACACGCATGGATTCGCTTATTAGAGTTCGTATTGAACATTTCATACAGAATTGGTGTTCAGAAATGGCGAGTCTGCAATACTTTAGACAAAAACGCAATGCTCATACGGAAAAAGCAAATAGAGGAGAAGCTCTGGACAGATATGGGACTACATGTGAACAAACCAAGTCCGAACGGTTCTGGAAATTCCAATGATGGCAACACGGCGCGAAGAGCATTTGCAAATGTTTCACTATTTGCCGCAATATTAGATGTAGATGAAAAACTATTGAAGAATTTTCAAACAATATTAATTGTTCTTTCATGCGAGTTTGAAATTGATGTAATGAAATTTAAGAAACTTTGTGAGGAAACTCTTCAATTGTTTTTGACAAAATATCCGTGGTATCCAACGAGCGCTACTGTTCACAAATTTTAGTGCACGGTGCAGATATTATACAATCTTCTGTGCTTCCTGTCGGTTGCTTGGGAGAAAACGCTTCTGAGGCACGTAATAAATATTACAAGCGTGATAGACTATTTCACGCTAGAAAAAACAGCCGCAAAAATAATCTAACGGCTGTGTTTCACAGAGCTTTGGATTCATCTTCACAAACAGACAACAAGACACAATTTCTACCAAAAGAGGTTATTGCGCTCTTGATGTTGCGCTCAATAGAGAAAACAGTTGTTGTTGAATCCGACTTTGAATTTAAAGAAATATTTGATTTTAAATTGCATCTTGAATAGTAAATAAAAATTTATCACTATATCCCATTGTTTTACATTGTGCATGTGGGCTAATTTTACATATATATTCTTATGCTGCGACTTATGCGACAGCTACAAAAGAGAGGGAGAGTGTCAATACATACATACATACTGTTACTGTTACAAGTGCACAATTATATTTTATTGCGTATATGTTTAATTGTTTATACTTGCAACAAAGTGTTACAAGTTGAGCTCATTGTATTGAATGGTTATTCGTATGAATATACTACACCTCCCCTTTTTAGAGAATAACGTAATATTATGGAGTTATTGTAATAAAAAGGTAAAATAAAGGTAAAGTAAAGGTGTATCTTAGGAATTTTTTTTTTTGTTTGTGTCTCGTCAGACAAATTTTCTTTCTCTTGTTTTTTGAAATTGCATGAATTTGTTTTCAATAATAGATGAATCCATAAAGACTTTTTTTTTTTTTTTTTTTTTTTTTTTTTTGTAAAAGTATCATGAAAATTATAAAACGTGTGTTATTATTTTTACGGTTGATCATTCCGAAAATGGTTTTAGTCTGTTTTTATGAACCTTCTGGTTTTTATTCTTATCATCTGCTATTAATATATTGTCAAGGCAAAAAGGGTATATTAATTTTGGTCAGAAGTGTGCAACGCATAGAAGGAAGCATCTCTGACCATATAAAGTATATATATATATATTCTTGATCAGCACGACGAGACGAGTTGAAATAGCTATGTCCGTCCGTCCGTCCGTCTGGATCGATGCGAACTCCTCCTAGACCGTTAGAGCTCCAGAGCTGAAATTTTGAAAATTTTGAGCTGAAAATATAGCTCCCATTCAAACGTCAAAGTCACGAACAGTGACTTTTCTGAATAACTTCGCTATTTTGTAAGCTATCGTCATGAAATTTAATATTGGTGAGTTTATTGCATCTATAAAACAGTCGAAAACAGTGACTTTTGTCAATAACTTCGTTACTTTTAATGCGATTGCTTTCAAATTAAACATTTGATAGTTAAATATACCTGTTAATGACTGGTAAAGATCGGGTAACTATATCATAAAGCTTCCATAGAAACGATCGGTGGAAAACAGTGACTTTCATCAAAAAGTTCGTTATATCTTATGCTAAGATTGAAGGCCGTTCTTTCGCAAACATTAGACTTTTTGGATAAAACGTTTTTACACTTTGATGGCTATGGATAAGGAAAGAATTACCAAAACAGTTGCAAGGGTATACAAACTTCGACGCGGTCAAAGTTAACCCCGGCCCTCTGGTTTTCTTCTATACTCACTACCTTATAAAGACCTATATATTTAGCATCTAGTTTATGACCTATTTATGTTTAAATCAAAATCGGAAATATTTTTGTTGTAGTATTTCTTATTATTTAACTTATGGTTTTCTAACATTATCCTCGCTCTTTTATATGCTATTTCTATTCTAAATTTTATTTCCTTAGAGTAGTCGTCTAAATTGTATATTGGATCTATTCTATCTATTTTGTTAAAATCTATGAACTGATTTGGTAGTCTTCCAAATACTAGTTCGTATTGTCAATATTCATGCACTGCCGAGGGTGTTTTGTTGTAACAATAAGTGAAATATTGTATCCAAGCATCCCAATCGGACTTATTTGCTGATATGTATGAACGAATATACTTATTAAATGTTCTATGACTTCGTTCTATTGTCCCTAAAGTCTGGTGGTGGTATGCTGTAGATGTCAGATTTTTAATCTTCATGTACTTGCATATATCTGTTATAATCTGATTTTTATACTCAGTTCCCATGTCCGTAATGAGTGTTTTCATTGGACTGTACTGTAGTGTACAATTTTCGAATATAGCTTTAGCTACATTACTTGCACTCTTAGATGCAACTGGAATGGCTATTAGGTATTTTGTCAGATCGCATATTAATGTGACAATATACTCATTTTCATTATCTGATTTTGGTAGCGGACCTATTGTGTCCAATATAACCTTATCAAAAGCCTTCGCTGGTGTTTCTGTTATTATCATGGGAGTCTTCGTATGTGTCGTCGTTTTTGACACCTGGCATTTATGACATCTCCTTATGTACTCTTTGATAGGGCGTCCCATATTTTGATACCATACACCCATAGGGTGAAATGGTATATTAAAGTCGCCAAAATGTATGTAACAGGCAGAAGGAAGCTTTTCCGACCCCATAAAGTATATATATTCTTGATCAGTATCAACAGCCAAGTCGATCTAGCCATGTCCGTCTGTCCGTCCGTCCGTCCGCATGAACGCGTAGATCTCGGAGACTACTTATAGACTACTTATACAGATAGAGCCACCAAATTTGGTATGTAGGCTCATGTAGTATGTAGAGTGATCAAGTTTATTTCAAACTTTTGCCACGCCCCTTTCCGCCCCCGCAATTCAAAAACTATTGCAGCTAAAGACACCATATTTGGTATGTATATTTGCTTAGTAAATTCGCTCATTTTGTAATTATAAAGATTTTGCCACGCCCCTTTCCGCCCCCGAAATTTGAAAAACTCGATTATCTTCCGTAATTTTTTACCTTGTGGAATCAAATTTGGCATACTTGAAATTGATACTAATACCCAGCAAAATACCAAATTTGATCAAAATCGGACAAAAAATAGCCAAGTTATGCATATAAACGTAAGGCCGGAGTTGGCCGTTGGCTAGTGGGGGCGCAAGGGTGCTCATAGGCATGAGTGAGCGAGATACTAAGATATGCTTGTAAAAAGCATACAAATATTTATTTTGCTGGTGTATGGTATACCTAAGTCGGCGAGACGACGATTCTGCATCATGTGGGACTGGATAATTCTTGATGACGTCAAATTTTGTGTCGTCTGGCAAGATTCCTTTGTCTGTGCATTTGTGACCTAGGAATGTCACCTCATGCATAAAAAATGAGCATTTTTCTGGATGCAGCTTTAGATTGATTTTTCTGCAAAGTTTAAAAACATCTACTAAATTTTTATACCATACACCCATAGGGTGAAATGGTATATTAAAGTCGCCAAAATGTATGTAACAGGCAGAAGGAAGCTTTTCCGACCCCATAAAGTATATATATTCTTGATCAGTATCAACAGCCGAGTCGATCTAGCCATGTCCGTCTGTCCGTCCGTCCGTCCGTCCTTCCGTCCGTCCGTTCGTCCGTCCGTCTGTCCGTCCGTTATCTCAAAAACTATTGCAGCTAGAGACACCATATTTGGTGTGTATATTTGCTTAGTAAATGCGCTCATTTTGTATGTATAAAGATTTTGCCACGCCCCTTTCCGCCCCCGCAATTAAAAAAAAACGTTTTTCTCAAAAACTATTGCAGCTAGAGACACCATATTTGGTATGTATATTTGCTTAGTAATTGCGCACATTTTGTAATTATAAAGATTTTGCCACGCCCCTTTCCGCCCCCGAAATTTGAAAAACTCGATTATCTCCCCTAATTTTTAACCTTGTGGAATCAAATTTGCCACACTTAAAACTTTAATGCTAATACCCAGCAAACTACCAAATTTGATCAAAATCGGACAAAAAATAGCCAAGTTATGCATATAAACGTTTTTCCATAAGGCCGAAGTTGGCCGTTGGTAGGTGGTGGCGCTAAGGTGCTCATATGCATGAGTGAGCGAGATACTAAGATATGCTTGTAAAAAGCTTGTAAACAGAACTTTTTTAAAATAGGCAAATGCATTTGTTATTACAAATTTGAAATATTTGTTTTACTGGTGTATGGTATACCTAAGTCGGCGAGACGACTTACTTACTTCATTAATCATATGTTGTTCAGAACAACCAATAACGATTAAATCATCCATTTAGAGGAAAGCTTGGCTGGGCTCAAGCCCTGAGAATGCTATTGTCATCATTCTCTGAAATGAATTAGGTGCTATTTTTAGACCGAAAGGTAATCGCGTGAAGCGATATGAGCCATTGCTCGTTGAAAAAGACATTATATATCTTGATTTTTCTTCTAGTTCTATTTGATGAAAACCTGACATTAAGTCAAGGCAAGAAAAATATTTTGCTCTTCCCAATTGATCAAGAATATCATCAATTCTGGGGAGCGGAAACTTATCTGACAGCAATTTTTTGTTTATTTGACGATAGTCAATTACTAATCGCCAGTTGTTTTCTTTAGATCCCAAAAGTGTTTTTTTGGGACTAGTAAGAGTGGGCTATTATAAAGCGAAACAGACGTTTCGACAATACCCTGTTCAATTAACTTTCCAACTTGTCGCTGGATCTCGTCTATTTGGCTATGCGGACTCCGGTAATTTTTCACATATACCGGATCATCATCCTTAAGTCTTAATTTTTGTTTATAAAAATTATTTGTTGTGATTGGTTCGGTGTCAAGTCCGAATACATCACTATACTCAGTGCATAACTTTTCGAGTTTGTCTTTGAATAGTGCTGGGAAATTTTTCTTTAGTTTATGAATTACAGATTCTTTTCTTATATCTTTGGTATTTTGAACTATATCGTAGTTCGAAAGTGATTCAAATTTTAAATTGTTAAAGCCTACTATTTGGCATTTATCTGTGGTATTTAAGAATCGGACACTTTGGCTGTTGCAATAGTGTTTGCAACATAAACGTCCGGTTTAATTTCTTGATTCGGAATTAAAATGTTACCTTCTGCTGAAGATAGTTCTATTTTCCGTACCACTTGGGATCTTGCTGGTAGAAGTGTTGAGTTATAACCAGAATTGAATGTTATTGGAACATAAATTGGGTACGTTAATTTATGTGGTCTAAGCATAAACCCATCTTCTGAATTGCTGTAATCTAATTTGCAATTAAAAGTTTTTGTGAAATCTAATCCTATTATTCCATCGCATGGGGTTGCGAAATCTGAATGAAGCAGATGAAATTCGTATGGAATAATATATTTATCTGTCTGCAATTCTATTGAGACTAGGCCTTTGGAGTTTATTACTCCTTCTCCTATGCCTCTAATGTCTACAGTTTTGTTTACTTTGATGTCGTGAAATACATCAGAATTTTCTTTTATTATTGAAATATCTGCACCGGTATCAATTAAGAATGTTATTTTCTTATTGGCTTTAACATTCTTAAATGATACGAAATTATTAAGACTTAGGTTAATAGAGTATACTTTGTTTTTTAATTTTGAGCATTTGGAGGAGATTGTCCGTTTCCATGGTCGCTTTGGTTAATTCGGACATTTGTGTTGTTATAACCATTCTGTTGGTTATTTGTGTTTTGTCTATTATTATTGTGTCCACCTCCACGGCTGCCTCTTCGGTAGCGTGAATAATTTCGGCCTCGTTGGGCTCTGTGGGCATCGTTATTGCTCCAACTCGAGTTGTTTCTCCAGTTACCATTATTGTTATAGCGGCGTCTACCGCGGTCATTATGCTGGGCATAAAAAATGGTATTATTTTGGGAACTTCCTGTGGAACCCGACTCTACTGAAAGAGTGGTAAATCTATTGATGGCTTCTTTAGCTGAATCAAAGTTACCTGATTCCATTAATAACTGGACTCTTTGACTTTTGGTATGACTTACCATAGCATTTACTGCCACTTTGGTAGTGCATTTTATTGCTTGTTCAGTTGGAAGACCATCCGAAATATATGGGCCTTTTAGGGCGTCGGTCAACTCAGTAATCTCCTTTGTGTATGAAACACAGTTATTAGGGTTTCTTTGCAGATTTTTAATTTTTGCTGTTAAAAGATCCAATGATTCACCCTTGAATTAATCGTTGTTTCAGAGCTTATCGTATTACCCGCTTGACCTTTCAATTTTGATTATATGATTTCGATGGCTACTGCTTAATGCGTTTCTTTTATGGTGTCCAGTACGCGAAGCGCCCCAATGAAACCTTGTAGGTATTTAATATCACCATCGAAGTATGGTAGCAGCCTGGTGGCTGTGTTTATGAATTCTACCACTGTTTGAGTCATTTTGTTGCTTCCTTTTGGAATTGCTGGTTTATTATGACTTATGATTGACTGATCAGAGCTCACTAATGGTTCTTCTTGACCTATTTTTTCATCAGCCATTAGTTGCGTTTTTTCTTCCAGGACTATTGAAGTTTCCAAATCAGGTGTTTGTTTAAATTCAACATTGTGTCTGTTTTTTGCCCTGTCTTTAGTTTGCTATAGTGCTCCGTTAATACTGCTCTAATAGCTTGGAGCTTCTCAGTTATTATTTTTGCTTGTTTGGTTACTGTGTCTTGGGATGTTTCTCTGTTTTGCGAGAGGCACTTACAAGATTTAGTTAATTCTTGTACGTGTATTCTAGCTTTTCCTATTATATCATCCCAAGTAACCATAGTTTGTTAAAAATAACAAAATTTTCGAAAATGTTAAGGTTTTTTTTTTTTTTTTCTATTCTGTATCTATTATTTCTACATCTGAGTGTGTTAAATCTATTGATTCTGTACTCGATTCTGATATGTCTATCAGCGCGATTGAGTCCTTGAAAAGTTCGTGGACCCATCAGGGCACGTCTTTACGTAAAGGAGTCTTAGCTAACAATCTACTATAAGCTACTTTTATGGATTTTTCCATAAGATCTACAATATTTTTTTAAAATTTGTAGTTGTGGGCTATCCAATACCTTATTTCCTTGTATTTGTGATTTGTTTCACCTGATTGTATCAGGAAATCGAGGAAAGGTAAATATTTTTGTAGCTTTTTTGTTTCTATCTTATTAATATGGATGTACGTATAAAAAAGGTCGTTTAGGCTTACTGCCTCGATTCCTCCATTCGGTAGAAACGATATGTGCCTGCTGCATTGGAAAAACAACATACATATGGTACTGTGAGGATGAAACTCATCTGTACCCTAGAGCTTCCTTAAACTGGGAAATCTTCTCCCGTTATATTATGGTAAGCCGACCTAATTTGTACCAAGTTTATTGAGTTTTGTGGTGAATCGATTTGCTTATTTCTAAAAACCTCAATTAAATCTTGAACAATACTAAGATGCCTAGCGTTTATTCTTGCAAAATAATTATCAAGAGTGGCCATTGTTTTCCACAAAAATTTTTTTTTTTTTTAATCTTTATTCGCGTGTTTGCATATGTATTCTTAGACCTTATTTAGGTCATTAGCTTGGCTTATGGCTCTTTTAGTTACACATTTATTGTGTAATATGTAAGCTTTATATAAAACATATGCGCACATTATTACGACAATTATCAATAACAATATGTTCGTTAATCTCAAGTCAGTATTTGATGATTCGATTTTATTTATTACATTAGCAGTGGAGTCCCCTGGTTTCGTTTCTATTAACCCCATTGTGGGTATACGAGATATATCATCAAATTTACTTATGGAAATATCAAACATATGGAGTTTATTAAAAAAAAAAATTTTTTTTTGTATAATTCTAATAATGATCTCACCGACTAACGATCCTATACGAGACTATTTTAATTTAATAAAATGAATATGACACATACGGGGGAAAAAAAATATAGGGAACAAAAGCCCATAAAGACAGCTTAAAACCTTTTGTTTAGAAATTACTTTAAACATTTTTTTTTTTTTTATAAGTATTTCAAGCTTTGGTCTTATATGCTTGAATACGAATATTATTTGAAATATTTGAAAATTATAGAGCATGTGGTTTTCTCACAATTCAAATATACATGTCATTTGTTATTTAGAAATTACTTTTTTAAAAAAAATTCTCCAACCACATTGTTAGTAATAGCCTAGCAGAAAGTTAGTAGTTCGCAAATTGCACTTTCGTGCTTCAACTTGCTATTAGGCTTATAATTAGAATTATTAAATTAAAGGTAAGTTAAGGCTTGCGCATTTCTGCGGCCCCCTTGCGTTTCTTCGCTCTTTGGCGAAGTTCAGCTTTCAAGTTGTCAATACGCTCTATGCAGCGTTGTCGGTCTTCCTCCGTCTTCAGAGTGGCCAGTAGGTCTTCTTCTAGCCTCTTCTGCTGGAGTAGCTTGCGTACTTGGCCTCCTCTTTTGGTGTTCTTTGGCTTTGTAAATTTTGTGTTGCGGGCCCGGTACTCAGCTATTGTGAGTGGGCGCGGTCCATCGTTGGGATACAGCTCTAACGCTTCTTCTAGCGTCAGTGCATCCCTTTGCTCGACAGGAGCAGATTCCGCAAAGGGAATATCTTCACCGTTGTTCATTCGTGGTTTTGTTTTTCTTGTTGGTTTTTTTTTTTCGTTGTTTTCGTTTTTCTTTGTATTCAAACTTATGTGTTGATGCTGATGTTGATAGCTTTAAATGTTTAATGCTTACATAATTTTTCTTATTATTTTTTTCCCAGTAATTATTATTAAATTATTTAGTTTCTGTGTTGTTGTTGTTGCTACAATCTCTGCCAGTTGTTTCTCTTCTTGCCAGTAAGTTGCAGCATCATTTATATGTTGTCGCTTTTTCATATATAATTATGTTATTATAATTTATATATTTTTGTGTGCAGCTCATGTCCTGTCACGGTCGCTATGTAAAACCTCCATCGACAGGGTTCCATTGGGTTATAAATAAATAGATCGGACACGTCTGTGTCGTTTGATTGTAGTTTTAGGTTTGGTTCTTTATTCCAAATTATTCTAATTTTACATATATATTCTTATGCTGCGACTTATGCGATAGCTACAAAAGAGAGGGAGAGTGTCAGTACATACATAAGTATCTACATACTGTTGGAGCGCATGCATCAAAGTGCTTGGTCAGCGGTCACACGCTGGCCTGGCTCTAGGTCATGTTACGCTTGTGCATGTATGTGCATATACAAATGTACATACATATATGGCACCTACATGAGCAGAATACATGAACCCCTGGAGCCTGAATCAAGACGACGACGACGATGACTCTGGATTCAGGTCTAATCTAGCGCTAATCAAAGTTGATTGCTATAAGACGAGTGCAATAAATCGTGTATCAAAGTCGGCCACTAAAAGCCGAGCGCCAAGGTCGGACATCATTTGTCATTTAAAATCTTATAATCTCTAATAAGTCGCATTTTCATGTACTCCCCTTGACTATAATTTACAACATGAGACATACATATATGTATACTTTATGTGGTTCTTCAGCCTGTTGCAATCATTTTAGCAACTTTAAGGATCTAGCTGTTTTAGTGCGGGATCTATTTTGGAGATTTTAAAATAACGTTTCGCATTAAAATACGAAAATGTGGTGTGATTTTCATCGTTCATAAATTAATATCTATTTCGGTAGAATTTCAAAATTATGCAGCACACTTCCAACCAATATCATTTCTGCAGAAAAAACAAAAATATTCAAGATTGAATATAACATTTACTTTCATAAATGCAATTTCCTATTGAGACTATCGTGTAAAAACAACCCTCTTTATACGTATATCAGGGCTGTCCATGCAACGGCCTGCGATCCGTACACAGTTTACCGCGACGCATATTTTAAAACATAAATATACACAGATTGTAAGTGTTGTTTTCCTTCTAAAATCAAAACCTTCATCTCTAGGGCCTCATATATAAAATTAAAGAAACATATTTTAGATTTCTTGTTTATATCTTTTTTATTCTTTTTTTTTTTTTAGCACCTCGTCAATGTTCTGTTTGTGGAAAATTAGCAGAACATGAATGCAGTCAATGCTATGGAAGCTTACAATCCGGCTCAGGCCTTGAGTGTACTGCATTTTGTCAAAAATGTCTTGAAACAGTACATCTACACTCCAAAAGGTTCGTTTTTAGATAACTATTGCTACAACCACTGGTATTATTATTAGATTTCATATTAGCCCGTATGAAGAGTTCAAAAATGGTCTTAAAATAAAAATATACTTCAAACTTAAAAGAAACTTGAAAACCCAAATAGAGTTTTACTATTTAATACATAGAGGACAGATGTTATAGAAAATTACCCTTATACTTGTTACACTTGTTATTTAAAATTTTGTTTTACTTTCCTATTTCTTGTTATAATTCTCGAAATAGAAATTTTACTTCATAATAGAAGTTTTGAATGTATTAGTGTATCTGAACCTTTCAAAGTCCTTGTTTTGTAAACACTTATACTGTATTAAATCCTTTTCGTGAGCCAAAATCCGATGTACCGTTGGGGAAGAGTTTTTTGCTGATACAATTTGCGAGGAACATTATAATTGATAATAATATCCCACACAACAAGTAAGCAGCAATGCAATCCAACGGTGCAAAGGATGCACCAGATACAAGATACAGCCGAGACACAAACCAAATATACGATATACGACCAAGCTTGCTATTGATAGGTCGAACCGATTCAAGGCAAGTGGTTTACGATCAAACATGGTCGAGCGAACCACACGCAACCGCTGGCGATTTCGTACAAGCGGGAAGATGCGTGGGAAGCGTAATGCGTAATATACGACCAAGCATGCTACTGGTCGATCGAACGAAGTCAAGGCAAATGGTTTACGATCAAACATGGCCGGTCGAACCACACGCAACCGCTGGCGATTTCGTACAAGCGGAAAGATACGTGGGAAGCATAATGCGAAAAGTCGATAATCACACCTACGATATGCGACCAAGTCCAGCACGGCTCGATCGAACCAACTCAAACCCATGATTTACGATCAAACATGACCGATCGAACCACATGCAACCGCTGGCGATTTCGTACAAGCTGGAAGATTCGTGGGAGGCAGAATACACGATATCGGCTGTATAAGCGAGGCTTGAGGGCATAATTGCATGCAAAGGAGGGCATTGGCCTTGTAAGACAAATCAAGAGCACAGAGAGGCAATAATAGAAATGCATTAGCATACTATGCAAATGACTATACGCTGAATAAGCATAGACGTACGTTACACGTACACTATGCGTGTACGACCGAGAGCGAGAGTACCGGTGGCCAATGGGGTGCTCTCTGCCTACGTCATGCATGCGAGATCGAAAGCAGTTAGATTGCCAGCAGCCGAAATCATGCGAATGAAAGAGAACAAAAGTGAGGGCCAAGCAAGCCCATGAGACGGGTGCGGAACATGCATGAATGCGTGAAACAATAATGGTTTGTGGATTAGATAGGGGAATATGCAAGCCCTCTATCTAATAGATACGATATGCGCATGAGATTGCATTGCAGATGAAATCAAACAACATTATATATGAAATTAATCAGGCTAATTATTATTAAACAATAATTTAAGTTAATACAACTAATATATATATGTATAAGTATAATGTGGAAGGAATGTGGGCGAAATTGGGTATGACGAGTGGATCAAAGGGAGCGACGGGCGACGGCAGCGCCGCCAGAGAAAAGAAAGCAGAGAAAGTCAACGGGATACGATGGGCGATGGGGTGAAAGCGATGGAAGCTAATACATACAAGGGAGAAGAACAAGGACAAGGAAACGAATGGGCGCGCAGCCACAAAGAAAGTGGACACATATGCGCCAAGGAATACGGGACTTTAACCACGCATAGCAACAAGTGGAGGCGTGGGTGAAAGTAGAAGGCCGATGGAAAAATACCAGCTGTATAGCGGTACTACACCAACCAGCTCCTGAGGCCAGAAGAGCTGCCTGTATAAAGGCGGCACAAATCAAATCAAGTCATCACGTCGTGATCAAGTAACAAGTAATTAAGGCTTTACGAGTAACCTTAAGAACTTATCAAGTAAATACAAGGCCTGAGAAAAGGAGCAAAGGAAATCTAGGAACTGTGCAGGCCTTACGAGTAACCTGTCAAGTTCATCAGAGAACAACAAGTCCTTAAATTAGGACGACAAGCACCGTACCCAAGCTAGCATAAAAATTGACAGAAGCCAAGCGGCTCCAGGACTATCCAAAGTCATTGGCAGGCTCGAGGATATATCCTACTGCCGAGATTCCAGGATCTATATTTCTGATGATTACCAATTGCTGAGGAAAATCCTGCTTCGTGATACCAGCTACGGGATTTGTCCCAAAGCGATAAAGCAAGCAAAAGCCATCTCAAGAACACAGCGAAGGGGTGCCGAGGTGTAAAGAACATCTCCAGAGGAGTAAGATAAACCAAGAGAATTAAATAAAGGTCATAAGATACATACTGGAGGGACCAAGTCACGTCCCAAGAGACACAATACGGAAGAAGGGGAACACAAGTTGGACATATTATTCAAACTCCAGGCGGTAGCCAACAACAGCCACAGGAGCAAGCGGAAGACGAGAACGGGCGACGAGGGATTCGAAGTAACTCACCAACGCTGTCTAAGTCCAGAACTACCGTAGAGAAACCGTCATATCTAACTGAGCCCACCAGTGATTTTGAATAAACATACATATATGTATTAAACAACTAAATTCAAACGTGTTTTCACTTTCACTGGGGCACAAAATAAATTTGTTGTGCCGAACCTAGCCCGAAGGACGAAAAAGGATCGTTACAACTGGCGCCCAACGTGCTATACTGGTGAAATTTTAAACAAAACAAAAGTTTGGAAATTGTAAAGAAAATATCAAGATGGGGAAAGCATGGATTTACCACATGAAGAAGGAGGATCTGCTACAGACAGGCCAAAGAATCGGAGTCAACATGAACGGCAGGGTAGAGGAGATGAGAAAACAACTTGGCGAATGGATAAACAACAACGAGTCTGACCCAGAGTGGAGAGAAGAGATAAGCAGATTAGAATACAAGTTCATAAAAATGTCCAAGCAAAAACCAGAAACAAGCGCAGCACAGACTGGCGAGAATGGTGAGAACAAGGAGGCCGAGGAGTTCAATAAAATAAATATCGCTACGCTAGCGATTCCTCCATTTGCACCACCAAGATGGGGAAGCGAAGGAGCCCAAGATAGCACCGAGACAAAGAGGGATATAAGGAGACAAACGATAGACCCCAAGAAAGCACCACATACAACAAACAGGACCACCAATGGAAGGGTGCAAAAGAATAGTAGACAATGGCGCCCGATTACGACAAGCAAACAAAGAGTGTGCGTGGATTCAAGACATAATAAAAAAAATACAACAACAACCACAGAAATATCCAGATTACATAATAGAAAATAGCCAGGTATACAGGAACATTCCTCATAGAGCAGGCCAAGAAGAAGTGGTATCATGGTGACTCAGCCGGGGTCAAGGTTCTTAGGAAATTTAAGTCCGCAATTATTCGGGATTTGGATGGCAAGGCTCAGCTGCGCGAATATTGATGCATCGTCGTGTACGGTGAAGAGTATGCGACCGGGATATAAGCGTTATATATTCAGATGCCGATTATCACAGCCCCGGATGTTCTAATGCAAAAAATACTGTAGCTGGAATAACTGGAAGTAGGCTGGAATCCCTGCAGTTTAAAGGAATTGGAACAGCTTCCAACTCGATGCGATCGATGCCTGGGCTATGGCCATGTAGCAGCGAAATGCAGCAGCCAAACCAAGCACCTAAGTGCGATAGTTTGGAAACTTGCTTCCTTTGTATTGGCGTTGACAGGGCCAAAATGGGCCACAAAGCTGGTAGTCGGCTATGCCCTCAGTTGAGGCGGATCGGAAAAAAGTAAGATGACGCCAAAACTAAAAGTGATACTACTGTTACACCAAACACCTGTATCCCAGGTATTGCTTATGCGAGATGGAAATGTTATAGATAAGATTAGCAACTCAATGCAACGAGGTGTATTTATTGTATTTGAAGGCTGTGACCGCAGTGGCAAAACTACACAAAGCCGTCTTTTAGTGGACAAGCTTCAAGCGAAAGGCGTAAGCACGGTTCATTTAAATTTTCCGGAACGCAAATCAAGCCAAATTGGCCAGGTGATCAATTCGTATTTAACCAACAATCAAGATTTGCCCGATGAAGTGATATATTTGATGTTCTCCGCCAATCGATGGGAGCATTTAAATCACATGAGAAAACAATTAGAAGCGGGAACTACACTGGTTGTAGACCGATATTCATATTCCGGGGTTGCCTACACAGTGGCCAAAGGTTTGGATATGAATTGGTGCTATGCACCGGAACGGGGACTACTCAAACCGGATGCAGTTTTCTATTTAAAGACTGAACTGGATGAATTGGCAAACCGAGGAAGTTATGGCACAGAGCGAAATGAGAAATTGGAGTTCCAGCGTAAAGTGAGCTCTGTCTTTGATTGTCTCTACGAAAGGGAATCATCTTATTGGCATCGACTAAACGCCAGCGATTAAGTTGATGACTTGCATCAACAGATTGCACAAATATCAGAGAAATTGTTAGAGCAGGTGGTAGCTCAACCATTGGACAAGTTAACATAGTTTTCCCTGCTGGTATAATTTGAATTCCTCTGTAGAATAATCGGAGATTTACGTAAACTGCTATTTGTTATAAATAATTGATTGTTTTTACTCTAGCTGTTGTTGCTGTTGCCGTTGTCGTTGACGACGGCGAGCTTAAATATTTAATTTACGACTCACAGATCAGGCAATAAATTTTTTGAATTAAATCGAAGTTGCAGGGCCTATCAACTAAACGATTAAAAAAAAGCAAATGCACTTTGGCTAGACAACCTACAAAATAAATTAATATTTATTAATTTTTGCAAAAAAAAAAAAAAAAAAAAAATACGCGAAGTATCAACAGAAATTGCAATTCTCAGCGAACCCTACAGAATGGAAAATATTGGAGGATGGGTCTCAGACTTGACAAACAAGGCTTCTATTTGGATCTGCGGTAGCTACTGAGTATAAATATAGCTGCTACCTACCCCCCAGCTTATCTATTGCTGTATTTGGAGAGGTCATTGATGAACTCGTGGACGATACAACGGGCCGCACCTCAGTTATTGGCGGCGATTTTAATGCATGGGCTACAGAATAGGGCAGTAGTCACACAGATAGAAGAGGTCGTTTGCTTCTTGAGGCCCTGGCGACTTTCAACGTTTCGTTACTCAACACAGGGTCGAAGAAAACCTTCAACTTCAACCTGAAAGCAGCGCAGAAAACCTGGCAAACAGCATTATGGACAGCATCGAAAGCTTTTTAAACTCCCCTAAGCGGCTGTACATTGGTGGTACGACAATATAGCGGTAGCCAGACGAGCGTGTGCACAATTTCAGACGATGCTGTGCATGTCATCGCTGGTTTGTCTCCAATACCGATCTGGCCTACGAACCAGACGCGGTGTACAGATCGCTACACTCCACATCACCGGTGGTCAAGCGATTGCCCCTAGCCAGAATACGGCAAGAATCACGAAGCGAACACGTTGCTCGATGGCAGCAACGATGGACGGAATCTACGAACGGCCGCTGGACTTACTGCCTAATCCCAGACCTTCAACAGCGGATAGGCAGAAGTCACGGGCAAGTGACGCACAGTGGGGCCTTCTGGCATTTAGCATTGCAAAAATCATAGCGTCTAAACCAATAAAGCGATTTCAAAAATGATAAAGAATACCTTAAGCTTCAAAATGAATGTTTGTCAAAAGTGCTGGGTGTTCGTGGTGCTGTAATATTCAAGGTCAAAGTCAGAAAATATTTCCAAGCATGTTTTTCCTTTAAAAATGGATCGAAACCCTGTTTTTTTCAATCACAAATGGAATTTTTCATTGTTTTAGACGACTATGTGACATTTTTTAATGTTTTAATTTAATTTTTTAACACAATTACAAAAAGAAAAAAAAATTTTTTTTTAATTTTTTTTTAGGTTATTTTTGAAAATTTGCTATTAATGGCTGATTTTCTTCAAAATAATCTTCAATATTTTCATCAATATCTAATAAACTCAACATTTCGGGACTATAGTTGCTATTTTCCAAATCCTTTCGTGATCGCACGTGTCTCAGTGATTCAATAAGAGGGTCCGAAGAGGCTGCTAGCATGTTAAAAAGGTCTTCATTTTGTCTAAGACGAGAAGTTTTTAATGTATTAGTGTATCTGAACCTTTTGTAGTCCTTGTTTTTACATTCCTGTGCTTCTTCGGATAGCTCTCCAATTGGTAAACACTGATATTCTATTAAAACCTTTCCGTGTGCCAAAATCCTATGTACCGTTGGGGTAAGTTTTGCGGATACAATTCAGTCAAAAGTTGAGCAGACTTTGAAGTATATTCGGCAAATTTTTCACCATTTACCATTTCCTTGCAATTTATAACATTCAAGATAACAGCCAACCTTTTAATGATCTCTTGACTAACACCTGTTATAAAAGATGTCACTTCACTGCTCCGTACTAGCGTTTTCGAATGAAACGCTCATCTCCTTTAGCAATCCCATTTCAAAATCATTTAAGTTTTCACACTCGTGGAAAACTTTCAAAATCCTTTCATTCTTTAACAACATTTTTGCACAAATAAATAAAACTGTGTTGAATTATATTGACAAATACTATTCAGTCCTGATTTAAGGTGTTTCCACTTATGAAGTTAAAACTGTCGCAAACAAGAGGAATAATTAGCTCTTAATGTTATATTTTTTGAATTAACTAGGTAAACAACTTAATATTTACATCCAATTAGGTAAACGGAAATAAAAACTACCAACCCACAATTAGGACAAACTTTTCATCAACTTAAATAACATTTACTTGTCTTGTCAGTTTTTCCAAAGCAGGAAATTAGCAATTTATCATTGTAGAAAGGCATATATGTAAACAGGTAGTATTTGCAAAACAGCATTACGCAATGTTATCATTTAAATACAAAGAAGCTACAGGCCAATACGCATGCGCTCTTCTTCTTCCTTATACCTGCAGCGCATTTTTTAGGCGAGGTTGCCTTAGTTTTATGGCTTACGCATCGCTGTCGCACCTCTCCGCATATTGGGACTATATACATCTGATAGGTAAATATTTCACATACCTAGTGTATGTAGTCCGGTAGTGATACTCGTTGATCCTTTTTAGTTGTATTCCACCAAAGTTAAAAAAACGCCAATATTTAGAGTATTTTTTAAACGCTTCTAGTTCAATAACTATTTAAGTAACTATTAAAATTTATGAAACATGCTATTAACAAAGAACATACCTTTCAGATAAAACCAAAAAATCCAAGATCGATTGTTGAAATCGCCCAATATTCAGTTTTAAAGTTGCGACTTTTTTTAAAAATTATCATTTTTTCCTTTTCACTAAAAATGTCTCAACTTTGGGCGCTTCTAGCACCCATGAATCTCAACCGATTTCAAAAATTTTTCGGATTCATAATCTCTGAAGTATTTCCTATCGATTGCATATATCATTTTTGCCAAACGCGATCATGAAAAAACGTATTTTTGCAATGCTATCCGAGCAGAGGCCCAACTGTGTGACGTTTTACCTGACTCAAGTTCTGAGCGGCCATGGCTGCTTCAAAGCATACCTTATGCGTTTTGGTCACGAGGCATCCAACGAATGCATGTGGTGCGGAGCCGAAATCATCGATGACGTGAGGCACATAGCCCTTAACTGCCCTCTCTATGATGCACAGAGAAGTCCCGGATCGGCATGCGCTTCATTTGGCACAGTTGTTTATAGGTGCAATAAACTCACCAATATCAAATTTCATGACGATAGCTCAGAAAATAGTGAAGTTATTCTGAAAAGTCACTGTTCGTGACTTTGACGTTTGTATGGGAGCTATATGATAAAGTGGTCCGATCCGGCTGAATCTGAGATATACAAAAAGTATATACAAGCCTACCTGCAAAATTTCAACTCTGTAGCCCTAACGGTCTAGGAGGAGTTCGCATCGATCCAGACGGACGGACAGACGGACGGACAGACAGACGGACATGGCTATATGAACTCGTCTGGTCGTGCTGATCAAGAATATATATACTTTATATGGTCGGAGATGCTTCCTTCCATGCGGACAGACAAACATGGCAGTATGAACCCGACTCGTTGTGCTAATAAAGAATATGCATATACTTTCTATGATCGTATGTAGATGCTTCTTTTAACGCATTGCACATCTCTGACCAAATTTATATATGTAAGCTTTTTGCAAGGGTATACATTGTGGTGACAGTTTACTAAGACTACTCGCAATCGAACTGCATAAACTGAGCAGAATTGGACCAGTTGCTTAGTATTAAAATATTAGAAATAAAACAATGAATAAGTGGAAAACTTATACATATATATATAAAATATATGGAACACTGATTTTTAAACTTGGCGCACATCGCCAAATAATTTTTAAAAGAATTTGAAACAGTTTCCACCTACATAGAATTAATTTGTAGTCATTTTATTGGCCGAGCGTAATAACTAATTTTCCAAACTTTTATAGAAGGCAAAGTACTTACCAATATCGTAACATTTGGCTTGACATTTTTGAATTACATTAATTTGACCATTATTCAATAAAAATTTCTATGTTTGTACCCTTGCAAAAAGGGTATTTTAATTGTGGAACGCATAGAAGGAAGCATCTCCGATGAAATAAAGTATATATATTGCTTATATTTTGTAAAATCCAAGCAAGCTCAGCAAATTGGGGTTATGTAATAAGGCATGCTTTGCCGAATCAAAAGCCTTACTGAAATCCGTATATACATATGACATCAGTTTGCCTTTGTTTTTTAAAGCCAAAGGATGTGAACTGTAAAAGGTTAGTTGTGGTCGATCTATTCTTCACAAATCCATGCTGGTATGGCGAAAAAGTAGAAATAGAAATTTGAGACGTCATAATTATGTATCGCTAACAATTTAGAAAATCCGCTGTAATAAGTGACTTCGGATTTATTACCACATTTGTGAAGAGGTAAAATAAATAAAATGAAGATTATACATATAGATATTATATATGTATATAGATTATTTATACTATTTGTAATACATAGACATAAGAACCTTCAGTTTTGACAGCCACCTCGTGAACCATTGTGTTTCTCGCGTCACCATAGGAGACACTAGGCGTACATAGTCATTAAAGATCGAGTCAACAGTGGTATAAAATAAAGAAATTGTAAGAACCTCCATCGACCGGGTTCCATTGGGTTATAAATAAATTGATCGGACACTTCTGTGTCGTTTGATTGTAGTTTTAGGATTGATCCTTTATTCCAAATTATTCTTTTGCTTAGGCTAATTTTACATATATATTGTTATGCTGCGACTTATGCGACAGCTACAAAAGAGAGGGAGAGTGTCAGTACATACATAAGTAGCTACATACTGTTGGAGCGCATGCATCAAAGTGCTTGGTCAGCGGTTACACGCTGGCCTGGCTCTAGCTCATGTTACGATTGTGCATACAGTGCTTATGTGAATATATGTATGTGCATATACAAATGTACATACATATATGTTCATGCTTAATTGTATGTTTATGTGAATATGTTTATGTGAATACTTCAATGTATACACATGAACATATTCAAGTGCACAATTACATTTTAATGCGTATATGTTTAATTGTTTATAGTTGCAACAAAGTGTTACAAGTTGAGCTCATTGTATTGAATGATTATTTGTATGAATATACTACACCTCCCCTTTTTATATTATGGAGTTATTGTAATGATTGTTGATATAGAAAGGTAAAATAAAGGTAAAGTAAAGGTGTATCTTAGGAAATTTTTTTTTTTTTTTTTGTTTCTCTTCAGAAAATTTTCTTTCTCTTGTTTTTTGAAATTGCATGAATTTGTTTTCAATAATAGATGAATCCATAAAGACTTTTTTTTTTTATTTTTTTTGTTTTTTTTGTAAAAGTATTATGAAAATTATAAAACGTGTGTTATTATTTTTACGGTTGATCATTCCGAAAATGGTTTTAGTCCGTTTTTATGAACCTTCTGGTTTTTTTTATCATCTGCTATTAATATATTGTCATTATATCCTTGCAAAAAGGGTATATTAATTTTGGTCAGAAGTGTGCAACGTCAGCACGACGGGACGAGTTTAAATAGCCATGTCCGTCCGTCGGTCCGTCCGTCCGTCTACAGAGCTGAAATTTTGAATGTAGGCTTGTATATACAGGGTTTGTATATCTCAGATTCAGCCGGATCGGACCACTATATCATATAGCTCCCATACAAACGTCAAAGTCACGAACAGTGACTTTTCTCAATAACTTCGCTATTTTCTAAGCTATCATCATTTTAATATTGGTGAGTTTATTGCATCTATAAACAACTGTGCCAAATTTGATCAAGATCGGGTGACTATATCATATACCTCCCACAGGAACGATCGGTCGAAAACAGTGACTTTTGTCAATAACTTCGTTACTTTTAATGCGATTGCTTTCAAATTAAACATTTGATAGTTAAATATACCTGTTAATGACTGGTAAAGATCGGGTAACTATATCATAAAGCTTCCATAGAAACGATCGGTGGAAAACAGTGACTTTTATCAAAAAGTTCGTTATATCTTGTGCTAAGATTGAAGGCCGTTCTTTCGCAAACATTAGACTTTTTGGATAAAACGTTATTACACTTTGATGGCTATGGGTAAGGAAAGAAAGGGTATACAAACTTCGACGCGGTCGAAGTTACCCCGGCCCTCTGATTTTCTTCTATACTCACTACCTTATAAGGCCCTATATATTTAGCATCTAGTTTATGACCTATTTGTTTTCTTAATAAAACTTTATCTCCTATGTTTAAATCGAAATCGGAAATATTTTTGTCGTAGTATTTCTTATTATTTAATTTATGGTTTTCTTACATTATCCTAGCTCTTTTATATGCTATTTCTATTCTAAATTTTATTTCCTTAGAGTAGTCGTCTAAATTGTATATTGGATCTATTCTATCTATTTTGTTAAAATCTATGAACTGATTTGGTAGTCTTCCAAATACTAGTTCGTATGGACAATATTCATGCACTGCCGAGGGTGTTTTGTTGTAACAATAAGTGAAATATTGTATCCAAGCATCCCAATCGGACTTATCTGCTGATATGTATGAACGAATTTACTTATTGAATGTTCTATGACTTCATTCTATTGTCCCTAAAGTCTGGTGGTATGCTGTAGATGTCAGATTTTTAATCTTCATGTACTTGCATATATCTGTTATAATCTGATTTTTATACTCAGTTCCCATGTCCGTAATGAGTGTTTTCATTGGACTGTACTGTAGTGTACAATTTTCGAATATAGCTTTAGCTACATTACTTGCACTCTTAGATGCAACTGGAATGGCTATTAGGTATTTTGTCAGATCGCATATCAATGTGACAATATACTCATTTTCATTATCTGATTTTGGTAGCGGACCAATTGTGTCCACTATAACCTTATCAAAAGCCTTCGCTGGTGTTTCTGTTATTATCATGGGAGTCTTCGTATGTGTCGTCGTTTTTGACACCTGGCATTTATGACATCTCCTTATGTACTCTTTGATATGGCGTCCCATATTTTTCCAATAGTAGTGTCTTTTGATTTTTGCCAGCGTTCTGGTAATGCCAGTATGACCTCCTTGAATTGGATCATCATGATATCTAGACAGTATTGCTTCTTTTTCTTTTTTATTTTCTATTAGGGTCACCGGCTGGAGTAGCGCTACTCTTAACGTGTTCAATATAGTATTGCCCATATCTTTAAATGAATCTATTGAAATAATTTCAAAGATCTTTTCGCTCGGTGCCAATTTTAGTTGGCTGATTTCAAGTATACCGGCTTGCATTTCAGGCCCTTGGAAGAACTGACCTAAGTCGAGAATTCCATTGGTATACAAATCGCTATCTTCAATTTTTGCCATAACTTTCTTTCCATGTTTCAGTGAACATTTAGATTCTGTTATTCGCAAGGTCACTACTTTCCGTACCTCGTCATTATTGATGACTTCGTATGCGTTGGGCGTAGAAGCATTTTGAAATTTTTGCCATAAAATTGGCAAAAGTTCTTTTTTATTAACTGCGCAGTTTTTCTGTCTGCTTTGTTGCCTGGTAGTGACTTTCAGGACTTTTGTACTCATATCTTTTAATTCGGATATAATTATCCGCGATAAGGCGTCTGCCACAAAATTATCTTTACCTCTCAAATACTCTACTGTAAAGTCGTACTCTTCCAATTCTAGCCGCATGCGTGTTAGTTTTAAACTCGGGTTGACCATGGAGAATAAATTTGTTAATGGTCTATGGTCTGTTCGCACTGTGAAATGTTTTCCATATATATATGGTCGAAAATGTGTTATTGCCCAATGTATTGCTGCTAGCTCTTGTTCTGTAGTACTCTTGTTGCTTTCACCTTTAGTGAACGCTCTTAATGCATATGAAACTGGAAGCTGGAGTCCATTATAGTTTTGTGTTAAAACTGCTCCACATGCTTGCTTGCTGGCATCTGTGATTATGCAAAATTCTTTGCTGAAATCTGGGTACTGCAATAGATTAGGTTGAACGAGCTTTTCTTTTAAGTATTGGAATGTTTTTTCGCATTCTGCTGTCCATTCGAATGGAACATTCTTTTTCATAATCTTGTTATGTGCCGGGAATATTCGGCGAAATTTTTTATGAAACGTCCATAATAATTGCAAAGTGCAACGAAACGTCTAGCACTATCTGCATCATGACTCTTGATGACGTTAAATTTTGTGTCGTCTGGCAAGATTCCTTTGTCTGTGCATTTGTGACCTAGGAATGTCACCTCATGCATAAAAAATGAGCATTTTTCTGGATGCAGTTTTAGATTGTTTCTTCTGCAAAGTTTAAAAACATCTCCTAAGTTTTTAATCATATGTTGTTCAGAACAACCAATAACGATTAAATCATCCAGAGGAAAGCTTGGCTGGGCTCAAGCCCTGAGAATGCTATTGTCATCATTCTCTGAAATGAATTAGGTGCTATTTTTAGACCGAAAGGTAATCGCGTGAAGCGATATGAGCCATTGCTCATTGAAAAAGACATTATATTTCTTGATTTTTCTTCTAGTTCTATTTGATGAAAACCTGACATTATCTTCAGCGGTGTAAGCTTCAGTTTTCTTCTGACCCTAAACAATTTTATAATTTTGTCAATTCTAAACGTAAGATTTCTGTGCACCCATCTTTTTTGTCTTTTCAAAATAAAAAAGCGAGCACTGATCAGGCAATTGCCGATATGTTTGCGAGTTTTTTCAAAACAACTTATTCCTCAACGGAATACCGAGCAAGTCCATATCCTTATCATTTAGAAAAGGCTAATTGCATTTTCAATCCAGTGTTTGATGCAAGTTCTATTCTTAGCGAACTTAAATTAGTTAAACCTGTTTATTCTCCGGGGCCAGATGGTCTTCCTGGATGTGTTCTCAGGTTCTGTGCAAACGCATTATGTAAACCCATTTTAAAATTGTTTCTATTGTCTGTCGAATCTTCCTCTTTTCCATCTATTTGGAAGGAGTCGTATACCATTCCTCTGCATAAAAATGGCAAAAAGTCCGAAGCCTCTAACTATAGGGGTATCTCAAAATTGTCCGCTATTCCGAAAGCTTTTGAGAAAATTATAACTTCTCAATTGCAACATTTTTGCAGCTCTATTATTTCGCCATCCCAACATGGGTTTGTGAAACGTAGATCTACAACCACTAACCTTTTAGAATTTACATCAATAATTATCAAGGGGTTCAAAAATGGGAAACAAACTGATGTCATATACACTGACTTCAGCAAAGCCTTTGATTCCGTTAATCATACCCTATTACTTTCTAAGCTGAGCGACATTGGGTTTCCACCCCTTTTCCTTTCTTGGGTTCGAGAATATTTAACAAATAGAAAACAGAAGGTACTTTTTAAGTCTTCTTTTTCCGATTCCATTCCTGTGACTTCTGGTGTACCTCAAGGTGGCCCTCTGCTTTTCACACTATTCATTAACGATCTTCCATCAGTCATTGTTCATTCGCGTGTGCTTATGTATGCTGACGATGTCAAGCTTTGTCTTACTTATAAAGATATAGATTCATTTAGTCGGCTACAAGCTGATCTTAAACATTTTCAATCCTGGTGCCAGTTTAATTTACTAAATCTTAACACTACCAAATGTAAGTTAATGACTTTTTTTCGTAACTCTCCTCAACTGGTCACTTATTTTCTAAACAGCAGTCCTTTAGAACGTCTAAATAATACGAATGATTTGGGCGTACTTATGGACCATAAGTTAAATTTTAACACCCATATTTCCACCACGGTCGCAAAGGCCATGAGTGTCCTGGGTTTCATTAAAAGATGGTCAAAAGAATTTGATGACCCCTATACAACTAAAGTTCTTTTTACTTCGCTTGTCCGTCCTATTTTAGAGTATGGATCTTGCATTTGGTCACCTCAATATGAGTCGCACCAGATTCGACTTGAATCCGTTCAAAAGCAGTTCTTGCTATTTGCTCTTCGTGGCTTAAGCTGGGATCGCAATGTCAATTTGCCTTCGTATTCTAGTAGACTTCTCTTGATTAACCTTCCTTCCCTAACTAGAATTTTGCTTGGTGTTATTTTTATGCACAAGCTCCTAATTGGTGATATCGACTCGCCTGAGTTATTAGCTCAGGTAAATCTGTCGGTACCATGTAGACGGAGTAGACATCCTTTGATTCCTTTATCCCTAAGTCGTTGTTCTTCTAACTATGCCCTGCATGAACTTTTTAGGGTCCTCTGCTCTGATTACAACCTTCTATTCCCTGTAATTGGTTCAGAGTTTTCTATTAATATGATTAAAACTTCTATCCTATCCCATTTAGTTAATAGATAGCTATAGTATTATTTAGTTATTTGTTTGTCTGTTTTTTCTATTGTGTATTTGTCCACGCGATTCGTGCCGTGTGTTATACGGCTGCACCCCTCGGTCGGTCGGGTGGAAGGTGGGCAGTCATCTGCTTGGGCTCGCGCGTAACAGGCTTTATCCTGGTGTCGTAGGGGCCACTTGAACGTACTGCGCATAGTATCGTCAACGTCCGCTAAATATTAAGTCAAGGCAAGAAAAATATTTTGCTCTTCCCAATTGATCAAGAATATCATCAATTCTGGGGAGCGGAAACTTATCTGACAGCAATTTTTTGTTTATTTGACGATAGTCAATTACTAATCGCCAGTTTTTTTCTTTAGATCCCAAAAGTGTTTTTTTGGGACTAGTAAGAGTGGGCTATTATAAAGCGAAACAGACGGTTCGACAATACCCTGTTCAATTAACTTTCCAACTTGTCACTGGATCTCGTCTATTTGGCTATGCGGACTCCGGTAATTTTTCACATATACCGGATCATCATCCTTAAGTCTTAATTTTCAGTGCATAACTTTTCGAGTTTGTCTTTGAATAGTGCTGGGAAATTTTTCTTTAGTTTATGAATTACAGATTCTTTTCTTATATCTTTGGTATTTTGAACTACATATATCGTAGTTCGAAAGTGATTCATATTTTACTTTGTTAAAGCCTATTATTTGGCATTTATCTGTGGTATTTAAGAATCGGACAAAAGTACTTTGGCTGTTGCAATAGTGTTTGCAACGTAAACGCCCGGTTTAATTTCTTGATTCGGAATTAAAATGTTACCTTCTGCTGAAGATAGTTCTATTTTCCGTACCACTTGGGATCTTGCTGGTAGAAGTGTTGAGGTACGTTAATTTTTGTGGTCTAAGTATAAACCAATCTTCTGAATTGCTGTAATCTAATTTGCAATTAAAAGTTTTTATGAAATCTAATCCTATTATTCCATCGCATGGGATTGCGAAATCTGAATAAAGCAGATGAAATTCGTATGGAATAATATATTTATCTGTCTGCAATTCTATTGAGACTAGGCCTTTGGAGTTTATTACTCCTTCTCCTATGCCTCTAATGTCTACAGTTTTGTTTACTTTGATGTCGTGAAATACATCAGAATTTTCTTTTATTATTGAAATATCTGCACCGGTATCAATTAAGAATGTTATTTTCTTATTGGCTTTAACATTCTTAAATGATACGAAATTATTAAGACTTAGGTTAATAGAGTATACTTTGTTTTTTAATTTTGAGCATTTGGAGGAGATTGTCCGTTTCCATGGTCGCTTTGGTTAATTCGGACATTTGTGTTGTTATAACCATTCTGTTGGTTATTTGTGTTTTGTCTATTATTATTGTGTCCACCTCCACGGCTGCCTCTTCGGTAGCGTGAATAATTTCGGCCTCGTTGGGCTCTGTGGGCATCGTTATTGCTCCAACTCGAGTTGTTTCTCCAGTTACCATTATTGTTATAGCGGCGTCTACCGCGGTCATTATGCTGGGCATAAAAAATGGTATTATTTTGGGAACTTCCTGTGGAACCCGACTCTACTGAAAGAGTGGTAAATCTATTGATGGCTTCTTTAGCTGAATCAAAGTTACCTGATTCCATTAATAACTGGACTCTTTGACTTTTGGTATGACTTACCATAGCATTTACTGCCACTTTGGTAGTGCATTTTATTGCTTGTTCAGTTGGAAGACCATCCGAAATATATGGGCCTTTTAGGGCGTCGGTCAACTCAGTAATCTCCTTTGTGTATGAAACACAGTTATTAGGGTTTCTCTGCAGATTTTTAATTTTTGCTGTTAAAAGATCCACTGCTTCACCCTTGTTGACAGCTTCATTAATCGTTGTTTCAGAGCTTATCGTATTACCCGCTTGACCTTTCAATTTTGATTTTATGATTTCGATGGCTACTGCTTCATGCGTTTCTTTTATGGTGTCAAGTACGCGAAGCACCCCAATGAAACCTTGTAGGTTTTTAATATCACCATCGAAGTATGGTAGCAGCCTGGTGGGTGTGTTTATGAATTCTACCACTGTTTGAGTCATTTTGTTGCTTCCTTTTGGAATTGCTGGTTTATTATGACTTATGATTGACTGATCAGAGCTCACTAATGGTTCTTCTTGACCTATTTTTTCATCAGCCATTAGTTGCGTTTTTTCTTCCAGTACTATTGAAGTTTCCAAATCAGGTGTTTGTTTAAATTCAACATTGTGTCTGTTTTTTGCCCTGTCTTTAGTTTGCTATAGTGCTCAGTTAATACTGCTCTAATAGCTTGGAGCTTCTCAGTTATTATTTTTGCTTGTTTGGTTACTGTGTCTTGGGATGTTTCTCTGTTTTGCGAGAGGCACTTACAAGATTTAGTTAATTCTTGTACGTGTATTCTAGCTTTTCCTATTATATCATCCCAAGTAACCATAGTTTGTTAAAAATAACAAAATTTTCGAAAATGTTAAGGTTTTTTTTTTTCTATTCTGTATCTATTATTTCTACATCTGAGTATGTTAAATCTATTGGTTCTGTACTCGATTCTGATATGTCTATCAGCGCGATTGAGTCCTTGAAAAGTTCGTGGACCCATCAGGGCACGTCTTTACGTAAAGGAGTCTTAGCTAACAATCTACTATAAGCTACTTTTATGGATTTTTCCATAAGATCTACAATATTTTTTTAAAATTTGTAGTTGTGGGCTATCCAATACCTTATTTCCTTGTATTTGTGATTTGTTTCACCTGATTGTATCAGGAAATCGAGGAAAGGTAAATATTTTTGTAGCTTTTTTGTTTCTATCTTATCCATATTCTACACTAACTTGTTAGGCCTATTAATATGGATGTACGTATAAAAAAGGTCGTTTAGGCTTACTGCCTCGGTTCCTCCATTCGGTAGAAACGATATGTGCCTGCTGCATTGGAAAAACAACATACATATGGTACTGTGAGGATGAAACTCATCTGTACCCTAGAGCTTCCTTAAACTGGGAAATCTTCTCCCGTTATATTATGGTAAGCCGACCTAATTTGTACCAAGTTTATTGAGTTTTGTGGTGAATTGATTTGTTTATTTCTAAAAACCTCAATTAAATCTTGAACAATACTGGGATGCCTAGCGTTTATTCTTGCAAAATAATTATCAAGAGTGGCCATTGTTTTCCACAAAAATTTTTTTTTTTTTAATCTTTATTCGCGTGTTTGCATATGTATTCTTAGACCTTATTTAGGTCATTAGCTTGGCTTATGGCTCTTTTAGTTACACATTTATTGTGTAATATGTAAGCTTTATATAAAACATATGCGCACATTATTACGACAATTATCAATAACAATATGTTCGTTAATCTCAAGTCAGTATTTGATGATTCGATTTTATTTATTACATTAGCCGTGGAGTCCCCTGATTTTGTTTCTATTATTATGGGTATACGAGATATATCATCAAATTTACTTATGGAAATATCAAACATATGGAGTTTATTAAAACAAAAATTTTTTTTTGTATAATTCTAATAATGATCTCACCGACTAACGATCCTATATGAGACTATTTTAATTTAATAAAATGTGTTTAATAAAATTGTGTTGCCTTTGAAATAATCTTCTTTTGGAAGATTGACCTCGAGCCGGCTAAACTGCAAGGTTTGATTTAAATTTCAATAGGTCGTAATCTAACCAGATAACACCAACGGAAGGCACGCCGTTACTTTGGAATTTTTATTCCAAAAAAACCCTTTTTCTATGTGGTACAATATACCGTATATGAAATAACAGGTCGTGATATTAGTTTGGTAAGGCGAAGCTCTTACACTAATTTTTCATAGCGCCTAAGGGTATGCACAAAAAGGTGGTCTTCGGTTTTGTAGGCTTTACCAACTTTTTTCGCTTCATTTGGTTGTTACAATTCCCAACCAGTTCTAGCGTTGAAGACATGGTATGGCTATTGCAATTCCGGAGTTCTTTAGCAAAGTCTGCTGATGATAGAACTTGGTAGTTCTTGAAATAGCTATACAGACAACCTGCTCACCTTTTTGTGTTGCCTTTGAAATAATCTTCTTTTGGAAGATTGACCTCGAGCCGGCTAAACTGCAAGGTTTGATTTAAATTTCAATAGGTCGTAATCTAACCAGATAACACCAACGGAAGGCACGCCGTTACTTTGGAATTTTTATTCCAAAAAAACCCTTTTTCTATGTGGTACAATATACCGTATATGAAATAACAGGTCGTGATATTAGTTTGGTAAGGCGAAGCTCTTACACTAATTTTTCATAGCGCCTAAGGGTATGCACAAAAAGGTGGTCTTCGGTTTTGTAGGCTTTACCAACTTTTTTCGCTTCATTTGGTTGTTACAATTCCCAACCAGTTCTAGCGTTGAAGACATGGTATGGCTATTGCAATTCCGGAGTTCTTTAGCAAAGTCTGCTGATGATAGAACTTGGTAGTTCTTGAAATAGCTATACAGACAACCTGCTCACCTTTTTGTGTTGCCTTTGAAATAATCTTCTTTTGGAAGATTGACCTCGAGCCGGCTAAACTGCAAGGTTTGATTTAAATTTCAATAGGTCGTAATCTAACCAGATAACACCAACGGAAGGCACGCCGTTACTTTGGAATTTTTATTCCAAAAAAACCCTTTTTCTATGTGGTACAATATACCGTATATGAAATAACAGGTCGTGATATTAGTTTGGTAAGGCGAAGCTCTTACACTAATTTTTCATAGCGCCTAAGGGTATGCACAAAAAGGTGGTCTTCGGTTTTGTAGGCTTTACCAACTTTTTTCGCTTCATTTGGTTGTTACAATTCCCAACCAGTTCTAGCGTTGAAGACATGGTATGGCTATTGCAATTCCGGAGTTCTTTAGCAAAGTCTGCTGATGATAGAACTTGGTAGTTCTTGAAATAGCTATACAGACAACCTGCTCACCTTTTTGTGTTGCCTTTGAAATAATCTTCTTTTGGAAGATTGACCTCGAGCCGGCTAAACTGCAAGGTTTGATTTAAATTTCAATAGGTCGTAATCTAACCAGATAACACCAACGGAAGGCACGCCGTTACTTTGGAATTTTTATTCCAAAAAAACCCTTTTCTATGTGGTACAATATACCGTATATGAAATAACAGGTCGTGATATTAGTTTGGTAAGGCAAAGCTCTTACACTAATTTTTCATAGCGCCTAAGGGTATGCACAAAAAGGTGGTCTTCGGTTTTGTAGGCTTTACCAACTTTTTTCGCTTCATTTGGTTGTTACAATTCCCAACCAGTTCTAGCGTTGAAGACATGGTATGGCTATTGCAATTCCGGAGTTCTTTAGCAAAGTCTGCTGATGATAGAACTTGGTAGTTCTTGAAATAGCTATACAGACAACCTGCTCACCTTTTTGTGTTGCCTTTGAAATAATCTTCTTTTGGAAGATTGACCTCGAGCCGGCTAAACTGCAAGGTTTGATTTAAATTTCAATAGGTCGTAATCTAACCAGATAACACCAACGGAAGGCACGCCGTTACTTTGGAATTTTTATTCCAAAAAACCCTTTTTCTATGTGGTACAATATACCGTATATGAAATAACAGGTCGTGATATTAGTTTGGTAAGGCGAAGCTCTTACACTAATTTTTCATAGCGCCTAAGGGTATGCACAAAAAGGTGGTCTTCGGTTTTGTAGGCTTTACCAACTTTTTTCGCTTCATTTGGTTGTTACAATTCCCAACCAGTTCTAGCGTTGAAGACATGGTATGGCTATTGCAATTCCGGAGTTCTTTAGCAAAGTCTGCTGATGATAGAACTTGGTAGTTCTTGAAATAGCTATACAGACAACCTGCTCACCTTTTTGTGTTGCCTTTGAAATAATCTTCTTTTGGAAGATTGACCTCGAGCCGGCTAAACTGCAAGGTTTGATTTAAATTTCAATAGGTCGTAATCTAACCAGATAACACCAACGGAAGGCACGCCGTTACTTTGGAATTTTTATTCCAAAAAAACCCTTTTTCTATGTGGTACAATATACCGTATATGAAATAACAGGTCGTGATATTAGTTTGGTAAGGCGAAGCTCTTACACTAATTTTTCATAGCGCCTAAGGGTATGCACAAAAAGGTGGTCTTCGGTTTTGTAGGCTTTACCAACTTTTTTCGCTTCATTTGGTTGTTACAATTCCCAACCAGTTCTAGCGTTGAAGACATGGTATGGCTATTGCAATTCCGGAGTTCTTTAGCAAAGTCTGCTGATGATAGAACTTGGTAGTTCTTGAAATAGCTATACAGACAACCTGCTCACCTTTTTGTGTTGCCTTTGAAATAATCTTCTTTTGGAAGATTGACCTCGAGCCGGCTAAACTGCAAGGTTTGATTTAATAAAATGAATATGAGAAATACTGGGAAAAAAAATATGGGGAACAAAAGCCCATAAGGACAGCTCAAAACCTTTTGTTTAGAAATTACTTTAAATACTTTTTTTTTTTTATAAGTATTTCAAGCTTTGGTCTTATATGCTTGAATACGAATATTATTTGAAATATAAAAAATTGTTATAGATTAATGCATATTTAAGAATTTTTATTTAAAAAAATTATTTTTTTTTTTTTTGAAAACAAAAGAAAAAAAGTTTATCTCAACTGTGTCTTGCACAGCGAGCCAGAGACGTGGAAAAATTATAGAGCATGTGGTTGGCTCACAATTCAAATATACATGTCATTTGTTATTTAGAAATTATTTTTTAATGTAAACTCTCTATTATCTCAGCTTTTAATCTGTTGAGATTGTCTTTATATATTCGGATTTTATTCTTTATTTAAAATTAATTGCACATGTGATCTTATTGCCTATATTCGAGAGAGTGTACCCGTACCCCGCCTCAGTATATTATACCCTTTCAGTGTGACCAAATTTGATTATCGGGGAAATAATCGCTGAGGAGAGGGGCGGGCTTATTTAAAATATTCTTAATGTTTAACAGAAACTTACAGTTTTATCACACGCATGCATCCACGGCTTGAGTCGGGCTGATTCAAAGATACCTTTGTACGGCAATTGAGTAAGTTGACAATCGTCAATATCGGTGACTTCGTAACGGTCATTTGGAAAGACTCGATTTATCTTATAATTACCACGGTACTTAGGAGCGAACTTTTTGCACGACCCGGGAGTGACATCAACATTGCGAATGGCCACAAAATCATTGACCCTATAGGATATGGGGCCTTATGCCTTAAAGCGTACCGTTTTTCATTACGCTCGTGCGATAATTGAATTTGCGCACTTGCCTCCACACGACTAACTAATTTGTACCAATCGGCTTGAGCTAAAGGTTCTGACAACTTTCCCAACATTGGGGTCAACACACGGTTCACAGGCTCGACCTGTCCATTAGCTTGAGGCGCGGCAGTCGCTACTTTAAAGTGGTGAATATTTCGGTTCTCTATAAATTCAGCAAACTCAAACGACGTAAAACACGTACCTCTGTCGGATATAACTCTTCTTGGTCGGCTATAATAATCAAAATATTTTTATAACGCGGCGGTAACTTCTTTGCTACTAGTGGAATTTACGGGATACAATTTAACAAACTTTGTAAATGCGTCAAGCACTACCAAAAGGTGCTTTCTTTTTGATGTGACACTCGGTAAGGTGCCTAAGTGGTCAACATGGATAGTATCAAATGGAATCGGACTCTTCGGAATACTATGCAAGGTTCTATTATGTATAGTTCTGGGAACACTATGTAGGATACACGGCAGACAATCCTTTATAAATGCTTTGACTTTTCCATTCATTAATGGAAACCAGTACTTTTCCTTCAAATTGTTTACACATTTCTCAACGCCTAAATGGCCCAGTTTCTCGTGACACCTTCTTATTAATTCCTTTTGCATGCGAGTCGGTGCATACAAACACAGTCTTTCCTTAGCATTTCTTTTGTACACTATACCATCAATTAACTCAAATTCAACATCATCGCCTTTTTCTAAATTTTCTCTTAATTTACGGATATCCGGATCTCTTATCTGTTCTGACTGCAATAATAAATCAACATCTTGCGGAGACGCACCCACTACACCAAACAGATTTGCCGACTCATTTCGACCGAGCTGGTCAATTCTTTCACTTTGGTTACATAGTAACGGATCTTTACTCTCTTGCATTCTACTTAATCTCAGATCAACAGAACTTTCATCTAAAGACAAACAACTCTTCCCTAACTGAGCACACGGTTCTATCTCAAACGGGCTTGAACAACTTTTCCCTAATGGAACACACGGTTTTATCTCACACGGTTTTAAATAATTCTTCCCTAAAGCGGCACACGGTTTTATTTCACACGGGTCTATCTCACACGGGTCTATCTCACACGGGTCTATCTCACACGGGTCTATCTCACACGGTTTTATCTCAAACGGTTTTGAACAAATTTTCTCTAAAGGAACACACGGTTTTATTTCCCACGGGTTTATCTCACACGGGTCTATCTCACACGGGACTATCTCACACAGTCCAATCGAATCTCCACTAAACTCATTTTTCTCTGAGGGGACACACGGTTCTATTGGGGCATTCGGGTCTCTCTTCACTAACAAATCGCAAGGTTCAAAATCACCTTCTGCAATATCTTCTAACAACTCGGTTTGCCGACTTAATGCGTCCACATGGCCCATGTTTGAACCGGATCTGTGAACAATGGAATAATCAAAATTTTCCAATTCCAACGACCACCGCGCAATGCGGGGATTTATTGATTTTTTACTTAAGGTTTGGACCAACGAATTGCAATCAGTAACGATCAAAAATGGTTTGTGTTCTAGATATACGCGAAATCGGCGCACTGCATATATTATGGCGAAAGTTTCGAGTTCGAAACTGTGATAGCGGGACTCGGCGGCTGTCGCCTTTCGGGAATAATAAGAGACTGGAAGCATTTTGCCATCATTCTGTCTTTGCATGAAAGAGGCACCAAAGCCATTTGAACTGGCGTCAGTATGCAACTCAGTTTCGTAATTAGGGTTAAAGATAGCTAATACGGGCGGACTAGATAAAGCGGGTCTTAACGTAACAAATGCGTTTTTAGCGGTTTTGTTCATCGGAAATGGGCCACCTTGTTTAAGGAACTCAGTTAACGGTTCGGCAATGCGGGAGAAATTCGGAACAAATTTGCGAAAATAAGAAAATAGGCCCAAGCAGGAATGCAATGCTTTGCTGTTCAGTGGTTCTGGGTATTCTTGAATAGCTTTTATATGTGTATTATTTGGTAAAATTCCCTTATCACTGACTTCATATCCTAAATAATCTATTCGCTTCTGTAGGAAAATGCTTTTCTTTAAATTGAGCTCTAAATTGTACTCAATAAAACGATCTAACAGTATTGCTAACAACTTAAGATGCTGATCCACGGTGGGAGTGGCAAGAATAATATCGTCCATATACACCACAAGTTCTCGGTCTCTAATCATATCACTATCACTTCAATATAAATCTCTGAAATACAGCTGGTCCGTTCTTTAGACCAAAAGGCATTCTCAGATATTCGAACTGCCCATCGGGTGTAACAAATGCGGTGTATTTAATTGAATCCTCTTCCATGCCTACATGGTAAAAACCACTTTTCAAATCTATGACGGAGAATACGGTCTTGCCTTCCAGGTATTCTACGCAATCTTTTATTAAAGGCAACGGAAAATTATCTCTTACAGTCTTCTTATTTAAACCTCGATAATCAACGCACATTCGTATATTGCCATCTTTTTTTCGCACTAGGACGATGGGCGAATTGCTTGGTCGGATTACATTATTGGCTAACAACTCACTAACTGTTTTAGAAACGATTCCTCTTTCACGATATGATAATCTTCTAGGACTACTATGAAATGGTGTTGTATCCGTCAGACATATTCTCATCATATCTTTGGGCGAGCCGTAATTAATTGAAAATCTGTCAACGTAATGCTCACTCACAATATCTCGGCACTCACGCATCGCACCTAATCCAAATTCACTACCAACAGTAATATTCCCAGTATCTGACAGCGTTGCACAAACAGTTTCAAACTCTGCTTATCGCAATTCAAATGCGGCATCAATGCTCTACCGGCAAAACTTACTGGGCTTCCAGAATCTAATAGGGCAAAAATATTATTAATATCGGTGCATCCCCCTTTACAAGATATTCTTAAACTTACTAATTGAATAAATGACTTATCATCAATGGTGTCCGGGTCTTCACTAGCGCTCATAGCGGCGATCTGGGTTCGCATTGGACAATTCCGGTATTAATGGCCCATTTTGAAGCACCGAAAACAACTTTCTTTCGGTCTCTCGGGCCGTGGACAGTCGGTGCTGAAGTGACCAATCTGGCGGCAATTGTAACATTTCATCTCCTTTACAGCTGACGTAGTGGCATGGTCTGAAGTCGGACGAGCTTCAGGAACGTAGTTTCTTGTTGGTGGCTGAACTGTCTGAAAACGCATCATCTTTTCTCGCAATTCGTTGAGAGAAATACAATAGTACAACGGTGCGGACAATCCGGTTCGATCTCGTAGTCCGTCAACAATGTACTTGATCACATCTGTGTCTTCAAAATTACCCTACTGAGCCATATTTCGCAAAATGATGAAATACTGCAAGAGTGACTCTCCTTTGCCAATCGGGCGCTGTCTCATTTGGTTAGCAATCTCGTGGTTTGTCACTTGAAGGCCAAATACCTTCACAAGGGCATCCTTCAGCTTTTTCCAGTTTGTCGTCTTTTAGAATATCATATATGCTTTAGCGGATCCCTCCAGCAGTCGGTTGCCCAACGACCAACATTGGGCATCACTCAGTACATACACACTAGCCGCTTTCTCCAGCTCACGAATCCATACGTGAATGGACAGATCACCATCACCAGAAAACTTAGGTACAGTAGTTTCAACATCCTTCAAGTTTATGCGGCAATTATATTCCGGTGTGCTTAAGTTCTCCTCCAGCTCCATAACACGCGTTTTTAGCTCAACCAGGTTCTTACGTGCTGTATACAATTCGATGCTACTAAGAATCGAAGCCAATTCGTCAGAGTCGCTCGCATGTGCGCTTTCACGAACATGCACGTTCCCGTCTGGTCCTACAGACGTCTCACGAGACATCGAAGGCAACTGGTTAGCACCCACTTGATCCGGTGTACTCGGCTGCTCACTGTTTCCTAAGCCGGCAAGCACATTCGCACGTGGGCTGATTGCCTGCTCTTCGGGTACATGACTTTCTCCAGACGCTTCCAACTGATTCTCCGACATGACTGCTTTTACCAATGCTCGCAATTGGTAAATTGACGCTTCTTTGTCACAAGGTACTTCTTTGGCCGCTAGCAACTCAAACAACGCGGTTTTATTTAATTTAATGATCTCGGTGTATTTCATAAAAAAAGTCTTTCTTTAGGGCAAACCCCACACCTGATTTGTAAACTCTCTATTATTTTAGTTTTTAATCTGTTGAGATTGTCTTTGTATTTTCGGATTTTATTCTTTATTTAAAATTAATTGCACATGTGATCTTATTGCCTATATTCGAGAGAGTGTACCCGTACCCCGCCTCAGTATATTCTACCCTTTCAGTGTGACCAAATTCGATTATCGGGGAAATAATCGCTGAGGAGAGGGGCGGGCTTAATTAAAATATTCTTAATGTTTACATTAAAAAAAAATTCTCCAACCACATTGTTAGTAATAGCCTAACAGAAAGTTAGTAGTTCGCAAGTTGCACTTTCGTGTTTCAACTTGCTATTAGGCTTATAATTAGAATTATTAAATTAAAGGTAAGTTAAGGCTTGCGCATTTCTGCGGCCCCCTTGCGTTTCTTCGCTCTTTGGCGAAGTTCAGCTTTCAAGTTGTCAATACGCTCTATGCAGCGTTGTAGGTCTTCCTCCGTCTTCAGAGTGGCCAGTAGGTCTACTTCCAGCCTCTTCTGCTGGAGTAGCTTGCGTACTTGGCCTCCTCTTTTGGTGTTCTTTGGCTTTGTAAATTTTGTGTTGCGGGCCCGGTACTCAGCTATTGTGAGTGGGCGCGGTCCATCGTTGGGATACAGCTCTAACGCTTCTTCTAGCGTCAGTGCATCGCTTCGCTTTGCGACAGGAGCAGATTCCGCAAAGGGAATATCTTCACCGTTGTTAATTCGTGGTTTTGTTTTTCTTGTTGGTTTTTTTTTTCGTTGTTTTCGTTTTTCTTTGTATTCAAACTTATGTGTTGATGCTGATGTTGATAGCTTTAAATGTTTAATGCTTACATAATTTTTCTTATTATTTTTTTTCCAGTAATTATTATTAAATTATTTACTTTCTGTTGTTTATGCTGGTTTCTGTTCTGTCTTGTTGTTGTTGCTACGATCTCTGCCAGTTGTTTCTCTTCTTGCCAGTAAGTTGCAGCATCATTTATATGTTGTCGCTTTTTCATATAAAATTATGTTATTATAATTTATATATTTTTGTGTGCAGCTCAGGTCCTGTCACAGTCGCCATGTAAAACCTCCATCGACCGGGTTCCATTGGGTTATAAATAAATAGATCGGACACGTCTGTGTCGTTTGATTGTAGTTTTAGGTTTGGTTCTTTATTCCAAATTATTCTAATTTTATGCGACTGCTACAAAAGAGAGGGAGAGTGTCAGTACATACATACATACTGTTGGAGCGCATGCATCAAAGTGCTTGGTCAACGGTCACACGCTGGCCTGGCTCTAGCTCATGTTACGTTTGTGCATACAGTGCTTATGTGAATATATGTATGTTCATTTACAGATGTACATACATATATGTTCATGCTTAATTGTATGTTTATGTGAATATGTTTATGTGAATACTTCAATGTATACACATGAACATATTCAAGTGCACAATTATATTTTAATGCGTATATGCGTATAATGCGGAATTCATATCCGTACAAGTGTATAAATTATTCCAATCGGTGTTAAGAAAGGCATTGTTAAGTGCGACAAAGTCAGTCTTCCGAAAACAGATATTTAAAAAGTTGGATGGAAACTATCCTCTGGTAACACCATTAGACTAGTTCTAGATACTTCACAAAAACTAGGATCAGAAGTAAAAATCTGGTCCAGAAATCTGCCAAACGGAATTCAGCTAAGCTAGCGAAAGCTCAGGCAAACCATCAATAAAATCGTGACACCCAGAGGGCAGCAACGTTTTGCTACCATTCAGTGGTGACCAAGTTATAGTGGTCATGTTAAAATCGACAAGGACAATTAAAGAGTCTTCGTCAGAAAGCAATTCAAGTATAAATTTAATAGATTCTAAGTGTAGTAAGTACAGCCATTCTGATTGGGGCTGAATGTAAAAACAAGTAACAAACATGGAAAACGAATAAAAGATGCTTTAACGCATAAAAATTCGATACTACACGAGACAGGTATCGTTATCAGACCCGATGATAGGGCGGAATCTACTGCAATAAGAATTCCACCACTCCACAGAGGGCGAAACGGCTGATTTAGCTCCGACTAATTCAAATTTAAAGTAAAACTTGGCGCCAAAATTGTTTTGGCAATCGATTACTAACATATTCAATAGTCCAAAAACATTAATCGATTCGATTTTCTACCAATATTTGAACAGCAATGAAGCTTTGAAGTCAGCATATGTTTCATCAGCTGTTGCCATCAGCTTTCCCGCCAATTCTGATGGCGTATTAAAAAATTTGTATAAATTAGTGTTATTGCTTTCAATTTAACTTTTTGCTGTAAATTAAAGGAAAAGGTATGTAGTTACTAACAAAATAAATGTTTGTGTCCTGTGATTGTGTTTCGTCCCAAAATGTAATATTTTCTTTGGTACTTATATGTGTCTTAACATTTACTAATAAATTGAACTTTAGTAGAGTATAACTTTTAAGGTCCGACTGGGTTCGGTATCAATGTTTTTTTTTAAAAATTAGTCTGTGTATTACGAAGTGACATTGTCCGCAATGAGCTGCATATATCCGCATATTATTTTAGACATAATTTTTTTAGCAACACTGTCAGTATGGCATACGGAGCCTGATGCTTTAAAAAAAACGTTTTGCGGTAGAGACGTATATATACACCAATATTATTGAAATTATTATTATTAAAACTAAATTCGACGAAAGCCAATGCGCGTACATTGCCATGAAAATTAAAAATTTCATAAAAAAATTGACATGGAAATGGAAAGAGAATCACCGAATTTGCAAAAATTTTGGGGTATACAACCAAGAGTGGTTAGATGACGATCTAGTATTGGTGGACCAAATTTCAAATGTTGGACGACCTAAACTCAGATTTGGAGATAGTCAGGGAAAAACAAAAAAAAAAAATTGTCGGACATTGTCAAGGGAATTCCGAGCAATGAGCTGGTCTCTGCGGCAAGTACTAGTTTGCACAATTGTGGAAAGCGAAGTGCATCTAAAGTGATTAATTTGTTAAGCTCTGATGAAAGTCTTCCCAAGAAAGTAATATCGTTCATACAATCCGATTATAAACAACCAATTAACTACACACCAGAGGAAGCCTTAGCCTTATATATTGATGGTGGTTTCACAAAGAAGGCTTACATGGACTTGCAGCGTGGTACCAGAAAGCGAAATGCAAATATATTTCCGACGTATGATGTATTGCGGTCTGCAAAAAAACTGTGCTATCCTAGTGGTCTAGAAGTAACTGATCATTCATTTGAGGTACCTTTAAAAAATTTAGTTGACCACACAGTATCCCGAATATATAAAGCACATTATAAAGATTTTCCAAGTATAGAGAATAACAATGGTTCGCAGCTAACTGCTATATATAAATGGGGCTGCGATCGAAGTAGTGGCCACTCAACTTATCGCCAAAATTTTAATGATTTAAACGCTTGTATGATCGATCAGCACATGTTTTCGGTGTACTTGGTACCATTGGAAATACTTCGTGGATCAGAAAAGTTTGGGAGAATGAGAAACCTTCATCCACTCGTTATTGCAGGCCATTAAAAGTGCTTTGTCGAAAGGAAACAGCAGATTTTGTTAATGATGTTGTAAATAATTTCAAAAGCCAAATAACAACAATGCAGCCAACTATTGTAGAAAGTTTTGAAGTACATCATCAATCTTATATGACCATGTTAGATGGAAAAGTATTCAGTGTTCTGGCGGAATCGTCATCTTCAGTTTGTGGAATATGTGGTACAAATCCAAAAAAAATGAATGATCTCAGTGATATTAAAAATTTACCATGCAAAGAAAATCTCTACGAATATGGTTTATCCAGTCTACATGCTTGGATTCGTTTCCTTGATTGCATTCTGCATATTAGCTATAGACTGATAATTAAAAATTGGCAAGTTCGAAGTACAGATAAATCAGCTGTTGATATTAGAAAACTGGAAATACAAAAGAATTTGCGAAAGGAGAAGGGTATATTTTTTGATATTCCCCAGCCAGGTGGCTCAGGCAATACAAATAACGGCAACACAGCGAGAAAGTTTTTTCATGATGCGAAATTAGCTGCCAAAATAACTGAAGTCAACTATCTTTTAATTTATCGATTTAGTGTAATCTTACGAACACTAGCATCCGGATGTGAAATTGATACACAGCCTTTAAACATTATGCATTTCAAACTGCAATATTATTTGTAGACAAGTACCCATGGTTTTATATGCCTTCATCTGTCCATAAAATTTTGATTCATGGTGCAGAAATTATAGAACACATTGCCCTTCCGATAGGTATGATGTCAGAAGAAGCTCTTGAGGCCAGGAATAAAGACCAGAGAAAGTTTCGATTAAACACACACGAAAAAATTCTCGCAGTAACACAATGGAAGACTTGGCTCACACACTTTTTATTTCATCGGACCCATTTATTACAATGTTAGCAAAATCCACAGTTAAATTTTCTAAAAAAGATCAGTTTTTTGATAAAGACATTATTAGTCTTATTTTAAGTAAAGACGCACAAGAAGAGTTATCAGATTGCACAACATCAGATACCGATTAGGAGTAAAATTTAAAAATTAAAAAAAAATATATATAAAATATTTTTGAAGTTGATTATATTTACTCTATATTGAATGATTAAATAAATGTATGTTTTAAGAAAGAAACATTTTTTTAAAGATACAAGCATATATTTTCTCGTTTTAACATAACTCTAGCTGAAAATGAGTACACATGCAAGAGAATATTAAATTTCCGATGAGCTTTTTTAATGATACATGTAGCTGTCCAATTTATTTGAATTTTTTTTTATATGTGTATATATCCTTTATAAGTAACAGCAAAAAAATGAAGTAAGTAAGTCGTCTCGCCGACTTAGGTATACCATACACCAAATATTTTAAATTTGTAATAACAAATGCATTTGCCTATTTTAAAAAAATTCTGTTCACATGCTTTTTACAAGCATATCTTAGTATCTCACTCACTCATGCATATGAGCACCTTAGCTCCACCACCCGCCAACGGCCAACTCCGGCCTTATGGAAAAACGTTTATATGCATAACTTGGCTATTTTTTGTCCGATTTTGATCAAATTTGGTATTTTGCTGGGTATTAGTATCAAATTCAAGTGTGCCAAATTTGATTCCACAAGATAAAAAATTACGGGAGATAATCGAGTTTTTCAAATTTTGGGGGCGGAAAGGGGCGTGGCAAAATCTTTATACATACAAAATGTGCGCATTTACTAAGCAAATATACATACCAAATACGGTGTCTCTAGCTACAATAGTTTTTAGATAAACGTTTTTTTTGAATTGCGGGGCGGAAAGGGGCGTGGAAAAATCTTTACACATACAAAATGTGCGCATTTACTAAGCAAATATACATTCCAAATACGGTGTCTCTAGCTACAATAGTTTTTGAGATAAACGTTTTTTTTTGAATTGCGGGGGCGGAAAGGGGCGTGGCAAAACTTTGAAATAAACTCGATCACTTTACATACTACATGAGCCTACATACCAAATTTGGTGGCTCTATCTCTTATAGTCTCTGAGATCTAGGCGTTCATACGGACGCACAGACGGACAGACGGACGGACGGACGGACGGACGGACGGACGGACAGACGGACATGGCTAGATCGACTCGGCTGTTGATACTGACAAGAATATAAATACTTTATGGGGTCGAAAAAGCTTCCTTCTGCCTGTTACATACATTTTGGCGACTTTAATATACCATTTCACCCTATGGGTGTATGGTATAAAAAAAAAAATTAAGTAAGTAAGTCGTCTCGCCGACTTAGGTATACCATACACCAGTAAAACAAATATTTCAAATTTGTAATAACAAATGCATTTTGCCTATTTCAAAAAAATTCTGTTCACATGCTTTTTACAAGCATATCTTAGTATCTCACTGACTCATGCATCTGAGCACCCTAGCGCCACCACCCGCCAACGGCCAACTCCGGCCTTATGGAAAAACGTTTATATGCATAACTTGGCCATTTTTTGTCCGATTTGGATCAAATTTGGTATTTTGCTGGGTATTAGTATCAAATTGTGTGCCAAATTTGATTCCACAAGGTAAAAAATTACGGGAGATAATCGAGTTTTTCAAATTTTGGGGGCGGAAAGGGGCGTGGCAAAATCTTTATACATACAAAATGTGCGCATTTACTAAGCAAATATACATACCAAATACGGTGTCTCTAGCTACAATAGTTTTTGAGATAAACGTTTTTTTTGAATTGCGGGGGCGGAAAGGGGCGTGGCAAAATCTTTATACATACAAAATGTGCGCATTTACTAAGCAAATATACATACCAAATACGGTGTCTCTAGCTACAATAGTTTTTAGATAAACGTTTTTTTTGAATTGCGGGGCGGAAAGGGGCGTGGAAAAATCTTTACACATACAAAATGTGCGCATTTACTAAGCAAATATACATTCCAAATACGGTGTCTCTAGCTACAATAGTTTTTGAGATAAACGTTTTTTTTGAATTGCGGGGGCGGAAAGGGGCGTGGCAAAACTTTGAAATAAACTCGATCACTTTACATACTACATGAGCCTACATACCAAATTTGGTGGCTCTATCTCTTATAGTCTCTGAGATCTAGGCGTTCATACGGACGCACAGACGGACAGACGGACGGACGGACGGACGGACGGACAGACGGACATGGCTAGATCGACTCGGCTGTTGATACTGACAAGAATATAAATACTTTATGGGGTCGAAAAAGCTTCCTTCTGCCTGTTACATACATTTTGGCGACTTTAATATACCATTTCACCCTATGGGTGTATGGTATAAAAAAAAAAATTAAGTAAGTAAGTCGTCTCGCCGACTTAGGTATACCATACACCAGTAAAACAAATATTTCAAATTTGTAATAACAAATGCATTTTGCCTATTTCAAAAAAATTCTGTTCACATGCTTTTTACAAGCATATCTTAGTATTTCACTGACTCATGCATCTGAGCACCCTAGCGCCACCACCCGCCAACGGCCAACTCCGGCCTTATGGAAAAACGTTCATATGCATAACTTGGCCATTTTTTGTCCGATTTGGATCAAATTTGGTATTTTGCTGGGTATTAGTATCAAATTGTGTGCCAAATTTGATTCCACAAGGTAAAAAATTACGGGAGATAATCGAGTTTTTCAAATTTTGGGGGCGGAAAGGGGCGTGGCAAAATCTTTATACATACAAAATGTGCGCATTTACTAAGCAAATATACATACCAAATACGGTGTCTCTAGCTACAATAGTTTTTGAGATAAACGTTTTTTTTGAATTGCGGGGGCGGAAAGGGGCGTGGCAAAATTTTGAAATAAACTCGATCACTCTACATACTACATGAGCCTACATACCAAATTTGGTGGCTCTATCTCTTATAGTCTCTGAGATCTAGGCGTTCATACGGACGGACAGACGGACAGACGGCCGGGCGGACTGACGGACATGGCTATATCAACTCGGCTGTTGATACTGATGAAGAATATATATATATATTTATGAGGTCGGAAAAGCTTCCTTCTGCCTGTTACATACATTTTGGCGACTTTAATATACCATTTCACCCTATGGGTGTATGGTATAAAAATTTTGAAAATGTGTAACGAAATTCCTTAAAATTGAGCGAAAACGACCAGACATCGAATAAAACAGGTTTACACTAACTTGGAACAAATAATAAAAACAAACATTTTCTTTGAATGAAAAAAATTTGGTTCATTAATTTTGATGTGTAATAAATTTATCTACAAAAAAAAAATATCCGTACAAAAATAGCATATTTTTGCAGAAGTTATTAATTAATCGCCGCTAAATCAGCCGTTTCGCCCACCTACAATCAGTATCGTCGTCCACGTCTAAAAATATGGAAATTAGAGGGTAAAACTGTGGCGTCAAAAATCGCATGTCTTAAATTTTTTTATAAAATGGTTGTCTGTTCAAAAAATAATTGCATAGTTGCCACTAATGCGGTTGACTCCCATGATTATATTCTTTGTTGGCTGTGTGACAATGCGGTTCACATTAAGTATGCAGGTTTCACAGGCAGAATCTAGGAGTCTATTGCTAAAGGTAATGGCTTGAAATATGGGTGTGATGCTTGGGGAAAGGTCGAGAATGAGATGCGCTCATTAATAAGGCGAACTAGAGATAGTTTTGACACTTTGAGGGCAGGTTTTAAGAAACTCCAAGCGGAATTTACTGCGGTGGAGACTCAGTTTAGAAGCTTATCGCATATGAATGAGTCCCCGAAACGTATAAGAACCAGTTCTTGGAGTGTTTCTTTATCTGTAGATCCGCCAGCGTCTCTTATCGTCCCCGACCGGCCTCATGCACCGTCATCATCCAATGTACAGCAATTGATATCGTGTAAGACCCCAGTGCTGATTAGTAAGGAGTTACCGGTATCACCTGGGAAAAAACGATGTCAATTGTGGTCTCCGAAGTGTCCAGGCAATTACCCATTCCAATGGAAATTGCCAATAGTTCTAAAAGTATCGAGGGCCCCGTGAACAAATTGGGTGATTTGTCCAACGTTGCTGCTGCGGCTGATGCTTCGGGACCGCGGCCCCTTTTGGCATACCACCAAAAAAACATATATTTATTTCTAGGCTAGACCCTGTTGTCACATCTGATGATGTAATAGTGTATATTCCGAAGAAAGTTAACGTCTCGAATATAAGGACATTTCGTCATTTAATATTAGTGTTTCTGCAAATATCTTCGACATTACATGTCGAGAAGATTTTTGGCCAAAGCATATAATAGTTAAGGAATATACTATGAGGAAGAAAAATCGGCAACCGATTCGCCTGCCAATTGCAACAACTAACACTATTCCTGGCACATCAGCGTCTGCTCTTGTGTCAAAAAAGTAGTTTCGTCCCTTAACGTGGGTTACCAGAACGTTAGAGGACTGAAATCTAAACTCCCTAATCTCTATGTAGAGTCTTTCTTTTGAACATAACATTTTTGCTTTTGCGGAGACGTGGCTAAAACTTGACATTGCTGATATTCAGACGTGACCGGATTTCTCGCGTAGGCGGTGGCGTTCTGATAGCTGTTGATGCTGCTGTAACAACTGCATTGTCCGGGTTCCATTGGGTAGGAAATAATAAGAGCAGACACGTCCGTGTCGTTTGATTGTAGTTTTAGGATTGTTTCTTTATTCCACATTATTCTTTTGCTTAAGCTAAGTTTACATACAAGTTACGAGTCTTAGGTACGGGTTCGGTCCATGGATACGAATCTGGTCCCTGCTTTGGAGCCAGTTCCAAGTCTATCATCAGTGTCTCCATGTCGGGGTGTGGCATTACCATGATCGTTCGGACACACATGGGAGATGACACACAAGACTCTTTCTTTAACCACTAGTTTACCATGAAACTAATTACACAGAAGCTTGGTTTAAAGTTATAAATCGTTTATTACTTGAATGTACCTCTGGTTCCGAGACCAGACTAACAAGGGGAACTTCAGGTATGCGAATCACCGATTTGGATGAATTTTGGATATGTTGTAGAATACCCCGTCATGTGAAGCTGTGTGAAATATTTCGGCGCACTATTCTATATTTTCCTTATAAATCGCGTTTAAAGTTATAGCTTCGGTGACTTATAGGTAAAACGCCAAGTGGACTTCAAGCATCTCGGTGGTGCAAGGGTTAGAGGTCCCGACTGAAGTTGACGAAACCCTGGTTTAAACCACGCCCAAAACTAGTTAGTTTTGGATTTTCATTTTTTTGCCTTTTTAATAATTATTTTTTTGAAAAGCAAAATACATACATGTACGTCATTTGATGATTTTTGATTGGATTAATTTTTTATGCTTTTACAAAAACATAAATGTAATAAATTCGAATATAGACGTAAAATACACTAATTAACTTCTGTCTTCACATTTTTATACCCTTGCAAAAAGGGTATATTAATTTTGGTCAGAAGTGTGCAACGCATAGAACGAAGCATCTCAGACCATATAAAGTATATATATTCTTGATCAGCACGACGAGACGAGTTCAAAGAGCCATGTCCGTCCGTCCGTCCGTCCGTCCGTCTGGATCAACGCGAACTCCTCCGAGACCGTAAGACCTACAGATGTGAAATTTTGCACGTAGGCTTGTATATACTGCAGGCGTTGTATATCTCGGATTTAGCCGGATCGGACCACTATATCATATAGCTCCCATACAAACATCAAAGTCACGAACAGTGACTTTCTCAATAACTTCATTAATTTTATAGCTATTGTCATAGTTGGTATTTGTCAGTTTTGTGTTCTTATTAATAATTGTGCCAAATATGATCGAGATCGGGTGACTATATCATATAGCTCCCATACAAACGGTAAAGTCACGAACAGTGATTTTCTTAATAACTTCGTTTCTTTTTAAGCTATTGTCGTGAAATTTAATATATGTTAGTTTATTGTAGCTATAAGCTACTGTGCCACATTTGGTCAAGATCGGGTGACTATTTCATATACCTCCCATAGGAACGATCGGTCGAAAACAGTGACTTTCATCAAAAAGTGCGTTATATCCTATGCTAAGATTGATGGCCGTTCTTTCGCAAATATTAGACTTTTTGGATGAAACGTTTTTACGCTTTGATGGCTATGGGTAAGAAAAGAATTACCAAAACAGTTGCAAGGGTATACAAACTTCGACGCGGTCGAAGTTAACCCCGGCCCTCTGGTTTGTTGTGATATATGTACATTGTACATACAGCATAAAAATATGAAATACATTTTTTTTTTTCAAATCTATGAACGTGCTAAAATGATGCTTTTGTCCAAAAATATACCAACTTTAAATCAATTTGAAAGAAACAAACCAAATAAAAATTTTGAAAAACTACCCTCTCATCTCATCTCATCATCAACTTTGAAGCGAACCTTGCATACTTGAGCATTCCCTTCAATATCAGGGATGACAAGTGGACAAGTGGTCTTCTCTTGATGAAATTTCTAGATTTTCTTCTATAAGCGTTGAGGAGTTTTGCATTCGCTTTATCATATTTTTAACCTGCCCGAAAAATACAGTTCGTAATGACGTGCTTATAGCTAATATTACCTCAAGCGTACAAGCTTTAACATATGCATATAATGTTACAAAAAGTTTCCAATTACAAATATTCAAAAAACCTATTTTGCTTTTTAAAAAAATAATTATTAAAAAGGCAAAAAAAATGAAAATCCAAAACTAACTAGTAAATATACCTCAAAAGGATGTTGAGCCGAAGTTCAGAGTAGGTTGCTCTTCCGGTGAAGACAGCAGAAACGAGTTGGTTACAAAGAATAGAAAAGTCGTTATGCTATGTGATAGGAAGTTAAAGTGCTTACTCTAGGTATAGGAAGTCATTAATAGAACAAGTGGACAGTGGGTTACAATGTACTTAAGGTTATGGGATGCGTGTGTTGTCAACGTGACTTTAAATGAGGGCGGGAAGTCATTCAGCAGTTTCGGGTATTGCGTCTTGTCTTGCTGCACCATAGTTGGTCGGGTTGTAGGGCATGGTTCTACTTAATCTGTAGTAATCTGACTTATGCGACAGCTACAAAAGAGAGGGAGAGTGTCAGTACATACATACATATTGTTGGAGCGCTTGCATCAAAGTGCTTGATCAGCGTTCACAAGCTGGCTTGGATCTAGCTCATGTTACGCTTGTGCATACATTGCTTATGTGAATATATGTATGTGCATATACAAATGTACATAAATATATGATCATGCTTAGCTGTATATTTATGTGAATATGTTTATGTGCATACATCAATGTATACATATAAACATATGTATACATATGTATATTTTAATGCGTATATGTATGTTTAGTTGTTTATACTTGCAACAAAGTGTTACAAGTTGAGCTCATTGTATCAAATGATTATTTGTATACACTTACCCTTTTTAGAGAATAGCCCTAATATTATAGAGTTATTATAATAATTATTGATAATTGGGTAAAGGTAAAATAAAGGTAAGGTAAAGGTGTATCTTAGGAAAATTGTTTTTTTTTTTTTTTTTTGTTTAGTTTGTGTCTGGACAGACAAATTTTCTTTCTTTTTATATATTTTAGATGAATTAATTATAGTAGCTGAATCCATAAAAATTTTTATATGCATTTTTTTTTGTTTTTTTTTTTAAATTATTTTTGAAGATTTTTAATCTCTCCTTATGTACTGTTTGTACCTTATTTTTATGGTTTTTAATTTTAATGTTGTTATTTTTTGCTATTTCTATAACCTCGAATGGTCCTAAGTAGGCTGAATTGAGCTTATCGCCAGTTTCATTTTTTAAGAAACTTTCTCCTATTTCTATTTTAGAGTCTACTGATTTACGGTCATATATAGTTTGTTTTTCTAGCTCTATTACATGCTAGTTCTAATCTAAACTTAACTTCTTTAGCATAATCATCTACGTTATATAAAGGTTCTATTCTATCTATGCTATTAAAATGAATTGGTAAATTGTTTTGTTTACCAAATACAAGTTCATAGGGACAGTATTTATGTGTTACAGATGGGGTTGTGTTAAAACAATACACAAAATATTGTAACCATATAGCCCAATCAGTTTTATCTACTGAAATATATAAACGAATGTACTCATTGAATGTCCTATGACTTCTTTCAACGATAACTAAGATCTGTAGTAGACGTAATATTGTCTATTTTTAAATATTTGCACAAGTCATTTATTATTGAATTTTTATATTCTGTTCCCATGTCCGTAATGAACGTCTTCATTGGACCGTACTTCAGAGTAAAGTATTCAAATATGGCTTTTGCTATTGCTACTAATTGCTACTAAATACTTTGCCAGGTCACATATTAATGTGATTGCGTATTCATTTCCATTTTCCGAATGTGGTAGTGGACCGATCGTGTCTACTAAGTATCACTCTGTCAAAAGCATATGGTGGGGTTTTCGGTTACAATCATAGGTGATCCTGTATGTTTCGTCGTTTTTGACGTCAGGCATTTTGGACATTTATTAATGTAGGTAGGTACTTTTTTACATATTTAATCATGTTTTTTCAATAATACCGTCTCTTTATTTTTGCAATTGTTTTATTTATGCCTGTATGACCTCATTGAATTGGATCGTCATGGAATGTAGACAATATAGCTTCTTTTTCTTTCTCATTATTTATTTGGGTCACCGCCTTGAGTAGCGCTACTCTTAACAATTGTAAAATTTTGTTGCCCATATTTTTTAAATATTCTATTGAAATAGTTTGAAAGATCTTTTCGCTCGGTGCCACTTTGACTTGGCTGATACTAAGTACCGGCTTCTTTTTCGAGCCTTTGAAAAAACAGACCGAAGTCGAGAATTCCATTGGTATACATATCGCAAAAGTCAATTCTTGCTAAAACTTTCTTACCATGTTTGAATGTGGTCGAAGAATCAGTTATTCGCAAGGTCACTACTTTTCGTACTTCGTCATTTACAATAACGTCATATACGTTGGGCTTGGAAGCTTTTTGAAGATTTTGCCTTGGCAATAGTTCTTGTTTATTTTCTGCGCAGAAATTGTTTTGTCTACTTTGGTGCCTGGTAGTGACTTTCAGGACTTTTTTGTTCATGTCAATTAGATCGGATATTGTTATCCTTGATAGGGCGTCTGCCACAAAATTATCTTTCCCTCTCAGATACTTACAGTGAAATCATATTCTTCTAATTGGAGTCGCATGCGTTAATTTTGAACTTGGGTTTACCATAGAAAATAAATAAGTCAAAAATCTGTGATCAGTTCTAACTGTAAAATGTTTGCCATATATATGTGTGTTTGCTTGTGATTATGCAAAATTCTTTGCTAAAATCTGGGTACTGTAATAAATTTGGTTCAAGAAGTTTCTTTTTAGATACTGGAATGCTTTTTTACACTCTGTTGTCCATTCAAATGGGACATTCTTTTTACATAATCTTGTTATGTGCCATGAATAGTCGGCGAAACTTTTTATAAAACGTCTATAATCATTGCAGAATGCAACGAATAAGATTCCATTATCTGTGCACCTGTGACCTGAAAAGGTCACTTCGTGCATAAAAAATGAACATTTTTCTGGGTGTAATTTGAGATTGTGTTTTCTGCAAAGTTTGAAGGTTGTCAGGACAACAAATAACGATTAAATCATCCATATAAAGGAAGGCTGCGAAGGCTCAAGGCCTGAGAATTCTATTGTCATCATTCTCTGAAATGAATTAAACGATATTTTTAAACCAAATGGTAATCGCGTGAAGCGATATGAACCATTGCTTGTTGAAAAAGACGTAATATATCTTAAGATTTCCCAAAGTTCAATTTGATGGAAACCTGACATTAAACCAAGGCATAAAAAATATTTAGCTCGACCCAATTGGTCAAGAATATCGTCAATTCTAGGGATTTCTTTGGGACTAATAAGAGAGGTCTATTGTAGGGTGAAACAAACGGTTCAACAATATTTTGTTCAATTAACTTTCCAACTTGACGCTTGATTTCTTCGATTTGGCTATGCGGACATCGATAATTTTTTACATATACTGGTCCATCATCCTTAAGTCTTAATTGTTGCTTATAAAAGTTATTTGTAGTGATTGGTTCGGTTTCAAGTCCGAACACATCGCTATACTGGGTGCATATTTCTTTAAGTTGTTTTTTAAACAATGGTGGAAATTTTTCTTTAATTTATTAAAAGTGGTTTTGAACCACCTCGTAGCTCGAAAGTGATTCAAATTTTAAGTTATTGTTGCCTACCATTTGGCATGTGTCTGTTGTATTTAGGAATCGGACAACAGCATTCTGGGCTGTCGCAATCGTGTTTGCGACATAAGCACCCGGTTTAATTTCCTGATTGGGAATTAAAATCTTTTCTTCTGCTGAAGACAACTCTATTTTGCGTATCACTTGAGAACTTGCTGGTAGAAGTGTTGAATTAGTACCAGAACTAAATTTTATTGGAACATAGATAGGATACGTTAGATTTTGTGGTCTAATTATTTACCAATCCTCGAAACTATTGTAATCCAATTGGCAATTAAATCGTTTCATGAAAACTATAGGACTAGGCAACTCTCTTCAAAACTTCTTGTGTCGCAACGAAATTAATGTCGTTCTAATTTATATGCATCCAAAACGCCATCATTCGAAAGCTCAAGCTTCTTCTTAGATATTTGCCTGTCTGATCATAACTTAACTATACACAAAACTAATGAATTTGTCAACTGTTTAAAATGCTTGGATTTTGACCACCGTACAATTGTAACAATTGTATCTTGCCAAAATAGAGACGATTGTTTCCTTATAAATGAATGACGACAACTTATAACGCAATTTTAAAAGGAATAACTGGGTCTTATTTAAGAATAAATGATCGTCCTCGCTTCAAAAAGAAATACCTGCCCCCAATGATTATAATTTATTTAATACCGAAATAGACAATTACTTACTGAAGTTAGAAAAAACCTTTCAACGGCAATTAATAAAAGTGTGGCAAAGTATAACAATATACATACACTACTCACACTTACATACTCATTAAAAGTAGGGAATGTGGATTCTAGAACACACAGACCGTGGATCTATGTTTTGTTTGGTTTTAAGCAATAATTTATTTTATTTTTATTTTTTTTATTTATTTATTTACGTCAACTAAATCAGCAGTCGACGAAAAAGCTTAAGCTAAAATACAGATAATAATTAATACACGAAGGTAGCTTAACTTTATGTACAACTAAACATCCCCGAACCGGTGGAGGTGTTTTATTTGCAACAAGGTGCCAGCTATGTCCCGATGCACACGGTAGTTAGAAATATCCGAATGTGGTCAGGGATGAGTTGCAGCCAATCCAATATCCAGTCCTGAATATTTTCAGTGGTTTTGCTGTAGATAATTAAAAAGTATAGCGCGAAGAGAAGTGACAGATAGATGAGGCGAAATAAGGTAAGAAAGGCTGTTAAAAGATTGGCAAAGAACACGAAAAGGTTCGTGAAGAGAATAGTTAGTCGGACATCTACTAAGGTGAAGAGGAAAAAAGTTTCTGGTCCGACGTGAGGGCGAGCAATATTCTAGAGTAGGGCGAACTAACGAAGTGTATAAAACCTTTGTTACATAGGTATCATCAAATTCTTTGGCCCAACGTTTTATGAACATTAAATGAAAGTTGTGGGTCAAAAATAACGCCTAAGTCTTTGAATGATGGTACGCAATCTAACAGAACAGACTTAATAGAGTAATGAGCTAGGAACGGCGACAAACGACTGAAAGTCATAAAAGAGCACTTAGAGGCATTAAGGTGTAATTTATTAACGTGGCACCAATCACAGAACGCATCGAGATCTGATTGCAAGTACTGTTGGAAAGAAGGATCATTATATGAATAACAAATCTTGACGTCATCCGCAAACATGAGCACGCGTAAATAAGCCAAGGCCAAAGGCAAATCATAAACAAGGTAAAAAACAGTGGGCCCAGATGACTCCCTTGGGAGACATCTGACGTAACTCGAACAGTTTTAGATATCGAGGAACGAAAAGACACCTTTTGGGTTCTGCCAATAAAATACGACTTTAACCAAGCCAATAGTTTCGGGCAAAAACCCATGATGTTAAGTTTCATGAGAAGCATAGAATGATCAACCGTATCGAAAGCCTTACTAAAGTCAGTATAAATAACATCAGTTTGACACTTTTTACGGAACCATGGTCTACAAGGGTAGTCAATTCTAAAAGGTTGGTAAGCGACGAACGACCTTTCATGAAGCCATGCTGACAAGGAGAAATAGTGGATCTGGATAGGTGTTGAAGGGAAGACGTAATAATTTTCTCAAACAGCTTAGGTATTGCCGAAAGTTTGGCAATGCCACGGTAGTTAGAAATATCCGATTTGCTACCCTTTTTAAAAAGCGGAATAATCAAAGACTCCTTCCAAATATCAGGAAAGCTACAAGTCTCACTCGATATAAAGAATAACCGAGATAAAGGCTTAGATAGGGAAATCGACCACATTTTAAGGATGCAACTAGGTATATTATTAATCCCGGGTACGAAGGAAGACGTCATAGATGACAAGCTAGAGATAATACAGTCTTCAGTAATACTAGGAAAAAACAAACAATTTAAATGTGGAATTGAGAAAGGATAGGGTGTGGGATCCGAAGCAGTAGTAGAATAAGTCGACTGAAAGAATTTAGCAAATATCCAAAACAGAGGAGTTAAACCAAGTTTCAGAGAAAGCTAATATGACAGCCGAAAAGGTTTGGCTATCACAGAACAGTTTCGAGAGCTTGGTAAGAAGTCCTCTTACATTTTGATAATGAGTGCAAAGACAAGAAGTTATTAGTTTTTTGATGCATAAGATAAATTAGAAAGGTGGACAGGCAAAGGACGGGAGCGCTTATTGGGCGCAAACTCATGTACAACTAGGCCCTCTGGCCAAAAGTTAGGGTCAACCATAGCTGAGAAATACTCATTTGGTACTGTAATTTTAAAAGAGGAGATTTCGCGAGGCCTAGAAAACTTAAACTTTTGAATTAAAACCTTAGCAGGGCATATATTACCAATGTAAGCTGCCACAGACGACTCAGAAGTATCTGGAGCAAGCCTAGAGATAAATAATTGTTTGCGATGAGGCACTACAGTTAGTGGAGGCGGATTGGGATCCGCAAGTGATTGAGAACCAGCATGATCCTGTAATTGATCAGAGTTCCCGTGAGGGAAAGATTGATGCACACCAGGGCTTGTAATGGGTACTTCAATCTGAAGAAGAAGAAGGTGTAGGCGAAAGTAAAATGGGAGAAGATGTAATAGAGAGTGCGGGCGACTGCTTATGAGGCAACTCATGGGTACATTTCTTGGGCAATTCCTTAGAAGGTGGATCAAACTTGAATTGCGACAGTTAATGTATGCTAGAGTCACACTCCTTAGACAGCTGTTGTGCCATTTTATTTAAAGAAAGAAACTTTAAACGAAGATCCCTATACATTCGGCTAAAATCAAGCTGCTGGCTGGCACAAGATGGGCAAGTCCAGCGCATTAAGCCAAGCTCAGGCTTAGACACAGACAAACCAAAAAATTTGTCATAGTCGCGGCCGTTGAGGCCAGGACATTTTAAGTGAATAAGATTATCACAGAGCCAACAAAATATTGCTCTATACTGATCATCAAAACGATCAGAATGCTTGCAAGTAGGTAGACAACAAGCCATTGAAAAGCCAAAAGAAACACAGTGCAAAAAAAATATATAGAAACATTTAAATAAACAGCACAAAGATAATTATCTATAAAGAATCAATAATTACAAATAAAACAAAGAGACAGCTAGAGTACACAGCACAAGAGAGAGTGCAAGAACAGTTATAAGACGAGCTTTGAGAGGCGGCCTTACAAAAGTGATTACGCGGGAGAGAAGCTGAGCACAAGCACAAAGCAGAGAGAACAACAAAACCACTAGCACTGATGGTATGATGGGGGCGATGAGGGGCAACTGCAGAAGCAATGACGAGAGAGAACAATAATAAAAAAAAAAAAATTTAAATGCACCAAACACTAATCACGAAAATGAAAAATAAAAATGAAGTAAGTAAGTCGTCTCGCCGACTTAGGTATACCATACTCCAGCAAAACAAATATTTCAAATTTGTAATAACAAATGCATTTGCCATTTTAAAAAAATTCTGTTCACATGCTTTTTTGTAAAATACGCTTGTGCGTATCTTAGTATCTTACTCACTCATGCATATGAGCACCCTAGCGCCACCACCCGCCAACGGCCAACTCCGGCCTTATGGAAAAACGTTTATATGCATAACTTGGCTATTTTTTTTCCGATTTTGATCAAATTTGGTATTTTGCTGGGTATTAGTATCAATTTCAAGTGTGCCAAAATTTACCACAAGGTAAAAAATTACGGGAGATAATAGAGTTTTTCAAATTTCGGGAGCGGAAAGGGTCGTGTCAAAATCTTTATAATTACAAAATGAGCGCATTTACTAAGCAAATATACATACCAAATATGGTGTCTCTAGCTGCAATAGTTTTTGAGATAAACGTTTTTTTTGAACTGCGGTAGCGGAAAGGGGAGTGGCAAACATTTGAAATAAACTTGATCACTCTACGACCAACACGATGCGCCTATATACCAAATTTGGTGGCTCTATCTCTTATAGTCTCCAAGATCTACGCGTTCATACGGACGGACGGACGGACGGACGGACGGACGGACAGACGGACGGACATACGGACATGGCATAGTCAAGTCGCGAACCAGTTTTTTTAAATCTTTTAAAATATCTCGATTTAATGTTACGGAGATTAGAGAGCCTACGTGTAAACCAGACTGGCGCACTGGTGACGGTAGAGACATTCACTTAGGGAACGCATTTATCAATTAGAGAATTAAGAGCAGAGTAGAAAAAATTCACTGCACAATCTATATCACAATCTATATCAAATAGAAATGACCAATCAAAAGAGAAGATAAGGCTGTTAAGAAGATTGAAATTTGTTTTACGAAAACATCTACGACGAGAATTTGAGATGTTATTAAATGAATTAGTAACGGAATTGTAAAAAATAGTAACTTCAAGGGTATGGGTGATAAGGATCTTCAGGCTTCACTAGGGGCTGTGTTTGTGATACAGCACTAACAGTGGGATCCGAGACAAAAACAAGAACAAGGATTCTTTCAGAAGAGTTAAGAAAAAAATTCAATTGATATAGCGGACATTCAAGTAAGCTATCAAGGATAACATATTGAGATGAAGGAATTAAGAAAGCTAGATTGTTACGAACAAGCCAAGAAATATTAGGCAAGTTAAAATCACCTAAAACTATAAAAAAATCACGATCATTAAGACGACCAAAAATAGTTCGCAAAGCATCAGCATGGTGCATGTAGATCATGATATAAGAAGCTGGAGGAATATATGAACAAGAGATATATAAGCTAATGTTGGAATATGTAACTTCGACACAAATGAACTCAACACCTAAGGGGAGATCAATCGGCACAATATTGAACACAGATTCGAGTTGACAGCAATGAGTACTCCACTGCCAAGACGACACGATCAAGCCTTTAAGAAATAAAATTATTAGAAAGAATTTCATTATCCAAAACAGAGGAGTTAGGCCAAGTTTCAGAGAAAGCTAATATGTCAGCCAAAAAGGTTTGGCTATCACAGATCAGTTTCGAGAGCTTGGTAAGAAGTCCACTTACATTTTGATAAAGAATGCATAGACAAGACGTTATTAGTTTTCTGAAGCAGAAGATAAATTAGAAAGGTGGACAGGCAAAGGACGGGAGCCCTTATTGGGCGCAAACTCATGTACAACTAGGCCCTCTGGCCAAAAGTTAGGGTCAACCATAGCTGAGAAATACTCATTTGGTACTGTAATTTTAAAAGAGGAGCATAAAGAGAGACAAGAAGATGGTGTAGGCGAAAGTAAAATGGGAGAAGATGTAATAGAGAGTGCGGGCGACTGCTTATGAGGCAACTCATGGGTACATTTCTTGGGCAATTTCTTAGAAGGTGGATCAAACTTGAATTGCGACAGTAAACGTATGCTAGAGTCACACTCGTTAGACAGCTGTTTGGCCATTTTATTTAAATAAAGAAACCTGCTCACCTTTTTGTGTTGCCTTTGAAATAATCTTCTTTTGGAAGATTGACCTCGAGCCGGCTAAACTGCAAGGTTTGATTTAAATTTCAATAGGTCGTAATCTAACCAGATAACACCAACGGAAGGCACGCCGTTACTTTGGAATTTTTATTCCAAAAAAAACCTCGAGCCGGCTAAACTGCAAGGTTTAAAGAAAGAAACTTTAAACGAAGATCCCCATACATCATAAAATCAAGCTGCTGGCTGGCACAAGATGGGCAAGTCCAGCGCATTAAGCCAAGCTCAGGCTTAGACACAGACAAACCAAAAAATTTGTCATAGTCGCGGCCGTTGAGACCAGCACATTTTAAGTGAATAAGATTATCACAGAGCCAACAAGATAATGCTCTATACTGATCATCAAAACGATCAGAATGCTTGCAAGTAGGTAGACAACAAGCCATTGAAAAGCCAAAAGAAACACAGTGCAAAAAAAATATATGGAAAAATTTAAATAAACAGCACAAAGATAATTATCTATAAAGAATCAGTAATTACAAATAAAACAAAGAGACAGCTAGAGTACACAGCACAAGAGAGAGTGCAAGAACAGTTATAAGACGAGCTTTGAGAGGCGGCCTTACAAAAGTGATTACGCGGGAGAGAAGCTGAGCACAAGCACAAAGCAGAGAGAACAACAAAACCACTAGCACTGATGGTATGATGGGGGCGATGAGGGGCAACTGCAGAAGCAATGACGAGAGAGAACAATAATAAAAAAAAAAATTTAAATGCACCAAACACTAATCACGAAAATGAAAAATAAAAATGAAGTAAGTAAGTCGTCTCGCCGACTTAGGTATACCATACACCAGCAAAACAAATATTTCAAATTTGTAATAACAAATGCATTTGCCATTTTAAAAAAATTCTGTTCACATGCTTTTTACAAGCATATCTTAGTATCTCACTCATTCATGCATATGAGCACCCTAGCGCCACCACCCGCCAACGGCCAATTTCGGCCTTATGGAAAAACGTTTATATGCATAACTTGGCTATTTTTTTTTTCCGATTTTGATCAAATTTGGTATTTTGCTGGGTATTAGTATCAATTTCAAGTGTGCCAAAATTGATTCCACAAGGTAAAAAATAGAGATAATAGAGTTTTTCAAATTTCGGGAGCGAAAAGGGGCGTGGCAAAATCTTTATAATTACAAAATCAGCGCATTTACTAAGCAAATGTACATACCAAATATGGTGTCTCTAGCTGCAATGGTTTTTGAGATAAACGTTTTTTTTTGAATTGCGGAAAGGGCAGTGGCAAACATTTGAAATAAACTTGATCACTCTACGACCAACACGATGCGCCTACATACCAAATTTGGTGGCTCTATCTCTTATAGTCTCCAAGATCTACGCGTTCATACGGACGGACGGACGGACGGACAGACGGACGGACAGACGGACGGACAGACAAACATGGCATAGTCAAGTCGCGAACCAGTTTTTTTAAATCTTTTAAAATATCTCGATTTAATGTTACGGAGATTAGAGAGCCTACGTGTAAACCAGACTGGCGCACTGGTGACGGTAGAGACATTCACATAAGGAACGCATTTATCAATTAGAGAATTAAGAGCAGAGTAGAAAAAATTCACTGCACAATCTATATCACAGCACTCAAATAGAAATGACCAATCAAAATATGGGTGATAAGGATCTTCAGGCTTCACTAGGGGCTGTGTTTGTGATACAGCACTAACAGTGGGATCCGAGACAAAAACAAGATCAAGGATTCTTTCAGAAGAGTTAAGAAAAGAATTCAGTTGATATAGCGGACATTCAAGTAAGCTATCAAGGATAACATATTGAGATGAAGGAATTAAGAAAGATAGATTGTTACGAACAAGCCAAGAAATATTAGGCAAGTTAAAGTCACCTAAAACTATAAGAAAATCACGATCATTAAGACGACTAAAAATAGTTCGCAAAGCATCAGCATGGTGCATGTAGATCATGATATAAGAAGCTGGAGGAATATATGAACAAGAGATATATAAGCTAATGTTGGAATATGTAACTTCGACACAAATGAACTCAACACCTAAGGGGAGATCAATCGGCACAACACTTGAACACAGATTCGAGTTGACAGCAATGAGTACTCCACTGCCAAGACGACACGATCAAGCCTTTAAGAAATAAAATTATTAGAAAGAATTTCATTATCCAAAACAGAGGAGTTAAGCCAAGTTTCAGAGAAAGCTAATATGTCAGCCAAAAAGGTTTGGCTATCACAGATCAGTTTCGAGAGCTTGGTAAGAAGTCCTCTTACATTTTGACAAAGAATGCATAGACAAGACGTTATTAGTTTTTTGAAGCAGAAGATAAATTAGAAAGGTGGACAGGCAAAGGACGGGAGCCCTTATTGGGCGCAAACTCATGTACAACTAGGCCCTCTGGCCAAAAGTTAGGGTCAACCATAGCTGAGAAATACTCATTTGGTACTGTAATTTTAAAAGAGGAGCATAAAGAGGGACAAGAAGATGGTGTAGGCGAAAGTAAAATGGGAGAAGATGTAATAGAGAGTGCGGGCGACTGCTTATGAGGCAACTCATGGGTACATTTCTTGGGCAATTTCTTAGAAGGTGGATCAAACTTGAATTGCGACAGTAAACGTATGCTAGAGTCACACTCGTTAGACAGCTGTTTGGCCATTTTATTTAAATAAAGAAACCTGCTCACCTTTTTGTGTTGCCTTTGAAATAATCTTCTTTTGGAAGATTGACCTCGAGCCGGCTAAACTGCAAGGTTTGATTTAAATTTCAATAGGTCGTAATCTAACCAGATAACACCAACGGAAGGCACGCCGTTACTTTGGAATTTTTATTCCAAAAAAAAAACCTCGAGCCGGCTAAACTGCAAGGTTTAAAGAAAGAAACTTTAAACGAAGATCCCCATACATCATAAAATCAAGCTGCTGGCTGGCACAAGATGGGCAAGTCCAGCGCATTAAGCCAAGCTCAGGCTTAGACACAGACAAACCAAAAAATTTGTCATAGTCGCGGCCGTTGAGACCAGCACATTTTAAGTGAATAAGATTATCACAGAGCCAACAAGATAATGCTCTATACTGATCATCAAAACGATCAGAATGCTTGCAAGTAGGTAGACAACAAGCCATTGAAAAGCCAAAAGAAACACAGTGCAAAAAAAATATATGGAAAAATTTAAATAAACAGCACAAAGATAATTATCTATAAAGAATCAATAATTACAAATAAAACAAAGAGACAGCTAGAGTACACAGCACAAGAGAGAGTGCAAGAACAGTTATAAGACGAGCTTTGAGAGGCGGCCTTACAAAAGTGATTACGCGGGAGAGAAGCTGAGCACAAGCACAAAGCAGAGAGAACAACAAAACCACTAGCACTGATGGTATGATGGGGGCGATGAGGGGCAACTGCAGAAGCAATGACGAGAGAGAACAATAATAAAAAAAAAAAAATTTAAATGCACCAAACACTAATCACGAAAATGAAAAATAAAAATGAAGTAAGTAAGTCGTCTCGCCGACTTAGGTATACCATACTCCAGCAAAACAAATATTTCAAATTTGTAATAACAAATGCATTTGCCATTTTAAAAAAATTCTGTTCACATGCTTTTTTTGTAAAATACGCTTGTGCGTATCTTAGTATCTTACTCACTCATGCATATGAGCACCCTAGCGCCACCACCCGCCAACGGCCAACTCCGGCCTTATGGAAAAACGTTTATATGCATAACTTGGCTATTTTTTTTCCGATTTTGATCAAATTTGGTATTTTGCTGGGTATTAGTATCAATTTCAAGTGTGCCAAAATTTACCACAAGGTAAAAAATTACGCGAGATAATAGAGTTTTTCAAATTTCGGGAGCGGAAAGGGTCGTGTCAAAATCTTTATAATTACAAAATGAGCGCATTTACTAAGCAAATATACATACCAAATATGGTGTCTCTAGCTGCAATAGTTTTTGAGATAAACGTTTTTTTTGAACTGCGGTAGCGGAAAGGGGAGTGGCAAACATTTGAAATAAACTTGATCACTCTACGACCAACACGATGCGCCTATATACCAAATTTGGTGGCTCTATCTCTTATAGTCTCCAAGATCTACGCGTTCATACGGACGGACGGACGGACGGACAGACGGACGGACAGACGGACGGACAGACAAACATGGCATAGTCAAGTCGCGAACCAGTTTTTTTAAATCTTTTAAAATATCTCGATTTAATGTTACGGAGATTAGAGAGCCTACGTGTAAACCAGACTGGCGCACTGGTGACGGTAGAGACATTCACTTAGGGAACGCATTTATCAATTAGAGAATTAAGAGCAGAGTAGAAAAAATTCACTGCACAATCTATATCTCAATCTATATCAAATAGAAATGACCAATCAAAAGAGAAGATAAGGCTGTTAAGAAGATTGAAATTTGTTTTACGAAAACATCTACGACGAGAATTTGAGATGTTATTAAATGAATTAGTAACGGAATTGTAAAAAATAGTAACTTCAAGGGTATGGGTGATAAGGATCTTCAGGCTTCACTAGGGGCTGTGTTTGTGATACAGCACTAACAGTGGGATCCGAGACAAAAACAAGAACAAGGATTCTTTCAGAAGAGTTAAGAAAAGAATTCAATTGATATAGCGGACATTCAAGTAAGCTATCAAGGATAACATATTGAGATGAAGGAATTAAGAAAGCTAGATTGTTACGAACAAGCCAAGAAATATTAGGCAAGTTAAAATCACCTAAAACTATAAAAAAATCACGATCATTAAGACGACCAAAAATAGTTCGCAAAGCATCAGCATGGTGCATGTAGATCATGATATAAGAAGCTGGAGGAATATATGAACAAGAGATATATAAGCTAATGTTGGAATATGTAACTTCGACACAAATGAACTCAACACCTAAGGGGAGATCAATCGGCACAATATTGAACACAGATTCGAGTTGACAGCAATGAGTACTCCACTGCCAAGACGACACGATCAAGCCTTTAAGAAATAAAATTATTAGAAAGAATTTCATTATCCAAAACAGAGGAGTTAGGCCAAGTTTCAGAGAAAGCTAATATGTCAGCCAAAAAGGTTTGGCTATCACAGATCAGTTTCGAGAGCTTGGTAAGAAGTCCACTTACATTTTGATAAAGAATGCATAGACAAGACGTTATTAGTTTTCTGAAGCAGAAGATAAATTAGAAAGGTGGACAGGCAAAGGACGGGAGCCCTTATTGGGCGCAAACTCATGTACAACTAGGCCCTCTGGCCAAAAGTTAGGGTCAACCATAGCTGAGAAATACTCATTTGGTACTGTAATTTTAAAAGAGGAGCATAAAGAGAGACAAGAAGATGGTGTAGGCGAAAGTAAAATGGGAGAAGATGTAATAGAGAGTGCGGGCGACTGCTTATGAGGCAACTCATGGGTACATTTCTTGGGCAATTTCTTAGAAGGTGGATCAAACTTGAATTGCGACAGTAAACGTATGCTAGAGTCACACTCGTTAGACAGCTGTTTGGCCATTTTATTTAAATAAAGAAACCTGCTCACCTTTTTGTGTTGCCTTTGAAATAATCTTCTTTTGGAAGATTGACCTCGAGCCGGCTAAACTGCAAGGTTTGATTTAAATTTCAATAGGTCGTAATCTAACCAGATAACACCAACGGAAGGCACGCCGTTACTTTGGAATTTTTATTCCAAAAAAAAACCTCGAGCCGGCTAAACTGCAAGGTTTAAAGAAAGAAACTTTAAACGAAGATCCCCATACATCATAAAATCAAGCTGCTGGCTGGCACAAGATGGGCAAGTCCAGCGCATTAAGCCAAGCTCAGGCTTAGACACAGACAAACCAAAAAATTTGTCATAGTCGCGGCCGTTGAGACCAGCACATTTTAAGTGAATAAGATTATCACAGAGCCAACAAGATAATGCTCTATACTGATCATCAAAACGATCAGAATGCTTGCAAGTAGGTAGACAACAAGCCATTGAAAAGCCAAAAGAAACACAGTGCAAAAAAAATATATGGAAAAATTTAAATAAACAGCACAAAGATAATTATCTATAAAGAATCAGTAATTACAAATAAAACAAAGAGACAGCTAGAGTACACAGCACAAGAGAGAGTGCAAGAACAGTTATAAGACGAGCTTTGAGAGGCGGCCTTACAAAAGTGATTACGCGGGAGAGAAGCTGAGCACAAGCACAAAGCAGAGAGAACAACAAAACCACTAGCACTGATGGTATGATGGGGGCGATGAGGGGCAACTGCAGAAGCAATGACGAGAGAGAACAATAATAAAAAAAAAAATTTAAATGCACCAAACACTAATCACGAAAATGAAAAATAAAAATGAAGTAAGTAAGTCGTCTCGCCGACTTAGGTATACCATACACCAGCAAAACAAATATTTCAAATTTGTAATAACAAATGCATTTGCCATTTTAAAAAATTCTGTTCACATGCTTTTTACAAGCATATCTTAGTATCTCACTCATTCATGCATATGAGCACCCTAGCGCCACCACCCGCCAACGGCCAATTTCGGCCTTATGGAAAAACGTTTATATGCATAACTTGGCTATTTTTTTTTCCGATTTTGATCAAATTTGGTATTTTGCTGGGTATTAGTATCAATTTCAAGTGTGCCAAAATTGATTCCACAAGGTAAAAAATTACGGGAGATAATAGAGTTTTTCAAATTTCGGGAGCGAAAAGGGGCGTGGCAAAATCTTTATAATTACAAAATCAGCGCATTTACTAAGCAAATGTACATACCAAATATGGTGTCTCTAGCTGCAATGGTTTTTGAGATAAACGTTTTTTTTGAATTGCGGAAAGGGCAGTGGCAAACATTTGAAATAAACTTGATCACTCTACGACCAACACGATGCGCCTACATACCAAATTTGGTGGCTCTATCTCTTATAGTCTCCAAGATCTACGCGTTCATACGGACGGACGGACGGACGGACAGACGGACAGACGGACGGACAGACGGACGGACAGACAAACATGGCATAGTCAAGTCGCGAACCAGTTTTTTTAAATCTTTTAAAATATCTCGATTTAATGTTACGGAGATTAGAGAGCCTACGTGTAAACCAGACTGGCGCACTGGTGACGGTAGAGACATTCACATAAGGAACGCATTTATCAATTAGAGAATTAAGAGCAGAGTAGAAAAAATTCACTGCACAATCTATATCACAGCACTCAAATAGAAATGACCAATCAAAATATGGGTGATAAGGATCTTCAGGCTTCACTAGGGGCTGTGTTTGTGATACAGCACTAACAGTGGGATCCGAGACAAAAACAAGAACAAGGATTCTTTCAGAAGAGTTAAGAAAAGAATTCAATTGATATAGCGGACATTCAAGTAAGCTATCAAGGATAATATATTGAGATGAAGGAATTAAGAAAGATAGATTGTTACGAACAAGCCAAGAAATATTAGGCAAGTTAAAGTCACCTAAAACTATAAGAAAATCACGATCATTAAGACGACTAAAAATAGTTCGCAAAGCATCAGCATGGTGCATGTAGATCATGATATAAGAAGCTGGAGGAATATATGAACAAGAGATATATAAGCTAATGTTGGAATATGTAACTTCGACACAAATGAACTCAACACCTAAGGGGAGATCAATCGGCACAACACTTGAACACAGATTCGAGTTGACAGCAATGAGTACTCCACTGCCAAGACGACACGATCAAGCCTTTAAGAAATAAAATTATTAGAAAGAATTTCATTATCCAAAACAGAGGAGTTAAGCCAAGTTTCAGAGAAAGCTAATATGTCAGCCAAAAAGGTTTGGCTATCACAGATCAGTTTCGAGAGCTTGGTAAGAAGTCCTCTTACATTTTGACAAAGAATGCATAGACAAGACGTTATTAGTTTTTTGAAGCAGAAGATAAATTAGAAAGGTGGACAGGCAAAGGACGGGAGCCCTTATTGGGCGCAAACTCATGTACAACTAGGCCCTCTGGCCAAAAGTTAGGGTCAACCATAGCTGAGAAATACTCATTTGGTACTGTAATTTTAAAAGAGGAGCATAAAGAGGGACAAGAAGATGGTGTAGGCGAAAGTAAAATGGGAGAAGATGTAATAGAGAGTGCGGGCGACTGCTTATGAGGCAACTCATGGGTACATTTCTTGGGCAATTTCTTAGAAGGTGGATCAAACTTGAATTGCGACAGTAAACGTATGCTAGAGTCACACTCGTTAGACAGCTGTTTGGCCATTTTATTTAAATAAAGAAACCTGCTCACCTTTTTGTGTTGCCTTTGAAATAATCTTCTTTTGGAAGATTGACCTCGAGCCGGCTAAACTGCAAGGTTTGATTTAAATTTCAATAGGTCGTAATCTAACCAGATAACACCAACGGAAGGCACGCCGTTACTTTGGAATTTTTATTCCAAAAAAAAACCTCGAGCCGGCTAAACTGCAAGGTTTAAAGAAAGAAACTTTAAACGAAGATCCCCATACATCATAAAATCAAGCTGCTGGCTGGCACAAGATGGGCAAGTCCAGCGCATTAAGCCAAGCTCAGGCTTAGACACAGACAAACCAAAAAATTTGTCATAGTCGCGGCCGTTGAGACCAGCACATTTTAAGTGAATAAGATTATCACAGAGCCAACAAGATAATGCTCTATACTGATCATCAAAACGATCAGAATGCTTGCAAGTAGGTAGACAACAAGCCATTGAAAAGCCAAAAGAAACACAGTGCAAAAAAAATATATGGAAAAATTTAAATAAACAGCACAAAGATAATTATCTATAAAGAATCAGTAATTACAAATAAAACAAAGAGACAGCTAGAGTACACAGCACAAGAGAGAGTGCAAGAACAGTTATAAGACGAGCTTTGAGAGGCGGCCTTACAAAAGTGATTACGCGGGAGAGAAGCTGAGCACAAGCACAAAGCAGAGAGAACAACAAAACCACTAGCACTGATGGTATGATGGGGGCGATGAGGGGCAACTGCAGAAGCAATGACGAGAGAGAACAATAATAAAAAAAAAAATTTAAATGCACCAAACACTAATCACGAAAATGAAAAATAAAAATGAAGTAAGTAAGTCGTCTCGCCGACTTAGGTATACCATACTCCAGCAAAACAAATATTTCAAATTTGTAATAACAAATGCATTTGCCATTTTAAAAAAATTCTGTTCACATGCTTTTTTTGTAAAATACGCTTGTGCGTATCTTAGTATCTTACTCACTCATGCATATGAGCACCCTAGCGCCACCACCCGCCAACGGCCAACTCCGGCCTTATGGAAAAACGTTTATATGCATAACTTGGCTATTTTTTTTCCGATTTTGATCAAATTTGGTATTTTGCTGGGTATTAGTATCAATTTCAAGTGTGCCAAAATTTACCACAAGGTAAAAAATTACGCGAGATAATAGAGTTTTTCAAATTTCGGGAGCGGAAAGGGTCGTGTCAAAATCTTTATAATTACAAAATGAGCGCATTTACTAAGCAAATATACATACCAAATATGGTGTCTCTAGCTGCAATAGTTTTTGAGATAAACGTTTTTTTTGAACTGCGGTAGCGGAAAGGGGAGTGGCAAACATTTGAAATAAACTTGATCACTCTACGACCAACACGATGCGCCTATATACCAAATTTGGTGGCTCTATCTCTTATAGTCTCCAAGATCTACGCGTTCATACGGACGGACGGACGGACGGACAGACGGACGGACATACGGACATGGCATAGTCAAGTCGCGAACCAGTTTTTTTAAATCTTTTAAAATATCTCGATTTAATGTTACGGAGATTAGAGAGCCTACGTGTAAACCAGACTGGCGCACTGGTGACGGTAGAGACATTCACTTAGGGAACGCATTTATCAATTAGAGAATTAAGAGCAGAGTAGAAAAAATTCACTGCACAATCTATATCACAATCTATATCACAATCTATATCAAATAGAAATGACCAATCAAAAGAGAAGATAAGGCTGTTAAGAAGATTGAAATTTGTTTTACGAAAACATCTACGACGAGAATTTGAGATGTTATTAAATGAATTAGTAACGGAATTGTAAAAAATAGTAACTTCAAGGGTATGGGTGATAAGGATCTTCAGGCTTCACTAGGGGCTGTGTTTGTGATACAGCACTAACAGTGGGATCCGAGACAAAAACAAGAACAAGGATTCTTTCAGAAGAGTTAAGAAAAGAATTCAATTGATATAGCGGACATTCAAGTAAGCTATCAAGGATAACATATTGAGATGAAGGAATTAAGAAAGCTAGATTGTTACGAACAAGCCAAGAAATATTAGGCAAGTTAAAATCACCTAAAACTATAAAAAAATCACGATCATTAAGACGACCAAAAATAGTTCGCAAAGCATCAGCATGGTGCATGTAGATCATGATATAAGAAGCTGGAGGAATATATGAACAAGAGATATATAAGCTAATGTTGGAATATGTAACTTCGACACAAATGAACTCAACACCTAAGGGGAGATCAATCGGCACAATATTGAACACAGATTCGAGTTGACAGCAATGAGTACTCCACTGCCAAGACGACACGATCAAGCCTTTAAGAAATAAAATTATTAGAAAGAATTTCATTATCCAAAACAGAGGAGTTAGGCCAAGTTTCAGAGAAAGCTAATATGTCAGCCAAAAAGGTTTGGCTATCACAGATCAGTTTCGAGAGCTTGGTAAGAAGTCCACTTACATTTTGATAAAGAATGCATAGACAAGACGTTATTAGTTTTCTGAAGCAGAAGATAAATTAGAAAGGTGGACAGGCAAAGGACGGGAGCCCTTATTGGGCGCAAACTCATGTACAACTAGGCCCTCTGGCCAAAAGTTAGGGTCAACCATAGCTGAGAAATACTCATTTGGTACTGTAATTTTAAAAGAGGAGCATAAAGAGAGACAAGAAGATGGTGTAGGCGAAAGTAAAATGGGAGAAGATGTAATAGAGAGTGCGGGCGACTGCTTATGAGGCAACTCATGGGTACATTTCTTGGGCAATTTCTTAGAAGGTGGATCAAACTTGAATTGCGACAGTAAACGTATGCTAGAGTCACACTCGTTAGACAGCTGTTTGGCCATTTTATTTAAATAAAGAAACCTGCTCACCTTTTTGTGTTGCCTTTGAAATAATCTTCTTTTGGAAGATTGACCTCGAGCCGGCTAAACTGCAAGGTTTGATTTAAATTTCAATAGGTCGTAATCTAACCAGATAACACCAACGGAAGGCACGCCGTTACTTTGGAATTTTTATTCCAAAAAAAAACCTCGAGCCGGCTAAACTGCAAGGTTTAAAGAAAGAAACTTTAAACGAAGATCCCCATACATCATAAAATCAAGCTGCTGGCTGGCACAAGATGGGCAAGTCCAGCGCATTAAGCCAAGCTCAGGCTTAGACACAGACAAACCAAAAAATTTGTCATAGTCGCGGCCGTTGAGACCAGCACATTTTAAGTGAATAAGATTATCACAGAGCCAACAAGATAATGCTCTATACTGATCATCAAAACGATCAGAATGCTTGCAAGTAGGTAGACAACAAGCCATTGAAAAGCCAAAAGAAACACAGTGCAAAAAAATATATGGAAAAATTTAAATAAACAGCACAAAGATAATTATCTATAAAGAATCAGTAATTACAAATAAAACAAAGAGACAGCTAGAGTACACAGCACAAGAGAGAGTGCAAGAACAGTTATAAGACGAGCTTTGAGAGGCGGCCTTACAAAAGTGATTACGCGGGAGAGAAGCTGAGCACAAGCACAAAGCAGAGAGAACAACAAAACCACTAGCACTGATGGTATGATGGGGGCGATGAGGGGCAACTGCAGAAGCAATGACGAGAGAGAACAATAATAAAAAAAAAAATTTAAATGCACCAAACACTAATCACGAAAATGAAAAATAAAAATGAAGTAAGTAAGTCGTCTCGCCGACTTAGGTATACCATACACCAGCAAAACAAATATTTCAAATTTGTAATAACAAATGCATTTGCCATTTTAAAAAAATTCTGTTCACATGCTTTTTACAAGCATATCTTAGTATCTCACTCATTCATGCATATGAGCACCCTAGCGCCACCACCCGCCAACGGCCAATTTCGGCCTTATGGAAAAACGTTTATATGCATAACTTGGCTATTTTTTTTTTCCGATTTTGATCAAATTTGGTATTTTGCTGGGTATTAGTATCAATTTCAAGTGTGCCAAAATTGATTCCACAAGGTAAAAAATTACGGGAGATAATAGAGTTTTTCAAATTTCGGGAGCGAAAAGGGGCGTGGCAAAATCTTTATAATTACAAAATCAGCGCATTTACTAAGCAAATGTACATACCAAATATGGTGTCTCTAGCTGCAATGGTTTTTGAGATAAACGTTTTTTTTTGAATTGCGGAAAGGGCAGTGGCAAACATTTGAAATAAACTTGATCACTCTACGACCAACACGATGCGCCTACATACCAAATTTGGTGGCTCTATCTCTTATAGTCTCCAAGATCTACGCGTTCATACGGACGGACGGACGGACGGACAGACGGACAGACGGACGGACAGACGGACGGACAGACAAACATGGCATAGTCAAGTCGCGAACCAGTTTTTTTAAATCTTTTAAAATATCTCGATTTAATGTTACGGAGATTAGAGAGCCTACGTGTAAACCAGACTGGCGCACTGGTGACGGTAGAGACATTCACATAAGGAACGCATTTATCAATTAGAGAATTAAGAGCAGAGTAGAAAAAATTCACTGCACAATCTATATCACAGCACTCAAATAGAAATGACCAATCAAAATATGGGTGATAAGGATCTTCAGGCTTCACTAGGGGCTGTGTTTGTGATACAGCACTAACAGTGGGATCCGAGACAAAAACAAGAACAAGGATTCTTTCAGAAGAGTTAAGAAAAGAATTCAATTGATATAGCGGACATTCAAGTAAGCTATCAAGGATAACATATTGAGATGAAGGAATTAAGAAAGATAGATTGTTACGAACAAGCCAAGAAATATTAGGCAAGTTAAAGTCACCTAAAACTATAAGAAAATCACGATCATTAAGACGACTAAAAATAGTTCGCAAAGCATCAGCATGGTGCATGTAGATCATGATATAAGAAGCTGGAGGAATATATGAACAAGAGATATATAAGCTAATGTTGGAATATGTAACTTCGACACAAATGAACTCAACACCTAAGGGGAGATCAATCGGCACAACACTTGAACACAGATTCGAGTTGACAGCAATGAGTACTCCACTGCCAAGACGACACGATCAAGCCTTTAAGAAATAAAATTATTAGAAAGAATTTCATTATCCAAAACAGAGGAGTTAAGCCAAGTTTCAGAGAAAGCTAATATGTCAGCCAAAAAGGTTTGGCTATCACAGATCAGTTTCGAGAGCTTGGTAAGAAGTCCTCTTACATTTTGACAAAGAATGCATAGACAAGACGTTATTAGTTTTTTGAAGCAGAAGATAAATTAGAAAGGTGGACAGGCAAAGGACGGGAGCCCTTATTGGGCGCAAACTCATGTACAACTAGGCCCTCTGGCCAAAAGTTAGGGTCAACCATAGCTGAGAAATACTCATTTGGTACTGTAATTTTAAAAGAGGAGCATAAAGAGGGACAAGAAGATGGTGTAGGCGAAAGTAAAATGGGAGAAGATGTAATAGAGAGTGCGAGCTACTGCTTATGAGGCAACTCATGGGTACATTTCTTGGGCAATTTCTTAGAAGGTGGATCAAACTTGAATTGCGACAGTAAATGTATGCTAGAGTCACACTCGTTAGACAGCTGTTTGGCCATTTTATTTAAATAAAGAAACCTGCTCACCTTTTTGTGTTGCCTTTGAAATAATCTTCTTTTGGAAGATTGACCTCGAGCCGGCTAAACTGCAAGGTTTGATTTAAATTTCAATAGGTCGTAATCTAACCAGATAACACCAACGGAAGGCACGCCGTTTTTTTGGAATTTTTATTTCAAAAAAAAACCCTTTTTCTATGTGGTACAATATACCGTATATGGAATAACAGGTCGTGATATTAGTTTGGTAAGGCGAAGCTCTTACACTAATTTTTTATAGCGCCTAAGGGTATGCACAAAAGGGTGGTCTTCGGTTTTGTAGGCTTTACCAACTTTTTTCGCTTCATTTGGTTGTTACAATTCCCAACCAATTCTAGCGTTGAAGACATGGTATGGCTATTGCAATTCCGGAGTTCTTTAGCAAAGTCTGCTGATGATAGAACTTGGTAGTTCTTGAAATAGCTATACAGACAACCTGCTCACCTTTTTGTGTTGCCTTTGAAATAATCTTCTTTTGGAAGATTGACCTCGAGCCGGCTAAACTGCAAGGTTTGATTTAAATTTCAATAGGTCGTAATCTAACCAGATAACACCAACGGAAGGCACGCCGTTTTTTTGGAATTTTTATTTAAAAAAAAAACCCTTTTTCTATGTGGTACAATATACCGTATATGGAATAACAGGTCGTGATATTAGTTTGGTAAGGCGAAGCTCTTACACTAATTTTTTATAGCGCCTAAGGGTATGCACAAAAGGGTGGTCTTCGGTTTTGTAGGCTTTACCAACTTTTTTCGCTTCATTTGGTTGTTACAATTCCCAACCAATTCTAGCGTTGAAGACATGGTATGGCTATTGCAATTCCGGAGTTCTTTAGCAAAGTCTGCTGATGATAGAACTTGGTAGTTCTTGAAATAGCTACACAGACAACCTGCTTACCTTTTTGTGTTGCCTTTGAAATAATCTTCTTTTGGAAGATTGACCTCGAGCCGGCTAAACTGCAAGGTTTGATTTAAATTTCAATAGGTCGTAATCTAACCAGATAACACCAACGGAAGGCACGCCGTTACTTTGGAATTTTTATTCCAAAAAAAAAAAAAACCCTTTTTCTATGTGGTACAATATACCGTATATGAAATAACAGGTCGTGATATTAGTTTGGTAAGGCGAAGCTCTTACACTAATTTTTCATAGCGCCTAAGGGTGGTCTTCGGTTTTGTAGGCTTTACCAACTTTTTTCGCTTCATTTGGTTGTTACAATTCCCAACCAATTCTAGCGTTGAAGACATGGTATGGCTATTGCAATTCCGGAGTTCTTTAGCAAAGTCTGCTGATGATAGAACTTGGTAGTTCTTGAAATAGCTATACAGACAACCTGCTCACCTTTTTGTGTTGCCTTTGAAATAATCTTCTTTTGGAAGATTGACCTCGAGCCGGCTAAACTGCAAGGTTTAAAGAAAGAAACTTTAAACGAAGATCCCCATACATCATAAAATCAAGCTGCTGGCTGGCACAAGATGGGCAAGTCCAGCGCATTAAGCCAAGCTCAGGCTTAGACACAGACAAACCAAAAAATTTGTCATAGTCGCGGCCGTTGAGACCAGCACATTTTAAGTGAATAAGATTATCACAGAGCCAACAAGATAATGCTCTATACTGATCATCAAAACGATCAGAATGCTTGCAAGTAGGTAGACAACAAGCCATTGAAAAGCCAAAAGAAACACAGTGCAAAAAAAATATATAGAAAAATTTAAATAAACAGCACAAAGATAATTATCTATAAAGAATCAATAATTACAAATAAAACAAAGAGACAGCTAGAGTACACAGCACAAGAGAGAGTGCAAGAACAGTTATAAGACGAGCTTTGAGAGGCGGCCTTACAAAAGTGATTACGCGGGAGAGAAGCTGAGCACAAGCACAAAGCAGAGAGAACAACAAAACCACTAGCACTGATGGTATGATGGGGGCGATGAGAGGCAACTGCAGAAGCAATGACGAGAGAGAACAATAATAAAAAAAAAAAATTTAAATGCACCAAACACTAATCACGAAAATGAAAAATAAAAATGAAGTAAGTAAGTCGTCTCGCCGACTTAGGTATACCATACACCAGCAAAACAAATATTTCAAATTTGTAATAACAAATGCATTTGCCATTTTAAAAAAATTCTGTTCACATGCTTTTTACAAGCATATCTTAGTATCTCACTCATTCATGCATATGAGCACCCTAGCGCCACCACCCGCCAACGGCCAACTCCGGCCTTATGGAAAAACGTTTATATGCATAACTTGGCTATTTTTTGTCCGATTTTGATCAAATTTGGTATTTTGCTGGGTATTAGTATCAATTTCAAGTGTGCCAAAATTGATTCCACAAGGTAAAAAATTACAGGAGATAATAGAGTTTTTCAAATTTCGGGAGCGGAAAGGGGCGTGTCAAAATCTGTATAATTACAAAATCAGCGCATTTACTAAGCAAATATACATACCAAATATGGTGTCTCTAGCTGCAATGGTTTTTGAGATAAACGTTTTTTTTGAATTGCGGAAAGGGGAGTGGCAAACATTTGAAACAAACTTGATCACTCTACGACCAACACGATGCGCCTACATACCAAATTTGGTGGCTCTATCTCTTATAGTCTCCAAGATCTACGCGTTCATACGGACGGACGAACGGACGGGCGGACAGACGGACGGACGGACGGACGGACGGACGGACGGACGGACGGACGGACGGACAGACGGACGGACAGACAAACATGGCATAGTCAAGTCGCGAACCAGTTTTTTTAAATCTTTTAAAATATCTCGATTTAATGTTACGGAGATTAGAGAGCCTACGTGTAAACCAGACTGGCGCACTGGTGACGGTAGAGACATTCACATAAGGAACGCATTTATCAATTAGAGAATTAAGAGCAGAGTAGATAAAATTCACTGCACAATCTATATCACAGCACTCAAATAGAAATGACCAATCAAAAGAGAAGATAAGGCTGTTAAGAAGATTGAAATTTGTTTTACGAAAACATCTACGACGAGAATTTGAGATGTTATTAAATGAATTAGTAACGGAATTGTAAAAAATAGTAACTTCAAGGGTATGGGTGATAAGGATCTTCAGGCTTCACTAGGGGCTGTGTTTGTGATACAGCACTAACAGTGGGATCCGAGACAAAAACAAGATCAAGGATTCTTTCAGAAGAGTTAAGAAAAGAATTCAATTGATATAGCGGACATTCAAGTAAGCTATCAAGGATAACATATTGAGATGAAGGAATTAAGAAAGATAGATTGTTACGAACAAGCCAAGAAATATTAGGCAAGTTAAAATCACCTAAAACTATAAGAAAATCACGATCATTAAGACGACTAAAAATAGTTCGCAAAGCATCAGCATGGTGCATGTAGATCATGATATAAGAAGCTGGAGGAATATATGAACAAGAGATATATAAGCTAATGTTGGAATATGTAACTTCGACACAAATGAACTCAACACCTAAGGGGAGATCAATCGGCACAACACTTAAACACAGATTCGAGTTGATAGCAATGAGTACTCCACTGCCAAGACGACACGATCAAGCCTTTAAGAAATAAAATTATTAGAAAGAATTTCATTATCCAAAACAGAGGAGTTAAGCCAAGTTTCAGAGAAAGCTAATATGTCAGCCAAAAAGGTTTGGCTATCACAGAACAGTTTCGAGAGCTTGGTAAGAAGTCCTCTTACATTTTGATAAAGAATGCATAGACAAGACGTTATTAGTTTTTTGAAGCAGAAGATAAATTAGAAAGGTGGACAGGCAAAGGACGGGAGCCCTTATTGGGCGCAAACTCATGTACAACTAGGCCCTCTGGCCAAAAGTTCGGGTCAACCATAGCTGAGAAATACTCATTTGGTACTGTAATTTTAAAAGAGGAGCATAAAGAGGGACAAGAAGATGGTGTAGGCGAAAGTAAAATGGGAGAAGATGTAATAGAGAGTGCGGGCGACTGCTTATGAGGCAACTCATGGGTACATTTCTTGGGCAATTTCTTAGAAGGTGGATCAAACTTGAATTGCGACAGTAAATGTATGCTAATCTAATCTAATCTAATCTAACCAGATAACACCAACGGAAGGCACGCCGTTACTTTGGAATTTTTATTCCAAAAAAAAACCCTTTTTCTATGTGGTACAATATACCGTATATGAAATAACAGGTCGTGATATTAGTTTGGTAAGGCGAAGCTCTTACACTAATTTTTCATAGCGCCTAAGGGTATGCACAAAAGGGTGGTCTTCGGTTTTGTAGGCTTTACCAACTTTTTTCGCTTCATTTGGTTGTTACAATTCCCAACCAATTCTAGCGTTGAAGACATGGTATGGCTATTGCAATTCCGGAGTTCTTTAGCAAAGTCTGCTGATGATAGAACTTGGTAGTTCTTGAAATAGATATACAGACAACCTGCTCACCTTTTTGTGTTGCCTTGAGGTCAATCTTCCAAAAGAAGATTATTTCAGGAGGTCAATCTTCCAAAAGAAGATTATTTCACTGCCGGCTAAACTGCAAGGTTTGATTTAAATTTCAATAGGTCGTAATCTAACCAGATAACACCAACGGAAGGCACGCCGTTACTTTGGAATTTTTATTCCAAAAAAAAACCCTTTTTCTATGTGGTACAATATACCGTATATGAAATAACAGGTCGTGATATTAGTTTGGTAAGGCGAAGCTCTTACACTAATTTTTCATAGCGCCTAAGGGTATGCACAAAAGCGTGGTCTTCGGTTTTGTAGGCTTTACCAACTTTTTTCGCTTCATTTGGTTGTTACAATTGCCAACCAATTCTAGCGTTGAAGACATGGTATGGCTATTGCAATTCCGGAGTTCTTTAGCAAAGTCTGCTGATGATAGAACTTGGTAGTTCTTGAAATAGCTATACAGACAACCTGCTCACCTTTTTGTGTTGCCTTTGAAATAATCTTCTTTTGGAAGATTGACCTCGAGCCGGCTAAACTGCAAGGTTTGATTTAAATTTCAATAGGTCGTAATCTAACCAGATAACACCAACAGAAGGCACGCCGTTACTTTGGAATTTTTATTCCAAAAAAAAACCCTTTTTCTATGTGGTACAATATACCGTATATGAAATAACAGGTCGTGATATTAGTTTGGTAAGGCGAAGCTCTTACACTAATTTTTCATAGCGCCTAAGGGTTTGCACAAGAGGGTGGTCTTCGGTTTTGTAGGCTTTACCAACTTTTTTCGCTTCATTTGGTTGTTACAATTCCCAACCAATTCTAGCGTTGAAGACATGGTATGGCTATTGCAATTCCGGAGTTCTTTAGCAAAGTCTGCTGATGATAGAACTTGGTAGTTCTTGAAATAGCTATACAGACAACCTGCTCACCTTTTTGTGTTGCCTTTGAAATAATCTTCTTTTGGAAGATTGACCTCGAGCCGGCTAAACTGCAAGGTTTGATTTAAATTTCAATAGGTCGTAATCTAACCAGATAACACCAACGGAAGGCACGCCGTTTTTTTGGAATTTTTATTCCAAAAAAAAACCTCGAGCCGGCTAAACTGCAAGGTTTAAAGAAAGAAACTTTAAACGAAGATCCCCATACATCATAAAATCAAGCTGCTGGCTGGCACAAGATGGGCAAGTCCAGCGCATTAAGCCAAGCTCAGGCTTAGACACAGACAAACCAAAAAATTTGTCATAGTCGCGGCCGTTGAGACCAGCACATTTTAAGTGAATAAGATTATCACAGAGCCAACAAGATAATGCTCTATACTGATCATCAAAACGATCAGAATGCTTGCAAGTAGGTAGACAACAAGCCATTGAAAAGCCAAAAGAAACACAGTGCAAAAAAAATATATGGAAAAATTTAAATAAACAGCACAAAGATAATTATCTATAAAGAATCAGTAATTACAAATAAAACAAAGAGACAGCTAGAGTACACAGCACAAGAGAGAGTGCAAGAACAGTTATAAGACGAGCTTTGAGAGGCGGCCTTACAAAAGTGATTACGCGGGAGAGAAGCTGAGCACAAGCACAAAGCAGAGAGAACAACAAAACCACTAGCACTGATGGTATGATGGGGGCGATGAGGGGCAACTGCAGAAGCAATGACGAGAGAGAACAATAATAAAAAAAAAAATTTAAATGCACCAAACACTAATCACGAAAATGAAAAATAAAAATGAAGTAAGTAAGTCGTCTCGCCGACTTAGGTATACCATACACCAGCAAAACAAATATTTCAAATTTGTAATAACAAATGCATTTGCCATTTTAAAAAAATTCTGTTCACATGCTTTTTACAAGCATATCTTAGTACCTCACTCATTCATGCATATGAGCACCCTAGCGCCACCACCCGCCGATTTTGATCAAATTTGGTATTTTGCTGGGTATTAGTATCAATTTCAAGTGTGCCAAAATTGATTCCACAAGGTAAAAAATTACGGGAGATAATAGAGTTTTTCAAATTTCGGGAGCGGAAAGGGGCGTGGCAAAATCTTTATAATTACAAAATCAGCGCATTTACTAAGCAATTATACATACCAAATATGGTGTCTCTAGCTGCAATGGTTTTTGAGATAAACGTTTTTTTTGAATTGCGGAAAGGGGAGTGGCAAACATTTGAAACAAACTTGATCACTCTACGACCAACACGATGCGCCTACATACCAAATTTGGTGGCTCTATCTCTTATAGTCTCCAAGATCTACGCGTTCATACGGACGGACGGACGGACGGACAGACGGACGGACGGATGGACGGACAGACGGACGGACAGACAAACATGACATAGTCAAGTCGCGAACCAGTTTTTTTAAATCTTTTAAAATATCTCGATTTAATGTTACGGAGATTAGAGAGCCTACGTGTAAACCAGACTGGCGCACTGGTGACGGTAGAGACATTCACATAAGGAACGCATTTATCAATTAGAGAATTAAGAGCAGAGTAGAAAAAATTCACTGCACAATCTATATCACAGCACTCAAATAGAAATGACCAATCAAAAGAGAAGATAAGGCTGTTAAGAAGATTGAAATTTGTTTTACGAAAACATCTACGACGAGAATTTGAGATGTTATTAAATGAATTAGTAACGAAATTGTAAAAAATAGTAACTTCAAGGGTATGGGTGATAAGGATCTTCAGGCTTCACTAGGGGCTGTGTTTGTGATACAGCACTAACAGTGGGATCCGACACAAAAACAAGATCAAGGATTCTTTCAGAAGAGTTAAGAAAAGAATTCAATTGATATAGCGGACATTCAAGTAAGCTATCAGGGATAACATATTGAGATGAAGGAATTAAGAAAGATAGATTGTTACGAACAAGCCAAGAAATATTAGGCAAGTTAAAGTCACCTAAAACTATAAGAAAATCACGATCATTAAGACGACTAAAAATAGTTCGCAAAGCATCAGCATGGTGCATGTAGATCATGATATAAGAAGCTGGAGGAATATATGAACAAGAGATATATAAGCTAATGTTGGAATATGTAACTTCGACACAAATGAACTCAACACCTAAGGGGAGATCAATCGGCACAACACTTGAACACAGATTCGAGTTGACAGCAATGAGTACTCCACTGCCAAGACGACACGATCAAGCCTTTAAGAAATAAAATTATTAGAAAGAATTTCATTATCCAAAACAGAGGAGTTAAGCCAAGTTTCAGAGAAAGCTAATATGTCAGCCAAAAAGGTTTGGCTATCACAGATCAGTTTCGAGAGCTTGGTAAGAAGTCCTCTTACATTTTGACAAAGACTGCATAGACAAGACGTTATTAGTTTTTTGAAGCAGAAGATAAATTAGAAAGGTGGACAGGCAAAGGACGGGAGCCCTTATTGGGCGCAAAGTCATGTACAACTAGGCCCTCTGGCCAAAAGTTCGGGTCAACCATAGCTGAGAAATACTCATTTGGTACTGTAATTTTAAAAGAGGAGAAGATGGTGTAGGCGAAAGTAAAATGGGAGAAGATGTAATGGAGAGTGCGAGCTACTGCTTATGAGGCAACTCATGGGTACATTTCTTGGGCAATTTCTTAGAAGGTGGATCAAACTTGAATTGCGACAGTAAATGTATGCTAGAGTCACACTCGTTAGACAGCTGTTTGGCCATTTTATTTAAAGAAAGAAACCTGCTCACCTTTTTGTGTTGCCTTTGAAATAATCTTCTTTTGGAAGATTGACCTCGAGCCGGCTAAACTGCAAGGTTTGATTTAAATTTCAATAGGTCGTAATCTAACCAGATAACACCAACGGAAGGCACGCCGTTACTTTGGAATTTTTATTCCAAAAAAAAAACCCTTTTTCTATGTGGTACAATATACCGTATATGAAATAACAGGTCGTGATATTAGTTTGGTAAGGCGAAGCTCTTACACTAATTTTTCATAGCGCCTAAGGGTATGCACAAAAGGGTGGTCTTCGGTTTTGTAGGCTTTACCAACTTTTTTCGCTTCATTTGGTTGTTACAATTCCCAACCAATTCTAGCGTTGAAGACATGGTATGGCTATTGCAATTCCGGAGTTCTTTAGCAAAGTCTGCTGATGATAGAACTTGGTAGTTCTTGAAATAGCTATACAGACAACCTGCTTACCTTTTTGTGTTGCCTTTGAAATAATCTTCTTTTGGAAGATTGACCTCGAGCCGGCTAAACTGCAAGGTTTGATTTAAATTTCAATAGGTCGTAATCTAACCAGATAACACCAACGGAAGGCACGCCGTTACTTTGGAATTTTTATTCCAAAAAAAAACCCTTTTTCTATGTGGTACAATATACCGTATATGAAATAACAGGTCGTGATATTAGTTTGGTAAGGCGAAGCTCTTACACTAATTTTTCATAGCGCCTAAGGGTATGCACAAAAGGGTGGTCTTCGGTTTTGTAGGCTTTACCAACTTTTTTCGCTTCATTTGGTTGTTACAATTGCCAACCAATTCTAGCGTTGAAGACATGGTATGGCTATTGCAATTCCGGAGTTCTTTAGCAAAGTCTGCTGATGATAGAACTTGGTAGTTCTTGAAATAGCTATACAGACAACCTGCTCACCTTTTTGTGTTGCCTTGAGGTCAATCTTCCAAAAGAAGATTATTTCAGGAGGTCAATCTTCCAAAAGAAGATTATTTCACTGCCAGCTAAACTGCAAGGTTTGATTTAAATTTCAATAGGTCGTAATCTAACCAGATAACACCAACGGAAGGCACGCCGTTACTTTGGAATTTTTATTCCAAAAAAAAACCTCGAGCCGGCTAAACTGCAAGGTTTAAAGAAAGAAACTTTAAACGAAGATCCCCATACATCATAAAATCAAGCTGCTGGCTGGCACAAGATGGGCAAGTCCAGCGCATTAAGCCAAGCTCAGGCTTAGACACAGACAAACCAAAAAATTTGTCATAGTCGCGGCCGTTGAGACAAGCACATTTTAAGTGAATAAGATTATCACAGAGCCAACAAGATAATGCTCTATACTGATCATCAAAACGATCAGAATGCTTGCAAGTAGGTAGACAACAAGCCATTGAAAAGCCAAAAGAAACACAGTGCAAAAAAAATATATAGAAAAATTTAAATAAACAGCACAAAGATAATTATCTATAAAGAATCAGTAATTACAAATAAAACAAAGAGACAGCTAGAGTACACAGCACAAGAGAGAGTGCAAGAACAGTTATAAGACGAGCTTTGAGAGGCGGCCTTACAAAAGTGATTACGCGGGAGAGAAGCTGAGCACAAGCACAAAGCAGAGAGAACAACAAAACCACTAGCACTGATGGTATGATGGGGGCGATGAGGGGCAACTGCAGAAGCAATGACGAGAGAGAACAATAATAAAAAAAAAAATTTAAATGCACCAAACACTAATCACGAAAATGAAAAATAAAAATGAAGTAAGTAAGTCGTCTCGCCGACTTAGGTATACCATACACCAGCAAAACAAATATTTCAAATTTGTAATAACAAATGCATTTGCCATTTTAAAAAATTCTGTTCACATGCTTTTTACAAGCATATCTTAGTACCTCACTCATTCATGCATATGAGCACCCTAGCGCCACCACCCGCCGATTTTGATCAAATTTGGTATTTTGCTGGGTATTAGTATCAATTTCAAGTGTGCCAACATTGATTCCACAAGGTAAAAAATTACGGGAGATAATAGAGTTTTTCAAATTTCGGGAGCGGAAAGGGGCGTGGCAAAATCTTTATAATTACAAAATCAGCGCATTTACTAAGCAAATATACATACCAAATATGGTGTCTCTAGCTGCAATGGTTTTTGAGATAAACGTTTTTTTTGAATTGCGGAAAGGGGAGTGGCAAACATTTGAAACAAACTTGATCACTCTACGACCAACACGATGCGCCTACATACCAAATTTGGTGGCTCTATCTCTTATAGTCTCCAAGATCTACGCGTTCATACGGACGGACGGACGGACGGACGGACAGACGGACGGACGGATGGACGGACAGACGGACGGACAGACAAACATGACATAGTCAAGTCGCGAACCAGTTTTTTTAAATCTTTTAAAATATCTCGATTTAATGTTACGGAGATTAGAGAGCCTACGTGTAAACCAGACTGGCGCACTGGTGACGGTAGAGACATTCACATAAGGAACGCATTTATCAATTAGAGAATTAAGAGCAGAGTAGAAAAAATTCACTGCACAATCTATATCACAGCACTCAAATAGAAATGACCAATCAAAAGAGAAGATAAGGCTGTTAAGAAGATTGAAATTTGTTTTACGAAAACATCTACGACGAGAATTTGAGATGTTATTAAATGAATTAGTAACGGAATTGTAAAAAATAGTAACTTCAAGGGTATGGGTGATAAGGATCTTCAGGCTTCACTAGGGGCTGTGTTTGTGATACAGCACTAACAGTGGGATCCGAGACAAAAACAAGAACAAGGATTCTTTCAGAAGAGTTAAGAAAAGAATTCAATTGATATAGCGGACATTCAAGTAAGCTATCAAGGATAACATATTGAGATGAAGGAATTAAGAAAGATAGATTGTTACGAACAAGCCAAGAAATATTAGGCAAGTTAAAGTCACCTAAAACTATAAGAAAATCACGATCATTAAGACGACTAAAAATAGTTCGCAAAGCATCAGCATGGTGCATGTAGATCATGATATAAGAAGCTGGAGGAATATATGAACAAGAGATATATAAGCTAATGTTGGAATATGTAACTTCGACACAAATGAACTCAACACCTAAGGGGAGATCAATCGGCACAACACTTGAACACAGATTCGAGTTGACAGCAATGAGTACTCCACTGCCAAGACGACACGATCAAGCCTTTAAGAAATAAAATTATTAGAAAGAATTTCATTATCCAAAACAGAGGAGTTAAGCCAAGTTTCAGAGAAAGCTAATATGTCAGCCAAAAAGGTTTGGCTATCACAGATCAGTTTCGAGAGCTTGGTAAGAAGTCCTCTTACATTTTGACAAAGACTGCATAGACAAGACGTTATTAGTTTTTTGAAGCAGAAGATAAATTAGAAAGGTGGACAGGCAAAGGACGGGAGCCCTTATTGGGCGCAAAGTCATGTACAACTAGGCCCTATGGCCAAAAGTTCGGGTCAACCATAGCTGAGAAATACTCATTTGGTACTGTAATTTTAAAAGAGGAGCATAAAGAGGGACAAGAAGATGGTGTAGGCGAAAGTAAAATGGGAGAAGATGTAATGGAGAGTGCGAGCTACTGCTTATGAGGCAACTCATGGGTACATTTCTTGGGCAATTTCTTAGAAGGTGGATCAAACTTGAATTGCGACAGTAAATGTATGCTAGAGTCACACTCGTTAGACAGCTGTTTGGCCATTTTATTTAAAGAAAGAAACCTGCTCACCTTTTTGTGTTGCCTTTGAAATAATCTTCTTTTGGAAGATTGACCTCGAGCCGGCTAAACTGCAAGGTTTGATTTAAATTTCAATAGGTCGTAATCTAACCAGATAACACCAACGGAAGGCACGCCGTTACTTTGGAATTTTTATTCCAAAAAAAACCCTTTTTCTATGTGGTACAATATACCGTATATGAAATAACAGGTCGTGATATTAGTTTGGTAAGGCGAAGCTCTTACACTAATTTTTCATAGCGCCTAAGGGTATGCACAAAAGGGTGGTCTTCGGTTTTGTAGGCTTTACCAACTTTTTTCGCTTCATTTGGTTGTTACAATTCCCAACCAATTCTAGCGTTGAAGACATGGTATGGCTATTGCAATTCCGGAGTTCTTTAGCAAAGTCTGCTGATGATAGAACTTGGTAGTTCTTGAAATAGCTATACAGACAACCTGCTTACCTTTTTGTGTTGCCTTTGAAATAATCTTCTTTTGGAAGATTGACCTCGAGCCGGCTAAACTGCAAGGTTTGATTTAAATTTCAATAGGTCGTAATCTAACCAGATAACACCAACGGAAGGCACGCCGTTACTTTGGAATTTTTATTCCAAAAAAAACCCTTTTTCTATGTGGTACAATATACCGTATATGAAATAACAGGTCGTGATATTAGTTTGGTAAGGCGAAGCTCTTACACTAATTTTTCATAGCGCCTAAGGGTATGCACAAAAGGGTGGTCTTCGGTTTTGTAGGCTTTACCAACTTTTTTCGCTTCATTTGGTTGTTACAATTGCCAACCAATTCTAGCGTTGAAGACATGGTATGGCTATTGCAATTCCGGAGTTCTTTAGCAAAGTCTGCTGATGATAGAACTTGGTAGTTCTTGAAATAGCTATACAGACAACCTGCTCACCTTTTTGTGTTGCCTTTGAAATAATCTTCTTTTGGAAGATTGACCTCGAGCCGGCTAAACTGCAAGGTTTGATTTAAATTTCAATAGGTCGTAATCTAACCAGATAACACCAACGGAAGGCACGCCGTTACTTTGGAATTTTTATTCCAAAAAAAAAAAAACCCTTTTTCTATGTGGTACAATATACCGTATATGAAATAACAGGTCGTGATATTAGTTTGGTAAGGCGAAGCTCTTACACTAATTTTTCATAGCGCCTAAGGGTGGTCTTCGGTTTTGTAGGCTTTACCAACTTTTTTCGCTTCATTTGGTTGTTACAATTCCCAACCAATTCTAGCGTTGAAGACATGGTATGGCTATTGCAATTCCGGAGTTCTTTAGCAAAGTCTGCTGATGATAGAACTTGGTAGTTCTTGAAATAGCTATACAGACAACCTGCTCACCTTTTTGTGTTGCCTTTGAAATAATCTTTTTTTGGAAGATTGACCCCGAGCCGGCTAAACTGCAAGGTTTGATTTAAATTTCAATAGGTCGTAATCTAACCAGATAACACCAACGGAAGGCACGCCGTTACTTTGGAATTTTTATTCCAAAAAAAAAACCCTTTTTCTATGTGGTACAATATACCGTATATGAAATAACAGGTCGTGATATTAGTTTGGTAAGGCGAAGCTCTTACACTAATTTTTCATAGCGCCTAAGGGTATGCACAAAAGGGTGGTCTTCGGTTTTGTAGGCTTTACCAACTTTTTTCGCTTCATTTGGTTGTTACAATTCCCAACCAATTCTAGCGTTGAAGACATGGTATGGCTATTGCAATTCCGGAGTTCTTTAGCAAAGTCTGCTGATGATAGAACTTGGTAGTTCTTGAAATAGCTATACAGACAACCTGCTCACCTTTTTGTGTTGCCTTTGAAATAATCTTCTTTTGGAAGATTGACCTCGAGCCGGCTAAACTGCAAGGTTTGATTTAAATTTCAATAGGTCGTAATCTAACCAGATAACACCAACGGAAGGCACGCCGTTACTTTGGAATTTTTATTCCAAAAAAAAACCCTTTTTCTATGTGGTACAATATACCGTATATGAAATAACAGGTCGTGATATTAGTTTGGTAAGGCGAAGCTCTTACACTAATTTTTCATAGCGCCTAAGGGTATGCACAAAAGGGTGGTCTTCGGTTTTGTAGGCTTTACCAACTTTTTTCGCTTCATTTGGTTGTTACAATTCCCAACCAATTCTAGCGTTGAAGACATGGTATGGCTATTGCAATTCCGGAGTTCTTTAGCAAAGTCTGCTGATGATAGAACTTGGTAGTTCTTGAAATAGCTATACAGACAACCTGCTCACCTTTTTGTGTTGCCTTTGAAATAATCTTCTTTTGGAAGATTGACCTCGAGCCGGCTAAACTGCAAGGTTTGATTTAAATTTCAATAGGTCGTAATCTAACCAGATAACACCAACGGAAGGCACGCCGTTACTTTGGAATTTTTATTCCAAAAAAAAACCTCGAGCCGGCTAAACTGCAAGGTTTAAAGAAAGAAACTTTAAACGAAGATCCCCATACATCATAAAATCAAGCTGCTGGCTGGCACAAGATGGGCAAGTCCAGCGCATTAAGCCAAGCTCAGGCTTAGACACAGACAAACCAAAAAATTTGTCATAGTCGCGGCCGTTGAGACCAGCACATTTTAAGTGAATAAGATTATCACAGAGCCAACAAGATAATGCTCTATACTGATCATCAAAACGATCAGAATGCTTGCAAGTAGGTAGACAACAAGCCATTGAAAAGCCAAAAGAAACACAGTGCAAAAAAAATATATGGAAAAATTTAAATAAACAGCACAAAGATAATTATCTATAAAGAATCAGTAATTACAAATAAAACAAAGAGACAGCTAGAGTACACAGCACAAGAGAGAGTGCAAGAACAGTTATAAGACGAGCTTTGAGAGGCGGCCTTACAAAAGTGATTACGCGTTAGAGAAGCTGAGCACAAGCACAAAGCAGAGAGAACAACAAAACCACTAGCACTGATGGTATGATGGGGGCGATGAGGGGCAACTGCAGAAGCAATGACGAGAGAGAACAATAATAAAAAAAAAAATTTAAATGCACCAAACACTAATCACGAAAATGAAAAATAAAAATGAAGTAAGTAAGTCGTCTCGCCGACTTAGGTATACCATACACCAGCAAAACAAATATTTCAAATTTGTAATAACAAATGCATTTGCCATTTTAAAAAAATTCTGTTCACATGCTTTTTACAAGCATATCTTAGTATCTCACTCATTCATGCATATGAGCACCCTAGCGCCACCACCCGCCAACGGCCAATTTCGGCCTTATGGAAAAACGTTTATATGCATAACTTGGCTATTTTTTTTCCGATTCTGATCAAATTTGGTATTTTGCTGGGTATTAGTATCAATTTCAAGTGTGCCAAAATTGATTCCACAAGGTAAAAAATTACGGGAGATAATAGAGTTTTTCAAATTTCGGGAGCGGAAAGGGGCGTGGCAAAATCTTTATAATTACAAAATCAGCGCATTTACTAAGCAAATGTACATACCAAATATGGTGTCTCTAGCTGCAATGGTTTTTGAGATAAACGTTTTTTTTTGAATTGCGGAAAGGGCAGTGGCAAACATTTGAAATAAACTTGATCACTCTACGACCAACACGATGCGCCTACATACCAAATTTGGTGGCTCTATATCTTATAGTCTCCAAGATCTACGCGTTCATACGGACGGACGGACGGACGGACGGACAGACGGACAGACGGACGGACAGACGGACAGACAAACATGGCATAGTCAAGTCGCGAACCAGTTTTTTTAAATCTTTTAAAATATCTCGATTTAATGTTACGGAGATTAGAGAGCCTACGTGTAAACCAGACTGGCGCACTGGTGACGGTAGAGACATTCACATAAGGAACGCATTTATCAATTAGAGAATTAAGAGCAGAGTAGAAAAAATTCACTGCACAATCTATATCACAGCACTCAAATAGAAATGACCAATCAAAAGAGAAGATAAGGCTGTTAAGAAGATTGAAATTTGTTTTACGAAAACATCTACGACGAGAATTTGAGATGTTATTAAATGAATTAGTAACGGAATTGTAAAAAATAGTAACTTCAAGGGTATGGGTGATAAGGATCTTCAGGCTTCACTAGGGGCTGTGTTTGTGATACAGCACTAACAGTGGGATCCGAGACAAAAACAAGATCAAGGATTCTTTCAGAAGAGTTAAGAAAAGAATTCAATTGATATAGCGGACATTCAAGTAAGCTATCAAGGATAACATATTGAGATGAAGGAATTAAGAAAGATAGATTGTTACGAACAAGCCAAGAAATATTAGGCAAGTTAAAATCACCTAAAACTATAAGAAAATCACGATAATTAAGACGACTAAAAATAGTTCGCAAAGCATCAGCATGGTGCATGTAGATCATGATATAAGAAGCTGGAGGAATATATGAACAAGAGATATATAAGCTAATGTTGGAATATGTAACTTCGACACAAATGAACTCAACACCTAAGGGGAGATCAATCGGCACAACACTTAAACACAGATTCGAGTTGATAGCAATGAGTACTCCACTGCCAAGACGACACGATCAAGCCTTTAAGAAATAAAATTATTAGAAAGAATTTCATTATCCAAAACAGAGGAGTTAAGCCAAGTTTCAGAGAAAGCTAATATGTCAGCCAAAAAGGTTTGGCTATCACAGAACAGTTTCGAGAGCTTGGTAAGAAGTCCTCTTACATTTTGATAAAGAATGCATAGACAAGACGTTATTAGTTTTTTGAAGCAGAAGATAAATTAGAAAGGTGGACAGGCAAAGGACGGGAGCCCTTATTGGGCGCAAACTCATGTACAACTAGGCCCTCTGGCCAAAAGTTCGGGTCAACCATAGCTGAGAAATACTCATTTGGTACTGTAATTTTAAAAGAGGAGCATAAAGAGGGACAAGAAGATGGTGTAGGCGAAAGTAAAATGGGAGAAGATGTAATAGAGAGTGCGGGCGACTGCTTATGAGGCAACTCATGGGTACATTTCTTGGGCAATTTCTTAGAAGGTGGATCAAACTTGAATTGCGACAGTAAATGTATGCTAGAGTCACACTCGTTAGACAGCTGTTTGGCCATTTTATTTAAATAAAGAAACCTGCTCACCTTTTTGTGTTGCCTTTGAAATAATCTTCTTTTGGAAGATTGACCTCGAGCCGGCTAAACTGCAAGGTTTGATTTAAATTTCAATAGGTCGTAATCTAACCAGATAACACCAACGGAAGGCACGCCGTTACTTTGGAATTTTTATTCCAAAAAAAAACCCTTTTTCTATGTGGTACAATATACCGTATATGAAATAACAGGTCGTGATATTAGTTTGGTAAGGCGAAGCTCTTACACTAATTTTTCAAAGCGCCTAAGGGTATGCACAAAAGGGTGGTCTTCGGTTTTGTAGGCTTTACCAACTTTTTTCGCTTCATTTGGTTGTTACAATTCCCAACCAATTCTAGCGTTGATGACATGGTATGGCTATTGCAATTCCGGAGTTCTTTAGCAAAGTCTGCTGATGATAGAACTTGGTAGTTCTTGAAATAGCTATACAGACAACCTGCTCACCTTTTTGTGTTGCCTTTGAAATAATCTTCGTTTGGAAGATTGACCTCGAGCCGGCTAAACTGCAAGGTTTGATTTAAATTTTAATAGTTCGTAATCTAACCAGATAACACCAACGGAAGACACGCCGTTACTTTGGAATTTTTATTCCAAAAAAAAAAACTCTTTTTCTATGTGGTACAATATACCGTATATGAAATAACAGGTCGTGATATTAGTTTGGTAAGGCGAAGCTCTTACACTAATTTTTCATAGCGCCTAGGGGAATGCACAAAAGGGTGGTCTTCGGTTTTGTAGGCTTTACCAACTTTTTTCGCTTCATTTGGTTGTTACAATTCCCAACCAATTCTAGCGTTGAAGACATGGTATGGCTATTGCAATTCCGGAGTTCTTTAGCAAAGTCTGCTGATGATAGAACTTGGTAGTTCTTGAAATAGCTATACAGACAACCTGCTCACCTTTTTGTGTTGCCTTTGAAATAATCTTCTTTTGGAAGATTGACCTCGAGCCGGCTAAACTGCAAGGTTTGATTTAAATTTCAATAGGTCGTAATCTAACCAGATAACACCAACGGAAGGCACGCCGTTACTTTGGAATTTTTATTCCAAAAAAAAACCCTTTTTCTATGTGGTACAATATACCGTATATGAAATAACAGGTCGTGATATTAGTTTGGTAAGGCGAAGCTCTTACACTAATTTTTCATAGCACCTAAGGGTATGCACAAAAGGGTGGTCTTCGGTTTTGTAGGCTTTACCAACTTTTTTCGCTTCATTTGGTTGTTACAATTCTCAACCAATTCTAGCGTTGAAGACATGGTATGGCTATTGCAATTCCGGAGTTCTTTAGCAAAGTCTGCTGATGATAGAACTTGGTAGTTCTTGAAATAGCTATACAGACAACCTGCTCACCTTTTTGTGTTGCCTTTGAAATAATCTTCTTTTGGAAGATTGACCTGCAAGGTTTAAAGAAAGAAACTTTAAACGAAGATCCCCATACATCATAAAATCAAGCTGCTGGCTGGCACAAGATGGGCAAGTCCAGCGCATTAAGCCAAGCTCAGGCTTAGACACAGACAAACCAAAAAATTTGTCATAGTCGCGGCCGTTGAGGCCAGGACATTTTAAGTGAATAAGATTATCACAGAGCCAACGAGATAATGCTCTATACTGATCATCAAAACGATCAGAATGCTTGCAAGTAGGTAGACAACAAGCCATTGAAAAGCCAAAAGAAACACAGTGCAAAAAAAATATATAGAAAAATTTAAATAAACAGCACAAAGATAATTATCTATAAAGAATCAATAATTACAAATAAAACAAAGAGACAGCTAGAGTACACAGCACAAGAGAGAGTGCAAGAACAGTTATAAGACGAGCTTTGAGAGGCGGCCTTACAAAAGTGATTACGCGGGAGAGAAGCTGAGCACAAGCACAAAGCAGAGAGAACAACAAAACCACTAGCACTGATGGTATGATGGGGGCGATGAGGGGCAACTGCAGAAGCAATGACGAGAGAGAATAATAATTAAAAAAAAAAATTTAAATGCACCAAACACTAATCACGAAAATGAAAAATAAAAATGAAGTAAGTAAGTCGTCTCGCCGACTTAGGTATACCATACACCAGCAAAACAAATATTTCAAATTTGTAATAACAAATGCATTTGCCATTTTAAAAAAATTCTGTTCACATGCTTTTTACAAGCATATCTTAGTATCTCACTCATTCATGCATATGAGCACCCTAGCGCCACCACCAACGGCCAATTTCGGCCCTATGGTAAAACGTTTATATGCATAACTTGGCTATTTTTTGTCCGATTTTGATCAAATTTGGTATTTTGGGTATTAGTATCAATTTCAAGTGTGCCAAATTTGATTCCACAAGGTAAAAAATTACGGGAGATAATAGAGTTTTTCAAATTTCGGGGGCGGAAAGGGGCGTGACAAAATCTTTATAATTACAAAATGAGCGCATTTACTAAGCAAATATACATACCAAATATGGTGTCTCTAGCTGCAATAGTTTTTGAGATAAACGTTTTTTTGAATTGCGGGGGCGGAAAGGGTCGTGGCAAAAATTTGAAATAAATTTGATCACTCTACATACTACATGAGCTTACAAACCAAATTTGGTGGCAAGTCTCCAAGATCTACGCGTTCATACGGACGGACGGACGGACAGACGGACGGACAGACGGACATGGCTAGATCGACTCGGCTGTTGATACTGATCAAGAATATATATCCTTTATGGGGTCGTAAAAGCTTCCTTCTGCCTGTTACATACATTTTGTCGACACCAGCGAAAGCGAAAACAAACAAGCACTATTAAAAGTTGAGGGAAAACAATATATATTAATAAAAACTCAGGAGCTATGCAAAACACGACCGTCACGTCAGAGAGCAGAGGCTTTTTTTGTCAAATGAAACTGTATAACTTATTTTTGTTTTATGGTTTTGTTTCGAATTGTATATATCTTTCGTGGATCTGAATTAGTGAAGCCATTTCGGATGAACACGATGTTTAATCTTAAACATTCTGCAAAGGGCCGCCAAGTGCGACGTTTTGGACTTTATTTTTATAGTTAGTTGTCTTATCCAAATTATTATTAATATTATCATTAGTAAGACAACTATTGTAAAAGAAGCAAGACCAGTTACCTGATGCAAGTTCAACCTAGTCAATCTGATGTTCCTTTTCCGATTGTCACTGACTTCGTATATATAAATTTGGCATATTACCTATATCTTTTAATGCTTAACAATTTACGTTTCGGGATTTCTACCCATTACTGTAGTGCATTACTGTGATAACTTCTAGCCTTATTATAAGGTGAAAACTTTAAAAAATATCTACCTTTACTTTTTGACTTGTTCCAATGTGATCTTCGCTCCACCTTTTTTAAATCTCGCGGATTGGTGAAATTTGAGTAGATATTCTGGTTATTAATAAATTTGTTGTATCTATTTTGAAATTTACCTTTCTTCTTCTCCCAACGTTGTTGAAAACCTGTGACATTTATTGTTGTTGCCACTAAAGATTTGTTCTGATTTGATTTGGTGCATCCCGAGACGATCCAACCAAATTGAGTAAATTGGCCTAGCAGGCCATCAATCTTTGTAATTCCCATTTTTAAGATTTGGGTATATACGTTGGTACCACAATTGCTTCAACCTTAAGATGTCCTTTCCAAGGAATTCGCGTCTTGACATCTATTTTTACCTTATATTTTGATTTATTAGATTTTATTGAGGACACGCCACTTATTTCTGTATACTGTTTAATTTTAGATAGTTTTAATATATGAGCGGCCTCTTCAGACAAAATGGTGCTCTGTGACCCACAATCAATAAGGGTTCTTAGAGTCTTATATCCTCCATTTACATTTTTTACTTGTATTAAAGCTGTGGCCAACAGTTTTGGTTGTGCGGTTACACAAGTATTAATTCTCACCTGTGTTTCTTCAAAATTAAGTAAGGTATGGTGCCCGTTGCTGCACAATGAGCATACCATATCATTAGTGCATTTCTTGTTGCTTGAATGCTTCAAGCATCGTGTACACAATTGCACCTTTTTTGGCTATTTCCACCCTTTCTTTAGGTGTTACCGCTTTAAACTTATAGCACATCGGTGCGCTATGCCAGGGACCTTTGCAGATCGGACAACTATCTTTAAACACCGCCACCGATGTTTTTTGTAACGGTTTTTTCTCTTCATTTTTTATAGCACTTAGTGAGCAATATCTTTGCTCTAAGTATTCCATGACATCAGATAGCATCTGAGCTTGCCTGGTTTTTCTAATCTGACTCTCATACAGTTGCAGAGCATCTCTGTCAAATTTCCGAAGTATGAGTTGTGCAAATATTATGTCAACATGATCGGACAAATTTGTTTTAATTTTCATTAAGTGCACTGACTCATTAACTATGTCAATCACTCCCTTTACATTTTTTGCGGATTCATTGCTGATCATCGGTAAATCAACGATCCGACTTAATTGTTCGGAAAATACCCTCCGATTATTTTCATAGCGCTTGGTTAACAGTTCCCAAGCAGCACTATAGTTATCAGCTGAACCTGACAATAGATGAGCTACCATGCTCCTGGCTTCGCTCTTTAACGCGGATTTCAAATAATTAAACTTAAGAGCAAGACTTAAATCCTTTTTTTTTTCAATCAGTTCCGCAAATAATTCCACAAACAGGTCCCATTCTCTAGGTTCTCCAGAAAATGTGGGTACCTGTATTTAGGGCAACACTGGCAGTTCGCCTCTCACCGTTACATTCTCAATCTTACTTTCCTTATTGTTCATTTTCGTTTCTAGCATTGACAATGAATTTTGGACGTCGAATTCCAAATCCTCCATAGTATTCTTAAATTTTGCATCACTTGTTTTTTCTTGGCATGCCCGTACCTTCTCCCATAAATAATTTATTTTATTAATATACATTATCCATGTCCCATTGCCTGTTGATTTCAACTCTACTACCTCCAAATATTCCTGAAGCTGTCGAACTCTATCCATAAATATCTCCTGATTACTATTACCGTTTTCATGACTGGAGGTCGCTTTCCCGCGCGTTTTTCTGACTCTCTAGCTATTATTTTGGCAACTATCTTTAAAACCTCTTCATGTACTTTATCTCTGTAGTACTGATGATCGAAAACCCCCTGCTGGAGCAATTTCTCATGGTTAGGCATCCATCGGCTACTAATCACTTTTACTTCCTCGATCACCTTGCTAGTAATGATTCTGGGCTCTAGTGCTTCCAACTGCCTTAACCTGGTATGCAACTCTACCTGCTTCTCTAACAATTTTACAGTCTTATTAGTGAACATTTTATATGGTGGATGTGGATGTGGATATGTGTGATAATTCGATGTATTTATCCGCTTTTTTTTTTTTTTGAAAGAGAGAAAAAAAAATATCTCAACTGTGTCTTGCACAGTGAGTCAGAGACGTGGAAAAAATGTTGTTAGCGTAAGTGGTTGGCTCACAATTCAGATATACATTTCATTTTTCAATAAAAGAAGTTTTTTTTTTAATCTCCAACCACATTGTTAGTAAAAGTCTATCAAGGAGTTAGTAATTCGCAAGTTGCACTTTCGTGCGTCAACTTTCTTATAAAGGATTATATATTTAAATTATTGAATAAGGCAAGTTAAGGCTTGCGCATTTCTGCGGCCCCCTTGCGTTTCTTCGCTCTTCGGCGAAGTTCAGCTTTCAGTTGGTCAGCACGCTCTATGCAGCGTTGTCGGTCCTCTTAGCACAGGGTCTAGCTTGTCGCGCTAGACGATGCCGGTGCTGGTCTTCGCACAGACGTACTCGCAATAGGGTGAGTCAAATGGTCCAGGGCAGTCCTTGGGACCTCTTCTTTGCAACTATCTTGTTGCTCTGCTGCTGTTTGTAGTTGCCGACTTGCAACGACATATACACTTTTAACTTTAACTTTAACTTTTTTTTTTTCGATATTAAGGCTTTGAATACGCCACACACCAATTCTGTAATTATTTTTTTGCCGCCGCCGAAATTATTGCAGTTGCTCGACTAGCCAAACTACCTTATCTGTCGCACGCACTTTTTATATATTAAGCAATATTTTGCTTTTTGTTTTTATACTCTGTCTCTTACCACTGGTGTGGGAAAACAAGAGTTATTTTATTTTTGGTACCTTTAGCTGATCTTAGCATTTACACTTGCATAAGAATTCAGACTTCAAGGAGCTGATTCACTTGCTGAGTCTCTTACCACTGGTGGGGGAAAACTGCAGAGTTCCTTTTTCTCGAAGGACCAAAATAAATAGGGATTCCCAGAGAGAAGGAAAATAACCCAGTCTTCATTCGTTGAATTCAAAATATGAACTGATTTTATTTGAAAACTCTTAAACTCTAAGAAGCGACAATTGTTCTTAAAAAATACTTATTCTAATGCCCCACGTTTTCGGGGGTTGAAAATTGTTTATATTTCATGCTCAGCGCTGGTTACTTGATGCCGCGCCGCTGTTATAATCTTAAGTGTTTTCCACAGAGTGTGGATGCATGGTTTGTTTGGTATTAAGCAATAATTGTCATATGAATTTTATGATTTACTTATGTTTTTGTTTCGTTTTGTATATTTCATTGGTGCATCTGATTTGGTGAAACCAGTTCAGATGAACACGATGTTTATTCTTAAACATTCTGCAAAGGGCCGCCAAATGCGACGTTTTGGACTTTAATTTTATAGTTAGTTAGTTATCTTATGCAAATTGTTATTAATATTATCATTAGAAGAAGCATGACCAGTTGCATGATGGACGTTCAACCTAGTCAATCTGATGTTCCTTTACGTTTGTCACTGACTTCTTATTCTTACCAATTCTGCCGTATGTATTACTGAGTTGGCTTCTACTAGTTTTTATAATATTTGACATATTACCTAGCGATTTCTGTTTCGGGATATCTACCCACTCCTGATGTGTATTACTGTGCTGACTTCTAGCCTTTTTATAAGATGGAGAATTTAAAAAATAACTACCTTTACTTTTTGACTTGTTCCAATGTGATCGCTCCACTATTTTTAAATATCGCTGATTGCCAAAATTTGATTGGTTATTCTGGTTACCATTAAATGTTGTCCTTTTATAATCATTTTGCCATATCTGCCTTTTTGGTACTATAGTTTCTGATAATTTGTTACCGGAATCTATTTTGATATTATTTTTTAGATAATCATGATCTAATTGATCCCTTGCCTTTTTAATATTCTTATTTTGTACTGGCTCTGGTATATATACTTTTTGTTTCCCAATTTTCACTTTACCTCCAATGTGAGGTCCTGCCGGGGGCCATAAATTAATTTTTTTAGTTTTAATGTTGCATTTCTTTGGAATTGTGTAGTTTTTATTTTGAAATTTACCTTTCTTCTCCCAACGTTGTTCAAAACCCGTGGCGTCTATTGTTGTTGCCACTACAGATTTATTCTGATTTGATTTGGTGCAAGCCGAGACGATCCAACCAAATTGAGTATTTTGGCCTAGCAGGCCATCAATCTTTGTAATTCCCCTTTTTGAGATTTGGCTATATACGTTTACTCCCATTATTATATCAACCCTACCAGGTTTATTAAGGTAGGATCAGCTAGCACGTAAGTTTGCCATTTTAACATATCCACGTTTGCTATTTTTAATGAAAGAGCTTTCATTAACTTTGGCAACACAATTGCCTCAACCTTTAGATGTCCTTTCCAAGGATTTCGCGTCTTTATATCTATTTGTACCTTATATTTTGATTTGTTAGATTTGATTGAGGACACGCCACTTATTTCTGTATACTGTTTAATTTTAGGTAGTTTTAATATATGAGCGGCCTCTTCAGACAAAATGGTGATCTGTGACCCACAATCAATAAGGGCTCTTAGAGTCTTATAGGTAGTTTTAATATATGAGCGGCCTCTTCAGACAAAATGGTGATCTGTGACCCACAATCAATAAGGGCTCTTAGAGTCTTATATCCTCCATTTACATTTTTTACTTGTATTACAGCTGTGGCCAACAGTGTTGGTTGTGCGGTTACACAAGTATTAACTCTCTTCTGTTTTTTTTCAAAATGGAGTAAGGTGTGGTGTTCCTTACTGCACAATGAACAGACCACTACATTAGTGCACACCTTATTGCTCGAATGGTTCAAGCATCTTATGCAAATCTGTACTTTTTTGGTTATTTCATATTTTTCTGTAGGTGTCAAACCTTTAAACTTATAGCACTTATACGGTTCTTGCCCGGCAATTTTGCAAATCGGACATTTATCTTCGAATTCCGGATAATTTGAAACAGTTGGTAGCGATTTTTTCTATTCTTTGAATATGGAACTTAGCGAGCAATATCATTGCTCCAAGTATTCTATGACATCAGATAGCATTTGAATTTACCTTGTTTTTCTAATCTGACTCTTATACAATTGTAGAGCCTCTCTCTCAAATTTCCTTAGTAAGAGTTGTGCGAATATGACGTCAACTTCATCGGACAAATTCGCTTTTATTTTAATTAAGTGCACTGACTCATTAACTATGTCAATCACTCCTTTTGCACTCTTTGCGGATTCCTTGTTTATCATCGGTAAATCAACGATCCGACTTAATTGTTCGGAAAATACCCTTCGATACCGCTTGGTTAACAGTTCCCAAGCAAAGCTATAATTATCAGCTGAACCTGTAAATAACAAATAATTCCACATTCTCGAGGCTCTCCAGAAAATGTGGGTACCTGATTTTTTGGCAACACCGGCAATTCGCCTCTCACGGTTACTCTCAATTTTAGAATTTTCCTTATTGTTCATTTTCATTTCTAGATTTGACAATGACTTACGGACATAGAATTCTAAATCATCCATAGCATTTTTAAATCTTGCATCCTTTGTCAATACCTTGCACGTCTGATCTTTTTTTATAAATAATTTATTTTATTAATATATGTATATTATCCATGTCCCATTGTTTGTACATTTCAACTCAACTACCTCGAAATATTAATGCAGTTGTCATTACTGGAGGTCGCATTTCCCCGCGACTCTCCGTTGCTGTCCTTAACATTTTCTAACATCGTTACGTCTGCTTTACTGTTTTCCGAATCACCAGTCCCTGCCGGCTTGTTTCTCCTTTGGCTAGTAATCTGGCTGCCATATCTAAACCTTCCTCATATTTTCCATTTGTGAAATAGAGGTGTTAGGTTACTCCACACTGTAGCATTTGGCTATGGTAGCTGTTCGGAAACCAACTGCCTAATTAGACTGTTAACGGCGATACCGCATATATATTTTCAATTTGTGTGTTTAGTTACAACCGTTCACTACAATGGTTTTCTTAGGCAAAAGCTTTTTACACGATATCGATTACATAGCGATACTCGCGAACTCGATAACAATTTTATGGCAGTATGACACTGCAATTCGATAATAATCTTACTGCACTAACAATATGGAATACAATTCAACTTTCTTAAATGCTAACAATAATAATTCATTTCGTTCAGAAACAGTTACTAATCCAAAGCTTCTGTATCACACTTACTTCGTTAAGAATTTTTTTTTTCTAACTTCGTTCACTTTTTATGCAACTCGTGTTGCTTCGTGTTGCTAACAACTTTTCAGTTTTGGTAGGGAATATTTTATATGGTGTATGTGTGACAATAAATTTACTTTTTAAAATTTGTTTATTTTTTGTACATTTTTTTGTTGTTGATCCGGGTAACTATCAAAATTGTGTTATATTTTTATACCCTTGCAAAAAGGGTATATTAATTTTGGTCAGAAGTGTGCAACGCATAGAAGGAAGCATCTCTGACCATATAAAGTATATATATATATATTTTTGATCAGCAAGACAAGACGAGTTCAAAGAGCCATTTCCGTCCGTCTAACCGTCTATCCGTCTGACCGTCTGCAGTACGTCCGTCTGGATCAGCCCACTGAGAGAGCTACAGAGGGGATTTTGCATGTAGACTTGTATATACTGCACAGGTTGTATATCTCGGATTCAGCCGCATCGGACCACTATATCATATAGCTCCCATACAAACGGCAAAGTCACGATCAGTGACTTTTCTCAATAACTTCGTTATTTTTTGAGCTATTGAGAGTGAGTTTATTACACCTATAAACGACTGTGTCAAATTTGATTAATATCGGGTGACTATATCATATAGCTCCCATAGGAACGATCGCTGTAAAACAGTGACTTTGATTAATATCTTCGTTATTTCCTATGCTAAGATTGTAGGCCGTTCTTTCGCAAACATTAGCCTTTTTAGATAAAACGTTTTTCCACTTTGATGGATATGGGTAAGGAAAGAGCTGCCAAAACAGTTGCAAGGGTATACAATCTTTGAATCCGTCAATGTTAGACCCGGCCCTCTGGTTTTGATTTCTATAATCAATTTTGGTTATTTATCATTATTATTTTTTGTATAGAAGTTTTGAAGAAAATTGTTTTTATTTTTGAAAAGAAAAATTTTCTTTTACATGTCCCTACATAATGATTCGCATAGCTTTACAGACTATACTGCTATCGGGCAGATAAGGTTCCGCTCAATTTCACAATATTTCTTACAATGTTTTTTGTTTGCAAACAATTTTAATTTATGATGTTTTTAATTACTGGGCGCTCTTTGTACCGCTAAGGGTGGTGCTAGACGGTGCCGGTGCTGGTCTTTGCACATGCTGTTGGGGTTCCGGTGCTGATTTCTCAGATCTCTTAGGATCCGGGGTCTAGCTTGTCGCGCTAGACGGTACCGGTGCTGGATTTCGCACAGGCTGATGGGGCGCCGGAGGCGGTCTTGGTGCAGGTGTACTCGCAATATAGCGAGTCCATTGGTCCAGGCAGAAGGAAGCTTTTTCGACCCCATAAAGTATATATATTCTTCAACAGCCGAGTCGATATACAGCTGTGTTCACGAAAATAGCAGTGCCCTTGAGCTTTGACTTTAAAGTTGATGAATCATATTAAAAAGACCACAAATGCAACAATCTTTTTTAAACTCATAATCTGTATTTATATAGAATAAAATTAGTACCGTTTTGGACTAAACAAAAAGTGTCCCATTTTCAGAAATGAGCAAGATAGTAAAATATGGACATATTGAGCTGTTCAGGTCACCTTTGGTTCTTAGGACTTAATACTTAGTCCTGAACTAATTATTGGCAATAGCGAGTTGTCTCCTGGGCCGCATCGAATCCATCAATGCTGAACTGTTTCCCCATACATTTTAAATGGGTTACCAATCCCGCGACTGAGCTGGCCCTGGCGTTACGTCGATCCCTTTGAATTGAAAACAACCTTTTTGAGTTTGTTCCTATGTTTTGGGTCGTTGTACTGGTGATATGTTCATTATACATATATATTCCATATGACAGGAGAGCTTAACCTTCTTTATGATGTCCACACAGATATTTCTATTCATATTCCTATGAATCTTATATGGGAAACAAGCCCAAATCATGCCATATTGCTTAACCGTTTTAGTGGATCCTTTGGGTGGTATTCCGTATATTCTGGGCAACGTACATACTGTTTAGACCCTGCACCACCAAACAAGACTACTTTGCGGAAGTCTGGCCCGAGAATATTATGCTATATGCAATATGAATTCGTATGGAGTTTTGTGAAAATACAAACGTACTTTAGAGGCTTCTAAGTTAAGAGTGGGACTTTCCTTCGACTTCACGATATTAGCTCTTGTTCTAGGAGTCTACGCCGACAAGTGACACCCCTTACCGACATGTTTAGATCACGTTTGACTAAATTGAAAGATGAAAACTGATTAAATCTGCTGTATATAACAATGTGCCAGTCATCTGAAGCCGCTTTTGCACGTTTTACGTCACGTTTTTGGGTTTTTTTATACCCTTGCAAAAAGGGTATATTAATTTTGGTCAAAAGTGTGCAACGCATAGAACGAAGCATCTCAGACCATATAAAGTATATATATTCTTGATCAGCACGACGAGGCGAGTTCAAATAGCCATGTCCGTCCGTCCGTCCGCTTGTCCGTCCGTCCGTCCGCTTGTCCGTCCGTCCGTCCGTCTGGATCAACGCGAACTCCTCCGAGACCGTAAGAGCTACAGAGCTGAAATTTTGCACGTAGGCTTGTATATACTGCAGGCGTTGTATATCTCGGATTCAGCCGGATCGGACCGCTATATCATATAGCTCCCATACAAACGTCAAAGTCACGAACAGTGACTTTTCTCAATAACTTCGTTATTATTAAGTAAGTTTATTGTAGCTATAAACAACTGTGCCGAATTTGGTCAAGATCGTGTGACTATATCATATACCTCCCATAGGAACGATTGAGTGAGTTTTGCCAATAACTTCGTTACTTTTTAAGCTATTGTCGTGAAATTTAATATAAGTAAGTTTATTGTAACTATAAACGACTGTGCCAAATTTGGTCAAGATCGGGTGACTATATCATATACTTCCCATAGGAACGATCCGTCGAAAAAAGTGACTTTTGTCAATAACTTCGTTACTTTTAATGCGATTACTTTCAAATTAAACATTTGACAGTTAAATATATCCGTTAATGACTGTGCCGAATTTAAAGTAAAGATGAAGTAACTATAAAGATGAAGTAACTATATCATATAGCTCCCATAGGAGCGATCGGTGGAAAACAGTGACTTTCATCAGAAAGTTCGTTATATCCTATGCTAAGATTGAAGGCCGTTCTTTCGCAAACATTACCCTTTTTAGATAAAACAGTTAGTTTAGATAAAAGAGTTACTAAAAAACTTGCAAGGGTATACAAACTTTGACGCGGTCGAAGTTAGCCCCGGCCCTCTGGTTTTTGGTAGTCTAGGGCAGCAGAAACTATCTTTGCAGAACTTCCAACTAAAATTTTGATTTTTTTTTAGTTTTTGCTTGTTTTTCAAGGTTTAGGATCCAATCCGTATCCTCGGTAGAGTATTGCGATCCTCTTCCGACCAACATAAAAATTTTTGCGTTAGTTGATGCAAATAATATTACACGATAATAATCTAAATAATTACACCGACTACTGACAAATTTTCAAATTTTGTATTTGCTTTTTTCGCAACTAAACGAAACACTGCTATTTTAGTGAACAGCCAAATTTGTGGGGATAAGCACAGAAATGTGAAAAATTTCCCAAAAATTAGTAAAATTAACGGAACTTTTTCGGTTTTCCTATGCCTATATAGTATATACCATTTTACAAAACCAAACTATATCTATAAAAAAGAATATGTGAACAATTTTCAAATCTTTGTTAGCATCTACTGCACTGCTATTTTCGTGAACACAGCTGTAGCCATGTCCGTCCTTCTGTCCGTCCGTCTATCCGTCCAAAATTGGTATGTAGGCTCATGTAGTATGTAGAGTGATCAGATGTATTTCGCCCCTTTCCGACCCCGTAATTAAAAAAAAACGCTCATCTCAAAAAATATTGCAGCTAGGGACACCATATTTGGTATGTATATTTGCTTAGTAAATGCGCACATTTTGTATGTATAAGATTTTGCCACTCCCCTTTCCGCCCCCGAAATTTGAAAAACTCGATTATTTCCCGTAATTTTCTACCTTCTAGAATCAAATTTGGCACACTTAAATCAAAATCAAAATCGGACAAAAAATAGCCAAGTTATGCATATAAACGTTTTTCCATAAGGCCGGAAAACGTTGGCCGTTGGCGGGTGGGGCGCCAGGGTGCTCATATGCATGAGTGAGCGAGATACTTAGATATGCTTGTAAAAACATGTCAAAACATTTTTTAAAATAGGCAAATGCATTTGTTATTACAAATTTGAAATATTTGTTTTACTGGTGTATGGTATACCTAAGTCGGCGAGACGACTTACTTACTTCATTTTCTTTTTTTTTTTACGTCACACACAACCACTTTCGTTGCCGAAAATACTGCAGTTGGTCCACTAGCCAGACTGCCTTTATGATCGGACGCACGCACTTTTTTAATTTTTCTTTATTTATAAAGCAATATTTAGCTTTTTGTTTTATACTCTGTCTCCTACCACTGGTGGGGGAGAACAGAGTTATTTTATTTTTGCTACTTTTAGCTGATCTTAGCATTTACACTTGCATAAGAATTCGGACTTAAAGGCGCTGATACACACTCTGAGACTCTTACCACTGGTGGGGGAAAACTACAGAGTTCCTTTTTTCGCAGGACTAAAATGATTAGTGGTTCTAGAACCACAACTAAAAAACCCGATCTTCATTCGTTGAATTCAAAATATGAACTGATTTTATTTAACAAAGTGTAGGGTATATAAATAAACTTTTAAACTCTAGGAGGAGACAATTGTTCTTAAAAATACTTATTATAGTGCCCAACGTTTTCGGGGGTTGAAAATTGTTTATATTTTATGATCAGCGTTGGTTACTGATACTGTTGTTATAATCTTAAGTGTTTTCCACAGAGAGTGGATGCATGTTTTGTTTGGTTTTAAGCAATAATTGTCATATGAATCTTTATGACTTATTTTTGTTTTATGTTTTTCTTTCTTTGGTGCATCTGATTTGGTAAAGCCACATCAGTGAACACGATGTTAAATCCTTAACAAGTAGCGTTATCAAAAAACTGCAAAAGGAAAAAAGCAGAATTCTAACACTTATAAAAAACCAAATAGACTAGAACAAATAGTTTTACTCTCTACTTTACAAATAGCAGAAACAAACACACTTATTAAGAAACTTATGACTGAAAATATAATACAACAAGATGATGGCGTCTTAGCTTCTTAACCTACCTTCTTTTGATCCATTCAAATTTTCCATAGTTAAAAATGTTTTCTTAAAGGTATTAGTCAACCTTTAGATCACATAACCATACCATACACCATAAATTTTAGAAATCTCCTGCAAAAGGCCAATATACACGCCGATTTCTTTTACAATGACCCTGATTCGAACGATTTAGTCTTTTTCTCTTTTAGGAATAAAAGAGCTAATTGCTGACCGAAAACCAGATCAACGACTATTTTATTACAAGCAATGATCTAATTTGAATATTCGTTAACTTAAATCCTAAATCCTCATCAGGAATCGATGAAATCCCAAACAAATCTGAAACATATAATGAAAGACCTCAATCTTGAACATTGTTCAATTTTTAACAACATGTTAAAAACCTCCTATTACCCCCCATTTTTATACCCTTGCAGAGGGTTTATAAAATTGGTCAGATGTTTGTAACGCACAGAAGGAGACGTTTCCGACCCAATAAAGTATATATATTCTTGATCAGCATGAGAAGCTGAGTCGATATAGCCATGTCCGTCTGTCCGTCCGTCCGTCCGTCCGTCTGTGCAAATCAACTTCACGCTGGCATCTTAAGAGCTATCGGAATGAAATTTCATATTTGAGCTACTTTTAGCCCGGAGATGATAAAGTATGAAAATTGTCAGGATCGGACTACTATATCATATAGCTCTAGAACCAAAATTTTTGCAAAAATTGGAGTAGCCCCATGAAAGTTACCAATATAATAGAATTTGATATAAAATCTCAGATCCCAAAATATGAATCTGGTCGGATAAATAGAACACAAGTTACAGACAGTACAAATCGGTTCAAGCGCTGACGGCAGCTACTACGTCATCAACAAATCAAACAGAGCACATGCATACACACACACAGACGCAGCGCTACACGAACTGTATGTGTATGCGTGTTGTGCTTTGCTTACGGAATGATGAAAGAAAAATTTGGAGTAAGAAGGGAAATAATTTGAATGTTTTGTTTGTGTGTTGATAAATTGAGTTGCAGGGAAAGAAATTTCAAAATGTAAAAAAATTATTGCCAAGGACTGCAAGGGTATAAAAACTTCGGCATTGCCGAAGTTAGCTTCTTTGATATTTTGTTTTGGTTTTAAATCTAATCACTCACGTCTTCATACAATGAACCTCTTAACTTCTGCAATCAACACGAATTGGAACAAAACGCATGTTAACGCTTGTTTTATCGACCTTGAAAAAGCATTTGACACTGTTTGGATTAAAGGACTAATTACAAAATTAATGAGCTACACATTCCTGCAGCAGGGCACCTACGTTGGGTGGAACTACAACAAGGGAAGTAGAAGTACTAGGCACAGCAGTAGCTGCAACAGCTGCTGATACTGTCTCTAGTGGAAATGGAAAGAGACTTCAACTGCCAAAGCCGGATTCCTAAACGATATCAGCTGCTGTACATTTGGTGACGTAGGATCATTGTCGGAAGCCAGAACTGGTAGAGATCGATGTACCGACGGACTGAGGGATGCGAAATATGGCCCTCTTTCGGGTCGGAGATTCAATTAAAAGTTTAGAACTTCTGAATTGAACCTACATCGCCAAAAGCTCCCCTTGGAGCTTTTGAACACCTGCTGACAGGGTTTAAAATGCATCTCCAGTCCGTTTCATAAAACATCGCATATCGAGCTCCAAGCCACGACACGAATCACTGCCCAACTTAAGGCCACCATCCTGTGCAAGAAAGACAGTCGAGAAAAACAGCCGCACCGTATTCTTTTAGTTCGAATGCTGTTCGTATTTCGGATGTTATACGATTGACTTGTTCAATTGTCCCGTGTTTTTCGCGGAAGCCGAACTGGTGTGAAAGGATTGTGTTTTCCGATGCCAAAAATGAGTTTAGTCGTATCTGCAGGACCTTTTCAAAAAGCGAAAGACATGGCAGCAAACTAATTGGCCTATGGGATGATGGTTGGGTTTTGTCCTTTCCCACTTTAGGAATCATGATGATAGTGGACCTTTTCCAAGCTCTTGGGAAGTAGCCAATTCTTTTTATAGCGTTGAACAGTTTGCAGATATATTGTATGGCGACGGTAGGGAGTTCTAGGATCATTTTCGGTGTCATTTCCAGGGACTTTGTTCGGTTTTAAAAACCTGCCGTGATCTTATCCGATTGGAATTCCCAGTACTCACTATCCGTTAATGTGCTCGAAGGGGGAAGTACAAATGAGTTTGATGTTGGATTTGGCTGGAACACCATTGATTATCTTAGGCTCTAGGAGGTAATAATTGTTCTTAGAGGATCTTATTCTAGTACGACTCACCCCCACGTATTCGGCGGTTGAAAAATCATTATTATTTTGGGCACGGCGTCGGCCGCTTGACATCCTGCCGTTGTGATCTTTTTAGAAATACAAGTGTATTTTCCCACACCGTGTGTGACTGCTTGTAATTCCAGTCATATGCTGGGTTAGTTGTTTGGTACAAAGGTGCAGTTGTATTGTATATTCTTTAGGGCATCTGATTTGGTGAAGCCAGTTATTAATTCTTTTGTCCATAAGTCCACAAAGCGGTCTCCATTTGAGCTGATGCTCGGTGTGAAAATATCTTGCAGTTATCCGAGAATGAAATGTTTGATACCTTAGACTCAGAAAGGCAAGAGATGCGTGACAAAGCAAAAGAAAATGTACGGATGGCTCAGAAAGGTTACAAAGAACATTTTGATAAATACCGAAAGAACGAGGTCGGATATAACGTTGGAGATCTTGTGGCCATTCGTAGAACACAATTTGTAGCAGGCAAAAAGTTATCGAGCGAGTTTTTAGGACCGTACGAGATAGTGAAGGTGAAACGTACAGGATGCTATGATGTTCGAAAAGCAGCAGCAGACACCGAGGGACCAAAATATACGACCACTAGCAATGACAAAATGAAATTGTGGAGTTTTGTAGCAGAAAACGAGGATGCATGGTCATCAGAGGCTGATGACTAATCAGGGAGGCAGATTATGAGATGGGATAACGTAGTTGCAGCGTGGTGGCAACTGCCTTATGCAGATTGGCAACGCAGCAGCAGTCGTGAGGTGTCGTGTGAAGTCAGTAGTCGATGTACAGCAGTCAACAGTCAAGGTTCAGTAGTTTGCAGTCGGTGTTCAGCAGTCAGAAGTATCAGCAGTCAGCAGTCGTAAGCAGCAGTAAGAAGCCGATAAATTAACAGTATACCGAACCTGAGATTTAAATTGGATATTGTAATCTTTATTCGCCCGTCCACGATTTATAATACTATTAATAAATTATAATATAATACATTTGGGGACTCAGCTGAGGTCCACCATCTTACATTTATGTGTAAAGATTTTGCCACGCTTCTTTCCGCCCCCGTAATTTGAAAAAACTCGATTATCTCGTATAATTTTCTACCTTGTGCAATCAAATTTGGCACACTTAAATTTGATACTAATATCAAGCAAAATATTAAATTTGATCTAAAAATAGCCAAGTTAGTATATAAACGTTTTTCTATCAGGCCGGAGTTGGCGGTTGGCTAGTGGGGGCGCTAGGGTGCTCGAATGCATGTGAACAAGCATTTAGTATTATAAATTTTAAATATTTGTTTTACTGGTGTATGGTATAACTAAGTCGGCGAGACAACTTACTCACTTCATTATACCCTTGCAGAGGGTATTATAAAATTGGTCAGGAGACGTTTCCGACCCCATAAAGTATGCGTTTTACTCAGCCATCCTAAGAGCTATCGGGATGCAATTTTTTTGTGGGCTTTTTATTACCCGTGTGAGTATAAAAATCTTTGGGATCAGACTACTAATGTTTGTTCTTGAGCTATATGATAAGCTCTAGAACAAACATTTTTGAAACAATTGGAATATCCCCACGAAATTTACCAATATGATAGTATTGGATATAAAATCTCAGATCCCAAAATTTGAATCTGATCGGATAAAGTTACGCAAGTTACGGTCAATATAAATCGGCTCAAATCTGCCTGCTGCCTACTACGTCATCATCACACAGACGCAACGCTACATGAACTGTATGTGTATGCGTGCCGTGCTTTGTTAGGGAATGATGAAAGAAGAAGAAAAAATTGTAGCAAAAAGAGTAATAATTTGAATGTTTTGTTTGTGTATTGATGAATTGAGTTGCAGAGAAAAAAATTTTAAAATGTAAAAATATTATTGCCAAGGACAGCAAGGGTATAAAAACTTCGGTATAGCCAAAGTTAGCTTCTTTGATATTTTTTAAATATTAATTCAGCTTCTCAGTGTTCATAAGTGAACACTAAAACTATGAAATACCCATTTATATTTTATAATGACTTTTTTCAGAACTGCACACGTAACAAAAAAAATATTTGCTCCAAGAGACTACAAAATTATGGCTGATCACATTGTTATACCTCGACTTTATATGGAATTATTTGCTGTTGTATGTATAGAAACATCACATTATGTATCGTTTGTTAAAGCTGGGTCTGGACCGGACGCTCCTTGGTGCTTCTTTGACTCAATGGCGGATAGAAAAGGTAAGATAAAATGATTCATGCTTTAATTACACGGTACAGTATGGAAATCACAGAAATTCCGCCTTAACCTTGCTGATTTGAATGAATTCGGTCACTTTTTGCGTATTTATTATTGAGTAGGGATTCCCAGAGAGAAGGAAAATAACCCAGTCTTCATTCGTTGAATTTAAAATATGAACTGATTTTATTTGAAAACTCTTAAATTCTAAGAAGCGACAATTGTTCTTAAAAAATACTTATTCTAATGCCCCACGTTTTCGGGGGTTGAAAATTGTTTATATTTCATGCTTAGCGCTGGTTACTTGATGCCGCGCCGCTGTTATAATCTTAAGTGTTTTCCACAGAGTGTGGATGCATGTTTTGTTTAGTATTAAGCAATAATTGTCATATGAATTTTATGATTTACTTATGTTTTTGTTTCTTTTTGTATATTTCATTGGTGCATCTGATTTGGTGAAGCCAGTTCAGATGAACACGATGTTTATTCCTAAACATTATTATTATTATTATTATATTGCTCAAATTTAACAAATGTTAGTTTAATATATCTGTTAATGACTATGCCGAATTTGAGAAAGATCGGGTGACTATATCGTATAGCACCCATAGGAACGTTCGCTGGAAAACAGTAACTTTGATCAATATCTTCTTTACTTCCTATGCTAAGATTGTATGCCGTTCTTTCAGAAACATTAGCCTTTTTAGATAAAACGTTTTTCCACTTTGACGGCTATAAGTGAGGAAAGATAACCAAACAACTTGCAAGGGTATGCAAACTTCGGCACGGTCGAAGTTAGCCCCGGTTCTCTGGTTTTAAGATTATTCGAGCAGAGGTTTATTAGAGACTGAATTTACGCAAAGGAATATTCGCTGCAGCGCAGGCAGCAAAAAAATGAATGTAAAGCAAAAATGAAAGAATGTCCGTTACAATTCACAGATCGGATCATTCGAGTATAATAAGAAAGAGATAGACATTCTGCGGTGGTTATATACATATTGTTCACGCCACCGGGTGAACAGCAGTGAGCGGCGAAGAGCAGTGAGGAGTGAGGAGGGTTTTTCGATCCTCGGCGTCTACGGTCACACCAGGAGGGGTGACTTGATTTTCTGATGGGCGCCGCCATTTTCACTCCAGTACGATAAGTACAAAATTTCATTATTTATTTCATACATACTACAAACTAAAGTGTGAGGTTTTCCCGCACTTCCATAGCGACCTGCACACTTTTATATATATTGTATGTACATACCTGACCTAAGGTTACATGGTAGTTCCCAATCCTTAACGTGTTTGTCCAACGTTCGGTCCATTCCACGATACAGGGTTTTATTTATATGTTTTTTACTCTGTCGCACTTGTCCAATTTTTACATACGTACATACATATGTAAAACTCGTTGCACTCACATGTACATGTATTTTCCACAGCTGTTCGCCAAGTCCGCGTAAAGGTTAAAAAAACAAAGAAATTATTAAAGTGTTATAAATAAAAAAAAAATAGTACTCAAAGTGTTCACCGCGATTTCTTATGTGTTCGGATTATTCCCATTGCCCAATTAATTTCCTCACCCACGTATTCGCCCACCGGCTTATCCACTTACATACATACATCGTCATCTGTTGATGTACGCGCATATGTATATATCCATGTACATATAATTAATTCGCACTTTACCACAGCACAAAAAAATTTAAATAGCGAGTAAAATAATTAAAAATAATTAATACGACAAAACCAAAAACCAAATTTATAAGCAGCGACCGAAATATAATTTTTCCGGCCAGTATTTTGCGCGCATATATATAACCGCCCATATTTATAAATAAATACATATATATTTTTTCCAGCACTATCGTGCCCATATTTATATATCCACCCATATTTATAAATTATATATATAATTTTTGCGGCCAGTATTTTGCGCGCACATATATAACCGCCCATATTTATAAATAAATACATATATATTTTTTCCAGCACTATCGTGCCCATATCTATATATCCATCCATATTTATAAATTATATATATAATTTCCCGGCCAGTATTTTGCGCGCATATGCATATCCGCCCATATTTATAAATAAATACATATATATTTTTTCCAGCATTATCGGGCCCATGTTTATAGATCCGTCCATATTTATAAATTTTACATATATTTTTTTCCGGCCAGCAATTTGCGCACATATATATATCCGCCCATATTTATAAACAAATACATATATATCTTTTCCAGCACTATCGGGCCCATATTTATATATCCGTCCCTATTCAAAAATTGTATATATAATTTTTTTGGCCTGTATTTTGCGCATATATATATATCCTGACCCAGCTTTATATAAAAACACATACTTTTTCTTTGCCCTATACATCGTTCGCGTGTTTGTCTTATACGTACTCCCATCGTTACTTACGAATCCAGCTAAACTTGTGTTGTAATCACTCCGCTTAATCTACGTGTAATTTTCGATCTGCATTCGTGCGTTCGTATATTGTTTCGCATATATCCCCATTAAAAGGGCTCCGTTTCCAAGCCACGCGTAAGAGAATTCTCCCGCAATCCTGCGGGCACAGTGAGAAAATTCTTGCGCCCTCATACAGTCCACTTCTCTTTTATTTTTTCGTTGTCTTTCCGAAATCAAAAAGGGCACAAGCGCGATCTTCGTCGGTAAAGACGTCCCCTGAGTATGTCCACGGAGCCGTCCAAGACTACGCCGAAGTCTAACAGTCTTTCTTCTCCCTCTGTAACTCCGGAGAAGGTTCGGCCTCCGAAGACTCCGGTGATCGCGAAGCGTACGGACATTCCCCGCAGGTCCACGTCTGCTCGCAGCCTCAGCGAATCCCCAAGGTCCCGTCCGTCTTCGTTCCGCCTACCTAAAGTGCGCATAGTCTCGGCCAAAGACGCCAGCGAACACAAAGGGCGTTCCAAGCTTTCAATAGAGGTTCAGATTCCGCACGTTATTGTGACGCACTGTTCTGACGTTCCCGTCACCCGATCCGTATCCCAACAGCGTAGAGAACAATCCAGAATGTCCCTCTCCGATTTCGGTCTGGCGTGCGACGCTTTGACTCTGTTCGAAGTTCGTGAGAGTGAAGCCCTAACTTCTGAAGTGCCCTTATTTTCCATTAAAATGCACAGAGCAGCTCCAATCCCTTTGGTCAACTGTCGAGATGGAATACTCCCGGTGTCACATGGCCTTGTCGAAACAACCAGACGAGGACAGCCTAGCCAACATAAGCCACATCAAAGCGAAGCACGAATCCGCTTACGCGGCGTATGTGTGATGCGGGACGTTGTTCGGAGAGCGCATCGAGCAGCTCTCGGCAGAGATGGCGAGTCTTAGGCGTCAGCCCACCGCTCCGTCGGGACCTCCGGGTCATAGAGTTCCTCCGTGTGAGGTGCAGACATTTGATGGCGACAGCCTAGCATGGCCCACATTCCGCGATTTTTTCGCTGCCATTTATATCGCCAACCCGTATTTGTCTCAAGTGGAGAAGCTCTATCACTTGAACGCCAAGACTCGTGGGGAAGCGAGAACCATCGTGGCGAAGTCCCCCCTGACAAATGAAGGTTTCCAGGCTGCATGGGAGAACCTCACAGCACGGTACGAAAATAGCCGTCTGCTTGTCATGACTCAAGCCAGACAACTCCTTCAGATTCCCGCGGTGGCGCTAGAATCGGGCAAAGCATTGCGAGAACTGCAGACTGCGTTCCAAGGGGGTCTTACCGCTCTTGAGCGTTCGGATGTCAGCACTGAGAATTGGGATGTCTTACTTATCGCCATATGCACTAGCAAATTGCCGAAGGCCACAATCCTCCTGTGGGAACAATCAGTGCCAAATAAGACTGTCGTCTCCACTTGGTACGATTTGAACCAATTTCTCACCGATCGGTATCGTGTCTTGGATGCCACCGAAGAACATAAGTCGGTTCCGAGTGTGCAAGCCATCCCCAGTGGCCCCCGCAAATCCCCTGCGACGATGAAGGTTCAAGCGTTTCCCGCGAAAGCTCAGCTCAAACCAGCGTCTTGCAAGCTTTGCCATCGGGAGAATCACCCAATACGACTCTGCCCCAGTTTTCTTGACATGCCTGTTCAGAGGCGTGTGGAAACCATTAGACAGCACGGACTCTGTTTGAATTGTTTTGCCCGCGGTCATCAAGTGAAGGGCTGCTCCAGTGCGCATAATTGCCATACCTGCAAGGAACGTCATCACACCCTGCTGCATCCTAGTGACGTGTCGTCGTCCGCCGCGGTACCATTCGGTACCACAGAACGTCCGCCAGCGGGCAATCAGCTCACAAATGCTCAAAGCTATTTTGCATCTACCCCAGGCAGAGGGCTTTTAGGCTCTGCGATTGTCACTCTGCACCATCGCGGGGTGGTACACCATATTCGGGCGTTGATCGACTCGGGAGCCGATTCAACCTTCTTATCCGAACGTGTCTTCAACATGGTCCAGCCCCCCTTTTATCCTGTAGACGCCGCAGTTACTGGCATGGGCCAGAGTGATGGAGGATGCGCCGAGGTATGTCTGCTGATGCTGTCTCCTCCGTGTGACAGGCTGAACAAGATTGAAGTCTCCGCCCTGGTCGTATCCAAATTGTCGGGGGCCATTCCGACGGCTCCATTTCTTAACACGGTTCCGACGCAGTGCCTCGATCGGCCCCTGGCTGACCCGTATTATAACAAGCCCGCGCCTATTGATATGATTATCGGTGTAGACCTGTTTTCACACATCATCCGAGAGCGGATCAAAAAGGATATGGGTGATTTTGTTGGACTGGAAACCATCTTTGGATGGGTTCTGTGCGGAGCAATCATGCCTGACACTCCGGTGACTCGATTAGGTTTCGCTGCACGGACGCGAGTCAATCCAGAAGCAAAACTTGATGTACTTCTCACCAAGTTTTGGGAGGTGGAAGACCTTCCTGCAAAGCCGGAAAAGGAGGATGATGTATTCTGCGAGCGGAATTTTCAGGAGACCACACGAAGAGGGAACGACGGCCGATATATTGTGTCCCTTCCGTTCAAATGTCCGAATAGCGTCGATTTGGGTCATTCAAGACCGATCGCGCTAACTCAATTCCTGCGGAATGAAGCACGCCTTCTCAAGGATCCTCTACCGGGATCGCTGCGGCAATATTCAAGACTATGAGCTACAAACCATCACCTTTGGGGTTAACTGCGCGCCATTCTTGGCGATCCGAGTTCTTTTACAACTAGCCCAAGACGTGCAAGCGATGTACCCTCAGGCAAGCGAAATCCTTCGGAACTACATGTATGTTGATGATGTCCTTGCCGGCGCTCATACTGAAGACGACGCTCGTCTCGCCATACGAGAGCTCCAAGCTGCCCTCCAATCTGCGGGCCTCCCGCTGCGGAAGTGGACTTCCAATAAGAAGGAAGTACTTCAAGCTATCCCGAGAGAGCACCTGCTGCGAGAGGACTTTCTCGAGCTGGAAGACGCGAGCACGGCAAAAACCTTGGGAATCCGCTGGCAAGCCGCCGAGGACGTCTTTTTCTTCACCGTATTGGACCCACCATTGCAGGAGTCGATCTCCAAGAGGCAGGTTCTGTCCCATATCGCCAAACTCTTCGACCCCGCTGGCTGGCTAGCCCCATTTGTTATCCGAGCGAAGATATTTATGCAGCAAATCTGGCTAACCGAACTGGGCTGGGATGACGCCCTGCCACCTCTCCTGCTGCAGCAATGGCACGAATTCCTGCAGGATTACCCAGGCCTCAGTCAACTCCGCATTCCCCGTTGGCTAAACACCAGCGATACGCTCTCGTGGGAGCTTCATGGCTTCTGTGACGCATCCTAGAAAGCGTATGGAGCAGCCCTATATGTGCGGGTTCGGTATCGCTATCAAGTAAGCGTCCATTTATTAACGGCTAAGACCCGCGTGGCTCCAGTCAAAACAGTCTCGCTGCCTCGGCTGGAGTTGTGCGGAGCGGTTTTGCTAGCCGATCTCTGGGCGTCGATCGTTCCTGAACTCCCGATCCCACCTGCAACCTCCCAGTTTTGGACCGACTCCACCTTTGTGTTGGCCTGGCTCAACAAACACCCATGTAGTTGGTCCAACTTCGTGGCCAATCGGGTATCCAGCATCTCCAAAAGCACCGGTGGCCAAAGCTGGTCACATGAACGTTCCGAGGGCAACCCTGCTGATCTGGCAAGCCGTGGAACCTCCGTGGCCGAGTTATCAGCCAGTAGCCTTTGGTGGCATGGGCCGGACTGGCTCCAGCGGGACCCCGAGTACTGGCCAACTCTCCATAATGAACTTCCAGACACACAGCTGGAGCAACGAGTCCAGTGCCACACCGCCGCGACCACCCTACTCGATGACATAAGCGAACGGTTCTCGGACTACGGTAAAGCATTACGAGTCACCGCGTACATCCTACGCTTCGCCGCCAAAGGTACGTCGACGCCTTCCACGGCCCACCTCATCAATGAGGAATTGCTCTCCGCCGATCGCGCCTTGATCCGGACCTCCCAGCGTCGAGAATACGTCGCGGAGATACGGGCCCTGGGTGAAGGGCGACCCCGCGATACTCCGCGCCTGCGGACTACTCCGGGCCGCTGAGTCCCTCCGGTACGATGAACGTCACCCGATTCTCCTCCCCTATAATACTCACTTCACACGCCTGCTTGTCGAATTCGCCCACCGCATCACGTTGCATGGCGGCAATCAACTGATGGTACGGTATCTGCGCACCAAGTTCTGGATCCCACGGATCAAGAATCTAGTGAAGTTCCACATCAAGGGGTGTAAAGTCTGCATCGTGCATCGTCGACGACTGCAGACTCGGATGGGTGATCTCCCTCGAGAACGCATTGATTTCGCAGGGCCTTTCGAGATCAAAAATTACACCGGGCGTGCGTGTCTCATTACTAAGGGTTATGTCTGCGTCTTTGTGTGTTTCAGCACGAAGGCGATCCATCTCGAGGCAACCTCCGACCTCACCACGGAACGATTTCTCGCAGCCCGGTTTGTCGCACGGAGACAATGCCCACAGCGCATTTACTCCGACAATGGCAAAACCTTCGTAGGGGCCTCGAAGGCGCTCGAAAAAGACTACCTGGATGCCACAGCTTAACATAATGAAGGCATTTCTCCAGCATATTTTATCCTGGCATTTCATTCCGCCGAGCGCCGCCCATTTGGGAGGACTGTGGGAGGCAGGGTCATAAGTTTTAAGACCCTATTTAACACCCTATCGTCTAATATAAAGTACACGTTTCTGGAACTTTTCTCTCCTGTGTCGAATCGAGGCGTTTCTATGCTCCAGGCCAATTTCTCCCATGAGCGAGGAGCCAGAAGATCTGCTGCCATTGAGCCCGGGACACTTTCTTATTGGAGGACCGCTCTTACCCATTGCGGAACCGGAGATCCTAGTAGAGCCTATGTCGCTGATCAATCGCTGGCAGCGACTGAAGGCAATCCAGCAGACTTTCTGCCGCCGCTGGAAGAGTGAATACCTCAAGGAGCTCCACAAGCGTAATAAGTGGAAATCACCGGCTCGCAGTCTCCAAACCGGCGCAGCAAACGTTCGGTTCCACACGGGACGATCGCGTACCGATGCCGGGTCTGCCGGGGGGTTCACGCACTCCGGCAATGTCAGCGCTTCCTGAACCTCAGAGGGGAGAAGCGGCTCCGGGCGGTGCTTATCAATAAGTATTGCCCCAATTGCTTGGCACACGAGCATTCATCCGACGCGTGCCGGACTCGTCACGGCTGCCGACGATGTGGGCAAAGACACTATACGCCATCGGGAGAATCACCCAATACGACTCTGCCCCAGTTTTCTTGACATGCCTGTTCAGAGGCGTGTGGAAACCATTAGACAGCACGGACTCTGTTTGAATTGTTTTGCCCGCGGTCATCAAGTGAAGGGCTGCTCCAGTGCGCATAATTGCCATACCTGCAAGGAACGTCATCACACCCTGCTGCATCCTAGTGACGTGTCGTCGTCCGCCGCGGTACCATTCGGTACCACAGAACGTCCGCCAGCGGGCAATCAGCTCACAAATGCTCAAAGCTATTTTGCATCTACCCCAGGCAGAGGGCTTTTAGGCTCTGCGATCGTCACTCTGCACCATCGCGGGGTGGTACACCATATTCGGGCGTTGATCGACTCGGGAGCCGATTCAACCTTCTTATCCGAACGTGTCTTCAACATGGTCCAGCCCCCCTTTTATCCTGTAGACGCCGCAGTTACTGGCATGGGCCAGAGTGATGGAGGATGCGCCGAGGTATGTCTGCTGATGCTGTCTCCTCCGTGTGACAGGCTGAACAAGATTGAAGTCTCCGCCCTGGTCGTATCCAAATTGTCGGGGGCCATTCCGACGGCTCCATTTCTTAACACGGTTCCGACGCAGTGCCTCGATCGGCCCCTGGCTGACCCGTATTATAACAAGCCCGCGCCTATTGATATGATTATCGGTGTAGACCTGTTTTCACACATCATCCGAGAGCGGATCAAAAAGGATATGGGTGATTTTGTTGGACTGGAAACCATCTTTGGATGGGTTCTGTGCGGAGCAATCATGCCTGACACTCCGGTGACTCGATTAGGTTTCGCTGCACGGACGCGAGTCAATCCAGAAGCAAAACTTGATGTACTTCTCACCAAGTTTTGGGAGGTGGAAGACCTTCCTGCAAAGCCGGAAAAGGAGGATGATGTATTCTGCGAGCGGAATTTTCAGGAGACCACACGAAGAGGGAACGACGGCCGATATATTGTGTCCCTTCCGTTCAAATGTCCGAATAGCGTCGATTTGGGTCATTCAAGACCGATCGCGCTAACTCAATTCCTGCGGAATGAAGCACGCCTTCTCAAGGATCCTCTACCGGGATCGCTGCGGCAATATTCAAGACTATGAGCTACAAACCATCACCTTTGGGGTTAACTGCGCGCCATTCTTGGCGATCCGAGTTCTTTTACAACTAGCCCAAGACGTGCAAGCGATGTACCCTCAGGCAAGCGAAATCCTTCGGAACTACATGTATGTTGATGATGTCCTTGCCGGCGCTCATACTGAAGACGACGCTCGTCTCGCCATACGAGAGCTCCAAGCTGCCCTCCAATCTGCGGGCCTCCCGCTGCGGAAGTGGACTTCCAATAAGAAGGAAGTACTTCAAGCTATCCCAAGAGAGCACCTGCTGCGAGAGGACTTTCTCGAGCTGGAAGACGCGAGCACGGCAAAAACCTTGGGAATCCGCTGGCAAGCCGCCGAGGACGTCTTTTTCTTCACCGTATTGGACCCACCATTGCAGGAGTCGATCTCCAAGAGGCAGGTTCTGTCCCATATCGCCAAACTCTTCGACCCCGCTGGCTGGCTAGCCCCATTTGTTATCCGAGCGAAGATATTTATGCAGCAAATCTGGCTAACCGAACTGGGCTGGGATGACGCCCTGCCACCTCTCCTGCTGCAGCAATGGCACGAATTCCTGCAGGATTACCCAGGCCTCAGTCAACTCCGCATTCCCCGTTGGCTAAACACCAGCGATACGCTCTCGTGGGAGCTTCATGGCTTCTGTGACGCATCCTAGAAAGCGTATGGAGCAGCCCTATATGTGCGGGTTCGGTATCGCTATCAAGTAAGCGTCCATTTATTAACGGCTAAGACCCGCGTGGCTCCAGTCAAAACAGTCTCGCTGCCTCGGCTGGAGTTGTGCGGAGCGGTTTTGCTAGCCGATCTCTGGGCGTCGATCGTTCCTGAACTCCCGATCCCACCTGCAACCTCCCAGTTTTGGACCGACTCCACCTTTGTGTTGGCCTGGCTCAACAAACACCCATGTAGTTGGTCCAACTTCGTGGCCAATCGGGTATCCAGCATCTCCAAAAGCACCGGTGGCCAAAGCTGGTCACATGAACGTTCCGAGGGCAACCCTGCTGATCTGGCAAGCCGTGGAACCTCCGTGGCCGAGTTATCAGCCAGTAGCCTTTGGTGGCATGGGCCGGACTGGCTCCAGCGGGACCCCGAGTACTGGCCAACTCTCCATAATGAACTTCCAGACACACAGCTGGAGCAACGAGTCCAGTGCCACACCGCCGCGACCACCCTACTCGATGACATAAGCGAACGGTTCTCGGACTACGGTAAAGCATTACGAGTCACCGCGTCGACGCCTTCCACGGCCCACCTCATCAATGAGGAATTGCTCTCCGCCGATCGCGCCTTGATCCGGACCTCCCAGCGTCGAGAATACGTCGCGGAGATACGGGCCCTGGGTGAAGGGCGACCCCGCGATACTCCGCGCCTGCGGACTACTCCGGGCCGCTGAGTCCCTCCGGTACGACTGCAGACTCGGATGGGTGATCTCCCTCGAGAGCGCATTGATTTCGCAGTGCCTTTCGAGATCAAAAATTACACCGGGCGTGCGTGTCTCATTACTAAGGGTTATGTCTGCGTCTTTGTGTGTTTCAGCACGAAGGCGATCCATCTCGAGGCAACCTCCGACCTCACCACGGAACGATTTCTCGCAGCCCGGTTTGTCGCACGGAGACAATGCCCACAGCGCATTTACTCCGACAATGGCAAAACCTTCGTAGGGGCCTCGAAGGCGCTCGAAAAAGACTACCTGGATGCCACCCAGCTTAACATAATGAAGGCATTTCTCCAGCATATTTTATCCTGGCATTTCATTCCGCCGAGCGCCCCCCATTTGGGAGGACTGTGGGAGGCAGGGTCATAAGTTTTAAGACCCTATTTAACACTAGATCTACCACACCAGTCAAAATGACTGGTTTTACTTTTTATTTCATAAATATTGACTAAGTGTTTTTATTTTTTTTCGATATTATGTTATGACTTTTTAAATAACCACTAAATACATACAATTTGATAAGTTAATTTCATTTTGTGTTCATAGGAAAAGAAATTTTTTTTGTTTTTGGCACTTATACCGTAACCAGTCATTTTGACTGGGTTTATGATTATATATATATATTTATATATATATATATATTTATATATATTTATGATATCATATATCAATATCAGTATCAATATATCAATATCAGTATCAATATCAATATGAATATCAGTTATCAAGCCGAAGAAAGGCAAATGAAAATCACCGTCCAGTAACGCAGAATCCCCGGCCTGTACGTAAATGGTGCCAAATAGGGCATTGTAACAATAACAAGAGAACTACGATTTGTGGCGTCTGCAAGAAATATGTTTGCGGAAAATGTGTAGAAAAAAAGTTTCTAACACAATTGATGCATTTTTATTTTTTTTATTTATATTTTTTTATTTCTCATTAAATATTTTAAAGGATTACGAATTTTAATATAAAATAATAGGACTTTTCTTAACCAGTCAATTTGACTGGCTCTGGTATAAATAGGTATGCAAATTTCTTGGTATATCTAGTGTTAACACCCTATCGTCTAATATAAAGTACACGTTTCTGGAACTTTTCTCTCCTGTGTCGAATCGAGGCGTTTCTATGCTCCAGGCCAATTTCTCCCATGAGCGAGGAGCCAGAAGATCTGCTGCCATTGACCCCGGGACACTTTCTTATTGGAGGACCGCTCTTACCCATTGCGGAACCGGAGATCCTAGTAGAGCCTATGTCGCTGATCAATCGCTGGCAGCGACTGAAGGCAATCCAGCAGACTTTCTGCCGCCGCTGGAAGAGTGAATACCTCAAGGAGCTCCACAAGCGTAATAAGTGGAAATCACCGGCTCGCAGTCTCCAAACCGGCGCAGCAAACGTTCGGTTCCACACGGGACGATCGCGTACCGATGCCGGGTCTGCCGGGGGGTTCACGCACTCCGGCAATGTCAGCGCTTCCTGAACCTCAGAGGGGAGAAGCGGCTCCGGGCGGTGCTTATCAATAAGTATTGCCCCAATTGCTTGGCACACGAGCATTCATCCGACGCGTGCCGGACTCGTCACGGCTGCCGACGATGTGGGCAAAGACACTATACGTTGCTACATATGGCCGACCAACCGCCGAGACGACGCTCTGGAGCCCAGCGTCGCAGCCAGTCACCCTCCTCCGAACGTGCTGCACCATCATCACCATCCCATTCCCGATCCTCTTCTGATCGCTCCGCTTCTCCGGAAGGCGCACCCGAGATCTCACTCTCCTCTCTGCTCCAAGCCAGGACGACGACCATCATGCCAAGGACCGCTCCTCCGGTTGGGCAATGGCTCGAAATCCTTCGAGACCCGCGTCCTCCTCGATGCATGCGCGGCTGGGAGCTGCATCAATTCGTCATGTGCCCGGTCCCTGGGGTTAGCTGTGACTAAGGTCGGGGTCGACCAAGCCTGCACGGCCGTCCTCGAGTCGAGGTCCGACCGTACGTTCCAGCGGAATGTCATCTTCCGGGTCGAAGAGGACCTGCGCATCCGCACTCCCATTCGGGAAGTGTCGGCACCGTTCCGGGAGAAATCCGCCACTCTAATCCTGGCCGACCCCACCTTCTATCGGCCGGCGTCGGTATCCGTAGTGCTCGGGGCAGACCTCTATCCTGAGGTCATCCAACCAGGCTGTGTGCCTGTGCAATATGTTGCAAGGGGGGCGGTATGTTCACGCCACCGGGTGAGCGGCGAAGAGCAGTGAGGAGTGAGGAGGGTTTTTCGATCCTCGGCGTCTACGGTCACACCAGGAGGGGTGACTTGATTTTCTGATGGGCGCCGCCATTTTCAGTCCAGTACGAATTTTCAACCCGAACACCCGTTCTTGCACTGTGCTTTCCTTTTTGCGATATAGTTTATTTTCCAACCCGAACCATTCTCGTGTGTGTCGGGATACCTTGTAAATTAACGAACTGAAACAGGCGAAGGCAAGGTTTGACTTGAAGTGATTTATTGGGGCCGCAAGCCCGGTATTTATAGGAGAACGTTTACATTGGTCTTATGGCTAGTGTCCTTAACGGTACTTAAAGCTAGACATTATGCTTAAGTTCTAATTACTTATAATCTATCCCTAGAAGTATGTGGCCTAATCTTATCCCTAAAAGTATACTACACCTCCTTTTTTTAAAAAGAAAAATTTATATTTTTCTAACATCCTTTTTATGTTATTTTTATTCTATCTAAATGTACTGTTTGCTTTTTGTTTTTATCATCCGCTATTACTATATTATTGTTAGGACCTATGCTCTGTATTGTATATTTGCCTGTGTATTTGTTATCTAATTTATGTCCTGTATCATTTTTTATAAGTATTTCTTGTCCTTCAGTTAGCGATACTTTTTTTGTGTTTTTATCATATGTTTCTTTTTGTAATGCTTTAAATTTTTCGATAAGCAGTTTCGCTCTATTTTGTGCTATTTGTAATTTAAATTTTATTTCTTTATTGAAATCATCAATGTTGTGAATGGGTTCTACCGTTTCAGACGAGAATGGGACAGTTTTAGGATGTTTTGCAAAGACTAGTTCAAAAGGTGCATAACCATGTACGGTGGATGGAGTGGTGTTAAAGCAATATGTGAAGTATGCTAGATATTCATCCCAATCGTCTTTTTTATGGATATATATGACCTGATGTATTCATTGAAAGTTCTATGGCTTCTTTCTACTGTTCCAAGAGTTTGATGATGGTGCGCCGTGGAATTAATTTTAGTTATGTTAAAATTTTTGCAAAGTTCTATTAGTATTGAATTCATATATTCTGTTCCCATGTCTGTTAGAATTGTTTTCACTGAACCGTAAATTAAAATGAATTTTTCGAATATTGCCTTTGCAACCGCTTTTGCACTTTTGTTTGGTATTGGTATTGATATGAGATATTTGGACAGATCGCAGATAATAGTAACTGCGTATTCATTACCGTTCATTGTTTTTGGTAATGGTCCAATTGTATCTATTATTATTGTGTCAAAAGTGGTTGCAGGGGTTGGTGTTATGACCAATGGGGAGTGGTTGTGTCTGGTTACTTTGGCTAGTTTGCACTTTTCGCAATTTTTGATGTATGTTGCAACATCCCGAGACATATTTTTCCAAAAGAAATCTCTTTTTATTTTTCCTAGTGTTCTGTTTACCCCGCAGTGACCTCCCTCTATTGGGTCATTATGATATTTATTTAATGTATTTCTTATTTCTTCTTTATTTGTTATTACTTTTACTTGGGGTAGAACTGCTATTTCTAAATGTTTTAATGTGTCTTTTCCTTTTTGTTTTAGTTCATTAGATGTAAGTGACCTAAATAGTTTTTCTGACATGTCTATCTTCAGTTTATAGATTTTTTGAGCACCGGCTTCTTTTTCAAGCCTTAGAAGGAATCGATCTAGATCTATTCTTCCACTAATGATCAAATCGCCTATGTTGAAGGAGAGTAATTTTTCTTTATTTTTGGTATTTAATTTGCATTTTTTGAAATTAATTTGCGCGTTTTTTGGCTTTGTTAGGATTTATTATTTCATATATTCTTGGTGTTTCTATTCTGTTATTGTTAATTTTGTTTTCCTTATTTGTTAATTTTTTTTGTTTCTGATCTTGTTGCTACTTTAAGTATTTTATTAGTTTGTATGTTTTTTTATATTTTCAAATTCAATTCTGGAGAGAGCATCCGCTGCGAAATTTTCTTGTCCCCTGATATATACTATAGTGAAATCGAACTCTTCTAAATCTAGCCTTATTCTAGTAAGCTTTGGCGATGGGTTTTTAGAGAAAATAGATATGTTAATGGCTGATGGTCAGTTCTACTTAGGAATTTTTTTTCCGTATATGTATGGTTTAAAATATTGAATTGCCCAATGTATTGCTGTTAATTCTTGCTCAATTGTTGGCTAATTGCTTTCGCCTTTTGTAAATGCTTTAGATGCATATGATATGGGTAATTGGAGTCCATCATATTCTTGGCTGGTGACGGCTCCACATGCGTTCTTGCTTGCATCAGTTGTGATACAGAATTTTTTATTGAAGTCTGGATATTGGAGTATTTGTGGACTCAATAACTTGTTTTTTAAGTATTCGAAAGCTGATTGACAGTTTGCATCCCAGATAAATTCTAAATTTTTCCTAGATAATCTATTGATAAATTGTGCATGGTATGCAAAGTTTGGAATGAATCTACGGTAGTAATTACAGAATGCTACAAATCTTTTGGCTTCGTCGCCATTTTTGGGAGTCGGGTAATCTTGAATCGTTTTGAACTTGTTTTCGTCTGGTAAAATTCCTTTATTTGTGCATTTGTGTCCTAGAAAAGTAACTTCATGTCTGAAGAATGAGCATTTGTCTGGGTGCAATTTTAGGTTATATTTTCGGCAAGTTTCAAAAACATCCCTTAAGTTTCTGATCATGTGACTTTCAGAGCAACCAATTACAATTAGATCATCCATATAAAGGAATGTTTGGGATGGTGATAGACCCGTGAATGCAAGGGACATCATTCTTTGAAACGAGTTTGGTGCAATTTTTAATCCGTATGGTAATCGCTTGAATCTGAATGAGCCCTTATCTGTGGAAAATGATGTTATGTCCCGAGATTTTTCTTCTAATTCTACTTGATGAAATCCTGACATTAAGTCTAAACAAGAGAAGTATTTAGCGCGTCCTAGCTGGTTAAGGATATCGTCCATTCTGGGTAGTGGGAATGTATCCGCTACTAGTTGTTTGTTAATTTTTCTATAATCAACTACCAATCTCCACCGTTTTTTCTTGCTGCCAGGTAGCGACTTTTTAGGAACCAATAAAATCGGACTATTGAACTCAGACATTGATGGTTCAATAATATCATCATTGATCAATTTGTCCACTTGTTTATTGATTTCGTTTTTTTGACTGTGTGCTATCCTGTAGTTTTTGGTGTAGACTGGTGTTGTGTCTTTGAGTCTTAATTTTTGTTTATAGAAATTGTTGGACGATATTTGTTTCGATTCTATTGCGAATACAACATCAAATTCTGAGCATAATTTATGTAGAGGTTCTTTCACGAAATCGGGAAAATGGGGTGCTGCTAGTTTGTTCATTATTGTGGATTTATGTTTTGAATCATGTTGTTTGTCTATTTTTAAGATTTCATAATCGGACAGTTTTTCATTTAATAGGTTTATATTTGTAATTTGCACGTCTGTGTTGTTAGTATTTAATATGCGGACATATGGGTTAGTCTTAGAAGCAATAGTGTTTGCGACGAATACCCCCGGGTGTAATTCTTGATTAGGGATAAAGATGTTATTGTTGTTTGAGGATATTGTAATGCGTACAATTTTTTCTGTTCTAGGTGGGATATGGATTATAATTTTATATCTTGATTTATATGGATCTATTATCAATTTGTTGGTGGAATAATTGAGTGTGCAATTGAATTTTTTTATAAAATCAAGCCCCAAGATTCCGTCACATGGGATGGGGAAATCATTTTCTATTACTTGGAAGGTGTGTACCGTTGAGAGGTTGTTGACCTTTAGTTTGGTTTCGCCTATTGTAAATAGGACGTCTTTGCCTATTCCACTAAGTTTTGTCCGTTTTTGTATGTTAACTGTATTGTCTTTTCTTAATATTTCTTGTTTTATTAGTGATACATCAGCTCCTGTGTCTAATAGTAATTTTATTGTCCCTACATCGTCAAAGTTTAAAGTTATGTAGCTATTAAGGTTGCAATTTAAATTATATATTTTATTTGTTCGATTTTTTACACCAGAGGACTTTCGGAGTTTTCCGAATTTTCTTCTACATTTGTAAATCTAACATTATTATTTTGTTGTATTTTAGGAGGAAGCTTCTGCTCTCTGACGTGACGGTCGTGTTTTTGCTTAGCTCCTGAGTTTTATTAATATATATTGTTTTTTCCCAATTTTTAATTGTGCCTAGTTTGTTTTCGTTTTCGCTGGTGTCATTTGCTTGAAACCCTTGTGTTTTATTTGCATAATTCGCCAAATTAAACAGTTTTGTTTTTTTCTTTTTTGTGATTAGTGTTTGGTGCATCTAAATTGTTTTTATTTTTTTCTTATTGTTCTCTCCCGTCATTGCTTCTGCAGTTGCTCCCCTCATCGCCCCCATCATACCATCAGTGCTAGTGGTTTTGTTGTTCTCTCTGCTTTATGCTTGTGCTCAGCTTCTCTCCCGCGTAATTACTTTTCTAAGGCCGCCTCTCAAAGCTCGTCTTATAACTGTTCTTGCACTCTCTCTTGTGCTGTGTACTCTAGCTGTCTCTTTGTTTTATTTGTAATTATTGATTTTTTATCGATAATTATCTTTGTGCTGTTTATTTAAATTTTTATATATATTTTTTTTTTGTTGTTTTTTTTTTGCCTTGTGTTTCTTTTGGCTTTTCAATGGCTTGTTGTCTACCCAATTGCAAGCATTCTGATCGTTTTGACGATCAGTATAGAGCAATATCGTGTTGGCTTTGCGACAATCTTATTCACTTAAAATGTGCTGGCCTCAACGGCCGTGATTACGACAAATTTTCTGGTTTGTCTGTGTCTAAGCCTGAGCTTGGCTTAATGCGCTGGACTTGCCCATCTTGTGCCAGCCAGCAGCTTGATTTTAGCCGAATGTACAGGGATCTTCGTTTAAAGTTTCTTTCTCTAAATAAAATGGCCAAACAGCTGTCTAATGAGTGTGACTCTAGCATAAATTTATTGTCGCAATTCAAGTTTGATCCACCTTCTAAGGAATTGCCCAAGAAATGTACCCTTGAGTTGCCTCATAAGCAGTCGCCCGCACTTTCTATTACATCTTCTCCCATTTTACTTTCGCCTACACCATCTTCTTGTCCCTCTTTATGCTCTTCTTTTCAGATTGATGTACCCACTACAAGCCCTGGTGTACCTCAATCTATCCCTCACGGGAACTCTGATCAATTACTGGATCATGCTGGCTTTCAATCACTTGCGGATCCCAATGCTCCTCCGCCTCCACTAACTGTAGTGCCTCATCGTAAACAATTATTTATCTCTAGGCTTGCTCCAGATACTTCTGAATCGTCTGTGGCAGCTTACATTGGTAATATATGCCCTGCTAAGGTTTTAATTCAAAAGTTTAAGTTTTCTAGGCCTCGCGAAATCTCCTCTTTTAAAATTACTGTACCAAATGAGTATTTCTCAGCTATGGTTGACCCCAACTTTTGGCCAGAGGGCCTAGTTGTACACGAATTTGCGCCCAATAAGCGCTCCCGCCCTTTGACTGTCCATCTTCCTAATGTATCTTCTGCTTCAAAAAACTAATAACGTCTAGTCTTTGCATTCACTATCAAAATGTAAGAGGACTTCTTACCAAGCTCTCGAAACTATTCTGCGATAGCCAAACCTTTTCGGCTGACATATTAGCTTTCTCTGAAACTTGGCTTAACTCCTCTGTTTTGGATAATGAAATTCTTTCTAATAACTTTATTTCTTATAGGCTTGATCGTGTTGGTCGTCGTGGCGGCGGAGTACTCATTGCAGTCAACTCGAATCTGTGCTCAAGTGTTGTGCCGATTGATCTCCCCTTAGGTGTTGAGTTTATTTGCGTCGAAGTTACATGTTCTAACTTTAGCTTATATATCTCTTGTTCATACATTCCTCCAGCTTCTGATATGATGATCTACATGCACCATGCTGATGCTTTGCGAACTATTTTTAGTCGTCTTAAAGATCGTGATTTTTTTATAGCTTTAGGTGATTTTAACTTGCCTAATGTTTCTTGGCTTGCTGATGATAATCTATCTTTCTTAATTCCTTCACCTCAACATGTTTTTCTTGATAGCCTACTTGAATGTCCGCTATATCAGTTGAATTCTTTTCTTAACTCTTCTAAAAGAATCCTCGATCTTGTTTTTGTCTCTGATCCCACTGTTAGTGCTGTATCACAAACACAGCCCCTAGTGAAGCCTGAAGATACTTATCACCCTACCATTGAAATTACTATTTCTTACAATTCCGTTAATAATTCATTCAATAACATCTCAAATTCTCGTCGCAGATGTTTTCGTAAAACAAATTTCAATCTTCTTAACAGCCTTATTTTCTCTTTTGTGCTGTGATATAGATTGTGCAGTAAATTTTTTCTACTCTGCTCTTAATTCTCTAATTGATAAATGCGTTCCTTATGTGAATGTCTCTACCGTCTCCAGTGCGCCAGTCTGGTTCACACGTAGGCTCTCTAATCTCCGTAACATTAAATCGAGATATTTTAAAAGATTTAAAAAAACTGGTTCGCGACTTGACTATGCAAATTATTGTGTAGCCAAATCTTAATTTTGCCTTTTAAATACTCAATGCTACAATAATTATATCGTTCGCTGTAAGGTTGAATTTTATAAGAGCCCCAAAAGATTTTATAACTTTGTTAATTCCAAAACACGTTCTAATTTACTACCTTCCACCTTCAGACTTAATGACCAGACTGCTAATTGTGATTCAGATATTGCAGATCTGTTTGCTAAATTCTTTCAGTCGACTTATTCTTCTACTGCTTCGGATCCCACACCTTATCCCTTCACAATTCCACATTTAAATTGTATGTTTTTTCCTAATATTACTGAAGACTGTATTATCTCTAGCTTGTCATCTATGACGTCTTCCTTCGTACCCGGGCCTGATAATATACCTAGTTGCATCCTTAAAATGTGTTCGATTTCCCTATCTAAGCCTTTATCTCGGTTATTCTTTATATCGAGTGAGACTTGTAGCTTTTCTGATATTTGGAAGGAAACTTTTAATATTCCGCTTTTCAAAAAGGGTAGCAAATCGGATATTTCTAACTACCGTGGCATTGCCAAACTTTCGGCAATACCTGAGCTGTTGGAGAAAATTATTACGTCTTCCCTTGAACACCTATCCAGATCCGCTATTTCTCCGTGTCAGCATGGCTTCATGAAAGGTCGTTCGTCGCTTACCAACCTTTCAGAATTGACTACCCTTATACACCATGGCTTCCGTAAAAAGTGTCAAACTAATGTTATTTATACTGACTTTAGTAAGGCTTTCGATACGGTTGATCATTCATGCTTCTCATGAAACTTAAAATCATGGGGTTTTCCCCGAAATTATTGGCTTGGTTAAAGTCGTATCTTATTGGCAGAACCCAAAAGGTGTCTTTTCGTTCCTCGATATCTAAAACTGTTCGGTGTCCCCCAAGGCAGTCATCTGGGCCCACTGTTATTTACCTTGTTTATAAATGATTTGCCTTTGGCCTTGGCTCATTCACGCGTGCTCATGTTTGCGGATGACGTCAAGATTTGTTATTCCTATAATGATCTTTCTTTCCAACAGTACTTGCAATCAGATCTGGATGCGTTCTGTGATTGGTGTCACGTTAATAAATTACACCTTAATGCCTCGAAGTGCTCTTTTATGACTTTCAGTCGTTTGTCGCCGTTGCTAGCTCATTACTCTATTAAGTCTGTTCTGTTAGATTGTGTACCATCATTTAAAGACTTAGGCGTTATGTTTGACCCAAAACTTTCTTTTTCATATATCTTCAATTGTTAATAGAGCATGCAGTCTTCTTGGCTTCATTAAACGTTGGGCCAAAGAATTTGATGATCCATATGTGACAAAGGTTTTATACACTTCGTTAGTTCGCCCTACTCTAGAATATTGCTCACCAGTGTGGAACCCTCAATATGATGTTCACCAGCGTAGTATTGAATCGGTACAGAAGCGATTCCTTAAGTTCGCGTTACGCGGTCTTAATTGGGACCCGAATCTTCGCCTACCTTCTTATTCTGACAGACTTCTTCTTATTAATCTTCCTTCACTTTACAACCGTAGGCTCGTATTTGGGTTTCTCTTTCTACATAAAGTAATCAACGGTGAAGTCAGTTCTACCAATTTACTAGATACGCTATATTTTTGTGTTCCCTCACGTCGGACCAGAAACTTTTTTCCTCTTCACCTTAGTAGATGTTTGACTAACTACTCTCTTCACGAACCTCTTCGTGTTCTTTGCCAATCTTTTAACAACCTTTCTCACCTTGTTTCTCCTCATCTATCTGTCACTTCTCTTCGCGCTATACTTTTTAATTATCTACAGCGTAACCACTGAAAGTATTCTGGACTGGATATTTGATTGGCTGCAACTCATCCCTGACCACATTGGCTGTGAATCGGGGCATAGCTGGCACCTTGTTGCAAATAAAACACCTCCATCGGTTCGGGGATGTTGTGCATATAGCTAAGCTACCTTAATGAATTAATTACTATTTGTATTTTAGCTTAAGCTTTTTCGTCGACTGCTGACTTAGTTGACGTAACTAAATAAATAAATAAATAAATAATTAGTTTTGGTATATCTATTGTTATAATTTCTTCTATTATAATTATTACTATAGTTATTGTAATTCCTAGTATTGTTATAGTTAGTATTATCATTTGGGTTTCTATTTTGGTAATTATTATTATAATTTCTATTATTATTGTACGAGTTCCTATTTGTGAAATTGTTTCTTTTAGTATAAAACACGCTGTGATCTTGTTCTATATTTGTAGATGTATTTACAAATTTAGCTATAACATCATTCATTTCAGTAAAATTGCCTGCTTCTATTATTGTTCTGACCTTTTCGTTATCGCAGTTCTTTATGACTGATTTCACTGCTGTTTGAGTGGCATATTTCTTTGCTGTTTCAGGGTTTACGTTGTCTGTTATGAATGCGCGTTTCAATGATTTAGTAAGATTTTCTATTTAATTGAAAATAAATGAATTTGCGTTCTTGCCATTTTGTTTTAAATTCATTAATCTTGCCTCTGCTACCTGAACTGTTTCACCCTTAATTTCTTTCTTTAATGTTTGGATTATACCATTTATAGTGTTTTCATTAGAAACTAGTAGTCTAACGTCCCCTTTTAGTTTTGTTTTTATGACTTTAATAGCTGTTTCTTCATGTTCTGCTTTTATTTCGTTGATTAATTCCAGTGAATCTATGAAACTTTGAATTGTTTCTACTCCACCATCATACTCTTGAATCAGCTTAGAAGCTATATTAAGAAATTCAATCTTTGTTTGCACCATCTTTGGTTTTGTATTATCTTGAATGTTTTCTGGGTTATCTTTTACACCTGTTATATCTTGAATGTCTCCTGGGTTATCTTTTACAGCTGGTTCTTCTGTGTCTACTAGAGGTTCAAAAGTTGCTTCTAGATTCGAATCTACCGGTATTGTGAATTTTATATTATGTTTTGTTGCTATACTTATTAGTTGTTTATTTAAACTATATATTAGCTCAGTAAAGCTTTTACTGCTAGATTCATTGCATATGTCTGTACTGCTACTCTTTATTCTATTATAACTGTCGAAGATAGTTTCAAGGTGCTTGTTTATGGTTTGAGGGTGTATATAAATTGTTTTATTTAGGCACTTGTATGCTTTCTGAAATTTTTCTTTCAATATTTCTATGTTCTGGTCCATTGAAATTATGTTACTTTTGATTTTATCTTATTTTTTAATTAAAATAATTTTGTTCTTTTAATTATTTCATTTTCTGATTCTCCTATATTTTTTTTTTGTTATTGTTTTTTTCAAATTGTTTATAATTCTATTTTCTAATATTTAATTATTTCCAAAAAAAAATTTTGTAATTTTTCTTATAGGGTATTTAGACTTCGGTATTGGCCAGTTTTGGTCTTGTTGAGCTTGCTGCGATCAGAAAGCTTTATGTGTGCTTGCAAGCTTTGTGAGTTTTACTTGAGCTTTTTTTTTCAAAAGTTTGCTTTGATCGCGGCAAGCTTTTCAAGTGTGCTTTTGTTGTTTGTGCACTTGTGACTGCACATGTTTGACATGTGCTCTTCTTTAGGGTATGTAGGCTGTTTGTAATTTATTATTTAATTATCTATGTATATATTTGTTTTTTTCGTTTTTGTGTAGTTTTCATTTTAGTGTATATTTGAAAATATGTGATTTTTTTTTTGTTTTCTCTTTTCTAGGGTATTTTGGCAATGATAGACTTATTGAAAAAAAATTGTATAGACAATATATTAAATTTATTTTCTCATTTTATTTAGATATATATGTATTTTTTTTTTTCGTTGATATTTACACATATGTATATTGAAATTGATTTATGATGGCAGCGCAAAGATCGCCTCTTGCCACAAAGGTGCCTAGATATATTAGCACACTTTTTTATTAAATTGATTTTTTTTAATTTATTTTTCTGCTGTTGTTGCTGGTCGGTTCTGCTGCTGTTGGTTGTGCTGCTTTGCCTCTTTTTGTTGTTGCTGCTGTTCCTCAAGTCGGCATATCCAAATCCAAATTTGGCATGCCTCTGCCCATGGTGGTGGTGGGTCGCTGTTTACTTGGGCCAGCAGGGCCGCTCGCTGCCTTGTAAGTCTGACGAGAAGGCCACCTCGCCGCTTTATTTGGGTAATGGTCTTGGTCATCGGTATTTGATTCCTTTTTAAACTTTGCCTATGTATGGCAAGGATTTTTTTTTTTTTCTTATTGCCTTTTTATTTGTTGCCAATGTTAGGCAGGATCGCCATGAAACAGGCGAAGGCAAGGTTTGACTTGAAGTGATTTATTGGGGCCGCAAGCCCGGTATTTATAGGAGAACGTTTACATTGGTCTTATGGCTAGTGTCCTTAACGGTACTTAAAGCTAGACATTATGCTTAAGTTCTAATTACTTATAATCTATCCCTAGAAGTATGTGGCCTAATCTTATCCCTAAAAGTATACTACAGAACAATAAACCACCATTAATCACCTGCGACTTATCGAATCTTTCCGCCCCGCCACAAACACATATTTTAAAACTCCTTCTCAACGCGAAGTCTATCTTATACAAAAAATTGTTTTAATCCCAACATTTCTGTAAACTGTACATGTTTGACCTTACATAAGTTCTTTGTTAAAATACCCTCTTGGCTGCAACCTCATGTTCCTTGTGCGGATCTGCATTTATCTGCGCCAACTTAGCCACAGAGTGTATTATATCTGGTCGTGTAGTCAACATCTAGAGGAGTCGCGTTCGGCTTGCAGTCCTGCATACCATATTCATGCAACAAGCCTTCGATGTACTGCTTGTGGCCTATGGAGACATTGCCAGTCTTGCCATCTCGCTCGATTTCCATCCCCAAAAAATGATGGAGTTCACCGCCGTCGACCACATCAAATTCGTTTGATATGAGCTGCTTTATGTAGGCCACGTCGTCTTTTCTGGTACATTCAAGTATAAAATCGTCAACATATACAACATTAATAGATAAATACCCATTGACTTTGCTCGTGTATATACACGATTCGCTTGCACACGGAACGAAACTAATCTTCAAAAGAATGCTCTTCAGCTTTTGGTTGCACTCACGCTCACTCTGTTTCAAGCCGTACAACGATTTATGTATCTTGAGTACACGCTTAGGATGATCAGCATCGACAAAGCCTTCAGGTTGTCGCATATAAACGTCATCTTGTAGCTCACTATTGAGGTATGCTGCAGAGACATCCATCTGATGCAAGTGCATCTCGTGCTCCACTGCCAATGCAATCACCAGTCTGATTGAGGAATAAAGTGCAACTGGGGAAAAAGTTTCCTTATAGTTAATTCCATATTGTTGACCACACCCTTTTGCGACCAATCTTGACTTGAAACTTTGCCACTCTCATCTCGTTTGGTGGTAAAAACCCATTTACAACTGGTAACTCTTTTGTTTGCAAGAAGATCAACCTAACTTCATGTCTTAATATTTTCTAGGTTGTCATACTCCTTCTGCATTGCTGATTTCTAGTTTTCCGACTGCTCAGTCTTAAATGCCTCATTTAAACAGGTAGGAACAATAACGTCCTTAGCATCTAGTAAACTCAGCATATTGTACTCTCTTCGTGAACGACCAGCACGCCCAGTGCAAACAACCTTTGGTCTCCCTGGTCCTTTTCGGGTATATGGTTGCTCCTCCTCAGCATTTTCTTCGTCACCACTTTGCTCATCAACAATTGGTATTTGCTGCTTCACAGAATTTTCTTGGATTTCATCATTATGCTCGCAATCAAGTTTTTCACTTGGCTGAAAGATTACCATATCTGACACACATGATGATTCTCGACCGTGCTCCAACTCTTTCATGAATTTGTGCTCCAAAAACACGACATCTCGGGATACTACTACGGTTCTTTTGTAAAGACGATAAGCCTTGGCAGTCTCGGAGTAACCTACCAAAATATGCTGCTTCCCTTTCGCCGAAAACTTGTTCTTATCAGTTTTATCTAATACAATAGCTTTCATACCAAATACTTTAAGATGAGATACGCTCGGCTGTTTCCCATACCAAACCTCGTATGGAGTATTGTCAGGCAAAGTTGCAGTTTCTGCTCTATTCCGTATATATGCAGCAGTTATTATTGCCTCGCCCCAAAAAGATTCGCCAACTTCAGCAAGCACTATCATCTTTGCGCCATCTCCACCAATGTTCTATTGGCGCGTTCCGCCACACCATTTTGTTATGGAGTGTGGGGAACAGTGAGTTGTCTTTTCATTCCATGACTCGACAAGATCTGTTCAAATACATCGCTCAGGTACTCACGACCGTTGTCGCTACGTATTGCTTTTATACGCTTACCCGTTTGATTTTCTGCTAGCATTTTGAAATCTTTAAATTTCCGGAAAATATCGCTCTAATTCTTGTTTTAATTCATGTACACCGATACACCATTTGACCAGCTGATTTTCTCTGCGATCATTAAATCACGATTGTTCCTATCTTTAACAAACAGATTGTTTTTGACAAAATTTATTCTTAAGCCATTTTCTGTTGCCTTTGATACCGAAATAAAATTACATTGTAAGTCCTTATATATAGCACGTCTACCAATTTGATCGTGATATTTTTCCATTTTAGTTCCACTGTACCGCAACCTTCGGTTTCTATATAACTGTCGCTTGCTAACTAGATTTTCTCTTTGTGCTCACGCTTACTCCTAAACATTGATTTGTCATCACACAAATGAGCTGTTGCTCCGCTGTCTACACACCACGCACTTTGCCCATGCTTCGCTCGCGGTTTTACAATGTTTTACCGTTGATCTGCGACGGACTTACGCACAACAATATACTTGCGAGAGCTTTCTCGTCTTTACTGTCAAAGAACTCCTTTTGATCAGCCGTATCAGACGCCTCCTTTTTTAACCGACCACATGTCACAAATCAGAATGAATCAACAGACTTTTCATCTATACTGACCACACACTATAATTTTCACCATCTAGTTTTTCGATTGAAAATTGTGCACTCATCTTGAACAAATCGAATCTCTTACAAGTCTATCCGACCAACCCGCACAGTTTTACTTTCTGCTGCCTGGGCCCATAACCTACTCGAGTAGAGGTTTATTAGAGACTGAATTTACGCATAAGAATATTCGCTGCAGCGCAGGCAACAAGAAAATGAATGTAAAGCAGAAAAGAAAGAATGTCCGTTACAATTCACAGATCGAGTCATTCGAGAATAATAAGAAAGAGATAGACGTACTGCGGTGGTTATGTACATATTTTAACGAAGATTCATATCTTATATAGTTTTTATTCATTTAGATAATTTTTTTTTGTGAAGTAACAAAAATTTTAAATAAACTTTTAAAACATTTTTAACATCATAGCTTACTATAGCTTACATAGCTTACTATTTGTTACTTAAATAAATTATAAAAGATTGAAAATAAATCAATTTGAATTTAGAAATCATGTTATAAATTTATTAATATTTGATTGTATCGCCTGTGGCCTGTGTATCGCCTAGATAGAGCCAAAGATATTCCGATGTTATATCCTCAAACCATACTTTTTCTATTTTTCCATCAATTCAAGCATTGTTTTTGTCTTTTCCTTTTCTATTTTTGCACTCATTAGGGACCACACATTTTTAATAGGATTTAGGTCAAAACTGTTTCCTGTACAATCCAAAAAATCTATACTTAATTCTTCCTGTAAAATTGAATAATTAAAATGATCAGAACAACTAAATCTTTAAAAACCACTAGCAGAACGCGCCCGATGACAAGGTTCTGCACCTTCGTCATGGAATATGGGTTCCCTTTCTCTCTCTCTGTTACTAAGAATAATTGTTTTGTACTTTTCTGCATTAACCATCCCTTGAAGCATAATTAGCGATTCTGTCTTGTATTTTGAAATGCTTCCCAATACCATTACTTTAGGCGAATGCTTCACCGAAATATGATTCTTGACCAATCGTATTGACCCCAATTTTGCTTAGTTTTAGCCCAATTTAAGCGATTCGTCTTCATTTTCAGTGGGAGAAGAGGTTTTTTAGCTGGTGTATTTGCCATCAAACCTATCTTCTTGAGCCGACGTTGAATACAGCCGAAATTTCTTTAGTAAATTGTTGCTAATTTCAGAAGCAATTTGTACAGCATTTTTGAAAAGATCCTGGAGGCTCGTTCACATAAAAACACGGTTCTCCCGGATCCTCCCACATCTTTTCTTCCTTTCCAATTTGTTCGTTTTGCGATCTTTTTTCAAAAACGTCGAATTGAACTTTTAGTGAAATTAGGTTTAAGCGCTATTTCACGATTGGACACATTTTGTTCATCTGTTTTCCCTTAACCATGATTTTTAACGTTCGCCTAGAACCTCCGCAAAATAAAACTTTAGCAACTGACACTCCAAAAATTGTACGCCACGTCAAGAAAACAAAAGCATAACATTTTAGGGTACCACAAACTAGAAGAAGGCAAAAGTTGTATCAACCTTACTGTTTAAGAATAAACATCGTGTTCATCTGAACTGGCTTCACCAAATCAGATGCACCAATGAAATATACAATTCGAAACAAAAACATAAAACAAAAATAAGTCGTAAAGATTCATATGACAATTATTGCTTAAAACCAAACAAAACATGCATCCACACTCTGTGGAAAACACTTAAGATTATAACAGCGGCGCCGTATCAAGTAACCAGCGCTGAGCATAAACAATTTAAACAATTTTCAACCCCCGAAAACGTGGGGCATTAGAATAAGTATTTTTAAGAACAGTTGTTGCTTCTTTGAGTTTGAGACTTTTTTAAATAAAATCAGTTCATATTTTGAATTCAACGAATGAAGACTGGGTTATTTTCCTTCTCTCCGGGAATCCCTATTCACTTACAGTGTTTTTTTTTTGTCGCTCTGTGTATAGTACACCTCTCTTTTTTTTTTTGGAATGAATTTATGGATATTATAAATTTATTAATTTTTTTTACTACCGTTAGTTAGGTGATAATCTATATATGGGCAATTCCGAAATCACTCACACGACTTTCGGAAGCAGAATAAAACTTTATATGTGAAATAAATCAAAGAAAATCAAATTTTTTACAATTAATCACTAAAAATTTTGTAAAGTACTTTTAGCGTACTATCAATCGCAATAAAAATTTTGGGCCTCCTGTTTTTATCTGTTGAGAAAAAAGCTCCAAAAGAGCGGTCACTCACACGACATCATATATACATGAGATTAGACATCATTGCTAAAAATCGCCAAACTCTGCGAACTGTCTGGGAATTTTAAACTTTGAATATTACTTGCATATATTAGAAATGTTAAGCATTACTTGTAGACTTAAGATTTTTCCATATTGGCCTTGACCTTTTTTTAAAAATTATTTTTCTGAGTCACTCACACGACATCACTCACACGACATTTTTTCCAGTACAGTTTTTAATGCATTTTCATTGAAAATTTTAGTTAATTTATTAGTATTTCAGCTATTAATACAAACCAAAATAAATTTGGACGGATATTTCATCTTTTAAAAAGAACTTTTTCGCGATTTCCAATCGACTTTGAGTAGACATTTTTTCTTGTGTATTGATGGTATTTGTTTCGTTGTATTTCTTATTTAAAACATCAACAAGAGATTGCTTGCTGGAGTAGTTTTCATTTGTGTTATTGTTGTTGCTGTCTACTTTAAGATTAGACCGAATCTGTCTCACTCTCAATCGGTCATATTTTAACCCACTTTCGACTTCAATCGGATTCTCTGCTTTTTTTTCCCTGTAGTTTCGGGTAAATTGTCTTTGTTTTTCCTTATATTCCGCAAGTTTTAGTGTGTCTATTCTTAATTTTGACATATACCGCCTTTGATATTCACTTCTTTTATTTATATATTCTTATATTTATATATTATTTATATATTCTCCATCTAAATTTCAATTAAAAAAACGCTAACAACGCTTTGCACTTACGGTCACTCACACGACAAACTTTTGTAGTTAATAAAACAAAAAATGATTTCACAAAGTAATTTTTTTTTTTTTATTATGATTGTTTAACTAATTTCACGCAAAAAATATACTTTCATTGATTCTTCTGGAAAAATGTAAGTGCTAAGCGAACTTTTACTCTTTTTCGGTCACTCACACGACAAGAAGATGACTTGACAAATAAGCAAAATTACGGTAAACTCGTACTCTTACGGCTCGCTTTATATTTTTTACGGTTAGTTCACGTATCTAAGTTTCATTTAAGAGGAGAACATTTACGGTAACAGAACCTCTAATGCCGTAAATAATTTAAAGAGTAATCTCTTAAAAATGTAGTTTACTAAAAACACAAACTCAACTTTTCTTACAAATATTTTGTGCATTTGAACTTTTTTTCACAATTTCTATTCAAAAATGTACAATTGGAACATTTCTTAATAAGATATAATGAAAAAAAAAATGAATATTTGTTATTTTATGTTTGGGTCCTGTGGTTGACCCTTTTCCGGAAATGCCCTTATATAAAATTGTAAGCCGTTTTTTTGTAATTTAATAAGTCATTCAGGAATCAACCAATTTTGCCCATTTTTTTTTTGCAAATGTTCGTTGTGGCCCAAAGAAGAAAGTTAATTTTCAGTTTAACAAATTAACTAAAGGTGTTTTAAAATGAATGAATAAAATGAATTCAAATAACGAACCAGTGTTTACAACGTATACCATTTTTTTTTTAAATATTCTTTATGGCCCAAGGAAGGTTTGTTTTTCCAAAAGAAAGCTAATTTTGAATTTAACCAATTAACTTAAGGCGTTTTAAAACGAATGAATAAAAAGAATTCATTTCAATATAATGTAAACCTCTAACGTATAGTGTTGTATAACATATAGCTATAATATACCAGTGGTGCTGCCATACATTTAACTGATGTATTGTTTAGATGGCATTCGTTGCCAGATCATTGCATTCGTTGCCAGATCATTACATTCGTGATTGTTATATGTCAATTTTTTGCGTTCAATAAGAAAAGTGAGGTTAGAATTAAAAAAATTAAGTGAATTGTATATAAACCACATTCAAAATGCCACTTCCAAGACGTTCAAATACTGGTAGACGAACACGATACGCCACAGTTGTTACAGAATTTCGTAGACGTAATGCGAACACGGTTGACAACAACATGGAATTGGCGGCCCATAATTATGATAGCACAATTGATTATAGCATATATTCCAATATTGGACAAATAAATAAAGAATGTGTGCATTGCAGAGCATTGAAATTTATGAACGAAACGCCTGCCATGTGCTGTGCTTCTGGAAAAGTTAAATTGCCTGCATTGAACCTCCACCAGACCCTTTGCACTCATTAATTTATGGCAATTCACAAGCGTCAATGGAGTTTTTGAAAAATATTCAAAAGTAAAATTCGTGCTTTCAAATGAAATCTTTTGTGGCTACAAATATTATAAGAGATGGATTTATGCCGACCTTTTAGGTAATTACTTCTTAGTACTTACTATGCAATTTGATTTATAAGAAAAAAATTCGAGATTCAAGGTCAGATATACCATAGGGCTGGGTCACTGTTGCCACTCCTAGATGCTGACCATCAGTTTTTACAAATATATTTCATTGGTGATGTTGATAGAGAATTGAACCAGCGCTGTGCAATCGCTATAAATGTTAGAAAAGAAATCTTGAGTGAGCTGCAAAGTTTTTTCCATCAGCACAATGAATGCACTGGATCAGATGCCCACCGATGACCATAAAATCATAATACGTGCTGACAAAAAACCACTCGGACAACATGCCAGGCGATTTAATGCACCAACAATCGATGAAGTTGCAATCGTAATAGTTGGAGAACAATTTCATCAAAGAGATATTGTTTTGCATCGTAGGAATGATGATGAACTAAATATTTAATTCGCCAGCAAGTAAAAAAGGGGGCAGAGCAACGCTTGCCGGGCCAGCTAGTATTTCATATTTTTTGTTATTTTTTCTCTTTTTATGCGAACTTGTATGTTTTGCTGGCTCGAGGTCAAATATTTGGGTGAATAAAAACAAAATAAAAAACAGTTTGTTCTTATTTTCTTCTCCGATATATTTCGACCACTTATCGGTGGTCGTCTTCAGGGCAACTATAAAAACATTTAATTGTGATTAACTTTAACATTAATATAACAACAAGAAACACCTACTTATTTTTACAAGAAACACCTACTGGGGTTGTCCCTCTATATATTTTATCACAGTTTTCTTCACTGGTCCTGTATTAATCTTGCTTTTTGTTCTGTTGAAAACCTCTTTATTGGTTTTCTTATTGCGAGATTTTAATAAAGCCCTTATGGTGTGGTTTGGAAAGTCATTATCCTTTAAAATTCGTCGTATTTCTTCCTTCGTTTCTTAATGAAAAATTGGGTTTGTTATGTTGAGCATCCGTTGTATACAACCTCTTGCTGTATTCATTATCATCGACTTCGGATGTTTGGAGTTGAAGTTGATGATTGGTCCTGATGCTGTTGGTTTTTTGTACCATTTTACACTCCTCATCACTTGAATAGGACAGCGTGTACAGTAATTGTATTTTTGCGAAGAACTCAAAAGCGAAATGATTGATTTGATTTTTGATTTTTTGCAAGTTGTCTTTTAGCAGTTATTCACGTCTCTCAGAACGCAACAGAAACCTCTGGGAAAGAGCCGTTATATTTATACCCTTCCAAAAAGGGTATATTTATTTTGGTCAGAAATGTGCAACGCATATCAGACCATATAAAGTATATACATATATTCTTGATCAGCACGACGAGACGAGTTCAAATAGGCATGTCCGTCCGTCCGTCTGGATCAACGCGAACTCCTCCGAGACCGTAAGAGCTACAGAGCTGAAGTTTTGCACGTAGGCTTGTATATACTGCAGGCGTTGTATATCTCGGATTCAGCCGGATCGGACCGCTAACAGTGACTTTTCTCAATAACTTCGTTATTATTAAGTAAGTTTATTGTAGCTATAAACGACTGTGCCGAATTTGGTCAAGATCGTGTGACTATATCATATACCTCCCATAGGAACGATTGAGTGAGTTTTGTCAATAACTTCGTTACTTTTTAAGCTATTGTCGTGAAATTTAATATAAGTAAGTTTATTGTAACTATAAACGACTGTGCCGAATTTGGTCAACATCGGGTGACTATATCATATACCTCCCATAGGAACGATCGGTCGAAAACAGTGACTTTTGTCAATAACTTCGTTACTTTTAATGCGATTGCTTTCAAATTAAACATTTGATAGTTAAATATACCTGTTAATGACTGTGCCGAATTTGGAAAGATCGGGTAACTATATCATATAGCTCCCATAGAAACGATCGGTGGAAAACAGTGACTTTCATCAAAAAGTTCGTTATATCCTATGCTAAGATTGATGGCCGTTCTTTCGCAAACATTAGACTTTTTGGATAAAACGTTTTTACACTTTGATGGCAATGGGTAAGGAAATAATTACCAAAACAGTTGCAAGGGTATACAAACTTCGACGCGGTCGAAGTTAACCCCGGCCCTCTGGTTTTTTTTTTGCTTTGTGTCGGAATTTGTATGAAATTGAGTAAATTTTTTCCTCCACTGGCTAGAACATGCATTTAGTTTGATCGTTTATTTTGGCGAGTGATCATACAAATTTTGTTAATGGAGGTTTTTTGCTATTTTCGAGTATTGGTATTAATATAAAATCAAAATGGGTCGAGGAAAGTCCTTAACTGATGAGGAAAGAGGACAAATAAAGGCGTACAAGGACTTTGGACCATTAATTGCAAAAATAGCAAAAAACAACAATAGAAGTCGACATGTCATTTCAAAATTTTTAAGTAATGTGTCTGGCTATTGAAAGAATATGAAAGACCGCACTCATAGTGTGATTACCAATGCCGAGAGACGACTAATATTAAGAAAAGCGTCTAATTCTCACGACTCTGTGGCTAAAATTCGTGAAAAATGTGATGTTAATGCTAGTATATCCACTGTCCATCGTGTTATTTCGAAGGCTAAACATCTAAAGAGACTTATAATTAAGAAGAAGCCTCCTCTCAACATGGCAAGAAAAGCGCAACGACTCAGTTTTTGTCGCGAGCATGTGGCCTGGACCACACAGTGGCGCAACGTGGTGTTCTCGGACGAAAAAAAATTCAATTTAGAAGGTCCAGACGTATATAGTTATTATTTCCATGATAAATATACGCAAAGAACTCATCATTTGGACCGTCTTCATAGCAGAGCTGGAGGTGTGATGGTGTGGGGTGCCATTTCGTACTATGGCACCTTTAAACTTAAATTTTTGTCATTAACAATGAATGCATTGTGCTACAAGGAAATTTTAGTAGAGGCTTTTCCACATTTCCAAACCCTTTTTGGGCCTCTTCCATGAATGTATCAGCAAGATAATGCGCCAATACATACAGCTCGGCTTGTAAAATCGTTCGTAAAGAACCAAAATGTGGACCTCCTAAACTGGCCGGCCTACTCACCCGATTTAAATATAATCGAAAATGTGTGGGGATTGCTGACACGGGAGCTCGTTTCCTCGTCTGTGTATTGATGCGTCTAGATATGTCAATTTGTTGTGATTTTCTAATTCTATTGTAAACTTTATGTTTCTGTCAAATGAATTTAGGTTGTCAAATGTGTTTTGGATCTCGTCTTCTTTAATTATGGCAAAAAGGTCATCTACATATTTAGTCATAACTCTAGGTGGTAGCTGTAGTGTTTTCATCATTTTGTCTAAGAGTTCTTCCATAATTATGTCGGCTATTATTGGTGACGTTGGTGAGCCCATATGCATTCCTTTTAGTTGTATGTATATGTTGTCCTTGTATTTAAAATATCTGTTCTCTTGTATACAAAAGCGTACTATTTCCATAAGTGTTAATTTTGGAACGTTAGTGTGCACATTTATTTTTATCCACTTTTCCCTTATATTGTCAAGTGCCAATTCTGTTGGAATACTTGGAAAAAGTGAGACTACGTCAAATGATATCAATCTTTCATCATCGCAAATGTATGTGTCATTAATCCCTGTCTTAAATTCTGAGGCCGTAATATTTTTTAATATGTTGACTATGTATTTACATAGTCCGTATGATGGAGAACCAATTGATGAGCAGATTGGTATCAATGGCGTACCTTCTTTATGAATTTTAGGTAATCCATATATTCTTGGTGGAATTGATGTGTTTGTTATAAGCTTATTTCTTTCGGTCCGTGAAATAAGTTCATGTTTGTATAATTTTTCCACCAATTCGTTGTTTTTGGTCTGTAGTCTAGTGGTTGGGTCCTTCCTTAAAGTTCTATATGTATTTAAATCGTTGAGTATACTATCCCTTTTTTTGTCATACTTAGTCTTATCCATTGCAACTGTATTTTTCCCTTTATCTGAAGTTAAAATTAATATGTCATCATTCTGTCTAAGAATAAAGAGAATTTTGTGTGTGCTTCCTCTTGTTGTTTTTGTCTTTAAGAGTTTGTACTAGCTCCTCTCCGTCTGCTATATATTTAAAGAGATGTACGTTACGGAGTATTTTCAACAGGACTAAAAGCAAGATTGATACAATGGACAAGAGCAGCGTAGTATTTAAAATACCGTGCAACGGGACCAATGAAGAAATCTGTGATAAAATATATATAGGGACAACAAAATCGAGACTAAAAACAAGACTATCGCAACATAGATCTGACTATAAACTTCGTCAACACTCCAATGCACCAAAAACGGCACTTATGGCCCACTGTGCCGCCAGTGGACATTCCCCAAATTTTGACGAAGTAAGCATAATAGACCAAGATCAACATTACAACAAACGTTACACTTTGGAGATGCTGCACATAATAAATACCCCGACAAATATAAGACTTAATTATAAGGTAGATACAGACAACTGCGCGCATTTATACAGGCATTTATTAGGGACAAATCAGTGTGTAGGTCCACGTCACAGTGTGCGGACGTGTAAAAATAATTAGGTGTTTCTTGTTGTTAAATTAATGTTAAAATTAATCACAATTAAATGTTTTTATAGTTGCCCTGAAGACGACCACCGATAAGTGGTCGAAATATATCGGATAAGAAAATAAGAACAAACTGTTTTTAATTCTTGTTTTTATTCACCCAAAAATTTGACCTCGAGCCGGCAAAACTTACAAGTAACAATCAAAAGGTCGCAAAAATCAATTATTAACTTGAACGGAAGGCACGCCCAAAGCATATTCCAACGCCATGGTGTATGCAGAAATTAAGTTCAACTATAACAAATATAAAACGGTGATTAAGTATCATTCAACAACAAAAAAATCAGTAAAACTTAAGTCTAGCATAAAATTTCTCTTAAAATGTAGGAAATCAAATCAAATTAGTCCCAAAATTGATCAGCAATAACTCAAAATACAATATGATTTTCACAAAAGATACTGACACGCATTCGGACATTAACAAAATATTAGAAAGACATACTCATAATTTTCACACAAAGATATTAAGCTTATTAATAAAACATAAACATAACATACTAGCCAGACAAAACAAAGGCAAGGAGAAAGCAACAAAAAAGTTACAAGAACAGCTGGACGAAAATGATTTTAAAACATTCATGACGAGTGAGAACACGATAGCCGAAAAATTATCAACAACTTTGAAGAGACATCACGAATCCAAACATGAGAGACTACGAAAACAACGAAACAGCGTTCTCTTAAATAAGAACAACAACAACATAAACGATTGGTTTGTAAATAAGACGAATATAGAATTTCCGACCGGCGTAAAAGCGTTACTGACGAAAGGCCCCAAGTTCGCAATCCCAGTGGAGAAGAGAAAATTCCCTCTCTTTAAATATATAACAGACGGAGAGGACCCAGTACAGACTCTTAAAGACTTAGAAAAACAAGAGGAAGCACACACAAAATTCTCTTTATTAATAAAAGACCACAAAACATCTAACAAAGAAGACGCAGCTGATCGTGCAATACTTGACACAGTGGAACAAACAAGGAAATTTCTTAGACAGAATGATGATATTAATTTTAACTAAAGGGAATAATAGTTGCAATGGATAAGACTGAGTATGACTATAAAAGGGATAGTATACTCAACGATTTAAATACATATAGAACTTTAAGGAAGGACCCAACCACTAGACTACAGACCAAAAACAACGAATTGGTGGAAAAATTATACAAACATGAACTTATTTCACGGACCGAAAGAAATAAGCTTATAACAAACACATCAATTCCACCAAGAATATATGGATTACCTAAAATTCATAAAGAAGGTACGCCATTGATACCAATCTGCTCATCAATTGGTTCTCCATCATACGGACTATGTAAATACATAGTCAACATATTAAAAAATATAACGGCAGACTCAACATTCAACGTAAAGAACGCCTCAGAATTTAAGACAAGGATTAATGACACATACATTTGCGATGATGAAAGATTGATATCATTTGACGTAGTCTCACTTTTTCCAAGTATTCCAATAGAAGTGGCATTTGACACTATTAGGGACCAGTGGATAAAAATAAAAGTGCACACTAACATTCCAAAATTAACATTTATGGATATAGTACGCTTTTGTATACAAGAGAACAGATCTTTTAAATACATATACACACAACTAAAAGGAATGCATATGGGCTTACCAGCGTCAGCGTAATAGCCGACATAATTATGGAAGAACTCTTAGATAAAATGATGAAAACACTACAGCGACAACCTAGAGTTATGACTAAATATCTAGATGACGTTTTTGCCATAATTAAAGAAGACGAAATCCAAAACACACTTGACAACCTAAACTCATTTGACAGAAACATAAAGTTTACAATAGAATTAGAAAATGACAAAAAATTGACATACAAAAAACCAACAGCATCAGGACGAATCACCAACTTCAACTCCAAACATCTTAAGTCGATGATAATGAATACAGCAAGAGGTTGTATACAACAGATGCTCAATATATCGGACCCAATTTTTCATGGAGAAACGAAAGAAGAAATACGATGAATTTTATTTATTTATTTATTTATTTATTTATTTATTTATTTATGTATTTATTTATTTATTTATTTACGTCAACTATATCAGCAGTCCACGAAAAAGCTTAAGCTAAAATACAGATAATAATTAATACACGAAGGTAGCTTAGCTTTATGCACAACTAAACATCCCCGACCCGGTGGAGGTGTTTTATTTGCAACAAGGTGCCAGCTATGCCCCGATTGACAGCCAATGTGGTCAGGGATGAGTTGCAGCCAATGCAAGTCCAGAATATTTTCAGTGGTTTCGCTGTAGATGATTAAAAAGTATAGCGCGAAGAGAAATGACAGGAAAGATGAGGAGAAATAAGGTGAGAAAGGTTGTTAAAAGATAGGCAAAGAACACGAAAAGGATCGTGAAGAGAATAGTTAGTCAGACATCTACTAAGGTGAATAGGAAAAAGTTTCTGGTGCCGACGTTAGGGAACACAAAAATATTGTGTATCTAGTAAATTAGTAGAAATGACTTCGCCGTTGACTAGTTTATGGAGAAAGAGTTTACGGTTGCAAAAAGAAGAAAGATTAATAAGAAGAAGTCTGACAGAATTAGAAGGTAGGCGAAGATTCGGGTCCCAATTAAGACCGCGTAACGCGAACTTAAGGAATTGCTTCTGTACCGATTCAGTACTACGCTGGTGAACATCATATTGAGGGTTCCACACTGGTGAGCAATATTCTAGAGTAGGGCGAACTAACGAAGTGTATAAAACCTTTGTTACATAGGGATCATTAAATTTTTTGGCCCAACGTTTAATGAAGCCAAGAAGACTGCATGCGCTATTGACAATTGAAGATATATGAACATTAAATGAAAGTTTTGGGTCAAAATTAACGCCTAAGTCTTTGAATGATGGTACACAATCTAACAGAACAGACTTAGTAATGAGCTAGGAACGGAGACAAATGACTGAAAGTCATAAAAGAGCACTTAGAGGCATTAAGGTGTAATTTATTAACGTGGCACCAATCACAGAACGCATCCAGATCTGATTGCAAGTACTGTTGGAAAGAAGGATCATTGTATGAATAACAAATCTTGACTGAGCCAAGGCCAAAGGCAAATCGTTTATAAACAAGGTAAATAACAGTGGGCCCAGATGACTGCCTTGGGGGACACCTGACGTAACTCGGACAGTTTTAGATATCGAGGAACGAAAAGACACCTTTTGGGTTCTGCCAATAAGATACGACTTTAATCAAGCCAATAGTTTCGGGGAAAAACCCATGATGTTAAGTTTCATGAGAAGCATAGAATGATCAACCGTATCGAAAGCCTTACTAAAGTCAGTATAAATAACATCAGTTTGACACTTTTTACGGAAGCCATGGTGTACAAGGGTAGTCAATTCTAAAAGGTTGGTAAGCGACGAACGACCTTTAATGAAGACATGCTGACAAGGAGAAAAAATGGATCTGGATAAGTGTTGAAGGGAAGACGTAATAATTTTCTCAAACAGCTTAGGTATTGCCGAAAGCTTGGCAATGCCACGGTAGTTAGAAATATCCGATTTGCTACCCTTTTTAAAAAGCGGAATAATAAATAACTCCTTCCAAATATCAGGAAAGCTACAAGTCTCACTCGATATAAAGAATAACCGAGATAAAGGCTTAGATAGGGAAATCGAACACATTTTAAGGATGCAACTAGGTATATTATCAATCCCGGGTACGAAGGAAGACGTCATAGATGACAAGCTAGAGATAATGCAGTCTTTAGTAATACTAGGAAAAAACAAACAATTTAAATGTGGAATTGAGAAAGGATAGGGTGTGGGATCCGAAGCAGTAGTAGAATAAGTCGACTTAAAGAATTTAGCAAACAGATCTGCAATATGTGAAGCATTATTAGCAGTCTGGTTATTAAGTCTGAAGGTGGAAGGTTGTAAATTAGAGCGTCTTTCAGAATTAACAATGTTGTAAAATCGTTTGGGGTTCTTATAAAATTCAACCTTACAGCGAACGATATAATTATTGTAGCATTGAGTATTTAAAAGACAAAATTGAGATTTGGCTACACAATAATTTCCATAGTCAAGTCGCGAACCAGTTTTTTTAAATCTTTTAAAATATCTCGATTTAATGTTACTGTTCACGCCAACGGGTGAACAGCAGAGAGTGAGGTGTAGGGTTTTTCCCAAAACGGAATGCGGTCATACTAAGGAGGGTGACGAAGCGCTCTCCTGTAAATCGCCATCTTCAATCCGGTACGAGACTTACATTCAAACACCCGTTCTTTTTTCCTTCATATATATATTCGAACCTTTTGTATATGTACTTCAACCCGAAACATTTCGTGTGTGTCGGGCTATCTGTGAATAAATTAAATAAAGCATAGTTTTTAAAAGAAGGTTTTGGGCGTTCTTAATTAATCACTCGCTCACCATACCACGAAGAAATTGGCACCCGCCAAGGTTGTACCCCAGCAAATCTATCCGCCCCTCCACGAACAGTTACGGAGATTAGAGAGCCTACGTGTGAACCAGACTAGCGCACTGGTGACGGTAGAGACATTCACATAAGGAACGCATTTATCAATTAGAGAATTAAGAGCAGAGTAGAAAAAATTCACTGCACAATCTATATCACAGCACTCAAATAGAAATGACCAATCAAAAGAGAAGATAAGGCTGTTAAGAAGATTGAAATTTGTTTTACGAAAACATCTACGACGAGAATTTGAGATGTTATTAAATGAATTAGTAACGGAATTGTAAAAAATAGTAACTTCAAGGGTATGGGTGATAAGGATCTTCAGGCTTCACTAGGGGCTATGTTTGTGATACAGCACTAACAGTGGGATCCGACACAAAAACAAGATCAAGGATTCTTTTAGAAGAGTTAAGAAAAGAATTCAATTGATATAGCGGACATTCAAGTAAGCTATATTGAGATGAAGGAATTAAGAAAGATAGATTGTCATCAACAAGCCAAGAAATATTAGGCAAGTTAAAATCACCTAAAACTATAAAAAAATCACGATCTTTAAGACGACTAAAAATAGTTCGCAAAGCATCAGCATGGTGCATGTAGATCATGATATAAGAAGCTGGAGGAATATATGAACAAGAGATAAATAAGCTAATATTGGAACATGTAACTTCGACACAAATGAACTCAACACCTAAGGGGAGATCAATCGGCACAACACTTGAACACAGATTCGAGTTGACAGCAATGAGTACTCCACTGCCAAGACGACCAACACGATCAAGCCTTTAAGAAATAAAATTATTAGAAAGAATTTCATTATCCAAAACAGAGGAGTTAAGCCAAGTTTCAGAGAAAGCTAATATGTCAGCCAAAAAGGTTTGGCTATCACAAAACAGCTTCGAGAGTTTGGTAAGAAGTCATCTTACATTTTGATAATGAATGCAAAGACTAGACGTTATTAGTTTTTTAAAGCAGAAGATGCATTAGGAAGGTGGACAGGCAAAGGACGGGAGCGCTTATCGGGCGCAAACTCATGCACAACTAGGCCCTCTGGCCAAAAGTAGCTGAGAAATACTCATTTGGTACTGTAATTTTAAAAGAGGAGATTTCGCGAGGCCTAGAAAACTTAATCTTTGGAATTAAAACCTTAGCAGGGCATATATTACCAATGGAAGCTGCCACAGACGACTCAGAAGTATCTGGAGCAAGCCTAGAGATAAATAATTGTTTGTGATGAGGCACTACAGTTAGTAGAGGCGGAGGAGCATTGGGATCCGCAAGTGATTGAGAGCCAGCATGATCCTGTAATTGATCAGAGTTCCCGTGAGGGATAGATTGAGGTACACCAGGGCTTGTAATGGGTACTTCAATCTGAAAAGAAGAGCATAAAGAGGGACAGGAAGATGGTTTGTGCGAAAGTAAAATGGGAGATGATGTAATAGAGAGTGCGGGCGACTGCTTATGAGGCAACTCAAGGGTACATTTCTTGGGATATTCCTTAGAAGGTGGAGCAAACTTGAATTGCGACAATAAATGTATTCTAGAGTCACACTCGTTTGACAGCTGTTTGGCCATTTTGTTGAAAAAAAAAAAACTTTAAACAAAGATCCCCATACATCATAAAATCAAGCTGCTGGCTGGCACAAGATGGGCAAGTCCAGCGCATTAAGCCAAGCTCAGGCTTAGACACAGACAAACCAGAAAATTTGTCATAGTCGCGGCCGTTGAGGCCAGCACATTTTAAGTGACTAAGATTATCTGAGAGCCAACAAGATATTGCTGTATACTGATCATCAAAAAAATCAGAATTCTTGCAAGTAGGTAGACAACAAGCCATTGAAAAGCCAAAAGAAACACAAGGCAAAAAAAAAAAAAAATAAATAAATAAATATATATAACAATATATGGAAAAATTTAAATACACAGCACAAAGATAATTATCGATAAAAATCAATAATTACAAATAAAACAAAGAAACAGCTAGAGTGCACAGCACAAGAGAGAGTGCAAGAACAGTTATAAGCCGATCTTTGAGAGGCGGCCTTACAAAAGTGATTACGCGGGAGAGAAGCTGAGCACAAGCATAAAGCAGAGATAACAACAAAACCACTAGCACTGATGGTATGATGGGGGTGATGAGGGGAGCAACTGCAGAAGCAATGACGAGAGAGAACAATAATAAAAAAATAAAAATTTAAATGCACCAAACACTAATCACGAAAAAGAAAAAACTGTTTAATTTGGCGAATTATGGAAATAAAACACAAGGGTGTCAAGCAAACAACACCAGCGAAAGCGAAAACAAACTAAGCACAATTAAAAATTGAGAGAAAACAATAAATATTAATAAAAACTCAGGACCTATGCAACAACACGATCGTCACGTCAGAGAGCAGAAGCTATAAAAATATATGGGCTAAAACACGATTTGTAGTCCCTTATTATAGCTGATTGTATTTGTTGTTGATTCCACTGACTTTTTCTTAAAGACGATAATGACTTTCCAAACCACACCATAGGGACTTTACTAAAATCTCGCAATAAGAAAACCAATAAAGAGATTCCGACAAAACGCTTTATGTCCGTCACATATGTCCCACAACTGTCGGAAAGATTACCAAACTCAGATTGATACAATGGACAAGGGCAACGTAGTATATAAAATACCTTGCAACGGGACCAGTGAAGAAAACTGTGATAAAATCAATTGTTTTGTGTTCCATTTAAGTAGACAAGTGGCTAACGTCATTTCGAATTGACCTATTCGTGGTTGTAGCACTTTTTTCAACAAGTCTTCGAGAACTCCAGGCGTTTAATTGGTATTCATCACGTTTGGCATTGCTGTAGGCACCAGGATTTCCATGTTTTTTATTTAAATTATAGTTGAAAGCTTGCTTGCGTTCTTTTTCTTTTGCTGCAGGTCCTTTAGGACCGTGTCACGGTCGCCATGTTATGATCAGGTTCCAGTTTTATTAAAAATGTGTAGACGGACACGTGTCGTTTGATTACACTTTTAAGATTGATTTTTATTCAAAAATTATTCGTTTGCTTAACCTATGTTTACTTATATATTCATATGCTGTCATCCGCGACAGCTACAAAGGAGAGGGAGAGTGTCAATACATACATATAATTTGAGGCGCTTGCATCAAAGTGCTTGGTCAGCGTTCACACGCTGGCTTAGCCCTAGCTCATGTAACGCTTGTAGTATATTGCTTATGTGAATATATATACATATGTGTATATATAAACGCACATACATATATGAATATGTGAATATGTTTATGTATGTACATGAATTTATGTAGATTTAGTAGGTCTCCACTGAGACACCGATGTATGTACATACCTACATATATATACATACATATATGTATAGATGTTCGTGACTTCCGTTTGTTGTATAGTGGTCCGTTTCGACCGAAATAAAAATATACAAGCCGTGCATAGTATATACACTGCGCATCAGCAGGTTAGCGCCTCCCTAACACTCACAGTAAATGCTAAATATTTTCCCAACCGTTTGGAATAACACCATAATTCAGTGAATTCTCTTTAAAATAAGACAAATTTAAATATTGAAAGTTATGAGATTAATTTATTATAATTTTTCTTGAAAGAAGTATGAAAAAAGGATTTTGAAAATTTGTTCATCAGGTTAGCGCCATCAGAGATAGGTCAAAAAATATAAATCTTAGTGAAATGTAAGACACTTTTTTTTTAGTTTATAACTAAAATACTTGATATTTTTAACAAATTAATAATGGGTGGTCCCGCCTTTATTTGTTATAACTTCGAAAATTCGATTAGGCATCGAATCATACAATTTAGCAATATAATTTAATGAAATTAACGACCAAGCTTCTTTAATGCCTTTTATAAGGTCCGATTTTGAATATTATTGCTTTCCGGACTCGTAGACCTTCTTAGCTAACCATCCCCAGACATTCTCTTTAATATTTAGGTCCGGCGAGTATGGGGGCCATCCAAGTACTTCTACATTTTGGCTCTGCATCCACATTTTGACGGTACTGGCGGTGTGTATTGGGGCATTGTCGTGCTGGAAATACCACTGGAAATTCCCAAATGTATTTTTTATTTGGGAAAATGCTGTTTTTAGCACGTCCTTGTAGTTCTCCGCATTCATTCGCGATGTTAAGAACTGCAACTCGAAGGTTCCGTAATAAGAGATGGCTCCCCACACCATTACACCTCCGATTCGACTGTGCTAACGGTCAAAATGATGCTCCTCTTTACGAAGATCGTGGAAATAATAATTATACCCATCAGGGCCTTCAAAATTAAACTTTTTCTCGTCTGAAAAAACGACATACTTCCATCGCGAAGTCCAATCCATATGGGCTCGGGCAAAATTAATGCGAGCATCTTTCCGCAGGTGATTAAGTGGCGGTTTCTTTTTTAGTTTCCGTCGCTGTAAGTGTTCAGCTTCCCGAATAACTCTTAGCACACTGAATACACTCGCTTTTACATTAGTTTTTTCCTTTATTTTAGCAGCCGACTCATGGGAATTTGATGCTTCCCGTATAATTCTCCGTTTATCTGTTTGGGAAACTACTCGATTGTTTCCCCCTTTATCGTTCATTCCGTATTTCTCCTTATTTTGAAGAGAATTGGATATAGTTTTCCTGTGCCTACCAGTTTTTTCGGCAATTTTGTATATGCCTATATGTGAAATTTCAATTCTGTAGCTTCAACGGTGTAGGAGAAGTTCGCGTTGATACAAACGGGAGGACGGACAATAGGACGAACGACTAAATGAACTCGTCTCGTCGTGCTGATCAAGTACATAAGTACAGTGGCGAACACATGCGCATTCATGTTTCAATACTGTGACTTTAAGTGGCTGTAAAACCCATAAAAATGCATTAATCGATTCCAAATTTTTAACAAAATATATAAAACGAAAAACAAATAAATCCCCTTCTTAGCCCAATAATTCCGAAAAACTTTAAAATGTACAAGTATCCACTTTTGCTCGTGTAAGAAAACTTATAGATTAAAGAGTTTTTTTAATACTTAGTCCAAAGGCCTTTGGCTTTAATCACACTATCAAGGCGCCTGGCCATTCTGTCCAACATTTTTTCTATCAATCCGTGCGATAGAATGCTGCACCTAGGTCAATTTAACATGCACCCATAGGGTGAAATTGTATATTAAAGTCGCCAAAATGTATGTAACAGGCAAAATGAAGCCTTTCCGACCCCATATCTAGCCATGTCCGTCCGTCTGTCCGTCCGTCTGTTCGTCAGTCCGTCCGAATGAATGCCTAGATCTCGGAACCTATAAGCTATAGCCATCAAGTTTGGTCGTGTAGTATGTGCAGTGATCAAGTTTATTGCAAAATTTTGGTGATTAAAACTGATTTTCTTAAGGGTTATACTAGCTAGAGACAAAAAATTTGGTATGTATACTTGATTTATCTATTTAAATAATTGCTATATTGGCTGTTTAAAAATTTTATTACGCCCATTTCCGCCCCCGCAAATTGAATAAACCTGATTTTCTTGAAAACTTACAAAGTTAATTTGGTATTATGAGGAACATACTCATTGATGTACCACACAACGAACGCGGAATACAAACATTAAAAATACACGACACAACAGTAGCAGTGGGAATAAGCAAGGTCACAAATCCCATGCATTAGCGGAGATACGATCTATTGTTAACAACATGTTGCTGCATCAAAATGGCTGCTGATTTTGTCTGTCCTCACACGATCAAACCTTGACGATCTGAGGCAATTAGCAATATAACTCAAAATGCTGGAGTAGGAACGATCCTATTTCCATCGTGAAAATAGCACACAAAGGTAGACATAATTACGTACCACAAGGCACTTAATGCAGAAGATGCCAAATAGTACACAAGGGTGTCAAGCAAAACACACCGGGCAAAGAGTAAACTAACTAAGCAATTAAAAAATGAGAGAAACAATAAAAACTAAAAAAAAAATTTGGAACTATCAAAAACACGGCCGTCACGTAAGAGAGGACAAGCTTTTTTCTCGAAACCTTTCTCTAAGTCTCCAGTCAAACTTAAACGGCCTCTTCTCCTCGTGGTTTGTAGCCCTCGGGGCGTTCTACAACGGCGCTTCCAGCAGTCACAAAGGCCTCGGCCATCGCCATGAAGTTCTTACAGTTTGGAGATGGCGGGGCGAGGTTTCTTCAGAACCTTAACCTTACGGATGTAGACGTCGTGCAAGGGCCAGATGCGCTGGCAGCTATTTTCAATGTCCTTGCAATCGAGTCCAAAGACAGATTATTGACTAACTACTTTAAGTCAGTGGCGCTCACTTCGTTGGTAATAATGTATGGAGTGCATCTATAAAAACACATAACTTTACTTTTTGAGCGATCATGTTTTTATAAATATTTTGAGGGGAAAATTGAAGCATCGGCAATATCAGGCTGAAGCCAAGTTTCAGTAAACACAATAATATGAAAGTCAAAAGCTAAACTATGTATCTTCATAGAGTCTAGAAAGCTTAGACTGTAGTCCTCGTACGTTTTAATAGGCCAGAATTAGGGACGATATTAGTTTTTTGACTCGCCAACAGGTGACGACGAGCCGGAAGGTACATTATTTGCAGAGACAGGTAACAGGCTAATCGGAATCCGATTCTTCTTATTTATTGTATACTCTTTTATAATAAGGTGATCTGGCCAAGAATCTTTTTGACATATTTATCCAAACTTAACTTTTCCAACACAAAGTTTGGTGCTTTAACTTTGCTATGGATGCAGGCTATGCCTTCTTCAGAAAAAGTATTTGACTAGAAGTGCCCGGAACAACAGCAGATGCAGCAGCAACTGAGGCAGCCAACAATTAGCTACTCTTGTAACTACTTTATTGGCAATATTCCTGGGAGCGGATGTTTTCCCGGACGGTTCGGAAACTACAACAGATATCTTGTTAGTAGGATAAATACTGTCACCAAGGGAAATGGGGAAACACTCCACACCTGCCAAAGCCGGACGGTAGCTAACAGCGTTGTCAATGCATCCCCAGTTCGTTTCATAAAACTTCGCATCTTTGACATGAATCACAGCCTCATTTAAGGCCACATCCCTATGCAATACTATCCCGCACCTTGACTGCATAACAGACACATTTAAAGTTCATTATGTTGAATGGTATTATTGCAATTATATTTGCAACAGACAGACTTTATTTAATACAATTGATTAATCAAAAACTAAAGATTTAGTATATAATTTAAGACAGGCGTTGTAACGAGTAACAATGCATGACATGAGCTGGCACCTCTTTGCAATTCCCCTTTTGTTGTATATTTAAGTTAAACTACGTCCATGTAGGGTCCCCCTTTTGATTTTCTTTTGTTACGCCCATGGAGGGCATATTAAAATAGTCCAATATGATATGAACGTAAAATTAAGTAAAGTTGTCCTTTGACAGACAATGCTCACAATCTACACCTCTCTCTTTCTGGCTACAGGCTTGACGTTCGGAGAGGGCAATATCTCTCAGCATCGGCCGCTGCGTCGCATGCCGACTCCAAAAGGATAAGCAAAGAACTGCAAAGCGAAAGAGAGGGACGGAGATCGTAACGCGTGCCGAAGCGCGAGACGCATTGTATGTTTTCACCGTTAGGATGTAAGTAGGCAGAACAATGGTGCGTTTGAGAATAGCCTTCCAAATATCAGAGTGAGGCACCATTCGAGTGTGCAGAGGCAACAGCAAGAAAACAAATTTAAATGGTGAGGAGACTTCCAAGACAGAATCGATCAAATGAGCCTATTTTTCAGGTCCTTTTTCACTTAGAGTGCGGAAGGAGCACATTGCAATTGACAGAAACCTCTTTGTATAGGATTAAGGACATTCTGAATAAAATAATCAAAAATACATGAACTCCATGTTTTCCTCATTATATTCTGTCGATGATGAACACACGTCACTGCGCTAACCTCCCTATCCATTTTCCTTTACCCCTGTCTCGTGACACTCTGGAGTGAAGCCGAAAGATCGGTGGATTTCGGCCTGATGAGATATTCTCCTGCAGTCGAAATCTGTCACCAATCTTAAGACTCACTCGTTCCAGGTGAAGAGGTAACGGATCTTGGCCAAGCGGGATTTTGCTTGGCAGTCAAGATTAGTCGTTGCAGCTTCTCTTGGACTCTCCTTTTCTCTTCCCGTTCCTTCCACTTTATTTTTGATAGTCTCAAGGTCTTCACAATCAAATAAATGATGACTGAGAGTTCTACTCCAGCCAAAGCTTTCTTACAGCGTATACAAATCAACGCAATAGCTAAATGCAATATGCAAACGAAAAAGAAAAAATATACTGTTAGTAATAAAACACACAACAACAAAAACTTGTCACAAGAGCGAAATTAACAGCCGCGAGCGCGATCAAAGAGAAAACAAAAGAATAGAAGGCACCAACACCACACAAAGAAAAACTAACTGTAAATTGAGAGCGCGGGTGGTATTAATAATTAGTATATTAGTATAGTATAATTAGTAATAATTAATAATAATTGGCCGCTATGTCAGCAGAGAAGTCGGGAGATAAGGAAACATCAAAAATATTAAGAGGAAAATGAAAACCAAAAGGTTTCTGAAGATCTTTCACCAGTATTGCTCTCAGCAGATGAGGCATTATCTTTTATTATTGAGAATTCCTTCTCTAAGCAACAATATATTAACATTAGATCAATGGGAATAAAAAAGAATTGCAACATTTATCCAAGCTATGAAAAGGTAAAAGAAGCTAAAAAAAAAGAGCAGGCCTCTTGAAGTAAATGTATCGGAAACTGTTGCTGAAGTGCCGCTGCAGAACTTATTAGATCATACTGCTTCAAGAATAATTTTACGTCAGAAGCCAGTCTTTGAGCAATTTACTAATGTATCTAAAATAAGGATATTCGTAAGCTATGGCTTTGATGGTTCAACCGGACAAAGTGTATATAAGCAACGATTTAATGAACAGGAACCTAAAAGCTTCGACCAGTCTTTGTTTGTCACGACAATAATCCCTCTTCAAATGATTGATCAAATTGGACGAATTATCTGGAGAAACCCTAAGCCACAGTCCATTAAGTATTGCAGGCCATTAAAGATCGAATTCATTAAGGAAAGTCGGGAGCATATTTTATATTGGAAAAGTCTCATAAATATGCAAATAAAAAACTTGAAATCATTTTTAAACGAGGAAGGACAAATTAAGGTAGAAATTACTTACGACTTACACATGACTCTTATAGATGGCAAAGTTTTAAATATATTAACCGGAACAAAATCGTGTCCTATTTGCGGTGCTAGTCCGAAATATTTCTAGAATATTACCGATATTAACAGCGAAGTTCTTAAGCCGAAACCAAATACTTTGCAGTACTCCATACTCTACACGCATGGATTCGCTTATTAGAGTTCGTATTGAACATTTCATACAGAATTGGTGTTCAGAAATGGCGAGTCTGCAATACTTTAGACAAAAACGCAATGCTCATACGGAAAAAGCAAATAGAGGAGAAGCTCTGGACAGATATGGGACTACATGTGAACAAACCAAGTCCGAACGGTTCTGGAAATTCCAATGATGGCAATGAAATTTAAGAAACTTTGTGAGGAAACTCTTCAATTGTTTTTAACAAAATATCCGTGGTATCCAACGAGCGCTACTGTTCACAAGATTTTAGTGCACGGTGCAGATATTATACAATCTTCTGTGCTTCCTGTCGATTGCTTGGGAGAAAACGCTTCTGAGGCACGTAATAAATATTACAAGCGTGATAGACTATTTCACGCTAGAAAAAACAGCCGCAAAAATAATCTAACGGATGTGTTTCACAGAGCTTTGGATTCATCTGACCCTTTAATATCGGGTATCACTTCACAAAGAAACAACAAGGCACAATTTCTACCAAAAGAGGTAATTGCGCTCTTGATGCTGCCCTCAATAGAGAAAACAGTTGTTGTTGAATCCGACTTTGAATTTAAAGAAATAATATTTGATTTTGAATTGGATCTTGAATAGTAAATAAAAATTTATCAGTATATCCCATTTGTTTTACATTGTGCATGTGGGCGGTTGGTGTGGGCGTGGTCAAAATTCCAAAACAAGAAAATCAAAAATTATAAAAATAAATCTTAACATAATTGCAAAATTTCAAGTCCATATCTTTACTTTTGGAGTTTATGCCGGTAAATCGGCATTTGCGCCAAATGTGCAACGGTCGCACAAACCACACCAAGAAAAATACTCTTCCAATTAGTGAAGTTAAAACTCCCAAAAAATATTAGTAAATGTGTGAAAGTCTCCCAAGTGATCCACCGAAAAAAACTTTTGCGTATTTTATACCCAAAAGTACCTATTTCGATTCATATTCGATTCATTTCGACCCATGCGCACCTCTAGTACTGACACTCTCCCTCTCTTTTGTAGCTGTCGCGGACAACAGCACAAGAATATATATGTAAACATAGGCTAAGCGAAATAATAATTTTGAGAATAAAATGAGTCGTTAATTAATCCAAAATCAAGTGACACTGGCGTGCCTGTATTAATATTATTTCAACAACTGGAACGCCCAGTCATTACACTAGCTCGGATTTAAAGCCTGTTGTTAAAAAAAAGATAATCAAAATATGTTTTTTCGTTCGTGCACAGGATTTTTTAGATTATTATAAACATTTTACATTCGTGTCAAATATATAAATTTAATTTTTTAATTTTAATTAAAACGGCTTAACAGTCACTTGTCAAATTTAAATATCTTTAAAAAACTTTTTAAGCAAAAACAAACCTTTTTTCATTTTAGGAGGAAAACATGGATATAACATACCTGAAATTATAGTTGTTAACGAATTGCCTCTATGGCTTTCCGACGAAGGTTCGCGATCTATTAATGAAACTTCAAAGAATGTAAAGGCCTTACCCGAGCACGCCAAGCGTCTCTTTTGCGATGCTTACATGTGTATGTATCAGAGTACTGACGTTATGATGTATAACTAACGTTTCATATTTTAGAGATTTTAATAAAGTTTTCTTTTTAATTGTGTTCATAAAAACAGATATATAAAACCACTGCATGCAATTGTTTTAACATTAATACAACAGTTAGTATACATTACAATACATTTTAGTAGAATTAGGAAAACATACCTCCATGAACCGACCATATTTAAAACGAATAAAATCGAAGATGACATGAACTAATTGCGTGTTGACTACACTGTTCGACTATATTTTTTATTATGTTCTTTACAAGGTAAGGTGGCAGGCTCGCTAAATGCGACCAACTCCAGAAGTTTCATCTGGACTACAACTCGAACTTCAATCATGCACAGAACTTCTACATAACGTTTTTTTCATTAGAAGTGGTGTAACGATTCTTTCTCGTTCTTAGGTACAACAAAACTATTGAAAAGTACTTTTTGTCTGGCAACTCTTACACATTACATTTGTACTGCTACTCATCATTACTCATTACTTATAAATTAGTCTTCTATCATCTTGCAAACTGCACACACGTCTTTTAGTCGGTTATGGGCCCAGGCCACGTATACAAGAAAAGGCAAAAGAGAAGTGACCAATGTATATCCGTGTGAGAAGTTGAAGGGCTGCGAAAACTACGATGTTTGGAAGCGGCAGGCTCAATCTTACCTAGTGATCAAAGGTTGTTGGAGTGTGGTGTGTAATGAACCATCTGAGAAGGATGTGTCACTAGACGAGAGATAGCTCGCGGAGATTGCGCTGATGATTGAGTCGACCAACTACGCACACATCGCCAAATCCAAATGAGCTAAAGAGGCTTAGGATGCCTTGGCGCAGCCGTTTGAGGACAGTGGATTGACTCGGAAAGTAGAGCTGCTTCAAAAGTTGGTACAGTTGAATCTGGAGTAGTTTAATTCGTTACAGGAGTATGTCAATGAAATGATTATGACTGCCATTAAGGTAAACAATGCTGGGCTTTGCATAAGTGACGAGGTAACGGTATCACTAATGCTTGCTGGATTACCTAGTGAGTATCAGGCATATCAGTAGAAAACTCTAAGTCTACATCAACTATCGTGAAGTTTGACAACAACGCTTGAATCAATTCGAATGCCATGTACTCAAGAGCATAAAAGCAAGCTAAGAGGGACAAAGCAAAGTTAAATAAACGTTTTAAGAAAACAGTTATTTGCTACGCATGCGGTGGTAAAGGGCATATGCGAAAAATATGCCCAAGTGTAATGGAAGAAGAGAGAAGCAATGAAGAGAGAGCAGCTCTTGCATCGAATACTTCGCTCTCAGCAAATGCAAATCCACATGTAGGCAAGAGCAATACAGTGTGGTATATTGATTCTGGCGCTTCAACTCACATGACAAATGATCGGAGATTGCTAAGCAACGGTACTAATAGAACAAAGAGAAACTGCATGTAAAAAGCAGAGGCGATATAGGAATTTTGTTCCATGTAAAGGGCAAAACAGTTAAAGGTAATATTCATGAAGTGGAGCATGTTCCAAATTTGTGCGGAAATCTGTTATCTGTAAGACAAATGGCAAAAAAAGGAAAAAGAATTGTTTTCGAAAAGAAGCGTTGCTACATCTTTGAGAAAAATATTTTGATAGCCACTGGCTATTTGCATCATCTGTATCGACTGAATTGTGAATTGCCAAAGATGGAGAAAGCCTGGGCCGCAATAAATGGATTCGAACTATGGCATCGTAGGATGGGACATTTGTGACATTAAATTATAGCTGGTAAAAGAAGCCACCGATGGTGTTGAATACACTGTTATCGTGAATCGTGCCGGGATACATGCATTGTGTGCCTTAAAGGAAAACAAACTTGTATGATAAGCAAGTAGCCTGGAATCCGTGCCGAAGGTCTTTTGAATTTTGTCCACTCAGATGTAGTTGGACAGTGTGAGAGTCAAGTCCTTTGCTGGTGCAAGACTTATGGAGTAAGTTATATATTTATTGAAATTTTGGGGAAATCATGCATTTTTAGAAAATTTCTGCCAATTTTTTAGTTAGGTGTTCACGCAAATTCAAAAAATGGTTGTGGCCAGATTATGATTACTACGTGGCCATTTGGCCACGCTCGTATTAGTTTAAAAATGCCCTGACTGACACTCTTCCTCTCTTTTGTAGCTGTCGCATAAGTCGCAGCATAAGAATATATATGTTAACATAGGTAAGCAAAAGAATAATTTTTGAATAAAAATCAATTAACTGCAACCAAAAAACACCGACGTGTTCGTCTTCTTATTAGATTAATTAAACTGGAACCCGGTCATTACATGGCGACCGTAACATGGTCCTGAAGGACCTGCAGGAAAAAAACGACGCAAGCAAGCAAACTCAAATAAAAAGCATGGGAATCCTGTTCAGCCTTTTACCGTCGCCGTCGCTTTGGCCTATTCCAGTAACTGGTGCGTGGACTGAATAAAAGGGGGGCTGGACCATGTATTTTGTATTTTGAATCTTGTATTTGTATATTGAATCTTGTCTTCGTCGTAGGTTTAGTCATGCCTTCTTTGTAGGTTGAGCCTCCATTGTTGTAGGCATATGTTTCATTTAATATATATATATTTGTAGTATATAAGTTTATTTAATGTAAAACTATTTATTTGATTATTTTAATTAAGTTTAGTTAGAAATTAGTCATGTTTACTCATTTGCGTCGTTTCGTCTTTTTTTCTTTTCAACCGCTTTCGCTCGTCTCTTCGGTTCGACTGCCACGTCTTTCGCTCAATTCGCGCCTCTCAGCAGAATCGCTAGACCCAATCACACATATATTTAGATTCAATAAAATAAAAAACACAATGTGAACAGCTGACTTTAAAAGCGTGCGAAAATTTCAGTGGTGCAGTAAAAAGAAAAATATTTTTATATTCGATATATTCAAAGTATTCTGTCCAACAAGAAATTGTTTAAATACGATTTTGTTTCAACAAATTTTTAGGTTAATGCCACAAAATCTGGATTTTGGACCACAGTGCAGTGGCGGCAATGAATTTGAGACATTTTTTTTTTTGACTTCAAATTCTGATTTCATTCGATTTTTATTTAATGTTATTGAAAAGTTTTGATGTGCAAACTTATAGCGTTCAATTGGTAATTCTATTGAGATTATGTTCTGTAAATTTCGGGGGCCTATCTCTAACGGTTTTTTTTTTAAATGCATTTTGATGAAAAGCCCCAAAATTCGGACCTGGCAAAATAAAAAAGACACATCTTCAAAATTTGTAAAATTGATTATACACCTTTGGGCCCTAAGAAAAAGTTCTAGGTCTAGTAAAAATAAGGTAAGCTGCATACCACATTTCATTTTGGACCCAGGGTCCAATTTGAAACCAATTGAAAAATTGAATTTCGTATTTTGCCGCCACTGTACATGTTGCACCATGGGATCTTCAAAATAATCTAGGAACAATTAAGATTTTAATTTTCATAATTGTAATAATTAACATTAACATTAAACCGACATAGTTCAGAAGAAAAAATGACGCAAACAGTGGTAGATTTCATAAATACAGCCACCAGGCTTTTAACATTCTTTGATGGTGACATCAAAAATCTCTCGGGCTTTCTTGAAGCGCTTCGCGTACTTAACACTATGAAAGAAACACACGAAACCCTAGCAATCGAAATTATTAAATCTAAACTAAAAGATCAAGTGGGTAATACCCTAAACTCTGAAACGACGATTGATAAGTAATCCAAAAACTGTCAACAATCTTCAAGGGTGCATCAGTAGATCTCTTAACATCAAAAATTAAAACCTTGAAATAACCAAAGAAATACTGTGTTTCATACGCAAAAGAGATTACTGAATTGACCGACGCCGTTAAAGGCGCATATATTTCGGATGGTCTTCCAAACAACCGAGCCATAATATACACTACCAAAGTTGCGGTAAATGCTATGGTAAGCCATACTAAAAGTCAAAGAGTCCAGATACTAATGGAATCAGGAAACTTTGATTCAGGAAACTTTGATTCAGGAAACTTTGATTCAGCTAATGAAGCCATCGCAAGATTCATCACTTTTTCGGTAGAATCCGGCTCCACAGACAATTTCCAAAATAATACCATTTTTATGCCCAGCATTATGACCGCGGTAGACGCCGCTCTAACAACAATGGTAACTGGAGAAACAACTCAAAGTGGAACTACAATAATACCCACAAAGCCCAACGAGGCAGAAATCATTCAGGCCACCAAAGAGGGGGCCGTTCAAATAACCAAAATACCAATACCAGAGGCGTTAAAACCCCAACAGGGATGGAAAACGCCAATACCTTCTTAAGAAACCAAGAGCACACGTTTGAAGTAAAAATATTCGCAATAAATCTAAATCTTAGCTGCTTTATATCATGTGAAATCAGTTGGAGCCACCTCACAAGTACACTACTCGTAGACACAGGAGCAGACATATCAATTCTTAAATTCGATTCTTATAGTCGATGATAACTTTGCAATACCCAGGATAGTTATCCTTGGTACTGATTTTATTAAAAAATACAGCTGTATTCTTGACTATTAAACTGACGCAAATTGGTTAATATTGAGATCAGACGACTGGCACGAAAAAATAATTGTGCCTATGCGAAATGATGTGAAGAGAACACGGTTTCAATATCTGCAAGATCTATAGTGATCCGACCTATACAAAAAGACAACAAGGCATCAGAAGCTTTTATACCAACTCAAGAGCTAGAAACATGTGTCTTTATTGCCAATACAGCAACAAATAGTGAAAAAACTTATGTAAGGTTCATTAATGCAAACGATACGTTTACCCTTTTAAATACGAAAATCAAATCAGAAAATCTAAATGATTATAACCTAATAATATCCAGTAGCAATATATCCAATGATAATAATAACAAGAAACTTAAAAAACTTCCTATAATTTGTAAAAGAAAAAGTAAATGAATTATGCAAAATATATCTAGACATTTTTGCACTAGAAACAGAAAAAATATCTACAAATAATTTTTATAAACAAAAGTTAAGACTTATTTTAAAGAATTTCGAATCCCACATACACATAAATGGAAATTTCCAAACATATGGACAAATTAATTAGAGTTGACGTAATAGAACTTTCAGCATTCCAATACTGTTGGTACCAAAGAAATCTCTTCCGGCGACAAATAATGAAAGATGGCGTTTAGTGGTGGATTACGGAAGCTTAAATAAAAAAATTATTACAGACAAATTTCCCTTGCCAAGAATAGATGATATTCTTTATCAATTAAACCATACCATACTTTAGGTTTTCACCAAATTTAATTGGATGAAGACACTAGAGACTTCACGTCCTTTCCACAGATAAAGGCTCACGGAAAATATAATCTAAAACTACATCCAGACAAATGTACATTTTTCAGCCATGAAGGAGCATACTTATAGGCAAAGGTATTCTTCCGACGATAGAAAGTTCAAAATTATCCAAGAAATTATCCAACTCCAAAAGATCCAAATGAAGTAATGAGATTTGTTGCATTTTGTAACTATTATAGACGGTCTGTACCAAACTTTGCCCAATACGGACGCGTATTGACAAATTTATGTAAAACAAATGTGGAATTTATTTGGTCTGATGAATGCGCTTTTGCATCTCAGCATCTAAAAACAGCACTAATTAGTCCACCAATACTACAGTATCCAGATTTCAATAGAGAATTTTGCATCACAACCAATGCTGAACTAATTGAACAAGAACTAACAGCAATACACTGGGCATATTTCAGACCATACATATATGGAAAAAAATTTTTAGTTAACAGTGACCATCGTCCACTATCATACTTATTTTCTAACTAACGAGAATAAGGCTAGAGGAATATAAATTCACTGTAGAGTATCTGAGTGGAAAAGAAAACTACGCAGCCGCACTCTCAGTCGCTAGACGACAATTTATTTAACAGCTGCAGCATTACAGACTTCAAAATTAAAGGATCCAAAATAAATGAAGTAAGTAAGTCGTCTCGCCGACTACACCATACACCATACACCAGTAAAACAAAAATTTAAAATTTGTCATAACAAATGCATTTGCCTATTTTAAAAAAGTTCTGTTCACATGCTTTAGAAGCATATCTTAGTATCTCGCTCACTCATGCATGTGACCAACTCCGGCCTTATGGAAAAACGTTTATATGCATAACTTGGCTATTTTTTGTCCGATTTTGATCAAATTTGGTATTTTGCTGGGTATTAGTATTAAATTTAAGTGTGCCAAATTTGGTTCCACAAGGTAAAAAATTACGGGAGATAATCGAGTTTTTCAAATTTCGGGGGCGGAAAGGGGCGTGGCAAAATCTTTATAATTACAAAATGAGCGCATTTACTAAGCAAATATACATACCAAATATGGTGTCTCTAGCTGCAATGGTTTTTGAGATAAACGTTTTTTTTGAATTGCGGAAAGGGGAGTGGCAAACATTTGAAATAAACTTGATCACTCTACGACCAACACGATGCGCCTACATACCAAATTTGGTGGCTCTATCTTTTATAGTCTCCGAGATCTACGAGTTCACACGGACGGACAGACAGACATGGTAAAGTATATTTATTCGTGATCAGCATGAGAAGCTGTGTCGATATAGCCATGTCCGTCTGTTCATTCGTCTGTCCCTTCGTCTGTTCGTCCGTCTTTCGGTGCGTATGCGTTTTACTCAGCCATCTTAGGAGCTATCGGGATGAAAATATTTTTTGGGTGCTTTTTATTACCCGGGTAAGATAAAGTATGAAAATCATCGGGATCGGACTACTATATATATAGTTCTAGAAGAAACATTTTTACAGAAAATGGATTATCCCCATGATATTTACCAATATGATAGTATTGGATATAAAACCTCAGATCCCAAAATTTGAATCTGATTGGATAAATACAAAACAAGTGACAGTTAAAATAAATCGGCTCAAGCGCTGCATACTAAGTACATACGTCATCACCAAATCAACACAGCACATGCATACACACACAGACGCAGTGCTTCATGGAAAAAGAAAAAAAAAATTGTAGTAAAAAGAATAATCTTGTTAGATTACGACCTATTTGAAATTTAAATCAAACCTTGCAGTTTAGCCGGCTCGAGGTCAATCTTCCAAAAGAAGATTATTTCAAAGGCAACACAAAAAGGTGAGCAGGTTGTCTCTATAGCTATTTCAAGAACTACCAAGTTCTATCATCAGCAGACTTTGCTAAATAACTCCGGAATTGCAATAGCCATACCATGTCTTCAACGCTAGAATTAGTTGGGAATTGTAACAACCAAATGAAGCGAAAAAAGTTGGTAAAGCCTACAAAACCGAAGACCAGCTTTTTGTGCATACCCTTAGGCGCTATGAAAAATTAGTGTAAGAGCTTCGCCTTACCAAACTAATATCACGACCTGTTATTTCATATACGGTATATTGTACCACATAGAAAAAGGGTTTTTTTTTTTTTTTGGAATAAAAATTCCAAAGTAACGGCGTGCCTTCCGTTGGTGTTATCTTGTTAGATTACGACCTATTTGAAATTTAAATCAAACCTTGCAGTTTAGCCGGCTCGAGGTCAATCTTCCAAAAGAAGATTATTTCAAAGGGAACACAAAAAGGTGAGCAGGTTGTCTCTATAGCTATTTCAAGAACTACCAAGTTCTATCATCAGCAGACTTTGCTAAATAGCTCCGGAATTGCAATAGCCATATCATGTCTTCAACGCTAGAATTAGTTGGGAATTGTAACAACCAAATGAAGCAAAAAAAGTTGGTAAAGCCTACAAAAAAAAAATAATATTGTTTTTATACCCTTGCAGAGGGTATTATAAAATTGGTCAGATGTTTGTAACGCACAGAAGGAGACGTTTCCGACCCCATAAAGTATATATATTCTCGATCAGCTTGAGAAGCTGAGTCGATATAGCCATGTCCGTCTGTCCGTCTGTCCGTCCGTCTGTGCGTATGCGTTTTACTCAGCCATCTTAAGAGATATCGGGTTGAAATTTTTTTTGGAGACTCTTTATTACCTGTGTGAGATAAAGTATGAAAATCATCGGGATCGGACTACTATATCATATATTGTTTAATAATCATTAAATGTGTTTTGAATTCAGTAGTTTGAAAAATATTTGAGCATATTCATAATACGACAACTAATGCTGTTGATGTATGAAATTTCACTTTTCTTATCGAATTAAATATAATAAAGAACTGCAAGGGTATATAAACTTCCATAGCTCGTTTGTTTGTGTATTAATAAATTTTGAGTTGCAGGGAAAAAAAATTGTAAAATGTAAAAATATTATTGCCAAGGACTGCAAGGGTATATAAACTTCGGCATAACCAATGTTAGTTTCTTTGATATATTTAGTATCGAAACAACGGTGGACATATTTGGATTTTTATTGGAATTGATTATACCATACACCCATAGGGTGAAATGGTATATTAAAGTCGCCAAAATGTATGTAACAGGCAGAAGGAAGCTTTTCCGACCCAATAAAGTATATATATTCTTGATCAGTATCAACAGCCGAGTCGATATAGCCATGTCCGTCTGTCCGTCCGTCTGTCCGTCCGTCCGTCCGTCCGTCTGTCCGTCTGTCCGTCCGTATGAACGCCTAGATCTCAGAGACTATAAGAGATAGAGCCACCAAATTTGGTATGTAGGCTCATGTAGTATGTAGAGTGATCGAGTTTATTTCAAAATTTTGCCACGCCCCTTTCCGCCCCCGCAATTCAAAAAAAACGTTTATCTCAAAAACTATTGTAGCTAGAGACACCGTATTTGGTATGTATATTTGCTTAGTAAATGCGCACATTTTGTATGTATAAAGATTTTGCCACGCCCCTTTCCGCCCCCGAAATTTGAAAAACTCGATTATCTCCCGTAATTTTTTACCTTGTGGAATCAAATTTGGCACACAATTTGATACTAATACCCAGCAAAATACCAAATTTGATCCAAATCGGACAAAAAATGGCCAAGTTATGCATATAAACGTTTTTCCATAAGGCCGGAGTTGGCCGTTGGCGGGTGGTGGCGCTAGGGTGCTCTGATGCATGAGTCAGTGAGATACTAAGATATGCTTGTAAAAAGCATGTGAACAGAATTTTTTTGAAATAGGCAAAATGCATTTGTTATTACAAATTTGAAATATTTGTTTTACTGGTGTATGGTATACCTAAGTCGGCGAGACGACTTACTTACTTAATTTTTTTTTTTATACCATACACCCATAGGGTGAAATGGTATATTAAAGTCGCCAAAATGTATGTAACAGGCAGAAGGAAGCTTTTTCGACCCCATAAAGTATTTATATTCTTGATCAGTATCAACAGCCGAGTCGATCTAGCCATGTCCGTCTGTCCGTCCGTCCGTCCGTCTGTGCGTCCGTATGAACGCCTAGATCTCGGAGACTATAAGAGATAGAGCCACCAAATTTGGTATGTAGGCTCGTGTAGTATGTAGAGTGATCGAGTTTGTTTTAAATTTTTGCCACGCCCCTTTCCGCCCCCGCAATTCAAAAAAAACGTTTATCTCAAAAACTATTGTAGCTAGAGAAACCATATTTGGTATGCATATTTGCTTAGTAAATGCACACATTTTGTTTGTATAACGATTTTGCCACGCCCCTTTCCGCCCCCGCAATTTGAAAAACTCGATTATCTCCCGTAATTTTTTACCTTGTGCAATCAAATTTGGCACAGTTAAATTTGATACTAATACCCAGCAAAATACCAAATTTGATCAAAATCGGACAAAAAATAGCCAAGTTATGCATAAAACCGTTTTTCCATAAGGCCGGAGTTGGCCGTTGGCGGGTGGGGCGCTAGGGTGCTCATATGCATGAGTGAGCGAGATACTAACTTATATGCTTACTTACTTATATGCTTGTAAAAAGCATGTGAACAGAACTTTTTTAAAATAGGCAAATGCATTTGTTATTACAAATTTGAAATATTTGTTTTACTGGTGTATGGTATACCTAAGTCGGCGAGACGACTTACTTACTTCATTTTTTTTTGGTATCAGCAAAGCGACTAAAAAAAGAATATTTTCGATCATTTTCAATTTGAATTTGGATTTTTAATGAGGAATGAAATGTGTTTTAATTTTAACGTTCGCGAGTATTTGTGCGAAACGAAAAAAAAAACCAAACGTGTGCCAAAAAATAGAAGGAAAGGTATGTACATATACATAGTCTCAGAAGACGCCGCCCAGGTGCTGTCTGATATGGCTCCACTAGACCTCTTGGCTAACGAGTCTAGAAATAGAGATCTGCCGCCAGTTAGAAGAGACTCTGGTTAGCTGGCACGCAGATGGCGTGACTCAAACAATGGGAGCTGGACAAGGCGACTTCTCCCAGACATTCGGCCATGGCTTAATCGCAAACATGACCAGACTGTCAAAAAAAAAACCATACATATACATAGATATATGTGTATTAATGAATTCTGAGTTGCAGGGAAAAAAAATTGTAAAATGTAAAAATATTATTGCCAAGGACTGCAAGGGTATATTAGAGCTGTGCGAAACATCGATGTAGTATCGATTTATCCTCTCCGATGTTCGATGTTTTTGTTAGCTTCTCCATCACTGAAAAAAGATCTCATCAAATGAAGCTGCAAAAAATATTTTTGTGTTCGAGCAACTTCGACTGAAACCGAACGTATTTTAAGTAAGGCTGGAATCATAGTAAGCGAGAAGAGAAGTTCGCTTATACATAGTAACAAGTGAATCTCTGACTAGCAATGATTGTTTTATATTTTTAAGTTTGAAAAAGATTGAATTTTCATTCGTTGCAGAGGTCCGACGTGTTTATTTTGCGCTTATCAAATTTTACTTGTTTCTCGTGATTAAAAATTTTCTTTAACTTTTAAGCTCTACCGGTTTAATTAAAATTTTAACATTCGAATTGTATTTTCATTCCGTGATTTCTTTCAGTCGTTTTTGTGCTTTTTGTTTCAATATACATAAATTAAAACTTACAACAATTACTTGCATTAGCGGTGTTGTTGTTTAGCTAATCTCTTTTGCTTTTGTGTCTTTGCCGTTGTAACTAACTATCGCGCTCTTGCGTAAAAATTTTTGTGTGATGTGTGTTTTTGTTTTTGTGTATTTTTGTAATTTTTATTCTTTAGTTGTGAAGGCTTACTCTGCACATTAACCCTTGTGTCAGAATTGGTCAGTATATTTCTTATACACATATTTTGTTACCTTTAAAATTTTGTATTTTATTTCTTATTCCTTTGTTTGTTTAAATTAAATTATTTTATAAAATGGTTGTCTGCTCAAAAAATAATTGCATAGTTGCCACTAATGCGTTTGACTCCCATGATTATATTCTTTGTTGGCTGTGTGACGAAGCGGTTCAAGTAAAGTGTGCAGGTTACACAGACAGAATCAAGAAGTCTATTGCTAAAGGTGGTGGCTTAAAATATGCATGTGATGCTTGCCGGGAGATCGAAAATAAGATGCGCTATTTCATGAGGCGAACTAGAGATAGTTTTGACACTTTGAGGGCAGGTATTAACAAAACCCAAGCGGAATTTACTGCGGTGGAGACTCACTTTAGAATCTTATCGCTTATGAATGAGTCTCCGAAACGTAAAAGAACCAGTCCTTGGGGTGTTTCTCTATCTCTAGATCCGCCAGTGTGCCTTATCGTCCCCAACCAGCATCGGGCACCGTCCTCTTCCAATGTACAGCAATTGATATCGTTTAAGAGCCCAGTGGTGATTAGAAAGGAATTACCGGTATGATCTCTTAAAAACGATGCCAACTGTAGTGTCCGAAGTGTCCGGGCAATTACCCATTCCAATGGAAATTGCCAATAGCTCTAAAATATCCAGGGCCCCGTAAAGAAGTTGACTGCTGCAGTGGGTGACGCTTTGCAACCGCGGCCTCTTGTTGGCATACCAACTAAGAAACATATATTTGTTTCTAGGCTAGACCCTGTTGTCACATCAGTTGATGTAATAGCCTATATTCGAAAGAAAGTTAACGTCTCGAATATTGCGGTGGAAAAGTTTAAATTTTCGTATTCTCGGGACATCTCGTCATTAAAAATAATTGTTTTTGTTAATATCTTCGACATTATATATCGAGAAGATTTTTGGCCGAAACATATAATAATTAAGGAACATACTGTAAAAAAGAAAAATCGGCAACCAATTCGCCTGCCAACAACAACAACTAATACTATTCCTGCCACATCAGCATCTGCTGGTGTGTCAAAAAACTAGTTTCGTCCCTTAACCTGGATTACCAGAACGTTAGAGGAATGAAATCTAAACTTCCTAATCTCTATGTAGATAGTCTTTCTTTTGAACATAACATTTTTGCTTTTACGGAGACGAAGCTAAAACCTGATATTGGAGATGCATCGGTTTTTCCACATACTTTTCTATATTAAGACGTGACCGGATTTCTCGCGTAGGCAGTGGCGTTCTGATAGCTGTTGATGCTGCTTTATCATCTGAAATAATTAAATTTTCTTATACCCAGGAGATTGAGTTTGTCGGTGTTAAAGTAAGTTTTAAATCTTTTAATGCTTTCATTACTTGTTCCTATATTCCACCATTGTCAGACATGGTGGTATATTTAAATCATTTAGAGGCAATTCAGTTTGTCTCCTCTTTAGTTTCTAGTCAAGACATGCTCATAGTTTTAGGTGATTTTAATTTACCTGATTTGTCATGGTCACCAAGTAAGCCTTCTAGGCTTATCTTTATCCCAAGTCAATCCTGTCTTAAATTCTAATGGAAAGTCGTTAGATCTTATTGTTGTATCGGATTCTTCTTATTGCAATGTTTCTAGGATCGAACCTTTAGTTCTTCACGAAATAAATTTCATCCAACATTAAATTTAAAAATTGATCTACCCTCACTATCACCATTACTTGGTTCAAATGAGTTACCTCTAACTAGGTGTTTTCGTAATACTGACTTTTCCAGCCTTAATGAAAACATTTTTACTAACGATTGGTCTTATCTGTACAATTGTAGAGATATGAACTCAGCGATTCGCTTCTTTTATGTTACTCTGAATTCAATATTTAATTTAATATTTAATATTTGTGTGCCTCTGGGTAGGCTGGAGCGGCTTAATAAACCTCCCTGGTTCTCTCGAGAGTTATCCAATTTGAAAAATGTGAGGACTGGATATTATAAAGAGTTCAAGAAAACACGTCGTTCATCAGATTACGCTCTGTATACAGTCGCTCGTTCAAAATTCATGATGCTTAATACACAATGCTATAAGAATTAACTTCAACGCTGTAAGCTTCAGTTTTCTTCTGACCCTAAACAATTTTGTAATTTCGTTAATTTTAATCGTAAGACCTCTGTGCACCCCATCTTTTTTATCTTTTCAAAATAAAAAAGCGAGCACTGATCAGGCAATTGCCGATATGTTTGCGAGTTCTTTCAAAACAACTTATTCCTCAACAAGTCAACAAGTCAAGTCGCGAACCAGATATTCGTTCGCGACTTGACTATGCAAATTATTGTGTAGCCAAATGTCAATTTTGTCTTTTAAATACTCAATGCTACAATAATTATATCGTGCGCTGTAAGATTGAATTCTATCAGAACCCCAAAAGATTTTACAACTTAATTAATTCTAGAAGACGCTCTAATTTACCACCTTCCACCTTCAGACGGTCATTAAGACTGCTAATAATGATTCAGATATTGCAGATCTGTTTGCTAAATTCATTCAGTCGACTTATTCTACTACTGCTTCGGATCCCACACCCTATCCTTCTCAATTCCACATTTAAATTGTTTGTTTTTTCCTAGTATTACTAAAGACTGTATTATCTCTAGCTTGTCATCTATGACGTCTTCCTTCGTACCCGGGATTGATAATACACCTAGTTGCATCCTTAAAATGTGTTCGATTTCCCTATCTAAGCCTTTATCTCGGTTATTCTTTATATCGAGTGAGACTTGTAGCTTTCCTGATATTTGGAAGGAGTTATTTATTATTCCGCTTTTTAAAAAGGGTAGTAAATCGGATATTTCTAACTACCGTGGCATTGCCAAACTTTCGGCAATACCTAAGCTGTTTGAGAAAATTATTACGTCTTCCCTTCAACACTTATCCAGATCCATTTTTTCTCCTTGTCAGCATGTCTTCATTAAAGGTCGTTCGTCGCTTACCAACCTTTTAGAATTGACTACCCTTGTACACCATGGCTTCCGTAAAAAGTGTCAAACTGATGTTATTTATACTGTCTTTAGTAAGGCTTTCGATACGGTTGATCATTCCTTGCTTCTCATGAAACTTAACATCATGGGTTTTTCCCCGAAACTATTGGCTTGATTAAAGTCGTATCTTATTGGCAGAACCCAAAAGGTGTCTTTTCGTTCCTCGATATCTAAAACTGTTCGAGTTACGTCAGGTGTCTCCCAAGGGAGTCATCCGGGCCCACTGTTTTTTACCTTGTTTATGATTTGCCTTTGGCCTTGGCTCATTCACGCGTGCTCATGTTTGATGTTTGATGACGTCAAGATTTGTTATTCATACAATGATCCTTCTTTCCAACAGTACTTGCAATCAGATATCGATGCGTTCTGTGATTGGTGCCACGTTAATAAATTACACCTTAATGCCTCTAAGTGCTCTTTTATGACTTTCAGTCGTTTGTCTCCGTTCCTAGCTCATTACTCTATTAAGTCTGTTCTGTTAGATTGCGTACCATCATTCAAAGACTTAGGCGTTATGTTTGACCCAAAACATTCATTTAATGTTCATATATCTTCAATTGTCAATAGAGCATGCCGTCTTCTTGGCGTCATTAAACGTTGGGCCAAAGAATTTGATGATCCATATGTGACAAAGGTTTTATACACTTCGTTAGTTCGCCCTACTCTAGAATATTGCTCGCCAGTGTGGAACCCTCAATATGATGTTCACCAGCGTAGTATTGATTCGGTACAGAAGCAATTCCTTAAATTCACGTTACGCGGTCTTAATTGTTAATTAATACGTTCTTATTCTGACAGAATTCTTCTTATTAATCTTCCTTCACTTTACAACAGTAGGCTCGTATTTGGCATTCTTTTTCTCCATAAACTAGTCAACGGTGAAGTCATTTCTACCAATTTACTAGATACGCTATATTTTTGTGTTCCGTCACGTCGGACCAGAAACTTTTTTCCTCTTCACCTTAGTAGATGTCTGACTAACTATTCTCTTCACGAACCTTTTCGTGTTCTTTGCCAATCTTTTAACAACCTTTCTCACCTTATTTCTCCTCATCTATCTGTCACTTCTCTTCGCGCTATACTTTTTAATTATCTACAGCGAAACCATTGATAATATTCAGAACTGGATATTGGATTAGCTGCAACTCATCCCTGACCACATTGGCTGTGAATCGGGGCATAGCTGACACCTTGTTGCAAATAAAACACTTCCACCGGGTCGGGGATGGTTAGTTGTGCATAAAGCTCAGCTACCTTCGTGTATTAATTATTATCTGTATTTTAGCTTAAGCATTTTCGTCGACTGCTGATATAGTTGACGTAAATAAATAAATAAATAAATAAGTAATCACATAAATACATAAATACATAAATGCATAAATACATAAATACATAAATACATAAATACATAAATACATAAATACATAAATACATAAATACATAAATACATAAATACATAAATACATAAATACATAAATACATAAATACATAAATACATAAATACATAAATACATAAATACATAAATACATAAATACATAAATACATAAATACATAAATACATAAATACATAAATACATAAATACATAAATACATAAATACATAAATACATAAATACATAAATACATAAATACATAAATACATAAATACATAAATACATAAATACATAAATACATAAATACATAAATACATAAATACATAAATACATAAATACATAAATACATAAATACATAAATACATAAATACATAAATACATAAATACATAAATACATAAATACATAAATACATAAATACATAAATACATAAATACATAAATACATAAATACATAAATACATAAATACATAAATACATAAATACATAAATACATAAATACATAAATACATAAATACATAAATACATAAATACATAAATACATAAATACATAAATACATAAATACATAAATACATAAATACATAAATACATAAATACATAAATACATAAATACATAAATACATAAATACATAAATACATAAATACATAAATACATAAATACATAAATACATAAATACATAAATACATAAATACATAAATACATAAATACATAAATACATAAATACATAAATACATAAATACATAAATACATAAATACATAAATACATAAATACATAAATATATAAATACATAAATACATAAATACATAAATACATAAATACATAAATACATAAATACATAAATAAATACATAAATACATAAATACATAAATACATAAATACATAAATACATAAATACATAAATACATAAATACATAAATACATAAATACATAAATACATAAATACATAAATACATAAATACATAAATACATAAATACATAAATACATAAATACATAAATACATAAATACATAAATACATAAATACATAAATACATAAATACATAAATACATAAATACATAAATACATAAATACATAAATACATAAATACATAAATACATAAATACATAAATACATAAATACATAAATACATAAATACATAAATACATAAATACATAAATACATAAATACATAAATACATAAATACATAAATACATAAATACATAAATACATAAATACATAAATACATAAATACATAAATACATAAATACATAAATACATAAATACATAAATACATAAATACATAAATACATAAATACATAAATACATAAATACATAAATACATAAATACATAAATACATAAATACATAAATACATAAATACATAAATACATAAATACATAAATACATAAATACATAAATACATAAATACATAAATACATAAATACATAAATACATAAATACATAAATACATAAATACATAAATACATAAATACATAAATACATAAATACATAAATACATAAATACATAAATACATAAACAAAATACATAAATACATAAATACATAAATACATAAATACATAAATACATAAATACATAAATACATAAATACATAAATACATAAATACATAAATACATAAATACATAAATACATAAATACATAAATACATAAATACATAAATACATAAATACATAAATACATAAATACATAAATACATAAATACATAAATACATAAATACATAAATACATAAATACATAAATACATAAATACATAAATACATAAATACATAAATACATAAATACATAAATACATAAATACATAAATACATAAATACATAAATACATAAATACATAAATACATAAATACATAAATACATAAATACATAAATACATAAATACATAAATACATAAATACATAAATACATAAATACATAAATACATAAATACATAAATACATAAATACATAAATACATAAATACATAAATACATAAATACATAAATACATAAATACATAAATACATAAATACATAAATACATAAATACATAAATACATAAATACATAAATACATAAATACATAAATACATAAATACATAAATACATAAATACATAAATACATAAATACATAAATACATAAATACATAAATACATAAATACATAAATACATAAATACATAAATACATAAATACATAAATACATAAATACATAAATACATAAATACATAAATACATAAATACATAAATACATAAATACATAAATACATAAATACATAAATACATAAATACATAAATACATAAATACATAAATACATAAATACATAAATACATAAATACATAAATACATAAATACATAAATACATAAATACATAAATACATAAATACATAAATACATAAATACATAAATACATAAATACATAAATACATAAATACATAAATACATAAATACATAAATACATAAATACATAAATACATAAATACATAAATACATAAATACATAAATACATAAATACATAAATACATAAATACATAAATACATAAATACATAAATACATAAATACATAAATAAATAAATAAATATCAAGCAAGTCCGTATCCTTATCATTTAAAAAAGGCTAATTGTATTTTTAATCCAGTAATTGATGAAAGTTCTCTTCTTAGTGAACTTAAACTGGTTAAACCTGTTTGATCTTTGGGGCCAGATGGTCTACAACTACGAACCTCTTAGAATTTACATCTATAATTATCAAGGGGTTCAAAAAACATCGATGTATCGATATATACATATATGTGAGATGGGATAAGGTAGTTGCAGCGTGGTGGCAACTCCCTTATGCAGATTGGCAACGCAGCAGCAGTCGTGATGTGTCGTGTAAAGTCAGCAGTCAGCAGTCGAGGTTCAGCAGTCGGCAGTCGGTGTTCAGCAGTCAGAAGTATCAGCAGTCAGCAGTCGTAAGCAGCAGTAAGAAGCCGATAAATCAGCAGTATACAGAACCCGAGATTTAAGTTGCATATTTTGTAATCATTATTCGCCCGTCCACGATTTATAATAATATTAATAAACTATAATATAATACATTTGGGGACTCAATTGAGGACTCCATCTTACATTTGGGGGCTCAACCGATCGCGGACTTTGGAAATACATGATTGGAAAGCTGTCAGTGGAAAGAGTGAGACAGAGAAAGTATTCAACAGCAGAAAGAACGAAAGAGCGAGTCCACTCGGAGGAAAAAACGAATTCCAATTTCGCAAGAAGACGCGATGCTCTAGCGCCAAACGAGATAAACAAGAAGAAAACATCAAGCGAAAGAAAAGAGATAGCAAGCAGACGCGAAACTTTGGCGCCAAACGAAACGAAAAAGTCGACAGCAAGCAGACGCGAAATTCTGGCGCCAAACGAAACGAAAAAATCGACAGCAAGCAGACGCGAGATTCTGGAGGCAAACGAAACGAGAATACAAACCAGGACAGTAATCGGAAAAAACGAGACAGCAAGCGAAAAACGAAGAGGAAAAATCGCGAGCAAGTTTCCAATAAGAGAGAGTAAGCTTCCAATAAGAGTATTACGAAATCGCATCATTATGGCGGACGAAGATGACCAATTAGCCTCGATGTCGCACCCAGGTGAAAGGGTAAACGAATTAAAGGCAATTGAGCACCAACATGATGGAAACCAGGCCGGAATAATTGAAGCAATGCTAGTTGAGAATACCGCGACTCTTCAGCAGCTGGTCCAACTATTTTCTCTGAAAGTGCAAGCCGACGAAATAGACAAAAAAAATGACACCAAGCTGGTGGTGGAGAACGTTGCCAAAATCATTCCAGAATTCTGCGGGGATGGAATGTCTGTACAACAGTGGTTTCAAAACTTTGAACTCAACGCCGATGCATATGGATTGAACAATAAACAGAAGTACATTCAAGCCCGAGCGAAAATGACCGGTACTGCCGCCCTATTTCTTGAGTCTACGGCTGTCTACGAATATGAACAACTTCGCCAGCAAATCCTGGAGGAATTTGATTGCGATCAGCCATGCAGTGCCGAAATTCACAACCAATTATCTCTACGTACGAAGTCCGATGATGAAAGTTTTCATGAGTACACTTTGCAAATGAAACGGATCGCTGCCCGTGGGATTATTGATATGGAGTCAGTTATCAAGCACATTGTTAATGGATTGAACCTGAAGAGTGACTACAAATACACGTTGTACGGCTGCAAGTCACTGAAGGAGCTGAAAGATAAATATGACATTTTCGAAAAAATCGCCCGTACCAATGTTAAGCCCGAAAAACGAGCTCCACAGCAGTTTACGCCGAAATCAAACTTCAGCAGGAGTGACAAGAAGCAAGAAGCAACACTGCGGATCAATGGCGCATCTGCGCAAGGACTGTAAGGAGGAAGTCAAGTGTTTCCGCTGCAACCAAACTGGACACATGTCTAAAAATTGTCCAACTTCCTACTCTGTAAACATCGCGTATCAAGAAATCCGACTTAAATCGTTGCAGATAGGCGATGTGAAGGTAAAAGGACTGATAGATACCGGAGCCGACGTGTCTATACTTAGAAAGTCTGTGTTTAGCCGAATGCGAGAAGTCCAGCTGCTAGCAAGTACGTCTTGTCTGAGAGGACTAGGGCAGAACACCACACGTCCTGTAGGTCAGTTCAAGGCAGAGGTGCAGATCGATGGCATTTGCCTCACACACACGTTTCTGGTAGTGGATGACTGCACAATTGGAATTGAATTACTGCTGGGATATGATTTTATATCAAAGTTCCAAATGACACTAACTCCCGTTGGATATACTTTCGCACAGCTATCTGAGGAAGAAGCTGCCAACCAAAATCAGATAAGTATTTATAATGTAGTCGAAACAAACACTGACCCTGATGTGCCTTCACAGTATACTCATGTTGTTCAATCGATGATTGAGGATTTTGCCAAAAGAGAGAAGACAGCTAGTCAGCTGTCAGGGCAGTCGCCCGATAACGTTGAAGATAGTGCCTGACGACAATATCAAGCCATTTCGACACGCACCAAGCCGAATAGCCATTACCGAAGCAGATGTGGTCAAGCAGCAGATTAATGAATGGCTGCAGGATGATACGATACGACGTTCATCATCTAACTTCGCCAGTCGTACGGTGATCGTGAAAAAGGAGGATGGCAATAATCGAGTGTGCATTGACTACCGGCAGTTAAACAAGATGGTATTAAAGGACTGCTTCCCTGTGCCTATCGTCGAAGATGTTTTGGAAAAATTGGGCAATGCAAAAGTTTTTACTATCATGGATCTTGAAAATGGTTTCTTTCACGTTCCAGTGGAGAAAAGCAGCAAGAAATACACCGCATTCATAACGAAAGAGGGCCTTTTTGAGTTCAACCGCGCGCCCTTTGGCTTTTGCAACTCTCCAGCAGCTTTTATTCATTTTGTTAATTACGTATTTCAAAACCTCATTAATGATAACGTTCTCGATCTTTACATGGACGATATCATAATACATGCCGAAACAGCTAACGAATGTCTCACAAAACTGCAAAAAGTTCTGGATGTAACAGCTGAGTATGGGCTGAAAATAAAATGAAGAAAGTGCCGATTTCTGCAGACTGAAATTGAATTTTTGGGTCATCAAATTGGAAACGGAAACATAAAACCGGGAGCAGAAAAGACCAGAGCCATTAAAAAGTTTCCAATGCCAAAAAACGTCAAGGCTTTTCAGGCTTTTCTCGGATTAACTGGTTTTTTCCGCAAATTTATAAGAGACTACTCATTGATCGCCAAGCCGCTGACAGATCTATTGCGAAAAGATGTCGAATTTAAAATGGGCCCTAGGGAACAAAATGCTGTTGAAGTCTTAAGGGATGCCTTAATAAAAGAGCCAGTTTTGAAGTTGTATCGAAGGGATGCCAGAACCGAAATTCAACTTTAAGCTTAAAGGAGGTTTGGTGTACAAGGTGGTACAAGGAACAGATTTGCTCGCTATACCAAAATCCCTAGAAAGAGAAATAATTACGGAAGCTCACAACGCAGGACACTTTGCAGTGCAAAAAACTATGCACGCAGTACAACAAAGTTTTTGGATACCACATCTGGAAGGCAAAGTGATGCAGATAATAAACAATTGTGTTAAATGCATTATCTACAACAAGAAACTTGGAAAAAAAGAAGGGTTTTTTTTATCAAATTGACAAAGGATCCGAACCGCTGCACACTTTACAAGTGGATCACCTTGGATGGATGCCACATCAAAGCTGTATAAATACATATTTGCAATGGTCGATAGTTTCAGCAAATTTGTATGGATGTACCCCACAAAAACCACTAATGCCGACGAGGTCATCAAAAAGCTACAGGAATGCACTGTGGTCCAAAATCCAGATTTTGAGAGATTTAAGCTGCATATTTTGTAATCATTATTCGCCCGTCCACGATTTTGGGGACTCAATTGAGGACTCCATCTTACATATATATATATATATATATATATATATAAGATGTATATATATATATATATATTTATAACCTGTTTGATCTGATTATATATATATATATAATGTACTACTTATAGTACACATCGAAGTAATATAGTACATTTTATATATATACAGGGGTGGTCAAAAGTATTTACACAATGAACTTTTTTCTGCAACTTTTATTTTCAAAGTTATATTGTTGTTGTTGTAAGTAAATTATAACAAAAAATTCTAAGCTTTAAAGCTTGATTATTCAAGAATACAATGAAAAAGAAAAATGAAAAAATAACGGTATGTAGAGATAATCAAAAGCAAATGAACGAATAATATACAGTTGTCAAAAGTATTTACACTGTTATTTTTTGCGACAAAAGTATTTACACAATGAAGATGTACTCTTATTCTTTGACTTCAGTTTCTAAAATTAAGTTGGTTTTGCTTTCATTGGACTAAAAAAGTGCCAATTAAAATATTAAGATTGATAATTCGGGAACAAACTATTAAAATGGTGAAAACACGAGAGTTAAATATTGAAATACGCTCTGAGATTGTTACAAAGTTTAAAAGTGGTATTTCGGCATCGGAATTGGCCAAATCTTATAGAATTTCCAGAAAAACGGTTTATAATCTGGTAAAGAAACAGGAAACGACTGGCAATCTGCAAAACAAAAGGAGAAGTGGGCGAATACCGGCGATGTCTGAACGGGAATACAGGCGATTAATTGGCATAGATGGGAAATATCCCACGACAAGTCCTCTTAAATTGTTAGCAGAGTCTGTTAGCTTGTTTGGCAAAAAAGTTAGCGATGCTACAATACGTCGAAGACTAAAGAAGACCAATATCCAAACCTATACGGTACGCAAGGTGATCAATATTTCCGAAACTAACAAAGCTAAACGACTCTCATTCCCACTGGAATACATTAAAAAGCCTTTGGACTTCTGGTACAATGTTTTATGGACAGATGAAGTTGCATTTCAGTACCAGGGCTCATTTCGTAAGCGTTTCATGCATTTACCCCAAAAACAAAAAGAAAGAGCAACGCAGCCTATTAACAGATTCGGAGGAGGCACTGTGATGTTTTGGGGTTGCATGTCGTATTATGGATTTGGCGACTTTATACCAATAGACGGCACACTTAATCAGGGTGGATACCTGTTAATATTAAATGATCATGCATTCGTATCTGGAGACAAGCTGTTTCCTGTCAGCGATTGGGTTTTACAACATGACAATGCCCGATGTCATAAAGGATCAGCGCCGACCAAATTTTTAAGAGACTTGAAAATGACGGTTCTTCCCTGGCCTGCGCAAAGCCCGGATTTAAATATTATTGAAAATGTTTGGTCCTTCAAGGGACAAAGAACAATCGATGAAGATCGAAATAGGGATAATACGATCATGGAGATAAGAAAAATTTGGTCAAAATTAACAATTGACTTTGCCCGAACTTTAGTTCAATCTATTCCAGCCCGTTTGCAAGCAGTAATAGATGCTAAAGGTGGAAACATAAAATATTAAGTAAATAAAAACCCATTTTGTACAAAAAATTCGAAAAATTAAAAAAAATCAACAAAAAAAGGTGATAAACCAATTTTAGGTTATGTGAAAATACTTTTGTCGCAAAAAATAACAGTGTAAATACTTTTGACAACTGTATATTATTCGTTCATTTGCTTTTGATTATCTCTACATACCGTTATTTTTTCATTTTTCTTTTTCATTGTATTCTTGAATGATCAAGCTTTAAAGCTTAGCATTTTTTGTTGTTGTAATTTACTTACAACAACAACAATATAACTTTGAAAATTAAAGTCTGCAACTTTAAAAAAGTTCATTGTGTAAATACTTTTGACCACCCCTGTATATATATATATATATATATATATCGATACATCGATGTGGCCAATTAACGATGTTTCAACAATTAACGATGTCTCAAAACTCGAAAACTACTAAACCGATTGGTCTAAAATTTTTACAGAAGCTTCTTGGATATATTTATTATTAAATAGCGGTATGATATGGTGTTCACCGCTTAAATCCTTTTTCGAAAATTATGTTTTTTTTTAGCTTTCTGACTAGATATAAACCCTTAATTGAAGGCGGCTCTTAGACACAAAAACTGGCGATTTAAATAATACTTTTCACTTTGCAGATTTAGAAAACAGCTGTGCAAATTCACATACATACATATGTGCATGTACATATGTGGATGAACAGTGTTTAATTAATTTATTGGGGACTCTTTTGGAATATTAACACCCTGCACTATGGTCAGAAATTCGAATTTTTTGGCATAAAGGCCAAATTTTAGAAATTTACAGCTAGAGCCTTGAAATTTGGTACATATATATGTTTGTAAAAATTATATATAATTTCGTTTCTTTTAATTTTTTAATTGGCCCATGTCTTCACCCCACTCCACTTTTTCAATGAAAGACGTTAGTATTTCTTGAATTTATTAATTGTTTATTTATTTATAATTAAATAGGCACATAAACCAACACATAAATTGGGTGGACTTCTGAGGGATATTACAAAGGTAGAGATGGGGGCCAAAGACGCAGCGATGCGCACCCGATGTAGCTACAATTGGTATCTGATCTTACAAAGAATAATGATTTTTTTTATATTAAAAATAGAGAGCTCACCAGTTCATAGTTCGACATAGTGTTAGGTCAGCAAAATACGTCTTTATTGATAATAGCTAACCATAGCAGCTTAATGAACTAGGTCTTTATTGTTAACTGCTGACCATTTCAGATCTACTTATGACTGATGAGCCATCGATATCTATAATCGGGTTACATACTAATCTTCACATATATTTCTATTAGTTCTATATTATGATTGTCTTATTTTATATAATCTAAACACCAACAAAGTCCCGGCCGTTGAACACCTGTTCAATCTTATCCAAAGTTGACCGCAAAATTGCTGGGGGCTGGGTTTGCTGCAGCGGGAGTCGGCATAGGATTGACGATCCTCACTGTTGTCTGCTCTCGAACATTGGTCCTTGAGGTTTGGGAGCATCTCCTTATTCCATACACCATCACAAGAACCAATGGTATTGTTAGCGCTACGTAGCAGACGATCACATGGTGTGCCGGTTAGCTAGTGTCTTCTGGTAACTCTCAGTTCTGCTTAGTTTCTAATTTTCCTCCAATGTTGCTTAGGTCGTCGTAGCTTAGCTCAATCTTCGTGAATTGTGTTGTTGTTGGCGCTGCTTTTGTTGGGCTAATGCTGAAGTTACCAAACCGCACATATGACAATTTCATTGTGTCTGTCGTAGCTATACGGTGACCTGTTATTCGGATAGCAGAACTCCTCGCTGTACACGTTGGGTCTAGAGTTAACAATCCAGTCTTCTTGAAAGTGATACCTTGTATATTATCACTGATTTTTGTGATACATGTCGTACCACAAAAATGACCTATTTGTGTGTTGTATCTGACAAGTTGACGATTTTGTGTTTTTGAATAGTTGAAACTCACAGTTGCTATTAGCCGTAAACGTCGTTTGTTTATCAAAACATGTATATATTGCTCATTGTTGAGTTAATGGCATCGTTCCAAATCTGCTCTTGAGAGCCCAATGTATTGATTCTGTTCTTTGTTGACAGCAATAATTGGAATTTTAATGTTCATGATTACAATCCCATGAGATCCAATTGCTGAAATGGGTACCAGGTTGTACAGATACGTTTTTCAACAGTAAATGTTTAGCGGACTTTGGTGAAATAAACTTAAAATGAACTCCTTTTTGGTTGCAAAACTCCTTGATAGTTTCTGCTGCCTTTTCTGAGTGTATTGTCAGCTCCTTCAGTTGGTTGTTTGATCCAACAAATTTTGTTGCATTGTCGCAGTATAATGTCTGGCATCTTCCTCTGCGCCCAATGAAATGCTGAATGAACCTACAAATGAGTAGGTGGACAGGTCTCCGACCAACTCTTAGTGGAGTGCCTTGGTTGCAAAACATAGAAAAACTGCAATTTAAGCTTTGTCAGGACGTTTTCCTCGAACCTTATGGTGGATCCAGAATGGTCCACAATAGAAGTACCCGGTGCTCAGGTAAGACGCCCATGAGTAAATGAGGCCGGTACTTGGTGCATGCTACGCAGCCCTGGATCACATTTCGGACCATCAGCTTCACTTTATTGATGTGGTACTGCTGCCGAGCTATTTCGTGTAGTGCCTCATGTCCACAATGAAGATTCTTTTCATAAATCGAGTTGCTACTCGTGTAATTGAATGGTCATCAAGTATTAGTGGTAATGTTGCCACCGTGCTTTTACGATCCAATGGTTGATCAGGTCGTTTCTTTAAGTGCCGTAATTCATATGCAAATCCTGTTTCTTGAATTTTCTTCATATTGTCTGAACGTTGACGCGTACAATGCGAAGTACGTTCAAGTGGCCCATACGACACCAGGACATAGCCTGTTTCGCGCAAGCCCAAGCAGAGCACTGCCCACCTCCCGCCCGACCGACCGTGAGGCGCAGCCGTATATCGGACGGCACGATCGCGTGGATAAATACAAGTATAACGGACAAACAATTAAAAATATGATTAACTACAGCTAGCACCAAGCATTACTCTAGGATTAATTAATGAATTAAGATTGATTAAAAGAAGCCTACTGGAGTATGATGGCAAATTGCCATTGCGATCCCAATTTAGACCGCGAAGAGCAAATAGCAGAAATTGCTTTTGAACAGATTCAATTTTACTTTGGTGCGTCTCATATTGAGGTGACCATATGCAAGATCCGTACTCTAAGATAGGACGGATTAATGAAGTATACAAAAGTTTGGTTGTGTACGGATCGTCAAACTCTTTTGACCATCGTTTCACAAACCCAAGGACATTCATAGCTTTACTAACTGTAGCAGAAATATGAGGATTAAAGGTTAATTTATGGTCCATAAGAACACCTAAGTCATTGACAATATCTAACCGCTCTAAGGCAGTGTCGTTAAGATAATAAGTTGCTAAGTATGGAGTGCATCTATAAAAAGACATAACTTTACATTTAGGCCATTGAGGTTTAGTAGGTTTGTTTCACACCAATTCGGAAGTTCATTAATATCCGATTGAAGTTCTTGCCTAGGTTGGTTTCACACCAATTTAATGATTTAATGATCTTCTAAATTGGTGTGAAACCAACCTACTAAACCTCAACGGCCCTAAATGTAAAGACGATATGTCTTTAAAACTGAGGTAAAGCTTAACATCATCCGCGTACATAAGCACCCGAGAATGTGACACCACCAATAGAAGATCATTTATAAAAAGAGTGAACAGCAATGGACCCAAATGACTACCCTGAGGTACTCCAGAAGTCACTTGGATGGTCTTAGAAAATGAAGACTTAAAGAGGACCTTTTGTGTACGCTTAGAAAGATATTGAAGAATCCAATCTAGCAAAAGGCTGGGGATGCCAAGTGCATTTAACTTAATCACAATGATCAGGCAATTGCGGATATGTTTGCTGATTTTTTCAAACAACTTATTCCTTTTCGATTTATCAAGCAAATCCTCCCTATCATTATCACTTGCAATCGTGTAATTGCATTTTAGACCCTGTCTTTGAAGAAAGTTCCGTTCTTAGCGTACTTAGTTCCGTCAAACCAATATATGCACCTGGCCCTGGAGTTATTATATCGAGACGTAACCCTAAAAAGAAGGTCAATGGTTACATTCAGATTTGGATGAAAGTTGTCTTCAGGGATAACTAAAGGATCAGTCCTGGAAACGTCGCAGTTGGAAGAATCCAACACAAATACCAGATCTAGTGATCTGTTCCGACTATTCCGGACAGGATTTATTTGAGTTAGGGACAACTCAAACAGACCATGAATAGGGATTCCCGGAGAGAAGGAAAATAACGCAGTCTTCATTCGTTGAATTCAAAATATGAACTGATTTTTTTGAAAAATTGTTGTATATATAACTGAACTCTTAGAATCTAGGCTTGATACTCGAGGCGACAAATGTTCTTAAAACTGCTTATTCTAATGCTCCACGTCTCCGGGGTTTGAAATTTGTTTATATTTCATGCTCAGCGCTTGGCGACTTGATAATGCGTCGTTTTGGTCTTAAGTGTTAAGTGTCGACAGAATGCGGATGCATGTTTGCTTGATTTTGAGCAATGCTTGCTATATGAATCTTTATGACTTATTTTTGTTTATGTTTCGATTGTGTATATTTCTTTGGTCAATCTGATTTAATGAAGCCATTTCAGCTGACCACGATGTTTAATCTTAAACATTCTGCGAGGCGGCGCCAAGTGCGACTGTTTGAAATGTGTAAATTATTATTAATATTAAAATTAGTAAGATAACTAATATTAAGGAAGCATGACCGGTTGCATGATGAACGTTTAAACCCAGTAACTCAAAATGATCTTCATTTAGTGATTGTAACTGACCTCCTATTTTCTCTAACTCTGCCGTGTGGTTTACCAAGTTGGCTTCAACTGGACTCCATTCTATATTTGGTATATTACTAATATCGCCTATATGCGACGTAGTAATAGCTATGTGCGACTCTGACTGTACGCTATGATGAGCCACTAAAATCTTATCTTCTGCACTAGCTGTGCAGCCTGATCTGAGGCTCAAAATTCATTGTCCCGGTAAATCCACCAACTCCTGCTGTTCGTTACCACATTGGACTCTGGCCTTAGTTTTAGGTGGAACCTTGAATAACCAACTATTGCTACTATCAAGCTCTACCCAGTAAGATCTTGGCTCAATAATCGTTGTATATAAACAGGTAGACTTCCTATTCTGTTTAAAAGGTGTCAGCTCACAGGCATTATCATTGGCGTTACTCCATGGCCAATTTCCTTCACATGTGCTCCTGTTTGATTGCCAGGTCCGACATTTCTGCAATGCTGAATCTGACATTAAGTGATACGAGTCTATTTCAAAATTATATATTAAATACCCATTCTTTATATAACCTGTTACCAATTGATTACTGACCAATCGAACGGGAATTGGAATAACTCTGTAGAGGAAGGATGGATGCCTACTGAAAAGTGGTAGCACTTTAAAAATCTGTCAAAAAAGATCCCTTTGGCCGTCAACAGAGCATATATGTCTTTTAACTCCGTTCCGCTTCTTTTACCTAGCAGAACTAAAGTTTCAGATAATTTTTCTTTTATTTTAGTTATTTCTAATTTCATTTGGTTTGGCTTTAAAATATTAGTATTTAATCTACCATGGTTAATGTCTATCAATAAAGGAGTTCGATTTTGGATGCCAGTGAAGCAACACGTATCACTTGGTTCCTGGGTCTTAAAAGTGCACTTAATTATTGTTTTGAAAATCCCCACTAATATTCTTTTCTGAAAGTGAATATAAACACAAATCACAGACTGCAGAAGGTGTCGATTAATACAATGCATGAGCTTTGCGCTCTAAATAATAATAATTATAATGCAAATACATGTGAAGAAGTAAAGAGAAAACGAAAAAACGAAAACGATCAGCCCACCACAATGGCAAAGAATCACAAAAACAACTATTACGCTATTCTGGACACTGAAGACAAAGAGTGCGACGAAAGTGTAATACAAGAATTCGAAAATCAAGTGTTTGTGAACAAGCTTAAAAAAGAAAGAGAGGCAATAACACAAAACAATACAACAAATTCAACAACAACACACGCTACCCCAACAGTGAGCGTTAATAATAGTGAAACACATATTAATAATACAAAATCAAAAAATAAAAACAAAGATATTCCTCCAATAAATATTTTTGATATAGATGCAAATGAAATAGTCAGTTCAATAAGGGATGGCCTTAAAATCTCACTGTTCAAAATCAAAGAATTTAAAAATAAACTGTCAGTTTTTCTCTTTAATCTAGCTGACTACACAAAAGTTAGAAGTCACCTAGAAAAGGCCAAAGCTCAGTTCTTTACCTACACACCTAAGTGCTTTAAAACAAAAACTTTCCTATTGAAAGGATTGGGTGGCAATACAGACCCACAAATAATTCTGACCGAATTAAAAACATTTGAAAAAGAAACATTAAAAATACTAAAAGTAACCGCATTTAAAACCAAGAAATCCATTGAAGAAAACTCCGTGCTACCAATATTTATGGTACAAATAAGCCCGGAAAGTAGCATCAAGGAACTGAAAGCCATAGATAATATACTTTACCGTCATGTCAAATGGGAAACCCTCCGAAGACCGGATATCCCCCAATGCAGAAACTGCCAAGGCTTCTATCATAGCGCTGCCAATTGTTACCTCTTGTCCATATGCGTGAAATGTGGGAAAAATCACGAAGGTGCCTGCTCGATAACATCGAATAGTCCAGATGAAAAAGAAAAACTCTTCTGGGTCTTATGCAAAAAGCATGGTCATCCAGCATCCTATAAAGGTTGCGAGCGCTACAGGGAGTTGAAAAGCAAAATCCAAACTAAAAGGCAACTTAGAAGCAATAGTAATACGCTATCCCCAAAACCTGTTAATCCCAACATAAGTTATGCTAGTGTAACAAAAGGATCTACTAACAATAGCAATAATTTAATAGCACCTCAAACTAACGAAAATAACACCTTAAATGAATTATTTAACACAATTCAAAACCTATGTCAACAACTTCAAAACTTGCACAAACAACTAAATGAACAATCTGCTAGATTGGACACAGTCTTTGAAATCATAAATTCTCCATGAGCCTATTAGTTTCAAATAATAAGGAAATAGACATAATAACGCTTAACGTAAACTCATTAATTAGTTTAAATAGACGTCTAGAGCTCAGCAAATTCCTAAAAAATTCCATAAAAACCACCTAGAAAATTTAAGACCTATTAGTTTGCTTCCTAACATTAGTAAAATTTTTGAAGTCATTATAAACATAAACATAAACCGACTTATTGACAAACTAAATCTAATCAGTGATAAACAGTTCGGATTCAAGCACACGCACTCAACAATCCACGCAATAAATCTGCTTACCTCAGAAATTAACTGGGCTTGGAATAAAAAATTTGTAACGGGGGCATGCTTTATAGACTTAGAGAAAGCATTCGATCAAGTATGGATACAAGGCCTAGTAGTGAAACTAATGAGTTTCAAATTTCCTCTACATATAATGATTTTACTAGACAATATGTTAAGAAATAAGAAATTCAAGGTTCACATCAACCAGGTCCTTAGTGATAAAGAGTTCTCTGTAGATAATGGCTTACAGCAGGGCACGGTAAATGCGCCTACACTATTTAATCTATATATCTTGGACTTAATGAATAAGATTGACAATATTATTGCTTACGCTGATGACATCGTTATATTTCACTCTAGCGATACAATAAATACGATAAATGCAGAATTGCAAGACAAAATGAACACGGCTAGATTTGCTAAACATTGGCAGCTAAAGATTAACTATTCTAAGTGTGAGTTCATTTTATTTAGACCCCCATTAAAAAAATGTAACTACAACGTCAAAAAATATTGGAGGCAGTTTAAGATAGTCAACTATGAAGATCCCACCTGTATCCCAACATGCGCCGAAGTAAAGTACTTGGGGATTATACTGGATAGATTCCTTTATTTCGATAGACACGTGAATGAGCAAATCAAAAAAACTAATAAAGCATTTAATTTACACAAAAGAATGTTCTCTTCTAAGCTTTTATGTAGTAGAGTCAAAATAATTATGTACCAAGCGCTGGTCAGGCCGATATTAACTTATGGCTGCCCTATATGGTGGAATATATCTCCTTCCTATATGGAAAGAATTCGTAAACTTGAAAGGAAAATACTAAGGGCCTGTACATCCTTATACAGAACTCCCACAAGTAGGTATATTAAATTTTATTCAAACGAAGTACTCTACAACGCAGCAGCAATTTGCAGAATCGATGTACACATAATAAACTTGATAAGAAATCATGTCAGAAGATGTTTAGATATTTCGGAAAATACCTTAATAAGAGGCCCTTTCTTCGAAAGTGACACCTACTTTGCTCGAGCTCTAAGCAACGGTTTTACACCCCCAGAAATATTCCTATATCTAGACGAAAACAATTATATCCAAAACAATTTGTGTATACCAATTATTTATGATATTTTCAGAAGGGCTAATTGTAAAATAGTAGAACATAAGGATATAACACCCCAAAATAAAAGATTCGACTGTACTATATCCATTTTAGATAAAAATCTCTCCAAATATACCGCCAGCAAATGTTGGTGGTCTCCCCCCTCCTTTTTCATGTCTATCAATAAACTTATAATTTCTGTCTGAATTTTTTCACATTCATCAACCACGGAGCTTAATTCATTTACAATCATGAAAAACCGAATGGATTCTCTATACACGTAATAACTTTCTTTGAACAATTCTGTCATATTTTCAATCCGAAATTCAAAGAAAGAGAGGCAATAACACAAAACAATACAACAAATTCAACAACAACACACGCTACCCCAACAGTGAGCGTTAATAATAGTGAAACACATATTAATAATACAAAATCAAAAAATAAAAACAAAGATATTCCTCCAATAAATATTTTTGATATAGATGCAAATGAAATAGTCAGTTTAATAAGGGATGGCCTTAAAATCTCACTGTTCAAAATCAAAGAATTTAAAAATAAACTGTCAGTTTTTCTCTTTAATCTAGCTGACTACACAAAAGTTAGAAGTCACCTAGAAAAGGCCAAAGCTCAGTTCTTTACCTACACACCTAAGTGCCTTAAAACAAAAACTTTCCTATTGAAAGGATTGGGTGGCAATACAGACCCACAAATAATTCTGACCGAATTAAAAACATTTGAAAAAGAAACATTAAAAATACTAAAAGTAACCGCATTTAAAACCAAGAAATCCATTGAAGAAAACTCCGTGCTACCAATATTTATGGTACAAATAAGCCCGGAAAGTAGCATCAAGGAACTGAAAGCCATAGATAATATACTTTACCGTCATGTCAAATGGGAAACCCTCCGAAGACCGGATATCCCCCAATGCAGAAGCTGCCAAGGCTTCTATCATAGCGCTGCCAATTGTTACCTCTTGTCCATATGCGTGAAATGTGGGAAAAATCACGAAGGTGCCTGCTCGATAACATCGAATAGTCCAGATGAAAAAGAAAAACTCTTCTGTGTCTTATGCAAAAAGCATGGTCATCCAGCATCCTATAAAGGTTGCGAGCGCTACAGGGAGTTGAAAAGCAAAATCCAAACTAAAAGGCAACTTAGAAGCAATAGTAATACGCTATCCCCAAAACCTGTTAATCCCAACATAAGTTATGCTAGTGTAACAAAAGGATCTACTAACAATAGCAATAATTTAATAGCACCTCAAACTAACGAAAATAACACCTTAAATGAATTATTTAACACAATTCAAAACCTATGTCAACAACTTCAAAACTTGCACAAACAACTAAATGAACAATCTGCTAGATTGGACACAGTCTTTGAAATCATAAATTCTCCATGAGCCTATTAGTTTCAAATAATAAGGAAATAGACATAATAACGCTTAACGTAAACTCATTAATTAGTTTAAATATACGTCTAGAGCTCAGCAAATTCCTAGCCGAAAAAGAACCTGTTTTGTTACTACTCAATGAGACAAAACTAAGTCCTAGACATAAAATTAGTTTCGAAGGCTACTCACTTATAAGAAAAGACAGGCTTGGGTCTTGCAGAGGTGGTGGGACGGCCATTTTAGTAAAAAACCACATAAAGTTCAGCAAATTTCATAATAGTCAACTAGACAAATTAAGTTTTTTGGAAACTTCGATTATTAGGATACCCATGTCTAGTAATAAGCAAATGTTTATTATTGCTGCCTATTACCCAGCTGGTAATAATAATGAACATTTTAAGTACGAGGTGAACAAAGTGTTTGAAGTACTTAATCTTCAAAACCTAAATCATTATTACATACTGGCTGGCGACCTTAATAGCAAGCATGTAAACTGGGGTAATAGTTCTTCTAATCAAAAAGGCAATGCATTATTCACCTGGTTAAATGAAAACAATATAACTTTCAGATCAACACTATATGCTTCAGAATATCCTTCATACCCAAAGGGCAATTCTTTCCTAGACATTTGTATCGCCGATAACAGAATACAATTCTTTAATTTAGACAACCCTACTACCAACTGTTTAAAATGCGTAGATTATGATAGCGACCATCAAGCAGTCCAGTTTACCATTTCAAACAGGGAGTGCACGTCTCTATACAATATATGTGAATTCAGCAAAACAATGTATTTCAATTTCCGGCAAACTAATTGGTTAAAGTTTTAAATGTCTCAAAGTACTTTACTGCGACAAGAGATACAGACACCTAACGATAGAAATCTATCTAACGATGAAATCGACATTCACTTAACAAAACTTAATAATATTATAAATGCAGCAATTGAGAAAAATGTACCCAAAGCAACAAGTAATGCACCGAAAAGGCTACAATGCAACCCCATTATTCAAAAACTGCTCCTCGAAAAGAGCAAAATATTAACTATGATTAAAAAGAGCAATAGACTAGAAATATATCTTTCTGAGTTAGATTTACAACTATATAAAACAAAACTAAAACTGGTTAAAAAGATGTTACAAGACTGCATAAAATCCAAGATTAACTCTGAAATTGAAAATAAAATTAAACATATAAACCCCAAAGACCCATTTAAATTTGCTAAGGTTAAGCACAACTTTCTAAAAAAAGAGGAGAATTCAACCAGCATCATCAGTGTTCATCCAGCCCGCGCTAGCATTATCCAGGAAGCTGGCCTGGTTCTCAATGATCTCAAACTAAATGCCCAAAACAATTACCTCATCACAAATGAAAAGGAGATAGGAAACGTCATCGGTTGTCACTTTCAATCCGTTCACTCTGCAAAACAGATTGATACGAACATTGAAGTGCACCGCATGGTCGATGCAGCGTACAGAGAGTTTTTAGAAATAAAAACTTCTTATGTAAATGCCAAATCGACGTTGACTTACTTTAGTCCTTTAAAGAAAGCGGACAATCTTAAAGCGGATCAAACGGATTCTTACTTTATTGAGGCTAACGAGCTTGATATTATCTTTGGTAAGCTGCGCGGTAAATTATCTTCAGGTTTAGACGGGATTCCCAATATTGTTCTAAAAAATTTGTCAAAAGAAGTTCAACTTGAGTTTTGTACATTATTTAATAATATGTTAAACAACTCATATTTCCCAAATCAATGGAAAACGGCTAAACTAATTGTCATTCCAAAAAAAAACCAACATAAAAACCACCTAGAAAATTTAAGACCCATTAGTTTGCTTCCTAACATTAGTAAAATTTTTGAAGTCATTATAAACATAAACATAAACCGACTTATTGACAAACTAAATCTAATCAGTGATAAACAGTTCGGATTCAAGCACACGCACTCAACAATCCACGCAATAAATCTGCTTACCTCAGAAATTTGTACCATAAATATTGGTAGCACGGAGTTTTCTTCAATGGATTTCTTGGTTTTAAATGCGGTTACTTTTAGTATTTTTAATGTTTCTTTTTCAAATGTTTTTAATTCGGTCAGAATTATTTGTGGGTCTGTATTGCCACCCAATCCTTTCAATAGGAAAGTTTTTGTTTTAAGGCACTTAGGTGTGTAGGTAAAGAACTGAGCTTTGGCCTTTTCTAGGTGACTTCTAACTTTTGTGTAGTCAGCTAGATTAAAGAGAAAAACTGACAGTTTATTTTTAAATTCTTTGATTTTGAACAGTGAGATTTTAAGGCCATCCCTTATTAAACTGACTATTTCATTTGCATCTATATCAAAAATATTTATTGGAGGAATATCTTTGTTTTTATTTTTTGATTTTGTATTATTAATATGTGTTTCACTATTATTAACGCTCACTGTTGGGGTAGCGTGTGTTGTTGTTGAATTTGTTGTATTGTTTTGTGTTATTGCCTCTCTTTCTTTGAATTTCGGATTGAAAATATGACAGAATTGTTCAAAGAAAGTTATTACGTGTATAGAGAATCCATTCGGTTTTTCATGATTGTAAATGAATTAAGCTCCGTGGTTGATGAATGTGAAAAAATTCAGACAGAAATTATAAGTTTATTGATAGACATGAAAAAGGAGGGGGGAGACCACCAACATTTGCTGGCGGTATATTTGGAGAGATTTTTATCTAAAATGGATATAGTACAGTCGAATCTTTTATTTTGGGGTGTTATATCCTTATGTTCTACTATTTTACAATTAGCCCTTCTGAAAATATCATAAATAATTGGTATACACAAATTGTTTTGGATATAATTGTTTTCGTCTAGATATAGGAATATTTCTGGGGGTGTAAAACCGTTGCTTAGAGCTCGAGCAAAGTAGGTGTCACTTTCGAAGAAAGGGCCTCTTATTAAGGTATTTTCCGAAATATCTAAACATCTTCTGACATGATTTCTTATCAAGTTTATTATGTGTACATCGATTCTGCAAATTGCTGCTGCGTTGTAGAGTACTTCGTTTGAATAAAATTTAATATACCTACTTGTGGGAGTTCTGTATAAGGATGTACAGGCCCTTAGTATTTTCCTTTCAAGTTTACGAATTCTTTCCATATAGGAAGGAGATATATTCCACCATATAGGGCAGCCATAAGTTAATATCGGCCTGACCAGCGCTTGGTACATAATTATTTTGACTCTACTACATAAAAGCTTAGAAGAGAACATTCTTTTGTGTAAATTAAATGCTTTATTAGTTTTTTTGATTTGCTCATTCACGTGTCTATCGAAATAAAGGAATCTATCCAGTATAATCCCCAAGTACTTTACTTCGGCGCATGTTGGGATACAGGTGGGACCTTCATAGTTGACTATCTTAAACTGCCTCCAATATTTTTTGACGTTGTAGTTACATTTTTTTAATGGGGGTCTAAATAAAATGAACTCACACTTAGAATAGTTAATCTTTAGCTGCCAATGTTTAGCAAATCTAGCCGTGTTCATTTTGTCTTGCAATTCTGCATTTATCGTATTTATTGTATCGCTAGAGTGAAATATAACGATGTCATCAGCGTAGGCAATAATATTGTCAATCTTATTCATTAAGTCCAAGATATATAGATTAAATAGTGTAGGCGCATTTACCGTGCCCTGCTGTAAGCCATTATCTACAGAGAACTCTTTATCACTAAGGACCTGGTTGATGTGAACCTTGAATTTCTTATTTCTTAACATATTGTCTAGTAAAATCATTATATGTAGAGGAAATTTGAAACTCATTAGTTTCACTACTAGGCCTTGTATCCATACTTGATCGAATGCTTTCTCTAAGTCTATAAAACATGCCCCCGTTACAAATTTTTTATTCCAAGCCCAGTTAATTTCTGAGGTAAGCAGATTTATTGCGTGGATTGTTGAGTGCGTGTGCTTGAATCCGAACTGTTTATCACTGATTAGATTTAGTTTGTCAATAAGTCGGTTTATGTTTATGTTTATAATGACTTCAAAAATTTTACTAATGTTAGGAAGCAAACTAATGGGTCTTAAATTTTCTAGGTGGTTTTTATGTTGGTTTTTTTTTGGAATGACAATTAGTTTAGCCGTTTTCCATTGATTTGGGAAATATGAGTTGTTTAACATATTATTAAATAATGTACAAAACTCAAGTTGAACTTCTTTTGACAAATTTTTTAGAACAATATTGGGAATCCCGTCTAAACCTGAAGATAATTTACCGCGCAGCTTACCAAAGATAATATCAAGCTCGTTAGCCTCAATAAAGTAAGAATCCGTTTGATCCGCTTTAAGATTGTCTTTTCTCTTTAATCTAGCTGACTACACAAAAGTTAGAAGTCACCTAGAAAAGGCCAAAGCTCAGTTCTTTACCTACACACCCAAGTGCCTTAAAACAAAAACTTTCCTATTGAAAGGATTGGGTGGCAATACAGACCCACAAATAATTCTGACCGAATTAAAAACATTTGAAAAAGAAACATTAAAAATACTAAAAGTAACCGCATTTAAAACCAAGAAATCCATTGAAGAAAACTCCGTGCTACCAATATTTATGGTACAAATAAGCCCGGAAAGTAGCATCAAGGAACTGAAAGCCATAGATAATATACTTTACCGTCATGTCAAATGGGAAACCCTCCGAAGACCGGATATCCCCCAATGCAGAAACTGCCAAGGCTTCTATCATAGCGCTGCCAATTGTTACCTCTTGTCCATATGCGTGAAATGTGGGAAAAATCACGAAGGTGCCTGCTCGATAACATCGAATAGTCCAGATGAAAAAGAAAAACTCTTCTGTGTCTTATGCAAAAAGCATGGTCATCCAGCATCCTATAAAGGTTGCGAGCGCTACAGGGAGTTGAAAAGCAAAATCCAAACTAAAAGGCAACTTAGAAGCAATAGTAATACGCTATCCCCAAAACCTGTTAATCCCAACATAAGTTATGCTAGTGTAACAAAAGGATCTACTAACAATAGCAATAATTTAATAGCACCTCAAACTAACGAAAATAACACCTTAAATGAATTATTTAACACAATTCAAAACCTATGTCAACAACTTCAAAACTTGCACAAACAACTAAATGAACAATCTGCTAGATTGGACACAGTCTTTGAAATCATAAATTCTCCATGAGCCTATTAGTTTCAAATAATAAGGAAATAGACATAATAACGCTTAACGTAAACTCATTAATTAGTTTAAATATACGTCTAGAGCTCAGCAAATTCCTAGCCGAAAAAGAACCTGTTTTGTTACTACTCAATGAGACAAAACTAAGTCCTAGACATAAAATTAGTTTCGAAGGCTACTCACTTATAAGAAAAGACAGGCTTGGGTCTTGCAGAGGTGGTGGGACGGCCATTTTAGTAAAAAACCATATAAAGTTCAGCAAATTTCATAATAGTCAACTAGACAAATTAAGTTTTTTGGAAACTTCGATTATTAGGATACCCATGTCTAGTAATAAGCAAATGTTTATTATTGCTGCCTATTACCCAGCTGGTAATAATAATGAACATTTTAAGTACGAGGTGAACAAAGTGTTTGAAGTACTTAATCTTCAAAACCTAAATCATTATTACATACTGGCTGGCGACCTTAATAGCAAGCATGTAAACTGGGGTAATAGTTCTTCTAATCAAAAAGGCAATGCATTATTCACCTGGTTAAATGAAAACAATATAACTTTCAGATCAACACTATATGCTTCAGAATATCCTTCATACCCAAAGGGCAATTCTTTCCTAGACATTTGTATCGCCGATAACAGAATACAATTCTTTAATTTAGACAACCCTACTACCAACTGTTTAAAATGCGTAGATTATGATAGCGACCTTCAAGCAGTCCAGTTTACCATTTCAAACAGGGAGTGCACGTCTCTATACAATATATGTAAATTCAGCAAAACAATGTATTTCAATTTCCGGCAAACTAATTGGTTAAAGTTTAAAATGTCTCAAAGTACTTTACTGCGACAAGAGATACAGACACCTAACGATAGAAATCTATCTAACGATGAAATCGACATTCACTTAACAAAACTTAATAATATTATAAATGCAGCAATTGAGAAAAATGTACCCAAAGCAACAAGTAATGCACCGAAAAGGCTACAATGCAACCCCATTATTCAAAAACTGCTCCTCGAAAAGAGCAAAATATTAACTATGATTAAAAAGAGCAATAGACTAGAAATATATTTTTCTGAGTTAGATTTACAACTATATAAAACAAAACTAAAACTGGTTAAAAAGATGTTACAAGACTGCATAAAATCCAAGATTAACTCTGAAATTGAAAATAAAATTAAACATATAAACCCCAAAGACCCATTTAAAACAAATGGAAAGGAGATAGGAAACGTCATCGGTTGTCACTTTCAATCCGTTCACTCTGCAAAACAGATTGATACGAACATTGAAGTGCACCGCATGGTCGATGCAGCGTACAGAGAGTTTTTAGAAATAAAAACTTCTTATGTAAATGCCAAGTCGACGTTGACTTACTTTAGTCCTTTAAAGAAAGCGGACAATCTTAAAGCGGATCAAACGGATTCTTACTTTATTGAGGCTAACGAGCTTGATATTATCTTTGGTAAGCTGCGCGGTAAATTATCTTCAGGTTTAGACGGGATTCCCAATATTGTTCTAAAAAATTTGTCAAAAGAAGTTCAACTTGAGTTTTGTACATTATTTAATAATATGTTAAACAACTCATATTTCCCAAATCAATGGAAAACGGCTAAACTAATTGTCATTCCAAAAAAAAACCCACATAAAAACCACCTAGAAAATTTAAGACCCATTAGTTTGCTTCCTAACATTAGTAAAATTTTTGAAGTCATTATAAACATAAACATAAACCGACTTATTGACAAACTAAATCTAATCAGTGATAAACAGTTCGGATTCAAGCACACGCACTCAACAATCCACGCAATAAATCTGCTTACCTCAGAAATTAACTGGGCTTGGAATAAAAAATTTGTAACGGGGGCATGTTTTATAGACTTAGAGAAAGCATTCGATCAAGTATGGATACAAGGCCTAGTAGTGAAACTAATGAGTTTCAAATTTCCTCTACATATAATGATTTTACTAGACAATATGTTAAGAAATAAGAAATTCAAGGTTCACATCAACCAGGTCCTTAGTGATAAAGAGTTCTCTGTAGATAATGGCTTACAGCAGGGCACGGTAAATGCGCCTACACTATTTAATCTATATATCTTGGACTTAATGAATAAGATTGACAATATTATTGCCTACGCTGATGACATCGTTATATTTCACTCTAGCGATACAATAAATACGATAAATGCAGAATTGCAAGACAAAATGAACACGGCTAGATTTGCTAAACATTGGCAGCTAAAGATTAACTATTCTAAGTGTGAGTGCATTTTATTTAGACCCCCATTAAAAAAATGTAACTACAACGTCAAAAAATATTGGAGGCAGTTTAAGATAGTCAACTATGAAGATCCCACCTGTATCCCAACATGCGCCGAAGTAAAGTACTTGGGGATTATACTGGATAGATTCCTTTATTTCGATAGACACGTGAATGAGCAAATCAAAAAAACTAATAAAGCATTTAATTTACACAAAAGAATGTTCTCTTCTAAGCTTTTATGTAGTAGAGTCAAAATAATTATGTACCAAGCGCTGGTCAGGCCGATATTAACTTATGGCTGCCCTATATGGTGGAATATATCTCCTTCCTATATGGAAAGAATTCGTAAACTTGAAAGGAAAATACTAAGGGCCTGTACATCCTTATACAGAACTCCCACAAGTAGGTATATTAAATTTTATTCAAACGAAGTACTCTACAACGCAGCAGCAATTTGCAGAATCGATGTACACATAATAAACTTGATAAGAAATCATGTCAGAAGATGTTTAGATATTTCGGAAAATACCTTAATAAGAGGCCCTTTCTTCGAAAGTGACACCTACTTTGCTCGAGCTCTAAGCAACGGTTTTACACCCCCAGAAATATTCCTATATCTAGACGAAAACAATTATATCCAAAACAATTTGTGTATACCAATTATTTATCATATTTTCAGAAGGGCTAATTGTAAAATAGTAGAACATAAGGATATAACACCCCAAAATAAAAGATTCGACTGTACTATATCCATTTTAGATAAAAATCTCTCCAAATATACCGCCAGCAAATGTTGGTGGTCTCCCCCCTCCTTTTTCATGTCTATCAATAAACTTATAATTTCTGTCTGAATTTTTTCACATTCATCAACCACGGAGCTTAATTCATTTACAATCATGAAAAACCGAATGGATTCTCTATACACGTAATAACTTTCTTTGAACAATTCTGTCATATTTTCAATCCGTTTGTTCATGTTGCCAAAGTTTTCATTTATCTCATTTATGGTAGCCTTAAGAATGTTTGCCGTGGAGTCTACCACCGATGTCTGCTTTTCTTGCAGATGCTTCAAATTTTGCTGATTTGTGAGCAAGTTTGTCATGTTTTCTTCTATTTGTATCCTATCGTCCGCATCCATGACACCGAATGGTACAGTGACCCCATGAATTCAAACGGTGCTCGCTTGCGTCTTACCTTTTCTTGCATCATGAATAGCACATTATTTTCCTCGATATCTTTAATTCGCTTAACCGTGTTGTTCAATACAAACTGACACTGGTCTTCGAAATTATATAGTTTTTGGCCTAAGCCCCTCAATCTGCATTTCAAAATATACCGACATGTCGTAGTATACTACCAGATCCCATGAGGAAGCTACTACTTCCACTTCACCCATTGGATCTAAGTACAATGCGGCTGTTGCGTTTAGTTCCTCTACCGTTATTTTTGGTCTATTATCTTTAATGCTCGCTGCATTCGAAAGTTGACAAAGCATCATAAACATTGCTAACATCAATACGGTTCCTATTTTGGACAGATGACCGAACCTGGTATCTTTCCGATATCGATTCTCCTCAACGTCTTCTGATGATTTGACCCCAACAAGTGGACAGATTTTATTTATAGGTCTTGTAATTGACCCTTCCTGCAATTTGACTTTTACCACTCTTACTTTATCGTCCCTGCCTTTGTGAATTTCTTCAATCTTGCCCAGAGGCCACCTGGCTGGGTGACAATTTTCATCTTTGATCAGTACGACCAGACCATTCTCTAAATTTTCTGTGGTTCATCGCCAATTATTCCTTTGCTGGAGAGTGAAATGGACCGGCAAAATCAATCCCCGCGTTATGAAATGGAGATGACACCGTTACCCTATTTTTGGGCAGGTTATCCATAATTTGCTCCGCAGTTACTTGGCGGTATCTGGCACAAGTGACACATTCCCTTAGGTATTTTTTAAGGGCGTTTCTCTCTCAATTCTTTGAATTTGGCTGCTCATAAGATTAATTCCTCCATGTAGAGTTTCCTTATGAGCATCCTTAATCAACAGCATTGTTAGATGTGATTTATCCAAAATCACAGGATGTTTGGTGTCAAAGCATATGTTGGCATTTTGCAATCTTCCCCCAACGCGCAATATTCCATCGTCATCCAAAAATGGATTTAAGCTTAAAATTTTGCTTTTCATATAAATTTGCTTGTTCTGCGTAAGACATGATATCTCTCTGTTAAATTGATATGCCTGTTGGTGTTTAATTATAAAATTTTTAGCATTCTTAAGCTCACTGACGGTGAGATATGATGGGTACACTCTATCCCTTTTTTTAATGCCAATAAATCTTAATACATATGCCGTAATTCTGGCCAGCTTATTCATACAGGAATACTTTCCAACTAGCTCCTGCACAATACTGCTTTCTGTATTTACTAGTACGGAGTTTACCATACTCTTGTATTTTGTTTAGGCCATTTATCATTTGCTTCACCGAGCCACTTTGGCCCATTCCACCACAATTCGCAATCTTTTAACTTATTTGGACAAATACCCCTTGAAGCTATATCTGCAGTGTTATCTTCAGATTTTACATGGTTCCATGCTCTATGCGTTATGCCTTACGAATTTTTCCTTACTAGCCCCGTTTTTTATCCAGCACAGTGTGATAGTAGTCACTCCAAGCATATATTTCAGCTGCAACAGCAATAGATTGCTGGACTCTTTTTAGCATGATTGCGATAGCAAGTGTGCTGCACATAATTCCAATTTAGGAATAGTCTTCCTATTTTTGATTGGATTAACTTGGTTCTTGCTGGCTATTAAGGTAACTGCTTCACCTATTTTAGCATATACTACCGCTGCATATGCTTTTTCTGAAGCGTCAGCAAAACCACGAATCTGTAACAACATATTAGGCTGTGTCTTGATCCATCGGAGTAATCTGACTTCTTCCAGATACACCAAATTGTCCCTGAAGGATTTCCATTCTGTTGTTTCGTTATCGGACAACTCTTGATCCCAATTTTGCTTCGCTAGCCACAACTTCTGCATGAACAACTTGCCTATTACTGTTACTGGTGCTAGCCAACCTAGTGGATCATAAATTTTGGCTAGTGTGGATAGCACCCCTCTTTTATTCGCCTTCCTGTTTTCGTCACAGTTTACCTTAAATCTTTATCCTGACACCTGTTTGCGATTTCTGCAAGCACCCTTGTAGCTAAGTACGGTGCCGATGCAGTACCGTACGTTACTGTTGTCAATTTATATTTTCTTAATTTTTTCTGCGGCGAATTTCTCCACAAAATATGCAAATATTTTTGATCGTCTTGATCAATGTTTATCTGTCGATACATTTTTTCAATATCTGCAGATGCTACGTACTGCCATTTTCGCCATTTTAATATTATGTCGAAAATGTCTTTTTGAAGTCGCGGCCCGATCCACATCACATCATTGAGACTTCTGTTATTCGTGGTTTTCGCAGAGGCATCAAATACAACTGTTAATTTAGTTGTCAAACTTTCTTCTTTTACTACTGCTTGATGTGGCAGGTAATAAGAACCTTTATCCTTAGTTTCTACCATATGGCCCAATTCCAAATATTCTTTAATGAATTTTTCGTACTCCCTTTTAAGTTTTGGATTTTTCTGAAATTTTTTCTCCAAGTTAAGGAATCGCGCCGTTGCTAGCGCCTTTGAGTCACCTAAATCCCTTTCTTGCTTAAATGGGATCGATACCACATATCTTCCAGAGCTATCAATCTTTGTTGTCTTGTTAAAATTTTCTTCACATTGATTAGCTTCTATATCATCTTTTTCGTCTGCCTCCAACTCTCAAACACGCTCCATATCTGTAACGTCTATTGTTGTAGCTACTATAGACTCATCTCCTTTTGACTTAGTACATCCCGACACGATCCAGCCAAATTGAGTGTTTTGTCCCAGCAAGCGGTTAATCTTGGCAACTCCACTTTTTAAGATGTGGGCATATACGTCTACCCCTATTATCAAATCAACCCTACCAGGTTTATCAAAGGTGGGGTCCGCTAGAACGTAAGTTTGCCATTTTGACATATCTACGTTTGCTATTTTTGATGGAAGAGCTTTCATTAATTGCGGCAATACAATTGCTTCAACCTTAAGCAGTTCCTTTTCCGAATCACGTGTCTTCATTTCAATATTTACCTTATACTTCGACGTTCTACTTTTTATTGCAGATACGCCACTTATTTCTGTTTGTTTCTTGATTTTAGGTAATTTTAACATTTGAGCTGCTTCTTCAGACAAAATAGTGCTCTGAGAGCCATTATCAATTAAGGCTCTTAATGTTTCATACTCTCCATTTATTTTTTTAACTTGTATTAGAGCTGTGGCCAACAGTTTTTATTGTTCCGTAACACAAGTATTTACCTTCGCCTGTTTTTCCCCAAAATGAAGCATGGTATGGTGCCCCTTGCTGCACAATGAGCATACTATTTCATTAGTGCATCTCTTGTTGCTTGAATGCTTCAAGCAACTTGTACATAATTGGACAACTATCTTTAAACACCGCCACCGACGTTTTTTGTAACGGTTTTTTCTCTTCTTTTCTCATGGCACTAAGCGAGCAATATCTTTGCTCTAAGTATTCCATGACATCAGATAGCATCTGAACTTGCCTGGTTTTTCTAATCTGACTCTCATACAGTTGCAGAGCATCTCTGTCAAATTTGCGAAGTATGAGTTGTGCAAATATTATGTCAACTTCATCGGACAAATTTGTTTTAATTTTCATTAAGTGTATTGATTATTTAATTAGGTCAATCACTCCTTTTACACTTTTTGCGGATTCATTGTTGATCATCGGTAAATCAACGATCCGACTTAATTATTCGGAAAATACCCTCCGATTATTTTCATATCGCTTGTTTAATAATTCCCAAGCGGCACTATAATTGTCAGCTGAGCCTGACAATAGATGGGCTACCATGCTCTTTGCTTCGCCCTTTAACGCGGATTTTAAATAATTGAATTTAAGAGTAGGACTTAGATCCTCTCTTTTTTCAATCAGTTCCGCGAATAATTCTACAAACAGGTCCCATTCTCTAGGTTCCCCAGAAAACGTGGGTACCTGTATTTTCGGCAACACCGGTAGTTCGCCTTTCACGGTTACATTCTCAATCTTACTTTTCTTATTGTTTATTTTCATTTCTAGCACTGATACAGAATTCCGAACATCGAATTTTGAATCCTCCATAGTGTTTTTAAATTTTGCATCTTTCAACACAACCTGGCACGCCCTACTCGATCATCGCAGTGATCTCCTGTCTATTTGGCGTGTGGCTTTACGGGCCACACTCTAGACCGAGCAACGCAATTATTGCTCAGTTTAACAGAGTAACATATTTCTTTTTTGCAAACAATTTTAATTTATGATGTATTTGATTGTTGGGCGCTCTTTGTAGCGCTACCGGTCCTACTGCAGTCCGGGTCTAGCTTGCCGCGCTAGACGGTGCCTGTGCTGGTCTTCGCACAGGCTGTTGGGGTGCCGATACTGGCTTCTCAGATCTCTTGTCTCCGGGTCTAGCTTGTCGCGCTAGACGGTGCCGGTGCTGGTCTTCGCACAGGCTGTTGGGGCGTCGATGCTGGTCCTCTTGACACAGGTGTACTCGCAATATGGCGAATATAATGGTCCAGGGCAGTCCGCCGGGCACTTCTTCTCTGGTGTGGTCTGGATTTTCTTCTTGGGTTCTGCTTTTTGGGTTTCGTATGTATTAATTACTTTTATATTTTTAGGCGTAATTTCTGTAGAGGTTGAGCCTTTTTGCTTTAATTTTTGCTGAATCAACTCGATGTTGTCTAGTTCAGCTTGCAATTTATTTGCCTTTGCCCAACTAATTGTTGTGTTGGTGGCAAACAGTAGCTTAAGGAGTTCGGCTTTCCTTTGTTTTAGCCGATTCTTAACTCCGCTACGTCTTGGCATTGCTCATCACCTCTACTCACTCAGATTTCATTTTTTTTTCCAGACCATGAGTGTCCATTCTGCCATGTGATGATTCTACTTCTTTTTTTTTTTATCGTTGCTCAGCTGCTGTTGTCCAGGGCCTATGGTCTCAGGCGGTACCGGTGCCGGTCATCGCACCAGATTTTCTTGGATTTGCCTCTTCTTTCTCTTTATTTTATTTTTGCTACCTTTAGCTGATCTTAGCATTTACACTTGCATAAGAATTCAGATTTAAAGGCACTGATTCACCCTCTGAGTCTCTTACCACTGGTGGGGGAAAACTACAGAGTTCCTTTTTTTCGAAGGACCAAAATGAATCCGGTTCGAAGGACCAAAATGAATAGGGATTCCCGGAGAGAAGGAAAATAACCCAGTCTTCATTCGTTGAATTCAAAATATGAACAGATTTTATTGGAAAAATTGTTGTATATATAACTGAACTCTTTGAATCTAGGCTCGATACTCGAGGCGACAAATGTTCTTAAAAATGCTTATTCTAATGCCCCACGTCTTCGGTGTTTGAAATTTGTTTATATTTCATGCTCATCGTTTGGCGACTTGATAATGCGTCGTTTTGGTCTTAAATGTTAAGTGTCGACAGAGTGCGGATGCATGTTTGTTTTATTTTGAGCAATGCTTGCCATATGAATCTTTATGACTTATTTTTGTTTATGTTTCGATTGTGTATATTTCTTTGGGCAATCTGATTTGGTGAAGCCATTTCAGCTGACCACGATGTTTAATCTTAAACACCTACCATACATGTGATTGAAGCTGACGTTGACATATTAATTCTGTCAGCAACAATCCATCCAAACTCTGAATTTTGTAATGTTGAACAGTTTCGATTGTCCCGTCCTCTTTCTGGTAGCAGTATAGCATAGATCAACGATAGATCATCAGCTCCCAATAGCATATCAATTTTTCCTGGTTTATCAAATGTTTCTGCCAATTGCTGCAGACGCAGATGTAGCTATTTGGTTGCCTGTTTTCAAATGCAACATTGTTATGTTTTTTATTGCATTTAAAGCAGTTCCTCCAAGAGCAATTTTTTGCCATATGGTCCGGCTTGAAGCAATTGACACACAATTTGTGTCTCTGTACCCAATTAAGCCGCTCTGATGCGGATTTTATTTTGAACTTTTCACATTGGAAAAGTTTGTGCTTTGCCTTCTCGCAGAAAGCACACAAGGTACTGTTTGTCCCAGATGTCTTCCTTGGGTTTAGTTTTTCAATGCTACGATTTTCGTTTCTTGGTTTCCCAATTGACTCTAATGTTAGGAAGCGCTGTTTCAAGAATAATAGAAAATCCTTTACTTTCTGTATATCCCTTGTGTTGAAAAGAGATTGTTAATATAGTGCGTGGTTGAATCTATCCAATTTCCTTCTCATATGAAACATTATGACAGCATCTGCCGATTCCATATTGACGCCTACATTTTTTAAAGCTTGCAACAATTCAAAAATGTTATTATGCTGATTCTTTATTGAAGCTGCGTCATTTCCCACATTTGAGTGATCAAACAGTTTTGTCAGTATGGCTGTTACTAGAACCCGTTTATTATAAAATCGTTCCTGCAATACTGACCAAGCTGTGTTATAATTGGCTTCTGTTAAGTCTAGGTGCCGTATCAATCTCTCTGCTTTTCCAAAAAGGTTTGATTTTAAGTACCACTTTTTCTCTATTGTGGATACAATTGATTCATGAAGCACCTTTTTATAGATGTCATGAAATTGTTGCCACTTCAGATAATCCCGATTAAATTTTGGAATGGGGCTTTTCGGCAGTTTATTTATTTATTTTACGTCAACTAACACAGCAGTCGACGAAAAAGCTTAAGCTAAAGACAGATAATAATTAATTGAAAAATGTAGCTTAGCTTTATGCACAACTAAACATCCCCGACACGGTGGAGGTGTTTTATTTGCACAAGGTGCCAGCTATGCCCCAATTCACAGCCAATGTGGTCAGGGCTGAGTTGCAGCCAATCCGAGTCCAGAATATTTTTAGTGGTTTCGCTGCAGATGATTAAAACAGGGAGATGAAGAGAAATAAGGTGAGAAAGGTTGTTAAAAGATTGGCAAAGAACACGAAAAGGTTCGTGAAGAGAATAGTTAGTCAGACATCTACTAAGGTGAAGAGGAAAAAAGTTTCTGGTTTGACGTGAGGGAACACAAAAATATAGCGTATGTAGTAAATTAGTAGAAATGACTTCGCCGTTGCCTACTTTATGGAGAAAAAGAATGCCAAATACGAGCCTACGGTTGTAAAGTGAAGGAAGTTTAAGAAGAAGAATTCTGTCAGAATTAGAAGGTATTAATTAAAAATTAAGACCGCGTAACGCGAATTTAAGGAATTAAATAATTGAAATAAGGAATTAAATAGGGCGAACTAAAGAAGTATATAAAACCTTTGTTACATAGGGATCATCAAATTCTTTGGCCCAACGTTTAATGAAGCCAAGAAGACGGCATGTTCTATTGACAATTGAAGATATATGAACATTAAATGAAAGTTTTGGGTGAAACATAACGCCTAAGTCTTTGAATGATGGTACACAATCTAACAGAACAGACTTAATAGAGTAATGAGCTAGGAACGGAGACAAACGACTGAAAGTCATAAAAGAGCACTTAGAGGCATTAAGGTGTAATTTATTAACGTGGCATCAATCACAGAACGCATCGAGATCGCATTAAGAAAGATAGATTATCATCAACAAGCCAAGAAACATTAGGCAAGTTAAAATCGCCTAAAACTATAAGAAAATCACGATCTTAAAAACGACTAAAAATAGATCGCAAAGCATCCGCATGGTGCATGTAGATCTTGATATCAGAAGCTGGAGGAATATATGAACAAGAGATATATAAGCTAAAGTAAGAACTTGTAACTTCGACGCAAATAAACTCAACACCTAAGGGGAGATCAAACGGCACAACACTTGAACACAGCAATGAGTACTCCACCGCCACGACGACCAACACGATCAAGCCTATAAGAAATAAAGTTATTAGAAAGAATTTCATTATCCAGAACAGAGGAGTTAAGACAAGTTTCAAAAAAAGTTAATATGTCAGCCGAAAAGGTTTGGCTATCACAGAACAGTTTCGAGAGCTTGGTAAGAAGTCCTCTAACATTTTGATAAAGAATGCAAAGACTAGACGTTCTTAGTTTTTTGAAGCAGAAGATAAATTAGGAAGGTGGACGGGCAACGGACGGGAGCGCTTATTGGGCGCAAACTCGTGTACAACTAGGCCCTCTGACCAAAAATAGGGTCAACCATAGCTGAGAAATACTCATTTTTTTTTTTTTTTTTTAACGTTTATTATATATTTGTTGAATCTACTCTTAAATTAGAGCCTAACAACAAGTTTGAGATATTTTTCTTAATCTAGTACTTAAGATATATCCAGGGGATATTGCAGGCGGCCCTAATCATTTATTATTGGGTTGGTCTGTCATTTTTTTTAAGACGAGTTCTATTATTAGTTCGCGTAAGGGAATTGGCAAGAACATTAGGGTGTACATCCAGTTTCGCAGAATACTTTAGTTGTTGACTACCTATTTCAGATTTTACGCTAGGTATATTTAGATCATTTTGAAGGTTGTCGTTCCGTATGTACCACGGAGCCCCAGTGATTGATCTTAAAATCTTCGACTGCGCCCTTTGTATAATGTCGACATTGCTGGTACTTGCATTTCCCCATAGTACGGCACCGTAAGTCCAGATGGGTTTCAGTACGGAGTCATATAGGAGGACTTTATACTCCAGACGTAGAGGTGACCGAGCATTGATGATCCAATGTAAGCTACTCGCTTTCAGTTTAAGCTGTGACTTTTTTGCCTCAATGTGCTTGCGCCAAGTTAGTCTTCTGTCTAGGTGGATACCAAGGTAAGTGACATCCACGGCTTGAGGAATTGGTACGTTGTTTAGCATTATAGCTGGACAGTTTCTTCTGTTAAGCGTAAATGTAACATGTTTGCATTTCTGCTCGTTGACCCGGATACGCCAGGTTGCTAGCCATTCCTCTACCACCTTGAGGTGTTCCTCTAATTTTGCAGAGGCTTGTATCGGGCATTTGGATCTGCTGAGGATTGCCGTGTCATCGGCAAAAGTGGACGTTGTAAGTCCTAGACAGATAGAGCAATGGTCCGAGTACACTGCCTTGCGGTACACCAGCTTCGATTTGAAAGTCAGCCGAGACGGAGCCATTACATCTTACAGCGAATTTCCTATTGTAAAGGTAAGATTCCATGAGTTTGTGGGTGTACTGTGGGAGTTTCTGCCGGATTTTGAACATTAAACCCTCCAGCCAGACTCTGTCGAAAGCCTGGGCAACGTCGAGAAAGACAGCCGTACAGTATTCTTTTAGTTCGAATGCTGTTCTTATTTCGGATGTTATACGATTGACTTGTTCAATTGTCCCATATTTTTCGCGGAAGCCGAACTGGTGAGAAGGGATTGTGTTCTCCGATGCCAGAAATGAGTTTAGACGAATCTGCAGGACCTTTTCAAAAAGCTTCGAAAGACATGGCAGCAAATTAATTGGCCTATAGGATGATGGTTGGGTTTTGTCCTTTCCCACTTTAGGAATCATGATGATAGTGGACCTTTTCCATGCTCTTGGGAAGTAGCCAATTCTTATTATAGCGTTGAACATTTTGCAGATGTATTGTATGGCGATAGTAGGGAGTTCTAGGATCATTTTCGGTGTGATTAGGTCATGGCCAGGGGCTTTGTTCGGCTTTATATGGTTTTTAATAACTGCAGTGATCTCATCCGATTGGAGTTCCGAGTACTCACTATCCGTTAATGTGCTCGAAGGGGGAAGTACAAATGAGTTTGATGTTGGATTTGGCTGGAAAACCATTTTAAGATGTGTGGCAAATACGGATGCCCTCTCTTCGTCGCTGCGGGCCCATCCACCTGTTGGGCCCCTTATTGGTGAAACTGTCTCTGTAGGCGCGCTTAAAGTTGGGTGGGCTTTCCACAGAGGATGTTTAGTGCTGGATGGACTGAGCTTTTCTATGTATTTCCTTTGAGCCCAGATTTCCTCTTGTCTTAACTCCTTGGAGAGGTTGCGGCTGGCATGCCTTAGGCGAAGTTTTGCTGCTGGTGATCGAGTAATCTGCCATTCTCTTCTTAGACGTCGTTTTTCCGTTACTAATTGTTCTATCCGCCGGTTCGTAGGCCTGACGGCAGGTTTAGCGTAAGTAGAGGCATGTGGCGTAGATACTCTTGCTGCAGCTCCCAGCATCGACTCAAGTGCAGAGACGCACATGTCAATGTCCTCTGCAGCATCCAGTTTCGGCGAACAGTCAATGTGGGCACTCATGTACATTTTAAATTTAAGCCAATTTGTTTTGTTGTTTGTAAGCATATATGGGCGATCAAGTACTTGAGGTCTTGTTAACAGTGTGAATAGCACTGGAGAGTGATCGGAGGTTAAATCTAGCAGTGTTTCCGCAGTGATCCGATTACGCGGAATCCTCTTGGTTACTGCGAAATCAATCAAGTCAGGCATTTTCTGTGGATCTGTGGGCCAATAAGTAGGCCTACCCGATGAGACGCAATCCATCTTATTAAGTGGGTTGACTATTGTATTGTACAACTGCTTGACTTTAGGATTTACCAGGCGAGATCCCCAGTGCGTATGTTTGGCGTTATAGTCCCCTGCTGCAATGAAGCGTTCTCCGAGAAACCGATGAATTCCTTTTCACAGATTGAGAAGCGTGGTAGGCAGTACAGGGCAACCAACGTAGTGTTGCCGCAGCTGGTTTGGACGGTTATAGCAGTTGCTTGTAGGTGCTGTGTTTCGAATCTGTTGAGGAACGAGTGTTTTATACGGTTTTTGATTAGGATACCAGTCCCGCCATGAGCTTTTCCGTCTGGATGGTTTGTTGCGTAGAAGGTGTATTTTGGTATTTGAAAGTTATTTTTTGATGTTAAATGTGTTTCCGATATCAGCATGACGTCGATTTCACTTGAGTCTAGGAATAGTTGCAGTTCATTTTTGTGCTTGGAGACGCCATTAGCATTCCAAAGACATAGACGTAGGGAAGCCATTATTTATTCTCGATAAGCTTCTGGATAAGCAGGTTTTGATTCCGCATCAGTTCCTGCATACAGTTTTGCATGAACGTCATAAAAGTGGTCATGTTTTGATTAAGTGAGATCAATAGGGCCTCTAAACCACTTGGAGTTTGCTGGCCAAGCTCTGGTGCGCTAGGTTGCGGATTCTGTAGATAGTGGAGTGACGGGGTCTCTTTCGCGGGCTCCGTCTGTCCAGTTCGGAGTACACTAGCGAAGGATACACTAGGATTGGTTGTAGCAGGCATGTTAGATGATTTAACAGCCTTGGCGAAGAATACCTCCGGTGTAGTTTTGGAGGCGTTGAAGGTAATTTTTGGTCCAGCTGGGGGTTTACGCCCGTTTAGGTGCGATTTAAGATCCTTGAAAACAGGACATCCCCTGTAGTTGGCTGTGTGGTTCCCTCCACAGTTACTGCATAGTCTTAGTGCGACGTTGTTTCTGTCCTTGGTGCAAATGCCATCTTTATGATGTTCGCCGCAGCCAACACACACTGACCTAAGATTGCAATTGTTAGAGGTGTGGTTGTATTCCTGGCAGTTCTTACACTGAGGTGGTTGGTATCTCTTATGGGGCTCCTCTACGGTGATTCTTCTGTGCAATAGGAGCTGAAGGTTGTAGATTGGATGCACTTCATTTGGCTTCGACCGCTTTGCATCTGGTTAGAGCTCGATTTTAAAGAGCGGCTGTGCGACTTTATTCCTGTTGATGATATTGACAACGGACTTAACCGCAAACCCTTTTTCGGCCAATGCGTCTGCTATTTCTTGAAGTGGGACCGATGGCTCGATCCCCTTTAACACAACCTGGAGCCCTTTACTGCTTTTTAGTTGGTAGGTATAGAAGTTTATGTTAGCATTACGGAGGTACTTTTCGATGATGCGGAAATTGTCCTCAGTTTGGGTTTGACATTTAATTTCTTTTATGTTACCCCTGTTGAGAGGGGTTACAACAAAGTTATTTGCCCCTACTGTTTCTACTAGCTTCGAAATCAGGACGCTGCAGTTGGCTCCACGGATGTATAGAGGGTGGTCTAGCCGATTTAACTTTATCCACAGCGCCGGCTTGATCGTCTTGCTGATCGGCAAGAATTTTAAAACGATTTCCGCTTAGAAGTGCTGCTCGTTCATTTGTTTTGGTTATTTTAGGCGTATTGCCAATTTTTTTCTTTTGCGGGCTTAGCTTCCGCTTAGTTATTTTAATATATCTATCCATTCCAGTTTGGACAGAAGGCGTTGGGTTTCTTGTCGTGGCTGACTCTGGGCGACTTGTCGATGACGGCTTGAGGCAGGTCAATACTTCTGCAGACGTTGCAGCAGTTGCTGTCAACGAGCTGACGGTGCTGGTTGGTGCAATCGGTGATCCAGTTATCGATATTGATGGAAAGCACACTGCTCTCTCCACGGTAAATTGCTGTTGTGGCTTGCTGTTGCTGAGTGGCTTGCACTTTCGGTGTTATTGCTTACGGTAGCATTCAGTGGGGTCGGCGACACCACCGAAAAGTACGCGTTGTTGCGTTGGACCGAGAGACGACGCTCACGTTGTTGTTGTACAAGTAGTTCTTGTAGCTGTTGCTGGTGGGGATCAAGAGAGCTTGGGCCCGAATTGGTGGACATGGCCTTTCCAAAAAAGGTACTCACTTTGTTGTTGCAACTTAGTATTTATTGCTATTAGAACAAACTAATAGCAATATGATTGTAAATAGGCGTCTCTGAGGCAACTGAGAGCCCTACACAATTTTTGCAAACGCGGTCTTTTTATTTTTTACACTAAATTTTGCGGAGTGCATTAAAAAACACGTCTGTACGCGGCGGCGGTTGAATTGAAATATGAATACTCATTTGGTACTGTAATTTTAAAAGAGGAGATTTCGCGAGCCCTAGAAAACTTAAACTTTTAAATTAAAACCTTAGCAGGGCATATATTACCAATGTAAGCTGCCACAGACGACTCAGAAGTATCTGGAGCAAGCCTAGAGATAAATAATTATTTGCGATGAGACACTACAGTTAGTGGAGGCGGAGGAGCATTTGGATCCGCAAGTGATTGAGAGCCAACATGAACCTGTAATTGATCAGATTTCCCGTGAGGAATAGATTGAGGTACACAAGAAAGAAACTTTAAACGAAGATCCTTGTACATACGGCTAAAATCAAGCTGCTGGCTGGCACAAGATGGGCAAGTCCAGCGCATTAAGCCAAGCTCAGGCTTAGTCACAGACAAACCAGAAAATTTGTCATAGTCACGGCCGTTGAGGCCAGTACATTTTAAGTGAATAACATTATCACAGAGCCAACAAGATATTGCTCTATACTGATCATCAAAACGATCAGAATGTAGCAAGTAGGTAGACAACAAGCCATTGAAAATCCAAAAAAATATATATAGGAATATATAGAAAAATTTAAATACACAGCACAAAGATAATTATTGATCAAAATCAATAATTACAAATAAAAACCAAAGGGCTGGGGCTAACTTCGACCGCGTCAAAGTTTGTATACCTTTGCAATTTTTTTGGTAACTCTTTCCTTAGCTATAGCCATCTAGGTGAAATAAGTTTTATCTAAAAAGGCTAATGTTTGCTTTAGCATGCGAAATAATGTTCAAAATGACTGTTTTCACCGATCGTTCCTATGGGAGCTATATGATATAGTCACCCGATCTTTATCAAGTTCGGTACAGTCATTAACAAATATATTAAACAAACAAATCATTAATTTGAAAGCAATCGCGTCAAAGGTAACGAAGTTATAGAGAAAAGCCACTGTTTTCGATCGATCGTTCCTATGGGAGCTATATGATATAGTCACCCGATCTTAACAAAATTTGGCATAGTTGTTAATATGTGTAATATATTTACCAATATTAAATTTCACATTAAATTTCGACAATAGCTAAGAAAATAACGAAGTTATTGAGAAAAGTCACTGTTCCGGACTTTGCCGTCTGTATGGGTGCTATATGATATTGTCACCCGATCATGGTCAAATTTGGCACAATTATTAATAAGAACACAAAACTGACAAATACCAACTTTTATGACAATAGCTAAGAAAATAACGAAGTTATTGAGAAAAGTCACTGTTCCGGACTTTGCCGTTTGTATGGGTGCTATATGATATTGTCACCCGATCATGATCAAATTTGGCACAATTATTAATAAGAACACAAAACTGACCAATACCAACTTTTATGACAATTGCTGATAAAATAACGAAGTTATTGAGAAAAGTCACTGTTCGTGACTTTGACGTTTGTATGGGAGCTATATGATATAGTGGTCCGATCCGGCTAAATCCGAGATATACAACGCCTGCAGTATATACAAGCCTACGTGCAAAATTTCACATCTGTAGGTCTTACGGTCTCGGAGGAGTTCGCGTTGATCCAGACGGACGGACGGACGGACGGACATGGCTATTTGAACTCGTCTCGTCGTGCTGATCAAGAATATATATACTTTATATGGTCTGAGATGCTTCGTTCTATGCGTTGCACACTTCTGACCAAAATTAATATACCCTTTTTGCAAGGGTATAAAAATGTGAAGACAGAAGTTAATTAGTGTATTTTACGTCTATATTCGAATTTATTACATTTATGTTTTTGTAAAAGCATAAAAAATTAATCCAATCAAAAATCATCAAATGACGTACATGTATGTATTTTGCTTTTCAAAAAAATAATTATTAAAAAGGCAAAAAAATGAAAATCCAAAACTAACTAGTTTTGGGCGTGGTTTAAACCAGGGTTTCGTCAACTTCAGTCGGGACCTCTAACCCTTGCACCACCGAGATGCTTGAAGTCCACTTGGCGTTTTACCTATAAGTCACCGAAGCTATAACTTTAAACGCGATTTATAAGGAAAATATAGAATAGTGCGCCGAAATATTTCACACAGCTTCACATGACGGGGTATTCTACAACATATCCAAAATTCATCCAAATCGGTGATTCGCATACCTGAAGTTCCCCTTGTTAGTCTGGTCTCGGAACCAGAGGTACATTCAAGTAATAAACGATTTATAACTTTAAACCAAGCTTCTGTGTAATTAGTTTCATGGTAAACTAGTGGTTAAAGAAAGAATCTTGTGTGTCATCTCCCATGTGTGTCCGAACGATCATGGTAATGCCACACCCCGACATGGAGACACTGATGATAGACTTGGAACTGGCTCCAAAGCAGGGACCAGATTCGTATCCATGGACCGAACCCGTACCTAAGACTCGTAACTTGTATGTAAACTTAGCTTAAGCAAAAGAATAATGTGGAATAAAGAAACAATCCTAAAACTACAATCAAACAACACAGACGTGTCTGCTCTTATTATTTCCTACCCAATGGAACCCGGACAATGCAGTTGTTACAGCAGCATCAACAGCTATCATAACGCCACCGCCTACGCGAGAAATCCGGTCACGTCTGAATATCAGCAATGTCAAGTTTTAGCCACGTCTCCGCAAAAGCAAAAATGTTATGTTCAAAAGAAAGACTCTACATAGAGATTAGGGAGTTTAGATTTCAGTCCTCTAACGTTCTGGTAACCCACGTTAAGGGACGAAACTACTTTTTTGACACAAGAGCAGACGCTGATGTGCCAGGAATAGTGTTAGTTGTTGCAATTGGCAGGCGAATCGGTTGCCGATTTTTCTTCCTCATAGTATATTCCTTAACTATTATATGCTTTGGCCAAAAATCTTCTCGACATGTAATGTCGAAGATATTTGCAGAAACACTAATATTAAATGACGAAATGTCCTTATATTCGAGACGTTAACTTTCTTCGGAATATACACTATTACATCATCAGATGTGACAACAGGGTCTAGCCTAGAAATAAATATATGTTTTTTTGGTGGTATGCCAAAAGGGGCCGCGGTCCCGAAGCATCAGCCGCAGCAGCAACGTTGGACAAATCACCCAATTTGTTCACGGGGCCCTCGATACTTTTAGAACTATTGGCAATTTCCATTGGAATGGGTAATTGCCTGGACACTTCGGAGACCACAATTGACATCGTTTTTTCCCAGGTGATACCGGTAACTCCTTACTAATCAGCACTGGGGTCTTACACGATATCAATTGCTGTACATTGGATGATGACGGTGCATGAGGCCGGTCGGGGACGATAAGAGACGCTGGCGGATCTACAGATAAAGAAACACTCCAAGGACTGGTTCTTATACGTTTCGGGGACTCATTCATATGCGATAAGCTTCTAAACTGAGTCTCCACCGCAGTAAATTCCGCTTGGAGTTTCTTAAAACCTGCCCTCAAAGTGTCAAAACTATCTCTAGTTCGCCTTATTAATGAGCGCATCTCATTCTCGACCTTTCCCCAAGCATCACACCCATATTTCAAGCCATTACCTTTAGCAATAGACTCCTAGATTCTGCCTGTGAAACCTGCATACTTAATGTGAACCGCATTATCACACAGCCAACAAAGAATATAATCATGGGAGTCAACCGCATTAGTGGCAACTATGCAATTATTTTTTGAACAGACAACCATTTTATAAAAAAATTTAAGACATGCGATTTTTGACGCCACAGTTTTACCCTCTAATTTCCATATTTTTAGACGTGGACGACGATACTGATTGTAGGTGGGCGAAACGGCTGATTTAGCGGCGATTAATTAATAACTTCTGCAAAAATATGCTATTTTTGTACGGATATTTTTTTTTTGTAGATAAATTTATTACACATCAAAATTAATGAACCAAATTTTTTTCATTCAATGAAAATGTTTGTTTTTATTATTTGTTCCAAGTTAGTGTAAACCTGTTTTATTCGATGTCTGGTCGTTTTCGCTCAATTTTAAGGAATTTCGTTACACATTTTCAAAATTTTTATACCATACACCCATAGGGTGAAATGGTATATTAAAGTCGCCAAAATGTATGTAACAGGCAGAAGGAAGCTTTTCCGACCTCATAAATATATATATATATTCTTCATCAGTATCAACAGCCGAGTTGATATAGCCATGTCCGTCAGTCCGCCCGGCCGTCTGTCCGTCTGTCCGTCCGTATGAACGCCTAGATCTCAGAGACTATAAGAGATAGAGCCACCAAATTTGGTATGTAGGCTCATGTAGTATATAGAGTGATCGAGTTTATTTCAAAATTTTGCCACGCCCCTTTCCGCCCCCGCAATTCAAAAAAAACGTTTATCTCAAAAACTATTGTAGCTAGAGACACCGTATTTGGTATGTATATTTGCTTAGTAAATGCGCACATTTTGTATGTATAAAGATTTTGCCACGCCCCTTTCCGCCCCCAAAATTTGAAAAACTCGATTATCTCCCGTAATTTTTTACCTTGTGGAATCAAATTTGGCACACAATTTGATACTAATACCCAGCAAAATACCAAATTTGATCCAAATCGGACAAAAAATGGCCAAGTTATGCATATAAACGTTTTTCCATAAGGCCGGAGTTGGCCGTTGGCGGGTGGTGGCGCTAGGGTGCTCTGATGCATGAGTCAGTGAGATACTAAGATATGCTTGTAAAAAGCATGTGAACAGAATTTTTTTGAAATAGGCAAAATGCATTTGTTATTACAAATTTGAAATATTTGTTTTACTGGTGTATGGTATACCTAAGTCGGCGAGACGACTTACTTACTTAATTTTTTTTTTTATACCATACACCCATAGGGTGAAATGGTATATTAAAGTCGCCAAAATGTATGTAACAGGCAGAAGGAAGCTTTTTCGACCCCATAAAGTATTTATATTCTTGTCAGTATCAACAGCCGAGTCGATCTAGCCATGTCCGTCTGTCCGTCCGTCCGTCTGTCCGTCTGTGCGTCCGTATGAACGCCTAGATCTCAGAGACTATAAGAGATAGAGCCACCAAATTTGGTATGTAGGCTCATGTAGTATGTAAAGTGATCGAGTTTATTTCAAAGTTTTGCCACGCCCCTTTCCGCCCCCGCAATTCAAAAAAAACGTTTATCTCAAAAACTATTGTAGCTAGAGACACCGTATTTGGAATGTATATTTGCTTAGTAAATGCGCACATTTTGTATGTGTAAAGATTTTTCCACGCCCCTTTCCGCCCCGCAATTCAAAAAAAACGTTTATCTAAAAACTATTGTAGCTGGAGACACCGTATTTGGTATGTATATTTGCTTAGTAAATGCGCACATTTTGTATGTATAAAGATTTTGCCACGCCCCTTTCCGCCCCCGCAATTCAAAAAAAACGTTTATCTCAAAAACTATTGTAGCTAGAGACACCGTATTTGGTATGTATATTTGCTTAGTAAATGCGCACATTTTGTATGTATAAAGATTTTGCCACGCCCCTTTCCGCCCCCAAAATTTGAAAAACTCGATTATCTCCCGTAATTTTTTACCTTGTGGAATCAAATTTGGCACACAATTTGATACTAATACCCAGCAAAATACCAAATTTGATCCAAATCGGACAAAAAATGGCCAAGTTATGCATATAAACGTTTTTCCATAAGGCCGGAGTTGGCCGTTGGCGGGTGGTGGCGCTAGGGTGCTCAGATGCATGAGTCAGTGAGATACTAAGATATGCTTGTAAAAAGCATGTGAACAGAATTTTTTTGAAATAGGCAAAATGCATTTGTTATTACAAATTTGAAATATTTGTTTTACTGGTGTATGGTATACCTAAGTCGGCGAGACGACTTACTTACTTAATTTTTTTTTTTATACCATACACCCATAGGGTGAAATGGTATATTAAAGTCGCCAAAATGTATGTAACAGGCAGAAGGAAGCTTTTTCGACCCCATAAAGTATTTATATTCTTGTCAGTATCAACAGCCGAGTCGATCTAGCCATGTCCGTCTGTCCGTCCGTCCGTCCGTCCGTTATTGAGAAAAGTCACTGTTCGTGACTTTGCCGTTTGTATGGGAGCTATATGATATAGTTGTCCGATCCGGCTGAATCCGAGATATACAACGCCTGCAGTGTATACAAGCCTACGTGCAAAAGCTCTGTAGCTCTTACGGTCTCGGAGGAGTTCGCGTTGATCCAGACGGGCGGACGGACGGACGGATTACGCGGGACAGAAGCTGAGCACAAACACAAAGCAGAGAGAACAACAAAAACACTAGCACTGATGGTATGATGGGAGCGATGAGGGGAGCAACTGCAGAAGCAATGACAAGAAAAAACCGATTAATTTGGCGAATTAAAATAAATTAAAACACAAGGGTGTCAAGCAAACAACACCAGCGAAAGCGAAAACAAATTAAGCACAATTAAAAATTGTGTATTGTAAAAAGAGTATAACAATAAATATTAATCAAAACTCCGGAGCTATGCAAAAACACGACCGTCACGTCATAGAGCAGAAACTTTTTTAGTTGCAATGATTGAATCGATTGCAATACAGGCGGTTATTGTAAATGTCACTATATTTTCTGCTGGCGCCACACAGAATTTCAGCATTGTATTTTCTACGGCCACAATCGTATTTATATTATATCCAGCTTTGGATGGATTTTCTGCTAGCCGATGAATCTCATAATGAATTTCTCCAATTTGCATCCATAATTTGTCGACTACAGATTTATAATTAATTTTTTTTAGGCACTATTTGTCTTAAGGGGGCTTCTACCTTGTTGGGCCTAAAAGGCGCTTTTTAGTAAGAATTTTTTTTTAAAAAGTATAATAGATCAAGGAATGAAACTTTCCACAGTTGTTGGAAAAACTATTATTCTTTTTTATTCTTTTTATAAATAATTTTTTTCGGAGATTTGTGAAAAGGGGGAGGTGGGGAGAATTTTACAATGGCATCCCCATTTAGTCCTTATGGAAGTCCTACCGGTCGCAAATGAAGTCTGAGTCCAAATCTAGACACTTTTTCGCAGCGTTGGTAGTAGAATTAGGAAAAAAGGATAAAAAATGAAAAATTTATGAGGTTTTTTTGGAAAAAAATTATTTTTTGCCTATTTTTCGTTACTAATTAATTTTTTAAATGAACAATTTTGAATATTTTTCGCCAATTCTAATACCAGCGTTGGACAAAATCCTAAAAACCATGTGTAAAAAATTTCATAGCGATTGGTTAATTTTTGCGCCCTGTAGGACTTCCATGAGCTCCAAGAACGTAGTTTTGAAAATTTGCGGTGCGGCCCAGCGCGCTTGACACCGCTCAACTTAACGACCGATAACTTTCGTAATTTTACAGAATTTGTACACTGTATTCTCAAAACATATATATATCCGAAATTGCAATGAAAAAAAAATCGAAATTTTTTATAACATAAGGTAGAAACCCGCCTTAATGTTCTGGACAATGAATCCAGCAGCGCACTTTGTTTGCGAACCAGTGGTTTCATTATGACTCGCTCTTCCTCTCTTTGGAGAGCTTGCCTCTCTATGTTTATCTTTGTCAAATGGTCCTTCCAGTCCTCCACTGTACTCCACTTTACAATCGCCTTTATTTTGCTGAAATAGTCGGTTACAAAGTAGTCATCTTCTGTTGGCACGTTATTTAATTTGTCCATTAGCTCCTGATGACTTTTCTCAAAGTTCTCCCACATGAATTCCAGGAGCTCAAGCTTTTCCTCGAAATAAGATGGCTTCGTTTTCCTGGCGTTAGAATCCTTTTTGGCATTGCGAATGAAGCCCTGAATTGCCTGCCTCTCCTCGTTCTGTCTGCTGCTTATACAACTCCTCCATGTTCTTTTGGGTTCGAGTTCGACTCGTTTCTTAAATTGGTCAAGTGTAGCACAAATAAGAATAAGAAATAAACAGAAGTCTCCTTTGTGTTTTAGTGTTTAACAATAGTAAAATTTATTTCCAATAAATATTCGTATTCTTTTTACACTGAATAACGCCACGACAGTGAAATTAATTTTTTGAGTTTCTTTTAATTGTTATATCTATTTCTTGTGCGTATTACCTGGGTTAGTGACCGAGTTCACTAGGTCGGAGCTTGCTGACGCTAGTTTTTTTTTTTTTTTTATGTTATGTATTTATGTAACAGTATCGAATAAACTTTATTTTATATAACAATAACCTTTTATGATTTGGTCGCCCTGCTGACACAAATCGTTGTTATATGTTTTTGGAAAAGTGATCGCCTAGTTGATCAACTTTTATTCAATGGGTACGCACTGTTACCCAGTTGCGGAAAACCAACTACTAGTTTTCCAATAAATTTTTTTAGTCGCCAAGTTGACTTGTATGTTATATTCTACGCAATGATTGCCAAGTTAATCAATTGCGAATTTTCAGGCGTGACCCCAGATTGATGTGAAACGTTCACCAATTTGTGCCCTCGCTTAGGATTTCACTTTGTCCAAAGCGTGCAAAGAAAGTAGTCGCCTAGTTGACCAGTTTCCTTTTTGCTGAGAGATTGGTCGCCTGAGTTGACCAAATCTTCTCACTTGATGACGGTCTCACCAAGACTGTTAATCTTTCAACTTGGAGCCGCCAATGTCGGGGTCACCAAAATGTTCAATGAAAGACGTTAGTATTTCTTGAATTAATTAATTGTTTATTTATTTATAATCAAATAGGCACTAGCAAATAAACCAGTGACTAATAGTCGTCGCAACCAACAAATAAATTGGGTGGACTTCGGAGCGAGATTACAAAGGTAGAGATGGGGGCCAAAGACACAGCGATGCGCGCACGATGTAGCTACAATTGGTATCTGATCTTACAAAGAATAATGCATTTCTTTTATAGTAAAAATGCATAGTTCGACAAAGAAATTGGGTGGACTTCGGAGAGAGATTATAAAGGTAGAGATGGGAGCCAAATGTAGCTACAATTGGTATCTGATCTTACAAAGAATAAGGCATTTCATCTATAGTAAAAATTGAGAGCTCACCAGTGCATAGTTCAACATAGTGTTAGATCAATATTTTTCGTTTATTCTTCCTCGTTGGCTAAAATAATGTTAAACTGCTCTTCACAGTCAGAATAGTTATCCGAATCAGAATCCGAATCTCCATTATCCGGATCGGAATTAATAGTTTGCTCGGTCGGCGGAGATACTGCCTTCAGAAAATATGAAGAATATGATGTCTTTTGTCTTTTATTCAGACATATGCTCCCTTGCTTTATAAAAAACTTTAGCCATGGTATTTAGTCGGCTATTTTTTCTTGCATGTGATTTCCTGACACTATTGTAGTATTTGTTCCGGCCCTCTGAAGCATTTTCGCCTAAAGATCCAACCGGAACTAAGGATGAGTTCAAAATTTGCCAGCTGTGAACTAATATTTTGTGGACCGTCGCTTTTACAAAATTTCATAAATTTTTCAACATCCACAGAAGACTGAGAGGAAATAGTAATCGAAATCACATGGAAATTGTGTAAAAGTTTGTAATTGATGAAACGAAACGGGTATTAGAAAAGGCTCTTCGGGCTGTGTTTCTGTCATTACTATTGCCACTACCATTTTGCTTGGGCATGTTTATATGGAGACCCATCTGTTTCCACATCATTTCTTGAATATTCTTTTTTCGAGACGTTACTTCCATTTTGTCAGCCTGCTTAATATGCCACTTTTGAATTTCGAGCCTATATGACACATTCAACACGAATTCAAAAAAACGAATCCAGACACTTGCAAGTCTTGGTGCAAAGTTATCTGAATAAAAATCTGTGGTTTCCAAAAGCTCTTTTGGTTTTACACCACATATTGGGCAGCACTGAGTATATGTCATTCCAGTTAAGGCGTTAAGCACCTTGCCATCAATTAGAGTCATTTGTGTGGCATATTTTATGACAATTTTTTTATCCCCTTTTTATAGAAATGGTCCTTTAAAGTGTGGAGATGAGAATATCACAAACTTTTTTTCGAATAATATTTTAGCCTGGTTTTCCTTTGCATACTCAAATTTCAAAGGCCGGGAGAACCTAACAGACTGTGGAGCTCCTTTTTGGAACTCCATAATTCTTTCGGCTGTATGGTCTAGAATATTTTGCATTGAAACGTGTGCACAACTTTCAGAAATGTGTATTTGGGGTGGGCTGCAAACCGTTTTCATTTACAGGATGGCTGAGTACGTTGGAAAACTATCGCATCCATGCAATTTGTTTAGCTCTTAGATGTTAATGTACTGCTGTTTGGTCAGTCCATTTTCCAATAAAAAGAAAGCCAGAGCTTCTTTCGAAGTAATTGGTGTGACTTCATTTGGAAACAATTTTTTTTTTTTTTTCGATCCGAGCAGTCTTCATCTCTTAAGACTTTCAGAAGTGTGGCCAATTCATTCTGTTTGGCTTTCTTTGGAGAAACTGAAGCCGCGTGAAGCAAATGAGGCGTGGAAAAAATACTATCGGATGAAGGGTCACATGCTAACTTTCTTTTTAGCCGCTCTCCAGCATCTGAATAGTTTAACTTCGGTCTACTCATTGATTGATGAAACTCTGAATGTTTGCCATAAAACCCACATGATAAGTGCACCATCAAGGCGCTTGTTGTTGTCCCGAACTTCCAGCAACGTCAAGCGGCTAAACTCATATTCGTCTGCAACATGTCAATTTATTCAAAAAGAGGCAAAAAAGGGGCCAAGGAAACTTAGTAATCCCGAATATATAAACATCAAACTTGAACATACAGTTTTTAGTTGCGCGGTGAAGCGCGCTGAGAACAAGTAATATACCACGAAACACGACCACAGTTGCTAAATTTCACATGTAAAAAGACGCCAACAACAATTGCACAAACACTGCTAAATATTCGCAATCTTCAGAAACTAACACTGAACATTTATTTTAAATAACTTTGCTTACACTTTCCATGTTCACAATTTTGTTTTTCTTTAAACAATCAGTCTCAAAACAATGACAAAGCTCAATAAATTTTACGGTTGCATACCGATAATTCATGCTTGAATTGAAGCAGCAAGCTTTAGTTGCGCGCCAAAGTTAAATGGCTAATTTGAAATTTAAAAAAAAACGTATTTTCTTATCTAATACTATTTCAATATTATTTGAGTTTTGGAAACATAAAAAAATTATTTTATACCAAATAATCCGACTTTCTGACCATAGTGCACTAGGCAGACACAAAATGTGCCGGAATATACCATAAACCTTCGGGACAGGTTAGGTATGTACATACAAGGGTATAAAAGTTTGCAGGTCGTTATGGAAGAGCGGGAAACCTTGGTGGTGTGCAAATGAATTACAAAGCGCAGAATATTTTGCTTTAAAACGGTAATTTTTTTACAGAAAGTGGCATTTCACATATGATTTGAGCGGGTAATAAGGTACTTTAAATTGAAAATTCTCAAACTAGATTAACAGTGGCGATCCCCATCAGAAGCCAAGTCACGCCCAATAGCGTATTCGCCGAGGATCAAAACACCCTCCTCACTCCTCACTGCTCTTTTCCGCATCCTGCTGTTCACCCGGTAGAGTGCTTAGAAAATATGCTTTTGCGGCTCATATTTTTTCGGTGTTTGTGAATCTTTCCGAAACTTGTGGGACATACATATATTACAAACATGAAGCGATTTGTTTTCTTGGTGTAAGTTTTAAGTAAAGTTCTTATGTTGTGGATTGGAAAATAATTATCCTTTAAAATTCGTCTTCTTTAATTATAGCAATTATGGAATAATTATATTTCGTCATTATTCCAAGTGGTCGTAGTAGTGTTTTCATCATTTTGTCTAGGAGTTCTTCCATAATTATGTAGGTTATTATTGGTGACGCTGGTGATGCCAAAGGCATTCCTTTTAGTTGTATGTATATGTTGTCCTTCTAATTAAAATAACTGTTGTATGCAAAAACGTACATTGGAGTGTTGTCAAAGTTTGTAGTCAGATCTATGTCGATTTGGTTATCCCTATATACATTTTTTCATTGCTCCCGTTGCATGCTATTTAATAAACTATATTGATCTTGTCCATTGTATCAAACTTGCTTTTTGTCCTGTTGAATATACTCCGTAGCGTGTTGTTGGGTTTGTGTGCTATCTGTATTTGTTCTGTGTCATAGAAATCCGAGTTTCCTAATCTTTACGACAGTTGTTCTCTATTTGTGTTCTTGTTGTGAGTTGTAAGAAATGTACTTATGGTATAGTTTGGAAAATCCTTCAAAATTCGTCTTATTTCTTCCTTTGTTTCTTCATGAAAAATTGGGTCCGACATGTTTAGCATCCGTTGTATACAACCTCTTGCTGCATTCATTATCATCGACTTCGTATGTTTGAAATTGAAGTTGATGATTCGTCATGATGCTGTTGGTTTTTGTACAATTTTAATTTAAGCTCGTTTTCTCGTCTGTGTATTGATGAGTCTAGATATGTCAAAACTGCAGAGTTTTTTTTTCTCGAAGGACCAAAATGATCCATTCGGCTCGAAGGATCAAAATGAATAGTTTAGAACCACAACTAAAAAACCAAATCTTCATTCGTTAAATGCAAAATATGAACTGATTTTATTTTCAAAAGTGCGGAGTTAATATAGGAAATCTCTAGGAGGTAGCAATTGTTCTTAGAAGATCTTATTCTGGTACGACTCAAACCCACGTATTTGGGGGTTGAAAGATTATTAATATTTTGGGATTTTTGACATCCTGGCGTTGTTATCTTTTGGCTTAGTATAAAATTATAAAATTTTATTTTTTTCTCGCGATTAAACACTATTTTATAACTTTTAAACTCATTATCGGTTTAATTAAAATTTTTGCATCCGAATTTGATTTTCATTTCGCGAATTCTTGCAGTCGCTTGAGTTTAAATAAACATAAATTAAAGCCTTATACTTGCTTCGGCGGTGTTGTTGTTTTGCTTATCTCTTTTGCTTTTGTGTCTTTACCGTTGTAGCTAATTCTCGCATCCGAGAATAATGTCACATCCGATGATGTAATAGCCTATATTCGGAAGAAAGTTAACGTCTTGAATATTGCCGTGGAAAAGTTTAAATTTTCTTATTGATGGCCTTCTAGGCTTATCTTTATCCCAAGTCAATCCTGTCTTAAATTCTAATGGAAAATCGTTAGATCTTATTTTTGTATCGGATTCTTCTTATTGCGATGTTTCTAGGATCGAACCTTTTGTTCTTCCCGAAGACAAATTTCATCCAACGTTAAATTTAAAAATTGATCTACCCTCACTATCACCATAACTGGATTCAAATGAGTTACTTCTAACTAGGTATTTTCGTAAGACTGACTTTGCCAGCCTTAATAAAAACATTATTACTACCGATTGGTCTTATCTGTACAATTGTAGATATAAACTCAGCTGTTCGTTTTTACTATGATACCTCTTGGTAGGCTGGAGCGGCTTAACAAACCTCCCTGGTTCTCTCGTGAGTTATCCAATTTGGAAAATGTAAAGACTAGATATTAAAAGAAGTTTAAAAAAACACGTCGTTCATCAGATTATGCTCTGTATACAGTCGCTCGTTCAAAATTTATGATGCCTAATACACAATGCTATAAGAATTATCTTCAGCGGTGTCAGCTTCAGTTTTCTTCTGACCCCAAAAAATTTTATAATTTTGTTAATTCTAAACGTAAGCCCTCTGTGCACCCATCTTTTTTGTCTTTTCAAAATAAAAAAATGAGCACTGATCAGGCAATTGCCGATTTGTTTGCAAATCTTTTCAAAACAAATTATTCCTCAATGGAATATCAAGCAAGTCCGTATCCTTATCATTTAAAAAAGGCTAATTGTATTTTTAATCCCGTAATTGATGAAAGTTCTCTTCTTAGTGAACTTAAACTGGTTAAACCTGTTTGTTCTCCGGGGCCAGATTGTCTACTTGGATGTGTACTCAGGTTCTGTGCAAACGCATTCTGTAAACCCATTTTAAAATTGTTTTTATTGTCTGTCGAATCTTCCTCTTTTCCATCTATTTGGAAGGAGTCGTATATCATTCCTCTGCATAAAAATGGCAAAAAGTCCGAAGCCTCTAACTATAGGGGTATCTCAAAATTGTCCGCTATTCCGAAAGCTTTTGAGAAAATTATAACTTTTCAATTGCAACATTTTTGCAGTTCTATTATTTCGCCATCCCAACATTGGCTTGTGAAACGTAGATCTACAACCACGAACCTTTTAGAATATACATCTATAATTATCAAGGGGTTCAAAAATGCTAAACACACTGATTTCAAATACACTGAATTCAGCAAAGCCTTTGATTCTTCGAATCATACTTTATTACTTTCTAAACTGAACGACATTGGGTTTCCACCTCTTTTCCTTTCTTGGGTTCGAGAATATTTTCCTTTCTTGGGTTCGAGAATATTTGACAAATAGAAAACAGAAGGTACTTTTTAAGTCTTCTTTTTCCTATTCCATTCCTGTGACATATCGTGTACCTCAAGGTATTCATCTTGGCCTCCTGCTTTTCACTTCATTTATTAACGATCTTCCATCAGTCATTATTCATACGCGTGTGCTTATGTATGCTGTCGATGTTAAGCTTTGTCTTACTTATAAAGATATAGATTCATTTAGTCGGCTACAAGCTGATCTTAAAAGCTTTCAATCCTAGTGCCAGTTTAATTCACTAAATCTTAACACTACCAAATGTAATGTAATGACTTTTTTTCATAACTCTCCTCAACTGGTCACTTATTTTCTAAACAATAGTCCATTAGAACGTCTAAATAATATGAATGATTTTGGCGTAATTATGGACTATAAGTTAAATTTTAACACCAATATTTCCACCACGGTCGCAAAGGCCATGAGTGTCCTGGGTTTCATTACAAGATGGTCAAAAGAGTTTGATGACCCCTATACAACTAAAGTTCTTTTAACTTCGCTTGTCCGTCCTATTTTAGAGTATGGATCTTGCATTTGGTCACCTCAATATGAGTCGCACCAGATTCGACTTGAATCCGTTCAAAAGCAGTTCTTGCTATTTGCTCTTCGTGGCTTAAGCTGGGATCGCAATGTCAATTTGCCTTCGTATTCTAGTAGACTTCTCTTGATTAACCTTCCTTCCCTAACTAACCGTAGAATTTTGCTTGGTGTTATTTTTATGCACAAGCTCCTAATTGGTGATATCGACTCGCCTGAGTTATTAGCTCAGGTAAATCTGTCGGTACCATGTAGACGGAGTAAACATCCTTTAATACCTTTATCCCTTAGTCGTTGTTCTAACTATGCCCTGCATAACCATTTTAGGGTCCTCTGCTCTGATAACAACCTTCTATTCCCTGTAATTGGTTCAGAGTTTTCTATTAATATGATTAAAACTTCTATCCTATCCCATTTAGTTAATAGAAAAGCTTCTGCTCTCTGACGTGACGGTCGTGTTTTTGCTTAGCTCCTGAGTTTTATTAATATATATTGTTTTCTCCCAATTTTTAATTGTGCCTAGTTTGTTTTCGTTTTCGCTGGTGTCGTTTGCTTGAAACCCTTCTGTTTTATTTGCATAATTTTTGTTTTTTTCTTTTTTGTGATTAGTGTTTGGTGCATCTAAATTGTTTTTATTTTTTTCTTATTGTTCTCTCTCGTCATTGCTTCTGCAGTTGCTCCCCTCATCGCCCCCATCATACCATCAGTGCTAGTGGTTTTGTTGTTCTCTCTGCTTTGTGCTTGTGCTCAGCTTCTCTCCCGCGTAATCACTTTTGTAAGGCCGCCTCTCAAAGCTCGTCTTATAACTGTTCTTGCACTCTCTCTTGTGCTGTGTACTCTAGCTGTCTCTTTGTTTTATTTGTAATTATTGATTTTTTATCGATAATTATCTTTCTGCTGTTTATTTAAATTTTTATATATATTTTTTTTTTGTTCTTTTTTTTTTTGCCTTGTGTTTATTTTGGCTTTTCAATGGCTTGTTGTCTACCCAATTGCAAGCATTCTGATCGTTTTGACGATCAGTATAGAGCAATATCGTGTTGGCTTTGCGATAATCTTATTCACTTAAAATATGCTGGCCTCAACGGCCGTGATTACGACAAATTTTCTGGTTTGTCTGTGTCTAAGCCTGAGCTTGGCTTAATGCGCTGGACTTGCCCATCTTGTGCCAGCCAGCAGCTTGATTTTAGCCGAATGTACAGGGATCTTCGTTTAAAGTTTCTTTCTCTAAATAAAATGGCCAAACAGCTGTCTGAGTGTGATGTGTGATGAGTGTGATGAGTGTGACTCTAGCATACATTTATTGTCGCAATTCAAGTTTGGTCCACCTTCTAAGGAATTGCCCAAGAAATGTACCCTTGAGTTGCCTCATAAGCAGTCGCCCGTACTTTCTATTACATCTTCTCCCATTTTACTTTCGCCTACACCATCTTCTTGTCCCTCTTTATGCTCTTCTTTTCAGATTGATGTACCCACTACAAGCCCTGGTGTACCTCAATCTATCCCTCACGGGAACTCTGATCAATTACTGGATCATGCTGGCTTTCAATCACTTGCGGATCCCAATGCTCCTCCGCCTCCACTAACTGTAGTGCCTCATCGTAAACAATTATTTATCTCTAGGCTTACTCCAGATACTTCTGAATCGTCTGTGGCAGCTTACATTGGTAATATATGCCCTGCTAAGGTTTTAATTCAAAAGTTTAAGTTTTCTAGGCCTCGCGAAATCTCCTCTTTTAAAATTACTGTACCAAATGAGTATTTCTCAGCTATGGTTGACCCTAACTTTTGGCCAGAGGGCCTAGTTGTACATGAATTTGCGCCCAATAAGAGCTCCCGCCCTTTGCCTGTCCACCTTCCTAATGTATCTTCTGCTTCAAAAAACTAATAACGTCTAGTCTTTGCATTCACTATCAAAATGTAAGAGGACTTCTTACCAAGCTCTCTAAATTATTCTGTGATAGCTTAACCTTTTCGGCTGACATATTAGCTTTCTCTGAAACTTGGCTTAATTCCTCTGTTTTCGATAATGAAATTCTTTCTAATAACTTTATTTCTTATGGGCTTGATCGTGTTGGTCGTCGTGGCGGTGGAGTACTCATTGCTGTCAACTCGAATCTGTGTTCAAGTGTTGTGCCGATTGATCTCCCCTTAGGTGTTGAGTTTATTTGCGTCGAAGTTACATGTTCTAACTTTAGCTTATATATCTCTTGTTCATATATTCCTCCAACTTCTGATATCATGATCTACATGCACCATGCTGATGCTTTGCGAACTATTTTTAGTCGTCTTAAAGATCGTGATTTTTTTATAGCTTTAGGTGATTTTAACTTGCCTAATGTTTCTTGGCTTGCTGATGATAATCTATCTTTCTTAATTCCTTCACCTCAACATGTTTTTCTTGATAGCCTACTTGAATGTCCGCTATATCAGTTGAATTCTTTTCTTAACTCTTCTAAAAGAATCCTCGATCTTGTTTTTGTCTCTGATCCCACTGTTAGTGCTGTATCACAAACACAGCCCCTAGTGAAGCCTGAAGATACTTATCACCCTACCATTGAAATTACTATTTCTTACAATTCCGTTAATAATTCATTCAATAACATCTCAAATTCTCGTCGCAGATGTTTTCGTAAAACAAATTTCAATCTTCTTAACAGCCTTATTTTCTCTTTTGATTGGTCATTTCTATTTGAGTGCTGTGATATAGATTGTGCAGTAAATTTTTTCTACTCTGCTCTTAATTCTCTAATTGATAAATGCGTTCCTTATGTGAATGTCTCTACCGTCTCCAGTGCGCCAGTCTGGTTCACACGTAGGCTCTCTAATCTCCGTAACATTAAATCGAGATATTTTAAAAGATTTAAAAAAACTGGTTCGCGACTTGACTATGCAAATTATTGTGTAGCCAAATCTCAATTTTGTCTTTTAAATACTCAATGCTACAATAATTATATCGTTCGCTGTAAGGTTGAATTTTATAAGAACCCCAAAAGATTTTGTAACTTTGTTAATTCCAAAAGACGCTCTAATTTACTACCTTCCACCTTCAGACTTAATGACCAGACTGCTAATTGTGATTCAGATATTGCAGATCTGTTTGCTAAATTCTTTCAGTCGACTTATTCTTCTACTGCTTCGGATCCCACACCTTATCCCTTCACAATTCCACATTTAAATTGTATGTTTTTTCCTAATATTACTGAAGACTGTATTATCTCTAGCTTGTCATCTATGACGTCTTCCTTCGTACCCGGGCCTGATAATATACCTAGTTGCATCCTTAAAATGTGTTCGATTTCCCTATCTAAGCCTTTATCTCGGTTATTCTTTATATCGAGTGAGACTTGTCGCTTCCCTGATATTTGGAAGGAGTCTTTTATTATTCCGCTTTTTAAAAAGGGTAACAAATCGGATATTTCTAACTACCGTGGCATTGCCAAACTTTCGGCAATACCTAAGCTGTTTGAGAAAATTATTACGTCTTCCCTTCAACACCTATCCAGATCCGCTATTTCTGCTTGTCAGCATGGCTTCATGAAAGGTCGTTCGTCGCTTACCAACCTTTTAGAATTGACTACCCTTGTACAATGGCTTCCGTAAAAAGTGTCAAACTGATGTTATTTATACTGACTTTAGTAAGGCTTTCGATACGGTTGATCATTCCTTGCTTCTCATGAAACTTAACATCATGGGTTTTTCCCCGAAACTATTGGCTTGGTTAAAGTCGTATCTTATTGGCAGAACTCAAAAGGTGTCTTTTCGTTCCTCGATATCTAAAACTGTCCGAGTTACGTCAGGTGTCCCCCAAGGCAGTCATCTGGGCCCACTGTTATTTACCTTGTTTATAAACGATTTGCCTTTGGCCTTGGCTCATTCACGCGTGCTCATGTTTGCGGATGACGTCAAGATTTGTTATTCATATAATGATCCTTCTTTCCAACAGTACTTGCAATCAGATCTCGATGCGTTCTGTGTTTGGTGTCACGTTAATAAATTACACATTAATACCACTAAATGCTCTTTTATGACTTTCAGTCGTTTGTCGCCGTTCCTAGCTCATTACTCTATTAAGTCTGTTCTGTTAGATTGTGTACCATCAATTAAAGACTTAGGCGTTATGTTTGACCCAAAACTTTCTTTTAATATTCATATATCTTCAATTGTTAATAGAGCATGCAGTCTTCTTGGCTTCATTAAACGTTGGGCCAAAGAATTTGATGATCCATATGTGACAAAGGTTTTATACACTTCGTTAGTTCGCCCTACTCTAGAATATTGCTCACCAGTGTGGAACCCTCGATATGATGTTCACCAGCGTAGTATTGAATCGGTACAGAAGCAATTCCTTAAGTTAGCGTTACGCGGTCTTCATTGGGACCCGAATCTTCGCCTACCTTTTTATTCTGACAGACTTCTTCTTATTAATCTTCCTTCACTTTACAACCGTAGGCTCGTATATGGGATTCTCTTTCTAAAGTAGTCAACGGCGAAGTCTGTTCTACCAATTTACTAGATACGCTATATTTTTGTGTTCCCTCACGTCGGACCAGAAACTTTTTTCCTCTTCACCTTAGTAGATGTTTGACTAACTACTCTCTTCACGATCCTTTTCGTGTTCTTTGCCAATCTTTTAACAACCTTTCTCACCTTATTTCTCCTCATCTATCTGTCACTTCTCTTCGCGCTATACTTTTTATTTATCTACAGCGTAACCACTGAAAGTATTCTGGACTGGATATTGGATTGGCTGCAACTCATCCCTGACCACATTGGCTGTTATCTGCTTGGGCTAGCGCGTAACAGGCTTTGTCCTGGTGTCCTAGGGGCCACTTGAACGTACTGCGCATATTATCGTCCGCTAATGGAAGTGTTGTTCCACAACGTGAGTGGCTGATTGTAATTCTAGTCATATGCTAGGTTAGTTGATGTTTGTATATGGCATTAATGATTGTAACTGGCTCCCTATTCTTTCCAGTTGTGCAGAATGTTTCACTATGTTTGCTTTTACTGGATTTCTTACTATGTTTACTATGTTACTATGTTACTAATATCTCCTACTAGCTGTGTTCAACTCTGACTGGAGGCTATGATGAGCTACTACGAGAAACTTGAAAAACTTTCAAAAAACTTCCCATCATTTGTAATAGAAAAACTTAATGAATTATCCAAAAAACCAGAGGGCCGGGGCTAACTTTGACCACGTCAAAATTTGTATACCCTTGCAAGTTTTTTAGTAACTCTTTTATCTAAACTAACTGTTTTATTTAAAAAGGGTAATGTTTGCGAAATAACGGCCTTCAATCTTAGCATAGGATATAACGAACTTTTTGATGAAAGTCACTGTTTTCCACCGATCGTTTCTATGGAAGCTATGTGATATAGTTACCCGATCTTTACCAAACTCAGTACAGTCATTAACAGGTATTTAACTATCAAATGTTTAATGTGAAAGCAATCGCATTAAAAGTAACGAAGTTCTTGACAAAAGTCACTGTGTCCGACCGATCCTTCCTATGGGAGGTATATGATATAGTCAATCGATCTTGATCAAATTTGGCACAATTGTTTATAGGTGTCACCAATATTAAATTTCATGACGATAGCTCAGAAAATAGCGAAGTTATTCAGAAAAGTCACTGTTCGTGACTTTGCCGTTTGTATGGGAGCTATATGATATAGTGGTCCGATCCGGCTGAATCTGAGATATACAACGCCTGCAGTATATACAAGCCTACGTGCAAAATTTCAGCTCTGTAGCTCTTACGGTCTCGGAGGAGTTCGCGCTGATCCAGACGGACGGACGGACGGACATGGCTATTTGAACTCGTCTCGTGCTGATCAAGAATATATATACTTTCTAAGATGCTTCGTTCTATGCGTTGCACACTTCTGACCAAAATTAATATACCCTTTTTGCAAGGGTATAAAAATTTTGTCTTCTGCACTAGCTGTGCAAACTGATCTGGGGCTCTTATTTATAATTTATGATTAGTTTTCTGTCAATAAAATTACCCTACAAAGAATATATATCATTTAACTCAGTACCTGTCCATTTGCCTTTTAGTACTAATGCTTCGGACAACTAGTCCTTTATTTTTGTTATTTCCACTTTCATTTGGCTTGTTTTTAAAATGTTAGCGTTCAACCTGCCATGAATAATGTCTATTAAAAGATTTATAATTCCTGACTGAACTTTTTCACATTCATGAAACATGGAACTAAATTGCCTTACAATCATGAAGAACCGGATGAATTGTCTATATATGTACATAATAGCGCTCTATTAGTAATTTTGTGATATTTGTTTCCTGTTGTTCATGTTGCGAAAGTTATAAATTATTTCATCTATAGTTGTCTTTAGAATGTTTGCCGTGGAGTCTACTATCAATGTCTGCTTTTCTTCTAGATGTTTTAAGTTTTGCTGATTTGTCAGTAAACTTTTCATGTTTTCTTTCATCTGTACTCTACACAATTGATGACAATTCTCATCTTTGAATAGATTTTCGGTTTTTCTCCTATAACCCTTTTTAAACGATACATGACCGACTTTACTCCGGCTTCCGAAATGAGGTCCTGCCGAAGGGCTAAAATGCCAGCTTATCTGTTCTCATTCTAGGACAGGAGCAATTTCCTAGCCTAGCTTGACAACCGATGCCTTCCACAAACCTTCAAAATGCTGCACGGAAGGCATCGGTTGTCAAGTCACTAACAACTTCTAAATTAATTGCCTTTTTAGCATTCTTAGACTCATTGACGGTTTATCTCTTTTTTTAATACCAATAAATCTTAGTACATATGCCGTTATTCTGACCAGCTTATTCATACAGGAATACTTTTCAATTAGTTCTTGTATAATACTGTTTTAACGAGACTCGCCTTTGTGGGACAAAGTAACGCCACGCGTGGCCGAGCGGTTGGTTTACGGTCTGGCGTCCGATCGTCAGGCCGCATTTAAATCGGCAGAATCGCAAAGAAAACAGAGATGGTTATTTTTTTTCGTTTATTCAATGCGATTCTTTTTTTATTGCCTCGGTGGAGGCGAAAATTTTTAAGCCCTGATTCTTTCTCTGTTTCTTATCTTCCGTTTGTCGCGCTAGCTCAAAAATACACTATCCCTCCATGTGGCGCCATTTTTAGTGTGCCCAGACGTATAAAGTGTGGCCGCTACTTAATGTGGACAGTTTGCCTAGTACCCGAGTTGCCACCCAGACCGTCTACGTTACATTACCCCCTCCTTTGACTCGAGGCTCCTGCCCGAGTCCCATTTATCACCCACAATTGATTTTGCAGCTAGCCAAGATTCCGTAGGGACAGGAGCTGGTATGCTAAACAGTAAATTGTTGTTCAGACTAAGTTCTTTTCCCAAAGTTAACACTGCGGGCGAATAACCGGAGTTTTAGTGAACCGCTGACCTGTAGGCCAATAACGCCATGGGCATCAGCTCATCCTAATCGTGCTGGCTGGTAGATACAAACTTCGCCAAGTAATTTAGCAACGTGCGATTAAAGCGTTCCACCATGCCGTCTGATTGTGGGTGCAGCGCCGTGGTACGTGTTTTTTCAAAAGCCATCAGCCGCATGCAGGTTTGAAAGACCCCTGCCTCGAAGTTGCGTCCTTGATCAGAGAGTCAGACAAATGGAACGCCGAATCAACAGAAGACTTCTTGTACCAATGCACGAACTACAGTTTCGGTTGTCTGATGCGGTATGGCTGCACATTCCGGCCACTTGGTGAAATAATCTATAACGACCGCGACGTAGCGGTTCCCACGTGGCGTACTTGGTAGAGGGCCTAGAATGTCAATCGATAGACGATCGAAAGGGGCTCCAATCGGGCTTGGTTGTAGGAGACCGACGGTTCTTCGAGGTGGTCCTTTGCGTGCACTGCAGATGGGTTATATCGGCACTTTGGCCGATCCAGTAAAATCTATTCTTCGCTTTGGCTAAGGTCTTCTTAGTACCGAAGTGACCTCCAGCCGGTGAATCGTGCACACCTCGTATTGCAATATCTACCAGTGATCGGGGCACAAAGGCTACCGACATGTTCTCCGAGTTTCCTGTGCTAATCACCCCTATTTCATCAAAGGATAATCGGTCGTAGAGATGCCAAATGGCTCTTATTTCGGAACTCTCACTCCACAATGTACTCTGTCGTTCGGACTTGTTCATCTTATCGCGCACTTTACAGAAACAGCAGTAAACAGCACGGCCACTCCATTTTTTTGTTCGACTCTCTCGAATGTGGGACAGTCGATACAACGTTGGCGAAAGAGGGCGTCGGCGTTACCATGTTGTGTACCATTTCGATGCTGAATCCGCATGTCGTACTGTTGCAGACGTTCTATGCAACGTGCCATCTGAGTTTCTGGTTCTTTGAAGTTGTACAACCACTGTAAAGATTCATGGTCAGTCCGTACGAGAAGCGGACGGCCATACAAATAATGATGAAAGTGTTTAGTGGCCCGGACTACGGCGAGGAGCTCTCGACGTGTTACACAATAGTTTTTGGAGCGCCGTTCCCGCCCCAGAATTCGAGGCGTTTGTGTCCAGAATGAGTTGACTGGTGTCATTAGGAAACGCCAAATTGGGGGCTGTCGTTAAACACTACTTCCAGGTGTCACACTATAGTAAGTGTCCCATTCAAAGCGTCGGAGTGTCTCGGTCAGCTGGTGGAGCGGTCGAGCGATAGTAGCGAAGTTGGGGATAAACTTGCGGTAGTATGAGCAAAGACCCATAAACGATCGCACTTCCTTGGTATTTCAAGGTGTACGCCAGCTCAGAACTTTATCAATCTTGTTGGGACACGCCTGCAGCCCATCACGACTCAAGATATGGCGTAGGTAACTAACTTGTTTCGTGAAAAAGTTGCACTTTTTCAGACTAAATTTAAGGCCAGCCCCTACCAGTCGTTCAAACACGTCCTGCAGGTGTGTAAGGTGACCCTCGGTTGTACGAAAGTAAACAATCACTTCATCGAGTCGAAAAGTCCATCATCGCAAGTGAAAGCTGTCTTTGGTTGAGAGGGCTCGTCCATCCGCACCTGCCAGTATCCGCTTTGTAAGGTCCATGTCGTGTCGTTCATTTTGGGCAGCGGGCAGGGTATGAGTCCTTGACGGTTATTTTATTCACGCGCCTATAATCCAAACTCGTGTCGCTCCATCTTTCTTTTTGACTAGCACCACCGGCGACGACCACGGACTGACGGCCGGGAAAATTATGCCTCTGTTCTCCATGTCAGCAACCATTTGCTGCACGTTAGTTTTGCGCGCGAGAGGTATTCTTCGAGCCATTTGTTTAAAAGGGCCTGCCGGCCCAGTATCAATGTGGTGAGAGGCTAAGTTGGTTCGACCAGTCTCGTCGTCGTTTCGGGAAAAAATAGACCGATAGCGATTCAAAATTTCTTTTAGCATTACTTTTTTTGTAAGCGGCAGATCCACATCCCCGAATCGGTCCCATAGATAGCATCTTCGCAACTGTCTACCGTTTCTAAGTTGCCTAAAACTAGTGTGGGTGGCAGCGTTCTCTCGTGTGCGCTTAAATTCCATATCCTGGCAGAGAATCGGCCAGATACTGCTTGGATGACGCCGGTGCTTAGGATCATATCGTCAGCTCAGTGTAGCCATCTTCCTTCAGTAAGTTTGACACTTCCGGCTTTGCCGTCGCACATTGCAACCTGACATGCGTGTCCGAGCATGGCGCCAAACATACGGGAGTCATCAAGTATAACGCATTTCGTGGCGTTTCGGAGGCGCAGAGTCGGGAATGGTAACCAGTGGAATCTTAAGTGCATCTTATCAAAGTCGATTACAACTTTTTGTTCTAGCCAAAAATCAGTACCCAGCAGTATAGGCGTTGCGTCGTTCAACACGACAAATCGATGAATTAGGGGCTTGTGCAGCATTTGCAACTCTACCATTAATACTTGAGTAGCGGTGAGTGGCGACGACGCCATACCATACATGGTTATCTGACACCGAGACTGCCGCGCCGGTATCAACCACTACTGGCAATGGCCTCTGCTGAAAGAAAATAATACATTGTAAGCTCTCTCTAACATTTGGTATGGGTGAATACAAAGCTTGGATAGGATTCCCCGTCTCACGTCGGCCATTTAAGATAGCAGCATCTTTCCTGTTTACTTCGGGAGGGCGCATATATTTGTTAGGACGGCGACCATAGGTTCACGAAACAATCACGCCTGTACGGTTTCTACGTTTAAGCTAGTGTTCTCGCTTTCAACCGACGGCTCTGTCTACAGTAACTCGTGCAACGGCATAGCCTGCTGCTCTGGTCTGAGGATGGCGCTAATGCTCAAATGTGGCGGACCGCTTAACTCCGTTAACGGTGGACACACTAGAATGGCAAACGTTCCTGTTACTGGTGGTTGAATTTCTGGTCCTTCGACGCTCGATAAGGGCCAGATTATCCTCCTCATCTCGGTCATCTACCAGCGGATTTGGCTTTGCGCTTTCACCGTCATCTAGCACTTCAGTTCGAGATGCCTGGGGACTCGGCGTCGGTGGGCTTCGGATGCGTTCTTTATTGAATTGAGCCTAAGGGCCGCCGGTGCATTCACTGGCGTTGGAGCTAGAATAGCTGTTTCGTTGGGTTGGGGGGTTATCTGCTATTGCCAATGTTGGCCCCGCGAGATTAGCATGCTGCTGTTTTCCGAAGAATGACTTGCTGTTAGCGGTACCTATTTCGTGAGCTGTCCGCGTCCGCGTCTCTGCAGAACAGGCTTACCGTGTGGGCTTGCGCTCGAATTGCTATGTCCAATGCCTCTTGTAGCTGAATCGGTCGACTGCAGATTACTAATTCCTTCCGCTAAAAGCGCCTTGGGCCAGCGTTCCAATGCAAAATCAGGCAATGATTCCCTGGGTCCTTGTATCCGATGACGCAACATTTGACGCATGGTACACAGTGCTGAGTAGGTAAGTGTCGGTTGTGTAGGCAATGTGCCATAAAATGATGAGGCGAGGCCGCGTAGATTTAACACCACTGCCAAACATTTCTCATCCTCTGCCTACTGATAGTAATTCGCCACATTGTCTACCAGTCCCATAAATTCCTTCCAACATCCAGTTCCATCGAAAAACTGCAACAAACTTGGGTTAAATTTCGGGACCGCGGGTGATAGCGTTCACGACGATCCGTTGGCAGTGGAAGCGGCTCGTGTCCTGCGGCAGCGTGTCCTGCCTTGGTTAGGGTAAACCGTCCCACCCGGTGTGTTCCGGCGGCGAAACGGGCCCTGGCACCGCTGTGGGCTTTGCACTTATAAAGCAGCGTTGTAAAGCCTCGCACATTAGGTCGATATTTTTATTTACCGCCTCTACTCTGGCTAGTGTGGATATTACCACTCTTTTATTCACTTTTTCATTCTTATCACAGTGACCCTTAAACTTAAATTCGTCTTTAAATGGTTCCCACTGTAATCCCAAAGCTTTAACTGCTTCTCTCTCATCAATTATTAATACTTTATTATCGCCTGTATCCTTTACCTCTTCAAAAATTTCGGATCTATTCGAAATCCATTTTTTCAAATTCATTCCTGCCTTTTCCAACTCTTTGGAAGCTTGCTGAACTTTGTGTTTGGACTCTTGCAAAGTATCATATCCCATCATTTAATCACCCATGTAAAATTCATCTCGGATAATTTCACTAATCGCCTTTTCCTTACATTTGTTATTTCCTGAGGTACCCTTGTAGCTAAGTAAGGTGCTGATGCAGTACCGTACGTTACTGTTGTCAATTTGTATTTTCTTAATTTTTTCTGTGGTGAATTTTTCCACAAAATATGTAAATATTTTTCATCGTCTTGATCAATGTGTATCTGCCGATACATTTTTTCAATATCTGCATATGCTACGAACTGCCATTTTCACCATTTTAACATTATGTCGAATATGTCCTTTAGAAGCCGTGGCCCGATCCACGTTACGTCATTTAGACTTCTGTTATTTGTTGTTTTCTTGAAGGCGTCAAATACAACTCTTAGTTCAGTTGTCAGACTTGCTTCATTAACGATGGGGCAGATAATTGAAACCCTCATACTTAGTTTCGACGAAATATTCTTTAATGAACTTTTCGTACTCTTCTTTAAGTTTTGGATTTTTCTAAAAGTTTTTCTTTAAGTTAAGAAACCGCGCAGTTGCTTGCTCCTTTGAATCACATAATTCTTTTTCATTCTTAAACGTTTTCCTAAGGCATCAATCCTAGTCGTTTTGTTAAAATTTTCTTCACGTTAGCTTTTATATCAATTTTTATACCATACACCCATAGGGTGAAATGGTATATTAAAGTCGCCAAAATGTATGTAACAGGCAGAAGGAAGCTTTTCCGACCCCATTCTTGATCAGTATCAACAGCCGAGTCGATATAGCCATGTCCGTCTGTCCGTCCATTCATCCGTCTGTCTGTCCGTCCGTATGAACGCCTAGATCTCAGAGACTATAAGAGATAGAGCCACCAAAATTGGTATGTAGGCTCATGTAGTATGTAGAGTGATCGAGTTTATTTCAAAATTTTGCCACGCCCCTTTCCGCCCCCGCAATTCAAAAAAAACGTTTATCTCAAAAACTATTGCAGCTAGAGACACCATATTTGGTATGTATATTTGCTTAGTAAATGCGCTCATTTTGTATAAAGATTTTGCCACGCCCCTTTCCGCCCGCGCAATTAAAAAAAACGTTTATCTCAAAAACTATTGTAGCTAGAGACACCGTATTTGGTATGTATATTTGCTTAGTAAATGCGCACATTTTGTATGTATAAAGATTTTGCGACGCCCCTTTCCGCCCCCGAAATTTGAAAAACTCGACTATCTCCCGTAATTTTTTACCTTGTGGAATCAAATGGGGCACACTTGAATTTGATACTAATACCCAGAAAAATTTGATCAAAATCGGACAAAAAATAGCCAAGTTATGCATATAAACGTTTTCCCATTAGGCCGGAGTTGGGAGTTGGCGGGTGGTGGCGTTAAGGTGCTCATATGCATGAGTGAGTGAGATACTAAGATATGCTTGTAAAAAGCATGTGAACAGAATTTTTTGTAAATAGGCAAATGCATTTGTTATTACAAATTTGAAATATTTGTTTTACTGGTGTATGGTATACCTAAGTCGGCGAGACGACTTACTTACTTCATTTCGTCTGCCTTCATCTGCCACAAGCGATCCATATCTGTAACTTATATTGTTGTTGCTACTATAGACTTGTCTTCTTTTGACTTGGAATATCCAGACATGATCGAACCAATTTGAGTGTTTTGTCGCAGCAAGCCGTTTATCTTGGCATCTCCACTTTTTAAGATATGGGTATACGTCAAATGAACGCTACCAGGCTTTAATAATAAATGTGGGGTCAGCTAGCACGTAACCTTGTAATTTTGACGTATCCACGTTTGCTATTTTTAATGGAATCATTAATTGCGGCAATACAATTCCTTCAACCTTAAGAAGTTCCTTTTCCGAATCACGTGTCATCATTTCAATGATCTTGGGTAATTTTAACATTTGAGCGGCTTCTTCAGGTAAAATAGTGCTCTGCGAATAACTATCAATCAAGCGTCTTAATGTTTCATACTCTCCATTAATTTTTTTAACTTGTATTAGAGCTGTGGCCAATAGTCATTTTTTGGCCGTAACACAAGTATTAACCTTCGCCTGTTTTTTCCCAAAATGAACAAGGGTATGGTGTCCCTTGCTGCACAATGAGCAGACCATTTCATTAGTGCATCTGTTGTTGCTTGAATGCTTCAAGTATCGTGTACACAATTGTACTTTTTTGACTATTTCCATCCTTTCTTTAGATGTTAGCGCTTTAAACTTATATCACAGAAGTTCGTTGTGCCGTTTCGTTTTTTCTTTTCTTTTTTCAATGCACCTAGCGAGCAATATCTTTGCTTCAGGTATTCCATGACATCAGATAGCATTTGAACTTGCCTGGTTTTTCTTATCTGACTCTCATACAATTGTAGAGCCTCTCTGTCATATTTCCGAAGTATGAATTGCGCAAATATTCCGTAAACTTCATCGGAAAAATTTGTTTTAATTTGAATTAAGTGCATTAATTATGTCAATCACTCCTTTTACACTTTTTGCGGATTCATTATTGATAATCGGTAAATTAACGATCCGGCTTAATTGATCGGAAAATACCCTCCGATAATTTTCTCATCGTTTGTCATCATCATTGTGCTTAGTTTGTTTTCGCTTTCGCCGGTGGCCTCAACGGCCGCGACTACGATAAATTTTCTGGTTTGTCTGTGTCTAAGCCTTGTCTTGATTTTTTATCGATAATTATCTTTGCGCTGTGTATTTAAATTTTACTATATATTCTTATATATTTTTTTTCCTAGTTTTTCTTTTGGCTTTTCAATGGCTAGTTGCCTACCTACTTGCAAGCATTCTGATCGTTTTGATGATCAGTATAGAGCTATATCTTGTTGGCTCTGTGATAATCTTATTCACTTAAAATGTGCTGGCCGCGACTACGACAAATTTTCTGGTTTTTCTGTGTCTAAGCCTGAGCTTGGCTTAATGCGCTGGACTTGCCCATCTTGTGCCAGCCAGCAGCTTGATTTTATGATGTATAGGGATCTTCGTTTAAAGTTTCTTTCTTTAAATAAAATGGCCAAACAGCTGTCTAACGAGTGTGACTCTAGCATACATTTACTGTCGCAATTCAAGTTTTTTTTTTCTCATAAGCAGTCGCCAGCAATCTCTATTACATCTTCTTCCATTTTACTTTCACCTACACTATCTTCTTGTCCCTCTTTATGCTCTTCTTTTCAGATTGAAGTACCCATTACAAGCCCTGGTGTACCTCAATCTATCCCTCACGGGAACTCTGATCAATTACAGGATTATGCTGGCTCTCAATCACTTGCGGATCCCAATGCCTCCACTAACTGTAGTGCTTCATCGCAAACAATTATTTGCTCCAGATACTTCTGAGTCGTCTGTGGCAGCTTGGATTGGTAATATATGCCCTGCTAAGGTTTTAATTCAAAAGTTTAAGTTTTCTAGGCCTCGCGAAATCTCCTCTTTTAAAATTACAGTGCCAAATGAGTATTTCTCAGCTATGGTTGACCCTAACTTTTGGCCAGAGGGCATAGTTGCACATGAGTTTGCGCCCAATAGTGCTCCCGTCCTTTGCCTGTCCACCTTCCTAATGTATCTTCTGCTTCAAAAAACTAATAACGTCTAGTCTTTGCATTCATTATCAAAATGTCAGAGGACTTCTTACCAAGCTCTCGAAACTGTTCTGTGATAGCCAAACCTTTTCGGCTGACATATTAGCTTTCTCTGAAACTTGCCTCAACTCCACTGTTTTGGATAATGAAATGCTTTCTAATAATTTAATTTCTTATAGACTTGATCGTGTTGGTCGTCGTGGCGGTGGAGTACTCATTGCTGTCAACGCGAATCTGTGTTCGAATGTTGTGCCGATTGATCTCCCCTTAGGTGTTGAGTTCATTTGTGTCGAAGTTATATGTTGTAACTTTAGCTTATAGATCTCTTGTTCATATATTCCTCCAGCTTTTAATATCATAATCTACATGCACCATGCTGATGCTTTGCAAACTATTTTTAGTCGTCTTAATGATCGTGATTTTCTTATAGTTTTAGGTGATTTTAACTTGCCTAATATTTCTTGGCTTGTTGATGACAATCTTTTTTAATTCCTTCATCTCAATATGTTATCCTTGATAGCTCACTTGAATGTCCGCTATATCAATTGAATTCTTTTCTTAACTCTTCTAAAAGAATCCTTGATCTTGTTTTTGTCTCGGATCCCAATGTTAGTGCTGTATCACAAACACAGCCCCTAGTGAAGCTTCGGATCCCACACTCTATCCTTTCTAAATTCCACATTTAAATTGTTTGTTTTTTCCTAGTATTACTGAAGACTGTATTATCTCTAGCTTGTCATCTATGACGTCTTCCTTCGTACCCGGGATTGATAATATACCTAGTTGCATCCTTAAAATGTGTTCGATTTCCCTATCTAAGCCTTTATCTCGGTTATTCTTTATATCGAGTGAGACTTGTAGCTTTCCTGATATTTGGAAGGAGTCTTTGATTATTCCGCTTTTTAAAAAGGGTAACAAATCGGATATTTCTAACTACCGTGGCATTGCCAAACTTTCGGCAATACCTAAGCTGTTTGAGAAAATTATTACGTCTTCCCTTCAACACCTATCCAGATCCGCTATTTCTGCTTGTCAGCATGGCTTCATGAAAGGTCGTTCGTCGCTTACCAACCTTTTAGAATTGACTACCCTTGTACACCATGGCTTCCGTAAAAAGTGTCAAACTGATGTTATTTATACTGACTTTAGTAAGACTTTCGATACGGTTGATCATTCTATGCTTCTCATGAAACTTAACATCATGGGTTTTTCCCCGAAACTATTGGCTTGGTTAAAGTCGTATCTTATTGGCAGAACCCAAAAGGTGTCTTTTCGTTCCTCGATATCTAAAACTGTTTTAGTTACGTCAGGTGTCTCCCAAGGGAGTCATCGGGGCCCACTGTTTTTTACCTTGTTTATGATTTGCCTTTGGCCTTGGCTCATTCACGAGTGCTCATGTTTGCGGATGACGTCAAGATTTGTTATTCATATAATGATCCTTCTTTCCAACAGTACTTGCAATCAGCTCTCGATGCGTTCTGTGATTGGTGCCACGTTAATAAATTACACCTTAATGCCTCTAAGTGCTCTTTTATGACTTTCAGTCGTTTGTATCCGTTCCTAGCTCATTACTCTATTAAGTCTGTTCTGTTAGATTCATCATTCAAAGACTTAGGCGTTATGTTTGACCCAAAACTTTCATTTAATGTTCATATATCTTCAATTGTCAATAGAGCATGCCGTCGTCTTGGCTTCATTAAACGTTAACCAAAGAATTTGATGATCCATATGTGACAAAGGTTTTATACACTTTGTTAGTTCGCCCTACTCTAGAATATTGCTCGCCAATATAGAACCCTCAATATGATGTTCACCAGCGTAGTATTGAATCGGTACAGAAGCAATTCCTTGAGTTCGCGTTACGTGGTCTTGATTGGGACCCGAGTCTTCGCCTACCTTCTGATTCTGACAGACTTCTTCTTCTTAATCTTCCTTCACTTTTCAACCGTAGGCTCATATTTGGCATTTTCTTTCTCCATAAACTAGTCAACGGCAAAGTCATTTCTACTAATTTACTAGATACGCTATATTTTTGTGTTCCGTCACGTCGAACCAAAAACTTTTATCCTATTCACCTTAGTAGATGTCTGACTAACTATTCTCTTCACGATCCTTTTCTTGTTCTTTGCCAATCTTTTAACAACCTTTCTGACCTTATTTCTCCTCATCTTTCTCTCACTTCTCATCGCGCTATACTTTTTTATTATCTACAGCGAAATCACTGAAAATATTCTGGACTTGGATTGGCTGCAATCAGCCCTGACCACATTGGCTGTGAACCTGGCACCTTGTTGCAAATAAAACACCTCCACCCGGTCGGGGATATTGAGTTGTGATAAAGCTAAGCTACTTTTGTGTATTAATTATTATTTGTATTTTAGCTTAAGCTTTTTCGTCGACTGCTGTGTTAGTTGACGTAAATAAATTAATAATTAAATTATTTAACTTAAGAGTCAGACTTAAATCCTCCCTTTTTTCAATCAATTCCGCAAACAATTTCACAAACAGGTCCCATTCTCTAGGCTCCAGAAAATGTGGGTGTCGTATTTTTAGCAATACCGGCAGTTCGTATAAATATGATTGAAAGTCCTAAACTGTATTATTCCTTGCTTACTTATCTCAGTTACTTCCACAGCCTTGCTAGTTACGTTTTCAGCGTCTAATGCTTTGATCTGCCTTAACCTTTTATGGAACTCTAACTGCTTCCCTATCAGCTTGTTTGTCTTCGCTTCGAACATATTTATGGTGTATATATGATGTCGAAATATGTATATACAATTAGGGCTTCCAATACGCCACGCACAAACTTCCGCCGAAATTACTACAGTTTCTCTACTAGCGAAACTGCTTTTTAATTCGGACGCACGCATTCTCTATTTATTAAGCAACAATATTTTACTTCTCTTTTATATTCTGTCTCATACCACTGGTGAAGTAACACAAGAGTTTTTTATTTTGCCACGTTTAGTTGGTCTCTGCATTTACACTTGCATACAATCTCAGACTATAAGGAGCTGATTGAACCTCTGAGGTTCTTTATTTAAATGCGATCTATCCTAAGGGGACAATAAGCAAATGTGAAGAAGGGTGTATGTAACATGACAGGGTACACCAAAGCTAAATTGTTTGTCAAGAGTTACATTGAATACATTGGCATGGCATTAAAATCAGAAAATTATTTGAACGAATAGGACTTGCAGCTGTATCGAAACACCAGTCCGGCTCCGATCTGAACTGCAGATCAAGAGTGTGGCATCTTTTTAGATGCCTGGACTGCATTCTGTTGTTAAGCAGGTTAAGGGCCAGTGTGTTTTCGTGGATTTTCAGCCTGGACCAGTATCCAGTGCTATTTTCGGACCTCACTCTTGATCGATGGGATGTTGAGGTCGCTGTAAATTAAGGAATGGCGCACAAAGGGAGGCGCTTCGACAGTTCTGCGGAGAAGTTTGCTTTGAAATCGTTGCAGGATTTCAAAGTTTGAGTCGGCCGCCGTGCCCCAGCGCTGAATACCGTACGTCCATAGGGCTTTGGGATGCTCTGTACAGCATCAAACTATTCGAGACTTGGGATCTCTTGCCTAGTAACCATTGCATCTTGGTCAGCTTCAAGTGTAAATGCGTTCTTTTCTCCTTGAGATTTGCTTTCCAAGTCAAACTCCGGTCTAGGTTGAGACCAGGGTTTTTCACACAATCTACGCTCGGAAGACGCGTCCCATGAAAGCTGACTGGGAGGCAATTGAGTCTTCGATTGGCAATGGTTATATTTTTTTTTTAATTCTATTTATTTAACAAATTAATTAACATCTAACAGTGAGGCAGCATACATACAGTATACGTACAATACATTAAGAAACAATACGTACACTACAGTAATATACAAGAAAAAATGACAAGAACTGCTGCGGGACGGCCGAAAGGTAATACTTCACAGCAGCCGTGTTGTTTTTATTGTCGTGCCTCCACACCTGCCCTCCGGCGTTCGGATAATCGCAGATCGCGCATCACACTAGCAGTTTACCGCATTCCACTTACGTGGACTCGAAATCATCTCCGCTATCAGGTTACCAACTGTGAGGGTGGTACCCACTTTTTAGTATAGCACTTGCCGTTCGCCAGAGAAGCGGTTGCATACGAACAGAACGTGCTCTGCATCCTGAATGACGCCGTCCCCGCAGTTCGGGCAGAAGGGGGATGCGTCGTGTCCGAAGCGGTGTAGGTAATACCTAAAACAGCCGTGCCTACTGATAATTTGCGTAAGGTGGAAATTTACGGCACCGTATTGCCTACCAAGCCACGCAAACACGTCAGGAATCAATCTATGGGTCCAACGCCCTTTGGAGGATTGATCCCATCTCCGCTGCCATGTGGCTATACTTCTCCTTCTAGCATTAGCCCTCTTGTCTCTCCTAGATGGCCCATCCTCGAGCGGAGATGCTACTAGTCGAGCTTCCTCTACCTGAAGCCCGATCGGAACCATTCCCGCAATAACAAGTGCGGCGTCGTCGGAGATGGTCCTGAACCCGAAACATACTCTTAGCGCACTGAGACGATATGCTGCCCGGATACCTCTGGTATAGCTCTCAGTCTTTACTGCCTCTATCCATACCAGTGCCGCGTAGAGAATGATCGATGTTGTAACGCTAGAGAGTAGTAGCCGTCTTTCTTGTCTGGGGCCACGTGTATTCAGCATGATTCTTGATAATGCCCTCGCCGACTCCAAAGCCTTCACGTGCACATGCTGCAGATGTTCTCGAAAGCATAGCCGCGTATCCAGCCAAACTCCAAGGTACCGAATAGCACGCTTCGAGCATATGATGGAGCCCTCCACACTGACCGATGCCGTCTCGACCCGTTTCCTGCTGCTTATTAGGACAATCTCTGTTTTTTGTGCTGCAAGTTGTAGGCCCACCGAACGCAGCCACTCTGTGATGAGCAAGATCGCCTCGTTCGCCAACGCCTCTGCTTTCGCGACTTCTTTTGCCACAATGACCAGAGCGACATCGTCAGCGTATCCCACAGTTTCGCAGTCCGCCGGCAGATTCAAGCGAAGGATCCCGTCGTACATAATGTTCCACAACAGTGGCCCCAGAACGGAGCCTTGGGGTACCCCTGCAGAAACCGAGTATGTTGATTGGCCGTTCGTTGAACTGAAGCACAGTTGCCTGTCTTCGAAGTAGCTCCATATGATTGCGCGTAGATACTCTGGAACTCCAAAGTTGTGTAGTCCATCCAAAATACACCCCCAGTCTGCAGTATTGAAAGCATTTCTGACATCTAGCGTGACAATCAGACAGTACTTCTTCGTCCCGTGCTTCCATCAAGTGCCTTCTATGGCTGTCGCGGCTATGCTGACAACCTTGCCAATGGCGTCGACCGTCGATTTGGCTTTGCGAAAACCAAATTGATTGGACGATAAGTCCCCTCCAGCACTTATAGCTCTGTGAAGCCGGGTACATATAAGACCCTCTAGAACTTTGCCCATAGTATCCACCAGGCAGATGGGCCTGTATGATGAGGCCGTGTCTGTTGGTTTCCCTGGTTTCGGGATCAGAACCAATTTTTGCCGTTTCCAGATCCTGGGGAAAACTCCTTCATATAGACATTTATTGTATGCCTCCAAAAATGAGTCTGGGCGCAGCTGCATTGCCAGCTTGAGGGCCCGGTTGGGGATGGCATCTGGTCCTGGTGGGTTACCCGGCTTTAGTGCGCTTGTTGCAGCCACGATTTCCTGCATTGACACAGGGTCAGTGACATAACTTCCTGCTGCTGGTGTGGCGGGACGTCTACTATCTAGTGAGTTTTCTCTGCGCGGGAATAATTCCGTGACTATAGAGCTGAGTTGCTCCGCTTCTAGGGTGTGCTGCCTATTTGCATATATGCGCTTTACGACGATTTTATACGCCTTCCCCCAGGGCTCTTGCTCTGCTGAGTCGCACAGTCTTAGAAAAATTTCCCTCTTAGTGGCCCAAATAGTGTGCTTTAAAGTTGTCCTTGCCAAGCTAAATTCGTGCCGCAGCTGCGGCCAGTTTTCAGGATCACGGCGTCTAGCCCTTTGGTATCGTCTCCTGGCTGTAAGACATTTTTTCCGCAATTCGCTAATATTTTGGTTCCACCAATATACGGACTTGTGGTGCCTCGTGTATGCACCACATTGCTGCATGCCCGCATCGCATGCTGTCTCGACCATATTGGAAAGATGATGAGCCATAACCTCTGCTTCATCCTGTCCCCATTCGCAGCTATTGAGTGCAGCTGTAAATTCCTGCAAGTTAAGCGTGTTTATCTTATATCTTTTATGTTGAGTCTCAGGAGCATTTGTTGGGCGGCCAGTTTCCTCCATCGCAAAAACGGTAGCCTCGTTGTCACTTGCAGTATAAGTATTGCTTATTTTCCATGACGACGATGGATAAAGACCACTGCTGGCGAAAGTGAGATCAATAATTGATCCCATGCCTGCGCGCCTGAAGGTAAATTGGGAGCCGCTGTTTAGCCCTCTAGCATTGGTAAGGGGGCTGCCCCACTCTACAGCCCACGCGTTGAAATCCCCGCCAACAATAACACGGTTGTGGTTTCTTATATCCGTAATGAACTCGTCCAATGACCTACTATAGCTTTCCAGAGAGAGGCTTGGTGGCAAATAGCAGCTGTAGACCCAAAAGTCATTTATATGAGCACGCACAAAGTGCTCAGCTGCCCACACAGAATTCTGCGAGCAACACTGCGCCCGCACGTTGCACGTCCAGATAGCCGCCTTTAATGAGAGACTCCTGTTCCAGTTACTGTCTTCGCTAAACTTATAAGGTTCGCTAATTAACACCGCGTCTGTGTTTAGCTCAAGCACCGTTTGCGCTAACAATGATTGCGCCGCCTCACAATGGTTTAGATTTATCTGTAAAAATCTAATCTTTTTTGTGGCTCTTTTCTAGGCACAAAAAACATTTAGCCTTGTTGTGACACTCTTTTATCTTGTGTTCGTTCTGCCGACATCTCAGGCACCACTTGCTCCTGTCCACTCGCCTGTTGCACCTGGCTGCGATATGCCCAATTTCCAGGCACTTATAGCACCTCACTGGGGTCTCATTGATGCGAATCCTGCATACGTTAAAAACGACTTTAATGGTACCAACTTTAAGCAGAATCTCCGCTACGTGTGCTGGGATGCACAGAATGGCTTTCTGAGTCCCCGAGCGCAGCGGACGCAGACTCTTTACAGCATCATGGGGTAGATTTATGCTCAGTTCAGCAGAAATCGCATTGATGATCTCGTCTACTGTTGTTTCATCATCCATATCTAGAATCTCCAGCCGGGTACGGTGGGTGAGGGTATGGGCTTCGGCCTTGCCATTCAGCGCCACATCGATATCTTCTTTAATTTGCTCCAAATTATCGGCACTGCCTTTAAACTCTAGAAGAAGGTCGCCACTTGCTGCTCTTCTCACTTTTTGGACACATTCACCGACGGCTTTAAGCTTCGCATCCTCGCTACGCGTCGCTAGCTTTAGAATGTCACTATATGACATGTTGCCCTTCTTTTCGACAATAATAGCATTTGGCCGCTGCCTCTGCTTTGGATGCCTTCTCGGCTTTGGTGCTACTACCTGCCATTCGCCACCGTCAGCAGCAGGCTCTGTTGCAGATCCGATCTCTCTAATATGTGCACTTTTTTGCTTTTTCGCTGGCACACAGCTTTGAGTCACCACTTCATTCCTTGGGCGTTTAGGAGAATCGCCAAGTGGGGTCTTTCCACGGAGTCTACTTATGGCCTTGGCCTCGCCGGTCGCTTGATCTGACTCAGAAGACTTTCTCTCATTACATACGGTCAGCTCGCCGTCGAGTACCTTTTGCCACAGGAGTTCTTGCAGCTCCTTCATCCTTGTGATCGCCTGTTTGGTGTTGACATTGACGTGGCGGACCGCCTTTGTCATGAACACCTCTACTCAATCGCCAAGGAGCTTACCCAATTCGTCGGGCTCAGGGATATTCGATGCCGGTGGAGCTACCGGTGCCGCTTCCGTGCACTCGACCATTTGCGTTGACGCTGGTGCCACAATTAGTTGCGTGCCATTCTCTGGTGGAGCCGTAACCCGAGGCGGAGTCCGGCCCAGACGCGAGCTCTTCCTGAAAACAGCCTCTTCAAGTGCCTCAGCAGCATTCGCACTAACCATACTGGATTGGCACTACATAGACGAGGTTAAACGGCCAGGCGCTATCCGTTACTCCAAAAATTGAAAATTCAAAATTAGCGAAAGAACCGCCCAAAAAACCCAACACTGGCCTTAGTCAGCTGACAAACGATCGGGGAAGAAGAAGCAGCTTCTTGCAGCAACAAGAAATGTGGAACGGCTTGGGAATTTCCGGATAATTCCACGACACACTCACACAGGCAGGAGTCCAAGACGATGAGAGGCGGGAAAACCAGTAAGCAAGAGAGCAACACCACCCCCCCTTGGCCCAATGACCGGTCCAAACGTATAGGGGTACCAAATAAAAATTTTGGCCAGCAGCTGCGATGTGGCGCAGACACCAACAGTGGTACGTAGCCAAAGACTCCGTAGCAAGTGCTTAACAGATGGCAATGGTTATATACTGCGACTTGTCCGCGTTTACACAGATGGTCCATCTGATTAAGGTTGAATTGTTCCTGGTTGAGACTCGAGGCCACCGATGGCTCCGAAGCAGAGGCGAGAAATGCAGTATCGTCTGAGTACATACTCAGTACATACATAGCAATTAGGAGTTGCTCATGTTGTAGCACAGGTAGATCTGTAGTGTACAATGTGTAGAGAATTAGACCCAGCACACTACCCTGTGGAACGCCCGCATTGATGCACTTTATTCCGGACATGGCCAACACTCTGGCCAAAAAATACTTTCGAATACCTTATAGAGTATTGGAAAGTATTGCCAGCAGAGTGATTGGACGGTACGAGGCGAGGTCATGTTCCGGTTCTCCTGGTTTCGGAATCATTATCATCTCTGCGCGCTTCCATTGGGTGGGAAAGTGGCAGAGATTAAAGATCCTGTTGAACAAGTCGGCAAGTAGCTGACGGCGGTAAACACTTGATGTTGACTGCGTCGATGCCGCCATAGCTAGGGCTTTTCTTCGTCTTAAGGCAGTAAATTTCGTATTTAACTTTCTCTGGGGTGACTCGGTCAATCGGGAGTGCCATTTGATATGGGGCCTCGAGTAAAGACAATGTTGCAAACACGTCCTCGGCGCTGCACGTGCTGAACGTGGATGAATGTGTTCTCCAGATGTGTCGCAAACTATAAAACCCGATAAACATTTGTTGAAGTCATGATTTCATGGATGGAAGAGTGCTTAAGGCACTAACTGACAAAGCTATAGACTTTTTTGTGGTCCTGTGCAATGCTTTAATTCACATATGGCACTTTCCAGTGGTCTGGAAACGTCGTGTGATTGTAATGATATATAAACCTGGCAAACCTGAGGACGAAATTGGTTTCTACCGGCTAATTAGCCTGCTGACTATGCTCTCCAAAGTATTCGACAGAATACTTCTTGGTAGAGTACTGATACACTTGGGTAGCAATGAAGCTATCGCGAATCACCAATTTGGCTTCAGGAGTCACCATGGTATGCCTGAACAAGTACACAGGGTTCTTCATCATATCCTAATAATACAATACATAAATACAATTCAACCGCCGCCGCGTGCAGACGTGTTTTTTAATGCACTCCGCAAAATTTAGTGTAAAAAATAAAAAGACCGCGTTTGCAAAAATCAGCTCTCAGTCTTCTCAGAGACGCCTATTTACAATCATATTGCTATTAGTTTGTTCTAATAGCAATAAATACTAAGTTGCAACAACAAAGTAAGCACTTTTTTTTTTTTTTTGGAAAAGCCATGTCCACCAATTCGGGCCCAAGATCTCTCGATCCCCACCAGCAACAGCTACAAGAACTACTTGTACAACAACAACGTGAGCGTCGTCTCTCGGTCCAACGCAACAACGCGTACTTTTCGGTGGTGTCGCCGACCCCACTGAATGCTACCGTAAGCAATAACACCGAAAGTGCAAGCCACTCAGCAACAGCAAGCCACAACAGCAATTTACCGTGGAGAGAGCAGTGTGCTTCTCCATCAATATCGATAACTGGGTCACCGACTGCAACGACTGCAGAAGTATTGACCTGCCTCAAGCCGTCATCGACAAGTCGCCCAGAGTCAGCCACGACAAGAAACCCAACGCCTTCTGTCCAAACTGGAATGGATAGATATATTAAAATAACTAAGCGGAAGCTAAGCCTGCAAAAGAAAAAAACACATAACCAAGGAGTTAAGACAAGAGGAAATCTGGGCTCAAAGGAAATACGTAGAAAAGCTCAGTCCATCCAGCACTAAACATTCTCTGTGGAAAGACCACCCAACTTTAAGCGCTCCTACAGAGACAGTTTCACCGATAAGGGGTCCAACCGGTGGATGGGCCCGCAGTGACGACGAGAGGGCATGGTTTTCCAGCCAAATCCAACATCAAACTCATTTGTACTTCCCCCTTCGAGCACGTTAACGGATAGTGAGTACTCTCAACTCCAATCGGATGAGATCACTGCAGTTATTAAAAACCACATAAAGCCGAACAAAGCCCCTGGCCATGACCTAATCACACCGAAAATGATCCTAGAACTCCCTACCATCGCCATACAATACATCTGCAAATTGTTCAACGCTATAATAAGAATTGGCTACTTCCCAAGAGCATGGAAAAGGTCCAATATCATCATGGTTCCTAAAGTGGGAAAGGACAAAACTCAACCATCATCCTATAGGCCAATTAGTTTGCTGCCATGTCTTTCGAAGCTTTTTGAAAAGGTCCTGCAGATTCGTCTAAACTCATTTCTGGCATCGGAGAACACAATCCCTTCACACCAGTTCGGCTTCCGCGAAAAACATGGGACAATTGAACAAGTCAATCGTATAACATCCGAAATACGAACAGCATTCGAACTAAAAGAATACTGTACGGCTGTCTTTCTCGACGTTGCCCAGGCTTTCGACAGAGTCTGGCTGGAGGGTCTAATGTTCAAAATCCGGCAGAAACTCCCACAGTACACCCACAAACTCATGGAATCTTACCTTTACAATAGGAAATTCGCTGTAAGATGTAATGGCTCCGACTCGGCTGACTTTGAAATCGAAGCTGGTGTACCGCAAGGCAGTGTACTCGGCCCATTGCTCTATCTGCTATACACTGCAGACTTACCAACGAGTCTAGGACTTACAACGTTTACTTTTCCGATGACACGGCAATCCTCAGCAGATCCAAATGCCCGATACAAGCCTCTGCAAAATTAGAGGAACACCTCAAGGTGGTAGAGGAATGGCTAGCAACCTGGCGTATCCGGGTCAACGAGCAGAAATGCAAACATGTTACATTTACGCTTAACAGAAGAAATTGTCCAACTCTAATGCTAAACAACGTACCAATTCCTCAAGCCGTGGATGTCACTTACCTTGGTATCCACCTAGACAGAAGACTAACTTGGCGCAAGCACATAGAGGCAAAAAAGTCACAGCTTAAACTGAAAGCGAATAGCTTACATTGGATCATCAACGCTCGGTCACCTCTACGTCTGGAGTATAAAGTCCTCCTATACAACTCCGTACTGAAACCCATCTGGACTTACGGTGCCGTACTATGGGGAAATGCAAGTACCAGCAATGTCGACATTATACAAAGAGCGCAGTCGAAGATTTTAAGATCAATCACTGGGGCTCCGTGGTACATACGGAACGACAACATTCAAAATGATATAAATATACCTAGCGTAAAATCTGAAATAGGTAGTCAAGAACTAAAGTATTCTGCGAAACTGGATGTACACCCTAATGTTCTTGCCAATTCCCTTACGCGAACTAATAATAGAACTCGTCTTAAAGAAATGACAGACCAACCCAATAATAAATGATTAGGGCCGCCTGCAATATCCCCTGGATATATCTTAAGTACTAGATTAAGAAAAATATCTCAAACTTGTTGTTAGGCTCTAATTTAAGAGTAGATTCAACAAATATATATTAAACGTTGAAAAAAAAAAAAAAAATATCCTAATTGCTTGCAAAAAAAAAAAATATATTTCTCTGCTTTCTTTTTAGACGTTTAAAAGCCTTTGACCGAGTATGTAAATCTGCAATATTTCAGAAAATACAAGAAGATGTACCACCCTTTTATAATCTTTTTGCATCATATCTTTGATAAAGAAAATTGAATGTGGATATTAGAGACTCATTCTCATCCTTAAGACCCATGTAGAAAATTCAGGTTTGACGTGGGCCAGCTCCAAAAGGTTAGCGAGATTGAACATATATCACGACCCCTCTAACCAAACAATTAAACGCCGGTTTTGTGTTGTATTGCGCTACATTCAGTTGCACAATTAGTGGGGCAAATCGATCGGCTAGATCTGTTGGCTGAAATCTTTATTTCAATGTTAATTCTGATTTCTCACATGTTTTTATTATATCTTACATTTGTGTTTTTCTTTCCTTTTCACGTCTTTCCTGCTTGCCAAATTTTCTGTGACTTGCGCACCATCATAGCGGGTTGGCGCTCTGTCACCAGTGCAAGCAAAGACAAAGAAAATTCTAACTGTTCTTCTTCGAATGAGAGAGAATGAAAACCAGGGGCGCGTTAGGTAAGCCTTTCTACTGGCGCGGGGCGGCAATAAAGCCTGCACCGCAACAACCAATCTGCGCAAGAGTTCCACAAGGTAGGATACTCGTCCCTGTTTTATACACACTGATTACGGGCAACATGCCAACTCCTACCACTCTATAGATTATCCTGCCTTGCACTTACATTCAACAATGAGACAATTCCGATTGCCAGCAATTGTACCAGTAAACTTAAAATGCTGGACTGGATGCTCAGAGGGTCGAGCACTTTGTCCCTCGCAAATAAAGTAAAAATTTACATGGCGATAGTGGTACCAACATGCACATATGCCCTTCATATTTGGGGCTACATCTACATTAAAAAGGTCCAAACCATGAAGAACAAAGCGCTTCGTCGCATTACAGGAGCAGAATGGTACGTCCGAAATTCTTTTCTCCACCACTAGGTGGTCGTATAGCTAAACTAATAGGCCGACACAGAACGCTATAGAGGCCGCCTCGAAGCTCATCCGAATCCCTTAGCCAACGATTTGGCCGTCAACACCTCTAGGCGTGGGGTTGTCAATCTTTCAAATAGTTACAAATTTTCCTATATTTGATTTGGTATTAATACTTCGGAACGAATGAAACGAGATGAAAAGTCTCGAAGTATTGAATCGTACTTCCTGAATGTATCAATCCGAACAAACAAAAACAAAATCATAGCAAGCCGAAACAAATGAGAACGACAAACGAAACAAATGAATACGGTACTTCTTTCAAGTTACTTGGTACTTCCAAGTACTTGCGAGTATGGTCATACTTATGAAATGTCAATAATTTTCGAATGCCAATTTAATTTCGGTTTTGTTTTGATCTTACAGGGGATAAGTTGCAAAATACACTTATTTAAGGGGTAGGGGAGTATAAAAACCTTTAAGTCGATTTTCTGACAAACAGCATTTTTCAAATATATAAAACTGTAAATATTTTTATAAAATCAAATACAGTTCATATGTCGTGCGTTTAGCTAGGATTACCTCAAGCGTACAAGCTTCAACAGATGGATTTCAATTTTTTTTCCAAATTATTATACATTTTTTTTTTAATTATTAGTATTTGATGAATATTGTGTGAAAATAAAAAGTAAATTAGAATAAAACGGATTGGCCTTCAGTGAAGCTGTTCGAGTATAAAAACCTTTAAGTCGATTTTCTGACAAACAGCATTTTTCAAATATATAAAACTGTAAATATTTTTATAAAATCAAATGCAGTTCATATGTCGTGCGTTTAGCTAGGATAACCTCAAGCGTACAAGCTTCAACATATGTTCATAAAAAATATTTCCAATTACAAACCATCAAAAAACGTATTTTGCTATTTAAAAATATACCTTGTGTTATAACAAAATTTGATATATTTTCTTTTACATTTTACGAAAGTTATTGGTCGTTAAGTGGAACGGTCTCAAGCGCGCTGGGCCGCACCGAAAATTTTCAAACGCGTTTATCTCAAAACAACGTTTTTGGAGCTCATGGAAGTCCTACAGGGCGCAAAAATTAACCAATTGCTAAACAATTTTTTACACATGTTTTTAAGGATATTGTTCAGCGCTGGTAGTAGAATTGGCGAAAAATATTAAAAACTGTTAATTTAAAAAATTAAATAGTAACGAAAAATCGGCAAAATATAAATTTTTGTCGTAAAAAAACTCTTAACTTTTTCATTTTTCATCCTTTTATCCCAATTCGACTACCAGCGCTGCGAAAAAGTCTCTAGATTAAGAAAAAATTTTCATTTTTGGATTCAGACTTCATTAGCGAACGGTTGGACTTCCATAAGGACAAAATGGGTAAGCCATTGTAAAATTCACCCCACCTCCCCCTTTACACGGATCACTGAAAAAATTTTTTTACTTACATAGAACTAAGTTTTTCCAACAACTGGTGCAAATTTTATTCGTTGATCTACTATACTTTTTCCAAAAAAAATTCTTACTAAAAAGCGACTTTACGGCTCAACAAGGTAGAAACCCCTCTGAAAAAAGGAAAAAAATGTAAATTCAAAACTAACTAGTTTTAGGCGGGGGTTTGGTCAACTTTAGGCACCTTACACCGCCGAGCTGCTGGAAGTCGACTCGGCGTTTTACCTATAAGTCACCGAAGCTATAGATTTAAACGCGACTTATAAGGAAAATATAGAATAGTGCGCCGAAATATTTTACACAGCTTCAAATGACGGGGTATTCTATAACATATCCAAAATTCATCCAAATCATTGATTCGCATACCTGAAGTTCCCCTTGTTAGATTGATTTAAACAAATTATTATTAATATTTAATGAAGTAGGTAAGTCGTCTCGCCGACTTAGGTATACCATATACGAGTAAAGCAAATATTTTAAATTTATTAAACAAATGCATTTTCACATGCTTTTTATTACAAGCATATCTTAGGATCTCGCTCACTCAAGCATACGTGCACCCTAGCGCCCCCACCAGCCAAAGGCCAAACTCCGGCCTTATGGAAAAACGTTTATATGCATAGCTTGGCTATTTTTAGTCCGATTTTGCTGGCAATTAGTGTGCGATTTTACTTCCCTATTTATTTATTGCGATATTATTTACGGATGTGATTTCCTTATTTAGTCTTATTTATTAACAATGTTTCTTTGTGTTAAGAAACATATATTTATTATTATAATAATGGCCTTAGTGATAAATTTGGGTACGCGATGTGATCGAAGCGAGAGTACGATTGCGAGTGCTTTTTAAATCAACTCTTCTGCTTTATTTCCCAATGAGTGAGTCGACCAGATAGGTACAGCAGCTGCGTGTCGTTCTGTCTCGCTCACTAGCTACTTCACGATTGCCATGATAACGCCCACCTAACACTTCATTTCCTACAATCGGCTGTACTGACAAGTCATTCGACGCGAATAATCCTAGCCAAGGCTTTATGAACTCGGCCACTGTTGAGGTCTTACGAGGTCCTTCACCATCGCCAACTTTCTCTACGTCGTATCGACCGTACCTATTCACCTTTGTGACTTTATATAGTCCTAAGTATTTACCTCTCAACTTTAGTCCTGTCCAATACTGCGTACGTTTTATCACCACTAACTATATATATATTTTATATTTATATTTTCTTTCCCATTTCCTGTTTTTGTCAAACGTCCTTTTCATTTCCTGCTGTATTTCATCGATATTCTTTCGAGCCCCCGCTCTAATCTCTCCACGACCACAGTCTAATTCTTCTATTAACGAATCGGTTATCAGTTTTTTTATTTCAGGATCACCAGGACTACGCATTTCTATTCCTGTCAAAATCTTAAAAGGTGTAACTTTTGTACTTCTTGGGGCAGTATTATTAACAAGTTGTTGCACACGTCCTACATACTTGTACCAGTTTCCCTCATTCTCTTGGCTTAACTTTGAAATAATCGGAACTATTATCTTATGCATCCTTTCTACTTGGCCGTTGCCACGGGGTACACCTGTTGCTATCAGTATATGCTGTATATCCTGTCCGTTACAATATTCCTTAAGCGCATTGGATGTGAATGCTGCTCCCCTGTCACAAATTATTCTCACCGGGTTACCAAAAATGATGGCCTGCTTTTCAAGACAACTAACTACTTCATCGACTCCAGTTCCACGAGTCGGATACAACCATACAAACTTAGAGAAACCATCAATAACAATAACAATAACAAGTACATGCTTGTAACGCTTTGTTGTGACCTCCATCGGGCTAACGTGATCAATGTGATATGTCATCAATGGCTGATCTCCATTGCTTATTGGCATCAAATATCCTTCCTTTTTACCGGTTTTGGCATTAACAGTAAGACATTCCACGCAAGACTCAACAACACAGGCTACCCTTTTTTTAATTTTGGAATATAATACGATTTTTCTACGATATCCATTGTCTTTCTAGCTCCAAAATGCCCTTGTTTGTGCGCAATCTGTATTATTTCCTTTTCCATTTTCGAGGGAACGACAATAAGTTCTTTATTGGGGTTCTTTAACAATATTTCATCTTTAATGTAAAAATCTTCATATCCCTTCTCCTGAACTAATCTCCTGATCAATTTAGTCCAATCATCTGACAACTGTGCTTCCTTCAGTCTATGGGTTATGGTGTCGGTTAGCAGAAAACAAGACAATCGGCTTAAAGCATCTACATGCCGCATCTTTGAACCAGAACGATGTTCAATCTAGTAATCGAAATCTTGTAGGAACATTACCCACGTAACGGAACCTCTTTCTTTTCATTGTCATCGAGAACGCATTACAATCTGTGACAATCTTAAATCTCAACCCTAACACATATACACGCCACTTTATTAATGCTCCTATAACCGCTAACACCTCAAGTTCGTATGAATCGTACTTCTCTTCGCAAGGTTTAGTTTTCCGATTCATATACTGTACCGGATGAAATAAACCATCTTCTGAATCTTTCTGTAAAAGCGTAGCTCCGAAACCATGTTTCGAGGCATCATTGTGAATCTCAGTCTCTAGCTTAGGATTGTATAACTTTAAAACGGGACCTTTCGTCAATGCTAACTTCAATTGATCGCACGCTACCATTTACAATTCCTTAAACTCAAACTTATTGCCTTTTCGCAAAATATCAGTCAAGGGCTTAGCTGTTACTGCGTATCCTTCGATAAACCTACGTAAATACTATGTCAACCCTAAAAATCGTTAAACTGACTTCTAATCGTGTGGGATTGGAAATATTGAAGCAGCATTAGTCTTCTCTTCACTTGGCTTAATGCTTCCATTTTCAACTATATAGCCCAAAAAATTTAGTATTTGACATTTGTCCCTGTATACGCTCGAACTTTTTTCCGCAGCTATCTTTAACACCCTTTTAAGTTTACTTAGACCATCATCCACGCTAACACTTGATATAATTACATGGCCTATATACACCACTGCATCCCCATTCTTCCAAAACCTGGTGGAGAGTTGGAAATTATGAATGGTACGTATAGAAATTCATACTGACCATTCTGCGTTACGATTGCTGTGTACTTCTGAGATTTTTCTTCAACTGGAACATAAAAAAACCGTTATTTAGAGTAGTGTAAAATAACGCACCTTGAAGTTTTTCTAATACGGTATCCATCTGTGGCATAGGAAAATTATCTCGGACCACTTTCTCATTTAGCTTTCTGTAATCGCAGCACAGACGCTTTTTCCCCATGTTTCTTTGTTACAAGTACAACAGGCGAAGCATATTCGGAAAAACTTGGCCTTATTATCTTTTCCTCCAAACATTCTTGTACAGTACTGTCAACAATTTTTTGATCGGACTCTGATAGGCGCCTTGGATGTTGATAAAATGGCAACTCATCCGTTAGTACAATCTTCATTTCTATAGGAGTGTTTGTATTTCTAATAGGTTTGTAACTGTTAATCAACTTCTTGACTTCACTAGCGATTTCTGCACTGATATGTGACAAGTCACTCTTGATTTCCTCTTTTTTCTGTTCTGGACTGTGCATACACATGCTTTCAAATTCCTTAAAAAACTCAGCGCAAGATCCATTCGCCTTACACAGTCATTCTTTTCTCTTGATGCTTACAAACTTTGTACCTTTCTTTGTAACAACCAAATCGACGTGATCTAATATGGTTCTACCTAAAATTGCCTGATATGCCAAGTCTTCATCAGGAACGATATGAAACTCGACTTTCATCTCTATGTCATCTATCTTGACACTTATGCTAAAACTACCAAACGTCATGACATGACTTCCACCAATGCCCGACAGGCTCTTCGAGTATCCTGTTAATGACTTAATTCCAAGTTTGACAAACACGCTCTTACGTATAAGACTCAGATTTGCTGTATCAATTAGACCGTTGAACTTAATCGTTTTATAAGTTACTTTTTTCAACTCCAAACCCGTATCAGTAAATTTACCGGATGGTTTTACTAATTTATCCTCTACAACATTGGTTCTTTCAGCTTTAGTGGTATCTTTTCCCTTGCATTCAAATGAACGATGAACTGTTTCGCCACACTTAAAAAAAGTAAACGTTTTCTTGTTACAGTCTCTCATCATGTGCGAAGGATCACCGCACTTAAAACATTTGCGTTCTCCCTTTGTTATCGAACTTTTCTCTCTATTATCTCTGCTTTGCTGTGAAAAGATGATTCAAATGTTGGTTTCCTTGAGGACTTCCTAGGATCATAGGATTTTAAATAGGTCTCTATTTGAACTTTGTACGCATCCACTGTTCTTGCCTGATACAATAATGCCTTATTTGCTCTCATGTCTGGTATACCTTCTACGAAATACTCGATTAAACTTTCATCATCCAAATCGATCAGCTTTGCGATTTCCATTAACGAATACAAGAATTCGTACAAGTTCTCACCTCTCTTCAACTGTCGATTGCCTAGTCTTCTGTGAACTTCTGCTGATGAAACCTTTACTCTAAATTCATTTTTCAAAGCAACCTTCAGGGACTCCCAACTACAAATATTTCTCTTACTACGTATAAACGACAATGCAGCTCCTTTTAACAGTTGTTTTGCATACACAAAAAGCTGTAACTGACTCCACTGTACGGTTAAAGCGCATTCTTCTAATTCCCTAGTCCATTGTACAACATCAATCGAACCTAAACCGCAAAATTCCGAAACGCTTCCCACCACATTTACTTTTAGTGTAAACCATGACCTTTGCCCATCTGTGTTCGGGACTCTTCGAATTGTTCTATCTGAGGCGAAATCTGCCTCTTGCCCATCATTCTCGGTTTCTATTTGATCGTAATGAGCGAGTAGACGCGTTTGCAGCTCAGCTTTAAGACCCTGGGGTAGGTTATGGATTATTCAGACGATTCTTAAAAATGTGCTCTCTGCAAGCAAAATAGCTCACACTCAAAACAATAATAAAAGTGCTCACCCAACTGTAGTCGTCTTGCTCTATGTAACAACTCGATATCGTTGTCGCAACTCACTTAGACTTCTTGCGAATGCTCGGTTCGCTCTTTGTTGCCACTCACTGTGCTGTCGCAACTCACTTGGCTGTCGCAGCTCACTCTGTTGTTTTCCACTCGTTCTCTTGGTCCCTCTTTGTCTGCTTTCACACCAAATTGTCTCAGCTTCGTGTCCGCTGCCTTCTTCTCGTTTGGTCTTGTCGGCGTCGTCTGCTTCTTGTAACAATTTGTCTTGTCCGCTCTCTGCTCTTTTGGTTTTCCGCTTCTACAGTGAACTCTAGTTATCATCAACTTCGTGCCCGCTGTCTGCTCTCTCTCCCTTTTTGTCTGCTTCCACAATTAACACTGGTTATCATCAAGTTCGTGCCTGCTGTCTGCTCTTTTGGTCTGTCTGCTTCCACAGTAAACACTGCTAGTTATCATCAACTTCGTGTCTGCTGTCTGCTTTCACAGTGAATACTAATTATTATCGACTTCGTGCCCGCTGTCTGCTCTCTCGGTTTGTCTGCTTCCACAGTAAACACTAGTTATCATCAACTTCGTGTCTGCTTCCACAGTGAACACTAATTATCATCAACTTCGTGCCCGCTGTCTGCTCTCTCGGTCTGCCTGCTTCCACAGTAAACACTAGTTATCATCAACTTCGTGTCTGTTGTCTGCCCTCTCTTTCCCTCTCGAGTTGCCACCCTTCTCGAGCTGCTTCCAGCTTCGGCCGCCGGCTTTTGTCTAAATCGGCGCCAAAATTCTTAGTGACGCTCTTCTTGCGTCGTCCGACCGCTCACCGTCTCGCCATCCAATCGTCGACTCTCGTACAGTCACACCAACTTCCACTACTTTTTGAACTTGTATTGGTTGCTTCTTGTGAAATTCGTTCGCCAACCTTCACTTTGTATATGTATTACGTTAATGCATGCAATTTTAACAATTTTCTGTTCAACTGCGAACTTCACGAACTAATTGTCTTAGGCCAAAATCCCGGTTGAGCCCCCAGTTTGTGGGATTTTACTTCCCCGTTTATTTATTGCGATATTATTTACGGATGTGATTTCCTTATTTAGTCTTATTTATTAACAATGTTTCTTTGTGTTAAGAATACATATATTTATTATTATAATAATGGTCTTAGTGATAAATTTGGGTGCGCGATGTGATCGAGGCGAGAGTACGATTGCGAGTGATTTTTAAATCAACGCTTCTGCTTTATTAATCAATAAGTGAGTCGACCAGATAGCAGCAGCTGCGTGTCGTTCTGTCTCGCTCACTAGCTACTTCACGATTGCCATAATTATGCCCGCCTTACACTTCATTTCCTACACTAGTATCAAATTCAAGTGTGCCAAATTTGATTGTACAAGGTAGAAAATTACGTGCGATAATCGAGTTTTTCCAAATTACGGGGGCGGAAAGGGGCGTGGCAAAATATTTACATATACAAAATATGAGCATTTATTAAGCAAATATAGTCTCTCTAGCTATTATAGTCTATAAGAAAATCGATTTTATTTCAATTGCGTGCGCGGAGGGTGGCGTGGCAAAATTTTTTAGCAACAAATGTCTGCACGCCTACTAAAGGATTAACCATACCACTTTTGATGTTTTCAGCTATTATAGTCTTTAAAAAAATTAAATTTGTTTAAATTTCGGGGGCGGAAGGGGGCGTGGCAAAAATTTTAAATAAACTTGACCACCGTAGGTAATATACGAGTCTACGTACCAGATTAGGTGACTCTAGCTCTTATAGTCTCTGAGATTTACGTGTTCATACGGACGGACGGACAGACGGCCAGACGGACGGACGGACATGGCTAGATCGACTCGGCTGTTGATCCTGATCAACAATATATATACTTTATGGGGTCGGAAAAACTTCCTTCTTCGTGTTACATACATTTGGGCGACTTTAATATACCATTTCACCCTATGAGTGTATGGTATAAAAATTATTAAGATAACTAATATTAAGAAAGCATGAAGCAGTCACATGTTTAAACCCATTTTCCTTTAACGATTGTAACTGACTTCATATTTTTTCCAATTTTGCCGTATGGTTTACTAAATTGGATTTTACTGGGTTCCATATTATATTGAATTTGCCATATTACAAATATCGCCATTAGGCATTACTCTATCTCTGTTTCGGAATATCTACCCACTCCTGATGTGCATTACTGTGATGACTTCTAGCTAGCATCTAGCACCTTTATAAGGCAGAAAATTTAAAAAAAAAGTACCTTTACATTTGAATTATTCAAATGTGATCTTTGCTCTACTATTTTAAATATCGCTGATATCTGATATCTGGTTTTCCTGTTTATTATTAAACGTTATCGTTTTATGAACATTTTGCCTTATCTGCCCTTTTTGTAATACAGATTCGGACAATTTATTATCAGAATCAATATTAACATTATTTTTTATATAATCATTATCCAATTCAACCTTTGCCATCTGAATCTGAGTAGGGCGAACTAACAAAGTGTATAAAACTCAACTTCGGAGACAAACGACTGAATGTCATATAAGAGCACTTTGAGGCACTAAGGTGTAGGTCTGATTTCAAGTACGATTGGAAACAAGGATCATTATAAGAATAACAAATCTTGTTTGCGGATGACTGCAAACATGAGCACGCGTGAATGAACCAAGGCTAACGGCAAATCATTTATTAACAGGGTAAACAGTAAACAGAGGTAACAGTTTTAGATGTATAGGAACGAAAAGACACCTTTTGTGTTCTGCCAATAAGATACGAATTTAACCACGCCAATTGTTTCGGGCGTGTTAATGAATGATCAACCGTATCGAAAGCCTTACTAAAGTCGGTATAAATAAAAAAAAATTGGTAAGCGACGAACGACCTTTCATGAAGCCATGCTGACATGGAGAAATAGTGGATCTAGATAGGTGTTGAAGGAAAGACATAATCATTTTCTCAAACAGCTTAGGCATTGCGGAAAGTTTGACAATGCCATGGTAGTTAGAAATATCAGATTTGTTGCCGGCATAAAGCGGCATAATTAAAGACTCCTTCCAAACATCAGGAAACCTACATGTATCACTCGATATAAGGAATAACAGAGATAAAGCCTTAGATAGGTAAATCAAACACATTTTAAGGATGCAACTAGGTATATTATCAGCCCCGGGTACGAAGGAAGACGTCATAGATAATAAGCTAGAGATAATACAGTCTTCAGTAATACTAGGAAAAAACATACAATTTAAATGTGGGATTGCGAAGGGATAGGATGTGGGATGTGAAGCAGTAGTAAAATAATTCGACTGAAAGAATTTAGCAAACAGATCTGCAATATCTGAATCATTATTATCAGTCTGGTCATTAAGTCTGAAGGTGGAAGGTAGTAAATTAGAGCGTCTTTTGGAATTAACAAAGTTGTAAAACCTTTTGGGGTTCTTATAAAATTCAACCTTACAGCGAACGATATAATTATTGTATCATAGAGTATTTAAAAGACAAAATTGAGATTTGGCTACACAATAATTTGCATAGTCAAGTCGCGAACCAGTTTTTTTAAACCTTTCGAAATATCTCGATTTACTGTTACGGGGATTACAAAGCCAACGTGTGAATCAGACCGGCACACTGTAGACGGTAGAGACATTCACATGATGCTCGCATTTATCAATTAGAGAATTAAAAGCAAAGTAGAAAAAATGCACAATCTATATCACCGAACTCAAATAGAAATGACCACTCAAAAGAGGAAACAAGGTTGTTAAGAAGATTGAAATTTGTTTTACAAAAACATCTACGACGAGAAACTGAGATGTTATTAATGAATTAGTAACGGAATTGTAAGAAATAATATTTTCAATGGTACGGCGATAAGGATCTTCAAGCTTGACAAGAATACTGTGTTTTAGACAAAAATTGTTTAAGATTAAACATCGTGGTTAGCTTCACCAAATCAGATTGACCAAAGAAATATACAAATCGAAACATAAACAAAAGTAAGTCATAAAATTCATATGACAATTATTGCTGAAAACCAAACACACATGCATCCGCACTCTGTCGACACTTAACACTTAAGACCACAACGACGAATTATCAAGTCGCCAAACGCTGAGCATGAAATATAAACAAATTTTCAACCCCGAAGACGTGGGGCATTAGAATAAGCATTTTTAAGAACATTTGTCGCCTCGAGTATCGAGCCTAGATTCTAAGAGTTCATTTATATATTCAACAAGTTTTCCAATAAAATCAGTTCATATTTTGAATTCAACGAATGAAGACTGGGTTATTTTCTTTCACTTCGGAATATCCCTATTTAAGAATACTATAGTTAAGTTAAAAATTCAATTGGTATAACGGGCATTCAAGTAGGTTATCAAAAAAAAAACAGGTTGAAGCGAAGAATTTAAGTGAACGAGATTATTATCAGCCAGATTAGGCAAGTCAATATCACCAGAGACTATAAGGAAAACATGTCTTTAAGACGACTAAAAATATTTGCAAAGCTGTGCATGGAGCATATACGTCATAAATTATGTAACTTTGACGTAAATAAACTTAACACCTAACGGCAGATCAATCGGCACAGCATTTGAACGCCGATCTTTGTCTCAGCCGTCAATTCGAGCACTCGCCTGTCATCATTGATACGCTCGCACTCGAAGAGAATGTATTTCGCAGAATGAGAATATGTCATCGTGTCCAAACCGATGCAGTTGTTGCTCGCTAAGCAATATGGGACTGTTAATAATTTACTGCTATGTCCACCTTTTAATGCTCTGTGCTTAGCCTATGTGTCCATTTGCCCGTTTAGGAATCGTCCCATCCTACCTGTCACAATGCAAGACTTCCATCTCTCGCTTCAGCACGAGCCCGCCGGCTGATCACAGAACCACTTGTGGTGGCTGACACCGTTTTAACCTCGCTTTTAGGTCTTTTGGTATCACGTTAGTTCTCGGCGCTCATTGCACTATCCCACATTTGAGCCCCGTACAGGATTATCGACCTACTAACAGATATTAGAAGCCTCCTGCTTAGGACCTCTAGTATTATAAAACATATTTAAGGTAGCAATGCGGTTGCTGCACAAGCAATATATGCAATAGCAACATTAATATGTTATTTAGGTATTTACATTAATCTTGGCAAATCTCGAAACCTAATACAATAGGGTCATGCATGCCTGATAGACGAGTGCTGGTGGTCAAAAGGCTCGAAGGAAATAGGGAAGGAAATATGCGAATGAGGCAAAGACGTTTTATAAAACCCAAAGATATGCGAAAATGTTGATAATAAAAACATAATAAAAACTTTAATTTCAAATTGAATTTTACTTTTAATTTGATTTTTTTTTAAAGAAATTTTGGTTAAATTTTGTTAAGAAGTTTGGAATTTTGTTAAATTGTTGTTAGCACTTTATATCTTTTTGTGTTGTTATGAAATGAAAAATTTAATTATAATTTCCTAAGTCAAATTGTTTTATTTTTTTCGCATATTCCCTATTGGTTTAAGAGCAGCAGGTACTCCAAAGAAAACTTAAGTAAAAGCTTGCACAAAAATCCGCAACACTCCAGACACCCAATTCGTTTTTTCCTCAACTTTTATTGTTTACTTTTTATTCTTCCTTCTTATGATACTGGCGCGTCGGCGAATACCATACACACATATACAAAAAAATACCTACACACATTTTTGCTTGTGTATCCAAACACTCATTCATTCTTGTATGGCAAGCAATCATCATCCTCAGTTGGCTGGTGGTTGAAAGGTACTTGGTGGCTTGCTGCAGTTCTCTGATGTGAACTATAGGACAGTAAAAGATAGTAAATATATAAAATTTTTAATGAAAAGAAGAGAAAAACTACTAAATGGTTAAAATGGTTAAAATGCATAAATGGTGGTGTGGACTGACTCAGATGTGCAAAGTAAGTTGTAAAATTTAAAATCCAGATTTTCATCCTCTTTCAGGGCCCTTTTGTTGTGGGTTACAAAACAGATAGAAAATATCAAAGAAGCTAACTTCGGCAATGCCGAAGTTTTTATACCCTTGCAGTCCTTGCAGTCATTTTTTTCCATTTTGAAATTTCTTTCCCTTCCACCATTCCCTAAGCAAAGCACAACACGCATACCCATACAGTTCGTGTAGCGCTGCATCTGTGTGTGTATGCATGTGCTCTGTTGATTTGATGATGGCGTAGTAGGCAGCAAGCAGCGCTGCCGGCATCGCTTGAACCGATATATATTGACTGTAACTTGTGTTCTATTTATCATTAGATTCAAATTTTGGGATCTGATGTTTTATATCCAAATCTATCATATTGGTAAATTTCATGGGGATACTCAAAAAAAAAAAAAATTTTGCAAAAATGTTTCTTCTAGAACTATATGATATAGTAGTCCGATCCCGATGATTTTCAAACTTTATCTCACCCGGGTAAAAAAAAGTCCTCAAAGAAATGGCTGTGTAAAATGCGTACGCACAGACGGACGGACAGACGGACCTGGCTATTTGGATACTTTATGGGGTCGGAAACGTCTCATTCTGTGCGTTACAAACATCTGACCAATTTTATAATACCCTCTGCAAGGGTATAAAAAGAATAGATGTCATCGTGTTATTTTTCCCACAAAAAAATAACTACTAATTAAAAATATTTCAAAAAGTACTGTAAGAACTATAACTGAAAATTGTGTTTGGGTTTTAAAACCATAACAAAAAGAATTTATTTATGTTTTATTTTTAAGGTTAAATATATATTTGTTGAATCTACTCTTAAATTAGAGCGTAACAACAAGTTTGAACTATTTTTCTTAATCTAGTACTTAAGATAAATCCAGGGGATATTGCAGGCGGCCCTAATCACTTATTATTGGGTTGGTCTGTCATTTCTTTTAAGACGAGTTCTATTATTATTTCGCGTAAGGGAATTTTCAAGAACATAAGGGTGTGCATCCAGTTTCGCAGAATACTTTAGTTGTTGGACTACCTATTTCAGATTTTACGCTAGGTATATTTAGATAATTTTGAATGTTGTCATTCCGTATGTACCACGGAGCTGTATAGGAGGACTTTCAGTACGGAGCTGTATAGGAGGACTTTATACTCCAGACGTAGAGGGGACCGAACGTTGATGATCCAATGTAAGCTACTCGCTTTCAGTTTAAGCTGACTTTTTTACCTCGATGTGCTTGCGCCAAGTTAGTCTTCTGTCTAGATGGATACCAAGGTAAGTGACATCCACGGCTTGAGGAATTGGTACGTTGTTTAGCATTAGAGCTGGACAGTTTCTTCTGTTAAGCGTAAATGTAACATGTTTGCATTTCTGCTCGTTGACCCGGATACGCCAGGTTGCTAGCCATTTCTCTACCACCTTGAGGTGTTCCTCTAATTTTGCAGAGGCTTGTATTGGGCATTTGGATCTGCTGAGGATTGCCGTGTCATCGGAAAAGTAAACGTTGTAAGTCCTAAACTCGTTGGTAAGTGTGCAGTGTACAGCAGGTAGAGCAATGGGCCAAGTACACTGCCTTGCGGTACACCAGCTTCGATTTCAAAGTCAGCCGAAACGGAGCCATTACATCTTACAGCGAATTTCCTATTGTAAAGGCAAGATTCCATGAGTTTGTGGGTGTACTGTGGGAGTTTCTGCCGGATTTCGAACATTAGACCCTACAGCCAAACTCTGTCGAAAGCCTGGGCAACGTCGAGAAAGACAGCCGTACAGTATTCTTTTAGTTCGAATGCTGTTCGTATTTCGGATGTTATACGATTGACTTGTTCAATTGTCCAATGTTTTTCGCGGAAGCCGAACTGGTGTGAAGGGATTGTGTTCTCCGATGCCAGAAATGAGTTTAGACGGATCTGCAGGACCTTTTCAAAAGGCTTTGAAAGACATGGCAGCAAACTAATTGGCCTATAGGATGATGGTTGAGTTTTGTCCTTTCCCACTTTAGGAACCATGATGATAGTGGACCTTTTCCATGCTCTTGGGAAGTAGCCAATTCTTATTATAGCGTTGAACAATTTGCAGATGTATTGTATGGCGATGGTAGGGAGTTCTAGGATCATTTTCGGTGTGATTAGGTCATGGCCAGGGGCTTTGTTTGGCTTTATGTGGTTTTTAATAACTGCAGTGATCCCATCCGATTGGAGTTCCGAGTACTCACTATCCGTTAGTGTGCTCGAAGGGGGAAGTACAAATGAGTTTGATATTGGATTTGGCTGGAAAACCATTTTAAGATGTGTGGCAAATACGGATGCCCTCTCGTCGTCACTGCGAGCCCATCCACCGGTTGGACCCCTTATCGGTGAAACTGTCTCTGTAGGAGCGCTTAAAGTTGGGTGGGCTTTCCACAGAGGATGTTTAGTGCTGGATGGACTGAGCTTTTCTATGTATTTCCTTTGAGCCCAGATTTCCTCTTGTCTTAACTCCTTCGGGAGGTTGCGAGTGGTATGCCTTAGGCGAAGTTTTGCTGCTGGTGATCGAGTAATCTGCCATTCTCTTCTTAGACGTCGTTTTTCCGTTACTAATTTTTCTATCCGGGAATGACAGATGTAGGTTGCTTACTTGGCTGTGTTTTAGAGGAAGTGAGAAATGATGAGGGTTGCAATGTACTTAAATTGTATGATGTGTGTGTGGTCTGTTAGTGTACTTACACCAAGGGAGGGTACTTGACCACATACGGGGCATGGTTCCGTTTGTAGCGTGAATGGTACCCCGGTGGTACTCGTTGTGTGAGAGGAGGAGAACGAAGCCTTGTGTGAGGATGGGTGTGCTAACTCCTCCCCCCTCAAAAATCGACGACACGGAGATCCTTCATTCATCTCGGTGAGGATCCTGGGTGGTGATGGTGGTTTCGTTTTTTTGAGCATCTTCCTCAGAATCCAACCTATGGAAATGGCAAGGAGCACGAAGATTAATGTTGCACAACTGACAGTGATGGTGGTTCCTTTCGTTAAGATATCCAGTCGATGTAAGTTGTTTATGTGCAAGCTGTGAACGTATTCTACGTTCAAACTGTGTCCCTCGTTTACGACTTTTGCCAAAGTGGAAGGTATCGCCACCATCCTTGTGATCGTCTGGCTTCTGAACGTTCTGTTACCAATTGTCACTGATTCGTTTGAGAATTGGATGATGAAGGTGCGGTTCAGGAAGGTATCTTTCCATTAAAGTTGGTCGTGAAGATAGTGCCGTCCTCCAGTAATTCAAGGGGGCTTGCCTTGTTGGTCACTGAGTGGCATTTTGCGGTACCACCCTTTATCAATCTTAGCAGGCAGGTATCCTCGTCCAAGCTGGTGAGGTCCGTTTCCTTGCATATGGTGATGTTGCCCATGGTTTGGCAGTCTCTTGTTATAATGAAGGTGTCTCGGGGACCTACCAGCATTTTTCCAGAGGGGATGCTGAGTTGTTGGTTGTTCGTTATGGTCAGCCTTAAGATCTGGACGGAGTATTCCTGCTGCAGCACCTGTGGCATTGCTATGGTGTATAGGAGCAAGGTACCATTCACATAGATAGTGGGTTGTGACAGACAACCAGACAACTAGAAAAGCTGACAGTCACAAGATACAATCAGTCAATACACTCCGTAACTAAGGAAACCAGTCGATATTTTTTTTTTAATCGCACCATGTTACGAAGCATCGACGGAACAACCAATTCCAAAGAGACACTCTTGGAAAACGTTATGACTTATGAAGCCGACCAAGAAATTCTTGTGGCAAACAAGCAAATAAAAGATAAACACGCAAAGAGATTTCTTTTCAGAAAAATTTGCCCTAGACAATAAGGTTACACGAATCACACATCAAGTAAAAAGGATAAAACACACAACCTGTACTCATATCACCTACACAACTAGAAACTAACTTAACTTTAAATATCAAAGGAAAGGATGGAGAATAGAAGGACAATAAATCCTCTCGATTTATTCGCTGGCTTTGCGGAGGATCTCTCACTCGCCCTAAATCAATACCCATCCTGTGACCTCAAAACATTGGCTTCCCTCAAAATTAAGGATTTCAACACAAAGATTGAAGAACTCACGGTCTCCAACAAGAGATCGAGGCGCTCACTCAAATGGTTGGGCTCGGCATGGAAATGGGTGGCAGGATCACCTGATGCAGCTGACTGGGAACAAATTTTACAATCCCAGAATTCCCTCATTAGGGAAAATAATCAACAATTTACCATAAACAATCAATTCTTGTCCAGCATCCAAGAAGCATTCAACAAAATCAACGAATTAGCAGGAGCCCTGAACACGATCAGCAAAGACAGTGACTCCGAACTATCCATTCTACTAAATAAGGCTCTATTGCTGGAACGTAAGCTGGACGAGATCATACGAGCATGCCAACTTGCTAAAGTCGGAGTTGTGAACTCACACCTTATAACAACATCATCGAAGCCATCGAATTCGCACAACCCACTATCTATGTGAATGGTACCTTGCTCCTATACAACATAGCAATGCCACAGGTGCTGCAGCAGGAATACTCCGTCCAGATCTTAAGGCCGACCATAACGAACAACCAACAACTCGGTATCCCCTCTGGAAAAATGCTGGTAGGTCCCCGAGACACCTTCATTATAACAAGAGACTGCCAAACCATGGGCAACATCACCATATGCAAGGAAACGAAAATCACCAGCTTGGACGAGGATACCTGCCTGCTAAGATTGATAAAGGGTGGTACCGCAAAATGCCACTCAGTGACCAACACGGCAAGCCCCCTTGAATTACTGGAGGACGGCACTATCTTCACGACCAACTTTAATGGAAAGATAACAAACGGCATCATGGAATCAGACCTGAACGACACCTTCATCATCCAATTCTCAAACGAATCAGTGACAATTGGTAACAGAACGTTCAGAAGCCAGACGATTCCAAGGATGGTGGCTATACATTCCACTTTGGCAAAAGTTGTAAACGAGGGACACAGGTTGAACGTAGAATACGTTCACAGCTTGCACATAAACAACTTACATCGACTGGATATCTTAACAAAAGGAACCACCATCACTGTCAGTTGTGCAACATTAATCTTCGTGCTCCTTGCCATTTCCATATGTTGGATTCTGAGGAAGATGCTCAAAAAAACGAAACCACCATCACCACCCAGGATCCTCACCGAGATGAATGAAGGATCTCCGGGACGTCGATTTTTGAGGGGGGAGGAGTTAGCACACCCATCCTCATCCAAGGCTTCGTTCTCCTCCTCTCACACAACGAGTACCACCGGGGTACCATTCACCCTACAAAGGGAACCATGCCCCGCACCTCGGCCACCCACGCTACAAAGAGATCTGATCAACGCATTTTACCAGAAACGCCTGGGCCTAACAGACCACACACACACTCATACAATTTAAGTACATTGCAACCCGCATCATTTCTCACTTCCTCTAAAACACTTAGCCAAGTAAGCAACCTACATCTGTCATTCCCTGATATGACTCAGGCAGATATGTGACCCACACACGACCCATCTCGGTTCACACCAGTTACTTCACTTCCCATTTTTAGCGTAAGCACTTTTGTATTATTTGTTAAGCCATTATGTGAATATTGCCGATATGCAGAATTCACCGGAAGAGCTGACCCACTCTGGGGACGAGCACGTGGCCGCGACCGACGACTTGACGCCTCTGCCAGCGCCCACGAAGCATCTCGGGGTATATTTAAAGGACCACGCTCCATAGAGCGGGCAGTCTTAATCTTGACATTATACAAGTGACATCGAACTAATAGTTAATAGTGAATAAAACCAATTTATAACGTTTAATTAAGTGTTTGTGTCATTATTCACGACGGAAATACCGAAGCCTTGATCCTTATCACAAGGAAGGACATGGTAAGATAATACCAATAAATGCCGTGGGAACTCGTAACTTATATATTAACCGTTAAAAAAAAAAAAAAAAAAAAAAAAAGCACTGGGGATCTCGCCTGGAAAATCCTAAGGGCAAGCAGTTGTACAATACAATAGTAAACCCACTCAATAAGATGGATTGCGTCTCACCGGGTAGGCCTACTTATTGGAGGATTCCGCGTAATCGGATCACTGCGGAAACACTGCTAGACTTAACCTCCGATCACTCTCCAGTGCTATTCACACTATTAACAAGACCTCAAGTACTTGATCGCCCATATAGGCTTACTAACAACAAAACAAATTGGCTTAAATTTAAAATGTACATGAGTGCCCACATAGACTGTTCGCCGAAAGTGGATGCTACAGAGGACATTGACGTGTGCGTCTCTGCACTTGAGTCGATGCTGGGAGCTGCAGCAAGAGTATCTACTCCACATGCCTCTACTTACGCTAAACCTGTTGTCAGGCCTACGAACCGGCGGATAGAACAATTAGTAACGGAAAAACGACGTCTAAGAAGAGAATGGCAGATTACTCGATCACCAGCAGCAAAACTTCGCCTAAGGCATGCCACTCGCAACATCACCAAGAAGTTAAGACAAGAGGAAATCTGGGCTCAAAGGAATTACATAGAAAAGCTCAGTCCAACCAGCACTAAACATCCTCTGTGGAAAGCTCACCCAACTTTAAGCGCTCCTACAGAGACAGTTTCACCGATAAGGGGTCCAACCGGTGGATGGGCCCGCAGTGACGAAGAGAGGGCATCCGTATTTGCCACACATCTTAAAATGGTTTTCCAGCCAAATCCAACATCAAACTCATTTGTACTTCCCCCTTCGAGCACACTAACGGATAGTGAGTACTCGGAACTCCAATCGGATGGGATCACTGCAGTTATTAAAAACCACATAAAGCCAAACAAAGCCCCTGGCCATAACCTAATCACACCGAAAATGATACTATAACTCCCTACCATCGCCATACAATACATCTGCAAATTGTTCAACGCTATAATAAGAATTGGCTACTTCCCAAGAGCATGGAAAAGGTCCACTATCATCATGGTTCCTAAAGTGGGAAAGGACAAAACTCAGCCATCATCCTATAGGCCAATTAGTTTGCTGCCATGTCTTTCAACGCTTTTTGAAAAGGTCCTGCAGATCCGTCTAAACTCATTTCTGGCATCGGAGAACACAATCCCTTCACAACAGTTCGGCTTCCGCGAAAAACATGGGACAATTGAACAAGTCAATCGTATAACATCCGAAATACGAACAGCATTCGAACTAAAAGAATACTGTACGGCTGTCTTTCTCGACGTTGCAGAGGCTTTCGACAGAGTTTGGCTGGAGGGTCTAATGTTCGAAATCCGGCAGAAACTCCCACAGTACACCCACAAACTCATGGAATCTTGCCTTTACAATAGGAAATTCGCTGTAAGATGTAATGGCTCCGTCTCGGCTGACTTTGAAATCGAAGCTGGTGTACCGCAAGGCAGTGTACTCGGCCCATTGCTCTACCTGCTGTACACTGCAGACTTACCAACGAGTTTAGGACTTACAACGTTTACTTTTGCCGATGACACGGCAATCCTCAGCAGATCCAAATGCCCAATACAAGCCTCTACAAAATTAGAGGAACACCTCAAGGTGGTAGAGAAATGGCTAGCAACCTGGCGTATCCGGGTCAACGAGCAGAAATGCAAACATGTTACATTTACGCTTAACAGAAGAAACTGTCCAGCTCTAATGCTAAACAACGTACCAATTCCTCAAGCCGTGGATGTCACTTACCTTGGTATCCACCTAGACAGAAGACTAACTTGGCGCAAGCACATCGAGGCAAAAAAGTCACAGCTTAAACTGAAAGCGAGTAGCTTACATTGGATCATCAACGCTCGGTCCCCTCTACGTCTGGAGTATAAAGCCCTCCTATACAGCTCCGTACTGGACTTACGGTGCCGTACTATGGGGAAATGCAAGTACCAGCAATATCGACATTCTACAAAGGGCGCAGTCGAAGATTTTAAGATCAATCACGGGGGCTCCTTGGTACATACGGAACGACAACATTCAAAATGATCTAAATATACCTAGCGTAAAATCTGAAATAGGTAGTCAAAAACTAAAGTATTCTGCGAAACTGGATGTACACCCTAATGCTCTTGCCAATTTCCTTACGCGAACTAATAATAGAACTCGTCTTAAAAGAAATGACAGACCAACGCAATAATAAATGACCCATCTCGGGTCACACCAGACACTTCACTTCCCATTTTTAGCGTAAGCACTTTTGTATTTTTGTTAAGCCATTATGTGAATATTGCCGATATGCAGAATTCACCGGAAGAGCTGACCCACTCTGGGGACGAGCACGTGGCCGCGACCGACGACTTGACGCCTCTGCCAGCGCCCACGAAGCATCTCGGGGTATATTTAAAGGACCACGCTCCATAGAGCGGGCAGTCTTAATCTTGACATTATACAAGTGACATCGAACTAATAGTTAATAGTGCATAAAACCAATTTATAACGTTTAATTAAGTGATTGTGTCATTATTCACGACGGAAATCCTGAGTACCCAAGCCTGATCCTTATCACAAGGAAGGACATGGTAAGATAATACCAATAAAGACCGTGGGAACTCGTAACTTATACACTGGGGATCTCGCCTGGTAAATCCTAAGGGCAAGCAGTTGTACAACACAATAGTAAACCCACTCAATAAGATGGATTGCGTCTCACCGGGTAGGCCTACTTATTGGAGGATTCCGCGTAATCTGATCACTGCGAAAACACTGCTAGACTTAACCTCCGATCTTGATCGCCCATATAGGCTTACTAACAACTAAACAAATTGGCTTAAATTTAAAATGTACATGAGTGCCCACATAGACTGTTCGCCGAAACTGGATGCTGCAGAGGACATTGACATGTGCGTCTCTGCACTTGAGTCGATGCTGGGAGCTGCAGCAAGAGTATCTACTCCACATGCCTCTTCTTACGCTAATCCTGGACAGGCCTACGAACCGGCGGATAGAACAATTAGTAACGGAAAAACGACGTCTAAGAAGAGAATGGCAGATTACTCGATCACCAGCAGCAAAACTTCGCCTAAGGCATTCCACTCGCAACATCTCCAAGGAGTTAAGACAAGAGGAAATCTGGGCTCAAAGGAAATACATAGAAAAGCTCAGTGCAACCAGCACTAAACATCCTCTGTGGAAAGTTCACCCAACTTTAAGTGCTCCTACAGAGACAGTTTCACCAATAAGGGGTCCAACCGGTGGATGGGCCCGCAGTGACGAAGAGAGGGCATCCGTATTTGCCACACATCTTAAAATGGTTTTCCAGCCAAATCCAACATCAAACTCATTTGTACTTCCCCCTTCGAGCACACTAACGGATAGTGAGTACTCATCAGAACGACACCAAGTCTGCCTTATAACAACATCATCGAAGCCATCGAATTCGCACAACCCACTATCTATGTGAATGGTACCTTGCTCCTATACACCATAGCAATGCCACAGGTGCTGCAGCAGGAATACTCCGTCCAGATCTTAAGGCCGACCATAACGAACAACCAACAACTCGGTATCCCCTCTGGAAAAATGCTGGTAGGTCCCCGAGACACCTTCATTATAACAAGAGACTGCCAAACCATGGGCAACATCACCATATGCAAGGAAAGGGAAATCACCAGCTTGGACGAGGATACCTGCCTGCTAAGATTGATAAAGGGTGGTACCGCAAAATGCCACTCAGTGACCAACACGGCAAGCCCCCTTGAATTACTGGAGGACGGCACTATCTTTACGACCAACTTTAATGGAAAGATAACAAACGGCATCATGGAATCAGACCTGAACGGCACCTTCATCATCCAATTCTCAAACGAATCAGTGACAATTGGTAACAGAACGTTCGGAAGCCAGACGATTCCAAGGATGGTGGCTATACATTCCACTTTGGCAAAAGTTGTAAACGAGGGACACAGGTTGAACGTAGAATACGTTCACAGCTTGCACATAAACAACTTACATCGACTGGATATCTTAACAAAAGGAACTACCATCACTGTCAGTTGTGCAACATTAATCTTCGTGCTCCTTGCCATTTCCATATGTTGGATTCTGAGGAAGATGCTCAAAAAAACGAAACCACCATCACCACCCAGGATCCTCACCGAGATGAATGAAGGATCTCCGGGACGTCGATTTTTGAGGGGGGAGGAGTTAGCACACCCATCCTCATCCAAGGCTTCGTTCTCCTCCTCTCACACAACGAGTACCACCGGGGTACCATTCACCCTACAAAGGGAACCATGCCCCGCACCTCGGCCACCCACGCTACAAAGAGATCTGATCAACGCATTTTACCAGAAACGCCTGGGCCTAACAGACCACACACACACTCATACAATTTAAGTACATTGCAACCCGCATCATTTCTCACTTCCTCTAAAACACTTAGCCAAGTAAGCAACCTACATCTGTCATTCCCTGATATGACTCAGGCAGATATGTGACCCACACACGACCCATCTCGGTTCACACCAGTTACTTCACTTCCCATTTTTAGCGTAAGCACTTTTGTATTATTTGTTAAGCCATTATGTGAATATTGCCGATATGCAGAATTCACCGGAAGAGCTGACCCACTCTGGGGACGAGCACGTGGCCGCGACCGACGACTTGACGCCTCTGCCAGCGCCCACGAAGCATCTCGGGGTATATTTAAAGGACCACGCTCCATAGAGCGGGCAGTCTTAATCTTGACATTATACAAGTGACATCGAACTAATAGTTAATAGTGAATAAAACCAATTTATAACGTTTAATTAAGTGTTTGTGTCATTATTCACGACGGAAATCCTGAGTACCCAAGCCTTGATCCTTATCACAAGGAAGGACATGGTAAGATAATACCAATAAATGCCGTGGGAACTCGTAACTTATATATTTTTGGAGGATTCCGCGTAATCTGATCACTGCGGAAACACTGCTAGACTTAACCTCCGATCACTTTCCAGTGCTATTCACACTATTAACAAGACCTCAAGTACTTGATCGCCCATATAGGCTTACTAACAACTAAACAAATTGGCTTAAATTTAAAATGTACATGAGTGCCCACATAGACTGTTCGCCGAAACTGGATGCTGCAGAGGACATTGACATGTGCGTCTCTGCACTTGAGTCGATGCTGGGAGCTGCAGCAAGAGTATCTACTCCACATGCCTCTACTTACGCTAAACCTGTTGACAGGCCTACGAACCGGCGGATAGAACAATTAGTAACGGAAAAACGACGTCTAAGAAGAGAATGGCAGATTACTCGATCATCAGCAGCAAAACTTCGCCTAAGGCATGCCACTCGCAACATCTCCAAGAAGTTAAGACAAGAGGAAATCTGGGCTCAAAGGAAATACATAGAAAAGCTCGGTCCAACCAGCACTAAACATCCTCTGTGGAAAGTTCACCCAACTTTAAGCGCTCCTACAGAGACAGTTTCACCAATAAGGGGTCCAACCGGTGGATGGGCCCGCAGTGACGAAGAGAGGGCATCCGTATTTGCCACACATCTTAAAATGGTTTTCCAGCCAAATCCAACGTCAAACTCATTTGTACTTCCCCCTTCGAGCACACTAACGGATAGTGAGTACTCGGAACTCCAATCGGATGAGATCACTGCAGTTATTAAAAACCACATAAAGCCAAACAAAGCCCCTGGCCATGACCTAATCACACCGAAAATGATACTATAACTCCCTACCATCGCCATACAATACATCTGCAAATTGTTCAACGCTATAATAAGAATTGGCTACTTCCCAAGAGCATGGAAAAGGTCCACTATCATCATGGTTCCTAAAGTGGGAAAGGACAAAACTCAACCATCATCCTATAGGCCAATTAGTTTGCTGCCATGTCTTTCAAAGCTTTTTGAAAAGGTCCTGCAGATCCGTCTAAACTCATTTCTGGCATCGGAGAACACAATCCCTTCACACCAGTTCGGCTTCCGCGAAAAATATGGGACAATTGAACAAGTCAATCGTATAACATCCGAAATACGAACAGCATTCGAACTCAAAGAATACTGTACGGCTGTCTTTCTCGACGTTGCCCAGGCTTTCGACAGAGTTTGGCTGGAGGGTCTAATGTTCAAAATCCGGCAGAAACACCCACAGTACACCCACAAACTCATGGAATCTTACCTTTACAATAGGAAATTCGCTGTAAGATGTAATGGCTCCGTCTCGGCTGACTTTGAAATCGAAGCTGGTGTACCGCAAGGCAGTGTACTCGGTTTAGGACTTACAACGTTTACTTTTGCCGATGACACGGCAATCCTCAGCAGATCCAAATGCCCAATACAAGCCTTTGCAAAATTAGAGGAACACCTCAAGGTGGTAGAGAAATGGCTAGCAACCTGGCGTATCCGGGTCAATGAGCAGAAATGCAACATGTTACATTTACGCTTAACAGAAGAAACTGTCCAGCTCTAATGCTAAACAACGTACCAATTCCTCAAGCCGTGGATGTCACTTACCTTGGTATCCACCTAGACAGAAGACTAACTTGGCGCAAGCACATCGAGGCAAAAAAGTCACAGCTTAAACTAAAAACGAGTAGCTTACATTGGATCATCAACGCTCGGTCCCCTCTACGTCTGGAGTATAAAGTCCTCCTATACAGCTCCGTACTGAAACCCATCTGGACTTACTGGACGTACTATGGGGAAATGCAAGTACCAGCAATATCGACATTGTACAAAGGTCGCAGTCGAAAATTTTAAGAGCAATCACGGGGGCTCCGTGGTACATACGGAACGACAACATTCAAAATGATCTAAATCTGATCTAAAAAAATCTGAAGTAGGTAGTCAAAAACTAAAGTATTCTGCGAAACTGGATGTACACCCTAATGCTCTTGCCAATTTCCTTACGCGAACTAATAATAGAACTCGTCTTAAAAGAAATGACAGACCAACCCAATAATAAATGACCCATCTCGGGTCTCACCAGACACTTCACTTCCCATTTTTAGCGTAAGCACTTTTGTATTATTTGTTAAGCCATTCTTTGAATATTGCAATTGAATATTGAAATGACCCACTCTGGGGACGAGCACGTGGCCGCGACCGACGACTTGACGCCTCTGCCAGCGCCCACGAAGCATCTCGGGGTATATTTAAAGGACCATGCTCCATAGAGCGGGCAGTCTTAATCTTGACATTATACAAGTGACATCGAACTAATAGTTAATAGTGAATAAAAACAATATATAACGTTTAATTAAGTGTTTGTGTCATTATTCACGACGGAAATCCTGAGTACCCAAGCCTTGATCCTTATCACAAGGAAGGACATGGTAAGATAATACCAATAAAGGCCGTGGGAACTCGTAACCTTCGCCCGAGAAGGGACCCGTTATCTTTCTAAAATCAGTAAAAAAAGTTACCTGTCAAAGGGAATCTGGAAACATTACGGGTCTAGACAAAATATGAACAGACGAGTTTCTGCAGTTGATGCAAGCCAAAAAAAAAGGAAAAAATATATTTGTGTTATTACCAAAATTAAAAGTAAAATTAAATGATCGCTCAGGTTTAAAACCTGACCTATCCCAAAAGTAAATATTTAAAGGCCACTGGGCCACTGCGAAATACTGCATTCAATCGCAATGATATCCGAAACCGACACATGCCTTGGCTTGCATGAACTGCTGACTCCTCATTTAACGACTCCCAGCGGGTTCTTGAACTACCGCACTCATGAGCAAGCAGAAGCTTTGAACAGAAAGTAAAATTTTTTGCGCCCCTTGCATTTTCTGGCGCCAACCCATTAAGCATTTGAAATAAACCGGAAGGGGAACGTTGTGCTTCCGTATTTGGCAACAAAACTAGGAATGAACTCAGCCGCTTTCGAGGGCAAGTTTGACGACCCCCGCGAACGGGGTCTGCATAAATTGACGGGTCTGTGTCGCCAGACCTCCCCAGCCACCTTCGGGTGTCTTGCAAAAAAAAAAAAAAAACAACTTTGACAACATCTCGAAATCTGATCTGCTAGAAAGAAAATGCAAATATCTGGTTGAAAAACCAAGCCCTCCTTCTTGATAAGGAGCTGCTGAACAGGGGTAATGATAATCTGGTTGAAAGTCCAAGCCCTCCCTCTCGACAGGGAGCTGCGGAAAGAATAATCTGGTTGAAAGTGCAAGCCCTCCCTCTCGACAGGGAGCTGCGGAAAGAATAATCTGGTTGAAAGTCCAAGCCCTCTTTCTCGACAGGTAGCTGCGGAAAGAACAAGAATGGTTGAAAACCCAAGCCCTCCTTCTGAGTAAGGAGCTTTACAGGAAATCACCAATAAAAAACCAAACAACGTTTACAATATGCTTGTGATTTTAATTAAACCTTTTGGTGTTTCTAAATTATCTTGTCCGTCTGCGGGCAGAAAGGGGGTGTTTCCACTTGAGTATCCTCCTTAAATTAGCACACCCAGCTCGCCTTCTATTTTCCTCATAGCGGAAAACTGACTCCCAAGACCGCCTCCTCAGATCAGATATGCTGGAAGAGGATCCTTCGATAATCCAGAATGATTATCTCAGGAACATTAATCAATTTAGGGAATGGAAAGGGGATCGTTTCCTCGTCGTCATCCGGATTGGGCACGATAATCCTCGAGCTGGAAAGTTCGCCCTCCCATAGGTTGAAGCTCTGATATGAGCTCATTGAATCATCACTTGCGACTCGAGAGAACAACTCGGTCATATCTGAATCCCAATCGGATTCAGAACTCGAATCCACTACGATGATTTCCTCCTCCATAGCTTCTTCATCGGAAGAAGAGTCGCAGTAAATTACCTCCGCTTGTGTAGACGGGTTGAAATTTTCGTCCGATCGTTCCATCTTTTTGATTGATACTAAATAAACATCACACCAACTTGACCAATGTGGTTTTGTGAGAAGCATAAAAGACAGGAATATGTTTAGTCAGCTGCTTGATGAAAATCAGCAATATAGGACAGAAGCAACGCATAGAGGGGGGTAAAAGGAAAATATGAACCACATGCACAGAAATGTTTTTCCATTGTGCACGCTTAGCAGAAAGTTGACAAAAGAAACGTGTACAAACATTTCCAAAAACTGCTAACCCTTTTAATGAGAGTTTAAGACACGCTGCCATCATTGAACTGACAGCCATCTAACATATGGGGTCCTAATGTTGTTTTTTCATTCTTACAGATAATATTGTGAGTATCACGCATTGTAAAATTTATTTCACTACACCAACACCATGTGAAAATCAAAACCAGGTATACACCCACACGTTAATAGTCGCTCACCTAAATATCGAATACCGCGTCCTGTAGTTGAGAGTATAGAATTAGTTCAATTTAGAGACGGTCGTTATAAGCAAAATGAGCGACAGCGAAAACATGAACCTTGGCATTAGACTGCAGGGGGCCATCAGTGCCATAGCTGAAAGGGATGCTCAGATCGATGGACTACAGGAGGCATTCAGTGCATTAGCCGAGAGGGATGCCCAAATCGAACAATTGACAGCCGCAAGGGATGCAGCTTACGTCGCATTAGACTGCGATACCGCCACAAATACACCCCACACGTTCACTCCTGTGACGCGTGACGAATCAGAGGTACGAACCAGGCCATCCGGTCAGGTCGGGGGACTCAACTGTAACGAAAGCGCCTACATCGACAACTTGAGCAAGGCGTTGGCCCCCTATTCCGGAGGTCAGGCGGAACTCGGCCGGTGGATTAGCTCAATCGAGGAGGTATTGGCCGAAATCGCCGTAAATGAAAACCAGGTCGCGTGCGCCAGAAACTAACTGGCGAAGCCATCAACATATACTATGAAGAAGAGGGAGACAACACGTCATGGGAAGCTATAAAACGTGTGCTTAAAAAACATTTCTCCGATAAACGCTCCCCGGAGGCCATTCTGACTGCCATACGAAACTTACAACAAGAGCGTGACACGGTGGACTCCTACTACGTTAAATTTCGGGCCTTACACAGGCTGTATGTGGAAAAGATAAGCGAAGGCCCTCTCTCGCCTGGTGTAAAAGAATCAACAATAAAACAACAAGAAATAAACAGCTCGAGCGAGTTCGTCCGCAACCTAAACCTAGAATTGCGGAATTATCTCATACACTTCGTCCCAACGACGTTGCACGCCGCATACCATGAAGCTTTGGAAATCGTCAGGCAGATCCACGACCTCCGGGTCGAGAAACCCACGCTGAGCAACAACCAGGGAAACCATGACCGCCAGGCTCCCCTCTCGGAGAAAAGTTACAGGAGTAATGATAACCCCTTCAGAGGAAACTACAAGCCCGGTGAGGATTGCAAGAGTAACAATTACAAAGGGAAAAACTCCTATAGGAAAAATAATTGTAACCGTAATAATGGCCGGAACAACGGTCACTACCATGGGAAGAATCGGTCTGATCAGAAAAACCCAGAAGATCGTAGACACTACCAAAAACATTTGACAATGGAAGGGCCGGACGCCAAGAAGGACTCCAGGGGCGAAACAAGACAACCAGACAACTAGCAAAGCTGACAGTCACAAGATACAATCAGTCAATACACTCCGTAACTAAAAGGAAACCAGTCGATATTTTTTTTTAATCGCACCACGTTACGAAGCATCGTTATCGCAACGTTATGACTTATGAAGCCGACCAAGAAATTCTTGTGGCAAACAAGCAAATAAAAGAGAAACACGCAAAGAGATTTTTTTCAGAAAAATTTGCCCTAGTCAATAAGGTTACACGAATCACACATCAAGTAAAAAGAAAATAAAAACACAACCTGTACACATATCACCTACACAACTAGAAACTAACTTAACTTTAAATATCACACTCACACCTTTTACTTTTAATACAAGCACCCTCATTCTGTGCCTCTCGTCGGTGGAGAGTTACCAGGTCTTCAAATACGAATCCCCAATAGTGACGTTACAGCAAGGGAAAGGATGGAGAATAGAAGGACACACAAACTTGGTACATGTAATTCCTCTCGATTTATTTGCTGGCTTTGCGGAGAATCTCTCACTCGCCCTAAATCAATACCCATCCTGTGACCTCAAAACATTGGCTTCCCTCAAAATTAAGGATTTCAACACAAAGATTGAAGAACTCACGGTCTCCAACAAGAGATCGAGGCGCTCACTCAAATGGTTGGGCTCGGCATGGAAATGGGTGGCAGGATCATCTGATGCAGCTGACTGCGACCAAATTTTACAATCCCAGAATTCCCTCATTAGGGAAAATAATCAACAATTTACCATTAACAATCAATTCTTGTCCAGCATCCAAGAAGCATTCAACAAAATCAACGAATTAGCAGTAGCCCTGAACACGATCAGCAAAGACAGTAACTCCGAACTATCCATTCTACTAAATAAGGCTATATTGCTAAAGTCGGAGTTGTGAACTCAAACCTATTGGACATGGGCGAGCTACAGGACATCATCAGAACGACACCAAGGAAACGGACCTCACCAGCTTGGACGAGGATACCTGCCTGCCAAGATTGATAAAGGGTGGTACCGCAAAATGCCACTCAGTGACCAACACGACAAGCCCCCTTGAATTACTGGAGGACGACACTATCTTCACGACCAACTTTAATGAAAAGATAACAAACGGCATCATGGAATCAGACCTGAACCGCACCTTCATCATTCAATTCTCAAACGAATCAGTGACAATTGGTAACATAACGTTCAGAAGCCAGACGATCACAAGGATGGTGGCGATACCTTCCACTTTGGCAAAAGTCGTAAACGAGGGACACAGGTTGAACGTAGAATACGTTCACAGCTTGCACATAAACAACTTACATCGACTGGATATCTTAACGAAAGGAACCACCATCACTGTCAGTTGTGCAACATTAATCTTCGTGCTCCTTGCCATTTCCATAGGTTGGATTCTGAGGAAGATGCTCAAAAAAACGAAACGACCATCACCACCCAGGATCCTCACCGAGATGAATGAAGGATCTCCGTGTCGTCGATTTTTGAGGGGGGAGGAGTTAGCACACCCATCCTCACACAAGGCTTCGTTTTCCTCCTCTCACACAACGAGTACCACCGGGGTACCATTCACCCTACAAACGGAACCATGCTCCGCACCTCGGCCACCCTTGCTACAAAGAGATCTGATCAACGCATATTACCAGAAACGCCTGGGCGAGTATCGGATCAATTACCCTCCCTCGGTGTAGGTACACTAACAGACCACAAACACACTCATACAATCTAAGTACATTGGCACTTTCGTCCGTCACAGACCGAAATTTCCAAGTGTGTGGAGCCGAGCAGGGAGCGGCATAACTTCCATATAGAGTCCCAGGGGGAAATACCTGGTTGCAAGCAATGGAGGGCTTGAGATCGGCTGGCTCGATGGCGGGACCAACAAGTGCGCGGCGTCAGTCATTGGCGCTCGCCACAGTGCCGGTCAGATGGTCTGAATCTGTTTGCGAGGGCAGCCCAGCGAGTCGGCTAGAGATAGAGGCTACTTTCGGGGTGGGGCTTCCGCCAGGAATAGAGGAGATATTTGGTGTGCCCCACGAAACGCCAAAGAGACTGCGTGAAGACTCGCTAAATCCAGCAGCAGGCGGTGAGGCACAACCAAAGAAATCCAGGTTGCAACAAGTTAGGAGTGGCAAGCATGAGGTGGCAGAAATGGGAGTTCTCCTAAAGGAGATAGCCGAGAGAATCAAGCCAGAGAGGGAAGGAGGCAAGCGTGCCATTACGAACGCGCTTAGAGAGAAAATAGACAGACTGAGAGATTTGCAGCAGATTGTTAGCCTCGCTCTGCGCAAGAACAGCGACCCAGAACCAGTAGTAGTGGCATGCCCCAAATGCACCACATCGCTAACGAAATCCTTCGCTACCAAAGGACAGCAAACGGATAACTTGCAACAGGCAAGAATGCCCCGCCAAGAAACAGTCGGAAACACTTCGGAAACTTTTTTGCTGAATGGCAAAAATCCCCGGCCGCAAGAAAATTTTTTGCCAAACGCAGGCCAGCAATCAGAGCCCGCTTGGCAGACAGTGGCTGCGCGACCAGCGAAAAAGGCGATACCCAAGAAGCGTCCACCTGCTATTTTGGTCCAAGGAAAAGGCAATGTCTCGTACACAGAGATGGTGAAGCTGGTTACTAGGAGCCAGGACGAGAGGCTTATTGCTGTGGGCGACAGTGTTCGCACGGTAAGACGAACTGCGAAGGGAGACCTGCTTCTGGAGCTAAATCCGTCTGGCGCCGAAATAGTCGGCCAGCTGAGAGAGGATATAGGAGTGGCCCTAGCCGGACAGGTTGAGGCGCGCGCATTGTCAAATCTCACCAGGATTGATGTGCTGGATATGGACGGTGAGACCACGAGAGGCGAGATAGTACGCGCGTTATCAGATCAACTGAGCGTGCGAATTGAAGACTCGGATATAAAAAGTCTGCGCCCGGCACACGACGGCTGTCAAAGGGCAGTCTTATGCGTTCCGTCATCAGTGGCCGAGATCATCTTGAAGGCTGGCAACCTCAAGATAGGATTTTCTGTGTGCCGCATCCGCAAAAACACATCGGCGATCAGATGTTACAGGTGTCTAACGTTCGGCCATGTAGCAGCTCGTTGTTCGGACCCGGTGGACAGGACAAACTGGTGCCTGAGATGCGGAGGCAAGGATCACAAGGCGAAGGAGTGCAGTAACGCACTTAACTGCTGTCTATGCGAGGCGGCCGGCATAAGCAATAGAGCCCACGCGGCCGGTAGCCAGCGATGCCCATCAACGACGGGAGTACCACCAAAGGCGATCGATAACGGCCACCAAAATGAGTAGATTCCTCCAGCTGAATCTTAACCACTGCGAGGCAGCACACAACCTACTTGCGCAGAACATGTATGAAGTCAAAGCGGAGCTCGCGATCATAAGCGAGCCCTTCAGAAGAAAGTCCACTGGCAATTGGGTGGCCAGCACCACCGGTAAGGCTGCACTTTGGGCATGCGGCGCCTCTCCGATCCAATTGCGACACCCTATGGCAGGAGAGCACTTCGTACGCGCACAGGTAGACGGAAAATGGGTCTATAGCTGCTACCTGCCCCCCAGCGTGAGCCATGACAACTTTTGCAAAGCGCTCGACGAGATAGTTAACGATGCGCGCTCTCGCAATCCCCTCGTTATTGCAGGGGACTTCAACGCATGGGCCCTTGACTGGGGGAGCGCCGTTACCAATGCGAGAGGACGCTCGCTTCTGGAAGCCTTTGCATCACTGGACGTAGCCCTTCTGAACAGAGGGTCACGTTTTACATTCAGCAGTGCAAACGGCGGATCCGTCATAGACCTCACCTTCGTAAGCGGTGGGCTATTCAGGTCTTCATCATGGAGCGTTGGCGAAATCTATACGGGCAGCGATCACGAGGCGATAATATTCTCGCTAGGTGTCACCCAACCCCGTCGGGTGGCGCCGCCCCAAAGCAGGGTATACAAGAGCGACACTCTGGACGTAAGAGCCTTCGCCGATGCATTGGCGGCACACGAGTGGACCCAGAGCACAGCTCAGCGAATGGCAGACCAGCTATCCAGCATGCTGGCTGCATCGTGCAACGCGAGCATGGCGGTAAGGAGACCTTTCAAGGGACGTCAGCAACCGGTCTTCTGGTGGAAAAGCTCTATCGTAGATATACGTAGAAGGTGCCTAGCCTCTAGGCGGCGTTACCAGAGAGCAAGGAAGCGAGGATTAGAGACATGGCCGCAACTATGGGCAGCCTATAGCGTATGTAGGAAGGAGTTGAAGAAGGCTATATATGAAGCGAAGCGGCAAGTGTACCTCAGTCTCTGCGACTCGGCCGATCGGGACCCTTGGGGCAAGGCGTACAAGATCGTCGTCAAGCGAGTCTACGCCAACAGATTCTCTTCTCCTACTGAAGCCAGCGAGTTGGAACGAATTGTCTGCGATCTTTTCCCCCAGCGTGCGGATTCCCTAAACTGTAGGCGCGCTGAACATGTCGATTCCCGCTACCACGTCCCAGTCACTACCGATGAAGTGCTTGCGGCCGCCAGGTCGCTGAAAGAAAACAATGCCCCGGGCCCTGATTGCATCCCCAACCGTGCCCTTCGGCTGGCAATGGCAACTCGCCCGGAATTATTCGCGGCAACCTTTGACCAGTGCCTGAAGGAGGGAGTATTCCCATCTCAGTGGAAGCTGCAAAAGCTGGTGCTGCTCCTCAAGCCTGGGAAACCAGCAGAGGTAGCGTCATCATATCGCCCAATCTGCCTCGTGGACTCCGTGGGTAAGGTGCTGGAAAGCCTCATCAGTGCCAGACTGAACGAGGCGATCAACGCAGGGGGCGGCCTGTCCGCAAACCAGTACGGATTTCGCAAGGCAAGGTCCACAATAGACGCGGTCAACAGAGTAGTGAGCACAGCGGCCGATGCTTTTAAGGGCTCTCGTTGGAAAGGAGGTGCGAAGGAATACTGCCTGGTGATCACCCTGGATGTGAAGAATGCCTTCAACACGGCGGATTGGGGCTGCATTCTTGATGCGGCCAGAAGCTTAGGGATTCCGTCGTATCTGTACGAGGTGATATGGAGCTTCTTTTCAGGGAGAAAGCTGGAGTACGCTGCGTCGTCAGGATCCGTTCAACGGCAGGTGTCCGCAGGAGTGCCTCAGGGCTCGGTTCTGGGTCCGCTTCTGTGGAACATCATGTACGATGGCATCCTTCGACTGGACATGCCGAGTAGGTGTCAGCTAGTCGGCTACGCGGACGATGTTGCGGTTGTAGTGGTGGGCAAGATTCTGAAGGATATGGAGTCAATGGCAAATACAGCCATTGCATCCATCACGAACTGGCTGCGCTCGGTGGGCCTAGTACTAGCGGCGCACAAGACAGAAGCGGTACTAATTAGCAGCCGGAAGTTAGTGGAAACGGCCACCGTTACAATCGACGGCACCGAGGTGAAATCGGCTAGAGCAATTCGCTACCTAGGAGTGTGGCTCGACACAAGATTGTGTTTCCGAGAACACCTAATGGCGGTACAGCGGAAGGCAGCGGAATCGGGGAGAGCACTCGCCAGGATTATGCTCAACACGAGAGGGCCCAGACAGGAGCGGAGAATGCTGCTGATGAGTGTGGTAAAATCACAAATATTGTACGCAGCCCAGATCTGGGCACCGGCCATGGAGGTCGAAAGCTACCGCCGCCTCATCAGTCCGACTTATCGACTCTGCGCTCTCAGAGTCTGCAGCGCCTTTAGGACTGTTTCGGAGGATGCAGCCCTAGAAGTCGCTGGCATGGTGCCCATCGACATCCTGGCTGACGAAGTTCGTGTCACTACAGAGGCCATCAGCAGGGGCATTCCGAAGAACGTAGCCAAAGCTGACGCTAGAAGGCTCGCAGTGAGGAAATGGCAGGACCGATGGGATGCTGCAACAAATGGCAGATGGACGCATCGTCTCATCCCAAATATTGAGGCTTGGGTCGGTAGAAAGCACGGGCAGGTGAACTACTACCTCACGCAGGTGCTGAGCGGACATGGCTGCTTCCGCCAATACCTAAAAAGGTTTGGCCACGACCACTCTCCAACGTGTCCTGCGTGCCCTGAAGGAGCAATTGAGGACGCCCGCCACGTCGTTTTCAGTTGCGGCCGCTTTAGGGTGGATAGACAGCGGGTCGAGCAAGCGATCGGACAATCCCTATCGGAGGCCAGCCTGGTACCCAGCATGCTGGAAAGCGGGGTCAACTGGGCGGCGGTGAGCTCATACATCGGAGTCGTCATGCGAGAACTAAGAAGACTGGAGAGAGAGAGGGCCGGATCCGCATAGAAGTTGCCACGAGCCCGGCGAAGCAATTCCCAATGGGACGTACCACCGGGCGGGCATCTTTTGTGTATTCATGTTCCTTTCATGTTCCTTTCAGTTTGTTGTATTTCGTTGGCTTATATGTTATTTTTGTTAATAAATGAATTAAAAAAAAAAAAAAAATTTAAGTACATTGCAACCCTCATCATTTCTCACTTCCTCTAAAACACTTAGCCAAGTAACCAACCTATATCTGTCATTCCCTGATATGACTTAGGCAGATATGTGACCCACACACGACCCATTTCGGGTCACAACCAGACACTTCACTTCCCATTTGTAGCGTAGGCACTTTTTGTATTATTTGTTAAGCCATTCTTTGAATATTGCCGCTATGCAGAATTCACCGGAAGAGCTGACCCACTCTGGGGACGAGCACGTGGCCGCGACTGACGACTTGACGCCTCTGCCAGCGCCCACGAAGCATCTCGGGGTATATTTAAAGGACCACGCTCCAAAGAGCGGGCAGTCTTAATCTTGACATTATACAAGTGACATCGAACTAATAGTTAATAGTGCATAAAACCAATTTATAACGTTTAATTAAGTGATTGTGTCATTATTCACGACGGAAATCCTGAGTACCCAAGCCTCGATCCTTATCACAAGGAAGGACATGGTAAGATAATACCAATAAAGGCCGTGGGAACTCGTAACTTATACACTTGGGATCTCGCCTGGTAAATCCTAAGGGCAAGCAGTTGTACAACACAATAGTAAACCCACTCAATAAGATGGATTGCGTCTCACCGGGTAGGCCTACTTATTGGAGGATTCCGCGTAATCTGATCACTGCGGAAACACTGCTAGACTTAACCTCCGATCACTCTCCAGTGCTATTCACACTATTACCAAGACCTCAAGTACTTGATCGCCCATATAGGCTTACTAACAACTAAACAAATTGGCTTAAATTTAAAATGTACATGAGTGCCCACATAGACTGTTCGCCGAAACTGGATGCTGCAGAGGACATTGACATGTGCGTCTCTGCACTTGAGTCGATGCTGGGAGCTGCAGCAAGAGTATCTACTCCACATGCCTCTACTTACGCTAAACCTGTTGACAGGCCTACGAACCGGCGGATAGAACAATTAGTAACGGAAAAACGACGTCTAAGAAGAGAATGGCAGATTACTCGATAATCAGCAGCAAAACTTCGCCTAAGGCATGCCACTCGCAACATCTCCAAGAAGTTAAGACAAGAGGAAATCTGGGCTCAAAGGAAATACATAGAAAAGCTCGGTCCAACCAGCACTAAACATCCTCTGTGGAAAGTTCACCCAACTTTAAGCGCTCCTACAGAGACAGTTTCACCAATAAGGGGTCCAACCGGTGGATGGGCCCGCAGTGACGAAGAGAGGGCATCCGTATTTGCCACACATCTTAAAATGGTTTTCCAGCATAGCTCGCAAATAACTGTTAACCGTTTCACACTGTCGCGAAATAAGTGTTCTTCACTGAGACTTTGAGCAAAAGGTCTGAGAGCAACCGATTGGATTGTTCGTAAATAAATTTTGCTCGCGCTCAGTCAAAGAGCACTTTTTTCTGTTCTCTTTTGCTCTGCTCATTCCGGGACCGTTTGCTTCTGAACGACGATTCAAAAAGTCTTTTGCGCATGTATGTGTGTATGTGAAGTTTCGTGGGTTTTACGCGTCAATTTGCTTTGTGAGTTTCGATTGAGCACAGTGGTTTTAACAAAATGGGACGTGAAACTAATAAAAAAGTGCATCAATTTTTTCAATTTGATGCAGTAAGCAAAAAATCAGTGTGTAAAATATGCGACGTGAAATTAGCTGGCATTCATACTACAAATTTGAAACGCCACTTGACAACTAAACATTATGAAATATTTAGAGAGTTGTTAAGCTTAATTCAAAATAAAATACTTAAAAAAATAAAACTATTCCTGTTTTAAACAAAAAATTAGTCTGAAATACATACAATTTTTTCAAGAAGATCTTAAGTAAAATTTAATGTCGCAATTTTACACAACGTACCACTGTGCATCGAAAAGAAGACAAATAGTTGAAAAGACCGTTTGCGTTGAGTTTTTCAGTCAATCGGTCTTTTGGTGAGCCTCACTGTGTGAGCGTGAATCGTTTCACTCTTTACGCGCTGTTCACTCAAAGACCGATAAGCAAATTGCTCAACTGTTAGCGCTCAACCGAAAACCGAATCGAAAACAACCAAAGGGTCTTGCTCAGAGCGAGAGCGAGAAAGTATGATTTTTTTCGGTTGTTCTCGCGAACAGAGCGTATGGAAAAAAACGGTTAACAGTTATTTGCAAGCTATGTTTTCCAGCCAAATCCAACGTCAAACTCATTTGTACTTCCCCCTTCGAGCACACTAACGGATAGTGAGTACTCGGAACTCCAATCGGATGAGATCACTGCAGTTATTAAAAACCACATAAAGCCAAACAAAGCCCCTGGCCATGACCTAATCACACCGAAAATGATACTATAACTCCCTACCATCGCCATACAATACATCTGCAAATTGTTCAACGCTATAATAAGAATTGGCTACTTCCCAAGAGCATGGAAAAGGTCCACTATCATCATGGTTCCTAAAGTGGGAAAGGACAAAACTCAACCATCATCCTATAGGCCAATTAGTTTGCTGCCATGTCTTTCAAAGCTTTTTGAAAAGGTCCTGCAGATCCGTCTAAACTCATTTCTGGCATCGGAGAACACAATCCCTTCACACCAGTTCGGCTTCCGCGAAAAATATGGGACAATTGAACAAGTCAATCGTATAACATCCGAAATACGAACAGCATTCGAACTCAAAGAATACTGTACGGCTGTCTTTCTCGACGTTGCCCAGGCTTTCGACAGAGTTTGGCTGGAGGGTCTAATGTTCAAAATCCGGCAGAAACACCCACAGTACACCCACAAACTCATGGAATCTTACCTTTACAATAGGAAATTCGCTGTAAGATGTAATGGCTCCGTCTCGGCTGACTTTGAAATCGAAGCTGGTGTACCGCAAGGCAGTGTACTCGGTTTAGGACTTACAACGTTTACTTTTGCCGATGACACGGCAATCCTCAGCAGATCCAAATGCCCAATACAAGCCTTTGCAAAATTAGAGGAACACCTCAAGGTGGTAGAGAAATGGCTAGCAACCTGGCGTATCCGGGTCAATGAGCAGAAATGCAACATGTTACATTTACGCTTAACAGAAGAAACTGTCCAGCTCTAATGCTAAACAACGTACCAATTCCTCAAGCCGTGGATGTCACTTACCTTGGTATCCACCTAGACAGAAGACTAACTTGACGCAAGCACATCGAGGCAAAAAAGTCACAGCTTAAACTAAAAACGAGTAGCTTACATTGGATCATCAACGCTCGGTCCCCTCTACGTCTGGAGTATAAAGTCCTCCTATACAGCTCCGTACTGAAACCCATCTGGACTTACTGGACGTACTATGGGGAAATGCAAGTACCAGCAATATCGACATTGTACAAAGGTCGCAGTCGAAAATTTTAAGAGCAATCACGGGGGCTCCGTGGTACATACGGAACGACAACATTCAAAATGATCTAAATCTGATCTAAAAAAATGCAGAGGACATTGACATGTGCGTCTCTGCACTTGAGTCGATGCTGGGAGCTGCAGCAAGAGTATCTACTCCACATGCCTCTACTTACGCTAAACCTGTTGACAGGCCTACGAACCGGCGGATAGAACAATTAGTAACGGAAAAACGACGTCTAAGAAGAGAATGGCAGATTACTCGATCATCAGCAGCAAAACTTCGCCTAAGGCATGCCACTCGCAACATCTCCAAGAAGTTAAGACAAGAGGAAATCTGGGCTCAAAGGAAATACATAGAAAAGCTCGGTCCAACCAGCACTAAACATCCTCTGTGGAAAGTTCACCCAACTTTAAGCGCTCCTACAGAGACAGTTTCACCAATAAGGGGTCCAACCGGTGGATGGGCCCGCAGTGACGAAGAGAGGGCATCCGTATTTGCCACACATCTTAAAATGGTTTTCCAGCCAAATCCAACGTCAAACTCATTTGTACTTCCCCCTTCGAGCACACTAACGGATAGTGAGTACTCGGAACTCCAATCGGATGAGATCACTGCAGTTATTAAAAACCACATAAAGCCAAACAAAGCCCCTGGCCATGACGTAATCACACCGAAAATGATACTATAACACCCAACCATCGCCATACAATACATCTGCAAATTGTTCAACGCTATAATAAGAATTGGCTACTTCCCAAGAGCATGGAAAAGGTCCACTATCATCATGGTTCCTAAAGTGGGAAAGGACAAAACTCAACCATCATCCTATAGGCCAATTAGTTTGCTGCCATGTCTTTCAAAGCTTTTTGAAAAGGTCCTGCAGATCCGTCTAAACTCATTTCTGGCATCGGAGAACACAATCCCTTCACACCAGTTCGGCTTCCGCGAAAAATATGGGACAATTGAACAAGTCAATCGTATAACATCCGAAATACGAACAGCATTCGAACTCAAAGAATACTGTACGGCTGTCTTTCTCGACGTTGCCCAGGCTTTCGACAGAGTTTGGCTGGAGGGTCTAATGTTCAAAATCCGGCAGAAACACCCACAGTACACCCACAAACTCATGGAATCTTACCTTTACAATAGGAAATTCGCTGTAAGATGTAATGGCTCCGTCTCGGCTGACTTTGAAATCGAAGCTGGTGTACCGCAAGGCAGTGTACTCGGTTTAGGACTTACAACGTTTACTTTTGCCGATGACACGGCAATCCTCAGCAGATCCAAATGCCCAATACAAGCCTTTGCAAAATTAGAGGAACACCTCAAGGTGGTAGAGAAATGGCTAGCAACCTGGCGTATCCGGGTCAATGAGCAGAAATGCAACATGTTACATTTACGCTTAACAGAAGAAACTGTCCAGCTCTAATGCTAAACAACGTACCAATTCCTCAAGCCGTGGATGTCACTTACCTTGGTATCCACCTAGACAGAAGACTAACTTGGCGCAAGCACATCGAGGCAAAAAAGTCACAGCTTAAACTAAAAACGAGTAGCTTACATTGGATCATCAACGCTCGGTCCCCTCTACGTCTGGAGTATAAAGTCCTCCTATACAGCTCCGTACTGAAACCCATCTGGACTTACTGGACGTACTATGGGGAAATGCAAGTACCAGCAATATCGACATTGTACAAAGGTCGCAGTCGAAAATTTTAAGAGCAATCACGGGGGCTCCGTGGTACATACGGAACGACAACATTCAAAATGATCTAAATCTGATCTAAAAAAATCTGAAGTAGGTAGTCAAAAACTAAAGTATTCTGCGAAACTGGATGTACACCCTAATGCTCTTGCCAATTTCCTTACGCGAACTAATAATAGAACTCGTCTTAAAAGAAATGACAGACCAACCCAATAATAAATGACCCATCTCGGGTCTCACCAGACACTTCACTTCCCATTTTTAGCGTAAGCACTTTTGTATTATTTGTTAAGCCATTCTTTGAATATTGCAATTGAATATTGAAATGACCCACTCTGGGGACGAGCACGTGGCCGCGACCGACGACTTGACGCCTCTGCCAGCGCCCACGAAGCATCTCGGGGTATATTTAAAGGACCATGCTCCATAGAGCGGGCAGTCTTAATCTTGACATTATACAAGTGACATCGAACTAATAGTTAATAGTGAATAAAAACAATATATAACGTTTAATTAAGTGTTTGTGTCATTATTCACGACGGAAATCCTGAGTACCCAAGCCTTGATCCTTATCACAAGGAAGGACATGGTAAGATAATACCAATAAAGGCCGTGGGAACTCGTAACCTTCGCCCGAGAAGGGACCCGTTATCTTTCTAAAATCAGTAAAAAAAGTTACCTGTCAAAGGGAATCTGGAAACATTACGGGTCTAGACAAAATATGAACAGACGAGTTTCTGCAGTTGATGCAAGCCAAAAAAAAGGAAAAAAATATATTTGTGTTATTACCAAAATTAAAAGTAAAATTAAATGATCGCTCAGGTTTAAAACCTGACCTATCCCAAAAGTAAATATTTAAAGGCCACTGGGCCACTGCGAAATACTGCATTCAATCGCAATGATATCCGAAACCGACACATGCCTTGGCTTGCATGAACTGCTGAATCCTCATTTAACGACTCCCAGCGGGTTCTTGAACTACCGCACTCATGAGCAAGCAGAAGCTTTGAACAGAAAGTAAAATTTTTTGCGCCCCTTGCATTTTCTGGCGCCAACCCATTAAGCATTTGAAATAAACCGGAAGGGGAACGTTGTGCTTCCGTATTTGGCAACAAAACTAGGAATGAACTCAGCCGCTTTCGAGGGCAAGTTTGACGACCCCCGCGAACGGGGTCTGCATAAATTGACGGGTCTGTGTCGCCAGACCTCCCCAGCCACCTTCGGGTGTCTTGCAAAAAAAAAAAAAAAAAACTTTGACAACATCTCGAAATCTGATCTGCTAGAAAGAAAATGCAAATATCTGGTTGAAAAACCAAGCCCTCCTTCTTGATAAGGAGCTGCTGAACAGGGGTAATGATAATCTGGTTGAAAGTCCAAGCCCTCCCTCTCGACAGGGAGCTGCGGAAAGAATAATCTGGTTGAAAGTGCAAGCCCTCCCTCTCGACAGGGAGCTGCGGAAAGAATAATCTGGTTGAAAGTCCAAGCCCTCTTTCTCGACAGGTAGCTGCGGAAAGAACAAGAATGGTTGAAAACCCAAGCCCTCCTTCTGAGTAAGGAGCTTTACAGGAAATCACCAATAAAAAACCAAACAACGTTTACAATATGCTTGTGATTTTAATTAAACCTTTTGGTGTTTCTAAATTATCTTGTCCGTCTGCGGGCAGAAAGGGGGTGTTTCCACTTGAGTATCCTCCTTAAATTAGCACACCCAGCTCGCCTTCTATTTTCCTCATAGCGGAAAACTGACTCCCAAGACCGCCTCCTCAGATCAGATATGCTGGAAGAGGATCCTTCGATAATCCAGAATGATTATCTCAGGAACATTAATCAATTTAGGGAATGGAAAGGGGATCGTTTCCTCGTCGTCATCCGGATTGGGCACGATAATCCTCGAGCTGGAAAGTTCGCCCTCCCATAGGTTGAAGCTCTGATATGAGCTCATTGAATCATCACTTGCGACTCGAGAGAACAACTCGGTCATATCTGAATCCCAATCGGATTCAGAACTCGAATCCACTACGATGATTTCCTCCTCCATAGCTTCTTCATCGGAAGAAGAGTCGCAGTAAATTACCTCCGCTTGTGTAGACGGGTTGAAATTTTCGTCCGATCGTTCCATCTTTTTGATTGATACTAAATAAACATCACACCAACTTGACCAATGTGGTTTTGTGAGAAGCATAAAAGACAGGAATATGTTTAGTCAGCTGCTTGATGAAAATCAGCAATATAGGACAGAAGCAACGCATAGAGGGGGGTAAAAGGAAAATATGAACCACATGCACAGAAATGTTTTTCCATTGTGCACGCTTAGCAGAAAGTTGACAAAAGAAACGTGTACAAACATTTCCAAAAACTGCTAACCCTTTTAATGAGAGTTTAAGACACGCTGCCATCATTGAACTGACAGCCATCTAACATATGGGGTCCTAATGTTGTTTTTTCATTCTTACAGATAATATTGTGAGTATCACGCATTGTAAAATTTATTTCACTACACCAACACCATGTGAAAATCAAAACCAGGTATACACCCACACGTTAATAGTCGCTCACCTAAATATCGAATACCGCGTCCTGTAGTTGAGAGTATAGAATTAGTTCAATTTAGAGACGGTCGTTATAAGCAAAATGAGCGACAGCGAAAACATGAACCTTGGCATTAGACTGCAGGGGGCCATCAGTGCCATAGCTGAAAGGGATGCTCAGATCGATGGACTACAGGAGGCATTCAGTGCATTAGCCGAGAGGGATGCCCAAATCGAACAATTGACAGCCGCAAGGGATGCAGCTTACGTCGCATTAGACTGCGATACCGCCACAAATACACCCCACACGTTCACTCCTGTGACGCGTGACGAATCAGAGGTACGAACCAGGCCATCCGGTCAGGTCGGGGGACTCAACTGTAACGAAAGCGCCTACATCGACAACTTGAGCAAGGCGTTGGCCCCCTATTCCGGAGGTCAGGCGGAACTCGGCCGGTGGATTAGCTCAATCGAGGAGGTATTGGCCGAAATCGCCGTAAATGAAAACCAGGTCGCGTGCGCCAGAAACTAACTGGCGAAGCCATCAACATATACTATGAAGAAGAGGGAGACAACACGTCATGGGAAGCTATAAAACGTGTGCTTAAAAAACATTTCTCCGATAAACGCTCCCCGGAGGCCATTCTGACTGCCATACGAAACTTACAACAAGAGCGTGACACGGTGGACTCCTACTACGTTAAATTTCGGGCCTTACACAGGCTGTATGTGGAAAAGATAAGCGAAGGCCCTCTCTCGCCTGGTGTAAAAGAATCAACAATAAAACAACAAGAAATAAACAGCTCGAGCGAGTTCGTCCGCAACCTAAACCTAGAATTGCGGAATTATCTCATACACTTCGTCCCAACGACGTTGCACGCCGCATACCATGAAGCTTTGGAAATCGTCAGGCAGATCCACGACCTCCGGGTCGAGAAACCCACGCTGAGCAACAACCAGGGAAACCATGACCGCCAGGCTCCCCTCTCAGAGAAAAGTTACAGGAGTAATGATAACCCCTTCAGAGGAAACTACAAGCCCGGTGAGGATTGCAAGAGTAACAATTACAAAGGGAAAAACTCCTATAGGAAAAATAATTGTAACCGTAATAATGGCCGGAACAACGGTCACTACCATGGGAAGAATCGGTCTGATCAGAAAAACCCAGAAGATCGTAGACACTACCAAAAACATTTGACAATGGAAGGGCCGGACGCCAAGAAGGACTCCAGGGGCGAAACAAGACAACCAGACAACTAGCAAAGCTGACAGTCACAAGATACAATCAGTCAATACACTCCGTAACTAAAAGGAAACCAGTCGATATTTTTTTTTTAATCGCACCACGTTACGAAGCATCGTTATCGCAACGTTATGACTTATGAAGCCGACCAAGAAATTCTTGTGGCAAACAAGCAAATAAAAGAGAAACACGCAAAGAGATTTTTTTTCAGAAAAATTTGCCCTAGTCAATAAGGTTACACGAATCACACATCAAGTAAAAAGAAAATAAAAACACAACCTGTACACATATCACCTACACAACTAGAAACTAACTTAACTTTAAATATCACACTCACACCTTTTACTTTTAATACAAGCACCCTCATTCTGTGCCTCTCGTCGGTGGAGAGTTACCAGGTCTTCAAATACGAATCCCCAATAGTGACGTTACAGCAAGGGAAAGGATGGAGAATAGAAGGACACACAAACTTGGTACATGTAATTCCTCTCGATTTATTTGCTGGCTTTGCGGAGAATCTCTCACTCGCCCTAAATCAATACCCATCCTGTGACCTCAAACCATTGGCTTCCCTCAAAATTAAGGATTTCAACACAAAGATTGAAGAACTCACGGTCTCCAACAAGAGATCGAGGCGCTCACTCAAATGGTTGGGCTCGGCATGGAAATGGGTGGCAGGATCATCTGATGCAGCTGACTGCGACCAAATTTTACAATCCCAGAATTCCCTCATTAGGGAAAATAATCAACAATTTACCATTAACAATCAATTCTTGTCCAGCATCCAAGAAGCATTCAACAAAATCAACGAATTAGCAGTAGCCCTGAACACGATCAGCAAAGACAGTAACTCCGAACTATCCATTCTACTAAATAAGGCTATATTGCTAAAGTCGGAGTTGTGAACTCAAACCTATTGGACATGGGCGAGCTACAGGACATCATCAGAACGACACCAAGGAAACGGACCTCACCAGCTTGGACGAGGATACCTGCCTGCCAAGATTGATAAAGGGTGGTACCGCAAAATGCCACTCAGTGACCAACACGACAAGCCCCCTTGAATTACTGGAGGACGACACTATCTTCACGACCAACTTTAATGAAAAGATAACAAACGGCATCATGGAATCAGACCTGAACCGCACCTTCATCATTCAATTCTCAAACGAATCAGTGACAATTGGTAACAGAACGTTCAGAAGCCAGACGATCACAAGGATGGTGGCGATACCTTCCACTTTGGCAAAAGTCGTAAACGAGGGACACAGGTTGAACGTAGAATACGTTCACAGCTTGCACATAAACAACTTACATCGACTGGATATCTTAACGAAAGGAACAACTATCACTGTCAGTTGTGCAACATTAATCTTCGTGCTCCTTGCCATTTCCATAGGTTGGATTCTGAGGAAGATGCTCAAAAAAACGAAACGACCATCACCACCCAGGATCCTCACCGAGATGAATGAAGGATCTCCGTGTCGTCGATTTTTGAGGGGGGAGGAGTTAGCACACCCATCCTCACACAAGGCTTCGTTTTCCTCCTCTCACACAACGAGTACCACCGGGGTACCATTCACCCTACAAACGGAACCATGCTCCGCACCTCGGCCACCCTTGCTACAAAGAGATCTGATCAACGCATATTACCAGAAACGCCTGGGCGAGTATCGGATCAATTACCCTCCCTCGGTGTAGGTACACTAACAGACCACAAACACACTCATACAATCTAAGTACATTGGCACTTTCGTCCGTCACAGACCGAAATTTCCAAGAGTGTGGAGCCGAGCAGGGAGCGGCATAACTTCCATATAGAGTCCCAGGGGGAAATACCTGGTTGCAAGCAATGGAGGGCTTGAGATCGGCTGGCTCGATGGCGGGGCCAACAAGTGCGCGGCGTCAGTCATTGGCGCTCGCCACAGTGCCGGTCAGATGGTCTGAATCTGTTTGCGAGGGCAGCCCAGCGAGTCGGCTAGAGATAGAGGCTACTTTCGGGGTGGGGCTTCCGCCAGGAATAGAGGAGATATTTGGTGTGCCCCACGAAACGCCAAAGAGACTGCGTGAAGACTCGCTAAATCCAGCAGCAGGCGGTGAGGCACAACCAAAGAAATCCAGGTTGCAACAAGTTAGGAGTGGCAAGCATGAGGTGGCAGAAATGGGAGTTCTCCTAAAGGAGATAGCCGAGAGAATCAAGCCAGAGAGGGAAGGAGGCAAGCGTGCCATTACGAACGCGCTTAGAGAGAAAATAGACAGACTGAGAGATTTGCAGCAGATTGTTAGCCTCGCTCTGCGCAAGAACAGCGACCCAGAACCAGTAGTAGTGGCATGCCCCAAATGCACCACATCGCTAACGAAATCCTTCGCTACCAAAGGACAGCAAACGGATAACTTGCAACAGGCAAGAATGCCCCGCCAAGAAACAGTCGGAAACACTTCGGAAACTTTTTTGCTGAATGGCAAAAATCCCCGGCCGCAAGAAAATTTTTTGCCAAACGCAGGCCAGCAATCAGAGCCCGCTTGGCAGACAGTGGCTGCGCGACCAGCGAAAAAGGCGATACCCAAGAAGCGTCCACCTGCTATTTTGGTCCAAGGAAAAGGCAATGTCTCGTACACAGAGATGGTGAAGCTGGTTACTAGGAGCCAGGACGAGAGGCTTATTGCTGTGGGCGACAGTGTTCGCATGGTAAGACGAACTGCGAAGGGAGACCTGCTTCTGGAGCTAAATCCGTCTGGCGCCGAAATAGTCGGCCAGCTGAGAGAGGATATAGGAGTGGCCCTAGCCGGACAGGTTGAGGCGCGCGCATTGTCAAATCTCACCAGGATTGATGTGCTGGATATGGACGGTGAGACCACGAGAGGCGAGATAGTACGCGCGTTATCAGATCAACTGAGCGTGCGAATTGAAGACTCGGATATAAAAAGTCTGCGCCCGGCACACGACGGCTGTCAAAGGGCAGTCTTATGCGTTCCGTCATCAGTGGCCGAGATCATCTTGAAGGCTGGCAACCTCAAGATAGGATTTTCTGTGTGCCGCATCCGCAAAAACACATCGGCGATCAGATGTTACAGGTGTCTAACGTTCGGCCATGTAGCAGCTCGTTGTTCGGACCCGGTGGACAGGACAAACTGGTGCCTGAGATGCGGAGGCAAGGATCACAAGGCGAAGGAGTGCAGTAACGCACTTAACTGCTGTCTATGCGAGGCGGCCGGCATAAGCAATAGAGCCCACGCGGCCGGTAGCCAGCGATGCCCATCAACGACGGGAGTACCACCAAAGGCGATCGATAACGGCCACCAAAATGAGTAGATTCCTCCAGCTGAATCTTAACCACTGCGAGGCAGCACACAACCTACTTGCGCAGAACATGTATGAAGTCAAAGCGGAGCTCGCGATCATAAGCGAGCCCTTCAGAAGAAAGTCCACTGGCAATTGGGTGGCCAGCACCACCGGTAAGGCTGCACTTTGGGCATGCGGCGCCTCTCCGATCCAATTGCGACACCCTATGGCAGGAGAGCACTTCGTACGCGCACAGGTAGACGGAAAATGGGTCTATAGCTGCTACCTGCCCCCCAGCGTGAGCCATGACAACTTTTGCAAAGCGCTCGACGAGATAGTTAACGATGCGCGCTCTCGCAATCCCCTCGTTATTGCAGGGGACTTCAACGCATGGGCCCTTGACTGGGGGAGCGCCGTTACCAATGCGAGAGGACGCTCGCTTCTGGAAGCCTTTGCATCACTGGACGTAGCCCTTCTGAACAGAGGGTCACGTTTTACATTCAGCAGTGCAAACGGCGGATCCGTCATAGACCTCACCTTCGTAAGCGGTGGGCTATTCAGGTCTTCATCATGGAGCGTTGGCGAAATCTATACGGGCAGCGATCACGAGGCGATAATATTCTCGCTAGGTGTCACCCAACCCCGTCGGGTGGCGCCGCCCCAAAGCAGGGTATACAAGAGCGACACTCTGGACGTAAGAGCCTTCGCCGATGCATTGGCGGCACACGAGTGGACCCAGAGCACAGCTCAGCGAATGGCAGACCAGCTATCCAGCATGCTGGCTGCATCGTGCAACGCGAGCATGGCGGTAAGGAGACCTTTCAAGGGACGTCAGCAACCGGTCTTCTGGTGGAAAAGCTCTATCGTAGATATACGTAGAAGGTGCCTAGCCTCTAGGCGGCGTTACCAGAGAGCAAGGAAGCGAGGATTAGAGACATGGCCGCAACTATGGGCAGCCTATAGCGTATGTAGGAAGGAGTTGAAGAAGGCTATATATGAAGCGAAGCGGCAAGTGTACCTCAGTCTCTGCGACTCGGCCGATCGGGACCCTTGGGGCAAGGCGTACAAGATCGTCGTCAAGCGAGTCTACGCCAACAGATTCTCTTCTCCTACTGAAGCCAGCGAGTTGGAACGAATTGTCTGCGATCTTTTCCCCCAGCGTGCGGATTCCCTAAACTGTAGGCGCGCTGAACATGTCGATTCCCGCTACCACGTCCCAGTCACTACCGATGAAGTGCTTGCGGCCGCCAGGTCGCTGAAAGAAAACAATGCCCCGGGCCCTGATTGCATCCCCAACCGTGCCCTTCGGCTGGCAATGGCAACTCGCCCGGAATTATTCGCGGCAACCTTTGACCAGTGCCTGAAGGAGGGAGTATTCCCATCTCAGTGGAAGCTGCAAAAGCTGGTGCTGCTCCCCAAGCCTGGGAAACCAGCAGAGGTAGCGTCATCATATCGCCCAATCTGCCTCGTGGACTCCGTGGGTAAGGTGCTGGAAAGCCTCATCAGTGCCAGACTGAACGAGGCGATCAACGCAGGGGGCGGCCTGTCCGCAAACCAGTACGGATTTCGCAAGGCAAGGTCCACAATAGACGCGGTCAACAGAGTAGTGAGCACAGCGGCCGATGCTTTTAAGGGCTCTCGTTGGAAAGGAGGTGCGAAGGAATACTGCCTGGTGATCACCCTGGATGTGAAGAATGCCTTCAACACGGCGGATTGGGGCTGCATTCTTGATGCGGCCAGAAGCTTAGGGATTCCGTCGTATCTGTACGAGGTGATATGGAGCTTCTTTTCAGGGAGAAAGCTGGAGTACGCTGCGTCGTCAGGATCCGTTCAACGGCAGGTGTCCGCAGGAATGCCTCAGGGCTCGGTTCTGGGTCCGCTTCTGTGGAACATCATGTACGATGGCATCCTTCGACTGGACATGCCGAGTAGGTGTCAGCTAGTCGGCTACGCGGACGATGTTGCGGTTGTAGTGGTGGGCAAGATTCTGAAGGATATGGAGTCAATGGCAAATACAGCCATTGCATCCATCACGAACTGGCTGCGCTCGGTGGGCCTAGTACTAGCGGCGCACAAGACAGAAGCGGTACTAATTAGCAGCCGGAAGTTAGTGGAAACGGCCACCGTTACAATCGACGGCACCGAGGTGAAATCGGCTAGAGCAATTCGCTACCTAGGAGTGTGGCTCGACACAAGATTGTGTTTCCGAGAACACCTAATGGCGGTACAGCGGAAGGCAGCGGAATCGGGGAGAGCACTCGCCAGGATTATGCTCAACACGAGAGGGCCCAGACAGGAGCGGAGAATGCTGCTGATGAGTGTGGTAAAATCACAAATATTGTACGCAGCCCAGATCTGGGCACCGGCCATGGAGGTCGAAAGCTACCGCCGCCTCATCAGTCCGACTTATCGACTCTGCGCTCTCAGAGTCTGCAGCGCCTTTAGGACTGTTTCGGAGGATGCAGCCCTAGAAGTCGCTGGCATGGTGCCCATCGACATCCTGGCTGACGAAGTTCGTGTCACTACAGAGGCCATCAGCAGGGGCATTCCGAAGAACGTAGCCAAAGCTGACGCTAGAAGGCTCGCAGTGAGGAAATGGCAGGACCGATGGGATACTGCAACAAATGGCAGATGGACGCATCGTCTCATCCCAAATATTGAGGCTTGGGTCGGTAGAAAGCACGGGCAGGTGAACTACTACCTCACGCAGGTGCTGAGCGGACATGGCTGCTTCCGCCAATACCTAAAAAGGTTTGGCCACGACCACTCTCCAACGTGTCCTGCGTGCCCTGAAGGAGCAATTGAGGACGCCCGCCACGTCGTTTTCAGTTGCGGCCGCTTTAGGGTGGATAGACAGCGGGTCGAGCAAGCGATCGGACAATCCCTATCGGAGGCCAGCCTGGTACCCAGCATGCTGGAAAGCGGGGTCAACTGGGCGGCGGTGAGCTCATACATCGGAGTCGTCATGCGAGAACTAATAAGACTGGAGAGAGAGAGGGCCGGATCCGCATAGAAGTTGCCACGAGCCCGGCGAAGCAATTCCCAATGGGACGTACCACCGGGCGGGCATCTTTTGTGTATTCATGTTCCTTTCATGTTCCTTTCAGTTTGTTGTATTTCGTTGGCTTATATGTTATTTTTGTTAATAAATGAATTAAAAAAAAAAAAAAAAAATTTAAGTACATTGCAACCCTCATCATTTCTCACTTCCTCTAAAACACTTAGCCAAGTAACCAACCTATATCTGTCATTCCCTGATATGACTTAGGCAGATATGTGACCCACACACGACCCATTTCGGGTCACAACCAGACACTTCACTTCCCATTTGTAGCGTAGGCACTTTTGTATTATTTGTTAAGCCATTCTTTGAATATTGCCGCTATGCAGAATTCACCGGAAGAGCTGACCCACTCTGGGGACGAGCACGTGGCCGCGACTGACGACTTGACGCCTCTGCCAGCGCCCACGAAGCATCTCGGGGTATATTTAAAGGACCACGCTCCAAAGAGCGGGCAGTCTTAATCTTGACATTATACAAGTGACATCGAACTAATAGTTAATAGTGCATAAAACCAATTTATAACGTTTAATTAAGTGATTGTGTCATTATTCACGACGGAAATCCTGAGTACCCAAGCCTGATCCTTATCACAAGGAAGGACATGGTAAGATAATACCAATAAAGGCCGTGGGAACTCGTAACTTATACACTTGGGATCTCGCCTGGTAAATCCTAAGGGCAAGCAGTTGTACAACACAATAGTAAACCCACTCAATAAGATGGATTGCGTCTCACCGGGTAGGCCTACTTATTGGAGGATTCCGCGTAATCTGATCACTGCGGAAACACTGCTAGACTTAACCTCCGATCACTCTCCAGTGCTATTCACACTATTAACAAGACCTCAAGTACTTGATCGCCCATATAGGCTTACTAACAACTAAACAAATTGGCTTAAATTTAAAATGTACATGAGTGCCCACATAGACTGTTCGCCGAAACTGGATGCTGCAGAGGACATTGACATGTGCGTCTCTGCACTTGAGTCGATGCTGGGAGCTGCAGCAAGAGTATCTACTCCACATGCCTCTACTTACGCTAAACCTGTTGACAGGCCTACGAACCGGCGGATAGAACAATTAGTAACGGAAAAACGACGTCTAAGAAGAGAATGGCAGATTACTCGATCATCAGCAGCAAAACTTCGCCTAAGGCATGCCCCTCGCAACATCTCCAAGAAATTAAGACAAGAGGAAATCTGGGCTCAAAGGAAATACATAGAAAAGCTCAGTCCAACCAGCAATAAACATCCTCTGTGGAAAGTTCACCCAACTTTAAGTGCTCCTACAGAGACAGTTTCACCAATAAGGGGTCCAACCGGTGGATGGGCCCGCAGTGAGGAAGAGAGGGCATCCGTATTTGCCACACATCTTAAAATGGTTTTCCAGCCAAATCCAACATCAAACTCATTTGTACTTCCCCCTTCGAGCACACTAACGGATAGTGAGTACTCGGAACTCCAATCGGATGGGATCACTGCAGTTATTAAAAACCACATAAAGCCAAACAAAGCCCCTGGCCATGACCTAATCACACCGAAAATAATACTATAACTCCCTACCATCGCCATACAATACATCTGCAAATTGTTCAACGCTATAATAAGAATTGGCTTCTTCCCAAGAGCATGGAAAAGGTCCACTATCATCATGGTTCCTAAAGTGGGAAAGGACAAAACTCAACCATCATCCTATAGGCCAATTAGTTTGCTGCCATGTCTTTCAAAGCTTTTTGAAAAGGTCCTGCAGATCCGTCTAAACTCATTTCTGGCATCGGAGAACATAATCCCTTCACACCAGTTCGGCTTCCGCGAAAAACATGGGACAATTGAACAAGTCAATCGTATAACATCCGAAATACGAACAGCATTCGAACTAAAAGAATACTGTACGGCTGTCTTTCCCGACGTTGCCGGGGCTTTCGACAGAGTTTGGCTGGAGGGTCTTATGTTCGAAATCTGGCAGAAACTCCCACAGTACACCCACAAACTCATGAAATCTTACCTTTACAATAGGAAATTCGCTGTAAGATGTATTGGCTCCGTCTCGGCTGACTTTGAAATCGAAGCTGGTGTGCCGCAAGGCAGTGTACTCGGCCCATTGCTCTACCTGCTGTACACTGCAGACTTACCAACGAGTTTAGGACTTACAACGTTTACTTTTGCCGATGACACGGCAATCCTCAGCAGATCCAAATGCCCAATACAAGCCTCTGCAAAATTAGAGGAACACCTCAAGGTGGTAGAGAAATGGCTAGCAACCTGGCGTATCCGGGTCAATGAGCAGAAATGCAACATGTTACATTTACGCTTAACAGAAGAAACTGTCCAGCTCTAATGCTAAACAACGTACCAATTCCTCAAGCCGTGGATGTCACTTACCTTGGTATCCACCTAGACAGAAGACTAACTTGGCGCAAGCACATCGAGGCAAAAAAGTCACAGCTTAAACTAAAAACGAGTAGCTTACATTGGATCATCAACGCTCGGTCCCCTCTACGTCTGGAGTATAAAGTCCTCCTATACAGCTCCGTACTGAAACCCATCTGGACTTACGGTGCCGTACTATGGGAAAATGCAAGTACCAGCAATATCGACATTGTACAAAGGTCGCAGTCGAAAATTTTAAGAGCAATCACGGGGGCTCCGTGGTACATACGGAACGACAACATTCAAAATGATCTAAATATACCTAGCGTAAAATCTGTAGGTAGTCAACAACTAAAGTATTCTGCGAAACTGGATGTACACCCTAATGCTCTTGCCAATTTCCTTACGCGAACTAATAATAGAACTCGTCTTAAAAGAAATGACAGACCAACCCAATAATAAATGACCCATCTCGGGTCACACCAGACACTTCACTTCCCATTTTTAGCGTAAGCACTTTTGTATTATTTGTTAAGCCATTCTTTGAATATTGCCGCTATGCAGAATTCACCGGAAGAGCTGACCCACTCTGGGGACGAGCACGTGGCCGCGACCGACGACTTGACGCCTCTGCCAGCGCCCACGAAGCATCTCGGGGTATATTTAAAGGACCATGCTCTATAGAGCGGGCAGTCTTAATCTTGACATTATACAAGTGACATCGAACTAATAGTTAATAGTGAATAAAACCAATTTATAACGTTTAATTAAGTGTTTGTGTCATTATTCACGACGGAAATCCTGAGTACCCAAGCCTTGATCCTTATCACAAGGAAGGACATGGTAAGATAATACCAATAAAGGCCGTGGGAACTCGTAAATTATATATTAACCGTTAAAAAAAAAAAAAAAAATACGCACTGGGGATCTCGCCTGGTAAATCCTAAGGGCAAGCAGTTGTACAACACAATAGTAAACCCACTCAATAAGATGGATTGCGTCTCATCGGGTAGGCCTACTTATTGGAGGATTCCGCGTAATCGGATCACTGCGGAAACACTGCTAGACTTAACCTCCGATCACTCTCCAGTGCTATTCACACTATTAACAAGACCTCAAGTACTTGATCGCCCATATAGGCTTACTAACAACTAAACAAATTGGCTTAAATTTAAAATGTACATGAGTGCCCACATAGACTGTTCGCTGAAACTGGATGCTGCAGAGGACATTGACATGTGCGTCTCTGCACTTGAGTCGATGCTGGGAGCTGCAGCAAGAGTATCTACTCCACATGCCTCTACTTACGCTAAACCTGTTGTCAGGCCTACGAACCGGCGGATAGAACAATTAGTAACGGAAAAACGAGGTCTAAGAAGAGAATGGCAGATTACTCGATAATCAGCAGCAAAACTTCGCCTAAGGCATGCCACTCGCAACATCTCCAAGAAGTTAAGACAAGAGGAAATCTGGGCTCAAAGGAAATATATAGAAAAGCTCAGTCCAACCAGCACTAAACATCCTCTGTGGAAAGCTCATCCAACTTTAAGCGCTCCTACAGAGACAGTTTCACCAATAAGGGGTCCAACCGGTGGATGGGCCCGCAGTGACGAAGAGAGGGCATCCGTATTTGCCACACATCTTAAAATGGTTTTCCAGCCAAATCCAACATCAAACTCATTTGTACTTCCCCCTTCGAGCACACTAACGGATAGTGAGTACTCGGAACTCCAATCGGATGAAATCACTGCAGTTATTAAAAACCACATAAAGCCAAACAAAGCCCCTGGCCATGACCTAATCACACCGAAAATGATACTATAACTCCCTACCATCGCCATACAATACATCTGCAAATTGTTCAACGCTATAATAAGAATTGGCTACTTCCCAAGAGCATGGAAAAGGTCCACTATCATCATGGTTCCTAAAGTGGGAAAGGACAAAACTCAACCATCATCCTATAGGCCAATTAGTTTGCTGCCATGTCTTTCAAAGCTTTTTGAAAAGGTCCTGCAGATCCGTCTAAACTCATTTCTGGCATCGGAGAACCTGGGACAATTGAATAAGTCAATCGTATAACATCCGAAATACGAACAGCATTCGAACTAAAAGAATACTGTACGGATGTCTTTCTCGACGTTGCCGAGGCTTTCGACAGAGTTTGGCTGGAGGGTCTAATGTTCGAAATCTGGCAGAAACTCCCACAGTACACCCACAAACTCATGAAATCTTACCTTTACAATAGGAAATTCGCTGTAAGATGTAATGGCTCCGTCTCGGCTGACTTTGAAATCGAAGCTGGTGTACCGCAAGGCAGTGTACTCGGCCCATTGCTCTACCTGCTGTACACTGCAGACTTACCAACGAGTTTAGGACTTACAACGTTTACTTTTGCCGATGACACGACAATCCTCAGCAGATCCAAATGTCCAATACAAGCCTCTGCAAAATTAGAGGAACACCTCAAGGTGGTAGAGAAATGGCTAGCAACCTGGCGTATCCGGGTCAACGAGCAGAAATGCAACATGTTACATTTACGCTTAACAGAAGAAACTGTCCAGCTCTAATGCTAAACAACGTACCAAAGCCTCAAGCCGTGGATGTCACTTACCTTGGTATCCACCTAGACAGAAGACTAACTTGGCGCAAGCACATCGAGGCAAAAAAGTCACAGCTTAAACTAAAAACGAGTAGCACGCATTGTAAAATTTATTTCACTACACCAACACCATGTGAAAATCGAAACCAGGTTACACCCACACGTTAATAGTCGCTCACCTAAATATCGAATACCGCGTCCTGTAGTTGAGAGTATAGAATTAGTTCAATTTAGAGACGGTCGTTATAAGCAAAATGAGCGACAGCGAAAACATGAACCTTGGCATTAGACTGCAGGGGGCCATCAGTGCCATAGCTGAAAGGGATGCTCAGATCGATGGACTACAGGAGGCATTCAGTGCATTAGCCGAGAGGGATGCCCAAATCGAACAATTGACAGCCGCAAGGGATGCAGCTTATGTCGCATTAGACTGCGATACCGCCACAAATACACCCCACACGTTCACTCCTGTGACGCGTGACGAATCAGAGGTACGAACCAGGCCATCCGGTCAGGTCGGGGGACTCAACTGGAACGAAAGCGCCTACATCGACAACTTGAACAAGGCGTTGGCCCCCTATTCCGGAGGTCAGGCGGAACTCGGCCGGTGGATTAGCTCAATCGAGGAGGTATTGGCCGAAATCGCCGTAAGTGAAAACCAAGTCGCGTGCGCCAGAAACTAACTGGCGAAGCTATCAACATATACTATGAATAAGAGGGAGACAACACGTCATGGGAACCTATAAAACGTGTGCTTAAAAAACATTTCTCCGATAAACGCTCCCCGGAGGCCATTCTGACTGCCATACGAAACTTACAACAAGAGCGTGACACGGTGGACTCCTACTACGTTAAATTTCGGGCCTTACACAGGCTGTATGTGGAAAAGATAAGCGAAGGCCCTCTCTCGCCTGGTGTAAAAGAATCAACAATAAAACAACAAGAAATAAATAGCTCGAGCGAGTTCGTCCGCAACCTAAACCTAGAATTGCGGAATTATCTCATACACTTCGTCCCAACGACGTTGCACGCCGCATACCATGAAGCTTTGGAAATCGTCAGGCAGATCCACGACCTCCGGGTCGAGAAACCCACGCTGAGCAACAACCAGGGAAACCATGACCGCCAGGCTCCCCTCTCGGAGAAAAGTTACAGGAGTAATGATAACCCCTTCAGAGGAAACTACAAGGCCGGTGAGGATTGCAAGAGTAACAATTACAAAGGGAAAAACTCCTATAGGAAAAATAATTGTAACCGTAATAATGGCCGGAACAACGGTCACTACCATGGGGAGAATCGGTCTGATCAGAAAAACCCAGAAGATCGTAGACGCTACCAAAAACATTTGACAATGGAAGGGCCGGACGCCAAGGAGGACTCCAGGGGCGAAACAAGACAACCAGACAACTAGCAAAGCTGACAGTCACAAGATACAATCAGTCAATACACTCCGTAACTAAAAGGAAACCAGTCGATATTTTTTTTTTAATCGCACCACGTTACGAAGCATCGTTATCGCAACGTTATGACTTATGAAGCCGACCAAGAAATTCTTGTGGCAAACAAGCAAATAAAAGAGAAACACGCAAAGAGATTTTTTTTCAGAAAAATTTGCCCTAGTCAATAAGGTTACACGAATCACACATCAAGTAAAAAGAAAATAAAAACACAACCTGTACACATATCACCTACACAACTAGAAACTAACTTAACTTTAAATATCACACTCACACCTTTTACTTTTAATACAAGCACCCTCATTCTGTGCCTCTCGTCGGTGGAGAGTTACCAGGTCTTCAAATACGAATCCCCAATAGTGACGTTACAGCAAGGGAAAGGATGGAGAATAGAAGGACACACAAACTTGGTACATGTAATTCCTCTCGATTTATTTGCTGGCTTAAATCAATACCCATCCTGTGACCTCAAAACATTGGCTTCCCTCAAAATTAAGGATTTCAACACAAAGATTGAAGAACTCACGGTCTCCAACAAGCGATCGAGGCGCTCACTCAAATGGTTGGGCTCGGCATGGAAATGGGTGGCAGGATCATCTGATGCAGCTGACTGCGACCAAATTTTACAATCCCAGAATTCCCTCATTAGGGAAAATAATCAACAATTTACCATTAACAATGAATTCTTGTCCAGCATCCAAGAAGCATTCAACAAAATCAACGAATTAGCTGTAGCCCTGAACACGATCAGCAAAGACAGTAACTCCGAACTATCCATTCTACTAAATAAGGCTATATTGCTGGAACGTAAGCTGGACGAGATCCTACGAGCATGCCAACTTGCTAAAGTCGGACTTGTGAACTCAAACCTATTGGACATGGGCGAGCTACAGGACATCATCAGAACGACACCAAGGAAACGGACCTCACCAGCTTGGACGAGGATACCTGCCTGCCAAGATTGATAAAGGGTGGTACCGCAAAATGCCACTCAGTGACCAACACGACAAGCCCCCTTGAATTACTGGAGGACGACACTATCTTCACGACCAACTTTAATGAAAAGATAACAAACGGCATCATGGAATCAGACCTGAACCGCACCTTCATCATTCAATTCTCAAACGAATCAGTGACAATTGGTAACAGAACGTTCAGAAGCCAGACGATCACAAAGATGGTGGCGATACCTTCCACTTTGGCAAAAGTCGTAAACAACTTACATCGACTGGATATCTTAACGAAAGGAACCACCATCACTGTCAGTTGTGCAACATTAATCTTTGTGCTCCTTGCCATTTCCATAGGTTGGATTCTGAGGAAGATGCTCAAAAAAACGAAACCACCATCACCACCCAGGATCCTCACCGAGATGAATGAAGGATCTCCGTGTCGTCGATTTTTGAGGGGGGAGGAGTTAGCACACCCATCCTCACACAAGGCTACGTTTTCCTCCTCTCACACAACGAGTACCACCGGGGTACCATTCACCCTACAAACGGAACCATGCCCCGCACCTCGGCCACCCACGCTACAAAGAGATCTGATCAACGCATATTACCAGAAACGCCTGGGCGAGTATCGGATCAAGTACCCTCCCTCGGTGTACTCATACAATCTAAGTACATTGCAACCCTCATCATTTCTCACTTCCTCTAAAACACTTAGCCAAGTAACCAACCTATATCTGTCATTCCCTGATATGACTTAGGCAGATATGTGACCCACACACGACCCATTTCGGGTCACAACCAGACACTTCACTTCCCATTTTTAGCGTAGGCACTTTTGTATTATTTGTTAAGCCATTCTTTGAATATTGCCGCTATGCAGAATTCACCGGAAGAGCTGACCCACTCTGGGGACGAGCACGTGGCCGCGACTGACGACTTGACGCCTCTGCCAGCGCCCACGAAGCATCTCGGGGTATATTTAAAGGACCACGCTCCATAGAGCGGTCAGTCTTAATCTTGACATTATACAAGTGACATCGAACTAATAGTTAATAGTGAATAAAACCAATTTATAACGTTTAATTAAGTGTTTGTGTCATTATTCACGACGGAAATCCTGAGTACTCAAGCCTTGATCCTTATCACAAGGAAGGACATGGTAAGATAATACCAATAAAGGCCGTGGGAAATCGTAACTTATATATTAACCGTTAAAAAAAAAAAATAAAAAATACGCACTGGGGATCTCGCCTGGTAAATCCTAAGGGCAAGCAGTTGTACAACACAATAGTAAACCCACTCAATAAGATGGTTTGCCGCTCACCGGGTAGGCCTACTTATTGGAGAATTCCGCGTAATCGGATCACTGATGAAACACTGCTAGACTTAACCTACGATCACTCTCCAGTGTTATTCACACTATTAACAAGACCTCAAGTACTTGATCGCCCATATAGGCTTACTAACAACAAAACAAATTGGCTTAAATTTAATATGTACATGAGTGCCCAGATTGACTGTTTGTGGGTGTACTATGGGAGTTTCTGCCGAATTTTGAACATTAGACCCTCCAGCCAAACTCTGTCGAAAGCCTGGGCAACGTCGAGAAAGACAGCCGTACAGTATTCTTTTAGTTCGAATGCCTTTCGTATTTCGGATGTTATACGATTGACTTATTCAATTGTCCCATGTTTTTCGCGGAAGCCGAACTGGTGTGAAGGGATTGTGTTCTCCGATGCCAGAAATGAGTTTAGACGGATCTACAGGACCTTTTCAAAAAGCGTTGAAAGACATGGCAGCAAACTAATTGGCCTATAGGATGATGGTTGAGTTTTGTCCTTTCCCACTTTAGGAATCATAATAATATGCTCTTGGGAAGTAGCCAATTCTTATTACAGCGTTGAACAATTTGCAGATGTATTGTATGGCGATGGTAGGGAGTTATAGTATCATTTTCGGTGTGATTAGGTCATGGCCAGGGGCTTTGTTTGGCTTTATGTGGTTTTTAATAACTGCAGTGATCTCATCCGATTGGAGTTCCGAGTACTCACTATCCGTTAGTGTGCTCGAAGGGGGAAGTACAAATGAGTTTGATGTTGGATTTGGCTGGAAAACCATTTTGAGATGTGTGGCAAATACGGATGCCCACTCTTCGTCACTGCGGGCCCATCCACTAGTTTGACCCCTTATTGGTGAAACTGTCTCTGTAGGAGCGCTTAAAGTTGGGTGAGCTTACCACAGAGGATGTTTAGTGCTGGTTGGACTCAGCTTTTCTATGTATTTCCTTTGAGCCCAGATTTCCTCTTGTCTTAACTCCTTGGAGATGTTGCGAGTGGAATGCCTTAGGCGAAGTTTTGCTGCTGGTGATCGAGTAATCTGCCATTCTCTTCTTAGACGTCGTTCTTCCGTTACTAATTGTTCTATCCGCCGGTTCGTAGGCCTGTCAACAGGATTAGCGTAAGAAGAGGCATGTGGAGTAGATACTCTTGCTGCAGCTCCCAGCATCGACTCACGTGCAGAGACGCACATGTCAATATCCTCTGCAGCATCCAGTTTCGGCGAACAGTCAATGTGGGCACTCATGTACATTTTAAATTTAAGCGAATTTGTTTTGTTGTTAGTAAGCCTATATGGGCGATCAAGTACTTGAGGTCGTGTTAATAGTGTGAATAGCACTGGAGAGTGATCGGAGGTTAAGTCTAGCAGTGTTTCCGCAGTGATCCGATTACGCGGAATTCTCCAATAAGTAGGCCTACCCGGTGAGCGGCAAACAATCTTATTGAGTGGGTTTACCATTGTGTTGTACAACTGCTTGCCCTTAGGATTTACCAGGCGAGATCCCCAGTGCGTATTTTTATACCCTTGCAGAGGGTATTATAAAATTGGTCAGATGTTTGTAGCGCACAGAAGGAGACGTTTCCGACCCCATAAAGTATATATATTCTTGATCAGCATGAGAAGCTGAGTCGATATAGCCATGTCCGTCTGTCCGTCCGTCCGTCCGTCTGTCCGTCCGTCCGTCCGTCCGTCTGTGCAAATCAACTTCACGCTGTCATCTTAAGAGCTATCGGAATGAAATTTCATATTTGAGCTACTTTTAGCCGCGAGATAATAGAGTATGAAAATTGTCAGGATCGGACTACTATATCATATAGCTCTAAAACAAAAATTTTTGCAAAAATTGGAGTATCCCCATGAAATTTACCAGTATAATAGAATTTGATATAAAATCTCAGATCCCAAAATTTGAGTTTGATCGGATAAATAGAACACAAGTTACAGTCAATACAAATCGGTTCTACGTCATCAGCAAATCAAACAGAGCACATGCATACGCACACACAGACGTAGCGCTACACGTATGTATGTATGTATGTGTATGCGTGTTGTGCTTTGCTTAAAAATTTGTAGTAAAGAGAGAAATAATTTGAATGTTTTGTTTGTGTGTTGATGAATTGAGTTGCAAGGCAAGAAATTTCCAAATGTAAAAAAATTATTGCCGAGGACTGCAAGGGTATATAAACTTCGGCATTGCCGAAGTTAGCTTCTTTGATATTTTTTTTTTTTTAACGGTTAATATATAAGTTACGAGTTCCCACGGCCTTTATTGGTATTATCTTACCATGTCCTTCCTTGTGATAAGGATCAAGGCTTGGGTACTCAGGATTTCCGTCGTGAATAATGACACAAACACTTAATTAAACGTTATAAATTGGTTTTATGCACTATTAACTATTAGTTCGATGTCACTTGTATAATGTCAAGATTAAGATTAAAACAGCGTGGTCCTTTAAATATACCCCGAGATGCTTCGTGGGCGCTGGCAGAGGCGTCAAGTCGTCAGTCGCGGCCACGTGCTCGTCCCCAGAGTGGGTCAGCTCTTCTGGTGAATTCTGCATAGCGGCAATATTCAAAGAATGGCCTAACAAATAATACAAAAGTGCTTACGCTAAAAATGGGAAGTGAAGTATCTGGTGTGACCCAAGATGGGTCATTTATTATTGGGTTGGTCTGTCATTTCTTTTAAGACGAGTTCTATTATTAGTTCGCGTAAGGAAATTGGCAAGAGCATTAGGGTGTACATCCAGTTTCGCAGAATACTTTAGTTGTTGACTACCTATTTCAGATTTTACGCTAGGTATATTTAGATCATTTTGAATGTTGTCGTTCCGTATGTACCACGGAGCCCCCGTGATTGATCTTAAAATCTTCGACTGCGCCCTTTGTATAATGTCGACATTGCTGGTACTTGCATTTCCCCATAGTATGGCACCGTAAGTCCAGATGGGTTTCAGTACGTAGCTGTATAGGAAGACTTTATACTCCAGACGTAGAGGGGACCGAGCGTTGATGATCCAATGTAAGCTACTCGCTTTCAGTTTAAGCTGTGACTTTTTTGCCTCGATGTGCTTGCGCCAAGTTAGTCTTCTGTCTAGGTGGATACCAAGGTAAGTGACATCCACTGCTTGAGGAATTGGTACGTTGTTTAGCATTAGAGCTGGACAGTTTCTTCTGTTAAGCGTAAATTTAACATGTTTGCATTTCTGCTCGTTGACCCGGATACGCCAGAGCCTTGTATTGGGCATTTGGATCTGCTGAGGATTGCCGTGTCATCGGCAAAAGTGGACGTTGTAAGTCCTAAACTCGTTGGTAAGTCTGCAGTATACAGCAGGTAGAGCAATGGGCCGAGTACACTGCCTTGCGGTACACCAGCTTCGATTTCAAAGTCAGCCGAGACGGAGTCATTACATCTTACAGCGAATTTCCTATTGTAAAGGTAAGATTCCATGAGTTTGTGGGTGTACTGTGGGAGTTTCTGCCGGATTTTGAACATTAGACCCTCCAGCCAAACTCTGTCGAAAGCCTGGGCAACGTCGAGAAAGACAGCCGTACAGTATTCTTTTAGTTCGAATGCTGTTCGTATTTCGGATGTTATACGATTGACTTGTTCAATTGTCCCATGTTTTTCGCGGAAGCCGAACTGGTGTGAAGGGATTGTGTTCTCCGATGCCAGAAATGAGTTTAGACGGATCTACAGGACCTTTTCAAAAAGCTTTGAAAGACATGGCAGCAAACTAATTGGCCTATAGGATGATGGTTGAGTTTTGTCCTTTCCCACTTTAGGAACCATGATGATATTGGACCTTTTCCATGCTCTTGGGAAGTAGCCAATTCTTATTATAGCGTTGAACAATTTGCAGATGTATTGTATGGCGATGGTAGGGAGTTATAGTATCATTTTCGGTGTGATTAGGTCATGGCCAGGGGCTTTGTTTGGCTTTATGTGGTTTTTAATAACTGCAGTGATCTCATCCGATTGGAGTTCCGAGTACTCACTATCCGTTAGTGTGCTCGAAGGGGGAAGTACAAATGAGTTTGATGTTGGATTTTTTTTTTTTTTTTTTTAACGTTTAATATATATTTGTTGAATCTACTCTTAAATTAGAGCCTAACAACAAGTTTGACATATTTTTCTTAATCTAGTACTTAAGATATATCCAGGGGATATTGCAGGCGGCACTAATCATTTATTATTGGGTTGGTCTGTCATTTCTTTTAAGACGAGTTCTATTATTAGTTCGCATAAGGGAATTGGCAAGAACATTAGGGTGTACATCCAGTTTCGCAGAATACTTTAGTTGTTGACTACCTATTTCAGATTTTACGCTAGGTATATTTAGATCATTTTGAATGTTGTCGTTCCGTATGTACCACGGAGCCCCAGTGATTGATCTTAAAATCTTCGACTGCGCCCTTTGTATAATGTCGACATTGCTGGTACTTGCATTTCCCCATAGTACGGCACCGTAAGTCCAGATGGGTTTCAGTACGGAGTTGTATAGGAGGACTTTATACTCCAGACGTAGAGGTGACCGAGCATTGATGATCCAATGTAAGCTACTCGCTTTCAGTTTAAGCTGTGACTTTTTTCCTCAATGTGCTTGCGCCAAGTTAGTCTTCTGTCTAGGTGGATACCAAGGTAAGTGACATCCACGGCTTGATGTTATACGATTGACTTGTTCAATTGTCCCATGTTTTTCGCGGAAGCCGAACTGGTGAGAAGGGATTGTGTTCTCCGATGCCAGAAATGAGTTTAGACGGATCTGCAGGACCTTTTCAAAAAGCTTCGAAAGACATGGCAGCAAACTAATTGGCCTATAGGATGATGGTTGGGTTTTGTCCTTTCCCACTTTAGGAATCATGATGATAGTGGACCTTTTCCATGCTCTTGGGAAGTAGCCGATTCTTATTATAGCGTTGAACATTTTGCAGATGTATTGTATGGCGATGGTAGGGAGTTCTAGGATCATTTTCGGTGTGATTAGGTCATGGCCAGGGGCTTTGTTCGGCTTTATGTGGTTTTTAATAACTGCAGTGATCTCATCCGATTGGAGTTCCGAGTACTCACTATCCGTTAATGTGCTCGAAGGGGGAAGTACAAATGAGTTTGATGTTGGATTTGGCTGGAAAACCATTTTAAGATGTGTGGCAAATACGGATGCCCTCACTTCGTCACTGCGGGCCCATCCACCGGTTGGACCCCTTATTGGTGAAACTGTCTCTGTAGGAGCGCTTAAAGTTGGGTGAGCTTTCCACAGAGGATGTTTAGTGCTGGTTGGACTGAGCTTTTCTATGTATTTCCTTTAAGCCCAGATTTCCTCTTGTCTTAACTCCTTGGAGATGTTGCGAGTGGAATGCCTTAGGCGAAGTTTTGCTGCTGGTGATCGAGTAATCTGCCGTTCTCTTCATAGACGTCGTTACTAATTGTTTTATCCGCCGGTTCGTAGGCCTGTCAACAGGTTTAGCGTAAGTAGAGGCATGTGGAGTAGATACTCTTGCTGCAGCTCCCAGCATCGACTCAAGTGCAGAGACGCACATTTCAATGTCCTCTGCAGCATCCAGTTTCGGCGATCAGTCAATGTGGGCACTCATGTACATTTTAAATTTAAGCGAATTTGTTTTGTTGTTAGTAAGCCTATATGGGCGATCAAGTACTTGAGGTCGTGTTAATAGTGTGAATAGCACTGGAGAGTGATCGGAGGTTAAGTCTAGCAGTGTTTCCGCAGTGATCCGATTACGCGGAATCCTCCAATAAGTAGGCCTACCCGGTGAGACGCAATCCATCTTATTGAGTGGGTTTACTATTGTGTTGTACAACTGCTTGCCCTTAGGATTTACCAGGCGAGATCCCCAGTGCGTATTTTTTGTTTTTGTTTTTTTTTTAACGGTTAATATATAAGTTACGAGTTCCCACGGCCTTTATTGGTATTATCTTACCATGTCCTTCCTTGTGATAAGGATCAAGGCTTGGGTACTCAGGATTTCCGTCGTGAACAATGACACAAACACTTAATTAAACGTTATAAATTGGTTTTATGCACTATTAACTATTAGTTCGATGTCACTTGTATAATGTCAAGATTAAGATTAAGACAGCGTGGTCCTTTAAATATACCCCGAGATGTTTCGTGGGCGCTGGCAGAGGCGTCAAGTCGTCGGTCGCGACCACGTGCTCGTCCCCAGAGTGGGTCAGCTCTTCCGGTGAATTCTGCATAGCGGCAATATTCAAAGAATGGCTTAACAAATAATACAAAAGTGCTAACGCTAAAAATGGGAAGTGAAGTATCTGGTTGTGACCCGAGATGAGTCGTGTGTGGGTCACATATCTGCCTAAGTCATATCAGCGAATGACAGAATGACAGTTGCGTACTTGGCTAAGTGTTTTAGAGGAAGTGAGAAATGATGAGGGTTGCAATGTACTTAGATTGTATGAGTGTGTTTGTGGTCTGTTAGTGTACCTACACCGAGGGAGGGTACTTGACCCGATACTCGCCCAGGCGTTTCTGGTAAAATGCGTTGATCAGATCTCTTTGTAGCGTGGGTGGCCGAGGTGCGGGGCATGGTTCCGTTTGTAGGGTGAATGGTACCCCGGTGGTACTCGTTGTGTGAGAGGAGGAGCACAAAGCCTTGTGTGAGGATGGGTGTGCTAACTCCTCCCCCTCAAAAATCGACGACCCGGAGATCCTTCATTCATCTCGGTGAGGATCCTGGGTGGTGATGGTGGTTTCGTTTTTTTGAGCATCTTCCTCAGAATCCAACCTATGGAAATGGCAAGGAGCACGAAGATTAATGTTGCACAACTGACAGTGATGGTGGTTCCTTTCGTTAAGATATCCAGTCGATGTAAGTTGTTTATGTGCAAGCTGTGAACGTATTCTACGTTCAACCTGTGTCCCTCGTTTACGACTTTTGCCAAAGTGGAAGGTATCGCCACCATCCTTGTGATCGTCTGGCTTCTGAACGTTCTGTTACCAATTGTCATTGATTCGTTTGAGAATTGGATGATGAAGGTGCGGTTCAGGTCTGATTCCATGATGCCGTTTGTTATCTTTTCATTAAAGTTGGTCGTGAAGATAGTGCCGTCCTCCAGTAATTCAAGGGGGCTTGTCGTGTTGGTCACTGAGTGGCATTTTGCGGTACCACCCTTTATCAATCTTGGCAGGCAGGTATCCTCGTCCAAGCTGGTGAGGTCCGTTTCATTGGTGTCGTTCTGATGATGTCCTGTAGCTCGCCCATGTCCAATAGGTTTGAGTTCACAACTCCGACTTTAGCAAGTTGGCATGCTCGTATGATCTCGTCCAGCTTACGTTCCAGCAATATAGCCTTATTTAGTAGAATGGATAGTTCGGAGTTACTGTCTTTGCTGATCGTGTTCAGGGCTACTGCTAATTCGTTGATTTTGTTGAATGCTTCTTGGATGCTGGACAAGAATTGATTGTTAATGGTAAATTGTTGATTATTTTCCCTAATGAGGGAATTCTGGGATTGTAAAATTTGGTCGCAGTCAGCTGCATCAGATGATCCTGCCACCCATTTCCATGCCGAGCCCAACCATTTGAGTGAGCGCCTCGATCTCTTGTTGGAGACCGTGAGTTCTTCAATCTTTGTGTTGAAATCCTTAATTTTGAGGGAAGCCAATGTTTTGAGGTCACAGGATGGGTATTGATTTAGGGCGAGTGAGAGATTCTCCGCAAAGCCAGCAAATAAATCGAGAGGAATTACATGTACCAAGTTTGTGTGTCCTTCTATTCTCCATCCTTTCCCTTGCTGTAACGTCACTATTGGGGATTCGTATTTGAAGACCTGGTAACTCTCCACCGACGAGAGGCACAGAATGAGGGTGCTTGTATTAAAAGTAAAAGGTGTGAGTGTGATATTTAAAGTTAAGTTAGTTTCTAGTTGTGTAGGTGATATGTGTACAGGTTGTGTTTTTATTTTCTTTTTACTTGATGTGTGATTCGTGTAACCTTATTGACTAGGGCAAATTTTTCTGAAAAAAAATCTCTTTGCGTGTTTCTCTTTTATTTGCTTGTTTGCCACAAGAATTTCTTGGTCGGCTTCATAAGTCATAACGTTGCGATAACGATGCTTCGTAACGTGGTGCGATTAAAAAAAAAATATCGACTGGTTTCCTTTTAGTTACGGAGTGTATTGACTGATTGTATCTTGTGACTGTCAGCTTTGCTAGTTGTCTGGTTGTCTTGTTTCGCCCCTGGAGTCCTTCTTGGCGTCCGGCCCTTCCATTGTCAAATGTTTTTGGTAGTGTCTACGATCTTCTGGGTTTTTCTGATCAGACCGATTCTCCCCATGGTAGTGACCGTTGTTCCGGCCATTATTACGGTTACAATTATTTTTCCTATAGGAGTTTTTCCCTTTGTAATTGTTACTCTTGCAATCCTCACCGGCCTTGTAGTTTCCTCTGAAGGGGTTATCATTACTCCTGTAACTTTTCTCCGAGAGGGGAGCCTGGCGGTCATGGTTTCCCTGGTTGTTGCTCAGCGTGGGTTTCTCGACCCGGAGGTCGTGGATCTGCCTGACGATTTCCAAAGCTTCATGGTATGCGGCGTGCAACGTCGTTGGGACGAAGTGTATGAGATAATTCCGCAATTCTAGGTTTAGGTTGCGGACGAACTCGCTCGAGCTATTTATTTCTTGTTGTTTTATTGTTGATTCTTTTACACCAGGCGAGAGAGGGCCTTCGTTTATCTTTTCCACATACAGGCCCGAAATTTAACGTAGTAGGAGTCCACCGTGTCACGCTCTTGTTGTAAGTTTCGTATGGCAGTCAGAATGGCCTCCGGGGAGCGTTTATCGGAGAAATGTTTTTTAAGCACACGTTTTATAGGTTCCCATGACGTGTTGTCTCCCTCTTCTTCATAGTATATGTTGACGGCTTCGCTAGTTAGTTTCTGGCGCACGCGACCTGGTTTTCACATACGGCGATTTCGGCCAATACCTCCTCGATTGAGCTAATCCACCGGCCGAGTTCCGCCTGACCTCCGGAATAGGGGGCCAACGCCTTGCTTAAGTTGTCAATGTAGGCGCTTTCGTTCCAGTTGAGTCCCCCGACCTGACCGGATGGCCTGGTTCGTAACTCTGATTCGTCACGCATCACAGGAGTGAATGTGTGTTGTGTATTTGTGGCGGTATCGCAGTCTAATGCGACGCACAGTTGGGCCTCTGCTCGGATAGCATTGCAAAAATACGTTTTTTCATGATCGCTTTTGCCAAAAGTGATATATGCAATCGATAGGAAATACTTCAGAGATTATGAATCCGAAAAATTTTTGAAATCGGTTGAGATTCATGGGTGCTAGAGGCGCCCAAAATTGAGACATTTTTAGTGAAAAGGAAAAATGCTAATTTTTAAAAAAAAGTCGCAACTTTAAAACTGAATATTGGGCGATTTCAACAATCGATCTTGGATTTTTTGGTTTTATCTGAAAAGTATGTTCTTTGTTAATAGCATGTTTCATAAATTTAAATAATTACTTAAATAGTTATTGATCTAGAAGCGTTTAAAAAATACTCTAAATATTGGCGTTTTTTTTTACTTTGGTGGAATACAACTAACAAGTATCACCTAGTATCACTACCGAACTACATACACTAGGTAGGTGAAATATTTACCTATCAGATGTATATAGTCCCAATATGCGGATAGGTGCGACAGCGATGCGTAAGCCATAAAACTAAGGCAACCTCGCCTAAAAAATGCGCTGCAGGTATAAGGAAGAAGTAGAGCGCATGCGTATGGACCTGTAGCTTCTTTGTATTTAAATCATAACATTGCGTAATGCTGTTTTGCAAATACTACCTGTTTATAAATATGCTTTTCTACAATGATAAATTGCTAATTACCTGGTTTGGAAAAAATGACAAGACAGGTAAATTTTATTTAAGTTGATGAAAAGTTTGTCCTATTTGTGGGTTGGTCAATATTAAGTTGTTTACCTAATTAATACAAAAAGGGTAATACCGATTTTTCGTTCTACCTAGTTAATTCAAAAAATATAACAAAAAGAGCTAATTATTCCTCTCGTTTGCGACAGTTTATTTTTAACTTCATAAGTGGAAACAATTTAAATCAGGACTGAATAGTATTTGTCAATATAATTCAAAACAGTTTTATTTATTGAAGACCTTTTTAACATGCTAGCAGCCTCTTCGGACCCACTTATTGCACCACTGAGACACGTGCGATCACGAAAGGATGTGGAAAATAGCAACTTTAGTCCCGAAATGTTTTGTTTATTAGATATTGATGTAAATATTGAAAATTATTTTGAAGAAAATCAGCCATCAATAGCAAATTTTCAAAAATAACCTAAAAAAAAAAATTTTTTTTAATTTTTTTTCTTTTTGTAATTATGTTAAAAAATCAAATTAAAACATTAAAAAATGTTACATAGTCGTCCAAAACAATGAAAAATTCCATTTGTGATTGAAAAAAACCGGGTTTCGATCCATTTTTAAAGGAAAAACATGCTTGGAAATATTTTCTGACTTTGACCTTGAATATTACAGCACCACGAACACCCAGCACTTTTGACGAACATTCATTTTGAAGCTTAAGGTATTCTTTATCATATGCTTTTTAAATTTTGGAAATCGCTTAATTGGTTTAGACGCTATGATTTTTGCAATGCTAAATGCCAGAAGGCCCCACTGTGCGACGTAAGCTGCATCCCTTGCGGCTGTCAATTGTTCGATTTGAGCATCCCTCTCGGCTAATGCACTGAATGCCACCTGTAGTCTATCGATCTGAGCATCCCTTTCAGCTATGGCACTGATGGTCCATTGCAGTCTAATGCCAAGGTTCATGTTTTCGCTGTCGCTCATTTTGCTTATAACGACCGTCTCTAAATTGAACTAATTCTATACTCTCAACTACAGGATGCGGTATTCGATATTTAGGTGAGCGACTATTAACGTGTGGGTGTATACCTGGTTTTGATTTTCACAATATTATCTGTAAGAATGAGAAAACAACATTAGGACCCCATATGTTAGATTGCTGTCAGTTCAATGATGGCAGCGTGTCTTAAACTCTCATTAAAAGGGGTAGCAGTTTTTGGAAATGTTTGTACACGTTTCTTTTGTCAACTTTCTGCTAAGCGTGCACAATGGAAAAACATTTCTGTGCATGTGGTTCATATTTTCCTTTCTTATTGTCTGGACGTTGACGCGTACAATGCGAAGTACGTTCAAGTGGACCTTACGACACCAGGACATAGCCTGTTTCGCGCGAGCCCAAGCAGAGCGCTGTCCACCTCCCGCCCGTCCGACCGTGGGGCGCAGCCTTATATCGGACGGCACGATCGCGTGGACAAATACAAGTATAACGGACAAACAATTAAAAATTAGATTAACTACAGCTAATTACGAGCTAAATGTGCTAAAATAGAGATTTTCACAAGAGAAAGAGAGGCTTCTGAACTGATTACGGGATACAGAAGATTGTAATCAGAACATAGGACTCGAAAAGGTTCATGCAAAGAATAGTTAGAACTACAATGTTTTAAATATAGAGGAATAAAATTTCTAGTAGGTATACGGGGTACAGATAGGTTTAACTGGTTCAATAGCTCAGGAGAGTCTATTTCACCTATTAAAAGTTTATGAATAAAGATAGCACCAAGCATTACTCTACGATTAATTAATAAAGGAAGATTGATTAAAAGAAGCCTACTGGAGTATGATGGCAAATTCACATACGATCCCAATTTAGACCACGAAGAGCAAATAGCAGAAATTGCTTTTGAACAGATTCAATTTTACTTTGGTGCGTCTCATATTGAGGTGACCATGTGCAAGATCCGTACTCTAAGATAGGACGGATTAATGAAGTATACAGAAGTTTGGTTGTGTACGGATCGTCAAACTCTTTTGACCATCGTTTCACAAACCCAATAACATTGATAGCTTTACTAACTGTAGCAGAAATATGAGGATTAAAGGTTAATTTATGGTCCATAAGAACACCTTCAATGACTTCATTGACAATATCTAACCGCTCTAAGGCAGTGTCGTTAAGATAATAAGTTGCTAAGTGGAGTGCATCTATAATAAGACATAACTTTACATTTAGAGCCGTTAAGGTTTAATAGGTTGGTTTCACACCACTTCTGAAGATCATTAAGATCCGATTGAAGTAGAGAAGAAGACGATATGTCTTTAAAACTGAGGTAAAGCTTAACATCATCCGCGTACATAAGCACCCGAGAATGTGACACCACCAATAGAAGATCATTTATAAAAAGAGTGAACAGCAATGGACCCAAATGACTACCCTGAGGTACTCCAGAAGTCACTTGGATGGTCTTAGAAAATGAAGACTTAGAGAGGACCTTTTGTGTACGCTTAGAAAGATATTGAAGAATCCAATCTAGCAAAAGGCTGGGGATGCCAAGTGCATTTAACTTATATAAAAGTAGAGTGTGATTAACAGAGTCAAAGGCCTTGCTGAAGTCAGTATAAATGACATCAGTTTGCACGGCAGTCTTGAACCCTTTGATTGAGTGAGATGTAAATTCTAATAAGTTAGTAGTTGTCGATTTACGTTTTTTAAACCCATGCTGGGATGACGAAATGATTGAGCTACAAAAATGCTGCAATTGAGAAGTTATTATTTTCTCAAATGCTTTGGGTATGGCAGACAATTTAGAAATACCCCTATAATTGGAGACTTCGGACTTTTTCCCCTTTTTATGAAGAGGAATAATATATGATTCCTTCCAGATGGACGGAAAGGTGGAATATGTAACGGACAGTGTAAACAACTTAAGTATTGGCTTACATAGGGCCTCTGCGCAAAACCTTAATACGCAGCCTGGTATTCCATCAGGGCCAGGTGCATATATTGGTTTGATGGAACTAAGCACGCTAAGAACCGAACTTTCTTCAAAGACAGGGTCTAAAATGCAATTAGACGATTGCAAGTGATAAGGATAGGGAGGACTTGTTTGATAAATCGAAGAGGAATAAGTTGTTTTGAAAAAATCAGCAAACATATCAGCAATTGCCTGATCATTGTCAGCTTTATTGTTTTCGAAAGACAAGTAAGACGGGTGCACTGATGTCTTACGTTTTCCATTGACGAATTTATAAAATTGCTTACGGGCGCGAGAAAACCTAAGTTTACATCTCTGAAGATAATCCTTATAGCATTGTGAATTCAGCACCATAAAATTTGATCGAGCAACTACGTATAGGGAAAAATCCGATACTTTACCGGATTTTGTAAATCTTTTATAGCATCTCGATTTTACATTCATCAAGTTACATAACTCACATGAGAACCAAGGAGGTTTATCAGACCATCCTTGAGTCACACGCGGGACACAAACATCAAAGAACGACTCAAGAGTTTTATAGAAGACAGAAATGGCAGAGTCCATATCCGTGCAAGTATACAGATATGTCCAATCATTAGTTAATAAGAGTTTTTTAAGTTTAGTAAAGTTTGTCTTGCGAAAACATCGGCATCGGAGGCATCGAATTATTATATCGAGGCATAAACCCAAAAGGAAGGTCAATGGTTACATCCAGAGTTGGATGGAAGTTGTCTTCAGGGATAACTAAGGGATCAGTCCTGGAAATATCACAGTTGGAAGAATCCAACACAAATACCAGATCTAGTGATCTGTTCCGACTATTCCGGACAGGATTTATTTGAGTTAGGGACAACTCAAGCAGACCATCTATGAAACAATGTAACGAGGAGGGCAACAGTAAAAAAGAATCTTATGAGAAGGTCCAGGCAATCTCAGGTAAATTAAAATCTCCCAGAACAACGAGCAAGTCTTTGTCAGAGATATATGAAGAAACAAGTTGAATAGCTTCCAAATGGTGAATGTATACTGCCAAGTCGGACTGTGGTGGAATTTACGAACAAGTAATATAGGCAGAAAAAGAATTAAGAGATATTTTAACACAGACAAATTCAATCACCTGATTGGAAGACTGTACAATTTCATACGAGAACGCCGAATCAACAGCGATCAAAACACCACCACCATTACGGATAGTCCGATCATGTCTATATATTAAATATTTTGAGGGGAGAATTGAAGCATCGGCAATATCAGGCTTCAGCCAAGTCTCAGTAAAGGCAAGAATATGAAAGTCAAAAGCTAAACTATCTACATAGAGAGTTTAGGGGACTACCCCGTACGTTCTGATAGGCCAGAGTTAGGGACGAAATTAGTTTTTTGACTCGCCAACAGGAGCAGACGAGCCGGAAGGAACGTTATTCAGAGAGGCAGGTAGCAGGCTAATCGGAGGCCGATTCTTCTTTTTTATTGTATACTCTTTTACAATGAGGTGTTCCGGCCAAAAGTCTTTATGACATATTTGCCCAGATCTTTATCTGGGGAAACACTTATTTTAAAGGACGATATGTCCCGAGTATATGAAAAACGGAACTTTTCCACAGCAGTGTTTGCTGCTTGAACTTTGCCCTGGATGTAGGCTATGACTTCTTCAGAAGTAGTATTGGGATCAAGCCACGAAATAAAAATTTGCTTTTTGGGTGGAACTACAACAAGGGAACTAGAAGTGCCAGGCACAGCAGTAGCAGCAACAGCAGATGCAGCAGCAGCAGAAGCAGCCAACACTTTACTAGCTCCTCTTGTAACTACTTTATTGGCAATATTCCTGGAAACGGATGTTTGCCCGGACGGTTTGGAAACTACAGCCGATATCGTGAAGCGCCCTGAAACCTGGCCCTGTGTAACAGTAAAGAAAGTCTTCACTGGTCTTGCTGGGATTATTGCAATTATATTTGCAACAGACAGACATTATTAAATAATTGATTTATCACAATCAAATTATAAATCAATATGTAAATAAAAGGGAAAAATGTTAAATTAAGAGAGGCGTATACAAACCAAAGCAAAAGCTAACTGCAATATGCAAATTAGAACGAGAAGAAAAAGAGAATATTTATTATTTTTTGTCAAACCTTGCAGTTTAGCCGGCTCGAGGTCAATCTTAGATTACGACCTATTGAAATTTAAATCAAACCTTGCAGTTTAGCCGGCTCGAGGTCAATCTTCCAAAAGAAGATTATTTCAAAGGCAACACAAAAAGGTGAGCAGGTTGTCTGTATAGCTATTTCAAGAACTACCAAGTTCTATCATCAGCAGACTTTGCTAAAGAACTCCGGAATTGCAATAGCCATACCATGTCTTCAACGCTAGAACTGGTTGGGAATTGTAACAACCAAATGAAGCGAAAAAAGTTGGTAAAGCCTACAAAACCGAAGACCACCTTTTTGTGCATACCCTTAGGCGCTATGAAAAATTAGTGTAAGAGCTTCGCCTTACCAAACTAATATCACGACCTGTTATTTCATATACGGTATATTGTACCACATAGAAAAAGGGTTTTTTTGGAATAAAAATTCCAAAGTAACGGCGTGCCTTCCGTTGGTGTTATCTGGTTAGATTACGACCTATTGAAATTTAAATCAAACCTTGCAGTTTAGCCGGCTCGAGGTGAATCTTCCAAAAGAAGATTATTTCAAAGGCAACACAAAAAGGTGAGCAGGTTGTCTGTATAGCTATTTCAAGAACTACCAAGTTCTATCATCAGCAGACTTTGCTAAAGAACTCCGGAATTGCAATAGCCATACCATGTCTTCAACGCTAGCACTGGTTGGGAATTGTAACAACCAAATGAAGCGAAAAAAGTTGGTAAAGCCTACAAAACCGAAGACCACCTTTTTGTGCATACCCTTAGGCGCTATGAAAAATTAGTGTAAGAGCTTCGCCTTACCAAACTAATATCACGACCTGTTATTTCCTATACGGTATATTGTACCACATAGAAAAAGGGTTTTTTTGGAATAAAAATTCCAAAGTAACGGCGTGCCTTCCGTTGGTGTTATCTGGTTAGATTACGACCTTTTGAAATTTAAATCAAACCTTGCAGTTTAGCCGGCTCGAGGTCAATCTTCCAAAAGAAGATTATTTCAAAGGCAACACAAAAAGGTGAGCAGGTTGTCTGTATAGCTATTTCAAGAACTACCAAGTTCTATCATCAGCAGACTTTGCTAAAGAACTCCGGAATTTCAATAGCCATACCATGTCTTCAACGCTAGAACTGGTTGGGAATTGTAACAACCAACAAGAAAAAAAAGGAGGGCTTGGGTTTTCAACCATTCTTGTTCTTTCAGCAGCTACCTGTCGAGAGGGAGGGCTTGAGCTTTCAACCAGATTATTCTTTCCGGAGCTTCCTGTCGAGAGGGAGGGCTTGGACTTTCAACCAGATTATTCTTTCCGCAGCTCCCTGTCGAGAGGGGAGGGCTTGGACTTTCAACCAGATTATCATTACCCCTGTTTTAGCAGCTCCCTGTTTGTAAGAAGGGCATGGGTTTTCGACCAAATGGTAATTGGAAAAATTTTTTCAGCAGCTCCTTATCAAGGAGGGCTTGGTTTTTCAACCAGATATTTGCATTGTCTTTCTAGCAGATCAGATTTCGAGATGTTGTCAAAGTTGTTTTTTTTTTTTTTTTTTTTTGCAAGACACCCGAAGGTGGCAGGGGAGGTCTGGCAACACAGACCCGTCAATTTGTGCAGACCCCGTTCGCGGGGGTCGTCGAACTTGCCCTCGAAAGCGGCTGAGTTCATTCCTAGTTTTGTTGCCAAATACAGAAGCACAACGTTCCCCTTCCGGTTTATTTCAAATGCTTAATGGGTTGGCGCCAGACTTTCTTACTTACTTCCTGTTCAAAGCTTCTGCTTGCTCATGAGTGCGCTAGTTCAAGAACCCGCTGGGAGTCGTTAAATGAGGAGTCAGCAGTTCATGCAAGCCAAGGCATCTGTCGTGTTTCGGATATCATTGCGATTGAATGCAGTATTTCGCAGTGGCCCAGTGGCCTTTAAATATTTACTTTTGGGATAGGTCAGGTTTTAAACCTGAGCGATCATTTAATTTTACTTTTAATTTTGGTAATAACACAAATATATTTTTCCCTATGGAGCGTGGTCCTTTAAATATGTATACCCCGAGATGCTTCGTGAGCGCTGGCAGAGGCGTCAAGTCGTCGGTCGCGGCCACGTGCTCGTCCCCAGAGTGGCTTAACAAATAATACAAAAGTGCTTACGCTAAAAATGGGAAGTGAAGTGTCTGGTGTGACCCGAGATGGGTCGTGTGTGGGTCACATATCTGCCTAAGTCATTATATGACAGGGAATGACAGATATAGGTTGCTTACTTGTCTAAGTGTTTTAGAAGAAGTGAGAAATGATGAGGTTTGCAATGTACTTAGATTGTTTGAGTGTGTGTGTGTGGTGTGGTAGTGTACCTACACCGAGGGAGGGTACTTGACTTGATACTCGCCCAGGCGTTTCTGGTAAAAAGCGTTGATCGGATCTCTTTGTAGCAAGGGTGGCCTAGGTGCGGGGCTTGGTTCCGTTTGTAGGGTAAATGGTACCCCGTTGGTACTCGTTGTGTGAGCCTTGTGTGAGGATAGGTGTGCTAACTTATATTTGTTGAATCTACTCGTAAATTAGAGCCTAACAACAAGTTTGAGATATTTTTCTTAATCTAGTACTTAAGATATATCCAGGGCATATTGCAGGCGGCCCTAATCATTTATTATTGGGTTGGTCTGTCATTTCTTTTAAGACGAGTTCTATTATTAGTTCGCGTAAGGCAATTGGAAAGAACATTAGAGTGTACATCCAGTTTCGCCGAATACTTTAGTTGTTGACTACCTATTTCAGATTTTACGCTAGGTATATTTAGATCATTTTGAATGTTGTCGTTCCGTATGTACCACGGAGCCCCAGTGATTGATCTTAAAATCTTCGACTGCGCCCTTTGTATAATGTCGACATTGATGGTACTTGCATTTCCCCATAGTATGGCACCGTAAGTCCAGATGGGTTTCAGTACGTAGCTGTATAGGAGGACTTTATACTCCAGACGTAGAGGGGACCGAGCGTTGATGATCCAATGTAAGCTACTCGCTTTCAGTTTAAGCTGTGACTTTTTTGCCTCGATGTGCTTGCGCCAAGTTAGTCTTCTGTCTAGGTGGATACCAAGGTAAGTGACATCCACTGCTTGAGGAATTGGTACGTTGTTTAGCATTAGAGCTGGACAGTTTCTTCTGTTAAGCGTAAATTTAACATGTTTGCATTTCTGCTCGTTGACCCGGATACGCCAGGTTGCTAGCCATTCCTCTACCACCTTGAGGCGTTCCTCTAATTTTGCAGAGCCTTGTATTGGGCATTTGGATCTGCTGAGGATTGCCGTGTCATCGGCAAAAGTGGACGTTGTAAGTCCTAAACTCGTTGGTAAGTCTGCAGTGTACAGCAGGTAGAGCAATGGGCCGAGTACACTGCCTTGCGGTACACCAGCTTCGATTTCAAAGTCAGCCGACACGGAGCCATTACATCTACAGCGAATTTCGTATTGTAAAGGTAAGATTCCATGAGTTTGTGGGTGTACTGTGGGAGTTTCTGCCAGATTTCGAACATTAGACCCTCCAACTGGTGTGAAGGGATTGTGTTCTCCCATGCCAGAAATGAGTTTAGACGGATCTGCAGGACCTTTTCAAAAAGCTGTGAAAGATATGGCGGCAAACTAATTGGCCTATAGGATGATGGTTGAGTTTTGTCCTTTCCCACTTTAGGAACCATGATGATAGTGGACCTTTTCCATGGTCTTGGGAAGTAGCCAATTCTTATTATAGCGTTGAACAATTTGCAGATGTATTGTATGGCGATGGTAGGGAGTTATAGTATCATTTTCTGTGTGATTAGGTCATGGCCAGGGGCTTTGTTTGGCTTTATGTGGTTTTTAATAACTGCAGTGATCTCATCCGATTGGAGTTGCGAGTACTCACTATCCGTTAATGTGCTCGAAGAGTTGACGTTGGATTTGGCTGGAAAACCATTTTAAGATGTGTGGCAAATACGGATGCCCTCTCTTCGTCACTGCGGGCCCATCCACCGGTTGGACCCCTTATTGGTGAAACTGTCTCTGTAGGAACGCTTAAAGTTGGGTGGCTTTCCACAGAGGATGTTTAGTGCTGGATGGACTGAGCTTTTCTATATATTTCCTTTGAGCCCAGATTTCCTCTAGTCTTAACTCCTTGGAGAGGTTGGGGCTGGCATGCCTTAGGCGAAGTTTTGCTGCTGGTGATCGAGTAATCTGCCATTCTCTTCTTAGACGTCGTTTTTCCGTTAATAATTGTTCTATCCGCCGGTTCGTAGGCCTGATAGCAGGTTTAGCGTAAGTAGAGGCATGTGGAGTAGATACTCTTGCTGCAGCTCCCAGCATCGACTCAAGTGCAGAGACGCACACGTCAATGTCCTCTGTAGCATCCACTTTCGGCGAACAGTCTATGTGGGAACTCTTTTAACTGTACATTTTAAATTTAAGCCAATTTGTTTTGTTGTTAGTAAGACTATATGGGCGATCAAGTACTTGAAGTCGTGTTAATAGTGTGAATAGCACTGGAGAGTGATCGGAGGTTAAGTCTAGCAGTGTTTCCGCAGTGATCCGATTACGCGGAATCCTCTTGGTTACTGCGAAATCAATCAAGTCAGGCACTTTCTGTGGATCTGTGGGCCAATAAGTAGGCCTACCCGGTGAGACGCAATCCATCTTATTAAGTGGGTTGACTATTGTGTTGTACAACTGCTTGCCTTTAGGATTTACCAGGCGAGATCCCCAGTGTGTATGTTTGGCGTTATAGTCACCTGCTGCAATGAAGCGTTCTCCGAGTGTGTTAAAGAAACCGATGAATTCCTTTTCAGAGATTGAGAAGCGTGGTGGGCAGTACAGGGCAACCAATGCCCAACCAAACCATAGCAGGTTTGGACGGTTATAGCAGTTGCTTGTAGGTGCTGTGTTTCGAATGTGTTGAGGAAGGAGTGTTTTACACGGTTTTTGATTAGGATACCAGTCCCGCCATGAGCTTTTCCGTCTGGATGGTTTGTTGCGTAGAAGGTATATTTTGGTATTTGAAAATTATTTTTCAGTTCCTGCATACAGTTTTGCATGAACGTCATAAAAGCGGTCATGTTTTGCTTAAGTGAGATCAATGGGGCCTGTAAACCACTTGGAGTTTGCTGGCCAAGTTCTAATGCGCTAGGTTGCGGCTTCTGTAGATGGTGGAGTGACGGGGTCTCTTTCGCGGGCTCCGTCTGTCCAGTTCGGAGTACACTAGCGAAGGATACACTAGGATTGGTTGTAGCAGGCATGTTAGATGATCTAACAGCCTTGGCGAAGAATGCCTCCGGTACTGGGGGTTTTCGCCCGTTTAGGTGCGATTTAAGATCCTTGAAGACAGGACATCCCCTGTAGTTGGCTGTGTGGTTCCCTCCACAGTTACTGCATAGTCTTAGTGCGACGTTGTTTCTGTCCTTGGTGCAAATGCCATCTTTATGATGTTCGCCGCAGCCAACACACACTGACCTAAGATTGAAATTGTTAGAGGTGTGGTTGTATTCCTGACAGTTTTTACACTGAGGTGGTTGGTATCTCTTAAGGGCCTCCTCTACGGTGATTCTTCTGTGCAATAGGAGCTGAAGGTTGTAGATTGGATGCACTTCATTTGGCTTCGACCACTTTGCATCTGGTTGCTCGATTTTAAAGAGCGGCTGTGCGACTGTATTCCTGTTGATGATGTTGACAACGGAGTTAACCGCAACCCCTTTTTCGGCCAATGCGTCTGCTATTTCTTGAGTTGGGACCGATGGCTCGATCCCCTTTAACACAACCTGGAGCCCTTTACTGCTTTTTAGTTGGTAGGTACAGAAATTGATGTTAGCATTACGGAGGTACTTTTCGATGATGCGGAAATTGTTCTCAGTTTGGGTTTGATATTTAATTTCTTTTATGTTACCCCTGTTGAGAGGGGTTACAACCAAGTTATTTGCCCCTACTGTTTCTACTACCTTCGAAATCAGGACGCTGCAGTTGACTCCAAGGATGTATAAAGGGGGTGGTCTAGCCGATTTAACTTTATCTATAGCGCCGGCTTGATCGTCTTGCTGATTGGCAAGAATTTTAAAACGATTCCCGCTTAGAAGTGCTACTCGTTCATTTTTGTTGGTTATTTTTAGCTTCCGCTTAGTTATTTTGACATATTTATCCATTCCAGTTTGGACAGAAGGCGTTGGGTTTATTCTCGTGGCTGACTCTGGGCGACTTGTCGTTGACGGCTTGAGGCAGGTCAATACTTCGGCAGACGTTGCAGTAGTTGCTGTCAACGAGCTGACGGTGCTGGTCGGTGCAATCGGTGACCCAGTTATCGATATTGATGGAGAAGCACAATGCTCTCTCCCCGGTAAATTTCTGTTGATTTCTAAGTGGCGTGTACTTTCGGTGTTATTGCTTACGGTAGCATTCAGTGGGGTCGGCGACACCACCGAAAAGTATGCGTTGTTGCATTGGACCGAGAGTCGACGCTCACGTTGTTGTTGTACAAATAGTTCTTGTAGCTGTTGCTGGTGGGGATCGAGAGAGCTTGGGCGCGAATTGGTGGACATGGCTTTTCCAAAAATTGCGCACTTGGTTTTTGCAACTTAGAACAAACTAATAGCAATATGATTGTACATAGGCGTCTCTGAGGCGACTGAGAGCCCTACAAAATTTTTGCAAACGCGGTCTTTCTTATTTTTACACTAAATTTTGCGGAGTGCATTAAAAAACACGTCTGCACACGGCGGCGGTCAGAATCGACGATTTATGTTAAATAATATTTTACTTTAAATAGGGTTTTTAAAAACCCAAATAGGGGTTTTTTATTTATTAAGTGAAGGTTTGATCTTTGTTGTTATACAAACTGTAAATATTTCAAATTTATAAAAATAGACTAGCACACGTACGTAAGCGTTGTACAGACATGTTCAAAAGTATTTGAGTAACATAATTTTTTTTTCACTTTGCACTTTGACGGCTTCTGTTGTTGTTGCTGTTAGTCTGATGTGCAGAAGTTGCAAACCGTTAGAAAGGAAAAATATATCGGTACATATGACAAAACTAAGGCAAACGAAAGATTACCGCTCTCTTTTCAAATTTATTTGAGCACATTTTATGCGTGTCATAATTATTAGAGCAAAAAATTAAGTTGATTTTTTTATTCAAACAAATTTATTTTATAACTATTAAATAAAGTTTATAACTATTAAATAAAACATCGCCTTTAACATCGATAACTTCCTGCAGTCGAGCAGTAATAGAGTTTACGAGATTCCGCGCAAATTTCAGGTTCAATGTTGACCAAATGTTTTGAATCTCCTTTATAGTACCGTCGCGATTCCAATTTGGATCAATGTTCCGATGATGCTTTATAAAAGACCACACATTTTCAATAATATTAATGTCTGGGCTCTGTGGTGGCTATTCCAGCACAGCCTGACCTGCGCCCCTTAAGAATTCGGTTGGAATCCATCCTTTGTGACATGGCGCGTTGTCTTCTTGTACCATCAAGTCGGTAGTTGGAAAAAGACGGCTGCCAGAAGGAAAAGCATGGTCATTTAAAATGACGATATATCCCGTTTGGTTTAAAGTCCCTTCGTCCCTTGGTGTAAGCTCGTAGTAGGATATGCATCCCCAAAACATTACGGTACCTCCCTACAAATTTGTTCAAGGGCTGCACAGCCTTGTTCTTTTGACTCTTTCAAAGGTGCATAAATCGCTTTCCAAATGAGCCAAATGAACTCCAGGGCTGCTGGGCTTATGTCAACAATCTTCCGGACCCCGTACGTTTTTATATTAATTTCTTTCATCCTGCGATAGATAGATAGATGGTGGATCTGCTGACTTTCTTTTCAATTCAATTTTCTGATGCCGCTGCGACTTTTACAGGACTTACAGATGGATTTTCTTCCAATATTTGTCTAGGATCAAGTGCACGTTTCCGTCCAGATCTTTTTAAATTCTTCAAATGTCCTTTTTTTTTTTGTTCAAAAAGTACACAGTATAACGTGAAATTTTGTACATCTTTGCCAAGGCCGAAGCGAAGGTTCCACCCTTGAATTTTGTTACGATCTCCAAACGAACCTCAATAGAAAGTTCTTTGCTTTTCACCATTTTAATTTCGAGACATCAGCAAATTATTATGACTGCACTTTACGGACGCCAATTAAAGAATAAAAGTTACTTTTGCACTGCTCAAATAATTATGACACGCATAAAATGTGCTCAAATAATTTTGAAAAGAGCGCGGTAATCTTTCGTTTGCTTTTTGTCATATGTACCGTTATCTTTTTCCTTTCTAACGGTGTGCAACTTCTGCACATCAGACTAACAGCAACAACAACAAAAGCCGTTAAAGTGCAAAGTGAAAAAAATATCATGTTGCTCAAATACTTTTAAACATGTCTGTTTATACAGACATGCTTATGCATGTATTCGCACGTCGCATATTTTTTCTCGACTGAGGGAGCAAAATAACAACAGACCGCTCTTAAGTGATAGCTTTATCAATAGAATAAGATTATCTTACACCATACGTCAGTGCATTTTTTGTTCACTGCCAAATTTAAGTTTATAAACAAAAAAAAGATTTATTGCATTGTAATTATTAATATTATTATTCTCTTATTAGATATTGCCATTTTTATTTTGTCGTATAATAATTACAATAATTATAATATCATATGTTCAGAAAACTGATTCTTAGCATTGTGAAAATCAGTTCTTTTTTTTTATTATTAATGTTCATAAATTTTGTCGAAAATATGTATTGTAATTTTCAATCAACTAAAATATTATAATATAATGCTTTAGATAATTCCAATACATGATATTCTTATGATTAATAGGATCAACCAAGCCCTTGAGTTCTGTATAATGCAAATGAATCATAGACATGCTGCAACTCTATCAATCTGTACTCTTCCAAGCAAACGATACCTTGAAGCGATGGGGACAATTTCAATGCGCATGGCAGACAATGAACTACATGTCGCTTTTCCTGTTCCTTTATGAACAAAACATTGAAAACTTCAACCTGAAAAAAAATTAATTTAATAATTATTAATTGTTTTAGCGACTTTCGTTTTGTTAAAATTTGATTATCTGATGGCAGGCTGATGCCTGTTTCGAAATGAGTGGACTGTATTAATCTTTATTCGGTTAGAGGGTAATTAAAGGTTGTTAACAATGAACGCGACTGGTCTGTGCCGATGTCAAAATGTAAGTGTTTTTGGTACGCATGCATTTAAAGCTAAGCAGCGTGGTTTGTGCACATTGAGAATAACGGATGTACCAATGTTGCGTTCACAAACAAATGCATACGTAAAGAACAATAGAAAATACACAGTGGTTCGATTACATGAATATTTACTTAAACTATTTAATGTCGTTTAATTCCCAAACATACCGCCCGCCCTGAACGATCGTTCAGAATAACGGTAAAACGGACACCTTTACAATTGGGCGCTTGATTAGTACACGATCTGTCTGAACGCTGACGACTCTAACTTTCTCATCTTGTCCAGGATGAACTTCGGTTATGCGGCCCAGCAACCATTTGGAGGGTGGCAAATGCGGCTCTTTAATGACTACTAGCGTCCCGGGTTGCAAATTGAGGTTTTCGCGTTGCCATTTATTCCTGGGTTGTAGTGTAGACAAATATTCGTTGTGCCATCTTTTCCAAAATCCTTGGACCATAGCTTGCATTTGTTTATATCGTTGCAACCGATTTAGGTTAACATCTAGCAGATTAGGTTGTGGTATAGATGTATACGATTCACCCGTCAGAAAGTGTGAAGGCGTGAGGGGATCCAAACAACTTGTGTCACCAGCTGAACACAATGGTCTAGAGTTGCGTATTCCCTCTATTTGGGCTAGAACTGTGGAATATTCTTCAAAGGTTAGTACATGAGCACCAACGACTCGTCGAAGGTGTAACTTGATTGATCTTACGCAAGACTCTCAAAGTCCACCAAAATGCGGTGAAAATGGAGGTATGAAATGCCAATTTATGCCGTGTTGTGCGACAAAATTCGCTAACTCCTGTGGTTGGTTTTGTAATAGTAGTAACTCTCGTAGCTCTTTGAGTTCCTTTTGTGCACCTTGAAACGTGGTGCCGTTGTCAGAATACATATCTGTGATTGGTCCTCTACGTGCCCAGAAACGCTCCAAAGCGGCGATAAATGCAGACGACGTAAGATCACTCACCCGCTCAAGATGTATTGCCTTTGTAGATAGGCAAACAAATACTGCAAACCATGCCTTTCCAAATTTTGGTGTGCGGCCTGTTGAAATCTTGATAGCGATAGGCCCAGCATAATCTACTCCTGTATGAAGAAACATCTTAGGGCACCGGTAGATTAGCCATAATCTGCGAACTGGTAGCTCGTCTTTGCATGAAACAAATCTTGCACCGAAAAACCACTTTACGAACTATGTTGCGTGCTGCAATAATCCAATACTGTTGTCGAACACTGTTGAAGGTACCATCTATTCAAGCATGAAGACATTTCTTGTGATGATGTCGAACAAGTAGAACAGCTATAGGCGTAGATTTTGGTATTAAGATGGGATGTTTAGCGTTGTAGCTCAATGATGAATGATCGATGCGTCCTCCAACTCGTTGCAACTCCATCTTCATTCAAGAATGGTGTTAATCGAATAAGCTTTGATTTAAGCGAAAGTTGACATCCTTTGCTAAGAGCTTCATATTCCTTTGAATAATCTTGAAGTGGATCATCTGGAGTACGACGTAAATGATTAACAAATCGATAGCAATAGCAGATAATTCTTAAAATTCGACTCCAATCCGAAATTTTGCTAGCAAGCTTTTGAAACCAATCGTCCTCCTCTACCGAATGTAGTGTGACTTGTGGGATTGTCCGTTTTTCCAGTGTAACGTTGTTGTCCATTGATTGCCAACATTGTGGGTTGACTGCTGACCATGTTGATTCGGGATTGGACAGCCAACTGGGTCCTGTCCACCATAACTGATGCGCCACAAGTTTTGATGGTAGCATTCCTCTAGAGATGCATTCAGCAGTATTTTGTTCTGACCATACATGTTGCCAACAGCTGCGTAGATACTCTTCTAAAATTTCAGCTGTTCTGTTGCAAACAAATGTGTTCCAGGTGCGAGGTGAGGCAGATAGCCAATGCAGAACTATCTCCGAATCTGTCTAACAAGAACTGCTAGAAATAGAAATTGTTAGCGATTGTTTTATGATTGTCATCAATTTACTCAGCATATGCGCAGCGTTTAGCTCTAGTCGTGGTATCGATATTGGTTTCAGTGGTGCTACTCGTGTTCTGGAGGCAATGAGCGTAACCTGGTAACTGTCTCCGAATTTCACTCGACCGTACACCACAGCTCCATAAGCTTATGCCGAAACATCTGCAAACCCATGCAATTCGATGTCCGTGTTTGGTATTGCAATATAACAAGAAATCCGACAGCTCTCAAGTAGGCAAAGCTCGTCTCTTATTACGTGCCAGCGTGCACATAGTTTCTCTGGTAGAGGTTCATCCAACGGCAACGAAGTTATCCAACTTTCTTGAAATAGGATTTTGAGCATAACTGTAATGGGTCCAATGCCAAGTGGATCATAAAGCTTCGCAATGTCAGATAAAAAAGTCCGTTTGCTTGGAACTTGCGCCTCCTTTTGGTTACTGAAATTGGCTGATAAATCATCTTTGCAGGGGTTCCAGTGTAGACCTAGAATTTTTACAATTGTTAATGTTTCGTTCGAAGCGTTATGTTGACAGATTTCTTTTGGGATTGTTAGCAGAAGTGCGTCACAATTTGAACTCCATTTGTGAAAATTGAAATTCGCTTCGTAACGAAATAAGGTAATCTTTAAGTGCGATCAGCTCGTTAACTGAATCGCATCCGGTGGGAATATCATCAACATATGCGTCTCTTGCCAACGCGATTGATGCTAAAGGGTACTTCTCTTGATAATCATCGGCGAGTTGCTTTAATACTCGTACAGCTAGAAATGGCGATGGGCCTAATCCATAAGTAACTGTTAACAAACGATAATGTTGAAATGGTTCGTCTTCTTCCTTGCGCCATAGAATTCTTTGATAATTAGTGTGCTTGGATGACACTAAAATCCTGCGAAACATCTTCTCTATATCAGCGCAAAATACATAGCGATGCTGTCGAAAACGTAGACTTACTCCCAATAAATCCCGTTGTATAGATGGTCCTATGTGAAGCCGGTCATTTAGCGAGAAACCCTTCTCATCCTTTCCAGATCCGTCAAATACAACGCGACATTTTGTAGTCGAGCTGCCTGGTTTAAGTACAGCGTGATGAACTAAATATACAGAAGTATCAGGGTTTTCGTCTATTTGCATCTGTGATAGAAGTTCCATGTGTCCTTGGTTTTCGTAGTCGTTTATAAACTTTACATATTGCTGCTTAAGTTGAGGATCCTTACGAAATTGTCGTTCCAATGAATTGCTCTACTGGATCGGTGGCTTCAATTGTGGCTTCAATTGATGCTTGAACGTTGTCTATCTCCAAAAAAGTCCGAACCAGTGTTTGAGGTCTTCATGAGCATGGTAGGAAAATACTGGCATTACGGTGTCACCTGCAGCGTTATATGAACTTGCCCAACCGAAGTTTGTATTAAAAGCAATAGGATTGTTTTTACCAAATGTTTTGATCTCTCCTAAGTAGAGATTCCATACTTGATCCGAACCCAGGATCACGTCGATAGCAGTAATAAGGGATCAGCCAGCTTCAACTGTCGAATCTGTCCCCAGTGGGATGAGCTCGTATTGATCGCTTGCGCTGGCATCGATGACGTTAGTACACTCATGATTAGCGTAGTGACTTCAATAGAGTCTGAATGTCCGCGAATATAATTGAATTGTTGAGCGCCCTCTAGTGACCCCAGCACTATTGGCGGCGAGACTTGAAACTGATATCCGGGCATGTGTTCGTGTAACACCAATACGTTGAACAAATGCTTCAGTCGCCAACGTGATTGACGACCCTGTATCGAGTAGGATCCTACAAATAGTTATGTTACCCCATGCGTCGATTACAGTAGCCAAAAGAGTAGGTAGAATTGCTTGCTTAGCTTCCGTCGGAATAGTTTCCAAAGTGTGATGAGCAACAGCCGGACCGGAATGCGCCAATCCAGAGTTATGTGACTCTGCGTTACGATTTGCCCGCTGTGTTGACTCTCCTTGTACATTAGAGGCCTCTGAATGCTCTACATGTATCAATGTGTGGTGCCTCAATTTACATTGGCGACAATTAGAGGTTGACTTACATTTCTTGACTTGATGATCTTTACTAAGGCAGTTGTAACATAATTTGGTTTTATATGCAAACATGCGACGGGAATTCAAATCACGTTCTTTAAATTTTATGCAATTTGAAATAAAATGAGACTCATTGCAGTTTGAACAATATGGAGTAGCTGTTCTTTGCACAGTGGTATGATGCACGATGGTTTGCCGTCGATTTTGAACACTGGGTGAATTGGTAGGCTGGCACGTCTCCAACGCGTCGCACCGATTTGTAAGAAATTCCAAAAAATCATCAATGGTCACCTTGTAACGATTTGAGTTGCTATGTTCCGCCCAGACTTGACGTGTATCGACATCTAACATTATCAGCAAAATATGTATAAGCCATGGGTCACGAGAATCACAACAAAGAGCGCTTAGCCCCGCACAACTTCATCAGCACCATCCACAAGGTTTCGCAAATTATTTACAGCAAGGTCAGTAGTAGCCGGCAAATTTAAGAATTTCGTGATAAAGGAACGAACGATTAGCGGTTTCTTGTTGTACCTTTGCTCTGACTTCTCCCATGCTTCGTCATAGTTATCATTGGTAACCGTTATGTGTTTCACAAGTTTCAATGCATCACCTTCCAAGTATGATTTTACGTAATGGAATTTTTGGCACTTACTGAGACTTTGTTTTTGATTTATTGAGCCTTTAAATAAATCACTGAATTGCGGTCAATCGTCATAGTTTCCCGAAAACGTTGGAATCTTGATTCGTTCACACTGTAATTCCGATTGGTTGCCAGTTTCGTTAAGTGTATGAAGTAGTTGAGGAGGAGTAAGCTCAACAGTTGAATTGGCTGGTTTCCGTAGCACGCTGGTAGCTTCTGTGAGTACATCATATGCCTTGTAGTAGTTCCTTCGCATTCTTCAAGCTCCTCATTAGGGACGACGTAGTTTTCTTCCCCTTGATATTGATTAATCCTCGCTAAGATCGATCAATTGATCGTAAGTGGTTTTGAGTCTTAGTAAGCGATGGTGCAATGCATCGACTGATAGATTGTGCAGTGAATTTTTTCTACTCTGCTCTTAATTCTCTAATTGATAAATGCGTTCCTTATGTGAATGTCTCTACCGTCTTCAGTGCGCCAGTCTGGTTCACACGTAGGCTCTCTAATCTCCGTAACATTAAATCGAGATATTTTAAAATATTTAAAAAAAACTGGTTCGTGACTTGACTATGCAAATTATTGTGTAGCCAAATCTCAATTTTGTCTTTTAAATACTCTATGATACAATAATTATATCGTTCGCTGTAAGGTTGAATTTTATAAGAACCCCAAAAGGTTTTACAACTTTGTTAATTCCAAAAGACGCTCTAATTTACTACCTTCCACCTTCAGACTTAATGACCAGACTGATAATAATGATTCAGATATTGCAGATCTGTTTGCTAAATTCTTTCAGTCGAATTATTTTACTACTGCTTCACATCCCACATCCTATCCCTTCTCAATCCCACATTTAAATTGTATGTTTTTTCCTAGTATTACTGAAGACTGTATTATCTCTAGCTTATTATCTATGACGTCTTCCTTCGTACCCGGGCCGAAAAATATACCTAGTTGCATCCTTAAAATGTGTTCGATTTACCTATCTAAGGCTTTATCTCTGTTATTCCTTATATCGAGTTATACATGTAGGTTTCCTGATGTTTGGAAGGAGTCTTTAATTATGCCGCTTTATGCCGGCAACAAATCTGATATTTCTAACTACCATGGCATTGTCAAACTTTCCGCAATGCCTAAGCTATTTGAGAAAATGATTATGTCTTTCCTTCAACACCTATCTAGATCCACTAGTTCTCCATGTTAGCATGGCTTCATGAAAGGTCGTTCGTCGCTTACCAATTTTTTTTATTTATACCGACTTTAGTAAGGTTTTCGATACGGTTGATCATTCAATGCTTCAACGGAACTTAACACGCCCGAAACAATTGGCGTAGTTAAAATTGTATCTTATTGGCAGAACACAAAAGGTGTCTTTTCGTTCCTATACATCTAAAACTGTTACCTCTGTTTACTGTTTACCCTGTTAATAAATGATTTGCCGTTAGCCTTGGTTCATTCACGCGTGCTCATGTTTGCAGTCATCCGCAAACAAGATTTGTTATTCTTATAATGATCCTTGTTTCCAATCGTACTTGAAATCAGACCTACACCTTAGTGCCTCAAAGTGCTCTTATATGACATTCAGTCGTTTGTCTCCGAAGTTGAGTTTTATACACTTTGTTAGTTCGCCCTACTCAGATTCAGATGGCAAAGGTTGAATTGGATAATGATTATATAAAAAATAATGTTAATATTGATTCTGATAATAAATTGTCCGAATCTGTATTACAAAAAGGGCAGATAAGGCAAAATGTTCATAAAACGATAACATTTAATAATAAACAGGAAAACCAGATATCAGATATCAGCGATATTTAAAATAGTAGAGCAAAGATCACATTGGAATAAGTCAAATGTAAAGGTACTTTTTTTTTTAAATTTTCTGCCTTACAAAGGTGCTAGATGCTAGCTAGAAGTCATCACAGTAATGCACATCAGGAGTGGGTAGATATTCCGAAACAGAGATTGTTAGAGTAATGCCTTATGGCGATATTTGTAATATGCCAAATTCAATATAATATGGAATCCAGTAAAATCCAATTTAGTAAACCATACGGCAAAATTGGAAAAAAAAATAGGAAGTCAGTTACAATCGTTAAAGGAAAATGGGTTTAAACATGTGACTGCTTCATGCTTTCTTAATATTAGTTATCTTAATAATTTTCATACCATACACTTATAGGGTTAAATGGTATATTAAAGTCGCCCAAATGTATGTACCAAGAAGAAGGAAGTTTTTCCGACCCCATAAAGTATATATATTGTTGATCAGGATCAACAGCCGAGTCGATCTAGACTGATCGATGTCCGTCCGTCTGGCCGTCTGTCCGTCCGTCCGTATGAACACGTAGATCTCAGAGACTATAAAAGCTAGAGTAACCTAATTTGGTACGTAGACTCGTGTATTACCTACGGTGGCCAAGTTTATTTCAAATTTTTTCCACGCCCCCTTCCGACCACGAAATTTAAACAAATTAAATTTTTTTAAAGACTATATTAGCTAAAAACATCAAATTTGGTATGGTTAATCCTTTAGTAAGCGTGCAGATATTTGTTGCTAAAAAATTTTGCCACGCCCCCCTCCGCCCACGCAATTGAAACAAACCTGATTTTCTTAAAGACTATAATAGCTTGAGAGACTATATTTGCTTAACAAATGCTTTGGATGAATTTTGGATATGTTGTAGAATACCCCGTCATTTGAAGCTGTGTAAAATATTTCGGCGCACTATTCTATATTTTCCTTATAAGTCGCGTTTAAATCTATATCTTCGGTGACTTATAGGTAAAACACCGAGTCGACTTCAAGCAGCTCGGCGGTGTAAGGTTCCTAAAGTTGACCAAACCCCCGCCTACTAAAACTAGTTAGCTTTGGATTTACATTTTTTTCACTTTTTAATAATTATTTCTTTATATAGCAAAATACGTTTTTTGATGGTTTGTAATTGGAAATATTTTTTATGTACATATGTTGAAGCTTGTACGCTTGAGGTAATCCTAGCTAAACGCACGACATATGAACTGTATTTAATTTTATAAAAATATTTACAGTTTTATATATTTGAAAAATTCTGTTTGTCAGAAAATCGACTTAAAGGTTTTTATACTCGAACAGATTCACTGAAGGCCAATCAGTTGTCCGTTTTATTTGAATTTACATTTTATTTTCACACAACATTCATCAAATACTAATAATTAAAAAAAAAAATGTTTTAAATTTGGAAAAAAATTTAAATCCTTACCCCCATTCTCCCCTACCCCTTAAGTATGTGTATTTTGCAACTTATCCCCTGTAAGATTACAATTTCATAAGTATGACCATACTCGCAAGTACTTGGAAGTACCAAGTAACTTGAAAGAAGTACCGTATTCATTTGTTTCGTTTGTCGTTCTCATTTGTTTCGGCTTGCTATGATTTTGTTTTTGTTTGTTCGGATTGATACATTCAGGAAATACGATTCAATACTTCGAGACTTTTCATCTCGTTTCATTCGTTCCGAAGCAGTAATACCAAATCAAATATAAGAAAATTTGTAACTATTTAAAATATTGACGACCCCACGCCTAGAGGTGTTGACGGCCAAATCGTTGGCTAAGGGATTCGGATGAGCTTCGAGGCGGCCTCTATAGCGTTCTGTGTCGGCCTATTAGTTTAGCTATACGACCACCTAGTGGTGGAGAAAAGAATTTCGGACGTACCATTCTGCTCCTGTAATGCGACGAAGCAATTTGTTCTTCATGGTTTGGGCCTTTTGAATGTAGATGTAGCCCCAAATATGAAGGGCATATGTGCATGTTGGTACCACTATCGCCATGTAAATTTTTACTTTATTGGCGAGGGACAAAGTGATCGACCCTCTGAGCATCCAGTCCAGCATTTTGAGTTTTCTGGTACAATTGCTGACAATCGAAATTGTCTCATTGTTGAATATAAGTGCAAGGCAGGATAATCTTCTGAGGGCTAATGTGGTTTGAATTGACTTGGTGGAATTAATAGCGGTGGACCATCATTTGGTCCATGCATGGAAGACGTGTAGATATGTTTGAATGGCTTCCGTCGCATCTTGTAGGTCGTATGCACTGGAGTAAATAGCCGTGTCATCAGCATATGTCGCAAGCATCATGCCGTTGGTTATAGACTCTGTAGGAGTTGGCATATCGAATGTAATCAGTGTGTATAAAACAGGGACGAGTATCTTACCTTGTGGAACTCTTTCGCAGATGAGTCTTAATAACCACATTAAATTTCTAATAACCACATTAAATTTTTTTTTCGAATTTCTACCATGAAGTATTTTTTCGAATACTTTGGAGAGTACAGTCAGCAGGCTAATTAGCCGGTAGAAACCAATTTCGTCCTCAGGTTTGCCAGGTTTATATATCATTACAATCACACGACGTTTCCAGACCACTGGAAAGTGCCATATGTGAATTAAAGCATTGCACAGGACCACAAAAAAGTCTATAGCTTTGTCAGTTAGTGCCTTTAGCACTCTTTCATCCATGAAATCATGACTTCAACAAATGTAGATCGGGTTTTATACGTGCTCGCAACATTGTCTTTACTCGAGGCCCCATATCAAATGGCACTCCCGATTGACCGAGTCACCCCAGAGAAAGTTAAATTCGAAATTTACTGCCTTAAGACGAAGAAAAGCCCTAGCTTTGGTGGCATCGACGCAGTCACCATCAAGTGTTTACCGCCGTCAGTGTTCCAGCTACTTGCCGACCTGTTCAACAGGATCTTTAATCTCTGCCACTCGCCTCGTACCGTCCAAGCACTCTGCTGGCAATACTCTCCAATACTCTATAAGGTATTCGAAAGTATTTTTTGGCCAGAGTGTTGGCCATGTCCGGAATAAAGTGCATCAATGCGGGCGTTCCACAGGGTAGTGTGCTGGGTCTAATTCTCTACACATTGTACACCACAGATCTACCAGTGCTACAACATGAGCAACTCTTAATTACTATGTATGTACTGAGTATGTATTCAGACGATACTGCATTTCTCGCCTCTGCTTCGCAGCCATCGGTGGCCTCGAGTCTCATCCAGGAACAATTCAACCTTAATCAGATGGACCAACTGTGTAAACGCGGACAAGTCGCAGTATATAACCATTGCCAATCGAAGACTCAATTGCCTCCCAGTCAGCTTTCATGGAACGCGTCTTCCGAGCGTAGATTGTGTGAAAAACCCTGGTCTCAACCTAGACCGGAGTTTGACTTGGAAAGCAAATCTCAAGGAGAAAAGAACGCATTTACACTTGAAGCTGACCAAGATGCAATGATTACTAGGCAAGAGATCCCAAGTCTCGAATAGTTTGATGCTGTACAGAGCATCCCAAAGCCCTATTGACGTACGGTATTCAGCGCTGGGGCACGGCAGCCGACTCAAACTTTGAAATCCTGCAACGATTTCAAAGCAAACTTCTCCGCAGAACTGTCGAAGCGCCTCCCTTTGTGCGCCATTCCTTAATTTACAGCGACCTCAACATCCCATCGATCAAGAGTGAGGTCCGAAAATAGCACTGGATACTGGTCCAGGCTGAAAATCCACGAAAACACACTGGCCCTTAACCTGCTTAACAACAGAATGCAGTCCAGGCATCCAAAAAGATGCCACACTCTTGATCTGCAGTTCAGATCGGAGCCGGACTGGTGTTTCGATACTGCTGCAAGTCCTATTCGTTCAAATAATTTTCTGATTTTAATGCCATGCCAATGTATTCAATGTAACTCTTGACAAACAATTTAACTTTGGTGTACCCTGTCATGTTACATACACCCTTCTTCACATTTGCTTATTGTTCCCTTAGGATAGATCGCATTTAAATAAAGAACCTCAGAGGTTCAATCAGCTCCTTATAGTCTGAGATTGTATGCAAGTGTAAATGCAGAGACCAACTAAACGTGGCAAAATAAAAAACTTTTGTGTTCCTTCACCAGTGGTATGAGACAGAATAGAAAATAGAAGTAAAATATTGTTGCTTAATAAATAGAGAATGCGTGCGTGCGAATTAAAAAGCAGTTTGGCTAGTGGAGAAACTGTAGTAATTTCGGCGGAAGTTTGTGTGTGGCGTATTGGAAGCCCTAATATAGAACAAAAAAATGAACTAGTGTATTGTAGTGTAGTGAACAAGAAGAGGCGAGGCAAGTTTAATGGGACGGCGAACTATCAGCGAGCTATTGGCTTACTCTACCCATTGTCAATAATAAAATCATCCCATAATATATAATTCTAAAAAAAATCTATTTATCTATAATTATTCAGAGAAATCAATCTATTGTTTTTTTATATACATATTTCGACATCATATATACACCATAAATATGTTCGAAGCGAAGACAAGCAAGCTGATAGGGAAGTAGTTAGAGTTCCATACAAGGTTAAGGCAGATAGAAGCATTAGACGCTGAAAACGTAACTAGCAAGGTTGTGGAAGTAACTGAGATAAATAAGCAAGGAATAATACAGTTTAGGACTTTCGATCATATTATATGTACCATCATATGAACCATGTTTATACAGAGAATTAAACGTTTAAGGAGTTTGAGTTCAATATTCAGAATATCTTAATAGTATTAAAAGAAAAAATAAAAGATTAGTCAAATTTGAGAATGTTATCCTGAGAGGCGAACTGGAGGTGTTTAATTTGAAACAAGGTGCCAGCTATGCCCCGATTCACAGCCAATGTGGTCAGGGATGAGTTGCAGACAATCCAAGTCCAGAATATTTTCAGTGGTTTCGCAGTAGATAATTAAAAAGTATAGCGCGAACAGAAGTGACAGAAAGATGAGCAGAAATAAGGTGAAATAAGGTATGGTGCGATCCGAAACAGTAGTAGAATAATTCGACTGAAAGAATTCAGCAAACAGATCTGCAATATCAGAATCATTATTAGCAGTCTGGTCGTTAAGTCTGAAGGTGGAAGGTAGTAGATTAGAGCGTCTTTTGGAATTAATAAAGTTGTAAAATCTTTTGGGGTTCTTATAAAATTCAACCTTACAGCGCACGATATAATTATTGTAGCATTGAGTATTTAAAAGACAAAATTAAGATTTGGCTACACAATAATTTGTATGGTCAAGTCGCGAACCACTTTTTTTAAATCTTTTAAAATATCTCGATTTAATGTTACCGAGATTAGAGAGCCTACGTGTGAACCAGACTGGCGCCCTGGAGACAGTAGACGCATTCACATAAGGAACGCTTTTATCAATTAGAGAATTAAGAGCAGAGTAGAAAAAATTCACTGCACAATCTATATCACAGCACTCAAATAGAAATGACCAATCAAAAGAGAAAATAAGGCTGTTAAGAAGATTGAAATTTGTTTAACGAAAACATCTACGACGAGAATTTGAGATGTTATTAAATGCATTGGTAACGAAATTGTAAGAAATAGTAGGATCTTCAGGCTTCACTAGGGGCTGTGTTTGTGATACAGCACTAACAGTTCGCAACGCATCAGCATGGTGCATGTAGATCATGATATCAGAAGCTGAAGGAATATATGAACAAGAGATATACATATAAGCTAAAGTTAGATCATGTAACTTCGAAGCAAATAAACTCAACACCTAAGGGGAGATCAATCGGCACAACACTTGAACACAGATTCGAGTTGACAGCAATGAGTACTCCACCGCCACGACGACCAACACGATCAAGCCTATAAGAAATAAAGTTATTAGAAATAATTTCATTATCCAAAACAGCGGGGTTAAGCCGAATTTCAGAGAAAGCAAATATGTCAGCCGAAAAGGTTTGGCTATCACAGAACAGTTTCGAGAGCTTGGTAAGAAGTCCTCTTACATTTTGGCAATGAATGCAAAGACTAGACGTTATTAGTTTTTTGAAGCAGAAGATAAATTAAGAAGGTGGACAGGCAAAGGACGGGAGCGCTTATTGGGCGCAAACTCGTGTACAACTAGGCCCTCTGGCCGAAAGTTAGGGTCAACCATAGCTGAGAAATACTCATTTGGTACTGTAATTTTACTGTAAAAGAGGAGATTTCGCGAGGCCTAGAAAACTTAAACTTTTGAATTAAAACCTTAGCAGGGCATATATTACCATTGTAAGCTGCCACAGACGACTCAGAAGTATCTGGAGCAAGCCTAGAGATAAATAATTGTTTGCGATGAGGCACTACAGTTAGTGAAGGCATTGGGATCCGCAAGTGATTGAGAGCCAGCATGATCATGTAATTGATCAGAGTTCCCGTGAGGGATAGATTGAGGTACACCAGGGCTTGTAATGGGTACTTCAATCTGAAAAAAAGAGCATAAAGAGGGACAAGAAGATGGTGTAGGTGAAAGTAAAATGGAAGAAGATGTAATAGAGAGTCCTGGCGACTGCTTATGAGGCAACTCAAGACTACATTTCTTGGGCAACTTCTTAGAAGGTAGAACAAACTTGAATTGCGACAATAAATGTATGCTAGAGTCACACTCGTTAGACAGCTGTTTAGCCATTTTGTTTAAAGAAAAAAAGTTTTAACGAAGATCCCTATACATTCGGCTAAAATCAAGCTGCTGGCTGGCACAAGATGGGCAAGTTCAGCGCATTAAGCCAAGCTCAGGCTTAGACACAGAAAAACCAGAAAATTTGTCATAGTCGCGGCCGTTGAGGCCAGCACATTTTAAGTGAATAAGATTATCACAGAGCCAACAAGATATAGCTCTATACTGATCATCAAAACGATCAGAATGCTTGCAAGTAGGTAGACAACTAGCCATTGAAAAGCCAAAAGAAACATTAGGAAAAAACAAAATATATAAGAATATGGGCATTTCCGGAAAAAGGTCAACCACAGGACCCAAACATAAAGTACCAAATATCCATTTCTTTTCCATTATATCTTATTAAGAAATGTTTCAGGTGTACATTTTTGAATAGAAATAGTGAAAAAAGTTCAAATGTACAAAATATTTGTAAGAAAAGATGAGTTTGTTTTTTTAGTAAACTTGCTACATTTTTAAGAGATTACTCTTTAAATTATTTACGGCATTAGAGGTTCTGTTACCGTAAATGTTCTGCTCTTAAATAAAACTTAGATACGTGAACTAACCGTAAAAAATATAAAGAGAGCCGTAAGAGTACGAGTTTACCGTAATTTTGCTTATTTGTCAAGTCATCTTTTCTTGTCGTGTGAGTGACCGAAAAAGAGTAAAAGTTTGCTTAGCACTTACATTTTGCCTGAAGAATCAATGAAAATATATTTTTTGCGTGAAATTAGTTAAACAATCATAATAAAAAAAAAAAATTACAATCATAATAAAAAAAAAAAAAATTACTGTGAGTGACCGTAAGTGCAAACCCTTATATATATTTTTGTTTGCTAACTTATTGTTAGCGTTTTTATACCCTTGCAAAAAGGGTATCTTAATTTTGGTCAGAAGTGTGCAACGCATAGAACGAAGCATCTAAGACCATTCTTGATCAGCACGACGAGACGAGTTTAAATAGCCATGTCCGTCCGTCCGTCCGTCTGGATCAACGCGAACTCCACCGAGACCGTAAGAGCTACAGAGCTGAAATTTTGCATGTAGGCTTGTATATACTGCAGGCGTTGTATATCTCGGATTCAGCCGGATCGGACCGCTATATCATATAGCTTTCATTCAAACGACAAAGTCACGAACAGTGACTTTTCTCAATAACTTCGTTATTTTAGCAGCAATTGTTATAAAAGTTGGTATTGGTCAGTTTTGTGTTCTTATTAATAATTGTGCCAAATTTGATCAAGATTAGGTGACTATATCATATAAAAAAAAAATTATTCGTTAACCACAATCGTTTCCATTTTCCCCGACGGAACTACCTTTCAGTCTGTATACATTATACTTGGAATATAAGCATTTTGTTATCGTAGGTATATAAACCAAAATCCGTATGCTGATGGATGAATTAACAAGTTTGAGAATCTACGGAATTTAGTGTTTTAACGTGAGCCATAATATTCCATAAGTTTTACAATTAAATTTCAATAGTTCAATTCGATCGGACAAAGAAAACTCATGTTATAGCCAATATAAATCAGCATTCTCCAATACGCAACGGTATATGAACTATAAGTCTGTAAATACCCCTTTGAAAAAAAAAACGGGACAAAGCCCAAGAAAAAAAATTGGTGTACAAATTTAAAGAGACATAGGGAGAGTTAGGTTCATGCTCTTACCTTACGAAAAGAAAAATATATGCATTGCACTGTCATTTTTATTAAAAACAACAATTAAAAACAAAATGAAAAATAAAGTCAAACCTTGCTTAATAAAGCCGGTATGAGATCAATCTTTGACAGATTATTAAAAGGCAGCACAAAAAAGGTGGGCAGGCTGACTATGTTTGTAATCATATTTGAAGAACTACCAAGTTCTATCATAAGCAGAGTTTGCTAAACAACTCCAGAATTGCAATGGCCATACCTTGTCTTAGACGATAAAACGAATTGGTAATTGCAACTAAATAAAACGAAATCATTTTTCCGTGCAGGATAAATTGACGAGTTGTCCTGCTGGATAATCCATTCAATGGGACTACTGTTCCCATTTTACTGGTGACGGTGTCCCGCCTACTAATACGATATGATATATTCCAGGAATGTTGCCAATAAAGTTGAAAAGAAAATCTAGTAAAGTGTTGGCTGTCTCAGCTTGTGCTCCATCCGCTGCTGCTGCTACTCCTGGCACTTCTAGTTTCCTTGTTGTAGTTCCACCTAAAAAGCAAATCTTTGTTTCTGCCTCACACTCTTTTTATTACGTCGGTGAGTCAAAAAACTGATTTCATCCCTATCTCTTACTTAACAGAACGTACGGGGACTAAAGCCTACAATTTCTAGTATTTATGTAGATAGTTTGAAAATTCGCATGGAGGGTATCCAAGCGTTTCGGGGTTTGAGTAGATGTTTAGAGCATCTACGGCACTCTGCAATTTAGCTTCACACATTACTTAGTCATTAATATCCAGCAGCGTACCAAATTTGATCAAAATTAGAATAAAAATAGCCAAGTTATAGTTATAAATCTTTTCCATAAAGCCAGAGTTGGTCGTAGGCTGGCCATGGCATTAGTGTGCTCATTTCAGAGTGGGAGTGAGCGAGATAGTAAGATGTTCTTGTGATAAGCATTTAAACGGGATTTTTCATAAATGACAAGACAAAAACATGTGAGTTCAGTGGGTTTACTCAGTTGAGTTAAGTTTACTAATTATTTAAATTTAACGTAGTTTGGAAAAGTTAAAAATATTTTATTTTTGTTGTTTACTCTGCTGTCTCTGTTCACTTACTTTTTTTCTCTCACTGCCGCTTTTCAAGTCCCCGAACTAGCTCGACCGAACTATCGTTGCCACCTCGACTTCTACGTCTGCTGTTAAAACTCTGCTGTTTTGCTGACTCCTCTTTAACTCTGCTCGTCTTAATCTAACCGTCTAACCGCTAACGCCACATTTTCAACTAATCGCCATTCGACTTCAGCTTTCGGCTTCTGGGTTTCGTTTACTATCAAAGTGATTCTTATAAGACTTTTGCACTTGATTCAGCTTGTGTGTTCTGTCTCATTAGTGGGCCTTTTTCATCAATGCGATATGCTGGTTTGCTGTTCATCTTTACACCAAACATTAGCTCGAACGAAGATATTTTTCGTCGATGTATTAATTTGAGAATTCACAGCTCCCTGTACTTCTGGAACTGCCTTAAACCACTTGTTTGGATCGCTTTCGGAAAGCTTTGCAATAATCGACAAAATTGCTCGACTTACTCTCTCCTGCCCATTTCCACTAGGATCTCCCGTTGCGGTCCATACATGCTCGCTATATGACCTTCGTTCTCCAATGCTCCGCATACAAATTGTCCGAATATGGTAAGGCTCTATCGGAAACTATACTCGCAGGATTTCCAGAGATTTCTGACCAGACCATATCTCAATTTTTTCAGGGCTTTCTCAGCAGCTTGTAGATTTGGTCGGAAACAGCCAAATAAACTTTTTGCAAGATGTATTTTTATTGCTTCGTAGTGACGTCCATAGAACCTAAATGGTCAATATGCAACGTATAAAGTGGTTAATCTCCTTTGTCTAGAAACCGGTCTTGCTTGCCTAGTTTATTGTTAAAAATTGTACACAATTCACACAATTAATCAAAATCAGCTTAACCTTCTGGTCAAGATAGGGAAATTTATAACATTGATACACAGCAAAAATGTTTTTTTTTGCACGGCGAAGTGACCAACATTATAAACGTTGATAATAGCTTTTCCATCTGTTTCAGGATAACAAGTTACTTATCTGTAAAGAAGTGCATCTTTTATCTTCACAATGGCTTTAAGCATATCAGCCACCAATAGACAAGGATTGCAACTTTCCCCTGAACGATTTTCTACTTTGAAGGAAAAGTCTTGAAGATATAAAATCACAGTGTTATTTCTCTCGGTACATCCACTATCTTCTGCGATGCAGAACAATCGGTTAGCAAGCCGAGAAGTAGAGACTGAATTTTCGTTACTATATTTTGACCCAAGTATGAAGTGACATTTGCGCCATATAATCTTCAATCCAAATGATCCAGTCATTTTGTCAAAGCAATCTTATGGAGTCTCAGCATGAATAATTATAAGGTTCATAAATAAATCAAGAACATCCTTGATTATGTACTCTTGGAATACAGCTGGCGAATCATGGAATCCGAACGGGGCTCTGTTAAATTTGTACAGCCCCGATTTAGTAAAAGCAGTATATTTTTTACTTTTCTCTTCAATGGGAACATGAAAGAAAGCGTTCTCCAAACTCACCCAAGAAAACTTCTGCTTTAAAACCATTGAGTTCAGCTTACAAAAATCAATGCAGATACGCTACATACCATCTTTCTTGTTTACTAGTTTACTAAAAAACCCAATCATCATTCGTAAAATTCAAAATATGAACTGATTTTATTTACAAACCTTTTGTGTATATATGTTTTTCGGGGGTTGAATATTATTTTTATTTCCTGCTCAGCGTTGGCTACATGATATCTAGCCGTTGTTATAATCTTCAGTGTTTTCCAAAGAGCGTGAATGCATGTTTTGCTTGGTTGTAAGCAATACTTGTCAAATGAATCTTATGACTTATTTTTGTTTTATGTTTTTGCTTCGTTATGTATATTTCTTTGGTGTATCTGATTTGGTGAAGCCATTTCAGATGAACACCGTGCTTAATCTTAACATTTTGCATTTTTCTTTTTATAGTTAGTTGTCTTATGCAAGTTATTATTAATATTATCATTAGTAAGATAACTATTGTTAAAGAAACATTACCAGTTACATGATCGACGTTCAACCTAGTCACTCTGATGTTCATTTACGATTGTCACTGACTTCCTATTTTTACCATTTCTCCCGTATGTATTACTGAGTTGGATTCTACTTGTTTTTATACTGTATATTTGGCATATTACCTAACAATTTCTGTTTCGGGATATCTACACATTCCTGCTGTGCATTACTGTGCTGACTTCTAGAATTTTTATAAGATGGAGAATTAAAAAAATAACTACCTTTACTTTTTGACTTGTTCCAATGTGATCTTCACTATTTTTAAATGTCGCTGAAATTTGAGTGGTTATTCTGATTATCTTTAAATGTTGTCCTTTTATAAACATTTTGCCATATCTGCCTTTTTGGTACTACAGTTTCGGACAATTCGTTGCCGTAATCTATTTTCATATTATTTTTTAGATAATCAGTATCCAATTGAACGATTGCCTTCTGAATATTTATACCCTTGCAAAAAGGGTACCTTAATTTTGGTCAGAACTATGCAACGCATAGAACGAAGCATCTAAGACCATTCTTGATCAGCACGACGAGACGAGTTTAAATAGCCATGTCCGTCCGTCCGTCCGTCTGGATCAACGCGAACTCCACCGAGACCGTAAGAGCTACAGAGCTGAAATTTGCACGTAGGCTTGTATATACCGTCATAAAAGTTGGTATTGGTCAGTTTTGTGTTCTTATTAATAATTGTGCCAAATTTGATCAAGATTAGGTGACTATATCATATAGCTCCCATACAAACGGCAAAGTCACGAACAGTGACTTTTCTCAATAACTTTGTTATTTTTTAAGCTATTGTCGTGAAATTTAATATAAGTAAGTTTATTGTAACTATAAACGACTGTGCCAAATTTGGTCAAGATAGGGTGATTATATCATATACTTCCCATAGGAACGATCCGTCGAAAACAGTGACTTTTGTCAATAACTTCGTTACTTTTAATGCGATTACTTTCAAATTAAACATTTGACAGTTAAATATATCCGTTAATGACTGTGCCGAATTTGGTAAAGATGAAGTAACTATATCATAAAGCTCCCATAGGAGCGATCGGTGGAAAACAGTGACTTTCATCAGAAAGTTCGTTATATCCTATGTTAAGATTGAAGGCCGTTCTTTCGCAGACATTAGACTTTTTGGATAAAACGTTTTTAAGCTTTGATGGCTATGGGTAAGGAAAGAATTATCAAAACAGTTGCAAGGGTATACAATCTTTGAATCCGTCAATGTTAGCCCCGGCCCTCTGGTTTTAATTGAAATTTAGATGGAGAAAGAAAATATAAATAAAAGAAGTCAAAATCAAAGACGGTATATGTCAAAATTAAGAAAAAAAACACTAAAACTTGCGGAATATAAGGAAAAACAAAGACAATTTACCCGAAACTACAGGAAAAAAAAGCAGAGAATCCAATTGAAGTCGAAAGTGGGTTAAAAAGGAAAAGGGAATATGACCGATTGAGAGTGAGACAGATTCGGTCTAATCTTAAAGTAAACAGCATCAACAATAACACAAAAGAAAACTATTCCAGCAAGCAATCTCTTGGAAAGGCCGTCAAGAAGGCAAAAAGGGCACTACCATCAAATGCAACAAGACGAAAAATTGTGCTTGATGTTTTAAATAAGAAATACAACGAAACAAATACCATCAATACACAAGAAAAAATGTCTACTCAAAGTCGATTGGAAATCGCGAAAAAGTTATTTTTAAAAGATGAAATATCCGTCCAATCTTATTTTGGTTTGTATTAATAGCTGAAATACTAATAAATTAACTAAAATTTTCTATGAAAATGCATTGAAAACTGTACTGGAAAAAATGTCGTGTGAGTGATGTCGTGTGAGTGACTCAGAAAAATAATTTTTAAAAAAAGGTCAAGGCCAATATGGAAAAATCTTAAGTCTACAAATAAAGCTTAACATTTCTAAAATATGCAAAAAATATTCAAAGTTTAAAATTCTCAGACAGTTCGCAGAGTTTGACGATTGTTACCTATGATGTCTAATCTCATGTATATTTGATGTCGTGTGAGTGACCGCTCTTTTGGAACTTTTTTTTCAACAGATAAAAACAGGAGGCCCAAAATTTTTATTATGATTGATAGTACGCTAAAAGTACTTTAAAATATCAAAGAAGCTAACTTCGGCAATGCCGAAGTTTATATACCCTTGCAGTCCTTGGCAATCATTTTTTTACATTTTAAAATTTCTTTCCTTGCAACTCAATTCATCAACACACAAACAAAACATTCAAATTATTTCTCTCTTTACTACAAATTTTTAAGCAAAGCACAACACGCATACACATACATACATGCATACGTGTAGCGCTACGTCTGTGTGTGCGTATGCATGTGCTCTGTTTGATTTGCTGATGACGTAGAACCGATTTGTATTGACTGTAACTTGTGTTCTATTTATCCGATCAAACTCAAATTTTGGGATCTGAGATTTTATATCAAATTCTATTATATTGGTAAATTTCATGGGGATACTCCAATTTTTGCAAAAATTTTTGTTCTAGAGCTATATGATATAGTAGTCCGATCCTGACAATTTTCATACTCTATTATCTCCCGGCTAAAAGTAGCTCAAATATGAAATTTCATTCCGACAGCTCTTAAGATGACAGCGTGAAGTTGATTTGCACAGACGGACGGACAGACGGACATGGCTATATCGACTCAGCTTCTCATGCTGATCAAGAATATATATACTTTATGGGGTCGGAAACGTCTCCTTCTGTGCGTTACAAACATCTGACCAATTTTATAATACCCTCTGCAAGGGTATAAAAATGTTTAGTGATTAATTGTAAAAAATTTGATTTACTTTGATTTATTTCACATTCAAATTTTTATTCTGCTTCCGAAAGTCGTGTGAGTGATTTCGGAATTGCCCATATATAGAAAAATTTAAATACACAGCGCAAAGATAATTATCGATAAAAAATCAAGACAAGACTTAGACACAGACAAACCAGAAAATTTATCGTAGTCGCGGCCGTTGAGGCCACCGGCGAAAGCGGAAACAAACTAAGCACAATGATGATGACAAACGATGAGAAAATTATCGGAGGGTATTTTCCGAACAATTAGGCCGGATCGTTAATTTACCGATTATCAATAATGAACCCACAAAAAGTGTAAAAGGAGTGATTGACATAATTAATGAGTTTACGGAATATTTGCGCAACTCATACTTCGGAAATATGACAGAGAGGCTCTGCAATTGTATGAAAATCAGATTACAAAAACCATGCAAGTTCAAATGCTATCTGATGTCATGGAATACTTGGAGCAAAGATATTGCTCGCTATGTGCCATGAAAAAAGAAAAGAAAAAACGAAACGGCACAACGAACTTCTGTGATATAAGTTTAAAGCGCTAACATCTAAAGAAAGGATGGAAATAGTCAAAAAAGTACAATTGTGTACACGATACTTGAAGCATTCAAGCGACAACAGATGCACTAATGAAATGGTCTGCTCATTGTGCAGCAAGGGACACCATACCCTTGTTCATTTTGGGCAGAGCACTATTTTACCTGAAGAAGCCGCTCAAATGTTAAAATTACCCAAGATCATTGAAATGATGACACGTGATTTGGAAAAGGAACTTCTTAAGGTTGAAGGAATTGTATTGCCGCAATTAATGATTCCATTAAAAATAGCAAACGTGGATACGTCAAAATGACAAGGTTACGTGCTAGCTGACCCCACATTTATTATTAAAGCCTTGTAGCGTTGATTTGACGTATACCCACATCTTAAAAAGTGGAGATGCCAAGATTAACGGCTTGCTGCGACAAAACACTCAAATTGGTTCGATCATGTCTGGATATTCCAAGTCAAAAGAAGACAAGTCTATAGTAGCAACAACAATATAAGTTACAGATATGGATCGCTTGTGGGAGATGAAGGCAGACGAAATGAAGTAAGTAAGTCGTCTCGCCGACTTAGGTATACCATACACCAGTAAAACAAATATTTCAAATTTGTAATAACAAATGCATTTGCCTATTTACAAAAAATTCTGTTCACATGCTTTTTACAAGCATATCTTAGTATCTCACTCACTCATGCATATGAGCACCTTAACGCCACCACCCGCCAACTCCCAACTCCCAATTACGTGATTCAAAGGAGCAAGCAACTGCGCGGTTTCTTAACTTAAAGAAAAACTTTTAGAAAAATCCAAAACTTAAAGAAGAGTACGAAAAGTTCATTAAAGAATATTTCGTCGAAACTAAGTATGAAGGTTTCAATTATCTGCCCCATCGTTAATGAAACAAGTCTGACAACTAAACTAAGAGTTGTATTTGACGCCTTCAAGAAAACAACAAATAACAGAAGTCTAAATGACGTAACGTGGATCGGGCCACGACTTCTAAAGGACATATTCGACATAATATTAAAATGGTGAACATTGCAGTTCGTAGCATATGCAGATATTGAAAAAATGTATCGGCAGATACACATTGATCAAGACGATGAAAAATATTTAAAAGAAAAAATTAAGAAAATACAAATTGACAACAGTAACGTACGGTACTGCATCAGCACCTTACTTAGCTACAAGGGTACTTCAGGAAATAGCAAACAAATGTAAGGATAAAGCGATTAGTGAAATTATCCGAGATGAATTTTACATGGGTGATTAAATGATGGGAGATGATACTTTGCAAGAGTCCAAACACAAAGTTCAGCAAGCTTCCAAAGAGTTGGAAAAGGCAGGAATGAATTTGAGAAAATGGATTTCGAATAGATCAGAGAGGTAAAGGATACAGGCGATAATAAAGTATTAATAATTGATGAGAGAGAAGCAGTTAAAGCTTTGGGATTACAGTGGGAACCATTTAAAGACGAATTTAAGTTTAAGGGTCACTGTGATAAGAATGAAAAAGTGAATAAAAGAGTGGTAATATCCACACTAGCCAGAGTAGAGGCGGTAAATAAAAATATCGACCTAATGTGCGAGGCTTTACAACGCGGTGCCAGGGCCCGTTTCGCCGCCGGAACACACCGGGTGGGACGGTTTACCCTAACCAAGGCAGGACACGCTGCCGCAGGACACGAGCCGCTTCCACTGCCAACGGATCGTCGTGAACGCTATCACCCGCGGTCCCGAAATTTAACCCAAGTTTGTTGCCGTTTTTCGATGGAACTGGATGTTGGAAGGAATTTATGGGACTGGTAGACAATGTGGCGAATTACTATCAGTAGGCAGAGGATGAGAAATGTTTGGCAGTGGTGTCAAATCTACGCGGCCTCGCCTCATCATTTTATGGCACCTTGCCTACACAACCGACACTTACCTACTCAGCACTGTGTGCCGCCATGCGTCAAATGTTGCGTCATCGGATACAAGGACCCAGGGAATCATTGCCTGGTTTTGCATTGGAACACTGGCCCAAGGCGCTTTTAGCGGAAGGAATTAGTAATCTGCAGTCGACCGATTCAGCTACAAGAGGCATTGGACATAGCAATTCGAACGCAAGCCCACACAGTAAGCCTGTTCTGCAGAGACGCGGACGCGGACAGCTCACAAAAGAGGTACCGCTAACAGCAAGTCATTCTCCGGAAAACAGCAGCATGCTAATCTCGCGGGGCCAACATTGGCAATAGCAGATAACCCCCCAACCCAATGAAACAGCTATTCTAGCTCCAACGCCAGTGAATGCACCGGCGGCCCTTAGGCTCAATTCAGTAAAGAACGCATCCGTAGCCCACCGACGCCGAGTCCCCAGGCATCACGAACTGAAGTGCTAGATGACGGTGAAAGCGCAAAGCCAAATCCGCTGGTAGATGACCGAGATGAAGAGGATAATCTGGCCCTTATCGAGCGTCGAAGGACCAGAAATTCAACCACCAGTAACAGGAACGTTTGCCATTCTAGTGTGTCCACCGTTAACGGAGTTGAGATGTCCGCCACATTTGAGCATTCCGTTCCTAAAGAATCCACAGTTGTAGTGGCCGTACCATATCTTCAACGCTTAAAGTAGTTGGGAATTCAAACGACATGAAGCGAGAAAAGTACGGCAAAGCTTGCAATTGAAGATTCCACCTTTTTTATGTGCATACCCTTGGGCGCCATCAGAATTAGTGTAAAGGGCTTCGCCTTGACCAACTAACCGTCGCACCCAAATATTTTGTTATAGTACTAATTGCAAAAAAAAAATGGTTTACAGCAAGTGTAAAAACAACATGTGTATTACGGCGGGCCTACCGTTTTTGGTATTTGTCTAGATTTCGACCTTATTGAAGTTAATCAAAACTGAGTTTTAGCTGGACTTCAGGTCAATAAATCTTACTAATTTATGTGTAAGATTTTAAATCATAGGCAGCACAAAAGGTGAGCAGGTTGTCTGTATAGCTATTTCAAAATTGGCTTTGATTGATAGAAAAATTGATGGTGAGTATGCCCAGACCGTTGATAGCGTGATTAAAGCCAAATGCCTTTGGACTAAGTATTGAAAAAATCATTTATCTATAAGTTTTGTTAACGGAGCAAAAGTGGATACTTGCTCATTTTTAAGTTTTTTCTGGATAATTCGAGCTAAGGATATAAAATTGAATAAAATTTTTTGTTTTTCCATTTTTTTATTATAGATTTTTGGTAAAAATTTGGAATCGATTAATGTATCTTTCTGGGTTTTACAGCCAGTCAAAGTCACAGTATCGAAACATGTATCCGTATGTGTTCGCCACTGTACATAACTTGTGCTTCTACTGGTAAAGCTACTGTGACGATTGACGGTACAACGGGTCATATAGCTCTTTAAATTACGATTTCCAAAATGTTACCGTTATCATCTGCAATTGCATCTATACAGATCTCTTTTTCAATTCATTAGAGTACTGATTACACTGTGCAACATCAAAAGTCAAACCGAACCGGACCTTATTTTTCTGAAAGTACATGTATTGAATAGCAAAACCCTATTTGGGTTATTCAAAGTTAGCTCGTTTTTTTTATTATAGCGAGTTGAAATTTTTCATTTTGGGGGTATTTTTTAGTTTGTCATATGAGCTAAATATGACTTATATATCGATTTCTTTTTCATGTATACGACCTAATTCATCCTCATTTATTGTAGAAATATTGTTAATGGTTAAATAAATTCATTTTATGAATGTTATATAACAGAAAATGACTTTTACAGCTACAGTTCTAAAAAAAATTACGACTAAGCCCTTTTTTAGGGTAGTTTTGCAAGTATTTTTAATTTATAACTATTTTTTGTGAGAATAATACAATACTTCTAATAGGGAAAAGTTTGTAATGATTTAAGTCTAAATTGCAAGATTCTCGTATGTTCTTTAAGGGGGGGGTATAGTTAATTCGGTGCAAAATCGGTCATTTTTTAAGAATTTTTATTGGCGATACGGATAGTCTCAGTTCAATTTTTGTTTGCCCGTGTGATAATACAACATTTAAGCAATATGTGTGAAAATTCTCATCCAAAAATATTGAAAATTGAGTGAGATATAGGCAATCTTAGGCGGGACCTCGAAAAAGAAGTGGTTTGCGGTGTACATCGTAACTCGTCACAGAATCATCGGAAATGAAAAAATCAAATTGCATTAGTTAAAGGACAAAATTCCCCAGGTAACGCTGTCGAGTTTTTAATTTTTAAATGTGCTTTTCGATTTCTAAAGGCACTTGAAAGTCGAAAACCCCGATTTACGCCCAAAAAACCAAGTTATTTGTTGTTGTAAAAATGATAAATTAAAAAAAAAAAAAAAAAAAACTCGACAGCGTTACCTAAAGAATTTAGTGAAGAAGTACTGTGCAAAATTTCAAAACGATTTGGCCAGTAGATCTTGCAGGATCGTGTACACCGACTTTGAAAATGGACACCCAAAAATCTAATATAAACGCGGTCGGTCGACCTGACTTTAACTGCCCATAACTTCAGAAGTTTCACTCGGATCGATCTAAAATTTTAACACACTATTCTTGAGATGTCGTGCATTCAGAAAAAAAATAAAAAAAAAATTGAAAAAAAAAAATTTTTAATACTATACCCCCCCCCTTAAGGCGAGGCATTCCAACGGAACATATAAATTATAAAAAAAATTCACCGTTTGGATTCTAATAGAATATAGTTCAAAGTATATGAGCAATAGCAATTGACTCCGGTTATAATCAAGCACAGCTTACAAAACTTACAGTAAGCTTACTTACTGTCGCAAAAATCAGTATTCAGAACAGGTGCCCGCAGTTTAAAGTTCCAAGTTTAAGCAAAATTGGCAAATGTGTCCAGCAAATATTAATAACTTCTGCTACTGTTGTGGACGTTTTACCCCGGCGAGTGAAAAGCACGGATCAGTTAGTGAAAATTTTGTTACGGCATTTCGACACTACTTTAATTGTGATATTATATTTAATGAATCGTGGGCGCCAAATACAGTTTGCAGAGCTTGTTATGTTGGGTTAGTTAACTGGATGCATAATAAACAACAAAAAAAAATGCCATTTGGTGTACCAATGATGTGGTACAATCCAGGAGAACATGATCCAAAAAATTGTTATGCTTGTGTCAACAATGTGACTGGACTTTACAGAAGAAAGGCGAAAGACAAAGTCTATGTCTCCGTTCCGAGTGTGCAACTGCCCCTTGACCATGCCGAAAATATTCCAGTACCAAAATTTCCAGGCACAGACAATGTTAGTCTTTACCCCAATACGACTGTATTTGATGATTTTTCCGAGTATATCCCCGAACCATCAGTATCAAATCAACTAGTTCTTATAACACAAAGCAAGTTGGATGAAATGGTTGCAAAATTAGAGCTAACGCAGAGAATATCAGAAATGTTAGCATCTTTTTTAAATAACATGTTAGCAACAGGTACAAGAGTCACAGCGTATCGAAATCGCAAGCAACACTTCAAAAAGTTTTTCACGGCCTATTGTCACGATATTTTGTCTCTCATGAATGAAATGGGTGTTCAATACAGGTCAAACGATTGAAGACTATTCATTGATAGTTCAAAATTTAGCTTAAAAGCTGTATTGCTTGAAAAAAAAAAAAGCCATCGATCCCCATTGCATATGGAACTGATACTAAAGAGACGTTTGAAAAAATGAAATGGATTTTAGAATTGGTGGAATACAAAAAACACAATTGGCGTTTGTGTTGCGACTTGAAAGTCGTTGCCTTGCTAACCGGACTCCAAGGCGGCGATTGAGACACTCGGTTCAAGGGCGATCAGTACAAAAAAAAAAAAAAATTGGAAAATAAGAGCTGAAAGTGAGAAAAAGGATGCCAACAGAAATAATAAAGAACTCGTATCTCCAGAAAAAATCATTTTTCCTCCACTCCACATCAAACTCGGAATTGTCAAAAATTTCTTGATGGTTGTCGGTAGAAGAGACGTTGTATTTTGCTGTTTACAACAAATCTTTCCAAGGATTAGTGATGCAAAATTAAAAAATGGTAAGACACTTTCTTATATCTACATATATACACGAATACTTTTGACTTATATCAAATGTTTTAGGCGTTTTGAATGGACCTGATATTCGGAGATTGGTAAAGTCTGAAGATTTCGACAAAGTTTTAGCTAGCGACGAGTTATTGCGTGGACATCGATAAAGGAGACCATGGTTGGGCTTTTAGGCAAAAATCGTTCACCTAATTTTGACGAGTCCAAAAAAAGAATGCCTAATTCATTTTCGAAAATTGGAGTCCAAATTCACTTTCTTCACCACCATTTGGACCAATTTAGTCGACAGCTATCGACTGAATCAGATGAACAGGGAGAGCGGTACCATCAAATGGCCTTTCCATTTGAATTAAGGTATCAGGAAAACGAGCTCCAGATGCTATAATGGCCGAAATATGTTGGTGGACTAAGCAAATATTTAAATTCGAAGAAGATGAAAATCAAAATGAAGAAGTGCTTGAAGATGAACGCGACGGAATGGAGTTCTCTACTGACGAACCGGATTACTTTGATCTTAATAAAGGAAATGAACCACAACCAAAAAGAACTCGTTTCTAATTTGCCATATTTAAAAATATACGTTTTGCTTTAAATTAATCTTGATATTATTCTCACAAAAAATAGTTATAAATTAAGAATACTTCCAAAACTACTCTAAAAAAGGGCTTAGTTGTAGTTTTTTCTAGAACTGTAGCTGTAAAAGTCATTTTCTGTTATATAACATTCATAAAATGAATTTATTTAACCATTAACAATATTTCTACAATAAATGAGGATGAATTAGGTCGTATACATACATGAAAAAGAAATCGATATATAAGTCATATTTAGCTCATATGGCAAACTAAAAAATACACCCAAAATGAAAAATTTCAACCCGCTATAAGAAAAAAAAACGAGCTAACTTTGAGAAACCCAAATAGGGTTTTGCTATTCAATACATGTACTTTCAGAAAAATAAGGTCCGGTTCGGTTTGATTTTAATGACCTTTAATTTGTTGCATAGTGAAATATATGGGGAAACATTCAGAGAAGCGTCACAAAGAAAAACCCGTTCAATAAAGCTTAACATTGAGAAGTTTTTTTATGAACAGCTTAAAATGCCCTTATTTGACTATCTTGCTCATTTCTGAAAATGGGAGACTTTTTGTTTAATCCAAAATGGTACTAATTTTATTATATGTATTTAAATATAGATAATGAATTTATAAAAGATTGGTGCATTTATGGTCTTTTTAATATGATTTATCAACTTTGAATTCAAAGCTTAAGGGCGCTGCTATTTTTTTGAACACAGCTGTGTACATATATTTTTGAAGCGAAGGCCTAGCAGTCAAAATGTTTGTCTAATTTCAGGCCGTATTTGCATACTTTTTATTTTGCACAGTGCAAAACTACTTACATATGTTTTAAGTATGAAATATTTCTGCCGCTGATTGTCTAATAACAATTCAACAATGGCATCCCCATCTCGTCCTTATGGAAGTCCTATCATACTCAAATGAAGATTGTTTTTCGGATCGCTGGTAGTAGAATTTGTAAAAAATTTAAAAAAATAATAAGCGTTTTTAGTTACTAACTATTTTTTTTAATAAAAAATTTTAAGTATTATTCGCCAATATTTTTCAGCGATGCACAATATCCTAAAGAACATGTGTAAAAAATTTCATAGCGATTGCTTCATCTTTGCGACCTGTAGGACTTCAATGAGCTCTAAAAACGTAGTTTTGAGGAAAACGCGTTTGAAAATTTGCGCTGCGGTACAGCGCGCTTGACAACCCTCCACTTAACGACCGATAACTTTAGTGGTTTTACAGATTTCAACTTAAAATTTTTACACAGTATTCTTGAATCATATGTCTATCCGAAAATGCAAAAAAAAATCTAGTTTCTTTTTATAACACAAGGATGAAACCCCCCTTAACAAACGCACATACTGCTGTTTTGTTGTTGCGCTGCTAAGTTTTTGTTTTTTTTTTTACTCCCACCCGCGATCTCAATGTGCACAGTCCGTCATTTGTGTAGTGTTATTGCTCTTTATCTTTTATATTTTGAGGCTGTAATTCGTGTCGTGCCTTGGAGCTTATAGGGCGATAGAGTTTCAATTTAGAAGTTTTAAACTTTTGATTGAGTCGACGTGAAAGAGAGATTTCAGGGTGCTTCTATTAGTCCGTTAGCACCTCAATCTTTACCAGTGCTGGTTTTATATAAATCGTTTTTTTTGACATTGAAGTTGACAATAGAAAAGAAAGATTAACAAAATCAAGTTAGTATACAAACTTCGGCGCGGTCAAAGTTAACCCCGGCCCGTTGCTTTTTTTTAAATGCCGTGTAAACTCTAAGTCTTGTTAAGTAAGTACAGTTTTAAGATCGGAATAGCGGTATATTGGTGCCTAGCCAAGGATTAAGGATTTTCTAATCATCAGTTCATTTACTTACTTCGCACTGTCCGCAATAATGGGATGCTTCGTTTTTTCCTCGACCATTGAAACGTATTTCTACTCCTTTAGACTTCACGAATTCCTGAATGTGAAACACATTTTTTAACGTTTGCAACAAGCACATTCTGGAAAACATATAAATTTTATACTTAGAGGTTTTATGTTTAATGTGGAAAAACTGCTAAATACGCCAAAGAGATACATATATTATATAAGTATAAGAGATACATATATATTATAAGTATGGAACAGTCACGAAACACATTATAATCATAAAATGTAATGACAGTATTGGAGGGGAGAGTAAAGTTATATTCTCACTATTTTACATTTTCTATATAGTTTAAAAGCTGAGAACTGTTTGTAACAATTGGAAAGAATCATTTTTAAACCCTTGTGAAAAGGATATATATATTTTGGTCGAAAGTGTTCAATGCATAAAAGGAAGCATCTCCGATCCACTGACTTTTAACAATAACTTTGTTACTTTAGTCGCTAATTTTATAAAAATTAACATTTGTCAGTTTAATATACCGAATGTTTCAACCTGGAATGCGTCGGATGGCTTCAACCTAAGCCTGAATCTATATTCTCGTTGCTTGCAATAGAGAACAGAATGTTTACAAAAAAAATTCTGCAAAGGTATACAAACTTCAGTTCAGACGAAGTAAGCCCCGTCCCTCTGGTTTCTGTAATTTCCTCCTATGATATATTCACCCGACCTTCATCAAATCGCGCAAGGCTTCGGCTACGCATTAAAAGATAAGCACTGTGGCCTGCCAGTCACCACGTGGGGTGACATGTTCAAATTCCTTTGGTCAATTCAGTCACCCATTCACTGTGGGAACAATCTCTTGGAGATAATACTGCCATTCCAGAGTGGAGGATGGACAATTTTTTCATCGAGCGGTTCTTAAGCACGCTAAAGCTGTTGAAAATATAGCCGGAACCCCTTTCACTTAGCCAAAAGGCAAATACCTTAGAAGCCAAGGTGAGCAACGCAAGTCGTGCGACCTCTGCTCCAAGAATAATCACCCAGTCCACAACGTCCTAGATTCCTTCCTCGACAGCAGTGCCTGAGAGGACGGGATATATAAACAAAAAGTCCCTGTATCTGAACTGTTTCGCAAGACGGGATCATGTAAAAGATTGCATTAGTCACATGCAAGCGTCGACCCGACCGGAGAACACTTCAACGCCGGTCCAATGTACGTACACATTTTCTGAGGCAAGGTCCTCACGAGATAAATTGCTAGGTACAGCCATCGTGGACTTTTGGCACAAGGGCACTACTTATCCTTCACGGGCGTTGTTAGACCCGGCTGCGAAATTGTCATTCACCCCGGGCCATTTCCTAGTAGGCGGTTCGTTGCTATCCGCCACAGAACTTGAGATCAAGGACCAGGTACCGTCTATCATTACCCGGTGGCAGCGTCTGAAGGCCGTGAGTCAGCATTTGTGTACCCGGTGGAAACATCAGTATCTGAAGGAGTTACATAAGCGGAATAAATGGCGATTTCGTTTAAAAATCTTAAATTAGGCGATCTTGTGTTACTCAAAGACGACAACCTTCCATTCAACGAATGACGCCTCGGGCGAATTAATGGATTCAGTGACGGCAACGTCCATGTCGTCGATCTCCTTACCGCTGGCGGTGTTTTGAAACAACCAGTCTTCCTTCAGAAAAAAAAAATCTACACTCTATGTGAAATTGCAGCAGTAGCGTTCAGCAGCTGGTCCTTCCTTTTAAATAAGAAGGGCGTAGATGCCAGCATTTGTAAGTTCGTACTTTAAACCGTTTTCTTCGTTATTTTTTTCGGCAGTTTTCTGATATCGGTCGACTTCATGGCTGCAATACCACGTTCGGTAAATGCATCGGAGGAGGGGCGCATATGTTTGCGTGATGACGGAGGTTATGCTGGAGGGAAGTTTACCCGGAGTTGGCGGTAGGCCAATCACTATGCGCACAGTCTTCGGCTGGATCCTGTTCCGAGCGTGCCATTAGCACTCCTAGTCTTGCTCTGCTGCAAGGGGGGACCATGTCTATGCCCAACAGGCAACACAAGGGTTGTGGGCTGAGGGAGGCAAGCTTTTTCCTCGCACCGCACTTCCGAACATGCCTTGAAGTGAAATAAAGCAACATGTGACATTTCGTGGGAATTTAAGAGGGAGGAAATTCATTTAGATGCCCCCTAAAACAAGAAGTAAGTTCTGCACACATGAAGATTGTGTTTTTCAGTTGCAGGTTTAAAATTCCCAATTGCCTAAGAAACAGAGTATAAAACAAAAGCAAAATATTATTGCTTAATAAATAAAAAAGTGCATGCGACCGACTTAAATAAAGGCAATTTGAAAGTCGATCAACTGCAATAATTTCGGCGCCGGTAAAAGAAAAAGCTTGTATGAAGTTGGTGTATGGCGTATTCGAAACCCAGATATCAAAATTAAAAAAAAAAAAAAAAAAAAAAAAAAAACAAACTAGTGAATATATACACAATGAGTTGCCAGTAGGCAATAAGAAAGAGAAGTAGAAGAAGCAACGACAAAGTCGCAAAGAAGCAGCAAGGCAATAAGATAATTGCAGAGACGAGAGAAGGACGGTGGCAGGTGCCAGCAAAACGAAAAAGAAGAGGCAACCGGAGGCAAGGCGAAATTAAAAGGAAGGAGAACTATTAGCAAGCTATCGACGAACTCTAACCAATGGCGGACAAGCAGCAGTGGACAGGATCATCACATAAGATATAAATTAAAATAGTTCTAAGTACGAGCCCCCACCACTATTAATTCGTACGGCAAGCTTTTTTACCCAAATGCAATGTTTAACAGACGATATTTTCAATACCATAGAAGATACCACATGCAAACCTATTTTTTCTGAAAGATCATTTTATTCTCTATTATATAACATCGAATGTTTGTTGTACTTCAATAACAACAACAACAACAATAATAATTTCTTTAAATGCTCTGCTGAACTGATAAAAAAATTTGACCACTATTAATTAGCTTAGCTTTGAATTAAAAAAAATCAAAATAAAAACAAACAGTGTAACATAATCACTACCCAGTCATAATCTGGAAACAGTTATACCTACATACATATGTATATGTCGGGACGTCAAGATTCTTGCTCGCCTCGCTTGTCGGGACGTCAGGATTCTTGCTCGCCTCGTTTGTCGGGACGTCAGGATTCTTACTTGCCTTGCTCATATTTTCGGCTGGAAACATTAACTTAGCACTTTTTATTTTACTTAGACTTTTACTTTTCACTTTAGACTTTGTACTTTTCACTTTTACTTTTCACTTGTACCTTTCTTTCTGTACGGCTAGTTCCCAGGGGGTTTCTTTTTCTGAGCTCTCTAGCCCGAGGCTCCCCTTTATATAGGACCTGACCTGATGACAGATTGACCAATTTGTTTCTAAACATGTTGCCAAGGCAGAGATGATTGTCATCCTGCAAAGTCAACATTCCCAGCAACATTCCAGACGTCAATCTGCAGCCGCTGCAAAGGTAATGCCAGGGCTACAATTGACATGCCTGTCAACTATCTAGCAGGCTTTGACTTATTAGTCACTTAATTGACATATATATATATGTGGAATGATTGAAATGTGTTACCGCTTCAAATTATTCAAAGTTCAGCAATGATGGCACGTGGCAAACCAATTTCTAAAGAAATTAGAAGTTAAGTTGTAGATTTTTATAAATCTGGGAAGTCTTTTGGTGAAATAGCCAAACAATTAAATCTAACTAAATCGTCCGTTCAAGGAATAATAGACAATTTAAAAAAAAATGGGAATATTGACAAAATGAGGCCGAACATCAGCAATATAAGATCGTGGTAAAAGAGCCCTGGCCACAATTGTAAAAGCTAATCGTCGCCAAAATGTAAGAAATTTGGCATCAGAATGATCTGAGAAAATCGGGAAAAGACCATTGCTTACGCTTCGCCAAAAGAAAAAACGTTTGCAATGGTGTCCGGTGTTAGCGATGAAGCTAAATTTGATGTGAGTGTCGGTGATGCGCGAAGGAGAGTTATCCAAAGCAAAACTGAAGCATATCATAAAGACTGAATCAAAAGGACAGTTAAATTCCCAGCGAGCTTAATAGTCTGGGGTTGTATGTCTGCCAAAGGCGTAGGCCGATTGCACTTTATTGATGGGGTGGTCATCGCAGAAAAATACATCACCATATTAGTAGAAAGTCTGCTGCCATCAATACCAAAACTGGGTGACTGAGGTGAATACACCTTTCAACAGGATGGAGCATCATTTCATACTGCCAAAAGAACTTTAAAGCATGGTTGCAGCATAAGGAAATTGGGGTGTTAGATTGGCCATCAAATAGTCCGGACCTAAACCCAATCGAGAATATATGGGGAATAATGTAAAGAAACCTTAGAAATGAGACGTAAAGATCCCTCTCTGATTTGAAAATAAAATTGCAGGAGATGTGGGACTCTATCTCAACCGAACAATGCCAAAATTTATTGAAATCTATGACAAAGCGTTGTAAATGTGTTGTAAAGGCAAAAGGCGATGTTACCCAATATTAATATTTCATATATTTCATACAGAAATATATAGTATATACATATTTCGAGCATTATACGAATTAATAGTGGTCGAATTTTTTTTATCAGTTCAGCAGAGCATTTAAAGAAATTATTGTTGTTTTTCTTGTCATTGAAGTACAAAAAACATTCGCTGTTATATAATAGAGAATAAAATGATCTTTCAGAAAAAATAGGTATGCAAAGAAGATTCTTTGGTATTGAAAATATCGTCTGTTAAACATTGCATTTGGGCAAAAAAGCTTGCGGTACGAATTAATAGTGGTCGGGGCTCGTACGTTAATCTATTTTATTATTATTATTATAATATGCTTATATCGATATCCTAATATACGCATAAGATAAAAATGTTCGCTAACAACACTGAAAAATTGTTAGCGAAGCAACACGAATTGCAAAAAAAGTTAAAGTTAGCAAAAAAAAAAATTCCTAACGAAGTAAGTGTGATACAGAAGCTATGGATTAGTTTCAATAGCCAAATGCTACAGTGTGGAGTAACCGAACACCTCTATTTCACAAATGGAAAATATGAGGAAGGCTTAGATATGGCAGCCAGATTGCTAGCCAAAGGAGAGTCAAGCAGGCAGGGCAGTGGTGATTCGGAAAACAGTGAAGCAGATGTAAGGATGTTAGAAAATGTTGAGGACAGCAACGGAGAGTCGCGGGGAAATGCGACCTCCAGTAATGACAACTGCAGGAATATATGGCACAGGTGTTGAACAACGTTGGGAGAAGAATAAAGGTAAATGTCAAAATAAATACAACAACAAAACTCAAGAAATAAATTTATGGCCCCCGGCAGGACCTCACATTGGAGGTAAAGCGAAAACTAAGGACGAAAAAGTATATATCCCAGAGCCAGTACATAATGAGACCAGAGGGCCGGGGTTAACTTCGACCACGTCGAAGTTTGTATACCCTTGCAACTGTTTTGATAATTCTTTCCTTACCCATAGCCATCAAAGCTTAAAAACGTTTTATCCAAAAAGTCTAATGTCTGCGAAAGAACGGCCTTCAATCTTAGCATAGGATATAACGAACTTTCTGATGAAAGTCACTGTTTTCCACCGATCGCTCCTATGGGAGCTTTATGATATAGTTACTTCATCTTTACCAAATTCGGCACAGACATTAACGGATATATTTAACTGTCAAATGTTTAATTTGAAATTAATCGCATTAAAAGTAACGAAGTTATTGACAAAAGTCACTGTTTTCGACGGATCGTTCCTATGGGAAGTATATGATATAATCACCCTATCTTGACCAAATTTGGCACAGTCGTTTATAGTTACAATAAACTTACTTATATTAAATTTCACGACAATAGCTTAAAAAATAACGAAGTTATTGAGAAAAGTCACTGTTCGTGACTTTGCCGTTTGTATGGGAGCTATATGATATAGTCACCTAATCTTGATCATATTTGGCACAATTATTAATAAGAACACAAAACTGACCAATACCAGTTTTTATGACAATTGCTGATAAAATAACGAAGTTATTGAGAAAAGTCACTGTTCGTGACTTTGACGTTTGTATGGGAGCTATGTATATGACATAGTGGTCCGATCCGGCTGCATCCGCCTGCGGTATATACAAGCCTACGTGCAAAATTTCAGCTCTGTAGCTCTTACGGTCTCGGTGGAGTTCGCGTTGATCCAGACGGACGGACGGACGGACATGGCTATTTAAACTCGTCTCGTCGTGCTGATCAAGAATGGTCTTAGATGCTTCGTTCTATGCGTTGCATACTTCTGACCAAAATTAAGGTACCCTTTTTGCAAGGGTATAAATATTCAGAAGGCAATCGTTCAATTGGATACTGATTATCTAAAAAATAATATGAAAATAGATTACGGCAACGAATTGTCCGAAACTGTAGTACCAAAAAGGCAGATATGGCAAAATGTTTATAAAAGGACAACATTTAAAGATAATCAGAATAACCACTCAAATTTCAGCGACATTTAAAAATAGTGAAGATCACATTGGAACAAGTCAAAAAGTAAAGGTAGTTATTTTTTTAATTCTCCATCTTATAAAAATTCTAGAAGTCAGCACAGTAATGCACAGCAGGAATGTGTAGATATCCCGAAACAGAAATTGTTAGGTAATATGCCAAATATACAGTATAAAAACAAGTAGAATCCAACTCAGTAATACATACGGGAGAAATGGTAAAAATAGGAAGTCAGTGACAATCGTAAATGAACATCAGAGTGACTAGGTTGAACGTCGATCATGTAACTGGTAATGTTTCTTTAACAATAGTTATCTTACTAATGATAATATTAATAATAACTTGCATAAGACAACTAACTATAAAAAGAAAAATGCAAAATGTTAAGATTAAGCACGGTGTTCATCTGAAATGGCTTCACCAAATCAGATACACCAAAGAAATATACATAACGAAGCAAAAACATAAAACAAAAATAAGTCATAAGATTCATTTGACAAGTATTGCTTACAACCAAGCAAAACATGCATTCACGCTCTTTGGAAAACACTGAAGATTATAACAACGGCTAGATATCATGTAGCCAACGCTGAGCAGGAAATAAAAATAATATTCAACCCCCGAAAAACATATATACACAAAAGGTTTGTAAATAAAATCAGTTCATATTTTGAATTTTACGAATGATGATTGGGTTTTTTAGTAAACTAGTAAACAAGAAAGATGGTATGTAGCGTATCTGCATTGATTTTTGTAAGCTGAACTCAATGGTTTTAAAGCAGAAGTTTTCTTGGGTGAGTTTGGAGAACGCTTTCTTTCATGTTCCCATTGAAGAGAAAAGTAAAAAATATACTGCTTTTACTAAATCGGGGCTGTACAAATTTAACAGAGCCCCGTTCGGATTCCATGATTCGCCAGCTGTATTCCAAGAGTACATAATCAAGGATGTTCTTGATTTATTTATGAACCTTATAATTATTCATGCTGAGACTCCATAAGATTGCTTTGACAAAATGACTGGATCATTTGGATTGAAGATTATATGGCGCAAATGTCACTTCATACTTGGGTCAAAATATAGTAACGAAAATTCAGTCTCTACTTCTCGGCTTGCTAACCGATTGTTCTGCATCGCAGAAGATAGTGGATGTACCGAGAGAAATAACACTGTGATTTTATATCTTCAAGACTTTTCCTTCAAAGTAGAAAATCGTTCAGGGGAAAGTTGCAATCCTTGTCTATTGGTGGCTGATATGCTTAAAGCCATTGTGAAGATAAAAGATGCACTTCTTTACAGATAAGTAACTTGTTATCCTGAAACAGATGGAAAAGCTATTATCAACGTTTATAATGTTGGTCACTTCGCCGTGCAAAAAAAAACATTTTTGCTGTGTATCAATGTTATAAATTTCCCCATCTTGACCAGAAGGTTAAGCTGATTTTGATTAATTGTGTGAATTGTGTACAATTTTTAACAATAAACTAGGCAAGCAAGACCGGTTTCTAGACAAAGGAGATTAACCACTTTATACGTTGCATATTGACCATTTAGGTTCTATGGACGTCACTACGAAGCAATAAAAATACATCTTGCAAAAAGTTTATTTGGCTGTTTCCGACCAAATCTACAAGCTGCTGAGAAAGCCCTGAAAAAATTGAGATATGGTCTGGTCAGAAATCTCTGGAAATCCTGCGAGTATAGTTTCCGATAGAGCCTTAGCATATTCGGACAATTTGTATGCGGAGCATTGGAGAACGAAGGTCATATAGCGAGCATGTATGGACCGCAACGGGAGATCCTAGTGGAAATGGGCAGGAGAGAGTAAGTCGAGCAATTTTGTCGATTATTGCAAAGCTTTCCGAAAGCGATCCAAACAAGTGGTTTAAGGCAGTTCCAGAAGTACAGGGAGCTGTGAATTCTCAAATTAATACATCGACGAAAAATATCTTCGTTCGAGCTAATGTTTGGTGTAAAGATGAACAGCAAACCAGCATATCGCATTGATGAAAAAGGCCCACTAATGAGACAGAACACACAAGCTGAATCAAGTGCAAAAGTCTTATAAGAATCACTTTGATAGTAAACGAAACCCAGAAGCCGAAAGCTGAAGTCGAATGGCGATTAGTTGAAAATGTGGCGTTAGCGGTTAGACGGTTAGATTAAGACGAGCAGAGTTAAAGAGGAGTCAGCAAAACAGCAGAGTTTTAACAGCAGACGTAGAAGTCGAGGTGGCAACGATAGTTCGGTCGAGCTAGTTCGGGGACTTGAAAAGCGGCAGTGAGAGAAAAAAAGTAAGTGAACAGAGACAGCAGAGTAAACAACAAAAATAAAATATTTTTAACTTTTCCAAACTACGTTAAATTTAAATAATTAGTAAACTTAACTCAACTGAGTAAACCCACTGAACTCACATGTTTTTGTCTTGTCATTTATGAAAAATCCCGTTTAAATGCTTATCACAAGAACATCTTACTATCTCGCTCACTCCCACTCTGAAATGAGCACACTAATGCCATGGCCAGCCTACGACCAACTCTGGCTTTATGGAAAAGATTTATAAGTATAACTTGGCTATTTTTATTCTAATTTTGATCAAATTTGGTACGCTGCTGGATATTAATGACTAAGTAATGTGTGAAGCTAAATTGCAGAGTGCCGTAGATGCTCTAAACATCTACTCAAACCCCGAAACGCTTGGATACCCTCCATGCGAGTTTTCAAACTATCTACATAAATACTAGAAATTGTAGGCTTTAGTCCCCGTACGTTCTGTTAAGTAAGAGATAGGGACGAAATCAGTTTTTTGACTCACCGACGTAATAAAAAGAGTGTGAGGCAGAAACAAAGATTTGCTTTTTAGGTGGAACTACAACAAGGAAACTAGAAGTGCCAGGAGTAGCAGCAGCAGCGGATGGAGCACAAGCTGAGACAGCCAACACTTTACTAGATTTTCTTTTCAACTTTATTGGCAACATTCCTGGAATATATCATATCGTATTAGTAGGCGGGACACCGTCACCAGTAAAATGGGAACAGTAGTCCCATTGAATGGATTATCCAGCAGGACAACTCGTCAATTTATCCTGCACGGAAAAATGATTTCGTTTTATTTAGTTGCAATTACCAATTCGTTTTATCGTCTAAGACAAGGTATGGCCATTGCAATTCTGGAGTTGTTTAGCAAACTCTGCTTATGATAGAACTTGGTAGTTCTTCAAATATGATTACAAACATAGTCAGCCTGCCCACCTTTTTTGTGCTGCCTTTTAATAATCTGTCAAAGATTGATCTCATACCGGCTTTATTAAGCAAGGTTTGACTTCATTTTTCATTTTGTTTTTAATTGTTGTTTTTAATAAAAATGACAGTGCAATGCATATATTTTTCTTTTCGTAAGGTAAGAGCATGAACCTAACTCTCCCTATGTCTATTTATATTTTTACACCAATTTTTTTTCTTGGGCTTTGTCCCGTTTTTTTTTTCAAAGGGGTATTTACAGACTTATAGTTCATATACCGTTGCGTATTGGAGAATGCTGATTTATATTGGCTATAACATGAGTTTTCTTTGTCCGATCGAATTGAACTATTGAAATTTAATTGTAAAACTTATGGAATATTATGGCTCACGTTAAAACACTAAATTCCGTAGACTCTCAAACTTGTTAATTCATCCATCAGCATACGGATTTTGGTTTATATACCTACGATAACAAAATGCTTATATTCCAAGTATAATGTATACAGACGGACAGAGGGACTTTAACATTGGGCACAATTTTAGAGCCTTTAGGAAAATGGCAAAAAAATAGTTTGGCAGTTAAGCGTTAGAAAATGTTTGTAAACAGTTGGAGGGTCAAGATGATTTTCACATTTTTTTTCAAAGTTATCGGAATAAATGTAGGCGCTGCCCATGAGGGCATGTTCGTAGTAATTAAAACTTACTTTTCGCGCCTCACTAAAATTTATGTCTATGGTAACTAAGTTTAAAACAAAGTTTTTCTAATAATTTCGTCAAAAAAAGTTTTTCCAAAATTAATAATTTTTTTCATTATGCAGTGTGGTATTAATATTTATATAATTTATTTGAGTAATATACGTACTTTATCAGTTCAAAAAGCTTTGGATCAGATACTTTTATATTTCTGGCAAGATTCCAGCTTAAATGAACCATGGGAACAATACTTTTGAAGTTTTCCAATTTATTCCACTCATATCGTTCAACAGCAAGAGAATACTGGCGTGCTGTTAACGGGCCGACATTCCACGCAATGTTATTACACCAGCCAATCGACTGGACCCAATGTACACACCTAAAAAGAAAACAAGAAACATGTTAAAAGTGCATACAAAATTTGTTGTAGCTAATATAGTCTCTGCGCAGAAAAAATTGGGTTTTTGTTGCTGATGGTTTACTTGTGCATTATGTGTGCTGACCCTTGGCACCGACCTTTAAATCTGTTTTTCCGATACAGCAGGATCGGATTACCATAATTCCCATAGAAACGAACGGTAGGTGGTTTAAAAATATATTAGAGAAAAAAATCAAGGTGATGCACTGCCAGCCATATGTGTAAAATCTGCTTTGATGATAGCATCAGAAGCAAACATTTTTTTCTGACCAAAATAATTTTTCTCCCGATCATTCCTATGTAAGCTAAGTATAAGTCACCAGATTTGATAAAGTTTCGCATAGTCATTGATATGCATATTAAACCTACAAATATTATTCTTTTCATAGGGGTATAACATAACATTTTGGTTTTTGCAACATATAGAGCATGCAAAACACGAACCCTTAAATAAATGATTGTTTTAAATTTGTTTTATAAAATATGTAATGACTACGACCGTGCGCAAAAAAAAAACGCGTTTTCAACTACAGTCACAAGTGTGAATTGGCGTGTAAAAACAATGTCAATGGGTAGCGCTGATGAGGACTATCTTAAAATGGCAAAATATGTTTTTGAATATCGTGTATTGACCGCAGCAGAATGTGTTGTGCTGGCGGCAAAATCAAATTACCTCAACTTGAAGCACCACCAAAACTACTGCGAACTTTACTTTCCGGATCCACTACAGAATCGAAGCATTTCCTATCAAACTTGAGGAAATATAATTCCCGCTTCCAAATGACGTAATTTGGGGCGGAAATTGTGACTGCCCAATTCATGCCAACTTTGAAAGTCAAAGGGCAAATCTACGGACGCACAGCGAAGCGTGGCAGGGTACATCTAGTTTTGTATATAAATACATATTTTCAAATGAGAATTTAAAAGTTGGGGTTTCGATTCTGACAGCGGTGAGAAGTAGGCGTGTCAAGAAATTAAGTGCTTAACAAACGGTGTTTCCGAAGTTTCTTTTCTCTACAATTGTTTTTTTTTTTTTTTTTTTGAGTGTTTAATACAAATACCAACTACCCATTAGGGGTGTTCTTAGTTGTATGGGGGAAAAAAAATATCAATATTTTTTTAAGTGCCGGGCATTTTTTTTCCTTTTAGTCTAGTCTAAAAAAAATCTCAACAAAATTTGGGGCCGATCGGATAATGTTTAATGGGCGCGGAACTCATCTAAAGTTTTCAGTGTGATGCTCCCATATAAGCATACATAGCACCATACAAATATCATAAGAGTGAGCGAGATGGCATGCTATGAAATAAAATTTTAGTACCTTGTTAACACTGTTGATGATATTTTACAAAAAGAAGAGAAGAATAGAAACAAATGTTTCTTATTCTTATTATCACTGACTAGATCACTTTTTTTTGCAGTGGGGTATTTTTTTATAAGCTTCAACAACTTGAAGTAATAATTGCTTTTCTTCCTCGTTGTTTGTGAGAACTCTGTTGTACTCCTGCATAAATGTGACTCCTCTTTCGGCCATATCATTTACCACAAGAAGATCACGGCAGTATCATAAACCTTCCTCAAATTCACATGTTTGCTTACAGTTCGATATATCCAGTTCAAAAAATGTTTGTGGTAGCTAAGCTTTCAAAGTCAGACAAGGAGTATTTTTGAAAGTCCACCAAATTAGAATAATGCCTATTATTCTATTCTATTATTCCGCGCCCATTAAACATTATCCGATCGGCCCCAAATTTTTTTGAGATTTTTTTTAGACTAAAAGGAAAAAAAAATGCCCGGCACTTGGTAAAATTCGATTTTTTGAAAATTAGAACACCCCTACTACCCATAGAGGTAGCATCTCGTAATTATAAACGAGCAAATTGCTCTCTTGAAAAAAAAGCTTCGCGTAAATCCACTAATTACTACGAATTACTAGACATTGATTCGCAACGGTGCGACGAAGAAGTGCTTCAAAGCTTTACGCAGCATGTGCAACTACCAGCAGGTCTCAATAAAAGAATAAATGCACAAAGCAAAAACTGCGATATGACGACAACAAACACAACAACAGCTTCAACGGCTGAGCCCATACCATCATCGTCAACATCCAAAGCTGCAAAAGCCACCTCAACTATAACGGCGGATACAGGACCCAATGCAAAAAATATTAAAAAGTCCAACAAAAACAACCACAAACATATACCCCCAATAAATGTGTTTAACATTCAAGCAAAACAATTAATAAAATTAATTAAAACTGGTTTAAAAATTACACAATTCACTATCAGAGAACTAAACCAAAACAAAATTGCCGTTTTCTTGACAAACCTGAACGATTACATAAAAGTACGTGGCCACCTCAAAAAATTCAACGCTCAATTTTTCTCCTATACACCTAGGAGCCTCAAAACCAAAACAATCTTAGTGAAAGGCCTAAGTGGGGACTCACGCGTGCAGGAAATTTTCAATGATCTAAAAAGTTTTGAATCAGAAGCTCTAAAATTCATACAAGTAAAACCCTTTAACAGAAAATGCTCTGGGGAGCGGAAAATTGTCTTACCTATGTTTTTGGTTCAAATAAGCGCCGAAAGCAGCGCAAACGTTTTAAAAGCAATTAAAGGGATACAACATCATTGCATTAAATAGGAACCACTGCGCCGAGCGGAGATTCCTCAATGTAGGAAGTGTCAACGTTTTTTTCACAGTTCTGCTAACTGTAACCTTCCATCGAGATGTGTGAAATGTGGTGCTCATCACGGCGACGCACCCTGCCCCATCCTCAAAAACTCTGAGTGTAACAAGGAGGAACTGTTCTGTATACTCTACAAGAAGAGTGGCCACCTGGCGTCGTATAAAGGATGCGAGTGATACAAAGAACTCCAACAGAGGATCAGAGATAAAACAAGACGGTGTTTGTCTTGTTAATCCAAAACTATTCTACTAAACTAATTAACCCTAATATAAGATACGCCGATGTATGCAAAGAAGCTAATATAGGTAAACTAAATTTAGACCTCCAAAGCGATTCAGTTCTTATAAATATCCAAAAATCTCTTTTAGCTTTAAGGGGTGTTTATACCTTGTGTTATAAAAAAATTCGATTTTTTTTTGCAATTTCGGATAGATATATGTATGTTTGGAGAATACAGTGTGTTTGTGGCGGGGCGGAAGGATCCAAATTATAATACAAGGGGTTGGCGGGTGCCAATTTCTTCGGGTGGTGAGTGAGTGGTGAATTGATAACGCGCGATAACTTCGGTTACAAAAACTTATACTTTATTCATTAATATTCATAGGTTGCCCCACACACACGAAAATGTCTCGGGTTAAAATATATACAATTCGAAAGGAGGAAAAATTCAATGGAAAAAAAGAACGGGTGTTCGGGTTGAAATTTCGTACTGGAGTCATGATGGCGATTTACAGGAGAGCGCTTCGTCACCCTCCTCAGTATGACCGCATTCCGTTTTGGGAAAAACCCTACCCCTCACTCTCTGCTGTTCACCCGGTGGCGTGAACATACCGCCCCCCTTGCAACAAGTTGCAATTGCCTCGCTGGACATGTCTAAGGATGGGGGATGGCAGCGTTCTGGATCGCCAAGACACGGGTGGAGATGGAGGGGGAACTTTGAATGCAGGTGGAATAGGCGGCACGAGGGCTGATGACCTCTGGATAGAAGTCCGAATGAAAGGCTGGTGCCTTTCGGGTCTTTGCTCTCTGGGTTGGATGTACGCGACTGAGCTGTCGCTGTGTAAGAGCGTGTGGTGTTGTTTGCCACAACGATGGCATCCTGTTGTGCTCCTGCAGGAACCATTGGAATGCTCATGAGCCAAACAGTTCGGGCAGTATCCGTTGCTCAAGACTACCCGTAACCTGTCTTCAGCTTGTAGTCCTCGAAATTGTCGGCACTGACGGAGCGCGTGTGCCCCTTGACAAACGCGGCACCTGAAACAATTGGAACTGCATTCTAAATCGGACGGTGCTGCTGTCCTTGGAGACATCTTCGGACTGCCGGAGGAGGTGGACCGAGACCGACTGGATTTATCAGTAACGGATCCACAGAGAACCCATCCGAACATCGTCTCGATTCCCACGAAAGAATCACCAACATTCTTGATGATTCGTTCCCCAAGGATAGTGGGAAGGAGCTCGACTCCAAGCACCAAATCCACAGGAGCCCTTTGGTAAAATTGCGGATCAGCGAGCGGAAGGTCCAGCGCATCCTGCTTAACCTTATCCGGGACGGCGCGGGAGGGAAGTTCCTCTGCTACCCTAGGCAGCACAACGGCGACTGCTTGGAACTGTCGGAGCGGTTCGTCAGGAGGAGAAATCTGTAAGCGGCACACTTTGTCGCCGCTACCAGCATCGCATTGCCCAATGCCGCGAATGCTAGTTGATACTTGGCAGCTTGGAGGATTAATCAATTCAAACATTCTTTGGGAAATAAAGGACGCTTCGGATCCCATATCAATCAAAGCGCGGATTTGAAACTGCTTGCCACGATGATGAATAGTTACCCTCGCTGTACCCAGGAGGCCAGTGTTGCGAGTGGAGGCGAAGTAACTTCCCACGTTTACATGAGGGCTGCTGGAATAATCGGAGGACGCAGGATTCGGAATTATACAAGTATTAGGTGCTGAGCTCTCTTGCACTTGAGCGGGAAAGGCCTGAGCTCTTACCGTAGGTTTTCGGCTTACGGAAGGAAAGGTCTGACTGCTAGAGCTTGGTTGAAGGACATCTGTGGCCTCTAGTACACGGTGGCGATCAGTTAGGAATCGATTCAGGTCGTCCCAGGATGAGACGGCGGTCTTATTTGGAACGGACTGTTCCCACAACAGAAGGGTGGCTTTGGGCATTTTGCTCGTACAGATTGCTATGAGAAGGATATCCCAATTGTCTGTTCGAGCCCCGGAAAGCTCAAGACCGGTTAAGCAACCTTGAATTGACGTCTGCAGTTCTCTCAACGCTTTGCCAGACTCTTGGGTTACAGCTGGGATCTGTAGAAGCTGCTTGGCTTGGCTCATAATCAATAATCGATTATTTTCGTATCGCGCAGTGAGGTTATCCCACGCGGACTGGAACCCTTCATTGGTCAAGGGTGACCTAGAAACAATGGCTCTGGCTTCACCGCGAGTTTTGCAACTTAAGTGGTACAGTTTCTCCACTTGTGTTAGGCTTGGATTATGGATAAAAATCGCGGTAAACAAATCACGGAATGTAGGCCAAGCCAGGCTGTCTCCGTTGAAGATTTCGACTTCACACGGGGGAACTGTGTGGCTTTGATGGGTGGAATCGACGGAGAGTCTGACTGGTAGGGGAACCGTTTTCGCTGACAGCTGCTCGATTCGCTCTCCAAACAAAGTCCCGCCTCGAACATATACCATATAACAATATTCATGTTTAGCTTTAATTGTAGCTATGTGCTTCGGACTATCTTCCTTCTTTTGCGCCGTCAAGGCCTTATAACATCGTGAAAACTCTGCCTCGACTTGTGCCCAAAGCGACTTAAGCTGGTCTAAGTGTATTTTAATGGAGACGAGTGGCACATCGTCCGCTAAAGCCTGGGCCTCGCGAGCCTCGAACGCCGTTAATGCCTCGCACACGGCAACAAAGTCGGAAAGAGACATCGTAGAGTGTTCTCTGAGCTATTACGAATTGAATGGAAACAAAAAACTCCTTGGAATTAGAGCTCTCAAGCGAGGAAATCGAAACGAAGCTGTAAGTGGACTGTATAATTTAAGGATAGAGGAGTGAGAAGGAAAAATGTCTCCTCTTTTTAATGAACACAATGGATAAATGAAATTAGAAGAAATTATAATTTTCCTCGCAGTTGTGTGAATAATTATAAGGATATATAATCACTGGGATATTAAAATTTATACAATGTGGAAATCTGTTGAAATTTATAAGAGTATAAAAGAAAAACAAAAATATGGAGAAATTGAGATCAGTAGGATTACTTTTCAATGGAGGGCAAAAAAACTCGGAATTAATTTTCATTAAACGGACTAGATAAATTTCATGGATCTGTGAGGAAAAAATCAAAAATGCACCAAGACAAAATACTAATTCCATATAAATAAAATTGTACTTATTTTTCGTTAGAAAATATTTTGCGAATTAAATTCAATTAGTCGATTGAAATATTTTTTGCACAATACGAAAATCACGATGGAAAAAATGGATGTCGTGACCGAGTCACGGCTTGGCTCAAGTGTCAGCACTGATGAGACTTGAGTGTCAGCACTGATCGGGAGTCAGCTGTTCTGCCGTTGTTTATGTTTTATGAATTTAATTAATTTTAAATTGTTTAACGAAGATCACGATTTCCTGCTTTAATTATGTAGGTTTCGAATTATTAAATTGCGGAGAGCCAATCGGAATGGCTGCAATTTATTTTGTGTGGGTGGAATCAAATTGTATGTGGACATACATATGTATGTACATATGTACATACATATGTATATATGTAAGTATGTCGTATGAGTGAGCTTACCGCGGCAAAAATTATTACATATGTACATATATATGTATGCATATACAAAGTATTTGGCATAAATAATTTATGCCGCTGGACTAATGATCAGCCCGTGGAGTGTGCTTTACACTTTAAGGACAGGTAAGTGGTACTTTATAAACACTTTTACTTGCAGGTTAGAAAACAGCTGTTTTTACATGTACGTATATATATGTATACATACACATACATATGTATTGTTATGCAATTGGACTTTTAGACATTCAGAATTTCAAAGAATGGAAAAAGACACTTCATAAACCATGTAACCTTTGGAACAGGTCAGGTATGTACATAAAGTAAACAAAAGTGTGTAGGTCGCTATGGAAGAGCGGGAAACCTCACACTTTTATAAGTATGTAATCGGATATAATGTGAATGGGATTTTTAATAAGAAATGTTGTACTTATCAGGAATTCCGCCGATGCATGCTGGAAGAGCGGAAGGATATCCGGCTCGAAGGACCAATGTTTGTGGCGGGGCGGAAGGATCCAAATTATAATACAAGGGGTTGGCGGGTGCCAATTTCTTCGGGTGGTGAGTGAGTGGTGAATTGATAACGCGCGATAACTTCGGTTACAAAAACTTATACTTTATTCATTAATATTCATAGGTTGCCCCACACACACGAAAATGTCTCGGGTTAAAATATATACAATTCGAAAGGAGGAAAAATTCAATGGAAAAAAAGAACGGGTGTTCGGGTTGAAATTTCGTACTGGAGTCATGATGGCGATTTACAGGAGAGCGCTTCGTCACCCTCCTCAGTATGACCGCATTCCGTTTTGGGAAAAACCCTACCCCTCACTCTCTGCTGTTCACCCGGTGGCGTGAACACAGTGTAAATATTCAAAATTGTTAATTTAAAAAATTAATTAGTAACGAAAAATAGGCAAAAAATAAATTGTTTTCTAAAAAAGCTCATAACTTTTTCATTTTTTAGCCTTTTTTCCTAATTCGAAAAAGTGTCTAGATTAAGAAAAAATTTTCATATTTGGATTCAGACTTCATTTGCGAACGGTCTAAAATTCCCACCACCTCCCCCTTTTCACAAATCGCCGAACAAAATTTTTTATAAATAGAATAAAGATTTTTCAACAACTGTGGAAAGGTTCATTCCTTCATCTATTATACTTTTCTCAAAAAAAAAATTCTTACTAAAAAGCGCCCAACAAGGAAGAAATCCCCCTTAAGTAAACAAATTGAAAATCTTCAAAAACAAATCGAATTTCACACCGCTTGGTTAGACACTATACTCATCATGAATACTATCAGGCACTCCACGAACATTAAAAATACTTTAAAAATAATTTTAATTAATGTAAATTTACTAGTCAGTACATCCAAAAGAATTGAGTTCAATCAGTTTATTATTGAAAACAATATGTTAAGTGAAACCAAGCTCAATCGCAAGCACAAATTGTACATTAACGGATACGAAGTAATAAGACATCGGTTCCAGAGGGGGAGTCGTCGCAATACTAATAAAAAATAGTATATAGTATCAGAGACAAGATAATCACAACTTAAACCTTTTCTCCTACATTGAGGCATGGTGTGGTCATTTACAAACTAATAAGTGCATATTTCTGGTTGCCGTATAGGAAACGGAAGCGGTTCATTTCAAAACGAACTTAACATTTTATTTGAAACATTTAAGCTTGACAACACTAACCATCATTATATTATAGCTGGTGACATGAACTGTAAACGTACAAACTGGGGCAATTCATGCTGCAATCCAAAGGGTAACTCTCTTCAAAACTTCTTGCGTCGCAACGAAATTAATATCTTTGTAATTTATATGCCTCCAAAACGCCACCATTCGAAAGCTCAAGGTTCTTCTTAGACATTTGCCTGTCTGATCATAAACTGTTTAGAATGCTTTGGACTTTGATAGTGACCACCGTGGAATTTTAATAAATGTATCTTGCCAGGATAGAGACGATTTTCTTCTTATTTCTGAATTACACCAATTTTTTAAGATTTTAAAAGGAACAACTGGGTCCTTTTTAACAATAAATGTTCGTCCTTGCATCAAAGAGAAATAACTACTCCCAATGATTATAATTTATCTAACACTGAAATAGACTATCACCTACGGAAGTTAGAAGACATCCTTTCAACGGCAATCAACAAAAGTATGCCAACAAAATACAAGAATACACATACACTAGATATACTCACTAAAAGTAGCGTTATAAAAAAATTGCAAAAGGAAAAAAACAAAGTCCTAACACATAATAGACTAGAACAAATAGTTTCACTCTCTGCTCTACAACTAGCAAAAACCAAGTTAAAACTGAATGACAAAATGACAAATAAATGACATAATATTGCACTACAACAAGATGGTGGAGTCTCAGCTTCTTAACTTAACTGCGTCTGATCCACTTAATTTTGCAAAAATTAAAAAATTTTGTCTTAAAGGTATGAGCCGTCCTTTAGATCACATAACCATACCAGACACTGTCGATTTCAGAAATCTCCTGAAAAAGGCCAATACACACCCCGATTTCTTTTACAAAGACCCTGTTTCAAACAATTTAGTGCTAGAAAATGAACAAGGGTTTGTCAACTTTATAGGTAATAACAGGTAAAACAGAGTGCAGGGGCCAATTCTGTCCATAGCAATGTAGAGTACTGCTTCAATCAATTTTTAGAAATTAAAAATAGATGTGACAGCTTACAATCTACAATTATTAACTTTAGCGAGAACAAAAGAGCTAATTGCCTAACAAAAAGCCAGACTGACGACTATTCTATTACAAGCAATGAATTAACTGCAATATTCGTTAACTTAAAACCTAAAACCTCATCAGGAATCGATGAAATCCCGAACATAATTTTAAAACATATACCGAAAGGCCTCCTTCTTGAATATTGTTCGATTTTTAACATGTTAAACAACGCATATTACCCCACATTTTGGAAAACTGCTAAGCTAGTGGTTATACCAAAGAAAAAGCGACCTATTAGTCTACTCCCTAATATAAGCAAAGTATTTGAGATACTAGCTAATTTAAACATACATAAAATTTGTGCCAAAAACAAAATCGTATGCAATAAACAGTTCGGTTTTAAATCTAATCACTCAACTATTCATGCAATGAACATCTTAACATCTGAAATCAACTGGAACTGGAACAAAAAGCATGTTGTTGGCGTTTGTTTTATCGATCTTGAAAAAGCATTTGACACGGTTTGGATTCAAGGACTAATTGCAAAACTAATGAGCTTCAAATTCCCCTTACACCTTCTAATGTCAATATACAATATTATCTCATTTCAGAACTTAGTGGTTCATATAAATGGCACAACTAGTAGCTCACACTTTAAAGCAATCAATGGTCTGCAGCAGGGCACCGTTAATGCACCTACGGTGTTAACTATCTTTATACACGATTTACTTGAAAAAAATTTAAAAAATTATAGACTACGCTGATGATATTGTTATATACAATGCAGACATATATTGATATTGATATACAATGCAGACAAAACAATAGCCAATATTAACAAAAACCTACAAAAAAAGCTTCTAGCTTCTACAACTAGAAGAATTTACACTAAACTGGCATCTTAAAATAAATATTAGTAAATACGAAAGTATTCTCTTTCGACCTCCAGTTAACAAGTGCAATCATAATGTCAGCAAAAATTGGAAAAGATTCCAAGTTGTCTACAACAGGTCCAACGAACCCATTCCTCTCGCTAATAGGGTGAAATACTTGGGACAAGTTTCTTTACTTTAATGATCACATTAATCTACAACTCTCCAATAAAAAAGTGAAAGCCTTGCTATATAAAGTTGTCATCACCCAATATGGTATTTAATTTCACCATTATACATGGAACGGATTAGAATGTTGGAAAGAAAGATTTTCAGAGCTTGCACCTCATTATATAGAACTCCAACCAGCAACTGGATAAGGTTCTATTCCAACAATAAACTTTATAATGCTGCAAGTATAATAACGATTGATAATCAAATTATAAATCTGAGAAGAGCAAACAATAAGTCAATACAATCAAATAGTTTATCTGTTGAAAATAAAAGATTTGATACATCCCTATCGATCAAAGACAAAGAATTCCAGTTAGCATCAAGGAATTAAGTCTCAGTCTTAAATTTTTTTTTTTGGAGACAGGCCAAACTCATAAAAATTTTGTTCAACTTCTTTACTTAAGCATTTTCCGACGTCGTTCATTTCCTTTGACTTTGCTCCGCAAATATAGCACTTTGCCGACGATGATTCAGATAGGGCGTTGCAAACTTTCCCATCTACCATAGCAAGCTATGTGTAATGAGAATTTTTCTATTGCAAATTGATACTTCCGGTTGGTCTTAATTGGCTTATTTTTTCCCTAAAATATTCTTCTTCTTTAATCGACAGTTCGATCGTCTATTTTTTTACCCTTGCAGAGGTTATTATAAAATTGGTCAGATGTTTGTAACGCACAGAAGGAGACGTTTCCGACCCCATAAAGTATATATATTCTTGATCAGCATGAGAAGCTGAGTCGATATAGCCATGTCCGTCTGTCCGTCCGTCCGTCCGTCCGTCCGTCTGTGCAAATCAACTTCACGCTGGCATCTTAAGAGCTATCGGAATGAAATTTCATATTTGAGCTACTTTTAGCCGTGAGATAATAGAGTATGAAAATTGTCAGGATCGGACTACTATATCATATAGCTCTAGAACAAAAATTTTTGCAAAAATTGGAGTATCCCCATGAAATTTACCAATATAATAGAATTTGATATAAAATCTCAGATCCCAAAATTTGAGTTCGATCGGATAAATAGAACACAAGTTACAGTCAATACAAATCGGTTCTACGTCATCAGCAAATCAAACTACACGTATGTATGTATGTGTATGCGTGTTGTGCTTTGCTTAAAAATTTGTAGTAAAAAGAGAAATAATTTGAATGTTTTGTTTGTGTGTTGATGAATTGATTTGCAAGAAAAGAAATTTCAAAATGTAAAAAAATTATTGCCAAGGACTGCAAGGGTATATAAGCTTCGGCATTGCCGAAGTTATCTTCTTTGATATTTTGAACTGGAACCGGATTGGACGACAGTATCGAGTAGAAGATGGTCTAGGGTTTTCCAAGTAATTTTACCATTTATTTGCGGAACAAGCTGCAGAGGAACGTACGATGTTACAAACAAGCTCCTGTCGTCCAACTCAGCGTTTGAAAACTTTTGCTTGTATTCGCTGTGCCCGGTACTTCCATCAAATCCCCATTTGTCGATTAAAAGTAAATTTTTAATGGAGTCTTCAGTGACCGTTGCAACAACATCAGCATGAAGCTCTAATATGCTCGAGGCTGTGTTATCCAATAAACTTTGAAGATCCACTTCTGCGGAGAATTCGTCCACAGATATGTTGTCAGAATATCTAGATTTTTTTAAAGCTTAAAATGCATTGATAGCTCGGAGAAAAATCTAATAACATTTTGGTGTTCACAAAATTCCGTATCAGCAGATATTGATGCTTTGTCATTCCGGTGTCCATTAAAAGAGAAATTACTTCTGTCGGATCCGCTGGCAATACATTCCAGCTTTGATTTTCATTGAGTAATGCAGAAACAGCGGTCTCTTCAACTTCTACTAGCTGAGCTAAACGCCGACGCGTGAAAGATTCTATAAAATTTAGTTTTTTACGGCCACGTGGAACACTTTCCGTATTTTCCTGGTCTACATTTTTCGTATTCAATAAAATTGATTCCTTTGCACTTAGCCAATCAGACTTATATTGTAAAATGGAAGATTTCTTATAACGCATCCATAAAACAACAATTTTTTTTACAAATGTACTCAATAGGTTGAATAAGCGCATTGCATTCTTCTAGTAAGCCGTTGTTTTCAAAAATTTCGTTGTACGTCAGCAGTTACTTCTCGTAATTTTTAAGCGATTGTGCCTTTTTTGGAGCACCATAAATTAAAAATATGTAGGCGTGCGAACACACATTGACATATAATGGCTACCAAATTAAAAGTTAAAAATACAATATCAATTAATATTAAAAGGTACTGATACAAATTGGACACCACAAGAAACGACAAAAACAAACACAAGAAACAAATACAGAGGCTCCGCTGGGCAAGTTGGAACTGCACATATGCAAGTTTCTGCAGCTGACTTAAGCACTTTTCTTAAGTAAAAACTTGGATTAATACAATGAATATAGACTCAACCGGGGAACCGCGGGGGAACACAACTAAAACTTTAAGTAAACATAGAAGTCATGTCCGTCCGTCCGTCTGTCCGTCCGTATGACCGCGTAGATCTCGGAGACTATAAGGGATAGGGCCACCAAATTTGGTATGTATGTAGGCTCATGCAGAATGTGAAGTGATCAAGTTTATTTTAAATTTTTGCCACGCCCCTTTCCGACCCCGAAATTAAAAAAAACGTTTATCTCAAAAACTATTGCAGCTAGAGACTCCAAATATATATATATATATATATATATATATTTGCTTAGTAAATGCGCACATTTTAAAATTGCAAAGCTTTTGCCACGCCTCTTTCCGCACCCGTAATTTGAAAAAAAGACGATGATCTCTCCAATTTTCTACCTTGTGCAATCAAATTTGCCACACTTAAATACACACTTTGATACTAATACCCAGCAAACTAACAAAATTGATGAAAATCGGACTAAAAATAGACAAATTATGCATATAATCGTTTTTCCATAAGGCCGGAGTTGGCCGTTGGCGGCTGGGGGCGCTAGGGTGCTTGCATGCTTGAGTGAGCGAGATACTAAGATGTGCTAGTAAGAAGCATGTGAACAGAATTTTTTTAAAATACGTAAATGCATTTGTTATTACAAATTTGAAATATTTGTTTTACTGGTGTATGGTATACCTAAGTCGGCGAGACGACTTACTTACTTCATTGTGCGCGGTAAGTTAGCCTTTTGTTTTGGTTGATGCCAAGATAAATGACGTCGTCGGCTTAAGGGACGATTACGTTGCTGGACATCTTCAGTATTCTTTTAGCTCTAATGATGTTCGTATTTTGGATGTGATGGGATTCACTTGTTCAATTTTCCCGTGTTTTTCGCGGAAGCCGAACTGGTGTGTTTTGGGATGCCAAAAATGAGTTTAGTCCGATCTACAGTACCTTTTCAACTACAGCTGCGAACTTCAAAATAGAACCACTTGCTGAGGTAATCTGTGTAAAGGAGCAATGTTTTTTCCGACCCATAATATATAAGTTTCGAATTGTTTTTAGTGCTAGTACTTTTAAAATTGACTTTGACATGTAATTTTACAATGCAATCCTGCGAAGTATCACAGTATTTTGCAAAATACTGCAAGAGGTGCTATGTTTAGTTTCGGGTATTTTTTAAATATTTCAAGAAGTTCCTTTAAAAACTTTGAATACCTTTAATTTTATTATTAAAATTTTTTTTGCTTCCATTAGTAGTAAATACGTACAAAACGTATTCACATGTACCTTGAACCTTAAATTAAGTTTAAGAATCGTTTAAGCAGTTTTTGGACAGACACCAACGTTAATAATAGCATTGTATATACGCGTACCAAACATCGTGTTGAAAATCGTGCGAAAAAATTATTTTGATTTTTTTCAAAGTACCAAAATTTTGTGAAATTAACAGTGAAAAGGTGAGTGTAATGAATAAAAATATTGTATTTGCCGTATATTTTGTGATTCTTTAAGGATTTATGTGATTATTTAGTGCTTATAAAAAATATACATATAAACTATAAACTATAAAAAGGCCCGGTTATGACTCAGCTGGGTGGCCCAGTTATGTCCCATTTTTTTTTTTGCACTAGGATTATGTAAAATTGTCAAATTCCAAAATTTTTGTTGTTGTTTAAAAACAAGGAAAGGAAATTTACATATTGAGACAAGTTTGTCCAAGAATATTCTCACAATCCCTATCTCCAATGTCATTGGTGACCAGCTGTTCATCGGTTTTGGATGAGATTGGTCCTCTTCAGGCCGCTACTCCAAAAAAGCCTTCAAATCGTGGCCGAAAGGCGATGCAAAGTGCTTAAGTGCTGTTTTGAAGGAAAGGGCAGTAGCATAAGCAGCCAAAGCGGCGAAGAAGCCAACACCGAAGAAGGCAACAACGAAGCGAGCAACACCATCACGAGCGGCCAAGCGCGTCAAACCAACATCACCATCATCTGATGAAGAAACAGATTTCTGCATCATTTGCCTAAAGCTGTTGCCGAAGAAATTGACCGCTGCCAACTCTATCAATTGCAATGTATGCAAGCGTCCAGTTCTTTCGAAGTGCGCTAATATGCAAGGAAGTTATTTCACTTGCAAACACTGCGAAAGTGACATGGACGACGAGGAATAAAAATCGTTGTCATTTATGGCCATTTTCTTTTGTTTTTTTCTATTGTTTTTGCCATTGAAGGCCTTCATAATAAATAAACCATTAAATTACAACAATTGGTGTGACATTCCTTTCATATTTTCTTATATTCAGTGAATTTCTTAAGGTGAGTCATAACTGGGCCACTTTTTTTTTTGCCTAAAAAAAGTTATCCAAATTAAATCTGTTACAACATTTTTTGAGTAACTCAAATAAACATACTTTCTTTGGAAAAAAGTTGCGTTTGGCTAATATTTAAATGTTTAACTTATTAATTTTTCATTTTCCGGAACTGAAGAAAAAATTTCGAGGTTTTTTAAAACCCGGGTCACAACTGGGCCCTCTCCCCCACTTACAAATTATAAACCAAACGGTTATCATGCTGTTACAAGTTCGAGACCCTCCGAAGCTATTAAATGAGGAAGAATTATGAATAAAACTTAAAGTGGAAAGTAACATGTTTTTCTAATTTATTATAAGAAACTGTTAAAAAAATAAACAATTCAATTTAATTAAATTTTAGTAAACAACTTCAAATGAAAGTGAAAACAATAAATTGTATAAATGGAGTCGGTACATTTTGATGCCCTTATTCCTGGTTTCAACAGCTTCTTCGGAGAGCTCTCTAATAGATAGTAATGCATTTGCTATGACATCAGGTGCGTGAACTAATATTTTGTGGACTGACGGGGGCAGGTAATACCAACTATATTTTTGTGTCAGTTGTCTTGCAGTATCCAAGGCTTGCAATAACATAGCACAATTTTCAATAAGACTTTCCTCAATGCCTGTTATTTCGGCAGAGGAAATTGCATTATTAAAAAACGTTCTGGCCGAATTTCCGACATACATCCAGTTTGTGTAGAGGAGATAATCCAAATTCAAAATGTTCCTTTTCGATTTTTTTTTGGAAACATTTATCTATATCGTTCATCTCCGTGGGTTTCGCTTCGCAAATGTAGCATTTTTCCGAGGAGGTTTGCGTTAATGCATTGCAAACTTTTTCATCAACTATTGTGAGTTGCAAGATATGTTTCACATGAATTGTTCGATTAGTTCATGTTTTATATTTGGGATCAGCTCTTGAATTTTACTTTTAAAATATTTTTCTTCTTCGACAGTCAACTCAACAGAATCTTTTTTAAATTGAAATCTAATAGGACGACAGTAACGGGTAGAGGAACGAAGTAATTAAGGAAAGTCACTGTTCGTGGCTTTACCGTTGATATGGGAGCTATATGATATAGTGGTCCGATCCGGTTGAATCCGAGATATACAACCTGTGCACTATATACAAGCCTACATGCAAAATTTCAGCTCTGTAGCTCTGATCCAGACGGACGGACGGACGGACATGGCTATTTGAACTCGTTTCGTCATGCTGATCAAGAATATATATACTTTATATAGTCGGAGATGCTTCCTTCTATGCGTTGCACACTTTTGACCAAAATTAATAATAATAAGAATTATTATATTAATTATCAATAACTTCGTTATTTTCTCAGCTATTGTCATGAATTTAGTATTCGTGATAGCATGCTAAAAGTGCCGCATTGCTCTAGGTTGATTATAAGATTGTCGCAAAAATTAAAAATTAAAATCTGACTAGACACACCCAAAATATACCTATACCTATACAGCTTTGTCCAAAAAAAAAAATAGCAGCGCCCTTAAGCTTTGACTTTAAAGTTGATAAATCATATTAAAAAGACCCACAAACTCACCAATATTTTTTAAATTTATAATCTATATTTAATCATAATAAAATTACTACCATTTTGGACTGAACAATAAGTCCACCACTTTCAGAAATAAGCAAGATAGATAAATAAGGGCATTTTGAGCTGTTTATAAAAATAGCAGTGACAACTATGAATTTAAATCTGTCTATTCCAAATTATTTAAAACTTCAAATTCACCTTTAGATCTTAGAACTTAATACCTAGCCTTAACCAATTATTATGTCCACATAGATATTTCTATTCATATTCCCATAAATCTTATGAATTGGACCAAGTCGAGAATATTACGCTACTTTGTTAAAATACAAACGTGCTTTACAAGTTCTAGTAAGTTCTAGGATCATTTTCGGTGAAATTAAGTCATGTCCGGGAGCGATTTTGGGCTTTAAATTTTAACAACATAAAGGTTTCATCCGGTTAGAGTTCCAAGGACTCATTGCCTGTTAAAGTAATAATCGTGGAAAGTACAAATGAGTATTATGTTGGATTAGGCTGGACTAATATGGCCTGAATTTTTGTAGGTTTTTTTCAGGGCCCCCCTATTATACAAAGATGGTTGTACTATTGGTTGTACTATTTCTAGCCTTTTTTGGTATGTAGCCACCCCGGTGGCTACCACCAGACTAGCATCCCGTTAAACAGGTCGCACGACTAAGATGAAGATCCTGTGCGTCTGTCGGCCTTTTATGCTTTGTAAATAGTTTTGGTGGCCTTCATCGACATTGGGCTACCAAGACAATTTCTATCCATAATTAGTCCGAAGTAAATGATCTGCTTTTTAGGCGTTAACAGTGTAGTTCCTATTTCGGGTGGCGTTCAGGGTGGTACCATGTATCTCTTGGTAAAAAGAATGAAGTCAGTCTTGTACGCATTTATGCTCAGACCTTAGTGTAGTCTCCACCGACTTACCCTTGGTGTAGGCGCGTTCAGACTGGAACAAGCTTCGCTTCTTATGTGTAGGAGCAGCAGTTTTTCCGTCTGTAGTCCTTAGTCTGCATAGTCTAGTTTTTTCTGCTTTGTGTGTGGTGGATTTCGACATTCGAATCTCCAGTCGATGGCTGGTGCGTTGTTTAGAGTCTATGTGGCCTGGAAAGTAGACACGAAGGTGATCAACAAAGGCTTCCTTGCTGTACGATGTTCAATATCTCTTTTCTTTCTTCAGCTGGCATATCACAAAGTGTTGGCTGGATAATAGCTTCCGAAATCGGGCTTATTCCGACGTTTGCCCTTCAATTTCCAATTATAGACGAAGGTCTTATGTCAGTCTGTCTCTTCGCGTTTGAGAGTGAGACAGTAGGCTGCCTCGGTGATGGCATCAAGACCCAAGTCTCTCCACCTCACCGGTCTCGAATGCATGGTCGACCACATCGCTCCATCGAATATGGGCGGTAGCGTTGCTGGCATCGCCATTCTAGTGCCATCGTTACTAGCAGCTTTATGTCCACTGGTCATCTGTCATCCTCCTGTTCGCTGCAATCGCATAGTGCCACGATCAAATGTATTTTGGCCATTTCGTTCGCACGTTTGAGGCTTTTTCGGCTTTTTCTCACCGGCACCTCCGAGCTGTTGGATCCGTTGCTGCGAGCGCGTTCTTCTTTTGATTATTGAGGGAATCGCTTCGTCCGGCTAAGCGAGCCTACATTTTCAGGACCGCCTTATGTTGGGCTTTGTCCTTCACACCCTCCTTAGCCCTTTTGAACCCATACTAACAGAGGATTTGGGTGCCGGATAGACACTGAAGACTGAGGCACTTTGGCATTGATGCCTACTTCAACAAGAACAGAGGTGAGTATTGTTGATTTTGTCGGGCTTGTCCGGCTCTGTTTCATTACTCTCTCTTTTAATTTTCGACACTGTGTTATGCTTCCTCTATTTATGCTTCTTCGGGATCCTGAATTCACTACAATTCACTATTTATTTGACTTGTCCTGGGAAAACCTTTTATAATTGCCCAAGAGAATTGCACTAATGTATTTGGATGCCGATGGTTGTATAACATGGTTTTTGTTTTCCACGCTCCCTACCGCCCCAGCTAATTAAACTAAACCGATTTTCTCAAACCCTATACTGTCACAACTAATTTTTTTATTTTTATTATTTTTTTTTTTACATTTTCGGATAGATCTACATATGTTTACTGTGTAAACTTCTTCTGCTCTCTGACGTGACGGTCGTGTTTTTGTATTAATTTATATTGTTTTCTCTCAATTTTTAATTGTGCTTAATTTTTATTTCGATTTCGCTGGTGTCGTTTGCTTGACACCCTTGTGTTTTATTTGCATAATTCGCTTAATTAAACAGTTTTTCGTGATTAGTGTTTGGTGCATTTAAATTTTTTTATTATTGTTCTCTCTCGTCATTGCTTCTGCAGTTGCTCCCCTCATCGCCCCCATCATACCATCAGCGCTAGTGGTTTTTTTTGTTCTCTCTGCTTTGTGCTTGTGCTCAGCTTCTCTCCCGCGCAATCACTTTTGTAAGGCCGCCTCTCAAAGCTCGTCTTATAACTGTTCTTGCACTCTCTCTTGTGCTGTGTACTCTAGCTGTCTCTTTGTTTTATTTGTAATTATTGATTTTTTATCGATAATTATCTTTGTGCTGTGTATTTAAATTTTTCTATATATTTTTTTTTTTGCCCTGTGTTTTATTTGGCTTTTCAATGGCTTGTTGTCTACCTTCTTGCAAGCATTCTGATCGTTTTGACGATCAGTATAGAGCAATATCTTGTTGGCTCAGCCAGCAGCTTGATTTTAGCCGAATGTACAGGGATCTTCGTTTAAAGTTTCTTTCTTTAAATAAAATGGCCAAACAGCTGTCTAACGAGTGTGACTCTAGCATACATTTATTGTCCCAATTCAAGTTTGGTCCACCTTCTAAGGAATATCCCAAGAAATGTACCCTTGAGTTGCCTCATAAGCAGTCGCCCGCACTCTCTATTACATCTTCTCCCATTTTACTTTCGCACAAACCATCTTATAAGTTTTCTAGGCCTCGCGAAATCTCCTCTTTTGAAATGACAGTACCAAATGAGTATTTCTCAGCTATGGTTGACCCTAACTTTTGGCCATAGGGCCTAGTTGTATACGAGTTTGCGGCCAATAGGCGCTCCCGTCCTTTGCCTGTCCACCTTCCTAATGTATCTTCTGCTTCAAAAAACTAATAACATCTAGTCTTTGCATTCATTATCAAAATGTAAGAGGACTTCTTACCAAGCTCTCGAAACTATTCTGTGATAGCCAAACCTTTTCGGCAGACATATTAGCTTTCTCTGAAACTTGGCTTAACTCCTCTGTTTTGGATAATGAAATTCTTTCTAATAACTTTATTTCTTATAGGCTTGATCGTGTTGGTCGTCGTGGCGGTGGAGTACTCATTGCTGTCAACTTGAATCTGTGCTCAAGTGTTGTGCCGATTGATCTCCCAGAGTGCGCCAGTCTGGTTTACACGTAGGCTCTCTAATCTCCGTAACATTAAATCGAGATATTTTAAAATATTTAAAAAAAACTGGTTCGCGACTTGACTATGCAAATTATTGTGTAGCCAAATCTTAATTTTGTCTTTTAAATACTCAATGCTACAATAATTATATCGTTCGCTGTAAGGTTGAATTTTATAAGAACCCCAAAAGATTTTACAACTTTGTTAATTCCAAAAGACGCTCTATTTTACTACCTTCCACCTTCAGACTTAATGACCAGACTGCTAATAATGATTCAGATATTGCAGACCTGTTTGCTAAATTCTTTAAGTCGACTTATTCTACTACTGCTTCGGATCCCACACCTTATCCGTTCTCAATTCCACATTTAAATTGTATGTTTTTTCCTAGTATTACTGAAAACTGTATTATCTCTAGCTTTTCATCTATGACGTCTTCCTTCGTACCCGGGCCTAATAATATACCTAGTTGCATCCTTAACATGTGTTCGATTTCCCTATCTAAGCCTTTATCTCGGTTATTCTTTATATCGAGTGAGACTTGTAGCTTTCCTGATATTTCGAAGGAGTCTTTTATTATTCCGCTTTTTAAAAAGGGTAGCAAATCGGATATTTCTAATTACGGATGCATTGCTAAACTTTCGGCAATACCTAAGCTGTTTGAGAAAATTATTACGTCTTCCCTTCAACACCTATCCAGATCCACTATTTCTCCTTGCCAGCATGGCTTCATGAAAGGTCGTTCGTCGCTTACCAACCTTTTAGAATTGACTACCCTTGTACACCATGGCTTCCGTAAAAAGTGTCAAACTGATGTTATTTATACTGACTTTAGTAAGACTTTCGATACGGTTGATCATTCTATGCTTCTCATGAAACTTAACATCATGGGTTTTTCCCCGAAACTATTGGCTTGGTTAAAGTCGTATCTTATTGGCAGAACCCAAAAGGTGTCTTTTCGTTCCTCGATATCTAAAACTGTTCGAGTTACGTCAGGTGTCCCCCAAGGCAGTCATCTAGGCCCACTGTTATTTACTTTGTTTATAAATGATTTGCCTTTGGCCTTGGCTCATTCACGCGTGCTCATGCTTGCGGATGACGTCAAGATTTGTTATTCATATAATGATCCTTCTTTCCAACAGTACTTGCAATCAGATCTCGATGCGTTCTGTGATTGGTGTCACGTTAATAAATTACACCTTAATGCCTCTAAGTGCTCTTTTATGACGTTTGTCGTTTGTCGCCGTTCCTAGCTCATTACTCTATTAAGTCTGTTCTGTTAGATTGTGTACCATCAGTCAAAGACTTAGGCGTTATGTTTGACCCAAAACTTTCTTTTAATGGTCATATATCTTCAATTGTCAATAGAGCATGAAGTCTTCTTGGCTTCATTAAACGTTGGGCCAAAGAATTTGATGATCCTTATGTGACAAAGGTTTTATACACTTCGTTAGTTCGCCCTACTCTAGAATATTGCTCGCCAGTGTGGAACCCTCAATATGATGTTCACCAGCGTAGTATTGAATCGGTTCAGAACGAATTCCTTAAGTTCGCGTTACGCGGTCTTAATTGGGACCCGAGTCTTCGCCTACCTTCTTATTCTGACAGACTTCTTCTTATTAATCTTCCTTCACTTTACAACCGTAGGCTCGTATTTAGCATTCTCTTTCTCCATAAACTAGTCAACGGTGAAGTCATTTCTACCAATTTACTAGATACGCTATATTTTTGTGTTCCGTCACGTCGGACCAGAAACTTTTTTCCTCTTCACCTTAGTAGATGTCTGACTATCTATTCTCTTCACGAACCTCTTCGTGTTCTTTGCCAATCTTTTAACAACCTTTCTCACCTTATTTCTCCTCATCTATCTGTCACTTCTCTTCGCGCTATACTTTTTAATTATCTACAGCGAAACCACTGAAAATATTCAGGACTGGATATTGAATTGGCTGCAACTCATCCCTGACCACATTGGCTGTGAATCGGGGCATAGCTGGCACCTTGTTGCAAATAAAACACCTCCACCGGGTCGCGGATGTTTAGTTGTGCGTAAAGCTAAGCTACCTTCGTATATTAATTATTATCAGTATTTTAGCTTAAGCTTTTTCGCCGACTGCTGATTTAGTTGACGTAAATAAATAAATAAATAAATAAATAAAAATTTTAAGTTTAAACCTGTAAAATTGCGAAAGGTATCGGTCATTAAGTGGAACGGTCTCAAGCGCGCTGGGCCGCACCACAAATTTTCAAACGCGTATATCTCAAAACAACGTTTTTGGAACTCATGGAAGTCCTACAGGGCGCAGAAAAAAGCCAATCGCTATGAAATTGTTTACACATGTTCTTCGGGATATTATTCAGCGCTGGTAGTAGAATTGGCGAAAAATATTAAAAACTGTTAATTTAAAAAATTAAATAGTAACGAAAAATCGGCAAAAAATAAATTTTTTCCTAAAATAACTCATAACTTTTTAATTTTCCATCCTTTTATCCCAATTCTACTACCAGCGCTGCGAAAAAGTGTCTAGATTAAGAACGGTAGGACTTCCATAAGGACAAAATGGGGACGCCATTGTAAAATTCACCCCACCACCCCGTTTTACGGATCGCCGAAAAAAATCTTTTTTACATAGAACTAAGTTTTTCCAACAACTGTGGCAAATTTTATTCCTTGATCTATTATACTTTTCTCAAAAAAAATTCTTACTAAAAAGCGCCTTTTCGGCCCAAAAATGTAGAAACCCCCCTTAATATAAAAAGACGTTTGCAAAGCGATGCCGTTGGATTTTTTCGTGATGGCCGTTCGTTACCACCGATCGTAGGAGCTTATTCGTTCGCACCCTTTCTCGTCAACGTTTTGTTACCAACTCTCTTGATACTTCTCGATAACACCAGGGGTTGAGCATCACGTCGCTCGCCCATGGCTCAATCAGTATATTTATAAACTGTCTGGTGACAGCTCGGCCAATCCTGCATTCGGATCGCCCTCGATTCGAGTATCTTCGTCGTCAGATACATCCAATTCGGGAATATTTGAACACCAGGGTTTCATCTTATCCGAGGAGTATACAGAACAGTATTTGCGTCCCGTAATCTGTATGACGGTGATATAGTTGATTACATAACGATCGTTTCCAAGGATTTTGACCACTTGATAAGGACCTCGGTATCGTAGTTCCAGTTTTACGTTTACAAGACTACCTGTGGAATAAACAGAGGGGTTAGTGTGTTTGGCATCAAAACGTTTCTTCCATTTAGCTTTTTCTGATGCGATATTGGCTGCGGCTTGAATATGGCTTATCCAAGTCTGCGTGTATCCCTGCAGTAAGGTTGTTCTGCACGACATCAATAGCGTTGAAATTAAGTACGAGATCAATTGGACTGAATCCAGTGGTGCTGTTTTTCTGCGAGTTGACGGTCCATTGAAGGTTATGAAGAGTCAGATCCCAATCCTTTGGATTTTCGTTCATCGTTCGTATATAATTGAGAATTATTTGATTAGCGCGTTCCACTTGACCATTTGCACGGGTTGTTCGTACAGCGTTTTTAACGTGTTGGGTATGGTTTTGCTTACAGTAATCCTCAAATAATTTTGACGTAAACGCTGTTCCAAGGTCTGTTATAATAAAATTTGTCAGCCCAAAGTAACTAGAAATTTCGTTTAGCGTTGATAGAACAGGTAATGTTTTTGTACTTTTAACGGCTTTTACAACTAGAAATTTACTGAATGGATCAGATATAGCCAGCATATAAGTATTTCCTCGTTTGCTTCATACAAAAGGACCCAAATAATCCGTGTGAAGTCAACGAAAAGGAACCTGTTCAACATCGTTGTAATGCATGCGACCTTCAGGCTTTCCTCCTTTAGACTTATAGTAGCAGCATTGGATGCATGCAGAGATATAGTCTTTCACGTATTTCCTCATCTTTGGAAACCAAAATTGTTTTTAAATCCTCTCAATGGTTTTATCAAGACCGAAGTGTCCGACATCATCATGGCAACTTTTAACAACGCGCCATCTAACTGCCTTTGGTACACTAAACGCAATAGTGTTTTCCCTTTTTTCGATAAAGGCGATGATTTTCGATGACATAATCAGTACGTAGTTGCTTCAGTTGATCACTGTGACGCTTTCCCTTTAGCACTGCGATTATTTCGGCAAGTATTTTGTCCTGTAGTTGCATTGTTAACAACCAGTCGTCGATTTCCGAGATTATGGTCTGAACAAATTCATCTAGTGATCTTTCCGGGGGTAAATTTGGAGTACGGCTCAACGCATCTACATGAGCCATTTTGCTTCCATCTCGATGAACAAATTCACAGTCGTAATCCATTATTTTAATCCACCAGCGCGCCACCTGTGGAATGAGTTGTTTATTCGTTTTAACCTTGGCAATAGCGAAGCAATTGCAATTACCCAAAAGGTACACTCTGAACCTTTGGAGTGTTTCTACTATTGCAAGCGTTTCCAATGCGTAACTGTGGTATTTAGTCTCAGCGTTGGTACAGTGTCGACTAAAATAACAAACGGGAACAATCATTGTCATTATGTAACTGCAGTAAAACTCCTGCTAGGCCTAAAGCACAAGCATCGGTGTGTACTTCGTGTTTAGCCGAAAAATCGTATAGAATGAGAACAGGTTCGCTACAGTTTTTCGATTAGTTCGATAAATGCATGTTGCTGGGCTTCTCCCCAACTAAATGTATTCGCCTCCGTTTTACGTAGCAGTTCTGTTAAAGGACGTGATATTAATGAATAATTTTCAATAAATTTTCTGAAGAAACCTGTGAGACCAAGGAATCTTCTTACTTCTCTTACGTTTGTAGGTAATTTAAAATTTTTAATTGCGCTTACTTTACATTCGCCAGGTTTTACTTCATCTTTATTGACTATGTGTCCCAAGAACGTAATTTCGGATTGCAGAAACTTGCATTTGTCGTATCGTAGGGTTAAGCCACTGATTGGGATTATTACGTCATCTAAATATGCGAGTACCTCACCTGGTTCCATGCGTTTTATGATTTGATTCAATACCGACTGAAAGACTGCCGGAGCGTTAACGAGCCCAAATGTTGTATTCGTAATGATCAAGTTGCGTAAAATAGACGTTTCCAGCTAGTTGAGCGAATTGCTCTTCCATGTTTGGCATAGGAAATGGAATTTTGACCGTGATACTGTTAAGGCGTCGATAGTCGACGTAAAGACGATGTTCTTCGTTTTCGGTATCTGCTCGATTTTAAGTCTTTTCTATTTGGCGTATGTTTTCGATAAAACATTTGTTTCCGTGAATAATTAGTTTATTGTTTATTTATTATTACTGAATCAGGTAATTCACCCTTTTTACCAATAGATATCATTTTATAAAAGTAATCTTGTGGTGATTCCGTTGTTTCCCGTTTGGTTTTTAGCATTTTTAAATGAACATCAGCTGCGTTGCGGATACATGGGAAGTCGAACAGAAATTTCGAAACAAACTCTGACCATGTTTGAAATATTTCATCCGTTGTATCCACCCAGTAACGAGATGCACCTTGCATCTTTTGTTGAACTGCAAAAATTACCTTTCTGCCGTCCCAGTTATATGCATTCTTCAGAGTTTCCACACGTTTAACAAACTGATGCGAATTCAATGATTTTACGGACGATAGATTAAATTCAGTGTTTAAGAATAAACATCGTGTTCATCTGAACTGGCTTCACCAAATCAGATGCACCAATGAAATATACAAAACGAAACAAAAACAAAAGTAAATCATAAAATTCATATGACAATTATTGCTTAATACCAAACAAAACATGCATCCACACTCTGTGGAAAACACTTGAGATTATTACAGCGGCGCGGTATCAAGTAACCAGCGCTGAGCATGAAATATAAACAATTTTCAACCCCCGAAAACGTGGGGCATTAGAATAAGTATTTTTAAGAACAATTGTTGCTTCTTAGAGTTTAAGAGTTTTTAAATAAAATCAGTTCATATTTTAAATTCAACGAATGAAGACTGGGTTATTTTCCTTCTCTCCGGGAATCCCTATTCATTCAGGAACAAGAGCTATAAATTCGTTCATGTTTCCAAATGCATGCCCAAAGTTATTATATTTTTCCTCGCAGTTGACTTCGTGTTGTTGTTGTCGTTGGGCTGCGAAATTCTGAGAACTTTCCGAATACTGACCTACATTTACATTTGACCCACTTTTGCTTACGTAATTCCGTGACGTTGGAACATAATTATCTTGCTGTGATGTAACAACGTTATTGTAGTGCTGAATCTGAGCAATGTTACCATTTCGATGAGTCGGAGCGAAATTTACGTGTTGGTGAGGCGTATCCATATAGCCGTGTTGCGATGTAACAATGTAATTGGGTTGCTGAGACGTAGCAAAGTAAGCGTGCTGCTGAGACGTAGCTGCATAACCGAGTTGTTGCGAAGTATCGACATGATCGTACTGCTGAGACGTAGCAACGTTACCGAACTGCTGAGACGTAGCAGTGTTACTGAGTTGCTGAAACATAGCAACATTACCGTACTGCTGAGACGTAGCAGTGTTTTCGTTTGGCAAATACTTTGCGTTTGTTCTATCGTTTGTCACAAGCACATTTCTTTCTCCAGAAACTTCTTGTACGTTTACGTCACTAAGCTGAATTGGTGACAAAATCATTGCAGGTTGAAATGAACGCTCCTGCAATACTCTAATCGTTTTTTCTAATTCGTTTATCTTTATAGCCATTGATTGATTTTCCGCACTGGCGTATTCGTCGTCACTCCAGATCGTGGCTAATTTTTTATGTCATTGTTCTCGATTTCCTGACGTTGACAATCCAGCTTGTCTACATTTTAGTTGCAAAGCTTTCTTTGACACGTACTTTTTCTGAGCCATTATTGTTGTCTCTTGCACACTTGTATGTTCGTTGATTTTTCGTTTCGCTTATTCGTCTTTCGTTCTCGTTTCCACGAGTTCGTTCATGCACAGAACACACACTATTACACTTTACTCATGCCACGCTATTCTACCGCGGAAAATTGCGCGTTTCCTTTTTTTTTCACACACTTCTACTTATGAAAAATATCAGTTCCTTTTTGCACACTATCCAAATTCTGAAAATTGGACACCATGCCTCGTCTGAAAATTTGTCAAAACTAAATCCCACTTCAGAGAATGTCGGTTGTAAATCACATTACCCAGTAGAAGATTAAAGATTCTCGTCATCGTTTTGTTACCAACACTTTCTTATACTTATCGATAACACCAGGGGTAGAGCAAAACGTCGCTCGCACAGGGCTGAATCAGTATATTTATAAACTGTCTGGTGACAATACTAACTAAAGACACCAAAGTCGGTATGTGTACGGAATTAGTATGTGCTCAGATTTTGTTTGTTTAAAAATTTTGCCACACGCACTTCCGCCCCTGTAAAATATAACCTGTTTTTTTCAAAACCAACATAGTAAAAGTCACCAATTTGTTACGTAGACTTGTTTAGTATGCGCGAAAAATATAACTATTTAAAATATTTGCCACGCCCACTTCCGCATCCATAATTTAGAAAAAACCGATTGCCTCCCATAATTTTTGGACTAACAAAATCAAATTCGGCACACTAGTTAGTAAGACTAACTACCGATGTATCAAATTTGACTAAAATTGGAATAGAAACATGGAAAATATACAAATACATGAGTTTTACTACGCGGTCCACAAGGGCCGAGTTGGCCGTAGGCTAGTGGCGGCGCTAGAGTGCTTTTGTGAGGGAGAGAGAGAGAGCACTTGCTCGAAATTTAAAATATTTTTTCACCTGGTGCATGGTGTACCGAAGTCGGCGAGACGATTTACCTACTTAATTTTCATTATATGATCTTTTCTGCAATGTCTTAAATTTTTCAATTAGCATTTTTGTGCTATTTGTAATATGATCTTTATTATACTCGGCGATGTTGTAGATCGGACAGTTTCGGATTAGAAATATACAGTTTTTTGGTTCTTTGCAAACACTGGTTCAAAAGGGGAATAACCGTGTACCGTGTGGATGATGTGGTATAAAGGAATATTTCACGGCATCTTCGTTTTTCTTAATAAATACGTATAATTTGGTATAAATTATATAATTAAATCCCATCATAACTGAATGTTCGGTATTCAAGGAATTAGGTAGTAAGCCTGTATACTTCCGTGCCTCAAGTTCTGCGCGGAGTCATTATGTTCACCTCTACTTAAGGGGGGTTTTCGACCTTGTTGGGCCGAAAAGGCGCCTTTTAGTAGGAATTTTTTTTTTTTTTTGAGAAAAGTATAATAGATTAAGGAATGAACCTTTCCACAGTTGTTGAAAAAACTGTGAAACGGTGAGGCCCAGCGCGATTGATACCGCTCCACTAAACGACCGATAACTTTCGTATTTTTACAGATTTCAACTTAAAATTTGTACACAGTATTCTCGAAACATATATCTATCCGAAATTGCACTAATAAAAAATCGAATTTTTTTATAACACAAGGTAGAAACCCCCCTTAAGTTTATTAAGTTGTTCGTTACAACTATTTGGAAGTGTTTGTTTATTATCCCTCTTTACAAAAGTTTTTTTTTGTCTTTAACGTTTAATATATATTTGTTGAATCTACTCTTAAATTAGAGCCTAACAACAAGTTTGAGATATTTTTCTTAATCTAGTACTTAAAATATATCCAGGGAATATTGCAGGCGGCACTAATCATTTATTATTGGGTTGGTCTGTCATTTCTTTTAAGACGAGTTCTATTATTAGTTCGCATAAGGGAATTGGCAAGAACATTAGGGTGTACATCCAGTTTCGCAGAATACTTTAGTTGTTGACTACCTATTTCAGATTTTACGCTAGGTATATTTAGATCATTTTGAATGTTGTCGTTCCGTATGTACCACGGAGCCCCAGTGATTGATCTTAAAATCTTCGACTGCGCCCTTTGTATAATGTCGACATAGCTGGTACTTGCATTTCCCCATAGTACGGCACCGTAAGTCCAGATGGGTTTCAGTACGGAGTTGTATAGGAGGACTTTATACTCCAGACGTAGATGTGACCGAGCATTGATGATCCAATGTAAGCTACTCGCTTTCAGTTTAAGCTGTGACTTTTTTGCCTCAATGTGCTTGCGCCAAATTAGTCTTCTGTCTAGGTGGATACCAAGGTAAGTGACATCCACGACTTGAGGAATTGGTACGTTGTTTAGCATTATAGCTGGACAGTTTTTTCTGTTAAGCGTAAATGTAACATGTTTGCATTTCTGCTCGTTGACCCGGATACGCCAGGTTGCTAGCCATTCCTCTACCACCTTGAGGTGTTCCTCTAATTTTGCAGAGGCTTGTATCGGGCATTTGGATCTGCTGAGGATTGCCGTGTCATCGGCAAAAGTGGACGTTGTAAGTCCTAGACTCGTTGGTAAGTCTGCAGTGTACAGCAGATAGAGCAATGGTCCGAGTACACTGCCTTGCGGTACACCAGCTTCGATTTCAAAGTCAGCCGAGACGGAGCCATTACATCTTACAGCGAATTTCCTATTGTAAAGGTAAGATTCCATGAGTTTGTGGGTGTACTGTGGGAGTTTCTGCCGGATTTTGAACATTAGACCCTCCAGCCAGACTCTGTCGAAAGCCTGGGCAACGTCGAGAAAGACAGCCGTACAGTATTCTTTTAGTTCGAATGCTGTTCTTATTTCGGATGTTATACAATCGTCAATCGACTTGTTCAATTGTCCCATGTTTTTCGCGGAAGCCGAACTGATGAGAAGGGATTGTGTTCTCCGATGCCAGAAATGAGTTTAGACGAATCTGCAGGACCTTTTCAAAAAGCTTCGAAAGACATGGCAGCAAACTAATTGGCCTATAGGATGATGGTTGGGTTTTGTCCTTTCCCACTTTAGGAATCATGATGATAGTGGACCTTTTCCATGCTCTTGGGAAGTAGCCAATTCTTATTATAGCGTTGAACATTTTGCAGATGTATTGTATGGCGATGGTAGGGAGTTCTAGGATCATTTTCGGTGTGATTAGGTCATGGCCAGGGGCTTTGTTCGGCTTTATGTGGTTTTTAATAACTGCAGTGATCTCATCCGATTGGAGTTGCGAGTACTCACTATCCGTTAATGTGCTCGAAGAGTTGACGTTGGATTTGGCTGGAAAACCATTTTAAGATGTGTGGCAAATACGGATGCCCTCTCTTCGTCGCTGCGGGCCTATCCACCGGTTGGGCCCCTTATTGGTGAAACTGTCTCTGTAGGAGCGCTTAAAGTTGGGTGGGCTTTCCACAGAGGATGTTTAGTGCTGGATGGACTGAGCTTTTCTATGTATTTCCTTTGAGCCCAGATTTCCTCTTGTCTTAACTCCTTGGAGAGGTTGCGGCTGGCATGCCTTAGGCGAAGTTTTGCTGCTGGTGATCGAGTAATCTGCCATTCTCTTCTTAGACGTCGTTTTTCCTACGTTTTTCGTAGATACTCTTGCTGCTGCTCCCAGCATCGACTCAAGTGCAGAGACGCACATGTCAATGTCCTCAGCAGCATCCAGTTTCGGCGAACAGTCAATGTGGGCACTCATGTACATTTTAAATTTAAGCCAATTTGTTTTGTTGTTTGTAAGCATATATGGGCGATCAAGTACTTGAGGTCTTGTTAACAGTGTGAATAGCACTGGAGAGTGATCGGAGGTTAAATCTAGCAGTGTTTCCGCAGTGATCCGATTACTCGGAATCCTCGTGGTTACTGCGAAATCAGTCAAGTCAGGCATTTTCTGTGGATCTGTGGGCCAATAAGTAGGCCTACCCGGTGAGACGCAATCCATCTTATTGAGTGGGTTGACTATTGTGTTGTACAACTGCTTGCCTTTAGGATTTACCAGTCGAGATCCCCAGTGCGTATGTTTGGCGTTATAGTCCCCTGCTGCAATGAAGCGTTCTCCAAGTGTGTTAAAGAAACCGGTGAATTCCTTTTCACAGATTGAGAAGCGTGGTAGGCAGTACAGGGCAACCAACGTAGTGTTGCCGCAGCTGGTTTGGACGGTTATAGCAGTTGCTTGTAGGTGCTGTGTTTCGAATCTGTTGAGGAACGAGTGTTTTATACGGTTTTTGATTAGGATACCAGTCCCGCCATGAGCTTTTCCGTCTGGATGGTTTGTTGCGTAGGAGGTGTATTTTGGTATTTGAAAGTTATTTTTTGATGTTAAATGTGTTTCCGATATCAGCATGACGTCGATTTCACTTGAGTCTAGGAATAGTTGCAGTTCATTTTTGTGCTTGGAGACGCCATTAGCATTCCAAAGACATAGACGTAGGGAAGCCATTATTTATTCTCGATAAGCTTCTGGATAAGCAGGTTTTGATTCCGCATCAGTTCCTGCATACAGTTTTGCATGAACGTCATAAAAGCGGTCATGTTTTGATTAAGTGAGATCAATAGGGCCTCTAAACCACTTGGAGTTTGCTGGCCAAGCTCTGGTGCGCTAGGTTGCGGATTCTGTAGATGGTGGAGTGACGGGGTCTCTTTCGCGGGCTCCGTCTGTCCAGTTCGGAGTACACTAGCGAAGGATACACTAGGATTGGTTGTAGCAGGCATGTTAGATGATCTAACAGCCTTGGCGAAGAATGCCTCCGGTACTGGGGGTTTTCGCCCGTTTAGGTGCGATTTAAGATCCTTGAAGACAGGACATCCCCTGTAGTTGGCTGTGTGGTTCCCTCCACAGTTACTGCATAGTCTTAGTGCGACGTTGTTTCTGTCCTTGGTGCAAATGCCATCTTTATGATGTTCGCCGCAGCCAACACACACTGACCTAATATTGCAATTGTTAGAGGTGTGGTTGTATTCCTGGCAGTTTTTACACTGAGGTGGTTGGTATCTCTTATGGGGCTCCTCTACGGTAATTCTTCTGTGCAATAGGAGCTGAAGGTTGTAGATTGGATGCACTTCATTTGGCTTCGACCGCTTTGCATCTGGTTGGAGCTCGATTTTAAAGAGCGGCTGTGCGACTTTATTCCTGTTGATGATGTTGACAACGGACTTAACCGCAAACCCTTTTTCGGCCAATGCGTCTGCTATTTCTTGAGGTGGGACCGATGGCTCGATCCCCTTTAACACAACATGGAGCCCTTTACTCCTTTTTTGTTGGTAGGTATAGAAGTTTATGTTAGCATTACGGAGGTACTTTTCGATGATGCGGAAATTGTCCTCAGTTTGGGTTTGACATTTAATTTCTTTTATGTCACCCCTGTTGAGAGGGGTTACAACAAAGTTATTTGCCCCTACTGTTTCTACTAGCTTCGAAATCAGGGCGCTGCAGTTGGCTCCACGGATGTATAGAGGGGGTGGTCTAGCCGATTTAACTTTATCCACAGCGCCGGCTTGATCGTCTTGCTGATCGGCAAGAATTTTAAAACGATTTCCGCTTAGAAGTGCTACTCGTTCAATAGTTTTGGTTATTTTCGGCGTAATGCCACTTTTTTTCTTTTGCGGGCTTAGCTTCCGCTTAGTTATTTTAATTGTTGGAATACCCCTATTCCACTTACAAAAATTACTCTTTACAAATACTAGATTAAGTTTTTTATGTGACATGAAGTTTGGTCACACTGAAGTTTCCTCTTTACTTTTTTCTGCAAATATAAAACGTGGTTGCTGGTGTTGCCAAAACGAAAGTTCAAGTGTTTAATATAAATGAAGATATATAAACATATAAAAGCGGTGTTTCTTTTGTTTTAACTAATAGTCAGTTCTTCAATAGGTTATGGGCCCAGTCCATGCCAAGTTAATACACATAAATACAATTCTTTGATCAGTTCGGAAATAACCTAATTGTGAAATTCAATTCCAAGTACAAGTTTTTTGTCTCTTTCTTTCTTCCTTATTCATAGCTGTGTGTGTGTGTGATAAAAAGAATGGAAAAGGCAAAGCGCAATATAAAGCCATTTGATGGTGAAAAGTACTCTATTTGGAAGTTTAGGATGAGGGCATTATTTTCAGAATTAGACGTAATAAAAGTTATTGTTCAAGTGATGCCCAACGAAATAGATGACTCTTGGGTAAAGGCAGAGCGATGTGCCAAAAATACGCTTATAGAACATTTAAGTGATGCGTTTCTTAATTTTGCGGCAAGTGACAAAACCACGCGTCAAATTTTTGACAGCTTAGACGCCATTTATGAGCGCAAAAGTTTGGCATCGCAATTGGCATTGCGCAAACGTTTACTCTCGCTTAAATTATCGAGTGAGATGCCACTGCTGACATTCTTCAACATCTTTGATGAGTTAGTTAGCGAATTGTTAGCTGCCGGTGCAAAATTAGAAAAAATGGATAAGGTGTCACATTTGTTGCTTACGTTGCCATCATCTTACAACGGAGTGATCACAGCTATAGAAACGCTATCAGAGGATAACTTAACTTTAGCTTTTGTTAAAAATAGATTATTAGATCACGAAGTTAAAATAAACAATGATAATAGTGATACGAGTAATAAGGTGATGAAAACAGTTGTGCAAAATAAAAACAACAACAATAAGTTTACACGCACACAAGTCAATTTTAAAAATAGGGTGAATAAACCAAATAGATTTTTCAAAGGCAAGCAAGGAAATAGTATCAAGTGTCATTACTGTGGAAAGGTAGGTCATATAAAGAAAGATTGTTACGCATTTAAAAGAATTTCAAAAGAAAAGAATAAGGAAAATATTCAAGCGCAATTGGCAACACCAGAACCCGGGTTTGCATTTATGTTTAAACAAGTGAAAACAAATTTAAATAAAAATGAGTTCATATTGGATTCTGGAGCGAGTGACCATCTAATAAACGATGACTCATTGTATTCTGATTGTGTAAAGTTGGTGCCACCACTAAAAATCGCTGTGGCTAAACAAGGAGAATACATATATGCCACCAAACGTGGTATTGTGCGGCTGCAAAATGGCTTCGAAATTACACTGGAGGATGTCTTGTACTGCAGGGAAGCTGCAGCTAATTTGATGTCAGTTAAGAGACTTCAAGAAGCTGGAATGTCAGTGACATTTAACACTGATGGAGTTTCCATAAGCAAAAATGGAATGCTAGTGGTGAAAAACTCAGGTATGTTCAATAATATTCCAGTACTTAAATTTCACGCATATACTCTGAATGAAAAAAATAAAAATAAATATAAATTGTGGCATGAGAGGCTTGGGCACATTAGCAATGGAAAATTACTTGAAATAAAAAGATACAATGTATTCAATGATAATAGCGTTCTTAATAATTTAGAGTTGTCAGATGATATTTGTGAGCCCTGTCTTAACGGAAAACAAAATAGACTACCATTTAACAGATTCAAAGACAAAAGCCATATTAATAGACCCTTATTCGTAGTGCATTCAGATGTATGTGGACCAATTACTCCAGTCACTCTGAATGATAAAAACTACTATGTAATCTTTGTAGATCAGTTCACACATTATTGTGTTACTTATTTAATCAAATATAAGTCTGAAGTATTTAATATGTTCAAAGACTTTGTAGCGAAGAGTGAAGCCCATTTTAATCTGAAAATGGTTAATTTATATATCGACAATGGTAGAGAGTACCTGTCAAATGAGATGCGTGTTTTTTGTGTTGATAAAGGGATATCCTATCATTTAACTGTTCCACATACACCACAATTGAACGGTGTATCTGAACGAATGATACGATCTATTACTGAAAAGGCTCGGGCTATGATAAATGGTGCAAAATTAGAAAAACACTTCTGGGGTGAAGCTGTCTTAACAGCAACATATCTCATTAACAGAATTCCAAGTAGGGCCCTCGATGAAAGTAGAATTACGCCATATGAGAAGTGGCACAATAGAAAACCCAATCTGAGTCATTTGAGAGTGTTTGGCGCAACTGTGTATGTACACAATAAAAATAGAAATGGCAAATTCGATGAAAAATCATTTAAGAGTATCCTTGTGGGATATGAGCCAAATGGATATAAATTGTGGGATGCTATCAATGAAAAGTTTATCGTTGCACGAGATGTTGTCGTTGATGAAACTAATATGGTTAATTCAAGGGTTGTCAACAATGAAACAGATTTGCTTAGAAAAAGTAATAAAACTGGTAATGAATATTTTCCGAATGAAAGTAAGAAAATAAATTATCCTGATGTCCTGAATGAAAGTAAGGAGTGTGATAATACTGAAATCCTGAAAGACAGTAAGGAATCTGATCACATAAATATTCCGAATGAGAGTAGGAAGAGAACTAAATCTGTTGTCCTGAATGAGAGTAAGGAAGCGTGTTTCCCGAATGATAGTACGGAACATGAAACAATCGAAACATTAACCAGAAAAAGTGAGAGATTAAAAGGCAAACCACAAATATCGTATAATGAAGACGATTGTAATATAAATATGTTTATATTGAATGCTCACACTGTATTTAATGATGTTCCAAATACATTTGATGAAATAAAACATCGAAATGACAAACACCTTTGGGAAGAAGCCATAAAAATAGAGTTAAATGCTCATGAATTAAATAACACATGGACTATGACGGAAAGGCCAAGCAACAAAAACATTGTAGATAGCAGATGGGTATTTTCCATTAAGTATGATGAATTTGGAAATCCTTTGAAATACAAGGCTAGACTTGTTGCACGTGGGTTTACCCAAAGATATCAGGGTGATTATGACGAAACATTTGCCCCTGTTGCCAGAATTTCTAGCTTTCGGTTCATTTTATCGTTAGCTGTGCAATATAATCTGAATGTTCATCAAATGGATGTGAAAACAGCTTTCTTGAATGGAAAGCTAAATGAGGAAATATATATGCAACTTCCTCAAGGTGCATCAAGCAATGGTCAAAACATTTGTAAATTGAACAAGGCAATTTATGGACTCAAACAGGCAGCAAGGTGCTGGTTTGAGGTTTTTGAGCAGGCATTAAAAGAATGCAAGTTTGCAAATTCGCCAGTAGATCGTTGTATTTACATTTTAGACAAAGGCGATGTTAAATCAAATATATATGTACTGCTGTATGTTGATGATGTTGTCATAGTAACAGGGGATATGACAAGTATGATTGATTTTAAAACATACTTAAAGAATAAATTTCGAATGACTGATTTAGAAGAAATACGACATTTCATTGGCATAAGAATAGAAATGTTTCCTAATAAAATTTGCTTAAGTCAGTCCTCTTATATTTCGAGAATTTTAAGTAAATATAATATGAAAAACTGCAATGCAGTAAGTACCCCTTTACCGAACAAAATGAATTATGAACTGCTAAATTCAGATGAAGATTGTGGAGCACCATGTCGAAATCTTATTGGGTGTTTAATGTACATCATGCTGTGCACACGCCCTGATTTGTCTACTGCAATAAATATTCTGAGTAGATATAGTAGTAAGAATAACTCAGAGTTATGGCAATGTTTAAAGAGGGTTCTTAGATACTTAAAAGGAAGTGCTAATATGAAGTTGGTTCTTAATAAGAATGAAACTTTTGAAAATATCCTAGTTGGATATGTAGACTCTGACTGGGGTGGGAATGAGATTGATAGGAAGAGTACCACAGGTTTTTTGTTTAAAGTATTTGATTCCAATCTGATTTGTTGGAACACCAAGAAACAAAACTCAGTAGCAGCTTCATCTACTGAAGCTGAGTATATGGCCCTGTTTGAAGCTGTAAGAGAAGCATTATGGCTAAAGTCTCTAATGAACAGCGTAAATATTAATTTAGAAAAACCAATAAAAATTTATGAAGATAATCAGGGATGTATCTGTATAGCCAATAACCCCTCATGTCACAAAAGAGCTAAGCATATAGACATTAAATACCATTTTGCTAGAGAACAAGTGGAAAATAATATCATTGTTCTTGAGTATATTCCTACAGAAAACCAAGTTGCTGACATCTTTACAAAGCCGCTGCCAGTCGGAAAGTTTGAAGAATTCCGGAAGAAATTGGGACTCCTCGAAGACAACTGAACAAATCGATTGTTCCTTGATGCCAAAGAATTTCATTTTTTTTTGTTTATTTAATTTAATTTACGACTCTTTGAATTGTTGAGTTGTAAAACATGCCAATGAATTTATATTTTTAATTTGTAAACATTTTTTTTTAAGTTGATCCGATACAGGTTTTTCTGGGTTTTCCCTGTATCCTTAGAGTAAATGCTGGATCACATAAGACTTCCCAGATGGCACACCAACCACAGAAATCAGTAGTTAAGTTTTGAATTATTTTTTTTTTTGTTTATTTAATAATGTAATTTTTGAGGGGGCGTGTTGGAATACCCCTATTCCACTTACAAAAATTACTCTTTACAAATACTAGATTAAGTTTTTTATGTGACATGAAGTTTGGTCACACTGAAGTTTCCTCTTTACTTTTTTCTGCAAATATAAAACGTGGTTGCTGGTGTTGCCAAAACGAAAGTTCAAGTGTTTAATATAAATGAAGATATATAAACATATAAAAGCGGTGTTTCTTTTGTTTTAACTAATAGTCAGTTCTTCAATATTAATATATCTATCCATTCCAGTTTGGACAGAAGGCGTTGGGTTTCTTGTCGTGGCTGACTCTGGGCGACTTGTCGATGACGGCTTGAGGCAGGTCAATACTTCTGCAGACGTTGGAGTAGTTGCTGTCAACGAGCTGACGGTGCTGGTCGGTGCAATCGGTGACCCAGTTATCGATATTGATGGAGAAGCACACTGCTCTCTCCACGGTAAATTGCTGTTGTGGCTTGCTGTTGCTGAGTGGCTTGCACATTCGGTGTTATTGCTTACGGTAGCATTCAGTGGGGTCGGCGACACCACCGAAAAGTACGCGTTGTTGCGTTGGACGGAGAGACGACGCTCACGTTGTTGTTGTACAAGTAGTTCTTGTAGCTGTTGCTGGTGGGGATCGAGAGAGCTTGGGCCCGAATTGGTGGACATGGCTTTTCCAAAAAAAAAAGTACTCACTTTGTTGTTGCAACTTAGTATTTATTGCTATTAGAACAAACTAATAGCAATATGATTGTAAATAGGCGTCTCTGAGGCGACTGAGAGCCCTACACAATTTTTGCAAATGCGGTCTTTTTATTTTTTACACTAAATTTTTGCGGAGTGCATTAAAAAAACACGTCTGTACGCGGCGGCGTTTGAATTGAATGAATTACAAAAGTGGCAATAAATTCGACGTCACTAAACCAGGGGTAGGCATAAAGAGAGCCAACGCAAATGGTCAATGTATGTGTGTACACTTCGAAAAACGAAAAGTGAATAAAATATGGCTCAATCGCTCAAACCAGTACAATCGATGATCTGATGCAACCCCTGCATTACACTATTTGTAAATTGTCAGCAATACCTAAACTGTTTGATAAAACTAAAGAATATATGTAAATATATTTTTCGCCATACCAGCATGGATATCTAAGAAATAGATCGACACAAAACTAACTTTTTACAGTTTACGTCCTTTGTGATCCAAGGCTTTACATAACAAAGGCAAACTGATGTCATATATACGGATTTCAGTAAGTCTATCGATTCGGTAAACCATGCCTTACTATTAGATAAGTTGAATTTGGTTGGCTTCCCGGATGCCCTGCTTGCTTGGATTTGACGATAGAACAATAGGAGGTAGAGGATTCTTTTTTGGTCCTCTCCTTTTATTATACCCTTGTAGAGGGTATTATAAAATTGGTCAGATGTTTGTAACGCACAGAAGGAGACGTTTCCGACCCCATAAAGTATATATATTCTTGAACAGCATGAGAAGCTGAGTCGATATAGCCATGTCCGTCTGTCCGTCCGTCCGTCCGTCCGTCTGTGCAAATCAACTTCACGCTGGCATCTTAAGAGCTATCGGAATGAAATTTCATATTTGAGCTACTTTTAGCCGGGAGATGATAAAGTATGAAAATTGTCAGGATCAGACTACTATATCATATAGCTCTAGAACAAAAATTTTTGCAAAAATTGGAGTATCCCCATGAAATTTACCAATATAATAGAATTTGATATAAAATCTCAGATCCCAAAATTTGAGTTCGATCGGATAAATAGAACACAAGTTACAGTCAATACAAATCGGTTCTACGTCATCAGCAAATCAAACAGAGCACATGCATACGCACACACAGACGTAGCGCTACACGTATGTATGTATGTGTATGCGTGTTGTGCTTTGCTTAAAAACTTGTAGTAAAAAGAGAAATAATTTGAATGTTTTGTTTGTGTGTTGATGAATTGAGTTGCAAGGAAAGAAATTTCAAAATGTAAAAAAATTATTGCCAAGGACTGCAAGGGTATATAAACTTCGGCATTGCCGAAGTTAGCTTCTTTGATATTTTTAAGTTCATTTGTGTTGAATCGGGAGTCCCACAGAGGTGTCACTTTGGCTCAAATTCCACAGTTCTTATGTATGCCGATGATGTAAAATTTGCTAATCCCATCAGAGACTATCTATCATGCCACTCCTCTTAAACAGACCTGAACGCTTTTGAGGGGTGGTGTAGAGATTATCTGTTGTAACCAAACTGGTCTAAGTCAGTTACTCTTTAAATAATTTTCCGTTAGAAAGAAATTATAATACTTCTTTGGTTGTTAAAGATTTGCGAATTACTGTTAGTAGAGCTAAAAGTGATCTTGGCTTTATAAAGCGAGATGCATACACTACCAAAATACTTTATACTTCTTTAGTACGCCCCATATTAGAGTATGGATCTTGTGTTTGGTGTCCTCAATATGAGGTTTATCAAAATGGGTTAAAATTTCTACAAAATAATTTCTGTTCCATTTAGAAGGACCCGCAATTACACATCGATTACACTTTCTGCCTGCTTTACTAACTTTACATGAACCTTTCCTTATACTATGTAGCCTATGTACTACAACAGACTTTGCGACGTTATTGGTTCGGAAACATCGATTCCGGTTATAAAAACTGCGCTCTTGTCTTCCTCGCTGGTAATTAATTGTAGTCATCTTTATTTTAACCTTCCCTATTCGTTTTTATAACCTAATCTCTTATTACTTTTAATATTTTCTATTTCTTTAGTTTAATTTATGTTTGTATATATAATACGCTTTTGACCTTAGGTCGGAGTGGGTAGAGGTTGTACCACTAACTTTACTTAAGGTCATTAATAACAGGCGCGGGCGTCATATGGGCCACTTTTTCGTACTAAGCACTGCACGTCTTTGTCCTAATATTTATACTCATTGAAAGTTCTATTGCTTTCTATTTTTCCAAGAGTTTGATGATGGTGTGCAGTAGAGTTAAGTTTGATTATATTATAGTTTTTGCAAAGTTCGTGCCACTAGAGCTACCGGTATATTTGCCGCGTTCTGTATGGTAATCACCTCCATCAACGGATAACGAAGGCACAGGGCCCTATCGTCAGTGGTCTCGACCCATAACGTCGTTTTAGGAGGTCGTTCAGCCTTGTCCAGCCAATCGCGCACTTTTCCGAGGTCGCTGGCATCACCATTGAACGCCAAAAGTGCGGCGTCGCAGGTGAAAGCTATCTTAGGTCGGAAGGGTTCGTCCATCAGCACCTGCCAGTATCCGCTTTGTAAAAGCTCGGTTGGAATGGAATTCACTTATTGTGTCCCCATGTCTGTCAAAACTGTTTTTACTGATCCATTAAACAGAATTTCTGAAATATCGTTTCTGAGACCATTTTTGCGCTCTTGTTTAGGATTGGTATGGACACTAGGTATTTAGAGAAGTCACAAACAAATATTAACTGCCTATTCATTACCGTTTATTGTTCTAGATAATGGTCCAATTGTATCTCCTATTATCGTGTCAAAACTGTTTGCTGGTGTTAGTGTTATTGCCTGGGGTGATTGATTATGTTTAATTGTTTTGGCTAGTTTGTTCGCAATTTTTAATATAAGTTAAAATATCTAGAGACATGTGTTTTCAAGAAAATTCCCGAAAATAGCAGTGCAGTAGATGCTATCAAAGATTTCAAAATTTTTCACATATTTCTTTTTATAGATATAGTTTTTTGACTTAGATTTGTAACATGGGTGTAAATATGGCATAGGAAAACCGAAAAAGTTCCATATATGAGCTTCTGCTGTCTGACGTGACGGTAGTGTTTTTGCATAGCTCCTGAGTTTTTATTAATATATATTGTTTTCTCTCAATTTTTAATTGTGCTTAGTTTGTTTTCGCTTTCGGTGTTTTTTTTTTTCATTTTCGTGATTAGTGTTTGGTGCATTTAATTCAGGGCCCGGCACAAAGAGAGCGCTAAAAAAATGTAGTTGTGTGTGTGCACTTGCTTGTGCGTATGCTGCCTTACACTGCAAAAAATGATAATTCGTCAAATTCTGTCTCAAATCAAGAAAACAAGCGCAGCCTATAATCTGATGCAAGAAAAAGGTAGCGAAAGCAAATCAGCGATCAATTTTTTCATGTGTGTTCTTTCAACATAGCGACACAGTTCTGCTTGCGTCAAAATGCTGAAGAAAACCAAATCCACCCTATATTTTTCTCTCTTGTCATTGCTTCTGCAGTTGCTCCCCTCATCGCCCTCATCATACCATCAGTGCTAGTGGTTTTGTTGTTCTATCTGCATTGTGCTTGTGCTCAGCTTCTCTCCCGCGTAATCACTTTTGTAAGGCCGCCTCTCAAAGTTTGGCTTATAACTGTTCCTGCACTCTTTCTTGCGCTGTGCACTTTTACTCTAGCTGTCTCTTTGTTTTATTTTTAATTATTGATTTTTTTATCGAAAACTATCTTTGTGCTGTGTATTAAAATTTTCTATATATTCTTGTATATTTTGGCCTTTTTTTGGCTTTTTAATGGCTTGTTGTCTACCTACATGCAAGCATTCTGATCGTTTTGACGATCAGTATAGAGCAATATCTTGTTGGCTCTGCGATAATCTTATTCACTTAAAAAGTGCTGGTCTCAACGGCCGCGACTATGACAAATTTTCTGGTTTGTCTGTGTCTAAGCCTGAGCTTGGCTTAATGCGCTGGACTTGCCCGAATGTACAGGGATCTTCGTTTAAAGTTTCTTTCTTTAAATAAAATGGCCAAACAGCTGTCTAACGAGTGTGACTCTAGCATACATTTATTGTCCCAATTCAAGTTTGGTCCACCTTCTAAGGAATATCCCAAGAAATGTACCCTTGAGTTGCCTCATAAGCAGTCGCCCGCACTCTCTATTACATCTTCTCCCATTTTACTTTCGCACAAACCATCTTATAAGTTTTCTAGGCCTCGCGAAATCTCCTCTTTTGAAATGACAGTACCAAATGAGTATTTCTCAGCTATGGTTGACCCTAACTTTTGGCCATAGGGCCTAGTTGTATACGAGTTTGCGGCCAATAGGCGCTCCCGTCCTTTGCCTGTCCACCTTCCTAATGTATCTTCTGCTTCAAAAAACTAATAACATCTAGTCTTTGCATTCATTATCAAAATGTAAGAGGACTTCTTACCAAGCTCTCGAAACTATTCTGTGATAGCCAAACCTTTTCGGCAGACATATTAGCTTTCTCTGAAACTTGGCTTAACTCCTCTGTTTTGGATAATGAAATTCTTTCTAATAACTTTATTTCTTATAGGCTTGATCGTGTTGGTCGTCGTGGCGGTGGAGTACTCATTGCTGTCAACTTGAATCTGTGCTCAAGTGTTGTGCCGATTGATCTCCCAGAGTGCGCCAGTCTGGTTTACACGTAGGCTCTCTAATCTCCGTAACATTAAATCGAGATATTTTAAAATATTTAAAAAAAACTGGTTCGCGACTTGACTATGCAAATTATTGTGTAGCCAAATCTTAATTTTGTCTTTTAAATACTCAATGCTACAATAATTATATCGTTCGCTGTAAGGTTGAATTTTATAAGAACCCCAAAAGATTTTACAACTTTGTTAATTCCAAAAGACGCTCTATTTTACTACCTTCCACCTAATAATGATTCAGATATTGCAGACCTGTTTGCTAAATTCTTTAAGTCGACTTATTCTACTACTGCTTCGGAACCCACACCTTATCCCTTCTCAATTCCACATTCAAATTGTATGTTTTTTCCTAGTATTACTGAAGACTGTATTATCTCTAGCTTGTCATCTATGACGTCTTCCTTCGTACCCGGGCCTGATAATATACCTAGTTGCATCCTTAAAATGTGTTCGATTTCCCTCGGATATCTCGGATATTCTTTATATCGAGTGAGACTTGAAGCTTTCCTGATATTTGGAAGGAGTTATTTATTATTGCGCTTTTTAAAAAGGGTAGCAAATCGGATATTTCTAACTACCGTGGCATTGCCAAACTTTCGGCAATACCTAAGCTGTTTGAGAAAATTATTACGTCTTCCCTTCAACACCTATCCAGATCCACTATTTCTCCTTGCCAGCATGGCTTCATGAAAGGTCGTTCGTCGCTTACCAACCTTTTAGAATTGACTACCCTTGTACACCATGGCTTCCGTAAAAAGTGTCAAACTGATGTTATTTATACTGACTTTAGTAAGGCTTTCGATACGGTTGATCATTCTATGCTTCTCATGAAACTTAACATCATGGGTTTTTCCCCGAAATTATTGGCTTGGTTAAAGTCGTATCTTATTGGTAGAACCCAAAGTGTCTTTTCGTTCCTCGATATCTAAAACTGTTCGAGTTACGTCAGGTGTCCCCAAGGCAGTCATCTGGGCCCACTGTTATTTACTTTGTTTATAAATGATTTGCCTTTGGCCTTGGCTCATTCACGGGTGCTCATGTTTGCGGATGACGTTAAGATTTGTTATTCATATAATGATCCTTCTCACGTCGGACCAGAAACTTTTTTCCTCTTCGCCTTAGTAGATGTCTGACTAACTACTCTCTTCACGAACCTTTTCGTGTTCTTTGCCAATCTTTTCACAACCTTTCTCACCTTATTTCTCCAAACCACTGAAAATATTCTGGACTGTATATTGGATTGGCTGCAACTCATCCCTGACCACATTGGCTCTGAATCGGGGCACCTTGTTGCAAATACAACACCTCCACCAGGTCGGGGATGTTTAGTTGTGCATAAAGCTAAGCTACCTTCGTGTATTAATTATTATCTGTATTTTAGCTTAAGCTTTTTCGTCGACTGCTGATATAGTTAACGTAAATAAATAAATAAATAAATAAATAAATAAAATAAATAAATAAATAATTTTACAAATTTTTGGGCCGGTTTTCACATTTTTGTGCTTATCCCGAAAAATTTGGCTGTTCACTGCGAAAACAGCAACAAAAAAAAATGAAAATTTGTCAGTGAGTGTAATTAGATAATTATAATATTCAATTATTTGCATCAACTAACGCAAAAACTTTCATGTTGGTTGGAAGAGGATCGCAATACTCTACCGGGAATCTACTCCGTATTCCTAAACCTTGGAAAACAAGGTAAAAGCTATAAGAAACCAGAGGGCCGGGGCTAACTTCGAACGCGCCGAAGTTTGTATACCCTTGCAAGTTGTTTGGTACTCTTTCTTCACCGTCAAAGTGCAAAAACGTTGTATCTAAAAAAAGTAATGTTTACGAAAGAACGGCACCACAATCTTAACAAAGGAAAATGAAGTAAGTAAGTCGTCTCGCCGACTTAGGTATACCATACACCAGTAAAACAAATATTTGAAATTTGTAATAACAAATGCATTTGCCTATTTCAAAAAAATTCTGTTCACATGCTTTTTACAAGCATATCTTAGTGTCTCGCATATGAGCACCCTAGCGCCACCACCCGCCAACGGCCTACTCCGGCCTTATGGAAAAACGTTTATATGCATAACTTGGCTATTTTTGGTCCGATTTTGATCAAATTTGGTATTTTGCTGGGTATTAGTATCAAATTCAAATGTGCCAAATTTGATTCCACAAGGTAAAAAATTACGGGAGATAATCGAGTTTTTCAAATTTTGGGGGCGGAAAGGGGCGTGGCAAAATCTTTATAATTACAAAATGAGCGCATTTACTAAGCAAATATACATACCAAATATGGTGTCTCTAGCTGCAATAGTTTTTGAGAAAAACGTTTTTTTTGAATTGCGGGGGCGGAAGGGGGCGTGGCAAAAATTTGAAACAAACTTGATCACTCTACATACTACACGAGCCTACATTCCAAATTTGGTGACTCTATCTCTTATAGTCTCCGAGATCTAGGCGTTCATACGGACGGACGGACGGACAGACGGACAGACGGACGGACAGACGGACATGGCTAGATCGACTCGGCTGTTGATACTGATCAAGAATATATATACTTTATGGGGTCGGAAAAGCTTCCTTCTGCCTGTTACATACATTTTGGCGACTTTAATATACCATTTCACCCTATGGGTGTATGGTATAAAAAGTTATTGATCAAAGTCACTGTTTTCGACCTTTATCAAATTCGGCACAGTTATTAACAGATATATTGAACTAACAAATGTTTATTTTGAAAGCAATCGCGCCAAAAATAACGAAGTTATTGACAAAAGCCACTGTTTTTGACCGATCGTTCCTATGAGAGATATCTGATATAGTCACCAGATCTTGACCAAATTTGGCAATTATAGCAATAATGAACTCATTAATATACAATTTCATGACAATAGCTTTGAAAATAACGAAGTTATTGAGAAAAGTCACTGTTCGTGACTTTGCCGTTTGTATGGGAGCATATACAAGCCTACGTGCTTCAGCTCTGTAGCTTGCTCTGTAGGAGCAAGTTTGAAGGCGCTATAACTTTGATTCTTCAGAAACTGTACTTTGAGATAAACGAATAAAAAAAAACGATTTTTTTACCGAGCACAACATATATAACCTTCATTTGCACAGAAGGACGGACGTACAGACGAACATGGCTATATCGACTCAGCTTCATGCTGATCAAGAATATTTGTACTTTATGGGGTTGGAAACGTTTCCTTCTACGCGTTACAAACATCTGACCAATTTTATAATACCCTCTTCAAGGATTAAAAAAGTTATTTTCTCTTGATTTTAGTTATTTAGCTGTTATTATTAGTTATTTTACACGTATAAAACTACCGCGCCATATTAGGCAGACAGCAAGGGCGCCACTTTGCCACAATTTAAACAAAAATGCGATCTTAGGACACTTATCACTTTTCGGATCGGATATTTCAAGATGACTCGACTGCGCCGGGCTGCCCCACGCGCCTAATAGGTTGCTTTCACACCAACTCTAATGATTATTAAGATCGGGTGGAAACATGTATAAGTTAACAAAAAATCCAGCGAACTGCCCCCGCACTAAGTCTTAGAGCAATTTGTGGACATTGATCCAGATACTTAATCGTATCTCACCCTAACCAACCTAAATCATCTCATAAGTTGGATCCTTTCAATAACAACTCTCAACGGGAGCCAGTGGACGGAACCAACATCATAATTGGCGCGCAACCGGAATTGGATTACCCTCTAAGCATTCACACCCTAAAAATATACAAACTGTTCAGAAAAAATAGAGACAAAAACACATATAAAAATGGACCCAGCAATGTTAAAAGCTATAATAGAGAGCGCAGTCAGCACCAGTGGTCAAAAACCATTAAGATAATGTGTTTTGGAGACAATAAGCCATAGAGGCATATCAGGCTTACAAGGGATACTATGGAAGTGAAACACATTACCAGGCACTCATCATTTTAAAAAATAAAGTGTGTGGTGCTGCACGCGCAGTGCTTACCTCACATAACACTGTGCTAAATTTCGATGCAATCATTGCTAGACTTGATTGCACATACGCCGATAAAAGGTCTCTGCGCGTTCTCAGGCATCAATTAGAAATGGTCAGGCAAGGCGACATACACTTAATGCTGTACTATGATGAGGTTGAGAAAAAACTCACTCTTATCACGAATAAAATTGCCATGACGCATGAGGAGCAAGCAGCGGTCATTTTTATACCCTTGCAGAGGGTCATCATCAAATCAAACAGAGGACATGCATACACACACACAGACGCAGCGCTACACGAACTGTATGTGTATGCGTGTTGTGCTTTGCTTAGGGAATGATGGAAGAAAAAAAAATTTTAGTAAAAAGAGTAATAATTTGAATGTTTTGTTTGTGTATTGATGAATTGAGTTGCAGGGAAAGAAATTTTAAAATGTAAAAATATTATTGCATTGGACTGCAAGGGTATAAAAACTTCGGCATTGCCAAAATTAGCTTCTTTGATATTTTTAATATAGAAATTAGGAGTGATACTCTGCACGCCTTCATGACAGTCCTGAGGAGGCCTGTTAAGGCACTTATACCAGCACAGCCCAAACATTTGCCATCGGCTTTAACAGGCAAGGAAACCGCCAATGCCCAGACAGGGAAAACATTTTGAGAAAAACCCCCACTTTACAGGAAAACAAGTCCAAAATAGACCCCAGCAGGGACCAGCCTCAAACAGTAAACAAAGTCGAGCCGAAGACCAAGTACAACCGATGGATGTTGATCCATCAGTTTCCAAGCTGAGACAGCAGACTAGCCCACAGTAGCGTCACTTACGGCCAATCTCAAATGAGACAGGACGCATTAGAGCGTATGACCAGGCAGAATCGCAAGAAAGTAAACAACATTTCATACGCGAGTATAGCAGAATCCGCAGTCTCCGATGCTAGCGATGAAAACGACTCTATACCGGACAATGATTTTTTAAATCTTTTACGGAACGCTCCCAATTGCCGTTCGTCGAGCGACAGTTGGTACAAAACTAAAAATCGTAATCGACAATCGGGCGGCAAAAAATTATGTAAAACCCGTAAATGAGTTAAGAAACATAACACTTGTCGACACCCCATTTACTGTGAAATTAAAGAAAAATGCTTCATGAGAATTTTCGGAAAAATATCCCCGTTTTTCATTTTAGATATCCTTGATACTTTTGATGCCATAATGGGCTTCAATCTGCTAACGCACGCAGTGGTAACCCTAAACTTGCACAGCGGTAGTATTGCATATGGCAATACGAAATAAGCATTGCAACACCATACCAGAACGTTAGAGAACTGAAATCTAAACTTCCTAATCTCTATGTAAATAGTCTTTCTTTTGAACATAACATTCTTGCTTTTACGGAGACGTGGCTAATACCTGACATTGCTGATGCATCGGTCTTTTCAACAAACTTTTCTTTATTCAGACGTGACCAGATTTCTCGCGAAGGCATGGCATTCGGATAGCTGTCGATGCTGCTTTATCATCTGAAATAATTAAATTTTCTTATACCCAGGAGATTGAGTTTGTCGCTGTTAAAGTAAATCTTAAATCTTTTAATGCTTTTATTACTTGTTCCTATATTCCCGATAATACACAATGCTATAATAATTATCTTCAGCGCTGTAAGCTTCAGTTTTCTTCTGACCCTAAACAATTTTATAATTTCGTTAATTCTAAACGTAAGACCTCTGTGCACCCATCTTTTTTGTCCTTTCAAAATAAAAAAGCGAGCACTAATCAGGCAATTGCCGATATGTTTGCGAGTTTTTTTAAAACAACTTATTCCTCAACGGAATATCAAGTAAGTCCGTATCCTTATCATTTAAAAAAGACCAATTGTATTTTTAATCCAGTAATTGATGAAAGTTCTCTTCTTAGTGAACTTAAACTGGTTAAACCTGTTTATTCTCCGGGGCCAGATGGTCTACCTGAATGTGTACTCAGGTTCTGTGCAAACGCATTATGTAAACCCATTTTAAAATTCTTTTTATTGTCTGTCGAATCTTCCTCTTTTCCGTCTATTTGGAAGGAGTCGTATATCATTCCTCTGCATAAAAATGGCAAAAAGTCCGAAGCCTCTAACTATAGGGGTATTACAAAATTGTCCGCTCTTCCGAAAGCTTTTGAGAAAATTATAACTTCTCAATTGCAACATTTTTGCAGCTTTATTATTTCGGCATCCCAACATGGGTTTGTGAAACATAGATCTACAACCACTAACCTTTTAGAATTTACCTCTATAATCATCAAGGGGTTAAAAAATGCTAAACAAACTGATGTCATATACACCGACTTCAGTAAAGCATTTGATTCTGTTAATCATACCCTATTACTTTATAAACTGAACGACATTGGATTCCCACCCCTTTTCCTTTCTTGGGTTCGAAAATATTTAACAAACAGAAAACAGAAGCTACTTTTCAAGTCTTATTTTTCCTATTCCTATTGCGTACAATGCGAAGTATGTTCAAGTGGTAAATACGACACCATGACATAGCCTGTTTCGCGCGAGCCCAAGCAGAAAGCTGACCACCTCCCGCCCGATTGTTAGTGGGGCGCAGCCGTATATCGGACGGCACGATCGTGTGGACAAATACAAATAAAACGGACAAACAATTGAAATATTAATAACTACAGCTAATTACGAGCTAAATGTGATAAAGTAGAGGTTTTCACAAGAGAAAGAGAGGGTTCTGATTTGATTACGGGTTTGAGAAGTTTGTAATCAGAGCATAGGACTCATGCAAAGAATAGTTAGAAATACAGTGATTTAAGGATAGAGGAATAAAATTTATAGTAGGTCTACGGTGTACAGATAGGTTTAACTGGTTTAATAGCTCAGGAGAGTCTATTTCACCTATTAAAGATTTATGAATAAAGATAGCACCAAGCATTACTCTACGATTAATAAAAGAAGGTAGATTGATTAAAAGAAGCCTACTGGACAATGATGGAAAATTGACATTGCGATCAAAATTTAGACCGCGAAGAGCAAGAAGCAGAAAATGCTTTTGAACAAATTTAAATTAGTGCTTTAAATTAGTGCTCATATTGCGAAGACAATATGCAAGATGAGTACTCTAAGATAGGACCGATTAATGAAGTATACAGAATTTTGGTTGTGTACGGATCGTCAAACTCTTTTGACCATCGTTTCACAAACCCAAGATCATCCATAGCTTTACTACTGTAGCAGAAATATGAGGATTACAAGTTAATTTATGGTCCCTGAGAACACCTAAATTATTGATAACATCTAACCGCTCTAAGACAGTGTCTTTACGATAATAAGTTGCTAAGTATGGAGTGCATCACAGAGTGCATAACTATAATAGGTTGGTTTCACACCAACTGTGAAGATCATTAAGATCCGATTGAAGCAGACAAGAAGACGATATGTCCTTAAATGTCACACTACTACTCCAGAAATCACTTGGATGGTCTTAGAAAATGAAGACTTAAAGCGGACCTTTTGTGTACGCTTAAAAAGATATTGAACAATTCAATCTAGCAAAATGCTGGGGATGCCCATTAAATTATAAAAAAGCAGAGTGTTATTAATAGAGTCAAAGGCCTTGCTGAAGTCAGTTTAATTGACACCAGTTTGCGAGACAGTCTTGAACTCTTTGATTGAGTGAGATGTAAATTCTAATAGGTTAGTAGTTGTCGATCTACGTTTTTTAAACCCATGTTGGGATGACGAAATGATTAAGCTACAAAAATGCTACAATTGAGACGTTATTATTTTCTCAAATGCTTTGGGTATGGCAGACAATTTGGAAATACCCCTATAATTGGAGGCTTCGGACTTTTTCCCCTTTTTATGAAGAGGAATAATATATGATTCCTTTCAGATAGATAGAAACCGGAAGATGTAACGGACAGTGTAAACAACTTAAGTATTGGCTTACATAGGACCTCTGTGCAAAGCCTTAATACGCTGCCTGGTATTCCATCAGGGCCAGGTCCATATATTGGTTTAACGGAATTACGCACGCTAAGAACCGAACTTTCTTCAAACACAGGGTCTAAAATGCAATTAGACGATTGCAAGTGATAAGGAGGATTTGCTTGATAAATCGAAGAGGAATAAGTTGTTTTGAAAAATTCAGCATACATATTGGCCTTAGCCTGATCAGTGTCAACTTTATTGTTTTCGAAATACAACTAAGACATCTTCACTGATGTCTTACGTTTTGGGTTGACAAAATTGATAGAGATAAAAGAGTGAAAAGAAGTGGACCCTGAGGTACTCCAGAGGTCACTTGGTTGGTCTTAGAAAATGAAGACTTAAAGAGGACCTTTTGTGTACGCTTAGAAAGATATTGAAGAATCCAATCTAGCAAAAGGCTAGGGATGCCAAGTGCGTTTAACTTATATAGAAGCAGAGTATGATTGACAGAGTCAAAGGCCTTGCTGAAGTCAGTATATATGACGTCAGTTTGCACAACAGTCTTAAATCTTTTAATCGAGTGAGAAGTAAATTCTATAGAAAAATGCTGCAATCGAAATGTTATTATTTTCTCAAATACTTTAGGTATAGCAGGCAATTTTGAAATACCCCTATAATTGGAGGACTCGGTCTTTTTCCCCCTTTTTATGAAGATGAATAATATATGATTCCTTCCAGATAGACGAGAAGGCGGAAGATGTGACGAACAGTGTTATTAGTAAAAAATCAGCAAATATATCGGCAATTGCCTGATCAGTGTCAGCTTTATTGTTTTCGAAAGACAAGTAAGACGGGTGCACTGATGTCTTACGGTTAAATTGACAAAGTTATAAAATTGCTTAGGATCGCGAGAAAACCTAAGTTGACATCGCTGAAGATAATCCTTATAGCATTGTGAATTCAGCACCATAAAATTCGATCGAGCAACTATATAAAGCAGCTATACAAAAAGAAAAACACCGGATTTTTAAAATCTTTTATATCATCTTTTATGTTCTTCAAGTTACGTAACTCAGGAGGTCTATCAGACCATCCTTGGGTCACATGCGGGACACAAACATCAAAGAACGAGTCAAGAGTTTTATAGAAGACAGAAATGGCCGAGTCCATATCGGTGCAAGTATACAGATATGTATGTCCAATCATTAGTTAACAAAAGTTTTTTAGGTTTAGTAAAGTTTGTCTTGCGAAAACATCGGGGTAGAAGCACCGAGTTAGTATAACAAGATATTACCCCAAATGAAGGTCAATGATTACATACAGAGATGGATGAAAGTTGTGTTCAGGGATAACTAAGGGATCAGTCCTGGAAACATCGCAGTTGGAAGAATCCAACACAAACACCAGATCTAGTGATATATTACGACTATTCCGCACAGGATTTATTTGAGTTAGGGACAACTCAAGCAGACCATCTATGACACAATGTGACGAGGTGGGCAACAGTAATAAAGAATTATATGAAAGGGTCCAGGCAATCTCAGGTAAATTAAAATCTCCCAGAACAACGAGCAAGTCTTTGTCAGAGATATTAAGAGATATTTTAACACAAACAAATTCAATCTCCTGATTGGAAGACTGTACAATTTCAGACGAGAACGCCGAATCAACAGCGATCAAAACACCACCACCATTACGGATAGTCCGATCATGTCTATATATTAAATATTTTGAGGGGAAAATTGAAGCATCGGCAATATCAGGATTCAGCCAAGTCTCAGTAAAGGCAAGAATATTAAAGTCAAAAGCTAAACTATCTACATAGAGTCTAGAGAGTTTAGACTTTAGTCCCCCTACGTTCTGATAGGCCAGAAGGACGAAATTAGTTTTTTGACTCGCCAACAGGTGCAGACGAGCCGGAAGGAACGTTATTCACAGAAGCAGGTAGCAGGCTAATCGGAGGCCGATTCTTCTTTTTGAAGTGAAAACTTCTTTAGAATCGTTGGGAGTGATTTGAGACTCGATGAAACGAAAAAAGCGACACTAAAAAGAGACATACATATAGATCTTATAGTATATAGCCTGCGAGAGAATGAGATAGAACAGAGTTATATAGCGTTCCTTATTTGTGTTTGCTCAATCCATTTCGGTAGCCGAAGTGTTTCGGCGACGATATTGGATAGTTCGGGCACCGTCGGCTGGTCTTTGCTTGTCGACGCCGGCAGAATTTAATTCTGCCGACGCACAGTGGGGCCTTCTGGCATTTAGCATTGCAAAAATCATAGCGTCTAAACCAATAAAGCGATTTCAAAAAAAAAAAGCATATTATAAAGAATACCTTAAGCTTCAAAATGAATGTTTGTCAAAAGTGCTGGGTGTTCGTGGTGCTGTAATATTCAAGGTCAAAGTCAGAAAATATTTCCAAGCTTGTTTTTCCTATAAAAATGGATCGAAACCCGGTTTTTTCAATCACAAATGGAATTTATCATTGTTTTAGACGACTATGTAATGATTTTCTTCAAAATAATTTTCAATATTTACATCAATATCTAATAAACTCAACATTTCGGGACTATAGTTGCTATTTCCTTTCGTGATCGCACGTGTCTCAGATGCAATAAGTGGGTCCGAAGAGGCTGCTAGCATGTTAAAAAGGTCGTCATTTTGTCTAATTGTAAGATGAGAAGTTTTTAATGTATTAGTACATATATCTGAACCTATTGTAGTCCTTGTTTTTACATTCCTGTGCTTCTTCGGATAGCTCTCCAATTGGTAAACACTGATATTCTATTAAATCCTTTCCGTGAGCCAAAATCCTATGTACCGTTGGCGTAAGTTTTTTTTGCGGATACAATTCAGTCAAAAGTTGAGCAGTCTTTGAAGTATATTCGGCAAATTTTTCACCAATTACCATTTCCTTGCCATTTATAACATTCAAGATAACAGCCAACCTTTCAATGATCTTGACTAACACCTGTTATAAAAGATGTCACTTCATCATTTTCAAAAAATCTCCTTCAAGTATTTCCATCATCCGTATCCGTATCCGTACTTTGGGCAGTCAACTTTCAATCCCAGCTTCCGAGAGAATTCAGGTTGTATAATCTCCTTCCTGCTCTCAATATCCTCACGATACTTCCCAAGCCAAACTTCATTTTTTTCACGAAATTTGCCTGATTTTTGCCGATATATTGTGTATATTTAATTTTTACCTTAAGCTCCTTATTAGCGTTTTCGAATGAAACGCTCATCTCGTTTAGAAATCCCATTTCAAAATCATTTACTTAAATGACTCACACTCGTGGAAAACTTTCAAAATTCTTTCATTCTTTAACCACATTTTTGCACAAATAAATAAAACTGTCTTGAATTATATTGACAAATACTATTCAGTCCTGAGTTAAATTGTTTCCACTTATGAAGTTAAAAATAAACTGTCGTAAACGAGAGGAATAATTAGTTCTTTTTGTTATATTTTTTGAATTAACTAGGTAGAACGAAAAATCGGTATTACCCTTTTTGTATTAAATAGGTAAACAACTTAATATTTACATCCAATTAGGTAAACGGAAATAAAAACGACCAACCTAGAACTAGGACAAATTTTTCATCAACTTAAATATCATTTACCTGTCTTGTCATTTTTTCCAAAGCAGGTAATTAGCAATTTTTCATTGTAGAAAGGCATATATGTAAACAGGTAGTATTTGAAAAACAGCATTATGCAATGTTATCATTTAAATACAAAGAAGCTGCAGGCCAATACGCATGCGCTCTTCTTCTTCCCTATACCTGCAGCGCATTTTTTAGGCGAGGTTGCCGTAGTTTTATGGCTTACGCATCGCTGTCGCACCTCTCTGCATATTGGGACTATATACATCTGATAGGTAAATATTTCACCTACCTAGTGTATGTAGTTCGGTAGTGATACTAGGTGATACTTGTTAGTTGTATTCCACCAAAGGTAAAAAAACGCCAATATTTAGAGTATTTTTTAAACGTTTCTAGTTCAATAACTATTTAAGTAATTATTAAAATTTATGAAACATGCTATTAACAAAGAACATACTTTTCAGATAAAACCAAAAAAAATCCAAGATCGATTGTTGAAGTCGCCCAATATTCAGTTTTAAAGTTGCGACTTTTTTTTAAAAATTATCGTTTTTTCCTTTTCATTAAAAATGTCTCAACTTTGGGCGCCTCTAGCACCCATGAATCTCAACCGATTTCAAAAATTTTTCGGATTCATAATCTCTGAAGTATTTCCTATCGATTGCATATATCATTTTTGCCAAACGCGATCATGAAAAAACGTATTTTTGCAATGCTATCCGAGCAGAGGCCCAACTGTGCGACGCCGGTATAGTCGACCGATGCGGCGACATTGTCGACCGGGGACATTTGGTACTGCAGGCAATTATTATACAAAATATACATACATATAAAGGTACAGATGATATATGTATTTATGTACAATGTACATATATATGCATATGTACATACATATGTATTTATATGTTTGTGCACACTTGGCCTTGAAAACGCGTGCAAACTTGGCCTTGAAAACGCATGCTTACACACATATGTATATGTATGTATGTATGTACATTTTCGGCCAGCAAGTGTGCATGCATATACATATGTTTACATAAGTACGCTTTTGTATACATATATATGTATATTTTTTTTTTTTATTTTTTAAACATATTTAAATTCATACATACGTATATATACGAATTATTTGGTTTATTTATTACTTTTATTTATTATTATTTTTTCTCCCCACTCTTGGCTACGAAGCGTTATATGTTGATATACGTATATGTGTGTGGCTGCGTACTGCTGAGCCACGCTAGTAGAGTGAGTATTGTAGTATGTATACTACACTGCCTAATACTTGCTTTAGTGTTAGTTCAAGCGTCATACGTATGTATGTTTGGCATTATGGCATTATGTATAGCTATACTACACTACCTAATACTTGCTTAGACCAAGCGTCCTACGAATGTTTGTGTGTATGTTAGTACGTCTGTGTAATACACGCGTTACGACGCTCATCCCGCTCCCAATGCTGCTTTCGTCTCATTCTCTCTCAGTTTGTTTTACGGAAGGTTTCACTTCTATCGTGTCTAACCGTTAGACGCACTTTTTTTTATTTTATACTCTTCTACAATGAGGTGTTCCAGCCAAAAGTCTTTATAACGTATTTGCCCAAAAAGATCTGGGGAGACACTTATTTTAATGGACAAAATGTCCCGAGTATATAAAAAACGGAACTTTTCCACAGCAATGTTTGGTGCTTGAACTTTGCCCTGAATGTAGGCTATGACTTCTTCAGAAGTAGTATTGGGATCAAGCCGCGAAATAAAAATTTGCTTTTTGGGTGGAACTACAACAAGGGAACTAGAAGTGTCAGGCACAGCAGTAGCAGCAGCAGCAGATGCAGCAGCAGCTGAAGCAGCCAACATTTTACTAGCTCCTCTTGTAACTACTTTATGGGCAATATTCCTGGAAACGGATGTTTGCCCGGACGGTTCGGAAACTACAACCGATATCGTGTTGGTAGGTGGGATACTGTCTCCAGGGGAAATGGGAAGAGACTCCACACCTTCCAAAGCCGGACTCCTAAACGATATCAGCTGCTGTGCAATTGGTGACATAGGGTCATTGTCGGAAGCCGGAACTGGTAGAGAACGATGTGCCGATGGAGTGAGAAACGCACCCTGAAACCTGGCCCTCTTTCGCCTCGGAGATTCAATCACAAGTTTAGAACATCCATTGCCGAAAGCTCCTCTTAGAGCTTATGAACGCTAGTTGACAGGGTTTTAAATGCATCCCCAGTCCGTTTCATAAAACTTCGCAACTCGAGCTCCAAGCCACGATACGAATCACAGCCTTGACTATATCAGCACTTTTATTTATTTTTTTTTTTTTGATTGTATAGACGTAGTCGTACAACGCTCAGTACGAACAAGCACGACACCAGGCCCGGGCCTCTCACGAATGCCCCTAAGTAAAGTTAAAGTTACATCCTCTACACACTTCGACCTAAGGGTCAAGACGTATTACATATAAGTTAGCACACCCATCCTCACACAAGGCTTCGTTCTCCTCCTCTCACACAACGAGCACAACAGAACCATGCCCCGCACCTCGGCCACCCACGCTACGAAGAGATCCGATTAGCGACCTTTACCAGAAACGCCTGGGCGAGTATTTGGGTCAACTACTCTCCCTTGCTGTAGGTACACTAACAGACCACACACAAACTCATACAATCTAAGTACATTGCAACCCTCATCATTTCTCACTATTTAGCCAAATAGGCAACCCACGTCTTTCACTTCCTCTAAAACACTTAGCCAAGTAGGCAACCTATATCTGTCATATTCCGTCCGTACGTCTGTCCGTCTGTCCGTCCGTATGAACGCCTAGATCTCGGAGACTATAAGAGGTAGAGCCACCAAATTTGTTATGTAGGCTCATGTGGTATGTAGAGTGATCGAGTTTAATTAAAAAAAAACGTTTATCTCAAAAACTATTGCAGCTAGAGACACCATATTTGGTATGTAAAATTGCTTAGTAAGTGCGCACATGTCGTATGTATAAAGATTTTGCCACGCCCCTTTAGGCCCCAAAAATTTTGAATAAATCGATTATCTCCCGTCATTTTTTACCTTGTGGAATCAAATTCGGCACACTTAAATTTGATACTAATAGCCATCATAATACCAAATTTGATCAAAATCGAAAAATAGGCAAGTTATGCGTATAAACGTTTTTCTATAAGGCCGGAGTTGGCCGTTGGCGGGTGAGGGCGCGGGTAAGGGGTGCTCATATGCATGAGTGAGCGAGATACTAAGAGATGCTTGTAAAAAGCATGAGAACAGAATTTTTTTAAAATAGGCAAATGCATTTGTTATTACAAATTTGAAATATTTGTTTTACTGGTGTATGGTATATGTACCTAAGTCGGCGAGACGACTTTTTTACTTCATTACATCATCGACATACATAAGAACTCTGGAAATTAAAAGAACGGTGTGGAGATCATTAATAAAAATGGTGAATAGTAATGGGTCAATGTGACTGCCCTGTGGGACTCCCCATTCAACAGAAATGATCGTAGAAAGAGAGGACCTAAAGAGCACCTTCTGCCTCCTATGGCTTAGATATTGTGAAATCCAAGCAAGCACAGCACCCGGAAAGCCAACTAAATTCAGCTTATGTAATACTAAGGCATGGTTTACCGAATCGAAAGTCTTACTGAAATCCGTATATATAACATCAGTTTGCTTTTGTTTCTTAAAACCTTGGATAACAAAGGATGTAAACTGTAAAAGGTTAGTTGTGGTAGATCTATTCTTGACAAACCCATGCTGGTATGGTGAAAAAATAGATTTACATAAATGCTGTATTTGAGACGTCATAATTTTCTCAAACAGTTTAGGTATCGCTGACAATTTAGAACTTCCTCCGTAATTCCTCGGATTTATTGCCACATTTGTGAAGAGGTAAAATAAACGAATCCTTCCATATAGTTGGAAACTCGGACAGTGTAACGGACAACTCAAAAAGCTTAAGTAAAGGCGAGCACAATGACTCCGCACAGAACCTCAGGACACAAGCGGGAATACAGTCTGCGCCCGATGAGTATACCGGCATAATCGTCATTAGTTCCGAAGTTAGCTACCGAACTTTCCGTTATAATAGGATTAAGAATGCAGTTGGATTTCGTTATAGGATATGGATACATCGGACTAGAGTTGTAATTAGTGGATATGTAGGTAGTCGAGAAGAAGTTAGCAAATAAATTAGAAATAGATTGATCAGAAGAGGCCGAAACATTATTAAAAACTGCAAACGACGAAAGGGACATAGAATTACGCTTTGAGTTAAAGAAACTATAGAACTCTTTAGGATTTTTGGAGAATTGCAACTTGCAACGTTGTAAGTAATTATTATAGCAATTAGAATTAGAAACAATAAAATTCGATTTATCAACCAAGTAACGAGAAATATCCGTTGATAGACCCGTGACTTTATACTTTTTGTAATACCTAGACTTAAGATTCTTCAGTTTTGACAGCCCCTGCGTAAACCATGGTGATTTTGGCGTTACCACAAGAGACACAGTCATTAAAGATTCAGTCAACAGTGGTATAAAATAAAGAAATGTGTATAAATTAGTCCAATCGCTATTAAGAAAGGCATTGTTTAGTGCGACAAAGTCAGTCTTCCGAAACCTTCGGGTGCGTACCGTAGGATCACACTCGGGGATGGGCTCGCGGCTGGGAAACTCAATAGATAACTCTAAAGTTGGATGAAAACTATCCTCTGGTAACACCATTGGACTAGTTCTAGATACTTTACAAGAACTAGGATCAGAAGTAAAAATAAGATCCAGAAATCTGCCAGACGTATTAGAAATCGAATTCAGCTGGGCCAGCGAAAGCTCAAGCAGACCATCAATAAAATCCAGAGGGCAGCAACGTTTTGCTACCATTAAGTGTTGACCAAGTTATAGTGGGCAGGTTAAAGTCGCCAATGACAATTTAAAGTGCATTACATAGTCACACAGCCAACAGTAAAGAAAGTCTTCACTGCTCTTGCTGGGATTATTGCAATTATATTTGCAACAGACAGACATTATTAAATAATTGATTTATGAAAAAAAAATTATAAATCAATATGTAAGTAAAAAGTGAAAAATGTATATGAATGTTAGGAGAGGCGTATACAAACCAAATCAAAGCTAACTGCAATATGCAAATTAAAAAATTAAAAAGTAAAATTTTAACACCCATTTTTCCACCACGGTAGACTTGTTTTGATTAACCTTGCTTCCTTAACTAACCGTAGAATTATGCTTGGTGTTATTATACCCTTGCAGAGGGTATTATAAAATTGGTCAGATGTTTGTAACGCACAGAAGGAGACGTTTCCGACCCCATAAAGTATATATATTCTTGATCAGCTTGAGAAGCTGAGTCGATATAGCCATGTCCGTCTGTCCGACCGTCTGTGCGTACGCGTTTTACTCAGCCATCTTAAGAGATATCGGGTTGAAATTTTTTTTGGGGACTCTTTTATTACCCGTGTGAGATAAAGTATGAAAATTGTGAGGATCGGACTACTATATCATATAGCTCTAGAACAAAAATTTTTGCAAAAATTGGAGTATCCCCATGAAATTTACCAATATAATAGAATTTGTTAATAGTATAAAATCTCAGATCCCAAAATTTGAACCTGATCGGATAAATAGAACACAAGTTACAGTCGGTACAAATCGGTTCAAGCGCTGCCGGCATCGCTGCCTACTACGTCATCATCAAATCAACAAAGCACATGCATACACACACACAGACGCAGCGCTACACGAACTGTATGTATGTGTATGCGTGTTGTGCTTTGCTTACGGAATGATGAAAGAAGAAAAGTTTGTAGTAAAAAAAGAAATAATTTGAATGATTTGTTTGTGTGTTGTTGAATTGAGTTGCAGAAGAAATTTCAAAATGTAAAAAATTTATTGCCAAGGACTGCAAGGGTATATAAACTTCGGCATTGCCGAAGTTAGCTTCTTTGATATTTTTTTTGGTGATATTGGCTCATCATTAATCTGTCGGTGCCATGTAGACGGATTAGACATCTTTTTATACCTTTAACCCTTAGGCGTTGTTCACATCTAACTGTGCTATGCATGAACGTTTAATGGTCAGAGTTTTCTTTTACTATACTTAAAACTTCTACCAGTCTGTGTTTTCTATTGTGTATTTTTTTTAGAGACGTAGTCGTACAACGCTCAGTACGAACAAGTGGCCCAATATGACACCAGGCCCGGGCCTGTTACGAATGACCCTAAGTAAAGTTAATGTTACAGCCTCTACCCACTCCGACCTAAGGGCATAGGCGTATTACATATATAATATAAACATAAAATTAAACTAAAGAAATTTGTGCCGTGCATTATACGGCTGCACCCTCAGTCGATCAAGTGGAAGGTGGGCAGCTATCTGCTTGGGCTCGCGTGTAACAGGCTTTGTCCTGGTGTCATAAGGACCACACTTGAATCTACTGCGCATAATATCGTCAACGTCCGCTTTTTAAATCGAAATACATATTTTAAAAGGTTTAAAAAAACCGGTTTGCAGCTTGACTATGAAAATTATTGTGTAGCGAAATTCCAATTTTGTCTCCTAATTACTTAATGCTACAATAAATATATCGTGCGCTGTAGTGTTGAATTCTATCAGTACCCTAAAAGATTTTACTACTTTCTTAATTCTAAACGACACACAGTTGGGCCTCTGCTCGGATAGCGTTGCAAAAATCAATTTTTTCATGATCGCGTTTGGCAAAAATGATATATGCAAACAATAGGGAATTATGAATCCAAAAAATGTTGAAATCAGTTGAGATTCATGGGTGCTAGAGGCGCACAAAGTTGAGACATTTTTAGTAAATGAGAATAAATGATAATTTTTACAAAAAATCGCAACTTTAAAACTGAATATTGGGCGCTTTCAACAATCGATCTTGGATTTTTTTATCTGAAAAGTATGTTCTTTATTAATAGCATGTTTCATAAATGTGCATGCGTATTGGCCTGTAACTTCTTTGTATTTAAATGATAACATTGCGTAATGCTGTTTTGTACATACTACCTATTTATATATACAATGTTAGATTGCTCATTACCTGGTTTGGAAAAACTGACAAGGCCGGTGGTAAATGATATTTAAGTTGATGAAAAAATTTGTCCTAGTTCTAGGTTGGTCCTTTTTATTTCCGTTTACCTAATTGGATGTACATATTAAGTTTTTCACCTAATTAATACAAAAAGGGTAATACAGATTTTTCGTTCAACCTAGTTAATTCAAAAAATATAACATAAAGAGCTAATTATTCCTCTTCTATGTGACAGCTTATTTTTAACTTCATAAGTGGAAACACATTAAATATGGACTGAATAGTATTTGTCAATATAATTCAAGACAGTTTTATTTATTTGTACAGAAATGTTGAGAAAGCATGAAAGGATTTTGAAAGTTTTCCACGAGTGTGAAAACTTAAATGATTTTAAAATGGGATTGCCGAAGGAGATGAGCGTTTCATTCGAAAACGCTAGTACGGAGCTTAAGGTAAAAATCAAATATACACAATGTAACTTAAGGCGAAAATGAATCACAAGGGGCAGAAACTGGCAAATTTCGTGAAAAAAATTAAGCTTGAAGTATACGACATTCGTAGATTTTGCGAAAATGATGAAATTACATCTTTTATAAAAGGTGTTAGTCAAGAGATCATTAAAAGGTTGGTTGATATCTTGAATGTTATAAATTGCAAGGAAATGGTTAACGGTGAAAAATTTGCCGAATATACTTCAAACACTGCTCAACTTTTGACTGAATTGTATCCGCAAAAAAAACTTACCCCAACGGTACATAGGATTTTGGCTCACGAAAAGGATTTAATAGAATATCAGTGTTTACCATATGGAGAACTATCCAAAGAAGCACAGGAATGTAAAAACAAGGACTACAAAAGGTTCAATACATTAAAAACTTCTCGTGTTAGAAAAAATGAAGACCTTTTTAACACGCTGGCAGCCTCTGCGGGCCCACTTATTGCATCATAAAGTAACAAAATGTAATAAATTTTTATATTTTATATTTAACATAATTACAAAATGTTAGAAAATCAAATTAAGTAAAAAATATTACATAGTCGTTTAAAACAATGAAAAATTCCATTTGTGATTGAAAAAACCCGGGTTTCGCTAGATTTTTAAAGGAAAACCATATATTTATTTATTTATTTACGTCAACTAAGTCAGCAGTCGACGAAAAAGCTTAAGCTAAAATACAAATAGTAATTAATTCATTAAGGTAGCTTAGCTATATGCACAACATCCCCGACCCGATGGAGGTGTTTTATTTGCAACAAGGTGCCAGCTATGCCCCGATTCACAGCCAATGTGGTCAGGGATGAGTTGCAGCCAATCAAATATCCAGTCCAGAATACTTTCAGTGGTTACGCTGTAGATAATTAAAAAGTATAGCGCGAAGAGAAGTGACAGATAGATGAGGAGAAATAAGGTGAGAAAGGTTGTTAAAAGATTGGCAAAGAACACGAAGAGGTTCGTGAAGAGAGTAGTTAGTCAAACATCTACTAAGGTGAAGAGGGAAAAAGTTTCTGGTCCGACGTGAGGGAACACAAAAATATAGCGTATCTAGTAAATTGGTAGAACTGACTTCGCCGTTGACTACTTTATGTAGAAAGGGAATCCCAAATACGAGCCTACGGTTGTAAAGTGAAGGAAGATTAATAAGAAGAAGTCTGTCAGAATAAGAAGGTAGGCGAAGATTCGGGTCCCAATTAAGACCGCGTAACGCAAACTTAAGGAATTGCTTCTGTACCGATTCAATACTACGCTGGTGAACATCATATTGAGGGTTCCACACTGGTGAGCAATATTCTAGAGTAGGGCGAACTAACGAAGTGTATAAAACCTTTGTCACATATGGATCATCAAATTCTTTGGCCCAACGTTTAATGAAGCCAAGAAGACTGCATGCTCTATTAACAATTGAAGATATATGAATATTAAAAGAAAGTTTTGGGTCAAACATAACGCCTAAGTCTTTAAATGATGGTACACAATCTAACAGAACAGACTTAATAGAGTATTGAGCTAGGAACGGCGACAAACGACTGAAAGTCATAAAAGAGCACTTAGAGGCATTAAGGTGTAATTTATTAACGTGACACCAAACACAGAACGCATCGAGATCTGATTGCAAGTACTGTTGGAAAGAAGGATCATTATATGAATAGCAAATCTTCACGTCATCCGCAAACATGAGCACGCGTGAATGAGCCAAGGCCAAAGGCAAATCGTTTATAAACAAGGTAAATAACAGTGGGCCCAGATGACGGCCTTGGGGGATACCTGACGTAACTCGAACAGTTTTAGATATCGAGGAACGAAAAGACACCTTTTGGGTTCTGCCAATAAGATACGACTTTAACCAAGCCAATAGTTTCGGGGAAAAACCCATGATGTTAAGTTTCATGAGAAGCAAGGAATGATCAACCGTATCGAAAGCCTTACTAAAGTCAGTATAAATAACATCAGTTTGACACTTTTTACGGAAGCCATGGTGTACAAGGGTAGTCAATTCTAAAAGGTTGGTAAGCGACGAACGACCTTTCATGAAGCCATGCTGACAAGCAGAAATAGCGGATCTGGATAGGTGTTGAAGGGAAGACGTAATAATTTTCTCAAACAGCTTAGGTATTGCCGAAAGTTTGGCAATGCCACGGTAGTTAGAAATATCCGATTTGTTACCCTTTTTAAAAAGCGGAATAATAAAAGACTCCTTCCAAATATCAGGGAAGCGACAAGTCTCACTCGATATAAAGAATAACCGAGATAAAGGCTTAGATAGGGAAATCGAACACATTTTAAGGATGCAACTAGGTATATTATCAGGCCCGGGTACGAAGGAAGACGTCATAGATGACAAGCTAGAGATAATACAGTCTTCAGTAATATTAGGAAAAAACATACAATTTAAATGTGGAATTGTGAAGGGATAAGGTGTGGGATCCGAAGCAGTAGAAGAATAAGTCGACTGAAAGAATTTAGCAAACAGATCTGCAATATCTGAATCACAATTAGCAGTCTGGTCATTAAGTCTGAAGGTGGAAGGTAGTAAATTAGAGCGTCTTTTGGAATTAACAAAGTTATAAAATCTTTTGGGGTTCTTATAAAATTCAACCTTACAGCGAACGATATAATTATTGTAGCATTGAGTATTTAAAAGGCAAAATTGAGATTTGGCTACACAATAATTTGCATAGTCAAGTCGCGAACCAGTTTTTTTAAATCTTTTAAAATATCTCGATTTAATGTTACGGAGATTAGAGAGCCTACGTGTGAACCAGACTGGCGCACTGGAGACGGTAGAGACATTCACATAAGGAACGCATTTATCAATTAGAGAATTAAGAGCAGAGTAGAAAAAATTTACTGCACAATCTATATCACAGCACTCAAATAGAAATGACCAATCAAAAGAGAAAATAAGGCTGTTAAGAAGATTGAAATTTGTTTTACGAAAACATCTGCGACGAGAATTTGAGATGTTATTGAATGAATTATTAACGGAATTGTAAGAAATAGTAATTTCAATGGTAGGGTGATAAGTATCTTCAGGCTTCACTAGGGGCTGTGTTTGTGATACAGCACTAACAGTGGGATCAGAGACAAAAACAAGATCGAGGATTCTTTTAGAAGAGTTAAGAAAAGAATTCAACTGATATAGCGGACATTCAAGTAGGCTATCAAGAAAAACATGTTGAGATGAAGGAATTAAGAAAGATAGATTATCATCAGCAAGCCAAGAAACATTAGGCAAGTTAAAATCACCTAAAGCTATAAAAAAATCACGATCTTTAAGACGACTAAAAATAGTTCGCAAAGCATCAGCATGGTGCATGTAGATCATCATATCAGAAGCTGGAGGAATGTATGAACAAGAGATATATAAGCTGAAGTTAGAACATGTAACTTCGACGCAAATAAACTCAACACCTAAGGGGAGATCAATCGGCACAACACTTGAGCACAGATTCGAGTTGACTGCAATGAGTACTCCGCCGCCACGACGACCAACACGATCAAGCCCATAAGAAATAAAGTTATTAGAAAGAATTTCATTATCCAAAACAGAGGAGTTAAGCCAAGTTTCAGAGAAAGCTAATATGTCAGCCGAAAAGGTTTGGCTATCGCAGAATAGTTTCGAGAGCTTGGTAAGAAGTCCTCTTACATTTTGATAGTGAATGCAAAGACTAGACGTTATTAGTTTTTTGAAGCAGAAGATACATTAGGAAGGTGGACAGGCAAAGGGCGGGAGCGCTTATTGGGCGCAAATTCGTGTACAACTAGGCCCTCTGGCCAAAAGTTAGGGTCAACCATAGCTGAGAAATACTCATTTGGTACTGTAATTTTAAAAGAGGAGATTTCGCGAGGCCTAGAAAACTTAAACTTTTGAACTTAAACTTACCAATGTAAGCTGCCACAGACGATTCAGAAGTATCTGGAGCAAGCCTAGAGATAAATAATTGTTTACGATGAGGCACTACAGTTAGTGGAGGCGGAGGAGCATTGGGATCCGCAAGTGATTGAAAGCCAGCATGATCCAGTAATTGATCAGAGTTCCCGTGAGGGATAGATTGAGGTACACCAGGGCTTGTAGTGGGTACATCAATCTGAAAAGAAGAGCATAAAGAGGGACAAGAAGATGGTGTAGGCGAAAGTAAAATGGGAGAAGATGTAATAGAAAGTGCGGGCGACTGCTTATGAGGCAACTCAAGGGTACATTTCTTGGGCAATTCCTTAGAAGGTGGATCAAACTTGAATTGCGACAATAAATTTATGCTAGAGTCACACTCATTAGACAGCTGTTTGGCCATTTTATTTAGAGAAAGAAACTTTAAACGAAGATCCCTGTACATTCGGCTAAAATCAAGCTGCTGGCTGGCACAAGATGGGCAAGTCCAGCGCATTAAGCCAAGCTCAGGCTTAGACACAGACAAACCAGAAAATTTGTCGTAATCACGGCCGTTGAGGCCAGCACATTTTAAGTGAATAAGATTGTCGCAAAGCCAACACGATATTGCTCTATACTGATCGTCAAAACGATCAGAATGCTTGCAATTGGGAAGACAACAAGCCATTAATAAGCCAAAATAAACACAAGGCAAAAAAAAAACAACAAAAAAAAATATATATAAAAATTTAAATAAACAGCACAAAGATAATTATCGATAAAAAATCAATAATTACAAATAAAACAAAGAGACAGCTAGAGTACACAGCACAAGAGAGAGTGCAAGAACAGTTATAAGACGAGCTTTGAGAGGCGGCCTTAGAAAAGTAATTACGCGGGAGGGAAGCTGAGCACAAGCACAAAGCAGAGAGAACAACAAAACCACTAGCACTGATGGTATGATGGGGGCGATGAGGGGAGCAACTGCAGAAGCAATGACGGGAGAGAACAATAAGAAAAAAATAAAAACAATTTAGATGCACCAAACACTAATCACAAAAAAGAAAAAAACAAAACTGTTTAATTTGGCGAATTATGCAAATAAAACACAAGGGTTTCAAGCAAATGACACCAGCGAAAACGAAAACAAACTAGGCACAGGCCTAAGCAAAAACACCCCCGTCACGTCAGAGAGCAGAAGCTTTTTTTTTGGAAATATTTTCTAATTTTGACCTTGAATATTACAGCACCACAAGCATTCACACATTCATTTTGAAGCTTAAGGTATTTTTATCATATTCTTATTAAATTTTTAAAATCGCTTTATTGGTTTAGAAGCTAAGATTTTGCAATGTATAATCCAAAAGGCCCCACTCTGCGACGCTATAATCTACTATCTTCCACCTTCAGACTTAATGACCACACAGCTAATAATGATTCAGATATTGCAGATCTGTTTGCTAAATTCTTTCAGTCGAATTATTTTACTAGTGCTCCACATCCCACATCCTATCCCTTCTCAATCCCACATTTAAATTATATGTTTTTTCCTAGTATTACTGAAGACTGTATAATCTCTAGCTTATTATCTATGACGTCTTCCTTCGTACCCGAACCTGATAATATTCCTGGTTGCATTCTTAAAATGTATTCAATTTCCCGATCTAAGCCTTTATCTCGATTATTCTTTATATCGAGTGATACATGTAGGTTTCCTGATGTTTAGAAGGAGTCTTTAATTATTCCGCTTTATAAAAAGGGCAACAAATCGGATATTTCTAACTACCGTGGCATTGCTAAACTTTCGGCAATGCCTAAGCTGTTTGAGAAAATTATTATGTCTTTCCTTTAACACCTATGTATCTAGATACACTATTTAGTCAGCATGGCTTCATGAAAGGTTCATCGCTTACCAATTTTTTTTATTTATATCGACTTTAGTAAGGCTTTCGATACGGTTAATCATTGTACGCTTCTTACGGTTAATCATTGTACGCTTTTCCCCGAAACTATTGGTTGGGTTATAATCGTATCTTATTGGCAGAACGCAAAAGGTGTCTTTTCGATCCTTATTATTTAAAACTGTTCGAGTTACCTCATGTGTCGCCCAAGGCAGTCATCTGGGCCCACTGCTATTTACCCGTTTTATAAATGATTTACCCTTGGCCCTTCATTCACGAGTGCTCATGTTTGCGGATGATGTCAAGATTTGTTATTCCTATAATGATGCAATCAGATCTCGAAGCGTTCTGTGATTGGTGCCACGTTAATAAATTACACTTTAATGCCTCGAAGTTCTCTTTTATGATAATCAGTCGTCTCCGTTCCTAGCTCATTACTCTATTAAGTCTGATCTGATATATTGTGTACTATCATTTAAAGACGTTATTTTGGGCCTAAAACTTTCCTTTAATTTTCATATATCTGCAACTGTTAAGGGGGGGGTATAGTATTAAAAATTTTTTTTTTTTTTCAATTTATTTTCATTTTTTTTCTGAATGCACGACATCTCAAGAATAGTGTGTTAAAATTTTAGATCGATCCGAGTGAAACTTCTGAAGTTATGGGCAGTTGAAGTCAGGTCGGCCGACCGCGTTTATATTAGATTTTTGAGCGTCCAAAACTTTAAAACACTCTCCTGAAAAATTGCCATTTTCAAAGTCGGTGTACACGATCCTGCAAAATCTACTGGACAAATCGTTTTGAAATTTTGCACAGTACTTCTTCACTAAATTCTTCAGGTAACGCTGTCGAGTTTTTTTTTTTTTGTTTTTAATTTATCATTATTACAACAACAAATAACTTGGTTTTTTGGCGTAAATCGGGGTTTTTGACTTTCAAGTGCCTTTAAAAATCGAAAAGCACATTTAAAAATTAAAAACTCGACAGCGTTACTTGGTGAATTTTGTCCTTTAACTAATGCAATTTGATTTTTTCATTTCCGATGATTCTGTGACGAGTTACGATGTACACCGCAAACCACTTCTTTTCTCAATTTTCTCACTCAATTTTCAATATTTTTGGATGAAAATTTTCACACATATTGTTTAAATGTTGTATTATCACACGGACAAACAAAAATTTAAAAAAGTCTATCCGTATCGCCAATAAAAATTCTTAAAAAATGACCGATTTTGCACCGAATTAACTATACCATTATTAATATTCACGTTCCGAGTCTCTATTAAATGCGTAATTCATTCCGCGATATGGCGCTTGCAATCCTAACCTAACTGACAAACTGCCGCACACATATTTTTGATCAAGAGCTAAGCCTGGTTATGCATCTCCTCATTCGCCTCAAGATTGGGATTTCTTGAGCTGACACGAATTCGATGCAAAATGTCTTTTGACATGTTATCTTTGTATTAGTCACGTTGGTTCGATGCGTATAGAAATGATGATAGTAAATAATGTTCGTATCTGACTTGGAGATGCAGAAATTACTGCTTCAGCGATTGTCGTGCCACAATGAGCGCGTGATTTAATCGCGAATATCGGGTGAACATTTGCCGTCGACCACGCACGGTGATTAGGGGCTGATAGTGCCACATCATGTAGGTCAGGATCGGTTTAGGACTAGGAATCTCTGGTCGAATTCTTTCGACTAACCAAATTAGACTTAGAATGTGAGCATGCGGTAGGAATCGTTTTTGCCATTCGACTGAATACATCCAGCGCCGAGGAATTCCAAAGACGTGTTGTTTAACAATGTGAACAATTTACGATCACTTAATGTTTGTCCGGAAAGCAACAATTGGATAATTTCCATCCATTTCGGATTACATGAAAATGTAAAAAATAGATCTGGCCGACCATTATGACGTGTTCGTCAATGACAATGCATCTTGCGCATATTCATGCATATGACGTGGGCTGTGGTCGGTGGTAAAATAGTCAATCGACCAGTATTTTCTGAATCTCCTTCTGTGCTAATTGCATCACGATAATGAATATACTATTCCGAAGGCAATTAAGATTGATTTGATTTTAGCGTACATGTCAATGCAATATTGTTAAAATAGTCGACGAAATCGCATTTTTCACGAATCATCAAACTATATGCGTACAAATTCATCAAACTAACCTTCTTGGTAGTTCCTCAACTAAAACAAAATCAGTGAAAATTGTATAGGTTAACGACATTGATCGTACCATTCAATGGATTTATCATTTTGATATTAAAGCGACATCCAAACTATTTAACTGTGATTTAAGTATATTTATATATTTTGTATATAACTTAAAACCATACAGAATTTAAAAATTTTTTGCTATAATTCTAAAAATATAATCGTTACTTACCCTGCGTTTACCCAAACTAAATCTCCTGGTTTTTGTATGAATCTATAAACTGGTATGTTTTCTTTATACAAATCTTCTAATACAGGCCACCACGATCCATGTAAATAACTAATGTTGTTCTTTTCACACAAATTATGAATTCCACCCCAGTAGGCATCGGGTACAGCAAACCATTCACAATCTCCGGGACCAATATTTATATTTATAGAACAAAAGTTGTTATTTTCTTGATGACCAGGAGTTCTGCTTCCAGGCACTTTCATATACAGTTGAACTGTGTTCATTCCCAAAATAACATGACCCACATGAGACAACATGTTGGCAGCTGATATAACTCGAGCGAAAGCTGGCAATTTTTGTAGTTCACTTAATTGAGGCTTCCATTTTCGTTCATCAGATAAATCAACGTTTGTTCCAAATCTAAAAATATGAAAGTGATTGATATTATTAATGTGGAGACAAAACTTGTTGTAATCTTACTATAATCCACCCAACACTTGTATACAACCAAATGGTGTGGTTGCTAGCTGACTGCTGGCTCTGCCAAGCCGGCCTCAGAAACCCATCACTAGCAAGCAGAGCTATCGGCGCGGAACTAACATAGCTTTTAAGCTCCCCTCTACCCTTAGCCAAGTATCAACATCTGCAGCATCAGCATACCTATCGGTTCCCGCGAAAAGAAGTAACTTATAGTAGACCCTTTGGCCTCGCGGTGAACAACTGATGGTTAGCGATATCGGTAGACAAGCGGCCATCTGATCATGTGCTGTCAGCTACTTGGAATTAATTATAATTAATAATTCTTTTCTATTTATTATTTAATTCTGGGTGACGTGTTTTCACTTATTTATGCCTCACTTAGTAGTCTCTTCTCACAAACTTGCAACTCCGGGGCAATATAACCAAGGTTGCTCATTCGCAGTGTGACGCGATGCATCGTAGCCGCCACAGAGCAGCAACTGCTGCTCCTAAGTTTGACAGGAAGCGGATAAAGCCCCCAGTAGTAGCAGAAGAGCACCGACGGCTAATGTGGTAATGAACGGTTCAGAAGGAACGTAGCCGGTTGAATCTCATTATTTTCATCGTTTTTTATTGTACTTTGTAATTTAATGTTGTCTTTAATAAAAATTTATTGATTTCATAATTTTTTGTTCTTTTAAAAAAATGTTTGTCATTCGCGGTTGTGACCACCCTAGTTTTTTTTTTTATTCAGCTAAGCAAACCAAGGCAACACCAAGGGGAAGTACTAACGGCTAAGCTCACTAACATCACTAACATCTGACTTTTGTCTCATCTGTCTAAACCTTCTTCCACAGAAATTGACAACCGCAAACTGAATTAAATGCAATGAATAAAGTCGTCCAGTGCATTTACAGTGCGCTGATATGCGTATTAGCTACTTTACATGCAAGTATTATACGTCTGACTTAAAAGATGAAGAGGGTGATGGAATGTGAAAAAGTTAAATTTTTTAGTTCCTTATGCCACTGAAGACTTTTAAAATAAATAAATTTTAATTTTCTCTTTATTTGCTGGAACCATTTTACAACCGCCATTTTATAAAGCTTAAGCTAAAAAGACAATTAATTGAAGAGAGTAAGCTTAGCCTCATAAACAACTAAACCAGGGAAAGGCACAAAGAAAGCCAACGAAAATTATCGATGTCTGTGCTTCACAATACGAAAAAGGAAGTGAATAATATTTGCATCAATCGCTCAAACGAGCGAGCCCGTCGATTTGATACAAGAAAATGAAAGAGAAAACCACCCCATAATTAATTTTTTTATGTGGATTTTTCGAGCAAAGTGACATAGACGTGCTCGCGTCGAAATACTGCAACAGACTAATTCTGTTTTTTCGCTCTCAAGTAGTCTTCGTGTTGACTTCGGCATGCACACAGCTTGCAAAACGATCAAATGCCGAAGAAAAGTGCATGCACGGGCTATGGGTGCCTACACCTGAAATAAACACCACAACCCGGTGGAGGGTTTTCACTTGCACAAAGTGCCAGCTATGCCCTGATTCACAGCCAATGTGGTCAGGGAAGAGTTGCACGCAATGCGACCTCCGAAATACATTCAGCGGTTTCCTCGTAGATTATTGAAAAGAATAGAGCGAAGAAAAGTCACAGAAAGATGAGGGGAGATAAGGTGAGAAAGGTTGTAAAAAGATTGGCAAAGAACATGAAAAGTTTCGTGAAGAGAGTAGTTATTCAGACATCTACTAAGGTGAATTCCTTTTATCCTTAAAAGTTTGAGGAATTGCTTCTGAACCGATTCAATCTACGCAATACATATTATAGCAGGCTTGCTCACTAAAGACGGTAGTACTCATCCTCTCAGAGAGAGAACATGCTCGTCTCTAAATGAGAGCGAAGTACGAGAGAGCGTCGAGTCAGTCTGGGTTGAACGAGTTTGCGAATCGGTCGTGCTAACGAGAATAAGAATCATAGAATAAGCTCACACTTGCTTGTAATAAATACATATATACTAAACAATTTAAACAAGTCAACCTATTACAATATCAGAAGTGGTCCTAACCCAAAACCATGAGTAACGCAGCTCAAATATCCGATTTAACCCTCGATCAACTAAAACAATGGCTAGCAACTTTAAACATGCCAACTAACGGCTCAAGAAATGAATTAGTGCTCCGCCTGTATAGCGTACCAGTAGAAACACGTGGTCATGCCCCACCTGGTTGGAACGAACATGATAATACAGATCATAATTTAGACAACATTCAATTGATGCAGCCTAACCCAGACCAATTAAATGAAGCGTCAATTGGCGACGCGATTCCGAGAAGCGTACAACAAGAAGCGGCGAACTCCAATTTCAACAACAACAACGATGCCGCGTTGGTTCAACAATTGCTACAACAACTTCAAGTGCTGATTCCTAGAATCGAGCGTGATCACGATTTGAGCAGATCTTTCCAGAATTTGGAAAACAATGGCAACGCCATTGACAATGGTATCGATAACAATGCAAATATCGATGACAGCAGCATTCCCAACCAACACTCTGGCAACTCAAACGGCGAATCTCCGGGCATAGCTTTTTCTCTGGCGAAGGAAGTATTGATGGACTTCAACGGCGACTCGTGCTCCAAAAAGTGGGTGGCTCAGCTTGAAAGTATCGGTGAAGTGTATAACATAGGCAACACTCACTTACGAATGCTCTTCATTTGCAAGATGAAAGGCAAGGCGCATTCATGGCTTCATTCGGAGGTTACACGCAGCCAGTAGCAGTATTATGCGAACAGTTAATGGCAGCTTTTGGAGAGAAGATATCCAAGCCAGAAATGCGTCGTCATTTCGAACAGCGTAATTGGAAGTTTGGCGAAAAGTTTGCAGCTTATCTGGACGACAAACTAATGTTAGCCAACAGCATTAACATCGATGAAGAGGAGCTCCTTGATAAGGTTATCGAGGGCATACCTGACAAGGGATTGCGAACTCAAGCACGGATCCAATGTTTCGCCAACCCCAAGCAGATGTTAGCTGCTTTCGCTGAGATACATCTAGAGGACATTCGAAGCGCAGCTAAAGATGAAAACGAAGCTGGCAGACCAAACAAGCTCCGAGAGATGCGCTGTCGTAGATGCAACATTAGAGGACACCTGGTGAAGGACTGCCACAGACCGAATCGTGTACCAGGCTCTTGTTTCATTTGTGGATCCATGGAGCATTGGGCGGCCAAATGTCCAGATAGGAAGGGCAATCGTGAAACTAATGGACTCAACCGCACGAACCAGAGCAGCAACAATTTTGTAAGAGAATTTATTATACATTTTGTAGACTTCCCAAATAATTCCTTTATTGCAGCGTGCCTCATAGATTCGGGGAGTCCAGTTTCCTTAATCAAGAAGAAACATTTACCTAATCATTCATATCTTTATTCCGTTGAGCAATCTTATCAAGGGCTAAATGGAAGTCCTCTCATTACATTTGGAAAACTACAATGTTACGTTGTGAAAAATTCAATAAAGATTTACTTTTATTTACTCGTTATCCCAGACGAATCTATGAGTCGCGATGTAATTTTTGGAAGGGATTTTTTGACATCATGTAATCTAAAACTAGATTTAGATTCTTTTGAAAAAAGTACGCGAATAACTTCTCAGAGCCACGAAAACGTAAGAAAAGTCAATTTTAAAGAAATTGGAATTTTGATGTCAGAATTAATGGAAAATGAAATTGTTAACATAAGTGTAACGGGTAATACAGATAACGAAAATATTAATGCAAATGGTAATAATAATACAAAAAATGTTAATGTAGATAAGGAAATTATTGAATACAGTGTTATTGACAAAAGAACATGCATAGATAAAGAAATTACTTTAGAGTTTGAAGAGAATATAATCAAAGGTACAAATGAGGAAAAGTATAAGATTGAAGAAATTAAATTAAAGGAACCCCGTAGTGAGTCTGAAGCAAATATGGAAGATAACTTTGAGAGGAGAATGTTAGAAATTTGTTACATAGATAATGAAAATCCAGAGCTAGAATACGCGATCGGTGAAAACATAGATTATAAAACGGTTCAGAGTTTTGATAAGCTAGTCAGGGATAGGTATGTGAATGCGCAAAGACCGGATAAACCGAATATCAGATGTGAAATGAAATTAAACCTAGAAAATTGCAAACCATTTAGTTACGCGCCAAGACGGTTATCATATTCTGAAAAGGAAAAACTACAGAACTTGTTAGATGAATATATAAGAGACGAAATTATCAGACCAAGCGATTCGGAGTATGCGTCTCCAGTAGTTTTAGTGAAAAAGAAAACAGGAGACATCAGATTATGCATAGATTTCCGAAAACTGAACAAGATGATTATAAAGGACAACTATCCGTTACCACTGATAGACGACCTATTAGACAGACTAGTCAACAAACGTGTTTTTTCCAAATTAGATCTTAAAAATGGATATTTCCATGTATTCGTCGATAAAGAGTCAGTAAAATATACGTCTTTTATCACGCCGCTTGGTCAATTCGAGTTCCTAAGAATGCCAATGGGGATCAAGAATGCATCACATGTTTTCCAAAGGTTTATAAATCGAATTTTTGAAGACATGATCAGAAAAAGGCAGGTCCTAGTATACATGGACGATATAATGATAGCCAGTGCAGATACAACCGAGCACCTACAGACTCTAGAAGAAGTTTTTGATAGGTTAGTAAGAAACAAATTAAGACTACGAATGGACAAATGCGAGTTTTTCATGTCAAGTATAAAATACCTGGGATATAAAATCACAGAAAACAAAATATGCACTGACGATAAAGGTTTGGAGGCAGTAAAAAACTTTCCAGTGCCAGGCAATGCAGACGCAGTGAAAAGTTTCTTAGGTTTGTGCTCCTACTTTAGAAGATTTATAAAAAACTTCTCCATAATCGCTAAACCTTTGTATGACTTGATGAAAAAAGACAAAGAATTTCAATTCGGAAAAGAGGAATTAGAATGCTTTCTCAATTTAAAGCAAAAACTATTGGAAGCACCAGTATTGGCGATATATGACCCCAGAGACGATACAGAGCTTCATTGCGATGCAAGCGCATTAGGTTTTGGAGCAGCCTTATTGCAAAAGAAAGCGGATAAAAAACTACATCCAATATTTTATTTTTCAAAGAGGACAAGTGAGGTTGAGTCGAATTATCACAGTTTTGAACTCGAAACGTTAGCGATTGTGTATGCCCTGCGCAGATTTAGGATTTATGTCCAAGGAAAGAATTTTAAAATTTTAACTGACTGCAATTCTCTGACTCTTACGCTAAATAAGATAGAATTAAACCCTAGGATTGCGAGATGGGCCCTTGAACTTCAAGAGTACGATTACGAGTTAACGCATAGATCAGGGAAGCAAATGCAGCACGTAGACGCGTTAAGCAGATGCACCCATATCATGGTAATAGAACCGAATAGCTTCGAACACAACCTGGTTCCTGTAAGATATGAAAAAGAAATGTAGAAAAGACATAGAACTGAAAAAAATAAAGGAAATGCTAGAAAAATCAGAGCACAAATTGTTTGAAATGAGAAACGGAGTATTATACCGAAAGTCCAATGACAAGAAAATATTGTTCTACGTTCCAAAAGATGTGGAAAATCACGTTTTATACAAATACCACGACGAATTAGGCCATGTAGGTAGAGACAAAATGTTGGACGCAATAGGCGAAAACTACTGGTTCCCAAGTCTTAAGGATAAAGCAACGAGACATATAGAAAATTGTCTCAGATGCATAGCATTCTCACCTAAATGCGGCAAAGGCGATGGATTTCTGAACAGTATACCGAAAGACGACAAACCTTTCGAATTAATTCATATCGATCACTATGGACCAATAGAAGCCGGAAGGTCTAAAAAACACATACTTGCTGTAGTAGACGGTTTTACGAAATTCGTTAGGCTATATACAACAAAAACCACAAAAACAAAAGAAGCAATAGATGCGTTAAAAATGTATTTTAGAAGTTATAGCCGGCCGAAATGCATAATATCCGACAGAGGGAGTTGTTTTACTTCGTCTGAATTCGAATCTTTTTTGGTTGAACAGAAGATACAGCACGTTAAAATAGCAACGGGTTCCCCTCAGGCAAATGGACAAGTGGAAAGAATAAACAGGAGTCTAGGGCCCATGCTGGCAAAGTTGACAGATCCAGATAGGGGGAATTACTGGGATACGGTTGTCGAAAACGTAGAGTACGCATTAAATAATACAATTCATAAAAGTATAAAACAGTAACCCAGTATAATGTTATTTGGCATAGAACAAAGAGGAGTAGTCATAGACGAACTGAAAGAAGAGATCAAAGAGTTAAGAAATACAGATAATCAAATAAACCTTGAGATGATAAGAAAGAAGGCAGCGTTAAACCAGCAAAATTCACAAGCATACAATGAAAGATATTACAATAGTAAAAGAACAGTACAAAAAGAATATAAAGAAGGGGACTATGTCATGGTTAAAAACTTCGACAGTACAGCGGGAGTGTCTCGAAAATTAATACCGAAAAACAAAGGACCATATGTAGTAGATAAAGTCCTGATAAACAACAGATTTTTACTTAAAGATGTAGAGGGATTTCAACTTTCCCGTAACCCTTATCAGGGAGTATGGTGTGGCCAAAATATTAAGCCCTGGTTAAGAACTTCGATGTAATCATAAACTTTCATTTCAATAATTGATACAAGTTGTAAAATATGAACAAAATATGTATAGCTCGTAAGATATGAAAAAGAAATGTATACCACCCAAGATCAGGAGATCTTATTATGTCAGGACGGCCGAATTGTAGCAGGCTTGCTCACTAAAGACGGTAGTACTCATCCTCTCAGAGAGAGAACATGCTCGTCTCTAAATGAGAGCGAAGTAGGAGAGAGCGTCAAGTCAGTCTGGGTTGAACGAGTTTGCGAATCGGTCGTGCTAACGAGAATAAGAATAAGCTCACACTTGCTTGTAATAAATACATATATACTAAACAATTTAAAAAAGTCAACCTATTACAATATTGAGTGTTCCACACTGGCGAGCAACATTCTAGAGTCGGGCGAATAAACGTGTATAAAACCTTGGTTACGTCTGCGGTCTTCAAATTTAATGGCCCAACCTTTAGTAAAACCAAGAAGACTAAATGCTCTATTAACAGTTGCAGATATATGAAAATTAAACGAAAGTTTTGGGACAAAACTAACGTATAACGTCATCCGCAAACATGAGCACGCAAGAAGGAACCAAGGCCAAGTGTAAATCATTTATAAACAGAGTAAATAGCAGTGGGCCCAGATGACTGCCTTGGGGGACACCTGAGGTAATTTTAACAGTTTTAAATAATAAGGATCGAAAATACACCTTTTAGGTGCTGCCAATATGATACGATTATTACCCAACCAATAGTTTCGTAAAAAGAATGATGAAAGCCCTACTAAAGTCGGTATAAATAATATCAGTTTGACACTTTTCGAGGAAGCCATGGTGTACAAGGGTAGTCAATTATACAAGGTTGGTAGGCGATGAACGACCTTTCATGAAGCCATGCTGACAAGGAGAAATAATGGATTTGGTTAGGTGTTGAAAGGAAGATGTAATAATTTTCTCAAACTGCTTAGGTATTGCGAAAAGTTTAGCAATGCCACGGTAGTTAGAAATATCCGATTTGTTGCCCTTTTTATAAAGCAGAATAATTAAAGACTCCTTCCAAACATCAGGAAACCTACATGTATCACTCGATATAAAGAATAATCGAGATAAAGGCTTAGATAGGGAAATTGAATACATTTTAAGAATGCAACCAGGAATATTATCAGGCTCGGGTACGAAGGAAGACGTCATAGATAATAAGCTAGAAATAATACGGTCTTCAGTAATACTAGGAAAAAACATACAATTTAAATGTCGGAATGAGAAGCGATAGGATGTGGAGCAGTAGTAAAATAACTCGACTGAAAGAATTTAGCAAACAGTTCTGCAATATCTGAATCATTATTAGCTGTCTGGTCATTAAGTATGAAGGTGGAAGATAGTAGATTAGAGAGTCGTTTAACATTAAGAAAGTTGTAAAATATTTTGGGCTTCTGATAGAATTCAACACTACAGCGCACGATATAAATATTGTAGCATTAAGTATTTAGAAGACAAACTTGGATTTCGCTACACAATAACTTGCATAGTCAAGTCACGAACCAGTTTTTTTAAACCTTTTAAAATATCTCTTGTTATGTTACGGAGATTAGATAGGGAATCTGAGACGTTATTTAATCACCTCACACCAAATCACCTAAGACTATAAGGAAATCATGATCTTTAAGACGACTAAAAATAGTGCGCAGAGCATCAGCGTGTTACATGTAGGTTATGATATCAAAAGCTGGAGGAATATAGGAACAAGAAATATAAAAGCTAAATTTGGAACAAGTAACTTCGAAGCAAAAACTCAACAGCTGAGAAATACTCATTTAATACTGTAATTTTAAAAGACGATATCTCGCGAGGCCTAGAAAACTTCAACTTTTGAATTAAAACCTTAGCAGGGCATATATTACCAATGTAAGCCACAGACGACTCAGAAGTATCTGGAGCAAGGCTAGAGATAAATAATTGTTTGCGATGAGGCACTTCAGTTAGTGGAGACGGAGGAGCATTGGAATCCGCGAGTGATTGCGAGGCAGCATGATCCTGTAATTGATAAGAGTTCCTGTGAGGCTAAAATCAGCTGCTGGCTGGCACATGATGGGCAAGTCCAGCGCATTAAGCCAAGCTCAACCTTAGACACTGATAATCCAGAAAAATTTGTCATAATCAGGGTCGTTAAGGCCAGCACACTTTAAATGAATAAGATTATCGTCTAGCCAAATCATCAAAACGATCAGCATGCTTGCAAGTAGGTAGACAACAAGCCATTAAAAAACAAAAAGAAACAAAAAAATATATGAAAAATGAAGTAAGTAAGTCGTCTCGCCGACTTAGGTATACCATACACCAGTAAAACAAATATTTCAAATTTGTAATAACAAATGCATTTGCCTATTTACAAAAAATTCTGTTCACATGCTTTTTACAAGCATATCTTAGTATCTCACTCACTCATACATATGAGCACCTTAACGCCACCACCCGCCAACGACCAACGCCGGCCTAATGGGAAAACGTTTATATGCATAACTTGACTATTTTTACTCCGATTTTGATCGAATTTGGTATTTTGCTGGGTATTAGTATCAAATTCAAGTGTGCCGAATTTGATTCCACAAGGTAAATTACGGGAGATAATCGAGTTTTTCAAATTTCGGTGGAGGAAAGGGGCGTGGCAAAATCTTTATACATACAAAATGTGCGCATTTACTAAGCAAATATACATACCAAATACGGTGTCTCTAGATACAATAGTTTTTGAGATAAACGTTTTTTTTTAATTGCGCGGGCGGAAAGGGGCGTCGCAAAATCTTTATACATACAAAATGTGCGCATTAACTAAGCAAAAATACATATCAAATATGGTGTCTCTAGCTACAATAGTTTTTGAGATAAATGTTTTTTTTTTAAATTGCGGGGACGGAAAGAGGCGTGGCAATAATTTGAAATAAACTTGATCATTCTACATACTACATGAGCCTACATAACAAATTTGGTGGCTCTATCTCTTATAGTCTCTGAGATCTAGGCGTTCATGCGGACGGACAGACAGACGGATGAATGGACGGACAGACGGACATGGCTAGATCGAATCGGCTGTTGATACTGATCAAGAATATATATACTTTATGGGGTCGGAAAAACTTCCTTCTGCCTGTTTCATACATTTTGGCGACTTTAATATACCATTTCACCCTATTGGTGTATGGTATAAAATGTTCTGTGAATAGAAATAGAGAAACACATTGGGTCTTTCGTAGTTACTCAAGTAAGTCGCCGCGCCGACTTCGGTATTCCATACTTGTATCTGTGGATACATATAACATATACATATATAAAGATTTTGCCACGCCCCTTTACGCCCCCGAAATTTGAAAAAATCGATTATCTCCCGTCATTTTTTACCTTGTGGAATCCAATTTGGCACACTTAAATTTGATACTAATACCCAGCAAAATACCAAATTTGATCAAAATCGGCCTAAAAATAGCTAAGTTATGCGTATAAACGTTTTTCCATAAGACCGGAGTTGGTCGTTGGCGGGTGAGGACGCGGGTAAGGGGTGCTCATATGCATGAGTGAGCGAGATACTAAGAGATGCTTGTAAAAAGCATGAGAGCAGAATTTTTTTAAAATAGGCAAATGCATTTGTTATTACAAATTTGAAATATTTGTTTTACTGGTGTATGGTATACCTATGTAAGTCGGCGAGACGACTTACTTACTTAATTTTTTGAGCATGAATCATTTCTCTCATCATTTTTCGCATTAAGTACAAACCCTTAAGAAACTAATACGAAATATCATATAATGGATCTAATGATAATAGTTATGATTATATTAGTTTGTGTATGATCCTGTCAAAATTTTTTTGAAATTGTTAATTTAATGGTGCAACATAATAAAGAGAAGAATGAGATCCATTTTAAATAAACACAAAAAAATTTTTAAAAATATCTAATTTAAAAAATTTTCTTTACCTCAACATTTTACTGCTGGTTTTTGATCTTTTTCGTTTTAAGCTTATGATAGAATTTGAAATTGAATCTTTAGAATCAGAATCTGATAAAACTTGTGAACCAGCAAAACCTTTATCTCCTTCCTCCTGTAAAAAAATATATTATATATTTTGTATTATGATCAATAAATTAGTAATAAACATTCAAAATTGCACCTTTAGACTGTCTTGAAAACTTGAAGCTTGATATTGCGCATATTTTGCAATCGTTGTATGTGATCGATGTGATATGCAAGCCCAAACTCGTTTTGCCTGAGATAAATCCCAATTTTCATCTGGTGACTGATGTACTTGAGTTCTGACTTCAACACTGTGGTCAGGATTGGCCTCTACCAAAGTTTTTGTTGAGAAGAGTCCCAAATCAAGTTTCAAAGCTCCTGCCAATCCCCGCACAACCGCTATTGGATGTTTTAAACAAAACTCTTGTAATTGTGGGCTGAATGCATTTTTTTTGTTTTCCAAATGAACCGAAGGTGTTGGTGGCAAAAGTTGGTCTCTCGATAACTTTTGTGGAGGGCAATCCGGTGGTGAAGGTGGGGGAGAATTTGAATTAAGAATCGTGTAACAAACCGGCGGCTCGTCAATAGTCAAATCCTTGACAGCCAATAACAACTGATTTGAATCCATATTTGTTTTAAACGCTGGTGATAACTCCGCTTTTCCAGTGGATTTATCAAGTTCTTCGTGTTTTTTAACTTCTTTAGGTGTACAATTTGTTTCATTACTACATAAAAGTGGAATATTAACAGCTTCGACTTTAATTTCATTTGTCATTTTTATCGCCGACTTAGCTATTTCTCCTTTTTTGCAAGTGTTTAAAATGTCCTCCATAAAAGTATCCGAGGTATCTTTAATCAAACAAAAGTAAAAAGTGTAGGATAATTGATGTAATATATTTAATATAATTATACAGTGGCGAACATGACTAGACACATGTTTGTCAAGTTGAACTTAAAATGTCTGTTCAAACTATAAAAACCAATGAAACGATTTAACTTTCGTCAGATATATTTAAAAACAAATATCAAAGAATCTAACTTCGGCAATGCCGAAGTTTATATACCCTTGCAATCCTTGGCAATAATTTTTTTACATTTTGAAATTTCTTTCCCTGCAACTCAATTTATCAACACACAAACAAAATATTCAAATTATTTCTCTTTTTACTACAAACTTTTTTTCTTCTTTCATCATTCCGTAAGCAAAGCACAACACGCATACACATACATACAGTTCGTGTAGCGCTGCGTCTGTGTGTGTGTATACATGTGCTCTGTTGATTTGATGATGACGTAGTAGGCAGCGATGCCGGCAGCGCTTGAACCGATTTCTACTGACTGTAACTTGTGTTCTATTTATCCGATCAGATTTTGGAATCTGAGATTTTATATCAAATTCTATTATATTGGTAAATTTCATGGGGATACTCCAATTTTTGCAAAAATGTTTGTTTTAGAGGTATATGATATAGTAGTCCGATCTTGACAATTTTCATACTTTATCTCACCCGGGTAATAAAAGGCCCCAAAAAAATTTCATCCCGATAGCTCTTAAGATGGCTGAGTAAAACGTGTACGCACCGACGGACAGACGGACATGGCTATATCGACTCAGCTTCTCATGCTGATCAAGAATATATATATTTTCTGGGGTCGGAAACGTCTCCTTCTGTGCGTTACAAACATCCGACCAATTTTATAATAACCTCTGCAAGGGTATATAAAAAAGAAAAAAAAAATAGTTTAGAATAGTTACCTTAGCCACAGTTTTTGAACTAAGTGATTAAAACGCAATGTATTTTTTTCAGTTTTATAATATTTTGACCAAATCATACCATCAATAGCATTTTTCCTACAAAATTATGTACGAATTCATTCTTGGAAGGCATTTTTTTTTGCTATTTGTTGGGTTTTGGTATGAACTTTGAGCACGATCCAATTTTTATCAACTATCGCTTTTTTTTGAGACCGTACACCTACCTGGCAGTTATCCATAAAGAATAAAAAGGGGCCTTCAAAACATGACAGTAATCTAATGTTCGTCGATTATTAAAAAACAATGGCATAATTAATAAAAATAATTTTTAGTTTCTACAGGCATTTGAAATTCAACTTAACAAGTGTTTACTTGTGCTCGGCACTGTACCATGGGCATAACAGAGAAGAAAGCATACATACCTAATGAATTTTTAGTATATTTGCAAAATATTTGTGCTATGTTTGTGGCATCATATTCTTCATTTACACGAGACGCATGTTTTATTTTTGCAACATACGATTGTAAAGTAGCATTATCCCCCTTAACTTTAATTTCTTGTAAGTTTAATGGGTAAGACAATAATTTATTCGATTGTATGGGGTGATCTTGTAAATTTAAATTCTGAACGATTTGGTGTTGCGGATCACTAAAAGCATTCGCAATTGGGAACTCTTGAACTGATCGATTTCCTTCAATATTGTCACATTTATCCCGTTTTTCAGCCAATAGGCTTTGATTAGCATAATTATGCGGGTATGGTGGTGGCGGTCCCTGTAAAGAATTAACAATGAATTAGTACGGGTACGGTTCATGTGAAATACATGTAATTTTGTTTCCCTTAGCTTATCAAATAATATTTATTTTACATTACACCTTGCAGTTTAGCCGGCTCGAGGTCAATCTTCCAAAAGAAGATTTTTTCAAAGGCAACACAAAAAGGTGAGCAGGTTGTCTGTATAGCTATTTCAAGAACTACCAAGTTCTATCATCAGCAGACTTTGCTAAAGAACTCCGGAATTGCAATAGCCATACCATGTCTTCAACGCTAGAATTGGTTGGGAATTGTAACAACCAAATGAAGCGAAAAAAGTTGGTAAAGCCTACAAAACCGAAGACCACCTTTTTGTGCATACCCTTAGGCGCTATGAAAAATTAGTGTAAGAGCTTCGCCTTACCAAACTAATATCACGACCTGTTATTTCATATACGGTATATTGTACCACATAGAAAAAGGGTTTTTTTTTTTTTTTTTTTTTGGAATAAAAATTCCAAAGTAACGGCGTGCCTTCCGTTGGTGTTATCTGGTTAGATTAGCCGGCTAAACTGCAAGGTTTGATTTAAATTTCAATAGGTCGTAATCTAACCAGATAACACCAACGGAAGGCACGCCGTTGCTTTGGAATTTTTATTCCAAAAAAAAAACCCTTTTTCTATGTGGTACAATATACCGTATATGAAATAACAGGTCGTGATATTAGTTTGGTAAGGCGAAGCTCTTACACTAATTTTTCATAGCGCCTAAGGGTATGCACAAAAGGGTGGTCTTCGGTTTTGTAGGCTTTACCAACTTTTTTCGCTTCATTTGGTTGTTACAATTCCCAACCAATTCTAGCGTTAACATGGTATGGCTATTGCAATTCCGGAGTTCTTTAGCAAAGTCTGCTGATGATAGAACTTGGTAGTTCTTGAAATAGCTATACAGACAACCTGCTCACCTTTTTGTGTTGCCTTTGAAATAATCTTCTTTTGGAAGATTGACCTCGAGACGGCTAAACTGCAAGGTTTAAAGAAAGAAACTTTAAACGAAGATCCCCATACATCATAAAATCAAGCTGCTGGCTGGCACAAGATGGGCAAGTCCAGCGCATTAAGCCAAGCTCAGGCTTAGACACAGACAAACCAAAAAATTTGTCATAGTCGCGGCCGTTGAGACCAGCACATTTTAAGTGAATAAGATTATCACAGAGCCAACAAGATAATGCTCTATACTGATCATCAAAACGATCAGAATGCTTGCAAGTAGGTAGACAACAAGCCATTGAAAAGCCAAAAGAAACACAGTGCAAAAAAAATATATAGAAAAATTTAAATAAACAGCACAAAGATAATTATCTATAAAGAATCAATAATTACAAATAAAACAAAGAGACAGCTTGAGTACACAGCACAAGAGAGAGTGCAAGAACAGTTATAAGACGAGCTTTGAGAGGCGACCTTACAAAAGTGATTACGCGGGAGAGAAGCTGAGCACAAGCACAAAGCAGAGAGAACAACAAAACCACTAGCACTGATGGTATGATGGGGGCGATGAGGGGCAACTGCAGAAGCAATGACGAGAGAGAACAATAATAAAAAAAAAAATTTAAATGCACCAAACACTAATCACGAAAATGAAAAATAAAAATGAAGTAAGTAAGTCGTCTCGCCGACTTAGGTATACCATACACCAGCAAAACAAATATTTCAAATTTGTAATAACAAATGCATTTGCCATTTTAAAAAAATTCTGTTCACATGCTTTTTACAAGCATATCTTAGTATCTCACTGATTCATGCATATGAGCACCCCTTACCCGCGTCCTCACCCAACAACGGCCAACTCCGGCCTTATGGAAAAACGTTTATATGCATAACTTGGCTATTTTTTTTCCGATTTTGATCAAATTTGGTATTTTGCTGGGTATTAGTATCAATTTCAAGTGTGCCAAAATTGATTCCACAAGGTAAAAAATTACGGGAGATAATAGAGTTTTTCAAATTTCGGGAGCGGAAAGGGGCGTGGCAAAATCTTTATAATTACAAAATCAGCGCATTTACTAAGCAAATGTACATACCAAATATGGTGTCTCTAGCTGCAATGGTTTTTGAGATAAACTTTTTTTTTGAATTGCGGAAAGGGCAGTGGCAAACATTTGAAATAAACTTGATCACTCTACGACCAACACGATGCGCCTACATACCAAATTTGGTGGCTCTATATCTTATAGTCTCCAAGATCTACGCGTTCATACGGACGGACGGACGGACGGACGGACGGACAGACAGACGGACAGACGGACGGACAGACGGACAGACGGATGGACAGACAAACATGGCGTAGTCAAGTCGCGAACCAGTTTTTTTAAATCTTTTAAAATATCTCGATTTAATGTTACGGAGATTAGAGAGCCTATGTGTAAACCAGACTGGCGCACTGGTGACGGTAGAGACATTCACATAAGGAACGCATTTATCAATTAGAGAATTAAGAGCAGAGTAGAAAAAATTCACTGCACAATCTATATCACAGCACTCAAATAGAAATGACCAATCAAAAGAGAAGATAAGGCTGTTAAGAAGATTGAAATTTGTTTTACGAAAACATCTACGACGAGAATTTGAGATGTTATTAAATGAATTAGTAACGGAATTGTAAAAAATAGTAACTTCAAGGGTATGGGTGATAAGGATCTTCAGGCTTCACTAGGGGCTGTGTTTGTGATACAGCACTAACAGTGGGATCCGAGACAAAAACAAGATCAAGGATTCTTTCAGAAGAGTTAAGAAAAGAATTCAATTGATATAGCGGACATTCAAGTAAGCTATCAAGGATAACATATTGAGATGAAGGAATTAAGAAAGATAGATTGTTACGAACAAGCCAAGAAATATTAGGCAAGTTAAAGTCACCTAAAACTATAAAAAAATCACGATCTTTAAGACGACTAAAAATAGTTCGCAAAGCATCAGCATGGTGCATGTAGATCATCATATCAGAAGCTGGAGGAATGTATGAACAAGAGATATATAAGCTAAAGTTAGAACATGTAACTTCGACGCAAATAAACTCAACACCTAAGGGGAGATCAATCGGCACAACACTTGAGATTCGAGTTGACTGCAATGAGTACTCCGCCGCCACGACGACCAACACGATCAAGCCCATAAGAAATAAAGTTATTAGAAAGAATTTCATTATCCAAAACAGAGGAGTTAAGCCAAGTTTCAGAGAAAGCTAATATGTCAGCCGAAAAGGTTTGGCTATCGCACAATAGTTTCGAGAGCTTGGTAAGAAGTCCTCTTACATTTTGATAGTGAATGCAAAGACTAGACGTTATTAGTTTTTTGAAGCAGAAGATACATTAGGAAGGTGGACAGGCAAAGGGCGGGAGCGCTTATTGGGCGCAAATTCGTGTACAACTAGGCCCTCTGGCCAAAAGTTAGGGTCAACCATAGCTGAGAAATACTCATTTGGTACAGTAATTTTAAAAGAGGAGATTTCGCGAGGCCTAGAAAACTTAAACTTTTGAATTAAAACCTTAGCAGGGCATATATTACCCATGTAAGCTGCCACAGACGATTCAGAAGTATCTGGAGCAAGCCTAGAGATAAATAATTGTTTACGATGAGGCACTACAGTTAGTGGAGGCGGAGGAGCATTGGGATCCGCAAGTGATTGAGAGCCAGCATGATCATGTAATTGATCAGAGTTCCCGTGAGGGATAGATTGAGGTACACCAGGGCTTGTAATGGGTACTTCAATCTGAAAAAAAGAGCATAAAGAGGGACAAGAAGATGGTGTAGGTGAAAGTAAAATGGAAGAAGATGTAATAGAGAGTCCTGGCGACTGCTTATGAGGCAACTCAAGACTACATTTCTTGGGCAATTTCTTAGAAGGTGGATCAAACTTGAATTGCGACAGTAAATGTATGCTAATCTAATCTAATCTAATCTAACCAGATAACACCAACGGAAGGCACGCCGTTACTTTGGAATTTTTATTCCAAAAAAAAATCCTTTTTCTATGTGGTACAATATACCGTATATGAAATAACAGGTCGTGATATTAGTTTGGTAAGGCGAAGCTCTTACACTAATTTTTCATAGCGCCTAAGGGTATGCACAAAAGGGTGGTCTTCGGTTTTGTAGGCTTTACCAACTTTTTTCGCTTCATTTGGTTGTTACAATTCCCAACCAATTCTAGCGTTGAAGACATGGTATGGCTATTGCAATTCCGGAGTTCTTTAGCAAAGTCTGCTGATGATAGAACTTGGTAGTTCTTGAAATAGCTATACAATTTGTTTTGCCTTTGAAATAATCTTCTTTTAGAAGATTGACCTCGAGCCGGCTAAACTGCAAGGTTTGATTTAAATTTCAATAGGTCGTAATCTAACCAGATATTTTACATTGCATTACACAGGATCACATATTATGACAAAGTGTAAAACGCTTAACTTATACTTAGCTTTCGTCCATCACGTCAGGACTACAAAAATGCGTTGGAATTAAAAAAATTGATGTAAGTAAGTCGTCTCGCCGACTTAGGTATACCAAATACCAGTAAAACAAATATTTCAAATTTATAATAACAAATGCATTTACGTTCTTTTTTCAAAAATTCCGATTAGAAGCATATCTCAGTATCTCGCTCACGCAAGCTTACGAGCCCCCACCAGCCAACGGCCCGAAAAAATGTTTATATGCATAACTTGGCTATTTTTAGTCCGATTTTGATCAAATGGTGTTTTGCTGGGTATTAGTATCATATTCAAGTGTGCCAAATTTGATTACAAAAGGTAAAAAATTACGTGAGATAATCGAGTTTTCCCAAATTACGCGGGCGGAAAGGGGCGTGGCAAAATCTTTGCATATACAAAATATGCGCATTTATTAAGCAAATACACATTTCAAATTTGGTGTCTTTAGCTATTATAGTCTTTAAGAAAATCAAATTTGTTTAAATTTCGTGGGCGGAAAGGGGCGTGGAAAAAATTTGAAATAAACTCGATCACTCTACATACTACATGAGCCTACATACCAATTTTGGTGGCTCTATCTCTTATAGTCTCCGAGATCTAGGCGTTCATACGGACGGACAGACAGACGGATGAATAGACGGACAGACGGACATGGCTAGATCGACTGTTGATCCCGATCAAGAATATATATACTTTATGGGGTCGGAAAAGCTTCCTTCTGCCTGTTACATACATTTTGCCGACTTTAATATACCATTTCCCCCTATGGGTGTATGGTATAAAAATACAAAAACGGGTCAATTTGGCCTCCCTGAATAGAGTAAAAGTTGACGGTTTGATCGATACGGGCTCGGATGTCACTGTTGTAAAGTTTTTAGATTGATCTAAAGGAAAGTTGTTTGAAGTGAAGAAGCTTTTTCGAGACAGAGGTCGTCGTAGATCAGCTAAAGACGCATCAAAAATTTTTGGTTGTAGAGAGCAACAGTATGGACTGTGACGTTACAATTGGCACAATGTTTTTGACATCTCATATAGTTATTCGGCTCCTCCGCAAAATCAAAAGCAGGTTGAAGCGTTGATACAGGATAGCTATCAGCCGAATGATGCAGAAAAGGTACAATGCCCTATTGAGCTAAAAATTGTACCAGATGGCGCAATAATCCCATTCAGGCAATCACCATGTGCCCATAGAGAAATTTAGCATATCATATACAGCGTTTGTTACTAGACTTACAAGCCTTCGATTGTACGAGTTTAATTGAGCGCAATTTGGATTTCGTAATTCTCCTGCTCATTCATACGTTTCGTTAACCACATATTTCAGGATCTGATTAATAAGAATATAATGCAATTATACATATATGGATGATATTATAGTATCATCAAAACAAAGTATGATTTGAAAATAAAATGGGAAAAATTTAGTTTTTTGCAAAAACGCAGAAGCTTTCTAGGTCACGAAATTGAAGATGGAAAGATTTGGCCCGGTAAAGATAAGACGATGGCCATCAGTTGTTTCGGAATACCCACAAATGTCAAATCTATTCAGGCATTTCTTGGTTTAACCGGTTTCCTAACAAAGTTTATTCCTCAGTTTGCGCAGATAGCACGACCCGACCAAGTTGCTGAAAAAAGAAAAAGAAAAAAAAAAAAAGAAGAGCTTCAAGCGTTGCAGCAATTGAAGATGCCGATAATAAGTGAACCGGTGTTACACCTCTATTCTCGCGAGGTACCAACCGGTTTTGGAGCGGTATTACTTTAGCTATTTGACAACAATTTGCATCCGATCTATTTTTGGAGTAAGAAAGCATCTGAAGCAGATTCGACAAAGCTGGGCATTCCAAGGGAAGTAGCGCGTTAAGATGCAGCACGTGGACTGTTTAAGTTGTTACCCGCAGTCGTGCTTAGTAGTAAAAAATGAAGCGCGTTTAAAGAAGGCACAGCAGCCAGATGATCATATTATTGCAATTATGGAGATACGAAAGCAGCAACAACCTAAGAACTTCAACGTGAAAGGTGGTTTATTATTCAAAGAAGTTAAAGTTGATGAGTTATTGGTAGTCCCAAGGCTAATGGAACGTTAAATAATACAACGATCGTAAGAGGTTGGACATTTTTCGACGCGCAAGACAATGCACGCTATCCAACAACAGTACTGTATATCGCATTTGGAAAGTAACGTATCAACATTGATTGCAAACTGCCTAAAATGTATAGTTCATAATAAATAGAATATTTGCATTGTAAAATCAAAGGAGACACATCGCTGTATACTTTACATTTGGATCATTTAGGACCCATGGACAGCACCTCCAAGCAGTACAAATTCTTTTTGGCAACGGTAAATGGTTTTTCAAAATTCGTATGGCTTTTTCCAACAAATTCCACAGGCTTATCCTGTAAGAAGTAGTTAAAATGCTCAAAGAATGGACAGACATTTTGGGATTTCCCGAGAGGATCATAAGTGACAGAGGGGTGGCCTTCACATCAAACGCTTTTCAAGAATTCCTTCAATCAAATGATGTAGAGCATGTACTGTCAAGCAGAGAAGTAGCAAGGTCCAATGGCCAAGTCGAACGGGTTAACCGTTGTATCCTGTCTATTATCGGAAAAATCTCAGCAGAAGAGCCCACGAAATGGTATAAGGGTGTTTCGGAAGTACAGAAGGCGATTAACACAACGATGCATTCCTCAACGAAAATGTCACCGTTTGAAGTCCTGTTTGGAACGCGAATGCGTAACAATATAGATGACCGTTTGCTGGATATATTACAGGAGGAACAAGTAGATCAGTTCAATGACGAGCGGCAAAAGCTGCGAAAAGAGGCTAGGATTAATATAGAGAAGGCGCAGGCGACTTACAAGCGGAACTATGATAAGAACAGAAAAGGCGAAGCAACTTACCAAGTTGGCGATATGGTAGCTATAAAGAGAACGCAGTTTATAGCGGGCCGTAAACTAGCAAGTCAGTTTTTGGGACCGTATGAAGTAATCAAAGGTAAGCGCAACGGCCGGTATGATGTAAAGAAAGCGACCAATAGTGAAGGGCCAATTATGACAACTACGAGCGTGGACTATATGAGGCTTTGGCGATATGTGGCTGAGAATGACGAGTTGTTGTCTTCTGAGTCAGAAGACGATTATCAGAAGGGCCGAGTGTAAAGAATTGCTCTTAGATTACCACTATTATTGAGAGAGAGACGTGTAGCAGCTGAGAGTGAGTAGCACCTTCGTGAAAAGAGAGTTGAGGAGTAGACTTCGTCGAAAACGGGCGCAAAAAAAATTAAATTATTAACATTGAAGAATGTATTACATAATATTATGAACAATAAACTACTTTAAATATAATATTAACCTCATATATATGTATACAGCTGTGTTCACGAAAATAGCAGTGGCCTAAAGCTTTGACTTTAAAGTTGATAAATCATATTGAAAAGACCATAAATGCACCAATATTTCATAAATTCGTAATCTATATTTATATATAATAAAATTAGTACCAATTTGGACTAAGCAAAAAGTCTCTCATTTTCAGAAATAATAGTAAATAGTAAAATAAGGGCATTATGAGCTGTTCATAAAAATAGCAGTGACAACTAAGAATTAAAATCTGTCGATTCCAAATTATTTGAAACTTTAAATGCAGGTCACATTTGTTCTTAGGACTTAATACTTATTGTTAGTCCTGAGCCAATTATTGACACTAGTGGGTTGTCTCCTGGGCCGCACTGAATCCATCAATGCTCAACTGGGATCTGTTGCCATGTTTCTTGGATAACTTGTTATGTTCAGCTTTATTGGACAGTTTTTTTGTTTGTGCGCTTCTCTGAATGTTTCCCCGGAGGATGAGGTGGCCCTGGCATTACATAGATTCCTTCGAATTGAAAACAACCTTTTCGATCTTGTTTTGGGTCGATTTGACCGATGATATGTTCATTTTATGGACATATTCCATATGATATAGCAGAGCTAAACCTTCTTTTATGATGTCCATAAAGATATTTCGATTCGTATTCTCATGAATCTTATGAATTGAACCAAGTCGTTTATATGAAAAACAAGCCCAAATCATGTCATATTGCTTAGCCGTTTTAGCGGGTCCTTTGGGTGGTATTCCGTATATAAAAGCTTCTGCTCTCTGACGTGACGGTCGTGTTTTTGCATAGCTCCTGAGTTTTTATTAATATATATTGTTTTCTCTCAATTTTTAATTGTGCTTAGTTGGTTACGCTTTCGCCGGTGTGTTTTGCTTGACACTCTTGTGTTTTATTTGCATACTTTACCAAACTAATTACTTTTTTTCGTGATTAGTGTTTGGTGCATTTAATTTTTTTTATTTTTTTCTGTTTTTTTATACCCTTGCAGAGGGTATTATAAAATTGGTCAGATGTTTGTAACGCACAGAAGGAGACGTTTCCGACCCCAGAAAATATATATATTCTTGATCAGCTTGAGAAGCTGAGTCGATATAGCCATGTCCGTCTGTCCGACTGTCTGTGCGTACGCGTTTTACTCAGCCATCTTAAGAGATATCGGGTTGAAATTTTGAAATTTTTTGGGGACTCTTTATTACCTGTGTGAGATAAAGTATGAAAACTGTGAGGATCGGACTACTATATCATATAGCTCTAGAACAAACATTTTTGCAAAAATTGGAGTATCCCCATGAAATTTACCAATATAATAGAATTTGACATAAAACCTCAGATTCCAAAATCTGATCGGATAAATAGAACACAAGTTACAGTCAGTAGAAATCGGTTCAAGCGCTGCCGGCATCGCTGCCTACTACGTCATCATCAAATCAACAGAGCACATGTATACACACACACAGACGAACTGTATGTATGTGTATGCGTGTTGTGCTTTGCTTACGGAATGATGAAAGAAGAAGAAAAGTTTGTAGTAAAAAGAGAAATAATTTGAATGTTTTGTTTGTGTGTTGATAAATTGAGTTACAGGGAAAGAAATTTCAAAATGTAAAAAAATTATTGCCAAGGATTGCAAGGGTATATAAACTTCGGCATTGCCGAAGTTAGATTCTTTGATATTTGTTTTTAAATATATCTGACGAAAGTTAAATCGTTTCATTGGTTTTTATAGTTTGAACAGACATTTTAAGTTCAACTTGACAAACATGTGTCTAGTCATGTTCGCCACTGTATAATTATATTAAATATATTACATCAATTATCCTAAACTTTTTACTTTTGTTTGATTAAAGATACCTCGGATACTTTTATGGAGGACATTTTAAACACTTGCAAAAAAGGAGAAATAGCTAAGTCGGCGATAAAAATGACAAATGAAATTAAAGTCGAAGCTGTTAATATTCCACTTTTATGTAGTAATGAAACAAATTGTACACCTAAAGAAGTTAAAAAACACGAAGAACTTGATAAATCCACTGGAAAAGCGGAGTTATCACCAGCGTTTAAAACAAATATGGATTCAAATCAGTTGTTATTGGCTGTCAAGGATTTGACTATTGACGAGCCGCCGGTTTGTTACACGATTATTAATTCAAATTCTCCCCCACCTTCACCACCGGATTGCCCTCCACAAAAGTTATCGAGAGACCAACTTTTGCCACCAACACCTTCGGTTCATTTGGAAAACAAAAAAAATGCATTCAGCCCACAATTACAAGAGTTTTGTTTAAAACATCCAATAGCGGTTGTGCGGGGATTGGCAGGAGCTTTGAAACTTGATTTGGGACTCTTCTCAACAAAAACTTTGGTAGAGGCCAATCCTGACCACAGTGTTGAAGTCAGAACTCAAGTACATCAGTCACCAGATGAAAATTGGGATTTATCTCAGGCAAAACGAGTTTGGGCTTGCATATCACATCGATCACATACAACGATTGCAAAATATGGGCAATATCAAGCTTCAAGTTTTCAAGACAGTCTAAAGGTGCAATTTTAAATGTTTATTACTAATTTATTGATCATAATTCAAAATATATAATATATTTTTTTACAGGAGGAAGGAGATAAAGGTTTTGCTGGTTCACAAGTTTTATCAGATTCTGATTCTAAAGATTCAATTTCAAATTCTATCATAAGCTTAAATCGAAAAAGATCAAAAACCAGCAGTAAAATGTTGAGGTAAAGAAAATTTTTTAAATTAGATATTTTTAAAAATTTTTTTGTGTTTATTTAAAATGGATCTCATTCTTCTCTTTATTATGTTGCACCATTAAGGGGGGTTTCTACCTTGTTGGGCCGTAAAGTTGCTTTTTAGTAAGAATTTTTTTTCGGGAAAAGTATAATAGATCAACGAATGAAATTTGCCACAGTTGTTGGAAAAACTTAGTTCTATGTAAAAAATTTTTTTTTCGTCGATCCGTGTAAAGGGGGTGGTGGGGTGAATTTTACACTGGCGTCCCCATTTTGTCCTTATGGAAGTCCTACCGTTCGCAAATAAAGTCTGAATCCAAAAATGAAATTTTTTTCTTAATCTAGACACTTTTTCGCAGCGCTGGTAGTAGAATTGGGATAAAAGGATGAAAAATGAAAAAGTTATGAGTTTTTTTAGGAAAAAATTTTAATTTTGCCGATTTTTCGTTACTATTTAATTTTTTAAATTAACAGTTTTTAATATTTTTTTCCAATTCTACTACCAGCGCTGAACAATATCCTAAAGAACATGTGTAAAAAATTTCATAGCGATTGGTTCATTTTTGCGCCCTGTAGGACTTCCATGAGCTCCAAAAACGTTGTTTTGAGATAAAGGCGTTTGAAAATTTGCAGTGCGGCCCAGCGCGCTTGAGACTGCTCCACTTAACGACCAATAACTTTCGTAATTTTTCTGATTTAAACTTAAAATTTTTACACAGTATTCTTGAAACATAGATCTATCCGAAAATGTAAAAAAAAAAATATCACATTTTTTTATAAGACAAGGTAGAAACCCCCCTTAAATTAACAATTTCAAAAAAATTTTGACAGGATCATACACAAACTAATATAATCATAACTATTATCATTAGATCCATTATATGATATTTCGTATTAGTTTCTTAAGGGTTTGTACTTAATGCGAAAAATGATGAGAGAAATGATTCATGCTCAAAAAATTAAGTAAGTAAGTCGTCTCGCCGACTTACATATGTATACCATACACCAGTAAAACAAATATTTCAAATTTGTAATAACAAATGCATTTGCCTATTTTAAAAAAATTCTGTTCTCATGCTTTTTACAAGCATCTCTTAGTATCTCGCTCACTCATGCATATGAGCACCCCTTACCCGCGTCCTCACCCGCCAACGACCAACTCCGGTCTTATGGAAAAACGTTTATACGCATAACTTAGCTATTTTTAGGCCGATTTTGATCAAATTTGGTATTTTGCTGGGTATTAGTATCAAATTTAAGTGTGCCAAATTGGATTCCACAAGGTAAAAAATGACGGGAGATAAAATTATTATAAAATTGGTGAGATGTTTGTAACGCACAGAAGGAGACGTTTCCGACCCCAGTATATATATTCTTGATCAGCAAGAGAAGCTGAGTCGATTTAGTCATGTCCGTCTGGCCGTCGCTGCGTATGCGTTTTACTCAGCCATCTTAAAAGCTATCGGGATGAAATGGAGGCTTCTTATTACCCGGGTAAGATAAAGTATGAAAATCATCGGGATCGGACTACTATACCATATAGCTCTAGAACAAACATACTATATCATATAGCTCTAGAACAAACATTTTTGCAAAAATTGGAGTATCCCCATGAAATTTACCAATATTGGATATAAAATCTCAGATCTTAAAATTTGACTCTGATTAGATAAATAGAACACAAGTTACAGTCAAAGATATTTGATCATTTTCATAATACGACAACTAATGCTGTTGATGTGTGAAATTTACTTTTGTTATCAGATTAAATATAATAAAGAACTGCAAGGGTGTACAACCTTCGTCAAAGCCCAAGTTAGCTTCTTTGATATTTTTTGTAGTGATATACATACATCATAAATATATGAAATATGTACATACATTTTTTCAAAACCATGAAAACATTCTAAAATTATGCTTTTGTCCAAAAATATACCAACTTTAAATCAATTTGAAAGAAACAAACCAAATAAAATTTTTGGAAAACTACTCTCTCATCTCATCTCATCATGAACTTTGATCCCTGTACATACAGCTAAAATCTAGCTGCTGCCACAAGCTCAGGCTTACCCACAGACAAACGAGAAAATTTGGAATAGTCATGGCCGTTGAAGCCAGTACATTTTAAGTGTATAAGATTATCGTGTAGCCAACAAGATATTGATCTATACTGATCATCAAAACGATCAGCATGCTTGCAAGTAGGTAGACAACAAGCCTTTGAAAAACGAAGAGAAACACAAGGCAAAAATATATGAAAAAACAACACAATGATAATTACGATAAAAAAACAAGATAAAGTGTAAAAACATTTATAAGCCAAGCTTAGAGAGGCAACGTTATTAATTACGCGAGACAGAACCTAAGCACAGAAAGAAAAATAAAACACTAGCACTGATGGTATGATCATGGCGATGAGGGCAGCAACTGCAGAAACAATTATGCGAGAGAAAAAAATATGCACCAAACATTAATCTCGAAAAAATAACTAATTAATTAATAAAGCACAAGGGTATCAAACAAAAAACACCGGCGAAAGCGTAAACAAATTAAGCACAATTAAAAATTTAGAGAAACAATAAATATTGATCAAAACTCAGGAGCTATGAAAAACACTACCGTCACGTCAGACAGCAGAAGCTCATATATGGAACTTTTTCGGTTTTCCTATGCCATATTTACACCCATGTTACAAATCTAAGTCAAAAAACTATATCTATAAAAAGAAATATGTGAAAAATTTTGAAATCTTTGATAGCATCTACTGCACTGCTATTTTCGGGAATTTTCTTGAAAACACATGTCTCTAGATATTTTAACTTATATTAAAAATTGCGAACAAACTAGCCAAAACAATTAAACATAATCAATCACCCCAGGCAATAACACTAACACCAGCAAACAGTTTTGACACGATAATAGGAGATACAATTGGACCATTATCTAGAACAATAAACGGTAATGAATAGGCAGTTAATATTTGTTTGTGACTTCTCTAAATACCTAGTGTCCATACCTATCCTAAACAAGAGCGCAAAAATGGTCTCAGAAACGATATTTCAGAAATTCTGTTTAATGGATCAGTAAAAACAGTTTTGACAGACATGGGGATACAATAAGTGAATTCCATTCCAACCGAGCTTTTACAAAGCGGATACTGGCAGGTGCTGATGGACGAACCCTTCCGACCTAAGATAGCTTTCACCTGCGACGCCGCACTTTTGGCGTTCAATGGTGATGCCAGCGACCTCGGAAAAGTGCGCGATTGGCTGGACAAGGCTGAACGACCTCCTAAAACGACGTTATGTGACGAGACCACTGACGATAGGGCCCTGTGCCATCGTTATCCGTTGATGGAGGTGATTACCATACAGAACGCGGCAAATATACCGGTAGCTCTAGTGGCACGAACTTTGCAAAAACTATAATATAATCAAACTTAACTCTACTGCACACCATCATCAAACTCTTGGAAAAATAGAAAGCAATAGAACTTTCAATGAGTATAAATATTAGGACAAAAACGTGCAGTGCTTAGTACGAAAAAGTGGCCCATATGACGCCCGCGCCTGTTATTAATGACCTTAAGTAAAGTTAGTGGTACAACCTCTACCCACTCCGACCTAAGGTCAAAAGCGTATTATATATACAAACATAAATTAAACTAAAGAAATAGAAAATATTAAAAGTAATAAGAGATTAGGTTATAAAAACGAATAGGGAAGGTTAAAATAAAGATGACTACAATTAATTACCAGCGAGGAAGACAAGAGCGCAGTTTTTATAACCGGAATCGATGTTTCCGAACCAATAACGTCGCAAAGTCTGTTGTAGTACATAGGCTACATAGTATAAGGAAAGGTTCATGTAAAGTTAGTAAAGCAGGCAGAAAGTGTAATCGATGTGTAATTGCGGGTCCTTCTAAATGGAACAGAAATTATTTTGTAGAAATTTTAACCCATTTTGATAAACCTCATATTGAGGACACCAAACACAAGATCCATACTCTAATATGGGGCGTACTAAAGAAGTATAAAGTATTTTGGTAGTGTATGCATCTCGCTTTATAAAGCCAAGATCACTTTTAGCTCTACTAACAGTAATTCGCAAATCTTTAACAACCAAAGAAGTATTATAATTTCTTTCTAACGGAAAATTATTTAAAGAGTAACTGACTTAGACCAGTTTGGTTACAACAGATAATCTCTACACCACCCCTCAAAAGCGTTCAGGTCTGTTTAAGAGGAGTGGCATGATAGATAGTCTCTGATGGGATTAGCAAATTTTACATCATCGGCATACATAAGAACTGTGGAATTTGAGCCAAAGTGACACCTCTGTGGGACTCCCGATTCAACACAAATGAACTTAAAAATATCAAAGAAGCTAACTTCGGCAATGCCGAAGTTTATATACCCTTGCAGTCCTTGGCAATAATTTTTTTACATTTTGAAATTTCTTTCCTTGCAACTCAATTCATCAACACACAAACAAAACATTCAAATTATTTCTCTTTTTACTACAAATTTTTAAGCAAAGCACAACACGCATACACATACATACATACGTGTAGCGCTACGTCTGTGTGTGCGTATGCATGTGCTCTGTTTGATTTGCTGATGACGTAGAACCGATTTGTATTGACTGTAACTTGTATTCTACTTATCCGATCAAAGTCAAATTTTGGGATCTGAGATTTTATATCAAATTCTATTATATTGGTAAGTTTCATGGGGATACTCCAATTTTTGCAAAAATTTTTGTTCTAAAGCTATATGATATAGTAGTCCGATCCTGACAATTTTCATACTTTATCATCTCCCGGCTAAAAGTAGCTCAAATATGAAATTTCATTCCGATAGCTCTTAAGATGCCAGCGTGAAGTTGATTTGCACAGACGGACGGACGGACGGACAGACGGACATGGCTATATCGACTCAGCTTCTCATGCTGTTCAAGAATATATATACTTTATGGGGTCGGAAACGTCTCTTTCTGTGCGTTACAAACATCTGACCAATTTTATAATACCCTCTACAAGGGTATAATAAAAGGAGAGGACCAAAAAAGAATCCTCTACCTCCTATTGTTCTATCGTCAAATCCAAGCAAGCAGGGCATCCGGGAAGCCAACCAAATTCAACTTATCTAATAGTAAGGCATGGTTTACCGAATCGATAGACTTACTGAAATCCGTATATATGACATCAGTTTGCCTTTGTTATGTAAAGCCTTGGATCACAAAGGACGTAAACTGTAAAAAGTTAGTTTTGTGTCGATCTATTTCTTACATATCCATGCTGGTATGGCGAAAAATATATTTACATATATTCTTTAGTTTTCTCAAACAGTTTAGGTATTGCTGACAATTTACAAATAGTGTAATGCAGGGGTTGCATCAGATCATCGATTGTACTGGTTTGAGCGATTGAGCCATATTTTATTCACTTTTCGTTTTTCGAAGTGTACACACATACATTGACCATTTGCGTTGGCTCTCTTTATGCCTACCCCTGGTTTAGTGACGTCGAATTTATTGCCACTTTTGTAATTCATTCAATTCAAACGCCGCCGCGTACAGACGTGTTTTTTTAATGCACTCCGCAAAAATTTAGTGTAAAAAATAAAAAGACCGCATTTGCAAAAATTGTGTAGGGCTCTCAGTCGCCTCAGAGACGCCTATTTACAATCATATTGCTATTAGTTTGTTCTAATAGCAATAAATACTAAGTTGCAACAACAAAGTGAGTACTTTTTTTTTTGGAAAAGCCATGTCCACCAATTCGGGCCCAAGCTCTCTCGATCCCCACCAGCAACAGCTACAAGAACTACTTGTACAACAACAACGTGAGCGTCGTCTCTCCGTCCAACGCAACAACGCGTACTTTTCGGTGGTGTCGCCGACCCCACTGAATGCTACCGTAAGCAATAACACCGAAAGTGCAAGCCACTTAGCAACAGCAAGCCACAACAGCAATTTACCGTGGAGAGAGCAGTGTGCTTCTCCATCAATATCGATAACTGGGTCACCGATTGCACCGACCAGCACCGTCAGCTCGTTGACAGCAACTACTCCAACGTCTGCAGAAGTATTGACCTGCCTCAAGCCGTCATCGACAAGTCGCCCAGAGTCAGCCACGACAAGAAACCCAACGCCTTCTGTCCAAACTGGAATGGATAGATATATTAAAATAACTAAGCGGAAGCTAAGCCCGCAAAAGAAAAAAAGTGGCATTACGCCGAAAATAACCAAAACTAATGAACGAGCAGCACTTCTAAGCGGAAATCGTTTAAAAATTCTTGCCGATCAGCAAGACGATCAAGCCGGCGCTGTGGATAAAGTTAAATCGGCTAGACCACCCCCTCTATACATCCGTGGAGCCAACTGCAGCGCCCTGATTTCGAAGCTAGTAGAAACAGTAGGGGCAAATAACTTTGTTGTAACCCCTCTCAACAGGGGTGACATAAAAGAAATTAAATGTCAAACCCAAACTGAGGACAATTTCCGCATCATCGAAAAGTACCTCCGTAATGCTAACATAAACTTCTATACCTACCAACAAAAAAGGAGTAAAGGGCTCCAGGTTGTGTTAAAGGGGATCGAGCCATCGGTCCCACCTCAAGAAATAGCAGACGCATTGGCCGAAAAAGGGTTTGCGGTTAAGTCCGTTGTCAACATCATCAACAGGAATAAAGTCGCACAGCCGCTCTTTAAAATCGAGCTCCAACCAGATGCAAAGCGGTCGAAGCCAAATGAAGTGCATCCAATCTACAACCTTCAGCTCCTATTGCACAGAAGAATCACCGTAGAGGAGCCCCATAAGAGATACCAACCACCTCAGTGTAAAAACTGCCAGGAATACAACCACACCTCTAACAATTGCAATATTAGGTCAGTGTGTGTTGGCTGCGGCGAACATCATAAAGATGGCATTTGCACCAAGGACAGAAACAACGTCGCACTAAGACTATGCAATAACTGTGGAGGGAACCACACAGCCAACTACAGGGGATGTCCTGTCTTCAAGGATCTTAAATCGCACCTAAACGGGCGAAAACCCCCAGTACCGGAGGCATTCTTCGCCAAGGCTGTTAGATCATCTAACATGCCTGCTACAACCAATCCTAGTGTATCCTTCGCTAGTGTACTCCGAACTGGACAGACGGAGCCCGCGAAAGAGACCCCGTCACAATAAATATTGATCAAAACTCAGGAGCTATGAAAAACACTACCGTCACGTCAGAGATATGAAACATAAAAACAAAAAAAAAAAAAAACAAATAAAATGTACGTTTTTTTGCGGGTCAAGGTCTTAAGAGATAAACACAAGCAAGGGTTGTGACTGTCACCACATTTCTGCTGGGATGCCATGTACGACGGCATTTTGCGGATTCCTCCACCATCCATTGGCTACGCAGATTATGTATCGTTGATGGTTGTCGCCAAGGAACTCGTGTAAGCTGAAGCGACACGCAATTGTCAAAATTACGGACTGACTCCACTCAGCCTTGATGACTGTGCTTAAAGCGGAAGCAGTTCTCATCAGCAGTAGGAAGAGAGTGGAAGTTGTCAGCATAGATTGGCTATACGGTACCTTGGCGTATGGATGGACACGCGTGTATGTTGGAACACGTGCACACCAAGGCGTGGAACGCTGGGCAGGGCAGGGATAAGTCCGAATTGATTTACGGGGCACGGATGCTTCAGACACTATCTTCACCGATTTCGGCATGAGCAGAAACTTAACTTGGTTTTTGGTTTTTTTATACCTTTGCAAAATGGGTATATTAATTATGGTCAGAAGTGTGCAACGCATTTCTATGCGGAAGCATCTCCGACCATATATATAAAAAATATACATTCTTGATCAGCATGACGAGACGAGTTCAAATAGCCATGTCCGTCCGTCTGGATCAGCGCAAACTCCTAGACTGTAAGAGCTACAGAGCTAAAATTTTGCACGTTGGCTTGTATATACTGCACAGTTTGTATATCTCGGATTCAGCCGGATCGGACCACTATATCATATAGCTCCCATACAAACGGTAAAGTCACGGACAGTGGCTTTCCTTAATAACTTCGTTATTTTTTGAGCTATTGTGATGAGTTATTACACCTATAAGCGACTGTGCCAAATTTCATTAAGATCGAGTGCCTATATCATATACAAAGCTCCCATAGGAACGATCGGTCAAAAACAGTGCCGATCTTTCGAACACATTACTTTTTTTTAGATAAAACGTTTTTCCATTTCGATGGCTATAAGTGAGGCTCTTTCCCTTATCTATCAAAATCTAAAAACGTTTTATCTAAAAAGGCTAATATTTGCGAAAGAACGAAACCTTTAAATGCAGGTCACCTTTGGTTCTTAGGACTTAATACTTATTGTTAGCCCTGAGCCAATTATTGACACTAGTGGGTTTTCTCCTGGGCCGCACTGAATCCATCAATGCTCAACTGGGATCTGTTGCCATGTTTCTTGGATAACTTCCCAATGTTAAGCTTTATTGGTCAGTTTTTTTTGTTTGTGACGCTTCTCTGAATGTTTCCCCATATATTTTTAATGGGTTTAGACCCTGCACCACCAAACAAGACTACTTTGCGGACGTCTGTCCCGAGAATATTACGCTACTTTGCTATGTGAAGATTCATATGGAATTTTTTCGTCACTTTTTTCGTTTTTTTTTTTTTTGATAATCTAGCAGAGACCATCTTTGCAGAGCTTTCAACTAAAATTTTGATTTTTTTTTAAGTTTTGCCTTGTTTTTCAAGGCTTAGGATCCTTCTTCTCGGTAGAGTATTGCGATCCTCTTCCGACCAAGATGCGTTAGTTGATGCAAATAATTACAACAACGCTCTAGAGGAAGACGGACGTGTTTTTTTAAGCTCCCGCGTTTTTAACTGAGTATTATTTTGTTGTATCGGCATTGCGATCGAAATTTAAATTATATTATTAAATCTAACTTGCACCGTACCTCTCGTTGTGTTTTTGTGTGTTTGTGTTAATAATTTATATTACATATTTATATATATTCTTGATCAGCACGACGAGACGAGTTCAAATAGCCATGTCCGCCCGTCCGTCCGTCCGTCTGTCCGTCAGTCTGTCCGTCCGTCTGTCCGTTCGTCTGAATCGATGCGAACTCCTCCTAGACCGTTAAAGCTACAGAGCTGAAATTTTGCACTTAGTCTTGTATATACTGCAGGGTTTGTATATCTCAGATTCAGCCGGATCGGACCACTACATCATATAGCTCCCATACAAACGGCAAAGTCACTAACAGTGACTTTTCTGAATAACTTCGCTATTTTCTGAGCTATCGTCATGAAATAATATTGGTGAGTTTAGTGCACCTATAAACAACTGTGCCAAATTTGATCAAGATCGGGTGACTATATCATATACTTCCCATAGGAACGATCCGTCGAAAACAGTGACTTTTGTCAATAACTTCGTTACTTTTAATGCGATTGCTTTCAAATTAAACATTTGATAGTTAAATATACCTGTTAATGACTGTGCCGAATTTGGTAAAGATCGGGGAACTATATCATATAGCTCCCATAGAAACGATCGGTGGAAAACAGTGACTTTCATCAAAAAGTTCGTTATATCCTATGCTAAGATTGAAGGCCGTTCTTTCGCAAACATTGGACTTTTCGGATAAAACGTTTTTACACTTTGATGGCTATGGGTAAAGAAAGAGTTACCAAAACAGTTGCAAGGGTATACAAACTTCGACGCGGTCGAAGTTAACCACGGCCCTCTGGTTTTTTATCGTTTTCGTTTCACTCTTCGCCGTTATTTGCGCTCATATTGCAGTCTGTTGTGTGTCTGTAATATAGACTTTATATCTCTTAATCAGTGCTCTTTTTTTCGTTTACCCATGTGTACCCTCTATATCTCTCTTTCCTATTATTTCTGGATCTCAGAGTGAGTTATATATTTTAATACCAAAACATTCCCAATAATTCTTATTACCTCATATTGCCTGTTTGTTCGGTTAAAAATTGTTTGCTGCCCGCCCCACCCCTGAATAGTTTTATTTACTGTTGGTTATGTAAAACTACAGGGATCTTTTAGATCAAAAATATCAAAGAAGCTAACTTCGGCAATGGCAAAGTTTATATACCCTTGCAGTCCTTGGCAATAATTTTTTTACATTTTGAAATTTCTTTCCTTGCAACTCAATTCATCAACACACAAACAAAACATTCAAATTATTTCTCTTTTTACTAGAATTTTTAAGCAAAGCACAACACGCATACACATACATACATACGTGTAGCGCTGCGTCTGTGTGTGCGTATGCATGTGCGCTATTTGATTTGCTGATGACGTAGAACCGATTTGTATTGACTGTAACTTGTGTTCTATTTATCCGATCAAACTCAAATTTTGGGATCTGAGATTTTATATCAAATTCTATTATACTGGTAAATTACATGGGGATACTCCAATTTTTGCAAAATTTTTGTTCTAGAGCTATATGATACAGTAGTCCGATCCTGACAATTTTCATACTTTATTATCTCCCGACTAAAAGTAGCTCAAATATGAAATTTCATTCCGATAGCTTTTAAGATGCCAGCGTGAAGTTGATTTGCACAGACGGACGGACGGACGGACGGACGGACGGACGGGCGAACGGACGGACGGACAGACGGACATGGCTATATCGACTCAGCTTCTCATGCTGATCAACAATATATATACTTTATGGGATCGGAAACGTCTCCTTCTGTGCGTTACAAACATCTGACCAATTTTATAATACCCTCTGCAAGGGTATAAAAAGGGTGTTAAATGTGGATGTGAGTCATGCCGGATCGTGGAAGATGAAATGGAACTTTTCATGCGGTAAACAAAGAAAAACCTGATGAGTCTGTCCGCCAGTTTTCTTAGACTCTTGCAAGAGTTTAAAGCTGTCAAGTCTCAGTTTAGTAGTTTAACACTACTGACTGAGTCTCGAAAGTGTAAGAAGGCGGAAGAACAGACTTCTGATTTTGTCCTTGCGTTTGCCGGTCTCCACATCTATGTATGTATATCGGTTCCGACCCCTTCTCAACCAATGCAAACTCCAATTCCGCAGACGATGTGTGTAGTGTCCGTTTTATCTGTGCAAGAATCTACACCCATGCACTTTGCCGACAGGGATTCTAGCAATAGTAATGTCGGTGTGTCACTTGTTGCAACTGATGCTACAATTAATGCGGTAGCTAATGCAATACCTGGAACGCCGAAACCATTGGTGGGAGTGCCACCTAAAAAACACATTTTTGTTTCGATGCTACACCGGATGATGTCATGGGCCACATTCGGGCTAAACTGAATGTCTTAACTTACTAAACTCTTTGTAGACTGTCCTTTGATTTTGACCTAATTGTCTTCACTGAGACATGGTTAAAACCTGACGTTTTTGACGCCGAGGTTTTACCCTCTAATTTCAATACTTTTAGACGTGTTCGTACTGATCGAAGAGGTGGTGGAGTTCTTATTGCTGTAGATTCCGCCCTATCATCGGGTCTGATAACAATACCAGTCTCAAGTAGTATCGAATTTATATGCGTTAAAGTATCCTTTACTCGTTTTTCCATTTTTGTTACGTGTTCTTAAATTCCGCCCCAATCGGAATGGCCAACCTACTACTACACTAAGAATCTATTATATCTATACTTGAACTACTTTCTGACAGAGACTCTTTAATTGTCCTTGGGGACTTAAAGCTGCCCACTATAACTTGGTCAACACTTAATGGTAGCAAAACGTTGCTACTCTCTGGGTGTCACGATTTTATTGATGGTCTGCTTGAGCTTTCGCTGGCCCAGCTAAATTCGATTTCTAATACGTCTGGCAGATTTCTGGATCTGATTTTTACTTCTGATCCTAGTTCTTGTAAAGTATCTAGAACTAGTCCAATGGTGTTACCAGAGGATAGTTTTCATCCAACTTTAGAGTTATCTATTGAGTTTCCCAGCCGCGAGCCCATCCCCGAGTGTGATCCTACGGTACGCACCCGAAGTGTTTCGGAAGACTGACTTTGTCGCACTAAACAATGCCTTTCTTAATAGCGATTGGACTAATTTATACACATGCACTGTGGGCCAAAATCCAGATTTTGTGGCATTAACCTAAAAATTTTGTTGAAACAAAATCGTACTTAAACAATTTCTTGTTGGACAGAATACTTTGAATATATCGAATATAAAAATATTTTTGTTTTTACCGCACCCCTGAAATTTTGGCACGCTTTTAAAGTCAGGTGTTTAGTCAGCTGTTCGCTCTGCCAACAAAAGCGGGAAATTGTAGGCACTTTGAGCCAGTGTAAAAAATGAACAAACTAACTTTAAAATAACTTTTGTAATGTAATAATATTAATCAAGGTATGTAGAATGTAAATATTGCACGAAATTTTAATTTGTATATGTTAATTGTTTTTTTTTTGTGTAATGATTGTTTATGTCCTAAAATAAAGAAAAGATAACTCATGTGTGCGTCTTTTGTGGAGTGGAAACTAACTTTCTGTGAATTTCTGCGAAATTGTAATTATAGTAAATTACAGCTCAAAGTATGTATTGAATTATGTTATGATTACATTAGTTTGTATTGCTTAATCAAGAAACAAACATTTTTTTTTGTTAATAACGGTTCAAAATAAAATATTAAAATTTAAGTTGTTGACTTTTAATTGCTATTATTTTAATTCCAAATTAATTTAAATCACATTACGTATACGCTGCGTGGGCTAGTATGGGAGGTCAAGAGGGCGTGGTCATATCACTCCAATTGTTTTCTTTTTTCTTTATGCATTCTAACATGGTTATATGTATGTGCAAAGTTTCAACTCTGTAACTGCATTCCTTCTAGTTAATGCCACAAAATGTGTGTGGTAACGCCAAAATCACCATGGTTTACGCAGGGGCTGTCAAAACTGAAGAATCTAAAGTCTAGGTATTACAAAAAGTATAAAGTCACGGGTCTATCAACGGATACAACGTTGCAAGTTGCAATTCTCCAAAAATCCTAAAGAGTTCTATAGTTTCTTTAACTCAAAGCGTAATTCTATGTCCCTTTCGTCGTTTGCAGTTTTTAATAATGTTTCGGCCTCTTCTGATCAATCTATTTCTAATTTATTTGCTAACTTCTTCTCGACTACGTACATATCCACTAATTACAACTCTAGTCCGATGTATCAATATCCTATAACGAAATCCAACTGCATTCTTAATCCTATTATAACGGAAAGTTCGGTAGGTAACTTCGGAACTAATGACGATTATGCCGGTATACTCATCGGGCGCAGACTGTATTCCCGCTTGTGTCCTGAGGTTCTGTGCGGAGTCATTGTGCTCGCCTTTACTTAAGCTTTTTGAGTTGTCCGTTACACTGTCCGAGTTTTCAACTATATGGAAGGATTCGTTTATTTTACCTCTTCACAAATGTGGCAATAAATCCGAGGAATTACGGAGGAAGTTCTAAATTGTCAGCGATACCTAAACTGTTTGAGAAAATTATGATGTCTCAAATACAGCATTTATGTAAATCTATTTTTTCGCCATACCAGCATGGGTTTGTCAAGAATAGATCTACCACAACTAACCTTTTACAGTTTACATCCTTTGTTATCCAAGGTTTTAAGAAACAAACACAAACTGATGTTATATATACGGATTTCAGTAAGACTTTCGATTCGGTAAACCATGCCTTAGTATTACATAAGCTGAATTTAGTTGGCTTTCCGGGTGCTCTGCTTGCTTGGATTTCACAATATCTAAGCAATAGGAGGCAGAGGACAGTCACCTTGGCCCATTACTATTCACCATTTTTATACCCTTGCAGAGGGTATTATAAAATTGGTCAGATGTTTGTAACGCACAGAAGGAGACGTTTCCGACGCCATAAAGTATATATATTCTTGATCAGCTTGAGAAGCTGAGTCGATATAGCCATGTCCGTCTGTCCGTCTGTCCGTCTGTCCGTCCGTCTGTGCGTACGCGTTTTACTCAGCCATCTTAAGAGATATCGGGTTGAAATTTTTTTTGGAGACTCTTTATTACCTGTGTGAGATAAAGTATGAAAATCATCGGGATCGGACTACTATATCATACTATATCATAGAATTAATTGACAGTGTGAATTTCGACGAATTTTCTTTTTTTATTTTTTTTTTTTGTTTCTTTTGCATGAAAATTTGAAATATTTGTGCCTTATATTTGTTAAGAATAGTTATATCTATAAGTTATTTCAGTAAATTTTGCAAAGAATTACTTGTTTAAATAAAGATTTATATTGTTTAATAATCATTAAATGTGTTTTGAATTCAGTAGTTTGAAAAAAATATTTGAGCATATTCATAATACGACAACTAATGCTGTTGATGTATGAAATTTCACTTTTCTTATCGAATTAAATATAATAAAGAACTGCAAGGGTATATAAACTTCGACAAGGCCGAAGTTAACTTCCATAGCTCGTTATTAATGATCTCCCCACCGTTCTTTTAAATTCCAGAGTTCTTATGCCGATGATGTAAAATTCGCTAACCGCATTGTTTAAGATTAAACATCGTGGTTAGCTGAAATGGCTTCACCAAATCAGATTGACCAAAGAAATATACAAATCGAAACATAAACAAAAGTAAGTCATAAAATTCATATGACAATTATTGCTTAATACCAAACAAAACATGCATCCACACTCTGTGGAAAACACTTAAATCCCTATTCGTTTTGGTCCTTCGAGCCGGATTCATTTTGGTCTATCGAAAAAAGGATCTCTGTAGTTTTCCCCCACCAGTGGTAAGAGTCAGAGTATAAAAAACAAAAAGCAAAATATTGCTTAATAAACAGTGTGTGCGACTGAGTTAAATAAAGGCAGTTTGGCTAGTCGAGCAACTGCGGAATTTCGGCGGCGGTAAAAAAAAATAATTAGAGAATTGGTGTGTGGCGTATTCGAAGCCCTAATATCGAAAAAAAAGTTAAAGTTAAAGTTAAAAGTGACAGACAAGCAGCAGCAGACTATCGGCAAAACCTACTTGGCAAACTCTACTTGGCGGACTACAGTGGTGTCAACAACAAGATCATCAGATAAGATATATATTAAGAAAGTTATAAATACATCTTTCTATTTTTATTATTATATACTTATATCGATATCCTAATATTCGCATAAGAAAAAAATGCTCACTAATAAGACTGCAAAATTGTTAGAGAAGCAGGTAGAATTGCATACCAGGTTAAGCCATTTGGAAATATAACTAGCAAGGTGATCGAGGAAGTAAATTAGATTAGTAGCCGATGGATGCATAACAAATTGCTACAGCAGGGGACTTTCGATCATCAGTATTTCAGAGATAAGATACATGAAGAAGTGTTAAAGATAGGTACAGATGTGCCAAGCTTATAAAGATGAACTTATATGTAATGAAACGATTAAAGAAGTCATAGAAGAACTAGAGTTCGACGTTCAGAATACCTTGTCAGCACTAGAAGAGAAAATAAACGATCAGAAAAATTTGAAAGTTGAGCATGATACCGTAAGAGGCGAACTACCTGTGTTGCCGAAAATACAGGTACCCACATTTTCTGGAGAACCTAGAGAATGGGACCTGTTTGTAGAATTATTTGCGGAACTGATTGAGAAAAGAGAGGATTTAAGTCTTGCTCTTAAGTTAAAGTATTTAAAATCCGCTTTAAAGGGGGAAGCGAGGAGCACGGTAGCTCATCTATTGTCAGGTTCAGCTGATAACTGGGAACTGTTAACCAAGCGGTATGCAAATAATCGGAGGGTATTTTCCGAACAATTAAGTCGGATCGTTGATTTGCCAAAGATCAACAATGAATCCGCAAAAAATGTAAAGGGAGTGATTGACATAATTAATGAGTCAGTGCACTTAATGAAAATTAAAACATGATGAAGATTAGAAAAACCAGGCAAGTTCAACTGCTATCTTATGTCATGGAATACTTGGAGCAAAGATATTGCTCGCTAAGTGCCATGAGCAAAAAAGAGAATTAAATTACAAAAATTGCAGAATTGCCAGTCACAAAGCGTATAAGTGCTATAAGTTTAAAGGTTTGACACCGACTGAAAGGTATGAAATAGCCAAAAAAGTGCAGCTATGCATAAGATGCTTGAACCATTCAAGCAATAAGGTGTGCACTAATGAAATGGTCTGTTCATTGTGCAGTAAAGAACACCATACCTTACTCCATTTTGAAGAAAAACAGGAGAGAGTTAATACTTGTGTAACCGCACAACCAACACTGTTGGCCACAGCTGTAATACAAGTAAGAAATGTAAATGGAGGATATAAGACTCTAAGAGCACTTATTGATTGTGGTTCACCATGTTGTCTGAAGAGGCCGCTCAAATATTAAAATTACCTAAAATTAAACAATACAGAAATAAGTGGCGTGTCCTCAATAAAATCCAATAAATCAAAATATAAGGTAAAAATAGATGTAAAGACGCGAAATCCGTGGAAATGACATCTAAAGGTTGAGGCAATTGTGTTGCCAAAGTTAATGAAAGCTCTTCCATTAAAAATAGCAAACGTGGATATGTCAAAATGGCAAACTTACGTGCTAGCTGATCCTACCTTTAATAAACCTGGTACGGTTGATAAAATAATGAAAGTAAACGTATATACCCAAATCTTAAATATGGGAATTACAAAGATTGATGGCCTGCTGGGCCAAAATACTCAATTTGGTTGGATCGTCTCGGGATGCACCAAATCAAATCAGAATAAATCTGTAGTGGCAACAACAATAGATGTCACACGTTTTGAACAACGTTGGGAGAAGAAAGGTAAATTTCAAAATAAAAACAACACAATTCCAAAGAAATACGACAACAAAACTCAAGAAATGAATTTATGGCCCACGGCAGGATCTCACATTGGACGTAAAGTGAAAATTGGGGAAGAAAAAGTACATATCCCAGAGCCTGTACAAAATGAGAATATTCAGAAGGCAATGGTTCAATTAGATAATGATTATCTAAAAAATAATATCAAAGCAGATTCCGGTAACAAATTGTCAGAAACTATAGTACCAAAGAGGCAGATATGGCAAAATAATTATAAAAGAACAAAATTTAATATCAGCGATATTTCAAAATAGTGGAGCAAAGATCACATTGGGACATATCAAAAAGTAAAGGTAGTTATTTTTTAATTTCTCCACCTTATAAAAAGGCTAGAAGTCAGCACAGTAATACACATCAGGAATGGGTAGATATCCCGAAACAGAAATCGTTAGGTAATATGCCAAATATTATAAAAACCAGTAGAAGCCAACTCAGTAACTCATGCGACAGAATTGGTAAGAATATGAGACTTCATATTAACTGACTAGTTACAATGGTAAGGGAACATCAGATTGACTAGGTTGAACGTCCATCATGTAACTGGTCATGCTTCTTTAACAATAGTTATCTTACTAATGATAATATTAATAATAATTTGCATAATATAACTAACTAACTATAAAAATAAAATCCAAAACGTCGCATTTGGCGGCCCTTTGCAGAATGTTTAAGATTAAACATCGTGGTCAGCTGAAATGGCTTCACCAAATCAGATTGACCAAAGAAATATAAGTCATAAAATTCAAATGACAATTATTGCTTAATACCAAACAAAACATGCATCCACACTATGTGGAAAACACTTAAGATTATAACAGCGGCGCGGTATCAAGTAACCAGCGCTGAGCATGAAATATACACAATTTTCAGCCCCCGAAAACGTGGGGCATTAGAATAAGTATTTTTTAAGAACAATTGTCGCTTCTTAGAGTTTAAGAGTTTTCAAATAAAATCAGTTCATATTTTGAATTCAACGAATGAAGACTCGGTTATTATCCTTCTCTCCGGGAATCCCTATTCATTTTGGTCCTTCGAGCCGGATTCATTTTGGTCCTTCGAGCCCGATTCACGCATCGTAGACTCTCTTTCATGCCATACCCTGAAAGCTGACCTGAATGCTTTTCGGGTGTGGTGTATGGCTAACTTGTTATCGCTTAACTGTTCTAAGTGTAAAATTATGTCTTTGTATAGAGGTTCTCCCCAATTAACGAGTTACATTTTACATAATTTCCCGTTAGAAAGAATTAATAATACTTCTTTGGTTGTAAAAGATTTGGGGATCTTAGACCACAAACTTAGTTTTAATCAGCATATATCGACTACTGTTAGTAGGGCTAAGAGTGTTCTTGGCTTTATAAAGCGCTGGTCGAAGGAGTTCAAGTATCCATATACTACCAAAGTACTTTATACTTCTTTAGTCCGCCCCATATTGAAGTATGGATCTTGTGTTTGGTCTCCTCAATATGAGTGTTATCAGAACAAATTAAAATCTGTACAAAAACAGTTTTTATTCTTTGCCTTTCGTGATTTGCGCTGGGATCCAACCGTACAACTTCCATTTTATTCTAGTCGACTTCAGTTAACTAACCTTCCTTCTTTAACTAATCGTAGAACTATGTTTGGTGTAACTTTTCTTTACAAACTTTTGAATGGTGAGATTGACTCTTCCGAGCTGTTGAGCCAAATTAACATTTCTGTTCCATCTAGAAGGACCCACAATTTCACACCGCTTATTCTTTCCACTTGCACAACTAACTTTGCTCTGCATAAAACTTTTCGTATACTATGTAGTGAGTACAACAGACTTTGGCATGTTATCGGTATCGAAACTTCGCTTCCCGGTATAAACTGCGCTCTTGTCCTTACTCGCTCGTAATTAATTCTAATCATCTTTATTTTAACCTATCCTGTTTATTTTTTATATGTAACCTATTATATTATTACACTTAATATTTTCTATTTCTTTAGTTTAATTTATGTTTATATATGTAATACGCCTGTGCCCTTAGATCGGATTGGGTAGAGGTTGTAACATTATCTTTACTTAGGGTCATTCGTAACAGGCCCGGGCCTGGTGTCACATGGACCACTTGTTCGTCCAGAGCGTTGTTCGACTACGTCTATACCAAAAAAAAAAAAAAAAAATAATATTACACCATAATAACTCAATGAACACTGCTATTTTTGTGAACATCCAAATTTGTGGGGATAAGCACAAAAATGTGAAAAACGTCCCAAAAATGAGTAAATTAACGGTACTTAGTCGGTTTCCTATGCGTATTCTAACATTTTTCAAAACCAAAGTCAAAAAACTATATCTATAAAAAGGAATACGTGAAAAATTTTGCAATCTTTGTTAGCATCTACTGCACTGCTATTTTCGTAAACACAGCTGTACATATAAACGATGGTGCACGACTATAGCCGCACCCTGTTTTACCGTATAACTCAAAGACGAATAGACATAGAAGAAATCTACCGTTAGATAATGCTTGAAAAAGATGTAGAAATAAATAATAAAAACAACAACATTCGCACAAAATAACTGTAATTTTTCACATGTGGTTTCGTTCTAAGCTTCGAAGATTTTCAAAGATTCGAACTAGGACCAAAGGTATTAGCAGCAATATACATAAACAAAATCGTAAATGGAGACAGTAAAATATTAAATTAAAATTAATCCCATTTATATTAACATAGTTGCGTTTTAGCTTAATATTCCTTGTCGGCGTATAAACGTCAAAAATTTTAAGCAAAAGCCTACCATTTACAGTGTTGGAAAAAATAAGAGAAACGGCATACAATTTTTTTTCTTTTGTGTCTGGGTAAATGCTCATGCGCAAACCGCTGGAGATATGATCTGCCGCATCCGTGACCTGATAGCAGTTGTGTGAGTTGGAAGGAAGCTTCCCTATGTTATCTCTCCATCCACTCCTTTACGTTTGGGATGAGGAGATGCGTCCACCTTCCCTTGCTAGAGGCATCCCAGCGTCTTTGCCAAGTCACAAGACTCCGAGTTGTCGCCTCAGAGCTGGCCTCTTCTTTGGGTGTGCCGCAGATGACAGCTACGGCGATCGCCTTGGCTTCATCGGCAAGTAGGTCGATTGGGATCATACACGCAATTATCAGCGCAGCATACTCCGAAACCGTCCTGAAAGCGCTGCACACTCGAGTGCGCATAGACGATATGTGGCTTTAATGCCTCTACTGTATGACGCGACGTGAATAGCTTGAGACCATACTTGCGCTAAATACAGAATCACTGGCGTTAGAACACTCGCAGCAGCCTCCGCTCCTGTTTCGGGACTCTGGCATTTATCATGAGTCGCGACAAGGCCTGCCCAGTACTCGCCACCTTGGGATGTACGTGATTTAAATGTTCCCAAAAGCATAGACGAGTATCTATCCATACGCCCGTCGTACATAATGTTCCACAGTAGCGGGCCTAGTAGAAACCTAGCAGAAATGTGGCGACTGCAGCAGTCCTCATTTGTGTTGAATTGCAGCATTCACCCACCAAAATAACTCCGTATAATGGCTTGCAAGTACACACCGAGTGCAGGATGCAGCCCCATTCCGCTGTATTGAAGGTAGCCTTACCGGGCTTAAGCCATTTGGCTGCGACTAAGATTTCATCTGTGGAGACTGCATCAATGGGCGATGCGCTAAAAAGGTTCGATCTGCTTGGAAAGAGAGCGTCGACTATTTTCCTGAGGTCTGCAGCATCTGTTGGCGCGGATTGCCGGTTTGAATGGATTCGCTTCACTACTAATCTATAGGCCTTGCCCCAAGGGTCGTGCTCGGCAGAGTCACACAGCCTTAGGAAAACCTCTTTCTTGGCTGCAAGGATAGACTTCTTCAGGGATTTTCTCGCTTGGCTAAAAGTGGAGTGCATCTGTGGTCAGTTTGCATTCAGTCGCTTGCTTGCCCTTTGGTAACGCCTTGCGATTAGGCAAGCCCTCCATAGATCTCCAATTTCGACGTTCCACTGGAAGACTGGTTGGTGATGGAGCGGGCCATACTCGCATCGCAGGCTGATGCCAGCATGCCACATAGCTGGTCTGCCATGCCTTGAGCAGATCCCGCAGTCAGCGTCGCTTCGCAAATCGCAGACGAAAATGCCTGGGTGTTAAGCGTGTCAGCTTTGTGTGGTAATTCCGCTGCGTGGGTATGTGTCTGTTGTGGTCGAACTGCCTGTCCTAGGGAAAAAATGATGGCCTCATGGTCGCTGGCGATGTAGTTGTCATCCAGCCGCCATGCAGCAAATCTCGCCAAGCTGTTGCTGACAAAAGTAAGGTCAATTTTGGATCCTCTGCCTGCGCTGTTAAAAGTGTTGCGAGAACTAAACGATTCTAAAACGGCGCGCCCGCGAGCACTATTGCTGCCCCATTCCTGGGCCCACGTATTGAAGTCTCCAGCTATTATGAACGGGCTGTGCGCTCTCGCATACGCCGCTAGTTTGTCCAGCGATTCGCAAATAGTCTAGACTAGGCGGGGAATAACAACTGTAAATCCACTTGCCGCTTATTAAGGCTCTGACGAAATGCCCGCCTGCCAGCCTCGAACGCAAATAGGACTGCCGCATGCCCAAAGCACGGCCTGCCGGAATTGCTGCATATCCGATTCTCAGCAGACATCTTACGAAAAGGCTCGCTTATAATTTCCACGTCAGACCTCGTTTCTCGCACCCGCTGCTTCAGCAGTGGTTCAAGTTTAATTGGATAACATAGCGTTTTCGTGGTGTGGGTTCTCTTCCCGCTTGCATTTGCGGATGGACACCTAAGGCTGCCAGCTATATGTGGCCGCTCGGTGACACCTCTGGCTACTCATAAGCAACAGTTGGCATTGTTTGCGCAGTCTCTTACTTTGTGGCCCTTGCTGCCGCTACGTGTCCAAATGCCAGGCATCTGTAGCATCTGGTTGCGTCCTGGTTGAACCTAACTCTGGTCGCTGTATGACATGCTGCTGATGCACCGTTTATGCTCCCACTGTTGGGCCTGTTACCCTTGGTTTTGTCGCTTTGCGGTTCTCTGGCAACCTTTCCGATACCTCTACATCTACACCGTTGATGTGTGTTGCAACGAAGACTTGAATAAACAGATACAAATACAAAATGAATGAATTTATTTTAATTTATTTCAAGTGCAGACGGCACAGCCGGGGATCGAAACTGGCCCCACGGACAGGTGGACGCTTGTTTACCGATACCGCTAGCAATCAGTTGTTCTCCGCGAGGCCGAAAAGTCTGCTATAAATTGCTGGAGCTTGGCTTAGGGAAAGAGGGGAGCTTAAAAGATCTGGTTGTTGCGATGCAAAAGCACTGCTCGCTGATGATTGGTCTCCAAGAGCGGCGGGTAACAGTAGAACCGTGAGTGGCGGTTCACGTTTAATGAATCCCCGTATCAGGTTTCTTTAGTGTTTTTTTTTTTTTTAATTCGTTTATTAAGAAAAGAACAACAATTAACGATAGATTTAGGTAACAACAAAGAAAAGAAAGAAAAGAATGATAGTTCTGGAGGATAAGATGCCATCGAGGGCGATGACGGTCCGACTATGCCCCTCCTGCGTTTCTTAGGCGTTCCAGTTGGCGGAGCGTGCTCATGGTATTTGCTGCATATGTGCTGGGACCATGTTTTCAACTGTGGGCGTCCGGCCATTCTAGGCCTCTAGTTCGAATCTCTTTAAAGAAAATCTGGGGCAGCTGAATAATACATGTTCCGGGTCTTCGATCGTGACTTTACGACATAGCGTGCATTCGGGGCTACTGTCTTTGCCAAAACGGTGAAAGTATGACCTGAAGCAGCCATGACCGCTCAGAATTTGGGTTAACTCAAATGTTACCTCGCAATTTTGCTGGAAAGCCAATCCGTTAAGTTAGGGATCAGCCTATGGATCCATCTACCCTTTGTAGAAATGGACCATCTGCGTTGCCACTCCTCTATGCTCGCTCGTCTGGCCGCTGCTTTTGTTTCGTTTTTTGCCGGCTGCGTCCATGCCACGGTCTGCCTCCTATTAAACATGAACTTCGCTTCGCGTCCTAGCAGATCAATTGGAGTCATCCCAGCTATGATTAGAGTCGCCTCCTCCGAGACAGTTCGGAAGCCACGACATACCCGAATCGCTGTCAGTCGGTATGTTGACGCCATCCCGCGCCGATATGTTGATTGCTCCATCGCGGATGCCCATACAGGTGCACCATATAGCATAACCGACCTTAGTACAGACGCTAGCAGTAGCCGTTGTATTTGTCTTGGGCCCCTATTGTTAAGCAGGATGCGATTTATAGCTCGCCCAATGTCTGCAGCTTTTGTGTGGCGTGATCCAAGTGCTCTCCAAAGTTGAGTCGAGTGTCCAGCATTACTCCCAGATATTTTATAGCCCTCACCGATTCAATCGTACAAGTCTCGAGTCAGATTTTCGCTCTTTCTACAGTTTTTTATAGAACAGCCTCTGCCAGTAGGAGTCCTGCATGGGCGAGCCACTGCTTCACCATACTCGCCCCCTCTGCAGTTTTCTCCTCTGCTTTGTGAATGTGTTTCGCTACCGACGTGAGCGCCACATCGTCAGCAAAACCAATGATTTGCGTGCCAGGTGGTAGAGACAGCCGCAAAACCCCATCATAATTTATGTTTCACAATAGGGGGCCCAAAACTGTGCCCTGGGGAACACCTCCTTGTACTAAGTGCATTTTGGAGCCGCCTTGTATGCTATATCGCAGTGTAACATTTCTAAAATAATCCTCCACTAAGAAAATTAGATACTCAGGAACTTGAAATGAACTCAAAGCATACAGAATCCTGCTCCAATTCGCCGAGTTAAACGCATTCTTGACGTAGAGTGTGGTCACCAGACAATATTTTTTACTGCCACCTTTCCACCGTAGTCCCTCGATGGCTTTGCTAGCAACGTCGACGACTGTTGTTAAGGCGTCTATTGTTGATTTAGTCTTTCTAAAACCAAACTGCATCGGAGACAGATCGCCAAACCGTTGGATGGCTGCTTCTACACGGAGCGCTATTAGCTTCTCGAACATATTTCCTGTCGAGTCCAAGAGGCAGATGGGCCTGTATGCAGATGTATCTTCTGCTTGCTTGTTCGCCTTTGGGAGTAGCACTAGGTCCTGGAGTTTCCAAAGGTAGGAAACACGCCTTCTGACAAACATTTGTTGAACACCTCAGCGAATTTAGCGGGGTGGAGCCGAGCAGCCAATTTAAGAGCCTTATTTGGTATTGAGTCTGTACCTGGAGCCTCATGGTCATTCATTCCGACAGCTACTTGGAGTACCTCTTCTGGACTGATGTTGCAAGCATCCTGTGTAGGGTCGTCCTTGGTTCTACTACTGAAGTGGCTGGGAACAATGTTTCCACTATCAGCTGCATTTGAGATTCGTCTGGTGTAGCTGGCTTCGCAGCTCTGAAAGTTCGAGTTCCGCGTCGCAAAGTTCGAGAAAACATTTGTTTTAGCTTTCCTTAATAGCATGTCGTAGTTCGTTTCTCCTGTTAAGGAACTCTAGTTGTAGGCTGGTAAAATCACCTCTGCCGCGTGATCTTTGATATTGGCGTCTGGCTTGCACACACCGTTTTCTCACCTCCTCGATGGTCGCATTGCACCAATAAGGAAACTGTACATTTTACATTTTACAGTTTTTTCGTGCATTTGCGTTGTTGGCTAGATTTCTGCCGATTGTATACATTATGGCCAAGTGATCACTGGCTGTGAAGTGGCTGCAAGGCTTCCATTCGGATTTCTGGGTAAACTGACTGCTCGCAAATGTCACGTCAATTACGGATCCGTAGCCAGCTCTCTGGAAAGTGTGCTCCGAGCCAGAATTCAGCACTACCAGATCCAGAGCTGCCAATGCCTCCAGCAGAGTACGGCCTCTAGTATTTGACTGACCGCTGCCCTATTCCGTTGACCAAGAATTAAAGTCACCAGCAATTATGACCCTGCTCTTACCTCTGGCATCCATAGAGAGTTGATCTACTGCCAATTCGAACTCGTGTAATGAGAGTCTAGGTGCCATGTAGCAGCTGTAGACCCACACGTCTCCGATAAGCGCACGTACGAATCATTTGGATGCTCCAATGTGCTGCATAGGCAGGCCGTTTGATCCGCAATGCCAGATAGCGGATTTGTGTGTCGTGTCTCCAGCCCAGGAGTTACTAGACAGCGTCTCCTGTACGGCTCACACAGGATAGCTATATCTATCTCCAGTTCTAGTATTGACTGCGCGAGTAAGTCATGCGTCGCCGAGCAGCAATTTAAATTTAATTGCAAAAGCTTCATAGATTCTTATTCGAACGTTGCTCTCCAGTAGTTACCATTGGGCAACGGCGACTACTAGTGTAATGGCTCGAATCCATGCGTTTTGCGTCTACGCAATTGACTGCTATTGTCCGCGGCATGTTCAAGATGGCCATCTGTTTGCCTCTGAACGACTTGCGCAGGCCCTTTACATTGACTTGCCCGACGTCATAACCAATTTTTTGTTTAATTGCCTTTTTGATTTCCTCTTCGATGGTCGATGTTGCGTATTTCCAGCCACGCAGCGGCTCCAGCTGCTCGTACTGAAGCTTGGTGGCCCAGTACTTGACTCAAATCTTCAGTCAGTTTCTTGCTATTTGCATTTCCACCCACCTTAAGCTCGAGAAGTAGATCGCCCGTAGCCGTTTTTCTCGTCCTCTTGACGTTATTTATAACGTCGTCGAGCTTGCGGTCTGGCCTTATGGTAACTAGGCTCAGGATTTCGGCATAAGTGCAGCCCTCTTTCGCCTTAATTACGATAACCTCCGGCCTGGCTTTCCTGAAGGATGGCTTGCTCACTCTTTTTCTTGAGACAGTCTGCCATTCCGCAGCTCCATGGTCTGCCTGCGGCTCTGTCGTAATGGATCGCTGCCCAGTACCTGGCTTCGGATAGCCGCGTGGGGTGTTCAACGCAATTGCTCACTGTCGCTTTTGAGGCTTTTTTGCACCGTTTCTGGGCCAAATAGCATTAAAAGGCGAGGTTTGAGTGGCTATTTCGCACTTTGTCCTTACCACCGTGAGCAAGCCCAGCTCGTCTAACTGCGCCAGGCAGCGCTGCCGAGGGAGTCGATTTATATTGACTGTAACTTGTGTTCTACTTACCCGATCAGATTCAAATTTTGGAATCCGAGGTTTTATATCCAATACTATCATATAATTAAATTTAATTGGGGAATTTTACAGCTATATGATATAGTGGTCCGATCTTGCCCGGGTTATAAGTAGCTCAAATACTAATTTCATCGCAATAGCTTTTAAGATGGCTGAGTAAAACACATACGCACCGATGCACGTACAGACGATCACGGCTATATTCTCAGGCTGATCAAGAATATAAGTATGTATACATTTTATGCGATCAGAAACGTTTCCTTCTGTGCGTTACAAACATCTGACCAAATTTAGAAAACCCTCTCTAAGGGTATAATAAAACAACATAAATAAAACAACATAAAAATTATGTTTGAGCAAAATAATAAAAATCAAAATATAGTGATTATTTCTTGAGTTTTATTTAAATTTTATTTTTAATATTTAAGCTTTTGGACCAAAAAGATAAATAGTTGGAAAATCAACTGGTAGAAGAATCATGTAGGTTAATAGAAGGAGTTATAAGTTAAGGTAAGTATTACGTGGTCACCAAATTTGGTACAAAGAGTCGTGTAGTACCTTTTTGATCATCAGATTTGAAACAAAGACTCCTTATTTAAAGTATATTTAATTGTGCTAAGCGCGGTTCCGCCCCCGCAATTTAACAAAAAGCGTTTGTTTTTTTTTTTTAAGACCGGACCGGTCTCTACCTTGTGCAGAAAAAAAATTAGATTTTATTTTTTTTGCATTTTCGGATAGATATATATTTCAAGAATACTGTGTCATTAAGTGAAGCGGTGTCAAGCGCGCTCGGCCGCACCGCAAATTTTCAAACGCGTTTATCTGAAAACTACGTTTTTGGAGCTCATGGAAGTTCTACAGAGCGCAAAAATTAACCAATCGCTATGACATTTTTTACACACGTGCTTTAGGTTATTGTGCAACTCTGGTAGTAGAATCATCTAAAAATATTAAAAACTGTTAGTTTAGGCAAAAAATCCATTTTTTTCTTGGGAGCGACGAACGCAAAGTAGTCTTGTTTAGTGGTGCAGAGTCTGAACAGTAGCCCGTATACATAGCCCGGAATATACCGAAACGCTAAAACGGTTAAGCAATGTGGCATGGTTTCGGCTTGTTTCTCATATAAGAGAATTGGTCTGATTCATAAGATTCATGGTAATATGAATGGAAATATCAACGTGAACATCATGAAGAGGTTAAGCTCTAGTATATCATATGGGATATGCCCATAAAATGGATATATTACCACACGTGCTTTAGGATATTGTGCAACTCTGGTAGTAGGATTAGCTAAAAATATTAAAAATTGCTAATTAAAAATATTAATTATTAACGATAAATAGGCAAAAAATACATTTTTTTCTAAAAGAAGCTCATAACTTTTTAAGTTTTCGCCCTTTTTTCCCAGCGCTCCGAAGAAGTGTCTAGATTAAGAAAAAAATTTCATTTTTGGATTCAGACATCATTTGCTAATGGTGGGACATCCACAAGGACGAAACGGGGACGCCATTGTTGAAATTCCCCCCTACGACCTACGTGGAATAAAGTTTTTCCAACAATTGTGGAATTGCTAAAAACAAAAATTCGTACTAAAAAACGCCTTTTCGGCACAACAAGGTAGAAACCCCCCTTAAAGACTATAATCCCATAAGACCGAATTTCAAATTTTATAAAAACCCGGTCTAGAATAATTCAAGTTATACGTATAAATAAAAGTGTTTAACATAAGGGCGGTGTTAGATTGCTCATACTCGAAATATCACATGCGTGCTATGACATTTGGTATTGATGCCAGTGGTGTGGTTTTCAAGCCTGCATCGTGTATATGATATATTGAAATATAATATATATATATATATATGGAGATTAATGTAAAGTTTTATTGTAAATATCAAAGAAGCTAACTTTGGCAATGCCGAAGTTTTTATACCCTTGCAACTCAATTCATCAATACACAAACAAAACATTCAGATTATTACTCTTTTTACTAAAATTTTTTTTCTTTCATCATTCCTTAAGCAAAGCGCAACACGCATACACATACAGTTCAGTTCGTGTAGCGCTGCGTCTGTCTGTGTGTATGCATGTGCTCTGTTTGATTTGATGATGACGTAGTAGGCAGCAAGCAGCGCTGCCGGCAGCGCTTGAACCGATTTGTATTGACTGTAACTTGTGTTCTATTTATCCGATCAGATTCAAATTTTGGGATCTGAGATTTTATATCCAATACTATCGTATTGGTAAAATTCATGGGGACACTCCAATTTTTGCAAAAATGTTTGTTTTAGAGCTATATGATATAGTAGTCCGATCCTGACAATTTTCATACTTTATTATCTCCGGGCTAAAAGTAGCTCAAATATCAAATTTCATTCCGATAGCTCTTAAGATGCCAGCGTGAAGTGGATTTACACAGACGGACGGACGGACGGATGGACGGACGGACAGACGGACGGACGGACAGACGGACATGGCTATATCGACTCAGCTTCTCATGTTGATCAAGAATATATGTACTTTATGGGGTCGGAAACGTCTCCTTTTGTTCGTTACAAACATCTGACCAATTTTATAATATCCTCTGCAAGGGAATAATAAGTTAACATTTAGTTTTGAATATTTAGATTTTACGACTTTTATTTAAAATAGCTGCAACTTAATTCCGACCGACTACTGACGACTTCTGCTTCAGACGATCGACTCTTTCAACATCACGGCAACCTCCGACCGAAAGCCTGCCACTTTTTTAGGGATGCCACATAGTCGGTGCAGGTGTTATTGCCACCTTACATATATCAAATAAAAAAAAAAGTAATTACCTGCAAAGGTGTATTCTTCGTATACTGTCTTGAATGCATTTGTAGAGATTGCTGTTGTTGCTGCCGAGAATTCATTTCTAATGAAATAGGAAGATTCCAGGCTTCTTCAATGGAACAGAGTTGCCTTCGTTTTGATGTTATACTGGGCAGCGGTGCTTGTTCCAATTGAGTTTGGAGAAACTTTACCCTCTGCAATAATCCTTTTGTCAATCTGTGATTCTTAATACATAATCTTTCGTCTGTACATGTTATCTGAAAAATAAAATCAAAACATACGTATATTTAACTAAACGAGCTATGGAAGTTAACTTCGGCCTTGCCGAAGTTTATATACCCTTGCAGTTCTTTATTATATTTAATTCGATAAGAAAAGTGAAATTTCATACATCAACAGCATTAGTTGTCGTATTATGAATATGCTCAAATATTTTTCAAACTACTGAATTCAAAACACATTTAATGATTATTTAACAATATATGATATAGTAGTCCGATCCCGATGATTTTCATACTTTATCTCACACAGGTAATAAAGAGTCTCCAAAAAAAATTTCAACCCGATATCTCTTAAGATGGCTGAGTAAAACGCATTTTCAAAACACATTTAATGATTATTTAACAATATATGATATAGTAGTCCGATCCCGATGATTTTCATACTTTATCTCACACAGGTAATAAAGAGTCTCCAAAAAAAATTTCAACCCGATATCTCTTAAGATGGCTGAGTAAAACGCATACTTCAAACTACTGAATTCAAAACACATTTAATGATTATTAAACAATATATGATATAGTAGTCCGATCCCGATGATTTTCATACTTTATCTCACACAGGTAATAAAGAGTCTCCAAAAAAAATTTCAACCCGATATCTCTTAAGATGGCTGAGTAAAACGCATACGCACAGACGGACGGACAGACGGACAGACGGACAGACGGACATGGCTATATCGACTCAGCTTCTCAAGCTGATCAAGAATATATATACTTTATGGGGTCGGAAACGTCTCCTTCTGTGCGTTACAAACATCTGACCAATTTTATAATACCCTCTGCAAGGGTATAAAAATATCAAAGAAGCTAACTTCAGCAATGCCGAAGATTTTATACCCTTGCAGTCCTTGGCAATAATTTTTGTACATTTGGAAATTTGTTTCCCTGCAACTCAATTCATCAACACACAAGCAAAACATAATTTCTCTTTTTACTCCAATTTTTTCTTCATCTTCAATCATTCCCTAAGCAAAGCAGTATACGCATACACATACAGTTCAGTTCGTGTAGCGCTGCGTCTGTCTGTGTGTATGCATATGCTCTGTTTGATTTGATGATGGCGTAGTAGGCAGCACGCAGCGCTTGAACCGATTTGTATTGACTGTAACTTGTGTTCTATTTATACGATCAGATTCAAATTTTTGGGATCTGAGATTTTATATTAAATACTATCATATTGGTAAACTTCATGGGGATACTCCAATTTTTGCAAAAATGTTTGTTCTAGAGCTATATGATATAGTAGTCCGATCCCAAAAATTTTCATACTTTATCACATCCAGATTTTGTGAAATTAGGGGATCTAGCTAACAAAAAAACGTGTCTTTGATTTTGTGTAAATTGCGTTAAAATCATACCAAATATATTAGAAAACATTGCAAATGAGGTCATTTAGAAATTCAAACGCATTTTTTTCGAAATCCTGACGTGATGGGCAAAAACTAAGTACAGCGCCCCAAATTACTATAAAACAACTCTTGAACACTTTTTCATGACCTCGAAAATGTCGGCCTGTGTAGTTAGTCCAATCTTATTGGTTCCGAAAAAGTCACTACCTGGCAGCAATGAATAAAGGTGGAGATTGATTGATATAATCTGCACGAACTAGGTTGTGGTAAATATTTCTCTTGTTTAATGTCCGGATTTCATCAAGTAGAATTAGAGAAAAACTCTCAGGATACAATTTGATTTTCAACTGATTAGGGCTCATTCAAACTTAAACTTAAACCAAAGAATGTTGACCCTTGTCCCCTTCACCGGTTTAACACCTTCATAAACATTATATGGATATATGGATGATATGGTCATTGGATACTGATGATTAGAAATGTCTTTGAAAGCCGAGACAAGCCGTAATTAAGGCCATACCGTCTAGAAGGGCCATACCCATCGAAACTCGAACGACTTTCTCGATGCAGCAGCAACAGCAGCGACAGAGAAACAACCAAAGCACGGTCGAGAAAGGAGCCGAGTTTGAATTTAGTTTGCTTCAAGGCATCACGGAGATCACATCATGTCGCGGGGATCGGTGTTACCACAATATATAGCAGGATTATCGGCCAGTTTTGGCGCCTTCTGTATGGGCGCCAGTATCGGCTGGTCCTCACCGGTAGAGACCATGATACCAGACGATGATGCATATGGCATGGCAGTATCCTCCAGCCAATTTGGCTGGGTATCCTCATTGCTGACATTAGGTGCGACTTGTGTGTGCATACCTTTTGGTTTCATGATCGATTGGATTGGACAAAGACCCACAATGTTGGCGCTCATACCGCCGTATATAGTTGGACGTAAGTAAAATAAATACCAGTAAGTGAAATTAATGCGAATCACCAATTAGAATGAATTTTGGATTTGTTGTAGAATAAGCCGACATATAAAAAATGAAGTAAGTAAGTCGTCTCGCCGACTAAGGTATACCATACACAACTATTTCAAATTTGTAATATGCATTTGCCTATTTTAAAAAAATTCTGTTCACATACTTTATACAAGCATATCTAGTATCTCACTCACTCATGCATATGAGCAACCTAGCGCCCCCACCCGCCAACGGCGAACTCCGGCCTTATGGAAAATCGTTTATATGCATAACTTGGCTATTTTTTGTCCGATTTTGATCAAATTTGGTATTTTGCTGGGTATTAGTATCAATTTAAAGTGTGCCAAATTTGATTCCATAAGGTAAAAAATGACGGGACATAATAGAGTTTTTTAAATTTCGGGGACGGAATGAGCGCATTTACTAAGCAAATATACATACCAAATATGGTGTCTCTAGCTGCAACAGTTTTTGAGATAAACGTTTTTTTTTTTTTTGAATTGCGGGGGCGGAAAGGGGCGTGGCAAAAATTTTGAATAAACTTGATCACTCTACATACTACACGAACCTACACACCAAATTTGGTGGCTCTATCTCTTATAGTCTCCAAGATCTAGGTGTTCATACGGACAGACGGACGGACATGGCTAGATCGACTCGGCTGTTCATACTGATCAAAAAAATATATACAGGGTGCGCATGGTATTTGAGGACATGTACATATGTTACTATATCTTTCCGAAATTAGTTTTTTTACAGTTAATTTTTTTTAAATAAGACATGGAGGAGTACAACTTAACTCAACAAATGAAAAGACACGCAGTTATTGTCGCATTATGTGCAAATCACACCGATTTAGAAATATCGAATTTTCTTAAGTGCGCCCGTTCTTTTGTTTATAAGGTTCGCTGTGAGTTGGAAGCATCAGGGGGCAACGCAGAGCCTGTTTCAAAACGCAAAAAACACGAGAAACGTTCTGACACCATCCGATCGGAGGAATTTGTTCAAAAAGTGCAAGCGATTATTGATGAGGACCCTTCAAAGTCAATAAGGGCCCTGGCAAAGGATCTTAATGTTTCTGACGGTCTTATCCGTCGAGTTGCCCATGAAGATCTCTGGTATAAGTCCTATGTTATGCGAAGAGGACAGTTTATGTCGGAGAAAACACGACAGCAGCGAGTTATCCGTTCAAAACGACTTCTTAATAAAATTAAACACCCTGAAGCGGCGGAGATGTTATGGTTTTTTTCTGAGGAAAAAAATTTTGACCAGGACCAGAAGATTAACCGCAGGAACGATAGATGGCTATGTTCCAATCCTACAGAGGTACCAGTGCTCATGCACACTAAGTTTCCAACCACTGTTATGGTTTTAGGTGTTGTGAGCAACAAAGGACATGTCATGCCACCACACTTCTTCTCTCAAGGACTTCGAGTGAATTCTGCTGCTTATATCGAGGTCCTGGAGACAGTTGTGAAACCCTGGATTGAAAGTGTCCGTGGAGATAGCCCATACATCTTTCAGCAAGACTCTGCTCCATCACACAAGGCAATGGCAACACAAGATTGGATGGGTGAGAATTTCCATGACCACATAACCCCGAACTTATGGCCGCCCAGTTCCCCAGACCTTAATCCCCTGGATTATTACGTATGGGGCGTAGTTGAGCGTGAAACCAATAAACATCCTCATAACACTGTTTCTTCTCTAAAGACTGCAATTAATACCGTTATGGTCAATATGAATAAGGATCATTTGATTCGGGCTTGCAATCGTTTTAGGTCCCGGATCGAGAAGGTTATAGCAGCCAATGGAAATTTTATTGAATAAATTTATAGATATATAACCAATAAATATTGTGTAAAAATTTCGTGAAGATTCATTAAATTTTGTTCGAAATATAAGCTTTTTAGTTTCATTATCACTTTGTCCTCAAATACCGTACGCAACCTGTATGTCGGGACGTCAAGACTTTTGTTTATTTCACTCATGTTTTAATTTATAATGTTCGCTTTATACTTTTTAATTTCACTTGCACTTTTTACACTGTAGGGTTAGTTCCCAGGGGGTTTGTTCACTGAGCTCTCTAGCCCGAGGCCCCCCCCCCCTTTATAAAGGACCTGACCTGATGACAGATTTGTTTCTAAACATATTGTCAAGGCAAAGATGCTTGTCATCCTTCAAAGTTAACATTCCCAGCAACATTCCAGATGTCAGTCTGTAGCCGCTGCAAAAGTAATACCAGGGCTACACTTGACATGCCTGTCAACTATCTAGTAGGCTTTGACTTATTAGTCACTTTAATCGACACGGCCATCCTGACCTTTACACGTCCTCGTCTAATATTTTAATTTTTAATTTCAAACTTTCCAAACTTTATTTATCGTCTACCTTACGGAATTCGATCATCGTCTCTCCTAGACGGATAACCATCGTCTCTCCTAGACGGATAACCAATCATCGTCTCTGCTAGACGGATAACCATTCTGACATTAACTCGTCCTCGATAAAATATTCAGCTTCTTTCATTCAAACATTTCTTTCACACAAAATTTAACATTTATTCTTACTATAAACATTATCCATCTATGCAAATTACAAAACTCAAATAATTTTTGTTTTTTCAACATATTAATTTAACATTTCATGTGACCAAAATATCAAACTTAATTCATAATTTCAATCATCGTCTCACTATCCGAAACGGCCATCCTGACCTTTACACGTCCTCGTGTAACCCAGACCGTCAATGAACTAATATTACCGAAGTGTTATTGAAATAGCCATTGCTTATTCAGACTTAAATTAAACATCAATTCTTTCTTAATTTACACAGTATTTTAGATTATCATAAATCAACCCATTTATACCATTCCAAATTTATTTCTCTACTAATAATACTTTTCAATACTTTTCATACTAATTCATTTACATTATTCATCAAATAATCTTTACATTATTTATCTTTTCAACTTCGTTTCGCTTTTTTTTTTATACTTTGTCAGTTTTTTATCAATTGCAACAAAAACAATTTCTCTTGGACCAGACCACCACGCAGCGATCGATAATCGTATATCTCAATACGCACTTCATTTTATATTTCTTATTTTTCAACATTCATACTGTCTATTTTAACAGCTTCCATACCGTCTCTTTCAACGGTTTCTCTTGTTTAAATACTGTCTCTTTTAACAGCTTGTTTTTCTTTTTACTGTCTCTTTCAACAGTTTCGCTTATTTCAATACTGTCTCTTTCAACAGTTTTTTTTCAATTACTTAATCAGTTCCATATTCGAAATTCGACTGCAGTAATTCTCATTATAATTTCCTTTTGATTATGAGCATGGTTCCGTCAAGAGCGCCACACGCCATGTTCCAACTTTCGTTTTTCACTTGTGCTTGCTCAATGACGCAGTCAGCTCCAATCTCAAAACCATAGATCAAATATTACCATGCAACACAAAATATTTACCATGTTGTTTCCATTGGAATATTCATACCTCACTATTCACAAAATTTCCATATCGAAGGTTATACCAAACAACACATCCTCTCACCGGGATATCTTTATCATTACATATCCTCTTAGGGATACCATTCACGCGGGCGGAACATAACCATGTGGCAATTTTCTTTAATCCTCATGGCAATACGTTCTCCTATTATGCAATGACTTCAAAATGTATCTATCACCTTCCACTCTAAACTTTGCATCTATTTTGTCGATATCAATCTCTGTATCGCACGGCGAAATCAAGCTCAAATGATGTGTCTTTTTCTTTTTATCGGTAAGAACATGCTTTGGTTATACTATTAACTGTGCAATTCAAATCAAGTTGTACCTCGCCAAGAGCATCCCACCACGACCGGGGGCCCGATTCGACCGCAGACAAAAGAGTTTAAAGGGAACCCATTTGCATTTCTTATTTCTGCTCTTTACGTGTATGTGCGCCATGCGTCTCTTCTCTATTTTCTATCGTAAAGTCAAAATATTGTCAATGCGCCCACCAACAGAGTACCATTGCCTTGGATCCATCTTTGTTCTTGATGCTTTCAGGGAATTATAATCCGTATACACAACGAATTCACGGCCAATCAAATACTGTCGAAAATGCTTAGCTGACCCAACAACAACTCTGGCGAAAGGGTTTTCTTACTAACGTATTCCACTACATGAGGATTGCCATTAACGTATCAACATAGCACAATAACCATGAGAACCAGCATCTGTATGTAGTTCCATTGGAAATTGTGGATCATATATTTTCAGTACTGGCTTATTTGGGAGAATAGAATAGACATGACTATCTTCCTAATTGCTTCCAAATGGTCATCCCAACCAAAGACGTTTTTGGTCGCAGTTAGCAAGTATATCGGTTTCATAACATGAGATAATTAGGTCTCGTACCTCAGATACTGCACCGTAGTCTTAAGGAAGTCACACTTCGAAATGTTAAATGAAAATCCAGTCTCGGTTAGTACCCCCAAAACGACCTAACTATAGTTGATGATACTATGATAATATCATCCATGTAGACCATCATAGATATATGCTAAATTTTCCAAAGCGTTTAATATAGATCGATGAAAAACGAAAGGAGCGTTCTTGAGGCAAAAAGGCATTGTTACATACTCGTCCTGCTCCTCATGTGTTACAAACGCACTTTATTAGTCATATCCAAACACGTAAAATATTTTATAACCCTAAGTCTAGCAATTTGATAGCTAATAAGGAGTAACGCAAATCTATCACAGACCGTGCTGGCATTTAACTCACGATTATCAATTAAGTTATTATCGAGTAATTCAGTATTAACTTTAAATGAAACAGTAGATGGCTCAAACAATACACAAGAATTTAACTATTTCAAATTTGTCAGAAAATCTTATATTTCTCTACGAATTACAATATCATTAGTAAGATATTTAAATGATATAACATGAAATAGTACTTCTAAAGTGTTTGGGTTAATCAAACTTTACATAATTTTTGATGTGCACTGTATATACCAGCGTCGCCAATACCCCGCATTATAATATGATTGTTGTACAGTTTGCCATTAAATTTAACGGCAACACTGCTTCGGATAAGAGAGCACTCAGCTCCGAAGTCGAAACAAACTGGAAAGGTCTCACCTCGGTGTGTCATAACTCTCATTGGCTCAGACACAGAACACTAATTAATCTTCTTTTCGGGAACTCCTCCAGGTTTCAGTTCTGTATGTATCACATACCACGCAGCTGGTCCTCAGGCAGTACAGGAGTCGGCACTTATCAGAAAAACTCTCACAAAATGACCCCACGTATCTGCTGCTGTTCACGTGTTGACGTTTGCACAGTTTTTACAAGATCTACTAGAATTTGGTTTTGCATCTGTAGGACTATGCGCCATTGTTCCTCTGAGAATGCAGGACGCGATGCCGATCACACTTCTGACGTCGGGACGTCAAGACTTTTGTTTATTTCACTCATGTTTTAATTTATAATGTTCGCTTTATACTTTTTAATTTCACTTGCACTTTTTACTGTAAGGGTTAGTTCCCAGGGGGTTTGTTCACTGAGCTCTCTAGCCCGAGGCCCCCCTTTATATAGGACCTGACCTGATGACAGATGTGTTTCTAAACATGTTGCTAAGGCAAAGATGCTTGTCATCCTTCAAAGTTAACATTCCCAGCAACATTCCAGATGTCAGTCTGTAGTCGCTGCAAAAGTAATACCAGGGCTACAATTGACATGCCTGTCCACTATCTAGTAGGCTTTGACTTATTAGTCACTTTAATCGACATATACTTTATGGGGTCGGAAAAGCTTCCTTCTGCCTGTTACATACATATTGGCGACTTTAATATACTGTAACGAAGACGACATGGGTGGCAACTCGGGTAGTAGGCAAACTGTCCCCCTTAAGAAGCGGTCCCATTTTCTACGGCTGGGCACACTAATAACGGCGCCACAGGGAGGGCTAGTTTTTTTGAGCTAGCGCGGCCAACTTAACGAGAAGAAGATAGGGAGAGACAGAAGAAGGGCTTGAAAGTTTTCGCTGCCGCCAAGACAAGAAAAATAAAGAGATTGAATAAACGAAAGAAACTAATCATCTCTGTTTTCTTTGCGATTCTGCCGAATTATCTTAGGCCTGACCATCGAACGCCCAACCGTAAACCAACTGCTCGGCCACGGGTGGCGTTATTTTGTTCCACAAAGGTAAAACACGTTACATTGGTGTCAGGTGTGGGGTTATGTTCGGTTACTGCGAAGAACCTCACCACGTGTAAAATGCCTAAGAAATCGACGCAGGCTCGGAACAGCAGAATGGAGGAGGACAGCGGCAGTTCTATTATTGCTATAGCACAATCAGTGGAGGCGGTGACTAAAAAGATCGACCGAATGTGCGAAGCCTTACAACGGTCCTTTATAAGCGCACAGACCACAGCGGTGCCAGGGCCCGTTTCACCGCCGGAACACACCACGTGGGGCGGGTTACCTCAACCAAGGCAGGACGCGCTGCCACGGGCCGCTTCCACCACCTACAGATCGGCGTGGGCGCGATCACCCCTCGTCCCGCAATTTAATCCAGGTTTGTTGCCGTTGTTCGATGGAATTGGATCTTGGGGCGAATTTGAGCCCCTATCGACCGTCCAGATACCCGAAATTCGGCCACCAGTACCAGGAACGTTCGCCATTCTAACGTTTCCACCGTTAATGGAGTTGAGCGGTCTGCCATATTTGAGCATTCCGTTCCTACCACATTGGAGCCATCCACGGACCAGAGCAGCAGGTTTGAACGAAGAAACCGTATTGGCGCGATTGTTTCGTGAACCCTTGGCCGCCGTCCCAATAAATATATGCGCTAAATGCCACCTTGAAGTAAACAGGAAAGATGCTGCTATCTTAAATGGCCGACGTGGGACAGGGAATCCTATCCAAGCTACGTATTCACCTTGATGACTCCCGTCTGTTTGGCGCCACGCTCCGACACGCATGTCAGATTGTAATGTGCGACGACTAAGCCGGCGTTACCGAGTTTACTGAAGGAAGACTGTTACACAGAGCTGCCGGACGACATCGTCCTGAGCACCAGCTTCGTCCAATCAGTGGCTGGCCAATTTTCAGCCAGGATATCGAATCTAAGCGCACACGAGAGAACGCTGCCATCCACACTAGTTTTGGGCGACTAAGAAACCGTAGAAGTGGTATTACCAGACAGATGCGAAGATGCGAGCTCAGATTCTGTCGATTGTGACCGATTCGGGGAAGTGGACCTGCCGCCTACAAAACAACTAATGCTAAAGAAACTTTTGAATCGCTATCGGCCTATTTTTGACCGAAACGATGACGAGAATGGTCAAACCAACGCACTATTAAACAGATGGCCCGAAGAATACCTCTTGTGCGCAAAGCTGAGGTCCAGCAACTGGTTGCTGACATGGAGAACAGAGGCATAATTCGCCCGTCCGTCAGTCCGTGGTCAACGCCGGTGGTGCTAGTCAAGAAGAAAGATGGAGCGACACGATTTTGCGTAGATTGTAGGCGCCTGAATGAGATAACAGTCAAGGACTCATACCCGCTGCCCAAAATGGACGACATCCTATCAAACTTTGTACGGCTCCCAGTGGTTTTCGACGATGGACTTACAAAGCGGATAATGGCAGGTGCGGATGAACGAACCCTCCCGACCAAAGACAGCTTTCACTTGCGACGCTGGACTTTTCGAGTTCAATGTGATGCCATTTGGGCTTTGCAACGCCCCCGCCACGTTCGAACGTTTGATGGACAATCCTCTGTCTGGGGTGATGTGGAAGTTCGCGCTAGTCTATCTCGATGACGTGATTGTTTACTCTCGCACAACCGAAGATCATCTCACACACCTGCAGGACGTGTTTAAAGGACTGGCAGAGGCTGGTTTTAAACTTAGTCCGAAAAAGTGCAGCTTCTTCAAAAAACAAGTTAGTTACCAAGGCCATATCGTGAGTCGTGATGGATTACAGGCGTGTCCCAACAAGATTGATAAAGTGCTGAGCTGGCCTACACCTCGAAGTACCAAGGAAGTGCGATCGTTTTTGGGTCTTTGCTCATACTACCGCAAGTTTATAGCCAACTTCGCTACTATCGCTCGACCGCTCCACCACCTGACTGAGAAACTTTGACGCTTTGAATGGGACACTCACTACAGTCACTCCTTTGACACCTTGAAGCAGCGTGTAACGACAGCCTTCGTCTTGGCGTTTCCTAATGACACTGGTCAATTTAGTGTAGTATACATACTACAATACTCACTCTACTAGCGTGGCTCAGCAGTACGCAGCCACACACATATACGTATATCAACATATAACGCTTCGTAGCCAAGAGTGGGGAGGCTACGAAGCACCGCACAAAGAGGAGACGGAGAATAAGGAACGCTATATAACTCTGTTCTATCTCATTCTCTCGCAGGCTATATACTATAAGATCTATATGTATGTCTCTTTTTAGTGTCGCTTTTTCGTTTCATCGAGTCTCAAATCACTCCCAACGATTCTAAAGAAGTTTTCACTTCAAAAACCGAAAAACGTGAAGTAAAACGTGCAAAAACGGCTTCAAATGACTGTCACATTGTTATATACAGCAGATTCAATCAGTTTTCATCTTCCAATTTAGTCAAACGTGATCTAAACATGTCGGAAAGAGATATCACTTGTCGGCGTAGACTGCTAGAACAAGAGGTAATATCGCGAAGTCGAAGGAAAGTCCCACTCTTAACTTAGAAGCCTGTATTTTCACAAACCTCCATATAAATCTTCATATTGCAAAGTAGCGTAATATTCTCGGGCCAGACGTCCGCAAAGTAGTCTTGTTTGGTGGTGCAGGGTCTAAACAGTATGTACGTCGCCCAGAATATACAGAATTCCACCCAAAGGACCCGCTAAAACGGTTTAGCAATATGATATGATTTGGGCTTGTTTCTCATATAAACGACTTGTTTCCCATATAAGATTCATAGAAATATGAATCGAAAAGTCTTCTTGAATACCATGAAGAAGGTTAAGCTCTCCTATATCATATGGAATATGCCCATAAAATGGACATATAACCAGTACAACGACCCAAAAGGTTGTTTTCAATTCAAAGGAATCGACGTAATACCAGGGCCAGTTCAGTCGCCGGATTGGTAACCTATTTAAAATGTATGGGGAAACATTTAGAGAAGCGTCACAAAGAAAAAACCGTCCAATAAAGCTTAACATTGGGAAGTTATCCAAGAAACATGGCAGCAGATCCCAGTTCAGCATTGATGGATTCAATGCGGGCCAGGTGACAACCCGCTTTTGCCAATAATTGATTCAGGACTAAGTATTAAGTCCTCAGAACCAAGGGTGACCTGAATTTGAAGTTTCAAATAATTTGAAATCGACCGATTTTAATTCTTAGATGTCACTGCTATTTTTATGAACAGCTCAAAATGCCCTTATTTTACTATCTCGCTTATTTCTGAAAGTGGGGGACTTATTGTTTAGCCCAAAATGGTAGTCATTTTATTATGATTAAATTTAGATTATAAATTTAAAAAAGATTGGTTCATTTGTGGTCCTTTTAATATGATTTATCAACTTTAAAGTCAAAGCTCAAGGGCACTGCTATTTTCGTGAACACAGCTGTATATAGTCATATATCCAACTTCAATACACAAAACCTTATGAACTTTTCGCCCCCTAAAATCAAACTTAAAAGTAAACATCCGTTTTTTATAATAAACAATTGGACACTTGCAATAACAATTGTCCCCCTCAAAATCAAAGCGTGTGAACGCTAACTCATAATTAAAGCACAAGCAATAAAATCCGTTTTATTCATAAACAATTGAACACTTGCAATAATAATTGTCCCCCTAAAATCAAAAGCGTGAGAACGCTAATTCAGCATTAAAATTCGGGCCAATCAAATCACATCAATATCGATCACGCCACTGAAGGGCTCACATATTTAGCCTATAAATATAACTGTAAGACATTTTGTACTTTAGTTTTAAGTATTCATCCAACGAATAAAGTCCCCGCTTTTAACTCAAATAAAACAATATCTTTTTTTTTCCTTTTGGAAAGACAAGATATATAATTATATTGCTATTTGAAATAATAATTATTAAAAAAGCAAAAAAAAAAAAATGGATATCTAAAATGAAAATGAAAACTAACTGGTTTCGGGCGGGGGTTGAATCTGGGTTTCTTCAATTTTAGGCAAAACCTCTACACCTACACCGCGGACCTGCTTGAAGACCACTCGACGTTTTACCTATAAATCACCGAAGCTATAGCTTTAAACGCGATTTATAAGGAAAATATTGAATAGTGCGCCGAAATATTTCACATAGCTTCAAATGACATGGTATTCTACAACATTTCCCCTGGTTAGACTCGCTGCATGAGTCGCCCAAAGGGATATCCTACGAACTGCTTATGCCAACAACTGACAATCCAAACTAAACCACATTGGGCATCTTGCGTTCCACACCTAAATAATATTAACAAATAATATTCTTCATTGAATTATTAGAATCCTAGGCGTGGTTTACGACAGTGTAGTTTTACTAATTTAAATGCCTTAGCAAAACCGAACCATATTTATTGACAGTTTTGATGCATTCGTCATTAAATCATTCTGCAACGTTTAACCTATTACGCTGAATCAAACATAATTGCAAGTCATTCTGCAACATTGTACCTACCTGTCACCTTGCGAATACTGCAAAACCAGTGTTCCGAGGACCGGTTGTACCAACAATTGTCAGATAGGTAACACACCTTTCAATACGAATTTCAAAACATTTTGCTTGAATAAAATCCAGAGCATATAATAGCTTTTTATTTTCCGACATAAGGATAAGATCCCAACAACTTTGTTTAATTGCAATTACATTCTTTCCTTACCTGATTTGAGTATTTTTTAGTTGCGTTTAGGTAACAGGCATACGCATCCCGTAGTTGACCACAGCTTTCATAGAGGATTCCTAAATTTGTCCAGGCTGCCTTATGTTCTTTGTCCAATTGAACTGCACATATGTAAGCTTGAAGTGCATCTGTTGGTTGGTTTTGTTGTTGATACAGTACCCTTTTAAAGAACATGAAAATTGATTTTTGTAAATATCAACAACAGATTGTATTTCACAGATGTCCTTCATATTATACCAAGGATGGGCACGTAGTGGCTCTTTTGGCTCCCGTGGCTCTTTACCGGCAGAGGCTAGGCAGAGAAAAAGGTCATTTTTTGGTAATCCAGATATGAAGTAATCCAGATATGAAATGTCAATAAAGGGAAGTTTTTTCTAGATTATAGAGACGGAATTAGGCAGGGGCGTGGCAAAAATTTAAAATAAACTTAAACACCGTAGGGTATTACAGGAGCCTAAGTGCTAAATTTGGTGACTAGCTCTTATAGTCGCCGAGATTTAGGTGTTCATTCGGACAGACGGACGGATGGGCATGGCTAGATCGACTCGGCTGTTGATCCTAATAAAGAATATAAATACATTATAAGGTCAAAAAAGTTGCCTTCTGCCACTTATATACATTTGAGCGACTTAAACATACCATTTCACCTTATGGGTGCATGGTCTTCGTGTCACGAATTTTACTCCTCGAAGTAATATATTATGTATATAAAATTATTATGTGGCAAAAATTTAAGGAAACATGATCTGCGAGTAGACTAAACGGTCTACAGGGGTAGGCACGAAAAAAGCCTAAAGACGTAGTAGATATACATATGCGTGCGCTTGTTTAAATTAGTCGAGACATTTTACGCATTAGATGCTTGAATACGAGAGAATCATGTATTTTTGTGACAATCGACGCAAATTAAAAATAAAAATCTAACAAAAACAAATTTTGAGTTTATTATTAAAAAAATAAAAAGCTTTGTTAGTGGTTAGACCTTTAAAAAATATTAAGGGCAGCTGTTAAATACAATATTTTAATTTAATTTATGAGTACAATGCAAAAAAGTTTTACCCAATTGAACACCAAGTATCAGCGTTTCCTTCACTTTTTTCTACAGAATTACGATATGCCAAAAATGCATCATGAACTTTGTTAATTCCGGCATAACACCTTCCTAATAGATATAACGATTGCCCACTTTTAGGTTCCGCTTCAATTGATTTTTGTAGTAAAAATAAAGCGCTAGTTTCCCGATCCTTTTTTTCGCCTAGGCATTCGACGCAATGATGCATCCATCCTAAAAATAAAATAAATTAAAAAAATTTAACAAACCAAGTTACGAAACAAAAAAAGTTATTAACGTTGTGAAAATATACATATATGTAGGTACAAAACGTAAAGAACGCACATACCATGCCAAACGGACAAACTTACAAACTGTCGAAAATTAAATAAACACAAAATTTTTAATACAGTGTTTTTTTATTTTATTACAGATACTTTTTACAATAAATGCTTTATTTTCTAAGCTATTGTCATGAAATTTAATAGAGCCTAACAACAAGTTTGAGATATTTTTCTTAATCTAGTACTTAAAATATATCCAGGGGATATGCCCCAATCATTTAGTATTGGGTTGGTCTGTCATTTCTTTTAAGACGAGTTCTATTTTTAGTTCGCGTAAGGGAATTGTCAAGAGCATTACGGTGTACATCCAGTTTCGCAGAATACTTTAGTTGTTGACTACCTATTTCAGATTTTACGCTTGATATATTTAGATCCTTTCGAATGTTGTCATTCCGTATGTACCATGGAGCCCCAGTGATTGATCTTAAAATCTTCGACTGCGCCCTTTGTATAATGTCGACATTGCTGCTCTTTGCATTTCCTCATAGTACGGCACCGTAAGTCCAGATGGGTTTCAGTACGGAGTTGTATAGGAGGACTTTATACTCCAGACGTAGAGGGGACCGAGCGTTGATGATCCAATGTTAGCTACTCGCTTTCAGTTTAAGCTGTGATTTTTTTGCCTCGATGTGCTTGCGCCAAGTTAGTCTTCTGTCTAGGTGGATACCAAGGTAAGTGACATCCACGGCTTGAGGAATTGGTACGTTGTTTAGCATTAGAGCTGGACAATTTCTTCTGTTAAGCGTAAATGTAACATGTTTGCATTTCTGCTCGTTGACCCGGATACGCCAGGTTGCTAGCCATTCCTCTACCACCTTGAGGTGTTTCTCTAATTTTGCAGAGCCCTGTATTGGGCATTTGGATCTGCTGAGGATTGCCGTGTCATCGGCAAAAGTGGACGTTGTAAGTCCTAAACTCGTTGGTAAGTCTGCAGTGTACAGCACGTAGAGCAAAGGGCCGAGTACACTGCCTTGCGGTACACCAGCTTCGATTTCAAAGTCAGCCGAGGCGGAGCCTTTAGATCTTACAGCGAATTTCCTATTGTAAAGGTAAGATTCCATGAGTTTGTGGGTATACTGTAGAAGTTTCTGCCGGATTTTGAACATCAGACTCTCCAGACAAACTCTATCGAAAGCCTGGGCAACGTCGAGAAAGACAGCCACACAGTATTCTTTTAGTTTGAATGCTGTTTGTATTTCGGATGTTATACGATTGACTTTTTTAATTGTCTCATGTTTTTCGCGGAAGCCGAACTGGTGTGAAGGGATTGTGTTCTCCGATGCCAGAAATGAGTTTAGACGAATCTGCAGGACCTTTTCAAAAAGCTTCGAAAGACATGGCAGCAAACTAATTGGCCTATAGGATGATGGTTGGGTTTTGTCCCATCCCACTTTAGGAATCATGATGATAGTGGACTTTTTCCATGCTCTTGGGAAGAAGCCAATTCTTATTATAGCGTTGAACATTTTGCAGATGTATTGTATGGCGATGGTAGGGTGTTCTAGGATCATTTTCGGTGTGATTAGGTCATGGCCAGGGGCTTTGTTCGGCTTTATGTGGTTTTTAATAACTGCAGTGATCTCATCCGATTGGAGTTCCGAGTACTCACTATCCGTTAATGTGCTCGAAGGGGGAAGTACAAATGAGTTTGGATTGTTTGTTGGATTTGGCTGGAAAACCATTTTAAGATGTGTGGCAAATACGGATGCCCTCTCTTCGTCGCTGCGGGCCCATCCACCGTTTGGGCCCCTTATTGGTGAAACTGTCTCTGTAGGAGCGCTTAAAGTTGGGTGGGCTTTCCAAAGAGGATGTTTAGTGCTGGATGGACTGAGCTTTTCTATGTATTTCCTTTGAGCCCAGATTTCCTCTTGTCTTAAATCCTTGAAGAGGTTGCGGCTGGCATGCCTTAGGCGAAGTTTTGCTGCTGGTGATCGAGTAATCTGCCATTCTCTTCTTAGACGTCGTTTTTCCTACGTTTTTCGTAGATACTCTTGCTGCTGCTCCCAGCATCGACTCAAGTGCAGAGACGCACATGTCAATGTCCTCTGCAGCATCCAGTTTCGGCGAACAGTCAATGTGGGCACTCATGTACATTTTAAATTTAAGCCAATTTGTTTTGTTGTTTGTAAGCATATATGGCTGATCAGGTACTTGAGGTCTTGTTAACAGTGTGAATAGCACTGGAGAGTGATCGGAGGTTAAATCTAGCAGTGTTTCCGCAGTGATCCGATTACGCGGAATCCTCTTGGTTGCTGCGAAATCAGTCAAGTCAGGCATTTTCTGTGGATCTGTGGGCAAATAAGTAGGCCTACCCGGTGACACGCAATCCATCTTATTGAGTGGGTTGACTATTGTAATGTACAACTGCTTGCCTTTAGGATTTACCAGGCGAGATCCCCAGTGCGTATGTTTGGCGTTATAGTCCCCTGCTGCAATGAAGCGTTCTCCGAGTGTGTTAAAGAAACCGGTGAATTCCTTTTCAGAGATTGAGAAGCGTGGTGGGCAGTACAGGGCAACCAACGTAGTGTTGCCGCAGCTGGTTTGGACGGTTATAGCAGTTGCTTGTAGGTGCTGTGTTTCGAATCTGTTGAGGAACGAGTGTTTTATACGGTTTTTGATTAGGATACCAGTCCCGCCATGAGCTTTTCCGTCTGGATGGTTTGTTGCGTAGAAGGTATTTTGGTATTTGAAAGTTATTTTTTGATGTTAAATGTGTTTCCGATATCAGCATGACGTCGATTTCACTTGAGTCTAGGAATAGTTGCAGTTCATTTTTGTGCTTGGAGACGCCATTAGCATTCCAAAGACATAGACGTAGGGAAGCCATTATTTATTCTCGATAAGCTTCTGGATAAGCAGGTTTTGATTCCGCATCAGTTCCTGCATACAGTTTTGCATGAACGTCATAAAAGCGGTCATGTTTTGATTAAGTGAGATCAATAGGGCCTCTAAACCACTTGGAGTTTGCTGGCCAAGCTCTGGTGCGCTAGGTTGCGGATTCTGTAGATGGTGGAGTGACGGGGTCTCTTTCGCGGGCTCCGTCTGTCCAGTTCGGAGTACACTAGCGAAGGATACACTAGGATTGGTTGTAGCAGGCATGTTAGATGATCTAACAGCCTTGGCGAAGAATGCCTCCGGTACTGGGGGTACAGTTACTGCATAGTCTTAGTGCGACGTTGTTTCTGTCCTTGGTGCAAATGCCATCTTTATGATGTGCGCCGCAGCCAACACACACTGACCTAAGATTGCAATTGTTAGAGGTGTGGTTGTATTCCTGGCAGTTTTTACACTGAGGTGGTTGGTATCTCTTATGGGGCTCCTCTACGGTGATTCTTCTGTGCAATAGGAGCTGAAGGTTGTAGATTGGATGCACTTCATTTGGCTTCGACCGCTTTGCATCTGGTTGGAGCTCGATTTTAAAGAGCGGCTGTGCGACTTTATTCCTGTATATGATGTCGACAACAGACTTAACCGAACACCATTTTTCGGCCAATGTGTCTGCTATTTCTTGAGTTGGGACCGATGGCTCGATCCCCTTTAACACAACCTGGAGCCCTTTACTGCTTTTTAGTTGGTAGGTATAAAAATTGATGTTAGCATTACGGAGGTACTTTTCGTTGATGCGGAAATTGTCCTCATTTTGGGTTTGACATTTAATTTATTTTATGTTACCCCTGTTGAGAGGGGTTACAACAAAGTTATTTGCCCCTACTGTTTCTACTAGCTTCGAAATCAGGGCGCTGCAATTGGCTCTACGGATGTATAAAGGGGGTGGTCTAGCTGATTTAACTTTATCTACAGCGCCGGCTTGATCGTCAGTGGGGTCGGCGACACCACCGAAAAGTACCCGTTGTTGCGTTGGACCAAGAGACGACGCTCACGTTGTTGTTGTACAAGTAGTTCTTGTAGCTGTTGCTGGTGGGGATCAAGAGAGCTTGGGCCCGAATTGGTGGACATGGCTTTTCCAAAAAAAGTGCTCACTTTGTTGTTGCAACTTAGTATTTATTGCTATTAAAACAAACTAATAGCAATATGATTGTAAATAGGCGTCTCTGAGGCGACTGAGAGCCCTACACAATTTTGGCAAACGCGATCTTTTTTTTTTTACACTAAATTTTGCGGAGTGCATTAAAAAACACGTCTGCACGCGGCGGCGGTTGAATTTGGTTTTTTGGCGCTAATTTTAACGCGATAATAAAAAAACGAATATCTGACAGTTTAATATACATACATGTGAGTTGAGTAAACTCAACTAAGTTTATTGATTGTATTAATATAAAAGTAGTTTGGAAAAAAGTTACAATTGTTCTTAATCTGCTGCTTCGATTCACTTTTTTTTTCTCTCACTGCTGCTGCTTTTTCGACTCTCCAACTTCAACTGTGTCTCTCTTCTGTGATATTCTGCTGTCTACTGTACTCTCTGTTGTTCTGCTGTTAAACTCTGCTGTTCGTGATCATCTGTCCGCTTGCTTCTGTTAAACTTATGTAACTCTCCATCGTACCTTACATACATGTTACATGTTTGATCAAAATCGGATGAGTAAATTATATAGTTGTCATAAAAGCAAGCGATAAAATAGCATGTTACATGTGACGGATTGCCACAGCCTAAGCTTAAAGGCGATCATTTAACTTTTTACATAAAACCTTTTTTTCGTTGAAGGTCATAGCGAAGGGAAAATTAACAATAAAATAAGTCGTCTCGCCGACTTGGGTACACCATGCACCAAGTGAAACAAATATTTTAAATTTCGAACACCAAATGTATGTGTAATAAATTGTTTTTACATGCCCTATCATGGCACATGCTATCTCGCTCACTCTACAAATGCACGAGCACTCTAGCGCCGCCACTAGCCAATAGCCACTTCTGCCCTTATGGACCGGGTACAAAAATTCGTTCATACACATATTTTGCATGTTTCTAGGATTATATATAGGATGAATTATTTCGCCGAATTTTATTGCGATAGTCAAAAAAATACAGAAGGAAATCGGTTTTTCCTAAAATATGGAGGCGGAAGTGGCGTGTTTTCGAGAAAATTAGATTTGTTTAATTTACGCGGCCCACATGGCCGTGGCAAAAATTTTTAAACAGCCAATATCTTCGCGTCTATTAAGATAGTTTACATACCAAATTTAGTGTCAGTAGGTGTCACTGTTTTTTAGAAAATCTTTTTAATGTGAATTCCGAGGGCGGAAACGGGCGTGGCAAAAAGTTTTAACAATTAATTTCTGCGTGATAGCTAAACGAATATATCTGTTATAGTTTTTAAAAAAAACCGTTTTATGTAAACTCTGGGGGGCGTACATTTACCTACTACACGAGTGTACATACCAAATTTGGTGGCTCTATCTCTTATAGTACTATTGAAAGCAAAAAAAAAAAATTACAATAATAACTTTCGTATTCGACGTTTTTTAAGGAACTTCTTAAGATACTCAAAAAATACCCGAAACTAAAAATAGCACACCTTGCAGTATTTTGCAAAATACCGTAATATTTCGCAGGATTGCATTGGAAAAAACACATGTTCAACAGTCCCTGAATCAAAGTCGATTTTAATAGCACTAGCACTAAAAAAAATCCGAAACTTTTCAATATAATGGGTCGGAGAAAACACTGCTCTGTGGAAAAGCGCCAACTCGTAAGGTTTGAAAATTTGTTGTTTGTTCGATCATTATCATTCGGAATGCGATCAATTTTAAACAAAAGTCCGAAACGCGTACGAAACTGAAGCAGCAAGAAGTCGCTTGCTTAGTCCAAGAGAGCAATAAGGATCCTTTTAAGGGTGTAAGCGATCTGGAAAAGGACGAGAACATATCGACAATTTAAAAGCCTGAATCCCAAGAATGGTTACTCTTTTAAACGCGAGACATATTGCCAATCGCCTTAAGTTCGCTAAAGATCATGAGAATTGATCCTGCCCAAAACTGGAAACACATGGTATGGATTGATGAAAGTAAATTGTCGTGTATGGTGGAAAAAGCTCTAGAGCATTCGTACGGCATCCACAGAAGTCCAAATACACCCTGAGAACTGTTAAACTTAGCGGATCCAGGGTCATGTTATGGGGCTGTTTTTATTATTATGGTATCGGTCTTATATAGTGCTTTAAGTCCATGTTTATGTAAATTCCTTGGAGACGGTGATGCTACCATATGCTGAGGATAATATGCCACTTTCAACAGGACAACGACCCAAAGCACACCAGTAAGAGAGCCAAGCAGTGGCTCTAAAAGAATTCTCTAAATATAATAGAGTGTCCGGCACAGTCACCAGGCCAAAGCCCTATTGAAAATCTTTCGCTGACATTATGATAGCAGTTGCTGTGGCAAAACCAACAAAAAATAAGAAGTAATCCAGGAGTCTTGGAATAAAATACCGTTCAAACGCTGTCAACACAATGCCAAGACGTTGTGTAGTGGATTTTGCCACTAGGGGCAATGCAACCAAGTTTGCGTTTATAATTTATTAATAGTTAATCATAACTAATTAATGAATTTTGTTTTTTTCTTTTTTTTTTTCATTTTAAGTTAATTTTTAAAAAGTGACGCTATTTGTAGAGTCGAGTATTCTTTGAGTATTTCAACAAATTCCTTTAAAAACGTTGGATATTATAATTTTATTTTGGCTTCCATTAGTAGTAAACATTTTACGTTCAAAAACGTATTCACATGTTCCTTAAACCTTTAATTAAGTCTAAGAATCCTTTGAACAGATTACCTCAGTAAGTGGTGCTATGTCTAAAAAATATTTCTAAAAGAGTTACAATTACTTGTTTGTTTTGAATATGTAGCTGATCTCTATTGATGATGATCTATTGAACTTCACTGTTAGGTTACTGTTAGGTTTAATAAGAAATGAAAGATGTGCTCTTCATAGCAAATTCATATACATTTATGCAAAATCTATGAATTGGGTTTTGAGAGTAGCAACGTGATTATTCAGTAAAAGAATGAGATAAAATATATAGTATCAATTCAAAACAATTTATAGAAAGCAATTCACAAAAAAAATCGAGTCAAATACATATATTTCTTTATAATGCCTCGTGTTACGCACCTATCAGATCTGGAGCAGGTGTAGTGGTATGCAGTTGCAGTTAGCCGATCTCAAAATTGGTCAGATTGCTAAACAAATGAAATGAAATAACGATACTTAAAGGACACCGAAGATTACCGATAAGCGTCGCTACGGGCCAGTACCATCTATCTCCAAAACTTGGTAGCGTCAATGCCAAACAAGCTACATGAGCTTTATAAAAATAAGGAAGACTATTAAATATTAGAAGTAATATTATCTTGCGAAAGTAAAAATAATCATTAAATAGGAGAAGTTAAAAGTGAAATGCACTTATACCAATTTTCTATGTATAAAAATTCTTGTATTTGTTTAACAGAGAAACATATAAAATGTATATAAACGAAAAAGAATTAAAATAAATGGAATAAGTTTCCCAATAAAAAAAAACGTTTTAATGGCTTGCACATATAGTCATTTTCCTTAGGTATCATATATCTCCCATACGAAGGGCAAAGTCACGAACAATGACTTTTCTTAATAACTTCGTTACTTTCTGATATATTGAAAATAAATATTGGTGTGTTAATTACATCTATAAAGACTGGGCCAAATTTGATCAAGATCGGGTGACTATATCATATAGCTCCTATATGAACGATCGGTCGAAAACAGCGACTTTTGTCACTAACTTCGTTACTTTTGACGCGATTGCTTCCAAATTAAACATTTGTCAGTTTTACATATCTGTTAACGGCTGTGCCGAATTTGATAAAGATTGGGTGAGTAAATAATATAGCTCCCACAGGAACGATCGGTCGAAAACAGTGCATTGATCAATAACTTCGTTATTTCGCAAACATTAGACTTTTTAGTTGAAATTAGAAAATGGTGTTTTTATTTTTATTTAACTAAATGACCTGAAGCCTGATAATAACCAACTATAACAACACAAAGGTCGCTAAAACTATCACATTATACTTTTTAGATAAAGAAAGGTAGTCGAACTATGGTCCAAATGTCGAAAATTTTGGCATAAACTGCAATTTTTATGCTAGCGTATTTTCACGGGTAGGTTTGTAAGACTAAAAAATAATTTTGATTTTTTTCTTTTTGCAATTTGACCATTTATTTCTTGTAATTCGTATAAAAATGTAAAATTTGACGAAATTGCATACTCTTATTACTTATTGGAAAAATCATTTTAATTTCGCATTATTATTACGATGCATTAAATGTATAAAAGACGAACTAAAATTAATTCACTTTACCTAAAACTCTTTAGTATATCCTAAAAAGTCTAAAATTTCGGTAAAAACTTGAAAAATACAAGCCATAACTCTAGCAATTTAGCACAATTCTAATCGATCGTGCCTATAATATTACCAAGTTGTGCGAAAAGGGGGTCGAACGGGGATGAGTTTTTGGTTCGTCGCTAAAGACAACACTTACAAGTACAAACTGGACCAATAAGTTGCTTTCAGCATAAAACAGCACATTACTTACATTCCACGAAACACGGAGAACGCATGTTGATTTTGTAAAAAAAAAAATACACACAAATTGGACATTACACAACACTAAATCACTGGAACTATACAAAAAATAAGATAATACATTAGATAGTGCATACCTTAAAGATCAGTTTTCATAATTTAGTTAAATTTTTTGAACCAATTTGACGAGTGTGGCACTAGATAAAGCAACTAAACATTTTAAAAACTCTCGAAAAGTTTTAGTGGCGCTTTTAAAATTTTTTATTACAATTTTTATAATGTATGATGAGTTTACTTCAAGATTAAAATAAAAATATCGGCTTTGCCGAAGTTTATATACCCTTGCAGTTCTTTATTATATTTAATTCGATAACAAAAGTGAAATTTCATATATCAACAGCATTAGTTGTCGTATTATGATAATGATCAAATATTTTTCAAACTACTATATTGAGATCTATTTATATTGACTGTAACTTGTGTTTTATTTATCCGATCAAATCAAACTTTGGGAAATACTACAAATACTATCATATTGGTAAATTTCATGGGGATACTCCAATTTTTGCAAAAATGTTTGTTCTAGAGCTATTTGATATAGTATGTTTGTTCTAGAGCAATATGATATAGTAGTCCGATCCCGATGATTTTCATACTTCATCTTACCCAGGTAAAAAAAAAGCCCCCAAAAAATTTCATCACGATAGCTCTTAAGATGGATGAGTAAAACGCAAAAATGTTTGTTCTAGAGGTATATGATATAGTAGTCCGATCCCGATTATTATAAAATTGCACTTTAGTCCGCCAATTTCAAAGCTTTTGGAATGAAACTTTGTGTTTGAGCTACTTACCTAATTGTCTATATATATCCGCTTTTAGATCCAATGAGAGATTTTTCTCAATTAATAGAAATTCATAAGCTTCCTTCGCCGCCTTGTGTTTATTTTGTATCTCATAAAGATGAGCAATTTGAAATTTAACTGAAATGTAAGAAAACCGATTTTTAAAAATAAAAGACTATATTTTATATCGTATGAATTAAGACATACTGTACAAAGACTGTACAAAGCCGAATGTGGCCATTTTTAACCAGGTAAAATTTAAAGCATTAGTTTATAAATACTGTGCTGTCATTGAAATATATCAATTATACAACACAAACATTTAATTGGACAAAAATTTAGGTAAATTGTTACTTAAGCTACTCGGTCCCAAAGCGTGCTTAAACTACATAAATTGCCATAAATTGATATTGGCTGCCACAAATTATTGGAGAGAACAAGAACCAACCAGAACCAACCAACAGCAGTATTTGTAATAAAGCAAGTCATCCAGTGGCGAGTGTAAGGTTTGACCAATAAAGCCATTTCCTATGTGTGGGGAGTCCGATACACAAACTTTTTGTAAAATAAATTTGTGTTTCTCCAATGTAAAAAAATATTTCACAATCTATCACACAGACAAATAAATAAATTTCGGTTTGTTAAATTTGACATTTTTTTTTTCATTTAAAGGAGTAAGACCTCCAACAGACGGCATTTACTTTTTTTCTTACAGCATATGGGTAAACTTGTTTTAAACCAGAGGGCCGGGGCTACCTTCGACCGCGCCGAAGTTTGTATACCCTTGCAAATTGTTTGGTAATCTTTCCTCACTTATAGCCCTCAAAGTGAAAAAACGTTTTATCTAAGAAGAGTAATGTTTCCGAAAGAACGGCCTACAATCTTCGGAAATAACGAAGATATTGATCAAAGTCACTGTTTTCCACCGATTGTTCCTATAGGAGCTATATAATATAGTCATCCGATCTTTAACAAATTCGGCATAGTCATTAACAGATATATTAAACTAACATTTGTTAAATTTGAAAACAATCGCATCAAAATTATCGAAGTTATTGACAAAACTCACTGTTTTTGACCGATCGTTCCTATGGGAGCTATATGATATAGTCACCCGATCTTGATCAAATTTGGCACAGTGGTTTATAGGTTTAATAAATTGACAAATATTCAATAGCTGAGAAAAAAACGAAGTTATTGAGAAAAGTCACTGTTCGTGACTTTGCCGTTTGTATGGGAGCTATGCGATCCGGCTGAATATACAGTATATAGAAGGACCTAACGGTCTAGGAGGAGTTTGCGTTGAGCCATACGGACGGACAGACAGACGGACGGACATTGGTATATGAACTCGTCTCGTCGTGCTGATCAAGAATATATATACTTTATATGGTCGGAGATGCTTCCTTCTATGCGTTGCATACTTCTGACCAAAATTAATATTCCCTTTTTGCAAGGGTATAATAATCAGAGACCATTTGGGGGTAGGATTTGATGATACTTTAAATACATTTTATTGGTTTTTGGCGGACTAGGAAAGATTTCTCGACAAGATTGTTTCCAAATTTTAAAAGCGGTGTAAATAATCCTGATACAACACCCCGACAACGAGTTCGCACAATTTTGGCTTTGTGGATCCTGAAAACTCCAAAAAACTGAAAAATAAACTGTACCGAGACAATGAACCAAAGCATATATTGGCTTATGTGTCGCACTTGGCTGCTGTATAACTGACACAATAATTCAGATACCGCGACTTTATATCCTCAAAGCATACTTTTTTAATCGTTTTCGTTAATTCTAGGAATTTTTGTGGGTTTCGCTTTCTTATGTTGGCACTCAAAAAGGCCCAGACATTTTCTATAGGGTTGAGGTCAGGACTGTTCCCTAGCCAATCTAAGCACTCGATGTCTAATTCTCACTTTAATATTGATATTTGTCGTTTCTGAATCACAGCGCGCTTGATGAAGAGGTGCAAAATCGTCCTGAAATGTGGGTTCTTTTTGCTCTGTAATCGAATCAATGCTGGCCACAAGTCCTCTGTTCTCGGTTTCGTTTTTTTACTTCCCTTGGCCGTCCCATTTTAGAGTGTGACCACCTCAATATCAGTCGCACCAGACTAGACCTAAATCCGTTCAAAAGCAGTTCTTGCTATTTGCTCTTCGTGGCTTAAACTGTAATCGCAATGTCAAATTTCCTTCGTATTCTAGTAGACTTCTCTTGAATAACCTTCCTTCTTTAATTAACCGTAGAATTTTGCTTGGTGTTATTTTTAGACACAAGCTCGTAAATGGTGATACTGACTCGCCTGAGTTATTGGCTGAGGTTAATCTAACCCTTAGGCGTTGTTCTATTAACTATGGCTTGCATGACTCCTTAAGGGTCCACTGCTCTGATTACAACCTTCTATTCCCTATAACCTATAACTATGCTTGAAACATCAATCCTCTCCTATATAGTATAAGTATGTTAGTATGTTTGTCTGTTTTTTCTATTATGTCGCGATTCGTGCAGTGCGTTATATGGCTGTACCCCCCGGTCGGTCGGTTTTCATGTCAAAATATTACAAATATCGAAATATGAGCGCCCTTGAATGCAGCGGTGTCAAATGCGCTGAGCTGTAGCGGCCAAACGACGTTTTTCGAATTGACATTTTTTACACATGTTTTGAAAAGGTGTCCCCATAAAATATGAGTACCCGATTAATGAGTAAAAATACGTTAAAAAAAACAATTCATTTTTAAATCTCATAACTTTTTTATTTTTCAACTTTTATATTTGATTCTAGTCTACTTTCCACCTCAAAAAAATTTTCCATGAATAAGCTAAATTTTTGGCCAACAAGGTGGAAACCCCCCTTCATAATAAATTTTTTTTTCTATTGATGATTTGTTATTGGTAACAATTTTTTATCAATATATATGTTGAAATATTCAAATAATTTATCAACAAATACCAGCTTTCATCAAAAAGAGTGCATTAAAATCCAATCCCTTGTGCTCAAGTATGCATGGTTCGCTCAAAAGTTGACAGACAAGAGAGTGGTTTTCAAAAATGTAATTTTTTGTTTTTTAAATTGATTGATTTGAAGTTGCTATGTCTCTGCACAAAATCATATTTTTAACATCATGTACAGCTGTGAATCTAGAAATAGCACCACTTGGTGAGGGCATTCTGTTGAACGGATCCTTAGACTTAAAGGTTTAAGGAAGTAGTAAAATATTTACTACTAATGGAAGCCAAAAAAAAAATTATAATAATATCCAGCGTATTCAATGTCTTTTAAGGAATTTGTTGAAATACTCAAAAAATACTCGACTCTACAAATAGCGTCACTTTTTAAAAATTAACTTAAAATGAAAAAAAAAAAGAAAAAAAACAAAATTCATTAATTAGTTATGATTAACTATTAATAAATTATAAACGCAAACTTGGTTGCATTGCCCCTAGTGGCAAAATCCACTACACAACGTCTTGGCATTGTGTTGACAGCGTTTGAACGGTATTTTATTCCAAGACTCCTGGATTACTTCTTATTTTTTGTTGGTTTTGCCACAGCAACTGCTATCATAATGTCAGCGAAAGATTTTCAATAGGGCTTTGGCCTGGTGACTGTGCCGGACACTCTATCATATTTAGAGAATTCTTTTAGAGCCACTGCTTGGCTTTCTTACTGGTGTGCTTTGGGTCGTTGTCCTGTTGAAAGTGGCATATTATCCTCAGCATATGGTAGCATCACCGTCTCCAAAGAATTTACATAAACATGGACTTAAAGCACTATATAAGACCGATACCATAATAATAAAAACAGCCCCATAACATCACCCTGGATCCGCTAAGTTTAACAGTTCTCAGCGTGTATTTGGACTTCTGTGGATGCCGTACGAATGCTCCAGAGCTTTTTCCACCATACATGACAACTTAACTTTCATCAATCCATACCATGTGTCTCCAGTTTTGGGCAGGATCAATTCTCATGATCTTTAGCGAACTTAAGGCGATTGGCAGTATGTCTCGCGTTTAAAAGAGTAACCATTCTTGGGATTCAGGCTTTTAAATTGTTCTTCCGAAGGTATTTGCGAACTATTTGGGCGTTAGTCGATATGTTCCCGTCCTTTTCCAGGTCGCTTACAGCCTTAAAAGGATCCTTATTGCTCTCTCGGACTAAGCAACCGACTTCTTGCTCAGTTTCAAACGCGAGTTTCAGACTTTTGTTTAAAATGATCGCATTCCGAATGATAATGATCGAACAAACAACAACAGGTGAACATGGGTTTTTTTCAATGCAATCCTGTGAAATATGATGGTATTTTGCAAAATACTGCTATTGGTGCTATTTTTAGTTTTGAGTATTTTTTGAGTTTCTCAAGAAATTCCTTAAAAAACGTTGAATACGAAAGATATTATTATACATGTGTTTGGCTTCCAATAGTAGTAAATATTTTACGTCTAAAAACGTATTCACATGTTCTTTGAACCTTAAACTAAATCAAAGAATCCTTTGAACAGATTACCTCAGCTAGTTTCAAGTTCGCAGCTGTATACCGTTCGCCAACACTGAAATCTAGATTTATCCGCTTTTTCCACATTTCAAAACTGAAATCTCGAGTAACTTAGGTATATATTTAGCGAGGAAATACTGTTCAGAGCAGCCGAATATTCCTTCATTTCATTTTTATCGATATTTTGCGAATTCAACTCTGAAAACTTGCCATTCACTGGAATTCACGGTCAGTTATGTTGGCCTGCATACGGCCCACTGCCTAAGCTAAGATTGCAATGTAAGCATAACCTTGGCCTATATAAAGGTTGCAATTTTATTAATAAACATTCATTATCAGCCTCACCAATGGATTAGTAAAACTCTCGCCTTTTATTACATGGCGATCCTGCCAAAAATTAACAAACAGATTCTGCTTAAACTGAAAAGGCTAAAAAAAGAAATAATAAATAAATCTAATGCCAAAGATCCACAAGAAGGCCCTGCAACAGGCTCGAGGGATTGTCCACTGGTGGTAAGGTTAAAAATGAGAGGAAGAAATCCGGTAAAATTCCGCGCACCAGAGGGGCGCAGTTCAAGGGGTCTGTCACCATGGGCAGACAAATCTGGCAGAACATTTTTCAATTGGCAGAATTGCACCGAAAACAAAAGCAGCGGCGACAACAGCAACAACGAAAACAACACCAAAGGCAATTATAACAGCAGAAGCCGAAGAAAATACAATAGCCTAATATACCTTCATACACCCTATCATAACAAGCACATTCAAACCATGTGAATTAAATTTCACAACTTAAATGCAGAAGCCACAACACGAAAAATGAATTTCCAATTATTGAAATATTATTAATTATTTAAATTTATCCATATAAATACCCTATAAAAAATAAACAAATACATTTTTATTAATGTATCATGAAATATATACATACCAAAAATATGAAAACAACTAAACTTCTGTACATTTTGCAATTATTATGGTGTCTGAGAAATCAGAATAGTAGACGTAAAGGCAAATGTGATCAATAAGATACTTGTTGCACCATGGGAACCCAAAAAAACACTAGATACAATTAGGATTTTAATGTTGGTCATGGTAGTAATACTAGTCAGTCAATTCACACTAACAATATACTCATTACACAGACGAAGCATAAAGATATATCGGTCGAGTCACTGATTTCGACAAAGTGTAGCATATCACATTATGACCGATTGGCGACTATCATAAATGAAGCTCACGATATTTGACATGAAGATCATGTGTCAGAGGGCACCAAAGAAAAACACTCTAATATTATAAGATCACTCTTAGAAAAATGTAGGCTTTTTTTAAATAATCATTACAATAGCCGTTAGGAATCCCATCACAAAGCAGCTTTAGTCTTCTTTAATGCTTGCAAGTAACAAATTTCTGACTTGAACAATAGTATAATGTTACATAATTTAGAAGATAAAATGACTCAATCAGCGCTAGATTCCATTAACACAGCATCAAGGCTTTTACCATACTTATAAATCTACCGGACTTTCTTGGAGAAATTCGTATACTTAACACCATAAAAGAAACACACGAAGCCGTAGCCATCGAAATTATAAAATCTAACTAAAGGGAAATATCCTAAGTTCTGAAACGACAATAGATGAAGTGAAAAAAAAACTGGCAAAGGCGCATATACTTCAAATGGTCTCCCAAATAACTAAGATATAAAATACACAACAAAAGTTACAGTAAATGCTATAATAAGTCATACTAAGAGTCGAAAAGTCCAGAAAATAATGGAATTAGGAAACTTCGATTGAGCCATCGCAAAGTTCGTTCATCACTCTTTCGGTAGAATCAGGCTTTACGGACAATTTCTAAAGTAATAACGTTTTTTATTCACTGTACCCCACTAAATACCACAATAACAGACAGAACGCAAATAACCAAAATAACAATAACAGAGGCGTTCGAGCCCTAACAGGGGTGGACAAAACTCCAATGCCCAGCTCTGTAGCTCCAACGGTCTGGGAGAAGTCTACGTTGATCCAGACGGACAGACGGACATGGCTATTTGAACTTATCTCATCGTGCTGATCAAGAATATATATACTTTATATATATGGTCGGAGATGCTTCCTTCTATGCGTTGAGCACTTCTGACCAAAATTAATATACCCTTTTTGCAATGGGTATTTTTACAGAGCCAATACACAGGTGTAGCGAGGTAGAATTTATACAGCTGTGTTCACGAAAATAGCAGTGCAGTAGATGCTAACAAAGATTTCAAAATTTTTTTTTACATATTCCTTTTTATAGATATAGTTTTTTAACTTTGGTTTTGTAAAAGGGTATATAGGCATAGGAAAACCGAAAAAGTTCCGTTAATTTTACTCATTTTTGGGTAATTTTTCACATTTTTGTGCTTATCCCCACATATTTGGCTGTTCACTAAAATAGCAGCGTTTTGTTTAGTTGCGAAAAAAAGCAAATACAAAATTTGAAAATTTGTCAGTAGTCGGTGTAATTATTTAGATTATTATCGTGTAATATTATTTGCATCAACTAACGCAAAAATTTTCATGTTGGTCGGAAGAGGATCGCAATACTATACCGAGAAGACAGAGTGGATCCTAAACCTTGAAATACAAGGTAAAACTTTAAAAAAAATCAAAATTTTTGTTGCATGTTCTGCAAAGATGGTATCTGCTGCCCTAGACTACCAAAAAAAAAAAACCGATAAACGTGACGTAAAACGTGCAAAAGCGGCTTCAGATGACTGGCACATTGTTATATACAGCCGATTCAAGCAGTTTTCTTCTTCCAATTTAGTCAAACGTGATCTAAACATGTCTGTAAGGGGTGTCACTTGTCGGCGTAGACTCCTAGAACAAGATCTAATATCGCGAAGTCGAAGGAAAGTCCCACTCTTAACTTAGAAGCCTCTAAAGTACGTTTGTATTTTCACAAAACTCCATATGAATCTTGATATTACAAAGTAGCATAATATTCCCGGGCTAGGCGTCCGCAAAGTAATCTTGTTTGCTTGTGCAGGGTCTAAACAGTAAGTACGTCGCCCAGAATATACGGAATACCACACAAAGGATCCGCTAAAACGGTTAAGCAATATGACATGTTTTGGGCCTGTTTCTCATATAAACGACTTGTTTTTCATATAAGATTTATGGGAATATGAATAGAAATATCTGTGTGGACATCATAAAGTGTTGAGCTCTCCTATATCATATGGAATATGCCCATAAAATGGACATATTACCAGTACAACGACCCAAAACATAGGAACAAACTCGAAAAGGTTGTTTTCAATTCGAAGGAATCGACGTAATACCAGGGCCAGCTCAGTCGCCGGATTGGTAACCTATTTAAAATGTATGGGGAAACATTCAGAGAAGCGTCACAAAGAAAAAACCGTCCAATAATGCTTAACATTGGGAAGTTATCCAAGAAACATGGCAACAGATCCCAGTTCAGCATTTATGGATTCGATGCGGGCCAGGTGACAACCCGCTATTGCCAACAATTGGTTCAGGACTAAGTATTAAGTCCTAAGAACCAAGGGTGACCTGAATTGGAAGTTTCAAATAATTTGGAATCGACAGATTTTAATTCTTAGTTGTCACTGCTATTTTTATGAACAGTCCAAAATGCCCTTCTTTTACTATCTTGCTCATTTCTGACAATGGGAGACTTTTTGTTCAGTCTAAAATGATAGTAATTTTATTCTATATAAATATAGATTATGAATTTAAAAAAGATTGGTTCATTTGTGATCTTTTTAAAATGATTTATCAACTTTAAAGTCAAAGCTCAAGGGCACTGCTATTTTCGTGAACACAGCTGTATATAAAAACACCCGCGGGTCCATTACGAATATGTTTAATAGTAAACGTCCTCTTTTACAAATAAATGCCCATATCGATTTAAAAGATTACCATACGGTATAAAAACATGCCCAAATTCATTCCAACGAATGATAACCTTATTACAAACATCACAAGAATGTTTATTTATGGGTGATTAAGTTGTATTAGCCTATTCAGAAAAACATATGTTGAAAAATTTGACCGAATTTTTTGACATATGCCGAAAATGTAATCAAAACTACATCTGTCATGAACTAACATACAAATGAAGTAAAGAGATTTGTTGCATTTTTTTCATAAAAAGAATGAGCTATTGCATTCGTGCCTCTAAATACAGCACTATTTGATGATAGGCGTAGAAGAATAAAGGACAATAGCGCATTAAGTCGGAAGCAATGTTTCCTAACTTGGGGGGGGTATAGTTAATTCGGTGCAAAATCGGTCATTTTTTAAGAATTTTTATTGGCGATACGGATAGTCTCAGTTCAATTTTTGTTTGCCCGTGTGATAATACAACATTTTAACAATATGTGTGAAAATTTTCATCCAAAAATATTGAAAATTGAGTGAGATATAGGCAATCTTCGGCGGGACTTGGAAAAAGAAGTGGTTTGCGGTGTACATCGTAACTCGTCACAGAATCATCGGAAATGAAAAAATCAAATTGCATTAGTTAAAGGACAAAATTCCCCAGGTAACGCTGTCGAGTTTTAATTTTTTAATTTTCTTTTCGATTTTTAAAGGCACTTGCAAGTCAAAAACCCCGATTTACGCCAAAAAAAAACAAATTATTTGTTGTTGTAAAAATGATAAATTAAAAAAAAAAAAAAAAAACTCGACAGCGTTACCTGAAGAATTTAGTGAAGAAGTACTGTGCAAAATTTCAAAACGATTTGTCCAGTAGATTTTGCAGGATCGTGTACACCGACTTTGAAAATGGCAACTTTTCAGGAGAGCGTTTTAAAGTTTTAGACACCCAAAAATCTAATACAAACGCGGTCGGCCACCCTGACAACTGCCCATAACTTCAGAAGTTTCACTCGGATCGATCTAAAATTTTAACACACTATTCTTGAGATGTCGTGCATTCAGAAAAAAAAATAAAATAAAATTGAAAAAAAATAAAATTTTAATACTATACCCCCCCCTTAACCAACTGTAGTCGACTAGAATAAGATGGAATTTGTACATTTAGATCCCAGTGCAAATAACGAAAGGCAAAAAATAAAACTGGTTTTGTACACATTCTAATTTAATGAAACTCATATTAAGGAAACCAAACACGTATTTTGGTGGTGTATGGATCTTTGAACTCCTTCGAGCAGCATTTTGTAAAACCAAGATCACTCACAGACCGGTCAAGTCTGCTAGCAGGGTGTGGCATGAAAAGGAGTCTTCGATGCGATTAGTGATTTTAATATCATCGGCATACATAAGAACTCCTGAATTTGAAAGAACGTTAATCATTAATAACACTGTGATAGTTTTTTTCAAAAAAAAAAAAAATAAGACATGGCAAAATTCGATAGTTTCACTCTATTTAGTTTAAGTTTTTACGATGGTTTCGTACAAAATTTTTTGCGGAAGTCTTTCATCAAAGTTGTCATTTTTTCCAAAAGGTCCTTTTTTTCATTTGCTTCTAACTTCTAAAATATTCCGTTATTTTACAAAATTTCTTCAGAAAAGTTGCTTAGAATTGACAAAACTACAAATGTTGGGAAGACATCTAGCCTGTGAATATAATATAACCATTTAATCAAATTGAATTTTTATACCCTTGCAAAATGGGTATATTAATATTGGATAGAAGTGTGCAACGCATCGAAGGAAGCATCTCCGACCATATATATAAAAAATATACATTCTTGATCAGCATGACGAGACGAGTTCAAATAGCCATGTCCGTCCGTCTGGATCAGCGCAAACTCCTAGACTGTAAGAGCTACAGAGCTAAAATTTTGCACGTTGGCTTGTATATACTGCACAGTTTGTATATCTCGGATTCAGCCGGATCGGACCACTATATCATATAGCTCCCATACAAACGGTAAAGTCACGGACAGTGGCTTTCCTTAATAACTTCGTTATTTTTTGAGCTATTGTGATGAGTTATTACACCTATAAGCGACTGTGCCAAATTTGATTAAGATCGAGTGCCTATATCATATACAAAGCTCCCATAGGAACGATCGGTCAAAAACAGTGCCGATCTTTCGAACACATTACTTTTTTTTAGATAAAACGTTTTTCCATATAAGTGGCTATAAGTGAGGCTCTTTCCCTTATCTATCAAAATCTAAAAACGTTTTATCTAAAAAGGCTAATATTTGCGAAAGTACGGAAACTTTAAATGCAGGTCACCTTTGGTTCTTAGGACTTAATACTTATTGTTAGTCCTGAGCCAATTATTGACACTAGTGGGTTGTCTCCTGGGCCGCACTGAATCCATCAATGCTCAACTGGGATCTGTTGCCATGTTTCTTGGATAACTTGTTATGTTCAGCTTTATTGGACAGTTTTTTTGTTTGTGCGCTTCTCTGAATGTTTCTCCGGAGGCTGAGGTGGCCCTGGCATTACATAGATTCCTTCGAATTGAAAACAACCTTTTCGATCTTGATTTGGATCGTTTTGACCGATGATATGTTAATTTTATGGACATATTCCATATGATATAGGAGAGCTAAACCTTCTTTATGATGTCCATAAAGATATTTCGGTTCGTATTCTCATGAATCTTATGAATTGAACCAAGTCGTTTATATGAAAAACAAGCCCAAATGATGTCATATTGCTTAGCCGTTTTAGCGGGTCCTTTTCCGTATATTCTGGGCAACGTACATACTGTTTAGACCCTGCACCACCATATATGACTATTTTGCAGACTTCTGGCCCAAGAATATTACGCTACTTTGAAATAGGATGGTTCATATGGAGTTTTGTCAAAATACAAACGTGCTTTAAAGGCTTCTAAGTCAAGAGTGGGACTTTCATTCGACTTCGCGATATTAACTCTTGTTCTAGGGGTCCACGCCGACAATCGACAGTCCTTATAGACATGTTTGGATCATGTTTGACGAAATTAGAAGATGCAAACTGCTTGATATACTGCTCTGTTAGCATATACTGCGCTGCTATTATTTTGAGCACAACTGTAGCTGTTTTGGCGTGACTGAAAATCAGGCGACAGTACAAGAGTACCGCCCCGAATCCAGCATTCGATGCATCCGTATGTAACTCAATTTTAGCTCGTCTGATGTATAGCTTCAAGCACAGGCTCTGCAATCAATGCATTCTTGAGTAGTTGGAATACTTTTATCCGAGACACTCCCATTTATATCCCAGATATAAAATCAAATACGAGCAGCGCGTCCTATTTAAAGTCTCTATAAAAATAACAAACTGTCCAGACCTGGAATATTGTTGAATACCGTCTTTGTCACAATTGATACATCGCCACCGGTATCCACCAAACACTCCACATCAATTCCGTTGATAGTTATCATCTTCACTAGTGTTGCGGTACGAACAACACGGAGCCAGATCAGCCAGATCAGTTTTTCGCCATATGTCCCTCATTATTGCAATCGAAGCTTTTCTTAGCGGCATCGCAATCCTTATATAGCGGATTACGGGGTGCACATCAGATTCACCAACCGCAGCCAGCTTTCTAATTTGATGAAGATACCTGTAAAGTGACTCGTGCTTGTGCTTTTTTCGATCACATAGCGTGGATTTCGGCGATGCATTTGCTTTGTTGATCAATTTGTATAAAAGTCGCATCAAAAGTTACAAAGTTATTGATAAAAGTAATTGTTTTTGACCGATCGTTCCCATTGGAGCTATCCGATTTGAGTCTATTTTTTTTTTCAAAGGTCAATTTGTTAAGAATTAAATGTAGCTTATTGGAAAGAAAGTTTTTTGTATTTTGTTCTATACTGTTTACACATTCATTTGGTCCTAATAAATTAAAATTTTTGTTTACTTGCATGGTATACCGGGGTCGGCGTCACGATTTACCTTTTCATTTCGTATCAAAATGTTTTTACCATAATTGATTTATTGATAATAATTTTTTGCAATTTGGCTGACCGTTTCTTTTCTGGATGACCAAGTAAATTCAAATTTATGGATAAGAAAGTTAAATAATTACAAGTGATAGAAGAATCATAATAAAACGTTACCTTGATGATTTCTATAAGTTGTAGGTGAATTACCAATTAGGGACAATTGAAAATGTTTTAAGGCAGTAGAATATTCGCCGCAAACTTTAAGCATAAGTCCCAATCGCAAATGAACTTCGCTCGCACATGTGAAATTAGGATTCAAATACAAAAGTTCTTGAAATGCTTTTGTTGCCCTGTAAAAAAAACAGAAAAAACATTTAAATTATAAGAAAATGCAATAAGTACTTAGTTGACGATGGTTATCTTATTTTTGATAAACACTCTCTTGTTATTCAATTTGATGTCGGCGGCGCTGTGGCATATCGATTATTACGGTTACCCATCGGTTCCGTTTTTTAGTTTTTAATCGTCTACTTGAAAGATATTTTGAAAGATTACTACAGTACATTATTCATCATGCTTACATGAAAGGTACTCAAACTGTAAGCCCCTTCAAAATGGCACACCACAATCAGTGATTCTGTTGTTAACAGCCTACAATAGCGTCTCCGAATCCAAATACTTTAATTCTACTGCATACGCAGATGAATCGATATAAAAGTTGACCTCAATTAAAATAAAGCACCCACAATAAATCTAGGCAAATTATTTGGACATTTTGAAGCTTAGTGTTAAAACTTAAAACAAAAAACTGCCACCCTCATGTCCCGTTAAAAATAGCCACTATAGAAAACGTTAGGGAGCTAAAACTACTAGGTCTCTTCTTTAACGCCAAATACCAATGGGACCCCGCATAAGAAATTCACTTAGACCAATAGAGGATACCGCACTAGGCACGACTTTGAGAGTCGCACTAGGCGCATTCCGGTCAACGATAATTAATAATCCTTATTGAGGCAAACATCTCGACACTGGAAAATAGAACACAACACAATTAAAGGCTAAAAATATCAATTCAGCCCTCAATTCGCACGGCACTCCTCTTAAAGAAGGAATAAATAAAATAACTGTAAAATGCAGCAAAACGTTCAGAAATTCATCATTAAAGAAATGCATAACCTCTTTCCTCAATTTGGGTATCTCACATACACCCATATGCAAAGCTCTTAAATCAGATCTCCCTGAATAGCCAGCAAACTGGAAGGCAAAGTTTGCATATGCTGAAACTTCCTATCACGAATTGAGGCCATAAAACCCTAAAATACCCTGGGGTATAAACACCCCTCCTCTTCTACAAGTTCTGTCATATATGTAACAGTAATAGTTGCTATACTTAATAGAGTTATTGCTTTTGAGTCAAGTTTCGATTAGGTGACAGATATGCTCATCTTTTTATTTTTAACATTCCTGGCGCTAAAACTGCAAAATTATCGAACAATATGAAAAAAACCTGCACGCCAGGGAGGTTATCACTTCTAATTTGTCAGCCTTCGCAACTCCTTGTGTTGATCAAGGTTTAGAGTTTAAATCACCTTTATTGAGAAAAACTCTTCTCTCGTATTGTTTCGTATGTTTGGTCTTCCCCAGGAGAATGGTTGATTTCAGCTAATTAACCATGATTAGTGTGAAACTATTCGGTCTGTTGCGTTGTACGAGCTTCACTTTTAGGCACTGAATATTTTAATGATGAGGGTTCCATTTTATTAAGCCCCAAAGCAATGCTTTAATGTAGTTTTTGAACTTCTTCGTCTCCTTTTAACTTCTAGCCTAACATCAAATTTAAAAAAAAAAGGCTTTAAAAGGTTGACTCGTTACTTGCAAAATTGTATTGAAATTTAACAAATGAAGCTAATGGAATATAATTCTAATATAGTTGTTAATATGTATTACATATTGTTAGGGTCAGTTTGCGTTTGAAGGTTGATGACCTAATATCAAATTTCACAAATGAAGCTAATGGAATATAATTCTAATATAGTTGTTAATATGTATTACATATTGTTAGGGTCAGTTTGCGTTTGAAGGTTGATGACCTAATATCAAATTTCACGATGTGGAAAGATTTAAAGGATATGTATGTATGTACTTATAAAATTTCAAAGACGAAATACGTGGATATTTTGCTTTCGATTTACTGGCTCTGGTTTCGAGCGTCCTGGATAATCTGGGTCCAACTGTGTTCTACAGTGGTCCGATCGTAAAGATTTTCATACTTGATCTGCCCCAGGTAATAAAAAACACAGAAAAAAATTTCAGCCTGATAGCTTTTAAAATGGCTGGCTTTATCATGTTGATCTCTTGATCATTCTTATATATACTTAATGGGGCGGAAACGTCTCCTTCTCTGCGTTACAAACATCTGACCAATTTTATAATACCCTCTGCAAGGATATAACCAGAGGGTCGGAGTTAACTTCGACCGCGTCGAAGTTTGTATACCCTTGCAACTATTTTGGTAACTCTTTCCTTACCCATAGCCATCAAAGTGTAAAAACGTTTTATCCAAAAGCTGCAATGTCTTCGAAAGGACCGCCTACAATCTTAGCATTGGAAATAATGAAGTTATTGAGAAAAGTCACTGTTCGTGACTTTGCCGTTTGTATGGAAGCTATGTATATGATATAGTGGTCCGATCTGGCTAATCTGAGATATACAACCCCTGCAGTATATACAAGCCTACGTAGCTCTTACAGTCTAGGAGGAGTTTGTGTTGATCCAGACGGACGGACGGTCGGACATGGCTATATGAACTCGTCTCGTCGTGCTGATCAAGAATATATATACTTTATATGGTCGGAGATGCTTTCTTCTATGCGTTGCACACTTATGACCAAAATTAATATAACCTTTTTGCAAGGGTATAAAAATAACTAAACAGTTTAATTCTGTTACCGTATCTAAAAGAAGTTATAAATGATAAAACTGTAATATTTTGAATCGTAAATTAGATGCGTCTGGTGTCTTTTGCACTTAATAAAATCTCATTTTAGGAATTCGAATAGAAATTTTCGAATAGCAAAATGCGAGAATGAAAACTTTAAAAAACATGGGTCAAGATTCGATGTTTTTTGACATTTTGGCAGAAAACTGAGGGACATAGGGCCCAGATGTCTTTCCAAGATTTGTAGCCTGTCCAATTCTGAAAATCTTTGTTATTTGAGAAGTCAAAAGTCTATGAAAAACTAGTTTTTTGGAAAAATGACAGCTGAAATACTACTAAAAAACCAAAGGATGCATTTCGATTTGCAGGACCCGAAATAGGGTTAAAACTACCAAGTTTGGTCGTGTCGTTTTTTTCTCCAATTATCACATTGTTATTTTGGTTAGAGTATATTGTACTAAACTTCAAAAAACAGGGTTTACAGCATGTGTAAAGAACAACATGCAATACCGTATTACTAATATGGCTGACCCTTTTTCAGGTGTTTGTCTAGATTACGACCTTTTTGAAGTTAATCAAAAATGGGTTTTAGCTGGTTTGAGGTCAATTAATCTCACTCATTTATAAGATTTTTAATCATAGGACATTTTTTTTTGTACTAATTCTATACCTTCACAAAGGGGGTATATTAATTTAAGACAAAAGTGTGCAAAGCATAGAAAGAAACATGTTTAACCCTATAAGGAATATATACTCTCGATTAGCGCGACGAGACGAGTTTATAATATAAGTATGTAGTCGTGTCCGTCCGTCTGCACAAATGGCAGTCACGCACAGAGACTTCTGTAAATAATTTTATTGTTTTTTAAGTTATTGTCACAAAATCATCATCAAAATCGGCTAGATATACCACAAGAACGGATCAGTCGAAAACAGTGTCGTTTCTCAACAACGTTCGTTATTTTTAAACGCTATTGTAATGCAATTTAATATTCGTTTAATATATGTACTTCCAAATGACTCCAACAAATTTGATCAAGATCGGCTGATTATATCATATAGCTCCCCAGAAACGTTCGATCGAAAACAGTGACATTTGTCAATAACTTCGGTACTTTTAACTCGATCGTAATAAAATTTAATATTTGACAGCTTGATATACAGTGACTCAATTTTTTGATCACGCAATTGCACTAAACACGAGTTAAAAAACAAAATTTAAGAGTTATTTCGGTAATTTTTTTGACCAGATGATATGTATTGATGATACAGATATTGTAGAAAATACTTTTAGCTGTATTTCGAAAATACGCAACAAAAAGTTTATAAAACAAGCAAGTGATCAAGTGATACCCAAAGTTTGAAAGATACTTATTCTATTTAATTTGATTTATTAATTGTTTCCGACTTAAAAATATGTTGTGTCTCTGTTTTGCCACCAACTTTTATAATTTTCTTCAAGGAAAAAAGAGATTTCAATTAAAGCAAGGATGAGAAGGTCTTAGGTAACGCCCAGGCGAGTAGTCTATAGTGGGGGGCATAGAATCATACATCATCACGGATAACCGTACAATCTGTAAACCCATTTTTTCGTCCATTTTTGCTTTGATTTGACACGCCCAGTTGAATGGTTTGAACCAGACGTTATCGTTGGTCAGGAGACGACTTCGCACAAATTTGTTATTGTTGCGGAATGATACGTTGAATTTTACGAGCTGCTCGGATTTGATTTTATTTCGAAATTCGATCTTTCATCATCGGCAAATTTTGATAATTGAGATCTCCTCATCACGCAGTGCCACGATTCTTCCACGCTTTTTATACCATACACCCATAGGGTGAAATGGTATATTAAAGTCGCCAAAATGTATGTGTTACATACCTGCCTGTTGGCAGAAGGAAACTTTTCCGACCCCATAAAGTATATATATTCTTGATCAGTATCAACAGCCGAGTCGATCTAGCCATCTCCGTCTGTCCGTCCGTCTGTCCGTCCGTCCGTCCGTCCGTCTGTCCGTCCGTATGAACGCCTAGTTCTCGGAGACTATAAGAGATAGAGCCACCAAATTTGAAATGTAGGCTCGTGTGGTATGTAGAGTGATCGAGTTTGTTTCAAATTTTTGCCACGCCCCTTTCCGCCCCCGCAATTCAAAAAAAACGTTTATCTCAAAAACTATTGCAGCTAGAGACACCATATTTGGTATGTATATTTGCTTAGTAAATACGCTCATTTTGTAATTATAAAGATTTTGCCACGCCCCTTTCCGCCCCCGAAATTTGAAAAACTCGATTATCTCCCGTAATTTTTCACCTTGTGGAATCAAATTTGGCACACTTGAAATTGATACTAATATCCAGCAAAATACCAAATTTGATCAAAATCGGACAAAAAATAGCTAAGTTATGCATAAAACCGTTTTTCCATAAGGCCGGAGTTGGCCGTTGCCGGGTGGGGCGCTAGGGTGCTCAAATGCATGAGTGAGCGAGATACTGAGATATGCTTGTAAAAAGCATGTGAACAGAACTTTATTAAAATAGACAAATGCATTTGTTATTACAAATTTGAAATATTTGTTTTACTGGTGTCTGGTATACCTAAGTCGGCGAGACGACTTACTTACTTCATTTAATATAAAAATTTAATTACAAATAGCATAGGCATAGCTGGCACCTTGTTGCAAATAAAACACCTCCATCGGGTCGGGGATGTTGTGCATATAGCTAAGCTACCTTAATGAATTAATTACTATTTGTATTTTAGCTTAAGCTTTTTCGTCGACTGCTGACTTAGTTGACGTAAATAAATAAATAAATAAATAAATAAAACAAATATGGATAATACATGAAAATTATTTTTTTTCTTTTAATTTTAAAAGATTTAACAGAATTTATTATTCAAGGTACCAATTATATGTAATGTAACCACATTTGAAATCAAAGCCGTCTGTTCCATTTACTTATTTTGATTGTAAAATAATCGCTAAACCACACTACAACCAAAAATTTCGGGGTTATATGTATATATATGGCGTGGTGCGGGAAAATTGGTAAAAGTTTGAATTTTTGTAAAGGCATGAAGACATATTTTTTTTAAAACTTTTACACGTTTTGCGTATTGCAACGTCTGATCCTCAAAAAAAGCTTGAAAAAATGTTAATAATTATAAAAGTTACAAAAAATTCCGCAAAACGCTTTTTTCCCGAGGCTTCCCGTGACCACGATGCCAGACCAGCAGCTCAACGAAAAGCAAAAAAAAAAAACAATAATTTTACTAGTATTGTCTATTGTGATGTACTTGAACGATTTAAATTTGAAGAAAATTTTTTTGTAGTCGTGTTCACAACAACTTCTATTTTCGAAAAACATGATTCCGAGATAATCGCTTTGAAAGTTTCATTGGTTGGATCGCTAAAAAAATATTTGGGATAATAATCTTCAGAAACTGTACTTAAAGATAAAAGAATAAAAAAAAAAGGATTTTTTACCGAGCAAAACATATACATACATATGTAAGATGGCAATAACGCATGCACCGACTGTATGGCATTCCTAAAAAAGGCAGGCTTTCGGTCGGAGGTTGCAATCATGTCAAGAAAAGAGTCGAGCGTCAGTAGTGGAAGAATTCGTCAGCGGTCGGTCGGAGTTAAGTTGCGAGTCGAGTCAAGTTGCAAGTCGTCAGTTATTTAAAGTTGTTTAAGTTGCCTATCAAAAGTCGTAACATATATATATATATATCCTAAGCTATATAAACTTAATATAATAAAACTACACGATAATCTACATATGTATATAACCCATTTAGCCACGAAAAGCAAATAGCACCGATTCAAGTCTAGTCTGGTCTCATATTGAGACCATCTTTTGATGAAACACAGAATAACCATGGCCTTTGCGACCGTGGTGCAAATATGAGTGCTGAAAGTTAATTTATGGTTCATGAGTACGCCCAAATCATTCATCCAATAAATACGTTCTAATGAGCTATTGTTTCGAAAATAAGTGACCAGTTGACAGTTACGATGAAAAGTAATAACCGTACATTTTGTAGTGTTAAGTTTAATAGATTAAACTGGCACCAGGATGAACAATTTTTAAGATTAGCTTGTATCCGACAAAAATGCTTTTATATCTCTGTAAGTGCGACAACAAAGTTTGACACTGTCAGCATACATAGGAATACGCCAAGGAATAATGACTGATGGAAAATCTTAACTAAATAGTGTGAAAAGAGTAGGGCCAAGATGACTATCTTGAGGTACACCTGATGACATTGAAATTGGATGGAATAAAATATTTAAAAAGTACCTTCTTTATTCTAGTTGTTGTTAGATACTCTCGATCATAAGAAAATAAGAGAGGTTGAAACCCGATAGCGTTCATTTAAGAAAGTTATAGGATATGATTAACAGAATCAAAAGCCTTGCTAAAGTCAGTGTATATAATCAGTTTCATTGGCATTTTTTATCTATTAATTGTCAAAGAGGTAAGTTCTAAAAGGTTAGAAGTTGTAGATCTATGTTTCATAGAGCCATTTTGGGATGGCCAAATAATAAAGCTGCAAAAATATTGCATTTACGAATCTATGATTTTCTCAAAAGCTTTAGAAATAGCGGACAATTTGGAAATACCCATCTAGTTAGAGGCTTTGGACCTTCTTTTGCCATTTTTATGCAGAGGACTAATGTGCGGCTCTTTTCAAATGGAAAAAGAGCTTCCTCTTTCGATGGACAATTACCCATTTTAAAATTGTTTTTAAAATTGCTTTTTACATAAAGCATTCGCACAGAACCAGGTTTTTTAGTTTAAGTTCTCCTATTAGGGGACTTTCATCAATTTCTGGTAAACACTTTTTGATAAGAATACGAATTTGCTCGACATTCCGTTAAAGACTAAGTTGTTTTGAAAAAATCAGCAAATATATGGGCAATCGCCTGATCATTATTAGTTTTTTATTTTCAAAGTACAAAAAAAAATGGGTGCACAGAGGTCTTACGTTTAAAAGTGACAAAATTAAAAAATTGTTTAGAGTACGAAAAAAATTAGGCTTACAACGATGAAGTTATAATCATTATATAATTGTGTGTTGAGCGACTGTATACAGAACGTAATCTAATGAACGACGTGTTTTTTGAAACTTCTCAATCAATTCTCAAGTCAGTGTTAGGAAATCACCGAGCTAAGGGTACTTCATTACAACCAAATAATGGTGATAGAGAGGGCAGATCGATTTTTTAATTTAATGTAGGATGAAATTTTTTCTTCATGATGAACAAAATGTTTGATCCTAGAAATATCAAGCCTAGAAGTCCATCAATAAAGTCATGCGACATTAGTTCACTAAGTTCACATTTGTGCTAATGCAGGTAAACTAAAATCACCAAAAACTATAAGCATGTCTTGACTGGAAACTTAAAAGGAGACAAACTGAATTGCCTCTAAATGATTAAAAAAGACCTGAAATAAACAAAAAACTATTGGTCGATAAATTTCCATTACCAAAAATAGATGATATTCTCGATCAACTGGGCAGAGCCAAATATTTTTCATGCCTAGATGTAATGTCCGGTTTCCATCAAATAAAACTAGAAGAAAAATCTCCAAGCATTACATCATTTTCTACTAGCAATGGATCTTATCAGTTTACCAGACTACCATATGGTCTGAAAATAACAGCAAATTCCTTTCAAAGAATGATGACCTTTACATGGATGACTTGGGTCATAAATGTACTGACAAAGGAATATTGCCAGAAAACACCAAATACAATGTTTCTGAAAAATATCCAGTATCGAAAGATGCTGATAATGCTAGAAGATTCGTAGCTCCTTGCAACTGCTACAAACGTTTTATTAAAAGCTTCGAAGAACATTCACGTCCGATAATACGATTGTGTAAGAAGAACGAAGATTATGTTTGGTCTGAAGAATAGCAAAAAGGATTTGAGTACCTGAAACAAGGTTTAATAGAACAGACACTGCTACAGTATCCATATTTTAGCAAAGAATTTTGTATAATAACAGATGGTAAAGGTGAAAGTAATAAAAGCACTACTGAACAGGAACTAGTTACGATACACTGTCCTATCGAAATGGATCAAAAGAGAAGAAGTGGTCGATTGTATTGAGTTCAGAGGTGTATACATCAAAAGTTATCAATGATATCGATGATAAGCAATCGAGGTGATAAATGAGAGCGTTTTTATACCCTTGCAGAAGGTATTATAAAATTGGTCAGATGTTTGTAACGCACAGGAGACGTTTCCGACCCCATAAAGTATTTATATTCTTGATCAACATGAGAAGCTGAGTCGATATAGCCATGTCCGTCTGTCCGTCCGTCCGTCTGTGCAAATCAACTTCACGCTGGCATCTTAAGAGCTATCGGAATGAAATTTCATATTTGAGCTACTTTTAGCCGGGAGATGATAAAGTATGAAAATTGTCAGGATCGGAATACTATATCTCATAGCTCAAGAGCAAAAATTTTTGCAAAAATTGGAGTATCCCCATGAAATTTACCAATACAATCGAATTTGGTATAAAATCTCAAATCCCAAAATTTGAATCTGATCGGATAAATAGAAAACAAGTTACAGACAGTACAAATCGGTTCAAGCGCTGACGGCAGCTACTACGTCATCAGCAAATGAAACAGAGCACATGCATACACACACACAGACGCAGCGCTACACGAACTGTATGTGTATACGTGTTGTGCTTTGCTTACGGAATGATGGAAGAAAAATTTGGAGTAAAAAGAGAAATAATTTGAATGTTTTGTTTGTGTGTTGAAGAATTGAATTGCAGGGAAAGAAATTTCAAAATGTAAAAAAATTATTGACAAGGACTGCAAGGGTATAAAAACTTCGGCATTGCCGAAGTTAGCTTCTTTGATATTTTGGCTTCAAGTCGTGACGAACGTGTTCCTCGTAACTGCTCGAAAAAGGAATATACTAATGTAATAGTTAAGGGACAAATGTATAATAAATTATGTTCAATAAAACTGTATTGAACTGTATTGGAATATTGAGTAAAAAGTACCAGTTTGGAGAAAAAAGTGGGATTATATTCGGTCCTACATATATATGGCAATCACTTCAGAGTCAAAACAGACTATAGACTACTAACATATTTATTATCTATGGTAAATTCAAGTTTAAAGTTAACTAGAATGAGACTTGATCTAGAAGAATATGAGTTCACATTAGAATATATGAAGGGAAAAGTTAATTTTGTTGCGGATGGATTGTCCCGCATTACGATGAACACAAACTCACATTTCCTGAAAGTCACTACCAGTAGACAAGTAGCCAGAGAATAAATAAAATAATTAAAATATAATTAGGCACGTACCTAATGATGCTTCTAAGCCCAAAATATATGAAGTACTATGCAATGAAGTACGAAAAGTAGTGACCTTTCATATAACACAAAATTTATGTTTTTTTAAACATGAAAAAAAAGTATTAGCAAGAGTTGGGACTAGAGATCTTTACACCAGAGATCGTTCATCTAGACTTTAGGCAGTTTTATCAAACGCTTGAAAAACAAGCCGGTATACTTGAGATCAAACAACTCAAATTAGCACCGAGTGAAAAGATTTTTGAAACCTTTTCAATATAATCATTTAAAGAAATGGGCAATAAAATATTGAAATCATTAGGAGTAGCGCTACTCCGACCGGTTACCATTACAGAAAAAATGAAGTTAGTAAGTCGTCTTGGTTATTTTTAGTCCTATTTTGATCAAATTTGGTATTTTTCTGGATGTTATTAATTTAAGTGTGACAAATTTGATTGCACAAAATTTTTAAAATTGAGATAATCGAGTTTTTTCAAATTAGTGGGTCGGAAAGGGGCGTGGCAAAATCTTTACACATACAATATTTGCGCATTTACTAATCAAATATATATACCAAATGTGGTATCTCGAGCTAGAATATTTTTTGAGATAAACGCATTTTTTAAATTGCGGGGGTGGAAAGGGGCATGCCAAAAATGTGAAATAAACTTGAACACTTTACATACTACACTAGCCTACATACAAAATTTGGTGGCTCTGGCGGATATGGCTAGATAGACTCGGCTGTTATTACTATTCAAGAATATACAGTGTTGGAAGAAATAATAGAAACGGCAACCTTTTTTGATTTTGAAATCTCTTTTTTCAACGTTGGACAAATTATCGGACCTAAAAATCAGTGTTTAAGAATGTGGGATAGTACTTCTATTATTTTTATACATTTTGACACCTATTTTCGCGAAACTTTTTCTTCTACATGCTTCAAGGGTAAAACAAACCCGTTTTTCGGTTGGAAAAAAAAAAAAATAGAAACGCTCCGTATATTTTCAGTCAAAAACATTTTAGGTCTCATAAATGACAATTTTTTGGTTTTAATTTAATATTCTACATTAAAGGTTTTAAAGTCCACTAAATTTAATAACATTATATGCAGTTTGGGTCGTAGCACGCACTTCTTAGAGAATGAAAGGGAAATTATAAAAAAAATTAAGAAACTCTGGTCGTTTAATTGCAAAGATCGCCAAATTAATGAATTGCCCATGAGTAAAAGGGCTTTCCGCTATTCATTGTGAATATAAACAAGAAAATTACGGCCGCCCCCACGTCTCAACTTCAAAATTCGAACAGATCATCATGCTGGATGCGAATAAAAACCAATTTCTTTCATCGGAAAAGCTCAAAAATAAGTTAAATGCATCAATAACCAGGAGAACTATACGGACAAGATTGAAATTAAAGCGGTTAAAGGTATATAGTGCTCGAGAAGAAACGTGCTTGAGCAAGAACAATATAAAAGATAGACCAGATTTTGCTAACCAACATGTGCTTCGGACCTATTTGAAAAACTTGCTGTGGTCGGATGAAACAAATGTAAATTTGTTTGGATCTGATGCACCCTGCCATGTAAGACAGCAAAAAAGTACTGCTTATGATCCAAAACAGACAAAAAAGACCGTTGGGCACTATGGTGAAAAAATTATGTTTTGGGGCTGCTTTTCTTCTTCAAGTGTCGGTCCGTTAGTTTGGATAAAGGATAAAATGTGCGGCATCAACAAAGTAACTGTCCTTAACAATACTATGCTTCCTTATGCCGAAGAAGAATTGCCTTTAAAGTGATACTATTAGCAGAAAAACGATCCCAAACACTCACCCCAGCTGTTTGCCAGCTCGTTCAAGGAAAATGAAGTTAATGTTTTAAAGCCACCATTCCAGTCCCCGGACTTAAACTTAATTGAACACCTTTAAGAAATATTAAAGAAGAGAACTGCTAGACCAGAAAATAAGCAAGAATATAGGGAAAAGATCAAGGTTAAATGGTATTCTATAAAACCAGCTATTTGCGCTAAGTTATTTGATTCCGTGGGATGTCGTTTCCGCGAAGCCTTGAAAAATAAGGGTAGAACGAGTTCATATTAATTCAAATATTTGTTGAAACCAAAAATTGCTATGTTTTTTGAACAACAACTTTCTATTTTTTACTTTAAAGATTATCGTTTCTTTTTTATCTTGCAAGGGACTAATAATAAATGCCTTCGTTTTTATATTGATTTTACTTTAGAATATACAAAACATAATTTTTTTGATTCCTTGGTTTAGCTTTTGAAAATAATCCATTCAGTTTACAAAAAATTAGAGTTTTGCCAAAAACAGAAACAAAAAAAAAGTAAATTCTATTCCGTTTCTATTATTTCTTCCAACACTGTATGAACAAGTAATAAGAGCATTAAAGCATTTTAAATGGACGGCTCGCCGTATTACACATGTTGTTTTTACACATGCTGTAAACTCTAGTACAATAAACTATAACAAAAATATTTGAGCGCGTCGGTTAGTTGGTTAAGGCGGAGCCCTTTGCAGTTGCAAGCTTTGCCGTTATTTTTTCGCTTCATGAAGGCTATTACAACTGTGGATTCTTTAGCGAAGTCTGCTGGTGAACTTGGTGGCTCTTGAAATAGCTATACAGACAACCTGCTCACATTTTGTGCTGCCTATGATTTAAAATCTTACAAATAAATTAGTAAGATTTATTGACCTGAAGCCCAGCTAAAACTCAGTATTGATTAACTTCAATAAGGTTCAATAAGATCTAGACAAATAATAAAACATATATTTCGTATTTATTTTCTTTTTACTATAAAAGAGGCATCAATCATCAAATTGTCTTTTCAAAGTTTGCTTTTTACAGCCGGGATATACCTGTCTGTGTTGTTGTACGCAAAGTAATAAAAATTGTATTTGTTCCTTCTGAACAGTGATCAAACCATGGAAGTCTTGCATTAAGTTAGCCGCTCTTTCCGCCGTGTAATTGACTGCTTTCAGGTCTAGCAGCTTTCCTTTTAACATTGGACCACGAAAACTGTCGTCAAGGTGGAGTCGATTAAACATGAACTTGATTGTGACAGAGACGAAGTCATCAATGTTTTTCATTGATATTAAAACAGATCAGTTATCAATTATACTATTAGCAAACTTTGTAAAAGAACAAATTCAAAAATTAATGAACGTACCAAAAAGTGGGCTACAGTGTAATGTAACGTTTATTGTGGGCAGTTGGGTTTTCTCTAGTTAAGTTAGAAACCATTTTTACTTTAGTTTCTAGATACTTCATCTGTCAAATACCACAAATGGTGGCAAAAATTCTGCAAAGCTGTTTTTGAAATGCTTTTGTCTAATGTTTCGCAAGTTGTTATGGCTCTTAAAAAACACATATCTTGATACGACGCCTTTACTGCTAAAATACATTGGAGCCAGGGTAAGTAACGATATTTTTAATGAATCAGTGGCTTTCGCCATCCATCGAGCCTGGTGCGTAGCCCCTGGAGGACGAATCTTAAATTTCTTCTCTGAATCTCCGCCAAAATATATAATTGAAAGCTCAATAATTCGCGATAGTCATCTCCAGCGATATCTTTGGTTAATTCAGTTCTGTATAATTCTAGCAGTTTGTCAATTTCCGAAACATTTAAACAAGATAACCATTCTGTACAGCTTTGGATTTACTCGGGATCGATATTTTTCTAGTTTTCTCGGAATTTTTTGAATAATGGGATGTCTAATTATTTAACTAATTTTCGCTTCAAACAAGCCTTTAGATATTTATTCATAAACGTGATGACGGCAAACAAAAATATGCCAAGCACACATGCTCCATTTATGCGGTCTGTGTTAGAATCAATTGTATCGCAACAGAAAATCTGCACGTTTTCTTCAAGGTTCCAATTCTTAAAACTATCCCAAACTAGGTCTGCCTGTTCTCTTCTTGTCGAGATATCCAATTTAGGAAAAGCAATAATTTGTTCTTTATTATCGTATGTAATAACTATAGGTAGGCGTTCTTCTTTACTTTTACGTGAATCTAGAGTTGGCAACAATTTTCCTTCCCAGTGGACAGTTACCGTGTCCTGGAGTCTATGGATGGAGGACTTGCTTATAGGGAATTTTGTGCCTAAATATTAGCTTCAATTATAAAGACAGAATCCCTCACACATCGCAGATACTACACAAGCAGATTGTTACGGTAGTTTTATGAAAGCATGGCAAGTAAAGCAAATAAATGGAGTTGCCTGTTTCGCGTTAGGGGGGCAGGTCCAGCTGGCCAAATTGCACATCAAGCTTATTGGTGGCGACTATATATAGATGCACACATTGTCAGGACAAACACCACACGCTGTTACATCGCCACGCCGAAGAAAAGAGCATTCTCAAATATTTTTGAAATGCGGTATTGAATTTGCCGTATATTTCGTGATTTTATAAAAATTTATGTGATTATGCAGTGTCTATAAAAAATATAGGTACATATAAACTTTAAACTATAAAAAGGCCCGGTTATGACTCAGCTGGGGGGCCCAGTTATGTCCCATTTTTTTTTTTGCACTAGCATTATGTGAAATTTTCAAATTCCAACATTTTTGTTGTTCTTTAAAAACAAGGAAAGGAAATTTACATATTGAGACCAGTTTGTCCGAAAAAGCCTTCGAATCAATTGCAATGTATGCAAGCGTCCAGTTCTTTCGAAGTGCGCTAATATGCAAGCAAGTTATTTTACATGCAAAAACTGCGAAAGTGACATGGACGACGAGGAATAAAAATCGTTGTCATTTATGGCCATAGGAGTCCATTTTCTTTTGTGTTTTTCATTGTTTTTGCCATTGAAGACCCACATAATAAATAAACCATTAAATTACAACAATTGGTGTGCCATTCCTTTCATATTTTCTTATATTCAGTGAATTTCTTAAGGTGAGTCATAACTGGGCCACTTTTTTTTTTGGCCCCAAAAAAGTTATCCAAATTAAATCTGTTCCAAAATTTTTTGAGTAACTCAAATAAACATACTTTCTTTGGAAAAAAGTTGCGTTTGGTTAATATTAAAATGTTAGTCTTCTTAATTTTTCAATTTCCGGAACTGAAGAAAAAATTTAGAGGTTTTTCAAAACCCGGGTCATAACTGGGCCCTCTCCCCTACATCTACAGCCTCAAGGGAAACCAAGGAGTGTTATGTCCACACCTCTATTTTTTACATTAAATTCAAAGGGATCATGCACCATTTGTCGTGTTTTCTTTGATAGTGGATCAGAACAATATATGGAGCATTGGGACGCTCACGATCTCCAATACTTGTATCAGGAATTTCGTCAATCAAGGCTGATACTACAAGAGCGGTCAGCGCATTACAGTTGAAATCATGGTTCTCGAAACATACACTAGATATTACAGCTCAAAAGTCACAATATTCGGGTAAGTGGTCAGCTCAATTGCAGCTAAACAAGAATTAAATACTGCATCTCTGTAAATAAATTCATCATTGGGAATTGGAAGAATTAAGTGGCCAGTCTACCGCCCATTGCTGATGATCTGAAAGTCGAAAATCATTTTCCGTTTAAGAACTCGGATATCAAGTTTGCAGATACTCTTCAGGTAGCAGTAACACGATTTTATTAAGTGGAACGTCGACTTCAAAAAGATAAAAGGTTAAAGAAAGAGAATACAAAGTTCATGCGCGAATATATTGCTCTACGACATATGCTCATTCTTGATAAGACAAAGAGGACAAACCTTAAGGATAAATATCTAACAGCAGACAAGATTCTATTGGAAGATTTATATGTGGACGATGTCCTGACCGAAGCAAACACGGAAAACCAACTCGTGAATGATGAACTTATTCAACTATTAAGTAGAGCACAACTAGAGCTTGGAAAATGGGTCCCCAATACTCACGGAATCGGTAATTTAGAAGAAGCAGCATCGGCAAGTGTGATTGGAGATGCCTCCTCCGTCAAGGTATTAGGAATACATTGAGAACCAAAGTCTGACATCTTCACATATGGTAAATATCAAAGAAGCTAACTTCGGCAATGCCGAAGTTTACATACCCTTGCAGTCCTTTGCAATAATTTTTTATAGTTCCTATGGGAACTATATGATATAGTCACCCGATCTGAATCAAATTTGACTGACCAACATTAAAAATCACGTCAATAGCTCAGAAAATAACGAAGTTATTGAGAAAAGTCACGGTTCGTGACTTTACCGTTTATATGGGAGCTATATGATATAGTGGTCCGATCCGGCTGAATCCGAGATACACAGTTGTGTTCAAAATAATAGCAGCGCATATAAGCTCTGACTTTAAGATTGAAAAAAAAACATCATATTGACTACAGACCAAATTTTTTTTTTCAATTTAGTATTTACGTTTAATTTCAAACAAAATTAGTGTGTTTTTTTTATCAAAAAACTTAAGTAAAAAATGATAAAAATGCCGAAATTGCCCTGTTCAAAATAATAGCAGCAAAAATCGAAAATGTTAAATTTGTCAACTAAATTTTGTTTATAACTTCATATATTAAATTAACTATGTTATTTATGAACTAATACTAGGTTGTGAACCCCTTATTAGCTATAACAGCTTCACATCTCCGCGGTATGGAGTCAATTAAGTCCTGGCAGCGCTTTAAAGGAATCTGATCCCATGCATCTTGAACAACTTGCCAAAGTTGCGCTTTATTGGACGGTTTCAACTTGGCCACACTTCGTTTAATGTCCCCCACAAGTTTTCAATCGGGTTGAGATCTGGGGACTGTGCTGGCCATAGCATTACGCCAATCTTTTCCATTGCAAACCACTCTTTGGCAAGTTTGCTGGAATGCTTTGGATCATTGTCCTGTTGGAACGTCCATTTTAGTGGCATTTTCCAAGAGGAATATGGAAGCATAACGTTTTATAGTATAATCCCTTTAATCATGTGGATAGGGCCTACTCCGCCATATGAAAAACACGCCCATATTACCGTGTTTTACTGTCTGTGTTTGGGAGACGACGGACATATTGTCTGGATCCAGTTCCACCGAACAACGCAATTTTACTCTCGTCGGTCCAGAGTATGTTGCGCCACTTTGTTAAGGGCCATTTTAGGTGCTCTTTACCAAACTGTATTCGAGATTTGATATGTTTTGAAGTTAGAAGCGGCACTTTTCTTGGACTTCGGGCCTTGAGTTTATGCTCCAGAAGTCTTCGCCGAACAGTTACGCCACTTACTGACAAGCTTAGGTCTGCTATTATGGACTCCGCAGAAGCAAAAGGATTAGCTTTGCTGAAGCGCACAAGCGTCGGTCGTCATTGTCAGTGGTAGATCTTTTCCTGCCGCGGGTTTCGGCTTTGTGTTGATAGTTAATCGCATTATTAATCATTTTAGAAGTACATCCAACCAATCTTTTGATTTCCCGGTATGTTTTCCCTTGCTTTCAAAGGCTTAATATGAATTCGCGCTTTTCATTTGAACAATGATCGCCTCTACCCACTAAAGTACAATTTTTTTCATTATTTTGGTGTATTCCCATGTAAATAATAGTAAACTCAATAATTAAACTTACTTTTAACAAATTAACAACTTTTAGTTGAATATTTTTAATATTGAAATGAAGCGCTGCTATTATTTTGAACAACAAAATTTCTGTCAATTCACGCAAAATTATCGATAAAAAGATAAAGAAAACCAATTCTAAGGGGATTTTTTCGTTGTTCTCTTTCCCACACCCTATTCTACAAAAATGAAGTAAGTAAGTCGTCTCGCCGACTTAGGTATACCATACACCAGTAAAACAAATATTTCAAATTTGTAATAACAAATGCATTTGCCTATTTACAAAAAATTCTGTTCACATGCTTTTAACAAGCATATCTTAGTATCTCACTCACTCATGCATATGAGCACCTTAACGCCACCACCCGCCAACGACCAACTCCGGCCTAATGGGAAAACGTTTATATGCATCACTTGGCTATTTTTTGTCCGATTTTGATCAAATTTGGTATTTTGCTGGGTATTAGTATCAAATTCGTGTGCCGAATTTGATTCCACAAGGTAAAAAATTACGGGAGATAATCGAGTTTTTCAAATGGCGGGGGCGGAAAGGGGCGTGGCAAAATCTTTATACATACAACATGTGCGCACTTACTAAGCAAATATACATACCCAATATGGTGTCTCTAGCTGCAATAGTTTTTGAGATAAACGTTTTTTTTTTTGAATTGCGGGGGCGGAAAGGGGCGTGGCAAAATTTTGAAATAAACTCGATCACTCTACATACTACATGAGCCTACATACCAATTTTGGTGGCTCTATCTCTTATAGTCTCTGAGATCTAGGCGTTCATACGGACGGACAGACGGACGGACGGACATGGCTATATCGACTCGGCTGTTGATACTGATCAAGAATATATATACTTTATGGGGTCGGAAAAGCTTCCTTCTGCCTGTTACATACATTTTGGCGACTTTAATATACCATTTCACCCTATGGGTGTATGGTATAAAAATGCATCAGTGTTTGATCGTCATGAATGAACATGCCTAAAATATAGACATATTTGTAAGAAAAAGATGCGCTGCTATTATTTTGAACAGCTGTACAACCCCTGCAGTATATACAAGCCTACATGCAAAATTTCAACTCTGTAGCTCCAACGGAGGAGGTACGGACGGACATGGCTATATGAACTCGTCTCGTCATGTGATCAAGAATATATGTATATACTTTATATGCTCGGAAATGCTTCCTCTATGCGTTGCACACTTCTGACCAAAATAAATATACCCTTTTTGCAAGGGTATAAAAACGTTTTATGCAAAAAGTGTAATGTCTGCGAAAGAACCGCCTACAACCTTAGCATAGGAAATAATGAAGTTTTTGATCAAAGTCACTGTTTTCCACCGAACGTTCCTATGGAAGCTATATGATATAGTCACCCGATATTTATCAAATTCGGCATACTTATTAACAGATATACATATTAAACTAACAAATGCTTTATTTGAAAGCAATCGTGTTAAAAGTAATGAAGTTATTGACAAAAGTTCCCGGTTTTTGAATTATCGTTCCTATGGAAGCTATGTATATGATGTAGTCACCCGATATTAATCAAATTTGGCACAGTTGTTTATAGGTGAAGAAAACTCACCAATATTATTTTACGACAATACCTGAGAAAAGTCATTGTTCGTGAATTTGCCGTTTGTATGGGAGCTATACTATATAGTTTTCCGATCCGGCTGAATCCGAGATATTCAAACTATGCATTATATACAAGCTCTGTAGCTCTAACGGTCTAGGACAGGGGAGGCGCGCATACAATTAAAAATGAAGCTTTGCATTTGTGTGTGTGGCAACAAACACGAAGTACGAAACTATTTCTTGCTTTACACTAAAAAAAACTGTTTAGCTAAAATAATTAGATTAAAATGTTTGGAAAAATGCTTAAATGCATTAAAATTACGTCATATCGGGTAATGTAAAATTATTATTAAACCAGATTTAAAGGAATTCGACAGTAAATTACGCATTGCACATCAAATCAAAATTTTCAATAAGGAAAAAATAAATTTTTCCAGTTGTCAACAAACATTTTTTTAAGTGTGCTTTTGACATATGGAATACTTATTTTTCTTGAGAATCATTTTTTTTTTCTGACAAGCACGAGTCGAATTGTTTCCGAAGTGCCGTTGCTGAACCTTACATTTACAGTGTATGTGAGACGACAGCGCTGCGGCAGAACTAGGCCCTAGTCCGGGGAATGGGCCGTCCCGACCACTGGTCTAGGAGGAGTTCGCGTCGATCGGACGGACGGACATGGCTATTTGAACTCGTCTTGTCGTGCTGATCAAGAATATATATACTTTGTATGGTCGGAGATGCTTCCTTCTATGCGTTGCACACTTCTGACCAAAACTAATATACCCTTTTTGCAAGGGTATAATAATCAGAGACCATTTGGGGGTAGGATTTGATGATACTTTAAATACATTTTATTGGTTGTTGATTTCGGATCATTTCCGACCGAGATACAGTAAACACCGCAAGTTGTTTTTTTTTTATACCCTTGCAGAGGGTATTATAAAATTGGTCAGATGTTTGTAACGCACAGAAGGAGACGTTTCCGACCCTATAAAGTATATATATTCTTGATCAGCATGAGAAGCTGAGTCGATATAGCCATGTCCGTCTGTCCGTCCGTCTGTGCAAATCAACTTCACGCTGGCATCTTAAGAGCTATCGGAATGAAATTTCATATTTGAGCTACTTTTAGCCGGGAGATGATAAAGTATGAAAATTGTCAGGATCGGACTACTATATCATATAGCTCTAGAACAAAAATTTTTGCAAAAATTGGAGTATCCCTATGAAATTTACCAATATAATAGAATTTGAATTTGATCTGATAAATAGAACACAAGTTACAGTCAATACAAATCGGTTCTACGTCACACAGACGTAGCGCCACACGTATGTATGCATGTTGTGCTTTGCTTAAAAAATTGTAGTAAAAAGAGAAATAATTTGAATGTTTTGTTTGTGTGTTGATGAATTCAGTTGCAAGGAAAGAAATTTCAAAATGTAAAAAAATTATTGCCAAGGACTGCAAGGGTATATAAACTTCGGCATTGCCGAAGTTAGCTTCTTTGATATTTTTCAAAATTTTTGGCATAAATAAATTATACAATGTACAAAAGGTTTTAGTAAATTTGCTCAATCCACATTTAAAACAAAATTCACAAAAAAGTTTTTTTTACACATATTTTCCAATTTTTAACAAAAATGTCGGTTGTTCAATTTTCAGTGACAGCATGTTTTCGTACTTTTCGAAGTATTGACACATTTTGAGAAAAAATGGGATTGCCAATCCTGCTCTTATGACTATATTATTGAAGTATTTTACTTTACCTCTGTTTTAAAGCTTATTTTATACAAAAATGTTGTTTACTTTTAAAGTTATGAAGGAAATTGTAAAACCACAAATAAATGTACATATGTATGTACATCGAGATATCATACATGTATGTCCATTAATAGTTTGCAAAATGAAAAAAGGCACACAAATTCAAGTTATAGATGGAAAATATAGGAAAAGGCATAATTTGGGGGGTTTTTTTTTTATTAATTATTATTTATCCGTAAATCAGCTGTAGGTAAGACAAAAAAAAAAAAAAAAACTTCAAGAAAAATGTAAAAGAAATGAAAAAAAACAAAGAAACGGCATTTTCGGCTCTGTCTATTAATTCTTTGCAAAATGCAAACACCGATTGAAAGAAGACGAAAGATAAAGTAACGGGACATCAAATATGAAAACTTTGCGTCGCGTGGTTTTCTTACGTCTTCTTTACACTCATTCTTTCCAAAATTTTGTTGAGTTCGGTGCACTTTATTGTCCAAATCAAATTTTCGCAATGCCTGGTAAAAGAACCGATAACAATTTGATACAATTGGTTTATTTCCATTATAACAAAGGAAAGACAGCAAAAGAGTTGGCTGAAATGTTCCAAGTCAAACTGAGAACAGTTTATAATATCATAAAACGTGCGGAACAGGAGAATAGACTGGATCTGCAGACCTCCACAGGCAGGCCAAAAAAACTTTCTCGACGGGATTGTTCAAAAATCCTGAAAACGGAAAACAAACCGCAAACAAGCCTCAGAGAATTGTGGATGACATTAAAATCCGTGTGCCCTGAGACTGTTAGAAAAGTGCTAAATATCCACAAATATTCGTCGCACGTAGCAAGGAAAAAGCCGTTGCTTTCAGCTGTTAATATTGAGAAACGTTTAAGCTTCGGAGTATCAAATGTTAACAAGCCTCTGGAGTATTGGAACGATGTCATCTTTTGTGATGAGACCAAGATCATGCTCTACTACAATGAAGGCCCTGGAAAGGTTTGGCGAAAACCGAATACAGCCCTCCAGGCAAAGAATATCGTGCCTACGGTAAAATTTGGCAAGCTTTCAGTCATGGTTTGGGGTTGTATTTCGTCGAAAGGTGTTGGCGAGCTTCGGATATTCAACGATATTATGACCAAGGAGTTTTATTTGGACATATTGAAAAATGAACTGACAAAAAGTGCACAGAATTTTGGCTTCCTTGACCCACAAAACCCCAGCAAACTCAAATACAAATTATACCAGGACAACGATCCGAAACATAAGTCGTTCCTGTGTCGCAGTTGGGTCCTTTACAATTGTAGCAAAGTGATTGACACGCCCCCCCAGAGTCCGGATCTCAATCCTATAGAGAATTTGTGGGCCTTGCTCAAGAAAAAGGTAGCCAAACGATGCCCCATTTCAAAAGGCGATTTGATTCGATGCATAAATGAGGAGTGGGTTAAAATACCGGAATACTACGACATAAATGGTTTTATATGCTCGATGTCGCGACGTCTCAAAGGAGTGGTAGATGCTAAAGGAGGGCATACGAAATATTACCCAAATATTAGCTTAATCTTTGAGAGAAATTTCTTTTTTTATGTAATGTTTGCATTTTGCAAACGATTAATAGACACATTTTTTTCGTGTTTTTTTTGTTTCTATGAATTGTTTATGTTTTTGTTTCTTTTTTTACTTTTTTTGTTTACTATTTACTTCAGAATAGACTGAAAAAAAATATTGTAAAGGACTAAACATGAAAATAAGTGCCTTTTATAATAAATAATTAAGTTAAAGTTTAATTTGCGTGCCTTTTTTAATTTTGCAAACAATTAATGGACATACTGTACATATGTACATGTATGTACATACATATGTAAATAAGTTGAAGAATTTTTTCAAGATAAATTTTATTGCTAGGATGATATTAATATGATATTCATAGGTCGTGTAAATATACAATAAGGTTGTTTTTTCACCGGCATTAAATAGACTAAATATGTACATATGTGAGTATTTTATTTAATAAATACATAGTCATATTTAAGTGCATATTTACATACATATGTATGGATTTATACTAATGCACATACATACATACGTACATATGTATGTACATAAAAACGTGCACAAACGTTAGTGACAATGGCTTACATACAAGTAAGTAAGTAAGTAACAACATGTACATACATACATACATATGTACATAAATTCGTGTTCCTTAGAAAAAAAATAAATGTATGAAAATCCAACTCATATGTACCTTTTATTTTGTTATTAATGTAGTAACATTTTTCAATCCAAAATTACTTGATATATGCATGTATATGTATATAATTCTATCAAACCGCAACACAATGCAATATGCAACATGAATGTATATATAGTTTAAATTTAATTACGAAATGGTTATTCTTTCATTCATAATCATTTAAACAGTTAGTCTTTTAGGATAAAAACCTAAAATGTTTTACAATTACAAATAACGCGCAAACTGGTACATAAGAATACATTCATACGAAATTATTATATTATTGTATACATATATATGAACTCAAATATAATTATCAGATATGTAATTTTCGATAAAAACTAACTGGTATAGCAACATCAACTTTTAAGCTAACAGCAACTACCAATCGATTGGTCTGCGGAACGTTTGGGAATAACGGTGGACGTCAAATACCGATTCCCACTAGCACCATCCACCGTCTCTTAACTGCTTCTTAATTTACAGCTGCCTTAGGCAAGGCACCCTTGTGGCAAATTGCAGGAAGGGAAACATATCATTTTTAATTTCTGCAATTGTTTTATCTTAATAATGATTAATATTTGAATAGCCATAATATATTTATTGGCAAGCCTATGTATATACATATGTACTGAAGACCTGTACGAGTGCATTCGAACCTGGAACATGGTCTCACACTTACTAGTATTTGCAAATCGAGTGAACCAAGCATTGCGTACGAATGAACTTGGTGCAAACAAAAAATACATACCGAAAAATTTATGAAAAAAATTAAGAGAAGACTTTATGTGAATAAACGTAGTTTTTCAGAAACTTCAACACAAGAATATTTATCATATTAAATCAATGCATACACAACTACATATGATTCTATATACAGTGACGAACACATGCGGATACATGTTTTGATACTGTGACTTTGAGCTTGAGCTAAATTTTATATGTAATTGTTTTACGTTCAAAAACCCAAAATTGTTTGAGCGATATAGAAATGAATAAAATCAGATACAAATGCACAGCCAACATGAGCACACGGTCTCATATATACATGCATATTATAATTACATGGCGACCGTGACTAGTGTCACGAAGTTGTGTTTGATTAATAAACATATATAATGAATGGCTCGTGGCGCGTCAATCAAACTTTCAACGCGATTATCTCGGAATCATGTTTTTCAATAAGTGTCGTTGCAATGCCCACGATAACTAGAAAAGCTCTTAACCGATTTCAAAAGCATCTCCGACCATATAAAGTATATATATTCTTGATCAGCACGACGAGACGAGTTCAAATAACCATGTCCGTCCGTGCGTCTGTCCGCCCGTGTGGATCGATGCGAACTCCTCCTAGACCGTAAGAGCTACAGCTGAAATTTTGCCCGTAGGCTTGTATATACTGCAGCGTTTGTATATCTCGGATTCAGTCGGATCGGACCACTATATCATATAGCTCCCATATATATCATATAGCTCCCATACAAACGCAAAGTCACGAACAGTGACTTTTCTCAATAACTTCGTTATTTTATCAGCAATTGCCATAAAAGTTGGTATTGGTCAGTTTTGTGTTCTTATTAATAATTGTGCCAAATTTGATCAAGATCGGGTGACTATATCATATAGCTCCCATACAAACGGCAAAGTCACGAACAGTGACTTTTCTCAATAACTTCGTTACTTTTTAAGCTATTGTACTGAAATTTAATATAAGTAAGTTTATTGTAACTATAAACCACTGTGCCAAATTTGATCAAGATCGGGTGACTATATCATATAGCTCTCATAGGAACGATCGGTCAAAAACAGTGACTTTTGTCAATAACTTCGTTACTTTTGATGCGATTGCTTTCAAGTTTAACATTTTTCAGTTTAATATATCTGTTAATGACTGTGCCGAATTTGGTAAAGATCGGGTAACTATATCATATAGCTCCCATTGGAAGGATCGGTGGAAAACAGTGACTTTCATCAGAAAGTTCGTTATATCCTATGCTAAGATTGAAGGCCGTTTTTTCGCAAACATTACCGTTTTTAGATAAAACAGTTAGTTTAGATAAAAGAGCTACTAACAAACTTGCAAGGGTATACAAACTTTGACGCGGTCGAAGAAGTTGTTCGTAACTGAGTTGGTGTGTACTTGGACGAAGGATTCCTGCGTATGACTCTTTATATTAATGTTATGCATTTTTTAATACATTTAAAAGTGAACTGTTTTGAAAAATCGCTACCGTTTGCAAACAAAAAAATTTTTTTTCTCGAAATTTTGATCGTTCAAGTACTTCAGAATGCACTATACTAATAAAAATTTTGCGTTTTTTTGTTTTTCGTTGAGCTGCTGGACTGACATCGTGGTCACGGGAAGCCTCGGGGGAAAAAGCGTTTTGTTGTAACTTTGGGTTGTTTTACTGTTTTTCCAGATTTTTTGGATGCTGTAATTTGTTGACTAGTAGATTTAGAAGTTTGGAAGGGATTTCCAGTGGAGAGAAATGGAAATGGAGGGGGAGAAGAAGTGGGGATTGGTGAGCCGTCGACTACGCGAGGGACGCAAGTAGGCGTGAACAAATGCTTTGCTTTGTTTTTACTTTAATGTCTTTTAAGGTGTTGTTTGTTGCAGCGACTTTAGCGTAGCTGTTATTAACAATTTTTCATTTTGTCAAGCTCTTTTTGAAGATCAGACATTGCACTACGAAAAACCTGTAAAAATTTTTTTATACAAATATATCATCATGCCTTTATAAAAATCCAAACTTTTACGCATTATCACGCACCACAACATATGTATATAACCCCTTAGATATCAATAAGAACAAAAAACAAGCATCAAACAAACAAATAGGAGAAAAACACAGCGAATCAACAACTAAATGTGCAACCTGTCCGAAGACCAGCATCTGCACAACCTGACACGCCAAATCAAGCCAAATACGTGAGTCACGAGCAATTAATAAATTTTGCACCCGTTGTGCAAAAGGAAGCACCAACTCTCCAAGCAGCATTGGCATTGGCATCTGCCCCACCTATGGCCCCTGCCCACTCACAATAGCTGAGCACCGGGATCGGCAGGCGCAAAATCACAAATGAATGTAAAACCATAGGGTCGGGGACAACTTCGACCGCGTCAAAGTTTATATAGTCATATATTCAAAGTCAATACCCAATACCAATACATTTTTTGCCCCCTAAAATTTATAACTTTAAAATAAACATCCGTTTTCTGGACACTTGCAATAACAATTGTCTCCTTTAAAATCAAAGCGTGTGAACGCTAACTCATAATTAAAGCACAAGCAATAAAATCCATTTTATTCATAAACAATTGAACACTTGCAATAATAATTGTCCCCCTAAAATCAAAAGCGTGAGAACGCTAATTCAGCATTAAAATTCGGGCCAATCAAATCACATCAATATCGATCACGCCACTGAAGGGCTCACATATTTAGCCTATAAATATAACTGTAAGACATTTTGTACTTTAGTTTTAAGTATTCATCCAACGAATAAAGTCCCCGCTTTTAACTCAAATAAAAAAATATCTTTTTTTTTCCTTTTGGAAAGACAAGATATATAACTGGCGCAGTCGGTAGGATCGGTAAAAGTGAACTTGTTATTCTATCCGTGTGACACATAGAATTATTATCCGTGCGTTACATAGAATTGGTGAATAATCACTATAAAATTCCGATCCGCTCAAAAGTCTACAACAGTGAAAATATTTTCTGCCAACTGTGTGCGGAAATATCAACTGTGTGTGTTACAACCATAAACTCCAATTGTGGAACAAAAACGTCAACTGTGTGCGGAAACATCAACTGTATGTGTTACAACCATAAACTCCAATTGTGGAACAAAACGCCAACTTGTGTGCGAATAAAATAAAACACATACAAAACATCACAAACAAAACTAAAAACCAAAAATGGCCGAACTCACCGAAGCCCATCTCAATCAAGCACTGTCTTCATTAAGACAGGTGGCAAACTATGATGGAGCACCAGAGAATCTGACATCATTCAGATGCAGCTCACTGGAGAGGCACAACGACTTTCGCAAATTGGACAAGCCAACAACTGGCCGGAACTAAGAACATTCCTCATCAATGAATTGAAGACGCAGACCCCATGTGAGGAACTTCTTCGACAACTACAACACCCACTATACAGGAAACCTTCGTAAGTTTGCAACAGAATTAGAAGACAACTCCTATATTATCACAAATAAGCTTAGTCTGGAAAATTATCCAAATAATACTATTCTTTATACAATTGTTTTATATAACACTAAAAAAGATGTAATAAACAAAAAAATACCCTATAGATTATTTATGACGTTAGCTAGATATGATATAACCACAGTTAGCAAGCTGAAACAAGTAGCTCAAAGAGAAGGGTTATACGAGAATAGTATAACAGAAATTCAAATCAAAGCCAAAATCAAAACCAAAAAGGTGGAAATCCCTTTGTACCCAATAGAACAATTCCGTCTCAAACAAAACAATCCGATACAACACAAAAACAACAAGTTCTCCAAGAATTTCAACAAAAATTAAATATTGACAGGGCTCAAAATCCAATGAAATATCAACAGCAAAATAAGTATCGTAAAAATTATGTAGCAAACAAGCTTACAAAAAGGCAAAGAGAAAGTAAAGTGGAATAGAAGAAGAACATAACATAGAATGTTTGGACCCACCTACAGAGAGGGACCCAGACACAATTTTGCTATTGAAAATGAAATAATAGAAAGTAATCAGTATAGACTCGACCATTTAAATAACGAGGAAATACAAAAACTAAAAAAGGTCTTGTACGAATTCAGTGATATTCAGTACCGCGAAGGTGAATGTTTGACTTTCACGAGTACTATAAAGCACTCTATTTGTACAAAACATGAGGACCCAATTTATAAACGTCCATACAAATATCCCCAAACGTTTGATATAGAAATCAACAAACAAATAAATGAAATGATCGAACAGGGTATCATTCGAAAATCGAATTCACCCTACTGTTCACCCATTTGGATCGTCCCAAAAAAAGGAGATGCTTCCAACAAACAAAAATTCAGGTTAGTCATTGACTATCGAAATTTAAATGAAGTCACAATAGATGACAAATTCCCAATTCCAGTCATGGATGAAATTCTTGACAAACTGGGAAAATGACAATACTTTACCACCATTGATTTAGCTAAGGGATTTCATCAAATTCAAATGGATCCTGAATCTATTGCAAAAACCGCTTTCTCAACTAAACATGGCCATTACGAATACACACGTATGCCATTTGGTCTTAAAAATGCCCCGGCAACATTCCAAAGATGCATGAATAATCTTTTGGAAGACCTTATTTACAAGGATTGTCTTGTTTATCTGGATGACATTATAGTGTACTCCACTTCATTGGAGGAACACATACTATCACTCAGAAAGGTATTTAAAAAACTAAGAGAAGCTAATCTTAAACTCCAACTCGACAAATGCGAATTCATGAAAAAAGAAACAGAATTATTTGGTCATATAATTACAACAGAAGGTATAAACCTAACTCAAATAAAATCAAAGCAATTCTAAATTTTCCGATCCCTTAAATCATTCTTAGGATTATGCGGATTCTTCCGAAAATTCATACCAAACTTTGCACATATTGCAAAACCTTTAACTCTGGGATTAAAGAAAGGAGCTAAAATTAACATAAACGACCCAGATTATATTTCATCGTTTGAAAAATTAAAATATCTTCTTATGAACGACCCCATACTTGCATACCCCGATTTTAAAAAACCATTTTTCTAACCGCAGATGCTAGCAATATAGCTTTAGGTGCGTTCATCTCACAGGACAATAGACCTATTTCTTACGCAAGCAGAACGTTAAACGAACATGAGATCAATTATTCAGCTATAGAAAAAGAATTACTAGCGATAGTTTGGGCAACAAAGTATTTCAGACCATACCTTTTCGGTAGAAAGTTCGAAATTCTAAGCGACCATAAGCCTTTAGTATGGCTCAACAATATAAAAGAACCAAACATGAAACTTCAAGGATGGAGAATAAAACTAAATGAGTTTGATTATAAAATTAAATATTTACCCGGCAAAGAAAATCCAGTACCAGATGCCCTTTCTAGAATTAAAACACATGAAAACTTTTTAGGATCAACAGAAAGCACCGCAGCTACAATACATAGTGCTCATGAGGATAATGGGAATTACATTACAATAATAGAAAAACCCATTAATTATTTCAACAGGCAAATAGAATTCATTAGAGGTTCAGAAGTCAAAGCAGAAAGAACAACTTATTTCCACATATCAAACATAAAAATAACATACAAAGAAATGACCAATGTTTACGCAAGGGATATAATCAAAAGATATCTTTGCAGTAAGAAAACTGTAACATATTTACATAATGAACAAGATTTTCTCATATTCCAACAAGCCTTTATTAAAATAATACGATCGAACGCAAATACAAAAACCTCGCAATCTGGCATTAAGTTAGAGGACCTTCAGACACTTGCACAATTCAAAGAAATAATTCTAAAACAACATAAAGAATTATAACATCCAGGAATTTAAAAAATGATTAATTTGTTTAAAGAAAAATATTATTTCCCCGATTTTCAAAACCTAATTCAAAACATTATTAACGAATGCTCAGTATGCAATATCGCAAAGACAGAAAATAGGAATACAAAACTAACTTTTGAAATAACACCAGAAACTTTTAATGTCAGAGAAAAATACGTCATGGACTTTTACATGATCGACAATTTACAATTCCTTTCATGCATTGACATTTACTCCAAATTTGCAACACTTGTAGAAGTAAAATCTAGATATTGGTTAGAAGCCAAGAGAGCAATTATGAAAGTATTCACTGAAATAGACAAAGAAAATGTAAAGTTAGAAATCACAACAAGTAAAAACGGCATTTCAGACGTAGAAAGATTCCTTAAAACAGTAAATGAAAAACTCAGAATTATAAATAGTGAAAATGATATCGAAGATAAATTAATCAAATTTGAAAAAATTCTCTACATATAAAACCATAAGACGAGACATAAAACAACTAACCGAACACCAGCGGACATTTTTATCTATGCAGGATCAGTTAATAAAAGCAAATACGACAATTGATTAATTAGACGTCAACAACCTCAAGGAAGAAAAGGAAAAACCAGTAAAATTAGAAGTTATAATCTTTAATTTTGAGCATTTAAACTAGGAATTTTCAACCCAAAACTTTTAAAACATAATCGCTTAAGTCATGTTAAGGGGGTTTCTACCTTGTTGGGCCGTAAAGTCGCTTTTTAGTAAGAATTTTTTTTTAGGAAAAGTATAATAGATCAATGAATGAAATTTGCCACAGTTGTTGGAAAAACTTAATTCTATGTACAAATTTTTTCGGCGATCCGTGTAAAGGGGGTGGTGGGGTGAATTTTACAATGGCGTCCCCATCATGAAGTCTGAATTTAAAAATGAACATTTTTTCTTAATCTAGACACTTTTTCGCAGTGCTGGTAGTAGAATTGGCATAAAAGGATAAAAAATGAAAAAGTTATGAGTTTTTTTTTGGAAAAAAATTTATTTTTTGCCTATTTTTCGTTACTAATTAATTTTTTAAATTAACAATTTTGAATATTTTTCGCCAATTCTACTACCAGCGCTGAACAATATCCTAAAGAACATGTGTAAAAAATTTCATAGCGATTGGTTAATTTTACGTAGTTTTGAGATAAACGCGTTTGAAAATTTTAACGACCAATAACTTTCGTAATTTTACTGATTTAAACTTAAAATTTACACAGTATTCTTGAAACATAGTTCTATCCGAAAATGCAAAAAAAAAAAAAACAAATTTTTTTATAACACAAGGTAGAAACCTCCCTTAATTTGGAAACTCTATTGAATACAAAACCAGAGGGCCGGGGCTAACTTCGACCGCGTCAAAGTTTGTATACCCTTGCAAGTTTTTTAGTAACTCTTTTATCTAAACTAACTGTTTTATCTAAAAAGGGTAATGTTTGCGAAAGAACGGCCTTCAAACTTAGCATAGGATATAACGAACTTTCTGATGAAAGTCACTGTTTTCCACCGATCGCTCCTATGGGAGCTATATGATATAGTTACCCGATCTTTACCAAATTCGGCACAGTCATTAACAGATATATTTAACTGTCAAATGTTTAATTTGAAAGTAATCGCATTAAAAGTAACGAAGTTATTGACAAAAGTCACTGTTTTCGGCGGATCGTTCCTATGGGAAGTATATGATATAGTCACCCGATCTTGACCAAATTTGGCACAGTCGTTTATAGTTACAATAAACTTACTTATATTAAATTTCACGACAATAGCTTAAAAAATAACGAAGTTATTGAGAAAAGTCACTGTTCGTGACTTTGCCGTTTGTATGGGAGCTATATGATATAGTCACCCGATCTTGATCAAATTTGGCACAATTATTAATAAGAACACAAAACTGAATATACAATACCATTTTTTATGACAATTGCTGATAAAATAACGAAGTTATTGAGAAAAGTCACTGTTCGTGACTTTGACGTTTGTGTGGGAGCTATATGATATAGTGGTCCGATCCGGCTGAATCCGAGATATACAACGCCTGCAGTATATACAAGCCTACGTGCAAAATTTCAGCTCTGTAGCTCTTACGGTCTCGGAGGAGTTCGCGTTGATCCAGACGGACGGACGGACGGATGGACGGACATGGCTATTTGAACTCGTCTCGTCGTGCTGATCAAGAATATATATACTTTATATGGTCTGAGATGCTTCGTTCTATGCGTTGCATACTTCTGACCAAAATTAATATACCCTTTTTGCAAGGGATTAAACATCCCCCTGGCTTAAACCAAATATAAACGAGATATTTATCATTTCAAACATTCCTCAAGAAATAATAAAAACCCCTATCTTTGAGATGCTTTCTTATCCAGATGAAAATAAAAATATTTTGACAGAAAATTCATACGATAAATACTATTTTGACAACAAGACGGTAGCAATGAAAAAGACTGATTAGGACCATAGAATGATGAACATTCTATCGGATCTAAACACCGATAGAACCCTCAGGAAAGACCAAACAGCACGATTGCAGACTAAGAACAACAATCTGGTGGACAAACTGCATAAGATGGGTTTTATTTCAAAGATTGAAAAGAAAAGAATGACGACAACTACGGCGATCTCACCAAGAATATATGGACTACCAAAAATACATAAAGAAGGGAGACCATATGGACTTTGCAAATACATTATACAAATTTTAAGGAATATAACATTGGACTCTAACTATAACATAAAAAATGCAACTGAATTTAAACGATGAGAAATTAATTTCGTTTGACGTGGTATCATTATTCCCAAGCATCCTAATGGATTCAGCATTGGACACAATCAAGAACAAATGGACTAAAATACAGGAACACAGAATACCAAAAGCTTTATTTATGGAAATAGTAAAATTCTGCATTCAAGAAAACAGATATTGCATCTATAAGGACCAAACATTCATACAGTTAAAAGAAATGCCGATGGGATCCCCGGCCTCACCTGTCAGACATCGTTATGGAAATTTTTCTGGACACCACAATTAATACACTAACCAGATCACCAAGATTATTGACAAAATATGTGGATGAAATTTTTTCAACACCACCAAGATGACATCGATAAAACACTGGACACCCTAAATTCTTTTGACAGGAATATTAAATTCACTTTGGAACTGGAAGACAATAAAAAAAACAATTAAATGTTATTTATAAAAATCGACTTTTCGGCTCAACAAGGTAGAAACCCCACTTAATACCTTTGTTATTGCTAATAAATCGATTAAACTTCGACAACACTCCAATGTACAAAAAGCGGACATTCACCAAATTTTGACGCAGCAAACATAATAGACCAAGAACAACATTACAACAAACGTTACACTTTGGAAATGCTGCACATAGATTTGTCCCTAATAAATGCCTGTAATAATGACTATAAGACTTAGCATTTATTAGGGACAAATCAGTGTGTAGCTCCAAGTCACAGTGTGCGGACATGTAAAAATTAGTAGGTGTTTCTTGTTGTCTAATTGATGTTATGATAATCACAATTAAATGTTATTTATAGGTGCCCTGAAGACGACCACAAATGAGTGGCCCAAAAATATCGGAAGATTGAATAAAAATAAACTATTTTTTATTTATCCAATATATTGACGTCGAGCCGGAAAATCATACCACTAACACTTAAAAGGTCGCTAAAATCAACAAAGGCACGCCGACTTATGCAGAAATTAAGTCCAACTATAACAAACTCAAAACGGTGATTAACGAGTAAGAAAGTTTTATTGATTCTTTGAATCAATTGGAAACTTTAAAAGGCGCACATGAGCTATCGGCCAAAAGCCTAATTAAAACCGATCTCAAAGGCCATACAAGATATTTAATCAGTAATAAACATACCATAGCTGAAATCATTACTCAGTTATCAAAAGCAGTGAAAGGAGAATCAGTAATATCTGCTAAGCTTCCTCATCTGCAGCAAAGGAATGAAACGGCTAACTAATATACACAAGAGGTAGAAAAACTGGCAAAAGGCGTTGAAGGTGCCTATATCAGGGAAGGTCTAAATTGTTCCATTGCATTATCATACAAGCAGGCACATTCACAAATATAAATGATGCCGTGTCAAAATTTGTAAACAGTTGTACGGAATTATCGACGTGGTGGAAATAACAACAACAGGCCGAAGTTACAATCGTGGTAGAAATTACAACCGCAACAATAACAACAATTATACTATAATATAACCGTGGTGGAAGGCAAGGTCAATATAGAGGAAACTCTAAAAGCCGTAGCAATTGGAATAGAAGCCACAATTATAATAATATACACACCACCAATGTACGAGCTATCGATAATGGCTTGGAAAACCAATAGATCCTGTAAGAAATTCTAAATGCCCGCCAGTATACAACATCAATCTTAGTTCAGAAATATTTGTTAAATAAAAAAATGCAAAAACAGGTAGCACATTTACCATGTTAATTGATACTGGTGCATATATTTCGTTATTAAAAGAAATGTCGAAATTTTGACAATGTTAATACCAATTTATCAACAAAAATATCAGGAATTGGCGAAGGTTCAGCCTTTTCATGAAAGTATTATATAATAATTATCATTTAGTTGTACAAAACTTTCCAATGATGGCATATAGACTTCACTAAAAAATTCAATTGCCCATTAGATTGTACAACTACCATTGACACTCTATAGTCAATGTCCGGAATAGTAAATTCTTTTTCTGCCTATATTACTTGTTCGTACTTGGCAGCTATTCAACTTGCTTCCTCATATCTCTCTGACAAAGACTTGCTCGTTGTTCTGGGAGATTTTAATTTACCTGACATAGCCTGGACCCTCACATATGATTCTTTATTACTGTTGCCCTCCTCGTCACATTGTTTCATAGATGGTCTGTTTGAGTTGTCCCTAACTCAAATAAATCCTGTGCGGAATAGTCGTAATATATCACTAGATCTGGTATTTGTATTGGATTCTTCCAACTGCGATGTTTCCAGGACTGATCCCTTAGTTATCCCTGAACACAACTTTCATCCATCTCTGTATGTAATCATTGACCTTCCCTTTTGGGGTAATATCTTGTTATACTAACTCGGTGCTTCTACCCCGATGTTTTCGCAAGACAAACTTTACTAAACCTAAAAAACTTTTGTTAACTAATGATTGAACATATCTGTATACTTGCACCGATATGGACTCGGCCATTTCTGTCTTCTATAAAACTCTTAACTCGTTCTTTGATGTTTGTGTCCCGCATGTGACCTAAGGATGGTCTGATAGACCTCCTGAGTTACGTAACTTGAAGAACATACATAAAAGATGATATAAAAGATTTAAAAAATCCGGTATTTTTCTTTTTGTATAGTTGCTTTATATAGTTGCTCGATCGAATTTTATGGTGCTGATTTCACAATGCTATAAGGATAATCTTCAGCGATGTCAACTTAGCAATTTTGTCAACGCAAAACGTAACATCAGTGCAGATGTCTTAGTTGTATTTCGAAAACAATAAAGTTGACACTGATCAGGCTAAGGCCGATATGTATGCTGAATTTTTTTAAAACAACTTACTCCTCTTCGATTTATTAGGCGAATCCTCCTTATCTTTATTAGACCCTGTGTTTGATAAAAGTTCGATTCTTAGCGTGCTCAGTTCCGTCAAACAAGCATATGCACCTGGTTCTGGCGGAATTCCAGGCTGCGTATTGAGGTTTTGTGCAGAGGCTCTATGTAAGCCAATACTTCAGTTGTTTACACAGTCCGTCACGTCTTCCTCCTTCCCGCCTATCTGGAAGGAATCATATATTATTCCTCTTCATAAAAAGGGGAAGAAGTCCTCGAATTATAGGGGCATTTCTTAATTGTCTGTCATACCCAAAGCATTTGAGAAAATAATAACATCTCAATTGCAGCATTTTTGTAGCTCAATTATTTCGTCATCCCAACATGGGATTAAAAAACGTAGATAACTATGACAACTACTAACCTATTAGAATTTGCATATCACTCGATCAAAGGATTTACTAGATTGGATTCTTCAATATCATTCTTACACAAAAGGTCCTCTTTAAGTCTTCATTTTCTAAGACGCGCTCTTGCGTACAAATTGTTGTTGCATGTGTTTAATTTGACGCGCTCTCCCGCTCTTTCCTATCCTTTTTTGATTTGCGCTCTCGTCTTTTGCCTACCCGCGACTCTGTGATACGTGTTTTTGTGTATTTTTGTAATTTTTTTTATTATTTAGTTGTGAAGGCTTACGCTGCACATTAACCCTTGTGTCAGAACTGGTCAGTATATTTCTTATACACATATTTGGTTACCTTTAAAATTTTTTATTTTATTTTTTATTCCTTTGTTTTTCTAAATTAAATTAAATTATTTTATAAAATGGTTGTCTGCTCAAAAAATAATTGCATAGTTGCCACTAATGCGGTTGACTCCCATGATTATATTCTTTGTTGGCTGTGTGACAATGCGGTTCACGTTAAGTGTGCAGGTTACACAGGCATTGCAGGCATCTATTGCTAAAGGTGGTGGCTTAAAATATGGATGTGATGCTTGCCGGGAGGTCTAGAATGAGATGCGCTCTTTCATGAGGCGGACTAGAGATAGTTTTGACACTTTGAGGGCAGGTTTTAACAAACTCCAAGCGGAATTTACTGCGGTGGAGAATCAGTTTAGAAGCTTATCGCTTATGAATGAGTCTCCGAAACGTAAAAGAACCAGTCCTTGGGGTGTTTCTTTATCTGCAGATCCGCCAGCTTCCCTTATCGTCCCCAACCAGCCTCATGCACCGTCCTCTCCCAATGTACAGCAATTGCTATTTTTTAAGAGCCCCGTTTAAGGAATTACCGGTATCACCTGGCAATGATCCATTCCAATGGAAATTGCCGATAGCTGTAAAAGTATCGACTTGTCTAACATTGCTGCTGCGGCTGACGCTTTGGGACCGCGGCCTCTCGTTGGCATACCACCAAAGAATCATATATTTGTTTCTAGGATAGACCCTGTTGTCACATCTGATGATGTAATAGCCTATATTCGGAAGAAAGTTAACGTCTCGAATATTGCGGGGGAAAAGTTTAAATTTTCGTATTTTTGGGACATCTCGTCCTTTAAAAATTGTGTTTCTGCCAATATCTTCGACATTTTATGTCGAGAAGATTTTTGGCCGAAACATATAATAATTAAGGAATATACTGTAAAAAAGAAAAATCGGCAACCAATTCGCCTGCCAACAACAACAACTAATACTATTCCTGCCACATCAGCATCTGCTGGTGTGTCAAAAAACTAGTTTCGTCCTTTAACCTGGGTTACCAGAATGTTAGAGGACTGAAATCTAAACTTCCTAATCTCTATGTAGATAGTCTTTCTTTTGAACATAACATTTTTGCTTTTACGGAGACGAAGCTAAAACCTGATATTGGAGATGCATCGGTTTTTCCACATACTTATCTATATTCAGACGTGACCGGATTTCTCGTGTAGGCGGTGGCGTTCTGATAGCTGTTGATGCTGTTTTTTCATCTGAAATGATTCAATTTTCTAGTACCCAGGAGACTGAGTTTGTCGGTAAATTTTAAATGTTTTAATGCTTTTATTACTTGTTCCTATATTCCCCATCATCAGACATTATGGTCTAGATAAGCCTAGAAGGTCATCAATAAAGTCATGTGACATAGAGGGCAGCAACATGGTAGATTCATCATGACAAAGCAGGTAAATTAAAATCACCTAAAACTATGAACATGTCTTGACTAGCAACTAAAGAGGAGACATGCTCATAGTTTTAGGTGATTTTAAATTACCTGCTTCGTCATGGTCACAGATGAATATACCATGTTGCTGCCCTCTTTGTCACATGACTTTATTGATGGCCTTCTAGGCTTATCTTTATCCCCAGTCAATCCTGTCTTAAATTCTAATGGAAAATCGTTAGATCTTATTTTTGTATTAGATTCTTCTTATTGTGATTTTTCTAGGATCGAACCTTTTGTTCTTCACGAAGATAAATTTCATCCAATATTAAATTTAAAAATTGATCTACCTTCACTATCACCATTACTTGGTTCAAATGAGTTACCTCTAACTAGGTGTTTTCGTAAGACTCACTTTGCCAGCTTTAATGAAAACATTTTTACTACCGATTAGTCTTATCTGTATTGTAGAGATATGAACTCAGCTGTTAGCTTTTTTTATGATACTCTCAATTCACTCTTTGATATTTGTGTGCCTCTTGGTAGGCAGGAGCGGCTTAATAACCCTCCCTGGTTTTCTCGAGAGTTATCCAATTTGAAAAATGTGAAGACTCGATATTATAAGAAGTTTCAAAAAAAACGTCGTTCATCAGATTATGCTCTGTATACAATCGCTCGTTCAAAATTAATGATGCTTAATACACAATGCTATAAGAATTATCTTCAGCGGTGTAAGCTTCAGTTTTCTTCTGACCCTAAAAAATTTTATAACTTTGTTAATTCTAAACGTAAGCCCTCTGTGCACCCATCTTTTTTGTCCTTTCAAAATAAAAAAACGAGCACTGATCAGGCAATTGCCGATATGTTTGCCAGTTTTTTCAAAACAAATTATTCCTCGATGGAATATCAAGCAAGTCCGTATCCTTATCATTTAAAAAAGGCTAATTGTATTTTTAATCCAGTAATTGATGAAAGTTCTCTTCTTAGTGAACTTAAACTGGTTTAACCTGTTTGCTCTCCGGGGCCAGATGGTCTACTTGGATGTGTACTCAGGTTCTGTGCAAACGCATTATGTAAACCCATTTTAAAATTGTTTTTATTGTCTGTCAAATCTTCCTCTTTTCCATCTATTTGGAAGGAGTCGTATATCATTCCTCTGCATAAAAATGGCAAAAAGTCCGAAGCCTCTAACTATAGGGGTATTACAAAATTGTCCGCTCTTCCGAAAGCTTTTGAGAAAATTATAACTTCGCAGTCGCAACATTTTTGCAGCTCTATTATTTCGCCATCCCAACATGGGTTTGTGAAACGTAGATCTACAACCACTAACCTTTTAGAATTTACCTCTATAATCATCAAGGGGTTCAAAAATGCTAAACAAACTGATGTCATATACACCGACTTCAGTAAAGCCTTTGATTCTGTTACTTATACCCTATTACTTTCTAAACTGAACGACATTGGGTTTCTACCTCTTTTCCTTTCTTGGGTTCGAGAATATTTTCCTTTCTTGGGTTCGAGAATATTTGACAAATAGAAAACAGAAGGTACTTTTTAAGTCTTCTTTTTCCTATTCCATTCCTGTGACATATCGTGTACCTCAAGGTATTCATCTTGGCCTCCTGCTTTTCACTTCATTTATTAACGATCTTCCATCAGTCATTATTCATACGCGTGTGCTTATGTATGCTGTCGATGTTAAGCTTTGTCTTACTTATAAAGATATAGATTCATTTAGTAGGCTACAAGCTGATCTTAAAAGCTTTCAATCCTAGTGCCAGTTTAATCCACTAAATCTTAATACTACGAAATGTAAGGTAATGACTTTTTATCATAATTCTCCTCAACTGGTCACTTATTTTCTAAACAATAGTCCTTTGGAACGTCTAAATAATATGAATGATTTGGAAGTACTTATGGACCATAAGTTAAATTTTAATACTCATGTTTCCACCACAGTCGCAAGGGCCATGAGTGTTCTGGGTTTCATTAAAAGATGGTCAAAAGAATTTGATGACCTATATACCAAAGTTCTTTTTACTTCGCTTGTCCGTCCTATTTTAGAGTATGGATCTTGCATTTGGTCACCTCAATATGAGTCGCAGACTTAGACTTGAATCCGTTCAAAAGCAGTTCTTGCTATTTCCTCTTCGTGGCTTAAGCTGGGATCGAAATGTCAATTTGCCTTCGTACTCTAGTAGACTTCTTTTGATTAACCTTCCTTCCTTAATTAACCGTAGAATTATGCTTGGTGTTATTTTTACGCACAAGCTCCTAATTGGTAATATTGACTCGCCTGAGTTATTGGCTCAGGTAAATTTGTCGGTACCATGTAGACAGAGTAGACATCCTATTATACCTTACCCTACCCTTAGTCGTTGTTCTTCTAACTAACATGCATGAACCTTTTAGGGTCCTCTGCTCTGATTACAACCTTTTATTCCCTGTAATCTGTTCAGAGCCTTCTATTAATACTTAAAACATCTATCTTTTCCTATTTAGTTTATAGATTGCTGTAATATTATGTTTGTTGTTTTTTCCATTGTGTATCTGTCCACGCGATTCGTGCCGTGCGTTATACTGCTGCACCCCTCGGTTGGTCGGGTGGGAGGTGGGCAGCTATCTGCTTGAGCTCGCGCGTAACAGTGACAAGTGACCTCTGGAGTACCTTAGGGTTGTCATTTGGGTCCATTGCTATTCACTCTTTTTATAAATGATCTTCCATTGGTAGTGACACAGTCTCGTGTGCTTACGTACGCGGATGATGTTAAGTTTTACCTCAGTTTTAAGAACATATCGTGTTCTTGCCTGCTTCAATCCGATCTTAATGATTCAGAGTTGGTGTGAAACCAACCTATTAAACCTATTAAACGGCTCTAAATGTAAAGTAATGTCTTTTTTATAGATGCACTTCATACTTAGCAACTTATTATCTTAACGACACTGCCTTACAGCGGTTAGATATTATCAATGACTTAAGTGTTCTTATAGAGTGAATTCGATGGTGATAGTCTGTCGTGACCTACCTTCCGCGCCTTGTTCGCTGCCACCAATTACATAGCCAATTCATATATTTCGCAAGTGGAGAAGCTCTACCACTTGAACGCGAAGAACCGAGTGGAAACGAAAACCATCGTGTCGACATCCCGCGGTACAAAAACAACCGTCAGTCATGACTCAGGCCAAATAAACTCCTTCAGATTTCCGTGGATTTCTTACAGATCGTTATCGTGTAAACGTGTAAATTAAATAATCATAAAAACTCTTTATGATTTTTCACTGCTGAACTTGGTGGTTCCTCCTCACCTTTTGTAAATTATTAAGAATTATTGACCTGAAGCCGGCTTTTTAATGTATTAGTGTATGTGAACCTTTTTGGAGTCCTTGTTATTATATTCCTGTGCTTCTTCGGATGGCTCTGATGGTACTGATAGTCTATTAACTCCTTTTCGTAATCCTATATACAGTAGCGGACAAAGAAATCCGGACACCTCGGTATGGCCTCTATATGCAAACTTTGAACGGGCGTAAAATATGTAAAAAAGGTTCAATCGGTTTGGATCTTTTTTCGCGTTATCTATTAAGTATTTAGCTTTAAAATACCGCCTAGTTTGGTGTAACCTAAGCTTTTGAAGTGAAAAAAAAAAATAAAAAGTGAAAAATGTCAAAAATGACTGAATCTGATAAAGGTGCCATATTGGCTTTACGATCGGAAAATTTAAGTCTTTGCGATATAAGCGTTAAGGTTGGCTTTAGTAAATCTTCTGTCGGGGATTTCTTAAAGAATTTTGAAAAAACCGGAACGCTAAAGCGAAACCCTGGGACAGGACGAAAGAAGAAGACCAATGACCAGGAAAACCGTATTCTGAAGCGCCTAAGCATGGCCAATCGATTTAAAACTGCAGAAGATATTAGATTCGAGTTTGTTCAGTCGGAAGGAGTAGATATTAGCACTCGAACAGTACCAAGACGGCTTCAGGATGCAGGACTTAATGCTCGCAGACCAGCAAAAAAACCGGTTTTGACCGCTCAAATGCGCAAAAAACGGCTACAATGGGCTAAAGAGCAAGAATCTTGGACCTTAAAAGATTGGAGAAACGTGATATTTTCAGATGAGTCCAAAATAAACCTTTTTGGTTCCGATGGTATGGCCTACGTGAGACGTAAAGTTGGAGAAAGATTCAAGAATGAGTGCCTACGACGGACGGTCAGGCATGGTGGATCCCGTATGGTCTGGGGATGCTTTTCCTACTTTTGAATTGGAGATCTGGCACTAATTGATGGAACAGTAAACGCCGAAAAATACCAACAAATTTTGGACGAGCATCTTGTACCATCAATTGAGGAGCATCTTTCGTATGCCGATGATATCATTTTTCAGGACGATTCTGCTCCTTGCCATCGTGCAAAATTGGTAAGACAAATTTTTTTTTAATTCTTTTATTTATTGTATAAATAATACCAAAACTTTTAAATTTCTAATATTTTTTCTTTTTTTTAGATTACAAAATATTTGAACCGAATGGGAATATCTTCATTGGATTGGCCAGGCAATAGTCCTGATTTGAATCCTATTGAGAATCTTTGGCATATTTTAAAGGTTAAAATAACGAAGAAGAAACCTAAAACTGTAAAACAGCTCGATTTAATTTTGGAAAATGTTTGGTACAACGATATAACCCTAGAAACAATTCAAAATCTAGTGGATTCTCTTCCGAAACTCATAAAGACGGTAATAAAAAACAAAGGAGGTCCAACAAAATATTGAAATCTATTGTTTTAAGTAGAATAATATTCAATAAAATAAATAATATTTTCAAATAATTTGTAACTCACTTAAAAATAAAAAAAAAAAAATTTTCTTTGTTTCCCTTGGTTTTTGAAACATTATCAATAATTTTAATTTAAGACTTTTTCTGTAAAAAAAACATCACCGAAATCTAATAAATATTTGTTTTGGTTAGCAAATACATATATATAATAAGTTTAATACAAATTTTTTCGAATCAACAAACACAATTTTTAAAAACTTACGAAACAAAGATTTTTTTGCCTGTCCGGATTTCTTTGTCCGCTACTGTACCGTTGGAGTAAGTTTTTTTTCGGGGAAACAATTCAGTCGAAAGTTAAGCAGTTTTTTAACATTTTTTATAATTTCCTAGTAATTTATAACATTCAAGATAACGATCTCAAGATAATGATCTCTTGTCTAACACCTGTTATGAATTTCAACAAAAATTTAATATTGACAGGGCTCAAAATCCAATGAATAATAACAACAAAATAACTATCCAAAAAAATATGTAGCAAACCAGCCTACAACCAGAGGGCCGGGGTTAACTTCGACCGCGTCGAAGTTTGTATACGTAAGTTACGTATGTAATCAGGTAGTATTTACAAAACAGCATCATGCAATGTTATCAATTAATTACACAGAAGCCACAGGCAAATATACTCGCACTCTTTTTTTTCCTTCTACCTGCAGCACATTTTTTTGGCGACCTTTTGTAAAAATTATCATTGTTAGTTATATTCCACCAAATTTCAAAAAATGCCAACATTAGAAGACCAGGTTTGGTAATTATTGAAATTGAAATTAAATTGACAGTTTTAAAGTTGCTACTTTTTGTAAAAATTATAATTTATTCCCATTTACTACAAATGTCTTAACTTAGGGCCCCTCTAGCACCCACGATTAACCGGTGTAGCTACGGACGTTCGTACACATTCAAATTGAGAAAAGTTAGATCACGACGCTTTTTTAAATAATTTTTTTTTTATTACATACCTCTTGTGTTGACCTTTATTTAACACTCAAGAGAATGTTAGCTGTAGTGTATTTTTATACCTTTGGAGAGGGTATTATAAAATTGGTCAGTTGTTTGTAACGCACAGAAGGAGATGTTTCTGACCCCATAAAGTATATATGTATAGTCATATATCCAACTTCAATACACAAAACCTTATAAACTTTTCGCCCCCTAAAATCAAACTTTAAAGTAAACAACCGTTTTTTATAAAAAACAATTGGACACTTGCAATAACAATTGTCCCCCTCAAAATCAAAGCGTGCGAACGCTAACTCATAATTAAAGCACAAGCAATAAAATCCATTTTATTCATAAACAATTGAACACTTGCAATAATAATTGTCCCCCTAAAATCAAAAGCGTGAGAACGCTAATTCAGCATTAAAATTCGGGCCAATCAAATCACATCAATATCGATCACGCCACTGAAGGGCTCACATATTTAGCCTATAAATATAACTGTAAGACATTTTGTACTTTAGTTTTAAGTATTCATCCAACGAATAAAGTCCCCGCTTTTAACTCAAATAAAACAATATCTTTTTTTTTTCCTTTTGGAAAGACAAGATATATAATTGGCGCAGTCGGTAGGATCGGTAAAAGTGAACTTGTTATTCTATCCGTGTGACACATAGAATTATTATCCGTGCGTTACATAGAATTGGTGAATAATCACTATAAAACTCCGATCCGACATCAAGAACTTACGGGAACGCTCAAAAGTCTACAATAGTGAAAATATTTTCTGCCAACTGTGCGCGGAAATATCAACTGTGTGTTGCAACCAACCATAAACTCCAATTGTGGAACAAAAACGCCAACTGTGTGCGAAAATATCAACTGTATGTGTTACAACCATAAACTCCAATTGTGGAACAAAACGCCAACTTGTTACGAATAAAATAAAACACATACAAAACATCACAAACAAAACTAAAAACCAAAAATGGCCGAACTCACCGAAGCCCATCTCAATCAAGCACTGTCTTCATTAAGACAGGTGGCAAACTATGATGGAGCACCAGAGAATCTGACATCATTCAGATGCAGCTCACTGGAGAGGCACAACGACTTTCGCAAATTGGACAAGCCAACAACTGGCCGGAACTAAGAACATTCCTCATCAATGAATTGAAGACGCAGACCCCATGTGAGGAACTTCTTCGACAACTACAACACCCACTATACAGGAAACCTTCGTAAGTTTGTAACAGAATTAGAAGATAAATCCTATATTATCACAAACAAGCTTAGTCTTGAAAACGATGCAAATAACACTACTCTTTATACAAATGCTTTAAATAACACTATAAAAGATGTAATCAACAAAAAATTACCCGACAGATTATTTATGACGTTAGCCAGATATGATATAACCACAGTTAGCAAGCTGAAACAAGTAGCTCAAAGAGAAGGGTTATACGAGGATAGTATAATAGAAATCAGAAAATCAAATCAAAGCCAAAAAAGTGGAAAATCTTTTGTACCGAATAGTACAACTCCGTCTCAAACAAAACAATCAGACACAACACAAAACCAAAAACTTTTCCAAGAATTTCAACAAAAATTTAATATTGACAGGGCTCAAAATCCAATGAATAATAACAACAAAATAACTATCCAAAAAAATATGTAGCAAACCAACCTACAACCAGAGGGCCGGCGTTAACTTCGACCGCGTCGAAGTTTGTATACCCTTGCAACTGTTTTGGTAATTCTTTTCTTACCCATAGCCATCAAAGCGTAAAAACGTTTCATCCAAAAAGTCTAATATTTGCGAAAGAACGGCCATCAATCTTAGCATAGGATATAACGCACTTTTTGATGAAAGTCACTGTTTTCGACCGATCGTTCCTATGGGAGGTATATGAAATAGTCACCCGATCTTGACCAAATGTGGCACAGTAGTTTATAGCTACAATAAACTAACCTATATTAAATTTCACGACAATAGCTTAAAAAAAACGAAGTTATTAAGAAAATCACTGTTCGTGACTTTACCGTTTGTATGGGAGCTATATGATATAGTCACCCGATCTCGATCATATTTGGCACAATTATTAATAAGAACACAAAACTGACAAATACCAACTTTTATGACAATAGCTATAAAATTAATGAAGTTATTAAGAAAGTCACTGTTCGTGACTTTGCCGTTTGTATGGGAGCTATATGATATAGTCACCCGATCTTGATCAAATTTTGCACTATTTTTAATAAAAACACAAAACTGACCAATACCAACTTTTATGACAATTGCTGATAAAATAACGAAGTTATTGAGAAAAGTCACTGTTCGTGACTTTGACGTTTGTATGGGAGCTATATGATATAGTGGTCCGATCCAGCTGAATCCGAGATATACAACGCCTGCAGTATATACAAGCCTACGTGCAAAATTTCAGCTCTAGAGCTCTTACGGTCTCGGAGGAGTTCGCGTTGATCCAGACGGACGGACGGACGGACGGACGGACATGGCTATTTGAACTCGTCTCGTCGTGCTGATCAAGAATATATATACTTTATATGGTCTGAGATGCTTCGTTCTATGCGTTGCACACTTCTGACCAAAATTAATATACCCTTTTTGCAAGGGTATAAAAAGGCCAAGAGAAAGTAATAGTGGAATTAGCAAAATGGACACATCCGAAAATTTTCATCAGAATGCCTCGGATCAATCGGAAGAAGAGATAGAGACAAGTTCTTCATCAGAATCACAATGAACAATAAACCTTTGAGATGTGTAGTCGACTCAGGCTCTTCAATAAATATAATGTCCGAAAACTTTTTTAATTTCAAAACCTATTTAGGAGATTCCAAAATTCACATGATTGAAGGAGCAGTAGAATTAAAAGAAGTAATTTTCCTTGCACCTACAGTGGTGCTCATAGACTTAAGCCACAATACTTCAATCGAGAATTTAGACGAAAATGAAGAAAAGTTTTTGTTTCACACCTCCAATTTTTTGTGTCACATTAGTTCTATATATCAGTGTTATAATAGAAGAATAACCAAGTTATGAAAATATATATTCAACGAAAAACTTTAAAAATCTGAGACTATCTCCAAAATTGCCTGCTCACATACTTAAGCCACCTTGAGCTAAAATCGTCAAACTTGTGATTTTTCGTGGAAAGTTGTGCTAGTTATTTTCTAAACTAAAAATAATGAATACTAAATACGTTTCCCAAAACAATTTGACCGCTATGGCTTAAGAAAGAATACAAATCCGGCCAAAAGGAAGATAATATGGTAATATTACGAAAAAAAACACAAGTATTCTACAAATTTGTAAGATTTTACATTTTTCGCGTGGGAAAGTCAGTAATGTCATTGCACTTTATAAGAAACATGGAACCTGTGAAAAAATTCCACGTGAAAAGCCCAAAAAAACACTTTAAACGATGATAGACGGATTGCCGAAATCAGTAAAGCCGATCTTTTCTTGACTTCGACGTAAATCAGAGCTCAAATGGTGGCAGATTATGGCGTGAATGTGTCAGCTCAGACCATAAGAAGGCGGCTAAATGAGTTCGGGTTATATGGACACATTGCCCAAAAAAAACCATTGCTCTCCATTAAATATGTTAAAAATCACCTATAATTTGCCAGAGAGCATATTCAAAAAGGTCCCAATTTTTGGAACATGATTGTTTGGAGCGACGAATCCAAGTTTAATGTCTTTGGAGTGATGGTATACCATATGTAGGTAGTCCTCCCAACAAACAATTGGACCCCAAATCCACAAGGAAGACCATTAAACATGGTGGCGATTCGATTATGATCTGGGGCTGTTTCACCTCATCGGGCGGAGGTCCCCTAGTGAAGATAGAAGGCATTTTGAATGGCGAAATGTACAGGGACATCCTTATTAACAATTTATCTGGAGACTATGCCGATAATTTGCCACTTTCCTGGATATTTCAACAGGACAACGACCCGAAACACTGCAGCAAGAAACTCAAGTCGGGGCTTTAACAAGAGACAATCAATGTTTTTCAATGGATACAGCATGGCCGCGACTTGAATCCTGTAGAGAACTTGTAGGGAATTCTTAAACAAGTCGTTGGCCAAAAAAAAACAGCGCAAAAAACCGATTTGTGGCGAATTTTGCAAGAGGAGTGGAAGAAAATCACCCCTCAACAGTGCGCACGTCTTGTGGACTCAATGCCAAAGAGTTGCTCCACTGTTCTTAAGCAGAAAGGTCATCCAACTGAATTCTAAAGTAAATTTATCAAAAATATAAGGAATATTGTCAAAATTTTAACTTTTTCAACCATTTTTTTCCAGGTGGCTTAAGTATGTGAGCAGGCAATTTTGGAGATAGTCTCAGATTTTTAAAGTTTTTCGTTGAATATATATTTTCATAACTTGGTTATTCTTCTATTATAACACTGATATATAGAACTAATGTGACACAAAAAATTGGAGGTGTGAAACAACAACTTTTCTTCATTTTCGTCTAAATTCTCGATTGAAGTATTGTGGCTTAAGTCTATGAGCACCACTGTAGCAAACTTTGTCCGACAGAACAAAAGTTTTATATCCATAAATTTTCAAATAAATATGACATGTTGATAGGCAGAACTTTCTTAAAAGCATGTAAAGCCCAAATAAATTATGAAGAAGAATATGCAAAGCTAGGAAACTATACATTTTATTTCAGAGATATTGAAGAAATAGAAGAAGAACATAACATAGAATGTTTAGACCCACCTAAAGAGAGGGACCCAGACACAAATTTTGCAATTGAAAATGAAATAATTGAAAGTAATCAGGATAGACTCGACCACTTAAATAACGAGGAAATACAAAAACTAAAAAAGGTCTTGTACGAATTCAGTGATATTCAGTACCGCGAAGGTGAAAATTTTACTTTCATGAGTACTATAAAGCACTCTATTTGTACAAAACATGAGGACCCAATTTATAAACGTCCATACAAATATCCCCAAACGTTTGATATAGAAATCAACAAACAAATAAACGAAATGATCGAACAGGGTATCATGTGAAAACCTAATTCACCCTATTGTTCACCCATTTGGATCGTCCCAAAAAAAAAAGATGCTTCCAACAAACGAAAATTCAGATTAGTCATTGACTACCGAAATTTAAATGAAGTCACAATAGATGACAAATTCCCAATTCCAGTCATGGATGAAATTCTTGACAAACTGGGAAAATGACAATACTTTACCACCATTGATTTAGCTAAGGGATTTCATCAAATTCAAATGGATCCTGAATCTATTGCAAAAACAGCTTTCTCAACTAAACATGGCCATTACGAATACACACGTATGCCATTTGGTCTTAAAAATGCCCCGGCAACATTCCAAAGATGCATGAATAATCTTTTGGAAGACCTTATTTACAAGGATTGTCTTGTTTATCTGGATGACATTATAGTGTACTCCACTTCATTGGAGGAACACATACTATCACTCAGAAAGGTATTTAAAAAACTAAGAGAAGCTAATCTTAAACTCCAACTAGACAAATGCGAATTCATGAAAAAAGAAACAGAATTCCTTGGTCATATAATTACAACAGAAGGTATAAAACCTAACCGAAATAAAATCAAAGCAATTCAAAATTTTCCGATCCCTAAAACCCCAAAAGAAATTAAATCATTCTTAGGATTATGCGGATTCTTCCGAAAATTCATACCAAACTTTGCACATATTGCAAAACCTTTAACTCTGGGATTAAAGAAAGGAGCTAAAATTAACATAAACGACCCAGATTATATTTCATCGTTTGAAAAATTAAAATATCTTCTTATGAACGACCCCATACTTGCATACCCCGATTTTAAAAAACCATTTTTATAACCGCAGATGCTAGCAATATAGCTTTAGGTGCGTTCATCTCACAGGACAATATACCTATTTCCTACGCAAGCAGAACGTTAAACGAACATGAGATCAATTATTCAGCTATAGAAAAAGAATTACTAGCGATAGCTTGGGCAACAAAGTATTTCAGACCATACCTTTTCGGTAGAAAGTTCGAAATTCTAAGCGACCATAAGCCTTTAGTATGGCTCAACAATATAAAAGAACGATGGAGAATCAATGATGGAGAATAAAACTATATGAGTTTGATTATAAAATTAAATATTTACCCGGCAAAGAAAATCCAGTACCAGATGCCCTTTCTAGAATTAAAACACATGAAAACTTTTTAGGATCAACAGAAAGCACCGCAGCTACAATACATAGTGCTCATGAGGATAATGGAAATTACATTCCAATAATAGAAAAACCCATTAATTATTCTAACAGGCAAATAGAATTCATTAGAGGTTCAGAAGACAAAACAGAAACCTCAAACTATTTTTATAAATCAAACATAAAAATAACATACAAAGAAATGACCAATGCTTACGCAAGGGATATAATTAAAAGATATCTTTGCGGTAAGAAAACTGTACTATATTTTCATAACGAACAAGATTATCCATATTTCAACAAGCCTTTATTGAAATAATACGATCAAACGCAAACACAAAAACCTCGAAATCAAACATTAAGTTAGAGGACATTCAAACATTTGCACAATTCAAAGAAATAATTCTAAAACAACATAAAGAATTATTACATCCAGGAATCGAAAAAACGATTAATTTGTTTAAAGAAAAATATTATTTCCCAGATTTTCAAAACCTGATTCAAAACATTATTAACGAATGCTCAGTATGCAATATCGCAAAGACAGAAAATAGGAATACAAAACTAACTTTTGAAATAACACCAGAAACTTTTAATGTCAGAGAAAAATACGTCATGGACTTTTACATGATCGACAATTTACAATTCCTTTCATGCATTGACATTTACTCCAAATTTGCAACACTTGTAGAAGTAAAATCTAGATATTGGTTAGAAGCCAAGAGAGCGATTATGAAAGTATTCACTGAAATGGACAAACCAATAGAAATAAAATCAGACAAAGATTCAGCATTTCTGTGTATAGCACTAAAAAATTTGCTACAAGAAGAAAATGTAAAGTTAGAAATTACAACAAGTAAAAACGGCATTTCAGACGTAAAAAGATTCCATAAAACAGTAAATGAAAAACTCAGAATTATAAATAGTGAAAACGACATTGAAGATAAATTGCTTAAATTTTGAAAAAATTCTCTACATATACAACCATAAGACGAGACATAAAACAACTAACCGAACACCAGCGGACATTTTCATCTATGGAGGATCACCCGACTATAATACCTAAACGAATAAAATACATAAAATAAACAATTTAAATAAAGATAGACACGATTTCGAAATCGATACTAGATTTAAACAAACACCACTAGTAAAGTCAAAAACAACAAATTCATTCAAAAAGACAGGAGAGATAAATCAGTTAGATGAGAAACATTTTGAAGAAAGAAATAGAGGACAAAGAGTCACACACTACAAATCAAAATTCAAAAAGAAAAAGAAAGTTAATAGAAGCAAATATGACAATTGATACATTACAGGTCAACATCTCAAGATGACTTTTTTGTGCATCATGCTATTCTTAACATTAAAATCAACATGCAGCCAATCCATTGATATAAACCCAGTAAAGGCACCGAACGGTTACTTAATATTTAAGACAGGAACCATGGACTTACCGACAAACTTTGAATATCATTATTTAAAAGTAAATTTAACGTTAATAGACATTACATATAACAATCTAATGCAACAAGCACCGGAATTTAAAGATATAATCCATATACAATACTTAACAGAAAAACTAAGTAGGGAAATTAATGGAATACAAATTGTAAAACGTAACAAACGAGGACTAATTAACGGAATTGGTTCAATATACGAATTAGAAGAAAAAATAAATAATCTTGAAACCAATAGCGTACAAGCAAACGAATTACGTAATAGACACTATAAATAAAGGTTTAGAAGTAATAAACAACCTCAAGGAAGAAAAGGAAAAATCAGTAAAATTAGAAGTTCTAATCTTTAATTTTGAGCATTTCACAGAAAACATTGAAGACGTAGAAATGGGCATGCAGCTCACCAGACTAGGAATTTTCAATCCAAAACTTTTAAAGCATAATCGCTTAAGTCATGTTAATTCGGAAAAACTATTGAATACAAAAACATCCACCTTAAACCAAATTCAAACATTCCTCAAGAAATAATAAAAACCCCTATCTTTGAGATACTTCCTTATCCAGATGAAAATAAAAATATTTTGACAGAAAATTCATACGATAAATACTATTTTAACAATAACACTTTGTTTAATAGAAATACAAAACAAATAGAAACTAATGAATGTATAATAGGCATTTTAAATCAAATCCCAACCACTTGTAAATACATTAAAACATATAAGAATTTTTAAACTAATTATATTGACCCAAACATAATTGTAACATGGAATTTACCAAAAACTAAACTTAATCAAAATTGCGTAAACAACGAGAAAAACTCCTCGCTATATCCCAATGTATCCGCCTGAGGACAGGCTAATTTTTTTAGGATGGGGAAGTCATATATCCAACTTCAATACACAAATAAACAAATATAACTGTAAGACATTTTGTACTTTAGTTTTAAGTATTCATCCAACGAATAAAGTCCCCGCTTTTAACTCAAATAAAACAATATCTTTAATTATATATTCTTGATCAGCCATTTTAAGAGCAATTGGGATGAAACTTTTTTTCGTATTTGAGCTACTTCCTACCCGGGTAAGATAAAGTATGAAAATCATCAGGATCAGACTACTATATCATATAGTTCTGGAAGAAACATTTTTGCAGAAAATTGATTATTCCCCATGAAATATGATTAAAATTTGAATCTGATCGGATAAATAGAACTCAAGTTACAGTCAATATAAATCGGTTCAAGCGTTGCCGGCAGCGCTGCTTGCTCCCTACTACGTCATCATCAAATCAACAGAGAACATGCATACACACACGACGCAACGCTACATGAACTGTATGTGAATGCGTGTCGTGCTTTGCTTGGGAGTTATAGTAAAAAGAGTAATAATGTTTTGTTTGTGTATTGATAAATTGGGTTGCAGGGAAATAAATTTCAAAATGTAAAAATATTATTGCCAAGGACTGCAAGGGTATATAAACTTCGGCATTGCCGAAGTTAGCTTCTTTTATATTTATACCCTTGCAAAAAGGGTATATTAATTTTGGTCAGAAGTGTGCAACGCATAGAAGGAAGCATCTCCGACCATATAAAGTATATATATTCTTGATCAGCACGACGAGACGAGTTCAAATAACCATGTCCGTCCGTCCGTCCGTCCGTCCGTCCGTCTGTCCGTCCGTCTGGATCGATGCGAACTCCTCCTAGACCGTAAGAGCTACAGAGCTGAAATTTTGCACGTAGGCTTGTATATACTGCAGGGTTTGTATATCTCGGATTCAGTCGGATCGGACCACTATATCATATAGCTCCCATACAAACGGCAAAGTCACGAACAGTGACTTTTCTCAATAACTTCATTATTTTATCAACAATTGCCATAAAAGTTGGTATTGGTCAGTTTTGTGTTCTTATTAATAATTGTGCCAAATTTGATCAAGATCGGGATACTATATCATATAGCTCGCATACAAATCGCAAAGTCACGAACAGTGACTTTTCTCAATAACTACGTTACTTTTTAAGCTATTGTCGTGAAATTTAATATATATAAGTTTATTGTAACTATAAACCACTGTGCCAAATTTGATCAAGATCGGGTGACTATATCATATAGGTCCCATAGGAACGATCGGTCAAAAACAGTGACTTTTGTCAATACCTTAGTTACTTTTGATGCGATTGCTTTCAAATTTGACATTTGTCAGTTTAATATACATATCTGTTAATGCCTATGCCGAATTTGATGAAGATCGGGTGACTATATCATATAGCTTCCATAGGAACGATCTGTGGAAAACAGTGACTTTGATTATTATCTTCGTTATTTCCGAAGATTGTAGGCCGTTCATTCGCAAACATTAGCCTTTTTAGATAAAACGTTTTTTCCTGTGATGGCTATAGGTAAGGAAAGAGTTACTAAAAAAGATGCAAGGGTATACAAACTTTGACGCGGTCGAAGTTAGCCCCGGCCCTCTGGTTTTTTTTTATTTTGTAAAATGTGACGCAGTTCGCACGGAAATAAAGGAAGTCTTTCTTTGGAAAGACTTGTGCAACCAGACATAATTTTGAAGTAAAAAAAAAATTGAAGGGTTATTCTTGAAGGGCATTTTGAAAATTTTTTGGTTTCATATACAAAACTTTCATATTTGAAAAATATTAAAATATTAATTTTTTTCGCACGGACATGTCGAACGGTCAAAATTTCCAGTTACAAATTGGACAAGAATTCTAACAATTTTTAAATTTAAACATAAACATATGAAACGAACGGACAGAATTAAAAATTGAAAATTCCATAAACTAATTTTTCTTTAATTTGTTTTTTTTTTTTCCAATTTATAGTTGCAAACTATATTTGCTCCCAACTTTTCAAAATCTCTTGATCTCTGGGTCTCTTGCTTTTTGGCACAATGTAAACTAATCCTTTTTTTTGGGTGTCTACGGAACTTATAAAAGTGGGCAAAGAAAATTCGATTGCATTATAATCCCATCTTTTTTTTTTTTTTTAATTGATTGTAATGTGGGAAGCGTAATGCTTAAAGATAGATAATAAAGAAAAAAAGTTATTAAAAATGCTTAAAGGAGGTTTCTACCTTGTTGGGTCGTAAAGTTGCTTTTTAGTAAGAATTTTGTTCTGTGAAAAGTATAATAGAACAACGAATTAAATTTGCCACAGTTGTTGGAAAAACTAAGTTCTATGTAAAAAAAAATTTTTTTCGGCGATCCGTGTAAAGGGGGTGGTGGGGTGAATTTTACAATGGCGTCCCCATTTTGTCCTTATGGAAGTCCTACCGTTCGCAAATGAAGTCTGAATCCAAAAATGAACATTTTTTCTTAATCTAGACACTTTTTCGCAGCGTTGGTAGTAGAATTGGGATAAAAGGATAAAAAATGAAAAAGTTATGAGTTTTTTTAGGAAAAAATTTTAATTTTGCAGATTTTTCGTTACTATTTAATTTTTTTTTTTTTAATATTTTTCGCCAATTCTACTACCAGCGCTGAACAATATCCTAAAGAACAAGTGTAAAAAATTTCATAGCGATTGGTTAATTTTTGCGCCCTGTAGGACTTCCATGAGCTCCAAAAACGTAGTTTTGAGATAAACGCGTTTGAAAATTTGCGGTGCGGCCCAGCGCGCTTGAGACCGCTCCACTTAACGACCATTGGTCATTAAGTTATTGAACTTTCGTAATTTTACTGATTTAAACTTAAAATTTTTACACAGTATTCTTGAAACATAGAAGAATACGAAAATGTAAAAAAACGAGCTATGGAAGTTAACTTCGGCCTTGCCGAAGTTTATATACCCTTGCAGTTCTTTATTATATTTAATTCGATAAGAAAAGTGAAATTTCATACATCAACAGCATTAGTTGTCGTATTATGAATATGCTCAAATATTTTTCAAACTACTGAATTCAAAACACATTTAATGATTATTAAACAATATATGATATAGTAGTCCGATCCCGATGATTTTCATACTTTACATACAGACGGACGGACAGACGGACAGACGGACATGGCTATATCGACTCAGCTTCTCAAGCTGATCAAGAATATATATACTTTATGGGGTCGGAAACGTCTCCTTCTGTGCGTTACAAACATCTGACCAATTTTATAATACCCTCTGCAAGGGTATAAAAATATGAAATTATTTTATAACACAAGGTAGAAACCCCCCTTAATGTTAAAATTTAAATATTGTCTGATAAGATTTAAAAAAAAAACAAAGAGTCTCAAGATGGTTTAATTTTTTGCCCTTGGTTGACACTTCCGCGGAAATGCCCATGTATCATTTTTGCTAAACGCGTCATGAAAAAATTTATTTTTGCAACGCTATCCGGACAGAGGACAAACTGTGTTCTGTTATGTGCTTTCCTTTCCATAATTTCTTTTAGTTTTAGTCCTTCGCGCCTTCTTTCTACAGCGACATTGACCGCACCGTGACCATGAGAGGTTTGGCCTTTACGGCGTAAACTCCTACCGCTGTCGAGGAGTCCAAGCACTCCGGTAGTACCATAGGTTTGTAAATCTTAAAGGCATTATTGCTCACTACACGGGCAGCCGTCCGACGCGTGCCGGAGTCGTCATGGATGCGGCCAGAAGCACCATACGTTGCTCCATATAAAAGGAGTTTTCAAAGCGAGCGCATATTTTTTTTGTTCTTTTTGAAATCACGTTGTTGAAGGTCCACTAATTAAAAAGTTTACCATATAAACTCCTATGATTTTTCGGCATAACCAAAGTTAAATTTTTTGTTGATATTTTATAGTACGCAAGCAACACTGTTATAGAGAACAGGTGAACTAGGAATTAAAAAGCAAACAAACAAAATTACAGTTAAGTGAGATCAGTAGAGTTTGCTGGAAAAATTCTGGTGTGCCATGTGACGGATTCGGTGAATAGTGAAGGGACGGAGTCTCTTTTACTGTCCAGTTCAAAGAACGCTAGCAAAGGATATCCTAAAGCTGGTTCTGGCAGGTATCGTGTGTGATCTAACAGCTTTTGCGAAGAACACCCCCGGTGTAGTTTGGGAGTCGTTGTAAGTGGCCCTTGGTCCGTATAGGTGTGATTTAATCATCTTTATAATGTTGGCCACAGCCAACACACACTGACACTGCGATTGTTAGTCATGTGGTATTCCTGGCATTTTTTACACCGAGGAGGTTGGGATTTCTTATGGGGCTTCCCTACGGTGATTCTTCTGCGCAATAGGAACCTAAGGTTGTAGATGGGGTACACTGCATTTGGCATAAAGCTTTGCATATGGTTGGAGCTCGATTTTAAAAGGAGGCTGTGCGACTTTGTATACAAGTTGATATAAGCATGACGGAGGTACTTTTCCATGATATCGAAATTGTCCTCAGTTTGAGTTTTGCACTTAATTTCTCTTATCTTTCCCTTATTAAGAGGGGTTAAAAAAGTTATATACACCTACTAGTTCTACTAGGTGTCACCATTTTGGGTATCTTGTGGGCCGGCAAGAATTTTAAGCCGAGTCTCGCATAACGGTGTGGCGCTTTCATTTGTTTGGTTATTTTAGGCGTATTGCCACTTTTTTGCTTTTATTATACCCTTGCAGAGGGTAAATTGGTCAAATGTTAGTAACTCACTGTTAAGGACTGCAAAGTTAGCTTCTTTGTTTGCCAGATCAATACTCCTGCAAAAATTACAAAAGCATGCTATCGACATAGAAGTTTTTGTTGCCGCCGTCGTTGTGGTGGTTATCACCGAGACGACGTTGCTGGTGCAACCGGCGACCCAGTTATTAATATTGCTAGAGAATCACATTGCACTCTCCACGGTAGATTGTTGTTGGATAGTGACTTCAGTCTCAATGCATGTCGTGGCATTTTGTGGGGCCGGAGACACCACCGAAAAGTACGCGCTGTTGCGATTAACGGAGAGTCAACGATTGTGGTGCTGTTGATTATCTCGAAAACAAGAGCTGAACGATAAATAATCAAGGGCAAAATGACTGTGATATGATTTTTATTGTCAAGAGTATTTACTGATCCTATTAGATTTACCAACATTTTATATATTATATATTTATAAGCAAAGTTGAACAAAAAAGTTTAAGCCAAATATTCAACTTACCACTTAAAGTATCTTAGTTTAAAGTATGCAATGCCTATTCCATAAAGAAAGTCGTGGTTGGTCCAATACATTTGGCAAAATTGGAGGTACTTTTGATAAGCTGACAGAGCTAAAACAGTAAAATTTTATAAAGATATATATTTAGTTAATGCAAACATGGGCAATATTAGAGTTAGTTCCGAAGGGGCTTGCTTTCAAAGCAAGACTTGGAATAAGTTTGTTATTATTAGATTTTTTCACTTAGCTTACATACATGTCTATTCTATTGCTATTGTCAAGCGACAGCTACTAAGCCAGCAGTTTTGATGTAAGCGCCCAAAGATACGTGTTTTCGTACGCTGGCTTAGCCCTGGATTATGTTATGCTAGTGCATAAGTGGTTATGTGAAAATATTTATGTACATATAGGAATGTACTTACATACATGAACCCTTGTGTTTAAATTAAATTGTTTATATTTGCAAGAAAGTGTTACAAGCTGAGCTTATTGTATTGAATAATATACTGTAGCAATATGTATTAGTATTAAGTACATATATCTTACTCTTTCCCCTAGTACAATATGTTTAGCCTTAGATAAAAGTATCTTACTCTTTTCTTTGTATCGATTGAGACGTGTATCTTTCCTGATAGTTGGAAGGAGTCTTTTATTATTCCGCTTTTTAAAAAGGGGAGGAAGTCGGATATTTCTAACTACCGTGGTATTGCCAAACATTTTCTCACGAAACTTAACATCATGGACTTTACCCCAAAACTATTGGCTTGGTTAAAATCGTATTTTATTGGCAGAACCCAAAAGGTGTCTTTTCGTTCCTCAATATCTAAACTGTTCGAGTTACCTCAGGTGTTCCCCAAGGCAGTCATCTGGGCCCACTGTTATTTACCCTGTTTATAAATGATTTGCCTTTGGCCTTGGCTCATTCACGTGCGCTCATGTTTGCGGATGAAGTCAAGATTTGTTATTTCTATAATGATCCTTCTTTTCAACAGTACTTGCAATCAGATCTCGATGCGTTCTGTGATTGGTGCCACGTTAATAACTTACACCTAAATGCCACAAAGTGCTCTTTTATGACTTTCAGTCGTTTGTCGCCGTTCCTAGCTCATTTTTCTATTAGGTCTGTTCTCTTAGATTGTGTACCATGAATCAAAGACTTAGGCGTTATGTTTGACCCAAAACTTTCCTTTAATGTTCACATATCTTCAATTGTCAACAGAGTATGCAGTCTTCTTGGCTTCATAAAACGTTGGGCCAAAGAATTTGATGATCCCTACGTTTTATACACTTCGTTAGTTCGCCCTACTCTAGAATATTGCTCGCCAGTGTGGAACCCTCAATATGATGTACACCAGATGTTGAATCGGTACAGAAGAAAAAAAAGAATTCATTTGTAATTTGCCATATTTCTAAATATATTTTTTGTTTTAAATTAATTTTGATATATAAGTCATATTTAGCTCATATGACAAACTAAAAAATACCCCCAAAATGGACAATTTCAACTCGCTAAAAAAAACAAAATTGAGCTAACTTTGAAAACCCAAATAGGGCTTTGCTATTTAATAGATCTACATTCAGAAAAAATTTTTTGGTTCGGTTTGATTTCAACAACCTACAATTTGTTGCATAGTGTAATAGATAGCAAGCTAGCAGGCCAATGTCGAGTAAGCTCAAAGAAGGCGTAATCATTGTATACTTGAGTCTCAAGAAACGTCACCATTCTAATGGACTTGGGTAACGATGTCATTACAACGGACGAACTCAAAAAGTCTAATGCTAGGGATCCTCTGAACACTGCACCTGGGGATCTGAGTTTTTATATCCAAATCTGTCATATTGGTTAATTTCATGGGGATACTCCAATTTTTGCAAAAATGTTTGTTCTAGAGCTATGTAATATAGTGATCCGATCCTGACAATTTTCATACTATATCAGCTCCGTGCTAAAAGTAGCTCAAATATCAAATTTCATTCCGATAGCTCTTAAGATACCAGCGTGAAGTTGATTTGCACAGACGGACGGACATGGCTATATCGACTCAGCTTCTCGTGCTGATCAAGAATATATATACTTAAAGGGGTCGGAAACGTCTCCTTCTGTGCGTTACAAACATCTGATCAATTTTATAATACCCTCTGCAAGGGTATAAAAAATTACATTTTTGATAACCACTCTCTTGTCCATTTCCTACAATATCAGGGATGCTAATTGGAAAGCACAAGGGATTGGATTTTAATGCACTCTTTTTGATGAAAGCTGGTACTTATTGATAAATCAATTGCATCTACGAATATTTCAACATATATATTGATACAAAATTGTTTCCAGAGGGACGGGGCTAATAAAAAGGCTAACGTTTGCGAAAAAATGGCCTACAATTTTAGCATGGGAAATAACGAAGTTATTGATCAAAGTCACTCTTTTCCACCGATAGTGCCTATGGGAACTATATGATATAGTCACCCGCTCTTTATCAAATTCGGCACAGTCATTAACAGATATATTAAACTAACAAATGTGTAATTTGAAAGCAATCGCATCAAAAGTAACAAACATATTGACAAAAGTCACTATTTTCGAATGATCGTTCCTATGGGAACTATATGATATAGTCACCCGATCTTGATCAAATTCGACACAGTCGTTTATGTGTGTAATAAACTCACCAATATTTAAAATCATTGGGAATTGGAAGAGTTAAGTGGCCAATTTACCGCCCATTGCTGATGATCAGAAAGTCGAAAATCATTTTCCGTTTAAGAACTCGGATATCAAGTTTGCAGATACTCTTCAGGTAGCAGTAACACGATTTTATTAAGTGGAACGTCGACTTCAAAAAGATAAAAGGTTAAAGAAAGAGAATGCAAAGTTCATGCGCGAATATATTGCTCTACGACATATGCTCATTCTTGATAAGACAGAGAGGACAAATCTTAAGGATAAATATCTAACAGCAGACAAGATTCTATTGGAAGATTTATATGTGGACGATGTCCTGACCGAAGCAAACACGGAAAACCAACTCGTGAATGATGAACTTATTCAACTATTAAGTAGAGCACAACTAGAGCTTGGAAAATGGGTCCCCAATACTCACGGAATCGGTAATTTAGAAGAAGCAGCATCGGCAAGTGTGATTGGAGATGCCTCCTCCGTCAAGGTATTAGGAATACATTGAGAACCAAAGTCTGACATCTTCACATATGGTAAATATCAAAGAAGCTAACTTCGGCAATGCCGAAGTTTACATACCCTTGCAGTCCTTTGCAATAATTTTTTATAGTTCCTATGGGAACTATATGATATAGTCACCCGATCTGGATCAAATTTGACTGACCAACATTAAAAATCACGTCAATAGCTCAGAAAATAACAAAGTTATTGAGAAAAGTCACTGTTTGTGACTTTGCCGTTTATATGGGAGCTATGTATATGATATAGTGGTCCGAACCGGCTGAATCCGAGATATACAACCTGTGCACTATATATGTACAAGCCTACATGGAAATTTCAGCTCTGTAGCTTTTACGGTCTAGGAGGAGTTTGTGCTGATCCAGACGGACGGACAGGGGGACCGGGTCGGAGATGCTTCCTTCTATGCGTTGCGCACTTGTGACCAAAATTAATATACCCTTTTTGCAAGGGTATAAAAAAACTTTTTTATGAACGGTGGTTTCCACCTTGTTGGGCAATAAATTCAGCTTATTTATGTAAATTTTTTTTGAGGTAGAAGGTAGACTAGAATCAAATAGAAAAGTTGAAAAATAAAAGTTATGAGACTTAAAAATGAATTGTTTTTTTTTAACGTATTTTTACCCATTAATCGGGTACTCATATTTTATGGGGACACCTTTTCAAAACATGTGTAAAAAATGTATGCCCACCAGAATTTCTGTCAATTCGAAAAACGTCGTTTGGCCGCTACAGCTCAGCGCATTTGAGGCGCACATATTTCGAAATTTGTAATATTTTGACATGAAAATTTACAGGTACATTGAAGTCGTCAAATTCTTTGGACTATTTTACCCTATAAAAAATGTCTGGGCCTTTTTGAGTGTCAACATAAGAAAGCGAAAAATTGCTAGAATTAACGAAAACGATTAAAAAAGTATGCTTTGAGGATATAATGTCGCAATATCTGAATTATTGTGTCAGTTTTTGATATCCTCAACCAACTCTCGGAGTGTTGTATCAGGATTATTTACACCGCTTTTAAAATTTCGAAACAATCTTGTCGAGAAATCTTTCCTAGTCCGCCTTTATAGCTGTGCAATTCCAGGATTATACAAAGAATTTATGGACAGGGTCAAAAATGCCGCTGTGCTGTTTTTTGTATTTCTTTAACGTCTTTCGTGGGATTGTTTTTATACCCTTGCAGAGGGTATTATAAAATTGGTCAGATGTTTGTAACGCACAGAAGGACACGTTTCCGACCCCATAAAGTATATATATTCTTGATCAGCATGAGAAGCTGAGTCGATATAGCCATGTCCGTCTGTCCGTCTGTGCAAATCAACTTCACGCTGTCATATTAAGAGCTATCGGAATGAAATTTCATATTTGAGCTACTTTTAGCCGGGAGATAATAAAGTATGAAAATTGTCAGGATCGGACTACTATATTATATAGCTCTAGAACAAAAATTTTTGCAAAAATTGGAGTATCCCCATGAAATTTACCAATATAATAGAATTTGATATTAAATACCAGATCCCAAAATTTGAATCTGATCGGATAAATAGAACACAAGTTACAGTCAATACAAATCGGTTCTACGTCATCAGCAAATCAAATAGAGCACATGCATACGCACACACAGACGCAGCGCTACACGTATGTATGTATGTGTATGCGTGTTGTGCTTTGCTTAAAAATTCTAGTAAAAAGAGAAATAATTTGAATGTTTTGTTTGTGTGTTGATGAATTGAGTTGCAAGGAAAGAAATTTCAAAATGTAAAAAAATTATTGCCAAGGACTGCAAGGCTATATAAACTTTGCCATTGCCGAAGTTAGCTTCTTTGATATTTTTGATCTAAAAGATCCCTGTAGTTTTACATAACCAACAGTAAATAAAACTATTCAGGGGTGGGGCGGGCAGCAAACAATTTTTAACCGAACAAACAGGCAATATGAGGTAATAAGAATTATTGGGAATGTTTTGGTATTAAAATATATAACTCACTCTGAGATCCAGAAATAATAGGAAGAGAGATATAGAGGGTACACATGGGTAAACGAAAAAAAGAGCACTGATTAAGAGATATAAAGTCTATATTACAGACACACAACAGACTGCAATATGAGCGCAAATAACGGCGAAGAGTGAAACGAAAACGATAAAAACCAGAGGGCCGTGGTTAACTTCGACCGCGTCGAAGTTTGTATACCCTTGCAACTGTTTTGGTAACTCTTTCTTTACCCATAGCCATCAAAGTGTAAAAACGTTTTATCCGAAAAGTCCAATGTTTGCGAAAGAACGGCCTTCAATCTTAGCATAGGATATAAAGAACTTTTGATGAAAGTCACTGTTTTCCACCGATCGTTTCTATGGGAGCTATATGATATAGTTCCCCGATCTTTACCAAATTCGGCACAGTCATTAACAGGTATATTTAACTATCAAATGTTTAATTTGAAAGCAATCGCATTAAAAGTAACGAAGTTATTGACAAAAGTCACTGTTTTCGACGGATCGTTCCTATGGGAAGTATATGATATAGTCACCCGATCTTGATCAAATTTGGCACAGTTGTTTATAGGTGCACTAAACTCACCAATATTATTTCATGACGATAGCTCAGAAAATAGCGAAGTTATTCAGAAAAGTCACTGTTAGTGACTTTGCCGTTTGTATGGGAGCTATATGATATAGTGGTCCGATCCGGCTGAATCTGAGATATACAAACCCTGCAGTATATACAAGACTAAGTGCAAAATTTCAGCTCTGTAGCTCTAACGGTCTAGGAGGAGTTCGCATCGATTCAGACGAACGGACAGACGGACGGACAGACTGACGGACAGACGGACGGACGGACGGGCGGACATGGCTATTTGAACTCGTCTCGTCGTGCTGATCAAGAATATATATAAATATGTAATATAAATTATTAACACAAACACACAAAAACACAACGAGAGGTACGGTGCAAGTTAGATTTAATAATATAATTTAAATTTCGATCGCGATGCCGATACAACAAAATAATACTCAGTTAAAAACGCGGGAGCTTAAAAAAACACGTCCGTCTTCCTCTAGAGCGTTGTTGTAATTATTTGCATCAACTAACGCATTTCTCTCATAAATTCCATCATATCATTTCTTTGGTGCTGCTGTATGGCGAGAAGTTGCTTAATAACTTTGCTTTGGGTGTTAGTTGGATCACTCGACTGTTTTGAATTATGAGACTGATTCTGATTGAGTCCTGTGTTTCAGCTGTTCTGGCCAACTGGTATGAATATTATCTTCCGTTTTTGCCAGAGACTGGATTTATAGAGCAGTTGGTATCTCTCACAGCCTTTGTAGTTAGCCCTTGCAGTTGGCACATTTTGGAGTTTCCTCTTTCTTTTTTGGGCATTCTGTACACGGATGCTTTCCGTCGCATTTTACACATTTGAACTTGCGATTACAGTTCTTCGCCGTATGCTTAAAGTCCTGACATCGATGGCACTGGACAAGGTAGTTGAAGCGTCTAGGCACTTCAATCGTGACGTGTTGTCTACAGAGTACTTTTATTTGCATTGCCACCTTATTGTTTGCTTTGGGCTAACGGTCTACAAAGAACAGGCTCAACGGAGTTTTATCCACTTTACTTTTAGGATTATATATGTTTCTGGCTTGATGACCAAGTTCGTGAAGTTGACCGCGTATATCATTTATTGGTGTCGTAGGATGAAAAGCCCTGAACATAAGCCTGAATGGTTTATCTTCTTTAAATTGGTAAGTGTGGAATTCGACCGATCGTTCATGTGCTATGTGCTATAGTCACCCGATCTTGATTAAATTTGGCACAGTCGTTTATATGTGTAATAAACTCACCAATATTTAATTTTTATATGTGACCTTACGGTCTGATCCAGATGAACGAACGGATAGGGCTATTTAAACTCGTCTCGTCGTGCTGATCAACAATATATATACTTTATATGGTCGGAGATGCTTCCTTCTATGCGTTGCACACTTCTGATCAAAATTAATATACCCTTTTTGCAAGGGTATAAAAATCTAGCGATTTCTGTGACACCGCCGTTTGAATTTTTTATACCCTTGGAGAGGGTATTATAAAATTAGCCAAAAAAAAAAAATTCTTGATCAGCATGAGAAGCTTACTAGATATAGCCATGCCCGTCTGTCTGGATGAAACTTGAATAAACATACATAGATAAATAAATTGCAGTATCCCCATGAAATTTACCAATATGATAGTATTGGATATAAAACCTCAGACCCCAAAATTTTAATTTAATAATTAATTTAATAATTACACACACAGACGCAGCGCTACACGAGTATGTATGTGTATGCGTGTTGTGCTTTGCTTAGGGAATGATGGAAAAATTTGTAGTAAAAAGAGTAATAATTTGAATGTTTTGTTTGTGTATTGATGAATTGAGTTGCAGGGAAAGAAATTTCAAAATGTAAAAATATTATTGCCAAGGACTGCAAGGGTATAAAAACTTTGGCATAGCCGAAGTTAGCTTCTTTGATATTTTTTTTTTTTTTTGTTGGCCATTTTTACTATTTATACCCAGTTTACTAACAGTTGACAAATAAATGTTCCAAAAAACTATCCTTTTTCATTTTTCGATGTTGAAGTTAAACTTGTGCGCTCAAATGAGTGCTTATTAACTTTATCCACTGAAACAGAAATACGTAATATTTTATTATGGGAATTTTGGATCAAACATGACTTTGTGCTGAAAAGCACGAATATGAAGTCCGTTTTTTAAAACAAGTTTACCCATATGCTGTAGGTAAAAAATAGTGAATGCCGTCTGCTTTAAATGAAAAAAAAAAAAAAAAATGTCAGGTTTAAGAAACAGAAATTTATTTATTTGTTTGTGTGATACATTGTGGAGATACACAAATTTATTTGACAAAAAGTGTGTGTATCGGACTCCACACATGGGAAATGGCTTAATTGGTCGAATCTTACACTCGCCACTGGATGACTTGCTCAACTTAAAACGACTTAACTTTTGAACTTAATTGTTCCGACGACTTTCGACTTCTTTCGCTGGCAACTTTTCGACGACGACTCCACTTCTCGACTCACTCCAACTGACTGCCCACACTCTCAACTAGCCAGGGCTACAAAAACGACCAGCAAACCAGCACACATCTCACATATACAGCTTTTAATAACAGCATTTTAATAATAGCATAGAAAGTTATGCTATCGGGGCTAGAATGAAATTTTTTGGTATGCAAATTTATTATTTGGCCTGTTATTAATTATATTATCAAAAAAAAAAAAACACTTAATTTTAATTTTCCGAAAATAACGAAGATTTTGGGTCAATGGTGCTAATTGAGGCGAGCAAAATAATAGCACATATTTCGAAGAGCACACAATTTTAAAGTGTAGAGATTTATTCCAGGGAAAAAGTTTTAAAATAAAAACCAAGTTAATATCAGCCTATTAATAATTAGTGGCATGTCAATTTTTCTCTAGTTCGGCTGCGGATCTCAATGCTCCTCCGCCTCCACTAACTGTAGTGCCTCATCGCAAACAATTATTTATTTCTAGGCTTGCTCCAGATATTTCTGAGTCGTCTGTGGCAGCTTACATTGGTAATATATGCCCTGCTAAAGCTTTAATTCAAAAGTTTAAGTTTTCTAGGCCTCGCGAAATCTCCTCGTTTAAAATTACAGTACCAAATGAGTATTTCTCAGCTATGGTTGACCCTAACTTTTGGCCATAGGGCCTAGTTGTATACGAGTTTGCGGCCAATAGGCGCATGTATCTTTTGCTTCAAAAAACTAATAACATCTAGTCTTTGCATTCATTATCAAAATGTAAGAGGACTTCTTACCAAGCTCTCGAAACTATTCTGTGATAGCCAAAGCTTTTCGGCTGACATATTAGCATTCTATAAAACTTGGCTTAACTCCTCTGTTTTGGATAATGAAATTCTTTCTAATAACTTTATTTCTTATAGGCTTGATCGTGTTGGTCGTCGTGGCGGTGGAGTACTCATTGCTGTCAACTCGAATCCCCTCTTAGTCAAAGAATGTTTTTGGATCAAAGAGGAGGTCAGGTTTGGCCTATATATATGTAGTAACTCTCGCAGTCCCGATTTATCAGATATTATGATGGGCAATAGCACCACAAATCAGGCCAAAGCCAACATGTACGGGCTGAATGCACCGAGAAGTTTTGGTCCGGGTGGGACTTCTGGCTGTCGGCTAGCAAACAGTCTTTGGGGGGGTTCTTTGGACCAGCAATTACTCAATACACCCGTACTAAATAAAATAAAACAAAGTCCCTAGAGCACGAATATTACACAATTACATAATAAAAGAATTTATCTAGAAGGATAGAGAAAGAGATTATATTAGTATCACACGAATAGGGAAGCTATGAGGATGGTATTATAGCTTCGCGTCTAAACCCTCCCAACCAATGATTTTCCTGTCGCAAGATTCTGGAAAATCCCAATATAATTCAGCTCACCGCTGACATTTCGCTACAAGGACGATCACACAACTTTTACTCAAACATTATAAATGATATTTATTCACGAGGGTTACGGAATACCAAAATACTTCCATAAGTCGGAAACATAATCCGATTTTACTAAACTAAAATGATGATTATTATAATAAACGATAATCAAATTAAACAATTGGATCATTTCGGGCATCCAATAGCCAAATTAGGGATAATATGTTTTGTTTTGGTGAATCTTAATTGTAAGGTGGATATATATAAACTTATCGGTAATCAAAATAAAAAGGTCAAATGAAATTTGAAAGTCTCCAATTAAAATTATTTAAATTATAAACGTAGACTCGCTCACACAGTCAAAGCCGATTTACTTTAACTTTAATAATTTTCTTTTACGTTATTAAACGAGAGAGAGCTTTTTTCTTATTCGTGGATTATTTGACGCGGAACTTTCTTTCTTTTTGCAAACAAAAACAGGAAAATGCCAGAACGAACATGATTTATGATTCAGAACTTAGGACTTACCCATCCGTCCGGTCCGTCGAAGGCCTTCGTCGTCCTCTGGATGATGCTTAGGAATAAAATGTTAAATTAAATCAAGCGTTTGGCATTCCTATGCAATACAGGCGATCTGATGGACACTCAATCAGCACTGATGAAACTTTCTCTGCCCGTATCCGATTCGGGCGGCTATTCCAATCGATTAGACTTTGTCGTATTATCTCTATAGCCCTTTACGGTGTGCAGATTTGAGTCACGTTGTTTCAAAAATTATCCCTTGCGTTTATTCGGAATTCAATTATGAAATTCCTGGCTCAGATTTACGCAATACAAATTAATTATAGCTAAGTTTTCAAAAGAACTTATTAGAAACTTCCAAAAACTTGAATATCCAAAAAAAATAACTTACGATAATAAGATTCACAAAACTCCACAATAATTATTGTCCTATATGCTCCAAATTAGTATTTAATTAATAATTCGGCTTGATGGCCGAGAAAATTTCAGATTAAAATTTTTATGTTTATTTTTCTGGAGGAGCGGCGTGGTTTAGGCGTCTAGACAGGGCGGAAGTTCGTCAGAAAAGAGTGTGACCAATGCATGCGAACGCGCATAATGCTTCCTCGGTAGGGTTGCACTAGTAGAGCTATCGAACTTCTAAGCTCAGCTGATCATTTTGATCGACACAATTACCCACCACTTACGGAATTACAAACTAACGACTTAAAATTTCAAAACAAAACTAACGGCAGAAACTGGGCACTACACATGCTGATGCTCTGGGATCTATTTTTAGCCGTGTTAAAGATCGTGATTTTCTTATAGTTTTAGGCGATTTTAACTTGCCTAATGTTTCTTGGCTTGTTGATGATAATCTATCTTTCTTAATTCCTTCATCTCAACATGTTTTTCTTGATAGCCTACTTGAATGTCCGCTATTTCAGTTGAATTCTTTAGTTGGGCGCCTAAACTCTTCTAAAAGAATCCTCGATCTCGTTTTTCTCTCGGATCCCACTGTTAGTGCTGTATCACAAACACAGCCCCTAGTGAAGCCTGAAGATCCTTATCACCCTACCATTGAAGTTACTATTTCTTACAATTCCGTTACTAATTCATTTAATAACATTTCAAATTCTCGTCGTATTTTCTCTTTTGATTGGTCATTTCTATTTGAGTGCTATGATATAGATTGTGCAGTGAATTTTTTCTACTGTGCTCTTAATTCTCTAATTGATAAATGCGTTCCTTATGTGAATGTCTCTTCCGTCTCAAGTGCGCCAGTCTGGTTTACACGTAGGCTCTCTAATCTCCGTAACATTAAATCGAGATATTTAAAAGATTTAAAAAATACTGGTTCGCGACTTGACTATGCAAATTATTGTGTAGCCAAATCTCAATTTTGTCTTTTAAATACACAATGCTACAATAATTATATCGTTCGCTGTAAGGTTGAATTTTATAAGAACCCCAAAAGGTTTTACAACTTTGTTAATTCCAAAAGACGCTCTAATTTACTACCTTCCACCTTCAGACTTAATGACCAGACTGCTAATAAAGATTCAGATATTGCAGATCTGTTTGCAAATTCTTTCAGTCGACTTATTCTACTACTGCTTCGGATCCCACACCTTATCCCTTCTCAATTCCACATTTAAATTGTATGTTTTTTTCTAGTATTACTGAAGACTGTATTTTCTCTAGCTTGTCATCTATGAAGTCTTCCTTCGTACCCGGGCCTGATAATATACCTAGTTGCATCCTTAAAATATGTTCGATTTCCCTATCTAAGCCTTTATCTCGGTTATTCTTTATTTCGAGTGAGACTTGTAGCTTTCCTGATATTTGGAAGGAGCCTTTTATTATTCCGCTTTTAAAAAAGCGTAGCAAATCAGATATTTCTAACTACCGTGGCATTGCCAAACTTTCGGCAATACCTAAGCTGTTTGAGAAAATTATTACGTCTTCCCTTCAACACCTATCCAGATCCACTATTTCTCCTTGTCAGCATGGCTTCATGAAAGGTCGTTCGTCGCTTACCAACCTTTTAGAATTGACTACCCTTTGTACACCATGGCTTCCGTAAAAAGTGTCAAACTGATGTTATTTATACTGACTTTAGTAAGGCTTTCGATACGATTGATCATTCTATGCTTCTCATGAAACTTAACATCATGGGTTTTTCCCCGAAACTATTGGCTTGGTTAAAGTCTTATCTTATTGGCAGAACCCTACTTCAATAACCATTGTACCAGTTGAATTCTTTACTTATCTCTTTTAAAAGAATCCTTGATCTTTTTTTTATCACGGATCCTTCTGTTATTTCGAATACTAACAAACAGCTCTTTCTGAAGCCTGATGATCCTTATAACACTACTCAGTTTTTCGTCGTAAATGTTTTCGTACATATAACAAATTTTAATCTTCTTAAAAACCTTATTTCCAAATATGATTGGTCTTTCTTATTTGAGTGCTGTGATATAGATTGTGCAATGTTTTTTCCAATCTGCTCTTAATTCTCCAATTGCCAAAAATATTTTAAAAGGTTCAAAAAAACTCGTTTTTTTTGTAACTGCAAAGTCCTGCAAGTATAGAACCTATTGCAACCTTTCGAAAAACGTCTCTCTTACACAATGTTTGTTCGAACGCAGCGCATTCGGTAGTAGTAGTAGTCTCTTATAAATTTGCAGTTAATCCGAGAAAAGCCTTGAACAGCCTTGGTGGTTTTTGGCATTAGAAACTTTGGCTTTGGTTTTTTTTGCACCCGGTTTTATATTGCCGTTTTCAATTTGGTGACATAAAAATTCAATTTCAGTCTGCAGAAATCGTCACTTCCTCCATTTTATGTTTAGGCCGTACTCAGCTGCTACATCCAGAACTTTTCTCAATTTCGTGAGACATTCGATGACTGTTTTGGCTTGTATTATGGTATCGTTCATGTAAAGAGCGAGAACGCTGTCAGCGAATAAAAGCGGTTGGAGAGTTGCAAAACCTAAAGGGCGAGCGTCTAAACTCAAAAAGTCCCTCTTTTGTTATGAATTCGGTGTATTTCTTGCTGCTTTCCTGCACTGGAACGTGAAAGAAACCATTTTCAAGATCCACAATGATGAAAACTTTTGCATTTGTGACAAGTCACAATACTTGTCACAATACTCGTTACAGTTCCCCTTTTGCTATATATATTTAAGGGGGGTTTCTACCTTGTTGGGCCGAAAAGGCGCTTTTTAGTAAGAATTTTTTGTTTGAGAAAAGTATAATAGATCAAGGAACGTAACTTGCCACAGTTTTTGGAGAAACTTTATTCTATGTATAACATTTTTTTTTCGGCAATGCGCGTAAAGTGGGAGGTGGGGGAATTTTACAATGGCATCCCCATTTCGTTATTATGGAAATTCTACCGTTCGCACATGAAGTCTGAATCCAAAAATGAAAATTTTTTCTTAATCTAGACATTTTTTCGCAGCGCTGGTAGTAGAATTAGAAAAAAAATATGAAAATTGAAATAGGTATGAGATTTTTTATAAAAAAATGTATTTTTTGCCGGTTTTTCGTTACTAATTAATTTTTTAAATTAACAATTTTAATCATTTTTCGCCAATTCTACCACCAGCGCTGAACAATATCCTAAAGAACATGTGTGCAAAATTTCATAAACGCGTTTGAAATTTTGCGGAGCGGCCCACCGCGCTTGACACCGCTCCATTTCACGACCGATAGCTTTCGTAACTTTACAGATTTTAACTTAAATTTTTTTTAATTTTTACACTGTAGTCTTGAAACATATATCTATCCGAAAATGAAATCAAAAAAAATCGAATTTTTGTATAACACAATGTAGAAACCCCCCTTAAGTTAAACTACGCCCATGGATGGCATATGAAAATATTCCAATATGAAATTGTAGTTCTTTTTTTTTTTGACAGATAGTGTTCACGGTCTACGACCCTCTCTTTCTGGCTACCGTCTTGGCGTGGCAGCGTCGTCGACGCGTCGCGGAGAGGGCAACTTCCCAGCATCGGTCGCTGCCCTGCATGCCAACGCCAAAAAGAAAAGCAAAGAATTAAAAAGCGACAGAGAGGGACGGTGATCGTGACGCGTGCCAAAGCGCAAGGCGCGGCGTATGTTTTCACCGTTATAAGTAGCATATAAGTAGGCAGAGCAAGGGTGAGTAGTTTGAGCATAGGGATAAAATTTGAGTAAATCACTTAGCAAGTGCCCATCAGAGAGTGAAGTTAGTGTGTGACCATTCGAGGAGACAGAAGAAAAAGCGGACAAAGAACGAGAAATAAATCTAAACCACGAGGATATCTCTAAGACAGGATCGATTACGTGAGCCTATTTTTCAGGTCAGCTACGAGTGCGGTAGGGGCACATTGGAATCGACAGAAAACCCTTTGTATAGGATTAAGGACATATTATTCAAAATACATGAGCTCCACGTTTTTTTCCTCATTATATTCTGCCGACTATGAACACACGTCAATAAGTCATTGCAGTTTCTCTTCTCCACCCCATCTGTTAACCCCCCCCTAACACCTTTTCCGCCGTCACCCTCTCTTTCCACATTCCCAGTCGAAGAGGCAACGGCTCTTGGCCAAGCGGGCTTCGCTTGGCAGCCAAGACCAGTCGTTGCAGCCTCTCTTAGTCTCTCATTTTCCCATTGCTTTTCCCCTTCCCGTCCCTTCATGCGGCCTGCACGTTACTCATAATACTCTCCAGATCTTCAGAATCAAATAAAATTTCTGTAGACGGGACTCTGGAGTTGTACCCCAGCCAGAGCGTTCTTACACATTGCCCAATTTTTCCAAGACATCTTCGACAATAGGGAAACAATCCTTTAATATTATCTTGTTTAACTGTCGCTAGTCAATGCACACTCGATTACTGCCATCCTTCGTTTTCACTATACGACTGGCAAAGTTAGATAATGCACGTCGTATTGTATAATCCTTCAGCCATTCGTCGAGTCTTGGCTTGGTGCGTCATCTCTTTTTTACCAAAATCCTCAATCATGGATTGAACAACACAAGTATATTGTGAAGGCACGTCAGGTTCAATTTTTGTTTTGACTACAATGTCATTTGAAACTTTGATATAAAATCATATCCCAACAGTAATTCGATTCCAATTGTGCAATCATCCACAACCAGAGGACGTGTGGAGTTCCGTCCTAGTCCTCTCAAAAAAGACGAACTTCCTAGCAGCTGGACTCCTCGCATTCGGCTAAACACAGCCTTTTTAAGTAACAACACGCCGGCTCCGGTATCTATCAGTCCCTTGACCTTCATCTCGCCTACCTGCAACGATTTGAGTCGGTTTTCTTCATACACGACGTTTATACATAGAATAGGAAGTTGGACAATTTTTAGACATGTGTCCAGTTTGGTTGCAGCAGAAACACTTGACTTCCTCCTTACAGACCTTGCGCAGATGCGCCATTGATCCACATTTGAAGCAATGGAACGGTAACTCGTTTTCCATTTCCCCTGAGTGCGACTAATTGTTTCTTTTTCGTTTATTTTGTTTGGCGCCAGAGCATCGCGTCTTCTTGCGAAATTGGAATTCGTTTCATCACCTGAATGCACTCGCTCTCTCGATCTTTCTGCAGTCGAAAACTTCCGCTGTCTTACTCTTTCTACTGGCAGCTTATTACATCGTTCAACGGAATTAGTTCATGATTTAATTTTTTTCCTGTATTAACTTTGCAATCATGTAGTTCGAAACTCGGAGATAGGTTGAGCCCTCAAATCTAAGATGGAGTCCTCAATCCGTTGAGTCCCCAAATGTAAGATATTATGGAAATTTTATTAATGGTATTAGAAATACAGGACGGGCGAATAATGATTACAACATGCAACTTAAATCTCGGGTTCTGTGTACTGCTAATTCATCGGCTTCACTTCTTACTGCTGCTTACGACTGCTGTTACTTCTGACTGCTGAACACCGACTCTTCTGACTGCTGATAATCGAGTGCTGACTTCACACGAGACATAACGACTGCTGCTGCGTTGCCAAACTGCATAAGGCAGTTGCCACCCCGCTGCAACTACCTTATCCCATTGAACATACAGCTGTGTTGAGCATCGATTTTAAAGTTGATAAATCATATTAAAAAGACCACAAATACACCAATCTTTTTAAATTCATATTTATATAAACTAAAATTAGGTCCATTTTGGCATAAACATAAACACAATAGTCAAATGAGGGCATTTTGAGCTGTTTATAAAAATAGCAGTGACATCTAAGAAGAAAATCTGTCGATTCCAAATTATTTGAAACTTCAAATTCAGGTCACCTTTGGTTCTTAATAACTAGTCCTGAACCAATTATTGGCAATAGCGTGTTGTCACCTGGGCCGCACCGAATCCATTAAGGCTGAACTGGGATCTGTTGCAATGATTCTTGGACATATTGCTTAACCGGTCCTTTGGGTAGTATTACGTATATTCTGGGCGACGTACATACTGTTTAGACCCTGCACCACCAAATATGACTACTTTGCAGACTTCTGGCCCAAGAATATTACGCTACTTTGCAATAGGATGATTCATATGGAGTTTTGTCAAAATACAAACGTGCTTTAAAGGCTTCGAAGTCAAGAATGGGACTTTCCTTCGACTTCGCGATATTAGCTCTTGGTCTAGGAGTCTACGCTGACAAGTGACCCTTCTTACTGAAATGTTCAGATCATGTTTGCCTAAATTGGATGAAGGAATCTGTTGTATACACGAACAAGTCAATCATCTAAAACCGCTTTTGCACTTTTAACTTCACGTTTTTCGTTTTTTTTTTTTTTTTTTTTGGTAGTCTAGGGCAGCAGAAACCATCTTTGCAGAACATCCAACTAAAATTTGTACTTTGCAAAAAGGGTATATTAATTTTGGTCAGAAGTGTGCAACGCATAGAAGGAAGCATTTCCGGCCATATAAAGTATTTATATTCTTGATCAGCACGACGAGTCGAGTTCAAATAGCCATGTCCGTCCGTCCGTCTGGATCAACGCGAACTCCTCCTAGACCGTAAGAGCTACAGAGCTGAAATTTTGCACGTAGGCTTGTATATAGTGCACAGGTTGTATATCTCAGAATATTCCGGTGCTTGTTGCATTAGATTGTTATATGTAATGTCTATTAACGTTAAATTTACTTTTAAATAATGATATTCAAAGTTTGTCGGTAAGTCCATGGTTCCTGTCTTAAATATTAAGTAACCGTTCGGTGCCTTTACTGGGTTTATATCAATGGATTGGCTGCATGTTGATTTTAATGTTAAGAATAGCATGATGCACAAAAAAGTCATCTTGAGATGTTGACCTGTAATGTATCAATTGTCATATTTGCTTCTATTAACTTTCTTTTTCTTTTTGAATTTTGATTTGTAGTGTGTGACTCTTTGTCCTCTATTTCTTTCTTCAAAATGTTTCTCATCTAACTGATTTATCTCTCCTGTCTTTTTGAATGAATTTGTTGTTTTTGACTTTACTAGTGGTGTTTGTTTAAATCTAGTATCGATTTCGAAATCGTGTCTATCTTTATTTAAATTGTTTATTTTATGTATTTTATTCGTTTAGGTATTATAGTCGGGTGATCCTCCATAGATGAAAATGTCCGCTGGTGTTCGGTTAGTTGTTTTATGTCTCGTCTTATGGTTGTATATGTAGAGAATTTTTTCAAAATTTAAGCAATTTATCTTCAATGTCGTTTTCACTATTTATAATTCTGAGTTTTTCATTTACTGTTTTATGGAATCTTTTTACGTCTGAAATGCCGTTTTTACTTGTTGTAATTTCTAACTTTACATTTTTTCTTGTTGTAGCAAATTTTTTAGTGCTATACACAGAAATGCTGAATCTTTGTCTGATTTTATTTCTATTGGTTTGTCCATTTCAGTGAATACTTTCATAATCGCTCTCTTGGCTTCTAACCAATATCTAGATTTTACTTCTACAAGTGTTGCAAATTTGGAGTAAATGTCAATGCATGAAAGGAATTGTAAATTGTCGATCATGTAAAAGTCCATGACGTATTTTTCTCTGACATTAAAAGTTTCTGGTGTTATTTCAAAAGTTAGTTTTGTATTCCTATTTTCTGTCTTTGCGATATTGCATACTGAGCATTCGTTAATAATGTTTTGAATCAGGTTTTGAAAATCTGGGAAATAATATTTTTCTTTAAACAAATTAATCGTTTTTTCGATTCCTGGATGTAATAATTCTTTATGTTGTTTTAGAATTATTTCTTTGAATTGTGCAAATGTTTGAATGTCCTCTAACTTAATGTTTGATTTCGAGGTTTTTTGTGTTTGCGTTTGATCGTATTATTTCAATAAAGGCTTGTTGAAATATGGGATAATCTTGTTCGTTATGAAAATATAGTACAGTTTTCTTACCGCAAAGATATCTTTTAATTATATCCCTTGCGTAAGCATTGGTCATTTCTTTGTATGTTATTTTTATGTTTGATTTATAAAAATAGTTTGAGGTTTCTGTTTTGTCTTCTGTTCGTTCGTTCGTTCTTTTATATTGTTGAGCCATACTAAAGGCTTATGGTCGCTTAGAATTTCGAACCTTCTACCGAAAAGGTATGGTCTGAAATACTTTGTTGCCCAAGCTATCGCTAGTAATTCTTTTTCTATAGCTGAATAATTGATCTCATATTCGTTTAACGTTCTGCTTGCGTAGGAAATAGGTCTATTGTCCTGTGAGATGAACGCACCTAAAGCTATATTGCTAGCATCTGCGGTTAGAAAAATGTTTTTTTAAAATCGGGGTATGCAAGTATGGGGTCGTTCATAAGAAGATATTTTAATTTTTCAAACGATGAAATATAATCTGGGTCGTTTATGTTAATTTTAGCTCCTTTCTTTAATCCCAGAGTTAAAGGTTTTGCAATATGTGCAAAGTTTGGTATGAATTTTCGGAAGAATCCGCATAATCCTAAGAATGATTTAATTTCTTTTGGGGTTTTAGGGATCGGAAAATTTTGAATTGCTTTGATTTTATTTCGGTTAGGTTTTATACCTTCTGTTGTAATTATATGACCAAGGAATTCTGTTTCTTTTTCATGAATTCGCATTTGTCTAGTTGGAGTTTAAGATTAGCTTCTCTTAGTTTTTTAAATACCTTTCTGAGTGATAGTATGTGTTCCTCCAATGAAGTGGAGTACACTATAATGTCATCCAGATAAACAAGACAATCCTTGTAAATAAGGTCTTCCAAAAGATTATTCATGCATCTTTGGAATGTTGCCGGGGCATTTTTAAGACCAAATGGCATACGTGTGTATTCGTAATGGCCATGTTTAGTTGAGAAAGCTGTTTTTGCAATAGATTCAGAATCCATTTGAATTTGATGAAATCCCTTAGCTAAATCAATGGTGGTAAAGTATTGTCATTTTCCCAGTTTGTCAAGAATTTCATCCATGACTGGAATTGGGAATTTGTCATCTATTGTGACTTCATTTAAATTTCGGTAGTCAATGACTAATCTGAATTTTCGTTTGTTGGAAGCATCTCCTTTTTTTGGGACGATCCAAATGGGTGAACAATAGGGTGAATTCGGTTTTCACATGATACCCTGTTCGATCATTTCGTTTATTTGTTTGTTGATTTCTATATCAAACGTTTGGGGATATTTGTATGGACGTTTATAAATTGGGTCCTCATGTTTTGTACAAATAGAGTGCTTTATAGTACTCATGAAAGTAAAATTTTCACCTTCGCGGTACTGAACATCACTGAATTCGTACAAGACCTTTTTTAGTTTTTGTATTTCCTCGTTATTTAAGTGGTCGAGTCTATCCTGATTACTTTCAATTATTTCATTTTCAATTGCAAAATTTGTGTCTGGGTCCCTCTCTTTAGGTGGGTCTAAACATTCTATGTTATGTTCTTCTTCTATTTCTTCAATATCTCTGAAATAAAATGTATAGTTTCCTAGCTTTGCATATTCTTCTTCATAATTTATTTGGGCTTTACATGCTTTTTGCAAGAGGAGTGGAAGAAAATCACCCCTCAACAGTGCGCACGTCTTGTGGACTCAATGCCAAAGAGTTGCTCCACTGTTCTTAAGCAGAAAGGTCATCCAACTGAATTCTAAAGTAAATTTATCAAAAATATAAGGAATATTGTCAAAATTTTAACTTTTTCAACCATTTTTTTCCAGGTGGCTTAAGTATGTGAGCAGGCCATTTTGGAGATGGTCTCAGATTTTCAAAGTTTTTCGTTGAATATATATTTTCATAACTTGGTTATTTTTCTATTGTAACACTGATATATAGAACTAATGTGACACAAAAAATTGGATGTGTGAAACAAAAACTTTTCTTCATTTTCGTCTAAATTCTCGATTGAAGTATTGTGGCTTAAGTCTATGAGCACCACTGCATAAAAAGAAATATGTGGAAAATTTTTAAATCTTTGTTAGCATCTACTGCACTGCTATTTTCGTGAACACAGCTGTATATATAAAGGGAATTTTCTTGGAAACACATGTCTTGAGATATTTTAACTTATATTAAAAATTGCGAACAAACTAGCCAAAACAATTAAACATAATCAATCACCCCAGGCAATAACACTAACACCTGCAAACAGTTTTGACACGATAATAGTAGATACAATTGGACCATTATCTAGAACAATAAACGGTAATGAATAGGCAGTTAATATTTGTTTGTGACATCTCTAAATACCTAGCAACCTCTCAGTAGCAATATTTCAGAAATTCTTTTTAATGGATCAGTAAAAACAGTTTTGACAGACATGGGGACAGAATAAGTGAACTTCGTATTTTCTTTCACCACAGACCATTTACAATAGTGGTGGACACAGGCGCCGCGGTACTAGTCAAGAAGAAAGATAGAACGACACGATTCTGCATTAATTATAGGTGCTTGAATGAAGTAACTGATGCACGAACCTTTCCGACCTAAGAAAGCTTTCATGCCAGCGACCTCGGAAAAGTGCGCGATTGGCTGGACAAGGCTGAACGACCTCCTAAAACGACGTTATGGGACGAGACCACTGACGATAGGGCCCTGTGCCATCGTTATCCTTTGATGGAGGTGATTACCATACAGAACGCGGCAAATATACCGGTAGCCCTAGTGGCACGAACTTTGCAAAAACTATAATATAATCAAACTTAACTCTACTGCACACCATCATCAAACTCTTGGAAAAATAGAAAGCAATAGAACTTTCAATGAGTATAAATATTAGGACAAAGACGTGCAGTGCTTAGTACGAAAAAGTTGCCCATATGACGCCCGCGCCTGTTATTAATGACCTTAAGTAAATTTAGTGGTACAACCTCTACCCATGGAATGGAACAGAAATTATTTTGTAGAAATTTTAACCTATTTTGATAAACCTCAAATTGAGGAGACCAAACACAAGATGCATACTCTAATATGGGGCGTACTAAAGAAGTATAAAGTATTTTGGTAGTGTAAGCATCTCATCTTTATAAAGCCAAGATCACTTTTAGCCCTACTAACAGTAATTCGCAAATCTTTAACAACCAAAGAAGTATTATAATTTCTTTCTAACGGAAAATTATTTAAAAAGTAACTGACTTAGAGCAGTTTGGTCACAACAGATTATCTCTACACCACCCCTGAAAAGCGTTCAGGAGTGGCATGATAGATAGTCTCTGATGGGATTAGCGAATTTTACATCATCGGCATACATAAGAACTCTGGAATTTGAGAGAGCGGTGGGGAGATCATTTATGAAAATAGTGATAGTAATGAGCCAAAGTGACACCTCTGTGGGACTCCCGATTCAACACAAAAATATATATACATAAATTCTTTAATTTTCTCAAACAGTTTAGGTATTGCTGACAATTTAGAAATAGTGTAGTGCATCAGATCATCGATTGTACTTGTTTGAGCGATTGAGCCATATTTTATTCACTTTTCGTTTTTCGAAGTGTAAAGCACACACATACATTGATCATTTGCGATGGCTCTCTTTATGCCTACCCCTGGTTTAGTGACGTCCAATTTATTGCCACTTTTGTAAAGAGGGATAATAAACAAACACTTCCATATAGTTGTAACGGACAACTTAATAAACTTAAGGGGGGTTTCTACCTTGTGTTATAAAAAAATTCGATTTTTTGTTATTACAATTTCGGATAGATATATGTTTCGAGAATACAGTGTACAAATTTTAAGTTGAAATTTGTAAAAATACGAAAGTTATCGGTCGTTAAGTGGAGCGGGTGCGGATGGACAAACCCTCCCGACCAAAGACAGCTTTCACTTGCGATGCTGGACTTTTCGAGTTCAATGTGATGGGCTTTGCCACGCCCCCGCCACGTTCGAACGGTTGATGGACAATCTTCTGTCTGGGGTGATGTGGAAGTTCGCGTTAGTGTATCTTGATGACGTGATTGTTTACTCTCGCACAACCTCATACACCTGCAGGACGTGTTTAAACGACTGGCAGGAGCGGGTCTTAAACTCAGTCCGAAATAGTGCAGCTTCTTCAAAAAACAAGTTAGTTACCTAGGCCATATCGTGAGTCGTGATGGATTACAGGCGTGTCCCAACAAGATTGATAAAGTGCTGAGCTGGCCTACACCTCGAAACACCAAGGAAGTGCGATTGTTTATGGGGCTTTGCTCGTACTACCGCAAGTTTATCACCAACTTCGCTCTATCGCTCGACCGCTCCACCAGCTGGCGGAGAAACTTCGACTCTTTGAATGGGACACTCACTGCAGTCACTCCTTTGACACCTTGAAGCAGCGTCTAACGACAGCCCCCGTCTTGGCGTTTCCTAATTACACCGGTTATTTTATAATTACACTATACATATTTACAGTGGCTGTACAACTTCAAAGAACCAGAAGGGCAGATGGCACGTTGGATAGAACGTCTGTCCCACATGCGAAAGAGTCGAACGGAAAAGTGGAGTCGCCGTGTTGTTTACCCAAGTCCTGTTACCTGACCTGTCTAAGGAGCAAGAGGCCTATGAGGCCCTCGGTAAGGTGCGCGATTGGATGAACAAGTCCGAACGACCGCCTAGAACTACATTGTGGGGCGAGAGCCCGGAAATTAGAGCCTTGTGGCATCTCTACGACCGATTAGCCTGTGATGAAATAGGAGTGATTACCATAAAAAACTCGGAGAATATACCGGTAGCCCTTATGCCACGCTCACTGGTAGATGCGGCCATTCGAGGCGTGCACGACTCTCCGTCTGGAGGTCACTTCAGTGCTAAGAAGACTTTAGCCAAAGCGAAGAAACGATTTTACTGTATCGGCCAAAGTGCCGATATAACCCTCTGGTGCGCACGATGCACCATCTGCAACGCACGCAAAAGACCAAGCCTGATGGGAGCCCCTTTCGATCGTTTAGCGATTGAGATTCTTGGCCCTCTACCAACTACGACTCATGGGAACCGCTATGTCGCGGTCATTATGGATTATATTACCAAGTGGCCGGAATGTGCAGCCATACCGGACCAGAAAGCCGAAATTGTAGCTCGAGCATACAAGAAGTCTTCTGTCGATTCGGCGTTCCATTCGTCTTACACTCTGATCAAGGACGCAACTTCGAAGCGGGGTCTTCCAAGCCTGTATGCGGCTGATAACTGTTGAAAAGACACGTACCACGCCGCTGCATCCACAGTAGGACGGCATGGTAGAACGCTTCAATCGCACGTTGCTAGATTACTTGGCAAAGTTTGTATCTACCAGCCAGCATGATTGGGATGAGCTGCTGCCCATGGCGTTATTGGCCTACAGATCTGCGGTTCATGAAAGCTCCGGTTATTCGCCGGCAATGCTAACGTTTGGAAGAGAACTTCGGCTGCCCAACGATTTACTATTTGGAACACCAGCTCCTGCCCCTACGGAAGTTCCGGAATTCTTGGCTAAGCTGCAAAATCAACTGCGGGTGGTAAATGCGAACGCTCGCCATAAATCGGACAGACAGACGGACATGGCTAGATCGACACGGCTGTTGATACTGATCAAGAATATATATACAGCTGCGAACTTAAAAATAGCACCACTGGCTTAGGAAATGTGTTGAAAGGATTCATACATAGTTTTATTGAAGGGTTAAGCGAATATGTGAATATGTTTTTAAACGTAGAATATTACCTTCTACTGAAAGGAACAAAAAAATTATAATATTATCCAGCGTTTTCAAAGTTTTTTATGGAACTTCTTGACATACTCAAAAATACCCGAAACTAAAGATAGGACCGCTTTTTAAAAATTTACTTAAAATGAAAAAAAAAAACAAAATTGATTAAGTTATGATTAGCTATTAAAACTATTAATAAATTAAAAACTCAATACTTGTTTGCATGGGTGTAAATATGTCTTTAAGGATTCATTTGCTTCACTACCACAAGGACCATTTCGGACGACAAGGTCCGACAGAATCCGATGAACACGGAGAACGATTTCATCAGGTTGCTGCACCATTAGAACATTGGTATAGCGGAAAAAGGCTTGACTCGTTGCTCGCAGATTTATGTTGTAACTTAATAAATGAAGCTCATGGTATATAATACAAATATTGTTGTCAAATAAATAATATGCAGTTATGATACCGACTGTATATATATTTTTCAAAAACTAAACAAATACAGTTAGTTTAATTTTGTTAACATATATAAAAAAAAATAAATTTGATTAAATGGTTATATTATAAATCGTAAATTAGATAGGTCTGGTTTCTCTTCTGCTGCCATTGAGCACAATAAATTCTTATATTATGATCATAATTCGAATGAAAAATTTTCAATATTAGCAAAATACAAGAAAGAAAACATTAAAAAAAATTTGGTCAAGATACGATTTTTTTTTTACATTTTGTCCTAAAGCTCGGGAACGGACAGATTTAGAGGCTAGATGTCTTCCCAACATTTGTAGCCCTTTCAATTCTAAGAAACTTTGCTGAAGAAAGTTTGTAAAAAAACTGAATATTTTAGAAGTTAGAAGCAAATGGAAAAAATACCCTTTTCGAAAAAATGGCAACATTGATGAAAAACTTCCGCAAAAAATTTTGTATGAAACCATAGTGATAACTTAAGAAACTAATGATGCAGTTCGATTCGCAAGACTCGAAAAAGGGTGAAACCATCGAATTTTGCCATGTCTTTTTTTTCGACTATCACAGTGTATTTTGTTTACCCTACCAAAAATGGAATATTTACTTTGTTCAGAAGTGTGCAACGCATAGAAAGAAGCATCTTCGAAAGACGCATATATGCATATTCTTGGGACAAGACGAGTTCATATTTGTATAAAACTATTCTCTACTTTAACAGTTATAGGTAAAGAAGGAGTATGTTTATTTTAGCTGGCCAAAAATATGAGAATATAAATGAATACAATTTTATATTTTCCAAGAAATTTTAGACTTGAATTTAATCATTTTTCAATTAGTTAACAATAAAGCAGGATAAAGGATTCGTTTTTGAAAAATGATGGCAAGGAGAAAAAGGTTTCGCGATAAACAAAAAATTATTAATCTGCTTTAAAAATATGTTTGAAAACCTATTAACTTATTGAAAAAGTCGCTAATGAACATTACAATAGCCTATTCTTCACCAAAAAAAGAAAACCCTGTTTTCTCCCCAATGACTCTTTAATCATTTGCAACTCCCCGATTCAATGGGTAGATTCAGTACGCTACTTGGGAATTACGTTTGATAAAAAGCTTACATTCAAAATCCACATTGGACTTACAATTAACTAAATGAATAAATTAATTTGTCTTCTATACCCACTAATAAACCGATAGTCTAAGCTATCAACCCACAACAAATTAATCATTTGGTTCTTCCACTTGGGGCATCTGTGCGGCTACGCACATCAGTAAATTGCAGGTGTGCGAAAACAAGCTTCTAAAACTCTTGTTAGATCTACCATACTTCACCAGAACAGCTAGACTCTACAAATCGACAGGTCTTAAAACTGTTCAACAATCAATAAATAACTGATTTAGCATCACCTCTCTTAAATAATCTCCCTGATAGTTTAAGGGCATATTATCACCAACATTCCACATTGCAATCGTTGTTAGTTCTAGTACTAAGCCGCTAAATTGAAGTAAGCTTCCTTTAGTATCTGGATCCTAGAAATAAGATATTTAAGATAACTGTTTGGGAATTAAACGACATTAAATAGTTTAAGTCAATATTCATGTCATCGAACCACTGTATATTTTCTATTGTTCTTTACGTATGCATTTGTTTGTGAACGCAACGTTGGTACATCCGTTATTCTCAATTTGCACAAACCACGCTGCTTAGCTTCAAATGCATGCGTACCAAAAACACTTACATTTTGACATCGGCACAGACCAGTCGCGTTCATTCTTAACAACCTTTAATTACTCTCTAACCGAATAAAGATTAATACAGTCCACTCATTTCGAAACATACAAAATTTCTGGTCCTTCGAGCCGGATCGGGATTGGATAGAGATCGGATAAGGATTAAAGATAACGGATTTCTGAATTTAATAGTTCGATCAGCCTAATTAAAGTGTAATTAAATAGTTGTGAAACCATCACTGTCAAACGATGAATCGCATTTCTAATCAACGTGCGTTTACTATTACGCAACTCACACGTGCGTGCAACAACGCATATCAGGCAGTTGATTCAGGGGAATCAGTCGATGCATTGCACCATCGTTTACTAAGACTCAAAACCACTTACGATCATTTGATGGATCTTAGCGAGGATTATTGCCAATATCAAGGGGAAGAAAACTACGTCGACCCTAATGAGGAGCTTGAAGAGTGCGAAGAGAACTACTACAAGGCATATGATGTACTCACAGAAGCTACCAGCGTGCTACGGAAACCAAACAATTCAACTGTTGAGCTTACTCCTCAATTACTTCATACACTTAACGAAACTGGCATCAAATCGGAATTACAGTGTGAAAGAATCAAGATTCCAACGTTTTCGGGAAACTATGAGGATTGGCCTCAATTCAGTGATTTATTTAAAGGCTCAATAAATCAAAAGCAAAGTCTCAGTAAGTGCCAAAAATTCCATTACCTAAAATCATACTTGGAAGGTGATGCATTGAAACTTGTGAAACACATAACGGTTACCAATGATAACTATGACAAAGCATGGGAGAAGTTAGAGCAAAGGTACAACAAGAAACCGCTAATCGTTCGTTCCTTTATCACGAAATTCTTAAATTTGCCGGCTACTACTGAACTTGCTGTAAATAATTTGCGAAACCTTGTGGATGGTGCTGATGAAGTTGTGCGGGGGCTAAGCGCTCTTTGTTGTGATTCTCGTGACCCATGGCTTATACATATTTTGCTGATAAAGTTAGATGTCGACACACGTCAAGTCTGAGCGGAACATAGCAACTCAAATCGTGACAAGGTGACCATTGATGATTTTTTGGAATTTCTTACAAATCGGTGCGACGCGTTGGAGACGTGCCAGCCTACCATTTCACCGAGTGTTCAAAATCGACGGCAAACCATCGTGCATCATACCACTGTGCAAAGAACAGCTACTCCATATTGTTCATACTGCAATGAGTCTCATTTTATTTCAAATTGCATGAAATTTAAAGAACTTGATTTGAATTCCCGTCGCATGTTTGCATATAAAACCAAATTATGTTACAACTGCCTTAGTAAAGATCATCAAGTCAAGAAATGTAAGTCAACCTTTAATTGTCGCCTATGTAAATTGAGGCACCACACATTGATACATGTAGAGCATTCAGACGCCTCTAATGTACAAGGAGAGTCAACACAGCGGGCAAATCGTAACGCAGAGTCACATAACTCTGGATTGGCGCATTCCGGTCCGGCTGTTGCTCATCACACTTTGGAAACTATTCCTGCGGAAGCTAAGCAAGCAATTCTCCCTACTCTTTTGGCTACTGTAATCGACGCATGGGGTAACAAAACTATTTGTAGGATCCTACTCGATACAGGGTCGTCAATAACGTTGGCGACTGAAGCATTTGTTCAACGTATTGGTGTTACACGAACACATGCCCGGATATCAGTTTCAAGTCTCGCCGCCAATAGTGCTGGTGTCACTAGAGGGCGCTCAACAATTCAACTATATTCGCGGACCAATTCAAACTCTATTGAAGTCACTACGCTAATCATGAGTGTACTAACGTCATCGATACCAGCGCAAGCGATCAATACGAGCTCATCCCACTGGGGACAGATTAGACAGTTGAAGCTGGCTGATCCCTCATTCCACATACCTAATGCTATCGACGTGATCCTGGGTTCGGATCAACTATGGAATCTCTACTTAGGAGAGATCAAAACATTTGGTAAAAACAATCCAATTGCTTTTAATACAAACTTCGGTTGGGTCATTGCAGGTTCATATAGCGCTGCAGGTGACACCGTAATGCCAGTATTTTCCTACCATGCTCATGAAGACCTCGACACACTGGTTCGGACTTTTTTGGAGATAGACAACGTTCAAGCATCAAAAGCCACAATTGAAGCCACCGATTCAGTAGAGCAACACTTTCGAAGTACACATACACGCACACAAGATGGAACGTACATTGTCAACTACCCATTTAAAGATGAAGCCCCACCCATCTATCCAACATTGTCTCAGGCTAAGCTACGATTTAGTTCATTGGAACGACAATTTCGTAAGGATCCTCAACTTAAGGAGCAATATGTAAAGTTTATAAACGACTATGAAAACCAAGGACATATGGAACTTCTATCACAGATGCAAATAGACGAAAACCCTGATACTTGTGTATATTTAGCTCATCACGCTGTACTTAAACCAGGCAGCTCGACTACAAAATGTCGCGTTGTATTTGACGGATCTGGAAAGGATGAGAAGGGTTTCTCGCTAAATGACCGGCTTCACATAGGACCATCTATACAAGGGGATTTATTGGGAGTATGTCTACGTTTTCGACAGCATCGCTATATATTTTGCGCTGATATAGAGAAGATGTTTCGCAGGATCTTAGTGTCATCCAAGCACACTAATTATCAAAGAATTATATGGCGCAAGGAAGAAGACGAACCATTTCAATATTATCGTTTGTTAACAGTTACTTATGGATTAGGCCCATCGCCATTTCTAGCTGTACGAGTATTAAAGCAACTCGCCGATGATTATCAAGAGAAGTACCCTTTAGCATCAATCGCGTTGGCAAGAGACGCATATGTTGATGATATTCCCACCGGATGCGATTCGGTGAACGAGCTGATCGCACTTAAAGATGACCTTATTTCGTTACTGAACGAAGCGAATTTCAAACTTCACAAATGGAGTTCAAATTGTGACGCACTTCTGCAAACAATCCCAAAAGAAATCTGTCAACATAACCCTTCGAACGAAACATTAACAATTGTAAAAATTCTAGGTCTACACTGGAACCCCTGCAGAGATGATTTATCAGCCAATTTCAGTAACCAAAGGGAGGCGCAAGTTCCAAGCAAACGGACTTTGTTATCTGACATTGCGAAGCTTTATGATCCACTTGGCATTTATGGACCCATTACAGTTATGCTCAAAATCCTATTTCAAGAAAGTTGGATAACTTCGTTGCCGTGGGATGAACCTCTACCAGAGAAACTATGTGCGCGCTGGCACGTAATACGAGACGAGCTTTGCCTACTTGAGACCTGTCGGATTTCTCGTTATATTGCAATACCAAACACGGACATCGAATTGCATGGGTTTGCAGATGCTTCGGCACAAGCTTATGGAGCTGTGGTGTACAGTCGAGTGAAATTCGGAGACAGTTACCAGGTTACGCTCATTGCCTCCAGAACACGAGTAGCACCACTGAAACCAATATCGATACCACGACTAGAACTAAACGCTGCGCATCTGCTGAGTAAATTGATGACAATCATAAAACAATCGCTAACAATTTCTATTTCTAGCAGTTCTTGTTGGACAGATTCGGAGATAGTTCTGCATTGGCTATCTGCCTCACCTCGCACCTGGAATACATTTGTTTGCAATAGAACAGCTGAAATTTTAGAAGAGTATCCACGCAGCTGTTGGCAACATGTACGGTCAGAACAAAATCCTGCTGATTGCATCTCTAGAGGAATGCTACCATCAAAACTAGTGGCGCATCAGTTATGGTGGACAGGACCCAGTTGGCTGTCCAATCCCGAGTCAACATGGTCAGCAGTCAACCCACAATGTTGGCAATCAATGGACAACAACGTTACACTGGAAAAACGGACAATCCCACAAGTCACACTACATTCGGTAGAGGAGGACGATTGGTTTCAAAAGCTTGCTAGCAAAATTTCGGATTGGAGTTGAATTTTAAGAATTATCTGCTATTGCTATCGATTTGTTAATCATTTACGTCGTACTCCAAATGCCCCACTTCAAGATTATTCAAACTCTAGACACATCACAGCAATAGAAATTCAACACGCCCATAATCAACTAGTTCAATATGTTCAACGTACATTTTTTGACAAGGAATATGAAGCTCTTAGCAAAGGATGTCAACTTTCGCTTAAATCAAAGCTTATTCGATTAACACCATTCTTGGATGAAGATGGAGTTATGCGAGTTGGAGGACGCATCGATCATTCATCATTGAGCTACAACGCTAAACATCCCATCTTAATACCAAAATCTACGCCTATAGCTGTTCTACTTGTTCGACATCATCACAAGAAATGTCTTCATGCTGGAGTAGATGGTACCTTCAACAGTGTTCGACAACAGTTTTGGATTATTGGAGCACGCAACATAGTTCGTAAAGTGGTTTTTCGGTGCAAGATTTGTTTCATGCAAAGACGAGCTACCAGTTCGCAGATTATGGCTAATCTACCGGTGCCTAGAGTCCAACCCCTAAGATGTTTCCTTCATACAGGAGTAGATTATGCTGGGCCTATCGCTATCAAGATTTCAACAGGCCGCACACCAAAATTTGGAAAGGCATGGTTTGCAGTATTTGTTTGCCTATCTACAAAGGCAATACATCTTGAGCTGGTGAGTGATCTTACGTCGTCTGCATTTATCGCCGCTTTGGAGCGTTTCTGGGCACGTAGAGGACCAATCACAGATATGTATTCTGACAACGGCACCACGTTTCAAGGTGCACAAAAGGAACTCAAAGAGCTACGAGAGTTACTACTATTACAAAACCAACCACAGGAGTTAGCGAATTTTATCGCACAACACGGCATAAATTGGCATTTCATACCTCCATTTTCACCGCATTTTGGTGGACTTTGGGAGTCTTGCGTAAGATCAATCAAGTTACACCTTCGACGAGTCGTTGGTGCTCATGTACTAACCTTTGAAGAATATTCCACAGTTCTAGCCCAAATAGAGGGCATACTCAACTCTAGACCATTGTGTTCAGCTGGTGACACAAGTTTGGATCCCCTCACGCCTTCACACTTTCTGACGGGTGAATCGTATACATCTATACCACAACCTAATCTGCTAGATGTTAACCTCAATCGGTTGCAACGATATAAGCAGTTGCAAGCTATGGTCCAAGGATTTTGGAAAAGATGGCACAACGAATATTTGTCTACCCTACAACCCAGGAATAAATGGCAACGCGAAAACCTCAATTTGCAACCCGGGACGCTAGTAGTCATTAAAGAGCCGCATTTGCCACCCTCCAAATGGTTGCTGGGCCGCATAACCGAAGTTCATCCTGGACAAGATGAGAAAGTTAGAGTCGTCAGCGTTCAGACAGCTCGTGGAATAATCAAGCGCCCAATTGTAAAGGTGGCCGTTCTACCGTTATTCTGAACGATCGTTCAGGGCGGGCGGTATGTTTGGGAATTAAACGACATTAAATAGTTTAAGTCAATATTCATGTCATCGAACCACTGTATATTTTCTATTGTTCTTTACGTATGCATTTGTTTGTGAACGCAACGTTGGTACATCCGTTATTCTCAATTTGCACAAACCACGCTGCTTAGCTTCAAATGCATGCGTACCAAAAACACTTACATTTTGACATCGGCACAGACCAGTCGCGTTCATTCTTAACAACCTTTAATTACTCTCTAACCGAATAAAGATTAATACACTCATTTCGAAACAATAACATTAAAGGTTTTCTTTCCTTTTTCCTTTATAATAACATGTCAAATATTGTACAGGCCTTTAGTCGAACATACATTTGTATGCCACAGATGAAAAGCCTATGCCTAAAAACACTGTTATCCTTACTTAAACATTAGCTTTAATGAAACATTTATATTACTGGAAGTAAAGCACAAAATGAATTGAATTGAATAATATGATGTAGCATTATTAAATACAGGAAAGGTGAACTATAATATTTGAGGACTCCTTTGCAAACTACCGGGCCTAGAAATTACTTCACAACAAAAATGTTGCTATCAATGAATATAGGCTGAAAAATTTAAAAATCAAATTCTTTAAACTTTTAATGTAATTCTAACGGAAATTTGATTAAAGGATTAGGAATAGAATTTTCGAATAACACGGTTTTTTCGAATAACACCGTTTTTTCGAATAGCACTCTTTTGAATTCGACGGAATGTTGACAAAATTCGTTTGCGATTTTATTCTCATATAGCGCCTTTTCTTATGAAATATTTTGATGTAGTATGTAATGAAAACATTTTTGCAAATATCTGATTCTTAAAAAAAGAGATACATACTACATACATATGTCGATGGGAAGTGAGGTCTCACAAAAAATTATTATTTTTTTTTTTTTTTTGGTTGGGTAATATTTTGAAAACAAGAGCTAAAGGGAAAAAACCAAGTTTATTCTTTGAAATGAGCCCCAAATTACCCTAGAAATGAATTTGAGAACCTTGCACAACAAAAAATTCCGATGTTGTAAATTTGCGTAATATGAAATTATTTCTTTGATAAACATTGTTACTCAACATTTGAAGTATCAATGGTGAAGTTTTGAATTCTAAATTAACATATAAGAAAAATTGTTTTGCGGAGCATGTGAGGATTACATGAACAAAAAGCAAAACGATTATTAGTATTATTATCAGTTAAAGAAGTAGCTGTAAACTATCAACCAATGTATATTTTACAAGAACTGGGTACAACTATTTTCAATTTACTTCATTTTGTCGGCTTTGGTGTACACTAAAGTGCGTCGAAACGAAGTAACTCTCTCGCCAATACATGAAAAGATTGTTTTGATTCCCTTTGTTCAGACGGTTTTTTTTTTTTTTTTTTTATAAATGCAGTATTTCATTAAAAGCAATATCGTTATAACCAATTCTGCCTCAATACAAGTTTATATGAAAAACAAACAAACATTCCTAATTGTATCCTTTAAGCCGTTAATGTTGTTACCGGCATCTACTGTACTCCTTTTTTATACCCTTGCAAAAAGGGTATATTAATTTTAGTCTGCAGTGTGCAACGCAGTTTCTATGCGAAGCATCTGAGGCCATTTGAAAAATACATATTCTTGATCAGTACGACGGGACGAGTTCATATTTGTATGTAGCCATGTCCGTCCATCTGGATCAACGCGAACTCCTCCTAGACCGTTAAAGCTACGGATTCAGTCGGATCGGACCACTATATCGCATAGCTCCCACACAAATGGCAAAGTCACAAACAGTGACTGTTTAAGATTAAACATCGTGGGCAGCTAAAATGGCTTCACCATATCAGATTGACCAAAGAAATATACAAAACGAAACATAGTAACAAAAATAAGTCATAAAGATACATATGACAATTACTGCTTAAAACCAAACAAAACATGCATTCACACTCTGTGGAAAACACTTAAGATTATAACAGCGGCGCGGTATCAAGTCGCCAACGCTGAGCATGAAATATAAACAATTATCAACCCCCGAAAACTTGGGGCATTAGAAATGGTATTTAATTTAAGTAATGTTTTAAATAAAATGAGTTCATATTTTGAATTCAACGAATGAAGACTGGGTTATTTTCTTTCTCTCCAGGAACAACTTAACACAGTGATTGCTTATATAATAGATATACCTTCAGAATATTCACAGAGGAGAAGATGTAAATGTCCAAGCTTGCAAAAAGCATTTGCATATTCATCTCTAAAGTTGGTTTCGTCATGATACATTCTTTTTTTGCCGCTGTTCCATTTTTCTCGAGATACAAAATTGCTGATTTGATTGCCGGTGTATAAAGATGAATCTTCAGTTTTAATGAAAGCTGACTTTGGCATAAGCTGTTCAGTTATATTGGAATGACATCTAGCTACTTCATCCTGCATTTTGATGATTAATTGTTGAACAAGACTTTTAAAATCCTCATTTTTCGGATCACATAGGTCTAAAAATCCATAATATCGACTAAAAGTAGCACCGCACAGGTTAATTATTTTATTGACATTTAAAAATTAAACATTTTACCTATCCAGATCGCGAATTGTGTTGATATTGTCCAAACTCATCATTTATTACTACGATTTCCAAAACAAGAATGTGCGATAAAGTGGTGGGACATCAGGACAGATAAAAAATAATCTTTAAAATACTAAACGATTACGATTATACCTGCTTCCCACTAGCAACTATCGTCAACTATTTAGGGATGTAAATAATAACAATTCCCCACAGACGACCATCCACCAATTTTATGGGGGATGGTGCATACAGCCCAATTCCGGATTAATCCATCTTTGGGGAATGCTTAAAATGTGGAAACAGCGACTCCCACTGGCACCCACCATCTTTTAACAGCTGATTTTGCAGCTGCCATAGCAGACTTGTTGCAAAGTGCTGCGAGAAAAATAAATAACTTTTCATTTCTGCAATTGTTTTACCTTAAAAAAGATCAATATTTTACATATGTATATGGTTGTAATATATACTATACAATACTTTGCAGATTTAATGATTTTAAATAGCCCCATAATACCTTTATTTATCTGTAGGCCGATGTCCATGTATATGTATGTATGTAGATATGTAATAGGTTCCAGATGACTGGGATGCGTACGGCACATTGCTGATTGCCCTGAGAGTAGACCGCGACCGCATGTGTCATGCTTAGCCAGCTTGCAAAATGTAACGTGATTGCTTGTAACGCGTTTGGTGACCGCCTTCAGTCCGTCGTATAAATAAGTATGTGGATGTTGCTATCGGAGTAAAATATTTAAATGTTATTGGTAATTGCAACACTTCTGAATCTCTTAATTAGTACAGATGTTCACAGGTCTGATTGCACGCGTCCCTCCTAACACTATGGGGATAGTTTATTTCCTAATCTTTTATTGTTTTTAATAAATACTTGGTAAACTACATCAAATACTCTATCGCCTATCCTCGTTGCATCAAGTTCTTGTTTTTTTTTTTGGGATATGGTAGTACTTAGCAATAGTGCAGACTTTGCAATTTAAAACAATTCGATTGGTTAATTTGGCCATTGTTCTGAAGCAGTCGTCACGAAGTATTTGTTTGTATATTTTCTTGCGCCGCGATTATGTTGGGTATTAACTGTTTGACTTTGGTCATCTTTGTTGGTTATGTCGGTTACCATATTCCTTCAGTGCCAAAATTTTGTTGTGGGGAAAAGTCGCACTAAGTCATGTTGAAAGACGGTGAGTGTCGGAAGATCGCAATGGAATGCGTTTACAACATCACGGTTCACTACAAGCTGTAAGGATCGTTCTTGTCTGTGAATCGCATCACATGGGGAGTTTTATTGCCGAATAGAATTAGACTCCGATGTAAGTTGTAGTGCGCCTCTTTTGGGATTATTTGGTTCCTAAATAGATTAACAGGCTTGTTCGTTGTTTCGATTGTGTGGATCAAGATGAGCTCACTGTGGATGGTGGCTCACATGATAGTGTTTCATCATGTAGGGCATTAACAGTTTGCCGTGATATGGCAGCTGCCACAATGTTTTCTTTCCCTGGCTTCTATTGTATTTGAGCGTTACGTTCTTCATTAAATGCCTTCCACTTTATTATTCTCGTATTTGTGATCTTTTGTGACACAGAAAATGAGAGCGGTTGGTGGTCTGTGAAAATCCAATACCATACAGGTAGTTGTGTAATTTTCCAAGAGCCCACACGATTACCTACAACTTCCTTTCATTAGTGGCGTAAAGTGACTATCTTTGCTTTAGAATTCGGGATACTTTTATTATTGGCTTCCCCCTCGAGACAACACTGCTGTAATCCCACTCCTGTAATATGTCAGAATGTTTCTTATGCGGTCAAAGGCGTGACGTTGCAATTCATCAAGGTCATTTGGGACATTTTTGGACAAGCTTGCCTACTTTTCCATTTTCAGTATGTCGGTTAAGGGTCTCGCGATTGATGCAAAATCCTTAATACACTTTGTAATAACTAGCAAGACCCAAAAACGATCTTAGTCCGTAGAGGCTCTTTTACTCGGGACATTCATAAATTGACTTGACGTTTTCGGGATCAGTTTTTGTTCCGTCACTAGAGACGATGAAACCCAAATTTTCGACGCTTTCTCTAAAATATTTGGTCTTTTCTTTCGACACTCTCATTTTGGCTTTGGAAAGCAGCTGGAACACAGTGTCAATCTGTTTGACATGCTCGGCTTCATTTTCAGAAAATATTAACACTTGATCTACGTAGACGTAGCTTATTTTCCCGATTTGTTCCCTTAGAACATCGATTGCTCTCTGAAATATGCTTCCTGCATTTTTCAAACCAAAGGGTAAGCGACAAAGTTCATATTTTCCGACGTTTACTGAGAACGCCGTATTCGCGCAATCCTTGTGAGTTAGATAATTTAAGTTTAAAGTCCTCAAAAATTTAGACTTTTCAAGATTCGATAGGATCAGTGGAATGCTTGGCATTGGGTACCAGTCGGCAATGGTCCGCTCGTTGAATTTTCGAAAGTCTATGACGAGTTGTTGGGTTTTGTTACCTTTTGTGTCAAGGCCTTTTTTGTTAAATTCCTCTTTTACGCTATCAGGAACTATTAAAGCATGTGAAATTAAAATTATCGCAATGCTTCTGTCCTATTGCCATATCTAAGACTACCGCAGTGTAAGTTTAGGATTACCCCTGCCTGCGTTAGCAGATCGAAGCCTATTATAGCACCAAAGGTATCTAACATTCTTTCCACACACAGCCAACTGTCGCTCGATGAACGGCAATTGGGAGCGCTTCCTAAAAGATTTAACAAATCATTGTCGGTATAAAGTCGTTCTCATCGCTAGCATCGGCGACTGCGGATTCTGCTATACTCGCGTATTAAATGTTGTTTGCTTTCCTGCGATTCTGCCTGGTCAAACGCTCTAATGCGTCCTGTCTCATTTGAGATTCGCCGTAAGTGGCGCTACTGTGGGCTTTACCCCAAATAGTCTGCTGTCTCAAGTTGGAACCTGATGGATCAACATCCATCGGTTGCACTTGGTCTTGGGCTCGCCTTTCTTTATTATTTGAGGAATCCCATAAAGTGGGGGTTGTTAAAATATGTATATAAGCACCGCAGTATATCTCGTTCTTATTATTCTCGAATGATCCAATATGTGAATTGTAACGGACATTCTTTCATTTCCGCTTTACATTCATTTTCTTGCTGCCTGCGCTGTAGCGAATATTCTTATGCATAAATTTAGTCTATAAAAAACCTCTACTCGAATAAGTTATGGGCCCAGACAGCAGAAAGTAAAACTGTACGGGTTGGTCGGAAAAACTTGTAAGAGATTCGATTTGTTAGTTAAGGTTTGTGTTTAATTTGTTCAAGATGAGTGCACAATTTTCAATCGAAAAACTAGATGGTGAAAATTATAGTGTATAGTCAGTACAGATGAAAAGTCTGTTGATTCATTCTGATTTGTGGTCGGTGACATGTGGTCGGTTAAAAAAGGAGGCTTCTAATACGGCTGAACAAAAGGAGTTGTTTGACAGTAAAGTCGAGAAAGCTCTCGCAAGTATATTGTTGTGCGTAAGTCCGTCGCAGATCAACAGATTAAAAAGAACAAAGCAATGAGAGAAACAAAAAACATTGAATGTTGGTTGTGCGTTCTTCGCGGGCATTTCGCGTCGAAGTGTGGTTTGAAAAAGAAAAAAAATAACGCGAGCGAAAATAACAGTAAGAAGTCTTTCTCGGTATTCTCTACTTCTGGACAGGAATGGATTTGTCGAAAAGTGCGTCGTGTGTAGACAGCGGAGCAACAGCTCATTTGTGTGCGGACAAATCAATGTTTACGAGTAAGCGTGAGCACAAAGAGAAAATCAAGTTAGCAGGCGACAGTTATATAGAAGCCGATGGTTGCGGTATAGTGGAACTAAAATGGAAAAATATCACGATCGAATTGGTTGACGTGCTATATATAAGGACTTACAATGTAATTTTATTTCGGTATCAAAGGCAACAGAAAATGGCTTAAGAATAAATTTTGTCAAAAACAAAGTGTTTGTTAAAGACAGTAACAATCGTGATTTAATGATCGCAGAGAGAGATCAGCTGGTCAAATGGTGTATCGGTGTACATGAATTAGAACAAGAATTAGAGCGATATTTTCCGGAAATTCAAAGATTTCAAAATGCTAGGAGAAAATCAAACGGGTAAGCGTATAAAAGCCATACGTAGCGACAACGGTCGTGAATACCTGAGCGATGTATTTGAACAGTTCTTGTCGAGTCGTGGAATAAAAAGACAACTCACTGTTCCCCACACTCCATAACAAAATGGTGTGGCGGAACGCGCCAATAGAACATTGGTGGAGATGGCGCAAAGATGATAGTGCATGCTGAAGTTGGCGAATCTTTTTGGGGCGAGGCAATAATAACTGCTGCATATATACGGAATAGAACTGCAACTTTGCCTGACAATACTCCATACAAGGTTTGGTATGGGAAAAAGCCGAGCGTATCTCATCTTAAAGTATTTGGTATGAAAGCTATTGTATTAGATAAAACTGATAAGAATAAGTTTTCGGCGAAAGGGAAGCAGCATATTTTGGTAGGTTACTCCGAGACTGCCAAGGCTTATCGTCTTTACAACCCTGTCAAAAGAACCGTAGTAGTATCCCGAGATGTCGTGTTTTTGGAGCACAAGTTCATGAAAGAGTTGGAGCACGGTCGAGAATCATCAGATGTGGTAATCTTTCAGCCAAGTGAAAAATTGTATTGCGAGTATAATGATGAAATCCAAGAAAATGGATGTAAATGGGTTTTTACCACCAAACGAGATGAGAGTGGCAAAGTTCAGCGTTTCAAGGCAAGATTGATCGCAAAAGGGTGTGGTCAACAATATGAAATTAACTACAAGGAAACTTTTTCCCCAGTTGCACGTTATTCCTCAATCAGACTGGTGATTGCATTGGCGGTGGAACACGAGATGCACTTGCATCAGATGGATGTCTCTGCAGCATATCTCAATAGTGAGCTACAAGATGACGTTTATATGCGACAACCTGAAGGCTTTGTCGATGCTGATCATCCCAAGCGTGTACTCAAGCTACATAAATCGTTGTACGGCTTGAAACAGAGTGGGCTTGAGTGGAACCAAAAGCTGGAGAGCATTTTTTTAATATTGGTTTCGTTCCGTGTGCAAGCGAATCGTGTATATACACGAGCAAAGTCAATGGGTATTTATCTATTAATGTTGTATATGTTGACGATTTTATACTTGCATGTACTAGAAAACACGACGTGGCCTACATAAAGCAGCTCATATCAAACGAATTTGATGTGGTCGACGGCGGTGAACTCCATCATTTTTTGGGGATGGAAATCGAGCGAGATGGCAAGACTGGCAATGTCTCCATAGGCCACAAGCAGTACATCGAAGGCTTGTTGCATGAATATGGTATGCAGGACTGCAAGACGAACGCGACTTCTCTAGATGTTGACTACACGGCCAGATATAATACACTCTGTGGCTAAGTTGGCGTAGATCCGCACAAGGAACATGAGATATCTAAGAAGTACCTCAGATGTGAGTGTTGTGGAGGCGGTACGTTACTGCCAATGCCCTGAATTTAGGTAGCCCTGATCGTTTTCCCTTTAGACTTAGTATGTATCGACCTGAATTCAACCCTGACTTATCGAGGCAGAAACCAGCTTTAAGAAGTGAGACGAGGCGTCAGTATAGAAGAAAATTGCACAGGAACGATACGTTAAAATAAACATCCGATAATTGGCACGAAACGAAGCTCGTGGCTAGGGGCCTTAGGGCTTAATATATATGGATAAACTTTATAATTTGTTGTATCTAAGAAACACCATCATCATATTCTATACTCAGTTTGTAATAAATAAGTTTAAAATCAATTCGTGCTAAATGTTCTATTTTTGTATCGGTAAAATTCACGGGCGTTAAAGTAACGCGTGGTCGAGACATTCTTGACGTTAACATTCTTTATTTTAACTTAAATAATATGTAAAAGTGCTTTGATGGTGTCGGAATTGAATAGAAATGTGAAATATGAGCAATAAAATGAAAACGCGCGGGAGAAAAAAGCGTATCAATATGGACGCGATGGAAACGCCGAAATCGGCGGTAAACGAGTCTACCGCGGGAGAGAGCGAGATAGAAAGAGACGCTTCCAATAAGAGCAAAGCGCCAAAAGACAGAGAAGACACAGGGTGCTGCAAATATAGACGGTGCACAACGTCATGGAGCCATAATGGGCGCTCCGCATGCTTTGGGCGGCACATAGGGTGCTGCAACTATAGAAGGTGCACAACGTCATGGAGCCATAATGGGCGCTCCGCATGCTTTGGGCGGCACACAGGGTGCTGCAACTATAGACGGTGCACAACGTCATGGAGCCATAATGGGCGCTCCGCATGCTTTGGGCGGCACACAGGGTGCTGCAAACTTGGACGGTGCACAACGTCATGGAGCCATAATGGGAGCTCCGCATGCTTTGGGCGGCACACAGGGTGCTGCAAACTTGGACGGTGCACAACGTCATGGAGCCATAATGGGAGCTCCGCATGCTTTGGGCGGCACACAGGGTGCTGCAAACTTGGACGGTGCACAACTTCATGGAGCCATAATGGGCGCTCCGCATGCTTTGGGCGGCACACAGGGTGCTGCAAACTTGGACGGTGCACAACGTCATGGAGCCATAATGGGAGCTCCGCATGCTTTGGGCGGCACACAGGGTGCTGCAAACTTGGACGGTGCACAACTTCATGGAGCCATAATGGGCGCTCCGCATGCTCCGAGCGGCACACCGGGTGCTACCGATGATGGTGCTACACAAACCAAATGCCATTTAAAACTACAACAGGAATATCTGATGTCTACGAACCTTTCCCCATTAATGTTGGTACGGGTGAGTCTGGTAATGTTACGGGTTGCGTTCGGGTTGGTCAGGCTAGTCAGGGACAATACCCACATAATTATATGTCGGGGCACAGAATTATGGATCTGCCCAAATTTAGTGGTAGGGCAGAAGATTGGCCAGTATTTATTACAATGTTCATAGAATCCTCCGCTGCTTATGGTTATACCCAACTGGAAAATGTAATACGTTTACAGAAAAGCTTAAAGGGAGCGGCAAAAGAGGAGGTAAAAGGGCTATTAGTGAATCCGGCAAACGTGCCACATATTATCGAGCACCTACAGTTTATGTACGGAAGACCAGAGTTGCTTATTAAAAGTCAGCTAGAAATTGTCAATGATATACCCCAAATCCCAGAGAATAATCTAGAAAGGATGGTTCCATTTGCCACAAAGGTAAAAAATTTGGTCATATTTTTGCAATCTTCAAATGCAGTATTACACCTGCAAAATCCATCTTTGCTGGATCAATTAGTTTCAAAAATGCCAATGTCAAAACGCATGCAGTGGCAAGAGTTTTCATCTCAAATATATCCATAGGCCAATTTGATGGATTTTAGTAATTGGTTAAATAGTGTAACAAGAACGATTGCGAAGGTAACATTAATAACAACTTCGAACAGGCCCACTTCAAAAGGTGAATGTCGTCACAATCCAAAACTGGTAATGCAAACAAATACTGGCGAATATCAAAAGAAGGATAAGAAAAATAGAAAAGTTTGCACCGAATGTAAATGAAAAGTGGAACATGGTCAAGAAATTAGGGGTTTGATTCAGCTGTCTAAAACGCAACCACAATATGATATCCTGTAAGTTCAAACGAAGATGTAACATCAGTGGCTGCAAGAGTTCACATCACAAATCGTTGCACAATCCTAATAGACAGACGGTAGAAGAAGATAAAGCAGAAGCAGCGACACATACAGTCAAATCTAGCATGAAAAGGTTGTTAGTTAAAGTCCTTCCAGTCGAAATAATGGGCCCGCAGAATACATTAGTTAAAACGTTCGCGTTTTTGGACGAGGGTTCCAACGTAACGTTAATTAACGAGAATTTAGCTAAAAAGCTAGGGGTGAAAGAAAACATGGATCGGTTAACATTAAATTAGATTAAGAATCATGCCATTAACTTGAATACGACAGTATGTCATCTAAAAATAAGAGGTATTAATGGAAATAAAAATTGGTTACAGTTAAAAGGCACTACAATCCCTGATCTGGAATTACCTCTACAATCAATGGATCATCAAACATTAGCGGAAGAGTATGTTCGAGTTGCAAACCTCCCAATAGCAAGTTACACAGATGCCAAACCAACAATACTGATCGGCATAGATAATACCCACCTGGTCAAGACTATTCGAAGCGTTGATATCGGTCCAAGACTAGTGGCATCTAAAACATCTTTGGGATGGGTGATTTTTGGATCAAGAGCAGACCATTCTAATACAAGCCCGTTAGTGACATCAGTATTTCATGCGAATTCTTTGGAGGATCAAGTGAACAGAGAAATGCACGATTTGATGGCAGATTATTTCACAACTGAGAATTTTGGAGTACGGCCGTATATTAAGTCTGTAGAGTCCGCTGACATAATTCGAGCTAAAGAGATACTTCGAAACACAGCAGTAAAATTAGAAGGAGAATATGAAACCGGATTGTTATGGTCAAAAGAAACATTAAATCTTCCCGACAGTTACAGTATGGCTTTGAAAAAACTCCAATTAATAGAGAATAAAATTATTCGCTCAAATAGCGTAAAGATCTACGATGAAGCCATTATGGACTTTGTGAAGAAAGGATATGCCGTCAAAATGACAAAACTTCAAGCTTGTGTAACCAGTTCTAAGACATGGTATCTACCTCATTTCGCCGTTTACAACGTGAACAAACCAGGAAAGCTACGACGCAGCAGCCTCAATCGAAGAAGTTTCATTGAATTCAAGATTATTAAAAGGACCCGATGAAAATCCGCCTTTGACTCAAATTTTATTCCAATTTCGACAAGGAGCAGTGGCAGTTTGTGCAGATATCAAGGAAATGTTCTTGCAGGTGCGAGTTCGACAGGAAGATCAGAATTGCTTACGGTTTTTATGGAGACATGGTGACACAACAAGAGAAGTCGATACTTATAAGATGACGGTCATGATATTCGGAGCCTCTTGTTCTCCGTGTTGTGCTCAATATGTAAAAAATATAAACGCGCAAAACAGTACGAATTCAAAGGAAGTAATTGATGCAATACAAAATAATCATTACGTTGATGACTTTGTAGCAAGCTTTGTATCTGAGCAAAAGGCATACGACATAAGCTCTGAAGTAAAAAGGGTACATGAATTAGCTCATTTTGAACTAAGAGGCTTTGTTTCAAACTCGAAGTGGGTACAGAATAAATTGAATAAGGAAGATAAAAATAAAACTGATAAGTTACCAGTAACTATGGATAAGAAGGCTGTCGATAAGGTATTGGGCATGTATTGGTACAACGACATAGACCAATTTACTTGTGACTTAAAAATGAATCGCGTAGAACAAAGCATACTTAAAGCTGAAAATTGTCCAACAAAGAGGCAGCTTCTAAGCTTGGTCATGTCTATCTATGATCCATTAGGAATGTTAGCCGACCTGACGATTCATGGAAAAATATTGATTCAGGATGTCTGGAGGTCAGGCATTCACTGGAATGATTTGATCCCAGAAGAATTATTTATTCGTTTCAAAAATTGGGTCTTACAAATCGAAAATGTAAAGAGCTTTAGATTAAACAGATGCTACTCTCGAAATTTTATGTCATCTCAAGCTAACATAGAATTGCATATTTTTGTAGATGCTAGTGAACAAGCCTTTGCTGCCGTTGGTTATTGGAGAATAATACTTGATGGACTTATCGAAACAATTTTCGTCGCGGGAAAAACTAGATGCGCACCAATAAAGACTTTATCTGTTCCCCGATTAGAGCTTCAGGCAGCGGTTTTAGGTACCCGACTTAAGACTTTGATACTAGAAAGTCATTCTGTTAACGTACAGAAATATACATTATGGTCGGATTCAAAGACTGTCATAGCTTGGATTCAATCAGATCATCGGAAATATAAACAATTTGTGGCTCACTGTATAAATGAAATACTGGAAACAACAAACGAAAATGATTGGCGATGGGTTCCAACAGATTTAAATGCTGCCGATAAAGCCACGAGAACAAAGGTAAAAATTAAGTAAGAGCCAGGCAATATTTGGACAAGAAGCCCCGAATTTTTATTGAAGGATGAATCGAGCTGGCCAATACAGGAAAAGATCTACGTTGAAAACGATTCCTCTGAAGTAAAACGGGTATATTTAACAACTTCTGTTCAAAATATTATTGACCTAAACAGATTTTCTAAGTATTTGAAACTGAAGCGAACAATGGGATGGATATTGAGATTTAAACAACGGATATTGAAACGTCAATGTGATAATGATGTAACAACACTTTCTTCGCGGGAATTGCAAGATGCAGAAAATACATTAGTAAAAATCATGCAAAAGGAAGTCTATCATAAGGAACTAGCTGATTTACAAGCAAATTCATGCGTATCAAATGAAAGTAGCATCTTCTCGATGAATGCCGACGGGATCTTAGTGGTCAACGGTAGGCTTACTATGCAACATCATTATCGCAAAGTGCTCGTCAACCTATCATATTACCCAAAAAACACAAACTAACTGATTTAATAGTAACATCGTATCACGAGAGATTCCACCATCAAAACGATGAACTCATTATCACTGAGATTCGTCAAAAATTTTGGATAATATGCTTGCGTGCTGCTGTAAAAAGGGCAAAAACAGTTTGTCAGTTTTGTAAAAATAGAAAAATTCAACCGCAAGCGACTCTAATAGGTCAGCTACCGACCGATCGTGTCACTCCTTACCAAAGACCGTTTTCCTATGTAGGACTTGACTATTTTGGGCCAGTTACTGTAACGATCGGCCGTCGACATGAAAAGCGATGGGTGGCTCTATTTACGTGCCTTACCATACGAGCTATTTGGCTGGAACTACATCGCTGAAGAGATGGCAAATAAAGGCATAGAATGGAAGTTCAATTGTCCAGCAAACCCAAGTTCAGGAGGATGTTGGGAACGCCTAGTTCAGTCAGTTAAAAAGGTTTTGGTAATAACATTGCAAGACAAGGCGCCCCAGGTTGAAACACTTAGAAGTTTGCTTATCGAAGCGGAAAATATCATGAATAGCAGACCACTTACACACATTCCAGTGGATAAAGACGATCCAGGTCCATTAACACCTAATCATTTCTTGCTTGGCACAACCAATTCGACACAAACCCCTGGAGAGGAAGACAACTTTTGTCATCGAAAACAATATAGGATTTGTCAACAATTAAAAAATATGTTTTGGAAACGATGGATAAGGGAATATCTACCAACTCTGCCAAAGCGAACAAAGTGGTTCGCACCGATTCGACCCATCAAGATGGGAGACTTAGTCATAATATGTGACGAAAACCAACCAAGGGCAAGCTGGAAAAGGGGAATCATCGTGAAAGTTATTCCAGCAAGAGATGGGCTAATACGATTTGCTGAAGTACAAACAAATGCCGGAATTTTAAAACGACCAGTGTCTAAGCTTGCTGTATTACACGTTTTGGGTAAAACTCCCGAGTAGTTTTACGGTAGGCGGGATGTTGTGGAGGCGGTACGTTACTGCCAATGCCCTGAATTTAGGTAGCCCTGATCGTTTTCCCTTTAGACTTAGTATGTATCGACCTGAATGCAACCCTGACATATCGAGGCAGAAACCAGCTCTAAGAAGTGAGACGAGGCGTCAGTATAGAAGAAAATTGCACAGGAACGATACCTTAAAATAAACATCCGATAATTGGCACGAAACGAAGCTCGAGGCTAGGGTCCTTAGGGCTTAATATATATGGATAAACTTTATAATTTGTTGTATCTAAGAAACACCATCATCATATTCTATACTCAGTTTGTAATAAATAAGTTTAAAATCAATTCGTGCTAAATGTTCTATTTTTGTATCGGTAAAATTTACGGGCGTTAAAGTAACGCGTGGTCGAGACATTCTTGACGTTAACAGTGAGACTTCTTTATAGCAAATCTGGTGTTCCTATCCACTGTTTTGTTGATGCGGACTAGGCTGGCCATTGCAGCAATCGGAAGTCGTTCACCCGTTGGTCATTCCTGGAGCGGCGGTGTCATGGGAATAAAAGAAACAAAATCTGGTTGCCCGAAGCACGAAGGCCGAGTACATAGCACGTAGTACGTAGCAGCAGCCAAAGAAGCGATATACATCAGAAAGCTGATCAACGAGATGGGATTCGGGCCGATGGCGAAGCTGCTTATTTATAGCGACAACCAGAGCGCACAATGTCTTGCTAAAGATGTTAAATTTCATTCACGAAGCAAGCATATTAAAATATAAAATATCATTTTGTAAGGGAAATGTATAAAGATAATGTAATAGATATCAAATACATTCCTACAGATAGTATGACTTCAGATATTTTAACAAAGAACTTATGTAAGGTCAAACATGTAAAGTTTACAGAAATGTTGGGACTAAAATAATTTTTTGTATAAATATGTATATAACCACCGCAGTAACCTCGAATGATCCGATCTGTGAATTGTAACGAACATTCTTTCATTTCTGCTCTACATTCATTTTCTTGCTGCCTGCGCTGCAGCGAATATTCCTCTGCATAAATTTAGTCTCTAATAAACCTCGACTCGAATAGGGATTTTCTTCAAAATGTTTTTTTCCTGTCTGGGCATTGAGCGATTTCCTTGCCTGTTATTTTGTGTGCTAAACAGGCTTCCTCAGGTTTGCCATGAAAGCGTGTAGAGCATCGCTCCAAATTTCTGTATTTAGGATGACCGTTGCTTGATCCTCAATTTTATTGGTGATAAGAGTGAGTTTTTTCTCAACCACATCATAGTATTGCATTAAGTCTAGGTTGCCTTGCCTGACCATGTGTAATTAATGCCTGAGAACGTGCTATGTTCTATCGGCGTATGTTGTAAGGAAGTTCTGGCTGGGTGCAACTCTCAGTCTCCAGAGTTCAGTCTACAAAAAATTTGTTTGATTCTGAAGACCTCGAGAGGATTGCGAGTAAAATGAGAAATTGCATTCTCAGAAACACATCGCTCCGCCGCCGCTACGGTAAATTGGTAGCCAGAAAAAGAGAGGCGTAGATCATGCATTCTGTCTGTCAAAAAGAATTACGGTTAACTTCTTTTGAATTATTTTAATGTGCCCTCCATGGGCCAAGTAATGAATCAAAAGGGGGGTTGCCTTATATGGGCGGTTTTTAAATTGAAACCCACAGCAAAAAGATAGGTTTCAAGAGATGCCAGCTCATGTCTTATGTTGTGACTTGTCACACGGTATCCTTATTTCGTGCGGTCGAAATTGACCGCAACTCGTGCGTGCGGCTTCACTTTGATCCTGAACAATGGGTTATCCGCCCACATCAAGAAGCGATGTTTTCGTCGATGCCCACCTAGCAGGAACTCGCCGATGCGGTCTCGAATCTCCACCGGGACCCGCCTATCCGGGGTGTTGATGATCCAACCAGCCAACCCGGCGCTGCTGCTATCCATTTGTTGTGCTATGCCTTTGGTGGACGTGCGGGGCGATGGCCTAGGTTGGGACACAGAGAGGTCTATTGGCGTCTACTCCTCTTCGGAGCCCGTCTCCTTCTGGCTGGTGCCTGTCTGGGAAGCATGTGGCGTCAGCGAAGGGCTGATTGGTTCATACTCGGGCTGCAGAGGAGTGTCCGGTATGCTTGCCTCACATGTTCCTTGGGTTCTGGGTTTCTCTACCGGGAGCACTTCCACTGGCCGGATCTCCAAAGCTGGGCGGATAGAGGCTGGTACCTCCGAATAGCGACTATTCCGATCAGAGTAGTGGACAGGTATCTGCGGCGGGAGCGCGACCACTGACAGTATAACTACGTCTCTGCTGGGTACAGCTCCTCGAGGGTTTTGTCTAGAGGGCTTGGGGTGGTCACCTCTATATCTGCATCATTATCATAATTTTCTTTACTTGGTTGCGACATGCGGTCGCTATTTAGATATTTTAAAACTACTCTGTACTCTGAATTTCCCCAACGAAGCCCTACGAGTACGGTTTTCAAACAATATATTATTAAGACTACGATACAATATTCAGATTTATTAGATTCGCTATGCCGGGAATCGCCACGATGAGCTCCTCTTGAGGGGAACGTTGGGCAAGCGCGCACACCATCAAGTGGTCCCCCTTGAAAACCCTCTAGGCGGTAGCCTCTCACCGGCTGTAGGGACAAATGCTCCCGATGCTGATGTCTTCCTCGCTTAAAGCTTTCAAGTAAGCTATACCTGCTGTGCGTTGCTCACGCCCGAAGACTCTTTGTAATCTATCGACATTGCTGGAAAGAAACTCGACTCCTAGTAATCTAACGACATTGCTGGAAAGAAACTTGATTATTTTGTATAGGCACCAGTTTTGCATTGAATCCCTCGTTGGCGTTGGACAACACATGTTGTCTGATCATTAGCATGGTTCTGATACCAGGACGCCAGTCCCATCGTCTTACGTCGTAGTATTTCATCTGATCCTGGGAGGCATTGCGTTGATTCTCACACTGTCTTTTTTCCGGTTCCCAATTTTTTTTTCTGTACCGTCGATATTCTGAGTGAGCATCTCGCCGAGGCCAATGTCGCTGGCATCGGTCAGTAGGCAGAACTTTACAGAAAAATCAGGGCAGCCTAAGACAGTGGCGGTGGTGAGACAAGTCTTCTATTTGAACTCCGTTGTTGAGCAACTTTGATCTTGTGAAGCTTGCTACGATCGGAAAGCTTTAGGTATGCTTTAGCAAGCTCTATAAACTTGATGTGAGTTTTCAAACTTTTTTTTTTTAATTTTTTAACATTTTTCAAAAGCTTTCTTTGATCGCTGCAAGCTGTACATGTGTGCTTATATTGTTTGTGCACTTTTGAGTGCACATGTCAAACATGTGCTCTTCGTTAGGGTAAGTTGGCCAATATTAGGCTGGGTAAAATTTATTACTTAATTTTTTTGTGTGTATATTTTCATGTTAGGGTGTATTGGGCTTTATGAAATCTGAATTTTCGTTTTTTTTTCGAGGGTATTTTGGTTATGAAAGGCTTATTGGAAAAAAAATTTTTTAGACAATATATATGTCGTAGTCCCTGTTGAAGTCCCTGGCAGGACATCCTTCACGAGAATTTAGTTTATTTCACTTATTTTTACTGCACTGTGTTCTTTTATTAAGACTTTACTCGATTACTTTGCACTGAACTGTTTTTGTTAGTTCCGGACCGGGGCTGGCTATTACTGACTTCTCTGAGCCCAATGCCAATTCTCAAAACAAAATAGTAGGCTTTGATTCATTGGCACCTGATAATTCTAAAAACAACATAGTAGGCTTTGATTCATTCTCCGACACAGCCATTCTGACAAACTAAACGTCCTCGTGTAGGTGAAGACATTTCTACCACAACAATCATCTTAGACACGGCCATTCTGACAAACTACATGTCCTTCTGTAGGTAAAAATATTACCACCATATTAATAATTTTTTTTACAGGTCTTAACTTTATTATCTAAATCAAGTACATTTCATCTCTCCCTTAGTTTAACGTTTCTTCTCAATTTCATTTTCTTCATTTATATTTATTTATTTTATTTATTTATTTATATATTTACGTCAACTAAATCAGCAGTCGACGAAAAAGCCTAAGCTAAAATACAGATAATAATTAATACACGAAGGTAGCTTAGCTTTATGCACAACTAAACATCCCCGACCCGGTGGAGGTGTTTTATTTGCAACAAGGTGCCAGCTATGCCCCGATTCACAGCCAATGTGGTCAGGGATGAGTTGCAGCCAATTCAATATCCAGTCCTGAATATTTTCAGTGGTTTCGCTGTAGATAATTAAAAAGTATAGCGCGAAGAGAAGTGACAGATAGATGAGGAGAAATAAGGTGAGAAAGGTTGTTAAAAGACCACGAAAAGGTTCGTGAAGAGAAAGTTCGTCAGACATCTACTAAGGTGAAGAGGAAAAAAGTTTCTGGTCCGACGTGAGGGAACACAAAAATATAGTGTATCTAGTAAATTAGTAGAAGTGACTTCACCGTTGCCTTTATGAGTTTATGGAGAAAGAGAATGCCAAATACGAGCCTACGGTTGTAAAGTGAAGGAAGATTAATAAGAAGAAGTCTGTCACAATAAGAAGGTAGGCCAAGACTCGGGTCCCAATTAAGACCGCGTAACGCGAACTTAAGGAATTGCTTCTGTACCGATTCAATACTACGCTGGTGAACATCATATTGAGGGTTCCACTGGCGAGCAATATTCTACAGTAGGGCGAACTAACGAAGTGTCTAAAACCGTTGTCACATATGGATCATTAAATTCTTTGGCCCAACGTTTAATGAAGCCAAGAAGACTGCATGCTCTATTGACAATTGAAGATATATGAACACTAAATGAAAGTTTTGGGTCAAACATCACGCCTAAGTCTTTTAATGATGGTACACAATCTAACAGAACAGACTTAATAGAAAAATGAGCTAGGAACGGCGACAAACGACTGAACGTCATAAAAGAGCACTTAGAGGCATTAAGGTGTAATTTATTAACGTGACACCAATCACAGAACGCATCGAGATCTGATTGCAAGTACTGTTGGAAAGAAGGATCATTATATGAATAACAAATCTTGACGTCATCCGCAAAAATGAGCACACGTGAATGAGCCAAGGCCAAAGGCAAATCATTTACAAACAAGGTAAATAACAGTGGGACCAGATGACGGCCTTGGGGGACACCTGACGTAACTCGAACAGTTTTAGATATCGAGGAACGAAAAGACACCTTTTGGGTTCTGCCAATAAGATACGACTTTAACCAAGCCAATAGTTTCGTGGGAAAAACCCATGATGTTAAGTTTCATGAGAAGCATAGAATGATCAACCGTATCGAAAGCCTTACTAAAGTCAGTATAAATAACATCAGTTTGACACTTTTTACGGAAGCCATGGTGTACAAGGGTAGTCAATTCTAAAACGTTGGTAAGCGACGAACGACCTTTCATGAAGCCATGCTGACAAGGAGAAATAGTGGATCTGGATAGGTGTTGAAGGGAAGACGTAATAATTTTCTCAAACAGCTTAGGTATTGCCGAAAGTTTGGCAATGCCACGGTAGTTAGAAATATCCGATTTGCTACCCTTTTTTAAAAGCGGAATAATAAAAGGCTCCTTCCAAATATCAGGAAAGCTACAAGTCTCACTCGATATAAAGAATATCCAAGATAAAGGCTTAGATAGGGAAATCGAACACATTTTAAAGATGCAACTAGGTATATTATTCGGCCTGGGTACGAAGGAAGACTTCATAGATGACAAGCTAGAGATAATACAGTCTTCAGTAATACTAGGAAAAAACATACAATTTAAATGTGGAATTGAGAAGGCATAAGGTGTGGGATCCGAAGCAGTAGTAGAATAAATCGACTGAAAGAATTTAGCAAACAGATCTGCAATATCTAAATCATTATTAGCAGTCTGGTCATTAAGTCTGAAGGTGGAAGGTAGTAAATTAGAGCGTCTTTTGGAATTAACAAAGTTGTAAAACCTTTTGGGGTTCTTATAAAATTCAACCTTACAGCGAACGATATAATTATTGTAGCATTGTGTATTTAAAAGACAAAATTGAGATTTGGCTACACAATAATTTGCATAGTCAAGTCGCGAACCAGTATTTTTTAAATCTTTTAAATATCTCGATTTAATGTTACGGAGATTAGAGAGCCTACGTGTAAACCAGACTGGCGCACTTGAGACGGAAGAGACATTCACATAAGGAGCGCATTTATCAATTAGAGAATTAAGAGCAGAGTAGAAAAAATTCACTGCACAATCTATATCATAGCACTCAAATAGAAATGACCAATCAAAAGAGAAAATACGACGAGAATTTGAGATGTTATTAAATGAATTATTAACGGAATTGTAAGAAATTGTAACTTCAATGGTAGGGTGATAAGGATCTTCAGGCTTCACTAGGGGCTGTGTTTGTGATACAGCACTAACAGTGGGATCCTAGAGAAAAACGAGATCGAGGATTCTTTTAGAAGAGTTCAGAAAAGAATTCAACTGAAATAGCGGACATTCAAGTAGGCTATCAAGAAAAACATGTTGAGATGAAGGAATTACGAAAGATAGATTATCATCAGCAAGCCAAGAAACATTAGGCAAGTTAAAATCGCCTAAAACTATAAGAAAATCACGATCTTTAAGACGACTAAAAATAGATCGCAGAGTATCAGCATGGTGCATGTAGATCATGATATCAGAAGCTGGAGGAATATTTGAAGAAGAGATATATAAGCTAAAGTTAGAACATGTAACTTCAACGCAAATAAACTCAACACCTAAGGGGAGATCAATCGGCACAACACTTGAACACAGATTCGAGTTGACAGCAATGAGTACTTCACCGCCACGACGACCAACACGATCAAGCCTATAAGAAATAAAGTTATTAGAAAGAATTTCATTATCCAAAACAGAGGAGTTAAGCCAAGTTTCAGAGAAAGCTAATATGTCAGCCGAAAAGCTTTGGCTATCGCAGAATAGTTTCGAGAGCTTGGTAAGAAGTCCTCTTACATTTTGATAATGAATGCAAAGACTAGACGTTATTAGTTTTTTGAAGCAGAAGATACATTAGGAAGGTGGACAGGCAAAGAACGGGAGCGCCTATTGGCCGCAAACTCGTGTACAACTAGGCCCTCTGGCCAAAAGTTAGGGTCAACCATAGCTGAGAAATACTCATTTGGTACTGTAATTTTGAAAGAGAAGATTTCGCGAGGCCTAGAAAACTTAAACTTTTGAATTAAAACCTTAGCAGGGCATATATTACCAATGTAAACTGCCACAGACGACTCAGAAGTATCTGGAGCAAGCCCAGAGATAAATAATTATTTGCGATGAGGCACTACAGTTAGTGGAGGCGAAGGAGCATTGAGATCCGCAAGTGATTGAGAGCCAGCATGATCCAGTAATTGATCAGAGTTCCCGTGAGGGATAGATTGAGGTACACCAGGGCTTGTACTGGGTACTTCAATCTGAAAAGAAGAGCATAAAGAGGCACAAGAAGATGGTTTGTGCGAAAGTAAAATGGGAGAAGATGTAATAGAGAGTGCGGGCGACTGCTTATGAGGCAACTCGTGGGTACATATGTTGGGCAATTCCTTAGAAGGTGGACCAAACTTGAATTGCGACAGTAAATGTATGCTAGAGTCACACTCGTTAGACAGCTGTTTGGCCATTTTATTTAAAGAAAGAAACTTTAAACGAAGATCCCTGTACATTCGGCTCAAATCAAGCTGCTGGCTGGCACAAGATGGGCAAGACCAGCGCATTAAGCCAAGCACAGGCTAAGACACAGACAAACCAGAAAATTTGTCATAGTCGCGGCCGTTGAGGCCAGCACATTTTAAGTGAATAAGATTATCGCAGAGCCAACAAGATATTGCTCTATACTGATCGTCAAAACGATCAGAATGCTTGCAAGTAGGTAGACAACAAGCCATTGAAAAGCCAAATAAAACACAGGGCAAAAAAAATATATAGAAAAATTTAAATAAACAGCACAAAGATAATTATCGATAAAAAATCAATAATTACAAATAAAACAAAGATACAGCTAGAGTACACAGCACAAGAGAAAGTGCAAGAACAGTTATAAGACGAGCTTTGAGAGAAAGCCTTACAAATGAGATTACGCGGGAGAGAAGCTGAGCACAAGCACAAAGCAGAGAGAACAACAAAACCACTAGCACTGATGGTATGATGGGGGTGATGAGGGGAGCAACTGCAGAAGCAATGACGAGAGAGAACAATAATAAAAAAAAAAATTTAATTCACCAAACACTAATCACAAAAATGCAAAATAAAAAAAAAACTGTTTAATTTTGCGAAATTATGCAAATTAAACACAAGGGTGTCAAGCAAACGACACCAGCGAAAGCGAAAACAAACAAGCACAATTAAAAATTTCGAGAAAACAATATATATTAATAAAAACTCAGAAGCTATGCAAAAACACGACCGTCACGTCAGAGAGCAGAAGCTTTTATGATTTTTTTTTTTTTTTTTTTTTTTTTTTTTAGCGGACGTTGACGATACTATGCGCAGTACGTTCAAGTGGCCCCTACGACACCAGGACAAAGCTTGTTACGCGCGACCCCAAGAGATGACTGCCCACCTCCCACCCGACCGACAGAGGGGTGCAGCCGTATAACGTACGGCACGAATCGCGTGGACAGATGCACAATGGAAAAAACAGACAAACAAATAACTAAATAATACTATAGCTATCTATTAGATAAATGGGATGGGATAGAAGTTTTAATCATGTTAATAGAAAACTCTGAGCCGATTACAGGGAATAGAAGGTTGTAGTCAGAGCAGAGGACCCTAAAAGGTTCATGCAGGGCATAGTTAGAAGAACAACGACTTAGGGATAAAAAAATATATTAATAAAAGGATGTCTACTCCGTCTACATGGTACCGACAGATTTACCTGAGCTAATAACTCAGGCGAGTCGATATCACCAATTAGGAGCTTGTGCATAAAAATAACACCAAGCATAATTCTACGGTTAGTTAGGGAAGGAAGGTTATTAAGAGAAGTCTACTAGAATACGAAGGCAAATTGACATTGCGATCCCAGCTTAAGCCACGAAGAGCAAATAGCAAGAACTGCTTTTGAACGGATTCAAGTCGAATCTGGTGCGACTCATATTGAGGTGACCAAATGCAAGATCCATACTCTAAAATAGGACGGACAAGCGAAGTAAAAAGAACTTTAGTTGTATAGGGGTCATCAAATTCTTTTGACCATCTTTTAATGAAACCCAGGACACTCATGGCTTTTGCGACCGTGGTGAAAATATGGGTGTTTAAATTTAACTTATGGTCCATAAGTACGCCCAAATCATTCATATTATTTACACGTTCTAAAGGACTGTTGTTTAGAAAATAAGTGACCAGTTGAGGAGAGTTACGAAAAAAAGTTATTACCTTACATTTGGTAGTGTTAAGATTTAGTAAATTAAACTGGCACCAGGATTGAAAGTTTTTAAGATCACCTTGTAGCCGACTCAATGAATCTATATCTTTATAGGTAAGACAAAGCTTGACATCGTCAGCATACATAAGCACACGCGAATGAACAATGACTGATGGAAGATCGTTAATGAACAGTGTGAAAAGCAGAGGGCCAAGATGCTTAGAAAGTAATAGGGTATGATTAACGGAATCAAAGGCTTTGCTGAAGTCAGTGTATATGACATCAGTTTGTTTACCATTTTTGAACCCCTTGATAATTATTGATGTAAATTCTAAAAGGTTAGTGGTTGTAGATCTACGTTTCACAAACCAATGTTGGGATGGCGAAATAATAGAGCTGCAAAAATGTTGCAATTGAGAAGTTATAATTTTCTCAAAAGCTTTCGGAATAGCGGACAATTTTGAGATACCCCTATAGTTAGAGGCTTCGGACTTTTTGCCATTTTTATGCAGAGGAATGATATACGACTCCTTCCAAATAGATGGAAAAAAGGAAGATTCGACAGACAGTAGGAACAATTTTAAAATGGGTTTACATAATGCGTTTGCACAGAACCTGAGTACACATCCAGGAAGACCATCTGGCCCGGAGAATAAACAGGTTTAACTAATTTAAGTTCGCTAAGAATAAAACTTGGATTGAAAACACTGGATTGAAAATGCAATTAGCTTTTTCTAAATGATAAGGATATGGACTTGCTCGGTATTCCGTTGAGGAATAAGTTGTTTTGAAAAAACTCGCAAACATATCGGCAATTGCCTGATCAGTGCTCGCTTGTTTATTTTGAAAAGACAAAAAAGATGGGTGCACAGAGGTCTTACGTTTAGAATTGACAAAATTATAAAATTGTTTAGGGTCAGAAGAAAACTGAAGCTTACACCGCTGAAGATAATTCTTATAGTATTGTGTATTAAGCATCATGAATTTTGAACGAGCGACTGTATACAGAGCATAATCTGATGAACGACGTGTTTTTTGAAACTTCTTATAATATCGTGTCTTCACATTTTTCAAATTGGATAACTCACGAGAGAACCAGGGAGGTTTGTTAAGCCGCTCCTGCCTACCAAGAGGCACACAAATATCAAAGAGTGAATTCAGAGTATCATAAAAGAAGCGAATAGCTGAGTTCATATCTCTACAATTGTACAGATAAGACCAATCGGTAGTAGTAATGTTTTCATTAAGGCTGACGAAGTCAGTCTTACGAAAGCACCTAGTTAGAGGTAACTGATTTGAACCAAGTAATGGTGAAAGCAAGGGCAGATCAATTTTTAAATTCAATGTAGGATGAAATTTGTCTTCTGGAAGAACAAATGGTTCGATCCTAGAAACCTCACAATAAGAAGAATCCAATACAAAAATAAGATCTAACGATTTTCCATTAGAATTTAAGACAGGATTGACTTGGGATAAAGATAAGCCTAGAAGAAAATTTAAACTTCTCCACCGCAATATTCGAGACGTTAACTTTATTCCGAATATAGGCTATTACATCATCAGATGTGACAACAGGGTCTAGCCTAGAAACAAATATATGTTTCTTTGGTGGTATGCCAACGAGAGGCCGCGGTCCCGAAGCGTCAGCCGTAGCAGTAACGTTGGAAGAGTCACCCACTGCAGCAGTCAACTTGTTTACGGGGCCCTCGATACTTTTAGAACTATCGGCAATTTCCATTGGAATGGGTAATTGCCCGGACACATCGGACACTACAATAGGCATCGATTTTAAGAGATCATTCCCAGGTGATACCGGTAATTCCTTACTAATTTTGACCGAGTGAGCATTCACAACCGGGCTCTTAAACGATATCAACTGCTGTACATTAGGAGTGGACGGTGCATGAGACCGGTCGGGGACGATAAGAGACGCTGGCGGATCTACAGATACTGAAACACCCCAAGGACTGGTCCTTTTACGTTTCGGAGACTCATTCATAAGCGATAAACTCCTGAACTGAGTCTCCACCGCAGTAAACTCCGCTTGGAGTTTATTAAAACCTGCCCTTAAAGTGTCAAAACTATCTCTAGTCCGCCTCATGAAAGAGCGCATCTCATTCTCTACCTCCCGGCAAGCATCACATCCATATTTAAGGCCACCACCTTTAGCAATAGACTCCTTGATTCTGCCTGTGTAACCTGCACACTTAACGTGAACCGCATTGTCACACAGCCAACAAAGAATATAATCATGGGAGTCAACCGCATTAGTGGCAACTATGCAATTATTTTTTGAGCAGACAACCATTTTATCAAAAATTAATTAATTTAATTAAAAAAGGAAATACAAAAAAAAAATAAAAATTCTAAAGGTTAAAAATCTGTGTATAAGAATATACTGACCAGTTCTGACACAAGGGTTAATGTGCAGAGTAAGCCTTCACAACTAAAGAATAAAAATTACAAGAATACACAAAAACAAAAACACGTATCACAGAGTCGCGGGTAGGCAAAAGACGAGGGCGCAAATCAAACAAGAATAAGAAAGAGCGGGAGAGCGCGTCAAATTGAACACATGCAACAACAATTTGTACGCAAGAGCGCGATAGTTAGTTACAACGGTAAAGACACAAAAGCAAAAGAGATTAGCAAAACAACAACACCGCTAATGCAAGTAATTGTTGTAAGTTAAATTTATGTACATATATTGAAAAAAAAAGCACAAAAGCGACAGAAAGAAATCACGGAATGAAAATGCAATTCGAATGTTAAAATTAAACCGATAATGAGTTTAAAAGTTAAAGAAAAGTTATTATTCACGAGAAACAAATAAAATTTGATAAGCGCAAAAAAACACGTCCGTCGTCTGTAACGAGTGAAAGTTTTTGTTTTTGTTTTTTTTACATTTGTATAACTTATCAAACTTTACTATAGTTTTACACTTTGTCATATATTATATAATAGAGTATTAGTGTAGTTCCTTTGACACAATACTATTAATTCAAATCTAATCGTGCGTGTTGTTCATTTTTCATATTAATAAGTCCTTCTGTTATGGTGCGGCCTTAATCCCCGCCGTAGCAAGTCCTTCTGTTATGGTGCGGTCTTGAACCCCGCCATGGCAAGTCCTTCTGCTATGGTGCGGTCTTCATTTTCCCTTTCGGGACTCTAACACATTACTTGTGCCATCTTTTTCATTAATAATATCTAAAGGATCAGACACCTTATCCATTACACCATCTCTATCTTCAGAGACCTAACCATTAGGTAGTTCTCTTAAAAATTAATGCTTTCGCTTGCTTGTCAATGACTTTAATAAATATCTCCTTCTAGGACATCAACTACCTTAAACGGACCTTGAAACTTTGGATCAAGCTTAGTTTGATGTCGCTTGTTATTTTTTAGCCATACGTGATCGCCCACGTTATGCTTTACAATTTTTGACTTATTTCGTTCGAACCTACGTTTTTCGTATCGTGCATTGTTTTTCATATTGTGCTTAGCATATTTTCTGAAGTCTTCTCTGTTTATCACAACATCTCCTTCTTCTTTAATTCACAAACCAATAGGTCTAGCTTCTTTCTTTGCCGTGCAATTTAATGCCAGGTGAACAGCAGCCAACGCATCCTGCCACGATCTTGGACTGGTTTCTACAGCGGTCAACATATTTTTAAGTGTGCTCATCACTCTTTCAACTTGTCCATTTGCTCTACAGGCACCTGTGGCAATTAAGTGTAAATTAATTTTTTGAGATGAATAGAATTCCCGAAAACCTACACTCGCAAAACAACGACCTTAGTCAGCTATTATCCGAGTAGGCAACCCAAACAAGGATTGGACTGATTTTAGGGCCTTAATACAGTTTTCTGTACTTATATTCAGTGCGTGATAAAAATAAACACATTACGTGTTCTTTCAGATAATTTTTCCCACTCATTTTACCCGTTATGTCAATGTGTACCGTATGCCATGTTATGCCTATCTTGGGAATAGGATGCATCTCTGCCTGTATTTTGCCATCAGGCAGTTTTGATAATTTGCACGTGATGCAGTTTTCTACAAATCTACGGACATATTTGGACATATTCTCAATCCAGTAATAACTATAAACCTTATCCAACGTCTTCTCCCAACCTATTTTCCTATGCGAAATTCCCTTCCGTAGTTCATATGTTTTTTTATATATGTTTCCACATCCTATTACTTTTGACACAAAATGCCTCATGAGAACCACTTCACCCATTGAATCAAATTGTAAGTAAAATGCGGTTGTTGCGTTTAGTTCTTTTACCGTTATTTTTGGTCTATTATCTTTAATGCTCCTTGTATTTTATACTTGACACAGCAGCATAAGCATTGCTTATAATATGATGGTCCCTAATTTTGACACATGTCCGGTTTCGGATTTCTTTACTCCAATAAATGGACATATTTTATTTATAGGCCCTATAATTGCGAAGTATATTCAAGTGGCCCATATATCGGACGGCACGGTCGCGATCCGTATAAATAAAACGGACAAACAATTAAAATATGATTAACTACAGCTAATTACGAGCTAATTGTGCTAAAAGAGAGGTTTTCAAAAGAGAAAGAGAGGCTTCTGACCTGATTACGAGAGACAGAAGATTTTAATCAGAACATAGGACTCGAAAAGGTTCATGCAAAAGATAGAACTACAGTGTTTTAAGGATAGAGGAATAAAATTTCTAGTAGGTCTACGGGGTACAGATAGGTTTAACTGGTTCAATAGCTCAGGAGAGTCTATTTCACCTATTAAAAGTTTATGAATAAAGATAGCACCAAGCATTACTCTACGATTAATTAATGAAGGAAGATTGATTAAAAGAAGGCTACTGGAGTATGATGGCAAATTGACATTGCGATCCCAATTTAGACCGCGAAGCACAATTTTACTTTGGTGCGTCTCATATTAAGGTGACCATATGCAAGATCCGTACTCTAAGATAGGAGGGATTAATGAAGTATACACAACTTTCGTTTTGTACGGATCGTCAAACTCTTTTGACCAACCCAAACCCAAGAACATTCGTAGCTTTACTAACTGTAAGAGAAATATGAGAATTAAAAGTTAATTTATGGTCCATAGGAACACCTAAGTCATTGATAATATGTAAACGCTCTAAGGCAGTGTCGTTAAGATAATAGTGTGATAGAGATAAAAGAGTGAAAAGAAGTGGACCCTGAGGTACTCCAGAGGTCACTTGGTTGGTCTTAGAAAATGAAGACTTAAAGAGGACCTTTTGTGTACTCTTAGAAAGATATTGAAGAATCCAATCTAGCAAAAGGCTAGGGATGCCAAGTGCGTTTAACTTATATAGAAGCAGAGTATGATTGACAGAGTCAAAGGCCTTGCTGAAGTCAGTATATATGACGTCAGTTTGCACAACAGTCTTAAATCTTTTAATCGAGTGAGAAGTAAATTCTAAAGAAAAATGCTGCAATCGAAATGTTATTATTTTCTCAAATACTTTAGGTATAGCAGGCAATTTTGAAATACCCCTATAATTGGAGGATTCGGTCTTTTTCCCCCTTTTTACGAAGATGAATAATATATGATTCCTTCCAGATAGACGAGAAGGCGGAAGATGTGACGAACAGTGTTATTAGTAAAAAATCAGCAAATATATCGGCAATTGCCTGATCAGTGTCAGCTTTATTGTTTTCGAAAGACAAGTAAGACGGGTGCACTGATGTCTTACGGTTAAATTGACAAAGTTATAAAATTGCTTAGGATCGCGAGAAAACCTAAGTTTACATCGCTGCAGATAATCTTTATAGCACTGTGAATTCAGCACCATACAATTCGATTGAGCAACTTAATATAGGGAAAAAATCCTATGCTTTACCAGATTTTTTAAATCTTTTAAAGTGATGATTACATCCAGAGTTGGATGAAAGTTGTCTTCAGGGTTGGAAGAATCCAACACAAATAGCAGATCTAGTGATCTGTTCCGACTATTCCGGACAGGATTTATTTGAGTTAGAGACAACTCAAGCAGACCATCTAAGAAACAATGTGACGAGGAGGGCAACCTTAATAAAGAATCATATGAGAGGGTCCAGGTAATCTAATCTCCCAGAACAACGAGCAAGTCTTTGTCAGAGAGATAAGGGGAAACAAGTTGAGTAGCTTCTACATGGTGAATGTATACTGCCAAGTCTGACTAAGGTGGAATATTCAAACTAGTAATATAGGCAGAAAAAGTATTAATAGAAATTTTGACACAAACAAATTCAATCTCCTGATTGGAAGACTTGACAATTTCGGACGAGACAGCGAACAAAGCACTACCACCAGTACGGATAGTCCGATCATGTCTATATAGTAAATATTTTGAGGGGAAAATTGAAGCATCGGCAATATCAGGCTTCAGCCAAGCTTCAGTAAAGGCAAGAACATGAAAGCCAAAAGCTAAACTATCTACATAGAGTCTAGAGAGTTTAAGCTTTAGTCCCAGTACCTTCTGATAGGCCAGAGTTAGGGACGAAATTAGTTTTTCGACTCGCCAACAGGTGCAGACGAGCCGGAAGGAACGTTATTCACAGAGGCAGGTAGTAAGCTAATCGGAGGCAGATTCTTCTTTTTTATTGTATAATCATTTAGAATAAGGTGTTCCGGCCAAAAATCTTTATGATATACTTGGTCAACAAGATCTCGGGAGACACTTATTTTGAAGGAGGAAACGTCCCGAGTACATGAAAAACAGAACTTTTCCACAGCAATGTTTGGTGTTTTTTTTTCTGAACAAGATCATCGATAATTATCTTTGTGCTGTGTATTTAAATTTTCTATATATTCTTCTATATTTTTGCCTTTTTTTTAGAGCGAAGCTCTCTTAGGCGCGTTGGGGTAGGAAATTTTTTTTAAAAAACGTCAGATCTGCAGCGCGTCATCCGAACACGTTCGGCACCTCTGCGTGTAAGCCGAGCGGCTTCCGAAGTCCTCACACAAAAAAAACAAAAGCATGAGGGTGGATTTAGTTTCTCTCAGCAATTCGAGAGAGAACACACATGAAAAAATTGATCGCTGCTTTGTTTTTCTATCTTTTTCTTGCATCAGATTATCGGCTGCGTTCGTTTTCTTGATTTGATATAGAATTTGATGAATTTTCATTTTTTGCAGTGTAAAGCAACATACGCACACAAGCAAGTGCACACATACAACTACACTTTTTAGGCGCTCTCTTTGTGCCGGGCCCTGGAATAGTCTATCTAAATCAGGGCCCGGCACAAAGAGAGCACTAAAAAGATGTAGTTGTATGTGTGCGCTTGCTTGTGTGCGTCAGTTGCTTTACACTGCGCAAATTGCATGTGACGAAAGCAAGAAAAATTAAAATGCGATGGAAAACCAATAATTTTGAATTCATATTGTTTTTTAAACTCAACTATTTCATTTACTTCTATATTATTTGGATAACTTTTTATCTTCTAAATGGCTATCAGTTAGATTGTTTCGAATAGAATTTTTTATTAATTTCATTGTGGAAAATGTTGTTTCACAAATATATGTTGTGGTAAACATAGAACATAATTTTAACATTGCCTTTTTGCAAATCGGAAATTTATCTATCGGAAGTTCTCGCCAAAATTCTATTCCACTACTTAGTGGCAGCATCAAGTCAGTTTTCATGACCTGTAATTCCTTCCTAATTTCTTCTGGAATTGATTCAGATTCTGTTTCTATGGGGTTATTAAAAACTGCAATGAGCCAATTGATTTGTTTAAAATCAGAAAATTTTTACGCTATTTCAGAGGAAAGGGTATTAACTGCCTCTGCGTACTCCTGAATTCGGGAAGGGATGGGGTACAATGCAACAATTTCTGCAGTTCGCTGAAGGCTGGACAGGTCATTGTGTTTCATTTGAATTTGAAGACTAAATTTGTTGATTGCTGCAATTAAATCGGACGGAAGTTTGTTGCGGCCTTGAAGCTGAAGATTTAATTGATTAATGAAAAGCACTATGTCAGTTAGAAACGCCAAGTCTAAAATAAATAATGGAATTTTTAGAGAAGCTAACAAATCTTTATCTTTTTCTAAATTTTCGCTTTCTAAGAAAGAAATAACTTCATTACGAAGACTGTATAGTCTGTCTAAACTTTGGCCTCGGCTCAGCCACCTAACATCAGTAAAAAGGCAAAGATCCTCGTACTCAGCGCCGAATTCTGAGAGAAAGGATTTAAACTTTCTATGGGTTAGCGAATTATGACCACCTTTAATGCGATTAATAATTTTAATTGCTACACCCATTGCATCCACAACTTGAAAAAATTTTGCAAACAATGCTTGCTGATGGATGAAACAATGGGAAAATGGTTTTTCTCCTATTTTTCTATTGACATGGCCAAGAAATCCTTCATTCTTTCCTTTCATGGTGGCGGCACCATCAGTGCAAATTGAGGACATGTTATATGATAATTGGAATGAAAGTAAATGCTTCTCAAAGGCATCAAACGTACTTTTTCCATTTACATGAATGTCAAAAGAATGAAAGTTTAGAAATTCATCGCAAATTTTAAAGTCGTAATCAAACAAACAAATTGAAAAGAAGGAACAGTCCTCTATTCGTCTTTTAGTTTTTGAGTATAAGTATTGGCCCATTTCTTCGGTCCTGCGAGTTATAGTTCGACTTGATAAAGGAGTATCGTTTATTAAACTTTAAACGGGGCATTTGTGCCGCCACATGCAGGATGGAGGACGGTACTGAACTAGTTATAGTAGTCCTTTACATATCGCCGGGTAATAGACTTGAGGACATAATTTTGTTCATCCACCGAACACTTCTGGAGTATACTGAGGAAGGTTCTCGTCTACTTGGACAAAATTTTTTTGGCTGGAGACTTCAATGTCAATTTTGCAGATGAAAAGTCTGCGCCGCTGAAAACTTTTCTTTTCGAAGAATTAAATTTAACAATGAGCAGTAATCCTGCAGAATCTACAACAAGATATAACACAACCATAGATGCTGTTTTTTCACGTTTTCTAACCCACATCCAATCACAAACATACATTTCATATTTCAGTTACCATAAACCAATCATTTCCGTGATAGAGTATGGGAACAATTAGGTTCAACGAAAATATTCGGGAAAATATTTAAACGAGCCAAATTTAAACGAAGATAAATAAATAAAGCTTTGTAATACTGCGGTGAGCTGAAATATATTATATTTTATCAGAATCATCAGAAAAATACTATTGCTTTCATTTGTTGTTCATGTTCATTCATTTCTGCTATTGTATATGACTGTAGTTCATCGTTTACTCGACGAATTCCTAGAGAGCTTCGCTCTACCCGGGTGTCCTGTGACACCTCATTGCTTTTTTTAATTGCGGGGGCGGAAAGGGCGTGGCAAAAATTTGAAATTAACTCGATCACTCTACATACCACATGAGCCTACATAACAAATTTGGTGGCTCTATCTCTTATAGTCTCCGAGATCGAGGCGTTCATACGGACGGACAGACAGACGGATGAATGGACGGACAGACGGACATGGCTAGATCGAATCGGCTGTTGATACTGATCAAGAATATATATACTTTATGGGGTCGGAAAAACTTCCTTCTGCCTGTTACATACATTTTGCTGACTTTAATATACCATTTCACCCTATGGGTGTATGGTATAAAATGTTCCGTGAATAGAAATAGAGAAACACATTGGGTCTTACGTAGTTACTCAAGTAAGTCGCCGCGCCGACTTCGGTATTCCATACTTGTATCTGTGGATACATGTGTGTCGACATAGCCATATCTTCACGACGTCTTCTTAAAAGCTATTGCAATGAAACTTAATATTTGAACTACCTATGTATGTATATCCCGTGTAAAATAAAGTATGAAAACCGTTAGGATCGGACCACTATATCATTAAGTGTTAAACGTAAAACATCATTATACACTTGCAGAGGATATTTTAAGATTGGTCAGATGCTTGTAGCGCACAGAAGGAGACGTTTCCGACCCCATAAAGTATATATATTCTTGATCAGCATGAGAAGCTGAGTCGATATAGCCATGTCCGTCTGTCCGTCGGTGCGGACGCGTTTTACTCAGCCATCTTAAGAGCTATCGAGATGAAATTTTTTTTGGGGCTTTTTATTACCCGGGTGAGATAAAGTATGAAAATTGTCAGGATCGGACTACTATATCATATAGCTCTAAAACAAACATTTTTGCAAAAATTGGAGTATCCACATGAAATTTACTAATATGATAGAATTTGATATAAAATCTCAGATTCCAAAGTCTGATCGGATAAATAGAACACAAGTTACAGTCAGTAGAAATCGGTTCAAGCGCTGCCGGCATCGCTGCCTACTACGTCATCATCAAATCAACAGAGCACATGTATACACACACACAGACGCAGCGCTACACGAACTGTATGTATGTGTATGCGTGTTGTGCTTTGCTTACGGAATGATGAAAGAAGAAGAAAAGTTTGTAGTAAAAAGAGAAATAATTTGAATGTTTTGTTTGTGTGTTGATAAATTGAGTTGCAGGGAAAGAAATTTCAAAATGTAAAAAAATTATTGCCAAGGATTGCAAGGGTATATAAACTTCGGCATTGCCGAAGTTAGATTCTTTGATATTTGTTTTTAAATATATCTGACGAAAGTTAAATCGTTTCATTGGTTTTTATAGTTTGAACAGACATTTTAAGTTCAACTTGACAAACATGTGTCTAGTCATGTTCGCCACTGTATAATTATATTAAATATATTACATCAATTATCCTAAACTTTTTACTATTGTTTGATTAAAGATACCTCGGATACTTTTATGGAGGACATTTTAAACACTTGCAAAAAAAGAGAAATAGCTAAGTCGGCGATAAAAATGACAAATGAAATTAAAGTCGAAGCTGTTAATATTCCACTTTTATGTAGTAATGAAACAAATTGTACACCTAAAGAAGTTAAAAAACACGAAGAACTTGATAAATCCACTGGAAAAGCGGAGTTATCACCAGCGTTTAAAACAAATATGGATTCAAATCAGTTGTTATTGGCTGTCAAGGATTTGACTATTGACGAGCCGCCGGTTTGTTACACGATTCTTAATTCAAATTCTCCCCCACCTTCACCACCGGATTGGCCTCCACAAAAGTTATCGAGAGACCAACTTTTGCCACCAACACCTTCGGTCCATTTGGAAAACAAAAAAAATGCATTCAGCCCACAATTACAAGAGTTTTGTTTAAAACATCCAATAGCGGTTGTGCGGAGATTGGCAGGAGCTTTGAAACTTGATTTGGGACTCTTCTCAACAAAAACTTTGGTAGAGGCCAATCCTGACCACAGTGTTGAAGTCATATCTCAGGCAAAACGAGTTTGGTCTTGCATATCACATCGATCACATACAACGATTACAAAATACGGGCAATATCAAGCTTCAAGTTTTCAAGACAGTCTAAAGGTGCAATTTTAAATGTTTATTACTAATTTATTGATCATAATTCAAAATATATAATATATTTTTTTACAGGAGGAAGGAGATAAAGGTTTTGCTGGTTCACAAGTTTTATCAGATTCTGATTCTAAAGATTCAATTTCAAATTCTATCATAAGCTTAAAACGAAAAAGATCAAAAACCAGCAGTAAAATGTTGAGGTAAAGAAAATTTTTTAAATTAGATATTTTTAAAAATTTTTGTGTGTTTATTTAAAATGGATCTCATTCTTCTCTTTATTATGTTGCACCATTAAATTAACAATTTCAAAAAAATTTTGACAGGATCATACACAAACTAATATAATCATAACTATTATCATTAGATCCATTATATGATATTTCGTATTAGTTTCTTAAGGGTTTGTACTTAATGCGAAAAATGATGAGAGAAATGATTCATGCTCAAAAAATGAAGTAAGTAAGTCGTCTCGCCGACTTACATAAGTATACCATGCACCAGTAAAACAAATATTTGAAATTTGTAATAACAAATGCATTTGCCTATTTTAAAAAAATCTGTTCTCATGCTTTTTACAAGCATCTCTTAGTATCTCGCTCACTCATGCATATGAGCACCCCGCGTCCTCACCCGCCAACGACCAACTCTGGTCTTATGGAAAAACGTTTATACGCATAACTTAGCTATTTTTAGGCCGATTTTGATCAAATTTGGTATTTTGCTGGGTATTAGTATCAAATTTAAGTGTGCCAAATTGGATTCCACAAGGTAAAAAATGACGGGAGATAATCGATTTTTTCAAATTTCGTGGGCGTAAAGGGGTGTGGCAAAAGGGGTGTGTGCGCATTTACTAAGCAAATATACATACCAAATATGGTGTCTCTAGCTACAAAAGTTTTTGAGATAAACGTTTTTAGAGCGAAGCTCTCTTAGGCGCGTTGGGGTAGGAAATTTTTTTTAAAAAACGTCAGATCTGCAGCGCGTCAGCCGAACACGTTCGGCACCTCTGCGTGTAAGCCGAACGGCTTCCGAAGTCCTCACACAAAAAAAACAAAAGCATGAGGGTGGATTTAGTTTCTCTCAGCAATTCGAGAGAGAACACACATGAAAAAATTGATCGCTGCTTTGTTTTTCTATCTTTTTCTTGCATCAGATTATCGGCTGCGTTCGTTTTCTTGATTTGATATAGAATTTGATGAATTTTCATTTTTTGCAGTGTAAAGCAACATACGCACACAAGCAAGTGCACACATACAACTACACTTTTTAGGCGCTCTCTTTGTGCCGGGCCCTGGAATAGTCTATCTAAATCAAGGCCCGGCACAAAGAGAGCACTAAAAAGATGTAGTTGTATGTGTGCGCTTGCTTGTGTGCGTCAGTTGCTTTACACTGCGCAAATTGCATGTGACGAAAGCAAGAAAAATTAAAATGCGATGGAAAACCAATAATTTTGAATTCATATTGTTTTTTAAACTCAACTATTTCATTTACTTCTATATTATTTGGATAACTTTTTATCTTCTAAATGGCTATCAGTTAGATTGTTTCGAATAGAATTTTTTATTAATTTCATTGTGGAAAATGTTGTTTCACAAATATATGTTGTGGTAAACATAGAACATAATTTTAACATTGCCTTTTTGCAAATCGGAAATTTATCTATCGGAAGTTCTCGCCAAAATTCTATTCCACTACTTAGTGGCAGCATCAAGTCAGTTTTCATGACCTGTAATTCCTTCCTAATTTCTTCTGGAATTGATTCAGATTCTGTTTCTATGGGGTTATTAAAAACTGCAATGAGCCAATTGATTTGTTTAAAATCAGAAAATTTTTACGCTATTTCAGAGGAAAGGGTATTAACTGCCTCTGCGTACTCCTGAATTCGGGAAGGGATGGGGTACAATGCAACAATTTCTGCAGTTCGCTGAAGGCTGGACAGGTCATTGTGTTTCATTTGAATTTGAAGACTAAATTTGTTGATTGCTGCAATTAAATCGGACGGAAGTTTGTTGCGGCCTTGAAGCTGAAGATTTAATTGATTAATGAAAAGCACTATGTCAGTTAGAAACGCCAAGTCTAAAATAAATAATGGAATTTTTAGAGAAGCTAACAAATCTTTATCTTTTTCTAAATTTTCGCTTTCTAAGAAAGAAATAACTTCATTACGAAGACTGTATAGTCTGTCTAAACTTTGGCCTCGGCTCAGCCACCTAACATCAGTAAAAAGGCAAAGATCCTCGTACTCAGCGCCGAATTCTGAGAGAAAGGATTTAAACTTTCTATGGGTTAGCGAATTATGACCACCTTTAATGCGATTAATAATTTTAATTGCTACACCCATTGCATCCACAACTTGAAAAAATTTTGCAAACAATGCTTGCTGATGGATGAAACAATGGGAAAATGGTTTTTCTCCTATTTTTCTATTGACATGGCCAAGAAATCCTTCATTCTTTCCTTTCATGGTGGCGGCACCATCAGTGCAAATTGAGGACATGTTATATGATAATTGGAATGAAAGTAAATGCTTCTCAAAGGCATCAAACGTACTTTTTCCATTTACATGAATGTCAAAAGAATGAAAGTTTAGAAATTCATCGCAAATTTTAAAGTCGTAATCAATAGTCCTAACACAAATAACCATTTGACTAATATTTCTAATATCTATGCTTTCATCCAAACAAATTGAAAAGAAGGAACAGTCCTCTATTCGTCTTTTAGTTTTTGAGTATAAGTATTGGCCCATTTCTTCGGTCCTGCGAGTTATAGTTCGACTTGATAAAGGAGTATCGTTTATTAAACTTTAAACGGGGCATTTGTGCCGCCACATGCAGGATGGAGGACGGTACTGAACTAGTTATAGTAGTCCTTTACATATCGCCGGGTAATAGACTTGAGGACATAATTTTGTTCATCCACCGAACACTTCTGGAGTATACTGAGGAAGGTTCTCGTCTACTTGGACAAAATTTTCATAAACTCCCACTGATTTTGGCTGGAGACTTCAATGTCAATTTTGCAGATGAAAAGTCTGCGCCGCTGAAAACTTTTCTTTTCGAAGAATTAAATTTAACAATGAGCAGTAATCCTGCAGAATCTACAACAAGATATAACACAACCATAGATGCTGTTTTTTCACGTTTTCTAACCCACATCCAATCACAAACATACATTTCATATTTCAGTTACCATAAACCAATCATTTCCGTGATAGAGTATGGGAACAATTAGGTTCAACGAAAATATTCGGGAAAATATTTAAACGAGCCAAATTTAAACGAAGATAAATAAATAAAGCTTTGTAATACTGCGGTGAGCTGAAATATATTATATTTTATCAGAATCATCAGAAAAATACTATTGCTTTCATTTGTTGTTCATGTTCATTCATTTCTGCTATTGTATATGACTGTAGTTCATCGTTTACTCGACGAATTCCTAGAGAGCTTCGCTCTACCCGGGTGTCCTGTGACACCTCATTGCTTTTTTTAATTGCGGGGGCGGAAAGGGCGTGGCAAAAATTTGAAATTAACTCGATCACTCTACATACCACATGAGCCTACATAACAAATTTGGTGGCTCTATCTCTTATAGTCTCCGAGATCTAGGCGTTCATACGGACGGACAGACAGACGGATGAATGGACGGACAGACGGACATGGCTAGATCGAATCGGCTGTTGATACTGATCAAGAATATATATACTTTATGGGGTCGGAAAAACTTCCTTCTGCCTGTTACATACATTTTGCTGACTTTAATATACCATTTCACCCTATGGGTGTATGGTATAAAATGTTCCGTGAATAGAAATAGAGAAACACATTGGGTCTTACGTAGTTACTCAAGTAAGTCGCCGCGCCGACTTCGGTATTCCATACTTGTATCTGTGGATACATGTGTGTCGACATAGCCATATCTTCACGACGTCTTCTTAAAAGCTATTGCAATGAAACTTAATATTTGAACTACCTATGTATGTATATCCCGTGTAAAATAAAGTATGAAAACCGTTAGGATCGGACCACTATATCATTAAGTGTTAAACGTAAAACATCATTATACACTTGCAGAGGATATTTTAAGATTGGTCAGATGCTTGTAGCGCACAGAAGGAGACGTTTCCGACCCCATAAAGTATATATATTCTTGATCAGCATGAGAAGCTGAGTCGATATAGCCATGTCCGTCTGTCCGTCGGTGCGGACGCGTTTTACTCAGCCATCTTAAGAGCTATCGAGATGAAATTTTTTTTGGGGCTTTTTATTACCCGGGTGAGATAAAGTATGAAAATTGTCAGGATCGGACTACTATATCATATAGCTCTAAAACAAACATTTTTGCAAAAATTGGAGTATCCACATGAAATTTACTAATATGATAGAATTTGATATAAAATCTCAGATTCCAAAGTCTGATCGGATAAATAGAACACAAGTTACAGTCAGTAGAAATCGGTTCAAGCGCTGCCGGCATCGCTGCCTACTACGTCATCATCAAATCAACAGAGCACATGTATACACACACACAGACGCAGCGCTACACGAACTGTATGTATGTGTATGCGTGTTGTGCTTTGCTTACGAAATGATGAAAGAAGAAGAAAAGTTTGTAGTAAAAAGAGAAATAATTTGAATGTTTTGTTTGTGTGTTGATAAATTGAGTTGCAGGGAAAGAAATTTCAAAATGTAAAAAAATTATTGCCAAGGATTGCAAGGGTATATAAACTTCGGCATTGCCGAAGTTAGATTCTTTGATATTTGTTTTTAAATATATCTGACGAAAGTTAAATCGTTTCATTGGTTTTTATAGTTTGAACAGACATTTTAAGTTCAACTTGACAAACATGTGTCTAGTCATGTTCGCCACTGTATAATTATATTAAATATATTACATCAATTATCCTAAACTTTTTACTATTGTTTGATTAAAGATACCTCGGATACTTTTATGGAGGACATTTTAAACACTTGCAAAAAAGGAGAAATAGCTAAGTCGGCGATAAAAATGACAAATGAAATTAAAGTCGAAGCTGTTAATATTCCACTTTTATGTAGTAATGAAACAAATTGTACACCTAAAGAAGTTAAAAAACACGAAGAACTTGATAAATCCACTGGAAAAGCGGAGTTATCACCAGCGTTTAAAACAAATATGGATTCAAATCAGTTGTTATTGGCTGTCAAGGATTTGACTATTGACGAGCCGCCGGTTTGTTACACGATTCTTAATTCAAATTCTCCCCCACCTTCACCACCGGATTGGCCTCCACAAAAGTTATCGAAAGACCAACTTTTGCCACCAACACCTTCGGTTCATTTGGAAAACAAAAAAAATGCATTCAGCCCACAATTACAAGAGTTTTGTTTAAAACATCCAATAGCGGTTGTGCGGGGATTGGCAGGAGCTTTGAAACTTGATTTGGGACTCTTCTCAACAAAAACTTTGGTAAAGGCCAATCCTGACCACAGTGTTGAAGTCATATCTCAGGCAAAACGAGTTTGGTCTTGCATATCACATCGATCACATACAACGATTACAAAATACGGGCAATATCAAGCTTCAAGTTTTCAAGACAGTCTAAAGGTGCAATTTTAAATGTTTATTACTAATTTATTGATCATAATTCAAAATATATAATATATTTTTTTACAGGAGGAAGGAGATAAAGGTTTTGCTGGTTCACAAGTTTTATCAGATTCTGATTCTAAAGATTCAATTTCAAATTCTATCATAAGCTTAAAACGAAAAAGATCAAAAACCAGCAGTAAAATGTTGAGGTAAAGAAAATTTTTTAAATTAGATATTTTTAAAAATTTTTGTGTGTTTATTTAAAATGGATCTCATTCTTCTCTTTATTATGTTGCACCATTAAATTAACAATTTCAAAAAAATTTTGACAGGATCATACACAAACTAATATAATCATAACTATTATCATTAGATCCATTATATGATATTTCGTATTAGTTTCTTAAGGGTTTGTACTTAATGCGAAAAATGATGAGAGAAATGATTCATGCTCAAAAATGAAGTAAGTAAGTCGTCTCGCCGACTTACATAAGTATACCATGCACCAGTAAAACAAATATTTGAAATTTGTAATAACAAATGCATTTGCCTATTTTAAAAAAATTCTGTTCTCATGCTTTTTACAAGCATCTCTTAGTATCTCGCTCACTCATGCATATGAGCACCCCGCGTCCTCACCCGCCAACGACCAACTCTGGTCTTATGGAAAAACGTTTATACGCATAACTTAGCTATTTTTAGGCCGATTTTGATCAAATTTGGTATTTTGCTGGGTATTAGTATCAAATTTAAGTGTGCCAAATTGGATTCCACAAGGTAAAAAATGACGGGAGATAATCGATTTTTTCAAATTTCGTGGGCGTAAAGGGGTGTGGCAAAAGGGGTGTGTGCGCATTTACTAAGCAAATATACATACCAAATATGGTGTCTCTAGCTACAAAAGTTTTTGAGATAAACGTTTTTAGAGCGAAGCTCTCTTAGGCGCGTTGGGGTAGGAAATTTTTTTTAAAAAACGTCAGATCTGCAGCGCGTCAGCCGAACACGTTCGGCACCTCTGCGTGTAAGCCGAACGGCTTCCGAAGTCCTCACACAAAAAAAACAAAAGCATGAGGGTGGATTTAGTTTCTCTCAGCAATTCGAGAGAGAACACACATGAAAAAATTGATCGCTGCTTTGTTTTTCTATCTTTTTCTTGCATCAGATTATCGGCTGCGTTCGTTTTCTTGATTTGATATAGAATTTGATGAATTTTCATTTTTTGCAGTGTAAAGCAACATACGCACACAAGCAAGTGCACACATACAACTACACTTTTTAGGCGCTCTCTTTGTGCCGGGCCCTGGAATAGTCTATCTAAATCAAGGCCCGGCACAAAGAGAGCACTAAAAAGATGTAGTTGTATGTGTGCGCTTGCTTGTGTGCGTCAGTTGCTTTACACTGCGCAAATTGCATGTGACGAAAGCAAGAAAAATTAAAATGCGATGGAAAACCAATAATTTTGAATTCATATTGTTTTTTAAACTCAACTATTTCATTTACTTCTATATTATTTGGATAACTTTTTATCTTCTAAATGGCTATCAGTTAGATTGTTTCGAATAGAATTTTTTATTAATTTCATTGTGGAAAATGTTGTTTCACAAATATATGTTGTGGTAAACATAGAACATAATTTTAACATTGCCTTTTTGCAAATCGGAAATTTATCTATCGGAAGTTCTCGCCAAAATTCTATTCCACTACTTAGTGGCAGCATCAAGTCAGTTTTCATGACCTGTAATTCCTTCCTAATTTCTTCTGGAATTGATTCAGATTCTGTTTCTATGGGGTTATTAAAAACTGCAATGAGCCAATTGATTTGTTTAAAATCAGAAAATTTTTACGCTATTTCAGAGGAAAGGGTATTAACTGCCTCTGCGTACTCCTGAATTCGGGAAGGGATGGGGTACAATGCAACAATTTCTGCAGTTCGCTGAAGGCTGGACAGGTCATTGTGTTTCATTTGAATTTGAAGACTAAATTTGTTGATTGCTGCAATTAAATCGGACGGAAGTTTGTTGCGGCCTTGAAGCTGAAGATTTAATTGATTAATGAAAAGCACTATGTCAGTTAGAAACGCCAAGTCTAAAATAAATAATGGAATTTTTAGAGAAGCTAACAAATCTTTATCTTTTTCTAAATTTTCGCTTTCTAAGAAAGAAATAACTTCATTACGAAGACTGTATAGTCTGTCTAAACTTTGGCCTCGGCTCAGCCACCTAACATCAGTAAAAAGGCAAAGATCCTCGTACTCAGCGCCGAATTCTGAGAGAAAGGATTTAAACTTTCTATGGGTTAGCGAATTATGACCACCTTTAATGCGATTAATAATTTTAATTGCTACACCCATTGCATCCACAACTTGAAAAAATTTTGCAAACAATGCTTGCTGATGGATGAAACAATGGGAAAATGGTTTTTCTCCTATTTTTCTATTGACATGGCCAAGAAATCCTTCATTCTTTCCTTTCATGGTGGCGGCACCATCAGTGCAAATTGAGGACATGTTATATGATAATTGGAATGAAAGTAAATGCTTCTCAAAGGCATCAAACGTACTTTTTCCATTTACATGAATGTCAAAAGAATGAAAGTTTAGAAATTCATCGCAAATTTTAAAGTCGTAATCAATAGTCCTAACACAAATAACCATTTGACTAATATTTCTAATATCTATGCTTTCATCCAAACAAATTGAAAAGAAGGAACAGTCCTCTATTCGTCTTTTAGTTTTTGAGTATAAGTATTGGCCCATTTCTTCGGTCCTGCGAGTTATAGTTCGACTTGATAAAGGAGTATCGTTTATTAAACTTTAAACGGGGCATTTGTGCCGCCACATGCAGGATGGAGGACGGTACTGAACTAGTTATAGTAGTCCTTTACATATCGCCGGGTAATAGACTTGAGGACATAATTTTGTTCATCCACCGAACACTTCTGGAGTATACTGAGGAAGGTTCTCGTCTACTTGGACAAAATTTTCATAAACTCCCACTGATTTTGGCTGGAGACTTCAATGTCAATTTTGCAGATGAAAAGTCTGCGCCGCTGAAAACTTTTCTTTTCGAAGAATTAAATTTAACAATGAGCAGTAATCCTGCAGAATCTACAACAAGATATAACACAACCATAGATGCTGTTTTTTCACGTTTTCTAACCCACATCCAATCACAAACATACATTTCATATTTCAGTTACCATAAACCAATCATTTCCGTGATAGAGTATGGGAACAATTAGGTTCAACGAAAATATTCGGGAAAATATTTAAACGAGCCAAATTTAAACGAAGATAAATAAATAAAGCTTTGTAATACTGCGGTGAGCTGAAATATATTATATTTTATCAGAATCATCAGAAAAATACTATTGCTTTCATTTGTTGTTCATGTTCATTCATTTCTGCTATTGTATATGACTGTAGTTCATCGTTTACTCGACGAATTCCTAGAGAGCTTCGCTCTACCCGGGTGTCCTGTGACACCTCATTGCTTTTTTTTAATTGCGGGGGCGGAAAGGGCGTGGCAAAAATTTGAAATTAACTCGATCACTCTACATACCACATGAGCCTACATAACAAATTTGGTGGCTCTATCTCTTATAGTCTCCGAGATCTAGGCGTTCATACGGACGGACAGACAGACGGATGAATGGACGGACAGACGGACATGGCTAGATCGAATCGGCTGTTGATACTGATCAAGAATATATATACTTTATGGGGTCGGAAAAACTTCCTTCTGCCTGTTACATACATTTTGCTGACTTTAATATACCATTTCACCCTATGGGTGTATGGTATAAAATGTTCCGTGAATAGAAATAGAGAAACACATTGGGTCTTACGTAGTTACTCAAGTAAGTCGCCGCGCCGACTTCGGTATTCCATACTTGTATCTGTGGATACATGTGTGTCGACATAGCCATATCTTCACGACGTCTTCTTAAAAGCTATTGCAATGAAACTTAATATTTGAACTACCTATGTATGTATATCCCGTGTAAAATAAAGTATGAAAACCGTTAGGATCGGACCACTATATCATTAAGTGTTAAACGTAAAACATCATTATACACTTGCAGAGGATATTTTAAGATTGGTCAGATGCTTGTAGCGCACAGAAGGAGACGTTTCCGACCCCATAAAGTATATATATTCTTGATCAGCATGAGAAGCTGAGTCGATATAGCCATGTCCGTCTGTCCGTCGGTGCGGACGCGTTTTACTCAGCCATCTTAAGAGCTATCGAGATGAAATTTTTTTTGGGGCTTTTTATTACCCGGGTGAGATAAAGTATGAAAATTGTCAGGATCGGACTACTATATCATATAGCTCTAAAACAAACATTTTTGCAAAAATTGGAGTATCCACATGAAATTTACTAATATGATAGAATTTGATATAAAATCTCAGATTCCAAAGTCTGATCGGATAAATAGAACACAAGTTACAGTCAGTAGAAATCGGTTCAAGCGCTGCCGGCATCGCTGCCTACTACGTCATCATCAAATCAACAGAGCACATGTATACACACACACAGACGCAGCGCTACACGAACTGTATGTATGTGTATGCGTGTTGTGCTTTGCTTACGAAATGATGAAAGAAGAAGAAAAGTTTGTAGTAAAAAGAGAAATAATTTGAATGTTTTGTTTGTGTGTTGATAAATTGAGTTGCAGGGAAAGAAATTTCAAAATGTAAAAAAATTATTGCCAAGGATTGCAAGGGTATATAAACTTCGGCATTGCCGAAGTTAGATTCTTTGATATTTGTTTTTAAATATATCTGACGAAAGTTAAATCGTTTCATTGGTTTTTATAGTTTGAACAGACATTTTAAGTTCAACTTGACAAACATGTGTCTAGTCATGTTCGCCACTGTATAATTATATTAAATATATTACATCAATTATCCTAAACTTTTTACTATTGTTTGATTAAAGATACCTCGGATACTTTTATGGAGGACATTTTAAACACTTGCAAAAAAGGAGAAATAGCTAAGTCGGCGATAAAAATGACAAATGAAATTAAAGTCGAAGCTGTTAATATTCCACTTTTATGTAGTAATGAAACAAATTGTACACCTAAAGAAGTTAAAAAACACGAAGAACTTGATAAATCCACTGGAAAAGCGGAGTTATCACCAGCGTTTAAAACAAATATGGATTCAAATCAGTTGTTATTGGCTGTCAAGGATTTGACTATTGACGAGCCGCCGGTTTGTTACACGATTCTTAATTCAAATTCTCCCCCACCTTCACCACCGGATTGGCCTCCACAAAAGTTATCGAGAGACCAACTTTTGCCACCAACACCTTCGGTTCATTTGGAAAACAAAAAAAATGCATTCAGCCCACAATTACAAGAGTTTTGTTTAAAACATCCAATAGCGGTTGTGCGGGGATTGGCAAGAGCTTTGAAACTTGATTTGGGACTCTTCTCAACAAAAACTTTGGTAAAGGCCAATCCTGACCACAGTGTTGAAGTCATATCTCAGGCAAAACGAGTTTGGTCTTGCATATCACATCGATCACATACAACGATTACAAAATACGGGCAATATCAAGCTTCAAGTTTTCAAGACAGTCTAAAGGTGCAATTTTAAATGTTTATTACTAATTTATTGATCATAATTCAAAATATATAATATATTTTTTTACAGGAGGAAGGAGATAAAGGTTTTGCTGGTTCACAAGTTTTATCAGATTCTGATTCTAAAGATTCAATTTCAAATTCTATCATAAGCTTAAAACGAAAAAGATCAAAAACCAGCAGTAAAATGTTGAGGTAAAGAAAATTTTTTTAAATTAGATATTTTTAAAAATTTTTGTGTGTTTATTTAAAATGGATCTCATTCTTCTCTTTATTATGTTGCACCATTAAATTAACAATTTCAAAAAAATTTTGACAGGATCATACACAAACTAATATAATCATAACTATTATCATTAGATCCATTATATGATATTTCGTATTAGTTTCTTAAGGGTTTGTACTTAATGCGAAAAATGATGAGAGAAATGATTCATGCTCAAAAAATGAAGTAAGTAAGTCGTCTCGCCGACTTACATAAGTATACCATGCACCAGTAAAACAAATATTTGAAATTTGTAATAACAAATGCATTTGCCTATTTTAAAAAAATTCTGTTCTCATGCTTTTTACAAGCATCTCTTAGTATCTCGCTCACTCATGCATATGAGCACCCCGCGTCCTCACCCGCCAACGACCAACTCTGGTCTTATGGAAAAACGTTTATACGCATAACTTAGCTATTTTTAGGCCGATTTTGATCAAATTTGGTATTTTGCTGGGTATTAGTATCAAATTTAAGTGTGCCAAATTGGATTCCACAAGGTAAAAAATGACGGGAGATAATCGATTTTTTCAAATTTCGGGGGCGTAAAGGGGTGTGGCAAAAGGGGTGTGTGCGCATTTACTAAGCAAATATACATACCAAATATGGTGTCTCTAGCTACAAAAGTTTTTGAGATAAACGTTTTTAGAGCGAAGCTCTCTTAGGCGCGTTGGGGTAGGAAATTTTTTTTAAAAAACGTCAGATCTGCAGCGCGTCAGCCGAACACGTTCGCCACCTCTGCGTGTAAGCCGAACGGCTTCCGAAGTCCTCACACAAAAAAAACAAAAGCATGAGGGTGGATTTAGTTTCTCTCAGCAATTCGAGAGAGAACACACATGAAAAAATTGATCGCTGCTTTGTTTTTCTATCTTTTTCTTGCATCAGATTATCGGCTGCGTTCGTTTTCTTGATTTGATATAGAATTTGATGAATTTTCATTTTTTGCAGTGTAAAGCAACATACGCACACAAGCAAGTGCACACATACAACTACACTTTTTAGGCGCTCTCTTTGTGCCGGGCCCTGGAATAGTCTATCTAAATCAGGGCCCGGCACAAAGAGAGCACTAAAAAGATGTAGTTGTATGTGTGCGCTTGCTTGTGTGCGTCAGTTGCTTTACACTGCGCAAATTGCATGTGACGAAAGCAAGAAAAATTAAAATGCGATGGAAAACCAATAATTTTGAATTCATATTGTTTTTTAAACTCAACTATTCCATTTACTTCTATATTATTTGGATAACTTTTTATCTTCTAAATGGCTATCAGTTAGATTGTTTCGAATAGAATTTTTTATTAATTTCATTGTGGAAAATGTTGTTTCACAAATATATGTTGTGGTAAACATAGAACATAATTTTAACATTGCCTTTTTGCAAATCGGAAATTTATCTATCGGAAGTTCTCGCCAAAATTCTATTCCACTACTTAGTGGCAGCATCAAGTCAGTTTTCATGACCTGTAATTCCTTCCTAATTTCTTCTGGAATTGATTCAGATTCTGTTTCTATGGGGTTATTAAAAACTGCAATGAGCCAATTGATTTGTTTAAAATCAGAAAATTTTTACGCTATTTCAGAGGAAAGGGTATTAACTGCCTCTGCGTACTCCTGAATTCGGGAAGGGATGGGGTACAATGCAACAATTTCTGCAGTTCGCTGAAGGCTGGACAGGTCATTGTTTTTCATTTGAATTTGAAGACTAAATTTGTTGATTGCTGCAATTAAATCGGACGGAAGTTTGTTGCGGCCTTGAAGCTGAAGATTTAATTGATTAATGAAAAGCACTATGTCAGTTAGAAACGCCAAGTCTAAAATAAATAATGGAATTTTTAGAGAAGCTAACAAATCTTTATCTTTTTCTAAATTTTCGCTTTCTAAGAAAGAAATAACTTCATTACGAAGACTGTATAGTCTGTCTAAACTTTGGCCTCGGCTCAGCCACCTAACATCAGTAAAAAGGCAAAGATCCTCGTACTCAGCGCCGAATTCTGAGAGAAAGGATTTAAACTTTCTATGGGTTAGCGAATTATGACCACCTTTAATGCGATTAATAATTTTAATTGCTACACCCATTGCATCCACAACTTGAAAAAATTTTGCAAACAATGCTTGCTGATGGATGAAACAATGGGAAAATGGTTTTTCTCCTATTTTTCTATTGACATGGCCAAGAAATCCTTCATTCTTTCCTTTCATGGTGGCGGCACCATCAGTGCAAATTGAGGACATGTTATATGATAATTGGAATGAAAGTAAATGCTTCTCAAAGGCATCAAACGTACTTTTTCCATTTACATGAATGTCAAAAGAATGAAAGTTTAGAAATTCATCGCAAATTTTAAAGTCGTAATCAATAGTCCTAACACAAATAACCATTTGACTAATATTTCTAATATCTATGCTTTCATCCAAACAAATTGAAAAGAAGGAACAGTCCTCTATTCGTCTTTTAGTTTTTGAGTATAAGTATTGGCCCATTTCTTCGGTCCTGCGAGTTATAGTTCGACTTGATAAAGGAGTATCGTTTATTAAACTTTAAACGGGGCATTTGTGCCGCCACATGCAGGATGGAGGACGGTACTGAACTAGTTATAGTAGTCCTTTACATATCGCCGGGTAATAGACTTGAGGACATAATTTTGTTCATCCACCGAACACTTCTGGAGTATACTGAGGAAGGTTCTCGTCTACTTGGACAAAATTTTCATAAACTCCCACTGATTTTGGCTGGAGACTTCAATGTCAATTTTGCAGATGAAAAGTCTGCGCCGCTGAAAACTTTTCTTTTCGAAGAATTAAATTTAACAATGAGCAGTAATCCTGCAGAATCTACAACAAGATATAACACAACCATAGATGCTGTTTTTTCACGTTTTCTAACCCACATCCAATCACAAACATACATTTCATATTTCAGTTACCATAAACCAATCATTTCCGTGATAGAGTATGGGAACAATTAGGTTCAACGAAAATATTCGGGAAAATATTTAAACGAGCCAAATTTAAACGAAGATAAATAAATAAAGCTTTGTAATACTGCGGTGAGCTGAAATATATTATATTTTATCAGAATCATCAGAAAAATACTATTGCTTTCATTTGTTGTTCATGTTCATTCATTTCTGCTATTGTATATGACTGTAGTTCATCGTTTACTCGACGAATTCCTAGAGAGCTTCGCTCTACCCGGGTGTCCTGTGACACCTCATTGCTTTTTTTTAATTGCGGGGGCGGAAAGGGCGTGGCAAAAATTTGAAATTAACTCGATCACTCTACATACCACATGAGCCTACATAACAAATTTGGTGGCTCTATCTCTTATAGTCTCCGAGATCTAGGCGTTCATACGGACGGACAGACAGACGGATGAATGGACGGACAGACGGACATGGCTAGATCGAATCGGCTGTTGATACTGATCAAGAATATATATACTTTATGGGGTCGGAAAAACTTCCTTCTGCCTGTTACATACATTTTGCTGACTTTAATATACCATTTCACCCTATGGGTGTATGGTATAAAATGTTCCGTGAATAGAAATAGAGAAACACATTGGGTCTTACGTAGTTACTCAAGTAAGTCGCCGCGCCGACTTCGGTATTCCATACTTGTATCTGTGGATACATGTGTGTCGACATAGCCATATCTTCACGACGTCTTCTTAAAAGCTATTGCAATGAAACTTAATATTTGAACTACCTATGTATGTATATCCCGTGTAAAATAAAGTATGAAAACCGTTAGGATCGGACCACTATATCATTAAGTGTTAAACGTAAAACATCATTATACACTTGCAGAGGATATTTTAAGATTGGTCAGATGCTTGTAGCGCACAGAAGGAGACGTTTCCGACCCCATAAAGTATATATATTCTTGATCAGCATGAGCAGCTGAGTCGATATAGCCATGTCCGTCTGTCCGTCGGTGCGGACGCGTTTTACTCAGCCATCTTAAGAGCTATCGAGATGAAATTTTTTTTGGGCCTTTTTATTACCCGGGTGAGATAAAGTATGAAAATTGTCAGGATCGGACTACTATATCATATAGCTCTAAAACAAACATTTTTGCAAAAATTGGAGTATCCACATGAAATTTACTAATATGATAGAATTTGATATAAAATCTCAGATTCCAAAGTCTGATCGGATAAATAGAACACAAGTTACAGTCAGTAGAAATCGGTTCAAGCGCTGCCGGCATCGCTGCCTACTACGTCATCATCAAATCAACAGAGCACATGTATACACACACACAGACGCAGCGCTACACGAACTGTATGTATGTGTATGCGTGTTGTGCTTTGCTTACGAAATGATGAAAGAAGAAGAAAAGTTTGTAGTAAAAAGAGAAATAATTTGAATGTTTTGTTTGTGTGTTGATAAATTGAGTTGCAGGGAAAGAAATTTCAAAATGTAAAAAAATTATTGCCAAGGATTGCAAGGGTATATAAACTTCGGCATTGCCGAAGTTAGATTCTTTGATATTTGTTTTTAAATATATCTGACGAAAGTTAAATCGTTTCATTGGTTTTTATAGTTTGAACAGACATTTTAAGTTCAACTTGACAAACATGTGTCTAGTCATGTTCGCCACTGTATAATTATATTAAATATATTACATCAATTATCCTAAACTTTTTACTATTGTTTGATTAAAGATACCTCGGATACTTTTATGGAGGACATTTTAAACACTTGCAAAAAAGGAGAAATAGCTAAGTCGGCGATAAAAATGACAAATGAAATTAAAGTCGAAGCTGTTAATATTCCACTTTTATGTAGTAATGAAACAAATTGTACACCTAAAGAAGTTAAAAAACACGAAGAACTTGATAAATCCACTGGAAAAGCGGAGTTATCACCAGCGTTTAAAACAAATATGGATTCAAATCAGTTGTTATTGGCTGTCAAGGATTTGACTATTGACGAGCCGCCGGTTTGTTACACGATTCTTAATTCAAATTCTCCCCCACCTTCACCACCGGATTGGCCTCCACAAAAGTTATCGAGAGACCAACTTTTGCCACCAACACCTTCGGTTCATTTGGAAAACAAAAAAAATGCATTCAGCCCACAATTACAAGAGTTTTGTTTAAAACATCCAATAGCGGTTGTGCGGGGATTGGCAGGAGCTTTGAAACTTGATTTGGGACTCTTCTCAACAAAAACTTTGGTAGAGGCCAATCCTGACCACAGTGTTGAAGTCATATCTCAGGCAAAACGAGTTTGGTCTTGCATATCACATCGATCACATACAACGATTACAAAATACGGGCAATATCAAGCTTCAAGTTTTCAAGACAGTCTAAAGGTGCAATTTTAAATGTTTATTACTAATTTATTGATCATAATTCAAAATATATAATATATTTTTTTACAGGAGGAAGGAGATAAAGGTTTTGCTGGTTCACAAGTTTTATCAGATTCTGATTCTAAAGATTCAATTTCAAATTCTATCATAAGCTTAAAACGAAAAAGATCAAAAACCAGCAGTAAAATGTTGAGGTAAAGAAAATTTTTTAAATTAGATATTTTTAAAAATTTTTTTGTGTTTATTTAAAATGGATCTCATTCTTCTCTTTATTATGTTGCACCATTAAATTAACAATTTCAAAAAAATTTTGACAGGATCATACACAAACTAATATAATCATAACTATTATCATTAGATCCATTATATGATATTTCGTATTAGTTTCTTAAGGGTTTGTACTTAATGCGAAAAATGATGAGAGAAATGATTCATGCTCAAAAAATGAAGTAAGTAAGTCGTCTCGCCGACTTACATAAGTATACCATGCACCAGTAAAACAAATATTTGAAATTTGTAATAACAAATGCATTTGCCTATTTTAAAAAAATTCTGTTCTCATGCTTTTTACAAGCATCTCTTAGTATCTCGCTCACTCATGCATATGAGCACCCCGCGTCCTCACCCGCCAACGACCAACTCTGGTCTTATGGAAAAACGTTTATACGCATAACTTAGCTATTTTTAGGCCGATTTTGATCAAATTTGGTAGTTTGCTGGGTATTAGTATCAAATTTAAGTGTGCCAAATTGGATTCCACAAGGTAAAAAATGACGGGAGATAATCGATTTTTTCAAATTTCGGGGGCGTAAAGGGGTGTGGCAAAAGGGGTGTGTGCGCATTTACTAAGCAAATATACATACCAAATATGGTGTCTCTAGCTACAAAAGTTTTTGAGATAAACGTTTTTAGAGCGAAGCTCTCTTAGGCGCGTTGGGGTAGGAAATTTTTTTTTAAAAAACGTCAGATCTGCAGCGCGTCAGCCGAACACGTTCGGCACCTCTGCGTGTAAGCCGAACGGCTTCCGAAGTCCTCACACAAAAAAAACAAAAGCATGAGGGTGGATTTAGTTTCTCTCAGCAATTCGAGAGAGAACACACATGAAAAAATTGATCGCTGCTTTGTTTTTCTATCTTTTTCTTGCATCAGATTATCGGCTGCGTTCGTTTTCTTGATTTGATATAGAATTTGATGAATTTTCATTTTTTGCAGTGTAAAGCAACATACGCACACAAGCAAGTGCACACATACAACTACACTTTTTAGGCGCTCTCTTTGTGCCGGGCCCTGGAATAGTCTATCTAAATCAGGGCCCGGCACAAAGAGAGCACTAAAAAGATGTAGTTGTATGTGTGCGCTTGCTTGTGTGCGTCAGTTGCTTTACACTGCGCAAATTGCATGTGACGAAAGCAAGAAAAATTAAAATGCGATGGAAAACCAATAATTTTGAATTCATATTGTTTTTTAAACTCAACTATTTCATTTACTTCTATATTATTTGGATAACTTTTTATCTTCTAAATGGCTATCAGTTAGATTGTTTCGAATAGAATTTTTTATTAATTTCATTGTGGAAAATGTTGTTTCACAAATATATGTTGTGGTAAACATAGAACATAATTTTAACATTGCCTTTTTGCAAATCGGAAATTTATCTATCGGAAGTTCTCGCCAAAATTCTATTCCACTACTTAGTGGCAGCATCAAGTCAGTTTTCATGACCTGTAATTCCTTCCTAATTTCTTCTGGAATTGATTCAGATTCTGTTTCTATGGGGTTATTAAAAACTGCAATGAGCCAATTGATTTGTTTAAAATCAGAAAATTTTTACGCTATTTCAGAGGAAAGGGTATTAACTGCCTCTGCGTACTCCTGAATTCGGGAAGGGATGGGGTACAATGCAACAATTTCTGCAGTTCGCTGAAGGCTGGACAGGTCATTGTGTTTCATTTGAATTTGAAGACTAAATTTGTTGATTGCTGCAATTAAATCGGACGGAAGTTTGTTGCGGCCTTGAAGCTGAAGATTTAATTGATTAATGAAAAGCACTATGTCAGTTAGAAACGCCAAGTCTAAAATAAATAATGGAATTTTTAGAGAAGCTAACAAATCTTTATCTTTTTCTAAATTTTCGCTTTCTAAGAAAGAAATAACTTCATTACGAAGACTGTATAGTCTGTCTAAACTTTGGCCTCGGCTCAGCCACCTAACATCAGTAAAAAGGCAAAGATCCTCGTACTCAGCGCCGAATTCTGAGAGAAAGGATTTAAACTTTCTATGGGTTAGCGAATTATGACCACCTTTAATGCGATTAATAATTTTAATTGCTACACCCATTGCATCCACAACTTGAAAAAATTTTGCAAACAATGCTTGCTGATGGATGAAACAATGGGAAAATGGTTTTTCTCCTATTTTTCTATTGACATGGCCAAGAAATCCTTCATTCTTTCCTTTCATGGTGGCGGCACCATCAGTGCAAATTGAGGACATGTTATATGATAATTGGAATGAAAGTAAATGCTTCTCAAAGGCATCAAACGTACTTTTTCCATTTACATGAATGTCAAAAGAATGAAAGTTTAGAAATTCATCGCAAATTTTAAAGTCGTAATCAATAGTCCTAACACAAATAACCATTTGACTAATATTTCTAATATCTATGCTTTCATCCAAACAAATTGAAAAGAAGGAACAGTCCTCTATTCGTCTTTTAGTTTTTGAGTATAAGTATTGGCCCATTTCTTCGGTCCTGCGAGTTATAGTTCGACTTGATAAAGGAGTATCGTTTATTAAACTTTAAACGGGGCATTTGTGCCGCCACATGCAGGATGGAGGACGGTACTGAACTAGTTATAGTAGTCCTTTACATATCGCCGGGTAATAGACTTGAGGACATAATTTTGTTCATCCACCGAACACTTCTGGAGTATACTGAGGAAGGTTCTCGTCTACTTGGACAAAATTTTCATAAACTCCCACTGATTTTGGCTGGAGACTTCAATGTCAATTTTGCAGATGAAAAGTCTGCGCCGCTGAAAACTTTTCTTTTCGAAGAATTAAATTTAACAATGAGCAGTAATCCTGCAGAATCTACAACAAGATATAACACAACCATAGATGCTGTTTTTTCACGTTTTCTAACCCACATCCAATCACAAACATACATTTCATATTTCAGTTACCATAAACCAATCATTTCCGTGATAGAGTATGGGAACAATTAGGTTCAACGAAAATATTCGGGAAAATATTTAAACGAGCCAAATTTAAACGAAGATAAATAAATAAAGCTTTGTAATACTGCGGTGAGCTGAAATATATTATATTTTATCAGGATTATCAGAAAAATACCATTGCTTTCGTTTGTTGTTCATGTTCATTCATTTCTGCTATTGTATATGACTGTAGTTCATCGTTTACTCGACGAATTCCTAGAGAGCTTCGCTCTACCCGGGTGTCCTGTGACACCTCATTGCTTTTTTTGTTTGGCTCTTTAATGGCTTGTTGTCTACCTACTTGCAAGCATTTTGATCGTTTTGATGATCAGTATAGAACATTATCATGTTGGCTCTGCGATAATCTTATTCACTTAAAATGTGCTGGCCTGAACGGCTGCGACTACGACAAATTTTCTGGTTTGTCTGTGTCTAAACCTGAGTTTGGCTTAATGCGCTGGACTTGCCCATCTTATGCCAGTCAGCAGCTTGATTTTAGCCGTATGTACAGGAATCTTCATTTAAAGTTTCTTTCTTTAAATAAAATGGCCAAACAGCTGTCTAACGAGTGTGACTCTAGCATACATTTACTGTCGCAATTCAAGTTTGGTCCACCTTCTAAGGAATTGCCCAAGAAATGTACTCTTGAGTTGCCTCATAAGCATTGGCCAGCACTCTCTATTACATCTTCTCCCATTTTACTTTCGCCTACACCATCTTCTTGTCCCTCTTTATGGTCTTCTTTTCAGATTGAAGTACACAGTACAAGCCCTGGTGTACCTCAATCTATCCCTCACGGGAACTCTGATCAATTACAGGATCATGCTGGCTCTCAATCACTTGCGGATCTCAATGCTCCTTCGCCTCCACTAACTGTAGTGCCTCATCATAAACAATTATTTATCTCTAGGCTTGCTCCAGATACTTCTGAGTCGTCTGTGGCAGCTTACATTGGTAATATATGCCCTGCTAAGGTTTTAATTCAAAAGTTTAAGTTTTCTAGGCCTCGCGAAATCTCATCTTTTAAAATTACAGTACCAAATGAGTATTTCTCAGCTATGGTTGATCCTCAGTTTTGGCCAGAGGTCCGTTGCCTGTCCACCTTCCTAATTTATCTTCTGCTTCAAAAAACTAATAACGTATAGTCTTTGCATTCATTAACAAAATGTAAGAGGACTTTTTTCAAAGCTCTCGAAACTGTTCTGTGATATCCAAACCTTTTCGGCTGACATATTAGCTTTTTTTGAAACTTGTCTTAACTCCCCTGTTTTGGATAATGAAATTCTTTCTAATAACTTTATTTCTTATAGGCCTGATCGTGTTGGTCGTCGTGGCGGTGGAGTACTCATTGTAGTCAACTCAAATCTGTGCTCAAGTGTTGTGCCGATTGATCTCCCCTTAGTTGTTGGCCGCATTGATTCGTGGAATTCGCAAACACTACGAGACGTACATTTTGCAATCTACCTGAAATTTTTAAAGGAAACATTGATAAAACGACAGTTTCGTACGTTCACAGGTTTAAATTATAACAATGCTGAAAAGTCAGAACATGAGCAGGCAATGTCAAACGTACTTGGCGCAAACGCTTTATTGCGCGTCTGTGAGTTTTTTGACAAAGATCAACAAAAGATCCGGAAAAAATCCTATCGATATTAGATAGAGCATACGGTGGAAAATAAGGCCGAATCAGATATTAAAAAGGGATGGGATATAGCTAATCGTAACAAAGCCTGTTACAGTTGTTTAAAATTCCATAAAAGCCAATGCAGTGAAAGACAAGCCTGCAAAATTGACAATTGTGAGAAATTTAACAACCCATTACCGCACAAGACACCCATACAAGTAAATCTAGCAGCCACTACAAACGTCACAGGATGCGTATCTGATTCACCAAAATTTGCATTACTCAAAATGTTACTAATCACAGTGAACGGCGAAAAAGGCTTGAAAGAAACAGTCTCTGTTATCTAAAACCACAAACAGTAAGATCGACAAAACACGGTCTGTGGAAGAGCGGTTAGCAATAGCAAATGCCGAAAGTTCAATTAAACAACAGGGTAACTTTTACGAAATTGGATTACCTTGGAAATCGGAGGACATAAAACTGGCAAGGTTCGACTTGTGTTCGACGCTGCTCCTACTTGCAACGGTACGTCCCTCAATAGCAACCTGCTTGCTGGTCCAGACTGGTCAACGTCAATAATAGGAATTTTGATACGATTTCGGCTACATGCGGTAGCAGTCGTAGCAGACATTCGCGAAATGTTCAATCAGGTGAACATTACAGAATGTGATACTGCAGCACAATGCTTTCTATAAAGAGATCTTGATCAAGAAAGAGACCCGTCAATATTTCAAATGAAAGCAATGTTGTTTGGAACTACTTGCTCACCATTTCTGGGTCAATTTGTTAAAAATTACAATTAACAGACATTACCGTTCTCATCTCTTCAAAACTGTGGTTTTTATACACTTTGCTGTTATCAACCCAAATAAGCCCGGCAAGCTTCGACTTGTGTTCGAAAATGCGGGTACTTGCAACGGTATATAAGAGTCAACGTTTATAAGAGAAATTTTAATAAGATTTCGGCTACATGCGGTAGCAGTCGTAGCAGAAACTCGCGAAATATTCATGCTCACCATTTTTGGCTCAATTTGTTAAAAATTACAATGCTAGCAAATTTAAAGATGATCAAAATTAAGATTTAAAGATGATCAACTTGACGCAGTAAAATATATATTGGAGACTCATTACGTAGATGATTATCTCGATTCCAAACCTATTGCGTATGAAGTCATGAACATCATTAAAGCAATCGCGAAAATACACTCAAAGGCTGGATTTGAATTGTGTCAATTTATATACAACAGCGACGAAGTGATGAAATACGTTCCGAAAACTCTCGGAGTGAATAACAGCAATGATAGGGGTAAAATGGATAACATAAGGTACTAGGAGTATTGTGGGATGCTAAAGGCTACTTCTTCACGTACTCCACTACGGTAATGTATACATCAACAAAGAGGAATTTATTGTCAGACGTCAGTTACAATTAAAGGACGAATCCTTTTGCGAGATATTTGGTAGTCTGGAATCGGCTGGGATGATCAAATCAAGGGAAATCTAATAAACAAATGGCGAAATTGGATAAAGGGATTAATATCAATCGAAGGCACCAAAATTCCAAGGTGTTATAGTTCTAATCTGAACAACACCGAACGCGTTGAAATGCACATGTTTCATGACGCAAGTGCTAAAGCATATTCTTCAGTTGCCTATATCAGATGCAGCTACGTTAAGGAGGATAAATGTCAATTTGATGTGTCACTGATTGCATCTAAGGCAAATGTTTCTCCAATCAAACATACAAGGAACTATTCATTTACTGGAAACGATGGCCGCCGTACTAGGATGCCGATTGGCTGAAATGATAAGCCATGAAATACAAATCAACATAGATCAATGTTACTTTTGGACTGATTCACATACCGCTCTTACCTGGATTAACAGTGAATAGGGATATTCTGAAGCGAAAGAAAATAACCCAGTCTTCATTCGTTGAATTCAAAATGTGAACTGATTTTATTGGAAAAATTGTTGTATATATAAATGAACTCTTGGAATCTAGGCTCGATACTCGAGGCGACAAATGTTCTTAAAAATGCTTATTCTAATGCCCCACGTCTTCGGGGAAGAAAATTTGTTTATATTTCATGCTCAGCGTTTGGCGAGTTGATAATTCGTCGTTGTGGTCTTAAGAGTTAAGTGTCGACAGACTGCGGATGCATGTGTGTTTGGTTTTAAGCAATAATTGTCATATGAATTTTATGATTTACTTTTGTTTATGTTTCGATTTGTATATTTCTTTGGTCAATCTGATTTGGTGAAGCCATTTCAGCTGACCACGATGTTTAATCTTAAACATTCTGCAAAGGGCCGCCAAATGCGACGTTTTGCATTTTATTTTTATAGTTAGTTAGTTATATTATGCAAATTATTATTAATATTATCATTAGTAAGATAACTATTGTTAAAGGAGCATGACCAGTTACATAATGGACGTTCAACCTAGTCAATCTAATGTTCCTTTACGATTGTCACTGACTTCTTTTCTTTTTGTAATATTTGGCATATTACCTAACGGTTTCTGTTTCGGGATATCAACCCATTCCTGATGTGCATTACTGTGCTGACTTCTAGCCTTTTTATATGTCCCAATATATATTATATTGTCCCAATGTGATTTTTGCTCCTCTATTTTGAAATATCGCTGATTGTTGAAATTTGAGTGGTTATTCTGTTTGTTATTAAATTTTGTTCTTTTATAATTATTTTGCCATATGTGCCTTTTTGGTACTATAGTTTCGGACAATTTGTTACCGGAATCTATTTTGATATTATTTTTTAGATAATCATTATCTAATTGACCCATTGCCTTCTGAATATTCTCATTTTGTACTGGCTCTGGGATATATGCTTTTTCTTCCCCAATTTTCACTTTACCTCCAATGTGAGGTCCTGCCGGAGGCCATAAATTTATTTCTTGAGTTTTGTTGTTGTATCTATTTTGAAATTTACCTTTCTTCTTCTCCCAACGTTGTTCAAAACTGTGACATTTATTGTTGTTGCCACTACAGATTTATTTTGATTTGATTTGGTGCATCCCGAGACGATCCAACCAAATTGAGTAATTTGGCCTAGCAGGCCATCAATCATTGTAATTCCCATTTTTAAGATTTGGGTATATACGTTTACCCCCATTATTATATCAACCCTACCCTTTATTAAAGGTGACATATCCACGTCTGCTATTTTTAATGGAAGAACTTTCATTAACTTTGGCACCACAACCTTAAGATGTGCTTTCCAAGGATTTCGCGTCTTGACATCTATTTTTACCTTATATTTCGATTTATTGGATTTTATTGAGGACACGCCACTTATTTCTGTATATTGTTTAATTTTAGGTAATTTCAATATTTGAGCGGCCTCTTCGGACAAAATGTTCCGTGAAGCACAATCAATAAGGGCTCTTAGAGTCTCATATCCTCCATTTACATTTTTTACTTGTATTACAGATGTGACCAAAAGTGCGGTTGTGCGGTTACACAAGTATTAACTCTCTACTTGTTCGATATTACCGCCATCTGTTTGTATCAAAGTGGCAATCTGGCAACCCTAGATTATTAAGGAGATCTGGCAGCGCTTGTCGGAGTTGGCTTCGGTTCTTGGCAATGTACAGACGTGTAGTTAAGTTCTAATAAGCGTACATATATATATATTCGCAAACCAGAGTATTGCCCTTTCATTTATACATAGCTGCGCGACCAAAATCGCAGGGTCTCTCGGAATCATATTTTCCAACAGGTTATGGGCCCAGACCCATATGTGTAATTGAAAAGACAATAAGTGAGCGCAAAAGCTGTGCAAAATGGCAAGTGCACTCATAAAGATAGAACCGCTCAACGCGGAGAACTATGACACGTGGAAATTGCGAATGCGTGCCATTCTCGTGAAAAACGATTTATGGCAGTATGTGAATGGCTCCAAGGTATGCCCAGAGGCGGCAGCGGATCGAGCAGCGTGGCAAACACAAGATGAAAAAGCTCGAGCAGACATTTTGCTGTCCATCAGTACAGCAGAATTGGGTCTGATTGAAAGCTGTGGATCAGCAAGAGATTATTGGTTGAAATTGGAGGAAACATTTCAATCCAAGGGGCCTGTGCGAAAGGCCAGTTTACTCAAAAGAGTGGCGCTATCCCGTATGTGTGAGGGTAGTGATGCGCGTCATCATATAAATGACTTCTTCGACGCGGTTAAAAAATTAAAGGAAATAGGGGTAACTATAGGCGACGACTTACTCGCCATTCTCTTATTGTATAGTTTACCGGATACCTATGAGACTTTCCGATGTGCCATAGAAACACGTGACGAATTGCCCAGCCCTGATATTTTGCGTGTGAAGATATTGGAAGAGTCAGAAGCGCGCCAAGCCAAAAAAGCGCGCGAAGAGCAGAGTGCGTTATACGTCAACCGCCGCAAAGGCAACGACAGAGACGGAAACACGAAAAGAGACACACGAAAATGTTTTGCGTGTGACAAGATCGGACATTTCGCTCGCAACTGCCCAACTAAAGCGAGACCGCATGCAAGGAAAGAGAGAGAAGAGCCAAAAGAGAACAAAAGACAAATGAAGAACGAAGCAATCAACATTGCAGAATGTGCGTACGATGCGGAGAGAAAAAGTAACTTGTGGTGTCTAGACAGTGGCTGTACCGCACATATGAGTTCAAACAAAAATGCATTTGATCAAGTGCAAGGTATTGATAAGACATTGAATTTGGCCAACAACAACACCGCAGAGGTGAAAGGAGTCGGCGAGATTAACATTGAAGTGAAAGAGAAGCAGCATACAAATGGAATTACCTTAAAAGAAGTTTTGTATGTGTCTGACCTACGACAAAATCTGCTTTCGGTATCGCGAATTACCGACAAGGGATACGAAGTTATATTTCGTAAGGATGAAGCAGTTATTATGAAAAATAATAAGCAAGTTTGGTTTCGAGCTCAGAGATACGGAAATCTGTATTACGTTAATGCCGAAGAACACGAATCAAATAATGTGTGTGACGAAGGAAATGAAATAGATCTATGGCATTACCGTATGGGTCATCTAAACGAGGTTGACCTGAAGTGTTTAGCCAAAGCCGGAAAGGTACATGGTATGAACATAAAGGAGAACGCAAAACTATCGCAGTGTGAGATTTGCATAAGCGAAAAGCAGGCAGCCAATGCCTACAAGAGCTCGACGGTGAAAAGGTCAAAGCAGACATTGGAGATTGTGCACAGCGACCTGTGTGGACCGATGCGTATATCGTCTATGAGTGGATATAAGTATTTTATTACATTCACAGATGATTTTTCCCGATATTGCTCAGTTTATTTTCTCAAGCAAAAATCGGAAGTTTTCAAAATATTCAAATCATATAAATCTTTCGTTGAGAATATTACAGGTCACAAGATAAAGATGTTACAGACTGATAACAGAACAGAATATCGAAACAAGGGATTCGATGAGTATTTGCACAAGCACGGAATTGGCCGACGACTCACTGTGCCCAACACACCCCAGCAGAATGGTATAGCTGAAAGACAAAATCGTACACTGGTAGAGATGGCCAGGTGTATGATGAAGCAAGCGGGCGCTCCACCATCATTTTGGGCAGAGGCAATTAACACGGCGTGCTATATCAGGAATAGATGTCCCACAAAAGGATTATCTGGAGAGTTGCCATATACGTATTGGACTGCAAAAGTTCCGAGTGTGAGACACATGCGTACTTTTGGCACAAAAGCGTATGCACTAATCAAGGGCAAAAACAAGGGCAAGTTCGAGTCACGATCGGAGGAGTGTATATTATTGGGATATTCTTCAGAGTCGAAAGCCTATCGACTGTATCAACCAAAACGGCGTGAGATTTTAAGAAGCAATGATGTTAAATTTATGAATATTTCAGGATTCAAAAGCGAATTTCAAGAATTCTATGACGAGCCAGAAAATGGCGTAGACATTCCAATAGGTGACCAAGTGGATGAGACAGAGAGAAGTTCATCAAGCGACGAGGATGATACCGAAGAGGTAAATCAACCTGAGAGACATGGTAGAGGACGACCAAAGTTGCTAAGAACTTGTCATCGTGGAAGGCCACGGAAAATCTATCAACAAAGAAGAAATATTTCGGCAGACGAACATATTGATCAACAGGATGAAGTAGACGCAGCTGAGGATATATTCGAGGAATGCGAAATGGCATTTGCAGTAGCTACAGATGATCCAGTAATCATCAAGGAAGCCCAAGGCAGTGGCGATGCTGAGAACTGGACAAGAGCTATGGAAGATGAGTTTATGGCTCAAGTTCTCAACAAGACCTGGGAAATTGTTGAGCGGCCCAAAGGCCGCAAGGTGATTGGAAACAAAATGGTGTTCCAAAAAAAGGATAACGGCTCGCCAGCAGGACGAAAGAAGGCGCGTTTAGTTGCAAAAGGTTATGCACAAAAACCAGGAGAGGACTTTCACGAAACGTATTCGCCTGTAGCGCGATTTACATCGGTTAGACTGCTAGCGGCCTTATCAGCTGAATATGACATGGAGATCCATCAAATGGATGTGGTCACAGCGTACCTCAACGGTGAACTGGAAGAGAAGGTATACATGGATATTCCAGAAAAGTTTAACGAGTTTATGCAAAAGGTGTACTCTGGAGCTCCTATGGGATTGAATCAACAACGCCCCGACGCAGAGTATAAGAAGGCAGCAAATCAATGGCGCAAAGCTGTAACTAAAATGAGAGATCCCGTATGTCTAATAAAAAGAGCTCTATATGGACTACGCCAGTCCGGACTACAATGGTATTGTAAACTGACAACGAAGCTGCAAGAAATCGGACTAGAGGCTACAGAACAGGATCCCTGCCTGTTCGTGAAAATGATAAAAGGAAAACTTTTGATCGTCACGATTTATGTTGATGATTTGCTAATAGCATCGAATCATCCGGAATGGTTGCAGCAAACGAAGGAGCATCTTAAGCAGACTTTTAAGATGAAGGACTTTGGCGCAGTGAAGACTTGTTCGGGCATAGAATTTAATCAGAATAAAGAACAGCAGAGCGTTTTTCTATCCCAAGAGAAGTACATCGATGCCATATTTGGCATGACAGATTGCAAGCCGGCGATGACACCTATAGAGGCAAAATCAGCATTGCGGAGCCCGGCTGAATCCAATGAGGACGAGATGGGAAAGTATCCATACCAAAAATTAATAGGTTCTTTAATGTTTCTTTCAGTAACCACTCGTCCTGACATAGCGTATGCAGCGAGTTTCTTGAGTCAGTTCAACTCAAGTTACACAGCTGATCACTGGAAGGCATCGAAACGCATTTTATGTTATCTTCAAGGCACAAAGATGACCGGGCTCCTGTTCAGAAAGACAGGAGATGATCTTTTTGGCGTGGTCGATGCAGATTGGGGTGGCAATTTAACGGACCGCCGCTCCTACTCTGGCCAAGCGTTTATATTGGCTGGTGCCGCCATAAGCTGGGAGGCACGAAAGCAGCGTACTGTTGCATTGTCTAGTGCGGAATCAGAATACTTGGCAATGTCTGAGGCAGTAAAGGAGGCTCTATACCTGAAGGCCCTACTGGTATAGAATGTGGATCTGTGCGTATCTTCAACGATAATCAAAGTGCACAACATCTGGTCAAAGGTTTTGGATTCCATCCTCGCACAAAACATATTGACGTGCGTCACCACTTCATTCAAGCGATGTATAAGAGTGGTGATATTTCCGTGGAGTATATGCCTACGAAACTAATGGCGGCAGATGTCCTAACGAAGGGTTTAAGTGGCAAGAAACATAATAATGAATGTATCATTTCGTTGGGAATTACCCGTATTTAAGATTGCAACTTTGTGGGGGTGTGTTCGATATTACCGCCCTCTGTTTGTATCAAAGTGGCAATCTGGCAACCCTAGATTATTAAGGAGATCTGGCAGCGCTTGTCGGAGTTGGCTTCGGTTCTTGGCAATGTACAGACGTGTAGCTAAGTTCTAATAAACGTACATATATATATATATTCGCAAACCAGAGTATTCCCCTTTCATTTATACATAGCTGCGCGACCAAAATCGCAGGGTCTCTCGGAATCATATTTTCCAACACTACTGTTTTTCTTCAAAATGGAGTAAGGTATGGTGTTCCTGACTGCACAATGAACAGACCATTTCATTAGTGCACACTTTATTGCTTGAATGGTTCAAGCATCTTATGCAAAGCTGCACTTTTTTTTGGCTATTTCATACCTTTCAGTAGATGTCAAACCTTTAAACTTATAGCACTTATACGCTTTGTGCCCGGCAATTTTGCAAATCGGACATTTATCTTCGACTTCCGCATAATTTAAAACAGTTTATAGCAGTTTTTTCTCTTCTTTGCTCATGGCACTTAGCGAGCAATATCTTTGCTCCAAGTATTCCATGACATTGGATAGCATTTGAATTTGCCTGGTTTTTCTAATCTGACTCTCATACAAATGTAGAGCCTCTCTGTCAAATTTCCTTAGTAGGAGTTGTGCGAATATTACGTCAACTTCATCGGACAAATTTGCTTTTATTTTAATTAAGTAAACTGACTCATTAACTATGTCAATCACTCCCTTTACATTTTTTGCGGATTCATTGTTGATCATCGGTAAATCAACGATCCGACTTAATTGTTCGGAAAATACCCTCCGATTATTTTCATATCGCTTGTTTAATAAATCCCAAGCGGCACTATAATTGACAGCTGAACCTGACAATAGATGGGCTACCATGCTCTTTGCTTCGCCCTTAAACGCGGATTTTAAATAATTGAATTTAAGAGTAAGACTTAGATCCTCTCTTTTTTTCAATCAGTTCCGCAAAGAATTCTACAAACAGTTCCCATTCTCTAGGTTCCCCAGAAAATGTGGGTACCTGTATTTTCGGCAACACCGGTAGTTCGCCTCCTACGGTAACATTCTCAGCTTTCAAATTTTTCTGATCGTTTATTTTCTCTTCTAGTGCTGACAAGATATTCTGAACATCGAACTCTATTTCTTCTATGACTTCTTTAAAGCGTGGCACATCTGTACCTTCTTGAACAAGAATTCTATTTTGTTAGTATACGTTTCGCCTGTTCTATTGTCTATCATACGTAAATCTTTGCTCACCATGTCCAAATATTGCTGGAGCTGACGGACCTTTCCTTGAAATTTTTCGTGGCTAACATTAGCGTTTTCATTACTAAAGGTCGCATTCCCGCGCGACTCTCCTTTGCTATCCTGAAACATTTCTGACCTATCTGCTTCTGTTTAAACTATCACCGACTTACTAGTGCCTGGTTTTTCCGACTCTCCTGTATCTATTATTTTGGCAACTATCTTTAAAACCTCTTCATGTACTTTATCTCTGTAGTACTGATGATCGAAATCCCCTGCTGGAGCAATTTCTCATGGTTAGGCATCCATCGGCTACTAATCACTTTTACTTCCTCAATCACCTTGTAAGTAATGTTTCTGGGATCTAGTGCTTCCAGCTGCCTTAACCTGGTATGCAACTCTACCTGCTTCTCTAACAATTTTGCAGTCTTATTAGTGAACATTTTTTCTTGTGCGAATATTAGGATATCGATATAAGTATATAATATTAAAAATAGATAGATGTACTTATAACTATCTTAATTTATATCTTATCTGATGATCCTGTTGTTGACACCGTTCGCCACTGTTGTCCGCCAAGTGGAGTTTGCCAAGTAGGTTTTGCCGATAGTCTGCTGCTGCTTGTCTGCCAATGGGTAGGGTTTGCCGATAGTTTGCTGTGTCGTTGCTCAGCTGCAGTTTTCCAGGGCCTATGGGCTCAGGCGGTACCGATGCCGGTCATCGCACCAGACTTTCTCGTATTGGCAGCCTCTTCTTTGCAACTATTTGTTATTCTGCTGCTGTTTGTAGTTGCCGACTTGCAACTAGATTTACACTTTTAACTTTAACTTTAACTTTTTTTTCGATATTAGGGCTTCGAATACGCCACACACCAATTCTGTAATTATTTTTTTTACCGCCGCCGAAATTACGCAGTTGCTCGACTAGCCAAACTGCCTTTATTTAACTCAGTCGCACACACTGTTTATTTATTAAGCAATATTTTGCTTTTTGTTTTTTATACTCTGTCTCTTACCACTGGTGGGGGAAAACTACAGAGATCCTTTTTTCGAAAGACCAAAATGAATCCGGCTCGAAGGACCAAAATGAATAGGGATTCCCGGAGAGAAGGAAAAAACCCAGTCTTCATTCGTTGAATTCAAAATATGAACTGATTTTATTTAAAAACTTTTAAACTCTAAGAAGCAACAATTGTCCTTAAGAATACTTTTTCGGGGGTTGAAAATTGTTTATATTTCATGTTCAGCGCTGGTTACTTGATACCACGCCGCTGTTATAATCTTAAGTGTTTTCGACAGAGGGTGGATGCATGTTTTGTTTGGTATTAAGCAATAATTGTCATATGAATTTTATGACTTACGTTTGTTTATGTTTCGTTTTGTATATCTCAGATAAACACGATGTTCATTCTTAAACATTCTGCAAAGGGCCGCCAAATGCGACGTTCTGGATTTTATTTTTATAGTTAGTTAGTTATCTTATGCAAATTGTTATTAATATTATCATTAGTAAGATAACTATTGTTAAAGAAGCATGACCAGTTACATGATGAATGTTCAACCTAGTCAATCTGATGTTCCTTTACGTTTGTCACTGACTTCTCATTCTTACCAATTCTGCCGTATGTATTACTGAGTTGGCTTCTACTGGTTTTTATAATATTTGGCATATTACCTAACGATTTCTGTTTCGGGATATCTACCCACTCCTGATGTGTGCTGACTTCTAGCCTTTTTATAAGCTGGAGAATTTAAAAAATAACTACCTTTACTTTTTGACTTGTTCAAAATGTGATCGCTCCACTTTTTATATATATCGCTGATTTCCAAAATTTGATTAGTTATTCTGGTTACCATTAAATGTTGTCCTTTTATAATCATTTTGCCATATCTGCCTTTTTGGTAGTATAGTTTCTGATAATTTGTTACCGGAATCTATTTTGATATTATTTTTTAGATAATCATGATCTAATTGATCCCTTGCCTTTTTAATATTCTTATTTTGTACTGGCTCTGGTATATATACTTTTTGTTCCCCAATTTTCACTTTACCTCCAATGTGAGGTGCTGCCGGGGGCCATAAATTTATTTTTTGAGTTTTAATGTTGCATTTCTTTGGAATTGTGTAGTTTTTATTTTGAAATTTACCTTTCTTCTCCAAACGTTGTTCAAAACCTGTGGCATTTATTGTTGTTGCCACTACAGATTTATTCTGATTTGATTTGGTGCATCCCGAGACGATCCAACCAAATTGAGTATTTTGGCCTAGCCATCAATCTTTGTAATTCCCCCTTTTAAGATCTGGCTATATACGTTTACTCCCATTATTATATCAACCCTACCAGGTTTATTAAAGGTAGGATCAGCTAGCATGTAAGTTTGCCATTTTGACATGTCCACGTTTGCTATTTCTAATGGAAGAGCTTTCATTAACTTTGGCAACACAATTGCCTCAACCTTTAGATGTCCTTTCCAAGGATTTCGCGTCTTTATATCTATTTTTACCTTATATTTTGATTTATTTGATTTTATTGAGGACACGCCACTTATTTCTGTATTGTTTAATTTTATGTAATTTTAATATTTGAGCGGCCTCTTCAGACAAAATGGTGCTCTGTGACCCAAAATCAATAAGGGCTCTTAGAGTCTTATATCCTCCATTTACATTTTTTACTTGTATTAAAGCTGTGGCCAACAGTGTTGGTTGTGCGGTTACACAAGTATTAACTCTCTCCTGTGTTTCTTCAAAATTAAGTAAGGTATGGTGGCCCTTGCTGCACAATGAGCATACCATTTCATTATGTGTTGTGCGAATATTACGTCAACTTCATCGGACAAATTTGCTTCTATTTTAATTAAGTGCACTGATTCATTAACTATGTCAATCACTCCCTTAACATTTTTTGCGGATGCATTGTTGATCATCGGTAAATCAACGATCCGACTTAATTGTTCGGAAAATACCCTCCGATTATTTTCATACTGCTTGGTTAACAGTTCCCAAGCAGCACTATAGTTATCAGCTGAACCTGACAATAGATGAGCTAACATGCTACTGGCTTCCCCCGTTAACGCGGATTTTAAATAATTGAACTTAAGAGCAAGACTTAAACCCTCTCTTTTTTCAATCAGTTCCGCAAAAATTTCTACAAACAGGTCCCATTCTCTAGGTTCTCCAGAAAACGTGGGTACCTGTGTTTTCGGCAAGACCGGTAGTTCGCCTCCTACGGTAACATTCTCAGCTTTCAAATTTTTCTGATCGTTTATTTTCTCTTCTAGTGCTGACAAGATATTCTGAACATCGAACTCTATTTCTTCTATGACTTCTTTAAAGCTTGGCACATCTGTACCTTCTTGAACAAGAATTCTATTTTGTTAGTATATGTTTCGCCTGTTCTATTGTCTATCATACGTAAATCTTTGCTCACCATGTCCAAATATTGCTGGAGCTGACGGACCTTTCCTTGAAATTTTTCCTGGCTAACATTAGCGTTTTCATTACTAAAGGTCGCATTCCCGCGCGACTCTCCTTTGCTATCCTGAAACATTTCTGACCTATCTGCTTCTGTTTAAACTAACACCGACTTACTAGTGCCTGGTTTTTCCGACTCTCCTGTATCTATTATTTTGGCAACTATCTTTAAAACCTCTTCATGTACTTTATCTCTGTAGTACTGATGATCGAAAACCCCTGCTGGAGCAATTTCTCATGGTTAGGCATCCATCGGCTACTAATCACTTTTACTTCCTCAATCACCTTGTAAGTAATGTTTCTGGGATCTAGTGCTTCCAACTGCCTTAACCTGGTATGCAACTCTACCTGCTTCTCTAACAATTTTGCAGTCTTATTAGTGAACATTTTTTCTTGTGCGAATATTAGGATATCGATATAAGTATATAATAATAAAAATAGACAGATGTACTTATAACTATCTTAATTTATATCTTATCTGATGATCCTGTTGTTGACACCGTTCGCCACTGTTGTCCGCCAAGTGGAGTTTGCCAAGTAGGTTTTGCCGATAGTCTGCTGCTGCTTGTCTGCCAATGGGTAGGGTTTGCCGATAGTTTGCTGTGTCGTTGCTCAGCTGCAGTTTTCCAGGGCCTATGGGCTCAGGCGATACCGATGCCGGTCATCGCACCAGATTTTCTCGTATTGGCAGCCTCTTCTTTGCAACTATTTGTTATTCTGCTGCTGTTTGTAGTTGCCGACTTGCAACTAGATTTACACTTTTAACTTTAACTTTAACTTTTTTTTCGATATTAGGGCTTCGAATACGCCACACACCAATTCTGTAATTATTTTTTTTACCGCCGCCGAAATTACGCAGTTGCTCGACTAGCCAAACTGCCTTTATTTAACTCAGTCACACACACTGTTTATTTATTAAGCAATATTTTGCTTTTTGTTTTTTATACTCTGGCTCTTACCACTGGTGGGGGAAAACTACAGAGATCCTTTTTTCGAAAGACCAAAATGAATCCGGCTCGAAGGACCAAAATGAATAGGGATTCCCGGAGAGAAGGAAAAAACCCAGTCTTCATTCGTTGAATTCAAAATATGAACTGATTTTATTTAAAAACTCTTAAACTCTAAGAAGCAACAATTGTCCTTTAAAATACTTTTTCTAATGCCCCCCACGTTTTCGGGGATTGAAAATTGTTTATATTTCATGCTCAGCGCTGGTTACTTGATACCACGCCGCTGTTATAATCTTAAGTGTTTTCGACAGAGTGTGGGTGCATGTTTTGTTTGGTATTAAGCAATAATTGTCTTATGAATTTTATGACTTACGTTTGTTTATGTTTCGTTTTGTATATCTCAGATAAACACGATGTTCATTCTTAAACATTCTGCAAAGGGCCGCCAAATGCGACGTTCTGGATTTTATTTTTATAGTTAGTTAGTTATCTTATGCAAATTGTTATTAATATTATCATTAGTAAGATTAGTAACTATTGTTAAAGAAGCATGACCAGTTACATGATGAATGTTCAACCTAGTCAATCTGATGTTCCTTTACGTTTGTCACTGACTTCTCATTCTTACCAATTCTGCCGTATGTATTACTGAGTTGGCTTCTACTGGTTTTTATAATATTTGGCATATTACCTAACGATTTCTGTTTCGGGATATCTACCCACTCCTGATGTGTGCTGACTTCTAGCCTTTTTATAAGCTGGAGAATTTAAAAAATAACTACCTTTACTTTTTGACTTGTTCAAAATGTGATCGCTCCACTTTTTATATATATCGCTGATTTCCAAAATTTGATTAGTTATTCTGGTTACCATTAAATGTTGTCCTTTTATAATCATTTTGCCATATCTGCCTTTTTGGTAGTATAGTTTCTGATAATTTGTTACCGGAATCTATTTTGATATTATTTTTTAGATAATCATGATCTAATTGATCCCTTGCCTTTTTAATATTCTTATTTTGTACTGGCTCTGGTATATATACTTTTTGTTCCCCAATTTTCACTTTACCTCCAATGTGAGGTGCTGCCGGGGGCCATAAATTTATTTTTTGAGTTTTAATGTTGCATTTCTTTGGAATTGTGTAGTTTTTATTTTGAAATTTACCTTTCTTCTCCAAACGTTGTTCAAAACCTGTGGCATTTATTGTTGTTGCCACTACAGATTTATTCTGATTTGATTTGGTGCATCCCGAGACGATCCAACCAAATTGAGTATTTTGGCCTAGCAGGCCATCAATCTTTATAATTCCCCCTTTTAAGATCTGGCTATATACGTTTACTCCCATTATTATATCAACCCTACCAGGTTTATTAAAGGTAGGATCAGCTAGCATGTAAGTTTGCCATTTTGACATGTCCACGATTGCTATTTCTAATGGAAGAGCTTTCATTAACTTTGGCAACACAATTGCCTCAACCTTTAGATGTCCTTTCCAAGGATTTCGCGTCTTTATATCTATTTTTACCTTATATTTTGATTTATTTGATTTTATTGAGGACACGCCACTTATTTCTGTATTGTTTAATTTTATGTAATTTTAATATTTGAGCGGCCTCTTCAGACAAAATGGTGCTCTGTGACCCAAAATCAATAGGGTCTCTTAGAGTCTTATATCCTCCATTTACATATTTTACTTGTATTAAAGCTGTGGCCAACAGTGTTGGTTGTGCGGTTACACAAGTATTAACTCTCTCCTGTGTTTCTTCAAGATTAAGTAAGGTATGGTGGCCCTTGCTGCACAATGAGCATACCATTTCATTAGTGCATTTCTTGTTGCTTGAATGCTTCAAGCATCGTGTACACAATTGCACTTTTTTGGCTATTTCCACCCTTTCTTTAGGTGTTAGCGCTTTAAGCTTATAGCACATCGGTGCGCTATGCCAGGGACCTTTGCACATCGGACAACTATCTTTAAACACCACTACCGACGTTTTTTGTAACTGTTTTTTCTCTTCCTTTCTCATGGCACTAAACGAGCAATATCTTTGCTCTAAGTATTCCATGACATCAGATAGCATCTGCCTGGTTTTCCTAATCTGACTCTCATACAGTTGCAGAACCTCTCTGTCAAATTTCCTTAGTAGGAGTTGTGCGAATATTACGTCAACTTCATCGGACAAATTTGTTTCTATTTTAATTAAGTGCACTGATTCATTAACTATGTCAATCACTCCCTTAACATTTTTTGCGGATGCATTGTTGATCATCGGTAAATCAACGATCCGACTTAATTGTTCGGAAAATACCCTCCGATTATTTTCATACTGCTTGGTTACCAGTTCCCAAGCAGCACTATAGTTATCAGCTGAACCTGACAATAGATGAGCTAACATGCTACTGGCTTCCCCCGTTAACGCGGATTTTAAATAATTGAACTTAAGAGCAAGACTTAAACCCTCTCTTTTTTCAATCAGTTCCGCAAAAATTTCTACAAACAGGTCCCATTCTCTAGGTTCTCCAGAAAACGTGGGTACCTGTATTTTCGGCAACACTGGTAGTTCGCCTCTTACGGTAACATTCTCAGCTTTCAAATTTTTCTGATCGTTTATTTTCTCTTCTACTGCTGACAAGATATTCTGAACGTCGAACTCTAGTTCTTCTATAACTTCTTTAAACGTTTCATTACATATAAGTTCCTCTGTATAAGCTTGGCACATCTGTACCTTCTTGAACAAGAATTTTTTTAATATACATTTCGCCTGTTCTATTGTCTATCATACGTAAATCTTTGCTCACCATGTCCAAATATTGCTGGAGCTGACGGACCTTTCCTTGAAATTTTTCCTGGCTAACATTAGCGTTTTCATTACTGGAGGTCGCATTCCCGCGCAACTCTCCTTTGCTATCCTCAAACATTTCTGACCTATCTGCTTCTGTTTCAACTAACACCGACTTACTAGTGCCTGGTTTTTCTGACTCTCCTGCAGCTATTATTTTGGCAACTATCTTTAACATTCCTTCATGTATTTTATCTGTGAAATACTGATGATCGAAATTCCCTTGCTGTAGGTAACCATCGATTCCTAATCTCTTTTACTTCCTCGATCACCTTGCTAGTTATGTTTCTGGGATCTAGTGCTTCTAACTGCCTTATCCTGGTATGCAACTCTACCTGCTCCCTAACAACTTTTAAGTTTTGTTAAGAAACATTTTGTATGGTGTATGTAAATATGTTTGACAATAAATTGATTTTCTTTTTTTATTTTCTTTTTATGTATTTTCTTATATGAATGTATTTTTGTATATATTTTTATATTATTATTGACCCTTCAACGGGCAATTTGCTTATAAATAAAATGAATTTTTTTTTTAATCAATTTTATATTTTTTTTTTACTTTCACTACTCGATCATCGCAGTGATTTCCTGTCTATTTGGCGTGTGGCTTTACGCGCCACACTCTAGACCGAGCAACGCAATTATTGCTCAGTTTAACAGAGTAACATATTTCTTTTTTGCAAACAATTTTAATTTATGATGTATTTGATTGTTGGGCGCTCTTTGTAGCGCTACCGGTCCTACTGCATTCCGGGTCTAGCTTGTCGCGCTAGACGGTGCCGGTGGTGGTCTTCGCACAGGCTGTTGGGGCGCCGATGCTGGCTTCTCAGATCTCTTGGCTCCGGGTCTAGCTTGTCGCGCTAGACGGTGCCGGTGCTGGTCTTCGCACAGGCTGTTGGGGCGCCGATGCTGGCTTCTCAGATCTCTTGGCTCCGGGTCTAGCTTGTCGCGCTAGACGGTGCCGGTGCTGGTCTTCGCGCAGGCTGTTGGGGCGCCGATGCTGGCTTCTCAGATCTCTTGGCTCCGGGTCTAGCTTGTCGCGCTAGACGGTGCCGGTGCTGGTCTTCGCACAGGCTGTTGGGGCGCCGATGCTGGTCCTCTTGACACAGGTGTACTCGCAATATGGCGAATATAATGGTCCAGGGCAGTCCGCCGGGCACTTCTTCTCTGGTGTGGTCTGGATTTTCTTCTTGGGATTGCTTTTTGGGATTCGTACGTATTAATTACTTTTATATTTTTAGGCGTAATTTCTGTAGAGGTTGAGCCTTTTTGCTTAAATTTTTGCTGAATCAGCTCGATGTTGTCTAGTTCAGCTTGCAATTTATTTGCCTTTGCCCAACTAATTGTTGTGTTGGTGGCAAACAGTAGCTTAAGGAGTTCGGCTTTCCTTTGTTTTAGCCGATTCTTAACTCCGCTACGTCTTGGCATTGCTCATCACCCCTACTCACTCAGATTTCATTTTTTTTCCAGACCATGTGTGTCCATTCCGCCATGTGATGATTCTACTTCTTTTTTTTTATCGTTGCTCAGCTGCTGTTGTCCAGGGCCTATGGTCTCAGGCGGTACCGGTGCCGGTCATCGCACCAGATTTTCTCGGATTAGCAGCCTCTTCTTTGCAACTATCTTGTTGCTCTGCTGCTGTTTGTAGTTGCCGACTTGCAACTACATACATATACACTTTTAACTTTAACTTGTTTTTCTTTTCGATATTAGGCCTTCGAATACGCCACACACCAATTCTGTAATTATTTTTTTTTACCGCCGCCGAAATTATTGCAATTGCTCGACTAGCCAAACTGCCTTTATTTAACTCGGTCGCACGCACTTTTTATTTTTTTCTTTATTTATTAAGCAATATTTTGCTTTTTTGTTTTATACTCTGTCTCTTACCACTGGTGGGGGAGAGCAGAGTTATTTTATTTTTTGCTACCTTTAGCTGATCTTAGCATTTACACTTGCATAAGAATTCAGACTTAAAGGCACTGATTCACCCTCTGAGTCTCTTACCACTGGTGGGGGAAAACTACAGAGTTCCTTTTTTTCGAAGGACCAAAATGAATCCGGCTCGAAGGACCAAAATGAATAGGGATATTCCGAAGCGAAAGAAAATAACCCAGTCTTCATTCGTTGAATTCAAAATGTGAACTGATTTTATTGGAAAAATTGTATATATAAATGAACTCTTGGAATCTAGGCTCGATACTCGAGGCGACAAATGTTCTTAAAAATGCTTATTCTAATGCCCCACGTCTTCGGGGTTGAAAATTTGTTTATATTTCATGCTTAGCGTTTGGCGACTTGATAATTCGTCGTTGTGGTCTTAAGAGTTAAGTGTCGACAGACTGCGGATGCATGTGTGTTTGGTTTTAAGCAATAATTGTCATATGAATTTTTTGACTTACTTTTGTTTATGTTTCGATTTGTATATTTCTTTGGTTAATCTGATTTGGTTAAGCCATTTCAGCTGACCACGATGTTTAATCTTAAACAAACAGTGATAAACATATGGATGTTTTTGTCGCAAATCGAATAGATGAGATTTGTGAAAAATCGGTAAGGTCAGAGTGGCACTGTCTATCAACAAAGAAAAACATCGCTGACGTCATAATGCATGACAACAAATCAGAGCATAACCTTCATTGGTGACTGACAAGACCCGAATTCCACAAAGACCCGAATTCGACCAAACAGGGGTCGTAATGGTACTTCAAGTGATGGAACACCCAATGGAAATACTCCCACAAAGAATTTCCGGATACAATTAATTGATTCGCAGTACTGCCTGGATTGAGAAATACACAAATAACTGAACGAAACGGTTAAAAGGTAATCGAACATTGAATGAGTTACGTGTCTACGAAATTGAATGGTTTGAAACTGTCTGGTGGAAGCTTGTACACCAATAACAGAAAGCCTCCTTCCAAATTGAGGTTGTCCAAATATTGTGTGTACCTGGATGACAAAGTCATAATGCGAGTGGATAGTAGAATAGAACGTAGATGAGGTATCGACATATACCAAAAGGCCAGTTGTTCTCGATAGCAAACATACCCTTACTCGGATGCTGACCAATAAAATTAATGTAGACCCACAACATGTTGATACACAGGTAGTAGTACATCAGTTCAGGAAGGCATGCCAAAATTAAATAGGATTATCAGATCGACCATCAACGCTTGTGTTTGGTGTAAACGCAAAAAAGCAAGACCACAAACACAAAAACGAGCTTTCTACCCGAAGAAAGGGTTTTCAATCACAAAAAACCATTAACAGCAAAATGCGTCGATTACTTTTGGCCATTTTACATCAAAGCAGAAAAGAGGAACCCGATCCTCAAAACACACCCGCAAGTGGTACGGAGTAATATTTACATGCCAAGCAATCAACGTGGAGATATTTTACTTCATAGACACCGATTCCCGCATAATGGCATCTTCGAACTGATACCTCAACGTGGATCTATACAAATCATCTGGTCAGACAATGGCACAAATTTTCGCGGAGCACACGAGAGTGTTACAAGAGGACCTAGAAGACCTGGATGAGTGCCGTGGAAGAGTATAAGGCAAGTATTAAAATAATTTGGAATTTCATTCCAGTAAATGCACCAAATTTCGGAAGCTGCTAGAGCGACTAGTAGTTTTAACAGTAAACGCATTCCCCAGCGATGAAACGTTGCAAACAATTTTTATGGAGGCAGAATATCTAGTCAACAGCAGACCATATATGTATATTGGAATCCGATGACCCCGACGACGAACTTGGCCTATGTCCAAACGATATTTGTATCCCGCAAAACTGCACTTTTCATGGCCCAGGCAATTTAACATTCAATACGCAGTATCAGATAGATTTTTTCAGGAAACGTTTCATTAAAGAATATTTCCCGGCACTTATACCAAAGGGAGAAATGGCAAACTTGGAGGTCGACGACATACTTGATATAAAAGACCGTGCTCAAAAAAAGAATTCCGCACCAGAGGCCGCTATTTCGATGCTTATTAGTATTAAGTTTCGATTATTTCAATGTTCTCAGATACGGTCATGCTTCGAAAAAGACCACGCCGACAACAAGCATGTAAATCATACTTTTAAGAAAATATCGTAATAAAGTTAAACGTCTGAAAATATAAATACTAAGTATGAAGTCTTCAAAAATTGCTTCTTTTCTTCTGATTAGAATGGCTACTAAATATTTTGTTAAGTCACATGTGTGACTATATATTCGTTGCCATATTCCGATTTGGGTAGTGGACCAGCTGTATCCACTATCTCTGTGTTGAAAACATTTACTGGTGTCTCGGTAAGGAATATTGGAGTTTTTGTATGTGTCGTTGTTTTAGACCTCTGACATTTTTGACATATTTTTCAGTTGTAGTGTCTTTTGATTTTCGCTAGCGTTCTTGTTATGCCACTATGATCTCCTTGCATTGGATCATCATGATATGTAGATAATATTTGTTGTTATCTTTTTTTTTTATTTTTATACCCATAAAAAAAGTTTATATTAATTTTGGTCAGAAGTGTGCAACGCATAGAAGGAAGCATCTCCGACCACATAAAGTATATATATTCTTGATCAGCACGACGAGACGAGTTCAAATAGCCATGTCCGTCCGTCCGTCCGTCTGGATCGATGGTCCGTCCGTCCGTCTGTCCGTCCGTCTGGATCGATGCAAACTAGGCCTAGACCGTTAGAGCTACAGAGCTGAAATTAGGCATTGCATGTAGGCTCGTATATACTGCAGGGTTTGTATATCTCAGATTCAGCCGGATCGGACCACTATATCATATAGCTCCCATACAAACGTCAAAGTCTTTGTGACTTTTCTGAATAACTTCGCTATTTTCTAAGCTATCGTCATTAATATTGGTGAGTTTATTGCACATATAAACAACTGTGTCAAATTTGATCAAGATCGGGTGACTATATCGTATACCTCCCATAGGACTTTTGTCAATAACTTCGTTAATTTTAATGCGATTGCTTTCAAAATAAACATTTGATAGTTAAATATACCTGTTAATGACTCTGCCGAATTTGGTAAAGATCGGGTAACTATATCATATAGCTCCCATAGAAACGATCGGATCGGCCGCTCTTTCGCAAACACTACACTTTTTGGATAAAACGTTTTTACACTTTGATGGTTATGGGTAAGGAAAGAATTAGCCCCGGCCCTCTGGTTTTTGTTTAAATTGGATCACAGGCTGGAGTAGTGCTACTCGTAATGATTTAAATAATTTATTGGCCATATATATTTAAAAGTATCTATTGAAATTGATTCATAGATATTTTGGCTCGGTGCCACTTTGAGTTGGCTGATTAAAAACACGGGCTGGCTATTCAAGCCTTTGAAAAAACTGACTTAAGTCGAGAATTCGATTGGAGTATAAATATCGCTGACTTCAATTCTTGCGACAACTTGGACCATATGAAGTCGTTAACATCAAGCGGAACAGCCGATACGTTATGAGAAAAGCTGCTCAGGTAGAAGGTCCCACAACAACGTCAACAAGTTCAGACTATTGAAATATTGTCGTCTGGGTCAGTCGACGAGGATCAGGATGACCGAATGTAAGGTGGCAATAACACATATACCAACTGTGTGGCATCCCTAAGGATGTGGCAGGCTTTGGGTCGGAGGTTGCCATGATGTTAAAAAAAAAGAGTCAGTAGCAGATGTCGTCAGTTGTCGGTCGGAGTTAAGTTGTCAGTCAAATTAATCTAAAACTATATGTAAACTTATTATAATAAAACTACCATTAATCTGCATATGTACATATAATAAAATTAGTACCATTTTGGACTAAACAAAAGACGCACATTTTCAGAAATATTGTCTGGACGTTGACGCGTACAATGCGAAGTACGTTCAAGTGGCCCATACGACACCAGGACATAGCCTGTTTCGAGCCCAAGCAGAGCGCTGTCCACCTCCCGCCCGACCGACCGTGAGGCGCAGCCGTATATCGGACGGCACGATCGCGTGGACAAATACAAGTATAACGGACAAACAATTAAAAATATGATTAACTACAGCTAATTACGAGCTAAATGTGCTAAAATAGAGATTTTCGGGATACAGAAGATTGTAACCAGAACATAGGACTCGAAAAGATTGATGCAAACAATAGTTAGAACTACAATGTTTTAAGGATAGAGGAATAAAATTTCTATTAGGTCTACGGGGTACAGATAGGTTTAACTGGTTCAATAGCTCAGGAGAGTCTATTTCACCTATTAAAAGTTTATGAATAAAGATAGCACCAAGCATTACTCTACGATTAATTAATGAAGGAAGATTGATTAAAAGAAGCCTACTGGAGTATCATGGCAAATTGACATTGCGATCCCAATTTAGACCGCGAAGAGCAAATAGCAGAAATTGCTTTTGAACAGATTCAATTTTACTTTGGTGCGTCTCATATTGAGGTGACCATATGCAAGATCCGTACTCTAAGATAGGACGGATTAATGAAGTATACAGAAATTTGGTTGTGTACGGATCGTCAAACTCTTTTGACCAAAATTTGAAATATGAAGTTTACAAGTTAATTTATGGTCCCTGAGAACACCCAATTTATTGATAACATCTAACCGCTCTAAGGCAGTGTCGTTACGATAATAAGTTGCTAAGTATGGAGTGCATCACAGAGTGCATAACTATAATAGGTTGGTTTTACACCAACTGTGAAGATCATTAAGATCCGATTGAAGCAGACAAGAGGACGATATGTCCTTAAATGTGACACTACTACTCCAGAAATCACTTGGATGGTCTTAGAAAATGAAGACTTAAAGCGGAGTTTTGTGTACGCTTAAAAGGATATTGAAGAATCCAATCTAGCAAAATGCTGGGGATGCCAAGTGCATTTAACTTATATAAAAGTAGAGTGTTATTAAGGCCTTGCTGAAGTCAGTATAAATGACATCAGTTTGCGCGGCAGTCTTAAACTCTTTGATTGAGTGAGATGTAAATTCTAATAGGTTAGTAGTTGTCGATCTACGTTTTTTAAACCCATGTTGGGATGACGAAATACAATAAGACGATTGCAGGTGATGAGGATAAGGAGGATTTGCTTGATAAATCGAAGAGGAATAATTTTTTTTTGAGTTATTATGGCAGACAATTTAATTGGAGGCTATAATTGGAGGCTTCGCACTTTTGCCCCTTTTTATGAAGAGGAATAATATATGATTCCTTCCAGATGGACGGGAAGGCGGAAGATGTAACGGACAGTGTAAACAACTTAAGTATTGGCTTACATAGGGCCTCTGCGCAAAGCCTTAATACGCTGCCTGGTATTCCATCAGGGCCAGGTCCATATATTGGTTTAACGGAACTAGGCACGCTAAGAACCGAACTTTCTTCAAACACAGGGTCTAAAATGCAATTAGACGATTGCAATTGATAAGGATAAGGAGGATTTCCTTGATAAATCGAACTTACTTACTTACTTTTCGAAAGACAAGTAAGACGGATGCACTGATGTCTTACGTTTTCCATTGACGAATTTATAAAATTGCTTAGGATCGCGAGAAAACCTTAATTTACATCTCTGAAGATAATCCTTATAGCATTGTGAATTCAGCACCATCAAATTTGGTCGAGCAACTACGTATAGGGAAAAATCCGATGCTTTACCGGATTTCTTAAATCTTTTATAGCATCTCGATTTTACGTTCTTCAAGTTACATAACTCACGTGAGAACCAAGGAGGTTTATCAGACCATCCTTGAGTCACACGCGGGACACAAACATCAAAGAACGACTCAATTATTTTATAGAAGACAGAAATGGCAGAGTCCATATCCATGCAAGTATACAGATTTACAGATATACAGGCATATTAAAGTCGCCAAAATGTATGTAACAGGCAGAAGGAAGCTTTTCCGACCCCATAAAGTATATATATTCTTGATCAGTATCAACAGCCGAGTTGATATAGCCATGTCCGTCAGTCCGCCCGTCCGTCTGTCCGTCCGTATGAACGCCTAGATCTCAGAGACTATAAGAGATAGAGCCACCAAATTTGGTATGTAGGCTTATGTAGTATGTAGAGTGATCGAGTTTATTTCAAAATTTTGCCACGCCCCTATCCGCCCACGCAATTCAAAAAAAACGTTTATCTCAAAAACTATTGCAGCTAGAGAGACCATATTTGGTATGTATATTTGCTTAGTAAATGCGCTCATTTTGTAATTATAAAGATTTTGCCACGCCCCTTTCTGCCCCCGCAATTCAAAAAAAAGTTTATTTCAAAAACTATTGTAGCTAGAGACACCGTATTTGGCATGTATATTTGCTTAGTAAATGCGCACATTTTGTATTTATAAAGATTTTGCCACGCCCCTTTCCGCCCCCAAAATTTGAAAAACTCGATTATCTCCCGTAATTTTTTACCTTGTGGAATCAAATTTGGCACACTTGAATTTGATACTAATACCCAGCAAAATCGGACAAAAAATAGCTAAGTTATGCATATAAACGTTTTTCCATAAGGCCGGAGTTGGGCGTTGGCGGGTGGTGGCGCTAGGGTGCTCAGATGCATGAGTCAGTGAGATACTAAGATATGCTTGTAAAAAGCATGTGAACAGAATTTTTTTGAAATAGGCAAAATGCATTTTGTATTACAAATTTGAAATATTTGTTTTACTGGTGTATGGTATACCTAAGTCGGCGAGACGACTTACTTACTTCATTTAAGTTTAGTAAAGTTTGTCTTGCCAAAACATCGGGTTGGAGGCATCGAATTATTATATCGAGGCATAAACCCAAAAGGAAGGTCAATGGTTACATCCAGAGTTGGATGAAAGTTGTCTTTAGGGATAACTAAGGGATCAGTCCTGGAAATATCACAGTTGGAAGAATCCAACACAAATACCAGATCTAGTGATCTGTTCCGACTATTCCGGACAGGATTTATTTGAGTTAGGGATAACTCAAACAGACCATCTATGAAACAGTGTGACGAGGAGGGCAACAGTAATAAGGAATCATATGAGAGGGTCCAGGCAATCTCAGGTAAATTAAAATCTCCCAGAACTACGAACAAGTCTTTGTCAGAGATATTAAGAGATATTTTAACACAAACAAATTCAATCTCCTGATTGGAAGACTGTACAATTTCAGACGAGAACGCCGAATCAACAGCGATCAAAACACCACCACGATTACGGATAGTCCGATCATGTCTACATATTAAATATTTTGAGGGGAGAATTGAAGCATCGGCAATATCAGGCTTCAGCCAAGTCTCAGTAAAGGCAAGAATATGAAAGTCAAAAGCTAAACTATCTACATAGAGTCTAGAGAGTTTAGACTTTAGTCCCCGTACGTTCTGATAGGCCAGAGTTAGGGACGAAATTAGTTTTTTGACTCGCCAACAGGTGCAGACGAGCCGGAAGGAACGTTATTCACAGAAGCAGGTAGCAGGCTAATCGGAGGCCGATTCTTCTTTTTGAAGTGAAAACTTCTTTAGAATCGTTGGGAGTGATTTGAGACTCGATGAAACGAAAAAAGCGACACTAAAAAGAGACATACATATAGATCTTATAGTATATAGCCTGCGAGAGAATGAGATAGAACAGAGTTATATAGCGTTCCTTATTTGTGTTTGCTCAATCCTTTTCGGTAGCCGAAGTGTTTCGGCGACGATATTGGATAGTTCGGGCACCGTCGGCTGGTCTTTGCTTGTCGACGCCGGCAGAATTTAATTCTGCCGACGCACAGTGGGGCCTTCTGGCATTTAGCATTGCAAAAATCATAGCGTCTAAACCAATAAAGCGATTTCAAAAAAAAAAGCATATTATAAAGAATACCTTAAGCTTCAAAATGAATGTTTGTCAAAAGTGCTGGGTGTTCGTGGTGCTGTAATATTCAAGGTCAAAGTCAGAAAATATTTCCAAGCTTGTTTTTCCTATAAAAATGGATCGAAACCCGGTTTTTTCAATCACAAATGGAATTTATCATTGTTTTAGACGACTATGTAATGATTTTCTTCAAAATAATTTTCAATATTTACATCAATATCTAATAAACTCAACATTTCGGGACTATAGTTGCTATTTCCTTTCGTGATCGCACGTGTCTCAGATGCAATAAGTGGGTCCGAAGAGGCTGCTAGCATGTTAAAAAGGTCGTCATTTTGTCTAATTGTAAGATGAGAAGTTTTTAATGTATTAGTACATATATCTGAACCTATTGTAGTCCTTGTTTTTACATTCCTGTGCTTCTTCGGATAGCTCTCCAATTGGTAAACACTGATATTCTATTAAATCCTTTCCGTGAGCCAAAATCCTATGTACCGTTGGCGTAAGTTTTTTTTTGCGGATACAATTCAGTCAAAAGTTGAGCAGTCTTTGAAGTATATTCGGCAAATTTTTCACCAATTACCATTTCCTTGCCATTTATAACATTCAAGATAACAGCCAACCTTTCAATGATCTTGACTAACACCTGTTATAAATGATGTCACTTCATCATTTTCAAAAAATCTCCTTCAAGTATTTCCATCATCCGTATCCGTATCCGTACTTTGGGCAGTCAACTTTCAATCCCAGCTTCCGAGAGAATTCAGGTTGTATAATCTCCTTCCTGCTCTCAATATCCTCACGATACTTCCCAAGCCAAACTTCATTTTTTTCACGAAATTTGCCTGATTTTTGCCGATATATTGTGTATATTTAATTTTTACCTTAAGCTCCTTATTAGCGTTTTCGAATGAAACGCTCATCTCGTTTAGAAATCCCATTTCAAAATCATTTACTTAAATGACTCACACTCGTGGAAAACTTTCAAAATTCTTTCATTCTTTAACCACATTTTTGCACAAATAAATAAAACTGTCTTGAATTATATTGACAAATACTATTCAGTCCTGAGTTAAATTGTTTCCACTTATGAAGTTAAAAATAAACTGTCGTAAACGAGAGGAATAATTAGTTCTTTTTGTTATATTTTTTGAATTAACTAGGTAGAACGAAAAATCGGTATTACCCTTTTTGTATTAAATAGGTAAACAACTTAATATTTACATCCAATTAGGTAAACGGAAATAAAAACGACCAACCCACAAATAGGACAAACTTTTCATCAACTTAAATAACATTTACCTGTCTTGTCATTTTTTCCAAAGCAGGTAATTAGCAATTTTTCATTGTAGAAAGGCATATATGTAAACAGGTAGTATTTGAAAAACAGCATTATGCAATGTTATCATTTAAATACAAAGAAGCTGCAGGCCAATACGCATGCGCTCTTCTTCTTCCCTATACCTGCAGCGCATTTTTTAGGCGAGGTTGCCGTAGTTTTATGGCTTACGCATCGCTGTCGCACCTCTCTGCATATTGGGACTATATACATCTGATAGGTAAATATTTCACCTACCTAGTGTATGTAGTTCGGTAGTGATACTAGGTGATACTTGTTAGTTGTATTCCACCAAAGGTAAAAAAACGCCAATATTTAGAGTATTTTTTAAACGTTTCTAGTTCAATAACTATTTAAGTAATTATTAAAATTTATGAAACATGCTATTAACAAAGAACATACTTTTCAGATAAAACCAAAAAATCCAAGATCGATTGTTGAAGTCGCCCAATATTCAGTTTTAAAGTTGCGACTTTTTTTAAAAATTATCGTTTTTTCCTTTTCACTAAAAATGTCTCAACTTTGGGCGCCTCTATTTTTATAATTTTTCGGATTCATAATCTCTGAAGTATTTCCTATCGATTGCATATATCATTTTTGCCAAACGCGATCATGAAAAAACGTATTTTTGCAATGCTATCCGAGCAGAGGCCCAACTGTGCGACGCCGGTATAGTCGACCGATGCGGCGACATTGTCGACCGGGGACATTTGGTACTGCAGGCAATTATTATACAAAATATACATACATATAAAGGTACAGATGATATATGTATTTATGTACAATGTACATATATATGCATATGTACATACATATGTATTTATATGTTTGTGCACACTTGGCCTTGAAAACGCGTGCAAACTTGGCCTTGAAAACGCATGCTTAAACACATATGTATATGTATGTATGTATGTACATTTTCGGCCAGCAAGTGTGCATGCATATACATATGTTTACATAAGTACGCTTTTGTATACATATATATGTATATTTTTTTTTTTTATTTTTTAAACATATTTAAATTCATACATACGTATATATACGAATTATTTGGTTTATTTATTACTTTTATTTATTATTATTTTTTCTCCCCACTCTTGGCTACGAAGCGTTATATGTTGATATACGTATATGTATGTGTGTGGCTGCGTACTGCTGAGCCACGCTAGTAGAGTGAGTATTGTAGTATGTATACTACACTGCCTAATACTTGCTTTAGTGTTAGTTCAAGCGTCATACGTATGTATGTTTGGCATTATGGCATTATGTATAGCTATACTACACTACCTAATACTTGCTTAGACCAAGCGTCCTACGAATGTTTGTGTGTATGTTAGTACGTCTGTGTAATACACGCGTTACGACGCTCATAATAGCAACCGCGTGTGCTGTATTGCGTCCGTATTTTTATATTCGTAAATATTTTCATTTTTAAATATTTGCCGCAATTATGCCGAAAAATAATGCAGAAAAGTGTCGTGAATGTCGACAGAAAAAAAAAAAAAAACAACAATTGACTCGGTATTTCAAAGATATGTTGACAACATCGAAACTAAAGCATTTGTATCATATTTTAGCTATCATAAGCCACTCGTATCATTTGTTGAAATTGAAAACATTGAGGATGAATAATAATAAAATTAAGAAAATAAAATATGACCTTTATAGCAATACTATAATGAACCTATAATTATCCCGCTCCTAATGCTGCTTTCGTCTCATTCTCTCTCAGTTTGTTTTACGGAAGGTTTCACTTCTATCGTGTCTAACCGTTAGACGCACTTTTTTTTATTTTATACTCTTCTACAATGAGGTGTTCCAGCCAAAAGTCTTTATAACGTATTTGCCCAAAAAGATCTGGGGAGACACTTATTTTAATGGACAAAATGTCCCGAGTATATAAAAAACGGAACTTTTCCACAGCAATGTTTGGTGCTTGAACTTTGCCCTGAATGTAGGCTATGACTTCTTCAGAAGTAGTATTGGGATCAAGCCGCGAAATAAAAATTTGCTTTTTGGGTGGAACTACAACAAGGGAACTAGAAGTGTCAGGCACAGCAGTAGCAGCAGCAGCAGATGCAGCAGCAGCTGAAGCAGCCAACATTTTACTAGCTCCTCTTGTAACTACTTTATGGGCAATATTCCTGGAAACGGATGTTTGCCCGGACGGTTCGGAAACTACAACCGATATCGTGTTGGTAGGTGGGATACTGTCTCCAGGGGAAATGGGAAGAGACTCCACACCTTCCAAAGCCGGACTCCTAAACGATATCAGCTGCTGTGCAATTGGTGACATAGGGTCATTGTCGGAAGCCGGAACTGGTAGAGAACGATGTGCCGACAGACTGAGGGACGCGCCCTGAAACCTGGCCCTCTTTCGGGTCGGAGATTCAATCAAAAGTTTAGAACTTCTGAATTGAACCTCCATCGCCAAAATCTCTTCTTGGAGCTTATGAACGCCAGCTGACAGGGTTTTAAACGCATCCCCAGTCCGTTTCATAAAACTACGCATCTCGAGCTCCAGGCCACGACACGAATCACAGTCCCATTTAAGGCCGCCACCCTGTGCAATACTATCCCGCACCTTGACTGTATAACCAGCACATTTAAAGTACATTACATTGTCACACAGCCAACAGTAAAGAAAGTCTTCACTGGTCTTGCTGGGATTATTGCAATTATATTTGCAACAGACAGACATTATTAAATAATTGATTTATCACACACAAATTATAAATCAATATGTAAACAAAAAGGGAAAAATGTTAAGAAAAATGTTATACAAACCAAAGTAAAAGCTAACTGCAATATACAAATTAGAAAGAGAAGAAAAAAAGAGAATAGTTATTTTTTTTTTTGTATAACAACACACAACAACAAAAACTTGTCACAAGCGAATAGAGAGCACCAACACCACACAAACAAAAACAAACTATGAACTGTAAATTGAGAGCGCGGGTGGGAGCAAAAAATAGAACGAAATCAGAAACTAAGCAGCGCAACAACAAAATTATATTTGCGTTTGTTAAAGTTTTGATTTTAATAAATATAAATGTAAATAAATTTAACACAAACTTCACGATGAGTATAACGTGTTATTAAAAATTGATAAAACAATGAATTTAAATTAAATATTATAGATTAACTTCACAAAAGAACGATAGACAGTAATTAAGCGAGAGCGCAAAAAAAAAACACGACCGACTTCGATGAGTGACAATATGACAATGAGCAAAATAGTAAAATAAGGGCATTTTAAGCTGTTCATAAAAATAGCAGTGATATCTAAGAATTAAAATCTGTCGATTCAAAATTATTTGAAACATCAAATTCAGGTCATCTTTGGTTCTTAGAACCTAATACTTAGCCTCGAACCAATTATTGACAATAGGGGGTTTTCACCTGGTCCGCACCGAATCCATCAATGCTGAACTGGGATCTGTTGCCATGTTTCTAGGATAACTTCTCAATGTTAAGCTTTATTGAACGGTTTTTGCTTTGTGACGCTTCTCTGAATGTTTCCCTATATATTTTTAATGGGTTACCCATCCGTCGGCGGAGATGGCCCTTACACTACATCCATTCCTTCGAATTGAAAACACCCTTTTCGAGCTTGTTCCTATGTTTTGGGTCATTGGACAGCTGATATGCTCATTTTATGGACATATTTATTATGATTTAGGAGAGCTAAACCTTCTTTATGATGTTCATATAGATATTTCGATTCATATTCCTATGAATCTTATGAATTGGATCAAGTCGTTTATATGAGAAACAAGCCCAAATCATGTCATATTGCTAATCCGTTTTAACGGGTCCTTTGGGTGGTATTCCGTATATTCTGGGCAACGTACATACTGTTTAGACCCTGCACCACGAAACAAGACTACTTTGCGGACATCTGGCCCGAGAATATTACGCAACTTTGCTACATGAAAATTCATATGGAATTTTTCTGAAAATACAAACGTACTTTACAGGCTTCCTTTGACTTCGAGATATTAACTCTTATTTTAGGGGTCTACGCCGACAATTGACAGTCCTTACCGACATGTTTAGATCATGTTTGACGAAACTAGAAGATGGAAACTGCTTGAATCTGCTGTATATAACAATGTGCCAGTCATCTGAAGCCTTTTTTGCACGTTTTACGCCACGTTTTTCGGTTCTTTTTTTGTTGGAAGTCTAGTGCAGCAGAGAAGATCTTTGCAGAACACCCAACTAAAGTTTTGGTTTTTGTTTAAAGTTTTACCATGATTTTGAAGGTTATGGTGCCACTTCGTCTTCTCAGCATACAAATGCGTTCCTCTTGTGACCAACATAAAAATTTTAGCGTTTGTTTGTTTTTTTTTTTTTTTAACGTTTAATATATATTTCTTGAATATACTCTTAAATTAGAGCCCAACAACAAGTTTGAGATATTTTTCTTAATCTAGTACTTAAGATATATCCAGGGGATATTGCAGGCGGCCCTAAACATTTATTATTGGGTTGGTCTGTCATTTCTTTTAAGACGAGTTCTATTTTTAGTTCGCGTTCGCGTTCCTCTACCACCTTGAGATGTTCCTCTAATTTCGCAGAGCCTTGTATTGGGCATTTGGATCTGCTGAGGATTGCCGTGTCATCGGCAAAAGTGGACGTTGTAAGTCCTAAACTCGTTGGTAAGTCTGCAGTGTACAGCAGGTAGAGCAATGGGCCGAGTACACTGCCTTGCGGTACACCAGCTTCGATTTCAAAGTCAGCCGAGACGGAGCCATTACATCTTACAGCGAATTTATTATTGTAAAGGTAAGATTCCATGAGTTTCGTCAGAGATGAGTTTAGACGAATCTGCAGGACCTTTTCAAAAAGCTTCGAAAGACATGGCAGCAAACTAATTGGCCTATAGGATGATGGTTGGGTTTTGTCCTTTCCCACTTTAGGAATCATGATGAAAGTGGACCTTTTCCATGCTCTTGGCGTTAAACATTTTGCAGATGTATTGTATGGCGATGGTAGGTAGTTCTAGGATCATTTTCGGTGTGATTAGGTCATGTTCGGCTTTATGTGGTTTTCAATACCTGCAGTGATCTCATCCGATTGGAGTTCCGAGTACTCACTATCCGTTAATGTGCTCGAAGGGGGAAGTACAAATGAGTTTGATGTTGGATTTGGCTGGAGAACCATTTTAAGATGTGTGGCAAATACGGATGCCCTCTCTTCGTCACTGCGGGCCCATCCACCGGTTGGACCCCTTGGTGAAACTGTCTCTGTAGGAGCGCTTGAAGTTGGGTGGGCTTTCCACAGAGGATGTTTAGTGCTGGATGGACTGAGCTTTTTTATGTATTTCCTTTGAGCCCAGATTTCCTCTTGTCTTAACTCCTTGGAGAGGTTGCGGCTGGCATGCCTTAGGCGAAGTTTTGCTGCTGGTGATCGAGTAATCTGCCATTCTCTTCTTAGACGTCGTTTTTCCGTTACTAATTGTTCTATCCGCCGGTTCGTAGGCCTGACAGCAGGTTTAGCGTAAGTAGAGGCATGTGGAGTAGATACTCTTGCTGCAGCTCCCAGCATCGACTCAAGTGCAGAGACGCACATGTCAATGTCCTCTGCAGCGTCCAGTTTGGGCGAACAGTCGATGTGGGCACTCATGAACATTTTAAATTTTAGCCAATTTGTTTTGTTGTTTGTAAGCATATATGGGCGATCAAGTACTTGATGTCTTGTTAACAGTGTGAATAGCACTGGAGAGTGATCGGAGGTTAAATCTAGCAGTGTTTCCGCAGTGATCCGATTAATAGTAGAACATAATTATCTAAATAATTATGCTTAATCCTAGCAGAAATTTACACTTTATTTACTTTTTTCGCAATTATACGAAAAACCGCAATTTTTTATCAACAGCAAAATTTGTGGGCACAAAATTGTAAAAAACTACCAAAAAATTAAAGCAATTTTTCCATTTTACAAAAACAAAGCCAAAAAACTGAATCTATAAGGAGTATGCGAAATTTTTTAGAATCTCTGTTAGCATCTACTGCGCTGCTATTATTTTGAAAACCTATTAAAAATAGTACATTTTGCGAGCCAAAAGTAATGATCACACAGTGGACGGTGCTGTATGAAAATGGCGGCCAAAATTCTTCGCATGGAAATTTCAATATAAATTTCTGAAATTTGCTTAAATAGTAGGGGAGAGGGCCCAGTTGTGACTTAGGCCCAGCTGTGACATTTTCAAATATTTTTGAAATGCGGTATTGAATGAGTTTGAGCCCTGTAAATCATGTTTGTTAGACGTTCTTCAGTTTTTGGACAGACCCCAACATTAATAATTGTGAAATTAACAGTAAAAAGATGAGTATAATGCATAAAGATTTTATTTGCCGTATATTTCGTGATTCTATAAAAATGTATGTGATTATGTAGTGTCTATAAAAAATATACATATAAACTTTAAACTATAAAAAGGCCCGGTTATGACTCAGCTGGGGTGCCCAGTTATGTCCCATTTTTTTTTTTTGCACTCGGATTATATAAAATTGTCAAATTCCAACATTTTTGTTGTTGCTTAACAACAAGGAAAGGAAATTTACATATTGAGACCAGCTTGTCCGAGAATATTCTGAAAGATCTGAATCGGGAATCTTTCATTTGGTAATACACTGATTAAGTAACGTTTGGGAATTAAATGATTTTACATAGTTTTAGTCAATGTTCATGTAATCGAACCACTGTATATTTTCAACACCGAAGAAATCAACAACAAAGCGAGCAACACCATCACGGCAGCGCGTCAAACCAACATCACCATCATCTGATGAAGAAACAGATTTCTGCATCATTTGCCTAAAGCTGTTGCCGAAGAAATTGACCGCTGCCAACTCTATCCATTGAAATGTATGCAAGCGTCCATTTCATTCAAAGTGCGCTAACATGCAAGCAAGTTATTTTACATGCAAAAACTGCGAAAGTGACATGAACGACGAGGAATAAAAATCGTTGTCATTTATGACCATTGGAGTCCATTTTCTTTTGAGTTTTTCATTGTTTTTACCATTGAAGGCCCACATAATAAATAAACCATAAAATTACAACAATTGGTGTGACATTCCTTTCATATGTTCTTATTTTCAGTGAATTTCTTAAGGTGAGTCAAACCTGGGACACTTTTTATTCGGCCTAAAAAAAAGTTATCCAAATTAAATCTGTTCCAAAATTTTTTGAGTAACTCAAATAAACATACATTCTTTGGAAAAAAGTTGCGTTTGGTTAATATTTAAATGTTAAACTTCTTAATTTTTAATTTTCCGGAACTGAAGAAAAATTTTCGAGGTTTTTCAAAACCCGGGTCATAACTAGGCCCTCTCCCCTACTTACAAATTATAAACCAAACGGTTATCATGCTGTTACAAGTTCGGGACCCTACGAAGCTATTAAATGAGGAAGAATTATGAATAAAACTTAAAGTGGAAAGTAACATGTTTTTCTAATTTATTATAAGAAACTGTTAAAAAAAAAACATTTCAATTTAATTAAATTTTACTAAACAACTTCAAATGAAAGTGAAAACAATAATGGAGTCGGTACATTTTGATGTCCTTATTCCTGGTTTCAACAGCTTCTTCGCAGAGCTCTCTAATAGATAGTAATGCATTTGCTATGACATCAGGTGCGTGAACTAATATTTTGTGGACTGACGGGGGCAGGTAATACCAACTATATTTTTGTGTCAGTTGTCCAAGGCTTGCAATAACGTAGCACAATTTTCAATAAGACTTTCGTCAATGCCTGTTATTTCGGCAGAGAAAATTGCATTATTAAAAAACGTTCTGGCCGAATTTCCGACATACATCCAGTTTGTGTAGAGGAGATAATCCAAATTCAAAATGTTCCTTTTCGATTTTTTTTTGGAAACATTTATCTATATCGTTCATCTCCGTGGGTTTCGCTTCGCAAATGTAGCATTTTTCCGAGGAGGTTTGCGTTAATGCATTGCAAACTTTTTCATCAACTATTGTGAGTTGCAAGATATGTTTCACATGAATTGTTCGATTAGTTCATGTTTTATATTTGGTTGGGATCAGCTCTTGAATTTTACTTTTAAAATATTTTTCTTCTTCGACAGTCAACTCAACAGAATCTTTTTTTAAATTGAAATCTAATAGGACGACAGTAACGGGTAGAGGAACGAAGTAATTAAGGAAAGTCACTGTTCGTGGCTTTACCGTTTATATGGGAGCTATATGATATAGTGGTCCGATCCGGTTGAATCCGAGATATACAACCTGTGCACTATATACAAGCCTACATGCAAAATTTCAGCTCTGTAGCTCTGATCCAGACGGACGGACGGACGGACATGGCTATTTGAACTCGTTTCGTCATGCTGATCAAGAATATACTTTATATAGTCGGAGATGCTTCCTTCTATGCGTTGCACACTTTTGACCAAAATTAATAATAATAAGAATTATTATATTAATTATCAATAACTTCGTTATTTTCTCAGCTATTGTCATGAATTTAGTATTCGTGATAGCATGCTAAAAGTGCCGCATTGCTCTAGGTTGATTATAAGATTGTCGCAAAAATTAAAAATTAAAATCTGACTAGACACACCCAAAATATACCTATACCTATATACCTATACCTATACAGCTTTGTCCAAAAAAAAAATAGCAGCGCCCTTAAGCTTTGACTTTAAAGTTGATAAATCATATTAAAAGGACCCACAAACTCACCAATATTTTTTAAATTTATAATCTATATTTAATCATAATAAAATTACTACCATTTTGGACTGAACAATAAGTCCACCACTTTCAGAAATAAGCAAGATAGATAAATAAGGGCATTTTGAGCTGTTTATAAAAATAGCAGTGACAACTATGAATTTAAATCTGTCTATTCCAAATTATTTAAAACTTCAAATTCACCTTTAGATCTTAGAACTTAATACCTAGCCTTAACCAATTATTATGTCCACATAGATATTTCTATTCATATTCCCATGAATCTTATGAATTGGACCAAGTCGAGAATATTACGCTACTTTGTTAAAATACAAACGTGCTTTACAGGCTGCGAAGTAAGGAGTGGGACTTTCCTTCGACTTCGCGATATTAGCTCTTGTTCTATAAGTCTACGCCGACAAGTGACACACCTTACCGAAATGCAAACTTATTGAATCTGCTGTATATAAAACCAGAGGGCCGGGGCTAACTTCGACCGCGTCAAAGTTTGTATACCCTTGCAAGTTTGTTAGTAACTCTTTTATCTAAACTAACTGTTTTATCTAAAAAGGGTAATGTTTGCGAAAGAACAGCCTTCAATCTTAGCATAAGATATAACGAACTTTCTGATGATATAGTTACCCGATCTTTACCAAATTCGGCACAGTCATTAACAGATATATTAAACTGACAAATGTTAAATTTGAAAGCAATCGCATCAAAAGTAACGAAGTTATTGACAAAAGTCACTGTTTTTGACCGATCGTTCCTATTGGAGCTATATGATATAGTCACCCGATCTTGATCAAATTTGGCACAGTGGTTTAAAGTTACAATAAACTTACTTATATTAAATTTCACGACAATAGCTTAAAAAGTGACGAAGTTATTGAGAAAAGTCACTGTTCGTGACTTTGCCGTTTGTATGGGAGCTATATGATATAGTGGTCCGATCCGACTGAATCCGAGATATACAAACCCTGCAGTATATACAAGCCTACGTGCCTCGCATCGATCCAGACGGACGGACGGACGGACGGACGGACGGACGGACGGACATGGTTATTTGAACTCGTCTCGTCGTGCTGATCAAGAATATATATACTTTATATGGTCGGAGATGCTTCCTTCTATGCGTTGCACACTTCTGACCAAAATTAATATACCCTTTTTGCAAGGGTATAAATATGTCAGTCATCTGAAGCCGCTTTTCCAGGTTTCACGTCCCTTTCTTCGAATTTTTTGCCAGTCTAGGACAGCAGAGACCCTCTTTGCAGAACATCCAACTAAAATTTTGATTTTTTCTTAAGTTTAGTTGATGCAAATAATATTAAACCATAATAATCTAGTTAGTTACACTTACTAATGACAATTTTTAAAATTTTTTATTCGCTTTCTTCGCAACTTAACGAAACACTGCTATTTTAGTGAACAGCCTAATTTGTCGGGATAAGCACAAAAATGTGAAAACCATTCAAAAATGAGTAAAATGAACAGTAGTTATTTGGTTTTCCTATACCTATTCTACCATTTTGCAAAATCAAAGTCAAAAAACTATATCTATAAAAAGCAATATGTGAAAAATTTTGAAATCTTTGTTAACATATACTGTTATTCCTCCTCCTGTTATTTAAGGTTTTTTAAATGTTTCGGCTTCCAACATCAGTAGTTGGATTTCATTAGCCTTTGGAATTCTTCGAGCTACACAGACTTCCACTTGTCCTTAAAGCCTCTTCATTTCGGCTTAACTTAATTAGCTAAAAATATTCATAAAATTAATTTTAAAATAAACTGCGCCACCCAAAAAGTATTCCAGTTCTTTTTTGTTCTTTGGTCCATAAAAATTGGTTCATTAAAAATACAATAAATTGCTACATTTTTTTTTGGACCCTGTTATTTTACTTCCACTTTTATAGTTTATTTACTAATTTAATTTCCACTTGTTTCGTTCAGAAAAATTTCCATTAACTGCGCCCAAAGACTGTGATTTTTTTGAGAGTTTAGATACTTCTAAATAAAATCGGGGGAAGTTTTGTATAGCCAGATATACCGATACTAAATATAACCCTATGACAATAGTAAGGAAAAAATGAAAAACAGCCGGTTTAATGCGATACACGTTCATGTTTACATCGTTTCCACTATAAAACAGGAAATCTGGTTCTCGGACATCAGCTTTATCATATATAATCTTCACATTTTTCAGATATTTGTTAAAACCATCCTTAATGTGGATATTTTCCAATATTGACTTAACTTCAAGGTAAGACATAACAGATTGATCATTTATTTCCTGAAAACACAACAGTTATCAGCAAGGAAAAATAAATAAATTGTATATACTTACTAAGTAACCGGTGAAAATATTAGGTAACTGATCCAATTTGTATATATAAGCAGCTAAGGCCTCTGAATTTATTTTGGAAGCTACCATTATTTCAGTAATTATACGTGATTTATCGTCCTTAAATATAGAAGTTCGGATGGGGTTTTTAATGGTTTTTTCAGACGACAACGTAAAGGCGGGATAGCGTTTCATGCTAAAACGTTCGTGCTCCCATGCTAGTTTTTATTCAGCCAAATGAATTTTTTTATGCACGCCTTCGACTGCTAAATTTTTTCCATGTTGATCTGCGGCCATTTTTAAAAGTTTGAAATATTGACTTATCGAAGATTTTTCTTTGGGGGGTTTGGAAACATGCATAAAAAGGACATCTTTTTCATTGTGTGTTAAGCTTTGATTGATCGTATCCTAACACATCACGTATTCTACACCCTGTAATATAAAATGAAAATATAAAATAAAATATAAAATATATACATATGTATATATAATTTTTTTATTCATTTAGGGACAATATATTCAAAAAATTGACTGCAAAAGGTGGAGTTTTAAAGTGTGTGTGTGTCGAGAATGAGATGCGGACATTTATGAGGACTAGAGATACTCAGTTTTAAAGACGCAAATAGATCGCGATGCCTGTTTTGAACGAAGACTTCTCGGTCTTCTCTTTTTTATAGGCTAGACTCTATGCGAACGAATATTAGTGACCCAAATATTGAGGTGAAAGAGTTTAGATTTTCATACATCGTACGGCACGAATCACGTGAACAAAAACACAATAGAAAAAACAGACAAAGAATAATCTATCCATGAACTAAATAGGAAAGGATAGATGTTTTAAGTATAGTACTAAAAGATTCTGAGCAGATTACAGGGAATAGAAGGTTGTGATTGGAGCAGAGGACCCTAAAAGGCTCATGCATGGCATAGAAGAACAATGACTAATGGTTAAAGGTATAATAGGATGTCTACTCCCCGTCTACATGGTACCGACAGATTAACCTGAGCCAATAACTCAGGCGAGTCAATATCACCATTTAGGAGCTTGTATTAAGGAAGGAAGGTTAATCAAAAGAAGTACTCTAGAATACAACGGCAAATTGACATTGCGATCCCAGCTTAAACCACGATTAGCAAATAGCAAAAACTGCTATTGAGTGGCTTCAAGTCTAGTCTGGTGCAACTTATATTAAGGTGACCAAATGGAAGATCCACACTCTAAAATAGGACGGACAAGCGAAGTAAAAAGAACTTAAGGTGTATAAAGATTGTCAAATTCTTGTATTGTTGTACATCTACGTTTCGCAAACCCATGTAGGGATAGCAAAATAATGGAGCTGGAAAAATGTTGGAATTACTAAGTTATGATTTTCTCAAAAGCTTTCGGAATAGCGGACAATTTGGAAGTACCGCTATCGGACTTTTTTGCCATTTTTAAGCAGAGGAATAATATACGACTTTTTCCAACGTACATTCTGTTTAGACCCTGCACCACCAAACAAGACTACTTTGCGGACATCTGGCCCGAGAATATTACGCTACTTTGCAATATGAAGATTCGTAGGGAATTTTTCTGAAAATACAAACGTACTTTAGAGGCTTCCTTCGACTTCGAGATATTAACTCTTAGGGGTCCACGCCGACAATTGACAGTCCTTACCGACATGTTTAGATCATGTTTGACGAAACTAGAAGATGGAAACTGCTTGAATCTGCTGTATATAACAATGTGCCAGTCATCTGAAGCCTTTTTTGCACGTTTTACGCCACGTTTTTCGGTTTTTTTTTTTGTTGGAAGTCTAGTGCAGCAGAGAAGATCTTTGCAGAACTCCCAACTAAAGTTTTGGTTTTTGTTTAAAGTTTTACCATGATTTTGAAGGTTATGGTGCCACTTCGTCTTATCATAAAACATAACATAAAAAACCAACATAAAAATTTTAGCGTTTGTTTGTTTGTTTTTTTTTTTTTAACGTTTAATATATATTTCTTGAATATACTCTTAAATTAGAGCCCAACAACAAGTTTGAGATATTTTTCTTAATCTAGTACTTAAGATATATCCAGGGGATATTGCAGGCGGCCCTAATCATTTTCTATTGGGTTGGTCTGTCATTTCTTTTAAGACGAGTTCTATTTTTAGTTCGCGTAAGGGAATTGGCAAGAACATTAGGGTGTACATCCAGTTTCGCAGAATACTTTAGTTGTTGACTACCTATTTCAGATTTTACGCTAGGTATATTTAGATCATTTTGAATGTTGTCTTCCGTATGTACCAGGGAGCCCTAGTGATTGATCTTAAAATCTTCGACATTGCTGGTACTTGCATTTCTCCCATAGTACAGCACCAAAAGTCCAGATGGGTTTCAGTACGGAGTTGTATAGGAGGACTTTATACTCCAGACGTAGAGGGGACCGAGCATTGATGATCCAATGTAAGCTACTCGCTTTCAGTTTAAGCTGTAACTTTTTTGCTTCGATGTGCTTGCGCCAAGTTAGTCTTCTGTCTAGGTGGATGCCGAGGTAAGTGACATCCACGGCTTGAGGAATTGGTACGTTGTTTAGCATTAGAGCTGGACAGTTTCTTCTGTTAAGCGTAAATGTAACATGTTTGCATTTCTGTTCGTTGACCCGGATACGCCAGGTTGCTAGTCATTCCTCTACCACCTTGAGGTGTTCCTCTAATTTCGCAGAGCCTTGTATTGGGCATTTGGATCTGCTGAGGATTGCCGTGTCATCGGCAAAAGTGGACGTTGTAAGTCCTAAACTCGTTGGTAAGTCTGCAGTGTACAGCAGTTAGAGCAATGGGCCGAGTACACTACCTTGCGGTACACCAGCTTCGATTTCAAAGTCAGCCGAGACGGAGCCATTACATCTTACAGCGAAATTCCTATTGTAAAGGTAAGATTCCATGAGTTTGTGGGTGTACTGTGGGAGTTTCTGCCGGATTTCGAACATTAGACCCTCCAGCCAAACTCTGTCGAAAGCCTGGGCAACGTCGGATTTTATACGATTGACTTGTTCAATTGTCCCATGTTTTTCGCGAAAGCCGAACTGGTGTGAAGAGATTGTGTTCTCCGATGCCAGAAATGAGTTTAGACGAATCTGCAGGACCTTTTCAAAAAGCTTCGAAAGACATGGCAGCAAACTAATTGGCCTATAGGATGATGGTTGGGTTTTGTCCTTTCCCACTTTAGGAATCATGATGATTGTTTAAGATTAAACATCGTGGTCAGCTGAAATGGCTTCACCAAATCAGATTGACCAAAGAAATATACACAAACAAAACATAAACAAAAATATGTCATAAAGATTCATATGGCAAGTATTGCTTAAAACCAAACAAACATGCATCCGCACTCTTTCGACACTTAACACTTAAGTCGCCAAGCGCTGAGCATGAAATATAAACAAATTCCAAACCCCGAAGTCGTGGGGCATTAGAATAAGTATTTTTTAAGAACAATTGTCGCTTCTTAGAGTTTAAGATTTTTCCAATAAAATCAGTTCATATTTTGAATTCAACGAATGAAAACTGGGTTATTTTCGTTCTCTCCGGGAATCCCTATCATTTTGGTCCTTCGAAAAAAGGAACTCTGTAGTTTTCCCCCACCAGTGGTAAGAGACTCAGAGGATGAATCAGTACCTTTAAGTCTGAATTCTTATGCAAGTGTAAATGCTAAGATCAGCTAAAGGTTACAAAAAATAAAATAACTCTGTTCTCCCCCACCAGTGGTAAGAGACAGAGTATAAAACAAAAAAGCAAAATATTGCTTAATAAAAAAAAAAATAAAAAGTGCGTGCGACCGAGTTAAATAAAGGCAGTTTGGCTAGTCGAGCAACTGCAATAATTTCGGCGGCGTGGTGTGTGGCCTATTCGAAGCCCTAATATCGAAAAAAAAAAAAAAAGTTAAAGTTAAAAGTGTATATGTATGTAGTTGCAAGTCGGCAACTACAAACAGCAGCAGAGCAACAAGATAGTTGACGAGAAAATCTGGTGCGAGGACCGGCACCGGTACCGCCTGAGCCCATAGGCCCTGGACAACAACAGCTGAGCAACGATAAAAAAGAAGTAGAATCATCACATGGCGGAATAGACACACATGGTCTGAAAAAAAAAAAGGAAATCTGAGTGAGTAGAGGTGATGAGCAATGCCAAGACGTAGCGGAGTTAAGAATCGGCTAAAACAAAGGAAAGCCGAACTCCTTAAGCTACTGTTTGCCACCAACACAACAATTAGTTGGGCAAAGGCAAATAAATTGCAAGCTGAATTAGACAACATCGAGCTGATTCAGCAAAAAGTAAAGCAATAAGGCTCAACCTCTACAGAAATTACGCCTAAAAATATAAAAGTAATTAATACATACGAATCCCAAAAAGCAGAACCCAAGAAGATAATCCAGACCACACCAGAGAAGAAGTGCCCGGCGGACTGCCCTGGACCATTATATTCGCCATATTGCGAGTACACCTGTGTCAAGAGGACCAGCATCGGCGCCCCAACAGCCTGTGCGAAGACCAGCACCGGCACCGTCTAGCGCGACAAGCTAGACCCGGAGCCAAGAGATCTGAGAAGCCAGCATCGGCGCCCCAACAGCCTGTGCGAAGACCAGCACCGGCACCGTCTAGCGCGACAAGCTAGACCCGGAGCCAAGAGATCTGAGAAGCCAGCATCGGCGCCCCAACAGCCTGTGCGAAGACCAGCACCGGCACCGTCTAGCGCGACAAGCTAGACCAGGGATGCAGTAGGACCGGTAGCGCTACAAAGAGCGCCCAACAATAAAATACATCATAAATTAAAATTGTTTGCAAAAAAGAAATATGTTACTCTGTTAAACTGGGCAATAATTGCGTTGCTCGGTCTAGAGTGTGGCCCGTAAAGCCATACGCCAAATAGACAGGAGATCACTGCGATGATCGAGTAGGGAAAGTAAAAATATAAAATTCATTAAAAAAAAAAATTCAATTTATTTATAAGCAAGATGCCCGTTGAAGGGTCAATAATATTATAAAGATATATATAAAAAAAGAAAAATACATTCATATAAGTAAATACATAAAAAGAAAATTAAAAAAAAAAAAAAATCAATTTACTGTCAAATATATTTACATACATCATACAAAATGTTTCTTAACAAAACAGAAAAGTTGTTAGGGAAGCAGTTAGAGTTGCATACCAGGATAAGGCAATTAGAAGCACTAGATCCCAGAAGCATAACTAGCAAGGTGATCGAGGAAGTAAAAGAGATTAGGAATCGATGGTTACCTAATCATAACAAATTGCTACAGCAAGGGAATTTCGATCATCAGTATTTCACAGATAAAATACATGAAGCAATGTTAAAGATAGTTGCCAAAATAATAGCTGCAGGAGAGTCAGAAAAACCAAACACTAGTAAGTTGATGTTAGTTGAGACAGAAGCAGATAGGTCAGAAATGTTTGAGGATAGCAAAGGAGAGTCGCGAGGGAATGCGACCTCCAGTAATGAAAACGCTAGTGGTAATCAGGAGATATTTATGGATAAAGTTCGACAGCTCCAGGAATATTTGGATAGGGTAACCAAAGATTTACGCACTATAGATAATTCAACAGGCAATGAGGCATGCATAATATATATTAATAAGATCAATTATTTATGGGAGAAAGTACAGGCGTGCCAGGCTGCGTTGAAAGATGCAAAATTTAAAAATACTATGGAGGATTTAGAATTCGATGTTCGGAATTCTGTATCAGTGTTAGAAATGAAAATAAACAAAAAGGAAAGTAAGACTGAGAATGTAACCGTGAGAGGCGAACTACCGGTATTGCCAAAAATACAAGTACCCACATTTTCTGGAGAGCCAAGAGAATGGGACTTGTTTGTAGAATTATTCACGGAACTGATTGAAAAAAGAGAGGATCTAAGTCCTGCTCTTAAATTCAATTACTTAAAATCCGCGTTAACGGGGGAAGCCAGTAGCATGTTAGCTCATCTATTGTCAGGTTCAGCTGATAACTATAGTGCTGCTTGGGAACTGTTAACCAAGCAGTATGAAAATAATCGGAGGGTATTTTCCGAACAATTAAGTCGGATCGTTGATTTACCGATGATCAACAATGATTCCGCAAAAAGTGTTAAAGGAGTGATTGACATAGTTTATGAGTCAGTTTACTTAATTAAAATAAAAGCAAATTTGTCCGATGAAGTTGACGTAATATTCGCACAACTCCTACTAAGGAAATTTGACAGAGAGGCTCTACAATTATATGAGAGTCAAATTAGAAAAACAAAGCAGATACAATTGCTATCTGATGTCATGGAATACTTGGAGCAAAGATATTGCTCGCTAAGTGCCATGAGCAAAGAAGATAAAAAACCGCTACAAACTGTTTTAAATTATGCGGAAGTCGAAAATAAATGTCCGATTTGCAAAATTGCCGGGCACAAAGCGTATAAGTGCTATAAGTTTAAAGGGTTGACACCTACTGAAAGGTATGAAATAGCCAAAAAAGTGCAGCTATGCATAAGATGCTTAAACCATTCAAGCAATAAGGTGTGCACTAATGAAATGGTCTGTTCATTGTGCAGTAAGGAACACCATACTTTACTCCATTTTGAAGAAACACATGAGGGAGTTAATACTTGTGTAACCGCGCAACCAACACTGTTGGCCACAGCTGTAATACAAGTAAGAAATGCAAATGGAGGATATAAGACTCTAAGAGCCCTTATTGATTGTGGTTCACAGAGCACCATGTTGTCTGAAGAGGCCGCTCAAATATTAAAACTACCTAAAATTAAACAATATACAGAAATAAGTGGCGTGTCCTCAACAAAATCTAATAAATCAAAATATAAGGTAAAAATAGATGTAAAGACGCGAAATCCTTGGAAAGGACATCTAAAGGTTGAGGCAATTGTGTTGCCAAAGTTAATGAAAGCTCTTCCATTAGAAATAGCAAACGTGGATATGTCGAAATGGCAAACTTACGTGCTAGCTGATCCTACCTTTAATAAACCTGGTAGGATTGATATAATAATGGGAGTAAACGTATATACCCAAATCTTAAAAAGGGGAATTACAAAGATTGATGGCCTGCTGGGCCAAAATACTCAATTTGGTTGGATCGTCTCGGGATGCACCAAATCAAATCAGACTAAATCTGTAGTGGCAGCAACAATAGATGTCACAGATTTTGAACAACGTTGGAAGGAGAGGAAAGGTAAATTTCAAAATAAAAACAACACAATTCCAAAGAAATACAAAAGGAAAACGCAAGAAATAAATTTATGGCCCCCGGCAGGACCTCACATTGGAGGTAAAGTGAAAATTGGGGAACAAAAAGTATATACCCCAGAGCCAGTACAAAATGAAAATATTCCAAAGGCAATGGGTCAATTAGATAATGATTATCTAAAAAATAATATCAAAATAGATTCCGGTAACAAATTGTCAGAAACTATAGTGCGAAAAAGGCAGATATGGCAAAATAATTATGAAAAGACAACATTTAATGGTAACCAGAATAACCAATCATATTTTAGCAATTAGCGACATTTAAAAATGGTGGAGCGAAGATCACATTGGAACAATTCAAAAAGTAAAGGTAGTTATTTTTTTAATTCCCCACCTTATAAAAAGGCTAGAAGTCAGCACAGTAATGCACATCAGGAATGGGTAGATATCCCGAAACAGAAATTGTTGGGTAAAATGCCAAATATTACAAAAAGAAGAAAAATCAGTGACAATCGTAAAGGAACATTAGATTGACTAGGTTGAACGTCCATTATGTAACTGGTGATGCTTCTCTAACAATAGTTATCTTACTAATGATAATATTGATAATAATTTGCATAATAAGATAACTAACTAACTATAAAAATAAAATCCAAAACGTCGCATTTGGCGGCCCTTTGCAGAATGTTTAAGATTAAACATCGTGGTCAGCTGAAATGGCTTCACCAAATCAGATTGTCCAAAGAAATATACACAAACAAAACATAAACAAAAATATGTCATAAAGATTCATATGGCAAGTATTGCTTAAAACCAAACAAACATGCATCCGCACTCTGTCGACACTTAACACTTAAGTCGCCAAGCGCTGAGCATGAAATATAAACAAATTCCAAACCCCGAAGTCGTGGGGCATTAGAATAGGTATTTTTTAAGAACAATTGTCGCTTCTTAGAGTTTAAGATTTTTCCAATAAAATCAGTTCATATTGGGAATTCAACGAATGAAGACTGGGTTAATTTCTTTCGCATCGGAAATCCCTAATCAATGATAGTGGACCTTTTCCATGCTCTTGGGAAGTAGCGTTGAACATTTTACGGATGTATTGTATGGCGATGGTAGGGAGTTCTAGGATCATTTTCGGTGTGATTAGGTCATGTTCGGCTTTATGTGGTTTTTAATACCTGCAGTGATCTCATCCGATTGGAGTTCCGAGTACTCACTATCCGTTAATGTGCTCGGAGGGGGAAGTACAAATGAGTTTGATGTTGGATTTGTCTGGAGAACCATTTTAAGATGTGTGGCAAATACGGATGCCCTCTCTTCGTCACTGCGGGCCCATCCACCGGTTGGACCCCTTATTGGTGAAACTGTCTCTGTAGGAGCGCTTAAAGTTGGGTGGGCTTTCCACAGAGGATGTTTAGTGCTGGATGGACTGAGCTTTTTTATGTATTTCCTTTGAGCCCAGATTTCCTCTTGTCTTAACTCCTTGGAGAGGTTGCGGCTGGCATGCCTTAGGCGAAGTTTTGCTGCCGGTGATCGAGTAATCTGCCATTCTCTTCTTAGACGTCGTTTTTCCGTTAATAATTGTTCTATCCGCCGGTTCGTAGGCCTGACAGCAGGTTTAGCGTAAGTAGAGGCATGTGGAGTAGATACTCTTGCTGCAGCTCCCAGCATCGACTCAAGTGCAGAGACGCACATGTCAATGTCCTCTGCAGCGTCCAGTTTCGGCGAACAGTCGATGTGGGCATTTATGTACATTCTAAATTTAAGCCACTTTGTTTTGTTGTTTGTAAGCATATGTAGGCGATCAAGTACTTGAGGTCTTGTGTGAATAGCACTGGAGAGTGATCGGAGGTTAAATCTAGCAGTGTTTCCGCAGTGATCCGCTTAGTCCTAGCAGAAATTTACACTCTATTTACTTTTTTCGCAACAAGGAAAGGAAATTTACATATTGAGACCAGCTTGTCCGAGAATATTCTGAAAGACCTGGATCGGGAATGTTTCATTTGGTAATACACTGATTAAGTAACGTTTGGGAATTAAATGATTTTACATAGTTTTAGTCAATGTTCATGTAATCGTTGATTTTCCTATACCTATTCTACCATTTTGCAAAATCAAAGTCAAAAAACTATATCTATAAAAAGCAATATGTGAAAAATTTTGAAATCTTTGTTAACATATACTGCACTGTTATTTTCGTGAACACAGCTGTAGAAGTTTTACTAACTCCTGTTATTTAAGGTTTTTTAAATGTTTCGGCTTCCAACATCAGTAGTTGGATTTCATTAGCCTTTGGAATTCTTCGAGCTACACAGACTTCCACTTGTCCTTAAAGCCTCTTCATTTCGGCTTAACTTAATTAGCTAAAAATATTCATAAAATTAATTTTAAAATAAACTGCGCCACCCAAAAAGTATTCCAGTTCTTTTTTGTTCTTTGGTCCATAAAAATTGGTTCATTAAAAATACAATACATTGCTACATTTTTTTTTGGACCCTGTTATTTTACTTCCACTTTTATAGTTTATTTACTAATTTAATTTCCACTTGTTTCGTTCAGAAAAATTTCCATTAACTGCGCCCAAAGACTGTGATTTTTTTGAGAGTTTAGATACTTCTAAATAAAATCGGGGGAAGTTTTGTATAGCCAGATATACCGATACTAAATATAACCCTATGACAATAGTAAGGAAAAAATGAAAAACAGCCGGTTTAATGCGATACACGTTCATGTTTACATCGTTTCCACTATAAAACAGGAAATCTGGTTCTAGGACATCAGCTTTATCATATATAATCTTCACATTTTTCAGATATTTGTTAAAACCATCCTTAATGTGGATATTTTCCAATATTGACTTAACTTCAAGGTAAGACATAACAGATTGATAATTTATTTCCTGAAAACACAACAGTTATCAGCAAGGAAAAATAAATAAATTGTATATACTTACTAAGTAACCGGTGAAAATATTAGGTAACTGATCCAATTTGTATATATAAGCAGCTAAGGCCTCTGAATTTATTTTGGAAGCTATCATTATTTCAGTAATTATACGTGATTTATCGTCCTTAAATATAGAAGTTCGGATGGGGTTTTTAATGGTTTTTTCAGACGACAACGTAAAGGCGGGATAGCGTTTCATGCTAAAACGTTCGTGCTCCCATGCTAGTTTTTATTCAGCCAAATTAATTTTTTTATGCACGCCTTCGACTGTTAAACTTTTTCCATGTTGATCTGCGGCCATTTTTAAAAGTTTGAAATATTGACTTATCGAAGATTTTTCTTTGGGGGGTTTGGAAACATGCATAAAAAGGACATCTTTTTCATTGTGTGTTAAGCTTTGATTGATCCTAACACATCACGTATTTTACACCCTGTAATATAAAATGAAAATATAAAATAAAATATAAAATATATACATATGTATATATAATTTTTTTATTCATTTAGGGACAATATATTCAAAAAATTGACTGCAAAAGGTGGAGTTTTAAAGTGTGTGTGTGTCGAGAATGAGATGCGGACATTTATGAGGACTAGAGATACTCAGTTTTAAAGACGCAAATAGATCGCGATGCCTGTTTTGAACGAAGACTTCTCGGTCTTCTCTTTTTTATAGGCTAGACTCTATGCGAACGAATATTAGTGACCCAAATATTGAGGTGAAAGAGTTTAGATTTTCATACATCGTACGGCACGAATCACGTGAACAAAAACACAATAGAAAAAACAGACAAAGAATAATCTATCCATGAACTAAAAGATTCTGAGCAGATTACAGGGAATAGAAGGTTGTGATTGGAGCAGAGGACCCTAAAAGGCTCATGCATGGCATAGAAGAACAATGACTAATGGTTAAAGGTATAATAGGATGTCTACTCCCCGTCTACATGGTACCGACAGATTAACCTGAGCCAATAACTCAGGCGAGTCAATATCACCATTTAGGAGCTTGTATTAAGGAAGGAAGGTTAATCAAAAGAAGTACTCTAGAATACAACGGCAAATTGACATTGCGATCCCAGCTTAAACCACGATTAGCAAATAGCAAAAACTGCTATTGAGTGGCTTCAAGTCTAGTCTGGTGCAACTTATATTAAGGTGACCAAATGGAAGATCCACACTCTAAAATAGGACGGACAAGCGAAGTAAAAAGAACTTAAGGTGTATAAAGATTGTCAAATTCTTGTATTGTTGTACATCTACGTTTCGCAAACCCATGTAGGGATAGCAAAATAATGGAGCTGGAAAAATGTTGGAATTACTAAGTTATGATTTTCTCAAAAGCTTTCGGAATAGCGGACAATTTGGAAGTACCGCTATCGGACTTTTTTGCCATTTTTAAGCAGAGGAATAATATACGACTTTTTCCAACGTACATTCTGTTTAGACCCTGCACCACCAAACAAGACTACTTTGCGGACATCTGGCCCGAGAATATTACGCTACTTTGCAATATGAAGATTCGTAGGGAATTTTTCTGAAAATACAAACGTACTTTAGAGGCTTCCTTCGACTTCGAGATATTAACTCTTAGGGGTCCACGCCGACAATTGACAGTCCTTACCGACATGTTTAGATCATGTTTGACGAAACTAGAAGATGGAAACTGCTTGAATCTGCTGTATATAACAATGTGCCAGTCATCTGAAGCCTTTTTTGCACGTTTTACGCCACGTTTTTCGGTTTTTTTTTTGTTGGAAGTCTAGTGCAGCAGAGAAGATCTTTGCAGAACTCCCAACTAAAGTTTTGGTTTTTGTTTAAAGTTTTACCATGATTTTGAAGGTTATGGTGCCACTTCGTCTTATCATAAAACATAACATAAAAAACCAACATAAAAATTTTAGCGTTTGTTTGTTTGTTTTTTTTTTTTTAACGTTTAATATATATTTCTTGAATATACTCTTAAATTAGAGCCCAACAACAAGTTTGAGATATTTTTCTTAATCTAGTACTTAAGATATATCCAGGGGATATTGCAGGCGGCCCTAATCATTTATTATTGGGTTGGTCTGTCATTTCTTTTAAGACGAGTTCTATTTTTAGTTCGCGTAAGGGAATTGGCAAGAACATTAGGGTGTACATCCAGTTTCGCAGAATACTTTAGTTGTTGACTACCTATTTCAGATTTTACGCTAGGTATATTTAGATCATTTTGAATGTTGTCTTCCGTATGTACCAGGGAGCCCTAGTGATTGATCTTAAAATCTTCGACATTGCTGGTACTTGCATTTCTCCCATAGTACGGCACCAAAAGTCCAGATGGGTTTCAGTACGGAGTTGTATAGGAGGACTTTATACTCCAGACGTAGAGGGGACCGAGCATTGATGATCCAATGTAAGCTACTCGCTTTCAGTTTAAGCTGTAACTTTTTTGCTTCGATGTGCTTGCGCCAAGTTAGTCTTCTGTCTAGGTGGATGCCGAGGTAAGTGACATCCACGGCTTGAGGAATTGGTACGTTGTTTAGCATTAGAGCTGGACAGTTTCTTCTGTTAAGCGTAAATGTAACATGTTTGCATTTCTGTTCGTTGACCCGGATACGCCAGGTTGCTAGTCATTCCTCTACCACCTTGAGGTGTTCCTCTAATTTCGCAGAGCCTTGTATTGGGCATTTGGATCTGCTGAGGATTGCCGTGTCATCGGCAAAAGTGGACGTTGTAAGTCCTAAACTCGTTGGTAAGTCTGCAGTGTACAGCAGGTAGAGCAATGGGCCGAGTACACTGCCTTGCGGTACACCAGCTTCGATTTCAAAGTCAGCCGAGACGGAGCCATTACATCTTACAGCGAATTTCCTATTTTTAAGGTAAGATTCCATGAGTTTGTGTGTGTACTGTGAGAGTTTCTGCCGGATTTTGAACATTAGACCCTCCAGCCAAACTCTGTCGAAAGCCTGGGCAACGTCGGATTTTATACGATTGACTTGTTCAATTGTCCCATGTTTTTCGCGAAAGCCGAACTGGTGTGAAGAGATTGTGTTCTCCGATGCCAGAAATGAGTTTGGACGAATCTGCAGGACCTTTTCAAAAAGCTTCGAAAGACATGGCAGCAAACTAATTGGCCTATAGGATGATGGTTGGGTTTTGTCCTTTCCCACTTTAGGAATCATGATGATAGTGGACCCTTTCCATGCTCTTGGGAAGTAGCGTTGAACATTTTACAGATGTATTGTATGGCGATGGTAGGGAGTTCTAGGATCATTTTCGGTGTGATTAGGTCATGTTCGGCTTTATGTGGTTTTTAATACCTGCAGTGATCTCATCCGATTGGAGTTCCGAGTACTCACTATCCGTTAATGTGCTCGGAGGGGGAAGTACAAATGAGTTTGATGTTGGATTTGTCTGGAGAACCATTTTAAGATGTGTGGCAAATACGGATGCCCTCTCTTCGTCACTGCGGGCCCATCCACCGGTTGGACCCCTTATTGGTGAAACTGTCTCTGTAGGAGCGCTTAAAGTTGGGTGGGCTTTCCACAGAGGATGTTTAGTGCTGGATGGACTGAGCTTTTTTATGTATTTCCTTTGAGCCCAGATTTCCTCTTGTCTTAACTCCTTGGAGAGGTTGCGGCTGGCATGCCTTAGGCGAAGTTTTGCTGCCGGTGATCGAGTAATCTGCCATTCTCTTCTTAGACGTCGTTTTTCCGTTAATAATTGTTCTATCCGCCGGTTCGTAGGCCTGACAGCAGGTTTAGCGTAAGTAGAGGCATGTGGAGTAGATACTCTTGCTGCAGCTCCCAGCATCGACTCAAGTGCAGAGACGCACATGTCAATGTCCTCTGCAGCGTCCAGTTTCGGCGAACAGTCGATGTGGGCACTTATGTACATTTTAAATTTAAGCCAATTTGTTTTGTTGTTTGTAAGCATATATAGGCGATCAAGTACTTGAGGTCTTGTGTGAATAGCACTGGAGAGTGATCGGAGGTTAAATCTAGCAGTGTTTCCGCAGTGATCCGCTTAGTCCTAGCAGAAATTTACACTTTATTTACTTTTTTCGCAATTATACGAAAAACCGCAATTTTTTTATCAACAGCAAAATTTGTGGGCACAAAATTGTAAAAAACTACTAAAAAATTAACGCAATTTTTCCATTTTACAAAAACAAAGCCAAAAAACTGAATCTATAAGGAGTATGCGAAATTTTTTAGAATCTCTGTTAGCATCTACTGCGCTGCTATTATTTTGAAAACCTATTAAAAATAGTACATTTTGCGAGCCAAAAGTAATGATCACACATTGGACGGTGCTGTATGAAAATGGCGGCCAAAATTCTTCGCATGGAAATTTCAATATAAATTTCTGAAATTTGCTTAAATAGTAGGGGAGAGGGCCCAGTTGTGACTTAGGCCCAGTTGTGACATTCTCAAATATTTTTGAAATGCGGTATTGAATGACAGTTTGAGCCCTGTAAATCATGTTTGTTAGACGTTCTTCAGTTTTTGGACAGACCCCAACATTAATAATTGTGAAATTAACAGTAAAAAAATGAGTGTAATGCTTGAAGATATTGTATTTGCCGTATATTTCGTGATTCTATAAAAATTTATGTGATTATGTAGTGTCTATAAAAAATATACATACAAACTTTAAACTATAAAAAGGCCCGGTTATGACTCAGCTGGGGTGCCCAGTTATGTCCCCTTTTTTTTTTGCACTCGGATTATGTAAAATTCCAACATTTTTGTTGTTGCTTAACAACAAGGAAAGGAAATTTACATATTGAGACCAGCTTGTCCGAGAATATTCTGAAAGATCTGGATCGGGAATGTTTCATTTGGTAATACACTGATTAAGTAACGTTTGGGAATTAAATGATTTTACATAGTTTTAGTCAATGTTCATGTAATCGAACCACTGTATATTTTCAACACCGAAGAAATCAACAACAAAGCGAGCAACACCATCACGGCAGCGCGTCAAACCAACATCACCATCATCTGATGAAGAAACAGATTTCTGCATCATTTGCCTAAAGCTGTTGCCGAAGAAATTGACCGCTGCCAACTCTATCCATTGAAATGTATGCAAGCGTCCATTTCATTCAAAGTGCGCTAACATGCAAGCAAGTTATTTTACATGCAAAAACTGCGAAAGTGACATGAACGACGAGGAATAAAAATCGTTGTCATTTATGACCATTGGAGTCCATTTTCTTTTGAGTTTTTCATTGTTTTTACCATTGAAGGCCCACATAATAAATAAACCATAAAATTACAACAATTGGTGTGACATTCCTTTCATATGTTCTTATTTTCAGTGAATTTCTTAAGGTGAGTCAAACCTGGGCCACTTTTTTTTCGGCCTAAAAAAAGTTATCCAAATTAAATCTGTTCCAAAAATTTTTGAGTAACTCAAATAAACATACATGTAATGGATTTATTTGTATAAAAAACAAATAGAGAGTTTTAATGCTATATCAGTTTACAAAAACAAATTAGTTCAATGGGTTCACAAATTAGGCTTAATTAAATACAACGTTTAAACCGACTTGATTCTTCTACTTATTTTTACCGACGACTTTCGGCTTCACTCCCAGACAACTTTTCACCGATGATGCTACTTCTCGACTGTCGCTAACTTTCTGCCTCTTCTCTCAGTCGCCAGGGCTACAAAAAAACGACCAGCAACCCAACACACATCTTACATTCGGCCATCCTGAACTTAGTCATCCGACCCCGATTACAATTCGTCCGAATTCTGGTTGTTCCGCGAATACTTCATATTGTCTGAGCTAGTAGCTGTGAGCATTGGCCCCTCGATATCTGCTGCGGCTTTCTTAACATCGTATCTTCCGCATCGTTTAGCTGCTATAACCTCGTACGGTCCAAGATATTCACTCGCAAGCTTGCGACCCGCAACAATCTGTGTACGCCGAATCGCTACCAAATCTCCAACTTTATATACATTGTCAATCTTGCGTTTTGAATCATATTGTTTCTTATATGCTTCCTGGGCTTTAGTAATTTCCCGTTTGGCAGCAGCTCTCATCGACTGTCTCTCTTTATCGAATTTATCGCATACTTCCTCCTGTAACAACTTAAGAATCCGATTCTCTGGCCCATTGTTCATTTGAACACCCAGCATTAGTTCAAATGGTGGTCTTTTTGTTGATACATTGACATGAGAATTAATAACTCTTTGCACATTTGGCACATACTTAAACCATTTAGCCGGTTCATCTGCAGACGGCTTGGAAATAATCGTAATGATAGATCTGTTTACACGTTCGATCTGACCGTTGCCTCTTGGAACGCCCGTTGTTGTCCAAACATGGTGAATTCCGTTCGACTTAATATATTCCTCGAAATCTTTAGCTATAAACGCAGAACCTCTGTCACTGATAATTCGAACAGCGTTACCAAATATAGCAGACCACTCTTTTAACTTTCGTAGTACTTCCTCGCAACTTGTTGTTTTTGTTGGATATAACCAAACAAATTTCGTGAAGGCGTCGACCATAGCAAATATATACTTATATTGCTTTGAAGTTGCGTCTAAAGGCCCAAGATGATCCACATGTATCGTTTCTAAAGGTCTATCGCCTTTGTCTATCACCTGCATCAATCCTTCCTTTTTGCCACACTTTTTGTTATAAATTATGCATTTGACGCAGTTATTTATAATTCGGGCAACTTTTGACTCTAAATGCGGTATCCAATAAGACTGCTGAACTGCATGCATTGTCTTTTGCATCGCATAGTGACCAACATTGTGGGCTTCAACAATGATCTCTTTTTCCATTTGTTTCGGGACAACCAAAAGTTCATTACCGCCAACCGTTTTGTATAAAAGACCACCTTTTAATTTAAAATCTTCATAGGGTTGATTTTGCAACAATTCAATCAGAGCCTTTGACATTGTATCCTCTTGCTGTGCTTTTTTAAATCGTGCCGACGTTTCCGATCGTATAATCATAATTCCTTGTGGATAGCGACTGAGACAATCCACATGTTTAAGTCTCTCTCCAGCTCTATGCTCCACATCGAAGTTAAAATCCTGCAAATAGACAATCCATCGCGCCACGTCTCTAGGAACATCCTTCTTATTTATTGTCTGCTTAAATGCTGCGCAATCAGTAACAACTCTAAACTTGACGCCCAGAACATATTGTCTAAACTTTTGGCAGGCAAGGTATACTGCTTTCGCTTCCAAAATGTAGCTATGCTGTCGAGCCTCAGTTTCCGAAGACTTTTTGCTCCAAAACCACACTGGATGCAACTGGCCATCCTTCCATTGCAACAATGCTGCTCCAAATCCCATTTTTGACGCGTCTGTGTGAATTTCTGTGTTGGCATTGCGATCATACAGTTTCAGTACTGGTTCGACAGTGAGAGCTCTTTTTAATTTTTCAAAAGCCTTGAGTGCAACCGCATCCATCCTAAAAGCAACGTCTTTACGCAAAAGATCAGTCAATGGTCGGGCAATAATTGAATACCCCTTAATAAACTTGCGAAAAAAACCAGTTAAGCCCAGAAATGCTTGAATTGCCTTTATATTTTCTGGTACTTTAAACTTGCTGACAGCTTTGGTCTTCTCTTGTCCAGGCTTAATTTGTCCATCGTAGATCGTATGGCCCAAAAAATCAACAGTGTTTTTTAGAAAGTGACACTTTTTCCATTTAATTTTAAGTCCAAACGCTGCTGCTGTATCAAAAACTTTCTTCATCTTATTGAGACATTCTTCTGCTGTCGTTGCATGGATTATAATATCATCCATATACAGATCCAGCACGTCAGCATTTAACAACGGTTGAAAAACATTGGTCACATATCGGATAAATACTGCAGGTGAATTACAGAATCCAAACGGAGCTTTGTTGAATTCAAATAATCCCTCCTTGATCACAAATGCTGTGTATTTTTTACTTGTTTCTTCAATCGGCACGTGAAAAAATCCGTTCTCTAAGTCCATGACTGTAAAAAACTTTGCGGCCTGCAGCTTCTCTAGGACATCGTCAATTATCGGAACCGGAAACCCATCCTTCAACACCATACTGTTTAGCTTTCGAAAATCTACGCAGATTCTATAGCAGCCATCTTTCTTTTTGGCCACCACGACTCGACTGGCAAAATTGGATGACGATCGGCGAACGATTCCAGCATTGAACCATTCGTCGACTTGTTGCTTCACTGCTACAGCTTCAATAGCCGGCAGACGACTTGGTGCTTGGCGAAACGGCAAGATAACACCATCTGGGACAATCTGTAGACTAACTGCATCAGTTGATTCTGCTACTAGCCCTGCAGCATTCTGGGTTCTCTCTTCAACGTTTGGGTATTCAACGGCCTTGTAGTCGTTGATCATTGCTCGCACATTATTTTCGAAATCTGAGGGTACATCTATATCAGAATCGGTTTCTGTTACATTAAAAATACTTAACTGATTATCATCAGAAGTTTTATCCCCAGCAGGGGGAGAGCCGAGTACAACATCATACGGCACATCTTCGTTTGCGACCACAACAAATTTTTGGACTGTCTGGACGTCGTCCACCCTGACCTCAGATTGAAAAGTACCAAGCGGATGAATAACTTTTCCGCCTAGACCAACCAAATTCTTGACAGCTTTCTGCAGACTTTTAACTCCAATCTTCTCTGCAGCGCTTCTGGACACCAAAGACACATCCGCTCCGGTGTCAACCAAAGCGTTTATGTGGCAGCCTTTTATATCCACTTCCTTTATGCGTTTTGGATTTTGTACTACACCAATGTTTGCAGTCTCCATGCGCTTCGAATTATACACTGCACCAATATTCGCAATCTTTGGACAGTTCCTTGAGATATGACCCTCACCATTGCAGCGAAAACATTTTGTTGTCACATTGCATTCCTTTCTAAGATGCTCGCTCGATCCGCAGTTAAAGCAACGAGGCTTTTTCTCATAGTTTCTCTGGCTTACTTTCTTCAGACCTTGTGGAACATCGATCTTTGCCATTTCCATTGCGTGCTGATAGATTTCATATTTCTCTCGTAGCTCTCTGAATGACTGGGCGCAATATAAATTGATCTTTAAGTCGTTCTTCATGTTCAAACTGTCTACTATATAGCGCAACACCGATTTCATATCTATATTGCCTTCTGCTGCGATTGACTTCATTTGAAACATGTACTCTCGAAAGGTTTCCTCTTTCTGCATCTTACGTTCACGTAGCTTCTGATGTATGTTAGCGCTATATACGTCGTCCATGCCAAATTCGTTTTCCAACTGGACACGAAGATCATCATAACTGCGTACTGGAGTTGAATCTAAAAATAACTTTGCAACTTTAGTCATTTTAGATCGTGCCTGAACATATTTTTGATTCATAGTTAGTCCATAGGCCTCAGCATTTAGTTCAAAATTATTGAACCATATCTCCACAGGCATACTTTGTCCATCATAGTTGGGTACCACTTTAGCGAAATCGTCTGCTTGAATGCCTGAGTCACCCTGTTTCACTTCGTCAGCTTCGATTTTCAGCGTCAGCAACTGTATCAAATTTTTCAACATCGTGTTGTTCTCTTCTTTTTCGACCAAATCCAGCATCAACGCTTCTCGCACTTCTCTGGCTCTTGTTATGCATCCAACTTCTTGCTTCTCTTCTTGTATTTCGATTTCGTCAGCTTTTTCCAAGGTCTCGTTTTGTCGCGACATTTCGGCGCCCGCGCGTTTTTTCTCAGTGTTTTTTGCGGGAGTACGCTTCGTTTTCGTCATTACCGATTTTGTTCAACAACAACAACTCATTTAATTTTGCAACTGTTCTCGGGAATTTTCCAATAGCAACTTACAACTTTAAATGATTTTTACCAACTTTTAAAAACCATTTCACAACTTAAGCACTGATTGTCTTTATATTAACCGATAGCACGAGGTCGAGCCCCCAAATGTAATGGATTTATTTGTATAAAAAACAAATAGAGAGTTTTAATGCTATATCAGTTTACAAAAACAAATTAGTTCAATGGGTTCACAAATTAGGCTTAATTAAATACAACGTTTAAACCGACTTGATTCTTCTACTTATTTTTACCGACGACTTTCGGCTTCACTCCCAGACAACTTTTCACCGATGATGCTACTTCTCGACTGTCGCTAACTTTCTGCCTCTTCTCTCAGTCGCCAGGGCTACAAAAAAACGACCAGCAACCCAGCACACATCTTACATACATTCTTTGGAAAAAAGTTGCGTTTGGTTAATATTTAAATGTTAAACTTCTTAATTTTTAATTTTCCGGAACTGAAGAAAAATTTTCGAGGTTTTTCAAAACCCGGGTCATAACTGGGCCCTCTCCCCTACTTACAAATTATAAACCAAACGGTTATCATGCTGTTACAAGTTCGGGACCCTCCGAAGCTATTAAATGAGGAAGAATTATGAATTAAACTTAAAGTGGAAAGTAACATGTTTTTCTAATGTATTATAAGAAACTGTTAAAAAAATAAACAATTCAATTTAATTAAATTTTACTAAACAACTTCAAATGAAAGTGAAAACAATAAATTGTATAAATGGAGTCGGTACATTTTGATGTCCTTATTCCTGGTTTTAACAGCTTCTTCGGAGAGCTCTCTAATAGATAGTAATGCATTTGCTATGACATCAGGTGCGTGAACTAATATTTTGTGGACTGACGGGGGCAGGTAATACCAACTATATTTTTGTGTCAGTTGTCTTGCTGCATCCAAGGCTTGCAATAACGTAGCACAATTTTCAATAAGACTTTCGTCAATGCCTGTTATTTCGACAGAGAAAATTGCATTATTAAAAAACGTTCTGGCCGAATTTCCGACATACATCCAGTTTGTGTAGAGGAGATAATCCAAATTCAAAATGTTCCTTATCGATTTTTTTTTGGAAACATTTATCTATATCGTTCATCTCCGTGGGTTTCGCTTCGCAAATGTAGCATTTTTCCGAGGAGGTTTGCGTTAATGCATTGCAAACTTTTTCATCAACCATTGTGAGTTGCAAGATATGTTTCACATATGATATATATGTTTCACTATATGATATAGTGGTCCGATCCGGTTGAATCCGAGATATACAACCTGTGCACTATATACAAGCGTACATACAAAATTTCAGCTCTGTAGCTCTGATACAGACTCGTTTCGTCATGTTGATCAAGAATATATATACTTTATATAGTCGGAGATGCTTCCTTCTATGCGTTGCACACTTTTGACCAAAATTAATAATAATAAGAACTATTATATTAATTATCAATAACTTCGTTATTTTCTCAGCTATTGCCATGAATTTACTATTCGTGATAGCATGCTAAAAGTGCCGCATTGCTCTAGGTTGATTATAAGATTGTCGCAAAAATTAAAAATTAAAATCTGACTAGTCACACCCAAAATATACCTATACATATACAGCTTTGGCCAAAAAAAAATAGCAGCGCCCTTAAGCTTTGACTTTAAAGTTGATAAATCAAAAAGACCCACAAACTCACCAATATTTTTTAAATTTATAATCTATATTTAATCATAATAAAATTACTACCATTTTGGACTGGTGGTGGACTTATTACCACTTTCAGAAATAAGCAAGATAGGTAAATAAGGGCATTTTGAGCTGTTTATAAAAATAGCAGTGACAACTATGAATTTAAATCTGTCTATTCCAAATTATTTAAAACTTCAAATTCACATTTTAGATCTTAGAACTTAATACTTAGCCTTAACCAATTATTATGTCCACATAGATATTTCTATTCATATTCCCATGAATCTTGGACCAAGTCGTGAATATTACGCTATTTGTTATATGAAGAGTCATATGGAGTTTTGTTAAAATACAAACGTGCTTTACAGGCTGCGAAGTCAAGAGTGGGACTTTCCTTCGACTTTGCGATATTAGCTCTTGTTCTATGAGTCTACGCCGACAAGTGACACACCTTACCGAAATGCAAACTTATTGAATCTGCTGTATATAAAAATATGTCAGTCATCTGAAGCCGCTTTTCCAGGTTTCACGTCCCTTTCTTCGAATTTTTTGCCAGTCTAGGACAGCAGAGACCCTCTTTGCAGAACATCCAACTAAAATATTGATTTTTTCTTAAGTTTTACCATGATTTCCAAGTTTTAGGATCCACTCCGTCTTTTCGGTAGAGTAATGAAATCCTCTTCCGACCACCATACAAATTTTTGGGTTAGTTGATGCAAATAATATTAAACCATAATAATCTAGTTAGTTACACTTACTAATGACAATTTTTAAAATTTTTTATTCGCTTTCTTCGCAACTAAACGAAACACTGCTATTTTAGTGAACAGCCTAATTTGTCGGGATAAGCACAAAAATGTGAAAAACGTTCAAAAATGAGTAAAATGAACAGTACTTAGTTGGTTTTCCTATGCCTATTCTACCATTTTGCAAAATCAAAGTCAAAAAACTATATCTATAAAAAGCAATATGTGAAAAAATTTTGAAATCTTTGTTAACATATACTGCACTGTTATTTTCGTGAACACAGCTGTAGAAGTTTTACTAACTCCTGTTATTTAAGGTTTTTTAAATGTTTCGGCTTCCAACATCAGTAGTTGGATTTCATTAGCCTTTGGAATTCTTCGAGCTACACAGACTTCCACTTGTCCTTAAAGCCTCTTCATTTCGGCTTAACTTAATTAGCTAAAAATATTCATAAAATTAATTTTAAAATAAACTGCGCCACCCAAAAAGTATTCCAATTCATTTTTGGTCTTTGGTCCATAAAAATTGGTTTTTTAAAAATACAATACATTGCTACATTTTTTTTTGGACCCTGTTATTTTACTTCCACTTTTATAGTTTATTTACTAATTTAATTTCCACTTGTTTCGTTCAGAAAAATTTCCATTAACTGCGCCCAAAGACCGTGATTTCTTTGAGAGTTTAGATACTTCTAAATAAAATCGGAGGAAGTTTTGTATAGCCTGATACTAATACTAAATATAACCCTATGACAATAGTAAGGAAAAGATCAAAATTTGTATATATAAGCAGCTAAGGCCTCTGAAATTATTTTGGAAGCTACCACTATTTAATTACTGAATTATCGTCCTTAAATATAGAAGTTCGGATGGGGCTTTTAGGTGCTTTTACTGATGACAACGTAAAGGCGGGATAGCGTTTCATGCTAAAACGTTCGTGCTCCCATGCTAGTTTTGATTCAGCCAAATTAATTTTTTTATGCACGCCTTCGACTGTTAAATTTTTTCCATGTTGATCTGCGGCCATTTTTAAAAGTTTGAAATATTGACTTATCGAAGATTTTTCTTTTTCATTGTATGTTAAGCTTTGAATGATCGTATCCAAACACATCACGTATTCTACACCCTGTAATATAAAATGAAAATATAAAATAAAATATAAAATATATACAAGTTAACTTCCTCTTATTTGAGGAGGTCACCTTGCTGCAGCAAGGATTTGATTTCCGTCCCCCAACGGCACGCACACCACACAATCATCAAGCCTTTGGTTCGGTCTCACGTTATAATCGTTTATTTGCTCTGTTCATCTCTCTCGGGTGTTCTCCCCGCAGCCACCTTCGGCTTCGGCCTCCTGGCCCGTTCTGCCCACACTCCGCTGCTGCTCCTCCTCCTGCTCGCTACCCCTTTTGCTGCTGCAGATGGCTCTGCTGCTGCTGCCGCTAATGCTGGAGCTTCTCCTGCTGCCGCTGATGTTGGCGCTGCTGCTGTTGCTGCTGCTGCTGATGCTGCTGCGGCTGATGCTGCTGCAGCCGCTAATGCTGCTGTATGGTGTTAACTCCTCCCCCTCTAAAGATCTGCGTCCCGCGGATCAACACGTTGCAGCCTCGGTGTGTAGGTGATAACCGTAATGTTTTCCAGGAATGCCCACTCGATAGGTTCTGCGTCGGCAAAATGGGACAACGGTTTACGTTTTGCCAAGTCCATGTAATGTCTTGTCAGCATAGCTAACTGCAATCACAGCAGCTTTTTGTGTTGCATCTTCAATTGTAAAGTTGGTATGGCGCAGGTCAGCGGTTCGAGCGAGCTTTGGGATAACAGAAGCTGAAGAAATGAGCTATAGCAGACTGTTGTAGAGTGGGCATCTTTGTTGGTGGAGACATTAAATATTACTTATAATGTTAGGTTAGTATTCTTAAACGGTATTGTTTATTATTATTTACCAGGGTTGTGAAGAGTGCCAGTTATTATTTATTTTGATAAAAGATAGTGAGTTCGAATAATTTTTTAATCGCGACATACCCAAAGAAAAACGTAGAAAAACAGCAACAACGAAAAATTAATAGTAGAAAGTCCAAATGTGCGAATTATGAATGCTTACGGTTAGATTTAATGTGAATGAGTTTACCAGACTTAGTACGAACTGTCACTTTTCTATTTTCCTGCACTTCTTCTTTACTGTATAACTTCTTTTCCTTACCCTTGATCTGCTTATTTTTAACAAAGACTGTTTCCCCTTCGGCGTACTGAATGGGTTTTTTGTTTTTAACTTGTCTATTAATGGCAAGTTCTTGTCGACGTTCGATCAGCCACCGGATGTCCTCAAATGTTACGCGTTTGAAATTTGTTAGCCCTTGATAATTTATTCGGGAAACCCTGTCAAGAAAAATGTCAACCGGTTTTCGTTTTGTCACTGAGTGGACCGAGTTATTATACCTATCAACTGACATAGGCACGAGTTCAGTTACCTTAAGTAACGGAAACTCTATTTTTAAACACCTGTAGATTTCTAAGAATGTTGAATGAAATCTGTCGACTTGACCGTTTATTTCGCTTCGCTGCGTTGGGGTGTGGTATACCTCTATTTCCAATGATCTTAGGTAATTATGAACTGTTGGACAAAGGAGGCCCCGCTCATTATTTCACGGCACCTAAAATTCTGGTGATGGACAATGAGTGGGGCCTCCTTGAAGCACTTCTGCTAGTTTCTTACGTAGTTTGAGAGCCGATTTAGATTCTAGAGGGAAAAGCTTGGCGAATTTGGAAAATTTGTGTATACAGATAAGAAACTTGTGCTTTTCCAACATGAAGATGTCCACGTGTAGAATTTCGCACGGATAGTTCGGTACAGGGGTTGGCTGTAGAAGGGGCTTATTAGGGTGTCTCTCATATTTGTGTGCCTTGCAGATCTGACAAGTTGCCGTAAACGCTTTTATTTTGTTTGCCATTTTTGAGAAATAACATCGTTCTAACAGCTGACGTCTGACCTCTTCGGGATTTCTATGGGCTCTGCGATGTTCGTTATCAATTGTTTCGAGAATCTCGTCTTCTCCTACTAAATCAGTTACCAGTCTTTGTGTGATCCTAAGCTTGTAGGACTTAAAGAAATCTAGGTAACATGTTTGTAGGAGCTGAAAATGGCTTTCAGGTATTTTTATTCCATTAATTACAAATGGATTGATGTAAGTCTTTAGCAAACTAGTTATCTTTGAAGTGGTCAATGTTTTCAATGGGACTAGGTGACGCTTGAACCCGGGGTGTGGATTAATACAAGAAAATAATCTGGTTTCTAGAAACATTTATTGGGACTTCCATATGGGGAATAAGGTCAGAAGTGTCTTGTTGTCCACTGTGCATTGTTGCCAACGAGTCTGTGTCATGGAGGACCAATAGATTCGTGTCCGACTGTTCGGGGGAATAGGGGATACGTGATAACGCATCCGCAACCACGTTTGCCTTGCCCGGCTTATAGATCAGCTCATGATTATATTCTTCAATTTTCGCCTTCCAACGTTTCAACTTTGCATTGAAGTTCCTATTGCTCATGGCATATGTAAGCGGCTGGTATAGAAACGTTCGTAGGTTGTCCAGAGCCCAAACAATGGCTAACATCTCCTTTTCAATGGTGGCGAAATTTTCTTCAGTTTTGACAAGCGATCTTGAGATATATGATATAGGACTTCTCCTGAGCTAACTTGGGACAACACGGCGCCGAGAGCAAAGTCCGATGCATCGGTAGTAGGATGAAAAGGTTTTGTAAAATCTGGAAAAGCTAAAACCTCCGATGAAGAAAGAAGGGTCGTAAGGTCTTTAAACGCTTCTAGTTCCAGTGGGCCAAGCTCAATGGAAACTTTCTTGGATTGTGAGGCCTTGATTTGTGCGTTTTTTCCTCTGGTGAGATTTGTTAGGGGCTTGGCAATTTTCGCATAATCCTTGATGAATCTTCTGTAATATGATGTCATGCCTAAAAAGGATTTGAGCTGTTTCAGATTGATGGGAGGCGGTATTTTTAACATTCCCTCTACTTTTTTCCTATCTACATTAATCCCTTGAGATGTGACAACATAGCCCAGGAATTCAACACTGGTTTTCAGGAAGTGTGTCTTCTCTAAATTTACTTGTAGGGTTGCTTCACGAAGCCTTGAAAATATTGCCCTGAGGTTGTGCCAATGTTCTTCATAAGTAGCACTGAAAACAATTATGTCATCAATGTAAACATAACAAATTTTTCTTATATAGTCTCTAAGAACATCGTCGATCATTCTTTGGAATATGGCTGGAGCGTTTTTGAGCCGAAAGGGTAGTCTGAGAAATTCATATTTTGCATTAAGAGTTGAGAATGCGGTTTTTGGAATGTCCGCGGGATCCATATGTATCTGATGGAACCCCGAAGTTAAGTCAAGAGTCGTAAAGAGTTTCGCCTTGCCTAAACTAGCTAACGTAGATGTAATGTCAGGAATGGGATAGGTGTCTGGTATTGTTACAGCATTTAATCGTTTGTAATCAATTACCATACGAAACTGTTTTTCCCCATTTGGTTTTGGTTTTTTAGCGACAACCCACACTGGAGAATTATAGGAACTTTCTGAGGGTCGTATCATGCCGTCACGAAGAAGTTCAGCGACTTGTCGGTCAACCTCGTCCCGTATGTTGACTGGATAGGGGTATCATGCCGTCACGAAGAAGTTCAGCGACTTTTCGGTCAACCTCGTCCCGCATGTTGACTGGATAGGGGTAGAACTTAGAATAGATGGGCTCTTGGGTATTAGTCCGAATTGTTGCTTTGATTCGGGTTTCCACAGAGCACCCCCGGTTCGAATACAGAAGCGAACTCATTAATTAGTTTCTCAATAATGGATTTGATTTCCTGGGGGTGCCTTTCTTCTAGCACAAAATTAAGTTGGGTCGATTCCCGGTTCAGAAGTGGTATTACCACCCCTGGTTCTATGATTAAGACGTTATGTTCCGTATCAATTTTCGCTTTCAATTTCTTTAGTGTATCATCTCCTATAATGCCATCGAAACTTTTTAAATTAGGAAGAGTAAAGAAGGTTAGTGGAATATCATTACCCAGAGGAGCGAAGAATGGTCCATGGTTCATGTGTGAGGGTTCTTCTACTGCGCCACCGTCAGTGGCCATGTGATATAATCGTTGTTCCTTTCTAAAGGGATTCATGGAATCAGAAGAGTTCCTCTTTTGGCTACTGCCATTTCCATAGTTCCGGAAACGGCTCCTAGGTTGGCCTGATCCACACGCTTCTAGTTTTATAGCCGGTGTTAGAGCCTGTGGCCTGGAAGGTAACGCATAACGGTACGGTATTGGGTTTTGTTGGTGAGGATAAGACATGGTATGTGTTGCTCTTGGGGGTACGTATGACGTAGCGAAGGAAGGCCGATACATGGGTCGGGGTCGGTAGTATGGGGTGTTTGTGCGTGTGTGCCAAGTTTCGTTAGAGGCGTATGCTAGGGAGGGCTTCCCAGCTGAAATAACAATTTCCAGTTCTAGGGCTGTAGAATAAGCTTCTCCTAACGTTTTTGGGTGCTTAACTGTTACCAAATCCGATAATTGTGACAATCCTCTTACAAATGCGCACAAGGCCATTTCACGGTACGAATGAATTAACGCTTCAAGAGATTCTCTAGTGTGATTCTCGCTCTTAAGCTTCTCTATAATAAGTGAAAGATGCTTGTTGATCTGGGAGTAAAATGCTTCTAGGGTCGAGTTATTAATATTTTTGTAGGTGATTGCCAACCGCCACGTTCACGAGAGCCCATCAATTGCTGAACGAATGTTATTCCCTTTTTTTATAATTTGTATTCGTTTATGTCGCCAATGAGAATGTAAAATTCCACTTTCAAATTAACTCTTTGAGTTCCAACCACTTTAATTTTCAGCGGATATTCTTTATTTTTTATATCATGCACTGATGGAGATTTGAACCCCGGACACAAAAAATTAAAACTTTATTTTTATTTTTTTGAAACCAACACTTCACATCCACTTGGCAACACAAAACAAAAAAATTTTTCTGCGTATGTCAGGGTTCCAAGGAAGTTTGACACACGCAGAGCAATTGAGACAATTGATTCGCGCTGCTTTTATTTCATGGGAATTTTAGGTGCGTAGCAGCTGTCGCTGAGCGACAAGAAATGTTGCGCTTGTCAGGGTTCCAAGGAAGTTTGGCACACGCAGAGCAATTGAAACAATTGCTTCGCGCTGCTTTTATTTCATAGGAATTTAGAAGCGTCGCGGCGGTCGCAGATTAACTAGAATTATTGAACTGTTCGACACACGTAGAACTACTGACAAAATTGTATTTGCTGAGATTCGGCAAAATGTTACATCATCCAATGCACAAATTCTTGACAGCGATTCCAAAATGTAATCGCTAAAAAAAGTGTAACCATCCACTTTTTTTTTCGGCGGGCGTTCACAAGAAACACAACTTATATTTTTTGTTTTTTTATTTTGTTTTATTTATTTTTTTTTTTTTTTTAACTGTATTTACTATACTTATTTTGGGAACACATTCGCTCAAGGCACTTATGGGCAAGGAAAAGAGAAAGAGAAAAAAAATAAAAATTTATTATCAAAAGACGCGACGGAAGACGGTCCCTGCTCGGGCGCCAGTTAACTTCCTCTTATTTGAGGAGGTCACCTTGCTGCAGCAAGGATTTGATTTCCGTCCCCCAACGGCACGCACACCACCCATTCATCAAGCCTTTGGTTCGGACTCACGTTAAAATCGTTTATTTGCTCTGTTCATCTCTCTCGGGTGTTCTCCCCGCAGCCACCTTCGGCTTTGGCCTCCTGGCCCGTTCTGCCCACACTCCGCTGCTGCTCCTCCTCCTGATCGCTACCCCTTTTGCTGCTGCAGATGGCGCTGCTGCTGCTGCCGCTGATGCTGGAGCTTCTCCTGCTGCCGCTGATGTTGTCGCTGCTGCTGCTGATGCCGCTGAAAAAACAGACAAAGAATAATCTATCCATGAACTAAATAGGAAAGGATAGATGTTTTAAGTATAGTACTAAAAGACTCTGAGCAGATTACAGGGAATAGAAGGTTGCGATTGGAGCAAAGGACCCTAAAAGGCTCATGCATGGCATAGAAGAACAACGACTAAGGGTTAAAGGTATAATAGGATGTCTACTCCCCGTCTACATGGTACCGACAGATCACTCAGGCGAGTCAATATCACCATTTAGGAGCTTGTATTAAGGAAGGAAGGTTAATCAAAAGAAGTCAATTAGAATACAACGGCAAATTGACATTGCGATCCCAGCTTAAACCACGATTAGCAAATAGCAAGAACTGCTATTGAGTGGCTTCAAGTCTAGTCTGGTGCAACTTATATTAAGGTGACCAAATGGAAGATCCACACTCTAAAATAGGACGGACAAGCGAAGTAAAAATAACTTAAGGTGTATAAAGATTGTCAAATTCTTGTATTGTTGTACATCTACGTTTCGCAAACCCATGTAGGGATAGCAAAATAATGGAGCTGGAAAAATGTTGGAATTACTAAGTTATGATTTTCTCAAAAGCTTTCGGAATAGCGGACAATTTGGAAGTACCGCTATCGGACTTTTTTGCCATTTTTAAGCAGAGGAATAATATACGACTTTTTCCAACGTACATTCTGTTTAGACCCTGCACCACCAAACAAGACTACTTTGCGGACATCTGGCCCGAGAATATTACGCTACTTTGCAATATGAAGATTCGTATGGAATTTTTCTGAAAATACAAACGTACTTTACAGGCTTCCTTCGACTTCGCGATATTAACTCTTAGGGGTCCACGCCGACAATTGACAGTCCTTACCGACATGTTTAGATCATGTTTGACGAAACTAGAAGATGGAAACTGCTTGAATCTGCTGTATATAACAATGTGCCAGTCATCTGAAGCCTTTTTTGCACGTTTTACGCCACGTTTTTCGGTTTTTTTTTTTGTTGGAAGTCTAGTGCAGCAGAGAAGATCTTTGCAGAACTCCCAACTAAAGTTTTGGTTTTTGTTTAAAGTTTTACCATGATTTTGAAGGTTATGGTGCCACTTCGTCTTCTCAGCATACAAATGCGTTCCTCTTGTGACCAACATAAAAATTTTAGCGTTTGTTTGTTTTTTTTTTTTTTTTAACGTTTAATATATATTTCTTGAATATACTCTTAAATTAGAGCCCAACAACAAGTTTCAGATATTTTTCTTAATCTAGTACTTAAGATATATCCAGGGGATATTGCAGGCGGCCCTAAACATTTATTATTGGGTTGGTCTGTCATTTCTTTTAAGACGAGTTCTATTTTTAGTTCGCGTTCGCGTTCCTCTACCACCTTGAGGTGTTCCTCTAATTTCGCAGAGCCTTGTATTGGGCATTTGGATCTGCTGAGGATTGCCGTGTCATCGGCAAAAGTGGACGTTGTAAGTCCTAAACTCGTTGGTAAGTCTGCAGTGTACAGCAGGTAGAGCAATGGGCCGAGTACACTGCCTTGCGGTACACCAGCTTCGATTTCAAAGTCAGCCGAGACGGAGCCATTACATCTTACAGCGAATTTATTATTGTAAAGGTAAGATTCCATGAGTTTCGTCAGAAATGAGTTTAGACGAATCTGCAGGACCTTTTCAAAAAGCTTCGAAAGACATGGCAGCAAACTAATTGGCCTATAGGATGATGGTTGGGTTTTGTCCTTTCCCACTTTAGGAATCATGATGAAAGTGGACCTTTTCCATGCTCTTGGCGTTAAACATTTTGCAGATGTATTGTATGGCGATGGTAGGGAGTTCTAGGATCATTTTCGGTGTGATTAGGTCATGTTCGGCTTTATGTGGTTTTCAATACCTGCAGTGATCTCATCCGATTGGAGTTCCGAGTACTCACTATCCGTTAATGTGCTCGAAGGGGGAAGTACAAATGAGTTTGATGTTGGATTTGGCTGGAGAACCATTTTAAGATGTGTGGCAAATACGGATGCCCTCTCTTCGTCACTGCGGGCCCATCCACCGGTTGGACCCCTTGGTGAAACTGTCTCTGTAGGAGCGCTTAAAGTTGGGTGGGCTTTCCACAGAGGATGTTTAGTGCTGGATGGACTGAGCTTTTTTATGTATTTCCTTTGAGCCCAGATTTCCTCTTGTCTTAACTCCTTGGAGAGGTTGCGGCTGGCATGCCTTAGGCGAAGTTTTGCTGCCGGTGATCGAGTAATCTGCCATTCTCTTCTTAGACGTCGTTTTTCCGTTAATAATTGTTCTATCCGCCGGTTCGTAGGCCTGACAGCAGGTTTAGCGTAAGTAGAGGCATGTGGAGTAGATACTCTTGCTGCAGCTCCCAGCATCGACTCAAGTGCAGAGACGCACATGTCAATGTCCTCTGCAGCGTCCAGTTTCGGCGAACAGTCGATGTGGGCACTTATGTACATTTTAAATTTAAGCCAATTTGTTTTGTTGTTTGTAAGCATATATAGGCGATCAAGTACTTGAGGTCTTGTTAACAGTGTGAATAGCACTGGAGAGTGATCGGAGGTTAAATCTAGCAGTGTTTCCGCAGTGATCCGATTAATAGTAGAACATAATTATCTAAATAATTATGCTTAATACTAGCAGAAATTTATACTTTGTTTACTTTTTTCGCAATTATACGAAAAACCGCAATTTTTTTTATCAACAGCAAAATTTGTGGGCACAAAATTGTAAAAAACTACAAATAAATTAACTCAATTTTTGCATTTTACAAAAACAAAGCCAAAAAACTGAATCTATAAGGAGTATGCGAAATTTTTTAGAATCTCTGTTAGCATCTACTGCGCTGCTATTATTTTGAAAACCTATTAAAAATAGTACATTTTGCGAGCCAAAAGTAATGATCACACAGTGGACGGTGCTGAATGGAAATGGCGGGCAAAATTCTTCGCATGGAAATTTCAATATAAATTTTTTAAATTTACTTAAATAGTACTTACAAATTATAAACCAAACGGTTATCATGCTGTTACAAGTTTGGGACCCTCCGAAGCTATTAAATGAGGAAGAATTATGAATAAAACTTAAAGTGGAAATTAACATGTTTTTCTAATTTATAATGAGAAACTGATAAAAAAATAAACAATTCAATTAAATTAAATTTTACTAAACAAATTCAAATGAAAATGAAAACAATAAATTGGATAAATGGAGTGGGTACATTCTGATGTCCTTATTCCTGGTTTCAACAGCTTCTTCGGAGAGCTCTCTAATAGATAGTAATGCATTTGATATGACATCAGGTGTGACCATTGCTCTATCTGCTGTACACTGCAGACTTACCAACGAGTCTAGGACTTACAACGTCCACTTTTGCCGATGACACGGCAATCCTCAGCAGATCCAAATGCCCGATACAAGCCTCTGCAAAATTAGAGGAACACCTCAAGGTGGTAGAGGAATGGCTAGCAACCTGGCGTATCCGGGTCAACGAGCAGAAATGCAAACATGTTACATTTACGCTTAACAGAAGAAACTGTCCAGCTATAATGCTAAACAACGTACCAATTCCTCAAGCCGTGGATGTCACTTACCTTGGTATCCACCTAGACAGAAGACTAACTTGGCGCAAGCACATTGAGGCAAAAAAGTCACAGCTTAAACTGAAAGCGAGTAGCTTACCTTGGATCATCAATGCTCGGTCACCTCTACGTCTGGAGTATAAAGTCCTCCTATACAACTCCGTACTGAAACCCATCTGGACTTACGGTGCCGTACTATGGGGAAATGCAAGTACCAGCAATGTCGACATTATACAAAGGGCGCAGTCAAAGATTTTAAGATCAATAACTGGGGCTCCGTGGTACATACGGAACGACAACATTCAAAATGATCTAAATATACCTAGCGTAAAATCTGAAATAGGTAGTCAACAACTAAAGTATTCTGCGAAACTGGATGTACACCCTAATGTTCTTGCCAATTCCCTTACGCGAACTAATAATAGAACTCGTCTTAAAAGAAATGACAGATCAACCCAATAATAAATGATTAGGGCCGCCTGCAATATCCCCTGGATATATCTTAAGTACTAGATTAAGAAAAATATCTCAAACTTGTTGTTAGGCTCTAATTTAAGAGTAGATTCAACAAATATATATTAAACGTTAAAAAAAAAAAAAAAAGGTGTGAATAGGCTCGAAGGACCAAAATGAATCCGGCTCGAAAGACCAAAATGTATAGGGATTTCCGAAGAGAAAGAAAATACCCAGTCTTCATTCGTTGAATTCAAAATATGAACTGATATTATTTGAAAACTCTTAAACTCTAAGAAGCGACAATTGTTCTTAAAAAATACTTATTCTAATGCCCCACGTTTTCGGGGGTTGAAAATTGATTATATTTCATGCTCAGCGCTGGTTACTTGATACCGCGCCGCTGTTATAATCGTAAGTGTTTTCCACAGAGTGTGGATGCATGTTTTGTTTGGTATTAAGCAATAATTGTCATGAATTTTATGACTTACGTTTGTTTATGTTTCGTTTTGTATGTTTCATTGGTGCATCTGATTTGGTGAAGCCATCTCAGATGAACACGATGTTTAATGCGACGTTCTGAATTTTATTTTTATAGTTAGTTAGTTATCTTATGCAAATTATTATTAATATTATCATTAGTAAGATAACTATTGTTAAAGAAGCATGACCAGTTACATGATGGACGTTCAACCTAGTCAATCTGATATTCCTTTACCGATTGTAACTGACTTCATATTCTTACAAATTCTGCCGTATGTATTACTGAGTTGGCTTCTACTGGTTTTTATAATATTTGGCACATTACCTAATGTTTTCTGTTTCGGGATATCTACCCACTCCTGATGTGTTTTACTGCGCTGACTTCTAGCCTTTTATAAGCTGGAGAATTTAGAAAATAACTATCTTTACTTTTTGAATTGTTCAAATTTGATCTTCGCTCCACCATTTTTAAATATCGCTGATTGCTAAAACTTGAGTGGTTATTCTGTTTATTATTAAATTTTGTTCTTTTATAATTATTTTGTCATATCTGCCTTTTTGGTACTATAGTTTCGGACAATTTGTAACCGGAATCTATTTTGATATTATTTTTTAGATAATCATTATCTAATTGACCCATTGCCTTCTGAATATTCTCATTTTGTACTGGCTCTGGGATATATACTTTTTCTTCCCCAATTTTCACTTTACCTCCAATGTGAGGTCCTGCCGGGGGCCATAAATTTATTTCTTGAGTTTTCCTGTTGTATTTCATTGAAGTTGTGTTGTTTTTATTTTGAAATTTACCTTTCCTCTCCTCCCAACGTTGTTCAAAATCTGTGACATCTATTGTCGTGCTACTACAGATTTATTCTGATTTGATTTGGTGCATCCCGAGACGATCCAACCAAATTGAGTATTTTGGCCGAGCAGGCCATCAATCTTTGTAATTCCCCTTTTTAAGATTTCGGCATATACGTTTACTCCCATTATTATATCAACCCTACCAGGTTTATTAAAGGTAGGATCAGCTAGCACGTAAGTTTGCCATTTTGACATGTCCACGTTTGCTATTTCTAATGGAAGAGCTTTAGATGTCCTTTCCAAGGATTTCGCGTCTTTTTATCTATTTTTACCTTATATTTTGATTTATTGGATTTTATTGAGGACACGCCATTTATTTCTGTATATTGTTTAATTTTAGGTAATTTTAATATTTGAGCGGCCTCTTCAGAAGACATGGTGCTCTGTGAACCACAATCAATAAGGTCTCTTAGAGTCTTATATCCTCCATTTACATTTCTTACTTGTATTAAAGCTGTGGCCAACAGTGTTGGTTGTGCGGTTACACAAGTATTAACTCTCTCCTGTTTATCTTCAAAATGGAGTAAGGTATGGTGTTCCTTACTGCACAACGAACAGACCATTTCATTAGTGCACACCTTATTGCTTGAATGGTTCAAGCATCTTATGCAAAGCTGCACTTTTTTGGCTGTTTCATACCTTTCAGTAGGTGTCAACCCTTTAAACTTATAGCACTTATACGCTTTGTGCCCGGCAATTTTGCAAATCGGACATTTATCTTCGACTTCCGCATAATTTAAAACAGTTTGTAGCCGTTTTTTCTCTTCTTTGCTCATGGCACTTAGCGAGCAATATCTTTGCTCCAAGTATTCAATGACATCAGCTAGCAATTGTATCTGCTTTGTTTTTCTAATTTGACTCTCATATAATTGTAGAGTCTCTCTGTCAAATTTCCTTAGTAGGAGTTGTGCGAATATTACGTCAACTTCATCGGACAAATTTGCTTTTATTTTAATGAAATAAACTGACTCATTAACTATGTCAATCACTCCTTTAACAATTTTTGTGGAATCATTGTTGATCATCGGTAAATCAACGTTCCGACTTAATTGTTCGGAAAATACCCTCCGATTATTTTCATACTTGTTGAAAATAATTCCCAAGCAGCACTATAGTTATCAGCTGAACCTGACAATAGATGAGCTACCATGCTCCTCGCTTCCCCCGTTAACGCGGATTTTAAATAATTGAACTTAAGAGCAAGACTTAAATCCTCTCTTTTTTCAATCAGTTCCGTAAAGAATTCTACAAACAGTTCCCATTCTCTAGGTTCCCCAGAAAATGTGGGTACCTGTATTTTCGGCAACACCGGTAGTTCGCCTCATACGGTAACATTCTCTTCTAGTGCTGACAAGGTATTCTAAACGTCGAACTCTAGTTCTTCTATGACTTCTTTAAACGTTTCATTACATATAAGTTCATCTGTATTAGCTTGGCACATCTGTACCTTCTTGAACAAGAATTCTATTTTTTTAATATACATTTCGCCTGTTCTATTGTCTATCATACGTAAATCTTTGCTCACTTTTGTGTATGTGCAAACTTATACATATATACGTTGTTAATTAATAAGAGAATGGTACAGTACAAACTGGGAAGCGATCGTTATATAGAATAATAGTAGAAGTTGTAGTAGTAGTAGTAGTAGAAGTCCCTAGTAGTTGTAGGAGTTGTAGTAGTAGAAGTAATCCCTCGTAGTTATAGCAGTTGTAGTAGTAGAAGTCCCTCGTAGTTGTAGCAGTTGTAGTAGTAGAAGTAATCCCTCGTAGTTGTAGCAGTTGTAGTGGTAGTAATCCCTCGTAGTTGTAGCAGTTGTAGTAGTAGAAGTCCCTCGTAGTTGTAGCAGGGAGTGAGTCGATGTTGTTCCGAAGCAAGTAGTAGTATGACTGAGAGTACAGCTGTTAACAGACCTTTAACAGTGCGACGATTACAGCTTCTTAAAGATGGGTCACATACATAACACCCCTTAACACCCAGATGGGTTAAAGAATTCCGGGGGTTGTCTTTTCCGACTCGATCTGCGAGGAGTCACTGGAGCTGGGGGTAATGTTACCGGTTCAGACAATTCAGCACAGGCGGGTATATCATCAGGAATCGGGACTGCATCTTCAGCAGGTAGTTCGATTGATTTCGTGTCCTGAATACATTCGGCAGGCGGAACCCGGTGGCGAAGTTGGTCGAAATGACGTTTAATAATACGGCGATCATGTAAACAAACATTGTATGAAATGGGGCCTGTCTGGTCCATAATTTCGCCTTCTATCCACTTCGGACCGAAGGCGTAGTTACGAACCGATACCGGAGCACCAATAGGAAACTGCTTATCATTTGTTGATTCGCAGACCTGTCCGTATGTTATTTCCTTGGGTTGAATTTTGTCGAAATATGACTTAAGCTCTCGGTTACATAGTAGTTCTGCAGGGGTACGATTTGTCGTGGAGTGAGGGGTCGTATGTTGGCTAAAAAGATACCGCGCCAGTGCGAGATCTATGTTAAGATTTCTGTCGAACTTTTTCAGGTAATTCTTAGTACCTTGTACCATGCGCTCGGCTTGCCCATTTGTGGCAGGATGAAATGGAGCCGACCGAATGTGTCGAATCACGTTGTTCCTCATAAAGATCCTGAATTCTTCAGACGTGAATGCAGTGCCATTATCTGACACTATTTCGTCCGGTAATCCGTGCGTTGCAAAAAGCTGTCTCAAGAATTTAATGGCAGCAGCAGATGATGTAGATTTTACAACAGAGACTTCTAGCCATTTCGAAAATGAATCCACGACTAGTACAAAGGTATTCCCGTTAAAGGGGCCAGTGAAATCTATATTAAGGCGTGACCAAGGTTGTCTGGCAGATTCCCAATGGTGTGTAGTTGTATGAGGCTGTTCGTTTCGGTTTTGCTTACAATCCCCGGGTGTGAAGCATGCAACGCTTGAAGTAAAGCAGGTCTAGATGGTTCGGGAATTACAGCCCGGTTGCCCCATACAAGAATTCCTTTGTTTGCTGAAAGTTCATGTCGGCGAGAAAAATATGAGTAGAGCTGATCTGAACGATCAACTTTTCCATTGGGCCATCCCCTTAACACCCAGTTCAGAACCTTTGATAAATGTGCGTCTTTCTTAGTCTGCAATGCTAGAGATTGAGCGCTGACAAGTGGTGTTCCAGCCCATTCAATCATTAACACTTCTTCAGTAGTGCTACCTTCGCCTTGTTGCGGTAATGGGCATCGGCTTAAGAAGTCGGCGTTGCCCATTTTTGATCCAGGTCTGTGAATTAGTGTAAAGTCATAGGCATTCAAGAATATTGCTCTTCGAAGCATCTGTGTAGAAATTACATTTGGAGTTGCCTTGGCCGTTGTAAATATTCCGAGCAATGGGCGATGATCTGTGACGAGAGTAAACGAACGGCCATATAAATAATTGTGAAATTTTTTAACGCCTGATATAAGCCCAACGGCTTCTCTGTCGATTTGCGAGTAGTTTCTTTCTGTCTTGGAGAGAGTTCTAGAATAAAAGGCAATAGGCTTCTCTGATCCATCCTGAAGTTTGTGGCTCAGCACCGCTCCAATTCCGTACGGAGATGCATCGCAGGTTAACAATACTGGCAATTTGCCATCGAAGTGCATTAGCACATTTTGTGAAGTTACAAGATTTTTTAGATTCATGAAGGCATTTTGGTGTTTATGGGCCCACACCCATGGAGCATTTTTATCCAGCAGACGGTGAAGCGGTTCAGCAACAGTTGCCTTAGGCGGATGTCAGAGTGGCCGCGATAAGCGATGCGATAATATTGAGCGACAATGAGCGAGAAAGCTCTGCATTCAAATTTATATGTAATCGTTGAATGCATGTCAGAGTGCAAGCGAAGCGAGAAGAGAGCCAAAGCGAAAAGTTGAAGCGAGTTGCGAGAAAGCGATTCTGAATCGCTTTCTCGCTTTATCGCTTCATCCAACTGTTGTTATACGTGTGTTTTCGTTGCGTTCTGAGCTTAAAAAATAGTTGGTTTTTGGTTGAAAAATGTTTTTGGGCAACTCAAGCTTTAATAACAGTTTGATGCAAACACTTTATATTTTTGTGTATTTGCTTTCAAATGCAATTAAACAGTCCAACGAAGCAAATGCTAAAATGAGTTCGAGTGCGAATATAAATGTTGAGGACTTAATAACGGAAATTTTTTGTCGTTCAGTTTTGTGGGACCAAAAATGTAAAAATTACCACAATCGCCTGGTGGTTGAAAAAAATTGGAAAGAGATTGAGAACAGTCTCCAAGTACCAAGTAAGTTTTGCTTGTATTATATTTGTGGATTTTTAATATCAAAGCCTATTTGTACACATAAAACTGCAAAAGGCATCACGAACAAGCTGTCCAGATCTGCAACTTGTTGGGTGAAATAACTCTTCACTTCCATTATTTTCATTGCTTGTGTGTGTGTCTTGATTGACATTGGGACTTCCCTCAAGGTCAATAATTGCATTATGCAGAATACAAATTGCCTTTACAATAATGTCGACGAAATCTGGATCGGTTTCAATTGGATTCCAGAGCAAACGCCATTTGGAAGTCATAATTCCAAAAGCACATTCAATGCACCTGCGAGCTCGGGAGAGTCGCTTGTTGAAATACTCTCTTTCAGCATTAATAGTGCGGCTTGAGTATGGCCTTAACAGAGTTTCCAATAGCGGATATGCTTCATCGCCTACAAAAACGTAGGGCATTTTAATACTTGATCCAGGCAAATTAGTATCTGGAGGCATAAATTGTCGAGATTTAAGTTGACGATAAAACTGTGATGCATTAAAAGTGCCACCATCACTTTGTTTTCCATATCCTCCAACTTCAATTGCAATAAATTTGCAGTTTGAATCAGCCACTCCTTGAAGAACAACAGAAAAAAATTTTTTGTAATTGTAGAACATGGATCCAGAATGAGGTGGACACTGAATACGAATGTGTTTTCCGTCAATAGCCCCAGCACAATTTGGGAAGTTCCACAATTTCCAAAAGTCATCAGCTATCTCGGTAATCATTTCTTTTGAAGGCTGTGGCATGTGCTTTGGCTGCAACTCCTCCCAAAGTGCCTTCACTGTTTCCTTTACAATAACGGAGACTGTAGTCCTTCCAATTTTAAATGAATACGACAATGAAGTAAACGAAGACCCCGTTGCTAAATATCTGCAAACTACTGAATTCAAAACACATTTAATGATTATTTAACAATATATGATATAGTAGTCCGATCCCGATGATTTTCATACTTTATCTCACACAGGTAATAAAGAGTCTCCAAAAAAAATTTCAACCCGATATCTCTTAAGATGGCTGAGTAAAACGCATTTTCAAAACACATTTAATGATTATTTAACAATATATGATATAGTAGTCCGATCCCGATGATTTTCATACTTTATCTCACACAGGTAATAAAGAGTCTCCAAAAAAAATTTCAACCCGATATCTCTTAAGATGGCTGAGTAAAACGCATACTTCAAACTACTGAATTCAAAACACATTTAATGATTATTAAACAATATATGATATAGTAGGCCGATCCCGATGATTTTCATACTTTATCTCACACAGGTAATAAAGAGTCTCCAAAAAAAATTTCAACCCGATATCTCTTAAGATGGCTGAGTAAAACGCATACGCACAGACGGACGGACAGACGGACAGACGGACATGGCTATATCGACTCAGCTTCTCAAGCTGATCAAGAATATATATACTTTATGGGGTCGGAAACGTCTCCTTCTGTGCGTTACAAACATCTGACCAATTTTATAATACCCTCTGCAAGGGTATAAAAATGCCAACAGAAAAGTCAGGAGACTGTGCACCTGATGCTGGCATCTATACCTCCTGGCCTCATTTTGAGTCCCTTCTATTTTTAAAAGATCAAATGAAGCCCAGGCAAACGTGTGGAAATTTGGAGGCCAGCTGCTCCAATAAAAGTTTCTGTGTTCCAGAGTGTGAAGATTCGCTGGACACAGAATTATCCCACAATTTGGCTGAGCTATGTGACACAGATGAGGAAGAGAATTTTCAAAAAAAAAATAAAAAAATAAAATTAAGTATGCCTTCTCAACTGCTGTCCATTGAGAAGGAGAAACTTAAACTTTTAGAAAAAAAAATTAATACACCAAAAACACCCGACGATGACCAATGTTTCTTTGAGAGCCTTCTGCCATATATGAAGTCTATGGACATGCGAAAAAAAATGCTTTGCAGAATGGAAATTCAAAAGATCGTACTTTCTCATTTTGAAGACGGAAATAATTCCGAAAACAATTGAAAAAATCAAACATTTTTGTTGCAAAAAAAAATAAATATATAATTACATAGTTACCTCAAAGTTAGAATAAGTTTTTCACATGGCGTTATGGGATTAACAACAAAATTTGTCCAACACTTTTCCAGATTTGAATGAATCTTCGTCAAAATATAATCGAATGTATTGATCGACATTCGAGTATAATTGAAAAATTTGTCAGGATACTGCCTTAAATTTTTATACAAACTATTAAACTCTCCTTTTAAACGGTTTCTATTCAGTGGATGGATCCCGGTGGTTTTTTTCATTACAACATTTATAACTGCTGTTGACGCAAAAAATTCTTCGTCTGAATCCATGACGACGATGATTGCAACTGCGACTAAAATTAGAGCCCTCGCTAGGTTTCTCGCTTTGCGGAAAGCTTTCACTCTGCCATGCCATCGCTTTGCAAATCGCTGCGATAATTATCGCTTGTAGCATCGCATCGCTTATCGCGTCCACTCTGACATCAGCCTTATGCGGCAGGAATGCGTGGTAAAAATTGATGAGTCCTAAGAATGCTTGTAATTGTTTCTTATCTTTTGGAGCTGGTGCGCACTTGATAGCTTCGACCTTACTGGCACACGGTCTTATGCCCAGTGCATCGATTTTAAAACCTAAAAATTCTACTGACGGAACACCAAATTGACACTTGTCTCTGCGTAGGCGTAGTCCGGCCTTATCAAATCTTGACAGCACCTCATTAAGACGGACCGCTAGCTCTTCCTCTGATTTTCCCATAACAATTATGTCATCGAAGTAGGGTAAAACACCAGAAATGTTCTGCAATATACGTTCGATGCAGCTCTGAAATATGCCCGGAGCTGAAGAAATTCCAAATTGTAGTCTAGTTACTTTGAAATAACCTTTGTGTGTACATATAGTTTGCAACAACGCAGACTGCTCATCTACCACTAGTTGTTGGTACGCCTGAGCCAAGTCGATTTTCGCAAATATGGATCCTCCTTCAATTGATGCTAATAATGAATTCATTGCAGGAATTTGATGGCCGTTTTGCTTAATCACTCTATTAATTGTAGACTTGTAGTCGCCACATATGCAAATAGTACCATCCTTTTTAATTACTGGCACTGTAGGAGTCGCCCAGTCGGAGTACTCAATGGGTACTAGGATTCCTTGGAAACAAAGACGGTCTAATTCTTCTTCATATAATTCTTGTATTGCGAATGGAATGCGTCTCGCTGGCAGTCTGACTGGTGTTGCATCAGTATTGATTTGTAATGACACAGGTGGCCCCAGAAAACGGCCTAATTCAGACGAAAACAGGTCCTTATATTTCGCCAGAGTTGCCACGATGCTAAGTTCAGCCTTAATGGCATGTATTCCTTCAATGCTGATGCCTAAGGGCATAAACCAGTTGCGTCCAAGTAAATTCGAACCGCCGCTTGATGTGACAACCAGTGGAAGGTTCGGAATGTATTTATTATCGTACTGGACGGATGTATCCACGATGCCACTAACTGGAATTCGGTTTTTCTGGTAATCCGTAAACTCTAGAGAACAATCTTGGATAGTCGGTCTGTCCGTTGGCCAGATGTAACGAAACGTAGATTCGTCTACCATAGTGATCGCAGACCCCGAATCCACTTCGAATTGGCATTTTCGTTTATTTATGATTATTGTAACAATTTCCTTTGGGCAAATCACCGGTAGTATGCTGTGGACATTGTATTCTTCATTCGGCTTTTGTTTGTGTGGTCCTCGGTAGGAGGCATGGCCACTCGATGTGTTGAATGGTTTACGACCCGGGTCTCTTACAGCCCGGCAAACTCGTTGAAGATGGCCTGCTCGGTGACAGGCATGGCACACAGTGTTCCGATGAGGGCACAGTTTCCGCAAGTGAGCACCCCCGCAACCATCGCATGGCTGGTGGTGCTGATTTGGTCGGCTTGGACGGATCGCGTTGGTCTGCACTTCGTGTATCGACTCAGTGCTCTCAGTTGTATTTCGCATGGCCCAAGCGCTGTGAGCAGCGGCCTCACTAGATGTGGCGCGATCCATCGCGCGTTGAACCGTTAAATCTGCCTCTGCTAGCAGATTCTTCTGAAGACCCTCATCCTTCATTCCACATACGAAGCGATCGCGCAACATGCGATCCAACGCAGCTCCGAATTTGCAATCGACAGCGAGAGTCCTAAGTGCAGCCATGTAGTTCGCAACCGATTCATCAATTAGTTGGTCTCGCTTGAGAAATTGGTAGTAGGCCGCGATTTCCGATTGACATGGAGACAAATGTTGGTTGAGTTTTTCATATATTTCCGATAAACTCAAATCACTCACCTGAGTAGGGGATGCCAATGACGTTAGAAGCTCGAACAGTGGAGCGCCAACCAACGTAAGCAATGCAGCCTTCTTCCGTGCTTCCTCCGTAACGTCATTGGCCAGAAGATACAGCTCAAAACGCTGCTTGTAAGTTGTCCATTTGTTTGTGTGATTTAAGTCAAATGGTTCTAACTGACCCAGTCCTGACATTATCACTGATTTATTTGTTGTTTTGTGTTCTGTAGCAATATTCACTTTGGCGGGCTTTTCCTCATGTGTTTCCGAATCAGACATTAGTAGTTGAACTCGATCGTATGTGTGTGTGTAAGCATCAATTCTCAATTGCAGTAGTCGTAGTGCGTCTGTCTGCGAATGCGCGTGTTGGAAAAATACCGTTTCTTATTTCCAATAACTTGGCGCCAGCACGCATGCGTTTTTCGCGTCTCTTTGTTCGCTTTCGCTTAGTCGATTGTAACTGTACACGATGTATATACATATATATAAGTATGACTGAGAGTACAGCTGTTAACAGACCTTTAACAGTGCGACGATAACAGCTTCTTAAAGACGGGTCACATAAATAACACTCACCATGTCCAAATATTGCTGGAGCTGACGGACCTTTCCTTAAAATTTTTCCTGGCTAACATTAGCGTTTTCATTACTGGAGGTCGCATTCCCGCGCGACTATCCTTTGCTATCCTCAAACATTTCTGACCTATCTGCTTCTGTTTCAACTAACACCGACTTACTAGTGTTTGGTTTTTCTGACTCTCCTGCAGCTATTATTTTGGCAACTATCTTTAACATTGCTTCATGTATTTTATCTGTGAAATATTGATGATCGAAATTCCCTTGCTGTAGGTAACCATCGATTCCTAATCTCTTTTACTTCCTCGATCACCTTGCTAGTTATGTTTCTGGGATCTAGTGCTTCTAACTGCCTTATCCTGGTATGCAACTCTAACTGCTTTCCTAACAGCATTTCACTTTTGTTAAGAAACATTTTGTATGGTGTATGAATGTATGTTTGACAATAAATTGATTTTTTTTTTATGTATTTATCCGCTTTTTTTTTTGAGAAAGAGAGAAAAAAATATCTCAACTGTGTCTTGCACAGTGAGCCAGAGACGTGGAAAATATGTTGTTAGCGTATGTGGTTGGCTCACAATTCAGATATACATTTCATTTTTCAATAAAAGAAGTTTTTTTTTTTTAATCTCCAACCACATTGTTAGTAAAAGCCTATCAAGGAGCTAGTAATTCGCAAGTTGCACTTTCGTGCGTCAACTTGCTTATATTTAAATTATTGAATAAGGCAAGTTAAGGCTTGCGCATTTCTGCGGCCCCCTTGCGTTTCTTCGGTCTTCGGCGAACTCCAACTTTCAGTTGGTCAGCAGCGTTGTCTGTCCTCTTAGCACACGGTCTACCTTGTCGCGCTAGACGATGCCGGTGCTGGTCTTCGCGTAGACGTACTCGCAATAGGGTGAGTCAGATGGTCCAGGGCAGTCCTTGGGACCCGTCTTCCCCGGTGTGTTTTTTTTTTTGCTGTGTCGTTGCTCAGCTGCTGTTGTCCAGGGCGTATGAGCTCAGGCGGTCCCGGTGCCGGTCATCGCACCAGATTTTCTCGGATTAGCAGCCTCTTCTTTGCAACTATCTTGTTGCTCTGCTGCTGTTTGTAGTTGCCGACTTCCAACTACATACATATACACTTTTAACTTTAACTTTTTTTTCTTTTCGATATTAAGGCTTCGAATACGCCACACACCAATGCTGTAATTATTTTTTTACCGCCGCCGAAATTTTTGCAGTTGCTCGACTAGCGAAACTTCCTTATTTAACTCGGTCGCACGCACTTTTTATATATTAAGCAATATTTTGCTTTTTGTTTTTATACTCTGTCTCTTACCACTGGTGGGGGAGAACAGAGTTATTTTATTTTTGCTACCTTTAGCTGATCTTAGCATTTACACTTGCATAAGAATTCAGACTTAAAGGCGTTGATTCACCCTATGAGTCTCTTACCACTGGTGGGGAAAACTACAGAGTTCCTTTTTTCGAAGGACCAAAATGAATCCGCCTCGAAGGACCAAAATGAATAGGGATTTCCGAAGAGAAAGAAAATACCCAGGTTCATTCGTTGAATTCAAAATATGAACTGATTTTATTTGAAAACTCTTAAGCTCTAAAAAGCGACAATTGTTCTTAAAAAATACTTATTTTAATGCCCCACGTTTTCGGGGGTTGAAAATTGATTATATTTCATGCTCAGCGCTGGTTACTTGATACCGCGCCGCTGTTATAATCTTATAGTTATATAGTTATCTTATGCAAATTATTTTTAATATTATCATTAGTAAGATAACTATTGTTAAAGAAGCATGACCAGTTACATGATGGACGTTCAACCTAGTCAATCTGATATTCCTTTACCGATTGTAACTGACTTCATATTCTTACAAATTCTGCCGTATGTATTACAGAGTTGGCTTCTACTGGTTTTTATAATATTTGGCATATTACCTAATGATTTCTGTTTCGGGATATCTACCCACTCCTGATGTGTATTACTGTGCTGACTTCTAGCCTTTTTATAAGCTGGAGAATTTAGAAAATAACTATCTTTACTTTTTGAATTGTTCAAATTTGATCTTCGCTCCACCATTTTTAAATATCGCTGATTGCTAAAACTTGAGTGGTTATTCTGTTTATTATTAAATTTTGTTCTTTTATAATTATTTTGTCATATCTGCCTTTTTGGTACAGATTTGGACAATTTGTTACCGGAATCTATTTTGATATTATTTTTTAGATAATCATTATCTAATTGACCCATTGCCTTCTGAATATTCTCATTTTGTACTGGCTCTGGGATATATACTTTTTCTTCCCCAATTTTCACTTTACCTCCAATGTGAGGTCCTGCCGGGGGCCATAAATTTATTTCTTGAGTTTTCCTGTTGTATTTCATTGGAGTTGTGTTGTTTTTATTTTGAAATTTACCTTTCCTCTCCTCCCAACGTTGTTCAAAATCTGTGACATCTATTGTCGTGCCACTACAGATTTATTCTGATTTGATTTGGTGCATCCCGGGACGATCCAACCAAATTGAGTATTTTGGCCGAGCAGGCCATCAATCTTTGTAATTCCCCTTTTTAAGATTTCGGCATATACGTTTACTCCCATTATTATATCAACCCTACCAGGTTTATTAAAGGTAGGATCAGCTAGCACGTAAGTTTGCCATTTTGACATGTCCACGTTTGCTATTTCTAATGGAAGAGCTTTCATTAACTTTGGCAACACAATTGCCTCAACCTTTAGATGGCCTTTCCAAGGATTTCGCGTCTTTATATCTATTTTTACCTTATATTTTGATTTATTGGATTTTATTGAGGACACGCCATTTATTTCTGTATATTGTTTAATTTTAGGTAATTTTAATATTTGAGCGGCCTCTTCAGACAACATGGTGCTCTGTGAACCACAATCAATAAGGTCTCTTAGAGTCTTATATCCTCCATTTACATTTCTTACTTGTATTACAGCTGTGGCCAACAGTGTTGGTTGTGCGGTTACACAAGTATTAACTCTTTCCTGTTTTTCTTCAAAATGGAGTAAGGTATGGTGTTCCTTACTGCACAATGAACAGACCATTTCATTAGTGCACACCTTATTGCTTGAATGGTTCAAGCATCTTATGCAAAGCTGCACTTTTTTGGCTGTTTCATACCTTTCAGTAGGTGTCAACCCTTTAAACTTATAGCACTTATACGCTTTGTGCCCGGCAATTTTGCAAATCGGACATTTATCTTCGACTTCCGCATAATTTAAAACAGTTTGTAGCCGTTTTTTCTCTTCTTTGCTCATGGCACTTAGCGAGCAATATCTTTGCTCCAAGTATTCAATGACATCAGCTAGCAATTGTATCTGCTTTGTTTTTCTAATTTGACTCTCATATAATTGTAGAGTCTCTCTGTCAAATTTCCTTAGTAGGAGTTGTGCGAATATTACGTCAACTTCATCGGACAAATTTGCTTTTATTTTAATGAAATAAACTGACTCATTAACTATGTCAATCACTCCTTTAACACTTTTTGTGGAATCATTGTTGATCATCGGTAAATCAACGTTCCGACTTAATTGTTCGGAAAATACCCTCCGATTATTTTCATACTTCTTGAAAATAATTCCCAAGCAGCACTATAGTTATCAGCTGAACCTGACAATAGATGAGCTACCATGCTCCTCGCTTCCCCCGTTAACGCGGATTTTAAATAATTGAACTTAAGAGCAAGACTTAAATCCTCTCTTTTTTCAATCAGTTCCGCAAAGAATTCTACAAACAGTTCCCATTCTCTAGGTTCCCCAGAAAATGTGGGTACCTGTATTTTCGGCAACACCGATAGTTCGCCTCTTACGGTAACATTCTCAGCTTTCAAATTTTTCTGATCGTTTATTGTCTCTTCTACTGCTGACAAGGTATTCTGAACGTCGAAATCTAGTTCTTCTATGACTTCTTTAAACGTTTCATTACATATAAGTTCATCTGTATTAGCTTGGCACATCTGTACCTTCTTGAAAAAGAATTATATTTTTTTAATATCTAAATCTTTGCTCACCAGGTCCAAATATTGCTGGAGCTGACGGACCTTTCCTTAAAATTTTTCCTGGCTAACATTAGCGTTTTCATTACTGGAGGTCGCATTCCCGCGCGACTATCCTTTGCTATCCTCAAACATTTCTGACCTATCTGCTTCTGTTTCAACTAACACCGACTTACTAGTGTTTGGTTTTTCTGACTCTCCTGCAGCTATTATTTTGGCAACTATCTTTAACATTGCTTCATGTATTTTATCTGTGAAATACTGATGATCGAAATTCCCTTGCTGTAGGTAACCATCGATTCCTAATCTCTTTTACTTCCTCGATCACCTTGCTAGTTATGTTTCTGGGATCTAGTGCTTCTAACTGCCTTATCCTGGTATGCAACTCTAACTGCTTCCCTAACAGCATTTCAGTTTTGTTAAGAAACATTTTGTATGGTGTATGAATGTATGTTTGACAATAAATTGATTTTTTTTTTTATGTATTTATCCGCTTTTTTTTTTTGAGAAAGAGAGAAAAAAATATCTCAACTGTGTCTTGCACAGTGAGCCAGAGACGTGGAAAAAATGTTGTTAGCGTATGTGGTTGGCTCACAATTCAGATATACATTTCATTTTTCAATAAAAGAAGTTTTTTTTTTTTTAATCTCCAACCACATTGTTAGTAAAAGCCTATCAAGGAGCTAGTAATTCGCAAGTTGCACTTTCGTGCGTCAACTTGCTTATAGAGGCTTATATTTAAATTATTGAATAAGGCAAGTTAAGGCTTGCGCATTTCTGCGGCCCCCTTGCGTTTCTTCGGTCTTCGGCGAAGTCCAACTTTCAGTTGGTCAGCACGCTCTATGCAGCGTTGTCGGTCCTCTTAGCACAGGGTCTAGCTTGTCGCGCTAGACGATGCCGGTGCTGGTCTTCGCGCAGACGTACTCGCAATAGGGTGAGTCAAATGGTCCAGGGCAGTCCTTGGGACCCGTCTTCCCCGGTGTGTTTTTTTTTTGCTGTGTCGTTGCTCAGCAGCGATTATTTAATTAGCAGCCTCTTCTTTGTAACTATCTTGTTGCTCTGCTGCTGTTTGTAGTTGCCGACTTGCAACTACATACATATACACTTTTAACTTTAACTTTTTTTCTTTTCGATATTAAGGCTTCGAATACGCCACACACCAATGCTGTAATTATTTTTTACCGCCGCCGAAATTATTGCAGTTGCTCGACTAGCCCAACTTCCTTATTTAACTCGGTCGCACGCACTTTTTATATATTAAGCAATATTTTGCTTTTTGTTTTTATACTCTGTCTCTTACCACTGGTGGGGGAGAACAGAGTTATTTTATTTTTGCTACCTTTAGCTGATCTTAGCATTTACACTTGCATAAGAATTCAGACTTAAAGGCGTTGATTCACCCTATGAGTCTCTTACCACTGGTGGGGAAAACTACAGAGTTCCTCTTTTCGAAGGACCAAAATGAATCCGGCTCGAAGGACCAAAATGAATAGGGATTTCCGAAGAGAAAGAAAATACCCAGTCTTCATTCGTTGAATTCAAAATATGAACTGATTTTATTTGAAAACTCTTAAACTCTAAGAAGCGACAATTGTTCTTAAAAAATACTTATTCTAATGCCCCACGTTTTCGGGGGTTGAAAATTGATTATATTTCATGCTCAGCGCTGGTTACTTGATACCGCGCCGCTGTTATAATCTTAAGTGTTTTCCACAGAGTGTGGATGCATGTTTTGTTTGGTATTAAGCAATAATTGTCATGAATTTTATGACTTACGTTTGTTTATGTTTCGTTTTGTATGTTTCATTGGTGCATCTGATTTGGTGAAGCCATCTCAGATGAACACGATGTTTAATGCGACGTTCTGAATTTTATTTTTATAGTTAGTTAGTTATCTTATGCAAATTATTATTAATATTATCATTAGTAAGATAACTATTGTTAAAGAAGCATGACCAGTTACATGATGGACGTTCAACCTATTCAATCTGATATTCCTTTACCGATTGTAACTGACTTCATATTCTTACCAATTCTGCCGTATGTATTACTGAGTTGGCTTCTACTGGTTTTTATAATATTTGGCATATTACCTAATGATTTCTGTTTCGGGATATCTACCCACTCCTGATGTGTATTACTGTGCTGACTTCTAGTCTTTTTATAAGCTGGAGAATTTAGAAAATAACTATCTTTACTTTTTGAATTGTTCAAATTTGATCTTCGCTCCACCATTTTTAAATATCGCTGATTGCTAAAACTTGAGTGGTTATTCTGTTTATTATTAAATGTTGTTCTTTTATAATTATTTTGTCATATCTGCCTTTTTGGTACTATAGTTTCGGACAATTTGTAACCGGAATCTATTTTGATATTATTTTTTTTATAATCATTATCTAATTGACCCATTGCCTTCTGAATATTCTCATTTTGTACTGGCTCTGGGATATATACTTTTTCTTCCCCAATTTTCACTTTACCTCCAATGTGAGGTCCTGCCGGGGGCCATAAATTTATTTCTTGAGTTTTCCTGTTGTATTTCATTGGAGTTGTGTTGTTTTTATTTTGAAATTTACCTTTCCTCTCCTCCCAACGTTGTTCAAAATCTGTGACATCTATTGTCGTGCCACTACAGATTTATTCTGATTTGATTTGGTGCATCCCGGGACGATCCAACCAAATTGAGTATTTTGGCCGAGCAGGCCATCAATCTTTATAATTCCCCTTTTTAAGATTTCGGCATATACGTTTACTCCCATTATTATATCAACCCTACCAGGTTTATTAAAGGTAGGATCAGCTAGCACGTAAGTTTGCCATTTTGACATGTCCACGTTTGCTATTTCTAATGGAAGAGCTTTAGATGTCCTTTCCAAGGATTTCGCGTCTTTATATCTATTTTTACCTTATATTTTGATTTATTGGATTTTATTGAGGACACGCCATTTATTTCTGTATATTGTTTAATTTTAGGTAATTTTAATATTTGAGCGGCCTCTTCAGACAACATGGTGCTCTGTGAACCACAATCAATAAGGTCTCTTAGAGTCTTATATCCTCCATTTACATTTCTTACTTGTATTACAGCTGTGGCCAACAGTGTTGGTTGTGCGGTTACACATGTATTAACTCTCTCCTGTTTTTCTTCAAAATGGAGTAAGGTATGGTGTTCCTTACTGCACAATGAACAGACCATTTCATTAGTGCACACCTTATTGCTTGAATGGTTCAAGCATCTTATGCAAAGCTGCACTTTTTTGGCTGTTTCATACCTTTCAGTAGGTGTCAACCCTTTAAACTTATAGCACTTATACGCTTTGTGCCCGGCAATTTTGCAAATCGGACATTTATCTTCGACTTCCGCATAATTTAAAACAGTTTGTAGCCGTTTTTTCTCTTCTTTGCTCATGGCACTTAGCGAGCAATATCTTTGCTCCAAGTATTCAATGACATCAGCTAGCAATTGTATCTGCTTTGTTTTTCTAATTTGACTCTCATATAATTGTAGAGTCTCTCTGTCAAATTTCCTTAGTAGGAGTTGTGCGAATATTACGTCAACTTCATCGGACCAATTTGCTTTTATTTTAATGAAATAAACTGACTCATTAACTATGTCAATCACTCCTTTAACACTTTTTGTGGAATCATTGTTGATCATCGGTAAATCAACGTTCCGACTTAATGGTTCGGAAAATACCCTCCGATTATTTTCATACTTGTTGAAAATAATTCCCAAGCAGCACTATAGTTATCAGCTGAACCTGACAATAGATGAGCTACCATGCTCCTCGCTTCCCCCCGTTAACGCGGATTTTAAATAATTGAACTTAAGAGCAAGACTTAAATCCTCTCTTTTTTCAATCAGTTCCGCAAAGAATTCTACAAACAGTTCCCATTCTCTAGGTTCCCCAGAAAATGTGGGTACCTGTATTTTCGGCAACACCGATAGTTCGCCTCTTACGGTAACATTCTCAGCTTTCAAATTTTTCTGATCGTTTATTGTCTCTTCTAGTGCTGACAAGGTATTCTGAACGTCGAAATCTAGTTCTTCTATGACTTCTTTAAACGTTTCATTACATATAAGTTCATCTGTATTAGCTTGGCACATCTGTACCTTCTTGAAAAAGAATTATATTTTTTTAATATACATTGCGCCTGTTCTATTGTCTATCATACGTAAATCTTTGCTCACCATGTCCAAATATTGCTGGAGCTGACGGACCTTTCCTTAAAATTTTTCCTGGCTAACATTAGCGTTTTCATTACTGGAGGTCGCATTCCCGCGCGACTATCCTTTGCTATCCTCAAACATTTCTGACCTATCTGCTTCTGTTTCAACTAACACCGACTTACTAGTGTTTGGTTTTTCTGACTCTCCTGCAGCTATTATTTTGGCAACTATCTTTAACATTTCTTCATGTATTTTATCTGTGAAATACTGATGATCGAAATTTCCTTGCTGTATGTAGGTAACCATCGATTCCTAATCTCTTTTACTTCCTCGATCACCTTGCTAGTTATGTTTCTGGGATCTAGTGCTTCTAACTGCCTTATCCTGGTATGCAACTCTAACTGCTTCCCTAACAGCATTTCAGTTTTGTTAAGAAACATTTTGTATGGTGTATGAATGTATGTTTGACAATAAATTGATTTTTTTTTTATGTATTTATCCGCTTTTTTTTTTGAGAAAGAGAGAAAAAAATATCTCAACTGTGTCTTGCACAGTGAGCCAGAGACGTGGAAAAAATGTTGTTAGCGTATGTGGTTGGCTCACAATTCAGATATACATTTCATTTTTCAATAAAAGAAGTTTTTTTTTTTAATCTCCAACCACATTGTTAGTAAAAGCCTATCAAGGAGCTAGTAATTCGCAAGTTGCACTTTCGTGCGTCAACTTGCTTATAGAGGCTTATATTTAAATTATTGAATAAGGCAAGTTAAAGCTTGCGCATTTCTGCGGCCCCCTTTCGTTTCTTCGGTCTTCGGCGAAGTCCAACTTTCAGTTGGTCAGCACGCTCTATGCGTTGTCGGTCCTCTTAGCACAGGGTCTAGCTTGTCGCGCTAGACGATGCCGGTGCTGGTCTTCGCGCAGACGTACTCGCAATAGGGTGAGTCAAATGGTCCAGGGCAGTCCTTGGGACCCGTCTTCCCCGGTGTGTTTTTTTTTTGCTGTGTCGTTGCTCAGCAGCGATTATTTAATTAGCAGCCTCTTCTTTGTAACTATCTTGTTGCTCTGCTGCTGTTTGTAGTTGCCGACTTGCAACTACATACATATACACTTTTAACTTTAACTTTTTTTCTTTTCGATATTAAGGCTTCGAATACGCCACACACCAATGCTGTAATTATTTTTTACCGCCGCCGAAATTATTGCAGTTGCTCGACTAGCCCAACTTCCTTATTTAACTCGGTCGCACGCACTTTTTATATATTAAGCAATATTTTGCTTTTTGTTTTTATACTCTGTCTCTTACCACTGGTGGGGGAGAACAGAGTTATTTTATTTTTGCTACCTTTACTACCCAGACTTAAAGGCGTTGATTCACCCTATGAGTCTCTTACCACTGGTGGGGAAAACTACAGAGTTCCTTTTTTCGAAGGACCAAAATGAATCCGGCTCGAAGGACCAAAATGAATAGGGATTTCCGAAGAGAAAGAAAATACCCAGTCTTCATTCGTTAAATTCAAAATATGAACTGATTTTATTTGAAAACTCTTAAACTCTAAGAAGCGACAATTGTTCTTAAAAAATACTTATTCTAATGCCCCACGTTTTCGGGGGTTGAAAATTGATTATATTTCATGCTCAGCGCTGGTTACTTGATACCGCGCCGCTGTTATAATCTTAAGTGTTTTCCACAGAGTGTGGATGCATGTTTTGTTTGGTATTAAGCAATAATTGTCATGAATTTTATAACTTACGTTTGTTTATGTTTCGTTTTGTATGTTTCATTGGTGCATCTGATTTGGTGAAGCCATCTCAGATGAACACGATGTTTAATGCGACGTTCTGAATTTTATTTTTATAGTTAGTTAGTTATCTTATGCAAATTATTATTAATATTATCATTAGTAAGATAACTATTGTTAAAGAAGCATGACCAGTTACATGATGGACGTTCAACCTATTCAATCTGATATTCCATTACCGATTGTAACTGACTTCATATTCTTACCAATTCTGCCGTATGTATTACTGAGTTGGCTTCTACTGGTTTTTATAATATTTGGCATATTACCTAATGATTTCTGTTTCGGGATATCTACCCACTCCTGATGTGTATTACTGTGCTGACTTCTAGTCTTTTTATAAGCTGGAGAATTTAGAAAATAACTATCTTTACTTTTTGAATTGTTCAAATTTGATCTTCGCTCCACCATTTTTAAATATCGCTGATTGCTAAAACTTGAGTGGTTATTCTGTTTATTATTAAATTTTGTTCTTTTATAATTATTTTGTCATATCTGCCTTTTTGGTACTATAGTTTCGGACAATTTGTAACCGGAATCTATTTTGATATTATTTTTTAGATAATCATTATCTAATTGACCCATTGCCTTCTGAATATTCTCATTTTGTACTGGCTCTGGGATATATACTTTTTCTTCCCCAATTTTTTGATTGCTAAAACTTGAGTGGTTATTCTGTTTATTATTAAATTTTGTTCTTTTATAATTATTTTGTCATATCTGCCTTTTTGGTACAGATTTGGACAATTTGTTACCGGAATCTATTTTGATATTATTTTTTAGATAATCATTATCTAATTGACCCATTGCCTTCTGAATATTCTCATTTTGTACTGGCTCTGGGATATATACTTTTTCTTCCCCAATTTTCACTTTACCTCCAATGTGAGGTCCTGCCGGGGGCCATAAATTTATTTCTTGAGTTTTCCTGTTGTATTTCATTGGAGTTGTGTTGTTTTTATTTTGAAATTTACCTTTCCTCTCCTCCCAACGTTGTTCAAAATCTGTGACATCTATTGTTGTGCCACTACAGATTTATTCTGATTTGATTTGGTGCATCCCGGGACGATCCAACCAAATTGAGTATTTTGGCCGAGCAGGCCATCAATCTTTGTAATTCCCCTTTTTAAGATTTCGGCATATACGTTTACTCCCATTATTATATCAACCCTACCAGGTTTATTAAAGGTAGGATCAGCTAGCACGTAAGTTTGCCATTTTGACATGTCCACGTTTGCTATTTCTAATGGAAGAGCTTTCATTAACTTTGGCAACACAATTGCCTCAACCTTTAGATGTCCTTTCCAAGGATTTCGCGTCTTTATATCTATTTTTACCTTATATTTTGATTTATTGGATTTTATTGAGGACACGCCATTTATTTCTGTATATTGTTTAATTTTAGGTAATTTTAATATTTGAGCGGCCTCTTCAGACAACATGGTGCTCTGTGAACCACAATCAATAAGGTCTCTTAGAGTCTTATATCCTCCATTTACATTTCTTACTTGTATTACAGCTGTGGCCAACAGTGTTGGTTGTGCGGTTACACAAGTATTAACTCTTTCCTGTTTTTCTTCAAAATGGAGTAAGGTATGGTGTTCCTTACTGCACAATGAACAGACCATTTCATTAGTGCACACCTTATTGCTTGAATGGTTCAAGCATCTTATGCAAAGCTGCACTTTTTTGGCTGTTTCATACCTTTCAGTAGGTGTCAACCCTTTAAACTTATAGCACTTATACGCTTTGTGCCCGGCAATTTTGCAAATCGGACATTTATCTTCGACTTCCGCATAATTTAAAACAGTTTGTAGCCGTTTTTTCTCTTCTTTGCTCATGGCACTTAGCGAGCAATATCTTTGCTCCAAGTATTCAATGACATCAGCTAGCAATTGTATCTGCTTTGTTTTTCTAATTTGACTCTCCTATAATTGTAGAGTCTCTCTGTCAAATTTCCTTAGTAGGAGTTGTGCGAATATTACGTCAACTTCATCGGACAAATTTGCTTTTATTTTAATGAAATTAACTGACTCATTAACTATGTCAATCACTCCTTTAACACTTTTTGTGGAATCATTGTTGATCATCGGTAAATCAACGTTCCGACTTAATTGTTCGGAAAATACCCTCCGATTATTTTCATACTTGTTGAAAATAATTCCCAAGCAGCACTATAGTTATCAGCTGAACCTGACAATAGATGAGCTACCATGCTCCTCGCTTCCCCCGTTAACGCGGATTTTAAATAATTGAACTTAAGAGCAAGACTTAAATCCTCTATTTTTTCAATCAGTTCCGCAAAGAATTCTACAAACAGTTCCCATTCTCTAGGTTCCCCAGAAAATGTGGGTACCTGTATTTTCGGCAACACCGATAGTTCGCCTCTTACGGTAACATTCTCAGCTTTCAAATTTTTCTGATCGTTTATTGTTTCTTCTACTGCTGACAAGGTATTCTGAACGTCGAAATCTAGTTCTTCTATGACTTCTTTAAACGTTTCATTACATATAAGTTCATCTGTATTAGCTTGGCACATCTGTACCTTCTTGAAAAAGAATTATATTTTTTTAATATCTAAATCTTTGCTCACCATGTCCAAATATTGCTGGAGCTGACGGACCTTTCCTTAAAATTTTTCCTGGCTAACATTAGCGTTTTCATTACTGGAGGTCGCATTCCCGCGCGACTATCCTTTGCTATCCTCAAACATTTCTGACCTATCTGCTTCTGTTTCAACTAACACCGACTTACTAGTGTTTGGTTTTTCTGACTCTCCTGCAGCTATTATTTTGGCAACTATCTTCAACATTGCTTCATGTATTTTATCTGTGAAATACTGATGATCGAAATTCCCTTGCTGTAGGTAACCATCGATTCCTAATCTCTTTTACTTCCTCGATCACCTTGCTAGTTATGTTTCTGGGATCTAGTGCTTCTAACTGCCTTATCCTGGTATGCAACTCTAACTGCTTCCCTAACAGCATTTCAGTTTTGTTAAGAAACATTTTGTATGGTGTATGAATGTATGTTTGACAATAAATTGATTTTTTTTTTTATGTATTTATCCGCTTTTTTTTTTTTGAGAAAGAGAGAAAAAAATATCTCAACTGTGTCTTGCACAGTGAGCCAGAGACGTGGAAAAAATGTTGTTAGCGTATGTGGTTGGCTCACAATTCAGATATACATTTCATTTTTCAATAAAAGAAGTTTTTTTTTTTTTAATCTCCAACCACATTGTTAGTAAAAGCCTATCAAGGAGCTAGTAATTCGCAAGTTGCACTTTCGTGCGTCAACTTGCTTATAGAGGCTTATATTTAAATTATTGAATAAGGCAAGTTAAGGCTTGCGCATTTCTGCGGCCTTCTTGCGTTTCTTCGGTCTTCGGCGAAGTCCAACTTTCAGTTGGTCAGCACGCTCTATGCAGCGTTGTCGGTCCTCTTAGCACAGGGTCTAGCTTGTCGCGCTAGACGATGCCGGTGCTGGTCTTCGCGCAGACGTACTCGCAATAGGGTGAGTCAAATGGTCCAGGGCAGTCCTTGGGACCCGTCTTCCCCGGTGTGTTTTTTTTTTTGCTGTGTCGTTGCTCAGCAGCGATTATTTAATTAGCAGCCTCTTCTTTGTAACTATCTTGTTGCCCTGCTGCTGTTTGTAGTTGCCGACTTGCAACTACATACATATACACTTTTAACTTTAACTTTTTTTCTTTTCGATATTAAGGCTTCGAATACGCCACACACCAATGCTGTAATTATTTTTTACCGCCGCCGAAATTATTGCAGTTGCTCGACTAGCCCAACTTCCTTATTTAACTCGGTCGCACGCACTTTTTATATATTAAGCAATATTTTGCTTTTTGTTTTTATACTCTGTCTCTTACCACTGGTGGGGGAGAACAGAGTTATTTTATTTTTGCTACCTTTAGCTGATCTTAGCATTTACACTTGCATAAGAATTCAGACTTAAAGGCGTTGATTCACCCTATGAGTCTCTTACCACTGGTGGGGAAAACTACAGAGTTCCTCTTTTCGAAGGACCAAAATGAATCCGGCTCGAAGGACCAAAATGAATAGGGATTTCCGAAGAGAAAGAAAATACCCAGTCTTCATTCGTTGAATTCAAAATATGAACTGATTTTATTTGAAAACTCTTAAACTCTAAGAAGCGACAATTGTTCTTAAAAAATACTTATTCTAATGCCCCACGTTTTCGGGGGTTGAAAATTGATTATATTTCATGCTCAGCGCTGGTTACTTGATACCGCGCCGCTGTTATAATCTTAAGTGTTTTCCACAGAGTGTGGATGCATGTTTTGTTTGGTATTAAGCAATAATTGTCATGAATTTTATGACTTACGTTTGTTTATGTTTCGTTTTGTATGTTTCATTGGTGCATCTGATTTGGTGAAGCCATCTCAGATGAACACGATGTTTAATGCGACGTTCTGAATTTTATTTTTATAGTTAGTTAGTTATCTTATGCAAATTATTATTAATATTATCATTAGTAAGATAACTATTGTTAAAGAAGCATGACCAGTTACATGATGGACGTTCAACCTATTCAATCTGATATTCCATTACCGATTGTAACTGACTTCATATTCTTACCAATTCTGCCGTATGTATTACTGAGTTGGCTTCTACTGGTTTTTATAATATTTGGCATATTACCTAATGATTTCTGTTTCGGGATATCTACCCACTCCTGATGTGTATTACTGTGCTGACTTCTAGTCTTTTTATAAGCTGGAGAATTTAGAAAATAACTATCTTTACTTTTTGAATTGTTCAAATTTGATCTTCGCTCCACCATTTTTAAATATCGCTGATTGCTAAAACTTGAGTGGTTATTCTGTTTATTATTAAATTTTGTTCTTTTATAATTATTTTGTCATATCTGCCTTTTTGGTACTATAGTTTCGGACAATTTGTAACCGGAATCTATTTTGATATTATTTTTTAGATAATCATTATCTAATTGACCCATTGCCTTCTGAATATTCTCATTTTGTACTGGCTCTGGGATATATACTTTTTCTTCCCCAATTTTTTGATTGCTAAAACTTGAGTGGTTATTCTGTTTATTATTAAATTTTGTTCTTTTATAATTATTTTGTCATATCTGCCTTTTTGGTACAGATTTGGACAATTTGTTACCGGAATCTATTTTGATATTATTTTTTAGATAATCATTATCTAATTGACCCATTGCCTTCTGAATATTCTCATTTTGTACTGGCTCTGGGATATATACTTTTTCTTCCCCAATTTTCACTTTACCTCCAATGTGAGGTCCTGCCGGGGGCCATAAATTTATTTCTTGAGTTTTCCTGTTGTATTTCATTGGAGTTGTGTTGTTTTTATTTTGAAATTTACCTTTCCTCTCCTGCCAACGTTGTTCAAAATCTGTGACATCTATTGTTGTGCCACTACAGATTTATTCTGATTTGATTTGGTGCATCCCGGGACGATCCAACCAAATTGAGTATTTTGGCCGAGCAGGCCATCAATCTTTGTAATTCCCCTTTTTAAGATTTCGGCATATACGTTTACTCCCATTATTATATCAACCCTACCAGGTTTATTAAAGGTAGGATCAGCTAGCACGTAAGTTTGCCATTTTGACATGTCCACGTTTGCTATTTCTAATGGAAGAGCTTTCATTAACTTTGGCAACACAATTGCCTCAACCTTTAGATGTCCTTTCCAAGGATTTCGCGTCTTTATATCTATTTTTACCTTATATTTTGATTTATTGGATTTTATTGAGGACACGCCATTTATTTCTGTATATTGTTTAATTTTAGGTAATTTTAATATTTGAGCGGCCTCTTCAGACAACATGGTGCTCTGTGAACCACAATCAATAAGGTCTCTTAGAGTCTTATATCCTCCATTTACATTTCTTACTTGTATTACAGCTGTGGCCAACAGTGTTGGTTGTGCGGTTACACAAGTATTAACTCTTTCCTGTTTTTCTTCAAAATGGAGTAAGGTATGGTGTTCCTTACTGCACAATGAACAGACCATTTCATTAGTGCACACCTTATTGCTTGAATGGTTCAAGCATCTTATGCAAAGCTGCACTTTTTTGGCTGTTTCATACCTTTCAGTAGGTGTCAACCCTTTAAACTTATAGCACTTATACGCTTTGTGCCCGGCAATTTTGCAAATCGGACATTTATCTTCGACTTCCGCATAATTTAAAACAGTTTGTAGCCGTTTTTTCTCTTCTTTGCTCATGGCACTTAGCGAGCAATATCTTTGCTCCAAGTATTCAATGACATCAGCTAGCAATTGTATCTGCTTTGTTTTTCTAATTTGACTCTCCTATAATTGTAGAGTCTCTCTGTCAAATTTCCTTAGTAGGAGTTGTGCGAATATTACGTCAACTTCATCGGACAAATTTGCTTTTATTTTAATGAAATAAACTGACTCATTAACTATGTCAATCACTCCTTTAACACTTTTTGTGGAATCATTGTTGATCATCGGTAAATCAACGTTCCGACTTAATTGTTCGGAAAATACCCTCCGATTATTTTCATACTTGTTGAAAATAATTCCCAAGCAGCACTATAGTTATCAGCTGAACCTGACAATAGATGAGCTACCATGCTCCTCGCTTCCCCCGTTAACGCGGATTTTAAATAATTGAACTTAAGAGCAAGACTTAAATCCTCTATTTTTTCAATCAGTTCCGCAAAGAATTCTACAAACAGTTCCCATTCTCTAGGTTCCCCAGAAAATGTGGGTACCTGTATTTTCGGCAACACCGATAGTTCGCCTCTTACGGTAACATTCTCAGCTTTCAAATTTTTCTGATCGTTTATTGTTTCTTCTACTGCTGACAAGGTATTCTGAACGTCGAAATCTAGTTCTTCTATGACTTCTTTAAACGTTTCATTACATATAAGTTCATCTGTATTAGCTTGGCACATCTGTACCTTCTTGAAAAAGAATTATATTTTTTTAATATCTAAATCTTTGCTCACCATGTCCAAATATTGCTGGAGCTGACGGACCTTTCCTTAAAATTTTTCCTGGCTAACATTAGCGTTTTCATTACTGGAGGTCGCATTCCCGCGCGACTATCCTTTGCTATCCTCAAACATTTCTGACCTATCTGCTTCTGTTTCAACTAACACCGACTTACTAGTGTTTGGTTTTTCTGACTCTCCTGCAGCTATTATTTTGGCAACTATCTTCAACATTGCTTCATGTATTTTATCTGTGAAATACTGATGATCGAAATTCCCTTGCTGTAGGTAACCATCGATTCCTAATCTCTTTTACTTCCTCGATCACCTTGCTAGTTATGTTTCTGGGATCTAGTGCTTCTAACTGCCTTATCCTGGTATGCAACTCTAACTGCTTCCCTAACAGCATTTCAGTTTTGTTAAGAAACATTTTGTATGGTGTATGAATGTATGTTTGACAATAAATTGATTTTTTTTTTTATGTATTTATCCGCTTTTTTTTTTTTGAGAAAGAGAGAAAAAAATATCTCAACTGTGTCTTGCACAGTGAGCCAGAGACGTGGAAAAAATGTTGTTAGCGTATGTGGTTGGCTCACAATTCAGATATACATTTCATTTTTCAATAAAAGAAGTTTTTTTTTTTTAATCTCCAACCACATTGTTAGTAAAAGCCTATCAAGGAGCTAGTAATTCGCAAGTTGCACTTTCGTGCGTCAACTTGCTTATAGAGGCTTATATTTAAATTATTGAATAAGGCAAGTTAAGGCTTGCGCATTTCTGCGGCCTTCTTGCGTTTCTTCGGTCTTCGGCGAAGTCCAACTTTCAGTTGGTCAGCACGCTCTATGCAGCGTTGTCGGTCCTCTTAGCACAGGGTCTAGCTTGTCGCGCTAGACGATGCCGGTGCTGGTCTTCGCGCAGACGTACTCGCAATAGGGTGAGTCAAATGGTCCAGGGCAGTCCTTGGGACCCGTCTTCCCCGGTGTGTTTTTTTTTTGCTGTGTCGTTGCTCAGCAGCGATTATTTAATTAGCAGCCTCTTCTTTGTAACTATCTTGTTGCTCTGCTGCTGTTTGTAGTTGCCGACTTGCAACTACATACATATACACTTTTAACTTTAACTTTTTTTCTTTTCGATATTAAGGCTTCGAATACGCCACACACCAATGCTGTAATTATTTTTTACCGCCGCCGAAATTATTGCAGTTGCTCGACTAGCCCAACTTCCTTATTTAACTCGGTCGCACGCACTTTTTATATATTAAGCAATATTTTGCTTTTTGTTTTTATACTCTGTCTCTTACCACTGGTGGGGGAGAACAGAGTTATTTTATTTTTGCTACCTTTACTACCCAGACTTAAAGGCGTTGATTCACCCTATGAGTCTCTTACCACTGGTGGGGAAAACTACAGAGTTCCTTTTTTCGAAGGACCAAAATGAATCCGGCTCGAAGGACCAAAATGAATAGGGTTGAATTCAAAATATGAACTGATTTTATTTGAAAACTCTTAAACTCTAAGAAGCGACAATTGTTCTTAAAAAATACTTATTCTAATGCCCCACGTTTTCGGGGGTTGAAAATTGATTATATTTCATGCTCATCGCTGGTTACTTGATACCGCGCCGCTGTTATAATCTTAAGTGTTTTCCACAGAGTGTGGATGCATGTTTTGTTTGGTATTAAGCAATAATTGTCATGAATTTTATGACTTACGTTTGTTTATGTTTCGTTTTGTATGTTTCATTGGTGCATCTGATTTGGTGAAGCCATCTCAGATGAACACGATGTTTAATGCGACGTTCTGAATTTTATTTTTATAGTTAGTTAGTTATCTTATGCAAATTATTATTAATATTATCATTAGTAAGATAACTATTGTTAAAGAAGCATGACCAGTTACATGATGGACCAGTTACCAGTTACAGTTACAACCTATTCAATCTGATATTCCTTTACCGATTGTAACTGACTTCATATTCTTACCAATTCTGCCGTATGTATTACTGAGTTGGCTTCTACTGGTTTTTATAATATTTGGCATATTACCTAATGATTTCTGTTTCGGGATATCTACCCACTCCTGATGTGTATTACTGTGCTGACTTCTAGTCTTTTTATAAGCTGGAGAATTTAGAAAATAACTATCTTTACTTTTTGAATTGTTCAAATTTGATCTTCGCTCCACCATTTTTAAATATCGCTGATTGCTAAAACTTGAGTGGTTATTCTGTTTATTATTAAATTTTGTTCTTTTATAATTATTTTGTCATATCTGCCTTTTTGGTACTATAGTTTCGGACAATTTGTAACCGGAATCTATTTTGATATTATTTTTTAGATAATCATTATCTAATTGACCCATTGCCTTCTGAATATTCTCATTTTGTACTGGCTCTGGGATATATACTTTTTCTTCCCCAATTTTCACTTTACCTCCAATGTGAGGTCCTGCCGGGGGCCATAAATTTATTTCTTGAGTTTTCCTGTTGTATTTCATTGGAGTTGTGTTGTTTTTATTTTGAAATTTACCTTTCCTCTCCTCCCAACGTTGTTCAAAATCTGTGACATCTATTGTCGTGCCACTACAGATTTATTCTGATTTGATTTGGTGCATCCCGGGACGATCCAACCAAATTGAGTATTTTGGCCGAGCAGGCCATCAATCTTTATAATTCCCCTTTTTAAGATTTCGGCATATACGTTTACTCCCATTATTATATCAACCCTACCAGGTTTATTAAAGGTAGGATCAGCTAGCACGTAAGTTTGCCATTTTGACATGTCCACGTTTGCTATTTCTAATGGAAGAGCTTTAGATGTCCTTTCCAAGGATTTCGCGTCTTTATATCTATTTTTACCTTATATTTTGATTTATTGGATTTTATTGAGGACACGCCATTTATTTCTGTATATTGTTTAATTTTAGGTAATTTTAATATTTGAGCGGCCTCTTCAGACAACATGGTGCTCTGTGAACCACAATCAATAAGGTCTCTTAGAGTCTTATATCCTCCATTTACATTTCTTACTTGTATTACAGCTGTGGCCAACAGTGTTGGTTGTGCGGTTACACAAGTATTAACTCTCTCCTGTTTTTCTTCAAAATGGAGTAAGGTATGGTGTTCCTTACTGCACAATGAACAGACCATTTCATTAGTGCACACCTTATTGCTTGAATGGTTCAAGCATCTTATGCAAAGCTGCACTTTTTTGGCTGTTTCATACCTTTCAGTAGGTGTCAACCCTTTAAACTTATAGCACTTATACGCTTTGTGCCCGGCAATTTTGCAAATCGGACATTTATCTTCGACTTCCGCATAATTTAAAACAGTTTGTAGCCGTTTTTTCTCTTCTTTGCTCATGGCACTTAGCGAGCAATATCTTTGCTCCAAGTATTCAATGACATCAGCTAGCAATTGTATCTGCTTTGTTTTTCTAATTTGACTCTCATATAATTGTAGAGTCTCTCTGTCAAATTTCCTTAGTAGGAGTTGTGCGAATATTACGTCAACTTCATCGGACCAATTTGCTTTTATTTTAATGAAATAAACTGACTCATTAACTATGTCAATCACTCCTTTAACACTTTTTGTGGAATCATTGTTGATCATCGGTAAATCAACGTTCCGACTTAATGGTTCGGAAAATACCCTCCGATTATTTTCATACTTGTTGAAAATAATTCCCAAGCAGCACTATAGTTATCAGCTGAACCTGACAATAGATGTGCTACCATGCTCCTCGCTTCCCCCGTTAACGCGGATTTTAAATAATTGAACTTAAGAGCAAGACTTAAATCCTCTCTTTTTTCAATCAGTTCCGCAAAGAATTCTACAAACAGTTCCCATTCTCTAGGTTCCCCAGAAAATGTGGGTACCTGTATTTTCGGCAACACCGATAGTTCGCCTCTTACGGTAACATTCTCAGCTTTCAAATTTTTCTGATCGTTTATTGTCTCTTCTAGTGCTGACAAGGTATTCTGAACGTCGAAATCTAGTTCTTCTATGACTTCTTTAAACGTTTCATTACATATAAGTTCATCTGTATTAGCTTGGCACATCTGTACCTTCTTGAAAAAGAATTATATTTTTTTAATATACATTGCGCCTGTTCTATTGTCTATCATACGTAAATCTTTGCTCACCATGTCCAAATATTGCTGGAGCTGACGGACCTTTCCTTAAAATTTTTCCTGGCTAACATTAGCGTTTTCATTACTGGAGGTCGCATTCCCGCGCGACTATCCTTTGCTATCCTCAAACATTTCTGACCTATCTGCTTCTGTTTCAACTAACACCGACTTACTAGTGTTTGGTTTTTCTGACTCTCCTGCAGCTATTATTTTGCCAACTATCTTTAACATTGCTTCATGTATTTTATCTGTGAAATACTGATGATCGAAATTCCCTTGCTATAGGTAACCATCGATTCCTAATCTCTTTTACTTCCTCGATCACCTTGCTAGTTATGTTTCTGGGATCTAGTGCTTCTAACTGCCTTATCCTGGTATGCAACTCTAACTGCTTCCCTAACAGCATTTCAGTTTTGTTAAGAAACATTTTGTATGGTGTATGAATGTATGTTTGACAATAAATTGATTTTTTTTTATGTATTTATCCGCTTTTTTTTTTGAGAAAGAGAGAAAAAAATATCTCAACTGTGTCTTGCACAGTGAGCCAGAGACGTGGAAAAAATGTTGTTAGCGTATGTGGTTGGCTCACAATTCAGATATACATTTCATTTTTCAATAAAAGAAGTTTTTTTTTTTAATCTCCAACCACATTGTTAGTAAAAGCCTATCAAGGAGCTAGTAATTCGCAAGTTGCACTTTCGTGCGTCAACTTGCTTATAGAGGCTTATATTTAAATTATTGAGTAAGGCAAGTTAAGGCTTGCGCATTTCTGCGGCCCCCTTGCGTTTCTTCCTCTTAGCACAGGGTCTAGCTTGTCGCGCTAGACGATGCCGGTGCTGGTCTTCGCGAAGACGTACTCGCAATAGGGTGAGTCAAATGGTCCATGGCAGTCCTTGGGACCCGTCTTCCCCGGTGTTTTTTTTTTACCGCCGCCGAAATTATTGCAGTTGCTCGACTAGCGAAACTTCCTTATTTAACTCGGTCGCACGCACTTTTTATATATTAAGCAATATTTTGCTTTTTGTTTTTATACTCTGTCTCTTACCACTGGTGGGGGAGAACAGAGTTATTTTATTTTTGCTACCTTTAGCTGATCTTAGCATTTACACTTCCGCCTCGAAGGACCAAAATGAATAGGGATTTCCGAAGAGAAAGAAAATACCCAGGTTCATTCGTTGAATTCAAAATATGAACTGATTTTATTTGAAAACTCTTAAACTCTAAGAAGCGACAATTGTTCTTAAAAAATACTTATTCTAATGCCCCACGTTTTTGGGGGTTGAAAATTGATTATATTTCATGCTCAGCGCTGGTTACTTGATACCGCGCCGCTGTTATAATCTTATAGTTATATAGTTAGTTAGTTATCTTATGCAAATTATTATTAATATTATCATTAGTAAGATAACTATTGTTAAAGAAGCATGACCAGTTACATGATTGACGTTCAACCTAGTCAATCTGATATTCCTTTACCGATTGTAACTGACTTCATATTCTTACAAATTCTGCCGTATGTATTACTGAGTTGGCTTCTACTGGTTTTTATAATATTTGGCATATTACCTAATGATTTCTGTTTCGGGATATCTACCCACTCCTGATGTGTATTACTGTGCTGACTTCTAGCCTTTTTATAAGCTGGAGAATTTAGAAAATAACTATCTTTACTTTTTGAATTGTTCAAATTTGATCTTCGCTCCACCATTTTTAAATATCGCTGATTGCTAAAACTTGAGTGGTTATTCTGTTTATTATTAAATTTTGTTCTTTTATAATTATTTTGTCATATCTGCCTTTTTGGTACAGATTTGGACAATTTGTTACCGGAATCTATTTTGATATTATTTTTTAGATAATCATTATCTAATTGACCCATTGCCTTCTGAATATTCTCATTTTGTACTGGCTCTTTTTCTTCCCCAATTTTCACTTTACCTCCAATGTGACGTCCTGCCGGGGGCCATAAATTTATTTCTTGAGTTTTCCTGTTGTATTTCATTGGAGTTGTGTTGTTTTTATTTTGAAATTTACCTTTCCTCTCCTCCCAACGTTGTTCAAAATCGGTGACATCTATTGTCGTGCCACTACAGATTTATTCTGATTTGATTTGGTGCATCCCGAGACGATCCAACCAAATTGAGTATTTTGGCCGAGCAGGCCATCAATCTTTGTAATTCCCCTTTTTAAGATTTCGGCATATACGTTTACTCCCATTATTATATCAACCCTACCAGGTTTATTAAAGGTAGGATCAGCTAGCACGTAAGTTTGCCATTTTGACATGTCCACGTTTGCTATTTCTAATGGAAGAGCTTTCATTAACTTTGGCAACACAATTGCCTCAACCTTTAGATGTCCTTTCCAAGGATTTCGCGTCTTTATATCTATTTTTACCTTATATTTTGATTTATTGGATTTTATTGAGGACACGCCATTTATTTCTGTATATTGTTTAATTTTAGGTAATTTGGTAACATGGTGCTCTGTGAACCACAATCAATAAGGTCTCTTAGAGTCTTATATCCTCCATTTACATTTCTTACTTGTATTACAGCTGTGGCCAACAGTGTTGGTTGTGCGGTTACACAAGTATTAACTCTCTCCTGTTTTTCTTCAAAATGGAGTAAGGTATGGTGTTCCTTACTGCACAATGAACAGACCATTTCATTAGTGCACACCTTATTGCTTGAATGGTTCAAGCATCTTATGCAAAGCTGCACTTTTTTGGCTGTTTCATACCTTTCAGTAGGTGTCAACCCTTTAAACTTATAGCACTTATACGCTTTGTGCCCGGCAATTTTGCAAATCGGACATTTATCTTCGACTTCCGCATAATTTAAAACAGTTTGTAGCCGTTTTTTCTCTTCTTTGCTCATGGCACTTAGCGAGCAATATCTTTGCTCCAAGTATTCAATGACATCAGCTAGCAATTGTATCTGCTTTGTTTTTCTAATTTGACTCTCATATAATTGTAGAGTCTCTCTGTCAAATTTCCTTAGTAGGAGTTGATCATTGTTGATCATCGGTAAATCAACGTTCCGACTTAATTGTTCGGAAAATACCCTCCGATTATTTTCATACTTGTTGAAAATAATTCCCAAGCAGCACTATAGTTATCAGCTGAACCTGACAATAGATGAGCTACCATGCTCCTCGCTTCCCCCGTTAACGCGGATTTTAAATAATTGAACTTAAGAGCAAGACTTAAATCCTCTATTTTTTCAATCAGTTCCGCAAAGAATTCTACAAACAGTTCCCATTCTCTAGGTTCCCCAGAAAATGTGGGTACCTGTATTTTCGGCAACACCGATAGTTCGCCTCTTACGGTAACATTCTCAGCTTTCAAATTTTTCTGATCGTTTATTGTTTCTTCTACTGCTGACAAGGTATTCTGAACGTCGAAATCTAGTTCTTCTATGACTTCTTTAAACGTTTCATTACATATAAGTTCATCTGTATTAGCTTGGCACATCTGTACCTTCTTAAAAAAGAATTATATTTTTTTAATATCTAAATCTTTGCTCACCATGTCCAAATATTGCTGGAGCTGACGGACCTTTCCTTAAAATTTTTCCTGGCTAACATTAGCGTTTTCATTACTGGAGGTCGCATTCCCGCGCGACTATCCTTTGCTATCCTCAAACATTTCTGACCTATCTGCTTCTGTTTCAACTAACACCGACTTACTAGTGTTTGGTTTTTCTGACTCTCCTGCAGCTATTATTTTGGCAACTATCTTTAACATTGCTTCATGTATTTTATCTGTGAAATACTGATGATCGAAATTCCCTTGCTGTAGCAATTTGTTATGATTAAGTAACCATCGATTCCTAATATCTTTTACTTCCTCGATCACCTTGCTAGTTATGTTTCTGGGATCTAGTGCTTCTAACTGCCTTATCCTGGTATGCAACTCTAACTGCTTCCCTAACAGCATTTCAGTTTTGTTAAGAAACATTTTGTATGGTGTATGTAAGTATGTTTGACAATAAATTGACTTTTTTTTTATCTAAGTTAAGACCAGACATGCTTCACCATCACAATCGCACTCACTCCACACCTATAGAGAACATTGAAGAGACATCATAATGAGCGCTGACGTAATGAGCATCGACATAATGAGCATCGGCACGATCATAGAAGGCACCGCCAAGAATGTCAGCCGATAACCCTGCAACGCATGACCGCCTTCACACAATTGCCAGGCTAAACATTCCTAGGGGACACGTTCGGTACACCAGACGGCAAGTCGCCCAATTCCCTAAATAAATTCGGCAATAAGCATCAGGTTCGGTACACCAGTCGTCACGTCGCCCAAATCAATTTCATGATAAACAGATCCCACGCTCGCGTTGGACCATTGGACTCAGCAAGCGTCGCTGTCACCATCGACGCCCAAAATCAGAGGCTTCATTCAAACATAATCGATCTACACAATTCAGTCTTTAATCTAAGTGCAACTTATCACTTCGTTAGAGCTCCGCGATCTTAGTTCAGTCTAGAAGTCACAAAAGTCTTCCAGTAAAAAAGATAGATTTCTAAATGTGCACTTAATATAAAATAACTCAATAAAAAAATTGTTTTTTTTTTATGCGACTAACTAAGATTGTGTTTAATTTGTATTTATCCGCTTTTTTTTTTTGAGAAAGAGAGAAAAAAATATCTCAACTGTGTCTTGCACAGTGAGCCAGAGACGTGGAAAAAATGTTGTTAGCGTATGTGGTTGGCTCACAATTCAGATATACATTTCATTTTTCAATAAAAGAAGTTTTTTTTTTTTTAATCTCGAACCACATTGTTAGTAAAAGCCTATCAAGGAGCTAGTAATTCGCAAGTTGCACTTTCGTGCGTCAACTTGCTTATAGAGGCTTATATTTAAATTATTGAATAAGGCAAGTCAAGGCTTGCGCATTTCTGCGGCCCCCTTGCGTTTCTTCGGTCTTCGGCGAAGTCCAACTTTCAGTTGGTCAGCACGCTCTATGCAGCGTTGTCGGTCCTCTTAGCACAGGGTCTAGCTTGTCGCGCTAGACGATGCCGGTGCTGGTCTTCGCGCAGACGTACTCGCAATAGGGTGAGTCAAATGGTCCAGGGCAGTCCTTGGGACACGTCGTGTGTCGTTTCTCAGCTGCTGTTGTCCAGGGCGTATGAGCTCAGGCGGTCCCGGTGCCGGTCATCGCACCAGATTTTCTCGTATTAGCAGCCTCTTCTTTGCAACTATCTTGTTGCTCTGCTGCTGTTTGTAGTTGCCGACTTGCAACTACATACATATACACTTTTAACTTTACCTTTTTTTCTTTTCGATATTAAGGCTTCGAATACGCCATACACCAATGCTGTAATTATTTTTTTACCACCGCCGCAATTATTGCAGTTGCTCGACTAGCCAAACTTCCATATTTAACTCGGTCGCACGCACTTTTTATATATTATTTTGCTTTTTGTTTTTATACTCTGTCTCTTACCACTGGTGGGGGAGAAAAGAGCTATTTTATTTTTGCTACCTTTAGCTGAACTTTGCATTTACACTTGCATAAGAATTCAGACTTAAAGGCGTTGATTCACCCTATGAGTCTCTTACCACTGGTGGGGAAAACTACAGAGTTCCTTTTTTCGAAGGACCAAAATGAATCCGGATCGAAGGACCAAAATGAATAGGGATTTCCGAAGAGAAAGAAAATACCCAGTCTTCATTCGTTAAATTCAAAATATGAACTGATTTTATTTGAAAACTCTTAAACTCTAAGAAGCGAAAATTCTTCTTAAAAAATACTTATTCTAATGCCCCACGTTTTCGGGGGTTGAAAATTGAAAATATATCTCATGCTCAGCGCTGGTTACTTGATACCGCGCCGCTGTTATAATCTTAAGTGTTTTCCACAGAGTGTGGATGCATGTTTTGTTTGGTATTAAGCAATAATTGTCATATTAATTTTATGAGTTACGTTTGTTTATGTTTCGTTTTGTATATTTCATTGGTGCATCTGATTTGGTGAAGCCATCTCAGATGAACACGATGTTTATTCTTAAACAGGTGCGTGAACTAATATTTTGTGAACTATTTTTGTTTCAGTTGTCTTGCTGTATCCAAGGCTTGCAATAACGTAGCACAATTTTCAATAAGACTTTCGTCAATGCCTGTTATTTCGGCAGACAAAATTGCATTATTAAAAAACGTTCTGGCCGAATTTCCTACATACATCCAGTTTGTGTAGAGAAGATAATCCAAATTCAAAATGTTCCTTTTCGATTTTTTTTGGAAACATTTATCTATATCGTTCATCTCCGTGGGTTTCGCTTCGCAAATGTAGCATTTTGCCGAGGACGTTTGCGTTAATGCATTGCAAACTTTTTCATCAACCATTGTGAGTTGCAAGATATGTTTCACATGAATTCTTCGATTAGTTGATGTTTTATATTTGGTTGGGATCAGTTCTTGAATTTTACTTTTAAAATATTTTTCCTCTTCGACAGTCAACTCAACAGATTCTTTTTTAAATTGAAATCTAATAGGACTACAGTAACGGGTAGAGGAACGAAGTAATTAAGGAAAGTCACTGTTCGTGACTTTACCGTTTATATGGGAGCTATATGATATAGTGGTCCGATCCGGTTGAATCCGAGATATACAACCTGTGCACTATATACAAGCCTACATGCAAAATTTCAGCTCTGTAGCTCTGATCCAGACGGACGGACGGACGGACATGGCTATTTAAACTCGTTTCGTCATGCTGATCAAGAATATATATACTTTATATTGTAGTAATATTTAAGCTAAGTATAAGTATTCCTAATGATAAACTCGAATAACACCCATTGTGCAATAGATAGATCTTAAGATAAAGATAAGCTCTCTCTCTCACAAAGAGAGAGATAATCTTAATCCACGAGAGAAATGAAATAAAGAGGCATTCTGTGAGTGACAATTGAAGTGAACAGACGTTTTTAATATCCATCCTTAAATTCAGAAGTGGGATAAAACCTGAAAAAATTTGGTTTTTTTTTTTTGGATTGCAACCACTCACAACTAAATAAAATGAACGATAAAATTAACATAGGTAACTTAAATCTGCCAGAATTAAAATTAGTGTGTGAAAAACTTAAAATTACAAGCCATGGAAATAAAACAGCTCTAATTGCTGCTATTATTCAGGCCTTACCATCCTCTTCATACACACATGCGTTTTACTACGAGAAGTCTTCGATGGAAAACAACAACGAAAGTACAGTGGTGAAATACCTGAAACTGACGCCAATGAAAACGGCGGCAATCATATAACGGCAAGCACGATTCGGCAATTCTTGGAAAACAGCGACGAAGAGGGAGACAACAACAACGCATTAACGGACTTCGCAGCGAGCTTCGCCAACATAGAGATCGATGACGTCATGACAAATATGCTGGAGAACAATACTTGTGACGATCCTCATGGCAACATTGAAACTAGTGGCAATGCTGAAACTGGTGGCAACGCTGAAACTAGTGGCAACGATGAAGCGGTTGGCAACGCTGAAACTAGTGGCAACGATGGAGTGGTTGGCATCACAAAAGCAGCTAACAAAAGTGGCTACACTGCACTAATGAAAGTCTAAAAACAAATATTACCTGAAAATGATGGGCAAACTAAATGTTGACAAATGGTTAACAATTCTAAATACCATCAAGAACACTTTTGAGATAGACGATCAAAACTTACGCACACTCATATGCGTACGACTTAAAGGAAAAGCTAGTCAATGGCTTATGTCACGTGGCTCTCTTTTAATGGGTGCAATTGACGAAATATTGATGCAACTCAAAATGGTTTTCGGTGAAAAAGAAAACATTTTAGAAAATCGTCGAAAATTTGAGCAACGGAAGTGGCAAAAATCTGAGAAGTTTGCTGAGTATTACCACACCAAATCGGCATTGGCAAACAATTTGCGCATGGGCGACAACGAGTTGGTCCAGTATTTAATTGATGGAATTTCGGAATTCAATTGAAGAACCAAGCGAAACTCCAGCGCTTCAAGATACGTGATGAAATGTTGGAGGCGTTCAACGATGTTACATTGGAGATCAAGCAGAGAGAGAGTAAAGCTAACAACAAAATGATCCCGGAACAGAGGATTATTACATGCTACAAGCATAGCATTATTACATGCCATAGCAAAGGGCACTTGGCGAAAGACTGTCTTAAACAAACACGTGCTTATGGAGCATGCTACGCTTGCGGAGAACAAGGACATCAAGCAAACGTATGTACCCAATTTAAAAAAAAAATATGTAAATTTTAATGTAATAGAGTGCCTTATAGATTCAGGAAGAGAAGTCTCATTCGTAAAAAAATCAAAGTTACCACAAAATGTAGAAATTCAAAGAGAAAACATAAACCAAAAGTACTTTGGAATTAATGGAAGTAAATTCAATACAATTGGAAAAGTATATTCTGTTATAAAAAATAAAAGTAAAAATATTGTATTAGAAACTTTGTAACTGATGAAACTACAAGGTACTCAATGGTTCTAGGCAGAGATTTTCTTAAACAAAGCAATTTAAAACTTGTCGAAATGGATGAAAAGGAAGAAACTTTTACTGTAAAAAAGGATAAAAAAGTAATTGAATGCAAAATGAATTATCAAAACGAAAAATATGCGAAAAATGTAAAGAATAATCAAAATGCAAAAATTTTGGAAGATGTAGAGAATTTTCAAAATGAAAAAGTTTCGAAAAATTATCGGTATAGAAAAGGTAGAGAATTATCTAAATGTAAAAACTGAGAAAGATGTATATAATTATGTAAATGGAACAGATACGAAAAAAGAAGGAAATGGAAAAGGTGCGAAATTAGAACAGAATAATAACAATGTTGCAATGGAAGAGTTCGACAGGCAAATGCTTAACATCAATGTAGTAGAAGATAGTAAAGTAACCTATAAAATAGGTAGTGAAATCAATAGAAATGTAATGTTGACATTCGAAAATTTTTTTGAAAAGCATTATGTAGCACCGCAAAGACTAGTGGAAGACAAGAAAAAGGGTGAAATGAGATTCATAGTTGAAAAAGAAAAACCATTTAGATGTACACCACGTAGATTATCATATGCAGAAAAAACGCAAGTGGAAAAGATTTTAGAAAATTTAGCAAAAGGATACATAAGACCAAGTGAGTCAGAATTTGTTTCGCCTATTGTATTGGTACCTAAAAAGACAGGAGAAATCAGGATGCGTTTCGAATATCGTCGATTAAACAAAATAACATGCAAAGACCCGATCCCAATAATAGATGATTTGTTAGAACGATTAGTAAATAAGAAGATTTTTTCCAAATTGGATCTCAAAGATGCATTCAACCATGTAGTAATGGATGAAGAATCAATCAAATTTTTGCTTGACAAACGCATCTCGCACTTTTCAAAGTTATATTAACAAAATATTTTCTGACATGATACGCACAGGAAAAGTCGTAATATATTTAGATATATTTAGAAGAGCATTTTTCAATTTGAAAAGAATTCTTCAAACGAGTAGTAGATAACAAATTGGAACTGAGAGTAGATAAATGTGATTTTAAATTTTTGAAGTCATCAATAAATTATCTGGGATATACTGTCACGGGAAAAGGCATACAAGCCAGTAAGGCAGGTGATGAAGCAATAAAATGTTATCCGATTCCAACAGAAGTTCATGAAGTCCAGAGTTTCTTAGGACTTTGTTCATATTTTATAGAGGCTTTGCCTTTATTGACAAATCTTCTATGATCTGTTAAAAAAGGACAAAGAATTTAAGTTTGGAAAAGAGGAACTCGATGCATTTAATACACTTAAAAGAAAGTTAGTAGAAGCACCCATTTTAGCAATTTATGATTCAAGAGACGAAACAGAATTACATTGTGATGCAAGTGCTTTAGGCTTTGGAGCAATATTATTACAAAGGAAAGTGATACAAAATTTCACCCAGTGTTTTATTTTTCAAGACGAACTAGTGAGGTAGAGTCCAGATATCATAGCTTTGAATTGGAAACATTAGCAATCATATATGCATCAAAACGCTTTAGATTCTACTTACAAGGAATACAATTTAAAATAGTAACGGAGAGAATTAAATCCACGTATCGCAAGGTGGGCATTAGAATTTCAGAACTACAATTATACTCTAGAACATAGGGCTGGAAAAAGAATGCAGCACGTTGATGCCTTGAGTCGTAACAACAACATCCTTACGATAGAAGCGAATACATTTGAAGAAAATTTAATCATATGTCAGGGAAAAGACGAAAATATTAAAAAGATAAAGGAAATGTTAATGGAATAAGAAAATGAATTTTATGAAATGCGAAATGGTGTCATATATAAGAAAAAAGAGGGTAGAATTATGTTTTTAGTACCAGGATCAATGGAAGAAAATGTAATATTTAAGTATCATGATGAAATGGGGCATGTAGGAGTAGACAAAGTAGTTGACTTGATAGATAAAAATTATTGGTTTCCTACCATGAGAAAGAAAATTGATAAGCATATAAAAAATTGTCTCAAATGCATAGCGTTTTCAAATAAATCAGGAAAAACAGAAGGAATTATTCATTCCATGCCTAAAGGAGATAACCCATTTGAATATTTGCATATATGTATGTAGATCACTATGGACCAATACAGGGTGCGCATGGTATTTGAGGACATGTACATATGTTACTATATCTTTCCGAAATTAGTTTTTTTACAGTTAATTTTTTTTAAAGAAGACATGGAGGAGTACAACTTAACTCAACAAATGAAAAGACACGCAGTTATTGTCGCATTATGTGCAAATCACACCGATTTAGAAATATCGAATTTTCTTAAGTGCGCCCGTTCTTTTGTTTATAAGGTTCGCTGTGAGTTGGAAGCATCAAGGGGCAACGCAGAGACTGTTTCAAAATGCAAAAAACACGAGAAACGTTCTGACACCATCCGATCGGAGGAATTTGTTCAAAAAGTGCAAGCGATTATTGATGAGGACCCTTCAAAGTCAATAAGGGCCCTGGCAAAGGATCTTAATGTTTCTGACGGTCTTATCCGTCGAGTTGCCCATGAAGATCTCCGGTATAAGTCCTATGTTATGCGAAGAGGACAGTTTATGTCGGAGAAAACACGAGAGCAGCGAGTTATCCGTTCAAAACGACTTCTTAATAAAATTAAACACCCTGAAGCGGCGGAGATGTTATGGTTTTTTTCTGACGAAAAAATTTTGACCAGGACCAGAAGATTAACCGCAGGAACGATAGATGGCTATGTTCCAATCCTACAGAGGTACCAGTGGTCATGCACACTAAGTTTCCAACCACTGTTATGGTTTTAGGTGTTGTGAGCAACAAAGGACATGTCATGCCACCACACTTCTTCTCTCAAGGACTTCGAGTGAATTCTGCTGCTTATATCGAGGTCCTGGAGACAGTTGTGAAACCCTGGATTGAAAGTGTCCGTGGAGATAGCCCATACATCTTTCAGCAAGACTCTGCTCCATCACACAAGGCAATGGCAACACAAGATTGGATGGGTGAGAATTTCCATGACCACATAACCCCGAACTTATGGCCGCCCAGTGGAAATTTTATTGAATAAATTTATAGATATATAACCAATAAATATTGTGTAAAAATTTCGTGAAGATTCATTAAATTTTGTTCGAAATATAAGCTTTTTAGTTTCATTATCACTTTGTCCTCAAATACCGTACGCACCCTGTACATAGTAAAGATAGCAAAATGAAACATATATTAGTCGTAATAGATGCGTGCACTAAATTTGTGCGAGAATTTTCAGCAATCTAAAATTCCGTATTCGGGTATATGGGCAATACAGAATATGAAATTCATTAGAATTAAATGAAAACATAAAATTAAATGAAAATGTAAAATTAAATGAAAATGTAGAATTAAATGAAAATTCTGAGTTAAACAGACAAGTAGAACTAAGTGAAATTACAAAAGTAGGCAACAAAAAGGAAAAGAATAAGAATAATTATGTACCAAGTAATATTATAACCAGAAGTAAAGCAGCGAGTATCAGGGGATACTCAGGGTCAGGACGGCCGAATTGTAGTAATATTTAAGTTAATTATAAGTATTCCTAATGATAAACTCGAATAACACCCATTGTGCAATACATAGATCTTAAGATAAAGATAAGCTCTCTCTTACTCACAAAGAGAGAGATAATCATGATCCACGAGATAAATGAAATAAAGAGGCATTCTGTGAGTGACAATCGAAGTGAACAGACGTTTTTAATATCCATCGTAAAATAAAGTCGGAGATGCTTCCTTCTATGCGTTGCACACTTTTGACCAAAATTAATAATAATAAGAATAATATATAAATATTAATTATCAATAACTTCGTTATTTTCTCAGCTATTGTCATGAATTTAGTATTCGTGATAGCATGCTAAAAGTGCCGCTTTGGTCTAGGTTGATAAGATTGTCGCAAAAATTAAAAATTAAAATCTGACTAGACACACCCAAAATATACCTATTAACGTGTATTACCAGGCTGTTCATAGAGTCCTTATGTACAGCTTTGTCCAAAAAAAATAGCAGCGCCCTTAAGCTTTGACTTTAAAGTTGATAAATCATATTAAAAAGACCCTGTTTATAAAAATAGCAGTGACAACTAAGAATTTAAATCTGTCTATTCCAAATTATTTAAAACTTCAAATTCACATTTTAGATCTTAGAACTTAATACTTAGCCTTAACCAATTATTATGTCCACATAGATATTTCTATTCATATTCCCATGAATCTTGGACCAAGTCGTGAATATTACGCTATTTGTTATATGAAGAGTCATATGGAGTTTTGTTAAAATACAAACGTGCTTTACAGGCTGCGAAGTCAAGAGTGGGACTTTCCTTCGACTTTGCGATATTAGCTCTTGTTCTATGAGTCTACGCCGACAAGTGACACACCTTACCGAAATGCAAACTTATTGAATCTGCTGTATATAAAAATATGTCAGTCATCTGAAGCCGCTTTTCCAGGTTTCACGTCCCTTTCTTCGACTTTTTTGGCAGTCTAGGACAGCAGAGACCCTCTTTGCAGAACATCCAACTAAAATATTGATTTTTTCTTAAGTTTTACCATGATTTCCAAGTTTTAGGATCCACTCCGTCTTTTCGGTAGAGTAATGAAATCCTCTTCCGACCACCATACAAATTTTTGGGTTAGTTAATGCAAATAATATTAAACCATAATAATCTAGTTAGTTACACTTTCTAATGACAATTTTTAAAATTTTTTATTCGCTTTCTTCGCAACTAAACGAAACACTGCTATTTTAGTGAACAGCCTAATTTGTCGGGATAAGCACAAAAATGTGAAAAACGTTCCAAAAATGAGTAAAATTAACAGTACTTAGTTGGTTTTCCTATGCCTATTCTACCATTTTGCAAAACCAAAGTCAAAAAACTATATCTATAAAAAGCAATATGTGAAAAAATTTTGAAATCTTTGTTAACATATACTGCACTGTTATTTTCGTGAACACAGCTGTAGAAGTTTTACTAACTCCTGTTATTTAAGGTTTTTTAAATGTTTCGGCTTCCAACATCAGTAGTTGGATTTCATTAGCCTTTGGAATTCTTCGAGCTACACAGACTTCCACTTGTCCTTAAAGCCTCTTCATTTCGGCTTAACTTAATTAGCTAAAAATATTCATAAAATTAATTTTAAAATAAACTGCGCCACCCAAAAAGTATTCCAATTCTTTTTTGTTCTTTGGTCCATAAAAATTGGTTTATTAAAAATACAATACATTGCTACATTTTTTTTTGGACCCTGTTATTTTACTTCCACTTTTATAGTTTATTTACTAATTTAATTTCCACTTGTTTCGTTCAGAAAAATTTCCATTAACTGCGCCCAAAGACTGTGATTTTTTTGAGAGTTTAGATACTTCTAAATAAAATCGGGGGAAGTTTTGTATAGCCAGGTATACTGATACTAAATATAACCCTATGACAATAGTAAGGAAAAGATCAAAAACAGCCGGTTTAACGCGATACACGTTCATGTTTACATCGTTTCCACTATAAAACAGGAAATCTGGCTCTCGGACATCAGCTTTATCATATATAATCTTCACATTTTTCAGATATTTGTTAAAACCATCCTTAATGTCGTTATTTTCCAATATTGACTTAACTTCAAGGTAAGACATAACAGACTGATCATTTATTTCCTGAAAACACAACAGTTATCAGCAAGAAAAAATAAATAAATTGTATTTACTTACTAAGTAACCGGTGAAAATATTAGGTAACTGATCCAATTTGTATATATAAGCAGCTAAGGCCTCTGAAATTATTTTGGAAGCTACCACTATTTCAGTAATTATACGTGATTTATCGTCCTTAAATATAGAAGTTCGGATGGGGCTTTTAGGTGCTTTTACAGATGACAACGTAAAGGCGGGATAGCGTTTCATGCTAAAACGTTCGTGCTCCCATGCTAGTTTTGATTCAGCCAAATTAATTTTTTTATGCACGCCTTCGACTGTTAAATTTTTTCCATGTTGATCTGCGGCCATTTTTAAAAGTTTGAAATATTGACTTATCGAAGATTTTTCTTTGGGGGGTTTGGAAACATGCATAAAAAGGACATCTTTTTCATTGTGTGTTAAGCTTTGAATGATCGTATCCAAACACATCACGTATTCTAAACCCTGTAATATAAAATGAAAATATAAAATAAAATATAAAATATATGCATATATGTAATTTTTTATTCATTTAGGGACAAAATATTCAAAAAATTGACTGCAAAAGGTGGAGTTTTAAAGTGTGGATAACAGCACCAGCTTGCCGAGAGGTCGAGAATGAGATGCGGACATTTATGAGGAATAGAGATACTCAGTTTTAAAGACGCAAATAGATCGCGATGCCTGTTTTGAACGAAGACTTCTCGGTCTTCTCTTTTTTATAGGCTAGACTCTATGCGAACGAATATTAGTGACCCAAATATTGAGGTGAAAGAGTTTAGATTTTCATACATCGTACGGCACGAATCACGTGAACAAAAACACAATAAAAAAAACAGACAAAGAATAATCTATCCATGAACTAAATAGGAAAGGATAGATGTTTTAAGTATAGTACTAAAAGATTCTTAGCAGATTACAGGGAATAGAAGGTTGTGATTGGAGCAGAGGACCCTAAAAGGCTCATGCATGGCATAGAAGAACAATGACTAATGGTTAAAGGTATAATAGGATGTCTACTCCCCGTCTACATGGTACCGACAGATTAACCTGAGCCAATAACTCAGGCGAGTCAATATCATCATTTAGGAGCTTGTATTAAGGAAGGAAGGTTAATCAAAAGAAGTCAACTAGAATACAACGGCAAATTGACATTGCGATCCCAGCTTAAACCACGATTAGCAAATAGCAAGAACTGCTATTGAGTGGCGTCAAGTCTAGTCTGGTGCAACTTATATTAAGGTGACCAAATGGAAGATCCACACTCTAAAATAGGACGGACAAGCGAAGTAAAAAGAACTTTAGGTGTATAAAGATTGTCAAATTCTTGTATTGTTGTACATCTACGTTTAGCAAACCCATGTAGGGATAGCAAAATAATGGAGCTGGAAAAATTTTGGAATTGCTAAGTTATGATTTTCTCAAAAGCTTTCGGAATAGCGGACAATTTGGAAGTACCGCTATCGGACTTTTTTTTGCCATTTTTAAGCAAAGGAATAATATACGACTTTTTCCAAATACATTGAAAAGCGGAAGATTCGAACGACAATAAAAACAATTTTAAAACGGGTTATCATAAAGCATTTGCACAGAACCTAAGTGTTGGAGTTTTTCCATTTTTATACCCTTGCAGAGGGTATTATAAAATTGGTCAGATGTTTGTAACGCACAGAAGGAGACGTTTTCGACCCCATAAAGTATATTTATTCTTGATCAGCATGAGAAGCTGAGTCGATATAGCCGTGTCCGTCTGTCCGCCTGTCCGTCGGCGCGTACGCGTTTTACTCAGACATCTTAACAGCTATCGGGATGAAATTTTTTTTGGGGCTTTTTATTACCCGAGTGAGATAAAGTATGAAAATTGTCAGGATCGGACTACTATATCATATAGCTCTAGAACAAAAATTTTTGCAAAAATTGGAGTATCCCCATGAAATTTACCAATAGAATTTGATATAAAATCTCAGATCCCAAAATTTGAATTTGATCGGATAAATAGAACACAAGTTACAGTCAGTACAAATCGGTTCAAGCGCTGATTGCTGACTACTACGTCATCAGCAAATCAAACAGAGCACATACATACACACACACAGACGCAGCGCTACACGAACTGTATGTATGTGTATGCGTGTTGTGCTTTGCTTACGGAATGATGGAAGAAAAATTTGTAGTAAAAAGAGAAATAATTTGAATGTTTTGTTTGTGTGTTGATGAATTGAGTTGCAGGGAAAGAAATTTCAAAATGTAAAAAAATTATTGCCAAGGACTGCAAGAGTATATAAACTTCGGCATAGCCGAAGTTAGCTTCTTTGATATTTCAAATTGGATAACTCTCCCGAGAACACGGAAAGATTGTTGGGCCGCTCCTGCCTAGCAAGAGGCACGCATATATCAAAGAGTGAATTCAGAGTATCGTAAAAGAAACGAACAACTGAGTTCATATCTCTACAATTGTACAGATAAGACCAATTGGTAGTAAAAATCTTTTCATTAAGGCTGGCAAAGTCAGTCTTACGAAAGCACCTAGTTAGAGATAACTCATTTGAACCATGTAATGGTGATAGCAAGGGCAGATCAATTTTTAAATTTAATGTAGGATGAAATTTATCTTCGGGGATAACAAAAGGTTCGATCCTAGAAACATCGCAATAGTTAATTTTCCATTTGCATTAACTACAGCATAGACATGGGATAAAGATAAGCCTAGAAGGCCATTAATAAAGTCATGTGACATAGAGGGCAGTAACATGGTAGATTCATCTGTTGGTGACCATGACAAAGCAGGTAAATTAAAATCACCTAAAACTATGAGCATGTCTGGACTAGAAACTAAAGAGGAGACAAACTGAATTGCCTCTAAATGATTTAAATAGACCATAATGTCTGACAATGGGGGAATATAGGAACAAGTAATAAAAGCATTAAAAGATTTCAATTCAATTCAATTCAATTTTATTTCACGCTTTGTTATAAATACAGATTGTTTGTTTGTGAATGGTATCTTACAATATTTTAAGAGTTTAGACTAAGAGCTATGCGACGACATAACTATTAGGGGAAAAAAAGACAAGGAAGTAGAAAAACCCCAAGGAAATTTATTACAAGCTAAATTAAACGCTAAGAATACAACGAAGACTACACCTAACTGGCTATGCCAGATTGTTTATATGCGTATATGTTGAATCATGACACTTGGTTATGAAATTTTGCGTTAATCGCAATAATCTAAAATCTACCAATTCAGCAGTGGCTCGACAATGTAGGTCAATCGTAGCATGATGCCACGGGAGATTTAAGATAAGCTTCAAGAATTTATTCTGGCTGATTTGCAATTGGCATATGTGACATTTGGCTATATCTGACCACACTGGAGCACCGTAAAAAGTTGCTGCTTGGAAAATTGACCTAAACAAAAACATTTTGTTTTCTATATTAAGTCTGAGTTTCCACAGGACCGAAAAATTACTACTTTGTTAGCTCCAGGGTAAATAGGCTCAAAAAGAAAAAATACCCAGGAATCGATAAAATTGACAATATATGCTTAAAAGCCCTACCTATGAAGGAAGTAAGGTTTATTACTTGCATAGTCAAAAAATGTCTAGAGCTATGTTATTTTCCCTCTCTCTGGAAATGTGTCAAAGTTGTCCCTATTTTAAAACAAAATAAATCCGTCGAGTTGCTTTCTTCCTACAGACCTATTAGTCTTTAAAATCCTGGAGAAGGTAGTAAAAGAAAAACTTAATGATTTTGTTGGAACTAATAATAGCCTCTCTATGAACGGATGTAGCGTACGGACTATATGTTTGAGTTTTTTGTTTGTATTGGTTATATGGTCCTTGAAGGTAAGTCTTTTGTCCAGTGCACTGCAGTGTAATACCCAGGTATCTGACATTTGGTTCCCACTTTATATATTCCATGCCCAATCTGATATCAGTTGTTGGCACGAAGATATCCTTTCGTTTTTTTGTGAAAAATATTGCCTGAGACTTTTCTGGGCACACTAAAATTTTCCAAATATATATCTAGGGACTCATATGCTGCTTGGAGGTTTCTAGTTATATCTGCAGAAAGAATTCCCCCACAAAGAATTGCTGTGTCATCCGCAAACACCAAGGTGGTACAATTGGGTAATATTGTGAGATCTGAGGTATATATATTATATAGTATAGGCGATAGACATGAGACTTGGGGGCAGCCTGCAAAGAGATTGAACAGTATTGTGTTCGCCAAACTGGTGACTCGGGAGGCTATTATTAGTTTCAACAAAATCATTAAGCTTTTCTTTTATATCCTTCTCCAGGATTTTACTGACTGCCGACAAAAGACTAATAGGTCTATAGGAAGAAAGCAACTCAACGGATTTATTTTGTTTTAAAATAGGGACAACTTTGGCACATTTCCAGCACATAGCTCTAGGCATTTATTGACTATGCAAGTAATAAACCTTACTTCCTTCATAGGTAGGTCTTTTAAGCATATATTGTCAATTTTATCAATTCCTGGGTATTTTTTCTTTTTGAGCCTATTTACCCTGGAGCTAACACGGCGGCTATGGTTTCCGGATCACCGAGCCCGGCAGATATGATATGGTTGAGCCTAAAGGCTTGAGCTAACGCCTCAGCCTTTTCTTCCTCCGTCCGGAGGCTGATATTATTATTAACTAGTGTTGGAATGGCCAGTTTCTTTCTGATAATTTTGGAAAGCTTCCAAAAAGGAGAAGAACCTTTATCTAAGGATGAGAGAGAAAGATATTCCAGGATTTATTTCTAAATTCTGTTATTGCTTTGGTGATCAGCTTATTTAAAAGCTTTATTGAAAAGGATGAGATCGGATTGGTGTCGATACCTAAGCCATGTGCGTCGTCGTATATTTCTACTCTTTATAAGCTTAAGAATGTTTTGTGGCAGTGGTTTTTGGGAAAATTTCACTTGTACCTTAGGGATGCTGACATCTTGGGCTTTTCGAATGATTTCACTAAGAACCTTAATCATACCATCAACATCTTCTGTGCGGCACATTGAAATTGAGTTTATGTCAGGAAGCGAATTCTCGACGAAGCATGCGAATCTTACCCAGTTTGCTCATTTTATATCGAAGTAAAAGCAATTTGCAGTAGCAGCAAGGTCGACTGTGACCTTAAGCAGCATTGGAAGGTGATCAGAACTTAATGCCTGCAATAATTGTGGGCTTTCCAGAAAAGTGTGACGATTTGTGAGGAAAATGTCTAACGTTGAGGGTTGCCCGTGACTTCCTGCTGGGTAATACGTATGTTCATAGGGATGAGTTAGATAAAAGTTTTCATAACAAAATTAAATACTGCAATCATAATTGCAAAAAACGGTATCATTCCCAAGAAAAAAATTAAACTATCCCCCAAACCGTTTCCAAATAGCATCACAAAGCTATTAAAATGTAGAAATCTTCATCGTCGTAATTGGCAGAGATATAGACGCCCAGACGATCGTACATTTTTTAGTTGGTTTAATTTTATGGAACAAAGGTTCTTCTCCATTTTGAAAACTAACAAAAGAAAAGAAGGGAAATTCCAACATTAGTTACCAATTCACATCGTTTTGCTGCAGACGAGGAGAAAGCTGATATACTTGCGGAAACCTTTAAATTAAATTATAGCCTCTCTGCTAATTTAAGCGACTCTTCGACAGAAGCTGCTGTAGACCATGCAATAAATGTTCTAGACGATACGTTAATAAACCCAAATAATAACTTCCACATATATACCTCATGCCGCAGTAAAAAAAAGTAATTTCCAAGTCGAAAGTTAGAAAATGTCCTGGGCTGGATAACATAGATAATCTCTGCCTCAAGGCACGAAGTATCTCCAGTCTCACGATTATAATGAATAGCTGTTTAAAGCAAAGTTACTTCCCTGCGATCTGGAAACACGCTTAAGTTATCGCAGTGGGTAAGCCAAATAAGCCAGCCGAGTTAGCTTATCGACCCATAAGTTTACTTTCGTCTGTTAGCAAAATTTTTTAAAAGATAAGTAAGGAGAAGAATCACCATTTTATGGAATCAAACAATATTCTTCCAAGAAATAAGGCAATTTTCCTTACTCAAAAGAAAAAGGACATTTACGTCCCCAGCGCTGTTATTAAATTAGGTAATGTAGATGTTAATTGGAAGACAAGTGTTAAGTACCTGGGCATAACCTTAGATAAAAAACTTAAATTCAAAAATCATATTGATGCAACTATCAAAAAGATAAAGATCACATTAATAATAGACATTCAATGTATTTTTAGCGAAAATCTAACAATTTTAATTGTGTTCCGTGGAGTATTTCTTGAAAATTGCATATCAAAACATGCAACTAAAAATGGCAAGTTACTAACGGATGTGTCTAGTTTATTGTAGTAATCATTTTTTTTGCTCATTTTTGTTCCTTTTAAAAAAAATTGCACTTAAAGTTTCCTTTACGTTCAACAACAACACGCTTGTTGATATTTGGAACAACAACAATCGCACTGCTGATGCTGTCGCAGCGTACTTAATGAAAGAAATAAATGAAGATAATTTGAGCAAATCAAACAAACAGCAAATTAAGGCAAAAGTGACTAATTTTGAATATTATATAAAACGATACTTGCGCAAATACAATCGAAATCTTGAGCGATTCAAGTCAATTCACACAGAATGGTTTGCAAAATGTATGGAAAAAAAAATTGAAGTGGAGGATACTGCTAAGCCATCACCATCGAAGATGGGTCGTCCAAAATTAGGATATGCCAAGGCCGGGCCTAGACCACGAAGGCAAATGGCATCAGAAGTTGCCGTTCAATCAGTTTTACACAACTCAACAAGGCGCACGGCTGCAATATATGTCCCGGGTACGACTTAATAAGATCTACAAAATTGCAATGCAGACCGCCAGGAATTAGTATTTCCGAAACTGTGGCAAAGGTTTCTCTGCAGGATTTGCTAAACCACACAGCTGAACGAATATTGACTTTACAAAATGATGTTTTAGAGAAAATGGAAAATGTAACGGACTGCACCCTTATTATTAGCTATGGGTTTGATGGATCGACGGGTCAAAGTTCATATAAACAAAAATTTGATTCAGATGAACCTGATTTCTTAGATCAATCGCTGTTCGTATCCACTGTCATACCAATACGTCTAATTGATTCTTTAAATCGCGTAATATGGTTAAATAGAAGCCCACAGTCAATAACAAATCTTATGCGAAAAAGAAAATTTAGATATGCAAGTAGCGAAATCGGAAAAGTTCAAATGGCAACCTAAAAATATTTCTGTGGATTTTAAAACATATATGTCATTAATTGATGGAAAGGTATTAAACGTCATAACTGGTACAAAATCCAATCAATGTTGCCCAATCTGTGCCGTAAATCCCAAAAAACTTATCGAAATCACAGATTTTAATTCTGAAACCTTTCAACCTCAGCCTGGCTCTTTAAAATACGGCGTAAGTCCATTACATGCATGGATTCGATTTATGGAATTCGTCTTGAATATATCGTACCGTATGGATATAAAGACATGGCATATCAAAGGCGATGATAAAAATAAAATGATAAGAAAGAAGGAAATTCAGCAAACAGTATGGAAGGTAATGGGTTTGCATATTAGCATACCAAAACAGAACGGAAGTGGTAACAGCAATGATGGTAACACGGCGAGACGAATCTTTGGAAATACAAAACTGTTTGCATCCATAACATTGTTTGATGAGGTCATTTTGAATAATTTTTACTATATATTAATAGCAATATCGTGTGAATTCTCGATCAGCCCAAAAAAGTACCGACAATTTTGTAAAGACACTTTTAATCTATATATGAAAACATATCCGTGGTACCCAATGTCTCCAACTGTACATAAAATATTAGTTCACGGAGCAGACATTATAAATTTGTGTATAGTTCCAGTTGGATGTTTGGGTGAAAATGCATCAGAAGCTCGTAACAAACATTATAAAATGGACCGACGTTCTCATGCCAGAAAAAATTCTAGATTAAGTAATATGGCTGACGTTTTTAATAGAGCCATGGACTCATCTGATCCATTAATATCAAGCTACTATATAAATAAGAGGCTGCAAAATTTGAAAAAGAAACCGCTTCCAATAGAAGTTATAAACCTTTTAGAGTGTCCAACATCAGAGCTGAATTCATACAATTTTGGAAATGATGAAGACACCGAATCAGACAACGAAAGCGATGACAAACATGAGAATTCTTTTGTTTTGGATGAAGAAGATTATTACCTTTTTGATTTTTTGAGTTTGGAATATTGTTAAAACATGGTAAAATATTATTTTTTCTATTTTTATGCTTTGCTTTATAATAAAAATTGAATTTCTGTACATGTGCCGGGGTTATAAAGGGGCTGAAAATAAAGGCGTGGTCAAATTGACTAAAAAAAAAATCCGAAATCAAACTAGAATATTAGTAACACTTAAAAAAAAAAATTAAGCGCCTAGCTCTATGTGTAGACTTTATGCCGCCAAAATCAACTAATCGCCCATAGTGCATTGTAGATTAAACATAGAAAACAAACTTTTCCTCTTTAGGTCGATTTTCTAAGCAATTATATTTTATGGTGTTCCTGTATGGGCGGACGTAGCAAAGTGCCACTTAAATATATCGTGGCTTTACTCGACCACTGATTTGCACACTAGTCAAAGAAAAGTGTGGAGCACCCCATGTACAACCTTCAGCTCCTATTGCACAGAAGAATCGCCGTAGAGGAACGCAATATATCCATGCGTTACAAACATCTAACCAATTTTATAATACCCTCTGCAAGGGTCAAAGAAAAATGTGGTGCACCCCATGTACAACCTTCAGCTCCTATTGCACAGAAGAATCGCCGTACAGGAACGCAATACATCTATTCCAACCACCACAGTGTAAAAGCTGCCAGGAATACAATACGGAGCAGATGAAGTACGAAAATTGTCAGGATAGGACCACTATATAATATAGCTCTAGAAGAAACATTTTTGCAAAAATTGGAGTATCCATATGAAATTTACCAATATGTTCAAGGGGTTCAAGCGCTGTCGGCAGCGCTGCTTGCTGCGCCGTCATCAAAGCAACAGAACACATGCATACACACACAGACGCAACGCTACATGAACTGTATATGCGTGCCTTGCTTTGCTTAGGGAATGATGGAAGAAGAAGAACAAATTGTAGTAAAAAAAGTAGTAATTTGAATGTTTTGTTTGTGTGTTAATGATTTGGGTTGCAGGGAAAGAAATTTCAATATGTAAAAATATTATTGCCAAGGACTGCAAGGGTATATAAACTTCGGCATAGCCGAAGTTAGCTTCTTTGATATTTTTTCATATCAATCGAGCTCGATTTTAAAAAACAGTTGTGCGGCTTTTTTGATAATAATGACAGAGGACATAACCACAAACCCTTTCTCGGCCAACGCGTCTGATATATCTTGTGTTGAAACCGATGACTCAATCTTCTTTAACACAACCTGAACCCTTTACTGCTTTTTAGTTGGTAGGTATAAAAGTTGATGTTAGCAGATCTGAGGTACTTCTTGACGATGCAAATATTGTCTTCATTGTGAGTTGGTCACTTAGTTTGTTTTATATTTCCCTTATTAAAAATAAATTTATTTTTAATCCTTTCATTTTTTTCTATTTTTGGTTTATTTTTAATTTCACTATTTTATTTAATATTATAAGGCTTTTTGGTTTTATCTAAAAAGTATTAATAGCATGTTTCATAAATTTTAATAATTACTTAAATCGTAATTGAACTAGAAGCGTTTAAAAATACACTAAATATTGGGGTTTTTAACTTTGGTGGTCACTACCGGACTACATACACTAGGTAGGTGAAATATTTAATTATCAGATGTATATAGTCCCAATATGCTGACACCTGCGACACCGATGCGTAAGCCATAAAACTAAGGCAACCTCGCCTAAAAAATACGCTGCAGGTATAAGGAAGAAGAAGATCGCATGATTATTGGCCTATAGCTTCTTCAAATGTAAATGATAGCATTGCGTAATGCTGTTTTGCAAATAGTACCTGGTTATATATATGCCTTTCTACAATGTTAGATTGATAATTACCTGCTTTGGAAAAACTGGCAAGGCAGGTAAATGTTATTTAAAAGATAATTTATACAAAAAGTAAAACCGGTAATAGCGGACGTTGACGATACTATGCGCAGTACGTTCAAGTGGCCCCTACGACACCAGGACAAAGCCTGTTACGCGCGAGCCCAAGCAGATGACTGCCCACCTCCCACCCGACCGACCGAGGGGTGCAGCCGTATAACGCACGGCACGAATCGCGTGGACAAATACACAATAGAAAAAAACAGACAAACAAATAACTAAATAATACTATAGCTATCTATTAACTAAATGGGATAGGATAGAAGTTTTAATCATGTTAATAGAAAACTCTGAGCCGATTACAGGGAATAGAAGGTTGTAGTCAGAGCAGAGGACCCTAAAAGGTTCATGCAGGGCATAGTTAGAAGAACAACGACTTAGGGATAAAGGAATCAAAGGATGTCTACTCCGTCTACATGGTACCGACAGATTTAACTGAGCTAATAACTCAGGCGAGTCAATATCACCAATTAAGAGCTTGTGCATAAAAATAACACCAAGCATAATTCTAGTTAGGGAAGGAAGGTTAATCAAGAGAAGTCTACTAGAATACGAAGGCAAATTGACATTGCGATCCCAGCTTAAGCCACGAAGAGCAAATAGCAAGAACTGCTTTTCAACGGCTTCAAGTGGAATCTGGTGCGACTCATATTGAGGTGACCAAATGCAAGATCCATACTCTAAAATAGGACGGACAAGCGAAGTAAAAAGAACTTCAGTTGTATAGGGGTCATCAAATTCTTTTAACCATCTTTTAATGAAACCCAGGACACTCATGGCCTTTGCGACCGTGGTGGAAATATGGGTGTTAAAATTTAATTTATGGTCCGTAAGTACGCCCAAATCATTCATATTATTTAGACGTTCTAAAGGACTATTGTTTAGAAAATAAGTGACCAGTTGAGGAGAGTTACGAAAAAAAGTCATTACCTTACATTTGGTAGTGTTAAGATTTAGTAAATTAAACTGGCACCAGGATTGAAAGTTTTTAAGATCAGCTTTGTAGCCGACTAAATGAATCTATATCTTTATAAGTAAGACAAAGCTTGACATCGTCAGCATACATAAGCACACGCGAATGAACAATGACTGATGGAAGATCGTTAATGAACAGTGTGAAACGCAGAGGGCCAAGATGACTACCTTGAGGTACACCAGAAGTCACAGGAATGGAATCGTTAAAAGAAGACTTAAAAAGTACCTTCTGTTTTCTATTTGTTAAATATTCTCGAAACCAAGAAAGGAAAAGGGGTGGAAACCCAATGTCGCTCAGCTTAGAAAGTAATAGGGTATGATTTACGGAATCAAAGGCTTTGCTGAAGTCAGTGTATATGACTTCAGTTTGTTTACCATTTTTGAACCCCTTGATAATTATTGATGTAAATTCTAAAAGGTTAGTGGTTGTAGATCTACGTTTTACAAACCCATGTTGGGATGGCGAAATAATAGAGCTGCAAAAATGTTGCAATTGAAAAGTTATAATTTTCTCAAAAGCTTTCGGAATAGCGGACAATTTTGTGATACCTCTATAGTTAGAGGCTTCGGACTTTTTGCCATTTTTATGCAGAGGAATGATATACGACTCCTTCCAAATAGATGGAAAAGCGAAAGATTCGACAGACAATAGAAACAATTTTAAAATGGGTTTACATAATGCGTTTGCACAGAACCTGAGTACACATCCAGGAAGACCATCTGGCCCCGGAGAAAAAACAGGTTTAACTAATTTAAGTTCGCTAAGAATAGAACTTTCATCAAACACTGGATTGAAAATGCAATTAGCCTTTTCTAAATGATAAGGATACGGACTTGCTCGATATTCCGTTGAGGAATAAGTTGTTTTGAAAAAACTCGCAAACATATCGGCAATTGCCTGATCAGTGCTCGCTTTTTTATTTTGAAAAGACAAAAAAGATGGGTGCACAGAGGTCTTACGTTTAGAATTGACAAAAATAATAAAATTGTTTAGGGTCAGAAGAAAACTGAAGCTTACACCGCTGAAGATAGTTCTTATAGCATTGTGTATTAAGCATCATGCATTTTGAACGAGCGACTGTATACAGAGCATAATCTGATGAACGACGTGTTTTTTGAAACTTCTTATAATATCGTGTCTTCACATTTTTCAAATTGGATAACTCACGAGAGAACCAGGGAGGTTTGTTAAGTCGCTCCAGCCTACCCAGAGGCACACATATATCAAAGAGTGAATTCAGAGTATCATAGAAAAAACAAACAGCTGAGTTCATATCTCTACAATTGTACAGATAAGAGCAATCGGTAGTAGTAATGTTTTCATTAAAGCTGATGGTTCGATCCTAGAAACATCACAATAAGAAGAATCCAATACAAAAATAAGATCTAACGATTTTCCATTAGAATTTAAGACAGGATTGACTTGGGATAAAGATAAGCCTAGAAGGCCATCAATAAAGTCATGTGACAAAGAGGGCAGCAACATGGTAGCTTCATCTGTTAGCTAAAGCGGGTAGATTAAAATCACCTACAACTATGAGCATGTCTTGACTGGAAACTAAAGACGAGACAAACTGAAATAAATATACCACCATGTCTGACAATGGTGGAATATAGGAACAAGTAATGAAAGCATTAAAATATCTAAAATTTACTTTAACACCGACAAACTCAATCTGGGTATAAGAAAATTGAATTATTTCAGATGATAAAGCAGCATCAACAGCTATCAGAATGCCATGCCTGGTTTGGTTTTTTCACACATCAGCACTTGCTGATGTGGCAGGAATAGTGTTAATTGGCAGGGTTGCCGAATTTTCTTCTTTACAATATATTCCTCCACTATTATATGCTTCGGCCATAAATCTTTTTGACATATTTATTTATTTATTTATTTATTTACGTCAACTAAATCAGCAGTCGACGAAAAAGCCTAAGCTAAAATACAGATAATAATTAATACACGAAGGTAGCTTAGCTTTATGCACAACTAAACATCCCCGACCCGGTGGAGGTGTTTTATTTGCAACAAGGTGCCAGCTATACCCTGATTCACAGCCAATGTGGTCAGGGATGAGTTGCAGCCAATCAAATATCCAGTCCAGAATACTTTCAGTGGTTACGCTGTAGATAATTAAAAAGTATAGCGCGAAGAGAAGTGACAGATAGATGAGGAGAAATAAGGTGAGAAAGGTTGTTAAAAGATTGGCAAAGAACACGAAGAGGTTCGTGAAGAGAGTAGTTAGTCAAACATCTACTAAGGTGAAGAGGAAAAAAGTTTCTGGTCCGACGTGAGGGAACACAAAAATATAGCGTATCTAGTAAATTGGTAGAACTGACTTCGCCGTTGACTACTTTATGTAGAAAGAGAATCCCAAATACGAGCCTACGGTTGTAAAGTGAAGGAAGATTAATAAGAAGAAGTCTGTCAGAATAAGAAGGTAGGCGAAGATTCGGGTCCCAATTAAGACCGCGTAACGCAAACTTAAGGAATTGCTTCTGTACCGATTCAATACTACGCTGGTGAACATCATATTGAGGGTTCCACACTGGTGAGCAATATTCTAGAGTAGGGCGAACTAACGAAGTGTATAAAACCTTTGTCACATATGGATCATCAAATTCTTTGGCCCAACGTTTAATGAAGCCAAGAAGACTGCATGCTCTATTAACAATTGAAGATATATGAATATTAAAAGAAAGTTTTGGGTCAAACATAACGCCTAAGTCTTTAAATGATGGTACACAATCTAACAGAACAGACTTAATAGAGTATTGAGCTAGGAACGGCGACAAACGACTGAAAGTCATAAAAGAGCATTTAGAGGCATTAAGGTGTAATTTATTAACGTGACACCAAACACAGAACGCATCGAGATCTGATTGCAAGTACTGTTGGAAAGAAGGATCATTATATGAATAGCAAATCTTCACGTCATCCGCAAACATGAGCACGCGTGAATGAGCCAAGGCCAAAGGCAAATCGTTTATAAACAAGGTAAATAACAGTGGGCCCAGATGACTGCCTTGGGGGACACCTGACGTAACTCGAACAGTTTTAGATATCGAGGAACGAAAAGACACCTTTTGGGTTCTGCCAATAAGATACGACTTTAACCAAGCCAATAGTTTCGGGGAAAAACCCATGATGTTAAGTTTCATGAGAAGCAAGGAATGATCAACCGTATCGAAAGCCTTACTAAAGTCAGTATAAATAACATCAGTTTGACACTTTTTACGGAAGCCATGGTGTACAAGAATAGTCAATTCTAAAAGGTTGGTAAGCGACGAACGACCTTTCATGAAGCCATGCTGACAAGGAGAAATAGTGGATCTGGATAGGTGTTGAAGGGAAGACGTAATAATTTTCTCAAACAGCTTAGGTATTGCCGAAAGTTTGGCAATGCCACGGTAGTTAGAAATATCTGATTTGCTACGCTTTTTAAAAAGCGGAATAATAAAAGACTCCTTCCAAATATCAGGAAAGCTACAAGTCTCACTCGAAATAAAGAATAACCGAGATATAGGCTTAGATAGGGAAATCGAACACATTTTAAGGATGCAACTAGGTATATTATCAGGCCCGGGTACGAAGGAAGACGTCATAGATGACAAGCTAGAGATAATACAGTCTTGAGTAATACTAGGAAAAAACATACAATTTAAATGTGGAATTGAGAAGGGATAAGGTGTGGGATCCGAAGCAGTAGTAGAATAAGTCGACTGAAAGAATTAAGCAAACAGATCTGCAATATCTGAATCATTATTAGCAGTCTGGTCATTAAGTCTGAAGGTGGAAAGTTGTAAATTAGAGCGTCTTTTGGAATTAACAAAGTTGTAAAACCTTTTGGGGTTCTTATAAAATTCAACCTTACAGCGAACGATATAATTATTGTAGCATTGAGTATTTAAAAGACAAAATTGAGATTTGGCTACACAATAATTTGCATAGTCAAGTCGCGAACCAGTTTTTTTAAATTTAAAATATCTCGATTTATTGTTACGGAGATTGGAGAGCCTATGTGTAAGAAATAGTAACTTTAATGGTAGGGTGATAAGGATCTTCAGGCTTCACTAGGGGCTGTGTTTGTGATACAGCACTAACAGTGGGATCCGAGACAAAAACGAGATCGAGGATTCGAGAGATGAAGGCATTAAGAAGGATAGCTTATCATCAACAAGCCAAGAAACTTTAGGCAAGTTAAAATCGCCTAAAACTATAAGAGATCAATCGGCACAACACTTGAACACAGATTCGAGTTGACAGCAATGAGTACTCCACCGCCACGACGACCAACACGATCAAGCCTATAAGAAATAAAGTTATTAGAAAGAATTTCATTATTCAAAACAGAGGAGTTAAGCCAAGTTTCAGAGAATGCTAATATGTCAGCCGAAAAGGTTTGGCTATCACAGAATAGTTTCGAGAGCTTGGTAAGAAGTCCTCTTACATTTTGATAATGAATGCAAAGACTAGACTAGACAGGCAAAGGACGGGAGCGCCTATTGGCCGCAAACTCGTGTACAACTAGGCACTCTGGCCAAAAGTTTGGGTCAACCATAGCCGAGAAATACTCATTTGGTACTGTAATTTTAAACGAGGAGAAACTTTTGAATTAAAACCTTAGCAGGGCATATATTACCAATGTGAGCTGCCACAGACGACTCAGAAGTATCTGGAGCAAGCCTAGAAATAAATAATTGTTTGCGATGAGGCACTACAGTTAGTGGAGGCGGAGGAGCATTGAGATCCGCAAGTGATTGAGAGCCAGCATGATCCTATAATTGATCAGAGTTCCCGTGAGGGGTAGATTGAGGTACACCAGGGCTTGTAATGGGTACTTCTGAAAAGAAGAGCATAAAGAGGGACAAGAAGATGGTTTGTGCGAAAGTAAAATGGGAGAAGATGTAATAGACAGTGCGGGCGACTGCTTATGAGGCAACTCGTGGGTACATATATTGGGCAATTCCTTTGAAGGTAGACCAAACTTGAATTGCGACAGAGACCATTTTATTTAAAGAAAAAAAGTTTTAACGAAGATCCCTGTACATTCGGCTAAAATCAAGCTGCTGGCTGGCATAAGATAGGCAAGTGCAGCGCATTAAGCCAAGCTCAAGCTTAGACACAGACAAACCAGAAAATTTGTCGTAGTCGCGGCCGTTGAGGCCAGCACATTTTAAGTGAATAAGATTATCGCAGAGCCAACAAGATATTGCTCTATACTGATCGTCAAAACGATCAGAATGCTTGCAAGTAGGTAGACAACAAGCCATTGAAAAGCCAAATAAAACACAGGGCAAAAAAAATATATAGAAAAATTTAAATAAACAGCACAAAGATAATTATTGATAAAAAATTAATAATTACAAGTAAAACAAAGATACAGCTAGAGTACACAGCACAGGAGAGAGTGCAAGAACAGTTATAAGACGAGCTTTGAGAGACGGCGCAATACCAGAAACTGCTGAGTGAGTTCCGGGTAGTATACACGCACTCATTAAAAGTCACGTTGGCAATCCACACATTCCATAACCTTAAGTACATTGTGACCCATTTTAATCCACACTATCGACTTGTTCCATTAATGACTTCCTATACCTAGAGTAAGCACTTTAACTTCCTATCTCATAGCATAAGCACTTTTTTATTCTTTGTACCCAACCCGTTTCTGCTAATTTCACCGGAAGAGCGACCTACTCTCAACATCGGCTCAACACCCTCTTGAGGTATATTTAAGCCTCCGATCTCTGGAAGAGCCTCAGTCTTAGTCTGGCCTCGGAATAGGGGTACATTCAAGTAATAAACGAATTATAACTTTAAATCAAGCTTCTGTGTAATTAGTTTCATGGTAAACTAGTGGTTAAAGGAAGAGTCTTGTGTGTCATCTCCCATGTGTCCCATGGAGACACAGATGATAGACTCGTAACTGGGGGAGCAGGGACCAGATTCATATCGATGGACCAGACTCGTACTTAAGACTCGTAACTGGCGCCCGAGCAGGGACCAGATTCGTATCCATGGACCAGACTCGTACTTAAGACTCGTAACTTACAAATAGGCTGAAGCAAGCAACAACAGCTGTCGGTAATGGATATTTTTTATTTTCACCCAATCTGATAGTCAAATATGGTCGATATAAAAAGATCTTAGAAATTGCTCTTTGAAAAACATCTGTCATATATTGTTTGGTCGTGAATCTTTTTAGGCATGCGATAGCCTGTCCGTTGCGATCTTCTGAAGGATCTTCTATGGATGCTTCTATTATTTGGAATTCAAGTATGAAATCTTTGTATTGCTCTCATTTTCACGATCAAACGTAAAAATGAGCTTAAATCATAAAATAAACGTTGAGGACTTAATTACTGAAATTTTTTCGGGTTTGGTTTTGTGGGACCATAAATTGAAAAATTATCATAACCGTCTGGTTGTTAAAAAAATTGGAGGCAATTGAAGAAACTTTGCAAGTACCAAGTAAAACTACAAAAAGCATCAGGAACAAGTTGTCCAGTTGTGAAGAATTGAAGAAACTTTGCAAGTACCAAGTAAAACTACAAAAAGCATCAGGAACAAGTTGTCCAGTTCTTAAACTTGTTGCATGAAATAACTCTTCACTTCCATTATTTCATAGCTTGTGTCTTGATTGACATTGTGACCCTCAAGGTCAATATTTGCATTATGCAGAATACAAATTGCCTTTACAATAATATCGCCGAAATTAGGATCGGATTCAATTGGCTGCCAGAGCAAACGCCAATTGAAGGTCATTCAATGCACCTGCAAGCTCGGGAGAGTCTCCTATTAAAATACTCTCTTTGAGCATTAATGGTGAGGCTTGAGTATGGTCATAACAGAGTTTCCAATAGAGAATATGCTTCATCGCCTACAAAAACGTAGGTCATTTTAATACTTGTTTCAGGCAAATTAGTATCTGGAGGCATAAATTGGCGAGATTTATGTTGACGATAAAGCTGTGACATCATAAGACAATGATGTAAAGGAAGTACCCGTTGCTAAATGTCTGCAATTGGTTAATTTTTATTTCAGTAATTAAATTTTTTGGTCTTAACCTTTAGAGACTGTTTAAAAAAAAATGGAAAAATCTTTCGGACCAGTTCCGAAACGAATTATAAAAGAGGTAGGCAGAAAAGTCAGGAGATTGTGCATCTGGCAACTTGGCTGACTTGTGTAACTCCGATGACGAGGAAGCTTTTACTAAAAAAAAAAAAATTAAATAGAGTACGCCTTCTCAACTGGTGTAATAATAGCGAACAAAGACAAACAGTTCAAGGTAATATTCATGAAGTGGAGTATGTTGCAAATTTGTGCGGAAATCTGTTATCTGTAAGACAAATGGCAAAAAAAGGAAAAAGCATTGTTTTCGAAAAGAACCATTGCTACATCTTTGAGCAAAATATTTTGATAGCCACTGGCTATATGCAAAATGATCTGTATCGACTGAATTGTGAATTACCAAAGGTAGAGAAAGCCTTGGCCGCAATAAATGGATTCGAACTATGGCATCGTAGGATGGGACATTTGTGACACAAAATTACAGCTGGTAAAAGAAGCCACCGATGGTGTTGAATACTCTGTTAATGAATCGTGCCGGGATAAATGCATTGTGTGCCTTAAAGGAAAACAAACTCGTATAATAAGCAAGCAGCCTGGAATCCGTGCCGAAGGTCTTTTAGATCTTGTCCACTCTGATGTGCTTGGACCATTGAGAGTCAAGTCCTTTTCTGGTGCAAGATTTATGCTTGTCTTCGTTGATGATTACTCTCGGAAGGTGTTTGTGTACCCAATTAAGGAGAAGTCAGATGTAGTCAGGAAGTTCGAGATTTTCAAAAATCTGGCAGAGAACCAAACAGGGCGAAAAATTCGCATTTTGCGTTCTGACAATGGGAAGGAATATTGCAACCATGAGCTTGAACATTTCTTGCAGAATGCAGGTATTCTGCATCAGACTACAGCGCCGTATAACCCTGAGCAAAATGGAGTCACAGAGCGGATAAATCGCAGAATACACTGTTATCGTGAATCGTGCCGGGATACATGCATTGTGTGCCTTAAAGAAAAACAAACTTGTATGATAAGCAAGCAGCCTGGAATCCGTGCCGAAGGTCTTTTGAATTTTGTCCACTCAGATATGTGCTTGGACCATTGAGAGTAAAAGTCCTTTGCTGGTCAAAGATTTATGCTTGTCTTCATTGAAGATTACTCTCGGAAGGAGTTTGTGTATCGAATTACGGAGAAGTCGAATGAATTCAAGAAGTTCGAGATTTTCAACAATCTGTCAGAGAACCAAACCGGACGAAAAATATGCATTTTGCGTTCTGACAATGGGAAGGAATATTGCAACTACGAGGTTGAACATTGAATGCTGGAATTCTGCAATAGACTACAGCGCCTTATAACCCTGAGTCGCATGGAGTTCGCAGAGCGGATGAATCGCACCCTCGTGGAGAGAGCAGCAACATTTATTGGGTGGAAGCCGCTAACACTGCGACTCGTATAACTAACCGAATGCCTTGTCGTGGTACTAGCTCATCTCCTGAAGAACTTTGAACTGGGTTTAAGCCAAACTTGAAGTATATGCGTATATTTGGCTGTACAGCAATGGCTCATATCCCAAAGCAAAAGCAGGGATACAGCAACACTTCGAAAGCATATCGTTTGTTCAAGGACGTCGATTTCATCGAAAATAATTGCAGAGACTCAACACAGAATTTTGGTGAAATGTGCGCCGTAGAGGATAATTAAAATTAAAAACTAGCGCTGGACGCGATCCATATGCGTTTGGTGTTCGAAGATCAAAAAGGATTGCGAATAAACTGGAGGAGCATCACCTATGTTGTGCAGTTTCGCAAGCTGACGACCCACTTACGGTAACAGATGCATTAAAGTCAAAACTAGCAGATGCATGGATAATTGGATAATTTTGACAATAATGTCCCACACAACAAACAAGTAATAAACATGGAACAACGCACAAGAAACATACGCAAAGACACGGATTCGTGATGCCTGGCAACATGTTGCGAAGAGTGATCGATAGCAACATGTTGCTGCAATTAAAACACGAAACATTACGATACGACACAACATGTTCAATCAGAATAGGGCATGGGCCCGTACACGAAACATAAAAGCGAGACGTGGATAAACTAAGAGCGAATTATGCGTAAGCCGGTGAAATAGACCGGTGTCCAAGCAATACAAGCACATCACACTTACACTATAGGTGTGCATAAGTGATTTACCATATGAGGAAGAAGGATCTGCTACAGACCGGATAGAGTGTTCAGCGGACATGTACGGCATAGAACTGGATATTGTACCGAGGGCACTGCCAGAACTGCTAAAAGACAGAGCTCTAAAGTGGTACATTGCAAACAATAAATAATGGCGGTCATGGAAAGAATTTGGGGAATGCTAAAAAAATATTTTCTACCAAAGAGATTTATCAATAAACTGGCCGAACAGGTCAAAGCACGCAAACAGAGCAACAATGAATACTTTAAAAACTACATGGTAGAAATGCAGACAATGATGAGGCCTCCAAAAATCCCACAATTTAAACAACTAGAAGTCATTCTGGAAAAATGTACACCAGGACTAACAATATTTTTTCGGCACAGTATTACAAATCTGGATGTGCTGATGCAACTAGCGGAAGAACAAGAAATGCTGGAGCAGGAAAGAGCCGAATTCCATCGTGGAAATAATTCACAAAGAGAACATAACAGGCAAGTAAGCCACAGGGGAATAAACAACTACAGGCCCCAACTCACGCAATGCAGAAGGTGCCAGGATACCAGTACGCAAGATCAGATAAGGAGGAATCAAGGACATAACAACAACCGTGATGGGAGAGTCATGAATCGGAACCAGGCATGCCGAAGGTGCGGCGAAGCAGGACACTGGGCCGACGAATGTAATAATCACCGGCTAAATTTCTGTTGGCAATGCTGAAAAATCGGAACAGGGACAAAAGAATGTTGTTGGAGGTCGGGAAACGGGCGACGTTTCCAGCCTATGAGGACAGAGCAGGAGCCAAGTCAGTAAGCGCCTCACAATTGTTAGGACAACTAATGAGGAGGACCAATTGTCAGCAGTGATCGAAGTAGCGAAATAGAAACAAAGGGGACAATAGACTCTGGAGCCACGAGCAGCTTTGTAAGCAGGCGGATGGTAAAACTCTAAAAAACAAGGGAGAATGGGAGGACACTCACAAGCAGGTATACACCATTTGCTATTGCTGAGCTCACGAAAGTTGCTGTATTGACATTTTGTTAATAAATTCTCAAGCAGAAATGCTAAAGCCTCACCTACCCTCATCTGACTCATTAATAACGGTGAAAAGAGTTTTCTTCTTCTTTCGGAGTAAGAAATATGTCTCTTACTAATTGAGCGGTGTCTTTACCGTTCCGAAATCAATGAAATTTCATTTATTATATTTGGGATTCACAGGTAGCGATTGGTAAATTAGCAAACACAATTACCAATGCAATGTATTTGATAATTGCTTGGGGCAAAAATTCAAATTTTTTTTTTTTAAATTTGGCCTATGAAGTCGTCGACTGTGGATCGCCAGGAACTTTGTTAAATTTGTTTATTACAACTGATTGGGAGTGCTTCGTATTAGAATCTGGCACGAAAATGTAGATGAAATGTGGGAGTCTTTTAAAGACATGGTGATATATTCATCACTAAAATTAATACCAATTCGGACGACAAGGGACACTAGAACATTGGTAAAGCGGTAAAAGGCTTGACTGGTTGCTTGCAGATATTTGTTGGAATATACATAATTCTAATATTGTTGTCAAATAAATAATATAATATAATAATAATTTTTGATATGTATTAACAAAATGCGAGAAAGAAAACATACAAAATATCAAAGAACCTAACTTCGGCTATGCCGGTTTATATACCCTTGCAGTCTTTACATGTTCCAAATTATTTTCCTCCAACTCAATTCATCAATGCACCAACAAAACATTAAAATTATTGCTCCTTTTACTACAATTTTTTCTTTTTTTTTCCATCATTCCCTAAGCAAAGCACGGCACGCATACAGATACAGTTCATGTAGCGTTGCGTCTGTGTGTGTAATTATTAAATTAATTATTAAATTAAAATTTTGGGGTCTGAGGTTTTATATCCAATACTATCATATTGGTAAATTTCATGGGGATACTGCAATTTATTTATCTATGTATGTTTTTTCAAGTTTCATCCAGACAGACGGTCATGGCTACATCTAGTAAGCTTCTCATGCTGATCAAGAATTTTTTTTTTTTTTGGCTAATTTTATAATACCCTCTCCAAGGGTATAAAAAATTCAAACGGCGGTGTCACAGAAATCGCTAGATTTTTATACCCTTGCAAAAAGGGTATATTAATTTTGATCAGAAGTGTGCAACGCATAGAAGGAAGCATCTCCGACCATATAAAGTATATATATTGTTGATCAGCACGACGAGACGAGTTTAAATAGCCCTATCCGTTCGTTCATCTGGATCAGACCGTAAGGTCACATATAAAAATTAAATATTGGTGAGTTTATTACACATATAAACGACTGTGCCAAATTTAATCAAGATCGGGTGACTATAGCACATAGCACATGAACGATCGGTCGAATTCCACACTTACCAATTTAAAGAAGATAAACCATTCAGGCTTATGTTCAGGGCTTTTCATCCTACGACACCAATAAATGATATACGCGGTCAACTTCACGAACTTGGTCATCAAGCCAGAAACATATATAATCCTAAAAGTAAAGTGGATAAAACTCCGTTGAGCCTGTTCTTTGTAGACCGTTAGCCCAAAGCAAACAATAAGGTGGCAATGCAAATAAAAGTACTCTGTAGACAACACGTCACGATTGAAGTGCCTGTCCAGTGCCATCGATGTCAGGACTTTAAGCATACGGCGAAGAACTGTAATCGCAAGTTCAAATGTGTAAAATGCGACGGAAAGCATCCGTGTACAGAATGCCCAAAAAAGAAAGAGGAAACTCCAAAATGTGCCAACTGCAAGGGCTAACTACAAAGGCTGTGAGAGATACCAACTGCTCTATAAATCCAGTCTCTGGCAAAAACGGAAGATAATATTCATACCAGTTGGCCAGAACAGCTGAAACACAGGACTCAATCAGAATCAGTCTCATAATTCAAAACAGTCGAGTGATCCAACTAACACCCAAAGCAAAGTTATTAAGCAACTTCTCGCCATACAGCAGCAGCAAAGAAATGATATGATGGAATTTATGAGAGAAATGTGTAATAGCTTCAATATAAAGCTACAGCTGGTTAAACAGCAGCAGCAACTGATTCTTCACCGTAAATAACGTTCAAAATTGTTTTTAGGAACGCCAATGGCTTGCTCAGCAAAAATCAAGAGCTGGCGGAGGTCCTTCACCGAAGAGACATAGACATAATGATGATATCCGGAACATTCCTTCTGGAGATCCGACTCACTTCCCCAGGATTTTAACCGCCATTGATTTCTGCATTTACAAAGGCATCTCGCCACAAAGACTAAAAATCACTGAAGTTAATGACTAGTTTCTGATCATTTGGCACTTATGGTTCAACTTCAAGAGGATATTGAATTTGCGACTAGTAGACTGGTTGAAATGGTAACTAATGCTGCATCACAGGCAAGACCGCGCGCACAAACCGTATCAGGAAACTCATTTTGCAATTTCTCCAGGGACACGTGATCTCATAAAAACCAGAGGAAAACTGTACAAGCACGCCAGACGCTAGCGAAGGCCAGAAGACTTAATACTACTGAAAGAAGCCTCCAGGCTAAAGAAAATGCTATCTGAAGCTAGAGCTGAACACTTTGAAAAACTGCTTAAAGACGCAGATGTTAGTAGCTGCACTGCCTACTGCATTTGGAAAGCCACAAAACCTCTTAAGAGGGAAGCAACACCACGACACCCTATAAAGGGAGCGGATGGCCGTTGGCTCTCCTCCAGGAAGGATAAGGCCGAAGCCTTCTCTCTTCATCTGGAACAGACACAATACCTTCCTCTGTCGCGGAAAACAGAACAGAAGAAGTCACAGCAATTATCAAAGCCCTAACGCCCAAGATATCGCCGGGAATGGAAAGAAAAACAATACTGTCTGTCTCCTCACAAAACTCCAGTCAATTCTTTCCCAGTCACTTCTAGAGAATCGAACCTTCCAGGTGGCAATTGATGAAGGGGCAGGGAAGTTTCTTGGGCCGGTCTTATACACCATCTACACAGCCGACATGCCTAAGCCCAACGATGAACTTAGTACAATCGAAACAGACATACTCTTGGCAACATTTGCCGACGACCTTCTGTGTTGTAAGATCGCAGTGGCCATATCACTGCACTGTTAATCTTCAAGATTATCTAAATAAGTTCCTAGAATGGGCCAGACATCGGAGAATCGGAATTAACACAAATAAATCCCAAAGCGTTACATTTACTCTACGTAGAGAAAGCTGCCCCGAAGTATTTTACGAAGGACTCCCATTTCCACAAACAAGGTAAGCGAGATATCTGGGAGTGACCCTTGATAGAAGACTAACTTGGAAACCCCACATATCTACACTAGTAAAGAAGCACAACTACAGAATGAACAAACGAAACTGGTGTCTGCATTATAAAAACAGCTTATGCAAATTGGCCCTGTATAAGGCAGTAATTGTACCCACATGGCGCTATAGCATACAAATTTGGGGGACGGCATCACACAGCCAAATAAATCAATAATTTCGATACCATCGAAATATCAAAATATCATTACAGAACACTTTGTTTATTAATTCCAGTCCAAGCTAAGGCTTAAGGCCAAACTACGAGCCAAACGCCTGTAATAAATAAAACAAAGTAAGTAAGTCGTCTCGCCGACTTAGGTATACCATACACCACTAAAACAAATATTTCAAATTTATATTAACAAATGCATTTGCGTTTCCTTTTTAAATTCTCATCACATGCTTTTTACAAGCATATCTCAGTATCTCGTTCACGTAAGCTTACGAGCACCCTAGCGCCCCCACCAGCCAACGCCGGCCATATACAAAAACGTTTATATGCATAACTTAGATATTGTTTGTCCAATTTTGATCAAATTTGGTATTTTGGTATATTAGCATCAAATTTAAGTGCGCCAAATTTGATGGCACAAGAAAATTACGGGAGATAATCGAGTATGGCATAAAAATTATTAATTATAAAAAAAAAAATTGAGACAATCTTCCTCCGCAAAGCTGGATCTCTGGTCGTGTGGTCGAAGCTATACTTGGAGCAGATGGAAGGGTTAGAGTAGCCGATGTTCGCACCAAGAAAGGAATTATTCGCCGCCCAATCTGCATACTTGCTCCCATTGCCTTTGAGAGATGACGTTTACGTAAATTGAAGGAGTCATACTTCATCCTTCAATGGGGGAGTATATTAATATGTTCTAAAATCTCATGGCTCATGATGAGCTTTTAGCTCATGACACCGAAATATAAAAAAGAATTCTTTTTGAAAATGGAAGAGGAGAAGACTTATTTTCCTTACTCCACTCCACATGCTATTGAGCATTGGAGTCTTGTACTATCTTCATACACCCTACAGTAACTTTCTGAAATCTAATAAAATAATTTTAATTTTAGAATAATTACCTTTCTGTAAAAAACTATAAACAAAATTTCCGAGAGAAGTCTAAGCTTCTGTTGGAAACGCTTAAAATGTATATTAGTTTAGTTTTTTTTCTGTCGAAATTTGAAGGTTTAAATGAATCAAGCATTTAGTTGATCGTAGTTGATCAAAATAATATAATTTTTTAATAAAAAATAGATTAAATTACCTGTAGTGGCAAATTTTCCTCTATTTCTAGCCATTTTTTTGTCCCCTGGAAGTTAAGTAGCAATCCCGAATCAGACAAAAGAAATGCGATGTGGTATTTCGGTGTCATCCTAGTAACAGAATGTAATTTACTAAATATTTCCATTAGGATCATCAGCACAGCTACATCGGCATTCAACGGATAATCCTACAAAAAAGATAAGTTTTTTAATTGGCAACAATAGACAAATTAATTATAATGTCTAGTAAAAAATGTAAAAAGTAAATAAATTGGTATTGGTTTTCTTGAGTAAAATACGTGTAGGCTATTAATTTTTTTCCAACCTTCTTAGCAACGGGTGGGCTTAATGGAGGAGAAATTTTAAAGTGGAAGGATGAGAAGGTGTGATAATGGCAGTAGATGGAGAACATAAATACTATTGTAGAAAATGGGGAGAAGCGAAAAGAAACCGCAGTGGCTGATCTCGACGATGTAATGCTTGGCGGAGATCCAATGCTTCTTCGTCCGAGTGTCTCAGCCTCCCCATCCTGACGCTGAGACTAATTTGACAGCTGGATAATTTCTTGTGTCGAAATTAAACACGAGGTAGAAAGTTTTTAATCCGTGGGCTAAATTCAATTCATAATGCTTGGCAGAGAGCCATTGAAATCCGCCAGCGCCTTGGCTTCATTCGTTAAACACGAAGAAGAAGTCAAAATAACTCGAATAAACTCGTCCTCCTGGTTTGCGCCCACATGGATAATCGGCTGTGGAACTCCTGTCTTTGCAGCACCCAGACTAGGTTTAGGACTTCCTTTTGGTTCAATTGGGGTCCAAAACAACTGATCGCAGTCCCCGCTAACCCCCATGACACTCCATCAGTCAGTGGTGACCTTAATATAGAAAGGCGGAATGTCTTGGTTGCTGATCTGGTTCGGGCTCCTGATCGTTGCCAATTTCGGATGCCACTTGCTCACGTTACCATCCGCCCGGGCAATGCGTGAGACACGATCCTCGGGATCTTCTTTGGTTTTCCTAAACTGCGCTCTTAAATTACCTAACGGTGTGCTATCAGTGCGTCTACAAAACAGTTTCCAATATTACTTATGATTAACAAGGTCAATGAAGATGATGTTATGTTTGGTCTGATTTTTCCCTAGAAAACAGAAAACGAACACTTTGGGAACTAATGTCTTTGGCGAAAAAAAGTTCTCGATCCTCATAGTTGTCATCATTAAAGTTCGTGGACATCCTGGTGGACTGAAACATAACTGTCTCAAGTTCTAATGTTGCCTTCTAGTGGCGATATTTTGGTTCTTAGAGACGTATGTTATCGCTCATTCCGATCTTCGGGACTAGATCCGTCCGTCACCTGATTGCAAAGGGCACCAGGTATGCGTTCTGGCTCTTATACAATAAAAGTAAGACTAAGTAGTATCACTATATCTAGTCAGGAAGCTACAAAAAAATCACATTTTTCCTGTCAAGCCCTTTAAAATAAAAATTTGTACATATATTCTGTATACATTTAACAATATTTTGACATACGTATTTTTATACCCTTGTTTGATGAAGTTTTATTGAGATCTGTCGTGAGACAATAATTTAATTCAGTTCAAGTTCAAAATTCGAGTACTTGTCGTTAGTCCTGTGGAGGTAAGAATGGAAGAATCAGGTAGCCAGGGTATTCTCGTGATGTTCAAGTCTCAAGATGTATCGTTCGCTCAGCCTTCGGATTTCTTCCTTTATGTATGGGATGTTCAGGTCTCTATGCAGTACCGAGTTTGTGACTATTTTGAAATCGCTGTAATATTTCAAGGTTCGAGTTTGAAGCAGAGCTCCAGAGTTGCCGTATGTCCACACGGGCTTTATGATGGTCTTGTACAAAAGGAGCTTGTTTGCAATGCTCAATTGTGATCTGTGTCCCATCATCCAGTACATTCTCAGTTTCATGTTTAGGTGTGCCGGTTAACCTTTTATATGGGCCTTCCAGTTCAGTCGCCTATTCATAGTGAGTCCCAGATATTTGACGGTGTTGGCCATCGGGAGGGTAATGCCATTTTGCAGCGGTCACCGCGATGTTCCACCTATTCAACCAAGGTTCGAGAGAAAGCTGCAATTGTAGTATTCGGCTAACAAACGCAGCTAACAAACGCAGTGTCGTCTGCATACGTGGTAACGAGCAAATTGCTATTGTCCAGTATCGGAAGGTCCGCTGTGAACAGGGTGTAAAGGATTGGGCCAAGAACACTGAGTGAATAGGGATTCCCGGAGAGAAGGAAAATAACCCAGTCTTCATTCGTTGAATTCAAAATATGAACTGATTTTATTTACAAAAGTACGGAGTTTATATAGGATTATCTTAGGCTCTAGGAGGTAACAATTGTTCTTAGAAGATCTTATTTTAGACTCACACCCACGTATTTGGGGGTTGAAAAATTATTATTTTGGGCACAGCGTCGGCCACTTGACACCCTGTCGTTGTGATCTTTTGGGTTAGTTTAGAATTACAAGTGTTTTTCCCACACCGCGTGTGGCAGATTGTAATTCTAGTCATATGCTGTTATAGTTGTTTGGTAAAAGGTACAGTTGTATTGTATTTTCTTTAGTGCATCTGATTTGGTGAAGCCAGTTCAGATGAACTTGATGTTTATTCTTAAACATTCTGCAAAGGACCACCAAATGCGGCGTTTTGGACTTTATTTTTATAGTTAGTTGTCTTATACAAATTATTATTAATATTATCATTAGTAAGATAACTATTGTTAAAGAAGCATGACCAGTTACATGACTGATGTTTAACCTAGTCAATCTGATGTTCCTTTACCCATTGTAACTGACTTCATATTTTTACCAATTCTGCCGTATGTATTACTGTTCTTATACTTGTTTTCATAATACTTGGCATATTACCTAACGATTTCTGTTTCGGGATATCTACCCACTCCTGATGTGTATTAATGTGCTGACTTCTAGCCATTTTATAAGATGGAGAATTTAAAAAATGACTACCTTCACTTTTTGAATTTATCCAATGTGCTCTTCGCTCCACCATTTTTAAATGTCGCTGATTGCTAAAATATGATTGGCTATTCTGGTTACCATTAAATGTTGTCCTTTTATAATTATTTTGCCATATCTGCCTTTTTGGTGCTATAGTTTCTGACAATTTGTTACCGGAATCTATTTTGATATTATTTTTTAGATAATCATTATCTAATTGACCCATTGCCTTCTGAATATTCTCATTTTGTACTGGCTCTGGGATATATACTTTTTCTTCCCCAATTTTCACTTTACCTCCAATGTGAGGTCCTGCCGGGGGCCATAAATTTATTTTTTGAGTTTTGCTGTTGCATTTCTTTGGAATCGTGTTGTTTTTATTTTGAAATTTACCTTTCCTCTCCTCCCAACGTTGTTCAAAATCTGTGACATCTATTGTCGTGCCACTACAGATTTATTCTGATTTGTTTTGGTGCATCCCGAGACGATCCAACCAAATTGAGTATTTTGGCCGAGCAGGTCATCAATCTTTGTAATTCCCCTTTTTAAGATTTCGGCATATACGTTTACTCCCATTATTATATCAACCCTACCAGGTTTATTAAAGGTAGGATCAGCTAGCACGTAAGTTTGCCATTTTGACATATCCACGTTTGCTATTTTTAATGGAAGAGCTTTCATTAACTTTGGCAACACAATTGCCTCAACCTTTAGATGTCTTTTCCAAGGATTCCGCGTCTTTATATCTATTCTTACGTTATATTTTGATTTATTAGATTTTACTGAGGACACGCCACTTCTTTCTGTATATTGTTTAATTTTAGGTAGCTTTAATATTAGAGCGGCCTCTTCAGACAAAATTGTGGTCTGTGAACCACAATCAAAAAGGGCTCTTACAGTATTATTTCCTCCATTTACATTTTTTACTTGTATTACAGCTGTGGCCAACAGTGTTGGTTGTGCGGTTACACAAGTATTAACTCTTTCCTGTTTTTCTTCAAAATGGAGTAAAGTATGGTGTTCCTTACTGCACAATGAACAGACCATTTCATTAGTGCACACCTTATTGCTTGAATGGTTTAAGCATCTTATGCAAAGCTGCACTTTTTTGCCTGTCCATACCGTTCCCTAGGTGTCAAACTTTGAAACTTATAGCACTTATACGCTTTGTGCCCGGCAATTTTGCAAATCGGACATTTATCTTCGACTTCCGCATAATCGGAATTCCGCTTCGAATACGCCACACACCAATTCTTTATTTTTTTACCGCCGCCGAAATTATTGCAGTTGCTCGACTAGCTAAACTGCCTTTATTTAACTCGGTCGTACGCACTTTTTATTTATTAAGCAATATTTTGCTTTTTGTGTTATACTCTGTTTTTTACCACTGGTGGGGGAAAACCTCAGAGTTCCTTTTTTCGAAGGACCAAAAGGAATAGGGATTCCCGGAGAGAAGGAAAATAACCTCGTCTTCATTCGTTGAATTCAAAATATGAACTGATTTTCTTTACAAAAGTACGGTTTTAAATATGGTATAACTTAGGCTCTAGGATGTAACAATTGTTCTTAGAAGATCTTATTTTAGACTCACACCCACGTATTTGAGGGTTGAAAAATTATTTTGGGCACGGCGTCGGCCACTTGACGTCCTGTCGTTGTGATCTTTTGGGTTATTTTAGAATTACAAGTGTCTTTCCCACACCGAGTGTGGTAGATTGTAATTCTAGTCATATGCTAGGTTAGTTGTTTGGTACAGAGGTACAGTTGTATTGTATTTTCTTTAGTGCATCTGATTTGGTGAGGCGAGTTTAGATGAACACGATGTTTATTTTTAAACACTGAGAGACTCCGGCTCCCATTCCTCCAATGCTGAAATGTGCGTTGTCGTGCCGGACGTAGAATCTTCTTTTCTCCAAATATGACCTTAACAGAAGGAATAGTGGAGATGATAACGACGACATATACATAATTATTAAAAAAAAAATTGAACGGCCCTGTAGCCGATGTCCGTGTGCTCCTCTAAAAAAAGGATTATACAGTAAATATCTTTGGACTGGATCATCAAAAACGAAAAAACCAAATAAATATATTATTAAATATATATATTAAATATTTAATATGTTGACTTTTGCGACCTTTTTGTTGTTTAGAGTTGAGTGTTTTGCCGGCTCGAGGTCAAATGTTGGGCGAATAAAACAAAAATAAAAAACACAGTTTGTTCTTATTTTCGTTCCGATATATTTCGAGCACTCATCGGTGGTCGTCTTCAGGGCAACTATAAATAACATTGAATTGTGATTGACATAATATTAATTTAACAACAAGAAAACACATACTTAGTTTTACACGTCCGCCTACTGTGACGTGGAGCTACACACTGATTTGTCCTTAATAAATGCCTGTATAAATGCGCGCAGTTGTCCGTATCTACCTTATAATTAAGTCTTATATTTGTCGGGGTATTTATTATGTGCAGCATCTCCAAAGTGTAACGTTTGTTGTAATGTTGTTCTTGGTCTATTATGTTTACTTCGTCAAAATTTGCCATAAGTGCCGTTTTTGGTGCATTGGACGCATTGTTGACGAAGTTTATAGTCAGATCTATGTTGCGATAGTCTTGTTTTTAGCCTCGATTTTGTTGTCCCTATATATATTTTATCACAGTTTTCTTCATTAGTCCCATTGCACGGTATTTTATATACTACGTTGCTCTTGTCCATTGTATCAATCCTACTTTTTGTTCTGTTAAAAATACTCCGTAGTGTGTTATTGGGTTTATGTGCTATCTGTATTTGTTCGATGTCATAGCAATCTGAGTTTGATATTTTTCCGATAGTTGTGGGACATATGTGACGGACATGAAGCGTTTTGTCGGAACATCTTTGTTGGTTTTCTTATTGCGAGATTTTAGTAAAGTCCTTATGTTTTTATTCGCCCAACATTTGACCTCGAGCCGGCAAAACACTCAACTTTAAATATTTAATATTTAAAATTACGGCTTTTTAAAGTCAAAAAATTGTTTACATCATTAATTGTCGCATTAAATTGTTTAATAAAAAAATATTTAACGAAAAAAAATCCACCCGTAAGTTAATAATGCATATGTCCAAGAAGCTTCTGTAATTTCAGACCAATCGGTTCAGTAGTTTTTTTAGTTTGGATGGTCACCAATTCCAAAAACACAGTATACTCTTACAACCTTTTACCTCAGTGAAAGAAGTATATATGCATTATAATTTTTTAACAAAAAATTAATAGAAACTAAACTATAATTTTTTAGTTTTTAAAATTCTTTAGTATAATTGCATTGTTTAAAATTGTTTGTATGCTTAGCCAACTCTGGTGCAAGCTTTGCCGTTCTTTTCTCGCTTCATGTCGGTTGAATGCCCAACTACTTTTAGCGTTAAAGATGTCTATTACAACTGTGGATTCTTTAGCAAAATCTGCTGATGATAGAACTTGGTGGTTCTTGAAATAACTATACAGACAACCTGCTCACATTTTGTGCTGCCTATGATTTAAAATCTTACAAATAAATTAGTAAGATTTATTTACCTGAAGCCCAGCTAAAACTCAGTACTCGCTTTCTAATTAGAAATCTTGTAATCTTGGACGCTTCACCATACACTAAAGCCCATTATTATCAAATGTACTTATCTAAATATACTTATTTCATAGGAAACCGACCATCTAACAAATTTGATATAAAAGTACTAAGAATGAAGTCCAAAGAGAAGTCATGCAATGTGTACATACAATGGTGCTCATAGACTTAACCCACAAGACTTCAATGGAAAGTTTAATCCAATTTTTTGCGTCACATTAGTTCTATTTATCAGTGTTATTATAGAAAAATTAAGTCGTCTCGCCGACTTAGGTATACCATACACCAGTAAAGCAATTATTTCAAATTTATTAAACAAATGCATTTTCGCATGCTTTTCACAAGTATCTGGCTCACTGAAGCATACGAGCACCCTAGCGCCCCACCAGCCAACGGCCAACTCCGGCCTTATGGAGAAACGTTTATATTCATAATTTGGCTATTTTGTGTCCGATTTTGATCAAATTTGGTATTTTGTTAGGTATTAGTAGCAAATTTAAGTGTGACAAATTTGACAAGGTAGAAAATTACGGGAAATAATCGAGTTTTTTAAATTTTGGGGGCGGAAAGGGGCGTGGCAAAATCTTTACATAAAAAAAATATGCGCATTTTAGCAAATATACATATCGAATTTGGAATCTCTAGCTATTATAGTTTTTGGGAAAATCGGTTTAGTTTCAGTTGCGGGGGAGGAGGGGGGCATGGCAAAATTTTTTAGCGACAAATCTCTGCGCGCTTAATAAAGGATTAATCATACCAAATTTAATGTCTTTATCTATTATAGTCTTTAAGATAATAAAATTTGTTTAAATTTCGTGGGCGGAGGGGGGCGTGACAAAAATTTGAAATAAACTTGACCACCGTAGGTAATACACGAGTCTACGTACCAAATTTGGTCACTCTAGCTTTTATAGTCTCTGAGATCTACGTGTTCATTCGGACAGACAGACGGACGGACGAACGGACAGACGGACAGGCGTACGGACATGTCTAGATCGACTCGGCTGTTGATCGTCATCAAGAATATATATTCTTTATGGGGTCGGAAAAGCTTCCTTCTGCCCGTTACATACGTTTTGGTGACTTTAATATACCATTTCACCCTATGGGTGTAGAAATGCATTGCGTTTTATAAGAAACATGGAACCTGTGAAACTTGAAACGACGATAGACGGATTGCCAAAGTGAGTAAAGCCGATCCTCTCTTGACTTCGACGCAAATCAGAGGTCAAATGGTGGCAGATTATGGCGTGAATGTGTCAGCTTAGACCAAAAGAAGACGGCTAAATGAATTCGGAATCATATGGACCCATTGCCCAAAAAAACCATTGCTGTCCATTAAAAATGTCCAAAATTGTCAATTTTTCCAAAGCAGGTAATTAGCAATTGCGGAAAGACATATATAATTAGGTAATATTTACATATAAATAATTTACAAACAAGCCTTTGCCTGTGGCAAATCTAGCACTACTGGGATCATATACATTTGATAGGTAAATATATCATCTACCCAGTATATGTAGTTCTATTCAACCAAAGTTCAAAAAACCTTAATATCTTGAGTATTTTTTAAAAGCCTCTTGTTCAATAACAATTTTAGTAATTATTAAAATTTACTCAAAATTTACTACACTACTTGATGAGGAAGGGTTGCTAAAATGCGATTTGCTTAATTTAAATTTGAATGTAAACGATATTTTTATTTTATGATTTTGTCTTTATGGTCACACTTTTCGGCCAACCGAAAACATACATAAGGTTAAAGAAAATTTATTTTAACTAAATACGACCCAGCAAAATTATTTTACAATTGGTCCTTCGACCCAGATTTGGATACTGTAGGGGATAAGTAATTCCATCTGCAAGTTTAAGATGGAAAAACTGAACGCAGCACCCACTAAGTTAACGTTCAGAATAACCCGGCTGCTTATCCTTTCGGAGAATTCGCCTGTGAACTGCACAGCGGATGCGATACTATGATGCGTAGACTCGACACCATGTGGAAGGAGTTTGATCAATCCACTGATGATATGTTTGATTTTGAAGAATCGCAAGGGTACGTCAACCCCGGGAGAAGACGGAGACTATGATATGAATAGAACTATGGAGCTTGGTTAACCCAGCAAAAGCAAATTAACGTTGTGTACTTTAGTGAGGGAGTCAACGAAGTAGTATCGCAGATATTACACAAGCAGGTGGAACTTCAACGGTAATTCTAAAGCAAAGACAGTAAGTGGTGCTGTCTGTCCGGCGTTAAATTAGAGCCTAACAACAAGTTTAAGATATTTTTCTTAATCTAGTACTTAAGATAAATCCAGGGGATATTGCAGGCGGCCCTAATATCTTACCATTGGGTTGGTCTGTCATTTCTTTTAAGACGAGTTCTATTATTAGTTCGCGTAAGGGAATTGGCAAGAGCATTTGGATGTGCATCCAGTTTTGCAGAATACTTTAGTAATAGGTACTCAACCTATTTCAGATTTTACGCAAGGTATATTTATATCATATTGAATGTTGTCGTTCCATATGTACCACGGAGCCCCAGCGATTGTTCTTAAAATCTTTGACTGCGCCCTTTGTATGAGGTTCACATTGCTGGTACACCGTAAGCCAAAATGGGCTTCAGTACGGACTTTATACTCCAGACGTAGAGGGGACCGAGCATTGATGATCCAATGTTAGCTACTCGCTTTCAGTTTAAGCTGTGACCTTTTTGCTTCGATGTGCTTGCGCCAAGTTGATCTTCTGTGTAAATGGATGCCAAGGTAAGTGACATCCACGACTTGAGGAATTGGTAAGTTGTTTAGCATTAGAGCTGGACAGTTTCTTCTGTTAAGCGTAAATGTATCATGTTTGCATTCCTCTACCACTACCAAACTCTGTCGAAAGCCTGGGCAACGTCGAGAAAGAGAGCCGTACAGTATTCTTTTAGTTCGAATGCTGTTCGGATGTTACGCGATTGACTTCTTCAATTGTCGGACTTTTTCGCGAAAGCGGAACTGGTGTGAAGGGATAGTGTTCTCCGATGCCAGAAATGAGTTGAGACGAATCTGCAGGACCTTATCAAAAAGCTTCGAAGGACATGGCAGCAAACTAATTGGCCTATAGGATGATGGTTGGGTTTTGTCCTTTCCCACTTTAGGAATCATGATGATAGTGGACCTTTTCCATGCTCTTGGGAAGTAGCGTTGAACATTTTGCAGATGTATTGTATGGCGATGGTAGGGAGTTCTAGGATCATTTTCGGTGTGATTAGGTCATGTTCGGCTTTATGTGGTTTTTAATACCTGCAGTGATCTCATCCGATTGGAGTTCCGAGTACTCACTATCCGTTAATGTGCTCGGAGGGGGAAGTACAAACGAGTTTGATGTTGGATTTGGCTGGAAAACTATTTTAAGATGTGTGGCAAACACTGATGCTTTCTGCGCCACTGCCCACAGTGAGACGCAATCCATCTTATTAAGTGGGTTTACTATTGGGTTGTACAACTGCTTGCCTTTGGGATTTACCAGGCGAGATCACCAGTGCGTATGTTTGGCGATATATTCCCCCTGCTGCAATGAAGCGATCTTCGAGTGTGTTAAAGAAATCGGTAAATTCCTTTTCAGAGATTGAGAAGCGTGGTGGGCAGTACAGGGCAACCAGTGCACTGTGGTCCAAAATCCAGATTTTGTGGCATTAACTATAAGGAATGCAGTTACCGAGTTAGAACTTTGCACATATAACCATGTTAGGATGCATAAAAAAAAAAAAAAAATTGGAAAGATTTGACCACGCCCTCTTGACCTCCCATACTAGCCCACGCAGCGTATACGTAATGTGATTTAAATGAATTTGGGATTAAAATAATTATAGCTATTGAAAAACAACAAATCAAATTTTAATATTTTATTTTGAACTGTTATTAATAAAAAAATTAAGATTAAGCAATACAAACTATAAATAAACAACTTTGATTTTATTTTAAATAAGATATTTTTGACGATTTGACGATAAAATAAATGATAATATAAATTTACCTCGGATAAACTCGGAAAAAGTAATTATAACATAATTTAATACATACTTTGAGCTGTAATTTACTATAATTACGATTTCGCAGAAATTCACAGAAAGTTAGTTTTCACTCCACAATAGACGCACACATGGGTTAAGTTTTCTTTATTTTAGGACATAATCAATCATTACACAAAAAAAACAATTAACATATACAAATTGAAATTTCGTGCAGTATTTACATTCTACATACCTTGATTAATATTATCCATTACAAAAGTTATTTTACAATTTGTTTGTTAATTTTTTACACTGGCTCAATGTTTGCCTACAATTTCCCGCTTTTTTTGGCAGAGCGAACAGCTGACTAAACACCTGACTTTAAAAGTGTGCCAAAATTTCAGGGGTGCAGTAAAAACAAAAATATTTTTATATTCGATATATTCAAAGTATTCTGCGTAACAAGAAATTGTTTAAATACGATTTTGTTTCAACAAATTTTTAGGTTAATGCCACAAAATCTGGATTTTGGACCACAGTGCAGTGTAGTGTTGCCACAGCTGGTTTGGACGGTGATAGCAGTGAACGAGTGATTTATACGGTTTTTGATTAGGATACCAGTCCCGCCATGACCTTTTCCGTCTGGATGGTTTGTTGCGTAGAAGGTATATTTTGGTATTTGAAAATTATTTTTTGATGTTAAATGTGTTTCCGATATCAGCATGACGTCGATTTCACTTGAGTCTAGGAATAGTTGCAGTTCATTTTTGTGCTTGGAGACGCCATTAGCATTCCAAAGACATAGACGTAGGGAAGCCATTATTTATTCTCGATAAGCTTCTGGATAAGCAGGTTTTGATTCCGCATCAGTTTCTGCATACAGTTTTGCATGAACGTCATAAAAGTGGTCATGTTTTGATTAAGTGAGATCAATAGGGCCTCTAAACCACTTGGAGTTTGCTGGCCAAGCTCTGGTGCGCTAGGTTGCGGATTCTGTAGATGGTGGAGTGACGGGGTCTCTTTCGCGGGCTCCGTCTGTCCAGTTCGGAGTACACTAGCTAAGGATACACTAGGATTGGTTGTAGCAGGCATGTTAGATGATCTAACAGCCTTGGCGAAAAATACCTCCGGTGTAGTTTTGGAGGCGTTGAATGTGATTTTTGGTCCAGCTGGGGGTTTACGCCCGTTTAGGTGAGATTTAAGATCCTTCAAGACAGGACATCCCCTGTAGATGGCCGTGTGGTTCCCTCCACAGTTACTGCATAGTCTTAGTGAGACGTTGTTTCTGTCCTTGGTGCAAATGCCATCTTTATGATGTTCGCCGCAGCCAACACACACTGACCTAAGATTGCAATTGTTAGAGGTGTGGTTGTATTCCTGGCAGTTTTTACACTGAGGTGGTTGGTATCTCTTATCTTCGACCGCTTTGCATCTGATTGTAGCTCGATTTTAAAGAGCGGCTGTGCGACTTTATTCCTGTTGATGATGTTGACAACGGACTTAACCGCAAACCCTTTTTCGGCCAATGCGTCTGCTATTTCTTGAGGTGGGACCGATGGCTCGATCCCCTTTAACACAACCTGGAGCCCTTTACTGCTTTTTAGTTGGTAGGTATAGAAGTTGATGTTAGCATTACGGAGGTACTTTTCGATGATGCGGAAATTGTCCTCAGTTTTGGTTTCACATTGAATTTCTTTTATGTTACCCCTGTTGAGAGGGGTTACAACAAAGTTATTTGCCCCTACTGTTTCTACTAGCTTCGAAATCAGGATGCTGCAGTTGGCTACTCGTTAAATTTGTTTTGGTTATTTTCGGCGTATTGCCACTTTTTTTCTCTTGCGGGCTTAGCTTCCGCTTAGTTATTTTAATATATCTATCCATTCCAGTTTGGACAGAAGGCGTTGGGGTTCTTGTCGTGGCTGACTTTGGGCGACTTGTCGTTGACGGCTTGAGGCAGGTTAATACTTCGGCAGACGTTGCTGTAGTTGCTGTCAACGAGCTGACGGCGCTGGTCGGTGCAATCGGTGACCCAGTTATCGATATTGATGGAGAAGCACACTGCTCTCTCCACGGTAAATTGCTGTTGATTGCTGAGAGGCTTGCACTTTCGGTGTTATTGCTTACGGTAGCATTCAGTGGGGTCGGCGACACCACCGAAAAGTACGCGTTCTTGCGTTGGACCGAGAGTCGACACTCAAGTTGTTGTTGTAGAAGTAGTTCTTGTAGCTGTTGCTGGTGGGGATCGAGAGAACTTGTGCCCGAATTGGTGGACATGGCTTTTCCAAAAAAAAAATGTGCTCATTTTGTTGTTGCAACTTAGTATTTATTGCTATTAGAACAAACTAATAGCAATATGATTGTAAATAGGTGTCTCTGAGGAGACTAGCAATTATCACCTGGCAATGATCTCTTAAAAACGATGCCAACTGTAGTGTCCGAAGTGTCCGGGACACTACAGCCGATAGCTGTAAAAGTATCGAGGGCACCGTGAACAAGTTGACTGCTGCAGTGGTTGACTTGTCTAACGTTGCTGCTGCGGCTGACGCTTTGCGACCGCGGCCTCTCGTTGGGATACCACCAAAGGAACATATATTTGTTTCTAGGATAGACCCTGTTGTCACATCTGATGATGTAATAGCCTATATTCGGAAGAAAGTTTACGTCTCGAATATTGCGGTGGAAAAGTTTAAATTTTCGTATTCTCGGGACATCTCGTCCTTTAAAAATTGTGTTTCTGCCAATATCTTCGACATTTTATGTCGAGAAGATTTTTGGCCAAAGCATATAATAGTTAAGGAATATACTGTAAGGAAGAAAAATCGGCAACCGATTCGCTTGCCAATAACAACAACTAACACTATTCCTGGCACATCAGCATCTACTGGTGTGTCAAAAAACTAGTTTCGTCCTTTAACCTGGGTTACCAGAATGTTAGAGGACTGAAATCTAAACTTCCTAATCTCTATGTGGATAGTCTTTCTTTTGAACATAACATTCTTGCTTTTACGGAGACGTGGCTAAAACCTGACATTGCTGATGAATCGGTTTTTTCCACAAACTTTTCTATATTCAGACGTGACCGGATTTCTCGTGTAGGCGGTGGCGTTCTGATAGCTGTTGATGCTGTTTTTTCATCTGAAATGATTCAATTTTCTAGTACCCAGGAGACTGAGTTTGTCGGTAAATTTTAAATCTTTTAATGTTTTTATTATTTGTTCCTATATTCCCCCATCATCAGACATTATGGTCTTGATAAGCCTAGAAGGTCATCAATAAAGTCATGTGACATAGAGGGCAGCAACATGGTACATTCATCTGTGACCATGACAAAGCAGGTAAATTAAAATCACCTAAAACTATGAGTATGTCTTGACTATCAACTAAAGAGGATTTTTCGATACTATTTAATTTTTTAAATGAACAGTTTTTAATATTTTTCGCCAATTCTACTACCAGCGCTGAACAACATCCTAAAGAACATGTGTAAATTTCTAAATTTCATAGCGATTGGTTAATTTTTGCGCCCTGTAGGACTTCCATGAGCTCCAAAAACGTAGTTTTAAGATAAACGCGTTTGAAAATTTGCGGTGCGGCCCAGCGCGCTTGAGACCGCTGCACTTAACGACCAATAACTTTCGTAATTTTACAGACTTAAACTTAAAATTTTTACACAGTATTCTGGAAACATAGATCTGAAAAAGTAAAAAAAAAAAATATCAAATTTTTTTATAACACAAGCCCCCATTAAGTTGAGCCCCAATGCACTTGGGCTTTCATTTGAAGTTGCTAAATGGCGGTTTTTGTCGCTCGGAAGAAGATAGTCGAAAGATGTACAATTCTGAAACATGCACCTAGAATTTATGGAAGAATATCTTTCATTGGGACATATGTCATAAACCAACAATAAAATTCCCACTCATCCACACTACTTCATTCCAAATCAGGTCGTTTTAAGACTTTAAAGCACGTTGACAAAACTTCGTGGTGTATTCGATGCATCACGGAAAACTTCGTCTCATACCTCGTTGAATAACATCTAATGGTCAGTCACACCATTCAAGAGGAGCTGTATTTGACTTTGCTTCGATTTCGTTTGCATAAGTATGCCTGACCGCTGACGTCAAGAAAATGTATCGTCAAGTAATGGTACATGAGGCTCTAATGCTAAACAACGTACCTCAAGCCGATGAAGTCACTTAACGTGGCATCCACCTAGACAGAAGGTTAACTTGGCGCAAACATATCGAAGCAAAAAAATCACACCTAAAACTGAAAGCGAGTAGCTTACATTGGATCATCAATGCTCGCTCCCCTCTACGTTTGAAGTATAAAGACCTCCTATACAACTTCGTACTGAAGCCCATCTGGACTTCCGGTGCCGTACTATGGGGTAATGCCAATACCAGCAATGTCGACATCATACAAAGGGCGCAGTCGAAGAATTTAAGAACAATCACGGGGGCTCCTTGGTATATACGGAACGACATCATTCAAATCTGAAATAGGTACTCAGCAACTAAAGTATTCTGCAAAACTGGATGCACATCCAAATGTTCTTGCCAATTCCCTTACGCGAACTAAAATTAAAACTCGTCTTAAAAAAATGACAGACCAACCCAATAATAAGTGATTAGGGCCGCCTGCAATATCCCCAGGATTTAGCTTAAGTACTGGTACTAATTATACCATACACCCATGGCGTGAAATGGTATATTAAAGTCGCCAAAATGAATGTAACAGGCAGAAGGAAGATTTTCCGACCCCATAAAGTATATATATTCTTGATCAGTATCAACAGCCGAGTCGATCTAGCCATGTCCGTCTGTCCGTCCGTCCGTCGGCCGTTCGTCGGACCGTATGAACGCGTGGATCTCAAAGACTATAAGAGATAGAGCCACCAAATTTGGTATGTAGGCTCATGAAGTATGTAGAGTGATCGAGTTAATTTCAAATTTTTGCCACGCCCCTTTCCGCCCACGCAATTCAAAAAAAACGTTTATCTCAAAAACTATTGCAGCTAGAGAGACCATATTTGGTATGTATATTTGCTTAGTAAATGCGCTCATTTTGTAATTATAAAGATTTTGCCACGTCCCTTTCTGCCCCCGCAATTCAAAAAAAAGTTTATTTCAAAAACTATTGTAGCTAGAGACACAGTATTTGGCATGTATATTTGCTTAGTAAGTGCGCTCATTTTGTAATTATAAAGATTTTGCCACGTCCCTTTCTGCCCCCGCAATTCAAAAAAAAGTTTATTTCAAAAACTATTGTAGCTAGAGACACAGTATTTGGCATGTATATTTGCTTAGTAAATGCGCACATTTTGTATTTATAAAGATTTTGCCACGCCCCTTTCCGCCCGCAAAATTTTAAAAACTCGATTATCTCCCGTCATTTTTTACCTTGTGGAATCAAATTTGGCACACTTGAATTTGATACTAATACCCAGCAAAATCGGACAAAAAATAGCCAAGTTATGCATATAAACGTTTTTCCATAAGGCCGGAGTTGGGCGTTGGCGGGTGGTGGCGCTAGGGTGCTCAGATGCATGAGTCAGTGAGATACTAAGATATGCTTGTAAAAAGCATGTGAACAGAATTTTTTTGAAATAGGCAAAATGCATTTTTTATTACAAATTTGAAATATTTGTTTTACTGGTGTATGGTATACCTAAGTCGGCGAGACGACTTACTTACTTCATTTAAGTTTAGTAAAGTTTGTCTTGCCAAAACATCGGGTTGGAGGCATCGAATTATTATATCGAGGCATAAACCCAAAAGGAAGGTAAATGGTTACATCCAGAGTTGGATGAAAGTTGTCTTCAGGGATAACTAAGGGATCAGTCCTGGAAATATCACAGTTGGAAGAATCCAACACAAATACCAGATCTAGTGATCTGTTCCGACTATTTTGCCAAGCCCTTTCCGTCCACGCAATTCAAAAAAAAAAAACGTTTATCTCAAAAACTATTTCAATAGCGGACGTTGACGATACTATGCGCAGTACGTTCAAGTGGCCCCTACGACACCAGGACAAAGCCTGTTACGCGCGAGCCCAAGCTGATGACTGCCCACCTCCCACCCGACCGACCGAGGGGTGCAGCCGTATAACGCACGGCACGAATCGCGTGGACAAAAACACAATAGAAAAAACAGACAAACAAATAAATAAATAATACTATAGCTATCTATTAACTAAATGGGATAGGATAGAATTTTTAATCATATTAATAGAAAACTCTGAGCCGATTACAGGGAATAGAAGGTTGTAGTCAGAGCAGAGGACCCTAAAAGGTTCATGCAGGGCATAGTTAGAAGAACAACGACTTAGGGATAAAAAAATATATTAATAAAAGGATGTCTACTCCGTCTACATGGTACCGACAGATTTACCTGAGCTAATAACTCAGGCGAGTCGATATCACCAATTAGGAGCTTGTGCATAAAAATAACACCAAGCATAATTCTACGGTTAGTTAGGGAAGGAAGGTTAATCAAGAGAAGTCTACTAGAATACGAAGACAAATTGACATTGCGATCCTAGCTTAAGCCACGAAGAGCAAATAGCAAGAACTGCTTTTGAACGGATTCAAGTCGAATCTGGTGCGACTCATATTGAGGTGACCAAATGCATGATCCATACTCTAAAATAGGACGGACAAGCGAAGTAAAAAGAACTTTAGTAGTATAGGGGTCATCAAATTCTTTTGACCATCTTTTAATGAAACCCAGGACACTCATGGCCTTTGCGACCGTGGTGGAAATATGGGTGTTAAAATTTAACTTATGGTCCATAAGTACGCCCAAATCATTCATATTATTTAGACGTTCTAAAGGACAATTGTTTAGAAAATAAGTGACCAGTTGAGGAGAGTTACGAAAAAAAAGTCATTACCTTACATTTGGTAGTGTTAAGATTTAGTAAATTAAACTGGCACCAGGATTGAAAGTTTTTAAGATCAGCTTGTAGCCGACTAAATGAATCTGTATCTTTATAAGTAAGACAAAGCTTGACATCGTCAGCATACATAAGCACACGCGAATGAACAATGGCTGATGGAAGATCGTGTGAAAAGCAGAGGGCCAAGATGAATACCTTGAGGTACACCAAAAGTCACAGGAATGGAATCGGAAAAAGAAGACTTAAAAAGTACCTTCTGTTTTCTATTTGTTAAATATTCTCGAACCCAAGAAAGGAAAAGGGGTGGAAACCCAATGTCGCTCAGCTTAGAAAGTAATAGGGTATGATTAACGGAATCAAAGGCTTTGCTGAAGTCAGTGTATATGACATCAGTTTGTTTACCATTTTTGAACCTCTTGATAATTATTGATGTAAATTCTAAAAGGTTAGTGGTTGTAGATCTACGTTTCACAGACCCATGTTGGGATGGCGAAATAATAGAGCTGCAAAAATGTTGCGATTGAGAAGTTATAATTTTCTCAAAAGCTTTCGGAATAGCGGACAATTTTGAGATACCCCTATAGTTAGAGGCTTCAATAGATGGAAAAGAGGAAGATTCAACAGACAATAGAAACAATTTTAAGATGGGTTTACATAATGCGTTTGCACAGAACCTGAGTACACATCCAGGAAGACCATCTGGCCCCGGAGAATAAACAGGTTTAACTAATTTAAGTTCGCTAAGAATAGAACTTTCAACAAACACTGGATTGAAAATGCAATTAGCCTTTTCTAAATGATAAGGATACGGACTTGCTCGATATTCCGTTGAGGAATAAGTTGTTTTGAAAAAACTCGCAATCAGTGCTCGCTTTTTTATTTTGAAAAGACAAAAAAGATGGGTGCACAGAATTGACAAAATTAGAGAATTGTTTAGGGTCAGAAGAAAACTGAAGCTTACACCGCTGAAGATAATTCTTATAGCATTGTGTATTAAGCATCATGAATTTTGAACGAGCGATTGTCTACAGAGCATAATCTGGTGAACGACGTGTTTTTTGAAACTTCTTATAATATCGTGTCTTCACATTTTTCAAATTGGATAACTCACGAGAGAACCAGGGAGGTTTGTTAAGCTGCTCCAGCCTACCCAGAGGCACACAAATATCAAAGAGTGAATTCAGAGTATCATAGAAAAAACAAACAGCTGAGTTCATATCTCCACAATTGTACAGATAAGACCAATCGGTAGTAGTAATGTTTTCATTAAGGCTGACAAAGTCAGTCTTACGAAAGCACCTAGTTAGAGGTAACTGATTTGAACCAAGTAATGGTGAAAGCAAGGGCAGATCAATTTTTAAATTTAATGTAGGATGAAATTTGTCTTCTGGAAGAACAAATGGTTCGATCCTAGAAACATCACAATAAGAAGAATCCAATACAAAAATAAGATCTAACGATTTAAGACAGGATTGACTTGGGATAAAGATAAGCCTAGAAGGCCATTAATAAAGTCATGTGACAAAGAGGGCAGCAACATGGTAGATTCATCTGTTAGTGACCATGCTAAAGCGGGTAAATTAAAATCACCTACAACTATGAGCATGTCTTGACTGGAAACTAAAGACGAGACAAACTAGATTGCCTATAAATGATTTAAATATACCACCATGTCTGACAATGGTGGAATATAGGAACAAGTAATGAAAGAATTAAAAGATTTAAAATTTACTTTAACACCGACAAACTCAATCTCCTGGGTACTAGAAAATTGAATCATTTCAGATAATAAAGCAGCATCAACAGCTATCAGAACGCCACCACCTATGCGACAAATCCGGCCACGTCGGAATATGGAAAAGTTTGTGGAAAACACCGATGCATCAGCAATATCAGGTTTTAGCCACGTCTCTGTAAAAGCTAGAATGTTATGCTCAAAAGAAAGACTATCTACATAGAGATTAGGAAGTTTGGATTTCAGTCCTCTAACGTTCTGGTAACCCAGGTTAAGGGACGAAGCTAGTTTTTTGACACACCAGCAGATGCTGATGTGGCAGGAATAGTATTAGTTGTTGTTGTTGGCAAGCGAATCGGTTGCCGATTTTTCTTTTTTACAGTATATTCCTTAACTATTATATGTTTCGGCCAAAAATCTTCTCGACATATAGTGTCGAAGATATTAGCAGAAACACTAATTTTAAAGGACGAAATGTCCCGAGAATAAGAAAATGTAAACTTCTCCACCGCAATATTCGAGAAGTTAACTTTATTCCGAATATAGGCTATTACATCATCAGATGTGACAACAGGGTCTAGCCTAGAAACAAATATATGTTTCTTTGGTGGTATGCCAACGAGAGGCCGCGATCCCGAAGCGTCAGCCGTAGCAGTAACGTTGGAAGAGTCACCCACTGCAGCAGTCAACTTGTTTACGGGGCCCTCGATACTTTTAGAACTATCGGCAATTTCCATTGGAACGGGTAATTGCCCGGACACATCGGACACTACAATAGGCATCGATTTTAAGAGATCATTCCCAGGTGATACCGGTAATTCCTTACTAATAGCATTCACAACCGGGATCTTAAACGATATCAACTGCTGTACATTAGGAGTGGACGGTGCATGAGACCGGTCGGGGACGATAAGAGACGCTGGCGGATCTACAGATACTGAAACACCCCAAGGACTGGTCCTTTTACGTTTCGGAGACTCATTCATAAGCGATAAACTCCTGAACTGAGCCTCCACCGCAGTAAACTCCGCTTGGAGTTTATTAAAACCTGTCCTTAAAGTGTCAAAACTATCTCTAGTCCGCCTCATGAAAGAGCGCATCTCATTCTCGACCTCCCGGCAAGCATCACATCCATATTTTAAGCCACCACCTTTAGCAATAGACTCCTTGATTCTGCCTGTGTAACCTGCACACTTAACGTGAACCGCATTGTCACAAAGCCAACAAAGAATATAATCATGGGAGTCAATGTATGGCAACTATGCAATTATTTTTTGAGCAGACAACCATTTTATCAAAAATTAATTAATTTAATTAAAAAAAAAAATACAAAAAAAATAAAAATTCTAAAGGTTAAAAATCTGTGTATAAGAATATACTGACCAGTTCTGACACAAGGGTTAATGTGCAGCGTAAGCCTTCACAACTAAAGAATAAAAATTACAAGAATACACAAAAACAAAAACACGTATCACAGAGTCGCGGGTAGGCAAAAGACGAGAGCGCAAATCAAACAAGAATAGGAAAGAGCGGGAGAGCGCGTCAAATTGAACACATGCAACAACAATTTGTACGCAAGAGCGCGATAGTTAGTTACAACGGTAAAGACACAAAAGCAAAAGAGATTAGCAAAACAATAACACCGCTAATGCAAGTAATTGTTGTAAGTTAAATTTATGTACATATATTGAAACAAAAATCACAAATGCGACAGAAAGAAATCACGGAATGAAAATGCAATTCGAATCTTAAAATTACACCGAAATTGAGTTTAAAAGTTAAAGAAAAGTTATTAATCACGAGAAAGAAATAAAATTTGATAAGCGCAAAAAAAACACGTCCGTCGTCTGCAACGAGTGAAATGAAAAAAAGTATTGTAGATAGAGACACCATATTTGGTATGTATATTTGCTTAGTAAATGCGCACATGTTGCTATGTCACCCGCCCATCTGGCAACCCTATATGCATAAGTCACACTCTCGTATATGACACATCTGTGACGGTCATGTTCTTCTTAAATGTACCACATATAATCTATTGACTACAAAAATATATATCCATCAATAACTCTGTAAACCTATGAAGTTGGATAAATCTCAACATTTTTATCAAAACGCTAAACCAAGGAATCAAAAAAATTATGTTTTGTATATTTTAAAATAAATTTAATATAAAAACGATAATCTTTAATATAAAACAAATAACTTGGCGCCAATAGCTTGTTTTATAGAATGCCATTTTACCTAGATTTTTTCCGTATATTCTTGCTTATTTTCTGGTTTATATCCAGCAGTTCTATTCTTTATTATTCTCTAAAAGTGAGGCGGGGCCTTCAAAACATTAACAATATTTTCCTTCAACGAGCTGCTGATATTATCCCTTTAAAGGCAATTCATCTTGGGAATAAGAAAGCATAGTATTGTTAGGGATATTTACTTTGTTGATAGCGCACATTTTATCCTTTATCCAAATTAACGGACCGATACTAGAAAAAGAAAAGCAGCCCCCAAACGTAAATTCCCCTTAGTGCTTAACGGTCTATAAAGCGTATTTTGGATCAGAAACAGTACTTATTTGCCGTCTTACAAATACCCTGCCATCATATCCAAACAAATTTACATTTGTTTTATCTGACCACAGCACGTTTTTCAAATAGGCACGAAGCACATGTTGGGTTTCAAAATCTTGACTATGTTTTATATTTTTCTTGCTCAAGCACGGTTCTTTTCGAGCCCTATATGCCTTCAAGCGCTTTGATTTCAATCTTGCAGGCATAGATCTACTGGTAATTGATGTATTTAACTTATTTTTGAGCTTTTCCGATGAAAGGATTGGGGTTTTTTCGGTTTCCAGCATGATGGTCTGTTCGAATTTTGACGTTGTGACGCGTTTTGGACCTTGATTTTCTTGCTTGAATTCACAATAAATAGCGGAAAGCCCTTTTACTTTTGAGCAATTCAACAATTTGGCAATTGAACGACCAATTGCAATTGAACTACCAGAGTTTCTTATTTTTTTTTATAATTTCGCTTTCATCCTCTAAGAAGTGCGTGCCACGACCCATACTGCATATAATGTTACTAAATTTAATGGACTTTAAAAACCTTTAAAAAAAACCTAAAAAAAAACCAAAAAATTGACATCTATGAGACTTAAAATGTTTTTGACACAAAAACTGGTTTGTTTTACTATGAAGCATGTAGAAAAATAAGTTTCGCGAAAATACATAGGTGTCGAAATGTATGAAAATAATAGAAGTACTATCCCGCATTCTTAGACACTAATTTTTGGGTCCAACGTTGAAAAAAGAGATTTCAAAATCAAAAAAAGTTGCCGTTTCTATTATATTTTCCAACACTGTATATTCTGGATCAGTATCAACAGCCGAATCTATCTAGCCATATCCGTCAAAGCCAACAAATTTGGTATGTGGGCTAGTGTAGTATGTAAAGAGTTCCAGTTTATTTCACATTTTTGCCACGACCCTTTCCACCCCCGCAATTTAAAAAATGCGTTTATCTCGAAAAATATTCTAGCTAGAGATACCACATTCGGTATGTATATTTGCTTAGCAACTGCGCACATTTTGTATGTATAAAGATTTTGCTACGCCCCTTTCCGCTCCCGAAATTTGAAAAACTTGATTATCTCCCGTAATTTTCTACGTTGTGGAATCAAATTTGGCACAGTTAAATTTGATACTAATACCCAGCAAAATACCAAATTTGGCGCTACGGTGCTCGTATGGTTGAGTGAGCGAGATACTTGAACAAAGCATACGAAAATGCTTTTGTTTAATAAATTTGAAATATTTGCTTTACTGGTGTATGGTATACCTAAGTCGGCGAGACGACTTACTTACTTCATTGAATATTGTATAAAAGCGTATTTCGCTGCTTCACTATCCGAGAAAAAATTAATTTGTAGAGAAGGGGCATACAGAACATTGTTCATCTCTAATACACCTTTGTTTGTATGCAACACAATAATTCCTATACCGAGTGCCTCAATGTGTGAGTCACTGGCTAATTTAATTGTCGCCATTTTTCTTGGTACGACACAAACATTTTCAGGTCGCAATACATATGAGACGTCGCGCCACTATCTATACACCATGTATTCTTTTTCTGCGTCGACATGTAGTAGTTCAAGAGTAAACAGGCCGTTGGATCTTGTGTCTCTCTCTTTTGATTTTGTTTGCTCACTCTCTGCTTTTTTGGCAGTCAGATGCACGATGCCCTGGGATGTCACAGTAAAAACATTTTCCGTTAAACTTTGACTGTCTTTTTGCTTTTTCCTTTTTCTTGGAAACTTTGTAGTGTGTGTGTACACCATTTGCTTTGCATTGTCTTGCTCACTCTTCTCTTGCTTACGCGTCCCTTCCTCCAAAAGTTTTAATTTTACCGTTTCAAATAATGATAAGTCATCTGTAGTCTCGATAGCAACATTCAAATTTTCACAAGAATTGGGGAGGCTTCACAGAATCATTATTACCTCTAAATCGTCGTTAATTTCTCATTCAATTTTTCTATTGTTTCTGTAAATACTCACACATATTCTGATACCTTGCTCCTTGCTCTTGCATTATCAAACGTAAGAGTTTTTGGTACAGTTGAACTTTTCTTATTGGTCCAATTTGCAGATGAACTTCTCGAAGTTTCAGCCACGCTTGCGAAGAAGTTGTACATGCCTTTATGCACATTAACTGTGTTGGTTTCACGTGGAGTATTAGGCTTGCTAATGCCTTTTGGTCTGCCTGTTCCAAACTTAGACCCTCAGCTGCAGCCGATTTTTCCAATAATGTGTATGTTCCGCATAATTCCTGTGTGATTAGCATGATTGTTAATAAAATTCACTCGCGAATTTTAGTTTCAGATTTTTAAACCAATATTTGAGTTTGTTCTAGGCCCATAACCAATGTTGGGGTTGGTATAAAATTGGTATACCATTTCTCTACAGTAATCGTTCTGTTCATTGCATTATGTTAGATATCATTGTAGCTTGCACTAACAGATTACATGTTCTTAGACTTAAATGTGTACATCAACACTCCTTATTAAGATACATTATACAAATATGTTTCATTCAATTTTAGTTATTCCAAGAAGGTTAACAAATTCATTACGTTTAATTTTAGACAAACATTTTGGTAAAATATCAGCAGCATTTTCGTTAGTTGAAACATATTTCAAATCATTATCATGTGTTAAATATGTGATGTTTTCGGTTGGCCAATAAGCAATTAACTGAAATCAACAAACATTATTGATTCACTATTACCCTTGATATTGCATCAGATAAAAATGTGTGACCTTGATCCTAAAGACAAATTCACGAAATACAAAGATCGTCCACATTCAAACTTAAATTAAGGGAATCACCTTGGTTATGGAACGTGTCAGCTGTGTAGCTGTCTTTAACTTGAGGGCTCGATTTAGACCATTTGGGCCAGGAAGCGTCTCGATGATGAGTGCCAGTATTCAAGCCTCGGGAGGAGTATGAGCGTCCTTTACTAACACGAGGTCATCAGGCTTCAGATTAACCGATTTCATTACCAATTTCGGCCTCTGCTGCAACGATGTAAGGTTCACTAGTATCTTCTCTAGATGTACTCGGTTTGCTAGTACTTAATCCAAATCTGCCTCTGGCTCTGTGGTGTAAGGATGACCGATCAGCATGAGCGTACGAAAGTGGCACACAGAGACCGTGGGTTAACGGTTCCACCGTTAACAACGTATGCATTCGAATGTAGGAACGGCGTGGCCGATAAGTCGGTTTGAATGAAGTTTCCCAGAGCGTACAGCCGATTTGCATTTGTTACCCCAGTGAGGCGCATGCGGCGGTATAAACTTCCAGTTGATCCCAAAGACTTGTCGCTGAACATCGTTACACATTTAGTCTCGCCAAAAACTTATTAGTGCTAAGTACTGTTTCCAACTCCAAATGTAAAGCTGAGGTTGCCATACTTAGGAAGAGACATATGTATCCCTTTTTCTTTTCGAGCGTTTCTTCCCTTAAGTGTCTTTCGGGGATTTTCTACCTTGTGTTATAAAAAATTCGATTTTTTTTATTGTATTTTCGGATAAATATACATATCTTTCAAGAATACAGTGTACAAATTTTAAGTTGAAACCTGAAATTACGAAAGTTATCGGTAGTTAAGAGGAGCGGTGTCAAGCGCGGTGGGCCGCACCGCAAATTTTCAAACGCGTTTATCTCAAAACTACGTTTTTGGAGTTCATGGAAGTCCTACAGGGCGCAAATATTAGCCAATCGCTATGATATTTTGTACACATGTTCTTTGGGATATTGTCGAAATTGTAAATTTAAAAAATGAATTAGTAACGAAAAATCGGCAAAAAATACATTTTTTCCTAAAAAAAAACTCATAACTCTTTTATTTTTCATTCTTTTATCCCAATTCTACTACCAGCGCTGCAAAAAAGTGTCTAGATTGATAAAAAATTTGAATTTTTGGATCCAGACTTCATTTGCGAACGGTAGGACTTCCATAAAGACAAAATGGGGACGCCATTGTAAAATTCACCCCACCTACCCCTTTTCACGGATAGCCGAAAAAACATTTTTTTACATAGAACTAAGTTTTTCCAACAACTGTGGCAAATTTCATTCGTTGATCTATTACACTTTCTCAAAAATTATTACTAAAAAGCGACTTTACAAGGTAGACCCCCCTTAAAAGGCAGCTTCACCTGAAAACGACCCGACGGTAAAATTTTGAAATTATCAGCGAAATATTTTTCGCACAGCTGATGCGCTGGAGATAGAATTTTGATGGGGGAAGGCATATTTTCCAAATTGTCCAAAATTTCTGCAAGGTCTTGTCAATTAAGCTTAAGACTTCGGTTTTATGGCTCAAATTGACTGCCCTCTTCTGAACTAATTCCACGTCAGAAGAGTACCGCCCGGATACAACCCATCCGAAGACAGTCTTCTGAAGGGTTGGAAGTTCTGGGCCTTGTTTTACTTTATTGATATAAGGTCAAATAAGGTATCTGCTCCAATGAGCAATATAAAACTGTGGTCAGCTAATTGCAGGTGGTTTTGAGGTGAATGATATGACGAAATGGACTTCAGAATTCCGAAATCCAAGGATACCTCACTGCGATTCACTCGCGACTTCACCAAAGTGTGTAACAATTTCTTGACATGTACATTGGAATCAGAAATCACAAGCAAGTCGATTGGACACTCTTCTCTAGGTGACTGCAATCGCTGGGTCATTTCTTCGGTTGTCAAGTTGGTTATAGGACAACTATCGGTGGTGTGAGGTGGAAGTTTATCTTGAGAGAAATTTAATTATTTGATCTTGAGAATTGACATGTCATTATGAACAAGGGTTTCGAACAACGAGATATAACTCTGAGTAATTCCCACTTAACTTTGGCAGTTGTAAATTCGGAAGACAAGATCGAGCCGGCGGTTCAGACGTACGTTCCTCATGCCCTTTGGTATCGGACAAATTGTTTAATGCGGACCTAAGCTCTGATTTCGCCGAACCCTGACCTATATTCATCGTCGGAGTCAAACGTCTCCACTCGAGTTTGATATCTTAGCGCAGACTCGATATTGGTATGTAACATTCCCAATCTACATTCCAAGTCTTTTGCTTGAAACGAAATACTTATATCTTTTAATTGCACTAACGCGATTTATACTTTTTACGCATTGAGCTCATCGCTTCTTTGCATTATCGTAATCTTTGGAGATCGTCCCTTGCTAGGTAAATAATTTAAATTCTAAATTTATTTACTTACCCAGAACAAAACAATCTTGCTGAGCAACTATAAGCCGAATCGAATTTAATAGCTAACGAATTGCAAGTTTTCATTTATATGAATATATGTATGTTTTTATTATTTTTTTTTAGAGCGAAGCTCTCTTAGGCGCGTTGGGGTAGGAAAATTTTTTTAAAATTCGTCAAATCTGCAGCGCGTACGATTTTTTTCTTGTAGCGCAATAAAACGATAATTTATCTATTAACTTCCACATGCCGATGTAGTTCTGAAGGTGTGTGTTGGCCTCTCCTGCACCTGGCCCGTGGTTCAAATGATGTAGAGGTCGTCGAATATTTTTGTTTTTTGTTTTTTTTTTTAAATTATATGCTTTTATTATAAATATGTACAAACATATGCATATATACGTTGTACATAAATATATTATCTGTACTTATATATGTACATACTAGCTGACCCTGCCATGCGTTGCTGTGGCTAAAGTTTTTGTTATATTCATTACATTACTAGCTGACCCGGCCATTACATTATAGTAAACAATCTAAGAGGAACAATAAGAGAACATCAGTCACGGAGTCCACTATGCTTTTTCACACATATGCCGAAGTTTATATACCCTTGCAGTCCTTGGCAATAATTTTTTTACATTTTGAAATTTCTTTCCTTGCAACTCAATTCATCAACACACAAACAAAACATTCACAATATTTCTCTTTTTCCTACAAATATTTCTTCCATCATTCCGTAAGCAAAGCACAACACGCATACACATACAGTTCGTGTAGCGCTGCGTCTGAGTGTGTGTATGCATTGCAAACAAATAATTAGCAATAAATTAAAATTGCGACTATAATTTGAGATTTAAACTCTCTCAAGTTAGATCGAAATGCACATGGTGGGCGAATTTTATTGTAATCGATTAAGTGGTTTAGGAGTCCATTGAGAACAAACATTGTGACACGAGATTTATATATATTAAGATTAAGACGTATATTTTGTATAATAATTATGTTAACAATTTTTTTAGAATATACATATGTATGTATGTATATATATGTATGTATGTATGTACATATGTACATATGTATATGAACGTGAAACTTTATGTATGTATACATATGTATAACTTTATTATACGTACCTATGTATGTATGTAACGTACATTTTTCTCATTTAGCTTTAAAAACGCATGCATGTATGTATATACAACCATGTAAATGCATTCATATGTATGTATGTACATATCATACATAAATATCATTACTATTGAATACGTATGCGTACATACATATTCAAATGTTTGTACACACTTGGCCTTAAAACCCATGCGTACACACATCTATGTATGTACATATGTATGTATGTATACATTTTCGGCAGGCAAGTGTGCATGCATACATATATGTATGTAAGTACATTTGTCAATGCTGGCCGAGGAAACTAAGAAATTTGCAGAGTTCTTGCAAAGCTTTTTTTTTTTTTTTTAATTCGTTTATTTAGGAAAGGATAGAAAGAAGAATTTACAAAAGATTTAGGAATATATGAAGTTGCGGAGAGGGAAAAGCGTGTGGGACTGCCAGCGGGGGTATTGCTTCACACGTTCATGCCTCGACCGCACATCCTCTTATCAGCTTCTGTTTTCCAGTTGTTCTACGCTGCGCAGTTCGGCCATGGTGACCGCTGCGAATTTGTTGAAGGCATCCCAATTTGCCTTCCGCAGTATGATTAGCGGTACCAGATTTGTTGCCGACGCCTGCACCCCGAGTACCACTTGCAGATTTCTTCTGTGAGTGTCGAAGCGGCCACAACTGAACAGAATGTGTTCAGCAGTCTCTTCCTCACCGTTGTTGCACCATGGGCACGCTGGGCTTGCAGCATGCCGAAATCTGTAAAGGTAACTCCGGAAGCAACCGTGTCCGCTTAGTAGCTGTGTCAGGTTGAAGTTGACTTCGCCGTGTCCCCTATTCAGCCATGCTTTGAGATTTGGGATAAGTCGGTGAGTCCGTCTGCCTTTTTCAGACTCGTCCCACAGCACCTGCCATCTAGAAGTACTTGTGCTCCGCTCCCTCTTGCGGATTGCAGTCCTTTCGATTTGGGTAATTCTCGGGTCTTTTAATTTGCTGTACAATTGTTTGGTCTCGTCTGCTAGGAGTCGGATAGGAATTGTGCCTGCTAGCACCATAGCAGCTATTCCAGAGATCGTGCGGAAACCGGAGCAGACTCTGAGCGCACTGAGTCTATAGACGGATTCCATGTCCCGTGCATAGGATTTTGTGGCCATGGCCTCGGCCCAGACCGGAGCACCATAAAGCATTATGGCCTTTGTGACCCCGTGGAGCAGCAATCTACGGCTCTGTGTGGGACCCTTTGTGTTGCACATTAGGCGCGATAAGGCAGCGCCGGTAGCCCTCGCTTTCTTTGCTGATTCATTGAGGTGGTCTTTAAATGTTAAATGGAATCGATAAGCATGCCAAGGTACTTTAATGAGCGTTTACTGGTTATTTGCGCGGTGCCAGCCTGAATTGTTGCAATCTCTATTTTCTTCCGACTGCTTACGAGCACTGCCTCAGTTTTATGTTCGGCCAAGTGAAGGCCCATTGAGGCCAGCCACTGCTGAACTCGGAATATCGCGTTCGAGCAAACAGCTTCCACTTCATTTAGGTGTTTCGCCACGCAAACTAAGGCGATGTCGTCGGCAAAGCCAATGGTCTCAACTCCTTCAGGCATATTCAGGTTTAGCACTCCGTTGTACATTGCGTTCCAGAGTAGCGGCCCCATGACAGAGCCCTGTGGAACTCCTCCGGTAATGCTATAATGTTTCACTCCATCATAGGTGTCCACATGCAACCATCTGTTCTTGAGGTAGCTGCTAACTACCTTCAGCAGGTACGGCGGAACTCTATAGTTATGCAGGGCCTCCAATATGCAGGACCATCTTGCCGAGTTGAAGGCATTTTTAACGTCTAATGTGGCTATTAGGCAGTATTTTTTTGTTCCGCCTTTCCATCTATCGCCGGCGGTTGCATTTCGAGCAATTTTAACCACCTTCCGAATAGCATCTAGTGTAGATCTTCCCTTGCGAAAACCAAACTGGTTTTCGGAAATTGCTTGGTTGGCCTGCAAGGCTTGGTCTAACCTGTCCACTACTATTCTTTCTAGGAGTTTTCCCGTCGAGTCTAGTAGGCAGATGGGTCTGTAGGCAGAGGGCTCTCCCATTTGTTTTCCTGGTTTAGGTAAGAGCACTAGGTTCTGCTGTTTGTATAGATCGGGGAATATGCCATCGTTGAGACATTTGGTGAAGGCGAATGCAAACTTTTCAGGGTGCTGGAGGGCAGCAATCTTTAGTGCCTCGTTCGGGATACAGTCGGGGCCCGGGGAGGAATTGGTTCTAATACGTCCTACAGCTGCTAGTACTTCTTGTGATGTGACCGGCGGTATGCCTGCTACATCGTAGTTAGCTGAGACAAAATTGCTAGGTGCCTGGGTGGGAAATAGTTCCCTTACTATTGCATCCATTTCGATGCTAGAAGGTGGTTCTATGCGCTGGAAGAATTTAAGCCTCTTCATAACAATTTTGTATGGCCTGCCCCATACATAATTTGCTGCTTCTGTGAGTAGTGCATCGAAACAAGCCTTTTTACTTCGGCGAATAGCCATCTTAAGCACTCTGCGCTTTGCCTCAAATTCTAGACGGTGAGACTCAGAGTCTTCACTACCCCGAGTGCGCTGGGATCTTCTTCTGGATCGATGACACAGCTTACGGAGTTTGGCAATCTCTTCGTTCCACCAATATGCTGGTCTGTGGTTCTTGGGACAGGCATTTTTTCGGGGCATGCAGGCGTTGCACGCGTCGGTTAGCCAGGCGTTAAGCTCTTCTGCTGTATATGCCTCGATATTGTGCTGCTCAAGAGTTCTAGTGAAGACTTGGACATCTAACATTTCCGAATTGAATATTTGGGGTCTCGTTATCTGCCGTTCCGACCGCCGCTGATTATCAATTGTGCAGATAATTGCATTGTGGTCGCTAGATGTGTAATGGGGACTCAATACCCACTGTGCGTGTGTGCAGAGTGCACTGGTGACGAAAGTTAGATCAATTATAGATCCTATATTGCCACGTTGGAATGTGAAGCCGTTGCCTGTGTTTAGGAGCGCCAAGTCGATTGACGCGAATGCTTCAAGAAGTGCTTGGCCTCTTGCATTGGTGGAGGAGCTGCCCCATTCCGCTGCCCACGCATTGAAATCCCCAGCAACAATTGCCGGCTTGTGGCATCGGATCTGATCCGACAGCTCTTCTATTACACCGCCGAATTCTCCGAGGCTATATGAGGGGGGTAGATAGCAGCTAAAAATCCAGTACTCTCTTATTTTGGCTCTAACAAAACCGTTGAAGGATGCAGAGAATTTTATCTGGCACGGTGTGGTCCCACATGCCCAGATCGCGGCTTTTCCCGAATTGTTTTGTGCCCATGTCGTGGAAGTAAAACTTTTATAAGGCTCGCTGATAATAGCAACGTCTGCGCCGAGCTCTCTGACAGTCTGTGACAGCAAGTCTTGTGCTGCCTCGCAGTGATTGAGATTGATTTGAATAAATCTCATTATTGTTTTGCTGTAGACATCCCTTTCGGCCCGTATGGGCACCTCTGGCTACCTGCCGTGTGTGCATAATCAGCGTTTCCACTGGCTACACAGAGGCAACATGAAGGGCTATTATTGCACTCTTTTATCTTGTGACCCGATTTGCCACATCTTAGGCATAGGCCAGTTCGATCGGTTTCGCTGGTGCATTTGGACGCAATATGACCGTATTTTAGGCACCTTCTCGGAGTATTGTCTAGGCGTATGGGGCAGACATTCCAGCGAACCTTTAGTGTTCCTGCTTGAAGGATGTCGCTAACTGCCGTAGTTGGGACGCTTACTGTAGCTCTCTGGCAACCTGAATAAGATTTACGGAGACTCTTAATGGCGGTAACGTCAATCTTCACTTTGAGCCTGGTCCCGAACGCTGCTACTATATCTTCTTTGGTGGTTTCGCCATCAAGCTCTCTGATATCTAGCCTGGTTTCGCTTATCAAAGCAGAGGCTGCAAACTGGCTGCCCAATGCAGCACCAATATCGTCGCTTATTTGGTGTAGACTTTCCGGCATTGGTTTTCCCATTTCAAGCAAAAGGTCTCCCTTGGCTGTCCTTCTTGCTTTCTTGACATTTTCCCCAAGCGATTTTAGTGCTTCGTTTTCACTGCATGTGACTAATTTGAGCATCTCACTGTATGATAGGTTGCCTTTGTTTGCTATCAAAATAGCGTCTGGCCTCTGTTTTGGCAGCCTTTGCTTTTGATCCGCCGCCCTGTTTCTCCTTTTGTTTGTGACTTTCTGCCACTCATCTTGGTTGTGTTGCCTGTCTATACGATCAATGCGCAGTGGGCTTGTCGTTGTAGGTGGCTTTATGATTGGCGCATTATTTTTCTTTTTTTTAGGCGGTGTTTTGCGCTGTGCCGGCGAATGTTCTCTTGGACGTTTGGGAGAGTCGCTAGTGTTTGTCGCTGTGAGGACTCTGTCGCGGCCATTTGCCTTTGGAGTCATCCGTGTGGCACCGTCTTGCCTTTGCGGGACTTTTTGGAATTCTCCAGCTAGAACTCTGTGGCAGAGAAACTCGTACAGTTCCTTCATTTTCTCTATGGACTGTTTCGTGCTCAGATTTATATGCCTCACTGGCTTTTTATTATCGTCTCTGTTGTTAAACGTGTGGTCTAACTGCCATACTAGAGAGCCTAATTCATCTAGTTCAGCGATGTGCGAATTCACTGGAGGGCTTGACGCTGTTGCCGACACATCTGGGCTGTTTAGAATAGCCCGCGTTGCAACTGACACTGGGTTTGATCCAACTGCTGCAGGAGGGGAATTTCCGATTAACGGACGCCTTGCAAAAATTAAGTCTTCGCTCGCGCAGTCGCTAAGGGGAAATCTTCCTTGTCGATCATGCTGGTCCATCGATGCAGTAGGACTGACCATTTAGGGCTCAGGGGCGGGGCAAAAATTTAGGTTTTAATTGAGAATTTAATTTCTGCCAATTTGAATTTAAATTACGATCCCGCCAAGAACGGTTTTTACTTGCGGGTTACCCAGAGGCGCCACCTGCCCGATATTGGCTAGGGGCTCCCCTTATTTCTGTCGTTTCCCAACACTGGCTCGATCAGCTGATCCGTAGCGGTGTGAAAACGAGGAAGACTTGCTGGTAGCAAAATGTGAAAAATTTTGAGGGAAAGTGGATAAAAATTTCTCACCCACACCAGCGCAGGAGCCGAAGAAGAGAGGCGGGAAAAAAATAAGGAGAGAGGCAACTCCCTTCCCTCACCGCAGCCTTCACCAGTAGCCCAGCCGGCCTTGGCCAAAAAAAAAAAAATTAAAGCCGGTCCAACGACGATGGCACCACAGCTGTTCCGCGGATGTGGTATGTAGGCAGAGTCCCTAAGACCCCTTCTGACTTGTTTATTTCGGTTTATAGGCCTGAAGAACGCCCGATTCGAGGGTAATGCGGAGGATACTTGAGAAACAAACCGCACTCACCGTGTCCTTGCAAAGCTTTGGAATGGCGTGTTTGCTAAATTGTTGGATAAATTACTAATCAACTTTTTTTTCACGGGTTCTACTCGTAGCAGCGGCTGCCAAGTATCCTCACCACATGTTTTTTTTCTTTTTTTTTTTTAAATTACATTTGTACATATATAATTTTTCGTACATACATATTTAATCTTATATACATATTAGAGAGCTGCATGAATGAGAGAAAAGTCAAAGTCAAATGAATCCATTCGAATTGAATTCGAATGAATGAGTGACAACTCCACATTGAAATGAATGAGTGTGAATTTTAGTACTTGTCAAATCTCTAAAAATACGTAACTCTGTTTAATGAAAGGCAATGAATTGAGTGTCAAAGCATCGAATTGTACTAAGGCACTCGAATCATTCGAATTATTCGAATTGTCTCATTTTTATTGGGACGTTTTAAAGCTACAAATACATACAAATTCGTCCGCTTGACTGTTTTCCATTATGCCTGCCACAATTGTCTCCAACGAAATGAACGATGCTCAAAATGTGTGTGGCACAAGTACTAAAATTCACACTCATTCATTTCAATGTGGAGTTGTCACTCATTCATTCGAATTCAATTCGAATGGATTCATTTGACTTTGACTTTTCTCTCATTCATGCAGCTCTCTAGTGTGTGCTACAAATAGAATAATTCGAGTGTGTTTGGCATTTCCAAAGTTTTCACTCGGCTTTACGCTTCATTCTATCGAATTCACTCGAGTGAGTGACTTTGGTTATGAGTTCCAGCACACAACAACATTCATGCACATTTAATTCATTGTGTGCGCCTCACTCACTCAATTCAATTCAATTCGAATGAATTCATTTCAGCGTACATGGTGAGTGAAGCCATGCAGCTCTTTAATTCGAACCCTATCACAACATTTTTGTAGACTATGTAGGTTCCCACTGAGCCACCGACCACACTAATTTAGTCATATAGTAATCACTTCTAGTTCAAAAATATAAAATACAAATAAATACTGAATAATAAAATCAGAATTGGGATTCGAATGCATTCGAATCATAGCAACTCATTGTCTCACTTTCTTACTTATTCAATTCGTTTTGTTTCGTTTGAATGTTGTGCGACTGAGTTCTATGTCAACACACTCATTCAGTTAAAGTCGATTTTCGAAGTCATTCAATTCATTCATTTGGTTTTGAATGTTGTTAACTCGAATTGATTTTTCTATCATTCATGCAGCTCTCTAATACATATATACATACATATGTTTTGTGCTATGTACATATTTATTTACCTGTAACATACATATATCTATGTCGGTACATACATACATATGTACATATCAGATTTAGTCTTGTAAACGTATGCATACATATACATACGTAGTCGTTTATCGCTCAGTACGAACAAGTGGCCCATATGACACCAGGCCCGGGTCTGTTACGAATGACCCTAAGTAAAGTAAATGTTACATCCTCTACCCACTCCGACCTAAGGGCATACATACACACATATATGGAAATGCGTATGTATACCCCCCACGTCCCAGGGGGGTGGGAGCTGCTCTGCCTCGTCCCGTTACTTGTGGATGCGTCAGTGTTGGTGTGTGTCGGGTTTGCCATTTCTTTCAGTTCCCGCTTTTGTTCCTCTTTGCCCACACAAATTCGTTCCTGCGGGATAGAATCATCAGCTGATACCAGGTTTGCCAGATCAGTAGTTAACTAGCCGTTAACAGCGCCCACTGCGCTAACAGCACGCCCTTTACCACACGATCGGCCTCTGTTAACTGTGCACTCTGTAAACTGTTAACAGTTGGGCACTTTCGATTCTGCATTGCACTTAATCCGATACTCGAACTCGCTCGTAACATAGCTGAGTTCTAGCACCAAGCTACACATCTGCTCGGTGGCGTTGTACGAGTAGCGCAAGTCGCTGGCGCATGGGCCGCTGGTTCAACTCCGCGTTGGGGATTCGTGAATTTCTTGGATTATTTGTTATTTGCAATTTGAATAAAATATAATAAAATAAATACAACAAAACAAATTTATATATAACAACTATCTATTCAATTGTCACCCAATTGAATTCCCCCCCACTATACTATACACATAGACATATATTCTTTTTTTGTTGTTGCTTGCTGTTGCCGGCACCGGTAGGCCAAGGCTCAAATCCGCTGGAAGCATCTGGAAATTAAATATATTTTTTTTTCCTTTTGGTTGTTTTTGTTCTCTTATTTATTTTATTTTTTAAAATAAATAAAGATCCAGGAAGAAGTTCCCGAGTCGGAGCGGTATAACTCCCATCGCTAGGCAGGGGGAAATACTTGCCCGCCGAGGGAATGCCAGTACAGCGGACGCCTCCGCCAACAGGGCAAGCGCCAGAACAGCAGGCTGCCTCAAGTCTCGTGGCTCAAAATGTGGCGCTGTCGGTGGCGACTGGTCAAGACGCGACCCCGAAGCGAACTAGAGACTCCCCAGCGCATAGTCCTAATAGCGGCGGTAACGTACCCCCAAAAAAAATCGAAGGTACAGCCAAAGGTCAAGGCACTGGACGAAATGAGTATCCTCCTGGACTCAATTGCTGTCCACTACTCCAAGGAGAAAGATGCAAGCGGCAAAATAAACCGCAGCATCACAAACACTTTTAAGGAAAAGGTCGCCAGACTGCAAGAACTAGTCGTGGTTGTCAGCGCGATGTTCCACGGTCGAGAACTCCCTGCCACAACAGAGCCGAGGTGCGTATCCTGTAGTAGACCGCCTTCCAAGCGCGTGAGTCGCTACCAGCAAACGGAAGAGGCAGTCCCTCCACTTAAACAGGACAAGCCGACGCAAGTGTCACCCAGAGTAAGGGACATCAAAGATGCAAAAAAGAAGTCTGCACAGCAGCCTGCTGATAAGCGAGAGGAGCAACCCCACGACCCTGCCCAGAAGAACACCAGTACGTGGCAGCGGGTCGGTGCGTCATCGCGGGCGTCCCGTCACAAATCTGGGGTACCTCGCAGAGTCAAGCCGGAGGCTCTCTTGGTCCAGCCAGCATCGGGCTGCAGCTACAGCGAGGTCTTGGCCATGGTAACGAGGCGTATTGATGATAAGCTCAAACGCGTATGTGAGCAAGTCGTCAAGGTTCGACGCACCGTCAAAGACGGGTTGTTACTCGAGCTAAAGGGGGCCCCTGAGGACAAGCAGTTCCTGAAGGACGAGCTGAAGCACGTCCTAGGGGATTCAGCCGGAGTACGTGTCCTTGCTCCAACCAAACACGCAATTATTCGCGAACTAGATGAATTGACTGAGCCTCGCGACCTTATTGTCGCATTGGCAAATCAAGCAAGTGTCGAAGAGGACTGCTGTACTGCCAGGAGTCTACGCCGCGGGCTCTCCGGGTCCAAAGTCGCAGTCATAAGTGCAGCTGAGACGGTGATGAAGAAGATACTGGCATTAGGCAAAGTCCGTGTTGGATGTTCCTGTTGCCGTATAAAGGAGCTGGACGAGCTGCCTAAGCGTTGCTACCGCTGCCTCAGGGCTGGGCATATATCGGCGAAGTTCCCCAGCCAAGTGGATAGGTCCAACTGCTGCCTGAGGTGTGGAGCGGAAGGACACAAAGCCGCGAGCTGTGGATTAAAAGACCCCACCTGCTTCCTGTGCCAAGAAGAGGGCCTTCAGCCTACGAATCATTTTGCGGGCAGTCATCGGTGCCCCCTTAATGGAACAAAGAGGCAACCACGGGCCCATCAATGATGCGCCTAAAATTCATCCAAGTGAACCTTAATCACTGTGCCGTCGCGCAGGATCTCCTCCATCAGACGGTTCGGGAAGGCGGCTACGACTTGGCCCTAGTCAGTGAGCCGTATAGAACGGAGAGGAACGCCGACTGGGTATCCGACATCAACGGAAAGGCTGCTATTTGGTCCTGCGGGACTAACAGGCTCCCAATTGAGGAAGTCGCCCAGATGGATGGCTTCGTCGGGGCAAAAATTGGTGGGAAAAGCTACAAGTTTGAGTCCCTAAACTTGTACACGTTTAGCAGAGTGTTGGAGAGTTTACGTGATGCACGCCTAGGAGATGCAGACACGGCAGCGAACTCTTTCATGTCGACACTGGAGAGGGCCTGTGATGAGAGTATGTCCCAGCGCAAGGCATACAGAAGGCACCACAAACCAGTCTGTTGGTGGAATGACAGTATCGCCGACGTTCGCCGCAGATGCTTCCGCGCGAGGCGCATGTACCAGCGTGCTAGAGGGACGCTAGCCTTCCCAGACCTATATCTGGAATACAAGCAGTGCTGCAAGGCTCTCAAAAAGGCGATCAAAGACAGCAAACGCGAGTGCTTCCTGGCCCTATGCGACTCCGCAGAGCAGGACCCATGGGATAAGGCATACCAGACTGTCGTGAAGCGCTTGCATATAGACAATACTCCGGCACCAAAGGACGCCCAGACCGTTCGGGGCATAGTAGACACCCTATTCCCTCAAATCGTGGACGAATTGCCTGTCCTGCATCCCCCGCTTCACCCACAAATAGAGGAATGCACAGTGGACGAGGTACTCGACATAGTCCGGAATCTTAAACCTGCAAAGGCTCCGGGCCCCGACGGAATCACTAACCAAATACTAAAGATCGCGGTGTCGTTACAGGCAGAGTCCTTTGTGGACTTGTACAACAGTTGCATGAGGGAAGGTGCGTTCCCATCCAGATGGATAAAGCAGAACCTAATTTTGCTTACGAAGCCAGGGAAAACTTCTCTCGATGCGTCTTCATTCAGGCCGATCTGCCTCCTGGACTCGGCAGGTAAAGTTCTAGAGTCCCTAATTTGCGCAAGGCTTAGCTCAGCCACCCAAGCCAACGGAGGACTTGCGGAGCAGCAGTTCGGTTTCCGGAAGGCTAGGTCCACAACTGATGCCATTGCACGCGTGGTTAATATTGAGGCGGACGCGATCGCCGGTGCTAGATGGAAAGGGGGGTCGAAAGAGTACTGTCTGGTAACCCTAGACATAAAAAACGCCTTCAACTCGGCCAGATGGAGCCGTATCCTAGTCGCATTAGCCGATTTTGGAGTCCCACACTACCTCCTCAGTTGTGTGCGATAATATTTCCAAGGAAGGACCATCTGCTACACCACAAATGATGGCCCAGTAGTGCGGACAGTGTCTGGAGGAGTGCCCCAAGGCTCGGTGCTGGGACCTTTACTCTGGAATACAATGTACGACGGAGACTTACGCCTGCAGTTTCCGCCTGGCACCCACATCACAGGGTTCGCGGACGACATAGTCCTTGCCGTGGTCGCTAAGACCGTCAAGGAAGTTGGGGAACGCTCGAATGCCGCCATTAGAAGCGTCGAGCAGTGGCTCCAGGCCGCCGGCCTCCAGTTGGCAGCTCACAAGACGGAGGCAGTGCTTATCAGCAGCAGAAAGACTGTGGAATCCGCAAAAGTACGGATGGGCAGCGCTGTGATAGAATCCAAGAGGGCTATTAAATATCTCGGCGTTCTACTGGACACAAGGCTCAGTTTTAGGGAGCATCTGCAACATGCTGGAGAAAAATCAGCCAAATCCGCACACGCTTTATCGCGCATCCTCTCAAACACGCGCGGCCCGAGGCAGGGACGACGGCTACTGCTCTCGACCGTCACCACATCGACGGCGCTTTACGCAGTACCAGCGTGGATCGACGGCATGAAAGTGAAAAGCTACCGACGAGGACTCGAAGCAACCCACCGGCTAAACGCGATAAGAGTCTGCAGTGCATTCCGCACGATCTCGGATGATGCGGCGCTCATTATCGCAGGAATGATGCCGATCGAAGATCAGGCAGCGATCATCGAGGCAGTCGCTAAGGCCAGACGAGGTAGCTCAGTAGGACCGGGAGCAACACGCATTCTAGCGCGGCAACATAGTATACGAAGGTGGCAAGAGCGCTGGGACACCTCGACCAAGGGAAGGTGGACGCACACGTTCATCCCTGACCCTAAACCATTACCTGACTCAACTGCTGAGTGGTCACGGCTGCTTCAGGACGTATCTGAAGAGATTCGGCCACGAAACTTCGGACGAATGCACCTGGTGCGGCAGCGGAATACCCGAAAACGCCGAGCATGTTTTGCTGCATTGTCCCAGATTTGAAGCGGCGAGAATCTCCATGGAGTGCGCAATGGGGCATCGCGCAACACTGGAAAATTTGACCAGGCTGATGGTCGCTAATCCCCGAGCCTGGGAGGCCGTCAGTATTTTCGCGTCGGTTGTGATGAAGGAGCTCAGGAGGCTCGAGCGTCAGAGGCACGAGGAATGATCGCCCAGGGCCCTGCGAAGCAGTACCCAAAAGTAGTCCCGTTTGACCCTGTATTCGTATCCACCTCCCCCCTCTAACCTCACGAGTGTATTGTATTGTTCTCTCCTTGTGATGAGATTTGTGATGCTTAAAATTTATTGTTTATTATATTCTTTTTTATATATGTTACGTTAATAAGTTGTTATGTTTGAGTAATAAATGGAATTAAAAAAAAAAAAAAAAAAAAAAAAAAAAAGGGGTATATACATATGTATGTATGTATGTATAAGAGTTACCCTTAAAAAAGTATGTGTACACAAGGGCGTCGCCTAGTACTGGCATGGGGTGTTACCTTCACTCCCCCAATATAGCGATCAATTTAGTGCGACTTCAGATCGAAATGTATTAACAAAATTCGGCTACACTTCAGTGACCCCCTAAATTCGACGAATTCCTAGAGAGCTTCGCTCGGGTGTCCTGTGACACCTCATTGCTTTTTTTTTATTAAAGTTACTTCCAAGCTCTTGCTGAACGAAAGATTTATTTGGCCTCCCCGATCTTAAGGGTTAACGCCAACGCCAATAATAATTGAGAATTACAAAATTGAAATAGAAAAAAAAAATTTTACAATTATATGTTTTGTCGATGTAGACGTTGTTATCGATACTTTTCTTCGTTAGTGATATTCTCATCACTAAAGATAAAAACATATGGTTGTTAGTTTTGATGATATATTAATGTACTGGTTAGTAAGTTTTTGGTTCATAAATCAATGTTAGCCACTCGTGGAAATGATGTTAATATTTTATAATTGTTAATTGGCTCCTCAGCGAGGAACCGATAAATGTTGTTGTATCGTAGTAGGATCGGAAATTTGTTTCTTATGAGCGTAAATTTAATGCAGTTTAATAATAAGTGAGATATAATATCTTTTTTTACATTGCACATAAATCACATAAATCACTGCTGTTTATATTCATTTTATGAAGTGTATTTATTGTTTTATTTCCAAGGAATGCAAGGATTCTTTTTTGTAGAACCATGGAGTCTACGTGGCTTGGTATGTGATGGATTTCAATACTGGTTATAAATACTTTTTTAGTTTTTAGTTTCATTATCACTTTGTCCTCAAATACCGTACGCACCCTGTATTTAATTTTTTACTTTTTTCAAAATATCTAACGCTAAGCTGTTGTTGCTGTGTTTTTTGTTTAAGGACTGAATGGACCCCAGGCTGTCTGTTTGGATAGCAATTTTTTGAAAGTAATTTAATGTTGCAAAGTCTATTGCCTTTTCTATAGCAGTTAGCTCTGCGGTCAACGATGATCTCTTGGACCCTGTATCAAAACTTTTAGTGGTGTTTGAATTTTTGTTCATAAAGGCATTGCCCATGAAGTTCTCTGACACTGATCCGTCTGTAAAGATAATTTCATATCCTCCCTTACGAAGTGTGTTTAATTTATCCCCTAGTAGAGCAGAAATAGTTTCCTTATTGGCAGATTTCTTATTAGAACAGGTTCTTTTAAAGAAATTAGAGTCGAATGTGTATTTCTGTGATGAAGGTCTGTTAATGTTTATTTTTGCTATAGTATCAAATATATCCTTATACTCAGTATACACTTTTCCATATCTAGTGTTTCTAGCTATGAAATTATTAGATAACAGATTGGCTGCTAGAAGCCCAAAGGCAAAAATTTAAGCAATTTCTTTTGCTGTTGCAAATTTCATCCTGTATTCAGGTGGCATTTTCGCAGCTAGATGATACAAAATGTTTATAGGTGTAGATCTAATAAGGCCTAAACATTTTCTCAAGTGGAGATTGGCGTGGGTTTATATATTATTAATTGCTGCTTTGGACAAGAATGCAATCGATGACCATGCATATTCGTACTTAGGTCTGATAAAAGCTTTGTAGAAATTAAGGGGTTAGAAGGATGAACCTTCGAACCTACAACCTCTCAACATCTGTAGAAACATATTTGACTTCTTTGAGTTGGATAATCGTGATTTGACATGACTTACAGGAGAGTTGTTCGTACTAATTATTCTACCTAGATAGTTAACTTGATTAACTATAACAACGTCTCTGATTAAGGTATGGCGTTAAATGATAAATTTATCAAATTGCATAGCTCCATAAAACATTTCATTTTTTGCTTTAGTGCGTTTCTAGCCGTCACGAAGTCTATGTATATTATAAAAAAAATCATAAGCGTGTTGAAATAAAATACTATTATTTTAATTGATAGTGTGTCGGTCGGCTGTGTATAGATTAAATAATATTGGACTGCGGCAGCTGCCTTAGCCTTCTTCACATTGACTGAAGTGTTCCCTAATTGAAGTCTTCTATTTGAAAGAAAATTAGTTATAAAGTTAATATATCAATAATTAAAACCGTAGTCTATCAGTACTTTGTCTAAAATAGGAATGTTCACAGAGTCAAAGGCCTTACTAATATCTAAAACAGCCGCTGTAACTTAAAATCCTTGGGCCTTGAAGTTACCAATCTTATTGATAACGTCATTGATGCAGTTATCTGTTGAGTGATTACGCCTAAATGAGTACGATCTCTTTGGTAATAAATTGAATTTATTTATATGCGCCTCCATTTTACCATTGCCTTCCATTTTAAGATCTTCTAACAACCATATTGGCCTATTATTTGTGATTAAGGAAGTCTAAATTTTATTTTGGTACTGGAGTAACTTTAATATTTCTCCAGGCATCCGGGATGAGTCCATTGTTCACAATTTTATTTAACAAAGCTGCTAGTTTTCCAAGTTCTCCTGGTGGAAGAGTGAGCAACATATTGTAAGAGATTCTATCTAGACCTTTGGCCGTTTTCAAGAATTGAAGGAGGTCATCTGAATTAAAATTGGCTTTCATTAAAACTTGTGAATTAAGTGTGGGTAACGTTAAATGAATGCATTTATTGGTATCCGGTGCGGAAGCTATTGCTGAAGAAAGTTAAAATGATCTTGTTCGTTGAATTGGGTATTAAATGGTTTAACTTGTTTGTACTTCTTCAGTGATTTTACTGTTGCCCATAATTCCTTGGGGGATGCCGAGTTTGAAAAATTTTCAATAACCTTATTGAAATTCTCCTTTCTGGCTTTATAAATATGAGCGTTGAGTTTTTTCTTGATGTCAAAATAATTAAAGAATCAGATAATAATTTAGTTTTATAATATTTCTGTCGACTAGCATTACGCAGTCTAAATAATCTTTCGCAATTCAGCTAATGTGATAGTGTTTTTTTCTAGGATGGTCCTGGCCCTTGGGATACATTATGGATTGAAGATATTTTTATTTTAGAGAAGTCCTCTAAGACTTTAGTTGCTTTTATGAATTCCTGAGGTGCTGTTACAGTATTTTCATTAATTCTCATGATTATAGGGAGATGATTGCTATTTGAAATTTTACTGTTTATAACAGACCAGCTGATTTGCGAATTGTCTTTATTTATAAAAGATAGATCCAATATTGAATTGTACGACAGGTTGGGCGCGTACGTAGCGTATTAAGAACTTTCGTATCATGAGAAGGATTGCCCCAGATAGAAGATCAGCGTTCAGAATGTCTGTACATCCCATTTCAAAGCTGTTAGTATTTAAATTGGGAGCCGAATAAACGCTAAAGACATTAAGATTTTGTTTCAGATTAATAGTTGAGATGCCTATTGATTCAAAATTGGAGTTGCTATGAGACTTTGAATTTTATGTTTTTTCTAACATAAATTCCCACCCCACCATAGCCATCGCTATGAGGGTTGCAAACAAAGTTGTAATTCCTTAAGCTGCACCTGGAATTGTCAAAAACCCAGATTTCAGATATTATTATTGTGGCAATATCAATGTCATTATTAAGTAAACAAATTTCTGCTTGTTATTATTGGAGGTTGGGCTTTGAATACTGGAATATTTTCATGTTTTTGTGAGTAGTTTTAATATATGTATATATTAAATGTAAAACACTGGACTTTTTTAAATTATGATTTATAGGAGATTTTAAATTAAAGAATGTCAATCATGGTATTTGATGACGATATATTAGATCTGATGTTTTCTAAAAATTGTTTAATATCAGGTGTGTTTGAGATAAGGTACGATGACTGGCGTTGACTTGGCTCTTGGGAATTACTAGAAGGCATATATTTTTGGTTCAGTTTGTATTCATGTTCTTTAAGAACATTTTTCCATTTGTCCATGGTAAGCTGTGCGTTTTTCCTTTCCCTAATATGATTCGAATTGTTGCGTACAACCTTATTATAAGGATTTAGTACATGGATATTTTCCGCCTCTGTTTTGCAGTTGTTTTGAGTACCAGAGTTTCTTAAATTGGTTTGCCAAGGTGGCAGGGAAAAAGCGTCATTACCAAAGATGTCTGCAGGTTGTTGAATATCCAATAGGGCTAGATATCTACTTTAGATCTAGGTAGGTTTTCTAATGCCATACACTTTTTAATGGCAAAAGCTTTTTTCCTAGCCAGACAAAGCGAGGTAGCAATATGTTCCTGTTTACAATTTATACATAAAGTATTTAAACAAGCTTCTTCTTTAGGATGCGGCTGTGAGCAGTTTCGGCATTTCACATATTTTTATTTGCAGTGTTGTGCAAAGTTTCCAAATCTGAAGTAGCGGAAACATTGACTAATTTTAAGTTTTGAATATAATAAGTCAACCTTCTCAGTAATTTCAGAGCCTTTGAAAACAATTTTTACTCTGCTCGGACTATGTCTTAACTTTAATTTTTTTGTTACACGGATTATCTTATGAATTTCAATAGGTGAAGATATATATTCTTTTAATTCCAAGTCAGATTAACTTGAATTTGGAATTTGAAACATTAACCCCGTTTTGTAACTAAAATGTTTCAGAATTTGGGCTCATATCCTGCACCTTTTAATGCAGTTTGATCACTTTTTGAATATATTTAATTTTTTGTTTAAATATCAAAGAAGCTAACTTCGGCAATGCCGAAGTTTTTATACCCTTGCAGTCCTTGGCAATAATTTTTTTACATTTTGAAATTTGTTTCCCTGCAACTCAATTCATCAACACACAAACAAAATATCATTTCTTCCATCATTCCCTAAGCAAAGCACAACACGCATACACATACAGTTCGTGTAGGCAGCAAGCACCTGCAACTCAATTCATCAACACACCAACAAAATATCATTTCTTCCATCATACCCTAAGCAAAGCACAACACGCATACACATACAGTTCGTGTAGGCAGCAAGCAGCGCTGCCGGCAGCGCTTGAACCGATTTGTATTGACTGTAACTTGTGTTCTATTTATCCGATCAGATTCAAATTTTGGGATCTGAGATTTTATATCCAATACTATCGTATTGGTAAATTTCATGGGGATACTTCAATTATTGCAAAAATGATTCTTCTAGAGCTATATGATATAGTAGTCCGATCCTGACAATTTTCATACTTTATCATCTCCGAGCTAAAAGTAGTTCAAATATCAAATTTCATTCTGATAGCTCTTAAGATGCCAGCGTGAAGTTGATTTGCACAGACGGACGGACGGACAGACGGACAAGACTATATCGACTCAGCTTCTCATGCTGATCAAGAATATATATATCGGAAACGTCTCCTTCTGTGCGTTACAAACAACTGACCAATTTTATAATACCCTCTGCAAGGGTATAAAAATAGTAGCACTGAGGTCTATTGGATTAATGGCTTTTTTATTAAATCTGTCCGTATTTTCATCACCACTACCGCCTACCACTTCAACATATACTGTGTACAAGCCCAAATGATTAGAAGGATATAAACATTTTTCAGTTACTTGTTTTTCCTTATTATCCTTTTCTTTTTCCTCCATGTTACTACCATTCCTTGTTCTTTTTATTTGATCCGCTTTCAAATAATCTTCATCCTGGAATGATGATTCAATGTCGTGTTCTCCAAATGATTGGTACATACGTTTTTGTGTGGTCGTTTCTTGGTCTCAGTATCCTTTTATTCCAGTCATCATTTCTCTCTTCAATGGCCTTTATGGCTATTCCTTTGGGAGGGTTCGTCGTCGTCCTCGAGTAAGTATAGTTAAACGACTTGTCTGTTCAATATTTTATAGCTTTATCACAAGCTTTTGGTATCCAAAAAGATAAATAATAATAATAATAATTTTTTTTTTTTTACTTTTTATATTTTTTCCGCAGAGAAATGATTTTCACCTCGTAAGTGTGACCAGCGTCTTTGCATATGTAAATGTATATTTGCGTAAGGGATTCTGGCTTTTTTTTGTTTTTTATTTGAGACTAGAAAACCCGGCAAACGTTGCTTTGCCAGATAAATATTTTTCTAGTAATATATCTAGTGTAGACCAAAAATGGCTTACTTATTGTAAGTAAGTATGTACATATGTTGGAAACCATGCCACGCTTCGCGGTGCCCCCGACTGATTAGGAATCTTTTCCCAGTTTGCCCCACCTCTACTATTTCTATTTTGACCAAACGCATTAAATTGCTTCGATTGTGGAGAAGCTCCTGTAGTTGCGAAATCATGGACGGAGGTATATATTCTAGATCGTGCATTGGCTTCGTCACTATCATCACCGATGAAGTACATTTGAAGAAATTTATGTTTACTATCTGGGAAGGGGAGCAGGGTGCCAGCTTTGTGATAGATTTGCCCTTTGAAAGTGGGCATGAATTGGGCAGCCACCAAATGAAGTCATTTGGAAGCAGGAATTATATTTCCTAATGTTTGATAGGAAATAATTCGATTCAGTAGTGGATCCGGAAAGTAGAGTTCACAGTGGCTCTGGTGGTGCTTCCAGTTGAGGTAATTTGATTTTGCCACCTGCATAACACATTCCTTTCGATTCATTATTGAACTTCAGAGCCTGACAGTAAGTGCAGACATGACTCTTCTGTCCAATGACGACGTAGCGGCTGGAGCCATAATCAACAGCTGGGTCATATCGAAATGCAATACGATGGTATTGCTCATGTCGATCTAGTCTTATCTGTGCGCGGGATTCAGCTACCCTTCCCCTATGCAGTTTACTTCTTTGCAAGCGAAGCAATTGAATTGGTGCAGACCGCGACTCTTGGGCTCGCAAACGCTCATGCTCAAGCTTGGCAGCACGCCTTTCGCCTGGTTCCTATAAGAATCCTCTGCTTTGCCTTAGCCGCTCCGCTTCCAGTACCAATTTCCGCTCTTCTTCAGTCATATTCGAAACATTGCTTCTGATTCTTTCTGCGTTGTTAGTACGAAGACCCAAATTCGCTTTTTTAGGAGGCATTATTTCGTTTGTAACTTTTCGTTTGTAACTAAAACAGGAATGAATGAATTTCCTACAACGTGGTTGACATGTAACTGGCCCCGCCTACTGCGGTCGATACACGGAATGCCGTTATAAAAACCCATTTTATTCGCGCTCGCGAAGATTTTCCTAATATTTTTTTCCGTAAGAACCTTCTCCTAATAATAAAAAATACAACAAAAAAAGAACTAGTGAAATCGGTCCAGACATTTCCGCGTGATGCGGTGACCAAGGAAAACGGGTTTCATTTTTATATATAGAGATAGAGATTTGTTTACAATTTTAAACTTTTTACAATTAATTGTTTTGTTAAGTGCTTTTATCAGTGTTAACTTGTATTATTTTTATTTGCCTAGATTTCGACCTTATTGAAGTTAATCAAAACTGAGTTTTAGCTTTTGTGCTGCCTATGATTTTAAATCTTACAAATAAATTAGTAAGATTTGTTGACCTGAAGCCAACTCAAACTCAGTTTTGATTTTTATTTTTAATTAAAAAAATTAAAAATAATAAAATAATAATCTACAAATATATTAAAAATTAAAAAAAAAGCTTTAATAAAAATATATTTTGCAGCGAACGAATTTTTATTAACAACCAGCAACACTATGATGTTAACCGAGAAGATATATAGGTTATTTATGATCAATGAAACCAAGAATGTATAAGTCAAAAAACTTTCACTCGTTGCAGAGGACGGACGTGTTTTTTTTTGCGCTTATCAAATTTTATTTGTCTCTCGTGATTAATAACTTTTCTTTAACTTTTAAACTCATTATCGGTTTAACTACAATTTTAACATTCGAATTGTATTTTCATTTCGCGATTTCTTTTAGTCACTTTTGTGCTTTTTGTTTCAATATACATATATTAAAACTTACAACAATTACTTGCATTAGCGGTGTTGTTGTTTTGCTAATCTCTTTTGCTTTTGTGTCTTTACCGTTGTAACTAACTATCGCGCTATTGCGTACAAATTGTTGTTGCATGTGTTCAATTTGACGCTCTTTCCCGCTCTTTCCTATTCTTGTTTGATTTGCGCTCTCGTCTTTTGCCTACCCGCGACTCTGTGATACGTGTTTTTGTTTTTGTGTATTCTTGTATTTTTATTCTTTAGTTGTGAAGGTTTACTCTGCACATTAACCCTTGTGTCAGAACTGGTCAGTATGTTCTTATACACAGATTTTTAACCTTTAGAATTTTTATTTTTTTTGTATTCCCTTTTTTAATTAAATTAATTAATTTTTGATAAAATGGTTGTCTGCTCAAAAAATAATTGCATGCGGTTCACGTTAAGTGTGCAGGTTACACAGGCAGAATCAAGGAGTCTATTGCTAAAGGTGGTGGCTTAAAATATGGATGTGATGCTTGCCGGGAGGTCGAGAATGAGATGCGCTCTTTCATGAGGCGGTCTAGAGATAGTTTTGACACTTTAAGGGCAGGTTTTAATAAACTCCAAGCGGAGTTTACTGCGGTGGAGACTCAGTTTAGGAGTATATCGCTTATGAATGAGTCTCCGAAACGTAAAAGGACCAGTCCTTGGGGTGTTTCTGTATCTGTAGATCCGCCAGCGTCTCTTATCGTCCCCGACCGGTTTCATGCACCGTCCACTCCTAATTGATATCGTTTAAGAGCCCGGTTGTGAATGCTATCACCTGGGAATGATCTCTTAAAAACGATGCCTATTGTAGTGTTGACTGCTGCACTGGGTGACTTGTCCAACGTTACTGCTACGGCTGACGCTTCGGGACCGCGGCCTCTCGTTGGCATACCACCAAAGAAACATATATTTGTTTCTAGGCTAGACCCTGTTGTCACATCTGATGATGTAATAGCCTATATTCGGAATAAAGTTAACGTCTCGAATATTGCGGTGGAGAAGTTTAAATTTTCTTATTCTCGGGACATTTCGTACTTTAAAATTAGTGTTTCTGCCAATATCTTCGACACTATATGTCGAGATGATTTTTGGCCGAAACATATAATAGTTAAGGAATATGCTGTAAGAAAGAAACATCGGCAACCGATTCGCTTGTCAATAACAACAACTAATACTATTCCTGCCACATCAGCATCTGCTGGTGTGTCAAAAAACTAGCTTCGTCCCTTAACCTGGGTTACCAGAACGTTAGAGGACTGAAATCCAAACTTCCTAATCTCTATGTAGATAGTCTTTCTTTTGAGCATAACATTCTAGCTTTTACAGAGACGTGGCTAAAACCTGATATTGCTGATGCAAACTTTTCCATATTCAGACGTGACCGGATTTCTCGCATAGGTGGTGGTGTTCTGATAGCTGTTGATGCTGCTTTATCATCTAAAATGATTCAATTTTCTAGTACCCAGGAGATTGAGTTTGTCGGTGTTAAAGTAAATTTTAGATATTTTAATGCTTTCATTACTTGTTCCTATATTCCACCATTGTCAGACATGGTGGTATATTTATTTCAGTCTGTCTCGTCTTTAGTTTCCAGTCAAGACATGCTCATAGTTGTAGGTGATTTTAATCTACCCGCTTTAGCATGGTCACTAACAGATGAATCTACCATGTTGCTGCCCTCTTTGTCACATGACTTTATTGATGGCCTTCTAGGCTTATCTTTATCCCAAGTCAATCCTGTCTTAAATTCTAATGGAAAATCGTTAGATCTTATTTTTGTATTGGATTCTTCTTATTGTGATGTTTCTAGGATCGAACCATTTGTTCTTCAAGAAAACAAATTTGATTTTACATTAAATTTAAAAATTGATCTGCCCTTGCTTTCACCATTACTTGGTTCAAATCAGTTACCTCTAACTAGGTGCTTTCGTAAGACTGACCTCGTCAGCTTTAATGAAAACATTACTACTACCGATTGCTCTTATCTGTACAATTGTAGAGAAATGAACTCAGCTGTTTGTTTTTTCTATGATACTCTGAATTCACTCTTTGATATTTGTGTGCCTCTGGGTAGGCTGGAGCGACTTAACAAACCTCCCTGGTTCTCTCGTGAGTTATCCAATTTGGAAAATGTGAAGACATAATTCATGATGCTTAATACACAATGCTATAAGAATTATCTTCAGCGGTGTAAGCGTCAGTTTTCTTCTGACCCTAAACAATTTTATAATTTTGTCAATTCTAAACGTAAGACTTCTGTGCACCCATCTTTTTTGTCTTTTCAAAATAAAAAAGCGAGCACTGATCAGGCAATTGCCGATATGTTTGAGAGCTTTTTCAAAACAACTTATTCCTAAACGGAATGTCGAATGCAATATTTTTGCAGCTCTATTATTTCGCCATCCCAACATGGGTTTGTGAAACGAAGATCTACAACCACTAACCTTTTAGAATTTACCTCTATAATCATCAAGGGGTTCAAAAATGCTAAACAAACTGATGTCATATACACCGACTTCAGTAAAGCCTTTGATTCTGTTAATCATACCCTATTACTTTATAAACTGAACGACATTGGATTCCCACCCCTTTTCCTTTCTTGAGTTCGAGAATATTTAACAAACAGAAAACAGAAGCTACTTTTCAAGTCTTATTTTTCCTATTCCATTCTTGTGACATCTGGTGTACCTCAAGGTAGTCATCTTGGCCCCCTGCTTTTCACTTTATTTATTAACGATCTTCCATCAGTCATTATTCATTCGCGTGTGCTTATGTATGCTGACGATGTTAAGCTTTGTCTTATTTATAAAGATACAGATTCATTAAGTCGGATAGAAGCTGATCTAAAACATATTCAATCCAGTGCCAGTTTAATATATTAACTCTTAACACTACCAAAAGTAAGGTAATGACTTTTTATCGTAGTTCCCCTCAACTGGTCCTTTATTTTCTAAACAATAGTCCTTTGGCACGACTAAATAATATGAATGATTTGGGCGTACTTATGGACCATAAGTTAAATTTTAACACCCATATTTTCACCAAGGTCGCGAAGGCCATGAGTGTTCTGTGTTTCATTAAAAGATGGTCAAAAGAATTTGATGACCCCTATACCATTAAAGTTCTTTTTACTTCGCTTGTCCGTCCTATTTTAGAGTATGGATCTTGCATTTGGCCACCTCAATATGAGTCGCACCGGATTAGACTTGAATCCGTTCAAAAGCAGTTCTTGCTATTTGCTCTTCGTGGCTTAAGTTGGGATCGCAATGTCAATTTGCCTTCGTACTCTAGTAGATTTCTTTTGATTAACCTTCCTTCCTTAATTAACCGTAGAATTATGCTTGGTGTTATTTTTATGCACAAGCTTCTAATTGGTAATATTGACTCGCCTGAGTTATTGGCTCAGGTAAATTTGTCGGTACCGTGTAGACAGAGTAGACATCCTATTATACCTTAAACCCTTAGTCGTTGTTCTTCTAACTATGCCCTGCATGAACCTTTTAGGGTCCTCTGCTCTGATTACAACCTTCTATTTCCTGTAATCGGCTCAGAGTTTTCTATTAATATGATTAAAAATTCTATCCTATGCCATTTAGTTAATAGATAGCTATAGTATTATTTATTTATTTGTTTGTCTGTTTTTTCTATTGGTAGCGTCACTTACGACCAATCTCAAAACAGACAGAACGCATCAGAGCGTATGACCGGGCAGAGCCGCCAGAATGTTAACATTTCCCAAAAAAACTCGGCCCAAGACCAACAATACGCGCGTATAGCAGAGTCTGCCGTCGCAGATACTAGCGACGAGAACGACTCCATACCGGACAATGATTTGCTAAATTTTTTAGAGAACGCTCCCAACTGGTAGAACACTAAAACCCGTAAAGGAGTTAAGAAACATAACACTTGTCGACCCTTCATTTACTGTGATAGCGATAGCGTTAATTTCACACGCATTGATGACATAATAGTTCCTGATAGCGTAAGAGAGGAATTTAAAAAGGTAATACTGAACAGGACCGGCGCATTTTCGACCTCTAACGAGGCATTGCCATATAACACTTCAGTTATTGCCACAATTCACATAGTAGACAACCAAGAAGTGTACTCCAAGCTTTACCCATATCCTATGGGTGTAGCAGATTTTGTTAATAACGAAATCTCTCAGTTGTTGAAAGACCGCATTATAAGACCATCTCGGTCTGCGTACAACAGTCCTGAATTGGTTGTTGACAAAAAGGCTTTGACTCAAACGGTAACAAAAACAAACGACTCGTCATTGACTTTCGAAAGATAAACTTGCGAACCCAATGCCAAGCATGATTCTAGCGAATCTTAGAAAGGCAAAAATTTTCACGACTTTGGACTGAAAATCTGGGTACCACCAAATTTGGCTGAAAAGGATCGCGCGAAAACGGCATTCTCAGTAAACGAAGGGAAATACGAACTCTGTCGCTTACCCTTTGGTTTGAAAAATGCAGGAAGCATATTTCAGAAAGCAATCGATGATGTTCTAAGGGAAAAAATCGGGAAAATTTGATACGTAGATGACGTGTTAATATTTTCTGAAAATGAAGCCGAGCATGTCAAACACATTCACACTGTGCTCCAGCTGCTTTGCAACGCCAACAAGAGAGTGTCGAAAGAAAAGACTACATTTTTTAAAGAAAGCGCCGAATATTTTTGTTTCATCGTCTCCAGTGACGGAACAAGAACTGACCCCGAAAAGGTCAAGCCAATTCAGGAGTATCCCGAGCAAAAGAGCCTCTATGCACTACAGCACTACCTCTATGGAACCAGAGAGTTGCACAATTTCACAGATCACACTCCGCTCACATTTTCTGTGTCACAAAAAAACATAAATACGAAAATTAAAAAGTGGATGGCATTTATTGAAAATCGTAACGCTCAAATTCAGGGAAAGAAAACCTGGTGGCAGATGACATATCTTCGGGAGTATTACTTTCTAAAAATGTCCAAATTAAAAATGAAATCGTATTAAATTGCAAAGTTTGCACTACAGCTAAGTACGACCATCACGCAAAAAAATTTCCAAATCAATTGGAAATGGACGTAGTAAACGCACCTCCATTGCATAGCTGCTCGAATGGACAAGTGAAACGATTCCACAGTACATTGCTAGAGGTAGCCAAATGCATGAAAATTAATAAACAACTCAATGATACGACTCAGATCTTAGTAAGAAAAGCCAATAGACGTAATCCATGCACAACACACTGATTTGCAGGAAATTATAGACAGAATAAACAAAGCCCAACAAGATCAACTCAACAGATGCAACCCAGATAGGCGAAATAGGGTATTTGACGTAGGTGACAAGATATTTATTAAGAACAATAAAAAGTTGGGAAACAAATTATCCCCGTTGTGTTCTGAGTGACGCGTACAAGCAGACCTGGGAATTTGTGTACTTATTAAGGGGAGGGTGGTCCATAAGGACAATTTGAAGTAATTTTGTTCAAGTTCTTTATTTGCTACATCAAACCACAAAGTCGCTATAGGCCTTGTTTACATTCCCCACAGGTTAATCACGATAATATTTCCCTTGACGAAAATGGGAAAATTTATAGAAGTAGACACAAAACATTCTAAAGATCTTTTGTCCGCGTTAATGATACACCACAGGATAGCAAGAAATCTAGAGCTTTTGGGCACAGCGCTAAAGGTTGTGGCAGGAACGCCTAATGCGCCTAATACAATCCAGAAGTGGTGAAATAACCGATATCCCACACTTATACGAAACGGTGAGAAAGGTTCTAAAATATTGGCAAAGAACACGAAGAGGTTCGTATAGAGAGTATTTAGTCAGATATCTACTAAGGTGAATAGGAAATGAAGTAAGTACATAAGTCGTCTCGCCGACTTAGGTATACCATACACCAGTAAAACACATGCTTTTTACAAGCATATCGTAGTATCTCACTCACTCATGCATATGAGCACCCTAGCGCCACCACCCGCCAACGGCCAACTCCAGCCTTATGGAAAAACGTTTATATGCATAACTTGGCTATTTTTAGTCCGATTTTGATCAAAGATTAAGTGTGCCAAATTTGGTTTCACAAGGTAAAAAATTACGGGAGATAATCGAGTTTTTCAAATTTCGGTGGCGGAAAGGGGCGTGGCAAAATCTTTATACATCTCTATCTCTTATAGTCTCCGAGATCTGGGCGTTCATACGGACGGACAGACGGACGGACGGTGGACATGGACATGGCTAGATCGACTCGGCTGTTGATACTGATCAAGAATATATATACTTTATGGGGTCGGAAAAGCTTCCTTCTGCCTGCTACATACATTTTGGCGACTTTAATATACCATTTCACCCTATGGGTGTATGGTATAAAAAGGGGTCAAGATTCGATTTTTTTTACATTTTGTCTTAAAGCTCGGGAACGGACGGTCTCACTGGCTAGATGTCTTCCCAACATTTGTAGTTTTGTCAATTCTAAGCAACTTTGCTGAAGAAATTTTGTAAAAAAACGGAATATTTTAGAAGTTAGAAGCAAATGAAAAAAAGGACCTTTTGGAAAAAATGACAACTTTGATGAAAAACTTCCGCAAAAAATTTTGTATGAAACCATCGTGATAATTTAAAAAACTAATGATGCAGTTCGATTCGCAGGACCCGAAATAGGGTCGAATCGAATTTTGCCATGTCTTTTTTTCCGACTATCACAGTGTAATGATAGTCAGAGACTAATGTTGATATGTTAAATATGTCGTAATGTTGAATTTTGAATAATTTTTAATTTGCCATAAAAATTATGGAAAATGGATCTTCGAACGAAATTAAATGTAATGCTTCACCACCATTTTAAAATAAAATAAAATTAAGTTAAGGAATAAATTATTATAGTTTTTATAAATTTGTACTCACTACATTATGACTGTATAAACACAAAATGATACCATGCTTTTATAATTTTTTATAGAAAGTACTTACATTGAAAATTCCGAATGTCTTCAAGCTAGCTGTTATCAATATAACTGGTAAATTGCTTTCATCAAGAATGTTATCAACATAGTTCCCAACAAAATGATTTGGTATCAACTCGCCGTAGATAACCGGTATTTTGCTGTTTTTGTTTGCGGAGCTGGATGCGCCACTCACTGTTACGTGGTATCCATTTGCAGAGATTGATGTAACTAATTGTACAAACGCGGTTTCATTTTGGTTTGTATTTTTAGTAGTTGTATAACTAATCTCATTCAGAATTCTTTCTAAATTTTTGTTAAATGGCGAAAAGTAAACAGGAATTGGTACGGCTTGAAAAAGCATTGCCTGCTCCAATATGGTAATATGTTCCTTTATTTCATTATTTAGTTTTGACACGTTAGAAGGCAACATAATAATTATTCCACCGGATTTTTGACGGATTTTGTTGAAATCATTTACAGAAATATCGAGTAACCTATAAAAAATACATAATTTTTAAAAATTGGTGTTATACAAAAATTTTAGGATAAAAATAAATATGATAATACATTATTTTCGGAATAGAGGAACAAAATTTAATATTTTCTCAAAAAAAAAAACATTTTTAAATTAACACATCCAGGTTGCTGGGATATAGTGCCGAATTCTGATTTGAAGCCTATGTATGTAGGCTCCAATAATAAAGTAGCTTTTTTTCTCTTAGTGTCGCTACGAAACATAAAAAAGTATACAAATATTTTTTAGCTGGGGGTTCAAATGAGACACCAGGAAATTTAAACCAGAGAGCCGGAGCTTTGACCATCTCAGAGTTTGTATACCCTTGCAACTTTTTTGGTAACTCAAAGGCCATCAAAGTGGAAAAACGTTTTATTTAAAAAGGCGAATTCTTTCGAAAGAACGGCCTACAATCTTAGCATAGAAAATAACGAAGATATTCATCAAAGTCATTGTTTTCAAACGACCGTTCCTATCAGAGGTATATGATATAGTCACCCGATCTTAATGAAATTTGGCGTAGTAGTTTATAAGGGTAATAAGCTCAGGAATATTAAATTTTACGGCAATAGCTTAGAAAATAACGAAGTTGAGAAAAGTCACTGTTTGTGACTTTGCCGTTTGGATGGGAGCTCTGTAGCTCCAACGGTCTAGGAGGAGCTTGCCTTTGATGCAGACGGATGGACGGATGTACAAACGAACGGACAGACAGACAGAGATGGCTATTTAAACTCGTCTCGTGGTGCTGATCAAGAATATATATACTTTATATGGTCGGAGATGCTTCCTTCTATGCGTTGCACACTTCTGACCAAAATTAATATACCCTTTTTGCAAGGGTATGAAAAGTTCATTAAATAGATGTGCTTTCTTTCAAAAAAAATTAAGTAGATTGTTTGACTTATATATTATGTATATAATATAGTTACTTCACATATTCTTTTATGATTCAAAAGAACTGTTAAGCATTTAACCACAATTTAAAAATCCAAAGTAACTAAAAAAAAAAAAACCAGAGGGCCGGGGCTAACTTCGACCGCGCCGAAGTTTGTATACTCTTGCTAGTTGTTTGGTAATCTTTCCTCACTTATAACCATCAAAGTGGAAAAACGTTCTACCTAAAAAGAGTATTGTTTATGAAAGTACGGCCCACAATCTTAACATAGGAAATAACAAAATTATTGATCAAACTCACTGTTTTCGACCGTTCGTTCCTATGGGAGCAATATGCTATAGTCACCCAATCTTTATCAAATTCGGCACAGTCATTAACAGATATATTAAACTAACAAATGTTTATTTTGAAAGCAATCGCGTCAAAAGTAACGAAGTTGTTGACAAAAGTCACTGTTTTCGACCGATCGTTCCTATGGGAGCTATATGATATAGTAACCCGATCTTGATCAGATTTGGCACAGAGGTTTACAGGTGTAATAGACTGACCAAATTTCACGACAATAGCTACGACGGTGCTATAGGATATAGTGGTCCGATTCGGCTGAATCCGAGATATACAAACTGTGCAGTATATACAAGCCTACATGCGAAATTTCAGCTCTGTAGCGTAGTATGTAGTACTATGTGAGGAGTTTGCGTTAATCCAGACGGACGGACAGACGGACGGACGGACGGACATAATCTATACTTATTCATATCACTTTTAACGCTTAACATCCCAGTTATATCCATATGGTCAGTATGCCAAAGAATGCGGACTTTTGAAATACAATGAAGCTTAGACTGACGACACTTGCCAGAAGGTAATTTGGCAGTCCTACAGTCATACAATTAGTTACATCGAAACAATTATAATGGTAAAACAGCTGATTAATAACTGACCATCTGAAGGCACGACGTACAACTGTATAGGTACATATTTTTAAATTTTACGGTCCGGAATTCCGTTTCTTAGGTTATACATTTTAACTATATTTTTTCACATAGGGTTTTGTTGTTACAAAAACAATAATCAGTTTATTTAGCGATATTTTCCTAGTTGATTTACAGGATATATTAAATTTAAGATCCGATCCGCCTTAAGAGACCAATTCATGTCATTGAACAGGAATTAGGTACCTTGAGGCAAGGTGGCCTGCCCCTGCTTCAATATTACGACGAGGTTGAGAAGAAACTCGCTTTTCTCAATAACAAAGTTAATAAACATATGAGCCGGCTTTAGCAAAGGGCCTATCTGGAAAATTCCGCGATGATGCGTTGCGTGTGTTCATATCGGGTCTCAAGCGGTATCTTACAGATGTGCTCTTTGCAGCAAAGCCCAGAGACTTGCCTTCAGCGCTAGCTCTCGCGCAAGAACTTGAGTCAAATCATGAAAGTTACGCATTCGCGGCTAATTTCGCAAGAAGTCTAGAGGACAAAGGCATTCGCAACAAGCCGAAACACAGGCAAGCGGTACCAAGAATCCACACTTTAGCAAGCAAAGTAAGTCCCCAGTGCAGACGGCGCACCGGTGCCCATGGAGGTCGATCCTTCCTTCTCAAGGGTTTTGCAGCCCACTCAGGCCCCTGTTTACGCGAATAGGAAGAACCAAACAGACAAAAGGCCTTTGCAGACCCAGACGAGGCGTTGCCGTATAACACATCAGTCGTGGCTTTCATTAGAACCACAGATGAGCAACCGATCTATGCCAAGCTTTACCCATATCCATTGGGAGCAACTGATTTCGTTAATAAAGAAATCAAAGATCTGATAAAAAATGATATAATTTCAATTCAATTTCAAATTCAAAAGTTCTCGGGCAATAGGAAAATGAGGTTGGTAATGGACTTTCATAAACTTAACGAAAGAACCGTGCCTGACAAATACCCTATGCCAAATATATCAATGATATTGGGGAATTTGGGAAGAGCCAAATTCTTTTCAACATTAGACCTCAAGTCTGGTTATCACCAGATCATACTCGCAGAACGCGACCGCGAACGGGGGGAAATACGAGTTCAAAAGGCTCCCCTTGGGATTAAAGAATGCAGCAAGCATCTTTCAAAGAACCATCGACGACATACTGCGAGAGCAGATTGGCAAATTTTGCTATGTTTATGTCGATGACGTAATCATCTTTTCAGAAGATGAAGACTCCCACATTAAACACGTGGATTGGATCCTAAAAAGCTTACAAGAAGCGAACAGTCACGATTTTTTAAGAAAAGCGTGAACTTTCTTGGTTTCAAAGTCACCAGCACTGGCGCCACGACGGATCCTGAAAAGGTTAAGGCAATACAGGAGTATCCAAAACCTAACACACTGTTCGAGGTCAGATCATTTCTAGGCTTCGCAAGCTATTACAGATGTTTCATTAGGGACTTCGCCGCAATAGCAAGACCCATCTCCAAAATTTTGAAGCGTGAAAATGGAACAGTCAGTAAGCGTAGGTCCAGAAATATAAAGGTTCAATTCTCTGAAGTGCAGCAAAGGGCGTTTCAAAAGTTGCGCGACATTTTGTCATCTGAGAATGTAATGCTCAGGTACCCCGATTTAAAGAAGCGACCGATGCTTCGGCTCACGGCATAGGTGCAGTCTTGTCTCAAGAGGGTCGTCCTATATGCTACAAATGAGAGAGAGTTATTGGCCATCGTATGGTCACTTGCCAGGTTAAGGCACTATTTGTATGGGGTGAAAGACATTAATATCTTCACTGACCATCAACCCTTGACTTTCGCAGTTTCGGAATCCAATCCAAATGCGAAGATCAAAAGGTGGAAAGCGCGCATTGACGAGTTTAATGCACGTATCTTCTATAAACCCGGCAAGGACAATCTGGTTGCGGATGCCTTGTCAAAACAGCAGCTCAACGCTGTGAATGAACAAGAAATAGAGTCCTGCGCAGCAACGATCCACAGTGAGCTATCTCTCACCAACACCATTGAGACAACAGACAAACCCTTGAATTGTTTTCAAAACCAAATAGTGCTAGAAGAGGCGCGTTTACCCTTAAAACAAAGTTTTATTCTTTTTGGAAATGAGAAACGCTACTTGATCAGCTATACTTGCATCGAATCGCTACTAGACGAGCTCGAAGATGTAGTTTCACCCAAATGCGTAAATGTTTGCCACTGTAACTTACACACGCTTGCAATGATACAAGATTCATTGGTTCGTAGATACCCGGCCACATAGTTCTGGCATTGCAAAAATCGCGTAGTGGATGTATTTGCGGTGGGAGATAGAAGGGAAATCCTCACAGCCGAGCATAATAGGGCCCATAGGTCTGCACAGGAAAATATTAAGCAGGTACTCTCGGAGTACTGCTTTCCAAAGATGGCAAGAATGGCCAATGAAATAGTACAAAATTGCAAAACATGTGCTAGGGCTAAATATGATAGACACTCCAAAAAACAGGAGCTTGGGGAGACACCGATCCCCTCACATGTAGGAGAGATGTTACACATAGACATTTTCTCCACTGACAGGAAATACTTTCTAACTTGCATCGAAAAGTTCTCTAAGTTTGCTATTGTCCAACCGATCCCCTCAAGAACCATTGTGGATGTGAAGCCAGCTCTAATGCAACTAATGAATTTTTTTCTTAAGGCCAGATCCATTTACTGTGACAATGAACCGTCACTGAATTCAGAGACCATAGTGACCTTGCTCGCAAACAACTATGGGGTCAGCATTTCAAATGCACCACCATTGCATAGCATCTCGAATGGGCAGGTTGAGCGCTTTCACGGCACACTGTTAGAGCTAGCCAGATGCCTAAAGATCGATAAAGGCATAAATGACCGTAGAAGTCATTTTACTGGCTACAACTGAGTACAATAAGTCGATCCATTTGGTCACCGACCAGAGACCAGTTGATGTGGTTCAGGCGCACCCAGATGAGCCACAAGAAAAAATACAAGAAAAGATCAGAAACGCTCAGACGATGCTCAGAGCTAGGGAGAACGCGAATCGGCAGAATAGGGTCTTCGACGTTGGTGAGAAAGTTTTGGTCAAGTCCAATCGACGGCTCGGAAACAAACTCACACCTTTATGTGATGAGAAGGCAGTGGAAGCAGACCTGGCGACCGAGGTCCTCATTAGAGGGAGGGTGGTCCACAAGGACAACCTAAGGTGACTCCCTTGTTTTTCTTTTACACATTTTTTTAAGCCACTAGGCAAACTCGTATAAGTTAGATATAGTTGTTCAACTTACCTCTAGCCACTTGGCATAGTTTAGAGCAGGCTAGGTTTACTGAAATGCAATTAATATATGCCAATAATAGACAAGTAGAAATAAACACTAGAGTTCAGGACCAGCTTAACCAATTAACAATCATTGTCAACAGAATTCTCGGGATAGCCAAAAACTCACAAGTTGACACTAGCCATTTATTTGAAACACTACTGTCTAGAAATGCTAACTAGAAACAGAATGCTAATGATGGAGTTGCAAAATTTAATGCTTGCTATAACTATTGCAAAGGCTAACATTTTGGACCACTCAGATTTGAAATCAATTTGGCTAGAGGAACCCACCAACACTCCCATAGGAGGTCTTATGTCCGTTGCGTCCGTAAAAGTTCTTCAATCCATTAACACCATACACTTTATAATCAAGTTCCCTAAGATTAAAAGAGCTTACAGAAAAATCACGATTTATCCTGTCATCCACAAGAACTTTATAGTGCGATTGCTTGACAACGTCATAGCCGAATGCGATGGAGAAACCCACACACTGCAGAGTTGCGCCGCTTCACCTGGAACCAGTGTTGCCAAATCAGCTTTTTTCCCGTCAAATCTGGCTTTTTGGAAAGTCCAATTGCGGGAAAAATTCCAAAACAGCGGGCAGCGGGAATTCTGGATTTTTTAAAATATAAATTGCTTTTTTCCGCTCTTTTTCTACTGAACAATTTATCATTTTTTAGCGATTAATCGTAGTAAAATGTTATTCATCTAATTCAGTGGGAAAATACTGAGGACACTGCAAATTTTTGGGTTGAAGTGTTTGCCTATAAGGATTCTGGAGGATATAGCCGATTTGAGGACTTGGCCACTTTTCCAATGCCTTGATTTTTTTTCCGTGGTTAAACGCCTTACTCAATTTTAAGCGTCGGGTAAAATATATCAAAAAACTAATTTTTAAAAGTTAATTAAGAAATGTATATATTTACAGATACGGTTTGCGTAGTTTGAACAAATGTTGCCATGATTATGAATCGCCCAAAAAAAATGTAAACATGATTGGCACCATGGAGGCATACGATAAAAACAACAACTGTCACGAAATTGACGACATAATAAATTATTTACGAATTTAAGCCCTTAAAAACGGCAGAAAACATTAGCTTTTTTCCAGCTTTTTTCCCATAACATTTCAGCTTTTTTCGTAGTGTATCCCCACTAAAAACAGCTTTTTTTGCTCAACAAAAGTTGGCAACACTGCCTGGAACCACATTTTGTCGTCTGGCCTTGGAAAGTTCATGTGCCAAAGAGCTCCATGCAGTTGGCACGGCACACTGCAAAATCCAGCCGAGCAACCTGTAGATAATCACCCATGTCGATGACGGATGACATCATCCTCAATAACGGGGCCGCAAGGATTCAGGAGGACAACGGCACTGAGATCCAGGTACGAGGCACGCATCTCATCACGTTCGGAGACCGAGTCGCAATTAACGGGACTCTGTTTAACAATCACAACAACGTACGTAATAGAGTCCCGGGTATGGCCAATTCTCCCTTGCTGAACATCACTGTCACCCAAGATGTCCTTAGCCTCCCTTACCTTCATCGTTTGAATGAACGTAATCTGGAGGTGATACAGCAATTCGAGAAAAGCGCCGGAACTGATCAAGCTTATCGTGTGGCATTCATCATTGGAGCCATATGCTGTGCTTTAATCTGCATTGGCCTCACTCTTTGTCGAATCATCCGAGCAAAGAAGTCTGCAAAACGGTTACGAGAAGTCGTCGCCGGGATTGGGTCGGCCGAGGACTGCGTTATACTTGAAGGGGGAGTAGTTAACAAATAACACTTAATATAGGATTTTTCATAAGTTTATAATCAGCCCTCGCAATTGCAACTTTACAGTTGTATCAGCGCGCTATAGCTGGTCAGCAACGGTAATCGGACACTTTTGCTTTGCTTCGGGAGTTTCCGTTTGATTTGCTGTTAGATTTGCTGGGTCGGCTTGCCGACCATGACATTGTGCCGTGATGCGAGTTTTGGCTTAGCTTCAGTAAAATATTCTGTGTATTAAGAAGTCAGTTTTGAGTACAGCGCTCTTCCGATAAGTCGCTTAAATAAATATTCACTCCGGCACTTGGCCGTTAAATAATTTGTTTTATTGTCTGAGCACGAGGCCAGCAATAAGAGGTACAGTTCGCCTCTCAACCTAATCTTCACCCGCAACAGGACTGTAGAATATTAATTTACACATGAAAGTACACATACTCAATACTCTTTCATTAAATGTAAATTGTCAATTAGTTATTTAGTTTTAACTAGAACGTCAACAAGACCCCTCGCGTTGTGGATAGCAAATAAATATATATATATATATTTTTTTTAATGTTTAATATTTTTCTTGAATCTCTTAAATTAGAGCCTAACAACAAGTTTGAGATATTTTTCTTAGTCTAGTACTTAAGATATATCCAGGGGACATAAATGATGTCGACATTGCTGGTACTTGCTTTTCCCATAGTACGGCACCGTAAGTCCAAATGGGTTTCAGTACGGAGTTGTATAGGAGGACTTTAGACTCCAAACGTAGAGGGGAGTGAGCATTGATGATCCAATGTAAGCTACTCGCTTTCAGTTATAGCTGTGATTTTTTGCTTCGAGTTAGTCTTCTGTCTGGGTGGATGCCAAGATAAGTGACATCATCGGCTAAAGGAATTGGTACGTTGTTTAGCATTATAGCTGTACAGTTTCTTCTGATAAGCGTGAATGTAACATGTTTGCATTTCTGCTCGTTGACTTGGATACGCAAGGTTGCTGACCAATCCTCTACCACTTTTAGGTGTTCCTTTAATTTTCCAGAGGCTTGTATTGGGCATTTTGATCTGCTGAGGATTGCCGTGTCGTAGGCAAAAGTTGACGTTGTAAGTCCTAAACTCGTTGGTAACTAAACAGTGTACAGCCAAACTCTATCGAAAGCCTGGGCAACATCGAGGAAAACAGCCACACAGTATTCTTTTAGTTCGAATGCTGTTCGAATTTCGGATGTTATTCGGTTGACTTGTTCAATTGTCCCGTGTTTTTCGCGGAAGCCGAACTGGTGTGAAGGGATTGTGTTCTCCGATGCCAGAAATGAGTTTAGTCGGAACTCTCAGGACCTTTTCAAAAAGCTTCGAAAGACATGGCAGCAAACTAATTGGCCTATAGGATGATGGTTGAGTTTGATCCTTTCCCACATTAGGTATCATGATAATAGTGGATCTTTTCCATGCTCTTTGGAAGTAGTAAATTATTATTATAGCGTTAAACAGTTGCAGATTTATTGTATGGCAATGAGAGGGAGTTCTATGATCATTTTCGGTGTAATTAGGTCATGGCCAGGGGCTTTTTTCGGCATTAGATGGTTTTTAATAACTGCAGAGATTTCATCCGATTGAAGTTCCGAGTACTCACCATACGTTAATGTGCTCGAAGGGGGAAGTACAAACGAGTTTGATGTTGGATTTGGCTGGAAAACTATTTTAAGATGTGTGGCAAACACGGATGCTTTCTGCGCCACTGCCCACAGTGAGACGCAATCCATCTTATTAAGTGGGTTTACTATTGGGTTGTACAACTGCTTGCCTTTGGGATTTACCAGGCGAGATCACCAGTGCGTATGTTTGGCGTTATAGTCCCCTGCCGCAATTAATCGATCACCGAGTGTGTTCAAGAAATCGGTAAATTCCTTTTCAGAGATTGAGAAGCGCGGTGGGCAGTATAGGGCAACCAACGTAGTGTTGCCGCAGCTGGTTTGGACGGTTATAGCAGTTGCTTGTAGGTGCTGTGTTTCGAATCTGTTGAGGAACGAGTGTTTTATACGGTTTTTGATTAGGATACCAGTCGCGCCATGAGATTTTTTCGTCTGGATGGTTTGTTGCGTAGAAGGTATGTTTTGGTATTTAATTATGTTTTGGTATTTAAGAATTATATTTTGATGTTAGATGTGTTAACGATAAATTAAACACAATCTTGGTTAGTCGCATAAAAAAATAAAGTTTTATTTTGAGTTTATTTAATATTGAGTACACATTTGACAATCTATCTTTATTACTGGAAGACTTTGTGACTACTAGACTGAACCAAGATCGCGGAGCTCTAACGAAGTGACAAGTTTGTACTAGGATTAAAGACTGAATTGTGTAGATCGATTATGTTTGAATGAAGCCTCTGATTTTGGGCGTCGATGGTGACAGCGACGCTTGTTGAGTCCAATGGTCCAACGCGAGCGTGGGATCTGTTTATCATGAAATTGATTTGGGCGACGTGATGGCTGGTGCACCGAACATGATGCTTATTGCCGAATTGATTTATGGGATTGGGCGGCTTGCCGTCTGATGTACCGAATTTGACACTATCACCCTAGGAATGTTTAGTCTGGCGATTGTGTGAAGACGATTGTGTGTTGCAGGGTTATCGGGTGACATTCTTGGCGTTGCCTTCTATGATTATGCCGATGCTCATTATGTCGATGCTCATTACGTCGGTGCTCATTATGATAACTCTTGAATGGTCTCTATGGGCGTGGTGTGAGTGTGATTATGATAGTGAAGCATATCTGGTCTTAACTCCTCCCCTCTTAAGTGCGGACGTCCTTGGTCGCTACCACATATTGTACGGGTGTAACCGGCATAACTATTGGTGGACTGCTTTCCTCTGGCCTGTGATTGTATTTCTTCTTGATCACCCAGTATATGATTGCTGAGATCGCTAAAATTGCTATGGCGATCCAATAGGATGATGACATTATGACATTGTCGGTCTGGATTTTTTCCAGGCTGTTAGTGTTATTCAAATGCAGTTCTTTGATCATTTCCAGAGATAGAGTTTACCCTTGGTGCTGTTTGTCCGATAATAGTTGAAGTAACGGGGGTTGGACTTCTACCTCACGCTTTGTCTTCATGATGTACCACGAGTCATCAATGTTGATTGTGGCATTCTGCGATTGGATTATAAAGGTTCCGTCCAAAGTAAGATTTTCTCCATCGACGTTGACGATACCCTCGAATTGGTTGAGTAAGATCGTGCCAGGAGCTACCTCCGAGTGTGATTTCACATGCTGATTATTAGTTGCTGGGCAAGTTGGTTTTTTCCTGTGAAAATACGCTCCTATGCATTTGCTATTCTTCAAGTCAATCAAATCTTCCAGTTTACATAATATTTTGTTATTTTGATTCTTACATTTATTCTTATTAGTTAAACCAAAGTATTGTTTATTGCATTTTAATATATGATTGTAATCTATTTTTTCGATTGTTTTTCCAAATTTTATGGGTAATGCCATTATTTTTTTACATTGTTCTTTAATCACCCTAGGTATGCTGACAATATAAAGAAGAGCTCTACCATCTGAAGCAACACTTACTTCAGCAAACTCTATAAGCTCTTCGATATTTACAAATGTTAAGCTTTCCTCAGCATAAGTTTCGATAATATTTATTTCTGCCGGTGATAATATTAAAGAGTTTATTGTATTGGCCTTGGCCCAATCTATTGCATAAATGATATTTGTGATTTCCTCTCTTAAGAGACTCAGTTGGAATTTTGTTACTTCTATTTCTTTTAATTTTTCGTCTGACTCTGGTTTGCTTTTACGTAATAGAGTGTTAGTTATCTTAATTAAATCGTTTATTTTGTTTTCTACTAGTTTATTGATTACTACTTGTTTGTTATTATTTTTGAGCTGTTCATTGATTTTGTCGATTACAATTTTATGATCCTGATGATCTGGGGTACCCGCGAGCCACTTCCACGCTGTTCCAAGTATGTCAAGCGAACGTTTAGCTCTGAACTTTATCGGCTTTAATCTTTTAATCTCATTTTCGATACGTACGACCTCCTTTAATACCGACAATGCCTGTCATACTTTTCTACCTCTACAACGTGTATAATTTTGAACGTTCCATTTTGCCTCGCTGCCATCCCAGTTTCCAGCATTACCACTCTCGATTTCGAGTAATCCAAGATAGTTGTGTGTCCCCAACAGAGGGGTATCAACATTAACCTGTCGAAGATGGATATAGGTCAGTATTTCAACTGGTTCTTATGCACTATCCTGCCTGACAATGTTTTAACTTTTGTGTTCAAATCTTCAGCTACTATTTCTTTTTTGTATCTCGGTGTTAGTTTAGAACCCAATCTTTTGTTGATTTTGACGTAAATTATTTCACCTGGGTCATAAATTTTAATGGGCTCCCTGTTTTGGTTATGGTATTGTAAGTCTGCAAGTTGTTTGTCTGAAATTCTTTTTGAAAGTTTACAAGTTTGGCATGCTTTTACTACTGCTTCTATTTTTTTCCTCATTCCTGGAAAAAAAACTTTGGATAAAATCTGTTTTTTATTTTCTATTGTGTTTCTGTGGGCTCTAGTGTGTTCTTTGGTTATGATTTCCTGCTGCTCACTATCCTCGTGGACATCCGTAGTTTGAACCTGCGTAAACCTAGCTTTATAATTCCTAAAGTGTTCTGGAAATATCAGCTGAATTTTTCCCATGATACCTTCTGAAGTGAAAATACCGTTCACTATCCTAGGATCTAATTTTGCCTTTAGGATTTCCACAAGATCACTTTCCGAATAGTCTCTTCGAACTACCGTGTGCCTGTGATAGGTGGGAAATGGTAACTCGAATGTCGTGCTCTCATTTTCGCCTGTGAGAAGAATTAACTGATTTTTAAATACATTGATAGGAATGTCCATAGTCGGTACTAGTTCGTGCCCTGAGCTTTCATCACTATGCATAGTAGCTGCTGACGTACTACTGGCATTTATGCTAGTAGGATTTCTCGAAAGTGCGTCTGCTACTACATTTGAGCTACCCGGTTTATACTTCAACTCGTAGTTGTATTCTTCTAGGTAACTCTTCCATTTTTTTAGCTTTGTGTTGTTGTTTTTTGGACTAAGCGCATAGGTAAGCGGTTGATGGTCTGTATAAATGGTCACTTTTGATTTCCCATAAAGGTACATTCTCAATTTTTCTAAGGCCCATACTATGGCTAGCATTTCTCTTTCATTCGTAGCGTAATTTTCCTCCGTTTTAGACAATGCTCTGGATATGAATGTGATTGGTCTGCCGTTTTGTTCTAGTGAGGCACCTATCGCTATATTTGAGGCATCTGTGGTCAGATGAAATTCTTTACTGAAATCGGGGTAAGCTAGTAATACGTCCTGTGAAACTAATGCATTCTTAACCTTTCCAAAAGAGTCTAATTCTTACTTACCAAAACGAATTTCGATTTTGTTGAAAACATTCTTTTTGGTTCTCCCGTGTTCACCACGCAGTAGATTTGTGAGTGGTCTTGCTAGCTTCGCGAAATCCTTAATAAACCGCCTATAATAACTAGCTAAGCCCAAAAAGGATCTTAGTTGCTTCAAGTTCTTTGGTACAGGGAAATTTTTTATAGCTTGTACCTTTTCTGGGTTGGTTTTAACGCCTTCGCTCGATATTACCACTCCTAGGAAATCAACGCTATGTTTTAAAAATTTACATTTGTCGACTTGCACTTTCATGTTTGCTTCTGCTAAGGTAGAGAATACCTGGGCCAGATGGCTAAAATGTTCCTCCTCTGTTTTGCTGAATATTATGATGTCGTCGATGTAAACGTAGCATATTTTCCCTATATGTTTTCTTAAAATATCATCGAGAGCTCTTTGGAATATAGATGGGGAATTTTTTAACCCGAAAGGGAGTCTGGTGAATTCATATTTTCCTCCGTTTATAAAAAATTCTGATTTTTCTATGTCCGATTCCTTTAAAGGGATCTGATGAAATCCGCTCTTTAAGTCAAGGACTGAGAAGTATTTGTTGTTGCCCAATTGAGCAATCATTTCTCCAATTTCTGGGATAGGGTATTTATCCGAGATGGTGACTGAATTTAATTTTCTGTAGTCAATGACCATCCTATATTTCTTTTTTCCCGAACTGTCACTTTTTTTTGGGACGATCCATACAGGAGAGCCATAGGGCGACCGTGAGGGTCGTATTATACCATCTTTTAATAGTTCTTGAATTTGCTCTTCGACTACTTCCTTCAAGGAGGCTGGGTACGGGTAGTGTTTTGAGTAGACTGGAGAGTCTGACGATGTTCGAATTTCACCTTGGACGTTGGTAGCATAAGTCAACCTCATGTCCGGAGTTGCAAATAACGATTTGTATTCCTCCTGGAGTGCTTCTAGTTTTAACTTTTGGTGACTCGATAATTGATCTGAGTTGATCGTGTGAACCTGCTGAGCTCGCATCTGTCTTACTTTAACAACATGAGAGTTGTTGACTTGTAACAAATCTTTTCCTACGTCTATAATGGCATTTAATTCTTTTAGTGTGTCATTGCCTAGAATTCCACGAAATGATTTTAAATTTGGGAGTAGAAAAAAAATTATGGGTTTGTTAGGTTCATTAAAGAGACCTAGGTGGACGTGCTCCGTAATCAGCATGCGTCCACTTACAGTATTCGCGTAGAAATTACGCTCATTTGGCTTTATATTCTTGGCTATCTCGGATTGGATATAGTTTTTATTTGAACCGGTATCTATTAAGAAATTGTATACTGTTCCGTCTTTGTCCCGGACTACAAAGTACGGCAAAGAGGAACACTTCATCCTAAAAAATTAACCGTATCCTCGATTTGTGGATAAGGATCCTGTACTGTAGGTTGTGTTGTTACTCTATCTTGCGGACTTAATTCGGACATACCACCTTGAGTGGTGGGGTACTCTTGTTGTTGTTCATACTCCGAAAATTGTGAGTATGGGACTGTTTGAAAATAGTCTTCCTGTTCTTGATATTCGGACAACTGAGCTTCGGTTACATTGACTTGAAAGTCTTCTGGTGGTGGGGCACTGTATTGCCCGTCTTGAACCTCGGCTCCGATGTGGAACTGTCTTTGAACTTTGTTTGGGAGATTCGAATTAAACGGATTTACTCTCTTTAATAAAACTGGTTGTGAAGGATTTATGTTTGGTCTGTTCATGTAGTTCACGTTTTTAGTCATTATAGAACCGTCCACTTCCATAGGTGTGGGCTTGGGTTGCGGCTTTGGGGCGAGAGGTCTAGGTGGTGCGTTAAAGAAGGTTTGGTTACTGTTACGGAAAGGGATATTTTGGTGAATACCATGATTCTGTGGGAAATTGTTTTGAGGTGCGGAAGTATTTTGAGTCTGCCTGGGGTTGTACCAGTTCATATTGTTGTATGGTTTAGGGGGAAGTACCGGAGGGTATGACCACTGTGGGGGGGCGTTACTTCTGGTGTATTGTCCTGTCTTGTGTGTTAGGTTTGGACGAGGGTGCTGATAACCTGAGCCAATCGAGTTTTTAGTGTGCTTATTGGTTAAGTCTTCTATCATCTGCAACGCATGTTTCAAGTTAAGCGGTTGCGCTAGACTTATTCTATCCGATAGATCACCGTTCAGGCCCCTAATGAAGGTATCTAGGGCTCTGTCCCTTATCTGTTTTGACAAGACTGCCATGACCTCAGGACCGTGTCCCATGTTTTTCATTTGGCTGATAATTAAGGACATTTGATGGTTCACTGCCAGATAAAACTCGTGAATTGTGCTATTCCTCTGACTCATAGAAAACAACTGATATTCTAGTGTTCCCAAGTCTCGTCTGTCTGAATACTCCTCTAGAAGGCATTTCGAGATTGCCTCCCAATGTAACGCGGTGTCGTTCACCTTCAGTACTACGTTCGCGTGTCCTGTAATTTTATCTCTGACCGTTAGTAAAATCGCGAAGTATTTTGCCGTTCCTTGCAAAGGAGCAAAGGCATCCATTACTCGCGAGGTTGAAGCAAACCAAGTTGTAAATTCTGCTGGATTACCAGAGAATTCCTTTAGACCTTTCACTAAGTCTGGAACTTTATCTACCTCATTCCAATTATCTTGTAAATTTAGAGTTACGTCTCTGTATTCTGAGATTACTGGCTGGGCTAGTTTCATCTGTTCGATATAAGACCCCATTCTAGCTGCTAAAAGACTATCAATGGCTGCATCTAAACCTTGTATGGATAAAGCCTCTATACTTCTGTTCGCGGCAGCTGAGGTTGACGCACTCGGCGACTCTGTCGTAGGACAACCTCCTGGCTGAAGAACTGCGGCTTTTACCCAACTGTCGTTTTTAGTCATTTTTGATTTCAAAGGAGGTTACTTCACTTCAAGGAAAACAAACGCTTGCACTACGCGTCGAATAATTATTCGAAAGACAAGAAAATTTGTTCGCGACGCGATACCGTTTAGAGAAAAAATTTTGGATGGAAATGGCTTTTGGTTTAAAAAATTTTGTTAGTAGAGGTAATTATTATAAATGTTAGTTAGTTTCTCGTTTCTTATGATGCTAGTTCGTTTCTGTTTTTTGATTTTTTCTCTTAAATATTATTTCTTTCTTTGATTTTTCTCTTAGATATTATTTCTTTCTTTTCTTCTTTTTGGTTTTTCTTAACTTTTAGCTTAACTTACATTAGAATAATTTTCATTTCGGTGCTTGTATTGGTTGGTTGGTAGGGGTACTCGCTTTTCCCACGTTGAGGTACTAACGCTCCGAATCCAGACACTTGTTGTACCAATTTTCCTCCGAACGGATACTAGAGGAATGCAGCGATCAGTTTTTATTATAACCCCGTCTGACCTCAGCGAAGTTTTGTTGGCACTGCGTATATTTCGGTTATCGTTCTAAAGGCGTATTTATTTGCGTTTACTTTGATTAACACTTATCACAATTGCCGTTTACTTCACTTGATCAACTTTTAAACGCGGGGTCTCTGCTCGGGCGCCAATTAAACACAATCTTGGTTAGTCGCATAAAAAAATAAAGTTTTATTTTGAGTTTATTTAATATTGAGTACACATTTGACAATCTATCTTTATTACTGGAAGACTTTGTGACTACTAGACTGAACCAAGATCGCGGAGCTCTAACGAAGTGACAAGTTTGTACTAGGATTAAAGACTGAATTGTGTAGATCGATTATGTTTGAATGAAGCCTCTGATTTTGGGCGTCGATGGTGACAGCGACGCTTGTTGAGTCCAATGGTCCAACGCGAGCGTGGGATCTGTTTATCATGAAATTGATTTGGGCGACGTGATGGCTGGTGCACCGAACATGATGCTTATTGCCGAATTGATTTATGGGATTGGGCGGCTTGCCGTCTGATGTACCGAATTTGACACTATCACCCTAGGAATGTTTAGTCTGGCGATTGTGTGAAGACGATTGTGTGTTGCAGGGTTATCGGGTGACATTCTTGGCGTTGCCTTCTATGATTATGCCGATGCTCATTATGTCGATGCTCATTACGTCGGTGCTCATTATGATAACTCTTGAATGGTCTCTATGGGCGTGGTGTGAGTGTGATTATGATAGTGAAGCATATCTGGTCTTAACTGATATCAGCATGACGTCGATTTCACATGAGTCTAGGAATAGTAGCAGTTAATTTTTGTGCTTGGAGATCCCGTTAGCATTCCAAAGACATAGACGTAGGGAAGCCATTATTTATAATCGATAAGCTTCTGGATAAGCAGGTTTTGATTCCGCATCAGTTCATTAATGCAGCTTAGCATGAACGTCATAAAAGTGGTCATGTTTTTAATAAGTGTGATCAATAGAGCCTCTAGACTTGGAGTTTGCTGACTAAGTTCGGGTGCGCTAGGTGGCGGATTCTGTAGATGGTGATGCGGCGGGGTCTTTTTCGCGGGCTCCGTCTGTCCAGTTCGGAGCACTCTAGCGAAGGATACCCTAGGGCTGGTTGTAGCAGGAATGTTAGATGACCTAACAGCCTTGGTGAAGAATACCCCCGGTGTAGTTTTGGAGGCGTTGCAGGTGACCTTTTGTCCAGCGATGTAATTTAGGCGTGTTTTAAGGTCCTTAAAGACAGGACATCCTCTGTAGTTAGCCGTATGGTTCCCTCAAAAGTTACTGCATAGTCTAAGTAAAACGTTACTTCTGTCCTTGGTGCATTGGCACTTTTATGATGTTCGCCGCAGCCAACACACACTGACCTAAGATTGCAATTGTTAGAAGTGTGGTTGTATTCCTGGCAGTTTTTACACTGCGGTGGTTGGTATCTCTTGTGGGGCTCCTCTACGGTGATTCTTCTGTGCAATAGGAGCTAAAGGTTGTAGATTGGGTGCACTTCATTTGGCTTCGACCGCTTTGCATCTGGTTGGAGCTCGATTTTAAAGAGCGGCTGTGCGAGTTTATTCCTGTTGATGATGTTGACAGCGGACTTAACCGCAAACCCTTTTTCGGCCAATGCCTCTGCTATTTCTTGAGTTGGGACCGATGGCTAGATCCCCTTTAACACAACCTGGAGCCTTTTACTGCTTTTTAGTTGGTAGGTATAGAAGTTGATGCTAGCATTACGGAGGTACTTTTGGGTGATGCGGAAATGTCCTCAGTTTGCATTTGGCATTTAAAATCTTGTATGTTTTCCCTATAGAAAGGCGATACAACAAAGTTATTTGCGCATACTATTTCTACTAATTACGAAATCAGGGCGGTGCAGTTGGCTCCACGGATGTATAGTGGGCGTGGTCTAGCCGATTGTACTTTTTGTACAGCGCCGGCTTCGGCGTCTTGCTGATCGGCAAGAATTTTGAAACGATTCCCGCTTAGAAGTGCTACTCGTTCATTTAGGTTGGTAAGTTTCGGCGTATTGCCACTTTTTTTCTTTTGTGGGCTTAGCTTCCGCTTAGTTATTTTAATATATCTACCCATTCCACTTTGGACTGATGGCGTTGAATTTTTTGTTATGGCTGGCTCTGGGTGAATTGGCGTTGACGGATTGACGCAGGTCAATACTTCTGCAGACTTTGCAGTAGTTGCTGTCAGCGAGCTGACAGTGCTGGTCGGTGCAATCGGTGTCGCAGTTATCAATATTGATGGAGAAGCACATTGCTCTCTTTACGGTAAATTGCTGTTGGTTGCTAAGTGCGTGCATTTTCGGTGTTAGTGCTTATGATAGCATTTAGTGAGGTCAGCGAAACCACCGAAAAGACGCGTTGTCGACGCTCAGGTTGTTGTTGTATGATTTGTTATTGTAGCTGTTGCTGGTGGGGATCGAGAGAGCTTGGGCCCGAATTGTTTGACATGACTTTTCCAAAATTACGCAGTTAGTTATTGCTGCTTACTATTTATTGCTATTAGATCACACTAATCTGATAGTAAATATGGAAGTACTTTGATAATAACTTAAAAGAAGGAGTCGCTGTGTGTAAAACGTGGAAGAGTAAAAAATAGTGTTTAATTTAAAATCACACCTATTGAAACTGCATACATAGTATTACTGTTAACGCTAACGCTGAGGAAATATGACAAAAAAAATTCAAAGTCAATTCGGAAAAAAAAATTTAAGTGGAATTAAAGTGATTAATAAAAAAGACCCATTTTTTTTTTTTGATTTTGGACAACGTTGGACAAATTATCGGGCCTAAAAATCAGTGTTTAAGAATGTGAGATAGTACTTCTATTATTTTCATACATGTCTACACATATTGTCACTCATCGAAGTCGGTCGTGTTCTTTTAGCGCTCTCGCTTAACTACTGTCTTTCGTTCTTTCGTGAAGTTAATTTTTAATATTCAATTTAAATTCATTGCCTTTACCAATTTTTAATAAACGCTATTCTCATCGCGAAGTTTGATTAAATTTATTAACATTTACTTTTATCAATATCAAAACTTTAACAAACGCAAATATAATTTTGTTGTTGCGCTGCTTAGTTTCTGATTTCGTTCTATTTTTTGCTCCCACCCGCGCTCTCAATTTACTTTTCATAGTTTGTTTTTGTTTGTGTGGTGTTGGCGCTCTCTATTCGCTTGTGACAAGTTTTTGTTGTTGTGTGTTGTTATACAAAAAAAAAATAACTATTCTCTTTTTTTCTTCTCTTTCTAATTTGCATATTGCAGTTAGCTTTTGCTTTGGTTTGTAGACGCCTCTCTTAACTTAACATTTTTCCCTTTTTGTTTACATATTGATTTATAGTTTGTGTGTGATAAATCAATTATTTAATAATGTCTGTCTGTTGCAAATATAATTGTAATAATCCCAGCAAGACCATTGAAGACTTTCTTTACTGTTGGCTGTGTGACAATGTAATGCACTTTAAATGTGCTGGTTACACAGTCAAGGTTACACAGTCAAGCGGGATAGTATTGCACAGGGTGGCGGCCTTAAATGGGGCTGTGATTCGTGTCGTGGCTTGGAGCTCGAAATGCGTAGTTTTATGAAACGGACTGAGGATGCGTTTAGAACCCTGTCAGCTGGCGTTCATAAGCTCCAAAAAGAGCTTTTGGCGATGGAGGTTCAATTCAGAAGTTCTAAACTTTTGATTGAATCTTCGACCCGAAAGAGGGCCAGGTTTCAGGGCGCGTCCCTCAGTACGTCGGCACATCGTTTTCTACTAGTTCCGGCTTCCGACAATGACCCTATGTCACCAAATGCACAGCAGCTGATATCGTTTTAGGAGTCCGGCTTCGGAAGGTGTGGAGTCTCTTCCCATTTCCCCTGGAGACAGTATCCCACCTACTAACACGATATCGGTTGTAGTTTCCGAACCGTCCGGGCAAACATCCGTTTCCAGGAATATTTATTGCCAATAAAGTATTTACAAGAGGAGCTAGTAAAGTGTTGGCTGCTTTAGCTGCTGCTGCATCTGCTGCTGCTGCTACTGCTGTGCCTGACACTTCTAGTTCCCTTGTTGTAGTTCCACCCAAAAAGCAAATTTTTATTTCGCGGCTTGATCCCAATACTACTTCTGAAGAAGTCATAGCCTACATTCAGGGCAAAGTTCAAGCACCAAACATTGCTGTGGAAAAGTTCCGTTTTTCATATACTCGGGACATTTTGTCCATTAAAATAAGTGTCTCCCCAGATCTTTTTGGGCAAATATGTCATAAAGACTTTTGGCTGGAACACCTCATTGTAGAAGAGTATAAAATAAAAAAAAGTGCGTCTAACGGTTAGACACGATAGAAGTGAAACCTTCCGTAAAACAAACTGAGAGAGAATGAGACGAAAGCAGCATTAGGAGCGGGATAATTATAGGTTCATTATAGTATTGCTATAAAGGTCATATTTTATTTTCTTCATTTTATTATTATTCATCCTCAATGTTTTCAATTTCAACAAATGATACGAGTGGCTTATGATAGCTAAAATATGATACAAATGCTTTAGTTTCGATGTTGTCAACATATCTTTGAAATACCGAGTCAATTGTTGTTTTTTTTTTTTTTTCTGTCGACATTCACGACACTTTTCTGCATTATTTTTCGGCATAATTGCGGCAAATATTTAAAAATGAAAATATTTACGAATATAAAAATACGGACGCAATACAGCACACGCGGTTGCTATTATGAGCGTCGTAACGCGTGTATTACACAGACGTACTAACATACACACAAACATTCGTAGGACGCTTGGTCTAAGCAAGTATTAGGTAGTGTAGTATAGCTATACATAATGCCATAATGCCAAACATACATACGTATGACGCTTGAACTAACACTAAAGCAAGTATTAGGCAGTGTAGTATACATACTACAATACTCACTCTACTAGCGTGGCTCAGCAGTACGCAGCCACACACATATACGTATATCAACATATAACGCTTCGTAGCCAAGAGTGGGGAGGCTACGAAGCACCGCACAAAGAGGAGACGGAGAAAAAATAATAATAAATAAAAGTAATATATAAACCAAATAATTCGTATATATACGTATGTATGAATTTAAATATGTTTGAAAAATAAAAAAAAAAAATATACATATATATGTATACAAAAGCGTACTTATGTAAACATATGTATATGCATGCACACTTGCTGGCCGAAAATGTACATACATACATACATATACATATGTGTGTAAGCATGCGTTTTCAAGGCCAAGTTTGCACGCGTTTTCAAGGCCAAGTGTGCACAAACATATAAATACATATGTATGTACATATGCATATATATGTACATTGTACATAAATACATATATCATCTGTACCTTTATATGTATGTATATTTTGTATAATAATTGCCTGCAGTACCAAATGTCCCCGGTCGACAATGTCGCCGCATCGGTCGACTATACCGGCGTCGCACAGTTGGGCCTCTGCTCGGATAGCATTGCAAAAATACGTTTTTTCATGATCGCGTTTGGCAAAAATGATATATGCAATCGAGAGGAAATACTTCAGAGATTATGAATCCGAAAAATTTTTGAAATCGGTTGAGATTCATGGGTGCTAGAGGCGCCCAAAGTTGAGACATTTTTAGTGAAAAGGAAAAAATGATAATTTTTAAAAAAAGTCGCAACTTTAAAACTGAATATTGGGCGATTTCAACAATCGATCTTGGATTTTTTGGTTTTATCTGAAAAGTATGTTCTTTGTTATGTTTCATAAATTTTAATAATTACTTAAATAGTTATTGAACTAGAAGCGTTTAAAAAATACTCTAAATATTGGCGTTTTTTTTACCTTTGGTGGAATACAACTAACAAGTATCACCTAGTATCACTACCGGACTACATACACTAGGTAGGTGAAATATTTACCTATCAGATGTATATAGTCCCAATATGCAGAGAGGTGCGACAGCGATGCGTAAGCCATAAAACTACGGCAACCTCGCCTAAAAAATGCGCTGCAGGTATAGGGAAGAAGAAGAGCGCATGCGTATTGGCCTGCAGCTTCTTTGTATTTAAATGATAACATTGCATAATGCTGTTTTTCAAATACTACCTGTTTACATATATGCCTTTCTACAATGAAAAATTGCTAATTACCTGCTTTGGAAAAAATGACAAGACAGGTAAATGTTATTTAAGTTGATGAAAAGTTTGTCCTATTTGTGGGTTGGTCGTTTTTATTTCCGTTTACCTAATTGGATGTAAATATTAAGTTGTTTACCTATTTAATACAAAAAGGGTAATACCGATTTTTCGTTCTACCTAGTTAATTCAAAAAATATAACAAAAAGAACTAATTATTCCTCTCGTTTACGACAGTTTATTTTTAACTTCATAAGTGGAAACAATTTAACTCAGGACTGAATAGTATTTGTCAATATAATTCAAGACAGTTTTATTTATTTGTGCAAAAATGTGGTTAAAGAATGAAAGAATTTTGAAAGTTTTCCACGAGTGTGAGTCATTTAAGTAAATGATTTTGAAATGGGATTTCTAAACGAGATGAGCGTTTCATTCGAAAACGCTAATAAGGAGCTTAAGGTAAAAATTAAATATACACAATATATCGGCAAAAATCAGGCAAATTTCGTGAAAAAAATGAAGTTTGGCTTGGGAAGTATCGTGAGGATATTGAGAGCAGGAAGGAGATTATACAACCTGAATTCTCTCGGAAGCTGGGACTGAAAGTTGACTGCCCAAAGTACGGATACGGATACGGATGATGGAAATACTTCAAGGAGATTTTTTGAAAATGATGAAGTGACATCTTTTATAACAGGTGTTAGTCAAGATCATTGAAAGGTTGGCTGTTATCTTGAATGTTATAAATGGCAAGGAAATGGTAATTGGTGAAAAATTTGCCGAATATACTTCAAAGACTGCTCAACTTTTGACTGAATTGTATCCGCAAAAAAAACTTACGCCAACGGTACATAGGATTTTGGCTCACGGAAAGGATTTAATAGAATATCAGTGTTTACCAATTGGAGAGCTATCCGAAGAAGCACAGGAATGTAAAAACAAGGACTACAATAGGTTCAGATATATGTACTAATACATTAAAAACTTCTCATCTTACAATTAGACAAAATGACGACCTTTTTAACATGCTAGCAGCCTCTTCGGACCCACTTATTGCATCTGAGACACGTGCGATCACGAAAGGAAATAGCAACTATAGTCCCGAAATGTTGAGTTTATTAGATATTGATGTAAATATTGAAAATTATTTTGAAGAAAATCATTACATAGTCGTCTAAAACAATGATAAATTCCATTTGTGATTGAAAAAACCGGGTTTCGATCCATTTTTATAGGAAAAACATGCTTGGAAATATTTTCTGACTTTGACCTTGAATATTACAGCACCACGAACACCCAGCACTTTTGACAAACATTCATTTTGAAGCTTAAGGTATTCTTTATAATATACTTTTTTTTTTGAAATCGCTTTATTGGTTTAGACGCTATGATTTTTGCAATACTAAATGCCAGAAGGCCCCACTGTGCGTCGGCAGAATTAAATTCTGCCGGCGTCGACAAGCAAAGACCAGCCGACGGTGCCCGAACTATCCAATATCGTCGCCGAAACACTTCGGCTACCGAAAAGAATTGAGCAAACACAAATAAGGAACGCTATATAACTCTGTTCTATCTCATTCTCTCGCAGGCTATATACTATAAGATCTATATGTATGTCTCTTTTTAGTGTCGCTTTTTTCGTTTCATCGAGTCTCAAATCACTCCCAACGATTCTAAAGTTTTCACTTCAAAAAGAAGAATCGGCCTCCGATTAGCCTGCTACCTGCCTCTGTGTTCCTTCCGGCTCGTCTGCACCTGTTGGCGAGTCAAAAAACTAATTTCGTCCCTAAATCTGGCCTATCAGAACGTACAGGGACTAAAGTCTAAACTCTCTAGACTCTATGTAGATAGTTTAGCTTTTGACTTTAATATTCTTGCCTTTACTGAGACTTGGCTGAAGCCTGATATTGCCGATGCTTCAATTCTCCCCTCAAAATATTTAATATATAGACATGATCGGACTATCCGTAATGGTGGTGGTGTTTTGATCGCTGTTGATTCGGCGTTCTCTTCTGAAAATGTACAGTCTTCCAATCAGGAGATTGAATTTGTTTGTGTTAAAATATCTCTTAATATCTCTGACAAAGACTTGTTCGTAGTTCTGGGAGATTTTAATTTACCTGAGATTGCCTGGACCCTCTCATATGATTCCCTATTACTGTTGCTCTCCTCGTCACACTGTTTCATAGATGGTCTGTTTGAGTTATCCCTAACTCAAATAAATCCTGTCCGGAATAGTCGGAACAGATCACTAGATCTGGTATTTGTGTTGGATTCTTCCAACTGTGATATTTCCAGGACTGATCCCTTAGTTATCCCTGAAGACAACTTTCATCCAACTCTGGATGTAACCATTGACCTTCCTTTTGGGTTTATGCCTCGATATAATAATTCGATGCCTCCAACCCGATGTTTTGGCAAGACAAACTTTACTAAACTTAAATGAAGTAAGTAAGTCGTCTCGCCGACTTAGGTATACCATACACCAGTAAAACAAATATTTCAAATTTGTAATAAAAAATGCATTTTGCCTATTTCAAAAAAATTCTGTTCACATGCTTTTTACAAGCATATCTTAGTATCTCACTGACTCATGCATCTGAGCACCCTAGCGCCACCACCCGCCAACGCCCAACTCCGGCCTTATGGAAAAACGTTTATATGCATAACTTGGCTATTTTTTGTCCGATTTTGCTGGGTATTAGTATCAAATTCAAGTGTCCCAATTTGATTCCACAAGGTAAAAAATTACGGGAGATAATCGAGTTTTTCAAATTTTGGGGGCGGAAAGGGGCGTGGCAAAATCTTTATAAATACAAAATGTGCGCATTTACTAAGCAAATATACATGCCAAATACTGTGTCTCTAGCTACAATAGTTTTTGAAATAAACTTTTTTTTGAATTGCGGGGGCAGAAAGGGACGTGGCAAAATCTTTATAATTACAAAATGAGCGCATTTACTAAGCAAATATACATGCCAAATACTGTGTCTCTAGCTACAATAGTTTTTGAAATAAACTTTTTTTTGAATTGCGGGGGCAGAAAGGGACGTGGCAAAATCTTTATAATTACAAAATGAGCGCATTTACTAAGCAAATATACATACCAAATATGGTCTCTCTAGCTGCAATAGTTTTTGAGATAAACGTTTTTTTTGAATTGCGTGGGCGGAAAGGGGCGTGGCAAAATTTTGAAATAAACTCGATCACTCTACATACTACATGAGCCTACATACCAAATTTGGTGGCTCTATCTCTTATAGTCTCTGAGATCTAGGCGTTCATACGGACGGACAGACGGACGGACGGACGGACGGACAGACGGACATGGCTATATCGACTCGGCTGTTGATACTGATCAAGAATATATATACTTTATGGGGTCGGAAAAGCTTCCTTCTGCCTGTTACATACATTTTGACGACTTTAATATGCCTGTATATCTGTATATCTGTATACTTGCACGGATATGGACTCTGCCATTTCTGTCTTCTATAAAACTATTGAGTCGTTCTTTGATGTTTGTGTCCCGCGTGTGACTCAAGGATGGTCTGATAAACCTCCTTGGTTCTCACGTGAGTTATGTAACTTGAAGAACGTAAAATCGAGATGCTATATAAAATTTAAGAAATCCGGTAAAGCATCGGATTTTTCCCTATACGTAGTTGCTCGATCAAATTTGATGGTGCTGAATTCACAATGCTATAAGGATTATCTTCAGAGTTGTAAACTTAGGTTTTCTCGCAATCCTAAGCAGTTTTATAAATTCGTCAATGGAAAACGTAAGACATCAGTGCAACCGTCTTACTTGTCTTTCGAAAAGTAAGTTAGTTCGATTTATCAAGCAAATCCTCCTTATCCTTATCACTTGCAATCGTCTAATTGCATTTTAGACCCTGTGTTTGAAGAAAGTTCGGTTCTTAGCGTGCCTAGTTCCGTTAAACCAATATATGGACCTGGCCCTGATGGAATACCAGGCAGTGTATTAAGGCTTTGCGCAGAGGCCCTATGTAAGCCAATACTTAAGTTGTTTACACTTCACTTTACCTTCCCGTCCATCTGGAAGGAATCATATATTATTCCTCTTCATAAAAAGGGGCAAAAGTGCGAAGCCTCCAATTATAGCCTCCAATTAAATTGTCTGCCATAATAACTCAAAAAAAAATTATTCCTCTTCGATTTATCAAGCAAATCCTCCTTATCCTCATCACCTGCAATCGTCTTATTGTATTTCGTCATCCCAACATGGGTTTAAAAAACGTAGATCGACAACTACTAACCTATTAGAATTTACATCTCACTCAATCAAAGAGTTTAAGACTGCCGCGCAAACTGATGTCATTTATACTGACTTCAGCAAGGCCTTAATAACACTCTACTTTTATATAAGTTAAATGCACTTGGCATCCCCAGCATTTTGCTAGATTGGATTCTTCAATATCCTTTTAAGCGTACACAAAACTCCGCTTTAAGTCTTCATTTTCTAAGACCATCCAAGTGATTTCTGGAGTAGTAGTGTCACATTTAAGGACATATCGTCCTCTTGTCTGCTTCAATCGGATCTTAATGATCTTCACAGTTGGTGTGAAACCAACCTATTATAGTTATGCACTCTGTGATGCACTCCATACTTAGCAACTTATTATCGTAACGACACTGCCTTAGAGCGGTTAGATGTTATCAATAAATTGGGTGTTCTCAGGGACCATAAATTAACTTGTAAACTTAGTAAAGCTATGAATGTTCTTGGGTTTGTGAAACGATGGTCAAAAGAGTTTGACGATCCGTACACAACCAAATTTCTGTATACTTCATTAATCCCTCCTATCTTAGAGTACGGATCTTACATATGGTCACCTCAATATGAGACGCACCAAAGTAAAATTGAATCTGTTCAAAAGCAATTTCTGCTATTTGCTCTTCGCGGTCTAAATTGGGATCGCAATGTCAATTTGCCATCATACTCCAGTAGGCTTCTTTTAATCAATCTTCCTTCATTAATTAATCGTAGAGTAATGCTTGGTGCTATCTTTATTCATAAACTTTTAATAGGTGAAATAGACTCTCCTGAGCTATTGAACCAGTTAAACCTATCTGTACCCCGTAGACCTAATAGAAATTTTATTCCTCTATCCTTAAAACATTGTAGTTCTAACTATTGTTTGCATCAATCTTTTCGAGTCCTATGTTCTGATTACAATCTTCTGTATCCCGAAAATCTCTATTTTAGCACATTTAGCTCGTAATTAGCTGTAGTTAATCATTAATTGTTTGTCCGTTATACTTGTATTTGTCCACGCGATTGTGCCGTCCGATATACGGCTGCGCCTCACGATCGGTCGGGCGGGAGGTGGACAGCGCTCTGCTTGGGCTCGAAACAGGCTATGTCCTGGTGTCGTATGGGCCACTTGAACGTACTTCGCATTGTACGCGTCAACGTCCAGACAATATTTCTGAAAATGTGCGTCTTTTGTTTAGTCCAAAATGGTACTAATTTTATTATATGTACATATGCAGATTAATGGTAGTTTTATTATAATAAGTTTACAAATAGTTTTAGATTAATTTGACTGACAACTTAACTCCGAACGACAACTGACGACTTCTGCTACTGACTCTTTTTTTTTAACATCATGGCAACCTCCGACCCAAAGCCTGCCACATCCTTAGGGATGCCACACAGTTGGTATATGTGTTATTGCCACCTTACATTCGGTCATCCTGATCCTCGTCGACTGACCCAGACGACAATAGTTCAATAGTCTGAACTTGTTGACGTTGTTGTGGGACCTTCTACCTGAGCAGCTTTTCTCATAACGTATCGGCTGTTCCGCTTGATGTTAACGACTTCATATGGTCCAAGTTGTCGCAAGAATTGAAGTCAGCGATATTTATACTCCAATCGAATTCTCGACTTAAGTCAGTTTTTTCAAAGGCTTGAATAGCCAGCCCGTGTTTTTAATCAGCCAACTCAAAGTGGCACCGAGCCAAAATATCTATGAATCAATTTCAATAGATACTTTTAAATATATATGGCCAATAAATTATTTAAATCATTACGAGTAGCACTACTCCAGCCTGTGATCCAATTTAAACAAAAACCAGAGGGCCGGGGCTAATTCTTTCCTTACCCATAACCATCAAAGTGTAAAAACGTTTTATCCAAAAAGTGTAGTGTTTGCGAAAGAGCGGCCTTCAATCTTAACATAGGATATAACGAACTTTTTGATGAAAGTCACTGTTTTCCACCGACCCCTGGGCCAAATCTGGGGGATAACCGCTTCGCCAGTCTTAACGTTATCCCCAAAGCCAACAAGAAAAAAGCTTATCGCAGTTTTATTGAAGAATATCCCGATCTACCCGCACCAGCGCAACAAAACCCCAAATAATTATTTCTTTTAGTTTCTCATGTTTCGCTGTTCACTCAATTTAATAAGCAGAGACGTTATATCAATCTCCACAATTTGCGATGGCAACCTTCTCATGCTAGTTGTTCACGCCACCGGGTGAACAGCAGAGAGTGAGGGGTAGGGTTTTTTCCAAAAACCGAATTCGGTCATACTGAGGAAGGTGACGAAGGGTTCTGGAGTAAATCGCCATATTCCATCCAGTACGAGCATCTAACCCGAACACCCGTTCTTTCACTGTGCTTTTTTTCCGATATTGTATTTTTCCAACCCGAAACATTTGCGTGTGTGTCGGGACATTTTGAAAAGAAACTAAATAAACCGAAATTAATTATAAACGAAGGTTTGCGCGCGTTTCAATTTCATTCCTCACTCACCAGACCCCTGAAGAAATTGGCACCCGCCAAACACTTGTGACCTATTTGGATCCTTCCGCCCCGCTACGAACACTAGTAAATTCTAAGCAAGTTGCTGAAAAGTTCATTAAGGTCAAACAGCTCTCTAAAATCTGTGAGATGACATGCAAAGTTCACGATTGCCTGTGAATGGGACAATTTTGGCTCCCTACCTTAATGAAATACTAGAAAACGAAATGGTACACAAATTGAAATCGCAAAATGTATAGTCTGCAAAATTCCATTCTTGTGACATCCGGTGTACCTTAAGGTAGTCATCTTGGCCCTCTGCTTTTCAATTAATTAATTAACGCACGCATTACTCATTCGCGTGTGCTTGTGTATGCTGACGATGTCAAGCATTGTCTTACTTATAAAGAAACAGATTCATTTGGTCGGCTATAAGCTGATCTTATAAACATTCAATCCTGGTGCCAGTTTAATCTATTAGATCTTAACACTACCAAATGTAAGGTAATGACTTTGCATCGTAACTCTCCTCAACTGGTCACTTATTTTCTAAACAATAGGCCTTTAGAACTTCTAAATAACATGGACGATTTGGGCGTACTATGGAGCATAAAATTAATTTTAACTGGCTTTCCTAATGTCGTGGGGGCCACTTGAACGTACTGTGCATAGTATCCTCAATGTCCGCTATTAAGCTATGTTAAACTGAGAGATATAAATTTTTATGACAACCGCTTTTAAAGTAATGAAGTTATGGATAAAAGTGACTGTTTTCGACCGATTGATCCTATGGAAGCTATATGGTGTAGTTATCCAATCTTTATCAAATTCGGCACAGTCATTAACAGATATAAAAAGAAGTGTTCAATATGAAAGCAATCGTATCAAAAGTATCGAAGTTATTGGCAAAGGTCACTGTTTTCGACCGATCGACACTGTGCCAGCGAGCCGATTTTTCGACGAAAATTAAAGTTTTACGGCTTAGTTCTTAAAATTTGTTGCATATGATAGTGTAGATGCACATTAAAATATATCAAAGTTTCAGAGCGACCTGACAATGCCTTTCGTAGCCGCCATATAAGATAGGTTTCTTTTAATTAATTCCCGTACAAGTACAATTAATAATACTAGCACTGTCTAATTCACCAAAATGTTTTTTATTAATTTTTTAACACATAAACTTAATAAGTAAAAAAAAAATGCATTCAAACTGACTATAATTAAGTATTTTACATTTGAATATTAAAGAAGCTAACTTCAGCTATGCCAAAGTTTTTGTACCCTTGCAGTCCTTGGCAATAATTTTTTTACATTTTGAAATTTGTTTCCCTGCAACTCAATTCATCAACACACAAACAAAATATCATTTCTTCCATCATTCCTTAAGCAAAGCACAACACGCATACACATACAGTTCGTGTAGGCAGCAAGCACCTGCAACTCAATTCATCAACACACAAACAAAATATCATTTCTTTTATCATACCCTAAGCAAAGCACAACACGCATACACATACAGTTCGTGTAGGCAGCAAGCAGCGCTGCCGGCAGCGCTTGAACCGATTTGTATTGACTGTAACTTGTGTTCTATTTATCCGATCAGATTCAAATTTTGGGATCTGAGATTTTATATCCAATACTATCGTATTGGTAAATTTCATGGGGATACTTCAATTATTGCAAAAATGATTCTTCTAGAGCTATATGATATAGTAGTCCGATCCTGACAATTTTCATACTTTATCATCTCCGAGCTAAAAGTAGTTCAAATATCAAATTTCATTCTGATAGCTCTTAAGATGTCAGCGTGAAGTTGATTTGCACAGACGGACGGACGGACAGACGGACAAGGCTATATCGACTCAGCTTCTCATGCTGATCAAGAATATATATACTTTATGGGGTCGGAAACGTCTCCTTCTGTGCGTTACAAACATCTGACCAATTTTAAAATCCCCTTTGCAAGGGTATAAAAAATTGCTACGCCCACCTCCGCCCACGCAATTCAAACAAAACCGATTTTCTTAAAGACCATAATAGCTAGAGACACCATACTTGGTATGTATATTTGCTTAGTAAATGCGCACATTTTGTGTGTGTAAAGATTTTGCCAATCAAATCTGAATTTTATACTTGAATTTTATACTAATAGCTAGCAAAATGCTTAATTTGATAAAAATCGGAATAAAAACAGCCAAGTTATATATTGTCACTCATCGAAGTCGGTCGTGTTCTTTTAGCGCTCTCGCTTAACTACTGTCTTTCGTTCTTTCGTGAAGTTAATTTTTAATATTCAATTTAAATTCATTGCCTTTACCAATTTTTAATAAACGCTATTCTCATCGCGAAGTTTGATTAAATTTATTAACATTTACTTTTATCAATATCAAAACTTTAACATACGCAAATATAATTTTGTTGTTGCGCTGCTTAGTTTCTGATTTCGTTCTATTATTTGCTCCCACCCGCGTTCTCAATTTACAGCTCATAGTTTGTTTTTGTTTGTGTGGTGTTGGTGCTCTCTATTCTTCTGCTTTCTCTTTTGATCGCGCTCGCGGCCGTTAACTTCGCGCTTGTGACAAGTATTTGTTGTTGTGTGTTGTAATACAAAAAACAAAAAAATATATTCTCTTTTTTTCTTCTCTTTCTAATTTGTATATTGCAGTTAGCTTTTGCTTTGGTTTGTATACGGCTCTCTTAACTTAACATTTTTCCCTTTTTATTTACATATTGATTTATAATTTCTTTGTGATAAATCAATTATTTAATAATGTCTGTCTGTTGCAAATATAATTGCAATAATCCCAGCAAGACCAGTGAAGACTTTCTTTACTGTTGGCTGTGTGACAATATAATGCACTTTAAATGTGCTGGTTACACAGTCAAGGTGCGGGATAGTATTGCACAGGGTGGCGGCCTTAAATGGGGCTGTGATTCGTGTCGTGGCTTGGAGCTCGAGATGCGAAGTTTTATGAAATGGACTGGGAATGCGTTTAAAAGCTGGCGTCAGCTGGCGTTCATAAGCTCCAAGAAGAGCTTTTGGCGATGGAGGTTCAATTCAGAAGTTCTAAACTTTTGATTGAATCTTCGACCCGAAAGAGGGCCAGGTTTCAGGGCGCGTCCCTCAGTACGTCGGCACATCGTTCTCTACTAGTTCCAGCTTCCGACAATGACCCTATGTCACCAAATGCACAGCAGCTGATATCGTTTAGGAGTCCGGCTTTGGAAGGTGTGGAGTCTCTTCCCATTTCCCCTGGAGACAGTATCCCACCTACTAACACGATATCGGTTGTAGTTTCCGAACCGTCCGGGCAAACATCCGTTTCCAGGAATATTGCCAATAAAGTAGTTACAAGAGAAGCTAGTAAAGTATTGGCTGCTTCAGCTGCTGCTGCATCTGCTGCTGCTGCTACTGCTGTGCCTGACACTTCTAGTTCCCTTGTTGTAGTTCCACCCAAAGAGTAAATTTTTATTTCGCGGCTTGATCCCAATACTACTTCCAGGGCAAAGTTCAAGCACCAAACATTGCTGTGGAAAAGTTCCGTTTTTCATATACTCTGGACATTTCGTCGTTTAAAATAAGTGTCTCCCCAGATTTTTTTGGCCAAATTTGTCATAAAGATTTTTGGCCGGAACACCTTATTGTAAAAGAGTATACAATAAAAAAGAAGAATCGGCCTCCGATTAGCCTGCTACCTGCCTCTGTGTTCCTTCCGGCTCGTCTGCACCCATTGGCGAGTCAAAAAACTAATTTCGTCCCTAACTCTGGCCTATCAGAACGTACGGGGACTAAAGTCTAAACTCTCTAGACTCTATGTAGATAGTTTAGCTTTTGACTTTCATATTCTTGCCTTTACTGAGACTTGGCTGAAGCCTGATATTGCCGTTGCTTCCATTCTCCCCTCAAAATATTTAATATATAGACATGATCGGACTATCCGTAATGGTGGTGGTGTTTTGATCGCTGTTGATTCGGCGTTCTCGTCTGAAATTGTACAGACTTCCAATCAGGAGATTGAATTTGTTTGTGTTAAAATTTCTCTTAATTCTTTTTCTGCCTATATTACTTGTTCGTATATTCCACTACAGTCCGACTTGGCAGTATACATTCGCCATTTGGAAGCTATTCAACTTGTTTCCTCATATCTCTCTGACAAAGACTTGTTCGTTGTTCTGGGAGATTTTAATTTACCTGAGATTGCCTGGACCCTCTCATATGATTCTTTATAAATGTTGCCCTCCTCGTCACATTGTTTCATAGATGGTCTGTTTGAGTTGTCCCTAACTCAAATAGGTCCTGTCCGGAATAGTCGGAACATATCACTAGATCTGGTATTTGTGTTGGATTCTTCCAACTGCGATATTTCCAGGACTGATCCCTTAGTTATCCCTGAAGACAACTTTCATCCAACTCTGGATGTAACCATTTACCTTTCTTTAGGGGTTATGCCTCGATATAATAACTCGATGCCTCCAACCCGATGTTTTCGCAAGACAAACATTACTAAACTTAAAAAACTCTTGTTAACTAATGATTGGACATATCTGTATACTTGCACGGATATGGACTCTGCCATTTCTGTCTTCTATAAAACTATTGAGTCGTTCTTTGATGTTTGTGTCCCGCGTGTGACTTAAGGATGGTCTGATAAACCTCCTTGGTTCTCACGTGAGTATGAAGAACGTAAAATCGAGATGCTATATAAAATTTAAGAAATCCGGTAAAGCATCGGATTTTTCCCTATACGTAGTTGCTCGATCAAATTTGATGGTGCTGAATTCACAATGCTATAAGGATTATCTTCAGAGTTGTAAACTTAGGTTTTCTCGCAATCCTAAGCAGTTTTATAAATTCGTCAATGGAAAACGTAAGACATCAGTGCAACCGTCTTACTTGTCTTTCGAAAAGTAAGTTAGTTCGATTTATCAAGCAAATCCTCCTTATCCTTATCACTTGCAATCGTCTAATTGCATTTTAGACCCTGTGTTTGAAGAAAGTTCGGTTCTTAGCGTGCCTAGTTCCGTTAAACCAATATATGGACCTGGCCCTGATGGAATACCAGGCAGTGTATTAAGGCTTTGCGCAGAGGCCCTATGTAAGCCAATACTTAAGTTGTTTACACTTCACTTTACCTTCCCGTCCATCTAGAAGGAATCATATATTATTCCTCTTCATAAAAAGGGGCAAAAGTGCGAAGCCTCCAATTATAGCCTCCAAATAAATTGTCTGCCATAATAACTCAAAAACAACTTATTCCTCTTCGATTTATCAAGCAAATCCTCCTTAACCTGTTTGAAATATCTTAGAATGTTTATTGATTAAGTGATATTGATATTACATAGATATATATCGCAAGTTTATAACGCGTGTGCTTGCTGCGAACGACCGGCTGGACTGCCATTCGGGCGTCAAGAATAGAGTTGCCAGATGGCTTACGTATGATAGGGCTGCATACACAACACCCCTTAACACCCAGATGACTCATAGAATTGAGTGGGTCGTCTCATGCGAGCAGAACGTCGTAGCATCGGTGAGGCATGCAATGACTGTGGATCATCTTGAATAGGACTCTCTGGCCTAGAGTGGTTACTGGAAACAGGATCTTCCGTGTTGTCATCAGTTGCTGATGGTACCTGATGTGATATGTTTACATCTATTTGTTCAACTCGGCTTCGAATTTGGTTATAATGACGCTTCATGATGCGATTGTCTGTCAAACGAACTTTGTAAGACACTGGTCCTGTTTGCTCGGATATGTTGGCTTCTATCCATTTTGGGCCCGGTGCATAGTTTCGTACCCAAACGGATTTGCCTGTATCAAAACATTTCGATTGATTAATAAATGGCTCTGCTCCATTAGAAATTTCTTGTGGCTGTAGTTTATCAAAGTAGGACTTTAACTCCCGATTCAACAACAGCTGAGCTGGCGAGCGATTTGTCGTTGCATGTGGAGTTATGTGTTGATGAAACAAAAATCGAGCAGGGCTTAGATCCATATTATTGTTCGGAGATAGATTTTTAAGGTAGTTTTTGGTGTCTGCACCATTCGCTCTGCTTGGCCGTTTGTTGCTGGGTGAAACGGTGCTGATCTAATGTGTCGAATTAGATTGTTGTGGAGGAACGCCTTGAACTCCTCGGAGGTAAATGCTGTGCCATTGTCTGACACTAACTGATCTGGTAACCCATGCGTAGCGAACAGTTGCCTGAGAACTTTGATTGTAGCTGCTGTAGAAGTGGAGCTAACAACCGCAACCTCTAGCCATTTTGAGTAAGAATCAACGACCAGAAGAAAGGTTTTTCCTTGAAAAGGTCCTGCAATGTCGATGTGTAGACGGGACCACGGCCGCTTGGCTGACTCCCAATGATGCACCGGTGCCTCTGAATGATCGTTACGATTCTGCTGGCATGAAATACATTTCTTAACAATGAGCTCAATCTCTGCGTCAATGTTTGGCCACCAAACATAGCTACGCGCTAACGCCTTCATTTTTACAATGCCTGGATGAGCGGCATGTAGAGCAGCTAAAATTGTTGCTCTGGATTTCGGTGGAACTACGGCGCGATTTCCCCAAATCAAAACTCCTTTATTTGTAGATAGCTGTTCCCGACGGCAATAGTATGGATATGCAATATCTGATTGCTCCAATTTTATGTCAGGCCATCCCCTTAACACCCAGTTTGATACTTTCGCCAATAAGGGGTCCTTCGATGTTTGAGCGGCAATCGCCTCAGCACTTATGATTGGCGTTGCTGCTAATTCGATCATAAGCACATCGTCTGTGCTCACAGCGTCCGATGCTGCTGACAGTGGACAACGACTTAGAAAATCCGCATTGCCCATTTTTAATCCGGAGCGGTGTACTAGCTCGAAAGTATATGCTGACAGGAACAAAGATCGACGTAGCATCTGATTTGAAATAATGTTTGTGATTGCTTTCGATGTGGTAAAAATACCCAGCAGAGGTCGATGATCGGTGATTAGTGTGAAAGTACGACCGTAGACATAGTTGTGGAACTTCTTTACTCCTGCTACCAAGGCAATAGCTTCTCGATCAATCTGAGCATAATTTCGCTCAGCTTTGGATAAGGTACGGGAGTAAAAAGCGATGGGTTTCTCCGCTCCATTCGGCATTTTGTGACTTAAAACTGCACCGAGTCCATATGGTGACGCATCACAAGCTAGAACTAGTGGCAATGAACCATCATAATGCACTAGTACGTCGTCTGACCCAATGAGTTCCTTAAGTGTAGATAAAGCCTTCTCACACTGTTTGCCCCACCTCCAAGTTGCATTTTTATCCAATAGACGATGTAAGGGTTCTGCCACTGTTGCTTTATGTGGCAAAAATGAGTGATAAAAATTTAGTAGTCCTAAGAAAGCCTGCAGCTGCTTTTTATCCTTAGGTGCTGGTGCGTCTTTGATTGCCGAGACTTTATCGGCATATGGTCTTATACCAGTTGAGTCAATTTTGAACCCTAAAAACTCAACGAATGGTACTCCGAATTGGCATTTGTCCTTGCGTAGTCGCAGTCCGGCTTTATCAAAACGTATAAACAGTTCCTGTAATCTAGTTGCCAATTCCGTTTCCGTTTTTCCCATTATTACAATGTCATCAAAATATGGTAAGACTCCGGAAATATTCTGTACCACATTCTCAATACAGCTTTGAAAAATGCCTGGTGCAGATGAAATGCCGAATTGTAATCGAGTAACTTTGAATGCACCCTTATGTGTACTGATTGTTTGCAGCAAAGACGAGTTTTCGTCGACTACTAACTGCTGATAAGCTTGAGCCAGATCAATTTTGGCAAAAATTGATCCACCTTCGATAGATGCCAGCAACGTGTTGATCGCCGGTATTTGATGGCAGTGCGGCTTAACCGCTTTGTTTAAAGTTGATTTATAGTCGCCGCAAATACTAATTGAACCGTCCTTCTTGATAACTGGTACAATAGGAGTGGCCCAATCTGAATACTCCACAGGTTTAAGAATCCCTTGCTTGCATAGGCGATCCAGCTCCTCTTCGACTAGTCCCTTTAGAGCATATGGAATTCGGCGTGGAGGTAGTCGCACTGGTGGCACTGTTGCGTCAATGTTTAATATGACTGGCGGACCAGTGTAACAACCAAGTTCTGTTGAGAATAAGTGTTCGAACTTATTCAGAATGCATGCGATCTGTACGTCACTGCCCACTGAATGTATGCCCTTGATACTGATGCCTAGTGGGTCAAACCAGTTGCAACCCAGAAGGTCGCTACAACCGCTTTTAGTGACGATGACTGGTAGATTATCAATATTACGACCGTTGTAATGAATTGATACATCAAAAACTCCTAGTATCTGGATTGGGTTGTGTTGGTAGTCACTAAACCCCGGATCGTAGTTGTAAACCTTAGGCTTGTTTGTTGGCCAGATACGATCATAAGTCCGCAACGTCATCATAGTTACGTCAGATCCAGAATCCACTTCAAAAGTACACGATTTTCCATTAATCTGTACCGTGATACGTTTCTTCAGGCTCACCAGATTAGATATGAGGTTTACCGATTTTCCGCGTGAATTTTTGCCCTTTACTGGATGAACATCGTTCGACGATTCATTATTCCGGCAGACACGCTTAAGATGGCCCTTCCGGCCACAGCCGTGACATATTGCTTCACGATAAGGGCATTGCTGCCGGCCGTGTGGACCGGCACAACCCGCACATTGTTGTCCTTTTCCTTTATGTGGTTGTTGAGGGCGCTGTGATTTGATGCTGTGGATAGTCTCATTAGGCTGTCTGATAGCCTTTGCACTCGCTGCTGCAGCTTCACTAGTAGTTGCTCTCTCCAAAACTTTCTGCACTGTCAATTCAGTGTCTGCAAGAAAACTTCTCTGTAAGCTTTCATCCCTCATGCCGCATACAAAACGATCACGCAGCATTCTGTCCAACGCTGCTCCAAAATTGCAACCCACTGCCAATGCCCGCAGCGCTGCGAGATAGTTTCCGACGGTCTCGTCCGGATGTTGATCACGTTTATGAAAATGATAAAATGCAGCGATTTCCGATGGACGTGGACAAAGATGATCAGTTAGCATCTTCTCAATTTGGTCTAACGGTAATGTACTGACCTGGTTTGGAAACGCCAATGATGTCAAAAGATCGTAGACTGGTGCTCCGACCAATGTGAGGAAAGATGCTTTTTTGCGACCCTCGTCTTTGACATCATTGGCAAGCAGGAACAATTTAAATCGCTCCAAATATGAGCTCCATTTATTTGGCTGCCCCAAATCACACGGTTCCAAACTTCCAACTGTCGTCATAATTGGGTTTCGTTGAGTATATTTAGCACTCGTAGAATCAATTACTTCCTTCTTTTCCTCAAAAACGCCGGCCAATCTAATCTTTCCAAATTCACCAGCAAGCGACTCTGCCATGCAAATGTGTGTGTAAACGTTTGCAAAATTTCACCACAGCATGTATATGTAAACGTATATGTATGCTTTTGTGCGTGACAATTTTTTGATATTTTGAGTCAATAATTCCAAGTTTATTTCGGATGATAATTAGCATCCCATCCTCGTCGCCAGTTTGAAATATCTAAGAATGTTGCCAGATGGCTTACGTATGATAGGGCTGCATACACAACAACCTGCAATCGTCCAATTGCATTTTAGACCTTGTGTTTCATAAAAGTTCGGTTCTTAGCGCGCGCAGCATTTTTGTAGCTCAATCATTTCGTCATCCCAACATGGGTTTAAAAAACGTAGATCGACAACTACTAACCTATTAGAATTTACATCTCACTCAATCAAAGAGTTCAAGACTGCCGCGCAAACTGATGTCATTTATACTGACTTCAGCAAGGCCTTTGACTCTGTTAATAACACTGCTTTTATATAAGTTAAATGCACTTGGCTTCCCCAGCATTTTGCTAGATTGGATTCTTCAATATCTTTTTAAGCGTACACAAAACTCCGCTTTAAGTCGTCATTTTCTAAGACCATCCAAGTGATTTCTGGAGTAGTAGTGTCACATTTAAGGACATATCGTCTTCTTGTCTGCTTCAATCGGATCTTAATGATCTTGACAGTTGGTGTGAAACCAACCTATTATAGTTATGCACTCTGTGATGCACTCCATACTTAGCAACTTATTATCGTAACGACACTACCTTAGAGCGGTTAGATGTTATCAATAATTTAGGTGTTCTCAGGGACCATAAATTAACTTGTAATCTTCATATTTCTGCTACAGTAGTAAAGCTATGAATGTTCTTGGGTTTGTGAAACGATGCTCAAAAGAGTTTGACGATCCGTACACAACCAAACTTCTGTATACTTCATTAATAAGTCCTATCTTAGAGTACGGATCTTGCATATGGTCACCTCAATATGAGACGCACCAAAGTAAAATTGAATCTGTTCAAAAGCAATTTCTGCTATTTGCTCTTCGCGGTCTAAATTGGGATCGCAATGTCAATTTGCCATCATACTCCAGTAGGATTCTTTTAATCAATCTTCCTTCATTAATTAATCGTAGAGTAATGCTTGGTGCTATCTTTATTCATAAACTTTTAATAGGTGAAATAAACTCTCCTGAGCTATTGAACCAGTTAAACCTATCTGTACCCCGTAGACCTACTAGAAATTTTATTCCTCTATCCTTAAAACATAGTAGTTCTAACTATTATTTGCATGAACCTTTTCGAGTCCTATGTTCTGATTACAATCTTCTGTATCCCGTAATCAGTTCAGAAGCCTCTCTTTCTCTTGTGAAAATCTCTATTTTAGCACATTTAGCTCGTAATTAGCTGTAGTTGATCATATTTTTAATTGTTTGTCCGTTATACTTGTATTTGTCCACGCGATCGTGCCGTCCGATATACGGCTGCGCCTCACGGTCGGTCAGGCGGGAGGTGGACGGCGCTCTGCTTGTGCTCGCGCGAAACAGGATATGTCCTGGTGTCATATGGGCCACTTGAACGTACTTCGCATTGTACGTTTTTCGGTTGGAAAATAAAATAGAAACGCTACGTAGATTTTCAGTTAAAAACATTTTAAGTCTCATAGATGTCAATTTTTTGGTTTTAATTTAATATTCTACATTAAAGGTTTTTAAAGTCCATTAAATTTAACATTAACATTATATATGCAGTATGGGTCGTGGCACGCACTCCTTAGAGAACGAAAGCGAAATTATAAAAATTGCAATGGTTCATTCAATTGCCAAATTAATGAATTGCTCAAAAGTAAAAGGGCTTTCCGCTATTTATTGTGAATACAAGTAAGACAATCGTGGCCGCACCCACGTCTCAACGTCAAAATTCGAACAGATCATCATGCTGGCTGGAAATAAAAACAAATTTCAGTATTTTCAAGTTTCAGTTTTTTCGGTTGATTTTTACCGAAATACTCTTGGAATTCATAGTTCGCATTTGACGAAAAGTTTTCTATTTTCGAGTCGTCACCTGTGTCACTTGCTATTTCATAAATTTCAAGCATTATGCTTTTGACGGTTTCTAAAACATATTTTTTTTCATCAGGCAAAAAACTTAGTTTTAAGTTCGAAATTCAGAAAAGAAAATATTTAAATATTTCACAATTGCGTTCACATATTTCCAAATGAATTTTCGGGTTTAGCGACCTAACCCATACCTGCACTCAACCCGAAATTAGATTTTTCAGGCCATACCCGACAAAAACCGAGCCCACCTCTAATCCAGAGTAGTTTGAATTTTGGGAATGTGTTATGTATGATGAGCTGTAGTATTCGCTGTTGTTTGTGTTACTTATGGTGTATATAGCGTATAAGAAATCCGAGCGTATGCAATATTTTGCGTTTTTGTTTTTAAAAATGTCTATTGCTTCGGCGATTGCAATATTTCGGCAGAGAAAACAGATGAGTAGTGTAGCAAAAGGCTTAATTTAATAGGTGTTGTTTCGTATGTTATGACGAAAATTTAAATTGAGCGGGTTTGGGACCAGTCGGTCGGTTCAATTGTAATTGTTGAATTGTTCAAAAGTAAAAAGGCTTTCCGCTATTTATTGTGAAGACAAGCAAGAAAATCGAGGTCCAAAACGCGTCACAACGTCATGCTAGAAGCGAATAAAAACCCATTCCTTTCATCGGAAAAGCTCAAAAATAAGTTAAATGCATTTATAACCAGGAGAACTATCCGGACAAGATTGAAATTAAACCGGTTAAAGGCACATAGTGCTCGAAAACAACCGTGGTTGAGCAAGAGCAATATAAAAGATAGACCAGATTTTGATAACCAACATGTGCTTCGGACCTATTTGAAAAACTTGCTGTGGTCGGATGAAACAAATGTAAATTTGTTTGGATCTGATGGCAGTGTGTTTGTAAGACATCAAAAAAGTACTGCTTATGATCTAAAACACGCTTTAAAGACCGTTGGGCACTAAGGAAAAAAATTATGTTTTAGGGCTGCTTTTCTTCTTCAAGTGTCGGTCCGTTAGTTTGGATAAAGGATAAAATGAGCGCCATCAGCAAAGTAACTGTCCTTAACAATACTATGCTTTATGACGAAGAAGAATTGCCTTTAAAGTAGACTTGGATAGCTCATGAGTGAGTGAGCTAAAATAAACGGCTTACTGAACTGAGCCTCTAAGCTGGTTTCTTCAATATGGCTCTTTTTGGCTCACTAGCTCATTTTGACTCAGTAATTCAGTTTTGCTAACTAGCTCAGTTTTAAATAGACATTTAAAAATTAAGCATCCAGCAGCAATTAAGACCGTTATACAAATGTAACATATTTTACTGAAGTTCTCACTATCGGATCATGAGCCATCAGCAAGTGAGTCAGAGAGCCAAATGCGTGAGTTGGCTCACTTCGAAGAAAAGACCGAGTGAGCCAGTTCACGTCGATGAGCTACTTTTACCCAAGTATACTTTAAAGTGATAATATTAGCAGAAAAATAATCCCAAACACTCGTCCCAGCTGTTTGCCAGCTCGTTCAAGGAAAATGAAGTTAATGTTTTAAAGCCACCATCCCAGTCCCCGGACTTAAACTTAAAAGAACACCTTTAGGAAATATTAAAGAAGAGAACTGCTGGATATAAAACAGAAAATGATCAAGAATATACGGAAACGATCTAGGCTAAATAGTATTCTACAAAACGAACTATTTGAGACAAGTTATTTGATTCCGTGAAATGTCGTTGCCGCGAAGTCTTGAAAAATAAGGTTGGAACGACTTCATATTAATTCAAATATTTGTTAAAATCAAAAATTGCTATGCGTCTTGAACAACAACACAAAAGAGTTCTTAAACGGAAAATGATTTTCGACTTTCAGATCATCAGCAATGGGCGGTAAATTAGTCACTTAACTCTTCCAATTCCCAATGATTTTAAATTTTGGTGAGTTTATTACACACATAAACGACTGTGTCGAATTTGATCAAGATCGGGTGACTATATCATATAGTTCCCATAGGAACGATCATTCGAAAATAGTGACTTTTGTCAATATGTTTGTTACTTTTGATGCGATTGCTTTCAAATTACACATTTGTTAGATTAATATATCTGTTAATGACTGTGCCGAATTTGATAAAGAGCGGGTGACTATATCATATAGTTCCCATAGGAACTATCGGTGGAAAAGAGTGACTTTGATCAATAACTTCGTTGTTTCCCATGCTAAAATTGTAGGCCATTTTTTCGCAAACGTTAGCCTTTTTATTAGCCCCGTCCCTCTGGAAACAATTTTGTATCAATATATATGTTGAAATATTCGTAGATGCAAATGATTTATCAAAAAGTACCAGCTTTCATCAAAAAGATTGCATTAAAATCCAATCCCTTGTGCTTTCCAATTAGCATCCCTGATATTGTAGGAAATTGACAAGAGAGTGGTTATCAAAAATGTAATTTTTTATACCCTTGCAGAGGGTATTATAAAATTGATCAGATGTTTGTAACGCACAGAAGGAGACGTTTCCGACCCCTTTAAGTATATATATTCTTGATCAGCACGAGAAGCTGAGTCGATATAGCCATGTCCGTCCGTCTGTGCAAATCAACTTCACGCTGGTATCTTAAGAGCTATCGGAATGAAATTTGATATTTGAGCTACTTTTAGCACGGAGCTGATATAGTATGAAAATTGTCAGGATCGGATCACTATATTACATAACTCTAGAACAAACATTTTTGCAAAAATTTGAGTATACCCATGAAATTAACCAATATGACAGATTTGGATATAAAAACTCAGATCCCAAAATTTGAATCTGATAAATAGAACACAAGTCACAGTCAATATAAATCGGTTCAAGCGCTGCCCGCAGCGATGCTTGCTGCCTACTACGTCATCATCAAATCAACAGAGCACGTGCATACACACACATACGCAGCGCTGTATGTGTTTAGTGCGATGCTTTGCTTAGGGAATGATGGAAGAAGAAAAAATTTTGAATGTTTTGTTTGTGTATTGATGAATTCCCACGGACTGCGAGGGTATATAAACTTCGGCATTGCCGAATAACCCATGACCCATAACTAGTATGTGAAGTATTCTCTATCGATTGGATATTTTAATTTTGACAATCGCGTGATTTTTGCACCGATATTTTGAAAGAGGGCCCCCGGTGCAGTGTTCAGAGGATCCCTAGCATTAGACTTTTTGAGTTCGTCCGTTGTAATGACATCGTTACCCAAGTCCATTAGAATGGTGACGTTTCTTGAGACTCAAGTATACAATGATTACGCCTTCTTTGAGCTTACTCGACATTGGCCTGCTAGCTTGCTATCTATTACACTATGCAACAAATTGTAGGTTGTTGAAATCAAACCGAACCAAAAAATTTTTTCTGAATGTAGATTTATTAAATAGCAATGCCCTATTTGGGTTTTCAAAGTTAGCTCAATTTTGTTTTTTTTAGCGAGTTGAAATTGTCCATTTTGGGGGTATTTTTTAGTTTGTCATATGAGCTAAATATGACTTATATATCAAAATTAATTTAAAACAAAAAATATATTTAGAAATATGGCAAATTACAAATGAATTCTTTGTTTTCTTCTGTTGATTCAACATCTGGTGTACATCATATTGAGGGTTCCACACTGGCGAGCAGTATTCTAGAGTAGGGCGAACTAACGAAGTGTATAAAATGTAGGGATCATCAAATTCTTTGGCCCAACGTTTTATGAAGCCAAGAAGACTGCATACTCTGTTGACAATTGAAGATATATGAACATTAAATGAAAGTTTTGGGTCAAACATAACGCCTAAGTCTTTGATTCATGGTACACAATCTAAGAGAACAGACCTAATAGAAAAATGAGCTAGGAACGGCGACAAACGACTGAAAGTCATAAAAGAGCACTTTGTGGCATTAAGGTGTAATTTATTAACGTGACACCAATCACAGAACGCATCGAGATCTGATTGCAAGTACTGTTGAAAAGAAGGATCATTATAGAAATAACAAATCTTGACTTCATCCGCAAACATGAGCACACGTGAATGAGCCAAGGCCAAAGGCAAATCATTTATAAACAGGGTAAATAACAGTGGGCCCAGATGACTGCCTTGGGGAACACCTGAGGTAACTCGAACAGTTTAGATATTGAGGAACGAAAAGACACCTTTTGGATTCTGCCAATAAAATACGATTTTAACCAAGCCAATAGTTTTGGGGTAAAGTCCATGATGTTAAGTTTCGTGAGAAAATGTTTGGCAATACCACGGTAGTTAGAAATATCCGACTTCCTCCCCTTTTTAAAAAGCGGAATAATAAAAGACTCCTTCCAACTATCAGGAAAGATACACGTCTCAATCGATACAAAGAAAAGAGTAAGATACTTATATCTAAGGCTAAACATATTGTACTAGGGGAAAGAGTAAGATATATGTACTTAATACTAATACATATTGCTACAGTATATTATTCAATACAATAAGCTCAGCTTGTAACACTTTCTTGCAAATATAAACAATTTAATTTAAACACAAGGGTTCATGTATGTAAGTACATTCCTATATGTACATAAATATTTTCACATAACCACTTATGCACTAGCATAACATAATCCAGGGCTAAGCCAGCGTACGAAAACACGTATCTTTGGGCGCTTACATCAAAACTGCTGGATTAGTAGCTGTCGCTTGACAATAGCAATAGAATAGACATGTATGTAAGCTAAGTGAAAAAATCTAATAATAACAAACTTATTCCAAGTCTTGCTTTGAAAGCAAGCCCCTTCGGAACTAACTCTAATATTGCCCATGTTTGCATTAACTAAATATATATCTTTATAAAATTTTACTGTTTTAGCTCTGCCAGCTTATCAAAAGTACCTCCAATTTTGCCAAATGTATTGGACCAACCACGACTTTCTTTATGGAATAGGCATTGCATACTTTAAACTAAGATACTTTAAGTGGTAAGTTGAATATTTGGCTTAAACTTTTTTGTTCAACTTTGCTTATAAATATATAATATATAAAATGTTGGTAAATCTAATAGGATCAGTAAATACTCTTGACAATAAAAATCATATCACAGTCATTTTGCCCTTGATTATTTATCGTTCAGCTCTTGTTTTCGAGATAATCAAAAAAACCTAATTTTTCGATGTTGAGGTACACATCGAAATATAATTTTTACAGCATCAGATTTGCTCAAAAATGTTCCTTTTACATGCTACAGATACCATATAACCTAACAAATTCCGACTTGTACAACAGCACCACAATCGTTGACTCTCCGTTAATCGCAACAGCGCGTACTTTTCGGTGGTGTCTCCGGCCCCACAAAATGCCACGATATGCATTGAGACTGAAGCCACTATCCAACAACAATTTACCGTGGAGAGTGCAATGTGATTCTCTAGCAATATTAATAACTGGGTCGCCGGTTGCACCAGCACCGTCGTCTCGGTGATAACCACAACAACGACGGCGGCAACAAAAACTTCTATGTCGATAGCATGCTTTTGTAATTTTTGCAGGAGTATTGATCTGGCAAACAAAGTAAAAAAATATCAAAGAAGCTAACTTTGCAGTCCTTAACAGTGAGTTACTAACATTTGACCAATTTACCCTCTGCAAGGGTATAATAAAAGCAAAAAAGTGGCAATACGCCTAAAATAACCAAACAAATGAAAGCGCCACACCGTTATGCGAGACTCGGCTTAAAATTCTTGCCGGCCCACAAGATACCCAAAATGGTGACACCTAGTAGAACTAGTAGGTGTAAATAACTTTTTAACCCCTCTTAATAAGGGAAAGATAAGAGAAATTAAGTGCAAAACTCAAACTGAGGAAAATTTCGATATCATGGAAAAGTACCTCCGTCATGCTTATATCAACTTGTATACAAAGTCGCACAGCCTCCTTTTAAAATCGAGCTCCAACCATATGCAAAGCTTTATGCCAAATGCAGTGTACCCCATCTACAACCTTAGGTTCCTATTGCGCAGAAGAATCACCGTAGGGAAGCCCCATAAGAAATCCCAACCTCCTCGGTGTAAAAAATGCCAGGAATACCACATGTCTAACAATCGCAGTGTCAGTGTGTGTTGGCTGTGGCCAACATTATAAAGATGATTAAATCACACCTATACGGACCAAGGGCCACTTACAACGACTCCCAAACTACACCGGGGGTGTTCTTCGCAAAAGCTGTTAGATCACACACGATACCTGCCAGAACCAGCTTTAGGATATCCTTTGCTAGCGTTCTTTGAACTGGACAGACGGAACACGTAAAAGAGACTCCGTCCCTTCACTATTCACCGAATCCGTCACATGGCACCCCAGAATTTTTCCAGCAAACTCTACTGATCTCACTTAACTGTAATTTTGTTTGTTTGCTTTTTAATTCCTAGTTCACCTGTTCTCTATAATAGTGTTGCTTGCGTACTATAAAATATCAACAAAAAATTTAACTTTGGTTATGCCGAAAAATCATAGGAGTTTATATGGTAAACTTTTTAATTAGTGGACCTTCAACAACGTGATTTCAAAAAGAACAAAAAAAATATGCGCTCGGATTTTTCCCTATACGTAGTTGCTCGATCAAATTTGAAGGTGCTGAATTCACAATGCTATAAGGATTATCTTCAGAGATGTAAACTTAGGTTTTCTCGCAATCCTATGCAATTGTATAAATTCGTCAATGGAAAACGTAAGACATCAGTGCATCCGTCTTACTTGTCTTTCGAAAAGTAAGTAAGTAAGTTCGATTTATCAAGCAAATCCTCCTTAACCTGCAATCGTCCAATTGCATTTTAGACCTTGTGTTTCATAAAAGTTCGGTTCTTAGCGCGCGCAGCATTTTTGTAGCTCAATCATTTCGTCATCCCAACATGGGTTTAAAAAACGTAGATCGACAACTACTAACCTATTAAAATTTACATCTCACTCAATCAAAGAGTTCAAGACTGCTGCGCAAACTGATGTCATTTATACTGACTTCAGCAAGGCCTTTGACTCTGTTAATAACACTCTGCTTTTATATAAGTTAAATGCACTTGGCTTCCCCAGCATTTTGCTAGATTGGATTCTTCAATATCTTTTTAAGCGTACACAAAACTCCGCTTTAAGTCTTCATTTTCTAGGACCATCCAAGTGATTTCTGGAGTAGTAGTGTCACATTTAAGGACATATCGTCTTCTTGTCTGCTTCAATCGGATCTTAATGATCTTGACAGTTGGTGTGAAACCAACCTATTATAGTTATGCACTCTGTGATGCACTCCATACTTAGCAACTTATTATCGTAATGACACTACCTTAGAGCGGTTAGATGTTATCAATAATTTAGGTGTTCTCAGGGACCATAAATTAACTTGTAATCTTCATATTTCTGCTACAGTAGTAAAGCTATGAATGTTCTTGGGTTTGTGAAACGATGCTCAAAAGAGTTTGACGATCCGTACACAACCAAACTTCTGTATACTTCATTAATCCGTCCTATCTTAGAGTACGGATCTTGCATATGGTCACCTCAATATGAGACGCACCAAAGTAAAATTGAATCTGTTCAAAAGCAATTTCTGCTATTTGCTCTTCGCGGTCTAAATTGGGATCGCAATATCAATTTGCCATCATACTCCAGTAGGATTCTTTTAATCAATCTTCCTTCATTAATTAATCGTAGAGTAATGCTTGGTGCTATCTTTATTCATAAACTTTTAATAGGTGAAATAAACTCTCCTGAGCTATTGAACCAGTTAAACCTATCTGTACCCCGTAGACCTACTAGAAATTTTATTCCTCTATCCTTAAAACATAGTAGTTCTAACTATTATTTGCATGAACCTTTTCGAGTCCTATGTTCTGATTACAATCTTCTGTATCCCGTAATCAGTTCAGAAGCATCTCTTTCTCTTGTGAAAATCTCTATTTTAGCACATTTAGCTCGTAATTAGCTGTAGTTGATCATATTTTTAATTGTTTGTCCGTTATACTTGTATTTGTCCACGCGATCGTGCCGTCCGATATACGGCTGCGCCTCACGGTCGGTCGGGAGGTGGACGGCGCTCTGCTTGTGCTCGCGCGAAACAGGATATGTCCTGGTGTCGTATGGGCCACTTGAACGTACTTCGCATTGTACGTTTTTCGGTTGGAAAATAAAATAGAAACGCTACGTAGATTTTCAGTTAAAAACATTTTAAGTCTCATAGATGTCAATTTTTTGGTTTTAATTTAATATTCTACATTAAAGGTTTTTAAAGTCCATTAAATTTAACATTAACATTATATATGCAGTATGGGTCGTGGCACGCACTCCTTAGAGAACGAAAGCGAAATTATAAAAATTGCAATGGTTCATTCAATTGCCAAATTAATGAATTGCTCAAAAGTAAAAGGGCTTTCCGCTATTTATTGTGAATACAAGTAAGACAATCGTGGCCGCACCCACGTCTCAACGTCAAAATTCGAACAGATCATCATGCTGGCTGGAAATAAAAACAAATTTCAGTATTTTCAAGTTTCAGTTTTTTCGGTTGATTTTTACCGAAATACTCTTGGAATTCATAGTTCGCATTTGACGAAAAGTTTTCTATTTTCGAGTCGTCACCTGTGTCACTTGCTATTTCATAAATTTCAAGCATTATGCTTTTGACGGTTTCTAAAACATATTTTTTTTCATCAGGCAAAAAACTTAGTTTTAAGTTCGAAATTCAGAAAAGAAAATATTTAAATATTTCACAATTGCGTTCACATATTTCCAAATGAATTTTCGGGTTTAGCGACCTAACCCATACCTGCACTCAACCCGAAATTAGATTTTTCAGGCCATACCCGACAAAAACCGAGCCCACCTCTAATCCAGAGTAGTTTGAATTTTGGGAATGTGTTATGTATGATGAGCTGTAGTATTCGCTGTTGTTTGTGTTACTTATGGTGTATATAGCGTATAAGAAATCCGAGCGTATGCAATATTTTGCGTTTTTGTTTTTAAAAATGTCTATTGCTTCGGCGATTGCAATATTTCGGCAGAGAAAACAGATGAGTAGTGTAGCAAAAGGCTTAATTTAATAGGTGTTGTTTCGTATGTTATGACGAAAATTTAAATTGAGCGGGTTTGGGACCAGTCGGTCGGTTCAATTGTAATTGTTGAATTGTTCAAAAGTAAAAAGGCTTTCCGCTATTTATTGTGAAGACAAGCAAGAAAATCGAGGTCCAAAACGCGTCACAACGTCATGCTAGAAGCGAATAAAAACCCATTCCTTTCATCGGAAAAGCTCAAAAATAAGTTAAATGCATTTATAACCAGGAGAACTATCCGGACAAGATTGAAATTAAACCGGTTAAAGGCACATAGTGCTCGAAAACAACCGTGGTTGAGCAAGAGCAATATAAAAGATAGACCAGATTTTGATAACCAACATGTGCTTCGGACCTATTTGAAAAACTTGCTGTGGTCGGATGAAACAAATGTAAATTTGTTTGGATCTGATGGCAGTGTGTTTGTAAGACATCAAAAAAGTACTGCTTATGATCTAAAACACGCTTTAAAGACCGTTGGGCACTAAGGAAAAAAATTATGTTTTAGGGCTGCTTTTCTTCTTCAAGTGTCGGTCCGTTAGTTTGGATAAAGGATAAAATGAGCGCCATCAGCAAAGTAACTGTCCTTAACAATACTATGCTTTATGACGAAGAAGAATTGCCTTTAAAGTAGACTTGGATAGCTCATGAGTGAGTGAGCTAAAATAAACGGCTTACTGAACTGAGCCTCTAAGCTGGTTTCTTCAATATGGCTCTTTTTGGCTCACTAGCTCATTTTGACTCAGTAATTCAGTTTTGCTAACTAGCTCAGTTTTAAATAGACATTTAAAAATTAAGCATCCAGCAGCAATTAAGACCGTTATACAAATGTAACATATTTTACTGAAGTTCTCACTATCGGATCATGAGCCATCAGCAAGTGAGTCAGAGAGCCAAATGCGTGAGTTGGCTCACTTCGAAGAAAAGACCGAGTGAGCCAGTTCACGTCGATGAGCTACTTTTACCCAAGTATACTTTAAAGTGATAATATTAGCAGAAAAATAATCCCAAACACTCGTCCCAGCTGTTTGCCAGCTCGTTCAAGGAAAATGAAGTTAATGTTTTAAAGCCACCATCCCAGTCCCCGGACTTAAACTTAAAAGAACACCTTTAGGAAATATTAAAGAAGAGAACTGCTGGATATAAAACAGAAAATGATCAAGAATATACGGAAACGATCTAGGCTAAATAGTATTCTACAAAACGAACTATTTGAGACAAGTTATTTGATTCCGTGAAATGTCGTTGCCGCGAAGTCTTGAAAAATAAGGTTGGAACGACACTGTAGGATTAGTTACGGAGGACTGCATTCTTTTCAATGTTTCGAATTCGCCAATCTTAAAAAAGCTTATAGACCCTTTATTCGAAGGGCTTAAAGCCACGGGTGGAAAGGACATGAAGTTAAATTCCTCAAACTGCAAAAAAAACATTAAAACTAGTGGCAGACAATATAAAAAAGGACATAAATCAATTGATATCATTAAAAATAGACAGTGCAACAAGGATAACGCGCAATATATTCGGTGTAAGTGCACAATGCACATGCGCACAACATAAAATCCGAATGGTCGAGCTGATAGGTGCAAGTTCAAGTACTGCAAAAAATCTTCCAACTGAAATACTGAAAGTCTTTACGAAGTATTACATAGATTTAAAACAAATAATTTCTATAACATCAGACAACGGCGCGAATATTCTAAAACCGATTAGAATATTGTCTGTGTTATTTGAAGAAGGCGAAAATGATGAGACCTGTGACAATGAGGAATATTTAAAAAACAATTTAGTTTTTTGAAACAGTGCCTAGTTTTCAAATAGGAAACATTAAAGTGTGTCGATGTGCCGCACATACAACTCAGATAGTAGAGAAAAACAAAAAAATCTCGCTAGAATTGCATTCCTTAGCGTTTTATCAATATTTTTGCATGAATTGGCAGAAATTGTGTTGTTCAAAATAATAGCAGCGCTTCATTTCAATATTAACGAGCTATGGAAGTTAACTTCGGCCTTGCCGAAGTTTATATACCCTTGCAGTTCTTTATTATATTTAATTCGATAAGAAAAGTGAAATTTCATACATCAACAGCATTGTCGTATTATGAATATGCTCAAATATTTTTCAAACTACTGAATTCAAAACACATTTAATGATTATTTAACAATATATGATATAGTAGTGGGATCCCGATGATTTTCATACTTTATCTCACACAGGTAATAAAGAGTCTCCAAAAAAAATTTCAACCCGATATCTCTTAAGATGGCTGAGTAAAACGCATTTTCAAAACACATTTAATGATTATTTAACAATATATGATATAGTAGTCCGATCCCGATGATTTTCATACTTTATCTCACACAGGTAATAAAGAGTCTCCAAAAAAAATTTCAACCCGATATCTCTTAAGATGGCTGAGTAAAACGCATACTTCAAACTACTGAATTCAAAACACATTTAATGATTATTAAACAATATATGATATAGTAGTCCGATCCCGATGATTTTCATACTTTATCTCACACAGGTAATAAAGAGTCTCCAAAAAAAATTTCAACCCGATATCTCTTAAGATGGCTGAGTAAAACGCATACGCACAGACGGACGGACAGACGGACAGACTGACAGACGGACAGACGGACAGACGGACAGACGGACATGGCTATATCGACTCAGCTTCTCAAGCTGATCAAGAATATATATACTTTATGGGGTCGGAAACGTCTCCTTCTGTGCGTTACAAACATCTGATCAATTTTATAATACCCTCTGCAAGGGTATAAAAATATTCAACTGAAAGTTGTTGATTTGTTAAGAGTAAGTTTAATTATTGAGTTTACTATTGTAAGGGGTACAATAGTTTGTTGTCTTCTTAGTTTTACTCTCAAATTATAATGGATGGCTTAATTATTTTACGTTTTACACAAACACGTCTAGTCGCTGCAAGCTTTAGAATAGGAAGAAGGTATCAGCGTTGTTTCTTTTAAAAGTCACAGCATCAGCATTGATGCTCTGTCTACAAGTTCGACGACGAAAATTACCTTTTTCTCTGCCCAGCCTCTGCCGTTGATGATCTGGCTCCCAACTGAAATTTCCGTGGCCACCCTTGGCTTATACAATAGGGTTATTTTATATATGTATTGGATTAGCGTTATTATAAAGTTAAGCAAATAAGTATTATATACGTAGACCAGGGGATTTATATGTAGCCTACTACAACTCGGCCATTTTGACATTTGGATCTCCTGATCACGTGATTTCAACTCATTGATACATATGTATATTTTCTTCTTATTAAGTAACATAGTAATAAATTTAATATTTCTATATTTTTCTTCACACTTTACATTTGATCTTAAATTTTTGATCCAGTGTCTTATATTTTGAACGCTCCAAACGCTTTGATATGGGTTACGAGACACTTGAAAACCCTCCACATCTTTAGTAAAAATCTATTATTATACCCTTGCAGAGGGTATTATAAAATTGGTCAGATGTTTGTAACGCACAGAAGGAGACGTTTCCGACCCCATAAAGTATATATATTCTTGATCAGCTTGAGAAGCTGAGTCGATATAGCCATGTCCGTCTGTCCGTCTGTCCGTCTGTCCGTCCGTCTGTGCGTATGCGTTTTACTCAGCCATCTTAAGAGATATCGGGTTGAAATTTTTTTTGGAGACTCTTTATTACCTGTGTGAGATAAAGTATGAAAATCATCGGGATCGGACTACTATATCATATATTGTTAAATAATCATTAAATGTGTTTTGAATTCAGTAGTTTGAAAAATATTTGAGCATATTCATAATACGACAACTAATGCTGTTGATGTATGAAATTTCACTTTTCTTATCGAATTAAATATAATAAAGAACTGCAAGGGTATATAAACTTCGGCAAGGCCGAAGTTAACTTCCATAGCTCGTTTTTTAAAACTTTTTCTATTCGGTAAGGTCCTTTATTATTTGGAATTAGTTTCCTTGACGTACCAACTGTGCTATCAAAATTTTTTACCATAACATAGTCTCCTTGATTAAACTCTTTTGGCTCTCGTTTGCTTTTACCATAATAAGTTTTGTTATAGGACTGAGCATTATTTTGAGCCTCAATTGCCTCATTCCTGATTTCTGTTAAACTCTTCTGCTTGGTGGCTTGATTTATCGCTTCAAGTTTCTCTTTTAATTCATCTACTATCCCCCCCCTCCCCCCCCCTCCCACCCCTAGACTTCTGTTAATTCTTTCTACCTGTCCGTTTGCTTGTGGAGATCCGATTTTAATATGTTTAATGGTATAGTTTTCTACAAATTCCTCGAACTCACTTGAAGTAAAACAACTACCTTTATCAGAAATAATACACTTTGGTTTACTATGTGTTCTAAAACAATCTCTAAGACGACAAAACTTCTTTAGTACTGGTTGTTTTCGTCGTATATAATCGTACGAACTTCGTAAACCCATCTACAACCACGAATATATGCTTTTTTGCTCTACCAGCACTCACTGCCCCATAATGATCAATGTGAACTAATTCGAATGGTCTATTGCCTTTAGGTATACAATGCAAGAAACCTTGCAACCTCTTTTCCAGATCGTGGAGAATAGGCAATACATTTAAGACAATTTTCAATATGACTAATACATTTGTCTTTGAGGTTTGCGAAGCAATAAATTTTATTAATTAAATCAATCATTTTGACTCTCCCTATATGTCCTATTTCATTGTGATACTTATACAACACTTGATCTTCCATATTTTCTGGAACATAAAAGAGCAGTCTACCATCATTTGCCTTTCTATAAATCACTCCATTTCTCATCTCATACAATTTGTGTTCAGCCTTTTCTAATAATTTCATTAGGTTTTGAATTTTGGGATCCTTTGATTGGCAAATTATTAGGTTATCTTCAAAACTTGTTGTTTCAACTACCATAACATTTGTACATCTGCTCAAAGCATCTACATGCTGCATTTTGACTTCCTTTAGAGTTTCTAAGTGTTCATTTATATCCTTGCTGGCGACCATGATATCGTCCATATACACAACTAATTTGCTGTCTTTAATCATATCACAAAATATTTTATTTATAAAGCGTTGAAACACAGCTGGAGAATTCTTTAATCCCATGGGCATTCTTAAAAATTCGTATTGCCCTAACGGAGTGACAAACGAGGTGTACTTAATAGATTCCTTGTTTACATACACATGAAAGTATCCATTTTTAAGATCTAATTTTGTGAACACCGTTTTATTTACTAATTTGTCAAGTAGGTGGTAATGGATAATTGTCTTTAATTAAATCTTTATTTAGCTTTCTAAAATCAAAACACAAACGAATATCTCCTGTTTTCTTTTTTACTAAAACGATTGGTGTACTCCGACTCACTTGGCTGTATAATTCCTTTTTTTCCATAATTATCTAATAATATTTGCAATTTATCTTTTTCTGTATATAAGAGGCATCTGGGAGAACAACTAAAGGGTTTCGATTTTTCTAAATTTATTTTTTTTATTTATTTATTTATTTATTTATTTATTTACGTCAACTAAGTCAGCAGTCGACGAAAAAGCTTAAGCTAAAATACAAATAGTAATTAATTCATTAAGGTAGCTTAGCTATATGCACAACATCCCCGACCCGATGGAGGTGTTTTATTTGCAACAAGGTGCCAGCTATGCCCCGATTCACAGCCAATGTGGTCAGGGATGAGTTGCAGCCAATCAAATATCCAGTCCAGAATACTTTCAGTGGTTACGCTGTAGATAATTAAAAAGTATAGCGCGAAGAGAAGTGACAGATAGATGAGGAGAAATAAGGTGAGAAAGGTTGTTAAAAGATTGGCAAAGAACACGAAGAGGTTCGTGAAGAGAGTAGTTAGTCAAACATCTACTAAGGTGAAGAGGAAAAAAGTTTCTGGTCCGACGTGAGGGAACACAAAAATATAGCGTATCTAGTAAATTGGTAGAACTGACTTCGCCGTTGACTACTTTATGTAGAAAGAGAATCCCAAATACGAGCCTACGGTTGTAAAGTGAAGGAAGATTAATAAGAAGAAGTCTGTCAGAATAAGAAGGTAGGCGAAGATTCGGGTCCCAATTAAGACCGCGTAACGCAAACTTAAGGAATTGCTTCTGTACCGATTCAATACTACGCTGGTGAACATCATATTGAGGGTTCCACACTGGTGAGCAATATTCTAGAGTAGGGCGAACTAACGAAGTGTATAAAACCTTTGTCACATATGGATCATCAAATTCTTTGGCCCAACGTTTAATGAAGCCAAGAAGACTGCATGCTCTATTAACAATTGAAGATATATGAATATTAAAAGAAAGTTTTGGGTCAAACATAACGCCTAAGTCTTTAAATGATGGTACACAATCTAACAGAACAGACTTAATAGAGTATTGAGCTAGGAACGGCGACAAACGACTGAAAGTCATAAAAGAGCATTTAGAGGCATTAAGGTGTAATTTATTAACGTGACACCAAACACAGAACGCATCGAGATCTGATTGCAAGTACTGTTGGAAAGAAGGATCATTATATGAATAGCAAATCTTCACGTCATCCGCAAACATGAGCACGCGTGAATGAGCCAAGGCCAAAGGCAAATAGTTTATAAACAAGGTAAATAACAGTGGGCCCAGATGACTGCCTTGGGGGACACCTGACGTAACTCGAACAGTTTTAGATATCGAGGAACGAAAAGACACCTTTTGGGTTCTGCCAATAAGATACGACTTTAACCAAGCCAATAGTTTCGGGGAAAAACCCATGATGTTAAGTTTCATGAGAAGCAAGGAATGATCAACCGTATCGAAAGCCTTACTAAAGTCAGTATAAATAACATCAGTTTGACACTTTTTACGGAAGCCATGGTGTACAAGGGTAGTCAATTCTAAAAGGTTGGTAAGCGACGAACGACCTTTCATGAAGCCATGCTGACAAGCAGAAATAGCGGATCTGGATAGGTGTTGAAGGGAAGACGTAATAATTTTCTCAAACAGCTTAGGTATTGCCGAAAGTTTGGCAATGCCACGGTAGTTAGAAATATCCGATTTGTTACCCTTTTTAAAAAGCGGAATAATAAAAGACTCCTTCCAAATATCAGGGAAGCGACAAGTCTCACTCGATATAAAGAATAACCGAGATAAAGGCTTAGATAGGGAAATCGAACACATTTTAAGGATGCAACTAGGTATATTATCAGGCCCGGGTACGAAGGAAGACGTCATAGATGACAAGCTAGAGATAATACAGTCTTCAGTAATATTAGGAAAAACGAGCTATGGAAGTTAACTTCGGCCTTGCCGAAGTTTATATACCCTTGCAGTTCTTTATTATATTTAATTCGATAAGAAAAGTGAAATTTCATACATCAACAGCATTAGTTGTCGTATTATGAATATGCTCAAATATTTTTCAAACTACTGAATTCAAAACACATTTAATGATTATTTAACAATATATGATTTAGTAGTCCGATCCCGATGATTTTCATACTTTATCTCACACAGGTAATAAAGAGTCTCCAAAAAAAATTTCAACCCGATATCTCTTAAGATGGCTGAGTAAAACGCATACGCACAGACGGACGGACAGACGGATAGACGGACATGGCTATATCGACTCAGCTTCTCAAGCTGATCAAGAATATATATACTTTATGGGGTCGGAAACGTCTCCTTCTGTGCGTTACAAACATCTGACCAATTTTATAATACCCTCTGCAAGGGTATAAACATACAATTTAAATGTGGAATTGTGAAGGGATAAGGTGTGGGATCCGAAGCAGTAGAAGAATAAGTCGACTGAAAGAATTTAGCAAACAGATCTGCAATATCTGAATCACAATTAGCAGTCTGGTCATTAAGTCTGAAGGTGGAAGGTAGTAAATTAGAGCGTCTTTTGGAATTAACAAAGTTATAAAATCTTTTGGGGTTCTTATAAAATTCAACCTTACAGCGAACGATATAATTATTGTAGCATTGAGTATTTAAAAGGCAAAATTGAGATTTGGCTACACAATAATTTGCATAGTCAAGTCGCGAACCAGTTTTTTTAAATCTTTTAAAATATCTCGATTTAATGTTACGGAGATTAGAGAGCCTACGTGTGAACCAGACTGGCGCACTGGAGACGGTAGAGACATTCACATAAGGAACGCATTTATCAATTAGAGAATTAAGAGCAGAGTAGAAAAAATTTACTGCACAATCTATATCACAGCACTCAAATAGAAATGACCAATCAAAAGAGAAAATAAGGCTGTTAAGAAGATTGAAATTTGTTTTACGAAAACATCTGCGACGAGAATTTGAGATGTTATTGAATGAATTATTAACGGAATTGTAAGAAATAGTAATTTCAATGGTAGGGTGATAAGTATCTTCAGGCTTCACTAGGGGCTGTGTTTGTGATACAGCACTAACAGTTGGATCAGATACAAAAACAAGATCGAGGATTCTTTTAGAAGAGTTAAGAAAAGAATTCAACTGATATAGCGGACATTCAAGTAGGCTATCAAGAAAAACATGTTGAGATGAAGGAATTAAGAAAGATAGATTATCATCAGCAAGCCAAGAAACATTAGGCAAGTTAAAATCACCTAAAGCTATAAAAAAATCACGATCTTTAAGACGACTAAAAATAGTTCGCAAAGCATCAGCATGGTGCATGTAGATCATCATATCAGAAGCTGGAGGAATGTATGAACAAGAGATATATAAGCTAAAGTTAGAACATGTAACTTCGACGCAAATAAACTCAACACCTAAGGGGAGATCAATCGGCACAACACTTGAGCACAGATTCGAGTTGACTGCAATGAGTACTCCGCCGCCACGACGACCAACACGATCAAGCCTATAAGAAATAAAGTTATTAGAAAGAATTTCATTATCCAAAACAGAGGAGTTAAGCCAAGTTTCAGAGAAAGCTAATATGTCAGCCGAAAAGGTTTGGCTATCGCAGAATAGTTTCGAGAGCTTGGTAAGAAGTCCTCTTACATTTTGATAGTGAATGCAAAGACTAGACGTTATTAGTTTTTTGAAGCAGAAGATACATTAGGAAGGTGGACAGGCAAAGGGCGGGAGCGCTTATTGGGCGCAAATTCGTGTACAACTAGGCCCTCTGGCCAAAAGTTAGGGTCAACCATAGCTGAGAAATACTCATTTGGTACAGTAATTTTAAACGAGGAGATTTCGCGAGGCCTAGAAAACTTAAACTTTTGAATTAAAACCTTAGCAGGGCATATATTACCAATGTAAGCTGCCACAGACGATTCAGAAGTATCTGGAGCAAGCCTAGAGATAAATAATTGTTTACGATGAGGCACTACAGTTAGTGGAGGCGGAGGAGCATTGGGATCCGCAAGTGATTGAAAGCCAGCATGATCCAGTAATTGATCAGAGTTCCCGTGAGGGATAGATTGAGGTACACCAGGGCTTGTAGTGGGTACTTCAATCTGAAAAGAAGAGCATAAAGAGGGACAAGAAGATGGTGTAGGCGAAAGTAAAATGGGAGAAGATGTAGTAGAAAGTGCGGGCGACTGCTTATGAGGCAACTCAAGGGTACATTTCTTGGGCAATTCCTTAGAAGGTGGATCAAACTTGAATTGCGACAATAAATTTATGCTAGAGTCACACTCATTAGACAGCTGTTTGGCCATTTTATTTAGAGAAAGAAACTTTAAACGAAGATCCCTGTACATTCGGCTAAAATCAAGCTGCTGGCTGGCACAAGATGGGCAAGTCCAGCGCATTAAGCCAAGCTCAGGCTTAGACACAGACAAACCAGAAAATTTGTCGTAATCACGGCCGTTGAGGCCAGCACATTTTAAGTGAATAAGATTGTCGCAAAGCCAACACGATATTGCTCTATACTGATCGTCAAAACGATCAGAATGCTTGCAATTGGGTAGACAACAAGCCATTGAAAAGCCAAAATAAACACAAGGCAAAAAAAAACAACAAAAAAAAATATATATATAAAAATTTAAATAAACAGCACAAAGATAATTATCGATAAAAAATCAATAATTACAAATAAAACAAAGAGACAGCTAGAGTACACAGCACAAGAGAGAGTGCAAGAACAGTTATAAGACGAGCTTTGAGAGGCTTCCTTAGAAAAGTAATTACGCGGGAGGGAAGCTGAGCACAAGCACAAAGCAGAGAGAACAACAAAAACACTAGCACTGATGGTATGATGGGGGCGATGAGGGGAGCAACTGCAGAAGCAATGACGGGAGAGAACAATAAGAAAAAAAATAAAAACAATTTAGATGCACCAAACACTAATCACAAAAAATCAAAAAAAAAAACCAATTTAATTTGGCGAATTATGCAAATAAAACACAAGGGTTTCAAGCAAATGACACCAGCGAAAACGAAAACAAACTAGGCACAATTAAAAATTGGGAAAAAACAATATATATTAATAAAACTCAGGAGCTAAGCACATCTAATTAATTTGATTTCACATCTAGTCATTGGCTCTTCTGGGATTATCGCATTTAAGAAATAAATTTTAATTATTTGTCTTAATTTACATTTGGTATCATAATTTAGTTTTTCGTCCCTATTATAATCATCAATTGTGTCTTCAGTGTAATTAATATTTGATAATTCATTGACAACTTTTTCTAATTCTTCCTCACTCGAATTTTTGTTCACTTGTGTCTGGTTATTTAATGTCATACATATCTGACTGTATCCTAATTGTTTCATCCAAATCTGTACTAACTGATTTATTTAATTGCTTACTAACTGTTTCATCCAACTGTTTACTAACTATATTATTCAATTGCTTATCAATTGTTTCATCCAACTGTCTACTAACTATTTCTTCTATTCATCTACCTATTTACTATAGTTTAAATTAGAAGTATTTGTAGTTTCTCTGTTTTCAGCCTCCACTTTTTTTACTGTAACCGATTTCAGTGCGCTTAGATCAAATTTTAAATTACATGCTGGTAAAAAGTCTCTTCCAAGAACTACATCGTGACTCATAGACTCATTTTGTACTACATTTAAATAAAAATAACATTTTTTTGATCCTTTCAATACGTAACATAAAGTTTTTCCAAATATGTTTAATTGGCTTTGATTCAAACCGAAATATTCTTTCAATACTGGCTCAAGTGTTAGGTGACTTGATTTATAACGTTTTTTAACAAACGAAATAGAACTTCCGGAGTCTAGGAGGCACGCTGCAATTAATGGAGATATAGATTTTTGACAAAAACATATATTGAATATTCTTACATATTGGTTGCTAGTCGCACTCTTCCTCTCCGAACATTGGGCAACAAAATGGCCAAAAGCACCACAAGCGTAGCAAGATCTACGCTCCCCTTTCAGTTTATGGCAATCAATTGCTAGATGACCCTTGGAATTGCAATACACGCAACGCACATCCTTATTGACGCTGTTATAAGACCCTCTGCCCGATTGTGTTGGAATAGGATGTTTTTTTAGCTCCGGTAGACGCACCGATGAAAACGTCAAAAGGATTTGCCTTGGATGAGAAAAACACTGGATACGTGCTTGATCGCGCAAACTTTTGGATGATATCCCGTCAATGATGCACTCCAATAATTCCTCCATATCGATGGTGATGTCATTAGCCAGGCTCATCTTTTCATCGAAATAAGAACCAAAATTCTCGCTGGCTATTCCAAATGCCAAGTAAAGTTGGTCAAACAACTGATCGACCGGCTCGAGAATACGTGTCGCACTGTTGTTCAGCCACTGTTGTGCTTTACTCTTTAGCTTAGCGATAAACTGTATCCGCATGCAAACAACGTCCAAGTTATATATTGGCGAAATATTTTGCATCTGAGAAATCCAAGTGCGAGCACAAGTGTCACCATTATAATCCATAGCGACTTTCTTTGCTAACGACAGAGCTGCTGCTGGTGAATCCAATAACTTGTTTATCATTTGGTTGGGTCGCTGTTCAACACTACTATCTTTGGCGGTGCCAGTGTGGTCGTTAATATTTCCAGCGTTGCCACTGCAGTTGTTGTCTTTTCCAGCGTTGCCACTGTAGTTGTTGACGCCATTAATGCTGTCAAGGCAATCGGTTGTGAGATCGCCCTGTGCTCGATCTGAAACCTCGAGACACAACTTCTGTAGCATGATTTTGGTTGCATTGAGTTCTTCACGTAACTGTACCAATGTTGCAGACTCATCGTTTGATGCTTCCATTTGTTCTGGTTGAGCGCTGATTTCTTGTTCGACAGCTTCAGTCTCCTCTTCATGCTGTAGCTCCACATCCACATGTTATAGGGGCTGATGACAGTTTCCCTCCTGCTCAACGTTCTCAGCTTGCTGATACTCCGGTGGACTTCCACACTGCTCTAAAGGAATTTCAAGCAAACGGGCAATAATTTCGGCTTTAGTGCCCGTTGTTGGCAGACCGAGACTCTGTAGCCACTGCTTTAAAAGCACTGCGGAACACAAATTAGAGTTAACTTCGTTCCTGACGAGTAAGAACCACTTCTGAGATTGTAAGGGGTATAATAGTTATTTGTCTTCTTAGTTTTATTCTCAAATTATAATGGATGGCTTAATTATTTTACGTTTTACACAAACACGTCTAGTCGCTGCAAGCTTTGGAATAGTAAGAAGATATCAGCGTTGTTTCTTTTAAAAGTCATCGATATCACAGCGTTGATATCGATATAACTTAATCGCTACATAATACAGGTTATCGCTTATACAACAGGGTTATTTTATATATGTATTGGATTAGCGTTATTATAAAGTTAAGCAAATAAGTATTATATACGTAGACCAGGGTATTTATATATAGCCTACTACACTATTGTTTACATGGGAATACATCATAATAATGAAAATGAAGTAAGTAAGTCGTCTCGCCGACTTAGGTATATCATACACCAATAAAAAAAATATTTCAAAATTGTAATAACAAATGCATTTGCCTATTTTAAAAAAATTCTGTTCACATGCTTTTTACACGCATATCTTAGTATCTCCCTCACTCAAGCATACGAGCACCCTAGCGCCACCACCCGCCAACGGCCAACTCCGGCCATATGGAAAAACGTTTATATGCATAACTTGGCTATTTTTAGTCCGCTTTTGATCAAATTTGGTATTTTGCTGGGTATTAGTATCAAATTCAAGTGTGCCAAATTTGATTCCACAAGGTAAAAAATTACGAGAGATAATCGAGTTTTTCAAATTTCGGGGGCGGAAAGGGGCCTGGCAAAATCTTTATACAAACAAAATGTGCGCATTTACTATCAAATATACATACCAAATACGGTGTCTCTAGCTGCAATAGTTTTTAAGATAAATGTTTTTTTTGAATTGCGGGGGCGGAAAGGGGCGTGGCAAAAATTTCAAATAAACTTGATCACTCTACATACTACATGAGCCTACATACCAAATTTGGTGGCTCTATCTCTTATAGTCTCCGAGATCTACGCGTTCATACGGACGGACAGACATGGCTAGATCAACTCGGCTGTTGATACTGATCAAGAATATATATACTTTATGGGTTCGGAAAAGCTTCCTTCTGCCTGTTACATACATTTTGCCGACTTCAATATACCATTTCACCCTATGGGTGTATGGTATAAAAATTGTACTATGGTGGGTAGAGGCAATCATTGTTCTAATGAAAAGCGCGAATTGATATTAAGCCTTAGAAAACAAGGAAAAACATACCGGGAAATCGAAAGATTGGTTGGATGTTGTTGTAAATTGATAAATAATGCGATAAACTCTCAACACAAATCCAAAACCCGCGGCAGGAAAGTATTGTACCACTGAAATTCACGACCGACGCATTGTGCGCTCTAGCTAAGCTAATCCATTTGCGACTACGGAATCAATAAAAGCAGACCTAAGCTTGCCAGTAAGTGGCGTAAGTATTCGGCGAAGACTTCTGGAGCATAAACTCAAGGCCCGAAGTCCAAGGAAAGTGCCGCTACTAACTTCAAAACACATAAAAGCTCGAATACAGTTTGCTAAAGAGCACCTAAAATAAAGTGGCGCAACATACTATGGACGGACGAGAGTTGTGTTGTTCGGTGGAACTGGATCCAGACAATATGTCCGTTGCCTCCCAAACTCAGAGTATTATCCTAACCACACGCTAAAGACAGTGAAACATGGTGGATTGAAAATATTAATATGGGCCTGTTTTTCATATGGGAAATGCCACTAAAATGGACTTTCCAACACGACAATGATCCTAAGCATTCCAGTAAACTTGCCAAACAGTGGTTTGCAACGCTAAACATTGACGTAATGCCATGGCCAGCACAGTCCCCAGATCTCAACCCGATTGAAAACTTGTGGGGGACATTAAACGAAGTGTGGCCAAATCGAAGTCAAATATAGCGCAACTTTGGCAAGTTGATCAAGATGCATGTGCTCAGATTCCTTTAAAGCGTTGCCAGGACTTAATTGACACCATGCCGCAAAGATATGAGGCTGTTCTAACTAATAAGGAGTTTACAACCAAGTACTAGTTCATAAGTAACATAGTTGATTTAATATATAAAGTTACAGACTAAATTTAGTGAGCACATTTTTGATTTTTGCTGCTATTATTTTGAGCAGGACAATTTTGGCATTTTTATCAGTTTTTACTTAAATTTATAAATGAAATAAGTTTTTTGATGATGAAAAACACAAATTCTGTTTGAAATTAAATATAAATACTAAATTGAAAAAATGTTTCTGATCTGTAGTCAATATGATGTTGTTTATCAATCTTAAAATCAGAGCTTAGATGCGCTGCTATTATATTGAACACAACTGTACACACAAAAATTGATAAATTGCAACGTCAGTAACAAAGAAGCGACACAAATGTTCTATCTTTTTGGCGAGCAAAGTACCATACCGATAACGAGTTAAACGCAATAAGTAACTTATGCCTTGCAATTCCACCAACTTAGGTAATTAAGCAGTTCCTAAAATATACACATATTGTGTGTTAAGGTCAAAGTTTTATACTTAATTTTTATAACAGGTTACAATTGAAAGAGCATTTTCGATGTTGAGGCTCGTGCTTACCGACTATCGAAACAGACTTAGCGAGGACATTCTTGAAAATATTTTGCAAACTATCTTGATGCAGCAATAGAGACAATGCCCTTTCTTTTTTTTTTTTTTTAATTATTGTATTGAGTATGTGTACTTTCATGTGTACATATGTGTAGGTAAAAGCAAATGAAGTAAGTAAGTCGTCTCGCCGACTTAGGTAGACCATACACCAGAAAAGCAAATATTTCAAATTTATTAAACAAATGCATTTTCGCACGCTTTTTACAAACGTATCTTAGTATCTCGCTCACTCTAGCATACGATCACCCTGGCGCCCCACCAAACAACGGCAAACTCCAGCCTTTTGGAAAAACGTTTATATATTATTATCATTACTTTAGATATTGTTTGTCCAATTTTGATCAAATTTGGTATTTTGGTGGATATTAGCATCAAATTTAAGTGCCCCAATTTGATCGCACAAGATAGAAAATTACGGAAGATAATCGAGTTTTTCAAATTTCGGTGGCGGAAAGGGGCGTGGCAAAATCTTGTATATAAAAGATGTGTGCATTTACTAAGCAAATATACATACAAAATATGGTGTCTCTAGCTTGAATAGTTTTTGAGATAAACGTTTTTTTTTTAAATTGCGGGGGCGGAAAGGGGCTTGTCAAAAATTTGAAATAAACTTGATCACTTTACATACTACATGAGGCTACATACCAAATTAGGTGGCTCTATCTCTTATATTCTCCGAGATCTACGCGTTCATACGGACGGACAGACGGACATGACTAGATCGTCTTGGCTGTTGATACTCATCAAGAATATATATACTTTATGGGTCGGAAAAGTTTCCTTCCTTTTACATAGATTTGCCGACTTCAATATACCATTTCACCCTATGGGTGTATGGTATAAAAAGGCAAAAAATCAGTTCTGCGGCGACTATTTTTCCGACTGCTGCTTTCGTCTACGTAAGAACTTGGCCAAATGCAACTGTCGCAACAGTTCTAGTACTAAAATGTATAATTTGGCTGTTGCTATGAAAGCAATTTGTTTCGGGTTTTCGCTATAGCTGCTGCTGTCGGGTTTCTTGCTTTCGGATTTTTGCTGTTTCCTGCTGCTGTCAGAACTTTATATTTCGGTTATTTGCTGCTGCTTATGCTGTCAGATTTTCTAATTTCGGTTTTTGCTGTTGCTTTTTCTTCGACTGTTCACAGCAAAACTGTTGACAATTTTCGCAGTTTTCAAACCCTGGTTTCTACAATTTAAATTATAGGTATACAATAAACCTATTCTGACATATCAAGTTGAAGTTTTGAACTGAAAGAAAAACCGGTTACTGTAAACGGTGTATCTACTGCAGAGTACGATGATTTTTATAATTTGGAAACGCATGTACATGGGGCAGATAAAAATCAATTGCTGAAGTTCCTTCAAAAGCATTCAAAATCATTCATTAATGGTTATTGTTTGGTATAACCGAAGAGAACTGCCCTCAAGATCTGCGACAGCCTGGCCAAGCGTAGCGACTTCATTAATGCTGAGGATTAAAACAGGCGGAGAAACAGATCGAGATGAGTCGCAATCATTTCGCAACGAGGTCGCAACAGCAGGCATCATGGGAAAATGCGTAAGTAAGGTGGACGAGATGCTGCTGATGCAGCGCAAAGGGGGCACCAGCCAGCTAATGGCAGCGCGGTGGGCAAACAACTTTGAGCGTGGTAATTAACGACCGCGGCGATATAAACGAAAGAATGACTTCTGGACTCCATTCTAATGAGGATGGCGTCCCAGGTACCCCACCGCCCACATTTTAAGGAGAACAGCGGCTCAACACAATAAGGGAACGAGGAAACTGAGGTATAGACCCCCATCTATAGAGCTAAGAAACTCCAGATAAAGATCTCTCGATCTTAAATCAGATGCTTACCACAAGGCTTGCTGGTCCACGGAATTTCAAAGTACACAGTACATATTACCAAATCGAGTCAGTTAGAGGTGTTAATTTCCTAGTGTGTACCCATTACGAAAGAAGAATATGTAATTAATGTAGATGAAAGAAGATCTCAAAAAATATGAAGCTGCATTGCATTACGATAAGGAACATTCTGATAAAGGCAGAGGTTGTTAAGTTTGGTTAAGAGGATTTGAAATACTTTAAAATAGTTAGAGACAGCAGCATTATCTAAAGATTCGCGGAAATCAATGGCCGCGGAGGATATTGTTTTAAAAGGACCTCAAGGATGTAATACAGGATCTAATTCTTTACAATTCTTTCTTAAGTTTGAGTAAAATTGAACATGTAGGAGAGAGTAGGGCTAATCGGTGCGGTGGGCAACTCGGCGCAGTCGAGATATCTTAAAAAATAACAGCACTATCCGAAAATTGATGTGTCCTAAGATCACATTTTGGTAGGCTATATTTGGACTTAAACTTAGATGTATCCAATTCGTAGTATCCGTAATATTTGGGATTATGTAATTTTTAACCTCAAAAATAAATTTTTTCTTCGATCAATAGTTAGACAATAAATTAACATTTCTTTAGAGGATACGAGCTCCCGTTCAGGATATATGAAGGATTAAAAAATAATGCGCCGATTAGCCCCACACTCCACTATTTAAATACGTGCTTTTAAACTGTACATTTAAAGTGTAGCACGGTGTAGAGTGCAAAAAACTTTTCTTCAATATACCTTACAATAAGGTAAGTGAGTCATCTGGCCGACTTCGCTAAAATTAAATTTTGTGTCCATTTGGCTAACAATTTTAGCCTGCTCTTTAAATTGAAATAAGGCACTTACCGAGTAAAAACAACGTGACGAGCGGTGCTCCACGTATACAGCGACTTAGCTTCCAGAGATATTGCAAATGTGCGACTTCCTGAAATTAAAAAAATAAATATTTAAGGGGGGTTTCTACTTTGTATGATAAAAATCCGCATTTTCCGATAGTTGAAATCTGTAAAATTACGAAAGTTATCGGCCGTTAAGTGGAACGATGTCAAGAGTGCTGTGCCGCAGCACAAATTTTCAAACGCGTTTTTCTTAAAATTACATTTTTGGAGCTCATGTAAGTCCTACAGGGCGCAGAATTAAGCAATCGCTCTGAAATTTTATACACATGTTCTTTTGGATATTGTACATCGCTGACAGTACAATTGGCGAAAAATATTAAAAATTGTTTATTTAAAAAAATAGTAAGTAACGAAAATAATAAATTTTTTTCTAAAAAAAAAAGCTCAAATTTGTTTAATTTTACTACCAGCGATAGATTAAGAAAAACTTTCATTTTTGGTTTTTGACTTCATTTGCGGATGGTAGGACTTCCATGAGGACAAGATAGGGATATCACTGACCACTGATATATTCTTAAAATTCATGGTTAAAATTGATACAAAAATATCCATGTATGGCTACCCGCAAGTGGGTATAATTCCCTTCCCTAATAGCTAATCTGCCAATGTTTTTCTTATAATTCCGTATCCAATACACCTTAATCACTGTCCCTCATTTGAGCCTTTAACCTGTTCAAAATAACTTCAAATACTTAGACTTAATTCGTTTTTCCTGTCATATTAAAAATTCGTCCATTGGTCCTTAAAAGTTAAAAATTATATGCAAGCTTGAGTCTTTAATAATTTACAGAGAATTGAATATTCAACCTAATATTTATTAATTTATGTATTAAGAGCTAACTTACAAATTACAATTATATGTTAGCTTGTGTTTTTTTTTTGGCTATGGCAACGTAGGCCTTCCGCTCATATATGAAATCATTCAATATGTCACAAACAAGAACATCAAAAATATTTTTTGTTTGGGTCTTTTTATTACAGTGTTTTATGCACTTTTAGTTCTAATCGGTATCTGATGTTGTGCGGTTCGGTATCGGTTTGATAAATCGTTCTCTGCGTCCTTATTTAAAATAAGACTAATAATACTTTTATCCAGCAACTAATTATTTTTAGAGGAAGAAACTGTTGATTTTGCTAACATTGTAATAAATCAGTCCTATGAAATGAGCCAAGTCTTCAATTGTGTTATTGCGAGAATTTGTGTGGAGTTTAAACGAAATTTTCTTTGGTCTATATGTCTGCCCTCAAGATTTTCTTCCGACATTTTTAAATTTTCTATCGGAAGGGCAAAGTTTTGTATAATTTCGGCTCCATGAATCAAAATTTTATGGACAGATGAAGGCATATACACTCATGGACAAAAAATAGGTGTGAGCCTTAAAACTTGACAAATGTCCAATTAAAAAATGTATGACAAGTTCTACGATCATAAAACTGATTCTTAAAGATTCTTAATACTATCATGAAGTAAAATAAGTCACAAGCATAATAGAAGTGCTTAAAAAAAATGTGGGGTTTTTTAATCGGCTAACCCAAAAACGGCCTGGAAATAATAAAATGTTTGTTTTAGACATGAAAAAAATTTTATAAAAAAAGTAATTTTTTGCAAATTAAATTTTTTTTTTTAAAAAGGGGATAATATTGGAATAAAAAAGGGTTTAGTTAGAACTTTTTGCTGCTTCCTTAGTTTTCTTAGTCAGATTTAAAATTAAATTAACATCTTTAAAAAAGATGGTAAAAATACAAGACCCAGAATATTAAACCAATTTCATAATCTGTACCTTATTGCCTATACCTCTTTCGGGTCGTGTAAGACCATCCACTAAAAACTAGAGGAGTCAAAGCTTCGACGGAGTCAAAACTTGCAACTTTTTTGGTAACTCTTTCTTTACATATAGCTATTAAAGTGGAAAAACGTTCTATCTAAAAAGGCGGAAGAACGGCCTTCAATCCTAGAATAGGAAATAACGAAAGTTATTGATTAAAGTCACAGTTTTCCTCCGATCGTTACTATGGGAGCTATATGATATAGTCAATCGACCTTGGCACAGTCGTTTATAGGTGTTAATAAACTCACCAATATTAAATTTCACGACAATAGCTTAGAAAATAACGAAGTTATTAAAAAAACCACTGTTCGTGACTTTGCCGTTTGTATGGGAGCTATATGTGTGCACAATATACAAGCCTAAATGCAAAATTTCAGCTCTGTAGCTCTTACGGTCTAGGAGGAGTTTGCACTGATCCAGACAGACGAACATGTCTATTTGAACTCGTCTCGTTGTGCTGATCAAGAATATATATACTTTAATATATGGCCGGAGATGCTTCCTTCTATGCGTTGCACACATCTGCCCAAATTTAATATACCCTTTTTGCAAGAGTATAAAAATGATTTAGAGGTTCTTTTAGCACGAAAAATTTTTAGAAGAAAAATTTACAAAGATTGCTTAAACTACCGAAATTCGCGAAAAATGGTATCGTACTGATGCCAACATTAATGTTTAAGGATCAGAAATTGACTTCGGGTATGCGAATCGACAGTCTAGTGGTTTGGGATTGTTTTCCATACAAAGTTATTTTTTTGACTTTTTTGAATTGGGCAAGTTCCTGTGCAAGACTTTTATTGGAAATCATATTTGCCAACGAATGGATGCAAATTTTAACTGGGTAACATTATGTAATAAGCTTCTAAGAGTTGAACACACCTATTATTCTGGCAAACTGAAAAGGTGTATATATTAAGAATTATGGTCAAAATTTGTTAATGCTGGTAAAAATTACTGTGACTAACAATTGGGAATCAGTTCTATGATCATAGTCATACATTTTTTATATGGACATTGCTGACATTTTTTGGACCACATCAACCATTTTTTGTCCAAAGGTGTAGAACCATGGGTATATGTCTACAAATAATAAGTAGGAATTGCTGTTTGGAATACATAATGTTTAAAGGCTTCTGTATCAATTTCAAAACCAGATGATAGTGTTCGTAAGATTACATAAAATCCATAAATTTAAAGATAGCTGACTCCCGTTATTTCGGCAGCTAAATATGATTCTTGAAAATACTTTCTCGCTGCGTTGCCGTTATTATTATTGACTGAGCCGCCAGGCTTGGGAATATCAACCAAAATACCCAACGCCTTTCGCAAACACTCTTGTATTTCCAGTTTTCTAATATCAACAGCTGCTTTATCTGTACTTCGAACTTGCCAATTTTTAGTTTTCAGTCTGTAGCTCATATGCAGAATGCAATCAAGGAAACCAATCCAAGCATGGAGACCAGATGAACCGGTACACCCGCCCATCTGGCAACCCTATATGCAAGTTACGAGTCTTAAGTACCAGTCTGGTCCATGGATACGAATCTGGTCCCTGCTGTGGAGCCAGTTACGAGTCTATCATCCGTGTCTCCATGTCGGGGTGTGGCATTACCATGATCCTTCGGATACACATGGGAGATGACATACAAGACTCTTTCTTTAACCACTAGTTTACCATGAAACTAATTACACAGAAGCTTGATTTAAAGTTATAATTCGTTTATTACTTGAATGTACCTCTGGTTCCGAGGCCAGACACAGACTGAGACTCTTTCAGAGATCGGAGCCTTAAATATACCTCAAGAGGGTGTTGAGCCGATGTTGAGAGTAGGTCGCTCTTCCGGTGAAGTTAGCAGAAACGGGTTGGTTACAAAGAATAGAAAAGTGCTTATGCTATGTGATAGGAAGTTAAAGTGCTCTAGGTACTTCCAGGGGCACTGATGATAAATAAGAGATTCAATAGTAACGCACCAAGGTCGTCCAAGGTAAGTAGTTTCAAATACAAATGTTACAATTGTGGAAAGGCGGCGAAATATCCCAAGAAATTTCCGAAAAACTTCGGAGGAAACAGTGAGTCATATTCAATTATGTACATTAAAAAGCGAATCTTACACGCAAAAGCATAAAGGGATGGAGCCTGGACTCTAGGGCAACAATACATATGTGATCAGAGAATGAAAGATTTAATTAAACGTATGCAGAAAAATCGCAATAGTTAGTTAACTAGCAAACGGCGAAACTACAGCGATCAATGGAATCGGGTCGGTAACTTATAAACCAAACTGTAAGTTTTCTGCAAACCTTTTGAACACACTTTATGTACCAGATATTAGAGAAAATCTACTGTCAATAGCGAAGATATGTGACCACGGCTTCAATGGGCTATTGAAGAAAAATTTTGCTCAAATAATACAGGTTTCAAATGGAAAAGTAGTTTTTGTTGCACAGCGAAATCATGACCTATATCATGTCGAGGAAATAGGTGAGAAAAGCCATTTAGCAGTCGGAAGCAAAACCAGTATCGAAACGAAAAGGATTTAAAAGATGTCATCAAAAGGGAGAGTACATGGAGCATGCGTTAATATATGTACATAAATGAGAGTCTACCAATCTGCTAAGCATGCATTAAGGAGAAGCAATCACGAAAACCGTTTCCAGCATCCGACTCAAAATCAAAAGATCTACTAGAACTAATCCATAGCGAATTAGTGGAATACACCCCACAACAAAATGGAACGGCTGAACGGAAAAATGGAACTCTTGTGGAAATGGCTCGATGCATGATAATCCAAGCAGTACTACCACCTAGCTACTGAGCTGAGGCAATATACACAGCAAATTACTTACGAGACAGATGCCCATCTAAAAGTCTACGGGGAGATGTCCCTTTTACATTATGGAATCATCGTAATGTATCTATGAAACATTTGCGCACATTCGGTCAAATTGCGTACTCGCTCGACAATCGAGCAAAGAGTAAGTTTAGCGCAAGAAGCGAGAGAAGAATCAGAAAGTTATAGAAACCACGTGGGTTTCGGCGAAGTTGTTTGCCGCAAAAGGTTTTACTCAAAGAGAGGGACGCCAGAGGTATAAGAAACTGGACCACAAATTTATTTATTTATTTATTTATTTACGTCAACTAAGTCAGCAGTCGACGAAAAAGCTTAAGCTAAAATACAAATAGTAATTAATTCATTAAGGTAGCTTAGCTATATGCACAACATCCCCGACCCGATGGAGGTGTTTTATTTGCAACAAGGTGCCAGCTATGCCCCGATTCACAGCCAATGTGGTCAGGGATGAGTTGCAGCCAATCAAATATCCAGTCCAGAATACTTTCAGTGGTTACGCTGTAGATAATTAAAAAGTATAGCGCGAAGAGAAGTGACAGATAGATGAGGAGAAATAAGGTGAGAAAGGTTGTTAAAAGATTGGCAAAGAACACGAAGAGGTTCGTGAAGAGAGTAGTTAGTCAAACATCTACTAAGGTGAAGAGGAAAAAAGTTTCTGGTCCGACGTGAGGGAACACAAAAATATAGCGTATCTAGTAAATTGGTAGAACTGACTTCGCCGTTGACTACTTTATGTAGAAAGAGAATCCCAAATACGAGCCTACGGTTGTAAAGTGAAGGAAGATTAATAAGAAGAAGTCTGTCAGAATAAGAAGGTAGGCGAAGATTCGGGTCCCAATTAAGACCGCGTAACGCAAACTTAAGGAATTGCTTCTGTACCGATTCAATACTACGCTGGTGAACATCATATTGAGGGTTCCACACTGGTGAGCAATATTCTAGAGTAGGGCGAACTAACGAAGTGTATAAAACCTTTGTCACATATGGATCATCAAATTCTTTGGCCCAACGTTTAATGAAGCCAAGAAGACTGCATGCTCTATTAACAATTGAAGATATATGAATATTAAAAGAAAGTTTTGGGTCAAACATAACGCCTAAGTCTTTAAATGATGGTACACAATCTAACAGAACAGACTTAATAGAGTATTGAGCTAGGAACGGCGACAAACGACTGAAAGTCATAAAAGAGCATTTAGACGCATTAAGGTGTAATTTATTAACGTGACACCAAACACAGAACGCATCGAGATCTGATTGCAAGTACTGTTGGAAAGAAGGATCATTATATGAATAGCAAATCTTCACGTCATCCGCAAACATGAGCACGCGTGAATGAGACAAGGCCAAAGGCAAATCGTTTATAAACAAGGTAAATAACAGTGGGCCCAGATGACTGCCTTGGGGGACACCTGACGTAACTCGAACAGTTTTAGATATCGAGGAACGAAAAGACACCTTTTGGGTTCTGCCAATAAGATACGACTTTAACCAAGCCAATAGTTTCGGGGAAAAACCCATGATGTTAAGTTTCATGAGAAGCAAGGAATGATCAACCGTATCGAAAGCCTTACTAAAGTCAGTATAAATAACATCAGTTTGACACTTTTTACGGAAGCCATGGTGTACAAGGGTAGTCAATTCTAAAAGGTTGGTAAGCGACGAACGACCTTTCATGAAGCCATGCTGACAAGCAGAAATAGCGGATCTGGATAGGTGTTGAAGGGAAGACGTAATAATTTTCTCAAACAGCTTAGGTATTGCCGAAAGTTTGGCAATGCCACGGTAGTTAGAAATATCCGATTTGTTACCCTTTTTAAAAAGCGGAATAATAAAAGACTCCTTCCAAATATCAGGGAAGCGACAAGTCTCACTCGATATGAAGAATAACCGAGATAAAGGCTTAGATAGGGAAATCGAACACATTTTAAGGATGCAACTAGGTATATTATCAGGCCCGGGTACGAAGGAAGACGTCATAGATGACAAGCTAGAGATAACACAGCGAACGATATAATTATTGTAGCATTGAGTATTTAAAAGGCAAAATTGAGATTTGGCTACACAATAATTTGCATAGTCAAGTCGCGAACCAGTTTTTTTAAATCTTTTAAAATATCTCGATTTAATGTTACGGAGATTAGAGAGCCTACGTGTGAACCAGACTGGCGCACTGGAGACGGTAGAGACATTCACATAAGGAACGCATTTATCAATTAGAGAATTAAGAGCAGAGTAGAAAAAATTTACTGCACAATCTATATCACAGCACTCAAATAGAAATGACCAATCAAAAGAGAAAATAAGGCTGTTAAGAAGATTGAAATTTGTTTTACGAAAACATCTGCGACGAGAATTTGAGATGTTATTGAATGAATTATTAACGGAATTGTAAGAAATAGTAATTTCAATGGTAGGGTGATAAGTATCTTCAGGCTTCACTAGGGGCTGTATTTGTGATACAGCACTAACAGTTGGATCAGATACAAAAACAAGATCGAGGATTCTTTTAGAAGAGTTAAGAAAAGAATTCAACTGATATAGCGGACATTCAAGTAGGCTATCAAGAAAAACATGTTGAGATGAAGGAATTAAGAAAGATAGATTATCATCAGCAAGCCAAGAAACATTAGGCAAGTTAAAATCACCTAAAGCTATAAAAAAAATCACGATCTTTAAGACGACTAAAAATAGTTCGCAAAGCATCAGCATGGTGCATGTAGATCATCATATCAGAAGCTGGAGGAATGTATGAACAAGAGATATATAAGCTAAAGTTAGAACATGTAACTTCGACGCAAATAAACTCAACACCTAAGGGGAGATCAATCGGCACAACACTTGAGCACAGATTCGAGTTGACTGCAATGAGTACTCCGCCGCCACGACGACCAACACGATCAAGCCTATAAGAAATAAAGTTATTAGAAAGAATTTCATTATCAAAAATTAAAGGAAATGAACTTGAAGCGACTTGCAGCTGATCCTTGCGTGTATATGAAAAAACACAGTAATGTTATTATTATCGTTTCATTGTATGTCGATGATCTAATAGTCGCAACAAATAATAACAAGTTACTCAGCTAAAAAAAAAAAATTCAACATGGAGGACTCTAAACCAGTGAGCACACCGATGAACACCAGCGAGAAAATTTTAAATCAAATGTGCCGAAATACGAAAACGGATGTGGATGACGTATCCAGCGTCCCATATCAAAGCTTGATAGGTGAGAGAGAAACACCATATTTGGTATGTATATTTGCTTAATAAATGCGCATATTTTGTATTTGTAAAGATTTTGCCACGCCCCTTTCCGCCCCCGTAATTTGGAAAAACTCGATTATCTCACGTATTTTTCTAGCTTGTGCAATCAAATTTGACACACTTGAATTTGATACTAATATCCAGCAAAATACCAAAATTAATCAAGTTAAAAATAGCCACGTTTTTCCATAAGGCCGGAGTTGGCCGTTGGCTGGTAGGGGCTCTAGGGTGCTCGTAGGCTTGCGTGAGCGAGAAACTGAGATGTGCTTGTAAAAATCCTGGGATCAGAATTTAAAAAAAAAACGTAAATGCATTTGTTTTTATAATATATAAAATAACAGGAAAAGATTTGGTTGGCAACGCTGATGCCGACTGGGCTGGCTGCATATACATATATACAGCTGTGTTCAAAAAATAGCAGTGCTCTTAAACTTTGACTTCAAAGTTGATAAATCATATTAAAAAGACTACAAACTCACCAATATTTTTTAAATTTATAATCTATATTTAATCATAATAAAATTACTACCATTTTGGACCGAACAATAAGTCCACCACTTTCAGAAATAAGCAAGATAGTAAAATAGGCGCATTTTGAGCTGTTCATAAAAAAAAAGCCACAACTAAGAATTAAAATCTGTCGATTCCAAATTATTTGAAACTTTCAATTCAGGTCACCTTTGGTTCTTAGGACTTAACCAATTATTGACCATAGCGGGTTTTTACCTGGGTCGCACCGAATCCATCAATGCTGAACTGGGATCTGTTGCCATGTTTCTTGGATAACTTCTCAATGTTAAGCTTTATTGAATTTTTCTTTGTGACGCTTCTCTGAAATTTTCCTCATAAATTTTTAATGGGTTACCAATCCGGCGGCTGAACTGGCACTTGCATTACATCGATTCCTTCGACTTGAAAAAAAACCTTTTCGAGCTTGTTTTGCGTGGTTTTGACCGATGATATGTTGATTTTATGGACATATTCCATATGATATAGGAGAGCTAAACCTTGTTTATGATGTCCATATAGATATTTCGATTCGATTCCCATGAATCTTATGAATTGCACCAAGTCGTTTAAATGAGAAAGAAGCCCAAATCATGTCATATTGCTTAACCGTTTTAGCGGGTCCTTTTGGTGGTATTCCGTATATTCTGAGCAACGTACATACTGTTTAGACCGTGCACCACCAAACAAAACTACTTTGCTGACGTCTGGCCCGAGAATATTACGCTACTTGCAATATGAAGATTCATATGGAGGTTTGTCAAAATACAAACGCCGACAAGTGACAGTCCTTACCGACATGTTTAGATCATGTTTGACGATATTAGAAGATGCAAACTTCAAACTTGCTCATCTGAAGCCGTTTTTGCACGTTTTACGCCACGTTTTTCAGTTTTTTTTTTGGAAGTTTAGTGCAGCAGAGAAGATCTTTGCAGAACATCCAACTAAAATTTTGGTTTTTGTTTTAAGTTTTACCATGATTTTGAAGGTTTTGGTGCCACTTCGTTTTCTCAACATGCAAATGCGTTCCTCTTCTGACCAACATGAAAATTTTAGCGTTTGTTGTTGCAAATAATAGTAGAACATAATTATCTAAATAATTAAGCTTAATACTAGCAGATATTTACACTTTATATTTACTTTTTTCGCAATTATACGAAAAACTGATATTTTTTTGAACAGCTAAATTTGTGGGGATAAGCACGAAAGTGTGAAAAACTAGCATAAAATTAAAAAAATGTACGGAAGTTTTTCGTTTTTCCTATGTGTATATTCCATTTTACAAAAACAAAGCCAAAAAACTGAATCTATAAGGAGTATGCGAAATTTTTTATAATCTCTGTTAGCATCTAGCGCTGCTATTATTATACCATACACCCATAGGGTGAAATGGTATATTAAAGTCGCCAAAATGTATGTAACAGGCCGAAGGAAGCTTTTCCGACCCCATAAAGTATATATATTCTTGATCAGTATCAACAGCCGAGTCGATCTAGCCATGTCCGTCTGTCCGTCCGTCCGTCCGTCCGTCCGTCCGTCCGTCCGTCCGTATGAACGCGTAGATCTCGGAGACTATAAAAGATAGAGCCACCAAATTTGGTGTGTAGGTTCGTGTGGTATGTAGAGTGATCAAGTTTATTTCAAATTTTTGCCACGCCCCTTTTCGCCCCCGCAATTCAAAAAAAACGTTCATCTCAAAAACTATTGCAGCTAGAGACACCATATTTGGTATGTATATTTGCTTAGTAAATGCGCTCATTTTGTATGTATAAAAATTTTGCCACGCCCCTTTCCGCCCGCGAAATTTGAAAAACTCGATTATCTCCCGTAATTTTTTACCTTGTGGAATCAAATTTGGCACACTTGAAATTGATACTAATACCCAGCAAAATACCAAATTTGATCAAAATCGGACAAAAAATAGCCAAGTTATGCATATAAACGTTTATCCATAAGGCCGGAGTTGGCCGTTGGCGGGTGGTGGCGCTAGGGTGCTCATATGCATGAGTGAGCGAGATACTTAGATATGCTTGTAAAAAGCATGTGAACAGAACTTTTTTAAAATAGGCAAATGCATTTGTTATCACAAATTTGAAATATTTGTTTTACTGGTGTATGGTATACCTAAGTCGGCGAGACGACTTACTTCATTTTGAACACAATTGTATGTGTAATTGCAATTCTTTTTGAAAAATTCTGTCCTGTGTATTTCTGAAGTGGATTTTTTTTTATTTCAGTTACTAAGTGTTGTACCAATGTTTATTAGTGTTGTGTTCCAAGGTGGTGTAGTTTGTTGCCAAAGTGTTGTTGTTTGGCAAGGAGGAATATTCTGTGATTTGCTATTTCTATTATGCATTCTATTGTAGAGTTGTGGTGTTGTTTTTTTTGGTGATCGATATGTTTTAAGTATGTTGCTTATAGGTGAGTTGTTTGCAGTGATCAGCGATTTAATAAGGTTGGCTGTTAGAAGTTCTCTTCTATCCTCTAACGGGTGCGAATTGTTTTAAATGTACAAATAAATGTTTTATGTACAAGAAGAAAAGGAAATTTTGGAAAAAAATTGCTCGTGTGGTACTGCCAGCGAGGGTATTGCTTCACACAGGCGTGCTTTCGCCCGCTTCCTGCTGCTCACTCTGTTAAATGTCTCCCAGTTTTCCCTGCGACTAATAATCATTGAGATGAAGTTGGATTCTGTGATGTGCTCTTCGAATTCCGCCTCGAGGTGTTCTCGCTCGATATCGAAGCGTCCGCACCTGAAGAGGACATGGTCAGCCGTCTCGTCTCTGGGCTTGTTGCGTGTCTTTTCGCGACATATCCCAGAGCGATTGTCACCTTGTTATGCTTATGTCACGCGCTTGTACCCGTAGAGATTCTTTTTCTCTTGGCCCTAAGTTTGGTTTTTGTAGTGTCCAAAACAGTCTTTTGGATTCATCGGCCAGGATTCCGACTGGGATTGCGCTTGCTAGGACCATGGCTGCGATAGCGGAAATCGTACAAAATCCACAGCAGACCCGCAGTGCTCTGATTCTGTATATGGAGTCCAATTCCCTGGCGTATGACTTCGTGGACATTGCTTCTGGCCAAACCGGACCGCTGTAAAGCATGGTTGCCTTGATTATTCCATGCCAAACCTTTTTGCCGCTCTGGCTTGGTGCTCTTGTGTTGGGCATTAAGCGTTATTCTGGCCTTTTTGGCCGTTGCTGAGAGGTGATCTTTAAAATTGAGCCTTCTATCAATGAGTACAACAAGGTACTTTTATTACCTTATGAATAGGGAATTAGAACCAAAACTAAAAAACCCAATCTTCATTCGTTGAATTCAAAATATGAACCTTTACGACTTCTTCTTGGTTTATGTTTTTGTTTCGAATTTTATATTTCATTGGTGCATCTGATTTGGTGAAGCCAGTTCAGATGAAGACGATGTTTATTCTTAAACATTCTGCAAAGGTCCACCAAATGCGGCGTTTTGGACTGTATTTTAATAGTTATTTGTCTTATCCAAATTAATATTAAAATATTATTAGTTAGATAATTATTGTTAAAGAAGCATGACCAGTTACTTGTAAATGACTTCATATTGTTACCAATTCTGTCGTATGTATTACTGAGTTGCCTTCTACTGGTTTTTATATCATTTGCCATATTACGTAATGATTTCTGTTTCGGGATATCTACCCACTCCTGATGTGTATTACTGTGCTGACTTCTACCCTTTTTATAAGCTGGAGAATTAAAAAAAAAACTATCTTTACTTTTTGAATTGTTCCAATGGGATCTTCGCTCCACCATTTTTAAATGTCGCTGACTGCTAAAATATGATTGGTTGTTCTGGTTACCATTAAATGTTGTCCCCTTATAAATATTTTGCCATATCTGCCTTTTTGGTACTATAGTTTCGGATAATTTGTTACCGGACTCTATTTTGATATTATTTTTTAGATAATCATTATCTAATTGACCCATTGCCTTTTGCATATTCTCATTTTGTACTGGCTCTGGGATATATACTTTTTGTTCCCCAATTTTCACTTTACCTCCAATGTGAGGTCCTGCCGGGGGCCATAAATTTATTTTTTGAGTTTTGCTGTTGCATTTCTTTGGAATTGTGTTGTTTTTATTTTGAAATTTACCTTTCCTCTCCCAACGTTGTTCAAAACCTGTGACATCTATTGTTGTTGCCACTACAGATTTATTCTGATTTGATTTGGTGCATCCCGAGACGATCCAACCAAATTGAGTATTTTGGCCTAGCAGGCCATCAATCATTGTATTTCCCCTTTTTAAGAATTTGGTATATACGTTTACTCCCATTATTATATCAACCCTACCAGGGTTATTAAAGGTAGGATCAGCTAGCACGTAAGTTTGCCATTTTGACATCCACATTTGCTATTTTTATTGGAAGAGCTTTCATTAACTTTGGCAACACAATTGCCTCAACCTTTAGATGTCCTTTCCAAGGATTTCGCGTCTTTACATCTATTTTTACCTTATATTTTGTTTTTATATTTATTGGCTTTTATTGAGGACACGCCACTTATTTCTATATATTGTTAAATTTTAGGTAATTTCAATATTTGAGCGGCCTCTTCGGACAAAATGGTGCTCTGTGAACCACAATCAATAAGGGCTCTTAGAGTCTTATATCCTCCATTTACATTTCTTACTTGTAGTACAGCTGTGGCCAACAGTGTTGGTTGTGCGGTTACACAAGTATTAACTCTCTCCTGTTTTTCTTCAAAATGGAGTAAGGTATGGTGTTCCTTACTGCACAATGAACAGACCATTTCATTAGTGCACACCTTATTACTTGAATGGTTCAAGCATCTTATGCATAGCTGCACTTTTTTGCCTGTCTCATACCGTTCCCTAGGTGTCAAACTTATAGCACTTATACGCTTTGTGCCCGGCAATTTTGCAAATTGGACATTAATCTTCGACTTCCGCATAATTTAATACAGTTTGTAGCGGTTTTTTTTTTCCTTTCTCATGGCACTTAGCGAGCAATATCTTTGCTCTAAGTATACCATTACATCAGATAGCAATTGTATCAGCTTTGTTTTTCTAATTTGACTCCCAAATAATTCTCTTCGTCAAATTTCCGAAGTATGAGTTGAGCGACTATTATGTCAACTTCATCGGACAAATTTGCTTTAATTTTAATTAAGTGTATTGACTCATTAATTATGTCAATCACTCCTTTTACACTTTTTGCGGATTCAGTGTTGATCATCGGTAAATCAACGATCCGACTTAGTTGTTCGGAAAATTCCCTCCGATTATTTTTATATCGCTTGTTTAACAATTCCCACGCAGCACTATAATTGTCAGCTGAACCTGACAATAGATGAGCTACCATGCTCCTCGCTTTCCCCTTTAAAGCGGATTTTAAATTATTGAACTTAAGAGCAAGACTAAATCCTCTCTTTTTTCAATCAGTTCCGCAAATAAATCTACAAACAGGTATCATTCTCTAGGTTCTCCAGAAAATGTGGGTACCTGTATTTTCGGCCATACTGGCAGTTCGCCTCTCACGGTTAGATTCTCATCTTTACAATTTTCCTAATTGTTCATTTTCATTTCTAGCATTGATAGTGAATTTCGGACGTCGAATTCTAAATCCTCCATAGTATTCTTAAATTTTGCATCACTTGTTATTACTTGGCATGCCCGTACCTTCTCCCATAAATAATTTATTTTATTAATATACATTATCCATGTCCCATTGCCTGTTGATTTTAACTCTACTACCTCCAAATATTCCTGAAGCTGTCGGACTCTATCCATAAATATCTCCTGGTTATCACTACAGTTTTCATGACTGGAGGTCGCATTCCCGCGGTAGTCTCCTTTGCTACAATCAAATATTTCTGACATATTTGCCTCTGCTTCAACTAACAGTGAATTACTAGTGCCTGGTTTTTCTGACTCTCCTGTAGCTATTATTTTGGCAACTATCTTTAAAACCTCTTCATGGGCTTTATCTCTGTAGTACTGATGATCGAAAACCCCCTGCTGGAGCAATTTCTCATGGTTAGGCATCCATCGTTTACTAATTACTTTTACTTCCTCAATCACCTTGCTAGTACTGTTTCTGGGATCTAGTGCTTCCAACTGCCTTAACCTGGAATGTAACTCTACCTGCTTCTCTAACAATTTTGCAGTCTTATTAGTGAACATTTTATCTTGTGCGAATATTAGGATATCGATATAAGTATATAATAATAAAAATACAGTGTTGGAAGAAATAATAGAAACGGCAACCTTTTTTGATTTTGAAATCTCTTTTTTCAACGTTGGGCAAATTATCGGACCTAAAAATCAGTGTTTAAGAATGTGGGATAGTTCTTTTATTATTTTCAAACATTTCGACACCTATTTTCGTGAAACTTTTTCTTCTACATGCTTCATAATAAAACAAACCCGTTTTTCGGTTGGAAAAAAAAGAGTAACGCTCCGTATATTTTCAGTCATAAAAATTTTAAGTCTCATAGATGTCAATTTTTATACCCTTGCAGAGGGTATTATAAAATTGGTCAGATGTTTGTAACGCACAGAAGGAGACGTTTCCGACCCCATAAAGTATATATATTCTTGATCAGCATGAGAAGCTGAGTCGATAAGCCATGTCCGTCTGTCCGTCGGTGCGTACGCGTTTTACTCAGCTATCTTAAGAGCTATCGGGATGAAATTTTTTTGGGGGCTTATTTTTACCCTGGTGAGATAAAGTATGAAAATCATCGGGATCGGACTACTATATCATATAGCTCTGGAACAAAAATTTGTGCAAACATTGGAGTATCCCTGAATCCAACTCGAAGGACCAAAATGAATAGGGATTCCCGGAGAGAAGGAAAATAACCCAGTCTTCATTCGTTGAATTCAAAATATGAACTGATTTTATTTACAAAAGTACGGAGTTTATATAGGAATTATCTTAGGCTCTAGTAGGTAACAATTGTTCTTAGAAGATCTTATTTTAGACTCACACCCACGTATTCGGGGGTTGAAAAATTATTATTTTGGGCACATCGTCGGCCACTTGACATCCTGTCGTTGTGATCTTTTGGGTTAGTTTAGAATTACAAGTGTTTTTCCCACACCGCGTGTGGCAGATTGTATTTCTAGTCATATGCTAGGTTAGTTGTTTGGTACAAAGGTACAGTTGTATTGTATTTTCTTTAGTGCATCTGATTTGGTGAAGCCAGTTCAGATGAACACGATGTTTATTCTTAAACATTCTGCAAAGGGCCACCAAATGCGGCGTTTTGGACTTTATTTTTATAGTTAGTTGTCTTGTACAAATTATTATTAAACTATCATGAGTAAGATAATTATTGTTAAAGAAGCATGACCAGTTACATGATGGACGTTGAACCTAGTCAATCTGATGTTCCTTTGCCATTGTCACTGACTTCCTATTCTTACCAATTCTCCCGTATGTATTACTGAGTTGGCTTCTACTGGTTTTTATAATATTTGGCATATTACCTAATGATTTCTGTTTCGGGATATCTACCCATTCCTGATGTGTATTACTGTGCTGACTTCTAGCCTTTTTATAAGCTGGAGAATTTAAAAAAGAACTATCTTTCCATTTTGAATTGTACCAATGTGATCTTCGCTCCACAATTTTTAAATATCGCTGACTGCTAAAACTTGAGTGGTTATTCTGGCTATCATTAAATGTTGTCCTTTTATAAATATTTTGCCATATCTGCCTTTTTGGTACTATAGTTTCGGACAATTTGTTACCGGAATCTTTTTTGATATTATTTTTTAGATAATCATTATCTAATTGACCCATTGCTTTCTGAATGTTCTCATTTTGTATTGGCTCTAAGATATATACTTTTTGTTCCCCAATTTTCACTTTACGTCCAATGTGAGGTCCTGCCGGAGGCCATAAATTTATTTTTTGAGTTTTGCTGTTGCATTTCTTTGGGATTGTGTCGTTTTTACTTTGAAATTTACCTTTCCTCTCCCAACGTTGTTCAAAACCTGTGACATCTATTGTTGTTGCCACTACAGATTCATTCTGATTTGATTTGGTGCATCCCGAGACGATCCAACCAAATTGAGTATTTTGGCCTAGCAGGCCATCAATCTTTGTAATTCCCCTTTTTAAGATTTGGGTATATACGTTTACCCCCATTATTATATCAACCCTACCAGGTTTATTGAAGCTAGGATCAGCTAGCACGTAAGTTTGCCATTTTGACATATCCACGTTTGCAATTTTTAATGGAAGAGCTTTCATTAACTTTGGCAACACAATTGCCTCAACCTTTAGATGTCCTTTCCAAGGATTTCTCGTCTTTACATCTATTTTTACCTTATATTTTGATTTATTAGATTTTATTGAGGACACGCCACTTATTTCTGTATACTGTTTAATTTTAGGTAGTTTTAATATTTGAGTGGCCTCTTCAGACAAAATGGTGCTCTGTGAACCACAATCAATAAGGGCTCTTAGAGTCTTATATCCTCCATTTACATTTTTGACTTGTATTACAGCTGTGGCCAACAGTGTTGGTTGTGCGGTTACACAAGTATTTACTTTCTCCTGTTCTTCGTCAAAATGAAGTAAAGTATGGTGTTCCTTACTACACAATGAACAGACCATTCCATTAGTGCACACCTTATTGCTTGAATGGTTCAAGCATCTTATGCAAAGCTGCACTTTTTTGGCTGTCTCATATCGTTCAATAGGTGCCAAACCTTTAAACTTATAGCATTTATATGCTTTGTGTCCGGCAATTTTGCAAATCGGACATTTATCTTCGACTTCCGCATAATTTAAAACAGTTTGTAGCCGTTTTTTCTCCTCTTTGCTCATGGCACTTAGCGAGCAATATCTTTGCTCCAAGTATTCCATGACATCAGATAGCAATTGTATCTGCTTTGTTTTTCTAATTTGACTCTCATATAACTGTAGAGTCTCCCTGTCAAATTTCCGAAGTATGAGTTGAGCGACTATTACGTCAACTTCATCGGACAAATTTGCTTTAATTTTAATTAAGTGTATTGACTCATTAATTATGTCAATCACTCCTTTTACACTTTTTGCGGATTCATTGTTTATCATCGGTAAATCAACGATCCGACTTAATTGTTCGGAAAATACCCTCCGATTATTTTCATACCGCTTGGTTAATAATTCCCAAGCGGCACTATAATTGTCAGCTGAACCTGACAATAGATGGGCTACCATGCTCCTTGCTTCGCCCTTTAACGCGGATTTTAAATAATTGAAGTTAAGAGTCATACTTAAATCTTCTCTTTTTTCAATCAGTTCCGTGAATAATTCTACAAACAAGTCCCATTCTCTTGGCTCTCCAGAAAATGTGGGTACTTGTATTTTTGGCAACACTGGTAGTTCACCTCTCACGGCAACATTCTCAACTTTCAAATTTTTCTGATCATTTATTTTCTCTTCTAATGCTACCAAGGTATTCTGAAGATCGAATTCTAATTTTTCTATGACCTCTTTAAGCGCTTCATTATGTATAAGTTCACCTTTATAAGCTTGGCACATCTGTACCTTCTTGAACAAGAATTTAATTTTTTTTAATATACATTTCGCCTGTTCTATTGTCTATCGTACGTAAATCTTTGCTCACCATGTCCAAATATATCTGGAGCTGACGGACCTTTTCTTGAAATTTTTCCTGGCTAACATTAGCATTCTCATTACTAGAGGTCGCGTTTCCCCGCGACTCCCCGATGCTGACCTCAACATTTTCTGACATCGTTGCATCTGCTTCACTGCTCTCCGACTCAACAGTGCCCTGCCTACTTGACTCTCCTTTGGCTATTAATCTGGCTGCCATCTCTAAACCCTCCTCATACTTTCCATCTGTAAAATAGTAGTGTTCGGTTACACCATTCTGTATCATTTGGCTATGGTAACTAATCCATTGCCTTTGAATCTCAGTTACCTCATTAAGAATCTTGCTAGTTAACTTACTAGCATCTAACTCTTCTATTCTTTTTAATCTTTTGTGCAACTCGTGTTGCTTCCCTAACAATTTTTCAGTTTTGGTAGGAAACATTTTTGTCTTATGCGTATATTAGGATATCGATATAAGTATATTATAATAAAAATAGATAGATGTACTTATAACTATCTTAATTTAATTTATATCTTATCTGATGATCCTGTTGACACCGTTCGCCACCGTTGTCCGCCAAGTAGAGTTTGCCAAGTAGGCTTTGCCGATAGTCTGCTGCTGCTTGTCTGCCAATGGGTCGGATTTGCCGTCACCTCTTCTTTGCAACTATCTTGTTGCTCTGCTGCTATTTCTAGTTGCCGACTTGCAACTGTATAATATACAGTGTATATAGTGTGTATGTACACTAGTAAATTCTTTTTTTTTTTACTTTCGATATTAGGGCTTCGAATACGCCACACACAAAAACTCCCGCCGCCGAAATTACTATAGTTGCTCCACTAGCCAAACTGACTTTAACATCGGACGCACGCACTTTTTATTTATTAAGCAAAATTTTGCCTTTTATATTATACTCTGTCTCTTACCACTGGTGGGGGAAAACAAGAGTTATTTTATTTTTGCTACCTTTAGCTGATCTTAGCATTTACACTTGCATAAGAATTCAGACTTACAGGCGCTGATTTACCCTCTGAGTCTCTTACCACTGGTGGGGAAAACTACAGAGTTCCTTTTTCTCGAAGGACCAAAATGAATCCGGTTCGAAGGACCAAAATGAATCCAACTCGAAGGACCAAAATGAATAGGGATTCCCGGAGAGAAGGAAAATAACCCAGTCTTCATTCGTTGAATTCAAAATATGAACTGATTTTATTTACAAAAGTACGGAGTTTATATAGGAATTATCTTAGGCTCTAGTAGGTAACAATTGTTCTTAGAAGATCTTATTTTAGACTCACAAGAAATAATAGAAACGGCAACCTTTTTTGATTTTGAAATCTCTTTTTTCAACGTTGGGCAAATTATCGGACCTAAAAATCAGTGTTTAAGAATGTGGGATAGTTCTTTTATTATTTTCAAACATTTCGACACCTATTTTCGTGAAACTTTTTCTTCTACATGCTTCATAATAAAACAAACCCGTTTTTCGGTTGGAAAAAAAAGAGTAACGCTCCGTATATTTTCAGTCATAAACATTTTAAGTCTCATAGATGTCAATTTTTATACCCTTGCAGAGGGTATTATAAAATTGGTCAGATGTTTGTAACGCACAGAAGGAGACGTTTCCGACCCCATAAAGTATATATATTCTTGATCAGCATGAGAAGCTGAGTCGATAAGCCATGTCAGTCTGTCCGTCTGTCCGTCGGTGCGTACGCGTTTTACTCAGCTATCTTAAGAGCTATCGGGATGAAATTTTTTTGGGGGCTTATTTTTACCCTGGTGAGATAAAGTATGAAAATCATCGGGATCGGACTACTATATCATATAGCTCTGGAACAAAAATTTGTGCAAAAATTGGAGTATACCTGAATCCAACTCGAAGGACCAAAATGAATAGGGATTCCCGGAGAGAAGGAAAATAACCCAGTCTTCATTCGTTGAATTCAAAATATGAACTGATTTTATTTACAAAAGTACGGAGTTTATATAGGAATTATCTTAGGCTCTAGTAGGTAACAATTGTTCTTAGAAGATCTTATTTTAGACTCACACCCACGTATTCGGGGGTTGAAAAATTATTATTTTGGGCACATCGTCGGCCACTTGACATCCTGTCGTTGTGATCTTTTGGGTTAGTTTAGAATTACAAGTGTTTTTCCCACACCGCGTGTGGCAGATTGTATTTCTAGTCATATGCTAGGTTAGTTGTTTGGTACAAAGGTACAGTTGTATTGTATTTTCTTTAGTGCATCTGATTTGGTGAAGCCAGTTCAGATGAACACGATGTTTATTCTTAAACATTCTGCAAAGGGCCACCAAATGCGGCGTTTTGGACTTTATTTTTATAGTTAGTTGTCTTGTACAAATTATTATTAAACTATCATGAGTAAGATAATTATTGTTAAAGAAGCATGACCAGTTACATGATGGACGTTGAACCTAGTCAATCTGATGTTCCTTTGCCATTGTCACTGACTTCCTATTCTTACCAATTCTCCCGTATGTATTACTGAGTTGGCTTCTACTGGTTTTTATAATATTTGGCATATTACCTAATGATTTCTGTTTCGGGATATCTACCCATTCCTGATGTGTATTACTGTGCTGACTTCTAGCCTTTTTATAAGCTGGAGAATTTAAAAAAGAACTATCTTTCCATTTTGAATTGTACCAATGTGATCTTCGCTCCACAATTTTTAAATATCGCTGACTGCTAAAACTTGAGTGGTTATTCTGGCTATCATTAAATGTTGTCCTTTTATAAATATTTTGCCATATCTGCCTTTTTGGTACTATAGTTTCGGACAATTTGTTACCGGAATCTTTTTTGATATTATTTTTTAGATAATCATTATCTAATTGACCCATTGCTTTCTGAATGTTCTCATTTTGTATTGGCTCTAAGATATATACTTTTTGTTCCCCAATTTTCACTTTACCTCCAATGTGAGGTCCTGCCGGGGGCCATAAATTTATTTTTTGAGTTTTGCTGTTGCATTTCTTTGGGATTGTGTCGTTTTTACTTTGAAATTTACCTTTCCTCTCCCAACGTTGTTCAAAACCTGTGACATCTATTGTTGTTGCCACTACAGATTCATTCTGATTTGATTTGGTCCCGAGACGATCCAACCAAATTGAGTATTTTGGCCTAGCAGGCCATCAATCTTTGTAATTCCCCTTTTCAAGATTTGGGTATATACGTTTACCCCCATTATTATATCAACCCTACCAGGTTTATTGAAGCTAGGATCAGCTAGCACGTAAGTTTGCCATTTTGACATATCCACGTTTGCAATTTTTAATGGAAGAGCTTTCATTAACTTTGGCAACACAATTGCCTCAACCTTTAGATGTCCTTTCCAAGGATTTCTCGTCTTTACATCTATTTTTACCTTATATTTTGATTTATTAGATTTTATTGAGGACACGCCACTTATTTCTGTATACTGTTTAATTTTAGGTAGTTTTAATATTTGAGCGGCCTCTTCAGACAAAATGGTGCTCTGTGAACCACAATCAATAAGGGCTCTTAGAGTCTTATATCCTCCATTTACATTTTTGACTTGTATTACAGCTGTGGCCAACAGTGTTGGTTGTGCGGTTACACAAGTATTTACTTTCTCCTGTTCTTCGTCAAAATGAAGTAAAGTATGGTGTTCCTTACTACACAATGAACAGACCATTCCATTAGTGCACACCTTATTGCTTGAATGGTTCAAGCATCTTATGCAAAGCTGCACTTTTTTGGCTGTCTCATATCGTTCAATAGGTGCCAAACCTTTAAACTTATAGCATTTATTTGCTTTGTGTCCGGCAATTTTGCAAATCGGACATTTATCTTCGACTTCCGCATAATTTAAAACAGTTTGTAGCCGTTTTTCTCCTCTTTGCTCATGGCACTTAGCGAGCAATATCTTTGCTCCAAGTATTCCATGACATCAGATAGCAATTGTATCTGCTTTGTTTTTCTAATTTGACTCTCATATAACTGTAGAGTCTCCCTGTCAAATTTCCGAAGTATGAGTTGAGCGACTATTACGTCAACTTCATCGGACAAATTTGCTTTAATTTTAATTAAGTGTATTGACTCATTAATTATGTCAATCACTCCTTTTACACTTTTTGCGGATTCATTGTTTATCATCGGTAAATCAACGATCCGACTTAATTGTTCGGAAAATACCCTCCGATTATTTTCATACCGCTTGGTTAATAATTTCCAAGCGGCACTATAATTGTCAGCTGAACCTGACAATAGATGGGCTACCATGCTCCTTGCTTCGCCCTTTAACGCGGATTTTAAATAATTGAAGTTAAGAGTCATACTTAAATCTTCTCTTTTTTCAATCAGTTCCGTGAATAATTCTACAAACAAGTCCCATTCTCTTGGCTCTCCAGAAAATGTGGGTACTTGTATTTTTGGCAACACTGGTAGTTCACCTCTCACGGCAACATTCTCAACTTTCAAATTTTTCTGATCATTTATTTTCTCTTCTAATGCTACCAAGGTATTCTGAAGATCGAATTCTAATTTTTCTATGACCTCTTTAAGCGCTTCATTATGTATAAGTTCACCTTTATAAGCTTGGCACATCTGTACCTTCTTGAACAAGAATTTAATTTTTTTTAATATACATTTCGCCTGTTCTATTGTCTATCGTACGTAAATCTTTGCTCACCATGTCCAAATATATCTGGAGCTGACGGACCTTTTCTTGAAATTTTTCCTGGCTAACATTAGCATTCTCATTACTAGAGGTCGCGTTTCCCCGCGACTCCCCGATGCTGACCTCAACATTTTCTGACATCGTTGCATCTGCTTCACTGCTCTCCGACTCAACAGTGCCCTGCCTACTTGACTCTCCTTTGGCTATTAATCTGGCTGCCATCTCTAAACCCTCCTCATACTTTCCATCTGTAAAATAGTAGTGTTCGGTTACACCACTCTGTATCATTTGGCTATGGTAACTAATCCATTGCCTTTGAATCTCAGTTACCTCATTAAGAATCTTGCTAGTTAACTTACTAGCATCTAACTCTTCTATTCTTTTTAATCTTTTGTGCAACTCGTGTTGCTTCCCTAACAATTTTTCAGTTTTGGTAGGAAACATTTTTGTCTTATGCGTATATTAGGATATCGATATAAGTATATTATAATAAAAATAGATAGATGTACTTATAACTATCTTAATTTAATTTATATCTTATCTGATGATCCTGTTAACACCGTTCGCCACCGTTGTCCGCCAAGTAGAGTTTGCCAAGTAGGCTTTGCCGATAGTCTGCTGCTGCTTGTCTGCCAATGGGTCGGATTTGCCGTTTCTTTATATTTGGTCGCCTCCAGTCACCTCTTCTTTGCAACTATCTTGTTGCTCTGCTGCTATTTCTAGTTGTTACACTAGTAAATTCTTTTTTTTTTTACTTTCGATATTAGGGCTTCGAATACGCCACACACAAAAACTCCCGCCGCCGAAATTACTACAGTTGCTCCACTAGCCAAACTGACTTTAACATCGGACGCACGCACTTTTTATTTATTAAGCAAAATTTTGCCTTTTATATTATACTCTGTCTCTTACCACTGGTGGGGGAAAACAAGAGTTATTTTATTTTTGCTACCTTTAGCTGATCTTAGCATTTACACTTGCATAAGAATTCAGACTTACAGGCGCTGATTTACCCTCTGAGTCTCTTACCACTGGTGGGGGAAAACTACAGAGTTCCTTTTTCTCGAAGGACCAAAATGAATCCGGTTCGAAGGACCAAAATGAATCCAACTCGAAGGACCAAAATGAATAGGGATTCCCGGAGAGAAGGAAAATAACCCAGTCTTCATTCGTTGAATTCAAAATATGAACTGATTTTATTTACAAAAGTACGGAGTTTATATAGGAATTATCTTAGGCTCTAGTAGGTAACAATTGTTCTTAGAAGATCTTATTTTAGACTCACAAGAAATAATAGAAACGGCAACCTTTTTTGATTTTGAAATCTCTTTTTTCAACGTTGGGCAAATTATCGGACCTAAAAATCAGTGTTTAAGAATGTGGGATAGTTCTTTTATTATTTTCAAACATTTCGACACCTATTTTCGTGAAACTTTTTCTTCTACATGCTTCATAATAAAACAAACCCGTTTTTCGGTTGGAAAAAAAGAGTAACGCTCCGTATATTTTCAGTCATAAACATTTTAAGTCTCATAGATGTCAATTTTTATACCCTTGCAGAGGGTATTATAAAATTGGTCAGATGTTTGTAACGCACAGAAGGAGACGTTTCCGACCCCATAAAGTATATATATTCTTGATCAGCATGAGAAGCTGAGTCGATAAGCCATGTCAGTCTGTCCGTCTGTCCGTCGGTGCGTACGCGTTTTACTCAGCTATCTTAAGAGCTATCGGGATGAATTTTTTTTGGGGGCTTATTTTTACCCTGGTGAGATAAAGTATGAAAATCATCGGGATCGGACTACTATATCATATAGCTCTGGAACAAAAATTTGTGCAAAAATTGGAGTATCCCTGAATCCAACTCGAAGGACCAAAATGAATAGGGATTCCCGGAGAGAAGGAAAATAACCCAGTCTTCATTCGTTGAATTCAAAATATGAACTGATTTTATTTACAAAAGTACGGAGTTTATATAGGAATTATCTTAGGCTCTAGTAGGTAACAATTGTTCTTAGAAGATCTTATTTTAGACTCACACCCACGTATTCGGGGGTTGAAAAATTATTATTTTGGGCACATCGTCGGCCACTTGACATCCTGTCGTTGTGATCTTTTGGGTTAGTTTAGAATTACAAGTGTTTTTCCCACACCGCGTGTTGCAGATTGTACTTCTAGTCATATGCTAGGTTAGTTGTTTGGTACAAAGGTACAGTTGTATTGTATTTTCTTTAGTGCATCTGATTTGGTGAAGCCAGTTCAGATGAACACGATGTTTATTCTTAAACAATCCCCATGAAATTTACCAATATAATAGAATTTTATATAAAATCTCAGATCTCAAAATTTGAATTTGATCGGATAAATAGAACACAAGTTACAGTCAATACAAATCGGTTCTACGTCATCAGCAAATCAAACAGAGCACATGCATACGCACACACAGACGCAGCGCTACACGTATGTATGTATGTGTATGCGTGTTGTGCTTTGCTTAAAAATTTGTAGTGAAAAGAGAAATAATTTGAATGCTTTGTTTGTGTGTTGATGAATTGAGTTGCAAGGAAAGAAATTTCAAAATGTAAAAATATTATTGCCAAGGACTGCAAGGGTATATAAACTTTGGCATTGCCGAAGTTAGCTTCTTTGATATTTTGGTTTTAATTTAATATTAAAGGTTTTAAAGTCCACTAAATTGAATAACGTTATATGCAGTATGGGACGTGGCACGCACTTCTTAGAGGATGAACCGGAAATTATAAAAAACTTAGAAACTCTGGTCGTTCAATTGGAAAGATGAATTGCCCAAGAGTAAAAGGGCTTTCCGCTATTCATTGTAAATATAAACAAGAAAATCGTGGCCGCCCCCACGTCTCAACGTCAAAATTCGAACAGATCATCATGCTGGATGCGAATAAAACCCCATTTCTTTCATCGGAAAAGCTGAAAAAATAAGTTAAATGCATCAATAACCAGAATTATCCGGGAAAGATTGAAATTAAAGCGGTTAAAAGTATATAGTGCTCGAAAAGAACCGTGCTTGAGCAAGAACAATATAAAAGATAGACCAGATTTTGATAACCAACATGTGAAAAACGTGCCTATGTGAAAAACGTGCCTATGTGAAAAACGTGCTTTGGTCGGATGAAACAAATGTAAATTTGTTTGGATCTGATGGCAGTGTGTTTGTAAGACAGCAAAAAAGTACTGCTTATAATCCAAAACAAGCTTTGAAGACCATTGGGCACTAAGGTGAAAAAATTATGTTTTAGGGCTGCTTTTCTTCTTCAAGTGTCGGTCCGTTAGTTTGGATAAAGGATAAAATGTGCGCCATCAACAAAGTAAATGTCCTTAACAATACTATGCTGCCTTATGCCGAAGAAGAATTGCCTTTAAAGTGGTAATATTAGCAGAAAAACGATCCCAAACACTCGACCCAGCTGTTTGCCAGCTCGTTCAAGGAAAACGAAGTTAATGTTTTAAAGCCACCGTCCCAATCCCCGGACTTAAACTTAATAGAACACCTTTGGGGAATATTAAAGAATAGAACTGCTGGATATAAACCAGAAAATAAGCAAGAATATAGGGAAAAGATCTAGGTTAAATGATATTCTATAAAACCAGCTATTTGCGCCAAGTTATTTGATTCCGTGGAATGTCGTTACCGCGAAGTCTTGAAAAATAATGTTGAAACGACTTCATATTAATTCAAATATTTGTTGAAACCAAAAATTGCTATGTTTCTTCTTCCTATTTTTTACTTTAAAAATTATCGTTTCTATTGTATCTTTCAAGGGACTCATAATAAATGCCTTAGTTTTTATATTTACTTTAGAATATTCAAAACATAATTTTTTTGATTCCTTGGTTTAGCGTTTTGATAATAATCCATTTAGTTTACAAAAAATTAGAGTTTTGCCAAAGACAGACACAAAAGTAAGTAAATTCTATGCCGTTTCTATTATTATTATTATTATATTATAACAATCTTAATATATATCTTATCTGATGATCCTGTTGTTGACACCGTTCGCCAATGTTGTCCGCCAAGTAGAGTTTGCCAAGTAGGTTTTGCCGATAGTCTGCTACTGCTTGTCTGCCAATCGGTAGGGTTTGCCGATAGTTTGCTGGTGGTTCGCCGTTTTACATTTGGCTCGCCTCCAATCGCCTCTTCTTTGCAACTATCTTGGTGCTCTGCTGCTGTTTCTAGTTGCCGACTTGCAACTATATATATATAGCGTATATATACACTAATTTGTATTTTATATATATTTTTTTTTTAATTTCGATATTAGGGCTTTGAATACGCCACACACAAAAACTCCCGCCGCCGAAATTACGAAACTCGACTAGCCAAACTGCCTTTATTTAACTCGGTCGCATGCACTTTTTATTTATTAAGCAATATTTTGCTTTTTGTTTTATACTCTGTCCCTTACCACTGGTGGGGGAAAACAAGAGTTATTTTATTTTTGCTACCTTTAGCTGATCTTAGCATTTACACTTGCATAAGAATTCAGACTTCAAGGAGCTGATTCACTCTCTGAGTTTCTTACCACTGGTGGGGGAAAACTGCAGAGTTCCTATTTCTCGAAGGACCAAAATGAATCCGGCTCGAAGGACCAAAATGAATAGGGATTCCCGGAGAGAAAGAAAATAACCCAGCCTTCATTCGTTGAATTCAAAATATGATCGTTTACGACTTCTTCTTGGTTTATGTTTTTGTTTCGAATTGTATATTTCATTGGTGCATCTGATTTGGTGAAGCCAGTTCAGATGAACACGATGTTTATTCTTAAATACCTTCTTTGTGTTTATTTGCGTGCCGCCGACCTGAATGCTTGCTGTCTCCACTTTTTTTCTACTGCTTACAAGAATAGCTTCTGTTTTATTTTCGGCCAGGAGAAGGCCCGTTGTAGCCAGCCATTGTTGCACTCGAGCGATCCTGTTCGAGCAAACTGTCTCTACTTCGCTCAAATTTTTTGATACGCAAACTACGGCTACTTCATCAGCAAAACCTACAATCTCGACCCCAGCATTTAATTTTAGATTTAGAACGCCGTTTTACATGGCATTCCACAGCAAAGGTCCCAAGACCGAACCCTTCCAGTGATGTTCCATTTTTTTTCTCCTTCAAGTGTGTCAGCGTGGAGGCTTCTATTGGAGAAATATCTGCTTATTACCTTCAATAGATAATGTGGTATGTTAAAATTTCGTAGGGCATCTAGTATGCAAGGCTATCTTGCCGTATTAAATGCACTTTTTACATCTAGAGCGGCTATGATGCAATATTTCTTGGCACATCCTTTCCATCGGTCACCGGCTATTGCTTACGTGCTAAGCTCACCACTTTTTGAATTGCGTCGATAGTAGATCCCCCCTTTCGGAAACCAAATTGATTATCCGACAGTGCGCTGGTAGAGTGTAATGCCTCATCTAGTATAAGCCGTTTTGGTCTCGCTGGTGGTCTGTTGTATCTTCGGCGGCCCTCTATAGTGCAGAGAATCGCCTTGTGACCGCTGGCCGTATGGACATCGCTCACTTCCCAACGTGCGTAAGGGCAGAGCGCATTGCTTACGAATGTAAGATCAATCGTCGAGCCAATATTGCCCCGTTGAAATGTGTATTCCTCGCATGTGTTTAGAATTGCCAAATCGAGTGCGGCAAAAATTTCTAGTAGTGTTTGGCTTCTTGCATTGGTTGATGCATTACCCCATTCTGATGCCCAGGCGATAAAATCTCCGCCAACAATTGCTGGCCTATGGCTAAGAATTTTGTATGCCAATTCGTCAAAAACCAGATTCAATCGCCGCCGCGTGTAGACGTGTTTTTTAATGCACTCCGCAAAATTTAGTTTAAAAAATAAAAAGACCGTGTTTGCAAAAATTGTGTAGGGCTCTCAGTCGCCTCAGAGACGGCTATTTACAATCATAATGCTATTAGTTTGTTCTAATAGCAATAAATACTAAGCAACAGCTACAAGAACTACTTGTTCAACAACAACGTGATCGTCGACTCTCGGTCCAACGCAACAACGCGTACTTTTCGGTGGTGTCGCCGACCCCACTGAATGCTACCGTAAGCAATAACACCGAAAGTGCAAACCACTCGAGCAATCAACAGCAATTTACGGTGGAGAGAGCAGTGTGCTTCCCCATCAATATCGATAACTGGGTCACCGATTGCACCGACCAGCGCCGTCAGCTCGTTGACAGCAACTACAGCAACGTCTGCAGAAGTATTGACCTGCCTCAAACCGTCAACGACAAGTCGCCCAAAGTCAGCCACGACAAGAACCCCAACGCCTTCTGTCCAAACTGGAATGGATAGATATATTAAAATAACTAAGCGGAAGCTAAGCCCGCAAAAGAAAAAAAGTGGCAATACGCCGAAAATAACCAAAACTAATGAACGAGCAGCACTTCTAAGCGGAAATCGTTTTAAAATTCTTACCGATCAGCAAGACGATCAAGCCGGCGCTGTGGATAAAGTTAAATCGGCTAGATTTAGATTTAATTGTTTAGGGTCAGAAGAAAACTGCTTACAGCGCTGAAGATAATTCTTATAGCATTGTGTATTAAGCATCATGAATTTTGAACGAGCAACTGTACACAGAGCGTAATCAGATGAACTACGTGTTTTTTGAAACTTATTACAATATCGAGTCTTCACATTTTTCAAATTGGATAACTCTCCCGAAAACCAGGGAGGTTTATTAAGACGCTCCTGCCTACCAAGAGGCACACAAATATCAAAGAGTGAATTCAGAGTATCATAAAAGAAGCGAATAGCTAAGTTCATATCTCTGCAATTGTACAGGTAAGACCAATCGGTAGTAATAGTGTTTTCATTGAGGCTGGCAAAGTCAATTGTTTAAGAATAAACATCGTCTTCATCTGAACTGGCTTCACCAAATCAGATGCACTAAAGAAAATATAATACAACTGTACCTTTGTACCAAACAACTAACTAATTTTTAGTCTTATAGCCGCCATCCTTTACATAACAGCCATAGGAGCTGCTGGAACCGTTCTACTGCTGCCATTTTGAGTCTTATAGCCGCAATCCTTTATATGACAGCTATACATGCTGCTGGAACTGTTCTATTGCCGCCATTTTGAGTCTTATAGCCGCAATCCTTTATATGACAGCTATACATGCTGCTGGAACTGTTCTATTGCCGCCATTTTGAGTCTTATAGCCGCCATCCTTTATATAACAGCTATACAAGATGCTGGAACTATAATACAGCCGCCATTTTGAGTCTTATGGCCGCCATCCTTTACATAACAGCTATAGAAGCTGCTGGGACCATTCTACAGCCGCCCTTTTGAGTCTTAAAGCCGCCATCCTTTACATAACAGCTAAAGAAGCTGCTGGAAGCGTTATACTGCCGCCATTTTGAGGCTTATATCCGCCATCCTTTACATAACAGCATACAAGCTGCTGGGACCATTCTACAGCCGCCATTTTGAGTCTTATAGCCGCCATCCTTTACATAACAGCCCAATTCCCCTTTTTAAAATCAGTTTGACTGTCGCTTTGCTACTATTTTGACAAGGATTTTTGATAGGCATGGGTTAAGTGATATGGTCGGTACGATTTTTGGGAAGGGTTTTGTTTGAAATTAGCTTTAGGTATTGGAACTATTATGCAGGTCTTATAGGCTTGGGAAATATAATTGTTTTATACGGAGTTTTGAAGGTCTATAATTCTGTTTGTTGTTGTATTAGCAAGCAAGTGTAATTGATTCTGTCTATTCCTGGTGTATTACCTTTTAAGTGTGTTAAGTGTTGTAAGTACTGCTTCAAATAAGGTGAGGGTTATTTTCTCTTGGATTTCTAGTGCTCTTTTTCTGGGAGTGTAAGTGAGGTTGTTTATGGTGTTTAGTGCTGTTCGTTATGAGTTTGAAAAATTGGTGGTAAAGTTATTGCCGGATGCTACCTGTGAAAGGCTTTTGCAAAAGAGTTCTGCGATTTCTTGTTTGTTGCGAGAGTGTGTATTTCTATTAGGGAGGAGAATGCAGTGTATGTGTTCTTTGGGGATAAGCCCGCAAAATCTCCTGATGTTGTTCCAAATTTGTTTTGGTGGAGTGTCGGGTGCTATTTGTTCTGTAAATTGTTTCGTACTATTTAATTTTGATAATTCAAGGATTCTTCTAAAGAGTAAGTTGGCTTTTTTAAATAGTAAAATATTTTTTGTTATTTTTTCTCTTTTCAGTCTATGCCATCTTCTTTGTTTTACGTTTCTCAGTTTGTTTTCGTTTGCAAGACTTTATTCCACTGGGGGACATTTTGTGAGGGCGTATTATTGGGTGTGTTGGGGCGATAGCTCTGTGAGCGCTCGAAATAATTATTTTATTTATTGTGGCAGATTCTTTGTTTATGTTCGTGCTTGTTGGTATCTGCGATAAATGTTCTTCTGCTATTATTGAAAATTGTTTCCAGTTCGTTTTATTGAATCTAGGTTTAACTGTTATATAATGAGCATTTGTTTACCTAGAGGCGAAAAGAGATATACATATGTAAGTATGCCATGGAGATCATCATCTATTTGCCATGTGCTATCAATATTTAGCAACGGACTGCTGAAAATTAAGTCGATGTGCGTAAGAGCGCTGTGGGTGCTGAGATGGGTTGGAGATCAGTCGTTGCGTAGAATGTAATTTGACTGTGCATTTTTGAGTTGGTGCAAGGCATGCAGCTATCAGTCTAAATTTTTTTTTTCTATATGCATTCTACGCAGATCTGGTCAAAATCGTCATTGAGGGTTACTTCTTGAGATTGTGGGGATTTGTGGATCAGCATTGCAATGCCTCGATAGTGGCTATGTTTTTTGATAAGATTTGATAATTGGTGGGTATGGGTGTGTGATGGGTATTTATTTTATTCGTTTCTTGCAAAGATATTATATGTGGTGTGTGTTTATAAATTAATGTTTTGGAGTTCGTTTTAGTTATTATGATAACCATTTATGTTCCATTGAACGATTTTAATGTTTATTTTAGTTAGTTCTAAATACTATCGCTATGGCTGTTGTTTTTATACTTATTCTTGTTTAGAGTTTTTGGTTTTTTCAGGTTGGCTTGGTGGGTTTTCAGGTTGGTTGATAACCCGTTGTTTTTTTTTTCTTAGGAAAAATGTGAAGTTTTAGATCCTTAGATTGTTCGCATAGTAATTGTTTTATTTTGTTATTGTTTGATGATTGCCTTGGTACATTAGATCGAGTAGTTGTTCTTTCGGTTAAATTAAATTTTTTTTTTTTGATCTAGTGTTGTTCCTGTTTGGTTTTTATGTGAGGCTGGATAGTGTTGTGGCGTAGGTATCTTTTGGTTGTTGTGTACGTCGGCTGTAGTATATGGTTAATGCTGTTTTGTGGTGGACTTTCTCAGTAGCTTTTATTGCTTCGAGTTCCTGTTGTTTTAGAAATGCTAAGCATTTCCGATCTATATTAATATTTTCAGACTTAAGATAAATTTTAAACTTTTAGCACTTGCAATATTTATGTTTTGTCGATGTTACGTACTTCGTTGCTGTAAATCACTCGTTTGGAATTGTTGAACGATTTGTGTTCAGAGACTGTTACTTCCATATCAGCCATATTTTTTAGTTTAATTAATTTTATTGCCAGGTTGTAGTTTTTTGTTTTAACTAGGAGAGTACCTAGGTGTACGCAAATGTAACACGTCTTGTCATCAAGAGGTACAGAGTGGAAGTGATAGAAAAGGTCTAATTGGTACAGTGAGTGTATAGGAAAAAACGGAAAAAAATACGCTAAGAAGACCTAAAGCTGGTGGGACGATGCCATTTTTTTAGACGAAAGCAAGTTCAATCATTTTGGGAGTGACGGCAAGGCAATGGTTTGGCGAAAACGCAACTCAGAGCTCGAGAAAAATCATTTACGGCCAACAGTAAAACACGGCGGGGGTCACGTGATGATTTGGGGCTGCATTTCGGCAAAGGGAGTTGGAAATCTGGTCTTTATCGATGATATTATGATTCAGGATGGTTATTTAAGGATTTTGAAAGAAAATTTGAAGCAAGACCGAGACCTTCAAGCTTTACCAGGACAATGACCAGAAACATAAAGCTTTAAAAGTAAAGACGTGGTTGCTATACAACTGTCCAAAAGTATTGGATACGCCGCCCCAATCACCAGACCTCAACCTCATCGAGAATTTGTGGAGTGAGTTGGACCGTCGTGTCCACAAAAAGCCAATTGCTTCGATATCTGACTTGAAACAAAGACTTCAGGATGATTGGGATAAAATAGGCAAAGATTATACTGAAATCATTATATTAGCGGACGTTGACGATACTATGCGCAGTACGTTCAAGTAGCCCCAACGCCACCAGGGCAAAGCCTGTTACGCGCGAGCCCAAGCAGATAGCTGCCCACCTCCCACCCGACCGACCGAGGAGTGCAGCCGTATAACGCACGGCACGAATCGCGTGGACAGATACACAATGGAAAAAACAGACAAACAAATAATATTACAGCTATCTATGAACTAAATAGGAAAGGATAGATGTTCTAAGTGTGTTAATAGAAGACTCTGAGCAGATTACAGGGAATAAAAGGTTGTAATCAGAGCAGAGGACGCTAAAAGGTTCATGCATGGCATAGTTAGAAGAACAACGACTAAGGGTTAAAGGTATAATAAGATGTCTACTCTGTCGACATGGTACCGACAAATTTACCTGAACCAATAACTCAGGCGAGTCAATATCACCAATTAGAAGCTTGTGCATAAAAATAACACCAAGCATAATTCTACGGTTAATTAAGGAAGGAAGGTTAATCAAAAGGAGTCTACTAGAGTGCGAAGGCAAATTGACATTTCGATCCCAGCTTAAGCCACGAAATGCAAATATCAAGAACTGCTTTTGAACGGATTCAAGTCTAATCTGGTGCGACTCATATTGAGGTGACCAAATGGGACCGTCAAGCGAAGTAAAAAGAACTTTAGTGGTATAGGGGTCATCAAATTCTTTTGACCATCTTTGAATGAAACCCAGAACACGGCTTTACTGAAGTCGGTGTATATGACATCAGTTTGTTTCGCATTTTTGAAACCCTTGATGATAATAGAGGTAAATTCTAAAAGGTTAGTGGTTGTAGATCTACGTTTTATAAACCCATGTTGGGATGGCGAAATAATAGAGCTGCAAAAATATTGCAATTGTGAAGTTATATTTTTCTCAAAAGCTTTCAGAATAGCGGACAATTTTGAAATACCCCTTTAGTTAGAGGCTTCGGACTTTTTGCCATTTTTATGCAGAGGAATGATATACGACTCCTTCCAAATAGATGGAAAAGAGGAAGATTCGACAGACAATAAAAACAATCCAGGTAGACCATCTGGCCCCGGAGAATAAGCAGGTTTGACCAGTTTAAGTTCACTAAGAAGAGAACTTTCATCAATTACTGGATTAAAAATACAATTAGTCTTTTTTAAATGATAAGGATACGGACTTGCTTGATATTCCATTGAGGAATAAGTTATTTTGAAAAAACTCGCAAACATTTCGGCAATTGCCTGATCAGTGCCAGCTTTTTTATTTTAAAAGGACAAAAAAGATGGGTGCACAGAGGTCTTACGTTTAGAATTAACCAAATTATAAAATTGTTTAGGGTCAGAAGAAAACTGCTTACAGCGCTGAAGATAATTCTTATAGCATTGTGTATTAAGCATCATGAATTTTGAACGAGCAACTGTACACAGAGCGTAATCAGATAAACTACGTGTTTTTTGAAAATTATTACAATATCGCGTCTTCACATTTTTCAAATTGGATAACTCTCCCGAAAACCAGGGAGGTTTATTAAGACGCTCCTGCCTACCAAGAGGCACACAAATATCAAAGAGTGAATTCAGAGTATCATAAAAGAAGCGAATAGCTAAGTTCATATCTCTGCAATTGTACAGGTAAGACCAATCGGTAGTAATAGTGTTTTCATTGAGGCTGGCAAAGTCAGTTGTTTAAGAATAAACATCGTCTTCATCTGAACTGGCTTCACCAAATCAGATGCACTAAAGAAAATATAATACAACTGTACCTTTGTACCAAACAACTAACTAATTTTTAGTCTTATAGCCGCCATCCTTTACATAACAGCCATAGGAGCTGCTGGAACCGTTCTACTGCTGCCATTTTGAGTCTTATAGCCGCAATCCTTTATATGACAGCTATACATGCTGCTGGAACTGTTCTATTGCCGCCATTTTGAGTCTTATAGCCGCCATCCTTTATATAACAGCTATACAAGCTGCTGGAACTATAATACAGCCGCCATTTTGAGTCTTATGGCCGCCATCCTTTACATAACAGCTATAGAAGCTGCTGGGATCATTATACAGCCGCCCTTTTGAGTCTTAAAGCCGCCATCCTTTACATAACAGCTAAAGAAGCTGCTGGAAGCGTTATACTGCCGCCATTTTGAGGCTTATATCCGCCATCCTTTACATAACAGCTATACAAGCTGCTGGGACCATTCTACAGCCGCCATTTTGAGTCTTATAGCCGCCATCCTTTACATAACAGCAATAAAAGCTGCTGGAACCGTTCTACTGCCGCCATTTTGAGTCTTATAGCCGCTATCTTTTACATAACAGTTATAGATTCTGCCACACGCGGTGTGGGAAAAACACTTGTAATTCTAAACTAACCCAAAGGATCACAACGACAGGTTGTCAAGTGGCCGATGTGCCCAAAATAATAATTTTTCAACCCCCGAATACGTGGGTGTGAGTCTAAAATAAGATCTAAGAACAATTGTTACCTACTAAAGCCTAAGATAATCCCATATAAACTCCGTAATTTTGTAAATAAAATGAGTTGATATTTTGAATTCAACGAATGAAGACTGGGTTATTTTCCTTCTCTCCGGATTCATATCATCAGTCTTACGAAAACACCTAGTTAGAGGTAACTCATTTGAACCAAGTACGTTAACTCACTTGAACCAATATAAGCCTAGAAGGCCATCAATAAAGTGTAACCTGCACACTTAACGTGAACCGCATTGTCACACAGCCAACAAAGAATATAATCATGGGCATGAGCAGACAACCATTTTATAAAATAATTTAATTTAATTTAGACAAAACAAAGGAATAAGAAATGTGTATAAGAATATATTGACCAGTTCTGACACAAGGGTTAATGTGCAGAGTAAGCCTTCATAACTAAAGAATAAAAGAACAAGAATGCACAAAAACAAAAACACGTATCACTGAGTCGCGGGTAGGCAAAAGACGAGAGCGCAAATCAGACAAGAATAGGAAAGAGCGGGAGAGCGCGTCAAATTGAACACATGCATGACACAAAAGCAAAAGAGATTAGCTGAACAACAACACCGCTAATGCAAGTAATTGTTGTAAGTTAAATTTATGTATATTGAAACAAAAAGCACAAAACGATTGAAAGAAATCACGGAATGAAAATACAATTCGAATGTTACAATTTTATTTAAACCGATAATGAGTTTAAAAGTTAAAGAAAAGTTTTTAATCAGGAGAAACAAATAAAGTTGCCACATGGTCTTCAAAACAGACTTCCCAAAAAAACCGAATATTAATTTTTTAAATTTTGTTTTCTTTGAAAATGAATGTGATCGACTGTTAATTGTTTTAAGAAATGGGATATAGGGCTCTGAGCAGTTTGCAAGGTAAAGGAGATTGTAATCACAGCAGAGGACGCTATAAAGTTGATGCAAGGCATAGTAAGTAGAACAATGACTAAAAGTTATAGATATACATATATACATACACAAAAAAGTACATATGTAATGGGATGCCTACCTCATATCAATAGATGTTCCTTATAAAATTTACACAAAACAAAACACGTCAACCTCTAATTGTACATACCAAATTGATCCCCATTACTGTCAAACTTGACCATAGACATAACTTGAAATTCACCACCAATTCCTGCAACCGCTGAGCACATTAGAATCAGTGATATTAAAAGGCAATATGGAAGGGCTAATCGAAAAATGACTGCCTTTTTCCACATGATTAAAAATGTAAACTTTGTGACTTTAGATTGAAAACGGTATATATAATTTCTAACATACATGTGCAGAAATTTTACATATGTATCCACAATAGATGATTGAGATACAAAAATATCGATAACTCCACTGACAGTTCATAAAGCCCAATTTCCACTAGCGACCATCTCTTTGGGGGATGGTGCATAAGGTTTTCTCGCGTTGAAGTTTTACCATACAAAACGGACGATCCTATTCCAGGCGCTGTGATTGGCCTTTTTATTCATATTATGCGAATGAAACATTAAAAATTTCACGATGTGGATTGAGTTATAGATATGTATGTATTTTGTAATTATAAAATTTCAAGTACGAAATATGTGGAATTTTGCTCTGGATTTACAGGGTTTTTTAATTTTCCGTGATGGCTTTGGTCCCGACCGACCCGGATAATTGGAGTCCAACTGTACATGCAATATATTATATTTAAGTTCGATTTAGTTAAAATGCTAATGAAAGGATGTGTATACACATAGACATAGATATGTACAAATGTGTGTACATGGGCTTGGGTCTACCAGATAAATTTATCGGGAATGGCTATTTAATGTCTTAAAATTTTCAAAGTTGTATTAATTACTATCAAAACTGGGTTTTAGCTGGGGTTCCGGTCAATATTTCTTACTAATTTATTTGTAAGATTTTAAATCATAGGCAGCACAAAAGGTAAGCAGGTTGTCTATATAGCTATTTCAAGAACCACCAAGTTATATCATGAGAAGACTTTGCTAAAGAATCCACAGTTGTAATGGCCATACCATAGCTTCAACGGTAAAAGTAGTTAGGAATTCCAATGACATAAAGCGAGAAAAGAACGGCAAAGTTTGCAACTGCAGATTCCACCTTTTTTATGTGCATACCCTTGGGCGCCATCAGAATTAGTGTAAAGGGCTTCGCCATAACCAACTAACCGTCGCGCCGAAATATTTTGTTATAGTATATTGTACTATATGCAAAAAAAATGGTTTACAGCAAGTGTAAAAACAACATGTGTAATACGGCGGGCCTTCAGTTTTTGGTATTTGTCTACACTTCGTCCTTATTGAAGTAAATTAAAAGTGAGTTTTACCTGGGCTTCAGGTCAATAAATCTTACTTAATAATTTATTTGTAAGATTTTAAATCATTGGCAGCACAAAAGATGAGCAGGTTTTCTGTAAAGCTATTTCAAGAACCACTAAGTTCTATCATCAGCAGACTTTGCTAAAGAATCCACAGTTGTAATAGCCATACCATACCTTCAAGGCTAAAAGTATTTGGCAATTCAACCGACATGAAGCGAGAAAAGAACGGCAAAGCTCGCAACTGCAGATTCCCCCTTTTTTATGTGCATACCCTTGGGCGCCATTAGAATTAGTGTAAAGGGCTTCGTCTTAACCAACTAACCGTCGCGCCAAAAATATTTTTTTATAGTAGAGTCGGCTGCATAAGTATTTTGACAAACAAAATTTTTAGAGAATATGTTAAAGTTTTTTTTCAAAGACCATAAAAAAGAAAAGAAATAATGTTGGTGAAAAGATATGAATATCCGCAGTTTATTTAACTCAAAAAAGAATTCCTAAAATAAACATTAATAATCAGAAAATTCTAAGTAACAAAATGCATGGTGGCAAAAATATTTTGACAAATGTCCAAATAACAAAAATGAGTACAATTTTACGTTTCAACGTATTGTTTACTATGTTTAATAAAAAATATACACTCCTTTGGTATTTATTACTTCTTGTAGACGTCTCGGGACCGAATCTACCAAGTTACGGATATAATCCAACGAAATGTGTCTCCAGAGCTCTCCAACCTCAGAAATAATGTCCTGTCGTGTCCTTTCGAGATCACCACAACTTGTTATCATTTTTACCTTATGGCATGGCGCTTTGTCCTGCTGGAAAACAAAGGACTCTCCGATAAGTTTATCCCCTGAAGGCAAAGGATGATCTTTAATTACGGTCAAATATTTATTCAAATACGCCGTTATAAGCAACGCATCCCCAAAACATAACTGACCCACCCCAATGGCTAATTTTTTCACAAATCGGTCTTCTTTTTTGATGTGTGATTTTTGGCATTCTCACATAAACTTTTTTTTTGGAGCAGTGGAAGCTAAAGGAGCTTTCGTCACTCCATAAAACTTGACGCCAAAACGATTTGGACTTAGCAATATATTTTTTGGCAAATTCGAGACGTTTCTGTTTGTTCCTGGCAGTAATCTGGGAAATATCTCTGGCAACATATGTTCCAAACTCTGCTTCCTTACTGATATTTTCTACAGAAACACCAGAGTTATACTTCGCCACCATTTCACACTTGACCATGTCACTTAATTCCTTTGCTTTACCCATAATGTCGCAAAACAAATAAGTAAAATTGATTTTTTATTTCATTGAACTAATTATTGAACAATAATAACCACGTGTGATAATTGTTTACTCTTGAGCAGACTAATAAAGACTAAATACTGAGAATGTCAAAATACTTTTTCCACCTCATCAGCTAACGAAAGACAATAAAGCAAAAATTAAGAAAATGCATAGAGCAATTGAAGAAAAAAATTTTCATTCTGATTTATTATTAACAGTTATATGCATTTCTTATAAAGTAAGAACCGTTACCTACTCAATTTCTTCAAAACAAATCGCTAAAGAGAGCAACAACTTTTGTCAAAATACTTGTGCCGTCGACTGTATATTGTACTTTTGACGCAGCAAACGTAATAGACCTAGAACAACATTACAACATACGTTATACTTTGGAGATGCTGCATAATAAATACCCCGACAAATATAAGACTTAATTATAAGGTAGATACAGATAACTGCGCGCATTTATACAGGCATTTAATAGAGACAAATCAGTGTGTAGCTCCACGTCACAGTGTGCGGACGTGTAAAAATAAGTAGGTGTTTCGTGTCAAATTAATGTTATGATAATCACAATTAAATGTCATTTACAGTTAGCCTGAAGACGACCTCCGATGAGTGGCCGAAATATAGCAAAGGAAAGCAAAAACAAACTGTTTTTCATTTTTTCATCTATCCAAAAAATTGGCCTCGAGCGGGCTAAGCATACAAAAAATTTTAAACAATGCAATTATACTAAAGAATTTTAAAAACTGAAAAATTATAGTTTAGTTTCTATTAATTTTTTGTTAAAAAATTACAATGCATATATACTTCTTTCACTGAGTTAAAGGATTTAAGAGTGTACTGTGTTTTTGGAATTGGTGACCATCCAAACTAAAAAACTACTGAACCGATTGGTCTGTAATTACAGAAGCTTCTTGGATGTATGCATTATTAAATTACGGGCTGATTTTTTTTCGTTAAATATATTTTTATTAAACAATTTAACGCGACAATTAATACTGTAAACGATTTTTTGACTTTAAAAAGCCGTCATTTTAAATACTAAATATTTAATATATATATTTAATAATATACTTATTTGGTTTTTTCATTTTTGATGATCCAGTCCAAAGATATTTACTGTATAAATCCTTGTTTAGAGGCGCACACGAACATCGGCTACAGAGCCGTTCAAATTTTTTTTTTAATAATTATGTATATATCGTCGCTTACATCTCCACTATTCCTTCTGTTAAGGTCATATTTGGAGAATAGAAGATTCTACGTCCGGCACGACAACGCACATTTCAGCATTGGAGGAATGGGAGCCGGAGTCTCTCAGTGTTTAAGAATAAACATGGTGTTCATCTGAACTGGCCTCACCAAATCAGATGCACTAAAGAAAATACAATACAAATGTACCTTTGTACCAAACAACTAACCTAGCATATGACTAGAATTACAATCTGCCACACTCGGTGTGGGAAAAACACTTGTAATTCTAAACTAACCCAAAAGATCACAACGACAGAATGTCAAGTGGCCGACGCCGTGCCCAAAATAATAATTTTTCAACCCCCAAATACGTAGGTGTGAGTCTAAAATAAGATCTACTAAGAACTGTTATGTGCGCATTAAGTTTTTTGTTAAATCCGTTTTGTTTAAAATAAAACGCAACTGTTCTGTTCGAGCCGTCATCCAGAATGTCTGGCGCTAGCAGAGAGAGAGAGTGTGTTGCAGTATATATGTTTGTACGTATTAGCATATATGTACAGAGGGTACATAGTCAAAAGTGCTTACGCTAGCGATCCCACGCTCAGCGGCCAGTCCGCATAAGTGGCGGATCATATTATTATTATGAATGGTTGCATAAACATAGCAACAAAGTGTTGGTATGTTACTCTTACTTTAATGTTGAGCATATGACCACTTGTTATATTGTATACTCTACAATACTGTGGGCATATGCTCATTTGGCATACAACATACAACAGAACAATTGTTACCTCGTAGAGCCTAAGATAATCCTATATAAACTCCGTACTTTTGTAAATAAAATCAGTTCATTTTTTGAATTCAGCGAATGAAGACGAGGTTATTTTCTTTCTCTCCGGGAATCCCTATTCACTCAGTGTTCTGGGCCCAATCCTTTACACCCTGTTCACAGCGGACCTTCCGATACTGGACAATAGCAATTTGCTCGTTGCCACGTATGCAGACGACACTACGTTTGTTAGCTGCGTTCGTTAGCCGCGAATACTACAATTGCAGCTTTCTCTCGAACCTTGGTCGAATAGGTGGAACATCGAGGTGACCGCTGCAAAATAACATTACCCTCCCGATGGCCAACACTGTCAAATATCTGGGACTCTCTATGAATAGGCGACTGAACTGGAAGGACCACATAAAAGGTTAACCGGCACACCTAAACATAAAACTGAGAATGTACTGGCTGATGGGACACAGATCACAATTGAGAATTGCAAACAAGCTCCTTTTGTAAAAGACCATCATAAAGCTCGTGTGGACATACGGCAACTCTGGAGCTCTGCTTCAAACTCGAAACTTGAAATATTACAGCGATTTCAAAATAGTCACAAACTCGGTACTGCATAGAGACCTGAACATCCCATACATAAAGGAAGAAATCCGAAGGCTGAGCGAACGATACATCTTGAGACTTGAACATCACGAGAATACCCTGGCTACCTGATTCTTCCATTCTTACCTCCACAGGACTAACGACAAGTACTCGAATTTTGAACTTGAACTGAATTAAATTATTGTCTCACGACAGATCTCAATAAAACTTCATTAAACAAGGGTATAAAAATGTACGTATGTCAAAATATTGTTAAATGTATACAGAATATATGTACAAATTTTTATTTTAAAGGGCTTGACAGGAAAAATGTGATTTTTTTGTTGCTTCCTGACTAGATATAGTGATACTACTTAGTCTTACTTTTATTGCATTAGAGCCAGAAAGCATACCTGGTGCCCTTTGCAATAAGGTGACGGACGGATCTAGTCCCGAAGACCGGAACGAGCGATAACATATGTCTCTAAGAACCAAAGCACACTGATAGCACACCGTTAGGTAATTTAAGAGTACAGTTTAGGAAAACCAAAGAAGATCCCGAGGATCGTGTCTCACGCATTGCCCGGCCGGATGGTAACGTGAGCAAGTGGCATCCGAGATTGGCAATGATCAGGAGCCCGAACCAGATCAGCAACCAAGACATTCCGCCTTTCTATATTAAGGTCACCACTGACTGATGGGGTTCGAAGGTTGGAAAAAAATTAATAGCATACACGTATTTTACCCTAGAAAACCAATACCAATTTATTTACTTTTTACATTTTTTATAAACATTAAAATTAATAATTCTATTGTTGCCAATTAAAAAACTTATCTTTTTTGTAGGATTATCCGTTGAATGCCGATGTAGCTGTGCTGATGATCCTAATGGAAATATTTAGTAAATTACATTCTGTTACTAGGATGACACCGAAATACCACATTGCATTTCTTTTGTCTGATTCGGGATTGCTAATTAACTTCCAGGGGACAAAAAAATGGCTAGAAAGGGGAAAATTTGCCACTACATATAAACGATTCTCCATAAGGCCGGAGTTGGCCGTTGGCTGGTGGGGCGCTAGCGTGCTCGTATGCTTTAGTGAGCCAGATACTTGTGAAAAGCATGCGAAAATGCATTTGTTTAATAAATTTGAAATATTTGCTTTACTGGTGTATGGTATACGTATGTCGGCGAGACGACTTACTTCATTTTTCTATAATAACACTGATAAATAGAACTAATGTGACACAAAGAATTGGATTAAACTTTCCATTGAAGTCTTGTGGCTTAAGTCTATGAGCACCACTGTATGTACACATTCCATGAAATAAGTATATGTTCAAGATTACAAGATTTCTAATTAGAGAGTGAGTATACCGATTTAAATTCTGTTTGAGCTCAAGATTTGTCTTCATTTTGACCTTATTAAAGTTAATCAAAACTGGGTTTCAGCCGGATTCAGGTGAAGAAATCTAAATCTTACTAATTTATAAGATTTTAAATCATAGGCAGCACAAAATTTGAGCAGGTTGTCTGTATAGCTATTTCAAGAACCACCAAGTTCTATCATCAGCAGACTTTGCTAAAGAATCCACAGCTGTAATAGCCATACTAGAGATGGGCGTCGGGATCGGGATTTTCGGGACCCGAAAACTTTATGGGAATTGGGCGGGATGGGAAAGATTTTCAAAAAACCGGGACGGGATAAGAGGTTGATCCCGAAATTCCCGCAGGTCCCAGAAAAACTATCGGGACCCAAAAAATACTCGGGACCCAAAAATAAAATGTTCGATAAAACTTTCAGTATTTATCGATATTACTCACTGACTGTAATTTGGTAACACGAAATATTACTCGTGCAATATTTCGAGTTTTCCATGTGTTTTTACTGTAACGAAACCTGGTCACTCTTTTTATATAATGCTAAAGAAATGCCCACGCAAAAAGAAATTGTGAAATTAATTGCCCAAAAATCGGACAAAATAACAATATTTAACAATACTTCGAAAGCTGATATATGGAAGAATTTCCAAATTATTAAGCATGACAAAGAAATTGTCGATTTTGTGCAGTGCAGTTTGTAAAGCCATCGTGCCATACAAACCGAAAAATGGCATTTCTGGACTGTGCAACCATGTCTTGAAACATTTCTACAAAGAAAAGTTCCGTCCAGCGTTATGGGAAAACTGGCTCGGCATCAGCTGTTATTTTTTACAATTGATCTAAAACCGTTTTTCACAACAGAAGGTAAATGTATTTATGATATACAGTGAAAGCTCTCCCGCAGACAGAAATACTGAAACCGTAACTAGCCGCCCACGTAGCTTTCCCTGTATATGACGTTGATTTATGTTTACATATTAATATAAAAAATGCATATCTTTATTAGGTGAAGGATTTTTGAAACTCAAACTTTTATTGACATTGGAGCTGACTATGGCAAGCAGAACGTTTCTCAACTACTGAAAAGTAGAAAAACCATAACTAACGTTGCGTTGCCGGAAGCATACAGCAAGATTAAAGGCGATCTGAAAAAAAAACTGGTGGATCAGTCTATAGTATATACTACAGACATGTGGACAGACAAAACAGCGCAGTTTTCTCACACTGACAGCACATTGCATATGTCGGGAGTTTAAGCTAAATGTAAAGGTACTCGCAAATCGCGAATTTCTACTTGGCAAAAAGGATAGTGCTAACATATTGAGCTGTGTGTTAGAAATAGCAAGAGAATATAATTTGGAACCAAATTTTCAAAATAGCTATATTATAACCGACAATGGTGCCAATGTCAAGGCAGCATTTACACATTATAAGCGCATTGCATGTGCATGCCATAATTTAAATTTAGTTATGACTGACCTTTTCGATTAAGGTAATGTTATTGAATTGGATGCTTTATTGGATGCTTCAAAGTCGCTAGTTGGCCATTTTAAGCATTCGGAGCTAAACAGCCTACTATCGAAATCACTTAAACAACATGTTAAAACTTGGTAGAATTCCATATATATCATGTTTGATAACATTCTAGAATCATTTTCAGAAATTCAGTCAATTCTAGTTTCACGAAATGATGTCAAAAGAATATTAAATATTTTTATTTTTTTTTTTTTTTAACGTTTAATATATATTTGTTGAATCTACTCTTAAATTAGAGCCTAACAACAAGTTTGAGATATTTTTCTTAATCTAGTACTTAAGATATATCCAGGGGATATTACAGGCGGCCCTAATCATTTATTATTGGGTTGTTCTGTCATTTCTTTTAAGACGAGTTCTATTATTAGTTCGCGTAAGGGAATTGGCAAGAACATTAGGGTGTACATCCAGTTTCGCAGAATACTTTAGTTGTTGACTACCTATTTCAGATTTTACGCTAGGTATATTTAGATCATTTTGAATGTTGTCGTTCCGTATGTACCACGGAGCACTAGTGATTGATCTTAAAATCTTCGACTGCGCCCTTTGTTAAATGTCGACATTGCTGGTACTTGCATTTCCCCATAGTACGGCACCGTAAGTCCAGATGGGTTTCAGTACGGAATTGTATAGGAGGACTTTATACTCCAGACGTAGAGGTGGCCGTGCATTGATGATCCAATGTAAGCTACTCGCTTTCAGTTTAAGCTGTGACTTTTTTGCCTCAATGTGCTTGCGCCAAGTTAGTCTTCTGTCTAGGTGGATACCAAGGTAAGTGACATCCACGGCTTGAGGAATTGGTATGTTGTTTAGCATTATAGCTGGACAGTTTCTTCTGTTAAGCGTAAATGTAACATGTTTGCATTTCTGCTCGTTGACCCGGATACGCCAGGTTGCTAGCCATTCCTCTACCACCTTGAGGTGTTCCTCTAATTTTGCAGAGGCTTGTATCGGGCATTTGGATCTGCTGAGGATTGCCGTGTGATCGGCAAAAGTGGACGTTGTAAATCCTAGACTCGTTGGTAAGTCTGCAGTGTACAGCAGATAGAGCAATGGTCCGAGTACACTGCCTTGCGGTACACCAGCTTCGATTTCAAAGTCATCCGAGACGGAGCCATTACATCTTACAGCGAATTTCCTATTGTAAAGGTAAGATTCCATGAGTTTGTGGGTGTACTGTGGGAGTTTCTGCCGGATTTTGAACATTAGACCCTCCAGCCAGACTCTGTCGAAAGCCTGGGCAACGTCGAGAAAGACAGCCGTACAGTATTCTTTTAGTTCTAATGCTGTTCGTATTTCGGATGTTATACGATTGACTTGTTCAATTGTCCCATGTTTTTCGCGGAAGCCGAACTGGTGAGAAGGGATTGTGTTCTCCGATGCCAGAAATGAGTTTAGACGAATCTGCAGGACCTTTTCAAAAAGCTTCGAAAGACATGGCAGCAAACTAATTGGCCTATAGGATGATGGTTGGGTTTTGTCCTTTCCCACTTTAGGAATCATGATGATAGTGGACCTTTTCCATGCTCTTGGGAAGTAGCCAATTCTTATTATAGCGTTGAACATTTTGCAGATGTATTGTATGGCGATGGTAGGGAGTTCTAGGATCATTTTCGGTGTGATTAAGTCATGGCCAGGGGCTTTGTTCGGCTTTATATGGTTTTTAATAACTGCAGTGATCTCATCCGATTGGAGTTCCGAGTACTCACTATCCGTTAATGTGCTCGAAGGGGGAAGTACAAATGAGTTTGATGTTGGATTTGGCTGGAAAACCATTTTAAGATGTGTGGCAAATACGGATGCCCTCTCTTCGTCGCTGCGGGCCCATCCACCGGTTGGGCCCCTTATTGGTGAAACTGTCTCTGTAGGAGCGCTTAAAGTTGGGTGGGCTTTCCACAGAGGATGTTTAGTGCTGGATAGACTGAGCTTTTCTATGTATTTCCTTTGAGCCCAGATTTCCTCTTGTCTTAACTCCTTGGAGAGGTTGCGGCTGGCATGCCTTAGGCGAAGTTTTGCTGCTGGTGATCGAGTAATCTGCCATTCTCTTCTTAGACGTCGTTTTTCTGTTACTAATTGTTCTATCCGCCGGTTCGTAGGCCTGACAGCAGGTTTAGCGTAAGTAGAGGCATGTGGAGTAGATACTCTTGCTGCTGCTCCCAGCATCGACTCAAGTGCAGAGACGCACATGTCAATGTCCTCTGCAGCATCCAGGTTCGGCGAACAGTCAATGTGGGCACTCATGTACATTTTAAATTTAAGCCAATTTGTTTTGTTGTTTGTAAGCATATATGGGCGATCAAGTACTTGAGGTCTTGTTAACAGTGTGAATAGCACCGGAGAGTGATCGGAGGTTAAATCTAGCAGTGTTTCCGCAGTGATCCGGTTACGCGGAATCCTCTTGGTTACTGCTAAATCAATCAAGTCAGGCACTTTCTTTGGATCTGTGGGCTAAAAAGTAGGCCTACCCGGTGAGACGCAATCCATCTTATTGAGTGGGTTTACTATTGTGTTGTACAACTGCTTGCCTTTAGGACTTACCAGGCGAGTCCCCAGTGCGTGTGTTTGGCATTATAGTCCCCTGCTGCAATGAAGCGATCTTCGAGTGTGTTAAAGAAATCGGTAAATTCCTTTTCAGAGACTGAGAAGCGTGGTGGGCAGTACAGGGCAACCAACGTAGTGTTGCCGCAGCTGGTTTGGACGGTTATAGCAGTTGCTTGTAGGTGCTGTGTTTCGAACGAGTGTTTTATACGGCTTTTGATTAGGATACCAGTCCCGCCATGAGCTTTTCCGTCTGGATGGTTTGTTGCGTAAAAGGTGTATTTTGGTATTTGAAAGTTATTTTTTGATGTTAAATGTGTTTCCGATATCAGCATGACGTCGATTTGACTTGAGTCTATTAATAGTTGCAGTTCATTTTTGTGCTTGGAGACGCCATTAGCATTCCAAAGACATAGACGTAGGGAAGCCATTATTTATTCTCGATAAGCTTCTGGATAAGCAGGTTTTGATTCCGCATCAGTTTCTGCATACAGTTTTGCATGAACGTCATAAAAGCGGTCATGTTTTGATTAAGTGAGATCAATAGGGCCTCTAAACCACATGGAGTTTGCTGGCCAAGCTCTGGTGCGCTAGGTTGCGGATTCTGTAGATGGTGGAGTGACGGGGTCTCTTTCGCGGGCTCCGTCTGTCCAGTTCGGAGTACACTAGCGAAGGATACACTAGGATTGGTTGTAGCAGGCATGTTAGATGATCTAACAGCCTTGGCGAAAAATACCTCCGGTGTAGTTTTGGAGGCGTTGAAGGTGATTTTTGGTCCAGCTGGGGGTTTACTCCCGTTTAGGTGCGATTTAAGATCCTTGAAGACAGGACATCCCCTGTAGTTGGCTGTGTGGTTCCCTCCACAGTTACTGCATAGTCTTAGTGCGACGTTGTTTCTGTCCTTGGTGCAAATGCCATCTTTATGATGTTCGCCGCAGCCAACACACACTGACCTAAGATTGCAATTGTTAGAGGTGTGGTTGTATTCCTGGCAGTTTTTACACTGAGGTGGTTGGTATCTCTTATGGGGCTCCTCTACGGTGATGCTTCTGTGCAATAGGAGCTGAAGGTTGTAGATTGGATGCACTTCATTTGGCTTCGACCGCTTTGCATCTGGTTGGAGATCGATTTTAAAGAGCGGCTGTGCGACTTTATTCCTGTTGATGATGTTGACAACGGACTTAACCTCAAACCCTTTTTCGGCCAATGCGTCTGCTATTTCTTAAGGTGGGACCGGTGGTTTGATCCCCTTTAACACAACCTGGAGCCCTTTACTGCTTTTTAGTTGGTAGGTATAGAAGTTGATGTTAGCATTACGGAGGTACTTTTCGATGATGCAGAAATTGTCCTCAGTTTGGGTTTGACATTGAATTTCTTTTATGTTACCCCTGTTGAGAGGGGTTACAACAAAGTTATTTGCCCCTACTGTTTCTACTAGCTTCGAAATCAGGGCGCTGCAGTTGGCTCCACGGATGTATAGAGGGGGTGGTCTAGCCGATTTAACTTTATCCATAGCGCCGGCTTGATCGTCTTGCTGATCGGTAAGAATTTTAAAACGATTTCCGCTTAGAAGTGCTGCTCGTTCATTAGTTTTGGTTATTTTCGGCGTATTGCCACTTTTTTTCTTTTGCGGGCTTAGCTTCCGCTTAGTTATTTTAATGTATCTATCAATTCCAGTTTGGACAGAAGGCGTTGGGTTTCTTGCCGTGGCTGACTCTGGGCGACTTGTCGATGATTAAATATTGACTTCCACTTTTTAAAGGATATTGTACAATTTTTGTCATTTTTTAAGGATTGTTCCGAGTGTTGGAGTGCCGACAAGGAACCAACAATGCATGAATACGCACTGTGGTTTAAAAAAATTAAGTAATCATTGTGATGAAAGTGTACTTGATACTGAAACAATGAAAGAAATTAAAAGCCAATGTAAATTATCTTTACATACCCGCTGTGTGCCAAATACGTTTCACAACGTGGCCCTTTTTTTAAATCCACATTTTAAAGATTTAAGCTTTTTGACATCTGAGGAGAAGAATGAAGTATGCGTGACAGTCAAATCAATAATTGAACTGATAACAACCCCATCAGCAAAAAAAGTGGCTGATCAAGACAATTCCATAGTACCAGATAGGTTTTCGGAGTTTTGTGCAATGCAACCCGAAAAGGAAGAAGAAATAAGTAATTATATTAAGAATGTTAAACTTAAGTAGTGCAATGAATTGCCATTGTTGCAAATGCTGGCTAGGCAAACTTTCAATGTTCCGACATCCTCTGCAACTAACAAAAGAGTTTTTTTACTTCAAGTAGAATTTTGGAAGACAGAAGAATTCGGCTTATTGGAAAAAATTTTGGAAAAATATTGTTTTTAAATAAAAATATGGATATATAAAGTAAGAGTTTATTGGAGAAATAAATGTATGAATAAAATAATATGCATAATATGGTACTTTCTCTTTGCCTTTTACTAGGTTGATTTACCACGGAATTTTGATTCTGGGGTTGATTCTGAATCTGATAATTAAGTGGATTTCCCTGTCTGCCCTGATTAAGATTTTGTTGAAATTCTTCTTGAAGCTGTTGATTATTTTGGGGAGTAGGATTTGAATTATTGTATTGGTTGCTTTGCTCATAATAGGTTTGCCCTGAGTTATTTTGGTTTGATCTGTAGTTTGGGTTTCCTGAAGTACTCTGATTATTAGTTTTAGGTTTCTCGGTGGAACTATTTTCATATTGGCCTTCTCTCTGAGCTACTTGCTTTAAATTAGACACTGTAGAAATATCAAATTTTGCTAATGTCATGTAAAGTTTGTCTGGTAATCTTTTGATAATTACATCTTTGATTGTGTTATTCATGGCATTTGTGTATAATACGGTGTTGGCCGCGTTGCCTTCTAATGCTAACTTATTTACTATAATGAATGACTTATGTTCTAAATCTTCAATAAACTTACGAAGGTTTCCTCCAAAAAAAGTGTGATATAGCCGTCGTTGTAGTTCTTCATAAGGCGTTTGCGCCTTATATTCGCTGATGAGGGCGGCCCGCAACTCGCTCCAATTTTTGGCTTGCGATAGTTGTGATGTCCGCTGTGCTTCTCCAGTGAGCTGCATCTCTATAGTGCAGTACATCAAACTGTGTTGGCGGACGTCCCTCGTCGGGTAGAGTTGTAAAATATAATCAACTCTCCGTATAAACGTGCTCAAGGTCGAAGCGTCACCATCGAAGTTGGATTATATCTCGGATAATTTGTCCAACGTTGGAAAACAAAGAGTTCAAAATCAAAGAAGGTTGTTGTTTTTATTATTTCTTCCAACACTGTATTTAAACTCCAGGATTCGATGTAGCGCTTTTGACTGCACGAAAGGTTCTTTTGCGGATAAAACGAAAAAAAAAATTTTTCGGGTGCTTTGGGCCTTAATTGCTTACAGCTCCTTATTATTTTAATTTTTAGCACAAAAGTCTCGATCACGGGCGAACCTTAGATTTGATATCTGTAACGGTGGCTTGACACAAGTTTCGCACATTTACTTATTTAATGATACACAAAAGGTCTGGTTTATTAGGCAACCTTAGATTCGATATCCGTAACGGTCGCTTATACACAGGTTTTGCACGCACTAAATATATTTCGTTTTATCCTACCGACTGCGCCAATTATAAATCCATTTCCTTTATAAGTGAAAAAAAAAGAAAAAATTGGATCTATCGAACTCAAAAGAAACGATCTTTATTTAAAGGATGCGTCTTAAGAACTAACTTATCATTATCGATACAATTAAGTTTACAGTTCGGTTAGAAAGCTTTTAATGTTTACAATTATGTTAAAATTTCGGTTAGAAAGCTCATCAGGTACCTGTGTTAACAATATTCCTGCCGTTTGTTGTTGATTGGGCTTATTCGTTTGCATACTTCAAGTGGTTGCCTTGACAGGGCGTCCGCTATAATATTCAGCTTGCCTTTTCGATACGATATTTCGAAGTCGTACTGTTGTAGTTCTAATGCCCATCTTGCTGTTCGATCCGTGAGACTGTCTATACTGATTAACCATTTTAGTGCCGTATGATCGGTTACTACTTTGAAATGGTATCCTTCTAGGTATGGCCTCAGTTTTCGTACAGCCCATTCTATCGTCAGACACTCTTTTTCTGTTGCAGAGTAGTCTTTTCCGACGCATTTGGCTCTCTAGATAAGTATGATAGGACCCTCTCGCCATCTTCTGTGTTCTATATCAGAATTGTTCCTAGTCCCATATTGCTTGCGTCTGTCTGTAGTACAAACAGTTTCGTGAAATCTGGGCATGCTAATACTCCCAGATATTGGCGTAATTCCTTCACACACGTTGGCGGTTTCAGCTGGGCTATTGCAGCTACTATGTCCGGGTCCGTGGCAATACTATTTTTTGTTACCACGTGTCCTAGAAATTTTAATTCCTTTCTGAAGAACTGGCATTTCTCTGAGTTAATCCTTAGGTTTGCCTCTTTCAGTCTTCTGAATACTTCTCGCAGGTGTTTTTTATGGTCTCCTATTGTTTTGTTCACGATTACGATATCATCTTGGTATGCAAATGCGTTCGGCATCATCTCTGGGCCAATCACTTGGTCTAGTGCCCGTTGACTGGTTGCTGAAGCTGAATACAGACCGAACGGCATTACCTTTCATTGGAATAGTTTTTTCCCTGGGACGGTAAACGCTGTCATTGGCCTGCTTCTGTCCTCCAGTGGAATTAGCCAATATCCGTCTTTTAGGTCCAAACTGCTTATGAACCTTGTCTCCCGCAGTTGATTCAATATGTAATCGATACGCGGCATCAGATATGCGTCCTTTATTGACTTTGCATTAATATGTCTGAAGTCCACGCATAATCTCCATTTGCCCGTCTGTTTTTTTTTTTTCACCATTACTATGGTTGAACTGTATGGGCTTTGTGATGGTTCTATGCATCCTAAATTTAGCAACTCATCGACTTTCGCATTGATCTTCCCTTGCATCTTGGTTTTTTTCTGGATAATATCGTTGTTTTATCGGGTTATCGTCCTTCATCGTGATCCGGTGTATCCCCACTTTTGACGGTCCCTTGATGTTTCAATTCCCTCCCATTCCCTCAATTCGTGTTCTATAAATTTTTGCACTTCCGTTTGCTCTTCCTTCTGTGTCACCTTGATGGATATACGTTCGACTAAATATTCTGCCCTGTATCCTCTTCACAGTTGGTATTTTTATTCTGTGGCACCCGGATGATATTTCGGGGTTCATGAGCCTTAAGAAATTCTATCCTAGGATTAGTGAATTCATTCCGTCCGGCATGAGGAGAAATGTTATATTCATTCCCTTCTTTCCGAATCTCACGTATCCTGTCCACTGCTCTTTTATATCTCTGACTTTTCTGTCCGCCAAGTATACCTGCTTGTAAGTGTCCTCCCATTCTCCTTTGTTTTTTAGAGTTTTACCATCCGCCTGCTTATAAAGCTACTCGTGGCAGCTGTATTCCTGCTACTTCCATCACTACTGTCAATTGGTCCTCCTCCTTTATTATTTGTCCTACCAATTGTGAGGCGCTTGCTGACTTGGCTCCTGCTCTGTCCTCATAGGCTGGAAACGTCGTCCGTTTCCCGACCTCCAACATCATTCTTTTGTCCTTCTTCCGATTTTTCCGCACTGCTATCAGAAATTTAGCCGGTGATTATAACATTCGTCGGCCCAGTGTCCTGCTTCGCCGCACCTTCGGCATGCTTGGTTCGGATTCATGACTCTCCCATCTCGTATGTTGTTATGTCCTTGATTCCTCCTTATCTGATCTTGCGTACTGGTATCCTGGCACCTTCTGCATTGCGTGACTTGGGGCCCGTAGTTGTTTATTCCCCTGTGGTTTACTTGCCTGTTATGTTCTCTTTGTGAATTATTTCCACGATGGAATTCGGCTCTTTCCTGCTCCAGCATTTCGTGTTCTTCCGCTAGTTGCACCGAACAAATATATTCCGAACAAATATTCTCAGGTCTGGTGTACAGTTTTCCAGAATGACTTCTAGTTGTGTAAATTGTGGGATCTTTAGAGGCCTCATCATTGTCTGCATTTCTACCATGTAGTTTTTAAAGCATTCATTGTTGCTCTGTTTGCGTGCATTGACCTGATAGGCCAGTTTATTGAAAAATGCCTTTGGTAGAAAATATTTCTTGAAGCATTCCGCAAATTCTTTCCATGACCGCCATTGTTTATTGTTTGCAATGTACCACTTAAGAGCTCTGTCTTTTAGCAGCTCCATTTTTGTGGGTTCAATTGTTTGTCTTCTTTGGTTGTTGTTCAGGGCTTTTTCACTCCCCCATATTGATGGTATGAATGGTGGCAAATTTCACATTACAGCCAGATCCATGTGTTACTTAACCCCTACTTACCCTCGAACTCGCGCAACCGTTTTCTATTGTTTCTATATTCCTCTTTTTCAAAAAACAAATTGTGAAGCAGAACAATATTCTGTATCTTTTCCAGTCAAAGCATGTCGCTAATACACTGAAAGACATTTAACTGTGCCGTTTTTCGTTTCGTTTTGTTTTACTTCGATTATGTTGTGTGTGTATGTGTAACAGCCGATTTCAAAACGCGGCAACAATAAGACGTTTTTTTTGGCTAATGAAATTTCGAAGAAATTGAGAAATAAATGTGTTTTTTTTTATACCGATTCAATTTTTATCATTTTCCACTATTTTTATTAAATCTTAGCGGCACTCACTTTTAGTTTTAGGAATGTCTCTTTAAAATCTGTCGTATTATTTAATTTTACACCTTTATTGAAATTCTTCGTTAAACGGTTTTTTCGGTTGAGTTCACAAAATATGTGTACCATCTCTTTTTCACTTATATGTAACCTCAAAATGTATGGGCTACTTCTTTTTGTCGACTTAAATTCGTCTTTTCGTCTTACTTTTACGGCTTTTCGTCTTAAATCTTTTTCGTCTTCCTAATTCTTGTGTGTCGACTTACACTTCGTCTTTTTTCACACTCAGTGTCTGGACGGCTTGCCTGATTGTCTTGCTTTCTTGCTTTGTTGAGTCAGCTGACTCTACTAGGGCTGACTAAATAGAATTGGCAGACCAATCCCACATATGTATGTATGCTGTTTCTCGTATGCATCAGGTACGCTATGTTTTTACATAATAGATGAAACACTGCAAAAGAAACAATAAAAAAAAATTTTTTTTTAATGGAAAAGTTAGAAAAAGCATTAGAAATATACATTGATTTCATTGATTTTCTGATACACTCAGGACAAATAAACTTTAAATATAAGGAAATTAGGATATTTAACAATAAGAAATTTTAAAAATAGTGAAAACTTAATGGAAAAATCCATAAAGGTGGTTTATAGCAAACTACTGGCTAAAACCCCTCCCCTTTGAGAAAACACGTGCATGAATGGTTTAACGAGTATTTTAAGAACTCATTCGAATCTATAAATATAGCAGATTCGAATGATGCGATAATACATTTAAAAGATTCAGATGTACAAGTAATAAATTTAAAGGTTTGAATCAAAAAAAAAAAAAAAAAATTGAAAAGATATATATGGTAGACCATTCCATCGTCTCATTAGTAAACGAACATCCCCCTAGAGTGTCATAAATCGTTCAAGTGGCTTAACGAAATCATATATATAAGAAACTAAACCAAATTATAACATGCGTGAATCTTAATTACAAATTTAATACCATTAACAAACTATTGGCAGAAGTATTCAGTCGGCTCAATAACCTACACTTGCTACAAGCGAGAGACAATTTAGACCGACTAAGAATACAACTAAGAACAATTTTGGATAGACACAACCTACATATTATTGTACCAAACGCATTAAATAAAGATGCTAAGCATGACGAGTCAGTTCTATTTAGCTCAAATGTAACCGAACAAATGAGCGAAGAATCTGACCTCGAAAATAAACAACCCGCCAAAGAAGATACACTAGCACCAAATCTTCTACGAACGCCAAGAATGGTCAACGATCAAAAGTCAACCGACTTTTTAATGAAGTAAGTAAGTTGTCTCGCCGACTTAGGTATACCATACACCAGTAAAGCAAATATTTCAAATTTATTAAACAAATGCATTTTCGCATGCTTTTTACAAGTATCTCGCTCACTCGAGCATACGAGCACCCTAGCGCCCCCACCAGCCAACGGACAACTCCGGTCTTAAAGAAAAATGTTTATATGCATAACTTGGCTATTTTTATTTCAAGTGTGCCAAATTGAATTGCACAAGGTAGAAAATGACGGGAGATAATCGGCGGAAAGGGGCGTGGCAAAATCTTTATACATACAAAATGTGCGCATTTACTAGGCAAATATACGTACTGCTTCGAATCCCTCGTCGCCTGTTCTAGTCTTCCCCTTGCTCCTGTGGCCGTTGCTGGTTACCGCTTCGAGCTTGAATTATATGCCCAACTTGTGTTCTCCTTCTTCTGTATTGTGTCTCTTGAGACGTCGCTTGGTCCTTCAAATATGTATCTTACGACCTTTCTTTACTTCTCTTGGTTTATCTTGATCCTCTGATCCTTTGCTTGCTTTATCGCTTTGGGACAAATCTCGTAGCTGATATTACGAGCAGGATTTTCCTCAGCAATTGGTAATCATCAGAATATATAGATCCTGGAATCTCGGCAGTAGGATGTATCCTCGTGCCTGCCAATGACTTTGGATAGTCCTGGAGCCGTTTGGCTTCTCTCAATTTTACGCTAGCTTGGGTACGGTACTTGTCGTCCTAATTTGAGGACTTGTTGCTATCTAATGAACTTGACAGGTTACTCGTAAGGCCTGCACAGTTCCCAGATTTCTCTTGCTCCTTTTCTCAGGACTTGTATTTACTTGATAAGTTCTTAAGGTTACTTGTAAGGCCTTAATTACTTGTTGTTTGATCACGACTTGATGACTTGATGATCTTTCTTGATTTGTGCCGCCTTTATATAGGCAGCTCCTCTGACCTCAGAAGCTGGCTGGTGTAGTACCGCTATACAGCTAGTACTTTTCCCTCGGCCTTCTACTTTCACCCAAACATCCACTTGTTGCTATGCGTGGTGAAAGTCCCGTATTCCTTGGCGCATATGTGTCCACTTTCTTTGTGGCTGCGGGCCCATTCGTTTCCTTGTCCTTTTCTTTCTCCCTTGTATGCATTGGCTTCTATCACTTTCACCCATTGGCGTCGCCTTTCCATTGGTCGCCCATCGTATCCCGTTGACTTTCGCTGCTTTCTTTTCTCTGGCGGCGCTGCCGTCGCCCGTCGCTCCCCTCGATCCACTCGTCATACCCAACTTCGCCCAAATTCCTTCCACATTATAACTATGCATACATGTGGGAAATGGCATTGAGAGAGAACAATCCAAAGTGATAGAAGAGGAGAGACAAACACGTAGTGGCCAAACATTCTAGTAGTTGAGAGAGAGCAGGGCATACGATCATTATATAAGTTGAGAGAGAGCTTGTTAAAGAGGCCGCGGGTCATTCGCAAAGAGACTGTCAACTGAGTCGCACGTCAAGGTCCATAAGTAGTCCAGTGTTATTTTGATAAGTATGTTTAAATCTTAACAATATATTGAACTCGATTATCATCAAACAATTCAAATATTAATAAATAAATAAATATAGTAACGATCATTAAATCACCACTACATTTTTAGGGGCTCGCCAGAAATATTGTTTAAAGAAATTAACATACATGAGTGAAAGAGACAACAAATAAAGTTATACGAAGTGACACAGCAAAATCCGTTTGTGTCGGCATCATTGTGTAAGAGCAAGCGAGATAGGCTGTGCTAGATTTGTTGCGTAAAATCGTTGATGCCCAAATACGTTACGAAGCAGACACTACATGCACGAGCACGTTTGGTAACGTACGGCGATCAGTGAATCTTTCTAGAACAGTCTGGAAACATTTGCACAGAGCGAAGAGGCAAAGCTGGACGTAGCGTGAGGCAAAACGTCAGCAGTTGGCAGAGGCAGAGGCAACCCGTTGGCAGAGGCGAAGCTGGACGTAGCGCGAGGCAAAACGTCAGCAGAGGCAGAGGCCACCCGTTGGCAGAGGCGAAGCGGGACGTAGCGCGAAGCAAAACGTCAGCAGAGGCAGACGCAACCCGTTGGCAGAGGCATAGCTGGACGTAGCGTGGGGTGAAACGTAAGCAGAGGCAGAGGCAACCCGTTGGCAGAATTTAAACGAAGACTTCGTGGGACAGGAACGGAGTTGGGTAAATTTTTGAGGACTATATGTAGATAGTTCTAACCTTTATTGAATTTACTAAAACTAACCTTAGCAATAATTATTGGTATCGAACAAAAGAAAATATTGTAATATGGAGCTTGACGAGGTTATGGCATTGCGAGTCGCAGATTTGCGAAACAAGTTGGCCGAATTGAACCTAAGCACAGTGGGAAGAAAACGTGATTTACAGAATAGACTTCTTACTCATTACAATATTCAAGACCAGGATAGCGAGGAAGAAGTAGAATCAGTAGTTACAGCTACAGGCGAACTGCCTACAAATAATTTTGGTCGATCTTGGTACACCTTAAAAGATGTTGAGGGCAGTGTATCCTATTTTTCCGGCTCAGGTGGGTGCTTTGTGGGTGCAAGAGATAGAAGAGTGTGTGTACAATGGGATAAGCTACAGACCTTTATATACGCCAAACAGTTGTTAGCTGCGGCAGCTAAATCATTTATTCGGAGTCAACATGGTATACACAATTGGGAGATATTAAAAGCAGCATTGCGCAAGGAATTTGGTTCGAAACGATCAGCAGCTGAGATTCATAGAATATTATCGCAACGTTCTCAGAAAAGAGAGGAGACTTTACATGAATATTTGTATGCTTTTATGGAAAATGCCAAACCAGTAAATTTGGACGATGAGAGCTTGATAGAATACTTTGTAAAGGGCATTCCAGACTCACAAGTAAATAAAGCTATTCTATTTCAAGCCAGGAATCTAGAGCAACTGAAATTTCAAATAGAAACGTATCAGAAAGTGCTTCACACAAGTCGTTAAACAAGTTTGAGGCTCAGTCAGGAAAAAAGATTAATCAGGGTACAATAATAGATACATCTAAGAATCGAACGTGCTACGGATGCGGTGATACATCACATATTAGACGAGACTGTCCAAAGAACGATCAAAAGTGTTTTAAATGTGGTAAAGTAGGACATCGAATGGCAAACGTGGTAGAAAATGAAGATGTAGTAATACAGCCGTCAAGCGAATTTACTCCGTCAGGGTTAGAACTTAAAGACATCGTATATTCTAACGTTATATTTAAAGGACTTGTAGATACTGGCGCTGGTTTATGTCTTATGCGAAGAAAAATTTATTTTATGATTGGATCGAAACCGCTATTAGGCGGAGCTAGACACTTAACATGAATTGGCGACAGTAAGGTGTTGACTTTCGGTAGTTTTGTAATACCAGTGGAAGTGGATTGTTTAGTTATCATAGAATTCCATGTAGTGCCAGATCAGGACATAAGCTTTGATGCTATACTGGGTCGAACGATATTGAACACTGTCAATATAAGTGTAACAGCTAATGGATCTAAGTTTGCTATTCGCAACAATATAGAAGTTTGTCACACCCATAGTATACCAAAGAGAGAACATAATGACTCAGATACTCAGTGGGCTGGAGAGATTGGAAATATCTTCATCACAAATATTGAAGAGAGGGATAAGAGTCCAGACATAAATCTTTCGCATTTGAACCATTTGATAAAAGGGGAAGTAGAGAAATTAATTCGAAACTACCAACCAAAAAGAAATGCAAACGCACCAGTAAGCACCAGTAGAAAAGTTGCAAGGTGCCAATATGTTTTTAACTTTAGACTTAACAAACGGATTTTTCCATGTACCGTTAGTAGAAAGCTCTCAGAAATACACTTCTTTTGTTACTCAAAGTGGACAATATGAATTCCTGTATGTTCCTTTCGGTATTTCTAATTCACCAGCTGTATTTACAAGATTCACAATGGTTGTGTTACGAGATTTGATTAAAGCAAATGATTGTGTAGTCTACATGGACGACATCATCATTCCAAGTGCAGGTATAGATGATGGTTTTGCTAAGCTAAAACGCGTACTAGACGTGTCAGCAAAAAACGGGTTACGAATTAATTGGAGTAAATGTCAGATGCTGCAACGAGAAGTTCTATTATTAGTGTATGATGTAGAAAATGGTACCATAACGCCGAGCAAAGAAAAGATTAGAGCTGTTTCGAATTTTCCCATCCCAAGTAGCAAAAAGGGGTTACAAAGTTTTTGGGTCTAACTTCCTATTTTAGAAAATTTATTGACAATTATGCAGTAATCGCGAAGCCGTTGTCCGATTTAATGCGTAAGGATTCGAAGTTTGAGTTTAAATATATACACAAACTCGCTTTCGAAGAACTCAGAGCTGCGTTGACTAAAGAACCCGAAGACAAAATTGTGTGAAGAAAGGTATCATTCTTACGAGCTCGAAGTGCTTGCTATAATTGGAGCACTAACCAAATGGCGTGTTTATGTCCTAGGATCTCGATTCACCATAGTTACTGATTGTAACGCATTCGCTATGACTATGAAGAAGAAATATGTTCCTTTGAGAGTTGCTCCTTGGGCTATGTATCTTCAAGATTTTGATTATGTTATTGTACATCGATCAGGTACTCAAATGAGGCACGTCGATGCGTTGAGTCGTTTCGCATGTTTTATGCTTGTTGAGAACACTATTAAACATCGATTAAAAGGGCCATTTTTCCGTCAAGAAAACGCAAGATTTGATCGAGAAATCATACTATATTTCCGAATTGAGAGATAAGGTTATTCGTGTGGTACATAGTTGTGTGGAGTGTATTGTTTTTAACGCAAAGGCTTGCAAAAGAGAGGGATATCTAACTTCAATAGAAAAGGGAGACAAACCACTTTGTTCTTACCATATTGATCACGTCGGACCAATGGAACTTACGAATAAACGGTATAATTACTTGTTGGTTATAATAAATGGTTTTTCTAAATACGTTTGGTTGTATCCCACCAGGAGCACAGGCGTAGATGAAGTGATACGGTGCTTAGAAGTTCAAGCGACAAATTTTGGGAACCCAGTACAATTGATATCTGATAGAGGCGCGGCTTTTACTTCGCACATCTTCAAAAAGTATTGCGAGGATCACGACATCGTGCATTTATTGATTACCACCGGAGTACCGCGAGGAAATGGGCAGGTTGAAAGGATTCACAAGATTGTTATTCCAATTGTTCGTGGAGGGGCGGAAAAATTTGCTGGGGTACAACCTTGGCGGGTGCCAATTTCTTCGTGGTATGGTGAGCGAGTGATTAATTAAGAACACGCGAAACCTTCTTTTAAAATCTATGCTTTATTCAATTTATTCACAGATAACCCGACACACACGAAATGTTTCGGGTTGAAGAATATATACAATAGGTTCGAATATATATATGAAGGAAAAAAAAGAACGGGTGTTCGAATGCAAGTCTCGTACTGGATTGATGATGGCGATATACAGGAGAGCGCTTCGTCACCCTCCTCAGTATGACCGCATTCCGTTTTGGGAAAAACCCTACCCCTCACTCTCTGCTGTTCACCCGGTGGCGTGAACATACCGCCCCCCTTGAACAAGTTGCAATTGCCTCGCTGGACATGCCTAAGGATGGGGGATGGCAGCGTTCTGGATCGCCAAGACACGGGTGGAGATGGAGGGGGAACTTTGAATGCAGGTGGAATAGGCGGCACGAGGGCTGATGACCTCTGGATAGAAGTCCGAATGAAAGGCTGGTGCCTTTCGGGTCTTTGCTCTTTGGACGCTTTGGGTTGGATGTACGCGACTGAGCTGTCGCTGTGTAAGAGCGTGTGGTGTTGTTTGCCACAACGATGGCATCCTGCTGTGCTCCTGCAGGAACCATTGGAATGCTCATAAGCCAAACAGTTTGGGCAGTATCCGTTGCTCAAGACTACCCGTAGCCTGTCTTCAGCTCGTAGTCCTCGAAACTGTCGGCACTGACGGAGCGCGTGTGCCCCTTGACAAACGCGGCACCTGAAACAATTGGAACTGCATTCTAAATCGGACGGTGCTGCTGTCCTTGGAGACATCTTCGGACTGCCGGAGGAGGTGGACCGAGACCGACTGGATTTATCAGTAACGGATCCACAGAGAACCCATCCGAACATCGTCTCGATTCCCACGAAAGAATCACCAACATTCTTGAGGATTCGTTCCCCAAGGATAGTGGGAAGGAGCTCGACTCCAAGCACTAAATCCACAGGAGCCCTTTGGAAAAATTGCGGATCAGCGAGCGGAAGGTCCAGCGCATCCTGCTTAACCTTATCCGGGACGGCGCGGGAGGGAAGTGCCTCTCCTACCCTAGGCACCACAACGGCGACTGCTTGGAACTGTCGGAGCGGTTCGTCAGGAGGAGAAATCTGTAAGCGGCACACTTTGTCGCCGCTACCAGCATCGCATTGCCCAATGCCGCGAATGCTAGTTGATACTTTGCAGCTTGGGGGATTAATCAATTCAAACATTCTTTGGGAAATAAAGGACGCTTCGGATCCCATATCAATCAAAGCGCGGATTTGAAACTGCTTGCCACGATGATGAATAGTTACCCTCGCTGTACCCAGGAGGCCAGTGTTGCGAGTGGAGGTGAAGTAACTTCCCACGTTTACATGAGGGCTGCTGGAATAATCGGAGGACGCAGGATTCGGAATTATACAAGCATTAGGTGCTGAGCTCTCTTGCACTTGAGCGGGAAAGGCCTGAGCTCTTACCGTAGGTTTTCGGCTTACGGAAGGAAAGGTCTGACCGCTAGAGCTTGGTTGAAGGACATCTGTGGCCTCTAGTACACGGTGGCGATCAGTTAGGAATCGATTCAGGTCGTCCCAGGATGAGACTGCGGTCTTATTTGGAACGGACTGTTCCCACAACAGAAGGGTGGATTTGGGCATTTTGCTCGTACAGATTGCTATGAGAAGGATATCCCAATTGTCTGTACGAGCCCCGGAAAGCTCAAGACCGGCTAAGCAACCTTGAATTGACGTCTGCAGTTCTCTCAACGCTTTGCCAGACTCTTGGGATACAGCTGGGATCTGTAGGAGCTGCTTGGCTTGGCTCATAATCAATAATCGATTATTTTCGTATCGCGCAGTGAGGTTATCCCACGCGGACTGGAATCCTTCATTGGTCAAGGGTGACCTAGAAACAATGGCTCTGGCTTCACCGCGAGTTTTGCAACTTAAGTGGTAAAGTTTCTCCACTTGTGTTAGGCTTGGATTATGGATAAAAATCGCGGTAAACAAATCACGGAATCTAGGCCAAGCCAGGCTGTCTCCGTAGAAGTTTTCGACTTCGCACGGGGGAACTGTGTGGCTTTGATGGGTGGAATCGACGGAGAGCCTGACAGATGGGGGAGTCATTTTCGCGGACAACTGCTCGATTCGCTCTCCAAACGAAGTCCCGCCTCGCACATATACCATATAACAATATTCATGTTTAGCTTTAATTGTAGCTATGTGCTTCGGACTATCTTCGTTCTATTGAGCCGTCAAGGCCTTATGGCATCGGGAAAACTCTGCCTCGACTTTTGCCCAAAGTGACTTAAGCTGGTCTAAGTGTATTTTGATGGAGACGAGTGGCACATCGTCAGCTAAAGCCTGGGCCTCGCGTGCCTCGAACGCCGTTAATGCCTCGCATACGGCAACAAAGTCGGAAAGAGGCATCGTAGAGTGTTCTCTGAGCTATTACGAATCGAATGGGAACAAATAACTTCGTGGAATTAGAGCTCTCAAGCGAGGAGATCGAAACGAAGCTGTAAGTGGACTGTATAATTTAAGGATAGAGGAGTGAGAAGCACAAGTGTCTCCTCTTTTAATGAACACAATGGATAAATGAAATTAGAAGAATTTATAATTTTCCTCGCAGTTGTGTGAATAATTATAAGGATATATAATCACTTGGATATTAAAATTGATACAATGTGGAAATAAGTTGAATTTTATAAGAGTATTTAAAGAATGTGGAGAAATTGAGACCAGTAGGATTAGGAGTGCCGATAACTTTTCAATGAAGGAAAAAAAAACTCGGAATTAATTTTCATTAAGCGGACTAGGTTAATTTCATGGATCTGTGAGGCAAAAATCAAAATGCACCGAGACAAGACAAAATATTAATTCCAAATAAATAAAATAATACTTGTATTTCTTTAGAAATTATTTTGCGAATTAGATACTGACTGATTGAAATATTTCTTATGGCACAATACGAAAATCACGATGGAAAAAATGGATGTCGTAACCGAGTCATGACTTGGCTCAAGGGTCAGCACTGATGAGACTTGAGTGTCAGCACTGATCGGGAGTCAGCTGTTCTGCCGTTGTTTATGTTTTGTGAATTTAATTAATTTAAAATTTTAAATCGAATATCGCGATTTCCTGCTTTAATTATGTAGGTTTCAAATTTGGTTTGGGTGCAATTGAATTGTATGTGGACATATATATGTATGTACATATGTACGTATGAGTGTGCTTACCGCGGCAAAAATTATTACATATGTACATATGTATGTATGTACATACGTTTGGACCGGTCATTGGGCCAAGGGGGGGCGGTGTTGCTCTCTTGCTTACTGGTTTTCCCGCCTCTCATCGTCTTGGACTCCTGCCTGTGTGAGTGTGTCGTGGAATTATCCGGAATTTCCCCAGGCCGTTCCACATTTCTTGTTGCTGCAAGAAGCTGCTTCTTCTTCCCCGATCAGCTGTCAGCTGACTAAGGCCAGTGTTGGGCAACGCAGGGGGCGGGCCCCCATATCTGACAGAGGGCGCCAGGGAGGCTTTTGGGCGGTTCTTTCGCTAATTTTGAATTTTCAACTTTTGGAGTAACGGATAGCGCCTGGCCGTTAAACCTCGTCTGTGTAGCGCCAATCCAGTATGGTTGGTGCGAATGCTGCTGAGGCTCCACCAGAGAATGGCCCGCAAATAATTGTGGCACCAGCGTCAACGCAAACGGTCGAGTGCACGGAAGCGGCACCGGTAGCTCCACCGGCATCGAATATCCCTGAGCTTGATGAATTGGGTAAGCTCCTTGGCGATTTAGTAGAGGTGTTCATGACAAAGGCGGTCCGCCACGTCAACGTCAACACCAAACAGGCGATCACAAGGATGAAGGAGCTGCAAGAACTCCTGTGCCAAAAGGTGTTTGACGGCCAGCTGACCGTATGTAATGAGAGAAAGTCTGCTGAGCCAGATCAAGCGCCCGGCGAGGCCAAGGCCATAAGTAGACTTCGTGGAAAGCCCCCACTTGGCGATTCTCCTAAACGCCCAAGGGATGAAGTGGGGACTCAAAGCTGTGTGCCAGCGAAAAAGCCAAAAAGTGCACATACTAGGGAGATTGGAACTGCAAAAGAGCCTGCTGCTGACGGTGCCGAATGGCAGGTAGTAGCACCAAGGCCGAGAAGGCATCCAAAGCAGAGGCAGCGGCCAAATGCTATTATTGTCGAAAAGAAGGGCAACATGTCATATAGTGACATTCTAAAGCTAGTGACGCGTAGCGAGGATGCGAAGCTTAAAGCCGTCGGTGAATGTGTCCAAAAAGTAAGAAGAACAGCAAGTGGCGACCTTCTTCTAGAGTTAAAAGGCAGTGCCGATAATTTGGAGCAAATTAAAGGAGATATAGATGTGGCGCTGAATGGCAAGGCCGAAGCCCATACCCTCACCCACCGTACCCGGCTGGAGATTCTAGATATGGATGATAATACAACAGTAGACGAGATCATCAATGCGATTTCTGCTGAACTGAGCATAAATCTACCCCATGATGCTGTAAAGAGTCTGCGTCCGCTGCGCTCGGGGACTCAGAAAGCCATTCTGTGCATCCCAGCACACGTAGCGGAGATTCTGCTTAAAGTTGGTACCATTAAAGTCGTTTTTAACGTATGCAGGATTCGCATCAATGAGACCCCAGTGAGGTGCTATAAGTGCCTGGAAATTGGGCATATCGCAGCCAGGTGCAAGAGGCGAGTGGACAGGAGCAAGTGGTGCCTGAGATGTGGGCAGAACGACCACAAGATAAAAGAGTGTCACAACAAGGCTAAATGTTTTTTGTGCCTAGAAAAGGGCTTTGACCAGTTGGACCATGTTTCCGGGGGTCAGAATTGCCCTGCACGGACCAAGCAAAGTCCCAAGACGGTGTCCCACCACAAGAAAGATTAGATTTTTACAGATAAATCTAAACCATTGTGAGGCGGCGCAATCATTGTTAGCGCAAACGGTGCTTGAGCTAAACACAGACGCGGTGTTAATTAGCGAACCTTATAGGTGTAGCGAAGACAGTAACTGGAGCAGGAGTCTCTCATTAAAGGCGGCTATCTGGACGTGCAACGTGCGGGCGCACTGTTGCTCGCAGAATTCTGTGTGGGCAGCTGAGCACTTTGTGCGTGCTCATATAAACGACTTTTGGGTCTACAGCTGCTATTTGCCACCAAGCCTCTCTCTGGAAAGCTATAGTAGGTCATTGGACGAGTTGATTACGGATATAAGAAACCACAACCGTGTTATTGTCGGCGGGGATTTCAACGCGTGGGCTGTAGAGTGGGGCAGCCCCCTACCAATGCTAGAGGGCGTGTACTGTTAGAGGCGTTTGCTGCCGTAGACGTTGTCCTGCTAAACAGTGGCTCCCAATTTACCTTCAGGCGCGCAGGCATGGGATCAATTATTGATCTCACTTTCGCCAGCAGTGGCCTTTATCCATCATCGTCATGGAAAATAAGCGATACGTATACTGCAAGTGACCACGAGGCTATCGTTTTTGCGGTGGAGGAAACCGGCCGCCCAACAAATGCTTCTGAGACTCAACATAAAAGATATAAGGTAAACACGCTTAACTTGCAGGAATTTACAGCTGTACTCAATAGCTGCGAATGGGGACAGGATGAAGCGGAGGTTATGGCTCATCATCTCTCCAATATGGTCGAGAGAGCATGCGATGCGGGCATGCAGCAATGTGGTGCATACACGAGGCACCACAAGTCCGTATACTGGTGGAACCAAAATATTAGCGAATTGCGGAAAAAATGTCTTGCAGCCAGGAGACGATACCAAAGGGCTAGACGCCGGGATGCTGAAAACTGGCCATAGCTGCGGCACGATTTTAGGCAAGGACAATGTTAAAGCACACTATTTGGGCCACTAAGAGGGAAATTTTTCTAAGACTGTGCGACTCAGCAGAGCAAGACCCCTGGGGGAAGGCGTATAAAATCGTCGTAAAGCGCATATATGCAAATAGGCAGCGCACACCCCTAGAAGCGGAGCAACTCAGCTCTATAGTCACGGAATTATTCCCGCACAGAGAAAACTCACTAGATAGTAGACGTCCCGCCACACCAGCAGCAGGAAGTTATGTCACTGACCCTGTGTCAATGCAGGAAATTGTGGCTGCAACAAGCGCACTAAAGCCGGGCAAGGCACCAGGACCAGATGCCATCCCCAACCGGGCCCTCAAGCTGGCAATGGCGCTGCGCCCAGACGCATTTTTGGAGGCATACAATAAATGTCTATATGAAGGAGTTTTCCCAGGATCTGGAAACGGCAAAAATTGGTTCTGATCCCGAAACCAGGGAAACCAACAGACACGGCCTCATCATACAGGCCCATCTGCCTGGTGGATACTATGGGCAAAGTTCTAGAGGGTCTTATATGTACCCGGCTTCACAGAGCTATAAGTGCTGGAGGGGACTTATCGTCCAATCAATTTGGTTTTCGCAAAGCCAAATCGACGGTCGACGCCATTGGCAAGGTTGTCAGCATAGCCGCGACAGCCATAGAAGGCACTTGATGGAAGCACGGGACGAAGAAGTACTGTCTGATTGTCACGCTAGATGTCAGAAATGCTTTCAATACTGCAGACTGGGGGTGTATTTTGGATGGACTACACAACTTTGGAGTTCCAGAGTATCTACGCGCAATCATATGGAGCTTTTTCGAAGACAGGCAACTGTGCTTCAGTTCAACGAACGGCCAATCAACATACTCGGTTTCTGCAGGGGTACCCCAAGGCTCCGTTCTGGGGCCACTGTTGTGGAACATTATGTACGACGGGATCCTTCGCTTGAATCTGCCGGCGGACTGCGAAACTGTGGGATACGCTGACGATGTCGCTCTGGTCATTGTGGCAAAAGAAGTCGCGAAAGCAGAGGCGTTGGCGAACGAGGCGATCTTGCTCATCACAGAGTGGCTGCGTTCGGTGGGCCTACAACTTGCAGCACAAAAAACAGAGATTGTCCTAATAAGCAGAAGGAAACGGGTCGAGACGGCATCGGTCAGTGTGGAGGGCTCCATCATATGCTCGAAGCGTGCTATTCGGTACCTTGGAGTTTGGCTGGATACGCGGCTATGCTTTCGAGAACATCTGCAGCATGTGCACGTGAAGGCTTTGGAGTCGGCGAGGGCATTATCAAGAATCATGCTGAATACACGTGGCCCCAGACAAGAAAGACGGCTACTACTCTCTAGCGTCACAACATCGATCATTCTCTACGCGGCACAGGTATGGATAGAGGCAGTAAAGACTGAGAGCTATACCAGAGGTATCCGGGCAGCATATCGTCTCAGTGCGCTAAGAGTATGTTTCGGGTTCAGGACCATCTCCGACGACGCCGCACTTGTTATTGCGGGAATGGTTCCGATCGAGCTTCAGGTAGAGAAAGCTCGACTAGTAGCATCTCCGCTCGAGGATGGGCCATCTAGGAGAGACAAGAGGGCTAATGCTAGAAGGAGAAGTATAGCCACATGGCAGCGGAGATGGGATCAATCCTCCAAAGGGCGTTGGACCCATAGATTGATTCCTGACGTGTTTGCGTGGCTTGGTAGGCAATACGGTGCCGTAAATTTCCACCTTACGCAAATTATCAGTAGGCACGGCTGTTTTAGGTATTACCTACACCGCTTCGGACACGACGCATCCCCCTTCTGCCCGAACTGCGGGGACGGCGTTATCGAGGATGCAGAGCACGTCCTGTTCGTATGCAACCGCTTCTCTGACGAACGGCAAGTGCTATCCCAAAAAGTGGGTACCACCCTCACAGTTGGTAACCTGATAGAGGAGATGATTTCGAGTCAACATAAGTGGGATGTTGTAAACTCCTTCGCGGCTAGTGTGATGCGCGATCTGCGATTAACCGAACGCCGGAAGGCAGGTGTGGAGGCACGACAATAAAAGCAACACGGCTGCTGTGAAGCATTACCTTTCGGCCGTCCCGCAGCAGTTCTTGTCATTTTTTCTTGTATATTACTGTAGTGTACGTACTGTATCTTAATGTATTGTACGTATACTGTATGTATGCTGCCTCACTGTTAGATGTTAATAAATTTGTTAAATAAATAGAATTAAAAAAAAAAAAAAATATATATATATATGCAATTGGACTTTTGGACAATCAGAATTTCGAAGAATGGAAAAAAATGCACTTCATAAACACAAAAATGATCGGGAAATACCAGGTAACGTTTGGAACAGGTCAGGTATGTACATAAAAGTATACAAAAGTCTGTAGGTCGCTATGGAAGAGCAGGAAACCTCACACTTTTATAAGTATCTAATCGGATATAATGTGAATGGGATTTTTAATAAGAAATGTTGTACTTATCAGGAATTCCGCCGATGCATGCTGGAAGAGCGGAAGGATATCCGGCTCGAAGGACCAATGTTCGTGGAGGGGCGGAAAGATGTGCTGGGGTACAACCTTGGCGGGTGCCAATTTCTTCGTGGTATGGTGAGCGAGTGATTAATTAAGAACACGCGAAACCTTCTTTTAAAAACTATGCTTTATTCAATTTATTCACAGATAACCCGACACACACGAAATGTTTCGGGTTGAAGTATATATACAATAGGTTCGAATATATATATGAAGGAAAAAAAAAGAACGGGTGTTCGAATGCAAGTCTCGTACTGGATTGATGATGGCGATATACAGGAGAGCGCTTCGTCACCCTCCTCAGTATGACCGCATTCCGTTTTGGGAAAAACCCTACCCCTCACTCTCTGCTGTTCACCCGGTGGCGTGAACACCAATGTTAGCTAAAATGAGTTTATATAACCCAGCTTCATGGTATAAATACGTAGGGAAAGTTCAGCAAATCATTAATGATACGGAACCTAGAAGTACTAAGATCGCTCCCTTTAAGATCCTAACCGGTATTGACATGCGTAGATCAGAGGATGTTGATCTTAAAGAACTAATCGATGATCTTCTAATCGAAGAACTAGCAGAACATAGGAAGAAAATACGAATGGAGGCAGTTGAAAATATAAAACAAATTTAAGAGGAGAACAAGAAGTCAGCTAATCTAAAGAGAAAAGAGGGAAAACGATTCAAAATAAATGATTTGGTTGCTATTAAGCGAACCCAATATGGCGTTGGTCTGAAACTGAAAGGAAAGTATTTAGGACCAAATAAGGTAACGGCAATTAAAAATCATGGAAGATATGAAGTAGAGAAAGTCGGACAAGCGGAAGGGCCTAATAGGACATCAACTGTATCGGAATATATGAAATTGTGGGGACCGTCATTTGGGTCGAATGTACTGTCAGGAGGGCCGAATGTGGTAAATGGCATTGAGAGAGAACAATCCAAAGTGATAGAAGAGAAGAGACAAACACGTAGTGGCCGAACATTGTAGTAGTTGAGAGAGAGCAGGGCATACGATCATTATATAAGTTGAGAGAGAGCTTGTTAAAGAGGCCGCGGGTCATTCGCAAAGAGACTGTCAACTGAGTCGCACGTCAAGGTCCATAAGTAGTCCAGTGTTATTTTGATAAGTATGTTTAAATCTTAACAATATATTGAACTCGATTATCATCAAACAATTCAAATATTAATAAATAAATAAATATAGTAACGATCATTAAATCACCACTACATTTTTAGGGGCTCGCCAGAAATATTGTTTAAAGAAATTAACATACATGAGTGAAAGAGACAACAAATAAAGTTATACGAAGTGACACAGCAAAATCCGTTTGTGTCGGCATCATTGTGTAAGAGCAAGCGAGATAGGCTGTGCTAGATTTGTTGCGTAAAATCGTTGATGCCCAAATACGTTACGAAGCAGACACTACATGCACGAGCACGTTTGGTAACGTACGGCGATCAGTGAATCTTTCTAGAACAGTCTGGAAACATTTGGACAGAGCGAAGAGGCAAAGCTGGACGTAGCGTGAGGCAAAACGTCAGCAGTTGGCAGAGGCAGAGGCAACCCGTTGGCAGAGGCGAAGCTGGACGTAGCGCGAGGCAAAACGTCAGCAGAGGCAGAGGCCACCCGTTGGCAGAGGCGAAGCGGGACGTAGCGCGAAGCAAAACGTCAGCAGAGGCAGACGCAACCCGTTGGCAGAGGCATAGCTGGACGTAGCGTGGGGTGAAACGTAAGCAGAGGCAGAGGCAACCCGTTGGCAGAATTTAAACGAAGACTTCGTGGGACAGGAACGGAGTTGGGTAAATTTTTGAGGACTATATGTAGATAGTTCTAACCTTTATTGAATTTACTAAAACTAACCTTAGCAATAATTATTGGTATCGAACAAAAGAAAATATTGTAATATGGAGCTTGACGAGGTTATGGCATTGCGAGTCGCAGATTTGCGAAACAAGTTGGCCGAATTGAACCTAAGCACAGTGGGAAGAAAACGTGATTTACAGAATAGACTTCTTACTCATTACAATATTCAAGACCAGGATAGCGAGGAAGAAGTAGAATCAGTAGTTACAGCTACAGGAGAACTGCCTACAAATAATTTTGGTCGATCTTGGTACACCTTAAAAGATGTTGAGGGCAGTGTATCCTATTTTTCCGGCTCAGGTGGGTGCTTTGTGGGTGCAAGAGATAGAAGAGTGTGTGTACAATGGGATAAGCTACAGACCTTTATATACGCCAAACAGTTGTTAGCTGCGGCAGCTAAATCATTTATTCGGAGTCAACATGGTATACACAATTGGGAGATATTAAAAGCAGCATTGCGCAAGGAATTTGGTTCGAAACGATCAGCAGCTGAGATTCATAGAATATTATCGCAACGTTCTCAGAAAAGAGAGGAGACTTTACATGAATATTTGTATGCTTTTATGGAAAATGCCAAACCAGTAAATTTGGACGATGAGAGCTTGATAGAATACTTTGTAAAGGGCATTCCAGACTCACAAGTAAATAAAGCTATTCTATTTCAAGCCAGGAATCTAGAGCAACTGAAATTTCAAATAGAAACGTATCAGAAAGTGCTTCACACAAGTCGTTAAACAAGTTTGAGGCTCAGTCAGGAAAAAAGATTAATCAGGGTACAATAATAGATACATCTAAGAATCGAACGTGCTACGGATGCGGTGATACATCACATATTAGACGAGACTGTCCAAAGAACGATCAAAAGTGTTTTAAATGTGGTAAAGTAGGACATCGAATGGCAAACGTGGTAGAAAATGAAGATGTAGTAATACAGCCGTCAAGCGAATTTACTCCGTCAGGGTTAGAACTTAAAGACATCGTATATTCTAACGTTATATTTAAAGGACATGTAGATACTGGCGCTGGTTTATGTCTTATGCGAAGAAAAATTTATTTTATGATTGGATCGAAACCGCTATTAGGCGGAGCTAGACACTTAACATGAATTGGCGACAGTAAGGTGTTGACTTTCGGTAGTTTTGTAATACCAGTGGAAGTGGATTGTTTAGTTATCATAGAATTCCATGTAGTGCCAGATCAGGACATAAGCTTTGATGCTATACTGGGTCGAACGATATTGAACACTGTCAATATAAGTGTAACAGCTAATGGATCTAAGTTTGCTATTCGCAACAATATAGAAGTTTGTCACACCCATAGTATACCAAAGAGAGAACATAATGACTCAGATACTCAGTGGGCTGGAGAGATTGGAAATATCTTCATCACAAATATTGAAGAGAGGGATAAGAGTCCAGACATAAATCTTTCGCATTTGAACCATTTGATAAAAGGGGAAGTAGAGAAATTAATTCGAAACTACCAACCAAAAAGAAATGCAAACGCACCAGTAAGCACCAGTAGAAAAGTTGCAAGGTGCCAATATGTTTTTAACTTTAGACTTAACAAACGGATTTTTCCATGTACCGTTAGTAGAAAGCTCTCAGAAATACACTTCTTTTGTTACTCAAAGTGGACAATATGAATTCCTGTATGTTCCTTTCGGTATTTCTAATTCACCAGCTGTATTTACAAGATTCATAATGGTTGTGTTACGAGATTTGATTAAAGCAAATGATTGTGTAGTCTACATGGACGACATCATCATTCCAAGTGCAGGTATAGATGATGGTTTTGCTAAGCTAAAACGCGTACTAGACGTGTCAGCAAAAAACGGGTTACGAATTAATTGGAGTAAATGTCAGATGCTGCAACGAGAAGTTCTATTATTAGTGTATGATGTAGAAAATGGTACCATAACGCCGAGCAAAGAAAAGATTAGAGCTGTTTCGAATTTTCCCATCCCAAGTAGCAAAAAGGGGTTACAAAGTTTTTGGGTCTAACTTCCTATTTTAGAAAATTTATTGACAATTATGCAGTAATCGCGAAGCCGTTGTCCGATTTAATGCGTAAGGATTCGAAGTTTGAGTTTAAATATATACACAAACTCGCTTTCGAAGAACTCAGAGCTGCGTTGACTAAAGAACCCGAAGACAAAATTGTGTGAAGAAAGGTATCATTCTTACGAGCTCGAAGTGCTTGCTATAATTGGAGCACTAACCAAATGGCGTGTTTATGTCCTAGGATCTCGATTCACCATAGTTACTGATTGTAACGCATTCGCTATGACTATGAAGAAGAAATATGTTCCTTTGAGAGTTGCTCCTTGGGCTATGTATCTTCAAGATTTTGATTATGTTATTGTACATCGATCAGGTACTCAAATGAGGCACGTCGATGCGTTGAGTCGTTTCGCATGTTTTATGCTTGTTGAGAACACTATTAAACATCGATTAAAAGGGCCATTTTTCCGTCAAGAAAACGCAAGATTTGATCGAGAAATCATACTATATTTCCGAATTGAGAGATAAGGTTATTCGTGTGGTACATAGTTGTGTGGAGTGTATTGTTTTTAACGCAAAGGCTTGCAAAAGAGAGGGATATCTAACTTCAATAGAAAAGGGAGACAAACCACTTTGTTCTTACCATATTGATCACGTCGGACCAATGGAACTTACGAATAAACGGTATAATTACTTGTTGGTTATAATAAATGGTTTTTCTAAATACGTTTGGTTGTATCCCACCAGGAGCACAGGCGTAGATGAAGTGATACGGTGCTTAGAAGTTCAAGCGACAAATTTTGGGAACCCAGTACAATTGATATCTGATAGAGGCGCGGCTTTTACTTCGCACATCTTCAAAAAGTATTGCGAGGATCACGACATCGTGCATTTATTGATTACCACCGGAGTACCGCGAGGAAATGGGCAGGTTGAAAGGATTCACAAGATTGTTATTCCAATTGTTCGTGGAGGGGCGGAAAAATTTGCTGGGGTACAACCTTGGCGGGTGCCAATTTCTTCGTGGTATGGTGAGCGAGTGATTAATTAAGAACACGCGAAACCTTCTTTTAAAATCTATGCTTTATTCAATTTATTCACAGATAACCCGACACACACGAAATGTTTCGGGTTGAAGAATATATACAATAGGTTCGAATATATATATGAAGGAAAAAAAAGAACGGGTGTTCGAATGCAAGTCTCGTACTGGATTGATGATGGCGATATACAGGAGAGCGCTTCGTCACCCTCCTCAGTATGACCGCATTCCGTTTTGGGAAAAACCCTACCCCTCACTCTCTGCTGTTCACCCGGTGGCGTGAACATACCGCCCCCCTTGAACAAGTTGCAATTGCCTCGCTGGACATGCCTAAGGATGGGGGATGGCAGCGTTCTGGATCGCCAAGACACGGGTGGAGATGGAGGGGGAACTTTGAATGCAGGTGGAATAGGCGGCACGAGGGCTGATGACCTCTGGATAGAAGTCCGAATGAAAGGCTGGTGCCTTTCGGGTCTTTGCTCTTTGGACGCTTTGGGTTGGATGTACGCGACTGAGCTGTCGCTGTGTAAGAGCGTGTGGTGTTGTTTGCCACAACGATGGCATCCTGCTGTGCTCCTGCAGGAACCATTGGAATGCTCATAAGCCAAACAGTTTGGGCAGTATCCGTTGCTCAAGACTACCCGTAGCCTGTCTTCAGCTCGTAGTCCTCGAAACTGTCGGCACTGACGGAGCGCGTGTGCCCCTTGACAAACGCGGCACCTGAAACAATTGGAACTGCATTCTAAATCGGACGGTGCTGCTGTCCTTGGAGACATCTTCGGACTGCCGGAGGAGGTGGACCGAGACCGACTGGATTTATCAGTAACGGATCCACAGAGAACCCATCCGAACATCGTCTCGATTCCCACGAAAGAATCACCAACATTCTTGAGGATTCGTTCCCCAAGGATAGTGGGAAGGAGCTCGACTCCAAGCACTAAATCCACAGGAGCCCTTTGGAAAAATTGCGGATCAGCGAGCGGAAGGTCCAGCGCATCCTGCTTAACCTTATCCGGGACGGCGCGGGAGGGAAGTGCCTCTCCTACCCTAGGCACCACAACGGCGACTGCTTGGAACTGTCGGAGCGGTTCGTCAGGAGGAGAAATCTGTAAGCGGCACACTTTGTCGCCGCTACCAGCATCGCATTGCCCAATGCCGCGAATGCTAGTTGATACTTTGCAGCTTGGGGGATTAATCAATTCAAACATTCTTTGGGAAATAAAGGACGCTTCGGATCCCATATCAATCAAAGCGCGGATTTGAAACTGCTTGCCACGATGATGAATAGTTACCCTCGCTGTACCCAGGAGGCCAGTGTTGCGAGTGGAGGTGAAGTAACTTCCCACGTTTACATGAGGGCTGCTGGAATAATCGGAGGACGCAGGATTCGGAATTATACAAGCATTAGGTGCTGAGCTCTCTTGCACTTGAGCGGGAAAGGCCTGAGCTCTTACCGTAGGTTTTCGGCTTACGGAAGGAAAGGTCTGACCGCTAGAGCTTGGTTGAAGGACATCTGTGGCCTCTAGTACACGGTGGCGATCAGTTAGGAATCGATTCAGGTCGTCCCAGGATGAGACTGCGGTCTTATTTGGAACGGACTGTTCCCACAACAGAAGGGTGGATTTGGGCATTTTGCTCGTACAGATTGCTATGAGAAGGATATCCCAATTGTCTGTACGAGCCCCGGAAAGCTCAAGACCGGCTAAGCAACCTTGAATTGACGTCTGCAGTTCTCTCAACGCTTTGCCAGACTCTTGGGATACAGCTGGGATCTGTAGGAGCTGCTTGGCTTGGCTCATAATCAATAATCGATTATTTTCGTATCGCGCAGTGAGGTTATCCCACGCGGACTGGAATCCTTCATTGGTCAAGGGTGACCTAGAAACAATGGCTCTGGCTTCACCGCGAGTTTTGCAACTTAAGTGGTAAAGTTTCTCCACTTGTGTTAGGCTTGGATTATGGATAAAAATCGCGGTAAACAAATCACGGAATCTAGGCCAAGCCAGGCTGTCTCCGTAGAAGTTTTCGACTTCGCACGGGGGAACTGTGTGGCTTTGATGGGTGGAATCGACGGAGAGCCTGACAGATGGGGGAGTCATTTTCGCGGACAACTGCTCGATTCGCTCTCCAAACGAAGTCCCGCCTCGCACATATACCATATAACAATATTCATGTTTAGCTTTAATTGTAGCTATGTGCTTCGGACTATCTTCGTTCTATTGAGCCGTCAAGGCCTTATGGCATCGGGAAAACTCTGCCTCGACTTTTGCCCAAAGTGACTTAAGCTGGTCTAAGTGTATTTTGATGGAGACGAGTGGCACATCGTCAGCTAAAGCCTGGGCCTCGCGTGCCTCGAACGCCGTTAATGCCTCGCATACGGCAACAAAGTCGGAAAGAGGCATCGTAGAGTGTTCTCTGAGCTATTACGAATCGAATGGGAACAAATAACTTCGTGGAATTAGAGCTCTCAAGCGAGGAGATCGAAACGAAGCTGTAAGTGGACTGTATAATTTAAGGATAGAGGAGTGAGAAGCACAAGTGTCTCCTCTTTTAATGAACACAATGGATAAATGAAATTAGAAGAATTTATAATTTTCCTCGCAGTTGTGTGAATAATTATAAGGATATATAATCACTTGGATATTAAAATTGATACAATGTGGAAATTTGTTGAATTTTATAAGAGTATTTAAAGAATGTGGAGAAATTGAGATCAGTAGGATTAGGAGTGCCGATAACTTTTCAATGAAGGAAAAAAAAACTCGGAATTAATTTTCATTAAGCGGACTAGGTTAATTTCATGGATCTGTGAGGCAAAAATCAAAATGCACCGAGACAAGACAAAATATTAATTCCATATAAATAAAATAATACTTGTATTTCTTTAGAAATTATTTTGCGAATTAGATACTGACTGATTGAAATATTTCTTATGGCACAATACGAAAATCACGATGGAAAAAATGGATGTCGTAACCGAGTCATGACTTGGCTCAAGGGTCAGCACTGATGAGACTTGAGTGTCAGCACTGATCGGGAGTCAGCTGTTCTGCCGTTGTTTATGTTTTGTGAATTTAATTAATTTAAAATTTTAAATCGAATATCGCGATTTCCTGCTTTAATTATGTAGGTTTCAAATTTGGTTTGGGTGCAATTGAATTGTATGTGGACATATATATGTATGTACATATGTACGTATGAGTGTGCTTACCGCGGCAAAAATTATTACATATGTACATATGTATGTATGTACATACGTTTGGACCGGTCATTGGGCCAAGGGGGGGCGGTGTTGCTCTCTTGCTTACTGGTTTTCCCGCCTCTCATCGTCTTGGACTCCTGCCTGTGTGAGTGTGTCGTGGAATTATCCGGAATTTCCCCAGGCCGTTCCACATTTCTTGTTGCTGCAAGAAGCTGCTTCTTCTTCCCCGATCAGCTGTCAGCTGACTAAGGCCAGTGTTGGGCAACGCAGGGGGCGGGCCCCCATATCTGACAGAGGGCGCCAGGGAGGCTTTTGGGCGGTTCTTTCGCTAATTTTGAATTTTCAACTTTTGGAGTAACGGATAGCGCCTGGCCGTTAAACCTCGTCTGTGTAGCGCCAATCCAGTATGGTTGGTGCGAATGCTGCTGAGGCTCCACCAGAGAATGGCCCGCAAATAATTGTGGCACCAGCGTCAACGCAAACGGTCGAGTGCACGGAAGCGGCACCGGTAGCTCCACCGGCATCGAATATCCCTGAGCTTGATGAATTGGGTAAGCTCCTTGGCGATTTAGTAGAGGTGTTCATGACAAAGGCGGTCCGCCACGTCAACGTCAACACCAAACAGGCGATCACAAGGATGAAGGAGCTGCAAGAACTCCTGTGCCAAAAGGTGTTTGACGGCCAGCTGACCGTATGTAATGAGAGAAAGTCTGCTGAGCCAGATCAAGCGCCCGGCGAGGCCAAGGCCATAAGTAGACTTCGTGGAAAGCCCCCACTTGGCGATTCTCCTAAACGCCCAAGGGATGAAGTGGGGACTCAAAGCTGTGTGCCAGCGAAAAAGCCAAAAAGTGCACATACTAGGGAGATTGGAACTGCAAAAGAGCCTGCTGCTGACGGTGCCGAATGGCAGGTAGTAGCACCAAGGCCGAGAAGGCATCCAAAGCAGAGGCAGCGGCCAAATGCTATTATTGTCGAAAAGAAGGGCAACATGTCATATAGTGACATTCTAAAGCTAGTGACGCGTAGCGAGGATGCGAAGCTTAAAGCCGTCGGTGAATGTGTCCAAAAAGTAAGAAGAACAGCAAGTGGCGACCTTCTTCTAGAGTTAAAAGGCAGTGCCGATAATTTGGAGCAAATTAAAGGAGATATAGATGTGGCGCTGAATGGCAAGGCCGAAGCCCATACCCTCACCCACCGTACCCGGCTGGAGATTCTAGATATGGATGATAATACAACAGTAGACGAGATCATCAATGCGATTTCTGCTGAACTGAGCATAAATCTACCCCATGATGCTGTAAAGAGTCTGCGTCCGCTGCGCTCGGGGACTCAGAAAGCCATTCTGTGCATCCCAGCACACGTAGCGGAGATTCTGCTTAAAGTTGGTACCATTAAAGTCGTTTTTAACGTATGCAGGATTCGCATCAATGAGACCCCAGTGAGGTGCTATAAGTGCCTGGAAATTGGGCATATCGCAGCCAGGTGCAAGAGGCGAGTGGACAGGAGCAAGTGGTGCCTGAGATGTGGGCAGAACGACCACAAGATAAAAGAGTGTCACAACAAGGCTAAATGTTTTTTGTGCCTAGAAAAGGGCTTTGACCAGTTGGACCATGTTTCCGGGGGTCAGAATTGCCCTGCACGGACCAAGCAAAGTCCCAAGACGGTGTCCCACCACAAGAAAGATTAGATTTTTACAGATAAATCTAAACCATTGTGAGGCGGCGCAATCATTGTTAGCGCAAACGGTGCTTGAGCTAAACACAGACGCGGTGTTAATTAGCGAACCTTATAGGTGTAGCGAAGACAGTAACTGGAGCAGGAGTCTCTCATTAAAGGCGGCTATCTGGACGTGCAACGTGCGGGCGCACTGTTGCTCGCAGAATTCTGTGTGGGCAGCTGAGCACTTTGTGCGTGCTCATATAAACGACTTTTGGGTCTACAGCTGCTATTTGCCACCAAGCCTCTCTCTGGAAAGCTATAGTAGGTCATTGGACGAGTTGATTACGGATATAAGAAACCACAACCGTGTTATTGTCGGCGGGGATTTCAACGCGTGGGCTGTAGAGTGGGGCAGCCCCCTTACCAATGCTAGAGGGCGTGTACTGTTAGAGGCGTTTGCTGCCGTAGACGTTGTCCTGCTAAACAGTGGCTCCCAATTTACCTTCAGGCGCGCAGGCATGGGATCAATTATTGATCTCACTTTCGCCAGCAGTGGCCTTTATCCATCATCGTCATGGAAAATAAGCGATACGTATACTGCAAGTGACCACGAGGCTATCGTTTTTGCGGTGGAGGAAACCGGCCGCCCAACAAATGCTTCTGAGACTCAACATAAAAGATATAAGGTAAACACGCTTAACTTGCAGGAATTTACAGCTGTACTCAATAGCTGCGAATGGGGACAGGATGAAGCGGAGGTTATGGCTCATCATCTCTCCAATATGGTCGAGAGAGCATGCGATGCGGGCATGCAGCAATGTGGTGCATACACGAGGCACCACAAGTCCGTATACTGGTGGAACCAAAATATTAGCGAATTGCGGAAAAAATGTCTTGCAGCCAGGAGACGATACCAAAGGGCTAGACGCCGGGATGCTGAAAACTGGCCATAGCTGCGGCACGATTTTAGGCAAGGACAATGTTAAAGCACACTATTTGGGCCACTAAGAGGGAAATTTTTCTAAGACTGTGCGACTCAGCAGAGCAAGACCCCTGGGGGAAGGCGTATAAAATCGTCGTAAAGCGCATATATGCAAATAGGCAGCGCACACCCCTAGAAGCGGAGCAACTCAGCTCTATAGTCACGGAATTATTCCCGCACAGAGAAAACTCACTAGATAGTAGACGTCCCGCCACACCAGCAGCAGGAAGTTATGTCACTGACCCTGTGTCAATGCAGGAAATTGTGGCTGCAACAAGCGCACTAAAGCCGGGCAAGGCACCAGGACCAGATGCCATCCCCAACCGGGCCCTCAAGCTGGCAATGGCGCTGCGCCCAGACGCATTTTTGGAGGCATACAATAAATGTCTATATGAAGGAGTTTTCCCCAGGATCTGGAAACGGCAAAAATTGGTTCTGATCCCGAAACCAGGGAAACCAACAGACACGGCCTCATCATACAGGCCCATCTGCCTGGTGGATACTATGGGCAAAGTTCTAGAGGGTCTTATATGTACCCGGCTTCACAGAGCTATAAGTGCTGGAGGGGACTTATCGTCCAATCAATTTGGTTTTCGCAAAGCCAAATCGACGGTCGACGCCATTGGCAAGGTTGTCAGCATAGCCGCGACAGCCATAGAAGGCACTTGATGGAAGCACGGGACGAAGAAGTACTGTCTGATTGTCACGCTAGATGTCAGAAATGCTTTCAATACTGCAGACTGGGGGTGTATTTTGGATGGACTACACAACTTTGGAGTTCCAGAGTATCTACGCGCAATCATATGGAGCTACTTCGAAGACAGGCAACTGTGCTTCAGTTCAACGAACGGCCAATCAACATACTCGGTTTCTGCAGGGGTACCCCAAGGCTCCGTTCTGGGGCCACTGTTGTGGAACATTATGTACGACGGGATCCTTCGCTTGAATCTGCCGGCGGACTGCGAAACTGTGGGATACGCTGACGATGTCGCTCTGGTCATTGTGGCAAAAGAAGTCGCGAAAGCAGAGGCGTTGGCGAACGAGGCGATCTTGCTCATCACAGAGTGGCTGCGTTCGGTGGGCCTACAACTTGCAGCACAAAAAACAGAGATTGTCCTAATAAGCAGAAGGAAACGGGTCGAGACGGCATCGGTCAGTGTGGAGGGCTCCATCATATGCTCGAAGCGTGCTATTCGGTACCTTGGAGTTTGGCTGGATACGCGGCTATGCTTTCGAGAACATCTGCAGCATGTGCACGTGAAGGCTTTGGAGTCGGCGAGGGCATTATCAAGAATCATGCTGAATACACGTGGCCCCAGACAAGAAAGACGGCTACTACTCTCTAGCGTCACAACATCGATCATTCTCTACGCGGCACAGGTATGGATAGAGGCAGTAAAGACTGAGAGCTATACCAGAGGTATCCGGGCAGCATATCGTCTCAGTGCGCTAAGAGTATGTTTCGGGTTCAGGACCATCTCCGACGACGCCGCACTTGTTATTGCGGGAATGGTTCCGATCGAGCTTCAGGTAGAGAAAGCTCGACTAGTAGCATCTCCGCTCGAGGATGGGCCATCTAGGAGAGACAAGAGGGCTAATGCTAGAAGGAGAAGTATAGCCACATGGCAGCGGAGATGGGATCAATCCTCCAAAGGGCGTTGGACCCATAGATTGATTCCTGACGTGTTTGCGTGGCTTGGTAGGCAATACGGTGCCGTAAATTTCCACCTTACGCAAATTATCAGTAGGCACGGCTGTTTTAGGTATTACCTACACCGCTTCGGACACGACGCATCCCCCTTCTGCCCGAACTGCGGGGACGGCGTTATCGAGGATGCAGAGCACGTCCTGTTCGTATGCAACCGCTTCTCTGACGAACGGCAAGTGCTATCCCAAAAAGTGGGTACCACCCTCACAGTTGGTAACCTGATAGAGGAGATGATTTCGAGTCAACATAAGTGGGATGTTGTAAACTCCTTCGCGGCTAGTGTGATGCGCGATCTGCGATTAACCGAACGCCGGAAGGCAGGTGTGGAGGCACGACAATAAAAGCAACACGGCTGCTGTGAAGCATTACCTTTCGGCCGTCCCGCAGCAGTTCTTGTCATTTTTTCTTGTATATTACTGTAGTGTACGTACTGTATCTTAATGTATTGTACGTATACTGTATGTATGCTGCCTCACTGTTAGATGTTAATAAATTTGTTAAATAAATAGAATTAAAAAAAAAAAAAATATATATATATGCAATTGGACTTTTGGACAATCAGAATTTCGAAGAATGGAAAAAAAATGCACTTCATAAACACAAAAATGATCGGGAAATACCAGGTAACGTTTGGAACAGGTCAGGTATGTACATAAAAGTATACAAAAGTCTGTAGGTCGCTATGGAAGAGCAGGAAACCTCACACTTTTATAAGTATCTAATCGGATATAATGTGAATGGGATTTTTAATAAGAAATGTTGTACTTATCAGGAATTCCGCCGATGCATGCTGGAAGAGCGGAAGGATATCCGGCTCGAAGGACCAATGTTCGTGGAGGGGCGGAAAGATGTGCTGGGGTACAACCTTGGCGGGTGCCAATTTCTTCGTGGTATGGTGAGCGAGTGATTAATTAAGAACACGCGAAACCTTCTTTTAAAAACTATGCTTTATTCAATTTATTCACAGATAACCCGACACACACGAAATGTTTCGGGTTGAAGTATATATACAATAGGTTCGAATATATATATGAAGGAAAAAAAAAGAACGGGTGTTCGAATGCAAGTCTCGTACTGGATTGATGATGGCGATATACAGGAGAGCGCTTCGTCACCCTCCTCAGTATGACCGCATTCCGTTTTGGGAAAAACCCTACCCCTCACTCTCTGCTGTTCACCCGGTGGCGTGAACACCAATGTTAGCTAAAATGAGTTTATATAACCCAGCTTCATGGTATAAATACGTAGGGAAAGTTCAGCAAATCATTAATGATACGGAACCTAGAAGTACTAAGATCGCTCCCTTTAAGATCCTAACCGGTATTGACATGCGTAGATCAGAGGATGTTGATCTTAAAGAACTAATCGATGATCTTCTAATCGAAGAACTAGCAGAACATAGGAAGAAAATACGAATGGAGGCAGTTGAAAATATAAAACAAATTTAAGAGGAGAACAAGAAGTCAGCTAATCTAAAGAGAAAAGAGGGAAAACGATTCAAAATAAATGATTTGGTTGCTATTAAGCGAACCCAATATGGCGTTGGTCTGAAACTGAAAGGAAAGTATTTAGGACCAAATAAGGTAACGGCAATTAAAAATCATGGAAGATATGAAGTAGAGAAAGTCGGACAAGCGGAAGGGCCTAATAGGACATCAACTGTATCGGAATATATGAAATTGTGGGGACCGTCATTTGGGTCGAATGTACTGTCAGGAGGGCCGAATGTGGTAAATGGCATTGAGAGAGAACAATCCAAAGTGATAGAAGAGAAGAGACAAACACGTAGTGGCCGAACATTGTAGTAGTTGAGAGAGAGCAGGGCATACGATCATTATATAAGTTGAGAGAGAGCTTGTTAAAGAGGCCGCGGGTCATTCGCAAAGAGACTGTCAACTGAGTCGCACGTCAAGGTCCATAAGTAGTCCAGTGTTATTTTGATAAGTATGTTTAAATCTTAACAATATATTGAACTCGATTATCATCAAACAATTCAAATATTAATAAATAAATAAATATAGTAACGATCATTAAATCACCACTACATTTTTAGGGGCTCGCCAGAAATATTGTTTAAAGAAATTAACATACATGAGTGAAAGAGACAACAAATAAAGTTATACGAAGTGACACAGCAAAATCCGTTTGTGTCGGCATCATTGTGTAAGAGCAAGCGAGATAGGCTGTGCTAGATTTGTTGCGTAAAATCGTTGATGCCCAAATACGTTACGAAGCAGACACTACATGCACGAGCACGATTGGTAACGTACGGCGATCAGTGAATCTTTCTAGAACAGTCTGGAAACATTTGGACAGAGCGAAGAGGCAAAGCTGGACGTAGCGTGAGGCAAAACGTCAGCAGTTGGCAGAGGCAGAGGCAACCCGTTGGCAGAGGCGAAGCTGGACGTAGCGCGAGGCAAAACGTCAGCAGAGGCAGAGGCCACCCGTTGGCAGAGGCGAAGCGGGACGTAGCGCGAAGCAAAACGTCAGCAGAGGCAGACGCAACCCGTTGGCAGAGGCATAGCTGGACGTAGCGTGGGGTGAAACGTAAGCAGAGGCAGAGGCAACCCGTTGGCAGAATTTAAACGAAGACTTCGTGGGACAGGAACGGAGTTGGGTAAATTTTTGAGGACTATATGTAGATAGTTCTAACCTTTATTGAATTTACTAAAACTAACCTTAGCAATAATTATTGGTATCGAACAAAAGAAAATATTGTAATATGGAGCTTGACGAGGTTATGGCATTGCGAGTCGCAGATTTGCGAAACAAGTTGGCCGAATTGAACCTAAGCACAGTGGGAAGAAAACGTGATTTACAGAATAGACTTCTTACTCATTACAATATTCAAGACCAGGATAGCGAGGAAGAAGTAGAATCAGTAGTTACAGCTACAGGAGAACTGCCTACAAATAATTTTGGTCGATCTTGGTACACCTTAAAAGATGTTGAGGGCAGTGTATCCTATTTTTCCGGCTCAGGTGGGTGCTTTGTGGGTGCAAGAGATAGAAGAGTGTGTGTACAATGGGATAAGCTACAGACCTTTATATACGCCAAACAGTTGTTAGCTGCGGCAGCTAAATCATTTATTCGGAGTCAACATGGTATACACAATTGGGAGATATTAAAAGCAGCATTGCGCAAGGAATTTGGTTCGAAACGATCAGCAGCTGAGATTCATAGAATATTATCGCAACGTTCTCAGAAAAGAGAGGAGACTTTACATGAATATTTGTATGCTTTTATGGAAAATGCCAAACCAGTAAATTTGGACGATGAGAGCTTGATAGAATACTTTGTAAAGGGCATTCCAGACTCACAAGTAAATAAAGCTATTCTATTTCAAGCCAGGAATCTAGAGCAACTGAAATTTCAAATAGAAACGTATCAGAAAGTGCTTCACACAAGTCGTTAAACAAGTTTGAGGCTCAGTCAGGAAAAAAGATTAATCAGGGTACAATAATAGATACATCTAAGAATCGAACGTGCTACGGATGCGGTGATACATCACATATTAGACGAGACTGTCCAAAGAACGATCAAAAGTGTTTTAAATGTGGTAAAGTAGGACATCGAATGGCAAACGTGGTAGAAAATGAAGATGTAGTAATACAGCCGTCAAGCGAATTTACTCCGTCAGGGTTAGAACTTAAAGACATCTTATATTCTAACGTTATATTTAAAGGACATGTAGATACTGGCGCTGGTTTATGTCTTATGCGAAGAAAAATTTATTTTATGATTGGATCGAAACCGCTATTAGGCGGAGCTAGACACTTAACATGAATTGGCGACAGTAAGGTGTTGACTTTCGGTAGTTTTGTAATACCAGTGGAAGTGGATTGTTTAGTTATCATAGAATTCCATGTAGTGCCAGATCAGGACATAAGCTTTGATGCTATACTGGGTCGAACGATATTGAACACTGTCAATATAAGTGTAACAGCTAATGGATCTAAGTTTGCTATTCGCAACAATATAGAAGTTTGTCACACCCATAGTATACCAAAGAGAGAACATAATGACTCAGATACTCAGTGGGCTGGAGAGATTGGAAATATCTTCATCACAAATATTGAAGAGAGGGATAAGAGTCCAGACATAAATCTTTCGCATTTGAACCATTTGATAAAAGGGGAAGTAGAGAAATTAATTCGAAACTACCAACCAAAAAGAAATGCAAACGCACCAGTAAGCACCAGTAGAAAAGTTGCAAGGTGCCAATATGTTTTTAACTTTAGACTTAACAAACGGATTTTTCCATGTACCGTTAGTAGAAAGCTCTCAGAAATACACTTCTTTTGTTACTCAAAGTGGACAATATGAATTCCTGTATGTTCCTTTCGGTATTTCTAATTCACCAGCTGTATTTACAAGATTCATAATGGTTGTGTTACGAGATTTGATTAAAGCAAATGATTGTGTAGTCTACATGGACGACATCATCATTCCAAGTGCAGGTATAGATGATGGTTTTGCTAAGCTAAAACGCGTACTAGACGTGTCAGCAAAAAACGGGTTACGAATTAATTGGAGTAAATGTCAGATGCTGCAACGAGAAGTTCTATTATTAGTGTATGATGTAGAAAATGGTACCATAACGCCGAGCAAAGAAAAGATTAGAGCTGTTTCGAATTTTCCCATCCCAAGTAGCAAAAAGGGGTTACAAAGTTTTTGGGTCTAACTTCCTATTTTAGAAAATTTATTGACAATTATGCAGTAATCGCGAAGCCGTTGTCCGATTTAATGCGTAAGGATTCGAAGTTTGAGTTTAAATATATACACAAACTCGCTTTCGAAGAACTCAGAGCTGCGTTGACTAAAGAACCCGAAGACAAAATTGTGTGAAGAAAGGTATCATTCTTACGAGCTCGAAGTGCTTGCTATAATTGGAGCACTAACCAAATGGCGTGTTTATGTCCTAGGATCTCGATTCACCATAGTTACTGATTGTAACGCATTCGCTATGACTATGAAGAAGAAATATGTTCCTTTGAGAGTTGCTCCTTGGGCTATGTATCTTCAAGATTTTGATTATGTTATTGTACATCGATCAGGTACTCAAATGAGGCACGTCGATGCGTTGAGTCGTTTCGCATGTTTTATGCTTGTTGAGAACACTATTAAACATCGATTAAAAGGGCCATTTTTCCGTCAAGAAAACGCAAGATTTGATCGAGAAATCATACTATATTTCCGAATTGAGAGATAAGGTTATTCGTGTGGTACATAGTTGTGTGGAGTGTATTGTTTTTAACGCAAAGGCTTGCAAAAGAGAGGGATATCTAACTTCAATAGAAAAGGGAGACAAACCACTTTGTTCTTACCATATTGATCACGTCGGACCAATGGAACTTACGAATAAACGGTATAATTACTTGTTGGTTATAATAAATGGTTTTTCTAAATACGTTTGGTTGTATCCCACCAGGAGCACAGGCGTAGATGAAGTGATACGGTGCTTAGAAGTTCAAGCGACAAATTTTGGGAACCCAGTACAATTGATATCTGATAGAGGCGCGGCTTTTACTTCGCACATCTTCAAAAAGTATTGCGAGGATCACGACATCGTGCATTTATTGATTACCACCGGAGTACCGCGAGGAAATGGGCAGGTTGAAAGGATTCACAAAATTGTTATTCCAATTGTTCGTGGAGGGGCGGAAAAATTTGCTGGGGTACAACCTTGGCGGGTGCCAATTTCTTCGTGGTATGGTGAGCGAGTGATTAATTATGCGTAGATCAGAGGATGTTGATCTTAAAGAACTAATCGATGATCTTCTAATCGAAGAACTAGCAGAACATAGGAAGAAAATACGAATGGAGGCAGTTGAAAATATAAAACAAATTTAAGAGGAGAACAAGAAGTCAGCTAATCTAAAGAGAAAAGAGGGAAAACGATTCAAAATAAATGATTTGGTTGCTATTAAGCGAACCCAATATGGCGTTGGTCTGAAACTGAAAGGAAAGTATTTAGGACCAAATAAGGTAACGGCAATTAAAAATCATGGAAGATATGAAGTAGAGAAAGTCGGACAAGCGGAAGGGCCTAATAGGACATCAACTGTATCGGAATATATGAAATTGTGGGGACCGTCATTTGGGTCGAATGTACTGTCAGGAGGGCCGAATGTGGTAAATGGCATTGAGAGAGAACAATCCAAAGTGATAGAAGAGAAGAGACAAACACGTAGTGGCCGAACATTGTAGTAGTTGAGAGAGAGCAGGGCATACGATCATTATATAAGTTGAGAGAGAGCTTGTTAAAGAGGCCGCGGGTCATTCGCAAAGAGACTGTCAACTGAGTCGCACGTCAAGGTCCATAAGTAGTCCAGTGTTATTTTGATAAGTATGTTTAAATCTTAACAATATATTGAACTCGATTATCATCAAACAATTCAAATATTAATAAATAAATAAATATAGTAACGATCATTAAATCACCACTACATTTTTAGGGGCTCGCCAGAAATATTGTTTAAAGAAATTAACATACATGAGTGAAAGAGACAACAAATAAAGTTATACGAAGTGACACAGCAAAATCCGTTTGTGTCGGCATCATTGTGTAAGAGCAAGCGAGATAGGCTGTGCTAGATTTGTTGCGTAAAATCGTTGATGCCCAAATACGTTACGAAGCAGACACTACATGCACGAGCACGATTGGTAACGTACGGCGATCAGTGAATCTTTCTAGAACAGTCTGGAAACATTTGGACAGAGCGAAGAGGCAAAGCTGGACGTAGCGTGAGGCAAAACGTCAGCAGTTGGCAGAGGCAGAGGCAACCCGTTGGCAGAGGCGAAGCTGGACGTAGCGCGAGGCAAAACGTCAGCAGAGGCAGAGGCCACCCGTTGGCAGAGGCGAAGCGGGACGTAGCGCGAAGCAAAACGTCAGCAGAGGCAGACGCAACCCGTTGGCAGAGGCATAGCTGGACGTAGCGTGGGGTGAAACGTAAGCAGAGGCAGAGGCAACCCGTTGGCAGAATTTAAACGAAGACTTCGTGGGACAGGAACGGAGTTGGGTAAATTTTTGAGGACTATATGTAGATAGTTCTAACCTTTATTGAATTTACTAAAACTAACCTTAGCAATAATTATTGGTATCGAACAAAAGAAAATATTGTAATATGGAGCTTGACGAGGTTATGGCATTGCGAGTCGCAGATTTGCGAAACAAGTTGGCCGAATTGAACCTAAGCACAGTGGGAAGAAAACGTGATTTACAGAATAGACTTCTTACTCATTACAATATTCAAGACCAGGATAGCGAGGAAGAAGTAGAATCAGTAGTTACAGCTACAGGAGAACTGCCTACAAATAATTTTGGTCGATCTTGGTACACCTTAAAAGATGTTGAGGGCAGTGTATCCTATTTTTCCGGCTCAGGTGGGTGCTTTGTGGGTGCAAGAGATAGAAGAGTGTGTGTACAATGGGATAAGCTACAGACCTTTATATACGCCAAACAGTTGTTAGCTGCGGCAGCTAAATCATTTATTCGGAGTCAACATGGTATACACAATTGGGAGATATTAAAAGCAGCATTGCGCAAGGAATTTGGTTCGAAACGATCAGCAGCTGAGATTCATAGAATATTATCGCAACGTTCTCAGAAAAGAGAGGAGACTTTACATGAATATTTGTATGCTTTTATGGAAAATGCCAAACCAGTAAATTTGGACGATGAGAGCTTGATAGAATACTTTGTAAAGGGCATTCCAGACTCACAAGTAAATAAAGCTATTCTATTTCAAGCCAGGAATCTAGAGCAACTGAAATTTCAAATAGAAACGTATCAGAAAGTGCTTCACACAAGTCGTTAAACAAGTTTGAGGCTCAGTCAGGAAAAAAGATTAATCAGGGTACAATAATAGATACATCTAAGAATCGAACGTGCTACGGATGCGGTGATACATCACATATTAGACGAGACTGTCCAAAGAACGATCAAAAGTGTTTTAAATGTGGTAAAGTAGGACATCGAATGGCAAACGTGGTAGAAAATGAAGATGTAGTAATACAGCCGTCAAGCGAATTTACTCCGTCAGGGTTAGAACTTAAAGACATCGTATATTCTAACGTTATATTTAAAGGACATGTAGATACTGGCGCTGGTTTATGTCTTATGCGAAGAAAAATTTATTTTATGATTGGATCGAAACCGCTATTAGGCGGAGCTAGACACTTAACATGAATTGGCGACAGTAAGGTGTTGACTTTCGGTAGTTTTGTAATACCAGTGGAAGTGGATTGTTTAGTTATCATAGAATTCCATGTAGTGCCAGATCAGGACATAAGCTTTGATGCTATACTGGGTCGAACGATATTGAACACTGTCAATATAAGTGTAACAGCTAATGGATCTAAGTTTGCTATTCGCAACAATATAGAAGTTTGTCACACCCATAGTATACCAAAGAGAGAACATAATGACTCAGATACTCAGTGGGCTGGAGAGATTGGAAATATCTTCATCACAAATATTGAAGAGAGGGATAAGAGTCCAGACATAAATCTTTCGCATTTGAACCATTTGATAAAAGGGGAAGTAGAGAAATTAATTCGAAACTACCAACCAAAAAGAAATGCAAACGCACCAGTAAGCACCAGTAGAAAAGTTGCAAGGTGCCAATATGTTTTTAACTTTAGACTTAACAAACGGATTTTTCCATGTACCGTTAGTAGAAAGCTCTCAGAAATACACTTCTTTTGTTACTCAAAGTGGACAATATGAATTCCTGTATGTTCCTTTCGGTATTTCTAATTCACCAGCTGTATTTACAAGATTCATAATGGTTGTGTTACGAGATTTGATTAAAGCAAATGATTGTGTAGTCTACATGGACGACATCATCATTCCAAGTGCAGGTATAGATGATGGTTTTGCTAAGCTAAAACGCGTACTAGACGTGTCAGCAAAAAACGGGTTACGAATTAATTGGAGTAAATGTCAGATGCTGCAACGAGAAGTTCTATTATTAGTGTATGATGTAGAAAATGGTACCATAACGCCGAGCAAAGAAAAGATTAGAGCTGTTTCGAATTTTCCCATCCCAAGTAGCAAAAAGGGGTTACAAAGTTTTTGGGTCTAACTTCCTATTTTAGAAAATTTATTGACAATTATGCAGTAATCGCGAAGCCGTTTTCCGATTTAATGCGTAAGGATTCGAAGTTTGAGTTTAAATATATACACAAACTCGCTTTCGAAGAACTCAGAGCTGCGTTGACTAAAGAACCCGAAGACAAAATTGTGTGAAGAAAGGTATCATTCTTACGAGCTCGAAGTGCTTGCTATAATTGGAGCACTAACCAAATGGCGTGTTTATGTCCTAGGATCTCGATTCACCATAGTTACTGATTGTAACGCATTCGCTATGACTATGAAGAAGAAATATGTTCCTTTGAGAGTTGCTCCTTGGGCTATGTATCTTCAAGATTTTGATTATGTTATTGTACATCGATCAGGTACTCAAATGAGGCACGTCGATGCGTTGAGTCGTTTCGCATGTTTTATGCTTGTTGAGAACACTATTAAACATCGATTAAAAGGGCCATTTTTCCGTCAAGAAAACGCAAGATTTGATCGAGAAATCATACTATATTTCCGAATTGAGAGATAAGGTTATTCGTGTGGTACATAGTTGTGTGGAGTGTATTGTTTTTAACGCAAAGGCTTGCAAAAGAGAGGGATATCTAACTTCAATAGAAAAGGGAGACAAACCACTTTGTTCTTACCATATTGATCACGTCGGACCAATGGAACTTACGAATAAACGGTATAATTACTTGTTGGTTATAATAAATGGTTTTTCTAAATACGTTTGGTTGTATCCCACCAGGAGCACAGGCGTAGATGAAGTGATACGGTGCTTAGAAGTTCAAGCGACAAATTTTGGGAACCCAGTACAATTGATATCTGATAGAGGCGCGGCTTTTACTTCGCACATCTTCAAAAAGTATTGCGAGGATCACGACATCGTGCATTTATTGATTACCACCGGAGTACCGCGAGGAAATGGGCAGGTTGAAAGGATTCACAAAATTGTTATTCCAATTGTTCGTGGAGGGGCGGAAAAATTTGCTGGGGTACAACCTTGGCGGGTGCCAATTTCTTCGTGGTATGGTGAGCGAGTGATTAATTAAGAACACGCGAAACCTTCTTTTAAAATCTATGCTTTATTCAATTTATTCACAGATAACCCGACACACACGAAATGTTTCGGGTTGAAGAATATATACAATAGGTTCGAATATATATATGAAGGAAAAAAAAGAACGGGTGTTCGAATGCAAGTCTCGTACTGGATTGATGATGGCGATATACAGGAGAGCGCTTCGTCACCCTCCTCAGTATGACCGCATTCCGTTTTGGGAAAAACCCTACCCCTCACTCTCTGCTGTTCACCCGGTGGCGTGAACATACCGCCCCCCTTGAACAAGTTGCAATTTCCTCGCTGGACATGCCTAAGGATGGGGGATGGCAGCGTTCTGGATCGCCAAGACACGGGTGGAGATGGAGGGGGAACTTTGAATGCAGGTGGAATAGGCGGCACGAGGGCTGATGACCTCTGGATAGAAGTCCGAATGAAAGGCTGGTGCCTTTCGGGTCTTTGCTCTTTGGACGCTTTGGGTTGGATGTACGCGACTGAGCTGTCGCTGTGTAAGAGCGTGTGGTGTTGTTTGCCACAACGATGGCATCCTGCTGTGCTCCTGCAGGAACCATTGGAATGCTCATAAGCCAAACAGTTTGGGCAGTATCCGTTGCTCAAGACTACCCGTAGCCTGTCTTCAGCTCGTAGTCCTCGAAACTGTCGGCACTGACGGAGCGCGTGTGCCCCTTGACAAACGCGGCACCTGAAACAATTGGAACTGCATTCTAAATCGGACGGTGCTGCTGTCCTTGGAGACATCTTCGGACTGCCGGAGGAGGTGGACCGAGACCGACTGGATTTATCAGTAACGGATCCACAGAGAACCCATCCGAACATCGTCTCGATTCCCACGAAAGAATCACCAACATTCTTGAGGATTCGTTCCCCAAGGATAGTGGGAAGGAGCTCGACTCCAAGCACTAAATCCACAGGAGCCCTTTGGAAAAATTGCGGATCAGCGAGCGGAAGGTCCAGCGCATCCTGCTTAACCTTATCCGGGACGGCGCGGGAGGGAAGTGCCTCTGCTACCCTAGGCACCACAACGGCGACTGCTTGGAACTGTCGGAGCGGTTCGTCAGGAGGAGAAATCTGTAAGCGGCACACTTTGTCGCCGCTACCAGCATCGCATTGCCCAATGCCGCGAATGCTAGTTGATACTTTGCAGCTTGGGGGATTAATCAATTCAAACATTCTTTGGGAAATAAAGGACGCTTCGGATCCCATATCAATCAAAGCGCGGATTTGAAACTGCTTGCCACGATGATGAATAGTTACCCTCGCTGTACCCAGGAGGCCAGTGTTGCGAGTGGAGGTGAAGTAACTTCCCACGTTTACATGAGGGCTGCTGGAATAATCGGAGGACGCAGGATTCGGAATTATACAAGCATTAGGTGCTGAGCTCTCTTGCACTTGAGCGGGAAAGGCCTGAGCTCTTACCGTAGGTTTTCGGCTTACGGAAGGAAAGGTCTGACCGCTAGAGCTTGGTTGAAGGACATCTGTGGCCTCTAGTACACGGTGGCGATCAGTTAGGAATCGATTCAGGTCGTCCCAGGATGAGACTGCGGTCTTATTTGGAACGGACTGTTCCCACAACAGAAGGGTGGATTTGGGCATTTTGCTCGTACAGATTGCTATGAGAAGGATATCCCAATTGTCTGTACGAGCCCCGGAAAGCTCAAGACCGGCTAAGCAACCTTGAATTGACGTCTGCAGTTCTCTCAACGCTTTGCCAGACTCTTGGGATACAGCTGGGATCTGTAGGAGCTGCTTGGCTTGGCTCATAATCAATAATCGATTATTTTCGTATCGCGCAGTGAGGTTATCCCACGCGGACTGGAATCCTTCATTGGTCAAGGGTGACCTAGAAACAATGGCTCTGGCTTCACCGCGAGTTTTGCAACTTAAGTGGTAAAGTTTCTCCACTTGTGTTAGGCTTGGATTATGGATAAAAATCGCGGTAAACAAATCACGGAATCTAGGCCAAGCCAGGCTGTCTCCGTAGTAGTTTTCGACTTCGCACGGGGGAACTGTGTGGCTTTGATGGGTGGAATCGACGGAGAGCCTGACAGATGGGGGAGTCATTTTCGCGGACAACTGCTCGATTCGCTCTCCAAACGAAGTCCCGCCTCGCACATATACCATATAACAATATTCATGTTTAGCTTTAATTGTAGCTATGTGCTTCGGACTATCTTCGTTCTATTGAGCCGTCAAGGCCTTATGGCATCGGGAAAACTCTGCCTCGACTTTTGCCCAAAGTGACTTAAGCTGGTCTAAGTGTATTTTGATGGAGACGAGTGGCACATCGTCAGCTAAAGCCTGGGCCTCGCGTGCCTCGAACGCCGTTAATGCCTCGCATACGGCAACAAAGTCGGAAAGAGGCATCGTAGAGTGTTCTCTGAGCTATTACGAATCGAATGGGAACAAATAACTTCGTGGAATTAGAGCTCTCAAGCGAGGAGATCGAAACGAAGCTGTAAGTGGACTGTATAATTTAAGGATAGAGGAGTGAGAAGCACAAGTGTCTCCTCTTTTAATGAACACAATGGATAAATGAAATTAGAAGAATTTATAATTTTCCTCGCAGTTGTGTGAATAATTATAAGGATATATAATCACTTGGATATTAAAATTGATACAATGTGGAAATTTGTTGAATTTTATAAGAGTATTTAAAGAATGTGGAGAAATTGAGATCAGTAGGATTAGGAGTGCCGATAACTTTTCAATGAAGGAAAAAAAAAACTCGGAATTAATTTTCATTAAGCGGACTAGGTTAATTTCATGGATCTGTGAGGCAAAAATCAAAATGCACCGAGACAAGACAAAATATTAATTCCATATAAATAAAATAATACTTGTATTTCTTTAGAAATTATTTTGCGAATTAGATACTGACTGATTGAAATATTTCTTATGGCACAATACGAAAATCACGATGGAAAAAATGGATGTCGTAACCGAGTCATGACTTGGCTCAAGGGTCAGCACTGATGAGACTTGAGTGTCAGCACTGATCGGGAGTCAGCTGTTCTGCCGTTGTTTATGTTTTGTGAATTTAATTAATTTAAAATTTTAAATCGAATATCGCGATTTCCTGCTTTAATTATGTAGGTTTCAAATTTGGTTTGGGTGCAATTGAATTGTATGTGGACATATATATGTATGTACATATGTACGTATGAGTGCTTACCGCGGCAAAAATTATTACATATGTACATATGTATGTATGTACATACATACATATGTATGGATGTACAAATTATTTGGCATAAATAATTTATGCCGATGGACTAATTATCAGAATGTGGAGTGTGCTTTACACCTTAAGTAAGGGTAAGTGGTACTTTATAAATTCGCGATTATTAAACACTTTACTTGCAGGTTAAAAACTCAGCTGTTTTTACATGTATGTATGTATGTATGTATACATGTGTATATACATACATACAGATGTATTGCTACATATGCAATTGGACTGGACACAGAGTGTGAGTTCAGAGTTCGCGGTTGTCTTTGTGGGAGCTCTCAGTTTTATGTGTATAAATAAGTCTCCAAAGGGATCTGTAAATCGTGGAATCTGTTTAGCACTTGCTACGGAGTCTTTGGCTACGTACCACTGTTGATGTCTGCGCCACATCGCAGCTGCTGGCCAAAATTTTTTATTTGGTACCCCCATACGTTTGGACCGGTCATTGGGCCAAGGGGGGGCGGTGTTGCTCTCTTGCTTACTGGTTTTCCCGCCTCTCATCGTCTTGGACTCCTGCCTGTGTGAGTGTGTCGTGGAATTATCCGGAATTTCCCCAGGCCGTTCCACATTTCTTGTTGCTGCAAGAAGCTGCTTCTTCTTCCCCGATCAGCTGTCAGCTGACTAAGGCCAGTGTTGGGCAACGCAGGGGGCGGGCCCCCATATCTGACAGAGGGCGCCAGGGAGGCTTTTGGGCGGTTCTTTCGCTAATTTTGAATTTTCAACTTTTGGAGTAACGGATAGCGCCTGGCCGTTAAACCTCGTCTGTGTAGCGCCAATCCAGTATGGTTGGTGCGAATGCTGCTGAGGCTCCACCAGAGAATGGCCCGCAAATAATTGTGGCACCAGCGTCAACGCAAACGGTCGAGTGCACGGAAGCGGCACCGGTAGCTCCACCGGCATCGAATATCCCTGAGCTTGATGAATTGGGTAAGCTCCTTGGCGATTTAGTAGAGGTGTTCATGACAAAGGCGGTCCGCCACGTCAACGTCAACACCAAACAGGCGATCACAAGGATGAAGGAGCTGCAAGAACTCCTGTGCCAAAAGGTGTTTGACGGCCAGCTGACCGTATGTAATGAGAGAAAGTCTGCTGAGCCAGATCAAGCGCCCGGCGAGGCCAAGGCCATAAGTAGACTTCGTGGAAAGCCCCCACTTGGCGATTCTCCTAAACGCCCAAGGGATGAAGTGGGGACTCAAAGCTGTGTGCCAGCGAAAAAGCCAAAAAGTGCACATACTAGGGAGATTGGAACTGCAAAAGAGCCTGCTGCTGACGGTGCCGAATGGCAGGTAGTAGCACCAAGGCCGAGAAGGCATCCAAAGCAGAGGCAGCGGCCAAATGCTATTATTGTCGAAAAGAAGGGCAACATGTCATATAGTGACATTCTAAAGCTAGTGACGCGTAGCGAGGATGCGAAGCTTAAAGCCGTCGGTGAATGTGTCCAAAAAGTAAGAAGAACAGCAAGTGGCGACCTTCTTCTAGAGTTAAAAGGCAGTGCCGATAATTTGGAGCAAATTAAAGGAGATATAGATGTGGCGCTGAATGGCAAGGCCGAAGCCCATACCCTCACCCACCGTACCCGGCTGGAGATTCTAGATATGGATGATAATACAACAGTAGACGAGATCATCAATGCGATTTCTGCTGAACTGAGCATAAATCTACCCCATGATGCTGTAAAGAGTCTGCGTCCGCTGCGCTCGGGGACTCAGAAAGCCATTCTGTGCATCCCAGCACACGTAGCGGAGATTCTGCTTAAAGTTGGTACCATTAAAGTCGTTTTTAACGTATGCAGGATTCGCATCAATGAGACCCCAGTGAGGTGCTATAAGTGCCTGGAAATTGGGCATATCGCAGCCAGGTGCAAGAGGCGAGTGGACAGGAGCAAGTGGTGCCTGAGATGTGGGCAGAACGACCACAAGATAAAAGAGTGTCACAACAAGGCTAAATGTTTTTTGTGCCTAGAAAAGGGCTTTGACCAGTTGGACCATGTTTCCGGGGGTCAGAATTGCCCTGCACGGACCAAGCAAAGTCCCAAGACGGTGTCCCACCACAAGAAAGATTAGATTTTTACAGATAAATCTAAACCATTGTGAGGCGGCGCAATCATTGTTAGCGCAAACGGTGCTTGAGCTAAACACAGACGCGGTGTTAATTAGCGAACCTTATAGGTGTAGCGAAGACAGTAACTGGAGCAGGAGTCTCTCATTAAAGGCGGCTATCTGGACGTGCAACGTGCGGGCGCACTGTTGCTCGCAGAATTCTGTGTGGGCAGCTGAGCACTTTGTGCGTGCTCATATAAACGACTTTTGGGTCTACAGCTGCTATTTGCCACCAAGCCTCTCTCTGGAAAGCTATAGTAGGTCATTGGACGAGTTGATTACGGATATAAGAAACCACAACCGTGTTATTGTCGGCGGGGATTTCAACGCGTGGGCTGTAGAGTGGGGCAGCCCCCTTACCAATGCTAGAGGGCGTGTACTGTTAGAGGCGTTTGCTGCCGTAGACGTTGTCCTGCTAAACAGTGGCTCCCAATTTACCTTCAGGCGCGCAGGCATGGGATCAATTATTGATCTCACTTTCGCCAGCAGTGGCCTTTATCCATCATCGTCATGGAAAATAAGCGATACGTATACTGCAAGTGACCACGAGGCTATCGTTTTTGCGGTGGAGGAAACCGGCCGCCCAACAAATGCTTCTGAGACTCAACATAAAAGATATAAGGTAAACACGCTTAACTTGCAGGAATTTACAGCTGTACTCAATAGCTGCGAATGGGGACAGGATGAAGCGGAGGTTATGGCTCATCATCTCTCCAATATGGTCGAGAGAGCATGCGATGCGGGCATGCAGCAATGTGGTGCATACACGAGGCACCACAAGTCCGTATACTGGTGGAACCAAAATATTAGCGAATTGCGGAAAAAATGTCTTGCAGCCAGGAGACGATACCAAAGGGCTAGACGCCGGGATGCTGAAAACTGGCCATAGCTGCGGCACGATTTTAGGCAAGGACAATGTTAAAGCACACTATTTGGGCCACTAAGAGGGAAATTTTTCTAAGACTGTGCGACTCAGCAGAGCAAGACCCCTGGGGGAAGGCGTATAAAATCGTCGTAAAGCGCATATATGCAAATAGGCAGCGCACACCCCTAGAAGCGGAGCAACTCAGCTCTATAGTCACGGAATTATTCCCGCACAGAGAAAACTCACTAGATAGTAGACGTCCCGCCACACCAGCAGCAGGAAGTTATGTCACTGACCCTGTGTCAATGCAGGAAATTGTGGCTGCAACAAGCGCACTAAAGCCGGGCAAGGCACCAGGACCAGATGCCATCCCCAACCGGGCCCTCAAGCTGGCAATGGCGCTGCGCCCAGACGCATTTTTGGAGGCATACAATAAATGTCTATATGAAGGAGTTTTCCCCAGGATCTGGAAACGTCAAAAATTGGTTCTGATCCCGAAACCAGGGAAACCAACAGACACGGCCTCATCATACAGGCCCATCTGCCTGGTGGATACTATGGGCAAAGTTCTAGAGGGTCTTATATGTACCCGGCTTCACAGAGCTATAAGTGCTGGAGGGGACTTATCGTCCAATCAATTTGGTTTTCGCAAAGCCAAATCGACGGTCGACGCCATTGGCAAGGTTGTCAGCATAGCCGCGACAGCCATAGAAGGCACTTGATGGAAGCACGGGACGAAGAAGTACTGTCTGATTGTCACGCTAGATGTCAGAAATGCTTTCAATACTGCAGACTGGGGGTGTATTTTGGATGGACTACACAACTTTGGAGTTCCAGAGTATCTACGCGCAATCATATGGAGCTACTTCGAAGACAGGCAACTGTGCTTCAGTTCAACGAACGGCCAATCAACATACTCGGTTTCTGCAGGGGTACCCCAAGGCTCCGTTCTGGGGCCACTGTTGTGGAACATTATGTACGACGGGATCCTTCGCTTGAATCTGCCGGCGGACTGCGAAACTGTGGGATACGCTGACGATGTCGCTCTGGTCATTGTGGCAAAAGAAGTCGCGAAAGCAGAGGCGTTGGCGAACGAGGCGATCTTGCTCATCACAGAGTGGCTGCGTTCGGTGGGCCTACAACTTGCAGCACAAAAAACAGAGATTGTCCTAATAAGCAGAAGGAAACGGGTCGAGACGGCATCGGTCAGTGTGGAGGGCTCCATCATATGCTCGAAGCGTGCTATTCGGTACCTTGGAGTTTGGCTGGATACGCGGCTATGCTTTCGAGAACATCTGCAGCATGTGCACGTGAAGGCTTTGGAGTCGGCGAGGGCATTATCAAGAATCATGCTGAATACACGTGGCCCCAGACAAGAAAGACGGCTACTACTCTCTAGCGTCACAACATCGATCATTCTCTACGCGGCACAGGTATGGATAGAGGCAGTAAAGACTGAGAGCTATACCAGAGGTATCCGGGCAGCATATCGTCTCAGTGCGCTAAGAGTATGTTTCGGGTTCAGGACCATCTCCGACGACGCCGCACTTGTTATTGCGGGAATGGTTCCGATCGAGCTTCAGGTAGAGAAAGCTCGGCTAGTAGCATCTCCGCTCGAGGATGGGCCATCTAGGAGAGACAAGAGGGCTAATGCTAGAAGGAGAAGTATAGCCACATGGCAGCGGAGATGGGATCAATCCTCCAAAGGGCGTTGGACCCATAGATTGATTCCTGACGTGTTTGCGTGGCTTGGTAGGCAATACGGTGCCGTAAATTTCCACCTTACGCAAATTATCAGTAGGCACGGCTGTTTTAGGTATTACCTACACCGCTTCGGACACGACGCATCCCCCTTCTGCCCGAACTGCGGGGACGGCGTTATCGAGGATGCAGAGCACGTCCTGTTCGTATGCAACCGCTTCTCTGACGAACGGCAAGTGCTATCCCAAAAAGTGGGTACCACCCTCACAGTTGGTAACCTGATAGAGGAGATGATTTCGAGTCAACATAAGTGGGATGTTGTAAACTCCTTCGCGGCTAGTGTGATGCGCGATCTGCGATTAACCGAACGCCGGAAGGCAGGTGTGGAGGCACGACAATAAAAGCAACACGGCTGCTGTGAAGCATTACCTTTCGGCCGTCCCGCAGCAGTTCTTGTCATTTTTTCTTGTATATTACTGTAGTGTACGTACTGTATCTTAATGTATTGTACGTATACTGTATGTATGCTGCCTCACTGTTAGATGTTAATAAATTTGTTAAATAAATAGAATTAAAAAAAAAAAAAAAATATATATGCAATTGGACTTTTGGACAATCAGAATTTCGAAGAATGGAAAAAAAATGCACTTCATAAACACAAAAATGATCGGGAAATACCAGGTAACGTTTGGAACAGGTCAGGTATGTACATAAAAGTATACAAAAGTCTGTAGGTCGCTATGGAAGAGCAGGAAACCTCACACTTTTATAAGTATCTAATCGGATATAATGTGAATGGGATTTTTAATAAGAAATGTTGTACTTATCAGGAATTCCGCCGATGCATGCTGGAAGAGCGGAAGGATATCCGGCTCGAAGGACCAATGTTCGTGGAGGGGCGGAAAGATGTGCTGGGGTACAACCTTGGCGGGTGCCAATTTCTTCGTGGTATGGTGAGCGAGTGATTAATTAAGAACACGCGAAACCTTCTTTTAAAAACTATGCTTTATTCAATTTATTCACAGATAACCCGACACACACGAAATGTTTCGGGTTGAAGTATATATACAATAGGTTCGAATATATATATGAAGGAAAAAAAAAGAACGGGTGTTCGAATGCAAGTCTCGTACTGGATTGATGATGGCGATATACAGGAGAGCGCTTCGTCACCCTCCTCAGTATGACCGCATTCCGTTTTGGGAAAAACCCTACCCCTCACTCTCTGCTGTTCACCCGGTGGCGTGAACACCAATGTTAGCTAAAATGAGTTTATATAACCCAGCTTCATGGTATAAATACGTAGGGAAAGTTCAGCAAATCATTAATGATACGGAACCTAGAAGTACTAAGATCGCTCCCTTTAAGATCCTAACCGGTATTGACATGCGTAGATCAGAGGATGTTGATCTTAAAGAACTAATCGATGATCTTCTAATCGAAGAACTAGCAGAACATAGGAAGAAAATACGAATGGAGGCAGTTGAAAATATAAAACAAATTTAAGAGGAGAACAAGAAGTCAGCTAATCTAAAGAGAAAAGAGGGAAAACGATTCAAAATAAATGATTTGGTTGCTATTAAGCGAACCCAATATGGCGTTGGTCTGAAACTGAAAGGAAAGTATTTAGGACCAAATAAGGTAACGGCAATTAAAAATCATGGAAGATATGAAGTAGAGAAAGTCGGACAAGCGGAAGGGCCTAATAGGACATCAACTGTATCGGAATATATGAAATTGTGGGGACCGTCATTTGGGTCGAATGTACTGTCAGGAGGGCCGAATGTGGTAAATGGCATTGAGAGAGAACAATCCAAAGTGATAGAAGAGAAGAGACAAACACGTAGTGGCCGAACATTGTAGTAGTTGAGAGAGAGCAGGGCATACGATCATTATATAAGTTGAGAGAGAGCTTGTTAAAGAGGCCGCGGGTCATTCGCAAAGAGACTGTCAACTGAGTCGCACGTCAAGGTCCATAAGTAGTCCAGTGTTATTTTGATAAGTATGTTTAAATCTTAACAATATATTGAACTCGATTATCATCAAACAATTCAAATATTAATAAATAAATAAATATAGTAACGATCATTAAATCACCACTACATTTTTAGGGGCTCGCCAGAAATATTGTTTAAAGAAATTAACATACATGAGTGAAAGAGACAACAAATAAAGTTATACGAAGTGACACAGCAAAATCCGTTTGTGTCGGCATCATTGTGTAAGAGCAAGCGAGATAGGCTGTGCTAGATTTGTTGCGTAAAATCGTTGATGCCCAAATACGTTACGAAGCAGACACTACATGCACGAGCACGTTTGGTAACGTACGGCGATCAGTGAATCTTTCTAGAACAGTCTGGAAACATTTGGACAGAGCGAAGAGGCAAAGCTGGACGTAGCGTGAGGCAAAACGTCAGCAGTTGGCAGAGGCAGAGGCAACCCGTTGGCAGAGGCGAAGCTGGACGTAGCGCGAGGCAAAACGTCAGCAGAGGCAGAGGCCACCCGTTGGCAGAGGCGAAGCGGGACGTAGCGCGAAGCAAAACGTCAGCAGAGGCAGACGCAACCCGTTGGCAGAGGCATAGCTGGACGTAGCGTGGGGTGAAACGTAAGCAGAGGCAGAGGCAACCCGTTGGCAGAATTTAAACGAAGACTTCGTGGGACAGGAACGGAGTTGGGTAAATTTTTGAGGACTATATGTAGATAGTTCTAACCTTTATTGAATTTACTAAAACTAACCTTAGCAATAATTATTGGTATCGAACAAAAGAAAATATTGTAATATGGAGCTTGACGAGGTTATGGCATTGCGAGTCGCAGATTTGCGAAACAAGTTGGCCGAATTGAACCTAAGCACAGTGGGAAGAAAACGTGATTTACAGAATAGACTTCTTACTCATTACAATATTCAAGACCAGGATAGCGAGGAAGAAGTAGAATCAGTAGTTACAGCTACAGGCGAACTGCCTACAAATAATTTTGGTCGATCTTGGTACACCTTAAAAGATGTTGAGGGCAGTGTATCCTATTTTTCCGGCTCAGGTGGGTGCTTTGTGGGTGCAAGAGATAGAAGAGTGTGTGTACAATGGGATAAGCTACAGACCTTTATATACGCCAAACAGTTGTTAGCTGCGGCAGCTAAATCATTTATTCGGAGTCAACATGGTATACACAATTGGGAGATATTAAAAGCAGCATTGCGCAAGGAATTTGGTTCGAAACGATCAGCAGCTGAGATTCATAGAATATTATCGCAACGTTCTCAGAAAAGAGAGGAGACTTTACATGAATATTTGTATGCTTTTATGGAAAATGCCAAACCAGTAAATTTGGACGATGAGAGCTTGATAGAATACTTTGTAAAGGGCATTCCAGACTCACAAGTAAATAAAGCTATTCTATTTCAAGCCAGGAATCTAGAGCAACTGAAATTTCAAATAGAAACGTATCAGAAAGTGCTTCACACAAGTCGTTAAACAAGTTTGAGGCTCAGTCAGGAAAAAAGATTAATCAGGGTACAATAATAGATACATCTAAGAATCGAACGTACTACGGATGCGGTGATACATCACATATTAGACGAGACTGTCCAAAGAACGATCAAAAGTGTTTTAAATGTGGTAAAGTAGGACATCGAATGGCAAACGTGGTAGAAAATGAAGATGTAGTAATACAGCCGTCAAGCGAATTTACTCCGTCAGGGTTAGAACTTAAAGACATCGTATATTCTAACGTTATATTTAAAGGACATGTAGATACTGGCGCTGGTTTATGTCTTATGCGAAGAAAAATTTATTTTATGATTGGATCGAAACCGCTATTAGGCGGAGCTAGACACTTAACATGAATTGGCGACAGTAAGGTGTTGACTTTCGGTAGTTTTGTAATACCAGTGGAAGTGGATTGTTTAGTTATCATAGAATTCCATGTAGTGCCAGATCAGGACATAAGCTTTGATGCTATACTGGGTCGAACGATATTGAACACTGTCAATATAAGTGTAACAGCTAATGGATCTAAGTTTGCTATTCGCAACAATATAGAAGTTTGTCACACCCATAGTATACCAAAGAGAGAACATAATGACTCAGATACTCAGTGGGCTGGAGAGATTGGAAATATCTTCATCACAAATATTGAAGAGAGGGATAAGAGTCCAGACATAAATCTTTCGCATTTGAACCATTTGATAAAAGGGGAAGTAGAGAAATTAATTCGAAACTACCAACCAAAAAGAAATGCAAACGCACCAGTAAGCACCAGTAGAAAAGTTGCAAGGTGCCAATATGTTTTTAACTTTAGACTTAACAAACGGATTTTTCCATGTACCGTTAGTAGAAAGCTCTCAGAAATACACTTCTTTTGTTACTCAAAGTGGACAATATGAATTCCTGTATGTTCCTTTCGGTATTTCTAATTCACCAGCTGTATTTACAAGATTCATAATGGTTGTGTTACGAGATTTGATTAAAGCAAATGATTGTGTAGTCTACATGGACGACATCATCATTCCAAGTGCAGGTATAGATGATGGTTTTGCTAAGCTAAAACGCGTACTAGACGTGTCAGCAAAAAACGGGTTACGAATTAATTGGAGTAAATGTCAGATGCTGCAACGAGAAGTTCTATTATTAGTGTATGATGTAGAAAATGGTACCATAACGCCGAGCAAAGAAAAGATTAGAGCTGTTTCGAATTTTCCCATCCCAAGTAGCAAAAAGGGGTTACAAAGTTTTTGGGTCTAACTTCCTATTTTAGAAAATTTATTGACAATTATGCAGTAATCGCGAAGCCGTTGTCCGATTTAATGCGTAAGGATTCGAAGTTTGAGTTTAAATATATACACAAACTCGCTTTCGAAGAACTCAGAGCTGCGTTGACTAAAGAACCCGAAGACAAAATTGTGTGAAGAAAGGTATCATTCTTACGAGCTCGAAGTGCTTGCTATAATTGGAGCACTAACCAAATGGCGTGTTTATGTCCTAGGATCTCGATTCACCATAGTTACTGATTGTAACGCATTCGCTATGACTATGAAGAAGAAATATGTTCCTTTGAGAGTTGCTCCTTGGGCTATGTATCTTCAAGATTTTGATTATGTTATTGTACATCGATCAGGTACTCAAATGAGGCACGTCGATGCGTTGAGTCGTTTCGCATGTTTTATGCTTGTTGAGAACACTATTAAACATCGATTAAAAGGGCCATTTTTCCGTCAAGAAAACGCAAGATTTGATCGAGAAATCATACTATATTTCCGAATTGAGAGATAAGGTTATTCGTGTGGTACATAGTTGTGTGGAGTGTATTGTTTTTAACGCAAAGGCTTGCAAAAGAGAGGGGTATCTAACTTCAATAGAAAAGGGAGACAAACCACTTTGTTCTTACCATATTGATCACGTCGGACCAATGGAACTTACGAATAAACGGTATAATTACTTGTTGGTTATAATAAATGGTTTTTCTAAATACGTTTGGTTGTATCCCACCAGGAGCACAGGCGTAGATGAAGTGATACGGTGCTTAGAAGTTCAAGCGACAAATTTTGGGAACCCAGTACAATTGATATCTGATAGAGGCGCGGCTTTTACTTCGCACATCTTCAAAAAGTATTGCGAGGATCACGACATCGTGCATTTATTGATTACCACCGGAGTACCGCGAGGAAATGGGCAGGTTGAAAGGATTCACAAAATTGTTATTCCAATTGTTCGTGGAGGGGCGGAAAAATTTGCTGGGGTACAACCTTGGCGGGTGCCAATTTCTTCGTGGTATGGTGAGCGAGTGATTAATTAAGAACACGCGAAACCTTCTTTTAAAATCTATGCTTTATTCAATTTATTCACAGATAACCCGACACACACGAAATGTTTCGGGTTGAAGAATATATACAATAGGTTCGAATATATATATGAAGGAAAAAAAAGAACGGGTGTTCGAATGCAAGTCTCGTACTGGATTGATGATGGCGATATACAGGAGAGCGCTTCGTCACCCTCCTCAGTATGACCGCATTCCGTTTTGGGAAAAACCCTACCCCTCACTCTCTGCTGTTCACCCGGTGGCGTGAACATACCGCCCCCCTTGAACAAGTTGCAATTGCCTCGCTGGACATGCCTAAGGATGGGGGATGGCAGCGTTCTGGATCGCCAAGACACGGGTGGAGATGGAGGGGGAACTTTGAATGCAGGTGGAATAGGCGGCACGAGGGCTGATGACCTCTGGATAGAAGTCCGAATGAAAGGCTGGTGCCTTTCGGGTCTTTGCTCTTTGGACGCTTTGGGTTGGATGTACGCGACTGAGCTGTCGCTGTGTAAGAGCGTGTGGTGTTGTTTGCCACAACGATGGCATCCTGCTGTGCTCCTGCAGGAACCATTGGAATGCTCATAAGCCAAACAGTTTGGGCAGTATCCGTTGCTCAAGACTACCCGTAGCCTGTCTTCAGCTCGTAGTCCTCGAAACTGTCGGCACTGACGGAGCGCGTGTGCCCCTTGACAAACGCGGCACCTGAAACAATTGGAACTGCATTCTAAATCGGACGGTGCTGCTGTCCTTGGAGACATCTTCGGACTGCCGGAGGAGGTGGACCGAGACCGACTGGATTTATCAGTAACGGATCCACAGAGAACCCATCCGAACATCGTCTCGATTCCCACGAAAGAATCACCAACATTCTTGAGGATTCGTTCCCCAAGGATAGTGGGAAGGAGCTCGACTCCAAGCACTAAATCCACAGGAGCCCTTTGGAAAAATTGCGGATCAGCGAGCGGAAGGTCCAGCGCATCCTGCTTAACCTTATCCGGGACGGCGCGGGAGGGAAGTGCCTCTGCTACCCTAGGCACCACAACGGCGACTGCTTGGAACTGTCGGAGCGGTTCGTCAGGAGGAGAAATCTGTAAGCGGCACACTTTGTCGCCGCTACCAGCATCGCATTGCCCAATGCCGCGAATGCTAGTTGATACTTTGCAGCTTGGGGGATTAATCAATTCAAACATTCTTTGGGAAATAAAGGACGCTTCGGATCCCATATCAATCAAAGCGCGGATTTGAAACTGCTTGCCACGATGATGAATAGTTACCCTCGCTGTACCCAGGAGGCCAGTGTTGCGAGTGGAGGTGAAGTAACTTCCCACGTTTACATGAGGGCTGCTGGAATAATCGGAGGACGCAGGATTCGGAATTATACAAGCATTAGGTGCTGAGCTCTCTTGCACTTGAGCGGGAAAGGCCTGAGCTCTTACCGTAGGTTTTCGGCTTACGGAAGGAAAGGTCTGACCGCTAGAGCTTGGTTGAAGGACATCTGTGGCCTCTAGTACACGGTGGCGATCAGTTAGGAATCGATTCAGGTCGTCCCAGGATGAGACTGCGGTCTTATTTGGAACGGACTGTTCCCACAACAGAAGGGTGGATTTGGGCATTTTGCTCGTACAGATTGCTATGAGAAGGATATCCCAATTGTCTGTACGAGCCCCGGAAAGCTCAAGACCGGCTAAGCAACCTTGAATTGACGTCTGCAGTTCTCTCAACGCTTTGCCAGACTCTTGGGATACAGCTGGGATCTGTAGGAGCTGCTTGGCTTGGCTCATAATCAATAATCGATTATTTTCGTATCGCGCAGTGAGGTTATCCCACGCGGACTGGAATCCTTCATTGGTCAAGGGTGACCTAGAAACAATGGCTCTGGCTTCACCGCGAGTTTTGCAACTTAAGTGGTAAAGTTTCTCCACTTGTGTTAGGCTTGGATTATGGATAAAAATCGCGGTAAACAAATCACGGAATCTAGGCCAAGCCAGGCTGTCTCCGTAGAAGTTTTCGACTTCGCACGGGGGAACTGTGTGGCTTTGATGGGTGGAATCGACGGAGAGCCTGACAGATGGGGGAGTCATTTTCGCGGACAACTGCTCGATTCGCTCTCCAAACGAAGTCCCGCCTCGCACATATACCATATAACAATATTCATGTTTAGCTTTAATTGTAGCTATGTGCTTCGGACTATCTTCGATCTATTGAGCCGTCAAGGCCTTATGGCATCGGGAAAACTCTGCCTCGACTTTTGCCCAAAGTGACTTAAGCTGGTCTAAGTGTATTTTGATGGAGACGAGTGGCACATCGTCAGCTAAAGCCTGGGCCTCGCGTGCCTCGAACGCCGTTAATGCCTCGCATACGGCAACAAAGTCGGAAAGAGGCATCGTAGAGTGTTCTCTGAGCTATTACGAATCGAATGGGAACAAATAACTGCTTGGAATTAGAGCTCTCAAGCGAGGAGATCGAAACGAAGCTGTAAGTGGACTGTATAATTTAAGGATAGAGGAGTGAGAAGCACAAGTGTCTCCTCTTTTAATGAACACAATGGATAAATGAAATTAGAAGAATTTATAATTTTCCTCGCAGTTGTGTGAATAATTATAAGGATATATAATCACTTGGATATTAAAATTGATACAATGTGGAAATTTGTTAAATTTTATAAGAGTATTTAAAGAATGTGGAGAAATTGAGATCAGTAGGATTAGGAGTGCCGATAACTTTTCAATGAAGGAAAAAAAAACTCGGAATTAATTTTCATTAAGCGGACTAGGTTAATTTCATGGATCTGTGAGGCAAAAATCAAAATGCACCGAGACAAGACAAAATATTAATTCCATATAAATAAAATAATACTTGTATTTCTTTAGAAATTATTTTGCGAATTAGATACTGACTGATTGAAATATTTCTTATGGCACAATACGAAAATCACGATGGAAAAAATGGATGTCGTAACCGAGTCATGACTTGGCTCAAGGGTCAGCACTGATGAGACTTGAGTGTCAGCACTGATCGGGAGTCAGCTGTTCTGCCGTTGTTTATGTTTTGTGAATTTAATTAATTTAAAATTTTAAATCGAATATCGCGATTTCCTGCTTTAATTATGTAGGTTTCAAATTTGGTTTGGGTGCAATTGAATTGTATGTGGACATATATATGTATGTACATATGTACGTATGAGTGTGCTTACCGCGGCAAAAATTATTACATATGTACATATGTATGTATGTACATACATACATATGTATGGATGTACAAATTATTTGGCATAAATAATTTATGCCGATGGACTAATTATCAGAATGTGGAGTGTGCTTTACACTTTAAGTAAGGGTAAGTGGTACTTTATAAATTCGCGATTATTAAACACTTTACTTGCAGGTTAAAAACTCAGCTGTTTTTACATGTATGTATGTATGTATGTATACATGTGTATATACATACATACAGATGTATTGCTACATATGCAATTGGACTGGACACAGAGTGTGAGTTCAGAGTTCGCGGTTGTCTTTGTGGGAGCTCTCAGTTTTATGTGTATAAATAAGTTTCCAAAGGGATCTGTAAATCGTGGAATCTGTTTAGCACTTGCTACGGAGTCTTTGGCTACGTACCACTGTTGATGTCTGCGCCACATCGCAGCTGCTGGCCAAAATTTTTTATTTGGTACCCCCATACGTTTGGACCGGTCATTGGGCCAGGGGGGCGGTGTTGCTCTCTTGCTTACTGGTTTTCCCGCCTCTCATCGTCTTGGACTCCTGCCTGTGTGAGTGTGTCGTGGAATTATCCGGAATTTCCCCAGGCCGTTCCACATTTCTTGTTGCTGCAAGAAGCTGCTTCTTCTTCCCCGATCAGCTGTCAGCTGACTAAGGCCAGTGTTGGGCAACGCAGGGGGCGGGCCCCCATATCTGACAGAGGGCGCCAGGGAGGCTTTTGGGCGGTTCTTTCGCTAATTTTGAATTTTCAACTTTTGGAGTAACGGATAGCGCCTGGCCGTTAAACCTCGTCTGTGTAGCGCCAATCCAGTATGGTTGGTGCGAATGCTGCTGAGGCTCCACCAGAGAATGGCCCGCAAATAATTGTGGCACCAGCGTCAACGCAAACGGTCGAGTGCACGGAAGCGGCACCGGTAGCTCCACCGGCATCGAATATCCCTGAGCTTGATGAATTGGGTAAGCTCCTTGGCGATTTAGTAGAGGTGTTCATGACAAAGGCGGTCCGCCACGTCAACGTCAACACCAAACAGGCGATCACAAGGATGAAGGAGCTGCAAGAACTCCTGTGCCAAAAGGTGTTTGACGGCCAGCTGACCGTATGTAATGAGAGAAAGTCTGCTGAGCCAGATCAAGCGCCCGGCGAGGCCAAGGCCATAAGTAGACTTCGTGGAAAGCCCCCACTTGGCGATTCTCCTAAACGCCCAAGGGATGAAGTGGGGACTCAAAGCTGTGTGCCAGCGAAAAAGCCAAAAAGTGCACATACTAGGGAGATTGGAACTGCAAAAGAGCCTGCTGCTGACGGTGCCGAATGGCAGGTAGTAGCACCAAGGCCGAGAAGGCATCCAAAGCAGAGGCAGCGGCCAAATGCTATTATTGTCGAAAAGAAGGGCAACATGTCATATAGTGACATTCTAAAGCTAGTGACGCGTAGCGAGGATGCGAAGCTTAAAGCCGTCGGTGAATGTGTCCAAAAAGTAAGAAGAACAGCAAGTGGCGACCTTCTTCTAGAGTTAAAAGGCAGTGCCGATAATTTGGAGCAAATTAAAGGAGATATAGATGTGGCGCTGAATGGCAAGGCCGAAGCCCATACCCTCACCCACCGTACCCGGCTGGAGATTCTAGATATGGATGATAATACAACAGTAGACGAGATCATCAATGCGATTTCTGCTGAACTGAGCATAAATCTACCCCATGATGCTGTAAAGAGTCTGCGTCCGCTGCGCTCGGGGACTCAGAAAGCCATTCTGTGCATCCCAGCACACGTAGCGGAGATTCTGCTTAAAGTTGGTACCATTAAAGTCGTTTTTAACGTATGCAGGATTCGCATCAATGAGACCCCAGTGAGGTGCTATAAGTGCCTGGAAATTGGGCATATCGCAGCCAGGTGCAAGAGGCGAGTGGACAGGAGCAAGTGGTGCCTGAGATGTGGGCAGAACGACCACAAGATAAAAGAGTGTCACAACAAGGCTAAATGTTTTTTGTGCCTAGAAAAGGGCTTTGACCAGTTGGACCATGTTTCCGGGGGTCAGAATTGCCCTGCACGGACCAAGCAAAGTCCCAAGACGGTGTCCCACCACAAGAAAGATTAGATTTTTACAGATAAATCTAAACCATTGTGAGGCGGCGCAATCATTGTTAGCGCAAACGGTGCTTGAGCTAAACACAGACGCGGTGTTAATTAGCGAACCTTATAGGTGTAGCGAAGACAGTAACTGGAGCAGGAGTCTCTCATTAAAGGCGGCTATCTGGACGTGCAACGTGCGGGCGCACTGTTGCTCGCAGAATTCTGTGTGGGCAGCTGAGCACTTTGTGCGTGCTCATATAAACGACTTTTGGGTCTACAGCTGCTATTTGCCACCAAGCCTCTCTCTGGAAAGCTATAGTAGGTCATTGGACGAGTTGATTACGGATATAAGAAACCACAACCGTGTTATTGTCGGCGGGGATTTCAACGCGTGGGCTGTAGAGTGGGGCAGCCCCCTTACCAATGCTAGAGGGCGTGTACTGTTAGAGGCGTTTGCTGCCGTAGACGTTGTCCTGCTAAACAGTGGCTCCCAATTTACCTTCAGGCGCGCAGGCATGGGATCAATTATTGATCTCACTTTCGCCAGCAGTGGCCTTTATCCATCATCGTCATGGAAAATAAGCGATACGTATACTGCAAGTGACCACGAGGCTATCGTTTTTGCGGTGGAGGAAACCGGCCGCCCAACAAATGCTTCTGAGACTCAACATAAAAGATATAAGGTAAACACGCTTAACTTGCAGGAATTTACAGCTGTACTCAATAGCTGCGAATGGGGACAGGATGAAGCGGAGGTTATGGCTCATCATCTCTCCAATATGGTCGAGAGAGCATGCGATGCGGGCATGCAGCAATGTGGTGCATACACGAGGCACCACAAGTCCGTATACTGGTGGAACCAAAATATTAGCGAATTGCGGAAAAAATGTCTTGCAGCCAGGAGACGATACCAAAGGGCTAGACGCCGGGATGCTGAAAACTGGCCATAGCTGCGGCACGATTTTAGGCAAGGACAATGTTAAAGCACACTATTTGGGCCACTAAGAGGGAAATTTTTCTAAGACTGTGCGACTCAGCAGAGCAAGACCCCTGGGGGAAGGCGTATAAAATCGTCGTAAAGCGCATATATGCAAATAGGCAGCGCACACCCCTAGAAGCGGAGCAACTCAGCTCTATAGTCACGGAATTATTCCCGCACAGAGAAAACTCACTAGATAGTAGACGTCCCGCCACACCAGCAGCAGGAAGTTATGTCACTGACCCTGTGTCAATGCAGGAAATTGTGGCTGCAACAAGCGCACTAAAGCCGGGCAAGGCACCAGGACCAGATGCCATCCCCAACCGGGCCCTCAAGCTGGCAATGGCGCTGCGCCCAGACGCATTTTTGGAGGCATACAATAAATGTCTATATGAAGGAGTTTTCCCCAGGATCTGGAAACGGCAAAAATTGGTTCTGATCCCGAAACCAGGGAAACCAACAGACACGGCCTCATCATACAGGCCCATCTGCCTGGTGGATACTATGGGCAAAGTTCTAGAGGGTCTTATATGTACCCGGCTTCACAGAGCTATAAGTGCTGGAGGGGACTTATCGTCCAATCAATTTGGTTTTCGCAAAGCCAAATCGACGGTCGACGCCATTGGCAAGGTTGTCAGCATAGCCGCGACAGCCATAGAAGGCACTTGATGGAAGCACGGGACGAAGAAGTACTGTCTGATTGTCACGCTAGATGTCAGAAATGCTTTCAATACTGCAGACTGGGGGTGTATTTTGGATGGACTACACAACTTTGGAGTTCCAGAGTATCTACGCGCAATCATATGGAGCTACTTCGAAGACAGGCAACTGTGCTTCAGTTCAACGAACGGCCAATCAACATACTCGGTTTCTGCAGGGGTACCCCAAGGCTCCGTTCTGGGGCCACTGTTGTGGAACATTATGTACGACGGGATCCTTCGCTTGAATCTGCCGGCGGACTGCGAAACTGTGGGATACGCTGACGATGTCGCTCTGGTCATTGTGGCAAAAGAAGTCGCGAAAGCAGAGGCGTTGGCGAACGAGGCGATCTTGCTCATCACAGAGTGGCTGCGTTCGGTGGGCCTACAACTTGCAGCACAAAAAACAGAGATTGTCCTAATAAGCAGCAGGAAACGGGTCGAGACGGCATCGGTCAGTGTGGAGGGCTCCATCATATGCTCGAAGCGTGCTATTCGGTACCTTGGAGTTTGGCTGGATACGCGGCTATGCTTTCGAGAACATCTGCAGCATGTGCACGTGAAGGCTTTGGAGTCGGCGAGGGCATTATCAAGAATCATGCTGAATACACGTGGCCCCAGACAAGAAAGACGGCTACTACTCTCTAGCGTCACAACATCGATCATTCTCTACGCGGCACAGGTATGGATAGAGGCAGTAAAGACTGAGAGCTATACCAGAGGTATCCGGGCAGCATATCGTCTCAGTGCGCTAAGAGTATGTTTCGGGTTCAGGACCATCTCCGACGACGCCGCACTTGTTATTGCGGGAATGGTTCCGATCGAGCTTCAGGTAGAGAAAGCTCGACTAGTAGCATCTCCGCTCGAGGATGGGCCATCTAGGAGAGACAAGAGGGCTAATGCTAGAAGGAGAAGTATAGCCACATGGCAGCGGAGATGGGATCAATCCTCCAAAGGGCGTTGGACCCATAGATTGATTCCTGACGTGTTTGCGTGGCTTGGTAGGCAATACGGTGCCGTAAATTTCCACCTTACGCAAATTATCAGTAGGCACGGCTGTTTTAGGTATTACCTACACCGCTTCGGACACGACGCATCCCCCTTCTGCCCGAACTGCGGGGACGGCGTTATCGAGGATGCAGAGCACGTCCTGTTCGTATGCAACCGCTTCTCTGACGAACGGCAAGTGCTATCCCAAAAAGTGGGTACCACCCTCACAGTTGGTAACCTGATAGAGGAGATGATTTCGAGTCAACATAAGTGGGATGTTGTAAACTCCTTCGCGGCTAGTGTGATGCGCGATCTGCGATTAACCGAACGCCGGAAGGCAGGTGTGGAGGCACGACAATAAAAGCAACACGGCTGCTGTGAAGCATTACCTTTCGGCCGTCCCGCAGCAGTTCTTGTCATTTTTTCTTGTATATTACTGTAGTGTACGTACTGTATCTTAATGTATTGTACGTATACTGTATGTATGCTGCCTCACTGTTAGATGTTAATAAATTTGTTAAATAAATAGAATTAAAAAAAAAAAAAAAATATATATGCAATTGGACTTTTGGACAATCAGAATTTCGAAGAATGGAAAAAAAATGCACTTCATAAACACAAAAATGATCGGGAAATACCAGGTAACGTTTGGAACAGGTCAGGTATGTACATAAAAGTATACAAAAGTCTGTAGGTCGCTATGGAAGAGCAGGAAACCTCACACTTTTATAAGTATGTAATCGGATATAATGTGAATGGGATTTTTAATAAGAAATGTTGTACTTATCAGGAATTCCGCCGATGCATGCTGGAAGAGCGGAAGGATATCCGGCTCGAAGGACCAATGTTCGTGGAGGGGCGGAAAGATGTGCTGGGGTACAACCTTGGCGGGTGCCAATTTCTTCGTGGTATGGTGAGCGAGTGATTAATTAAGAACACGCGAAACCTTCTTTTAAAAACTATGCTTTATTCAATTTATTCACAGATAACCCGACACACACGAAATGTTTCGGGTTGAAGTATATATACAATAGGTTCGAATATATATATGAAGGAAAAAAAAGAACGGGTGTTCGAATGCAAGTCTCGTACTGGATTGATGATGGCGATATACAGGAGAGCGCTTCGTCACCCTCCTCAGTATGACCGCATTCCGTTTTGGGAAAAACCCTACCCCTCACTCTCTGCTGTTCACCCGGTGGCGTGAACACCAATGTTAGCTAAAATGAGTTTATATAACCCAGCTTCATGGTATAAATACGTAGGGAAAGTTCAGCAAATCATTAATGATACGGAACCTAGAAGTACTAAGATCGCTCCCTTTAAGATCCTAACCGGTATTGACATGCGTAGATCAGAGGATGTTGATCTTAAAGAACTAATCGATGATCTTCTAATCGAAGAACTAGCAGAACATAGGAAGAAAATACGAATGGAGGCAGTTGAAAATATAAAACAAATTTAAGAGGAGAACAAGAAGTCAGCTAATCTAAAGAGAAAAGAGGGAAAATGATTCAAAATAAATGATTTGGTTGCTATTAAGCGAACCCAATATGGCGTTGGTCTGAAACTGAAAGGAAAGTATTTAGGACCAAATAAGGTAACGGCAATTAAAAATCATGGAAGATATGAAGTAGAGAAAGTCGGACAAGCGGAAGGGCCTAATAGGACATCAACTGTATCGGAATATATGAAATTGTGGGGACCGTCATTTGGGTCGAATGTACTGTCAGGAGGGCCGAATGTGGTAAATGGCATTGAGAGAGAACAATCCAAAGTGATAGAAGAGAAGAGACAAACACGTAGTGGCCGAACATTGTAGTAGTTGAGAGAGAGCAGGGCATACGATCATTATATAAGTTGAGAGAGAGCTTGTTAAAGAGGCCGCGGGTCATTCGCAAAGAGACTGTCAACTGAGTCGCACGTCAAGGTCCATAAGTAGTCCAGTGTTATTTTTATAAGTATGTTTAAATCTTAACAATATATTGAACTCGATTATCATCAAACAATTCAAATATTAATAAATAAATAAATATAGTAACGATCATTAAATCACCACTACATACATATAATATTTGTATTTAATGAATCTATTATTTAACAATAATTCGCCTGATTAATTTAATATATAATGTTGTTTGATTTCATTTGTATCGGAATCCCACGCCCATATCGTATCCACTGGATAGAGGGCTTCCCCATTGCTCATCCCTCCCCTTTCGGCTTGCATATTCCCCTATCCAATCCACAAACCATTATCGTTTTCATGTATTTATGCTCTCCCCCCTACTCCCCGATTCACAATCATAGCCATCACTTGGTTTCGTTTCGGCATCATGCATTCCCGCACCCGTCTCATGGGCTTGCTTTTATTCGCATGATTTCGGCTGCTCTGACTGCTTTCGATCTCGCATGCGTGACGTAGGCAGAGAGCACCCCATTGGCCACCGGTACTTTCCCTCGCGGTCATACACGTACGTGCTCTTGATTTGTCTTACAAGGCCAATGCCCTCTTTCGCATGCAATTATGCCCTCAAGCCTCGTTTCATTTACTCTTATACAGCCGATATCGTGTATTATGCCTCCCACGCATCTTCCCGCTTGTACGAAATCGCCAGCGGTTGCATGTGGTTCGACCGACCATGTTTGATCGTAAAACATTTGCCTTGAATCGGTTTGATCAATCAGTAGCAGGCTTGGTCGTATATTACGCATTACGCTTCCCACGCATCTTTCCGCTTATACGAAATCGCCAGCGGTTGCGTGTGGTTCGATCGACCATGTTTGATCGTAAACCATTTGCCTTGAATCGGTTCGATCGACCAGTAGCAGGCTTGGTCGTATATCGTACATTTGGTTTGTGTCTCGGCTGTATCTTGTATCTGGTGCATCCTTTATACCGTTGGCTTGCGTTGCTGCTTACTTGTTGTGTGGGATATTATTATCATTTATAATGTTCCTCACACTCCCCCCTTCTTCGGGAGGGATTTGCCCTCCCCAGTCCCTTGTACCTTGTGTTTGTTTTATGTATGTGCATTTTCTTTTATCATTTTTTTGGGACTCAGCTCGCATCTTTTATTGGCCGTTTGGCATCTTTTCTTGTTGGCGATTACTCAGTATCTTTTCGTTCGTGTTGTCGGATTAGAGCATCTTTTCATTGATATTATTTTTGTGTTGTTTCTGGCCCGTTCCGCATCTTTTCCTTACATACTAGTATTATCCTAACTCATATCTACTTCTTATTATTTTTCTTTTTTTTTTGATTCCGGTGCACTTTGAGATTTTTAGCTCTATGTCATGTGATTTTATGTGATTTCGATGCACTTTGAGATTTTCAGCTCTATGTCATGTTTTTGAGTTCTCTGTTCAGCCGGCCGGTCTCCGCAGATTTTTCGCTGCCATGTCATCAGAGTCGTCCATACTCATTGTTCATCTAGTTTCTTGCCATCTTCTTCCTCACATATTTGTTGCTTTATCCCCTTTAAGAAAAGACGGGCATGAATGGTTTGACGAGTATTTTAGGAACTCATTCGAATCTATAAATATAGCAGATTCGAATGATGCGGTAATACATTTAAAAGATTCAGATGTACAAGTAATAAATTTAAAGGTTTGAATTAAAAAAAAAAAAATTGAGAAGATATATATGGTAGCCCATTCCATCGTCTCATTAGTAAACGAACATCCCCCTAGAGTGTCATAAATCAAGTGGCTTAACGAACTCATATATATAAGAAACTAAACCAAATTAAAACATGCGCGAAATCTTATTAACAAATTTAATACTATTAACAAACTATTGGCAGAAGTATTTAGTCGGCTCAATAACCTACACTTGCTACAAGCGAGAGACAATTTAAACCGACTAAGAATACAACTAAGAACAATTTTGGATAGACACAACCTACATATTTTTGTACCAAACGCATTAAATAAAGATGCTAAGCATGACGAGTCAGTTCTATTTAGCTCAGATGTAACCGAACAAATGAGCGAAGACTCTGACCTCGAAATAAACAACCCGCCAAAGAAGATACACTAGCACCAAATCCTCAGCAAACGCCAAGAATGGTCAACGATCAAAAGTCAACCGATTTTTTAATGAAGTAAGTAAGTTGTCTCGCCGACTTAGGTATACCATACACCAGTAAAGCAAATATTTCAAATTTATTAAACAAATGCATTTTCGCATGCTTTTCACAAGTATCTCGCTCACTCAAGCATACGAGCACCCTAGCGCCCCCACCAGCCAACGGACAACTCCGGCACGGAAAAACGTTTATATGCATAACTTGGCTATTTTTATTTCAAGTGTGCCAAATTGAATTGCACAACGTAGAAAATGACGGGAGATAATCGGCGGAAAGGGGCGTGGCAAAATCTTTATACATGCAAAATGTGCGCATTTACTAGGCAAATATACGTACCAAATATGGTGTCTCTAGCTGCAATAGTTTTTGAAATAAACGTTTTTTTTTAATTGCGGGAGCGACAAAAATTTGAAATAAACTTGATCACTCTACATACTACATGAGCCTACATACCAAATTTGGTGACTCTATCTCTTATAGTCTCCGAGATCTACGCGTTCATACGGACGGACAGACGGACGGACAGACGGACATCGCTCTATCGACTCGCCTGTTGATACTGATCGAGAATATATATACTTCATGGGGTCGGAAAAGCTTCCTTCTTTCTGTTACATACATTTTGGCGATTTTAATATACCATTTCACCCTAGGGGTGAATGGTACTCAAATCGCATCATCTCTAATAAAAGAGTTTGATGGCAAGGCCGAAAATTTGAAAAGCTTCCTAGAATTATTAAATCTAAATAGCCATAAACTGGCTGTATTTGATAAAGGAGAATCAGTCGAAAATGTCTGCCAAAATGCTTAAAAAAAACTGGTGGAAAAACTGGCAAAGGCCCTTGCAGGTGCCTATATCAACCGCAGGATAATAAATTGAATAAATAAAGCTATTACACAAATTGGTCCATTGATAAGGTAAAACTTATCATATAGGCAGGCACAATTACAAATTTGAATAATGCCGTGGCAAAATTCGTAAACAGATTTACAGAGATTATAGGTCAAAGTAACACAGTCCTGTATTATCGACTTGGCAAATAACAACAATAGAGGAGACCGAAGTTATAATCGTGGTAGAAATTACAGTCACAACAATAAGAACAATTATAAAAACAACTATAATAACCGTGGTGGAAAACATCGTCAAAATATAGGAAACTCTAGAGGCCGTGGCAATTGGAATAGAAGCCACAATTATAATATTATAAACACCACCAATAGATCCCTTAAAAAACTCTAAATGCGCGATAGTATACAATATCAATCTTAGTTCAGGAATATTTGTGAAATTAAAAAATGCAAAAACAGGTAATACATTTTTCATGTTTCCTGATGCAGATATTTCGAAATTTAAAAAAATGTCATTACTTTTGAACAATGTTAATTCCAATTTATCAACAAAAATTTCAGAAATTGGCGAAGGTTCAGTCTTTTCAAAAGGTTTAGCATTCGTAGAATTATCTACAGGAAAGTATATAATCCTACATAATTATCACTTAGTTGAAAAAACTTTCCAATCCCCAGTGGTGGCATTATAGGCATATCCTTCATTAAGAAATTTAATTGCCTACTAGATTGTACTCTAATACTTAGGCCTGACAATCTTAAGTTCCGAAGAAATATACCTGTTACACATACTTGTGATAATAATGCCGCAATTCTCCCAGCTCTTGCTGAAGTTGTCCGAGAAATTAAATTACTATCAACAGAACATACTATCGTAATCCCGAATCAAGAAATTGAGAAAGAAATACATCAAATTGAACACACATATTAAACATAAACAAAATAAAAACTGAAACGCTAAGTGACTACGAGTTGGTTGTAAAAGATGGCAATGATAGACTTAAAGATATCATGAAACGACTAACAAAAAACTTTCCGCCACTATTCAAAACAAAATTAACAGATTTATGTACACACATATTCGGACTTGAAACCGAATCAATAGCAACAAATAATTTCTATAAACAAGAACTAGGATTGAAGATAACAACCCAGTATACATCTGAGAACAAAAGATTAGTTATTGATTACCGTCATATGAATAAAAAAAAATTATTGTCTGGATTCCATCGAATCAAATTAAAGAAAAGTTCTAGAGATTTAACGTATTTTTCAACGAGTAATGGCTCGTATCAATTCACAAGACTACCATATGGTTTTAAAATAGCACCAAATTCTATTCAAAAAATGATTATAGCTTCTTCTGGACTTAGGCCTTAACAAGCATTCTTGGATGACTTAATAGTCGTCAGTTGTTCCGATAACCACATTGTTCACGCCACCGGGTGAACAGCAGAGAGTGAGGGGTAGGGTTTTTTCCAAAAACCGAATTCGGTCATACTGAGGAAGGCGACGAAGGGTTCTCGAGTAAATAGCCATATTCAATCCAGTACGAGCATCTAACCCGAACACCCGTTCTTTCACTGTGCTTTTTTTCCGATATTGTATTTTTCCAACCCGAAACATTCTCGGACATTTTGTAAAGAAACTAAATAAACTAAAATTAATTATAAACGAAGGTTTGCGCGCGTTTCAATTTCATTCCTCACTCACCAGACCCCTGAAGAAATTGGCACCCGCCAAACACTTGTGACCTATTTGGATCCTTCCGCCCCGCTACGAACATTGGTCCTTCGAGCCGGATATCCTTCCGCTCTTCCAGCTTGCATCGGCGGAATTCCTGATAAGTACAACATTTCTTAATAAAAATCTCATTCCCATTGCAAACTTATAAAAGTGTGAGGTTTCCCGCTCTTCCATAGCGACCAACACACTTTTGAATACTTGTATGTACATACCTGACCTGTTCCAAAGGTTACATGGTTTATGAAGTGTCTTTTTCCCATTCTTTGAAATTCTGAATGTCTAAAAGTCCAATTGCATAACAATACATATGTATGTACATATATGTATGTATACATATATATACGTACATGTAAAGACAGCTGTTTTCTAACCTGCAAGTAAAAGTGTTTATAAAGTACCACTTACCTTTCCTTAAAGTGTAAAGCACACTCCACGGGCTGATCATTAGTCCAGCGGCATAAATTATTTATGCCAAATACTTTGTATATGCATACATATGTATGTATGTACATACATACATACATGTGTAATAATTTTTGCCGCGGTAAGCACACTCATACGACATACTTACATATGTGCATATGTATGTACATATGTACATATGTCCACATACAATTTGATTCCACCCACACAAAATAAATTGCAGCCACTCCGATTGGCTCTCCGCAATTTCGTTAAACAATTTAAAATTAATTAAAGTCATAAAACATAAACAACGGCAGAACAGCTGACTCCCGGTCAGTGCTGACACTCAAGTCTCATCAGTGCTGACACTTGAGCCAAGCCGTGACTCGGTCACGACATCCTTTTTTTCTATCGTGATTTTCGTATTGTGCAAAAAATAGTTCAATCGACTGATTGAATTTAATTCGCAAAATATTTTCTAACGAAAAATAAGTACAATTTTATTTATATGGAATTAGTATTTTGTCTTGGTGCATTTTTGATTTTTTCCTCACAGATCCATGAAATTTATCTAGTCCGTTTAATGAAAATTAATTCCGAGTTTTTTGCCCTCCATTGAAAAGTAATCCTACTGATCTCAATTTCTCCATATTTTTGTTTTCTTTTATACTCATAAATTTCAACAAATTTCCTCATTGTATAAATTTTAATATCCAAGTGATTATATATCCTTATAATTATTCACACAACTGCGAGGAAAATTATAAATTCTTCTAATTTCATTTATCCATTGTGTTCATTAAAAGAGGAGACACTTGTGCTTCTCACTCCTCTATCCTTAAATTATACAGTCCACTTACAGCTTCGTTTCGATCTCCTCGCTTGAGAGCTCTAATTCCAAGCAGTTTTTTGTTTCCATTCGATTCGTAATAGCTCAGAGAACACTCTACGATGTCTCTTTCCGACTTTGTTGCCGTGTGCGAGCCATTGACGGCGTTCGAGGCTCGCGAAGCCCAGGATTTAGCGGACGATGTGCCACTCGTCTCCATTAAAATACACTTAGACCAGCTTAAGTCGCTTTGGGCACAAGTCGAGGCAGAGTTTTCCCGATGCCATAAGGCCTTGACGACTCAATAGAACGAAGATAGTCCGAAGCACATAGCTACAATTAAAGCTAAACATGAATATTGTTATATGGTATATGTTCGAGGCGGGACTTTGTTTGGAGAGCGAATCGAGCAGCTGTCAGCGAAAACGGTTCCCCCACCAGTCAGACTCTCCGTCGATTCCACCCATCAAAGCCACACAGTTCCCCCGTGTGAAGTCGAAATCTTCAACGGAGACAGCCTGGCTTGGCCTAGATTCCGTGATTTGTTTACCGCGATTTTTATCCATAATCCAAGCCTAACACAAGTGGAGAAACTGTACCACTTAAGTTGCAAAACTCGCGGTGAAGCCAGAGCCATTGTTTCTAGGTCACCCTTGACCAATGAAGGGTTCCAGTCCGCGTGGGATAACCTCACTGCGCGATACGAAAATAATCGATTATTGATTATGAGCCAAGCCAAGCAGCTCCTACAGATCCCAGCTGTATCCCAAGAGTCTGGCAAAGCGTTGAGAGAACTGCAGACGTCAATTCAAGGTTGCTTAGCCGGTCTTGAGCTTTCCGGGGCTCGTACAGACAATTGGGATATCCTTCTCATAGCAATCTGTACGAGCAAAATGCCCAAAGCCACCCTTCTGTTGTGGGAACAGGCCGTTCCAAATAAGACCGCCGTCTCATCCTGGGACGACCTGAATCGATTCCTAACTGATCGCCACCGTGTACTAGAGGCCACAGATGTCCTTCAACCAAGCTCTAGCGGTCAGGCCTTTCCATCCGTGAGCCGAAAACCTACGGCACGAACTCAGGCCTTTTCCACTCAAGTGCAAGAGAGCTCAGCACCTGATGCTTGTATAATTCCGAATCCTGCGTCCTCCGATTCTTCCAGCAGCCCCCATGTAAACGTGGGAAGTTACTTCGCATCCACTCGCAACACTGGCCTCCTAGGTACTGCGAGGGTAACTATTCATCATCGTGGCAAGCAGTTTCAAATCCGCGCTTTGATTGATATGGGATCCGAAGCATCCTTTATTTCCCAAAGAATGTTTGAATTGATTAATCCTCCAAGCTGCAAGGTATCAACTAGCATTCGCGGCATTGGGCAATGCGAAGCGGGTAGCGGCGACAAAGTGTGCCGCTTACAGATTTCTCCTCCTGACGACCCGCTGCGATAGTTCGAAGCAGTCGCCGTGGTGCTGCCTAGTGTAGCTGAAGCACTTCCGTCCTGCGCCGTCCCGAATAAGAAGAAGCAGGATTCGCTTGACCTTCCGCTCGCTGATCCGCAATTTCACCAAAAAGCTCCTGTGGATTTGGTGCTTGGAGCCGAGCTCCTTCCCACTATTCTCGGGGAACGAATCATCAAGAATGTTGGTGATTCTTTCGTGGGGATCGAGACGATGTTCGGATGGGTTCTCTGTGGATCCGTTACTGGAAAACCCAGAAGGTCTCGGTCCACCTCCTCCAGCAGTCCGAAGATGTCTCTAAAGGCAGCAGCACCATCCGATTTAGAACGCAGTTCCAATTGTTTCAGGTGCCGCGTTTGTCAAGGGGCACACGCGCTCCGTCAGTGCTGACAGTTTCGAGGACTACGAGCTGACGACAGGCTACGGGTAGTCTTGAGCAACGGATACTGCCCAAACTGTTTGGCTTATGAGCATTCCAATGGTTCCTGCAGGAGCACAGCAGGATGCCATCGATGTGGCAAGCAACACCACACGCTCTTGCACATCGGCAGCTCAGTCGCGTACATCCAACCCAAAGCGTCCAAAGAGCAAAGACCAGAAAGGCACCCGCCATTCATTCGGACTTCTATCCAGAGGTCATCAGTCATCGCGCCGCCTACTCCATCTACATCCAAAGTTCCCCCTCCATCGCCACCCGTGTCTTGGCGATCCAGAACGCTGCCATCCCCCATCCTTAGACATGTCCAGCGAGGCAATTGCAACTTGTTCAAGCGGGGCGGTATGTTCACGCCACCGGGTGAACAGCAGAGAGTGAGGGGTAGGGTTTTTTCCAAAAACCGAATTCGGTCATACTGAGGAAGGTGACGAAGGGTTCTCGAGTAAATCGCCATATTCAATCCAGTACGAGCATCTAACCCGAACACCCGTTCTTTCACTGTGCTTTTTTTCCGATATTGTATTTTTCCAACCCGAAACAATCTCGTGTGTTTCGGGACATTTTGTAAAGAAACTAAATAAACTAAAATTAATTATAAACGAAGGTTTGCGCGCGTTTCAATTTCATTCCTCACTCACCAGACCCCTGAAGAAATTGGCACCCGCCAAACACTTGTGACCTATTTGGATCCTTCCGCCCCGCTACGAACACACATGATTAAAAATTTGACAAAAGTTGTTTATCTGTGTAGGAGACACAACCTTATATTACATCCACAAAAATGCACTTTCTTTATGCACCAATTAAGCTTTTTAGGTTACAATTGCACTGATCAAGGTATCTTGCCGGATGATAAAAAATATGACGTCATCTAAGAATATCCTGTCCTTATCGACAGGTCAAAGATTCGTTGCGCTTTGCAATTATTAAAAATTTCGCTGACCATTAACGGCACATCCCTTTTCAATGGTCCGATAGTAGTCAAAACGCTTTTAATTTACAAAAAAAAAATTACATTAAACCCACTAAAAATATCTCCAGACTTGGATAAAGAACTTTACATAACAAAAAAAATTTGTTGTAACGATCCTTTTTCGTCCTTCGGGATATTTATAATGTCTCTTGGGCTAGGTTCGGCACAACAAATTTATGTTGTGCCCCGGTGAAATTAGAAACACGTTTGAAGTTAGTTGTCGTTTTCTCGTTTCTCTAAGGTTGTTCTGGACTTGGGCAGCGTTGGTGAGTTGCTTCAAATCCCTCGTCGCCCGTTCTAGTCTTTTCCTTGCTCCTGTGGCCGTTGCTGGTTACCGCTTCGAGCTTGTATTATATGCCCAACTTGTGTTTTCCTTCTTCTGTATCGTGTCTCTTGAGACGTCGCTTGGTTCTTCAAATATGTATCTTACGACCTTTCTTTACTTCTCTTGGTTTATCTTGATCCTCTGAGGATATTCTCTACACCTCGGCACCCTTTCGCTGTGTCTTTGAGATGGCCTTTGCTTGCTTTATCGCTTTGGGACAAATCTCGTAGCTGATATTACGAAGCAGGATTTTCCTCAGCAATTGGTAATCATCAGAATATATAGATCCTGGAATCTCGGCAGTAGGATATATCCTCGTGCCTGCCAATGACTTTGGATAGTCCTGGAGCCGTTTGGCTTCTCTCAATTTCACGCTAGCTTGGGTACGGTACTTGTCGTCCTAATTTGAGGACTTGTTGCTATCTAATGAACTTGTCAGGTTACTCGTAAGTATCTATGCGTGGTGAAAGTCCCGTATTCCTTGGCGCATATGTGTCCACTTTCTCTGTGGCTGCGCGCCCATTCGTTTCCTTGTCCTTGTCTTTCTCCCTTGTATGCATTGGCTTCTATCACTTTCACCCATTGGCGTCGCCTTTCCATTGGTCGCCCATCGTATCCCGTTGACTTTCGCTGCTTTCTTTTCTCTGGCGGCGCTGCCGTCGCCCGTCGCTCCCCTCACCCAAATTCCTTCCACATTATAACTATGCATACATATATTAGTTGTATTTCTTTAATCTATTATTTAACAATAATTCGCCTGCTTAATTTAATATATAATGTTGTTTGATTTCATTTGTATCGCAATCCCACGCCCATATCGTATCCACTGTATAGAGGGCTTCCCCATTGCTCATCCCTCCCCCTTTGGCTTGCATATTCCCCTATCCCATCCACAAACCATTATCGTTTTCATGTATTCATGCTCTCCCCCCTACTCCCCGATTCATAAGCATAGCCCTCACTTGGTTTCGTTTCGGCATCATGCATTCCCCGCACCCGTCTCATGGGCTTGCTTAGCCCTCACTTTTATTCGCATGATTTCGGCTGCTCGCGCTCTAATTGGCCACCGGTACTCTCCCTCGCGCATAGTGTACGTGTAATGTGGGTGTATGCTTATTCAGCATATAGTCACATGCATGGTATGCTAATGCATGCATCTCTATTATTTCCTCTCTGTGCTCTTGATTTGTCTTACAAGGCCAATGCCCTCAAGCCTCGTTTCATTTACTCTTATACAGCCGATATCGTGTATTATGCCTCCCACGCATCTTCCCGCTTGTACGAAATCGCCAGCGGTTGCATGTGGTTCGACCGACCATGTTTGATCGTAAACCATTTGCCTTGAATCGGTTTGATCGACCAGTAGCAGGCTTGGTCGTATATTACGCATTACGCTTCCCACGCATCTTCCCGCTTATACGAAATCGCCAGCGGTTGCGTGTGGTTCGATCGACCATGTTTGATCGTAAACCATTTGCCTTGAATCGGTTCGATCGACCAGTAGCAGGCTTGGTCGTATATCGTACATTTGGTTTGTGTCTCGGCTGTATCTTGTATCTGGTGCATCCTTTATACCGTTGGATTGCGTTGCTGCTTACTTGTTGTGTGGTATATTATTATCATTTATAATGTTCCTCACAATGGAGATAAACAACTTTCAATTGCATCTGCTTCACGCTAATTTACCAAAGGTGAAAGCAATTCTTTGGGCAACTATACACTTCCATCCATATATTGATGGCAAACATTTTCTAGTAAAAACAGACCATAGACCATTAAGGATAATAGGATCTATTTTCAATGACAAACCCAAGTGCTAACTTTACCAGAATAAGATTTAAACTCGAAGAATATGATCACAGTAGAATACCTTAACGGAAAAGACAATATCGTGGCACTACCAGAAAGTCTAGAAAGTGACTACCATGCGAAAAAGTAGACAAGAAAAAAGTTGTGCAGTTGAAAAGAATAAACCTTTGTCAAGGCAAAGTAATAAAAAAATATCTAAGTCCAACGTACATGAAGTAGTGCCCTTGCGCATAACAGAATCTAAATGTTTATTTTAACGTGGAAATAAAGTCATCGGAAGAATTTAAGTTAGCGATATATATATAAATGGAATTCTCGACTTAGATCAGATCTTTTATTCAAGCCTTTGAAAGAACAGACCTAATGAAGCCGGTATATTAAAAAACAAAAGATAGTTTTAAATTTATGGGCAACAAACTATTAAAAGCAGGAGAAGCGCTACTCCAGCCGGTGACCCTATTAACAGACGAAAAAGAGATACAAAAAATATTGTCTACCTATCATGATGATCCAATTCAAAGAGTTCATATTGGCATAACAAGATCGCTAGCCAAAATCAAAAGAGACTACTACTGAAAAAATATGACACGTACTTATGCAGATGTCAAAAATGCCAGAGGGCTAATACAACGACACACACAAAATGATCCTTACCGAGACACCAGTAAATACTTTTAACATAGTGATAGTGGATCCAGTTGGTCCACTACCGAAATCAGAACATGGCAACGAATATATAGTCACACTAATATGTGACCTAGCAAAATATTTAGTAGCCATTCCATTTAAAAGTAAATATGCAAACAATGTGGCAAAAGCAATTTTTGATGACTTTATACTCAAGTACGGTCCAATGAAGACGTTCACTTCGGACATGGGAACTGAATAGGGATTCCCGGAGAGAAGGAAAATAACCCAGTCTTCATTCGTTGAATTCAAAATATGAACTCATTTTATTTACAAAAGTACGGAGTTTATATAGGATTATCTTAGGCTCTAGTAGGTAACAATTGTTCTTAGAAGATCTTATTTTAGACTCACACCCACGTATTCGGGGGTTTGAAAAATTATTATTTTGGGCACATCGGCCACTTGACATCCTGTCGTTGTGATCTTTTGGGTTAGTTTAGAATTACAAGTGTTTTTTCCAGACCGCGTGTGGCAGATTGTATTTCTAGTCATATGCTAGGTTAGTTGTTTGGTACAAAGGTACAGTTGTATTGTATTTTCTTTAGTGCATCTGATTTGGTGAAGCCAGTTCAGATGAACACGATGTTTATACTTAAACATTCTGCAAAGGGCCACCAAATGCGGCGTTTTGGACTTTATTATTATTTTTATAGTTAGTTGTCTTATACAAATTATTATTAAACTATCATTAGTAAGATAATTATTGTTAAAGAAGCATGACCAGTTACATGATGGACGTTGAACCTAGTCAATCTGATGTTCCTTTGCCATTGTCACTGACTTCCTATTCTTACCAATTCTCCCGTATGTATTACTGAGTTGGCTTCTACTGGTTTTTATAATATTTGGCATATTACCTAATGATTTCTGTTTCGGGATATCTACCCATTCCTGATGTGTATTACTGTGCTGACTTCTAGCCTTTTTATAAGCTGGAGAATTTAAAAAAGAACTATCTTTCCTTTTTGAATTGTACCAATGTGATCTTCGCTCCACCATTTTTAAATATCGCTGACTGCTAAAACTTGAGTGGTTATTCTGGCTATCATTAAATGTTGTCCTTTTATAAATATTTTGCCATATCTGCCTTTTTGGTACTATAGTTTCGGACAATTTGTTACCGGAATCTTTTTTGATATTAATTTTTAGATAACCATTATCTAATTGACCCATTGCTTTCTGAATGTTCTCATTTTGTATTGGCTCTGGGATATTTACTTTTTGTTCCCCAATTTTCACTTTACCTCCAATTTGAGGTCCTGCCGGGGGCCATAAATTTATTTTTTGAGTTTTGCTGTTGCATTTCTTTGGGATTGTGTCGTTTTTATTTTGAAATTTACCTTTCCTCTCCCAACGTTGTTCAAAACCTGTGACATCTATTGTTGTTGCCACTACAGATTTATTCTGATTTGATTTGGTGCATCCCGAGACGATCCAACCAAATTGAGTATTTTGGCCTAGCAGGCCATCAATCTTTGTAATTCCCCTTTTTAAGATTTGGGTATATACGTTTACTCCCATTATTATATCAACCCTACCAGGTTTATTAAAGATAGGATCAGCTAGCACGTAAGTTTGCCATTTTGACATATCCACGTTTGCAATTTTTAATGGAAGAGCTTTCATTAACTTTGGCAACACAATTGCCTCAACCTTTAGATGTCCTTTCCAAGGATTTCGCGTCTTTACATCTATTTTTACCTTATATTTTGATTTATTAGTTTTTATTGAGGACACGCCACTTATTTCTGTATATTGTTTAATTTTAGGTAGTTTTAATACATGAGCGGCCTCTTCAGACAAAATGGTGCTCTGTGACCCACAATCAATAAGGGCTCTTAGAGTCTTATATCCTCCATTTACATTTTTTACTTGTATTACAGCTGTGGCCAACAGTGTTGGTTGTGCGGTTACACAAGTATTTACTTTCTCCTGTTCTTCGTCAAAATGGAGTAAGGTATGGTGTTCCTTACTGCACAATGAACAGACCATTTCATTAGTGCAAACCTTGTTGCTTGAATGGTTCAAGCATCTTATGCAAAGCTGCACTTTTTTGGCTGTTTCATACCTTTCAGTAGGTGTCAACCCTTTAAATTTATAGCATTTATATGCTTTGTGCCCGGCAATTTTGCAAATCGGACATTTATCTTCAACTTCCGTATAGTTTAAAACAGTTTTTATCGGTTTTTTCTCTTCTTTGCTCATGGCACTTAGCGAGCAATAACTTTGCTCCAAGTATTCCATGACATCAGATAGCATTTGAATTTGCCTTGTCTTTCTAATCTGACTCTCATACAATTGTAGAGCCTCTCTGTCAAATTTCCTTAGTAGGAGTTGTGCGAATATAACGTCAACTTCATCGGACAAATTTGCTTTTATTTTAATTAAGTAAACTGACTCATTAAATATGTCAATCACTCCTTTAACACTTTTTGCGGATTCATTGTTGATTATCGGTAAATCAACTATCCGACTTAATTGTTCGGAAAATACCCTCCGATTATTTTCATATCGCTTGTTTAATAATTCCCAAGCGGCACTATAATTGTCAGCTGAACCTGACAATAGATGGGCTACCATGCTCCTTGCTTCGCCCTTTAACGCGGATTTTAAATAATTGAATTTAAGAGTCAGGCTTAAATCTTCTCTTTTTTCAATTAATTCCGCAAATAATTCCACAAACAGGTCCCATTCTCGAGGCTCTCCAGAAAATGTGGGTACCTGAATTTTTGGCAACACTGGTACACTGAATTCCGGACATCGAATTCTAAATCATCCATAGCATTATTAAATTTAGCATTTTTTGTCAAACCCTGGCACGCCTGTACTTTCTCCCATAAATAATTGATCTTATTAATATATATTATGCATGTCTCATTGCCTGTTGAATTATCTATAGTACGTAAATCTTTGGTTACTCTATCTAAATATTCCTGGAGCTGTCGGGCTCTACCCAAAAATATCTCCTGGTTATCATTAGCGCCTGTATTACTGGAGGTCGCATTCCCGCGCGACTCTCCTTTGCTATCATCCAACTTTTCAAACATCGTTGCATCTGCTTCACTGTTTTCCGAATCAACAGTGCCCTGCCTGCTTGACTCTCCTTTGGCTAATAATCTGGCTACCATATCTAAACCTTCCTCATACTTTCCATCTGTGAAATAGTAGTGCTCGTTTACTCCACTCTGTAGCATTTGGCTATGGTAACTAATCCATTGCTTCTGAATCTCAGTTACCTCATTAAGAATCTTGCTAGTTAACTTACTAGCATCTGACTCTTCTATCTTTTTTAACCTTTTGTGCAATTCGTGTTGCTTCCCTAACAATTTTTCAGTTTTGGTAGGAAACATTTTTGTCTTATGCGTATATTAGGATATCGATATAAATATATAATTATAAAAATAGATAGATGTACTTATAACTATCTTAATTTATATCTTATCTGATGATCCTGTTGACACCGTTCGCCACTGTTGGCCGCCAAGTAGAATTTGCCAAGTAGGTTTAGCCGATAGTCTGCTACTGCTTGTCTGCCAATGGGTATGGATTGCCGATAGTTTGCTGGTAGTTTGCCGTTTCTTTACATTTGCCTCGCCTCCAGTCGCGTCTTCTTTGCAACTATCTTGTTGCTCTACTGCTATTTCTAGTTGCTGTCTTGCAACTGTATATAGTGTATATGTACACTAGTAAATTCTTTTTTTTTTTTACTTTCGATATTAGGGCTTCGAATACGCCACACACAAAAACTCCCGCCGCCGAAATTACTACAGTTGCTCCACTAGCCAAACTGACTTTAAAATCGGACGCACGCACTTTTTATTTATTAAGTAAAATTTTGCCTTTTTATATTATACTCTGTCTCTTAGAACTGGTGGGGGAAAACAAGAGTTAATTTATTTTGCTACCTATAGCTGATCTTAGCATTTACACTTGCAAAAGAATTCAGACTTTAAGGAGCTGATTCACACTCTGAGTCTCTTACCACTGGTGGGGGAAAACTGCAGAGTTCCTATTTCTCGAAGGACCAAAATGAATCCGGCTCGAAGGACCAAAATGAATAGGGATTCCCGGAGAGAAAGAAAATAACCCAGCCTTCATTCGTTGAATTCAAAATATGATCGTTTACGACTTCTTCTTGGTTTATGTTTTTGTTTCGAATTGTATATTTCATTGGTGCATCTGATTTGGTGAAGCCAGTTGGTCCACTACCGAAATCAGAACATGGCAACGAATATATAGTCACACTAATATGTAACCTAGCAAAATATTTAGTAGCCATTCCATTTAAAAGTAAATATGCAAACAATGTGGCAAAAGTAATTGTTGATGACTTTATACTCAAGTACGGTCCAATGAAGACGTTCACTTCGGACATGGGAACAGAGTATGAAAACCAGATAATAACAAATTTATGCAAGTACATGAAGATCAAGAATCTTACCTCTACTGCATATCATCACCAAATACTAGGGGCAATAGAACGAAGTCATCGAACATTCAACGAATACATTCGTTCATATATCCCTGAAGACAAAACTGATTGGGTTGTTTGGATTCAATGTATAACTTAATGTTTCAACACAACACCATTAGCAACGCATGAGTATTGTGCATACGAACTTGTTGAGAAACCAATTGTCATTTCATTTACATTTCTTCGTATTTTCATACTCTAAGTCTCATGAATGATCATGCACATCTTACAATGCTTTTATTCTTGTATTTCGTAAGTTTTCTTGTAATTTGCTGGCGCCAGTCTGGTGCCCTCTCTCTCTGTCTCTGTATAAATCTATGTGTCCTACGTAGTTGCATAAAAATCGAAAATTTAGTAATAAGCAAGCAAACGAGACAACGATCAAGACGTGTTCTCGCAATCCCAGACACAGTTCAATACAGTTACAGTAAAAATAAAATTAAGTTTCTTATGAGATATTAAACACAATGGGACCATTGAGCCGGATCCTTGGACATTGTTTGTTTGTTACTCATTGGTTAATAATTGGTTGCAATTCGGTGTCTAATGCGTGGAAGGAGTTCGTCAAGTCTGGTTCCTGTTGAGGTTTACCGTTGATAGGATCCAACTTATGAGATGATTTAGGTTGATTAGGATGAGATACGATTGAGTATCTGAATCACTGTCCTTGTGGATCAGCAATATATTAGAGATTACAATTGGTGTTACGGCCAAGTACTGGTCAGACGCTGTGTCAGCATATTTAAGTTTACATATTTAAGTGCCGTTACACAGCTGCGGCTTCGATTGGTATTGTCTTTGCATTTTGCAAAAAATTAATTGACAGTGTGAATTTCGACGAATTTTCTATTTTTGGTTTTTTTTTTGTTCCTTTCGCATGAACGTTGCAGCTGCACAGATTAGTGCGAAGGCAGTTCATTGCCGTCCTCGGTGATGCATCGTGATGATTCTTTTGGACGAATCTTTGCAATTTAGCAGCTGACTTTCTCTGGTACCTGCAATGATCAGCTACGACGAGGCTACAGACCAAGAAGCTTACAAGTACTCCGATCGCGAACCAAACCTTGGGCGATCCGTTGGATGTCACATTATCATTCAGCTCCTGGATGGCGTTTAGGTTGAGTTCATTCAATCGCTGTAACAGAGGTAGACTTAACACATGATCGTGTCCCGTTATATGCAGCAAAGGCGGAAACCGGAATGCCAGGAACCTGGCTGATGGTCGCAAGCTTGTTGACAATAATTATCCCTTCACGACGTGAGGGGACACAAAAATATAGAGTATCTATTAAATTAGTAGAAATGACTTTACCGTTGACTAGTTTATGAAAAAAGAGAATGCCAAATACGAGTCTACGGTGTAAATTTAAGAAAAAGTCTGCCAGAATAACCAGAGGGCCGGGGCTAACTCCGACCGCGTCAAAGTTTGTATACCATTGTAACTTTTTTGGTAACTCTTCTTTTACCTTGTAATGGGCTCAAGGTGACTGGGCTGCGTACGACATATAGCTGATTGCCTTGAATGTAGTCCGCGAGCGCATGTGCCATGCTTAGCCAGTTTGCAAATGTTACGTGATTGTTGGTAACGCATTTTGTGACCGCCTTCGCATTCTGCCACTACGTTGTTGTGTATCGTAGTATGGTGTCCCCATGTATCACAGGAAAAATAATGACCTTCTTACATAAAAGTTTAATTCTAGGGTAATCTATAATTATGCGGATGGTGCTATCGGACTGAAACATTTTAACGTTGGACACTGCCCTTAAATTAACTATGAATACTGTTGTGAACTGTTCGGTAAAAATAGATTTTAAATCTTCTTGATCAAAAATAGCTGGGTTTATTATATTAGATTTGGCAAGTGTAACAGTAAGCATACGGTCTTGAAATTCTGCAATTAGCATTCTATTTCTTGCTAATAACGTTTCGAATAAGAGTGGGATATCGGTAATTTCACCACTTCTGGATTGTATTATTTTATTAACAGTATTTGTAAGTAATTTAATTTGCCTTTGAGTTTCTGTGTTAATTATTATTTGTCTATTGTTAGATTGAATTAGCTGTGCTTCTGTTATTTTAATTCTTTCCAAATCTGCCACATCAGGCGTTCCTGCCACAACCTTTAGCGCTGTGCCCAAAAAATCTAGACTTCTTGCTATCCTGTGGTGTATCATTAACGCGAACAAAAGATCTTTAACATGTTTTGTGTCTACTTCTATAAATTTTCCCATTTTCGTCAAGGGAAATATTATCGTGATTAACATGTGGGGAATGTAAACAAGGGCTATAGTGACTATGTGGTTTGATGTAGCAAATAAAGAACTTGATCAAAATTACTTCAAATTGTCCTTATGAACCACCTTCCCCTTAATAAGTACACAAGTTCCCAGGTCTGCTTGTACGCGTTCCTTAGAACACAACGGGAATTTGTTTCCCAACTTTTTATTGTTCTTAATAAATATCTTGTCACCTACGTCAAATATCCTATTTTGCTTATCTGGGTTGCATCTGTTGAGTTGATCTTGTTGGGCTTTGTTGATTCTGTCTTTAATATTTTCCTGCAAATCAGTGTGTTGTGCATGGATAACGTCTATTGGCTTTTCTTCCGTAACCGAATGAATTGTTTTATTATATTCTATTGGTGCTCTTCCTATGATCTGAGTCGTATCATTGAGATGTTTATCAATTTTCATGCATCTGGCTATCTCTAGCAATGTACTGGGGAATTGTTCCACCTGTCCATTCGAGCAGCTATGCAATGGAGGTGCGTTTACTACGTCTATTTCGAATTGATTTTTTAACATCGGAGAAATCGTCTCTGAATTAAACGATGCTTCGTTGTCACAATAAATTGTCTTAATTTTTGGAAAAATATTGAGTAACTGGAATATGGGGATAGTAATATCCGTTATTGTTCGGGTTGTACAACAGCAAATTTGGAAAACTTGTTCACACAGTTCAGGAATAGTTTGTGGTCAGTGGAGAATATATCAATATGCAGCATTTCGCCGGGATAAGACGGAATAAGCGTTTGTCCAAGTTTGCCCAAATACGTTCTTCAATAAATGCCATCCACTTTTTAATTCTCGTATTTATGTTTTTTTTGTGACACAGAAAATGTGAGCGGTTGGTGATCTGTGAAAATGTGCAACACTTTGGTTGCATAGAGGTAGTTCTGTATTTTTCCAAGAGCCCACACGATTGCCAACAACTCCCTTTCATTAGTGGCGTAAAGTGATTATCTTTGCTTTAATATTTGGAATATCATTTTTATTGGCCTCCCGTCGTGGAACACCACTGCTCCAAGGTAAGTGACATACACGGCTTGAGGAATTGGTACGTTGTTTAGCATTGAAGCTGGACAGTTTCTTCTTTTAGGGGTAAATGTAACATGTTTGCATTTCTGCTCATTGACCCGGATACGCCAGGTTGCTAGCCATTCCTCTACCACCTTGAGGTGTTCGTCTAATTTTGCAGAGCCTTGTATTGGGCATTTGGATCTGCTGAGGATTGCCGTGTCATCGGCAAAAGTGGACGTTGTAAGCCTAAACTCGTTGGTAAGTCTGCAGTGTACAGCAGGTAGAGCAATGGGCCGAGTACACTGCCTTGCGGTACACCAGCTTTGATTTCAAAGTCAGCCGAGACGGAGCCATTACATCTTACAGCGAATTTCCTATTGTAAAGGTAAGATTCCATGAGTTTGTGGGTGTACTGTGGGAGTTTCTGCAGGATTTTGAACATTAGACTCTAGAGCCAAACTCTGTCGAAAGCCTGGGCAACGTCGAGAAAGACAGCCACACAGTATTCTTTTAAATCGAATGCTGTTCGTATTTCGGATGTTATGCGATTGACTTGTTCAATTGTCAATTGTTCAATTGTTTTTCGCGGAAGCCGAACTGATGTGAAGAGATTGTGTTCTCCGATGCCAGAAATGAGTTTAGACGCATCTGCAGGACCTTTTCAAAAAGCTTCGAAACACATGGCAGCAATCTAATTGGCCTATAGAATGATGGTTGGGTTTTGTCCTTTCCCACTTTAGAAATAATGATGATAGTGGACCTTTTCAATGCTCTTGGGAAGTAGAACATTTTGCAGATGTATTGTATGGCGATGGTAGGGAGTTCTACGATTATTTTCGGTGTGATTAGGTCATGGCCAGGGGCTTTGTTCGGCTTTATGTGGTTTTTAATACCTGCAGTGATCTCATCCGATTGGAGTTCCGAGTACTCACTATCCGTTAATGTGCTCGAAGGGGGAGTACAAATGAGTTTGATGTTGGATTTGGCTGGAAAACAATTTTAAGATGTGTGGCAAATACGGATGCCCTCTCTTCGTCACTGCGGGCCCATCCACCGATAAGGGGTCCAATCGGTGAAACTGTCTCTGTAGGAGCGCTTAAAGTTGGGTGGATCTATAGAGGATGTTTAGTGCTGGTTGGACTGAGCTTTTCTATGTATTTCCTTTGAGCCCAGATTTCCTATTGTCTTAACTCCTTGGAGAGGTTGCGATTGGCATGCCTTAGGCGAAGTTTTGCTGCTGGTGATCGAGTAATCTGCCATTCTCTTCTTAGACGTCGTTTTTCCGTTACTAATTGTTCTATCCGCCGGTTCGTAGGCCTGTCAACAGGTTTAGCGTAAGTAAAGGCATGTGGAGTAGATAATCTTGCTGGAGCTTCCAGCATCGACTCAAGTGCAGAGACGCACATGTCAATGTCCTCTGCAGCATCCAGTTTCCGCGAACAGTCAATGTGGGCACTCATGTACATTTTAAATTTAAGCGAATTTGTTTTGTTGTTAGTAAGCCTATATGGGCGATCAAGTACTTGAGGTCTTGTTAATAGTGTGAATAGCACTGGAGAGTGATCGGAGGATAAATCTAGCAGTGTTTCCGCATTGATCCGATTACGCGGAATCTTCTTGGTTACTGCTAAATCAATCAAGTCAGGCACTTTCTTTGAAATGTGGGCCAATAAGTAGGCCTACCCGGTGAGACGCAATCCATCTTATTGAGTGGGTTTACTATTGTGTTGTACAACTGCTTGCCTTTTGGACTTACCAGGCGAGTCCCCAGTGCGTGTGTTTGGCATTATAGTCCCCTGCTGCAATGAAGCGATCTTCGACTGTGTTAAAGAAATCGGTAAATTCCTTTTCAGAGACTGAGAAGCGTGGTGGGCAGTACAGGGCAACTAGTGTAGTGTTGCCGCAGCTGGTTTGGACGGTTATAGCAGTTGCTTGTAGGTGCTGTGTTTCGAACGAGTGTTTTATACGGCTTTTGATTAGGATACCAGTCCCGCCATGAGCTTTTCCGTCTGGATGGTTTGTTGCGTAAAAGGTGTATTTTGGTATTTGAAAATTATTTTTCCGATATCAGCATGACGTCGATTTCACTTGAGTCTAGGAATAGTTGCAGTTCATTTTTGTGCTTGGAGACGCCATTAGCATTCCAAAGACATAGACGTAGGGAAGCCATTATTTATTCTCGATAAGCTTCTGGATAAGCAGGTTTTGATTCCGCATCAGTTCCCTCTTTCGCGGGCTCCGTCTGTCCAGTTCGGAGTACACTAGCGAAGGATACACTAGGATTGGTTGTAGCAGGCATGTTAGATGATCTAACAGCCTTGGCGAAGAATACCTCCGGTGTAGTTTTGGAGGCGTTGAAGGTGATTTTTGGTCCAGCTGGGGGTTTACGCCCTTTTAGGTGCGATTTAAGATCCTTGAAGACAGGACATCCCGTGTAGTTGGCTGTGTGGTTCCCTCCACAGTTACTGCATAGTCTTAGTACGACGTTGTTTCTGTCCTTGGTGCAAATGCCATCTTTATGATGTTCGCCGCAGCCAACACACACTGACCTAAGATTGCAATTGTTAGAGGTGTGGTTGTATTCCTGGCAGTTTTTACACTGAGGTGGTTGGTATCTCTTATGGGGCTCCTCTACGGTGATTCTTCTGTGCAATAGGAGCTGAAGGTTGTAGATTGGATGCACTTCATTTGGCTTCGACCGCTTTGCACTTGGTTGGAGCTCGATTTTAAAGAGCGGCTGTGCGACTTTATACCTGTTGATAATGTTGACAACGGACTTAACCGCAAGCCCTTTTTCGTCAACGTCAACGAGCTGACGGTGCTGGTCGGTGCAATCGGTGACCCAGTTATCGATATTGATGGAGAAGCACACTGCTCTCTCCACGGTAAATTGGTGTTGATTGCTGAATGGCTTGCACTTTCGGTGTTATTGCTTACGGTAGCATTCAGTGGGGTCGGCGACACCACCGAAAAGTACTCGTTGTTGCGTTGGACCGACAGTCGACGCTCACGTTGTTGTTGTACAAGTAGTTCTTGTAGCTGTTGCTGGTGGAGATCGAGAGAGCTTGGGCCCGAATCGGTGGACATGGCTTTTCCAAAAAAAAAGTGCTCACTTTGTTGTTGCAACTTAGTATTTATTGCTATTAGAACAAACTAATAGCAATATGATTGTAAATAGGCGTCTCTGAGGCGACTGAGAGCCCTACGAAATTGTTGCAAACGCGGTCTTTTTATTTCCGGTATGGAGTCGTTCTCATCGCTAGTATCTGCGACGGCGGGCTCTGCTATACGCGCGTATTGTTGGTCTTGGGCCGAGTCTTTTTGAGAAATGTTAACATTCTGGCGACTCTGCCCGGTCATACGCTCTGATGCGTTCTGTCCCTTTTGAGATTGGCCGTAAGTGACGCTACTTTGGGCTAGTCTGCTGTCTCAGCTTGGAAACTGATGGATCAACATCCATCGGTTGTACTTGGTCTTGGGCTCGACTTTGTTTACTGTTTGACGCTGGTCCCTGCTCACCTTGTTGGAGTGGGGGTTTTTCTCAAAATGCTTTCCCTGTCTGGGCATTGAGCGATTTCATTGCCTGTTATTTTCCCCTGGGTGGCTCCTATCTTCAATTGCTTTAGCATACGTAGCAGCGAACATGCTTCTTTCTATGCTATTGTCAGCCTCGCGAGCCAGTGCTAAAGCCGAAGGCAAATCTTTGGGCTGTGCTGGTATAACTAGTGTCTTAATAGGCCTCCTCAGGCCTGCCATGAAGGCTTGCAGAGCATCGCTCCTAATTTCTGTATTAAGAATGGCCGCTGCTTGCTCCTCATGCGTCGTGGCAATTTTATTCGTGATAAGAGTGAGTTTTTTTTCAACCTCACAGGCGTATGTGCAATCAAGTCTAGCAATGATTGCATCGAAATTTAGCACAGTGTTATGTCAGTTAGGCACTGCGCGTGCGGCACCACACACTTAATTTTTTTAAATGATCACTGCCTGGTAGTGTGTTTCACTTCCATATATCCCTTGTAGGCCGGATATGCCTCTATAGCTGATTGTCTCCAAGACACATATTCTTCGTGGTCACCATTAAAATTCGGGTCCGATTTCGCAGCGTTTAGTCTAACCTCACATCTAATGCTGGGGTCAATTGTTACGCTTTCGTATACCTGTACTTGGGGAGCTTCTATTCTAAGTGAGCTTACTTGATTTCTCAGACGTTCGAGTTCGGCGTGAATCTCGCCTCTTATGCGTTAAACGCCGTGCTGACTGCGCTCTCTATTAAAGCTTTTAACATTGGTGGATCCATTTCTGTTTGATCTAGTGCCTGTGGATTAGATTGTCGCTATTAGATTCTCTTTTAATGTCCATATAGGACCAACTCATTGGCAGTTGTCTAACACAGTGTCTTAGCGAAATAAATCTAACAATATAACCGCACACATTCAAACTTACAATTAAATTCAATGCAAATTAGTTACAAATTCAATGGAAATTACTCACAAGATCACCTTACGCTGACACTTTTATTTATTATTTTTATATTTGTTTGTTTTATAATTTTTTATATTGTAATTTGTCTCTATTTTTTTCGAACAGTTACCGTTGATAGGATCCAACTTATGAGATGATTTAGGTTGATTAGGATGAGATACGATTAAGTATCTGAATGACTGTCCTTGAGGATCAGCAATATATTAGAGATTATAATTTGTGTTACGGCCAAGTGCCGGAGTTATGTATCTTTATGGCTATACAAAGCTGAATATGTTGATGGAAATAAAAGAGAACTAAACCTAAGTACATAAATGGGAATATGAATCTAAAGCTAAATACAAAAGAAGTAAGTGTGGTCATGCTATGGGCTATGTTCAGACGCTGTGTCAGCATATTTATGCTTATGTGGAATTCGTCACATCGACGTTGCAGCTGCACAGATTGTTCTAAGACTTAATGCGAGGGCAGTTCGCTGGATTGTTTGTTAACTTAACAGGAAATTCTTCAACAGATGCACAATCATCAAATACAACTGCAGATGCACCGTCAAATGGAACGACAGCAACTATTGGTTGAGAGATTGCTCTCTCAAGCCCTTTGGTGGAGATTATAAGGAATGACATGCTTTCAAGGACCTGTTTGAGAGTACCATTCATGGAAAGGCAACACTAACGAATATACAGAAGTCTCATCACCTGAAGTCATGTGTCATAGGAGCGATACTCATCCAGCATTTGCCTGTAGTAAATGCAAATTACGAGGTTGTATGGAAATCGTGTATTGATCGCTACAAAAAGCCCCGTTATTTGGTGAATCTGCTGAGGGATACATTCACCGCCTTGCCAAAGGCCAGTAGGTTTTGGACTCACGATGTGACCGCTTTGAGCTCATACAAGTTGTCAATCATGGAGCGAGCAACCCGAGGAATGAAAAGGGAAAAGGCAATCACGCAGCATGCTTCCCATTAATTGTAATTGTATGAGCACATACTGTCGGTATGTCCTCAATTCCAGAGCTTGACACACAGTCAATCGCTTGAGGACTGGACATGGAGTATGCGCTTGTGACTCGAAGTCTTTTTACAAACATTGCATTCTATGCTGCATTTTGAAGGCTATTCTATACAGCATAAGAGTGCAGAGCAGTACCAAGCCAAGGCAAGGCAAGACGTTCGCCATTTCAAGTTGCCACATCGGGCATCTGAGGCGTCAAGGCGGGAATAACCAAAAGTTTCTGCTCTCTTCAGACGATGTCTCGTGTGTCGAGTCATTGCATCGATATTAGTTCGCACGTTTTAGGAATGATCACCTTACCATTGGTACGTGAAAATATTAATGCTTTATTACTGTCGGTATTTACTGGATACCGAATGGCTGACCCTGGCTTCAAAACTAACGATTCAATCGACATTGGTTAGTCCTTACCGGAGAAAAGTTATGTGATGGTCAAGGGCACCCTATTGCAGTCAACACCATTTTCGCAGTCACTGCTGACTACGAACAATATAGATGAACTACTGCACAGATTTTGGGAACTGGAGGAAGTTCCATGACACACAGCTGTAAACGAAGAGGATGAAAGGGTCGAGACGCACTTCCTGTGTACGCAAGCCCCCAACTCGGATGGAAGATACACAGTCGATTTGCGAAAACGTATAATTTGGGTATACATTTCAAGGAGATCGAGGTCGCGCTTTCTCGCAGTCGAGCTTCGTTTAATGAAAGATGCCAGCCAAAAGTTAAAATATACTCAGTTCATGAGAGAGTATATCCAGCTGGGCCACATGCAGGAAGTAGCTGCAGACGAAGCAACAAATGTCTCTAAGATGTCATTATATTTGCCACATCATTCATTTCAAGATCGGAATGGACGATCTCTTAACGATGCACTTCATATTGGTCCATGTATATAACGCAACCTATTCAATGTTTGTCTGCGTTTTCAAATTCCCAGATTTGTATTTTCTGCGGACATCGTCAAAATGTTAAGACAGATATTGGTAGCGCCTAAACTGCAAGATTTTCAACAAGTCCTTTGGAGAAAAGACCATGCGCCACACCATACAGTCATCTAGACATGTGCACCGTTTCTGGTAGTTAAAGTGCTGGAACAACTTGCATCTGATCACAAACACGAGATTCCGAAGGCTGCTAAGATACTTTTAGATGATTTCTACGACAATAACGTACTCACAGGAGCCATGCACGAACAGGAACTGCTCGACATTAAGGACGAGCTGGTACTCCTTAAGTTAGGGCTTTCGCATCAAGCCTGTAAACTTGAAACTCTTATTGCCAACCGCACTGCAGAAATACTCGAGACCACACCATGAAGCACTTGGAGACATGTCAGCACTAAGCAAAAAACCTGCGGATTGTGCATTACGAGGCATGCTAGCAAGTGAATTAATTAACTTTGATTTATGGTGGAAGACAATGAAATGGACCACCAAGGGGGCGGGATGTTGAGGAACCAAATGTCAATTCATTTACATTTCTTCCTATTTTCATACTCATCTAAGTCTCATGAATGATCTTGCACATCGTACAATGCTTTTGTTCTTGTATTTCAAAAATTTTTCCGCAATTTGCTGGCGCCAGCCTGGTGCTCTTTCTCTCTGTCTATCTTTATAAACCTATGTTTCCTACGTAGTTGCATAAGAACCGAAAATTTAGTAATAAGCAAGCAACGGAACGATCAAGGCGTGTTTTAGCAGTGGCAGACACAGTTCAGTACAATTACAGTAAAAATAAAATTAAGTTTCTTATGATATATTAAAGAGAGTGGTTTATTATTCATCGGAACTCGTATTTGGCAGATTACCAAAGCAATTCATAAGTTTAATACAAAAGAGATAAAATATATCCTATTTACAATTTAGATCACTATTCTAAGGAAATAAAATTTAGATGAAGTAAGTCGTCTCGCCGACTTAGGTATACCATATACCAGAAAAGCATACGAGCATACACAAATATTTCAAGCATTCGAGCACCCTAGCGCCCCCCACCAGCCAACGCCCAACTTCGGCCTTATTGAAAAACGTCTATATGCATAAATTGGCTATTTTTTGTCCGATTTTGATCATATTTGGTATTTTGCTTAATATTAGTATCAAATTTAAGTGTGTCAAATTTGATTGCACAAGGTAGAAAAATACGTGAGATAATCTAGTTTTTCCAAATTACGGGGGCGGAAAGGGGCGTGGCAAAATTTTTATACATACAAAATGTGCGCATTTACTAAGCAAATATACATACCAAATATGGTGTCTCTAGCTGCAATAGTTATCGAGATAAATATTTTTTTGAATTGTGGGGCGGAAAGGGGCGTGGCAAAATCTTTATACGTGCAAAATGTGCGCATTAACTACGCAAATATATATACCATATATGGTGGCTCTTGCTCCAGTAGTTTTCGAGATAAACGGTTTTTTTTTTTGAATTGCGGGGGCTGAAAGGGGCGTGGCAAAAATTTGAAACAAACTTGATCACTCTATATACTACACGAGCCTACATACCAAATTTGGTGGCTCTATCACTTATAGTCTCCGAGATCTACGCGTTCATATGGACGGACGGACGGACGGACAGACGGTCATGGGTAGATCGACTCGGCTGTTGATACTGATCAAGAATATATACATATACTTTATGGAGTCGGAAAAGCTTCCTTCTGCCTGTTACATACATTTTGGCGACTTTATTATACCATTTCACCCTATGGGTATATGGTATATTTAGAAATAGCATACAATAGAGCTAGAGTTATGTTAGAAAAATTATTATCTGATGAAAAAACCAAGAATTTTGATTTTAGTGTTGGGGATAAAGTACTGATAAGAAACTTGACCCAGTTTTTTTTATAACCATACACTGTATTACATAAAGAAGAAAGGAAAACATAATTATAAAAAATTACAATAATAAGAAACAAAAAATGCATAAGGATAAGGGATTCCGCAGGGCTTCTCTTTGTCAGTCATACTCTACGCTGTAGCCTTCAACATACTAAACAAAATTATTACCCAACATAAGGAACTTAGCTTTAATGCCTACGCTGATGACTATACAATAGTTTCCAAATTAAAAAAGAATCAGTCTCTGTTGAATATCGGCTCACTTTTTGTAAACATTAAAGATTGATGTAATTACTCCGGTGTATCTCTCTTAGTGGAAAAAATGCAAATACCTACACATTTGCAGGAATAAGAAGTGTTACTTTGTACTGCAATCCACTAGCTTCCACTTACGAAATGTAGCCGCCCTTAAAATACTAGGTATTACCATAGCAAAAAAAACTACAAATGGAACATTCACATAGACAATTTATCTGTTCAACTTGCGAAAGGGCTAAATATAATTAAATGCATATCTAACAACAAAATCAGCTGCAATGTAAACACTGTTATATATGTCATTAAATGCATAATAACACTTGTAGGGATATGCACCAAAATCAGTATTAAGCAAACTCAAAATAATTTAACCTTGCCATTAACCTTGCCTTCAATGCATTCCGCACTACTCCAATTAACAATTTATTATATGAAGCAAATATATTGCCAAATTGGCAAATAACAGTTGACCGTTTCTTGGTGTTCGCAAATAAGTGTTGTAAACCGACAGTTTGAGCAAAAACTCAAAGAGCAACAGTTTCAGTTGTTTGCTCGATGAATCTGTTTTGCTCTGAACAAAACCGATTTTTTTTCGATTCTTTTGCTTTGGTTATTATCGGACACTTTAATCTCTCACAATGAAGCAAAGTGTTTTTTGAGTATGCTTTGCGAATCAGATTCGCTTTCACTTGTGTTTGTGATTTCTATGCGGTCGCGTCAAAATTAACATTTTTAGTGAAATGGGTCGTGGCACAGGATGTGCTGGCCACTCCAGCAACTCAAGTTCCTGTGGAGAGGGCATTTTCTGCACTCTATTTTATTTTGAGCGAAAGGCGCTCTTCAATAAGCGCGGAAAATTTGAATTCTTTACTTATTGTAAAACTTAATGAAAATTAATTAAAAATAATACAAAAAACACTTTGCGCTGAGTTTTTTTTCAAAAGGTCTTTAGCTGACAGTTATTGTTTGACAGATATTGTTTCGCTCTCAAATTGTTGCTCATTTCAAGACCCTATCTCAAATTTGTCAAATGATATCTCTCAACAGAAAATCGAAACGAATAGAGTCAAAGTGTTTGCCTCAGAGCGAGACCGCATGTGTAATATTTTTTTCGCTTATGCTCTCAACCAGAGCGCTAGAAAAAAAGCGCTCAACTGTTATTTGCGAGCTCTTTTGCCAATAGAATACAGCACATTACACGCAATTCAAAAAAACTTTAAAATCATTTTAAATTCCAAAAATTCAGAGCTGGAAAACATTTACAAAAAAATCGTAGAAATCAAAAAAAAAAAAAAAAAATACCAAAACTACCTTCCTCCCCCTTTACATATAAATCAGAACACAAACCTAGCTGGCTATACAATTACAGATACATAACAAAAACCGAACTACACGCTTCACTTAAATTAGACATACCAGCCTTAATATACCAACAGAAATTAAAAGAACTAAATTTTCCATCGAACAGAAAACTGCGTACACTGACGGATCCAAAACCATAGACCGAGTAACATAAGCTGTAGCAACGGAAAACTCCGTAATCTATCAATAATTGTTACCTGACTACACCTCTATCTTCACAGCCGAAATCGCGGCCATTCTTGCAGCCTGCAAATATGCAAGCAATCAAAGAGGTAAATTCACCATCTGCTCGGACTCCCTTTCCGTACTACAAGCAATAAACAACACCAATAAACAGAGCTACTTACCACATGCATTAAGAACATATTAAACAAATACGAAAATTACAAAATATCATTGCTTTGGGTCACTGCTGAATAACGAGGAACGAGACAGCTGACGAAGCAGCCAAAAACGCTAAAATATTCCCTCTCAATACGGAAAATACTCAAAACCCCACGAATATCATAAACTTCCTCAAACAAAACACAAAGACATACAAGGAACTAATATTCACTAATACATCACACCACTGCAAGAACGATTTCCAAGACAAAACGCCAACAACTCTCGAATTGATATAGTGAAATTTACCCGAATCAGACTGGGACACACAAATATAACCCACAGCCATATCCTTAACAAATCCCATCCTCCCCCTCCAATATGTACACACTGCAACGCACCAATCAACATTTCAAATATACTTATTGATTGCCCGTTATTCCAACAAAAGAAATCGAAATTTCTTAACCCTCTACCACATACAAAGCCATATTTGGCATCTCACTTTTAATAATTTTTTTTTTGTGCAAAACGGTACTTTCGTTTACCGTTTGTTATCAGTTATTCTCTTTGAACTATTTTCTATTGGAATTCGATGTTCATAGGTTTCTTGTGTTGTCTTATCGCAAGTTTCAATCAGTTTTCTTCAATCGTCTCAAGTAGATGGACGAAAGTGAATTTTGCTAAATTTAAACTTAAATTTGCTCTACTAAAAAACACTTTTGTCGCTAAAGAGTATTTTTATTTTTAAGGAATATAAAGTTTTCTTTTAGAAAAATAAATAATAAATAATAAGCATCACAAGTACTAATTTATGCAAAAAACTGCGGAAGCCATATATGGCTCTACATGCAGTAACGCGTGCATGATATATGTATTCTATGTACCTACATATAAAGTGATACATATCCGGAAGGGGACCCTAATTTAGGAGTAAGCGGAAATGTTGTATCAAGATTATCGGCAACCATACCAAAAGGAAAAAACTACAAAGTATTTTTCGACAATTGGTTCACTAGTCCCAAACTTCAAGTCTACCTTATGAAAAATGGCATATTGGCTTTGGGATTAATCGAGTACCTAATTCAAAGATGCCAACTAAAAAAGAATTGAAAAAGCAAGGACGTGGAAGCATGGTCGAAAAAGTTACTAATATCGATGGAGTTCAGCTTGGTCTTGTCTCTTGGTTTGACAATAAGGTAGTCAACATTCCTTCTATGAAAGAAATTAAACATTATTATGGGTGCATATTTATTGTATAAAGCTTATCGAAGTTCTCTTTGAAATCTATATTGTAACATGTTTTGCCTTTGTGGAACAAAATAACGCCAGAAGTGGCCGAGCAGTTGGTTTACGGTTGGGCGTTCAATCGTCAGGCCGCAGATAATTCGGCAGAATCGCAACGAAAACAGAGATGGTTCGATTCTTTCAATTGCTTTATTTTTCTTGCCTTGACGATTGATTTGATTTTGCAGTTTAGCTAAGAATTCCGGGACTACCGAAGGGACAGAAGCTGGTATTCCAAATAGCAAATCGTTGGGCAGCCTAAATTCTCTTCCAAAAGTTAGCATTGCAGGCGAATAACCGGAGCTTTCATGAACCGCTGACCTGTATGCCAATAACGCCATGGGAAGCAGCTCATCCCAATCGTGCTGGCTGGTAGATACAAACTTCGCGAAATAATCTAGCAACGTGCGATTAAAGAGTTCCACCAGGCTATCTGATTGGTACGTGTCTACTCAACAGTCATCAGCCGCATGCAGGCTTGGAAGACCAATGCTTCGAAGTTGCGTCCTTGATCAGAGTGTAAGACGAATGGAATCGAATCTGCCGAATCAACAGAAGACTTCTTGTACCAATGCTCGAGCTACAGTATGGCTGCACATTCCGGCCGCTTGGTGAAATAATCTATAACGACCGCGACCTAGCGGTTCCCACGAGGCGTAGTTGGTAGAGGGCTTATAATGTCAATCGCTAGACAATCGAAAGGGGCTCCCATTAGGCTTGGCTGTAGACGACCGGCGGTTTTTCGAGGTGGTCCTTTGCGTGCTTTGCAGATGGTGCAGCGTGCGCACCAGAGGGTTATATCGGCACTTTCGCCTATTCTGTAAAATCGCTTCTTCGCTTTGGCTAAGGTCTTCTTAGCACTGAAGTGACCTCCAGCCGGAGAGTCGTACACATTTTGAATGGCAGCATGTACCAGTGAGCGTGACATAAGGGCTACCGGTATGTTCTCCGAGTATTTTATGGTAATCACTCCTATTTCATCAAAGGCTATTTCCGGGCTATCGCCCCACAATGTGGTTTTAGGCGGCCGACGTGCCATCTGCCCTTCTGGTTCTTTGAAGTTGTACAGCCACTGTAAAGATGCATGGTCTGTCCGTACGAGAAACGGACGGCCATACAACAAAATGATGAAAGTGTTTAGTGCCACGGACTACGGCGAGGAGCTCTCGACGTGTTACCGAATAGTTACGTTCTACTGGTTGGAAACATTTACTATAGTACTCGATTACTCGTTCTTGTCCATCGTGTAGTTGATGGATCTTCGCTCCCGCCCCAGAATTCGAGGCGTCCGTATCTAGAATAAATTGGCCGGTGTCATTAGGAAACGCCAAAACGGGGGCTGTCGTTAAACACTGCTTCAGTGTGCCAAATGAGTGACTGCAGAGTGTCCCATTCAAAGCGTCGAAGTTTCTCGGTCAGCTGATGGAGCGGTCGAGCGATAGTTGCAAAGTTGGGGATGAACTTGCGGTAGTACGAGCAAAGACCCAAAAACGATTTCACTTCTTTGGTATTTCGAGGTGTAAGCCAGCTCAGCATTTTATCAATCTTGTTGGGACATGCCTGTAGCCCATCACGACTCACGATATGGCCTAAGTAACTAACTTGTTTCGGCTCAAAGAGAGCCGGAGATAACTTTGACCGCGTCGAGATATATTAATTTTAATTTGAAATCAATCGCGTAAAAAGTAACGAAGTTATTGACAAAAGTCACTGTTTTTGACCGATCGTTCCTATGGGAGCTCTATGATATACTCACCCGATCTTGATCAAATTTGGCAAAGCCGTTTATAGATGTAATAGATATTAATAGATATTTCACGACACTAGCTTAGAAAATAACGAAGTTATTGTGAAAAGTCACTGTTCACGGATTGCTGTTTGTATGGGAGCTATATTGATGTAATAGATATTAAATTTCACGACAATTGCTTAGATAATAACGAAGTTATTGACAAAAGTTACTGTTCACGGATTGCTGATTGCGGATAGGGGTCTGATCCGGCTGAATCCGAGATATACAAACTGTGCAATATATTCAAGCCTACATGCAAGGGTATAGCTCTAACGGTCTAGGAGGAGTTCGCGTCGATCCAGACGGACGGACATGGCTATTTGAACTCGTCTCGTCGGGCTGATCAAGAATATATATACTTTATATGGTCGGAGATGCTTCCTTCTATGCGTTGCACACTTCTGACCAAAATTAATATACCCTTTTGCAAGGGTACAAAAAAGCTGCACTTTTTCGAACTAAGTTTAAGACCAACCCCTGCCAGGTGTTCAAACACGTCATGCAGGTGTGTGAGGGGATCCTCGGTTGTACAAAATTAAACAATTACGTCATCGAGATAGACTAGCACGAACTTCCACATCACACCAGACAGAAGATGGTCTATCAAACGTTCGAACGTGACGGGGGCGTTGCAAAGCCCAAATGGCATCACATTGAACTCAAAAAGTCCTGCATCGCAAGTAAAAGCTGTCTATGGTCGGGAGGGTTCGTCCATCCGCACCTGCCAATATTCGCTTTGTAGGTCCATCGTTGAAAACCACTGGGAGCCGTACAACGTTGATAGGATGTCGTCCATTTTGGGCAACGGATATGAGTCCTTGACGGTTATCTGGTTCAGGCGCCTATAATCCACACAATATCGGGTCGCTGCATCCTTATTCTTGACTAGCAACATCGGCGACGACCACGGACTGACGGACGGGCGAATTATGCGTCTGTTCTCCATGTCACTAACCAGTCGCTGCATCTCAGTTTTGCGCGCAACTGGTATTCTTCGGGCCATCTGTTTAATAGGACGTGCCGGCCCAGTATCGATGTGGTGAGAGGCTAAGTTGGTTTGACCAGTCTCGTCATCGTTTAGGTCAAAAATAGGCCGATTCCGATTCAACAGTTCCTTAAGTATTAGTTCTTTTGTAGGCGGCAAGTCCACTTCCCCGAATCGGTCCCAATCGATAGAATCTGAGCTCGCATCTTCGCATCTGTCCGGTAATACCACTTCTACGGTTTCTAAGTCGCCCAAAACTAGTGTGGGTGGCAGCGTTCTCTCGTGTGCGCTTAGCTTCGATATCCTGGCAGAGAATTGGCCAACCACTGGTTGGACAACGCCGGTGCTCAGGACGATATTGTACGGCAGCTCTGTGTAGCCGTCTTCTTTCAGTAAGCTTAGTAACGCCGGCTTTGTCGTCGCACATCGCAATCTGACATGCGTGTAACGCCGGCTTTGTCGTCGCACATCGCACTCTGACATGCGTGTCAGAGCGTGGCGCCAAACAGACGGGAGTCATCAAGTAAATCGGATATCGTGGCGCTTCGGAGGCGTGAATCTTTCGCTTCAGGTCTCTTGACGGTCGATAGGGGCCGGATTATCTTCCACTGGTGTATTCTGTTCCGCGCTTTCACCCTCATCTAGCGTCTCAGTTCGTGATTCCGGGGAACTCGGCGTCAGTGGGCGACTGATGCGTTCTTCACTGAACTGGACCCTAGGGCCGCCGGTGCATTCACTGGTGTTGCAGCTAGAGTAGCTGTATCGTTGGGTTGGGGCGTTGTCTACTATTGCCAATATTCGCCCCGCGACACTGGCATGCTGCTGTTTTCCGAAGGGTGACTTGGCACCGCTACCTCTTTCGTAAGCTGCCCGCGACCTCGTCTTCGCCGGCGTCGTCTTAGTGTATGGATGTCTCCACTGACTGTGCAGAACCGGCTTACCGTGTGTGCGTCCAAACTGGGCTTGCACTCGCATCGCTACGTCCAATGCCTCTTGTAGCTGAATCGGTCGACTAGAAATTACTAATCCCTGTAGCGAAATTTCGCGCATACCGTTAATAAATTGTTGCATCAGAATCTGGTCATACATTTATCCGGGCATTCCCCTAAAAGCGCATTGCGTCAAGCGTTCCAATTCCAATGCGTAATCAGGCAATGATTCCCTGGGTCCTTGTATCCGATGACGTAACAGTTGATAGCTCGACCGGCAATCTAGCATGAATCGTTGAAGCATGGCGGCGCACAGTGCTGAGTAGGTCAGTGTAGGTTGTAGAGGCAAGGTGCCATAAAATGTAGGGCGCGGCCGCGCAGATTCTACACCACTGCCAAACATTTCTCATCCTCTGCCCACTGATAGTAATTCGCCACCTTGTCTACCAGTCGCTCAAATTCGTCCCAAGATCCAGTTCCATCGAACAACGGCAACAAACCTGGGTTAAATTGCGGGATGGGGGGTGATCACGCCCACGACGATCCGTAGGTGGTGGAAGCGGCCCGTGGCAACGCGTCCTGCCTTGGTTGGGGTAACCCGCCCCACGTGGTGTGTTCCGTCGGCGAACGGGTCCTGGCACCGCTGTTGCCTGTGTACTTATAAAGGACCGTTGTAGGGCCTTGCACATTCGGTCGATCTATTTAGTTACCGCCTCCACTGATTGTGCTATAGCAATAATGGAACTGCCGCTGTCCTCTGCCATTTTGCTGTTCCGCGCCTGCGCCGAATTCTTGGGCATTTTTTTTACACGTGGTGAGGTTCTTCGCAGTAACCGAATATAACCCCACACCTGACACCAATGTAACGTGTTTTGCCCTTGTGGAATAAAAGAACCCCACCCGTGGCCGAGCAGTTGGTTTACGGTTGGGCGTTTGATCGTCAGGCCGCAGATAATTCGGCAGAATCGCAAAGAAAACAGAGATGGTTAGTTTCTTTCAATTGCTTTATTTTTTTTGACTTGACGACTGCGAAAACTTTTAAGCCCTCCTTCTCTTATTCTTTCTCCTCTTATCTCTATCCCCTTCTCTCCTTTTTTAAATTGGCCGCGCTAGCTCAAAAAAACATATAAACATATAAAAGTGTGCCCAGCCGTTGAAAGTGGGACCTCTACTTAATTGGGGACAGTTTGCCTATATAAAAAAAAATAAAACAAAAAATCGGAATACGAATTTGTGCATTGTGCCTAACTACTGTGCTAAGCAGTCTACAGACGCGAGTTCTGAAACAATTTCTGCTGACAACGGCACATGTTGTTGGGTTTATCCCAGCCCTGGTAAAGCCTTGACGCATTAATATGAAGATTTGGACAACATGGCAAAAGACACCATATTTGATGCATCGTCTTTCCAAGTGCCCTCTAACGCCTGTCAAATTGCACTCAAGAGACGCAACACACCAAGCCCCGACCTTCGACAAGCCAAAAAAGCAATACATTCGGTTGACATCCCCAGTACTTCAAGGGCAGCAGTAGCCTAGAATATTTCGAATTTCACTGTTACCAGTTGAAGGAAGATGAACCATTTAGGGTATGCATATAGAACCTGCACTTTGATACTGACACAGACCACTTGAGAAAGGAACTTACAAACAGGAACCACAAAGTACTTATTATTCATAAGCCAATCGGCAGGTTTTCGAAAAAGCCTGTACACATATTCCTTGTGGACTTGGCTCAGCAGGCCAACAATAATCAAATATACGACATTCGCGTTGCACTATTGAAGCTACGTTGCACGTTGCACTATTGAAGCTACAAGGAAATTTAATGACCTTACTAAATGTAGTATATATCTAAATTTCCGCCACACCAAACCAATGCCCTTTCTATTTGGGGCTCTGCAGCTACATCTACGCCAAAAAAGATCCGAACCATGCAGAAAAAAGTGCTTTGTCGGATTACAGGAGCAGAAAGGTATGTGCCAAATTCAGTCCTTCATCTCGACCTGGGCCTACCCACGATAGCTTAGATTAAAGATTATGTATGTAATAGAAACTAAGACACTAGAAAAATATATAGCATTCCTTGATTTCCTTATACACTCAGGATAAACCCTTGGCCTTGGTTCATTCAAGCATGCTCATGTTTGCGGATGACGTCAAGATTTGTTACTTCTATAATGAACCTTCTTTCCAACAATACATTTCTTTTTTTTAACGTTTAATATATATTTGTTGAATCTACTCTTAAATTAGAGCCTAACAACAAGTTTGAGATATTTTTCTTAATCTAGTACTTAAGATATATCCAGGGGATATTGCAGGCGGCCCTAATCATTTATTATTGGGTTGGTCTGTCATTTCTTTTAAGACGAGTTCTATTATTAGTTCGCGTAAGGGAATTGGCAAGAACATTAGGGTGTACATCCAGTTTCGCAGAATACTTTAGTTGTTGACTACCTATTTCAGATTTTACGGTAGGTATATTTAGATCATTTTGAATGTTGTCGTTCCGTATGTACCACGGAGCCCCAGTGATTGATCTTAAAATCTTCGACTGCGCCCTTTGTATAATGTCGACATTGCTGGTACTTGCATTTCCCCATAGTACGGCACCGTAAGTCCAGATGGGTTTCAGTACGGCGTTGTATAGGAGGACTTTTTACTCCAGACGTAGAGGGGACCGAGCATTGATGATCCAATGTAAGCTACTCGCTTTCATTTTAAGCTGTGACTTTTTTGCCTCGATGTGCTTGCGCCAAGTTAGTCTTCTGTCTAGGTGGATGCCAAGGTAAGTGACATCCACAGCTAGAGGAATTGGTACGTTGTTTGTTCGGCTTTATGTGGTTTTTAATAACTGCAGTGATCTCATCCGATTGGAGTTCCGAGTACTCACTATCCGTTAATGTGCTCGAAGGGGGAAGTACAAATGAGTTTGGATTGTTTGTTGGATTTGGCTGGAAAACCATTTTAAGACGTGAGGCAAATACGGAAGCCCTCTCTTCGTCACTGCGGGCCCATCCACCGGTTGGACCCCTTATTGGTGAAACTGCCTCTGTAGGAGCGCTTAAAGTTGGGTGGGCTTTCCACAGAGGATGTTTATTGCTGGATGGACTGAGCTTTTCTATGTATTTCCTTTGAGCCCAGATTTCCTCTTGTCTTAACTCCTTTGAGAGGTTGCGTCTGGCATGCCGTATGCGAAGTTTTGCTGCTGGTGATCGAGTAATCTGCCATTCTCTTCTTAGACGTCGTTTTTCCGTTACTAATTGTTCTACCCGCCGGTTCGTAGGCCTGTCAACAGGTTTAGCGTAAGTAGAGGAATGTGGAGTAGATACTCTTGCTGCAGCTCCCAGCATCGACTCAAGTGCAGAGACGCACATGTCAATGTCCTCTGCAGCGTCCAGTTTCGGCGAACTGTCAATGTGGGCACCCAACAATACATGAAATCAGATCTCGATGCATTCTGTAATTGGTGCCACGTTAATAAATTACACTTCAATGCCCAAAAGTGTTTTCTTATGATATTCTGTCGTTTGTCTTCTTTCCTAGCTCATTACTCTATTAAGTCTGATCTGTCTATCTGTTGGATTGTGGATCATCATTCAAAGACTTAAGAGTTATTTTTGACCCAAAACTTTTATTTTATTTTCATACATCTTTAAATCTTAATAGAGCATGCAGTATTTTTGGCTTCATAAAACATTGGACCAAAGACTTTGATAACCCCTACGTAACTTTGTTTTATTTATTTATTTATTTATTTATTTTAAATTTTTTATTTTGAGATATGTATATGCATATATGCATTATTTAAGTAAATACTTAAACAAACAAAAGTGATTATTTTACTATATTCTATGGACACTGTCTGTAATCGAGCTCTCTAGTCCTGATTTTAATTTTAATTTTTGTGAATTAATTAATCTTAATTTACTAAGGTTAAGTATAATCGTAACTATTTTTGCAAAGAAAACGAGAAAGGAAAAGAAAAACTTTGCTTGAGATTTAAAACTAACTATCTTAACTAAGGGGAGAAGAGAAAAAGGACGGGGGAGATTACCAACATTTGGTGGCGGTATATATGGAGAGATTTTTATCTAAAATGGATATGGTACAATCGAATCTTTTATTTTGGGGTGTTCTACTATTTCACAATTAGCCCTTCTGAAAACATGATAAATAATTGATATACACAAATTGTTTTGAATATAATTGTTTTCGTCTAGGTATAGGTATAGGTACATATTTCTGGGGGTGGAAAATCGTTGCTTAGAGTTCTAGCAAAGTAGGTGTCACTTTCGAAAAAAGGGCCTTTTATTAAGGTATTTTCCGAAATATCTAAACATCTTCTGCCATGGTTTCTTATCAAATGTATAATGTATACGTCGATTCTGCAAACTGCTACTTCGTTTGAGTAAAAGTTAATATACATAGTTGTGGGAGTTCTGTACAAGGATGTACAGGCCCTTAGTTCAATATAGGAAGAAGATATATTCCACCATATAGGACATCCATAGGTTAATATCGGCCTGAGCAGCGCTCGGTACATAATTATTTTGACTCTACTACATAGAAGCTTAGACGAGATCATTCTTTTGTGTCACTGACGTGTCTATCGAAATAAAGGAATCTATCCAATATAATTTCCAAGTACCTTACTTCGGCGCATGTTGGGATATAGGTGGGTTTGTAGTTGACTATCCTAAGCTGCCTCCAATATTTTTTGACATTGTAGTTAAATTTTTTTAATTGGAGTCTTAATAATATGCACACACACTTAGAATAGTTAATCTTTAGCTGCCAATGTTTAGCAAATCTAGCCAACGTGTTCCTTTTGTCTTGCAATTCTACATTTATCGTATTTATTGTAGAGCTGGAGTGAAGTATAACGATGTCATCAGCGTAGGCAATAATATTGTCAATCTTATTCAATAAGTCCAAGATATATACATTAAATAGTGTAGGCGCATTTACCGTACCCTGCTGCAAGCCATTATTTACAGAGAACTCTTTATCACTAAAGACCTGGTTGATGTAAACCTTGAATTTCTTATTTCTTAACATATTGTCTAGTAAAATCATTATATGAAATTTGAAACTCATGTGTGTCACTACTAAGCCTTGTATCCATACTTGATCGAATGCTTTCTCTAAGTCAATAAAACATGTTCTGGTTACAAATTTTTTATTCCAAGCCCAGGTAATTTCTGAGGTAAGCAGATTTATTGCATGGATTGTTTAGTACGCTTGCTTGAATCCGAACTGTTTATCACTGATTATATTTATGTTTATAATGACTTCAAAAATTTTACTAATGTTAGGAAGAAAACGAATGGGTCTTAAATTTTCTAGGTGGTTTTTATGCTGTTTTTTTTTTTTTTTTTGAGTGACAATTAGTTTAGCCGTTTTCCATTGATTTGGAAAATATGAGTTGTTTAACATATTATTGAATAATGTACAAAACGCAAGTTGAACTTCTTTTGACAAATTTTTTAGAACAATATTAGGGATCCCATCTAAACCTGAAGATAATTTAGCGCGCAGCTTACCAAAGATGATATCAAGCTCGATAGCCTATATAAAAAAAGAATCCGTTTGGTTCGTTTTAAGATTGTCCCCTTTTTTTAAAGGAAATCATTGTCGATTTGGCATTTACAAAAGAAGTTTTTATTTCTAAAAACTCTCGGTACGCCGCATTTTATGCAGTTTTGTAACATCTTTTGAACCAATTTTAATTTTGTTTTAAATAGTTGTAAGTCTAACTCAGAAAGATATCTTGCTTTTCTATTGCTCTTTTTAATCATAGTTAATATTTTGCTTTTTTCGAGGAGCAGTTTGCTTGTTGTTTTGGGTACCATTTTTTCAATGGCTGCATTTCGATTTCGTCGTTAGATAGATTTCTATCGTTAGGTGTCTGTATCTCTTGTTGCAGTAAAATGCTCTGAGTCATTTTAAACTTTAACCAATTAGTTTGCCGGAAATTCCAATACGTTGTTTTAGGGAATTCCCATATTTTGTATACAGACGTGCACTCCCTGTTTGAAATGGTAAACTGAACTGCTTGATGGTCGCTATCATAATCTACGCATTTTAAACAGTTAGTAGTAGGGTTGTCTAAATTAAAGAATTGTATTCTGTTATCGGCGATACATATGTCTTGCAAAGAATTTCCCTTTGGGTATGAATGATATTGTGAAGCATATAGTGTTGATCTGAAAGTTATATTGTTTTCATTTAACCATGTGAATAATGCATTGCCTCTTTGATTAGAAGAACTATCGCCCGAGTTGACATGTTTGCTAATAAGGTCGCCAGCCAGTATATAATAATGATTTAGGTTTTGAAGATAATGTGCTTCACCTCGTACTTAAATTGTTCATTATTATTACCCGATGGGTAATAGGCAGCGATAATAAACATTTGCTTATTACTAGACATAGGTATCCTAATAATAATAAGTTTCCAAAAAACTTAATTTGTCTAGTTGACTATTATGAAATTTGCTGAACTTTATGTGGTTTTTTACTGAAATGGCCGTCCCACCACCTCTGCAAGACCCAAGCTTGTCTTTTCTTATAAGTGAGTAGCCTTCGAAACTAATTTTATGTCTAGGACTTAGTTTTGTCTCATTGCCAGGTTCTTTTTCGGCTAGGAATTTGCTGAGCTCTAGACGTCTATTTAAACTAATTAAAGAATTTACGTTAAGCGTTATTATGTCTATTTCCTTATTATTTGATTTATTAACTAATGGGCTCATGTAGAATTTATGATTTTGAATGCTGTGTCCAATCTATCAGATTGTTCATTTAGTTGTTTATGCAAGTTTTAAAGTTGGTGACATAGGTTTTGAATTGAGTTAAATAATTCATTTAAGGTGTTATTTTCGTTAGTTTGAGATGCTATTAAATTATTGCTATTGTTAGTAGATCCTTTTGTTACACTATCATAACTTATGTTGGGACTAACATGTTTTGGAGATAGCGTATTACTTTTGCTTCTAAATTGCCTTTTAGTTTGAATTTTGCTTTTCAGCTCCCTGTAGCGCTCACAACCTTTATAGGATGCTGGGTGACAATGCTTTTTGCATAAGACACAGAAGAGTTTTTCTTTTTCATCTGGATTATTCCATGTTATCGAGCAGGCATCTTCATGATTTTTCACGCATATGGACACGAGGTAACAATTGGCAGCGCAATGATAAAAGCCTTGGAAGATCCTGCATTGTGGGATATCCGGTCTTCGAAGGGATTCTTATTTGACATGACGGTAAAGGCTTTCAGTTCCTTGATGGTACTTTCCGGGCTTATTTGTACCATCAATATTGGTAGCACGGAGTTTTCTTCAATGGATTTTTTAGTTTTAAATGCGGTTAGTTTTAGTATTTGTAATGCTTCTTTTTCAGATGTTTTCAATTCGGTCAGAATTATTTGTGGTTCTGTATTGCCACCCAATCCTTTCAAAAGGAAAGTTGTTCTTTTAAGGCACTTAGGTGTGTTGGTAAGGAACTGAGCTTTGGACTTTTCTAGGTGACCTATAACTTTTATGTAATCAGCTAGATTAAAGAGAAAAACTAAATGTTTATTTTTAAATTCTTTGAATTTGAACAGTAAGATTTTAAGGCCATCTCTCATTAAACTGACTATTTCATTTGCATCTATATCACAAATATTTATTTGAGGAATATCTTTGTTTTCATTTTTGACTTTGTATTATTAACATGTATTATTATTGCTCACTGTTGGGGTAGAGTGTGTTGCTGTTGAATTTGTTGTATTATTTTGTGTTCGGTGCTTCTCTTTCTTTTTTAAGACTGTTCACAAACACTTGATTTTCGAATTTTTTTATTACACTTTCTGAATAGGGAAATCCGAAGAGAAAAGAAAATAACCCAATCTTCATTCGTTGAATTCAAAATATGAACTGATTTGATTTAAAAACTCTTAAACTCTAAGACGCAACAATCGTTATTAAAAATACTTATTCTAATGCCCCCCACGTTCGGGGGTTGAAAATTGTTTATATTTCATGCTCAGCGCTGGTTACTTGATACCGCGCCGCTGTTATAATCTCAAGTGTTTTCCACAGAGTGTGGGTGCATGTTTTGTTTGGTATTAAGCAAACCTTGTCATATGAATTTTATGATTTACTTATGTTTTTGTTTCGTTTTATATATCTCATTGGTGCATCTGATTTGGTGAAGCCATCTCAGATGAACACGATGTTTATTCTTAAACATTCTGCAAAGGGCCGCCAAATGCGACGTTCTGGATTTTATTTTTATAGTTAGTTGTCTTATACAAATTATTATTAATATTATCATTAGTAAGATAACTATTGTTAAAGAAGCATGACCAGTTACATGACTGATATTTAACCTAGTCAATCTGATGTTCCTTTACCCATTGTAACTGACTTCATATTCTTACCAATTTTCCCGTATGTATTACTGCGTTGGCTTCTACTGGTTTTTATAATATTTGGCAATTTACCTAATGATTTATGTTTAGGGATATCTACCCACTCCTGATGTGTATTACTGTGCTGACTTCTAGCCTTTTTATAAGATGGAGAATTCAAAAAATAACTACCTTCACTTTTTGAATTGTTCCAATGTGATCGCTCCACTATTTTTAAATCTAGCTGATTGCCAAAATTTGATTGGTTATGCTGGTTACCATTAAATGTCCTTTTATAATCATTTTGCCATATCTGCCTTTTTGGTAGTATAGTTTTTGATCATTTTTTACCGGAATCTATTTTGATATTATTTTTTAGATAATCATTATCTAATTGATTGCCATTGCCTTTTTAATATTCTTATTTTGTACTGGCTCTGGGATATATACTTTTTGTTCCCCAACTTTCACTTTACCTCCAATGTGAGGTCCTGCCGGGGGCCATAAATTTATTTTTTGAGTTTTGCTGTTGCTTTTCTTTCGAATTGTGTTGTTTTTATTTTGAAATTTACCTTTCCTTTCCCAACGTTGTTCAAAACCTGTGACATCTATTGTTGTTGCCACTACAGATTTATTCTGATTTGATTTGGTGCATCCCGAGAGGATCCAACCATATTGAGTGTTTTGGCCCAGCAGGCCATCAATCTTTGTAATTCCCCTTTTTAAAATTTGGGTATATACGTTCACTCCCATTGTTATATCAATCCTACCAGGTTTATTCAAGGTAGGATCAGCTAGCACGTAAGTTTGCCATTTTGACATATCCACGTTTGCAATTTCTAATGGAAGAGCTTTCATTAACTTTGGCAACACAATTGCCTCAACTTTTAGATGTCCTTTCCAAGGATTCCGCGTCTTTACATCTATTTTTACCTTATATTTTGATTTATTAGATTTTATTGAGGACACGCCACTTATTTCTGTATATTGTTTAATTTTAGGTAGTTTTAATATTTGAGCGGCCTCTTCAGACAAAATGGTGCTCTGTGAACCACAAACAATAAGGGCTCTTAGAGTCTTATATCCTCCATTTACATTTCTTACTTGTATTACAGCTGTGGCCAACAGTGTTGGTTGTGCCGTTACACAAGTATTAACTCCCTCCTGTTTTTCTTCAAAATGGAGCAAGGTATGGTGTTCCTTACTGCACAATGAACAGACCATTTCATTAGTGCATACCTTATTGCTTGAATGGTTCAAGCATCTTATGCATAGCTGCACTTTTTTGGCTAATTCATACCTTCCAGTAGGTGTCAATCCTTTAAACTTATAGCACTTATACGCTTTGTGCCCGGCAATTTTGCAAATCGGACATTTATCTTCGACTTCCGCATAATTTAAAACAGTTTATAGCGGTTTTTTCTCTTCTTTGCTCATGGCACTTAGCGAGCAATATCTTTGCTCCAAGTATTCCATGACATTGGATAGCATTTGAATTTGCCTGGTTTTTCTAATCTGACTCTCATACAAATGTAGAGCCTCTCTGTCAAATTTCCTTAGTAGGAGTTCTGCGAATATTACGTCAACTTCATCGGACAAATTTGCTTTTATTTTAATTAAGTAAACTGACTCATTAACTATGTCAATCACTCCCTTTACATTTTTTGCGGATTCATTGTTGATCATCGGTAAATCAACGATCCGACTTAATTGTTCGGAAAATACCCTCCGATTATTTTCATATCGCTTGTTTAATAAATCCCAAGCGGCACTATAATTGACAGCTGAACCTGACAATAGATGGGCTACCATGCTCTTTGCTTCGCCCTTAAACGCGGATTTTAAATAATTGAATTTAAGAGTAAGACTTAGATCCTCTCTTTTTTTCAATCAGTTCCGCAAAGAATTCTACAAACAGGTCCCATTCTCTAGGTTCCCCAGAAAATGTGGGTACCTGTATTTTCGGCAACACCGGTAGTTCAGCTCTTACGGTTACATTTTCATCTATCAAAATTTTCTGATCGTTTATTTTCTCTTCTAGTGCTGACAAGATATTTTGAACGTCGAACTCTAGTTCTTCTATGACTTCTTTAAACGTTTCATTACATATAAGTTCATCTGTATAAGCTTGGCACATCTGTATTTTCTTGAACAAGAATTCTATTTTTTTAGTATACATTTCGCCTGTTCTATTGTCTATCATACGTAAATCTTTGCTCACCATGTCCAAATATTGCTGGAGCTGACGGACCTTTCCTTGAAATTTTTCCTGGCTAACATTAGCGTTTTCATTGCGGGAGGTCGCATTCCCGCGCGACTCTCCTTTGCTATCCTCAAAAATTTCTGACCTATCTGCTTCTGTTTCAACTAACACCGACTTACTAGTGCCTGGTTTTTCTGACTCTCCTGCAGCTATTATTTTGCCAAGTATCTTTAACATCTCTTTATGTACTTTATCTCTGTAGTACTGATGATCGAAAACCCCCTGCTGGAACAATTTCTCATGGTTAGGCATCCATCGGCTACTAATAACTTTTACTTCCTCAATCTCCTTGTTAGTAATGTTTCTGGGATCTAGTGCTTCCAACTGCCTTAACCTGGTATGCAACTCTACCTGCTTCTCTAACAATTTTGCAGTCTTATTAGTGACCATTTTATCTTGTGCGAATATTAGGATATCGAATATAAAAATATAATAATAAAAATAGATAGATGTACCTATAACTATCTTAATTTATATCTTATCTGATGATCCTGTTGACACCCTTCGCCACTGTTTTCCGCCAAGTGGAGTTTGCCAAGTATGTTTTCCGATAGTCTGCTGCTGCTTGTCCAGGGCCTATGCGCTCAGGCGGTACCGGTGCCGGTCATCGCACCAGATTTTCTCCTCTTCTTTGAAACTATTTTGTTGCTTTGCTGCTGTTTATAGTTGCCGACGTGCAACTATATATATACTTTTGACTTTTTTTTCTTTTCGATATAAGGGCTTCGAATACGCCACGCACCAATTCTGTAATTATTTTTTTACCGCCGCCGAAATTATTGCAGTTGCTCGACTAGCCAAACTGCCTTATTTAACTCGGTCGCACGCACTTTTTATATATTAAGCAATATTTTGCTTTTTGTTTTTATACTCTGTCTCTTACCACTGGTGGGGGAAAACAAGAGTTATTTTATTTTTGCTACCTTTAGCTGATCTTAGCATTTACACTTGCATAAGAATTCAGACTTACAGGCGCTGATTTACCCTCTGAGTCTCTTACCACTGGTGGGGGAAAACTACAGAGTTCCTTTTTTCGAAGGACCAAAATGAATCCGGCTCGAAGGACCAAAATGAATAGGGAAATCCGAAGAGAAAAGAAAATAACCCAATCTTCATTCGTTGAATTCAAAATATGAACTGATTTGATTTAAAAACTCTTAAACTCTAAGACGCAACAATCGTTATTAAAAATACTTATTCTAATGCCCCCCACGTTCGGGGGTTGAAAATTGATTATATTTCATGCTCAGCGCTGGTTACTTGATACCGCGCCGCTGTTATAATCTCAAGTGTTTTCCACAGAGTGTGGATGCATGTTTTGTTTGGTATTAAGCAATAATTGTCATATGAATTTTATGATTTACTTATGTTTTTGTTTCGTTTTATATATCTCATTGGTGCATCTGATTTGGTGAAGCCATCTCAGATGAAAAAGATGTTTATTCTAAAACACTTTCGTCGCACTCTTCGTCTGCAGTGTCCAGAATAGAGTAATAGTTGTTTTTGTGATGCTTTGCCATTGTGGTGGGCTGATCGTTTTCGTTTTACGTTGGTCTTTATTTCACATAGCTCATGCATTGTATTAATCGACACCCTCTGCAGACTGTGATTTATGTTTATATTCACTTTCAGGAAAGAGTATTACCGGGAATTGTCAATATATTAACAACGAAGAAAAAAAACTCTTTTTAACTCTAAAGGGCTAACAAGAAAGATACGACACAGAGATCAGACATATAAAGGCACGGGAGAGAAAAAAGGCTTAACAGTGAGGTAAGCAGTTGCCTTTGTGCCACTCCAGAACCGGCGAAACTGCTCACATCCTCCCACCCACTCCACCAGATTCTTAACTCCTATTGCACCACTAGCGTGAGCACTCTCCTGCTGTCATCGAACCGCCAGCACTCAAAGAGGCTGTGTTGGGCATCTTCCACAATGTCTTCGGGGCAGACCGGGCAGTATTGACAGTTATCATGCCCAAAACGAAACAAATATTGCCAAAAGCATCCATGGCTGCTAAAGAACTGGGTCAGGTAAAAGTTAACCGTTCCATGCTTGGACAGCGACACTTCTTAACGCTCGGGATTAGCCTGTGGCAGATGGACCGCCCTCTTCCGACGCATCCCATCTAGCCTGCCACAAAGCGATGCTTTCGTCTCTCGCTTCTATTCCCGCTCGACGCCTCGCCATGTGCGGTAGCTGAAATTGTTTTCATCTCATCTGCCTGAAGATGTAAAGGTTACATTCCACCGATCACCAGAGCTGCTTCGTCAGACACCGTACGAAGTCCCGAGCAGTTTCTCAGCGCGCTTAGCCTTTGCGACGATCGGATCCCTCTGCTGTACCTATCAACACTCAAAGCACCCCCTTAAATTAGGGCTGCATATAATATGATCGATCTGCATACAGACATTAGAAGCCCTCTGGACTCCTGCTTGGGACCCCTCGTGTTTGTCATGATCCTTCTCGTCGACCTACGCCACGTACTCCCTGAAACTGAAGCGGATATCGATCCAGACTCCGAGGTAGCGAATAGCTCGCCTCTATTGCACCGCTTTGCCGTCAGCGGTGATTGTAGCCGCCTCTAAAATTGTCCGGGGGTTAATCAGGACAGCTTCTGTTTTCTGTGCTGCAAGACCAAGGCCCACAGAGTTCAATCAGCGTATGATGGTCGCTAGGGCGAAATTCGCATCCTCTTCAAGGGCCACATCGTCAGCCTTCCCTACTAGTTGGCAGCTTGCAGGTACAGTCAGGATAACGACGCTACATGACGTTTCATAGCTTGGGCCTAGGACAGAGCCTTGTGGCTTCACATTACGTGTTTTATAGTCCGTTCTATTTTTTTCACTTCCAGAGAGACAACATGACAGTATTTCTTCGTACCGCCTTTCCATCTCGATCCCTTAATTGCCTGTGAGGCCGGGTTCACTACCTTGGATATTGCGTTCTCTGTTGGTCAAGGCCTTCCGGAAACCAAATTGGTTCGGTGAGAGTCCACCACTATCATTGATTGCCTGCTGCAACCTTGGGCATACTATTTCCTTTAGCACCTTTACCATTGTGTCGATCACGCATACCGGCCTGCAGGCAGACACTTCGGTTAGAGTCTTTCCAGGCTTCGGGAAAATCACCAGTTTTTGGATTTTCCACCTGTCAGGGAAGAAGCCCTCTCGAAGACCCTAGAATTAGACTTTAGCAAACAAATTCTACAACGAGAGGAACAGTGCTGCTTACGCGACGACTCTTGATCTCTCCGCCACTTCAGAAGTCAGCATGGTGCTAAGTGCTTTCGAAGAAATTAAATATTGCTCAGCTGTCTTTTTAAACGTAAAAAAAACTTTGACCAAGTATGGCACTCTAGACTACTTCAAAAAATACGATCCACCACGCTTTTATGTTCCTTTGAGAAAGAAAATTTAATGTAGTTATTATAGACGCATTCTCATCTTTAAAACCCATCAGGAGATCCACCTTTGTGGATGCGTACTCGTACCGCCAGCGATGCAACATATTTGGGTGTCACAATAGACAGAAGATTTAATTGGAAAAATCATGTTCAAAAAACATGATGTACCAGAAAACTTTAAATGCTGGACAGGGGGTTGAGCACGTTGTCCCTCGCAAACTAGTAAAAATTTACACGGCGATAGTGGTACCAACATTCACATATGCCCCTCCCATTTGGGGCTCTGCAGCTACATCTACTGTAGGAAAAGGTCCGAGCCATGCACAACAAAGTGCTTCGTCGCATTACAGGAGCAGAATGGTAAGTGACAAATTTAGTCCTTCACCTCGACCTGGGCCTACCCACGATAGCTGAACTAATAGGCCAATACACGCACCCGCTATAGAGACCGCCTCGAAGCTCATCCGAGTCAATAAGCTTTGAGATCGTACATAGTCTAAAAGTCACTTAATTAAATATATAGCGATAACGGGTCCGATTTTCAAGGGACCTACGCCTTTCTCAGAAACAAAATTGTAGTGTAAGATGCGAAGGTGTGTAGTACCCCTTCAGTATCAAATTGTCGCGGCCGACAATGTCACCGCATTGTCCAAGCCACCGACGTCGGCATTCTGCTTGTGTTTTTATGCTAGGGTTAGCCGATTGCACCCGAACGAATTAATTTAGTTATCAAAACCCAATCGGCTGCCGAAAAAAATTAATATTTCTCATTTGAGGCTGTGTTGTTTTTTATTTTCTTTTGAATTTCTGTTTGCGTGGCTTTGTACTTGTCGTTTTTCTGAGCAAGCAGTGAAAATATAATCTATTAGCGTTTGCTAATTGACTTTAGATACAAATAAAGGTAAGTGCTATTTATATATTATTTATAATATACACAAATAGTGAATAGTAATTTTGTTGGCAAATTGTTTTTTTTACTTTCAACACTATTTAACACTATGTGTTGTTATTGTTTAATAAATAAGCAAAAATTAATAGCATTATTTATAATTGAGTGCAAATCAATAGAGTGAGAAAATAAGTGCTAAAATTTGCGAACAGAGAGTAAAAGGAAAACAAAGCATTTTGCCAACAAAATTAAATGCGAGTTCGTAATTTTTTTTATTTTGTAACAATTTAATTTTTTTTCTCAAAAAAAAAAAATCATTGGCAATTGATAATTGATTTGAAAAACAGCATTACGTCGGAAATTCAAAAAATCCATGTAAGTATACAGCTGTTATATGAAAAGCTCAAAATGTTAATTCTTTTTTATATTTGCAGACCTCTTAAGTGGTTGGAGACAACTGTCATTTGTAAAGGGATAAGAAAAAGCAAAAGTTGAGCCTTAGAACCAGTCTAAAGGTTTCAGTTCAAAACACCTACACAATAAAACAAAAGTGTGCACTTAAATATTAATGTATATGCATACATTAATCTAATTTTCACATAAATATACATCCATGTATTTTTTTTTTCTTATATTCATTTATTTATTTATCAATATATTAACAAATAAGAAAAAAAGAGTTAAAGGGCTAACAAGAAAGATACGACACAGAGATCAGTTATATAAAGGCACGGGAGAGAATAACAGCTTAACAGTGAGGTAGGTTTTGAAAAAAAAAAAGGAAAAGTGAAGTAAAGTAAACTTTCACTCGTTGCAGAGGACGGACGTGTTTTTTTTTGCGCTTATCAACTTTTATTTTTTTCTCGCGATTAATTTCTTTTCTATAACTTAAATTCATTATCAGCTAATATTTCCGAATTTTATTTTCATTTCGCGAATTCTTGCTATCGCTTTTGTGTATTTGTTTAAATTTAAATAAAATCAAAACTTACAGCAATACTTGCGTTAGCGGTGTTGTTGTTTTGTTTATCTCTTTTTGCTTTTGTGTCTTTACCGTTTTAACTAACTCTCGCGCTCTTGCGTACAAATTGTTGTGTTTTTGTTTTTGTGTATTTTTGAAATTTCTATTCTTTAGTTGTGAAGGCTTACTCTGCACATTAACACTTGTGTCAGAACTGGTCAGTATATTCTTATACACAGATTTTTAACCTTTAGAATTTTTATTTTTTTTATTTTTTTGTTTTTCCTTTTTTAATTAAATTAAACTTTTGGATAAAATGGTTATCTGCTCAAAAAATAATTGCATAGTTGCCACTAATGCGGTTGACTCCCATGATTATATTCTTTGTTGGTTGTGTGACAATGCGGCTCACGTTAAGTGTGCAGGTTACACAGGCAGAATCAAGGAGTCTATTGCTAAAGGCGGTGGCTTAAAATATGGATGTGATGCTTGCCGGGAGGTCGAGAATGAGATGCGCTCTTTCATGAGGCGCACTAGAGATAGTTTTGACACTTTAAGGGCAGGTTTTAATAAACTCCAAGCGGAGTTTACTGCGGTGGAGACTCAGTTCAGGAGTTTATCGCTTATGAATGAGTCTCCGAAAGGACCAGTCTTTGGGGTGTTTCAGTATCTGTAGATCCGCCAGCGTCTCTTATCATCCCCGACCAGTCTCATGCACCGTCCACTCCTAATGTACAGCAATTGATATCGTTTAAGAGCCCGGTTGTGAATGCTATTAGTAAGGAATTACCGGTATCACCTGGAAATGATCTCTTTAAAACGATGCCTATTGCAGTGTCCGATGTGTCCGGGCAATTACCCATTCCAATGGAAATTGCCGATAGTTCTAAAAGTATCGAGGGCCCCGTAAACAAGTTGACTGCTGCAGTGGGTGACTCGTCCAACGTTAGTGCTACGGCTGACGCTTCGGAAACGCGGCCCCTCCATGGCATACCACCAAAGAAACATATATTTGTTTCTAGGCTAGACCCTGTTGTCACATCTGATGATGTAATAGCCTATATTCGGAAGAAAGTTAACGTCTCGAATATTGCGGTGGAGAAGTTTAAATTTTCTTATTCTCGGGACATTTCGTCCTTTAAAATTAGTGTTTCTGCTAATATCTTCGACACTATATGTCGAGAAGATTTTTGGCCGAAACATATAATAGTTAAGGAATATACTGTAAAAAAGAGAAATCGCTTGCAACAACAACAACTAATACTATTCCTGCCACATCAGCATCTGCTGGTGTGTCAAAAAACTAGCTTCGTCCCTTAACCTGGGTTACCAGAATGTTAGAGGACTGAAATCCAAATTTTCTAATCTCTATGTAGATAGTCTTTCTTTTGAACATAACATTCTAGCTTTTACAGAGACGTGGCTAAAACCTGATATTGCTGATGCATCGGTATTTTCCACAAACTTTTCTATATTCAGACGTGACTGGATTTCTCGCATAGGCGGTGGCGTTCTGATAGCTGTTGATGCTGTTTTTTCATCTGAAATGATTCAATTTCTAGTACCCAAGAGATTGAGTTTGTCGGTGTTAAAGTCAATTTTAAATCTTTTATTACTTGTTGCTATATTTCACCATTGTCAGACATGGTGGTGTATTTAAATCATTTACAGGCAATTCAGTTTGTCTCCTCTTTAGTTTCCAGTCAAGACATGCTCATAGTTGTTGGTGATTTTAATTTACCCGCTTTAGCATTTTCACTAACAGATGAATCTACCATGTTGCTGCCCTCTTTGTCACATGACTTTATTGACGGCCTTCTAGGCTTATCTTTATCCCAAGTCAATCCTGTCTTAAATTCTAATGGAAAATCGTTAGATCTTATTTTTGTATTGGATTCTTCCTATTGTGAGGTTTCTAGGATCGAACCATTTGTTCTTCCAGAAGACAAGTTTCATCCTACATTAAATTTAAAAATTGATCTGCCCTTGCTTTCACCATTACTTGGTTCAAATGAGTTACCTCTAACTAGGTGCTTTCGTAAGACTGACTTTGCCAGTCTTAATGAAAATATTACTACTACCGATTGGTCTTATCTGTACAATTGTAGAGATATGAACTCAGCTGTTCGATATTTCTGTGATACTCTGAATTCACTCTTTGATATTTGTGTGCCTCTTGGTAGGCTGGAGCGGCTTAACAAACCTCCCTGGTTCTCTCGTGAGTTATCCAATTTGAAAAATGTGAAGACACGATATTATAAGAAGTTTCAAAAAACACGTCGTTCATCAGATTATGCTCTGTATACAGTCGCTCGTTCAAAATTCATGATGCTTAATACACAATGCTATAAGAATTATCTTCAGCGGTGTAAGCTTCAGTTTTCTTCTGACCCTAAACAATTTTATAATTTTGTCAATTCTAAACGTAAGACCTCCGTGCACCCAACTTTTTTGTCTTTACAAAATAAAAAAGCGAGCACTGATCAGGCAATTGCCGATATGTTTGCGAGTTTTTTCAAAACAACTTATTCCTCAACGGAATATCGAGCAAGTCCGTATCCTTATCATTTAAAAAAGGCTAATTGCATTTTCAATCCAGTGTTTGATGAAAGTTCTATTCTTAGCGAACTTAAATTAGTTAAACCTGTTTATTCTCCGGGGCCAGATGGTCTTCCGGGATGTGTACTCAGGTTCTGTGCAAACGCATTATGTAAACCCATCTTAAAATTGTTTCTATTGTCTGTCGAATCTTCCTCTTTTCCATCTATTTGGAAGGAGTCGTATATCATACCTCTGCAAAAAAATGGCAAAAAATCCGAAGCCTCTAACTATAGAGGTATCACAAAATTGTCCGCTATTCCGAAAGCTTTTGAGAAAATTATAACTTCTCAATTGCAACATTTTTGCAGCTCTATTATTTCGCCATCCCAACATGGGTTTGTCAAACGTAGATCTACAACCACTAACCTTTTAGAATTTACATCAATAATTATCAAGGGGTTCAAAAATGGTAAGCAAACTGATGTCATATACACTGACTTCAGCAAAGCCTTTGATTCCGTTAAACATACCCTATTACTTTCTAAGCTGAGCGACATTGGGTTTCCACCCCTTTTCCTCTCTTGGGTTCGAGAATATTTAACAAATAGAAAACAAAAGGTACTTTTTAAGTCTTCTTTTAACGATTCCATTCCTGTGACATCTGGTGTACCTCAAGGTAGTCATCTTGGCCCTCTGCTTTTCACACTATTCATTAACGATCTTCCATCAGTCATTGTTCATTCGCGTGTGCTTATGTATGCTGACGATGTCAAGCTTTGTCTTACTCATAAAGATACAGATTCATTTAGTCGGCTACAAGCTGATCTTAAAATCTTTCAATCCTGGTGCCAGTTTAATCTACTAAATCTTAACACTACCAAATGTAAGGTAATGACTTTTTTTCGTAACTCTCCTTAACTGGTCACTTATTTTCTAAACAATAGTCCTTTAGAAAGTCTAAATAATATGAATGAATTGGGCGTACTTATGGACCATAAGTTAAATTTTAACACCCATATTTCCACCACGGTCGCAAAGGCCATGAGTGTCCTGGGTTTCATTAAAAGATGGTCAAAAGAATTTGATGACCCCTATACAACTAAAGTTCTTTTTTTTCGCTTGTCCGTCCTATTTTAGAGTATGGATCTTGCATTTGGTCACCTCAATATGAGTCGCACCAGATTAGACTTGAATCCGTTCAAAAGCAGTTCTTGCTATTTGATCTTCGTGGCTTAAGCTGGGATCGCAATGTCAATTCGCCTTCGTATTCTAGTAGACTTCTCTTGATGTCCTTCCCTAACTAACCGTAGAATTATGCTTGGTGTTATTTTTATGCACAAGCTCCTAATTGGTGATATCGACTCGCCTGAGTTATTAGCCCAGGTAAATCTGTCGGTACCATGTAGACGGAGTAGACATCCTTTAATACCTTTATCCCTTAGTCGTTGTTCGTCTATCTATGCACTCTGCTCTGATCACAACCTTCTATTCCCTGTAATCAGCTCAGAGCTTTCTATTAATATGATTAAAACTTCTATCCTATCCCATTTAGTTAATAGATAGCTATTATATTTTTTATTTACTTGTTTTTCTGTTTTTTCTATTGTGTATTTGTCCACGCGATTCGTGCCGTGCGTTATACGGCTGCACCCCTCGGTCGGTCGGGTGGGAGGTGGGCAGTTATCTGCTTGGGCTCGCGCGTAACAGGCTTTGTCCTTGAACGTACTGCGCATAGTATCGTCAACGTCCGCTAAAAAACGGTATTTCCTCCAGGGAATTGCGTCGCAGGTTAACAGTTGCCTTTGTGCCACTCCAGATGTAGCTCTGCCACGCTCCGCTATACGCAGATTACAGAAGCGGTGAAACTGCTCACAGCCTCCCACATGCTCGGGTTCACCATCATTAGCTTCACCAGTTTTTTAACTCCTATTGCAGTACCCACCACTAGCTTGACCACTCTCCTGCTGTCATCGAAACGCCAGCACTCAAAGAGGATGTATTGTGCATCTTCCACAATGTCTTCTGGGCAGATCGGGCAGTATTGACAGTTATCATGCCCAAAACGACAAAAGCATCCATGGCTGCTAAAGAACTGGGTCAGGTAAAAGTTAACCGTTCCATGCTTGGACAGCGACACTTCTTAACGCTTGGGATTAGCCTGTGGCAGATGGACCGCCCTCGTCCGACGCATCCCATCTAGCCTGCCACAAAGCGATGCTTGCGTCTCTCCCTTCTCCCTGAAATTGTTTTCATCTCATCTGCCTGAAGATGTAAAGGTTACATTCCACCGATCACCAGAGCTGCTTCGTCAGAAACCGTACGAAATCAAGAGCAGTTTCTCAGCGCGCTTAGCCTTTGCGACGATCGGATCCCTCTGCTGTACCTATCAACACTCAAAGCACCCCCTTAAATTGGGGCTACATATAATATGATCGATCTGCATACAGACATTAGAAGCCCTCTGGACTCCTGCTTGGGACCCCTCGTGTTTGTCATGATCCTTCTCGTTGACTTACGCCAAGTACTCCCTGAAACTGAAGCGGATATCGATCCAGTGTAAGATGATTGTCCCGATTTGTATAGTAACAGATTTAACACACCAATAGGTCTTGTTAGTTTGAGCTCAGTTTATTCAATGATTCTTAATTCTAGAACAATTGTCAACTATAGCTAAGACCGCGTAGCTGCGCTGCCAGTAATGCAGGTTAACTTTTACCTTATGTATAAACATATTTATGTATAAATGTATAAATGTTTACAAAAAAGTAATGTATGTGGGTGCTTATGTTACTAAAGAGGCAATACACTTGAATGTTGCGCACATAAATATTGTAACAAAGTTCTACAATATGTTTGTAATATTATAAATATGATACTTCAAAACATGCTACACAACACTCCTAGGTAGCGAATAGCTCACCTCGATTGCACCGCTTTGCCGTCAGCGGTGATTGTAGCCGCCTCTAAAATTGTTCGGCTGTTAATCAGGACAGCTTCTGTTTTCTGTGCTGCCAGACCAAGGCCCAAAGCTGCTTACGCGACGACTCTCGATCTCTCCGCCGCTTCAAGAGTCAGCATGGTGCTAAGTGCTTTCGAAGAAATTAAATATTGCTCAGCTGTCTTTTTAAACGTTAAAAAAGCCTTTGACCGAGTATGGCACTCTGGACTACTTCAAGAAATACGATCCACCACCCTTTTATGATCCTTTGAGAAAGAAAATTTAATGTAGTTATTAGAGACGCATTCTCATCTTTAAAACCCATCAGGAGATCCACCTTTGTGGATGCGTACTCGTACTGCCAGCAATGCCACTTATTTGGGTATCACGATAGACAGAAGATTTAATTGGAAAAATCATGTTCAAAAAACAATAAGCAAATGTACCAGAAAACTTGAAATGCTCGCAAAAAAGTAAAAATTTACACGGCGATAGTGGTACCAACATTCACATATGCCCTTCCTATTTGGGGCTCTGCAGCTACATCTACTGTAAAAAAAGTCCGAACCATGCAGAACAAAGTGCTTCATCGCATTACAGGAGCAGTATGTGCCAAATTCAGTCCTTCACCTCGACCTGGGCCTACCCACTATAGCTGAACTAATAGGCCGATACACGCACCCGCTATAGAGACCGCCTCGAAGCTCATCCGAATACCTTTACCAATGATATGGCCGTCAGCACCTCCAGGCGTAGGCTAAAGCATCTGCATCCTTTGGACAGATGACCAACACTGATTGCTCGATAACAATCGACGGAATTTATGAACCTAAAATTCGATATAAAATCTGTCTGAGGCTGGGACAACACAAATAAAATATTAACATTACATAAAAAAAGGTCTATGTAAGCCAAGCTAATGATCTAAATAAGATCTAACAAAATATATATGCACATAAGCAATTATAGTAACAATATTTTTTAAAAGTAAAAAGTAACCACAATAAATAAAAAAAAAAAAGGAAAATACAGAAAAAAGATTAAAGCGAATATTTTTTTACATCTGAAAATATGACCACACTTGATAGGTATTTTGACAAAATAAATGACGGGCACCCGATCACAGTCCAGGTCTTAAAGCCACTCACCTCATTTAACCTGGTGTAAATAAGGTTAGCGTACATGGATATAACGGGAGAAGATTTCCCAGTTCAAGGAAGCACTAGGGTACAAATGAGCTTCATCCTCACATTACCATATGTACGTTGTTTCTACCTATTGGGATAATAAAAAAAAACAGGAATGAATAAGAAAACTCGTTACATCCATAATAATCAGTGTAATATACTCAGCCAGCTAGTGTAGATTATGTATGTAATAAAAACTATGAGACTAGAAAAATATATAGCATTCCTTGATTTCCTGATATACTCACTGTTTGCGGATGACGTCTAGATTTGTTACTCCTATAATGAACCTTTTTTCCAACAATATATGCATTCAGATCTCGATGCATTCTGTAATTGGTGTCACGTTAATAAATTACACCTTAATTCAGTCATTTCCTTTCCTAGCTCATTACGCTATTAAGTCTGATCTGTCTATCTGTTGGATTGTGGATCATCATTCAAAGACTTTGGCATTATTTTTGACCTAAAACTTTCATTTTATTTTCATATATCTTTAAATCTTAATAGAACATGCAGTCTTTTTGGCTTTATAAAACATTGGGCCAAAGAATTTAATGACCCCTATGTAACTTTGTTTTATATACTTCGTTAGTTCCCCTACTCTAGAATATTGCTCGCCAGTGTGGAACTGATGTTCACCAGCGTAGTAATGAATCGGTACAGAAGAAATCCCTTAAGTTCGCGTTACGCGGTCTTAAAGGATGCGTCTTAAGAACTAATTTATCATCATTCATACAATTAAGTTTACAGGTTGGTTAGAAAGCTTTTGATGTTTACAATTATGTTGAAAGTTCGGTTAGAAAGCTTTTTATGTTAGTAGTGGGAGCTTTTGATCGGATGATATGTTGATCTGGAATTTGATTGACTTATTGATTTCGCCTACTAAGCGTTCTCACGCTTGGAAGATTTTTTGGGGACAGAAGTGTTTATAATGTTGCGTTCTCTCGCTGGAAGATTTTTTGGGGACAGATTTGTTTATAAAGTTTTGTTTAGTCTCGGTTGCAGTAAACATCCGTTTTGTAGACTAATGTGGGTGGATGGAGAGGCGGATATATTACTTCCTTAACACGTAGAAAATAGCCTGTGCTCAGGCGGGAAATACAGGGTATAGACTTGGAAGTGCTTGCGGTGCTGCAAGTGAGATTTCTTGGGATGGTGACAGTTCATGCAAAACGGGATTGTTAAAAGCTGATTCACTTGGTTGTACAAAAGTTTCATTCTTAATTTGTGTAATAATTATTTTTGTTGATATTCACTTAAATTTATATATAAGATATAGGGTTAAACTTATTAGTGTAATTACAAATGTTGTTGTAGAAATTATGTTGAAAATTTTGTTATAAGCAGTTTTTTCAGAAATGATTTGTTTACTTTGGATATAAGAGATTGGTTCTAGTTTTGTTACATTGTTGGTTACTTAAATGTTTTGGGTATAATCTTGTAATGTGTTTACTATTGATATTTCATTTAACTGCATAATACAGTCGTATATTTTTATTATCATATTTCCTTCTATGAATATTTTGTTCTGGTTACAGTTTTGTTTTAAATTTGTCTAGGGCAAGTTCCAAGTTAAGATAATATTGGGTTCAACATAACTAATTAGATTTGTCTTAAATATTTTTGTGTATTTGCATTCTGCTGGTTTTTTTGTAATAATGCCAATTATACATTCATTTATTTCTTGTTTTTTGGTTGATTTTGTATAAATTTTATTGTCTTGAATATAGTAAGTTTCTTGAATATTTTCTGTCAAGGTGTTAATATTTTCGTCTCGATAGGCTATAATTTTAAATAGTGATGTTTTAGATATTTTTCTAGGTATATGTGCAATTATGAATATTTCATTCGTGTCTGATTTTAACCAAGTAGATGTTTTTATGTTTAAAAGTTTTTCTGTATTTATGTTAAATATATCTTGATGATTTAAAAGTTTTGGATTAAATATTCCTAATCTTGTCAACTGCATTCCTAGTTCTATGTCTTCTATGTATTCTGTAAGTCTCTAGTTGAACATTAGTAGATTTAATTTTTTGTCTGCATCCAGTTCTATATTTTTGTTGACTGCTTCGACACTATGATTAAGTTCATTATTTTAGGCGCTATTTGCTGATAGTCTATCAATTTTTTGTTCAAGCCATTTTGATCTAAAGTGCCGAAAAGATATTTATGTGCTGTACCTATTATGTTAATAAGTCCTCGCTTATTTCTCTTTATTATTTTTATGCCGTTCATTTCGCGATTTAATTTTTCAACTAAATAGTGAATGTGGACCTTGTTCTTATATGGTTCTGACTGCTCTACCAGGTTGTTGTAAGTGTTTTGTAAGTTGGTTAAATTTACAGTTAGGTAATGATATTCAAAATCTGAGGGTAAATCCATGGTTCCTGTTTTGAATACATGATATCCATTAGGTGCCCTTATGGGATTAATTTCAATACTTTGATTATACGTTGAGTGTACCATTGATAAGAGTAGAAATAGTAATGTTGGAATTTCTGAAATTAATTAGTATATTTACTTTGATGAGTTTTCTTTTTCTTCTTGAATTTTGATTTGTAGTGTGTTGTCTACCTCGGTTTGGTTCAATATAATGTCTGTCGTCAACTTGGGTAATTTCTCCTGTTTTCTTAAAGGGTGTTGTCGTTTTTGATCTAACTAAGGGGGCTTGTTTATATTTTGTATTTATTTCAAAATCGTGCCTAATTTCATTTAGTTTATCAATTTGTTTCACTTTATTTGCTTGCGTATTATAAAGAGGTGTGCCTGCATAAAATAAAGATATCCGCTGGTGTTTTGTTTGTCGTTAGATGTTTAGTCTTATGGTTATATGTGTAAAGGATAGTTTCAAATTTAGTTTGTTTGTCTTCTATGCTAGATTCTGCATTAATAATTCTTAGTTTTTCGTTTACGGTTCTGTGGAATCTTTCCACATCTGAAACGCCATTTTTGCTCGATGTTATACGTATATTAACGTTTTCTGATTGTAGCCAATTTTGAAGTACTATACAAATAAAAGTTGAGTCCTTATTTGCATTGATTTCTAAGAGTTTACCCATATCGTTAAAGATTTTTATGATTGCCCTCTTTGTTTCAAGCCAATCTCGACTTTTAACTTTTGTCGTTGGTTGTCGATTAAATAGAAATCCATCACGTATTTTGCTCTAGTATTGAATATCCCTGGGGTGGTTTCAAAGGTTAATTTAGTATTTCGATTTTCTGATTTCGATAAATTGCATATATGGCATTCATTAATGAAGTTTTGAATTAGTTTTTGATAGTCCGGATAATAGTATTTCTCTTTAAACCAGTTTTGAGTTTTAGTGATACCTGGATGAAGTAGTGATTTAGTATAATTTCTTTGAATTCTGTGGGAATGTCTTTTAATTTGTAAGTGGTTCTTACAGTTTTTGTTTGGCTGTCCAGGCTAATTATTTGAAGATAAGCTTCTTGGAGTGTTTGAAAATCTAAGTCGTTTTCGATGTAAAGTGCATTATTTTTTGAGCATAAATATTTTTTAATAATTTTTTTAGCAAACTGATTGGTCATTTCTACATATGATATTTCTATCTTAGTTTTGTGAAAATAGTGAGTAACGTTGATTTTATTTTCATTGCATTTAGTGAATTCTATTTGACGGTTGTAGAAATTTAGAGGTTTTTTTTGAAATGGCTATTAGGTTTTAATTATCTTCTTGAGCACTATGTTCTGTGGCTCTAGAGCTACTTGTTTCTTCACCTAAAAGATTTTGATCTAGTTTTATTCTAGAAAGGGCGTCTGCCACGTAATTCTCTTTTCCTGGTAAGTATTTTATTTTATAATCGAATTCGTTCAATTTTATCTTCCATCTCTGTAATTTCATGTTAGGTTCTTTAATATTTTCCAACCATAAAAGGGGTTTATGATCACTTATGATTTCAAAATGTCTGCCGAAGAGGTATGGTCTAAAATATTTGGTTGGTCATACGATAGATAGTAGTTTTTTTCTATGGCTGAATAATTAACTTCATGTTCATTGAGTGTTCTACAGGCATAAGAAATAGGTCTATGGTTCTGTAAGATGAACGCACCTACAGAAAGAATGGTTTTTTGAAATCGGGATATGCAAGTATGGGATCGTTCATAAGGAGACATTTTAATTTTTCAAAGGATGAAATATAATGTGTGTCGTTTATGTTAATTTTAGCTGCTTTCTTTAATCCAAGAGTTAAAGGTTTTGCAATATGAGCAAACTTTGGTATGAATTTCTGGAAGAATCCGCATAATGCTAGGAATGATTTTATTTCTTTTAAGGTTTTAGTAATCGGAAATTTTTGAATTGCTGGGTTTGGTTTGATGCCTTCTGTAGTCTAATTGTAGTTTTAGATTAGCGTTACGCAATTTTGCAGACTCTTTTTAGTGATGCCAAAGGTTCTTCTAATGAGGTGGAATAAACAATTATATCGTCTAAGTAGACTAAACAATCTTTATAGATTAGATTTTATAATAAATTGTTCATACACCTTTGGAACGTTGCTGGTGCATTTTTTAGCCCAAACAGCATTCGTGTGTACTCGTAATGACCATGTTTAGTGGAAAATGCTGGTTTTTCGATTGATTTAGGATCCATTTGGGTTTGATGGAATCCTTTGGCGAAGTCAATGGTTGTGAAATATTGACATTTTCCAAGTTTGTCTAATATTTCATCCATTACCGGTATTGGGAACTTGTCATCGACAGTAATCTCATTTAGACTACGATAGTCGATTTCTAAACGGAACTTTTGTTCCTTCGCTGCGTCCTCTTTTTTGGGTACGATCCAGATTGGAGAACAAAAGGGCGATTTCGATTTTCGTATGATTCCCTGTTCTATCATTTCATTAATTTGTTTATTGACTTCTTCGTCAAAGATTTGTGGGTATTTGTATGGGTGTTTGTATATTGAGTCCTCGTGCTTGGTTCTGATGTTATGTTTTATTGTACTAGTAAAGGTCAAATTTTCACCTTTCCTATACTGGATATCGCTAAATTCATGCAATATTTTCTTTAACTTTTCTACTTCTTCTGAATTTAAGTGATCGAGTCTAAATTCGTTTTTTCCTCGATACTGTTATTTATTTCTTCTGTGAATGCTTCATATTTCAACTCTGGGGGAGTATAAGGTATTGATTTTTCTTTTTCTTCCTCTTTATTGGTGAATTTGAAATAAAATTTCTGATTTGATAATGTCTTACTATTTTCTTCATAGTTTATAACGGCTTGACATGCTTCGAGACATTTATAATATAATTATATATATAAATTAATAAATAACACTTAATATAGGATAATTCATAAGTTTATAATCAGCCCTCGCAATTGCAACTTTACAGTTGTATCAGCGCGCTATAGCTGCAATGGTCAGCAACGGTAATCGGACACTTTAGCTTTGCTTCGGGAGTTTCCGTTTGATTTGCTGTTAGATTTGCTGGGTCGGCTTGCCGACTATGACATTGTGGCGTGATGCGAGTTTTGGCTTAGCTCAGTTTTGAGTACAGCGCTCTTCCGATAAGTCGTTTAAATAAATATTCACTCCGGCACTTGGCCGTTAAATAATTTGTTTTATTGTCTGAGCACGAGGCCAGCAATAAGAGGTACAGTTCGGCTCTCAACCTAATCTTCACCCGCAACAGGACTGGAGAATATTAATTGGCGCCCAACTAGTGGTCGGACTCCACAACCAATAACAACTAAAACAGCAGCACAGGAGCTGCAACAACCGGCAGCAATTAAGCCAGCAGCGCGGTAGCTGCGAGAAACCAACCTTATGGAGAAATTTTTTTTTGTGTTAGTTGAATCATGTAAGTGGATACTCTAGCCAAAATTTTTCTTCAAATACACAAGTTTTAATTTTTTGTAAAAATTAGTAAGTACTTGTGAGTATTTTATATTGCAACAGATCATAATTAATAACAATAATCTGAACCAGATTTCTGAAACACGTGAGAGAAACTGCTTTAAGAATTCTAGTTGAAACAATTCATCATCCAGGTCGTTAATAAGATTACTTTGTGTTACTTTCTATGTGTCTAAAATTGTGCTATAACAATACATACAGTTCTCGTGGTTCAGAGCTACGACGTAATTCGATCCATCTTTTGACGGTCCGTTTTGCTTTTTGCGGCCACTGGCCTGCGCATCTCTCAGTTCAGCCAGTATAGCGAACCTCGCAAGCAGTCTAGCGACTCAGATTCCGACTGTGACATTCGCATCGGAGCCGCGGCTACAAGATTCTATCTGGGGTTCCCCCCCCACCGTTAGGTAAAATATATCCAGATCAGCGTAGGGAAATAATAAGGTCGGCTGTCAGCAATGCTTTAGCTGAACAGGCCGATGCAAACGAGCTGAGGGAGCGAGCATTGACTCAAAGAATTAATGAGTTGGCTCAACAAATAGCAGCAGCAAACGTTGCCGCCCCACAAGTAGTAGCATATGCTGCTATAGGAATTAGAAACGACATTCGCTGTGACGAGCCACTAGATGCCGTTAAATGTTTACCTGAGTTTGCAGGAGTACAGGAAGCTTATGTGTCTTGGAGGCAGGCAGTATTAGCCGCTTACGAGATCTTCAGACCACATAATGGCAGTTCTCGTCATTACCAGGCTGTTATCATTATAAGAAGCAAGATCAGGGGCCCCGCAGACGCGGTGCTCGCCTCATTTGGTACTGTATTGAATTTTGATGCGATAATAAATCGCCTACATTTCACATACAGTGACAAGAGACCAATTCATGTTATTGAACAGGTAACCTGTCCCTGCTTCAATATTACGACGAGGTTGAGAAGAAACTCGCTCTTCTCAATAACAAAGTTAATATGTCCTATGAGCCGGCTTTATCAAAGGGTCTATGTGGAAAATTCCGCGATGATGCGTTGCGTGTGTTCATATCGGGTCTCAAGCGGTATCTTACAGATGTGCTCTTTGCAGCAAAGCCCAGAGACTTGCCTTCAGCGCTAGCTCTCGCGCAAGAACTTGAGTCAAATTATGAAAGTTACGCATTCGCGGCTAATTTCGCAAGAAGTCTAGAGGACAAAGGCATTCGCAACAAGCCGAAACACAGGCAAGCGGTACCAAGAATCCACACTTTAGCAAGCAAAGTAAGTCCCCAGTGCAGATGGCGCACCGGTGCCCATGGAGGTCGATCCTTCCTTCTCAAGGGTTTTGCAGCCCACTCAGGCCCCTGTTTACGCGAATAGGAAGAACCAAACAGACAAAAGGCCTTTGCAGACCCAGACGAGGCGTTGCCGTATAACACATCAGTCGTGGCTTTCATTAGAACCACAGATGAGCAACCGATCTATGCCAAGCTTTACCCATATCCAATGGGAGCAACTGATTTCGTTAATAAAGAAATCAAAGATCTGATAAAAAATGATATAATTTCAATTCAATTTCAAATTCAAAAGTTCTCGGGCAATAGGAAAATGAGGTTGGTAATGGACTTTCGTAAACTTAACGAAAGAACCGTGCCTGACAAATACCCTATGCCAAATATATCAATGATATTGGGGAATTTGGGAAGAGCCAAATTCTTTTCAACATTAGACCTCAAGTCTGGTTATCACCAGATCATACTCGCAGAACGCGACCGCGAACGGGGGGAAATACGAGTTCAAAAGGCTCCCCTTGGGATTAAAGAATGCAGCAAGCATATTTCAAAGAACCATCGACGACATACTGCGAGAGCAGATTGGCTAATTTTGCTATGTTTATGTCGATGACGTAATCATCTTTTCAGAAGATGAAGACTCCCACATTAAACACGTGGATTGGATCCTAAAAAGCTTACAAGAAGCGAACAGTCACGATTTTTTAAGAAAAGCGTGAACTTTCTTGGTTTCAAAGTCACCAGCACTGGCGCCACGACGGATCCTGAAAAGGTTAAGGCAATACAGGAGTATCCAAAACCTAACACACTGTTCGAGGTCAGATCATTTCTAGGCTTCGCAAGCTATTACAGATGTTTCATTAGGGACTTCGCCGCAATAGCAAGACCCATCTCCAAAATTTTGAAGCGTGAAAATGGAACAGTCAGTAAGCGTAGGTCCAGAAATATAAAGGTTCAATTCTCTGAAGTGCAGCAAAGGGCGTTTCAAAAGTTGCGCGACATTTTGTCATCTGAGAATGTAATGCTCAGGTACCCCGATTTAAAGAAGCCGACCGATGCTTCGGCTCACGGCATAGGTGCAGTCTTGTCTCAAGAGGGTCGTCCTATATGCTACAAATGAGAGAGAGTTATTAGCCATCGTATGGTCACTTGCCAGGTTAAGGCACTATTTGTATGGGGTGAAAGACATTAATATCTTCACTGACCATCAACCCTTAACTTTCGCAGTTTCGGAATCCAATCCAAATGCGAAGATCAAAAGGTGGAAAGCGCGCATTGACGAGTTTAATGCACGTATCTTCTATAAACCCGGCAAGGACAATCTGGTTGCGGATGCCTTGTCAAAACAGCAGCTCAACGCTGTGAATGAACAAGAAATAGAGTCCTGCGCAGCAACGATCCACAGTGAGCTATCTCTCACCAACACCATTGAGACAACAGACAAACCCTTGAATTGTTTTCAAAACCAAATAGTGCTAGAAGAGGCGCGTTTACCCTTAAAACAAAGTTTTATTCTTTTTGGAAATGAGAAACGCTACTTGATCAGCTATACTTGCATCGAATCGCTACTAGACGAGCTCGAAGATGTAGTTTCACCCAAATGCGTAAATGTTTGCCACTGTAACTTACACACGCTTGCAATGATACAAGATTCATTGGTTCGTAGATACCCGGCCACATAGTTCTGGCATTGCAAAAATCGCGTAGTGGATGTATTTGCGGTGGGAGATAGAAGGGAAATCCTCACAGCCGAGCATAATAGGGCCCATAAGTCTGCACAGGAAAATATTAAGCAGGTACTCTCGGAGTACTGCTTTCCAAAGATGGCAAGAATGGCCAATGAAATAGTACAAAATTGCAAAACATGTCCTAGGGCTAAATATGATAGACACCCCAAAAAACAGGAGCTTGGGGAGACACCGATCCCCTCACATGTAGGAGAGATGTTACACATAGACATTTTCTCCACTGACAGGAAATACTTTCTAACTTGCATCGAAAAGTTCTCTAAGTTTGCTATTGTCCAACCGATCCCCTCAAGAACCATTGTGGATGTGAAGCCAGCTCTAATGCAACTAATGAATTTTTTTCTTAAGGCCAGATCCATTTACTGTGACAATGAACCGTCACTGAATTCAGAGACCATAGTGACCTTGCTCGCAAACAACTATGGGGTCAGCATTTCAAATGCACCACCATTGCATAGCATCTCGAATGGGCAGGTTGAGCGCTTTCACGGCACACTGTTAGAGCTAGCCAGATGCCTAAAGATCGATAAAGGCATAAATGACCGTAGAAGTCATTTTACTGGCTACAACTGAGTACAATAAGTCGATCCATTTGGTTACCGACCAGAGACCAGTAGATGTGGTTCAGGCGCACCCAGATGAGCCACAAGAAAAAATACAAGAAAAGATCAGAAACGCTCAGACGATGTTCAGAGCTAGGGAGAACGCGAATCGGCAGAATAGGGTCTTCGACGTTGGTGACAAAGTTTTGGTCAAGTCCAATCGACGGCTCGGAAACAAACTCACACCTTTATGTGATGAGAAGGCAGTGGAAGCGGACCTGGAGACCGAGGTCCTCATTAGAGGGAGGGTGGTCCACAAGGACAACCTAAGGTGACTCCCTTGTTTTTCTTTTACACCTTTTTTTAAGCCACTAGGCAAACTCGTATAAGTTAGATATAGTTGTTCAACTTACCTCTAGCCACTTGGCATAGTTTAGAGCAGGCTAGGTTTACTGAAATGCAATTAATATATGCCAATAATAGAGAAGTAGAAATAAACACTAGAGTTCAGGACCAGCTTAACCAATTAACAATCATTGTCAACAGAATTCTCGGGATAGCCAAAAACTCACAAGTTGACACTAGCCATTTATTTGAAACACTACTGTCTAGAAATACTAACTAGAAACAGAATGCTAATGATGGAGTTGCAAAATTTAATGCTTGCTATAACTATTGCAAAGGCTAACATTTTGGACCACTCAGATTTGAAATCAATTTGGCTAGAGGAACCCACCAACACTCCCATAGGAGGTCTTATGTCCGTTGCGTCCGTAAAAGTTCTTCAATCCATTAACACCATACACTTTATAATCAAGTTCCCTAAGATTAAAAGAGCTTACAGAAAAATCACGATTTATCCTGTCATCCACAAGAACTTTATAGTGCGATTGCTTGACAACGTCATAGCCGAATGCGATGGAGAAACCCACACACTGCAGAGTTGCGCCGCTTCACCTGGAACCAGTGTTGCCAAATCAGCTTTTTTCCCGTCAAATCTGGCTTTTTGGAAAGTCCAATTGCGGGAAAAATTCCAAAACAGCGGGCAGCGGGAATTCTGGATTTTTTAAAATATAAATTGCTTTTTTCCGCTCTTTTTCTACTGAACAATTTATCATTTTTTAGCGATTAATCGTAGTAAAATGTTATTCATCTAATTCAGTGGGAAAATACTGAGGACACTGCAAATTTTTGGGTTGAAGTGTTTGCCTATAAGGATTCTGGAGGATATAGCCGATTTGAGGACTTGGCCACTTTTCCAATGCCTTGATTTTTTTTCCGTGGTTAAACGCCTTACTCAATTTTAAGCGTCGGGTAAAATATATCAAAAAACTAATTTTTAAAAGTTAATTAAGAAATGTATATATTTACAGATACGGTTTGCGTAGTTTGAACAAATGTTGCCATGATTATGAATCGCCCAAAAAAAATAAACATGATTGGCACCATGGAGGCATACGATAAAAACAACAACTGTCACGAAATTGACGACATAATAAATTATTTACGAATTTAAGCCCTTAAAAACGGCAGAAAACATTAGCTTTTTTCCAGCTTTTTTCCCATAACATTTCAGCTTTTTTCGTAGTGTATCCCCACTAAAAACAGCTTTTTTGCTCAACAAAAGTTGGCAACACTGCCTGGAACCACATTTTGTCGTCTGGCCTTGGAAAGTTCATGTGCCAAAGAGCTCCATGCAGTTGGCACGGCACACTGCAAAATCCAGCCGAGCAACCTGTAGATAATCACCCATGTCGATGACGGATGACATCATCCTCAATAACGGGGCCGCAAGGATTCAGGAGGACAACGGCACTGAGATCCAGGTACGAGGCACGCATCTCATCACGTTCGGAGACCGAGTCGCAATTAACGGGACTCTGTTTTACAATCACAACAACGTACGTAATAGAGTCCCGGGTATGGCCAATTCTCCCTTGCTGAACATCACTGTCACCCAAGATGTCCTTAGCCTCCCTTACCTTCATCGTTTGAATGAACGTAATCTGGAGGTGATACAGCAATTCGAGAAAAGCGCCGGAACTGATCAAGCTTATCGTGTGGCATTCATCATTGGAGCCATATGCTGTGCTTTAATCTGCATTGGCCTCACTCTTTGTCGAATCATCCGAGCAAAGAAGTCTGCAAAACGGTTACGAGAAGTCGTCGCCGGGATTGGGTCGGCCGAGGACGGCGTTATACTTGAAGGGGGAGTAGTTAACAAATAACACTTAATATAGGATTTTTCATAAGTTTATAATCAGCCCTCGCAATTGCAACTTTACAGTTGTATCAGCGCGCTATAGCTGGTCAGCAACGGTAATCGGACACTTTTGCTTTGCTTCGGGAGTTTCCGTTTGATTTGCTGTTAGATTTGCTGGGTCGGCTTGCCGACCATGACATTGTGGCGTGATGCGAGTTTTGGCTTAGCTTCAGTAAAATATTCTGTGTATTAAGAAGTCAGTTTTGAGTACAGCGCTCTTCCGATAAGTCGCTTAAATAAATATTCACTCCGGCACTTGGCCGTTAAATAATTTGTTTTATTGTCTGAGCACGAGGCCAGCAATAAGAGGTACAGTTCGCCTCTCAACCTAATCTTCACCCGCAACAGGACTGTAGAATATTAATTTACACATGAAAGTACACATACTCAATACTCTTTCATTAAATGTAAATTGTCAATTAGTTATTTAGTTTTAACTAGAACGTCAACAAGACCCCTCGCGTTGTGGATAGCAAATAAATATATATATATATATTTTTTTTAATGTTTAATATTTTTCTTGAATCTCTTAAATTAGAGCCTAACAACAAGTTTGAGATATTTTTCTTAGTCTAGTACTTAAGATATATCCAGGGGACATAAATGATGTCGACATTGCTGGTACTTGCTTTTCCCATAGTACGGCACCGTAAGTCCAAATGGGTTTCAGTACGGAGTTGTATAGGAGGACTTTAGACTCCAAACGTAGAGGGGAGTGAGCATTGATGATCCAATGTAAGCTACTCGCTTTCAGTTATAGCTGTGATTTTTTGCTTCGAGTTAGTCTTCTGTCTGGGTGGATGCCAAGATAAGTGACATCATCGGCTAAAGGAATTGGTACGTTGTTTAGCATTATAGCTGTACAGTTTCTTCTGATAAGCGTGAATGTAACATGTTTGCATTTCTGCTCGTTGACTTGGATACGCAAGGTTGCTGACCAATCCTCTACCACTTTTAGGTGTTCCTTTAATTTTCCAGAGGCTTGTATTGGGCATTTTGATCTGCTGAGGATTGCCGTGTCGTAGGCAAAAGTGGACGTTGTAAGTCCTAAACTCGTTGGTAACTAAACAGTGTACAGCCAAACTCTATCGAAAGCCTGGGCAACATCGAGGAAAACAGCCACACAGTATTCTTTTAGTTCGAATGCTGTTCGAATTTCGGATGTTATTCGGTTGACTTGTTCAATTGTCCCGTGTTTTTCGCGGAAGCCGAACTGGTGTGAAGGGATTGTGTTCTCCGATGCCAGAAATGAGTTTAGTCGGAACTCTCAGGACCTTTTCAAAAAGCTTCGAAAGACATGGCAGCAAACTAATTGGCCTATAGGATGATGGTTGAGTTTGATCCTTTCCCACATTAGGTATCATGATAATAGTGGATCTTTTCCATGCTCTTTGGAAGTAGTAAATTATTATTATAGCGTTAAACAGTTGCAGATTTATTGTATGGCAATGAGAGGGAGTTCTATGATCATTTTCGGTGTAATTAGGTCATGGCCAGGGGCTTTTTTCGGCATTAGATGGTTTTTAATAACTGCAGAGATTTCATCCGATTGAAGTTCCGAGTACTCACCATACGTTAATGTGCTCGAAGGGGGAAGTACAAACGAGTTTGATGTTGGATTTGGCTGGAAAACTATTTTAAGATGTGTGGCAAACACGGATGCTTTCTGCGCCACTGCCCACAGTGAGACGCAATCCATCTTATTAAGTGGGTTTACTATTGGGTTGTACAACTGCTTGCCTTTGGGATTTACCAGGCGAGATCACCAGTGCGTATGTTTGGCGTTATAGTCCCCTGCCGCAATTAATCGATCACCGAGAGTGTTCAAGAAATCGGTAAATTCCTTTTCAGAGATTGAGAAGCGCGGTGGGCAGTATAGGGCAACCAACGTAGTGTTGCCGCAGCTGGTTTGGACGGTTATAGCAGTTGCTTGTAGGTGCTGTGTTTCGAATCTGTTGAGGAACGAGTGTTTTATACGGTTTTTGATTAGGATACCAGTCGCGCCATGAGATTTTTTCGTCTGGATGGTTTGTTGCGTAGAAGGTATGTTTTGGTATTTAATTATGTTTTGGTATTTAAGAATTATATTTTGATGTTAGATGTGTTAACGATAAATTAAACACAATCTTGGTTAGTCGCATAAAAAAATAAAGTTTTATTTTGAGTTTATTTAATATTGAGTACACATTTGACAATCTATCTTTATTACTGGAAGACTTTGTGACTACTAGACTGAACCAAGATCGCGGAGCTCTAACGAAGTGACAAGTTTGTACTAGGATTAAAGACTGAATTGTGTAGATCGATTATGTTTGAATGAAGCCTCTGATTTTGGGCGTCGATGGTGACAGCGACGCTTGTTGAGTCCAATGGTCCAACGCGAGCGTGGGATCTGTTTATCATGAAATTGATTTGGGCGACGTGATGGCTGGTGCACCGAACATGATGTTTATTGCCGAATTGATTTATGGGATTGGGCGGCTTGCCGTCTGATGTACCGAATTTGACACTATCACCCTAGGAATGTTTAGTCTGGCGATTGTGTGAAGACGATTGTGTGTTGCAGGGTTATCGGGTGACATTCTTGGCGTTGCCTTCTATGATTATGCCGATGCTCATTATGTCGATGCTCATTACGTCGGTGCTCATTATGATAACTCTTGAATGGTCTCTATGGGCGTGGTGTGAGTGTGATTATGATAGTGAAGCATATCTGGTCTTAACTCCTCCCCTCTTAAGTGCGGACGTCCTTGGTCGCTACCACATATTGTACGGGTGTAACCGGCATAACTATTGGTGGACTGCTTTCCTCTGGCCTGTGATTGTATTTCTTCTTGATCACCCAGTATATGATTGCTGAGATCGCTAAAATTGCTATGGCGATCCAATAGGATGATGACATTATGACATTGTCGGTCTGGATTTTTTCCAGGCTGTTAGTGTTATTCAAATGCAGTTCTTTGATCATTTCCAGAGATAGAGTTTCCCCTTGGTGCTGTTTGTCCGATAATAGTTGAAGTAACGGGGGTTGGACTTCTACCTCACGCTTTGTCTTCATGATGTACCACGAGTCATCAATGTTGATTGTGGCATTCTGCGATTGGATTATAAAGGTTCCGTCCAAAGTAAGATTTTCTCCATCGACGTTGATGATACCCTCGAATTGGTTGAGTAAGATCGTGCCAGGAGCTACCTCCGAGTGTGATTTCACATGCTGATTATTAGTTGCTGGGCAAGTTGGTTTTTTCCTGTGAAAATACGCTCCTATGCATTTGCTATTCTTCAAGTCAATCAAATCTTCCAGTTTACATAATATTTTGTTATTTTGATTCTTACATTTATTCTTATTAGTTAAACCAAAGTATTGTTTATTGCATTTTAATATATGATTGTAATCTATTTTTTCGATTGTTTTTCCAAATTTTATGGATAATGCCATTATTTTTTTACATTGTTCTTTAATCACCCTAGGTATGCTGACAATATAAAGAAGAGCTCTACCATCTGAAGCAACACTTACTTCAGCAAACTCTATAAGCTCTTCGATATTTACAAATGTTAAGCTTTCCTCAGCATAAGTTTCGATAATATTTATTTCTGCCGGTGATAATATTAAAGAGTTTATTGTATTGGCCTTGGCCCAATCTATTGCATAAATGATATTTGTGATTTCCTCTCTTAAGAGACTCAGTTGGAATTTTGTTACTTCTATTTCTTTTAATTTTTCGTCTGACTCTGGTTTGCTTTTACGTAATAGAGTGTTAGTTATCTTAATTAAATCGTTTATTTTGTTTTCTACTAGTTTATTGATTACTACTTGTTTGTTATTATTTTTGAGCTGTTCATTGATTTTGTCGATTACAATTTTATGATCCTGATGATCTGGGGTACCCGCGAGCCACTTCCACGCTGTTCCAAGTATGTCAAGCGAACGTTTAGCTCTGAACTTTATCGGCTTTAATCTTTTAATCTCATTTTCGATACGTACGACCTCCTTTAATACCGACAATGCCTGTTCATACTTTTCTACCTCTACAACGTGTATAATTTTGAACGTTCCATTTTGCCTCGCTGCCATCCCAGTTTCCAGCATTACCACTCTCGATTTCGAGTAATCCAAGATAGTTGTGTGTCCCCAACAGAGGGGTATCAACATTAACCTGTCGAAGATGGATATAGGTCAGTATTTCAACTGGTTCTTATGCACTATCCTGCCTGACAATGTTTTAACTTTTGTGTTCAAATCTTCAGCTACTATTTCTTTTTTGTATCTCGGTGTTAGTTTAGAACCCAATCTTTTGTTGATTTTGACGTAAATTATTTCACCTGGGTCATAAATTTTAATGGGCTCCCTGTTTTGGTTATGGTATTGTAAGTCTGCAAGTTGTTTGTCTGAAATTCTTTTTGAAAGTTTACAAGTTTGGCATGCTTTTACTACTGCTTCTATTTTTTTCCTCATTCCTGGAAAAAAAACTTTGGATAAAATCTGTTTTTTATTTTCTATTGTGTTTCTGTGGGCTCTAGTGTGTTCTTTGGTTATGATTTCCTGCTGCTCACTATCCTCGTGGACATCCGTAGTTTGAACCTGCGTAAACCTAGCTTTATAATTCCTAAAGTGTTCTGGAAATATCAGCTGAATTTTTCCCATGATACCTTCTGAAGTGAAAATACCGTTCACTATCCTAGGATCTAATTTTGCCTTTAGGATTTCCACAAGATCACTTTCCGAATAGTCTCTTCGAACTACCGTGTGCCTGTGATAGGTGGGAAATGGTAACTCGAATGTCGTGCTCTCATTTTCGCCTGTGAGAAGAATTAACTGATTTTTAAATACATTGATAGGAATGTCCATAGTCGGTACTAGTTCGTGCCCTGAGCTTTCATCACTATGCATAGTAGCTGCTGACGTACTACTGGCATTTATGCTAGTAGGATTTCTCGAAAGTGCGTCTGCTACTACATTTGAGCTACCCGGTTTATACTTCAACTCGTAGTTGTATTCTTCTAGGTAACTCTTCCATTTTTTTAGCTTTGTGTTGTTGTTTTTTGGACTAAGCGCATAGGTAAGCGGTTGATGGTCTGTATAAATGGTCACTTTTGATTTCCCATAAAGGTACATTCTCAATTTTTCTAAGGCCCATACTATGGCTAGCATTTCTCTTTCATTCGTAGCGTAATTTTCCTCCGTTTTAGACAATGCTCTGGATATGAATGTGATTGGTCTGCCGTTTTGTTCTAGTGAGGCACCTATCGCTATATTTGAGGCATCTGTGGTCAGATGAAATTCTTTACTGAAATCGGGGTAAGCTAGTAATACGTCCTGTGAAACTAATGCATTCTTAACCTTTCCAAAAGAGTCTAATTCTTACTTACCAAAACGAATTTCGATTTTGTTGAAAACATTCTTTTTGGTTCTCCCGTGTTCACCACGCAGTAGATTTGTGAGTGGTCTTGCTAGCTTCGCGAAATCCTTAATAAACCGCCTATAATAACTAGCTAAGCCCAAAAAGGATCTTAGTTGCTTCAAGTTCTTTGGTACAGGGAAATTTTTTATAGCTTGTACCTTTTCTGGGTTGGTTTTAACGCCTTCGCTCGATATTACCACTCCTAGGAAATCAACGCTATGTTTTAAAAATTTACATTTGTCGACTTGCACTTTCATGTTTGCTTCTGCTAAGGTAGAGAATACCTGGGCCAGATGGCTAAAATGTTCCTCCTCTGTTTTGCTGAATATTATGATGTCGTCGATGTAAACGTAGCATATTTTCCCTATATGTTTTCTTAAAATATCATCGAGAGCTCTTTGGAATATAGATGGGGAATTTTTTAACCCGAAAGGGAGTCTGGTGAATTCATATTTTCCTCCGTTTATAAAAAATTCTGATTTTTCTATGTCCGATTCCTTTAAAGGGATCTGATGAAATCCGCTCTTTAAGTCAAGGACTGAGAAGTATTTGTTGTTGCCCAATTGAGCAATCATTTCTCCAATTTCTGGGATAGGGTATTTATCCGAGATGGTGACTGAATTTAATTTTCTGTAGTCAATGACCATCCTATATTTCTTTTTTCCCGAACTGTCACTTTTTTTTGGGACGATCCATACAGGAGAGCCATAGGGCGACCGTGAGGGTCGTATTATACCATCTTTTAATAGTTCTTGAATTTGCTCTTCGACTACTTCCTTCAAGGAGGCTGGGTACGGGTAGTGTTTTGAGTAGACTGGAGAGTCTGACGATGTTCGAATTTCACCTTGGACGTTGGTAGCATAAGTCAACCTCATGTCCGGAGTTGCAAATAACGATTTGTATTCCTCCTGGAGTGCTTCTAGTTTTAACTTTTGGTGACTCGATAATTGATCTGAGTTGATCGTGTGAACCTGCTGAGCTCGCATCTGTCTTACTTTAACAACATGAGAGTTGTTGACTTGTAACAAATCTTTTCCTACGTCTATAATGGCATTTAATTCTTTTAGTGTGTCATTGCCTAGAATTCCATGAAACGATTTTAAATTTGGGAGTAGAAAAAAATTATGGGTTTGTTAGGTTCATTAAAGAGACCTAGGTGGACGTGCTCCGTAATCAGCATGCGTCCACTTACAGTATTCGCGTAGAAATTACGCTCATTTGGCTTTATATTCTTGGCTATCTCGGGTTGGATATAGTTTTTATTTGAACCGGTATCTATTAAGAAATTGTATACTGTTCCGTCTTTGTCCCGGACTACAAAGTACGGCAAAGAGGAACACTTCATCCTAAAAAATTAACCGTATCCTCGATTTGTGGATAAGGATCCTGTACTGTAGGTTGTGTTGTTACTCTATCTTGCGGACTTAATTCGGACATACCACCTTGAGTGGTGGGGTACTCTTGTTGTTGTTCATACTCCGAAAATTGTGAGTATGGGACTGTTTGAAAATAGTCTTCCTGTTCTTGATATTCGGACAACTGAGCTTCGGTTACATTGACTTGAAAGTCTTCTGGTGGTGGGGCACTGTATTGCCCGTCTTGAACCTCGGCTCCGATGTGGAACTGTCTTTGAACTTTGTTTGGGAGATTCGAATTAAACGGATTTACTCTCTTTAATAAAACTGGTTGTGAAGGATTTATGTTTGGTCTGTTCATGTAGTTCACGTTTTTAGTCATTATAGAACCGTCCACTTCCATAGGTGTGGGCTTGGGTTGCGGCTTTGGGGCGAGAGGTCTAGGTGGTGCGTTAAAGAAGGTTTGGTTACTGTTACGGAAAGGGATATTTTGGTGAATACCATGATTCTGTGGGAAATTGTTTTGAGGTGCGGAAGTATTTTGAGTCTGCCTGGGGTTGTACCAGTTCATATTGTTGTATGGTTTAGGGGGAAGTACCGGAGGGTATGACCACTGTGGGGGGGCGTTACTTCTGGTGTATTGTCCTGTCTTGTGTGTTAGGTTTGGACGAGGGTGCTGATAACCTGAGCCAATCGAGTTTTTAGTGTGCTTATTGGTTAAGTCTTCTATCATCTGCAACGCATGTTTCAAGTTAAGCGGTTGCGCTAGACTTATTCTATCCGATAGATCACCGTTCAGGCCCCTAATGAAGGTATCTAGGGCTCTGTCCCTTATCTGTTTTGACAAGACTGCCATGACCTCAGGACCGTGTCCCATGTTTTTCATTTGGCTGATAATTAAGGACATTTGATGGTTCACTGCCAGATAAAACTCGTGAATTGTGCTATTCCTCTGACTCATAGAAAACAACTGATATTCTAGTGTTCCCAAGTCTCGTCTGTCTGAATACTCCTCTAGAAGGCATTTCGAGATTGCCTCCCAATGTAACGCGGTGTCGTTCACCTTCAGTACTACGTTCGCGTGTCCTGTAATTTTATCTCTGACCGTTAGTAAAATCGCGAAGTATTTTGCCGTTCCTTGCAAAGGAGCAAAGGCATCCATTACTCGCGAGGTTGAAGCAAACCAAGTTGTAAATTCTGCTGGATTACCAGAGAATTCCTTTAGACCTTTCACTAAGTCTGGAACTTTATCTACCTCATTCCAATTATCTTGTAAATTTAGAGTTACGTCTCTGTATTCTGAGATTACTGGCTGGGCTAGTTTCATCTGTTCGATATAAGACCCCATTCTAGCTGCTAAAAGACTATCAATGGCTGCATCTAAACCTTGTATGGATAAAGCCTCTATACTTCTGTTCGCGGCAGCTGAGGTTGACGCACTCGGCGACTCTGTCGTAGGACAACCTCCTGGCTGAAGAACTGCGGCTTTTACCCAACTGTCGTTTTTAGTCATTTTTGATTTCAAAGGAGGTTACTTCACTTCAAGGAAAACAAACGCTTGCACTACGCGTCGAATAATTATTCGAAAGACAAGAAAATTTGTTCGCGACGCGATACCGTTTAGAGAAAAAATTTTGGATGGAAATGGCTTTTGGTTTAAAAAATTTTGTTAGTAGAGGTAATTATTATAAATGTTAGTTAGTTTCTCGTTTCTTATGATGCTAGTTCGTTTCTGTTTTTTGATTTTTTCTCTTAAATATTATTTCTTTCTTTGATTTTTCTCTTAGATATTATTTCTTTCTTTTCTTCTTTTTGGTTTTTCTTAACTTTTAGCTTAACTTACATTAGAATAATTTTCATTTCGGTGCTTGTATTGGTTGGTTGGTAGGGGTACTCGCTTTTCCCACGTTGAGGTACTAACGCTCCGAATCCAGACACTTGTTGTACCAATTTTCCTCCGAACGGATACTAGAGGAATGCAGCGATCAGTTTTTATTATAACCCCGTCTGACCTCAGCGAAGTTTTGTTGGCACTGCGTATATTTCGGTTATCGTTCTAAAGGCGTATTTATTTGCGTTTACTTTGATTAACACTTATCACAATTGCCGTTTACTTCACTTGATCAACTTTTAAACGCGGGGTCTCTGCTCGGGCGCCAATTAAACACAATCTTGGTTAGTCGCATAAAAAAATAAAGTTTTATTTTGAGTTTATTTAATATTGAGTACACATTTGACAATCTATCTTTATTACTGGAAGACTTTGTGACTACTAGACTGAACCAAGATCGCGGAGCTCTAACGAAGTGACAAGTTTGTACTAGGATTAAAGACTGAATTGTGTAGATCGATTATGTTTGAATGAAGCCTCTGATTTTGGGCGTCGATGGTGACAGCGACGCTTGTTGAGTCCAATGGTCCAACGCGAGCGTGGGATCTGTTTATCATGAAATTGATTTGGGCGACGTGATGGCTGGTGCACCGAACATGATGCTTATTGCCGAATTGATTTATGGGATTGGGCGGCTTGCCGTCTGATGTACCGAATTTGACACTATCACCCTAGGAATGTTTAGTCTGGCGATTGTGTGAAGACGATTGTGTGTTGCAGGGTTATCGGGTGACATTCTTGGCGTTGCCTTCTATGATTATGCCGATGCTCATTATGTCGATGCTCATTACGTCGGTGCTCATTATGATAACTCTTGAATGGTCTCTATGGGCGTGGTGTGAGTGTGATTATGATAGTGAAGCATATCTGGTCTTAACTGATATCAGCATGACGTCGATTTCACATGAGTCTAGGAATAGTAGCAGTTAATTTTTGTGCTTGGAGATCCCGTTAGCATTCCAAAGACATAGACGTAGGGAAGCCATTATTTATAATCGATAAGCTTCTGGATAAGCAGGTTTTGATTCCGCATCAGTTCATTAATGCAGCTTAGCATGAACGTCATAAAAGTGGGAAGGGGAGCAGGGTGCCAGCTTTGTGATAGATTTGCCCTTTGAAAGTGGGCATGAATTGGGCAGCCACCAAATGAAGTCATTTGGAAGCAGGAATTATATTTCCTAATGTTTGATAGGAAATAATTCGATTCAGTAGTGGATCCGGAAAGTAGAGTTCACAGTGGCTCTGGTGGTGCTTCCAGTTGAGGTAATTTGATTTTGCCACCTGCATAACACATTCCTTTCGATTCATTATTGAACTTCAGAGCCTGACAGTAAGTGCAGACATGACTCTTCTGTCCAATGACGACGTAGCGGCTGGAGCCATAATCAACAGCTGGGTCATATCGAAATGCAATACGATGGTATTGCTCATGTCGATCTAGTCTTATCTGTGCGCGGGATTCAGCTACCCTTCCCCTATGCAGTTTACTTCTTTGCAAGCGAAGCAATTGAATTGGTGCAGACCGCGACTCTTGGGCTCGCAAACGCTCATGCTCAAGCTTGGCAGCACGCCTTTCGCCTGGTTCCTATAAGAATCCTCTGCTTTGCCTTAGCCGCTCCGCTTCCAGTACCAATTTCCGCTCTTCTTCAGTCATATTCGAAACATTGCTTCTGATTCTTTCTGCGTTGTTAGTACGACGACCCAAATTCGCTTTTTTAGGAGGCATTATTTCGTTTGTAACTTTTCGTTTGTAACTAAAACAGGAATGAATGAATTTCCTACAACGTGGTTGACATGTAACTGGCCCCGCCTACTGCGGTCGATACACGGAATGCCGTTATAAAAACCCATTTTATTCGCGTGGTTGACATGTAACTGGCCCCGCCTACTGCGGTCGATACACGGAATGCCGTTATAAAAACCCATTTTATTCGCGCTCGCGAAGATTTTCCTAATATTTTTTCCGTAAGAACCTTCTCCTAATAATAAAAAATACAACAAAAAAAGAACTAGTGAAATCGGTCCAGACATTTCCGCGTGATGCGGTGACCAAGGAAAACGGGTTTCATTTTTATATATAGAGATAGAGATTTGTTTACAATTTTAAACTTTTTACAATTAATTGTTTTGTTAAGTGCTTTTATCAGTGTTAACTTGTATTATTTTTATTTGCCTAGATTTCGACCTTATTGAAGTTAATCAAAACTGAGTTTTAGCTTTTGTGCTGCCTATGATTTTAAATCTTACAAATAAATTAGTAAGATTTGTTGACCTGAAGCCAACTCAAACTCAGTTTTGATTTTTATTTTTAATTAAAGAAATTAAAAATAATAAAATAATAATCTACAAATATATTAAAAATTAAAAAAAAAAGCTTTAATAAAAATATATTTTGCAGCGAACGAATTTTTATTAACAACCAGCAACACTATGATGTTAACCGAGAAGATATATAGGTTATTTATGATCAATGAAACCAAGAATGTATAAGTCAAAAAACTTTCACTCGTTGCAGAGGACGGACGTGTTTTTTTTTGCGCTTATCAAATTTTATTTGTCTCTCGTGATTAATAACTTTTCTTTAACTTTTAAACTCATTATCGGTTTAACTACAATTTTAACATTCGAATTGTATTTTCATTTCGCGATTTCTTTTAGTCACTTTTGTGCTTTTTGTTTCAATATACATATATTAAAACTTACAACAATTACTTGCATTAGCGGTGTTGTTGTTTTGCTAATCTCTTTTGCTTTTGTGTCTTTACCGTTGTAACTAACTATCGCGCTCTTGCGTACAAATTGTTGTTGCATGTGTTCAATTTGACGCTCTTTCCCGCTCTTTCCTATTCTTGTTTGATTTGCGCTCTCGTCTTTTGCCTACCCGCGACTCTGTGATACGTGTTTTTGTTTTTGTGTATTCTTGTATTTTTATTCTTTAGTTGTGAAGGTTTACTCTGCACATTAACCCTTGTGTCAGAACTGGTCAGTATATTCTTATACACAGATTTTTAACCTTTAGAATTTTTATTTTTTTTGTATTCCCTTTTTTAATTAAATTAATTAATTTTTGATAAAATGGTTGTCTGCTCAAAAAATAATTGCATGCGGTTCACGTTAAGTGTGCAGGTTACACAGGCAGAATCAAGGTGGTGGTGGCTTAAAATATGGATGTGATGCTTGCCGGGAGGTCGAGAATGAGATGCGCTCTTTCATGAGGCGGACTAGAGATAGTTTTGACACTTTAAGGGCAGGTTTTAATAAACTCCAAGCGGAGTTTACTGCGGTGGAGACTCAGTTTAGGAGTATATCGCTTATGAATGAGTCTCCGAAACGTAAAAGGACCAGTCCTTGGGGTGTTTCTGTATCTGTAGATCCGCCAGCGTCTCTTATCGTCCCCGACCGGTTTCATGCACCGTCCACTCCTAATTGATATCGTTTAAGAGCCCGGTTGTGAATGCTATCACCTGGGAATGATCTCTTAAAAACGATGCCTATTGTAGTGTTGACTGCTGCACTGGGTGACTTGTCCAACGTTACTGCTACGGCTGACGCTTCGGGACCGCGGCCTCTCGTTGGCATACCACCAAAGAAACTTATACCCTGTTGTCACATCTGAACGTTAGAGGACTGAAATCCAAACTTCCTAATCTCTATGTAGATAGTCTTTCTTTTGAGCATAACATTCTAGCTTTTACAGAGACGTGGCTAAAACCTGATATTGCTGATGCAAACTTTTCCATATTCAGACGTGACCGGATTTCTCGCATAGGTGGTGGCGTTCTGATAGCTGTTGATGCTGCTTTATCATCTAAAATGATTCAATTTTCTAGTACCCAGGAGATTGAGTTTGTCGGTGTTAAAGTAAATTTTAGATATTTTAATGCTTTCATTACTTGTTCCTATATTCCACCATTGTCAGACATGGTGGTATATTTATTTCAGTCTGTCTCGTCTTTAGTTTCCAGTCAAGACATGCTCATAGTTGTAGGTGATTTTAATCTACCCGCTTTAGCATGGTCACTAACAGATGAATCTACCATGTTGCTGCCCTCTTTGTCGCATGACTTTATTGATGGCCTTCTAGGCTTATCTTTATCCCAAGTCAATCCTGTCTTAAATTCTAATGGAAAATCGTTAGATCTTATTTTTGTATTGGATTCTTCTTATTGTGATGTTTCTAGGATCGAACCATTTGTTCTTCAAGAAAACAAATTTGATTTTACATTAAATTTAAAAATTGATCTGCCCTTGCTTTCACCATTACTTGGTTCAAATCAGTTACCTCTAACTAGGTGCTTTCGTAAGACTGACTTTGTCAGCTTTAATGAAAACATTACTACTACCGATTGCTCTTATCTGTACAATTGTAGAGAAATGAACTCAGCTGTTTGTTTTTTCTATGATACTCTGAATTCACTCTTTGATATTTGTGTGCCTCTGGGTAGGCTGGAGCGACTTAACAAACCTCCCTGGTTCTCTCGTGAGTTATCCAATTTGGAAAATGTGAAGACATAATTCATGATGCTTAATACACAATGCTATAAGAATTATCTTCAGCGGTGTAAGCGTCAGTTTTCTTCTGACCCTAAACAATTTTATAATTTTGTCAATTCTAAACGTAAGACTTCTGTGCACCCATCTTTTTTGTCTTTTCAAAATAAAAAAGCGTGCACTGATCAGGCAATTGCCGATATGTTTGAGAGCTTTTTCAAAACAACTTATTCCTAAACGGAATGTCGAATGCAATATTTTTGCAGCTCTATTATTTCGCCATCCCAACATGGGTTTGTGAAACGAAGATCTACAACCACTAACCTTTTAGAATTTACCTCTATAATCATCAAGGGGTTCAAAAATGCTAAACAAACTGATGTCATATACACCGACTTCAGTAAAGCCTTTGATTCTGTTAATCATACCCTATTACTTTATAAACTGAACGACATTGGATTCCCACCCCTTTTCCTTTCTTGAGTTCGAGAATATTTAACAAACAGAAAACAGAAGCTACTTTTCAAGTCTTATTTTTCCTATTCCATTCTTGTGACATCTGGTGTACCTCAAGGTAGTCATCTTGGCCCCCTGCTTTTCACTTTATTTATTAACGATCTTCCATCAGTCATTATTCATTCGCGTGTGCTTATGTATGCTGACGATGTTAAGCTTTGTCTTATTTATAAAGATACAGATTCATTAAGTCGGATAGAAGCTGATCTAAAACATATTCAATCCAGTGCCAGTTTAATATATTAACTCTTAACACTACCAAAAGTAAGGTAATGACTTTTTATCGTAGTTCCCCTCAACTGGTCCTTTATTTTCTAAACAATAGTCCTTTGGCACGACTAAATAATATGAATGATTTGGGCGTACTTATGGACCATAAGTTAAATTTTAACACCCATATTTTCACCAAGGTCGCAAAGGCCATGAGTGTTCTGTGTTTCATTAAAAGATGGTCAAAAGAATTTGATGACCCCTATACCATTAAAGTTCTTTTTACTTCGCTTGTCCGTCCTATTTTAGAGTATGGATCTTGCATTTGGCCACCTCAATATGAGTCGCACCGGATTAGACTTGAATCCGTTCAAAAGCAGTTCTTGCTATTTGCTCTTCGTGGCTTAAGTTGGGATCGCAATGTCAATTTGCCTTCGTACTCTAGTAGATTTCTTTTGATTAACCTTCCTTCCTTAATTAACCGTAGAATTATGCTTGGTGTTATTTTTATGCATAAGCTTCTAATTGGTGATATTGACTCGCCTGAGTTATTGGCTCAGGTAAATTTGTCGGTACCATGTAGACAGAGTAGACATCCTATTATACCTTAAACCCTTAGTCGTTGTTCTTCTAACTATGCCCTGCATGAACCTTTTAGGGTCCTCTGCTCTGATTACAACCTTCTATTTCCTGTAATCGGCTCAGAGTTTTCTATTAATATGATTAAAAATTCTATCCTATCCCATTTAGTTAATAGATAGCTATAGTATTATTTATTTATTTGTTTGTCTGTTTTTTCTATTGGTAGCGTCACTTACGACCAATCTCAAAACAGACAGAACGCATCAGAGCGTATGACCGGGCAGAGCCGCCAGAATGTTAACATTTCCCAAAAAAACTCGGCCCAAGACCAACAATACGCGCGTATAGCAGAGTCTGCCGTCGCAGATACTAGCGACGAGAACGACTCCATACCGGACAATGATTTGCTAAATTTTTTAGAGAACGCTCCCAACTGGTAGAACACTAAAACCCGTAAAGGAGTTAAGAAACATAACACTTGTCGACCCTTCATTTACTGTGATAGCGATAGCGTTAATTTCACACGCATTGATGACATAATAGTTCCTGATAGCGTAAGAGAGGAATTTAAAAAGGTAATACTGAACAGGACCGGCGCATTTTCGACCTCTAACGAGGCATTGCCATATAACACTTCAGTTATTGCCACAATTCACATAGTAGACAACCAAGAAGTGTACTCCAAGCTTTACCCATATCCTATGGGTGTAGCAGATTTTGTTAATAACGAAATCTCTCAGTTGTTGAAAGACCGCATTATAAGACCATCTCGGTCTGCGTACAACAGTCCTGAATTGGTTGTTGACAAAAAGGCTTTGACTCAAACGGTAACAAAAACAAACGACTCGTCATTGACTTTCGAAAGATAAACTTGCGAACCCAATGCCAAGCATGATTCTAGCGAATCTTAGAAAGGCAAAAATTTTCACGACTTTGGACTGAAAATCTGGGTACCACCAAATTTAGCTGAAAAGGATCGCGCGAAAACAGCATTCTCAGTAAACGAAGGGAAATACGAACTCTGTCGCTTACCCTTTGGTTTGAAAAATGCAGGAAGCATATTTCAGAAAGCAATCGATGATGTTCGGGAAATCGGGAAAATTTGATACGTCTACGTAGATGACGTGTTAATATTTTCTGAAAATGAAGCCGAGCATGTCAAACACATTCACACTGTGCTCCAGCTGCTTTGCAACGCCAACAAGAGAGTGTCGAAAGAAAAGACAACATTTTTTAAAGAAAGCGCCGAATATTTTTGTTTCATCGTCTCCAGTGACGGAACAAGAACTGACCCCGAAAAGGTCAAGCCAATTCAGGAGTATCTCGAGCAAAAGAGCCTCTATGCACTACAGCACTACCTCTATGGAACCAGAGAGTTGCACAATTTCACAGATCACACTCCGCTCACATTTTCTGTGTCACAAAAAAACATAAATACGAAAATTAAAAAGTGGATGGCATTTATTGAAAATCGTAACGCTCAAATTCAGGGAAAGAAAACCTGGTGGCAGATGACATATCTTCGGGAGTATTACTTTCTAAAAATGTCCAAATTAAAAATGAAATCGTATTAAATTGCAAAGTTTGCACTACAGCTAAGTACGACCATCACGCAAAAAAATTTCCAAATCAATTGGAAATGGACGTAGTAAACGCACCTCCATTGCATAGCTGCTCGAATGGACAAGTGAAACGATTCCACAGTACAGAGACGGACGGTCTCACTGGCTAGATGTCTTCCCAACATTTGTAGTTTTGTCAATTCTAAGCAACTTTGCTGAAGAAATTTTGTAAAAAAACGGAATATTTTAGAAGTTAGAAGCAAATGAAAAAAAGGACCTTTTGGAAAAAATGACAACTTTGATGAAAAACTTCCGCAAAAAATTTTGTATGAAACCATCGTGATAATTTAAAAAACTAATGATGCAGTTCGATTCGCAGGACCCGAAATAGGGTCGAATCGAATTTTGCCATGTCTTTTTTTCCGACTATCACAGTGTAATGATAGTCAGAGACTAATGTTGATATGTTAAATATGTCGTAATGTTGAATTTTGAATAATTTTTAATTTGCCATAAAAATTATGGAAAATGGATCTTCGAACGAAATTAAATGTAATGCTTCACCACCATTTTAAAATAAAATAAAATTAAGTTAAGGAATAAATTATTATAGTTTTTATAAATTTGTACTCACTACATTATGACTGTATAAACACAAAATGATACCATGCTTTTATAATTTTTTATAGAAAGTACTTACATTGAAAATTCCGAATGTCTTCAAGCTAGCTGTTATCAATATAACTGGTAAATTCCTTTCATCAAGAATGTTATCAACATAGTTCCCAACAAAATGATTTGGTATCAACTCGCCGTAGATAACCGGTATTTTGCTGTTTTTGTTTGCGGAGCTGGATGCGCCACTCACTGTTACGTGGTATCCATTTGCAGAGATTGATGTAACTAATTGTACAAACACGGTTTCATTTTGGTTTGTATTTTTAGTAGTTGTATAACTAATCTCATTCAGAATTCTTTCTAAATTTTTGTTAAATGGCGAAAAGTAAACAGGAATTGGTACGGCTTGAAAAAGCATTGCCTGCTCCAATATGGTAATATGTTCCTTTATTTCATTATTTAGTTTTGACACGTTAGAAGGCAACATAATAATTATTCCACCGGATTTTTGACGGATTTTGTTGAAATCATTTACAGAAATATCGAGTAACCTATAAAAAATACATAATTTTTAAAAATTGGTGTTATACAAAAATTTTAGGATAAAAATAAATATGATAATACATTATTTTCGGAATAGAGGAACAAAATTTAATATTTTCTCAAAAAAAAAAAACATTTTTAAATTAACACATCCAGGTTGCTGGGATATAGTGCCGAATTCTGATTTGAAGCCTATGTATGTAGACTCCAATAATAAAGTAGCTTTTTTTCTCTTAGTGTCGCTACGAAACATAAAAAAGTATACAAATATTTTTTAGCTGAGGGTTCAAATGAGACACCAGGAAATTTAAACCAGAGAGCCGGAGCTTTGACCATCTCAGAGTTTGTATACCCTTGCAACTTTTTTGGTAACTCAAAGGCCATCAAAGTGGAAAAACGTTTTATTTAAAAAGGCGAATTCTTTCGAAAGAACGGCCTACAATCTTAGCATAGAAAATAACGAAGATATTCATCAAAGTCATTGTTTTCAAACGACCGTTCCTATCAGAGGTATATGATATAGTCACCCGATCTTAATGAAATTTGGCGTAGTAGTTTATAAGGGTAATAAGCTCAGGAATATTAAATTTTACGGCAATAGCTTAGAAAATAACGAAGTTGAGAAAAGTCACTGTTTGTGACTTTGCCGTTTGGATGGGAGCTCTGTAGCTCCAACGGTCTAGGAGGAGCTTGCCTTTGATGCAGACGGATGGACGGATGTACAAACGAACGGACAGACAGACAGAGATGGCTATTTAAACTCGTCTTGTGGTGCTGATCAAGAATATATATACTTTATATGGTCGGAGATGCTTCCTTCTATGCGTTGCACACTTCTGACCAAAATTAATATACCCTTTTTGCAAGGGTATGAAAAGTTCATTAAATAGATGTGCTTTCTTTCAAAAAAAATTAAGTAGATTGTTTGACTTATATATTATGTATATAATATAGTTACTTCACATATTCTTTTATGATTCAAAAGAACTGTTAAGCATTTAACCACAATTTAAAAATCCCAAGTAACTAAAAAAAAAAAACCAGAGGGCCGGGGCTAACTTCGACCGCGCCGAAGTTTGTATACTCTTGCTAGTTGTTTGGTAATCTTTCCTCACTTATAACCATCAAAGTGGAAAAACGTTCTACCTAAAAAGAGTATTGTTTATGAAAGTACGGCCCACAATCTTAACATAGGAAATAACAAAATTATTGATCAAACTCACTGTTTTCGACCGTTCGTTCCTATGGGAGCAATATGCTATAGTCACCCAATCTTTATCAAATTCGGCACAGTCATTAACAGATATATTAAACTAACAAATGTTTATTTTGAAAGCAATCGCGTCAAAAGTAACGAAGTTGTTGACAAAAGTCACTGTTTTCGACCGATCGTTCCTATGGGAGCTATATGATATAGTAACCCGATCTTGATCAGATTTGGCACAGAGGTTTACAGGTGTAATAGACTGACCAAATTTCACGACAATAGCTACGACGGTGCTATAGGATATAGTGGTCCGATTCGGCTGAATCCGAGATATACAAACTGTGCAGTATATACAAGCCTACATGCGAAATTTCAGCTCTGTAGCGTAGTATGTAGTACTATGTGAGGAGTTTGCGTTAATCCAGACGGACGGACAGACGGACGGACGGACGGACATAATCTATACTTATTCATATCACTTTTAACGCTTAACATCCCAGTTATATCCATATGGTCAGTATGCCAAAGAATGCGGACTTTTGAAATACAATGAAGCTTAGACTGACGACACTTGCCAGAAGGTAATTTGGCAGTCCTACAGTCATACAATTAGTTACATCGAAACAATTATAATGGTAAAACAGCTGATTAATAACTGACCATCTGAAGGCACGACGTACAACTGTATAGGTACATATTTTTAAATTTTACGGTCCGGAATTCCGTTTCTTAGGTTATACATTTTAACTATATTTTTTCACATAGGGTTTTGTTGTTACAAAAACAATAATCAGTTTATTTAGCGATATTTTCCTAGTTGATTTACAGGATATATTAAATTTAAGATCCGATCCGCCTTAAGAGACCAATTCATGTCATTGAACAGGAATTAGGTACCTTGAGGCAAGGTGGCCTGCCCCTGCTTCAATATTACGACGAGGTTGAGAAGAAACTCGCTTTTCTCAATAACAAAGTTAATAAACATATGAGCCGGCTTTAGCAAAGGGCCTATGTGGAAAATTCCGCGATGATGCGTTGCGTGTGTTCATATCGGGTCTCAAGCGGTATCTTACAGATGTGCTCTTTGCAGCAAAGCCCAGAGACTTGCCTTCAGCGCTAGCTCTCGCGCAAGAACTTGAGTCAAATCATGAAAGTTACGCATTCGCGGCTAATTTCGCAAGAAGTCTAGAGGACAAAGACATTCGCAACAAGCCGAAACACAGGCAAGCGGTACCAAGAATCCACACTTTAGCAAGCAAAGTAAGTCCCCAGTGCAGACGGCGCACCGGTGCCCATGGAGGTCGATCCTTCCTTCTCAAGGGTTTTGCAGCCCACTCAGGCCCCTGTTTACGCGAATAGGAAGAACCAAACAGACAAAAGGCCTTTGCAGACCCAGACGAGGCGTTGCCGTATAACACATCAGTCGTGGCTTTCATTAGAACCACAGATGAGCAACCGATCTATGCCAAGCTTTACCCATATCCAATGGGAGCAACTGATTTCGTTAATAAAGAAATCAAAGATCTGATAAAAAATGATATAATTTCAATTCAATTTCAAATTCAAAAGTTCTCGGGCAATAGGAAAATGAGGTTGGTAATGGACTTTCGTAAACTTAACGAGAGAACCGTGCCTGACAAATACCCTATGCCAAATATATCAATGATATTGGGGAATTTGGGAAGAGCCAAATTCTTTTCAACATTAGACCTCAAGTCTGGTTATCACCAGATCATACTCGCAGAACGCGACCGCGAACGGGGGGAAATACGAGTTCAAAAGGCTCCCCTTGGGATTAAAGAATGCAGCAAGCATCTTTCAAAGAACCATCGACGACATACTGCGAGAGCAGATTGGCAAATTTTGCTATGTTTATGTCGATGACGTAATCATCTTTTCAGAAGATGAAGACTCCCACATTAAACACGTGGATTGGATCCTAAAAAGCTTACAAGAAGCGAACAGTCACGATTTTTTAAGAAAAGCGTGAACTTTCTTGGTTTCAAAGTCACCAGCACTGGCGCCACGACGGATCCTGAAAAGGTTAAGGCAATACAGGAGTATCCAAAACCTAACACACTGTTCGAGGTCAGATCATTTCTAGGCTTCGCAAGCTATTACAGATGTTTCATTAGGGACTTCGCCGCAATAGCAAGACCCATCTCCAAAATTTTGAAGCGTGAAAATGGAACAGTCAGTAAGCGTAGGTCCAGAAATATAAAGGTTCAATTCTCTGAAGTGCAGCAAAGGGCGTTTCAAAAGTTGCGCGACATTTTGTCATCTGAGAATGTAATGCTCAGGTACCCCGATTTTAAGAAGCCATTCGGTCTAACGACCGATGCTTCGGCTCACGGCATAGGTGCAGTCTTGTCTCAAGAGGGTCGTCCTATAACAATGATTTCAAGAACATTGAAGGACAGCGAGGTAAACTATGCGACAAATGAGAGAGAGCTATTGGCCATCGTATGGTTACTTGCCAGGTTAAGGCACTATTTGTATGGGGTGAAAGACATTAATATCTTCACTGACCATCAACCCTTGACTTTCCCAGTTTCGGAATCCAATCCAAATGCGAAGATCAAAAGGTGGAAAGCGCGCATTGACGAGTTTAATGCACTGTTGTATGTTGTATGCCCAATGAGCATATGCCCACAGTATTGTAGAGTATACAACATAACAAGTGGTCATATGCTCAACATTAAAGTAAGAGTAACATACCTACACTTTGTTGCTATGTTTATGCAACCATTCATAATAATAATATGATCCGCCACTTATGCGGACTGACCGCTGAGCGTGGGATCGCTAGCGTAAGCACTTTTGACTATGTACCCTCTGTACAAATATGCTAATACGTACAAACATATATACTGCAACACACTCTCTCTCTCTGCCAGCGCCCTAAGCGGCAGAATGTATTCAATACATATAAGATGTATAGGCTAAAACTAAAATATGAATAAACTGTCCAGACAATTCTGGATGACGGCTCGAACAGAACAGTTGCGTTTTATTTTAACCAAAACGGATTTAACAAAAAAACTTAATGCGCACATAACATGGCGACCGTGACATGCAAAAAAAAAAAAAAAAAAGAAATAAATTAATTAACATTTCAACATAAACTAAAAAACACGAAAATAATTTGTGCAAATTGTGAAATGTATTTTCAATTGATTGCGAACCACTGTGCGCGCTATGAACAAAAATGAAACAAAACAAAAAGAAAAATTAATCTAGATACTGGAATTCATGTGATTTTTCTACTATCAACTCTTGGGTGCTGCTCCAAGGTGCACTCCCATAACACACATACGTTTCTCCAATTATTTACAAAAAAAAAAAGAAATTAATTGGAATTTAAAAACAATAATGGATAAAAAAAAAAAAAATAATATGAAACATTAATATGAAACCAATTAAATCAACAACAAGATACTGATGTCCACGGAACCCTCCTTCAAGACCGCTGTTCCTTACGAACAAAGGGATTTGCCGACGTTGCAAGAGGCTTTGCAGGCAAATCCATTCCATGGACCACGGCCACTAACAATAGAGGAGTACAGGGCCCGGCAGCAGACGAGAATCCCCAAGAAGACGAAACGAGGCGGTGAGGTGAGACGCCTGCTCACCCAGAAAAGACTGCAGCAGGATTTGCTAAAGGCCAGCACCAACGAAGAAGACCGACAACGCTGCATAGAGCGTATTGAGGACATCAAAATTGAACTGCGCCAAAGAGCGCAGAAACGCAAGCGGGCCGCAGTAATGCGCAAGCCCTAACTTGCCATAGATTTAAACTCTAATAAGCAAACTGAGGCACGAAAGTGCAGGTTGCGCCTACTAACCACTGTTAGGCTTTCTACTAAAAACACACGATTGGACAATTAATTGTTTAAATAAAAAATGTCAGCCAATCGTGTGTAACTAACACAACAATAACTTTTCCATGTCTCTGGCGCTGAGAATAAAACTCAGCAGCGTTAGAAAAATAGTTTCAAGAAAAATAATTTAAAAAAAAAAAAAAAAAACAAAACTTTAAATGAAAAATAAAAAAAAAAAAAAATTTTTATATATATATATTCTTGAGTTAGTATTTTGTTTCTTTTTTTCTATATGCACCCTAATGCGATTCCAAAAGACAGTAACATAGAAAAAGTTGACAATATGTTAGATCATGAATCTAAAGTAGCGGATTCAACCGCGAATGTCATAAATAATGTCGAAACTGTCTCGGTTGATTTGAAAATCATAACCTTAATGCTTGTAATAATTGTTATTCTTTTATTAATAAACGTTTTAACAAAACTATATAAGATGCACAATAAGTGCCTTAAGAAAAAATATTCCAGTAGGGCAGATAACCTAGATGTTGTTTAAGACGATAGACATAGTAGAAAAGTGTATAATAGAGAACCCAACTTTAGAATAAATTCTTTGATAATATTGAGTAAATATTACGAATTTATAAAAATTGGTGATTTCGAAGACGAAAATATAGATACTTTTAATTGTGCAGCAAGCCCATTAATAATATGTAACAACAAAATAGAAAAGGGCATAGTAATGAGTACATTACCATGTGTAATGGTAAAAACAGTAGAAGAAAACCATGACATACTTGGTTCTACAACAATAATTTTGGTACGATTGCACCGCTGAATGTTGTAGACAAAATATGGAGTGGAGTACGATAGCACGAAAGATTAATGATCATAAAGATAAATTTGAAAAATCTTTTAAATGTATTAACTCAGATAAAGTCATAAGACCGGAAACTTTGATAAACCATGCTCAAATACTGATAACACAGTATAATAACATATTATCAATAGTAAACAAAGTTAATGAGAAATTAGCAAAAGAGCATAGGCATCAGTGTGAAAAACTGATAAAATCATTGAAAATAAGATTGAACAATATTAGTACTAGACGAAATATTGTAATAGTAATTCCAGAAGATCAAAGTCAGCCAGCTGAATTTGACGAAAGCCAATTAGCAGATTTGGACGATTCCAAACCAATTATTGATACTGAAAGTGATATCGATAGTGACATCGAAACACTTGAAGAAAGATATAGCAGTTGAGGTTATAAAATCAAAAATAACCGGCACAATCCTCTATGAAGTAGAAAATGAAACCACTATTGCAGGGATAATAAATAAGCTCAAAGAAAATGTAAAAGGAGAATCTCCTGACGTTTTAAAGGCGAAACTAATGAACATAAAACAAAAAGGCAAAACTGCTTCCCAGTATGCAACCGAAATGGATAATTTGCGGAAGCAACTGGAGGCAGCCTTTATTGATAACGGATTAGACCCAATCAAAGCGGAAAAATTCTCTACAAGCGAGTCTGTTTCTGCAATGATTAAAAATTGCGAGCACGAAAAACTCAAAGTAATATTAGAAGCTGGAAACTTTGTAACTTTCAATGATGTAATGGGTAAATATATCCATTGCAGCACGGAAATGACTGGAAGTGCAAATACAGTATTATTTCAACGAGGCCGCAATAATAGAGGAGGTAGTAACCATTACCAAAGAGGTAGAGGCAATGGCCGCGGAAACTACAACTCCAACTATAACAATTACAATAACAGAAACAACAATAGAGGTGGTCGAGGTAATGGCCGAGGTAGAAATAATTACTACCGAGGTAACAGCCAAAACAGATACAATAGCAATACCGAAAACAATAATGTCCGAGTAGCCCAAGATGCTTCGGGAAACTCACAGACACCTCCAGATACTCGAAATTAAAAAGTAAAATATATACTGTAAACTTAAGTCTCAATAATTTTGTATCATTTACAAATGTTCAAACAAATAAAATCATTACATTCCTAATTGATACAGGTGCAGATATTTCAATTATAAAAGAAAATTCCGATGTCTTTCATGACATACAATTCAATAAAATCATAGACATTCGAGGCATAGGTGAAGGAGTAATTAACTACAAAGGACTAGCCTCAATTGAATTACAAACAGGGAAATACATTATTCCATATAAATTTCATTTACTAAATTCAGATTTTGCAATCCCTTGCGATGGAATAATAGGACTAGATTTTATAAAGACTTTTAATTGCCAATTAGATTATAATAATTCAGAGGATTGGTTTATAATCAGACCTCCAAACCTAACGTATCCCATTAATGTACCGGTAACATTTAGTTCTGGTAATAATTCAACACTTCTGCCAGCGAGATCCCAAGTGATACGCAAAATAGATTTGTCTTCAGAAGAAGAAAGCATTTTCATCCCAAATCAAGAAATCAAGCATGGTGTTTATATTGCAAACACTATAGCCCAAACCAAAAATACTTTTGTCCGATTTTTAAATACGACAGATAAATGCCAACTAGTAGGCATTAATAAAATAAAATTCGAACCGCTCTCAAAATACGATGTGGTTCAAACTTCAAATGACAATAGAACAGAGTCTGTTATTAGTAAACTAAAGAAAAATTTTCCAATCATGTTCAAAAGCAACTTATGGAAATATGCACCGAGTATAGTGATGTGTTCGGACTTAAACCCAACCAATCACAACCAACAACTTTTATAAACAAAAATTGAGACTTAAGGACGAAGAGCCAGTATATGTAAAAAACTATCGATGTCCGCATAGCCAAACCGAAGAAATTAAAAAACAAGTAGGAAAGTTAATTGAACAAAATATTGTTGAACCATCGATTTCACCTTACAATAGCCCACTCTTATTGGTCCCAAAGAAATCTCTTCCGAACTCTAAAGAGAAAAAATGGCGATTAGTAATTGACTATCGCCAAATAAACAAAAAACTGCTATCAGATAAATTTCCACTCCCCAGAATTGACGATATTCTTGATCAACTGGGTAGAGCTAAATATTTTTCATGCCTTGACTTAATGTCAGGTTTCCACCAAATTGAACTTGAGGAAAGCTCAAGGAACATAACGTCTTTTTCAACAAACAATGGTTCAAATCGCTTCACGAGACTACCATTTGGTTTAAAAATAGCACCTAATTCATTTCAGAGAATGATGTCAATAGCATTCTCGGGTTTAGAGCCTTCACAAGCATTCCTTTATATGGATGATTTGATCGTTATTGGTTGTTCTGAACAACACATGCTTAAAAACCTAACAGATGTTTTTACACTTTGTAGAAAACACAATTTGAAATTACATCCAGAAAAATGTTCATTTTTCATGCATGAGGTGACATTTTTAGGTCACAGATGCACCGACAAAGGAATCTTACAAGATGATACAAAATTCGATGTTATTAATAACTATCCAGTCCCTACGGACGCAGACAGTGCTAGAAGATTCGTTGCATTTTGCAATTATTATAGACGTTTCATAAAAAACTTCGCCGAATACTCACGGCATATAACAAGATTATGCAAAAAGAATGTCCCATTCGAATGGACAGCGGAATGTGAAAAGGCATTCCAGTATTTAAAAACACAACTTGTTAAACCAACCTTGTTACAGTACCCAGATTTTAGCAAAGAATTTTGTATAATCACAGATGCAAGCAAGCACGCATGTGGAGCAGTTTTAACTCAAAACTATAATGGACTCCAACTCCCAGTTGCATATGCATCAAGAGCATTCACTAAAGGTGAAAGCAATAAAAGTACAACTGAACAAGAGCTAGCAGCAATACATTGGGCAATTACACATTTCAGACCATATATATATGGCAAACATTTCACAGTAAAAACTGATCATCGCCCCTTAACATATTTATTCTCGATGATAAACCCAAGTTCAAAATTAACTCGCATGCGACTCGAATTAGAAGAATACGATTTTACAGTAGAATATCTGAGAGGAAAAGATAATTTCGTAGCAGACGCTCTGTCCAGAATTACAATAACTGATTTAATTGATATGAATAAAAAAGTCCTGAAAGTCACTACCAGGCACCAAAGTAGACAACAAAATTTCTGCGCAGAAAACAAACAAGAACAATTGCCAAGGCAAAGTCTTGAAAAAGCTTCTAAGCCCAACGTATACGAAGTCATAACAAATGACGAGGTACGAAAAGTAGTGACCTTGCGAATGACAGATTCGAAATGTTTATTGAAACCTGGGAAAAAAGTTATAGCGAGAATAAATGTTAGCGATTTATACTCCAATGGAATTCTAGACTTAGGTCAGTTTTTCCAAAGGCTTGAATGGCAATCCGGTGTATATAATATCAGCCAACTAAAAGTGGCACCGAGCGAAAAGATCTTTGAATCAATTTCGATAGATACTTTCAAACATATGGGCAACAAGAATTTAAAATCATTAAGAGTAGCGCTACTCAAGCCGGTGACCCAAATATACAATGAAAAAGAAAAAGAAGCTATATTGTCTACATTTCATGACGATCCAATTCAAGGAGGTCACACAGGCATAAATAAAACGATAACAAAAATAAAAAGACAATATTATTGGAAAAACATGACGAAACATGTAAAAGAGTACATTAATAAATGTCCAAAATGCCTGACGTCAAAAACGACGAAACACACGAGATCACCTATGTTAATTACAGAAACTCCACAATATGCTTTCGACAGGGTGATAGTAGACACAATTGGTCCACTACCACGTTCGGAAAATGGGAATGAATACGCAATCACTTTAATATGTGATTTGACAAAGTATTTAGTAGCAATTCCTATTGCAAATAAAAGTGCAACAACTGTCGCAAAAGCCATATTCGAATCTTTTATTCTGAAGTACGGTCCAATGAAGACGTTCATTACGGACATGGGAACAGAATACAAAAATTCCATTATAACTGACTTGTGCAGATATCTAAAAATAGATAACATAACTTCTACAGCACACCACCACCAGACATTAGGTACCGTTGAAAGAAGTCATAGGACATTCAACGAGTACATTCGTTCATATATTTCAGTAGATAAAACTGATTGGGACGTATGGTTACAGTATTTCGTGTATTGTTTTAACACAACACCATCTGTAACTCATAATTATTGTCCATATGAACTAGTATTTGGAAGACAGAATAACTTACCAATACAATTTAATAGCGTAGATAAAATAGAACCTATATATAATATAGAAGATTATTCTAAAGAAGTTAAATTTAGACTAGAAAACGCGTATAAGAGAGCTCGAATACTTTTAGAAAAAAATAAAATTAAACAGAAAGAAATAAACGATAAGAAAGTATTAGATTTTAAACTAGAAATAGGAGACCAAGTTTATTTAAAAAACGAAACAGGTCACAAATTAGAATCTTCTTATATAGGACCATTTGAGGTCATTAATATAGAAAAGAATAACAATATAATTATAAGAAATAAGAAAAATAAGGAGCAAAAAGTTCATAAAGATAGACTAAAAAAGATAAATAAATGAAGAAAAAAAAAGATAAGATTATATATATATATACATATTGAAAAAAAAAAATTTTTTTAATATAATTATTTCTAAATTACAAAAAAAAAAAACATTTTTATTAAAAAAAAAAAAAAAAAAATTAAAATTAAAAATATACAACATAGTATTTAAGAAAAACAAATAAATAACTACATAATATTACGTTATTCTTTTAAAAAGGGAGGTGTTGTATGTTGTATGCCAAATGAGCATATGCCCACAGTATTGTAGAGCATACAATATAACAAGTGGTCATATGCTCAACATTAAAGTAAGAGTAACATACCAACACTTTGTTGCTATGTTTATGCAACCATTCATAATAATAATATGATCCGCCACTTATGCGGACTGGCCGCTGAGCGTGGGATCGCTAGCGTAAGCACTTTTGACTATGTACCCTCTGTACATATATGCTAATACGTACAAACATATATACTGCAACACACTCTCTCTCTCTGCCAGCGCCCTAAGCGGCAGAATGTATTCAATACATATAAGATGTATAGGCTAAAACTAAAATATGAATAAACTGTCCAGACAATTCTGGATGACGGCTCGAACAGAACAGTTGCGTTTTATTTTAACCAAAACGGATTTAACAAAAAAACTTAATGCGCACATAACAGCACGTATCTTCTATAAACCCGGCAAGGACAATCTGGTTGCGGATGCCTTGTCAAGACAGCAGCTCAACGCTGTGAATGAACAAGAAATAGAGTCCTGCGCAGCAACGATCCACAGTGAGCTATCTCTCACCAACACCATTGAGACAACAGACAAACCCTTGAATTGTTTTCAAAACAAAATAGTGCTAGAAGAGGCACATTTACCCTTAAAACAAAGTTTTATTCTTTTTTGAAATAAGAAACGCTACTTGAAAAGCTATACTTGCATCGAATCGCTGCTAGACGATCTCGAAGATGTAGTTTCACCCAAATGCGAAAATGTTTGCCACTGTAACTTACACACGCTTGCAATGATACAAGATTCATTGGTTCGTAGATACCCGGCCACATAGTTCTGGCATTGCAAAAATCGCGTAGTGGATGTATTTGCGGTGGGAGATAGAAAAGAAATCCTCACAGCCGAGCATAATAGGGCCCATAGGTCTACTACTTCTTTCCAAAGATGGCAAGAATGGCCAATGAAATAGTACAAAATTGCAAAACATGTCCTAGGGCTAAATATGATAGACACCCCAAAAAACAGGAGCTTGGGGAGACACCGATCCCCTCACATGTAGGAGAGATGTTACACATAGACATTTTCTCCACTGACAGGAAATACTTTCTAACTTGCATCGACAAGTTCTCTAAGTTTGCTATTGTCCAGCCAATCCCCTCAAGAACCATTGTGGATCTGAAGCCAGCTGTAATGCAACTAATGAATTTTTTTCTTAAGGCCAGATCCATTTACTGTGAATATGAACCGTGTAAGGAAGCTCTGGCTGGGGTACAATTCTCAGTCCCAGAGTCCAGTCTATAGAACATTTATATGATCTGGAGACCTTGATGGGTATTAGGATTGGCGACTGAGACCACATGAAGGGGGGAAAAGGGAAGGTAAAGGAGTAGGAGGGGAGTCCAAGAGGAGAAGCAACGACTGATCTCGTCTGCCAAGCGAAGCCCGCTTAGCCAAGATCCGTTGCCTCTTGGCCGGGAAAGGGAAGCGGGAAAGGGAATGTTAGTGTGGTAATGGGAAAGGGATGGTGAAGAGGAACTGCAACGACTGATCTCGTCTGCCAAGCGAAGCCCGCTTGGCCAAGATCCGTTGCCTCCTCACCTTGAGTGACTGAGCTTAGAGACCAGCGACTGACTTCGTCTGCGGGAGAATAACTCATCCTGCCGAAGTCCGCTGGTCCTTCGGCTCCACTCAAATGGTTAAGTGGCCAAGGAGAAGGGAAGGGAAAGGGTATACATAGATTCAGTGCCGAATAAAGAGATAATGCCGGGTGGGTTAAATGATCAGATTATTAAGTTTATTAATAATTAATTAATCCTAAACATATTTTGGAAATCTGGGTCCCTACCGCACTCAAGCAAAAATAAAGGGGAACTTTGGTCATGGGCTCACCTGCTAATCTTGAAGGATCTCTTTAGGGTACTCTGTCTTCTGCTACACTTGGTTACACTGGTTGATTTTCACTGAGACTTCTCTTGTTTGTTTCACTGGACTACTAATCGCTCTCGTGGTTAATGGCGAAGTGATTTTCTCCTAATTCTCACTCGCTGTCGAAACCCACCCTTGCTCTGCCTACTTATGTCCTAACGGTGAAACCATTCGATGTGTCTTGTGCTTTGGCACGCGTCACGATCGCCGTCTCTCTCTCTCTCTCACTTTCAATTTTCTCATGGGCTCTTTGGCGTCGGCATGCAGCGCAGCGTCCGCTGTCGGGAGGTTATTCTCTCCGCAACGCGTCGATGCTGCAGCCGCATCAAGACGGTAGCTAGAAAGAGAGGGAGGCGTCGACTATATTGACTATTAGAAAAAAAGGAACTACAGTTAGTTTTCATGTTGAGGTATTTAATGTGCCCTCCATGGGCGTATGAAAAATAGAAGTAACAATACGGAGGGGCCCCACATGGGCGTAGTTTAAACTGCGATGAAAATGTGACTCGTCACACGGTGTCCTTATTTCGAACGGACGAAACGGATCATGACTCGCCCATGTAACTTGATCTCGATGCGGAACAGATGATCTTCCGCCCACATGAGGAATCGGTGGTTTCGGCGGGGTCCATCGTGACGGACTACCTCCTCCCGATCTCGGATCTCAGCGGGTACTCGTCTATCCGGGGTGTCGGCGATCCATTCTGGTGGAGTGAGGACCCAGTTAGAAGTTGCGGGGGTGACCTCCGACACTTAGGTTGCCGTAGATCGGCGCAAAGGCCCCGAGGCGTTAGCCAAAGGCTGGCGTGAGTTGATGTATCATTGATGTCGTCTGCTGGGGCGAGCGCTGGTCGAGGGCGGAGCCCAGAGAGATCTAGAGGCATCTCCTCGTTGTCAGGTGGACACTCACGGAACCTGACGGTTGTCAAGCGAACGCCAGTGTTCGCCGGGAGACTTATCGGCTCATACACGGGCCGCGGAGGGGTGTCCGATACACGGTGAGACGGAGATTTGGACTTGGATCCCTGGTCATCGGCGGCGGGGACTCTGTAGTCCTCCATTGGGACGGCGAGTACTTCACCAGGGTCCGGTGTCTTGTGCCGAGGGGGGAGTTCGACCACCGACAATATTACCGCGCGCTCCGGTCGAGCCGAGTCTACAGCTTGCTGAGCCTCGTCGTTTGATTTCTCGTAGCTCGCCTGATCCTCGCTCCCTGACGGTCTCTCGGTCGGGATGTCGGTCGGGGCTAACTCCACGCGGCAGAGCAAGACTGGATCTTCCGGTGGGCTACCGCCTGTGGTGGGGCAGGACGTGACCGACCCGGTGTTTCCTTTCCCACACCGCAATCATTTCTTCGACGATCCGGGCTATGTCGGCCTCGCGATCGCCGTGGTCTTCCCCTTGCTGTGATATACCGCTGTAAAATATAAAGTGTGTTAAAACTACCCTGAACTCTGAATGTACTACCGAGGCCCTATGTGTGCGGTTTACAAAGTGCTATGATTAAAGCTAAGATACAATGTTTTTAGATAATTTTTGCCTAGCATCGGTGCGAAGAGCCCCTCTTTAGAAGGGAAGGGGACGTTGGGCAGGCGCACCCGCCAACAAGTGGCCCCCCCTTTGAGAGATCGTTAATCAGTGGCCTCGTGCGGGCCGTGGGTACGAGGTGTCCCGAGGCCGATGTGTTCAGAAAGACCGAGTTCTGGTGGTTCGCTGTCGTCACTATTGAAGGCCTTTAAGTCAGCCAGACCGGCGGCACGTCGTTCACGCCCCTGGGATTCTTGTAGTCTAACGACGTTGCTGGAAAGAAACTTGATTATTTTATACGGGCCTTTATACTTAGGTGCCAGTTTGGCCCTTCGTCGGCATTAGACAGCACATGTTGCTTGAGCATGACCATGCTCCCGATGTTTGGACGCCAGTCGCGTCGTCTCAGGTCGTAGTATTTCTTTTGATTCTGGGTCGCGTTCAGTTTATTCTCATGTACGAGCTTGAAAATATCTTCCATTCGTCGGAGGCGCTCATCAGGGATAGGGGGTTCGTTACCGGCGACATCCGTTACTTGGTCATAAAGAGCGCCGGCCATACGGGGTTCCCGACCTAATATGATGTACGCTGGACTGAATCCGGTGGTGTCGTTGACGCTTGAGTTGATCGCTAGTGTTATTTCTGGAAGCCATTGATCCCAAGTGTTTTGCCCATTCTCCAGGTATTGTGCAATCATGGTCTTGATGGTTCGATTTGCGCGCTCGGTAGGATTCTGCTGTGGAGAATAGGGGGCGGTATGCTGGAGTATAATTCCGGACGTTTTGCAGAAGTTTTTGAAAAGCTTGCTAGTGAACTGGGTACCGTTATCGCTCACGAGGGTGCGAGGATTGCCGAATCGGGCCCAGATCCTCTCACGAAATGCCTTCTCTAAAGCGGCTGAAGTGGCCTTACGAAGTGGTACCATCTCGACCCATTTACTATATAAATCCAAGAAAACTAGTAACATCGTATTACCTTGCTTAGAACGCGGCAAAGGCCCGATAAAGTCAGTACACACGGTATCGAACGACTCCGCGACTTGACGAGTGAGCATTTTGCCCGCTGGTTTCATTTGCGCCGGTTTAAGCTGCGAGCAGACGAGGCAGGATCTAACGTAACGCGCGACATCTCGGAAGAGGCCAGGCCAAAAGAATCTTTGGGTCACTCGCAAAGTGGTTTTCCTGATTCCCAAGTGGCCAGCCGTCACCACATTGTGACATTCCTTTAATTCCTGGTCTCGAAATTCTAGGGGAACGCATAGTTTCCAAGGTGTAGAATGGTGGTCATCGGGGTTGGGGTCTCGTCTGCGATAAATGTGGCCGTTTTCGAATATATAGTCTGAGAAATCCGCAGGGTGTTCCGTGACGTGCTGCCGCATCTTTAGCCACCATTTGCACTCTGGTTCTACTAGTTGTGCCCAGTGGAGTACATCCACATGTTGACGCGATAAGGCATCGGCAATCACGTTCAGCTTACCTCGTCTATAATGTACCTCGAACTCGTATTGTTGCAACTCCAGCGCCCATCTGGCCACACGCCTCGTGGGATTTTCTACCGAGTTTAGCCATTTGAGAGCCAAATGGTCCGTGATCACGTCGAAGCAATAGCCTTCCAAATAGCAACTATATTTCCTGATGGCCCAGACTATTGCTAGGCATTCTTTCTCAGTAGTCGAGTAGTTTTCTTCCGCCTTCAAGAGACGTCGACTAGCGTAAGCAATGAATCTTTCTGCACCGTCGATACTCTGAGTGAGCATTGCGCCGAGACCAACATCGCTGGCATCAGTCTGTAAGCAAAACTTTACAGCAAAATCCGGACAAGCTAGGACAGGGGCAGTGGTGAGACGGGTCTTGAGTGCGTCGAACGCCTGTTGTTGTTCCAGGTTCCAAAACCAACTCAAACCTTTCTTTAACAAACTTGTGAGAGGTTGTACCGTGTCGGAGATGTTGGGTACGAACCGACGATACCAAGAGGCGATACCGAGACATCGACGTAACTCCTTGACATTGGTTGGTGGCTGAAGATTACGGATAGCTGCTACCTTTTCAGGGTCGGTATGGACACCATCCTCGCTGACAACATGACCTAGAAATTGGATCCGTTTCTTAAAGAAACGACATTTGTCTCGGTTGATCCTTAAATTGGCTTCTCGTAGACGTCGAAAGACTTCAAGCAGGTGTGAGAGGTGTTCCTCGAGCGTCTTTCCGATTACGATAATATCGTCTACGTACGCGAAGGCATGTGGTTCCATTTCGGGTCCAATCACACTATCCAAAGCCCTCTGGAACGTGGCGGATGCGGAATGTAGGCCGAAGGGCATGACTTTCCAATGGAATAACCCGCGTCCGGGCACTGTGAAATTTGCACACTCTCTTTTTTTGACCTCTAGGGGTGTTTGCCAATACCCACTCTTTAAATCTAGAGTATAGATGTATTTCGCGTTCCTCAATTTCTCTAGAATATGGTGTTCAGTTGTCGAAAGTCTATACACATGCGAGTATCACCAGTTTTCTTACCTACCAACACGATTGGTGCGCTGTGAGGGCTTTTGGATGGTTCAATACGGTTCTCCTTCAGCAGTGAGTCTACGGTTTCATTGATAATTTGTTGTTGGGCCGGATTACGGGGATAATACCTCTGCTTCATGGGTCGATCGTGCTTCAATACAATGACATGTTGTGCTATTTGGGTAACGCCGTTGAGCCCGTCAAACTTAGTGATTTCCGCGTCAAGAACCGCTTGAAGTTCCGGCTCTAGTGTCTCCTGTTCCATTCTGGATGATTGTTCTGGCTTTAAGTTCTCATCACGGGTCTCAGCTTCTACTGAGGCTAATCGGGCGTCCACCTCGGTTACCGGTTCCTTTTTGCTGCCGGGCTGGCGGAATGGGTTTTTACGAACAGCGTCAGGTGTGGGAGGCGGCAAAACTGAGCCTGCTTGACATACTGGTTTGTTGCTATGCTGAGAGTCAGAGTATCCTTGGGCGTAGCGGACGTTTCTGCAGGATCCAGTTGATTTATATGAGCATCAGGCTGCGTGTGGTCATCTGCCACTAGTGATGGCTGAATTGTAGAATTGGCGGGGCTGTGGGGCTTATCGAAAAGGGGCAACTGTAACAGATAACCTCCACAACGTATCGAACTTCCTATGTTCCGAAGGAAATCAACTCCCAGAATAAGAGGATCCATCATCGATGGCATCGCTAACAATGTCATATGTACGGTCTGTGCCCCGAGGCTGATGGTTGCCCTAAGAGAACTTTTGATTGCTGCCCGAGTATTATCGGCAAGGTTAATATTAGTATGAATGTCTCGCAGAAGGAACGGAGCGAAGTGCTGAATAGCCACTTCCTCGTTTATGAAACTCTTGTTCGCTTCTGAATCGAAGGTAGCTACCATTCGTTTCCTATTGGCGAAGACATGCGATGCGGTCTTTCTTTAGGAGGAGGAGGTTACTGGGCTGAAGTCCTTGTCAGGTCCCTCCGTCTGGCCCAGATTGAGATGGAGGTTTGGCCAATTTCCTGAACGACGGCAACATTCGATAGTACGGTGCTTCGTACATTCTCGTGCGAAGTGACCAGCTCCCGCACATTTGCGGCAAGCGGTACTGGTATTCACGAGTGCTTCGGAGAGTTGACATACGGCAGTTCCGTTTAGGCTGGAAGTTATATGCTCCAAGGAGTTATTTTGAACGGCGTTGCTCCTTTTCCAAGAATGTGCTGGGTCATCGCTACCTTGCTCCAATCGAATTGTCTCATAATTTACCACCAACTTGGTTAAGCCGGATAACGTTTGGAAATCATTTCGTCGAGTATACAGCTTGTAGTCTGGTAATAGATTTTCGTAGATTCTGTCGAGTTCCTGTAACGTCGAGTAATGGGCTCTCTTCATCATTAATCGAAGGTCTACTAGATACTCCTTGTATGGTGATGGCGTTGCTTTCTAGTGCGTATGCTATCCTCTAGTTTCTCAAAATATCGTGATGGTAGAAAGAACTCTAAAAATTCGGACTTGAAATCGACCCATGTTATCTCCGGATACCCGCTGGTTTGCCACCAACTTTCGTCCCGTCCGGTCAATATCATCGGAGGCAGTGTCTCCAAGCTCAAACGGTAAGTCGCGGCGCTAATCTCTATTTGCTCTATGAAAAAGATAGGATCGGTAGATCCGCTAAAGGCAATTCCCCATTTAGTTATACGTTCCGCGATCGAGGCATAGCTTCCAGTGGTACGGCCTACCATAGGTTCATGGACTCGATTCCGCTCACTTGGTTCAATGTTGATCTTCGAGCCAGGAATACCGAAAGGTGTCGGAGAACCGGAATGAGAACCAGAATGCGATTCGGAACGATAGTTAATGTCTTGTGGCACCGGTAGTTGGGAAACAATTCCTTCGGGAGTAGGCGACGGTGCTCTAGACTGCGGTTTTACATCTAATTTCCTGTCCCCGGCGCTAAATTGGGCTTCGATTTCGGCAAGTCGACTCAATACCTCGAGATGATGATCCTCCCTTGAGGCGAACTCGCGGAAACGATTTCTTAGGTCCTCCACTATTCCACCGGTGTCTAATCCGAATTCGTCACACTGACTTCCAACTCGGCTTTGCGACGATGATTTATCCAATGAACGCCCATTGCTAGTATATTAGTAAGGACCCTGGGTCGTAATATAAGCGATAAGCAGCCAAAATATTTCGAAGTTCGACCAGTAGGCTACGCGATACTATGTAAAGATGGCTACGGTAAACCGATAGACTATGATATGGATGTGCAAGTTGATCAATGCGTATATATATTTTATTTAATTTTTAATAAATTCTGCAGGGGAGGGGTCAGAAAATATAAAAAAAATGTATGTTTGTTTAAAGAAAAGTAGATAACGGTGACGCGTAAATGAGAATTATCGCCACGAGGGAAACTTTCGAGGTGGTTTTCGTTTTAAATATTTTGAACAAAATCTTTACAATGGTTCGAATACATAAGAAATATCTTGCTTGGTGATAGAATTAGATCCCGTTTGTTTATTTAAATTGGGAAAATCCTTGAATGTAGAATTTAGTTATTGGAGAAGCGATTAAATCTCCCTAGGTGTTGCCCAAAGAAATTAAGCGTTTTTACTCCGATTAATGTTTAGAATATCCTTGGGAAAGTAATGGTCCTTGCTGCCGAATTTCCTGATGTCCTTTGCATTAATCTCCTGGGGTGCTGAGGAATCCTTGAAGCTTAGTTCACCTTGGCGGTGAATGTCCTTGTCCTATGTCCTTGTTGATCCTTCCGTTGTAAATCCTTGTATTGATGAGTAGTCGTGTTGATGATCCTTGTCAAATTGTTATCCTTCCGGATTGAAGCACTTTTTCCTCGATGTTCTCTTGCTGAGTTCCGAACACTGACCGCCTTGCCAGTGCATATGCTTGGTTTTAAATGGCCGCTTGTGATTTACTCTTCTGTCTCTTTCACTCTGCTGCTGCTGCTGCTGCTACTGCTACTTCTTTGGATGAGAGTAGTGGATTTTTAGGTTACCCATGCCCAGGTCCCGTTCAACTCATAATGCGGTAGGTTACAACCTCACTAATGGCTCTCTGAGAGGCACCTAGACTCGTTCTATCTGCTTCTGGTAACTTTAGCTCTTTTTCTCCTCTGTTGTAAAATAAAACCTGACTCCATTAATAATTCTCTCTGAAATAAGATGTTGATGAGATTATTAATCCTGTCGAAAACTCTGTTGATGACTCTGCTGATCATTCTGTAGAAACCCTGCCGGAGACTCTGCCGATATTCTTACTTAGCGTGACCTGGCTTTGCGCGTGTTATATCTATATATTATTCTTTTTATTTTTTTTTTTAACTGATTTCCAGGTGTGACTCTGTCGATGGCTCTGTTGATGACTCTATCGTTAGCTCTGTCGGTAACTCAGTAGCTGACTTCATTAATAATTCTCTCTGAAATATGCTGTTGATTAGATTATTATTCCTGTCGAAAACTCTGTTGGTGACTCTGCTGATAATTCTGTCGAAACCCTGCCAGAGTGTTATATATAGTGTTATATATATATATAACATATATAATATATATAGTGTTATATATATATATATTTTTTTTAGGCACAATAAAAAAAATACACTAACACGAAACCCAACGCGCGACTGTACTTGCAAATCAGTGTGAATCAAAGAATGACAAAAAAAAAAACGGTTGAATCAAAGCTGTGTGTAAGAGTGAGAGATAAATGCCAAGAGAATGCTCGTAGCTCACACACACGCCCCGAATCAAACGATGAATTGTCTATTCTCATTCTTACTGGCCGCTCGTGTGTCCCTGTCTCTTTCTCGCATGTAACTGTCGCTTGCACAGAAAACTAAAAGCGCGTGGCACATTGGCAACGTATATGCGACCTTTAAATACCCTAACCACAAATATACATATATATATATATATATATATAAAAAATGCTTAACTGTGAGTTGACTCCGATATATATATTAATGAATATGCGTACATATAAAATTTTCACTCTTGTGTGGACTCATATATACATATATAAATGTTAATAAATGTACATACATATAAGTTACGAGTTTCCATTTCCCTTATAGGGGAATTCTTACCATTTCCTTCCTTGATTGTAAGGATGGGACTTGGGAAACTCAGGATCGTCACAGTGAGACATAACACAATACTTGATTTATACGTTATAAGTTTTATTCACTTTGCAACTAGATTTAGTTAGTTCTACGTCTAAACTAAGACTGCCCGCTCTGTCGAGCGTGGTCCTTTAAATATACCCCAAGATGTCCAAAGGGCGCTGGCTGCGGCGTTGTGCCGCTGGCAGCGGCGTTAGGATCGTGTCAGAAGTGGGTCGCCTCTTCCGGCGAATTCTGCTTATCGGCAATATTCAAAGTGCTTATACTAGAAAGGGAAGTGAAGTACCTAGTGTGACCAACGAGGGTCGTCTTGGGTCACAATTTGCTTAGGGTCGCATAAATACTAGGAAACATAAGTTGCTTATTTGGCTAAGTGTGTCTACAGGAAATGAAAGATGTAGGTAGCTTAGTTGGCTAAAAGATGCACGCGTGCTGTGTGTGAAATGTGAGTGTATGAAATGTGAGTGTATGAAATGTGAGTGGGCTGGTGTCACTTAGATCGATAGTATGGGCCGCGATGTACGCGTGCTGTGTGTGGTCTGTTAGTGTTCCTAACATGTGTGAAATGTGAGTGTGTGAAATGTGAGTGTAAGGTCAAGGGCTTAGATCGATAGTGGGTATTTTGCCCGATGCTCGTTCAGGCGTTTCTGGTAAAGTGTGTTGATCGAGTCCCGTTGTGATAGGAAATGCCGAGGTGTGGGGCATGGTTTGGTGACTGAAGGACAAGGCGTCCCAGGGGCGCTGTTTGTATGAGAGGAGGCCTCGCATGAGGATGAGTGCGCTAACTCCTCCCCCCTTAAAAATCGACGTCCCGGAGATCCTTTAATTTCGGGTGTTGTTTCTGGTTTCTGGAGCGTCTTCTTCAGAATCCAACCTATGAAGATGGCGAGAAATACGAGGATGGCGCAGCCGGCCGTGATGGTGGTCCCTTTTGTTAGAGTGTTGAGGCGTCGTAGATTGTTTATGTGCAAGTTGTGAATGTATTCCACGTTTAGTCGGTGTCCTTCGTTTACGACTTCAGACAAAGTGGACGGTATAGCCACCATCCTTGTGACCGTCTGGCTTCTGAAGGTTTTGTTACCGATTGTCACCGATTCGTTGGAGAATTGAATGACAAAGGTCCCGTTCAGTTTCGATTCTAAGACGCCGTTTGTCAGCTTCCCTCTAAAGTTGGTCGCGAATAAGGTACCATCTTCTAGTAACTCAATGGGGCTTGCCGTGTTGGTTATTGAATGGCATTTTGCGGTTCCTCCTTTTATTAGTCTTGGCAGGCAAGACTCTTCGTCCAGGTGAGTGAGGTCTGATTCCTTACAAATGGTGATATTGCCCATGGTCTGGCAGCTCCTGGATATAACGTAGGTGTCTCGTGGTCCAACCAGTATCTTTCCCGAAGGAATGTCGAGTTGTTGATTGTTTGTTATGGTTGGCCTGATGATCTGCACCGAATACTCCTGTTGTAGTACCCGTGGCATCGCTATGTTGTAAAGGAGTAGGGTACCGTTCACGAAGATAGTGGGTTGGGCATATTCGATGGCCTCTATGATGTTGTTATAAGGCAAGCTTGGTGTGGTGTTGATGATGTCCTGCAGCTCTTCTATGTCCAACAGGTTTGAGTTAATTACGCCGACTTTAGCGAATTGGCATGCTCGCACAATTTCGTCCAGCTTCCGTTCGAGTAACAAGATTTTGTTCAACACGATGGATAGTTCGGAGTCGTTATCCTTGCTTATTGTGTTCAGGGCTCCTGCAAGTTCGTTTATTTTGTCGAATGCCTCTTGGATGCCGGACATGAATTGCTTATTTATGGTGAACTGTTGGTTATTCTCTCTAATCAGAGAATCCTGGGATTGTAAGATCTGGTCCCAGTCAGCTGCGTCCGGTGATCCTGCTACCCATTTCCAAGCCGGGCCTAGCCATCTGATTGATCGTCTAGCCCTCTTGTGGGAGACCGTGAGCTCCTCGATTTTTATTTTTAGGTCCTTGATTTTGAGAGTGGCCAATGTCTTCAAGTCACCAGAAGGGTATTGATCCAGGGCTAATGACAAGTTTTCGGCAAAGCCCGCGAATGAATCAAGAGGGATTACATGTACCAGATTTGAGTGTCCTTCAATTCTCCATCCCTTTCCTTGTTGTAGCGTCACGATTGGGGACTCATACTTAAAGACCTTGTAGCTCTCCGCCAATGAGAGGCACAGAATGAGGGGGCTTATATTGGAAGTAGAAGGGTGTTATTAATTTTAGCTTAGTGTCTAGATGTGTATATATTACGTGTACAAGTGTATTTTAATGTGTGATTTGTGTCAGGTGTGTTCCTACTTAATGTGTGATTTGTGTAGATTTTTCCCTGTTTGTGTGATTACCGTGACCTTTTTGTCCTGAGCGATTTTTTCCTGAAAAAACCTTTTTGCGTGTTTACCCTTGATTTGTTTGTTGGCTACGAAAATTTCTTGGTCGACCTCGTATGACAACGGGTTCTCCCTTTTTAAGTTCTTGGCCCTATTTGTAATCGTTTGTTGATGTTCGAGTAGTCCTCTAACATTTTCCAATAGCGTTTCTCTGGGATTGGTGTTTTCAGCTACCCCTTGAGCCGATGTTCGATTGAAAAAAAGGTCGACTGGTTTCTGCATGGTTACGGAGTGTATGGATTGATTGTATCTAGCGACCGTTAATTTTGCTAGTTGGGCAGCACTCAACTTCGGGTGCTCTATGCGTAGACATCGGTATATTTCCAAGAATGTCGAGTGGAACCGTTCTACTTGTCCGATTACTTCGCTTTTTTGTGAAGGTGTCCGGTAAATCTCAATTTGTAGTTCGTGCAAATAGTTGATGATGATGGGGCATAACAATCCCCGTTCGTTGTCCATGACTATTAGTTTGGGCACTGAGAAGTATGCCAAGACGTCCATAAGTTTCTCCTTGAGGTGTATAGACGACCTGTTCTCGATAGGGAACAACATTGCATACTTCGAGAATTTGTCAATACAGGACAAAAAACATAGTTTCTCAATTCTCAATTCTCAAGATCGATGTGTAAAATTTCGCATGGCATGCAAGGTATTGGTGTCGGCTGTCGGCGTGGCTTTTTTGGTCGTCGGTTGTACTTTTGAGTTCCACATATAGTGCATTTTGACACATAGCCTTTGGGTTTTGCTGCCATTTTCGGGAAATAGTACTTCAAGAGAATTTGTTGCTTATTCTCCCAGTAACTTCTATGGGCTCTTCGGTGTTCCTTTTGGTTTGTTGGAGGCTTCATTGCGGTGACGGCTGCCACTTTCTTCCCATCAATGCGTATTCCCTCACTCGACACCGTATATCCTAGGAAATTTACTTCGGTTTTCATGAAGGTTGTTTTCTCCAAGTTAACCCGAAGGTTGGCCTTCGAGACCTTTTCGAAGACCCTTTGAATGTCGGCCATATGCTCTTCCTCGCTCCTGCTGAATATTATAATATCGTCAATGTACACGAAGCAGCGTACTCCGATAAGATCTCCAAGGACATCATCCATCATACGTTGAAATATGGCGGGGGCGTTTTTTAGTCCGAACGGGAGTCTTAGGAATTCGTATTTCCCGTTTAAGACCGAAAAGGCGGTTTTCGGTATGTCCTTTTCGCGCATTCGAACCTGATGAAATCGCGAAGTCAATTCCAGAGTGGTGAAGAATTTAGCCTTACCAAGGCTGGCCAGCGTAGAGTTAATATCCGGAATGGGATACCGGTCGGCGATGGTAACAGTGTTCAATTTCTTGAAATCGATTATCAGTCTATATTGTTTCTCGCCGTTTGGTTTTGGGTTTTTGGGTACCACCCATACGGGAGAGTTATACGGGCTTTTTGATGGCCTGATGATTTTGTTGTCCAGTAACTCGTTGATTTGCCTCTTAACCTCTCCCATCATTGGCGTTGGGAAAGGGTAGGTGTGTGTGTTGACGGGTTCCTGGTCCAGTGTGCGGATTTCCGCCCTTACCTCCGTTGTCACTGTTTCTGACTCAACTAAGGGTCCAAAAATGTGGCTGAAGGAATGGATTATTTCATCAAGCTGACGTGTATACGATTTCGGGGTGGTCATCATGTTCGCGGCGGTTGAACTCATCATTGAGAGTGGGATTTTTACGCCTTGTGCCATAATAAGTTGGTTGGTGGAGCGGTCCAATACGGCTCGTATCTTGCCAAGACTGTCTATATGGGCATTCAAATCGGAAGTGCAGGGAGGAGCGGGAGCGTTTGAATCGACTTGACCGATCGACTCTACTCGGGATCTCGGTTCACTATGGGTCACAGGAGTATTTACAAGGGTTTCGCTGTCCGATGTGACGTACGCGTTATCTCCGGCGGCTGCCAATTGTTCGCGTTGAGCATCTCTTTCGGCCAATTGGTTGATGACCTCCCGTAGCCTTTCAATTTCGGCAGCCAATTGCCCGATTTGAGCATCCCTTTCGGCTACGGCATTCATGGCCTCCTGTAGTGTAACGCCCACGGTTTCGTTGTCACTTATTTGTATTGTTTATAATAACCTTTTTACCAAATTTTTAGGTAACTCTATATTTCCTAATGTAGGACGTGGTGTCTGTTTTTTATGAGTGGATGACTCCTAAGTGTGTGTGTGTGTGTCGGGTTTAAATCTCACCCGTTATATAGCAAAGTTTACAATATGTGATACTCACAATAATATCTGTAAGAATGGAGAACACACATTAGGATATCATATGTTAGATAGCCACCAGTCAGGTAGCGCATTTAGGCTACTACCATTCCTCAACTCTTGGAAGGGGTAGCAGTACTTTTGTTTTTCGCGTTATTTCTGCGGAGCGTGCATAATTGAAATTGCGTTTGTGCATTATGATTCACATTCCTTCTTTCACCCCTTTTTTATGCCTCGATTCTGTTTTACATTGTTGTTTTTTTTCTTTTTAGGATTTTTGGTTTTTCTTTTTTCTTGACCGTCTGACTAAGCATATTCTTGCTTTAAAAACCATAGTGCTAGTGCAGGGTTTAGTTTAGTGTCAACCAAGAACATGGAACGATCGGACGAAAATTGTAACTCAGCTATGCAAATGGAAGTAGTTTACTGTGATTCCTCTTCGGATGAGGAGAGCATGGAGGAGGAAATAATAATTGTGGATTCAAGTTCCGAATCTGAAGAGGATTCTTCCTCTGAATTATTCCCTCGGTTCACCAGAGGCGGGTCACCTGAAGAAGATTCCATTTCCGAATTATTCCCTCGGTACGCCAGAGGGTGGTCACCTGATTTTGATCAGACTTATAATTCATCGGAGATTGCTTACGGCGACTTAGGATTCTATGTGCCCAGACCGGGTGATGATGAGGATACGATCCCCGTTCCTTTCCCTGAGCCGCTTAGGCCGATCAACGTTCCCCAGATCGTTATTCCGGAATATCTGGAATACCCCCCACCATGTGAGGAATCGATTACCATTTTACACAGGTTGAAGACACATTCTTTAGAGTCAGTTTTCCGTTACGAGGAAAATAGAAGGCGAGCTGGGTGTTCCAACCTGAGGAGTATATTCAAGTGGAGGCACCCCACTCCTGCTCGCAGACGGCCAAGATAAGCTGTATAATAAACCAATTGACAGAATCAAGAGCAATAATTTGTTTAATTTTTATCATTTGGGGCTAAGTTTTTGGGGTTTAGATCATTTGTATACTTCTGTTTTTAGTAGTTCCTTGCCAAGAAGGAAGGTTTTCGATCAAAAATGAACTCTTTCCGTCCTCTCTGAAGGAGGACTTGGTCTTTCAACCAGTCATTTGTTAATAGAAACGACTCTTTCCGCCCTCTCTGAAGGAGGACTTGGTCTTTCAACCAGTTAATCGTCAAAAATGAACTCTTTCCGCCCTCTCTGAAGGAGGACTTGGTTTTTCAACCATTCATTTGCTAATAAAAACGACTCTTTCCGCCCTCTCTGAAGGAGGACTTGGTCTTTCAACCAGTTAATCGTTTACGTAAGACACCGGAAGGGGGGATTAGATTAGATGGCATGCCCCCACATAGGGATCATTGAACCTTCTCATTGCATGTGGTTATCTTTTTACTTTTAATATTTTTCTTTTATTCTTTTTTCTTTTTGGGGCCCGTTGCCATACACGGGAGCGTGTCGCTCCCCTTCCGGTTTCTTTTATTCACATGTTAACGCCAAAAATGCAAGAGGCGCAAAAATTTTTTTTCCTTCGTTTTGCTAATTCCGCCTTGCCTGACTTTGCTGGCGTGAGAGTGCGGTCTTAGCAAAATGCGTTCGGGATGGTTACTCGAAGAGTCAGCAGTTTTATGCAAGCCGAGGCACGCGTTGATCTCAAATATCACCATTGTGAGGTGAAGCGATTACCGTTGGCCAAGTGGCCTATATTATTATTTTCGTGTTTTTATTTGGGATAGGTCAGGTTCGTGCCTGAGTAATTAATTGTTTCACTCTACTACGCGTCTTGCTGACATGGCTTGCATTCAACTGTGGAGCTCTTCCTATTATTGTCTAGCCCCGTAATATTTCTAGATTCCCCCTGAGGGGTAGTTAGTGCTATCATTGCTTCTAGAAAAATTACGGGTCCCTGCTCGGGCGCCAGTTACGAGTTTCCATTTCCCTTATAGGGGAATTCTTACCATTTCCTTCCTTGATTGTAAGGATGGGACTTGGGAAACTCAGGATCGTCACAGTGAGACACAACACAATACTTGATTTATACGTTATAAGTTTTATTCACTTTGCAATTAGATTTAGTTAGTTCTACGTCTAAACTAAGACTGCCCGCTCTGTCGAGCGTGGTCCTTTAAATATACCCCAAGATGTCCAAAGGGCGCTGGCTGCGGCGTTGTGCCGCTGGCAGCGGCGTTGGGATCGTGTCAGAAGTGGGTCGCCTCTTCCGGCGAATTCTGCTTATCGGCAATATTCAAAGTGCTTATACTAGAAAGGGAAGTGAAGTACCTAGTGTGACCAACGAGGGTCGTCTTGGGTCACAATTTGCTTAGGGTCGCATAAATACTAGGAAACATAAGTTGCTTATTTGGCTAAGTGTGTCTACAGGAAATGAAAGATGTAGGTAGCTTAGTTGGCTAAAAGATGCACGCGTGCTGTGTGTGGTCTGATGGTGTGTGAAATGTGAGTGTATGAAATGTGAGTGTATGAAATGTGAGTGTATGAAATGTGAGTGGGCTGGTGTCACTTAGATCGATAGTATGGGCCGCGATGTACGCGTGCTGTGTGTGGTCTGTTAGTGTTCCTAACATGTGTGAAATGTGAGTGTGTGAAATGTGAGTGTAAGGTCAAGGGCTTAGATCGATAGTGGGTATTTTGCCCGATGCTCGTTCAGGCGTTTCTGGTAAAGTGTGTTGATCGAGTCCCGTTGTGATAGGAGATGCCGAGGTGTGGGGCATGGTCTGGTGACTGAAGGACAAGGCGTCCCAGGGGCGCTGGTTGTATGAGAGGAGGCCTCGCATGAGGATGAGTGCGCTAACTTATATATATATATATTAATATTTCCCTCATAATTCTCATCAAGGTCCCTGCTCGGGCGCCAACTGTAAGGAAGCTCTGGCTGGGGTACAGTTCTCAGTCCCAGAGTCCCGTCTACAGAACATTTATTTGATCTGGAGACCTTGATGAGGATAGGGGACTGAGACCACATAAAGGGGAGGAAAAGGAAGGGAAAGGAGTAGAAGGAGAGTCCAAGAGGAGTAGCAACGACTGATTTTGTCTGCCAAGCGAAGCCCCCTTGGCCAAGATCCGTTGCCTCTTGGACTGGGAAAGGGAAGCGTGAAAGGAAATGTTAGTGTGGTTATTAGAAAGGGATGGTGAAGAGGAACTGCAACGACTGATCTCGTTTGCCGAAGCGAAGCCCGCTTGGCCAAGATCCGTTGCCTCCTCACCTTGAGTGACTGAGCCTAGAGACCAGCGACTGACTTCGTCTGCGGGAGAATAACTCATCCTGCCGAAGTCCGCTGATCCTTCCGTTCCACTCAAAAAGTTAAGTGGCCAAGGAAAAGGGGAGGGAAAGGGTATACATAAATTTAGTAACAAATAAAAAAATAATGGGTAAAGTGATAATAGTACAGAGTTTATTGATAACTAACTAATCCTAAACAACTTTTATAATTTTGGGTCCCTACCGCACTCAAGCAAAAAAAGGATCTTAGAACATGGGCTCACCTGCTACTCCTTGTATTCCACTTGATGATTTTCTATGGCACTATGTGGTGGGGCCGGGAACCCGGCTACCATACCCATACCGCTACCATTTCCTCGACGTTCCGGGCTATGTCGGCCTCGCGATCGCCGTGGTCTTCCCCTTGCTGTGACATACCGCTGTGAAATATAAAGTGTGTTAAAACTACCCTGAACTCTGAGTGTACTAACGGGGCCCTATGAGTGCGGTTTACAAAAGTGATTAAAGATTAAAGCTCAGATACAATGTTTTAGATAATTCTTGCCTAGTATCGGTGCGAAGAGCCGCTCTTTAGAAAGGTGGGGGACGTTGGGCAGGCGCACCCAACAAGTGGTCACCCTTCAAATCTTTAATCAGTGGCCTCGTGCGGGCCGTGGGTACGAGGTGTCCCGAGGCCGATGTCTTCATAAAGACCGAGTTCTGGGCGTTCGGGGTCGTCACTATTGAAGGCCTTTAAGTCAGCCAGACCTGCGGTACGTCGCTCACGACCCTGGGCTTCGTGTAGTCTAACGACATTGCTGGAAAGAAACTTGATTATTTTATACGGGCTACTTAGGTGCCAGTTTGGCGTTGAACCCTTAAACAGCACTTGTTGCTTGAGCATGACCATGCTCCCGATGTTTGGACGCCAGTCGCGTCGTCTCATGTCGTAATATTTCTTTTGATTCTGGGTAGCGATCAGTTGATTCTCATGTACGAGCTTGAAAATATCTTCCATTCCTCGGACGCGCTCGTCTGGGCTAGGAGGTTCGTTACCGGGGACATCCGTTACTTGGTCATAAAGAGCGCCGGGCATACGGGGTTCTCGACCTAATATGATGTAAGCTGGACTGAATTCGGTGGTGTCGTTGACGCTTGAGTTGATCGCTAGTGTTATTTCTGGAAGCCATTGATCCCAAGTGTTCTGCCCATTCTCCAGGTATTGTGCGATCATGGTCTTGATAGTTCGATTTGCCCGCTCGGTAGGATTCTGCTGTGGAGAATATGAGGCAGAGAGAGATGGAGTGTGATTCCGGACGTTTTGCAAAAGTTTTTGAAAACTTTGCTAGTGAACTGGGTACCATTATCGCTCACAAGGGTGCGAGGATTGCCGAACCGGGCCCAGATCCTTTCACGAAATGCCTTCTCTAAAGCGGCTGAAGTGGCCTTACGAAGTGGTACCATCTCGACCCATTTACTATATAAATCCAAGAAAACTAGTAACATCGTATTACCTTGCTTAGAACGTGGCAAAGGCCCGATTAAATCAGTACACACGGTATCGAAAGACTCCGGGACTTGACGTGTGAGCATTTTGCCCGCTGCTTTCATTTGCGCCGGTTTAAACTGCGAGCAGACGAGGCAGCATCTAACGTAACGCGCGACGTCTCGGCAGAGGCCAGGCCAATAGTACCTCTGTGTCACTCGCAAGGTAGTTTTCCTGATTCCCAAGTGGCCGGCCGTGACTGCATTGTGACATTCCTTGAGAACTTGCTCTCTATGTTCCAGGGGAACGCATAATTTCCAAGGCGTAGAATCGTAGTCGTCCGGGTGTGGGTCTCGTCGCCGATAAATCTGACCGTTCTCGATTACATATCCTGGAAATTCCACCGGGCATTCCATGACCTGCTGTTGGAGCCACTATTTACATTCCGGATCCTCTTGTCGCGCCCAGTGCAACACGTCCAAAGGTTGCCGCGATAAGGCATCGGCAATCACGTTCAGCTCTAGCGCCCACCTGGCCACACGCCCCGTGGGATTTTCTATTGAGTTCAGCCACTTCAGAGCCAAATGGTCAGTGATTACATCAAAACGATAGCCTTCCAAATAGCAACGATGTTTCCGGATTGCCCAGACTATTGCTAGGCATTCTTTCTCAGAAGTCGAATAATTTTCCTCCGCCTTCAAGAGACGTCGACTAGCGTAAGCAATGACTCTTTCCGCACCGTCAATACTCTGAGAGAGCATTGCGCCGAGGCCGACGTCGCTGGCATCATTCTGTAATCAGAACTTTACAGTAAAATCCGGACAAGCTAGGACAGGGGCAGTGGTGAGACGGGTCTTGAGTGCGTCGAACGCCTGTTGTTGTTCCAGGTTCCAAAACCAACTCAAACCCTTTTTTAACAACTTCGTGAGAGGTTGTACCGTGTCAGCAAAGTTGGATACGAACCGACGATACCAAGAGGCGATACCGAGACACCGACGTAACTCCTTGACATTGGTTGGGGGCGGACGGTTACGGATCGCTTTTCGGAGTCAGTATGGATACCATCCTCGCTGACAACGTGACCTAGAAATTGGATCCGTTTTTTGAAGAAACGACATTTGTCTTGGTTGATTCTTAAATTGGCTTCTTGTAGACGTCGAAAGACTTCAAGCAGGTGTGAGAGATGTTCCTCGAGCGTCTTTCCGATTACGATAATATCGTCTAGATACGCGAAGACATGTGGTTCCATTTCGGGTCCAATCACGTTATCTAAAGCCCTCTGGAAAGGCTCATGCCTCCGAAGGGCATGACTTTCTAACCCGCATCCGGGCACTGTGAAAGCCGTACATTCTCTACTGTTGACCTCTAGGGGTATTTGCCAATACCCACTCTTTAAATCTAGAGTAGATATGTATTTCGCGTTCCTCAATTTCTCTAGAATATGGTGTATTTGAGGCAAGGGGTATGCGTCACGTACTGACTGAGCGTTCAGCTGTCGAAAGTCTATACACATGCGAGTATCATGTTCGTACCTACCAACACGATTGGTACACTGTGGGGCTTTTGGATGGTTCAATACGGTCCTCCTTCAGTAGCGCGACTACTGTTTCGTTGATAATCTGTTGTTGGGTCGGATTACGGGGATAATACCTCTGCTTCATGGGTCGATCGTGCTTCAATACAATGACATGTTGTGCTATTTGGCTAACACCATTGAGCCCATCGAACTTAGTGATTTCCGCGTCAAGAATAGCTTGAAGTTCCGGCTCTAGTGTCTTTGGTTCCATACTGGATGATTGTTCTGACTTTAAGTCCTCGTCACGGGTCTCAGCTTCTACTGAGGCCAATCGGGCGTCCATCTCGGTTACCGGTTCCTTTTTGCTGCCGGGCTGGCGGAATGGGTTTTTTAGGACAGCGTCAGGTGTTGGAGGCGGCAAGACTTGGCCTGACTGACCTACTGGTTTGTTGCTATGCTGAGAGTCAGAAGTATCCTTGGGCGTAGCGGGCGTTTCTGCAGGATCCAGTTGACTTATAAGAGCATTAGGCTGCGTAAGAGCATTAGGCTGCGTGTGGTCATCCGCCACTAGCGATGGCTGAATTGTAGAATTGGGACTGTGGGGCTTATCGAAAGGGGGCAACTGTAACAGATATCCTACGCAACGTATAGAAGTTCCTATGTTCCGAAGGAAATCCACTCCCAGAATAAGAGGATCCATCATCGATGGCATCGCTAACAATGTCATATGTACGGTCTGTGCCCCGAGACTGATGCTTGCTCTGAGAGAACTTTTGATCGCTGCACGAGTATTATCGGCAAGGTTAATTTTAGTATGAATGTCTCGCAGAAGGAACGGGGCGAAGTGCTGAAAAGCCACTTCCTCGTTTATGAAACTCTTGTTCGCGCCTGAATCCAAGGTAGCTACCATTGGTTTTCTATTGACGAAGACATGGAATTGGATGCGGTCTTTCTTTAGGAGGAGTGGGTTACTGGGCTGAGGTCCTGGTCTGGTCCCTCCGTCTGGCCCAGATTGAGACGGAGGTTTGGCCCGTTTCCCGAACGACGGCAACATTCGATGGTACGTACCCCCCTTCGTCCACATTGCAACAGAACAACACACGGGGCTTCGTGCATTCTCGTGCGAAGTGACCAGCTCCCGCACAAAAAACTCTAAGCTTTCGGCCCGTCCGGTCAATAGGATGGCTATCATCGGAGGCAGTGTCGCCAAACTCAAACGGTAAGTCGCGGCTCAAGCCTCTATTGGTGCTCTAGACGGCGGTTTTACATCTAATTTCTTGTCCCCGGCACTAAATTGGGCTTCGATCCTCCCTTGAGGCGAACTCACGGAACCGATTTCTTAGGTCTTCCACTATTCCACCGGTGTCTAATCCGAATTCGTCACAAGGGACTTCCAACTCGGCATTGCGACGATGATTTATCCAATGAACGCTCATTGCTAGTATGTTAGTAAAGACTCGGAGTCGTAGTAGTAGTGATAAGCAGCTAAGGGATATCGGGGTTCGCCCAGTAGGCTACGCGATACTGATTAAAGATGGCTACGGTAAACCGATAGACTATGGTATGGATGTGCAATTTGACCAATGCGTATATTTATATATTTTATTAAATTTTTAATAAATTCTGCAAAGGAGGGGTCAGAAAATATATATATGTATATATGTTTGTTCAAAGGAGAATTATCGCCACCAGGGAAACTTTCGAGGTGGTTTTTGGTTTAAATATTTTGAACAAAATCTTTGCAATGGTTCAAATATATATAAGAAAGATCTTGTCTGTGGGTAGATTTCGATCCAGTTTGTTTATTTGAAATAAGTAAATCCTTGAATGTAGGATATAGTTATTGGAGACGGGGTAGCTCCTCCCTCGATAATGTCCAAAGAAAATAAACGTTTACTCCGATTACTGTTTAGAATATCCTTGAGAAAATAGTGGTCCTTGCTGGCGAATTTCCTGATGTCCTTTGCATTAATCTCCGTTGTATCCTTGAAGCTTAGTTCTCCTTGGCGATGAATGTCCTTGTCCTGTGTGCTTGTTGATCCTTCCGTTGTTAATCCTTGTATTGGTGAGTAGTCCTGTTAATGATCCTTGTCTAGTTGTTATCCTTCCGTTGTTAATCCTTGTATTGGTGAGTAGTCCTGTTAATGATCCTTGTCTAGTTGTTATCCTTCCGGATTGAAGCCAATTTCTCCCTCGATGTTTTCTTGTTGAGTTCCAAACACTGACTGCCCTTTGCCAGTGCACATGCTTGGTTTTAAATGGTCGCTTGTGCTTTTCTCTTCTGTCTCTTTCACTCTGCTGCTGCTGCTGCTGCTACTACTGCTACTTCTGCTTCTGCTTCTTTGGGTAGGAGTAGTGGATTTTTAGGTTACCCATGCCCAGGTCCCGTTCAACTCATAATGTGGTAGGTTACAACCTCACTAATGGCTCTCTGAGAGGCACCTAAACTCGTTCTATCTAATTCTGGTAACTTTAGCTCTTTTTCTCCTCTGTTGTAAAAAAAACTTTTAATAAAAGTAATTTCCATATGCGACTCTGTCGATGGCTCCGTTAATGACTCTATGGCTAGCTCTGTCGATAACTCAGTAGCCGACTCCATTAATAATTCTCTCTGAGATATGCTGTTGATGAGATTATTAATCCTGTCGAAAACTCTGTTGATGACTCTGATGATCATTCTGTAGAAACCCTGCCGGAGACTCTGTCGATATATATTTTTTTTTTTTAAACTGCTTTCCAGGTGTGACTCAGTCGACGGCTCCGTTGGTGACGAGGCAGCATCTAACGTAACGCGCGACGTCTCGGCAGAGGCCAGGCCAATAGTACCTCTGTGTCACTCGCAAGGTAGTTTTCCTGATTCCCAAGTGGCCGGCCGTGACTGCATTGTGACATTCCTTGAGAACTTGCTCTCTATGTTCCAGGGGAACGCATAATTTCCAAGGCGTAGAATCGTAGTCGTCCGGGTGTGGGTCTCGTCGCCGATAAATCTGACCGTTCTCGATTACATATCCTGGAAATTCCACCGGGCATTCCATGACCTGCTGTTGGAGCCACCATTTACATTCCGGATCCTCTTGTCGCGCCCAGTGCAACACGTCCAAAGGTTGCCGCGATAAGGCATCGGCAATCACGTTCAGCTCTAGCGCCCACCTGGCCACACGCCCCGTGGGATTTTCTATTGAGTTCAGCCACTTCAGAGCCAAATGGTCAGTGATTACATCAAAACGATAGCCTTCCAAATAGCAACGATGTTTCCGGATTGCCCAGACTATTGCTAGGCATTCTTTCTCAGAAGTCGAATAATTTTCCTCCGCCTTCAAGAGACGTCGACTAGCGTAAGCAATGACTCTTTCCGCACCGTCAATACTCTGAGAGAGCATTGCGCCGAGGCCGACGTCGCTGGCATCATTCTGTAATCAGAACTTTACAGTAAAATCCGGACAAGCTAGGACAGGGGCAGTGGTGAGACGGGTCTTGAGTGCGTCGAACGCCTGTTGTTGTTCCAGGTTCCAAAACCAACTCAAACCCTTTTTTAACAACTTCGTGAGAGGTTGTACCGTGTCAGCAAAGTTGGATACGAACCGACGATACCAAGAGGCGATACCGAGACACCGACGTAACTCCTTGACATTGGTTGGGGGCGGACGGTTACGGATCGCTTTTCGGAGTCAGTATGGATACCATCCTCGCTGACAACGTGACCTAGAAATTGGATCCGTTTTTTGAAGAAACGACATTTGTCTTGGTTGATTCTTAAATTGGCTTCTTGTAGACGTCGAAAGACTTCAAGCAGGTGTGAGAGATGTTCCTCGAGCGTCTTTCCGATTACGATAATATCGTCTAGATACGCGAAGACATGTGGTTCCATTTCGGGTCCAATCACGTTATCTAAAGCCCTCTGGAAAGGCTCATGCCTCCGAAGGGCATGACTTTCTAACCCGCATCCGGGCACTGTGAAAGCCGTACATTCTCTACTGTTGACCTCTAGGGGTATTTGCCAATACCCACTCTTTAAGTCTAGAGTAGATATGTATTTCGCGTTCCTCAATTTCTCTAGAATATGGTGTATTTGAGGCAAGGGGTATGCGTCACGTACTGACTGAGCGTTCAGCTGTCGAAAGTCTATACACATGCGAGTATCATGTTCGTACCTACCAACACGATTGGTACACTGTGGGGCTTTTGGATGGTTCAATACGGTCCTCCTTCAGTAGTGCGACTACTGTTTCGTTGATAATCTGTTGTTGGGTCGGATTACGGGGATAATACCTCTGCTTCATGGGTCGATCGTGCTTCAATACAATGACATGTTGTGCTATTTGGCTAACACCATTGAGCCCATCGAACTTAGTGATTTCCGCGTCAAGAATAGCTTGAAGTTCCGGCTCTAGTGTCTTTGGTTCCATACTGGATGATTGTTCTGACTTTAAGTCCTCGTCACGGGTCTCAGCTTCTACTGAGGCCAATCGGGCGTCCATCTCGGTTACCGGTTCCTTTTTGCTGCCGGGCTGGCGGAATGGGTTTTTTAGGACAGCGTCAGGTGTTGGAGGCGGCAAGACTTGGCCTGACTGACCTACTGGTTTGTTGCTATGCTGAGAGTCAGAAGTATCCTTGGGCGTAGCGGGCGTTTCTGCAGGATCCAGTTGACTTATAAGAGCATTAGGCTGCGTAAGAGCATTAGGCTGCGTGTGGTCATCCGCCACTAGCGATGGCTGAATTGTAGAATTGGGACTGTGGGGCTTATCGAAAGGGGGCAACTGTAACAGATATCCTACGCAACGTATAGAAGTTCCTATGTTCCGAAGGAAATCCACTCCCAGAATAAGAGGATCCATCATCGATGGCATCGCTAACAATGTCATATGTACGGTCTGTGCCCCGAGACTGATGCTTGCTCTGAGAGAACTTTTGATCGCTGCACGAGTATTATCGGCAAGGTTAATTTTAGTATGAATGTCTCGCAGAAGGAACGGGGCGAAGTGCTGAAAAGCCACTTCCTCGTTTATGAAACTCTTGTTCGCGCCTGAATCCAAGGTAGCTACCATTGGTTTTCTATTGACGAAGACATGGAATTGGATGCGGTCTTTCTTTAGGAGGAGTGGGTTACTGGGCTGAGGTCCTGGTCTGGTCCCTCCGTCTGGCCCAGATTGAGACGGAGGTTTGGCCCGTTTCCCGAACGACGGCAACATTCGATGGTACGTACCCCCCTTCGTCCACATTGCAACAGAACAACACACGGGGCTTCGTGCATTCTCGTGCGAAGTGACCAGCTCCCGCACAAAAAACTCTAAGCTTTCGGCCCGTCCGGTCAATAGGATGGCTATCATCGGAGGCAGTGTCGCCAAACTCAAACGGTAAGTCGCGGCTCAAGCCTCTATTGGTGCTCTAGACGGCGGTTTTACATCTAATTTCTTGTCCCCGGCACTAAATTGGGCTTCGATCCTCCCTTGAGGCGAACTCACGGAACCGATTTCTTAGGTCTTCCACTATTCCACCGGTGTCTAATCCGAATTCGTCACAAGGGACTTCCAACTCGGCATTGCGACGATGATTTATCCAATGAACGCTCATTGCTAGTATGTTAGTAAAGACTCGGAGTCGTAGTAGTAGTGATAAGCAGCTAAGGGATATCGGGGTTCGCCCAGTAGGCTACGCGATACTGATTAAAGATGGCTACGGTAAACCGATAGACTATGGTATGGATGTGCAATTTGACCAATGCGTATATTTATATATTTTATTAAATTTTTAATAAATTCTGCAAAGGAGGGGTCAGAAAATATATATATGTATATATGTTTGTTCAAAGAAGCGTAAGTAACGGTGACGCGTAAAGGAGAATTATCGCCACCAGGGAAACTTTCGAGGTGGTTTTTGGTTTAAATATTTTGAACAAAATCTTTGCAATGGTTCAAATATATATAAGAAAGATCTTGTCTGTGGGTAGATTTCGATCCAGTTTGTTTATTTGAAATAAGTAAATCCTTGAATGTAGGATATAGTTATTGGAGACGGGGTAGCTCCTCCCTCGATAATGTCCAAAGAAAATAAACGTTTACTCCGATTACTGTTTAGAATATCCTTGAGAAAATAGTGGTCCTTGCTGGCGAATTTCCTGATGTCCTTTGCATTAATCTCCGTTGTATCCTTGAAGCTTAGTTCTCCTTGGCGATGAATGTCCTTGTCCTGTGTACCCATTCTGGTCACTACATAATAAAAAGTCCCCAAAAAAAATTCAACCCGATAGCTCTTAAGATGGCTGAGTAAAACGCGTACGCACCGACGGACAGACGGCCATGGCTATATCGACTCAGTTTCTCATGCTGATCAAGAATTGTCATAAAAGTTGGTATTGGTCAGTTTTGTGTTTGTGCCAAAATAGATCAAGATCAGGTGACTATATCATATAGCTCCCATACAAACGGCAAAGTCACGAACAGTGACTTTTCTCAATAACTTCGTTATTGTTGATCCTTCCGACTATGGTGAGTAGTCCTGTTAATGATCCTTGTCTAGTTGTTATCCTTCCGGATTGAAGCCAATTTCTCCCTCGATGTTTTCTTGTTGAGTTCCAAACACTGACTGCCCTTTGCCAGTGCACATGCTTGGTTTTAAATGGTCGCTTGTGCTTTTCTCTTCTGTCTCTTTCACTCTGCTGCTGCTGCTGCTGCTACTACTGCTACTTCTGCTTCTGCTTCTTTGGGTAGGAGTAGTGGATTTTTAGGTTACCCATGCCCAGGTCCCGTTCAACTCATAATGTGGTAGGTTACAACCTCACTAATGGCTCTCTGAGAGGCACCTAAACTCGTTCTATCTAATTCTGGTAACTTTAGCTCTTTTTCTCCTCTGTTGTAAAAAAAAACTTTTAATAAAAGTAATTTCCATATGCGACTCTGTCGATGGCTCCGTTAATGACTCTATGGCTAGCTCTGTCGATAACTCAGTAGCCGACTCCATTAATAATTCTCTCTGAGATATGCTGTTGATGAGATTATTAATCCTGTCGAAAACTCTGTTGATGACTCTGATGATCATTCTGTAGAAACCCTGCCGGAGACTCTGTCGATATATATTTTTTTTTTTTTAAACTGCTTTCCAGGTGTGACTCAGTCGACGGCTCCGTTGGTGACGAGGCAGCATCTAACGTAACGCGCGACGTCTCGGCAGAGGCCAGGCCAATAGTACCTCTGTGTCACTCGCAAGGTAGTTTTCCTGATTCCCAAGTGGCCGGCCGTGACTGCATTGTGACATTCCTTGAGAACTTGCTCTCTATGTTCCAGGGGAACGCATAATTTCCAAGGCGTAGAATCGTAGTCGTCCGGGTGTGGGTCTCGTCGCCGATAAATCTGACCGTTCTCGATTACATATCCTGGAAATTCCACCGGGCATTCCATGACCTGCTGTTGGAGCCACCATTTACATTCCGGATCCTCTTGTCGCGCCCAGTGCAACACGTCCAAAGGTTGCCGCGATAAGGCATCGGCAATCACGTTCAGCTCTAGCGCCCACCTGGCCACACGCCCCGTGGGATTTTCTATTGAGTTCAGCCACTTCAGAGCCAAATGGTCAGTGATTACATCAAAACGATAGCCTTCCAAATAGCAACGATGTTTCCGGATTGCCCAGACTATTGCTAGGCATTCTTTCTCAGAAGTCGAATAATTTTCCTCCGCCTTCAAGAGACGTCGACTAGCGTAAGCAATGACTCTTTCCGCACCGTCAATACTCTGAGAGAGCATTGCGCCGAGGCCGACGTCGCTGGCATCATTCTGTAATCAGAACTTTACAGTAAAATCCGGACAAGCTAGGACAGGGGCAGTGGTGAGACGGGTCTTGAGTGCGTCGAACGCCTGTTGTTGTTCCAGGTTCCAAAACCAACTCAAACCCTTTTTTAACAACTTCGTGAGAGGTTGTACCGTGTCAGCAAAGTTGGATACGAACCGACGATACCAAGAGGCGATACCGAGACACCGACGTAACTCCTTGACATTGGTTGGGGGCGGACGGTTACGGATCGCTTTTCGGAGTCAGTATGGATACCATCCTCGCTGACAACGTGACCTAGAAATTGGATCCGTTTTTTGAAGAAACGACATTTGTCTTGGTTGATTCTTAAATTGGCTTCTTGTAGACGTCGAAAGACTTCAAGCAGGTGTGAGAGATGTTCCTCGAGCGTCTTTCCGATTACGATAATATCGTCTAGATACGCGAAGACATGTGGTTCCATTTCGGGTCCAATCACGTTATCTAAAGCCCTCTGGAAAGGCTCATGCCTCCGAAGGGCATGACTTTCTAACCCGCATCCGGGCACTGTGAAAGCCGTACATTCTCTACTGTTGACCTCTAGGGGTATTTGCCAATACCCACTCTTTAAATCTAGAGTAGATATGTATTTCGCGTTCCTCAATTTCTCTAGAATATGGTGTATTTGAGGCAAGGGGTATGCGTCACGTACTGACTGAGCGTTCAGCTGTCGAAAGTCTATACACATGCGAGTATCATGTTCGTACCTACCAACACGATTGGTACACTGTGGGGCTTTTGGATGGTTCAATACGGTCCTCCTTCAGTAGTGCGACTACTGTTTCGTTGATAATCTGTTGTTGGGTCGGATTACGGGGATAATACCTCTGCTTCATGGGTCGATCGTGCTTCAATACAATGACATGTTGTGCTATTTGGCTAACACCATTGAGCCCATCGAACTTAGTGACTTCCGCGTCAAGAATAGCTTGAAGTTCCGGCTCTAGTGTCTTTGGTTCCATACTGGATGATTGTTCTGACTTTAAGTCCTCGTCACGGGTCTCAGCTTCTACTGAGGCCAATCGGGCGTCCATCTCGGTTACCGGTTCCTTTTTGCTGCCGGGCTGGCGGAATGGGTTTTTTAGGACAGCGTCAGGTGTTGGAGGCGGCAAGACTTGGCCTGACTGACCTACTGGTTTGTTGCTATGCTGAGAGTCAGAAGTATCCTTGGGCGTAGCGGGCGTTTCTGCAGGATCCAGTTGACTTATAAGAGCATTAGGCTGCGTAAGAGCATTAGGCTGCGTGTGGTCATCCGCCACTAGCGATGGCTGAATTGTAGAATTGGGACTGTGGGGCTTATCGAAAGGGGGCAACTGTAACAGATATCCTACGCAACGTATAGAAGTTCCTATGTTCCGAAGGAAATCCACTCCCAGAATAAGAGGATCCATCATCGATGGCATCGCTAACAATGTCATATGTACGGTCTGTGCCCCGAGACTGATGCTTGCTCTGAGAGAACTTTTGATCGCTGCACGAGTATTATCGGCAAGGTTAATTTTAGTATGAATGTCTCGCAGAAGGAACGGGGCGAAGTGCTGAAAAGCCACTTCCTCGTTTATGAAACTCTTGTTCGCGCCTGAATCCAAGGTAGCTACCATTGGTTTTCTATTGACGAAGACATGGAATTGGATGCGGTCTTTCTTTAGGAGGAGTGGGTTACTGGGCTGAGGTCCTGGTCTGGTCCCTCCGTCTGGCCCAGATTGAGACGGAGGTTTGGCCCGTTTCCCGAACGACGGCAACATTCGATGGTACGTACCCCCCTTCGTCCACATTGCAACAGAACAACACACGGGGCTTCGTGCATTCTCGTGCGAAGTGACCAGCTCCCGCACAAAAAACTCTAAGCTTTCGGCCCGTCCGGTCAATAGGATGGCTATCATCGGAGGCAGTGTCTCCAAACTCAAACGGTAAGTCGCGGCTCAAGCCTCTATTGGTGCTCTAGACGGCGGTTTTACATCTAATTTCTTGTCCCCGGCACTAAATTGGGCTTCGATCCTCCCTTGAGGCGAACTCACGGAACCGATTTCTTAGGTCTTCCACTATTCCACCGGTGTCTAATCCGAATTCGTCACAAGGGACTTCCAACTCGGCATTGCGACGATGATTTATCCAATGAACGCCCATTGCTAGTATGTTAGTAAAGACTCGGAGTCGTAGTAGTAGTGATAAGCAGCTAAGGGATATCGGGGTTCGCCCAGTAGGCTACGCGATACTGATTAAAGATGGCTACGGTAAACCGATAGACTATGGTATGGATGTGCAATTTGACCAATGCGTATATTTATATATTTTATTAAATTTTTAATAAATTCTGCAAAGGAGGGGTCAGAAAATATATATATGTATATATGTTTGTTCAAAGAAGCGTAAGTAACGGTGACGCGTAAAGGAGAATTATCACCACCAGGGAAACTTTCGAGGTGGTTTTTGGTTTAAATATTTTGAACAAAATCTTTGCAATGGTTCAAATATATATAAGAAAGATCTTGTCTGTGGGTAGATTTCGATCCAGTTTGTTTATTTGAAATAAGTAAATCCTTGAATGTAGGATATAGTTATTGGAGACGGGGTAGCTCCTCCCTCGATAATGTCCAAAGAAAATAAACGTTTACTCCGATTACTGTTTAGAATATCCTTGAGAAAATAGTGGTCCTTGCTGGCGAATTTCCTGATGTCCTTTGCATTAATCTCCGTTGTATCCTTGAAGCTTAGTTCTCCTTGGCGATGAATGTCCTTGTCCTGTGTGCTTGTTGATCCTTCCGTTGTTAATCCTTGTATTGGTGAGTAGTCCTGTTAATGATCCTTGTCTAGTTGTTATCCTTCCGTTGTTAATCCTTGTATTGGTGAGTAGTCCTGTTAATGATCCTTGTCTAGTTGTTATCCTTCCGGATTGAAGCCAATTTTTCCCTCGATGTTTTCTTGTTGAGTTCCAAACACTGACTGCCCTTTGCCAGTGCACATGCTTGGTTTTAAATGGTCGCTTGTGCTTTTCTCTTCTGTCTCTTTCACTCTGCTGCTGCTGCTAGCCAGATGCCTAAAGATCGATAAAGGCATAAATAACACCGTAGAAGTCATTTTACTGGCTACAACTGAGTACAATAAGTCGATCCATTTGGTTACCGACCAGAGACCAGTAGATGTGGTTCAGGCGCACCCAGATGAGCCACAAGAAAAAATACAAGAAAAGATCAGAAACGCTCAGACGATGTTCAGAGCTAGGGAGAACGCGAATCGGCAGAATAGGGTCTTCGACGTTGGTGACAAAGTTTTGGTCAAGTCCAATTGACGGCTCGGAAACAAACTCACACCTTTATGTGATGAGAAGGCAGTGGAAGCGGACCTGGAGACCGAGGTCCTCATTAGAGGGAGGGTGGTCCACAAGGACAACCTAAGGTGACTCCCTTGTTTTTCTTTTACACCTTTTTTTAAGCCACTAGGCAAACTCGTATAAGTTAGATATAGTTGTTCAACTTACCTCTAGCCACTTGGCATAGTTTAGAGCAGGCTAGGTTTACTGAAATGCAATTAATATATGCCAATAATAGAGAAGTAGAAATAAACACTAGAGTTCAGGACCAGCTTAACCAATTAACAATCATTGTCAACAGAATTCTCGGGATAGCCAAAAACTCACAAGTTGACACTAGCCATTTATTTGAAACACTACTGTCTAGAAATGCTAACTAGAAACAGAATGCTAATGATGGAGTTGCAAAATTTAATGCTTGCTATAACTATTGCAAAGGCTAACATTGTTAGCCCAAACATTTTGGACCACTCAGATTTGAAATCAATTTGGCTAGAGGAACCCACCAACACTCCCATAGGAGGTCTTATGTCCGTTGCGTTCGTAAAAGTTCTTCAATCCATTAACACCATACACTTTATAATCAAGTTCCCTAAGATTAAAAGAGCTTACAGAAAAATCACGATTTATCCTGTCATCCACAAGAACTTCATAGTGCGATTGCTTGACAACGTCATAGCCGAGTGCGATGGAGAAACCCACACACTGCAGAGTTGCGCCGCTTCCTCCGCTTCCGCTTCCACCTGGAAATAATCACCCATGTAGATGACGGATGACATCATCCTCAATAACGGGGCCGCAAGGATTCACTGGACAACGGCACTGAGATCCAGGTACGAGGCACGCATCTCATCACGTTCGGAGACCGGGTCGCAATTAACGGGACTCTGTTTTACAATCACAACAACGTACGCAATAGAGTCCCGGGTATGGTCAATTCTCCCTTGCTGAACATCACTGTCACCCAAGATGTCCCCAGCCTCCCTTACCTTCATCGTTTGAATGAACGTAATATGGAGGTGATACAGCAATTCGAGAAAAACGCCGGAACTGATCAAGCTTATCGTGGAGCCATATGCTGTGCTTTAATCTGCATTGGCCTCACTCTTTGTCGAATCATCCAAGCAAAGAAGTCTGCAAAACGGTTACGAGAAGTCGTCGCCGGGATTGGGTCGGCCGAGGACAGCGTTATACTTGAAGGGGGAGTAGTTAACAAATAATACCTAATATAACATATTTCATAAGTTTATAATCAGCCCTCGCAATTGCAACTTTACAGTTGTATCAGCGCGCTATAGCTGCAATGGTCAGCAAAGGTAATCGGACACTTTTGCTTTGCTTCGGGAGTTTCTGTTTGATTTGCTGTTAGATTTGCTGGGTCGGCTTGCCGACCATGACATTGTGGCGTGATGCGAGTTTTGGCTTAGCTTAAGTAAAATATTCTGTGTATTAAGAAGTCAGTTTTGAGTACAGCGCTCTTCCGATAAGTCGCTTAAATAAATATTCACTCCGGCACTTGGCCGTTAAATAATTTGTTTTATTGTCTGAGCACGAGGCCAGCAATAAGAGGTACAGTTCGCCTCTCAACCTAATCTTCACCCGCAACAGGACTGGAGAATATTAATTTATTCATATATGGGGAATGAAAACCACATTTTAATTTTTTTGCTCAGCGTGGTGCAGACTTTTATGCTTTTCAGTATCTCAATGATTAATAATTCAGCTGTTTTTCAGGCCAAGCATACAGTCTTGCCTCGCGCTCAGTCCATCTATCTAAACTCACTTTTTGTTAGATTTCGAATGTATAATAAACACTTCCTTTTATACACACTTTTCTCTATTCTGACGATATTTCTTAACATAGACTATTCAAAAGATAATGTTATTAACATAAACTACTAATTAGGGTTATCGTTTTAGACCTTAAACATATTCAATTTCTTTAGAATTGTTATATGTTTTCATAGTTTCCAAAGAAATACATTAAAATTTTTCTATATTCAAAAATTATATTTTTTATTGTGATTCGGTACATTTCTGATATTTGCTTCACACATCTAACAAATTTACCTAGCCCGTTTAGTCAAAATAATTATATATTTTTAAAATTATTATCAAAAGCTCGAGAAAAATTATATATACGTATAATTTCACCGATCCATACAGTTCGATAACCATTGTCTACGATAGTTATCGAACTGTATGTCTACGATAGTTATCGAACTGTATGGATCGGTATGCATAGCACAAGTGAAATTATACGTATATATAAACATATTTTTTCCACATATTTACATTTGAATGTTCATCTCGATACAAAATGCTTACCCTTAATCCAATTTCTGACCGACATATGTATTCTTGTATCTTCCATAAATTGGTAGACACATTTCATTCTCACTCTTTTTTTCTCAAATCGTACGTTTCACTTCAAACAGGACCGTTCCGAAAATATCCTATCTTGTGATCTGCGACATTTTTTCCAATCGGCTTTGTAATAGTTTAGATAAGACTCCACAAAGTTTATTTTATGCTTTATTGCTTTAGCTTTTATCAGCAGCTCAAGTCACTTTGGGAAAAAGCTGAGGCAGCGTTCTCACGCTGCTATAGGGCCTTGACGACTCGAACAGACGAAGACTGACACAAGTTGAGAAGCTTCACCAGCTTTTTTTTAACGTTTAATATATTTGTTGAATTTACTCTTAATTTAGAGCCTAACAACAAGTTTGAGATATTTTTCGTAGTCTAGTACTTAAGCAATATCCTGGGGATACTGCAGGAGGCCCTAATCACTTATTATTTGCTTGGTGTGTCATTTCTTTCAGATTTTACGCTAGGTATATTTAGATCATTTTGAATGTTGTCGTTCCGTATGTACCACGGAGCCCCAGTGATTGATCTTTAAATCTTCGACTGCGCCCTTTGTATAATGTCGACATTGCTGGTACTTGCTTTACCCCATAGTACGGCACCGTAAGTCCAGATGGGTTTCAGTACGGAGTTGTATTGGAGTTGTATAGGTGACCGAGCATTGATAATCCAATGTAAGCTACTAGCTTTCAGTTTAAGCTGTGACTTTTTTGCCTCGATGTGCTTGCGCCAAGTTAGTCTTCTGTCTAGGTGGATACCAAGGTAAGTGACATCCACGGCTTGAGGAATTGGTACGTTGTTTAGCATTATAGCTGGACAGTTTCTTCTGTTAAGCGTAAATGTAACATGTTTGCATTTCTGCTCGTTGGCCCACCTTGAGGTGTTCCTCTAATTTTGCAGAGGCTTGTATCGGGCATTTGGATCTGCTGAGGATTGCCGTGTCATCGGCAAAAGTGGACGTTGTAAGTCCTAGACTCGTTGGTCTGCAGTGTACAGCAGATAGAGCAATGGTCCGAGTACACTGCCTTGCGGTACACCAGCTTCGATTTCAAAGTCAGCCGAGACGGAGCCATTACATCTTACAGCGAATTTCCTATTGTAAAGGTAAGATTCCATGAGTTTGTGGGTGTACTGTGGGAGTTTCTGCCGGATTTTGAACATTAGACCCTCCAGCCAGACTCTGTCGAAAGCCTGGGCAACGTCGAGAAAGACAGCCGTACAGTATTCTTTTAGTTCGAATGCCGTTCTTATTTCGGATGTTATACGATTGACTTGTTCAATTGTCCCATGTTTTTCGAGGAAGCCGAACTGGTGTGAAGGGATTGTGTTCTCCGATGCCAGAAATGAGTTTAGACGAATCTGCAGGACCTTTTCAAAAAGCTTCGAAAGACATGGCAGCAAACTAATTGGCCTATAGGATGATGGTTGGGTTTTGTCCTTTCCCACTTTAGGAATCATGATGATAGTGGACCTTTTCCATGCTCTTGGGAAGTAGCCAATTCTTTTTATAGCGTTGAACATTTTGCAGATATATTGTATGGCAATGGTAGGGAGTTCTAGGATCATTTTCGGTGTGATTAGGTGTGATACCTGCAGTGATCTCATCCGATTGGAGTTGAGAGTACTCACTATCCGTTAATGTGCTCGAAGGGGGAAGTACAAATGAGTTTGATGTTCGATTTGGCTGGAGAACCATTTTAAGATGTGTGGCAAATACGGATGCCCTCTCTTCGTCACTGCGGGCCCATCCCCGGTTGGACCCCTTATTGGTGAAACTGTCTCTGTAGGAGCGCTTAAAGTTGGGTGAACTTTCCACAGAGGATGTTTAGTGCTGGATGGACTGAGTTTTTTTATGTATTTCCTTTGAGCCCAGATTTCCTCTTGTCTTAACTCCTTGGAGAGGTTGCGGCTGGCATGCCTTAGGCGAAGTTTTGCTGCTGGTGATCGAGTAATCTGCCATTCTCTTCTTAGACGTCGTTTTTTCGTTACTAATTGTTCTATGCGCCGGTTCGTAGGCCTGACAGCAGGCTTAGCGTAAGTAGAGGCATGTGGAGTAGATACTCTTGCTGCAGCTCCCAGCATCGACTCAAGTGCAGAGACGCACATGTCAATGTCCTCTGCAGCATCCAGTTTCGGCGAACAGTCAATGTGGGCACTCATGTACATTTTAAATTTAAGCCAATTTGTTTTGTTGTTTGTAAGCATATATGGGCGATCAAGTACTTGAGGTCTTGTTAACAGTGTGAATAGCACTGGAGAGTGATCGGAGGTTAAATCTAGCAGTGTTTACGCAGTGATCCGTGGTTACTGCGAAATCAATCAAGTCAGGCACTTTTTGTGGGTCTGTGGGCCAGTAAGTAGGCGTACCCGGCAAGACGCATCCATCTTATTGAGTGGGTTGACTATTGTGTTGTACAACTGCTTGCCTTTAGGATTAATCAGGCGAGATCTCGATCACCGAGAGTGTTAAAGAATTCGGTAAATTCCTTTTCAGAGATTGAGAAACGTGGTGGGCAGTACAGGGCAACCAATGTAATGTTGCAGTTGCTTGTAGGTGCTGTGTTTCAAATCTATTGAGGAACGAGTGTTTTATACGGTTTTTGATTAGGATACCAGTCCCGCCATGAGATTTTCCGTCTGGATGGTTTGGTATATTTTGGTATTTGAAAATTTATTTTTTGATGTTAGATGTGTTTCCGATATCAGCATGACATGGATTTATATAGTAAACCACTTGGAGTTTGCTGCCTAAGTTCAGGTGCTCTAGGTGGTGGATTCATAGATGGTAAAGCGATGGGGTCTCTTTCCCGGGCTCCGTCTGTTCAGTTCGGAGCACGCTAGCGAAGGATACCCTAGGGCTGTTAAATGATCTAAAAGCCTTGGTGAAGAATACCCCCGGTGGAGTTTTGAAGGTGTTGTAGGTGACCTTAGGTCCAGCGGAGGGTGCGTCCGTTTAGGTGTAATTTAAGATCCTTAAAGATAGGACATCCTCTGTAGTTGACCGTATGGTTCCCTCCACAGTTACTGCATAGTCTTAGTGCGACGTTATTTCTGTCCTTGGTGCAAATGCCAACACACACTGATCTAAAAATGCAATTGTTAGAAGTGTGGCTGTATTCCTGGCAGTTTTTACACTGTAGATAATCTGCTTCTTTTTTCAGTTGCCGTATTTCCCGCTTTTGAGAACAGGCGCTCAGCTGGTACAAATCTGCATAGCAGAAAACAGTAGTGTTGTGCAACTGTGTAAAATTTTGGGTAAACCGAGCGCATTAATTCTCATAATATAATATTGTTAGAATATTTCCACACTTTACTCTGCGTCGGTGCCCATTGTTTTTCATTTTCAATTTGCAATTAAAATATTGTGCTGTAAAGTTCACTTCGTGCTGAAATTCACTCACCCAAGCGATTATTTGATCGAACAATCGATTATTGATTTAATAATTCGAATGCCCTTAATCGATTATATTATATATAAAATAATCGATTATTGTGTATCAAATGATTAATTTTGCCATCACTAGCTGTGCGACTTTGTTTCTGTTAATAATATTGACATCGGAATTAACCGCAAACGCTTTTTTGGACAACGCGTCAGTTATTTTTATACCATACACCCATATGATATGGTATATTAAAGTCGCCAAAATGTAACAGGCAGAAGGAAGCTATTTCGACCCCATAAAGTGTATATAATGTTGATCAGGATCAACAGCCGAGTCGATCTAGACATGTCCGTCCGTCCGTCTGTCCGTCCGTATGAACACGTAAATCTCAGAGATTATAAGAGATAGAGTTACCAAATTTGGTACGTAGACTAGTGTATTACCTACGGTGGTCAAGTTTATTTCAAATTTTTTCAAGCCCCTTCCGCCCACGAAATTTAAACTAATTTGATTTTTTTAAAGACTACAATAGCTAAAATCATCAAATTTGGTATGGCAAGCGCGCAGACATTTGTTGTTAAAAAATTTTGCCCCCTCCGCCACCGCAATTGAAACAACCGATTTTCTTAAAGACTATAATAGTTAGAGACACCAAATTTGGTATGTATATTTGCTTAATAAATGCGAACATTTTATATATGTAAAGATTTTGCCACGCCCCTTTCGGACCCCGTAATTTGGAAAAACTCGATTATCTCACGTAATTTTCTTGTGCAATCAAATTTGGCACACTTAAATTTGATACTAATACCCAGCAAAATTTGATCAAAATCGTAAACGTTAAATAAAGCCCTTTACTACTTTTTAGTTGGTAGGTGTAAGAGTTGGTATTAGCATTACGGAGGTACTTTTTGTTGATGCGGAAATTGTCCTCAGTTTGGGTTTGGCTTTTAATTTCTTTTAAGTTTCCCCTATTGAGAGGGGTTACAGCAAAGTTACTACTATTTTTACTAATGTTGAAATCAGGACGGTTCAGTTGGCTCCACGGATGTATAAAGGGGGTTGTCTAGATGAGTGTACTTTTTCTACAGCGCGGCTTCGGCGTCTTGCTAATCGGCAAGAATTTTAAAACGATTCCCGCTTAGGGGTACTACTCGTTCATTTGGGTTGGTAAGTTTCAACGTATTGCCACTTTTTTTCTTTTGTGGGCTTAGCTTCCGCTTAGTTATTTTAATATATCTATTCATTCAGTTTAGACAGATGGCGTAGAATTTATTGTTGTGGCTAGCTTTGGGTGAATTGGTGTTTACGGCTTGACGCAGGTCAATACTTCTGCAGACGTTGCAATCGGTGACCCAGTTATTAATATTGATGGAGAAGCACATTGCTCTCTCCACGGTAAATTGCTGTTGATTGCTGAGTGGCTTGCATTTTCGGTGTTAGTGCTTACGGTAGCATTTAGTAAAGTCGGCGACACCACCGAAAAGTACGCACTGTTGCGTTGGACCGAGGAGTCGACTGTATGATTTGTTCTTATAGCTGTTGTAGATCGAGAGAGCTTGGGACCGAATTGGTCGACATGGCTTTTCCAAAATAACGTAGTTAGTTATTGCAGCAACTAGATGATGAACGAATGAGTAGGACTGTTCGCAGATTCTGACGAGGCTTTGCCAATAACATAAATATTGTGGCAACTATACGAACAAATGGGGAACCGGTGTACTCTAAACTTTACCCACTCCCAGAAGTTAAACAACTTCTAGCCCACGGCAAAATTCGGCCCTCAAAATCTCCCTATAATAATCCGACCTGGGTGGTCGACAAAAAAGGGACAGATGAAAACGGCTTCCATAAAAAGAGGCTAGTAATTGACTTTAGAAAACTAAATCAAAATACTACAGATGATAAGTACCCTATTCCAATGATTTCGACAATCCTGTCGAACATAAGAAAGGCCCAGTATTTTATAACATTGGACCTTAAATCGGAATTTCATCAAATACCGCTAGCAGAAAAAAACCGAAAAACCGATTTTTCTGACAATAATGAAAAGTACGAGTTCTGCAGACTCCCCTTCGGGCTCAAAAATGCTCCCAGGATCTTCTAGAGGGCCATCGATGGCGTCCTTACAAAAAAACATAGTCGAACATGCTACGTCTATATAGTCGATGTTATTATTTTTTCCGAAACAACAGAAGACCATGTTAGGGACATTGAATGGTTCCTTAAAAGTCTTCAGGACGCGGAGATACGAGTATCACAGGAAAAATCGAAGTTTTTTAAAATAAGGGTGAAATATCTGGGTATTACAACTTCACCCGAAAAAGTTCAAGCAATCCAACATTTGCCAACGCCAAGTACCCTTTTCGATCTCAGATCATTTCTTGGTCTTGCCAGCTATTATCGCTGCTTCATAAAAGACTTCGCTAAAATCGTAGGTCCCCACACAGATATTCTAAAGGGCGAAAATGGAAAAATTAGCAAAAACATGTCTCGAAAAATAAAAATCGATTTTACTTCAAAACAACTCCGGACATTCCCCAAGCTAAAATATATCTTAGCATCAGAGGAGGTTTTTTTAGCTCACCCAGATTATCGACAACTAGTCTATCTTACCACAGACGCATCTGGTGATGGGTTGGGCGCTGTCCTTTCACAAGAAGGCAGACCTATTACCACGATTTCCAGTAAATTACGAAATAACGAAAGAAATTTTGCGACCAACGAAAGAGAGCTTCTTGCCATAGTGTGGTCACTAATAAATTTGAGAAACTAGCTTAAGCCGTTTACCTTTGCTGAACCACACAAAAATTCGAATGCCAATTTAATACGTAAATACAGACATGGCGCAAAGATAATTTACAAACCAGGAAAAGAAAATATCTGCAGCAGACGCCCTTTCGCGTCAGTACATTAACGCTAGGGCAACCTGCCATATCGTAGAAACTCTGAATTACAGTATTGATGTATCCGATAAGCCCTTAAACTGTTTTCGAAATCAAATCGTGATTGAAGAAGCCAAGTTCCGAGGACACATAATACGAACACCAAACTCTGATTCACTTTTAATGACGCTACAAGAGGTAGTAAATTCTGAAGTGGTAAATGCAATACATTGCGAACTGCACAAATTGTTTGAATTATATCCAGTAACAAAATTCTGGGATTGCAAACACATCGTCACAGACGTACCAGACAAAGCGGAACAAACAGAGATTGTAGTGACCGAACACAACAGGGCGCACCGTGCAGCCCAAAAACATGAAACAAATTTTGCCATACTATTTTTTTCCAAACATGGGAAAATTGACAACAGAAATTGCAGCTAACTGCAAGGTCTGCTCTGTTGCAAAATATGACAGGCATCCAAAAAAACATAAGCTGGGTGCAACACCATTACCGGCTTACACAGGAGAAATTTTACACATCGACGTTTTCTCCACAGATAAAAGATTCATTCTGACTTGCAAAGGTAAATTTTCTAAATTTGCGATAGTCCAACCTATAGCATCAAGAGCCATAGTTGACGTAAAGCCTGCCATTCTGCAGTTCGTCAATTACTTGTTGTTATGTTAAGACAATATATTATACTACTAGCAACGGCAAAGTATAACAGGTCAATCCACTCCGCTCGAACAAAAAGCCAATTGAGGCAGTTTATGAATCTACGGTAGAAGAGGGATTGCAAATAGCCAAAACAATAAAAGACGTTCAAAATAAGCAGATAGAGCAGGAAAATAGATAACGAGTAGACAAAACGTACCAGCGCGGTAACAAGGTTTTGATGAAATCAAACAAACGCCTTGGTAACAAACTCACTCTTTTGTACAAAGAAGCAATTGTCGATGCAGACCTTGAAACTTAAGTTCTCATAAAGGGAAGGGAGGTCCATAAGGACAACCTAAAATAAAACTCTTGAAAATTGTTTTTCTAGAATTAGGTTTGCATACTTTTACAACTATTACAGTAATAAGAATATTTTGTAATATCCAAAATTACAGATCCGACTTTATACTAATACTTATAATAATATAAACAGAATGGTCATTTCAGACCTCAAAAATTTAATTCTCACCACAACCTTAGCAAAAGCGAGTTTATTGAACCCAATAATCTTCGATGACTTGAAAGTCAATGAAATGACCAACACAAATCTTACTAGTATTAGTGTGTCAGATTTATTAAATGTAGGTAGTATTAAGGTTTTTCAAAATTTTAACATTTTGTACTTTTTAATCAAATATCCTCACACAGAATCTGTCTGTCACCCTTTACGGTGTACAACGGGATAGCATCATTTTAGATTTCAATAACAGAAACTTAGTTGCTGATTGTGGTACGGAGCTATTCTCAGTCGAGGGTTGCCAAATGGTGGTAACCACAACATTCTGCAAAAGATCGCCCACAAATGGCTGCACACGACAACTAGACCGGAACTCAAGCCCATTGGTGGTCCCGACCAGGCCATCTTGAACCTTAAATCGTTGTGGACGAAGGAATGATTATCATTAACGACGACACCATGGACATCATAGACGAAGGCAACAAAATAAGGGTGAATGGAACATACCTGGTGACATTCAGCTACAAAATTACCATCAATCCAAAAATGTTTGTCAACAAATATGATGTACTCAGAAAGAAACCAATAGTGTCAGCCGAGTCACAATTCAATGTGAATGCCACATGCTTATGGTTCTTGGGTAGTTTATTTGATAAAGATTGTAGTAATCTACATGTGCACGTGTAGTGGATAGCTGCCTAATTTTTCTACTTTGCTAACGATAACACAGGTGAAGATCGGGGTCTTACACTTCTAGCGTTGCTCTTGCTTAGCTCGTCAGATGATGGGGGGTTCTTACCTACTCCAGGCATACGCACGGATGATACAGAAAAAAATATAGGTGCACTATCAGAAGCTAAAAGGATGTAAAAAGCAAAATGTTGAAGCAGATGGTGATACTATTAATTGTGCGGACGACTTCTCTGCGGATTAGCTAAAGGTGTTGCTCGCTAACCCTTTCTGTACCCACCCTACCTTGGCAAACTATTGCCAATTTATTGCCCCTTAACAGACATTTAAACGATCTAAGACGATTTAAAACGGCAGCATAGTCATGGGTTCAGGCAACGGATTCCTTAAAGAATTAGTTTACGCAAACATGACGAAATTTCGAGTTATGAGTTTAATTCCAACTAAAGGTTTTCATGACTTCATTTTTAAGATATTACGAAATAAAGATACACAAAAAGATATAGCAAAATAAATTTAAATACGCTAATTAGAACAAATATAGATTCAAAAATTCATAGTAATTCAAAAGAGAGTTGGGTTATGTGGCCGCGTGTGCCAATTGGCAATGAAACAAATATTTATAGTATAAATACATGTGTGTGTTAACTCACGATTTATCCAACGTGCGATCTCTGGGCCCATCGATACTGCAGGGACTTGCTGTATAATTTAGTTATTAGAAAAATGAAATGCATCAAAGCCAATCTCAACGCATTACATACCCATTAGGTTTCCTACTAAGGAAACCTGATTTTACTTAACCGAATATGGACTTAATTTAAATGATAATATCTAAATTTTCGTTACGTTACTTAAACTAATAATTCATTTAAATTTCTTTTAGAATAAAAAGAGAGAAAAAAAAACAGTGAAACAGTGTTGCCGTGGTGCAACAAAAAAGTAGTGTCCAACCAAAGTGGATGAAACAAGAAAAGGTAGCAGATTTACTATTAAGTGTGCATTTGCATACAACAAAATGTCGAAAAGTAGTAGATCCCGCTCAAATTGGGTATATAATGTTGGTATTAGCCGGGGAATTGCGTCATTTCATTACTAGACTATTTTAGCCTGGCCCATGGCGATGATTATTAATTAAATGAAAGGGTTGATAAAGTAAATCCGAGGCTCGTTGGTGTCTTGGTTATTGAAAGAGGTCTCTTTTTATGCCAACGAAGAAAATATCAGCGATTGCTGGGGTACGATAAACAAATTATCCCAAAGAAAAAGAAAAATCCAAGGCTGCTTGAAAGCCAAAAGTCGCTTGGTCGACGACACGCGACCAAAATATCAATTTTAACTGAAATATAACGGGGTTTAAATTCTAATATTTTCACTAAATTTAATGTTATCACCTTATTAATATTTTTATTCACTTTATCCAAATATGTATGTATATTACTGCCTTGTGCAGTCACTTTACTTTTTTAATGATGACGTAATATGCACGTGTTTTACTTTATATGTATATATGTACATATATATTTAGGTGAATATTAATATTCACGTTTAATCAAGTATCAAATTAAAAGAAAAAGGTGGTGTGATCTCGAGACCAACAGAGCTGTAGATTTAATAGGTCTCCACCGAGCCACCGATAGGGGGAGTGCAAATGCATGTGCAAGATGTGCTTACTTTGCTCTGCTCATTTGGTATTTCAGTTTAAGCAGATCCGCTTATATTAGCTATTATTGATTGTATTTTATGCTGATCAAAGTTGAAATCGTCTTCTTTTATTCGTTACAAACATATAACTAGTTTAATAATACTTTCTACAACGGCAAGAGAGAGCAGGTTTATATCTTGAATATTTGAAAGTTTTTCTTTAAATGTGTTCTTATCTGCAAACGTTAAAGCGAATACCATTGTTGACAAGCTTTTAAGATCACAGCAAATACTTTATGGGACTTCTCTCGCATAATCAGTTTTGTATCGCTATCTCTCAAAGCTTGGCTTATTACTGTTCTTGCACTTGTGAATTTCGAATTTTTGCCACCCCCCGAAATTTAAACAAGTTCGATTTTCTTAAAGACTAAAATAGCTAGAGAAATCAAATTTGGTACGAATTATCCTTTAGTAAACGCGCAGACATTTGTTATTAAAAATATCAAAGAAGCTAACTTCGGCAATGCCGAAGTTTATATACCCTTGCAGTCCTTGGCAATAATTTTTTTACATTTTGAAATTTCTTTCCTTGCAACTCAATTCATCAACACACAAACAAAACATTCAAATTATTTATCTTTTTATTAGAATTTTTAAGCAAAGCACAACACGCTTACACATACATACATACGTGTAGCGCTGCGTCTGTGTGTGTGTATGCATGTGATCTATTTGATTTGCTGATGACGTAGAACCGATTTGCATTAACTGTAACTTGTGTTCTATTTATCCGATCAAACTCAAATTTTGGGATCTCAGATTTTATATCAAATTCTATTATATTGGTAAATTTCATGGGGATACTCCAATTTTTGCAAAAAGTTTTGTTCTAGAGCTATATGGTATAGTAGTCCGATCCTGACAATTTTCATACTTTATTATCTCCCGGCTAAAAGTAGCTCAAATTTCATTCCGATAGCTCTTAAGATGCCAGCGTGAAGTTGATTTGCACAGACGGACGGACGGACGGACGGACGGACGACGGACATGGCTATATCGACTCAGCTTCTCATGCTGATCAAGAATATATATACTTTATGGGGTCGGAAACGTCTCCTTCTGTGCGTTACAAACATCTGACCAATTTTATAATACCCTCTGCAAGGGTATAAAAAATTGCTACGCCCACCTCCGCCCACGCAATTCAAACAAAACCGATTTTCTTAAAGACCATAATAGCTAGAGACACCATACTTGGTATGTATATTTGCTTAGTAGATGCGCACATTTTGTGTGTGTAAAGATTTTGCCACGCCTCTTTCCGCCCCCGTAATTTCAAAAAACTCGATTAACTCACGTAATTTTCCTCCTTGTGCAATCAAATCTGAATTTTATACTTCAATTTTATACTAATAGCTAGCAAAATGCTTAATTTGATAAAAATCGGAATAAAAACAGCCAAGTTATATATTGTCACTCATCGAAGTCGGTCGTGTTTTTTTAGCGCTCTCGCTTAACTACTGTCTTTCGTTCTTTCGTGAAGTTAATTTTTAATATTCAATTTAAATTCATTGCCTTTACCAATTTTTAATAAACGCTATTCTCATCGCGAAGTTTGATTAAATTTATTAACATTTACTTTTATCAATATCAAAACTTTAACATACGCAAATATAATTTTGTTGTTGCGCTGCTTAGTTTCTGATTTCGTTTTATTATTTGCTCCCACCCGCGTTCTCAATTTACAGCTCATAGTTTGTTTTTGTTTGTGTGGTGTTGGTGCTCTCTATTCTTCTGCTTTCTCTTTTGATCGCGCTCGCGGCCGTTAACTTCGCGCTTGTGACAAGTATTTGTTGTTGTGTGTTGTAATACAAAAAACAAAAAAATATATTCTCTTTCTTTCTTCTCTTTCTAATTTGTATATTGCAGTTAGCTTTTGCTTTGGTTTGTATACGCCTCTCTTAACTTAACATTTTTTCCTTTTTATTTACATATTGATTTATAATTTGTTTGTGATAAATCAATTATTTAATAATGTCTGTCTGTTGCAAATATAATTGCAATAATCCCAGCAAGACCAGTGAAGACTTTCTTTACTGTTGGCTGTGTGTCAATGTAATGCACTTTAAATGTGCTGGTTACACAGTCAAGGTGCGGGATAGTATTGCACAGGGTGGCGGTTTTAAATGGGGCTGTGATTCGTGTCGTGGCTTGGAGCTAGAGATTCGTAGTTTTATGAAACGCACTGGGGATGCGTTTAAACCCCTGTCAGCTGGCGTTCATAAGCTCCAAGAAGAGCTTTTGGCGATGGAGGTTCAATTCAGAAGTTCTAAACTTTTGATTGAATCTCCGACCCGAAAGAGGGCCAGGTTTCAGGGCGCGTCCCTCAGTACGTCGGCACATCGTTCTCTACCAGTTCCGGCTTCCGACAATGACCCTATGTCACCAATTGCACAGCAGCTGATATCGTTTAGGAGTCCGGCGTTGGAAGGTGTGGAGTCTCTTCCCATTTCCCCTGGAGACAGTATCCCACCTACTAACACGATATCGGTTGTAGTTTCCGAACCGTCCGGGCAAACATCCGTTTCCAGGAATATTGCCAATAAAGTAGTTACAAGAGGAGCTAGTAACGTGTTGGCTGCTTCAGCTGCTGCTGCATCTGCTGCTGCTGCTACTGCTGTGCCTGGCACTTCTAATTCGCAAAAAACAAATTTGTATTTCGCGGCTTGATCCCAATACTAATTCTGAAGAAGTCATAGCCTACATTCAGGCCAAAGTTCAAGCACCAAACATTGCTGTGGAAAAGTTCCGTTTTTCATATACTCGGGACATTTCGTCCATTAAAATAAGTGTCTCCCCAGATCTTTTTGGGCAAATGTGTCATAAAGACTTTTGGCCGGAACACCTCATTGTAGAAGAGTATACAATAAAAAAGAAGAATCGGCCTCCGATTAGCCTGCTACCTGCCTCTGTGAATAACGTTCCTTCCGGCTCGTCTGCACCTGTTGGCGAGTCAAAAAACTAATTTCGTCCCTAACTTTGGCCTATCAGAACGTACGGGGACTAAAGTCTAAACTCTCTAGACTCTATGTAGATAGTTTAGCTTTTGACTTTCATATTCTTGCCTTTACTGAGACTTGGCTGAAGCCTGATATTGCCGATGCTTCCATTCTCCCCTCAAAATATTTAATATATAGACATGATCGGACTATCCGTAATGGTGGTGGTGTTTTGATCGCTGTTGATTCGGCGTTCTCGTCTGAAATTGTACAGTCTTCCAATCAGGAGATTGAATTTGTTTGTGTTAAAATTTCTCGTAATTCTTTTTCTGCCTATATTACTTGTTCGTATATTCCACCACAGTCCGATTTGGCAGTATACATTCACCATTTGGAAGCTATTCAACTTGTTTTCTCATCTCTCTCTGACAAAGACTTGATCGTTGTTCTGGGTGATTTTAATTTACCTGAGATTGCCTGGACCCTCTCATATGATTCTTTATTATATTCATAGATGGTCTGTTTGAGTTGTCCCTAACTCAAATAAATCCTGTCCGGAATAGTCGGAACAGATCACTAGATCTGGTATTTGTGTTGGATTGATCTGATCCCTTAGTTATCCCTGAAGTCAACTTTCATCCAACTCTGGATGTAACCATTGACCTTCCTTTTGGGGTTATGACTCGATATAATAATTCGATGCCTCCAACCCGATGTTTTCGCAAGACAAACTTTACTAAACTTAAAAAACTCCTATTAACTAATGATTGGACATATCTGTATACTTGCACGGATATGGACTCTGCCATTTCTGTCTTCTATAAAACTCTTGAGTCGTTCTTTGATCTTTGTGTCCCGCGTGTGACTCAAGGATGGTCTCATAAACCTCCTTGGTTCTCACGTGAGCTATGTAACTTGAAGAACGTAAAATCGAGATGCTATAAAAGATTTAAAAAATCCGGTAAAGCATCGGATTTTTCAAATTTTATGATGCTGAATTCACAATGCTATAAGGATTATCTTCAGAGATGCAAACTTAGGTTTTCTCTCAAGCAATTTTATAAATTCGTCAATGGAAAACGTAAGACATTAGTGAACCCGTCTTACTTGTCTTTCGAAAACAATAAAGCTGACAATGATCAGGCAATTGCGGATATGTTTGCTGATTTCTTCAAAACAACTTATTCCTCTTCGATTTATCAAGCAAATCCTCCTTATCCTTATCACTTGCAATCGTCTAATTGCATTTTAGACCCTGCATTTAAAGAAAGTTCGGTTTTTAGCGTGCTTAGTTCCGTCAAACCAATATATGCACCTGGCCTGATGGAATACCAGGTTGCGTATTAAGCCATTGCGCTGAGGCCCTATGTAAGCCAATACTTAAGTTGTTTACACTGTCCGTTACTTATTCCGCCTTCCCGTCCATCTGGAAAGAATCATATATTATTCCTCTTCATAAAAAGGGGAAAAAGTCCGACGCCTCCAATTATAGGGGTATTTCTAAATTGTCTGCCATACCCAAAGCATTTGAGCAAATAATAACGTCTCAATTGCAGCATTTTTGTAGCTCAATCATTTCGTCATCCCAGCATGGGCTTAAAAAACGTAGATCGACAACTACTAACCTGTTAGAATTTACATCTCACTCAATCAAAGGGTTCAAGACTGCCGTGCAAACTGATGTCATTTATACTGACTTCAGCAAGGCCTTTGACTCTGTTAATCACACTCTGCTTTTATATAAGTTAAATGCACTTGGCATCCCCAGCATTTTGCTAGATTGGATTCTTCAATATCTTTCTTAGCGTACACAAAAGGTCCTCTTTAAATCTTCATTTTCTAAGACCATCCAAGTGACTTCTGGAGTACGTCAGGGTAGTCATTTGGGTCCATTGCTATTCACTCTTTTTATAAATGATCTTCCATTGGTAGTATCACATTCTCGGGTGCTTATCTACGCGGATGATGTTAAGCTTTACCTCAGTTTTAAAGACATATCGTCTTCTTGCCTACTTCAATCGGATCTTAATTATCTTCTAAATTGGTGTGAAACCAACCTACTAAACCTTAACGGCTCTAAATGTAAGGTTATGTCTTTTTATAGATGCACGCCATACTTAGCAACTTATTATCTTAACGACACTGCCTTAGAGCGGTTAGATATTATCAATGACTTAGGTGTTTTTATGGACCATAAATTAATCCTCATATTTCTGCTACAGTTAGTAAAGCTATGAATGTTCTTGGGTTTGTGGTCAAAAGAGTTTGACGATCCGTACACAACCAAACTTCTGTATACTTCATTAATCCGTCCTATCTTAGAGTACGCATCTTGCATATGGTCACCTCAATATGAGACACACCAAAGTAAAATTGAATCTGTTCAAAAGCAATTTCTACTATTTGCTCTTCGCGGTCTAAATTGGAATCGCAATGTCAATTTGCCATCATACTCCAGTAGGCTTCTTTTAATCAATCTTCCTTCATTAATTAATCGTAGAGTAATGCTTGGTGCTATCTTTATTCATAAACTCTTAATAGGTGAAATAGACTCTCCTGAGCTATTGAACCAGTTAAACCTATCTGTACCCCGTAGACCTACAAGAATTTTATTCCTCTATCCTTAAAACATTGTAGTTCTAACTATTCTTTGCATGAACCTTTTCGAGTCCTATGTTCTGATTACAATCTTCTGTATCCCGTATTCAGATCAGAAGCCTCTCTTTCTCTGGTAAAAACCTCTATTTTAGAACATTTAGCTCGTAATTAGCTGTAGTTAATCATATTTTTAATTGTTTGTCCGTTATACTTGTATTTGTCCACGCGATCGTGGCGTCCGATATACGGCTGCGCCTCACGTAATCACATAATTATCTCAGTGCTGTGTATTTAAATTTGTATATATTTTAATATATTCTGGCTTTGTATGTCTTCTTGTTTTTCAATGGCTTGTTGTCTACCTACTTGCAAGCATGCTGATTGTTTTGATGATCAGTATAGAGCAATATCTTGCTGGCATTGCGATACTCTGTTTCACTTTAAATGTGCTCACCTTAATGGCCATGACAAATTGGCGGGTTTGTCTGTGTCTAAGCCCAAGCTTGGCTTAATATCTTTTCCCAAATTGCTGTACCAAATGAGTATTTCGCAGCTATGGTAGACAGTAATTTTCGGCCTACGGGTTCCCTGTATCTGCACACCTTCCTAATTTATGACATCTCAGTTTTTCGGCGTAGATGTTTTCGTAAAACAAATTTCAATCTTCTTATCAACCTTATTTTATCTTTTGAATAGTTATTTCTATTAGAGTGCTCTGATATAGTGAATTTTTTCCATTCTGCTCCTAATTTTATATTCGATAAATGCGTTCCTTATGTGAATGTCTGGCTCTAAACTACTACCTTGCACCTTCAGACTATATGACCAGACAGCTAATAATGATTCACAAATTACAGATCTGTTTGCTAACTGAAAATATTCCTAATTGCATCCTCAAAATGCAATAAGCCTTTATTTCGGTGTTTCTTTATATCTGATGTTCGAAATGAGTCTTTTATTGTTCCACTCCTGGAAACGGCTTTTTAACTACCGCGGCATCTCCAATCTTTGCGCAATATCTATGCTTTTTCGGTCGTGCCAAAGTTTGTACACTCTACCATGTTTTTTGTTATTCTTTGTTTTATCTCAAAAGTATACATTTCTTTAAAAAAAAAGGTGATTATTAGAGGCATCAATTTTGGTACGTACACTCGTTCAGTTATTATATAATATCTAGCAACATATCAGTTGTTTCGAAACGACTCACTGAATTATATAAAAGGTTTTTTGCCGCTGTGACTCCTTTATGTACAAACTTCGGCATGGGTGAAGTTCGATTTCCTTCAACTAAATTTGAGTTAGTAACATTGAATGGTGCTGAGGGTGCAGTTGATATTTTTCATTACCTATCGAATCATTATATTGGGTTTCTCTAATAACAAGAACATTTCTATTTCAAATAATAAACGCAGTTCAGTCTTCTTACAAGCATACGAACTATTCCTATCTTATTGTTCTCGTGGTGAACATTGGCATAGTAAAAATATGAATATACTCTAGGGAAGGGCTAATCAAACAGGTCCGTTTATATTAATCGTCACAGAATGATTCTTTATTTAATTTATGTTTTAGGCGTACATATTGAAAGTTATTCGAGTATCCAAGGGATTCGTGACATAAAATTGTTTTTACTATTGTCACAATACAGTACGAATATTGTTTTTTATTTCAGTTTAATATTTTCGGCATTCGTGGCGGTACTCAATGTGGTTGAATACTTTTTCAAAAAGATAAATGAGTCGGATCCTGAGATATTGCAAAACATTCGTAAGTTTCAAAAAATTTTATATATGTCGGAGAATTTAGAGTGCCTAAGAGTAGGCTAATGTTTTGTTAATGTTTGATATGTGAATTGACAGGTATGTCACCTGTAACTGTGGTATGTCCAACACTGCCCTTCGCAGGTTGACAATTGGTATGTTGAGATTGAAGGATGACTCGGCAGATTTGAGATGTTGCCTTTGCAGAAGCATTGTTGCTAGGTATATGTTGATAAGCGTGACAACATTAGAAAGGTTGTCGAGTGAGGTTTGGTGTTAAGTCAATGGAGTCGACATAAGCAGTCGAAAAATCAGACGTGCCGGAATAACACCTAAACTCGCTGCGCTAACAGTTTATTAATACAAAGTGAGAGTGAACAGTAGAAAGTATTCAAAGTAAAGAAAATGGAAAATACTAAGAACAATAATGGATATTCGACATATACATATGTATATATATATATATAGTTAAAAATATATTTGTAATTATTTACAGTTATATTATTCCAAAGCTATTTAAACGCAATTTTGTTTATATATTTTTGATCTGTATCAACAGCCCAGTCGATTTAGATATGTCCGTCCGCCTGCCCTTGTATGTCCGTCTGTCTGTCCGCCTGTCCGTATAAACACGTAGATCTCGTAGCTGGTAAAAGCTAAAACCACAAAATTTGCAATGTAGATTCAAGATTTATCTAAAGTGATTAAGTTTATGATAAATTATAGAAATGCCCCTCCCGCCTCCGCAATTAAAACAAAACTGATTTTCTAGAAAACTATAAATGCTAATCTCTTTCGTGCTCGTTCAATGCCTGCGCGCCTGCTTAGATTTTGTACAAAATTTTAGTCAGGGGTCCGATGGCCCCCCCGTAATTTAAAAACAAAAAAACAAGTGCTTGCTAATTTTAAAAACACTCATAAATAAATTTGTTGCTATTAACTTAAAACATTTGACTTACTCGCCGTAGTCGGCGAGTCTTTTTACTTCCTTCATTATACCATGCACGCATATATGGTAAAGTGTTATATTAAAGTCGCAGTAATGTATATAACAAGGTAAAGAAAGCTTTTCCGATCCGACCCACCAAGTTTGGTATGTGTGAATTTATTTCAAATTGTTTGCCACTTCCGACCACAGGAAATTTATGCTACAAAACACTGTACCTTAGGTCAAATTGCGCGAGCGTCTTTCAACACACAAATATATAAGTATCATCCGTATAGTGTTACATTACACCAGAATTAATAAGATCGTCAAAAATAAGAAATATTTTTCTTCACGACGGCAAATCTGCTGTCTACACTTTGAGAAGACTTTCGAAAGATCCTTCGACTCATTCCTTGAATTGCTTTCTTAAAGTACTAGCTTTGTCTGCTGCCAAACAACTCGGTGAATGATGAACCGACTTGCTTACTTGTCATACAGAATTTTCAACTGAATTTTATTTTTTATACCATACACCGATAGGCTGAAGGAAGCTTTTCCGACCACTCAAAGTATATATATTGTTGATCAGCATCAACAGCCGAGTCGATCTAACTCTGTCCGTCAGTCCGTCCGTCCGTCTGTCCGTGTGAATACCTAGATCTCAGAGATTATAAAAGCTAGAAGCATCAAATTTATTTTCTAGGGACGTGTATGTACAAGTTTCAAAATTTTTGGCACGCCACCTTCTGCGTTTTCTCCGAGGCTATCCTAGCTAGAGACTTCATATGTAAGTTACGAGTCTTAAGTACGAGTCTGGTCCATGGATACGAATCTGATCCCTGCTCGGGCGCCAGTTACGAGTCTATCATCCGTGTCTCCATGTCGGGGTGTGGCATTACCATGTTCCTTCGGATACACATGGGAGATGACACACAAGACTCTTTCCTTAACCACTAGTTTACCATGAAATTAATTACACAGAAGCTTGATTTAAAGTTATAATTCGTTTATTACTTGAATATACTTCTGGTTCCGAGGCCAGACTAAGACTGAGTCTCCAGAGATCGGAGCCTTAAATATACCTCAAGAGGGTGTTGAGCCGATGTTGAGAGTAGGTCGCTCTTCCGGTGAAGTTAGCAGAAACGGGTTGGTTACAAAGAATAGAAAAGTGCTTATGCTATCTGATAGGAAGTAAAAGTGCTTACTCTAGGTATAGGAAGTCATTAATGGAACAAGTGGATAGTGTGGATTAAAATGGGTCACAATGTACTTAAGGTTATGGAATGTGTGGGTTGTCAACGTGACTTTTAATGAGGGCGGGTATACTACCCGGAACTCATTCAGCAGTTTCTGGTATTGCGTCTTGTCTTGCTGCATCATAGTTGGTCGGGGTGCAGGGCACGGCATATCATGTATGCCATGTATGTATGTACCTTTTAGGGTCCTCTGCTCTGATTACAACCTTTTATTCCCTGTAATCTGTTCAGAGTCTTCTATGTACACACTTAAAACATCTATCCTTTCCTATTTAGTTCTTAGATAGCTGTAGTATTATTTGTTTGTCTGTTTTTCCATTGTGCATCTGTCCACGCGATTCGTGCCGTGCGTTATACGGCTGCACCCCTCGGTCGGTCGGGTGGGAGGTTTGAAGCTATCTGCTTGGGCTCTGCAAATTGAAGTTCGATTGTGGTAACTAAAGGCAGCCCACACCACTAACGACCCTCCTCCAAAGTTTCCGAATGTCATGCCAGTAGTAATTGAATCCATCAGGGCCACCTAAATTGAACTTTTTTTCATTTGAGAAAACCACCTTCTTCCAATTTTCTGACCAGGACATGCGTTCTTTAGCAAAATCTAACCGAGTTACTTTTAGAGCCTGCTTAGACTTAATTTCTTTCCATTTTAGCCGGTTACTAGATGCCAACATTTGCTGCATATGTCGTTTTGTAATTGAAAGGTCTAATTCTTTCACAATCTTAGAGGCAGCGGCATTTTTTTTAAGTCCTGCGCGTATAATTGCAGCTTTTCCTCGTGATGACACCTTGTCATTTTTACAGTTTGTCCTTTTTATACCCTTGAAGAGGGTCAGATGTTTGTAACGCACAGAAGGAGACGTTTCCGACCCCATAAAGTATATATATTCTTGATCAGCTTGAGAAGCTGAGTCGATATAGCCATGTCCGTCTGGCCGTCTGACCGTCTGTCCGTCTGTCCGACCGTCTGTGCGTACGCGTTTTACTCAGCCATATTAAGAGATATCGGGTTAACATTTTTTTTGGGGACTCTTTATTACCTGTGTGAGATAAAGTATGAAAACTGTGAGGATCGGACTACTATATCATATAGCTCTAGAACAAAGATTTTTGCAAAAATTGGAGTATCCCCATGAAATTAATACCAATATAATAGAATTCGGTATAAAATCTCAGATCCCAAAATTTGAACCTGATCGGATAAATAGAACACAAGTTACAGTCAGTACAAATCGGTTCAAGCGCTGCCGGCAGCGCTGCTTGTTGCCTACTACGTCATCAGCAAATCAAACAGAGCACATGCATACACACACACAGACGCAGCGCTACACGAACTGTATGTGTATGCGTGTTGTGCTTTGCTTAGGGAATGATGGAAAAATGTGTAGTAAAAAGAGAAATAATTTGAATGTTTTGAGTTGAATTGTTGTTGTTGAATTGAGTTGCAGGGAAAGAAATTTCAAAATGTAAAAAAATTATTGCCAAGGACTGCAAGGGTATATAAACTTCGGCATTGCCAAAGTTAGCTTCTTTGATATTTTTTTGTTGTAATTTTCTTTTAAATTTAGAACATTATTTAATGCAGTAGGAGAGCGTTGTAACTAACGTGCAATTTAACGGTTTTATCCACATCCTTGTATGCAATGACTTTAGCGATTTGTATATGCGACCATTTTGGAAAAAAAGTCGACTAATTTTCATCTCAACTTTTCGACTAGTCGACCATTTCTTTGTGACTAAAAGGTATAAAAGCAAGCAATGATTATTTTTTTATTCAATTTTTAATTAAATAAAATTTTGTTTCTATAAAAATTACTATTATATATTACTATTACTATATCATATAGCTTCCATACAATCACGAAAGCCTTTGATTCCGTAAATCATACCCTATTAATTTCTAAGCTGAGCGACATTGGGTTTCCACACCTTTTCCTCTCTTGGGTTCGAGAATATTTAACAAATAGAAAACAGAAGGTAGGTACTTTTTAAGTCTTCTTTTTCCGATTCCATTCCTGTGACTTCTGGTGTACCTCAAGGTAGTCATCTTGGCCCTCTGCTTTTCACTTTATTTATTAACGATCTTCCATCAGTCATTATCCATTCGCGTGTGCTTATGTTTGCTGACAAAGTTAAGCTCTGACTTACTTATAAAGAAACAGATTCATTTAGTCGGCTACAAGCTGATCTTAAACATTTTCAATCCTGGTGCCAGTTTAATTTATTAAATCTTAACACTACCAAATTTAAGGTAATGACTTTTTATCGTAATTCTCCTCAACTGGTCCCTTATTTTCTAAACAATAGTCCTATGGAACGTCTAAATTATATGCATGATGTGGGCGTACTTTTGGACCGTAAGTTAAACTTTGATACCCATATTTCTACCACGGTCGCAAGGGCCATGAGTGTCCTGGGTTTCATTAAAAGATGGTCAAAAGAATTTAATGACCCCTATACATCATAGTTGGTCGGGGTGCAGGGCACGGTTCTACTTGTTATGTAGGAGTCGGCGTATCGTGGAGAAACGCGTGTGCTAACTTGTATTATAATGATAATTTAAAAAAAAAAATCTATTATATTCCATAATTTTCTACCTTTTGCAATAAAATTTTCGCAAATTTGATCAAAATTGGTCTTTTCCAACTATTTGAAAGAATTCACATATTATTCCTCTTAATAAAAGGGCTAAGAAGTTTGAGTTATAGGGGGTATTTCCAAAGTGTCTGCCATTCATGAAGCTTTTGAAAAAATAATAACATCTCCATTGTGTAGCTCTATGATACCTACGCTTTGAGCGTTCTGGAATTTGGAAAGCGATGGTGAAAGGAATTTGACGATCCGTTCAGAACCACAATTATATTTACTTCATTAGTCTGTTTTATCTTACTGTTAGAGTACGGGACTTGCATATGGTCACCTCAATATGAGACGCACCTAAATAAATATTCAATTTATTCACTTCAATCCAATTTCTGCATTTTTCTCTTTGTGGCCTAAATTGGGATCGCAATATCAGTTTGCCTTCACACTCCAGTACGCTTCTTTTAATCGATCTTCTTTTTTTTAAATAATCGTAGAGTAATGCTATTGAACCTACACAAAATTTTTTTTTCCTCCATCTTTGAAACACTTTACTTCTAACTATGCTTTGCATTAGGCTTTTATGTCAGATACCTTTCTTTCCCCCGAACCGCACAGTCGGTCGGGCGGGGGATGGGCAGCTATTTGCTTGAGCTCGCGCGAAACAGGCTGGTGTCCTGGGCCACTCAACAGCTTGACAACCTGTTGAAAATTAAAACCACAGTGCCGGGGCTAACTTCGACCGCGGCAAAGTTTGTATAGCATTGCAACTTTTTTTGGTAACTCTCTTCTTACCCATAGCCATCAAAGTGGAAAAACGTTTTATCTAAAAAGGCTAATGTGTGGAAAAGAGCAGCCTACAATCTTAGCATAGGAAATAACGAAGATATTGATCAAGGTCACTGTTTTCCACCGAACGTTCCTCAATCGCGTCAAAAGTAACGAAGTTATTGACAAAAAACACTGTTTCTGAGAGATGGTTTCTATGGGAGCTACATATATGATATAGTCACCCAATCTTAATCAAATTTGGCGCAGTCGTTTGTATGTGTAAGAAACTCACCAATATTAAATTTCGAAAATAGCTCAAAAAAAAACAAAGTTATTGAGAAAAGTCACTTTTCGTGATTGTATGGAAGCTATATGATATAGTAATCCGATCCGCGTTGCACACTTCTGACCATGACCAATTAATATACCCCTTTGCATAAATAACAAAAATTCGATGATGATTTCTGAATTGAAATATATTAATTTTGTGAAACGGAAAAATCGAAATTTTAGTTACGCCAGCATCGTTTTTAAATTCAGCCACTGTGCAAATGGATCGGCAGAAGCACAGACGCTATGGAATAGAGTAACTTTACTTTTATAGAAACAGAATTTTATTTATTAAAAATAAATAGAAAAATAATCATTGCTTGCTTTTATTCCTTTTAGTCACAAGGAAATGGTCGATTAGTCGAAAAGTTGAGATGAAAATTAGTCGACTTTTTTTCCAAAATGGTCGCATATACAAATCGCTAAAGTCATTGCATACAAGGATGTGGATAAAACCGTTAAATTGCACGCTAGTTACAACGCTCTCCTACTGCATTAAATAATGTTGTAAATTTAAAAGAAAATTACAACAAAAAAATATCAAAGAAGCTAACTTTGGCAATGCCGAAGTTTATATACCCTTGCAGTCCTTGGCAATAATTTTTTTACATTTTGAAATTTCTTTCCCTGCAACTCAATTCTTTTTACTACAAATTTTACCATCATTCCCTAAGCAAAGCACAACACGCATACACATACAGTTCGTGTAGCGCTGCGTCTGTGTGTGTGTATGCACGTGCTCTGTTTGATTTGCTGATGACATAGTAGGCAGCAAGTAGCGCTGCCGGCAGCGCTTGAACCGATTTGTACTGACTGTAACTTGTGTTCTATTTACCCGATCAGGTTCAAATTTTGGGATCTGAGATTTTATACCGAATTCTATTATATTGTTATTAATTTCATGGGGATACTCCAATTTTTGCAAAAATTTTTGTTCTAGAGCTATATGATATAGTAGTCCGATCCTCACAGTTACACAGTTACAGTCATACTTTATCTCTCACAGGTAATAAAGAGTCCCCAAAAAAAATTTTAACCCGATATCTCTTAATATGGCTGAGTAAAACGCGTACGCACAGACGGTCGGACAGACGGACAGACGGTCAGACGGCCAGACGGACATGGCTATATCGACTCAGCTTCTCAAGCTGATCAAGAATATATATACTTTATGGGGTCGGAAACGTCTCCTTCTGTGCGTTACAAACATCTGACCCTCTTCAAGGGTATAAAAAGGACAAACTGTAAAAATGACAAGGTGTCATCATTAGTAACCGGCTAAAATGGAAAGAAATTAAGTCTAAGCAGGCTCTAAAAGTAACTCGGTTAGATTTCGCTAAAGAACGCATGTCCTGGTCAGAAAATTGGAAGAAGGTGGTTTTCTCAAATGAAAAAAAGTTCAATTTAGGTGGCCCTGATGGATTCAATTACTACTGGCATGACATTCGGAAACTTTGGAGGAGGGTCGTTAGTGGTGTGGGCTGCCTTTAGTTACCACAATCGAACTTCAATTTGCAAAGTTTCTGGGCGCTTGAACTCCCAAGGCTACATAAATATGTTGGAGAATGTTCTTGTGGATTTTTTGGAGGAAGAACCGTTTCCTGACTGAATTTTTCAACAGGATTATGCGTCCATACATGTTTCACGGGCTAGTCGAGCGTGGTTTCAGGAGAAACAAATCACCACCATGTCATGGCCTGCTCGATCTCCGGATTTAAATCCTATCGAGAACATGTGGGGGAACCTTGTCAGGTTCCCCCACAGGTTTTTGAGATGTTATATTTGTTTTTTTTTTTTTTTTTGTAAGGCTAGAACATTGTGCCTTTAATTGAATTTCGCGTTAAATTTTTCATTTTTTTTTTTTTTTGTTTTTCTTACATTATAAGTTTGTTTTTTGAAAAAAAATGAAACAACTTGTTTTTGTTTAACATACAACATATAGATATATGTGATTTAATATAAAAAACTATATCAAAATGCATAAGATTCAGAATAAGCTGAACAAATTGTGTGCCTTTAATTGAATTTCGCTGAGTGTAGTTGAAAATTTCACCAGTTGTGTCATCCCTAGTAACGCAGATGAAAAATCATAAGAGTTTATATGATTTTTTTTATCAAATTAAATTTTAGACTGCGTTTAACTTCGACTATATTTTCAAAATGACTCTTAAAACTAAAGGGGCAGGACCGAGGCGAATTCGCTACATATAAACAGTTAATCGAGATCATTGAAGGGCTATTAAGCTTTCCATAAAATGGCAGAGCGGCCAATTTGTGGACCACTTACTTTAAAACTGCTGTTCCAGTCATGTCAACATCGGTGACTCTGATTGTTGCCACCACTTCAGCCGTCATCTACTTTTACGGTGGTAGCTTGTCCTCTGCAACGAGTTCGAGCTCTATGCTATCTTTGTGCCACTTGGCTCGGGTTTGAAGCCTTAGCACATATTCACCGGACCATCGCTGGGATCAAAACCGCTCAGCGGGTGCCCGTATGTTATAGCGGACGTTGACGATACTATGCGCAGTACGTTCAAGTGGCCCATACGACACCAGGGCAAAGCCTGTTACGCGCGAGCCCAAGCAGATAGCTGCAAACCTCCCACCCGACCGACCGAGGGGTGCAGCCGTATAACGCACGGCACGAATCGCGTGGACAGATTCACAATGGAAAAACAGACAAACAAATAATACTACAGCTATCTAAGAACTAAATAGGAAAGGATAGATGTTTGAAGTGTGTACATAGAAGACTCTGAACAGATTACAGGGAATAAAAGGTTGTAATCAGAGCAGAGGACCCTAAAAGGTACATACATGGCATAATTAGAAGAACAACGACTAAGGGTGAAAGGCATAATAGGATGTCCACTCCGTCTACATGGTACCGACAAATTTACCTGAGTTAATAACTCAGGCGAGTCAATATCACCAATTAGGAGCTTGTGCATAAAAATAACACCAAGCATAATTCTACGGTTAATTAAGGAAGGAAGGAGTCCGGTAGAATACGAAGGCAAATTGACATTTCGATCCCAGCTTAAGCCACGAAGGGCAAATACCAAGAACTGCTTTTGAACGGATCCAAGTCTAATCTGGTGAGACTCATATTGAGGTGACCAAATGCTGGATCTTGCATACTCTAAAATAGGACGGACAAGCGAAGTAAAATAACTTTAGTGGTATAGGGGTCATCATATTCTTTTGACCATCTTTTAATGAAACCCAGGACACTCATGGCCCTTGCGACCGTGGTAGAAATATGGGTATCAAAGTTTAACTTACGGTCCAAAAGTACGCCCAAATCATGCATATAATTTAGACGTTCCATAGGACTATTGTATAGAAAATAAGGGACCAGTTGAGGAGAATTACGATAAAAAGTCATTACCTTACATTTGGTAGTGTTAAGATTTAATAAATTAAACTGGCACCAGGATTGAAAATGTTTAAGATCAGCTTGTAGCCGACTAAATGAATCTGTTTCTTTATAAGTAAGTCAGAGCTTAACTTCGTCAGCAAACATAGGCGCACACGAATGGATAATGACTGATGGAAGATCGTTAATAAATAAAGTGAAAAGCAGAGGGCCAAGATGACTACCTTGAGGTACACCAGAAGTCACAGAATGGAATCGGAAAAAGAAGACTTAAAAAGTACCTTCTGTTTTCTATTTGTTAAATATTCTCGAACCCAAGAGAGGAAAAGGGGTGGAAACCCAATGTCGCTCAGCTTAGAAAGTAATAGGGTGTGATTTACGGAATCAAAGGCTTTCGTGATTGTATGGAAGCTATATGATATAGTAATCCGATCCGCGTTGCACACTTCTGACCATGACCCATTAATATACCCCTTTGCATAAATAACAAAAATTCGATGATGATTTCTGAATTGAAATATATTAATTTTGTGAAACGGAAAAATCGAAATTTTAGTTACGCCAGCATCGTTTTTAAATTCAGCCACTGTGCAAATGGATCGGCAGAAGCACAGACGCTATGGAATAGAGTAACTTTACTTTTATAGAAACAGAATTTTATTTAATTAAAAATAAATAGAAAAATAATCATTTTATTCCTTTTAGTCACAAGGAAATGGTCGATTAGTTGAAAAGTTGAGATGAAAATTAGTCGACTTTTTTTCCAAAATGGTCGTATATACAAATCGCTAAAGTCATTGCATACAAGGATGTGGATAAAACCGTTAAATTGCACGCTAGTTACAACGCTCTCCTACTGCATTAAATAATGTTGTAAATTTAAAAGAAAATTACAACAAAAAAATATCAAAGAAGCTAACTTTGGCAATGCCGAAGTTTATATACCCTTGCAGTCCTTGGCAATAATTTTTTTACATTTTGAAATTTCTTTCCCTGCAACTCAATTCAACAACAACAATTCAACTCAAAACATTCAAATTATTTCACTTTTTACTACAAATTTTTCCATCATTCCCTAAGCAAAGCACAACACGCATACACATACAGTTCGTGGCAGCAAGTGGCGCTGCCGGCAGCGCTTGAACCGATTTGTACCGACTGTAACTTGTGTTCTATTTACCCGATCAGGTTCAAATTTTGGGATCTGAGATTTTATACCGAATTCTATTATATTGGTATTAATTTCATGGGGATACTCCAATTTTTGCAAAAATTTTTGTTCTAGAGCTATATGATATAGTAGTCCGATCCTCACAGTTTTCATACTTTATCTCACACAGGTAATAAAGAGTCCCCAAAAAAAATTTTAACCCGATATCTCTTAATATGGCTGAGTAAAACGCGTACGCACAGACGGTCGGACAGACGGTCAGACGGCCAGACGGACATGGCTATATCGACTCAGCTTCTCAAGCTGATCAAGAATATATATATACTTTATGGGGTCGGAAACGTCTCCTTCTGTGCGTTACAAACATCTGACCCTCTTCAAGGGTATAAAAAGGACAAACTGTAAAAATGACAAGGTGTCATCACGAGGAAAAGCTGCAATTATACGCGCAGGACTTCAAAAAAATGCCACTGCCTCTAAGATTGTGAAAGAATTAGACCTTTCAATTACAAAACGACATATGCAGCAAATGTTGGCATCTAGTAACCGGCTAAAATGGAAAGAAATTAAGTCTAAGCTGGCTCTAAAAGTAACTCGGTTAGATTTCGCTAAAGAACGCATGTCCTGGTCAGAAAATTGGAAGAAGGTGGTTTTCTCAAATGAAAAAAAGTTCAATTTAGGTGGCCCTGATGGATTCAATTACTACTGGCATGACATTCGGAAACTTTGGAGGAGGGTCGTTAGTGGTGTGGGCTGCCTTTAGTTACCACAATCGAACTTCAATTTGCAAAGTTTCTGGGCGCTTGAACTCCCAAGGCTACATAAATTTGTTGGAGAATGTTCTTGTGGATTTTTTGGAGGAAGAACCGTTTCCTGACTGAATTTTTCAACAGGATTATGCGTCCATACATGTTTCACGGGCTAGTCGAGCGTGGTTTCAGGAGAAACAAATCACCACCATGTCATGCCTGCTCGATCTCCGGATTTAAATCCTATCGAGAACATGTGGGGGAACCTTGTCAGGCGTGTTTATGGTGCCGGACGAAAATTTTAATCGGTGGAAAAGCTTAGAGTAACGGTTACACAGGAATGGGCTCAAATCCCAAAAGCCGACTTTCAAGAAATGATTGATTCGATGCCAAACAGGGCTTTTGAAGTAATTCATAAATCTGGGGGATCGACCCATTATTAATTGAAATTTTTGAGATGTTATATTTGTTTTTTTTTTTTTTTTGTAAGGCTAGAACATTGTGCCTTTAATTGAATTACGCGTTAAATTTTTCATTTTTTTTTTTTTTTTTTTTTCTTACATTATAAGTTTGTTTTTTGAAAAAAATTAAACAACTTGTTTTTGTTTAACATACAACATGTAGATATATGTGATTTAATATAAAAACTATATCAAAATGCATAAGATTCAAAATAAGCTGAACAAATTGTGTGCCTTTAATTGAATTTCGCTGAGTGTAGTTGAAAATTCCACTAGTTGTGTCATCCCTAGTAACGCAGATGAAAAATCATAAGAGTTTATATGATTTTTTTTATCAAATTATATTTTAGACTGCGTTTAACTTCGACTATATTTTCAAAATGACTCTTAAAACTAAAGGGGCAGGAGCGAGGCGAATTCGCTACATATAAACAGTTAATCGAGATCATTGAAGGGCTATTAAGCTTTCCATAAAATGGCAGAGCGGCCAATTTGTGGACCGCTTACTTTAAAACTGCTGTTCCAGTCATGTCAACATCGGTGACTCTGATTGTTGCCACCACTTCAGCCGTCATCTACTTTTACGGTGGTAGCTTGTCCTCTGCAACGAGTTCGAGCTCTATGCTATCTTTGTGCCACTTGGCTCGGGTTTGAAGCCTTAGCACATATTCACCGGACCATCGCTGGGATCAAAACCGCTCAGCGGGTGCCCGTATGTTATAGCGGACGTTGACGATACTATGCGCAGTACGTTCAAGTGGCCCATACGACACCAGGGCAAAGCCTGTTACGCGCGAGCCCAAGCAGATAGCTGCAAACCTCCCACGCGACCGACCGAGGGGTGCAGCCGTATAACGCACGGCACGAATCGCGTGGACAGATGCACAATGGAAAAACAGACAAACAAATAATACTACAGCTATCTAAGAACTAAATAGGAAAGGATAGATGTTTGAAGTGTGTACATAGAAGACTCTGAACAGATTACAGGGAATAAAAGGTTGTAATCAGAGCAGAGGACCCTAAAAGGTACATACATGGCATAATTAGAAGAACAACGACTAAGGGTGAAAGGCATAATAGGATGTCCACTCCGTCTACATGGTACCGACAAATTTACCTGAGTTAATAACTCAGGCGAGTCAATATCACCAATTAGGAGCTTGTGCATAAAAATAACACCAAGCATAATTCTACGGTTAATTAAGGAAGGAAGGAGTCCGGTAGAATACGAAGGCAAATTGACATTTCGATCCCAGCTTAAGCCACGAAGGGCAAATACCAAGAACTGCTTTTGAACGGATCCAAGTCTAATCTGGTGAGACTCATATTGAGGTGACCAAATGCTGGATCTTGCATACTCTAAAATAGGACGGACAAGCGAAGTAAAATAACTTTAGTGGTATAGGGGTCATCAAATTCTTTTGACCATCTTTTAATGAAACCCAGGACACTCATGGCCCTTGCGACCGTGGTAGAAATATGGGTATCAAAGTTTAACTTACGGTCCAATAGTACGCCCAAATCATGCATATAATTTAGACGTTCCATAGGACTATTGTTTAGAAAATAAGGGACCAGTTGAGGAGAATTACGATAAAAAGTCATTACCTTACATTTGGTAGTGTTAAGATTTAATAAATTAAACTGGCACCAGGATTGAAAATGTTTAAGATCAGCTTGTCGGCACTAAATAAATCTGTTTCTTTATAAGTAAGTCAGAGCTTAACTTCGTCAGCAAACATAAGCACACGCGAATGGATAATGACTGATGGAAGATCGTTAATAAATAAAGTGAAAAGCAGAGGGCCAAGATGACTACCTTGAGGTACACCAGAAGTCACAGAATGGAATCGGAAAAAGAAGACTTAAAAAGTACCTTCTGTTTTCTATTTGTTAAATATTCTCGAACCCAAGAGAGGAAAAGGGGTGGAAACCCAATGTCGCTCAGCTTAGAAAGTAATAGGGTATGATTTACGGAATCAAAGGCTTTCGTGATTGTATGGAAGCTATATGATATAGTAATAGTAATATATAATAGTAATTTTTATAGAAAAAGAATTTTATTTAATTAAAAATTTAATAAAAAAATAATCATTGCTTGCTTTTATTCCTTTTAGTCACAAGGAAATGGTCGACTAGTCGAAAAGTTGAGATGAAAATTAGTCGACTTTTTTTCCAAAATGGTCGCATATACAAATCGCTAAAGTCATTGCATACAAGGATGTGGATAAAACCGTTAAATTGCACGCTAGTTACAACGCTCTCCTACTGCATTAAATAATGTTGTAAATTTAAAAGAAAATTACAACAAAAATATATCAAAAAAGCTAAATTTGGCAATGCCGAAGTTTATATACCCTTGCAGTCCTTGGCAATAATTTTTTTACATTTTGAAATTTCTTTCCCTGCAACTCAATTCAACAACAACAATTCAACTCAAAACATTCAAATTATTTCTCTTTTTACTACAAATTTTTCCATCATTCCCTTAGCAAAGCACAACACGCATACACATACAGTTCGTGTAGCGCTGCGTCTGTGTGTGTGTGTATGCATGTGCTCTGTTTGATTTGCTGATGACGTAGTAGGCATCAAGCAGCGCTTCCGGCAGCGCTTGAACCGATTTGTACTGAGTGTAACTTGTGCTCTATTTATCCGATCAGGTTCAAATTTTGGGATCTGAGATTTTATACCGAATTCTATTATATTGGTATTAATTTCATGGGGATACTCCAATTTTTGCAAAAATTTTTGTTCTAGAGCTATATGATATAGTAGTCCGATCCTCACAGTTTTCATACTTTATCTCACACAGGCAATAAAGAGTCCCCAAAAAAAAATTTTAACCCGATATCTCTTAATATGGCTGAGTAAAACGCGTACGCACAGACGGTCGGAAAGACGGTCAGACGGTCAGACGGCCAGACGGACATGGCTATATCGACTCAGCTTCTCAAGCTGATCAAGAATATATATACTTTATGGGGTCGGAAACGTCTCCTTCTGTGCGTTACAAACATCTGACCAATTTTATAATACCCTCTTCAAGGGTATAAAAAGGACAAACTGTAAAAATGACAAGGTGTCATCACGAGGAAAAGCTGCAATTATACGCGCAGGACTTAAAAAAAATGCCACTGCCTCTAAGATTGTGAAAGAATTAGACCTTTCAATTACAAAACGACATATGCAGCAAATGTTGGCATCTAGTAACCGGCTAAAATGGAAAGAAATTAAGTCTAAGCAAGCTCTAAAAGTAACTCGGTTAGATTTCGCTAAAGAACGCATGTCCTGGTCAGAAAATTGGAAGAAGGTGGTTTTCTCAAATGAAAAAAAGTTCAATTTAGGTGGCCCTGATGGATTCAATTACTACTGGCATGACATTCGGAAGCTTTGGAGGAGGGTCGTTAGTGGTGTGGGCTGCCTTTAGTTACCACAATCGAACTTCAATTTGCAGAGCCCAAGCAGATAGCTGCAAACCTCCCACCCGACCGACCGAGGGGTGCAGCCGTATAACGCACGGCACGAATCGCGTGGACAGATGCACAATGGAAAAACAGACAAACAAATAATACTACAGCTATCTAAGAACTAAATAGGAAAGGATAGACGTTTTAAGTGTGTACATAGAAGACTCTGAACAGATTACAGGGAATAAAAGGTTGTAATCAGAGCAGAGGACCCTAAAAGGTACATACATGGCATAATTAGAAGAACAACGACTAAGGGTGAAAGGCATAATAGGATGTCCACTCCGTCTACATGGTACCGACAAATTTACCTGAGTTAATAACTCAGGCGAGTCAATATCACCAATTAGGAGCTTGTGCATAAAAATAACACCAAGCATAATTCTACGGTTAATTAAGGAAGGAAGGAATCAAAAGAAGTCCGGTAGAATACGAAGGCAAATTGATATTTCGATCCCAGCTTAAGCCACGAAGGGCAAATACCAAGAACTGCTTTTGAACGGATCCAAGTCTAATCTGGTGAGACTCATATTGAGGTGACCAAATGCTGGATCTTGCATACTCTAAAATAGGACGGACAAGCGAAGTAAAATAACTTTAGTGGTATAGGGGTCATCATATTCTTTTGACCATCTTGTAATGAAACCCAGGACACTCATGGCCCTTGCGACCGTGGTAGAAATATGGGTATCAAAGTTTAACTTACGGTCCAAAAGTACGCCCACATCATGCATATAATTTAGACGTTCCATAGGACTATTGTTTAGAAAATAAGGGACCAGTTGAGGAGAATTACGATAAAAAGTCATTACCTTACATTTGGTAGTGTTAAGATTTAATAAATTAAACTGGCACCAGGATTGAAAATGTTTAAGATCAGCTTGTAGCCGACTAAATGAATCTGTTTCTTTATAAGTAAGTCAGAGCTTAACTTTGTCAGCAAACATAAGCACACGCGAATGGATAATGACTGATGGAAGATCGTTAATAAATAAAGTGAAAAGCAGAGGGCCAAGATGACTACCTTGAGGTACACCAGAAGTCACAGGAATGGAATCGGAAAAAGAAGACTTAAAAAGTACCTTCTGTTTTCTATTTGTTAAATATTCTCGAACCCAAGAGAGGAAAAGGGGTGGAAACCCAATGTCGCTCAGCTTAGAAAGTAATAGGGTATGATTTACGGAATCAAAGGCTTTCGTGATTGTATGGAAGCTATATGATATAATAATCGGATCCGCGTTGCACACTTCTGACCATGACCAATTAATATACCCCTTTGCATAAATAACAAAAATTCGATGATGATTTCTGAATTGAAATATATTAATTTTGTGAAACGGAAAAATCGAAATTTTAGTTACGCCAGCATCGTTTTTAAATTCAGCCACTGTGCAAATGGATCGGCAGAAGCACAGCCGCTATGGAATAGAGTAACTTTACTTTTATAGAAACAGAATTTTATTTAATTAAAAATAAATAGAAAAATAATCATTGCTTGCTTTTATTCCTTTTAGTCACAAGGAAATGGTCGATTAGTTGAAAAGTTGAGATGAAAATTAGTCGACTTTTTTTCCAAAATGGTCGTATATACAAATCGCTAAAGTCATTGCATACAAGGATGTGGATAAAACCGTTAAATTGCACGCTAGTTACAACGCTCTCCTACTGCATTAAATAATGTTGTAAATTTAAAAGAAAATTACAACAAAAAAATATCAAAGAAGCTAACTTTGGCAATGCCGAAGTTTATATACCCTTGCAGTCCTTGGCAATAATTTTTTTACATTTTGAAATTTCTTTCCCTGCAACTCAATTTAACAACAACAATTCAACTCAAAACATTCAAATTATTTCACTTTTTACTACAAATTTTTCCATCATTCCCTAAGCAAAGCACAACACGCATACACATACAGTTCGTGGCAGCAAGTGGCGCTGCCGGCAGCGCTTGAACCGATTTGTACCGACTGTAACTTGTGTTCTATTTACCCGATCAGGTTCAAATTTTGGGATCTGAGATTTTATACCGAATTCTATTATATTGGTATTAATTTCATGGGGATACTCCAATTTTTGCAAAAATTTTTGTTCTAGAGCTATATGATATAGTAGTCCGATCCTCACAGTTTTCATACTTTATCTCACACAGGTAATAAAGAGTCCCCAAAAAAAATTTAACCCGATATCTCTTAATATGGCTGAGTAAAACGCGTACGCACAGACGGTCGGACAGACGGTCAGACGGCCAGACGAACATGGCTATATCGACTCAGCTTCTCAAGCTGATCAAGAATATATATACTTTATGGGGTCGGAAACGTCTCCTTCTGTGCGTTACAAACATCTGACCCTCTTCAAGGGTATAAAAAGGACAAACTGTAAAAATGACAAGGTGTCATCACGAGGAAAAGCTGCAATTATACGCGCAGGACTTCAAAAAAATGCCACTGCCTCTAAGATTGTGAAAGAATTAGACCTTTCAATTACAAAACGACATATGCAGCAAATGTTGGCATTTAGTAACCGGCTAAAATGGAAAGAAATTAAGTCTAAGCAGGCTCTAAAAGTAACTCGGTTAGATTTCGCTAAAGAACGCATGTCCTGGTCAGAAAATTGGAAGAAGGTGGTTTTCTCAAATGAAAAAAAGTTCAATTTAGGTGGCCCTGATGGATTCAATTACTACTGGCATGACATTCGGAAACTTTGGAGGAGGGTCGTTAGTGGTGTGGGCTGCCTTTAGTTACCACAATCGAACTTCAATTTGCAAAGTTTCTGGGCGCTTGAACTCCCAAGGCTACATAAATTTGTTGGAGAATGTTCTTGTGGATTTTTTGGAGGAAGAACCGTTTCCTGACTGAATTTTTCAACAGGATTATGCGTCCATACATGTTTCACGGGCTAGTCGAGCGTGGTTTCAGGAGAAACAAATCACCACCATGTCATGGCCTGCTCGATCTCCGGATTTAAATCCTATCGAGAACATGTGGGGGAACCTTGTCAGGCGTGTTTATGGTGCCGGACGAAAATTTTAATCGGTGGAAAAGCTTAGAGTAACGGTTACACAGGGCTCAAATCCCAAAAGCCGACTTTCAAGAAATGATTGATTCGATGCCAAACAGGGCTTTTGAAGTAATTCATAAATCTGGGGGATCGACCCATTATTAATTGAAATTTTTGAGATGTTATATTTGTTTTTTTTTTTTTTTTTGTAAGGCTAGAACATTGTGCCTTTAATTGAATTTCGCGTTAAATTTTTCATTTTTTTTTTTTTTTTTTTCTTACATTATAAGTTTGTTTTTTGAAAAAATGAAACAACTTGTTTTTGTTTAACATACAACATATAGATATATGTGATTTAATATAAAAACTATATCAAAATGCATAAGATTCAAAATAAGCTGAACAAATTGTGTGCCTTTAATTGAATTTCGCTGAGTGTAGTTGAAAATTCCACTAATTGTGTCATCCCTAGTAACGCAGATGAAAAATCATAAGAGTTTATATGATTTTTTTTATCAAATTAAATTTTAGACTGCGTTTAACTTCGACTATATTTTCAAAATGACTCTTAAAACTAAAGGGGCAGGAGCGAGGCGAATTCGCTACATATAAACAGTTAATCGAGATCATTGAAGGGCTATTAAGCTTTCCATAAAATGGCAGAGCGGCCAATTTGTGGACCGCTTACTTTAAAACTGCTGTTCCAGTCATGTCAACATCGGTGACTCTGATTGTTGCCACCACTTCAGCCGTCATCTACTTTTACGGTGGTAGCTTGTCCTCTGCAACGAGTTCGAGCTCTATGCTATCTTTGTGCCACTTGGCTCGGGTTTGAAGCCTTAGCACATATTCACCGGACCATCGCTGGGATCAAAACCGCTCAGCGGGTGCCCGTATGTTATAGCGGACGTTGACGATACTATGCGCAGTACGTTCAAGTGGCCCATACGACACCAGGGCAAAGCCTGTTACGCGCGAGCCCAAGCAGATAGCTGCACACCTCCCACCAGACCGACGGAGGGGTGCAGCCGTATAACGCACGGCATGAATCGCGTGGACAGATTCACAATGGAAAAAACAGACAAACAAATAATACTACAGCTATCTAAGAACTAAATAGGAAGGGATAGATGTTTTAAGTGTGTTAATAGAAGACTCTGAGCAGATTACAAAGAATAAAAGGTTGTAATCAGAGAAGAGGACGCTAAAAGGTTCATGCATGGCATAGTTCGAAGAACAACGACTAAGGGTTAAAGGTATAGTAGGATGTCTAGTCTGTCTACATGGTACCGACAAATTTTACTGAGTTAATAACTCAGGCGAGTCGATATCACCAATTAGGAGCTTGTGCATAAAAATAACATCAAGCATAATTCTACGGTTAGATAGGGAAGTAGGTTAATCAAGAGAAATCTACTAGAGTACGAAGGCAAATTGACATTGCGATCCCAGCTTAAGCCACGAAGAGCAAATAGCAAGAACTGCTTTTGAACGGATTTAAGTCTAATCTGGTGCGACTCATATTGAGGTGACCAAATGCAAGATCCATACTCTAAAATAGGACGGACAAGCGAAGTTAAAAAAACTTTAGTTGTATAGGGGTCATCAAATTCTTTTGACCATCTTTTAATGAAACCCAGGACACTCATGGCCTTTGCGACCGTGGTGGAAATATGGGTGTTAAAATTTAACTTATGGTCCATAAGTACGCCCAAATCATTCATATTATTTAGAGGTCTAAAGGACTATTGTTTAGAAAATAAGTGACCAGTTGAGGAGAGTTACGAAAAAAAAGGCATTACCTTACATTTGGTAGTGTTAAGATTTAGTAGATTAAACTGGCACCAGGATTGAAAGTTTTTAAGATCAGCTTGTAGCCAACTAAATGAATCTGTATCTTTATAAGTAAGTCAAAGCTTGACATCGTCAGCATACATAAGCACACGCGAATGAACAATGACTGATGGAAGATCGTTAATGAATAGTGTGAAAAGCAGAGGGCCACCTTGAGGTACACCAGAAGTCACAGGAATGGAATCGGAAAAAGAAGACTTAAATAGTACCTTCTGTTTTCTGTTTGTTAAATATTCTCGAATCCAAGAGAGGAAACGGTGTGGAAACCCAATGTCGTTCAGTTTATAAAGTAATAGGGTATGATTAACAGAATTAAAGGCTTTACTGAAGTCGGTGTATATGACATCAGTTTGTTTAGCATTTTTGAACCCCTTGATGATTATAGATGTAAATTCTAAAAGGTTAGTGGTTGTAGATCTACGTTTCACAAACCTATGTTAGGATGGCGAAATAATAGAACTGCCAAAATGTTGCAATTGTTTTTTTTTTTTAACGTTTAATATATATTTGTTGAATCTATTTTTAAATTACAGCCTAACAACAAGTTTGAGATATTTTTCTTAATCTTGTACTTAAGATAAATCCAGGGGATATTGCAGGCGGCCCTAATCATTTATTATTGGGTTGGTCTGTCATTTCTTTTAAGACGAGTTCTAGTATTAGTTCGCGTAAGGGAATTGGCAGGAACATTAGAGTGTGCATCCAGTTTCGCAGAATACTTTAGTTGTTGACTACCTATTTCAGATTTCGCGCTGGGTATATTTAGATCATTTTGAATGTTGTCGTTCCGTATGTACCACGGAGCCCCCGTGATTGTTTTTAAAATCTTTGACCTTTGCGCCCTTTGTATGATGTTGACATTGCTGGTACTTGCTTTACCCCATAGTACGGCACCGTAAGTCCAGATGGACTTCAGTACGGTGTTTTATAGGAGGACTTTATACTCCAGACGTAGAGGGAAGCAAGCATTGATGATCCGTAAGCTCGCTTATAGTTTTAGCTGTGATTTTTTAGCTTCGATGTACTTGCGCCAAGTTAGCCTTCTGTCTAGATGGATGCCAAGGTAAGTGACATCATCGGCTTAAGGAATTGGTACGTTGTTTAGCATTAGAGCTGGACAGTTTCTTCTGTTAAGCGTATATGTAACAAGTTTGCATTTCTGCTCGTTGACTCGGATACGCCAGGTTGCTAGCTACATTCCTATACCACCTTTTGGTGTTCCTCTAATTTTCCAGAGGCTTGTATTGGGTATTTTGATCTGCTGAGGATTGCCGTGTCATCGGCAAAAGTGGACGTTGTAAGTCTAAACTCGTTGGTAAGTCTGCAGTGTACAGCAGATAGAGCAATGGGCCGAGTACACTGCCATGCGGTACACCAGCTTTTATTTCAAAATCAGCCGAGACGGAGCCATTACATCTAACAACGAATTTCCTATTGTAAAGGTAAGATTCCATGAGTTTGTGGGTGTAGTGTGGGAGTTTTTGACGGGCGTAGAGCATCAGACCTTCCAGCCAAACTCTAGCCTGGGCAACATCGAACCGCAGAGTTTTGCTGTTGGTGAAAAAGTAATCGCCATTCTTGTCTTAGATGTCGTTTCTCTATTACTATTTGTTCTATACGCCTGTTCGTAGGCCTGCCAGAAGGTTTAGTGTAAGTAGAGGCATGTGGAGTAGATACTCTTGCTGGAGCTTCCAGCATCGACTCAAGTGCAGAGACGCACATGTCAATGTCCTCTGCAGCATCCAGTTTCGGCGAACAGTCAATGTGGGCATTCATGTACATTTTAAATTTAAGCCAATTTGTTCTGTTGTTTCTAAGCCTATATGGGCGATCAAGTACTTGAGGACTTATTAATAGTGTGAATAGCACTGGAGAGTGATCGGAGGTTAAATCTAGCAGTGTTTCCGCAGTGATCCGATTACTCGGAATCCTCTTGGTTCCACTTTCTGTGGAACTGTGGGCCAATAAGTAGGCCTACCCGTTGAGACGCAACCCATCTTATTGAGTGGGTTTACTATTGTGTTGTACAACTGCTGCACTGAAACGATCCCGAGTGTGTTAAAGAAATCGGTAAATTCCTTTTCAGAGATTGAGAAGCGTGGTGGGCAGTATAGGGCAACCAATGTAGTGTTTGGACGGTTTTAGCAGTTCCTTGTAGGTGCTGTGGTTCAAATCTGTTGAGGAACGAGTGTTTTATATGGTTTTTGATTAGGATACCATTCCCGCCATGAGATTCTCCGTCTGGATGGTTTGTTGCGTAGCAGTTATATTTTTTTATTCGAAAATTATTTTTGATGTTAGATGTGTTTCCGATGTCAGCATGACATGGATTTCACATAAGTCTTGGTATAGTAGCAGTCCATTTTTGGGCTAGAGATGCCGTTGGCATTCCAGAGACGTAGGCGTAAGGATTTATTATTATTTATTATTTATTATCGAAAAGCTTCTGGATAAACAGTTTTGATTCCGCATCAGTTCTTGCATGCAGTTTTGCATGAACGTCATAAAAGATGTCATGTTTTGGTTAAGAAAGATCAATAGGTCTAGACCATTTGGAGTTTGCTGGCCAAGTTCTGGTGCTCTAGGTGGCGGATTCTGTAGATGGTAAAACGACGGGGTCTCTTTCGCGGGCTCCGTCTGTCCAGTTCGGAGCACGCTAGCGAAGGATACCCTAGGGCTGTTTGTAGCAGGAATGTTAGATGATGTAAAAGCCTTGGTAAATAATACCCCCGGTTTAGTTTTGAAGGCGTTGTAGGTGACCTTTGGTTGGCCGGGGGGTTTGCGCCCGTTAAGGTGTGATTTAAGATCCTTGAAGACAGGACATTCTCTGTAGTTGGCCGTATGGTTCCCTCCACAGTTACTGCATAGTTCTAGTGCGGCATTATTTCTCTCCTTGGTGCAAATGCCATCTTTATGATGTTCGCCACAGCCAACACACTGACCTAAGATTGCAATTGTTAGAAGTGTGGTTGTATTACTGGCAGTTTTTACACTGATGTGGTTGATATCTTTTATGGGGCTCTTCTACGATGATTCTTCAGTGCAATAGGAGATGAAGGTTGTAGATGGGGTGCACTTCATTTGTTTTTGACCGCTTTGCATCTGGTTGGAGCTCGATTTTAAAGAGTGGCTGTGCGACTTTATTCCTGTTGATGATGATGACAACGGACTTAACCGCAAACCTTTTTTCGGCCAATGCGTCTGCTATTTCTTGAGTTGGGACCGATTGCTCGATCCCCTTTAACACAACCTGGAGCCCTTTACTGCTTTTTAGTTGGTAGGTATAGAAGTTTATGTTAGCATTACGGAGGTACTTTTCGATGATGCGGAAATTGTCCTCAGTTTGGGTTTGACATTTAATTTCTTTTATATTACCCCTGTTGAGAAATTACTAGCTTCGAAATCAGTGCGCTGCAGTTGGCTCCACGGATGTATAAAGGGGGTGGTCTAGCGAATTTAACTTTATCCACAGCGCCGGCTTAATCGTCTTGCTGATCGGCAAGAATTTTGAAACGATTCCCGCTTAGAAGTGCTACTCGTTCATTTAGGTTGGTAAGTTTCGGCGTATTGCCACTTTTTTTCTTTTGTGGGCTTAGCTTCCGCTTAGTTATTTTAATATATCTACCTATTCCACTTTGGACTGATGGCGTAGAATTTATTGTTGTAGATCGAGAGAGCTTGGGACCGAATTGGTCGATATGGCTTTTTCAAAATAACCTAGTTAGTTATTGCAACTTACTATATATTGCTATTAGATCAAACTAATAAATAGGCGACAGTTCGCGTCGAAAATCCTCACAGCTTGGTACGAAAATAAACAACCATCAGTAAACCGAAAATTTACGGCAAGAACTCAATCCTTTCCCGCTCAAGTTTTAAGAGCGTCAACATCCTGCACTTGCATAATACCGAATCCAGCATCTTTTGCTGATTCCAGCAGCCCACTAGCACTTTGGACCTAGGTACTACGAGGGTAACTAAAAACTATTGTAGAGGCCCAAAAATCGCCGCTTAGTATAAAAGGTGCTACAGGACTAGCACTGGTTAGTTTTTATTTATTACTGTCGCAGAAAATATCATATTATTTGTATTTAAGCTAGTTACCGAAAAATACCATTTCTGTTCTTGAATCTAGTATATAAGTCAATTTATCTTTTTGTTCTAATGAAGAGATGTTCACACTCTGAATAAAAACTATCTTCGAGCCGGTTTACATTACGACTCCAAATAGAAGCTGGAACATATCGACTGCATCTCGAAAAAGCTGGGCGCAAACGCTTTGCAACGAGTATGCCAATTCCTAGAAATTTCGCCCCAAGAAGGGATAGACTGTACCGAGATAGCGTCAAAAATTTATGACGCCATTTCGTACAAAACTTCTGGCAAATCAAGCGGGAACGCCATACAAGCATCAAACGCGAACCAGTCCGAGCACCAGTTCGAAAATATGAACCAGTTGGAAGTACTAAGGGGAATAGAAGCCATCGATGTAGAAAACGTGGAACTTCAAGACGAAATCTCAAAAAAGGAAATATTGATGCTTGGTGTGAAAAGACAGCTAAGCAAAGCCCAAACTGGGGCCGCTTCTGCTGACGTCATCGAAGAGCATGAATATAAATTACAACAGCTGTCATTAGAGGTGAAAGTTCTGGAGTCACGCGCAGAAGCTTTGGTGAGCAAAAAACATACTTTGAACACTACTGTAGCACTAATTCGTTCGTCTACCTCCTCACAAAAATCTGTAATGTCAGATGAAGACCACCCGATAAATGAATCTCTATCGATCTCCAACGGGGACAACAACATGCAAAGCACCGTCATCACCATGTGAGCCAGACAAATCTTAGGCAATAAACATCTGGAATTTGACGGTTCCTCTCATTTGGCTTGGCAACATTTTAAGACGCTGTTCATAAAATCAGGAAGCGAGTGTCAGTTTTCTGGAGAAGAGGATGTATATCGTCTGGACAAGTCACTGAAAGGGGCAGCGCGTAAGAAGGTTGACATTTTGTTGATGTCGGCCAAGGAGCCATCGAAAATTTGGCCATTTTGGACAACATATACGGAGCTCCAGAAAATGTGGCGTTCGAACTGATGGCAAAAGCACAGGAAATAAAATATGTAAAGGAAATTGGAGATTTTCATGAGTTCAACTGCTCTGTTCAAAATATCAATTCAGCGCTGGAGTTTGCACAATGCAAGTTCATCGATACACAAAAGTTGCTTGCAACCCTAATCGAGCGGCTAGATGAAAGTTTTCTCCGAGAATGGGGATCATTTTTAACCGCTCGAAAAGAGCTGCAGAATGTAATTTTGTAATATTTGCTGAATGGACGCAGGAGCAGTCGAGACTGTATTACGATATATGTTTCTACAAGAAGATAATTACAATCAATAACGTAGATAATGAAGCACAAAAGAAATTCGGATCACAAATTCAATCACAAAAGGTTACACAAACTCGCTCATCCAGCAAGTGTTTCAATTGTGATGAAGAAATTTAGAAAGACAGAGGTGAAGAAACGATGGGATTACGCAAGCACAAGTAACGCCTGCTTCACATGTCTAAAATTTCATAAGGGATAATGCAAAATTCGTGAGCAATGCAAGATCGACAACTGTGAACGATATCATCATCGCTTACTACATAAGGCAAAACAGTCTCTTCTACAATCCTTGCCGCAAGCTATTAGAGGATGCATTCAAGAGGTCCAAGAAGCAGCAATTCTTAAAATGTTACCAGTTATATTACATGGTCCAACTGGTAAAAAAGAAATTCTGGCTTTTCTCGACGATGGGAGCACAACCACAATGTTGGATATGAATGTGAAGTCTGTATAATTGGGAAACCTGAACCATATTGCTTTGGATGGACTGAAGGAATCTCTAGATATGATGAAACTTCAGAAATCGCAGATATTGCTATTACTGGCGATATCAAAATTCAGAAGCTTCAAAATGTACGTCTTATCAAGGATTTGAGCCTACCAACTCAACGAATCGATTACGAAGCTATACAGAAAGAACTACCATATACAAAAATGGCAAAATTGAACTCGATTCGAAATCTTCAGCCTCATCTCCTCATTGGACAACGACATGAAACACTCCTTAGAACTCAAACCATACTAAATGTAGATCCAAGGGGTCCGATTATGGCAAAAACCAAACTCGGATGGGTCATACACGGTCCTATAAAAGCAAAATCAAGAGAAGCAGATTCCGTATGCTGCCACATCGATGATGAACAGCTTGGCGAAATGCTTAAAAACCAATTTAGCATAGAAGAATTGGGTGTCTGTAAACCAGCAACGGACAAAACTAAATCGACAGAAGAAAAATTGGCTATTAGCAAGATATCCTCATCTATTATAAGTGTAAATGGACAATATCAGGTAAACTTACCCTGGAAAAGCGACATGGTGAAACTCCCCGATAGTCGCCAAATGGCAGAGCAAAGACTAAAATGTTTAGAAAGACTTGGTTAAATCCCCAAAACTGTGGTTCCTGCCACACTTTGCAGTAATTAGTCCCAAGAAACCGGGAAAAGTTCGAGTAGTGTTCGACGCAGCAGCCGTTTGTAATGGTACTTCCTTGAACGAAAATCTACTAACTGGGCCGGATTGGCTCGCATCAATCGTAGGCGTGCTTATAAGATTTAGATTAAACACAATAGCCTTTGCTGCAGATATTAAAGAAATGTTTAACCAGGTAAAAATTGCACAAGAAGATGCAGTCTCACAATGCTTTTTATGGAGAAATATGAATACCCAAATACCACCAACAGTCTACCAGATGACATCAATGATATTCGGAGCAACCTCCGTTTATAGCACAATTTGTAAAAAAACACAAGGTAGCAATACACAAAAGTGAGACACCAGAAGCGCTTAAGCCATCATTGAAAACCATTACGTCGACGACTATCTGGATTCAAAGGCAACAATTCGCGAAGCTGTTGAGATAATTCATGCAGTAATTCAAATACACGCAGCGTGACATTTTCAAATTCGAAATGTTATTTGTAATAATCATGATGTCTTACAGGAAATTCCCGAAGATCTACGTGGTCCGTTAACACGGATTCGATTGGGAGAAAAAGGAGACATATCTCAAAAGGTTCTCGGCATGATTTGGGACGCACAAAGAGATGTATTTATATCCTCAACAACTACAATGCACAGTATAAGCGAGGACATATTGAATGGAACAAGGATGCCCACAAAAAGAAAGGTACTTGCAGCAGTCAACTCAATATATGATCCCTTGGGGATGGTGACCCCAGTAACAATAAAAGGTCGGATCTTGATGCGTAATATTTGGGGACTTGGCATTGGATGGGATGATGTCATTAAAGGCGACCCTGTCAAAAAGTGGCAAGAGTGGTTAAACGATTTGAAAAGACTACATGATTTTAGTATACCAAGATGTTACTCCCAACATTTATCCATTGCTACGAAAATCGAACTACACGTTTTTTGCGACGCTAGCAGCAAAGCATACGCTACAGCAGCATATATGCGAGTAGGTTACAAGGGTGCAGAAACTGCAACAAAATATGACGTCATGCTTATAGCATCTAGAGCTCGAGTTTTACCTTTGAAACATGTTACGATTCCAAAACTCGAAACATTGGCAGCTGTGATGGGATGTAGACTAGCGGAAACTATTGAAAATGAAATACATCTAAAATTTGATGAACGATTTTTCTGGACAGACTCCCAAACGGTGATTTCATGGATAAACAGTAACGAAAGGCTGCAAGTTTTCGTAGCCAACAGAATAAGCGAAATATGTGAAAAGTCGAAGAGGGCAGAATGGAATTGGGTTCCAACCATGGAAAACATTGCTGATATCATAACAAGCCAAAATTAAAGGCACCAACCGAACCAGGGCTCATGATGATGGTTCACTAATATGAACACCCATTTAAAATACTGGAAAATAGAATTTCGAAGTTTACAAAACTGGTAAGAGCCACAGCATAAGTCAAAAGATTTATAGAAAACGTAAAAGCGAAACGATATGAGATGGAACTCCGACGGGGCGATATCGTCGTGGAGGAGTATAATTGGTCTCTGTCAAAATGGTATCTCCATGTCCAGGCGGAATGTTTTCACAACGACATAATCATAAAACTGTCAAGATCACAGGGTTTTACGCCTCACTAAATGTTGTCTTTCTATAAGTGAAGATGAAATTTTACGCATAAACAGCCGAATCATGCGTGCAGAAGGCGTCGTCGCGACAAGTCCGATTGTGTTAAATGGAGATCAAGTATTCACGAAGCTGATGGTACAACATTTTCACAACGAAGTACAGCATACCGGAATACAAGTCGTCGTACATAAATTCAAGTTGCAGTACTGGATGCCGAAGATGAATACCAAGATCAAAAGAATTATCAACGAATGTATTTGGTGTAGGCGACGCAAAGACAAACCGGTTAAGGCGCAAATGGGTCAATTACCCAAGGAGAGGTTCTCTACATTTCAAAAACCCTTCACATCCGTTGGCGTGGACTATTTCGGCCCGTTCTATACGAAAGATGGACGGGGCTCCAGCAGCAGGTCTGCAATGCCTGCGAAAGCGATATGGCGTTCTCTTTACATGCTTAACATCTAGAGCAATACATGTAGAAATCGCATACTCTCTTACTACAGACTCGTGCATTTTGGCAATCCGTCGAATGATGGCAAGGCGAGGCGAAATCAAAACACTATGGTCCGATAATGGTACTAATCTTAGGGGCGCCTTAAGAGAACTAACAGAAGCTCTAGAGGAAATAGATATGCAAGCAGCGCGCAGAGAACTAACACAAAAAGGAATCGAATGGAAATTTATACCAGCGAACTCACCAAATTTTGGAGGCTGCTGGGAAAGGCTAATTGGAGGCTTTAAAAGAACACTACAGGCAGTACTAACCGTCGAAAGTAATCCCACTGACGAAGTGCTGCAAACTCTTTTTTGTGAAGCGGAACATTTGGTAAATAGTCGACCGTATATTCTCGAATCGGATGATCCAGATGACGGCTTAGAATTATGCCACAATAATATAATCGTACAACAAAGTGGATCAATTCAAGCACCATGCAAAATTTACGGATCCAGTGAGAAGAAAACATGGAAGATGACGCAAATGTTAGTGGGAGCGTTTTGGAGACGATTCATTAAGGAATATATCCTAAGTTTAGTTATCAGATCGAAATGGGAAAAGAATTGCGACAACCTGAAAGAGGGTGAACTCGTCGTAGTAAAATGCATGACACCAAGAGGAGAGTGGCCAATTGGAATAGTACTCAAAACACACCCAGGAGAAGATGGAATAGTGAGAGTAGCAGACATAAAAACAACAAAAAACACTTATCGTCGGCCAGTAAGAAACCCATGCAGATAGGGGGCGGAATTATGTCGCAGAAAATATCATATTATTTGTATTTAAGCTAGTTACCGAAAAACACCATTTCTGTTCTTGAATCTAGTATATAAGTCAATTTATCTTTTTGTTCTAATGAAGAGATGGTCACACTCTGAATAAAAACTATGGCGAAGAAAAACGTGCCTAAAATATAAAGCTCTATAAAAATAAAAAATAAAACCACGGCCAATTCCACAACAAATACAATTCTTGTTGCTGTTGCTGTTGCTGCTGTTGTTGCGACACATGACACGTCCAACCCAGCTTAGTGGATAATCAGCGTGGTGCCAGAGGCACCTGCCCCTCCATCCTTCAAATGCTTTTGCAGTTCGTGTTAAAATGCTTCTTAATAGCTGCTTGGCATTGTATGTTCAGTCTATGTGATGAATGCTTTTCCTACTTCATAGAGTGAATACATTCTTTGACAGCATTAACAGCCTAGTCCGGATGAACACCTAGATAATGTGCTCACGTTCCAGTAAGAAGAAGTGAGATGCAATGTGTTTGTTTGCATTGAACATTACTTGTGACGTTTTGGTTTCCCAGTGTGGAATAATTTTAGCTTGAATTTTATTGAATAACTTGTAATATTTATATTTCGTAAACACGTAATGACTGCACAATAAGCCTACAGACAGGCGAAATGAAACTCTTAGGTAGTGCAACGCAACGTAAACCTAAACCTTTGTCTTTTTATCGTAAACCTTTATCTCTCTACAGACCATAATTCTAGAACCTTGTGTATGAAATATCTTCGTCGCTGCTAGGCAATGTTAAAGTTAGAACATAGGAATTCTCCTTCAACGTGTACTTAAAACCTATAAGAACCTTTTCCACAAAAGGTAGATATGCTTAACATATGTACGTACGTATTGCTACAAATCCGTAATACATAAAACACAACACTCTTTTACATATATGAAATTCTTTTTTATTTTTGAAATTGTCTTCTTGAATAGTCGGTCATATAATGCGAATGATTATACATATATGAAGCTAATGCTTTATACTTAAAACACCTTTCGACAAACGCACTCCAGAATTCTTGACGTAAATTTGAATCCTAAATGAAAGATAGAAATAAATAATTTAAATAAGCAAAAGAAGTATGTTTTGAATATATATTGATAATTGGTAAATTAAAAAATAAATATTTATTAATGAATTTAAATTGTTTTGAATTTTAAATTTTGACACCCTTGTAAGAAGGTAATATTAAATTTGGCCAAAATTATTAGAATTATAGAAAAAAGCATATAAAGTTGTATATATTGTTCATCAACACAAGACGAGTGCAAATAGCCATGTCCGTAAATCTGGATCAACGCAAACTCCTCCGACACCGCTAGAGCTACAGCGCTAAATTTTTGCAAGTACTGCAGAGGTTGAGTATCTCGGTCGGCTCCTAGGGGAAATTATCAATAATTTTTTATCAGTTCCCGGGTGCCGTTTTCTTGATTTGACGCAAAGTTTGATAAAGGTACCAATACAGAGATAATTTTTTTCCGCGCTTTAAGTATTTTGCGGACGGAGCGAAATTGGTACACACACTTAACAAAGAAGAATCGACGCGTACAACGTTTTCTTTGATGGTAAAAGAGCACAGTACAATACTTGGCAATGAAGAAAATTAACTATGATATTAAAAAAGACAACAAGACCGAACAAACAGACTACAATTCTGTGGCAGCTTACATTGGTAATATATGCCCTGCTAACGTTTTAATTCAAAAGTTTTAATGTTCTAAGCCTCCTCTTTTAAAATTACAGTACCTAATGAGTATTTCTCAGCTATGGTAGTCCCTAATTTTTAAACAGAGGCAACTCCTCTGTTTGGATAACAAAATTCTTCCGAATAACTTTATTTTTTATAAGCTGGATCATGTTGGTCGTCGTGGCGGTAGAGTACTCATGGCTGTCAACTCAAATTTGTGTTTAAATGTTGTCCCGATTGATCTGCCATTAGCTGTTGAGTTTATTTGCGTCCAAATTATATGTTCCAACTTTATCTTACATACATATATCTTGTTCTTAAATTCATTCTTCTGATATCATGATCTATGTACCATGCTGATGCTCTCAAATCCATTTTAAATCGTCTTAAAGATCGTGATTCCCTTATAGTTTTAGCTAATTTTAACATGCTTAATATTTCTTGGCTGGTTGATGATAATCTCTCTTGCTTAATTCCTTCGTCTCAACATGTTTTCGTTGTCCGATACACCAGTTGAATTCTTTATTTAACTCTTCTAAAAGAATCCTTGATCTTGTTTTTGTCTCGGATCCCACTGTTATTTCTGTATCTCAAACACAGCCCCTTGTGTAGCCTGTAGATCCTTATCACCACACTATTGAAGTTATTATTTCTTACAATTCTGTTACTAATTCAATAAATAACAAATTGCAGTCTTCTGAACAACCTTATTTCCCCTTTTAATTGGTCATTTCTTTTTGAGTGCTGTGATATAGATTGTGCAGTGAATTTTTTCTACTCTGCTCTTAATTCTCTAATTGATAAATGCGTTCCTCATGTGAATGTCTCTACGGTATCCAGTACACCGGTCTGGCTTACACGTAAGCTATCTAATCTCCATAACATTGAATCGAAATATTTTAAAAGATTTAAAAAAAAAAACTGGTTCGCGTCTTGACTATGCAAATTATTGTATAGCGAAATCTCAATTTTGTATCTTAAATACTCAATGCTACAATAATTATATCGTGCGTTGTAAACTTAAATTCTCTCAGAACCCCAATATTTCCCTATCTAAGACTTTATATCGTTTATTTTTTATATCTAGTGAGACTTTCCTGATGTTTGGAAGGAGTTTTTTATTATTCCGCTTTTTAAAAAGGGCAACAAATCGGATATTTCTAACTACCGTGGCATTGCCAAACTTTCGGCAATACGTAAGCTGTTTGAGAAAATTATTATGTCTTCCCTTCAACACCTATTCAGATCCATCAGCATGGCGTCATGAAAGGTCGTTCGTCGCTTACCAACCTTTTAGAATTGATTACCCTTGTACACCATGGTTTCAGAAAAAAGGGTCAAACTGATGTTATTTATACAGCAATACCTAATATGTTTGAGAAAATTATTACTTCTTCCCTTCAACACTTATCTAGATCCATTTTTCTCCTCAGCATGGCTTCCTTAAAGGTCGTTTGTAGCTTAGCAACATTTTAGAATTGACTACCCTCGTACACCATGGTTTTTGAAAAAAGTGTCAAACTGATGTTTTTTTTACCGACTGTAGCGGCTTGGTTAAAATCGTATCTTATTGGCAGAACGCAAAACATGTCTTTTCGTTACTCATTATCTAAAACTGTTCACGCTATCTCAGGTGTCCCCCAAGGCAATCATCTGGGCCCACTGTTATTTATCCTGTTTATAAATGATTTGCCCTTAGCCTTGGGTCACGAGTGCTTATGTTTGCGAATGACGTCAAGATTTATTCATTAGAATGATCCTTCTTTCCAACAGTACTTGCAATTCTGTGATTGGTGCCACGTTAATAAATTACACCTTAAAGCCTCAAAGTGCTTATTAATGAGATTCAGTCTTCGTTCCTAGCTCATTATTCTATTAAGTCTGATCTGTTAGGCGTTATTTGGCTTTATAAAACGTTGTGCCAAAGAATTTGATGACCGCTATGTAACTTAAGTTTTATATACTTCGTTAGTTCGCCCAACTCTATAATATTGCTCGCTAGAGTGGAACACTCAATATGATATTCACCAGCGTAGTATTGAATCGGTACAGACGGAATTCTTTAAGTTCGCGTTACGCGGTCTTAACTGGGACCCTACCTCCATATTCGAACAGACTTCTTCTTATTAATCTTCCTTCACATAACAACTGTAGGCTCGAACTTGGCATCATATTTGTCCATAAACTAGTCAACGGTGAAATCATTTCTACTAATTTACTAGATACTCTATATTTTTGTGTTCCCTCACGTCGGACCAGAAACTTTTTTCCTATGCACCTTAGTAGATGTCTGACTAACTACTCTCTTTTCGAACCTTTTCGTGTTCTTTGTCAATCTTTTAACAACATTTCTCACCTTATCTCTCCTCATCTTTCTGTCACTTCTCTTCTCTCTATACTTCTCAATAATCTACAACGAAACCGTTTATTATATTTTGAAGATCACAAGGCTTGCAACTCAACCCTGACCACATTGGCTGAGAATCGGGGCATAGCTGGCACCTTGTGCAAATAAAACACCTCCACCGGATCGGGGATGTTTAGTTGCGTATTTATAACATTTGTTTTAAAAATAATTGAAATAAAATGAAGTAAAACGTCTAACCGACTTCGGTATACCATGCACCAGGTGAAAAAATATTTTCAATTTCAATGTACAATGTATGTTTTGTTAGAATATGTATGCATCCACCGCAGTATGTCTTTCTCTTTCTTATTATTCTCGAATGATACGATCTTTGAATTGTACAGCACATTCTTTCATTTCTGCTTTACATTAATTTTTTAGCTGCCTTAAGTATGAATTTAGGGGTATCTAATAAACCCCTACTCGGATAGGTTAATTAATTGGCGAAGGGGATATGGCAGTGCATTTGCATGTGCTTCCAGTTTTGCAGAATACTTTGATTGCTGAGTGCCTATTTCTGATTTTACGCTAGTTATACTTGTAGTAGTAGTTTGGAATATTGTCGTTCAGTAGTACCACGGAACACCAGTGATCGGTCTTAGTATCTTTGTCTGCGCCCATTCTATGTCTTTGATATTGCTGGTACATGCATAATACACCTCAGTAAGTCCAAATGGTCTTCAGTACTGAGTTGTATAGTTGACCTTTATTCTCCAGACGTAGAGGGAAGCGATCATGAATGTGCCAATGTAAGATGCTCGCATTTAGTTTTAGCCGTGATTTCTTTCCTTCGATATGCTTACACCAAGTATGGCTTTTATCAAGGATGCCAAGATTAATGACATCGTCCGATTGAGGAACTGGTACGTTGCTAAACACTTAATATAGTTAGCTTTATGACCAACTAGACAAATTAACTTTTTTTGGTAACTTCTATTATCGAATAATAAGCAAATGTTCATTATCGCTGCCCAGGTGGTAGAACCAATGAGCAATTTAAGTACGAGGTGAACAAACTGTTTGAAGCACCTAATCTTTAAACCATGAAACATTACAGCCCAACAAGGTTTTTGGTTAGTTTTATTTGATAGATGCCAACCAATTCGGGTACGCTGTTTTTGAATATAGTTTTATAAAATTAGGGAAAAACATCTGCATACTTTTGGACGTCTATTTTCCAAACCCTAATTCTATGATTTTACAAAATTTGTATGTGATGGGCAAAAACCAAGCTTCAGAATTTTGTATAATTCTTTTAAGCTTAAAAATGTATGTGTTTTAATGTATTAATTTGAAAATTTGTACATAGGTATATTCTAATAGAATTTAAACGGTGACCACCAAATATTTGGACTGGACCATCAAAAATGAAAAATACAAACGACATTAGTTTCAGAAATGTATAAAATTTAAATGAACGACTGGAATAAGCAAAAACCAGAGGACGGGAGTTAACTTCGACCTTTTGTTACTCTTTTCTTACCTATAGCCGTCAAAGTTGTAAAACGTTTTATCAAAAAAGTCTAATGTTTTGAGAAAACGGCTTACAATCTTAGCAACAATCTTAGGAAATAACGAAGTTATTGATCAACGTCACGGTTTGCTAGCGATCGTATCTATGGGAGCTATATGGTATAGTCGGCCGTTGGCACAGTCGTTAACAGATGTATAAAACTGATAAACGTTTAATTTATAAGCAATTGCTGCAAAAGTAACAATGTTATTGGCAAGAGTCAGTGTTTTCGACCTATCGTTCCTATGTGGTAGCTTATGATATAGTCACCGAATCTTAATCAAATTTTTCACAGTCGATTATACGTGTAATAAACTCACCAATATTACATTTTCGCATAATAGCTTAGAAATAACCGAAGTAGCTTAGTTATAATGGTCTAAAACGGCTGAATCCGAGATATACAACCTGTGCACTATATACAAGCCTACATGCGATATTTCAACTCTGTAGCTCCAACAGTCTAGAAGAAGTTTGCACTGATCCAGGCGGACGGATAGACATGGATATTTGAACTTGATTCGTTATGCTAATCAAGAATATGTATACTTTACATTGTCGAAGATGCTTCCTTCTATGCATTGCACACTTCTGACCAAAATTAATATACGCTTTTTGCAATGGTATAAAAAGAAGTAACCAAATGTTTACTTACGTTTAAAATTTAGAACGCTTTACATTAATGCTTTGTTGAGAACTTTGTGGTTGCCTTTTCCTGATTGAAAGCTGCATTCCGTCACTGTAGAAAGAAGAATTTTAAGAATGAGGAATATAAATTGAAATATACTGTTTATGGTTAAAATTAAACATCGTGTTCATCTGAAATGGCAACATCAAATCAGGTGCACTAAAGAAATATACAAAACGAAACAGAAATATGAAGCAAAATTGAGTCATGAAGCATACTATGTCAGGTATTGCTAGAATAAGTACTTTTAAGTACAATTGTCGCCTCCTAGATTCTAAGAGTTGACCTACACATATACACATTGGTAAATAAAATCAGTTCACATTTTCAACAAATGAAGACCGGGTTTTTTAGTTTGCTGTAAATTAAATTCCCCACTCAGTTTATATTGATATTTTAATTATACGGGTGGGAAATCTAGTTGCATTCTTACATTGTATTGGAATATTTATTCCTTAACGATTTATAGGAAGACAGTTGTGATTTTTAAAGCTCCCCAATTATTAAACCTCAGTCAATGCTTACACTCAACGTGTGCGGTGGACACAAAATTATAGTCAATCGATTATCATCTATTCTCCCTCTTCGTTGAAAGGTACGGTTCTTAGAGCTAAAAATAGCACGCCCGATCAGTGTTCTTGCTTAGCATAGACCAAAAAACAACAATGAAACGTCGTAGATTCTCGTCTCGTAGATTCTCATCGTGCTGCTAATGCACCAGCCAACTGTAAAATGCCTCGCACTCGAAGCAGTTCTTTGAAAAATTGTTCAACAAACAATTACACAAATTACTTTCGTCCACTACAGACTAAAGAAGACGAAATTCTTACCAGGCCTCTTGAAAATGTGACTGATCCCGTGGCTACATTAAAATTACCACCAATAACTGTCATCAAACAAACGTCTTAATTTGTTCACGATCTTCTTGCTAATAATTTAATCACTGATTATTTTATAAAAACAGTTTCAATTGGGCATAAAATATACCTTAAATCGGAAACTGGCTTAAATCTTACATGCAAGAAACTAAAGGAATCAAAATGTGAATTCCTTTCCTATTAGACAAGACATACCAAGCCCTATAAGGCAGTGCTCTCTGGACTAGACAAACTACCCTGCGAAAAAATTAAATACATGCTTGTAAATCTTGGCCTAATTGTACTGACGTAAAGCTTATCGAAAAAACTACTAGAAACGGATATAAACTGATCCTGTATATAGTTTATTTCTCTCCCAGAAGTATAACCTTGAAACAGCTACGTGATGATTATTGTAACATAAGCCACACCAAAGTTCGTTGGGAATTCAAAACCAAGTCAAATATTAACGCAATGTTAGAATTGCCAACTCTATGGGCATGGCGCCAAGCAATGTGGAATTCCCACATCTTGTGCGCATTGCGCTGGCTCACACGATACCTCCAAATGCCCAGACAAGAAAGCTGTGAAGTTGCAATGGAAAACCCACCCCCACGGATGTCAGCTGCCCTTGCCGTCTCTCTTACCAGTCACTTTTGCTTAAGAGATCAAGGCAAGGTAAAAACAATCCAATTAATGTCTATAAGTCATATAATCATACCCCTTAATCTACGGCAATAGCAAATGTCTTACCAATCACGAATTATAGTGTACCGCAAACTACATATCCCAGCTACAGCCAGGTTATTACTAACGGATTCAATCAACCTACAAATCCTGACCTCTTCACTCTTGATGAAATTACTGCTGTTACTAGGGAGCTCATATGCAAGCTTGAAGGTTCCAAAACCAAAATGGACCAATTTTATATCACACAGCTAGCGTTAAAATATGTGTACAAATAGTTCGCTTAACTTCCTTAATATTATGGCATGGAATGGGCGTGCCGTTAACATTAAACGTTTAGAATTAATTGACTTCTTAAACCAAAATCATATCCACATATGCCTTGTCAGTGAAACATGGCTGACGCAAAATAGAAGATTCTTCATTCCAAATTACGTAGTGTATAGAAATGATCGACCAGAAAGTAGAGGGGGAGGTGTTGCAATAATAGAAATAAAATCGATCAAGCACACTCACAGATCCAAAACATCGATTCACACCTAGTTGAAAATATTGGAATCAAAGTTGGTATAGACGGCCGAACATCCTTCAGAATATATGCAGTTTATTTTCCTGGCCCGTCGGCTAAATGCCTTAAAACTCAACTAATGTGCCTCAACACACGAAAGCTATGTTTAAAGCTGATCTACTTAAAACTTCGCGTATAAATGGACATTATATTGTAGGTGGTGACCTAAATTGCAGAAATAAAATTTGGAATTGCTCTAGAGCAAACTCATTCAGCAATACATGACCTCTCAACATTAGGAAAATTTACTAATCTCTACTTCAATGATCCTACTTATATACCATCAAGCTATAAAGGAAAACCATCCACTCTGGATCTTGTTCTGACGAACCAACCTAGTTTGTCGAAACATATCTACAATATTCTAGGTCAAACTAGAAAAAGTTCAAATGTACTCTTACTGAAACAATCACACCCGAATTGTATCTTTTGTAAAACCAAAAGCCCAAATTGTGAAATGATTGACACTATAAGCAATCGAAAATAGCACCCCAAGAAAACAAGTCAAACTCCATAACCGAAAACTCCAAGCCAGAATAAAAGAAATCATTGCTTCCAGAAATGCTGCTGAAGGGCAATGGATTAGAACTAGACAGCCAACTTATAAAGCTAGAACAAATTATTTAAACAGAATGATAAAGTAGGAGCTCTTTAATCACAATAATTTAATTTGGAGTAACAAGTTGTCAAAGTTGAGCTAAAACTCAAAGCCATTTCGGAATCTAACTAGAGTAATTAAAAACAAGTAGCAACATATTCCCTGTTTCAGCCACCAAGAAAAAACGTACATAACCAATTCAGAAAGAAAAACATTCTCTCTGAGATATTTGAATCTAAACATCGCTTAACCGAAACTTACCCTAATGACGCTACCACAGAGTTAGTTTATAATTCACTCTCTGAACTTACAACCCAGGGTTTTCATGTGGCTCCCCTTTTGCAACTAGTGATGTACTCACTATTATTAAGTCACTTGAAAATAAAAAATCTCCAGGGTTAGACTGTTTACTGTTTGTCTAAAAAATGTACCACCAAGTGCAATGTAATACGTTATATTGCTTTATAATAACACTGTGATAGTTTTTTTCAAAAAAAAAAAAAAAAAAAAGACATGGCAAAATTCGATAGTTTCACCCTATTTTGGGTCCTGCAAATCGAACTGCATCATTAGTTTTTTAAGTTATCACGATGGTTTCATACAACATTTTTTGCGGAAGTTTTTCATCAAAGTTGTCATTTTTTTCAAAAGGTCCTTTTTTTCATTTGCTTCTAACTTCTAAAATATTCCGTTTTTTTACAAAATTTCTTTAGCAAAGTTGCTTAGAATTGACAAAACTACAAATGTTGGGAAGACATTTAGCCTGTGAAGCCGTCCGTTCCCGAGCTTTAAGACAAAATGTAAAAAAAATCGAATCTTGACCCCTTTTTATACCATACACCCATAGGGTGAAATGGTATATTAAAGTCGCCAAAATGTATGTAGCAGGCAGAAGGAAGCTTTTCCGACCCCATAAAGTATATATATTCTTGATCAGTATCAACAGCTGAGTCGATCTAGCCATGTCCGTCTATCCGTCCGTCCGTCCGTGCGTCCGTCCGTCTGTCCGTCCGTATGAACGCCTAGATCTCGGAGACTATAAGAGATAGAGCCACCAAATTTGGAATGTAGGCTCGTGTAGTATGTAGAGTAATCGAGTTTGTTTTAAATTTTTGCCACGCCCCTTTCCGCCCCCGCAATTCTCAAATACTATTGCAGCTAGAGACACCATATTTGGTATGCATATTTGCTAAAATAAATAAATTTTAAATAGATAAATTTTGTAAAAAAACGAAATATTTTAGAAGTTAGAAGCAAATGAAAAAAAGGACCTTTTGAAAAAAATGACAACTTTGATGAAAAACTTCCGCAAAAAATAATGTATGAAACCATCGTGAAAACTTAAAAAACTAATGATGCAGTTCGATTCGTAGGACCCGAAATAGGGTGAAACTATCGAATTTTGCCATGTCTTTTTTTTCGACTATCACAGTGTAATTGCTTAAAATATCGGTTACTTTCCTCTTGCTTGGAAAACTGCCAAGATCATTCCAATTCCAAAACCAGGTAAACCTCCAAATTCTCCCATGAGCTATCGTCCGATTAGCCTCCTGTGTGGCCTTTCTAAAATTTTGAAACGTCTGATCAAAATCAGACTTCACGCTCATGTCGATGCACAAAATATCCTGCCCTCAATACAACATATCCATAGAACAATCCATACCTTCAGAGAATACTATAGCTGCATTTTTCCACTAGATGAGTTGAGCAACTTCGCCAAAGCAAAGTTTTCCGAAAAGCAATCTGTTGGTTTGTTTAACTTGGACGTTGAAGCTGCTTTTGATACAGTTTGACACGATGGTCTGATCCACAAACTAAGCACCTAAATATAACACTCCTACTTACCTAATCCACATCATAAGAAGTTTTCTGACTGACAGACATTTTTACGTATATTTAAATGAAACCAAATCTACCAAAAAATCCATTAGCGCTGCACATAGGTAGATTTTGCAAAATTAGGCGGCCAAAAACATTTTTGCAATAGAATACACTTTAAATGGAAAAAATAATTAAATATTATTGTTTCCTATTAAAATACATTAATTTCCTATTAAAATACATTAATTTCCTATTAAAATACATTAATTTAATTTTTTTTAACCTAATACTAAAATGGCAAGGTTTTCTATTGAATATGGGCTATCTTTAAATGAAACATTACAAAAGTTGTCTTTATCTATTAGAATATATTATTATTTTTAAATTCAGAGTTACATAATATTATTTAATCATTATGAATATGTTTATTCTGCTTCCGAGTCCAAATCGTGATGCTCAACACTATCATTTGGCTCAGCAGGAATGAGCATATTTATGGTTTCCCTTAAAAATGGTTCATGTGATTTTTATGAGTGGGTCGGAAGTTAATAACAACCTTTGATAGATGTCGCGATTGCATTCTTCCCTTGAAAACTTTCTTGCAAAGTTGAGATGGTATGACCGGAAATGTTTGTTGCGCGCTTCTGCTGCTTCTTCGGATAGTTGTCCAATTGGCAACAATGCATTTTCAATTATGCTAGCTCCATGTAGAAGAATTTTATGCATAGTGGGGGTCATAGGATGCCAACCATATAACTTTATATATAGATTTGCAGGCATATGCATCGTATTTGGCAGTATCAATTTTGAAGCCACTGGAAATTGCTTCTAAAATAACTTTAAATCTAAATATAAGTTCATGGTTTATTCCTGTAATGTCAGATGCCAAATAAGTGTTTTCGAAAAACCGCCTACTAGTATTTCCATCATTTGTGTTGCCAAAGTTGGCTTTAGGCATGTCTACCAATAGTCCAGTTTCTAATCGAAATCGTTCTTGTATTATTTTTTTGTCTGTTCTTCTAATGTTTTTTCTTCAGTTGTCTTTCTCGCTCTATATTTTTTTATTGGCAATTTATATGCCAGGTGTAAAATGCTTTCAAAGAGTCTTATCCTGGCGTGAAATATTGAAATTCCAAATTCTAATGCTTCAGGACATACAATATTTTTGTTACTTAAATCCTTGAAGTTCTTTGATGTGGCACCAGATATGTAACACCGACTTGTTGAGGTTGTGTTAGTTGCCGCGTCACACACTTTTCCATCAACCATGGTCATCTTCATAATATGATTAAATTTAAAAACATTCTGATCTATAGACACCTCGGTCGACGCAAGAGCTTTGCAAGCATTCTCCACAAATTTTATTTCATCCTTGGTTACATCAGTGGTTTCTTTCACGAACCTGAACCGAATCGGCCGACAAAAGCGTGGCGAAGAAGGTGTGGGATTTTGCCAAACAATCTTTTTATGGTCTTTTCCACAAACAACTTGCAAGGGAACAAAAGAACTTAAAAATATATTTGCATCAGAGTCGACATCATCAACAAATTTTTGTTTAAACCTCTGTTGTTGTGAGCCATCACATCCCCATTTGCAAATAATATTTAATGACTCTCTTTCGGTTTTGTTAAGAGTAATTAACAAATCTTGCAAATAAATCGATAAACGGGTTACTGTATGATCCATTAAACTTTGAAGGTCCGTTTCCGCGCTAGTAGCCGTAATTTTCATAGCCATTTTAGGTGGATAGCATTCTTGTTTAGCTTTCAATAATAGATCATAACAGGGATAATGGCCTTTGTTTGTTGCTTTTATTATTTCGTATTGTCGCCTTGTCAGATCAGCCTCAACAAACATTTTGAGAGCTTCAAAGAGGGTAAGTGGAGGAATGGTTTCATTACTCTTGGAGTATGACTTTCTATACTTGCCAGCCCGTGTTGGTGACTTCGTTATATCCTTAAGGATTTTAGAGGCATTTCTTTTCCCATCATTTTGCAAAACCACTTGTGCAGCATGGACTATCACCTCAGGATTTACCAAACTTCGTATAACCTCAGTCTTTCTTCTCTTGCTTCGATCACTCGATTCAGAAAACTGTTTACAAGGACGTCCTTGGCGATTTGACGATTCAATTGGTATTTCAAAGGTCTCTTCTAACCACAAATGATTTTTTTTCAAAAATACTTCCAAAGTATTTCCTGCTCCAGACCATCTTTGTTTGACTTGTGATTTGAAATGTGAAAATTTATGTTTCAAAGACTTTGGAAGACTCGAGGAGGTAACTTTTCAAAAAATCTAGTTTTTCTTCCATGGTTCGTAAATTTTGGCCTTGCATCAGGTCAAATAAATACCTTCTCGTCACTTCTCTCACACCAGAGGCACTAGATAAACCTACGCAATTAGAAGACGCACCTATAGAACTAAAAGCGAAATGTCGAAATAAAAATTATAAAAAAAATATTATACAAAACAAAAAATAATAAACAAACACAAATGACGAAAACGAAAGCAAAAAACTAGCAGCAGCTACCATTTTCATTTTTATTACCTTAAAACATTAACAAACACAGTGATACCACTCACAATGATGGAGCCGGGGCCCCGCGGGGGTTACACAACTAAAACTTTAAGTAAATATGAAAAAGACGTTCACAAAATACAGGTTTGGTTATTCAAAAATACACAAAAAATATTTAATTGGTCAATTTATTCTTCCAATAAGAATAAATTAAAGTAAATACCTTCAACTTCAAAATTCATTAAAAATAATATTTTTCTGGAGTACTCTGTCACACGTACTATCCCTTTGAAAAGCGTTTGTGGTGAAAAGCAAGCAAAGCGTAGTCCGGCTTCAAACATGAACACGTGTTCATGTTTTCAATGGAATTTTTCGCAAGTCCCGTTAGATTTCCAGAAAAATCCGGTTTGCCATCAAGGTTGTTATACAATTTGTGTACATTTTATCAAAATATTGAGTGATTGATATTTTGATTTTTAGGCTACGGCCACAACCACTGTGCACAGGGTCTCGAATTTTTTTTTTTTATCGTCGCGCAAAAACTTTGACTAACTATATTTCGTGAATAGGTGGCTATAGGTGGCCAACTATAATTTCATATAATTATTGAAATTATGCATAAATTATTAAATGAAGAAATATTACAGGGACGGGTAGTTATAAGCCCCTTTGAAATTTTTTTTTTAGAAAAATCTGTCTCAAAAAATGTGGTCTTTTATAACAATGCTAATGTATGCAAAACATTCTTAAAATTTGTGAGTACTACATAACACATAAAGATACATATCTGGACTATTGATATCCATCACAATTACTTTGATAGTAACTTTTCAAAAATAAATATTGACTTTGGACAAATGTATCACTGAAAACGGCGAGAATTAAATATGAACACTGTGAATGATAATCGAAGTTTGATTACCTGTAATTCGGCTCGGGCGCTTTTTGAAAGGTGGGAATGATGAGGTTAGTTTCTCGGAAGTATCTCCTAACAATGTGCATCAATAGTTTGTTCTTAAAATGATTTTTTTTTTTGACTTTTGGCAGCCTAATTTTGCAAAATCTACCTATGTGCGCTGGTGTCCCTCAAGGCTCTGTCCTCCGGACTATTCTGTACAACATAGATAGATAGATAGATATTAATCTTTGCTGATGATGCGATTCTCTATTCTTCTGGAACTCAATATTCAGAAATTCACAACTATCTCTCTCTTAACACCATCTACGATTATATTCATAGACGGAAAATTAAGCTAACTGCTAATAAAACTGAATCTTTATTTTTTACTAAAAAGCGAAAGTCATGTTTGCTTAGGAAGAATCTGTTAAATATCTTGGGAAGAATCTGTTAAATATCTAGGATTAAATTAAGCCAAAAATTATTTATTAAAGGACATAGAAGACTGTTGTATATTATATTTGTTTTATTTCTCAGTCATCGACTAAAAACAAACTATCAATATACCAATCAGTAATATTATCAATGGTTATGTATGGGGCAGAAATATGGAACATTTCAGCGAAAACGCATTTAAAAAAGCTCCAAATCGCACAAAATAAAATTTAAAAAATGATCCTAAATTTACCACGCTATCACAGAACGACTTCTATTTCATTAGACTGGCTATTTCATTAGCCAATGTTAATACGATTGATGAGCTCATCTCCCGTGCCACCATAAAATTCACAAATACAAAACATTGTCTAGTCGATATATGAGTTGACAGGTACTTATCATACTATATCTGTATAGTTTTCCTAAAGTGCCTGCTTTTTATACCCTTGCAAAAAGGGTATATTCATTTTGGTCAGAAGTGTGCAACGCATAGAAGGAAGCATTTCCGACCATATAAAGTATATATATTCTTGATCAGCACGACGAGACGAGTTCAAATAGCCATCCATAGTCCATCCGTCCGTCCATCCGTCCGTCCGTCCGTCCGTCCGTCTGGATCGATGCAAACTCCTCCTAGACCGTTAGAGCTCTGTAGCTCTGTAGCTAGAGAGCTGAAATCAGATTCAGCCGGATCGGACCACTATATCATATAGCTCCCATAAAAACTTCAAAGTCACGAACAGTGCCTTTTCTGAATAACTGCGCTATTTTCTGAGCTATCGTCATGAAATTTAATGTTGGTGAGTTTATTGCACCTATAAACAAGATCTTGATCAAGATCGGTTAACTATATCATATACCTCCCATAAGAACGATCGGTCGAAAACTTTTGTCAATAACTTTGATAGTTAAATATACCTGCTAATGACTATGCCGAATTTTGTAAAGATCGGGTAACTATAGCATATAGCTCCCATAGAAACGATCGGTGGAAAACAGTGACTTTCATCAAAAAGTTCGTTATATCCTATGCTAAGATTGACAAAAATTAGACTTTTTGGATAAAACGTTTTTACACTTTGATGGCTATGGGTAAGGAAAGAATTACCAAAACAGTTGCAAGGGTATACAAACTTGGACGCGGTCGAAGTTAACCCCGGCCCTCTGGTTTTAAATATAAGCTTCTATAAGCAAGATGAAGCACGAAAGTGCATCTTGCGAATTACTAACTCCTTGATAGGCTTTTACTAACAATGTGGTTGGAAATTTAAAAAAAGTTGCTTTTGTTGAAAAATGAAATATATATCTGAATTGTGAGCCAACCACATACTCTAACAACAATTTCTTCCACGCCTCTGGCTCACTGTGCAAGACACAGTTGAGATAATTTTTTCTCTCTCAAAAAAAAAGGGATAAATATATCGAATTAAAAAAAATCTATTGATTGTCACACATACATACACCATATAAAACGTTCACTAATAAGACTGCAAAATTGTTTGATAAGCAGGTAGAGTTGCATACCAGGTTAAGGTAGTTGGAAACAGTAGATAGAAAGATAACAGTAGTAGAAAGATAACTAGCAAGGTGATTGAGGAAGTAAAAGAGATTAGTAGCCGATGGATACCTAACCATAACAAATTGCTCCAGCAGGGGACTTTCGATCATCAGTATTTCAGAGATAAAATACATGAAGAAGTGTTAAAAATAGTGGAGCTAAAAAAAAATAGCTACAGGAGAGACAGAAAAACCAGGCACTAGTAAGTCTGTGTTAGTTGAAGCAGAAGCAAATATGTCAGAAATGTTTCATGATAGCAAAGAAGAGTCGCGCGGGAATGCGACTTTAAGTAACGAAAACTGTAATGCTAACCAGAAGATGTTTATTGATAGAGCGCGACAGCTCCAGGAATATTTGGATAGGGTAACCAAAGATTTACGCAGTATAGATGATTCAACAGGCAATGAGGCATGCATAATATATATTAATAAGATAATTTATTTATGGGAGAAAGTACAGGCGTGCCAGGTTTTGTTGATAGATGCGAAATTTAAAAATAATATGGATGATTTGGAATTCGATGTCCGGAATTCAGTATCAGTGTTAGAAATGAAAATAATCAATAAGAAAAGTAAGATTGAGGATGGTGTCGTGGCGAACTACCGATGTTGCCAAAAATTCAGGTACCTACCTTTTCTGGAGAGCCTCGAGAATGGGATCTGTTTGTGGAATTAATTGAAAAAAGAGAGGATCTAAGTCTTAATCTTAAATTCAAATATTTAAAATTCGCGTTAAAGGGCGAATCGACGAGTATGGTAGCTCATCTATTGTCAAGTACAGCTGACGATTATAGTGCTGCTTGGGAACTGTTAACCAAGCGGTATAAAAATAATCGAAGGGTATTTTCCGAACAGTTAAGTTGGATCGTTCATATACCGATGATCAACAATGAATCCGCAAAAAGTGTTAAAGGAAAATTCAAATGCGATCTGATGTCATGGATTACTTGGAGAAAAGATATTGCTCGCTAAGTGTCATGACAAAAGAAGAAGAAAAACCGCTACAAACTGTTTTAAATTATGTGGAATATAAATGTCCGATGCAAAATTACCGGGCACAAAGCGTATAAATGCTATAAGTTTAAAGGTTTGACACCTACTGAAAGGTATGAAAATAGCCAAAAAAAGTGCAGCTTTGCATAAAATGCTTGAATCATTCGAGCAATAAAGTATGCACTAATGAAATGGTCTGTTCATTGTGCAGTAAGGGACAAGATACCTTATTCCATTTTAAAGAAAACAGGACAACCAATACTGTTGGCCACAGCTGTAATACAAGTAAGAAATGTAAATGGAGGATATAAGGCTCTAAGAGCCCTTTTTGATTGTGGTTCACAGAGCACCATTTTGTCTGAAGAGGCCACTCAAATTTTAAAATTACCTAAAATTAAACAATATACAGAAATAAGTGGCGTATGCTCCATAAAATCCAATAAATCAAAATATAAGGTAAAAATTGATATAAAGACGCGAAATTCTTGAGCCAATTGTGTTGCCAAAGTTAATGAAAGCTCTTCTATTAAAAATAGCAAACGTGGATATGTCAAAATGGCAAACTTATTAAACAACACAATTCCAAAGAAATACAACAACAAAACTCAAGAAATAATTTTATGACCCCGGAAGGACCTCACATTGGACGTAAAGTGAAAATTGGGGAAGAAAAAGCATATATCCCTGAGCCAGTACAAAATAATAATATTCAGAAAGCAATTAGACAGTGATTATCTAAAAAATAATATCAAAATAGATTCCGGTAGTAAATTGTTCGAAGCTGTAGTACCAATGAAGTAAGTAAGTCGTCTCGCCGACTTAGGTATACCATACACCAGTAAAGCAAATATTTTAAATTTATTAAACAAACGCATTTTCACATGCTTTTTATTACAAGCATATCTTAGTATCTCGCTCACTCAAGCATACGAGCACCCTAACGCCCCACCACTTATGGAAAAACGTTTATATGAATAACTTTGCTATTTGATCCGATTTTGATCAAACTTGGAATTTTGCTTAATATTAGTATCAGATTTAAGTGTGCCAAATTTCACAAGGTAGAAAAATACGGGAGATAATCGAGTTTTTCAAATTTCAGGGGCGGAAAGGGGCGTGGCAAAATCTTTATACATACAAAATTTGCGCATTTACTAAGCAAATATACATTATAAATATGGTGTCTTTAGCTGCAATAGTTATTGAGATAAACGTTTTTTTTTTGAATTGCGGGGGCGAAAAGGGCGTGGCAAAAATTTGATCACTCTACATACTACATGAGCCTACATACCAAATTTGGTGGCTCTATCTCTTATAGTCCCCGACATCTATGCGTTCATACGGACGGACAGACGGACGGACAGACGGGCATCGCTAAATCAACTCGACTGTTGATACTGATCAAAAATATATATACTTTATGGGGTCGGAAAAGCTTTCTTCTGCCTGTTACATACATTTTGGCGGCTTTACTATATCACATCACCCTATGGGTGTATGCTATAAAAAGGCAGATATGGCAAAATATTTATAAAAGGACAACATTTAATGATAGCCAGAATAACCACTCAAGTTTTAGCAACCAGCGATATAAAAATGGTGGAGCGAAGATCACATTGGAACAATTCAAAAAGTAAATATAGTTTATTTTTAAATTCTCCACCTATTCCTGATGTGCATTACGGGCTGACTTCTAGCCTTTTATAAGTCAGCACAGTAATGCACATCAGGAATAGGTTGATATACCAAAACAGAAATCGTTGGGTAATATGGCAAATGTTATAAAAACCAGTAGAAGCCAACGCAGTAATACATACGGCAGAATTGGTAAGAATGGGAAGTCAGTGACAATCGTAAACATCAGATTGACTAGGTTGAACGTCCATCGTGTAACTGGTCATGCTTCTTTAACAATAGTTATCTTACTAATGATAATATTAATAATAATTTGTATGAGAAAACTAACTAACAATAAAAATAAAGTCCATAACGTCGCATTTGCCGGCCCTTTGCAAAATGTTTAAGATTAAACATCGTGGTCAGCTGAAATGGCTTCACCAAATCAGATTGACCAAAGAAATATACAAAACGAAACATAAACATAAGTATTATTGCGTAATACCAAACGAAACATGCATCCACACTCTGTGGAAAACACTTAAGATTATAACAGCGGCGCGGTATCAAATAGCCAACGCTGAGCATGAAATATAAACATTTTTCAACCCCCGAAATCGTGGGGCATTAAAATAAGTATTTTTAAGAACAATTGTCGCTTCTTAGAGTTTAAGAGTTTTTTTAAATAAAATCAGTTCATATTTTGAATTCAACTAATCAAGACTGAGTTATTTTCCTTCTCTCCGGGAATTCTTATTCAGTTATTGAATTCGAGAATGCGTTGAAGAAAATGGTTGGAATCGGGATCAGTTCTATCGAGCAATGATTTCAATGACTGTGGTGGTGTAAGTAATGAATCAAGTTTGACTTTTTCACAATCCAGCCTTAACGCACTGCAATATCGGCATACAGTCGACATTGGCCCAATATCCAAATTGTCATCATCACTGTAGTTCGCAGTGGAATCATATAGTTACGGCCGTTAAGGCCAGCATATTTTAAATGAGTTAGATTATCGCCAGCAAGATATTGCATCAGCATGCTTGCAAGTAGGTAGACAACAAGCCATTTAAAAACAAAAAGAAACAAAGCAAAATTAAATATTATAAATATATATATGTTAAAATATTATTAAATTTATAATATAACAAAAAAGAAAAAAAAACAGCACTGATGGAATGATCGGGCGATGAGCAACTGCAGAAGCAATGACGAGACACTAAACACGAAAAAAAACTAATTAGCTTGGCAAATTATGCAAATAAAACACAAGGGTGTCAAGCAAAACATACCGGCGAAAACGTAAACTAACTAAATAAATATTAATAAAAAATTATGAGCTATGAAAACCACGAACGTCACATCAGAGAGTAAAAGCTTTTTATTAACGCAGAAAATGCAGGAGTAAAAAATTACAAAAACTCAGACTCAAAAAAGTTAGAGCCGCCAAGATACAAAACCTCAAAGCGTCTGGGTCAATTTAAAAAAAAAAAACCGGTAGGCCGGGGTTAACTTCGACCGTGTAGAAGTTTGTATACATTTGAAACTGTTTTGGTAACTCTTTCCTTACCCAGCCATCAAAGTGTCAAAACGTTTTATCCAAAAAGTCTAATGTCTGCGAAAGAAGGCCACCGAGTTCTATCATCAGCAGACTTTGCTAAAGAATCCACAGTTGTAATACTTTTAGCGTTGAAGATATGGTATGGCCATTACAACTGTGGATTCTTTAGCAAAGTCTGCTGATGATAGAACTTGGTGGTTCTTGAAATAGCTATACAGACAACCTGCTCACCTTTTGTGCTGCCTATGATTTAAAATCTTACAAATAAATTAGTAAGTAAGATTTATTGACCTGAAGCCCAGCTAAAACTCAGTTTTGTTTAACTTCAATAAGGTCGAAATCTAGACAAATGAGAAATAATTTTAAAAACAAAATTTTTTTAAAACTGGAAAAATTAAATAAAAAATAGAAAAAGTTAAGAAACAGTTTTTCAAAAAATTAACAAAAATTGTGAAAAAAATTAAGAAATAGTTTTAAAATATGAAAACTTAGAAACTATTTTTTCTAGAAATGCTATCTTAGCATTACTAGAAAAACATAACTTAATGATATGCACATTTTCAAAGCTTATTTATTGTTTATGCTCAATGTTTATGGACTTACAATTCGCAATGTGTTCTAGCATTGCAAAGATCAGGTGATTAAAGTACTGTGGAGTGTTGAAAATTTCAACGAGCGCAGCAATCAGTCGATGATTAGACCATTCTCCAACTGTACTTAAATACAAACAAAAAGAGTTTCTGATTCTCTGAATCTAGCCATGCTGTTAGATCTTGTTTTTGAGCTACATATTTATTTTTTTTTTTCACTCCATGAAAAAATTTAACTCCTATTTTAATGCTTGTTTGAAATTCGATTAAAGGTTTTGAATTGCCATCCACCATTTTCAAGCTGTTAGGTAAAATTATCAATATATTTTACCAAATTTTTCGACATTCAAAAATTTTGAAAACTAAAGAACTATTTCAAAATCTTTTATACATTTGTTATGACGCAGAAATATTTATTTTTTTAAACAATTCGAGAACTAACACTACGTTTAGCTTCAAGGTAAATAAAGTTGATGCGTCCAATTTGACTTTTATTTTAAATTGCAAATATTTAAAGATTTTCAACTTAGTGAGTGCAAATAGTAAAAGAAAATATGAAATATAACAAATTGTGGATGGCGGAAACTAAGCATCAGAAAGATGCAAATTGTGTTGTCGCTATTTGCCAATTGTGACAAAAAAAAACGATGCTCAATCAAACACAACAAATGTTTCAGAGCCGTTATAAATCGTGTGGTAGATTCCTCTCTTTCTGATTTTATAAAGCAAAACTCGCTCTGCCTTGCAAGCAAAGATGCTCTCTCTTTGAATATTTCGCTCTCTGAATACTCTGTCTAAAATAAAAAATGCGACGAACAATTAAAATAATCTTTGTCTTTTGTTCTACCATTATATCAGAAGTCCTTCCAAAATCCAAAAAATATCGGAAGACTTTAACAAAATTTCTACAAAAAGCCTAAAAAGTGCGCTAATGGCTCCCGGAATGAACACCAAGGGCTTCAAGACGGAGCTAATAGCCGGACTGTTATGTTAGAGGAACTACGCAATAAAATAGAAGAAGCTAAGAAACTTCTGGAAAGTTTGCATTCCGTAGCCGTAAGCGGCGACAAACGTGCTCCAAAAGCAGACGAAGATTTAGAGATGGCAACAGCAACAGGGGTGGACCAACAGAAAAATGTGACCAGTGTAGCTGAGCAGAAAATAAATAATTGGATAATATGCAGGTTACCGGATGGCGAAGGATATGCTGAGGGGAGTATAATAGCGAACCAGACGTACAAAATTGGATTATACAGTTTAATAATATGTCTGAATTGTGTGTTCTTAGCGAGAATTAAGGTTAGTTTGCGTTGGAAAACTGAAGAGCAATGCACTTCAATGACTACACACAGACCGGAACCCTATGTTGAAGCCAGTGGGCAAATTGTTGGATGAGATGGATATAGACGATAAAGATAAGCTAGCCTAGCACGAGACTTGACTTTATCATTCAGGTCAATAAATCTTACTTACTAATTTATTTGTAAGATTTTAAATCATAGGCAGCACAAAAGGTAAGCAGGTTGTCTGTATAGCTATTTCAAGAACCACCAAGTTCTATCATCAGCAGACTCTGCTAAAGAATCCACAGTTGTAATGGCCATACCATATCTTCAACGCTAAAAGTATTTGGGAATTCCAACGACAAGAAGCGAGAAAAGAACGGCAAAGCTTGCAACTGCAGATTTCACCTTTTTTTATGTGCACTTCTAAGAATGTCGGTTGTAAATCACATTACCCAGTAGAAGATTGTAGATGGAGAAGCCGTCAGGAAGGCTTCGGCGGGGAGTGCGGCTTACGGGAACAATAAAAATGCCAGACTCGTACGTTTAGGTAGATAATTAATATAAGTTGATTAACTAATTGAGACTTAACAATAAAAGGACGTGTGCAAAGCGATGTGAATTGTGAGCCAACCACATACTCTAACAAGACACAGTTGAGATAATTTTTTCTCTCTCAAAAAAAAAAAGGGATAAATATATCGAATTTAACAAAAAAATAAATCGATTGTCACACACACATAGATTTCCGAAGAGAAAGAAAATAACCCAGTCTTCATTCGATGAATTCAAAATATGAACTGATTTTATTCAGAAACTCTTAAACTCTAAGAAGCAACAATTGTTCTTAACAATACTTATTCTAATGCCCCACGTTTCGGGGGTTGAAAATTGTTTATATTTCATGCTCAGCGCTGGTTACTTGATACCGCGCCGCTGTTATAATCTTAAGTGTTTTCCACAGAGTGTGGATGTATGTTTTGTTTGGTTTTAAGCAATAATTGTCATATGAAACTCTTCGACTTATTTTTGTTTTATGTTTTTGTTTCGAATTGTATATTTCATTGGTGCATCTGATTTGGTGAAGCCAGTTCAGATGAACACGATGTTTATTTTTAAACATACACCATATAAAATGGTAAAAGGGCAGGTAGAGATGCATACCAGGTTAAGGCAGTTGGAAACAGTAGATCCCAGAAAGATAACTAGTAAGGTGATTGAGGAAGTAAAAGAGATTAATAGCCGATGGATACCTAAGCATGACAAATTACTCCAGCAGGGGACTTTCGATCATCAGTATTTCAGAGATAAGGCTTTTACTAACAATGTGGTTGGAAATTTAAAAAAAGTTGCTTTTGTTGAAAAATGAAATATATATCTGAATTGTGAGCCAACCACATACTCTAACAACAATTTTTTCCACGCCTCTGGCTCACTGTGCAAGACACAGTTGAGATAATTTTTTCTCTCTCTCAAAAAAAGGGATAAATATATCGAATTAAAAAAAATCTATTGATTGTCACACATACATACACCATATAAAACGTTCACTAATAAGACTGCAAAATTGTTTGATAAGCAGGTAGAGTTGCATACCAGGTTAAGGTAGTTGGAAAGAGTAGATAGAAAGATAACAGTAGTAGAAAGATAACTAGCAAGGTGATTGAGGAAGTAAAAGAGATTAGTAGCCGATGGATACCTAACCATAACAAATTGCTCCAGCAGGGGACTTTCGATCATCAGTATTTCAGAGATAAAATACATGAAGAAGTGTTAAAAATAGTGGAGCTAAAAAAAAATAGCTACAGGAGAGTCAGAAAAACCAGGCACTAGTAAGTCAGTGTTAGTTGAAGCAGAAGCAAATATGTCAGAAATGTTTCATGATAGCAAAGAAGAGTCGCGCGGGAATGCGACTTTAAGTAACGAAAACGCTAATGCTAACCAGAAGATGTGTATTGATAGAGCGCGACAGCTCCAGGAATATTTGGATAGGGTACCCAAAGATTTACGCAGTATAGATGATTCAACAGGCAATGAGGCATGCATAATATATATTAATAAGATAATTTATTTATGGAAGAAAGTACAGGCGTGCCAGGTTTTGTTGATAGATGCGAAATTTAAAAATAATATGGATGATTTAGAATTCGATGTCCGGAATTCAGTATCAGTGTTAGAAATGAAAATAATCAATAAGAAAAGTAAGATTGAGGATGGTGTCGTGGCGAACTACCGATGTTGCCAAAAATTCAGGTACCTACCTTTTCTGGAGAGCCTCGAGAATGGGATCTGTTTGTGGAATTAATTGAAAAAAGAGAGGATCTAAGTCTTAATCTTAAATTCAATTATTTAAAATCCGCGTTAAAGGGCGAATCGACGAGTATGGTAGCTCATCTATTGTCAAGTACAGCTGACGATTATAGTGCTGCTTGGGAACTGTTAACCAAGCGGTATAAAAATAATCGAAGGGTATTTTCCGAACAGTTAAGTCGGATCGTTCATATACCGATGATCAACAATGAATCCGCAAAAAGTGTTAAAGGAAAATTCAAATGCGATCTGATGTCATGGATTACTTGGAGAAAAGATATTGCTCGCTAAGTGTCATGACCAAAGAAGAAGAAAAACCGCTACAAACTGTTTTAAATTATGTGGAATATAAATGTCCGATGCAAAATTACCGGGCACAAAGCGTATAAATGCTATAAGTTTAAAGGTTTGACACCTACTGAAAGGTATGAAAATAGCCAAAAAAGTGCAGCTTTGCATAAAATGCTTGAATCATTCGAGCAATAAAGTATGCACTAATGAAATGGTCTGTTCATTGTGCAGTAAGGGACAAGATACCTTATTCCATTTTAAAGAAAACAGGACAACCAATACTGTTGGCCACAGCTGTAATACAAGTAAGAAATGTAAATGGAGGATATAAGGCTCTAAGAGCCCTTTTTGATTGTGGTTCACAGAGCACCATTTTGTCTGAAGAGGCCACTCAAATTTTAAAATTACCTAAAATTAAACAATATACAGAAATAAGTGGCGTATGCTCCATAAAATCCAATAAATCAAAATATAAGGTAAAAATTGATATAAAGACGCGAAATCCTTGAGCCAATTGTGTTGCCAAAGTTAATGAAAGCTCTTCTATTAAAAATAGCAAACGTGGATATGTCAAAATGGCAAACTTATTAAACAACACAATTCCAAAGAAATACAACAACAAAACTCAAGAAATAATTTTATGACCCCGAAAGGACCTCACATTGGACGTAAAGTGAAAATTGGGGAAGAAAAAGCATATATCCCTGAGCCAGTACAAAATAATAATATTCAGAAAGCAATTAGACAGTGATTATCTAAAAAATAATATCAAAATAGATTCCGGTAGTAAATTGTTCGAAGCTGTAGTACCAATGAAGTAAGTAAGTCGTCTCGCCGACTTAGGTATACCATACACCAGTAAAGCAAATATTTTAAATTTATTAAACAAACGCATTTTCACATGCTTTTTATTACAAGCATATCTTAGTATCTCGCTCACTCAAGCATACGAGCACCCTAACGCCCCACCACTTATGGAAAAACGTTTATATGAATAACTTTGCTATTTGATCCGATTTTGATCAAACTTGGAATTTTGCTTAATATTAGTATCAGATTTAAGTGTGCCAAATTTCACAAGGTAGAAAAATACGGGAGATAATCGAGTTTTTCAAATTTCAGGGGCGGAAAGGGGCGTGGCAAAATCTTTATACATACAAAATTTGCGCATTTACTAAGCAAATATACATTATAAATATGGTGTCTTTAGCTGCAATAGTTATTGAGATAAACGTTTTTTTTTTGAATTGCGGGGGCGAAAAGGGCGTGGCAAAAATTTGATCACTCTACATACTACATGAGCCTACATACCAAATTTGGTGGCTCTATCTCTTATAGTCCCCGACATCTATGCGTTCATACGGACGGACAGACGGACGGACAGACGGGCATCGCTAAATCAACTCGACTGTTGATACTGATCAAAAATATATATACTTTATGGGGTCGGAAAAGCTTTCTTCTGCCTGTTACATACATTTTGGCGGCTTTACTATATCACATCACCCTATGGGTGTATGCTATAAAAAAGGCAGATATGGCAAAATATTTATAAAAGGACAACATTTAATGATAGCCAGAATAACCACTCAAGTTTTAGCAACCAGCGATATAAAAATGGTGGAGCGAAGATCACATTGGAACAATTCAAAAAGTAAATATAGTTTATTTTTAAATTCTCCACCTATTCCTGATGTGCATTACGGGCTGACTTCTAGCCTTTTATAAGTCAGCACAGTAATGCACATCAGGAATAGGTTGATATACCAAAACAGAAATCGTTGGGTAATATGGCAAATGTTATAAAAACCAGTAGAAGCCAACGCAGTAATACATACGGCAGAATTGGTAAGAATGGGAAGTCAGTGACAATCGTAAACATCAGATTGACTAGGTTGAACGTCCATCGTGTAACTGGTCATGCTTCTTTAACAATAGTTATCTTACTAATGATAATATTAATAATAATTTGTATGAGAAAACTAACTAACAATAAAAATAAAGTCCATAACGTCGCATTTGCCGGCCCTTTGCAAAATGTTTAAGATTAAACATCGTGGTCAGCTGAAATGGCTTCACCAAATCAGATTGACCAAAGAAATATACAAAACGAAACATAAACATAAGTATTATTGCGTAATACCAAACGAAACATGCATCCACACTCTGTGGAAAACACTTAAGATTATAACAGCGGCGCGGTATCAAATAGCCAACGCTGAGCATGAAATATAAACATTTTTCAACCCCCGAAATCGTGGGGCATTAAAATAAGTATTTTTAAGAACAATTGTCGCTTCTTAGAGTTTAAGAGTTTTTTAAATAAATTCAGTTCATATTTTGAATTCAACGAATGAAGACTGTGTTATTTTCCTTCTCTCCGGGAATCCTAATTCAGTTATTGAATTCAAGAATGCGTTGAAGAAAATGGTTGGAATCGAGCAATGATTTCAGTGGCTGTGGTGGTGTATGTAATGAATCAAGTTTGACTTTTTCACAATCCAGCCGTTTCTATTTTGAACCTTAACGCACTGCAATATCGGCATAGAGTCGACATTGGCCCAATATCCAAATTGTCATCATCACTGTAGGTCGTTACGGCCGTTAAGGCCAGCATATTTTAAATGAGTTAGATTATCGATAGCAAGATATTACATCAGCATGCTTGCAAGTAGGTAGACAACAAGCCATTTAAAAACAAAAAGAAACAAAGCGGCGGGCCTTCCGTGTTTGGTATTTGTCTAGATTTCGACCTTATTGAAGTTAATCAAAACTGAGTTTTAGCTGGGCTTCAGGTCAATAAATCTTACTTACGAACTTATTTGTAAGATTTTAAATCATAGGCAGCACGAAAGGTGAACAGGTTGTCTGTATAGCTTTTTCAAGAACCACCAAGTTCTATCATCAGCAGACTTTGCTAAAGAATCCACAGTTGTAATGGCCATACCATATCTTCAACGCTAAAATTATTTGGGAATTCCAATGACATGAAGCGAGAAAAGAACGGCAAAGCTTTCAACTGCAGATTCCACTTTTTAATTAAAACGTTTTTCCACTTTGACGGCTATAAGTGAGGAAAGATTAAAAAAAAACTTGCAAGTTTATACAAACTTTGACGCGGTCGAAGTTAGCTTCGGTCCTCTTGTCTTTGCTTATTCCAGTCGTTATTTTAAATTTTATACATTTCTGAAACTAATGCCGTTTGGATTGTTCAATTTTGATGGTCCAGTCCAAATATTTGGTGGTCACCGTTTAAATTCTATCAGAATATAACTATGTAAAAATTTTCGAATTAACATATTATAATACAGACATTTTTAAGCTTCCTGACCCCTTAAAGAATTATTATATATATTGTATAAGGGTATACAAACTTTGACGCGGCCGATGAGGCGGACACTGCTACAAGCAGGAACAGCAGCAGCAAACACAAACGGAGCCAATCCTTTCGCCAAAGGAAGCAAGATCGCCAGGACACCAACACGGGCCCTTCGGCCAACCACATGGGCGACATTCTTCGCAGAGCTTGTGATGCAGTCATGATACGCAAACCGCATGCAAAAAATTTAGGCCAGTACATTGGTGGAATACCAGGATTGTGGATGCCAGGATGCAATGTCACCCGTCCAGAAGACGACAGCAACGTGCCCGCAGAAAACCCACGTTTCCGGAGCTGCTTGCAGACTACAAGCAAAAAAAAAGCCAACCTAAATATGGAGATCAAGCTAAGCAAAGCGGACTGCTGAAAGAAACTGTGCGCAGATGCAGATGCGCAGCCACATGGGACTGCCTACAAATGGGCAAACTTGCCAGGTATGATGCCAACAAATCCAACCAAGCTGGGTTGTGACTATGTGTTGTAGTCACGCTATTCCCTTCCAGGCCGACTAGGAACTTAGCAGCGAGCGGAATGCCATAATAAAATAGATGACCCATCAGCATACAGACCCATGTGTATGCCAGATGTGATTGAAAAACTTTTCAAGCGCATTATTTTCAACAGACTGGAGGAGGAATTGGAATAACGTCATGGATTGTCGGACTGGCAATTCGGATTCAGGGGGAAGCGCAGCACAATCAACGCCATCAATTCGGTGGTAGAGATAGCCGCTAAAGCCATCGAAGGGCAACGCGCAATACTGCCTTATCAACGTTGGATGTTCGGAATGCTTTTAATTCGGCCAGCTGGGACTCCATTATCGCGATTAAGCATATCTGAGTACATCAATAATCTGATATGCACCTATTTCCGTGATCAGGTGCTACTCTACGACACAGCAGCTGGTCCACGGAAACACACCATCACAGGCGGAGTACCTCAAGGATCATTGATCGGGTCAACATTGTGGAATGTCATGTATGGCACTGTCCTGCGACTGGATATGCTGACGGACACTCGCATAGTGGGCTTTGCGGATGACACTGCCATAGTCAATGTGGCCAAGGACATCCAACAAGCGGAAAAAAAAACCAATGCCTTAAATACCTTGGAGTTATGATGGACCACAGGCTATCATTCAAAATCCTCCTGCAGTATACCGCAGAAAAAGCTGCTAAGGCCACAGCAGCTATAACTCGGCTCATGCCTAATGTCGGCGGCCCCAAGCAACGGAGCAGATGGCTTATCTCGACGGTGGTACGGTCCATCATACTATATTCCGCCGCCATATGGGCACCAGCGATGTCATCTCCCACCTACAGCCTGAACTGCAGATCGTCGTACACAACATGCGCACTCAGGACAATAAGCGCGTTTAGAACAGTCTCCGAAGACGCCGCCGTGCTGTCTGATATATCCCAACTAGACCTCTTAGCTAACGAGGCTAGAAATAGAGATCCGCCGCCAGTTAGAAGGGAGACGACTCTGGCTACCTGGCAATGAAGAGGGCGTGACTCAAGGCGCCTTCTCCCCCGTGGCTTAATCGCAAACATGGCCAGACTGACTTCTATTTGACACAGTTACTGACGGGACATGGATGCTTAAATTTTACTTGCACACTGTGCGGGGAACATAGAAGACGCAGAACAAGTCATGTTTGTCTGTCCTAGGTTTTCTGCTGAACGAAAAGAGCTAAGCCTAGGCATTGAGAGGCCATTTATAGTCAACAACTTTATGTTTTTGACTAACTGTTAGTCACATGGCAGCAGTCACCATAAAATCCTTGCGTTGCGCTGAACGTCAGCATACGTGCCATATTCTTCTTGTAAAGTGGTACTTCATGGTTTAAGTGCAGTGCGGTGACCACTAACCAATGTGGATACCAAGTCCCACACTTCGGCTTCCATTGGTTTTCCCCAATTTAAAAAAAAAAAAAGAGGACCGGGGCTAACTTCGGCCGCGTCAAAGTTTGCAACTTTTTTGGTAACTGTTTCTTTACCTATAGCCATCAAAGCGAAAGAACGTTTTATCTAAAAAGGCTAATGTTTGCGAAAGAACGGCCTACAATCTTAACATTGCAAATAACGAAGTTATTGATCAAAGTCACTGTTTTCCAACGATCGTTCCTATTGGAGCTATATGATATAGTCACCCGATCTTGATTAGATTTCGCACAGTCGCTAGTAGTTGTAATAAACTCACCAATATGACAATTCACAATAGCTCAAAAAATAACAAAGTTATTGAGAACAGTCACTGTTCGCGACTTTGCCGTTGATAGGGGATCTATATGATATAGTGGTCTGATCCGGCTGAATCCGATATATACAACCTGTGCTCTGTAGCTCTTACGGTCTAGAAGGAGTATGCGCTGATCCAGACGGACGGATGGACGGAGATGGCTGTTTGAACTCGTCTCGTCGTGATCAAGAATATATACGTATAAATTATATGGTCGGAGATGCTTCCTACTATGCGTTGCACACTTCTGACCAAAATTAATATACCCTTTTGCAAGGGTATATTTCTGATAACTGAAAGAAGGAACAAATTTTGTACCTTTTTTTGTAATTTCGTGTTTGAAAAAAGTGACAGTATCAAATAGAAACATTACTTGCACATTTGGCTCTATGTCATGGTGCAGAATAGTCTTGGAAAATTGCATCCGAACTCTACTACAAATGCTCTTCTAATGCCATGACCAAAAACTCCTTTAGCGCTTGCTCATATTTTTCTCTATTCATTATTCCGTTTAAAAAGTATAATGAACCTCGTGTGTAGTAAGAAAAACATTCATTAAACTTGACCGTTTTCACGATACGATTTTCCTTACATCGCTCTCCAGAAAATCGGAGTACGTATGGCAATTTCTCGCAACACTGCATGATAAATCGGCTTTCGTCCGACCAAAACACATTTCGCCATTGCTCTACTGTCCAATCTTTATGATGCTTATCCCATTCAAAACGCGTTTACCTCATTTTTGGAGTAAGCATCGGTTTTTTTGCAGAACGTCTTTTTTTATTTATTTATTTTTTTTATTTATTTACGTCAACTAAATCAGCAGTCGACGAAAAAGCTTAAGCTAAAATACAGATAATAATTAATACACGAAGGTTGCTTAGCTTTATGCACAACTAAACATACCCGACCCGGTGGAGGTGTTTTATTTGCAACAAGGTGCCAGCTATGCCCCGATTCACAGCCAATGTGGTCAGGGATGAGTTGCAGCCAATCCAATATCCAGTCCTGAATATTTTCAGTGGTTTCGCTGTAGATAATTAAAAAGTATAGCGCGAAGAGAAGTGACAGATAGATGAGGAGAAATAAGGTGAGAAAGGTTGTTAAAAGATTGGCAAAGAACACGAAAAGGTTCGTGAAGAGAATAGTTAGTAAGACATCTACTAAGGTGAAGAGGAAAAAAGTTTCTGGTCCGACGTGATGGAACACAAAAATATAGCGTTTCTAGTAAATTGGTAGAAATGACTTCACCATTGACTAGTTTATGGAGAAAGAGAATGCCAAATTCGAGCCTACGGTTGTAAAGTGAAGGAAGATTAATAAGAAGAAGTCTGTCAGAATAAGAAGGTAGGCGGAGATTCGGGTCCCAATTAAGACCGCGTAACGCGAACTTAAGGAATTGCTTCTGTACCGATTCAATACTACGCTGGTGAACATCATATTGAGGGTTTCATACTGGCGAGCAATATTTTACAGTAGGGCGAACTAACGAGGTGTATAAAACGTTTGTTAAGTAGGGATCCTTAAATTCTTTGGCCCAACGTTTATTGAAGCCAAGAAGACTGCATGCTCTATTGACAATTGAAGATATATGAAAATGAAATGAAAGTTTTGGGTCAAACATAACGCCTAAGTCTTTGACTGATGGTACACAATCTAACAGAACAGACTTAATAGAGAAATGAACTAGGAACGGCGACAAACGACTGAAAGTCATAAAAGAGCACTTAGAGGCATTAAGGTGTAATTTATTAACGTGACACCAATCACAGAACGCATCGAGATCTGATTGCAAGTACTGTTGGAAAGAAGGATTATTATATGAATAACAAATCTTGACGTCATCCGCAAACATGAGCACGCGTGAATGAGCCAAGGCCAAATGTAAATCATTTATAAACAAGGGAAATAACAGTGGGCCCAGATGACTGCCTTGGGGGACACCTGACGTAACTCGAACAGTTTTAGATATCGAGGAACGAAAAGACACCTTTTGGGTTCTGCCAATAAGATACGACTTTAACCAAGCCAATAGTTTCGGGGAAAAAACCCATGATGTTAAGTTTCATGAGAAGCATAGAATGATCAACCGTATCGAAACTTTACTAAAGTCAGTATAAATAACATCAGTTTGACACTTTCTACGGTACCCATGGTGTACAAGGGTAGTCAATTCTAAAAGATTGGTAAGCGAGGAACGACCTTTCATGAAGCCATGCTGACAAGGAGAAATAGTGGATCTGGATAGGTGTTGAAGGGAAGACGTAATAAATTTCTCAAACAGCTTAGGTATTGCCGAAAGTTTGGCAATGCCACGGTAGTTAGAAATATCTGATTTTCTACCCTTTTTAAAAAGCGGAATAATAAAAGACTCCTTCCAAATATCAGGAAAGCTACAAGTCTCACTCGAAATAAAGAATAACCGAGATAAAGGCTTAGATAGGGAAATCGAACACATTTTAAGGATGCAACTAGGTATATTATCAGGCCCGGTACGAAGGAAGACGTCATAGATGACAAGCTAGAGATAATACAGTCTTCAGTAATATTAGGAAAAAACATACAATTTAAATGTGGAATTGAGAAGGGATAAGGTGTGGAATCCGAAGCAGTAGTAGAATAAGTCGACTGAAAGAATTTAGCAAACAGGTCTGCAATATCTGAATCATTATTAGCAGTCTAGTCATTAAGTCTGAAGGTGGAAGGTAGTAAATTAGAGCGTCTTTCGGAATTAACAAAGTTGTAAAACCTTTTGGGGTTCTTATAAAATTCAACCTTACAGCGAACGATATAATTATTGTAGCATTGAGTATTTAAAAGAGAAAACTGAGATTTGGCTACACAATAATTTGCATAGTCAAGTCACGAACCAGTTTTTTTAAATTTTTTAAATATCTCTCTTAAATATCTCGATTTAATGTTACGGAGATTAGAGAGCCTACGTGTGAACAAGACTGGCGCACTGGAGACGGTAGAGACATTCACATAAGGAACGCATTTATCAATTAGAGAATTAAGAGCAGAGTAGAAAAAATCACTGCACAATCTATATCACAGCACTCAAATAGAAATGACCAATCAAAAGAGAAAATAAGGCTGTTAAGAAGATTGAAATTTGTTTTACGAAAACATCTATGACGAGAATTTGAGATGTTATTAAATGAATTATTAATGAAATTGTAAGAAATAGTAACTTCAATGGTAGGGTGATAAGGATCTTCAGGCTTCACTAGGGGCTGTGTTTGTGATACAGCACTAACAGTGGGATCCGAGACAAAAACGAGATCGAGGATTCTTTTAGAACATTCAACAGGCTATCAAGAAAATCATGTTGAGATGAAGGAATTAAGAATGATAGATTATCATCAACAAACCAAGAAACATTAGGCAAGTTAAAATCGCATAAAACTATAAGAATATCACGATCTTTAAGACGACTAAAAATAGATCGCAAAGCATCCGCATGGTGCATGTAGATCATGATATCAGATCAATAAATCTTACTTACGAACTTATTTGTAAGATTTTAAATCATAGGCAGCACGAAAGGTGAACAGGTTGTCTGTATAGCTTTTTCAAGAACCACCAAGTTCTATCATCAGCAGACTTTGCTAAAGAATCCACAGTTGTAATGGCCATACCATATCTTCAACGCTAAAATTATTTGGGAATTCCAATGACATGAAGCGAGAAAAGAACGGCAAAGCTTTCAACTGCAGATTCCACTTTTTAATTAAAACGTTTTTCCACTTTGACGGCTATAAGTGAGGAAAGATTAAAAAAAAACTTGCAAGTTTATACAAACTTTGACGCGGTCGAAGTTAGCTTCGGTCCTCTTGTCTTTGCTTATTCCAGTCGTTATTTTAAATTTTATACATTTCTGAAACTAATGCCGTTTGGATTTTTCAATTTTGATGGTCCAGTCCAAATATTTGGTGGTCACCGTTTAAATTCTATCAGAATATAACTATGTAAAAATTTTCGAATTAACATATTATAATACAGACATTTTTAAGCTTCCTGACCCCTTAAAGAATTATAAAACGTTTTACAAAACGTTACAAAAAACTTGCAAGGGTATACAAACTTTGACGCGGCCGATGCAGCGGACACTGCTACAAGCAGGAACAGCAGCAGCAAACACAAACGGAGCCAATCCTTTCGCCAAAGGAAGCAAGATCGCCAGGACACCAACACGGGCCCTTCGGCCAACCACATGGGCGACATTCTTCGCAGAGCTTGTGATGCAGTCATGATACGCAAACCGCATGCAAAAAATTTAGGCCAGTACATTGGTGGAATACCAGATGCAGATGCGCAGCCACATGGGACTGCCTACAAATGGGCAAACTTGCCAGGTATGATGCCAACAAATCCAACCAAGCTGGGTTGTGACTATGTGTTGTAGTCACGCTATTCCCTTCCAGGCCGACTAGGAACTTAGCAGCGAGCGGAATGCCATAATAAAATAGATGACCCATCAGCATACAGACCCATGTGTATGCCAGATGTGATTGAAAAACTTTTCAAGCGCATTATTTTCAACAGACTGGAGGAGGAATTGGAATAACGTCATGGATTGTCGGACTGGCAATTCGGATTCAGGCTAGAAATAGAGATCCGCCGCCAGTTAGAAGGGAGACGACTCTGGCTCAAGGCGCCTTCTCCCCCGTGGCTTAATCGCAAACATGGCCAGACTGACTTCTATTTGACACAGTTACTGACGGGACATGGATGCTTAAATTTTACTTGCACACTGTGCGGGGAACATAGAAGACGCAGAACAAGTCATGTTTGTCTGTCCTAGGTTTTCTGCTGAACGAAAAGAGCTAAGCCTAGGCATTGAGAGGCCATTTATAGTCAACAACTTTATGTTTTTGACTAACTGTTAGTCACATGGCAGCAGTCACCATAAAATCCTTGCGTTGCGCTGAACGTCAGCATACGTGCCATATTCTTCTTGTAAAGTGGTACTTCATGGTTTAAGTGCAGTGCGGTGACCACTAACCAATGTGGATACCAAGTCCCACACTTCGGCTTCCATTGGTTTTCCCCAATTTAAAAAAAAAAAAGAGGACCGGGGCTAACTTCGGCCGCGTCAAAGTTTGCAACTTTTTTGGTAACTGTTTCTTTACCTATAGCCATCAAAGCGAAAGAACGTTTTATCTAAAAAGGCTAATGTTTGCGAAAGAACGGCCTACAATCTTAACATTGCAAATAACGAAGTTATTGATCAAAGTCACTGTTTTCCAACGATCGTTCCTATTGGAGCTATATGATATAGTCACCCGATCTTGATTAGATTTCGCACAGTCGCTAGTAGTTGTAATAAACTCACCAATATGACAATTCACAATAGCTCAAAAAATAACAAAGTTATTGAGAACAGTCACTGTTCGCGACTTTGCCGTTGATAGGGGATCTATATGATATAGTGGTCTGATCCGGCTGAATCCGATATATACAACCTGTGCTCTGTAGCTCTTACGGTCTAGAAGGAGTATGCGCTGATCCAGACGGACGGATGGACGGAGATGGCTGTTTGAACTCGTCTCGTCGTGATCAAGAATATATACGTATAAATTATATGGTCGGAGATGCTTCCTACTATGCGTTGCACACTTCTGACCAAAATTAATATACCCTTTTTGCAAGGGTATATTTCTGATAACTGAAAGAAGGAACAAATTTTGTACCTTTTTTTGTAATTTCGTGTTTGAAAAAAGTGACAGTATCAAATAGAAACATTACTTGCACATTTGGCTCTATGTCATGGTGCAGAATAGTCTTGGAAAATTGCATCCGAACTCTACTACAAATGCTCTTCTAATGCCATGACCAAAAACTCCTTTAGCGCTTGCTCATATTTTTCTCTATTCATTATTCCGTTTAAAAAGTATAATGAACCTCGTGTGTAGTAAGAAAAACATTCATTAAACTTGACCGTTTTCACGATACGATTTTCCTTACATCGCTCTCCAGAAAATCGGAGTACGTATGGCAATTTCTCGCAACACTGCATGATAAATCGGCTTTCGTCCGACCAAAACACATTTCGCCATTGCTCTACTGTCCAATCTTTATGATGCTTATCCCATTCAAAACGCGTTTACCTCATTTTTGGAGTAAGCATCGGTTTTTTTGCAGAACGTCTTTTTTTATTTATTTATTTTTTTATTTATTTACGTCAACTAAATCAGCAGTCGACGAAAAAGCTTAAGCTAAAATACAGATAATAATTAATACACGAAGGTTGCTTAGCTTTATGCACAACTAAACATACCCGACCCGGTGGAGGTGTTTTATTTGCAACAAGGTGCCAGCTATGCCCCGATTCACAGCCAATGTGGTCAGGGATGAGTTGCAGCCAATCCAATATCCAGTCCTGAATATTTTCAGTGGTTTCGCTGTAGATAATTAAAAAGTATAGCGCGAAGAGAAGTGACAGATAGATGAGGAGAAATAAGGTGAGAAAGGTTGTTAAAAGATTGGCAAAGAACACGAAAAGGTTCGTGAAGAGAATAGTTAGTAAGACATCTACTAAGGTGAAGAGGAAAAAAGTTTCTGGTCCGACGTGATGGAACACAAAAATATAGCGTTTCTAGTAAATTGGTAGAAATGACTTCACCATTGACTAGTTTATGGAGAAAGAGAATGCCAAATTCGAGCCTACGGTTGTAAAGTGAAGGAAGATTAATAAGAAGAAGTCTGTCAGAATAAGAAGGTAGGCGGAGATTCGGGTCCCAATTAAGACCGCGTAACGCGAACTTAAGGAATTGCTTCTGTACCGATTCAATACTACGCTGGTGAACATCATATTGAGGGTTTCATACTGGCGAGCAATATTTTACAGTAGGGCGAACTAACGAGGTGTATAAAACGTTTGTTAAGTAGGGATCCTTAAATTCTTTGGCCCAACGTTTATTGAAGCCAAGAAGACTGCATGCTCTATTGACAATTGAAGATATATGAAAATGAAATGAAAGTTTTGGGTCAAACATAACGCCTAAGTCTTTGACTGATGGTACACAATCTAACAGAACAGACTTAATAGAGAAATGAACTAGGAACGGCGACAAACGACTGAAAGTCATAAAAGAGCACTTAGAGGCATTAAGGTGTAATTTATTAACGTGACACCAATCACAGAACGCATCGAGATCTGATTGCAAGTACTGTTGGAAAGAAGGATTATTATATGAATAACAAATCTTGACGTCATCCGCAAACATGAGCACGCGTGAATGAGCCAAGGCCAAATGTAAATCATTTATAAACAAGGGAAATAACAGTGGGCCCAGATGACTGCCTAGGGGACACCTGACGTAACTCGAACAGTTTTAGATATCGAGGAACGAAAAGACACCTTTTGGGTTCTGCCAATAAGATACGACTTTAACCAAGCCAATAGTTTCGGGGAAAAAACCCATGATGTTAAGTTTCATGAGAAGCATAGAATGATCAACCGTATCGAAACTTTACTAAAGTCAGTATAAATAACATCAGTTTGACACTTTCTACGGTACCCATGGTGTACAAGGGTAGTCAATTCTAAAAGATTGGTAAGCGAGGAACGACCTTTCATGAAGCCATGCTGACAAGGAGAAATAGTGGATCTGGATAGGTGTTGAAGGGAAGACGTAATAAATTTCTCAAACAGCTTAGGTATTGCCGAAAGTTTGGCAATGCCACGGTAGTTAGAAATATCTGATTTTCTACCCTTTTTAAAAAGCGGAATAATAAAAGACTCCTTCCAAATATCAGGAAAGCTACAAGTCTCACTCGAAATAAAGAATAACCGAGATAAAGGCTTAGATAGGGAAATCGAACACATTTTAAGGATGCAACTAGGTATATTATCAGGCCCGGTACGAAGGAAGACGTCATAGATGACAAGCTAGAGATAATACAGTCTTCAGTAATATTAGGAAAAAACATACAATTTAAATGTGGAATTGAGAAGGGATAAGGTGTGGAATCCGAAGCAGTAGTAGAATAAGTCGACTGAAAGAATTTAGCAAACAGGTCTGCAATATCTGAATCATTATTAGCAGTCTAGTCATTAAGTCTGAAGGTGGAAGGTAGTAAATTAGAGCGTCTTTCGGAATTAACAAAGTTGTAAAACCTTTTGGGGTTCTTATAAAATTCAACCTTACAGCGAACGATATAATTATTGTAGCATTGAGTATTTAAAAGAGAAAACTGAGATTTGGCTACACAATAATTTGCATAGTCAAGTCACGAACCAGTTTTTTTAAATTTTTTAAATATCTCTCTTAAATATCTCGATTTAATGTTACGGAGATTAGAGAGCCTACGTGTGAACAAGACTGGCGCACTGGAGACGGTAGAGACATTCACATAAGGAACGCATTTATCAATTAGAGAATTAAGAGCAGAGTAGAAAAAATCACTGCACAATCTATATCACAGCACTCAAATAGAAATGACCAATCAAAAGAGAAAATAAGGCTGTTAAGAAGATTGAAATTTGTTTTACGAAAACATCTATGACGAGAATTTGAGATGTTATTAAATGAATTATTAATGAAATTGTAAGAAATAGTAACTTCAATGGTAGGGTGATAAGGATCTTCAGGCTTCACTAGGGGCTGTGTTTGTGATACAGTACTAACAGTGGGATCCGAGACAAAAACGAGATCGAGGATTCTTTTAGAACATTCAACAGGCTATCAAGAAAATCATGTTGAGATGAAGGAATTAAGAATGATAGATTATCATCAACAAACCAAGAAACATTAGGCAAGTTAAAATCGCATAAAACTATTCGAGTTGACAGCAATGAGTACTCCACCGCCACGACGACCAACACGATCAAGCCTATAAGAAATAAAGTTATTAGAAAGAATTTCATTATCCACAACAGAGGAGTTAAGCCAAGTTTCAGAGAAAGCTAATATGTCAGCCGAAAAGGTTTGGCTATCACAGAATAGTTTCGAAAGCTTGGATACATTAGGAAGGTGGACAGGCAAAGGACGGGAGCGCCTATTGGCCGCAAACTCGTGTACAACTAGGCCCTCAGGCCAAAAGTTAGGGTCAACCATAGCTGAGAAATACTCATTTGGTACTGTAATTTTAAACGAGGAGATTTCGCGAGGCCTAGAAAACTTAAACTTTTGAATTAAAACTTTAGCAAGGCATATATTACCAATGCAAGCTGCCACAGACGACTCAGAAGTTTCAGGAGCAAGCCTAGAAATAAATAAATATTTACGATGAGGCACTACAGTTAGTGGAGGCGGAGGAGCATTGGGATCCGCAAGTAATTGAGAGCCAGCCTGATCCTGTAATTGATTAGAGTTCCAGTGAGGGATAGATTGAGGTACACCACGGCTTGTAATGGTTACTTCAATTTGAAAAGAAGAGCATAAAGAGGGACAAGAAGATGGTGTAGGCGAAAGTAAAATGGGAGAAGATGTAATAGAGAGTGCGGGTGACAGCTTATGAGGCAACTTAAGGGTACATTTCAGTAAATATATGCTAGAGTCACACTCGTTAGACAGCTGTTTGGCCATTTTATTTAAAAAAAGAAACTTTAAACGAAGATCCCTGTACATTCGGCTAAAATCAAGCTACTGGCTGGCACAAGATGGGCAAGTCCAGCGCGTTAAGCCAAGCTCAGGCTTAGACACAGACAAACCACAAAATTTGTCGTAGTCGTGGCCGTTGTGGCCAACACATTTTAAGTGAATAAGATTATCGCAGAGCCAACAAGATATTGCTCTATACTGATCGTCAAAACGATCAGAATGCTTGCAAGTAGGTAGACAACAAGACATTGAAAAGCCAATAGAAACACAGGGCAAAAAAATTTATAGAAAAATTTAAATAAACTGCACAAAGATAATTGTCGATAAAAAATCAATAATTACAAATAAAACAAAGAGACAGCTAGAGTACACAGCACAAGAGAGAGTGCAAGAACAGTTATAAGACGAGCTTTGAGAGGCGGCCTTACAAAAGTGATTACGCTGGAGAGAAGCTGAGCACAAGCACAAAGCAGAGAGAACAACAAAATGGTATAATGGGGACGATGAGGGGAGCAACTGCAGAAGCAATGACGAGAGAGAACATTAATAAAAAAAAAATTTTAATGCACCAAACACTAATCACGAAAATGAAAAATAAAAAAAAAACTGCTTAATTTAGCGAAATTATGCAAATAAAACACAAGGGTGTCAAGCAAACGACACCAGCGAAAGCGAAAACAAACAAGCATAATTAAAAATTGAGAGAAAACAATATATATTAATAACAACTCAGGAGCTATGCAAAAACACGACCGTCACGTCAGAGAGCAGAAGCTGTAAACCCACTCCTCGCAATCTACGACACACTGTTTCGACACTTAGATTTTCTCCATAATGTGTCTAAGCTCTGCCCTAATAGTAAGTGCACTTTTGAACCGATCTGTAAAATCTTTATTAGGTCATCCAATCTATTGGTAGACTTTTTCCAGATCCTTGTTTTCTAGAACACCGGAAGTTTTATTTTTTTCACAAAACGTATCACAGTTGAATTAGAGCATCCTATTCTATCAGCAATTTGCCTATAAGTCAGCCCTTCCTCCACCAATGTGTCAATAAAGACTTTCTTTTCACTGCTTTATTAATTATATTTTGACACCATTTCGCTATTGACTGTCAGAAACAAGTATCTTCCCGTGAAATCACTCGGAAATGACGAAATATCGAAGCCAGCACATGAACAATACTTCAAAGAGGGAAACTTCCTGGTTGGTTAAGAACACAAAAAGGTTCGTAAAGAGAGTAGTTAGTCAGATATCTACTAAGGTGAATAGGAAAAAAGTTTCTGGTCCGACGTGAGGGAACACAAAAATATAGCGTATCTAGTAAATTAGTAGAAATGACTTCACCGTTGACTAGTTTATTGACAAATATTATGCCAAGTTCGAGCCTACAGTTGTTATGTGAAGGAAGATTAATAAGAAGAAGTCTGTTCGAATATGGAGGTAGGGTCCCAGTTAAGACCGCGTAACGCGAACTTAAAGAATTCCTTCTGTACCGATTCAATACTACGCTGGTGAATATCAGATAAAAGTGTCTTCAGTAATACTAGGAAAAAACATACAATTTAAATGTGGGATTAAGAAGGGATAAAATGTGGTATGCGAAGCAGTAGTAGAATAAGTCGACTAAAAGAATTAAGCAAGCCGATTTGCAATATCTGAATCATTATTAAGTCTAAAGATGGAAGGTAGTAGATTAGAGCGTCGTTCAGAATTAACAAGGTTGTAAAATCTTTTGGGGTTCTCATACAATTAAGTCTACAGCGCACGATATAATTATTGTAGCATTGAGTATTTAAGACACAAAATTGGGATTTCGCTACACAATAATTTGCGTGGTCAAGTCGCGAACCAGTTTTTTTAAACCTTTCGAAATATCTCGATTTAATGTTACGGAGATTAGATAGCTTATAGCTATAGAGACATTCACATAAGGAACGCATTTATCAATTAGAGAATTAAGAGCAGAGTAGAAAAATTCACTGCACAATCTATATCACAGCACTCAAATAGAAATGACCAATCAAAAGAGAAAATAAGGCTGTTAAGAAGATTGAAATTTGTTTTACGAAAACATCTATGACGAGAATTTGAGATGTTATTAAATGAATTATTAATGAAATTGTAAGAAATAGTAACTTCAATGGTAGGGTGATAAGGATCTTCAGGCTTCACTAGGGGCTGTGTTTGTGATACAGCACTAACAGTGGGATCCGAGACTAAAACGAGATCGAGGATTCTTTTAGAACATTCAACAGGCTATCAAGAAAATCATATTGAGATGAAGGAATTAAGAATGATAGATTATCATCAACAAACCAAGAAACATTAGGCAAGTTAAAATCACCTAAAACTAAAAGAAAATCACGATCTTTAAGACGACTAAAAATAGATCGCAAAGCATCTGCATGGTGCATGTAGATCATGATATCAGAAGCTGGAGGAATATATGAACAAGGGATATATAAGCTAAAGTTAGAACATGTAACTTCGACGCAAATAAACTCAACACCTAAGGGGAGATCAATCGGCACAACACTTGAACACAGATTCGAGTTGACAGCAATGAGTACTCCACCGCCACGACGACCACGATCAAGCCTATAAGAAATAAAGTTATTAGAAAGAATTTCATTATCCACAACAGAGGAGTTAAGCCAAGTTTCAGAGAAAGCTAATATGTCAGCCGAAAAGGTTTGGCTATCACAGAATAGTTTCGAAAGCTTGGATACATTAGGAAGGTGGACAGGCAAAGGACGGGAGCGCTTATTGGCCGCAAACTCGTGTACAACTAGGCCCTCTGGCCAAAAGTTAGTGTCAACCATAGCTGAGAAATACTCATTTGGTACTGTAATTTTAAAATAGGAAAATTCGCGAGGCCTAGAAAACTTAAACTTTTGAATTAAAACCTTAGCAGGGCATATATACTAATGTATATCACAGCACTCAAATAAAAATGACCAATCAAAAGAGGAAATAAGGTTGTTAAGAAGATTGAAATTAGTTTTATATACAACTAAAGAAACTGAGATGTTATTAATTGAATTAGTAACGAAATTGTAAGAAATAATAACTTCAATTGTATGGTGATAAGGATCTTGAGGCTTCACAAGGGGCTGTGTTTGAGATACAGAAATAACTGTGTGATCCGAGACAAAAACAAGATCAAGGATTCTTTTAGAAGAGTTAATTAAAGAATTTAACTGGTGTAGCGGATTTTTAAGTAGACTATCAAGAAAAACATGTTGAGACGAAGGAATTAAATAAGAGAGACTATCATCAACGAGCCAAGAAATATTAGGCATGATCACCTAAAACTATAAGGAAATCACGACTAAAAATAATTCGCAAAGCACCAGTATAGTGCATGTAGGTCATGATATCAGCTGGAGGATTATATGATCAAGAAATATATAACTAACTTGGGACATGTAACTTTTTGCAAATGAACTCAAACCTATGGGCAGATCAATCGGCACAACACTTGAACACAGATTCGATTTGACAGCCTATAAGAAATAAAGTTATTAGAAAGAATTTCGTTATCCAAAATTGGAGTAGTTAAGCCAAGTTTTAGAAAAAGCTAATATGTCAGCCGAAAAAGTTTGGCTATCACAGAGCAGTTTCGAGAGCTTAGTAAAAAGTTCTCTTACATTTTGATAATGAAAATACTAGACGGAGACAACGAAGAAGATAAATTTGGAAGGTGTACAGACAACGGACGGGAGCGCTTATTGGGTGCAAACTCGTGTACAACTAAACCCTCTGGCCAAAAATGAGGGTATACCATAGCTGAGAAATACTCATTTGGTACTGTAATTTTAAAAGTGTAGATTTAAGGTGTAGGCGTAATGCCAGTTTTTCTTTTTTTTTTTTTTTAACGTTTAATATATATTTGTTGAATCTACTCTTAAATTAGAGCCTAACAACAAGTTTGAGATATTTTTCTTAATCTAGTACTTAAGATATATCCAGGGGATATTGCAGGCGGCCCTAATCATTTACATATTATTGGGTTGGTCTGTCATTTCTTTTAAGACGAGTTCTATTATTAGTTCGCGTAAGGGAATTGGCAAGAACATTAGGGTATACATCCAGCTTCGCAGAATACTTTAGTTGTTGACTACCTATTTCAGATTTTACGGTAGGTATATTTAGATCATTTTGAATGTTGTCGTTCCGTATGTACCATGGAGCCCCAGTGATTGATCTTAAAATCTTCGACTGCGCCCTTTGTATAATGTCGACATTGCTGGTACTTGCATTTCCCCATAGTACGGCACCGTAAGTCCAGATGGGTTTCAGTACGGAGTTGTATAGGAGGACTGTATACTCCAGACGTAGAGGTGACCGAGCGTTGATGATCCAATGTAAGCTACTCGCTTTCAGTTTAAGCTGTGACTTTTTTGCCTCAATGTGCTTGCGCCAAGTTAGTCTTCTGTCTAGGTGGATACCAAGGTAAGTGACATCCACGGCTTGAGGAATTGGTACGTTGTTTAGCATTATAGCTGGACAGTTTCTTCTGTTAAGCGTAAATGTAACATGTTTGCATTTCTGCTCGTTGACCCGGATACGCCAGGTTGCTAGCCATTCCTCTACCACCTTGAGGTGTTCCTCTAATTTTGCAGAGGCTTGTATCGGGCATTTGGATCTGCTGAGGATTGCTGTGTCATCGGCAAAAGTGGACGTTGTAAGTCCTAGACTCGTTGGTAAGTCTGCAGTGTACAGCAGATAGAGCAATGGTCCGAGTACACTGCCTTGCGGTACACCAGCTTCGATTTCAAAGTCAGCCGAGACGGAGCCATTACATCTTACAGCGAATTTCCTATTGTAAATGTAAGATTCCATGAGTTTGTGGGTGTACTGTGGGAGTTTCTGCCGGATTTTGAACATTAGACCCTCCAGCCATATTCTGTCGAAAGCCTGGGCAACGTTGAGAAAGACAGCCGTACAGTATTCTTTTAGTTCGAATGCTGTTCTTATTTCGGATGTTATACGATTGACTTGTTCAATTGTCCCATGTTTTTCGCGGAAGCCGAACTGGTGAGAAGGGATTGTGTTCTCCGATGCCAGAAATGAGTTTAGACGAATCTGCAGGACCTTTTCAAAAAGCTTCGAAAGACATGGCAGCAAACTAATTGGCCTATAGGATGATGGTTGGTTCCCACTTTAGGAATCATGATGATAGTGGACCTTTTCCATGCTCTTGGGAAGTAGCCAATTCTTATTATAGCGTTGAACATTTTGCAGATGTATTTTATGGCGATGGTAGGGAGTTCTAGGATCATTTTCGGTGTGATTAGGTCATGGCCAGGGGCTTTGTTCGGCTTTATGTGGTTTTTAATAACTGCAGTGATCTCATCCGATTGGAGTTCCGAGTACTCACTATCCGTTAATTTGCTCGAAGGGGGAAGTACAAATGAGTTTGATGTTGGATTTGGCTGGAAAACCATTTTAAGATGTGTGGCAAATACAGATGCCCTCTTTTCGTCGCTGCGGGCCCATCCACTGGTTGCCTTATTGGTGAAACTGTCTCTGTAGGAGCGCTTAAAGTTGGGTGGGCTTTCCACAGAGGATGTTTAGTGCTGGATGGACTGAGCTTTTCTATGTATTTCCTTTGAGCCCAGATTTCCTCTTGTCTTAACTCCTTGGAGAGGTTGCGGCTGGCATGCCTTAGGCGAAGTTTTGCTGCTGGTGATCGAGTAATCTGCCATTCTCTTCTTAGACGTCGTTTTTCCGTTACTAATTGTTCTATCCGCCGGTTCGTAGGCCTAACAGCAGGTTTAGCGTAAGTAGAGGCATGTGGAGTAGATACTCTTGCTGCTGCTCCCAGCATCGACTCAAGTGCAGAGACGCACATGTCAATGTCCTCTGCAGCATCCACTTTCGGCGAACAGTCAATGTGGGCACTCATGTACATTTTAAATTTAAGCCAATTTGTTTTGTTGTTTGTAAGCATATATGGGCGATCAAGTACTTGAGGTCTTGTTAACAGTGTGAATAGCACTGGAGAGTGATCGGAGGTTAAATCTAGCAGTGTTTCCGCAGTGATCCGATTACGCGGAATCCTCTTGGTTACTGCGAAATCAATCAAGTCAGGCACTTTCTGTGGATCTGTGGGCCAATAAGTAGGCCTACCCGGTGAAACGCAATCCATCTTATTGAGTGGGTTGACTATTGTATTGTACAACTGCTTGCCTTTAGGATTTACCAGGCGAGATCCCCAGTGCGTATGTTTGGCGTTATAGTCCCCTGCTGCAATGAAGCGTTCTCCGAGTGTATTAAAGAAACCAGTGAATTCCTTTTCAGAGATTGAGAAGCGTGGTGGGCAGTACAGGGCACCCAACGTAGTGTTGCCGCAGCTGGTTTGGACGGTTATAGCAGTTGCTTGTAGGTGCTGTGTTTCGAATCTGTTGAGGAACGAGTGTTTTATACGGTTTTTGATTAGGATACCAGTCCCGCCATGAGCTTTTCCGTCTGGATGGTTTGTTGCGTAGAAGGGATATTTTGGTATTTGAAAATTATTTTTTCATGTTAAATGTGTTTCCGATATCAGCATGACGTCGATTTCACTTGACTCTAGGAATAGTTGCAGTTAATTTTTGTGCTTGGAGAACCCGTTAGCATTCCAAAGACATAGACCATTATTTATTCTCGATAAGCTTCTGGATAAGCAGGTTTTGATTGCGCATCAGTTCCTGCATACAGTTTTGCATGAACGTCATAAAAGCGGTCATGTTTTGATTAAGTGAGATCAATAGGGCCTCTAAACCACTTGGAGTTTGCTGGCCAAGTTCTGGTGCGCTAGGTTGCGGATTCTGTAGATGGTGGAGTGACGGGGTCTCTTTCGTGGGCTCCGTCTGTCCAGTTCGGAGTACACTAGCGAAGGATACACTAGGATTGGTTGTAGCAGGCATGTTAGATGATCTAACAGCCTTAGCGAAGAATACCTCCGGTGTAGTTTTGGAGGCGTTGAATGTGATTTTTGGTCCAGCTGGGGGTTTACGCCCGTTTAGGTGCGATTTAAGATCCTTGAAGACAGGACATCCCCTGTAGTTGGCTGTGTGGTTCCCTCCACAGTTTACTGCATAGACTTAGTGCGACGTTGTTTCTGTACTTGGTGCAAATGCCATCTTTATGATGTTCGCCGCAGCCAACACACACTGACCTAAGATTGCAATTGTTAGAGGTGTGGTTGTATTCCTGGCTTTTCGATGATGCGAAAATTGTCCTCAGTTTGGGTTTGACATTTAATTTCTTTTATGTTACCCCTGTTGAGAGGGGTTACAACAAAGGTTTTTGCCCCTACTGTTTCTGCCAGTTTGGTTTAAAGAAAGAAACTTTAAATGAAGATCCTTCTACATATGGTTAAAATCTAGCTGAAAAGCCAAAAGAAACACAGGGCAAAAAAAATATAGAAAAATTTAAATAAACAGCACAAAGATAATTATCGATAAAAAATCAATAATTACAAATAAAATGAAGTAAGTAAGTCGTCTCGCCGACTTAGGTATACCATACACCAGTAAAGCAAATATTTTAAATTTATTAAACAAATGCATTTTCACATGCTTTTTATTACAAGCATATCTTAGCATCTACCTCACTCAAGCATTCGAGCACCCTGTCGCCCCCACTAGACAACGGCTAACTACGGCCTTATGGTAAAACGTTTATACGCATAACTTGGCTATTTTTAGTCCGAATTTGATCAAATTTGGTATTTTGCTGGATATTAGTATCAAATTTTAGTGTGCCAAATTCCAATTCCACAAGGTAGAAAATTACGAGAAATAATCGAATTTTTTAAATTTCGGGGGCGGAAAAGAGCGTGGCAAAGTCTTTATACATACAAAATGTGCGCATTTACTAAGCAAATATACATACCAAATTTGGTGTCTCTAGCGACAAAAGTTTTCGAGATAAACGTTTTTTTTAATTGCGGGGGCGGAAAGGGGCGTGACAAAATCTTTATACATACAAAATGTGCGCACTTACTAAGCAAATATACATACCAAATATGGTGTCTCTAGCTATAATAGTTTTGAGATAAACGTTTTTTTTTAATTGCGGGGGCGGAAAGGGGCGTGACAAAAATTTGAAATAAACTTGATCACTCTACATACTACATGAGCCTACATACCAAATTTGGTGGCTCTAGCTTTTATAGTCTCCGAGATCTAGGTGTTCATACGGACAGACGGACAGACGGACGGACAGACGGACGGACAGACGGACGGACAGACGGACATGTCTATATCGACTCGGCTGTTGATCCCGATCAAGAATATATATACTTTATGGGGTCGGAAAAGCTTCCTTCTGCCTGTTACATACATTTTGGCGACTTTAATATACCATTTCACCCTATGGGTGTATGGTATAACAAAGAGACAGCTAGAGTACACAGCACAAGAGAGAGTGCAAGAACAGTTATAAGACGAGCTTTGAGAGGCGGCCTTACAAAAGTGATTACGCGGGAGAGAAGCTGAGCACAAGCACAAAGCAGAGAGAACAACAAAACCACTAGCACAGATGGTATAAAGCAATGTCGAGAGAGAACAATAATAAAAAACAAATTTTAATGCAACAAACGCTAATCACGAAAATTAAAGTAAAAAAAAAACTGTTTAATTTAGCAAAATTATGCAAATAAAACACAAGGGTGTCAAGCAAACGACACCAGCGAAAGCGAAAACAAACAAGCACAATTAAAAATTGAGAGACAACTATATATATTAATAAAAACTCAGGAGCTATGTAAAAACACGACCGTCACGTCAGAGAGCAGAAGCTGTAAACCCAATCCTCGCAATCTACGACACACTGTTTCGACACTAAGATTTTCTGCATAATGTGTCTAAAGCTCTGCCCTAATAGTAAGTGCACTTTTGAACCGATCTTTAAAATCTCTATTAGGTCATCCAATCTATTAGTAGACTTTTTCCAGACCCTTTTTTTCTAGGACACCGGAAGTTTTATTTTTTTCACAAAACGTATCACAGTTGAATGAGAGCATCCTATTCTATCAGCAATTTGCCTATAAGTCAGCCCTTCCTCCACCAATGTGTCAATAAAGACTTTCTATTCACTGCTTAATTGGTTATATTTTGACACCATTTTGCTATTGACTGTCAGAAACAAGTATCTTCCCGTGAAATCACTCGGAAATGACGAAATATCGAAGCCAGCACATCAACAATACTTCAAAGAGGGAAACTTCCTCTTTTTAATTGGAAACCCATCATGAGATTTCCATAAACTTCAAATTATTTGGCAGTGTGCGGTATCCATGACAGTGTAATTTTATATCGTCGGAGACAATAAATGAAAATAAAATGTTTTTTTTTTTTATCATTTCCAAAAATAATTTGTTGACTTTTATTAAATCCGTGATGAGGTGAGGTGCTCGAATCGGCTTATTGCAATCTTTCACAAATGTCTTTTATGCTGCCATTAAAATTTGTGTAGGGATGGTGAAACGTTATAGGCTCAACGCTTTGACCGGGATGCCTTTGATGACCTGATCCAAAAGCCATTCGTCGTCGATATTGACTCTATTAGCCCGCATTAGCTTATTTGGTTGCCATTTGCGCTTTTCAAACTGACTGCGCATTTCACATTTAGAAGTCTTCTCACCGAAAGCTGCAATCAGCTCATCGCAAAATTTGCTATTTATTTAGGTGTGGTGGAGGTGTTTTATTTGCACAAGGTGCCAGCTATGCCCCGATTCATAGCCAATCAGGGATGAGTTGCAGCCAATCCGAGCCCAGAATATTTTCAGTGGTTTCGCTGTAGATGATTAAAAAGTATAGCGCGAAGAGAAGTGACAGAAAGACGAGGAGAAATAAGGTGAGAAAAAAGATTGGTTAAGAACACAAAAAGGTTCGTAAAGAGAGTAGTTAGTCAGATATCTACTAAGGTGAATAGGAAAAAAGTTTCTGGTCCGACGTGAGGGAACACAAAAATATAGCGTATCTAGTAAATTAGTAGAAATGACTTCACCGTTGACTAGTTTATTGACAAATATGATGCCAAGTTCGAGCCTACAGTTGTTATGTGAAGGAAGATTAATAAGAAGAAGTCTGTTCGAATATGGAGGTAGGGTCCCAGTTAAGACCGCGTAACGCGAACTTAAAGAATTCCTTCTGTACCGATTCAACACTACGCTGGTGAATATCAGATAAAAGTGTCTTCAGTAATACTAGGAAAAAACATACAATTTAAATGTGGGATTAAGAAGGGATAAAATGTGGTATGCGAAGCAGTAGTAGAATTAGTCGACTGAAAGAATTAAGCAAGCCGATTTGCAATATCTGAATCATTATTAAGTCTAAAGATGGAAGGTAGTAGATTAGAGCGTCGTTCAAAATTAACAAGGTTGTAAAAAAAAGCTTCTCCTCTCTGACGTGAAGGTCGTGTTTTTGTATAGCTCCTGAGTTTTTATTAATATATATTGTTTTCTCTCAATTTTTAATTGTGCTTAATTTTTTTCGCTTTCGCTGGTGTCGTTGTGTTTTATTTGCATAATTCGCTAAATTAAACAGTTTTTCGTGATTAGTGTTTGGTGCATTAAAATTTTTTTATTATTGTTCTCTCTCGTCATTGCTTCTGCAGTTGCTCCCCTCATCGCCCCCATCATACCATCAGTGCTAGTTTTTTTTTTTTGTTCTCTCTGCTTTGTGCTTGTGCTCAGCTTCTCTCCAGCGTAATCACTTTTGTAAGGCCGCCTCTCAAAGCTCGTCTTATAACTGTTCTTGCACTCTCTCTTGTGCTGTGTACTCTAGCTGTCTCTTTGTTTAATTTGTAATTATTGATTTTTTATCGATAATTATCGTTGTGCTGTTTATTTAATTTTTCTATATATTTTTTTTGCCCTGTGTTTTATTTGGCTTTTTAATGGCTTGTTGTCTACCTTCTTGCAAGCATTCTGATCGTTTTGAAGATCAGTATAGAGCAATATCTTGTTGGCTCTGCGATAATCTTATTCACTTAAAATGTGCTGGCCTCAACGGCCGCGACTACGACAAATTTTCTGGTTTGTCTGTGTCTAAGCCTGAGCTTGGCTTAACGCGCTGGACTTGCCCATCTTGTGCCAGCCAGTAGCTTGATTTTAGCCGAATGTACAGGGATCTTCGTTTAAAGTTTCTTTTTTTAAATAAAATGGCCAAACAGCTGTCTAACGATTGCGACTCTAGCATACATTTACTGACGCAATTCAAGTTTGTTCCACCTTCTACGGAATTGCCCAAGAAATGTACCCTTGAGTTACCTCATATGCAGTCGCCCGCAATCTCTATTACATCTTCTCCCATTTTACTTTCGCCTACACCATCTTCTTGTCCCTCTTTATGCTCTTCTTTTCAGATTGAAGTAACCATTACAAGCCGTGGTGTACCTCAAGCTATCCCTCACTGGAACTCTAATCAATTACACGATCAGGCTGGCTCTCAATTACTTGCGGATCCCAATGCTCCTCCGCCTCCACTAACTGTAGTGCCTCATCGTAAACAATTATTTATTTCTAGGCTTGCTCCTGAAACTTCTGAGTCGTCTGTGGCAGCTTGCATTGGTAATATATGCCTTGCTAAAGTTTTAATTCAAAAGTTTAAGTTTTCTAGGCCTCGCGAAATCTCCTCGTGTAAAATTACAGCACCAAATGAGTATTTCTCAGCTATGGTTGACCCTAACTTTTGGCCTGAGGGCCTAGTTGTACACGAGTTTGCGGCCAATAGGCGCTCCCGTCCTTTGCATGTCCACCTTCCTAATGCATCTTCTGCTTCAAAAAACTAATAGCATCTAGTCTTTGCATTTATTATCAAAATGTAAGAGGACTTCTTACCAAGCTCTCGAAACTAATCTGCGATAGCCAAACCTTTTCGGCTGACATCTTAGCTTTCTCAGAAACTTGGCTTAACTCCTCTGTTTTAGATAATGAAATTCTTTCTAATAACTTTATTTCTTATAGGCTTGATCGTGTTGGTCGTCGTGGCGGTGGAGTACTCATTGCAGTCAACTCGAATCTCTGCTCAAGTGTTGTGCCGATTGATCTCCCCTTAGGTGTTGAGTTTATTTGCGTCGAAGTTACATGTTCTAACTTTAGCTTATATGTATATCTCTTGTTCATATATTCCTCCAGCTTCTGATATGCTGATCTACATGCACCATGCAGATGCTTTGCGATCTATTTTTAGTCGTCTTAAAGATCGTGATTTTCTTTTAGTTTTAGGTGATTTTAACTTGCCCAATGTTTCTTGTGTTGTTGATGATAATCTATCTTTCTTAATTCCTTCATCTCAACATGTTTTTCTTGATAGCCTACTTGAATATCCGCTATATCAGTTGAATTCTTTTCTTAACTCTTCTAAAAGAATGCTCGATCTTGTTTTTGTCTCGCATCCCACTGTTAGTGCTGTATCACAAACACAGCCCCTAGTAAAGCCTGAAGATCCCTATCACCCTACCATTGAAGTTACTATTTCTTACAATTCCGTTAATTATTCATTTAATAACATCTCAAATTCTCGTCGTAGATGTTTTCGTAAAACAAATTTCAATCTTCTTAACAGCCTCATTTTCTCTTTTGATTGGTCATTTCTATTTGAGTGCTGTGATATAGATTGTGCAGTGAATTTTTTCTACTCTGCTCTTAATTCCCTAATTGATAAATGCGTTCCTTATGTGAATGTCTCTACCGTTTCCAGTGCGCCAGTCTGGTTCACACGTAGGCTCTCTAATCTCCGTAACATTAAATCGAGATATTTTAAAAAATTTAAAAAAACAGGTTCGCGACTTGACTATGCAAATTATTGTGTAGCCAAATCTCAATTTAGTCTTTTAAATACACAATTCTACAATAATTATATCGTTCGCTGTAAGGTTGAATTTTATAAGAACCCCAAAAGGTTTTACAACTTTGTTAATTCCGAAAGACGCTTTAATTTACTACCTTCCACTTTCAGACTTAATGACCAGACTGCCAATAATGATTCAGATATTGCAGAACTGTTTGCTAAATTTTTTCAGTCGACTTATTCTACTACTGCTTCGGATCCCACACCTTATCCGTTCTCAATTCCACATTTAAATTGTATGTTTTTTCCTAATATTACTGAAGACTGTATTATCTCTAGCTTGTCATCTATGACGTCTTCCTTCGTACCCGGGCCTGATAATATACCTAGTTGCATCCTTAAAATGTGTTCGATTTCCCTATCTAAGCCTTTATCTCAGTTATTCTTTATTTCGAGTGAGACTTGTAGCTTTCCTGATATTTGGAAGGAGTCTTTTATTATTCCGCTTTTTAAAAAGGGTAGCAAATCGTATATTTCTAACTACCGGGGCATTGCTAAACTTTCGGCAATACCTAAGCTGTTTGAGAAAATTATTTCGTCTTCCATTCAACACCTATCCAGATCCACTATTTCTCCTTGTCAGCATGGCTTCATGAAAGGTCGTTCGTCGCTTACCAACCTTTTAGAATTGACTACCCTTGTACACCATGGCTTCCGTAAAAAGTGTCAAACTGATGTTATTTATACTGACTTTAGTAAGGCTTTCGATACGGTTGATCATTGTATGCTTCTCATGAAACTTAACATCATGGGTTTTTCCCCGAAACTATTGGCTTGGTTAAAGTCGTATCTTATTGGCAGAACCCAAAAGGTGTCTTTTCGTTCCTCGATATCTAAAACTGATTTGTTATTCATATAATGATCCTTCTTTCCAACAGTACTTGCAATCAGATCTCGATGCGTTCTGTGATTGGTGTCACGTTAATAAATTACACCTTAATGCCTCTAAGTGCTCTTTTATGACTTTCAGTCGTTTGTCGCCGTTCCTAGCTCATTACTCTATTAAGTCTGTTCTGTTAGATTGTGTACCATCAGTCAAAGACTTAGGCGTTATGTTTGACCCAAAACTTTCATTTAATGTTCATATATCTTCAATTGTCAATAGAGCATGCAGTCTTCTTGGCTTCATTAAACGTTGGGCCAAAGAATTTGATGATCCATATGTGACAAAGGTTTTATACACTTCGTTAGTTCGCCCTACTCTAGAATATTGCTCGCCAGTGTGGAACCCTCAATATGATGTTCACCAGCGTAGTATTGAATCGGTACAGAAGCAATTCCTTAAGTTCGCGTTACGCGGTCTTAATTGGGACCCGAGTCTCCGCCTACCTTCTTATTCTGACAGACTTCTTCTTATTAATCTTCCTTCACTTTACAACCGTAGGCTCGAATTTGGCATTCTCTTTCTCCATAAACTAGTCAACGGTGAAGTCATTTCTACCAATTTACTAGATACGCTATATTTTTGTGTTCCGTCACGTCGGACCAGAAACTTTTTTCTCTTCGCCATAGTAGATGTCTGACTAACTATTCTCTTCACGAACCTTTTCGTGTTCTTTGCCAATCTTTTAACAACCTTTCTCACCTTATTTCTCCTCATCTATCTGTCACTTCTCTTCGCGCTATACTTTTTAATTATCTACAGCGAAACCATTGATAATATTCAGAACTGGATATTGGATTGGCTGCAACTCATCCCTGACCACATTGGCTGTGAATCGGGGCATAGCTGGCACCTTGTTGCAAATAAAACACCTCCACCGGGTCGGGGATGTTTAGTTGTGCATATAGCTAAGCTACCTTCTTCATTTAATTATTATCTATATTTTAGCTTAAGCTTTTTCGTCGACTGCTGTGTTAGTTGACGTAAATAAATAAATAAATAAATAAATAAATAAATAAATAAATAAATAAATAAATAAATAAATAAATAAAATCTTTTGGAGTTCTGATAGAATTAAGTCTACAGCGCACGATCGTAGCATTGAGTATTTAAGACACAAAATTGGGATTTCGCTACACAATAATTTGCGTGGTCAAGTCGCGAATCAGTTTTTTTAAACCTTTTGAAATATCTCGATTTAATGTTACGGAGATTAGATAGCGTATGTGTGAACCAGACCGTTGTAGTGGAGACGGTAGAGACATTCACATAAGGAACGCATTTATCAATTAGAGAATTAAGAGCAGAGTAGAAAAATTCACTGCACAATCTATATCACAGCACTCAAATAAAAATGACCAATCAAAAGAGGAAATAAGGTTGTTAAGAAGATTGAAATTAGTTTTATATACAACTAAAGAAACTGAGATGTTATTAATTGAATTAGCAACAAAATTGTAAGAAATAATAACTTCAATTGTATGGTGATAAGGATCTTCAGGCTTCACAAGGGGCTGTGTTTGAGATACAGAAATAACTGTGTGATCCGAGACAAAAACAAGATCGAGGATTCTTTTAGAAGAGTTAATTAAAGAATTTAACTGGTGTAGCGGATTTTTAAGTAGACTATCAAGAAAAACATGTTGAGACGAAGGAATTAAATAAGAGAGACTATCATCAACGAGCCAAGAAATATTAGGCATGATCACCTAAAACTATAAGGAAATCACGACTAAAAATAATTCGCAAAGCACCAGTATAGTGCATGTAGGTCATGATATCAGCTGGAGGATTATATGATCAAGAAATATATAACTAAAGATGTAACTTTTTGCAAATGAACTCAAACCTATGGGCAGATCAATCGGCACAACACTTGAACACAGATTCGATTTGACTGCAATGAGTACTCCACCGCCGACCAACACGATCAAGCCTATAAGAAATAAAGTTATTAGAAAGAATTTCGTTATCCAAAATTGGAGTAGTTAAGCCAAGTTTTAGAAAAAGCTAATATGTCAGCCGAAAAAGTTTGGCTATCACAGAACAGTTTCGAGAGCTTAGTAAAAAGCCCTCTTACATTTTGATAATGCAAATACTAGACGGAGACAACGAAGAAGATAAATTTGGAATGTGTACAGACAACGGACGGGAGCGCTTATTGGGTGCAAACTCGTGTACAACTAAGCCCTATGGCCAAATATGAGGGTCTACCATAGCTGAGAAATACTCATTTGGTTTAAAGAAAGAAACTTTAAATGAAGATCCTTCTACATATGGTTAAAATCTATCTGAAAAGCCAGAAGAAACACAGGGCAAAAACGACATATAGAAAAATTTAAATAAACAGCACAAAGATAATTATCGATAAAAAATCAATAATTACAAATAAAATGAAGTAAGTAAGTCGTCTCGCCGACTTAGGTATACCATACACCAGTAAAGCAAATATTTTAAATTTATTAAACAAATGCATTTTCACATGCTTTTTATTACAAGCATATCTTAGCATCTACCTCACTCAAGCATACGAGCACAATAGCGCCCCCACCAGACAACGGCTAACTACGACATTATGGAAAAACGTTTATATGCATAAGTTGGCTATTTTTAGTCCGAATTTGATCAAATTTGGTATTTTGCTGGATATTAGTATCAAATTTCAGTGTGCCAAATTTTATTCCACAAGGTAGAAAATTACGAGAAATAATCGAATTTTGAAATTTCGGGGGCGGAAAGGGGCGTGGCAAAGTGTTTATACATACAAAATGTGCGCATTTACTAAGCAAATATACATACCAAATTTGGTGTCTCTAGCGACAAAAGTTTTCGAGATAAACGTTTTTTTTAATTGCGGGGGCGGAAAGGGGCGTGGCAAAATCTTTATACATACAAAATGTGCGCACTTACTAAGCAAATATACATACCAAATATGGTGTCTCTAGCTATAATAGTTTTTGAGATAAACGTTTTTTTTGAATTGCGGGGGCGGAAAGGGGCGTGGCGAAAATTTGAAATAAACTAGATCACTCTACATACTACATGAGCCCACATACCAAATTTGGTGGCTCTAGCTTTTATAGTCTCCGAGATCTAGGTGTTCATACGGACAGACGGACGGACAGACGGACATGGCTATATCGACTCGGCTGTTGATACTGATCAAGAATATATATACTTTATGGGGTCGGAAAAGCTTCCTTCTGCCTGTTACATACATTTTGGCGACTTTAATATACCATTTCACCCTATGGGTGTATGGTATAACAAAGAGACAGCTAGAGTACACAGCACAAGAGAGAGTGCAAGAACAGTTATAAGACGAGCTTTGAGAGGCGGCCTTACAAAAGTGATTACGCGGGAGAGAAGCTGAGCACAAGCACAAAGCAGAGAGAACAACAAAACCACTAGCACTGATGGTATAATGGGGGCGATGAGGGGAGCAACTGCAGAAGCAATGACGAGAGAGAACAATAATAAAAAACAAATTTTAATGCACCAAACACTAATCACAAAAATGAAAAATAAAAAAAAAACTGTTTAATTTAGCGAAATTATGCAAATAAAACACAAGGGTGTCAAGCAAACGACACCAACGAAAGCGAAAACAAACAAGCACAATTAAAAATTGAGAGAAAACAATATATATTAATAACAACTCAGGAGCTATGCAAAAACACGACCGTCACGTCAGAGAGCAGAAGCTGTAAACCCACTCCTCGCAATCTACGACACACTGCTTGCATCAGCATGCTTGCAAGTAGGTAGACAACAAAAATGCGCAAATATTCTTAGTGGAGCCAAGATTGGGCACTCCCCTTCATTTTACATACAAACACAACGTCAAGCAGTCGATGAATGGCGAAAAGTTGCTGGTTTCGCTTGAATTAACCGTTTCTTGCCGCAAGGCTCTGGTGTTGTTATATTTGTCTAAGTAATTGCTCTGGGTGAACGATTTGTGATCTGAATAATCATGTTCGGCTTTAGGACCACTTGATTTAGTGCTACCAACCATTGTTTTAGTTGATCTACGGACTAATCCGCTATATAAATTTCGTCACTCATTACGTATAGAAAGATCACTTCTGATGTTATGACAGGATGTAACTGAGAGTTAAGTTTTATATGCTATTATTATTGTCTAGGTAATTGCTCTGTGTGTAAGATTTGTGACCTGAATAACCATGTTCGATGCGTCGACTGGAATTTGTTTTAACCGGAGCACTAATTCGGCTTAAGGACCACTTGATTTAGTGCTACCAACCATTGTTTTAGTTGATACTCCGGAATACTCCGCTATATAAATTTCGTCACTCAATTTGTAGATTTAGTTTTACACTGTATTTCGACGCAAGCAGATCTATGTCGCGTTGTTAAAAGAACACACATGAAAAAATGTATAGCTGTTTTGTTTTCACTATCTTTCTCTTGCTTTAGATTATCGTCTGCGCCTGTTTTCTTGATTTAAGGCAGAATTTCTTGAATTTTTATTTTGCACAGTGTAAAACAACATACGCACACAAGCAATTAAATACATACACATATATATTTAGAGACTGCAGTTTAAACGCGCTCTCATGACTCTCGCTGACGCCATAATCATTCGTTTTATGAGAATAAAGAGTGCTCAGACAAAGATAGAGCGTTACAATTTTATAATACTCCCTGCAAGAGTGTTATAGATAAAATAAATCAGAGGGCCGGGGCGAACTTCGACCGCGCCGAAGTTTGTATACCCTTGCAAGTTTATAGAGTTAATCTATCCTTACATATAGCCGTCAAAGAGGAAAACACATTATCTGAAAAGACTAATGGTTGCGAAAGAATCTCCTACAATCTTACCATAAGAAATAACAAAATTATTAATCGAAATCACTGTTTACCACCGTTTGTTCCTATGGGAGCTGATGATGGGAGATGATATAGTCTTAACCCATTTGGGCACAGTAATTAACAAATGTATAAAATTGGCAAATACTTAATTTTAAAGCAATCGCTTCAAAAGTAACGAAGTTATTCAGCAAAGTCACTGTTTTCGACCGGAACTATGGAAGCTATATAATATAGTCACCCGATCTTGATCAAATTCAGCAGAGTCATTAATAGTTATTGTTGAGGAACCAATTGTCTTTTTATTTACATTACTACGTTTCATACAATTGAGATCGCTGCAGCAGCGCCCGAAATGGATCACCAAAGTACCAAACATTGCGATCGGTAATCCTGTACTGATTAAGGACTCTAAACGCCTCCATCGGCATGGCTCCTGGGACGCTTAACCCAGGTGTTCGCAGGATATGATGGCCTCGTTCGAGCAGTTCAGATTCTCACCTAATCAGGAGAAGTCACTCGCCCTATCACGAAGATTGCAGCCCTACCGGATTCAGAAACGGAGTTTCAGGGGGAGCGGGATGTTGAGGAACCAATTGTCATTTTATTTACATTTCTACGTATTTTCATACTCATGAATGATCTTGCACATCTTACAATGCTTATGTTTTTGTATTTTATTAGTTTTTATGGAATTTGCTGGCGCCAGTCTGGTGCCATCTCTCTTTGTCTCTCTTTATAAACCTATGTGTCCTACGTAGTTGCATAAGAATCGAAAATTTAGTAATAAGCAAGCAATCGAACGATTGAGACGGTTTCTAGCAGTGGCAGACACAGTTTAGTACAGTTACAGTAAAAATAACATTATGTTTCTAATGAGGAATTAAACACAGTGGATTGTAATTCATCAGTTAGGCTAAACTGAAAAATATAAATTTTTATGGCAATTGCGTAAAAAGTATCAGAGTTATTGACAAAGTCACTGTTATCGAACCATCGTTCCTATGGGAGCTATGTGATATACACAGTCGTTTATAGGTGTAAGAAGGTGTATGACTACGTTTGGTGTCCATATGGTGGCTATGCGAACTTGGCTATCTTTGGCGGTTGTGACATCAGTAGTGCGGCCTTTTAACCACAGGTTTCTCGGCAGATTATCGTCCACGACAATAGCGACCTCTCCGATAACAATTCGCGGACGCTTAGTAACCCATTTGCTGCGTCGAGTTAATGTTGGTGTATATTCCTTCACCTCTCTGACCTGATGATGTCTTCTGAGTCCAGGTAAACATTTAAAGCAATTACTGAGCTTGACTTGTTCACTACTAATTTGTCTTTGAGCGAATCAATTTCATTTGAGTATGTCGCTGATTGGGCCTGCCTGTATATAAGAGATTTTGCTGCATTTATGTTTTCGGCGCTTAGAGTTTGTGTTAGAGGCTTTCCCGAACACTTAGCACGCAACCTTTGATTTACTATGATAAATAAATTCTTACCCAATTCGATTTCCTGTCAAACGTTCTCAGATATTCCGCTTTGATCTGGCCACTTTTCATCAGATAGTCCTAGAAAATCAGGTGTAAAGGTCTACCTGGCATCCGTTTGTCATCAGGTCAGAGTAGTGACGTGGAAATTCTAAATTGCTGGCGTGTAGTCCATTTCCATTGCCGCCACTGTTCGAGGAGTTGTTCGGGTAAATCTTCGTCCCTTCCTATTCCCGTGCAGCATTCATTGGTTAGGACTTCTAGTTTTAGTCTCGAAAATGGGAAGATAAACCTAAAAACGTCATTATTGAGGTCCCAATACATACCGAGGATCTTCTTAGGGTTGCATATGTCTTTGGGGTACTTATTTATTTGCTATTCTCCTAGATGTTGAAGAACAGATACAGAGTTTGAACACCAGTTTCTTATTTGGAATCCACCATCGGCATGCATGTCTCTAACTGATGATGTAACTGTTATGGCTTTAAGGTCATCGTTGAAACAGTCGATGAGATCGTCCGCGTAATGGGCCTTTGTAATGGATTCGAAAGCTTGTGGATTTTTGGTTTGGAAATACTCTGCATTTTTATCGCGTACATAATGGGAGATACAAAGGGCGCAATTAATTCCAAATGTCATTGCGCGCATAGCGAAAATCCTTGGAGTGTTCTCGCTTTTATTTAGCCATAAGAACCGCTGGACTTGCATGTCGCTTTCCTGAATGTTTATTTGATGAAACATTTCGGCTATATTTGCGCCCACGGCTATCCGTCCTACTCTGAAAGGCATTAAAACAGAAGTCAATGGATTTAGATAATCAGGCCCAGTAAGCATAAAATCGTTGAGTGATTTTCCATGACTTTTGGCGGCGGCAATAAATATTGGGACACACCATACGACGTTCCTTTCGATTAGATACTGCTACTGGTCTGAGCTCAAATGCGTATTCTTTTTCAAGTAGATTGTCAATTTGTGATTGAATTTTATCAAACAGTTCCGGCACTCTTTTAATTTTGGCCTGTAGGCATTCGAGACGTTTCAGCGCCTGTGTCCTCTTTTCATAGTAGGCCTACTTCGTATCGACCATTGATCTTTTTGCAGGTATCTTCGAGTATGCCTTTGGCCCTCTTGTCGTTTTCGGATTGCAATTCTCAAGATATGATTGGTTCCATTGTGAAACTCTATTACTTTATCTATTTCATTCCAATTGCACTCGCAATGATGCATTGTTACATATTTGCTTGCGTTTGTTGATCCTTGAATGCACCACCCTAATGTGCACTTTGAAGCAACTGGTTCGTTTCGTCATCCCTCGCGAATTCGGCGGGGTATTGCTAGATTCCAATTGTTGCTGCCGATTAAAATTAGTCGTGTACCGTTTTGGTACGACTTTAGCGGCAATCCACGTAAACAAAAATATTGCTTAGATAATTCTTCAAGATGGATGGTTTGTTCCGGCAATTCTAATTTCTTTACTGAGTGGACGTTGTAGAGCCATAGATCTTTGTCAGTTCTCGCTTACGAGATTTGTAGGTAAGTTTTAACGGAGTCCTCCTCGTTCCTGGTTTCTTCACCGGTCCATTACAGGTAAATTGGCTCTGACGTAGAAGATATCTTCAGCTTATCCAAAAAGCTTTCATCGATGAGAGTGACTGATGAGCCCTCATCCAAAAATGCGAACGCGTTAAGGGTTACATTGGCGCAATACAGTTTGATGGGTACAACGCGGAAAAATTGTCTTTCCAATACGTTGTCCTTATGACAAGCAGTAACAAGAAGCGAATGATGCTTTGAGTTGCAATTGTCAATTCCGCAGATTAGGGAAGCATTTACGGCGGTGAGGCACCTATGGCATACTTTTGCCTTGGTCATTATTCGCTGTCTGTTGTCAAAGGATCTGTAGAAGAGCACATCACGCATTGTAATTTTGGGTTCCGGTTTGTTGCCAGCCATTCTCTTGATTATTTGGTCCTTCCTGTGGTTGTTGATGTTTTTTTTTTTTTTTTTTTTTTTTTTTTTTTTTTTTTAGAACTTACGAATATATAATACAAAAAGTTACAAATAAACAGGGAACATAAGGTGAGAACAAAACATAAAAGATGACGGCTACTGCGGGACGACTTGTCGGTATTGCATCGCAGACCGTGGGCTTTAATTGTTTATTGGGCAGACCTTTCCCTCTCCAGTTTCCTGAGTACCTTCATTACGCGCACGGCGAAGGCACTGGCCGCCTCCCATACGTCTGGGTCTGCGGTCATCCTCCTGATGAGATTTCTCGCCGTCACCAGCTCGCCCATTACGTTCTGCAGACGGCACCTTTCTACGTCGAAGCGTGGGCAGTGCTGGAGCACATGGCTTGCGTCTTCTACAATGCCAGCTCCGCACCACGTGCATTCATCCGACTCGTCTTGGTTGAATCTCTTCAGGTAGCTTCTGAAGCATCCGTGGCCGCTCAGGAGCTGTGTGAGGTAGAAGTTCACTGCCCCGTGTTTTCTAGAAACCCATGAAGTGATGTCAGGGATAAGTGTGTGTGTCCACCTCCCCTTGGGAGAGGAGTTCCACCTTTCCTGCCATCTACGCAGACTCGACTGCCATGCCCTCCGATGCTCGAGGCCTCTCTGCTGATCTGTGGTAGTGCTGTTTGTTTGTCTTGACGCTGTGAAGGAAGCCGACGCGATGGCTGCGTATTCGTCGATGGGCAGCAACCCAGCGATCACCAGTGCGGCGTCGTCAGAGATGGTGCGAAAAGCGCTGCATACTCTGATTGCGCTTAAGCGATGCGTCGACTCAAGGCTTCGCCTGTAGGATCTCGTTTCCATCCCCTTTATCCACGAAGGCACCGCATATAGTGCAGTCGATCGTATGACGCTGGATAGCAAGAGACGCCGTCCATGTTTTGGTCCACGCGTGTTGAGTGGCATTCTGGAGAGCGATTTCGCTACTGATGCTGCCTTCTCGCTGCTGTACTCCAGGTGTTCTCTAAAAGTCAGCCTTGTGTCGATCATGACTCCTAGGTATTTTAGAGCTCGCTTAGAGACGACGGTGGTGTCGCCGACCCTAAAGGTGGCGGTCTCAACTCGCTTGCGGCTACTTATCAGTACCGCCTCCGTCTTTTGGGCGGCCAACTGCAGACCGGCTGCAGAGAGCCATTGGCCAACCTTGATGATCGCCCGGTTGGTTACTTCTTCGGCTACCGTGAGTTCCTTGGCTATCACTACCAATGCAACGTCGTCTGCGAAGCCAACTATATGGGTTCCAGGCTCGAAATCCAAGCGTAGGATACCGTCGTACATGACGTTCCATAGCAGGGGGCCCAAGACAGGCCCTTGTGGGACGCCAGCAGATACGACCCTTTCCTCTAGTCCTGCGTCCGTCCAGAATCGTATCCTCCTGTTGCAGAAATAGCTGGCAATGCACTTGATAAGATAGCTCGGAGCGCCAAAGGCCCCAAGCGCGTCCAAGATCCTATTCCATCTCGCTGTATTGAAGGCGTTTTTAATGTCAAGTGTTACCACGAGACAATATTCTTTAGCGCCGCCTTTCCATCTCGTTCCTTCGATTGCCCTCGCAGCCAAACCTACCACCCGGTTGATTGCGTCGATCGTAGATCTCGCCTTCCTAAAACCAAACTTGTGCTCGGATAGACCGCCCCTCGCCATGATTTCCGATTCCAACCGCGAGCAGATTATTGCCTCGAGGACTTTTCCAGCTGAATCGATGAGGCAGATGGGTCTATAGGAGGACGCCTCTCCAAGCGGCTTCCCCGGCTTTGGCAGCAACACCAGGTTTTGTAGTTTCCACCTATCGGGAAAGACACCTTCGCTCAAGCATTTTGAGTAAAGTTCTGCGAACACTTGTGGGTAAAGCAACACTGCGAGTTTGAATGCCTTATTGGGGATCGAATCCGGACCTGGTGCCTTTTCGGGCTTCAGTCGCCTCACCGTCTCGAGGACCTCGGCTAACTTACACTCCGCCGCGTGCAGGGCAGGAGTCAGAGGGGGCACACGCATTGCTTCTTCAACCTCGGGGAAAAGTCCGTCGACAATTAAGCGTACCGTTTGTGCATCCGTCGGTGATGGGTACCTGCTGGAGTTTAGACGCTTGGTCACTAGCTGGTAGGCATTGTCCCAGGGGTCGTGCTCAGCAGTGTCGCATAAAGCCAGAAAGCATTCTCGTTTGCTGGAACGGATCGCAGTCTTGAGGATATTCCGGCGTCTCTTATATTCAAGACCCAGAGCCTCGAAGTTTGTCGAACGTCGTGCGCGCTGATAACGTCGCCTTGCGCGAAAGCAGGATCTCCTAGCTTCGGCGATAGCGTCGTTCCACCAAAAGACTGGTTTGTGGTGGCGTGTGTATGTGCCACTCTGAGACATGCTAGCCTCACAGGCTCGGCTAGCCGTGCCATTACGCAATTTGCGGAATCTTCCGCGCACATGTTTTTACTGACGGTCAGACCATCCAGGTAGTGGCCGTAGAGTTGCGGGTTGAGGGTTTCCGGCTTAAAAACCCTCCGGAATTGTTGCGTCCTTGGAAGCGGGTGCCTGCTGTCGCCGATGGTAAAGGTGGTGACTTCGTGGTCACTCGCCGAGTACGTTGATCCCACTCTCCAAGTGGCTGAGGCGGCGATGCTATCGCTGGCAAATGAGAGATCTACGATAGATCCTGTGCCGGCCCTTCTAAAGGTGTTCTGGGAACCAACGTGTAGCAAAGAGATGCTTATGTTGGCGAAAGCTTCCAACAGCAATCTACCACGAGCGTCCGAGCGAGAACTTCCCCATTCGACTGACCAAGCATTAAAGTCGCCACCTATAATTACTCGTTGTCGTCCTCTAACGTCATCAGCGATGCGGTCCACCGCTCTGCCAAACTACTCCAGGGTTAAGCTAGGCGCGAGATAGCAGCTGTAGAGCCAGTAACTGCCAAACCTAGCTCTCGTTTAGAATATCCTGCAGTACGCAGTCGCTTTTACCACAACACCACAGCACTGCTTTGCCGCTCGAGTCCTTGGCCCAACAGGGGCCTGTGCCGATTTTGTATGGTTCGCTCAGCAGGGCTATGTCCGCTCTCAACTCCCGAACAGTCTGCTGCAGCAGGTCTTGGGCTGCGATGCAGGGGTTCAGGTTTAACTGCAGGATATTCATATTTGACTGTTAGCGCGTTCATTTTTACCTTCGCTTGCGAGGATAGCTTCGCTAGAATCTCCTCAGGTGTCACCGCTGCATCTAGGTTGAAGATTGCTACCGTTCTAAGCTGTGCGAGGGCCTTCACATCGGCTGTTGCGCCCAGTACTTGGGTGATATCGTCCTGGAGCGAGTGTATACTCGTAGCCGAGTCCTTGCGAAGCTCCAGTAGCAGCGAGTCTTTGGCTGTGCGACGTACTCTGGAGACATGCTCACGGACGTGGGGTAGTTTACCATCCGTACGCCTGGTCACCATAGTTAAGACTTGGCTATAACTGAGCCCGCCGCTGGCCTCGATCAGAATTGCATCCGGTCTATGCCTGATTCTTGGTTTGACCTGCTGCAAGGATGCTCCACGTCGAGGCTTTGATGGGCCGACTGTTTTCCAGCCTTGATTGTCCTCGGTTGTCCCGATGTCCGTGGTTGTTGATGTGCTTGCGAGTGTGTGTTGACATTATTGGCCTTAGTACTTTCGCCAGGCATGTCAGTGGCTGCGGCCTCTGCTATTTTGTACAACCAATTGCTCCGGACGTCCAAAGCGTATTAAAGACCTCAGAAACCAGTGATGGCAGCAACAGCTTATCACGAACTAGTTCGTAGGCTTTACCTTTGAGAATCTTCTGAAGTCGTAGCATATTTTCGGCATTTGAAAACCCTGCTATACGGCAGCTGTTCTCGTACATGCTAATTAAGATTGGCCAGTCCTCTGGATTTCCGTTAAAGATGGGTAGATCTGCGGGTGAAACTTGCCTTGCGGCTAGTTAGCCTTCTCAGTTGAGAAGCAGTAGGTCTATTTAATTGGATACATTGGATACCTGCGTGCCTTGCTGCTGTGCAAGCTCTAATATACATATGTATGTGTGTCTTTATGTATTTGCACTTTATACATATGGTGAAATTCGGGCACGCGGAGACTTTTTTAAAGAAATGTGGCGCACGGGGTTTGGTTTGTACTAAAACAAACTTAAGTTTCAGTTTATATTGCGATCGCTTTATTTAGCGATATTTTATCATTGTTTACAGGATGTGTGATGCAATTATTTATTATTCGATCTTCGCTCCGACGATGTGGCGCTTTTAAAAAGTTTGTAGCTCCCTCCCCTGGTGCTATCATACACTGACGCCAAACTCTCGGTTGGTTGCCACTCGTTTTGCCAGGGCTGCCAACCCCCTATTAGGGCTGCCATCAACATTATCCTCGGGTCGGCGGGTAATTTTTAAATTTGTGTTAACGGAGGTAACAATGGTGTTCCTTGGTCTTTGCAAGGCTCATTCTACCGTCGACGCCATTAAACATGGTTGTTCACATGGAATCAATTACAATTCAAAGCTCGTACTGCCAGTTCGTTACTCTCGAATTCTTTTAATGTAGTAATAGGGCACGAATCGCGATGATAAATTTACATGACAAAAAGAAAACAGTCGAATAATTCATATTCTATGAACTAAATAGGAGCGAATAAATGTGTTCAGTAAAGTAATAGAAGAATTTGAACAGATCACAGCGAATAGGACTTTGTAATCAGAGCAGAGGACTTTAAAAGATTCATGCAAGGCACAGCGACAGATCTTATGTTAGCTTAATCCACGAAGAGCATATATTAAGAAGTGCTTTTGAACGGATTTAAGTCTGGTATGGTGCGACTCATATTGAGGTGACCAAATGCAAGATCCGAACTCTAAAATAGACCGGAAAATCGAAGTAAAACGAACTTTAGTTTTATGTGGATCGTTGGCCATCTTTTGATGAAACCGAAATCACCGATGGCCTTTGCATACATTTAAAACGTTCTAAAGGACTATTGTCAAAAAAAATAAGTGACAAGTTGAGGAAAGTTCCGATGAAAAGTCATTACCTTACATTTGGTATCGGTAAAATTTAATAGGTCAAAAACAGGACGAACTATATAATCAGATTGTAGCCGACCATAGGAAAGAGGAAAAATTGAAACCACATGTCGTCCAGTTTAAAAAGTATGATTAACAGATTCAAGAGACTTGCTGAAGTCAATGTATATCATGTCAATGTATAGTTTGTTTGGCATTATTGACTTGACGTTGAGGCGTACAATGTGAAGTACGTACAACTGGCCCATACGACACCAGGACATAGCCTGTTTCGCGCGCGCCCAAGCATATAGATGTCCACCACTAACTTCAAGGTTATCCTTAAACGCAGTTGGATGATTCTAATACAAAAGATGTAGTAATCTGTCATGACTATTCTAGACAGGATTTACTTGAATTAGGGACAACATAAGGAGACCATCTATGAAACAATGTGATGAAGAGGGCAAAAGTAATAAAGGATCATATGAAAGAGACCATGCTATCTCAGTTAACATGACAATTTCAAACGAAAACACTGAATCAACAGTCATCAAACCACCTCCACCACTACGGGATGTTCAATCATGTCTATATGTTAAATATTTTGAGGAGAAAATTGAAGCATCAACAAAGGCTTCAGACAAAGCAAGAATATGAAAGTCAAAAGACTCTGATAGGCCAGAGTTAGGGGCGAAATTAGTTTTTTGACTTACCAACAGGTGCAGACGAGGCGGAAGAAACAGGTAACAGGCTAATCAGAGGACGATTCTTCTTTTTTATTGTATACTCTTTTACAATACGATGGTCAGGCCAAAAATATTCCTGGGAACAGAAGTTTGCCCGGACGGTTCGGAAACAACAACAGATATCGTGTTAGTAGGTGGGAAACTGGGGGAAATGGTAGGCATAAGTACCAAACTTGGTGACTCTAGCTCTTATAGTCTCCGAGGTCTACGTGTTCATATGGACAGACGAACGGACGGACTGACAAACATGACTATATCCATTCCGCTGTTGATACTGATCATATATAAAGTAATATATACGCCTCTCCATCCACCCACATAATGTCACCCCCTTTTTAAACTACAAAGCGGATGTTTACTGCAACCGAGACTAAACAAAACTTTATAAACAAATCTGTCCCCAAAAAATCTTCCAAGCGTGAGAAAGCTTAGTAGGCGAAATCAATAAGCCAATCAAATTCCAGATCAAGATATCATCCGAACAAATGCTCCCACTACTAACATAAAAAACTTTCTAACCGAACTTTCAACATAATTGTAAACATCAAAAGCTTTCTAACCAACCTGTAAACTTAATTGTATGAATAATGATAAGTTAGTTCTTAAGACGCATCCTTTAAAAAAAGATCGTTTATTTGAGTTCGATAGATCCAATTTTTCTTTTTTTTTTCACTTATAAAGGAAATGGATTTATAATTATATATATGTTATGGGGTCGGAAAAGCTTTCTTCTGCCTGTTAAATAAATGTTGGCATCTTTAATATACCATTGTTAGTAGAAAATGCTTTTTAACGAGTGAGCCTTGACAATCCATTGGTAAGTATCAAAACAAATTGGTATATTATGTTTCCTATATATTGGAAAAAAATTTTATACGAACTTATTGACAATGGTGAGAAAATAAAAAAAGAAAATTAAAAATATCTGAATCTTACCTATTAAAACTTGCTTTGAAGATTTCTTTTTCATCATTTTCCTTAATAATATGTTGTTGTGTAGATACAGGCCGTATTCTTAAAGCATTATTTAATGACGATGCTTCAATTGTTTGATTATTTATTGAATCAGGAGTAATAATTGTTTTTACTGTTTGTGTTGTCAAGGTAGAAACACTATTAGGTACACCTTGTTTCGCAATATTGCCAGAAGTTGATTTATAACTTGACTCAATTTTTCCTGCAGAAACATTTTTAACCAAATAACCTGTTTTTGCTATTGATTCTGAACATGACGGAGAATTAAATATAGTCGCTTTGACTGGTATTTTTGAAATAGAGGTTATTACATTATCGTTTAAAAAATTTTCTTGAGTACTACAATTAATTTTTTCTTTTGAGGTATGAACGGCGGTGACAGATATGCTGGGAGACATTTCGTTCAACTGTTTTGTAATACTAATAGTTCCCGGAGGGCTTGTTGTTGGAATAATTTCCATTTCCGCGTTGTTTTGTATGAAGTCCTTGGTTAACGATAATACATTAGAATTATCACTTTTCGATAACTTTTTTTTTTTATGAATTTTCTGCTCATAGCTGGTTGAAGCAACTTCATGTTGATGAACACTATTGTTTTCTGGGTTAACCTTTAACGAAGACTCATTAGTAGTAGGTATTTGTGCAGCCATTACATTAGTCGAGTTAGCAGTTTGACTAATAATGTTGTCGTGGGCAATGCATATTCTTTCGAAATCATCATTCAATATTATGGTTTTCTTTGCAATTATGTTATCAATATCTTTAGGTGTGTTTTTTGAACTTGTTGGGTGAGATATAATGTTTTGCACAGGTCTAATAGTTTTATGTAGACTATTATTCAGTATTCTAGTTGTTGTAGGTGTATAACTTTGTGATGAATAATTCAAAAGACTTGGCAAAGGATTTTTTAGTAAATGTTGGTATTCCGTCAAACTTGAGGACTTATGTTTATTTGTTGCTATCATATCTTTAGTCAATGTGTATTGAATTTGCGAGTTGATATCGTGTAACTTGTGGTGTTCCAATAAACCAAAATCACTTAAAGTCCTTTTGGGAGATAAAATGTTTGGCATAATTGATGTACTCGTTGGGAGGCAATTTGGTGTTGAAGTGTTAATAGTTTTAAAACGCGATGATCCATAAGTACTATCATTAAGCGAAGAATTTATATCAGCATATTGCATTGAATACTTTTGATACAGATTTAATGTATCCAAATAAGTAGGACTCATACTGTAGCTATAATGTGGTATGAACGACGCAGATTGAAGACTATAATTTAAAAGGGTTTGCATCTGAAATAATAAATAATATTTTAAAAATTGTAAGTTAATTGCTAACAAAAGCAGAGTCTTATCTGATACATAGCCCTAATTCATCAGTTCAAGCTGGAATGCATAGATGTTTTAAAATAAATTAGAAACCTTCCAAATTTGTTCTTGTATAATAATGGGAACAAATGAATGTTTTTAATTCTCTTAGTCTTTAATTCTCTAAATAATTGAACTTGTTTAATTTAAAAAAATCATGAAGTTAAACTTGTTTTACAGCTGTTTATTTTATTTTAATAAATTTATAATCGTATTCCACAGACTTAAAAAAAATGAAGTAAGTAAGTCGTCTCGCCGACTTAGGTATACCATACACCAACAAAACAAATATTTCAAATTTGTAATAACAAATGCATTTTGCCTATTTCAAAAAAATTCTGTTCACATGCTTTTTACAAGCATATCTAAGTATCTCACTCACCCTAGCGTCACCACCCGCCAACGGCAAACTCCGGCCTTGTGCATAACTTGGCTATTATTATATGCATAACTTGGCTATTGTCTGTCCGATTTTGTAAAATTTGGTATTTTGCTGGGTATTAGTATCAAATTCAAGTGTGCCAAGTTTGATTCCACAAGGTTAAAAATTACGGGAGATAATCGAGTTTTTCAAATGTCGGGGGCGGAAAGGGGCGTGGCAAAATCTTTATAAATACAAAATAAGCGCATTTACTAAGCAAATATACATACCAAATATGGTGTCTCTAGCTGCAATAGTTTTTAAGATAAACGTTTTTTTTGAATTGCGGGGGCGGAAGGGGGCGTGGCAAAAATTTGAAACAAACTTGATCACTCTACATACAACACGAACCTACACACCAAATTTGGTGGGTCGATCACTTGCTAACAAAAGCAGAGTCTTATCTGATACATAGCCCTAATTCATCAGTTCAAGCTGGAATGCATAGATGTTTTAAAATAAATTAGAAACCTTCCAAATTTGTTCTTGTATAATAATGGGAACAAATGAATGTTTTTAATTCTCTTAGTCTTTAATTCTCTAAATAATTGAACTTGTTTAATTTAAAAAAATCATGAAGTTAAACTTGTTTTACAGCTGTTTATTTTATTTTAATAAATTTATAATCGTTTGGTCGATCTCTTATAGTCTCCGAGATCTAGGTGTTCATACGGACAGACGGACGGACGGACAGACGGACAGACGGACGGACAGACGGACATGGCTAGATCGACTCGGCTGTTGATACTGATCAACAATATATATACTTTATGGGGTCGGAAAAGCTTCCTTCTGCCTGTTACATACATTTTGGCGACTTTAATATACCATTTCACCCTATGGGTGTATGGTATAAAAATACCAAGTTTGCAAAAAATTGGGTAGGGCTCTCAGAGACGTTTATTCACAATCATATTGCTACTAGTTTGATCTAAAACTGCGTAAATTTAAAAAAGCTATGTCAACCGATTCGGGCCCAAGCTCTCTTGATCTTAAACAGCAACAGTTACAGTAACAAATTGTACAACAACAACGTTAGCGTCGACTCTCGGTCCAACGCAACAACGCGTACTTTTTGGTGTTGTCTTATTCTACGGTAAACACTAATAGCGAAAATGCAAGCAACTCATCAACCAGCAGCAATTTACCGGTGAGAAAGCAATGTGCTTATATTAATAACTGCGCTACCGATTGCAACTACTGCAACGTCTGCAGAAGTATTGACCTGCGTCAAGCCGTGAACGCTAATTCACCCAGAGCCAGCCACAACAATAAATTCAACGCCATCTGTCCAAGCTGGAATGGATAGATATATTAAAATAATAAAGAGGAAACTAAGCCAACAAAAGTAAAAAAGTGGCAATACACCAAAAATAACAAAACCAAATGACCGTGTGGCTCCCCTAAGCGGTAACACTGTGATAGTTTTTTTCAAAAAAAAAAAAAAAGACATGGCAAAATTCGATAGTTTCACCCTATTTCGGGTCCTGCAAATCGAACTGCATCATTAGTTTTTTAAGTTATCACGATGGTTTCATACAAAATTTTTTGCGGAAGTTTTTGATCAAAGTTGTCATATTTTCCAAAAGGTCCTTTTTTTTCATTTGCTTCTAACTTCTAAAATATTCCGTTTTTTTACTAAATTTCTTCAGCAAAGTTGCTTAGAATTGACAAAACTACAAATGTTGGGAAGACATCTAGCCTGTGAAGCCGTCCGTTCCCGAGCTTTAAGACAAAATGTAAAAAAAATCGAATCTTGACCCCTTTTTATACCATACACCCATAGGGTGAAATGGTATATTAAAGTCGCCAAAATGTATGTAGCAGGCCGAAGGAAGCTTTTCCGACCCCATAAAGTATATATATTCTTGATCAGTATCAACAGCCGAGTCGATCTAGCCATGTCCGTCTGTCCGTCCGTCCGTCTGTCCGTCCGTATGAACGCCTAGATCTCGGAGACTATAAGAGATAGAGCCACCAAATTTGGAATGTAGGCTCGTGTAGTATGTAGAGTAATCGAGTTTGTTTTAAATTTTTGCCACGCCCCTTTCCGCCCCGCAATTCTCAAATACTATTGCAGCTAGAGACACCATATTTGGTAAGCATATTTGCTTAGTAAATGCGAACATTTTGTATGTATAAAGATTCCGCCACGCAATTTGAAAAACTCGATTATCTCCCGTAATTTTCTACCTTGTGCAATCAAATTTGTCACACTTAAATTTGCTACTAATACCCAGCAAAATACCAAATTTGATCGAAATCGGACAAAAGGCAAATGCATTCGTTATTACAAACTTGAAATATTTGTTTTACTGGTGTATGGTATACCTAAGTCGGCGAGACGACTTACTTACTTTATTTACACATACTAACGACTGTGCCAAATTTGATCCAGATCGGGTGACTATATCATATAGCTCCCATAGGAACGATCGGTCGAAAACAGTGACTTTTGTCAATAACTTCGTTACTTTGATGCGATTGATTTCAAATTAAACATTTGTTAGTTTAATATATCTGTTAATGACTAAGCCGAATTTGATAAAGATCCTTCTATGCGTTACACACTTTTTTCCAATATTAATATACCCTTATTGCAAGGGTATAAAAATTCAATTTGATTAAATGGTTATATTATAAATCGTAAATTAGATAGGTATGGTGTCTCTTCTGCTGCCATTGAGCATAATAAATTCTCATATTATGGTCAAGATTCGAATGGAAAATTATCAATTTTAGCAAAATGCGAGAAAAAAAACATACAAAAAAAGGGGTCAAGATTCGATTTTTTTTTTGTCTTAAAGCTCGGGAACGGACGGCTTCACAGGCTAGATGTCTTCCCAACATTTGTAGTTTTGTCAATTCTAAGCAACTTTGCTGAAGAAATTTTGTAAAAAAACGAAATATTTTAGAAGTTAGAAGCAAATGAAAACAAGAACCTTTTGAAAAAAATTACAACTTTGATGAAAAACTTCCGCAAAAAATTTTGTATGAAACCATCGTGAAAACTTAAAAAACTAATGATGCAGTTCGATTCGTAGGACCCGAAATAGGGTGAAACTATCGAATTTTGCCATGTCTTTTTTTTCGACTATCACAGTGTAATCGGTTTGAAATTCGTGCAGATTATCAAGACGCCCAAGCTGGCGCTTTGGAAAAAATGAAGTCGGCTAGACCACCCCCACTATACATCCGTGAAGCCAACTGCACCGCCCTGAATTCGAAACTAGTAGAAATTGTAGGCGCATCTAACTTTGTTGTCACTTTGTTGGGAAACATAAAAGAAATTAAATGTCAAACCTAAACTGAGGACAATTTCCACATCACCGAAAAGTACCTCCGTAATGCTAATATCAACTTTTATACCTACCAACTGTAACGATCCTTTTTCGTCCTTCGGGATATTTACAATATCTCTTGGGCTAGGTTCGGCACAACAAATTTATTTTGTGCCCCGGTGAAATTAAAAACACGTTTGATTTCAGTTGTTAGAGCTGATACGTATGTTTATTCAAAATTATTAGTGGGCTCGGTTGTATCTACGGTAGTTCTGGACTTGGGCAGCGTTGGTGAGTCGCTTCGAATCCCTCGTCGTCCTTTCTTGCCTTCCCTTTGCTGCGTACGGTGCTTGTTATCCTTATTTAAGGACTTGTTGCTCTCGAATGAACTGTACAGGTTACTCGTAAGGCCTGTATAGTTCCTAGTTTCTTTTCTGCTCCTTGTGTTTCCTTGGTAAGTTCTTAAGGTTACTCGTAAGGCCTTAATTACTTGTTTGTTCCTTGTATTTTCCTGGTAAGTTCTTAAGGTTACTCGTAAGGCCTTAATTACTTGCTACTTGATCATGCATCGATGACTTGATGATTACTCTGATTTGTGCCGCCTTTATATAGGCAGCTCCCCTGCCTCAGGCACTGGCTGGTGTAATACCGCTATACAGCCGGTAATTTTCCATCGGCCGTCCACTTTCACCCACGCATCCATCTGTTGCCATGCGTGGTGAAAGTCCCGTAAATCCTTGGCGCATATGTCCACTTTCTTTGTGGCTGCGCGCCCATCGATTTCCTTGTCTTTGTCTAGCTCGCTTGTACATATTGACTTGCATCACTTTCACCCATTGGCGTCGCCTTTCTATTGGCCGCCCATTGTATCCCGTTGACTTTCTCTGCTTCTGTTATCGCTGCCGTCGCCCGTCGCTCTCTTTGATCCACACGTCATATCCAATTTCGCCCATATTTGCTCCATCTTAGATTTACATACATATATGCTAATTGTATTAAACTTATACTATTGTTTAATAATAAACAGCCTGATTAATTTAATATACAACGTTGTTTAATTTCCCATGCAATGCATTTTCATACGCATATCGTATCTATTAGATAGAGGGCTTCCCCATTGTTCATCCCTTCCCCTTCGGTTCGCATATTCCCCTATCCAATCCACAAACCATTATCGTTTCATACAATGCATGCATGCCCCGCACCCGTCTCACGGGCTTGCTTTGCCCTCACTTTTATTCTCTTTCGCTCACACGATTTTTGGCTGCTCACAATCTAACTGCTTTCGTTCTCATGAGCGTGACGTAGGCAGAGAGTGCGCTATTGGTCACCGGTATTCTCCCTCACGCATAGTGTGCGTGTGACGTGCGTGTATGCTTATACGTATGCTAATGCATGCATCCATATTTGCCCCTCTGTGCTCTTGATTTGCATAAGGAGGCCAATGCCCCCGTTTGTGTGCAATTATGCCCTCAAGCCTGGTTCCATTTACTCTTATACCGTTGATATTGTGCATTCTGCCTCCCACGCAACTTCCCGCTTGTACGAAATTGCCAGCGGTCGCCTGTGATTCGATCGAGCCATGCTTGATCGTACGTCATGAGTTCAACTTGGTTCGATCGTACGTCATAGGTTCGAGTTGGTTCGATCGTACGTCATAGGTTCGATTTGGTTCGATCGGACGTCATAGGTTCGATTTGGTTCGATCGAGCCATGTTGGGCTTGGTCGCCCATTGCCTGTGCGTGCATATTGGGTTTTTTGCATTATGCTTCCCACGCATCTTCCCGCTTGTACGAAATCGCCAGCGGTTCGATAATATTATCCTTTATAATATTCCTCACACAACTAAAAAGCAGTAAGGGGCTGCAGGTTCTGTTAAAGAGAAAGGGTTTGCGGTTAAGGCCGTTGTCAATATAATCAACAGAAACAAAGTCTCACAGCCACTCTTTAAAATCGAGCTCCAACCAGATGCAAAGTGGTCAAATCCAAAAATTATCAGGCGAACATCATAAAGATGGCATTTGCACCAAGGACAGAAATAACGTCGCACTAAGACTATGTAGTAACTTTTTTTATACCCTTGTTTTTTTTTAATGTTTAATATATATTTGTTGAATCTACTCTTAAATTAGAGCCTAACAACAAGTTTGAGATATTTTTCTTAATCTAGTACTTAAGATATATCCAGGGGATATTGCAGGCGGCCCTAATCATTTATTATTGGGTTGGTCTGTCATTTCTTTTAAGACGAGTTCTATTATTAGTTCGCGTAAGGGAATTGGCAAGAACATTAGGGTGTACATCCAGTTTCGCAGAATACTTTAGTTGTTGATTTCAGATTTTACGCTAGGTATATTTAGATCATTTTGAATGTTGTCGTTCCGTATGTACCACGGAGCCCCAGTGATTGATCTTAAAATCTTCGACTGCGCCCTTTGTATAATGTCGACATTGCTGGTACTTGCATTTCCCCATAGTAGAGTTGTATAGGAGGACTTTATACTCCAGACGTAGAGGTGACCGAGCATTGATAATCCAATGTAAGCCACTCGCTTTCAGTTTAAGCTGTGACTTTTTTGCCTCGATGTGCTTGCGCCAAGTTAGTCTTCTGTCTAGGTGGATACCAACGTAAGTGACATCCACGGCTTGAGGAATTGGTACGTTGTTTAGCATTATAGCTGGACAATTTCTTCTGTTAAGCGTAAATGTAACATGTTTGCATTTCTGCTCGTTGACCCGGATACGCCAGGTTGCTAGCCATTCCTCTACCACCTTCCTCTACCACCATCTTACAGCGAATTTCCTATTGTAAAGGTAAGATTTCATGAGTTTGTGGGTGTACTGTGGGAGTTTCTGCCGGATTTTGAATATTAGACCCTCCAGACTCTGTCGAAAACCTGGGCAACGTCGAGAAAGACAGCCGTACAGTATTCTTTTAGTTCGAATGCTGTTCTTATTTCGGATGTTATACGATTGACTTGTTCAATTGTCCCATGTTTTTCGCGGAAGCCGAACTGGTGTGAAGGGATTGTGTTCTCCGATGCCAGAAATGAGTTTAGACGAATCTGCAGGACCTTTTCAAAAAGCTTCAAAAGACATGGAAGCAACTTAATTGGCCTATAGGATGATGGTTGGGTTTTGTCCTTTCCCACTTTAGGAATCATGATGATAGTGGACCTTTTCCATGCTCTTGGGAAGTAGCCAATTCTTATTATAGCGTTGAACATTTTGCAGATGTATTTTATGGCGATGGTAGAGAGTTCTAGGATCATTTTCGTTGTGATTAGGTCATGGCCAGGGTCTTTGTTCGGCTTTATGTGGTTTTTAATAACTGCAGTGATCTCATCCGATTGGAGTTCCGAGTACTCACTATCCGTTAATGGGCTCGAAGGGGGAAGTACAAATGAGTTTGATGTTGGATTTGGCTGGAAAACCATTTTAAGATGTGTGGCAAATACAGATGCCCTCTCTTCGTCGCTGCGGGCCCATCCACCGTTTGGACCCCTTATTGGTGAAACTGTCTCTGTAGGAGCGCTTAAAGTTGGGTGGGCTTTCCACAGAGGATGTTTAGTGCTGGATGGACTGAGCTTTTCTATGTATTTCCTTTGAGCCCAGATTTCCTCTTGTCTTAACTCCTTGGAGAGGTTGCGGCTGGCATGCCTTAGGCGAAGTTTTGCTGCTGGTGATCGAGTAATCTGCCATTCTCTTCTTAGACGTCGTTTTTCCGTTACTAATTGTTCTATCCGCCGGTTCGTAGGCCTAACAGCAGGTTTAGCGTAAGTAGAGGCATGTGGAGTAGATACTCTTGCTGCTGCTCCCAGCATCGACTCAAGTGCAGAGACGCACATGTCAATGTCCTCTGCAGCATCCACTTTCGGCGAACAGTCAATGTGGGCACTCATGTACATTTTAAATTTAAGCGAATTTGTTTTTTTGTTGTTAGTAAGCCTATATGGGCGATCAAGTACTTGAGGTCTTGTTAATAGTGTGAATAGCACTGGAGAGTGATCGGAGGTTAAATCTAGCAGTGTTTCCGCATTGATCCGATTACGCGGAATCCTCTTGGTTACTGCTAAATCAATCAAGTCAGGCACTTTCTTTGGATCTGTGGGCCAATAAGTAGGCCTACCCGGTGAGACGCAATCCATCTTATTGAGTGGGTTTACTATTGTGTTGTATAACTGCTTGCCTTTAGGATTTACCAGGCGAGATCCCCAGTGCGTGTGTTTTGCATTATAGTCCCCTGCTGCAATGAAGCGATCTTCGAGTGTGTTAAAGAAATCGGTAAATTCCTTTTCAGAGACTGAGAAGCGTGGTGGGCAGTACAGGGCAACTAGTGTAGTGTTGCCGCAGCTGGTTTGGACGGTTATAGCAGTTGGTTGTAGGTGCTGTGTTTCGAACGAGTGTTTTATACGGCTTTTGATTAGGATACCAGTCCCGCCATGAGCTTTTCCGTCTGGATGGTTTGTTGCGTAAAAGGTGTATTTTGGTATTTGAAAATTATTTTTTCATGTTAAATGTGTTTCCGATCAGCATGACGTCGATTTCACTTGACTCTAGGAATAGTTGCAGTTAATTTTTGTGCTTGGAGAACCCGTTAGCATTCCAAAGACATAGACCATTATTTATTCTCGATAAGCTTCTGGATAAGCAGGTTTTGATTGCGCCTCAGTTCCTGCATACAGTTTTGCATGAACGTCATAAAAGCGGTCATGTTTTGATTAAGCGAGATCAATAGGGCCTCTAAACCACTTGGAGTTTGCTGGCCAAGTTCTGGTGCGCTAGGTTGCGGATTCTGTAGATGGTGGAGTGACGGGGTCTCTTTCGCGGGCTCCGTCTGTCCAGTTCGGAGTACATTAGCGAAGGATACACTAGGATTGGTTGTAGCAGGCATTTTAGATGATCTAACAGCCTTAGCGAAGAATACCTCTGGTGTAGTTTTGGAGGCGTTGAATGTGATTTTTGGTCCAGCTGGGGGTTTACGCCCGTTTAGGTGCGATTTAAGAACCTTGAAGACAGGTCATCCCCTGTAGTTGGCTGTGTGGTTCCCTCCACATTTTACTGCATAGTCTTAGTGCGACGTTGTTTCTGTACTTGGTGCGAATGCCATCTTTATGATGTTCGCCGCAGCCAACACACACTGACCTAAGATTGCAATTGTTAGAGGTGTGGTTGTATTCCTGGCAGTTTTTACACTGAGGTGGTTGGTATCTCTTATGGGGCTCCTCTACGGTGATTCTTCTGTGCAATAGGAGCTGAAGTTTGTAGATTGGATGCACTTCATTTGGCTTCGACCGCTTTGCATCTGGTTGGAGCTCGATTTTAAAGAGCGGCTGCGCGACTTTATTCCTGTTGATGATATTGTCAACGGACTTAACCGCAAACCCTTTTTCGGCCAATGCGTCTGCTATTTCTTGAGGTGGGACCGATGGCTCGATCCCCTTTAACACAACCTGGAGCCCTTTACTGCTTTTTAGTTAGTAGGTATAGAAGTTTATGTTAGCATTACGGAGGTACTTTTCGATGATGCGAAAATTGTCCTCAGTTTGGGTTTGACATTTAATTTCTTTCATGTTACCCCTGTTGAGAGGGGTTACAACAAAGTTATTTAGCCCCTACTGTTTCTGCCAGTTTGGTTTAAAGAAAGAAACTTTAAATGAAGATCCTTCTACATATGGTTAAAATCTAGCTGAAAAGCCAAAAGAAACACAGGGCAAAAAAAATATATAGAAAAATTTAAATAAACAGCACAAAGATAATTATCGATAAAAAATCAATAATTACAAATAAAATGAAGTAAGTAAGTGGTCTCGCCGACTTAGGTATACCATACACCAGTAAAGCAAATATTTTAAATTTATTAAACAAATGCATTTTCACATGCTTTTTATTACAAGCATATCTTAGCATCTCCCTCACTCAAGCATTCGAGCACCCTATCGCCCCCACTAGACAACGGCTAAATACGGCCTTATGGTAAAACGTTTATATGCATAACTTGGCTATTTTTAGTCCGAATTTGATCAAATTTGGTATTTTGCTGGATATTAGTATCAAATTTCAGTGTGCCAAATTTGATTCCACAAGGTAGAATCATACATACACAGATTTTTAACCTTTAGAATTTTAATTTTTTTTGTATTTCCTTTTTTTAATTCAATTAATTAATTTTTGATAAAATGGTTGTCTGCTCAAAAAATAACTGCATAGTTGCCACTAATGCGGTTGACTCCCATGATTATATTCTTTGTTGGCTGTGTGACAATGCGGTTCACGTTAAGTGTGCAGGTTACACAGGCAGAATCAAGGAGTCTATTGCTAAAGGCGGCGGCTTAAAATATGGATGTGATGCTTGCCGGGAGGTCGAGAATGAGATGCGCTCTTTCATGAGGCGGACTAGAGATAGTTTTGACACTTTAAGGGCAGGTTTTAATAAACTCCAAGCGGAGTTTACTGCGGTGGAGACTCAGTTCAGGAGTTTATCGCTTATGAATGAGTCTCCGAAACGTAAAAGAACCAGTCCTTGGGGTGTTTCAGTATCTGTAGATCCGCCAGCGTCTCTTATCGTTCCCGACCGGTCTCATGCACCGTCCACTCCTAATGCACAGCAGTTGATATCGTTTAAGAGCCCGGTTGTGAATGCTATTAGTAAGAAATTACCGGTATCACCTGGGAATGATCTCTTAAAATCGATGCCTATTGTAGTGTCCGATGTGTCCGGGCAATTACCCATTCCAAGGCCCCGTAAACAAGTTGACTGCTGCAGTGGGTGACTCGTCCAACGTTACTGCTACGGCTGACGCTTCGGAACCGCGGCCTCTCGTTGGCATACCACCAAAGAAACATATATTTGTTTCTAGGCTAGACCCTGTTGTCACATCTGATGATGTAATAGCCTATATTCGGAAGAAAGTTAACGTCTCGAATATTGCGGTGGAGAAGTTTAAATTTTCTTATTCTCGGGACATTTCGTCCTTTAAAATTAGTGTTTCTGCCAATATCTTCGACACTATATGTCGAGATGATTTTTGGCCGAAACATATAATAGTTAAGGAATATACTGTAAGAAAGAAACATCGGCAACCGATTCGCTTGCCAACAACAACAACTAATACCATTCCTGCCACATCAGCATCTGCTGGTGTGTCAAAAAACTAGCTTCGTCCCTTAACCTGGGTTACCAGAACGTTAGAGGACTGAAATCCAAACTTCCTAATCTCTATGTAGATAGTCTTTCTTTTGAGCATAACATTCTAGCTTTTACAGAGACGTGGCTAAAACCTGATATTGCTGATGCATCGGTGTTTTCCACAAACTTTTCCATATTCAGACGTGACCGGATTTCTCGCATAGGTGGTGGCGTTCTGATAGCTGTTGATGCTGCTTTATCATCTGAAATGATTCAATTTTCTAGTACCCAGGAGATTGAGTTTGTCGGTGTTAAAGTAAATTTTAAATCTTTTAATGCTTTCATTACTTGTTCCTATATTCCACCATTGTCAGACATGGTGGTATATTTAAATCATTTAGAGGCAATTCAGTTTGTCTCCTCTTTAGTTTCCAGTCAAGACATGCTCATAGTTGTAGGTGATTTTAATTTACCTGCTTTAGCATGGTCACTAACAGATGAATCTACCATGTTGCTGCCCTCTGTGTCACATGACTTTATTGATGGCCTTCTAGGCTTATCTTTATTCCAAGTCAATCCTGTCTTAAATTCTAATGGAAAATTGTTAGATCTTATTTTTGTATCGGATTCTTCTTATTGTGAGGTTTCTAGGATCGACCCATTTGTTTTTCCTGAAGACAAATTTCATCCTACATTAAATTTAAAAATTGATCTGCCCTTGCTTTCACCATTACTTGGTTCAAATCAGTTACCTCTAACTAGGTGCTTTCGTAAGACTGACTTTGTCAGCCTGAATGAAAACATTACTACTACCGATTGGTCTTATCTGTACAATTGTAGAGATATGAACTCAGCTATTCGCTTCTTTTATGATACTCTCATATTCATCGTGTGCATTCGAAGTAAACGGACGTATCGCGCTGTGTAATTTTCAAGTTGTACTCTGTGTGCTTATCTTGCACGAAACTATTTTCTGTTTTGGGCACTGTACAACGGTGTCTGTCAAAAGAGAAACGCAAAAACTATAAAAAAAAGTAAGTTTTGTCCAACGGACAAAGCTACCGCCCTCGCTCTGCGCGAAGTCGCAAACGAGGGGCAATAAAAGACTACCGTTTCTTGCGAGCAAACGGTTCTTGATGCTGGGCAAACGCAAATTTGAAACAACCAAACTTGCGAATTGACCAACGATGGCAGGGGACTCATCTGATCAGCTCCAGCTTAGAAATAAGCTGTCTGAGCGTGAGGAGATGAGGGAAATCAAGTACAAAACACCTGCAGAGCTGCGAGCCACCTTGGCCAAAGATTTATTTGAGTCAAGTGATAGGCTAAATTATAATGTCAACTTGATTGCAACAACAACAAGCACTATGACAACCAGTACTATGACATTTTCAACTGGAAGCAGTAAACCAAATTACTTAATGGCAAATAGCATAATTAGCAGCTCATGTTCCCTCTCTGCTACATCTTCTGCTGATGCTACAAGCATAAGTTTGATCAATAAGCAACCCCGTGTTAACGATTGCCCATTTCAGATGCCTAGAGCCCCTCCTTGTAAAAAACAAAAAAGGGGCGACAAAGCCTTAAAACTACTAGAAAAGAGTACTAGCTCAGATGCTCATAACAAACAACTACAAAAACTTTCCAGAAATTTAACTGCTACTACCTCTTCGGCTGCGCTCCGAAATAATCGTTTCGCAGAGCTGGTTGAAGAAGCTGATGCTGTGATGGATCTTGACATTGAAGATCATCTTGAGCAAGTAGAAACTGGCAGTCAAGAACCTGCTGATAATGACCAGAGGCGAAGCACATTGCCCAAGCCTCCTGCTGTATGTGTTCCACAAGTTGGAAACATGGGCAAACTTGAAGAGGCCCTAAATTCTACAGTGCCAGCCGACATGTATGACATACGTACATCCAGGTTCGGCGTCTCTCGAATATATACAAAAAACTCCGATATTTTTCGTGCTGTGGTAAATACATTAACGAAGAAAAACTGTGAATTCTGGCACCACCAGCTGAGAGAAGATGCTCCGTTCAGGCTAATCATTCGGGATATTCATCCAAATGTACCAAAAAAACTAATAGAGAGAGCTTTTACTGACCAGGGACACGCAGTCATGAACATCTACTGCTCTCGGAAACCGGATTGGCGCAACATTGAAATCAATGAAGAGGATGATGAAGATGTTAATAATGCGAAAACTAGACAAAATATGTTTTTTGTCAATTTAAAAAAGTCACCAAACGTTGCGGAGGCTCTTAAAATTACTCAAATTGGAAGGCATAGAGTAACAGTGCTAAAGGCGAAGCGCAATAGAGATCTTGTCCAATGCCTTAAATGTCAAGATTTCGGTCATACGAAAAACAACTGTTATGTAAAGGCTGTTTGTGGCATATGCTCAGGCAATCACCTAACTGGGTCCCATTTATGCGGCCTCAAAGATGGAGACAAAGCTAATTGTGCTAACTGCGGTGAGGACCACCCAGCTAGTTACAAAAAATGTCCAGTCAGGCTCGATCTAACCAAAAAGCTTAAGCCAGTTGCAAGGCTCCCGGAAAAGCATCTCGTAATCCAAACTCAACGCAAGTCGAATGCAGCTCCAAGGAGTGGCTTCTCCTATGCTGACGTGACTAGGTCTCGTGGCGAGACTTCTAGAAATGAAAATCTAACCCAAGATGGAACCAGGTTGGCAGATTTATCTGAAGATCAACCTTTCAATAGTAAATTCCGAGTATTGGAAAAAGCCATTAATGACCTCAATAGCAGAATGGATCAAATGTTCAAGCTCATACAGGAAACAATGGAGGCAAACAAAGCCTTTCGTGATCTGGTACAGAAGCTAATATCTAAATGATTAACACGAATCTCAAAATCGGATTGTGGAACGCACGAGGATTAGTCAGAAACATCGAAGAACTTCGACTTTTTCTAAGTGCAAATAACATAGATGTAATGCTGATTACAGAAACACATATGCGCCCAGGACTACGAGTATACTTACCAGGTTTTGACCAATATTATGCTAATCATCCCAGTGGAAATTCCAAAAGTGGATCTGCTGTTTTCATACGAACATATATCTCTCACGTCCAAAATGAACCTACGTTGAGTCCCACTGTTCAAGCTGCAAGCGTAAGTGTGCCGACCAATGGTGGATGCATTAAAATCTCCTCCATTTATCTGCCTCCCAATCAACCTTGGAATAAAGCTGACTTTGAGCAACTATTTCTTGGCCTGGGCGACAGGTTTATCGCAGGTGGTGATTTTAATGCAAAACACCCCTGGTGGGGTAACACAAGAACATGCAGCCGAGGAAAGCGATTACAAGAAGCCATTGCTAGTTCCACATGCCAAATTTTAGCTACTGGCGAGCCAACTTTCTTCTCATACAATACACGGCTTACACCATCCGCTCTAGATTTCTTTGTAGTAAACGGAGTTTCGTTAAACACGCTCGGGATTGAAACCAAGTATGAGCTCTCTTCGGATCACCTACCGATCATAGCAACAGTACATCACAAACCTCAAGCTACAGCCAGAAATCAAAATCTGCTCCCTCGAGGTGCATGCCTTGAAGCATTTAAAGATGAGTTGGAACGCAAAATTAACCTTAACATTGACATCAACAGCCCAGATGACATAGAAGATGCAGTCTCAATGTTCATGAGAAACATAAAATGCGCTGCTTCAAATGCTACACCACCCAATCCATGCCCACCAAGACAACGAAACGCTTCTCTCCCGGCAAGTGCTGATGCGCTCTTACGCCTGAAAAGACGAGTAAGAAAGGAATACGCGAGAACCGGTGATGATCGCTTCCATCAGATCTACACAAGATTGTCAAACCGTTTGCAAAAGGTTCTCGCGAAAATCAAACAGAGAAATATAGATGACATCTTAGAAGCTGCTGGGCCAGATGCATCCTTTAACTATACTCTTTGGAAGCTTACGAGCCGCTTTAAGCGAGTTGTTATCCCGAAAATTCCAATCAAAGATCCAGCAGGAGGATGGTGTTACTCCAGTCAGCAGAAAGCTGAAGTATTTGCAGACAGTCTAGAGGAAAGATTTAAGCCTTTTAACTTTACATCTGCAGAGACGCGAGCGGCTGTAGAGTTGAGTCAAGAAATCCCGTTTCAGATGTCTTTACCAGCAAATCCAGTGACGCTGCAAGAGGTCGAGCAACAAATTAAGAACCTCAAGGTCAAGAAGTCCCCTGGAGAGGATCAACTTGACAACAAGACCCTGAAGATTTTACCAAAAAGAGCTCTACTGTTTATAGTCTTGCTATTAAACAGTATCTTAAGGATTGGTCACTTCCCAAACTGTTGGAAGACTGCTCTAATCACCATGATCCCAAAGCCGGAAAAGCCGCACTCTGAAGTCAATGGATACAGACCAATTAGTCTGCTCTCAGCGTTGGGCAAAATGACAGAAAGGGTGATCCTCAACCGAATTATGAATTTAAAGCCTGTAACTGAAACCATTCCAAAGTGGCAGTTTGGATTTAGGCAAGGTCACGGAACCCCTGAACAGCTTCATCGTGTCGTAAATTTCGCCCTGGATGCTATGGAGCATAAAATGTACACAGTTGCCATTTTTATGGATATTCAGCAAGCTTTTGATAGGGTGTGGCATGATGGCCTCCTATCTAAAGTGAAATCTATATTAACGCCGCAGCTTTTCCAACTAGTTCGCAGTTTCCTAGAAGGTAGAAATTTCAGAGTTGTTGTTGATGGAGTCAAATCCTCAAAGCGCCCTATATGTGCAGGCGTACCGCAAGGCAGCGTTCTTGGCCCTACGCTGTATATGTTATATACAGCTGATATGCCCACCAGTACAGAAATAACCAGGTTGGGCGAGAATAATGTGCTGATAGCTACGTATGCAGACGACACTGCAGTGCTGACCAGAAGCCCAAGCATCACCTGTGCCACTGAAGCTCTACAACAATATGTGTCCAGTTTTGAAGACTGGGCTTCAAAATGGAACATAGGCGTAAACAGCAGCAAGTGTGCAACTGTTACTTTTACAACGAGACCATTGTCCTGCAGAGGCATCACAATGATGGGTTCTACAATCCAGCACAAGACGTCTTATAAATACCTGGGTGTCATTTTGGACAGGAAATTAAAGTTCAAATCCCACATTACCATGGTCAAGCAGTCTATAATGGCGAAAACAAGGAAAATGGCTTGGTTGCTCGCACCTACAAATAAATTGTCGTTGCACAACAAAGTGACAATCTACAAAGCCATACTAAGCCCCATTTGGAAATACGGAGTACAAATATACGGAATTGCAGCTACATCCAATTTAAAGAAAATAAGTGTGACGCAGTCAAAAATTCTAAGGCGTATATCCAACGTACCTTGGTATATACGAAACAAGGATATTGAAAGGGACCTGGGCGTCCCTAAGGTGGGTGATGCTATGAAGCAATATGCAGAAAAGTATCTGCAACGCCTCGGTGGTCACCTAAACAGTCTAGCCAGACGTCTCACTGCCAAACCAAGGAAGAGAAGACTGAAGCGATACCACCCAACGGATCTCCCTAATAGGTCCCATGACTAATGAAATAATCTGTCTTGTAAATTTTGTAAAAATGTAATATTGTAAATCTTGAATGTAACGTTGTTCATCGTATTTAAATATCACCTGTGATCTATTGTTTTTTCCCTTTAATGTAAAGCTAGGTTAAGTTGCCACTGAAGGTATCAGCAAACTAGTTTAAACCAAATATACAAATTTTAAAAAAAAAAAAAAAAAAAAAAAAAAAAAATATGATACTCTGAATTCACTCTTTGATATTTGTGTGCCTCTTGGTAGGCAGGAGCGGCTTAACAAACCTCCCTGGTTCTCTCGTGAGTTATCCAATTTGAAAAATGTGAAGACACGATATTATAAGAAGTTTCAAAAAACACGTCGTTCATCAGATTATGCTCTGTATACAGTCGCTCGTTCAAAATGCATGATGCTTAATACACAATGCTATAAGAATTATCTTCAGCGGTGTAAGCTTCAGTTTTCTTCTGACCCTAAACAATTTTATAATTTTGTCAATTCTAAACGTAAGACCTCTGTGCACCCATCTTATTTGTCTTTTCAAAATAAAAAAGCGAGCACTGATCAGGCAATTGCCGATATGTTTGCGAGTTTTTTCAAAACAACTTATTCCTCACGGAATATCGAGCAAGTCCGTATCCTTATCATTTAGAAAAGGCTAATTGCATTTTCAATCCAGTGTTTGATGAAAGTTCTATTCTTAGCGAACTTAAATTAGTTAAACCTGTTTATTCTCCGGGGCCAGATGGTCTTCCTGGATGTGTTCTCAGGTTCTGTGCAAACGCATTATGTAAACCCATTTTAAAATTGTTTCTATTGTCTGTCGAATCTTCCTCTTTTCCATCTATTTGGAAGGAGTCGTATATCATTCCTCTGCATAAAAATGGCAAAAAGTCCGAAGCCTCTAACTATAGGGGTATCTCAAAATTGTCCGCTATTCCGAAAGCTTTTGAGAAAATTATAACTTCTCAATTGCAACATTTTTGCAGCTCTATTATTTCGCCATCCCAACATGGGTTTGTGAAACGTAGATCTACAACCACTAACCTTTTAGAATTTACATCAATAATTATCAAGGGGTTCAAAAATGGTAAACAAACTGATGCCATATACACTGACTTCAGCAAAGCCTTTGATTCCGTAAATCATACCCTATTACTTTCTAAGCTGAGCGACATTGGGTTTCCACCCCTTTTCCTTTCTTGGGTTCGAGAATATTTAACAAATAGAAAACAGAAGGTACTTGTTAAGTCTTCTTTTTCCGATTCCATTCCTGTGACTTCTGGTGTACCTCAAGGTAGTCATCTTGGCCCTCTGCTTTTCACACTGTTCATTAACGATCTTCCATCAGTCATTGTTCATTCGCGTGTGCTTATGTATGCTGACGATGTCAAGCTTTGTCTTACTTATAAAGATATAGATTCATTTAGTCGGCTACAAGCTGATCTTAAAAACTTTCAATCCTGGTGCCAGTTTAATTTACTAAATCTTAGCACTACCAAATGTAAGGTAATGACTTTTTTTCGTAACTCTCCTCAACTGGTCACTTATTTTCTAAACAACAGTCCTTTAGAACGTCTAAATAATATGAATGATTTGGGCGTACTTATGGACCATAAGTTAAATTTTAACACCCATATTTCCACCACGGTCGCAAAGGCCATGAGTGTCCTGGGTTTCATTAAAAGATGGTCAAAAGAATTTGATGACCCCTATACAACTAAAGTTCTTTTTACTTCGCTTGTCCGTCCTATTTTAGAGTATGGATCTTGCATTTGGTCACCTCAATATGAGTCTCACCAGATTCGACTTGAATCCGTTCAAAAGCAGTTCTTGCTATTTGCTCTTCGTGGCTTAAGCTGGGATCGCAATGTCAATTTGCCTTCGTATTCTAGTAGACTTCTCTTGATTAACCTTCCTTCCCTAACTAACCGTAGAATTATGCTTGGTGTTATTTTTATGCACAAGCTCCTAATTGGTGATATCGACTCGCCTGAGTTATTAGCTCAGGTAAATCTGTCGGTACCATGTAGACGGAGTAGACATCTTTTGATTCCTTTATCCCGAAGTCGTTGTTCTTCTAACTATGCCCTGCATGAACCTTTTAGGGTCCTCTGCTCTGATTACAACCTTCTATTCCCTGTAATTGGTTCAGAGTTTTCTATTAACATGATTAAAACTTCTATCCTATCCCATTTAGTTAATAGATAGCTATAGTATTATTTAGTTATTTGTTTGTCTGTTTTTTCTATTGTTTATTTGTCCACGCGATTCGTGCCGTGCGTTATACGGCTGCACCCCTCGGTCGGTCGGGTGGGAGGTGGGCAGTCATCTGCTTGGGCTCGCGCGTAACAGGCTTTGTCCTGGTGTCGTAGGGGCCACTTGAACGTACTGCGCATAGTATCGTCAACGTCCGCTAAATGAAAATTACGAGAAATAATCGAATTTTTTAAATTTTGGGGGCGGAAAGGAGCGTGGCAAAGTCTTTATACATACAAAATGTGCGCATTTACTAAGCAAATATACATACCAAATTTGGTGTCTCTAGCGACAAAAGTTTTCGAGATAAACGTTTTTTTTAATTGCGGAGCGGAAAAGGGCGTGACAAAATCTTTATACATACAAAATGTGCGCACTTACTAAGCAAATATACATACCAAATATGGTGTCTCTAGCTATAATAGTTTTTGAGATAAACGTTTTTTTTGAATTGCGGGGGCGGAAAGGGGCGTGACAAAAATTTGAAATAAACTTGATCACTCTACATACTACATGAGCCTACATACCAAATTTGGTGGCTCTAGCTTTTATAGTCTCCGAGATCTAGGTGTTCATACGGACAGACGGACGGACAGACGGACATGGCTATATCGACTCGGCTGTTGATACTGATCAAGAATATCTATACTTTATGGGGTCGGAAAAGCTTCCTTCTGCCTGTTACATACATTTTGGCGACTTTAATATACCATTTCACCCTATGGGTGTATGGTATAACAAAGAGACAGCTAGAGTACACAGCACAAGAGAGAGTGTAAGAACAGTTATAAGACGAGCTTTGAGAGGCGGCCTTACAAGAGTGATTACGCGGGAGAGAAGCTGAGCACAAGCACAAAGCAGAGGGAACAAGAAAACCACTAGCACTGATGGTATGATGAGGGGAGCAACTGCAGAAGCAATGACGAGAGAGAACAATAATAAAAAAAATGTAATGCACCAAACACTAATGACGAAGAAGAAAAAACTGCTTAATTTGGCGAATTATGGAAATAAAACACAAGAGTGTGAAGCAAACAACACCAGCGAAAGCGAAAACAAACTAAGCACAATTGAAAATTGAGAGAAAACAATAAATATTAAAAAAAACTCAGGAGATATGCAAAAACACGACCGTCACGTCAGAGAGCAGAAGCTTTTTAAGTATGGCATATATATAAAACCAAAAGTAACAGAAATTCAAATGGACCAGAACATAGAAATATTAAAAGAAAAGTTTCAGAAAGCCTACAAGTTCATAAATAAGACAATTAAATACACCCTCAGACCATTAATAAGCACCTTGAAACTATCTTCGAGAGTTACAATGAAATAAAGAATAGCAATACAGACATATGCATTGAATCAAGTAGTAAAACCTTCACTGAGCTAATAATATACAGTTTAAATAAACAACTAACAAGTATAGCAACAAAACATATATATAAAATTCACGATACCGGTAGATTCGAATGTAGAAGTAACTTTTGAACCTCTAGTAGCAAAAGACACAGAAGAACCAGATGTAAAGAATAACCCAGAAGACATTCAAGATACATGTACAAAACCAAAGATGGCGCAAACAAAGATTGGATTTTTTAATACAGTTTCTAAGCTGATTCAGGAGTATGATGGTGGAGTAGAAACACTTCAAAGTTTCATAGATTCATTAGAATTAATCAATGAAATAAAGGCAGAACACGAAGAAACAGCTATTAAATTCATAAAAACAAAACTAAAAGGGGACGTTAGACTACTAGTAACAAATGAAAACACCATAAATGGTATAATCCAAACATTAACCGATCAGTAATAGAAGCATGAAATTTACTGAAATGAATGATGTTGTAGCTAAATTTGTAATCTACAAATATGGATAAGGATCACAGCGTGTTTTACACTAAAAGAAACAACTACACAAATAGGAACTTGTATAATAATAAAAGAAATTATAATAGTAATTACCAAAATAGAAACCCAAATGGTAATACTAACTATAACAATACTAGGAACTACAATAGCTATAGTAATAATTATAATCGAAGAAATTATAACAATAGAAATACAAAAACTAATTATCCTTCTAAAACACAACAAAATAATAATGTAGGTCTACTGCGAACGTAGAAGAAAATTCGGTAACTCTGAAAGTCCTCTGATGTAAAAAATCGAACAAATACAATATATAGTTTGAATCACAATCTTAATAGCTGCCAACAACCTGTTGCGATTGTCCATCGGCTGTCCTAACGTTACCGCGCGTTTTGAGGCAATATTGCTTAGTGGTCATAAGTTTTATTGCTAAATCTCCTCCTACTACACTTTTGTTAGCACCACTGTCTAGTAAAGCAGTGTAAATTTGTCCACATATTGATAAATCAATAAATGATAGTAAATCGTTCTCCGGGTTAATTATGGCTGATATGGTAATTTTCTTTAGCTTATGTCTATTTGTCGAAAACGTACGCAATCGTTGATTAGATCGTGAGTGCCGCACAGTATCCTTAAATAGTCCAGATCTTCGCTTTGTATACTCTTGCAAGCGCACATGATATGGTTTGAATTGTTTAGTATTAGGTAAGCCAGAGTTTTTAGTTAAGGTCACGGCTGAGTTGACTATTAATTTCTTTGGTTTATCCAAGACTACGGGCGGACATCCCCTTTACCAATCGGCGGATATCCTGCGACTGGTTTCCCGTACGCGGATTACATTTTAAACAATTTGGTTTATACACATCTACTAGCCCACACCCATATCATATCATATTGCATATTGGGCCAAAGCGGCCGCGCGTGTTATATTTGCCGACACAGCAATTGTCCAGCACTCATGGGTGGTCATGTTACTTAAGAGGCAAATGCACTTGAATGTTGCGCACATAAATATTGTAACTAATTGCTACAATATGTTTGTATTTTTTTTGTTAATATGTTTTTCCAAAACATGCTACACTTTAAATTTTTCGATAAGCAGTTTCGCTCTATTTTGTGCTATTTTTAGTTTAAATTTTATTTCTTTATTGAAGTCATCAATGTTGTAAATGGGTTCTACAGTTTCGGATGAGAATGGGACAGTTTTGGGATGTTTCGCAAAGACTAGTTCAAAAGGTGCATAACCATGTACGGTGGATGGAGTGGTGTTAAAGCAATATGTGAAGTATGCTAGATATTCATCCCAATCGTCCTTTTTAATGGATATATATATATATAGTTATGTTAAATTTTTTGCAGAGTTCTATGAGTATTGAGTTCATATATTCTGTTCCCATGTCTGTTAAAATTGTTTTAACTGAGCCGTAAATTAAAATAAATTTTTCAAATATTGCCTTTGCAACCGCTTTTGCACTAAGGCATTTACAAAAAAAATTTTTGCAGAGTTCTATGAGTATTGAGTTCATATATTCTGTTCCCAAGTCTGTTAAAATTGTTTTAACTGAGCCGCAAATTAAAATAAATTTTTCAAATATTGCCTTTGCAACAGCTTTTGCACTTTAGTTTGGTATTGGTATTAATATGAGATATTTGGACAGGTCGCAGATGATAGTAACTGGGTATTCGTTACCATTCATTGTTTTTGGTAATGGTCCAATTGTATCTATTATTATTGTGTCAAAAGTGGCTGCAGGGGTTGGTGTTATTATCAATGTAGAGTGGTTGTGTCTGGTTGTTTTGGCTAGTTTGCACTTCTCACAATTTTTGATGTATGTATATTGCAACGTCTCGAGACATGTGTTTCCAAAAAAAATCTCTTTTTATTTTTCCTAGCGTTCTTTTTACCCCGCAGTGACCTCCCTCTATTGCAGCATTATAATATTTATTAACGTATCTCTGATTTCTTCTGTATTTGTTATTACTTTTACTTGCGGTATAACTGTTATTTCTAAATTTTTTAATGTGTCTTTTCCTTTTTGTTTTAATTCATTAAGTGTAAGTGACTTAAATAGTTTTTCTGACATGTCTACCTTCAGTTTATAGATTCTTTGAGCACCGGCTTCTTTTTCAAGCCTTGTAAAGAATAGATCTAGATCTATTCTTCCATTAATGATCAAATCGCCTATGTTGAAGGAGAGTAACTTTTCTTTATTTCTGGTAATAAAACATTTGCATTTTTTGATTTTAAGTTGGGCATATTTTTTGGCTTCGGTAGGATTTATTATTTCACAAATGTACTGTTTGCTTTTTTTTTACCATCAGTTATAACTAGAAGTGTTATTATTAGGACCTATGCTCTGTATTTTATATTTGCCTGTGTATTTCTTTTCTAATTTATGTCCAGTCTCATTTTTTAAAAGTATTTCTTGTCCTTCAGTTAGTGAAACTTTTTTTGTATTCTTGGTATTTCTATTCTATTATTGTTAATGTTGTTTTCCTTATGTGTTAATTTTTTTGTTTCTGATCTTGTTGCTACTTTAAGTATTTTATTAGTTTCTATGTTTTTTATATTTTCAAATTCAATTCTGGAGAGTATTTCTGGAGTATTTTATAGTAAAATCGAACTCTTCTAAATCTAACCTTATTCTAGTATGCTTAAACGATGAGATTTTTAGAGAAAATAGATATGTTAATGGCTGATGGTCAGTTCTAATTAGGAATTTTTTTCCGTATATGTATGGTTTGAAATATTAAATTGCCCAATGTATTGCTGTTAATTCTTGCTCTATTGTTGATTTATTGCTTTCGCCTTTTGTAAATGCCTTAGATGCATGTGATATGGGTAATTGGAGTCCATCATATTCTTGGCTGAGGACGGCTCCACATGCGATCTTTCTTGCATCAGTTGTGATACAGAATTTTTTATTGAAGTTCGGATATTGGAGTATTTGTGGACTTAATAACTTGTTTTTTAAGCAGGGGCCGAATAATTATTATTTCCCAAAAATTTTTCGAAAAAATCATCTATGTAATTATTGTTACAAAAACCCTCAATCTTAATTCTTATTTTTGATTTTTAAAATAAAACTGAAGAATAACTTAGGTATTGCCGAAAGTTTGGCAATGCCACGGTAGTTAGAAATATCCGATTTGCTAGCCTTTTTAAAAAGCGGAATAATAAAAGACTTCTTCCAAATATCAGGAAAGCTACAAGTCTCACTCGATATAAAGAATAACCCAGATAAAGGCTTAGATAGGGAAATCGAACACATTTTAAGGATGCAACTAGGTATGTTATCAGGCCCGGGTACGAAGGAAGACGTCATAGATGACAAGCTAGAGATAATACAGTCTTCAGTAATACTAGAAAAAAACATACAATTTAAATGTGGAATTGAGAAGGAATAAGGTGTAGGATCCGAAGCAGTAGTAGAATATGTCGACTGAAAGAATTTAGCAAACAGATCTGCAATATCTGAATCACAATTAGCAGTCTGGTCATTAAGTCTGAAGGTGGAAGGTAGTAAATTAGAGCGTCTTTTGGAATTAACAAAGTTATAAAACCTTTTGGGGTTCTTATAAAATTCAACCTTACAGCGAACGATATAATTATTGTAGCATTGTGTATTTAAAAGACAAAATTGAGATTTGGCTACACAATAATTAGCATAGTCAAGTCGCGAACCAGTTTTTTTAAATCTTTTAAAATATCTCGATTTAATGTTAGAGAGATTAGGAGATTAGAGAGCCTAAGTGTAAACCAGACTGGCACACTTGAGACGGAAGAGACATTCACATAAGAAACGCATTTATCAATTAGAGAATTAAGAGCAGAGTAGAAAAAACTCACTGCACAATCTATATCACAGCACTCAAATAGAAATGACCAATCAAAAGAGAAAATAAGGCTGTTAAGAAGATTGAAATTTGTTTTACGAAAACATCTACGACGAGAATTTGAGATGTTATTAAATGAATTATTAAGGGAATTGTAAGAAATAGTAACTTTAATGATAGGGTGATAAGGATCTTCAGACTTCACTAGGGGCTGTGTTTGTGATACAGCACTAACAGTGGGATCCGAGACAAAAACAAGATCAAGGATTCTCTTAGAAGAGTTAAGAAAAGAATTCAATTGATATAGCGGACATTCAAGTAGGCTATCAAGAAAAACATGTTGAGATGAAGGAATTAAGAAAGATAGATTATCATTAACAAGCCAAGAAACATTAGGCAAGTTAAAATCGCCTAAAACTATAAGAAAATCACGATCTTTAAGACGACTAAAAATAGATCGCAAAGCATCAGCATGGTGCATGTAGATCATGATATCAGAAGCTGGAGGAATATATGAACAAGAGATATATAAGCTAAAGTTAGAACATGTAACTTCAACGCAAATAAACTCAACACCTAAGGGGAGATCAATCGGCATAACACTTGAACACAGATTCGAGTTGACATCAATGAGTACTCCACCGCCACGACGACCAACACGATCAAGTCTATAAGAAATAAAGTTATTAGAAAGAATTTCATTATCCACAACAGAGGATTTAAGCCAAGTTTCAGAGAATGCTAATATGTCAGCCGAAAAGGTTTGGCTATCACAGAATAGTTTCGAGAGCTTGGTAAGAAGTCCTCTTACATTTTGATAATGAATGCAAAGACTAGATGTTATTAGTTTTTTGGAGCAGAAGAAACATTAGGAAGATGGACAGGCAAAGGACGGCAGCGCCTATTGGCCGCAAACTCGTGTACAACTAGGCCCTCTGGCCAAGGGTCAACCATAGCTGAGAAATACTCATTTGGTACTGTAATTTTTAACGAGGAGATTTCGCGACGCCTAGAAAACTTAAACTTTTGAATTAAAACCTTAGCAGGGCATATATTACTAATGTTAGCTGCTACAGACGACTCAGAAGTTTCTGGAGCAAGCCTAGAAATAAAAATTTGTTTACGATGAGGCACTACAGTTAGTGGAGGCGGAGTAGCATTGGGATCCGCAAGTGATTGAGAGCCAGCATGATCCTGTAATTGATCAGAGTTCCCATGAGGGATAGATTGAGGTACACCAGGGCTTGTACTGGGTACTTCAATCTGGAAAGAAGAGCATAAAGAGAGACAAGAAGATGGTGTAGGCGAAAGTAAAATGGGAGAAGATGTAATGGAGAGTGCGGGCGACTGCATATGAAGCAACTCAAGGGTACACATCTTGGGCAATTCCTTAGAAGGTGGACAAAACTTGAATTGCGACAGTAAATGTATGCTAGAGTCACACTCGTTAGACAGCTGTTTGGCTATTTTATTTAAAGAAAGAAACTTTAAACGAAGATCCCTGTACATTCGGCTAAAATCAAGCTTCTGGCTGGCACAAGATGGGCAAGTCCAGCGCATTAAGCCAAGCTCAGGCTTAAACACAGACAAACCAGAAAATTTGTCGTAGTCGCGGCCGTTGAGGCCAGCACATTTTAAGTGAATAAGATTATCGCAGAGCCAACAAGATATTGCTCTATACTGATCGTCCAAACGATCAGAATGCTTGCAAGTAGGTAGACAACAAGCCATTGAAAAGCCAAATAAAATACAGGGCAATAAAAAATATATAGAAAAATTTAAATAAACAGCACAAAGATAATATCGATAAAAAATCAATAATTACAAATAAATCAAAGAGACAGCTAGAGTACACAGCACAAGGGAGAGTGCAAGAACAGTTATAAGACGAGCTTTGAGAGGCGGCCTTTCAAAAGTGATTTCGGGGAAGAGAAGCTGAGTACAAGCACAAAGAAGAGAGAATAACAAAAACAAAAAAAAAAAAAAAAAACACAAGCACTGATGGTGTGATCGGGGCGATGAGGAGCAACTGCAGAACAATGACGAGGGGAAAAAAAAAAAACAGAAACAGAAAAAATAAAAAGCATCAAACACTAATAACGAAGAAAACTGATTATTTTGGCAAATTATACAAATATACAAGGACGTACAGGCCCTTAAAATTTTCCTTTCAAATTTGCGAATTCTTTCCATATAGGAAGGATATACATACATTCCACCATATAGAGCAGCCATAGGTTAAAATAGGCCCGATCAAGGCTTGGTACATAATTATTTTGACTCTACTATATAGAAGGTTAGACGAGAACATTCTTTTGTATAAATAAAACACTTTATTAGTTTTTTTGATTTGCTCATTCACGTGTCTATCGAAATAAAGAAATCTATCCAGTTTATTCCCAAGGTACTTTATTTCGGTGCATGTTGGGATAAAGTTGAAACCTTCGTAGTGGACTATTTAAATATTGTGGTTACATTTTTTAATGAGGGTCTGAATAAAATGCACTTTCACTTAGAATAGTTAATCTTTGGCTTAAAATAGTGTAGGCGCATACCCTGCTCTAAGTCATTATTCACAGAAAACTCTTTATCACTTAGGACCTGGTTGATGTGAACCTTTAATTTCTAATTTCTTAACATATTGTCTATTAAAATCGTTATATGAAGAGGAAAACTGAAAAAAAAACATACTTATACTTATGTTAGAAAGCAAACTAATGGGTTTAATTAGTTTATACGTTTTCCATTGATTTGAGAAATATGAGTTGTTTAATATATTATTAAATAATGTACAAAACTCAAGTTGAACTTCTTTTGATAAATAATTTAGAACTATATAAGGAATCCCGTCTAAACCCGAAGATATTTTACCGCGCAGCTTACCAAAGATAATATCCAGCTCGTTAGCCTCAATAAAATTAGAATCCGTTTGATCCGCTATAAGATTATCCGCTATTTTTAAAGGACTGAAAGAAATTATCGTCGATTTGGCATTTACATAAGAAGTTTTTATTTCTAAAAACTCTCTGTACGCCGCAATGTTCCTATCCTATATCTTTTTCATTTGTGATAAGCTAATTGTTTTGGGCATCTATATAATAAATCGATACGAAGCTACATTTTCAACTAAGAAATTCCTCAACAGATCTAAACTTTAATCATTTCTGGTTACAAAGTGTCACAACGGGCAACACAAAGACTAATAAAGGAGAAGCGACCTTTCACCTCGCACCGCTCTTCTTCTGCGATGGAAGTAAGATTTACTTGCCTCCCCCAATCAGTCGACGAAGAAAGCTTAAACTAAAACCGGAGGGACTGGCCTAACTTCCACCGCGTCAAAGCTTGTATACCCTTGCAAGTTAATTGTTACGCTTTCCTTATCTATAGCCGTCGAAATGGAAAAACGTGATATCTAAAAAGTCTAATGTTTGCGAAAGAACGGCCTACAATCTTAACATAGGAAATAACGAAGTTATTAATCAAAGTCACTGTTTACAACCGATCGTTCCTATGGGAGCTATAAGATATAGTCACCCGATCTTGATCAAATTTGACACAGTCGTTTATAGGTGTAATAAACTCACCGATACTTATGTATCTATGTGATGTAGTGGAGTTGTCCGATCCGGCTAAATCTGACTGTTGTGGAATTGGCTGTGGTTTTACTATTTATTTTTTATTTTTAGAAAGTTTTATAGAAAAAACTGAGTTTAACAAGAAAGAAAAAGTGCGGGTATTCGGGGCAGATTCTCGTGCTGGATTAACTATTTACAGGAGAACTCCTCGTCACTCTCCGCAGTATGACCGCATTCCGTTTTGGGAAAAAATCCTACCCCTCACTCTCTGCTGTTCACCCTGTGGCGTGAACATACCGCAAGTTGCAATTGCCACGCTGGACATGTCTAAGGATGGAGGATGGCAGCGTTCTGGATCGCCAAGACACGGGTGGATATGGACGGGGAAATTTGAATGCAGATGGAGTAGGCGGCACGATGACTGATGACCCCTGGATAGAAGTCCGAATGAAAGGCGGGTGCCTTTCGGGTCTTTGCTCTTTGGGTTGGATGTACGCGACTGAGCTGTCGATGTGCAAGAGCGTGTGGTGTTGCCACAACGATGGCACCCTGCTGTGCTCCTGCAGGAACCATTGGAATGCTCATGAGCCAAACAGTTCGGCCAGTATGCGTTGCTCAAGACTACCCGTAACCTGTCTTCAGCTCGTAGTCTTCGAAACTGTCGGCACTGACGGTACGCGTGTGCCCCTTGACAAACGCGGCACCTGAAGCAATTGGAACTGCGTTCTACATCGGACGGTGCTGCTGTTCTTAGAGACATATTCTACTGGAGGAGGTGGACTGAGAACGTCTGGATTTTCCAATAACGGATCCACAGAGAACCCATCCGAACATCGTCTCGATCCCCACGAAAGAATCACCAACATTCTTGATGATTCGTTCCCCAAGGATAGTGGGAAAGAGCTCGACTCCAAGCACCAAATCCACAGGAGCCCTTTAGTGAAATTGCGGATCAGCGAGCGGAAGGTCAAGCGCATCCTGCTTAACCTTATTCGCTTATGCTGTGCATTGTAGTTGTTGAGAATATAAATATATCCCTTTGTGCGTCTCAAATCATGCCGAGAATCGTTTGAGATAATTCTTATTTTTCGCCTAGTCGAATCCGTGTTAACGGACCACGAAGATAGTCGGATATTTCTTGTGAGACATCATGATTATTACAAATAAAATTTCGAATTTAAAAATGTCACGCTGCGTGTATTTGAATTACTGCATGAATTATCTCAACAGCTTCGCGAATTGTTGCCTTTGAATCCAGATAGTCGTCGACGTAATGGTTTTCAATGATGGCTTGAGCTGCTTCTGGTGCCTCACCTTTGTGTATCGCCTCATTGTGTTTTTTTACAAACTGTGGTATAAATCGTGAGGAGGTTGCTTCGAATATTATTGACGTCATATGGTAGACTGTTGGTGGTATTTGGGTATGCATATTTCTCGATAAAGAGCATTGTGAGACTGCATCTTCTTGTGCAATTTTTACTTGGTTGAACATTTCCTTAATATCTGCAGTAAAGGCTTTTGTGTTTAATCTAAATCTTATAAGCACGCCTATGATTGATGAGAGCCAATCCGGCCCAGTTAGTAGATTTTCATTCAAGAAAGTGCCATTACAAATGGCTGCTGAGTCGAACACTACTCGAACTTTTCCCGGTTTCTAGGGATTAATTACTGCAAAATGTGGCAGGAACCACAGTTTTGGGGACTTTACGAAGTTGACATTAGTGACCATAACCATTCTTCAGTAGCTTCTCCGCTTCATTTTGGTATGCAAGCGCTAGTTGACGATTTCTGTTCAGCTTTCGTTCTAAGCATTTTAGTCTTTGTTCTGCCATTTGGCGACTATCGGGGAGTTTCACCATGTCGCCCGGGTTCCAGGGTAAGTTTACTGATATTGTCTATTTACTTTTATAAATGTTGTAGGCCCAGTGTCCAAAGCATAAGAAACAGAAACATATTGCAACCACTGTTTAAGCATCGTTATAACTATTGATGTAGATTCCTCTCTCTCTGAATTCACAAAACATCTCTCGCTCTGCCTTGCAAGCAAAGATGCTTTCTTTATTGCCGAATATCTAACTCTCTAACTACTCTGTCTGCTAGCAGAGAGTTAGTTCGTAAGCATTATTGAAAGCAAACATATCGAATAAATAAATAAACGAACTATTTATAAGTGTTCTTTATACTACCATAATATCAGAAGTGGTTCAAAATCCATAAAATGTCAGAAGTTTGCATATCGCAGCCGTCATGCAAGAGCGAGACAGCAATAGACGCGTCGATGCCATGCAAAAGCGAGATTGCAGTAGATGCGACGAAAATGAGACTAGCGACGAACATGCTTCAAAAGTAGACGAAGGAAACGGCGAAGAGAGTTCGGAGCGCGAGCGTGTATCAGAGATGGCAACAGCAATTGACCAGCAGAATAATGTGACCAGAGTAGCTGGGCAGAAAATAAATAATTGGACTTATGCTGGCTACCAGATGGATAACAAAATGCTGCTGGAATGTAATATAATAATACGGAATACAATTGAATAATTTGTCTGCATTGCGTGAACACAACGAAAATCAACGTCACTTACTTTGCATTGGAAAACTTAAGGGCAATGCACTACAATGGCTACACGCAAGCCCAAAACGTATATTGGAGTCATTAGACAAATTGTTGGATGAGTTGGTGATGGCGTTTGGGTCCAAGAAATCGAAAGCAGAGTTGCGAAGTGCTTTTGAGGCTTGTGTCTGGAGAGATACCGAGCGATCTCAGAGTATTTTGAGAATTAGTTGAAGCCAACCCAATACGTCAATGAGGACGACGAGCTACTGGATTTCATCATAGAGGGAATTCCATTAGAGAGTATGCGTATATAAGCGCGTGTACAATGTTTTGACAATCCAAAGCGATTGTTAAGAGCATTTGCGGAGATCCGGCTGCCAATTAGAAAGTTCGTCGAGAGGCATAACAGGGTACCCAAGGACTCAAAGTGCCATAATTGTAATTCGAGAAATCATTGGGCGAAGGATTGCCTAAAACTCTTTCGTGCTCGTGGATATTGTTATGGGTGTGGTGCCAAGGAGCACCTCATAGAGCAGTGCCCGCAAATAAAGAAGCCAAAGGACGAAGTACACAATTATGTAAGATATATTAAATAATTGTAACGTGTTTCGCCTTTGTGGAACAAAATAACGCCACCCGTGGCCGAGCGGTTGGTTTACGGTTGGGCGTTTGATCGTCAGGCCTCAGATATTTCGGCAGAATCGCAATGAAAACAGAGATGATTCGTTTCTTTCGGTTATTCAATTCCTTTATTTTTTCTCTCTTGGCGGCACCGAAAACTTTCCTCTCTCCCTCCCTCCTTCCCTTCTTTTTTTCTTGTTAAGTTGGCCGCGCTCGCTCAAAAAGAACTTTTTCTCCTTGTGGCGCCGTTTTTAGTGTGCCCAGCCGTAGAAAATGGGACCGCTACTTAATGGGGACAGTTTGCCTACTACCCGAGTTGCCACCCAGGCCGTCTACGTTACATTACCCCCTCCTTAGACTCGAGGCTACTGCCCGTCTGACTGTGGATGCAGCGGCGTGGTACGTGTCTTTTCGACAGTCATCAACCGCATACAGGCTTGGAAGACCCCAGCTTCGAAGTTGCGTCCTTGATCAGAGTGTAAGACGAATGGAACGCCGAATCGACAGAAGACTTCTTGTACCAATGCTCGAGCTACAGTTTCGGCTGTTTGGTCCGGTATGGCTGCACATTCCGGCCACTTGGTAAAATAATCCATAACGACCGCGACGTATCGGTTCCCACGAGGCGTAGTTGGTAGAGGGCCTAGAATGTCAATCGCTAGACGATCGAAAGGGGCTCCCATCAGTGTTTTTTTACAAACTGTGGTATAAATCGTGAGGAGGTTGCTTCGAATATCATTGACGTCATATGGTAGACTGTTGGTGGTATTTGGGTATGCATATTTCTCGATAAAGAGCATTGTGAGACTGCATCTTCTTGTGCAATTTTTACTTGGTTGAACATTTCCTTAATATCTGCAGTAAAGGCTTTTGTGTTTAATCTAAATCTTATAAGCACGCCTATGATTGATGAGAGCCAATCCGGCCCAGTTAGTAGATTTTCATTCAAGAAAGTGCCATTACAAATGGCTGCTGAGTCGAACACTACTCGAACTTTTCCCGGTTTCTAGGGATTAATTACTGCAAAATGTGGCAGGAACCACAGTTTTGGGGACTTTACGAAGTTGACATTAGTGACCATAACCATTCTTCAGTAGCTTCTCCGCTTCATTTTGGTATGCAAGCGCTAGTTGACGATTTCTGTTCAGCTTTCGTTCTAAGCATTTTAGTCTTTGTTCTGCCATTTGGCGACTATCGGGGAGTTTCACCATGTCGCCCGGGTTCCAGGGTAAGTTTACTGATATTGTCTATTTACTTTTATAAATGTTGTAGGCCCAGTGTCCAAAGCATAAGAAACAGAAACATATTGCAACCACTGTTTAAGCATCGTTATAACTATTGATGTAGATTCCTCTCTCTCTGAATTCACAAAACATCTCTCGCTCTGCCTTGCAAGCAAAGATGCTTTCTTTATTGCCGAATATCTAACTCTCTAACTACTCTGTCTGCTAGCAGAGAGTTAGTTCGTAAGCATTATTGAAAGCAAACATATCGAATAAATAAATAAACGAACTATTTATAAGTGTTCTTTATACTACCATAATATCAGAAGTGGTTCAAAATCCATAAAACGTCAGAAGTTTGCATATCGCAGCCGTCATGCAAGAGCGAGACAGCAATAGACGCGTCGATGCCATGCAAAAGCGAGATTGCAGTAGATGCGACGAAAATGAGACTAGCGACGAACATGCTTCAAAAGTAGACGAAGGAAACGGCGAAGAGAGTTCGGAGCGCGAGCGTGTATCAGAGATGGCAACAGCAATTGACCAGCAGAATAATGTGACCAGAGTAGCTGGGCAGAAAATAAATAATTGGACTTATGCTGGCTACCAGATGGATAACAAAATGCTGCTGGAATGTAATATAATAATACGGAATACAATTGAATAATTTGTCTGCATTGCGTGAACACAACGAAAATCAACGTCACTTACTTTGCATTGGAAAACTTAAGGGCAATGCACTACAATGGCTACACGCAAGCCCAAAACGTATATTGGAGTCATTAGACAAATTGTTGGATGAGTTGGTGATGGCGTTTGGGTCCAAGAAATCGAAAGCAGAGTTGCGAAGTGCTTTTGAGGCTTGTGTCTGGAGAGATACCGAGCGATCTCAGAGTATTTTGAGAATTAGTTGAAGCCAACCCAATACGTCAATGAGGACGACGAGCTACTGGATTTCATCATAGAGGGAATTCCATTAGAGAGTATGCGTATATAAGCGCGTGTACAATGTTTTGACAATCCAAAGCGATTGTTAAGAGCATTTGCGGAGATCCGGCTGCCAATTAGAAAGTTCGTCGAGAGGCATAACAGGGTACCCAAGGACTCAAAGTGCCATAATTGTAATTCGAGAAATCATTGGGCGAAGGATTGCCTAAAACTCTTTCGTGCTCGTGGATATTGTTATGGGTGTGGTGCCAAGGAGCACCTCATAGAGCAGTGCCCGCAAATAAAGAAGCCAAAGGACGAAGTACACAATTATGTAAGATATATTAAATAATTGTAACGTGTTTCGCCTTTGTGGAACAAAATAACGCCACCCGTGGCCGAGCGGTTGGTTTACGGTTGGGCGTTTGATCGTCAGGCCTCAGATATTTCGGCAGAATCGCAATGAAAACAGAGATGATTCGTTTCTTTCGGTTATTCAATTCCTTTATTTTTTCTCTCTTGGCGGCACCGAAAACTTTCCTCTCTCCCTCCCTCCTTCCCTTCTTTTTTTCTTGTTAAGTTGGCCGCGCTTCTCCTTGTGGCGCCGTTTTTAGTGTGCCCAGCCGTAGAAAATGGGACCGCTACTTAATGGGGACAGTTTGCCTACTACCCGAGTTGCCACCCAGGCCGTCTACGTTACATTACCCCCTCCTTAGACTCGAGGCTACTGCCCGTCTGACTGTGGATGCAGCGGCGTGGTACGTGTCTTTTCGACAGTCATCAACCGCATACAGGCTTGGAAGACCCCAGCTTCGAAGTTGCGTCCTTGATCAGAGTGTAAGACGAATGGAACGCCGAATCGACAGAAGACTTCTTGTACCAATGCTCGAGCTACAGTTTCGGCTGTTTGGTCCGGTATGGCTGCACATTCCGGCCACTTGGTAAAATAATCCATAACGACCGCGACGTATCGGTTCCCACGAGGCGTAGTTGGTAGAGGGCCTAGAATGTCAATCGCTAGACGATCGAAAGGGGCTCCCATCAGTGTTTTTTTACAAACTGTGGTATAAATCGTGAGGAGGTTGCTTCGAATATCATTGACGTCATATGGTAGACTGTTGGTGGTATTTGGGTATGCATATTTCTCGATAAAGAGCATTGTGAGACTGCATCTTCTTGTGCAATTTTTACTTGGTTGAACATTTCCTTAATATCTGCAGTAAAGGCTTTTGTGTTTAATCTAAATCTTATAAGCACGCCTATGATTGATGAGAGCCAATCCGGCCCAGTTAGTAGATTTTCATTCAAGAAAGTGCCATTACAAATGGCTGCTGAGTCGAACACTACTCGAACTTTTCCCGGTTTCTAGGGATTAATTACTGCAAAATGTGGCAGGAACCACAGTTTTGGGGACTTTACGAAGTTGACATTAGTGACCATAACCATTCTTCAGTAGCTTCTCCGCTTCATTTTGGTATGCAAGCGCTAGTTGACGATTTCTGTTCAGCTTTCGTTCTAAGCATTTTAGTCTTTGTTCTGCCATTTGGCGACTATCGGGGAGTTTCACCATGTCGCCCGGGTTCCAGGGTAAGTTTACTGATATTGTCTATTTACTTTTATAAATGTTGTAGGCCCAGTATCCAAAGCATAAGAAACAGAAACATATTGCAACCACTGTTTAAGCATCGTTATAACTATTGATGTAGATTCCTCTCTCTCTGAATTCACAAAACATCTCTCGCTCTGCCTTGCAAGCAAAGATGCTTTCTTTATTGCCGAATATCTAACTCTCTAACTACTCTGTCTGCTAGCAGAGAGTTAGTTCGTAAGCATTATTGAAAGCAAACATATCGAATAAATAAATAAACGAACTATTTATAAGTGTTCTTTATACTACCATAATATCAGAAGTGGTTCAAAATCCATAAAATGTCAGAAGTTTGCATATCGCAGCCGTCATGCAAGAGCGAGACAGCAATAGACGCGTCGATGCCATGCAAAAGCGAGATTGCAGTAGATGCGACGAAAATGAGACTAGCGACGAACATGCTTCAAAAGTAGACGAAGGAAACGGCGAAGAGAGTTCGGAGCGCGAGCGTGTATCAGAGATGGCAACAGCAATTGACCAGCAGAATAATGTGACCAGAGTAGCTGGGCAGAAAATAAATAATTGGACTTATGCTGGCTACCAGATGGATAACAAAATGCTGCTGGAATGTAATATAATAATACGGAATACAATTGAATAATTTGTCTGCATTGCGTGAACACAACGAAAATCAACGTCACTTACTTTGCATTGGAAAACTTAAGGGCAATGCACTACAATGGCTACACGCAAGCCCAAAACGTATATTGGAGTCATTAGACAAATTGTTGGATGAGTTGGTGATGGCGTTTGGGTCCAAGAAATCGAAAGCAGAGTTGCGAAGTGCTTTTGAGGCTTGTGTCTGGAGAGATACCGAGCGATCTCAGAGTATTTTGAGAATTAGTTGAAGCCAACCCAATACGTCAATGAGGACGACGAGCTACTGGATTTCATCATAGAGGGAATTCCATTAGAGAGTATGCGTATATAAGCGCGTGTACAATGTTTTGACAATCCAAAGCGATTGTTTTAGAGCATTTGCGGAGATCCGGCTGCCAATTAGAAAGTTCGTCGAGAGGCATAACAGGGTACCCAAGGACTCAAAGTGCCATAATTGTAATTCGAGAAATCATTGGGCGAAGGATTGCCTAAAACTCTTTCGTGCTCGTGGATATTGTTATGGGTGTGGTGCCAAGGAGCACCTCATAGAGCAGTGCCCGCAAATAAAGAAGCCAAAGGACGAAGTACACAATTATGTAAGATATATTAAATAATTGTAACGTGTTTCGCCTTTGTGGAACAAAATAACGCCACCCGTGGCCGAGCGGTTGGTTTACGGTTGGGCGTTTGATCGTCAGGCCTCAGATATTTCGGCAGAATCGCAATGAAAACAGAGATGATTCGTTTCTTTCGGTTATTCAATTCCTTTATTTTTTCTCTCTTGGCGGCACCGAAAACTTTCCTCTCTCCCTCCCTCCTTCCCTTCTTTTTTTCTTGTTAAGTTGGCCGCGCTCGCTCAAAAGAACTTTTTCTCCTTGTGGCGCCGTTTTTAGTGTGCCCAGCCGTAGAAAATGGGACCGCTACTTAATGGGGACAGTTTGCCTACTACCCGAGTTGCCACCCAGGCCGTCTACGTTACATTACCCCCTCCTTAGACTCGAGGCTACTGCCCGTCTGACTGTGGATGCAGCGGCGTGGTACGTGTCTTTTCGACAGTCATCAACCGCATACAGGCTTGGAAGACCCCAGCTTCGAAGTTGCGTCCTTGATCAGAGTGTAAGACGAATGGAACGCCGAATCGACAGAAGACTTCTTGTACCAATGCTCGAGCTACAGTTTCGGCTGTTTGGTCCGGTATGGCTGCACATTCCGGCCACTTGGTAAAATAATCCATAACGACGTATCGGTTCCCACGAGGCGTAGTTGGTAGAGGGCCTAGAATGTCAATCGCTAGACGATCGAAAGGGGCTCCCATCAGGCTTGGTTGCAGGCGACCGACGGTTCTTCGAGGGTGCGTGCGTTGCAGATGGTGTAGCGTGCGCACCAGAGGGTTATATCGGCACTTTGGCCGATCCAGTAAAATCATTTCTCTCGCTCCACAATGTAGTTTTAGGCGGTCGTTCGGACTTGTTCATCCAATCGCGCACCGAGGGCCTCGTCGGCCTGTTGCTCCTTACACAGGTCAGGTACCAGGACTTGGGTAAACAACACGGCGACTCCATTTTTCCGTTCGACTCTTTCGCATGTGGGACAGTCGCTACAAGGTCGGCGAGAGAGGCTGTCAGCGTTACCATGTTGTGTACCACTTGCAGACGTTCTATCCAACGTGCCATCTGCCCTTCTGGTTCTTTGAAGTTGTACAGCCACTGTAAAGATGCATGGTCAGTCCGTACGAGAAACGGACGCCCATACAAATAATCATGAAAGTGTTTAGTGGCACGGACTACGGCGAGGAGCTCTCGACGTGTTACGCAATAGTTACGCTCTACTGGTTGGAAACACTTACTATAATACTCGATTACTCGTTCTTGTCCATCTTGTAATTGACGGAGCGCCGCTCCCGCGCCGGAATTCGAGGCGTCCGTATCTAGAATAAATTGACCGGTGTAATTAGGAAACGCCAAGACGGGGGCTGTCGGTGTGTCAAAGGAGTGACTGCAGTGAGTGTCCCATTCAAAGCGTCAAAGTTTCTCAGTCAGCTGGTGGAGCGGTCGAGCGATAGTAGCGAAGTTGGAGATAAACTTGCGGTAGTACGAGCAAAGTCGCAAAAACGATCGCACTTCCCTGGTGTTTCGAGGTGTAGGCCAGCTCAGCACTTTACGATCAGCACGATATGGCCTAGGTAACTAACTTGTTTCTTAAAAAAGCTGCACTTTTTCGGACTTAGTTTAAGACCAGCTCCTGCCAGTCGTTTAAACACGTCCTGCTGGTGTATGAGGTGATCCTCGGTTGTGCGAGAGTAAACAATCACGTCATCGAGATACACTAACGCGAACTTCCACATCACCCCAGACAGAAGATTGTCCATCAAACGTTCGAACGTGGCGAGGGCGTTGCAAAGCCCAAATGGCATCACATTGAACTCGAACAGTCCAGCATCGCAAGTGAAAGCTGTCTTTGGTCGGGAAGGCTCGTCCATCCGCACCTGCCAGTATCCGCTTTGTAAGTCCATCGTCGAAAACCACTGGGAGCCGTACAACGTTGATAGGATGTCGTCCATTTTGGGCAGCGGATATTAGTCCTTGACGGTTATCTCGTTCAGGCGCCTATAATCCACACAAAATCGTGTCGCTCTATCTCTCTTCTTGACTAGCACCACCGAAGACGACCACGGACTGACGGACGAATTATGCCTCTGTTCTAAATGTCAGCAACCAGTTGCTGCACCTCAGTTTTGCGCGCAACAGGTATTCTTCGGGCCATTTGTTTAATAGGGCGTTCCGACCCAGTATCGATGTGGTGAGAGGCTAAATTGGTTTGACCTGTCTCGTCATCGTTTCGGGCAAAAATAGGTCGATAGCGATTCAATAGTTCCTTTAGCATTAGTTGTTTTGTAGGCGGCAGGTCCACTTCCTCGAATCGGTCCCAATCGACAGAATCTGAGCTCGCATCTTCGCATCTGTCCGGTAATACCACTTCTACGCTTTCTTAGTCGCCCAAAACTAGTGTGGGTGGCAGCGTTCTCTCGTGTGCGCTTAGATTCGATATCCTGGCAGAAAATTGGCCAGCCACTGGTTGGACGACGCCGGTGCTCAGGACGATATCGTCCGGCAGCTCTGTGTAACCGTCTTCCTTCAGTAAGCTTGGTAACGCCGGCTTAGTCGTCGCACATTGCAATCTGACATGCGTATCGGAGCGTAGCGCCAAACAGACGGGAGTAATCAAGTATATTGGATTTCGTGGCGCTCCGGAGGCGCGGAGCAAGGGCATGGTACCCCAGTGGAATCTTATGTATATCTTATCAAAGTTGATCACGACCTTGTGTTCTAGCCAAAAATCAGTACCCAACAGTGTAGGCGTAGAATCATTCACCAGGACAAATCGATGAATCAGGGGCTTGCGCAGCACTTGCAAGTTTACCATCGTTTCTTCAGTGGAGGTGAGCGTTGACGACGCCATACCATGCATGGTTACCTGGCAGGGTGAGGTTCGTATTGGCTGCTGTACATCTCGCCAATTCAATACCGAGACTGCCGCGCCGGTATCCACCACTAGTGGCAATGGCCTCTGCTGAAAGAAAACAATACAATGTAAGCTGTCCTTAGCATTTTGTCCTAGCATTTGGTACGGGTGAATACGTAGCTTGGATGGGGTTCCCCGTCCCACGTCGGCCATTTAAAATAGCAGTCTCTTTCCTGTTTACTTCGGAAGGGCATTGGGCGCATATATTTGTTGGGACGGCGGCCGGAGGTTCACGAAACAATCGCGCCAATACGGTTTCTTCATTCAAGCCAGTGTTCTCGCTTCCAACCGAGGGCTCTGTCCATAGTGACTCTTGCAACGGCGTGGTTGGATGCCTGCTGCTCTGGTCCGTGGATGGCTCCAATGTGGTAGAAACGGAATGCTCAAATATGGCAGACCGCTCAACTCCATTAACGGTGGAAACGTTAGAATGGCAAACGTTCCTGGTACTGGTGGCCGAATTTTGGGTCTCTGGACGATCGATAGGGGCCAGATTATTTTCCACTGGCGAATGCGGTTCCGCGCTTTCACCCTCAACGAGCGTCTCAGTTCGTGATGCCTGGGGACTCAGCGTCAGTTGGCGACTGATGCGTTGTGCACTGAATTGAGCCTGAGGGCTGCCGGTGCATTCACTGGTGCTAGAGCTAGAGTTGCTGTATCGTTGGGTTGGGGCGTTGTCTACTATTGCCAATGTCCGCCCCGCGACATTGGCATGCTGCTGTTTTCCGAAGGGTGAATTGCTGTTAGCGGTGCCTCTTTCGTGAGCCGGCCGCGACCTCGTCTTCGCCGGCGACGTCCTGATGTATGGATGTCTCCACTCTCGACCACCTGACTGTGCAGAACCGGCTTACCGTGTGTGCGTCCAATCTGGGCTTGCACTCGCATCGCTACGTCCAATGCCTCTTGTAGCTGAATCGGTCGAGTAGAAATTACAAATCCCTGTAGCGGAGTTTCGCGCATGCCGTCAATAAATTGTTGCACCAGAATCTGGTCATACATATGTCCGGGCATTCCACTAAAAGCGCATTGGGCCAAGCGTTCCAATTTCAATGCGAAATCAGGCAATGATTCCCTGGGTCCTTGTATGCGATGACGCAACAGTTGATAGCTCGACCGGCAATCTAGCATGAATCGTTGACGCATGGCGGCACACAGTGCTGAGTAGGTAAGTGTAGGTTGTGTAGGCAAGGTGCCATAAAATGTTGAGGCGCGACCGCCAACACCACTGCCAAACATTTCTCATCCTCTGCCCACTGATAGTAATTTGCCACCTTGTCTACCAGTCGCTCAAATTCGCCCCAAGATCCAGTTTCATCGAACAACGGCAACAAACATGGGTTAAATGGCGGGACCGGGGGTGATCGCGTCCACGCCGATCCGTAGGTGGTAGAAGCCGCCCGTGGCAGCGCGTCCTGCCTTGGTTGGGGTAACCCGCCCCACGTGGTGTGTTCCGGCGGCGAAACGGGCCCTGGCGCCGCCGTGGGCTGTGCGCTTATAAAGGACCGTTGTAAGGCTTCGCACATTCGGTCGATCTTTTTAGTCACCGCCTCCACTGTTTGTGCTATAGCAATAATAGAACTGCCGCTGTCCTCTTCCATTCTGCTGTTCCGAGCCTGCGTCGATTTCTTAGGCATTTTACACGTGGTGAGGTTCTTCGCAGTAACCGAACATAACCCCACACCTGACACCAATGTAACGTATTTCGCCTTTGTGGAACAAAATAACGCCACCCGTGGCCGAGCGGTTGGTTTACGGTTGGGCGTTCGATCGTCAGGCCTCAGATATTTCGGCAGAATCGCAAAGAAAACAGAGATGATTCGTTTCTTTCGGTTATTCAATTCCTTTATTTTTTCTCTCTTGGCGGCACCGAAAGCTTTCCAGCCCTTCTCTCTCTCCCTCCCTCCTTCCCTTCTTTCTTTCTTGTTAAGTTGGCCGCGCTCGCTCAAAAAGAACTTTTTCTCCTTGTGGCGCCGTTTTTAGTGCCAAGCCGTAGAAAATGGGACCGCTACTTAATAGTGACAGTTTGCCTACTACCCGAGTTGCCACCCAGGCCGTCTACGTTACATTATTTTTAAAAGACTATATTCATAAACCAATATTTACAGAATGCCTAATAGATTCGGGCAGCGCCATCAAAAGTGCCCAAGGATGAGCAGCCAAATGATAATTTTGGAAACTTTTGCGGGCTAAATCAAAGTCCATTACAAATTTTTGGAAAAATACAATGTTATGTTTTGAAAAAGTCAATAAAAATTTATTTTCATGTAATGGTTGTGCCTGACGAATCTATGAGTAGCGACTTAGTATTGGCTAGAGATTTTATGAAAAAATGTAATTTAGACGCATTAATCTAGATGCGTTGAAAATTATTATGTTTGAAAAAAAGCGAACGAAATTTGTTAGAAAATCAGGAAAATTATTTAGATAAAATGCTGAAAAATGAAAACGGAATAGAAAGTCAAGTTGTTAGAAAAGATGGGAGAAAATTTGTTAGTAATGTAGATGAAGGAGAAAAAGGGGAAGATGTAGAAATTAATATTAGAAATGTGTTAGTAGAAAATTTTGAGAAAGAAATGTTAGAAATCAATTTATTAGACACTGCAAAAGAAGAACTTGTATACAACATCGGTGAAAGAGTTTATTTTAGGACTCGATGCAAGTTTGTCAAACTGTTAGAAGAATAATATATTGGACAGAACACAACGGAGAATCCAGATTTTAAATGTGATATGCAGATAACTGTTGAAAATACGAAACCCTTTAGTTGTTCAACCAGAAGGTTATCATATACGGAAAAAGAAAAATTACAGATATTAATAGATGATTATTTAAAAGAAGGGATTATACAACCCAGTAGTTGGGCATATGCATCGCCGATAGTTTTGGTCAAAAAGAAAACAGGAGATTTGCCTCTATGTATAGACTTTAGAAAATTTAACAAAAGTATGGCAAAAGATAACTATCGACTACCATTAATAGAAGATTTCCTAGATCGCTTAGCACAAAAGAAAGTATTCACAAAATTGGATTTAAAAAATGGATATTTTCATGTGTTCATGGACAAGGAGTCGGTTAAATTTTCATCGTTTGTAACACCATTAGGCCAGTATGAATTTCTTAGGATGCCAATGGGATTAAAAAATGCACTGCATGTGTTTCAACCGTTTATAAACAGCTTTTTTGATGAAATGATTAGGCAAAACAAAATTATTTTATATATGGATGATATAATGATTGCTAGCAAAAATATTAAGGAACATTTAGAAACAAATTAGAGCTTAGAATGGACAACTGCGAGTTTATGAAGTGTAGTGTAAAATATTTAGGATATTTAATCACAGAAGAGGGAATACAGGCGGATGAAAAGGGCTTCAAAGCAATAAAAAACTATCCAGTGCCAGACAAGACCAAGCAGTTCACAGCTTTTTAGGCTTGTGTTCCTATTTTAGGAGATTCATTCAAGATTTTTAAATAGAAGCCAAACCGTTGTATGATTTATTGAAGTAGGATAAACAGTTTGAATTTGGGGAAAATTAGTTGAATTGTTTTTTAAATTTAAAAAACAAATTGATGAAAGCACCTGAATGGACAACTGCGAGTTTATGAAGTGTAGTGTAAAATATTTAGGATATTTAATCACAGAAGAGGGAATACAGGCGGATGAAAAGGGCTTCAAAGCACTAAAAAACTATCCAGTGCCAGACAAGACGTAAGCAGTTTACAGCTTTTTAGGCTTGTGTTCCTATTTTAGGAGATTCATTCAAGATTTTTAAATAGAAGCCAAACCGTTGTATGATTTATTGAAGTAGGATAAACAGTTTGAATTTGGGGAAAATGAGTTGAATTGTTTTTTAAATTTAAAAAACAAATTGATGAAAGCACCTGTATTGGCTATTTATATCCTAATGATGAAACTGAATTACACTGTGATGTCAGTGCTTTAGGGTTGGGAGCAGTTCTGTTTCAAAGAAAAGAGGATAAGCGGCTACACCCAATTTCTTATTTTTCCAAACGCACTTCAGTAACTGAGGCAAAATACCACAGTTTTGAGCTAGAAACATTAGCAATAAAATATGCGTTTAGAATTTATGTCCAAGGAAAACGTTTTAAAATACTAACGGATTGTAATTCTTTTACCTTGATTTTAAATAAAGTAGAGCCTAACCCAAGAAATCTAGCAATGAAAACGTTTTAAAATACTAACGGATTGTAATTCTTTTACCTTGATTTTAAATAAAGTCGAGCCTAACCCAAGAAATCTAGCAATGACACAAACTGTTCGAAATGCGAATGGTAGGGTTGTATTATATGTACCGGAAAATATGGAAGGGCATGTGTTATATAAATCTCACGATGAATTAGGGCATATTGGCAGGGATAAAAATATAGAAGCAATAGGAAGAGGATACTGGATTTCAAATATGAAGGAGAAGATAATGTAACATATAAGAAATTGTTTAAAATGTATAGCGTATTCACCGAAAACAGGAAAAGGAGATGGTCTTTTGCATAGCATTCCGAAAGGAAGTAAGCCCCTTGATAGACTTCACATTGATCATTATGGACCGGTAGATTCAGGAAGATCAAAGAAGCATATTTTAGTTGTTGTAGATGCATTTACGAAATTCGTTAGATTATACACCACGAAAACCACAAACACTAAAGAAGTCATTAAAGCATTAGGAGACTATTTTCGATCATATAGTAGACCGAAATGTATAATATCGGATCGAGGCAGTTGTTTTACATCGGGAGAATTTGAAAATTTCATGAAAGAAGCGAATATAAAACATATAAAAATGGCTCGCCACATGCAATTGGACAAATGGAAAGGATTAATAGAAGTTTAGGATATATGATTGCAAAACTTACCAAACCTGAGAATGGATTGTATTGGGATGTGGTCATTGAAAAAGTCGAATTTTCGTTAAACAATACACAACATCGTAGCATTAAAGAAATACCTTGTTAAAGAATAAACATCGTGTCCATCTGAACTGGCTTCACCAAATCAGATGCACTAAAGAAAATACAATACAACTGTACCTTTGTACCAAACAACTAACCTAGCATATGACTAGAAATACAATCTGCCACACGCGGTGTGGGAAAAACACTAGTAATTCTAAACTAACCCAAAAGATCACAACGACAGGATGTCAAGTCGCCGACGTCGTGCCCAAAATAATAATTTTTCAACCCCCAAATACGTGGGTGTGAGTCTAAAATAAGATCTTCTAAGAACAATTTTTACCTCCTAGAGCCTAAGACAATCCTATATAAACTCGGTACTTTTGTAAATAAAATCAGTTCATATTTTGAATTCAACGAATGAAGACTGGGTTATTTTCCTTCTTCCCGGGAATCCCTATTCATTTTGATCCTTCGAGCGGGATTCATTTTGGTCCTTCGAAAAAAGAAACTCTGCAGTTTTCCCCCACCAGGGGTAAGAGACTCAGAGAGTGAATCAGCTCCTTAAAGTCTGAATTCTTATGCAAGTGTAAATGCTATGATCAGCTATAGGTAGCAAAATAAATTAACTCTTGTTTTCCCCCACCAGTGGTAAGAGACAGAGTATAATATAAAAAGCAAAATTTTGCTTAGTCAATAAAAAGTGCGTGCGTCCGATTTTAAAGTCAGTTTGGCTAGTGGAGCAACTGTAGTAATTTCGGCGGCGGGAGTTTTTGTGGGTGGCGTATTCGAAGCCCTAATATCGAAAGTAAAAAAAAAAAAGAAAGAGTTAACTAGTGTGCATATACACTATATATGTATATACAGTTGCAAGTCGGCAACTAGAAACAGCAGCAGAGCAACAAGATAGTTGCAAAGAAGAGGCGACTGGAGGCGAGGCAAATGTAAAGAAACGGCGAACTACCAGCAAACTATCGGCAAACCCAGCCATTGGCACACAAGCAGTAGCAGACTATCGGCAAAACCTACTTGGCAAACTCTACTTGGCGGACAACAGTGGCTAGCGGTGTCAACAGGATCATCAGATAAGATATAAATCAAGATAGTTGTAAGTACATCTATCTATTTGTATTATTATATATTTATATAGATATCCTAATATACACATAAGACAAAAATGTTCCCTACCAAAACTGAAAAATTGTTAGGGAACCAACACGAGTTGCACAAAAGGTTAAAGAAAATAGAAGAGTTAGATGGTAGTAAGTTAACTAGCAAGATTCTTAATGAAGTAACTGAGATTCAGAAGCAATGGATTAGTTACCATAGCCAAATGCTACAGAGTGGTGTAACCGAACACTACTATTTTACAGATGGAAAGTATGAGGACGGTTTAGATATGGCAGCCAGATTAATAGCCAAGGGAGAGTCAAGCAGGCAGGGCACTGTTGATTCGGAGAGCATTGAAGCAGATGCAACGATGTCAGAAAATGTTGAAGTCAGCATCGGAGAGTCGCGGGGAAACGCGACCTCCAGTAATACAAACGCTAATGTTACCCAGGAAAAATTTCACGAAAAAGGCCGTCAGCTCCAGGTATATTTGGACATGGTGAGCAAAGATTTACGTACGATAGACAATAGAACAGGCGAAATGTATATTAAAAAATTTAAATTCTTGTTCAAGAAGGTACAGATGTGCCAAGCTTATACAGGTGAACTTATACATAATGAAACGTTTAAAGAGGTCATAGAAGAATTGGAATTCGACCTTCAGAATACCTTGGTAGCATTAGAAGAGAAAATAAATTATCAGAAAAATTTTAAAGTTGAGAATGTAATCGTGAGAGGCGAACTACCAGTGTTGCCAAAAATTCAGGTACCCACATTTTCTGGAGAACCTCGAGAATGGGACCTGTTTGTGGAATTATTTGCGGAATCAATTGAAAAAAGAGAAGATTTAAGTCTGACTCTTAAATTCAATTATTTAAAATCCGCGTTAAAGGCCGAAGCAAGGAACATGGTAGCCCATCTATTGCCAAATTCAGCTGACAATTATAGTGCTGCTGGGGAACTGTTAACCAAGCGATATGAAAATAATCGGAGCGTATTTTCCGAACAATTAAGTCGGATCGTTGATTTACCGATGAATCCGCAAAAAGGAGTGATTGACATAGTTAATAAGTCAGTTTACTTAATTAAAATAAAAGCAAATTTGTCCGATGAAGTTGACGTCATATACGCCCAACTCCTACTAGAAAATTAGACAGAGAGGCTCTACAATTGTATGAGAGTCAGATTAGAAAAACAAGGCAAATTCAAATGCTATCTGATGTCATGAATTACTTGGAGCAAAGATATTGCTCGCTAAGTGCCATGAGCAAAGAAGAGACAAAACCGCTACAAACTATTTTAAATTATGCGAAAGTCGAAGATAAATGTCCGATTTGTAAAATTGCCGGGCACAAAGCGTATAAGTGCTATAAGTTTAAAGGTTTGACACCTATTGAACGGTATGAAACAGCCAAAAAAGTGCAGCTTTGCATAAGACGCTTGAACCATTCAAGCAATAAAGTGTGCACTAATGAACTAAGGAACACCATACTTTACTCCATTTTGAAGAAAAACAGGAGAGAGTTAATACCTGTGTAACGGCACGATCAACACTGTTGGCCACAGCTGTAATACAAGTAAGAAATGTAAATAGAGGATATAAGACTCTAAGAGCCCTTATTGATTGTAGTTCACAGAGCACCATTTTGTCTGAAGAGGCGGCGATAAATAAGTGGCGTGTCCTCAATAAAATCTAATAAATCAAAATATAAGGTAAAAATAGATCTAAAGACGCGAAATCCTTGGAAAGGACATCTTAAACTTGAGGCAATTGTATTGCCAAAGTTAATGAAAGCTCTTCCATTAAAAATAGCAGCCACGTCTGTCAAATATGTCAAAATGGCAAACTTACGTGCTAGCTGATCCTACCTTTAACAAACCTGGTAGGGTTGATATAATAATGGGAGTAAACGTATATACCCAAATCTTAAAAAGGGGAATTACAAAGATTGATGAACTGCTGGGCCAAAATACTCAATTTCGTTGGATCGTCTCGGGATGCACCATATCAAATCAGAATAAATATGTAGTGGCAACAACAATATATGTCACAGGTTTTAAACAACGTTGGGAGAGGAAAGGTAAAGTTCAAAATAAAAACAACACAATTCCAAAGAAATGGAACAGCAAAATTCAAAAAATAAATTTATGGCCTCCGGCAGGACCTCACATTGGAGGTAAAGTGAAAATTGGGGAACAAAAATATCCCAGAGCCAGTATAAAATGAGAATATTCCAAAGGCAATGGGTCAATTTGATAATGATTATCTAAAATATAATATCAAAATAGATTCCGGTAACAAATTGTCAGAAACTATAGTACCAAAAAGGCAGATATGGGAAAATATTTATAAAAAGACAACATTTAATGATAGCCAGAATAACCACTCAAGTTTTAGCAGTCAGCGATATTTAAAAATGGTGGAGCGAAGATCACATTGGTACAATTCAAAAAGGAAAGATAGTTCTTTTTTAAATTCTCCAGCTTAAAAAATGCTAGAAGTCAGCACAGTAATATACATCAGGAATGGGTAGATATCCCGAAACAGAAATCATTAGGTAATATGCCAAATATTATAAAAACCAGTAGAAGCCAACTCAGTAATACATACGGCAGAAATGGTAAGAATAGGAAGTCAGTTACAATGGGTAAAGGAACAGCAGATTGACTAGGTTAAACATCAGTAACATCATGTAACTGGTCATGCTTCTTTAACAATAGTTATCTTACTAATGATAATATTAATAATAATATTAATATTAAAATTAAAACGCCGCATTTGGTGGCCCTTTGCAGAATGTTTAAGAATAAACATCGTGTTCATCTGAACTGGCTTCACCAAATCAGATACACTATAGAAAAGACAATACAACTGTACCTTTGTACCAAACTACTAACCTAGCATATGACTAGAAATACAATCTGCCACACGCGGTGGGGGAAAAACACTAGTAATTCTAAACTAACCCAAAAGATCACAACGACAGGATGTTAAGTGGCCGACGCCGTGCCCAAAATAATAATGATTTTTCAACCCCCGAATACGTGAGAGTGAGTCAGAATAAGATCCTCTAAGAACAATTGTTATCTCCTAGAGCTAAATAAAACTAGTTCATATTTTGAATTCAACGAATGAAGACTGGGTTATTTTCTTTCTTCTCCTTCGAGCGGGATTCATTTTGGTCCTTCGAAAAACGAAACTCTGCAGTTTTCCCCCACCAGTCGTAAGAGACTCAGAGAGTGAATCAGCTCCTTAAAATCTGAATTCTTATGCAAGTGTAAATGCTATGATCAGCTATAGGTAGCAAAATAAATTAACTCTTGTTTTCCCCCACCAGTGGTAAGAGACAGAGTATAATATAAAAAGCAAAATTTTGCTTAGTCAATAAAAAGTGCGTGCGTCCGATTTTAAAGTCAGTTTGGCTAGTGGAGCAACTGTAGTTATTTCGGCGGCGGGAGTTTTTATGGGTGGCGTATTCGAAGCCCTAATATCGAAAGTAAAAAAAAAAAGAAAGAGTTAACTAGTGTGCATATACACAATATATGTATATACAGTTGCAAGTCGGCAACTAGAAACAGCAGCAGAGCAACAAGATAGTTGCAAAGAAGAGGCGACTGGAGGCGAGGCAAATGTAAAGAAACGGCGAACTACCAGCAAACTATCGGCAAACCCTACCCATTGGCAGACAAGCAGTAGCAGACTATCGGCAAAACCTACTTGGCAAACTCTACTTGGCAGACAACAGTGGCGAACGGTGTCAACAGGATCATCAGATAAGATATAAATTAAGATAGTTGTAAGTACATCTATCTATCTGTATTATTATATATTTATATAGATATCCTAATATACACATAAGACAAAAATGTTCCCTACCAAAACTGAAAAATTGTTAGGGAAGCAACACGAGTTGCACAAAAGGTTAAAGAAAATAGAAGAGTTAGATGGTAGTAGGTTAACTAGCAAGATTCTTAATGAAGTAACTGAGATTCAGAAGCAATGGATTAGTTACCATAGCCAAATGCTACAGAGTGGTGTAACCGAACACTACTATTTTACAGATGGAAAGTATGAGGAGGGTTTAGATATGGCAGCCAGATTAATAGCCAAGGGAGAGTCAAGCAGGCAGGGCACTGTTGATTCGGAGAGCATTGAAGCAGATGCAACGATGTCAGAAAATGTTGAAGTCAGCATCGGAGAGTCGCGGGGAAACGCGACCTCTAGTAATACAAACGCTAATGTTACCCAGGAAAAATTTCACGAAAAAGTCCGTCAGCTCCAGGTATATTTGGACATGGTGAGCAAAGATTTACGTACGATAGACAATAGAACAGGCGAAATGTATATTAAAAAATTTAAATTCTTGTTCAAGAAGGTACAGATGTGCCAAGCTTATACAGGTGAACTTATACATAATGAAACGTTTAAAGAGGTCATAGAAGAATTGGAATTCGACCTTCAGAATACCTTGGTAGCATTAGAAGAGAAAATAAATGATCAGAAAAATTTTAAAGTTGAGAATGTAATCGTGAGAGGCGAACTACCAGTGTTGCCAAAAATTCAGGTACCCACATTTTCTGGAGAACCTCGAGAATGGGACCTGTTTGTGGAATTATTTGCGGAATCAATTGAAAAAGAGAAGATTTAAGTCTGACTCTTAAATTCAATTATTTAAAATCCGCGTTAAAGGCCGAAGCAAGGAACATGGTAGCCCATCTATTGCCAAGTTCAGCTGACAATTATAGTGCTGCTGGGGAACTGTTAACCAAGCGATATGAAAATAATCGGAGCGTATTTTCCGAACAATTAAGTCGGATCGTTGATTTACCGATGAATCCGCAAAAAGGAGTGATTGACATAGTTAATAAGTCAGTTTACTTAATTAAAATAAAAGCAAATTTGTCCGATGAAGTTGACGTCATATACGCCCAACTCCTACTAGAAAATTAGACAGAGAGGCTCTACAATTGTATGAGAGTCAGATTAGAAAAACAAGGCAAATTCAAATGCTATCTGATGTCATGGATTACTTGGAGCAAAGATATTGCTCGCTAAGTGCCATGAGCAAAGAAGAGACAAAACCGCAACAAACTGTATTAAATTATGCGGAAGTTGAAGATAAATGTCCGACTTGCAAAATTGGCTTGATCGACGTGGCTTGCTGAGAAGTCGTGCTTAAGTTAATGGGCTACAAAGGATCTGAAACGCTTGTAATGAAGGAGTAATAGGACTGGTACTCCTCTGACGCGGACTTGGAGCAACAAGCGTGGCCGCAGTGGTTTTAGCCTCTTTATCGTCTTTTCGCGGGCTCGTCCTCATAACCCCACAGAATGGCGGCTTTAATAGTATAAGCTGGTTTGGCACGGCTTAGAAATTAGCAAAAAACACAAACTAGAAAGACCAAAGATACGAATCGGACTGGGAACGATTGACAAACTTGGGAATTCAAATATAAAAATAAAACCAAATATACGACTGGGAACGCTTAGAACACTTTCAAAATTAAAAATAAAACCAAAGATACGAACTTGGAACGCTTTGGAATTGGAGTAAAAATCCCCAGTCACGAATTGGAACGCTTGGAACACTTTGGAAATCAAAAATAGAACCAAAGTTACGAACTTGGAACGCTTTGGAATCGGAATAATTAATTTTCCCGACGCATAGAAATAAGCTTTGCCCTTTGAACCGAAATGGAATCGGAACGGAATCTCTAATATTTGGATATAAAAAAGACGCGGAACACAAATTTTTACTAATTAAATATTATTCGACTTGTCCCTCAACGTGACCCTTCAGCATATATACCCCACAAAGTGCCTGCCAACCTAGGGTATACAGCACAGCTACTTTTGATCGTTGGCTTTGTGCCTGTCTTTTGGCACATGAGCTTGCAGCTGTGCCTGTATACCACAGTTAAACGGTACTTATGTATGTAGGTATATAGGCTGCAAGGGGTAGCGGGATTCTTTTTTCCGCGGTGATGGGAAAATTATATATTTGTATGCGAAAATAAAAATTTGGTGGAATACGTATATGTAATATGTAAAATTTTATATATGGAATATATGTATGTACATATGTGGGTGGATATGTGAAAAAAATTATATATATATATTTTTCTTTTTAAATATGGAATATGGAATGGATTGGATGAATATAATTTTCTATATATAATATTAATTACACCCATAGGGTGAAATGGTATATTAAAGTCGCCAAAATGTATGTAGCAGGCAGAAGGAAGCTTTTCCGACCCCATAAAGTATATATATTCTTGATCAGTATTATCAGCCGAGTCGATATAGCCATGTCCGTCTGTCCGTCCGTCCGTCTGTCCGTCCGTCTGTCCGTCCGTCTGTCCGTCCGTCTGTCCGTCCGTATGAACGCCTAGATCTCGCAGACCATAAGAGATAGAGCCACCAAATGGTATGTAGGCTCATGTAGTATGTAGAGTCATCGAGTTTATTTCAAATTTTTGCCACGCCCCTTTCCGCCCCCGCAATTCAAAAAAAACGTTTGTCTCAAAAACTATTTCAGCTAGAGACACCATATTTGGTATGTATATTTGCTTAGTAAATGCGCACATTTTGTATGTATAAAGATTTTGCCACGCCCCTTTCCGCCCCCGAAATTTGAAAAACTCGATTATCTCCCGTAATTTTAAACCTTGTGGAATCAAATTGGGCATACTTCAATTTAATACTAATACCTAGCAAGATACCAAAATCGGACAAAAAATCGGACCGTTTGCGGGTGGGGCCCTAGGGTGCATGACTGAGCGAGATACTAAGATACAAGCATATCTTAGTAGCATATGAACAGAATTTTTTTTAAAATAGGTAAATGCATTTGTTATTACAAATTTGAAATATTTGTTTTACTGGTTTATGGTATACCTAAGTCGGCGAGACGACCTTCTTACTTCATTAAATATATTTTTTTTTCGATGTGTCTGGCTGATATGCCCCAACTTTTTAGAGTTTCGCGGGACACAAGAAATGTCTAAGTATGGCCTTTATAAATATGTACAAATAGAAATAAATGAATAGTTGTAATTTCGTTTGGCGGTAAAAAACCGACTGAATTCTATTTGAAAAATGTTCTTGAGCTTTGCCTAAGAATTCTTAAGTATACAAGTTTTGCCACTGAAGGCAGCAGAGAGATAAGCAGCATAGCCATAAGCCGAGTTAGAGCTGACGTGGCCTTCGCAGCTTTATCTGCGGTATACTGCAGGTGGGCTTTGAATGTTAGCCTATGATCCATCATGACTCCAAGGTATTTAATGGCAGGCTTTGATGTTATGAAGCATCCGGCGATTTCGATCCTGGCTATTTCCACTTTTTTTCTGCTGCTTATGAGCACGGCCTCGGTTTTGTGTGCGGCTATGGACAGTGAGATTGCCTCCATCCATTCCAGAATCCTGAACACAGCTGTATTGGTGTTTTCTTCCGCTTGCTGGATATCCTTGGCCACAGTGACGATAGCAATGTTGTCCGCAAATCCCACTATGCGGGTGTCAGTTGGCATATCCAATCGCAGGACAGTGTCATACATGACATTCCACAATGTTGGCTGTGATGGTGTGTTTCCGTGGACCAGCTGCTGTATCGTAGAGTAGCACCCAATCCCGGAAATAGCTGCATATCAGGTTAATGATGTACTCAGATATGTTTAATCGCACTAGGGACTCGATAATGGAGTCCCAGCTGGCCGAATTAAAAGCATTCCGAACATCCAACGTTGATATAAGGCAGTATTTTTTGTTGCCGCCTTTCCAGCGTTTCCCTTCGATGGCTTTAGCGACTATCTCTGCCACCGAACTGATGGCGTTGATAGTGCTGCGTTTCCTCCTGAATCCTAATTGCCAGTCCGACAGTTCATGACGTTGCTCCAGTTCCTTCTCCAGTCTGTTGCCAATGATGCGCTCAAGAAGTTTCCCAATCACATCAAGCATTCACAGGGGTCTGAATGCTGATGGGTCATCTATTTTATCACCTTTGGGAAGCAGGACCAACCATTGTAGCTTCCACCTCGTAGGGAACTCCCGTTGCAGCATGCATGTGTTGAAAAGTTCCACAAACGTCGACGCGTATTTGCAAACTAGCAGTTTGATCACAAGAGCCGGGACCCCGTCCGGGCCCGGGGCTCTATGTACGTTTATCCTCTTCACTGCTTCCACGACTTCACTAACATCTGTGAATATCGGTGCACATGGCGTTCCGCTCGCGTTCCGCTAAGTTCCTCGTTGACCCAGCTTGGTTGGATCCGTTGGCATTATGCGCCTGGCGAGTTTGCCCATAACCAATTTATAGGCAGTCCCATATGGCTGCGCATCTGCATCTGCGCACAGCTTCTTCCAGCAGTCCGCTTTACTTCTCTTCATCTCCATGTTTAGGTTGGCTCTTTTCCGCTTGTAGTCTGCAAGCAGTTCCGGAAACGTGGGCATTCTGCGGGCACGTTGCTGTCGTCGTCTGGCCTGGTGACATTGCCTCCTGGCATCCGCAGTCCTGGCATTCCACCAATGTACAGGCTTACATTTGTTGATTCCATGCCGTTTGCGTATCACGGGAGCATCACACGCTCTGAGAAGAATGTCGCCCATGTGGTTGGCCTGGGTGTCCGGGTGTCGTTGGTGTGTGTGCAGGTGGACAACTCTTGATCGAGCACACAATGGCGAAGTGGTCGCTGTGCGCGTAGAGATCCGAAACAGCCCACTGCGCGCTGCGGGCTAGGCAAGGGCTAGCACACGTGAGGTCGATCACGGATCCTCTGCCAGCCTTATTGTAGGTGTGGGTGTTGCCTACGTTGAGCAGACCGATGTTGACTGTGGCAAATGCGTCCAGCAGGCCCTGCCCCTTCTGGTAGTCCTTTGGCTACCCCATTCCGTTGCCCATGCATTGAAGTCGCCGGCTATAATGGTTGGCGTGTGAGTTCTGGCGTCCTCCACTAGTCCATCCAGTATGCTGCAGAATTCGTCGATGTGATTACTCGGTGCTATATAGCAGTTGCAGACATATACTCCATTGTACCTCGTCCTTACAGATGTGTCCTGCTGTTGCTCCAAATTGCCGCTCCATAACGATGGTTTTGCGTCCAGCAGTGGTCCTGTATATGGGAATATGGCTCGCACAAAATTGAGAAATCTACTTTCAGGTCCCGTACAGTTTGTTTTAAGAGGTCCTGTGCCGACCTGCAGTGGTTTAGATTGAGCTGTAGAAACTTAATCCTTCCTGTTACTGCCAGCGTCTACAAATAACGGGCAAGCTCTGCTGAGCGTGTTATGCGCCGTATTGCTCTGCTTATGTCGTGTGCAAAGTATGCATGCTGCTTTCTGGTCACATTGCTTTGAAGCGTGTTCCTTGCTACCGCAGTTGAAGCATAGCTTGGATGCGTCGTGCTTGCTTCTGCACCGAGCTGCTGTGTGCCCAAAATCCAGACACTTGTAGCACCGTCTCTGCTCAGTCTTCTTGCGTACTCGGCATATGCACATGCCTACTCGTATTTTGCCCGCCTGCAGCAGCTTGTTCGCCAGGTTTGGGTTTATCATCATTGTTGCGGTCTGTGTACCACTGTACGCTTTCCGCATCTTTGGGTGACATTCTGCCGGCAGATCCTCGTCGATCAGTTCCAGGACGGCGCGCAGAAGATCGTCTGCAGTGTGGAATTCTGCAAGATCCTTTATTTCGACCATGGCCTTATCGCTGATCGCCTTGACATCAGCAGCGTCTCCAAGTGCCTGTTTCACTGCCTGCTGTAGTTTGGCAGTTGCTTCGTCCGCTGGCTTGGTCAACTGTAGGAGTAGTTACCCGGCTACTGTGCGTCGAACCGCACATACATTCTCCTTGAACTGCTGGATTCCGGCGTCTGTGTGGACTGACTTCAGTACCATCGCGTAATTGGCTGGGTCTTTACACTTCACCATGATGACGTCCGGCCTCTTCTTTTTAATGGGTTTCGGCTTGCTTTTCACCTTGTGCGGTGTTCGTTGCGTGAGTTGGTTCAGCTACTACTGGTCCTGGTGATGCTGCTGTTGCTGCGGGGCTTCGGTTCCTTGGAGTCCGCTCCTGAATTGGCGACTTCTTTTTCCTCCTGTCATTCTTATTTGCTGTCGGTGGGTCTTCCGTCCTGGTATCCTTCCTTTTCGTAACCTCTTTGGTGGTTTTGGCGACAGGATTGCGCGTTGCGCATGCAAGCATGGTCCAGCCTTCACCGGATATTCCTGCATCTGCTCCATTACCTGAAGGTGAATGGATTTGATCTTAAGATGTGCCTCCTTCGTCCATTGTGTTGTGTTACGCGTCGGGGGAGCCTTTTTATTAACCGAGTCATCTATGATTTGCCCAGTTCGGCCATCAGCATGTTTAGTGCCTGCGGCGGTCCTTTTAGTTTCTTCGGTGACGTTCCACTTTCGGTGTTGCAGAGCGTAGTATGTATGTATATATGTATGTACACGCATATGGCATATATATTTGACAGGCGCATAAGGCTTAGGGAATATGCTGACGAGGCATATCCCACGCTAGTGGTCAGCCACACATAAGTGGGATCGCACTACATTTGTATATATTTATGCCTTGTTTATGCATAGCGACAAAGCGTCACTACGTGAACACGTAGTATACACTATCATGTGTTGAGCATATGACGCTTTTATATGTAGAATACTCTTCATTGCGTCTGGTATTATTCTATTACTGAACATAGTACAAATATGTAAAAGGGTGGTACACTTTTTTGTTTTAAAAATCTTTATTAACTTTTATTGAAAACTAAATCAAAAAAAAACTTTCACTCGTTGCAGAGAACGGACGTGTTTTTTTTTGCGCTTATCAAATTTTATTTGTTTATCGTGATTAATAACTTTTCTTTAACTTTTAAAATCATTATCGGTTTAACTATAATTTTAACATACGATTTGTATTTTCATTTCGCGATTTCTTTTAGTCATTTTTGTGCTTTCTGTTTCAATAACTTAAATTAAAACTTACAACAATTACTTGCATTGGCGGTGTTGTTGTTTTGCTAATCTCTTTCGCTTTTGTGTCTTTACCGTTGTAACTAACTATCGCGCTCTTGCGTACAAATTGTTGTTGCATGTGTTCAATTTGACGCGCTCTCCCACTCTTTCCTATTCTTGTTTGATTTGCGCTCTCGTCTTTTGCCTACCCGCGACTCTGTGATACGTGTTTTTGTTTTTGTGTATTTTGGTAATTTCTTTAGTTGTGAAGGCTTACTCTGCACATTAACCCTTGTGTCAGAACTGGTCAGTATATTCTTATACACAGATTTTTAACCTTTAGAATTTTTAATTTTTTGTATTTCCTTTTTTAATTAAATTAATTAATTTTTGATAAAATGGTTGTCTGCTCAAAAAATAATTGCATAGTTGCCACTAATGCGGTTGACTCTCATGATTATATTCTTTGTTGGCTGTGTGACAATGCGGTTCACGTTAAGTGTGCAGGTTACACAGGAAGAATCAAGGAGTCTATTGCTAAAGGCGGTGGCTTAAAATATGGATGTGATGCTTGCCGGGAGGTCGAGAATGAGATGCGCTCTTTCATGAGGCGGACTAGAGATAGTTTTGACACTTTAAGGGCAGGTTTTAATAAACTCCAAGCGGAGTTTACTGCGGTGGAGACTCAGTTCAGGAGTTTATCGCTTATGAATGAGTCTCCGAAACGTAAGAGGACCAGTCCTTGGGGTGTTTCAGTATCTGTAGATCCGCCAGCGTCTCTTATCGTCTCCGACCGGTTTCATGCACCGTCTACTCCTAATGTACAGCAGTTGATATCGTTTAAGAGCCCGGTTGTGAATGCTATTAGTAATGAATTACCGGTATCACCTGGGAATGATCTCTTTAAAACGATGCCTATTGTAGTGTCCGATGTGTCCGGGCAATTACCCATTCCAATGGAAATTGCCGATAGTTCTAAAAGTATCGAGGGCCCCGTAAACAAGTTGACTGCTGCAGTGGGTGACTCGTCCAACGTTACTGCTACGGCTGACGCTTCGGGACCGCGGCCTCTCGTTGGCATACCACCAAAGAAACATATATTTGTTTCTAGGCTAGACCCTGTTGTCACATCTGATGATGTAATAGCCTATATTCGGAAGAAGGTTAACGTCTCGAATATTGCGGTGGAGAAGTTTAAATTTTCTTATTCTCGGGACATTTCGTCCTTTAAAATTAGTGTTTCTGCCAATATCTTCGACACTATATGTCGAGAAGATTTTTGGCCGAAACATATAATAGTTAAGGAATATACTGTAAAAAGAAAAATCGGCAACCGATTCGCTTGCCAACAACAACAACTAATACTATTCCTGCCACATCAGCATCTGCTGGTGTGTCAAAAAACTAGCTTCGTCCCTTAACCTGGGTTACCAGAACGTTAGAGGACTGAAATCTAAACTTCCTAATCTCTATGTAGATAGTCTTTCTTTTGAGCATAACATTCTAGCATTTACAGAGACGTGGCTAAAACCTGATATTGCTGATGCATCGGTTCTTTCCACAAAGTTTTCTATATTCAGACGTGACCGGATTTCTCGCATAGGTGGTGGCGTTCTGATAGCTGTTGATGCTGCTTTATCATCTGAAATGATTCAATTTTCTAGTACCCAGGAGATTGAGTTTGTCGGTGTTAAAGTAAATTTTAAATCTTTTAATGCTTTCATTACTTGTTCCTATATTCCACCATTGTCAGACATGGTGGTATATTTAAATCATTTAGAGGCAATTCAGTTTGTCTCCTCTTTAGTTTCCAGTCAAGACATGCTCATAGTTGTAGGTGATTTTAATTTACCTGCTTTAGCATGGTCACTAACAGATGAATCTACCATGTTGCTGCCCTCTGTGTCACATGACTTTATTGATGGCCTTCTAGGCTTATCTTTATCCCAAGTCAATCCTGTCTTAAATTCTAATGGAAAATCGTTAGATCTTATTTTTGTATTGGATTCTTCTTACTGTGAGGTTTCTAGGATCGAACCATTTGTTCTTCCAGAAGACAAATTTCATCCTACATTGAATTTAAAAATTGATCTGCCCTTGCTTTCACCATTACTTGGTTCAAATCAGTTACCTCTAACTAGGTGCTTTCGTAAGACTGACTTTGTCAGCCTTAATGAAAACATTACTACTACCGATTGGTCTTATCTGTACAATTGTAGAGATATGAACTCAGCTATTCGCTTCTTTTATGATACTCTGAATTCACTCTTTGATATTTGTGTGCCTCTTGGTAGGCAGGAGCGGCTTAACAAACCTCCCTGGTTCTCTCGTGAGTTATCCAATTTGAAAAATGTGAAGACACGATATTATAAGAAGTTTCAAAAAACACGTCGTTCATCAGATTATGCTCTGTATACAGTCGCTCGTTCAAAATTCATGATGCTTAACACACAATGCTATAAGAATTATCTTCAGCGGTGTAAGCTTCAGTTTTCTTCTGACCCTAAACAATTTTATAATTTTGTCAATTCTAAACGTAAGTCCTCTGTGCACCCATCTTTTTTGTCTTTTCAAAATAAAAAAGCGAGCACTGATCAGGCAATTGCCGATATGTTTGCGAGTTTTTTCAAAACAACTTATTCCTCAACGGAATATCGAGCAAGTCCGTATCCTTATCATTTAGAAAAGGCTAATTGCATTTTCAATCCAGTGTTTGATGAAAGTTCTATTCTTAGCGAACTTAAATTAGTTAAACCTGTTTATTCTCCGGGGCCAGATGGTCTTCCTGGATGTGTACTCAGGTTCTGTGCAAACGCATTATGTAAACCCATTTTAAAATTGTTTCTATTGTCTGTCGAATCTTCCTCTTTTCCATCTATTTGGAAGAAGTCGTATATCATTCCTCTGCATAAAAATGGCAAAAAGTCCGAAGCCTCTAATTATAGAGGTATCTCAAAATTGTCCGCTATTCCGAAAGCTTTTGAGAAAATTATAACTTCTCAATTGCAACATTTTTGCAGCTCTATTATTTCGCCGTCCCAACATGGGTTTGTGAAACGTAGATCTACAACCACTAACCTTTTAGAATTTACATCAATAATTATCAAGGGGTTCAAAAATGGTAAACAAACTGATGTCATATACACTGACTTCAGCAAAGCCTTTGATTCCGTAAATCATACCCTATTACTTTCTAAGCTGAGCGACATTGGGTTTCCACCCCTTTTCCTTTCTTGGGTTCGAGAATATTTAACAAATAGAAAACAGAAGGTACTTTTTAAGTCTTCTTTTTCCGATTCCATTCCTGTGACTTCTGGTGTACCTCAAGGTAGTCATCTTGGCCCTCTGCTTTTCACACTGTTCATTAACGATCTTCCATCAGTCATTGTTCATTCGCGTGTGCTTATGTATGCCGACGATGTCAAGCTTTGTCTTACTTATAAAGATATAGATTCATTTAGTCGGCTACAAGATGATCTTAAAAACTTTCAATCCTGGTGTCAGTTTAATTTACTAAATCTTAACACTACCAAATGTAAGGTAATGACTTTTTTTCGTAACTCTCCTCAACTGGTCACTTATTTTCTAAACAACAGTCCTTTAGAACGTCTAAATAATATGAATGATTTGGGCGTACTTATGGACCATAAGTTAAATTTTAACACCCATATTTCCACCACGGTCGCAAAGGCCATGAGTGTCCTGGGTTTCATTAAAAGATGGTCAAAAGAATTTGATGACCCCTATACAACTAAAGTTCTTTTTACTTCGCTTGTCCGTCCTATTTTAGAGTACGGATCTTGCATTTGGTCACCTCAATATGAGTCGCACCAGATTCGACTTGAATCCGTTCAAAAGCAGTTCTTGCTATTTGCTCTTCGTGGCTTAAGCTGGGATCGCAATGTGAATTTGCCTTCGTATTCTAGTAGACTTCTCTTGATTAACCTTCCTTCCCTAACTAACCGTAGAATTATGCTTGGTGTTATTTTTATGCACAAGCTCCTAATTGGTGATATCGACTCGCCTGAGTTAGCTCAGGTAAATCTGTCGGTACCATGTAGACGGAGTAGACATCCTTTGATTCCTTTATCCCTAAGTCGTTGTTCTTCTAATTATGCCCTGCATGAACCTTTTAGGGTCCTCTGCTCTGATAACAACCTTCTATTCCCTGTAATCGGTTCAGAGTTTTCTATTAACATGATTAAAACTTCTATCCTATCCCATTTAGTTAATAGATAGCTATAGTATTATTTAGTTATTTGTTTGTCTGTTTTTTCTATTGTGTATTTGTCCACGCGATTCGTGCCGTGCGTTATACGGCTGCACCCCTCGGTCGGTCGGGTGGGAGGTGGGCAGTCATCTGCTTGGGCTCGTGCGTAACAGGCTTTGTCCTGGTGTCGTAGGGGCCACTTGAACGTACTGCGCATAGTATCGTCAACGTCCGCTTTAAAAATCAAACCTTGCAGTTTAGCCGGCTCGAGGTCAATCTTCCAAAAGAAGATTATTTCAAAGGCAACACAAAAAGGTGAGCAGGTTGTCTGTATAGCTATTTCAAGAACTACCAAGTTCTATCATCAGCAGACTTTGCTAAAGAACTCCGGAATTGCAATAGCCATACCATGTCTTCAACGCTAGAACTGGTTGGGAATTGTAACAACCAAATGAAGCGAAAAAAGTTGGTAAAGCCTACAAAAACCGAAGACCACCTTTTTGTGCATACCCTTAGGCGCTATGAAAAATTAGTGTAAGAGCTTCGCCTTACCAAACTAATATCACGACCTGTTATTTCATATACGGTATATTGTACCACATAGAAAAAGGGTTTTTTTGGAATAAAAATTCCAAAGTAACGGCGTGCCTTCCGTTGGTGTTATCTGGTTAGATTACGACCTATTGAAATTTAAATCAAACCTTGCAGTTTAGCCGGCTCGAGGTCAATCTTCCAAAAGAAGATTATTTCAAAGGCAACACAAAAAGGTGAGCAGGTTGTCTGTATAGCTATTTCAAGAACTACCAAGTTCTATCATCAGCAGACTTTGCTAAAGAACTCCGGAATTGCAATAGCCATACCATGTCTTCAACGCTAGAACTGGTTGGGAATTGTAACAACCAAATGAAGCGAAAAAAGTTGGTAAAGCCTACAAAAACCGAAGACCACCTTTTTGTGCATACCCTTAGGCGCTATGAAAAATTAGTGTAAGAGCTTCGCCTTACCAAACTAATATCACGACCTGTTATTTCATATACGGTATATTGTACCACATAGAAAAAGGGTTTTTTTGGAATAAAAATTCCAAAGTAACGGCGTGCCTTCCGTTGGTGTTGTCTGGTTAGATTACGACCTATTGAAATTTAAATCAAACCTTGCAGTTTAGCCGGCTCGAGGTCAATCTTCCAAAAGAAGATTATTTCAAAGGCAACACAAAAAGGTGAGCAGGTTGTCTGTATAGCTATTTCAAGAACTACCAAGTTCTATCATCAGCAGACTTTGCTAAAGAACTCCGGAATTGCAATAGCCATACCATGTCTTCAACGCTAGAACTGGTTGGGAATTGTAACAACCAAATGAAGCGAAAAAAGTTGGTAAAGCCTACAAAAACCGAAGACCACCTTTTTGTGCATACCCTTAGGCGCTATGAAAAATTAGTGTAAGAGCTTCGCCTTACCAAACTAATATCACGACCTGTTATTTCATATACGGTATATTGTACCACATAGAAAAAGGGTTTTTTTTGGAATAAAAATTCCAAAGTAACGGCGTGCCTTCCGTTGGTGTTATCTGGTTAGATTACGACCTATTGAAATTTAAATCAAACCTTGCAGTTTAGCCGGCTCGAGGTCAATCTTCCAAAAGAAGATTATTTCAAAGACAACACAAAAAGGTGAGCAGGTTGTCTGTATAGCTATTTCAAGAACTACCAAGTTCTATCATCAGCAGACTTTGCTAAAGAACTCCGGAATTGCAATAGCCATACCATGTCTTCAACGCTAGAACTGGTTGGGAATTGTAACAACCAAATGAAGCGAAAAAAGTTGGTAAAGCCTACAAAAACCGAAGACCACCTTTTTGTGCATACCCTTAGGCGCTATGAAAAATTAGTGTAAGAGCTTCGCCTTACCAAACTAATATCACGACCTGTTATTTCATATACGGTATATTATACCACATAGAAAAAGGGTTTTTTTTTGGAATAAAAATTCCAAAGTAACGGCGTGCCTTCCGTTGGTGTTATCTGGTTAGATTACGACCTATTGAAATTTAAATCAAACCTTGCAGTTTAGCCGGCTCGAGGTCAATCTTCCAAAAGAAGATTATTTCAAAGGCAACACAAAAAGGTGAGCAGGTTGTCTGTATAGCTATTTCAAGAACTACCAAGTTCTATCATCAGCAGACTTTGCTAAAGAACTCCGGAATTGCAATAGCCATACCATGTCTTCAACGCTAGAACTGGTTGGGAATTGTAACAACCAAATGAAGCGAAAAAGTTGGTAAAGCCTACAAAAACCGAAGACCACCTTTTTGTGCATACCCTTAGGCGCTATGAAAAATTAGTGTAAGAGCTTCGCCTTACCAAACTAATATCACGACCTGTTATTTCATATACGGTATATTGTACCACATAGAAAAAGGGTTTTTTTTTGGAATAAAAATTCCAAAGTAACGGCGTGCCTTCCGTTGGTGTTATCTGGTTAGATTACGACCTATTGAAATTTAAATCAAACCTTGCAGTTTAGCCGGCTCGAGGTCAATCTTCCAAAAGAAGATTATTTCAAAGGCAACACAAAAAGGTGAGCAGGTTGTCTGTATAGCTATTTCAAGAACTACCAAGTTCTATCATCAGCAGACTTTGCTAAAGAACTCCGGAATTGCAATAGCCATACCATGTCTTCAACGCTAGAACTGGTTGGGAATTGTAACAACCAAATGAAGCGAAAAAAGTTGGTAAAGCCTACAAAAACCGAAGACCACCTTTTTGTGCATACCCTTAGGCGCTATGAAAAATTAGTGTAAGAGCTTCGCCTTACCAAACTAATATCACGACCTGTTATTTCATATACGGTATATTGTACCACATAGAAAAAGGGTTTTTTTTGGAATAAAAATTCCAAAGTAACGGCGTGCGTTCCGTTGGTGTTATCTGGTTAGATTACGACCTATTGAAATTTAAATCAAACCTTGCAGTTTAGCCGGCTCGAGGTCAATCTTCCAAAAGAAGATTATTTCAAAGGCAACACAAAAAGGGGAGCAGGTTGTCTGTATAGCTATTTCAAGAACTACCAAGTTCTATCATCAGCAGACTTTGCTAAAGAACTCCGGAATTGCAATAGCCATACCATGTCTTCAACGCTAGAACTGGTTGGGAATTGTAACAACCAAATGAAGCGAAAAAAGTTGGTAAAGCCTACAAAAACCGAAGACCACCTTTTTGTGCATACCCTTAGGCGCTATGAAAAATTAGTGTAAGAGCTTCGCCTTACCAAACTAATATCACGACCTGTTATTTCATATACGGTATATTGTACCACATAGAAAAAGGGTTTTTTTGGAATAAAAATTCCAAAGTAACGGCGTGCCTTCCGTTGGTGTTATCTGGTTAGATTACGACCTATTGAAATTTAAATCAAACCTTGCAGTTTAGCCGGCTCGAGGTCAATCTTCCAAAAGAAGATTATTTCAAAGGCAACACAAAAAGGTGAGCAGGTTGTCTGTATAGCTATTTCAAGAACTACCAAGTTCTATCATCAGCAGACTTTGCTAAAGAACTCCGGAATTGCAATAGCCATACCATGTCTTCAACGCTAGAACTGGTTGGGAATTGTAACAACCAAATGAAGCGAAAAAAGTTGGTAAAGCCTACAAAAACCGAAGACCACCTTTTTGTGCATACCCTTAGGCGCTATGAAAAATTAGTGTAAGAGCTTCGCCTTACCAAACTAATATCACGACCTGTTATTTCATATACGGTATATTGTACCACATAGAAAAAGGGTTTTTTTGGAATAAAAATTCCAAAGTAACGGCGTGCCTTCCGTTGGTGTTATCTGGTTAGATTACGACCTATTGAAATTTAAATCAAACCTTGCAGTTTAGCCGGCTCAAGGTCAATCTTCCAAAAGAAGATTATTTCAAAGGCAACACAAAAAGGTGAGCAGGTTGTCTGTATAGCTATTTCAAGAACTACCAAGTTCTATCATCAGCAGACTTTGCTAAAGAACTCCGGAATTGCAATAGCCATACCATGTCTTCAACGCTAGAACTGGTTGGGAATTGTAACAACCAAATGAAGCGAAAAAAGTTGGTAAAGCCTACAAAAACCGAAGACCACCTTTTTGTGCATACCCTTAGGCGCTATGAAAAATTAGTGTAAGAGCTTCGCCTTACCAAACTAATATCACGACCTGTTATTTCATATACGGTATATTGTACCACATAGAAAAAGGGTTTTTTTTTTGGAATAAAAATTCCAAAGTAACGGCGTGCCTTCCGTTGGTGTTATCTGGTTAGATTACGACCTATTGAAATTTAAATCAAACCTTGCAGTTTAGCCGGCTCGAGGTCAATCTTCCAAAAGAAGATTATTTCAAAGGCAACACAAAAAGGTGAGCAGGTTGTCTGTATAGCTATTTCAAGAACTACCAAGTTCTATCATCAGCAGACTTTGCTAAAGAACTCCGGAATTGCAATAGCCATACCATGTCTTCAACGCTAGAACTGGTTGGGAATTGTAACAACCAAATGAAGCGAAAAAAGTTGGTAAAGCCTACAAAAACCGAAGACCACCTTTTTGTGCATACCCTTAGGCGCTATGAAAAATTAGTGTAAGAGCTTCGCCTTACCAAACTAATATCACGACCTGTTATTTCATATACGGTATATTGTACCACATAGAAAAAGGGTTTTTTTTTGGAATAAAAATTCCAAAGTAACGGCGTGCCTTCCGTTGGTGTTATCTGGTTAGATTACGACCTATTGAAATTTAAATCAAACCTTGCAGTTTAGCCGGCTCGAGGTCAATCTTCCAAAAGAAGATTATTTTTTTTTATTGAAAACTTTTCTCTTTGTTGGAATCACTTTTCACTTAGCACACACACTTTTCCCAGGAGTGGACTGTAATTGCAAATAAAACCCTTTTTTTCTTTGGATTAAGCACTGGATAAATTTTTGTAAACTGTATTATATTATATATGTAGAAGATCACTTTGAGTTTTGCAGATTTATTTAAATACATACATACATATGTGTTAACTTTAGGATATTGCGAGGAAAAATATATTGGAGTAGGCGCCTTATATAGGTACTTGCATACATATATATGTACAGTGTTCGAAGAAATAATAGAAACGGCATAGAATTTACTTCCTTTTGTGTCTGTCTTTGGCAAAACTCTAATTTTTTGTAAACTGAATGGATTATTATCAAAACGCTAAACCAAGGAATCAAAAAAATTATGTTTTGTATATTCTAAAGTAAATTCAATATAAAAACGAAGTCATTTATTATTATTCCGTTGGAAGATAAAATAGAAACGATAATCTTTAAAGTAAAAAATAGTAAGTTGTTGTTCAAGAATCATAGCAATTTTTGGTTTCAACAAATATTTAAATTAATGTGAAGTCGTTCCAACCTTATTTTTCAAGACTTCGCATCAACCACATCCCTCGGAATCAAATACCTTGGCGCAAATAGCTGGTTTTATAGAATACCATATAACCTTGATCTTTTCTCTATATTCTTGCTTATTTTCTGGTTTATATTTAGCAGTTATTTTCTTTAATATTTCCTAAAGGTTTTCTATTAAGTTTAAGTCCGGGGATTGGGATGGTGGCTTTAAAACTTTAGCTTTATTTTCCTTGAACGAGCTGGCAAACAGCTGGGAGGAGGGTTTGAAATCGTTTTCCTGCTAATATTATTACTTTAAACGCAATTCTTCTTCGGCATAATGAAGTATTGTATTGTTAAAGACATTTACTTTGTTGATGGCGCACAATTTATCCTTTATTTAAACTAACGGACCGACACTTGAAGAAGAAAAGTAGCCCTAAAACATAATTTTTTCACCTTAGTGAAAACTTTCTTTAAAGCATGTTTTGGATCATAAGCAGTACTTTTTTGCTGTCTTACAAACACCCTGCCATCAGATCCAAACAAATTTACATTTGTTTCATCCGACCACAGAACGTTTTTCAAATGGGCCAGAAGCACATGTTGATTAGCAAAATCTGGTCTATCTTTTATATTGTTCTTGCTCATTCACGGTTCTTCTCGAGCACTATATACCTTTAACCGCTTTAATTTCAATCTTGCCCGGATAGTTTTCCTGGTTATTGATGCATTTAACTTATTTTTGAGCTTTTCCGATGAATGAAATGGATTTTTATTCGCATCCAGCATGATGATCTGTTCAAATTTTTCACGTTGAAACGGCTACGATTTTCTTGCTTATATTCACAATGAATAGCGGAAAGCCCTTTACTCTTGGGCAATTCATTAATTTGGCGATCTTTGCAATTGAACGACCAGAGTTTCTTAGTTTTTTTATAATTTCCCTTTCATTCTCTAAGAAGTGCGTGCCACGACCCATACTGCATATAATGTTATTAAATTTAGTGGACTTTAAAATCTTTAATGTAGAATATTAAATTAAAACCAAAAAATTGACATCTATGATACTTAAAATGTTTTTGACTGAAAATATACGGAGCGTTTCTATTTTTTTTTTCCAACCGAAAAACGGGTTTGTTTTACTATGAAGCATGTAGAAGAAAAAGTTTCGCGAAAATAGGTGTCGAAATGTATGAAAATAATAGAAGTACTATCCCACATTCTTAAACACTGACTTTCAGGTCGGATAATTTGTCCTACGTTGAAAAAAGAGATTTCAAAATCAAAAAAGGTTGCCGTTTCTATAATATCTTCCAACACTGTATATGGACCATTACCATTAAGACGGATGCCTACCAAAAAGAGGTATTTTTGCATTTATAATTAGTTTTCTGTCAATAAAGATACCCTTGGCCGTCAACAGAGTGTATAAATCTTTTAACTCAGTACCTGTACTTTTACATGTTAGTACTAAGGCTTCGGACAACTTGTCCTTTATTTTCGTTATTTCCAATTTCATATGGCTTGGCCATGGCAATTTCAAAATGTTAGGGTTCAACCTACCATGGTTAATATCTAATTAAAGTTTTATAATTCCTGTCTGAACTTTTTCACATTCATCCACCACTGAACTGAGTTGCCTTACAATCATGAAAAACTGGATGGATTCTCTATATACGTAATATCTTTCTTTTAGTACTTCCGTCATATTTTCAATCTATGGTACAGTGAACCCATAAATTAAAACGGTGCTCGTTTGCTTCTTGACTCATGAACAATCTATTATTTTCTTCGATTTCCGCAATGCGGTTTATCGTGTCTAATACGAAATAGCACTGTTCTTCGAAATTATATAACTTTTGACATAAATCCCTCATTTTAGGAATCAATCTGTCACCTTTAGTAAGCATTTCAAAATATGCCGACATGTCATAGTATACTACCAGATCCCATTAAATTTAATAGACGTAGTCGTACAACGCTCAGTACGAACAAGTGGCCCATATGACACCAGGCCCGGGCCTGCTACGAATGGCCCTAAGTAAAGCTAATGTTACAACCTCTACCCACTCCGGCCTAAGGGCATAGGCGTATTACATATATAAACATAAAATTAAACTAAAGAAATAGAAAATAATAAATGTAATAAGATAATAAGTTACATATAAAAAGAAAACAGGATAGGTTAAAATAAAGATGATTACAACTAGTTACGAGCGAGGAAGGACAAGATCGCAGTTTTTATACCGGGAAGCGATGTTTCGGAACCGATAACGTGCCAAAGTCTGTTGTAGTCACTACATAGTATACGAAAAGGTTCATGCAGAGAAAAGTTAGTTGTGCAAGTGGGAAGTAAAAGCGGTGTGAAATTGCGGGTCCTTCTAGATGGAACAGAAATGTTAATTTGGCTCAACAGCTCGGAAGAGTCAATCTCACCATTCAAAAGTTTGTAAAGAAAAGTTACACCAAGCATAGTTCTACGATTAGCTGAAGAAGGAAGGTTAATTAACTGAAGTCGACTAGAATAAGATGGAAGTTGTACAGTTGGATCCCAGCGCAAATCACGAAAGGCAAAGAGTAAAAACTGTTTTTGTACAGTATTAGGACGCTACTACCTCCACACACCCATTGGATCTAAGTACAATGCGGCTGTTGCGTTTAGTTCTTTTACTGTAGTTTTTCGTCGATTATCTTTAATGCTTGCTGCATTTGACAATTGACAAAGCAGCATCATTATTGCTAACATTGAATAGGGATTCCCGGAGAAAAGGAAAATAACCCAGTCTTCATTCGTTGAATTCAAAATATGAACTGATTTTATTTAAAAACTCTTAAACTCTAAGACGCAACAATCGTTCTTAAAAATACTTATTCTAATGCCCCCCACGTTCAGGCGTTCAAAATTGTTTATATTTCATGCTCAGCGCTGGTTACTTGATACCGCGCCGCTGTTATAATCTCAAGTGTTTTCCACAGAGTGTGGATGCATGTTTTGTTTGCTATTAAGCAATAATTGTCATATGAATTTGATGATTTACTTATATTTTTGTTTCGTTTTGTATATTTCACTGGTGCATCTGATTTGGTGAAGCCATCTCAGATGAACACGATGTTTATTCTTAAACAAACATCATTACGGTTCCTACTTTGGACAGAGGATCGAATCTGGTAGTTTTCCGATATTGGGTCTCCTCAACAACTTCTGATGATTTTACCCCAATGAGTGCACAAATTTTATTTATAGGCCTTGTAATTGACATTTCCTGCAATTTGTCTTTTACCACTCTTACCTTATCGTCCCTGCCTTTGAGAATTTTCTCAATATTGCCCAGAGGCCACCTGGCTGGGTGACAGTTTTCATCTTTGATCAGTACGACCTGTCCATTCTCTAAATTTTCTGTGGTTCTTCGCCACTTATTCCTTTGCTGGAGAGTATAACAATAATCGTCCTTCCATTTCAACCAGAAACTTTTTTTATTTTCTGTATTAATTTCCATCTGTCTAAATTTCCAATTTTTTCTTCTGATATGGACTCGGCTGCTTCCATTGTTGGTCTCCCAATTAAGAAATGACTGGGGGTTAACACCTCGTTGTTGTCCATATCCTCACCCTCACGGACGTGAATTTAGCACAGTTTCTATTTGGCACAACAATGTTGCAAGTTCCTCATGTGAGGTTACTGTCTCCTATGACTCTTTTCAGATGATACTTAAACGACTTGACACCTGCTTCCCATATACCTCCGAAGTGAGGTCCTGCCGGGGGGCTAAAATGCCAGCTGATCTGTTCTCGCTTTAGAACAGGGGCGGCAACCTGTGCGTTATTTTGAACTGCTTTTTTGAAGTCTTTATCGAGCCTCCCACTAAATTTGTACCACTTTCGGAATATATGTTAGCGCATTTACCACGTCTCGCAACAAATCTTCCAAATGCTGCTAGGAAGGCATCAGTTGTCAAGTCACTAACAACTTCTACATGAATTGCCTTAGTTGACAAGCACACGAATACTGTTCTGTACCCTTTGAACGTTTTTTGTCCCCGGTTTCTTGAGCATCTTATATGATAAGAATCGTCAAAATCAATTCCCGTATTATGAAATGGATATGACACCGTCACCCTTTTTTGGGTAGGTTACCCATAATTTGCTCCGCAGTTACTTGGCGGTATCTGGCACAAGTAACGCATTCCTTTAGATATTTTTTAAGGGCGTTTCTTAAATCGTAAATCCAAAATTTCCTTTGAGTTTGATTTCTCATAAGATTAATTTCTCCATGTAAGGTTTCCTTATGAGCATCTTTAATCAATAGCATTGTTAAATGTGATTTATCCAAAATCACAGGATGTGTAGTGCCAAAACATATATTGGCATTTTGTAATCGTCCCCCCATGCGTAATATTCCATCGTTATCTAAAAATGGATGTAGGCTTAGAATTTTGCTTTTCATATCAATTTGTTTGTTCTGACTAAGATGTGATATCTCTCTGCTAAATTGATGTGCCTGTTGGTGTTTAATAATCAGATTTTTAGCATTCTTAAGCTCATTGACGGTTAAATATGATGGATACACTATATCTCTTTTTCTAATGCAAATAAATCTTAATACATATGCGGTAATTCTGACTATCTTATTCATACAGGAATAATTTTCAATTAGTTGTTGTATAATACTATTTTCTGTATTTAACACTATTTACCACAATCTTGTCAGCACCCGTTTTTTCTCTAGGCCATTTTTCTTTTGACTCACTGAGCCATTTTGGCCCATTCCATCATAAGTTACAAATTTTTAATTTAGTTGGACAAATCCCTCTTGAAGCTACGTCTGCAGGGTTATCCTCAGATTTTACATGGTTCTATGTTATTGCTTTTTTATTTTGGATATCTTCTATGCGTCGCCTTACGAATTTCTCCTTACTAGTACCGTTTTGTATCCAGCACAGTGTTATATTAGAGTCGCTCCAAGCATATGTTTCAGCTGGAACAGCAATATTTTGCTGGACTCTGTAGAGTGTTTGTTACCTATTAAGGTAACTGGCTCACCTATTTTAGTATACCCCACCACTGCGTAGGCCTTTTCTGAAGCGTCAGCAAAACCATGAATATGTAACAACATATAAGAGGCTGTGTCTTGATCCATCGGGGTAATCTGATTTCTTCCAAGCACACAAAATTGTCCCTGAAGGATTTCCATTCTTTTGTATCTTTATCGGACAACTCTTGATCCCAATTTTGCTCTGCTAACCACAACTTCTGCATGAACAATTTTCCTATTAGCGTAACTGGTGCTAGCCAACCTAGCAGATCATATATCTTGGCTAGTGTGGATAGTACTACTCTTTTATTCATTTTTTCGTTCTTGTCACAGTGTACCTTAAACTTAAATTCGTCTTTAAATGGCTCCCACTGCAACCCTAAGGCTTTAATTGCCTCGTTCTTGTTAATTTTTAGTACTTTATTATCGCCTGTATCAATTACCCCTTCAACAATTTCGGATCTATTCGAAATCCATTTTCTTAAATTCATACCTGCCTTTTCCAACTCTCTGGAAACGTGCTGAACTTTGTGTTTTAATTCTTGTAAGGTATCACCTCCTGTCATTAAATCATCCATGTAGAATTCATCTCGGATAATTTCACTAATCATTTTATCCTTGCATTTGTTTGCTATTTCCTTAAGCACCCTTGTAGTTAAATAAGGTGCTGATGCAGTACCGTACGTTACTGTTGTCAATTTATATTTTCTTAATTTTTTCTGTGGTGAATTTTTCCACAAAATATGTAAATATTTTTCATCGTCTTGATCAATGTGTATCTGCTACGAACTGCCATTTTCACCATTTTAATATTATGTCGAATATGTCCTTTTAAAGTCGTGGCCCGATCCACATTACGTCGTTTAGACTTCTGTTATTTGTTGTTTTCGTAAAGGCGTCAAATACAACTCTTAGTTTAGTTGTCAGACTTGTTTCTATAACTACTGCTTGATGGGGCAGATAATAGACACCTTCATCTTTAGTTTCGACCATATGGCCCAAACCCAAATATTCTTTAATGAATTTTTCATACTCTTCTTTGAGTTTTGGATTTTTCTGAAATTTTTTTCTCTAAGTTAAGAAACCGCGCAGTTGCCTGAGCTTTGGAATCACCTAAATCGCTTTCTTGCTTAAATTGGATTTTTACCACATATCTTCCCGATTTATCAATTATTGTCTTGTTAAAATTTTCTTCACATTGATTAGCTTCTATATCATCTTTTTCGTCTGCCTCCAACTCCCGAAAACGTTCCATATAGACTCATCTCCTTTTGACTTAGTACATCCCGACACGATCCAGTCAGATTGAGTGTTTTGTCCCAGCAAGCCGTGAATTTGGCAACTCTACTTTTTAAGATGTGGGTATATACGTCTACCCCATATCATATCAAGCCTACCAGGTTTATTAAAGGTGGGGTCAGCTAGCACGTAAGTTTGCCATTTTGACATATCCACGTTTGCTATTTTTAATGGAAGAGCTTTCATTAATTGCGGTAATACAATTGCTTCAACCTTAATAAGTTCGTTTTACGAATAACGTGTCTTCATTTCAATATTCATCTTATAGTTCGACGTTCTACTTTTTGTTGCAGATACGCTACTTATTTCTGTTTGTTTCTTGATCTTAGGTAATTTTAACATTTGAGCGGCTTCTTCAGATAAGGTTTCATACTCTGCATTTATTTTCTTTAACTTGTATTAGAGCTGTGGCCAACAGTTTTTGTTGTTCCGTAACACAAGTATTCACCTTCGCCTATTTTTCCCCAAAATGAATAAGGGTATGGTGCCGCTTGCTACACAATGAGCAGACCATTTCATTAGTGCATCTCTTGTTGCTTGAATCGTGTACACAATTGCACTTTTTTGGCTATTTCCACCCTTTCTTTTGGTGTTAGCGCTTTAAACTTATAGCACAGAAGTGCTATGCCACGGACCTTTGCAGATCGGACAACTATCTTTGAGCACCGCAGACGACGCTTTTTGTAACGGGTTTTTCTCTTCTTTTTTTATGGCACTTATCGAGCAATATATTTTTGCTCCAAGTATTCCATGACATCGGATAGCATTTGAACTTGCCTGCCTTGAATCACACCCTTTACACTTTTTGCTGATTCATTGTTTATCATCGGCAAATCAACGATCCGACTTAATTGTTCGGAAAATACCCTCCAATTATTTTCATATCGCTTGTTTAATAATTCCCAAGCGGCACTATAATTGTCAGCTGAACCTGACAATAGATGGGCTACCATGCTCCTTGCTTCGGCCTTTAAAGCGGATTTTAAATAATTGAACATAAGAGCAAGACTTAAATCCTCTCTTTTTTCAATCAGTTCCGCAAATAATTTCACAAACAGGTCCCATTCTCGAGGCTCTCCAGAAAAGGTGGGCACCTGAATTTTTGGCAACACTGGTAGTTCGCCTCTCACGGTTACATTCTCAATCTTACTTTCCTTATTGTTTATTTTCATTTCTAACACTGATACTGAATTTCGGACTTCGAATTCTAAATCATCCATAGTATTTTTAAATTTAGAATCTTTCATCACAACCTGGCACGTCTGCACTTTCTCTCATAAATAATTGATCTTATTAATATATATTATGCATGCCTTAATGCCTGTGGAATTATCTATAGTGCGTAAATCTTTGGTTACCCTATCCAAATATTCCTGGAGCTGTCGGACTCTATCCATAAATATCTCCTAGTTACCACTACCGTTTTCATTACTGGAGGTCGCATTCCCGCGACACTCTTTTTTGCTATCATTAAACATTTCTGACATATTCGCATCTGCTTCAACTAACACTGACTTACTAGTGGCTGGTTTTTCTGAATCTCCTGTAGCTATTATTTTGGCAACTATCTTTAAAACCTCTTCATGTACTTTATCTCTGTAGTACTGATGATTGGAAATTCCCTGCTGGAGACATTTGTTATAGTTAGGTATCCATCGGCTACTAATCTCTTTTACTTCCTCAATCACCTTGCTAGTAATGTTTTTGGGATGAAGTGCTTGCAAGTGCCCTAACCTGACATGCAACTCTACCTGCTTCTCTAACAATTTTGCAGACTTCTTATTGAACATTTTATCTTGTGCGAACATTACGATATCGATATAATTATATAATGATAGTAATATAATATGTAGGTTGGTGTATGTACTTATAACTATTTAAATGTATCTCTTATCTGATGAACCTGTTGTTGACACCGTTCGCCACTATTGTCCGCCAAGTAGAGTTTGTCAAGTAGGTTTTGCCGATAGTTTGCTGGTGGTTGTCCGCCAATGAGTAGGATTTGCCGTTTCTTTATATTTGCCTCGCCTCCAGTCATGATGCCTTGCTGCTTCTGTGCAACTGTGTCGTTGCTAGCTGATGTTTCTTGTTTCCTCTTGCAACTATATTTGTGTATACATATATACACTAATTTGTATTTTATATTGGTTTATTTTTTTCCGTAATCTGGGCTTTGGATACGCCACACACCAACTCTGTAATTAATTTTTTTTTACCGCCGCCAAAATGATTACAGTTGCTCGACTAGTCCAACTGCCTTTATTTAACTCGGTCGCACGCACTTTTTATTTATTAAGGAATATTTTGCTATTTGTGTTATACTCTGTCTCTTACCACTGGTGGGGGAAAAACTCAGAGTTTCTTTTTTCGAAGGACCAAAAGGAATAGGGATTCCCGGAGAGAAGGAAAATAACCTCGTCATCATTCGTTGAATTTAAAATATGAACTAATTTTAGTTACAAAAGTACGGAGTACGGATTATCTTAGGCTCTATTATTTTTTTATTATTTTGGGCACGGCGTCGGCCACTTGACATCCTGCCGTTGTGATCTTTTGGGTGAGTTTAGAATTACAAGTGTTTTTCCCACACCGTGTGTGTCTGATTGTAATTCTAGTCATATGCTAGTTTAGGCGTTTGGGAGAAAGGTACAGTTGTATTGTATTTTCTTTAGTGCATCTTATTTGGAGAAGTCAGTTCAGATGAACACGATGTTTATTCTTAAACAATGTGAATAGACCGTTTGCCTTTACTTTTTCAGTCAATCGGTATAATAATAAGTATTTCTGTGCGAGCGTCGCTCATTTCGGTCGTTGTTTGACGTTCGATAGATTGTTTTACAAACAGCTCAACGTAAAGTGCTCAACAAAACAGTTTAGCCGGCTCGAGGTCAATCTTCCAAAAGAAGATTATTTCAAAGGCAACACAAAAAGGTGAGCAGGTTGTCTGTATAGCTATTTCAAGAACTACCAAGTTCTATCATTAGCAGACTTTGCTAAAGAACTTCGGAATTGCAATAGCCATAACATGTCGTCAACGCTAGAATTAGTTGGGAATTGCAGCAACCAACTGAAGCGAAAAAGGCCTACAAGACCTAAGACCACCTTTTTGGGCATATTCTTAGGCGCTATGAAAAATTAGTGTAAGAGCTTCGCCGTACCAAACTAATATCACGACCTGTTATTTCATATACGGTATATTGTACCACATAGAAAAGGGGTTTTTTTTTTTTTTGAATAAAATGTCCAAAGTAACGGCGTGCCTTCGCTTCATTTGGTTGCTACAATTCCCAACTTATTCTAGCGTTGAAGACATGGTATGGCTATTGCAACGCCGGAGTTCTTTAGCAAAGTCTGCTGATGATAGAACTTGGTAGTTCTTAAAATAGCTATACATACAACATTCTTTTTGTATCAAACTCTTTTCTAAGTTTATATTTTTCTTGCTCAAGCAGCGTTCTTTAGCACTTTGTTGCTTTAACAGCTTTGATATCAATCTTGCCCGGATAGTACTCCTGCTAATTGATGAATTTAATTCATTTTTAAGCTCCTCCGATGAAGGGAATGGGGCTTTTTTCGCTTCCAGCATGATGATCTGTTCGAATTTTGACGTTGTGAAGCGTTTCCGACCTCGATTTTCTTACTTATATTCACAATGATTAGCGGAAAGGCGATCTCTGCAATTGAATGACCAGAGTTTCTTAGTTTTTTATAGTATACCTTTTTTCTCTGAGGAGTGCGTGCCACGACTCATACTGCATATAATGTTATTAAATTCAATGGACTTTAAAAACATTTACGAGGCAGTCCGATAAGTACTTAGCCCACAAATGAAAAGCGAACATTTTAGAGAAGTGTCGATTTATTTCTCAAGGTTGATACACTTGATCCAGCGATCCTCCAACTTTTTTAACCCGTTTGAAAAATAAGTTTTCTCGAGGTCTGAAAAATGGGCCTCCGTGGCGGCGATGACTTCCTCATTCGACTCAAATTTCTGCCCTGCGAGTGACTTTTTCAAGTTTGGAATCAAAAAGAAGTCGCATGGGCCAAATCTGAAGAATACGGTCGATGCGGCAGCACATTGTAGACGAATTTGACCAATTTGGCCATGGCGACGGCGGCGGCGGAAACGTGATCCGGTGGGTTGTCATGGTGAAAGAGCACTTTTTTTCTTCGCCAAAAGGAGTCGTATTTCTTTAATTCAGCGTCAAATCGGGTCAATAATTCAGCATAGTAGGCCTCTGTGACTGTTTTGCCTTTCTCCAGGTAGTTGATGTAGATCACACCTTGTGAGTCCCAAAAAACGATGGCCATCACCTTTTCGGCTGATAGTCCTAGACTTCTTCGGAGCAGATTCGCCTGGTGAAGTCCACTGTTTCTACTGTTCCTTGGTCTCTGGTGCGTACCAGTGGATCCAAGTTTCGTCGACGGTTACAAAACGACGCAAAAACTCCTTCGGATTGCGTTTAAACAGCGTCAAACACTGGTCTGATATTGTCTGGACGTTGACGCGTACAATGCGAAGTACGTTCAAGTGGCCCATACGACACCAGGACATAGCCTGTTTCGCGCGAGCCCAAGCAGAGCGCTGTCCACGTCCCGCCCGACCGTGGGGCGCAGCCGTATATCGGACGGCACGATCGCGTGGACAAATACAAGTATAACGGACAAACAATTAAAAATTAGATTAACTACAGCTAAATACGAGCTAAATGTGCTAAAATAGAGGTTTTCACAAGAGAAAGAGAGGCTTCTGAACTGATTACGGGATACAGAAGATTGTAATCAGAACATAGGACTCGAAAAGGTTCATGCAAAGAATAGTTAGAACTACAATGTTTTAAAGATAGAGGAATAAAATTTCTAGTAGGTCTACGGGGTACAGATAGGTTTAACTGGTTCAATAGCTCAGGAGAGTCTATTTCACCTATTAAAAGTTTATGAATAAAGATAGCACCAAGCATTACTCTACGATTAATTAATGAAGGAAGATTGATTAAAAGAAGCCTACTGGAGTATGATGGCAAATTGACATTGCGATCCCAATTTAGACCACGAAGAGCAAATAGCAGAAATCGCTTTTGAACAGATTCAATTTTACTTTGGTGCGTCTCATATTGAGGTGACCATATGCAAGATCCGTACTCTAAGATAGGACGGATTAATGAAGTATACAGAAGTTTGGTTGTGTACGGATCGTCAAACTCTTTTGACCATCGTTCCACAAACCCAAGAACATTCATAGCTTTACTAACTGTAGCAGAAATATGAGGATTAAAGGTTAATTTATGGTCCATAAGAACACCTAAGTCATTGACAATATCTAACCGCTCTAAGGCAGTGTCGTTAAGATAATAAGTTGCTAAGTGTGGAGTGCATCTATAAAAAGACATAACTTTACATTTAGAGCCGTTAAAGTTTAATAGGTTGGTTTCACAGCAACTCTGAAGATCATTAAGATCCGATTGAAGTAGGCAAGAAGACGATATGTCTTTAAAACTGAGGTAAAGCTTAACATCATCCGCGTACATAAGCACCCGAGAATGTGACACTACCAATGGAAGATCATTTATAAAAAGAGTGAATAGCAATGGACCCAAATGACTACCCTGAGGTACTCCAGAAGTCACTTGGATGGTCTTAGAAAATGAAGACTTAAAGAGGACCTTTTGTGTACGCTTAGAAAGATATTGAAGAATCCAATCTAGCAAAATGCTGGGGATGCCAAGTGCATTTAACTTATATAAAAATAGAGTGTGATTAACAGAGTCAAAGGCCTTGCTGAAGTCAGTATAAATGACATCGGTTTGCACGGCAGTCTTGAACCCTTTGATTGAGTGAGATGTAAATTCTAATAGGTTAGTAGTTGTCGATCTACGTTTTTTAAACCCATGCTGGGATGACGAAATGATTGAGCTACAAAAATGCTGCAATTGAGACGTTATTATTTTCTCAAATGCTTTGGGTATGGCAGATAATTTAGAAATACCCCTATAATTGGAGGCTTCGGACTTTTTCCCCTTTTTATGAAGAGGAATAATATATGATTCCTTCCAGATGGACGGGAAGGCGGAATATGTAACGGACAGTGTAAACAACTTAAGTATTGGCTTACATAGGGCCTCTGCGCAAAACCTTAATACGCAGCCTGGTATTCCATCAGGACCAGGTGCATATATTGGTTTGACGGAACTAAGAACGCTAAAAATCGAACTTTCTTCAAACACAGGGTCTAAAATGCAATTAGACGATTGCAAGTGATAAGGATAAGGAGGATTTGCTTGATAAATCGAAGAAGAATAAGTTGTTTTGAAAAAATCAGCAAACATATCAGCAATTGCCTGATCATTGTCAGCTTTATTGTTTTCGAAAGACAAGTAAGACGGATGCACTGATGTCTTACGTTTTCCATTGACGAATTTATAAAATTGCTTAGGATCGCGAGAAAACCTAAGTTTACATCTCTGAAGATAAGGATTATCTTTGTGAATTCAGCACCATAAAATTTAATCGAGCAACTACGTATAGGGAAAAATCCGATGCTTTACCGGATTTTTTAAATCTTTTATAGCATCTTGATTTTACGTTCTTCAAGTTACATAACTCACTTGAGAACCAAGGAGGTTTATCAGACCATCCTTGAGTCACACGCGGGACACAAACATCAAAGAACGACTCAAGAGTTTTATAGAAGACAGAAATGGCAGAGTCCATATCCGTGCAAGTATACAGATATGTCCAATCATTAGTTAATAGGAGTTTTTTAAGTTTAGTAAAGTTTGTCTTGCGAAAACATCGGGTTGGAGGCATCGAATTATTATATCGAGTCATAACCCCAAAAGGAAGGTCAATGGTTACATGCAGAGTTGGATGAAAGTTGTCTTCAGGGATAACTAAGGGATCAGTCCTGGAAATATCGCAGTTGGAAGAATCCAACACAAATACCAGATCTAGTGATCTGTTCCGACTATTTCGGACAGGATTTATTTGAGTTAGGGACAACTCAAACAGATCAATGAAACAATGTGACGGGGAGGGCAACAGTAATAAAGAATCATATGAGAGGGTCCAGGCAATCTCAGGTAAATTAAAATCTCCCAGAACAACAAACAAGTCTTCGTCAGAGATACATGAGGAAACAAGTTGAATAGCTTCCAAATGGTGAATGTATACTGCCAAATCGGACTGTCGTCTTATAGTTGCGCTTGTTGTCCGGAGTAAGCAAACGCGACACACATCGCGCCGACAGCTTTCTCATGCTCAAAATTTCATGCAGGATATAACCCACGCGCTCTTTCGAGTTACCTACTGTCTCAACAATCTCTCGCACTTTCAATCGGCGGTCTGCCAATACGAGATCGTCGACCTTTTCCACTTTATCCTCCGTGCTCCGTGCGTCGGATAATTTCTCCAAAAAATCAAAATCAAAGAAGGTTGCCCTTTAAATGATTTCTTCCAACACTGTATACTGCCCGGGCCTCCAGCTGATTCACACAGGTTTAGGAACGAAGTGGGAGAGGTTTCAGACTACTCTTGTTAAAGCCATTTCATTACACTTATGTCATTTTCCGCTTTTAATACCATATACCCCATGTGGTGAAGAAGGCATATTTGCGTCCTTAAAATGTATTCTACAGGCAGAAGAAAGCCTAAGGCATATATGTATGTATATGAATAATGAATATGTAGGTATATATATTTGGTGACCTTCGGTCTGTCGGTACTACCACCTTAATCTCAGGGGACACAGTGATTTTCGTGTAGTATTTGGAGAGAAAACGATTGAATTTTTTTTTTAACCATTAATATATTTGTTGAATCTACTCTTAAATTAAAGCCTAACAACATGTTTGAGATATTGTTCTTAGTCTAGTACTTAAACTAAATCCTGGGGATACTGCAGGCGGACCTAATCACTTATTATTGGGTTGGTCTCTTATTTCTTTTAAGACGAGTTATATTATTAGCTCGCGTAAGGGAATTGGCAAGAGTATTTGGATGAGCATCCAGTTTTGCAGTTGCTGCGTACCTATTTCGAATTTTACGATAGGTATATTTAGAATCTTGAATCTTGCCGTTCCGTATGTACCACGGAGCCGCCGTGATTGTTTTTAAAATCTTCGACTGCACCCTTTGTATGATGTCGACATTGCTGGTACTTGCGTTTCCCCATAGTACGGCACCGTAGGTCCAGATGGGTTTCAGTACGGAGTTGTATAGGAGGACTTTATACTCCAGACGTGGAGGGGAGCAAGCATTGATGATCCAATGTAAGCTACTCACTTTTAGTCTTAGCTGTGATTTGTTGGCTTCGATGCGCTTGCGCCAAGTTAGCCTCGTGTCTAGGTGGATGCCAAGGTAAGTGACATCATCGGCTTGAGGAATTGGTATGTTGTTTAGCATTAGAGCTGGACAGTTTCTTCTGTTAAGCGTAAATGTAACATGTTTGCATTTCTGCTCGTTCACTCGGATACGCCAGGTTGCTAGCCATTCCTATACCACCTTTAGGTGTTCCTCTACTTTACAGGAGGCTTCTATTGGGTATTTTAATCTGCTGATGATTGCCGTGTCATCGGCAAAAATGGACGTTGTATGTCTAAACTCGTTGGTAAGTCTGCAGTGTACAGCAGATAGAGCAATGGGCCGAATACACACTGCGGTATGCCAAACTCTATTGAAAGCCTGGGCAACATCGAGAAAAAAAGTCGCACAGTTGTGCTGCTGGTGAACAAGTAATCTGCCATTCTTGTCCCGGATGTCGTTTCCCTTTTCGTTTGGTAGTTGTTCTATACGCCGGTTCGTAGGCCTGTCGGCAGGTTTAGTGTCAGTAGAAGCAGGTTGTTTCAGCTCTCAGCTTTGAGTCAAGTACTGAGACGTACATGTCAATGTCCTCTGCAGCATCCAGTTTCGGCGAACAGTCAATATGGGCACTCATGTACATTTTAAATTTAAGCCAATTTGGTTTGTTGTTTGTAAGCCTATATGGGCGATCAAGTACTTGAGGACTTATTGATAGTGTGAATAGCACTGGTTAGTGGTCAGAAGTTAAATCTAGCAGTGTCTTCGCATTGATCTGATTCCGCGGAATTTTCTTGGTTACCGCAAAATCAATCAAGTCAGGCACTTTCTGTGGGTCTGTCGGCTAGAGGGTAGGCCTACCCGGTGAGACGCAATCCATCTTATTGAGTGGGTTTACTATTGTGTTGTACAACTGCTTGCCTTTAGGATTTATCAGGCGAGATCCCCAGTACGTAAGTTTGGCGTCATAGTCCCCTGCTGCAATGAAGCGATCTCAGAGTGTGTTAAAGAAATCGGTAAATTCCTTTTCAGAGATTGAGAAACGTGGTGGGTAGTACAGGGCAACGAATGTAGTGTTGCCGCAGCTGGTTTGAACACTTGTAGCAGTTGCTTGTAGTTTCTGTGTTTCAAATCTTTTGAGGAACGAGTGTTTCATACAATTTTTGATACCAGTCCCGCCATGAGATTTTCCGTCTGGATGGTTTGGTATATTTTGGTATTCGAAAATTATTTTTTGATGTTAGATGTGTTTCCGATATCAGCATGACATGGATTTCACATAAGTCTAGGTATAGTAGCATTTCATTTTTGTGTTGGAGACGCCGTTGCCATTCCAGAGACGTAGGCGTAAGGAAGCCATTATTTATTATCGAAAAGCTTCTGGATAAGCAGGTTCTGATTCCGCATCAGTTCCTGCATGCAGTTTTGCATGAACGTCATAAAAGTGGTCATGTTTTGATTAAGTGAGATCAAAAGGGCCTTTCGACCACTTGGAGTTTGCTGGCCAAATTCTGGTGCGCTACGTTGCGGATTCTGTATGTGGTAAAGCGACGTGGTCTCTTTCGCGGGCTCGGTCTGTCCACTTCGGAGTACACTAGCGAAGGATACACTAGGACTGGTTGTAGCAGGCATGTTAGATGATCTAACAGCCTTGGCGAAGAATACCTCCGGTGTAGTTTTAGGGGCGTTGAAGGTGATTTTTGGTTCAACTGGGGGTTCGCGCCCGTTTAGGTGTGATTTAAGATCCTTGAAGACAGGACATCCCCTGTAAATGGCCGTATGGTTCCCTCCACAGTTACTGCATAGTTCTAGTGCGGCATTATTTCTCTCCTTGGACGTTGTATGTCTAAACTCGTTGGTAAGTCTGCAGTGTACAGCAGATAGAGCAATGGGCCGAATACACACTGCGGTATGCCAAACTCTATTGAAAGCCTGGGCAACATCGAGAAAAAAAGTCGCACAGTTGTGCTGCTGGTGAACAAGTAATCTGCCATTCTTGTCCCGGATGTCGTTTCCCTTTTCGTTTGGTAGTTGTTCTATACGCCGGTTCGTAGGCCTGTCGGCAGGTTTAGTGTCAGTAGAAGCAGGTTGTTTCAGCTCTCAGCTTTGAGTCAAGTACTGAGACGTACATGTCAATGTCCTCTGCAGCATCCAGTTTCGGCGAACAGTCAATATGGGCACTCATGTACATTTTAAATTTAAGCCAATTTGGTTTGTTGTTTGTAAGCCTATATGGGCGATCAAGTACTTGAGGACTTATTGATAGTGTGAATAGCACTGGTTAGTGGTCAGAAGTTAAATCTAGCAGTGTCTTCGCATTGATCTGATTCCGCGGAATTTTCTTGGTTACCGCAAAATCAATCAAGTCAGGCACTTTCTGTGGGTCTGTCGGCTAGAGGGTAGGCCTACCCGGTGAGACGCAATCCATCTTATTGAGTGGGTTTACTATTGTGTTGTACAACTGCTTGCCTTTAGGATTTATCAGGCGAGATCCCCAGTACGTAAGTTTGGCGTCATAGTCCCCTGCTGCAATGAAGCGATCTCAGAGTGTGTTAAAGAAATCGGTAAATTCCTTTTCAGAGATTGAGAAACGTGGTGGGCAGTACAGGGCAACGAATGTAGTGTTGCCGCAGCTGGTTTGAACACTTGTAGCAGTTGCTTGTAGTTTCTGTGTTTCAAATCTTTTGAGGAACGAGTGTTTCATACAATTTTTGATACCAGTCCCGCCATGAGATTTTCCGTCTGGATGGTTTGGTATATTTTGGTATTCGAAAATTATTTTTTGATGTTAGATGTGTTTCCGATATCAGCATGACATGGATTTCACATAAGTCTAGGTATAGTAGCATTTCATTTTTGTGTTGGAGACGCCGTTGCCATTCCAGAGACGTAGGCGTAAGGAAGCCATTATTTATTATCGAAAAGCTTCTGGATAAGCAGGTTTTGATTCCGCATCAGTTCCTGCATGCAGTTTTGCATGAAAGTCATAAAAGTGGTCATGTTTTGATTAAGTGAGATCAAAAGGGCCTTTCGACCACTTGGAGTTTGCTGGCCAAATTCTGGTGCGCTACGTTGCGGATTCTGTATGTGGTAAAGCGACGTGGTCTCTTTCGCGGGCTCGGCCTGTCCACTTCGGAGTACACTAGCGAAGGATACACTAGGACTGGTTGTAGCAGGCATGTTAGATGATCTAACAGCCTTGGCGAAGAATACCTCCGGTGTAGTTTTAGGGGCGTTGAAGGTGATTTTTGGTTCAACTGGGGGTTCGCGCCCGTTTAGGTGTGATTTAAGATCCTTGAAGACAGGACATCCCCTGTAAATGGCCGTATGGTTCCCTCCACAGTTACTGCATAGTTCTAGTGCGGCATTATTTCTCTCCTTGGTGCAAATGCCATCTTTATGATGTTCGCCACAGCCAACACACAAGATTGCAATTGTTAGAAGAGTGGTTGTATTCCTGGCAGTTTTTACACTGAGGTGGTTGGTATCTCTTATGGGGCTCCTCTACGATGATTCTTCTGTGCAATAGGAGATGAAGGTTGTAGATGGGGTGCACTTCATTTGTCTTTGACCGCTTTGCGTCTGGTTCGATCTAGATTTCAAAGATTGGCTGTGCGACTTTGTTTCTGTTGATGATATTGACAACGGCCTTAACCGCAAACCCTTTTTCGGCCAACTCATCTGCTACTTCTTGAGTTGGGACCGATGGCTCGTTCCCCTTTAACACAACCTGAAGCCCTTTACTGCTTTTTAGTTAGTAGGTATAGAAGTTGATGTTAGCATTACGGAGGTACTTTTCGATGATGCGGAAATTGTCCTCAGTTTGGGTTAGGCTTGTAAGTTCTTTTACGTTTTCCCCATTGAGATGGGTTACAACAAAGTTATTTGGCCCTACGAACGGTGCAGTTGGCTCCACGGATGTATAAAGGGGGTGGTTTAGATGATTGTACTTTTTGTACAGCGCCGGCTTCGTCGTCGTGCTGATGGGCAAGAATTTTAAAACGATTCCCGTTTAGATGTGCTACTCGTTCATTTGGTTTGGTTATTTTCGGCGTATTGCCACTTTTTTCTTTAGCGGGCTTAGCTTCCGCTTAGGTATTTTAATATATCTATCCATTCCAGTTTGGACAGAAGGCGTTGGGTGTATTGTCGTGGCTGACTCTGGGCGACTTGTCGTTGACCGCTTGAGGCAGGTCAAACTTCGGCAGACGTTGCAGTAGTTGCTGTCAACGAGCTGACGGTGCTGGTCGTTGCAATGGTGATCCAGTTATCAATATTCATGGAAAAGCACATTTCTCGCTCCACGGTAAATTGCTGTTGGTTGCTGAGTGGCTTACATTTTAGGTGTTAGTGCTTACGGTAGCATTTAGTGAGGTCGGCGACACCGCCGAAGAGTACGCGTTGTTGCGTTGGACGGAGAGTCGATGCTCACGTTGTTGTATGATTTGTTCTTGTAGCTGTTGCTGGTGGGGATCGAGAGAGCTTGGGCCCGATAGACAGGGCTTTTTCAAAATAACGCAGTTAGTTATTGCAACTTACTATTTATTGCTATTAGATTAAATTTATAGCAATATGATTGAAAATAGGTGTCTCTGAGGCAACTGAGTGCCCTACACAAGTTTTGCAAACGTGGTGTTTTTTTTTTACACTAAAATTTGCGGGGTGCATTAAAAAACACGACTGCACGCGGCGGCGGTTCAATCTGAATATTTGGATAATGTAACTGTTTAAGAATAAACATCGTGTTCATCTGAACTGGCTTCACCAAATCAGATGCACCAATGAAATAGACAAAACGAAACAAAAACAAAAGTAAATCATAAAATTCATATGACAATTATTGCTTAATACCAAACAAAACATGCATCCACACTCTGTGGAAAACACTTGAGATTTAACAGCGGCGCTGTATCAAGTAACCAGCGCTGAGCATGAAATATAAACAATTTTCAACCCCCGAAAACGTGGGGCATTAGAATAAGTATTTTTAAGAACAATTGTTGCTTCTTAGAGTTTAAGAGTTTTTAAATAAAATCAGTTCATATTTTGAATTCATCGAATGAAGACTGGGTTATTTTCCTTCTCTCACTTCAGTAACAACGTAATGATTTTCATATGGTCAGTAGTAAAAAATAACTGTCAACAAGAATGTCGAAAGTCAACCCTTTTACATTTATTGAGAGCGATCGATGAGTCTAAACATCCTCTTTGGGTAATGTATCCAAGCTTTCGAAAGTATTCTGTGATAGCCAAACATTTTCGGCTGACATACTAGCTTTCTCTGAAACTTGGCTTAACTCCTCTGTTGTGGATAATGAAATTCTTTCTAATAACTTTATTTCTTATAGGCTTGATCGTGTTGGTCGTCGTGGCGGTGGAGTACTCATTGCTGTCAACTCGAATCTGTGTTTTCGTAAAACAAATTTCAATCTTCTTAACAGCCTTATTTTCTCTTTTGATTGATCATTTCTATTTGAGTGCTGTGATATAGATTGTGCAGTGAATTTTTTCTACTCTGCTCTTAATTCTCTAATTGATAAATGCGTTCCTTATGTGAATGTCTCTACCGTCTCTAATGCGCATCTTTGGTTTACACGTAGGCTGTCTTATCTCAGTAACATTAACTCGAGATATTTTAAAAGGTTTAAAAAAACTGGTTCGCGATTTGACAATACAAATTATTGTGCAGCGAAATTTGAATTTTGTCTTTTAAATACTCAATGCTACAATAATTATATCGTTTGCTGTTGAACTTTATAAGAACCCCAATAGATTTTAGACCTCTGTTAATTCTAAACGACGTTCTAATTTACTACCTTCCACTTTCAGACTTAATGACCAGACTGCTAATAATGATTCAGATATTGCAGATCTGTTTGCTAAATTCTTTCAGTCGACTTATTCTATTGCTTTGGATCCCACACCCTATCCCTTGTCAATCCCACATTTAAATTGTGTGTTTTTTTTCTAGTATTACTGAAGACTGTATTATCTCTAGCTTGTCATCTATGACGTCTTTCTTCGTACCCGGGCCTATACCTAGTTGCATCCTTAAAATGTGTTCGATTTCCCTATCTAAGCCTTTATCTCGGTTATTCTTTATATCGAGTGAGACTTGTAGCTTTCCTGATATTTGGAAGGAGTCTTTTATTATTCCGCTTTTTAAAAAGGGTAGCAAATCGGATATTTCTAACTATTTATTCATTTAATGATTCTTCTGTCCAACAGTACTTGCAATCAGATCTCGATGCGTTCAGTGTTTGGTGCCACGCTAATTCCTCGTTTCTTCCTAGCTCATTAGTCTATTAAGTCTGTTCTGTTAGATTGTGTACTATCATTCAAAGACTTAGGCGTTATGTTTGACCCAAAACTTTCATTTAATGTTCATATATCTTCAATTGTCAATAGAGCATGCAGTCTTCTTGGCTTCATTAAACGTTGGGCCAAAGAATTTGATGATCCATATGTGACAAAGGTTTTATACACTTCGTTAGTTCGCCCTACTCTATAATAATGCTCGCCAGTATGGAACCCTCAATATGATGTTCACCAGCGTAGTATTGAATCGGTACAGAAGCAATTGGGACACGAGTCTTCGCCAACCTTCTTATTCTGACAGACTTCTTCTTATTAATCTTCCTTCACTTTACAACCGTATGCTCGTATTTGGCAATCTTAGTCTTCATAAACTAGTCAACGGCGAAGTCATTTCTACTAATTTGCTAGATGCCCTATATTTTGTGTTCCCTCACGTCGGACCAGAAATTTTTTCCTCTTCACCTTAGTAGATGTCTGACTAACTACTCTTTTCACGAGACCTCCACCGGGTCAGGGTTGTTTAGTTGTGTATAAAGCTAAGCTACCTTCTTCAATTAATTGTTATCTGTATTTTAGCTTAAGCTTAAATAAATAAATAAATAAAATAATGATGTATGTAAGTCGTCTCGCCGACTTCGATATACCAGTCACCAGGCTGAAAAAATATTTTAAATTTCGAAACCCACAGGTACATCTATTATATTGGCCTCATAGCAAAGGCTATCTACCGCCGCACAGTGGGGCCTTTTGGCATTTAGCATTGCAAAAATCATAGCGTCTAAGCCAATGAAGCGATTTAAAAAATTTAAAAAGCATATGATAAAGAATACCTTAAGCTTCAAAATGAATGTTTGTCAAAAGTGGGTGTTCGTGGTGCTGCAATATTCAAGGTCAAAGTCAGAAAATATTTCCAAGCATGATTTTCCTTTAAAAATGGATCAAAACCTGGTTTTTCCAATTACAAATGGAATTTTTCATTGTTTTAGACGACTATGTAACATTTTTTAATGTTTTAATTTGATTTTTTAACATAATTACAAGAAGAAAAAAAAATTTTGTATAATTTTTTTTAGGTTAATTTTGAAAATTTGCTATTGATGGCTGATTTTCTTCAAAATAATTTGCAATATTTTCATCAATATCTAATAAACTCAACATTTCGGGACTATAGTTGCTATTTTCCAAATTCTTTCGTGATCGCACGTGTCTCAGGGCAATAAGTGGGTCCGAAGAGGCTGCTAGCATTTTAAAAAGGTATTCATTTTGTCTAACACGAGAAGTTTATAATGTATTGGTGTATCTGAACCTTTTGTAGTCCTTGTTTTTATATTCCTGTGCTTCTTCGGATAGCTCTCCAATTGGTAAACACTGATATTCTATTAAATCCTTTCCGTGACCCAAAATCCTATGTACCGTTGGGGTAAGTTTTTTTGCGGATACAATTCAGTCAAAAGTTGAGCAGTCTTTGAAATATATTCGGAAAATTTTTCACCATTTACCATTTCCTTGCAATTTATAACATTCAAGATAACAGCCAACCTTTTAATGATCTCTTGACTAACACCTGTTATAAAAGATGTCACTATATCATTTTCAAAAAATCTCCTTGAAGTATTTCCATTATTCGTGTTTCCGTATCCGTACTCAACTTTCAGTCCCAGCTTCCGAGAAAATTCAGCTTGTATATCATATTGTATATTGTATATCACATATTGTATATATAGCAGGAAGGAACCTGCTCTGAATATCCTCACGATACTCCTCAAGCCAACCTTCATTTTTTTCACGAAATTTGCCAGATTTCTGCCGCTTGCGATCCATTTTCGCGGTAAGTTATATTGTGTATATTTGATTTTTACCTTAAGCACCTTAAGCACGGAAATAAAAACGACCAACCCACAATTAGGACACAATTAGTTCGATTGATGAAATCGCCCAATATTCAGTTTTAAAGTTGCGATTTTTTTAAAAATTATCATTTTTTCCTATTCACTAAAAATGTCTCAACTTTGGGCGCCTCTAGCATCCATGAATCTCAACCGATTTCATTTTTGGATTCATAATCTCTGAAGTATTCCCTATAGATTGCATATATCAATTTTGCCAAACGCGATCATGAAAAAACTTATTTTTGCAACGCTATCCGAGCAGAGGCCCATCTGTGCGCCGCCACTAGCCTACGACCAACCCCACCTTATGGACCGCCAAGTAAAACTTTACGTTTATACGAAGTGAAGTAGGCGTGGCAAAAATGTTAAATATCGCATATTAAAGAAATCTACATACATATCGAATTTGGTGATAATCTGTTTTATTTGCTTTTTGGGGGCGGAAATGGGAGTCGCAAAAAATTTTAACAATTAGTTCCTGCAGGCTAACTAAAAGAGTATAACAAATTTGGTTTACTCTTTAATAAAATTAGTTTTATTTAATTTGCGGGTGCGGAAGTGGGCAAAATTTTGAAGAAAGAAATATCAAAGAAGCTAACTTCGGCAATGCCGAAGTTTATATACCCTTGCAGTCCTTGGCAATAATATTTTTACATTTTGAAATTTCTTTCCCTGCAACTCAATTCATCAATACACAAACAAAACATTCAAATTATTACTCTTTTTACTACAATTTTTCTTCTTCTACCATCCAAAGCATCGCACGCATACACATACAGTTCGTGTAGCGCTACGTCTGTGTGTGTGTATGCATGTGCTATGTTTGATTTGCTGATGACGTAGAACCGATTTGTATTGACTGTAACTTGTTTTCTATTTATCCGATCAGATTCAAATTTTGGGTTCCGAGATTTTATATCAAATTCTATTATATTGGTAAATTTCATGGGGATACTCCAATTTTTGCAAAAATTTTTGTTTTAGAGCTATATGATATAGTAGTCCGATCCTGACAATTTTCATACTCTATCATCTCCCGGCTAAAAGTAGCTCAAATATGAAATTTCATTCCGATAGCTCTTAAGATGCCAGCGTGAAGTTGATTTGCACAGACGGACGGACGGACGGACAGACGGACATGGCTATATCGACTCAGCTTCTCATGCTGATCAAGAATATATATACTTTATGGGGTCGGAAACGTCTCCTTCTGTGCGTTACAAACATCTGACCAATTTTATAATACCCTCTGCAAGGGTATAAAAAGATCTGCGTATGCACCAAACCGGCTTGATTTTTACCATAATTGGTAATATTTTTCCAAAAGTTTGCTATGGTGTTTTTATGACGATTCACTCGGGAAGCAATTTCTGCAATTGTTTTTCCACTTTCTTTCATGCCTATAATCAAGCCACGCTTCTCAGCGCTTAAATATGTCCCACGTTGCATCCTAAAGCCAATTTAACAACAATATAATAATTTCTAGTTGCCCACGTGTTTTTTGTTTACTTACGTTTTTAATTATAACAAAAAATAAAAAGACCTGCCAAACTTTTTTATGTGACCGCAATCGCTGCCAATTACCGACTAATGTCATACTGCACATATACATATTTCCTATGAAAAGTAGTATGATGCCATACAAAACGTTGATAACGGTACTGCGAATGGTGGCGAAAGAAGAATATTGCAACAACATTCTTGCAGTAGGCACAAATATACATTTATTATTATATTATTTCCATACATATTTATACATTTTGAGTCCGATTTTGATCAAATTTGGTATTTTGCTGGATATTAGTATCAAATTTAAGAGTGCCGAATTTGATTGCACAACGTAGAAAATTACGGGAGATTGAAATTCCAAATTACGGGGACGGAAAAATCTTTACACCTTCAAAATGTGCGCATTTACTAAGCAAATATACATACCAAATATGGTGCCTTTGGCTAGAATACTTTTTGAGATAATGGCTTTTTTTAAATTGCTGGAGCGGATACAAGAGCCTACATACCAAATTTGGTGGCTCTATCTCTTATAGTCTCCGAGAGCTAAGTGTCCATACGGACGGACCGACGGACAGACAGACGGATGGACGGACGGACAGATGTACATGGCTAGATCGATTCGGCTGTTGATCAAGAAAATATACTTTATGGTCGGAAATGCTTCCTATTGCCTGTTACATACATTTTGGCGGTTAATCACGAAAGGCAAAAAGTAAAAACTGTTTTTGTACAGATTCTAATTTATTGAGGAGACCAAACACAAGATTCATACTCCAATATGGGACGGACTAATAAAATATAAAGTATTTTAGTGTATGGATCCTTGAACTCCTTTGATCAGCGCGTTATAAAGCCAAGAACACTCTTAGACCTACTAACGGTAGTCGATATATGCTGATTAAAACTAAGTTTATGGTTTATTAAGATCCTCAAATCTTTAACAACCGAAGAAGTATTGTTAAATCTTTCTAACGGGAAATTATTTAAAAAGTAACTTGCTAATTGGGGAGAATCTCTATAAAAAGACATAATTTTGCACTTAGAACAGTTAAGCGATAACAAGTTAGCCCTACACCACCCCTGAAAAGCATTCAGCTCAGCTTGCAGGACGTGGCATAAAAGAGAGTATTCGATGCGATACATAATCGACATACATAAGAACTAAGAAATTTGAAAGAACGGTGGGGAGATCATAAATGAAAATTATAAAAAGTCATTTGTCAAGGTGACTACCCTGTGGGACTCCCGATTCAACACAAATTACCTTAGAAAGAGAGGACCTAAAAAGAACCCTCTGCCTCCTATAGCTAAGATATTGTGAGATCGAAACAACCAGAGCCTCTGCAAAGCCAACCAAATTTAGCTTCGAAATTGCAAGGGAGCAGATTTTTTAAAGAGGTTTTCGATTTACAGGGATTTTTATTTTGGGGGGATTAAAAAATCAAAATACGAATTGAAGGGGTTTTTATACCATACACCCATAGGGTGAAATGGTATATTAAAGTCGCCAAAATGTATGTAACAGGCAGAAGGAAGCTTTTCCGACCCCATAAAGTATATATATTCTTGATCAGTATCAACAGCCGAGTCGATCTAGCCATGTCCGTCTGTCCGTCCGTCCGTCCGTCCGTATGAACGCCTAGATCTCGGAGACTATAAGAGATAGAGCCACCAAATTTGGTGTGTAGGTTCGTGTAGTATGTAGAGTGATCAAGTTTATTTCAAATTTTTGCCACGCCCCTTTTCGCCCCCGCAATTCAAAAACGTTTATCTCAAAAATTATTGCAGCTAGAGACACCATATTTGGTATGTACATTTGCTTAGTAAATGCGCTCATTTTGTATGTATAAAAATTTTGCCACGCCCCTTACCGCCCGCGAAATTTGAAAAACTCGATTATCTCCTGTAATTTTTTACCTTGTGGATTTGGCACACTTGAATTTGATACTAATACCCAGCAAAATACCAAATTTGATCAAAATCGGACAAGAAATAGCCAAGTTATGCATATAAACGTTTTTCCATAAGGCCGGAGTTGGCCGTTGGCGGGTGGGGCGCTAGGGTGCTCATATACATGAGTGAGCGAGATACTTAGATATGCTTGTAAAAAGCATGTGAACAGAACTTTTTTAAAATAGGCAAATGCATTTGTTATTACAAATTTGAAATATTTGTTTTACTGGTGTATGGTATACCTAAGTCGGCGAGACGACTTACTTACTTCATTATATTTCACGTCTTTTGAACAATTTTAACTTATGTATTATGTCTTTAAAAACAAAATTAAACATAAACAAAATCATGTTAACGCTTCAAATAAAATGAGCAATAAGAGAACAACGAAATATCGCACAGAAAGCGTCATAATGGCGCCATGCATAATAGTCAGCGAAACCAAACAGTAGAGGTTTCGAAACGAAATTACGAATTAGAAGGGACAAGATCTTCGCCTAGTAGGCAGGAAAACTTCGAATTAACGAGGGGACCAAAATGTATGGGATTTTGACGAATTAACGAAGTTTTTTCAATGGACCAGCAGAGTCTTACGAAATGTTCAAGTTTTCGATTTAGCGGTGTATGAATTATCGAGACTCGACTGTAATAGGATTAAGAATGCGGTTGGATTTCGTTATAGGATATGGTTATGTCTGACTAGAGTTGTTCTTAGTGAAAATGTACGTAGTCGAGAAGAAGTTACGAAATAAAGTAAATAATAAATTAGAAATATGTCAATTGATCAGAGCAGATCGAAACATTATTAAAAACTGCATTCGATGGAAAAGAGATAGAATTTCGCTTTGAGTTAACAAAACTATAGAACTCCTTGGAATTTTCGGAGAATAGCAACCTGCAACGTTGAAACTAATTATTATAGCCTTTAGAATTAAGAACAGTAAAATTCGATTTAGCAACCAAGTATCGAGAAAGATCCAATGAAAGATCTAGACTTGACAATCTTTACAAATGTATAAATAAGCAATAACTCGGACCAAAGAGTGTTAAAAATCTTTTTGATTTAGGAAAAAATTTCATAAAGAAATTTTCATGCAAGATACTAAGTTTGTACTAAATTTATAGGTACTTACATCAAGATTCGGAACTGTTAAACTCGAATTAGGATCCGATTTCGCCGACCAAATATTTTGTATTCTTAAAGCAAACGCATTGGAAAACATTTTTATATATTTTAAATATCGCACATTTATTAACTTACCTGTCCGTATTGAGGACATCTTGTTGTGCTAATAAAGAACAAAAAGAAATCTAAGCAAATAATTTTAACAAAAAAAAAAAGGCAAAAACACGTACTAAAATTAAGTTGGAGTTCCTTTTCATACGTTTCCCAAGCATCTGCTTTTTCCTGTTCGCTTAGCTCTTGTTCGATTTTACTTTCCAATAGGCTATCATGTTCATGGTATTTATATACCAAATCAGATTGCCGCAATAGATATGCTAAAATAGTATCCTTTGGGAGAACAGGTACAGTCCTTTCACTTTTTTGAGGTTTCGTTAATCTATATATGTAAAATGAATCAAATAAATATGTTCAATAATTAAAATCAAATACGACGAATTTGAAAGGATAATGACTTTCCAAACCACACCATAAGGACTTTACTAAAATCTCGCAATAAGAAAACCAATAAAGAGGTTCCGACAAAACGCTTATGTCCATCACATATGTCCCACAACTGTCGGAAAGATTAGCAAACTCAGATGTCTATGACACAGAACAAATACAGATAGCACATAAACCCAACAACATGTTACGGAGTATTTTAAACAGGACAAAAAGCAAGATTGATACAATGGACAAGAGCAACGTAGTATATAAAATACCGTGCAACGGGATCAATGATGAAAACTCTGATAAAATATATATAGGGACAACCAAATCGAGGCTAAAAACAAGACTATCGCAACATAGATCTGACTATAAACTTCGTCAACACTCCAATGCACAAAAAACGGCACTTATGGCCCACTGTGCATCCAGTGGACATTCCCCAAATTTTGACGAAGTAAACATAATAGACCAAGAACAACATTACAACAAACGTTACACTTTGGAGATGCTGCACATAATAAATACCCCGACAAATATAAGACTTAATTATAAGGTAGATACAGACAACTGCGCGCATTTATACAGGCATTTATTAGGGACAAATCAGTGTGTAGGTCCACGTCACAGTGTGCGGACGTGTAAAAATAAAAATAAGTAGGTGTTTCTTGTTGTTAAATTAATGTTAAAGTTAATGACAATTAAATGTTTTTATAGTTGCCCTGAAGACGACCACAGATAAGTGATCGAAATATATCGGAGAAGAAAGTAAGAACAAACTGTTTTTTATTCTTGTTTTTATTCACCCAACAATGTGACTTCGGGCCGGCAAAGCATACAAGTAACAATCAAAAGGTCGCAAAAATCAATTATTAACTTATTAAGTATATTCCAACACCATGGCTTATGCAGAAATTAAGTCCAACTATAACAAATATAAAACGGTGATTAACAAGTATCATTCAAAAACAAAAAAATCAGTAAAACTTAAGTCTAGCATAAAATTTCTCTTAAAATGTAGGAAATCAAAATTAGTCCCAAAATTTATCAGCAATAACTCAAAATAACAACGGAACAGCGTTCTATTAAATAAGAACAACAACAAGAACAACGATTGGTTTGTAAATAAGACAAATATAGAATTTCCGACCGGCGTAAAAGCGTTACTGACGAAAGGCCCCAAGTTCGCAATCCCAGTGGAGAAGAGAAAATTCCCTCTCTTTAAATATATAGCAGACGCAGAGAAGCTAGTACAGACTCTTAAAGACAAAAGAAAAAGACCACAAAACATCTAACAAAGAAGACGCAGCTGATCGTCAATACTTGACACAGTGGAACAAACAAGGAAATTTCTTAGACAGAATGATGACATTAATTTTAACTTCAGATACAGGGAATAATACAGTTGCAATGGATAAGACTGAGTATGACAAAAAAATGGATAGTATACTCAACGATTTAAATACATATAGAACTTTAAGGAAGGACCCAACCACTAGACTACAGACCAAAAACAACGAATTGGTGCCGTTATTTTTCGCTTCATTTTTTTTTATTTTCGAGTCCTATGCTCTGAATTCAATCATCTTTATCCCGTAGTTAGATTAGAAGCCTCTCTTTCTTTTCTCAAAACTTCTATTTTATCACATTTAGCTCGTAATTAGCTGTAGCTAATCATATCTTAATTGTTTGTCCGTTCTGTCTGTCGGGTGGAAGGTGAGCAGCTCTCTGCTTGCGCAAAACAGGCTATGTCCTGGTTGCGCATGGGTCACGTGTACGTACTTCTCATTGTAAGCGTAGAGACGTCCAGACAATACGAAAAAAAAAAAACGAATGAGAAAAAAATAGCGATCTTGAAACTCTTCTGCGCTGCTTGAGTGATAGTCGATGACTGTATATGAAATTTTATTTATTTAGCTCTTAAATGTGTTTCAGATATCAGCATAGAAATAGTGACATTTCGTTTTTATGCTTGGATATGCCATTAGCATTCGAAACACAACGCTGTAGGGAAGCCATTGTTTATTCTGGATAAACAGATTGATTCCGCAGCAACTGCTCGCAGGGTATTGCATGTACGTCATTAAAGTGGTCATGGTTTGAATGGGGCTTAAACCTCCGGTTTGGCTTGTAGGTAACAAACGGTCTAGCTGGAGGTTTGCGCCCGGTTAGGTGTGACTTAAGGTCCTTAAATACAGGACACCCACTTTAGTTGAGTGTATGGTTCCCTATGCTATTTATTGTTGCAATTTTGTAATTACTGCTGTTAGCAATGTGGTTATGATTATGCGTCTCAGTTCGGTTGGTATGTGATATTAATTTTAGTGTTCTATTTTATTTCAATCCTTCGAATGAGCAGGTTCAGGGTCATTTTCAGAAAAAAACAAAAAATGAGCAGGTTGTTTGTATAGCGCTATTTTAAGAACTACCAAGATCATTCATCATCACTCATTGCTAACCACTCTAGAATTGCAATGACATACCCCCATTTCAACACTTAAACCAGTCGGGAATTGTAACTAGATGGAGCGGTAAAAGCAATTATTTTAATGTGGACTTCAATAGTATGCACGTAGAAAAAAAAAAAAAACAATTGCCTTCTGCAATTTTTTGAATATCTTAAATCTGGCACCCTAGGTTTATACATTTCGTCTTTATTTTAAAAAATATCTTTTCAGAAGTTTGCAACTCAGAGGAACTGACTAATATTTGTGGAAAATTTAAAGGCATACAAGGTCACCACAATTCTTGCTATTTGGACGCTACCTTGTTTTCTATGTTTACATTTACAAGCGTGTTTGACTCAATCCTGTATAGGTGTTCAGGACCGCAGGTAAGCTATTTAATATTTATTTTATAATGAGATGAATTGAAACAGGATCTAGGTCAATTTAAAAGTTATCAGATTAGATAACTTTCAATATATTTTGGTTACACTGCAACCGTCTTCATGACAGTTGCTCTATAATACAAAACAATTTCTTCCAAAAACAAATATCACCAAAAACCATATATACATACATAAATTTTATTTTCTAATAAGTGCTATTAGCACTTAGTGTGCGCAATTGTCAGTGTCGTTTTTATAGTTTTACAATTTCAACGTAAAGCGTTTGTTGTGGTGCCTGTCTTCTCCTATGATCATCAAAATTAGGTGACGCTCTACTTTTGGCTGTTCTTAACTTTGATTTTGTGGTTCCTATATACATGGGATTTTGTATATTACGTTGCTCTTATCCATTATTTGCACTTAAGACTTAGTTTTTTTAATATTTAAACATCGTGTTTATATTAAATGGTTTTACCTAATCAAATGCACAAATGCTAAAACTCGTGAAAAATGTGATGTTAATGCTAGTATATCCACTGTCCATCGTGTTATTTCGAAGGCTAAACATCTAAAGAGACTTAAAATTAAAAAGAAGCCTCCTCTCAAAGTGGCAAGAAAAGCGCATCGACTCAGTTGGCACCTTTAAACTTAAATTTTTGTCATCAACAATGAATGCATTGTGCTAAACCCAAACCCTTTTTGGGCCTCTTCCATGAATGTATCAGCAAGATAATGCGCCAATACATACAGCTCGGCTTGTAAAATCGATCGTAAAGAGCCAAAATGGGGACCTCCTAAGCTGGCCGGCCTACTCACCCGATTTAAATATAATCGAAAATGTGTGGGGATTGCTGACACGGGAGCTCGTTTCGTCGTCTGTGTATTGATGCGTCTAGATATGTCAATTTGTTGTCATTTTCTAATTCTATTCTATTCTATTCTTTATGTTTCTGTCAAATGAATTTAGGTTGTCAAATGTGTTTTGGATCTCGTCTTCTTTAATTATGGCAAAAAGGTCATCTACATATTTAGTCATAACTCTAGGTGGTAGCTGTAGTGTTTTCATCATTTTGTCTAAGAGTTCTTCCATAATTATGTCGGCTATTGGTGACGTTGGTGAGCCCATATGCATTCCTTTTAGTTGTGTGTATATGTTGTCCTTGTATTTAAAATATCTGTTCTCTTGTATACAAAAGCGTACTATTTCCATAAATGTTAATTTTGGAACGTTAGTGTGCGCTTTTATTTTTATCCACTATTCCCTTATATTGTCAAGTGCCAATTCTGTTGCAATACTTGGAAAAAGTGAGACTACGTCAAATGATATCAATCTTTCATCATCGCAAATGTATGTGTCATTAATCCTTGTCTTAGATTCTGAGGCCGTTATATTTTTTAATATGTTGACTATGTATTTACATAGTCCGTATGATGGGGAACCAATTGATGAGCAGATTGGAATCAATGGCGTACCTTCTTTATAAATTTTAGGTAATCTATATATTCTTGGTGGAATTGATGTGTTAATAAGTTCGTGAAATAAGTTCATGTTTGTATAATTTTTCCACCAATTCGTTGTTTTTGGTCTTTAGTCTAGTGGTTGGGTCCTTCCTTAAAGTTCTATATGTATTTAAATCGTTGAGTATACTATCCATTTTTTTGTCATACTTAGTCTTATCCATTGCAACTGTATTTTTCCCTTTATCTGAAGTTAAAATTAATATGTCATCATTCTGTCTAAGAATAAAGAGAATTTTGTGTGTGTTTCCTCTTGTTTTTCTATGTCTTTAAGAGTTTGTACTAGCTCCTCTCCGTCTGCTATATATTTAAAGAGATGTACGTTACGGAGTATTTTCAACAGTTCAAAAAGCAATATTGATACAATGGACAAGAGCAACGTAGTATTTAAAATACCGTGCAACGGGACCAATGAAGAAAATGATAAAATATATATAGGGACAACCAAATCGAGGCTAAAAACTAGACTATCGCAACATAGATCTGACTATAAACTTCATCAACACTCCGATGTACAAAAAACGGCACTTATGGCCCACTGTGCCGCCAGTGGACACTCCCCAAATTTTGACGAAGTAAACATAATAGACTAAGAACAACATTACAACAAACGTTACACTTTGGAGATGCTGCACATAATAAATACCCCGACAAATATAAGACTTAATTATAAGGTAGATACAGACAACTGCGCGCAATTATACAGGCATTTATTAGGGACAAATCAGTGTGTAGGTCCACGTCACAGTGTGCGGACGTGTAAAAATAAAAATAAGTAGGTGTTTCTTGTTGTTAAATTAATGTTAAAGTTAATCACAATTAAATGTTTTTATAGTTGCCCTGAAGACGACCACCGATGAGTGGTCGAAATATATCGGAGAAGAAAATAAGAACAAACTGTTTTTAATTTTGTTTTAATTCACCCAAAAATTTGACCTCGAGCCGGCAAAACATACAACTAATTATTTAAAATAATTACCTGGCGACCATGATAGGATAAGTGAAGGTTCTGGACTGGAAACAACCTGGACAAGTAAAGGAAGGGTGAAAATCGTTTTTTTTTCCTGTGCGTTGTTGTGCAAAATATGTAAAAAGACATTTAAAAACCAGAGGGCCGGAGCTAACTTCGACCGCGTCAAAGCTTGTATACAGTTGCAACTTTTTTGGTAACTTTTTCCTTACCTATTAAGATATTGATCAAAGTCACTGTTTTCGACCGATCGTTCCTATGGAAGCTATATGATATAGTCACCCAATCTTTACCAAATTTAGCACAGTTGTTCATATGTGTAATAAACACCAATATTAAATTTCACGACAAAAGCTTAGAAAAAAGTGAAGTTATTGAGAAAAGTCGCTGTTCGTGACTTTGCCGCTTGTATGGGAGCTATATGATATAGTGGTCCGATCCGGCTGAATCCGACATATACAACCCCTGCAGTATAAACAAGCCTTCATGCGATATTTCAACTTTGCGCTGATCCAGACGGACGGACGGACAAACATTGTTATTTGAACTCGTCTCGCCGCGCTGATCAAGAATATATATACTTTATATGGTCGGAGAGCCTTCCTTCTATGTGTTGCACACTTCTGACAAAAATTAATATACCCTTTGTGCAAGAGTATAAAAAATAAAGAAATTACTTCTTTGGATAGCTATTTCTAAATAATCATTGAGATAACGACTTAATTGAGGTTTTTAAGAGTGAAAAAAGTCTCTCACTCCAACGCTTATTGAACCTGAGCCAAATAAAACTCGCATACCTTGACATAACATCAGAACATTTTCCAGTGAAAAAGGGCACCAGAGTGAAATAGTGTTTCATCCTAACCGTACCATACGTATGCTGTAATGCAACGGGAACATTCAGCTTTTATATGATTCACTCTCTGAGTCTCTTACCACTGGTGGGGAAAAATTGCAGAGTTCCGTTTTTCGAAGGACCAAAATCAATCTACTCCAAGGACCAAAATGAATAGGGAGTCCCGGAGAGAAGGAAAATAGCCCAGTCTTCATATGTTGAATTCAAAATATGAACTGATTTTATTTACAAAAGTACGGAGTTCATATAGGATTATCTTAGGCGCTAGGAGGTAACAATTGTTCTTAGAGGATCTTATTCTAGTACGACTCACCCCCACGTATTCGGCGGTTGAAAAATTATTATTATTTTGGGCACGGCGTCGGCCACTTGACATCCTGCCGTTGTGATCCTTTGGGTGAGTTTAGAATCACAAGCGTTTTTCCCACACCGTGTGTGTCTGATTGTAATTCTAGTCATATGCTAGTTTAGGCGTTTGGGAGAAAGGTACAGTTGTATTGTATTTTCTTTAGTGCATCTGATTTGGTGAAGCCAGTTCAGATGACCACGTTGTTTATTCTTAAACAAAAGTATTAGAGGTGTGTCCAAACGAGGGACCACGCCCACAAGCTATGCATGTCCTATACCTCTACGCTTCCACGTCTCTGGGTTAGTGTGCACAGACACAGTTAAGGTTCTTTTTTTCTCTATCTCTTTCTCCCTTATGAAAAAACAAAATATATTGTTCCTTATCATGCACTAATAAAAAACCAAAAGACCGAAGTTCGTATCCCGTTGCAAGTTTTTATACCCTTGCGAAAAGGGTGTATTAATTTATATATATTCTTGATCAGCACGACGAAATTAGTGGACCAACGCGAACTCCTCCTAGGCCATTAGAGCTACAGTGTTGAAATTTTGCAAATATGTTTGTATATACTGCATAGTTTGTATATCTCGGATTCATCCGGATCGGAACACTATATCATAAAGCTCCTTTACAAACGGCAAAGTTACGAACAGTGACTTTTCTCAATAAGTTCGTTATTTTCTGAGCTATTGTATTGAAATTTAATATTGGTAAGTCAATTATACTTATAATCGAAAAAGTGACTTTTGTCAATGACATCGTTCCTTTTTACGTTAATGTCCCAGTTTAACATACCTATTAATGTCTATGCTGAATTTGATCAAGATCGCGCGACTATCGTATAGATGCCATATGAACAATCGGTAGAAAAACGGTGAATTATATCAATAATATTGTTATTTGCTATGCTAAGATTCAAGGCCATTCTTTCGCAAACTTAAGGCTTTTTAGATAAAACGTTTTCCACTTAGGATTAGGATAAACTTGCAAGGGAATACAAATTTTGGCGCGGTCGAAGTTAGCCCCAGCCCGCCGGTTTTATTATTGTTTTGGAGTTCTAAAAGGGTTAGACTCTTGGAAGTAAATGGACCTTCACTAATTCCTGATATTTCAATTGTGTTTGAAGTATCTATATGTTCAAATTTATCCGCAATTTGATTCATTTATTATTGATTTGTCTGTATTTTCATTTTTATTTTTCTAAAAATACTAAGACTAAGATTAAAAATGTATACATTTACAGTTTTACTTGAATATCTGCAGGGATCTACTGGAGTACCGGATTACTTTGGGTAATCCGAACAATATTATTTCCATTATTGGAATAGTCTCTGGTATTACAACCCTTGGAATTATTCTTTCCTCGGTTACTGGCGTGAATTTACACGATAATGACCTCTATTATTATACGATACACCCATAGGGTGAAATGGTATGTTAAAGTCGCCAAAATGTATGTAGCAGGCAGAAGGAAGCTTTTCCGACCCCATAAAGTATATATATTCTTGATCAGTATCAACAGCCGAGTCGATATAGCCATGTCCGTCTGTCCGTCCGTCCGTCCGTCCGTCTGTCCGTCTGTCCGTCCGTATGAACGCCTAGATCTCAGAGACTATAAGAGATAGAGCCACCAAATTTGGTATGTAGGCTCATGTAGTATGTAGAGTGATCGAGTTTATTTCAAAATTTTGCCACGCCCCTTTCCGCCCCCGCAATTAAAAAAAACGTTTATCTCAAAAACTATTGCAACTAGAGAGACCATATTCGGTATGTATATTTGCTTAGTAAATGCGCTCATTTTGTAATTATAAAGATTTTGCCACGCCCCTTTCCGCCCCCGCAATTCAAAAAAAACGTTTATCTCAAAAACTATTGCAGCTAGAGACACCGTCTTTGGTATGTATATTTGCTTAGTAAATGCGCACATTTTGTATGTATAAAGATTTTGCCACGCCCCTTTCCGCCCCCAAAATTTTTTACCTTGTGGAATCAAATTTGGCACACTTGAATTTGATACTAATACCCAGCAAAATACCAAATTTGATCAAAATCGGACAAAAAATAGCCAAGTTATGCATATAAACGTTTTTCCATAAGGCCGGAGTTGGTCGTTGGCGGGTGGGGGCGCTAGGGTGCTCAGATGCATGAGTCAGTGAGATACTAAGATATGCTTGTAAAAAGCATGTGAACAGAATTTTTTTGAAATAGGCAAAATGCATTTGTTATTACAAATTTGAAATATTTGTTTTGTTGGTGTATGGTATACTTAAGTCGGCGAGACGACTTACTTACTTCATTTTTCTATCAAACCAAGTTAGCCTCTCACCACATCTATTAAAACAAATGACCCGAAGAATACCTCTCGCGTACAAAACTGACGTGCAGCAACTGGTTGCTGAGTTAGAGAAAAGAGGCGTAATTCGCCCGTCCGTCAGTCCGTAGTCGTCATCGGTGGTGCTAGTCAAGAAGAAAGATGTAGTGACACGATTTTGTATGGATTATAGTCGCCTGAACAGGATAACCGTCAAGGACTCACACGCGCTGCCCAAAATGGACGAAATCCTATCAACGTTATACGGCTCCCAGTGGTTTTCGACGATGAACATACAAAGCGGCAGGTGTGGATGAACGAACCCTTCCGACCAAAGACAGCTTTCACTTGCGATGATGGACTTTTCGAGTTCAACGTGATGCTATTTGGACTTTGCAACGCCCCCGTCACGTTCGAACGTCTGACAGAAGATTGTCCGCGTGGGGTGATGTGGAAGTTCGCGCTAGTCTATCTCGATGAAGAGATTGTTCAATCTCGTACAAGCGAGGATCATATCACACAAGGCGCGATTGGACGACTGCCAAGGGCTGGTCTTAAATCAGGACCGAAAAAGTCCAGTTTCTTTCAGAAACAAGTTAGCTAGCTATGCCATAAAGTGAAGATTGATGAAGTGCTGAGCTTGTAATGACTGTCCCACATGCAAGAGAATCAAACGATAAAATGAGAGCCGTGCTGTTAAGCTAAGTCCTGTTACCCGACCTTCGTAAGGAGCTCCGACCTTCTTAAGAGGTTGTATATGTTGTGCTCGGTAAAAAAAAAACAATTTTTTTTATTCTTTATCTTAAAGTACAGTTTCTGAAGGATGTTAAATCAAAATTTTGTAGCGATCCTACCTAAATGTGTTTCTCACATTACAGTCAATTGAAAAATAAGTAGGGATTAAAATGCAACCCGCATTATTTGTAAATTATCGGGTTTTCTTTGCCCACTTTTATAGTTCCGCTCGACGTCGAATAAGAGTATTAATTTTGTTGTGTTAAAAATCAAGAAACCCGGAAATCAAAAGAAGTTTAAAAGTTGGGTGCAAGTATAGTTTTCAACTACAAATAGGAAAAAAAAAAACAAAATAAGAAAAAATTTAATTATTTAATTTTCAAAAACTCTTAAAGTCTGTCCGTTCGACATGGTATGTGAGAAATACTACCGGATAGGAAAAGTTATAATATAATAATGGTAGATACACTGGTTATTAGTCAAATAATCAAACAAAAAAGAGTTCAGTGATTTGAAAAGCAAAAAATTAAATATAATTGAATTTACCTATTATTTTAATCAAGCACAAAATGTATCAACCAATATTGAAGGAAATGAAAATTTATTAAATTATTTATTTTTATTAGCTTATAAATACTTTACAACCGTAGGCTCGTATTTGGCATTCTCTTTCTCCATAAACTAGTCAACTGCGAAGTCATTTCTACTAATTTACTAGATACGCTATATTTTTCACGTCGGATCAGAAACTTTTTTCCTATTCACCTTAGTAGATATCTGACTAACTACTCTCTTTACGAACCTTTTTGTGTTTTTAACCAATCTTTTTGCTCACCTTATTTCTCCTCGTCTTTCTGTCATTTCTCTTCGCGCTAAACTTTTTAATCATCTACAGCGAAACCACTGAAAATATTCTGGACTCGGATTAGCTGCAACTCATCCCTGACCATATTGGCTGTGAAACGGGGCATAGCTGGCACCTTGTGCAAATAAAACACCTCCACCGGGTCGGGGATGTTTAGTTGTGCATAAAGCTAAGCTACATTCTTCAATTAATTATTATCACTTTTTTAGCTTAAGCTTCTTCGTCGACTGCTGTGTTAGTTGACGTAAAATAAATAAAAATAAATAAAAAAAAATATATGAAGAAATATTCGTGGTACACGAATTATAGATTTGTGTAATGTAACTGTTTGATGTTATGGTAAGAATGCGTTAGAATCTCGTAACACCATAATAAAATGGACAGATGTTCTCAGATAGAAAATTTGTAGAATGAATTATATGGATGACGCTTTTAATAGAGCTATGCGACTCATCTGATTTATTAATTTGAAGCTAGAATATAAACAAGAGGCTAAAAAATTAAAAGAAAACGCTTTCTTTATTAAAATTTGTAAATTGAATACTATGGGTGAGGCTTTTAATAGAGCCATCATCACCATCATGACTCATCAGATTTATTAATTTCAAGCTATTATACAGCTGTGTTCAAAAAAATAGCAGCGCCCTTAAGCCTTGACATCAAAGTTGATAAATCAAATTGAAAAGACCATAAATGCACCAATCTTTTATAAACGCATAATCTATATTTTTTTATAATAAAATTACTACCGTTTTGGACCTAACAATAAGCTCCCCACATTCAGAAATAAGCAAGATAGTAAAATAAGGGCATTTTGAGCTGTTTATAAAAATAGCAGCGACAACTAAGAATTAAAATCTGTCGATTCCAAATTATTTGAATCTTCAAATTCAGGTCATCCTTGGTTCTTAGGACTTAATACTTAGTCCCGAACCAATTATTGACAATAGGTAGCTTTTACCTGGGCTGCACCAAATACATCAACTGAACTGGGATCTGTTGCGTTTCTTGGATAACTTCTCAATGTTAAGCTGTATGAACGGTTTCCCCATATATTTTTAATGGGTTACCAATCCGACGGCTGAGCTGGCCCTGGCATTACATCGATTCCTTCGAATTGAAAACAACGTGTTCCTATGTTTTGGGTCGTTGGACCACTCATATGTTCATTTTATGGACATTTTCCATATGATATAGGAGACCTAAACCTTCTTTATGGTGTCCATAAAGAAATTTCGATTCGTATTCCCATGAATCTTATGAATTGAACCAAGTCGTTTAATTGAGAAACATGCCCAAATCATGTCATATTGCTTAATCGTTTTAGCGCTTGATTTGGGTAGTATTCCGTATATTCTGGGCGACGTACATACTGTTTAGACCCTGCACCACCAAACAAGACTACTTTGCGGACGTCTGGCCCGAGAATATTACGCTACTTTGCTATATGAAGATTCATATGGAGTTTTGTGATATTACGAGTGGGACTTTCCTTCGAATTTGCGATATTAACTCTTGTTCTAGGGGTCCACGCCGACAAGTGACAGTCCTTACCGACATGTATAGATTATGTTTGACGAAATTAGAAGAAACAAACTGCTTGAATCTACTGTATATAACAATGTGCCAGTCATCTGAAGACGTTTTTGCACGTTTTACGTTACGTTTTTCGGTTTTTTTTTGGAAGTCTAGGGCAGCAGAGATCTTTGCAGAACATCCAACTAAAACTTTGGTTTTTGTTTAAAGTTTTACCTTGATTTTGAAGGTTTTTTGTGCTACTTCGTCTTCTGAGCATACAAATGCGTTCCTCTTCTGACCAACATGAAAATTTTAGCGTTTGTTGTCGCAAATAATAGTAGAACATAATTATCTAAATTAAGCTTAATACTAGCAGAGATTTACACTTTTTATTTACTTTTTTCGCAATTATTCAAAAAACTGCTGTTTTTGAACAGCTAAGTTTGTGGGGATAAGCACAAAAGTGTGAAAAACTACATTCAGGACGTTGACGCGTACAATGCGAAGAACGCAGCCTAAAATAGTGAATTGGCATTGCGACCACAGTTTAGACCACGAAGCAGAAATTGCTTTTGAAGTGAGATGACCATATGCAAGACTTGTGCTCTACTATAGGACTGACTAATGAGAGCATATTTTGACTAAGTATGAAGTAAGATATTTAAGATAAAACCTGGGGATATCATCGTACCATCGTGCGACTTATACAAAAACAACGATGATTAATAGGATCGAAAGACTTGCTGAAGTCAGAGTAATTGACATCAGTTTACAAAACAGTCTTGAATCCTTTGATCGAGAAGAAGTAGATTCTAATAGGTAGGTAAATGTCGATCTATGTTTTTTAATCCCCTTTTTGGAATGACGAAATCTACAAAATTTTCTTTAGGTATGGCATATAATTTGGAAATATCCCCATAATTGTAGGTTTAGACTTTTCCCCCTTTATATGAAGAGGAATAATATATGATTCCTTCGAAATAATTAAAAAGAGGAAAATGCGACGGACAGTATAAATAACTTAAGTATTGGGTTACATAGAGCCTCTTCACAAAACCTCAATACACAACCGCGTATTCCATTTGGCCAGTCGCACACACCGGCTTTACGGAACTAAAAGCAAACTTTCATTAATCACAGGATTTAGGATGCAATTAGACGATTTAAAATGATAAGGTTACAGAATATTCCTTGAATATTGTGAATTTGTAAACAGAAAAAACGGTATTCGCTATTGTAATCTACGTTAAATGATTAATGTAAATGCTCTTACGTGTATAGTTCAGCCAGTTCAGCCATATTATAATGTCGGTCTATTTGTTGCTCATCAACAACACGAAAACTCATCGCCTGTTTTGTAACTGACCGAGAATACACCTTTTCTTCCATAGTACCCTGCAACAGATTATTACTTGTTCAATAAAAATGCATGACATGTATAAAAAAGGAAAACACTTACCATGGATATTAAACGATAAATATAACAGTTTTTTTTTTGGCCAAGTCGAAATATTCGAAAAATATTTTGTTGGTCATTAGAAGGATTCCAAGAAGTGTCCAAGATAATAACTCTATTAGCGCCTACAAGGTTAATGCCTTGACCTCCTGCTTTGGCAGATATAAGAAACACTCGTGCACGTCTATTAGACTCATTGTTAAACCGCTTTATCATTTCGTGTCGAATATGTTTAGGAGTTTTTCCATCAAGTCTATAATAATCTTGCCCTATAATCCATTTATTAGTAATAGTTTGACTTGATGAAACATCTAAAAAGATATGAATTCAAAATTAAAACCAGAGGGCCGGAGCTAACTTCGACCGCGCCGAAGTGGAAAACGTTTAATCTAAAAAGTCTAATGTTTGGAAATAAACGGACTACAATCTTAGCATAGGAAGCTACGAAATTATAGATCAATGTCACTATTTAACACCGATTGTTTCTATGGGAGCTATATGACATGGTCACCCGATCCTGATCAAATTTACAACAATCGTTTATAGGTGTAATAAACATTTATATTATCACGGTAGTACCTCAGAAAATAACGAAGTTATTGAGAAAAGACAGTGTACGTGACTGTACATACACTGTACGTTTGTATGGGAGCTATATGTTATAGTGTTCCAATGCAGCGGAATACGATATATAAAAACTGTATATACAAGCCTACATGCCAAATTTCAACTCTGTAGCTCTAACGGTCTAAGAGAAGTTTGCGTTGATCCAGACGGACGGACGGACGGACATGGCTATTTGAGCTCGTCTCGCCGCGCTGATAAAGAATATATATACTTTATATGTATATATGTATACTCGGAGATGCTTCCTTCTATGCCTTGCACACTTCTGACCAAAATTAATATACCCTTTTTGCAAGGGTATAAATATGAAGTAAGTCAGTCGTCTTGCCGACTTCGGTACCATGCATCATGTGAAAAAATATTTTAAGTTTCGAAAACCAAATTTATATCTATTAAATTCTTTGCCTCATAGCATATTCTATATCGCTCACCTTTAAAAAAACAGACGAGCACTCTAACGCCGCCACTGTAACAAATTTTGTACACACTTTGTCCGATTTAAATAAAAATTGGTGTGTTGGTAGATCAGTAAGACTAACTGCCCATTATGGCGTGGCAAATGTTTTAAAAAATCATAATTCGAACATATGGTATGTATGCGCTTATTCTTTGGCTGAGTGAATGTGGATTATATCCTCATTTTTTTTCGCCGCCAGTTTTTTGTTGTTCCAAGTGTTTTAGTGCTCTGCTGCTTCTTCTTTGGGCTCTTAAGTAGCTGACCAGTGCAAGTGCTTGTCAGTGACTTAGCCTGGACTCTGCTCTGGAAATTTTTCACATATTCCTTTTTATAGATATAGTTTTTTGACTTTGGTTTTGTAAAATAGTATATAGGCATAGAAAAACAGAAAAAGTTATGTTAATTTTACTAATTTTTGGGTCGTTTTTCACATTTTTGTGCTTATCCCCACAAATTTGGCTGTTCACTAAAATAGCAGTGTTTCGTTTAGTTGCGAAAAAAACCAATAACCAATTGAAAAATTTGTCAGTAGTAAGTGTAATTAATTACATTTTTATTTTGTAATTGTTGGTCTGAAGAGGATCGCATTACTCTTCCGAGAAGACGGAGTGGGTTCCAAACCTTGGAAAACAAGGTAAAACTTGAAAAAAAATACAAATTTTATTAGTTGAATGTTCCGAAAAGTTGGTCCCTGCTGCCCTAGACTAACAAAAAAACAAACGAAAAACGTCACGTAAAACGTGCAAAAACGGCTTCAGATGACTGGCACATTGTTATAAACAGCAGGTTCAATCAGTTTGCATCTTCCAATCTAGTCAAAAATGATCTAAACAAAGTCAAAGGACAGTCACACTCTTGATTTCAAAGCCTGTAAAGCACGTTTGTATTTTCACAAAATTCTAAAAATAAGGGACTTTTTGTTTAGTCCAAAATGGTACTAATATTATCACATATAAATATAGATTATGAATTTATAAAAGATTGGTGCATCTCTCAGCACAGGTGTACCCATATGACACTATTTACATTCGGTCATCCTGAAAGTCATCTGCCTCAGATGATCCTTCGAGATGGCTTTCATCATTGCTCTCCATGTAACGCCAAAGCTTAATGTTGTCTTCAATAGTGGACGTTTGACTTGGACCCTGAAATTCTGCATATTTTTTAACTTCACCTACCATTTTGATTTCGTATGGACCAATGAATTTATTCGACAGCTTCTTGCCCGATACGAACTATATGATATGGCAAGTCTTGGGTCTCTGGTCGTAATAGCGCTTGTATCTGGCCTCTAGTATTTGCTGTCTTGCTTCTACTCTTATTTGATTTCGCTCATTTTGAAGTCCGTCTATTAGTTCTTCTTCCAGAATTATTTGTAACTCTAGATCTGATTCGTTTCTCATTTTCAATCCGAACATAACTTCAAAAGGTGTAAACTTGATTGACAAGTGAACATTCGAATTTATATTACGTTGTAGGTACACAGGTGTGCGGTATACCTGTACCACTTCTGAGGCTCTGCAGCTGACAGAAAGTATGACTCTGTTGACCCTCTCTATTTGTCCGTTTTCTCTTGCAACTGCTGTAGTTGTTTCAACGTGTTCGATCTTATAGTTCGTACAAAATTCCTTGAAATGTTTAGAAGTAAATGCTGCACCTCTATCGCTCCTACGACGGGTGACCCATTCAGTGAAGTGTTTAACAACAACATCTGCCAATTTTGTAACAAAAATCCCCTTTTTTTAGCGTAGCGTTTAAAATAGACGGAATAACGGAAAAGTGTAAATGAGGAATTAAAGATTATTGAAAATACATTTATTTGAGATCAAAACAAAAACAGCAATAATAACGGTACTTTTGTTTCCTTCAAAAATGTTGATCTGGTGCATAACTATAAGCGCACATAGAAAAATTTATAATTAAGTCTTATTCTTATTACTAACTAATTAGATCTATTTTTTGTTTTGTTTTAATAATGAGTATACTCTCCATTATTTTGGATTAGCTCGAACAAGCGATTGAGCATACTGGATTTTAAATTTTCAAGTGTGTTTGTTGCAATTAGTTCCCAAGCCCTTATAACGGCGGCCTTCAGCTCCCGTACTGTATTTAGAGAACCCATCTGCGACTGCGAATATGTACTTGTAATTCTTCGAAGTTGACACTAAATGATCAACGTGTAGCGTCTCCAGTGGCACTTCTCCGTTGTCAATGCAATGTAAAAAATTCTCCTGCTTGCCCAACATTCTGTTGTGAGTTATGCACTGAACGCAGTTTGCGATGAACTGACCAATTTTTTTGTCCAAATGCGGAATATAATAATCCTGTTGAATAGCATGCTTTGTTTTTTGAATACGCATATGTCCAAAGTTGTGAGTATTTCTTATTATCTCCTTTTCCATGCATTTCGGAACTGCCAACAAATCAAATCCATCGACCTGCTTATATAAAAGTTTATGTTTAACTTTAAAATCGGCATGTATTGTAAAATCCATTCTAAACTCTGCATCTTTTTTTAGCAACGTGGTCAGCGAATTTGCTATTATTGCATAATTACGAATGAATTTTCTATAGTAGCATTTTAGTCATAAAAATGCCTGATCACCTTTGATATTTTTCGGCAATTGGAAAGTTTTGACTGCCTTGACTTTCTCTTTACCCGGGCATACTACTCCATCTTTTATTTCGTGGCCCAGAAAATTGATTCTTCTTTTTAGAAAATGGCATTTCGGCCATTTGATCTGTGAACCATATTGTCGTGCTTCTTCTAAAACAGTCTTAACATTATCCAAACATTTTTGTGCGTAGATACGAATATCACGATATCGTCGACATAAATTTCCATAATTCCTGCATTTATCAACTTCTGGAAGATTTAGTAAATGAATCTTACAAAAACTGCTGGGGAATTATAAAACACAAAAGGCGCTTTATTAAATTCAAAAAGCCCTTGCTCTGTTACGAATGCTGTATATTTACGACTTTCTTCTTCTATGTCAACGTGGAAAAATCCGTGCTTAAGATCCATGACTGTAAAGTATTTCGCCTGTTTCATTTTCTCTAACACCTCTTCAATGATTGAAACTGGAAATCTATCTTTCAATACGAGCGTGTTTAATTTTCGATAATCTATGTATAGTCTGTGCCATCCATCTTTCTTTTTTGCTAGCACTACTCTGCTTGCCACGTCTGAGTTGGACTGACGAACGATTCCTTGATTTAGCCATCTTCTACTTGATCTTTTAGAATTGTCTGTTCGTTTGCTGATAGACGACTTGGACTTTCTATAAATCCGATATTATTACAATTTGGCAGTACACTTAACTTTATCGGGCAACTAATAGTACTTCGGCTTATAGTCCTTAATTAATGCAGCGACTGTATCAGCATATTTTGGTTCATCAATTTCATTTACCGTGCTTACCACATTTAGAACGTTTAATTGGTTTTTCTCATCAGCGTTAGGCTAAATGTACATCCGTTGGGATCATCACCGTAAACTTTTTAACGAAGTCGTATCCAATAAGTAATTTGGAGTTAAGGACGATTAGTATTGAGTGTTCTGTACTCAATCCATCTACATTGTCTGTAGTAGTAACCTCGCCTATAACCTCTGCAACAACATTTCCAAGACCAAACAATTTTTCGACGTGACTTTGCATCTGACGATCCACAAAAAGTTCCTCGTATTTGTCTCGTCTCATGATAGTAACGTCTGCGCCGGTATCCACCAAACCAATAACTTGTTTGCCATCCGTACTATATTTACTTGATGCTTCCTTATCAGGACAGTCCTTTGATATATTGCCTATACCGTTACACTTAACGCATTTAGTACGCACATTGCAATCAGATTTTTTATGATCTGGGGCTCCACAGTTGAAGCAATGCAACTGTTTACCTTTATAGTTTGAATCAGCTTGACCAACTGGCTTCGTATGGACAATCTGGCGACGTTTGTTTTGGGAGTTTCTGGTCATCGTTTCTACTAAATCGTAGCACTTTCTTAGCTGTTTAAAAGAAGTTGAACTGTATAATGGGTATTTCAAAGCCTCCCGTACCTCTAGACAGACTACGATATATGTAATAATCGATTTGCCCTCGATTTCACCAAGAGCAGCAATTTTACGCATCTGTAATACATAATCATGAAAATTTTCTGACTCTAGCTTTTTGCGACTTCTCAACTGTTTATGAATCTCTGCGCTGCTTAATTTTTGATCAAACTCGTCTATCAGGGCTAAACAAAATTCTTCATAATTGCCAACTATAATCGTTTCTAAAAATAACTTTGCAGAGCCCATCATTTTATTATGTGCATTGACATACTTTGGTTTCTCGCTCAGCTGATATGCCTCGGCATTTTCTTCAAAATTCTTTAGCCACTGTCCAATTGGAATTGATGTCCCATCGAAGTCCGGCACCACCAATTTATCGTTATGTTGCGAACCGGTGTCTTCAAATTTAACTGCCAACATTTTGATCAACGTCTCCAACTCGCTGCTGCGCACACTCGTGTGCATACTTTCACCGTTTCCATCGTCACTCTTCGTCTCTTCGGCGCCAGTCTGCCGCGATTCGCCTGAGTCGTTTTTGGAAGCACATGGGTATACTATATCTGTCTCTCTTGCGCTTACCACTTTTAAATCGGTTTTCTCCGTTATTTTACCATTCGACGTAAATGTGCTGTTTAAATTATCTATCTGAACTTGGTAATTAGACTCTTTTTGATTTTTGGAACCTTTTTTCTTTCCAGAACGCAACATTTTTATCAACTTTATTCTGTCTCTTCTTTTCACTTTTTTCACGTTTTTTCAACTTGTATTACTGTTCTGTTCTTTTCTTTTTCAACGATTGAGCAGTTGAGCCCCCATGTAAGAATTATTGCGCGTATACAATAATTGTTGTTTATTAATAGTTAAATTTATAGTAAAATAGTCTGTTGAAATTAGCATAAAAAGAACTTTGACTTAACAACTTTAGGTGTCAACTTTTAGCAACTTTACGACTTTAACAACTTGAAATACAACTTAATAAACTTTTGTACACCTTCGGCCTATACGTATGGTCTCTATCTTTCCTTCTTTCGTTCTCCTCTTCTTACTACTAATGATGCCACATTGTCGCACCGCATCCTGGGCTGCCATCTCTCAGCACATGTGTACCCATATGACACTACATGTATGTATACTAAAAAAACGGTTTTGTTAGTGTCTGGCCAGACAAATTTTCTTTCTTCTTTTTTCAACATACTTTTGAATTGTAAGTATATATTTTAGATGAATTAGTTATTGTAGTTGAATCCGTAAAAATTTTTATTAGTATTTGTTCGGAAACGAACTGCCTAGTTAGACTGTTTAAGGCGATACCGCCTATTTGATTTATTCGTTAATATATTTGCAATTTGTGTAAGTCTTACAACCTTTCAACTCCAAGGGTTTTTTCTAAACTTAAGCTTTAACCGCTATCGATTACATATCGATACTAGCGAACTCGATAACAATTTAATGGTAGTATGACACTGCAATTCGATAATTATCTTACTGCACTAACAATATGGAATACAATTCAAATTTCTTATATGCTAACAATAATAATGCATTTCGTTCAGAAACATACCGGCGCCCCCTGAACTATTAGTTCAGCACATAGGGAGGGCAGCTAATTTGGTGATAGGGCGTTTGTAAGATCCATGGGCAGTAGTTACAGTAACTACCCGAATTAATCCATCGTCTCCAGGATGGACCGCAGAGACTCGTCCAAATATCCATTTAGTGGGTGGAAGATGTGACTCCTTGAGCACCACAAGAGTTCCAATACAAAGGTTATTCTCTTTCGATGACCATTTGGTTCGGTCTTGCAAGGATGTGAGATATTCCATAATACCAGCGCTTCCAGAATCCCTGTACCATAGCTTGAAGGTGATATCATCTCTCCACACGGTTGAATGTCATGTCCAAATAACAGGGCTCAGGTAGCGTAGTGTAAGGTGACCCAACAAGAAAATGAGCAGGTGTGAGAGGGTCCAGGGAGCTGTCACCGTTTGCGCACAGTGGTCTTGAGTTTAATACAGCTTATATTTGCGCTAACACAGTAGACAATTCCTCAAAGGTCAGTGCGTTAGCGCCGATAACCGGACGGAGGTATAGTTTCACGGATCGCACTCCAGATTCCCAGATGCCGCCAAAGTGCGGTGCCGACGGCGGTATGAAATGCCAACGACGGGGTGGCGATGATAACCAGTGCAAGACTATCTCCGAGTCAGTCCAGCAATGTGAGCTGGAAATGGGTATAGTTAGAGATTCTGTTACAAGTTTAAGTAATCGGCTAAGTAGAAGAGCGGCGTTGAGCTCAAGACGGGGAATAGAGATAGGCTTAAGCGGGGCTACTTGGGTCTTGGCAGCCACCAACCGACTCCGGTAACCATTCGTTGTAAGAACGCGACTATAAATGACAGCGCCATAGGCTTGAGTGGATGCATCCGCGAAACCACAAAGTTCAATGTGAGGCGATGAAACGGCTATGTATCGTGAAATTCGGCAGTGAGATAGTAGGTGTAATTCCTTTACGATTGCTTGCCATCGCCTTCGAAGAGTTTTCGGTATTGGGTCATCCCAGCTAATAGCGCTGAACCAGCATTCTTGGAATATTAGCTTCAACAACACAGTGGTAGGCGCAATAAAGCCCAGTGGGTCGAAGACTTTTGACAGATCCGATAATAGCGCCCGTTTGCTAGGGGCATGTTTGGTTGTAATCATCGGTGTATTAACCAATAACTCATCTCGACCAGGATTCCAAGGAATGCCCAATATTTTATCGTTATCCTCGATCGACGCATGTGCATGTAAACAATCTTCTTTTGGTATCGACTTCAAGAAACTCCAGCTGTTCGAACTCCATTTTCTCAACTTGAAATTTCCTTCATCTAATAAAGAAATCAGTTGATCCTTTAATTCCATAAGTTCGCCAACTGAGTTGCATCCAGTTGAAATGTCATCCACGTACGCATCGCGCGCTAGGACTAGCGCGGCTAGTGGATATTTCGCTTCATAGTCTATGGCCAATTGTTTCAAAACCCGTACAGCCAAGAAGGGTGAAGGCGCCAATCCGTAGGTAACAGTACGCAATCGATAATGCTGCATAGGGTCCATTGTGGAACTGCGCCAGATGATCCGTTGATAGTTTGTATGTTGGGTAGCAACCTCTATTTTGCGGAACATCTTTTCTATATCCGAACAGCAAACATAACGATGTTGTCTGAATCGAAGGCAGACACCAAATAGATCTCGTTGAATGGGAGGCCCAATGTGAAGACGCTCATTGAGTGACACTCCGCTACTATCTCTTCCAGATCTGTCAAACACCACTCGACATTTGGTAGTGGTGCTTTCCGGTTTCAATACGGCCTGATGCGGCAGATAGAAACAACCGTCGGGCTGCTCGTCGATCTGCTGTGTAATTCCATATGACCGCTCTTCAGATACTCGTCCATGAAAGCGATATACTCTCTCTTGAGATTTGGGACGCGACTAAACTTGCGTTCTAGTGACTGCAATCGGCTAATAGCTGGTGGAAGGGTTTCGCCAATTGGTGGCATCGGGGCTTTGAATGGGTATTCTACTACATACGTGCCAGTTTGGGAACGGGTGTGAGTGGTGATAAAGTGTTGCTCAGTCGGATCAACTATCTCCAATGTCGATGTTTTCGATGGAATGCTATCCATCTCCATGAATGATCGAACCTGCGAATCGAGGTCCAGGTGAACATGATGAGTGATTGCCAGTGGTTGGTTTTCCCCGAATGTACTATATGGACCTGCAAGAGTCCAACCAAAAATTGTATTTAGTGCGATAGGAACGTTTCTACCAAATGATCTTTGCTCTCCAAATTTCCAGAGCTGATCTGATCCAAAAATGACATCTACCGCACCAACTATGCCGAAATATGGATCAGCTAATGGTAACTTCAAAATTTCCTTCCATTGCGTTGAGCTCATGTCCACGTATTGAGCTGGGAGAGCTGATGTAAGGGTGCTGAGGATGTACGTCTCAACCTCAATGTTGTGATCCGAATTGCGAGAGCAGATTCGAAACTTTACGAGTCCTCTGGTGACGCCGGCACTGTTAGCCGCGAGACCTCGAACTGGAACTTTTGCATGTGTACGTCGCATGCCAATCCGCTGGACAAATGATTCCGTTGCCAATGAGACTGTAGAACCAGTGTCAAGTAGAGCTCGGCAAGTGAAGGTCTTGCCCCGAGCGTCTTTCACTGATGTAAGAATGCTGGGCAAAAGCGTTTGCAAACCTGAATACGGAATATTCTCCAGGGTGTGACGGGAAACTCTCTTGCTGTGCTTTGGAACTGCTATTTGATGACCTCGTCTGGTTTGAGCATGATGGCTAATAATAGCCGGGGATTCATCGTTAGATCCTGGGCTCTCAGGCTGATGAACTCGCACCGCGCTATCTCTGAATTCACGGCCAGTCGTCTGCTGCGCTGCATGAATCAGGGTGTTATGCTTTCTTTGGCATACTCGACATGTATTCTTTGAAGGACAGGTTGCAATCCTATGGTTTGGGCTTAAACACTTGAAGCACAAGTTGGCACTCCTCACGTGTGCGTGTCGTGCAACTGCATCAAGCCTCACTATAGTTATCGTTAGTCACGGCAATGTGTTTAATTAACGAAAACGCTACGCCAGACAAATAAGATTTTAGATAATGAAACTTCTGACAGCTGGTGAGATGCGGATCGCCGTTGATAGAACCAAGAAACATATCCGAAAAATGTTGCCAGTCCTCATAATTGCCAGAGAATGTTGGTAGTTTGATCCGTTCATAGTGCAAGTTCACGTGGTTTTGTGAAACGTGACCTTCACGTGCCTCTGTTGCAGAAAGGCGGTTGTTGAGCGATCTGGCAGTGCTTTTCCTCATAGGAATCAATGTCCACGTCCGGATCTTTCCAGTCCGAAGTGTCTTCATAGGTATGCAACTCCTCGGTTAGTTGTAGAAAACGCATGTAGTTTTCTTGCAGTTGTTGCAATCGTGTGTCATAACTTGCCACTGCGTGGGTTTTCTCGATGAATGTATTTGCATTGTGGTAAGCCCGCGTGATTTGGCTTTTGCAGTAACCACGTTGTTGCATAACTGTCTGCATCGCGAATGAGGTTATACACGGTCTCTTCCAACTAAACTACCGTCTAACTTTACACAACGTGCAAAATATTGAAATAAATTAGCAGCTAGGATCCGGCTCGAAGGACCAATTTTTTATATGTTCGGAAACCAACTGCCTAGTTAGACTGTTTAAGGCGATTCCGCCTATTTGATTTATTCGTCAATATATTTGCAATTTGTGTAAGTCTTACAACCGTTCAACTCCAAGGGTTTTTTTTTCTAAACTTAAGCTTTAACCGCTATCGATTACATATCGATACTAGCGAACTCGATAACAATTTCATGGTAGTATGATACTGCAATTCGATAATTATTTTACTGCACTAACAATATGGAATACAATTCAAATTTCTTACATGCTAACAATAATAATGCATTTCGTTCAGAAACAGTATTTCTTTTCCCTTTTTTTCTTAAATTATTTTTGAAGATTTTTAATCTATCCTTTTGTACTGTTTGTACCTTATTTTTATGGATTCTAATTTTAATGTTGTTATTTTTGGCTATTTCTATAACTTCGAATGGTCCTAAATAGGCTGCGTCAAGCTTATGACCAGTTTCGTTTTTTAAGAAAACTTTGTCTCCTATTTCTATTTTAAAGTCTACTGGTTTACTATCATAAAAGTTTTTTGTTTTTCTTTATGTTCTTATAACATTGTTCTTGATCTATTATATGCTAGTTATAATCTAAACTTAACTTCTTTAGCATAATCATCTACATTATATAAAGGTTCTATTCTATTTATGATATTAAAATAAATTGGTAAATTGTTTTGTTTACCAAATACAAGTTCATAGGGACAGTATTTTTGTGTTACTGATGGGGTTGTGCTAAAACAGTACACAAAACATTGTAACCATATATCCCAATTAGTTTTATCTACTGATATATGTGAACGAAGGTACTCGTAGGTTTTGCAATTTTTGTAGCGATTTTATTTGGGACTGGTATTGTTACTAAGTATTTCGTCAAGTCACATATTAGAGTGACTGCGTATTCATTACATTTTCAGATTTTGCTAGTGGACCAATGGTGTCCACTATCCACTCTGTCAAAAGCATGCATGGGGGTTTCGGTAATGATTAAGGGGGTTGTGATGTCGTTTTTGAGTTTAGGAAGTTTTCATAATTATTAATGTAGTCTTTTACATGACGTGTCATGTTTTTCCAATAATAAGTAGTGTTTACTTACTGTGGCCAAAGTTTTTGTAATGCCTGTGTGGCACCCTGTATAGGATTATTATGATATGTAGACAATATTGCTTCTTTATCTTTTTCTATTTCAATAGTGGTCACCGGTTGGAGTAGCGTTACTCTGAATGTTTTCAATATTTTATTGCCCAGTCTTTTAAAAGATTCTATTGAAAGTGTTTCATAGATCTTTTCAATCGGTACCAATTTGAGTTGTTTGATCTCAAGTATACCGGCTTGTTTTTCAAGCCTTTGAAAAAGCTGAGCTAAGTCGAGGGTAGTTATATTGGTGTACAGATCTTCAATCTCAATTCTTGCTATAAACTTTTTCCCATTTTTAAAGAAACATAAATTTTGTGTTTTTGCAACTTTTCGTACTTCATTATTGCATAGTACTTCATATATTTTGGGCTTAGAAGCATCATTAGACACGTGCCTAATTGTATTTTCATTTTTATTCTCTGCCCAGGGATTATTTTGTGAACTTTGTTGCCTGGTAGTGACTTTCAGGACATGCGCGATTGTGTTTTTTCAATCCCGTATTGTAATGGGGGATGATAATGCATTCGCAACAAAATTATTTTTTCCCTTCACATATTCTACTGTGAACTCATATTGTTCCAAATCAAGTCTCATTAGAGTTAACTTTGAACTTGGATTTACCATAGAAATTACGTTAGTGGTCTATGGTCTGATTTGACTCTGAAGTGTTTGCCATATATACATGGGCGGAAGTCTGTAATAGCCCACTATCGCAGCTAGTACTTGTTCAGTAGTGCTTTTATTACTTTCACCTTTGGTGACTGAACGGGAAGCGTATGCTACTGTTAACTGCTTATCACCATAAGTTTGAGTCAAAGCTGCTCCACATGCATATTCGCTAGCCTTTGTTATTATACAAAATTCTTTGCTAAAATCTGGATACTGTAGCAGTGTGGGTTCTATTAAAACTTTTTTCAGATACTCAAATCTTTATTGGCATTTTTCAGACCAAACAAAATCTACGGTCTTCTTACGTAGTTGTGTTATCGGACCTGAATGTTTTGAGAAACTTTTAATGAAGGGCCTGTAGTAGTTGCAAAAAGCTACGAATCTCTTAGCACTATCAGCATCTTTCGGTACTGGATATTTTTCAATGACGTCGTATTTGGTGTCATTTGGCAATATTTCTTTGTCAGTACATTTATGACTCAAGAATGTCTTTTCGTGCATGACGAATGAACACTTTTCTTTATGCTGTTTGAGGTTGTGTTTTCTGTATATGTCAAAAATATCCTATAGGTTTTTGAGCATGTGTTTCTAGGAACAACAGATGAATGCTTCTGACGGGTTTAATCCAAAGAAAGCATGTCATCATTCATTGAAAGGAATTTGGTGCTATTTTCAGACTATATGGTAGTCTGGTAAATCCATTGCTAGTGGAAAATTACGTAATGCTTCGCGATTTGTCATCTAATAGTATTTGGTAGAAAACGGACATTAAATCTAGACATGAAAAATATTTGGTTCTGCCTAGTTGATCGAGAATATCATCTATTCTTGGGAATGGGAATTTATCGGACAATAGTTTTTTGTTAATTTGACGATAGTCTATTACTAATCGCGATTGTTTTTTTTTTTTTTTTTTTATCCTGGTAATCTTTTTTTTTGGCACCAGTAGTAACGGACTATTATATTCAGACACTGAGGGTTCAACTATTTTAATCGACTTGGTTTGTTATTTCTTGTTATTTATCGACTTGTCTTGTTATTTCTTCCTTATGAGGGTGTGGTATTCTGTACTTTTTGGTATATGTATTCTGGCTCTTTGTCATTCAATCTTAATTCTTATTTGTATAACATATTTGTTGTAATTGGTTCATTTTCTAGACCAAATATATCATATGTATATCTTGGTGGCAGAGCTCTTCTAGTACGTTTTTGAAAATAGGTGGGAAGTTTGGCTTCAATTTTTGCATTACTGATTGACTTCTTTGGTCATCATTATTAGTGAATCGTTTGGTTCACTAAAATCTAATTGACTATTAAAAGCAGGGACCGTAACTGTTATAAGATAAATCTAAACAAATCAATAATAATAATTATTTTGAAACTTTTTAATAACTCTTATTTTTGATTTTTAAAATAAAACTCAAGATAATTTTTTATTTTTAATTTTTTCCCTCAACCCATAACTGTTATTTTTGAAAAAAAAAAAAAAAAAATCATTTGTTATTTATATAAAAAAAAATGAAGTAAGTAAGTCGTCTCGCCGACTTAGGTATACCATACACCAGTAAAGCAAATATTTTAAATTTATTAAACAAATGCATTTTCACATGCTTTTTATTACAAGCATATCTTAGAATCTCCCTCACTCAGGTCCAATGTGTGGAGCCTCCTTAGGCGGCGTGTGGCGGTGCTATTATCCATCAAGTTGATGGCCAGTGGGTTAGTGTGTCTTTCAAGCCGCTCCAGATGGGCCTTGGTGATTCTGACAATTTCCTCGTGTACCCAATGTATCTCCAGCATATCGTGTAGCTCTCTATTTGAAGTAAATAGATGGGCATCGGACAGGATTCTTATTTGTAATTTTGAGGAGAAGCTGAACTGCATTTGTTGGGAGGGCTTTGACTGATGGTACGTCAATGCCATCATATCCAGGCGATTTGGACGACCTTAGCTTCGCGATCTCAGCGAGCAGTTCATCTGATTCGACGTGCCGGATGGGGAGAGCCATTTGGCAGGAGACATCTAAAAACTCTAGCGTTTGGCTAGCTTCGAGTTGTGAGCACCTATTAAACGGAGTGCAGGCTTCAGACAAATGGTTGGCGAAGGCTGCTGCCCTGTCGCTGTCTGAGCTCCTTCCTCTTGGTGGGCCTCTTGTTGATGTTTGTCAGCCGCCAAAGATTATGTTGCTGATCTCCAGGCTCGACGTTTTGTAGGAAACTTTCTAAAGAATCTCGACGAAGACTGTATAAGAGTTCTTTAAGATCCTTTGCCGCTCTGTTAAAGTCGGCCTTGTCCCTGGGGTTCCTAGAGTTCTGCCATACACGACGCAGTCGTCTCTTCTCAGCGACCAGTGAGGAAACTTCCGAATTCCTGAGATGCGCATCTCTGCGTGAAACGATCCTTGCGTTAGAAGTAGGTGGCGGAGTGGCAAACGAGGCCACATTGTGTATTGCGATGTTGAGCCGCTCGATAGCATCGTCCAGGTCTTCCTCATCGTTCAGCTGAACCGTTGGATCCAAGTTATTTTGGAGCCATGTCTGGTAGGACTGAATGTTGGTACTTCTCTTGAACAGTCTGCTTCTGACTGTATTCGTGCTGGCTGGCATGTTAATAAGCAGCTTGACTGCACAGTGATCGTTGCTTGCGACAATCCTGTGTCTGTTCACTCCTTTGGACACAGCAAAGTCCAATAAATCTGGGATCTTATTGGGATCAGTAGGCCAGTGTGTTGGCTCTCCAGTGGAGTGGCAGTCAAGCCTGCTGTTCGCCATGCAGTTATAAATGGCCCTGCCCTTAGGATTTATGATACTGGATCCCCACCACGTGTGTTTGGCATTAAAATCACCTCGAGCGACAAACCGATTACCTGTCAAAGAGCTCTTGGAATTGAGTCTGAGCAACCAGGTATCTTGGAGGACAGTATATAGCCGCAACAGTGGTGTCTCCAGTCGGGGATATTATTCTCACCTTAGCGCACTGAGCCCAGGGTTCCTGAAACGCAGGGAGATCCAGATATTTCAAACCGCTTTTAATGATAACTGCCGCTCCTCCACGCCCAGTTCCATTCGGATGGTTGACGTGAATAACGTCGTATCCGTTGATGTTGAAGAATGACTTAGTGAAATGTGTCTCCGACACGAGTAGGATGTCTACATGTTTGGTCTTGAGGACATGCTCGACTTCTTGCCTGCTCTTACACAGGCCGTTCGCATTCCATATTAGTATAGTTGCATAGCTTGGCCATGAGAGACATTAGCATTTGCGACAGCGCCGCAAACTGGTCTTACATTTTATACATCATGGCCTCGAGACGATCGACTCTTGATTCGTTTCTTACTTCCCCATTTACCGGTTGTTCTTGCTGCTGCTCTTGCTGCAGGGGCATCTTTTGTGGACCTCTAAGCTAGGTATGACGGCTGTAGAAATGGGGCCTGATGGACGAGCAGGCACCTTTGTCTTTGGAAGGTAGTGTTTCTTGGCTTTTTGGTACACCTTGCAACCTTTGTAAGAGGCAGTGTGCTCTCCTTGGCAGTTCGCGCAGCGCGGAGGGGCCTCCTTGGGCTTTGGGCACTCGGCAGTGGCGTGGTCATGACTTTCACACTTCACGCAGGCAAAGCGGTCTGCAATTCGCTTTGGTGTGACCAAATCCTTGGCAGCGATGGCATTGGACTACCTCTTTCGCTTTATGGTAAACGCTTCCTTATTGTTGCTGGCAGGTTCAATGTTTACAAAGAAAATCGCCATTGGCTTCTTTGTTTGATGACTGAGTCCATTTTTGATTTCGTTGCCTCTGACGGTGTGACCTAAGGCAGCTAGCGCATCCTTAATATCGGCTGGATCAGTTGAGTGGTGCAATCCCTTGATGACAATGCGGTATGCGCGCTCGTCCTTTGGCTGAAATGTTTGAAAGAGCTTCGACTTTTCAATTAGGAAGTTTTTGAGCTTAGTGAAGCTTTCTTTGTCAGGTGTATTAATCCTTACACATCCGTCTCTGCCCGACTTATAGGTAAAGTTCTGCTTTCCAATGACCGCAGATACGTCCGATAGCATGTCCTTTATGTTAACAACACCCGGAACAAAGATTGGGGGGGGGCTTTACCGTCCGCACAGGTACTCTGGGAGCCTGATCTTGGATTGCTTCTCCTCCTTCCATTTCATCGTCAACATCATCCAAGCCCATTTAGTTATGATTTTTATTATTATTTATTTATTTTTTTTTTTTGTCCTCTCTTTCTATTTATTTGTCGAGTTGTTGTTGACTTATTTTGCTCAGCGCTCTAGACGTCCGTACTGGTCCACAGCCACAACAAGAGTGTAAGTTTATTCTTTCCTTTTCATCCAGCCGTGGATTATTATCAAACGATTGAAGTTAGAATTGGAAATTTTAAAATTTTTCAGATTGGATGTGTATTTTTGCAAAAAAAACTATTAATAATTCAAATTGAGTCAGCAATGATTTTTATTTTTGAGAAAAAAAATTAAAAATGATTTTTATAATTTTTTTTTTCCAAAAATAACAGTTATGGAAGGAAAAAATATGTTATGAGGGAAAAAATAAAAATCAAGAATAAAAGTTATTCTTGAGTTTTATATAGAATAAATAAGAATTAAGATTGAGGGTTTTTGTAACAATTATTACATAGATGATTTTTTTGAACATTTTTTGAAAAATAATAGTCCCTGATTAAAAGTTTTGAAAAAATCTAGTCCTAAATTTCCATTGAATGGTATCGGAAAATTTTCGTTTACTATGTGGAAGTAATGTGGAATTATGAATTTATTTTGTGGTAGTTGTATAAGGGTTAGACCTTTGGAAATAATTGAACCTTTACCAATTCCTGATATTTCAGTATTTGAAGTATATATATGTTTAAGGGTATCTGTTTGTATACCATACACCCATAGGGTGAAATGGTATATTAAAGTCGCCAAAATGTATGTAACAGGCAGAAGGAAGCTTTTCCGACCCCATAAAGTATTTATATTCTTGATCAGTATCAACAGCCGAGACGATGAAGCCATGTCCGTCTGACCGTCTGTCCGTCCGTTTGTCTGTCTGTCCGTTCGTATGAACGCCTAGATCTCGGAGACTATAAGAGATAGAGCCACCAAATTTGGTATGGAGGCTCATGTGGTATGTAGAATGATCAAGTTTATTTCAAATTTTTGTCACGCCCCTTTCCGCCCCTGCAATTAAAAAAAAAAAAACGTTTCTCTCAAAAACTATTATAGCTAGAAACACCAAATTTGGTATGTATATTTGCTTACAAAATGCGCACATTTTGTATGTATAAAGACTTTGCAACGCCCCTTTCCACCCCCGAAATTTGAAAAATTCGATTATCTTCCGTAATTGTTTACCTGGTGGAATCAATTTTGGCACACTTGAATTTGATACTAATACCCAGCAAAATACCAAATTTGATCAAAATCGGACAAAAAATAGCCAAGTTATGCATATAAACGTTTTTCCATAAGGCCGGAGTTGGTCGTTGGCTTGAGTGAGCGAGATACTAAGGTATGCTTGTAAAAAGCAGGTGAACAGAATTTTTTTAAAATAGGCAAATCATTTGTTATTACAAATTTGAAATATTTGTTTTACTGGTATATGGTATACCTAAGTCGGCGAGACGACTTACTTACTTCATTTCTCTTATTATTGATATGTCTGCACCAGTATCTAACAAGAAAGTGAACATGTTGCCTGTATTTTCATTTTTTTGATAAAGATACTAAGGCTAAGGTTGAATGAGTATATATTCATAGTTTCATCCGAATATCTGTAGGGACTTATTGGTTTTTCGAGTTAGTTTGAGTAATTCCAATACCATTTCCATTACTGGAATTACTTCGGTTGGAGTTATTTTGGTTGTACTTGTTTTGGTTGGAAATGAGACACCATATTTGGTATATATATTTGCTTAGTAAATGCGCTCATTTTGTATGTATACAGATTTTGCCACGCCCCTTTCCGCCCATGAAATTTGAAAAAATTGATTATTTCCCGTCATTTGTTATCTTGTGGAATCAAATTTGGCACACTTGAATTTGATACTAATACCCAGCAAAATACGAAATTTGATCCAAATCGGACTAAAAATAGACAAGTTATGCATATAAACGTTTTTCCATAAGGCCGGAGTTGGCCGTTGGCGGGTGAGGGCGCAAGGGTGCTCAAGTGCATGAGTGAGAGAAATACTAAGATATGCTTGTAAAAAGCATGTGAACATAATTTTTTGAGAATAGGCAAATGCATTTGTTATTACTTCATTATTATTAATCCTATAGCCGTTATTTTGATAATTACCTCTGCTTCGGTAATTATTTTGTCCATTTCTGTTATATTGTTGCTGACGGTAGAGCAGAACTGAGTTTGTCTGTTCTGTTTCCGATGTGCAACTGTCTACGAACTTTGTTGTTAGTTCGTTCAAGACACGGAATATGCCGGCTTTTAGTACGTTACGCACATGATTGTTTATGCAATTCTTTGTTACAGCCTTTGTAGCAATTGATAGTGTATACTTCTTAGCTACTTCGACGGGTGTACCGTCGTGTTTAAAGGCTCTGAATAGGGATTCCCGGAGAGAAGGAAAATAACCCAGTCTTCATTCGTTGAATTCAAAATATGAACTGATTTTATTTGAAAAACTCTTAAACTCTAAGACGCAACAATCGTTCTTAAAAATACTTATTCTAATGCCCCCCACGTTCGGGGGTTGAAAATTGTTTATATTTCATGCTCAGCGCTGGTTACTTGATACCGCGCCGCTGTTATAATCTCAAGTGTTTTCCACAGAGTGTGGATGCATGTTTTGTTTGGTATTAAGCAATAATTGTCATATGAATTTTATGATTTACTTATGTTTTTGTTTCGTTTTGTATATTTCATTGGTGCATCTGATTTGGTGAAGCCAGTTCAGATGAACACGATGTTTATTCTTAAACATTCTGCCAAGGGCCGCCAAATGTGACGTTATGGCCTTTATTATTATTTTCATAGTTGTCTTATACAAATTATTATTAAACTATCATTAGTAAGATAATTATTGATAAAGAAGCATGATGGACGATGAACCTAATCAATCTGATGTTCCTTTGCCATTGTCACTGACTTCCTATTCTTACCAATTCTCCTGTATTACTGAGTTGGCTTCTACTGGTTTTTATAATATTTTGCATATTACCTAATGATTTCTGTTTCGGAATATCTACCCACTCCTGATGTGTATTACTGTGCTGACTTCTAGCCTTTTTATAAGCTGGAGAATTTAAAAAAGAACTATCTTTTCTTTTTGAATTGTACCAATGTGACCTTCGCTCCACCATTTTTAAATATCGCTGACTGCTAAAACTTGAGTGGTTATTCTGTTTATTATTAAATGTTGTTCTTTTATAATTATTTTGCCATATCTGCCGTTTTGGTACTATAGTTTCGGACAATTTGTTACCGGAATCTATTTTGATATTATTTTTTAGATAATCATTATCTAATTGACCCATTGCCTTTGGAATATTTTCATTTTGTACTGGCTCTAGGATATATACTTTTTGTTCCCCAATTTTCACTTTACCTCCAATGTGAGGTCCTGCCGGGGGCCATAAATTAATTTTTTGAGTTTTGCTGTTGCATTTCTTTGGAATTGTGTTGTTTTTATTTTGAAATTTACCTTTCCTCTCCCAACGTTGTTCAAAACCTGTGACATCTATTGTTGTTGCCACTACAGATTTATTCTGATTTGATTTGGTGCATCCCGAGACGATCCAACCAAATTGAGTATTTTGGCCTAGCAGCCCATCAATCTTTGTAATTCCCCTTTTTAAGATTTGGGTATACACGTTTACTCCCATTATTATATCAACCCTACCAGGTTTATTAAAGGTAGGATCAGCTAGCACGTAAGTTTGCCATTTTGACATATCCACATTTGCTATTTTTAATGGAAGAGCTTTCATTAACTTTGGCAACACAATTGCCTCAACCTTTAGATGTCCATTTCCAAGGATTTCTCGTCTTTACATCTATTTTTACCTTATATTTTGATTTATTAGATTTTATTGAGGACACGCCACTTATTTCTGTATACTGTTTAATTTTAGGTAGTTTTAATATTTGAGCGGCCTCTTCAGACAAAATGGTGCTCTGTGAACCACAATCAATAAGGGCTCTTAGAGTCTTATATCCTCCATTTACATTTTTTACTTGTATTACAGCTGTGGCCAAAAGTGTTGGTTGTGCCGTTACACAAGTATTAACTCCCTCCTGTTTTTCTTCAAAATGGAGCAAGGTATGGTGTTCCTTACTGCACAATGAACAGACCATTTCATTAGTGCATAACTTATTGCTTGAATGGTTCAAGCATCTTATGCAGAGCTGCACTTTTTTGGCTGTCTCATACCTTTCAGTAGGTGTCAAACCTTTAAACTTATAGCATTTATATGCCTTGTGCCGGGCAATTTTGCAAATCGGACATTTATCTTCGACTTCCGCATAATTTAAAACAGTTTGTAGCGGTTTTTTCTCTTCCTTTCTCATGGCACTTAGCGAGCAATATCTTTGCTCTAAGTATTCCATGACATCAGATAGCATTTGAATTTGCCTTGTTTTTCTAATCTGACTCTCATACAATTGTAGAGCCTCTCTGTCAAATTTCCTTAGTAGGAGTTGTGCGAATATTACGTCAACTTCATCGGACAAATTTGCTTTTATTTTAATTAAGTAAACTGACTCATTAACTATGTCAATCACTTCTTTAACACTTTTTGCGGAATCATTGTTGATCATCGGTAAATCAACGATCCGACTTAATTGTTCCGAAAATACCCTCCGATTATTTTCATACCGCTTCTTTAATAATTCCCAAGCGGCACTATAATTGTCAGTTGAACCTGACAATAGATGGGCTACCATGCTCATGGCTTCGCCCTTTAACGCGGATTTCAAATAGTTGAATTTAAGCGTAAGACTTAGATCCTCTCTTTTTTCAATCAGTTCCGCAAATAATTCCACAAACAGGTCCCATTCTCTAGGTTCCCCAGAAAACGTGGGTACCTGTATTTTCGGCAATACCGGTAGTTCGCCTCTCACGGTTACATTCTCAATCTTACTTTCCTTATTGTTCATTTTCATTTCTAGCATTGACAATGAATTTTGGACGTCGAATTCCAAATCCTCCATAGTATTCTTAAATTTTGCATCACTTGTTTTTTCTTGGCATGCCCGTACCTTCTCCCATAAATAATTTATTTTATTAATATACATTATCCATGTCCCATTGCCTGTAGATTTCAACTCTACTACCTCCAAATATTCCTGAAGCTGTCGAACTCTATCCATTAATATCTCCTGATTACCATTACCGTTTTCATGACTGGAGGTCGCATTCCCGCGCGACTCTCCTTTGCTATCATCAACCATTTCTGACATATCTGCTTCTGCTTCGACTAACACTGACTTACTAGTGCCTGGTTTTTCTGACTCTCCTGCAGCTATTATTTTGGCAACTATCTTTAACATTCCTTCATGTATTTTTTCTGTGAAATACTGATGATCGAAATTCCCTTGCTGTAGCAATTTGTTATGATTAGGTAACCATCGATTCCTAATCTCTTTTACTTCCTCGATCACCTTGCTAGTTATGTTACTGGGATCTAGTGCTTCTAACTGCCTTATCCTATTATGCAACTCTAACTGCTTTCCTAACAACTTCTCAGTTTTGTTAAGAAACATTTTGTATGGTGTAAGTATGTTTGACAATCAATTGATTTTTTTTTATCCGATATATTTATCGACTTTTTTGAGCAAGAGAGAAAAAAATATCTCAACTGTGTCTTGCACAGTGAGCCAGAGACGTGGAAAAAATGTTGATAGCGTATGTGGTTGGCTCACAATTCAGATATACATTTCATTTTTTAATAAAAGAAGTTTTTTTTTTTTAATCTCCAACCACATTGTTAGTAAAAGCCTATCAAGGATTTAGTAGTTCGCAAGTTGCACTTTCGTGCTTCAACTTGCTTATAGAGGCTTATATTTAAATTATTAAATAAGGCAAGTTAAGGCTTGCGCATTTCTGCGGCCCCCTTGCGTTTCTTCGCTCTTCGGCGAATTTCAGCTTTCAGTTGGTCAGCACGCTCTATGCAGCGTTGTCGGTCCTCTTAGCACAGGGTCTACTCGCAATAGGGTGAGTCAAATGGTCCAGGGCAGTCCTTCACCGGTGTGTTTTTTTTTGCTGTGTCGTTGCTCAGCTGCTGTTGTCCAGGGCCTATGAGCTCAGGCGGTACCGGTGCCGGTCCTCGCACCAGATTTTTTCGTCAACTATCTTGTTGCTCTGCTGCTGTTTGTAGTTGCCGACTTGCAACTACATATACACTTTTAACTTTAACTTTTTTTCGATATTAGGGCTTCGAATACGCCACACACCACGCCGCCGAAATTATTGCAGTTGCTCGACTAGCCAAACTGCCTTATTTAACTCGGTCGCACGCACTTTTTATATTAAGCAAAATTTTGCTTTTTGTTTTTATACTCTGTCTCTTACCACTGGTGGGGGAGAACAGAGTTATTTTATTTTTGCAACCTTTAGCTGATCTTAGCATTTACACTTGCATAAGAATTCAGACTTAAAGGCACTGATTCATCCTCTGAGTCTCTTACCACTGGTGGGGAAAAAATACAGAGTTCCTTTTTTCGAAGGACCAAAATGAATCCGGCTCGAAGGACCAAAATGAATCCGGCTCGAAGGACCAAAATGAATAGGGATTCCCGGAGAGAAGGAAAATAACCCAGTCTTCATTCGTTGAATTCAAAATATGAACTGATTTTATTTGAAAAACTCTTAAACTCTAAGACGCAACAATCGTTCTTAAAAATACTTATTCTAATGCCCCCCACGTTCGGGGGTTGAAAATTGTTTATATTTCATTCTCAGCGCTGGTTACTTGATACCGCGCCGCTGTTATAATCTCAAGTGTTTTGCACAGAGTGTGGATGCATGTTTTGTTTGGTATTAAGCAATAATTGTCATATGAATTTTATGATTTACTTATGTTTTTGTTTCGTTTTGTATATTTCATTGGTGCATCTGATTTGGTGAAGCCAGTTCAGATGAACACGATGTTTATTCTTAAACAGGCTCCTTCCAGAGATTCAGCAAGCTTATCAATCTCTTGGGCATACTGGCTTGCTGTTTTGTTTTTATGGGGGAAATTTTTTATCTTAGTTGTTATTGACGCTACCGATTCTGTTTTTACATTTGTGGTAATACGGTTAATTTTTGCAGCTATCGTTTGTTCAGAGGTTATCAGATTTCTGGTGTATCCCTTAAGTTTTGGTTATATAAAGCACACCACTGTTACTTCATGTTCGTCTTTTAGTGAATTTAACAAATTCAATGCGTCTATGAACCTCTGCAGATTTTCTGTTCTCCCATCAAACTCTGGAATTAGGTTTGTGGCCATCTTCAAGAAATCAATGCTTGTTTAAGGCATCTTGGTATTTTTTGTGGAATTGGTAATTTCTCAATGATTGTGTTATCTTGATCGGAACTCACTGATGGTTCTTTTTGATCTATTTCTTGTATTGCTTCGTCAGCCATTAACTGGGTGGAGTCTTTTATTAATATTGAAATTTCGAAATCAGTTGTTTGTTTATATTCAATATTGTGTCTTTTTAGCACAGTTATTGCCTTGCGTTTGCAGTCGCTATAGAATGCATTTGCGACTGTTTTATGTGTTGTTTTTAGCTAACTATAGTGTTCGGCTAACACTGCTTTCATAGTTTGGAGACTCTTAATTATTATTTTCGAATGTTTGATCACTGTATCTTGGGACGTTTCTCTGTTTTGTGAGAGCCAATTACAAGATTTATTTAATTCTTGTGCGTATATTCTAGCTTTTGCTATTATTTCATCCCAAGTGACCATAGTTTGTTAAAAAAATTTCCCCTTTTTTTAATTCCCAGAGAGATTAATTGTCGGGTAGAATTCTACTTTTCTGCTTTAGGCGGTTATACGCTTCTACTATTGATCTTTCTATCAAGTTTGCTATTCTTGATGTAAATTTTCTATAATGCACAATCCAATACTTGATTTCTTTATACTTTGGATTGGTTTCACCTTTGATAAAGAGGAAGTTTAGAAATTAAACATATTTGTTCAAATATTTTAGTTCTACTCGACTCATATTAAACTGAGTTTAGGCCGTCTGCTATACTCCAATATCTTTTCTTGATTACCTTATTATGCATTGCATATAGCTTCAAAGCCAGATTTATGGCTACTAAAATTAAAATAGCTAGCAATAGTATTCCTATATATGATCAATTATTTTCACGCTTTTAACGACATTAGCCCTTGGGTGATCTATTTTTGATTCTTGAGAACCCATCTTGATAAAAAAATTCGTTTCTTTTTTTTTTTGCTTGTTGGTCGTTTAGACCTGTTTTGCGTTTCATCGCTCTTTGGCGAAGATCAGCTTTACGTTGATTAACACGCTCTTTGCAGAATTGTCGGTCTCTGTTATTGGTGTGTTATTTTTTTCTATTTCCGTGTATTTCATGTTCTTTCCAGTGTTGTTATTTCGCTGCTGGTATGGAGTAATCCGAATGGATATCTGAACTGGCCAAACTGATTGGAGAGGGCGGAGACGGTACTGGCGGGGGAATATTATTTGGCGAATCCCAAACATTAACATCTAAATTGTGCTTTCCAGATACCATTGGTGGTAGTGGCATTCCTGGACCTTTCTTCTTATCGCTAGATGCGGTCGATCTTGTCCTCGAGGCTAACTTAGCTGGCTGGGATGCAATTGACTTTTTGGGTGCTGACGTGACTGCTTGCCTTTTTATTTCATCTACAGATTCATTTCAATTGTGTTTTATTTTAGTAGACGAGTGGCTATCGTCAATTCGATTCGACTTATTTGTGGTTGTATCACTTTTCTAATATATCTTCGAGAACTTCCATAATCAGGATCAGGATTTCCATGTGTTTTTTTTTAAATTGTTATATTTTAGTAAGAAGCTTGGTTGCGTTCATTTATATTATTATTTATTTTTGTTGTAGGTCCTTTAGGACCATGTCACGGTCGCATGACCGGTTTCCTTTGGTTAAAAAATTTAAAAAAAGAACACGTCTGTGTCGCTTTGTGGTAATATTCCGATTGATTTTTATTAAAAAAATATTCTTTTGCTCAACCTACTTTTATATGTATGTATATATTCTTATGCTTCGACTTATGTGACAGCTACAAAAGAGAGGGAGAGTGTCAGGACATACATACATATAATTTGGAGCGCTTGCATCAAAGTGCTTGGTCAGCGTTCACACGCTGGCTTGGCTCATGTTACGTCTGTGCATACATTGCTTATGTGGATATATGTATGGGCATACACATGCTTAGCTGTATATTTATGTGAATATGTTTATGTGCGTACGTCAATGTATACATATAAACATATTCAAGTGCACACTTTTATTATATTGCGTACATATTTAAATACACAACAAAGTGTTACAAGTTAAGCAATTTGTGTTAAATGATTTTTAGCGATTAGCCCCACTCTCCCCTATACTTGCTTAGTAAATGTGCAGATTTTGTATATGTATGGCACACCTAAATTTGATACCTAATATCCAGCAACATACCAAATTTGATCAAAATCGGACTCAAAATAGCCAAGGTATGACCGTTGGCTTGTGGGGGCACTAAGCTTGAGTGAGCGATATACTAATTACGTAAATGCATTTGTTATTAGAATTATTTTTTGTAATACAAGTTGTTGGTGTGAGGAATGGTGTATATAACATGACAGGGTACAGCAAAGTTAAATTGTTTGTCAAGAGTTACATTGAATACATTGCACACTGGGCTGAATTGCCAAATAAGTGGCATAAAGTCGAAAATTTTGTGAAAGCAAATAATAATTATAATTATTTATATTCAAACTAGAGTCCCTAAATAGGAAAAATCGATGATCGCTTTTACCAATCATGCAACCCTGTCATTCAGTCAGGTGATTAGTTAGCTGATGCCTGCGACAAAATTGGCGGGAAATTTGGATTTTGGAGGCCATGGTATGTAGAATGGATAAAACAAAACAATTTGGTGTTCAAATTTATTATATTTTATATATGTGTACTGTTTTTATTGTCCAAAAAGATAGAAAACTAAACATATGTGTTCGTCTTCTGTGGAGTAAAAACTAACCTTCTGCGTGTTTCTGCGATATGTAATGTATGTGAAAACAAGGTAGAGAGTAGGTATTAAAAGTTAGTAATAATTTTGTTTGCGGCTTTTTGCGGCTTTGGCGGTATTTTGAACTTGTAGATCACATTGAGTTCTGTCATTCAACGCTGCTGGACATATGGATCGACAGCGGCCGCAACTCTGCCGTTCTTGCAAACTGGATATTTGGCCAATTGACGGAATTTTCGCTAACCAATGAAAGCATTAGTGAAATTAAAAAGAAAGTTAAAAGCTTTGAAATATACATTACTTCGAATTTACAAAAGTGCAGCAGAAATATGCGCACATTCCGAATAAAACATTCACAGTGGCTATCAATGAGCTTTAAAATTGGATTGGACAATAAAGAAAATACGGACAATCTTCAATTGGCTAGACCAAAGCTAAATTATGATGAAGCTGGGCCCCGTATTAAAAGAAAACTAGCTGCCGATGTTGCAATGAACAATAAGAACGACAGCAAACTTTTGATTCATGCTGCTACAATGGCAGCCAGAAAATCAAAGGAAAGTGACACTGCATTTGTGCCTAAAAATTTTAGCAATTCTGAATGTGATGCTACTGAAGCTAAAAGAAAATTCGGTATTGCAGAACCAATACCTTTAACAATAAATGAAGCTTTGGAGTTCTTGCTGGAAAACTCGAAATGAAATTCGTCAAATAAGCAAACAGCATAATTGTGACATATATCCAAGCTACCGAAATGTCCAGGAAGCTAAATTGCAATTGAGACCTACGGGTATAACAGTTGCAGAAACTATGGCAAAAGTTACCTTGCAAGATTTGTTAAATCACACTGCTAGCCGTATCGTATTGTTACAGCAGGTGTTATTTGCTAACTTAGAAATCGTTCCAAGTTTAAAATTAATTGCGAGTTACGGATACAATGGATCAACTGGACAAAGTATGTACAAAATAAGATTTGAAACGAACGAACCTCATACTGTTGATCAATCTTTATTTGTTACTACCGTGATACCTCTGAAGTTTATAGACGAAGCAGGAACAATTTTTTGGAATAATAGAACTCCACAGCCTGTAAGATTTTGCCGACCCCTCAAAATGGAATTCGCAAAGGAAACAAGAGATCATGTTCTTGCAGAAAAAAACGATTTGGACACTCAAATAAAACACTTGACTCCTTGTGTAGTACCAATATCAAATGAAAGGAAGATCAGCGATGGCCGATTTCAAGCGGGAAAATGCGTGGGAGGCAGAGAGCAAGAAGTCAGCTGCTGCCGAAAAAAAGCATGAAGAGTGAGTGCGTATTCCCAACCAAAAGGGCAGAGCGCGAGACATGGGCACGCTGTGGGAGCAATGAGTGGTTATACAAGTTGTATTAAGATAAAACTATGTTAATAATTAATTAAACGAATGATCATGTTTGTTTGTAGGGGGGTTGAACTTCCTTCTTGACTGGGGCAGCTAAATGAATTTTTCCCATCTTCTCTTCCTTCAAAAATGGGACGCGCTTGTAATTTTATTCACTATTGTAATGGAACTAATTCTAGCTTATCTAAGAGCGGGGAATAAGCCCCGCTTGGAGCGAAGTGTGGGGAGTATTTATTGTGGGGAGAGCGGTGGGCATCATCGAGAGAACGGTGCGAGGTGAAAGCTCCCGCCTCCCTTAATCCTTGTGTTGCCCGTTGGGCATAAACATGCTCCCCCCTTGCAGGAGTGCAAGACCCAGACTGTGCGCATCGCTATTGGCCGCCCGCCAACTCCGGTAAACTTCCTTCCAGCATGAACTCCGTCATCACGCCCGCGCCTAGGACCAAGGACACTGATGACGGTCGGTGGAAAGTGTCCTTCGCGAGGACGATGCCCTCAAACTTCCCGGCAATCTGCGGATCCACGGGAGAGCTGGGAGTTCGTCAGCACAGGCCATTGACCACCTTCAGGATCGCCTCCAGTCGCTGTTCTTCGCTGATCGGGGACCGGATCACTGCTGCCACCGCTTTCTCCTCTCCAAAATTGACGGCAGTCAATTTACAGGCCATGCTCACCGCCGTCACCATCGACGAAACCGCCGAACAAGGATCCTAAAGTGCCTTCACATCGAAGGTTTTCCCACCGTCTCGAGGCGTACCATCGCCGTTGGCATCAAGTGGGGGTTGCTGTGCTACAGCGACGTGGCCAGAAGATAGATTCCGCGACAAAATCGGCAACGGAAGGACTCAGTTCCTCGCGAAAATCTGCCCTCCTCCTTCGATGTCATTACTGAACTTGGTCTCGGAGCCATAGAAACGGGATGTAAAATGACAGAAAGGATTATCAGGAAGCTGCCGTCACTGCCAGGGTACGTTTGGTGGATTCACCCGAGACGCCATTCATTAAATGGAAGATTGTCGTCCTTGAGTACCACCAGGTACTCGCGACTGGTCGCTTAACAACACCGCGAGCAGTAAGTAAATCGATGACACGCACGTTGCCGTCACTGCCAGGGTTCGTTTGGTGGATTCGCCCGAGAAGCCATTCATTAAATGGAAGATTGTCGTTCTTGAGTACCACCAGGTCGCCCACTTCAAGATTTTTACAAGGGAATCGCCACTTATTTCGCTTATGTAGCTCCTTCAGATATTCCTCTTTCCACCGGATGCAGAAATTCTGACTAACGGCCTTCAGACGCTGCCACCGGTTAATGATATAAAGAACCTGGTCCTTGATTTCAGGTTCCGTGACGGATGGCAATGGACCGCCTATTAGGAAATGACCCGGGGTCAAAGCCAAAGAATCGGTGGGGTGTTCAGATATTTGAGAAATCGGCCGCGAGTTCAAACAAGTCTCTTTCTTAGCAAGCAGATTGGAGAACTCCTCTAAGGTATACCATTGGTTTTAAGTGGCCTTATAGAACAGAGTTTTAAAACTTTTACTGTTGCACCGGGAGGGATAAAATGCCAGGACAGATTTTGATGGCTGTAGTGGGAAAGGATTTTCTGCTGGGAAATCTTTTTCAAGCACTCCTATGCAGTTTTTACCGTTGTTGTAGTCGTGGAGACGCCCTCGCCTCGATACAAACCGAGCGAATGCTGCCAGAAACGCTTCAGTACTTCAGTACAGCAATTGTGTTGACTCGGGTAATCTTTTACTAGATGCCCTCTTGCGAAACAGTTCTCACAAAGGGCCTTTTTCTTTATGTATGTCACCCTCTCTGGCACCGACTTCTGAAGGAAGCTGGGACATCGACGCACTGGGTGATTCTCCTTTATACAGAGATCACAGGACTTTGGTTTGGTGGTCACCTTGGCTTCAAATGTATTAACCTTTCGGTTGACTGGAATTGAATTTCGCGGAGGTTTCGATGTGGGAACCGAAATAGCCATTGCAGTTGTATTTTCAACCGCTTCGAAGCACGAATGGATCCCTCTCCCACAACGCTCGAACTCGGTCACAGTTCGTACAGTGAAGTGACTTCGGTGTCGACTTCAAATTGTATCAGTTTATCGCCGATCGAGATAAACTTTTGCAAAGCCATGGTGGAAGCAACTAAAGTCCTTTTGGATTCGGACCGAGTGACTCTTGGGGCGGTTACCAAAATCTGTGGAGGTGGTACCAGTGGCTTGACCTTTTTTGGCTTGATCGACGTGGCATGCTGAGAAGTCGTGCTTAATGGTGCGGACGTGTGAGTTAATGGACTGCAAAGGATCTGAAACGCTTGTAAAGGAGGAGTAATAGGACTGGTACTCCTCTGACGCGGACTTGGAACAACAAGCGTGGCCGCAGTGGTTTTAGCCTCTTTATCGACTTTTCGCGGGCTCGTCCTCATAACCCCACAGAATGGCGGCTTTAATAGTATAAGCTGGTTTGGCACGGCTTAGAAATTAGCAAAAAACACAAACTGGAAAGACCAAAGATACGAATCGGACTGGCAACGATTGGAAAACTTGGGAATTCAAATATAAAAATAAAACCAAAGATACGACTTGGAACGCTTGGATCACTTTCAAAATTAAAAATAAAACCAAAGATACGAACTTGGAACGCTTTGGAATTGGAGTAAAAATCCCCAGTCACGAATTGGAACGCTTGGAACACTTTGGAAATCAAAAATAAAACCAAAGATACGAACTTGGAACGCTTTGGAATCGGAATAATTAATTTTCCCGACGCATAGAAATAAGCTTTGCCCTTTGAACCGAAATGGAATCGGAACGGAATCTCTAATATTTGGATATAAAAAAGACGCGGAACACAAATTTTTACTAATTAAATATTATTCGACTTTTCCCTCAACGTGACCCTTCAGCATATATACCCCACAAAGTGCCTGCCAACCTAGGGTATACAGCACAGCTACTTTTGATCGTTGGCTTTGGCACATGAGCTTGCAGCTGTGCCTGTATACCACAGTTAAACGGTAATTATGTATGCAGGTATATAGGCTGCAAGGGGTAGCGGAATTCTTTTTTCCGCGGTGATGGGAAAATTATATATTTGTATGCGAAAATAAAAATTTGGTGGAATACGTATATGTACATATATGGATACGAATATGTAAAATTTTATATATGGAATATATGTATGTACATATGTGGATGGATATGTGAAAAAAATTATATATATATATTTTTCTTTTTAAATATGGAATATGGAATGGATTGGATGAATATAATTTTCTATATATAATATTAATTACACCCATAGGGTGAAATGGTATATTAAAGTCGCCAAAATGTATGTAGCAAGCAGAAGGAAGCTTTTCCGACCCCATAAAGTATATATATTCTTGATCAGTATTAACAGCCGAGTCGATATAGCCATGTCCGTCTGTCCGTCCGTATGAACGCCTAGATCTCGCAGACCATAAGAGATAAGATCGGACCGTTGGCGGGTGGGGCCCTAGGGTGCTTATATGCATGACTGAGCGAGATACTAAGATATGCTTGTAAAAAGCATATGAACAGAATTTTTTTAAAATAGGTAAATGCATTTGTTATTACAAATTTGAAATATTTGTTTTACTGGTGTATGGTATACCTAAGTCGGCGAGACGACCTTCTTACTTCATTAAATATATTTTTTTCGATGTGTCTGGCTGATATGCCCCAACTTTTTAGAGTTTCGCGGGACACAAGAAATGTCTAAGTATGGCCTTTATAAATATGTACAAATAGGAATCAATGAATAGTTGTAATTTCGTTTGGCGGTAAAAAACCGACTGAATTCTATTTGAAAAATGTTCTTGAGCTTTGCCTAAGAATTCTTAAGTATATAAGTTTTGCCACTGAAGGCAGCAGAGAGATAAGCAGCAGAGAGATAAGCAGCATAGCCATAAGCCGAGTTAGAGCTGACGTGGCCTTCGCAGCTTTATCTGCGGTATACTGCAGGTGGGCTTTGAATGTTAGCCTATGATCCATCATGACTCCAAGGTATTTAATGGCAAGCTTTGATGTTATGAAGCATCCGGCGCTTTCGATCCTGGCTATTTCCACTTTTTTTCTGCTGCTTATGAGCACGGCCTCGGTTTTGTGTGCGGCTATGGACAGTGAGATTGCCTCCATCCATTCCAGAATCCTGAACACAGCTGTATTGGTGTTTTCTTCCGCTTGCTGGATATCCTTGGCCACAGTGACGATAGCAATGTCGTCCGCAAATCCCACTATGCGGGTGTCAGTTGGCATATCCAATCGCAGGACAGTGTCATACATGACATTCCACAATGTTGGCTGTGATGGTGTGTTTCCGTGGACCAGCTGCTGTATCGTAGAGTAGCACCCAATCCCGGAAATAGCTGCATATCAGGTTAATGATGTACTCAGATATGTTTAATCGCACTAGGGACTCGATAATGGAGTCCCAGCTGGCCGAATTAAAAGCATTCCGAACATCCAACGTTGATATAAGGCAGTATTTTTTGTTGCCGCCTTTCCAGCGTTGCCCTTCGATGGCTTTAGCGACTATCTCTGCCACCGAACTGATGGCGTTGATAGTGCTGCGTTTCCTCCTGAATCCGAATTGCCAGTCCGACAGTTCATGACGTTGCTCCAGTTCCTTCTCCAGTCTGTTGCAAATGATGCGCTCAAGAAGTTTCCCAATCACATCAAGCATACACAGGGGTCTGTATGCTGATGGGTCATCTATTTTATCACCTTTGGGAAGCAGGACCAACCATTGTAGCTTCCACCTCGTAGGGAACTCCCGTTGCAGCATGCATGTGTTGAAAAGTTCCACAAACGTCGACGCGTATTTGCAAACTAGCAGTTTGATCACAAGAGCCGGGACCCCGTCCGGGCCCGGGGCTCTATGTACGTTTATCCTCTTCACTGCTTCCACGACTTCACTAACATCTGTGAATATCGGTGCACATGGCAGCTCCCAGCTAAGTTCCTCGTTGACCCAGCTTGGTTGGATCCGTTGGCATTATGCGCCTGGCGAGTTTGCCCATAACCAATTTATAGGCAGTCCCATATGGCTGCGCATCTGCATCTGCGCACAGCTTCTTCCAGCAGTCCGCTTTACTTCTCTTCATCTCCATGTTTAGGTTGGCTCTTTTCCGCTTGTAGTCTGCAAGCAGTTCCGGAAACGTGGGCATTCTGCGGGCACGTTGCTGTCGTCGTCTGGCCTGGTGACATTGCCTCCTGGCATCCGCAATCCTGGCATTCCACCAATGTACAGGCTTACATTTGTTGATTCCATGCCGTTTGCGTATCACGGGAGTATCACACGCTCTGAGAAGAATGTCGCCCATGTGGTTGGCCTGGGTGTCCGGGTCCGTGCTGCTGCTCCTTGTCACTTGGGTCATCGTAGTGAATAACGTTTCTTCGCTCAGCGTGCTTGGGGTCCAGCTGTAGAACGTCGTTGGTGTGTGTGCAGGTGGACAACTCTTGATCGAGCACACAATGGCGAAGTGGTCGCTGTGCGCGTAGAGATCCGAAACAGCCCACTGCGCGCTGCGGGCTAGGCAACTAGCAAACGTGAGGTCGATCACGGATCCTCTGCCAGCCTTATTGTAGGTGTGGGTGTTGCCTACGTTGAGCAGACTGATGTTGACTGTGGCAAAAGCGTCCAGCAGACCCTGCCCCTTCTGGTAGTCCTTTGGCTACCCCATTCCGTTGCCCATGCATTGAAGTCGCCGGCTATGATGGTTGGCGTGTGAGTTCTGGCGTCCTCCACTAGTCCATCCAGTTTGCTGCAGAATTCGTCGATGTGTTTGCTCGGTGCTACATAGCAGTTGCAGACATATACTCCATTGTACCTCGCCCTTACATATCCGTCCGCGCTGTGCTGATTTTCCAGATGTGTCCTGCTGTTGCTCCAAATTGCCGCTCCATAACGATGGTTTTGCGTCCAGCACTGGTCCTGTATATGGGAATATGGCTCGCACAAAATTGAGAAATCTACTTTCAGGTCCCGTACAGTTTGTTTTAAGAGGTCCTGTGCCGACCTGCAGTGGTTTAGATTGAGCTGTAGAAACTTAATCCTTCCTGTTACTGCCAGCGTCTACAAATAACGGGCAAGCTCTGCTGAGCGTGTTATGCGCCGTATTGCTCTGCTTATGTCGTGTGCAAAGTATGCATGCTGCTTTCTGGTCACATTGCTTTGAAGCGTGTTCCTTGCTACCGCAGTTGAAGCATAGCTTGGATGCGTCGTGCTTGCTTCTGCACCGAGCTGCTGTGTGCCCAAAATCCAGACACTTGTAGCACCGTCTCTGCTCAGTCTTCTTGCGTACTCGGCATATGCACATGCCTACTCGTATTTTGCCCGCCTGCAGCAGCTTGTTCGCCAGGTTTGGGTTTATCATCATTGTTGCGGTCTGTGTACCACTGTACGCTTTCCGCATCTTTGGGTGACATTCTGCCGGCAGATCCTCGTCGATCAGTTCCAGGACGGCGCGCAGAAGATCGTCTGCAGTGTGGAATTCTGCAAGATCCTTTATTTCGACCATGGCCTTATCGCTGATCGCCTTGACATCAGCAGTGTCTCCAAGTGCCTGTTTCACTGCCTGCTGTAGTTTGGCACTTGCTTCGTCCGCTGGCTTGGCCAACTGTAGGAGTAGTTCCCCGGCTGCTGTGCGTCGAACCGCACAAACATTCTCCTTGAACTGCTGGATTCCGGCGTCTGTGTGGACTGACTTCAGTACCATCGCGTAATTGGCTGGGTCTTTACACTTCACCATGATGACGTCCGGCCTCTTCTTTTTACTGGGTTTCGGCTTGCTTTTCACCTTGTGCGGTGTTCGTTGCGTGTGTTGGTTCAGCTACTACTGGTCCTGGTGATGCTGCTGTTGCTGCGGGGCTTCGGTTCCTTGGAGTCCGCTCCTGAATTGGCGACTTCTTTTTCCTCCTGTCATTCTTATTTGCTGTCGGTGGGTCTTCCGTCCTGGTATCCTTCCTTTTCGTAACCTCTTTGGTGGTTTTGGCGACAGGATTGCGCGTTGCGCATGCAAGCATGGTCCAGCCTTCACCGGATATTCCTGCATCTGCTCCATTACCTGAAGGTGAATGGATTTCATCTTAAGATGTGCCTCCTTCGTCCATTGGGTTGTGTTACGCGTCGGGGGAGCCTTTTTATTAACCGAGTCATCTATGATTTGCCCAGTTCGGCCATCAGCATGTTTAGTGCCTGCGGCGGTCCTTTTAGTTTCTTCGGTGACGTTCCACTTTCGGCGTTGCAGAGCGTAGTATGTATGTATGTATATATGTATGCACACGCATATGGCATATATATTTGACAGGCGCATAAGGCTTAGGGAATATGCTGACGAGGCATATCCCACGCTAGTGGTCAGCCACACATAAGTGGGATCGCACTACATTTGTATATATTTATGCCTTGTTTATGCATAGCGACAAAGCGTCACTACGTGAACACGTAGTATACACTATCATGTGTTGAGCATATGACGCTTTTATATGTAGAATACTCTTCATTGCGTCTGGTATTATTCTATTACTGAACATAGTACAAATATGTGAAAGGGTGGTACACTTTTTTGTTTAAAAAATCTTTATTAATTTTTATTGAAAACTTTTCTCTTTGTTCGAATCACTTTTCACTTAGCACACACACTTTTCCCAGGAGTGGACTGTAATTGCAAATAAAACCCTTTTTTTCTTTGGATTAAGCACTGGATAAATTTTTGTAAATTGTATTATATTATATATGTAGGAGATCACTTTGAGTTTTGCAGATTTATTTAAATACATACATACATATGTGTTAACTTTAGGATATTGCGAGGAAAAATATATTGGAGTAGGCGCCTTATATAGGTACTTGCATACATATATATGTACAGTGTTCGAAGAAATAATAGAAACGGCATAGAATTTACTTCCTTTTGTGTCTGTCTTTGGCAAAACTCTAATTTTTTGTAAACTGAATGGATTATTATAAAAACGCTAAACCAAGGAATCAAAAAAATTATGTTTTGTATATTCTAAAGTAAATTCAATATAAAAACGAAGTCATTTATTATTATTCCGTTGGAAGATAAAATAGAAACGATAATCTTTAAAGTAAAAAATAGTAAGTTGTTGTTCAAGAAGCATAGCAATTTTTGGTTTCAACAAATATTTAAATTAATGTGAAGTCGTTCCAACCTTATTTTTCAAGACTTCGCGTCAACCACATCCCACGGAATCAAATACCTTGGCGCAAATAGCTGGTTTTATAGAATACCATATAACCTTGATCTTTTCCTTATATTCTTGCTTATTTTCTGGTTTATATTTAGCAGTTATCTTCTTTAATATTTCCTAAAGGTTTTCTATTAAGTTTAAGTCCGGGGACTGGGATGGTGGCTTTAAAACTTTAGCTTCATTTTCCTTGAACGAGCTGGCAAACAGCTGGGAGGAGGGTTTGAAATCGTTTTCCTGCTAATATTATTACTTTAAACGCAATTCTTCTTCGGCATAATGAAGTATTGCATTGTTAAGGACATTTACTTTGTTGATGGCGCACAATTTATCCTTTATTTAAACTAACGGACCGACACTGCAAGAAGAAAAGTAGCCACAAAACATAATTTTTTCACCTTAGTGAAAACTGTCTTTAAAGCATGTGTTGGATCATAAGCAGTACTTTTTTGCTGTCTTACAAACACCCTGCCATCAGATCCAAACAAATTTACATTTGTTTCATCCGACCACAGCACGTTTTTCAAATGGGCCAGAAGCACATGTTGATTAGCAAAATCTGGTCTATCTTTTATATTGTTCTTGTTCAATCACGGTTCTTCTCCAGCACTATATACCTTTAACCGTTTTAATTTCAATCTTGCCCGGATAGTTTTCCTGGTTATTGATGCATTTAACTTATTTTTGAGCTTTTCCGATGAAAGAAATGGATTTTTATTCGCATCCAGCATGATGATCTGTTCGAATTTTTCACGTTGAGACGGCTACGATTTTCTTGCTTATATTCACAATGAATAGCGGAAAGCCCTTTACTCTTGGGCAATTCATTAATTTGGCGATCTTTGCAATTGAACGACCAGAGTTTCTTAGTTTTTTTATAATTTCCCTTTCATTCTCTAAGAAGTGCGTGCCACGACCCATACTGCATATAATGTTATTACATTTAGTGGACTTTAAAATCTTTAATGTAGAATATTAAATTAAAACCAAAAAATTGACATCTATGATACTTAAAATGTTTTTGACTGAAAATATACGGAGCGTTTCTATTTTTTTTTTTCCAACCGAAAAACGGGTTTGTTTTACTATGAAGCATGTAGAAGAAAAAGTTTCGCGAAAATAGGTGTCGAAATATATGAAAATAATAGAAGTACTATCCCACATTCTTAAACACTGACTTTCAGGTCGGATAATTTGTCCTACGTTGAAAAAAGAGATTTCAAAATCAAAAAAGGTTGCCGTTTCTTTTATATCTTCCAACACTGTATATGGACCATTACCATTAAGACGGATGCCTACCAAAAAGAGGTATTTTTGCATTTATAATTAGTTTTCTGTCAATATAGATACCCTTGGCCGTCAACAGAGTGTATAAATCTTTTAACTCAGTACCTGTACTTTTACTGTTAGTACTAAGGCTTCGGACAACTTGTCCTTTATTTTCGTTATTTCCAATTTCATATGGCAAAATGTTAGGGTTCAACCTACCATGGTTAATATCTAATTAAAGTTTTATAATTCCTGTCTGAACTTTTTCACATTCATCCACCACTGAACTGAGTTGCCTTACAATCATGAAAAACTGGATGGATTCCCTATATACGTAATATCTTTCTTTTAGTACTTCCGTCATATTTTCAACCTATGGTACAGTGAACCCATAAATTAAAACGGTGCTCGTTTGCTTCTTGACTCATGAACAATCTATTATTTTCTTCGATTTCCGCAATGCGGTTTATCGTGTCTAATACGAAATAGCACTGTTCTTCGAAATTATATAACTTTTGACATAAATCCCTCATTTTAGGAATCAATCTGTCACCTTTAGTAAGCATTTCAAAATATGCCGACATGTCATAGTATACTACCAGATCCCATTAAATTTAATAGACGTAGTCGTACAACGCTCAGTACGAACAAGTGGCCCATATGACACCAGGCCCGGGCCTGCTACGAATGGCCCTAAGTAAAGTTAATGTTACAACCTCTACCCACTCCGACCTAAGGGCATAGGCGTATTACATATATAAACATAAAATTAAACTAAAGAAATAGAAAATATTAAATGTAATAAGATAATAAGTTACATATAAAAAGAAAACAGGATAGGTTAAAATAAAGATGATTACAACTAGTTACGAGCGAGGAAGGACAAGATCGCAGTTTTTATACCGGGAAGCGATGTTTCGGAACCGATAACGTGCCAAAGTCTGTTGTAGTCACTACATAGTATACGAAAAGGTTCATGCAGAGAAAAGTTAGTTGTGCAAGTGGGAAGTAAAAGCGGTGTGAAATTGCGGGTCCTTCTAGATGGAACAGAAATGTTAATTTGGCTCAACAGCTCGGAAGAGTCAATCTCACCATTCAAAAGTTTGTAAAGAAAAGTTACACCAAGCATAGTTCTACGATTAGCTAAAGAAGGAAGGTTAATTAACTGAAGTCGACTAGAATAAGATGGAAGTTGTACAGTTGGATCCCAGCGCAAATCACGAAAGGCAAAGAGTAAAAACTGTTTTTGTACAGTATTAGGACGCTACTACCTCCACACACCCATTGGATCTAAGTACAATGCGGCTGTTGCGTTTAGTTCTTTTACTGTAATTTTTCGTCGATTATCTTTAATGCTTGCTGCATTTGACAATTGACAAAGCAGCATCATTATTGCTAACATCATTACGGTTCCTACTTTGGACAGAGGATCGAATCTGGTAGTTTTCCGATATTGGGTCTCCTCAACAACTTCTGATGATTTTACCCCAATGAGTGCACAAATTTTATTTATAGGCCTTGTAATTGACCCTTCCTGCAATTTGTCTTTTACCACTCTTACCTTATCGTCCCTGCCTTTGAGAATTTTCTCAATCTTGCCCAGAGGCCACCTGGCTGGGTGACAGTTTTCATCTTTGATCAGTACGACCTGTCCATTCTCTAAATTTTCTGTGGTTCTTCGCCACTTATTCCTTTGCTGGAGAGTATAACAATAATCGTCCTTCCATTTCAACCAGAAACTTTTTTTATTTTCTGTATTAATTTCCATCTGTCTAAATTTCCAATTTTTTCTTCTGATATGGACTCGGCTGCTTCCAATGTTGGTCTCCCAATTAAGAAATGACTGGGGGTTAACACCTCGTTGTTGTCCATATCCTCACCCTCACGGACGTGAATTTAGCACAGTTTCTATTTGGCACAACAATGTTGCAAGTTCCTCATGTGAGGTTACTGTCTCCTATGACTCTTTTCAGATGATACTTAAACGACTTGACACCTGCTTCCCATATACCTCCGAAGTGAGGTCCTGCCGGGGGGCTAAAATGCCAGCTGATCTGTTCTCGCTTTAGAACAGGGGCGGCAACCTGTGCGTTATTTTGAACTGCTTTTTTGAAGTCTTTATCGAGCCTCCTAGCCGATCCCACTAAATTTGTACCACTTTCGGAATATATGTTAGCGCATTTACCACGTCTCGCAACAAATCTTCCAAATGCTGCTAGGAAGGCATCAGTTGTCAAGTCACTAACAACTTCTACATGAATTGCCTTAGTTAACAAGCACACGAATACTGTTCTGTACCCTTTGAATGTTTTTTGTCCCCGGTTTCTTCAGCATCTTATATGATATGGATCGTCAAAATCAATTCCCGTATTATGAAATGGATATGACACCGTCACCCTTTTTTGGGTAGGTTACCCATAATTTGCTCCGCAGTTACTTGGCGGTATCTGGCACAAGTGACGCATTCCTTTAGATATTTTTTAAGGGCGTTTCTTAAATCGTAAATCCAAAATTTCCTTTGAGTTTGATTTCTCATAAGATTAATTTCTCCATGTAAGGTTTCCTTATGAGCATCTTTAATCAATAGCATTGTTAAATGTGATTTATCCAAAATCACAGGATGTGTAGTGCCAAAACATATATTGGCATTTTGTAATCGTCCCCCATGCGTAATATTCCATCGTTATCTAAAAATGGATGTAGGCTTAGAATTTTGCTTTTCATATCAATTTGTTTGTTCTGACTAAGATGTGATATCTCTCTGCTAAATTGATGTGCCTGTTGGTGTTTAATAATCAGATTTTTAGCATTCTTTTTCTAATGCAAATAAATCTTAATACATATGCGGTAATTCTGACTATCTTATTCATACAGGAATAATTTTCAATTAGTTGTTGTATAATACTATTTTCTGTATTTAACACTATTTACCACAATCTTGTCAGCACCCGTTTTTTCTCTAGGCCATTTTTCTTTTGACTCACTGAGCCATTTTGGCCCATTCCATCATAAGTTACAAATTTTTAATTTAGTTGGACAAATCCCTCTTGAAGCTACGTCTGCAGGGTTATCCTCAGATTTTACATGGTTCTATGTTATTGCTTTTTTATTTTGGATATCTTCTATGCGTCGCCTTACGAATTTCTCCTTACTAGTACCGTTTTGTATCCAGCACAGTGTTATATTAGAGTCGCTCCAAGCATATGTTTCAGCTGGAACAGCAATATTTTGCTGGACTCTGTAGAGTGTTTGTTACCTATTAAGGTAACTGGCTCACCTATTTTAGTATACCCCACCGCTGGGTAGGCCTTTTCTGAAGCGTCAGCAAAACCATGAATATGTAACAACATATAAGAGGCTGTGTCTTGATCCATCGGGGTAATCTGATTTCTTCCAAGCACACAAAATTGTCCCTGAAGGATTTCCATTCTTTTGTATCTTTATCGGACAACTCTTGATCCCAATTTTGCTCTGCTAACCACAACTTCTGCATGAACAATTTTCCTATTAGCGTAACTGGTGCTAGCCAACCTAGCAGATCATATATCTTGGCTAGTGTGGATAGTACTACTCTTTTATTCATTTTTTCGTTCTTGTCACAGTGTACCTTAAACTTAAATTCGTCTTTAAATGGCTCCCACTGCAACCCTAAGGCTTTAATTGCCTCGTTCTTGTTAATTTTTAGTACTTTATTATCGCCTGTATCAATTACCCCTTCAACAATTTCGGATCTATTCGAAATCCATTTTCTTAAATTCATACCTGCCTTTTCCAACTCTCTGGAAACGTGCTGAACTTTGTGTTTTAATTCTTCTAAGGTATCACCTCCTGTCATTAAATCATCCATGTAGAATTCATCTCGGATAATTTCACTAATCATTTTATCCTTGCATTTGTTTGCTATTTCCTTAAGCACCCTTGTAGTTAAATAAGGTGCTGATGCAGTACCGTACGTTACTGTTGTCAATTTATATTTTCTTAATTTTTTCTGTGGTGAATTTTTCCACAAAATATGTAAATATTTTTCATCGTCTTGATCAATGTGTATCTGCTACGAACTGCCATTTTCACCATTTTAATATTATGTCGAATATGTCCTTTTCAAGTCGTGACCCGATCCACATTACGTCCTTTAGACTTCTGTTATTTGTTGTTGTCGTAAAGGCGTCAAATACAACTCTTAGTTTAGTTGTCAGACTTGTTTCTCTAACTACTGCTTGATGGGGCAGATAATAGACACCTTCATCTTTAGTTTCGACCATATGGCCCAAACCCAAATATTCTTTAATGAATTTTTTATACTCTTCTTTGAGTTTTGGATTTTTCTGAAATTTTTTTCTCTAAGTTAAGAAACCGCGCAGTTGCCTGAGCTTTGGAATCACCTAAATCGCTTTCTTGCTTAAATTGGATTTTATCCACATATCTTCCCGATTTATCAATTATTGTCTTGTTAAAATTTTCTTCACATTGATTAGCTTCTATATCATCTTTTTCGTCTGCCTCCAACTCCCGAAAACGTTCCATATAGACTCATCTCCTTTTGACTTAGTACATCCCGACACGATCCAGCCAGATTAAGTGTTTTGTCCCAGCAAGCCGTTAATCTTGGCAACTCTACTTTTTAAGATGTGGGTATATACGTCTCCCCCATATCATATCAAGCCTACCAGGTTTATTAAAGGTGGGGTCGGCTAGCACGTAAGTTTGCCATTTTGACATATCCACGTTTGCTATTTTTAATGGAAGAGCTTTCATTAATTGCGGTAATACAATTGCTTCAACCTTAATAAGTTCCTTTTACGAATAACGTGTCTTCATTTCAATATTCATGTTATAGTTCGACGTTCTACTTTTTGTTGCAGATACGCCACTTATTTCTGTTTGTTTCTTGATCTTAGGTAATTTTAACATTTGAGCGGCTTCTTCAGATAAAATAGTGCTCTGAGAACCACTATCAATCAAGGCTCTAAATGTTTCATACTCTGCATTTATTTTCTTGAACTTGTATTAGAGCTGTGGCCAACAGTTTTTGTTGTTCCGTAACACAAGTATTCACCTTCGCCTATTTTTCCCCAAAATGAATAAGGGTATGGTGCCCCTTGCTACACAATGAGCAGACCATTTCATTAGTGCATCTCTTGTTGCTTGAATCGTGTGCACAATTGCACTTTTTTGGCTATTTCCACCCTTTCTTTTGGTGTTAGCGCTTTAAACTTATAGCACAGAAGTGCTATGCCACGGACCTTTGCAGATCGGACAACTATCTTTGAGCACCGCAGACGACGCTTTTTGTAACGGGTTTTTCTCTTCTTTTTTTATGGCACTTATCGAGCAATATTTTTGCTCCAAGTATTCCATGACATCGGATAGCATTTGAACTTGCCTGGTTTTTCTAATCTGACTCTTATACAATTGCAGAGCCTCTCTGTCCAACTTCAAAAGTATGAGTTGTGCAAATATTATTCATCTGACAAATTTGTTTTAATTTTTATTAGGTGCACTGACTCATTAACTATGTGAATCACACCCTTTACACTTTTTGCTGATTCATTGTTTATCATCGGCAAATCAACGATCCGACTTAATTGTTCGGAAAATACCCTCCAATTATTTTCATATCGCTTGTTTAATAATTCCCAAGCGGCACTATAATTGTCAGCTGAACCTTGAAAATACCCTCCAATTATTTTCATATCGCTTGTTTAATAATTCCCAAGCGGCACTATAATTGTCAGCTGAACCTGACAATAGATGGGCTACCATGCTCCTTGCTTCGGCCTTTAAAGCGGATTTTAAATAATTGAACATAAGAGCAAGACTTAAATCCTCTCTTTTTTCAATCAGTTCCGCAAATAATTTCACAAACAGGTCCCATTCTCGAGGCTCTCCAGAAAAGGTGGGCACCTGTATTTTCGGCAACACTGGTAGTTCGCCTCTCACGGTTACATTCTCAATCTTACTTTCCTTATTGTTTATTTTCATTTCTAACACTGATACTGAATTTCGGACTTCGAATTCTAAATCAGCCATAGTATTTTTAAATTTAGAATCTTTCATCACAACCTAGCACGTCTGTACTTTCTCTCATAAATAATTGATCTTATTAATATATATTATGCATGCCTCAATGCCTGTGGAATTATCTATAGTGCGTAAATCTTTGGTTACCCTATCCAAATATTCCTGGAGCTGTCGGACTCTATCCATAAATATCTCCTGGTTACCACTACCGTTTTCATTACTGGAGGTCGCATTCCCGCGCGACTCTTTTTTGCTATCATTAAACATTTCTGACATATTCGCATCTGCTTCAACTAACACTGACTTACTAGTGGCTGGTTTTTCTGACTCTCCTGTAGCTATTATTTTGGCAACTATCTTTAAAACCTCTTCATATACTTTATCTCTGTAGTACTGATGATTGGAAATTCCCTGCTGGAGACATTTGTTATAGTTAGGTATCCATCGGCTACTAATCTCTTTTACTTCCTCAATCACCTTGCTAGTAATGTTTCTGGGATGAAGTGCTTGCAAGTGCCCTAACCTGACATGCAACTCTACCTGCTTCTCTAACAATTTTGCAGACTTCTTATTGAACATTTTATCTTGTGCGAACATTACGATATCGATATAATTATATAATGATAGTAATCTAATATGTAGGTTGGTGTATGTACTTATAACTATTTAAATGTATCTCTTATCTGATGAACCTGTTGTTGACACCGTTCGCCACTATTGTCCGCCAGTAGAGTAGTATATACACTAATTTGTATTTTATATTGGTTTTTTTTTCCGTAATCTGGGCTTTGGATACGCCACATACCTACTCTGTAATTAATTTTTTTTTTACCGCCGCCAAAATGATTACAGTTGCTCGACTAGTCTGCCTTTATTTAACTCGGTCGCACGCACTTTTTATTTATTAAGGAATATTTTGCTATTTGTGTTATACTCTGTCTCTTACCACTGGTGGGGGAAAAACTCAGTTTCTTTTTTCGAAGGACCAAAAGGAATAGGGATTGGGTGAGTTCTAGTCATATACTAGTTTAGGCGTTTGGGAGAAAGGTACAGTTGTATTGTATTTTCTTTAGTGCATCTTATTTGGAGAAGCCAGTTCAGATGAACACGATGTTTATTCTTAAACAATGTGAATAGACCGTTTGCCTTTACTTTTTCAGTCAATCGGTATAATAATAAGTATTTCTGTGCGAGCGTCGCTCATTTCGGTCGTTGTTTGACGTTCGATAGATTGTTTTACAAACAGCTCAACGTAAAGTGCTCAACAAAACAGTTTAGCCAGCTCGAGGTCAATCTTCCAAAAGAAGATTATTTCAAAGGCAACACAAAAAGGTGAGCAGGTTGTCTGTATAGCTATTTCAAGAACTACCAAGTTCTTTCATCAGCAGACTTTGCTAAAGAACTTCGGAATTGCAATAGCCATAACATGTCTTCAACGCTAGAATTAGTTGGGAATTGTAGCAACTAAATGAAGTGGAGGGGAGCAAGCCTTGATGATCCAATGTAAACTACTCACTTTTAGTTTTAGCTGTGATTTGTTTGCTTCGATGCGCTTGCTCCAAGTTAGCCTAGTGTCTAGGTGGATGCCAAGGTAAGTGACATCATCGGCTAGAGCTGTACAGTTTCTTATGTTAAGCGTAAATGTAACATGTTTGCATTTCTGCTCGTTCACTCGGATACGCCAGGTTGCTAGCCATTCCTATACCACCTTTAGGTGTTCCTCTACTTTACCGGAGGCTTGTATTGGGTATTTTAATCTGCTGAGGATTGCCGTGTCATCGGCAAAAATGGACGTTGTAAGTCTAAACTCGTTGGTAAGTCTGCAGTGTACAGCAGATAGAGCAATGGGCCGAATACACACTGCGGTATACCAGCTTTGATTTCAAAATCGGCTGAGACGGAGCCATTACATCTAACAACGAATTTCCTATTGTAAAAGTAAGATTCCATGAGTTTGTGGGTGTACTGTGTGTCAAAAACTCTTTTCGAACATCAGACCCTCCAGCCAAACTCTATTGAAAATCTGGGCAACATCGAGAAAAAAAGTAGCACAGTTGTGCTGCTGGTGAACAAGTAATCTGCCATTCTTGTCCCGGATGTCGTTTCCCTTTTAGTTTGGTAGTTGTTCTATACGCCGGTTCGTAGGCCTGTCGGCAGGTTTAGTGTCAGTAGAAGCAAGTGGAGTAGATACTCTTGTTTCAGCTCTCAGCATTGACTCAAGTACTGAGACGTACATGTCAATGTCCTCTGCAGCATCCAGTTTCGGCGAACAGTCAATATGGGCACTCATGTACATTTTAAATTTAAGCCAATTTGTTTTGTTGTTTGTAAGCCTATATGGGCGATCAAGTACTTGAGGACTTGTTGATAGTGTGAATAGCACTGGATAGTGGTCAGAAGTTAAAGCAGTGTCTTCGCATTGATCTGATTCCGCGGAATCCTCTTGGTTACTGCGAAATAAATCAAGTCAGGCACTTTCTGTGGATCTGTGGGCCAATAAGTAGGCCTACCCGGTGAGACGCAATCCATCTTATTGAGTGGGTTGACTATTGTGTGCTGCAATGAAGCGTTCTCCGAGTGTATTAAAGAAACCAGTGAATTCCTTTTCAGAGATTGAGAAGCGTGGTGGGCAGTACAGGGCACCCAACGTAGTGTTGCCGCAGCTGGTTTGGACGGTTATAGCAGTTGCTTGTAGTTTCTGTGTTTCAAATCTTGAGGAACGAGTGTTTTATACGGTTTTTGATTAGGATACCAGTCCCGCCATGAGATTTTCCGTCTGGATGGTTTGGTATATTTTGGTACTCGAAAATTATTTTTTGATGTTAGATGTGTTTCCGATATCAGCATGACTTAGATTTCACATAAGTCTAGGTATAGTAGCATTTCATTTTTGTGTTGGAGACGCCGTTGCCATTCCAGAGACGTAGGCGTAAGGAAGCCATTATTTATTATCGAAAAGCTTCTGGATAAGCAGGTTTTGATTCCGCATCAGTTCCTGCATGGAGTTTTGCATGAACGTCATAAAAATGGTCATGTTTTGATTATGTGAGATCAAAAGGGCCTCTAAACCACTTGGAGTTTGCTGGCCAAATTCTGATGCGCTACGTTGCGGGCTCTGTCTGTCCACTTCGGAGTACACTAGCGAAGGATACACTAGGACTGGTTGTAGCAGGCATGTTAGATGATCTAACAGCCTTGGCGAAGAATACCTCCGGTGTAGTTTTAGGGGCGTTGAAGGTGATTTTTGGTTCAGCTGGGGGTTCGCGCCCGTTTAGGTGTGATTTAAGATCCTTGAAGACAGGACATCCCCTGTAAATGGCCGTATGGTTCCCTCCACAGTTACTGCATAGTTCTAGTGCGGCATTATTTCAACACACAAGATTGCAATTGTTAGAAGAGCGGTTGTATTCCTGGCAGTTTTTACACTGAGGTGGTTGGTATCTCTTATGGGGCTCCTCTACGATGATTCTTCCGTGCAATAGGAGATGAAGGTTGTAGATGGGGTGCACTTCATTTGTCTTTGACCGCTTCGCATCTGGTTCGATCTAGATTTCAAAGAGTGGCTGTGCGACTTTGTTTCTGTTGACAATATTGACAACGGACTTAACCGCAAACCCTTTTTCGGCCAATGCGTCTGCTATTTCTTGAGGTGGGACCGATGGCTCGATCCCCTTTAACACAACCTGGAGCCCTTTACTGCTTTTTAGTTAGTAGGTATAGAAGTTGATGTTAGCATTACGGAGGTACTTTTCGATGATGCGGAAATTGTCCTCAGTTTGGGTTAGGCTTGTAAGTTCTTTTACGTTTTCCCCATTGAGATGGGTTACAACAAAGTTATTTGGCCCTACGAACGGTGCAGTTGGCTCCACGGATGTATAAAGGGGGTGGTTTAGATGATTGTACTTTTTGTACAGCGCCGGCTTCGTCGTCGTGCTGATGGGCAAGAATTTTAAAACGATTCCCGTTTAGATGTGCTACTCGTTCATTTGGTTTGGTTATTTTCGGCGTATTGCCACTTTTTTCTTTTGCGGGCTTAGCTTCCGCTTAGGTATTTTAATATATCTATCCATTCCAGTTTGGACAGAAGGCGTTGGGTGTATTGTCGTGGCTGACTCTGAGCGACTTGTCGTTGACCGCTTGAGGCAGGTCAAAACTTCAGCAGACGTTGCAGTAGTTGCTGTCAACGAGCTGACGGTGCTGGTCGTTGCAATGGTGATCCAGTTATCAATATTCATGGAGAAGCACATTTCTCGCTCCACGGTAAATTGCTGTTGGTTGCTGAGTGGCTTACATTTTAGGTGTTAGTGCTTACGGTAGCATTTAGTGACGTCGGCGACACCGCCGAAAAGTACGCGTTGCTGCGTTGGACGGAGAGTCGATGCTCACGTTGTTGTATGATTTGTTCTTGTAGCTGTTGCTGGTGGGGATCGAGAGAGCTTGGGCCCGATAGACAGGGCTTTTTCAAAATAACGCAGTTAGTTATTGCAACTTACTATTTAGATTAAATTTATAGATTAAATTTATAGCAATATGATTGAAAATAGGTGTCTCTGAGGCAACTGAGTGCCGTACACAAGTTTTGCAAACGCGTTGTTTTTTTTTTTACACTAAAATTTGCGGAGTGCATTAAAAAACACGACTGCACTCGGCGGCGGTTGAATCTGAATATTTGGATAATGTAACAACGTAATGATTTTCATATGGTCAGTAGTAGGCCAAAAATAACTGTCAACAAGAATGTCGAAAGTCATCCCTATTACATTTATTGAGAGCGATCGATGAGTCTAAACATCCTCTTTGGGTAGGTTCAGTTGGAAAACGCATTACATTTTTCGTTCGAAGTTATTTTATTGGTCTCATTAGCATATTGTTCTTTTTTATTTATAGACGTAGTCGTTCAATACGAACAAGTGGCCCATATGACACCAGGCCTGGGATTGTTACGAAAGACCCTAAGTAGTGTTACTTTGACTCCGACCTACGGGCGAAGGCGTAGTACATACATATGTATATAAACATAAATTTGATAAACCAAAAATAAACTTGATTACCGTAGATACCATACGAGTCTACATACCAAATTTGGTGAGTCTAGCTCTTATAGTTTTATAGGATAGACGGAAGGACGGACAAGGCTAGATCGACTAATCTGTTGATACTGATCAAGAATATATATATTTTATGGGGTCGAAAAAGCGTTATTTTGCCTGTTGTATACAGTTTAGCGACTTTAATATACCAGTTCACCCTATGGGTGCATGGTATAAATAGCATAGGTTAAAACAAAAAAGCTTCTGCTCTCTGACGTGACGGTCGTGTTTTTGCATAGCTCCTGAGTTTTTATTAATATTTATTGTTTTCTCTCAATTTTTAATTGTGCTTAGTTTGTTTTCGCTTTCGCTGGTGTTGTTTGCTTGACACTCTTGTGTTTTATTTCCATAATTCGCTATATTAAACAGTTTTATCTTTTTCGTGATTAGTGTTTGGTGCATTAAATTTTTTTTTATACCCTTGCAGAGGGTATTATAAAATTGATCAGATGTTTGTAACGCACAGAAGGAGACGTTTCCGACCCCATAAAGTATATATATTCTTGATCAGCTTGAGAAGCTGAGTCGATATAGCCATGTCCGTCTGTCCGTCTGTCCGTCTGTCCGTCCGTCTGTGCGTATGCGTTTTACTCAGCCATCTTAAGAGATATCGGGTTGAAATTTTTTTTGGAGACTCTTTATTACCTGTGTGAGATAAAGTATGAAAATCATCGGGATCGGACTACTATATCATATATTGTTTAATAATCATTAAATGTGTTTTGAATTCAGTAGTTTGAAGTATGCGTTTTACTCAGCCATCTTAAGAGATATCGGGTTGAAATTTTTTTTGGAGACTCTTTATTACCTGTGTGAGATAAAGTATGAAAATCATCGGGATCGGACTACTATATCATATATTGTTAAATAATCATTAAATGTGTTTTGAAAATGCGTTTTACTCAGCCATCTTAAGAGATATCGGGTTGAAATTTTTTTTGGAGACTCTTTATTACCTGTGTGAGATAAAGTATGAAAATCATCGGGATCGGACTACTATATCATATATTGTTAAATAATCATTAAATGTGTTTTGAATTCAGTAGTTTGAAAAATATTTGAGCATATTCATTGATTTGAAATTTCACTTTTCTTATCGAATTAAATATAATAAAGAACTGCAAGGGTATATAAACTTCGGCAAGGCCGAAGTTAACTTCCATAGCTCGTTATTATTGTTCTCTCTCGTCATTGCTTCTGCAGTTGCTCCCCTCATCGCCCACATCATACCATCAGTGCTAGTAGTTTTCTTGTTCTCTCTGCTTTTTGCTTGTGCTCAGCTTCTCTCCCGCGTAATCACTTTTGAAAGGCCGCCTCTCAAAGGTCGTCTTATAACTGTTCTTGCACTCTCTCCTGTGCTGTGTACTCTAGCTGTCTCTTTGTTTTATTTGTAATTATTGATTTTTTATCGATAATTATCTTTGTGCTGTTTATTTAAATTTTTCTATATATTGCCCTGTGTTTCCTTTGGCTTTTCAATGGCTTGTTGTCTACCTACTTGCAAGCATTCCGATCGTTTTGACGATTAGTATAGAGCAATATCTTGTTGGCTCTGCGATAATCTTATTCACTTAAAATGTGCTGGCCCCAACGGCCGCGACTACGACAAATTTTCTAGGTTGTCTGCGTCTAAGCCTGAGCTTGGCTTAATGCGCTGGACTTGCCCATCTTGTGCCAGCCAGCAGCTTGATTTTAGCCGAATGTATAGGGATCTTCGTGCAAAGTTTCTTTCTTTAAACAAAATGGCCAAACAGCTATCTAACGAGTGTGACTCTAGTATACATTTATTGTCGCAATTCCAGTTTGTTCCACCTTCTGAGAAGTTGCCCAAGAAATGTACCCTTGAGCTACCTCATAATCAGTCGCCAGCACTCTCTATTACATCTTCTCCCATTTTACTTTCGCCTACACCATCTTCTTGTCCGTCTTTATGCTCTTCTTTCAAGATTGAAGTACCCATTACAAGACCAGGCGTACCTCAATCTATCCCTCACGGGAACTCTGATCTATTACAGGTTCATGCTGGCTTTCAATCACTTGCGGATCCCAATGCTCCTCTGCCTCCACTAACTGTAGTGCCTCATCGCAAACAATTATTTATTTCTAGGCTTGCTCCAGATACTTCTGAGTCGTCTGTGGCAGCTTACATTAGTAATATATGCCCTGCTAAGGTTTTAATTCTAAAGTTTAAGTTTTCTAGGCGTTACGAAATCTCCTCGTATAAAATTACAGTACCAAATGAGTATTTCTCGGCTATGTTTGACCCTAACTTTTGGCCAGAGGGCCTAGTTGTACACGAGTTTGCGGCCAATAAGCGCTCCCGTCCTTTGCCTGTCCACCTTCCTAATGTATCCAAGCTTTCGAAACTATTCTGTGATAGCCAAACCTTTTCGGCTGACATATTAGCTTTCTCTGAAACTTGGCTTAACTCCTCTGTTGTGGATAATGAAATTCTTTCTAATAACTTTATTTCTTATAGGCTTGATCGTGTTGATCGTCGTGGCGGTGGAGTACTCATTGCTGTCAACTCGAATCTGTGTTCAAGTGTTGTGCCGATTGATCTCCCCTTAGGTGTTGAGTTTATTTGCGTTGAAGTTACATGTTCTAACTTTAGCTTATATATCTCTTGTTCATATATTCCTCCAGCTTCTGATATCATGATCTACATGCACCATGCTGATGCTTTGCGATCTATTTTTAGTCGTCTTAAAGATCGTGATTTTCTTATAGTTTTAGGCGATTTTAACTTGCCTAATGTTTCTTGGCTTGTTAATGATAATCTATCTTTCTTAATTCCTTCATCTCAACATGTTTTTCTTGATAGCCTACTTGAATGTCCGCTATATCAGTTGAATTCTTTTCTTAACTCTTCTAAAAGAATCCTCGATCTCGTTTTTGTCTCGGATCCCACTGTTAGTGCTGTATCACAAACACAGCCCCTAGTGCAGCCTGAAGATCCTTATCACCCTACCATTGAAGTTACTATTTCTTACAATTCCGTTAATAATTCATTTAATAACACCTCAAATTCTCGTCGTATATGTTTTCGTAAAACAAATTTCAATCTTCTTAACAGCCTTTTTTCTCTTTTGATTGGTCATTTCTATTTGAGTGCTGTGATATAGATTGTGCAGTGAATTTTTTCTACTCTGCTCTTAATTCTCTAATTGATAAATGCGTTCCTTATGTGAATGTCTCTACCGTCTCTAATGCGCAGCTTAGGTTTACACGTAGGCTGTCTTATCTCGGTAACATTAACTCGAGATATTTTAAAAGGTTTAAAAAAACTGGTTCGCGACTTGACTATACAAATTATTGTGCAGCGAAATCTGAATTTTGTCTTTTAAATACTCAATGCTACAATAATTATATCGTTCGCTGTTGGATTTTATAAGAACCCCAAAAGATTTTACACCTCTGTTAATTCTAAACGAATTTACTACCTTCCACTTTCAGACTTAATGAACAGACTGCTAATAATGATTCAGATATTGCAGATCTGTTTGCTAAATTCTTTCAGTCGACTTATTCTATCGCTTTGGATCCCACACCCTATTCATTGTCAATCCCACATTTAAATTGTATGTTTTTTTCTAGTATTACTGAAGACTGTATTATCTCTAGCTTGTCATCTATGACGTCTTCCTTCGTACCCGGGCCTGATAATATACCTAGTTGCATCCTTAAAATGTGTTCGATTTCCCTATCTAAGCCTTTATCTCGGTTATTCTTTATATGGAGTGGAACTTGTAGCATTCCTGATATTTGGAAGGAGTCTTTCATTATTCAGCTTTTTAAAAAGGGTAGAAAATCGGATATTTCTAACTACCGTGGCATTGCCAAACTTTCGGCAATACCTAAGCTGTTTGAGAAAATTATTACGTCTTCCCTTCAACACATATCCAGATCCACTATTTCTCCTTGTCAGCATGGCTTCATGAAAGGTCGTTCGTCGCTTACCAATCTTTTAGAATTGACTACCCTTGTACACCATGGGTTCCGTAAAAAGTGGCAAACTGATGTTATTTATACTGACTTTAGTAAGGCTTTCGATACGGTTGATCATTCTATGCTTCTCATGAAACTTAACATCATGGGTTTTTCCCCGAAACTATTGGCTTGGTTAAAGTCGTATCTTATTGGCAGAACCCAAAAGGTGTCTTTTCGTTCCTCGATATCTAAAACTGTTCGAGTTACGTCATAATTGTTATTTACCTTGTTTATTATATTATTATTATATTGGCCTCATAGCAAAGGCTATCTACCGCCGCACAGTGGGGCCTTTTGGCATTTAGCATTGCAAAAATCATATCGTCTAAGCCAATGAAGCGATTTAAAAAATTTAAAAAGCATATGATAAAGAATACCTTAAGCTTCCAAATGAATGTTTGTCAAAAGTGGGTGTTCGTGGTGCTGCAATATTCAAGGTCAAAGTCAGAAAATATTTCCAAGCATGATTTTCCTTTAAAAATGGATCAAAACCTGGTTTTTCCAATTACAAATGGAATTTTTCATTGTTTTAGACGACTATGTAACATTTTTTAATGTTTTAATTTGATTTTTTAACATAATTACAAGAAGAAAAAAAAATTTTGTATAATTTTTTTTAGGTTAATTTTGAAAATTTGCTATTGATGGCTGATTTTCTTCAAAATAATTTGCAATATTTACATCAATATCTAATAAACTCGACATTTCGGGACTATAGTTGCTATTTTCCAAATTCTTTCGTGATCGCACGTGTCTCAGTGATGCAATAAGTGGGTCCGAAGAGGCTGCTAGCATGTTAAAAAGGTATTCATTTTGTCTAAGACGAGAAGTTTTTAATGTATTAGTGTATCTGAACCTTTTGTAGTCCTTGTTTTTACATTCCTGTGTTTCTTTGGATAGCTCTCCAATTGGTAAACACTGATATTCTATTAAATCCTTTCCGTGACCCAAAATCCTATGTACCGTTGGGGTAAGTTTTTTTGCGGATACAATTCAGTCAAAAGTTGAGCAGTCTTTGAAGAATATTCGGAAAATTTTTCACCATTTACCATTTCCTTGCAATTTATAACATTCAAGATAACAGCCAACCTTTTAATGATCTCTTGACTAACACCTGTTATAAAAGATGTCACTTCATCATTTTCAAAAAATCTCCTTGAAGTATTTCCATTATTCGTGTTTCCGTATCCGTACTCAACTTTCAGTCCCAGCTTCCGAGAAAATTCAGCTTGTATATCATATTGTATATTGTATATCATATATTGTATATATAGCAGGAAGGAACCTGCTCTGAATATCCTCACGATACTCCTCAAGCCAACCTTCATTTTTTTCATGAAATTTGCCAGATTTCTGCCGCTTGCGATCCATTTTCGCGGTAAGTTATATTGTGTATATTTGATTTTTACCTTAAGCACCTTAAGCACGGAAATAAAAACGACCAACCCACAATTAGGACACAATTAGTTCGATTGATGAAATCGCCCAATATTCAGTTTTAAAGTTGCGATTTTTTTTAAAAATTATCATTTTTTCCTATTCACTAAAAATGTCTCAACTTTGGGCGCCTCTAGCATCCATGAATCTCAACCGATTTCATTTTTGGATTCATAATCTCTGAAGTATTCCCTATAGATTGCATATATCAATTTTGCCAAACGCGATCATGAAAAAACTTATTTTTGCAACGCTATCCGAGCAGAGGCCCATCTGTGCGCCGCCACTAGCCTACGACCAACCCCACCTTATGGACCGCCAAGTAAAACTTTACGTTTATACGAAGTGAAGTAGGCGTGGCAAAAATGTTAAATATCGCATATTAAAGAAATCTACATACATATCGAATTTGGTGATAATCTGTTTTATTTGCTTTTTGGGGGCGGAAATGGGAGTCGCAAAAAATTTTAACAATTAGTTCCTGCAGGCTAACTAAAAGAGTATAACAAATTTGGTTTACTCTTTAATAAAATTAGTTTTATTTAATTTGCGGGTGCGGAAGTGGGCAAAATTTTGAAGAAAGAAATATCAAAGAAGCTAACTTCGGCAATGCCGAAGTTTATATACCCTTGCAGTCCTTGGCAATAATATTTTTACATTTTGAAATTTCTTTCCCTGCAACTCAATTCATCAATACACAAACAAAACATTCAAATTATTACTCTTTTTACTACAATTTTTCTTCTTCTACCATCCAAAGCATCGCACGCATACACATACAGTTCGTGTAGCGCTACGTCTGTGTGTGTGTATGCATGTGCTATGTTTGATTTGCTGATGACGTAGAACCGATTTGTATTGACTGTAACTTGTTTTCTATTTATCCGATCAGATTCAAATTTTGGGTTCCGAGATTTTATATCAAATTCTATTATATTGGTAAATTTCATGGGGATACTCCAATTTTTGCAAAAATTTTTGTTTTAGAGCTATATGATATAGTAGTCCGATCCTGACAATTTTCATACTCTATCATCTCCCGGCTAAAAGTAGCTCAAATATGAAATTTCATTCCGATAGCTCTTAAGATGCCAGCGTGAAGTTGATTTGCACAGACGGACGGACGGACGGACAGACGGACATGGCTATATCGACTCAGCTTCTCATGCTGATCAAGAATATATATACTTTATGGGGTCGGAAACGTCTCCTTCTGTGCGTTACAAACATCTGACCAATTTTATAATACCCTCTGCAAGGGTATAAAAAGATCTGCGTATGCACCAAACCGGCTTGATTTTTACCATAATTGGTAATATTTTTCCAAAAGTTTGCTATGGTGTTTTTATGACGATTCACTCGGGAAGCAATTTCTGCAATTGTTTTTCCACTTTCTTTCATGCCTATAATCAAGCCACGCTTCTCAGCGCTTAAATATGTCCCACGTTGCATCCTAAAGCCAATTTAACAACAATATAATAATTTCTAGTTGCCCACGTGTTTTTTGTTTACTTACGTTTTTAATTATAACAAAAAATAAAAAGACCTGCCAAACTTTTTTATGTGACCGCAATCGCTGCCAATTACCGACTAATGTCATACTGCACATATACATATTTCCTATGAAAAGTAGTATGATGCCATACAAAACGTTGATAACGGTACTGCGAATGGTGGCGAAAGAAGAATATTGCAACAACATTCTTGCAGTAGGCACAAATATACATTTAATATTATATTATTTCCATACATATTTATACATTTTGAGTCCGATTTTGATCAAATTTGGTATTTTGCTGGATATTAGTATCAAATTTAAGAGTGCCGAATTTGATTGCACAACGTAGAAAATTACGGGAGATTGAAATTCCAAATTACGGGGACGGAAAAATCTTTTTAATTACAAAATGTGCGCATTTACTAAGCAAATATACATACCAAATATGGTGTCTCTAGCTATAAAAGATTTTGAGATAAACGTTTTGTTTTAATTGCGGGGGCGGAAAGGAGCGTGGCAAAAATTTGAAATAAACTTGATCACTCTACATACTACACGAGCCTACATTCCAAATTTGGTGGCTCTATCTCTTATAGTCTCCGAGATCTAGGTATTCATACGGACAGACGGACAGACGGACACGGCTAGATCGACTCGGCTGTTGATACTGATCATCATGTTACATACATTTTGGCGACTTTAATATGGTATATTATGAAATGGTTTTCACCCTATGGGTGTATGATACAATAATAATAATAATAATAATAAGGTTTTTTGTGACGCTAGCAGCAAGGTATTCGCTGCAGCAGCATATATGCGAGTGAGTCACAAGGATGCAGAAGTCGCAGCAAAATATGACGTCATGCACCTCGGGCTCGAATTTCACCATTAAAACATGCTATGATTTCGAAACTTGAATCATTGGCAGCTGTATTGGGATTTAGACTGGCGGAAGCTATAGAAAACGGGATACATCTCAAATTTGATGAACACTTTTTCTGTACATACACCCGATGATTAAATGGAAAAACAGTAAAGAAAGGCTGCAAGTTTACGTAGCAGAACAGAAGAAGTGAAATATGTGAAAAGTTCAAGAAGTAAGTTTGGAATTAAGTTCCAACCATTCCAAACATTGCTGATATCATAACTAGAGATACCCTCGTAAAAGTTGCCACTGACAGATGGCAACAAGGTTCAACCTTTCTTGGATTGTATAAAAAGATACGGCCACAGCCAAAATTAAAGGCACCAACCGAACCAGGGCTTATGTGCTTATGATGTACAAATGTGCAAAAAAACACATTTTTTATGATTTTTTTTTTTTTGGAAATGTGTGTTAAGAAAATTTATTAAAACCTTTTGTACATATATCCACCAAGTTTGAAATGAACCGGTCAAGTTGTTTTTAAATGACAGTGAACACAGACTTTGAAAAATGACTGGGGAAAACGCGTTTGAAAGTTTTTTATACTCAAACAGCTTCACTGAAGGCCAATCAGTTATAGCGCTATATCTTTTGTCTTTTTTACTCCGATTTACAATTTACTTCAAATTTTCACACAACATTCTTAAAACTCTAAAGATTAAAAATAAAAATTAAAAATAAATGAAAAAAAAAATTGCAAAAACCATTACCACCCCTAAAAGTGGAATGGAATTTCGAAATTCACAAAACTGGTAAGAGGTTCAGCGTTGAAACGCGTTGGTCAAAACATTTATAGAAAACGATATAAGATGGATCTCCATCGTGGCGATTTCATCGTGAACGAGTATAATTGGTCTCTATCAAAATGGTATCTCCATGTCCAAGTAAAGTTTTCACAACAATATGTTAAAACTAGCAAAATAACAGAGGCCTTTCGCCTCACCACATATTGTGTTTCTATGAGTGAAAATGAAATTCAGAAGGCGTCGCACAGTTGGGCCTCTGCTCGGATAGCATTGCAAAAATACGTTTTTTCATGATCGCGTTTGGCAAAAATGATATATGCAATCGATAGGAAATACTTCAGAGATTCTGAATCCGAAAAATTTTTGAAATCGGTTGAGATTCATGGGTGCTAGAGGCGCCCAAAGTTGAGACATTTTTAGTGAAAAGGAAAAAATGATAATTTTTAAAAAAAAAAGTCGCAACTTTAAAACTGAATATTGGGCGATTTCAACAATCGATCTTGGATTTTTTGGTTTGGCTGAAAAGTATGTTCTTTGTTAATAGCATGTTTCATAAATTTTAATAATTACTTAAATAGCTATTGAACTAGAAGCGTTTAAAAAATACACTAAATATTGGCGTTTTTTGAACTTTGGTGGAATACAACTAACAAGTATCACCTAGTATCACTACCGGACTACATACACTAGGTAGGTGAAATATTTACCTATCAGATGTATATAGTCCCAATATGCGGAGAGGTGCGACAGCGATGCGTAAGCCATAAAACTAAGGCAACCTCGTCTAAAAAATGCGCTGCAGGTATAAGGAAGAAGAAGATCGCATGCGTATTGGCCTGTAGCTTCTTTGTATTTAAATTATAACATTGCGTAATGCTGTTTTGCAAATACTACCTGTTTACATATATGCCTTTCTACAATGATAAATTGCTAATTTCCTGCTTTGGAAAAACTGACAAGACAAGTAAATGTTATTTAAGTTGATGAAAAGTTTGTCCTAATTGTGGGTTGGTCGTTTTTATTTCCGTTTACCTAATTGGATGTAAATATTAAGTTTTTTACCTAATTAATACAAAAAGGGTAATACCGATTTTTCGTTCTACCTAGTTAATTCAAAAAATATAACATAAAGAGCTACTTATTCCTCTCGTTTGCGACAGTTTATTTTTAACTTCATAAGTGGAAACACCTTAAATCAGGACTGAATAGTATTTGTCAATATAATTCAAGGCAGTTTTATTTAATTGTGCAAAAATGTTGTTAAAGAATGAAAGGATTTTGAAAGTTTTCCACGAGTGAGAAAACTTAAATGATTTTGAAATGGGATTGCTAAAGGAGATGAGCGTTTCATTCGAAAACGCTAGTACGGAGCAGTGAAGTGACATCTTTTATAACAGGTGTTAGTCAAGAGATCATTAAAAGGTTGGCTGTTATCTTGAATATTATAAATTGCAAGGAAATGGTAAATGGTGAAAAATTTGCCGAATATACTTCAAAGACTGCTCAACTTTTGACTGAATTGTATCCGCAAAAAAAACTTACCCCAACGGTACATAGGATTTTGGCTCACGGAAAGGATTTAATAGAATATCAGTGTTTACCAATTGGAGAGCTATCCGAAGAAGCACAGGAATCTAAAAACAAGGACTACAAATGGTTCAGATACACTAATACATTAAAAACTTCTCGTGTTAGACAAAATGAAGACCTTTTTAACATGCTAGCAGCCTCTTCGGACCCACTTATTGTATCACTGAGACACGTGCGATCACGAAAGGATTTGGAAAATAGCAACTATAGTACCGAAATGTTGAGTTTATTAGATATTGATGTAAATATTGCAAATTATTTTGAAGATAATCAGCCATCAATAGCAAATTTTCAAAAATAACCTAAAATGAAGTAAGTAAGTCGTCTCGCCGACTTAGGTATACCATACACCAGTAAAACAAATATTTCAAATTTCTAATAACAAATGCATTTGCCTATTTTAAAAAAGTTCTGTTCACATGCTTTTTACAAGCATCTCGAGGTATCTCGCTCACTCATGCATATGAGCACCCTATCGCCCCACCCGGCAACGGCCAACTCCGGCCTTATGGAAAAACGGTTTTATGCATAACTTGGCTATTTTTTGTCCGATTTTGATCAAATTTGGTATTTTGCTGGGTATTAGTATCAAATTTAAGTGTGCCAATTTTGATTCCACAAGGTAAAAAATTACGGGAGATAATCGAGTTTTGTCAAATTTCGGGGGCGGAAAGGGGCGTGGCAAAATCTTTATACTTACAGAATGTGCGCATTTACTAAGCAAATATACATACCAAATATGGTGTCCCTAGCTGCAATAGTTTTTGAGATAAACGTTTTTTTTGAATTGCGGGGGCGGAAAGGGGCGTGGCAAAAATTTGAAACAAACTCGATCACTCTACATACTAAACGAGCCTACATTCCAAATTTGGTGGCTCTATCTCTTATAGTCTCCGAGATCTAGGCGTTCATACGGACGGACAGACGGACGGACGGACGGACAGACGGACATGGCTAGATCGCCTCGGCTGTTGATACTGATCAAGAATATATATACTTTATGGGGTCGGAAAAGCTTCCTTCTGCCTGTTACATACATTTTGGCGACTTTAATATACCATTTCACCCTATGGGTGTATGGTATAAAAAAATTTAAAAGAATTTTTTTTTTCTTTTTGTAAATATGTTAAAAAATCAAATTAAAACATTAAAAAATGTTACATAGTCGTCTAAAACAATGAAAAATTCTATTTGTGATTGAAAAAAACCGGGTTTCGATCCATTTTTAAAGGAAAAACATGCTTGGAAATATTTTCTGACTTTGACCTTGAATATTACAGCACCACGAACACCCAGCACTTTTGAAGCTTAAGGTATTCTTTATCATATGCTTTTTAAATTTTTGAAATCGCTTTATTGGTTTAGACGCTATGATTTTTGCAATGCTAAATGCCAGAAGGCCCCACTGTGCGTCGTCACGACAAGTCCTGTTGTGTTGCGTGGAGATCAAGTATTCACAAAGCTGATGATACAACAGTGTAACAACGAAATAAATTTAAATCGTACCAATGAATGCCGTAGATAAATACCAAGATCAAACGAATTAATAACGAATGTATGTTGTGCAGACTACGCAAAACAAAACAGGGTTAAGGTAGAAATGGGTCTATTACTTCACCTTCACATCCGTTGGCATAGACTAAGGAATGGTCAAAAGATGGACGAGGCTCCAGCGGCAGGTACACTAACTGCCTGCGAAAGCGGTATGGCGTTCTCTTTAAATGCTTAACATCTAGAGCAATACATATGGAATACATATCGCATACTCCCTAAATTCAGAACGCTGCAAGTGCATTTTAGCAATCCGTCGAATTTTGGCAAGGCAAGGAGAAATTAAAACACTTTGGTCCGATTATGGTACTAATCTTAGAAGGACTTCACGAGAATTAGCCGGATCGCTAGAGGAAATAGATGTCCAAGCGCGCGGGGAATCGGCACAAAAAGAATCGAATGAAGCCGGATTCTTTCCTTTCTGTCAATCTCCTTTGATCTTACGTAAACTTATCTTAACCCTCCCATCTTTTACATCTTTTATTCTTCCTCAACAATTTTTAAATTATCAAACATAAGTATTTAGTTTTTTTGTTTTTTTTTTTTTTTTTTTTTTGGTGTAACTTATATGACATGATTTTTTAAGTGTGTGTCCTTTTTTTTTAACAATTTTTATATATTTTTATTTCAAACAGCTTTAAGAGAATACTATAGGCCGTATTATCCGTCGAAAGTAATCCCACTGATGAAGTGCTGCAAACTCTAATTTGTGAAGTGGAGCATTTGGTAAATAATCGACCGTGAATAACAGAGCGTGAAAGTGCAAAAGAATTGCGACAACTTGAAAGAGAGTGAAGTCGTAGTATTGGAAATGTGAAAGTAGCAGACATAACAACATCAAGAAACACTTATCAGGCAGTGAGAAACCTTTGCAGATTACGGCTTATTAAGACTTGCTTCAACACTAGGGGTGGAATCATGTCGCAGAAAATATATTATTTTATTTGTATTTAAGCTATGTCACCGAAAAATACAATTTCTGTTCGTGAATATAGCAATAGTCAATGTATCATTTTGTTCAAAGAAAGAATAAATACTGGTTAAATATTTTTTAGCAGTTAAACCAACCGTTCAAAGAAGTTATTATTTTTGTTGTCGCTGTTGAAGTAAAACAAACATTTATTGTTTTAAATTAAAGTGAAAAGTATGATCTTTAAGAAAAACGATGTTTTAATGTGTTATCTATTTTAATATTAAAAATATCCTTTGTTCAATATTGACTTCGGGGGATCGCATGTTCTCGCTCTTTTCTATAACTTATCTTAAATTCTTGCAATTGCATATGATTAGTAATAATCTCAAAATCCTAAAGCTCTATATAGCAATGATAACCTTCTTTACCCCAAACTACGACTAATCATTCACGTTTCGTGACGCTGTAATTTCTTATTGCCGCGCTTTAGCATTCACGCTCCGGCGCACTGTAATTTCTTTGCATTAAGCATTTAGCATTCACGTTCTTTGACTCTGTAATTTCGTTGTCCCACGTTTAGAGTTTTGGACATTTAGACATCTTTTGTCGCACATGTATTTTTCTTTCTAGCATTTTGACATAATCTTTGTTTAAGAATAAACATCGTGCTCATCTGAACTGGCTTCACCAAATCAGATGCACTAAAGAAGATATAATACAACTGTACCTTTGTACTAAACTACTAACCTAGCATATGACTAGAATTACAATCAGCCACACACGGTGTGGGAAAAACACTTGTAATTCTAAACTAACCCAAAAGATTACAACGACAGGATGTCAAGTGGCCGACGCCGAGCCCAAAATAATAATGATTTTTCAACCCCCGAATACGTGAGGGTGAGTCGTACTAGAATAAGATCCTCTAAGAACAATTGTTATCTCCTAGAGCTAAATAAAAGCAGTTCATATTTTGAATTCAACGAATGAAGACTGGGTTATTTTCTTTCTCTTCGGAAATCCATATTCATTTCGGTCCTTCGAGCCCTATTCATTTGGTCTTTCGAGCCCTATTCATTTGGTCCTTCGAAAAAAGGAACTCTGCAGTTTTCCCCCACCAGTGGTAAGAGACTCAGATAGTGAATCAGCTCCTTAAAGTCTGAATTCTTATGCAAGTGTAAATGCTAAGATCAGCTATAGGTAGCAAAATAAATTAACTCTTGTTTTCCCCCACCAGTGGTAAGAGACAGAGTATAATATCAAAGGCAAAATTTTGATTAATAAATAAAAGTGTACATATACACTATATCCAGGTGCAAGTCGGCAACTAGAAATAGCAACAGAGCAACAATATAATTGCAAAGAAGAGGCGACTGGAGGCGAGGCAAAAGTAAAGAAACGGCGAACCACCAGCAAACTATCATCAAACCCTACCCATTGGCAGACAAGCAGTAGCAGACTATCGGCGCAACCTACTTGGCAAACTCTACTTGGACAACAGTGGCGATCGGTGTCAACAGGATCATCAGATAAGATATAAATTAAGTTAGTTGTAAGTACATCTATCTATTTGTATTATTATATATTTATATAGATATCCTAATATACACATAAGACAAAAATGTTCCCTACCAAAACTGAAAAATTGTTAGGGAAGCAACACGAGTTGCACAAAAGGTTAAAGAAAATAGAAGAGTTAGATGGTAGTAAGTTAACTAGCAAGATTCTTAATGAAGTAACTGAGATTCAGAAGCAATGGATTAGTTACCATAGCCAAATGCTACAGAGTGGTGTAACCGAACACTACTATTTTACAGATGGAAAGTATGAGGAGGGTTTAGATATGGCAGCCAGATTAATAGCCAAGGGAGAGTCAAGCAGGCAGGGCACTGTTGATTCGGAGAGCATTGAAGCAGATGCAACGATGTCAGAAAATGTTGAAGTCAGCATCGGAGAGTCGCGGGGAAACGCGACCTCCAGTAATACAAACGCTAATGTTACCCAGGAAAAATTTCACGAAAAAGTCCGTCAGCTCCAGGTATATTTGGACATGGTGAGCAAAGATTTACGTACGATAGACAATAGAACAGGCGAAATGTATATTAAAAAATTTAAATTCTTGTTCAAGAAGGTACAGATGTGCCAAGCTTATACAGGTGAACTTATACATAATGAAACGTTTAAAGAGGTCATAGAAGAATTGGAATTCGACCTTCAGAATACCTTGGTAGCATTAGAAGAGAAAATAAATGATCAGAAAAATTTTAAAGTTGAGAATGTAATCGTGAGAGGCGAACTACCAGTGTTGCCAAAAATTCAGGTACCCACATTTTCTGGAGAACCTCGAGAATGGGACCTGTTTGTGGAATTATTTGCGGAATCAATTGAAAAAAGAGAAGATTTAAGTCTGACTCTTAAATTCAATTATTTAAAATCCGCGTTAAAGGCCGAAGCAAGGAACATGGTAGCCCATCTATTGCCAAGTTCAGCTGACAATTATAGTGCTGCTGGGGAACTGTTAACCAAGCGATATGAAAATAATCGGAGCGTATTTTCCGAACAATTAAGTCGGATCGTTGATTTACCGATGAATCCGCAAAAAGGAGTGATTGACATAGTTAATAAGTCAGTTTACTTAATTAAAATAAAAGCAAATTTGTCCGATGAAGTTGACGTCATATACGCCCAACTCCTACTAGAAAATTAGACAGAGAGGCTCTACAATTGTATGAGAGTCAGATTAGAAAAACAAGGCAAATTCAAATGCTATCTGATGTCATGAATTACTTGGAGCAAAGATATTGCTCGCTAAGTGCCATGAGCAAAGAAGAGACAAAACCGCTACAAACTATTTTAAATTATGCGAAAGTCGAAGATAAATGTCCGATTTGTAAAATTGCCGGGCACAAAGCGTATAAGTGCTATAAGTTTAAAGGTTTGACACCTATTGAACGGTATGAAACAGCCAAAAAAGTGCAGCTTTGCATAAGACGCTTGAACCATTCAAGCAATAAAGTGTGCACTAATGAACTAAGGAACACCATACTTTACTCCATTTTGAAGAAACACATCAGAGAGTTAATACTTGTGTAACCGCACAACCAACACTGTTGGCCACAGCTGTAATACAAGTAAAAAATGTAAATGGAGGATATAAGACTCTGAGAGCCCTTATTGATTGTGGTTCACAGAGCACCATTTTGTCTGAAGAGGCCACTCAAATATTAAAATTACCTAAAATTAAACAATATACAGAAATAAGTGGCGTGTCCTCAATAAAATCCAATAAATCAAAATAAAAGGTAAAAATAGATGTAAAAACGCGAAATCCTTGGAAAGGACATCTAAAGGTTGAGGCAACGTTGCTCACAGGCATTATCAGGAAGTTGTTGATCAAGAAGCATAGAAATTTTTTGTTTGATCCCACGGAATCAAATAACTTGGCGCATATAGCTGGTTTTATAGAAAACCATTTAACCTTGATCTTTTCCGTATATTCTTGCTTATTTTCTGGTTTATATCTAGCAGTTCTCTTCTTTAATATTTCCTAAAGGTGTTCTATTAAGTTTAAGTCCGGGTACTGGAATGGTGGCTTTAAAACATTAGCTTCATTTTCCTTGAACCAGCTGGCAAACAGCTGGGACGAGGGTTTGGGATTGTTTTTCTGCTAATATTATCTTTTTAAAGGCAATTCTTCTTCGGCATAAGGAAGCATGGTAATGTTAAGAACATTTACTTTGTTGATGGCGCACATTTTATCCTTTATTCAAACTAACGGACCGACACTTGAAGAAGAAAAGCAGCCACAAAAGATAATTTTTCACCTTAGTGAAAACGGTCTTTAAAGCATGTGTTGGATCATAAGCAGTACTTTTTTGATGTCTTACAAACACCCTGCCATCAGATCCAAACAAATTTACATTTGTTTCATCCGACCACAGCTCGTTTTTCAAATAGGCCCGAAGGCCCGAAGCACATGTTGGTTAGCCAAATCTGGTCTATCTTTTATATTGTTCTATATATTTATCTTTTTTTATTTATCTTATTTTTGAGCTTTTCCGATGAAAGGAACGGGTTTTTATTCGCATACAGCATGATGATCTATTCGAAATTTGAAGTTGAGACGTGGGTGCGGCCACGACTTTCTTGCTTATATTCACAATGAATAGCGGAAAGCCCTTTTACTCTTGGGCAATTCATTAATTTGGCGATCTTTGGAATTGAACGACCAGAGTTTCTTAGTTTTTTTATAATTTCCCTTTCATTCTCTAAGAAGTGCCTGCCACGACCCATACTGCATATACTGTTATTAAATTTAGTGGACTTTAAAATCTTTAATGTAGAATATTAAATTAAAACCAAAAAATTGACATCTATGATACTTAAAATGTTTTTGACTGAAACATTTTATTTTTTCTTTTTTTTCTGTTTCCAACCGAAAAACGGGTTTGTTTTACTATGAAGCATGTAGAAGAAAAAGTTTCGCAAAAATAGGTGTCGAAATGTATGAAAATAAAAGAAGTCCTATTCCACATTCCTAAACACTGATTTTCAGGTCGAATAATTTGTCCAACGTTGAAAAAAGAGATTTCAAAATCAAAAAAGGTTGACGTTTCTATTATATCTTCCAACACTGTGTATACCAAATTGCGAGAAAAAACCTTGAAGTAGGCGAACAAATATGGCGCCTTATGTACTGGACACATATATATGTATAAAAAATTTGGGACTAACTTATCTCTCTTTTTAGGAGGAAAACGAATTTATTCAGGAATGCGCAAAAGTAATTTTTGTTTGATTAGGAAAATCAAGGAAAACAATTATATGTATGTGAGTATGGGTACGGATGCTGGAGGCATGTACATGTACTCATATACATATTGTTTAAGAATAAACATCGTGTTCATCTGAACTGGCTTCACCAAATCAGATGCACTAAAGAAAATACAATACAACTGTATCTTTCTCCCAAACGCCTAAACTAGCATATGACTAGAATTACAATCAGACACACACGGTGTGGGAAAAACACTTGTAATTCTAAACTCACCCAAAAGATCACAACGACAGGATGTCAAGTGGCCGACGCCGTGCCCAAAATAATAATAAAATAATAATTTTTCAACCGCCGAATACGTGGGGGTGAGTCGTACTAGAATAAGATCCTCTAAGAACAATTGTTACCTCCTAGAGCCTAAGATATTCCGTACTCCGTACTTTTGTAAATAAAATCAGTTCATATTTTGAATTCAACGAATGAAGACTGGGTTATTTTCCTTATCTCCAGGAATCCCTATTCACATATAATTTGAAAAAAAGCACTTAGCTTGAAATTTTGAAATTCTACCGATGCAAAGGGTTCGACAGGATCTTGGTGTTCGGCTCGAACGACCAAATGTTTGTAGCGGGATTGAACTTCATTTTTGATTGGGGCAGCTAAATGAATTTTTCCCATCTTCTCTTCCTTCAAAAATGGGACGCGCATGTAATTTTATTCACTATTGTAATTGATCTAACTCTAGCTACTCTAAGAGCGGAGAATAAGCCCCACTTGGAGCGAAATGTGGGGAGTTTTTATTTTGGGGAGAGCGGTGGGCATCATCGAGAGAGCGGTGCGAGGTGAAAGCTCCCGCCTCCCTTAACCCTTGTGTTGCACGTTGGGCATAAACAATGTAAACTAATTTAGACAGTAGATTAGTTATATATAGAATAAGTAGAACAATTATCTATGCTGAATAAGTTCAAGTATGTGTGAGAGGGCAACAACAAGGAAAAGCTGGTATAACGAGTGGATCAGGGGGGAGCGACAGGCGATGGCAGCGTCGACAGAGGGCGAGAAAGCGTCAAATACCAACGGGAGAAGCTGGGCGACCAATAGGAAAGCGCTAGAAAAGAAAGTGACGGATGCCCGCATAGCAACAGAGGCGCTATGCAGGCAATGCACAGGAACAAGTGGATGCGAATGCGACAAGGACTTGCGGGACTTTCACCACGCATGGCAATAAGGGAGTGCGTGGGTGAAAGCAATGAGGAGAAAGCACCAATTGATTCCTCAGGCTATAGGATCTGCCTATATAAAGGCGGCATAAATCAAGGGAGATCATCGAGACCTTAAGTCGTGATCAAGTTAACAAGTAACCTTAGAAATGTATTAAGCAAAAGAAGCCCTGGGAAAAGGATCCAGGAATAATTCAAAGAACTGAGAAGGCCTTACGAGCAACCTTATAAGTTTATCAGCCATCAATACGTCCTGAAAAAACCTGAAAAGATATCCCAAACGTCATATTTCGTGTTTGTGGCTTTTACTAATTTACAAGTCGTACCAAACCGGTCCACGATCCAGAATCGCTATGGTTATTCCGAGAGATTATGTCTTGTGCCCGCCAAAAAAGGCCCGGCTGAGACACATTGAGCAACACAAAAAAAATTATATAAAAATATGTAATATAAAAGTCCATTTGTCTGAACTGTTTCGCAAGAGGGCATCAAGTAAAAAATTGTCAGAGACAGCACAACTATTTCACTTGCAAGAGTCGTCACAATTCGCGCAAAGAATTGCACAAGGACGCCCGGTCGGAGAATAACCCAGCGCCGGTCCCAGCGCAGCCCAGTTCTCACAGTATTGTCCGTATTGACGTCATAACAGCGGATGAGCGAACCCGTTCCCACTAGACACCACCTTAAAGAAACGGGCAGTGAAGGTCCATGTCGCAATCGCTAAACCAACCAATGAGATACTATCCCTGTTTTCGAATCTGGGAGGTGCATTACGAGTGGTATCATACTTTTTGGGAGAAAGTGTCGTAAGCTTTCAAATGACTACTCTGGAGAGTTGACCTCTAGTGAGATCAGTCAAGTACTCCATGTGTTGATTTCCGTGGTGACAACAGTAGAAGAAATCTCTGCCCGTGTTTAGCGCTGTTGGAGGAGACGTCATCATTAACTTAGATTTGTATATCTTAAAATTTCTTATATTATTTGTTTAAGACTATTGGAATTTCTACCACTGTATTTACATTAACATGTTCTAAAAGCTTCTGTTACATGGCTCATGAAGAGCTTCTAACTCATGAGACCGAAATATAATAATGACTTCTTACTGGAATTCGAAGAGGAGAAGACTTATTTTTCCTGACTCCACTCCACATGCTATTGAGCATTGGAGTTTTGTACCATCTGCAACTGGGCAGATCAAACATTGGCGACCGTGACAGGATTTTGTACTTCGCAAGTCCCAACATAAAACCTTAAAAACTATATAAAGTCGTTTATTCGTTAATTATATTGCATTCATAGTTACATCATCTTGGACAGTCATCATTGGACTTTTCAGCTTACATCATCATCTTGGAAATTCATCATTGGATTTCTTCATCATTACATAATCATCTTGGATAGTCGTCATCGGACTTCTTCATCATTGGCCTTTGCAAGATATATCATCGTGGGACATTTACATTGGAGCGCTATCATAACCTAAGTCAACTTGAGTGTGCAAATTTACATTATCAATTTCCACTCAAACTTTGACTCAATTGCCACTCATTAGCGATCGTAAAGCTTTCACAAAGCCCTCACATGTAAAACACTCGTAAGCTTTAACACGTGCTAAGTATAAAGCACAGCGGAGTAAGTACTCAAACTGTCATATAGAGAAACGATCTACATATTAAAGCTCACTTATTAAGCTCTTGAGTGAAACTTAATGCATTTGAGTGTTTTTATTAAAACCAGAACTCGTTTAGCTCAGGTTTAATTCATTTCTAACTTGCTACATTTCTATCGTTAAGGGCCCAAAATGTCTCCACCAGTTGAAACGCAGCTTCTACCTCTAAGACAACAACGAAATCAACTGCAATCTAATATTCAAAGTTTAAGAGCTAGAATCGATCTTGAAAATGACCCTATTATATTAGATTGTCAGTCTCAAATTGTTGAGTCGTATTTTAAACAGGCATTACAAGTTCTAACCAATATTGAGAAGCTAGATCCAGCAGACGCGAATCGGGCAGAAATAGAAAATCTTTTCATAGAAACAAAGGCGATCATATTACGGCGCATCGGCGCAAGTAAGAAGGAAAAACCAGAAGAACTTAGTTTCTTTAATTCATCGACTTATCATGGTGGACATCATAATCGGCTTCCATCCCTCAAATTACCTAAATTCGACGGCAAATATGGGGAATTCAAAAAATTTATTACTTCATTTACAAATATGGTACATGAAGACAACTCATTGTCCAATGTGGACAAATTTAACTATCTAATAAGTTGTCTATCTGGCCAAGCTCTAAGCGTAGTCTCGCCATTTCAAGTATCAGACGAAAATTATCCCAAGGCCCTAGATCGCCTCAACGAGCGATATGACAAGAAAGTTCTTATTTTCGTAGAACATATTTCAAGTTTATTTAACATTGCTAGCATGAAAAATGCAGACGCGGTTAGCCTACGTACAATTTTGGATACGGTTTCAGCTCTCCGCGGATCATTGTTGTCTCTTGGGTCTGAAGCTGATGTATTAAACGCAGTACTTATTCACATTGTTATGTCAAAAATTGATCTTGAATCCAAACAAGCATACGATCGGGTTCAAGAATACGATAAATTGCCAGACTGGGCCGACTGTTATCAAATTCTCAGTCGACACTGTCAGTATTTGGAAGGGTATCTGCGAAACCGAAAAGAGGAAAGACCCGTCAAAGACAAAATTCATAGTACTTCAAAAGTATTTGTTGCAGCCCAAAGTAGATGCATTCAATGTCAGTCAACTGAGCATAGATTAGCATTCTGTCCAGTTTTTATTTCGCTACCGTTTATTGAGCGATTTAAGATTGTTAAAACAGCGTCACTTTGTTTGAATTGGCTCAATAAGGGTCATCCAGCCTCAAAGTGCCCTTCATTGAATAGATGTCGTCATTGTGGAGGTTTACATCACACAAACATGCATAAGGATTCAAGGCTCTATGATCTGATAGGATTATTAGCTCCAGTTGCCAGAGATCTTACGGACTAGATGGCAACAACTTGAAGCTGATTTATCTAATCTTGACATGGTTCGCGTAAAAAGATTTGTTAACACATCACCAAAAAATAAGTGTGAAATCCATGGATTTTGGAGGCCTCAAATCGAGCGTATGGATGTTGCAAGGGTATTGGACAACGGAAAATATGTAACTTCATTGATCATTTCGAGATCGAGAGTTGCGCCCACTCAATCACAAAGCATACCTCGTTTAGAGCTTTGTGCTTCCGTTTTACTCTGCCAAACATGGACTAAAATCAAACACAAACTAAATTCTCTTGTCAGCAAAACATATTTTTGGACAGATTCAACTGTCGTTCTTCATTGGATTAAAATGCACCCATCAACTCTAAAATGCTTTATTGCCAATCGCGTATCTACCATACAAACTCAATCGCAGGATATTATTTGGAGTCACGTGCCTGGAAAGGATAATCCAGCCGACATTGTTTCACGTGGCTGTGCAGCGCGCGATTTGATGCAGACAATTTGGTTTCATGGACCAAAGTTCTTAACACTTGATGCATTACATTGGCCGAAATCTGAAAGAAAGACAGATTTCGAGCCCAAAAAATTAGAATTGCGAAACACCCTTGTATTGAAATGTAGCACTAGTTATAAAGAAAAGAGGATAGTTGAGCAGATCATTAGTAGACTATCATCGTTTCGTATGATTGTGAGAGTCTTAGCATATGTTTTACGAGTTTTCAACCGAGTTCCTATCAACCGCAATAATACGATTAATGCTACAAAAAGCATTTCAGTAGAAGAATTTCAATTGGCTTTTAATTATATAATCTCTTCCATTCAGAGTGATGTGTTTGCGAAAGAACTAAAGGACTTACAAGCAGGACGAAGTCTGAAGCCGGAGCTTCAAAAATTAAATCCATTCATCTCAAATGAACAGATAGGTTCTCAAAATATTCGACTTATCCGTGTTGGAGGCCGTCTAGCAATGGCTGACATACCAGTGGACGCAAGAATGCCGTTATTGCTTCCAAAGACTCATAATTTCACTTATAAATATATTGAAGATCTTCACTTGCGAAACCTTCACGCGGGAGCTAAGGTTTTGATAGCGATTCTGCGCCTAACAGTATGGATTGTAAATGCTCGCGAATTGGTCCGAAAGGTTGTTCGAAGTTGCACACATTGCTATCATTACAAACCAGTATTAATGCGACAAATCATGGGTAACCTCCCAGCTGACCGTCTCCTGGCCGAACGCCCGTTTCTGATATGCGGAGTGGATCTATGTGGACCATTCCTTACTTCGTACCGCATTCGAAGCAAGGTTCCTTACAAAACATATTTGGCCATATTTGTTTGCTTTTCTTCAAAAGCTATTCATACAGAACTAATCTCAGACTTATCTGCTAATAATTTTATTCTTTGTTTGAAGCAATTTATCGGACGACGTGGTATACCCAAAAGGATTTATTGCGACAATGCCACCAACTTTGTCGGAGCATGTTCACAACTTGAAGGCTTCAAACGGCAATTCCGTTCAGAACTCAATGCAAAAAATCTGGAGGAATTTAGCCGAAATGCCGGCTTTGAATTCATCTTCATTCCACCGCGTGCTCCCCATTTAGGAGGCTTATGGGAAGCCCCAGTAAAGTCAATGAAGACTCTGCTCATCAAAAATTTGACCTCTTCTCATTTAACGTACGAAGAGCTTCAATCGATTGCAATTGAAGTGGAGGCGATATTGAATTCCCGTCCAATATCCATTCACAGCGATGATCCCAACGACGGGGAGGCTCTGACGCCAGCACACTTATTGATCGGATGCTCACTTCAAGCGATCCCTGAACCGGTAGTAAATGACTCAAAACTTTCGTATCTATCTCGTTGGCAAAGGGTAACCTATCTCAAGCAACGCTTCTAGGAACTCTGGAAGCGCGACTATGTCCATCAATTACAAGAACGCTCTAAGTGGTTGCATCCCGAAAACAACATAGCAAGGGATCAATTAGTTCTCATCCATGAAGACAATCTTCCACCGCAATGCTGGATTACTGGTCGTGTGGTCGAAGCCATACTTGGTGCAGATGGAAGGGTCAGAGTAGCGGATGTTCGCACCAAGAAAGGAATAATTCGCCGCCCAATCTGCAAACTTGCTCCATTGCCTTTGAGAGATGACGGATATGGAAATTGAAGGAGTCACACTTCATCCTTCAATGGGGGAGTATGTTGGAGGAGACGTCATCATTAACTTAGATTTGTATATCTTAAAATTTCTTATATTATTTGTTTAAGACTATTGGAATTTCTACCACTGTATTTACATTAACATGTTCTAAAAGCTTCTGTTACATGGCTCATGAAGAGCTTCTAACTCATGAGACCGAAATATAATAATGACTTCTTACTGGAATTCGAAGAGGAGAGGACTTATTTTTCCTGACTCCACTCCACATGCTATTAAGCATTGGAGTTTTGTACCATCTGCAACTGGGCAGATCAAACAAGCGCCTTTCTCAATTTGAATCCGTTCATCATGTGTGATCCGAGCATGTAGACGCGTGCAACAATTAGCGTCACTCAGTTACGAAGAGCGTAATCCCCTGCTCCCAGACGCAAGTCCATTGTCCCGTCTGCTGGTGCTTTTCCATCAGATCTCTCTCCATGGGGGCAGTCAACTGGTAGTTCGTCACATCCGACAGAGATACTGGATTCCAAGACTGCGAATTCTAGTCAAATCGGTCGTTAATTCATGCCAAGTGTGTTTGCTCTACAAAAGAAGGCTGCAATCACAGTTAATGGGCACTCATCCTTTCCAAGCGAACAATTTTCTTATGCTCGTTTACGACCTGTCGCATATCAATGTATACGTATTTGTGTGTTCCGCTACCAAAGCCATTCACCTTGAGGCAAATTCGGACCTAAGTACTGAAACGTTCCTAACAGGATTCGTCCCCATTAAGTGCAGTCCGATATTGGAAAAAACCTCGTAGGCGCGTCCCTAGGTCTTGAAAAAGATTTCCTAAAGTCGACTCAGCAAGAGATCTTATCCCACCATAGCCACGAAAATCTGTCCTGGCATTTAATCCCTCCCGGGGCACCACACTTGAGAGGGTTGTGGAAGCTGGAGTTAAAAGTTTTAAAACTCTGTTCTATAAGGCCACTTCCAACCAATGGTATACCTTAAAGGAGTTCTCCACTCTGCTTGCTAAGAAAGAGACTTGTTTGAACTCGCGGCCGATTTCCCCCATGTCTGAAGACCCCACCGATTCTTTGCCTTTGACCGCAGGCCATTTCGTAGTACGCGGTCCATTGCTATCCGTCACGCAACCTGAAATCAAGGACCAGGTTCCATCTATCATTAACCGGAGGCAGCGTCTGAAAGCCGTTAGTCAGAATTTCTGCACTCGGTGGAAAAAGGAATATCTGAAGGAGCTACATAAACGAAATAAGTGTCGATTTCCTTGTAAAAATCTTGAAGTGGGCGACCTGGCGGTAGTCAAGGACGACAATCTTCCATTCAATAAATGGAGTCTTCGGCGATCTGCCCACTGTTCGCGGTGTTGTAAAACGACCAGGCGGGAAGCTGGCTTCATGGCTCCAAGACTACGTTCAGCAAAGGCGTCGAAGAAGGAGCGCAGATGTTCGCGATGAACTGAACCTTCCGTTGCCGAGTCCTACAGACGAAGGATCTCTCCAATGCTAGCGTCCGATCCTAAGCTGACACTGGCCACACTGCTGCAGTACCGTACTTGATGCCCACTGCGATGGTACGCCTCGAGATGGGGGGAAAACCTGCCACGTGAAGGCCCTCGTGGACCCATTCTCGGCGGTGTCATCAATGGCGACGTTCCTGGCCACGGCATGTAAGTTGACAGCCGTCAAAATTGGGAGCGAAAAAGTGGTGGCAGCAGTTGTCCGGTCCCCGAACAGCGAAAGATGGCCTATTAGAAGCGATCCTATAGGTGGTCGATGGCCTGTGCTGACAAACTCCCAGCTCTCCCGTGGATCCCCAGATTGCCGGGAAGTTTGAGGGCATCATTCTGGCAGATGATACGATCCATCTGCTATCTACCTGGCTTCGCGCATAACAGGATTTGTCCTGGTGTCGTAGGGGCCAGTTAACGTACTGCGCATAGTATCAAAAAAGTCGGCTAACTTTACCAACCAATGCAAACAAACAATCAATCTTAGCAACTTCTTTAATTTTGGTACTCCTATCACCCTGATCTCCGAGGTTAACCATACAAGTGGGTCAAACTTTATTAAATTAATCAATAAGCTGAACATAAAATAATGAAAAATAATCTGAAGGCCTTTGTTACGTATTATAAATTAGAATTATGGTACATAAGGTATATCGAGACTTTCAGCTTGGAATGTCGAGAACAAACCCAGCTGCGTTTTTGGCATTATTGAATCGTCACATCCAAAAAAGCTGCTAAAGTTATCAGGCACGAATTTTATGTTGAGGACCTTCTAACAATTAAGTCTGAAGAGCCATAGACATCGCTTAAAGCTTGTTTTAAAATGACGAAATAGTCCTCAACTCTCCGCTTCCCTTAGCACAGCAACGCCGATAACAATGTCTCAATCAGATTTACCCACTTGGTTGCCTGAGGTAGACGTCTTCCAATTCCAAATCAATGGGTTCTTTATGAGCCTCCGAGAGACAAAACGGAACATACTCTTGGTGACATATCGTTTATTTCATCCGGTACGTCTTTTAAGCCCCTTAATTATTAGAGAAAAATAGGGACTTGAGTGGGGCGATTCAATTAAAATGAATTTGGAGACAGCATTAAATGAATTAAAAGTAATAGCCCGATTCGCCCACACTAAGCCCCAATCAGAAGTATTATGAATGTACCCATTAAGTTTTCATTCTTTTTGCGTGTTCCGGATATAACGCTCCATTGCACTGTGGATGGAAAATCTGATTTTTTGGCATAAAGTCCGATTTTGAAGACAGAGAGTGGAAACTTGGTACAGGTGACATTAATATTATACATAGTAAGCCTTTTAAAACGGATCCAACCACGCCCACTCAGACCGTCCATATAAGTAATCTTGCGAGTGAGCTATTTTTCAGCTTTAATTATGTGCTTCTCTTAGTATACTACAAAATTTATTTAAAAAAAAATATTTATAACAAAAAGTAAAAACAAAAAATAAAATAACCAATACACTTTTTGCTGCCGATATGATTAACAATCCAATCATAAATTGATCGTTTTTTGTTTGTGTTGTTGCGCCATACATTAAGCAACTGTGCATTGCTGAATTCAAATGTGGCTGCAATATGTGTTACGTGCAAAAAGGGATGCAAGAAGACGCAAGTAAGATTATTACCTGGAACATATTTTATTTATTTATGACTTCACATATTTACTTTTTGGCCCAATATTAGTTCTACTCCATAATTCACGTAGACTCGAGTCTAGTTTTCAAGAAATACATATACTACAACATAAGACACATTTACAACATTGAACACATACTATTCAATTCTAAACACGAATTTACGAGGGTGGTCCGATAAGTATTTAGCCTCACCGCCCAGTGGCGGCACAAAGGCAAGAAAAAGTTTATTATCGTGAGAACCATCTTATAGACGACAAAGGTAAAAATTTCAGTCGAATCGAATTTGTTGTTTTGTTTTGACTCCGCGTAGAAGCGGTACTGTAATAAGTGCGAAGACCGGGTTCCTTTAGATTTTAATTAATTGTCAAGACGGAGACGTCAGTGTCCATTCATTTCAGATTGATTATTTTTTCAAAAATTATTCTTTTGCTTAATATATATTTTACATATATATTCTTATGCTGCGACTTATACGACAGCTACAAAAGAACAGCAGGGAGAGTGTCAGTACATACATGTAGGATCGCGGTATGGTAGAGTTGACTTCGAGTGAGAATCGGTATCGATAGAATATCGATAAGCAACGATATACGGTGCATGAGAAGTGTGTGCAGTACAGTCGAGAAGAGTCAGTCCGAAGAGCAGAGTGGAATAGAGTGAGCCGGTAAAGTTGTGTCTCGAAGTGTGTGCAGTGCAAGATAAATATTGTGAAGTAATTAATAAGTTGATCAAAAGCTAATAAACTAACAAAATACGTACAATAAAGCTGATAATTAAAACCGAGTGTGTGCAAATCGAATCTCTTCATCTCGGGGACTCGTTAAGGAAATTGCAGGACAAAGTTGAAACTCCACAACTTGGGGGCTCGTCCGAGAACGTTAGACGGTAGGACTATCCATCAATCATCAAATTGTTGCAGTCTGAAATCCGTTACTATACATCAGTCATTAAATTGTTGTACAAAAAAACGTTAAATCCATGGGAAAAATTGTGAAATTCAACCAATTCTTGGAATAAGTCGCACACAAGTAAGAGTGAGACAGCAACAGAGATTCTTGACAAACGAAAAAAAAAAAAGCACACCGAGCGTCCACTGAAAATTTTTGGCGCCATGTCGTAAGAAAAAAAAAAGAAAAAAAGGCGAGATCCATAAGAGCGACAGAGACGACAACACAGCAACGAACCAGAGAGACAACGACATGATCGTGCGAAGCTGAACGAGGCAGCAACAAGACGAAGACCTAAGAGAGTAGGCAACGAGCCACTGAGTGTGCAAATACGAGGCACTGAGTGTGCGAACGAGACGAAAGAGCAACATTCGCACTGACGGCGGCATCATCCCCAGAAGTGCGCGTGACATGACGAGAAGAGCAACAAAACGAGATAGCGGCAAGACGAAGACCTAAGAGAGTAGGCAACGAGGCACTGAGTGTGCAAATACGAGGCACTGAGTGTGCGAACGAGACGAAAGAGCAACATTCGCACTGATGGCGGCATCATCCCCAGAAGTGTGCGTGACACGACGAGAAGAGCAGCAAAACGAGATAGCGGCAAGACAAAGACCTAAGAGAGGAGGCAACGAGGAACAGAGAGTGGGAACATCGAGGTACAGAGAGTGCAAAACCGAGACTAGAAGCACTCACACAGACGACGGCATCAACCATCGCAAGTGGGAGTAGTAAAACGTAGAGTGCGTTATTGAGACCGACAACACACAAAGAGTATCCAGAGAGCAGCATTCACACAAACGACGACAAAGAGTTTCCAGAGAGCAACACTCACTCCGACGGCGGCATCAACCCCAAGTGTGTGGCGCGGCGATCGAGTACAGAGGCGATTTTGGCTTACGAGAAGGACGGCAACAGAGTCGAGATACAAGAGCAAGTATTAACTGAGCAAGAAAGGGACATAACCGAAGAGTAAAATATTTGTATAACATTATAGATTGATATCAATTAACTTAACCCACTAACGTTAGCTTAAGATACATATTCAAAATTTGTTATATAATTTGTTTGAATTTAAATTATGCCACACTACGAAATCTTGCAACTCACGGTAGCAGAGCTTAAAGAAAAGCTGAAAGAAAATAATTTGAGTATTAAGGGAAACAAGGCAGAGTTACAAGGAAGACTAATATCCTTTTTCGAGTCAGGAGTTGAAGAAGCATCCTTCTACGAGGACTCACTAGAGCGTAGCTTACAAGTAGTAAACGATCAAGAAGAGGTACAGAGTATAATGGCGTTTACACTAAGAGATATCCAAGATTCGTTAACTGTATTCGATGGCAGCCAGCAGCAAGATGTCGACAATTGGCTTGCAGATTTTGAGAACTGTGCAGAGACAGTCAAATGGAACGATTTACAGAAATTCATTTATAGTAGACAATTGTTAAAAGGGGCTGCGAAATTGTTTGTCAGTAGCGAAGACGGTCTTACCAATTGGATTAGTCTAAAATCAGCTTTAGAGAGAGAATTTTCAGAGAAGTTGTCCGCAAAACAAGTACATAAGCTACTCGAGAATAGAAAGAAAAAACAGAGTGAGAGTTTGATCGAGTATTTTTATGAAATGAAGAGTTTGGCGAAAAAGAGCACATTAGATGAAGAAAGTGTTATGGAGTATATAATAGAGGGTATACCAGATTCGAAGCCGAACAAGACTGTGCTGTATCAAGCCAAGAATTTTAGAGAATTACGAGAAAACATGAAAATGTTTGAGAAAATCTCTACTGAGAAAGAGTCAAAGTGTTCTAAAGTTTTCAAATTCGAGAAGAAGCGAGAGGATATTGCTATGAATGAGCGAAGATGCTACAAGTGCGGAGGAAGAAATCACATAGCGAAAAACTGTAAAGAGAGCGAGTTGAAGTGTTTTAAATGTAACCAGCCAGGGCATAAGGCGAATGAGTGCAGCATGCAGGGAAAAATGTTCAAAAAAGATAGTAGTAAAGTGCAGCAACTTACTCAGAAATTATATAATAATGATGTTATATCAGCGTTTTTCGAATCAGGTAGTGATGTATCGATTATAAGTGAGAGCGCGTACAAACGAGTTTATCCAGTTCCCTTGAGTGCGGATGTGAAAGAGTTATTGGGAATAGGAAGTAAGAAAATCTACACCAAAGGATCTTTTGAGTTGGATACGGCTTTAGATGGTGTTCCTATTAAGATGTGCTTCCATGTTGTGAAAGATAGAGATACATTATATGATGGTGTAATCGGAAATGACGTATTTGAGGTCGTAAATGCTACAATGGGAAAACAAGGATTAGTGTTTTACGGGAATAATCAATCGGTTGGGGAATATCAAGTTATTACTCGTTATAGTAATCCACAAGATCCACCCCCAGTACGAGATGTAAGTCCCATAGAAGAGTTGCAAAACACGTTTGGGCAGATATTGACTACGAGAGTCGAAAACTTTTCGTCAGAATTAGAGCTTTCCCATTTGAGCATTGAGTTGAAGTCTAAAGTTCTAGAGATCATTTCAAATTATAGTCCGATCAAACCAGCTAACTGTCCAGTGGAAATGAAGATTATACTTACTGATAAAATACCGGTATATAAGAAACCAAGACGTTTATCGTACGAAGATCAGAAAAGAGTCGATCAACAGGTCAAAGAGTGGTTAGAAGAAGGAATAATTCGCCACAGTGTATCTGAGTATTCTTCTCCAATTGTCTTAGTACCGAAGAAAGATGGGGAAAAGAGATTACGTTGCGACTATAGAAAGGTAAATCAGAAAATCATAAGAGATAATTTTCCCACTGCAGTGATTGATGATGTATTACATAGGTTACAAGAAGGAAGAGTCTGTACAACTCTTGATTTGTGTAACAGTTAAAAGCGGGATTGAGTAATCCACCTGTTTTGCGTCTTTTTAATCCTAGAAGTGTGACAGAAGTTCATTGTGACGCGAGTATGTATGGGTACGGCGCGATTTTACTTCAAAAGGATTCAGAGGATCAACAATACCATCCGGTTGAGTACATGAGCAGACGAACTACCCCGGCTGAAGAAAAATATCACTCGTACGAGTTAGAGGTGCTAGCTATAATTCAAGCATTAAAGAAGTGGAGAATATACGTGATGGGCATAAAGATAAAGATAGTAACCGATTGTAATGCTTTTGCGATGACGATAAAGAAACGGGACGTTCCGCTAAGGGTGGCCCGATGGGCTATATTCTTGCAAGATTTTGATTTCGAAGTTGAGCATAGATCAGGGGTAAAGATGAAACATGTCGACGCATTAAGTCGGGTATATTGCATACTGACAGGAGATTCTTTGAAGAACAAAATACAATTTGCACAGAGAAAAGATGAATGGATCAACACGATTCTGAAAGTGTTGGAAAAGGGAGCGCACGCCGACTATTACGTACAGTACGGAATATTGTATAAAGATCCCATTAAGGAGCTTATCGTAATTCCTGCTAGCATGGAGCAAGAGATAATATTGGTTGCTCATCAACAAGGGCACTTTGGAGTTAAAAAAACGATTGATCTAGTAGAAAGAGAGTATTATATTCCTGGTCTGTTAAGCAAAGTAGAGGTAGTGGTGAGGTCGTGTATGGAATGTATCGTGAGCGAGTCGAAACAGGGTCGAAAGGAAGGTTTCTTGAATGTTATTGATAAAGGAGATGAGCCTTTCGTAACTTTTCACGTGGACCATGTCGGGCCGATGGAGTTGACTAAGAAACGATATAACCACATATTGGTAGTAGTCGATGCTTTTTCGAAATACGTATGGTTATATCCGACGAAAAGTACAGGTTCAGAAGAGGTTGTTGAGAGATTGCAGAAACAGTCTGAGTTGTTTGGAAATCCAAAGAGGATCGTTAGTGATCGAGGTAGCGCTTTTACGTCTCACATTTCTAAACAGTACTGCGAGTCGCAGAAGATACAACACTTAGTGATTGCGACAGGAGTTCCGAGAGGAAACGGGCAAGTAGAGCGAGTTAATCGGATTGTTATAGCATTATTGACGAAACTGTGTGTCAATGATCCCGGAGCATGGTATAAACACGTAGGGAGGGTGCAACAGTTTATAAACTCGTCACCACCTAGAAGCACGAAGATATCACCCTTTAAAATATTAACTGGGGCTGAGATGAGGACTAGCTACGATTTAGAACTAAAGGATATGTTGGAAGAAGAGTTATTAATCGAGTTACAAAACAATAAGTCCGAAATACGTGACGCAGCGAAAAGGAACATAAGCAAGATGCAAGAAGAAAACCGTAAAACGTTTGATAAATGTCGAAAATCTGCAAGTGAATATGAGGTTGACGAGCTGGTGGCTGTTAAGCGGACGCAGTTTGGTTCTGGCCTTAAGCTTAAAGGAAAATATTTGGGACCTTATCGGGTTGTTCGTAAAATGAGGTATGGTCGCTATGCGGTTGAGAAAGTAGGAGATGGAGAAGGTCCGAAATGTAGTACCACCGTGGCAGAATATATGAAAAAATGGTGTCCATCATTCGGGGCGAATGTGGAGGTCGGATGGCCGAATGTAGGATCGCGGTATGGTAGAGTTGACTTCGAGTGAGAATCGGTATCGATAAAATATCGATAAGCAACGATATACGGTGCATGAGAAGTGTGTGCAGTACAGTCGAGAAGAGTCAGTCCGAAGAGCAGAGTGGAATAGAGTGAGCCGGTAAAGTTGTGTCTCGAAGTGTGTGCAGTGCAAGAGAAATATTGTGAAGTAATTAATAAGTTGATCAAAAGCTAATAAACTAACAAAATACGTACAATAAAGCTGATAATTAAAACCGAGTGTGTGCAAATCGAATCTCTTCATCTCGGGGACTCGTTAAGGAAATTCCAGGACAAAGTTGAAACTCCACATACATGCATATTGTTGGAGCGCTTGCATCAAAGTGCTTGGTCAGCGTTAACAAGCTGGCCTGGCTCTAGCTCATGTGACGCTTGTGCATACATTGCTTATGTTTTTTTTTTTTTTTAATTCATAAACTACATTTATTGTGGAATATAACATATGTATATACAATGCAAAAGTTGAAAGGCACGATAAAATATATAATAGGGAGATTTCTGCGGGACGTCCCATGGGGAATTGCTTCGCAAAAACCTAGGACCTATTAGTTGTGGCCATTTCGCTCACGCTCTGCTTTTCTTAGGCTGATTGCCGCAAATCCTGTAAAGCTGCTTACTGCCTCCCATGCCGCCGCGTCTGACAGCATAATAGGCACCAGATTTTCCGCGGTCAGCGCAGTGCCAACCTTCACCTCCCGAAGCCACCGTTGCCTGGTAAATCTTCAACATGTGAAAAGGACATGTTCTGCATCCTCCACCGATCCTACGCCACACGTCGAGCAGTACGGCTCCGCCTCGTGCCCGAATCTATGCAGGTAGGACCGGAAACAACCGTGTCCTGTGAGGAACTGGGTCAAATGGAAAGACACTTGACCATGCTTCCTTTCCATCCATGGCCTGATCTTGGGGATAAGGGTGTGGGTCCATCTCCCCTTGATCGACGAATCCCACCGCTCTTGCCAAGTGGCAACGCTCTGCGACCTTGCATCTCTACTAGCCGACCGTTTTAGTTCGCCTCGTTTTGTCGCGTCTGCGATGATCCTGGCCTCTTCCGCAAGCAGGTTGATGGGACTCATGCTTGCAATGACCAGTGCTGTATCCTCCGAGACCGTCCTAAATCCGCTGCAGACCCTTAACGCGCCGAGACGGTAGGTAGCGGTGATGCCCCTGCTATACGCCTTGATGTGGATGGCGCTGGCCCAGATTTGTGCCGCGTACAGAATGACTGATTTCAGCACGCTCATCAGCAAAAGTCTTCGTTCTTGTTTCGGGCCTCTCGTGTTCAGCATTATCCTCGATAACGCCTGGCATGTGCTCGCTGCTCTCGATTGGACATTCTCCAGATGCTTTCTGAAGCATAGGCGCGTGTCTAGCCATACACCCAGATACCTGATGGCCCGCTTTGAGGTGATTGTGGAACCATCTACGTGCACTGAGGCATGTTCAACTATCTTTCTGCTACTTATCAGGCCCGCCTCCGTTTTTTCGGCTGCCAGGGCTAGGCCAACCGAATGTAGCCACCGTGTAACCGTGGCTATAGCTACCGAGGCCGCTGATTCTGCCTTTTCTAGCTCCTTGGCAACAACTACGATAGCCACGTCGTCAGCATAGCCGATGGATTCACAACCTGGCGGGAGTGAGAGACGCAGTACTCAGTCGTACATCACGTTCCAGAGAAGCGGTCCCAAGACCGAGCCTTGTGGCACTCCGGCAGACACATTCCGACTTTTGGGGCCGTCCGAGGTGTCGTATCTCAGGGTCCTCTGCCTGAAAAAGCTCCGAACAATGGCAAGGAGGTATGGAGGGACGCCGAGGTCGTGGATGGCGCTCAGGATGCAGCTCCAATCCGCAGTATTGAATGCGTTCTTTACGTCAAGCGTGACGACAAGGCAGTACTGCTTGGTGCCACCTTTCCATCTTGTGCCCTCGATGGCGCTGCTGGCAATGCTGACCACCTTGCTGACTGCGTCGATGGTGGATCTTGCCTTACGGAAACCAAATTGGTTGTCCGAAAGGCCGCCGCACTCGCTGACGTACTCGTTCAACCTCGATCCGATAAGGCCTTCAAACACCTTGCCTATACAGTCTACCAGACATATCGGCCTGTACGAGGGCGATACATCTGCTGGCTTCACCGGCTTTGGCAGAAGGGCCAACTTCTGGGTCTTCCATTGCTCGGGAAAAATTCCCTCCGTGAGGCAGCGATTGAAGACGGCTGCAAAGTCGTCTGGTCTTAAGGACAGAGCCAGTTTTACGACGCGGTTTGGGATCCTATCCGGGCCGGGTGCTTTGCCGAGTTGGAGCGACTTGGCCACCGCCAGTACCTCTTCAGACGAGATCGCGTCGATCGAATGTAATACCGATGCTGGGGGATGGGCTATGCAAAGGGGGACGGGGCGGTTTGGGAAGAGGCCGTCGACAATTCGTGCGACTTCTTCAGCGCCAGACGGGGTGGGATGGCGGTTTGCCTGTATCCGCTTCACCACTGTCTTGTATGCCTTGCCCCATGGATCGTGCTCTGCGGAATCGCACAGCTGCAGGTAAACTTCCATTTTCGCAGAGAGAATAGCCTTCTTGAGGGACCTTCTAGCCGAGCTGTAATCGGCATGGTAGAGTGTCCAGTCCGAGTCCATGCGCTTCATTGCTTTTTGGTATTTTCGTCGCGCGGCCATACAGGATCTCCTCAGGTCTTCTATTTCGCCGTTCCACCAGAATACCGGCTTCTGGTGGCTTCTAAAGGGCCTGGATTGGGCCATACTTGCCGTGCAGGCGGCTGTCATCATCCTGCAGGCTTCGTTTGCCATTTCTTGCGCCGTGGATGTTGTGAGGGTTTGCCGGCACAGCATTGCAGAGAACGCCTGTGGGTCCAGAGAGTCTTCTCGGAAGGGCATGTCAGCAAGGAGGGGCTGCGCTGTGCGTTGCTGTCTGTCCGGTGCACGGCCCATAGTGACACGTATCGGCTCATGATCACTCGCCGTGTAACAATTATCCAGCTTCCAGGCTGATGTCGTTGCGAGACAATTGCTTACATATGTGAGATCTATCACGGATCCCCTACCGGCCCGATTGAAAGTATTTTGGGCGCCTTGGTTCAGCAGTTCGACGTCCAGAGAGGCAAAAGCGTCCAGTAGAGCGCGGCCGCGGGCGTTTGTGAAGGAGCTTCCCCATTCCTGTGCCCATGCGTTGAAGTCTCCCGCGATTATGGTAGGTCTGTGCGTCCTTGCGTCGGATGTCAGTTCGTCTAATGCCTTGCAGAAGTCTGTGAGGCACAGGCTGGGCGGCAAGTAGCAGCTGTACAGCCATATCCCATTTACCAGCGCCCTGACGAAATGCTCGCCAGCTAGCTGGGCAAGAAGCTGCGTGGGCGGGTTTCCACATGCCCAGATGGCGGCCTTGCTTGACGTGCTATACGCCCAGTCGGATGAGGTTCTCCTACGAAAAGGTTCGCTGATTACAGCCGCATCGGCTCTGATCTCACGCACCCTCTGCTTGAGCAGCTCGTGAGCGGCCTCGCAGTGGTTTGCTTATGTGAATGTATGTATGTGCATATATATTTTGTATGTATATTTGTGTGAATATGTTTATGTGCATGCATCAATACATATAAACATATTCAAGTGCACAATTATATTTTAATGCGTATATATTTAATTGTTTATACTTGCAACAAAGTGTAATAAGTTGAGTTCTTTGTATTAAATGGATATTTGAGACCAAGGAACAGTCGAAAGAGTGGACTTCACCAGGCGAATCTGCTCCGAAGAAGGCGAAGACTATCCTATTAGCCGGAAAGGCGATGGGCATCGTTTTCTGGGATTCACAATGTGGGATCTACATCGACTACCTGGAGAAAGGCAAAACAGTCACAGGGACCTACTACGCTGACGCTGATTTAAAGAAAAAAGTCTCCATTTGGCGAAGAAAAAAGTGCTCTTTCACAATGACAACGCACCAGCTCACAACTTGGTCGAATTGGGCTACAAACTGCTGCCCCATCGACCGCATTCGTAAGATTTGGCCCCGTGCGACTTTTTAATCTTTCCAAACTTGAAAAAGTCACTCGCCAGGCAGAATTTTGAGTCGAATGAGGAAGTCGTCGCCGCCACGGAGGCCCATTTTTCAGACCTCGAGGAAACTTATTTTTCAGACGAGTTAAAAAAGTTGGAGCATCTCTGGATCAAATGTATCAACCTAAAAGAAGACTATTTTGAGGAATAAATCGACACTTCTCCAAAATTTTCGTTTTTCATTTTTAGGCTAAGTACTTATCGGACTGCCCGCGTATCTTAAGCATACCTGGCTCTGTATTTTCCATAGTTAATTAACTTATTACTGTTTACTTCCTCGAAAATAAGTCACCTGAAACTTGACCAAATGGAAAATGTAAACAAAGTTCTGAGCACATGCTTGACCCTGGTTTTCATGCAGGACTGCAACAACTAATCTATAGTTCATCGAGAATATTGGAGGTGAACTCATGAATTTAAACTCATTAATTTAATTATTCTGAAATATTAACCATTATGTTAAATAGCTAAACTATCGATATAGCGCAAGCTCAAGAGGTCCATCTAGCATCACTAATTGCTCTCTTGATGTTAGATAAGTTTTTGTTCAATTACAACCAAGTTGGATTCGTCGTATCATAATTTCTTAAGCCGCCACAAGTTTGCGAAATGGAAAAGGGATTGCAAGAGGCAATCAATCATCAAACACCGGTTGGGACATCTATGAAAGAATAGTGACATCATAAATTCATAGGACCACGTTTACTGCAGTAAAGGCATTGAAATAAAACCGCAAGTATTCAACCAAACAATTACTGTATCCACATGTACAATAATAGAAAACCGTCATTCCACTTTTACACACTGTACGGGCACTTTCAGATTAATGTTCTGAATGTAATTTTATTTCAGAAGAGACTGTCAAGCGACTAAATCTGGATAGGACTCGCGCATCTCAAGAAGTTAGCGGCATTACCGGAAGCAGTCAAGGCATTAAACAAAATGCGTTTGCCACAATACGTTCCAGGCATTCATCATTCACTTGGTCCGTCAACTTTGCCGACAACCACACGAGCATATAGATACATCAAGTTTGACCATAAATACTGATATCAGTCTAGCCGATCCGTATTTCAACAAGCCCCACAAGATAAACATTTTAATACACACGAATGGGATGTTTGCAGCAATCCTCAATGGTCAGAAAAGCTTTGGCGAAAACATGCCACATTTAATCAACACCGAATATGGATGGATAGTTGATGGAAATTTGCAAACCCACACACAAAAAGCCTCAACAGCAATGTTTATTGGTGCAAGTCAACCCATCACTTGATCTTCTAGTTAAAAGATTTTGGGAAACTGAAGACTCTGAGTTTGTTGGTAACCTGCAAACCAAAGAAGAACAAGAATGCGAAACCTATTTTTATAAAAATGCTAGTGCAAAATCTGATGGAAGAATCCAAGTTCGACTTCCATTTAAGGAACCCCCAGATAAATTAGGATTCTTAGCCATCAGAAGTGTTCATCATATTGCCGATTTGTATGCACACGATCATCGGCTCGACGGCTTATATGTGGATGACTTGCTAACCGGAGCTGATAGCATAACCTAGCTTTAACACATTAAAAATGATACAGTGGACATCTTAGCACAGGCTGCATTGCATCTTACGAAATTTAGTAGCAACTGCAAGGAAATTACGAAAACTTGAGAGGATGAAGTATTTTTCGCCATGTAAGATCACAACACTACCAAATCTCTGGGAATGACTTGGATGCCAGGCAGTCCCATCTTTACCTTTCGATACATTTATGACCACCAAGAACCACTTACTAAGCGATCAATTCGTTCAGTAGTAGCAAGAATGTTTGATTGCTGGGACTCATAAGTCCTGTCAGACTTGACTTGACACTCAAAAGATTGAGATAAGCTTTTTAACTTTTATTGGATCTTAAAGACTTTTGAAATCTATCAATACCACGATATGTGAACACATCAAAGACGTATCGATGCGAAATACACGGGTTCGCCGACGCATCCGAAACAGCGTACGAATGCTGTCTTTATGTTCAATCAGAACTCCCGAGTGGAGTCAAAGTCTCTTTACTCGTTGCGAAATCAAAGATAGCACCCACTAAGACACAATCATTACCCAAGTTAGAACTGTGCGGAGCATTGTTGTTTAGTCGGACTTGGCGCAAATTCGAAAAGACACTAAAATTATACACCGACAAGGTATACTTTTGGACCGATTCAAAAATTGTTTTGCAATGGTTGAAACTTCATGCATCAACACTAAATTGTTTCGTAGCAAACAGAGTATCAGAGTTACATAAACACACGGAAGCAATAATATGGAACCACGTCCCTTCTACCAAGAATCCAGCAGACATTGTTTGTCGGGGTTGCCGGACATCAGAGCTCCAATCAAGCATGATGATAACAGGGCCAACATTCTTAAAATTGTCTAAAGCCGAATGGCCAATTCTTAAGGAACCACTTCTGCCGCCTATAGAGGTAAGAACCAAGTCAGCACTTCTTTGTAGCAGAGCATACAACGCTAGTTCACAATCTATACTAAATATGACCATAAATAATTCTTCATCGTATGTTCGTATTATATTGTTTCGTACCTCTATAGCAGCGTGAACAGAGTGAAGCCTGATCGCCCTCTAAGTTCATCATCCATAGCCGATATTCGCATTACTTAAACAAACTGCAGTATGTGTGATGAGAGTTGGAGGAAGCCTCGCAAATGGAGACCTTCCATTTAACGCCAAGCACCAAGCCACCAACGATCGAGCGTTTATTATCCAAATTCGTTCTCTTAAAAGAGATAAAATAAACTTTGCAAGCATGAAGTTTTAATAATGTGGGAATTAGATGTATAGCTTGGTAAAACAATGAATTTTACCTTGGAAGCTATCCTTAATTCAAGGCCAATAGTACCTACTTCAGATGACCCCAACGATTTCAATGCTCTCACTCCTGGGCATTTGCTGATTGGAACCGAATTAACGTCAGTACCAGAATCATTACTCTACCATTCCACGGACACTCCCCGAATGGAACTTCTATATCCGGATAGATGGCTTCGAGTGACCTATTTGAAACAACAATTCTCGAGACTCACACGGGATTATGTTCATAATTTACAACAACGCAGCAAATGGACTTACGAAAACACAAAATGAGGTCTTGGGACAACTAGTTATAGTACATGTACTGCAAAAGGAACCTTAAAAAGACCAATCCACAAGATCGCTCCACTTCCAAAATCATTTATTTGAAACTTGGTTCTTTCAACAGGGGGAGCATGCTGGAGGAGAACTCCTGAATTTAAACTCATTAATTTAATTACTCTGAAATATTAATGATTATGTTAAATAGCTAAACTATTGATATAACGCAAGCTCAAAGAGAAGCCAATCTAGCACCACTAATTGCTCTCTTCTTGCGTTTTTCTTCTTTGAATTGCTCTCTTTCATGGCACATAACTTTAAGACTTTACTGTATCAAGAGAATTCGAATGCGACGGACGCAAATAAATATAGAAACGGAATAACATTGAATAATCTTTTTAGAAACATTGTGGAACGAGGAAGCAATTTAGTAGCAATCCGAGAAATTGGCCAACAGAGAGCTCATACAGTCAACATCAAAAACAAAACAAAAACTTTTCTTTAAATCTCATAGCATATATACTAATCGTCTCTTGTGGAGTTCACTTTGAAATCTAAATGAAGTAAGTAAGTCGTCTCGCCGACTTAGGTATACCATACACCAGTAATACAAATATTTCAAATTTGTAATAACAAATGCATTTGCCTATTTTAAAAAAGTTCTGTTTACATGCTTTTTACAAGCATATCTTAGTATCTCGCTCACTCATGCATATGAGCACCCGGCCTTATGGGAAAACGTTTATATGCATAACTTGGCTATTTTTATTCCGATTTTGATCAAATTTAGTATTTTGCTGGGTATTAGTATTAAATTTAAGTGTGCCAAATTTGATTTCACAAGGGTTAAAATTACGGGAGATAATCGAGTTTTTCAAATTTCGGGAGCGGAAAGGGGCGTGGCAAAATCTTCATACTTACAAAATGTGCGCAATTACGAAGCAAATATACATACCAAATATGGTGTCTCTAGCTAAAATAGTTTTTGAGATAAACGTTTTTGAATTGCGGGAGCGGAAAGGGGCGTGGCAAAAATTTGAAACAAACTCGATCACTCTACATACTACACGAGCCTAGATTCCAAATTTGGTGGCTCTATCTCTTATAGTCTCCGAGATCTAGGCGTTCATACGGACGGACAGACGGACGGACGGACAGACGGACGGACAGACGGACATGGCTAGATCGACTCGGCTGTTGATACTGATCAAGAATATATATACTTTATGGGGTCGGAAAAGCTTCCTTCAGCCTGTTACATACATTTGGCGACTTTAATATACCATTTCACCCTATGGGTGTATGGTATAAAAAAAAAAACCAAAAAAAAAACTAAAAATCGGAATACGAAAACCAATACAACAACAAGTTTCACTCTTGTGCTGCATTGTGCCTAACTACTGTGCTAAGCAGTCTACATACGCGGGTTCTGAAACAATTTCTGCTAACAACGGCACCTGTTGTTGGGTACTTATACCCAGCCCAGGTAAAGTCGTGACGTATTAATATGAATGATGTAGATTCGGACAACATGGCAAATGAAACAATTTTCGATGTATCGAACAAGTCCTACCAGAAAGTTCTTACACTCTAAAAAACAATAGGGGCACTGTTCTATGTACACTAACAGTGATGAATTTAGAAAATTAGTTGCTTACTTTAGTAGCCTAGAAAATTTCGAATTTTACTACAAGTTGCAAGAAGATAAACCATTCAGGGTATGCATAAAGAACCTGCACTTTGATACTGAAACAGACCAATTGCAAAAGGAACTTACAAACAGGAACCACAAAGTACTCAAAATTCTTAACCCAATCGGCAGAGTTTCGAAAAAGCCTCTACACATATTCTTTGTGAACTTGGCTCAACATGCCGACAATATTGAAGCTAGAAGGTCATTTAATGACCTTACTCAATGCCGTAAATGTCTAAATTTCAGCCACACCGGCTGTCATAAAATAGCATGTTGTGTGCTACTTGTGGAAATTTTGGTCATATGACAACAGACTCAAGGACCCAATTCACTCAAAGCAAGTAACGTATGCCCAGGCAACAAAAGGCATACAACCTAGGCAACTGCCCAGCAGTCCGAGAAACTTGTTGGAAACTATGCTATGTATATAATTAACAAAAACAGATCGAAAACCAGCAAATTCAACTAAATGCTTAAGTGCACTGGTAAAGGAACAATCCCCCAAGATTACAGTCCAGGTGGATACCATTTCAAAATTTTATAAGATGTGTATTTGGAACGCAAATGGCCTAAGGACCCAGAATTAACTGCTTTCCTTAAACTGCGAGATGTACATATAAGGCTAATATCAAAGACTCTTGAATGCGCTCAGTTCAAAATATTTGGCTACGACCATTACAATTCTCACGGAGGGTGAGCTAATCACCATGGTGCTTCCATTCTAGTTAGATCAAACATCCGTCATACACCCTTGCCGCCGTCTTCTTGCCATGAAGTGCAGCTTGCAAGCATTGCTGTAAACTCCAACATAGGCTCAATTCAAACTCAAATCAATCTAACCTGGTCACTTTTCGGCTAGCTCTGCATCCAGCTGATCTGCTATCAAAAAGGTATTGAGGAGGCAGCTGCTGCTGCTTCACTCGCTACTCATACCATACCCAACTCTCCGTTAAATAACCAAGGCAATCTTCCTGACCACATCAAAACCCTCCTGGCATATAAGCGCTGAATAAGACTAATGATTCCCGTCTACAAGCAAATGCCTAATGCTGTAGGCAGAAGCTTACAGGAACAATTGGCAGAGATGCGCCAACAGCGAATTAATGCTTTACGGGAACAAGCGGACTCGGCAGACAGATGGGAGTACCAACTCTGGCGGTTTACCCGTAAACTACGTAGGCAACCTCAGCGTCGCCATCCAATTCGAAATGCTGCTGGTGCTTGGTTCCTGGATGACGCGGATCAGGATCAGGCTGAGGCTTTTGCAGGGCATCTAGAGCAGCAGTTTTCCCAAGCCCTTATTGCAAACCAAGCAGACATAGAGGAGATGGAATCAAGTTTACTCTGTCATGTACTTGAAGATGACACCATCACTTCCTGTATTAAGGCGGAGATTTTAGAGCAAATTAGACGTGTGGAACTCAAGAAAGCGGCGTGTCACGAACTTATTAATGAAAGAGTGCTAAAGGCACTACCTGACAAAGCTATAGACTTTCTTGTGGTCCTGTGCAATTCTATATTTCACATTCGGAACTTTTCAGCGGCCTAGAAGCGTGCTGTGATTGTAATGATTGATGTAATGATAATGAGACATGCCAAACCTGAGGACGAAATCGGTTCCTACCGGCCAATTAGCCTAATGCCTGTGCTCTCCAAAGTATTCAAAAGAAAATTTTTTGATAGAGTACTGGCACACCTGGGTAGCAATGAAGCTATCCCGAATCACGAATTTGGCTTCAGGAGTCAGCATGGTACGCCTGAACAGGGTACGCCGCACCCCGAGGGTCTATGGGTGTCAAATATGCAAAGCACCTACTCCTATGGACGGTGGCCAACGAAAATTTCACGACAGAAAAGAAGGAGACGGTGCTAGTGTAAGTCGAGGCGAACGACGTCGAAGCCAAAACTTTTTTCACTCGTTGATATTTTATTTGGTACTCGTGATTAAAAAATTTTTTTTAACTTTTAAACTCTATCGATTTAATTAAAATTTTAACATTCGAATTGTATTTTCATTCCGTGATTTCTTTCAGTCGTTTTTGTCCTTTTTGTTTCAATATACATAAATTAAACTTACAACAATTACTTGCATTAGCGATGTTGTTGTTTAGCTAATCTCTTTTGCTTGTGCGTCTTTACCGTTGTAACTAACTATCGCGTACAAACCTCTTGCGTACAAATTGTTGTTGCATGTGTTCAAATTTGACATGTTTGTGATACGTGTTTTTGTTTTTGTGTATTCTTGTAATTTTTATTGTTTAGTTCTGAAGGCTTACTCTGAACATTAACCCTTGTGTCAAAACTGGTCAGTATATTTCTTATACACATATTCGGTTAACTTTAAAAATTTTTATTTTACTTCTTATTCCATTGTTTTTCTAAATTAAATTATTTTAAAAAATGCTTGTCTGCTCAAAAAATAATTGCATAGTTGCTACTAATGCGGTTGACTCCCATGATTATATTCTTTGTTGGCTGTGTGACAATGCGGTTCACGTTAAGTGTGCAGGTTACACAGGCAGAATCAAGGAGTCTATTGCTAAAGGTGGTGGCTTAAAATATGGATGTGATGCTTGCCGGGAGGTCGATAATGAGATGCGCTCATTCATGGGGCGGACTAGCGATAGTTTTGACACTTTAAGGGCCGGTTTTAACAAACTCCAAGCGGAGTTTATCGCTTATGAATGAGTCTCCGAAACGTAAAAGGACCAGTCCTTGGGGTGTTTCAGTATCTGTAGATCCGCCAGCGTCTCTTATCGTCCCCGACCGGTCTCATGCACCGTCCACTCCTAATGTACAGCAGTTGATATCGTTTAAGAGCCCGGTTGTGAATGCTATTAGTAAGGAATTACCGGTATCACCTGGGAATGATCTCTTAAAATCGATGCCTATTGTAGTGTCCGATGTGTCCGGGCAATTACCCATTCCAATGGAAATTGCCGATAGTTCTAAAAGTATCGAGGGCCCCGTAAACAAGTTGACTGCTGCAGTGGGTGACTCTTCCAACGTTACTGCTACGGCTGACGCTTCGGGACCGCGGCCTCTCGTTGGCATACCACCAAAGAAACATATATTTGTTTCTAGGCTAGACCCTGTTGTCACACCTGATGATGTAATAGCCTATATTCGGAAGAAAGTTAACGTCTCGAATATTGCGGTGGAGAAGTTTAAATTTTCGTATTCTCGGGACATCTCGTCTTTTAAAATTAGTGTTTCCGCCAATATCTTCGACATTATATGTCGAGAAGATTTTTGGCCAAAGCATATAATAGTTAAGGAATATACTGTAAGGAAGAAAAATCGGCAACCGTTCGCTTGCCAACAACAACAACTTATACTATTCCTGGCACATCAGCATCTGCTGGTGTGTCAAAAAACTAGTTTCGTACCTTAACCTGGGTTACCAGAACGTTAGAGGACTGAAATCTAAACTTCCTAATCTCTATGTAGATAGTCTTTCTTTTGAACATAACATTCTTGCTTTTACGGAGACGTGGCTAAAACCTGATATTGCTGATGAATCGGTCTTTTCCACAAACTTTTCTTTATTCAGACGTGACTGGATTTCTCACGTAGACGTTTTCGTTCTGATAGCTGTTGATGCTGCTTTATCATCTGAAAAAATTCAATTTTCTTATACCTAGGAGATTGAGTTTGTCGGTGTTAAAGTAAATTTTAAATCTTTTAATGCTTTTATTACTTGTTCCTATATTCCCCCATCGTCAACCATTGTAGTCTATTTAAATCATTTAGAGGCAATTCAGGAGGTGATCCTTAGTTTCTAGTCAAGACATGCTCATAGTTTTAGGTGATTTTAATTTACCTGCTTTAGCATAGTCTACCATGTTGCTGCCCTGTATGTCACATGTTTATTGATGGCCTTCTAGGCTTATCTTTATCCCAAGTCAATCCTGTCTTAAATTCTAATAGAAAATCGTTAGATCTTATTTTTGTATGGGATTCTTCTTGTTGTGATGTTTCTAGGATCGAACCTTTTGTTCTTTCCGAGAACAAATTCATCCAACATTAAATTTAAAAATTGATCTACCCTCACTACTACCATTAATTGGTTCAAATGAGTTACCTATAACTTCGTGCTTTCGTAAGACTGACTTTTCCATTACTACCGATTGGTCTTATCTGTACAATTGTAGATATATGAACTCAGCTGTTCGCTTCTTTTATGATACTTTGAATTCACTCTTTGATATTTGTATGCCACTTGGTAGACTGGAGCGGCTTAACAAACCTCCCTGGTTCTCTCGTGAGTTATCCACTTTGAAAAATGTGAAGACACGATATTATAAGAAGTTTCAAAAAACACGTCGTTCATCAGATTATGCTCTGTATACAGTCGCTCGTTCAAAATGCATGATGCTTAATACACAGTGCTATAAGAATTATCTTCAGCGGTGTAAGCTTCAGTTTTCTTCTGACCCTAAACAATTTTATAATTTTGTCAATTCTAAACGTAAGACCTCTGTGCACCCATCTTTTTTGTCTTTTCAAAATAAAAAATCGAGCACTGATCAGGCCATTGCCGATATGTTTGCGAGTTTTTTCAAAACAACTTATTCCCCAACGGAATATCGAGCATGTCCGTATCCTTATCATTTAAAAAAGCCTAATTGCATTTTCAATCCAATGTTTGATGAAAGTTCTATTCTTAGCGAACTTAAATTAGTTAAACCTGTTTATTCTCCGGGTCCAGATGGTCTTCCTGGATGTGTACTCAGGTTCTGTGCAAACGCATTATGTAAACCCATTTTAAAATTGATTCTATTGTCTGTCGAATTTGCAAGGAGTCTTATAGTTTTTTAGTATGCGTTCTATGTTTTGGACGGATGTTGCGTTCAGTTTGGATGTAGTGTTGTTGAGTGAATCTTGTGTGTTGTGATCTAAGTCTTAGAATTTGTATTTGGTCTATCCGTGTTATGCCTTTTTACTTAATGTTTTTGAGACAGTGTCCTGTTTGTGCTAGATAGCTGTTTAACTGTTGGTTCCATGTGTTGGATGGATCTATGTTGTTGTTTCTACCTTGTGTTATAAAAAAATTAGATTTTTTTTTGCATTTTCGGATAGATATGTATATGGTCTAAGCATATTGTGTTTAAAGTTGAAATCTGGAAAATTACGAAAGTTATCGCTAAGTGAAGCGGTGTCAAGAGCGCTGGGCCGCACTGCAAATTTTCAAACACGTTTATCTCAAAACTACGTATGTGGTCACACATGGTCTTTAGGATATTGTTTGGCAAAAAATATTAAAAATTGTTAATTTAAAAAATTAATTAGTAACGAAAAATAGGCAAAAAGTATCATTTTTTTCTCATTTTTATCTTTTTTTTCCAATTCTACTACCAGCGCTGCGAATTCATTCCTTGATTTATTATACTTTTCTCTCAACAAAATTATTACTAAAAAACGCCCTTTCAGCCCAACAAGGTAGAAACCCCCCTTATGTTTTTGAAATAAGTTATTTTTAAGGAATTTGTTTATATCAGTACAGTGAAAGTTGGGTGTGTAATCTAGGGGGATATGTAAGGTGGACTTGGAGGTTTGATCGGCAAGTTCGTTGCTGGTTATGCCCCAGCTGAGGCTGAGGATTTAGAGGAGTTTCATTTTGATGTTGGTTTTTGTTAGGATTGATCTTTTGAGCCTTTGTTTGTCTTTATTTTCTTGGAACATAGCTTGATATATTTCTAGTGATGTGTTGGGCTTACTAAAGTTGTATAGGGAGATGTTGGTAGTGACTGGTGGAAATGATTTTTTCTAAAGTGGATATTAGCTTCTTATTGTTTAAGTGATTTATTTGATTGGTGACTTTGTCGATTAGAGAGTTAGCACTGCAGAGAATTGCTTTGGATGCTTTGGCTATCATTAGATCTTTTTATTCTATTTAATATCTATTGTAGGTAGATTGGCTTTCAATATTCAAAAATTAATAGCCTTCATTGAATTCAATTCAATTGGATTCATTTGAGTTTGATTTTTCTATCATTCATGTAAATATAGACATATATGAACATCTTTAACCTTTAAATTTACTATATTGCTCATTAAATTAACCCAATGAAATATGCAATATTATCACATTATTATATACATAATAAGTTTCTGCGAATTACCTTTCGTAAAAATTTAAATTTATTTTAATCCACAAACGTATTTGAATTTCCCGCAATAATTTAAATATGGCGTCCTAAAAATTTTGTATTGTGGTATTTGGTTTGTATCTGGCAAGTCCATTTGGTGTGTTTTCTAATATTGTAGCTTAAGTAAATATTTAACCTCGATTTCCTGCACCCAAGTAGATAGCCTGGCTTACATATGTCTATGTTTAACTTAACAGTGTTTAAACATAGACGCCGTTATAAAAACACCGATATTCAAAAAACAAAAAGACTGGCATTAGCATTAACAATAAAAAAGGGTTACTTTGTTCTGTAAATTTGTTTGCAATTTTTAATATTTTATTTTTTTTTATTTATTAACTTTTTTCGATGAAATAAACTTTTATTATGTTAAGCAAATCAAAATCTAACGATTTAATGCACGATACGCTAAAGAAGTTTTATTAACATCTACTGAGCAGTTTTTGAGAAAATCGCTTATCAGTGGAGCAACCCATGATTTTGCTCCATACAAAAATCGTAAAAAAAATTACATTTGTATTTAAGCTAGGTGCTCTTTTGTGTGCAAATTTATTGATAACGCTGGCGTGAGCTCCGGAACCAGTTGCCGGAACCAATGAACCAGTAAACTGAGCACTGCCAAGTTCTAACGGCCCACTTTTCGTCGTTATCTCTCCCAGCCAGCATCAAGCAATGTACAGTATTTCATACGATTGGGCATAAAATAATCTATATATGGGGGAAGCTTAATCAAAATCTGCTGAGTAGTTTTTAAGAAATTTTCAAAAGAAAATTGAAAAATTATAAAGATGGCAGTTGGTGTCGATATGGATAAGCCGCCCTCTCTAAAATCGTCGTTATCTCCCAGCCCAGTTATATTAAAAATAATATAATTTTAAAGAAATTTCGTGTCAGAGATTTCAGAAAAAGCTAATATGTCAAGCGAAAATGTTTGGCTATCACAAAACAGTTTCGAGAGCTTGGTAAAAATTTCCCTTACATTTTGATAATGTAAAAAAAAAAAAAAAAAAAAAATTCAACCGCCGTTGCGTGCAGACGTGTTTTTTAATGCACTCCGAAAAATTTAGTGTAAAAATAAAAAAGACCGCATTAGCAAAAATTGTGTAGGGATCTCAGTCGCCTCACTAAGTTGCAACAACAAAGTCAGCACTTTTTTTGGAAAAGCCATGTCAACCAATTCGAGCCCAAGCTCTCTCGATCCCCACCAGCAACAGCTACAAGAACTACTTGTACAACAACAACGTGAGCGTCGTCTATCGGTCCAACGCAACAACGCGTACTTTTCGATGGTGTCGCCGACCTCACTGAATGCTACCGTAAGCAATAACACCGAAAGTGCAAGCCACTCAGCAATCAACAGCAATTTACCGTGGAGAGAGCAGTGTGCTTCTCCGTCAATATCGATAACTGGGTCACCGATTGCACCGACCAGCACCGTCAGCTCGTTGACAGCAACTACTGCAACGCCTGCCGAAGTATTGACCTGCCTAAAGCCGTCAACGACAAGTCGCCCAGAGTCAGCCACGACAAGAAACCCAACGCCTTCTGTCCAAACTGAAATGGATAGATATATTAAAATAACTAAGCGGAAGCTAAGCCCGCAAAAGAAAAAAAGTGGCAATACGCTGAAAATAACCAAAACAAATGAACGAGTAGCACTTCTAAGCGGGAATCGTTTTAAAATTCTTGCCGATCAGCAAGACGATCAAGCCGGCGCTGTAGATAAAGTTGAATCGGCTAGACCACCCCCTTTATACAACCGTGGAGCCAACTGCAGCGTCCTGATTTCGAAGCTAGTAGAAACAGTAGGGGCAAATAATTTTGTTGTAACCCCTCTCAACAGGGGTAACATAAAAGAAATTCAATGTGAAACGCAAAATGAGGACAATTTCCGCATCATCGAAAAGTACCTCCGTAATGCTAACATCAACTTCTATACATACCAACTAAAAAGCAGTAAAGGGCTCCAGGTTGTGTTAAAGGGGATCGAGCCATCGGTCCCACCTCAAGAAATAGCAGACGCATTGGCCGAAAAAGGGTTTGCGGTTAAGTCCGTTGTCAATATCATCAGTAGGAATAAAGTCGCACAGTCGCTCTTTAAAATCGAGCTCCAATCAGATGCAAAGCGGTCGAAGCCAAATGAAGTGCATCCAATCTACAACCTTCAGCTTCTATTGCACAGAAGAATCACCGTAGAGGAGCCCCATAAGAGATACCAACCACCTCAGTGTAAAAACTGCCAGGAATACAACCACACCTCAAACAATTGCAATCTTAGGTCAGTGTGTGTTGGCTGCGGCGAACATCATAAACATGGCATTTGCACCAAGGACAGAAACAACGTCGCACTAAGACTATGCAGTAACTGTGGTGGGAACCACACAGCCAACTACAGGGGATGTCCTGTCTTCAAGGATCTTAAATCGCATCTAAACGGGCGTAAACCCCCAGCTGGACCAAAAATCACATTCAACGCCTCCAAAACTACACCGGAGGTATTCTTCGCTAAGGCTGTTAGATCATCTAACAAGCCTGCTACAACCAATCCTAGTGTATCCTTCGCTAGTGTACTCCGAACTGGACAGACGGAGCCCGCGAAAGAGACCCCGTCACTCCACCATCTACAGAATCCGCAACCTAGCGCACCAGAACTTGGCCAGCAAACTCCAAGTGGTTTAGAGGCCCTATTGATCTCACTTAATCAAAACATGACCGCTTTTATGACGTTCATGCAAAACTGTATGCAGGAACTGATGCGCAATCAAAACCTGCTTATCCAGAAGCTTATCGAGAATAAATAATGGTCTATGTCTTTGGAATGCTAACGGGTTCTCCAAGCACAAAAATTAACTGCAACTATTCCTAGAGTCAAGTGAAATCGACGTCATGCTGATATCGGAAACACATTTAACATCAAAAAATAATTTTCAAATACCAAAATATCCGTTCTACGCAACAAACCATCCAGACGGAAAAGCTCATAGCGGGACTGGTATCCTAATCAAAAACCGTATAAAACACTCGTTCCTCAACAGATTCGAAACGCAGCACCTACAAGCAACTGCTATAACCGTCCAAACCAGCTGCGGCAACACTACGTTGGGTGCCCTGTACTGCCCACCACGCTTCTCAATCTCTGAAAAGGAATTCACTGGTTTCTTTAATACACTCGGAGAACGCTTCATTGCAGCAGGGGACTATAACGCCAAACATACGCACTGGGGATCTCGCCTGGTAAATCCTAAAGGCAAGCAGTTGTAACACACAATAGTCAACCCACTCAATAAGATGGATTGCGTCTCACCGGGTAGACCTACTTATTGGCCCACAGATCCACAGAAAGTGCCTGACTTGATTGATTTCGCAGTAACCAAGAGGATTCCGCGTAATCGGATCACTGCGGAAACACTGCTAGATTTAACCTCCGATCACTCTCCAGTGCTATTCACACTATTAACAAGACCTCAAGTACTTGATCGCCCATGTAGGCTTACAAACAACAAAACAAATTCGCTTAAATTTAAAATGTACATGAGTGCCCACATTGACTATTCGCCGAAATTGGATGCTGCAAAGAACATTGACATGTGCGTGTCTGCACTTGAGTCGATGCTGGAAGATGCAGCAAGAGTATCTACTCCACATGCCTCTTCTTACGCTAAACCTTCTGGCAGGCCTACGAACAGGCGTATAGAACAACTAGTAATAGAGAAACGACATCTAAGACAAGAATGGCAGATTACTTTTTCACCAACAGCAAAACTCTGCGATGTTGCCCAGGCTAGAGTTTGGCTGGAAGGTCTGATGTTCTAAACCCGTCAAAAACTCCCACAGTACACCCACAAACTCATGGAATCTTACTTTTACAATAGAATTGCTAGATGTAATGGCTCCGTCTCGGCTTATTTTGAAATAAAAGCTGGTGTACCGCATGGCAGTGTACTCGGCCCATTGCTCTATCTGCTGTACACTGCAGACTTACCAACGAGTTTAGACTTACAATATCCACTTTTGCCGATGACACGGCAATCCTCAGCAGCTCAAAATACCCAATACAAGCCTCTGGAAAAGTAGAGGAACACCTTAAGGTGGTAGAGGAATGGCTAGCAATGAGCAGAAATGCAAACATGTTACATTTACGCTTAACAGAAGAAACTGTCCAGCTCTAATGCTAAACAACATACCAATTCCTCAAGCCGTGGATGTCACTTACCGTGGTATCCACCTAGACAGAAGGCTAACTTGGCACAAGCACATCGAAGCTAAAAAATCACAGCTAAAACTATAAGCGAGCTTACATTGGATCATCAAAGCTTGCTTCCCTCTACGTCTGGAGTATAAAGTCCTCCTATACAACTCCGTACTGAAACCCAGTACCCCCTATGGGGTAAAGCAAGTACCAGCAATGTCAACATCATACAAAGGGCGCAGTCAAAGATTTTAAAAACAATCACGGGGGCTCCGTGGTACATACGGAACGACAACATTCAAAATGAAGTAAGTAAGTCGTCTCGCCGACTTAGGTATACCATACACCAGTAAAACAAATATTTCAAATTTGTTATAACAAATGCATTTGCCTATTTTAAAAAAGTTCTGTTCACATGCTTTTTACAAGCATATCTTAGTATCTCACTCACTCATGCATTTGAGCACCCTAGCGCCCCACCCGGCAACGGCCAACTCCGGCCTTATGGAAAAACGGTTTTATGCATAACTTGGCTATTTTTTGTCCGATTTTGATCAAATTTGGTATTTTGCTGGATATTAGTATCAATTTCAAGTGTGCCAAATTTGATTCCACAAGGTGAAAAATTACGGGAGATAATCGAGTTTTTAAAATTTCGGGGGCGGATAGGGGCGTGGCAAAATCTGTATAATTACAAAATGAGCGCATTTACTAAGCAAATATACATACTAAATATGGTGTCTCTAGCTGCAATAGTTTTTGAGAAAAACGTTTTTTTTAAATTGCGGAGGCGGAAAGGGGCGTGGCAAAATCTTTTTAATTACAAAATGAGCGCATTTACTAAGCAAATATACATACCAAATATGGTGTCTCTAGCTACAATAGTTTTTGAGAATTGCGGGGGCGGAAAGGGGCGTGGCAAAAATTTGAAACAAACTCGATCACTCTACATACTACACGAGCCTACATTCTAAATTTGGTGGCTCTATCTCTTATAGTCTCCGAGATCTAGGCGTTCATACGGACGGACAGACGGACGGACGGACGGACGGACGGACAGACGGACGGACAGACGGACATGGCTAGATCGACTGGGCTGTTGATACTGATCAAGAATATATATACTTTATGGGGTCGGAAAAGCTTCCTTCTGCCTGTTACATACATTTTGGCGACTTTAATATACCATTTCACCCTATGGGTGTATGGTATAATGATCTAAATATACCCAGCGCGAAATCTAGGTAGTCAACAAATAAAGTAATCTCCGAAACGGGATACACACCCTAATGTTCTTGCCAATTCCCTTACGCGAACTAATACTAGAACTCGTCTTAAAAGAAATGACAGACCAACCCAATAATAAGTGATTAGGGCCGCCTGTAATATCCCATGGATTTATCTGAAGTACTAGATTAAGAAAAACATCTATAACTTGTTGTTAGGCTCTATTTTAAAAGTACATTCAACAAATATATATTAAACGTTAAAAAAAAAAATATCAAAGAAGCTAACTTCGGCTATGCCAAAGTTTATATACCCTTGCAGTCCTTGGCAATAATATTTTTACATTTTGAAATTTCTTTCCCTGCAACTCAATTCATCAATACACAAACAAAACATTCAAATTATTACTTTTTTTACTCCAAATTTTTCTTCCATCATTCCGTAAGCAAAGCACAACACGCATACACATACATACTCGCGTAGCGCTACGTCTGTGTGTGTGTATGCATGTGCTCTGTTGGATTTGCTGATGACGTAGTAGGCAACAAGCAGCGCTGCCGGCAGCGCTTGAACCGATTTGTACTGACTGTAACTTGTGTTCTATTTATCCGATCAGGTTCAAATTTTGGGATCTGAGATTTTATATCAAATTCTATTATATTGGTAAATTTCATGGGCATACTCCAATTTTTGCAAAAATGTTTGTTCCAGAGCTATATGATATAGTAGTCCGATCCCGATGATTTTCATACTTTATCTCACCCGGGTAAAAATAAGCTCCCAAAAAAAATTTCATCCCGATAGCTCTTAAGATGGCTGAGTAAAACGCGTACGCACCGACGGACAGACGGACGGACGGACAAGGCTATATCGACTCAGCTTCTCATGCTGATCAAGAATATATATACTTTATGGGGTCGGAGACGTCTCCTTCTGTGCGTTACAAACATCTGACCAATTTTATAATACCCTCTGCAAGGGTAAAAAAACAATTGCATCATTTTGGCAGTTCTATTATTTCGCCATCCTAACATAGGTTTGTGAAACGTAGATCTACAACTACTAACCATTTAGAATTTACGTCTATAATCATAAAGGGTTCAAAAATGCTAAACAAACTGATGTCATTTACACCGACTTCAGCAAAGCCTTTGATTCCGTAAATCATACCCTATTACTTTCTAAGCTGAGCGACATTGGGTTTCCACCCCTTTTCCACTCTTGGGTTCGAGAATATTTAACAAATTCCATTCCTGTGACTTCTGGTGTACCTCAAGGTAGTCATCTTGGCCCTCTGCTTTTCACTTTATTTATTAACGATCTTCCATCAGTCATTATCCATTCGCGTGTGCTTATGTTTGCTGACAAAGTTAAGCTCTGACTTACTTATAAAGAAACAGATTCATTTAGTCGGCTACAAGATCTTAAATATTTTCAATCCTGGTGCCAGTTTAATTTATTAAATCTTAACACTACCAAATGTAAGGTAATGACTTTTTATCGTAATTCTCCTCAACTGGTCCCTTATTTTCTAAACAATAGTCCTATGGAACGTCTAAATTATATGCATGATTTGGGCGTACTTTTGGACCGTAAGTTAAACTTTAATACCCATATTTCTACCACGGTCGCAAGGGCCATGAGTGTCCTGGGTTTCATTAAAAGATGGTCAAAAGAATTTGATGACCCCTATACCACTAAAGTTATTTTACTTCGCTTGTCCGTCCTATTTTAGAGTATGCAAGATCCAGTATTTGGTCACCTCAATATGAGTCTCACCAGATTAGACTTGGATCCGTTCAAAACCAGTTCTTGGTATTTGCCCTTCGTGGCTTAAGCTGGGATCGAAATGTCAATTTGCCTTCGTATTCCACCGGACTTCTATTGATTCCTTCCTTCCTTAATTAACCGTAGAATTATGCTTGGTGTTATTTTTATGCACAAGCTCCTAATTGGTGATATTGACTCGCCTGAGTTATTAACTCAGGTCAATTTGTCGGTACCATGTAGACAGAGTGGACATCCTATTATGCCTTTCACCCTTAGTCGTTGTTCTTCTAATTATGCCATGTATGTATGTACCTTTTAGGGTCCTCTGCTCTGATTACAACCTTTTATTCCCTGTAATCTGTTCAGAGTCTTCTATGTACACACTTAAAACATCTATCCTTTCCTATTTAGTTCTTAGATAGCTGTAGTATTATTTGTTTGTCTGTTTTTCCATTGTGCATCTGTCCACGCGATTCGTGCCGTGCGTTATACGGCTGCACCCCTCGGTCGGTCGGGTGGGAGGTTTGAAGCTATCTGCTTGGGCTCTGCAAATTGAAGTTCGATTGTGGTAACTAAAGGCAGCCCACACCACTAACGACCCTCCTCCAAAGTTTCCGAATGTCATGCCAGTAGTAATTGAATCCATCAGGGCCACCTAAATTGAACTTTTTTCATTTGAGAAAACCACCTTCTTCCAATTTTCTGACCAGGACATGCGTTCTTTAGCAAAATCTAACCGAGTTACTTTTAGAGCCTGCTTAGACTTAATTTCTTTCCATTTTAGCCGGTTACTAGATGCCAACATTTGCTGCATATGTCGTTTTGTAATTGAAAGGTCTAATTCTTTCACAATCTTAGAGGCAGCGGCATTTTTTTGAAGTCCTGCGCGTATAATTGCAGCTTTTCCTCGTGATGACACCTTGTCATTTTTACAGTTTGTCCTTTTTATACCCTTGAAGAGGGTATTATAAAATTGGTCAGATGTTTGTAACGCACAGAAGGAGACGTTTCCGACCCCATAAAGTATATATATTCTTGATCAGCTTGAGAAGCTGAGTCGATATAGCCATGTCCGTCTGGCCGTCTGACCGTCTGTCCGTCTGTCCGACCGTCTGTGCGTACGCGTTTTACTCAGCCATATTAAGAGATATCGGGTTAACATTTTTTTTGGGGACTCTTTATTACCTGTGTGAGATAAAGTATGAAAACTGTGAGGATCGGACTACTATATCATATAGCTCTAGAACAAAGATTTTTGCAAAAATTGGAGTATCCCCATGAAATTAATACCAATATAATAGAATTCGGTATAAAATCTCAGATCCCAAAATTTGAACCTGATCGGATAAATAGAACACAAGTTACAGTCAGTACAAATCGGTTCAAGCGCTGCCGGCAGCGCTGCTTGTTGCCTACTACGTCATCAGCAAATCAAACAGAGCACATGCATACACACACACAGACGCAGCGCTACACGAACTGTATGTGTATGCGTGTTGTGCTTTGCTTAGGGAATGATGGAAAAATTTGTAGTAAAAAGAGAAATAATTTGAATGTTTTGAGTTGAATTGTTGTTGTTGAATTGAGTTGCAGGGAAAGAAATTTCAAAATGTAAAAAAATTATTGCCAAGGACTGCAAGGGTATATAAACTTCGGCATTGCCAAAGTTAGCTTCTTTGATATTTTTTTGTTGTAATTTTCTTTTAAATTTAGAACATTATTTAATGCAGTAGGAGAGCGTTGTAACTAACGTGCAATTTAACGGTTTTATCCACATCCTTGTATGCAATGACTTTAGCGATTTGTATATGCGACCATTTTGGAAAAAAAGTCGACTAATTTTCATCTCAACTTTTCGACTAGTCGACCATTTCCTTGTGACTAAAAGGTATAAAAGCAAGCAATGATTATTTTTTTATTCAATTTTTAATTAAATAAAATTCTGTTTCTATAAAAATTACTATTATATATTACTATTACTATATCATATAGCTTCCATACAATCACGAAAGCCTTTGATTCCGTAAATCATACCCTATTAATTTCTAAGCTGAGCGACATTGGGTTTCCACCCCTTTTCCTCTCTTGGGTTCGAGAATATTTAACAAATAGAAAACAGAAGGTAGGGGAGAGGGCCCAGTTGTGACTCAGGCCCAGTTATGACATTCTCAAATAATTTTGAAATGCGGTATTGAATGACAGTTTGAGCCCTGTAAATCATGTTTGTTAGACGTTCTGCAGTTTTTGGACAGACCCCAACGTTAATAATCGTATTGTATATTCGCGTACCAAACATCGTGTTGAAAATCGTGCGAAAAAGTTTTTTTTCATTTTTTCAAAGTACCAAAATAATGTGAAATTAACAGTGAAAAGGTGAGTGTAATGCATAAAAATATTGTATTTGCCGTATATTTCGTGATTTTATAAAAATTTATGTGATTATGCAGTGTCTATAAAAAATATACATATAAACTTTAAACTATAAAAAGGCCGGGTTATGACTCAGCTGGGGGGCCCAGTTATGTCCCATTTTTTTTTGCACTCGGATTATGTAAAATTGTCAAATTCCAACATTTTTGTTGTTGTTTAACAACAAGGAAAGGAAATTTACATATTGAGACCAGTTTGCCCGAGAATATTCAGGAAGATCTCGATCGGGAATGTTTCATTTGGTAATACACTGATTAAGTAACGTTTGGGAATTAAATGACTTTACATAGTTTTAGTCATGTAATCGAACCACTGTATATTTTCAACACCGAAGAAATCAACAACGAAGCGAGCAACACCATCAAATCAACATCACCATCATCTGATGAAGAAACAGATTTCTGCATCATTTGCCTAAAGCTGTTGCCGAAGAAATTGACCGCTGCCAACTCTATCCATTGCGTTCATTTCATTCAAAGTGCGCTAACATGCAAGCAAGTTATTTTACATGCAAAAACTGCGAAAGTGACATGGACAACGAGGAATAAAAATCGTTGTCATTTATGGCCTTTGGAGTCCATTTTCTTTTGTGTTTTTCATTGTTTTTGCCATTGAAGGCCCACATAATAAATAAGCCATTAAATTACAACAATTGGTGTGACATTCCTTTCATATTTTCTTATATTCAGTGAATTTCTTAAGGTGAGTCATAACTGGGCCACTTTTCTTTTGGCCCCAAAAAAGTTATCCAAATTAAATATGTTCCAAAATTTTTTGAGTAACTCAAATAAACATACTTTCTTTGGAAAAAAGTTGCGTTTGGTTAATATTAAAATGTTAGTCTTTTTAATTTTTCAATTTCCGGAACTGACGAAAAAATTTCGAGGTTTTTCAAAACCCGGGTCATAACTGGGCCCTCTCCCCTACTTTTTAAGTCTTCTTTTTCCGATTCCATTCTGTGACTTCTGGTGTACCTCAAGGTAGTCATCTTGGCCCTCTGCTTTTCACTTTATTTATTAACGATCTTCCATCAGTCATTATCCATTCGCGTGTGCTTATGTTTGCTGACAAAGTTAAGCTCTGACTTACTTATAAAGAAACAGATTCATTTAGTCGGCTACAAGCTGATCTTAAACATTTTCAATCCTGGTGCCAGTTTAATTTATTAAATCTTAACACTACCAAATTTAAGGTAATGACTTTTTATCGTAATTCTCCTCAACTGGTCCCTTATTTTCTAAACAATAGTCCTATGGAACGTCTAAATTATATGCATGATGTGGGCGTACTTTTGGACCGTAAGTTAAACTTTGATACCCATATTTCTACCACGGTCGCAAGGGCCATGAGTGTCCTGGGTTTCATTAAAAGATGGTCAAAAGAATTTAATGACCCCTATACAACTAAAGTTTTTTTAACTTCGCTTGTCCGTCCTATTTTAGAGTATGGATCTTGCATTTGGTCACCTCAATATGAGTCGCACCAGATTAGACTTGGATCCGTTCAAAAGCAGTTCTTGCTATTTGCTCTTCGTGGCTTAAGCTGGGATCGCAATGTCAATTTGCCTTCGTATTCTAGTAGATTTCTCTTGATTAACCTACTTCCCTAACTAACCGTAGAATTATGCTTGATGTTATTTTTATGCACAAGCTCCTAATTGGTGATATCGACTCGCCTGAGTTATTAACTCAGTAAAATTTGTCGGTACCATGTAGACAGACTAGACATCATACTATACCTTTAACCCTTAGTCGTTGTTCTTCGAACTATGCCATGCATGAACCTTTTAGCGTCCTCTGCTCTGATTACAACCTTTTATTCTTTGTAATCTGCTCAGAGTCTTCTATTAAAACACTTAAAACATCTATCCTTTCCTATTTAGTTCTTAAATAGCTGTAGTATTATTTGTTTGTCTGTTTTTTCCATTGTGAATCTGTCCACGCGATTCGTGCCGTGCGTTATACGGCTGCACCCCTCGGTCGGTCGGGTGGGAGGTGTGCAGCTATCTGCTTGGACTCGCGCGTAACAGGCTTTGCCTTGGTGTAGTAGGGGCCACTTGAACGTACTGCTCATAGTATCGTCAACGTCCGCTATAACATACGGGCACCCGCTGATCGGACGACCGCGCAGTGGCACTGCCGCCCCAAGGGACTCCGAATCAGGAATGTCTCAGCGGCTGCTTACAGGGATGCCAAGCTGTCCCGTTGCTCAATGGGCGGTTTTGATCCCAGCGATGGTCCGGTGAATATGTGCTAAGGCTTCAAACCCGAGCCAAGTGGCACAAAGATAGCATAGAGCTCGAACTCGTTGCAGAGGACAAGCTACCACCGTAAAAGTAGATGACGGCTGAAGTGGTGGCAACAATCAGAGTCACCGTTGTTGACATGACTGGAACAGCAGTTTTAAAGTAAGCGGTCCACAAATTGGCCGCTCTGCGATTTTATGGAAAGCTTAATAACCCTTCAATGATCTCGATTAACTGTTTAAATGTAGCGAATTCGCCACGCTCCTGCCCCTTTAGTTTTAAGAATCATTTTGAAAATATAGTCGAAGTTAAGCGCAGTCTAAAATTTAATTTGATAAAAAAAATCATATAAACTCTTATGATTTTTCATCTGCGTTACTAGGGATGACACAACTGGTGGAATTTTCAACTACACTCAGCGAAATTCAATTAAAGGCACACAATTTGTTCAGCTTATTTTGAATCTTATGCATTTTGATATAGTTTTTTATATTAAATCACATATATCTATATGTTGTATGTTAAACAAAACCAAGTTGTTTAATTTTTTTCAAAAAACAAACTTATAATGTAAGAAAAACAAAAAAAAAATGAAAAATTTAACGCGAAATTCAATTAAAGGCACAATGTTCTGGCCTTACAAAAAAAAAAAAAAACAAATATAACATCTCAAAAATTTCAATTAATAATGGGTCGATCCCCCAGATTTATGAATTACTTCAAAAGCCCTGTTTGGCATCGAATCAATCATTTTTTGAAAGTCGGCTTTTGGGATTTGAGCCCTTTCCTGTGTAACCGTTACTCTAAGCTTTTCCACCGATTAAAATTTTCGTCCGGCACCATAAACACGCCTGACAAGGTTCCCCCACATGTTCTCGATAGGATTTAAATCCGGAGATCGAGCAGGCCATGACATGGTGGTGATTTGTTTCTCCTGAAACCACGCTCGACTAGCCCGTGAAACATGTATGGACGCATAATCCTGTTGAAAAATTCAGTCAGGAAACGGTTCTTCCTCCAAAAAATCCACAAGAACATTCTCCAACAAATTTATGTAGCCTTGGGAGTTCAAGCGCCCAGAAACTTTGCAAATTGAAGTTCGATTGTGGTAACTAAAGGCAGCCCACACCACTATTGACTATTATATTGGTATTAACTTCATGGGGATACTCCAATTTTTGCAAAAATTTTTGTTCTAGAGCTAGTAGTCCGATCCTCACCTCACAAAAAAAATTTTAACCCGATATCTCTTAATATGGCTGAGTAAACCGCGTACCCACAGACGGTCAGACGGCCAGACGGACATGGCTATATCGACTCAGCTTCTCAAGCTGATCAAGAATATATATACTTTATGGGGTCGGAAACGTCTCCTTCTGTGCGTTACAAACATCTGACCAATTTTATAATACCCTCTTCAAGGGTATAAAAAGGACAAACTGTAAAAATGACAAGGTGTCATCACGAGGAAAAGCTGCAATTATACGCGCAGGACTTCAAAAAAATGCCGCTGCCTCTAAGATTGTGAAAGAATTAGACCTTTCAATTACAAAACGACATATGCAGCAAATGTTGGCATCTAGTAACCGGCTAAAATGGAAAGAAATTAAGTCTAAGCAGGCTCTAAAAGTAACTCGGTTAGATTTTGCTAAAGAACGCATGTCCTGGTCAGAAAATTGGAAGAAGGTGGTTTTCTCAAATGAAAAAAGTTCAATTTAGGTGGCCCTGATGGATTCAATTACTACTGGCATGACATTCGGAAACTTTGGAGGAGGGTCGTTAGTGGTGTGGGCTGCCTTTAGTTACCACAATCGAACTTCAATTTGCAAAGTTTCTGGGCGCTTGAACTCCCAAGGCTACATAAATTTGTTGGAGAATGTTCTTGTGGATTTTTTGGAGGAAGAACCGTTTCCTGACTGAATTTTTCAACAGGATTATGCGTCCATACACGTTTCACGGGCTAGTCGAGCGTGGTTTCAGGAGAAACAAATCACCACCATGTCATGGCCTGCTCGATCTCCGGATTTAAATCCTATCGAGAACATGTGGGGGAACCTTGTCAGGCGTGTTTATGGTGCCGGACGAAAATTTTAATCGGTGGAAAAGCTTAGAGTAACGGTTACACAGGAAAGGGCTCAAATCCCAAAAGCCGACTTTCAAAAAATGATTGATTCGATGCCAAACAGGGCTTTTGAAATAAATTTATAAATCTGGGGGATCGACCCATTATTAATTGAAATTTTTGAGATGTTATATTTGTTTTTTTTTTTTTTTTTGTAAGGCCAGAACATTGTGCCTTTAATTGAATTTCGCGTTAAATTTTTCATTTTTTTTTTTGTTTTTCTTACATTATAAGTTTGTTTTTTGAAAAAAATGAAACAACTTGGTTTTGTTTAACATACAACATATAGATATATGTGATTTAATATAAAAAACTATATCAAAATGCATAAGATTCAAAATAAGCTGAACAAATTGTGTGCCTTTAATTGAATTTCGCTGAGTGTATTTGAAAATTCCACCAGTTGTGTCATCCCTAGTAACGCAGATGAAAAATCATAAGAGTTTATATGATTTTTTTTATCAAATTAAATTTTAGACTGCGCTTAACTTCGACTATATTTTCAAAATGATTCTTAAAACTAAAGGGGCAGGAGCGTGGCGAATTCGCTACATTTAAACAGTTAATCGAGATCATTGAAGGGTTATTAAGCTTTCCATAAAATCGCAGAGCGGCCAATTTGTGGACCGCTTACTTTAAAACTGCTGTTCCAGTCATGTCAACATCGGTGACTCTGATTGTTGCCACCACTTCAGCCGTCATCTACTTATACGGTGGTAGCTTGTCCTCTGCAACGAGTTCGAGCTCTATGCTATCTTTGTGCCACTTGGCTCGGGTTTGAAGCCTTAGCACATATTCACCGGACCATCGCTGGGATCAAAACCGCCCATTGAGCAACGGGACAGCTTGGCATCCCTGTAAGCAGCCGCTGAGACATTCCTGATTCGGAGTCCCTTGGGGCGGCAGTGCCACTGCGCGGTCGTCCGATCAGCGGGTGCCCGTATGTTATAGCGGACGTTGACGATACTATGCGCAGTACGTTCAAGTGGCCCCTACTACACCAAGGCAAAGCCTGTTACGCGCGAGTCCAAGCAGATAGCTGCACACCTCCCACCCGACCGACCGAGGGGTGCAGCCGTATAACGCACGGCACGAATCGCGTGGACAGATTCACAATGGAAAAAACAGACAAACAAATAATACTACAGCTATTTAAGAACTAAATAGGAAAGGATAGATGTTTTAAGTGTGTTAATAGAAGACTCTGAGCAGATTACAAAGAATAAAAGGTTGTAATCAGAGCAGAGGACGCTAAAAGGTTCATGCATGGCATAGTTCGAAGAACAACGACTAAGGGTTAAAGGTATAGTAGGATGTCTAGTCTGTCTACATGGTACCGACAAATTTTACTGAGTTAATAACTCAGGCGAGTCGATATCACCAATTAGGAGCTTGTGCATAAAAATAACATCAAGCATAATTCTACGGTTAGTTAGGGAAGTAGGTTAATCAAGAGAAATCTACTAGAATACGAAGGCAAATTGACATTGCGATCCCAGCTTAAGCCACGAAGAGCAAATAGCAAGAACTGCTTTTGAACGGATCCAAGTCTAATCTGGTGCGGCTCATATTGAGGTGACCAAATGCAAGATCCATACTCTAAAATAGGACCGACAAGCGAAGTTAAAAAAACTTTAGTTGTATAGGGGTCATTAAATTCTTTTGACCATCTTTTAATGAAACCCAGGACACTCATGGCCCTTGCGACCGTGGTAGAAATATGGGTATCAAAGTTTAACTTACGGTCCAAAAGTACGCCCACATCATGCATATAATTTAGACGTTCCATAGGACTATTGTTTAGAAAATAAGGGACCAGTTGAGGAGAATTACGATAAAAAGTCATTACCTTAAATTTGGTAGTGTTAAGATTTAATAAATTAAACTGGCACCAGGATTGAAAATGTTTAAGATCAGCTTGTAGCCGACTAAATGAATCTGTTTCTTTATAAGTAAGTCAGAGCTTAACTTTGTCAGCAAACATAAGCACACGCGAATGGATAATGACTGATGGAAGATCGTTAATAAATAAAGTGAAAAGCAGAGGGCCAAGATGACTACCTTGAGGTACACCAGAAGTCACAGAATGGAATCGGAAAAAGAAGACTTAAAAAGTAGGGGAGAGGGCCCAGTTATGACCCGGGTTTTGAAAAACCTCGAAATTTTTTCGTCAGTTCCGGAAATTGAAAAATTAAAAAGACTAACATTTTAATATTAACCAAACGCAACTTTTTTCCAAAGAAAGTATGTTTATTTGAGTTACTCAAAAAATTTTGGAACATATTTAATTTGGATAACTTTTTTGGGGCCAAAAGAAAAGTGGCCCAGTTATGACTCACCTTAAGAAATTCACTGAATATAAGAAAATATGAAAGGAATGTCACACCAATTGTTGTAATTTAATGGCTTATTTATTATGTGGGCCTTCAATGGCAAAAACAATGAAAAACACAAAAGAAAATGGACTCCAAAGGCCATAAATGACAACGATTTTTATTCCTCGTTGTCCATGTCACTTTCGCAGTTTTTGCATGTAAAATAACTTGCTTGCATGTTAGCGCACTTTGAATGAAATGAACGCAATGGATAGAGTTGGCAGCGGTCAATTTCTTCGGCAACAGCTTTAGGCAAATGATGCAGAAATCTGTTTCTTCATCAGATGATGGTGATGTTGATTTGACGCGCTGCCGTGATGGTGTTGCTCGCTTCGTTGTTGATTTCTTCGGTGTTGAAAATATACAGTGGTTCGATTACATGACTAAAACTATGTAAAGTCATTTAATTCCCAAACGTTACTTAATCAGTGTATTACCAAATGAAACATTCCCGATCGAGATCTTCCTGAATATTCTCGGGCAAACTGGTCTCAATATGTAAATTTCCTTTCCTTGTTGTTAAACAACAACAAAAATGTTGGAATTTGACAATTTTACATAATCCGAGTGCAAAAAAAAATGGGACATAACTGGGCCGCCCAGCTGAGTCATAACCCGGCCTTTTTATAGTTTAAAGTTTATATGTATATTTTTTATAGACACTGCATAATCACATAAATTTTTATAAAATCACGAAATATACGGCAAATACAATATTTTTATGCATTACACTCACCTTTTCACTGTTAATTTCACATTATTTTGGTACTTTGAAAAAAATGAAAAAAAAAACTTTTTCGCACGATTTTCAACACGATGTTTGGTACGCGAATATACAATACGATTATTAACGTTGGGGTCTGTCCAAAAACTGCAGAACGTCTAACAAACATGATTTACAGGGCTCAAACTGTCATTCAATACCGCATTTCAAAATTATTTGAGAATGTCATAACTGGGCCTGAGTCACAACTGGGCCCTCTCCCCTACCTTCTGTTTTCTATTTGTTAAATATTCTCGAACCCAAGAGAGGAAAAGGGGTGGAAACCCAATGTCGCTCAGCTTAGAAATTAATAGGGTATGATTTACGGAATCAAAGGCTTTCGTGATTGTATGGAAGCTATATGATATAGTAATAGTAATATATAATAGTAATTTTTATAGAAACAGAATTTTATTTAATTAAAAATTGAATAAAAAAATAATCATTGCTTGCTTTTATACCTTTTAGTCACAAGGAAATGGTCGACTAGTCGAAAAGTTGAGATGAAAATTAGTCGACTTTTTTTCCAAAATGGTCGCATATACAAATCGCTAAAGTCATTGCATACAAGGATGTGGATAAAACCGTTAAATTGCACGTTAGTTACAACGCTCTCCTACTGCATTAAATAATGTTCTAAATTTAAAAGAAAATTACAACAAAAAAATATCAAAGAAGCTAACTTTGGCAATGCCGAAGTTTATATACCCTTGCAGTCCTTGGCAATAATTTTTTTACATTTTGAAATTTCTTTCCCTGCAACTCAATTCAACAACAACAATTCAACTCAAAACATTCAAATTATTTCTCTTTTTACTACAAATTTTTCCATCATTCCCTAAGCAAAGCACAACACGCATACACATACAGTTCGTGTAGCGCTGCGTCTGTGTGTGTGTATGCATGTGCTCTGTTTGATTTGCTGATGACGTAGTAGGCAACAAGCAGCGCTGCCGGCAGCGCTTGAACCGATTTGTACTGACTGTAACTTGTGTTCTATTTATCCGATCAGGTTCAAATTTTGGGATCTGAGATTTTATACCGAATTCTATTATATTGGTATTAATTTCATGGGGATACTCCAATTTTTGCAAAAATCTTTGTTCTAGAGCTATATGATATAGTAGTCCGATCCTCACAGTTTTCATACTTTATCTCACACAGGTAATAAAGAGTCCCCAAAAAAAATGTTAACCCGATATCTCTTAATATGGCTGAGTAAAACGCGTACGCACAGACGGTCGGACAGACGGTCAGACGGCCAGACGGACATGGCTATATCGACTCAGCTTCTCAAGCTGATCAAGAATATATATACTTTATGGGGTCGGAAACGTCTCCTTCTGTGCGTTACAAACATCTGACCAATTTTATAATACCCTCTTCAAGGGTATAAAAAGGACAAACTGTAAAAATGACAAGGTGTCATCACGAGGAAAAGCTGCAATTATACGCGCAGGACTTCAAAAAAATGCCGCTGCCTCTAAGATTGTGAAAGAATTAGACCTTTCAATTACAAAACGACATATGCAGCAAATGTTGGCATCTAGTAACCGGCTAAAATGGAAAGAAATTAAGTCTAAGCAGGCTCTAAAAGTAACTCGGTTAGATTTTGCTAAAGAACGCATGTCCTGGTCAGAAAATTGGAAGAAGGTGGTTTTCTCAAATGAAAAAAAGTTCAATTTAGGTGGCCCTGATGGATTCAATTACTACTGGCATGACATTCGGAAACTTTGGAGGAGGGTCGTTAGTGGTGTGGGCTGCCTTTAGTTACCACAATCGAACTTCAATTTGCAGAGCCCAAGCAGATAGCTTCAAACCTCCCACCCGACCGACCGAGGGGTGCAGCCGTATAACGCACGGCACGAATCGCGTGGACAGATGCACAATGGAAAAACAGACAAACAAATAATACTACAGCTATCTAAGAACTAAATAGGAAAGGATAGATGTTTTAAGTGTGTACATAGAAGACTCTGAACAGATTACAGGGAATAAAAGGTTGTAATCAGAGCAGAGGACCCTAAAAGGTACATACATACATGGCATATATGATATGCCGTGCCCTGCACCCCGACCAACTATGATGCAGCAAGACAAGACGCAATACCAGAAACTGCTGAATGAGTTCCGGGTAGTATACCCGCCCTCATTAAAAGTCACGTTGACAACCCACACATTCCATAACCTTAAGTACATTGTGACCCATTTTAATCCACACTATCCACTTGTTCCATTAATGACTTCCTATACCTAGAGTAAGCACTTTTACTTCCTATCAGATAGCATAAGCACTTTTCTATTCTTTGTAACCAACCCGTTTCTGCTAACTTCACCGGAAGAGCGACCTACTCTCAACATCGGCTCAACACCCTCTTGAGGTATATTTAAGGCTCCGATCTCTGGAAGAGACTCAGTCTTAGTCTGGCCTCGGAACCAAAAGTATATTCAAGTAATAAACGAATTATAACTTTAAATCAAGCTTCTGTGTAATTAATTTCATGGTAAACTAGTGGTTAAGGAAAGAGTCTTGTGTGTCATCTCCCATGTGTATCCGAAGGAACATGGTAATGCCACAATGCCCGACATGGAGACACGGATGATAGACTCGTAACTGGCGCCCGAGCAGGGATCAGATTCGTATCCAAGACCAGACTCGTACTTAAGACTCGTAACTGGCGCCCGAGCAGGGACCAGATTCGTATCCATGGACCAGACTCGTACTTAAGACTCGTAACTTACATATGATGTCTCTAGCTAGGATAGCCTCGGAGAAAACGCGGAAGGGGGCGTGCCAAAAATTTGGAACAAACTTGTACATACACGACCCTAGAAAATAAATTTGATGCTTCTAGCTTTTATAATCTCCGAGATCTAGGTATTCACACGGACGGACGGACGGACTGACGGACGGACTGACGGACGGACTGACGGACGGACTGACGGACAGAGCTAGATCGACTCGGATGTTGATTCTGATCAACAATATATATACTTTGAGTGGTCGGAAAAGCTTCCTTCAGCCTATGGGTGTATGGTATAAAAAATAAAATTCAGTTGAAAATTCTGTATGACAAGTAAGCAAGTCGGTTCATCATTCACCGAGTTGTTTGACAGCAGACAAAGCTAGTACTTTAAGGAAGCAATTCAAGGAATGAGTCGAAGGATCTTTCGAAAGTCTTCTCAAAGTGTAGACAGCGGATTTGCCGTCGTGAAGAAAAATATTTCTTATTTTTGACGATCTTATTAATTCTGGTGTAATGTAACACGATACGGATGATACTTATATATTTGTGTGTTGAAAGACGCTCGCGCAATTTGACCTAAGGTACAGTGTTATGTAGCATAAATTTCCTGTGGTCGGAAGTGGCAAACAATTTGAAATAAATTCACACATACCAAACTTGGTGGGTCGGATCGGAAAAGCTTTCTTTACCTTGTTATATAAATTACTGCGACTTTAATATAACACTTTACCATATATGGGTGCATGGTATAATGAAGGAAGTAAAAAGACTCGCCGACTACGGCGAGTAAGTCAAATGTTTTAAGTTAATAGCAACAAATTTATTTATGAGTGTTTTTAAAATTAGCAAGCATATCTGACTACGGTCAAATCCGCACTTGTTTTTTTGTTTTTAAATTACGGGGCCATCGGACCCCTGACTAAAATTTTGTACAAAATCTAAGCAGGCGCGCAAGCATTGAACGAGCACGAAAGAGATTAGCATTTATAGTTTTCTAGAAAATCAGTTTTGTTTTAATTGCGGAGGCGGGAGGGGTATTTCTATAATTTATCATAAACTTAATCACTTTAGATAAATCACGAATCTACATTGCGAATTTAGTGGTTTTAGCTTTTACAAGCTACGACAGCTACGTGTTTATACGGACAGGCGGACAGACAGAAGGGCAGGCGGACGGACATGTCTAAATCGACTGGGCTGTTGATACTGATCAAAAATATATAAACAAAATTGCGTTTAAATATCTTTGGAATAATGTAACTGTAAATAATTACAAATATATTTTTAACTATATATATATATATATATACAATTTTTTGAAACTTACGAATGTTTTGCAATATCTCAGGATCCGACTCATTTATCTTTTTGAAAAAGTATTCAACCACATTGAGTACCGCCACGAATGCCGAAAATATTAAACTGAAATAAAAAAAAAAACAATATTTGTACTGTATTGTGACAATAGTATTGATTAAAAACAATTTTATGTCATGAATCCCTTGGAAACTCGAATAACTTCCAATACGTACCCCTAAAACATAAATTAAATAAAGAATCATTCTGTGACGATTAATATAAACGGACCTGTTTGATTAGCCCTTCCCTAGAATATATTCTTATTTTTACTATGCCAATGTTCACCACGAGAACAATATAGGAACAAAATAGGAATAGTTCGTATGCTTGTAAGAAGACTGAGCTACGTTTATTATTTGAAATAGAAATGTTCTTGTTATTAGAGAAACCCAATATAATGATTCGATAGGTAATGAAAAATATCAACTGCACCCTCAGCACCATTGAATGTTACTAACTCAAATTTAGTTGAAGGAAATCTAACTTCACCCATGCCGAAGTTTGTACATAAAGGAGTCACAGCGGAAAAAACCTTTTATGTAATTCAGTAAGTCGTTTCGAAACAACTGATATGTTGCTAGATATTATATAATATATACGAGTGTACGTACCAAAATTGATGCCTCTAATAATCACCTTTTTTTTTTAAAGAAATGTATACTTTTGAGATAAAACAAAGAATAACAAAAAACATGGTAGAGTATACAAACTTTGGCACGAACGAAAAAGCATAGATATTGTGCAAAGATTGGAGATGCCGCGGTAGTTAAAAAGCCGTTTCCAGGAGTGGAACAATAAAAGACTCATTTCGAACATCAGATATAAAGAAACACCGAAATAAAGGCTTATTGCATTTTGAGGATGCAATTAGGAATATTTTCAGTTAGCAAACAGATCTGTAATTTGTGAATCATTATTAGCTGTCTGGTCATATAGTCTGAAGGTGCAAGGTAGTAGTTTAGAGCCAGACATTCACATAAGGAACGCATTTATCGAATATAAAATTAGGAGCAGAATGGAAAAAATTCACTATATCAGAGCACTCTAATAGAAATAACTATTCAAAAGATAAAATAAGGTTGATAAGAAGATTGAAATTTGTTTTACGAAAACATCTACGCCGAAAAACTGAGATGTCATAAATTAGGAAGGTGTGCAGATACAGGGAACCCGTAGGCCGAAAATTACTGTCTACCATAGCTGCGAAATACTCATTTGGTACAGCAATTTGGGAAAAGATATTAAGCCAAGCTTGGGCTTAGACACAGACAAACCCGCCAATTTGTCATGGCCATTAAGGTGAGCACATTTAAAGCGAAACAGATTATCGCAATGCCAGCCAGATATTGCTCTATACTGATCATCAAAACAATCAGCATGCTTGAAAGTAGATAGACAATAAGCCATTGAAAAACAAGAAGACATACAAAGCCAGAATATATTAAAATATATACAAATTTAAATACACATCACTAAGATAATTATCGATACAAACTCAATAAATGCAAACAAAACAAAGATACAGCTAGAGCGCACAGCACACAAACAATGAAGTAAGTACATAAATCGTCTCGCCGACATAGGTTTACCATACACCAGTAAAACAAATAATTCAAATTGATATATTTTTAAATTTATAATAACAAATGAATTTACGGTTTTTTTTTAAGAATTCTGTTCTCATGCTTTTTACAAGCATATATTAGTATCTCGCTATCTCGCTCACTCAAGCATACGAGCACCCTAGCGCCCCCACCAGACAACGGCCAACTCCGACCTTATGGAAAAACGTTTATATGCATAACTTGGCTGTTTTTATTCAGATTTTTATCAAATTAAGCATTTTGCTGGCTATTAGTATAAAATTCAAGTATAAAATTCAGATTTGATTGCACAAGGAGGAAAATTAGTAGCAATTTTTTTTAATAACAAATGTCTGCGCGCTTACTGAAGGATAATTCGTACCAAATTTGATTTCTCTAGCTATTGTAGTAATATTTAAGCTAAGTATAAGTATCCCTAATGATAAACTCGAATAACACCCATTGTGCAATACATAGATCTTAAGATAAAGATAATCTTGATCTTGAATAAATGAAATAAAAAAGCATTCTGTGAGTGACAATCGAAGTGAACAGACGTATTTAACCATCCATCCTAAAATTCAGAAGTGGGATAAAACCTGAATAAATTTGGTTTTTTTGTCGCAACCATTCACAACTAAATAAAATGAACGATAAAATTAACATTGGTAACCTAAATCTGCCAGAATTAAAATTAGTATGTGAAAAACTTGGAATTACAAGCCATGGAAATAAAACAGCTTTTATTGCTGCTATTATTCAGGCTTTACCATCCTCTTCATACACACATGCGTTTTACTAAGAGAAGTCTTCGATGGAAAACAACAACGAAAGAACAGTCAGTGGTGAAATACCTGAAACTGACGCCAATGAAGACGGCGGCAATCGTGTAACGGCAAGCACGATTCGGCAGTTCTTGGAAAACAGCGACGAAGAGGGAGACAACAACAACGCATTAACGGACATCGCAGAGAGCTTCGCCAACATAGAAATCGATGACGTCATGACAAATATGCTGTAACGATCCTTTCTCGTCCTTCGGGATATTTATAATATCTCTTGGGCTAGGTTCGGCACAACAAAATTTATTTTGTGCCCCGGTGAAATCAGAACAGCTTTATTTATTGATTTGGGTATTATAATATGTTTATTTGCGATCGTTTATGGGCTTGATTGGTTATGACGAGTTTCTCTGCGGCATGTCTGGACTTGGACAGCGTTGGTGAGTCGTTTCGAATCCCTCGTCGTCCTTGCTTGTCTTCCCTTGACTGCGTATGGTACTTGTTATCCTTATTTAAGGATTTGTCGCTGTCGACATGAACTGTACAGGTTACTCGTAAGGCCTGTATAGTTCCTAGTTCCTTTTCTGCTCCTTGTGTTTCCTTGGTAAGTTCTTAAGGTTACTCGTAAGGCCTTAATGACTTGTTTGTTCCTTGTATTTTCCCTGGTAAGTTCTTAAGGTTACTCGTAAGGCCTTAATTACTTGTTACTTGATCATGCCTCGATGACTTGATGACTTGATGCTTTGATCTGATTTGTGCCGCCTTTATATAGGCAGCTCCTCTGGCCTCTGGCACTGGCTGGTGTAGTACCGCTATACAGCTGGTATTTTTCCATCGGCCTCCTACTTTCACCCACGCATCCACTTGTTGCTATGCGTGGTGAAAGTCCCGTAGTTCTTGGCGCATATGTGTCCACTTTCTTTGTGGCTGCGCGCCCATTCGTTTCCTTGTCCTTGTCTTTCTCCCTTGTATGCATTGGCTTCTATCACTTTCACTCCGTTGGCGTCGCCTTTCTATTGGCCGCCCATCGTATCCCGTTGACTTTCTCTGCTTTCTTTTCTCTGTCGGCGCTGCCGTCGCCCGTCGCTCTCTTTGATCCACTCGTCATACCCAATTTCGCCCATATTCCTTCCACATTATGCTTATACATACATATATTAGTTGTATTAACTTAAATTATTGCTTAATAATGATTAGCCTGATTAAATTGATACACGAAATCATTTAATTTCCCATACAATCCCCTTTCATACGTATATCGTATCTGTTAGATAGCGGGCTTCCCCATTGTTCATCCCCCCCCCCTTCGGTTCGCATATTCCCCTATCCAATCCACAAACCATCATTGCTTCATACCAAGCATGCATGCCCCGCACCCGTCTCATGGGCTTGCTTGGCCCTCACTTTCATTTTCTCTCGCTCTTCAGATTTCGGCTGCTCGCAGTCTAACTGCTTTCATTCTCATGAGCGTGACGTAGGCAGATAGTGCGCTATTGGTCATCGATACTCTCCCTCACGCATAGTGTACGTGTGACATGCATTATTCAGCGCATTCTAACGCATGCATTCATATTTGCCTCTCTGTGCTCTTAATTTGCATAAGTAGGCCAATGCCCCCGTTTGTGTGCAATTATGCCATCAAACCGGGTTCCATCACTCTTATATCGTTGATTTCTTACATTCTGCCTCCCACGCAACTTCCCGCTTGTACGAAATTGCCAGCGGTCGCCTGTGATTCGATCGAGCCTTGCTTGATCGTACGTCATGAGTCCAACTTGGTTTGATCGTACGTCATAGGCTTGAATTGGTTCGATCGTACGTCATGAGTCCAACTTGGTTTGATCATACGTCATAGGCTCGAATTGGTTCGATCGTACGTCATAGGTTCGATCGAGCCATGTTAGACTTGGTTGTCCCTTGCATATGCGTGTATATTGGGTTTTTCGTATTATGCTTCCCACGCATCTTCCCGCTTGTACGAAATCGCCAGCGGTGACGTGTGGCTCGATCGACCCGGTTTGATCGTAAGCTATCGGTTCGATCGTAAGCCATCGGTTCGATCGACCAGTAGCCGGCTTGGTCGTATATCGTAACTTAGGTTTGTGTCTCGGCTGTATCTTGTGTTCGGTGCTTTATTTGTATCGTTGGATTGTGCCGCTGTTTGCTTGTTGTGTGGGATATTATAGTTAATTATAATGTTCCTCACACTCCCCCCCTTCTTCGGGAGGGATTTGCCCTCCCCTGTCCCTTGTACCTTGTGATCGTTACATATATGTGTTTTCCTTTTTTTTTTTTATGTATTATCTTTGTTCCTTTTTTTTCCAGTTTTGGCATGTGTTCTACTTGTTTTTGTTTTTGGGACTCAGCTCGCATCTTTTATTGGCCTTATGGCATCTTCCATTGTTGGCGATTACTGAGTATCTTTTCGGTAATGTTGGCGGATTAGGGCATCTTTTCATTATTTGTGTTTCCCCCTTTTTTTTTTTTTTTTTTTTTGGCCCGTTCCGCATCTTTTCTTCCCCGTTTCCCTTCTTATATTCTAATACTAATCCCCCCGCATCTGCTCCTCTATTTCCATCTGGAACCAAGCTGCCCAGTTCTGCTGTTGCTGTTGCTGCATTGCCAGTGCCAGCCGTTCCCTGGCCTGAGCAAATCGCGCCGCCTCCTGCCGTGCCCTGTCTGCTTCTCGTAGGTTTGCTATTTGCTGGCACACCCACATGTGTTGCCAACATGCGTCGCCTGGCACCACATTTCCGTCATTTCCAGGCGTTTGGCTGGCCTCTCCTTCAGCCTCACTCGCACCAGCCACGGCCTCCTCCTCCGATTCGCTGGCTTCGGACATGTAGTCCACCATACGAAACGGAGTCGGAGACCGTGCTGGCTCCCATGCTTGCGCCGGTTGCTCGGGCACGTCGTCCCATGGCGCGTACTCCGGGCTGTTTCGCCCACTTCGGTTCTCCAGAAACTCCTCTGGATCCACCATTTGATATTGCCTGTGGTCCTCCCACAGCGCCTCCTCAGCCTCGCTGCTCGGCTCTTCTCTCTCCCACTGTTCATCTTCCATGAGCCGGACGGCCTCGTCCAGCTCTCTCCACATCGCCTCATCGCCGCTCTCCTCTTCCGTTACGTTTGCCGCTGACTCGGCCTCGCTCTCCTCCGTCAGATATCCGCTGTCGTCTCCGTCCTCATCCCACTCCTCGTCCGAAGAGGCGGCGATGGCCGGATTTGCCATGTCCGGCACATCGTCGTCGGACTCCTCATCGGACCAATGCCAGTCACCGCCTGCCCTATGGGCCCCCGGTGCCGCACCACCTCGAACTACGCCTTCATCTTGGCCATTATCATTCTGATAAAAATTCATTGTTTGGTTTTTTTTTTTTTTTTTAGGTGTTTACTCTCGGAGCTTTCGACTTTGAGTGTTTCATGACTAGGATTCTTGCATGCAGGAAACCTCGCATCTTTGATATTTGTTAAGTTTTTACCGCTATTCAACTTTAGATTCTCTATTCCAACTATCGTCGCCGAATATTTTAATGCCCCTGCGATGCTCCACTAATACTAATGTATTACCGCGCGCATGTGTATGTGTGTCGCGATGCTGCACGATTACACGCTTAATCTCATGCGCATGTGTAGGTGTGTTCCCCTCCCTTTTTTTTTTTTTTTTTTTTTGTGCACTCATTCCATTACGTGTGCTCCAATTCACCATTACATGCGTAATATCGTGCGCATGTGTAGGCATTGACTCTCTTTGATTGTTTGACCGTTTTGTGTTTTGCTGCCCTTTTTTTTTTTTCATGCACATTTGAATATCTGTATATTTACGATATTCGCATATCTTCATTGTATTCTGCGATGCGGTTTGCAACTTTGCTATACTTTGTTTCTGACGCGATGCGTTTTGAGATTTTCAACTCTAAGCCATGTTTTGAGTTCTCTGTCCAGCCGGCCGGTCTGTGCAGATTTTCTCGCCGCCATGTCATTAGAGTCGTCCATACTCATTGCTCATCAATTTTCGTGCCATCCGCTTCCTCGCATATTTGTGGCTTCAATTGGCTGATATGTGCTTGTCTGCTTTTTTTTGTTTCTTTGTGCCGTAATTTGCATATGACCGGAGATGCAAAGCCTATCACCTCATATGGGCCTCCAAACTTTGGTGCCAGCTTCGCTGCGAATCCTTCTGCAGCATTTGAAAGGTGGTGTTCTTTTGCCCATACCGTTGCTCCCATCACTGGTCTCCATTCTCTTCGTCTCAGATTGTAGTGGCGGGCCTGATCCTGTGCAGCCGTTTCCAGATTTCGACGTATCAATTCAAACAGCTCTTGCATTTGTTTTACCTTCGCTTCTGGTGGTATCGTTTGCTTCCCTGTGCCTATCGTGACATTATCGTATAGTGCACCCGGCATTCTTGGTTCACGCCCCTGTATTACATACGCAGGCGTGAATCCTGTTGCCTCTGATTGGCTTGTATTTACTGCTAGCGTTATTTCTGGCCAACTTTCATCCCAGTTGCGTTGATTTTCCCCCGTAAACTGAGCAATCATTGTTTTTACTGTTCTATTTGCTCTTTCGGTTGGATTTTCTTGTGGCGTGTACGGTGCTGTCAGTTGGTGTTGGCATCCCCATTCTTCTAACATTTTTTTGAATATCCTGCTAGTGAATTGAACTCCATTGTCCGTTATCACCATTTTTGGAGCTCCGAATCGAGATAGTATCCTCTCTCGAAAGGCCTTAACTAGACTTTCTGCCGTTGCCTTCCGCATCGGTATCAGTTCTGTCCATTTCGAAAACCTGTCAATGATTACTAGTAGCATCGAATTTCCGTGTTTCGATCTTGGCAACGGTCCTACAAAGTCAGCGCATACTGTAGCCCATGGTTCTTCCGGTATTTGTGTTAGCATCTTTCCCGCTGCCTGCTGTTGGCTGGGTTTATATTGTTGGCATATCGTACACTTTCCTACAAATGTCCTGATATCTCGTTGCATTCCTGGCCAGTAATATCTTGCTGCGGTCCTGGCAGTAGTTCGCCTGCTCCCTGTATGCCCTGCTGTTGTTGCCGTGTGGTTTTCGGCCATTACTTGATTACGTAGTGTTTTTGGCACACATAGTTTCCAAGCTACCACTTCTTCTTGGCCTGCTCTGTGCGGAATGTTCCTGTATACCTGACTATTTTCTATAATGTAATCCGGATATTTCTGTGGTTGTTGCTTTATTTTTCCCATTATGTCTTGGATCCACCCACACTCGTTGTTTGCTTGTCTTAATCTGGCACCATTATCTATTATTCTTTTGCACCCTTCCATTGGTTGCCTTGACAAAGCGTCTGCGACAATGTTTAATTTGCCCTTTCTGTATGCTATTTCGAAATCGTATTGTTGCAGTTCCAGTGCCCATCGGGCTATACGGCCCGTAGGGCTTTCTATGCTATTCAACCACTTCAACGCCATGTGATCTGTTACCACTTTAAATCGGTATCCTTCAAGGTATGGCTTTAGTTTGCGTATTGCCCATACTATCGCTAGGCATTCCTTTTCTGTTGCCGAATAGTTCTTTTCCGCTGGGTTTAACTCTCTTGACAGGTATGATAGCACTCTCTCGCCATCCTCAGTGTTTTGTACCAATATGGCTCCTAATCCCACGTTACTTGCATCCGTCTGGAGCACAAACATTTTTGTGAAGTCTGGACATGCCAATACTGGTCCACTCGTCAGCCTTTCCTTTACAGCATCGAATGCTGCCTGATGCTCCTCGCTCCAGTGCCACTTTGTTCTCTTCTTTAGTAGTTCGTTCAATGGGTGTGTTAGTGCTGCAAAACCTGGTACGAACCGTCTGTACCAAGATGCCACTCCTAAGTACTGGCGTAATTCCTTTGTGCACGTTGGTGGTTCTAATTGGGCTATTGCGGCCACCTTTTCTGGGTCCGTTGCAATACCGTTTTCTGTCACCAAGTGGCCTAGGAATTTTAGCTCTTTTCTAAAGAATTGACACTTCTCGGCATTAATTCTCAAGTTCGCTTCCTTCAATCTCCTGAACACTTCTTGTAGATGATTCATGTGTTCTTCGATTGTTTTGCTCACTATCACAATGTCATCTTGGTATGCGAATGCGTTTGGTATCATTTCTGGGCCAATGATTTGGTCCAGTGCGCGTTGGAAAGTTGCTGATGCTGAGTGTAAACCGAATGGCATTACTTTCCATTGGAATAACCCCTTCCCTGGGACTGTGAATGCCGTCATTGGTCTACTTTTCTCTTCTAACGGAATCTGCCAGTATCCGTCCTTCAGATCTAAGCTGCTTATGAATTTTGCTTCGCGTAGTTGATTCAAGATGTAATCGATGCGTGGCATTGGGTATGCATCTTTTATAGATTTTGCGTTAATCTGTCTAAAATCTACGCATAATCTCCATTTGCCTGTCTGTTTCTTTCTCACCATCACAATGGGTGAGCTATATGGGCTTTGCGATGGTTCTATGCATCCCATTGTCAACAGCTCGTCGACCTTTGCATTGATTTCTCCTTGTATTTTCGGGTTTTTCGGGTAATACCTTTGTTTTATTGGGATATCGTCCTTCATCGTTATGCGATGTATCCCCACCTTTGACAGTCCCTTAACTTTCCCTAATTCATTCAATTCCTGACTCAGAAAGCTTTGTATTTCTTGCTGGTCACTCTTCTGGGTGACCATGATGGATATTCTTTCTACGAGCCTGCCCTGTATTCGCCTTACTGTCGGTATTCGCACTTTGTGGCCACCACACGATATTTCTGTGTTCATAATCCGGAGGAAGTTCCACCCCAATATTAGCGCATCCATTCCTTCTGGCATGACCAGAAATGGCATGTGGATTTCCTTGTGTCCGAATCTCACGCATCCTGTCCATTGTTCTTCAATGTCTCGCACCTTTCCGTCTGCCATGTATACCTGTTTGTGTGTGTTCTCCCATTTTCCCTTATTCTTCACTGTTTCCAATATTTGCTTGCTGATGAAGCTACTCGTAGCTCCGGAGTCAATTGTCGCTTTCATCTGTATTCCTGCTACTTCGATAATCGCTGACAATTGATCCTCTTCTTCTACTAGTTGGCCTATTAGTGGTGAGGAGCTTGTTGGCTGGGTCCCTGCTCGCCCCTGATAGACTGGAACCGCCTTTCGTTTCCCGAATTCCAACAACATTCTTTCGTCCTTCTGCCCACTTTTCCACATTGCCAGCAGAAATTGAGTCTCTGATTGTTGCATTCCCTGGCCCAGTGTCCGGCTCCCCCGCATCTGCGGCACGCCTGATTCGGGTTCAAGACTTTTCCGTCTTGTACGTTCTTGTTTTCTTGGTTTGGTCTCGAATGATTCTCCATGCCGTTGTCCTGGCATCTTCGGCACTGTGTGACTGGTGGCCCGTGATTATTTCCTCCTCTGTGGTTTGATTGGTTGTTATGTGTTCTTTGAGCATTGCTTTCGCGATGGAACTCGAATCGCTCTTGTTCGAGCATCTCGTGTTCTTCTGCCAACTGCATCAGCTCATCTAGATCTCTGACCCTGTGCGGCCGAACGAATATTTTTAGATCTGGCGTGCAATTTTCCAATATGACCTCCAATTGTTCGTACTCTGGTATTTTTAGGGGTCTCATCAATGTTTGCATATCCACCATATAGTCCTTGAAGTACTCGTTTCTGTTTTGCTTGCGATTTTTCACTTGATCAGCCAATTTGTTGAAGAATCCTTTCGGCAAGAAATATTTCTTGAAGCCCTCAACAAATTCCTTCCATGTTCGCCACTGCTTATTGTTTGCGACGTACCATTTGAGTGCCCTATCTTTCAGTAGCTCTGGCATCGCTCTCGGGATCATGTCCAGTTCGATGCCATACATGTCTGCTGACCACTCGATCTGTTCTATGAACTCTAGTGGTCTGGAATTGCCGTCGAACCTGAATGTCCATTCCCTCACTTGTTTTGCCACCTTGGCGTATTCGGTGGTCTTGTTTGTTGTATGTGGTGCCGTTTTCTTGGGGTCTATTGTTTGTCTCCTTATGTCCCTCTTTGTCTCTGCGCTATCTAGGGCTCCTTCGCTTCCCCATCTTGGTGGTAAATATGGAGGGATTGCTAGTGTGGCGATGTTTATTTTCTGGAATTCCTCAGCCTCACTTTCGCATGTTTTTGATGTGCTTGCTATTGTTTTCATTTTTATATTTTTTGAGTACTTTGTTTCCAATCTATTTATTTCCTCCTTCCAGTCTGGGTCCTTTTCATTCCTTTCTATCCACTCGCCTAGCTGTCTCCTCATTTCCTCCACTGTGCCGTTTATCTCGATCCCGATCCTTTGGCCTGTCTGTATCAAATCCTCCTTCTTCATGTGGTAAATCCATCCTTTTCCCATTTTTGATCTTTTTATGATTTATAAACTGTATTTTTATTTCTAAATTTCACCAGTATAGCACGTTGGGCGCCAGTTGTAACGATCCTTTCTCGTCCTTCGGGATATTTATAATATCTCTTGGGCTAGGTTCGGCACAACAAAATTTATTTTGTGCCCCGGTGAAATCAGAACAGCTTTATTTATTGATTTGGGTATTATAATATGTTTATTTGCGATCGTTTATGGGCTTGATTGGTTATGACGAGTTTCTCTGCGGCATGTCTGGACTTGGACAGCGTTGGTGAGTCGTTTCGAATCCCTCGTCGTCCTTGCTTGTCTTCCCTTGACTGCGTATGGTACTTGTTATCCTTATTTAAGGATTTGTCGCTGTCGACATGAACTGTACAGGTTACTCGTAAGGCCTGTATAGTTCCTAGTTCCTTTTCTGCTCCTTGTGTTTCCTTGGTAAGTTCTTAAGGTTACTCGTAAGGCCTTAATGACTTGTTTGTTCCTTGTATTTTCCCTGGTAAGTTCTTAAGGTTACTCGTAAGGCCTTAATTACTTGTTACTTGATCATGCCTCGATGACTTGATGACTTGATGCTTTGATCTGATTCGTGCCGCCTTTATATAGGCAGCTCCTCTGGCCTCTGGCACTGGCTGGTGTAGTACCGCTATACAGCTGGTATTTTTCCATCGGCCTCCTACTTTCACCCACGCATCCACTTGTTGCTATGCGTGGTGAAAGTCCCGTAGTTCTTGGCGCATATGTGTCCACTTTCTTTGTGGCTGCGCGCCCATTCGTTTCCTTGTCCTTGTCTTTCTCCCTTGTATGCATTGGCTTCTATCACTTTCACTCCGTTGGCGTCGCCTTTCTATTGGCCGCCCATCGTATCCCGTTGACTTTCTCTGCTTTCTTTTCTCTGTCGGCGCTGCCGTCGCCCGTCGCTCTCTTTGATCCACTCGTCATACCCAATTTCGCCCATATTCCTTCCACATTATGCTTATACATACATATATTAGTTGTATTAACTTAAATTATTGCTTAATAATGATTAGCCTGATTAAATTGATACACGAAATCATTTAATTTCCCATACAATCCCCTTTCATACGTATATCGTATCTGTTAGATAGCGGGCTTCCCCATTGTTCATCCCCCCCCCTTCGGTTCGCATATTCCCCTATCCAATCCACAAACCATCATTGCTTCATACCAAGCATGCATGCCCCGCACCCGTCTCATGGGCTTGCTTGGCCCTCACTTTCATTTTCTCTCGCTCTTCAGATTTCGGCTGCTCGCAGTCTAACTGCTTTCATTCTCATGAGCGTGACGTAGGCAGATAGTGCGCTATTGGTCATCGATACTCTCCCTCACGCATAGTGTACGTGTGACATGCATTATTCAGCGCATTCTAACGCATGCATTCATATTTGCCTCTCTGTGCTCTTAATTTGCATAAGTAGGCCAATGCCCCCGTTTGTGTGCAATTATGCCATCAAACCGGGTTCCATCACTCTTATATCGTTGATTTCTTACATTCTGCCTCCCACGCAACTTCCCGCTTGTACGAAATTGCCAGCGGTCGCCTGTGATTCGATCGAGCCTTGCTTGATCGTACGTCATGAGTCCAACTTGGTTTGATCGTACGTCATAGGCTTGAATTGGTTCGATCGTACGTCATGAGTCCAACTTGGTTTGATCATACGTCATAGGCTCGAATTGGTTCGATCGTACGTCATAGGTTCGATCGAGCCATGTTAGACTTCGTTGTCCCTTGCATATGCGTGTATATTGGGTTTTTCGTATTATGCTTCCCACGCATCTTCCCGCTTGTACGAAATCGCCAGCGGTGACGTGTGGCTCGATCGACCCGGTTTGATCGTAAGCTATCGGTTCGATCGTAAGCCATCGGTTCGATCGACCAGTAGCCGGCTTGGTCGTATATCGTAACTTAGGTTTGTGTCTCGGCTGTATCTTGTGTTCGGTGCTTTATTTGTATCGTTGGATTGTGCCGCTGTTTGCTTGTTGTGTGGGATATTATAGTTAATTATAATGTTCCTCACAATGCTTGTGACGATCCTCATGGCAACATTGAAACTAGTGGCAATGCTGAAACTGGTGGCAACGCTGAAACTAGTGGCAACGATGGAGTGGTTGGCATCACGAAAGCAGCTAACAAAAGTGGCTACACTGCACTAATGAAAGTTGAATTCAACGTCTTAAAAGAAATATTACCTGAAAATGATGGGCAAACTAAATTTGACGAATGGTTCACAATTCTAAATACCATCAAGAACACTTTTGAGATAGACGATCAAAACTTACGCACACTCATATGCGTACGACTTAAAGGAAAAGCTAGTCAATGGCTTATGTCACGTGGCTCTCTTTTAATGGGTCCAATTGACGAAATATTGATGCAACTCAAAATGGTTTTCGGTAAAAAAGAAGTTTGCTGAGTATTACCACACCAAATCGGCATTGGCAAACAATTTGCGCATGGGCGACAACGAGTTGGTCCAGTATTTAATTGATGGAATTCCGGATACTCAATTGAAGAACCAAGCGAAACTCCAGCGCTTCAAGATACCTGATGAAATGTTGGAAATGTTAAAATTCACAAAAGCAAATAGTAATAAGGAAATTTTTATTCCCATAGAGTGCCTTATAGATTCCGGAAGTAAAGTCTCATTCGTAAAAAAATCAACGTTACCACAAAATGTAGAAATTCAAAGAGAAAACATAAACCAAAATTACTTTGGAATTAATGGAAGTAAATTGAATACAATTGGAAAAATATATTCTGTTATAAAAAATAAAAGTAAAAATATTGTATTAGAAACTTTGATTGTAACTGATGAAACTACAAGGCACCCAATGGTTCTCGGCAGAGATTTTCTTAAACAACGCAATTTCAAACTTGTCAAAATTGATGAAAAGGAAGAAATTTTTACTGCAAAAAAGGATAAAAATGTAATTGAATGGAAAATGAATTATCAAAACGAAAAAGATACGAAAAATGTAACGAATAATCAAAATGCAAAAATTTCGGAAAATGTAGAGAATTATCTGAATGAAAACCAGAGGGCCGGGGTTAACTTCGACCACGTCGAAGTTTGTATACCCTTGCAACTGTTTTGGTAATTCTCTCCCTACCCATAGCCATCAAAGTGTAAAAACGTTTTATCCAAAAAGTGTAATGTCTGCTAAAGAACGGCCTTCAATCTTAGCATAGGATATAACGAACTTTTTGATGAAAGTCACTGTTTTCCACCGATCGTTCCTATGGGAGCTATATGATATAGTCACCCGATATTGATCATATCTGGCACAATTATTAATAATAACACAAAACTGACAAATACCAACTTTTATGACAATAGCTATAAAATTAATGAAGTTATTGAGAAAGTCACTGTTCGTGACTTTGCCGTTTGTATGGGAGCTATATGATATAGTCTCCCGATCTTGATCAAATTTGGCACAATTATTAATAAGAACACAAAACTGACAAATACCAACTTTTATGACAATTGCTGATAAAATAACGAAGTTATTGAGAAAAGTCACTGTTCGTGACTTTGACGTTTGTATGGGAGCTATATGATATAGTGGTCCGATCCGGCTGAATCCGAGATATACAACGCCTGCAGTATATACAAGCCTACGTGCAAAAGATCTTCAGATCTTTAGCTCTTACGGTCTCGGAGGAGTTCGCGTTGATCCAGACGGACGGACGGACGGTGGGACATGGCTATTTGATGAAAATGATGAGAAATGAAAAAGACGAGAAAAATGTAAAGAACTATCTAAATGGAAAAGCTGCGAAAAATGTAGAGAATTATCAAAATGAAAAAGTTTTGAAAAATTATCTGTATAGAAAAGATGCGAAAAAGGTAAAGAATTATCTAAATGTAAAAACTGAGAAAGATGTATATAATTATGTAAATAGAACAGATACAGAAAAAGAAGGGAATGGAAAAGGTGCGAAATTAGAACAGAATAATAACAATGTTGCAATGGAAGAGTTCGACAGGCAAATGCCTAACATCAATGTAGTAGAAGATAGTAAAGTAACCTATAAAATAGGTAGTGAAATCAATAGAAATGTAATGTTGACATTCGAAAAATTTTTTTGAAAAGCTTTATGTAGCACCGCAAAGACCAGTGGAACCCAAGGAAAAGGGTGAAATGAGAATCATAGTTGAAAAAGAAAAACCATTTAGATGGACACCACGTAGATTATCATATGCAGAAAAAACGCAAGTGGAAAAGATTTTAGAAGAAAATTTAGCAAAAGGATATATAAGACCAAGTGAGTCAGAATTTGTTTCGCCTATTGTATTGGTACCTAAAAAGACAGGAGAAATCAGGATGTGTGTCGACTACCGTCGATTAAACAAAATAACATGCAAAGACCCGATCCCATTAATAGATGATTTGTTAGAACGATTAGTAAATAAGAAGATTTTTTCCAAATTGGATCTCAAAGATGCATTCAACCATGTGGTAACGGATGAAGAATCAATCAAATTTACGTCATTTACAACGCCAATAGGACAGTTTGAATATCTTAGAATGCCGTATGGCTTGACAAACGCATCTCGCAGTTTTCAAAGATATATTAACAAAATATTTTCTGACATGATACGCACAGGAAAAGTCGTAATATATTTAGATGACATAATGATCGCAACTGAAGACATAGAAGAGCATTTTTCAATTTTACAAAAATTCTTCAAATGAGTAGTAGATAACAAATTGGAACTGAGAGTAGATAAATGTGAATTTTTGAAGTCAATAGATTATCTGGGATATACTGTCACGGGAATAGGCATACAAGCCAGTAAGGCAGGTGATGAAGCAATAAAATGTTATCCGATTCCAACAAAAGTTCATGAAGTCCAGAGTTTCTTAGGACTTTGTTCATATTTTAGAAGATATGTCAAAGATTTTTCAATAAAGGCAAAGCCTCTATATGATCTGTTAAAAAAGGACAAAGAATTTAAGTTTGAAAAAGAGGAAAAGTGTTTTATTTTTCAAGACGAACTAGTGAGGTAGAGTCCAGATATCATAGCTTTGAATTGGAAACATTAGCAATCATATATGCATTAAAACGCTTTAGAGTCGATTTACAAGGACTACAATTTAAAATAGTAACGGACTGCAATTCACTTACGCTAACATTGAACAAGAGAGAATTAAATCTACGTATCGCAAAGTGGGCATTAGAATTGCAGAACTACAATAATAATCTAGAACATAGGGCTGGAAAAAGAATGCAGCACGTTGATGCCTTGAGTCGTAACAACAACATCCTTACGATAGAAGCGAATACATTTGAAGCAAATTTAATCATATGTCAGGGAAAAGACGAAAACATTAAAAAGATAAAGGAAATGTTAATGGAACAAGAAAATGAATTTTATGAAATACGAAATGGTGTCAAATATAAGAAAAAAGAGGGTAGAATTATGTTTTTAGTACCAGGATCAATGGAAGAAAATGTAATATTTAAGTATCATGATGAAATGGGGCATGTAGGAGTAGACAAAGTAGTTGACTTGATAGGTAAAAATGATTGGTTTCCTAGAAGGAAAATGGTTTCATGAGAAAGAAAATTGATAAGCATATAAAAAATTGTCTCAAATGCATAGCGTTTTCAAATAAATCAGGAAAAACAGAAGGATTTATTCACTCCATACCTAAAGGAGATAACCCATTTGAATATTTGCATATAGATCACTATGGACCAATACATAGTAAAGATAGCAAAATGAATCATATATTAGTCGTAATAGATGCATGCACTAAATTTGTGCGGTTACTTGCTACAAAGACGACGAAATCAGTAGGAGCAATCGAAACACTGAAAGAATACTTCAAAGTATATAGTAGACCCAAGAATATAATATCAGATAGAGGCAGTTACTTCACTTCAAAGGAGTTCAATGATTTTACTAAGGAATGTAATGTTAATCATATAAAAGTAGCGACAGCATCACCACAGGCTAATGGACAATTTGAGAGAGTCAATAGAGACCTAGGACCCATGATTGCGAATGACAATGAAAATAACAAGCAATGGCATAAAGTATTAGATAAGGTAGAGTTCACAATGAATAACACAAGTGTAATGCTATTTGGTATAAGACAAAGAGTAGTATGATACACAGTTTAAAGGAAAATGTAATAAAAGAGAGCCAAGTTAAAGAAAATCGGAACTTAACAGAAATAAGGGAAGTCGCAGCTATCAGGCAACAAAAAGCACAAGAGTATAATAAGCAATATGTAGACTCCAAACGACAGAAACCAATGCTTTTCAATGTGGGAGATTACGTAGTAGTCAGAAACTTTAACTCAAAACAAGGTGTGTCGAGTAAATTAATTTCAAAATTTAAAGGTCCATATGTAGTTTCAAAAGTTCTTGAAAATTATCGATATTTTATAAAAGATGTGAAGAATTTTCAGCATTCTCAAATTCCGTATTCGGGTATATGGGCAATACAGAATATGAAACCGTGGCTTACAGAAAGACATAATAAAAACATAGAATTAAATGAATTAAAGAAAAACTTTCAAATTTTCAAGATATAAACCTGCTCTCTCTTGCCGTTGTAGAAAGTATTATAAAACTAGTTAAATGTTTGTAACGAATAAAAGGAGACGATTTCACCTTTGATCAGCATAAAATACAATCAATAATAGCTAATATAAGCGGATCTGCTTAAACTGAAATACCAAATGAGCAGAGCAAAGTAAGCACATCTTGCACATGCATTTGCACTCTCCCTATCGGTGGCTCGGTGGAGACCTATTAAATCTACAGCTCTGTTGGTCTCGAGATCACACCACCACGTAAGTGGCTTTACCCCCATGAACACGATCGTTGTTTATGTTATTTCTCCCAGCCCTAAAGAAAAAATTGTTCCTAAATTTTAGAGGTAATGCATAAATAATTACACATATGGACTTACCACTTATCACCCTTCTCCTCGCATAAACGAAGAATGGCAAACATTGTCCTAAGTTTATTGCTTGGCATAATTGTTTCCAAATCCATTTTTGAAAGATACTGCCTCCACCAATCATTAGTTACCGATATGACACCCGTTTGTCGGTCATAAATATCATCTGGTTGGTCTTCATCTGTGTGGGGACATGCAACTTTCCTTGCATCTTTTTTAATTTTTTGCTATAATATAAATAAGAAATTTTCAAAATTAAAGAATGCGAAAATTTTACCGTTTAACTTACAATGTTTGCATTCTTCCAAGCGTCCTCTAAGACTTTGGGATGTGTCCAAATCTGTTAAAAATTATCATACTTCATTAAACCAATATATGTGTTATTAAAATGGGATTAGACATAAAAAAAACAAATGCGTTAATGGTTATAGCTTGAGCCACCCACATAAAGTAGAAAATAAAGATATAAATAATATGGGACTGTCTTTCTTATACATGTTGTTAATTGACATTTGAAGTATCATTGGTAAAATATTAAATTCTATATATAAATTATATTAAAGTAATTTAATATTCCTTTTTATTTATTTGTTGCAAGCCACAGCCAGAGTCGTAATTATAACTAACTTATCTTGTAGTAGCCCTCTTTATTAATAATAATAATTTTTAATTGCATTTCGAAATGAAGTAAGTAAGTCGTCTCGCCGACTTAGGTATACCATACACCAGTAAAACAAATATTTCAAATTTCTAATAACAAATGCATTTGCCTATTTTAAAAAAATTCTGTTCACATGCTTTTTACAAGCATATCTTAGTATCTCACTCACTCATGCAAATGAGCACCCTAGCGCCCCACCCGGCAACGGCCAACTCCGGCCTTATGGAAAAACGTTTATATGCATAACTTGGCTATTTTTTGTCCGATTTTGATCAAATTTGGTATTTTGCTGGGTATTAGTAGCAAATTCAAGTGTGCCAAATTTGATTCCACAAGGTAAAAAATTACGAGAGATAATCGAGTTTTTCAAATTTCGGGGCGGAAAAGAGCGTGGCCCCAAAATGAGCGCATTTACTAAGCAAATATACATACCAAATATGGTCTCTCTAGCTGCAATAGTTTTTGAGAAAAACGTTTTTTTTGAATTGCAGGGGCGGAAAGGGGCGTGGCAAAAATTTGAAACAAACTTGATCACTCTATACGAGCCTACATTCCAAATTTGGTGACTCTATCACTTATAGTCTCCGAGATCTAGGCGTTCATACGGACGGACGGACGGACAGACGGACAGACGGACGGACAGACGGACATGGCTAGATCGACTCGGCTGTTGATACTGATCAAGAATATATATACTTTATGGGGTCGGAAAAGCTTCCTTCTGCCTGTTACATACATTTTGGCGACTTTAATATACCATTTCACCCTATGGGTGTATGGTATAAAAATAGTTTTTTTCTTTGTTTGCAAGAATAAACGACACCTTTTGCGTACTACGCATATGTCTTCACGTGGTCCGTTTCTTGTTCTCATTTCGCACAGCGAACAAAAAGCGTAAGCAAAGAAGAGAGCATGGAAAAGATCCGTTAGAATTCGTTCGCATGCATTGCGTTCGCTTAGAAACAGAATTTTTGGTACAGGCTTTTTCCTTTAATTTGATACTTGATTAAACGCGAATATTAATATTCACCTAAACATATATGTATGTATATACATATAAAGTAAAATACGTGCATATTACGTCATCATTAAAAAAGTAAAGTGACTGCACAAGGCAGTAATATACATATTTGGATAAAGTGAATAAAAATATTAATAAGGTGATAACATTAAATTTAATGAAAATATTAGAATTTAAACCCAGTTATATTTCTGTTAAAATTGATATTTCGGTCGCGTGTCGTCGACCAAGCGACTTTTGGCTTTCAAGCAGCCTTGGATTTTTCTTTTTCTTTGGGATAATTTGTTTATTGTACCCCAGCAATCGCTGATATTTTCTTCGTTGGCACAAAAAGAGACCTCTTTCAATAACCAAGACACCAACGAGCCTCGGATTTACTTTATCAACCCTTCCATTTCATTAATAATCATCGCCATGGACCAGGCTTAAATAGTCTGGTAATGAAATGACGGAATTCCCCGGCTAATACCAACATTATATACCCAATTTGAGCGGGGTCTACTACTTTTCGACATTTTTCTTTGCATGCCTATGCATACTTAGTAGTAATTTTGCAACCTTTTCTTGTTTCATCTGTACGCAAAGTATGGCGTAGCAGCACTTTGGAAGGATACTACATTTTTTGTTGCACAACGGCAACACTGTTTCATACTTCTTTTTTTTTCTCTTTTTTTATTCAAAAAGAAATTTAAATGAAATATTAGTTTAAGTAACGTAACGAAAATTTAGATATTATCATTTAAATTAAGTCCATATTCGGTTAAGTAAAATCAGGTTTCCTTAGTAGGAAACCTAATTGGTATGTAATGCGTTGAGATTGGCTTTGATGCATTTCATTTTTCTAATAACTAAATTATACAGCAAGTCCCTGCAGCATCGATGGGCCCAGAGATCGCACGTTGGATAAATCGTGAGTTAACACACACATGTATTTATACTATAAATATTTGTTTCATTGCCAATTGGCACACGCGGCCACATAACCCAACTCTCTTTTGAATTACTATGAATTTTTGAATCTATATTTGTTCTAATTATCGTATTTAAATTTATTTTGCTATATCTTTTTGTGTATCTTTATTTTGTAATATCTTAAAAATGAAGTCATGAAAACCTTTGGTTGGAATTAAACTCATAACTCGAAATTTCGTCATGTTTGCGTAAACTAATTCTTTAAGGAATCCGTCGCCTGAATCCATGACTATGCTGCCGTTTCAAATAAATTAAACCCAATAGTTTGCCAAGGTAGGGTGGGTACAGAAAGGGTTAGCGAGCAACACCTTTAGCTAATCCGCAGAGAAGTCGTCCGCACAATTGATAGTATCACCATCTGCTTCAACATTTTGCTTTTTACATCCTTTTAGCTTCTGATAGTGCAATTATATTTTTTTCTGTATCATCCGTGCGTATGCCTAGAGTAGGTAAGAACCCCCCCTCATCCGACGAGCTAAGCAAGAGCAACGCTAGAAGTGCACGACCCCGATCTTCAGCATACACCTGTGTTATCGTTAGCAAAGTAGAAAAATTAGGCAGCTATCCACTACACGTGCACATGTAGATTACTTATTATCTTTATCAAATAAACTACCCAAGAACCATAAGCATGTGGCATTCACATTGATTTGTGACTCGGCTGACACTATAAGTTTCTTTCTGAGTACATCATATTTGTTGACAAACATTTTTAGATTGATGGTAAATTTGTCGCTAAATGTCACCAGGTATGTTCCATTCACCCTTTTTTTATTGCCTTCGTCTATGATGTCCATGGTGTCGTCGTTAATGATAATCATTCCTTCGTCCACAACGATTTAAGGTTCAAGATGGCCTGGTCGGGACCACCAATGGGCTTGAGTTCCGGTCTAGTTGTCGTGTGCAGCCATTTGTGGGCGATCTTTTGCAGAATGTTGTGGTTACCACCATTTGGCAACCCTCGACTGAGAATAGCTCCGTACCACAATCAGCAACTAAGTTTCTGTTATTGAAATCTAAAACCAGAGGGCCGGGGTTAACTTCGACCACGTCGAAGTTTGTATACCCTTGCAACTGGTTTGGTAATTCTTTCCTTACCCATAGCCATCAAAGTGTAAAAACGTTTTATCCAAAAAGTCTAATGTCTGCGAAAGAACGGCCTTCAATCTTAGCATAGGATATGACGAACTTTTTGATGAAAGTCACTGTTTTCCGATCGTTTCTATGGGAGCTATATCCTATAGTTACCCGATCTTTACCAAATTTGGCATAGTCATTAGCAGGTATATTTAACTATCAAAGTTATTGACAAAAGTTACTGTTTTCGACCGATCGTTCCTATGGGAGGTATATGATATAGTTACCCGATCAAATTTGGCACAGTTGTTTATATTAAATTTCATGACGATAGCTCAGAAAATAGCGCAGTTATTCAGAAAAGTCACTGTTCGTGACTTTGAAGTTTGTATGGGAGCTATATGATATAGTGGTCCGATCCGGCTGAATCTGAAATATACAAACCCTGCAGTATATACAAGCCTACATTTCAGCTCTGTAGGTTTGACGCTCTAGGAGGAGTTCGCATCGATCCAGACGGACGAACAGACGGACGGACGGACGGACGGGCGGACATGGCTATTTGAACTCGTCTCGTCGTGCTGATCAAGAATATATATACTTTATATGGTCGGAGATGATTCCTTCTATGTGTTGCACACTTCTGACCAAAATTAATATACCCTTTTTGCAATGGTATAATGATGTTATCCCGTTCTACCACGTAAAGGGTGACAGACAGATTCTGGGTGAGGATATTTGATTAAAAAGTACAAAATGTTAAAATTTTGAAAAACCTTAATACTACATACATTTAATAAATCTGATACACTAATACTAGTGAGATTTTTGTTTGTCATTTTATTGACTTCCAAGACATCGAAGATTATTGGGTTCAATAAACTCGCTTTTGCTAAGGTTGTGGTGAGAATTAAATTTTTGAGGTCTGAAATGACCATTCTGTTTATATTATTATAAGTATTAGAATAAAGCCCGTTCTGTAATTTTGGATATTACAAAATATTCTTTTTACTGTAATAGTTGTAAAAGTGTGCAAACCTAATTCTATAAAAACAATTTTCAAGAGTTTTATTTTAGGTTGTCCTTATGGACCTCCCTTCCCTTTATGAAAACTTAAGTTTCAAGGTCTGCATCGACAATTGCTTCTTTGTACAAAGGAGTGAGTTTGTTACCAAGGCGTTTGTTTGATTTCATCAAAACCTTGTTACCGCGCTGGTATGTTTTGTCTACTCGTTATCTATTTTCCTGCTCTATCTGTTTAATTTGAGCGTCTTTTATTTTTTTGGCTATTTGCAATCCCTCTTCTACCGTAGATTCATAAACTGACTCAATTGGCTTTTTGTTCGAGCGGAGTGGATTGACCTGTTATACTTTGCCGTTGCTAGTAGTATGACATCGACAGTGTCGCTAGCTTGGACTGTGATTTTCTTGCACCGTGCGATCTCTAGCAACGTGCTGTGGAATCTTTCCACTTGACCATTTGACGCGCTGTGGTGGGGCATTGAGAATTTGTATTTCAAACTCTTTATTGTTTCAGAATTGATCGACCTTTCATTATCGCAATATATTGTCTTAACATAACAATAAGTAATTGACTAACTGCAGAATGGCAGGCTTTACGTCAACTATGGCTCTTGATGCTATAGGTTGGACTATTGCAAATTTAGAAAATTTACCTATGCAAGTCAGAATGAATCTTTTATCTGTGGAGAAAACGTCGATGTGTAAAATTTCTCCTGTGTAAGCCGGTAATGGTGTTGCACCCAGCTTATGTTTTTTTGGATGCCTGTCATATTTTGCATCAGAGCAGACCTTGCAGTTAGCTGCAATTTCTGTTGTCAATTTTCCCATGTTTGGGAAAAAATAGTCTTGAAAAATTTGTTTCATGTTTTCCTGGGCTGCACGGTGCGCCCTGTTGTGTTCGGTCACTACAATATCTGTTTGTTCCGCTTTGTCTGGTATGTCTGTGACGATGTGTTTGCAATCCCAGAATTTTGTTACTGGATATAATTCAAACAATTTGTGCAGTTCGCAATGTATTGCATTTACCACTTCAGAATTTACTACCTCTTGTAGCGTCATTAAAAGTGAATCAGAGTTTGGTGTTCGTATTATGTGTCCTCGGAACTTGGCTTCTTCAATCACGATTTGATTTCGAAAACAGTTTAAGGGCTTATCGGATACATCAATACTGTAATTCAGAGTTTCTACGATATGGCAGGTTGCCCTAGCGTTAATGTACTGCACTGTCATTTGCACTATTTTCAACACCTCCTCTGTTGTTGGCACTTTGTATGTTTCTTTCACTTGCTCACTTTTGCTTTGTATAACCTTTAGTAATTCTTCGTCACTACTATCACTATTTTTCCGATTATCCCTCCATATGAACAGACGGGAACAAATATTTCGTTTAATAGTGTAAATTGTTTTTGTAATGGTTGATGCAAAATTTAGTTTTGGAATCAAAAAAAAAGAAAAATCTACCTCAACGTTTTAGTTAAATAACCACCTCTAATGCCAAGCGATTTATTGAGTTTTTGACAATCCAAGATTAATTTATTTAATCAACAAAAATCTCACTTACATTTTCATTTTTCTGTTGATGATTTTTCTAAGCCCTTTTGTTTCTGAATTGTGGCAGACGGTATTTGGGGTTTTTTTTCCTTATTAGTTGTGGCTGCTTCTCGTCTTACAATTAGTTTCTTTGCCGCTTCCGTCAACAGTCTAGTGACGTGACTTTCTTGTTATTTTTTGAATCGATTTTTGAATTTGTATTTTTTTTTTGTAGTAGTAATCTTTTGTACTACACAGTTTAACTCAGTGACATATTTGGGTTTATTAAAGTTAATAATAAAGGATATTATTTCACTTAGAAGTGTGTTTTTTATTTTAAGGGGGGGTATAGTATTAAAATTTTTTTTTTTCAATTTTTTTTTATTTTTTTTTCTGAATGCACGACATCTCAAGAACAGTGTGTTAAAATTTTAGATCGATCCGAGTGAAACTTCTGAAGTTATGGGCAGTTGAAGTCAGGTCGGCCGACCGCGTTTATATTAGATTTTTGAGTGTCCAAAACTTTTAAACGCTCTCCTGAAAAGTTGCCATTTTTAAAGTCGGTGTACACGATCCTGCAAAATCTACTGGACAAATCGTTTTGAAATTTTACACAGTACTTCTTCACTAAATTCTTCAGGTAACGCTGTCGAGTTTTTTTTTTTTTTTTTTAATTTATCATTTTTACAACAACAACTTTCAAGTGCCTTTAAAAATCGAAAAGAAAATTGAAAAATAAAAACTCGACAGCGTTACCTGGGGAATTTTGTCCTTTAACTAATGCAATTTGATTTTTTCATTTCCGATGATTCTGTGACGAGTTACGATGTACACCGCAAACCACTTCTTTTTCGAGGTCCCGCCGAATATTGCCTATATCTCACTCAATTTTCAATATTTTTGAATGAGAATTTTCACACATATTGTTTAAATGTTGTATTATCACACGGGCGAACAAAAATTGAACTGAGACTATCCGTATCGTCAATAAAAATTCGTAAAAAATGACCGATTTTGCTCCGAATTAACTATACCCCCCCCTTAATTTTTTGTAGTAATAATTTATACCACATAGTTTACAACTTTTGGGTTTTTATTTCAATTCTATTTTTTATTTAGAATAGTTTTTTAAAACGGTGGGCATTTTTTGATTAAGTTGGGCGCCAATTATATTAAAGTGATTTAAGATTCGTTTTTATTTATTTGTTGCAAGCCACAGTTTTGTGCGCTTAGAGTCGTAAGTATAACTAACTTATCTTTATCTAATAAACTACTCAAGAACCATAAGCATTGGCCTGCAGAATGCCGACTCAGCGCCTCGTGCCGCTAGCAGCGGTCAACGTCTTGCGGGCCGGCTCATGTTACCCAGACCGTGGGATCGCTGGGACATGTTAACTTATATATTGCAGCAGGAGAGACGGTCACACTCGCTCTCTTGCTACTCCTCAATCCCGGTATGTTTAATCACTCTCTGAGAGAGAGGTAAGTTTAGCGCGTCTGACGTGTGAGTCAGTTGTTGCTCAGCGTTGAGGAGAGTAGGACAGATATCAAGAGAACATTAATAATAACTATGTATAATAAATAATAATAATTGATTACAGTTAAGAAATAAAATACACCACTATTACTCTAAAGCAACTAAAACCCGAATCTCCTAAATATTCTGACATCGGTTGATTCATTTACCGCCTACAATATCAGAAGTGGTGAACTTTATTGCAATGGACATCATCATTGAGGCTCACAATTTGCCAACTCTGAAGAAGTGGCTGGAGCTGTTGGACTTGCCTACTACAGGGTCAAAGGCCGAGCTTGTGTCGCGCTTAAACGATATTCCAGTAGATCGACGAGGAGCTTATTCCATATCTATTGGAACTGAGACGGTTGAAGAAATTACAGAAGACGAAAGTGACAGTCAACTGTCAGAGATCACAAATGAGAAAGGGGGAGACAACAACACAGATGTCTTGCTGACAAAATTGTGCGATTTGCTGCGACCAAAATTGTCCGACATAATGGCGCCTCAACGACAGACAGAAAACGAAAAGCACTATTCAGTGCCGACGAGCAACGATTGTTTCGCGGGGCACGACTGCGGCGGGGAAAACGAAGGCAGCGAAAACGAAACGGCAGCAGAACCAATAGGCGCGCAGAACCAGCGTCGTGAACCAGTGTTGGTAAACCAACGCTCGAAGGAAAGGTTGGAAAGCGGATTTTCGTCGGCTGCAATATTCCAATTAGCAAGGAAGTGTTGTCGGAATTAAATGCGAACTTGTGTGGAAAGAAATGGGTCACGCTAGTGCCAATGGTGCGCGCATTATGGAACCCGTGGGCAGCATTTGAGAGCGGCTTGTCGAGTCGTTCGGGAAAACTTTGTCTCAAGTAGATGCCACGCGCCTATTCGAGACTCGTATTTGGAGCGCCAATGAGTAGTTCGTCAGCTACATCGATGAGAAGGCCTGGCTGTCAGACGCTATCTGCATCAGTGAAGAGGAACGAGTAGACAAAGCCATTGAAGGGATTCCTGTGGAGAGTCTCCGCATCCAAGTACATTGCAGATTTACGCCGTGCATTTTCAGGCATTCAGCTACTAGTACAGCAAGCAGCAAGAGAAACTACAAAGGTGACTGCTACTGTCCTGCTTCGGATGCGGTGCCTTGGATCACTATTTGGCTAAGTATCCACTTAATAAAGAGAAGCTAAAGGGTTCGACGTCGTAAGATATAATAAGATATATTTTAAAATTTTAACTAATCCTTACTTAATTACAGCATGCTTCATAAGCAGTGATGCTTCACTTATTAAAATCTCGTGTCTACCAGAAAAAATACATTTAATTTCACTTAATCATAAATATTACGGATTAAATAAGAGTCATATGGAAAAGTCAAGTATTTTGTTCTCAAAAATTCAATAAATTTTGGAAAGAGATTTTATAAAAGCATGTAATATTAAGATAGACTTAAATGCCTTGAAAATGGTTACACTTGAATTGAGAGAAGGCGAAAATTAACTTGGAGAGAAGTCGGAGTTTGAGTCTTTGTCATTGCAGAGATGCAATACAGATTTGCAAATAGCTAGTAATGTAAATGTTGAGAGAACATTTGATGAAATAGTTAAAGAAAAAAGTTATAAGAATAGGAGAATCTCGAAGGAATGTACTCCCGAAGGTGAGGAAGAGAAAATTGTTAGCGAAATAGTTAAGGAAAATTAGCGAAATTGGAATTGGAAATTGAAGGATAACGAAATAGTTAAAGAAAATTATAGCGAAATTGTTAGCGAAATGGTGAAGGAGTGTGATAGCAAGATTGTTAGTGAAATAGAGAATGAAGGTAGAAGCAAAATGGTTATGGAAGGTAGGAATGAAACTGTTATTGAGTTAGTCAATGAAAAAGTTAGATCTTATACGAAATGTGCAGAGAGAAAAGAAATTGATCATGTCCAATCTCTAAGCGAAGTAGAGTTTGAATTATAAAATATCTAGTGTTTCAACACTGGAGTTGATTGCAAAATAGGTGAAAGATTAGATTTTAAAGTTCGCAAAAAGTTTGAGCAATTGTTTGAGAGTGCATATTTGGCAGCAGAAAGTCCTGAATTGCCTGATGTAAAATGTGAAAAGAAGCTCAACTTGGAGGTGTCGAAGGCATTTAGTTGTGCGCCTAGAAGATTGTTATATTCTGAGAAAGGGAAATTGCATGCGATGCTAGACGGGTACTTGGAGAAGAAGATCATTGCCCTAGTGATTCGGAGAATGCCTAAGAAAGCTGACGAGTTAAGGATGTGCATTGAAATTAGGAGATAGAGCATAGTTTGAATTAAAGATAACTACCCTATACCTCTGATAGACGATTTATTAGACAAGCTTGGAGACAACCGATTTTTTTTATTTTCACGTGTTTATGTAGAAAAACTCTGGACAGTTTGAGTTCCTCAGAATACCAATGGGTCTCAAAAACTCCTCATCAGTGTTTCAAAGATTTGTGAACAAAATTTGTACAGATATCTAATCATATCTTGTAAAGTAATGGTGTATCAAGACGATATCATGGTAGCCGGTAGAACGAAGAGCACCTGGATACACTGGAAGAACTTTTATAAGGATAATCAGAAACAAGCTGGAATTTCGTATAGATAAGTCTGAGTTCTTTCAGTCAAGCATTAAATACTTGGGATTTCTCATATCCGAAGAGGGCATTAGAGCCGATGATAAGGGCGTACAGGCGGTCCCATACCAACAAACGTTCATACAGTAAGAAGTTTCTTGGGCTTGGCTTTTTATTTTCGTCATTTTAAAACTTTTCATTAATTGCGAAAACACTCTATGACCTATTGAAGAAAGATATGGTGTTTAAATTTGGAAAGGAAAAACTGAATTGTTTTTCGTTGCTCAAAAATAAATAAGTAGAAGCGCCGGTGTTGGCAATATATAGCCACAAGGAGGAAGTAGAGCTGCATTGTGATGCGAGCGCGTTAGGCTTTGGGGCAATGTTAATGCAAAGGAGAGAAGACAAAAAACTGCACCCTGTTTTTATACCCTTGCAAAAAGGGTATATTAATTTTGGTCAGAAGTGGTCAGACCATATAAAGTATATATATTCTTGATCAGCACGACGAGACGATTTCAAATAGCCATGTCCGTCCGTCCGTCCGTACGTTCGTCCGTCCGTCCCACATTGGGCGCAAATGCCGATTTACCGGCATAAAGTCTAAAATTATTTTGTTGTATTTTCTACTATTTTTTGTTAAATCCATTAGAGAAATGCCTAACCATTATAAAACCGTTTTTAAAAATATTTTTTTTTGCATCCCAGGGTTTCTGGCAGCTCTGTAAAGTCAGCTGATGCTTTGCTAAGTTGTGTGCGCCAAAAAATTGCTTAACACGTTTGCAAAGTTTGATAGATTTTCGTTCACGAATTATTTGCAATAACTGTGGTTTTAATTATGCAAAATACTAATCAAGGTATGTAGAATGTAGATTTAAGTGCCAAAACTGTGTTCGTTGTTGTATTGTTTTGTATTTAGCAGATTTAATAAATCATGTTTATAATCGAACCTAACCTGAAAATAGTTGTTTTTTGTGGAGCAGAACTAATAAGATTATGGCGGATTACGTAAAGTGTTAATGTGGTAGTATGTGTTATTGTATTTTAATTTCAATTAAGTTAACAACTTGAGCGCATACTTGCGCAAATTCATAATATTTCACTAGATCTCGATATCCGACGAGGCGATTTGCTGGAAGTGTGGCTGGGAAAAAGACGAAGTGCTAGCGCCACTTTTGATTGGCTGTGCGGAAAAATAAATAAACAGTGTTTGTCTAAAAGCTCGGAAGTTGAAATTAAAACGAAAATATAAAATTTCGCTTCCCATATCAAACAGCTGCTAGCCATAAGTAACAGACATGTTAAACGCTTTAAAAAGGAAAATGCAAGCTGGCTGGCGACTGAAATATCATTTTTCACAAAAGAAAATAATTGCACAAAAAAGACTGGACGTCCTATTGCAGCTTATGAAGAAGGAGGATCTAGATTGAAAAGAAAATTGCCTTCAAAGCTTTCTAAAGAAAATTCAAAAAAACGCCTAATGCATGCTGCCGCTATGTCAGCAGAGAAGTCGGGAGATAAGGAAACATCAAAAATATTAAAAGGAAAATTAAAACCAAAAGGTTTTACATCTGAAGATCTTTCACCAGTATTGCTCTCAGCAGCTGAGGCATTATCATTTATTATTGAGAATTCCTTCTCTAAGCAACAATATATTAACATTAGAACAATGGGAATAAAAAAGAATTGCAACATTTATCCAAGCTATGAAAAGGTAAAAGAAGCTAAAAAAAAAAAGAGCAGGCCTCTTGAAGTAAATGTATCTGAAACTGTTGCTGAAGTGCCGCTGCAGAACTTATTAGATCATACTGCTTCAAGAATAATTTTACATCAGAAGCCAGTCTTTGAGCAATTTACTAATGTATCTAAAATAAGGCTATTCGTAAGCCATGGCTTTGATGGTTCAACCGGACAAAGTGTATATAAGCAACGATTTAATGAACAGGAACCTAAAAGCCTCGACCAGTCTTTGTTTGTCACGACAATAATCCCTCTTCAAGTGATTGATCAAATTGGACGAATTATCTGGAGAAACCCTAAGCCACAGTCCATTAAGTATTGCAGGCCATTAAAGATCGAATTCATTAAGGAAAGTCGGGAGCATATTTTATATTCGAAAAGTCTCATAAATATGCAAATAAAAAACTTGAAATCATTTTTATACGAGGAAGGACAAATTAAGGTAGCTTACGAGTTGCACATGACTCTTATAGATGGCAAAGTTTTGAATATATAACCGGAGCAAAATCAACCCAATCGTGTCCTATTTGCGGTACTAGTCCGAAAGATTTCTTGAATGTTACCGATAATAACAGCGAAGTTTTTAAGCCGAAACCAAATACTTTGCAGTTCGGAGTTAGTCCTCTACACGCATGGATTCGCTTATTAGAGTTCATATTGAACATTTCGTACAGAATTGGTGTTCAGAAATGGCGAGTCTGCAATACTTTAGACAAAAACGCAATGCTCATACGGAAAAAGCAAATAGAGGAGAAGCTCTGGACAGAAATGGGACTACATGTGAACAAGCCAAGCCCGAACGGTTCTGGAAATTCCAATGATGGCAACACGGCGCGAAGAGCATTTGCAAATGTTTCAGTATTTGCCGCAATATTAGATGTAGATGATTAATTGTTCTTTCATGCGAGTTTGAAATTGATGTAATGAAATTTAAGAAACTTTGTGAGGAAACTCTTCAATTGTTTTTAACAAAATATCCGTGGTATCCAACGAGCGCTACTGTTCGCAAGATTTTAGTGCACGGTGCAGATATCTTCTGTGCTTCCTGTCGGTTGCTTGGGAGAAAACGCTTCTGAGGCACGTAATAAATGTGACAAGCGCGATAGACTATTTCCCGCTAGAAAAAACAGCCGCAAAAATAATCTAACGGATGTGTTTCACAGAGCTTTGGATTCATCTGACCCTTTAATATCGGGTATCTCTTCACAAAGAAACAACAAGGCACAATTTCTACCAAAAGAGGTTACTGCGCTCTTGATGTTGCCCTCAATAGAGAAAATATTTGATTTTGAATTGGATCTTGAATAGTAAATAAAAATTTATCAGTATATCCCATTTGTTTTACATTGTGCATGTGGGCGGTTGGTGTGGGCGTGGTCAAAATTCCAAAACAAGAAAATCCAAAATTATAAAAAAAAAAAAATTGCAAAATTTTAAGTCCATATCTTTACTTTTGGACTTTATGGCGGTAAATCGGCATTTGCGCCCAATGTGCGTCCGTCCGTCCGTCCGTCTGGACTAACGCGAACTCCTCCGAGACCGTAAGAGCTACAGAGCTGAAATTTTGCACGTAGGCTTATATACTGCAGACGTTGTATATCTCGGCCGGATCGGACCGCTATATCATATAGCTCCCATACAAACGCCAAAGTCACGAACTGTTGATGTACACATTTAATTATAAGAACATGTAATCTGTTAATGTAAGCTACAATGTTATTTAACATGCTGGAAAGACCAGAACGATCACGGTAAACATAACAGCAGGGCAGTTCTGTGTTAACCGTCAACCAATGTTCACTGTTTGCTCTGAATAAATGGTATATTATATTAATTAAAACCCAACAATGGTTATGGGCCCAGAACAAGCTCAATATTGGTTAAAATCTGAATCTGAAATTTAATCTGAAATTAAAATTCGCGAGTGAATTTTGTTAACAATCATCAGAAAAAATGATGGGTTCATATCAAAACGAAAAACTTGGTGAAGACAATTACGATGTTTGGAGTATGTCAATGAAAAGCATACTATTTACACAGGACTTATGGAATGTTGTATGCGGAAAATACACATTAGGGGAAAAATCAACTGCAGCTGACGCTCTAAATTGGGAACAGGCAGACCAAAAGGCATTGGCAAGCCTAATACTCCACGTGAAACCAACACAATTAATGTACAAATTAAACGAAGTTTATGGTCTGTCCTTTAGGACGTTTATATTATTCGTTTATTAAATGTAATTATTTGGTTTGCTCGCAACTGAGCTTGTTGGTTGGTTAATTGGAACTGACTTAATTTACCCAGACCCCAAAGCTGCATTCCTCAGGCCCAGACCGCGGCCCATCGCATAGCCGCCGACAGATTGCTGACTCCGCGCCTCGTGACTCTTCTTGGAGCGGTCACTCAGCGTGGGCATGGTGGTGTCGGATGTCCCATGCGCGTCCGGTCTAAGTGCGCCCTCAGCATAACTTGTGTTGCGTGTGTTAACTTACATAAAGGCATGTACAACTTCTTCGCAAGCGTGGCAGAAACTTCGAGAAGTTCATCTGCAAATTGGACCAATAAGAAAAGTTCAACTGTACCAAAAACTCTTACGTTTGAGCATGCAAGAGGGGGACAAGGTATCAGAATATGTCCGAGTATTTACAGAAACAATAGAAAAATTGAATGAGATAGTCATTGAAATTAACGATGATTTAAAGGTAATAATGATTCTGTCAAGTCTACCTAACTCTTGGGAAAATTTTGTTGTTGCTATCGAGACTAGAGATGAGTTACCATTATTTGAAACGGTAAAATTAAAACTTCTGGAGGAAGGGACGCGTAAGCAAGAGAAGAGTGAGCAAGACAATGCAAAGCAAATGGTTTACACACACACTACGAAGTTTTCAAGAAAGAATGCCGTGGACAAGGAAAAAGCAAAAAGACAGTTAAAATTTAACGGAATATGTTTTTACTGTGACATCCCAGGGCATCGTGCATCGGACTGCCAAAAAAAGCAGAGAGAGAGAGAAAACAAAATCAAAAGAGCGAGACACAAGATACAACGGCCTGTTTACTCTTGAACTACATGTCGACGCAGAAAAAGAATACATGGTGTATAGATAGTGGCGCGACGTCTCATATGTGTTGTGACAAAAAAATGTTTGTGTCGTACCAAGAAAAAAGGGCGACAATTAAATTAGCAAGTGACACATATATTGAGGCACCCGGTATAGGAATTGTTATGTTGCACACAAACAAAGGTAAATTAGAGATGAACAATGTTCTGTATGCCCCTTCTCTACAAATGAATTTATTCTCGGTGAGTAAAGCAGCGAAATACGCTTTAACTACAATATTCAAAAATGGAAAAGCTATGGTACAAAATAGTTTTGGTAAAGTGGTTTTAGAAGCAACACAAGAAAATGATTTGTATGTATTTATTGATGGTTCAGAAAAAGAAACTCTTAAGGGGGGTTTCTACCTTGTTGGGCCGAAAAGGCGCTTTTTAGTAAGAATTTTTTTTGGGAAAAGTATAATAGATCAACGAATGAAATTTGCCACAGTTGTTGGAAAAACTTAGTTCTATGTACACGGCGATCCGTGTAAAGGGGTGGTGGGGTGAATTTTACAATTGCGTCCCCATTTTGTCCTTATGGAAGTCCTACCGTTCGCAAATGAAGTCTGAATCCAAAAATGAATTTTTTCTTAATCTAGACACTTTTTCGCAGCGCTGGTAGTAGAATTTGGATAAAAGGATGAAAAATTAAAAAGTTATGAGTTTTTTTAGGAAAAAATTTAAATTTTGCCGATTTTTCGTTACTATTTAATTTTTTAAATTAACAGTTTTTAATATTTTTCGGCAATTCTACTACCAGCGCTGAACAATATCCTAAAGAACATGTGTACAAAATTTCATAGCGATTGGTTAATTTTGCGCCCTGTAGGACTTCCATGAGCTCCAAAAACGTAGTTTTGAGATAAACGCGTTTGAAAATTTGCGGTGCGGCCCAGCGCGCTTGAGACCGCTCCACTTAACGACCAATAACTTTCATAATTTTACTGATTTAAACTTAAAATTTTTACACAGTATTCTTAAAACATAGATCTACCCGAAAATGTAAAAAAAAAAAATATCAAATTTTTTTATAACACAAGGTAGAAACCCCCCTTAATATATTGGATAGTGCGACGCATACAAATATTTGGCATAATAGATATGGACATCTTAACTTCAAAAACTTGCAGCAATTAAGTGACAAGGAACTAGTTCACGGTATGAAAATAAAACATTGTATCAATAAAACTAATTGTGAAACATGTAATTTAGGAAAAATATGTGCACTCCCATTCCCATTAAAAACGGAGCGATCTACAAAAAATGTTTTGGAACTAGTGCATACGGATGTCTGCGGACCGATGAACGTAACTTCATTAGCTGGTAATCGATATTTTGTAACATTTATCGATGACTATTCTCGAAAAATCCACATTTATTTCATCAAGGCTAAGAGCGAAGTTTTTGACAAGTTTAAAAAATTCAAAAGTTACGTCGAATGTCAAACTGGTAAGAAAATCAAAGCATTGAGGAGCGACAATGGCACTGAGTATAAAAACCGGAGTTTTTCAGCATACCTTGAAGAAAATGGTATCAAGCGTAAATTAACCGTACCCTATACACCGCAACAAAATGAAGTTGCCGAGCGTGCCAACAAAACAATAGTAGAGATGGCTAAATGTCTATTGACTCCTGCAAATTTAGAACAATTTTTATGGGCTGAAGCTGTGAATACTGCAGTTTATTTGCGAAACCGATGTCCTATAAAAGCCTTAGATGGACATACACATTTTGAATTTTGGAAAAGTCGCTTACCGTCGGTGGAGCAAAAGTTTTTGGATGTCGAGCGTTCGCTTTGGATAAAACAAATAAAAAGAAGTTTCACTCAAAAGGAAAAGAGTACATTTTTATTGGTTATTCCTCTGAAGCTAAAGCATATCGTCTTTATGATTAAGAAAAGCGTATAGTTGTTGAGCGACGTGACGTGAAGTTCATAGAAAATGAATTCCAGAACAAAGAATTTAAAAATTTTGATCTTTCAGACAAAAAAACCATTTCGTGACAAGCATTATTCGTCTCGAGCCGCACGTCCCAATAGAAGAACCAAATAAAGATCTCCAGGAACCTATGTCGCCAAGGTCAGATATTCCTCCAAACGACGATACGGACTTCGACGAAGAGGAGGAGGAAGATTTTGTCACTGCGAGTGATGACGAAATCACGAAACAAGAATACGACGCATTGTTGGAAAATAACACATGGCGTTTAGTAGATTTACCGCCTGGCCAAAAGGCGATTGGATCCAAATCGGTATTTCGCATCAAAAGAACAAAGCATGGTGATATAGAAAGATTCAAATCAAGACTGGTGGCTAAAGGCTGTGGGAAGCAGCTAGGAATCAACTATCAAGAAACTTTTTCTCCGGTCATTCGCTACGAAACTATTAGAATGATGTTTGCTAGAGCTAGAGCGGAAATAAATCTTTACATACACCAAGTTGATATATCCAATGCTTACCTCAACAGTAATCTAGAGGAGGATGTTTACATGAAGCAACCGGAAGGTTTTGTCAACGATTCATACCCGAAAAAGGTTCTCAAGCTACACAAAGCACTGTACGGACTCAAGCAATCTGGAAGAGTTTGGAATAATACACTCGACGAAGTTCTACGTGGTATCGGATTCCACAAATGCAAACATGAGTCTTGCCTCTATGTTAAAGAAGCCAAGAAAAGCTACATAGCCGTCTACGTCGATGATCTTATAATCATATGCCCTGACGAAACAGACATATCCAAAATTAAGAAAGAGATTGCAGTACATTTTAAAATGCAAGATGGAGGCCGACTTAAATATTTCCTTGGACTGGAAATACAAAGAGCAAATAACGGAGATATTTCTTTGCATCAAAGAACGTATGTAAGAAAGCTACTTGATGTTCATGGTATGGCTAACTGTCGACCTGTTGGAACACCCCTAACCCCTGGTTTTACGGCTGATTGAAATGACGCGGGCTGCGTCAAGGTAAATATAACAAATTATCAGTCACTAATTGGTATGCTTATGTATTTAGCAGTGTTGAGCCGACCTGATATTCTGCATGCAGTATGTAAACTTGCACAGCGCAATAACGACCCGCACGAACATCATGAGACTGCTGCCAAACATATTTTGCGCTACTTGGCGGGCTTCATAGATCTTGGAGTCACATATCGAAAAACGGGTAAACCAGTAATTGGCTTTTTTTTTTTTTTTTTTTTTTTTTAACGTTTAATATATATTGGTTGAATCTACTCTTAAATTAGAGCCTAACAAGTTTGAGATATTTTTCTTAATCTAGTACTTAAGATAAATCCAGGGGATATTGCAGGCGGCCCTAATCACTTATTATTGGGTTGGTCTGTCATTTCTTTTAAGACGAGTTCTAGTATTAGTTCGCGTAAGGGAATTGGCAAGAACATTAGGGTGTGTATCCCGTTTCGGAGATTACTTTATTTGTTGACTACCTATTTCAGATTTCGCGCTGGGTATATTTAGATCATTTTGAATGTTGTCGTTCCGTATGTACCACGGAGCCCCCGTGATTGTTTTTAAAATCTTTGACTGCGCCCTTTGTATGATGTTGACATTGCTGGTACTTGCTTTACCCCATAGGGGGTACTGGGTTTCAGTACGGAGTTGTATAGGAGGACTTTATACTCCAGACGTAGAGGGAAGCAAGCATTGATGATCCAATGTAAGCTCGCTTATAGTTTTAGCTGTGATTTTTTAGCTTCGATGTGCTTGTGCCAAGTTAGCCTTCTGTCTAGGTGGATACCACGGTAAGTGACATCCACGGCTTGAGGAATTGGTATGTTGTTTAGCATTAGAGCTGGACAGTTTCTTTTGTTAAGCGTAAATGTAACATGTTTGCATTTCTGCTCATTGCTAGCAATTACTCTACCACCTTTAGGTGTTCCTCTACTTTTCCAGAGGGTTGTATTGGGTATTTTGATCTGCTGAGGATTGCCGTGTCATCGGCAAAAGTGGACATTGTAAGTCTAAACTCGTTGGTAAGTCTGCAGTGTACAGCAGATAGAGCAATGGGCCGAGTACACTGCCATGCGGTACACCAGCTTTTATTTCAAAATAAGCCGAGACGGAGCCATTACATCTAGCAAAGAATTTTCTATTGTAAAAGTAAGATTCCATGAGTTTGTGGGTGTACTGTGGGAGTTTTTGACGGGTTTAGAACATCAGACCTTCCAGCCAAACTCTAGCCTGGGCAACATCGCAGAGTTTTGCTGTTGGTGAAAAAGTAATCGCCATTCTTGTCTTAGATGTCGTTTCTCTATTACTAGTTATTCTATACGCCTGTTCGTAGGCCTGCCAGAAGGTTTAGTGTAAGTAGAGGCATGTGGAGTAGATACTCTTGCTGCATCTTCCAGCATCGACTCAAGTGCAGAGACGCACATGTCAATGTTCTCTGCAGCATCCAATTTCGGCGAATAGTCAATGTGGGCACTCATGTACATTTTAAATTTAAGCCAATTTGTTATGTTGTTTGTAAGCATATATGGGCGATCAAGTACTTGAGGTCTTGTTAACAGTGTGAATAGCACTGGAGAGTGATCGGAGGTTAAATCTAGCAGTGTTTCCGCAGTGATCCGATTACGCGGAATCCTCTTGGTTACTGCGAAATCAATCAAGTCAGGCACTTTCTGTGGATCTGTGGGCCAATAAGTAGGCCTACCCGGTGAAACGCAATCCATCTTATTGAGTGGGTTGACTATTGTATTGTACAACTGCTTGCCTTTAGGATTTACCAGGCGATATCCCCAGTGCGTATGTTTAATGTTATAGTCCCCTGCTGCAATGAAGCGTTCTCCGAGTGTGTTAAAGTAACCGGTGAATTCCTTTTCAGAGATTGAGAAGCGTGGTGGGCAGTACAGGGCAACCAACGTAGTGTTGCCGCAGCTGGTTTGGACGGTTATAGCAGTTGCTTGTAGGTGCTACGTTTCGAATCTGTTGAGGAACGAGTGTTTTATACGGTTTTTGATTAGGATACCAGTCCCGCTATGAGCTTTTCCGTCTGGATGGTTTGTTGCGTAGAACGGATATTTTGGTATTTGAAAATTATTTTTTGATGTTAAATGTGTTTCCGATATCTGCATGACGTCGATTTCACTTGACTCTAAGAATAGTTGCAGTTAATTTTTGTGCTTGGAGAACCCGTTAGCAATCCAAAGACATAGACCATTATTTATTCTCGATAAGCTTCTGGATAAGCAGGTTTTGATTGCGCATCAGTTCCTGCATACAGTTTTGCATGAACGTCATAAAAGCGGTCATGTTTTGATTAAGTGAGATCAATAGGGCCTCTAAACCACTTGGAGTTTGCTAGCCAAGTTCTGGTGCGCTAGGTTGCGGATTCTGTAGATGGTGGAGAGACGGGGTCTCTTTCGTGGGCTCCGTCTGTCCAGTTCGGAGTACACTAGCGAAGGATACACTAGGATTGGTTGTAGCAGGCATGTTAGATGATCTAACAGGCTTTGTTGACGCTGATTGGGCAAATGACAAAGCTAATAGGAAGCCTTATCAACTGCAGCCAAGGAAGCTGTATATCTTAGACGTCTACTCATCGAAATAGGATATGCTGCCTGCGATCATCCTATCATCATTCACGGCGATAATATCAGTGCGCAACAAATTGCCCGAAATCCAATTCATCATAAGCGCACGAAGCACATCGACATCAAATATCATTTTGTACGAGAAAAAGTAGAAAATAATGAAATTGATTTAAAATATGTTTCAACTAACGAAAATGCTGCTGATATTTTAACAAAATGTTTTTCTAAGATTAAGCATCATGAATTTGTTTACCTTCTTGGAATAACTAAAATTGAATGAAACATATTTGTATAATGTAGCTTAAGAAGGAGTGTTGATGTACACATTTAATTATAAGAACATGTACTCTGTTAATGTAAGCTACAATGTTATTTAACATGTTGGAAAGAACAGAACGATCACTGTAAACATAACAGCAGGGCAGTTCTGTGTTAACCGTCAACCAATATTCACTGTTTGCTCAGAATAAGTGGTATATTATAATAATTAAAACCCAACACGAACAGTGACTTTTCTCAATAACTTCGTTATTTTATCAGCAATTGTCATAAAAGTTGGTATTGGTCAGTGTTGTATTCTTATTAACAGTGACTTTCTCAATAACTTCATTAATTTTATAGCTATTGTCATAAAAGTTGGTATTTGTCAGTTTTGTGTTCGTATTAATAATTGGGATTTGATAGTTGACAATGTTGAACATTGTTTAAATAACACACTTCCTAGGAGCATTAAGCAGTTACCAAGCAAAATGCTCTTTGAAGTACAGTAAAAAGGCAAAGTCGGAGATGAGTTAAGAGGAGGTATAGAGCAGTTAGGAATAGTGAATCATCCAAGAAGTTTGGATATAATTAGAAAGAGGGGAAGTGCATCAGAAGCAAATCCAGAATAACAATGACCAGCACTATAATAGCAAAAGGGTAGCACCCACAGGATATAAGGCATTGGATTATATTATGGTGAAGAATTTTGATTTAACTAGAGGAGCGTCAAAAAAGCTAATCAAAAAAACACAAAGAGCCTTATGTGATACACAAGTTTTTCAAAAATGACCTATTTTTAATTAAGGATGTGGAAGGCTTTCAGCTTAGTCGTAACCCTTATCAAGGTGTATGGAGTAGCCACAATATAAAACATTGGATAGGTAACAGAAAAGAGAGAAAGAAAACTGCATAGTCCACTTATTATAAAAAAAGGGACTAACTTTAATAAAACGACAATTATGTGTGCTGAAAGGCTAATAGTGACGTTAAGGTAAAAAATAATTTAAAATATATTTAGTTTTATGGCTTTATTAATTATTACTCCTCATTTAATTACTTGTTTATTAACTTAACTTAATTTGAAAATGTAATGATATTTTCTGATGTAACAAAAGTGCTCGGTTCCTGTATGGATAAAGCATTGTCGGAATATTGATTTGATGAAGATTCAAGTAGAGTCGGTGATGGTACAGATACATAAGAAGCTTGGTTTTTAATATTTTGTACACGTGATGAAGACCGATTTTTGCATATCCATTCTGAACAAAAGTTGCGTTTGTGGATCCATCTTTTTAACGTGTGGCAATAGGCTCATAAAAAAGCCATGTCTTCCATCGTTGGATGAAATCTTGTTTTTTGTTTTCTGTTCCAACAGCTCCAACTTCTTTTTTTTGAGGTTAAGCATTTCATCTTCTTTGTTATTATAACGACGTTTTAGATTTCTAGGAGGATAACGTGGGGTGGACGTTTGCACTTGAAATGTACTCATGTCGCTTTCTTTCTCATATTGTGGCGTCTATATAAAGTCGACGGCATAAGAATTTTGACAAACAAAATTTACATCTTTTTAAAAAAGATGAAGTAAATAAGTCGACTCGCCGACTTAGGTATACCATAAACCAGTAAAACAAATATTTCAAATTTATAATAACAAATGCATTTACGTTTTTTTTTTTTAAATTTTCATCACATGCTTTTTAGAAGCATATCTCAGTATCTCGTTCACGCAAGCTTACGAGCACCCTAGCGCCCCACAAGTCAACGGCCAACTCCGGCCTTATGGAAAAACGTTTAGGTATATGCATAACTTGGCTATTTTTAGTCCGGATATTAATCTTGGCTATTTGGTCAAATTTGGTATTTTGCTGGACATTAGTATCAAATCCAAGTGTGAAAAAGTTGATTGCACAAGGTAGGAAATTACGTGAAATAATCGAGTTTTCCAAATTACGGGGGCGGAAAGGAGCGTGGCAAAATCTTTACATATACAAAATATGCGTATTTATTAAGCAAATACAAATACCAGATTTGGTGTCTCTAGCTATTATAGTCTTTAAGAAAATCGGTTTTGTTTCAATTGCGGTGGCCGAGGGGGGCAAGGCAAAATTTTTTAGCAACAAATGTCTGCGTGCTTACTAATCGATTAACCATACCAAATTTGGTATTCCTCTAGCTATTATAGTCTTTAAGAAAATCCAATTTGTTTAAATTTCGGGGGCGGAGTGGGGGTGGAAAAAATTTGAAATATACTTGGCCACCGTGGGCAATACAATGAGTCTACGTACCAAATTTAGTGACTCTAGCTCTGAGATCTACGTGTTGATACAAACAGACAAACGGACGGACGGACGGACGGACGTACAGACGGACAGACAGACAGTCGGATGGACATGTCCAAATCGACTCGGCTGTTGATCCTGATCAAGAATAAATCTACTTCTTGGGCTCGGAAAAGCTTCCTTCTGCCTGTTACAAACATTTTGGCGACTTTAATATACCATTTCACCCTATGGGTGTATGGTATAAAAGAAATAATTTTGGTGAAAAGCTATGAATATCCGCAGTTTATTAAACCCAAAAAAGAATTTCAAAATAAACATTTATAATCAGAAAATTCGAAGAAACAAAATGCATGGCGACAAAAGTATTTTGACAAATGTCTAAAATAACAAAAATTAATAAAATTTTACGTTTCAATGTATTATTTTATGTTTAATAAAAAATATCCAAGAATCTTACTTCGGCTATGCCGAAGTTTATATACCCTTGCAGTCCTTGGCAATAATTTTTTTACATTTTGAAATTTGTTTCCCTGCAACTCAATTCATCAACACACAAACAAAACATTATTTCTCTTTTTACTACAATTTTTTCTTCTTCTTCCATCATTCCAAAGTAAAGAACCGCACGCACACACATGCAATTCATGTAGCGGTGCGTCTGTGTGTGTATGCATGTGCTCTGTTTGATTTGATGATGGCAATTTTTGCAAAAATGATTATTCTAGAGCAACTATATCAGTTCGATCCCAAAGATTTTCATACTTTATCTCACCCGGGTAATAAAAAACCCCGAAAAAAAATTTCATGCCGATAGCTCCTAAGATGGCTGAGTAAAACGCATACGCAACGACGAACAGACGGACAGGCGGACAGACGGACATGGCTATATCGACTCAGCTTTTTATGCTTATCAAGAATATATATACTTTATGAGTCGGAAACGTCTCCTTCTGTGCGTTACAAACATCTGACCAATTTTATAAAACCCTCTGGGGCGGCCAATCCAGCACATTTACTTCATTTTCATTAAAAAAAAACTTGTTCTCATTTTGCCTTATGGCATGACGCACTGTCCTGCTGGAAAACAAAGGATAAGTTTATTTCCTAAAGGCTTTCGTCATAGTTCCATCGACGGGAACCAAATCTCCTACGCCGTTATATGCAACGCATCCCCAAAACATAACTGAATGGGTTACTTTTTCACAAATCGGTCTTCTTTTTTGATGTGTGATTTTTGGCATTCTCACATAAACTTTTTTTTTTTGGTGCAGTGGAAGCTAAAGGAGCTTTCATCACTCCATAAAACTTGACGCCAAAACGATTGAGGCTTAACAATATATTTTTTGGCAAATTCGAGACGTTTCAGTTTGTTTCTGGCAGTAATCTGGGGAATATCTCTGGCAACATACGTTCCAAACTCTGCTTCCTTGAGGCGTCTACGAATTGACCTTTCGCTAATTACAATATCGGTCGTATCAGCAAGCTCACGGGCAACTGTTTTCAGCATCTCTAAAGGAAAATATAACGATCCGCCGTCTTAGTTGTCTTGCGAGGTCTACCACTTCGCGGCAGGTTTTTGACGGATTGGTGTTTTTTAAACTTGTTTATTTGATAATAAACAGTTTGGAGGGAAACATTGTATAAGTTACTGATATTTTCTACAGAAATACCAGTGTTATACTTCGCCACCATTGCTTTACCTATAATGTCGCAAAACAAATAAGTAAAATTGATTTTTTATTTCATTGAACTAATTATTGAACAATAATAACCACGTGTGATAATTGTTTACTCTTGAGCAGACTAATAAAGACTAAATACTGAGAATGTCAAAATACTCTTGTCCACATTTCATCAGCTAACGAAAGACAATAAAGCAACAATTAAGAAAATGCATAGAGCAATTGAAGAAAAAATTTTTCATTCAGCTTTATTATTAACTGTTGTATGGATTTCTTATAAAGTAAGAACCTTAACTAAACTGAATTCAGCCCCTCAATTGTTTCCATTTTTTTTTCAAAACGATAGTTGCATAACATTGTTTTGTTATTTTAGATATCTTGCTACTGGAACTCCATTCAGATCAATCTCTTTTAACTTTCGAATGGGTGCTTCAACGGTTCGTTCCATTGTTATAGAGACATGTGAAGCTTTGTCGACAGTTTTGCAGCCTATACATATGGCTGTGCCCACAGAACAAAATTTAAAGAAAGTTGCGGACTAGTATTGGAATCTTTTGGAATTCCCAAATTGTGTAGGCTCTTTTGATGGAAAGCGCATACGTGTGAAATGCCCATCGAATTCAGGATCAATGTTTTACAATTATAAAAAATATGTTCTCAATAATGCTGCAGGCATTCGCTGATGCAAAATGTAAATTTGTTACTATAGAAGTTGGTGGTTACGGACATCAGAGTGATGGTGGAACATTTTACGCTTTTGGCCTGAGTTCTTCGACCATATGCCAGAAGAAGTCTAACATTGAAAAATGAATATGTTAATAGTCGTTTGTCCAGAGAGAGGTGTGTGGAATGTGAATTTGGCATAATTTACTCGAAATTATGGAAGCCAATTGAAACGACGCAGAGTTGGGCCTCTGCTCGAATAGCGATGCAAAAATAATTTTTTTTATTAACGCGATTGGCAAAAATGATATATGCAATCGATAGGGAATACTTCAGAGATTATGAATCCAAAAAATTTTTTTAAACGGTTGGGCATGGGGAATAAATGAGAATAAATTATAATTTTTACAAAAAATCGCAACTTTAAAACTCAATATTCTGCGATTTCAACGATCAATCTAGGATTTTTTGGTTTTATCTGAAAAGTATATTCTTTATAATTAGCTTGTTTCATAAATTTCAATAATTATTAAAAGCGTTTAAAAAATATGCTTAATATTGGCGTTTTTACCTTTGGTGGAATCAACTAGTTTTTGGTGGATCAACTAGTATCAATACCGGACTACATATACTATGTAGATGACATATTTACCTATCAGATGTATATGGTCCCAATATGCGAAGACTTGCGACACCGATGCGTAAGCCATAAAACTAAGGCAACCTCGCCTATAAAATGCGCTGCAGGTATAAGGAAGAAGAAAAGCGCATGCGCATTTGCCCGTAGCTACTTTGTATTTGAATACTAACGTTGCATAATGCTGTTTTGCAAATACTACCTGTTTATATACAGCTGTGCCTTGAGCTTTGACTTTTAAGTTGATAAATCATATTAAAAAGAACACAAGTGCACCAGTCTTTTTTAAAATCATAATCTATATTTATATAGAATAAAATTAGTACCATTTTGGACTAAACATAAAGTCTCCCATTAGAAATGAGCACTATAGTAAAATAAGGGCATTTTGAGCTGTTCATAAAAAGAGCAACGACATCTAAGAATTACAATCTGTCGATTTTAAATTATTTTAAACTTCAAATTCAGGTCACCTTTGGTTCTTAGGACTTAATACTTAGTCCTGAACCAATTATTGGCAATAGCGAGTTGTTTCCTGGGCCGCATCGAATCCATCAATGCTGAACTGGGATCTGTTGCCATGTTTCTTGGATAACGTCCCAATGTTAAGCTTTATCGGACGGTTTTTTCTTTGTGACGCTTCTCTGAGTTTTTCCCCATACATTTTAAATGGGTTACCAATCCGGCGACTGAGCTGGCCCTGGCATTACGTGGATTCCTTCGAATTGAAAACAACCTTTTCGAGTTTGTTCCTATGTTTTGGGTCGTTGTACAGGTGATATGTTCATTTTATGGGCATACTCCATATGATATAGGAGAGCTTAACCTTCTTTATGATGTCCACACAGATACTTCTATTTATATTCCCATAAATCTTATATGAAAAACAAGTTATTTATATGTATTAGAAACAAGCCCAAATCATGCCATATTGATTAACCGTTTTAGCGGATCCTTTGGGTGGTATTCCGTATATTCTGGGCGACATACATACTACACCGACTACAATTTGTTATTTGCTTTTTCGCAACTTAATTCAAAGAATATAATATAAAGTGCTAAATATTCCTCTCGTTTGCGACAGTTTATTTTAAACTTCAAAAGTGAAAATACTTTAAATCCGGACTAAATAGTGTTTGTCAATATTTGTAATATATTTTTATTTATTAGTGCAAAAATGTTGTTAAAGAATGAAACGATTTTGGAAGTTTTTCATGAGTGTGATTTTGAAATGGAATTGCTGAAGGAGATGGGCGTTTCATTCGAAAACGCTAGTACGGAGCTTAAGGTAAAAACCAAATATACACACTCTAAATGGATCGCAAGCGGCAGAAATCTGCCACATTTCGTGAAAAAAATTAAGTTTGGCTTGAGGAGTATCGTGAGTATATTCAGAGCAGGAAGGAGATTATACAACCTGAATTCTCTCGGAAGCTGGGACTGAAAGTTGACTGCCCAAACCACGGATACGGAAACACGAATAATGGAAATACTTCAAGGAGATTTTTTGAAAATGATATAGTGACATCTTTTATAACAGGTGTTAGTCAAGAGATCATTAAAAGGTTGGCTGTTATCTTGAATGTTATAAATTGCAAGGAAATGGTAAATGGTGAAAAATTTGACGAATATACTTCAAAAACTGCTCAACTTTTGACTGAATTGTATCCGCAAAAAAACTTACTATATAATATATACAATATACATATAAATATTGAAAATTATTTTGAAAAAAATCATCCATCAATAGCAATTTTCAAAATTAACCTAAAAAATATTTTTATTTATTACTTTTTGTAATTATGTTAAAAAATCAAAAAACATTAAAAAATGTCGTTTAAAACGATGAAAAATTCCGTTTGAGATTAAAAAAAAGGGTTTCGCTCCATTTTTAAAGAAAAAACATGCTTGGAAATATTTTCTGACTTTGACCTTAAATATTACAGCACCACGAACACCCAGCATTCTTGACAAACATTTTAAAGCTTGAGATATTCTTTGTCATAATCTTTTTTAATTTTTAAATTCGCTTTATTGGTTTAAAAGCTATGATTTTTGCAATGTAAAATGCCACTGTGCGACGCCATCTAACGCATAAACTATTGTTAACGGGTTATATATGTTGTGGCGCGCGAAAATGGGCGAAAGTTTGGATTGTTTTAAAGGCATGAAGAAATATTTTCATTAAAATCTTTTTACAGTTTAAAAAAATAAAAAAATTAATATTTATAAAATTTACAACAACTTCCGCAAAACGATTTTTTTACCCGAGGCTTCCTGTGACCACGATGCCAGTCCAGCAGCTCAACCAAAAGCAAAAAAACAAAATAATTTTATTAGTATAGGGTATTGCTGTGTACTTGACTGATCCACATTTCAAAACAAAATTTTTTTTAGAAAAAAAATTCACTTTTTTCGTCTTATAAAATGTATTAAAAAATTCATAACATTAAAATAAAAAATAATTAAAAAAAAAAACGATTCAGTCAAGTACACACCAACTCAATTACGAACAAATAAAAACAAACTTTTTGGAAAACGGTCAACAACTTTTTAAGTTATCGTGGTCACCGCAATGACACACACAAACATAATTCCGAGATAATCGCGTTGAAAGTTTTGATTGACGCGCCACGCGCGCTAGAAGGAGCAAGTTTGAAGGCGCTATAACTTTGATTCTATTGGTTGGATCGCTACAAAAATTTGATTTAACATTCTTCAGAAACTGTACTTTAAGATAAAGGAATAAAAAAAAATCGATTTTTTTTACCGAGCAACATACAGTGGCGGTCACGAATTTAGGACGTTTTTTTGTTTTGACTTTAGTGCTGATTTTTTCGGCTTCTAAATAATTTAATGCAATACTTTTTTCTGTAATTTGTTGGTTATTGTATTTGGATCATGAACTGTAAAAATGACGTTCATAGTTTAATCCGTTTTTTTCACAGGTGGATTTGAACAAAGAAAAGTCAGTTTTTTGGGGGGCTTGAATTTAGGACGTTTTTTCCAAAATCTTAAATATTAAAGATAGAAGTATGAACTCTTTGAAAAAGTTGTAGATCTAGCAAAAATAAGATAAACTGCATACCACAAATTTTAATTTAGCCCCCAATTTTCGAGTTGGAGCCAATTGAAAATCTGAAATTTGTATGGAAATTTTTGGTCCTTTGGACGAGGCTATTTTTCGACACTAGTTTGCACTAAAATACTTTTTTCCATGAACTACGAAAGAAAGTAAATTGAATTTCCCGTCGAATGATATATTTTTCATTAAAATCGGATAAAAATGAGACATATTTTTTTGCCTATCAATATGGGATATATTATGCGAATTAGATAACCCTTTAACGTGAACCGCACTGTGACACAATCAACAATGAATACACGTAATCATGGGAGAATATAGAGACCAGTTTTGACACAAGGGTTAATGTGCAGAGTAAGCCTTCACAACTAAAGAGTAAGTACAAGAATACACAAAAACAAAAACAAGTATCACTGAGTCGCTGGTAGGCAAAAGACGAGAGCGCAAATCAAACAATAATAGGAAAGAGCTGCGTCAAATGGAGAGCGCGTCAAATTGATCACATGCGACAACAATTTGTACGCAAGTGCGCGAGAGTTAGTTACAACGGTAAAATTTAAGACAAAAAAGCAAAACTGATAAGCAATACAACAACACCACTAATGCAAGTATTATTGAAAGTTTTAATTTATGTACATATGTTGAAATTGTCAAGATTTGCAATCGCACTAAAGCGACGGAAAAAAATTGGGAAATAAAAATAAAATTCGGGTGCTAAAATTTTAATTTTATGGTAATAACGTCATTATTTTTGTCCGTCATCGTTTGCTTTAGCATGTCATGTGCTGCCTCATCGTGGCATACAGCTACATGGCCCGATTCCTTCATACCATTGGCATTACACAAGAAGAGCACTTTGTAGCATTTATACAGCCTCTGGCTTTGTACCGCTTCTCAACGCTCCGTAGGCAACAATAGCTTCTGTCTGCTTGTCAGTTTTCCTAATTATACTTAAATAGTAATAAAGAAATCTTTTTTTCATGCATACCATGCACCTAAAAGGTGAATTGATATTTGAAATATTGAAGAAGCTAACTTTGGATATAACGATGTTAATATACCCTTGCAGTCCTTGGCCAAAATATTTTTACAAATATGTAGTCCAAAGGTCGACTTGTTTCTTAAAAGGTCGACATTGTACTAGTTTGTACTAGTCAGCAGCTATGATTTACTGCACTTCCCATCGATCCAGCCACTCCATAAGAAATGAAATCTGAGATTAACTGCCTTAAGACGACCAAAAGCCCTGGATACAATGGCATGTATGCAGTCACCATCAAATGCTTACCGCCGAGAGTGATCTATCTGGGGTTAAGGTTTTAAAATTTATTTTTTTTTTTAATTTTTAAAATTTTTTTTCCAAATCTTTAGAATTTGTGTGAAAATTTGAAGTAAATTGGAATAAAACAGACAAAGATATAGCGCTTCAACTGACTGGCCTTCAGTGACTGGCCTGTTCGATAAAAAAAAAAACTTTTACAAAAAACATTAAGTCGACGAAGAGCATTTTCCAAGTCGGTGCGCACTCTAGCGTAAATTTGAAATTCAAAATTTTTCCAATGATTCTTGAAATGTCAATAAACAACAACATGTATAGGGGTGGTCAAAAGTATTTACACAATTAACTTTTTTCTGCAACTTTTACTTTCAAAGTTATTTTGTTGTTATTGTAAGCAAATTGCAAAAACAAAGTATTCTAAGCTTTGAAGCTTGATCATTCAAGAGTACAATAAAAAAGAAAGATTAGAAAATAACGGTATGTAGAGATAATCAAAAGCAAACGAACGAATAATATACTTTTGACAGCTGTATATCATTCGTTCGTTTGCTTTTGATTATCAATACATACCGTTATTTTTTCATTTTTCTTTTTTATTGTATTCTTGAATGATCAAGCTTTAAAGCTTAGAACGTTTTGTTGTTGTAATTTACTTACAACAACAACAAAATAATTTTGAAGATAAAAGCTGCAGAAAAAAGTTCATTGTGTAAATACATACTTTTGACCACCCCTGTATAAATAAAATTTTATAAAGATACTGCAACTCCTTCACTTATTATTCGATTTTCATACTTTATCTCACCCACTTGGGTAGTACTTACTAAAAAGCTTTTACAACTATATTCAAATTTTTCAATAGCTTTTCTAATGGCGGCGTGAAGTTGATTTGCACCGTTAGGCATGGCTATATAGACTCAGCTACTAATGTTTCCTTCTCTGCGTAACAAACATCAGACCAATTTTATAACACCAAGGGTACAAAAACGCGATTGTTATTTTCAGTCGAATAGAAATATATAGAATCATCTAAATGTTGTTATACATTACTTAAATATTTATTTATTAAATTTATTTATTTATTTATTTACGTCAACTAAAACAGCAGTCGACGAAAAATCTTAAGCTAAAAGACAGGTAACAATTAATTGAAGAAGGTAACTTAGCTTTATACACAACTAAACATCCCTAACCCGGTGGAGGTCTCGTCTCGTGAATAGGAAAAAGTTTCTGGTCCGACGTGAGGGAACACGAAATATAGCGCATCTAGTAAATTAGTAGAAATGACTTCGCCGTTGACTAGTTTATGAATACTAAGATTGCCAAATACGAGCATACGGTTGTAAAGTGAAGGAAGGTTAATAAGAAGAAGTCTGTCAGAATAAGAAGGTACGCGAAGACTCGGGTCCCAATTTAGACCGCGTAACGCAAACTTAAGGAATTGCTTCTGTACCGATTCAATACTACGCTGGTGAACATCATATTGAGGGTTCCACACTGGCGAGCAATATTCTAGAGTAGGGCGAACTAACGAAGTATATAAAACCTTTGTTACATAGGGATCATTAAATTCTTTGGCCCAACGTTTAATGAAGCCAAGAAGACTACATGCTCTATTGACAATTGAAGATATATGAAAATTAAATTAAAGTTTTGGGTCAAACATAACGCCTAAGTCTTTGAATGATGGTACACAATCTAACAGAACAGACTTTATAGAGTAATGAGCTAGGAACGGCGACAAACGACTGAAAGTCATAAAAGAGCACTTAGAGGCATTAAGGTGTAATTTATTAACGTGACACCAATCACAGAACGCATCGAGATCTGATTGCAAGTACTGTTGGAAACAAGGATCATTATATGAATAACAAATCTCCGCAAACATGAGCACGCGTGAATGAGCCAAGGGCAAAGGCAAATCATTTATAAACAAAGTAAATAACAATAATGACGTAACTCGAACAGTTTTAGATATCGAGGAACGAAAAGACACCTTTTGGGTTCAGCCAGTAAGATACGACTTTAACCAAGCCAATAGTTTCGGGGAAAAACCCATGATGTTAAGTTTGATACGAAGCATAGAATGATCAACCGTATCGAAAGCCTTACTAAAGTCAGTATAAATAACATCAGTTTGACACTTTTTACGGAAGCCATGGTGTACAAAGGTAGTCAATTCTAAAGGGTTGGTAAGCGACGAACGACCTTTCATGAAGCCATGCTGACAAGGAGAAATAGTGGATCTAGATAGGTGTTGAAGGGAAGACGTAATAATTTTCTCAAACAGCTTAGGTATTGGCAATACCACGGTAGTTTGAAATATTGGATTTGATAAAAAAAAATGCTCCCAGGTTTATAAAAGCAAAAGTCCAAACGTTTTCAGTCAAATATATTTTTGACGAGTAACTTCTTTACATCCTAAATTTACTTTATTTTACTTACCTTTCTAAGAACTGTGTAGTCCGTAATAAGACTTTTGCCACGGCTATCTCCACGGATTGATATTGCATCCAGTATGTATTCGTATAATGTATTCTTTAAAAAACAAAATGAATTCATGTTTCGAATAATATAATTTTTATTGAATTTTAACTATACTGTCATTCATACCTGGACATCCGTCATTGGTATAAATAAAACATATTCAAACTTCTGCGGCAAAAATGTTTTTAACAGCTCTGCTTCTTTTCTCTGAAAAATAGAATAAATAACTAAGCGGAAGACTATTGTATTGAGGCTTTTTTAGAAAAAAAAAAAACAGAGAGCAGGGGTTAACTTCGGCTGTACCAAAGTTCGTATATCCTTGAACATTTTTTCGGGTACTTTTCCCTTACCTACAGCCTCAAAGTGAAAAATATTTGATCTAAAAAGTTTTGTTGATCAAACTTAGTCTTTGCCCAATAGTTTTCATGAGAACTATTTGATATATTCTTCCGATTTTGATAGAATTTGGCATTGTATTTGAAGACAGTCGCGCTAAAAGTAACTAAGTTATTGATAAAAGACAATGTTTTCGATCGATCGTTTTTATACAAATATATATATGATATACATACATAGTAGCCTTTTCTTGATATAATTTGGAAGAGTCAGTTATATACCTCTATGATATAGTGGTCCGATCCGGCTAAATTTGAAAAATATATCCAAAATCCCTTGCAAAAGAAGCCCACATGCAAAATTTCAGATCAGCCGGATCGAATTACTACATCATATAGCTCCCATACAAAAGTCAAAGTCGCGAACAGTGTCTTATCTCAATAACTTCGTTATTTTCTGAGCTATGGTCGAAATTTAATATTGGTAAGTTTATTACATGACTGTGTCAAATTTGGTCAAGATCGGGAGACTATATTATAAAGCTCCCATACTGACGATCAGTCGAAAACTGTGACTTTTGTCAATAACTTCGTTTCTTATGACGAGATAAAACTTTTTAGATAAAACGTTTTTCCACTTGAAGTTTTTCTGAGCTTTTGTCATAAAAATTAATATTGAAAATAACAAAAAGTAATTAATATTTATATACCATACACCCTATGGGTGAAATGGTATATTAAAGTCGCCAAAATGTATGTAACAGGCTTTTCCGACCCCATAAAGTATATGTATATATTATTGATCAGGATCAACAGCTGAGTCGATTTAGACATGTCCGTCCGTCCGCTTGTCCGTCTGTCCGTATGAACACGTAAATCTCTGAGACTATAAAAGCTCGAGTCACCAAATTAGGTACGTAGACTCGTGTATTACCTACGGTGGTAGTGTATTTCAAATTTTTTCCACGACCCCCTCCGCTCCCGAAATTTAAACAAGTTCGATTTTTTTAAAGACTAAAATAGCTAGAGAAATCAAATTTGGTATGAATAATCCTTAAGTAAGCGCGCAGACATTTGTTAATAAAAAAATTTGCACGCCCCCATAGGAACGATCGGTCGAAAACAGTAACTTTGATCAATAACTACGTTACTTTTGACGCGATTGCTTTCAAAATAAACATTTGTTAGTTTAATAACTATATCTTTTAAAGACTATGCCGAATTTGATAAAGATTGGGTGACTATATCATTTAGCTGCCATAGGAATGATCGGTCGAAAACAGTGACTTTGATCAAAACCTTCGTTATTTCCTATCCTAGATTGTGGGCCGATCTTTCGCAAACATTATTTTTTTTTAGACAAAACGTTTTTCGACTTTGACGACTATAAGTGAGGAAAGAGTACTAAACAACTTGCAAGGGTATACAAACTTCGGCGCGGTCGAAGTTAGCCCCGGACCTCTGGTTTTTTATTAGTTTGAGAATGCATTTAACTACCGACAAAAGCAAACAAAAAAGAAGAATGCTGCGGCCAACTTCGACCGCGTCAAAGTTCGTATACCCCTGCAAGTTTTTTGTTATTCTTTCCTTACCCATAGCCGTCAAAGTTGAAAAAGTTTTATCTAAAAAGTCTAATGTTTCTTAAAGAAAGCCCTAGGTTGTGGCTGGATTTGGCCGAAAAACAAGAAAAGAGAAAACGAAAGAGAGTAAAATGGAAGAAGAAAACACGATGCTGAAAAATTTGCTACAGTTGCTGACGCTGAAAATCGAATCTGACGAAGTGAATCTGGTTTTTCCAGGCATTCAAGCAGACGGTTTTGCCAACTATGATGGACATAACATGCCTGTGAAGATGTGGTTCAATAATTTTGAACTGAATGCTGAGGCCTATGGACTACCTATGAAGGAAAAATATGTTCAGGCACGATCTAAAATGACTAAAGTTGCAAAGTTCTTTTTAGATTCAATCCTAGTACGCAGTTATGATGATCGTCGCACATAGGTAGATTTTGCAAAATTAGGCGGCCAAAAACATTTTTGCAATAGAATACACTTTAAATGGAAAAAATAATTAAATATTATTGTTTCCTATTAAAATACATTAATTTCCTATTAAAATACATTAATTTCCTATTAAAATACATTAATTTCCTATTAAAATACATTAATTTAATTTTTTTTTTAACTTAATACTAAAATGGCAAGGTTTTCTATTGAATATGGGCTATCTCTAAATGAAACATTACAAAAGTTGTCTTTATCTATTAGAATATATTATTATTTTTAAATTCAGAGTTACATAATATTATTTAATCATTATAAATATGTTTATTCTGCTTCCGAGTCCAAATCGTGATGCTCAGCACTATCATTTGGCTCAGCAGGAATGAGCATATTTATGGTTTCCCTTAAAAATGGTTCATGTGATTTTTTTTTTGTTGATTTCATACAGCTTATGAGTGGGTCGGAAGTTAATAACAACCTTGGATAGATGTCGCGATTGCATTCTTCCCTTGAAAACTTTCTTGCAAAGTTGAGACGGTATGACCGGAAATGTTTGTTGGGCGCTTCTGCTGCTTCTTCGGATAGTTGTCCAATTGGCAACAATGCATTTTCAATTATGCTAGCTCCATGTAGAAGAATTTTATGCATAGTGGGGGTCATAGGATGCCAACCATATAACTTTATATATAGATTTGCAGGCATATGCATCGTATTTGGCAGTATCAATTTTGAAGCCACTGGAAATTGCTTCTAAAATAACTTTAAATCTAAATATAAGTTCATGGTTTATTCCTGTAATGTCAGATGCCAAATAAGTGTTTTCGAAAAACCGCCTACTAGTATTTCCATCATTTGTGTTGCCAAAGTTGGCTTTAGGCATGTCAACCAATAGTCCAGTTTCTAATCGAAATCGTTCTTGCATTATTTTTTTGTCTGTTCTTCTAATGTTTTTTCTTCAGTTGTCTTTCTCGCTCTATATTTTTTTATTGGCAATTTATATGCCAGGTGTAAAATGCTTTCAAAGAGTCTTATCCTGGCGTGTAATATTGAAATTCCCAATTCTAATGCTTCAGGACATACAACATTTTTGTTACTTAAATCATTGAAGTTCTTTGATGTGGCACCACATATGTAACACCGACTTGTTGAGGTTGTGTTAGTTGCCGCGTCACACACTTTTCCATCAACCATGGTCATCTTCATAATATGATTAAATTTAAAAACATTCTGATCTATAGACACCTCGGTCGACGCAAGAGCTTTGCAAGCATTCTCCACAAATTTTATTTCATCCTTGGTTACATCAGTGGTTTCTTTCACGAACCTGAACCGAATCGGCCGACAAAAGCGTGGCGAAGAAGGTGTGGGATTTTGCCAAACAATCTTTTTATGGTCTTTTCCACAAACAACTTGCAAGGGAACAAAAGAACTTAAAAATATATTTGCATCAGAGTCGACATCATCAACAAATTTTTGTTTAAACCTCTGTTGTTGTGAGCCATCACATCCCCATTTGCAAATAATATTTAATGACTCTCTTTCGGTTTTGTTAAGAGTAATTAACAAATCTTGCAAATAAATCGATAAACGGGTTACTGTATGATCCATTAAACTTTGAAGGTCCGTTTCCGCGCTAGTAGCCGTAATTTTCATAGCCATTTTAGGTGGATAGCATTCTTGTTTAGCTTTCAATAATAGATCATAACAGGGATAATGGCAATCATCAACAAACATTTTGAGAGCTTCAAAGGGGGTAAGTGGAGGAATGGTTTCATTACTCTTGGAGTATGACTTTCTATACTTGCCAGCCCGTGTTGGTGACTTCGTTATATCCTTAAGGATTTTAGAGGCATTTCTTTTTCCATCATTTTGCAAAACCATTTGTGCAGCATGGACTATCACCTCAGGATTTACCAAACTTCGTATAACCTCAGTCTTTCTTCTCTTGCTTCGATCACTCGATTCAGAAAACTGTTTACAAGGACGTCCTTGGCGATTTGACGATTCAATTGGTATTTCAAAGGTCTCTTCTATTTCCTGCTCCAGACCATCTTTGTTTGACTTGTGATTTGAAATGTGAAAATTTATGTTTCAAAGACTTTGGAAGACTCGAGGAGGTAACTTTTCAACAAATCTAGTTTTTCTTCCATGGTTCGTAAATTTTGGCCTTGCATCAGGTCAAATAAATACCTTCTCGTCACTTCTCTCACACCAGAGGCACTAGATAAACCTACGCAATTAGAAGACGCACCTATACAACTAAAAGCGAAATGTCGAAATAAAAATTATAAAAAAAATATTATACAAAACAAAAAATAATAAACAAACACAAATGACGAAAACGAAAGCAAAAAACTAGCAGCAGCTACCATTTTTATTTTTATTACCTTAAAACATTAACAAACACAGTGATACCACTCACAATGATGGAGCCGGGGCCCCGCGGGGGTAACACAACTAAAACTTTAAGTAAACATGGAAAAGACGTTCACAAAATACAGGTTTGGTTATTCAAAAATACACAAAAAATATTTAATTGGTCAATTTAATCTTCCAATAAGAATAAATTAAAGTAAATACCTTCAACTTCAAAATTCATTATAAATAATATTTTTCTGGAGTACTCTGTCACACGTACTATACTAAAAGCGTTTGTGGTGAAAAGCAAGCAAAGCGTAGTCCGGCTTCAAACATGAACACGTGTTCATGTTTTCAATGGAATTTTTCGCAAGTCCCGTTAGATTTCCAGAAAAATCCGGTTTGCCATCAAGGTTGTTATACAATTTGTGTACATTTTATCAAATTATTGAGTGATTGATATTTTGATTTTTAGGCTACGGCCACAACCACTGTGCACAGGGTCTCGAATTTTTTTTTTTTATCGTCGCGCAAAAACTTTGACTAACTATATTTCGTGAATAGGTGGCTATAGTGTAACGATCCTTTCTCGTCCTTCGGGATATTTATAATATCTCTTGGGCTAGGTTCGGCACAACAAAATTTATTTTGTGCCCCGGTGAAATCAGAACAGGTTTGTTTATTGATTTGGGTTTTATAATATGTTTATTTGCGATCTTTTATGGGCTTGATTGGCTATGACAAGTTTCTCTGCGGTAGGTCTGGACTTGGATAGCGTTGGTGAGTCGCTTCGAATCCTTCGTCGTCCTTGCTTGTCTTCCCTTTGCTGCGTATGGTACTTGTTATCCTTATTTAAGGATTTGTTGCTGTCGACACGAACTGTACAGGTTACTCGTAAGGCCTGTATAGTTCCTTGTTTTCTGCTGCTCCTTGCTTTTCCTGGATAAGCTTTTAAGGTTACTCGTAAGGCCTTAATTGCTTGTTACTTGATCACGACTTGATGACTTGATCATGCCTTGATGACTTGATGCCTTTGGTTGACAGCCGTTGCCTTTATATAGGCAGTTCCCATGGCCTCCGGAACATACTGGTGTGGTACCGCTATACAGCTGGTACATTTCCATCGGCCCTCTGCTTTCACCCACGCATCCACTTGTTGCTATGCGTGGTGAAAGTCCCGTAAATCCTTGGCGCATATGTCCACTTTCTCTGTGGCTGCGCGCCCATTTATTCCTTGTCCCTGTCTTTCTCATTTGCACATATTGACTTGCATCACTTTCTTATGCTGGCGTCGCCTTTCTATTGGCCGCCCATTGTATCCCGTTGACTTTCTCTGCTTTCATCGCTGCCTTTGCCCGTCGCTCCCTTTGATCCACTTGTCATACCCAATTTCGCATATATTCTCTCCTTATTATATTTACATACATATATATGACAATTATATTAACTTAATCTATTGTCTAACAATGATCATATTGATTAAATTAACATACGAAATCATTTAATTTCCCATACAATCCCCTTTCATACGTATATCGTATCTGTTAGATAGCGGGCTTCCCCATTGTTCATCTCCCCCCCTTCGGTTCGCATATTCCCCTATCCAATCCACAAACCATCATTGCTTCATACAAAGCATGCATGCCCCGCACCCGTCTCGTGGGCTTGCTTGGCCCTCACTTTTATTTTCTCTCGCTCACCAGATTTTGGCTGCTCGCAGTCTAACTGCTTTCATTCTCATGAGCGTGACGTAGGCAGATAGTGCGCTATTGGTCATCGATACTCTCCCTCATAGTGTACGTGTGACATGCGTGTACACTTATTCAGCGTATTCTAATGCATGCACTCATATTTGCCTCTCTGTGCTCTTAATTTGCATAAGTAGGCCAATGCCCCCGTTTGTGTGCAATTATGCAGTCAAGCCGGGTTCCATTACTCTTATATCGTTGATTTCGTACATTCTGCCTCCCACGCAACTTCCCGCTTGTACGAAATTGCCAGCGGTCGCCTGTGATTCGATCGAGCCTTGCTTGATCGTACGTCATGAGTCCAACTTGGTTGGATCGTACGTCATAGGCTCGAATTGGTTCGATCGTACGTCATAGGCTCGAACTGGTTCGATCGTACGTCATAGGTTCGATCGAGCCATGTTGGACTTGGTTGTCCCTTGCATATGCGTGCAAATTGGTTTTTTTTGTATTATGCTTCCCACGCATCTTCCCGCTTGTACGAAATCGCCAGCAGTGACGTGTGGTTCGATCGACCAGGTTTGATCGTAAGCCATCGGTTCGATCGACCAGTAGCAGGCTTGGTCGTATATCGTAACTTAGGTTTGTGTCTCGGCTGTATCTTGTATTCGGTGCTTTATTTGTATCGTTGAATTGTGCCGCTGTTTGCTTGTTGTGTGGGATATTATAGTTAATTATAATGTTCCTCACACTCCCCCCCTTCTTCGGGAGGGATTTGCCCTCCCCTGTCCCTTGTACCTTGTGCTTGTTATATATATGTTTCCTTTTTTTTTTTTTTTTTTTGGCATGTGTTCTACTTGTTTTGTTTTTGGGACTCAGCTCGCATCTTTTATTGGCCTTATGGCATCTTCTATTGTTGGCGATTACTGAGTATCTTTTCGGTAATGTTAGCGGATTAGGGCATCTTTTCATTATTTGTTGTAACGCTCTTTTTTTTTTTTTTTTTGCTTGGCCCGTTCCGCATCTTTTCTTCCCCGTTTCCCTTTTTATATTTCTAATACCAATCCCCCCGCATCTGCTCCTCTATTTCCCTTTGGAACCATGCTGCCCAGTTCTGCTGTTGCTGCTGTTGTTGCTGCTGCATTGCCAGTGCCAGCCGTTCCCTCGCCCGCTTCACCTGCTCCTCCTCCTCTTGGGCCCTCTCCCACGCCAGCAGATCCCTCTCAGCTTCCTGCTGCTGCAGGATCTGCTGACGCCACCAACTCATCCATTGTGTGCACTCAGCTGCTGCCCGTTCTGCCTCTCTATTTATGCCCTCCGGCTCGAATGGAGGTGGGCTGGCTACTCCATCAGCCGCACCTTCATCAGCCACGGCCATCCCCGCCGTCTCGCTGGCCTCTGACTCTGCGTCCACCATACGGAACGGCGTTGATGGCCGCGCTGGCTCCCACAATCTTGCCGGCGGCCCATATATTTCGTTTTGGTCCCATGGCGCGTATTCGTCTGGGCTATTTCGCTCGCTTCCTGCCTCTTCCGCCCCTTCGTACTCCATTAGCTGCATCGCCTCGTCCAGCTCCCTCCACATCGCCTCATCGTCGCTCTCCTCTTCCGGTATGTTTGCCGCTGACTCGGCCTCGCTCTCCTCCGTCAGATATCCGCTTTCATCTCCGTCCTCATCCAACTCCTCGTCCGAAGAGGCGGCGATGGCCGGATTTGCCATGTCCGGCACATCGTCGTCGGACTCCTCATCGGACCGATGCCAGTCACCGCGTTCCATATTGGCTCGCGGTGCCGCACCTCTTCGAGCTACGCCTTCATCCTGGCCAAAATTTGCATTGAATGCGTTCATTATTAATCTTGGTTTTGTTCTACCTTTACTCGCCGAGTGATAAACTTTGAGTGTTTCCTGATCATGACACTTGCACGCATGAAACCTCGCCTCTCGGTCATTTCTTTGATATTTACCGATATTTAGGATTTCTCCTCCTTGCCCTTGTTCTCTTGGGATGCGTATGTGCATTGCGGTGACTCACCATTACATACGTCATATCGTGCGTATGTGTGGGTGCGTAACATCATGCGCCTGTGTGGGTGCGTTTCCCCTCTCTTTTCGCGTTGTATGCGCATATGTGTTGGTGCTGTCCCCAATCGTTCTATCTCTGGTTTTTTTTCTATTATGCCTGCATATTGTTTGCATCGTTACGATATTCGGGTATCCGTTGCCCGTTTCTAAATTCGTTTTCGCATGCTTGTATACGTGTCATTACGATATTCGCACATCTCCATTGTGCTCTGCGATGCGGTTTGCAACTTTGCTATACTTTGTTTCTGACGCGATGCGTTTTTAGATTTTCAGCTCTAAGTCATGTTTTGAGTTCTCTGTCCAGCCGGCCGGTCTGTGCAGATTTTCTCGCCGCCATGTCATTCGAGTCGTCCATCCTCATTGCTCATCACTTTTCGTGCCATCCGCTTCTTCGCATATTTGTTGTTTCAGTTGGCTGATGTGTGCTTGTCTGGTTTTTTTCGTTTCTTTGTGCCGTATTTTGCATATGACCGGAGATGCAAAGCCTATCACTTCATATGGGCCTCCAAACTTTGGTGCCAGCTTCGCTGCGAATCCTTCTGCAGCATTTGAAAGGTGGTGTTCTTTTGCCCATACCGTTGCTCCAATCACTGGTCTCCATTCTCTTCGTTTCAGATTGTAGTGGCGGGCCTGATCCTGTGCAGCCGTTTCCAGATTTCGCCGTATCAGTTCGAACAGCTCTTGCATTTGTTTTACCTTCGCGTCTGGTGGTATCGTTTGCTTCCCTGTGCCTATCGTGACATTATCGTATAGTGCACCCGGCATTCTTGGTTCACGCCCCTGTATTACATACGCTGGCGTGAATCCTGTTGCCTCTGATTGGCTTGTATTTACTGCTAGCGTTATTTCTGGCCAACTTTCATCCCAGTTGCGTTGATTTTCCCCCGTAAACTGAGCAATCATCGTTTTTACTGTTCTATTTGCTCTTTCGGTTGGATTTTCTTGTGGCGTGTACGGTGCTGTCAGTTGGTGTTGGCATCCCCATTCTTCTAACATTTTTTTGAATATCCTGCTAGTGAATTGAACTCCATTGTCCGTTATCACCATTTTTGGAGCTCCGAATCGAGATAGTATCCTCTCTCGAAAGGCCTTAACTAGACTTTCTGCCGTTGCCTTCCGCATCGGTATCAGTTCTGTCCATTTCGAAAACCTGTCAATGATTACTAGTAGCATCGAATTTCCGTGTTTCGATCTTGGCAACGGTCCTACAAAGTCAGCGCATACTGTAGCCCATGGTTCTTCCGGTATTTGTGTTAGCATCTTTCCCGCTGCCTGCTGTTGGCTGGGTTTATATTGTTGGCATATCGTACACTTTCCTACAAATGTCCTGATATCTCGTTGCATTCCTGGCCAGTAATATCTTGCTGCGGTCCTGGCAGTAGTTCGTCTGCTCCCTGTATGCCCTGCTGTTGTTGCCGTGTGGTTTTCGGCCATTACTTGATTACGTAGTGTTTTTGGCACACATAGTTTCCAAGCTACCACTTCTTCTTGGCCTGCTCTGTGCGGAATGTTCCTGTATACCTGACTATTTTCTATAATGTAATCCGGATATTTCTGTGGTTGTTGTTTTATTTTTCCCATTATGTCTTGGATCCACCCACACTCGTTGTTTGCTTGTCTTAATCTGGCACCATTATCTATTATTCTTTTGCACCCTTCCATTGGTTGCCTTGACAAAGCGTCTGCGACGATGTTTAATTTGCCCTTTCTGTATGCTATTTCGAAATCGTATTGTTGCAGTTCCAGTGCCCATCGGGCTATACGGCCCGTAGGGCTTTCTATGCTATTCAACCACTTCAACGCCATGTGATCTGTTACCACTTTAAATCGGTATCCTTCAAGGTATGGCTTTAGTTTGCGTATTGCCCATACTATCGCTAGGCATTCCTTTTCTGTTGCCGAATAGTTCTTTTCCGCTGGGTTTAATTCTCTTGACAGGTATGATAGCACTCTCTCTCCATCCTCAGTGTTTTGTACCAATATGGCTCCTAATCCCACGTTACTTGCATCCGTCTGGAGCACAAACATTTTTGTGAAGTCTGGACATGCCAATACTGGGCCACTCGTCAGCCTTTCCTTTACAGCATCGAATGCTGCCTGATGCTCCTCGCTCCAGTGCCACTTTGTTCTCTTCTTTAGTAGTTCGTTCAATGGGTGTGTTAGTGCTGCAAAACCTGGTACGAACCGTCTGTACCAAGATGCCACTCCTAAGTACTGGCGTAATTCCTTTGTGCAAGTTGGTGGTTCTAATTGGGCTATTGCGGCCACCTTTTCTGGGTCCGTTGCAATACCGTTTTCTGTCACCAAGTGGCCTAGAAATTTTAGCTCTTTTCTAAAGAATTGACACTTCTCGGCATTAATTCTCAAGTTCGCTTCCTTCAATCTCCTGAACACTTCTTGTAGATGATTCATGTGTTCTTCGATTGTTTTGCTCACTATCACAATGTCATCTTGGTATGCGAATGCGTTTGGTATCATCTCTGGGCCAATGACTTGGTCCAGTGCGCGTTGGAAAGTTGCTGATGCTGAGTGTAAACCGAATGGCATTACTTTCCATTGGAATAACCCCTTCCCTGGGACTGTGAATGCCGTCATTGGTCTACTTTTCTCTTCTAACGGAATCTGCCAGTATCCGTCCTTCAGATCTAAGCTGCTTATGAATTTTGCTTCGCGTAGTTGATTCAAGATGTAATCGATGCGTGGCATTGGGTATGCATCTTTTATAGATTTTGCGTTAATCTGTCTAAAATCTACGCATAATCTCCACTTGCCTGTCTGTTTCTTTCTCACCATCACTATGGGTGAGCTATATGGGCTTTGCGATGGTTCTATGCATCCCATTGTCAACAGTTCGTCGACCTTTGCATTGATTTCTCCTTGTATTTTCGGGTTTTTCGGGTAATACCTTTGTTTTATTGGGATATCGTCCTTCATCGTTATGCGATGTATCCCCACCTTTGACAGTCCCTTAACTTTCCCTAGTTCATTCAATTCCTGACTCAGAAAGCTTTGTATTTCTTGCTGGTCACTCTTCTGAGTGACCATGATGGATATTCTTTCTACGAGCCTGCCCTGTATTCGCCTTACTGTCGGTATTCGCACTTTGTGGCCACCACACGATATTTCTGTGTTCATAATCCGGAGGAAATTCCACCCCAATATTAGCGCATCCATTCCTTCTGGCATGACCAGAAATGGCATATGGATTTCCTTGTGTCCGAATCTCACGCATCCTGTCCATTGCTCTTCAATGTCTCGCACCTTTCCGTCTGCCATGTATACCTGTTTGTGCGTGTTTTCCCATTTTCCCTTATTCCTCACTGTTTCCAATATCTGCTTGCTGATGAAGCTACTCGTGGCTCCGGAGTCAATTGTCGCTTTCATCTGTATTCCTGCTACTTCGATAATCGCTGACAATTGATCCTCTTCTTCTACTAGTTGGCCTATTAGTGGTGAGGAGCTTGTTGGCTGGGTCCCTGCTCGCCCCTGATAGACTGGAACCGCCTTTCGTTTCCCGAACTCCAACAACATTCTTTCGTCCTCTTGCCCACTTTTCCACACTGCCAGCAGAAATTGAGTCTCTGATTGTTGCATTCCCTGGCCCAGTGTCCGGCTCCCCCGCATCTGCGGCACGCCTGATTCGGGTTCAGGACTTTTCCGTCTCGGACGTTCTTGTTTTCTTGGTTTGGTCTCGAATGATTCTCCATACTGTTGTCCTGGCATCTTCGGCACTGTGTGACTGGTGGCCCATGATTATTTCCTCCTCTGTGGTTTGATTGGTTGTTATGTGTTCTTTGAGCATTGTTTTCGCGATGGAACTCGAATCGCTCTTGCTCGAGCATCTCGTGTTCTTCTGCCAACTGCATCAGCTCATCTAGATCTCTGACCCTGTGTGGCCGAACGAATATTTTTAGATCTGGAGTGCAATTTTCCAATATGACCTCCAATTGTTCGTACTCTGGTATTTTTAGGGGTCTCATCAATGTTTGCATATCCACCATATAGTCCTTGAAGTACTCGTTTCTGTTTTGCTTGCGATTTTTCACTTGATCAGCCAATTTGTTGAAGAATCCTTTCGGCAAGAAATATTTCTTGAAGCCCTCAACAAATTCCTTCCATGTTCGCCACTGTTTATTGTTTGCGACGTACCATTTGAGTGCCCTATCTTTCAGTAGCTCTGGCATCGCTCTCGGGATCATGTCCAGTTCGATGCCATACATGTCTGCTGACCACTCGATTTGTTCTATGAACTCTAGTGGTCTGGAATTGCCGTCGAACCTGAATGTCCACTCCCTTACTTGTTTTGCCACCTTGGCGTATTCGGTGGTCTTGTTTGTTGTATGTGGTGCCGTTTTCTTGGGGTCTATTGTTTGTCTCCTTATGTCCCTCTTTGTCTCTGCGCTATCTAGGGCTCCTTCGCTTCCCCATCTTGGTGGTAAATATGGTGGGATTGCTAGTGTGGCGATGTTTATTTTCTGGAATTCCTCAGCCTCATTTTCGCATGTTTTTGATGTGCTTGCTATTGTTTTCATTTTTATATTTTTCGAGTACTTTGTTTCCAATCTATTTATTTCCTCCTTCCAGTCTGGGTCCGTTTCATTCCTTTCTACCCACTCGCCTAGCTGTTTCCTCATTTCCTCCACTGTGCCGGTTATCTCGATCCCGATCCTTTGGCCTGTCTGTACCAAATCCTCCTTCTTCATGTGGTAAATCCATCCTTTTCCCATTTTTTGATCTTTTTATGATTTATAAACTGTATTTTTATTTCTAAATTTCACCAGTATAGCACGTTGGGCGCCAGTTGTAACGATCCTTTCTCGTCCTTCGGGATATTTATAATATCTCTTGGGCTAGGTTCGGCACAACAAAATTTATTTTGTGCCCCGGTGAAATCAGAACAGGTTTGTTTATTGATTTGGGTTTTATAATATGTTTATTTGCGATCTTTTATGGGCTTGATTGGCTATGACAAGTTTCTCTGCGGTAGGTCTGGACTTGGATAGCGTTGGTGAGTCGCTTCGAATCCTTCGTCGTCCTTGCTTGTCTTCCCTTTGCTGCGTATGGTACTTGTTATCCTTATTTAAGGATTTGTTGCTGTCGACACGAACTGTACAGGTTACTCGTAAGGCCTGTATAGTTCCTTGTTTTCTGCTGCTCCTTGCTTTTCCTGGATAAGCTTTTAAGGTTACTCGTAAGGCCTTAATTGCTTGTTACTTGATCACGACTTGATGACTTGATCATGCCTTGATGACTTGATGCCTTTGGTTGACAGCCGTTGCCTTTATATAGGCAGTTCCCATGGCCTCCGGAACATACTGGTGTGGTACCGCTATACAGCTGGTACATTTCCATCGGCCCTCTGCTTTCACCCACGCATCCACTTGTTGCTATGCGTGGTGAAAGTCCCGTAAATCCTTGGCGCATATGTCCACTTTCTCTGTGGCTGCGCGCCCATTTATTCCTTGTCCCTGTCTTTCTCATTTGCACATATTGACTTGCATCACTTTCTTATGCTGGCGTCGCCTTTCTATTGGCCGCCCATTGTATCCCGTTGACTTTCTCTGCTTTCATCGCTGCCTTTGCCCGTCGCTCCCTTTGATCCACTTGTCATACCCAATTTCGCATATATTCTCTCCTTATTATATTTACATACATATATATGACAATTATATTAACTTAATCTATTGTCTAACAATGATCATATTGATTAAATTAACATACGAAATCATTTAATTTCCCATACAATCCCCTTTCATACGTATATCGTATCTGTTAGATAGCGGGCTTCCCCATTGTTCATCTCCCCCCCTTCGGTTCGCATATTCCCCTATCCAATCCACAAACCATCATTGCTTCATACAAAGCATGCATGCCCCGCACCCGTCTCGTGGGCTTGCTTGGCCCTCACTTTTATTTTCTCTCGCTCACCAGATTTTGGCTGCTCGCAGTCTAACTGCTTTCATTCTCATGAGCGTGACGTAGGCAGATAGTGCGCTATTGGTCATCGATACTCTCCCTCACGCATAGTGTACGTGTGACATGCGTGTACACTTATTCAGCGTATTCTAATGCATGCACTCATATTTGCCTCTCTGTGCTCTTAATTTGCATAAGTAGGCCAATGCCCCCGTTTGTGTGCAATTATGCAGTCAATCCGGGTTCCATTACTCTTATATCGTTGATTTCGTACATTCTGCCTCCCACGCAACTTCCCGCTTGTACGAAATTGCCAGCGGTCGCCTGTGATTCGATCGAGCCTTGCTTGATCGTACGTCATGAGTCCAACTTGGTTGGATCGTACGTCATAGGCTCGAATTGGTTCGATCGTACGTCATAGGCTCGAACTGGTTCGATCGTACGTCATAGGTTCGATCGAGCCATGTTGGACTTGGTTGTCCCTTGCATATGCGTGCATATTGGTTTTTTTTGTATTATGCTTCCCACGCATCTTCCCGCTTGTACGAAATCGCCAGCAGTGACGTGTGGTTCGATCGACCAGGTTTGATCGTAAGCCATCGGTTCGATCGACCAGTAGCAGGCTTGGTCGTATATCGTAACTTAGGTTTGTGTCTCGGCTGTATCTTGTATTCGGTGCTTTATTTGTATCGTTGGATTGTGCCGCTGTTTGCTTGTTGTGTGGGATATTATAGTTAATTATAATGTTCCTCACAATAGGTGGCCAACTATAATTTCATATAATTATTGAAATTATGCATAAATTATTAAATGAAGAAATATTACAGGGACGGGCAGGGAAAGTAGTTATAAGCCCCTTTGAAATTTTTTTTTTAGAAAAATCTGTCTCAAAAAATGTGGTCTTTTATAACAATGCTAATGTATGCAAAACATTCTTAAAATTTGTGAGTACTACATAACACATAAAGATACATATCTGGACTATTGACATCCATCACAATTACTTTGATAGTAACTTTGCAAAAATAAATATTGACTTTGGACAAATGTATCACTGAAAACGGCGAGAATTAAATATGAACACTGTGAATGATAATCGATGTTTGATTACCTGTAATTCGGCGCGGGCGCTTTTTGAAAGGTGGGAATGATGAGGTTAGTTTCTCGGAAGTATCTCCTAACAATGTGCATCAATAGTTTGTTCTTAAAATGATTTTTTTTTTTTTTGACTTTTGGCCGCCTAATTTTGCAAAATCTACCTATGTGCGTCATTGCCAGTTGGAAAACGAATTTGACATGGACGACGTTTGTAGCGCAAAGCGTAAGATGCAGAAAGAGGAAACCTTTCGAGAGTACATGTTTCATATGAAGTTAATCGAAGCGGAAGGCAATATAGATATGAAATCGGTACTGCGCTATATAGTAGACGTATTGAATATGAAGAACGTCTTAAAGATCAAATTATATTACGCCCAGTCATTCAGAGAGCTACGTGAAAAAAATTAAATCTATGAGCACGCAATAAAAATGGCAAAAATTAATGTGTTACAGGGTCTGAAGAAAGTGAGCCAGAAAAACTACGAGAAAAAGCATCGTTGTTTAAACTGCGGATCGAGTCAGCATCAATGTGACAACAAAATGTTTTCGCTGCAATGAAGAGGGTCATATCTCAAAAAACTGTCCAAGGATTGCGAATGTTGGTGCAATGTATAATTCGAAGCATATGGAGACTGCAAACGTTGGTGTAGTACAAAATCTAAAACGCACAAAGGGATTGGACATAAAAGGTTGCAACATTAAGGGGGGTTTCTACCTTGTCTTATAAAAAAATTTGATATTTTTTTTTTACATTTTCGGATAGATCTATGTTTCAAGAATACTGTGTAAAAATTTTAAGTTTAAATCAGCAAAATTACGAAAGTTATTGGTCGTTAAGTGGAGCAGTCTCAAGCGCGCTGGGCCGCACTGCAAATTTTCAAACGCCTTTATCTCAAAACTACGTTTTTGGAGCTCATGGAAGTCCTACAGGGCGCAAAAATTAACCAATCGCTATGAAATTTTTTACACATGTTTTTTAGGATATTGTTCAGCGCTGGTAGTAGAATTGGCGAAAAATATTAAAAACGGTTAATTTAAAAAATTAAATAGTAACGAAAAATCGGCAAAATTAAAATTTTTTCCTAAAAAAACTCATAACTTTTTCATTTTTCATCCTTTTATCCCAAATCTACTACCAGCGCTGCGAAAAAGTGTCTAGATTAAGAAAAAATTTTCATTTTTGGATTCAGACTTTATTTGCGAACGGTAGGACTTCCATAAGGACAAAATGGGGACGCCAGTGTAAAATTCACCCCACCACCCCCTTTACACGGATCGCCGAAAAAAAAATTTTTTACATAGAACTAAGTTTTTCCAACAACTGTGGCAAATTTCATTCGTTGATCTATTATACTTTTCCCGAAAAAAATTCTTACTAAAAAGCAACTTTACGGCCCAACAAGGTAGAAACCCCCCTTAACGCCTTGGTTGATACAGGAGCGGATGTGTCTTTGGTGTCCAGAAGCGCTGTATAGAAGATTGGAGTTGAATATCACCATAGCTATATTTTGGAAGCCAATGTAGTATACCTTCCCTGCCAAAAGTTTAGGCAATACGTTTTGGGCATCAAGTTTAAAGTTGTAACGGATTGCGCAGCCTTTAAGCAGACAATAAACAAGAAGGATGTGCCTAGAGATATGGCTCGATGGATTGTTTATTTGCAGGATTTTAATTTCGATGTGGAGCATAGAGCTGGAGAGAGACTTAAACATGTGGATTGTCGCAGTCGCTATCCACAAGGGATTATGATAATACGATCGGAAACGTCGGCACGATTTAAAAAAGCGAAGCAGTAGGATATAATGTCAATGGCTCTGATTGAAATGTTGCACAATCAACCCTATGAAGATTTTAAATTAAAAGGTGGTCTTTTATACAAAACGGTTGGCGGTAATGAACTTTTGGTTGTCCCGAATCAAATGGAAAAAGAGATCATTGTTGAAGCCCACAATGTTGGTCAGTAGGCGTTGCAAAAGACGATGCACGCAATTTAGCAGTCTTATTGGATGCCGCATTTAGAGTCAAAGGCGGCCCGAATTACACTGTTCAACAAATTGTAGGTTGTTGAAATCAAACCGTACCGGACCTTTTTTTCCGAAAGTACATCTATTGAATAGTAAAACCCTATTTGGGTTTTTCAAAGTTAGCACGATTTTTTTTTTTTTATCGAGTTGAAATTTTCTATTTTATGTTAATTTTTAATTTGTCATATGACTTAGATATCGATTTCTTTTTCATGCATTCGACTTAAATCATTTTTATTTGTTGTAGAAATATTGTTCATGCTTAAATAAATTCATTTTTATACCCTTGCAAAAATGGTACATATATTAATTTTGGTCAAAAGGGTGCAATTCATAGAAGGAAGCATCTTCGACTATATAAAGCATAGCTCGCAAATAACAATTGAGTGTTTTTTTCTTTACGCTCAATCTCTGAGCAAAAGCGAAACAACTGAAAAAATTTGCTCCCACTCTGAGCAAGAGTTTTTTCTATTTTGTTTTGGTCTTCATTTGAGTTGAGTTCTTCGTGTTGAACTCTTTTAACGATTCTCTTTTCGGGAGTAATATAATTGTCGCTCGCGTGTTGAGACTCAGTGAGTGAGTGAATGACTGAATAAGTCAATTCAAAAAGTCTTGCAAACACTCTTTTAGGATTTTTTGGAATACATAATATTGACTTTATTTTTATTTTGCGTTTTTTTTTGTTGATTTTTTCAATGTAAGTAATAAGTCAAATCGATATTATCGATTTTCTTGATACGGATAATATCGATGTTTTTTTGGTAATAATAAGCAATTTAATAAGCATCACTCGCCTAAAGACGTTTTGCTTCATTTCACTCATGCAAATACTCTCAGTCTAAGTGAGACGAAAAAGAAACGAAAAAAAAACGATTGTTGTCCGAGCGCGTGTCTGATAAACGAAGAGATTATAAATACTCTGCTCGCGAGTATTCTTTTCATATACTCAGTAACGAGACTTATTTGAAGACGTCGCAAACACTCAATTGTTATTTGCGAGCTATGATATAAAGTATACATATAATTTCTTGATCAGTACGACGAGACGAGTTCAAGTAACCATGCCCGTCCGTCCGGCTGCATCAACGCAAACTCCTCCTACACCGCAAGAGCTATGTCTATGCATAGATGAAATTTTGCATGTAGTCTTGTATATACTGCACAGTTTGTATATTTCGTATTCAGCCGGATCAGAACTATATCATATAGCTCCTATACAAACAGTGACGTTTCTCAATAACATCGTTAATTTCTTAGATACTGTTTAAAAGAACAATGTTTATTAATATTTTTTTTGTCATAAATATTTATAAATTTTATAGAAATCGGATAATTTCATTATATAGCTGTCATACTTATAAACCAACGATTACATATCATGCTCCATATGCCGGATTGCTTCAGCCTAAACTTGAGGTCTGTTCTTTCGCGAACATCAGACTTTTTTTATAAAACTTTTTTTCTTTTCGACGGCTATAGTGAAAACAACTTGGAGGGGTATGCAAACTTCGAAGCAGCGGATGTTTACCACGGCCCTCTAGTTTAGAGAAGTTTTTGAAATATTTTAAATTTATAAATATTTTTTTGGGAGAGTAATAAATGTAAAATTAAGATTACTCGTCACTCATCGGGGTAAAACATCCACAGTAGCAGAAGTTATTAATATTTGCTGAACACTTGCATATTCTGATTACAACTAGTAACTTTAAACTAAGGGCACTGATTTTTCCGACAGTAAGCAAGTTTACTGTAAGTTTTGTAAGCTGTGCATGAGTATGTAATGTTACCTAACCTGTGTCAATTGCTATCATATATCATATGATATCATATACTTTGCACTATATTCTAATTGAATCCGTACGGAGAATTTTTTTGTCTTCTTAATTTTATAATTCAAATTTTTGGTTCAAGTGCCTTGCGTAAATGAACATACAGAAATCTTGAAATTTACACTTAAATCATTACAAAATTTTTCTTATTGGAAATAAATAAAATAATCTTTTTTAAATTATTTTAACAATTATGATTCTCACAAAAAATAGTTATAAATTAAAAATATTTTAAAAATTACCCTAAAAAAGGGCTTAATTATAATTTTTTCGAAAACTGTAGCTGAAAACGGTATTTCATTCGTTCGACTGAATTTATTTAAGCATGAACAATATTTCTACAACAAATATGTATGATTTAGGTTAAAATCATGACAAAGAAATCAAGATCCAAGTCATATTTAGCTCATATGACAAACTAAAAATTAACTAATTAATAATTTATAACAAAAACTTCGGCATAAAGGAAGTATTAATGCAGGTGATAGATAAAGGGGATAGACCATTAGAAACGGTACATGTGGATCATCTTTTAGTTAATTGTCTCGACGTTGACGCTTACAATGGAAGTACTTTCAAGTGGTCCATACGACACCAGGACATAGCCTGTTACGCGCGAGCCCAAGCAGAGCGCTGTCCAACTCCCGCCCGACCGACCGTGAGGAGCAGCCATATATCGGACGGCACGATCGCGTGGACAAATGCAAATAAAACGGACAAACAATTAAAAATATGATTAAATACAGCTAATTACGAGCTAAATGTGCTAAAATAAAGGTTTTAACAAGAGAAAGAGAGGCTTCTGATCTGATTACGGGATACAGAAGATTGTAATCAGAACAAAGGACTCGAAAAGATTGATGCAAAGAATTGTTAGAATTACAGTGTTTTAAGGATAGAGGAATAAAATTTCTAGTAGGTCTACGGGGTACAGATAGGTTTAACTGGTTCATTAGCTCAGGAGAGTCTATTTCACCTATTAAAAGTTTATGAATAAAAATAGCACCAAGCATTACTCTACGATTAATTAAAGAAGGAAGATTGATTAAAAGAAGCCTACTGGAGTATGATGGCAAATTGAATTTGCGATCCCAATTTAGACCGCGAAGAGCAAAAAGCAGAAATTGCTTTTGAACAGATTCAATTTTACTTTGGTGCGTCTCATATTAAGGTGACCATATGCAAGATCCGTACTCTAAGATAGGAGGGATTAATGAAGTATACACAATTTTGGTCTTGTACGGATCGTCAAACTCTTTTGACCATCGTTTCACAAACCCAAGAACATTCAAAGCTTTACTGACTGTAGCAGAAATATGAGGATTAAAAGTTAATTTATAGTCCATAAGTTAATTTAGTGGGCCATTAGATGCAACTTCAAAGCAATATAAGTATATTTTTGCTATGGTCGATGCCTTCACCAAATTTGTTTGGATATATCTAACAAAAAAAACAAGTTACGAGAAAGTACTACGAAAGTTAAAAGAGTGGTATTAATTTGGTAACGCTGTTCGAGGATCTGCATTTATAGCTAAAGATTTCGAGGAATATATCAAGGTGAACGGAATCCACCATGTTTGGACAACAACGGGCGTCCCAAGAGGCAATGGTCAGATCGAACGTGTAAACACATTTATTATTACGATTATTTCCAAGTATGTGCCAAATGTGCAAAGAGCTATTAACTCCCATGTCACTGTATCAACAAAGAGATCGCCATTTGAACTAATGCTGAGTGTTCAAATGAACAATGGGCCAGAGAATCTGATTCTTAAGTTGTTAGAAGAGGAAATATGCGGCAAATTTGATGAAGAGACACAGTCAATGAGAGCTTCTACCAAACGGGAGTAATTTCCCGCCCAGGAAGCATACAAGAAACAATATGGCTCAAAACGCAAGATTGATAATGTATATAAAGTTGGAGATCTGGTAGCGATTCGGTGGAGGTGTTTTATTTGCAACAAGGTGCCAGCTATGCCCCGATTCACAGCCAATGTGGTCAGGGATGAGTTGCAGCCAATCCAGTCCAGAATATTATCAGTAGTTTCGCTGTAGATAATTAAAAAGTATAGCGCGAAGAGAAGTGACAGATAGATGAGGAGAAATAAGGTGAGAAAGGTTGTTAAAAGATTGGCCTAGAACACGAAAAGGCTCGTGAAGAGAGTAGTTAGTCAGACATCTACTAAGGTGAAGAGGAAAAAAGTTTCTGGTCCGACGTGAGGGAACACAAAAATATAGAGTATCTAGTAAATTGGTAGAAATGACTTCACCGTTGACTAGTTTATGGAGAAAGAGAATGCCAAATATGAGCCTACGTTGTAAAGTGAAGGAAGATTAATAAGAAGAAGTCTGTCAGAATAAGAAGGTAGGCGAAGACTCGGGTCCCAATTAAGACCGCGTAACGCGAACTTAAGGAATTGCTTCTGTACCGATTCAATACTACGCTGGTGAACATCACATTGAGGGTTCCACACTGGCGAGCAATATTCTAGAGTAGGGCGAACTAACGAAGTATATAAAACCTTTGTTACATAGGGATCATTAAATTCTTTGGCCCAACGTTTAATGAAGCCAAGAAGACTGCATGCTCTATTGACAATTGAAGATATATGAAAATTAAATTAAAGTTTTGGGTCAAACATAACGCCTAAGTCTTTGAATGATGGTACATAATCTAACAGAACAGACTTAATAGAGTAATGAGCTAGGAACGGCGACAAACGACTGAAAGTCATAAAATAGCACTTAGATGCATAAAGGTGTAATTTATTAACGTGACACCAATCACAGAACGCATCGAGATCTGATTGCAAGTACTGTTGGAAACAAGGATCATTATATGAATAACAAATCTTGACGTCATCCGCAAACATGAGCAGGCGTGAATGAGCCAAGGCCTAAGGCAAATCATTTATAAACAAGGTAAATAACAGTGGGCCCAGATGACTGCCTTGGGGGACACCTGACGTAACTCGAACAGTTTTAGATATCGAGGAACGAAAAGAAACCTTTTGGGTTCTGCCAATAAGATACGACTTTAACCAAGCCAATAGTTTCGGGGAAAAACCCATGATGTTAAGTTTGATGAGAAGCATAGAATGATCAACCGTATCGAAAGCCTTACTAAAGTCAGTATAAATAACATCAGTTTGACACTTTTTACGGAACCCATGGTGTACAAGGGTAGTTAATTCTAAAAGATTGGTAAGCGACGAACGACCTTTCATGAAGCCATGCTGACAAGGAGAAATAGTGGATCTGGATATGTGTTGAAGGGAAGACGTAATAATTTTCTCAAACAGCTTAGGTATTGCCGAAAGTTTGGCAATGCCACGGTAGTTAGAAATATCCGATTTTCTACCCTTTTTAAAAAGCTGAATAATGAAAGACTCCTTCCAAATATCAGGAATGCTACAAGTTCCACTCCATATAAAGAATAACCGAGATAAAGGCTTAGATAGGGAAATCGAACACATTTTAAGGATGCAACTAGGTATATTATCAGGCCCGGGTACGAAGGAAGACGTCATAGATGACAAGCGAGAGATAATACAGTCTTCAGTTATACTAGGAAAAAACATACAATTTAAATGTGGAATTGAGAAGGGATAAGGTGTGGGATCCGAAGCAGTAGTAGAAGAAGTCGACTGAAAGAATTTGCAAACAGGTCTGCAATATCTGAGTCATTATTAGCAGTCTGGTCATTAAGTCTGAAGGTGGAAGGTAGTAAATTAGAGCGTCTTTTGGAATTAACAAAGTTGTAAAACCTTTTGGGGTTCTTATAAAATTCAACCAAACAGCGAACGATATAATTATTGTAGCATTGAGTATTTAAAAGACAAAACTGAGATTTGGCTACATAATAATTTGCATAGTCAACTCACGAACCAGTTTTTTTAAATCTTTTAAATATCTCTCTTAAATATCTCGATTTAATGTTACGGAGATTAGAGAGCCTACGTGTAAACCAGACTGGCGCACTGGAGACGGTAGAGACATTCACATAAGGAACGCATTTATCAATTAGAGAATTAAGAGCAGAGTAGAAAAAATTCACTGCACAATCTATATTACAGCACTCAAATAGAAATGACCAATCAAAACAGAAAATAAGGCTGTTAAGAAGATAGAAATTTGTTTTACGGAAACATCTACGACGAGAATTTGAGATGTTATTAAATTAATTATTAACGAAATTGTAAGAAATAGTAACTTCAATGGTAGGGTGATAAGGATCTTCAGGCTTCAATAGGGGCTGTGTTTGTGATACAGCACTAACAGTGGCATCCGAGACAACAACGAGATCGAGGATTCTTTCAGAACATTCAACAGGCTATCAAGAAAATCAGGTTGAGATGAAGGAATTAAGAAAGATAGATTACCATCAACAAGCCAAGAAACATTAGGCAAGTTAAAATCGCCTAAAACTATAAGAAAATAACGATCTTTAAGACGACTAAAAATAGATCGCAAAGCATTCGCATGGTTCATGTAGATCATGATATCAGAAGCTGGTGGAATATATGAACAAGAGATATATAAGCTAAAGTTAGAACATGTTACTTCGACGCAAATAAAATCAACACCTAAGGTGAGATCAATCGGCACAACCCTTGAACACAGATTCGAGTAGACAGCAATGAGTACTCCACCGCCACGACGACCAACACGATCAAGCCTATAAGAAATAAAGTTATTAGAAAGAATTTCATTATCCACAACAGAGGAGTTAAGCCAAGTTTCAGAGAAAGCTAATATGTCAGCCGAAAAGGTTTGGCTATCACAGAATAGTTTCGAAAGCTTGGTAAGAAGTCCTCTCACATTTTGATAATGAATGCAAAGACTAGACGTTATTAGTTTTTTGAAGCAGAAGATACATTAGGAAGGTGGACAGGCCAAGGTCGGGAGCGCTTATTGGCCGCAAACTCGTGTACAACTAGGCCCTCTGACCAAAAGTTAGGGTCAACCATAGCTAAGAAATACTCATTTGGTACTGTAATTTTAAAAGAGGAGATTTCACGATGTCTAGAAAACTTAAACTTTAGAATTAAAACCTTAGCAGGGCATATATTACTAATGTAAGCTGCCACAGACGACTCAGAAGTATCTGGAGCAAGCCTAGAAATAAATAATTGTTTGCGATGAGGCACTACAGTTAGTGGAGGCTGAGGAGCATTGGGATCCGCAAGTGATTGAGAGCCAGCATGAACCTGTAATTGATCAGAGTTCCCGTGAGGGATAGATTGAGGTACACCAGGGCTTGTAATGGGTATTTCACTCTGAAAAGAAGAGCATAAAGAGGGACAAGAAGATGGTGTAGGCGAAAGTAAAATGGGAGAAGATGTAATAGAGAGTGCGGGCGACTGCTTATGAGGCAACTCAAGGGTACATTTCTTGGGCAATTCCTTAGAAGATGGACCAAACTTGAATTGCGACAATAAATGTATGCTAGAGTCACACTTGTTAGATAACTGTTTGCCCATTTTATTTAAAGAAAGAAACTTTAAACGAAGATCCCTGTACATTCGGCTAAAATCAAGCTGCTGGCTGACACAAGATGGGCAACTCCAGCGCATTAAGCCAAGCTCAGGCTTACCCACAGACAAACCAGAAAATTTTTCGTAGTCGCGGCCGTTGATGGCAGCACATTTTAAGTGATTAAGATTATCGCAGAGCCAACAATCGTCAAAACGATCAGAATGCTTGCAAGTAGGTAGACAACAAGCCATTGAAAAGCCAAAAGAAACACAGGGCAAAAAAAAATATATAGAAAAATTTAAATACACAGCACAAAGATAATTATCGATAAACATTCAATAATTACAAATAAAACAAAGAGACAGCTAGAGTACACAGCACAAGAGAGAGTGCAAGAACAGTTACAAAAGTGATTACGCGGGAGAGAAGCTGAGCACAAGCACAAAGCAGAGAGATCAACAAAACCACTAGCACTGATGGTATGATGGGGGCGATGAGGAGAGCAACTGCAGAAGCAATGATGAGAGAGAACAATAATAAAAAAAAATTTATATGCACCAAACACTAATCACGAAAATGAAAAAAAAAAACTGTTTAATTTAGCGAATTATGCAAATAAAACACAAGAGTGTCAAGCAAACGACACCAGCGAAAGCGAAAACAAACTAAGCACATTTAAAAATTAAGAGAAAACAATATATATTAATAAAAACTCAGGAGCTATGCAAAAACACGACCGTCACATCAGAGAGCAGAAGCTTGATTGGACCATACGAGGTTATAGCAGCTAAACGATGCGGAAAATACGATGTTAAGAAAGCAGCAGCGGATATTGAGGGGCCAATCGTCAGAGCTACTAGCTCAGACAATATGAAGTATTGACGGAACAACCAGGATTCGGACGAGTTGTCATCGGGGTCGGTTGACTAATATCAGGATGACCGAATGTAAGATGTGTGCTGGGTTGCTGGTCGTTTTTGTAGCCCTGGCAGGTTATAAGTTCAACATTAAACGTTGTAATTAATTAACCATAATTTGTGAACTCGCCCTATTGATACCATTTGATTTTTGTAAACTGATCTTGTGAGGAACATTATATTTAATAATAATGTACCACACAACAAACAAGCGATAAACAATGAACAACATACTCCAACTCACTACGATATGCCAGATACAAGATGCAGCCGAGACGCAAACCGTCGAAGCTACGATCAAAGAATACGATATACGACCAAGCATAGCGCTAACCGATCGAACCAAATCGAGGCAAATGATTTACGATCAAACACAATTATGTCCAATCGAACCACACGCAACCGCTGGCGATTTCGTACAAGCGGGAAGATGCATGGGAGGCGCAACATAAGAAATCGGCTGCATAAGCGCGAATGAAACGAGGCTTGAGGGCATAATCGCGAACCGAAAGAGGGTATTGGCCTAATAATAAAATCCAAGAGCGCAGAGTGGGAGAGACACACGTATGCTATGCGAGTATGACCGCAAGAAAGAGTACCGGTGGCCAATGCAGGTGCTCTCTGCCTGCGCTACTCATGCGAAACGAAAAGCAATTAGATCGCGAGAAACCGAAACCCGACGAACAAAGGAGAGTAAAAGTAAGCCCTAGCAAGCCCGTGAGACGGGTGCGGGGGATGCATGGTGCTGAAACGAAATCAAGTGACGGCTATGCTTGTGAATCGGGGCGTAGGGAGGAAAGAATAAATGCGAGAACGATAACGGCTTGTGGGCTTGTGAGGGGAATATACAAGCCAAAGAAGGAGGGATGAGCCATGGGAAGCCCTCTATCCAATGGATAAAATATGCGCATTAAAGTGCGATACATATAAAATCAACCACCAATATATATTAGAATAAACAGGCTAATTATTGTAAAGTAATCGATTAAGTTGAATATAGTGAATATATATGTATGTTCTAGTCTAGTGTAGGAGGATTGAGCAAAGTTTGGTATGCCGAGTGGATCGAGGGGAGCGACGGGAGACGGCAGCCCCGACAGAGAAACGAAAGCAGAGAAAATCAACGGGAGAAGCTGGCCACCCAATAGGAAGGCGCCGTCAATGAGAGAAGGCGACGGAAGCTGGCAAAGCAACCGAGACGCTATGCAGGCAAGGAAGAAAGACAAGGAAGCGAAGGGCGCGCAGCCACAATGAAAGTGGACACATCTGCGCCAAGGATTTACGGGACTTTCACCACGCATAGCAACAAGAAGTCGCGTGGGTGAAAGCAGAGGGCCGATGGAAAAGTACCAGCTGTATAACGGTGCTACACCAATCGATTCCTGAGGCCGGAGGAGCTGCCTATATAAAGGCAGCACAAATCATGAAAATCATCAAGTCATCAAGTCGTGATTAAGCAACAAGTTTCTTAAGGCCTTACGAGTAACCTTAAAAGCTTATCAAGTGAAAACAAATCCTAAGAAAAGGATCAAGAGAAATCTAAGAACTGAGAAGGCCTTACGAGTAACCTTTCAGGTTCGTCAGACAACAACAGAATAGGACCAGAAACACCGTACCCAAGCAAGTGGAAAGAATATCCCTAGAGGATCAGGGTACGCTTAGGAACGTGAAAGAAAGGTCATAGGATACATCCGAAGGACCAATCAACGTTACATGAGACATTCTGAAGAGGGAAAAAAACCAATCGAATATATACAGTACGAGCCCGAAGTGGTAACCAGCAGAGACACCAGGAGCGAGGGGAAAACCAGAGCAAGAGACGAGGGATCCATATTAACTCATCAACGCTGCCCAAGTTCGAGACTTCTCTAGAGAAGCCGCCATACCTAGCCGAGCACAAATATAATTCAAATAAACACATATTTTAAAAAATTAATAATACAAACAAGTTCTAATTTCACCGGGGCACAAAATAAATTACAACCTTTCAAACTTTCTATTTGTTCATAAATGAATAAATCTCTTACATACATACAATGGCAAGACTACCAAAAACCAACTATGTTCGAAAAAATAAATGAAATAACTATAACTAGCATTTCCGGCTGTATGAGGTATATATATTCTTGATCAACACGCCGAGACGAGTTCATATCCATGTTCGTCCGTCTGTCCATCCGTCTGAATCAACGCAAACTCCTCCTAAGCCGTAAGAGCTAAAAAGCTGAAACATTTGTTATTTTCGAAGCTATTATAGTGAAAGTGATTATTGGTTTGTTTACTACAGTTTTAATATAAACGACTGTGCCAAATTTGATCAAGATCGGATGACTAAATCATACAGCTGTTATAGGAACAATTGGTGGTAAACAGCGATTTTCATTAATAACTTCGTTATTTGCTATGCTAAGATTACAGGACGTTCATTCACAAACACTAAATTTTTTATTTGTCTAGATTTCGACCTTATTGAAGTTAATCAAAACTGAGTTTAAACTGGGCTTCAGGTCACTCACCAATATTATATTTCATGACGATAGCTCAGAAAATAACGAAGTTATTCAGAAAAGTCACTGTTTGTGACTTTGATGTTTGTATGGGAGCTATATTATATAGTGGTCCCTGCAGTATATACAGGTCTACATGCAAAATTTCAGGTCTGTAGCTCTAACGGTCTTGGAGGAGTTCGCATCGATTCAGACGGACGGTCAGACGGACGAACATGTCTCTTCAAGAATATATATACTTTATATGGTCGGAGATGCTTCCTTCTATGCGTGGCACACTTCGGACCAAAATTAATATACCCTTTTCGCAAGGGTATAAAAACAACCTTTGTAATACGCGGGCCTTCCGTTTTTATACTATACACCCATAGGGTGAAATGGTATATTAAAGTCGCCAAAATGTATGTAACAGGCAGAAGGAAGCTTTTCCGACCCCATAAAGTATATATATTCTTGATCAGTATCAACAGCCGAGTCGATATAGCCATGTCCGTCTGTCCGTCCGTCTGTCCGTCCGTCCGCCCGTCTATCCGTCCTAGATCTCAGACACTATAAGAGATAGAGCCACCAAATTTGGTATGTAGGCTCATGTAGTATGTAGAGTGATCGAGTTTATTTCAAAATTTTGCCACGCCCCTTTCCGCCCCCGCAATTCAAAAAAAACGTTTATCTCAAAAACTATTGCAGCTAGAGACACCATATTTGGTATGTATATTTGCTTAGTAAATGCGCTCATTTTGTAATTATAAAGATTTTGCCCACGCCCCTTTCCGCCCCCGCAATTCAAAAAAAACGTTTATTTCAAAAACTATTGTAGCTAGAGACACAGTATTTGGTATGTATATTTGCTTAGTAAATGCGCACATTTTGTATGTATAAAGATTTTGTGGAATCAAATTTGGCACACTTGAATTTGATACTAATACCTAGCAAAATACCAAATTTGATCAAAATCGGACAAGAAATAGCCAAGTTATGCATATAAACGTTTTTCCATAAGGCCGGAGTTGGCCGTTGGCGGGTGGGGCGCTAGGGTGCTCAGATGCATGAGTCAGTGAGATACTAAGATATGCTTGTAAAAAGCATGTGAACAGAATTTTTTTGAAATAGGCAAAATGCATTTGTTATTACAATATATGAAATATTTGTTTTACTGGTGTATGGTATACCTAAGTCGGCGAGACGACTTACTTACTTCATTGGTATTTGTCTAGATTTCGACCTTATTGAAGTTATCAAAACTGAGTTTTAGCTGGGCTTCAGGTCATTAATTCTTACTTACTAATTTATTTGTAAGATTTTAAATCATAGACAGCAGAAAAGGTGAGCAGGTTGTCTGTATAGCTATTTCAAGAACCACCAAGTTCTATCATCAGCAGACTTTGCTAAAGAATCCACAGTTGTAATGGCCATACCATATCTTCAACGCTAAAAGTATTTGGGAATTCCAATGACATGAAGCGAGAAAAAAACGGCAAAGCTTGTAACTGCAGATTCCACCGTTTTTATGTGCATACCCTTGGGCGCCATCAGAAGTAGGTTGTCTGTATAGCTATTTCAAGAACCACCAAGTTCTATCATCAGCAGACTTTGCTAAAGTACTCCGGAATTGCAATAGCCATACCATGTCTTCAACGCTAGAATTAGTTGGGAATTCAAACGACATGAAGCGAGAAATGACATGAAGGATGAACAGGAGGGCCGAATGTAAGAGAGAGATACCAGACAGCTGGCAACGCACCATTCTAGGCTGTTTGCTGGGTGATAGGTTTCTGAAGCAAGAAATTCGTTGGGTAATCGGTTGAAATTTGGCACGAAAGTTTACTCTGTATTATCATGAACCTAATAAATAACTATTATAATAAACATTATACTAATCTAAACCTTTCAATGGACCTTTCAAGCCAATAAGGCTCGCCCGTTTCAAATACAGAGACTTAAATGCATATGTGATCGCGAAAAGTCGAGTGTTGTTTTATTAATAGTTGCTGAGTTGTTGTATGCTGCTAAAAAGTTGTTAAAGTTGTTACAAGTAGCTAAAAACATTAAGTTGTACTGTTCAAAACAAAACATTCTTTGCAGACGCGTGGTCTTAAAAAATCAGTTTCATAAAGTTGTGAAATTCGAAGTTTTGAAGTTAGGCTTAAGAACAGAAGAAAAAGGCGAGAAATACCATGTCGACGCCTAAGACGAAGAAAACGGTTGCAAAGCCGGTAGTAAAACGAGCGAGTCAAAAAGAGATAGGAGATATCAAACCTAAAAGTATGAGCGAGAAAGCAGAACACACGACGCCGATTCCCATTCAAAGCGAGATGGCAGATGAACTTAAAGTGTGTCCAAACTAATTTCATATGGAGGAAGCTGGACAGTCTTCAAAGGACAAAATGGAACAAATAATACAGCTGCTGAGTCTAAAAATTGTTTCTGATGAGAAGCATGATGGTCAAATGAAAATTTCTGCGGACAATTTTGGAAAAGTTGTGGGCGAATATGATGAAAAATTTATACAAGTGGAAAAGTGGCTGGAAATATTTGAAAGAAATGCTGAAGTTTATGACCTTAGTGAGAAACAGAAATATTGCTATACCAGAGCTAAAATGAGTGGTGCAGCCCAACTATTTCTAGAATCCGAAAATATTTGTAATTATGAAGAATTTAAAAGCGCCCTAGTGGAGGAGTTTGCATGCAACTACAATAGTGCTGACATTTATTAGCTATTGATGAGTACTTACTTCAAATGAAAAAGTTAGCTTCACTTGGTTATGTTGAAGAAGCAGCTGTTATAAGGCACGTAGTCAATGGTCTGGATATAAAAAATGAATATAAGGTTGCAATGTATCGTTGTAAGTCTTTTAAGGCTTTGAAAGAAGAGTTCGATATCTACGATCGTTTGAACATATCGGAAAAGAAGGCCAATAAAGAACAACAAAAATAATTTTTCAAGCAGAATAACGGACAAATGGCTAAAAAAGAGTATTGCTTCAACTGCGGCCAAACGCCAAAACAAAATGCTTCAAGTGCAACCAAAACGGACATTGTCCCCGTGACTGTCCTCAGAATGATGATAAAGTTCGTGTTATTTCCAATGCAGTCGTTTGAAGAAAATGTCTGGTAGATACAGGATCAGACGTCTCAGTGATCAAAGAGAGTATTTACAAAAAATTAAAAAACGTGGCTCTAATTGAAGATATACGCATGTTGCACGGTCTAGGCAATGGTACAGCGAAGCCTATTGGACACTTCACTGCAGATGTGGTCGTGGATAAGTTGAACACAAACCAAAAGTGCATAGTACTTCCGAATAGCCAGGTTCATTACGATGGACTGCTGGGGGATGATTTGATTAAAAAGTTCCGTTTGGTGGGTAAGCAAGGATATACGTTCCTGGGGGAGAACTCAGATGAAATGCCATTAAACGAGTTTGCACTTATATATAATATCACAGAAGAATCATCTTTTATAGCTCCACTAGAATATCGCAAAGAGGTTGAGCAGATGATTGAAAGCAGTTAGCATGGGTCATCAGAGGTTGTAAATCAGTGCCCGATTCACTTGAAGATTATTCCTGATGGAGTAATCAAGCCATTTCATCACTCACCGAATCGTCTAGCAGCAGATGAAGCCAGTGAGGTAAAGAAGCAAGTCGAGTAATGTATCGAACAAGGGATCGTTCGAAAGTTATCTTCAAATGTCGCCAGCAAAGTAGCCGTCATGAAGAAAAAACATGGAACACTTCGAGTTTGAGTGGACTATAGAAAGCTGAACAATATGGAAGACTTCACTTTTAATGCAGTTCACCGGCCGGGTGATAAGATGAGACACATCGACTTCCTCAGCCGTTTTCCAATCACAACCATGGTCGTAACAACGGAATTGAATACTCGTATAAGGAAGGCCTAGCTAGAAGACAACTTTATCAAGACAGTATTGGAAATTCTAAAACAACGTTCGTATTAAAATTTCAAGCTGAAAGGTGGTCTCCTTTTTAAAGTCGTAAATGGAAATGATTTGTTGGTTGTTCCAAAACTGATGGAACGAGACGTGATTCAAGGGTCGATGGAGTGGGGCATTTCTCGACGGTAAAGACGATTACTCAATCCAGCAGCAACTTGTATAAGTTGTATTATTTTCGGTAAAAAGTTAAGCAAACAAGAGGACTATTTTTACTGCATAGAGAAAAGGGACACGCCACTGCATACGCTTCACATAGATCATTTGGGTCCGATGGACGCAACAGCGAAACAATACATTTATGTTCTGGCGGCTGTGGATGATTTTTCTAAATTTTTATGGCTTTTCCCTACTAAGTCAACCGGCTATGAAGAAGTTATTAAAAAGATCACCGACTGGTCTGCTGTGTTTGGTCTCCGAAGGCGTAAAATCAGCGACATTACATCTACTGCCTTTGCTGAGTTTTTCAATGAAAACAAAGTGGAGCATGTGTGGACAACAACAGGTGTAGCCAGAGGTAACGAACAAGTTGAAAGAGTAAACTGTTCGATCCTGAGTATCATCGCAGAGCTGTCGGCTCATGACTCGGCAAAATGGTACAAGTTTGTGCCCCATGTGCATGCATCGTTGAAGTTATCACCGTTTTAGGTAATGTTTGGGACCAAAACGAACAGCAACGCGGATTTAATATTATTAGAGGTCCTAAATGAAGAGCTCATTACGCAGTTTAACAACGAGCGCGAAGAGTTGCGTAGTCGAGCAAAAAAAAACATTGAAAACGCTCAACAAGCTTATAAAAAGAACTTCGTTAAGAGACGTCGAGCTGAGTACGGCTATGATGCAATTACTAGATTTAAATCGACTTTTTACACAACTTCGATACAACTTCGCACTTCGGCTGACTATCAACGAGAGAGCGTGCCAACTTTCAACTGATAACCTAGCGAACACTTACTTTAGAGGCATATCATCCAGCGAACAACCTAGAATGGTGCGTTGCCAGCTGTCTGGTATCTCTCTCTCTCTTACATATATACACCGACGGGTCCCAAACCCACTCTATAACAACTTTCGCCATAACATATGAAACAACAACTACTAAGTTCAACCTTTTGCCACACTTCTCATCTGTCTTCTCTGCCGAAATAATCGCAATCGCCGAAGCAATAGACATTTTCAAAAACAAAAAGTGAAAATATTGCATGTGCTCGGATTCCTTATCCGCTATAGACGCCATAAGTAACACAAACAACAGCGAATACTACAGCTCTTATATACGTAACACCTTACAAATAACATTCCCAAAATTCAAGCTACTCTCGATACCGGTCACACAAAAATCACTCACAAATCCTATTTCGACCGCACCCCAAGTGTATTGTAAAAACCTCCTTTGACCGGGTTCCATTGGGTTATAAATATATATGTATAAATAATAAGAGCAGACACGTCTGTGTCGTTTGATTGAAGTTCTAGAATTGATTCTTTATTCCAAATTATTCTTTTGCTTAGGCTAATTTTACATATATATTCTTATGCTGTGACTTATGCGACAGCTACAAAAGAGAGGCAGAGTGTCAGTACATACATACATACTGTTGGAGCGCATGCATCAAAGTGCTTGGTCAGCGGTCACACGCTGGCCTGGCTCTAGCTCATGTTACGCTTGTGCATACAGTGCTTATGTGAATATATGTAAGTGCATATACAAATGTACATACATATATGGTCATGTTTACTTGAATATGTTTATGTGAATAGTTCAATGTATACATATGAACATATTCAAGTGCACAATTATATTTTAATGCGTATATGTTTAATTGTTTATACTTGCAGCAAAGTGTTACAAGTTGAGCTCATTGTGTTGAATAATTATTTGTATGAATATACACAAACCTGTACATTAATATTTAAGACAATAGCAAAACACACACATTATATTCAAATATAACTAGTTCCACTGTAAATATGTACATATGAACCTAGACTATATGAGCTGAAGGCCTAAGTTGCTATATCAAAAAAAAAAACAAAAAAGCTAGCTTATAATTATACCTTACACCAATAGGGTGAAATTGTATATTAAAATCGCCAAAATGTATGTAACAGGCAAAAGGAAGCCTTTCCGACCCCATAAAGTATATATATTCTTGATCAGATCAACAGCCAAGTCGATCTAGCCATGTCCGTCTGTCCGTCCGTCCGTCCGTCTATCCGTCCGTCCGTCTGTTCGTCCGTCCGTATGTATGAACGCGTAGATCTCGGAGACTATAAGAGATAGAGCCACCAAATTTGGTAAGTAGGCTCGTGTAGTATGTAAAGTGATGAAGTTTATTTCCAATTTTTGCCACGCCCCTTTTCGCCCCCATAGTTTGAAAAAACTCGATTATCTCACGTAAACAAGGTAGAAACCTTGTGCAATCAATTTAGGCACACTTAAATTTTTACTAATACCCAGCAAAATACCAAAGTTGATCTAAATCGGACTAAAAATATCCAAGTTATGCATATAAACGTTTTTCCTTAAGGCCGGAGATGGCCTTTGGCTGATGGCGGCGCTAGGGTGATCGAATGCATGTGAACAGAATTTGTAAAAAAAAAAAACGTAAATGCATTTGTGTGCATTATAAACTTGAAATATTTGTTTTACTGTATATCCATACACCATCCATAAGTCGGCGAGACGACTTACTAATGACCCTCGCAAATAGGGTATATTAATTTTGGTCGGAAGTGTGCAACGCATAGAAGGAAGCATCTCCGACCATATAAAGTATATATATTCTTGATCACCACGACGAGACGAGTTCAAATAGCCATGTCCCTCTGTCCGTCTGGATCAACGCGAACTCCTCCTAGACCTTAAGAGCTACAGAGCTGAAAGTTTGCAAGTATGCTTGTATATACTGCAGGGGTATATCTTGGATTCAGCCGGATCGGGTCATTATATCATATAGCTCCCATAGAAACGGCAAAGTCACGAACAGTGACTTTTCTCAAACTTCGTTATTTTCCAAGCTATTGTCGTTCATTATTGTTCATTATAGCTATAAACGACAGTGCCAAATTTGGTCAAGATCGGGTGACTATATCAGATAGCTCCCATAGGAAAGATCGGTCAAAAACAGTAACTTTTGTCAATAACTTCGTTACTTTTGACGCGATTATTTTCAAAATAAACATTTGTCAGTTTAATATATCTGTGAATGACTGTGCCGAATTCGATAAAGATTGGGTGACTATGTCATATAGCTCAAATAGGAATGATCGGTCGAAATCAGTGACTTTGATCAAAACCTTCGTTATTTCCTATGTTAAGATTGTGGGCCGATCTTTCGCAAACATTATTTTTTTTAGATAAAACGTTTTTCCACTTTGACGGCTATAAGTGAGGAAAGAGTACCAAACAACTTGCAAGGGTATACAAACTTCGGCGCGGTCGAAGTAAGCCTCGGCCCTCTGGTTATTAATGAAATAGCAATTGAAACATAGCTTTGAAATATAGTTTCGCATAATAGAATTTGAAGTCCCCCCTTTAGCTTCAATAACTTTTTTATTTTGAATTTTTTTATATATTTTGAATTTGTTAATTGGATAATGTACTGTTTGACGCGACAGTTCAAATTCACTTGCAATATCTTTTACGGCAACACCAGCTTTAAACTTCGCTACGATTCAAGCTTTAACAACAAGCCTTAACCTGACGTTTAATTATTCAATTATTATTTTTATAAAAAAAAAATAAATGTTAACCAAAGCGTAACTATGAAACTATGCGTATGCCAGAAATTTGATGTTTGCTTGTATTCTTATAAGCAGAAAGAGAATGCAAACGCTAAAGAACTTAAAATTTGGCATGCACAGAGCTGTTAATAGATTCTTTGTTTTGACAGTCATTTTTGCACCGTTATTCAACGCATGGACAGCTTCAATAGGCACAAACCGATTTCGTCAAAATATTTATGCCGTCTAGTGTAGCTTGTTTGATATTTTTTATAGTATTTAAACTTATAGGTTTATGGTGCAATGAATAAAAAAGTTTTCTGATATATCTGATATATATACTTTTTGTTTTGTGAATATAAATATTATATAAATTACCTGCACAAATTTTGACAACTTTTTGTGTAGAACATAGGAACGTTGCTTCATGACAGTAATGTCTTTTTTCCCCGAGTCTTTGTGTTGACCATTTTTAATAGGGTTTGCATATAAGTTGGCGAATTCTCTTTCAGTTCCAAGGTACAACGGTTTAATAAAATTTACCATACTGTAGTCTGAAATGCAAAAAAAATAAATCTTATTCAATAAATCGGCGTTACAATTTTTACCAAACTTCTTTGCCCTTTATATCATCATATGCACATTTAATAATTCGCTATCTATAACGCCTTAGAAAAGGAACTTGTTAATGCAATAAAAGAGTTCAAAAGTCAATTTCATTTACAGTGCGTTAATTAAAAACAGAACATATCAGACCACTATATCAATAATAAATCAACCAAAAGTCATCGGAAACAAATTATTAATTGATTATTTAATCAAAGGTGCGCGCTTAAAGTTAAGGCAATCCCTTACCATACAATAATCCCACCCAAATTCAGCTAAGCAGCTACCTATTGGTGTGTTAGTTACGTTAGAGGTTGAAAAATCATAAAAGTTTTTATAATAAACTTTTTTATAAGTAATTAGTGGACCGTTAAATGAAGTGATTTTGAAAAAACAAACGAAAGGCGCTAACTATAATTTTTATAACCTTGCAAAACGAGTATATTTTTTTTTTCGGCATAAGTGGGCAACGAATAGAAGGAAGCATTTCCAACCATATAAAGAATATGTATATATTTTTGATTAGCACGAGACGAATTCATATAGCCATGTCCGTCCGTCAATCCGTCCGTCTGTCTATCTGTCCGTCCGTCTGGATCAACGCAAACTCCTCCTAGCTTCCATACAAAAGTCAAAGTCACGAACAGTAACATTAATCAACTACTTCGTTACTTTTGACGCGATTGCTTTAAAATTAAACATTTGTCAATTTATGTATCTGTTAAGGAAAAATTTGATCAAGATCGGGTGACTACATCATAAAGCTCTCATATGAATAATCGGTGGTAAACCATGATTTTCATCAATAACTTCGTTATTTGCTACGCCAAGACTAGACCGTTCTTTCACAAACATTAGACTTTTTATCTGGTTAGATTACGACCTATTTGAAATTTAAATCAAACCTTGCAGTTTAGCCGGCTCTTCCAAAAGACGATTGACCTCCAGCCGGCTAAACTGCAAGGTTTGATTTAAATTAGACTTTTTAGATAAAATGTTTTTTCACTTTGACGGCTATATTCAAACTATGACGCAGGCGAAGTTAGCCCAGGCCCTCTGGTATTTTCATAATTTCAGCTAACGAGATGGAGGGGGCGAATTCGCTCCAAGCGACTCCCTCACTTTCGGTTCGCACACAACTCCAACATAAAACATCAAACGACGACACAAACAACACACATAGCGCTCATCTGCGCCAACAGAGGTCACAATTGTTAGCCAGACGGGACGCACTAGGTTCGGTATAAATAACCGTCATTTCGATTAATTCTGCCCTCGGAGTGTCCTGATTTGTTTGAACCAGCGCTGATATGTGGATACATCAACTTTCTCATTTTAAAGTACAACGCAACTCCTCCTAGACTGTGGAGAGAACCATCCGGTCAAGTATAGAGGATATCCTGTCTTTTAAGTCATTAAATCCGTCACTAAACCCCCCTTATTTGGCCAGCATAGTTCAAGTGGTTTAGAGTCCCAATTGGTCTCGCTTAACTGAAACATGAACACCTTAATGATGAGGAGCTGATACGAAATCGAAACCTGCTAGTAGCTAACAATAGTATAAAAAAGTATTTTGACCACGTTGTCAAGTGTAAAATCGTTTTCTTCTGGAAACTGAGAGGTGTAACGGTATCCTTTAAATTTTTAATAGAGATGCCATCTCTCCTTAAAATTTTTAATAGAGATACCATCTCTCTATTTCCAATATATATTTTTTCGCAATTTCCAAAAAAAAATATTAGCACATATGTATGTATGCAGTGAAACAAATCTACGAATTTCAAAGTGATCTCTTACATACAAAATATATATATGCAAGCAGAGTGTGTGAATGTGACAAAAAATTAAAAATTTATCCAGTGCTACATTAAATCCAAAAATAAAGGTTTTGTGCAAATACAGTCCACTCCTGGGAAAAGTGTGCGCAAGTGAAAGGTGGTTCCAACGAAGAGAAGAAAATTTTCAATACAATTAATAAAGATTTTTTAAACAAAAAAAAGAAAGTGAACCACCCTCTCACATATAAAAGCCACACTTAGACATTTCTATAAAGTTGGGCATATCGGTTAGACACAGCAAAAGAATATATATATAAAAAAAAAAAAAAAACCAAAAAATTATTAATTTGTATAAAGAAATCCGATCCATTCACAACTCTGCATATCGCCATTCCATATTTTCATATTTTAAAAAAAAAAAAAATTTTAAATACATATATATATACTCCAACATTTTACATATCCACACACATACATATATATACATTTTTTTCCATACATATAATTTTAAATATTGATATTCATATCCATATACATATACATATTTTTCCATACATAAAATTTTACATATTGATACTCATATCCATATCCATATACATATATTCCACAAAAATTCTTAATTTTTTTTGCACACAAATATATTTTTCCATCACCGCGAACAAAGTCCCGCTACCCCTTGCAGCCTATATATGTATATACATACATACGTGCATACATAAGTCCCGCTTAACTGCAGTATACCAGCACAGCTGCAAGCTCATGTGCCAAAGACCGGCACAAAGCAAACGACCGAAAGTATCTGTGCTGTATACCCTAGGTTGGCAGGCAATTTGTGGGGTATATATGTTGAAGGGTCACGTTGGGGAAAAATCGAATAATATTTAATTATTAAAAATTTGTGTCCCACGCTTTTGTTTATTCTGATTCCAAATCGTTTCCAAGTCGTATCTTGGGTTTTTTTTAATATTGAATTCCCAAATTTTTCCAATCATTTCCAAGTCGTATCTTGGGTTTTTTAATATTGAATTCCGAAATTTTTCCAATCGTTTCCAAGTCGTATCTTTGGGGTTATATTTCATTTCCAAAATGTTTCCACGCGTTCCAAATCGTATCTTTGGAGTTATATTTCAAGTCCAAAGTGTTTCCACGCGTTCCAATTCGTATCTTTGGGGTTATATTACAATTCCAAAGTGTTTCCACGCGTTCCAAGTCGTATCTTTGGAGTTAGATTCCAATTCCAAAGTGTTTCCACGCATTTCAAGTCGTATCTTTGGTTATATTTCAATTCCAAAGTGTTTCCACCCGTTCCAAGTTACATCTTTGGAGTAATATTTCAATTCCAAAGTATTTCCACGCGTTCCAAGTCGTATCTTTGGAGCTAGATTTCAATTCCAAAGTGTTTCCACGCGTTCCAAGTCGTATCTTTGGAGTTAGATTCCAATTCCAAAGTGCTTCCACGCGTTCCAAGTCGTATCTTTGGTTATATTTCAATTCCAAAGTGTTTCCACCCGTTCCAAGTCGCATCTTTGGAGTTATATTTCAATTCCAAAGTATTTCCACGCCAAAAAGAGGTCAAATTATTGGTACCACTTCCACAGATTTTGGTAACCGCCCCAAGAGTCACTCGGTCCGAAACCAAAAGGGTTTTAGCTGTTTCCACCATGGCTTTGAAGAAGTTTGTCTCCATTAGCGATAAACTAATTCAGTTTGAAGTCGACACCCGCGTCACTTCACTGTCCGAGGTCAGCGCTCCAAGTCCGTCGTGATCGAGTTCAAGCGTTGTGGGTGAAGGTCGAGCAGGAATATGAGAAATGCGAGGCACTCCCAGATGGTAAAGACGATAACTCTGAAGATTTAGCCATCCAAGTTAAATATGACAAATGCTATCAAATTTACAAGCGATGCACGGCTCGATTAAACGAGCTTATCCACGAGGCGTCTGCTCCTACTCCTCCGAACCGTCATGGGCCTACCTCTGCACCAGCAGAACGAGGCTGTCGATTGCCACCCATTGACACAGAAGTCTTTACGGGAGATTACTTAAAATGGCCTACGTTCTGTGACTTGTTTACGACTATCTACATAAGCGACTCCCGAATTTCCCCAGGTGAAAAGCTGTACCATCTCCTAGCGAAAACGAGGGGTGAAGCCAACCTCATTGTAGCAAAATTCCCGCTTAAAAATGATGGTTTTGAAACGGCATGGAATGCACTCAAACGGCGTTTCGAAAATAAGCGACTTATCGTGAACAGCCAATTCCGAGCACTTCTTGACCTGCCTCAAATTTCCCATGAGTCCGGAAAAGCAGTACAGGATCATCAGAATGCTCTGCAGGCATTCGCACTTTTGAGCACTGTGGCCTGCCAGTAACCACTTGGGGAGGCATGTTCGTATTTTTCTGTTCCATCAAATTCCCAAAGAATACCCTTTATGGGAACAATCTCTGGGAGACAAGACTGCCATTCCAAATGGCCAAATGATGGACGATTTCCTCACTGAGCGGTTCCGTACGCTCGAAGCAGTTGAAAATACAACTGCAATGGCTATTTCGGTTCCCACAGCGAAACCTCCGCGATATCCGCTTCCAGCCACCCGAAAGGTTAATACATTTGAAGCCAAGGTGACCACCAAACCAAAGTCCTGTGATCTCTGTATAAAGGAGAATCACCCAGTGCGTCGATGTCCCAGCTTCCTTCAGAAGTCGGTGCCAGAGAGGGTGACATACATAAAGAAAAAGGCAATTTGTCAGAACTGTTTCGCAAGAGGGCATCTAGTAAAAGATTACCCGAGTCAACACAATTGCTGTACTGAAGTACTGAAGCGTTTCTGGCAGCATTCGCTCGGTTTGTATCGAGGCGAGGGCGTCTCCACGACTACAACAACGGTAGAAACTGCATAGGAGTGCTTGAAAAAGATTTCCCAGCAGAAAATCCTTTCCCACTACAGCCATCAAAATCTGTCCTGGCATTTTATCCCTCCCGGTGCACCAGTAAAAGTTTTAAAACTCTGTTCTATAAGGCCACTTAAAACCAATGGTATACCTTAGAGGAGTTCTCCAATCTGCTTGCTAAGAAAGAGACTTGTTTGAACTCGCGGCCGATTTCTCCAATATCTGAAGACCCCACCGATTCTTTGGCTTTGACCCCGAGTCATTTCCTAATAAGCGGTCCATTGCCATCCGTCACGGAACCTGAAATCAAGGACCAGGTTCTTTATATCATTAACCGGTGGCAGCGTCTGAAGGCCGTTAGTCAGAATTTCTGCACCCGATGGAAAGACGAGTATCTGAAGGAGCTACATAAGTGGCGCAATAAGTGGCGATTCCCTTTTAAAAATCTTGAAGTGGGCGATCTGGTGGTACTCAAAGACGACAATCTTCCATTTAATGAATGGCGTCTCGGGCGAATCCACCAAACACACCCTGGCAGTGACGCCAATGTCCGCGTCGTCGAACTGTTTACCGCTCGCGGTATTGTGAAGCGTCCCGTCGCAAAGCTGAGCTTTCTTCCTCCAGAAGAAAGAATTCAAACCCATTACGTAAAACTTCCTCCCAATTAAGAAGGGCCGAGCTGCCAGTAGTAATATGTGTATTCTATCGTCCTACATTAATCCGCTTTCTTCATTATTTGTCCCGGCAGCTTCCTGATATCCATCAACCTAGATCCCGTTTCCATGGCTCCGAGACCACGTTCAATACAGGCATCGAAAGAGGAGCGCAGATGTTCGCGAGGAACTGAGTCCTTCCGTTTCCGAGTCTGTCACGGAATCCATCCTCTAAAGCAATGCCGTCGCTTCCTGCGGCTGAACGTGGAGAAGAGGATGAGGGCAGTGCTTGCGAATAAGTACTGCGCCAATTGCCTGGCCCACCAACATTCCGGAGGAAGCTGCTTGAGCGGTGATAAGTGCCGAATATGTGAGGAGGACCACCACACGCTGCTCCACTTCCACGAACAGCCACGTCGACGCACTCCAAGCTCTGTCGTACGCCGAGTCACCCCCGAGTCGTCGAGACGAAGGGTCGCACCAACGCCAGCCTCCGATCCGAAGCTGACACTGACCACACTGCTGCAGCACCGCAATCCGCATCTGATGCGATGGTGCGTCTTGAGACGGGGGGAAAAACCTCGACGTGAAGTCCCTCGTGGATCCTTGTTCGTAGGTATCGTCGATGGCGACGTCACTGGCCACGGACTTTAAATTGACAGCCGTCAATAAAGGGGCAGAGAAAGCGGTGGCAGCAGTGATCCGGTCCCCAATCAGTGAAGGATGGCGATTGGAGGCGATCCTAAAGGTGGTCGATGCCTTGTGCTGCCGCACTCCAAGCGTTCCGGTGGACCCGCAGATCTCCAAAAAGTTCGAGGGCATCGTCCTGGCGGATGATACTTTCTACCGACCGTCGTCAGTGTCTTTGGTCCTGGGCGCGGATGTGATGACGGAGGTCATGTTAGAGGGGAGTCTACCCGGGGTTGGCGGGCGGCCAATTGCGATGCGCACAGTCTTTGGCTGGACCCTGTCCGGAGCGTGCCCTTAGACTGCCTGGGTCTTGCAAGGAGGCGGAAGCTTTCACTTCGCGCCGCTCTCCCGATGATGCCCATCGCTCTCCCCACAAAAGAACTCCCCAAACTTCGCTCCAAGCGGGGCTTGGTGCCCTGCTCTCTCTTTAAGCTAGTTTTTAGTTGAATTATATACCTGTGACTGAATAGACAAGTGAATAGAAAATCTCTCTGCGCGTCTCATCATCATCAAGGAAGTTCGACCGCCCTACACAAACAAGTATCAACAGCTGAGTTGATGACGGACGGACGGATGGACGGATATGTCTATATTGACTCGGCTGTTGATCCCTATCAAGAATATATATACTTTATGGGGTCGGAAAAGCTTCCTTCGCCTGTTACATACATTTCGGCGACTTTAATATACCATTTCACCCTATGGGTGTATGGTATAAAAAACGTTTATCCCAAAAACTATTCTAGCTAGAGACACCATATTTAACAAGTATATTTAATTAATAAATGCGCACATTTTGTATGTGTAAAGATTTTGCCCAGCCTCTTTCCGCCCCCGTAATTTAAAAAACTTAATTATCTCATCTAATTTCTACCTTGGGCAATCAAATTTGGCACACTTAAATCTAATACTATAACTATATCCACCAAAATACCAAATTTGATCAAAATCGGACTAAAAATAGCCAAGTTATGCGTGTAAACGTTTTTTCATTAGGCTGGAGTTGGCCTGAGTGAGCCAGATACTGAGATATGCTTGTAAAAAGCATGTGAACTGAATTTTTTATACCCGGGTGAGATAAAGTATGAAAATTGTCAGGATCGGACTACTATATCATATAGCTCTAGAGCAAAAATTTTTGAAAAAATTGGAGTATCCCCATGAAATTTACCAATATAATAGAATTTGATATAAAATCTCAGATCCCAAAATTTGAATGTGATCGGATAAATAGAACACAAGTTACAGTCAATACAAATCGGTTCTACGTCATCAGCAAATCAAACAGAGCACATGCATACACACACACAGACGTAGCGCTACATGAACTATATATATGTGTATGCGTGTTGTGCTTTGCTTAGAAATTTGTAGTAAAAAGAGAAATAATTTGAATGTTTTGTTTGTGTATTGATGAATTGAGTTGCAGAGAAAGAAATTTCAAAATGTTAAAAAATTATTGCCAAGGACTGCAAGGGTATACAAACTTCGGCATTGCCTTCTTTGATATTTTTTAAATACATGTAATGTCATATGGGTACATATGTGCTGAGAGATTGCAGCCCTGCGACAATGTGGCATGTAAGAAGAAAGAACGAAAGAAGGAACGATAGAGATCAGACCTATAAGCAGAAGGTGTACCAAAAGTTGCTTTAGTTGTATTTAAAGTTGTTCAAAATTATTTTTAGAAACGATTATAGTTGGCAACTATGACGAATTGTGTTTAACCGTGATGGATGAGTTTGACCAAAAATTAAGCAGCGCAGAGATTCATAAACAATTTAGAAGTCGCAAAAAGTTACAGTCAGAAAATTTTCATGATTATGTATTACAGATGCGTAAACTTGCTGCTCTTGGTGAAATCGAGGGCGAATCGATTATTACATATATCGTAGTCTATCTAGAGGTACGGGAGGATTTGAAATACCCATTATACAGTTCAACTTTTGTTAAACAGCTAAGAAAGTACTACGATTTAGTAGAAACGATGACCAAAAACTCCCAAAACAAACGTCGCCAGATTGTCCATACGAAGCCAGTTGGTCAAGCTGATTCAAACTATAAAGGTAAACAGTTGCATTGCTTCAACTGTGGAGCCACAGATCATAAAAAATCTGATTGCAATGTGCGTACTAAATGCTTTAAGTGTAACGGAATAGGCAATATATCAAAGGATTGTCCTGATAAGGAAGCATCAAGTAAATATAGTACGGATGGCAAAAAAGTTATTGGTTTGGTGGATACCGGCACAGACGTTACTATCATGAGACGAGACAAATACGAGGAACTTTTTGTGGATCGTCATCTGACGATAGAGATCTTTGCATCTGCAAAGTCACGTCGAAAAATTGTTTGGTCCTGGAAATGTTGTTACAGAGGTTATAGGCGAGGTTACTACTACAGAGAATGTAGATGGATTGAGTACAGAACACTCAATACTGATCGTCATTAACTCCAAATTACAAGCTGATATACTTATTGGATACGACTTCGTTAAAAAGTTTACAGTGATGATCCCAACGGATGTACATTTAGCCTAACGCTGATGAGAAAAACCAATTGAACGTTCTAAATGTGGTAAGCACGGTAAATGAAATTGATGAACCAAAATATGCTGATACAGTCGCTGCATTAATTAAGGACTATAAGCCGAAGTATTATTAGTTGCCCGATAAAGTTAAGTATACTGCCAAATTGTAATAATATCGGATTTAGAGAAAGTCCAAGTCGTCTATCAGCAAACGAACAGACAATTCTAAAAGATCAAGTAGAAGATGGCTAAATCAAGGAATCGTTCGTCAGTCCAACTCAGACGTGGCAAGCAGAGTAGTGCTAGCAAAAAAGAAAGATGGATGGCACAGACTATACATAGATTATCGAAAATTAAACACGCTCGTATTCAAAGATAGATTTCCAGTTCCAATCATTGAAGAGGTGTTAGAGAAAAGGCAACAGGCGAAATACTTTACAGTCATGGATCTTAAGAACGGATTTTTCCACGTTGACATAGAAGAAGAAAGTCGTAAACAGCATTCGTAACAAAGCAAGGGCTTTTTGAATTTAATAAAGCGCCTTTTGGGTTTTGTAATTCCCCAGCAGTTTTTGTAAGATTCATTTACTACATCTTCTAGAAGTTGATAAATGCAGGAATTATGGAAATTTATTTTGACGATATCGTGGTATTCGAATCTACAGCAGAAAAATGTTTGGATAATGTTAAGACTGTTTTATTAGAAGCACGACAATATGGTTCACAGATCAAATGGTCGAAATGCCATTTTCTAAAAAGAAGAATCAATTTTCTGGGCCACGAAATAGAAGATGGAGTAGTATGACCGGGTAAAGAAAAAGTCAGGGCAGTAAAAAATTTCCAATTGCCGAAAAATATCAAAGGTGTTCAGGCATTATTAGGACTAACATGCTGCTATAGAAAATTCATTCGTAATTATGCAATAATAGCAAACTTGCTGACCACGTTGCTAGGAAAAGATGTAGAGTTTAGGATTATTATATTCCGCATTTGGACAAAAAAATTGGTCAGTTCATCGCAAACTGCGTTCAGTGCATAACTCACAACAGAAAGTTGGGCAAGCAGGAGGATTTTTTACATTGCATTGACAAAGGAGAAGTGCCACTGGAGACGCTACACGTGATCATTTGGTGTCATTGGATCCAACTTCGAAGAATTACAAGTACATATTCGCAGTCGCAGATGGGTTCTCTAAATACAGTACGGGAGCTGAAGGCCGCCGTTATAAGGGCTTGGGAACTAATTGCAACAAACACACTTGAAAATTTAATTTCCAGTATGCTCAATCGCTTGTTCGAACTAATCTAAAATAATGGAGAGTATACTCATTATTAAAACAAAAAAAAAAATAGATCTAATTAGTTAGTAATAAGAATAAGACTTAATTCTAAATTTTTCTATGTGCGCTTATATGTAGTTATGCACAAGGTCAAAAACAACATTTTTGAAGAAAACAAAAGTACCGTTATTATTGCTGTTTTTGTTTTGATCTCAAATAAATGTATTTTCAATGATCTTTAATTCCTCATTTACACTTTTCCGTTATTCCGTCTATTTTAAACGCTACGCTAAAAAAAGGGGATTTTTGTTACAAAATTGGCAGATGTTGTTGTTAAACACTTCACTGAATGGGTCACCCGTCGTAGGAGCGATAGAGGTGCAGCATTTACTTCTAAACATTTCAAGGAATTTTGTACGAACCATAAGATCGAACACGTCGAAACAACTACAGGAGTTGCAAGAGGAAACGGACAAATAGAGAGGTCAACAGAGTCATACTTTCTGTCAGAGCCTCAGAAGTGGTACAGGTATACCGCACAGGTACAACGTAATATAAATTCGAATGTTCACTTGTCAATCAAGTTTACACCTTTTGAAGTTATGTTCGGATTGAAAATGAGAAACGAATCAGATCAAGAGATACAAATAATTCTGGAAGAAGAACTAATAGACGAACTTCAAAATGAGCGAAATCAAATAAGAGCAGAAGCACGACAGCAAATACTAGAGGCCAGATACAAGCGCTACTACGACCAGAGACACAAAACATGCCATATCACACAGTTCGTATCGGGCAAGAAGCTGAGGTTGAAAAATCATAACAGTTTTTATGATAAACTTTTTTATAAGTAATTAGTGGACCGTTAAATGAAGTGATTTTTAAAGAATAAACGAAAGGCGCTAACTATAATTTTTATAACCTTGCAAAACGGGTATATTTTGTTTTTATTGGGCATAAGTGGACAACGATATAAAGTGTATATATTTTTCATTAGCACGAGACGAATTCATATAGCCATGTCCGTCCGTCAATCCGTCCGTCTGTCTATCTGTCCGTCCGTCTGGATCAACGCAAACTCCTCCTAGCTTCCATACAATAGTCAAAATCACGAACAGTAACATTTCTTAACTACTTCGTTACTTTTGACGCGATTGCTTTAAAATTAAACATTTGTCAATCATAAAGCTCTCATATGAATAATCGGTGGTAAACTATGATTTTCATCAATAACTTCGTTATTTGCTACGCCAAGACTAGACCATTCTTTCACAAACATTAGACTTTTTATCTGGTTAGATTACGACCTATTTGAAATTTAAATCAAACCTTGCAGTTTAGCTGGCTCTTCCAAAAGACGATTGACCTCCAGCCGGCTAAACTGCAAGGTTTGATTTAAATTAAACTTTTTAGATAAAATGTTTTTTCACTTTGACGGCTATATTCAAACTATGACGCAGGCGAAGTTAGCCCAGGCCCTCTGGTATTCTCATAATTTCAGCTAACGAGATGGAGGGGGCGAATTCCCTCCAAGCGACTCCCTCACTTTCGGCTCGCACACAACTCCAACATAAGACATCAAACGACGACACAAGCAACACACATAGCGCTCATCTGCGCCAACAGAGGTCACAATTATTAGCCAGACGGGACGCACTAGGTTCGGTATAAATAACCGTCATTTCGATTAACTCCGCCCTCAGAGTGTCCTGATTTGTTTGAACCAGCGCTGATATGTGGATACATCAACTTTCTCATTTTAAAGTACAACGCAACTCCTCCTAGACTTTGGAGAGAACCATCCGGTCAAGTGTAGAGGTATCAATATTAACCTGTCGAAGATGGATATTGGTCAGTATTTCAACTGGTTCTTATGTAATATCCTGCCTGACGTTTTTTAACTTTTGTATTTAAGTCTTCGGCTACTTTTTCCTTTTTATATCTTGGTGTTAATTTAGAACCCAACCTCTTATTGATTTTGACATAAATAGTTTCTCCTGGGTCATAAATTTTTATGGGTTCTTTATTTTTATTATGATATTGTAAGTCTGCAATTTGTTTGTCTGAAATTTTCTTTGAAGTTTTTTCCCTTTCTAATGCTAGTTTTTCCGGAGAGTGTGCCAAATCTAACGCAAAAAAATCTTCTATCAGTTTTTTGTTAATTGATTTTTAGGTATCTCATCAATTCCGTGAATGTGGAATGAAATCTTTCTACCTGACCATTGCTAGACGAAGTATACGGTGGGGTTGTGTGTACGTTTATACCCATTTGATCGTTCAAAAGGAATTTTATCGAAGCGGAATTTAACGATTTTTCGTTGTCCATTACTACTGTTTTAGTCGCGCCAAAGGCCACCAATAACTCGTAGTGGTACCTTTAAATGTTCCGCTGCTTTTGAATTTACTAACTTTATTTGTGCGTATTCTGAAAATTTGTCTATTGCCGTTAAAATGGTTTTATATTGTGTCGAGTAAAGTTCTATGTGTATTATCTCCCCTAGATAACTTGGTATGGGTGTTGGTTGGATCTCCAGATTTGGCGGGTGCCTTTGATATTTCGAAAGTTTGCATGTGTGGCATTTTTACTACTGCTCCTATTTTCTTTTTTATTCCTGGAAAAAAAACTTTAGACAAGATCTGCTTTTTGTTTTCTATTGCGTTTCGATGGGCTCTAGCGTGTACCTTAGTTATAATTTCCTGCTGCTCGCTATTCTCGTGGACATCTGTAGTTTGGATCTGCGTGAATCTAGCTGTATAATTCCTAAAATGTTCTGGGAATATCAGCTGAATTTTTCCCATGATACTTTCTGAAGTGAAAATACCATTGATCTAATTTTGCGTTTAGGATTTCTACGAGATCACTTTCTGAATAGTTTCTTCGAACTACTGTATGTCTGTGATAAGTAGGGAATGGTAATTCAAATGTCGTGTTTTCGTTGTCGCCTGTGAGGAGTATTAGCTGGTTCTTAAATACGTTGATAGGGATGTCCATTGTCGGTATCAGTTCGTGACTTGAGCTTTCGTCACTATGCACCGTAGCTGCTGACGTACTATGCTGGTAGGATTTATGCTGGTAGGATTTCTTGCGTCTGCTACTACGTTTGAGCTACCCGGTTTATACTTCAACTTATAAATGTGATTGGTCTGCCATTCTGTTCTAGTGAGGCACCTATCGCTATATTTGAGGCATCTGTGGTCAGATGAAATTCTCTATTAAAATAAGGATATGCTACCAATACATCTTGTGAAACTAATGCATTCTTCACTTTTTCGAAAGAGTCCAACTCTTCCTTGCCTCCCGTGCTCGCCACGCAGTAAATTTGTACTTTTTCTGGGTTGGTCTTAACACCTTCGCTTGATATTACTACTCCTAGGAAATCAACGCTATGTTTTAAAAATTTACACTTGTCGACTTGTACCTTCATGTTTGCTTCTGCTAAGGTAGAGAATACCTCGGCCAAATGGCCAAAGTGTTCCTCCTCTGTTTTGCTGAATATTATGATGTCGTCGATGTAGACATAGCATATTTTTCCTATATGTTCTCTTAGAATATCGTCAAGAGCTCTTTGGAATATAGATGGGGATTTTTTTAAACCGAAGGGGAGTCTCGTGAACTCATATTTCCCTCCATTTATAGCGAATGCTGATTTCTTTCTTCCCAAACTGTCACTTTTTTTTGGGACGATCCATACAGGAGAGATATAGGGCGACCGTGAGGGTCGTATTATACCATCTTCTAACAGTTCTTGAATTTGGTCTTCGACTACTTCCTTCAAGGAGGCTGGATACGGGTAATGTTTTGTGTAGACTTACAGTATTCGCGTAGAACTTGCGCTCGTTTGGATTTATGTTCTTGGCTATCTCAGGTTGGATATAGTTTTTGTTTGAACCGGTGTCTATTAAAAAATTGTATACTGTTCCGTCTTTGTCCCGGACTGCAAAGTACGGCAAAGAGGAACACTTCATCCTAAAAAATTAACCGTGTCCTCGATTTGTGGGTAAGGATCTTGTACTGTAGCTTGTGGTGTCTCTCTATCTTGCGGACTTAATTCGGCCATACCACCTTGAGTGGTGGAGTACTCTTGCTGTTGTTCATACTCCGAGAATTGTGAGTATGGGACTGTTTGAAAATAGTCTTCCTGTTCTTGGTATTCGGACAACTGAGCTTCGGTTACATTGACTTGAAAGTCTTCTGGTGGTGGGGCACTGTATTGCTCGTTTTGTACCTCGGCTCCGATGTGGAACTGTCTTTGGACTTTGTTTGGGAGATTCGTATTAAACGGATTTATTCTTTTTAATAAGACTGGTTGTAGGATTTATATTTGGCCTATTCATGTAATTCACTTTCTTGGTCATTATGGAGCCGTCTACGTCCATTGGTGTAGGCTTGGGTTGAGGCTTTGGGGCGAGAAGTCGAGGTGGTGCATTAAAGAAAATTTGGTTACTGTTTCGGAAAGGGATATTTTGGGGGATACTATGATTCTGTGGAAAATTATTTTGGGGTATGAAAGCATTTTGGGTCTGTCTGGGGTTGTACCAGTTCATGTTATTGTGTGGTTTAAGGGGAAGTACTGGAGGGTATGACCACTGTGGGGGGGTATTAATTCTGGTGTATTATACTGTCTTGTGTGCTGGATTTGGTCGAGGGTGCTGATAACCTAAACCGATCGAGTTTTTAGTATGCTTATTGGTTAAGTCTTCTATCATTTGCAACGCGTGTTTCAGGCTAAGTGGTTGCGCTAGACTTATTCTATCTGATAAATCACCGTTCAGGCCCCTAATAAAAGTATCTAGGGCTGTGTCCCTTATCTGTTTTGACAAAACTGCCATGACCTCGGGACCGTGTCCCATATTTTTCATTTGGCTGATGATTAAGGACATCTGATGGTTTCCTGCAAGGTAAAACTCATGGATCGTACTATTCTTCTGACTCATGGAGAACAACTGATATTCTAGTGTACCCAAATCTGGTCTATCTGAATATTCCTCCAGAAGGCATTTCGAAATTGCCTCCCAATGTAACGCGGTATCATTCACCTTTAGTACTATGTTCGCATGTCCTGTGATTTTGTCTCTGACTGTTAATAAAATCGCGAAATATTTTGGCGTTCCTTGCAAAGGAGCAAAGGCATCCATTACACGCGAGGTTGAAGAAAACCAAGTTGTAAACTCTGCTGGATTATCTGAGAATTCTTTGAGGCCTTTCACTAGGTCTGGAACTTTATCTACCTCATTCCAATTATCCTGCAAATTTAGAGTTAAGTCTCTGTATTCTGAGGTTGCTGGCTGGGCCAGTTTTAGCTGTTCAATATAAGTCCCCATTCTAGCTGCTAACAGACTATCAATGGCTGCATCTAAACCTTGTATGGATATAGCCTCTACACTTCTGTTTGCGGAGGCTGAGGTTGACCCATTCTGTGACTCTGTTGTAGGACGACCTCCTGGCTGAAGGACCGCGGCTTTTACCCAACTGTCGTTTTCACGCATTTTCGATTTCACAAGGGAATTAATTGACTCAAAAAACAAACGCGTAGTGCAATACCGTCGAATAATTATTCGAAAGACAAGTAAATTCGCGTCGCGATACCGTTTTATAGAGAAAAAATTTTGAATGGAAATGGCTTTCGGTTTGAAAATTTTGTTAGTAAAGAACATTATAAATATTAGTTGGTTCGTTTTTCGTTTCTTATGATGCTAATTCGTTTCTTTTCTTATTAAAAAAATTTTGTTCGTTCCTTAAGATACTAATTCGTTTCTGTTTTTTGATTTTCCTCTTAAGTGGTATTTCTTTATTTTCTTCTTTGATCTTGCTTAAGTAATTAATGATTTGTTTCTTGTTTCTTTTGTTTCACTTATTTTTAACTTAACTTACATTAGTATTATTTTCATTTCGGTGCTTTCATTGGTTGGTTGGTACTCGCTTTTCCCACGTTGAGGTACTAACGCTCCGAATCCAGACACTTGTTGCAACAATTTTCCTCCGAACGGATACTAGAGGAATGCAGCGATCAGTTTTTTTGTTATAACCCCGTCTGACCTCAGCGAAGTTTTATTGGCACTGCGTATATTTCGGTTATCGTTTTAAAGGCGTATTTATTTGCGAGGTCCCTGCTCGGGCGCCAATTAAACACAATCTTAGTTAGTCGCATAAAAAAAACAAAGTTTTTATTGAGTTATTTCATATTGAGTGCACATTTAGAAATCTATCTTTTTTACTGGAAGACTTTTGTGACTACTAGACTGAACTAAGATCCCGGAGTTCTAACGAAGTGACAAGTTGCACTAAGATTAAAGACTGAATTGTGTAGATCGATTATGTTTGAATGAAGCCTCTGATTTTGGGCGTCGATGGCGACAGCGACGCTTGCTGAGTCCAATGGTCCAACGCGAGCGTGGGGTCTGTTTATCATGAAATTGATTTGGGCTTATGATGATGCTTATTGCCGAATTGATTTAGGGAATTGGGCGACTTCCCGTCTGGTGTACCGAACTTGACACCATTCCCCTAGGAATGTTTAGTCTGGCAATTGTGTGAAGGCGGTCGTGCGTTGCAAGGTTATCGGGTGACATTCTTGGCGGTGCCTTCTATGATCGTGCCGATGCTCATTATGTCGATGCTCATTACGTCAGTGCTCATTATGATGACTCTTGAATGTTCTCTATGGGTGTGGAGTGAGTGTGATTGTGATGGTGAAGCATGTCTGGTCTTAACTTGTATATTCAAATGTGTTTTTATTTTGCCACTCGTGCAGATGTTTAATACTAATAAACACAGACGCAACGCACACATGAAAGTCATCAATAAACAGCTGATGCAATTATCTGAATTAGGCGCTTAGAAAATGAAACTGCTAATCAAAACACACAATAGATCATGTCACTGGCTATATTTCTCGCACTTGAATTTTTAATGGTGTTTGCACCCAGTTTGAAAGAAATTGTACGTTTTTTCACAAAACGGAGGAGGGAAACAAACGGGAAACAAACGGAGGGAAACAAAACAATATTTAGGTTCTCTTAAAAGCTATCTAAAGGCTATCTTCAAAAATTCACCTAGAGCCTGTTTCTTAATTTATCTGATTAAATTTTCTCGAGGTGACTCAATAAAACACAATATAATCTAATGTATAATAAAATAATAAGAGCAAATACTTACATTCTTTGAGATTATTTTGTATAGGCGTTCCGGTTAATATTATCCGCTTGGTTGTTTTTATTTGCGCAACAGCAAGACTAATGGCAGATTTACTGTTTTTTATTATGTGGCCTTCATCGCAAACAACAAGATCAGAGCCTATAGTCAAAAAACATATTTGGAAAATTAATGTTTTTAATACTGTTAGAAAGATTAATAATCACTATTAAAATATTAAAAGTTTAAAATAAAGAGACCAAAATTGATGGTTAAAGCTTCCGGTCCTGTGAATTGAACCGTAACTATATTTTAAGAGACAGGGGCGGTCAAAAATATTTACACAATGAACTTTTTTCTGCAACTTTTATTTTCAAAGTTATTTTGTTGTTCTTGTAAGTAAATTACAGCAACAAAACATTCTAACCTTTGAAGCCTTCAAGAATACAATGAAAAAGAAAAATGAAAATACCAAAGAAGCTAAGCTTATATACCCTTGCAGTATTTTGCAATACTTTTTTTACATTTTAAAATTTCTTTGATGATGACGTAGTAGACAGCAAGCAGCGCTTAAACCGATTTGTATTGACTGTAACTTGTGTTCTATTTATCCGATCAGATTCAAATTTTGGGATCTGAAATTTTATATCAAATTCTATCATATTGGTATTTCATGGGGATACTCCAATTCTTGCAAAATGTTTGTTCTAGAGCTATATAATATAGTAGTCTGACCCCAAAGATTTTCATACTTTATCTCACCCGGGTAATAAAGAGCAAACGCATACGCAACGACGGACAGACGGACATGGCTTTATCGACTGAGCTTCTTATGCTGGTCAACAATATATATACTTAATGGGGTCGGAAACGTCTCCTTCTGTGCGTTACAAACATCTGACCAATTTTATAATATCCTCTGCAAGGGTATAAAAATACCGGTATGTAGAGGTAATCAAAAGCAAACGAACGAGAAATATACAGTTGTCAAAAGTATTTACACATTTATTTTTTACAACAAAATTATTTTCACAAAATATTTGTTGTTCACCTTTTTTTGTTGTTTTTTCGGGCAAATTTAATTGTTAATTTTGACCAAATTTCTCTTATTTCCATGATGGTATTATCCCTATTTCGGTGTTCATCGATTGTTCTTTGTTCCTTGATGAATGACCAAACATTTTCAATAATATTTAAATCCAGGCTTTGCACAGGCCAGGGAAAAACAGTCATTTTCAAGTCTCTTAAAAATTTGGTCGGCGCTGATCCTTTATGACATTGGGGGCATTGTCATGTTGTAAAACCCAATCGCTGACAGGAAACAGCTTGTCTCCTGATTAAGTGTGCCGTTTATTGGTATAAAGTCGCCAAATCCATAATGACATGCACCCCCAAAACATCACAGTGCCTCCTCCGAATCTATTAATAGGCTGCGTCGCTCTTACTTTTTGTTTTTGGGGTAAGTGCATAAAACGATTACGAAATGATCCTTGGTACTGAAATGCAACTTCATCTGTCCATAAAAAATTGGACCAGAAGTCGAAAGGCTTTTTAATGTATTCCAGTGCGAATGAGAGTCGTTTAGCTTTCTTCGGTTCGGAAATATTTATCACCTTGCATACCGTGTAGGATATTGGTTTTCTTTAGCCTTCGACGTAATGTAGCATCGCTAACTTTTTTGCCAAACAAGCTAACAGATTCTGCTGACAATTTAAGAGGACTTGTCGATGGATATTTCCCAACTATGCCAATTATTCGCCTTAATTCCCGTCCAGACATCGTCGGTATTCGCCCACTTCTCCTTCTGTTTTGCAGATTACCAGTCGTTTCCTTTTTTTTTACGATATTATAAGCCGTTTTTCTGGAAATTTTATAAGATTTGGAAACTTTCACTTTTAAACTTTGAAAGAGTATCTACGCCACATGCCTCTACTAACGCTAAACCTGCTGTCAGGCCTACGAACCGGCGGATAGAACAATTAGTAACGGAAAAACGACGTCTAAGAAGAGAATGGCAGATTACTCGATCACCAGCAGCAAAACTTCGCCTAAGGCATGCCAGCCGCAACCTCTCCAAGGAGTTAAGACAAGAGGAAATCTGGGCTCAAAGGAAATACATAGAAAAGCTCAGTCCATCCAGCACTAAACATCCTCTGTGGAAAGCTCACCCAACTTTAAGCGCGCCTACAGAGACAGTTTCGCCAATAAGGGGCCCAACAGGTGGATGGGCCCGCAGCGACGAAGAGAGGGCATCCGTATTTGCAACACATCTTAAAATGGTTTTCCAGCCAAATCCAACATCAAACTCATTTGTACTTCCCCCTTCGAGCACATTAACGGATAGTGAGTACTCGGAACTCCAATCGGATGAGATCACTGCAGTTATTAAAAACCACATAAAGCCGAACAAAGCCCCTGGCCATGACCTAATCACACCAAAAATGATCCTAGAACTCCCTACTATCGCCATACAATACATCTGCAAAATGTTCAACGCTATAATAAGAATTGGCTACTACCCAAGAGCATGGAAAAGGTCCACTATCATCATGATTCCTAAAGTGGGAAAGGACAAAACCCAACCATCATCCTATAGGCCAATTAGTTTGCTGCCATGTCTTTCGAAGCTTTTTGAAAAGGTCCTGCAGATTCGTCTAAACTCATTTCTGGCATCGGAGAACACAATCCCTTCTCACCAGTTCGGCTTCCGCGAAAAACATGGGACAATTGAACAAGTCAATCGTATAACATCCGAAATAAGAACAGCATTCGAACTAAAAGAATACTGTACGGCTGTCTTTCTCGACGTTGCCCAGGCTTTCGACAGAGTCTGGCTGGAGGGTTTAATGTTCAAAATCCGGCAGAAACTCCCACAGTACACCCACAAACTCATGGAATCTTACCTTTACAATAGGAAATTCGCTGTAAGATGTAATGGCTCCGTCTCGGCTGACTTTGAAATCGAAGCTGGTGTACCGCAAGGCAGTGTACTCGGACCATTGCTCTATCTGCTGTACACTGCAGACTTACCAACGAGTCTAGGACTTACAACGTCCACTTTTGCCGATGACACGGCAATCCTCAGCAGATCCAAATGCCCGATACAAGCCTCTGCAAAATTAGAGGAACACCTCAAGGTGGTAGAGGAATGGCTAGCAACCTGGTGTATCCGGGTCAACGAGCAGAAATGCAAACATGTTACATTTACGCTTAACAGAAGAAACTGTCCAGCTATAATGCTAAACAACGTACCAATTCCTCAAGCCGTGGATGTCACTTACCTTGGTATCCACCTAGACAGAAGACTAACTTGGCGCAAGCACATTGAGGCAAAAAAGTCACAGCTTAAACTGAAAGCGAGTAGCTTACATTGGATCATCAATGCTCGGTCACCTCTACGTCTGGAGTATAAAGTCCTCCTATATAACTCCGTACTGAAACCCATCTGGACTTACGGTGCCGTACTATGGGGAAATGCAAGTACCAGCAATGTCGACATTATACAAAGGGCGCAGTCGAAGATTTTAAGATCAATCACTCGGGCTCCGTGGTACATACGGAACGACAACATTCAAAATGATCTAAATATACCTAGCGTGAAATCTAAAATAGGTAGTCAACAACTAAAGTATTCTGCGAAACTGGATGTACACCCTAATGTTCTTGCCAATTCCCTTACGCGAACTAATAATAGAACTCGTCTTAAAAGAAATGACAGACCAACCCAATAATAAATGATTAGGGCCGCCTGCAATATCCCCTGGATATATCTTAAGTACTAGATTGAGAAAAATATCTCAAACTTGTTGTTAGGCTCTAATTTAAGAGTAGATTCAACAAATATATATTAAACGTTAAAAAAAAAAAAAAAAACTTTGAAACGATCTCAGAGCGTATTTCAATATTTAAGTCTCGTGTTTTCACCATTTTAATAGTTTGTTTCCGAGTCTTAATATTTTAATTGGGTCTTTTTTATTCCAATAAAAACAAAACCAACTCCATTCTAGAAACTGAAGTCAAAGAACAAGAGTACATCTACATTGCGAAAGAACTTTTGTCGTTAAAAATAACTGTGTAAATACTTTTGACAACTGTATATTATTTGTTAATTTACTTTTGATTATCTCTACATACCGTTAGTTTTCAATTTTTCATTTTGATTGTATTCTTGAATGATCAAGCTTCAAAGCTTAGAATGTTTTGTCGTTGCAATTTACTTACAACAACAACAGAATAACTTTGAAGATAAAAGTTGCAGAAAAAAGTTCATTGTTTAAATACTTTTGACCCCCCTGTATGTTTCTTTTGAGTTAGTACTAATGGCGAAATTGGATTTTTTTAGTTGTCTAACAAGGGGAACTTCAGGTATGCGAATCACCGATTTGGATGAATTTTGTATATGTTGTAGAATACCCCGTCATTTGAAGCTGTGTGAAATATTTCGGCGCACTATTCTATATTTTCCTTATAAATCGCGTTTAAAGCTATAGCTTCGGTGACTTATAGGTAAAACGCAGACTGGACTTCAAGCAGCTCGGCAGTGTAAGGGGTAGAGGTCCCGACTAAAGTTGAAGAAACCCTGGTTCAATGAAAATCCAAAACTAACTAGTTTTGGGCGTGGCATTTTTTTGCCTTTTTAATAATTATTTTTTTAAATAGCAAAATACGTAATTTGATGATTTTTGATTGAATTAATTTTCTATGCTTTTACAAAAACATAAATGTAATAAATACGAATATAGACGAAAAATACACTAATTAACTTCTGTCTTCACATTTTTTGTTGTGATATATATATACATACAACATAAAAATATGAAACACAAATTTTTTTTTCAAAACCACGAACGTGCTAAAATGATGCTTTTGTCCAAAAATATACCATTTTTTAATCAATTTCAAAGAAACAAACCAAATAAAAATTTTGGAAAACTACCCTCTCATTTCATCTCACAATCAACTTTGAAGCGAACCATGCATACTTGAGCATTCCCTTCAATATCAGGGATGACAAGTGGACAAGTGGTCTTTTCTTGATGAAATTTCTAGATTTTCTTCTATATGCGTTGAGGAGTTTCACATTCGCTTTATCATATTTTTAACCTGCCCGAAAAATACAAATATTCCAAAAACGTATTTTGCTGTTTAAAAAAATAACTATTAAAAAGGCAAAAAAATGCCACGCCCAAAACTAGTTAGTTTTGGATTTTCATTGAACCAGGGTTTCTTCAACTTTAGTCGGGACCTCTACCCCTTACACTGCCGAGCTGCTTGAAGTCCAGTCTGCGTTTTACCTATAAGTCACCGAAGCTATAGCTTTAAACGCGATTTATAAGGAAAATATAGAATAGTGCGCCGAAATATTTCACACAGCTTCAAATGACGGGGTATTCTACAACATATACAAAATTCATCCAAATCGGTGATTCGCATACCTGAAGTTCCCCTTGTAAGAGAAGCAATAACGCTTTTAATCTGTATTTTATAATTTTATGAAAATTAGACTATAAATTATACGTATAGACATGTTTTACTAGGCGGTCTATAAGGTTGGACTTGCCGTTAGCTGGTGACGATGCTCTTGTGTTTGTAGGGGTGAGAATAAATCAACAAACATTAATATTATCAACTATTAAAATATACTTGTTCCACTTGGTGTATGGTATACCGAAGTTGCCAAGATGACTTTCAAGCTTAATTTTTAAAAACGTGTATATATGTATATTAGTGATACAAATGTTAATAAAATTCACTCTCCGCCACTGGGGGTTTTGATGTCTACAAGGTAACGTTATGATGCGGGTGGTCTTTTGCAACGGATACTGTCTCAACTGCCGGGCTTATCAGCTTTCAGTGGGGAGTGTGACAGACAGTCACATAACGACAGTTCACTAATTTCCTATAGCCTTTTTTTATTTCTCCCACTTTTTAACAAATCAATTTCAATCCGAAATTGTTAAATTAATATTTATTAGCTTTGTATACCTATTCATGTACCAAATATGATCAAGATCGGGTAACTATATCATATAGCACCCATAGGAACGATCAATCGAAAACAGTGTCTTTTGTCAATAACTTTTTTACTTTTATTGCGATCGTTACAAAAGTAAATATTGGACAGCTTATTATCTCTATAATTGACTGTGCTAAAACATATAAAACATATATATATGTTGTCTACAAGGTAACGTTATGATGCGGGTGGTCTTTTGCAACGGATACTGTCTCAACTGCCGGGCTTATCAGCTTTCAGTGGGGAGTGTGACAGACAGTCACATAACGACAGTTCACTAATTTCCTATAGCCTTTTTTTATTTCTCCCACTTTTTAACAAATCAATTTCAATCCGAAATTGTTAAATTCATATTTATTAGCTTTGTATACCTATTCATGTATTCATGTATATATATATATATATCTAGATGCTCCGCATTGCTCCAGCCTTAGTTTGTAGGCTTTATTTTCGCGAACTCTAGAATTTTTAGATAAAAACTTTTTTACGTTGACGATAGACCATTACACCGATTACAAAAAAAAAAAAAAAATTATTATTCAGCAAGTTTTTTTTTTTTTTTTTTATACCCTTGCAGAGGGTATTATAAAATTGGTCAGATGTTTGTAACGCACAGATGGAGACGTTTCCGACCCCATAAAGTATATATATTCTTGATCAGCATGAGAAGCTGAGTCGATATAGCCATGTCCGTCTGTCCGTCCGTCCGTCCGTCCGTCCGTCCTTCCGTCCGTCTGTGCAAATGAACTTCACGCTGGCATCTTAAGAGCTATCGGAAATTTCATATTTGAGCTACTTTTAGCCGGGAGATGATAAAATATGAAAATTGTCAGGATCGGACTACTATATCATATAGCTCTAGAACAAAAATTTTTGCAAAAATTAGAGTATCCCCATCAAATTTACCAATATAATAGAATTTGATATAAAATCTCAGATCCCAAAATTTGAATTTGATCGGATAAATAGAACACAAGTTACAGTCAATACAAATCGGTTCTACGTCATCAGCAAATCAAACAGAGCACATGCATGCGCACACACAGACGTAGCGCTACACGTATGTATGTATGTGTATGCGTGTTGTGCTTTGCTTAGAAATTTGTAGTAAAAAGAGAAATAATTTGAATGTTTTGTTTGTGTGTTGATGAATTGAGTTGCAAGGAAAGAAATTTCAAAATGTAAAAAAATTATTGCCAAGGACTGCAAGGGTATATAAACTTCGGCATTGCCGAAGTTAGCTTCTTTGAGGAAAGTGAAGAAAATCAGCTACGCTGAAGGGTCAGTCCTCATCTAGCTCCGGAAAACCCGGTCCGGCAGGTCCAATGTGTGCAGCCTCCTTAGACGGCGTATGGCGGTGCTATTATCCATCAAGTTGATGGCCAGTGGGTTAGTGTGCCCTTTAAGCCGCTCCAGATGGGCCTTGGTGATTCTGACAATTTCCTCGTGTACCCAAGGTATCTCCAGCATATCGTGTAGCTCTCTATTTGAAGTAAATAGATGGGCATCGGACAGGATTCTTAAAGTCTTATTTTGGAAAGTTTGTATGCGGTTCACGTTTGAACGGCTGCAAGTGCCCCTAATAGGAACATCGTAGGTCCACATTGGCTTTAGAATGGTTTTGTATATTAAAAGTTTGACGTGGAGCCGCAGGGTAGACCTCCTTCCAACCAGGCAAAGGTGGCTCCTGAGTCTGGCGTTCAATTGGTTGCGTTTGTTGCTAAGATGCGTCCTCCAAGTGAGACGTCTGTCCATAATGAGGCCCAGGTATTTAGCCGAGTCGCTGACTGGAATGGTACTCCCATCCAGATGTATGGCAGGGCAGTATCCTCTTCGGAGCGCAAAGGTTGTTTGCATAGACTTCTCGTGGTTGACCTTCGTTATTTAAGGGAAACAAATTGTGTAAACATTATCTATGTGCTTACCAAACGAGTATACAAAACAAATTTTATGTCTCTAGCTTATTTTGTTTTTGAAATAATCAGTTTTGTTTAAATTGCGGGGCCGGAAGTTGGCGTTGCCAAAATTTGAAATAAACTTGATCACCGAAGGTACTACAGGAATCAAGATATCAATTTTGGTGATTCCAGTTTTGGTGTTCATACGGACAGACGGGCGGTAAGAGGTCAGACGGACCGTCATGGTTAAATCGACTCACAAGTTGAATATATCAAGAATATTTACCGGTTCAGTGTTGATATGGCAATTCTGTACTACAGCTGACATCCCGACACATGTGGCAACCAAACGTTGTACTACTTCACTTCTCCCAAACCAAGTTTATCACTAAAAAATAGTGAGAAAGTAGTAAGTGAGTAACGGACTTTGTAAAAATGAGTTCGATGTACAATATTGAAAAGTTGGATGACGCCAACTATGACAAGTGGTGTGCGCTTGTGCCAAGCGTGTTGGTACATCAAGATTTGTGGTCAGTGGTGAACTTGAGGAACTGAAAACTGATGAAGCGTTTCTAGCATGGAAACGTCAAAACGACAAAGCCATGGCGGTACTATTTCTGTCAATAAGTGCACCGCAATTGAACTCCATAAAAAAGTGCGAAAGAGCTAGTGAGATATGGAAAGAACTAGAAAAGTTGCATCGACCAAAAGGTCCAGTTAAAAAAGTGACTCTGTTTATATTGGAATTTTCAAACATTGTTGAAAATTTGTCGTTGATCGATGTAAGTTTGGCAGAGGAGTTAACCGTAATTTTGTTGCTTGCAAGTTTGCCCATGTCTTTTAAGAACTTTGTCGTGGTGTTGGAAGCTCGTGATTAGTTGCCGAGCCTTAAAATGCAAACTAGCCGAAGAAAACGAACGATGAAAGACGAACAATCAGAACGATTTTGTACAGGCCGCGTGCTCTATCGGTGGAGAGAGGGGTAAGCGACGAGACAACAAGTCAGCGGCAGACAGGCACCGATGCTTTAAATGTGGCCAACCATGGCATTCGCGGCAATATGCGCGATGAAAGAAGAGAATGAAAACAACTCCAATGTGAGACGCGGGAAAAACAGCGGAAGATGCAAATATGGGCATAAAGAGGCACTACGATCTTTTGCTGGCGTTGCCACTAACAATCGGATGGATATCGATGATTGGGTTATCGATAGTGGCGCCATATTACACATGTGTGCGCACCGTGAGTTGTTTAATCAATTTGAAAAAAATAATGAAATTATTGAGTTGGCAGGAAATTATTCTATGACGGCGGCACAAGACCGGGGAAGAGTAATTGTGGACAGCAAAGTTGGGTACACAACAACGATCAGAGACGTTTTGCTTCTACCAGGCCTGCAATCCAATTTCATATCGTGAAAAGCGGTTTCAAATGGATATTGAGGGCCAAAAAGGTCTCTTGAGTTTTTTCTTTGTGAAACTACCAAGAATAAAGAGAGACTGTGTGTTTCTAAAGCCTCCGATGAGCTCGTAAAACAGCATATGCGATATGGTCATTTAAATGTGCAAAGTTTGCATGAGCTGCAGAACAAAGAATGGTTCGAGGTTTGACATCAAGCGTTACTGGAAAAAATCTAGACTGCATAGATTGCATAAAAACAAGTGTCATGTAAAGCTGTTTAAAAAAATTACAAAGAGCTACGAAGCTGCTGGAATGTATTCATAGTGATATATGTTGGCCTATGAATAAGGACACAAATGGTGGGGCCAGATATTTTATGACAATGATTGATGATTTGAGTCAATACAATCATGTCTATTCCATAAAGTATAAGTCAGATGTGCCAAAATAAGTAAAGAACACGTTACCATGGTGGAGCGTCAGACAGGCCTGAAAGTGAAATCCATAAGGAGTAATAATGGGCAGAGGTTAAGCACTTAAAAGTATTTGGATGCGTCGCAGTTGCACTAGAAAAGGTCCAAGGAAAAAATTCCAAGAAAAAGGAAGAGAATATGTTATTGTCGGATATTCCGAATTTTCAAAAGCATATCGTTTATACGATAAGAAAACTGGCGATGTTAAATTAAGCAGAGATGTATATTTCACTAAGAACTGTCAGGCAAGGATTAGAGAGAACTCTGAAGTTACAATGGTACTGGATGAATTAATAGATGAACATAACATCTCGTGGAAGGTCAAGTGGTTTCTACAGAAGACATCAGTTCCGAGCGTACAGCTAAAGGAAATCTGACAAATTGTGTAGGCAATGAGGCTGCAGATAATAAGGAACCAATAAGGGGACCAGGCAGACCAAAAATAGTCAGAACGGGCCTACGAGGACGACCAACTAAGAAATATAATGTTTTGAATGTAATGTTGGCAACTAACGTACCAGCAACAGTGCAGCAAGCACTAACGGGTTCACAGTCAGAGCAATGGAAAACAGCAATGAAAGATGAATATGATGCCTTACTGCGAAGCAATACATGGGAACAAGTTAAATTACCAGCTGGTGTGAAACCCATTGGATGCAAATGGATATTAACCCTGAAGGAGAATGCAGCTAGAAAAATCGAAAGATACAAGGCAAGGCTTGTGGCGAAAGGGTGCAGCCAGAAATATGGAATCGATTATAAAGTATTCAGACGTATTCACCGGTAGTGCGCTATTCGGATGATCCTTGCAATGGCAGCAGAATATGAACTATACGTTCATCAAATTGATGCATCAACGGCATACTTGAATGGAGATCTTGGAGAAGAGGTCTACATGCAGCAACCTGAGTTTTACGATGACAAATCTGGCGGTGTGCTGAAGCTGAAAAAGTCGTTATACGGTCTAAAACAAGCTGGTCGTGTTTGAAACTCAACGTTAGATGCTGTTGGGATATGAGGCATGTGAAAGTGATCCATGCCTATACACAAGATGTACACCGGATAAGACGATTGACGTAATCGCCGTATATGTTGATGACTTGCTGCTTGCGTGTTCAGACAAGAGTAAGATGTTATCTACTAAACAGGTTATCTCTTCTGAATTTCAGGTTGTCGACAAAGGATGGGTTACACACATCTTGGGTCTCGAAATCCAACGTCATGGTGACAAAGAGGCTATAAGTCTAAGCCAAAGAATGTATATCAAGGGCCTGATGAAGGAACTGGGCATGGAAATTTGCCGCATGGTATCCACCTCTTTAGCCGCTAATTTCTAGGTTAAGTGCGACAACAATTCGTGCAAACGCATCGATGTAACGGATTATGAATCCGTAATAGGCTCTTTGATGTATATTGCGCTATGCCAAATTATCACAGAGGAATACAGATCCTCATGGCGAGCATCTCGCAGCAGCGAAACAAGTGCTGAAATATCTGAACCAGGCGGTTCAGATACAAAATTGAATGCACTCTCATCTAAGCAACCAAATGTTGTTCTACTTCACTTTTCACAAACCAACACACAGGGTTTGGATCATGACCCTATTTCACCAAACGTGGAGACAGTTTCCATTTCCTCGAGCGACAGTGCCCCGCCTAGTAATACCATATCTGTTGCAGTTTCGGAGCCGTCCGGGCGAACATCAACTCCCAGGAATTTTGCAAATAAAAAAAATAAATGAATAAAAATAATAAAGTAGTTACAAATAGTTAGGTCAAGGTCAAGCCCCAAATATTGTGATGAAAAAGAGTATCTGTGCCACCGAGAGAGGGGGGAGACGGGTGGGTTTCCCCCGGCCCCGCAGTTTACAGAAGGGCCCGCGATACATCACAGTCGAAAATAGCGGATTTATTTGAAGGGAAGTAGGGGGCCCGAACATGGTTACCACCGGGCCCTGATTTTCTCTCTGCGGCCCTGAAGAGTATAATTGAATAACACAAATCAGTCGGCAGGCAGACTTTTTCACAGTGACTAAAAAAATACATACGTACGTGGCATAGAAAAGGAAAACGACAAACCATGCACAAACTGAAAAAATTTATTAAATTTCGAAAACAAAAAACCCAAATTCATTTCACATGCCCCATAGCGTATGCTATCCCGCTGACTTCTACCATTTTGCGCATTGCTTTTAAGAAATTTAGCCAACTAACACAAATAAGTTTATCTCTCACATTATTTGCGCGGATGATCTTTAGCTTCTTTTCAAACTTTTTCTTCCCTTACTTATAGCCGTTAAAGTGAGAAAACGTTTTATCTAAAAATTTTTTTATCTTATTCGTGACTTTGCCGTTTCCATTAACGACGAGACGAGTTCGTATAGCAGTGTCCGTCTCTTTACCATACAGCTTTAACAGAAACGGCAAAGTCACGAATAATAACTTTTCTCAATAATTTTGTTAGCTGTTATATAAAAGTTAATTTTTGTCAGTTTAATATATCTGTTAATGAATATGACTTTTCTTTATCAATAACTTCGTTACTTTTGATGCGATTGCGATACAATAAATTAGATGCAAGTTTTATGTACGTACATAGTAAACAGATAACAAATAACTATACCGAATTTCATAAAGATTGGATGAAATCCTTTCCGTGAACAAAAATTCTACGTACCCCTGGGTTAAGTTTTTGTGCGAATACAATTCAGTCAAAAGTTGAGCTGTTTTCGATGCATATTGGGAAAAATTTTAATCATATTTAATTCATAATAGTCAGCCGTTTAATGATCTCAATGATCTACCGATATTAAAGATTTAAATTTAAATTTTGAAAACTTATCCTAGACTTATTTCCATTATTCGTATTTCTGTATCCATTCTTTAATCAGTCAACTTTTAATCCTAGCTTCTGAAAGAATTAAGATTGTATAACCTAATATCTTTTATGTACATTTACATTTACGTGTATGTATTTTTAAATCATACCTATCGGACGCAGAAATATATTGAAAAGTACTTTCTATCTGGCAACTCTTACACCTTATATTTGTACCATTACTCATTACTCATTAAATTAGTCTTCTATCATCTTGCAAACTGCACACACACGTCTTTTAATAGATTATGGGCCCAGGCCACGCATACAAGAAAAGACAAAAGAGGAATGACCAATATATATCTGTGTGAAAAGTTAAGGGGCCGTGAAAACTACGATGTTTGGAAGCGGCAGGCCCAATCTTACCTAGTGATCAAAAGTTGTTGGAGTGTGGTGTGTAATGGACCAGCAGAGAAGGAAGCGTCACTAGGCGAGAGATAGCTCGCGGAGATTACGCTGATGATTGAGTCGACCAACTACGCACACATCGCCAAATTCAAATGAGCTATAGAGGCTTAGCATGCTTTGGCGCAGCAGTTTGAGGATTGACTCGGAAAGTAGAGCTGCTTCAAAAGTTGGTACAGTTGAATCTGGAGCAGTTTAATTCGTTACAGGATTATGTCAACGAAATGATTATGACTGCCGTTAGGGTAAACAATGCTGGGCTTTGCATAAGTGACGAGGTAACGGCATCACTGATGCTTGCTGGATTACGTAATGAGTATCAGCCATTGGAAATGATTATGACTGCCGTTAAGGTAAACAATGCTGGGCTTTGCATAAGTGACGAGGTAACGGCATCACTGATGCTTGCTGGATTACCTAATGAGTATCAGCCATTGGTCATGGCTGTAGAGAACACCAAGTCTACATTAACTGTCGACATTGTAAAAGGTATGTTGCTACAAGACGTGAAGTTTGACAACAACGCTAAAATCAATTCGAATGCCATGTAGTCAAGAGCATAAAAGCAAGCTAAGAGGGACAAAGCAAAGTTAAATAACCGTTTTGGGAAAACAGTTAATTGCTACGCATGCGGTGGTAAAGGGCATATGCGAAAAGTATGCCCAAGCGTAGTGGAAGAAGAGAGAAGCGATGAAGAGAAATCAGCTCTTGCATCGAATACTTCGCTCTTAGTAAATGCAAATCCACATGTAGGCAAGAGCGAAACAGTGTGGTACATTGATTCTGGTGCTTCAACTCACATGACAAATGATCGGAGATTGCTAAGCAACGAATCTGAGGTTAGCAACAACAGCGTAATAATAGCGAACAAAGAGAAACTGCATGTAAAAAGCAGTGGCCATGTAGGAATCTTGTTCCATGTAAAAGGCAAATCAGTTAAAGGTAATATTCATGATGTAGAGTATGTTCCAAATTTGTGCGGAAATCTGTTATCTGTAAGTCAAATGGCAAAAAAAGGAAAAAGGATTGTTTTCGAAAAGAACCATTGCTACATCTTGGAGAAAAATATTTTGAAAGCTACTGGCTATCTGCAAAATGAGCTGTAGCGACTGAATTGTGAACTGCCAAAGGTAGAGAAAGCCTTGGTCGCAATAAGTGGATTCGAACTATGGGATGGGCCACATTTGTGACACAAAATTACAGCTGGTAAAAGAAGCCACCGATGGTGTTGAATACTCTGTTAATGAATCGTGCCGGGATAAATGCATTGTGTGCCTTAAAGGAAAACAAACTCGTATGATAGGCAAGCAGCCTGGAATCCGTGCCGAAGGTCTTTTAGATGTTGTCCACGCAGATGTGCTTAAACCATTGAGAGTCAAGTCTTTTTCTGGTGCAAGATTTATGCTTGTCTTCGTTGATGATTACTCTCGGAAGGTGTTTGTGTACCCAATTAAGGAGAAGTCAGATGTAGTCAGGAAGTTCGAGTTTTCAAAAATCTGGCAGAGAACCAAACAGGACGGAAAATACACATTTTGCGTTCTGACAATGGGAAGAAATATTGCAATCAAGAGCTTAAACATTGTTTGCAGAATGCTGGTATTTTGCATCAGACCACAGCGCCGTATAACCCTGACCAGAATAGACTCGCAGAGCGGATGAATCGCACCCTCCTGGAGAGAGTGCCGTGCATGTTGCTGGACTCAGCATTGCCCAACATTTATTGGGCGGAAACACCTAACACTGCGGCTCATATAACTAACCGAATGCCTTGTCGTGGTTATAGCTCATCTCTTGAAGAACTTTGGACTGGGTTTAAGCCAAACTTAAAGTATACACGTATATTTGGCTGTACAGCAATGGCTCATATCCCAACGCAAAAACGTGGGCACGTTCCAGATGCATTTGGTGTTCGAAGATCAAAAAGGATTGCGAATCAGCTGGAGGAGCATCACCTATGTTGTGTAGTCTCGCAAGGTGACGACCCACTTACAGTAACAGAGGCATTAAAGTCGAAACTAGCAGATTCATGGGAAGACGCAATGAAGTCGGAAATGCTATCTCTCGAGTTAAATAACGCTTGGACGCTAACGGAATTACCAAAGGGCAAAGTGGCGATACAGTCAAAATGGGTTTTTTAAACAAAACGAGAATCTGGGGACTTGGTGCCTCGCTATAAGGCAAGACTTGTTGTTAAAGGATTTTCTCAGAAAGAAGGTATTGACTACACGGAGACGTTTGCACCAGTCGTGCGATACACTTCCATGCGCGTGCTGTTTGCTGCAGCTGCTAAGTATGGGTTGACAATTTATCAACTGGATGCTGTGACAGCTTTTCTTAATGGCGATTTACTAGAAGAAATCTACATGCGTCAGCCTAAAGGCTTCGACGATCAATCAGGAAAGGTCTGTCGCCTCAATAAATCGCTCTACGGGCTTAAGCAGGCAAGCAGAGTCTGGAATGAAATGCTGAACAAGTTTCTACTAGGCTTTGGTCTTCAACGTGGCGAAGTGGATCAGTGTGTATACCATTACTTAACTGGATCCACCATGGTATATGTGGCAGTATATGTTGACGATATATTATGGTAGCTAAAATCAAGGGCGAGCTATCGCAGAAGTTTCGTCGATTTTGGGCATGCCTGTTCAACACAATAAGACCGAAGGCACAATCAAAATTGATCAGTCTAATTAGACTGATTAATGATGGCATTACTCATTAAATTAGTCTTCTATCATCTTACAAACTGCACACACGTCTTTTAATAAAATACAATTAAAATATTTAACTATATACTTTTAGAAAAAAGTGTTCTGGAGGGTTTTGATTTTTGGTGTTGTTCGGTGTTTTTTATGTATATTTTATATTACAGAGATATATAAATTTAACTTATTTTTAATTGACTAACCTGGTTCTAATAAATATTTTTTAACTTTATCTCTGATAATTTCCAAATTAGACGAAGTGTAGTTTCCCCGATTTTTGTAGGAGTGATAAAATACAAGAGTCCGGAAAGCCTCATAGCCAACCAACAAACAGCCTGCTTTTCTTGAAGATGATAATGACCATTCCTCCAACAACCGCAATTTTTCGGATATATCTCTAAAAGGAAATAAGTTTTTTGTTTGTTAAAACAGGGAGTTAATGTAATGAATGTAAATGAAATGGAAACTAGTAGAAAATAACGCACAATATATGTAAAGAAGCCAAGAAAGACAGACTGGTATTAAAATTGGGTCTTTATTAAGACACTACAGAGTTATATTACATTTACATATTAAAAATATTAATATCTGTAATATACAAATATTAATATACATTTTGTAAGTACAGTGTTGAAAAAAAAAAAAATAGAAACAGATGCTACCCTACCCTTAACCATAGGGTCGAGGCTAACTTCGGCCGCGACGAAGGTTGTATACCCTTGCAAGTTTTTGTTGTAACCGTCAAAGTGGAAAAACCTTTTGTTTAAAAATTCGAATTTTCGCGGCATGTAGCATTAATTCATCGTAACTGTAACAAAGTTATTAATAAAAGTTTCTTTATCGACCTGTCATGTTTATGGAAGGTAAATGTTAGACGTGACGGATGCGGAGGCGTTGCTCTTTTGTCGCGCGAGGCTGAACCGGCCAGACCGAAGGGACGGGGAGATGCAAAGTAAAGTATGCCCGTCGTTATAACTTAACCACGATAAAACTCAAGCAGAGCACGATTTCAAAATACACAAAACTTTAAAGTGTAGAGATTTGTTCCAGGAAAATAGCTTAAAAATAAAGACCAAGTTAATATCAGCCTATTAATAATTAGTGGCACTGTTCCCCCGTTCGGGTGCGCGGCGACGCTGCATGCAATCTATTAGTTTCCGGCACCTTTCTAGTGTTATGGCCTTCATGTACGCACTGTAGCAGTCCAAGGACCTCTTTTCGTCGTTGGCTTTACAGAAGCTACTCCCTTTTGAACGTCGCACTACAAATTTTCGATCAGCTTCAGATCGGGCAACTGCGCGGGACACTTTATTAAATCTACTCCTGCATTATCGATTCGATCTTTTGCCACTTTCCTTGTGTGTTTCGGGTCATTGTCTTATTGAAAGACCTAACAAAGTGATATCTTCTCCTCGGCATATGATACCATCCATTCCTTAATAATTTTAATGTACCCTTAATGTCCATGACGCCATGTATGCAGGATATAGGATCAACACCGTAATAGGAAAAACAGCCCGACACCAATACACTTCATTCGACAATCTGATAACTGGAGGTATGAAATAGATCAGAATATTATCTTGCAAGTTATATTAATAAATATCGGCAAGTGTTATGCGCTACTATTTTTTTGCTCGCAACTGTATATGCGTTGCACACTTCTTGAATATTATCTTGTACAGCAGATTAAGTTTTCATTTCTTTTATACGATTAAAAATCTGGTCTCGATGATTACCAATAATAAGCGACTGAGCAAAAAAATTGAGAGATCGGAAGAGTATAGAATGAAGAACTACAATACATCAAGTACAGTACATACTGTATACTTAGTATGTTACAAAAGTAAATTGACTAAATATTGGATCTTATACTAAATACTTGGATCTTACAATAAATACTGTTTTTTTTTTTTTGTGGTGAGTTATTTTTCTTAAGGCGCCTAATTTAACACTCCAACCTTTAATGGAGTGTTAAATCTGTTTATCTGATAGCATGAAACCAAGTTGTATCCAAAAAATAATCAGGATTACATATTCGTGGGACCAGGAAGTGTGTGCAACTGTGGACCGGTGCTGAAACAATACACATGCTTAACGACTACACTGTACGTGTGACGAATAAACACAGAGCGAATCTCAGCTATGTTCGGCTGAAGCCCATAGGTAAAGGTGGGGGCCAAGCAAGGCCTTGAACAAATGAGGGGATGCAGAGGCCTTGTACGAAATAAAGTTAGAGCGCCGCTGGGCCTGTTCGGGGAGGGGAGGTCTAGGCATTGGGGAAGCCCTCCTACCTATGATTGGAATCAGCTTGTTTTTGTTATCATTTTAGTAGAGCATTTTAACGACTGAATGAAATGTTATAAGTGACGGGCGATGGCGGCGTCAATAAGGTGAGCTCGTCGCGTAGCAACAGGAGAAGCTGTGTGACCAATGGGAAAGGAGAGGAGATAAAGTGGCCGATGCCTGTAAAGCAACAAGAGACGCTATGCAGGCAGTGTAGAAAGAAAGAAAGAAACGTAATAAAGAGAAAGTGGATACGGCTCCGCCAGGATTTTACAGGTGTTTCACTCCCCATGGCAGCACAAAAAAGGGTGGGTGAAAGCTATAAGCCGATGGAAAAATTTCAAGCTGCATAGCAGTATTGCGGCAGGCAATTCCTGAAGCCAAGATATGTCTATATACAATGGCAGTCACGAATTTATGACGTTTTTTTTATACCCTTGCAGCGGGTATTATAAAATTGGTCAGATGTTTGTAACGCACAGAAGGAGACGTTTCCGACCCCATAAAATTTATATATTCTTGATCACCATGAGAAGCTGAGTCGATATAGCCATGTCCGTCCGTCTGTGTGTACGCGTTTTACTCAGCCATCTTAAGAGCTATCGTGATGAAATTTTTTTGGGCGCTTTTTATTACCCGGGTGAGATAAAGTATGAAAATTTTTGGGATCGGACTACTATATCATATAGCTCTAGAACAAACATTTTTGCAAAAATTGGAGTATCCCCATGAAATTTACCAATATGATAGTATATAGTATATGATTGATATAAAATTCCAGATCCCAAAATTTTAATCTGATCGGATAAATAGAACACAAATTACAGTCGATTCAAATCGGTTTAAGCGCTGCCGGCAGCGCTGCTTGCTGCCTACTACGCCATCATCAAATCAAACAGAGCACATGCATACACACACACAGACGCAGCGCTACACGAACTGTATGTGTATGCGTGTTGTGCATTGCTTAGGGAATGATGGAAGAAGACGAAAAATTTGTAGTAAAAAGAGAAATAATTTGAATGTTTTGTTTGTGTGTTGATGAATCGAGTTGCATGGAAAGAAATTTCAAAATGTAAAAAAAAAATATTCCAAAGGGCTGCAAGGGTATATAAACTTCGGCATTGCCGAAGTTAGCTTCTTTAATATTTTTTACTTTATTTCTGCTTTTCTCGGTTCCTAAGTAACTTACTGAAATAATTTTTTCGTGCAATTTGTTTTTTTTTTTCATATGATGAACCGTAAAAATTGTCTTCTTTGTAACGATACAAATTCTAGGCGAAAGATCGACATTCGCAAAGCCTTAACAGAGATGATAGCCAAAGATGTGCAGCCCTACAATAGTGTAGAAAATGAAGGGTTTGTACGATACACTAATGTTTTGGATCCTAAATACAAATTGCCAAGCAAGACACACTTGCGAGATGTGCTAATGTCGAATTACCACAAGGAAACCTCTGGCAAGTTGTCAGTACTTTGCAAAATGTTGCGGATATAGCAATAGCATGCGACTTGTAGACGTCATGTCTCAATGCTAGTTTCTTGACTGTGACCGGTCATTTTGTACATAATCACGAATTAAAAACAGCGTCTTCGACAACAAAAGAATTTATATGCACAACAAACCACTGTTCCCAAAACGTTGTATTTACGAAGTGCAAAACAATTGTTCGGTTTTTAAGCAAATCACGATAGCGAACGAAAAAAAAAACACCTCAAGAAGGTTCGGAGTATACCTTCCTACAGAAAACACACACCAGATGGAATTGTTACCATTTCATGATTATAAAAACAAGCGATGCCATTGCACAAGTTAAATTGCCAACAAGAAATGCCCCGCATTGAACAAATTGCGAGACGCGATTTTCGAGAACTCGTTGTTATATTTTTTAGGTAAGCGTCCAAAAATGGATAAAGGTATGGATAAAGGTCCCTTTTCTATGGATAAAGGTAAGCCCAAAAACATATAAGTGTAGGAACCGGTGATGGGGCAGCGATAGACAATAAGAGAACTAGCGGTCATCGATTCTCAAGCCAGTTTGTAGTGCTAAGCCAGCATAAAATAATAAGAAGACGGTCACTTCGGTAACTTCTAAGTTTTAAAACGACAGCTGACTTCAAGTCAGTTTTATTTTTGTTAAATCCATAATATTAAATTGTAACACTTACATCATTGCCAAATAAAGGAACCGGAATATAAATGTGGGATTTTATTTTCCTGTTTATTTATTTCGATATTATTTACGGATGTGATTTCCTTATTTATTTATATTTATTTATTAACAATGTTTCTTTGTGTTAAGAATACATATATTTATTATTATAAAAATGGCCCTAGTGATAAATTTTGGGTGCGCGATGTGATCGAGGCGAGAGTACGATTGCGAGTGCTTTTTTGAATCAACGCTTCTGTCTTATTTGCCAATGAGTGAGTCGACCAGATAGTTACAGCCGCTGCATGTCGTTCTGTCTCGCTCACTAGCTACTGCACGATTGCCACTATTGCCCGCCTGACACTTCAATTCCTACATAAATTATACCACATAAGTACTATATAATTAAATAAATTAATTTTTTTCCAGGTAAATCAAACTGATTTTCGCTGTTCTGCAAGTACCCCTTCGTTCCCACTACGTCCGTAGAATCTGAAAAGGCATTTTACAAGGTGAGCCAAAGCAAGCGAACATGACTGTAAACATTCTCTTGTTTCGGAATCGTAACTTTTGGTTAAAATAAAGCACAATTTTCTTATATTTGTTGATATTTAATTTAGTTGTCGTGCTATTCTATCGATGGTTCAAAAAAAAAAAAACAATTGTCGAATATCGATAATTCTCCACTTCTACTGCCTAGTGAAAGGATTTCTTAAGGCCTTACGAGTAACCTTAGAAATTCATCGAATAAATATAATAATCGCGCTCAAAGAGGATAAGCGCATCTCAGGGTCAAATCCTTAGACATTTTTGAGGCAGGAAAATTGAGGATATACCCTGAAGGACGCCGAACGCTAAGGGGGATCTGTCAACATTCATCATGAGATATCTTTGTGAACTGTGAGCGCGATCAATAACCTTGAATGGCGTACTAAATATTTACTAAGGTGTCAAGAGCACCTGAACAAATCAAGTTTTATACTTATCAGCAATTCTCGAACTGGCAGGAGTACACACGAAGGCAAACATTGACGAATGATGGAAACATTAAGGGACAAAGGAAAGTGGGAAGACACTCGAAAGCAGGTATATATGGCAGACGGGAAGTTGCGACAAATATCAGGCCAATGGACAGGATACATGAAATAAGGCCACAAAGGCATAAACCTGCCATTTCGATGGCAGCAGAAAATCAAATCCATACAAAATCAATTGAGGACGCATACATGAACCTTCGAATTGATTACATTCTAAATCAACTTCGCGAAGCAAGGTTCATAAGGTTGCAGATACCACTGGAAAAGAGAAGCAGACTTATGACTGCAGTTAAAATCTCTGAAAGAGGCCTTTTGGACATTCTGCGTCGGCAACGTTTCAGCCGGCACTTGACTAGATGTTTGGCCCAGAAATGATGACGAACTCATTTGCGTACCACGATGACATGGTGGTAGTGAGCAAAATAGTAGAAGACCACGTAAACAGTAAGGAAGGAGCTGAAGTTCCTGGAACATCTGGTGACGGACGACGGGATTGGCACGGATTCTGACAAGCTAGCAGCAATAGCAAAGTTAACACCACCAACATGTACGAAAGAACTAAGCCAATATCTGGGGGTAGCCTCATGCTTCAGAAGGTTCGTACCAGGATTTGCAACTCTTCGCCGTATGTACCCACAGAAATTAATAAACGGCCCAGTAATGGCATGTCCAGACTTCACACACATGTTCGTGTTCCAAAACACGGATGTTATTGACAGAGTCCTTTCGAGTCCTTTCCTCCTGCTGAGAGGAACTATTCGGCTACTGAAAAAGAGTGTCTGGCCATGATATGGGCAATACGTAACCTGACGTCCCATCTAGAGGTGTACCCAGCAAGCGAACAAGGAATGCGGATGGGTACAGGATATAATAGGAAAATTAAAACAACCACGATTGCTAGAACTGCCGCACTTTACTAAAGTCCGGGAAAACAGCGGAACATCAGAGTCTTTGTAGGGAAGTGTACAGTGTGCTAGCAATTCAACCCAAATCTACAGTAGGTAGTTTGAAAGATGTTAACACAATTACCGGAGGAGCAATGGGTTACAATCAAAATATGGAAATTCAATGTTGTTAGTGATTATGGAACGGTTCACTTAATGGACAGAACTGGTTCCAAATGAGATATTTTTATTAGAGTGGTACTTAAGCTTGATTCCGGAGATACTGCAGGCGACCCTAATCGCTTATTATTGGGTTGGTCTGCCATGTCTTTTAAGACAAATTCTATTATTAGTTCGCGTAAGAGGATTGCCAACAGCATTTGGATGTGCATCCAGTTTTGCAGAATACCTTAGTTGCTGAGTACCTATTTCAGATTTTATGCTAGGTATATTTATATATCTATCTATCTGCTTTTGCTTTGTTGTTTCTCTAAACTTTAAATTGTGATTAGTTCGTTTACGCTTTCACCGGTGTGTTTTGCTTGACTTACTTGTGGGTTGATTGCATAATTTGGCAAAATAATTAGTTTTTTTCGTGTTTAGTGTTGGGTGCATTTTATTTTTTGTTTTTTTTGTCTCTCTTGTCATTGCTTCTGCAGTTGCTCCCCTCATCACCCTGATCATACCATAAGTGCTAGTGTTTTTTTTTTTTTTTTTCTCTCTTTGTGCTTGTGCTCAGCTTCTCTCCCGCGTAATCACTTTTGCAACGCCGCCTCTCAAATCTTGGCTTATAACTGTTCTTGCACTCTTGTTGGTTATGTGCTGGCATCAACGGCCACGACTACGACAAATTTTCTGATTTGTCTGTGTCTAAACCTTGTCTTGGCTTAAGGTGGGTTTCTACCTTGTTGGGCCGTAAAGTCGCTCTTTAGTAAAAATTTTTTTTTGGGAAAAGTATAATAGATCAACGAATGAAATTTGCCACAGGTGTTGGAAAAACTTAGTTCTATGTAAAAAAATTTTTTTTCGGCGATCCGTGTAAAGGGGGTGGTGGGGTGAATTTTACAATGGCGTCCTCATTTTGTCCTTATGGAAGTCCTACCGTTCGCAAATGAAGTCTGAATCCAAAAATGAAATTTTTTTCTTAATCTAGACACTTTTTCGCAGCGCTGGTAGTAGAATTGGGATAAAAGGATGAAAAATGAAAAAGTTATGAGTTTTTTTTAGGAAAAAATTTAAATTTTGCAGATTTTTCGTTACTATTTAATTTTTTAAATTAACAGTTTTTAATACTTTTCGGCAATTCTACTACCAGCGCTGAACAATATCTTAAAGAACATGTGTAAAAAATTTCATAGCGATTGGTTAATTTTTGCGCCCTGTGTGTGACTTCAATGAGCTCCAAAAACGTAGTTTTGAGATAAACGCGTTTGAAAATTTGCGGTGCGGCCCAGCGCGCTTGAGACCGCTCCACTTAACGACCAATAACTTTCGTAATTTTGAAATTTTTACACAGTATTCTTGAAACATAGATCTATCCGAAAATGTAAAAAAAAAAATATCAAATTTTTTTATAACACAAGGTAGAAACCCCCCTTAATGCACTGGACTTGCACATCTTGTACCAGCCAGCAGCTTGATTTTCGCCGTATGTACACAGATCTTCGATTGAAGTTTCTTTCTTTAAATAAAATGGCCAAACAGCTGTCTAACGAATGTGACTCTAGCATACATTTATTGTCGCAATTCAAGTTTGGTCCATCTTCTAAGGACATGCCCAAGAAATGTACCCTTAAGTTGCCTCATAAGCAGTCGCCAGCACTCTCTATTACATCTTCTCCCATTTTACTTTCGCCTACACCATCTTCTTGTCCCTCTTTATGCTCTTTTTTTCAGATTGAGTACCCATTACAAGCCCTGGTGTACCTCAATCTATCCCTCACGGGAACTCTGATCAATTACAGGATCATGCTGGCTCTCAATCACTTGCGAATCCCAATGCTCCTCCGCCTCCATTAACTGTAGTGCCTCATCGTAAACAAATTTTTATTTCTAGGCTTGCTCCAGATACTTCTGAGTCGTCTGTGGCAGCTTACATTAGTAATATATGCCCTGCTAAGGTTTTAATTCAAAAGTTTAAGTTTTCTAGGCCTGAAATTACAGTACCAAATGAGTATTTCTCAGCTATGGTTGACCCTAACTTTTAACCAGAGGCAACCCCTCTGTTTGGATAACGAAATTCTTTCTAATAACTTTATTTCTTTTAAGCTTGATCGTAATGGTCGTGGCGGTAGAGTACTCAGGGCTGTCAATACGAATTTGTGTTCAAATGTTGTCCCGATTGATGTGCCATTAGGTGTTGAGTTTAATTGCATCCAAATTACATGTTCCAATTTTAGCTTATAAGTATATATCTTGTCGTTAAATTTGCAAATGCTCTCCAATCTATTTTAACCCTACTTCCTTACAGTATCAATTTTGACTCTTTTTTTTCTTTGTTTTTTTAATAATTTGTATTAATTGCTTGATTCAAATAAACATTTTTTTTAGTTCGAGATATCTTGTTTTTTGATCTTTTCGTAAGCCTTTTTTGGATATCTGGTTTTCCTGAACGTGAAAAACTGAAAAGTTATATGTTCCTTGTTAGGGTCGAATTTGACCCCACATGAAAATCCAATCGGTTAGGTTACGAAAGACCCATGTCCTAAGATAAATGTTTACATAAAATGCTTTGATGTTTTATAACATGATAACATGTCTTCAAATAATTCGTGTTTTTGTGTGCAGAAGCAAACAATCATTAATTTGGCTTAGTAGACTCATGGAATTCAGATGTAAGACTGTTGCGAAAAAATAAGTCCACAGTGAAGACTATATGTTTGAATGAACTTGGACCTTACGATTCTGATAAAATTGAAGAAATAGGTTCTAATTGTTGTTTTCAATTTAGACTTGGAAGAGTCAAAAATCGGGCACGAATGTAAGGATAATCCAGACTTGGTCTCCAAAGATGAAAAAGTTTATTAGCATACAGAACCGATGCTATGCATACAGAATCTAGACACAAATAAGTTGAAAACATTAGAGGATGATTGCGCTTGCAAAAACCTGGTTTCCCACACAGCACCACAAGGAGGACGTCAGTGTTGAAGATAATAAAAACCGATCATAATCATGATACAACAATAAAACGGGAAGGTGTTGAAATTCGTGACCAAATGATTGGTATATTCTCTTTCAGACATACCGATGACCTATTTTCATATATTGAGGTATGCTAGGCATATCTGGTTTTAGTGTATTTATCATTTTTTTTTTTTTTTAATAGACGTAGTCGTACAACACTCAGTACGAACAAGTGGCCCATATGACACCAGGCCCGGGCCTGTTACGAATGACCCTAAGTAAAGTTAATGTTACAACCTCTACCTACTCCGACCTAATGGCATAGGCGTATTACATATATAAACATAAAATTAAACTAAAGAAATAGAAAATATTAAATGTAATAAGATAATAAGTTACATATAAAAAGAAAACAGGATAGGTTAAAATAAAGATGATTACAACTAGTTACGAGCGAGGAAGGACAAGATCGCAGTTTTTATACCGGGAAGCGATGTTTCGGAACCTATAACGTGCCAAAGTCTGTTGTAGTCACTACATAGTATACGAAAAGGTTCATGCAGAGAAAAGTTAGTTGTGCAAGTGGGAAGTCAAAGCGGTGTGAAATTGCGGGTCCTTCTAGATGGAACAGAAATGTTAATTTGGCTCAACAGCTCGGAAGAGTCAATCTCACCATTCAAAAGTTTGTAAAGAAAAGTTACACCAAGCATAGTTCTACGATTAGCTAAAGAAGGAAGGTTAATTAACTGAAGTCGACTAGAATAAGATGGAAGTTGTACAGTTGGATCCCAGCGCAAATCACGAAAGGCAAAGAGTAAAAACTGTTTTTGTACAGATTCTAATTTGTTTTGATAAAACTCATATTGAGGAGACCAAACACAAGATCCATACTCCAATATGGGACGGACTAAAGAAGTATAAAGTATTTTGGTAGTATATGGATCCTTGAACTCCTTCGAACAGCGCTTTATAAAGCCAAGAACACTTTTAGCCCTACTAACAGTAGTCGATATATGCTGATTAAAACTAAGTTTGTGGTCTATTAAGATCCCCAAATCTTTTACAACCAAAGAAGTGTTATTAATTCTTTCTAACCGGAAATTATTTTAAAAGTAAATCGTTATTTGGGGAGAACCTCTATAAAAAGACATCATTTTGCACTTAGAACAGTTTAACGATAACAAGTTAGCCCTACACCACCCCTGAAAAGCATTCAGGTCAGCTTGCAAGGTATGACATGAGAGAGAGTCTACGATGCGATTAGCGATTTTTACATCATCGGCATACATAAGAACTCTAGAATTTAAAAGAACGGTGGGGAGATCATTAATAAAAATGGTGAATAGTAATGGGCCAAGGTGACTGCCCTGTGGGACTCCCGATTCAACACAAATGATCTTAGAAAGAGAGGACTTAAAAATAACCCTCTGCCTCCTATTGCTTAGATATTGTGATATCCAAGCAAGCAGAGCATCGGAAAGCCAACTAAATTCAGCTTATGTAATAGTAAGGCATGGTTTACCGAATCGAAAGCCTTACTGAAATCCGTATATATAACATCAGTTTGCTTTTGTTTCTTAAAACCTTGGATTACAAAAGATGTAAACTGTAGAAGGTTAGTTGTGGTAGACCTATTCTTGACAAACCCATGCTGGTATGGCGAAAAAATAGATTTACATAAATGCTGTATTTGAGACGTCATAATTTTCTCAAACAGTTTAGGTGTCGCTGACAATTTAGAAATTCCTCTGTAATTAGTGACGTCGGATTTATTGCCACATTTGTGAAGAGGTAAAATAAACGAATCCTTCCATATAGTTGGAAACTCGGACAGTGTAACGGACAACTCAAAAAGCTTAAGTAAAGGCACAATGACTCCGCACAGAACCTCAGGACACAAGGAATACCGTCTGGACCCGGTGAGTATACCGGCTTAATCGTCATTAGTTCCTTAGCTACCGAACTTTCCGTTATAATAGGATTAAGAATGCAGTTGGATTTCGTTATAGGATATGGATATATCTGACTAGAGTTGTACTTAGTGGATGTGTACGTAGTCGAGAAGAAGTTAGCAAATAAATTAGAAATAGATTGATCAGAAGGGGCCGAAACATTATTAAAAACTGCAAAAGATGGAAGGGAGATAGAATGTCGCTTTGAGTTAAAGAAACTATAGAACTCTTTAGGATTTTCAGAGAATTGCAACTTGCAACGTTGTAAGTAATTATTATAGCAATTAGAATTAGAAACAATGAAATTCGATTTAGCAACCAAGTAACGAGAAACACCGATGATAGACCCGTGACTTTATACTTTTTGTAATACCTAGACTTAAGATTCTTCAGTTTTGACAGCCCCCGCGTAAACCATGGTGATTTTTGCGTCACCATAGGAGACACTAGGGGTACACAGTCATTAAAGATTGAGTCAACAGTGGTATAAAATAAAGAAATGGCGGAGTTCATATCCGTACAAGTGTATAAATTAGTCCAATCGTTATTAAGAAAGGCATTGTTTAGTGCGACAAAGTCAGTCTTCCGAAAACAGCGGGTGCGTACCGTAGGATCACACTCGGACATGGGCTCGCGGCTGGGAAACTCAATAGATAACTCTAAAGTTAGATGAAAACTATCCTCTGGTAACACCATTGGACTAGTTCTAGATACTTCACAAAAACTGGGATCAGAAGTAAAAATCAGATCCAGAAATCTGCCAGACGTATTAGGAATCGAGTTCAGCTGGGCCAACGAAAGCTCAAGCAGACCATCAATAAAATCGTGACACCCAGAGGGCAGCAACGTTTTGCTACCATTAAGTGTTGACCAAGTTATAGTGGGCAGGTTAAAGTCCCCAAGGACAATTAATGAGTCTCTGTCAGAAAGTAGTTCAAGTATAAATTTAATAGATTCTAAGTGTAGTAAGTAGGTTGGCCATTCCGATTGGGGCGGAATGTAAGAAGAGGTAACAAAAATGGAAAAACGAGTAAAAGATACCTTAACGCATATAAATTCGATACTACTTGAGACAGGTATTGTTATCAGACCCGGTGATAGGGCGGAATCTACAGCAATAAGAACTCCACCACCCCTACGATCAGTACGATCACGTCTAAAAATGTTGAAATTAGAGGGTAAAACTGTGGCGTCAAAAACGTCAGGTTTTAACCAAGTCTCAGTAAAGACAATTAGGTCAAAATCAAATGACAGACTATCTACAAAGAGTTTAGTAAGTTTAGTATTAAGGCCTCTGACATTCTGATAGCCGACAGAGAAGGAAGTTGTTAGTTTTTTGATAGAGTAGAAGAAGGAATAGATAAGGAAGGAGTGGGAATAGATGAAGAAGAAAGAGGAATAGATGGTGAAGGAATCCTTGTTTGACCCCGTGTCTTCATTTTTCTGGATGTAAACTCCTTCACAATTAAGCTTTTCGGCCAGAAGCTAGAACTGCAGATACAGTCAAAGAATTCAATTGGAACACTGATTTTAAAAGATGAAATTTCTCTAGAATATGAAAATTTAAACTTTTCTATGGATATATTAGAGACATTCAGTTTAGCACGAATGTGGGCCATGACATCGTCCGATGTAGCATCTCGAAACAAAAATGTGTTTTTTAGGAGGCACTCTTACCAATGGTTTCGGCATTCCAGGTATTGCATCAGCTACCGCATTAATTGTAGCATCAGTTGCAACAAGTGGCACTCCAGCATTACTAACATAAGGATCCCTGTCGGCAATATCCATGGGTGTAGATTCTTGCCCAGACAAAACGGACACTACAGACATCGTCTGTGGAGTTGGAGTTTGCATTGGTTGAGAAGGGGTCGGAACCGATATATATGTGGAGACCGGCAAACGCAAGGACAAATCAGGAGTCTGTTCTCCCGCCTTCTTGCGCTTTCGAGACTCAGTCAGTAGCGTTAAACTACTAAACTGAGACTCGACAGCTTTAAACTCTTGCGAGAGTTTAAGAAAACTGGCAGACAGACTCATCAGGTTATCCTTTGTTTGCCGCATGAAAAGTTCCATTTCATCTTCCACGATCCGGCATGACTCACATCCCCATTTGAAACCCTTTTTTTGATCTAAAAGATCCTTCACCCTGCATGTAACGCCGGCACACTTAACATGTACTGTAGTTTTACACAACCAATAGTAAATAAAACTATTCAAGGGTGGGGCGGGATGCAAACAATTTTTATAAGAAATAAGGAAAAATTGGTAATCAAACAAATAAAACTGAAAAATGAGAAATGTTTGGTATTAAAATATATAACTCACTCTGAGGTCCAGAAATAATAAGAAATAGAGATTTTGAGGGTGCACAAGGGTTAAAAGAAAAGAGCACTGACTAAGAGAATATAGACTCTAAATTACAGACACACAACAGACTGCAATATGAGCGCAAATAACGGCGACGAGTGAAACGAAAACGAGAGAAAAAAAAGTCAAAGAGCGCGAGCGCGGGAGTTAGAAATCACAATAACAATACACTCCAACAAAAGAAAAAATGAGATTAGGGTGGGAGAGAGAGGAAGAAAAGAAAGAGAAAAAAAAAGGAAAAAAGAAAAACCAACAAAGGTTATAAGCAGAAATTAAAGTTGTTAAAAATTATTAACACAAACACACAAAAATGCAACGAGTGATACGGTGCAAGTTAGATTTACTAATTAATTAATATTTCGATCGCGACGCCGATAAAACAAAATAAAATAAATGTAAATCAGTTAAAAACGCGGGAGCTTGAAAAAAAACACGTCCGTCTTCCTCGAGAGCGGTGATGATTTTTTTTTTGTGCATAAATCAACATAAAGTCTGCATCCGCAGTTATAATATGTCGACGAGAGTATTTGGAAAACGACGCATATAAGCTGGCCAAATCCCTTTTTCTTCGACGAGAAAGAGGCCTCACGCAGAAAATGCTATTGCTCTAGTCAAGAATACTCAAAATCAACTGCCATTTAGCCAAAACGATCAGCAATAGAGCCTATTATGACAAACCCGAAAATAAGTGCATGATGCGAATTATGTCCCTACAACGCAGACGGACCCAACGCTTGGGTCGTGTATCCCAAGGCTGTTATTTGGCCCATTGTTATTTACCCTGTTTATAAATGATTTGCCCTTGGAATTGGTTCATTCGCGCGTGCTCATGTTTGCGGATGACGTCAAGATTTAATATTCCTAAAATCAACCTTCTTTCCCACAGTACTAGCAATCAGATCTCGATGCGTTCTTTGATTGGTGCCACGTTAATAAGTTACAGCTTATTGCCTCAAAGTGCTCTATTATGACATTCAGAATGTGATGACCCCTACGTAACTAAGGTTTTATACACTTCGTAAATTCGCCCTACTCTATAACAGTGTGGAACCTTCAATATAATGTTCACCAGCGTAGTATTGAATCAGTAGCAATTCCTTAAGTTCGCGTTACGCGGTCTTAATTGGCATCCGAGTCTTCGCCTACCAGACTTCTTCTTATTAATCTTCCTTCACTTTACAACCGTAGGTTTGTATTTGGCATTCTCTTTCTCCATAAACTAGACAACGGTGAAGTCATTTCTATTAATTTACTATGTACTCTATATTTTTGTGTTCCCTCACATCGGACCAGTAACTTTTTTTCTATTCACCTTAGCAGATGTCTGACTAACTACTCTCTTTACGAACCTTTTCGTGTTCTTTGGCAATTTTTTAACAACCTTTCTCACCTTATCTCTCCTCATCTATCTGTTACTTCTGTTCGCTCTATACTATATATATATAATCTACAACAAACCTCTGAATATATGTTCGACATCGCATTGCTTGCAACTCATCCATGACGACACTGGCTGTGAATATAGCTGCGGGTACATCTAGCACGTTGTGCAAATAAAACACCTCCACCGGGTCAGGGATATTTAGTTGTTTCTAAGGCTAAGCTTACTCTCTTCAATGAATTGTTATATGTCTTTTAGCCTAAGCTTTTTCGTCGAATGCTTTATTAGTTCAAAGTCAGCCGACACAAAGCCATTATATTTAACAGCGAATTTCCTATTGTCAAGGTAAGATTCTGTAAATTTGTGGGTGTACTGTGGGAATTTTTGCGGGATTTTGAACATCAGATCCTCCAACCAAACTCTATCGAAAGCCTAGGTAACATCAAGAAAAACAGCTGCACAGTATTCTTTTAGTTCGAATTCAGCGAAATTAGCACCGAAATTTTGAGGAACATATAAAGCAAGGGTGGGCTCGTAGTAGCTCTTTTGGCTTCCGCGGTTCTTTACCGGCAGTGGCTGAGCAGACAAAAAGGTCACTTTTGGGAGTTTTATGACGGGTCATAAACGACCTTTTTTGGGTCGAGGGAGCGATCCTCGCCCGTTTGTAGACGAACACAAATGAAATTTTCGGGGGAGGGAGACAAGGGTCGCGATCTCGAGAACACGACTACGTGCCCACCCTTGATATAAAGAAACAGTATTTATATCCCCAGCATATGCAAATTGCAACTCGTCTCTACAATAAAAACGAGACGGGCGGAAAGGCGGAAAGTCAGAATTGATCACAGCCGATTCATATAAAGTATTGCAGAGCAATCAATCAGCAAATCTCGAAAATATATATAATGTTGCAAACAAATGCAGAGTGCAACAACAACGTCATGAAGTAGCAAAGTTTCCGACTATAGTCCCACAAACCCAATACAGATGGATATTGGAAAAGCAAAGTCATCACCAATTCTCCGAACCCAATAGACTAATACAAGTTAACTATGCGAAAGTGACTAATTATTTTGTTTTTTTACATGTATATACAGTAACAGTACTTTTTCCTACAGGCTATACGAGGTTTTTTGCGAACAGAAATTAAAATCATTCAAAATTTAAAGCTCAACAGAGGAAGAATAAGTTTGCAAAAAAAAAACATCAGGAACATGTACAACATAAACAACCAAATCGAGGTGTGACACTAAGCGCAGGATTGTGGTGACGGGCATTGCGACGGCGAAGAAGCCGAACAGGATGAAATTTGTGATGTGATCCGGATGGTGGAAGAGGAACGTTCAAATAAGGTGGGGGAAGATGACCACAGTGGCCGCAGTAAACCATCCTGCACCAAGTTGGAAGCCAAAACTACCGCCAGCTCCGTTTCGAATGGTGGACAAAATTTCAGTGGCCAACTGAATGGAGGTATATAAAACAACAAAGGAAAAATTATGTAGCTATAATATCATGATCATAGTCAACCAATGAAGTAAGTAAGTCGTCTTGCCGACTTAGGTATACCATATACCAGTAAAACAAATGTTTCAAATTTATAATAACAAATGCATTTATGTAGAATTTTTCTTTTGTACAAAATCTGTTCACATGCTTTTTACAAGCATATCATAGTATCTCGCTCACTCAAGCATACGAGCACCCTAGCGCCGCCACCAGCCAACGGCCAACTCCGGCCTTATGGAAAATCGTTTATATGCGTAACTTGGATATTTTTCATCCGATTTTGATCAAATTAGTTTTTATACCCTTGCAGAGGGTATTATAAAATTGGTCAGATGTTTGTAACGCACAGAAATAGACGTTTCCGACCCCGTAAAGTATATATATTTCTGATCAGCATGAGAAGCTGAGTCGATATAGCCATGTCTGTCTGTCCGTCTGACCGTCTGTCCCTCGGTGCGTACGCGTTTTACTCAGCCATCTTAAGAGCTATCGGGATGAAATTTTTTTTGGAGGCTTATTTTTACGGGTGAGATAAAGTATGAAAATCATCGGGATCGGACTACTATATCATATAGCTCTGGAACAAAAATTTTTGCAAAAATTGGAGTATCCCCATGAAATTTAGCAATATAATAGAATTTGATATAAAATCTCAGATCCCAAAATTTGATCGGATAAATAGAACACAAGTTACAGTCAATACAAATCGGTTCTACGTCATCAGCAAATCAAACAGAGCACATGCATACACACACACAGACGCAAAGCTACACGAACTGTATGTGTATGCGTGCGATGCTTTGGATGGTAGAAGAAGAAAAATTGTAATAAAAAGAGTAATAATTTGAATGTTTTGTTTGTGTATTGATGAATTGAGTTGCAGGGAAAGAAATTTCAAAATGTAAAAATATTATTGCCAAGGACTGCAAGGGTATATAAACTTTGGCATAGCCGAAGTTAGCTTTGATATTTTTTTTTTGATATTAGTATCAAATTTAAGTGTACCAAATTTGATCGCACAAGGTAGAAAATTACAGGAGATAATCGAGTCTTTCAAATTCCGGGGCGGATTGGGGCGTGGCAATATCTTTATACATACAAAATGTGCGCATTTACCAAGCAAATATACATACCAAATATGGTGTCTCTAGCTACAATAGTTTTATAGATAAATGTTTTATTTTGTAAATTGAGGGGGCGGAAAGGGGCGTGGCAAAAATTTGAAATAAACTTGATCACTCTACATACTACACGAGACTACATTCCAAATTTGGTGGCTCTATAAAAGTATAGCCTCCGAGATCTACGCGTTCATACGGTCTCTAGCTAGAACAGTTTTTGTGATAAACGTTTTTTATAAATTGCTGGGGCGTGGCAAAATCTTTATACATAAAAAATATGCGCATTTACTAAGCATATATATACCATACCAAATATGGTGTCTCTAGCTACAATAGTTTTAGAGATAAACGTTTTTTTTTTAAATTGCGGTGGCTCTATCTTTTATAGCTTCCGAGATCTATGCGTTAATACGGACGGACGGACGGTCAGACGAACATTGCTATATCGACTCGGCTGTTGATACTGATCAAGAATATATATACTTTATGGGGTCGGAAAAGCTTCCTTCTGCCTGTTACATACATTTTGGCGACTTTAATATACCATTTCACCCTATTAGTGAATGGCATAAAAAACAAAAATGTGAAACAACACTAAAATGAATTAGAAAATAACGCACACACATAAGCCTCACGATAAACAAACAAGTCACAAGTAAGCTCACACACAAAAAAAAATATATAAATAAATTAATAATAAAATACTTAGTCTTGAGAAAACTCTCTGCCAGTACAGAAGTACGTTCGCATCACCTCAATAACCACAATTATAAATAAAAACCAAAACCAATGGTTTTGCACAAACAAATCAATATTCATTATATATGTGATTTACTTTATTAAAAAATCCGTCTGCCTCAACGAGCTTAGGAAAAGCTACTCAGTCATTAACTACGTAAGAGTTAAATGGAAATATTAGAAGAAAAACAGCTATCAAATCACTCAATGCTTTGGACATGGATCATAGCAATGCGCCGTCAATTCCTACTGCTCAGGTAGGATTAGATATCTTCAATTAAGATAGCACTCTTGTTCCAAAGCAGCTAGCTAATTTTAAGATTTTTACCAAATTTCTTAATAAGTCTAGTTCTCACCCAAACGTAGGTAAAATCAGTTAGTAATCTTACGTCTAATGCTAGGGAAGAGCTTTTCTCTATAGAGGCGATCAAGACTCTGACATTTGACCTCATAAGGAATTTAAGGAGCTGTAAATCAAATTTGAAGAGTTAACTTCTTTGGCGTTCAAGTTTCTCACATAATGTTTAACAATCTTTCTATGGGTACTTGGAACGCCAAAGGCGTTATAAACAAAAAAGATGAGATATTCGGTTTTCATATTAGGAATAACACTGATATTTGTCTACTAACCGAAACTTGGCTTAGCTAGTTAGATTGTAAGAAAATCTATTCGCCATACCCTGCTACCACTCCCCAATACAACATCTATAGAAACATGAAGCATAAGCATATTTAATAATTCCGGCACTTGTGTTGCGATTTACTGTTATTACTTTCCTGGAGGTCGTGCTGATTCTTTACAATTAACAAATCTTTTTATATGATGTACTTTTCCCTTGTAACTTTTTGCTAGGGGGAGTTTAATTGCCACCATAGACTTTGGGGTTGCAGATGTGCAAGCGATTGAGGAACTCTGCTGTACGATCTCCTGATGTTCCGACGGGTGTCCGTCCATTATCAAGATCAACACTCCTATGTGACGGCTCTAGAAGCCAGCCCTCTACGCTTGATCTATACCTATATAATGGTTGCCAGCTAACCAATACAACAGCAATCAATTACTTGGGATCAGATCATTTTCTAGTTATGCCCCTGCAGAGGGAGATGTTTGTAACGCACAGAAGGAGACGTTTTCGACCCCATAATGTATATATATTCTTGATAAGCATGAAAAGCTGAATCGTTATAGCCATGTCCGCCTGTCTGTCCGTCCGTCGATGCGTATGTGTTTTACAAAGCCATCTTAAGAGCTATCGGGATGAAACTTGGTATTTGAGCTTCTAAAGTATTACCCGATTAAGATAAAGTATGAAAATCATCAGGATCGGACCAATATATCATATATCTCTAGATGAAACATTTTCATAAAAACTGGAGAATCACCATGAAATTCACCAATATGATAGATTTGGATATAAATCCTCAAATACCAAAATTTAAATCTGATCGGATAAATAGAACACAAGTTACAGTCAATATAAATCGGTTCAAGCGCTGCCGGCAGCGCTGTTTGCTACCCCTACTACGTCATCATCAAATCAACAAAACACATGCTTACACATATAGACACAACTCTACATGAACTGAAGAAAAAGACAAAATTGTAGTAAAGAGAGTAATATTGTTTTGTTTGTACATTGATGAATTGAAATGCATCGAAGGCCGCCAAGCCCAAAAAGCCCCACAATATAATAGCTTAATAGCTGATAAAGCGTAGAAATCGACATCGCCGGAATCGGTTGAAACTATTTAAATCATTCCTATTCAAGGATACTTATATAGCTATCCTTCTACAATTTCTGAGGTCACCACATTCATAGACTCAGCGGATTCTGTACCGGTTGGTAGTGACGAATCTTATTTGACTGATATGCCTCGAAAACGTGTTGTATTATTGACTTTTATTTATTTATTTACGTCAACTAACACAGCAGTCGACGAAAAAGCTTAAGCTAAAATACAGATAATAATTAATTGAAGAAGGTAGCTTAGCTTTATACACAACTAAACATCCCTGACCCGGTGGAGGTGTTTTATTTCCACGAGGTGCCAGCTATGCCCCGATTCACAGCCAATGTGGTCATGGATGAGTTGCAAGCAATGCGATCTCCAAAATATAGTAATAATAGTAATAATAGTGTGACGCACGGGTGTGTACTAAAAACAACCTTAAGTTACAGTTTATATAGCGAACGGTTTTTTATATCATTGTTTATCATTGTGTGATGTAATTATTTATTATTCGATCTTCGATCCGACGACGTGTGGTGCTTTAAAAAAAATTGTAGCTTTCTCCCCTGGTGCTATCACACACTGACGCCAAACTCTCAGTTGGTTGCTACTTCTTTTGCCATGGTTGCCAACCCCCCATTAGGTCTGCCGTCACCAGTATTTTTTTTCGGGTAGACGGTTAAAATATAAATTTTCCCTCCCCCAAGAACGACCTCAGGATGTTAACTATCCTTTAATCCGACGTCTAGAACAGCAATTTTGGAAACGGGGCGTATCATGACTCTGTTTGGTGTCCATATGGTGGCTACTGCGAACTTGGCTATCTTTGGCGGTTATGACATCAGTAGTGCGGCCTTTTGGTCACAGGTTTCTCGGCAGATTATCGTCCACGACAATAGCGACCTCTCCGATAACGATTCGCGGACGCTTAGTAACCCATTTGCTGCGTCTAGTTAATGTTGGTGTATATTCCGTCACCCATCTTTTCCAGAAGCGATCAGCAAACAATTGCGTTTGATGCCATCGCAACCTTAGCTCGGCGGCATTATATGACACTGGTTTGTAGCCAGCCTTTCATCCCAGAAGCAAGTGGTTGGGTCTAAGCGCTTCATCGTCACCTGTATCTAAAGAAACAAACGGTAGATGCCTGGAGTTTATTATAAATTCGGCTTCCATTAGGGCACTTCGAAGAGTTTCGTCATTAAAATTGCTAGAGGGGCAAATGGCTTTTTCTCCTCCCATGTGGGGTTCGGCTGGTGGGTTAAAACGCCATTTTATAGCTTTGTAGTGAACGGCGATTTGATCGAAGTCAATCTTCATAAGTTCCTCCTTCACTAGTTTTTCCGTAGCTTTGAAATTGGTTCCCTTGTCGGAAAAGATTTCTCTTGGTGTGGGATAACAATTGCGTCACCGTCATAACCGTGCTGTGTGAACTGACCTTTACGCGAATGATGTCTTCTGAGCCCAAGTAAACCTTTGGACGTACAGCATAACGCTGGTCACTGCTCTACATAAGCGCTTCCAGTCAGAAAAGTATTCTACTGCAAAATAGAAATGGGTGAGCTTTAGTATGATACGCAATTCGATTTAGTGTCAAACGTACTCAGATATTCCGCTTTGATCTGGCCACTTTTCGTCAAATAGTCCTAGAAAATCGGGTCCTTTAATCCAACGAGATGCATCTGGTTCTTTAAAAAATTTGTTGGCTAAATGTGCAACGTTTTCCCTTGTGCTACCCCAGCGCCATTAGTTAGGGCAGGTTTCGACGATTATCTCGCCCACTCTATGCATATCGAATGACTGAAATCTTGTTGGATCCATGGTTAACCAGTTAAGGACCGTTTTAGAATTGTACCAATATGTGCAGGAATTCTTAGGCCTCGAGTGCTGAGTATACGCATCGTTAGACCATACCCCCAAAAGTTCCATGCGGAGTATAGATACAGGTTCAAGTGGAGCTACTTTATATTTGGCTGCTACCAACACTGTACTGATGTTTCGACCTTGTTTAATGCGAAAATAGGTTACTGCAGCGTAGGCGTGTTCGCTTGCATCTACGAAGGTGTGAAGGTCTACCTGGCATCCGTTTGTCATCAGGTCAGAGTAGTGACGTGGAAATTCTAAATTGCTGGCGTGTAGTCCATTTCCATTGCCGCCACTGTTCGAGGAGTTGTTCGGGTAAATCTTCGTCCCTTCCTATTCCCGTGCGGCATTCATTGGTTAGGACTTCTAGTTTTAGTCTCGAAAATCGGAAGATAAACCTAAAAACGTCATTATTGAGGTCCCAATACATACCGAGGATCTTCTTAGGGTTGCATATGTCTTTGGGGTACTTATTTATTTGCTATTCTCCTAGATGTTGAAGAACAGATACAGAGTTTGAACACCAGTTTCTTATTTGGAATCCACCATCGGCATGCATGTCTCTAACTGATGATGTAACTGTTATGGCTTTAAGGTCATCGTTGAAACAGTCGATGAGATCGTCCGCGTAATGGGCCTTTGTAATGGATTCGAAAGCTTGTGGATTTTTGGTTTGGAAATACTCTGCATTTTTATCGCGTACATAATGGGAGATACAAAGGGCGCAATTAATTCCAAATGTCATTGCGCGCATAGCGAAAATCCTTGGAGTGTTCTCGCTTTTATTTAGCCATAAGAACCGCTGGACTTGCATGTCGCTTTCCTGAATGTTTATTTGATGAAACATTTCGGCTATATTTGCGCCCACGGCTATCCGTCCTACTCTGAAAGGCATTAAAACAGAAGTCAATGGATTTAGATAATCAGGCCCAGTAAGCATAAAATCGTTGAGTGATTTTCCATGACTTTTGGCGGCGGCAATAAATATTGGGACACACCATACGACGTTCCTTTCGATCAGATACTGCTACTGGTCTGAGCTCAAATGCGTATTCTTTTTCAAGTAGATTGTCAAATTTGTGATTGAATTTTATCAAACAGTTCCGGCACTCTTTTAATTTTGGCCTGTAGGCATTCGAGACGTTTCAGCGCCTGTGTCCTCTTTTCAGAGTAGGCCTACTTCGTATCGATCATTGATCTTTTTGCAGGTATCTTCGAGTATGCCTTTGGCCCTCTTGTCGTTTCCGGATTGCAATTCTCAAGATATGATTGGTTCCATTGTCAAACTTTCCTTTATTGCGTTATCTATTTCATTCCAATTGCACTCGCAATGATGCATTGTTACGTGTTTGCTAAAGTTTGTTGATGCTTGAATTCACCATCCTAATGTGCACTTTGTAGCAATGGGTTCGTTTCGTCTTCCCTCGCGGATTCGGCGGGGTATTGCTAGATACCAATTGTTGCTGCCGATTAAAATTAGTCGTGTACCGTTTTGGTACAACTTTAGCGGCAATCTACGTAAATAAGAATATTGCTTAGATAATTCTTCAAGATCGATGGTTTGTTTCGGCAATTCTAATTTCTTTACTGAGTGGACGTTGTAGAGCCATAGATTTTTGTCAATTCCCGCTTCCGAGATTTGTAGGTTAGTTTTAACGGAGTTCTCCTCGTTCCTGGTTTCTTCACAGGTCCATTGCAGGCAAATTGGCTCTGGCGTAGAATATATCTTATCCAAAATGCTTTCATCGATAAGCCCTTATCGAGAAATGCGAACGCGTTAAGGGTTACATTGGCTCCATACAGTTTGATGGGTACAACGCGGAAAAATTGTCTTTCCACTACGTTGTCCTTATGATGAGCAGTGCCTGTGCCTGTGCCTTTGCCTTTGTAAAGAAGCGGATGATGCTTTGAGTTGCAATTGTCAATTCCGCAGTCACGATTAGAGAAGCACTTACGGTGGTGACTTTTGAGGCACCTATAGCATACCTTTGCTTCGTTTATTGTTCACTGTCTGTTGTCAACGGACAGTTGCTTGAAACTTTGACATAGAGCAATTTGGTGATCTGTAGAAGAGCACATCACGCATTTAATTTTGGCTTCCAGTTTTGTTGCCAGCCATTCTCTTGATTATTTGGTCCTTCCAGTAGTTGTTGATGTGCTTGCGAGTATGTGATGACATTATTGGCCTTAAAACCTTCGCCACGCATGACAGTGGCTGCGACCTCTGCTATTTTGTACAACCAATTGCTAAATGATTTTATAACCGGGATGGACTCGTGACGTGGATGCAAAACCCAGTGGGCAGCTTGTCGATAAGTTCTCGAAGAAGCATCGGGTTATTTAAATGTGAGGTTAAGTTGCACGCTTCCATCGCACATGCGTTTATCACCGCCATTGCGAAATCCACGATGGATTCTAATTTATCCTTGTGTACGTATATTTTCCTTATTTTGACGATCAATCGATCGAGTATTTGCTCCGGGGGTCCAAAAAATGTCTTGAGCGTATTAAAGACCTTAGAAACCAGTGATGGCAGCAATAGCTTATCGTAGGCTTTACCTATGAGGCTCTCCTGAAGGCTTAGCATGTTTTCGGCATTTGAAAACCCCGCTATACGGCAGCTGTTCTTGTACATTATAATAAAAATTGGCCAGTCCTCTGGATTTCCGTTAAAGATGGGTAGATCTGCGGGTAAAACTTGCCTTGCGGCTGGCTGAGAAGGAGTAGGTTTATTTAATTGGAAACACGTTACCTGCGTTCCTTGCTGCTGTGCAAGCAAGTTGTATTTTTGCTTAATGTATCTTTTTTCGCCTTTCCTCCAGCATTGCCAACATCAAATGATTTGAGCTTGGCGAGTGAATTTGCTCGACTAATTATGCTTTGCCGAGGTTTTGCCGCCTGGGATTCGGGGCATTGTTGTTTGGTGGCTTTGTTGGCATTTGGTATATTGGACAATCCTGTTGACGGGTCACTACCAATGCTTGTTGATGCCACGTTGTCCAGCACTTGTTGGCAGCTCCATTCAAGCTCTGCTATTGTCTTCGACACATTGAAAATGGTACAATTTCTGGTAATTGTCGCATTGAACCCAATGATGGGTACTACTGTTTAGGCGACTCATGTTACAGGCACTACAAATGTTGTGACCGTCAGGCATGATGCTTTGGATTTTTTTACTCTATTTATTTCCGGTTATATTGTGCTTTTGAATTTATTCTCTGCAATTTGTGCATGTACTACTTAAAGTTCTTTTACACATGCATGGCTTTGAACACTTTATGTGTAATTACGCTCTAAAATACATGTGCATATGTGTCTTTATGTATTAGCACTTTATACATTTAGTGAAATTTAAGCAAGCGGAAATTTTCTAACCTCAATAAACTTTTTTAAAGAAATGTAGCGCACGGGGTTTGGTTTATACTAAAAACAAACTTAAGTTCCAGTTCATATAGCGATCGGTTTATTTAGCGATCTTCGCTGCGACGACGTGACGTTTGAAAAATACACTGATGCCAAACTCTCGGTTGGTTGCCACTCGTTTTGCCAGGGCTTCCAACCCCCTATTAGGGCTGCCATCACCAGGATTTTCGTGTCGACATAAGATCTAACACATGTTCGATCTGAACCGGCAAAGCGAATTCGTCACAGCGGGAAGAATCGTGGGAAGCATGGAGCATGAGATAGGTTGGCAATGAGTGGGCGTTCGATGGAGATGGCGAATGAGTGCCTGTATGCATACGTGCATAAGGAGGCATTGGACTGTGCATTAATAGTAAGAGCCCAAACTCAGAGAAACAATAAGAGACGCGTATGCGTATGATTCATAAACGTGTGTCCCAGAGAGTGTCAGCAACTGTGGACCGATGACGGAATAATGCACAAGCATAGCGCGTACACCTTATGTGTGATGCGGCGAGGGTGGGTACCGGGTACCAAATAGAGGACTATGTCAATTAATTCAGGAAATAGATTAGTTAAATGTACAATAATTAGAGTATAAATCTGATAAATCGGTATGAAAAAGCAACAGCAATCTAAAGCTGGTATAATGAATAAAACAAGGGGAGCGACGGGCAATGGCAGCGTCAACAGAGGATTTCTCTCCTCTGTTGACGCAAGGAGCAAAAAGGAAGTGATGGATGAACGTATACCAACAGAAGCGCTAATATTACACCAAGCAATTTCTGAGGCCACAGGATGCCTATACAGGGGCAGCAACAGGCAAGGAGTATCATTAAGTATCAAGTAATTAATAAGTGATGCAAAATCCAACAACAAGTCAACAGGTTTCCTGAGGCTTAACGAGTGACCTCAAAAACTCATAAAGGTAAAAAAGTCCTTGGAGCTGAACACAGAACAAACTTATAAGGCCGTACGGGTAACCTTAGAAATTCGACAGGCAGAATCAAGTCCTTAGAATAGGACTGGCAACACCGTATTTAATAATCGCACCGAAAGAAGAGCAACGCTGCTGAGCGTTCAATCGTTAGGCATTTGGGAGCATGAGGAAATATCCTAATGCTACAGTTCCAGGATAAATATCCTGAAGGACACCAAACGCTAAGGAGGATCCATTAACAAACATCAGCGGTTACAGGAGCTATACTTGTGACCAGAGGGCGCGGTTAATAGCCTCGAACCACGCATTTAAGATACTGAGGTCGAAACAATTAACTGAGCCTTTGCCTTTGAAAGCAAACAAAAGGTCAAAGGATTCCTTCTATGGCCAATCAACGTTCAGAGTTTATCCTCGAAGACAATTAGAAGGAATTGCAGGTGTTAACCTCGAAGTTAACCCTCGTCCCTGACCCCTTTGTTGGCGTTGTCGGCTTGAGGGTTACCTAATGTTACCAATAATTCATGACCTTCAGTTTTTAGGTAAGTCGGATCCGAGAGATATAGCACAGCTCTAGGCCGAGAATAGAAAATATCAAAGAAGCTAACTTCGGCAGTACCGAAGTTTATACATCCTTGCAGTCCTTGTATCATTTGCATTTCTTGTTCTTCTTTCCCATCCCCTATTAAATGCATGCTGCGATTAGCACGAATATACATACAGTTTATGTGGTGTTGCGTCTGTGTGTGTTCTGATGATTCGAGCAATGACGTAGTTGGCTACTGGCAGCGCTGCTGGCAACGTTTGAGAAGAACCGATTTACCTGTAACTTGTGCTCTGTTTATCCAATCTAATTGAAATTTCGGGATCTGATGTTTTATCATAACTATCATATTAGTAAATATCATGGGAATACTCCAATTTCTTGAAAAAAAAAATTCACCGCTGGACTAAATCTGGAAGTCAAATATTTAAAGAAAAATTAATAACTTTTTCGGACTATACGTTTTAGAGACTCTGAATGTGTTAGACGTTTGTATATTTATATTGAAATAAAGGATAAGAACAACGCACTATCAGACCATTATTTTGTTGACGCCTTCGAGGTATGAAGATGAGATTTTTTATATCCCGAAAAATTAAGTAATCTTTAACTGTTAATTTAGTTCTAATCTAAAGTTAGGTCCCTCGGGGAATTGCCTTTGCTTACGTTGTGCAATATTTGTAATCATAGTCCGCCCAAGCGGAAGACTATATTGTTAAAGCATGTTGAAGGGATCTTCAAATCAGACGTGTACCGGGTACCAATAGGCTATCAAGAAATTATCCAACATGCTTGTAACGTGAAACTACTTAGCGTGTTTCTTTTCTTATTGTCCTCCCGCCTTCTTCCTATCGCCGCTAATCATGTACCTATATACTCTGATCTCTTAAAAGGCGCCAATTTAAAATTTACTTCTGTGCCTAATATGAGTAATTAGTTCTGGCTAAGCTCTATCTTATATCCCCACCCCCAGCCGACGTGACGATAGCCGAAAATATCGCGTACTCGACCAGCACTATGGCAGAACATCAGCTTAATACTTGTTAAAGTTATCATTGGAAAAATTTTGAATTTTATATATATGTGCTAAAATAGAGGTTTTCACAAGAGAAATAGAGGCTTCTGATCTGATTACGGGATACAGAAGATTTTAATCAGAACATAGGACTAGAAAAGGTTCATGCAAAGAATAGTTAGAACTACAGCGTTTTAAGGATAGAGGAATAAAATTTCTAGTACGGGTACAGGTAGGTTTAACTGGTTCATTAGCTCAGGAGAGTCTATTTCACCTATTATAAGTTTATGAATAAGGATAGCACCAAGCATTACTCTACGATTAATTAATGAAGAAAGATTGATTAAAAGAAGCCTACTGGAGTATGATGGCAAATTGACATTGCGATTCCAATTTAGACCGCGAAGAGCAAAAAGCAGAAATTGCTATTGAACAGATTAAATTTTATTTTGGTGCGTCTTATGTTGAGGTTACCATATGCAAGATCCGTACTCTAAGATAGGACGAATTAATGAAGTATACAGAATTTTGACCATCGTTTCACAAACCCAAGAACATTCATAGCTTTACTAATTGTAGCACAAATATGAGGATTAAAAGTTAATTTTTGGTCCATAAGAACACCTAAGTCATTGATAATATCCAACCGCTCTAAGGCAGTGTCGTGTAAGCAGAACAATGAAAAAAACGCAAAGACGATCGTAAATACTGTAGTGTTATACCTGTGCACGTGTAGTTGATAGCTGCCTAATTTTCCTACTTTGCTAACGATAACACAAGTGTATGCTAAAGATCGGAGTCGTGCACTTCTAGCGTTGCTCTTGCTTAGCTCGTCGGATGAGGGGGGGTTCTTTCCTACTCTAGGCATACGCACGGATCATACAGAAAAAAATATAAGTGCACTATCACTAAACTAAAAGGATGTAAAAAGCAAAATGTTGAACCAGATCGGGATACTATTAATTATGCGGACGACTTCTCTGCGGATTAGCTAAAGGTGTTGCTCGCTAACCTTTTCTGTACCCACCCTACCTTGGCAAACTATTGGGTTTAATTGATTGCCCCTTAACAGACACTTAAACGATCTTAGACGATTTGTAACGGCAGCATAGTCATGGATTCAGGCGACGGATTCCTCAAAGAATTAGTTTACGCAAACATGACGGAATTTCGAGTTATGAGTTTAATTCCAAACAAAAGGTTTTCATGACTTATTTTTCTAGGAAGTTACAAAATAAAGATAGGCAAAAAGGTATAGCAAAATAAATTTAAATACGATAATTAGAACAAATATAGTTTCAAAAATTCATAGTAATTCAAAAGAGATTTATGTGGCCGCGTGTGCCAATTGGCAATGAAACAAATATTTATAGTATAAATACATATGTGTGTTAACTCACGATTTATCCAACGGTGCGATCTCTGGGCCCATCGATGCTGCAGGGATTTGCTGTATAATTTAGGTATTAGAAAAATGAAATGCATCAAAGCCAATCTCAACGCATTACATACCCATTATGTTTCGTACTAAGGAAAACTGATTTTACTTAACCGAATATGGACTTAATTTAAATGATAATATCTAAATTTTCGTTACGTTACTTAAACTAATAATTCATTTAAATTTATTTATCAAAATTTACGGTAATAAATTTACGGTAATAAAAAGAGAGAAAAATAAAAATAAATATGGAACATTGTTGCCGTGGTGCAACAAAAAAAGTAGTATTCAACCAGAGTGCTGCTACGCCATACGTTGCGTTCAGATGAAACAAGAAAAGGTAGCAAAATTACTACTTAGTATGCATAGGCATGCAAAGAAAAATGTCGAAAAGTAGTAGATCTTGCTCAAATTGGGTATATAATGTAGGTGTTAGCCGGGGAATTGCGTCATTTCATCACCAGACTATTTAAGCCTGGCCCATGCCAATGATTATTGATGAAATGGAAGGGCTGATGTAAATCCGAGGCTCGTTGGTGTCTTGGTTATGCCAAAAAGGTCTCTTTTTGTTCCAACGAAGAAAATATCAGCGATTGGGCTGGGGTACAATAAAAGAAATTGTCCCAAAGAAAAAGAAGAATCCAAGGCTGCTTGTAAGCCAAAAGTCGCTTGGTCGACGCCACGCGACCGAAATATAAATTTTATTGAAATATAACGGGGTTTAATTTCTAATACTTTCGCTAAATTTAGGGTTTGCAGCTGTTATATAAATGCTGGTGGCTATAACACTCAAAATAACGGCTGTAGAATGATTCCAGCAGCTTGTTTAGCTGTTATATAAAGGCTGGCGGCAATGACACTCAAAATGGAGGCTGTAGAATGGTTCCAGCAGCTTGTTTAGCTGTTATATAAAGGTTGGCGGCTATGACACTCAAAATGGCGGCTGTAGAATGGTTCCAGCAGCTTGTAGACCTTTTATATAAAGGCTGGCGGCTATAACACTCAAAATGGGGGCTGTAGAATGGTTCCAGCAGCTAGTAGAGCTACTATATAAAGGCTGGCGGCTGTAGAATGGTTCCAGCAGCTTGTATAGCTTTTATATAAATGATGGTGGCTATAACACTCAAAATAACGGCTGTAGAATGGTTCCAGCAGCTTGCTTAGCTTTTATATAAAGGCTGGCGGCTATAACACTCAAAATGGCGGCTTTAGAATGGTTCCAGCAGCTTGTATAGCTTTAATATAAAGGCTGGCGGCTATGACACCTTATTCTTCGAATATTCACTAATATTTTTATTCACTTTATCCAAATAAGTATATTACTGCCTTCGGCAGTCACTGTACTTTTTTTGTGATGACGTAATATGCACGTGTTTCACTTTATATACATATAATACATATATTTTTCTGTGAATATTAATATTCACGTCTTTTCGCAATCAAGTATCAAATTAAATGAAAAAGCCTGTACCAAAAATTCTGTTTCTAAGCGAACGCAATGCATGCGAACGAATTCTAACGGATCTTTTCCATGCTCTCTGCAATTAAAAATTATTATTAGTGTTAAAGAGGGCTACTACAATACGGCGACTTGGTCTCAATAAAACGCACTGAGTTAAACGCGCAACAACTTTTCTTGGACCATATGAAGTGGTTAACATCAAGCGAAACAGCCTATACGAGGTGAAAAAAGCTGCTCAGGTAAAAGGTCCCACAACAACGTTAACAAGTTTAGACAATATGAAACTCTGGAAGTACGTCGAGTCCAACGAAGAACTATTGTCTTCTGGGTCAGACCACGATGATCAGGATGACCGAATGTAAGGTGGCAATAACACATGCACCGACTGTGTGCAGTCCCCAAAGAAGCGGCAGGCTTTGGGTCGGAGGTTGGCATGATGTTAAGAGAGGCGAGCGTCAGTAGCAGAAGTCATCAGTTGTCGGTATGAATTGAGTTGTCAGTCGAATTTAATTCCAAGTCGTCAGTTGTTTAAAGCCTAGTAAAAGTCGTAAAATCTAAATATCCAAAACTATATAAACTTATTATAACAAAACTACATATTAATCTACATATATACATGTATATATTTCGATCCGTGGCAGCGCATCTGCTAAGGCTCTATGACAGGGTGAGGCACCCACAGCCCGTGGGGGCACTTTTGCTCGGCAATTGCTCGTGCGGCCGTCTGTGTGCATGCCGATGTGAGCACGAAGTACAAGTTGAGACCGCAAAAAAAAACTAGTGTCGCGCAGACTTTTGACGAAAGCGGTACTATGTCGCTTTGTTACGCAGCTACACGCAGAAAAATGAATGCTTCATTTTCCTACACACATATATAGTATGAAAAATATGCCTAATAGCCGATACAAAATATGCATTCATTTTGATGACATTTAGGTAAAAGGAACCCAAGGCTCATAACTGTAATTTGTTTTAATTTTTTATTCGTTTCTTAACATACGATTTGCGCAGTGTAAAGTAGCTTACGCACATAAGCAAGCGCATGCATACATCGACAGTTTTCGTTGGCTCTCTTTGTGCCTCAATGCTCTATGAAAAAGGGTTTGTGGTGAGTACGATGTTGGGAGAAAACAAAAGAATATAGAGCACCAACACTATACAGACAAAAACAAACTGTGAACTATAAATTCACCGGCGGTGGCAGCAAAAATAGAAACAAATCATAAACTAAGCACCGTAACAACAACATTAATAAGAATATAAATTTTAAAACTTCGCGATGAATATAGCGTTGATTAAAATTGGTTGAAGTAATTTAATTTTATATGAACATTATAAATTAAAAAAAAAAAGCTTCTGCTCTCTGACGTGACGGTCGTGTTTTTGCTTAGCTCCTGAGTTTTATTAATATATATTGTTTTCTCTCAATTTTTAATTGTGCCTAGTTTGTTTTCGTTTTCGCTGGTGTCGTTTGCTTGAAACCCTTGTGTTTTATTTGCATAGTTCGCAAAATTAAACAGTTATGTTTTTTTTTCTTTTTTGTGATTAGTGTTTGGTGCATCTAAATTGTTTTTATTTTTTTCTTATTGTTCTCTCTCGTCATTGCTTCTGCAGTTGCTCCCCTCATCGCCCCCATCATACCATCAGTGCTAGTGGTTTTGTTGTTCTCTCTGTTTTGTGCTTGTGCTCAGCTTCTCTCCCGCGTAATCACTTTTGTAAGGCCGCCTCTCAAAGCTCGTCTTATAACTGTTCTTGCACTCTCTCTTGTGCTGTGTACTCTAGCTGTCTCTTTGTTTTATTTGTAGTTATTGATTTTTTATCGATAATTATCTTTGTGCTGTTTATTTAAATTTTTATATATATATATTTTTTTTTTGTTGTTTTTTTTTTGCCTTGTGTTTATTTTGGCTTTTCAATGGCTTGTTGTCTACCCAATTGCAAGCATTCTGATCGTTTTAACGATCAGAATAGAGCAATATCGTGTTGGCTTTGCAATAATCTTATTCACTTAAAATGTGCTGGCCTCAACGGCCGTGATTACGACAAATTTTCTGGTTTGTCTGTGTCTAAGCCTGAGCTTGGCCTAATGCACTGGTCTTGCCCATCTTGTGCCAGCCAGCAGCTTGATTTTAGCCGAATGTACAGGGATCTTCGTTTAAAGTTTCTTTCTCTAAATAAAATGGCCAAACAGCTGTCTAATGAGTGTGACTCTAGCATACATTTATTGTCGCAATTCAAGTTTGGTCCACCTTCTAAGGAATTGCCCAAGAAATGTACCCTTGAGTTGCCTCATAAGCAGTCGCCCGCACTTTCTATTACATCTTCTCCCACTTTACTTTCGCCTACACCATCTTCTTGTCCCTCTTTATGCTCTTCTTTTCAGATTTATGTACCCACTACAAGCCCTGGTGTACCTCATCTATCTATCTATCTATCTATCTATCCCTCACGGGAACTCTGATCAATTACTGGATCATGCTGGCTTTCAATCACTTGCGGATCCCAATGCTCCGCCGCCTCCACTAACTGTAGTGCCTCATCGTAAACAATTATTTATCTCTAGGCTTGCTCCAGATACTTCTGAATCGTCTAAGGCAGCTTACATTGGTAATATATGCCCTGCTAAGGTTTTAATTCAAAAGTTTAAGTTTTCTAGGCCTCGCGAAATCTCCTCTTTTAAAATTACTGTACCAAATGAGTATTTCTCAGCTATGGTTGACCCTAACTTTTGGCCAGAGATCCTAGTTGTACATGAATTTGCGCCCAATAAGCGCTCCCGCCCTTTGCCTGTCCACCTTCCTAATGTATCTTCTGTTTCAAAAAACTAATAACGTCTAGTCTTTGCATTCACTATCAAAATGTAAGAGGACTTCTTACCAAGCTCTCTAAATTATTCTGTGATAGCTTAAATTTTTCGGCTGACATATTAGCTTTCTCTGAAACTTGGCTTAATTCCTCTGTTTTGGATAATGAAATTCTTTCTAATAACTTTATTTCTTATAGGCTTGATCGTGTTGGTCGACGTGGCGGTGGAGTACTCATTGCTGTCAACTCGAATCTGTGTTCAAGTATTGTGCCGATTAATCTCCCCTTAGGTGTTGAGTTTATTTGCGTCGAAGTTACATGTTCTAACTTTAGCTTATATATCTCTTGTTCATATATTCCTCCAACTTCTGATATCATGATCTACATGCACCATGCTGATGCTTTGCGAACTATTTTTAGTCGTCTTAAAGATCGTGATTTTTTTATAGCTTTAGGTGATTTTAACTTGCCTAATGTTTCTTGGCTTGCTGATGATAATCTATCTTTCTTAATTCCTTCATCTCAACATGTTTTTCTTGATAGCCTACTTGAATGTCCGCTATATCAGTTGAATTCTTTTCTTAACTCTTCTAAAAGAATTCTCCATCTTGTTTTTGTCTCTGATCCCACTGTTAGTGCTGTATCACAAACACAGCCCCTAGTGAAGCCTGAAGATACTTATCACCCTACCATTGAAATTACTATTTCTTACAATTCCGTTAATAATTCATTCAATAACATCTCAAATTCTCGTCGCAGATGTTTTCGTAAAACAAATTTCAATCTTCTTAACAGCCTTATTTTCTCTTTTGATTGGTCATTTCTATTTGAGTGCTGTGCTATAGATTGTGCAGTAAATTTTTTCTACTCTGCTCTTAATTCTCTAATTGATAAATGCGTTCCTTATGTGAATGTCTCTACCGTCTCCAGTGCGCCAGTCTGGTTCACACGTAGGCCCTCTAATCTCCGTAACATTAAATCGAGATATTTTAAAAGATTTAAAAAAACTGGTTCGCGACTTGACTATGCAAACTATTGTGTAGCCAAATCTCAATTTTGCCTTTTAAATACTCAATGCTACAATAATTATATCGTTCGCTGTAAGGTTGAATTTTATAAGAACCCCAAAAGATTTTATAACTTTGTTAATTCCAAAAGACGCTCTAATTTACTACCTTCCACCTTCAGACTTAATGACCAGACTGCTAATTGTGATTCAGATATTGCAGATCTGTTTGCTAAATTCTTTCAGTCGACTTATTCTTCTACTGCTTCGGATCCCACACCTTATCCCTTCACAATTCCACATTTAAATTGTATGTTTTTTCCTAATATTACTGAAGACTGTATTATCTCTAGCTTGTCATCTATGACGTCTTCCTTCGTACCCGGGCCTGATAATATACCTAGTTGCATCCTTAAAATGTGTTCGATTTCCCTATCTAAGCCTTTATCTCGGTTATTCTTTATATCGAGTGAGACTTGTCGCTTCCCTGATATTTGGAAGGAGTCTTTTATTATTCCGCTTTTTAAAAAGGGTAACAAATCGGATATTTCTAACTACCGTGGCATTGCCAAACTTTCGGCAATACCTAAGCTGTTTGAGAAAATTATTACGTCTTCCCTTCAACACCTATCCAGATCCGCTATTTCTGCTTGTCAGCATGGCTTCATGAAAGGTCGTTCGTCGCTTACCAACCTTTTAGAATTGACTACCCTTGTACACCATGGCTTCCGTAAAAAGTGTCAAACTGATGTTATTTATACTGACTTTAGTAAGGCTTTCGATACGGTTGATCATTCCTTGCTTCTCATGAAACTTAACATCATGGGTTTTTCCCCGAAACTATTGGCTTGGTTAAAGTCGTATCTTATTGGCAGAACCCAAAAGGTGTCTTTTCGTTCCTCGATATCTAAAACTGTTCGAGTTACGTCAGGTGTCCCCCAAGGCAGTCATCTGGGCCCACTGTTATTTACCTTGTTTATAAACGATTTGCCTTTGGCCTTGGCTCATTCACGCGCGCTCATGTTTGCGGATGACGTCAAGATTTGTTATTCATATAATGATCCTTCTTTCCAACAATACTTGCAATCAGATCTCGATGCGTTCTGTGTTTGGTGTCACGTTAATAAATTACACCTTAATGCCTCTAAATGCTCTTTTATGACTTTCAGTCGTTTGTCGCCGTTCCTAGCTCATTACTCTATTAAGTCTGTTCTGTTAGATTATGTACCATCATTTAAAGACTTAGGCGTTATGTTTGACCCAAAACTTTCTTTTAATATTCATATATCTTCAATTGTTAATAGAGCATGCAGTCTTCTTGGCTTCATTAAACGTTGGGCCAAAGAATTTGATGATCCATATGTGACAAAGGTTTTATACACTTCGTTAGTTCGCCCTACTCTAGAATATTGCTCACCAGTGTGGAACCCTCAATATGATGTTCACCAGCGTAGTATTGAATCGGTACAGAAGCAATTCCTTAAGTTTGCGTTACGCGGTCTTAATTGGGACCCGAATCTTCGCCTACCTTCTTATTCTGACAGACTTCTTCTTATCAATCTTCCTTCACTTTACAACCGTAGGCTCGTATTTGGGATTCTCTTTCTACATAAAGTAGTCAACGGCGAAGTCAGTTCTACCAATTTACTAGATACGCTATATTTTTGTGTTCCCTCACGTCGGACCAGAAACTTTTTTCCTCTTCACCTTAGTAGATGTTTGACTAACTACTCTCTTCACGAACCTCTTCGTGTTCTTTGCCAATCTTTTAACAACCTTTCTCACCTTATTTCTCCTCATCTATCTGTCACTTCTCTTCGCGCTATACTTTTTAGTTATCTACAGCGTAACCACTGAAATTGGCTGCAACTCATCCCTGACCACATTGGCTGTGCATAGCTGGCACCTTGTTGCAAATAAAACACCTCCACCGGGTCGGGGATGTTGTGCATAAAGCTAAGCTACCTTCATGAATTAATTACTATCTGTATTTTAGCTTAAGCTTTTTCGTCGACTGCTGACTTAGTTGACGTAAATAAATAAATAAATAAATAAATAAATAAATAACTACACTAAAGAAAAAAAGGAGTTGAGCGAGAGCGCAAAGGAATACATGACCGACTTCGATGAGTGACAATATCAATAGTCGAACAGCTTTACTGAAAGGCAATCAGTTGAAGCTCTATATCTTTGTCAGTTTTATGCCGACTTAGTTCAAATCTTCACACAACATTGTTGAAATGCTAAAATTTAAAGAAAATTTGAATAAACAAATTTTTTAAAACCTCACAACCCCGTAGGTATTACAGGAGTCTAAGCACCAAATTTGGTGGCTCTAGCTCTTGTAATTTCCGAGATCAACGTGTCCATACGGACAGACGGTCGATCGGTCGGACAGACGGACAAACGGTCGGTCGGACGAACGAAAATGGTTAGATCGACTCGGCTGTAGCTGCTGATCAAGAATATGTATACTTTGTGCGGTCGAAAAAGCTTCCTTCTGCCTGTTACACACATTTTGGCGACTTATATAGGTATATCATTTCACCAATTTTTGTGAAAAATTTGAAAACGATAGGTCAAGTGGTTTTCCCGCTGACTTGAAAAATGCTGTTCGTCGGAAAATTGCCTTAATGTTTTTTATACTCGAACAGCTTTACTGAAGCGCAATCAGTTGAAGTGTATCTTTGTCAGTTTTATTCCGACTTACTTTAAATCTTCACACAACATTCTTCTAAACATTCTACATCTAAAAATTCAACCTTTTTCGACCTTCTTATTAAAGCGTTCAGGGGCTGCTTTTCGCGGGATGGAGTTTGTTGGCTCGATGTTATTTTTTGCCGATTGGGTGGCATCGCCAGATATTTGTGTCTTTGGCCAACTTTTGCAATTTTAGATACATAAGAAATAATTAAGAAAGAATATACTTACGATGACTCTGGAAAAACGTATATTTTTATGTGTTTATTTTTTTTTAATGGACCCAGCCATCGTTCAAATTCGTCAGCCCAATTCATGACTGTACTCTTGGGACATAGTATCATGACTTTTTTAGTATTAAGTACTTGGTATGATACGACTGTGTGTAAAAGAGCAATTAACTGTTGGTATAAATAGATATAATTATTTTCAATTTTAAAAACAGATAATATGTGTTTAACCTGAAGTGTTTTTCCAAGTCCCATACAGTGAGCTAAAATACATCCTGATCCAGAAACTTTTAGATTATGATTACTTCCACCAAAACAGGAATCGTACATAAACCTTACTCCATCTATTTGATGCGGCTTCAATTGCTTTACAATATCTGCATCAACCTTAATAAATGTTTTTTCACATTCGATGTAATCAAGAATCAAATCATCATTCTTTAAAGCAATAGCACTATTTTTCAAAGCCTTTGATAGAAGAGTATGTTGTTTCTCAAGTCGTCTTATTCGATCACTTTCAGATTTTTGTGCAGCTCGTGTTTCATTAGCTAGTTGATCAATGCGAAGCATCGGTTTAATAAGTCGTGACTTTTCTTCAGTACGTTCAGCTTCAACTGCTTCGACTTCTGAAAACTCACTTTCAGAACTAAGAATAATTTCTTCATGTTTGTTATGTTTATCTGACTCGAAAAGCGTTGTTTTGAATGATTCGTTAATTTCCTTTTTACGATTAAGAATACAGTCCGAAACTTCATTGCCTCTTTCAAAAATATCGCAATCGTTTGGTAATAGTTTAATATCATTTCGAAAATCCGTACCTGAATTACTCTCTTCATCATATGGTGGTTCAGATTTAAATACCTGCAAAAATTTCTCCACAATATCTATTGCTTTATCGTCTTCTTTGTCTGAACACGATTCTTTTGATAGATTATAAAAGTCAGACTGACCGGAATCATTATTTGAATCATTCAACAATTGCTGCTTGATTTGGTCATTGCATCGGGATAAATATTGATGTTCAGTGATAATCTCATCTTCACTCTAAATTTCGGAAAGTTGTATTTTTAGAATTGAGAATTATAATATTTTTCATTCTACATATTATGAATTTCGCAAAGAAAAAACGTTTCAAATGAATATTTTGATACCCTTGCAAAAATGTATATCAAATAGCTCCTAAAAAAACAATGGGTCACGATCGGTAAAAAAAAACTCGTATCAGTTAATTTTTTATTTTACTAGGTTAATTAACAGACAAACAAAATTAGCTTATCACTCTTTTCAGTTCACCGCAATCTTGATTTACCATTTGATTTTGTAACTATTTAACTCGCTTGCCGAAGAGATTTAAGTTATTTGGTCAGAAACGTTTAGCAAAATTCGAAGAATAGGCAAATGTTTTTAGACAACAATTATTATTTTTTCTTTTACAACAATTGTTATTTTATTGCATAAGGGGTATATATATTCTTTATCATCACGACGAGATGAGTTTAAATAGCTATGTCCGTCCTTCTGGATCAACACAAACACGTCACGAACAGTGACTTTTCTCAATAACTTCGGAATTTTCTAAGCTATTGTCGTAAAATTAAATATTAATTGAATACATTACACCTATAAACGACTGTGCCAAATTTGATCAAGATCGGGTAACAATATCATATAGCTCCCATAGGAAGGATCGGTAAATAGTGGCTTTGATTAATAACTTCGTTATTTCCTATGCTAAGATTGTAGGCCGTTCTTTCGCAAACATTAGTCTTTTTAGATAAAACTTTTTTCACTTTGACCGCTATAGGTATGGAAAAAGTAATAAAAATCTTTCAAGGGTATACAAAGTTTGATGCGTTCGAAATCAGCCCCGGCCTACTGGTTATACCCTTGCAAAAAGGGTATATTAGTTTTGGTCAGAAGTGTGCAACGCATAGAAGGAAGCATCCCCGACCATGTAAAGTATATACATATATTCTTGATCAGCACGACGAGACGAGTTCAAATAGCCATGTCCGTCCGTCCGTCTGGATCGACGCGAATCCTCCTAGACCGTAAGAGCTACAAAGCTGAAATTTTGCACGTAGGCTTGTATATACTGCAGGGTTTGTATATCTCGGATTCGACCCGGATCGGATCACAATATCATATAGCTCCCATACAAACTGCAAAGTCACGAACAGTAACTTTTCTCAATAACTTTGTTATTTTCTGAGTGAGTATTTAGTGAGTTCATTATAGCTTTTAACGACTGGTCAAGATCGAGTGGCTATATCAAATAGTTCCATAGGAACGATCGGTCGAAAACAGTGACTTTTGTCAATAACTTCGTTACTTTTGATGCAATTGATTTCAAATTAAAAATTTTTATACCCTTGCAAAAAGGGTATATTAATTTTGGTCAGAAGTGTGCAACGCATAGAACGAAGCATCTCAGACCATATAAAGTATATATATTCTTGATCAGCACGACAAGACGAGTTCAAATAGCCATGTCCGTCCGTCCGTCCGTCTGGATTACCGCGAACTCCTCCGAGACCGTAAGAGCTACAAAGCTGAAATTTTGCATGTAGGCTTGTATATACTGCAGGCGTTGTATATCTCGGATTCAGCCGGATCGGACCACTATATCATATAGCTCCCATACAAACGTCAAAGTCACGAACAGTGACTTTTCTCAATAACTTCGTTATTTTATCAGCAATTGTCATAAAAGTTGGTGTTGGTCAGTTTTGTGTTCTTATTAATAATTGTGCCAAATTTGATCAAGATCGGGTGACTATATCATATAGCTCCCATACAAACGGCAAAGTCACGAACAGTGACTTTTCTCAATAACTTCGTTACTTTTTAAGCTATTGTCGTGAAATTTAATATAAGTAAGTTTATTTTAACTATAAACGACTGTGCCAAATTCTGTCAAGATCGGGAGACTATATCATATACCTCCCAAAGGAACGATCCGTCGAAAACAGTGACTTTTGTCAATAACTTCGTTACTTTTAATGCGATTGCTTTCAAATTAAACATTTGACAATTAAATATATCTGTTAATGACTGTGCCGAATTTGGTAAAGATCGGGTAACTATATCATATAGCTCCCATAGGAACGATCGGTGGAAAACAGTGACTTTCATCAGAAAGTTCGTTATATCCTATACTAAGATTGAAGGCCGTTCTTTCGCAAACATTACCCATTTTTTTCAATTTTTTTTTGTTATGCAATGTTTTTTTCGTTAAGCTCGTGTTGTCGACATATTCAACAAATTATATTCTATATAGTAAAATAAATAAAAGAATAAAAATTGTCTAAAAACTAGACAGTGCAAAAAATTCGTCAATAAATTCGTTACTCGATTGACTTGTTTAATTGTCTCGATTTTATTTTGGGATACCAGAAATGAGTTTAGTCGCATCTGCAATAACTACAACAGATTCGAAAAACATGGCAAACTACGCTGGAAAACAATTTAAAGGTGAGTGTCAAAAATGGATGCGTGAGCTTTTCACTGAAGATGTTTAGTGCTGGTTAAACTGAGCTTTTCTTTGTATTTCCTTTGAGCGCAGCGAGGTTGCAGTTAACCTGCCTAGGCGAAGTTATGCTATTGGTAAGGGAGTATTCTGCCATTCTCTTCTCAGACGTCGTTTTTCTGTTACTAGTTTTCTATGCGCCGGGCAAGTAGGATAGACACTCTTGCTGCAGAGACACACATGTCAATGTCCTCTGCATCATCCATTTGCGGCGTACAGACAATTTGGACACTAATGTACATTTTGAATTTAAGCCAATTTGTTTTGTTGTTTTTAAGCCTATATGGGCGATCGTTCACTTGAGGTCTTGTTAATAGTGTGAATAGCATAGGAGAGTGATCGGAGGTTAAATCTAGTACTGTTTCCGCAGTGATCCGATTACGCGGAATTCTCTTGGCTACTGCGAAATCAATCAAATCAGGCACTTTCTGTGGATCTGTGGTCCAATAAGTAGGCCTACCCGGTGAGACGCAATCCATCTTATTGAGTGGGTTGACTATTGTGTTGTGCAACTGCTTGCCTTTAGGATTTACCAGGCGAGATCCCCAGTATGTTTGGCATTATAATCACCTGCTGCAATAAAGCGATCTCCGAGAGATTTATAGAAATCAGTATATTTCTTTTCAGAGATTGAGAAGCGTGGTGGGCAGTACAAGGCAACCAATGTAGTGTTGCCACAGCTTGTTTGGACACTTATAGCAGTTGCTTATAGATACTGTGATTCAAATCGTTTGGGAAACGAGTGTTTTATACGTTTGATTAGGATAGCAGTCCCGCCATGAGCTTTCCCGTCATGATGATTTGTGGCGTGGAAGGTATATACACAAATTTGAAAAATTTTTATTGTTGTTAAATCATATCAACAAGACGTCAATTTCACTTGAGTCTAGGAATAGTGACAGTTGCTTTACTTATTATTATTATTTATAATTAATAAGCTACTGTATTAGCAGGTTTCGATTCCGTATCAGTCAGCTCCTGTGTGCAGTTTCGCATGAACGTCATTAATGTGTTCATGTTTTCGTTAAGAAAGACCAATTGGGCCTCTAAACCACTTGAACTTTGCGAGGCAAGTTAGTGTGGGCTTAGTGACGGATTCTTTTTGGCGGGTTTCGTCCGTCTAGTTGGAAGCACGACAGAACGTTGGTTCTGTCCTTGGTGCAAATACCATCTTCATGATTAATTTTTGGGTGACCAAATGACTTTAAACTTTTGGACAACAAAGTTAAGTAGTTACAAAATTAAATGGGTAGAAGAATCAACAATGTAGCTTAACTTTGAAAAGAGTTATGAGCTACCCAACTAAAGACTGCAAACTAAAGAAAAGAAATATCAATTCGACACTTTTTAAGGAGCTAAGAAAATAGTAATACATAAACTTGCAAGGGTATATGAACTTCGAGATGATCGTATTTTTTCTTTTGTACACACACTTACTTTTTCCAAACTATTATCAGTTTCATATGAATCCAGGTTATCTTCGAACTCATAAGAGTTATCTGCAACTTTTTTATTCATAGGCTTCCATGGAATTACTTCTTTGGCTTTAGAATCCACTTGGTGCGAATAACGTCTTTTCAATCCATTTAAATTGGTAAGTCTGTTTATTAAAATCAATAATTTAGAAAACTTAAATAGCAAGGATAAAATAATAAAAAAAGCGTAATGATAAATTATAAACAATTTGCCTACGAAGAAATGTATTTAGGCGAGCACTGCGGATAGAGGAATATGATTAAAAGATAGCTTAAACTATTCTTAGCAGATTCATTGAAACATTTGTACACACAAAAAAACCAAAAACAAATATAAAATAATATAAAAATACAAGATATATATAGCAAAGTGACAAGCCATGTGAATAGGGATTCCGGAGAGAAGGAAAATAACCCAGTCTTCATTCGTTGAATTCAAAATATGAACTATTTAAAAACTCTTAAACTCTAAGAAGCGACAATTGTTCTTAAAAATACTTATTCTAATGCCCCACGTTTTCGGGGGCTGAAAATTGTGTATATTTCATGCTCAGCGCTGGTTACTTGATACCGCGCGGCTGCTATAATCGTAAGTGTTTTCCACAGAGTGTGGATGCATGTTTTGTTTGGTATTTAGCAATAATTGTATTATGAATTTAATGATTTACTTTTGTTTATGTTTCGTTTTGTATATTTCTTTGGTCAATCTGATTTGGTGAAGCCATTTCAGCTGACCACGATGTTTAATCTTAAACACAATGAATATAAGCGGAGTCACGAAGGGCGAGACTCCCCCCAAGGAAGCTAGTTATACCCAGCCAAACCCAAATGAAAGCACAATAAACAATATTTCACAAAATTAATATTGTTGTGTCGCCAAAGAACGAAAAAGGACCGTTACAACTGGCGCCCAAAGTGCTATACCAATTTAGACAAAGTCTAAGAGGGTAAATAGAAATCAAAATCGGAAAAGGATTAATCACAAGAGACCTAAAAAAAACAAGCAATATGTAGAACCCAAGAAAATGGTGGTAAACACAGTAAACACGACCACCAAATACGCTAAGGTGGCAAAACAAGTGGAAAAGTGGACTTTTAGATTTGACAGCAAATCTAAACCTCTGGAATTTCTATTATAAATAGAATGGTCAGCGGACATGTACGGCATTGAGCTGGACATGATGGCAATGGCGATCATGGTAAGAGTTTGCCGATACTTCCTACCAAAAGTATTTTTCAACAAACTGGGCGATCAGGTCAAAACACGCCAACAGAGCAGAAACGAGTACTTCAAGGACTATACGGTAGACATGCAAACAATGATAAGACCTCTCAATATTCCAGAGTTCGAGCATTAAAGAGCTTATTATGGAAAACTGCACACCAGACCATAAAATATTTGTCCTGCCTCACAGGGTTAAAATGAATTAATTAAGTCGCCTCGCCGACTTAGGTATACCATACACCAGTAAAAAAAATAGGGTGAAATGGAATATTAAAGTCGGCAAAATGTATGTAACAGGCAGAAGGAAGCTTTTCCGACTCCATAAAGTATATATATTCTTGATCAGTATCAACAGCTGAGTCGATATAGCCATGTCCGTCTGTCCGTCCGTATGAACGCCTAGATCTCGGAGACTATAAGAGATAGTGCCACCAAATTTGGTATGTAGGCTCATGTAGTATGTAGAGTGATCGAGTTTATTTCAAATTTTTTCCGCCCCCGCAATTCAAAAAACACGTTTATTTCAAAAACTATTATAGCTAGAGACACCATATTTGGTATGTATATTTGCTTAGTAAATGCGCACATTTTGTATGTATAAAGATTTTGCCACGCCCCTTTCCGCCCCCGAAATTTTAAGAACTCGATTATCTTCCGTAATTTTAAACCTTGTGAAATTTGGCACACTTAAATTTGATACTAATACCCAACAAGATACCAAATTTGATAAAAATCGGACTAAAAATAGCCAAGTTATGCGTATAAACCTTTTTCCAAAAGGCCGGAGTTGGCCGTTGGCGGTTGGGGGCGCTACGGTGCTCATATGCATGAGTGAGCGAGATACTAAGATACTAAAAAGCATGTGAACAGAACTTTTTTAAAATAGGCAAATGCAAATTTGAAATATTTGTTTTGCTGGTGTATGGTATACCTAAGTCGGCGAGACGACTTACTTACTTCATTTTTAATTATTATGGTTGGTACCACCATTGAATGTGTTTTGCAAAGCACGAAATCTTGTTAATTTCGAGAATTATGTTAATTGTGAAAGTGGGACCAGTACTAAGTTTTTAATTACAATTTTTTTGGGCAAATTTGGTAAGTTGGCAATAATAATGTGTGTTATTAAGTTATTATTTGCTCTGTTCTGCATTGCGAATAATTTTTGTCATGATCATGAGCATTTTGCAGATGTACAACAACAATGGAGACAACAGAATTTAGTTCGAAATAAGTGTTAATTGCAGCTTTTTTCGAGTACCGACCTGCCGCCAGAACTAACGAAGCTCTTGGAGCCCATACAATACTTTTACTACCTGTTTCCAAAACAACTTTTTCAAAATATTGTAATTGCAACCAATTTGTGCGGACATCCAAAAGAACCCAATGCAAATTTCTTTTTTACGTCGTTTACGTCGACAGTTTTTTGGAATTCTATTTTATAAGGACATTTTATGGAGCAGTTATTGTGTGTCTACGAACAGTTCTGCTCAATAATAGCAGGAAATCACAAACAATAATTTTTATTTGTATTTTGAGACGCTTATTAACTTTATTTTGGATATTTTCTTAACAGTATGTTTCACAATGTTCTTATTGTCGGCGTGATCTTTTTTCAAGTGTGGCCGTATCTTGCTGAACTGAGAATACATTAAAACCTAAAATACTAGATATACCGATCTTGTTTGAGACATCTTACTACCATACTAATAAGCTACGACATAGCGGCCGACTCCTAGCGTTCGACTCCTATTTTGCATACACAGTTGACCGGGCAACGATACGTGTTTTGCCGTCTTCAATTCAACTACGCGTACAACTCCATCTTCACCTGGAAAAACTTTCATAACTCCACCGAGCGGCCATTCGCCTATGTCGTCGACCTCCAAGTTTGGCACATCTTTATGCCATTTCTCCCGATGTATAAGTGTGGGAAGATATTCTTTAATGAAACGCTTCCAGAAACAGCCGATCTGGTACTGCGAGATTCTCCAAGCTCGTTTTTCCATCGTATTGGAAGTAAAGTTGCCTGGGCCATGGAGTGTGCAGCTTTGCGGGATACATATATCGTTTGGACATAGACCAAGTTCGTCGTCAGGGTCATCAGATTCCAGAATATATGGTCTACTGTTGACGAGATATTCTACCTCCATAAAAATTGTTTGCAATGTTTCATCGTTGGGATTTGCGTTTACTGCTAAAACTGCTTCAATTGCCCGTTTAAAACAGCCTACTAGACGCTCCCAGCAGCCTCCAAAATTCGGTGCATTTGCTGGAATGAAATTCCAAATTATTTTAATACTTGCCATATACTCTTTTACGGCACACTTATCCAGGTCTTCTAGGGCCTCTTGTAACTCGCGTGCTGCTCCGCGAAAATTTGTGCCATTGTCTGACCAGATGATTTGTATAGAACCACGTCGAGCCATCATTCTTCGAACTGCCATTATGCAGGAATCGGTGTAGGTGTACTCCGTACCGTTTGCGGAGGTGTTTTGAGGCTCAGGTTCCTCTTTCTGCTTTGGTGTAAAATGGTCCGAAGTAATCGACGCCTGTTGCTGTAAATGGGTTTTTGTGGGTGAAAAACCTTTCTTCGGGTAGAAAGCCCATTTTTTGTGTTTGTGGTTTTGCCTTTTTGCGTTTACACCATTTAATTTTGGCATTCAGTATGCCTTCCTTAACTGATGTACTAATACTTGTGTTCCGACGTGTTGTGCGGCGACATGAATTTTATTGATCAGCATCCGAGTGAAGGTATGTTTGCCATCGAGAACAACTGGTATATGTAGATACCTCTTTTGCACGTTCTATTGTGCGATCCACTCGCATTATGCCTTTGTCATCCACCTACACAAAATATTTGGACAACCTCAATTTGGAAGAAGGCTTTCCGGTTTTTAGGCTGATTAGATCGTCCTGATATAGTTGTTTTTGTAACACATTCCACCAGACAGTTTCCGCCCATTCAATTTCGTCAACACTTAACTCGTTCAATTTTCGATTACCTTTTAACCGTTTTGTTAAGTTGTTCATGTATCTCCCAATCCAGGCAGTACTGCGAATCAATGTATTGTATCCGGAAATTCTTTGTAGAAGTATTTCCATTGGGTGTTCCATCTCTTGAAGTACCATTACGACCCCTGTTTGGTCGGATTCTTCTATAATGGGTTTTTCAAGATCCCAAGTGGATTCTGGTCCAGATTCTGGGTTACCCCAAAAACATCCATACGTTTATCGCTGTTGATCCAGGTAAGAACCGTTCGTGAATCAGTCCAAAAGTAACGTTGATCTATGTTGATTTGTAATTCATGGCTTATCATTTCAACCAATCGGCATCATAGTACGGCGGCCATCGTTTCCAGTAAAGGAATAGTTATATGTTTGATTGCAGAAACCCTTGCCTTAGATGCTATCAGTGACACATCAAATTGACATTTATCCTCCTTAATGTAGCTGCATCTGATATATGCAACAGAAGAATATGCTTTTGCACTTGATTCATTAAATATGTGCATTTCAACGCGGTCGTTGTTCAGATTAGAACTATAACTCCTTGGAATTTTGGTGCCTTCAATTGATATTAATCCCTTTATCCAATTTCGCCATTTGTTTATTAGATCACCCTCGATTTGGTCATCCCAGCCGATTCCAGACTCCCAAATATCTCGCAAAAGGATTCGTCCTTTAATTGTAACTGATTTCATGAGTCTCAATGGGTCATATTAACGTCTGACCATAAATTCCTCTTTGTTTATGTATACATTACCGTAGTGGAGTACGTGAAGAAGTAGCCTTTAGCATCCCACAATACTCCTAGTACTTTATGTTATCCATTTTACCCCTATCATTGCTGTAGACTTATTCACTCCGAGAGTTTTCGGAACGTATTTCATCACTTCGTCGCTGTTTTATATAAATTGACACAAATCAAATCCAGCCTTTGAGTGTATTTTTGTGATTGCTTTAATGATGTTCATGACTTCATACGCACTAGGTTTGGAATCGAGATAATCATCTACGTAATGATTCTCCAATACAGATTTTACTGCGTCGGATTAATCATTTTTAAATTTGCTAGCATTGTAATTTTTAACAAATTGACCCAGAAATGGTGAGCAAGTAGTTCCAAGCAACATTGCTTTCATTTGAAATATTGACGGCTCTCTTTCTTGATCAAGATCTCTTCATAGGAAGCATTGTGCTGCGGTATCACATTCTGTAATGCTCAATAGTTTTGTTATTTCGTTCTTATATGCTTCTGCGGTATCCTTGTCTCTCAAAGGTTTTCGCTCAAGAGATTTGAGTCGTTGAAAAGCCATTGACTTGCTTTCCGGTAGTTTTATGTCATCCGATTTCCATTGTAATCCAATTTCCAGGTTACGCTTTTCTTTAATTGAGCTTTCTGCCTTTGCTATTGCTAACCGCTCTTCCACAGACCGTGTTTTGTCGATCTCTACCGGCACCGAAGTTTTCTATACTGAATTGTTGCTTAACCATGTGTTGTAGACATACATCTTCTATTTGACAGCAAGTAAAATGTGATGCTTGTAGATTGGTTTGTGCCGGACCATGCACTACCCAGCCTAATTTAGTTTTAGATAACATTGGCCATTGCTCATTACCATCTACATATAACGGCTCGTGCGGTAATTAATTTAGCGTGTCCTATCACTACCATGGGTTACCTATCTTGCAACTTCGTATAGTCTACCATATTTTTTGGTACAAATTCTGTTAGCTTCTTATAGTCAAGTTGTTGTTTTGGTATTTTTAGATCGTTGACCAACCAAACTCCATTTAGCTAATGTTTCGGACCGTTTTTTCCACTGATATTAATGGTTGCCGATTCCGCATCTCATATCTGTAGACACCACCTGTCCAAGTAAAACAAAATGGTTTTGCGTCACCCTTTATGCCAACTTCTCTTGCTAAGCTCATTTTCATGATTGTGGAGGTGCTACCGTCATCCAAGAATGCGACCGTTTCTTTCGAGCCTTTTTCGCCGTGTACTGTGATTGGTGCCATTTTCAGTAATGCAGATTTTGGTGAATCAGATACGCATCCTGTGACGTATGTGGTGGCAGCTAGATTTACTTGAGTGGGTCTCTTGTGCAGTAATGGGTTGTGAAACTTTTCACAATTCTCAATTTTGCAGGCTTTTACAGAGATTAGTAGCAAAGAAACCTTTTCCTTAGCCACTCCCTTTAGAGCTTTTGATAGTCGTTGAACATCTTCCTCCTTGGAGAATCCGCAATGTTTGCTCGTAGCATTGAACTCATGGATAAAGTTTGTCCAATTTAACGCTGATGAGCCATCGAACTCCAGGTGTTTACCGTTTAGGCTCTGCCGCGCCAGCATCTGGTTCATGGCTCTTGTTGCCATGCTCGGATTATTGGTTTCATCCAAATTATTCTGACATTCTCCAGATTGTGAACGAACCCACACTGAAGTTCGCTCATTTCACACCGATGTTTCAGATCGTTCGGACATGCGGGAAGAATTTGGCTTTCAACAACAATTTTTGCCGCCAAATCATTTTTTGTCTCTTTCACACCGACGCCGATGTCAAGAAACTCACAGACGCGCAGTAAAGCGTTTTCGCCCAGTTCCTTTGATATTGCCTGCTCATGTTCTGCCTTTTCAACATTGTTATAAATTTAACCATTGAACGCACGAATTTGTCGTTTTATCAATATTTCCGTAACAAATTTCAGGTAGATTGCAAAATTTACATCTCGTAGTGTTTGCGATTTCCACGAATCAATGCGGCCAAGCTGGTGTTTGCTCCACTGACACATTTTTGATTAGATGGTTTTGTTTTGATTATGGACTGTATTTCTATCGCTGATTGCTTTTAAAGATATCCGGCTCGAAGGACCACTATGTTATTTATATTTTGAGACGCTTATTAACTTTATTTTGGATATTTTCTTAACAGTATGTTTTAAAATGTTCTTATTGTCGACGTGGTATTTTTCAAGTGTGGCCGTATCTTGCTAAACTGAGAATACATTAAAACCTAAAATACTATATATACCATACTACTAAGCTACGACAATAATTATAAATGAAGTAAGTCGTCTCGCCGACTTAGGTATACCATATACCAGTAAAACAAATATTATAAATTTGTAATAACAAATACATTTGCCTATTTCGAAAAATTCTGTTCACATGCTTTTTACAAGCATATCTTAGTATCTCGCTCACTCATGCATACGAGCACCCTAGCGCCACCACCGCCAACGGCCAAATCCGACCTTATGGAAAAACGTTTATATGCATAACTTAGGCATCAGAATTTTCGACTTTATTTTGAATATTATTTCAGTTCATTGCCTCTTTGAAACATTTGGACGATGAAGGAATTTTTCGTTTGGGTATTATACGAAAAAATAGAATCCCAAATAGTATTAATAGTAATACTTTAATGAAATATATCAGTAACTTCGTGGCTGGATAATAAAATCGTATCATTAGCATCGAACTGTGCTGGAATTCTTTCTAAGGACAAAGTTGAGATTGACAGTCCCTTTCCGGTTACACGATACAATAGCTTCATGGGAAACGTTGATTTAATCGATAGCATAATTGGAAGATACAAAATTATACTGAAAAGTAAACGAAGTAAAAGCTGCCAGTTTCGTGTTACCATCTACTCGACTTGGCAGTCAGCAATGCCTGGCTCTTATATGAACGAGTTAACAAGGCAAATGGATCAAGCACAAAATATTTTGGTCCTCTCGACTTTCGCATAGTGTGGAGTTGTCCTCTGTTTCAATAAAACAAACAATTGCTTTAAAAACTTTCACCTAAATTAATCATAACTCAACTATAAATGTATGTTAAATAGTTTAAAAACATCCACATTATAACACATATTTGATGCATTTAGGCAACTAATCCTTAATGCTTCATAAAAACGTTTGAAAAATGAAAAATTAGAGTATTTTTATTTGAAGTAAGTCGTCTCGTCGACTTTGGTTTACTGTGCACCAGGTGAAAAAAAAATATTTTAAATTTCGAACAACAAATGTGTGTCTATTAAATTGACTATCTCGCTCACCCTCACAAAGAAACACGAGCACTCTAGTGCCACCACAAGCCTACGGCCAACTCCGCCCTTATGCACCGCCTAGCAAAACTCGTTTATACGTATATTTTCCATGTTTGTAGTCCGATTTCAAAAATATTATATTGTTGTTTGGTAGAAATATATAAGATTAATATTTCTGCCGAATTTGTTTGCGCGTCGATTAAGCCAGAATACATGCCAAATTTAATGTCTCTAGCTGTTATACTTAGTGAAGAAAACCAGTTTTATGTAAATTGAACGCCGTAGGTATTCCAGGACTCTAAGTGCCAAATATGGTGCCTCAAGCTCTAAGAGTCTCCAAAATCCACGTGTTCATACAGACGGACATGTGGAGTGTGGATGGATTCGAGAAAACTGCGTCAATAGTGGTGTTGTAGAGGCGGTATGTTGTAGCCAATACCCTTGTAGCCCTCGTTTTCCCTTTAGATTTATGTATCGACCTGAATGCAACCGTGACTTATCGAGGCTGAGACCAGCTCTAAGAAGTGAGACGAGGAGTCGGTATATCAGATAATTAGCACCAAACGACGCTCGGGGCCATGGGCCTTAGGGCTTAATACAATTTGATAAACTTTATAATTTGTTGTATCTGAGAACCACCATCACAATCTATACTCAGTTCCTAATAAATAAGTTTAAAATCAATTCGTGCTAAATGTTCTATTTTTGTATCGGTAAAACTTTTGGGCGTTAAAGTAACGCGTGGTCGAAACATTCTTGAAGTTAACATTCTTTATTTTAACTTATATAATATATAAAAGTGCTTTGATGGTATCGGAATAGACTATAATTGTGAAAAAAATAAAAACGCGCAGGAGAAAAAGCGTTTTGATATAGACGCGATGGAAAAGCCAAAATCGACGGTAAACGAGTCTACCATGGGAGAGAGTAAGACAGAAAGAGACGCTTCCAATAAGAAACATGCACCAAAAACAAAGAAGACAATATGTGTATATTCGGCAATGCCGAAGTTCATATACCCTTGCAGTCCTTGGCAATAATTTTTTACATTTTGAAATTTGTTTCCCTGCAACTCAATTCATCAACACACAAACAAAACATCATTTTTCTTTTTACTACAAATTTTTCTTCGTCTTCCATCATTCCCTAAGCAAAGCACAACACGCATACACATACAGTTCGTGTAGCGCTGCGTCTGTGTGTGTGTATGCATGTGCTCTGTTTGATTTGATGATGACGTAGTAGGCAGCAAGCAGCGCTGGCGGCAGCGCTTGAACCGATTTGTATTGACTGTAACTTGTGTTCTATTTATCCGATCAGATTCAAATTTTGGAATCTGAGATTTTATATCATATTCTATCATATTGATAAATTTCATGGGGATACTCCAATTTTTGCAAAAATGTTTGTTCTTGAGCTATATGATACAGTGATCCGTTCCTGAAAATTTTCGTTTTTTTTTTCCGGGTAATAAAAAGCCCCCCAAAAAAAATTTCATACCGATAGCTCTTAATATGGCTGAGTAAAACGCGAAAGCACAGACGGACGGACAGACGGACATGGCTATATAGACGCAGCTTCTCATGGTGATCAAGAATATATATACTTTATGGGGTCGGAAACGTCTCCTTCTGTGCGTTACAAACATCTGACCAATTTTATAATACCCTCTGCAAGGGTATAAAAAGTGTGCAAAGAATGATGACGCAATTGCAAGAACAAATTGCATCATAACGTTCAAAAATTGAAGCTATTCCCTATGGACAATGCAAGTACAAGAAATTCATTTAGTGCACAGTGAAATAGTTAACCTAAAAATTGGTAATGAATCAATAACTGACTGTATTTCAGAATTGGAGAAGACGCATGCTTTGGGCAGCACACAGGGTGCTACAAATTTGAACGGTGCACAACGTCATGGTGTTGGTGCTAGACAAAACAAAATGCCATTTAAAATTATAACAGGAATATTTTATGTCTACGAACCTTCCCCCAATAATATAGGTACGGGTGAGTCTTAAGATGTTACGGGTTGCATTCGGGTTGGTCAGGCTAGTCAGGGACAATACCCACATAATTATAGAATTATGGACCTGCCGGAATTCAGTGGTAGGGCAGAAGATTGGCCTGTATTTATTACAATGTTCATAGAATTCTCCGTTGCTAATAGTTATACCCAATTGGAAAAAACAGAAAAGCTTAAAAGGAGCGGCAGAAGAGGAAGTAAGCTAGAAATTTTTAATGATATACCCCAAAACCCAGAAAATAATTTAGAAAGGGTTGTTCCATTTGCCACAAAAAGTAAACAATTTTGTTTTTGCAGTAGTATTACACTTGCAAAATCCATCGTTGCTGAATCAATGAGTTTCAAAAACGGCAATGTCAAAACGTATGCAATGGCAAGAGTTTTCATCTGAAATACATCTATACGTCAATTTGATGGATTTTAGTAATTGGTTAAATAGTATAGCAAGAACGATTGCGAAGTTAAGATTAATGACAACTTCAAACAGGACCACTTCAAAAGGTGATCATCGTCACAAATACGGGCGAGTATCAAAAGAAGGATAAGAAATATACAAAAATATGCACGGAATGTAATGGCGACCACTCTCTGTCTGAATGCGATGTATATTTAATGGGTGATGTAAATGAGAAATGGAACATGGTCAAGAAATTAGGAGTTCGTTTCAGCTGTCTAAAACGCAACCACAAATATGAAATCCTGTAAGATATGTTCGCGTTTTTGGACGACAGTTCTAACGTTATGCTAATTAACGGGAATTTAGCTAAAAAGCTAGGGGTGAAAGAAAACATGGATCGGTTAACATTAAATTGGATTAAGAATCATGCCATTAACTTGAATACGACATTAGGTTACCTAAAAATAAGAGGTATTAATGAAAATAAAAATTGGTTACAGTTAAAAGGCACTACAATCTCCGTTCTCCAATTACCTATACAATCAATGGATCATTAAACATTAGCGGAAGAGTATATTCGAGTCGCAAACCTCCCAATAGCAAGTTACAAAGATGTCAAACCAACATTACTGATCGTCATAGATAATACCCACCTGGTCAAAACTATAAGAAGCGTTAATATCGGACCTAAACCTGTGGCATCAAAAACACCTTTGGGTTGGGTAATTTTTGGATCAAGAGCAAACCATTCTATTACAAACCCGTTAGTAACATCAATATTTCATGCGAATTGTTTGGAGGATCAAATGAACAGGGAAATGCAAGATTTCATAACAGAGTATTTCACAACTGAGAATTTTGGGGTACGGCCGTTTATTAAGTCTGACATAATTCGCTGACATAATTCGAGCTAAAGAGATACGAAACACGACAGTAAAATTAGAAGGATAATATGAAGCCGGACCGTTATGGTCAAAAGAAACATTAAATTTTTTCGACAGTTACGGTATGGTTTGGAAAAGACTCCAGTTAATGGGTTATACAGTGTTGGAAGAAATAATAGAAACGGCAACCTCTTTTGATTTTGAAATCTCTTTTTTCAACGTTATGCAAATTATCTGACCTAAAAATCAGTATTTATGAATGTGGGATAGTACTTCTATTATTTTCATACATTTCGACACCTATTTTCGCGAAACTTTTTCTTCTACATACTTTTTCTTCTACATACTTTTTCGGTTGGAAAAACAATAGAAACGCTCCGCATATTTTCAGTTAAAAACATTTTAAGTCTCATAGATCTAAATTTTTTGGTTTTAATTTAATATTCTACATTAAAGGTTTTAAAGTCCACTAAATTTAATAACATTATATGCAGTATGGGTCGTGAAACTCTGGTCGTTCAATTGCAAAGATCGCCAAATTAATGGAATTGCCCAAGAGTAAAAGGGCTTTCCGCTATTCATTGTGAATATAAGCAAGAAAATCGTGGCCCCCACGTCTCAACTTCAAAATTCGAACAGATCATCATGCTGGATGCGAATAAAAACCCATTTCTTTCATCGGAAAAGCTCAAAAATAAGTTAAATGCTTTTCTTCTTCATGTGTCGGTCCGTTAGTTTGGATAAAGGATAAAATGTGCGCCATTAACAAAGTAACTGTCCTTAACAATACTATGCTTCCTTATGCCGAAGAAGAATTGCCTTTAAAGTGATAATATTAGCAGAAAAACGATCCCAAACAGTCGTCCCAGCTGTTGCCATCTCGTTCGAGGAAAATGAAGTTAATGTTTTAAAGCCACCATCCCAGTCCCCGGACTTAAACTTAATAGAGCACCTTTAGGAAATATTAATGAAGAGCACTTCTGGATATAAAACAGAAAATAGTCAAGAATATAGGGAAAAGATCAAGGTTAAATGGTATTCTATAAAATCAGCTATTTGCGCCAAGTTATTTCTTCCAACACTGTATGTATATGTTGCGCTCGGTTAAAAGAATCGATTTATTTTTTATTCTTTAATCTTAAAGTACAGTTTCTGAAGAGTGCTATCCCAAATTTTTGTTGCGATTCAACAAATAGTATTAAAGTTATAGGACCTTCAATCTTGCTTTTCAAATTGCTTGAATCATGTTTTTCAAAAAGTGTCGTTGCGGTAACCAAGATAACTAGAAAAGGTTTCAACCGATTTAAAAAAAATTTTTTTTATATTGTTCGAAATTGAGTTGGTGTGCACTTGGACGAAGGATTTCTGCGTCTGATTTTTATACCATACACCCATAGGGTGAAATGGTATAGTAAAGTCGCCAAAATGTATGTAACAGGCAGAAGGAAGCTTTTCCGACCCCATAAAGTATATATATTCTTGATCAGTATCAACAGCCGAGTCGATCTAGCCATGTACGTCTGTCCGTCCGACCGTCCATCCGTCCGTGTGTCCGTCTGTCTGTCCGTCCGAATGAAAACGTAGATCTCGGAGACTATAAAAGATAGAGCCACCAAATTTGGTATGTAGGCTCGTGAAGTATGTAGAGTGATCGAGTTTATTTCAAATTTTTGCCACGCTCTTTTCCGCCCCCGCAATTTAAAAAAAAACGTTTATCTCAAAAACTATTGTAGCTAGAGACACCATATTTGGTATGTATATTTGCTTAGTAAATGCGCAGATTTTGTATGTATAAAGATTTTGCCACGACCCTTACTTTTTACCTTGTGGAAATTTGGCACACTTAAATTTGAAACTAATACCCAGAAAAATACCAAATTTGATCAAAATCGGGCTAAAAATAGCTAAGTTATAAACGTTTTTCCATGACCGGAGTTGCCCGTTGGTGGGTAAGGGCGCAGGTAAGGGGTGCTCATATGCATGAGTGAGCGAGATACTAAGATATGCTTGTAAAAAGCATGTGAACAGATTTTGTAAAAAACAAACGTAAATGCATTTGTTATAATAAATTGAAAACATTTGTTTTACTGGTGTATGGCACACCTAAGTCAGCAAGACGACTTACTTACTTTATTTCTTCTTCTTCCATCATTCCCTAAGCAAAGCACGACACGCATACACATACAGTTCATGTAGCGTCTGTATGCTCTATTGATTTGACGATGACGTAGTAAGCAGAAAGCAGCGCTGCCAGCAGCGCTTGAACCAATTTACATTAACTGTAACTTGTGTTCTATATATCCGATCAAATGTTGGTATCTGAGGTTTTATATAAAATCAAAAAATTTTTAAATTTTTTTTCCTGGGTAATAAAAAGCCCCCAAAAAAATTTCATACCGATAGCTCTTAAGATGGCTGAGTAAAACGCATACGCAAAGACGAACATGGCGATATGGACTCAGCTTCTCATGGTGATCAAGAATATATATACTTTATGGTGTCGGAAACGTCTCCTTCTGTGCGTTACAAACATCTGACCAATTTTATAATACCGTCTGCAAGGGTATAAACATCGAAAGTCTGATGCATACAGCAATGCCAAACGTAAAATAATCAAATGACGAATACCACTCGTCTACTAAAATGGAACACAATGCAACTGAGTCTGTGGATGAAACAAGAATTCAAGCAGTCACGTCAGCACCCGAAAAAACAACATGGGCTTCAATTGCATCCCAGCCAGCTAAGTTAGTTGCGAGGACAAGATCGACCGCATCTAGCCATAAGAAAGGTTCAGGAATTCCACGATCACCGATGCACAGTAGTTTTTTTTTCGTTTATTTTGGCATAAAGTCGAAATTTAAAGCTTTTGAAGTGAAACTTGGCTTGTATACATTTTTAATGTTTCACTATTCAAAATATCAAAGAAGCTAACTTCGGCAATGCCGAAGTTTATATACCCTTGCAGTCCTTGGCAATAATTTTTTTACATTTTGAAATTTCTTTCCTTGCAACTCAATTCAAACACAAACGAAACATTCAAATTATTTCTCTTTTTACTACAAATTTTTCTTCCATCATTCCGTAAGCAAAGCACAACACGCATACACATACATACATACGTGTAGCGCTACGTCTGTGTGTGCGTATGCATGTGCTCTGTTTGATTTGCTGATGACGTAGAACCGATTTGTATTGACTGTAACTTGTGTTCTATTTATCCGATCAAACTCAAATTTTGGGATCTGAGATTTTATATCTAATTCTATTATATTGGTAAATTTCATGGGGATACTCCAATTTTTGCAAAAATTTTTGTTCTAGAGCTATATGATATAGTAGTCCGATCCTGACAATTTTCATACTCTATTATCTCCCGGCTAAAAGTAGCTCAAATATGAAATTTCATTCCGATATCTCTTAAGATGACAGCGTGAAGTTGATTTGCACAGACGGACGGACGGACGGACGGACGGACGGACAGACGGACATGGCTATATCGACTCAGCTTCTCATGCTGATCAAGAATATATATACTTTATGGGGTCGAAACGTCTCCTTCTGTGCGTTACAAACATCTGACCAATTTTATAATACCCTCTGCAAGGGTATAAAAAGCTGCCATATAAAGCCTTGAAGGATCTATTAAAAAATTGTAACGTTAAATATAAAAAAAAAACACAATTTTAAAAGAATTCATATTTGAAATTAAAAAAGAAAAAAACAGTTTTATAGAAATTCATTGAGTTTGGCAGTTATATCCCTGGGCTGGTGATTAGTCCTTCCTAGTCCTTCTAAAAAAAATGATACATTTTGAAAAAGCTGAAATAAGTTTTGTTATGTTATAAAAATTATTCACTTCTCTTGAAGTTCAAAATATTAATCTTCTGAAGCAACAATCTCTAGTCCATCCTGTTCTTCATAATCTTCATCTGATCATTAATAAAGATACTACATCTTTTGGCATCGATATTTTTATTGAGTTTGGTCGCGGCTTTAGGTATATACCAGATAAAAACGGATCAAAAGTATCCATTGATCTATTGAAGACGTCTGTGATGTTACCTAGTCGACTACATTTTCTTGAGTGGGCTCTTCTGTCGCGCTTGTATAGTTTATTTCGGGATTCTGATGCATGTTCCCCAAGGCAGCCTACGGGAACTATACAAGTATCTATTATTTGTCGCCCATGTACTAAGACTTTGTGAACAGTGGGCGACATGGGGTACCAAGGATACTTTTCTTGATATGCCACAAAAACTTTAGCACAGAAAGCTTTGAACTTAGCTGTGTCTATATCGTATTCTCAGTTTATCGTTATCAATATTGTCTAAAAGCTTTTTAAAATGTCACAGTTAGAATCAAGAATTGATGACAATAAGTCAGGATTGGAAATTGCTCTTCTCGCTGTGTTGCCATCATTGGAGTTTCCACTGCCATTTGAAAGAGGTTTGTCTTCATTCAATCCCATTTGTTTCATCATTTTTAACTGTAACAAATTTTTTCGTGCTTTTAATTTAATCTTGTCGACGTCCTTGACATGCCACTTTTTTAACTCTATTCTATATGTGATTTTTAAAGCAAACTCGAAAAAGCGGATCCAAGTGAAGAGCATGTGATTTAGCTATGAAAACCTTCGAGTTCACATTTTTGATGTCCCGCAATTGTTTTGGCTTCGCTCCACAAATTGGGCAAGATTGACACGAGTTAGTTCCTGACAATACGTTTAGAACTTTACCATCTATCAGTGTCATGTGTCCAGTATACTGCACATACATATACATAATATGAGATCGGTACTTTCCTTGGTGAATTCGATTTTTAATGGTCGACAAAATCTAACAGATTGCGGAGCCCTATTAATTGAACAATTGTAGTAACAAACAGTGAACTGTCAATCGATTCACTATCGTGGTTCTGGAAACGCTGTTTGTATACACTCTGGCCAGACGAACCATCAAATCCATAGCTGAAAATTAGTTTACAATGTACCAAGTTGAGAAGATGTATGGTCCAAAAGAAGTAAAACATACGCTTTATTTTCATAATATTGAATTTATTTTGGCTGGATATGTTGTGTATATATCACAACCCTGCATTTTTGCATTCCGTTGTATATTTATATACTGACTTTTTGTAAATCCATTTTCTAATAAAAAGGCAAGTGCACAGTCAGCGGACATTTGCATTGGCTCGTCTGTAAAAGGTTTACTTTTTACCTGATTTAGGGTCTGGTCTCGCAACTCCCAACAGATTTCAAAACAACAGCGAAATCTTTATCTTTTGATTTTTTAGCAGAAACTGTAGCAGCATGTATTAGTAAGGGAGATGAGTTGTAATTCTGATCGGAAAGCTCAGCAGCTAATTTTCTTTTGAGGCGAGAACCAGCGTTCTCGTATTCACATTTTGAACGACCCATTTTTTTTTCTGTTGAACAGAGACCGGAGATTTCTATGGAAGTGTCTTTTTCAAGCCATTTTGCATGTTTTCCTTTAAATCTTGCCAGAGTTCAATTACACTTTGGCAAGTGTTTATTTATATAATTAACGAAAGCTTTCACGTTTTCATTTATTGTCCTAATGCTGTCGTCATTTATATGCTTTTGTTCAATGTTTTGCAACATATGATGTTGTACTGCGTCACGGGAATGATTGTTGTTATTCCAAACGTCAAGCAGCTGCGCCCCCTTGAACACATTGTACTACAAAAAGTTGATTTTTTAAAAATCGTGTGGATTCGGACAACAATTTTTAGTTTCTCATTTATCTGCACACTTTTGTTAATACCTTCTCACATTAAACTTTTTGCAACGCTTTGGCATGCAAAAAATTGATCCACGAAACACAAATACACTTGTTAAGCTCAATCTAAAAATACACATTTATAAAACACGGAACAATTGGACAGGATCACAGAACAATGACACAAATATGGTTAAAATATAGTTTTACATACCGGGACAGTTGTTTTCCATACTAATTGTTTAAATTTTTTGTAAATTTTCGCCGAAACAAACAGTTAAAACTGATTAATTTTTCCAGCCAATTTCAGTCAAAATATGTTCTACATAATCAGCTGACTTTAACAGCGCTCACACAGAAAAGTATTACTCTACATGTTAATGTTAAATATTTTTTTACTTAACTATCTATAAAATCGACGAAAGTTTAAAATACTTTGCAAAAAAAAATTTTACTTTATGCCAAAATAAACGCAAAAACAACCACAGTGCGATGGTACCTGAAAAGCACAATTTAGATGGTAATATTTGGGATTCGGCAAATAATAATCACCCGTCAGTACCGTTGTCCAATCGATTTGACCAGTCCAATCGATTTGACCAGTTAGATGTCCAATCTGCCATCTGCATTTTTCAGACTCGTCCCACAGCGCCTCCCATCTAGAAATACTTATGCTCCGCTCCCTCTTGGGCTGTCGTGTAGCATGTTTTGGAATAACATATACAAACATATTGTAGCAATTAGTTACAATATTTATGTGCGCAACATTCAAGTGCATTTGCCTCTTAAGTAACATGACCACCCATTAGTGCATGGTGCTGGACAATTGCTGTGTCGGCAAATATAACACGCGCGGCCGCTTTGGCCCAATATGCAATATGATACATCCTCACTCTACCGCTGCGACGGTATATAAACATACATACTTTTATGTAAACATATATACATAAGTATGTTTATACATAAGCATACCGCTCCTCTGCCTGCATGACTAGCAGCGCAGCTATGCGGTCTTAGCTATAGTCGACAATTGTTATAGAATTAAGAATTATTCAATAAACCAAACTCAAACTGAAAACAACTGTTTGTGCCTTTCTATCAAAACCCTCAAAAATATATTAAATGGAATAATATAACTTCGAATATACTGGTCACTAAACAATACGCGTGACCAAAAGGAGTGACCAGCAAAGCAAACTACAAAAGGAAAATTCAGCTACAATGGAGGAATAAAATAAGGAAAAGAACAAACAAAAAAAAAAAAAACAAGTGGAATCTACACATGGCGGAGTGAACACACGGGTTCTGGACCGAAAGAAAAAGAAAAAATCTGAGTGTGTGCAATGCCAAGACGTAGCGGAGTTAAGAAGCGGCTAAAACAAAGGAAAGCCGAAATCCGTAAGCTACTGTTTGCCACTGACACAACAATTAGTTAGGCAAAAGGCAACAAATTACAAGCTGAATTAGACAACATTGAGTTGATTCAGCAACAATTAAAGCAATAAAGGCTCAACCTCTACAAAAATTACGCAAAAAAAAAAAAAATATAAAAGTAATTAATACATATGATTTCCAAAAACCAGAACCCAAGAAGACAATCCAGACCACACCAGAGAAGACGTGCCCAGCGGACTGCCCTGGACCATTACATTCGCCACATTGCAATTACACCTGCGAATAGAATCTGGTGCGATGACCGGCACCGGAACCACCTGAGCTCAGAGGCCCCGGACATCAGCAGCCGAGACTACAAGCGTGAAAAGCAGGCCGCTTTTTACGCCATCGATGGAGCCTCAGCGTGCCAACCGGCGACGACCAGCTGATGCTAGAGGCTAGCCGAAGACAACAGAAATATATAAATGAACAAATTATGCGCTGCGTCGCACATTTTTTTTGAGTGTACTGCGATGCACATTTTTTTTTATAGAATTAAAATAATCAATGTACAATTGTGCAGCATTAAAAGCTGTCCAATTAGAGTGTGGCCTGAAAACCATACAAAAAAGTAGGCAGGAATATATGTAAAAAAAAAAGAGAGCCTTCAGCTCAAAACATTATTAAATTACTACTCTACTAAACTACATCCAAAACATTAAAAACAAATGAAAAAAATGTATAATTCAAAATTTTTCTTTAAATGGAATGTTTGATAACAAAATAAGCAAGTTTGATGATACATTTGATAAACCCAATATGGGGTAAATAGATACTAAAACAGCGGACTCCACTGCAAATGTAATTAACAGAATAGAGTCATCAAATGTAGATTTAAAACCAACAAATGCACTTTTATTAATAATTGTGGTAATAATGAGCGCATATGTGTTATACAAAGCATATAAATTACACAACAAATGTGTAACAAAGAGAGCCCTAAGCCATGCTAATGATCTTGATAAGATCTAAATAACATATGAATCAATTATTGTAACAGTGCATTTGAAACAAAAAAAAAATTATAAAAAAAAAAGAAATCACTTTCCAAATTTACTAAATAAAAAAAAAAAATTAAAAACAAATATATATATCAATTGAATAAAATGAGTACATTAGACGATTATTTTAGGAAGATAGTAGATAGGAATCCTAGCATTGCAGCAGATTTACTTGAGGTTTTTAGAATAGGTAATGTCGATTCGGTACAGAATCCAATAAATTTAGTACAGATCAGATCAGCATACCTTGATTTGACTGGAGAAGAATTCCCAGTTCAAGGAAGTGCAATGGTACAGATGTGTTTTCTTATTACAGTGCCAAATATATGTTGTTTCTCAAATTCAACAGGTACATTTCGCTTCTACCTGATGGATGAAGCCCAACAACAATGAGTTGTCATAAAAATACCGACTTTAATTAGTTACTACAAATTGAATACAATACAAATACAAATTAAATAACTATGAATAAAGTTGAAACTAAACATCTGCAAAAATATATTCCTTTTCTTGATTTCCTGATACATTCAGGACCAGTAAATAAAAAGTACAAGGAAATAAAATTTTGGATACAAAAAAACTACAAATTTAAAAGAAATATTGTAGAACTTATGGAAAAATCCATAAAAATAGGATATAGCAGACTATTACTAGAAAGACCTAAGAATAAGGATGTGCCTGCATGGGTACATAATATTTTTAAAGCAGACATAGAAACTATTAATGTAGGAGAATCAGATGAGGATGTCTAAGTAATAGATAAATAAAAAAAAAGAGAGAGAAAAAAAAAAAAAAATAAACTTTTAAGCATGGAATGGGAAGAATTACTTCTCCATATCCAAAATATTAAAGAAAATTTCAAAAAATCATATAAATGCGTTACACAAAATAGAAACACCCAAAAGGAAACAATAAACAAGCACGCAAAAATTCTAATTGATTCTTTCAACGAAGCAAGAAATTTAGTGCATGTTAATAGAGAGAGCATAGGTAAAGGAAATTGGTCAAAGATTTCCAATCTATTGATCAAGTTACGTGCAAACCTAATCTCTATAAAGACATAATACAATCTTGATATATTCGTACCTACCTCTGAGCATAGACACCTATAAAAAGGAAACAGAGCAAGAAGGTGAAGAATCTGAAACAAGCGAGAAAGAAATAGAAGAGAAAGATCTAAACGATCTAACAATTCCTGCGCTATTAACATTACCTGATATTGAAGCGTTGTCTGAACAAGACAACGAATCAGATTTAGACATCAATACAAGTGTAATAAACACAACTGACAGGATGGCAGAATTAAATGCCCGAAGGGCATATATGAAAGATATAAACATAGCCATACCTGAATTTAACGGAACGAAAATGCAACTCCAAAGATTTGTAACAGCTCTGAACTTGGTAGATATGATGAAAGGCGACTACGAAAGTATAGCAGTTGAGGTAATAAAATCAAAAAATATATGAAGTCCAACAAGAAACTTCAATTGAAGCAATAATACAAAAATTGCAAGGCGTTGTAATTGGTGAAACATCCAAAGTTATAGAGTTATAGAGAAAGGTAAAACCGCTGACAAATTTACTTCGGATCTCCGATAACTTACGCAAAACACTTCAAGCTGCATATATCGATGAAGGTATGCCAGCAGCACTTGCTCTTAAGAATAGCACAGACGATGCTATAGAAGCAATGATTGGAAATTGCGAACAGAATTAAAACTATACTTGACTCTGGTAACTTCCAAACCATGGACAAAGCTATAGCAAAGTACTTACAAATAAGTACTGAGATATCAGACAATCCAAATACGGTTCTGTTTGCTCAAAGAAACCGTGGTAATTACAATAACAAATATAATTATCGTGGTAGAGGCAATGGTCGTGGTTATTACAACAACTATAACAATAACAATAACGGCTAAAATTTCCAACAAAACAGAAACAATAGTTACAGAGGAAATAACAGAGGTTACAACAGGAATAATAGAGGTAACCGAGGAAATAACCGACAAAACGGTTATTATAACAAAATTGTTAGGGTAGCACAGAATGCTGAGTGAAACTCCCAAGCACCTTTAGATACCCAGCAGTAACGAATAATAAGATTGACGCGATCAGTCGTAATCAAAATACGTTCGTTACCTTCACGAATGTATGGATGGAATGGAAAAAAGTTAGTATTTTTAATAGACACAGGATCGGAAATATCGATCGTAAAAGAAAATTCGGACAGTGTGTCCAAACCAATAAAACAATAAATATACAAGGAATTAGTCAAGAAGTAACTAAATCCATAGGGTTCACTTCTGTCCAAATACAATCTTCAAAATATATAATCCCACACATTGTTAATAACCGATTCGCTATTCCATGTGATGGAATACTAGGAATCGATTTCATAAGAAAATATAACTGTCAATTAGATTTCAATCCGTCCGAAGACTGGTTAATAATTCGACCAATTCGACGTACAGTGCTGGTAATAATTCAATAGTTTTACCAGCAAGATCCCAAGTTGTCCGAAAAATTGAAATAAGTTCACAAGAAGACAGTGTATTAATTCCAAACCAAAAAATTCAACATGGTATTTATTTAGCAAATACCATAACTGAACCCCAAAACGCAGTCATACGACTGCTAAATACTACAAATAAAGATCAAATAGTAAACATATCAAGTTTGAAGTATGAACCACTTTCCTGCTACGACATAATCGAAGCAAATAATGAGCAGCGTGAAAACGCGGTACTAACTACATTATCAAAAAATTTTCCCCCACAGTTTCACAGCCAACTTACGAAGTTGTGCAAGAAATATAGTGATGTATTCGGACTAGAAACCGAATCAATAACAACAAACAATTTCTACAAACAAAAATTAAGACTGGTGGACGACGAACCTATTTACATTAAAAATTATAGAAATCCTCATAGTCAGAAAGACGAGATACAAAGACAAGTCCAAAAGCTTATAAAAAACGAAATAGTTGAGCCTTCTGTATCTCCATACAATAGCCCACTTTTATTGGTACCGAAAAAATCGTTACCAAGCGCTGAAAATAAAAAATGACGAGTAGTAATTGACTATCGTCAAATTAATAAAAAATTGTTGTCCGATAAATTTCCGCTACCTAGAATTGATGACATTTTAGACCAACTAGGTAGAGCAAAGTATTTTTCATGCCTCGACCTAATGTCAGGTTTTCATCAAATTGAACTCGAAGAAGAGTCACGAGACATAACATCCTTTTCCACATGTATTGGCTCATACCGCTTCACGCGACTACCATTCGGTTTAAAAATAGCGCCAAATTCGTTCCAGAGAATGATGACTATAGCGTTCTCTGGCCTTGAACCTTCGCAAGCATTTCTTTACGTGGATGACTTAATAGTCATAGGTTGTTGCGAAAAACACATGATCAATAATCTAACAGATGTTTTTGAGAAGTGTAGGCAACATAACCTAAAGTTACATCCTGAAAAATGTTCATTTTTTATGCATGAAGTCACCTTTTTGGGACATAAATGCACAGATAAAGGAATCTTGCCTGATGACACAAAGTATGATGTCATTCAAAATTAACCAGTCCCACATGATGCGGACAGCGCTAGAAGATTCATTGCATTCTGCAACTATTATCGAAGATTTATACAAAACTTCGCAGAATATTCTCGTCACATAACAAATTTATAGTTGAATGTTTTTCCGGCTCGAGGTCAAATGTTGGGCGAATAAAAACAAAAATAAAAAACACAGATTGTTCTTATTTTCGTTCCGATATATTTCGACCACTCATCCGTGGTCGTCTTCAGGGCAACTATAAATAACATTGAATTGTGATTGACATAATATTAATTTAACAACAAGAAAACACCTACTTAGTTTTACACGTCCGCACACTGTGACGTGGAGCTACACACTGATTTGTCCCTAATAAATGCCTGTATAAATGCGCGCAGTTGTCTGTATCTACCTTATAATTAAGTCTTATATTTGTCGGGGTATTTATTATGTGCAGCATCTCCAAAGTGTAATGTTTGTTGTAATGTTGTTCTTGGTCTATTATGTTTACTTCGTCAAAATTTGGGGAATGTCCACTGGCGGCACAGTGGGCCATAAGTGCCGTTTTTGGTGCATTGGAGTGTTGACGAAGTTTATAGTCAGATCTATGTTGCGATAGTCTTGTTTTTAGCCTCGATTTTGTTGTCCCTATATATATTTTATCACAGTTTTCTTCATTAGTCCCATTGCACGGTATTTTATATACTACGTTGCTCTTGTCCATTGTATCAATCCTACTTTTTGTTCTGTTAAAAATACTCCGTAGTGTGTTATTGGGCTTATGTGCTATCTGTATTTGTTCGATGTCATAGTAATCTGAGTTTGCTGATCTTTCCGATAGCTGTGGGACATATGTGACGGACATAAAGCGTTTTGTCGGAACATCTTTATTGGTTTTCTTATTGCGAGATTTTAGTAAAGTCCTTATGGTGTGGTTTGGAAAGTCATTATCCTTTAAAATTCGTCGTATTTCTTCCTTCGTTTCTTCATGAAAAATTGGGTCCGATATATTGAGCATCCGTTGTATACAACCTCTTGCTGTATTCATTATCATCGACTTCGGATGTTTGGAGTTGAAGTTAATTATTCGTCCTGATGCTGTTGGTTTTTTGTACCATTTTAATTTTAGTTAATTTCCTTGTCTGTGTATTGATGCGTCTAGATATGTTAATTTGTTGTCATTTTCTAATTCTATTGTAAACTTTATGTTCCTGTCAAATGAATTTAGGTTGTCAAGTGTGTTTTGGATCTCGTCTTCTTTAATTATGGCAAAAAGGTCATCTACATATTTCGTCATAACTCTTTGTCTAAGAGTTCTTCCATAATTATGTCAGCTATTATCGGTGACGCTGGTGAGCCCATAGGCATTCCTTTTAGTTGTGTGTATATCTTGTCTTTGTATCTGAAATATCTGTTCTCTTGTATACAAAAACGTACTATTTCCATAAATGTTAATTTCTGGAATGTTAGTGTGCGCTTTTATTTTTATCCACTTTTCTCTAATGGTGTCAAGTGCCAATTCTATTGGAATACTTGGAAAAAGTGAGACTACGTCAAATGAAATTAATCTTTCATCGTCGCAAATGTATGTGTCATTAATCCTTGTCTTAAATTCTGAGGCGTTCTTTACGTTATTTGTTGAGTCTGCCGTTATATTTTTTAATATGTTAACTATATATTTGCATAGTCCGTATGATGGAGAACCAATTGATGAACAGATTGGTCTCAATGGCGTACCTTCTTTGTGAATTTTAGGTAATCCATATATTCTTGGTGGAATTGATGTGGTTGTTATAAGCTTATTTCGTTCGGTCCGTGAAATAAGTTCATGTTTGTATAGTTTTTCCACCAATTCTCTTCAAAGTTGTTGTTAATTTTTCGGCTATTGTGTTCTCACTCTTCATAAATGTTTTAAAATCATTTTCGTCCAGCTGTTCTTGTATCTTTTTTGTTGCTTTTTCCTTCTCTTTGTTTTGTCTGGCTAGTATGTTATGTTTATGTTTTATTAATAAGCTTAATATCTTTGTGTGAAAATTATGCGTATGTCTTTCTAATATTTTGTTAATGTCCGAATGTGTGTCAGTATCTTTTGTAAAAATCATCTTGTATTTTGAGTTATTGCTGATAAATTTTGGGACTAATTTTGATTTCCTACATTTTAAGAGAAATTTTATGATAGACTTAAGTTTTACTAATCTTTTTGTTGTTGATTGATACTTGTTAATCACCGTCTTATATTTGTTATAGTTGGACTTAATTTCTGCATAAGCCATGGTGTTGGAATATGTTTTCGGCGTGCCTTCCGTTCAAGTTATATGTTGATTTTTGCGACCTTTTTGTAGTTTAGAGTTGAATGTTTTTCCGGCTCGAGGTCAAATGTTGGGCGAATAAAAACAAAAATAAAAAACACAGTTTGTTCTTATTTTCGTTCCGATATATATATTTTTTTTATACCCTTGCAAAAAGGGTATATTAATTTTGGTCAGAAGTGTGCAACGCATAGAACGAAGCATCTCCGACCATATAAAGTATATATATTCTTGATCAGCACGACGAGACGAGTTCAAATAACCATGTCTGTCCGTCCGTCCGTCCGTCTGGATCGATGCGAACTCCTCCTAGACCGTAAGAGCTACAAAGCTGAAATTTTGCACGTAGGCTTGTATATACTGCAGGGTTTGTATATCTCGGATTCAGTCGGATCGGACCACTATATCATATAGCTCCCATACAAACGGCAAAGTCACGAACAGTGACTTTTCTCAAATTTGATCAAGATCGGGTGACTATATCATATAGCTCCCATAGGAACGATCGGTCAAAAACAGTGACTTTTGTCAATGACTTCGTTACTTTTGATGCGATTGCTTTCAAATTTAACATTTGTCAGTTTAATATATCTGTTAATGACTGTGCCGAATTTGGTAAAGATCGGGTAACTATATCATATAGCTCCCATAGGAAGGATCGGTGGAAAACAGTGACTTTCATCAGAAAGTTCGTTATATCCTATGCTAAGATTGAAGGCCGTTCTTTCGCAAACATTACCCTTTTTAGATAAAACAGTTAGTTTAGATAAAAGAGTTACTAACAAACTTGCAAGGGTATACAAACTTTGACGCGGTCGAAGTTAGCCCCGGCCCTCTGGTTTTTTTTTTTTCGACCACTCATCGGTGGTTGTCTTCAGGGCAACTATAAATAACATTGAATTGTGATTGACATAATATTAATTTAACAACAAGAAAACACCTACTTAGTTTTACACGTCCGCACACTGTGACGTGGAGCTACACACTGATTTGTCCCTAATAAATGCCTGTATAAATGCGCGCAGTTGTCTGTATCTACCTTATAATTAAGTCTTATATTTGTCGGGGTATTTATTCATTCAACTCTAAATAACAAATTTATGTAAGAAAAATGTTAAATTCGAATGGACAAGCGATTTTCAAAATGCGTTCGAGCATTTAAAATCAGCATTAATGAACCCAACTCTATTACAGTACCCAGATTTTAGCAAAGATAAAAATGGACTACAGCTTCCAGTAGCATACGCGTCTAGATCCTTTACAAAAGGTGAGAGTAATAAGAGTACAACTGAACAAGAGTTAGCAGCGATTCACTGGGCAATCACGCACTTCAGACCATACATTTATGGTAGACATTTTACTGTCAAAACAGATCACAGAGCATTAACTTATTTGTTTTCAATTACAGTAGAGTATCTAAAGGGGAAAGATAATTTCTCTGAAAAAAGTATCTAAAGGGGAAAGATAATTTCGTAGCCGACGCGCTATCAAGAATAACAATACAGGACTTACAAAATATACAAACTAGTAACAAAATTCTGAGAGTCACTACCAGAAATCAAAGTAAACAGTTAAATTCCTGCGCAGGAAAAGAAAAAGAAAATAATATAAAATAGTTGCAAAAGCAATCTCTTAATGCTTCTAAGCCCAACGTATATGACGTCATTGTAAATGACGAAGTACGAAAAGTAGTGACCTTGCGAATAACTGATTCTTTAAGCACATTCAAACATGGCAAGAAAGTTATAGCAAGAATTGACATTTGCGATATGTATACCAATGGAATTCTTGACTTAGGTCAATTTTTTCAAAGGCTCGAAAAAGAAGCCGGTATACTCAATATCAGTCAAGTCAAAGTGGCACCGAGCGAAAAGATCTTTGAAACTATATCAATAGAATCTTTCAAAAATTTGGGCAATAAAATATTGAAATTTTTAAGAGTAGCGCTACTCAAGCCGGTGACCCTATTATCAAATAATGATAAAGAAAAAGAAGCAATACTGTTTACGTTCCACGATGACCCTATACAAGGAGGTCATGCTGGAATATTGAGAACTATGGCCAAAATAAAAAGGCATTACTATTGGAAAAATATGACACGAGATATATCTCAATATATAAAAAAATGTAATAAGTGTCAAAAAGCAAAAGATAACAAAGCATACAAAAACCCCGTTAATTATAACTGAAACGCCACAACAGGCTTTCGATAGGGTTATTGTGGATACGATCGGTCCATTCCCAAAATCAGAACACGGAAATGAATACGCAGTAACTTTAATCTGCGACCTAACAAAATATCTTGTAATAATACCAATTAAAGACAAAAGTGCAAAAACAGTAGCGAAAGCTATATTTGAAGATTTCATTCTGCGGTACGGTCCAATGAAGACGTTCATTACGGACATGGGAACAGAATATAGAAACTCAATAATTGAAGATTTATGCAAAAACTTTCAAATAAAGAAGATAACTTCAACTGCACATCATCACCAGACTGTAGGCACTGTGGAGCGAAGCCACCGAACACCTAATGAATTTTTACGATCATACATTTCAGTTGACAAAACTGACTGGGCTGTATGGATACGATACTTCGCATATTGTTTTAATACAACACCCTCTATGGCACATGATTATTGTCCATATGAGTTGGTATTCGGTAAAACTTCGAATTTACCACAACAATTTAATAGTGTTGATAAGATAAATCCTCTATATAACATAGAAGATTATGCTAAGCAATCAAAATTTAGATTAGAACAGGCTTATAAAAGAGCAAGAATTATGTTAGAACAGCACAAAGCGAAGAATAAGGAAATATATGATAGAAAGATAAAAAATATTGAATTAGAAATAGGAGATAAGGTTTTATTACGTAATGATACGGGTCATAAGCTAGAATCTAAGTATTTAGGCCCATACATCATAGAAGAAATAAAAGATAGGGATAACATTTTAATTAAAGATACAAAGAATAAGAAACAAATAGTGCATAAGGATAGGTTAAAAATTTTAACCAATTAATATATATATATAAAAAAAAAATAATAATAACAATATATATTGTCACTCATCGAAGTCGGTCGTGTTTTTTTTGCGCTCTCGCTTAATTACTGTCTTTCGTTCTTTTGTGAAGTTAATCTATAATATTCAATTTAAATTCATTGTTTTATCAATTTTTAATAATTCACTATACTCATCGCGAAGTTTGTGTTAAATTTATTAACATTTATATTTATTAATATCAAAACTTTAACAAACGCAAATATAATTTTGTTGTTGCGCTGCTTACTTTTTGATTTCGTTCTATTTCTTTGCTCCCACCCGCGCTCTCAATTTACAGTTCATAGTTTGTTTTTGTTTGTGTGGTGTTGGTGCTCTCTATTCTTCTGCTTTCTCTTTTGATCGCGCTCGCGGCCGTTAACTTCGCGCTTGTGACAAGTTTTTGTTGTTGTGTGTTGTAATACAAAAAATAATAAATATTCTCTTTTTCTTCTCTTTCTAATTTGTATATTGCAGTTAGCTTTTGCTTTGGTTTGTATACGCCTCTCTTAATTTAACATTTTTCCCTTTTTGTTTACATATTGATTTATAATTTGATTGTGATAAATCAATTAGTTAATAATGTCTGTCTGTTGCAAATATAATTGCAATAATCCCAGCAAGACCAGTGAAGACTTTCTTTACTGTTGGCTGTGTGACAATGTAATGCACTTTAAATGTGCTGGTTATACAGTCAAGGTGCGGGATAGCATTGCACAGGGTGGCGGCCTTAAATGGGGCTGTCATTCGTGTCGTGGCTTGGAGCTCGAGATGCGAAGTTTTATGAAACGAACTGGGGATGCCTTTAAAACTCTGTCAGCTGGCGTTCATAAGCTCCAAGAAGAGCTTTTGGCGATGGAGGTTCAATTCAGAAGTTCTAAACTTTTGATTGAATCTCCGACCAGAAAGAGGGCCAGATTTCAGGGCGCGTCTCTCAGTCCGTCGGCACATCGTTCTCTCTCAGTTCCGGCATCCGACAATGACCCTATGTCACCAAATGCACAGCAGCTGATATCGTTTAGGAGTCCGGCGTTGGAAGGTGTGGAGTCTCTTCCCATTTCCCCTGGAGACAGTATCCCACCTACTAACACGATATCGGTTGTAGTTTCCGAACCGTCCGGGCAAACATCCGTTTCCAGGAATATTGCCAATAAAGTAGTTACAAGAGGAGCTAGTAAAGTGTTGGCTGCTTCAGCTGCTGCTGCATCTGCTGTTGCTGCTACTGCTGTGCCTGGCACTTCTAATTCGCAAAAAGCAAATTTTTATTTCGCGGCTTGATCCCAATACTACTTCTGAAGAAGTCATAGCCTACATCCAGGGCAAAGTTCAAGCACCAAACATTGCTGTGGAAAAGTTCCGTTTTTCATATACTCGGGACATTTCGTCCTTTAAAATAAGTGTCTCCCCAGATCTTTTTGGGCAAATATGTCATAAAGACTTTTGGCCGGAACACCTCATTGTAAAAAAGTATACAATAAAAAAGAAGAATCGGCCTCCGATTAGCCTGCTACCTGCCTCTGTGAATAACGTTCCTTCCGGCTCGTCTGCACCTGTTGGCGAGTCAAAAAACTAATTTCGTCCCTAACTCTGGCCTATCAGAACGTACGGGGACTAAAGTCTAAACTCTCTAGACTCTATGTAGATAGTTTAGCTTTTGACTTTCATATTCTTGCCTTTACTGAGACTTGGCTGAAGCCTGATATTGCCGATGCTTCAATTCTCCCCTCAAAATATTTAATATATAGACATGATCGGACTATCCGTAATGGTGGTGGTGTTTTGATCGCTGTTGATTCGGCGTTCTCGTCTGAAATTGTACAGTCTTCCAATCAGGAGATTGAATTTGTTTGTGTTAAAATTTCTCTTAATTCTTTTTCTGCCTATATTACTTGTTCGTATATTCCACCACAGTCCGACTTGGCAGTATACATTCACTATTTGGAAGCTATTCAACTTGTTTCCTCATATATCTCTGACAAAGACTTGTTTGTTGTTCTGGGAGATTTTAATTTACCTGAGATTGCCTGGACCCTCTCATATGATTCTTTATTACTGTTGCCCTCCTCGTCACATTGTTTCATTGATGGTCTGTTTGAGTTGTCCCTAACTCAAATAAATCCTGTCCGAAATAGTCGGAACAGATCACTAGATCTGGTATTTGTGTTGGATTCTTCCAACTGCGATATTTCCAGGACTGATCCCTTAGTTATCCCTGAAGACAACTTTCATCCAACTCTGGATGTAACCATTGACCATCCTTTTGGGGTTATGACTCGATATAATAATTCGATGCCTCCAACCCGATGTTTTCGCAAGACGAACTTTACTAAACTTAAAAAACTCCTATTAACTAATGATTGGACATATCTGTATACATGCACGGATATGGACTCTGCCATTTCTGTCTTCTATAAAACTCTTGAGTCGTTCTTTGATGTTTGTGTCCCGTGTGTGACTCAAGGATGGTCTGATAAACCTTCTTGGTTCTCACGTGAGTTATGTAACTTGAGGAACGTAAAATCAAGATGCTATAAAAGATTTAAAAAATCCGGTAAAGCATCGGATTTTTCCCTATACGTAGTTGCTCGATGAAATTTTATTGTGCTGAATTCACAATGCTATAAGGATTATTTTCAGAGATGTAAACTTAGGTTTTCTCGCGATCCTAAGCAATTTTATAAATTCGTCAATGGAAAACGTAAGACATCAGTGCATCCGTCTTACTTGTCTTTCGAAAACAATAAAGCTGACAATGATCAGGCAATTGCTGATATGTTTGCTGATTTTTTCAAAACAACTTATTCTTCTTCGATTTATCAAGCAAATCCTCCTTATCCTTATCACTTGCAATCGTCTAATTGCATTTTAGACCCTGTGTTTGAAGAAAGTTCGATTTTTAGCGTTCTTAGTTCCGTCAAACCAATATATGCACCTGGTCCTGATGGAATACCAGGCTGCGTATTAAGGTTTTGCGCAGAGGCCCTATGTAAGCCAATACTTAAGTTGTTTACACTGTCCGTTACATATTCCGCCTTCCCGTCCATCTGGAAGGAATCATATATTATTCCTCTTCATAAAAAGGGGAAAAAGTCCGAAGCCTCCAATTATAGGGGGTATTTCTAAATTATCTGCCATACCCAAAGCATTTGAGAAAATAATAACGTCTCAATTGCAGCATTTTTGTAGCTCAATCATTTCGTCATCCCAGCATGGGTTTAAAAAACGTAGATCGACAACTACTAACCTATTAGAATTTACATCTCACTCAATCAAAGGGTTCAAGACTGCCGTGCAAACCGATGTCATTTATACTGACTTCAGCAAGGCCTTTGACTCTGTTAATCACACTCTATTTTTATATAAGTTAAATGCACTTGGCATCCCCAGCATTTTGCTAGATTGGATTCTTCAATATCTTTCTAAGCGTACACAAAAGGTCCTCTTTAAGTCTTCATTTTCTAAGACCATCCAAGTGACTTCTGGAGTACCTCAGGGTAGTCATTTGGGTCCATTGCTATTCACTCTTTTTATAAATGATCTTCCATTGGTAGTGTCACATTCTCGGGTGCTTATGTACGCGGATGATGTTAAGCTTTACCTCAGTTTTAAAGACATATCGTCTTCTTGCCTACTTCAATCGGATCTTAATGATCTTCAGAGTTGCTGTGAAACCAACCTATTAAACTTTAACGGCTCTAAATGTAAAGTTATGTCTTTTTATAGATGCACTCCACACTTAGCAACTTATTATCTTAACGACACTGCCTTAGAGCGGTTAGATATTGTCAATGACTTAGGTGTTCTTATGGACCATAAATTAACCTTTAATCCTCATATTTCTGCTACAGTTAGTAAAGCTATGAATGTTCTTGGGTTTGTGAAACGATGGTCAAAAGAGTTTGACGATCCGTACACAACCAAACTTCTGTATACTTCATTAATCCGTCCTATCTTAGAGTACGGATCTTGCATATGGTCACCTCAATATGAGACGCACCAAAGTAAAATTGAATCTGTTCAAAAGCGATTTCTGCTATTTGCTCTTCGTGGTCTAAATTGGGATCGCAATGTCAATTTGCCATCATACTCCAGTAGGCTTCTTTTAATCAATCTTCCTTCATTAATTAATCGTAGAGTAATGCTTGGTGCTATCTTTATTCATAAACTTTTAATAGGTGAAATAGACTCTCCTGAGCTATTGAACCAGTTAAACCTATCTGTACCCCGTAGACCTACTAGAAATTTTATTCCTCTATCTTTAAAACATTGTAGTTCTAACTATTCTTTGCATGAACCTTTTCGAGTCCTATGTTCTGATTACAATCTTCTGTATCCCGTAATCAGTTCAGAAGCCTCTCTTTCTCTTGTGAAAACCTCTATTTTAGCACATTTAGCTCGTAACTAGCTGTAGTTAATCTAATTTTTAATTGTTTGTCCGTTATACTTGTATTTGTCCACGCGATCGTGCCGTCCGATATACGGCTGCGCCCAACGGTCGGTCGGGCGGGAGGTGGACAGCGCTCTGCTTGGGCTCGCGCGAAACAGGCTATGTCCTGGTGTCGTAAGGGCCACTTGAACGTACTTCGCATTGTACGCGTCAACGTCCAGTTAAAAAAACAAAAGAAATAAATTTAAACTAATAAATTACCTACATTTAATGACACTATACATATACAAATATAATTTTACCACATCTATCATTAAACAAACACTCAAACATTCAAGAGAAAAAAAAAAATTTTTTTAAAAAAATAAGAAACAATAAGTAAATAAATTTCTATATAATAAAAATTAGAAAATAACTCCATATAATTACGTTATTTTTCTAAAGAGGGGGGATGTGGCATGTTTTGGAATAACATATACAAACATATTGTAGCAATTAGTTACAATATTTATGTGCGCAACATTCAAGTGCATTTGCCTCTTAAGTAACATGACCACCCATGAGTGCATGGTGCTGGACAATTACTGTGTCGGCAAATATAACACGCGCGGCCGCTTTGGCCCAATATGCAATATGATACATCCTCACTCTACCGCTGCGACGGTATATAAACATACATACTTTTATGTAAACTTATATACATAAGTATGTGTTGGAGGAGACGTCATCGTTAACTTAGATTTGTATATATTAAAATTTCTTATATTATTTGTTTAAGATTATCGGAATTTCTACCACTGTATTTACATTAACATGTTCTAAAAGCTTCTGTTACATAGCTCATGAAGAGCTTCTAACTCATGAGACCGAAATATAAAAATGACTTCTTACTGGAATTCGAAGACGAGAAGACTTATTTTTCCTACTCCACTCCACATGCTATTGAGCATTGGAGTTTTGTACCATCTGCAACTGGGCAGATCAAACAGTATGTTTATACATAAGCATACCGCTCCTCTGCCTGCATGACTAGCAGCGCAGCTACGCGGTCTTAGCTATAGTCGACAATTGTTATAGAATTAAGAATTATTCAATAAACCAAACTCAAACTGAAAACAACTGTTTGTGCCTTTCTATCAAAACCCTCAAAAATAATATTAAATGGAATAATATAACTTCGAACATACTACAGTCGTGCCCCTTTCGATTTGAGTAATGCTCGGGTCTTTTAGTGCATAAGATTTTGTGGCCATGGCCTCGACCCAGACCGGAGCGCCGTAATGCATTATGGCCTTTGTGACCCCGTGGAGCAGCAATCTGCGGCTCTGAGTGGGACCATTTGTGTTGCACATTAGGCGCGATAAGGCAGCGCCGGTAGCCCCCGCTTTCTTTGCTGATTCATTGAGGTGGTCTTTAAATGTTAACCTGGAATCGATAAGTATGCCAAGGTACTTTATTGAGCTTTTGCTGGTTATTTGCGAGGTGCCGGCCTGAATTGTTGCAGTCTCTACTTTCTTCCGACTGCTTACGAGCACTGCCTTAGTTTTATGTTCGGCCAAGTGAAGGCCCATTGTGGCCAACCACTGCTGAACTCGAAATATCGAGTTCGAGCAAACAGCTTCCACTTCGTTTAGATGTTTCGCCACGCAAACTAAGGCGATGTCGTCGGCAAAGCCAATGGTCTCAACTCCTTCAGTCATATTCAGGTTAAGCACTCCGTTGTACATTGCGTTCCAGAGTAGCGGCCCCATGACAGAGCCCTGTGGAACTCCTCCGGTAATGTTATAAAGTTTTCCTCCATCGTAGGTGTCCACATGCAACCATCTGTTATTGAGGTAGCTGCTAACTACCTTCAAAAGGTACGGCGGAACTCTAAAGTTTTGCAGAGCCTCTAATATGCAGGGCAATCTTGCCGAGTTGAAGGCATTTTTAACATCAAGTGTAGCTATTAGGCAGTATTCTTTTGATCCATTTTTCCATCTATAGCCAGCGATTGCATTTCGAGCTATTTCAACCACTTTCCGAATTGCATCTGGTGTAGATCTCCCCTTGCGAAAACCAAACTGGTTTTCGGAAATTGCTTGATTGGCCTGCAAGGCTTGGTCTAGCCTGTCCACTACTATTCTTTCTAGGAGTTTTCCCGTCGAGTCTAGTAGACAGATGGGTCTGTAGGCAGAAGGCTCTCCCATTTATTTTCCTGGTTTAGGTAAGAGCACTAGGTTCTGCTGCTTATATAGGTCGGGAAATATGCCATCGCTGAGACATTTGGTGAAGGCGAATGCAAAATTTTCAGGGTACTGGAAGGCAGCAATCTTTAATGCCTCGTTCGGGATACAGTCTTGGCCAGGGGTCGACTTGATTCTAATGCGTCCTACACCTGTTAGTACTTCTTGTGATGTGACCGGCGGTATGCCTGCTACATCGTAGGTAACTGTGACAAAATTTCTAGGTGCCTGGGGGGGAAATAGTTCCCTTACTATTGTGGTGGTGGTTCTATACGCTGGAAAGATTTTAGCCTCTTCATAACAATTTTATATGGCCTGCCCCATACATAATTTGCTGCTTCTGTGAGTAGTGCGTCGAAACAAGCCTTTTTGCTACGGCGAATAGCCATTTTAAGCTCTCTGCGCTTTGCCTCAAATTCTAGACGGTGAGACTCAGAGTCTTCACTACCCCGAGTGCGCTGGGATCTCCTTCTGGAACGATGACACAACTTACGGAGTTTGACAATCTCTTCATTCCAACAATATGCTGGTCTGTGGTTCTTGGGACAGGCGTTTTTCCGGGGCATGCAGGCGTTGCACGCGTCGGTTAGCCAGGCGTTAAGCTCGTCTGCTGAATAAGCCTCGATATTGTGCTGCTCAAGAGTTCTAGTGAAGACTTGGACATCTAACATCTTCGAATTGAATATTTGCCGTTCCGAACGCCGCTGATTATCAATTGTGCAGATAATTATATTGTGGTCACTAGCTGTGTAATGGGGACTCAATACCCACCGTGCGTGTGTGCAGAGTGCACTGGTGACGAATGTTAGGTCAATTATAGATCCTATGTTGCTCCGTTGGAATGTGAAGCCGTCGCCTGTGTTTAGGAGCGTCAAGTCGATTGGCGCGAATGCTTCAAGGAGTGCTTGGCCTCTTGCATTGGTGGAGGACCTGCCCCATTTCGCTGCCCATGAATTGAAGTCCCCAGCAACAATTGACGGCTTGTGGCATCGGATCTGATCCGGCAGCTCTTCTATTACACCGCAGAATTCTCCGAGGCTATATGAGTGGGGTAGATAGCAGCTAAATATCCAGTACTCCCTTATTATGGCTCTAACAAAACCGTTGAAGGATGCAGAGAATTTTATCTGGCATGGTGTAGTCCCACATGCCCAGATCGCGGCTTTTCCCGAATTGTTTTGTGCCCATGTCGTGGAGATAACATTTTTATAAGGCTCGCTAATAATAGCAACGTTTGTGCCGAGCTCTCTGACAGTCTGTGATAGCAGGTCTTGTGCTGCCTCGCAGTGATTGGGATTTATTTGAATAATTCTCATTATTGTTTTGTTGTTGATGTCCCTTTCGGCCCGTAAGGGCACCTCTAGATACCTGCCGTGTGTGCATAATCAGCGTTTCCACTGGCAAAACAGAGGCAACATGAAGGGCTATTATTGCACTCTTTAATCTTGTGACCCGATTTGCCACATCTTAGACAGAGGCCAGTTCGATCGGTTTCGCTGGTGCATTTGGACGCGATATGGCCGTATTTTAGGCATTTTAGGCACCTTCTCGGGGTATTATCTAGACGTATGGAGCAGACGTTCCAGTGAACCTTTAGTGTTCCAGCTTGGAGGATGTCGCTAACTGCCGTAGTTGGGACGCTTACTGTAGCTCTCTGGCAACCTGAATAAGATTTACGCAGACTCTTAATGGCGTTCACGTCAATCTACACCTTGAATCTGATCCCGAACGGTGCTACTATGTCTTCTTTGCTGGTTTCACCATCAAGCTCTCTGATATCCAGCCTGGTTTCGCTTATCAAAGCAGATGCTTCAAACTTGACATTTTCCCCAAGCGATTTTAGGGCTTCGTTTTCACAGCATGTGACTAATTTGAGCATCTCGCTGTATGATAGGTTGCCTTTGTTTGCTATCAAAATAGCGTCCGGCCTCTGTTTTGGCGGCCTTTGCTTTTGAGCCGCCGCCCTGTTTCTTCTTCTGTTTGAGACTTTCTGCCACTCATCTTGGTTATGATGCCTGTCTATGTGATCAGTGCGCAGTGGGCTTGTCGCTGTAGATTTCCGTTTAACGGACGCCTTGCAAAAATTAAATCTTCGCTCGTGCAGTTGCTAAGGGGAAATCTTCCTTGTCGATCATGCTGATCCATCGACGCAGTAGGACTGACAATTTAAGGTTCAGGGCAAAATTTAAATTTAAATCCCGCTAAGAACGGTTTTTATTTGCGGGTTTCCCAGAGGCGCCACCTGCCCGATATTGGCTGGCTCGATCAGCTGTTCCGTAGCGGTGTGAAAACGAGGAAGACTTGCTTGCAGCAACAAGTGAAAAATTTTGAGGGAAAGTGGATAAAATTTCTCACCCACACCAACGCAGGAGCCGAAGAAGAGAGGCGGGAAAAAATAAGGAGAGAGGCAACTCCCTCCCCACTCCGCAGCCATCACCAGTAGCCCAGCCGGCCTTGGCCAAAAATTAAAGCCGGTCCAGCGACGATGGCAGCACAGCTGTTCCGCGGATGTGGTATATAGGCAGAGTCCCAAAGACCCCTTCTGACTTGTTTATTTCGATTTATAGGCTTGAAGAACGCCCGATTCGAGGGTAACGCGGAGGATACTTGCGTAACAAACCGCACTCCACCAAGTCATGTGAGTATACAGCAAAGACCGACAGTACTACACAGAGTGCCTGAGAAAAGATACAACTCAACTTCCCATGGGTGCGATGAAACGCAATGAGTAAACAGTTCTCTTGGCTTAAGTTATAATTGAAATTTTTATTGATAATTGAACTTTTGTTTAAAATCAATATAACAAAAATATGTAGGAGTTTGCACCAGTTGCATAGTACGATTGCGTAGGCAAAAATATAGTAATCAATCATTGTTCAAGTTGTAAGCTTACGCATGTCTATCTTTCTATATTTTTACGTCTCAGGCTCACTGTGCAAGACACAGTTGAGATAAAAATTTTTTCTTTAACACAAAACAAACCTTTTCATTTGCGCATATATTAAATTAAAAAACATCAAAGAAGCTAACTTCGGCTATGCCAAAGTTTATATACCCTTGCAGTCCGTGGCAATAATATTTTTACATTTTTTAAATTCTTTCCCTGCAACTCACAACACAAACAAAACATTATTACTCTTTTTACTACAATTTTTTTTCTTCTTTCATCATTCCCCAAGCAAATCACCGCACGCATACACATACAGCTCTGCGTATGTGTATGCATGTGCTCTGTTGATTTGATGTTGACGTAGTAGGCAGCAAGCAGCGCTGCCGGCAGCGCATAGTGCGGCCTTTTGGCATTTTACATTGCAAAAATCATAGCTTCTAAACCAATTAAGGGAATTTAAAAATCTAAAAAGCATATGATAAAGAATACTTTAAGCTTCAAAATGAATGATTTTGATGGAGCGAAATTCGGCTTTTATCATAACAAACGGAATTTTTCATTGTTTTAAACGACTATGTAACATTTTTCAATGTTTTAATTTGATTTTTTAACATAATTACAAAAAGAAAAAAAAAATTTTTTTAATTTTTTTAGGTTAATTTTGAAAATTTGCTATTGATGGCTGATTTTCTTCAAAATAATTTTCAATATTTACATCAATATCTAATAAACTCAACATTTCGGGACTATAGTTGCTATTTTCCAAATCCTTTCGTGATCGCACGTATATCAGTGATGCAATAAGTGGGTCCGAAGAGGCTGCTAGCATGTTAAAAAGGTATTCATTTTGTCTAACACGAGAAGTTTATAATGTATTAGTGTATCTGAACCTTTTGTAGTCCTTGTTTTTACATTCCTGTGCTTCTTCGGATAGCTCTCCAATTGGTAAACACTGATATTCTATTAAATCCTTTCCGTGACCCAAAATCCTATGTACCGTTGGGGTAAGTTTTTTTGTGGATACAATTCAGTCAAAAGTTGAGCAGTTTTTGAAGTATATTCGGAAAATTTTTCACCATTTACCATTTCCTTGCAATTTATAACATTCAAGATAACAGCCAACCTTTTAATGATCTCTTGACTAACACCTGTTATAAAAGATGTCACTTCATCATTTTCAAAAAATCTCCTTGAAGTATTTCCATTATTCGTGTTTCCGTATCCGTACTCAACTTTCAGTCCCAGCTTCCGAGAAAATTCAGCTTGTATATCGTGAGGATATTCAGAGCAGGTTCCTTCCGGCAGAAATCTGGCAAATTTCGTAAAAAAAATGAAGGAGGAAGGAACCTGCTCTGAATATCCTCACGATACTCCTCAAGCCAACCTTCATTTTTTTCACGAAATTTGCCAGATTTCTGCCGCTTGCGATCCATTTTCGCCGTAAGTTATATTGTGTATATTTGATTTTTACCTTAAGCACCGTACTAGCGTTTTCGAATGAAACGCTCATCTCATCCCATTTCAAAATCATTTAAGTTTTCACACTCGTGGAAAACTTTCAAAATCCTTTCATTCTTTAACAACATTTTTGCACAAATAAATAAAACTGTCTTGAATTATATTGACAAATACTATTCAGTCCTGATTTAAGTTGTTTCCACTTATGAAGTTAAAAATAAACTGTCGCAAACGAGAGGAACGAAAAATCTGTATTACCCTTTTTGTATTAATTAGGTAAAAAACTTAATATTTACATCCAATTAGGTAAACGGAAATAAAAACGACCAACCCACAATTAGGACACAATTAGTTCAATTGTTGAAATCGCCCAATATTCAGTTTTAAAGTTGCGATTTTTTTTAAAAATTATATTTTTTCCTATTCACTAAAAATGTCTCAACTTTGGGCGCCTCTAGCACCCATGAATCTCAACCGATTTCAAAAATTTTTGGATTCATAATCTCCGAAGTATTCCCTATCGATTGCATATATCATTTTTGCCAAACGCGATCATGAAAAAACTTATTTTTGCAACCCTATCCGAGCAGAGGCCCAACTGTGCAGCTTGTGTTCTATTTATCCGATCAGATTCAAATTCTTGGATCTGAGGTTGTATATCCAAATCTATCATATTGGTAAATTTCATGGGGATACTCCAATTTTTGCAAAAATGGTTGTTCTAGAGCAATATGATATAGTGATCTGATCCTGAAAATTTTCAAATTTTTTTTTTCCTGGGTAATAAAAAGGCCCCAACAAAATTTCAACCCGATAGCTCTTAAGAAGGCTGAGTAAAACGCATACGCACAGACGGACGGACAGACGGACATGGCTATATCGACTCAGCTTCTCATGGCGATGAAGAATATATATACTTTATGGGGTCGGAAACGTCTCCTTCTGTGCGTTACAAACTTCTGACCAATTTTATAATACCCTCTGCTGGGGTATAAAAATGAATCCATAAATATAAATGAAGTAAGTATGTCGTCTCGCCGACTTAGGTATACCATACACCAGCAAAACAAATATTTCAAATTTGTAATAACAAATACACTTGCCTATTTTAAAAAAAATCTGTTCACATGCTTTTTACAAGCATATCTTAGTCTCTCGGATATTTTTAGTCCGATTTCGATCAAATTTGGTATCTTGCTGGGTATTAGTATCAAATTTAAGTGTGCCAAGTGTTTCACAAGGTTTCAAATTACGGGAGATAATCGAGTTTTTCAAATTTCGGAGTCGGAAAGGGACGTGGCAAAATCTTTATACATACCAAATGTGAGCATTTACTATGCAAATATACATACCAAATATGGTGTCTCTAGATATAATAGTTTTTTTTAAACTTTTTTTTTAATTGCGGGGGCGGAAAGGGGCGTGTCAAAAATTTGAAATAAACTCGATCACTCTACATACTACATGAGCCTACATACCAAATTTGGTGGCTCTATCTCTTATAGTCCCCGAGATCTACGGACGGAAGGACGGACAGACATGGCTATATCGACTCGGCTGTTGATACTGATCAAGAATATATATACTTTATTCCTTCTGCCTGTTACATACATTTTGGCGACTTTAATATACCATTTCACCCTATGGGTGTATGGTATACAAAATTTTTTTTTTTTATTATTTAAAACAGGTCTAAACGATCAAAAAATAAAATTTCTTAGTGGATGGGTTCCCACGAATCCTAAATAGATCACCCAACGGATAATGTCGTAAATAGCGTAAAAACTATAGATCATAGGGAAAGAGATTGGAAGACAATGAAATACTATTGTCAGCTATTCTAATTCTAGAAGCCATAAATCTGGCTTTGAAATTATATGCAATGCATAACAAAATAATTTAAAAAACAAAATATCAAAGTAGAGCAGGCTTCGTAAACACAGTGTAAGAATGGGTCAAGTAGAATTAAAAAATTTGAACAAACATGTTCCATTTTTATACCTTTGCAAAAGGGTATATTAATTTTGGTCAGAAATGTGCAACGCATAGAAGGAAGTATCTCCGACCATGTAAAGTATATATTTTCTTGATCAGTACGACGAGACGAATTCAAATATCCATGTCCGTCCGTCTGTACCAACGCGAACTTCTCCTAGACCGTAAGAGCTACAGAGATGATATTTTGCATGTAGGCTTGTTTATACTGCTGGGATTGTATATCTCGGATTCGACCCGGATCGGACCACAATATCATATAGCTCCCATACAAACGGCAAAGTCACGAACAGTAACTTTTCTCAATAACTTTGTTATTTTGTGAGTGAGTATTTAGTGAGTTCATTATAGCTATAAACGACTGGTCAAGATCGAGTGACTATATCAGATAGTTCCATAGGAACGATCGGTCGAAAACAGTAACTTTTGTCAATAACTTCGTTATTTTTGACGTGATGGATTTCAAAATAAACATTTGTTAGTTTAATATAACTGTTAATAACTGTGCCGAATTTGATAAAGATTGGGTGACTATAGCATATAGCTCCCATTGGAACGATCTGCTTCTAATCTATTGGTTTCTATTTAAGTATTGGATCAAATATGATTGAAAATTGCATTATCAACGCCACAACGCAAGTTTTACCCCATTGATCAATAATTTCGTTATTTCCTATGTTAGGATTGTGGGCCGTTCTTTCGTAAACATTACTCTTTTTAGATAACACGTTTTTCCACTTTGATGGCTATAAGTGAGGAAAAAGTAACAAACAACTTGCAAAGGTATGTAAACTTCGGTGCGGTCGAAGTTAGCCCCGGCCCTCTGGTTTTTTTTGTATTTTGGTGGATATTAGTATCAAATTTAAGAGTGCCATATTTGGTTGCAGAAGGTAGAAAATTACGTGAGATAATCGAGTTTTTTCAAATCACGGGGGTGGCAAGAGGAGTGGCAAAATCTTTATACATACAAAATGTGCACATTTACTAAGCAAATATACATACCAAATATTTTATCTCTAGCTATAATAGTTTTCGAGATAAACGCAGGGGCGGAAAGGGGCGTGGCAAAAATATGAAATAAACTTGATCACTTTACATACTACACGAGCCTACTTACCAAATTTGGTGGCTCTATCTTTCATAGCCTCCGTGAACTAGGCATACGGACGGACAGACACACCGTCGGACGGACAGACGGACATGGCTAGATCGACTCGGCTGTTGATTCTGATCAAGAATATAAATACTTTAAGGGGTGGGAAAAGCTTCCTTCTGTCTGTTACATGCATTTTGGCGACTTATTACAACATTTCACATGGGTGTATGGTATAAAAACATGACACGTCATGTAAAAGATGAAAAATGTGAAAAATGCCTAAAATCAAAAACCACGAAGCACATCAAAACACCCTTAACCATTACCGAAACCCACATGCATGCTTTGACAGAGTAATAGTGGACTAGTAGGACTTTACAATACACATACTACTACTGGCAGCTCAGCCCTTCATATTTTGGAGGAAGGACCAGCTGCTGGACGCTACTGCAATTTCACGTACAATGTTTGAATTCTTTCTTCTGGAGGAAGAAAGATCAGCTTCCCGACTGGTCGTCTCACAACACCAGCGTCACAAGTTGCCAGCGAAAGACGTCGAAAGGTGTCGGAACAATTAAGTTGAACGGTCAAGTCGTTTTAAGTTAAACATTAAACGTTGTAATTAATTAAGAATAATTTGTGAACTCATCTATTACATTTGAGTCCTATCGATACTATTTGTTTTTGTATACTGATCTTTAAAACTTTCTATTTGTTCATATACAAATAAATCTCTTACATTTGGGGGTTGTCCTCGTCCTATCGGTTAACATAAAAACAATCAGTGCTTAAGTCGTGAAATGGTTTTTAAAAGTTGCTAAAAATCATTTAAAGTTGCAAGTTGCTATTGTTGCAAGAGTTGTTGTTATGGGACAAATGCGGTAATGACAAAAACGAAGCGTACGCCGACAAAAAATACTGAGAAGACCTCGCGGGCGCCGGAATGTCGCAACACAGCGAGACCTTAAAAAAAACCGACGAAATTGAAATACTGGAAGAGAAGCAAGAAATTGCATGCATAACAAAGGCCAGAGAAGTACGCGAATCGTTGTTGCTGGATTTGGCCGAAAAAAGAGAAGAGAAAACGAAAGAGAGTAAAATGGAAGAAGAAAACACGATGCTGAAAAATTTGCTACAGTTGCTGACGCTGAAAATCGAATCTGACGAAGTGAATCTGGTTGTTTCAGGCAACCAAGCAGACGATTTTGCTAAAGTGGTACCCAACTATGATGGACAGAACCTGTGGAGATGTGGTTCAATAATTTTGAACTGAATGCTGAGGCCTATGGACTAACTATGAAGGAGAATATGTTCACGCACGATCTAAAATGACTAAAGTTGCAAAGTTATTTTTAGATTCAACCCTAGTACGCGTACGCAGTTATGATGATCGTCGTTGCCAGTTGGAAAACGAATTTGACATGGACGACGTTTGTAGCGCAAAGCGTAAGATGCAGAAAGAGGAAACCTTTCGAGAGTACATGTTTCATATGAAGTTAATCGAAGCGGAAGGCAATATAGATATGAAATCGGTACTGCGCTATATAGTAGACGTATTGAATATGAAGAACGTCTTAAAGATCAAATTATATTACGCCCAGTCATTCAGAGAGCTACGTGAAAAAAATTAAATCTATGAGCACGCAATAAAAATGGCAAAAATTAATGTGTTACAGGGTCTGAAGAAAGTGAGCCAGAAAAACTACGAGAAAAAGCATCGTTGTTTAAACTGCGGATCGAGTCAGCATCAATGTGACAACAAAATGTTTTCGCTGCAATGAAGAGGGTCATATCTCAAAAAACTGTCCAAGGATTGCGAATGTTGGTGCAATGTATAATTCGAAGCATATGGAGACTGCAAACGTTGGTGTAGTACAAAATCTAAAACGCACAAAGGGATTGGACATAAAAGGTTGCAACATTAAGGGGGGTTTCTACCTTGTCTTATAAAAAAATTTGATATTTTTTTTTACATTTTCGGATAGATCTATGTTTCAAGAATACTGTGTAAAAATTTTAAGTTTAAATCAGCAAAATTACGAAAGTTATTGGTCGTTAAGTGGAGCAGTCTCAAGCGCGCTGGGCCGCACTGCAAATTTTCAAACGCCTTTATCTCAAAACTACGTTTTTGGAGCTCATGGAAGTCCTACAGGGCGCAAAAATTAACCAATCGCTATGAAATTTTTTACACATGTTTTTTAGGATATTGTTCAGCGCTGGTAGTAGAATTGGCGAAAAATATTAAAAACGGTTAATTTAAAAAATTAAATAGTAACGAAAAATAGGCAAAATTAAAATTTTTTCCTAAAAAAACTCATAACTTTTTCATTTTTCATCCTTTTATCCCAATTCTACTACCAGCGCTGCGAAAAAGTGTCTAGATTAAGAAAAAATTTTCATTTTTGGATTCAGACTTTATTTGCGAACGGTAGGACTTCCATAAGGACAAAATGGGGACGCCAGTGTAAAATTCACCCCACCACCCCCTTTACACGGATCGCCGAAAAAAAAATTTTTTACATAGAACTAAGTTTTTCCAACAACTGTGGCAAATTTCATTCGTTGATCTATTATACTTTTCCCGAAAAAAATTCTTACTAAAAAGCAACTTTACGGCCCAACAAGGTAGAAACCCCCCTTAACGCCTTGGTTGATACAGGAGCGGATGTGTCTTTGGTGTCCAGAAGCGCTGTATAGAAGATTGGAGTTGAATATCACCATAGCTATATTTTGGAAGCCAATGTAGTATACCTTCCCTGCCAAAAGTTTAGGCAATACGTTTTGGGCATCAAGTTTAAAGTTGTAACGGATTGCGCAGCCTTTAAGCAGACAATAAACAAGAAGGATGTGCCTAGAGATATGGCTCGATGGATTGTTTATTTGCAGGATTTTAATTTCGATGTGGAGCATAGAGCTGGAGAGAGACTTAAACATGTGGATTGTCGCAGTCGCTATCCACAAGGGATTATGATAATACGATCGGAAACGTCGGCACGATTTAAAAAAGCGAAGCAGTAGGATATAATGTCAATGGCTCTGATTGAAATGTTGCACAATCAACCCTATGAAGATTTTAAATTAAAAGGTGGTCTTTTATACAAAACGGTTGGCGGTAATGAACTTTTGGTTGTCCCGAATCAAATGGAAAAAGAGATCATTGTTGAAGCCCACAATGTTGGTCAGTAGGCGTTGCAAAAGACGATGCACGCAATTTAGCAGTCATATTGGATGCCGCATTTAGAGTCAAAGGCGGAATTACACTGTTCAACAAATTGTAGGTTGTTGAAATCAAACCGTACCGGACCTTTTTTTCCGAAAGTACATCTATTGAATAGTAAAACCCTATTTGGGTTTTTCAAAGTTAGCACGATTTTTTTTTTTTATCGAGTTGAAATTTTCTATTTTATGTTAATTTTTAATTTGTCATATGACTTAGATATCGATTTCTTTTTCATGCATTCGACTTAAATCATTTTTATTTGTTGTAGAAATATTGTTCATGCTTAAATAAATTCATTTTTATACCCTTGCAAAAATGGTACATATATTAATTTTGGTCAAAAGGGTGCAATTCATAGAAGGAAGCATCTTCGACTATATAAAGCATAGCTCGCAAATAACAATTGAGTGTTTTTTTCTTTACGCTCAATCTCTGAGCAAAAGCGAAACAACTGAAAAAATTTGCTCCCACTCTGAGCAAGAGTTTTTTCTATTTTGTTTTGGTCTTCATTTGAGTTGAGTTCTTCGTGTTGAACTCTTTTAACGATTCTCTTTTCGGGAGTAATATAATTGTCGCTCGCGTGTTGAGACTCAGTGAGTGAGTGAATGACTGAATAAGTCAATTCAAAAAGTCTTGCAAACACTCTTTTAGGATTTTTTGGAATACATAATATTGACTTTATTTTTATTTTGCGTTTTTTTTTGTTGATTTTTTCAATGTAAGTAATAAGTCAAATCGATATTATCGATTTTCTTGATACGGATAATATCGATGTTTTTTTGGTAATAATAAGCAATTTAATAAGCATCACTCGCCTAAAGACGTTTTGCTTCATTTCACTCATGCAAATACTCTCAGTCTAAGTGAGACGAAAAAGAAACGAAAAAAAAAACGATTGTTGTCCGAGCGCGTGTCTGATAAACGAAGAGATTATAAATACTCTGCTCGCGAGTATTCTTTTCATATACTCAGTAACGAGACTTATTTGAAGACGTCGCAAACACTCAATTGTTATTTGCGAGCTATGATATAAAGTATACATATAATTTCTTGATCAGTACGACGAGACGAGTTCAAGTAACCATGCCCGTCCGTCCGGCTGCATCAACGCAAACTCCTCCTACACCGCAAGAGCTATGTCTATGCATAGATGAAATTTTGCATGTAGTCTTGTATATACTGCACAGTTTGTATATTTCGTATTCAGCCGGATCAGAACTATATCATATAGCTCCTATACAAACAGTGACGTTTCTCAATAACATCGTTAATTTCTTAGATACTGTTTAAAAGAAAAATGTTTATTAATATTTTTTTTGTCATAAATATTTATAAATTTTATAGAAATCGGATAATTTCATTATATAGCTGTCATACTTATAAACCAACGATTACATATCATGCTCCATATGCCGGATTGCTTCAGCCTAAACTTGAGGTCTGTTCTTTCGCGAACATCAGACTTTTTTTATAAAACTTTTTTTCTTTTCGACGGCTATAGTGAAAACAACTTGGAGGGGTATGCAAACTTCGAAGCAGCCGATGTTTACCACGGCCCTCTAGTTTAGAGAAGTTTTTGAAATATTTTAAATTTATAAATATTTTTTTGGGAGAGTAATAAATGTAAAATTAAGATTACTCGTCACTCATCGGGGTAAAACATCCACAGTAGCAGAAGTTATTAATATTTGCTGAACACTTGCATATTCTGATTACAACTAGTAACTTTAAACTAAGGGCACTGATTTTTCCGACAGTAAGCAAGTTTACTGTAAGTTTTGTAAGCTGTGCATGAGTATGTAATGTTACCTAACCTGTGTCAATTGCTATCATATATCATATGATATCATATACTTTGCACTATATTCTAATTGAATCCGTACGGAGAATTTTTTTGTCTTCTTAATTTTATAATTCAAATTTTTGGTTCAAGTGCCTTGCGTAAATGAACATACAGAAATCTTGAAATTTACACTTAAATCATTACAAAATTTTTCTTATTGGAAATAAATAAAATAATCTTTTTTAAATTATTTTAACAATTATGATTCTCACAAAAAATAGTTATAAATTAAAAATATTTTAAAAATTACCCTAAAAAAGGGCTTAATTATAATTTTTTCGAAAACTGTAGCTGAAAACGGTATTTCATTCGTTCGACTGAATTTATTTAAGCATGAACAATATTTCTACAACAAATATGTATGATTTAGGTTAAAATCATGACAAAGAAATCAAGATCCAAGTCATATTTAGCTCATATGACAAACTAAAAATTAACTAATTAATAATTTATAACAAAAACTTCGGCATAAAGGAAGTATTAATGCAGGTGATAGATAAAGGGGATAGACCATTAGAAACGGTACATGTGGATCATCTTTTAGTTAATTGTCTCGACGTTGACGCTTACAATGGAAGTACTTTCAAGTGGTCCATACGACACCAGGACATAGCCTGTTTCGCGCGAGCCCAAGCAGAGCGCTGTCCAACTCCCGCCCGACCGACCGTGAGGAGCAGCCATATATCGGACGGCACGATCGCGTGGACAAATGCAAATAAAACGGACAAACAATTAAAAATATGATTAAATACAGCTAATTACGAGCTAAATGTGCTAAAATAAAGGTTTTAACAAGAGAAAGAGAGGCTTCTGATCTGATTACGGGATACAGAAGATTGTAATCAGAACAAAGGACTCGAAAAGATTGATGCAAAGAATTGTTAGAATTACAGTGTTTTAAGGATAGAGGAATAAAATTTCTAGTAGGTCTACGGGGTACAGATAGGTTTAACTGGTTCATTAGCTCAGGAGAGTCTATTTCACCTATTAAAAGTTTATGAATAAAAATAGCACCAAGCATTACTCTACGATTAATTAAAGAAGGAAGATTGATTAAAAGAAGGCTACTGGAGTATGATGGCAAATTGACATTGCGATCCCAATTTAGACCGCGAAGAGCAAAAAGCAGAAATCGCTTTTGAACAGATTCAATTTTACTTTGGTGCGTCTCATATTAAGGTGACCATATGCAAGATCCGTACTCTAAGATGGGACGGATTAATGAAGTATACAGAATTTTGGTTGTGTACGGATCGTCAAACTCTTTTGACCAACGTTTCACAAACCCAAAAACATTCATAGCTTTACTAACTGTAGCAGAAATATGAGGATTAAAAGTTAATTTTTAGTCCATAAGTTAATTTATTGGGCCATTAGATGCAACTTCAAAGCAATATAAGTATATTTTTGCTATGGTCGATGCCTTCACGAAATTTGTTTGGTTATATCCCACAAAAACAACAAGTTACGAGAAAGTGCTACGAAAGTTAAAAGAGTGGAATAAATTTGGTAACGCTGTTCGAGGATCTGCATTTATAGCTAAAGATTTCGAGGAATATATCAAGGTGAACGGAATCCACAATGTTTGGAGAACAACGGGCATCCCAAGAGGCAATGGTCAGATCGAACGAGTAAACACATTTATTATTACGATTATTTCCAAGTATGTACCAAATTTGCAAAGAGCTATTAACTCCCATGTCACTGTATCAACAAAGAGATCGCCATTTTAACTAATGCTGAGTGTTCAAATGAACAATGGGCCAGAGAATCTGATTCTTAAGTTGTTAGAAGAGGAAATATGCGGCAAATTTGATGAAGAGAGACAGTCAATGAGAGCTTCTACCAAACGGGAGTAATTTCCCGGCCAGAAAGCATACAAGAAACAATATGGCTCAAAACGCAAGATTGATAATGTATATAAAGTTGGAGATCTGGTAGCGATTCGGCGTACACAGTTTGTTGCGGGTCATAAGCTTGGGAGTGAATAATTTATTTATTTATTTATTTATTTACGTCAACTAAATCAGCAGTCGACGAAAAAGCTTAAGCTAAAATACAGATAATAATTAATACACGAAGGTAGCTTAGCTTTATGCACAACTAAACATCCCCGACCTGGTGGAGATGTTTTATTTGCAACAAGGTTCCGGCTATGCCCCGATTGACAGCCAATGTGGTCAGGGATGAGTTGCAGCCAATCCAATATCCAGTCCAGAATATTATCAGTAGTTTCGCTGTAGATAATTAAAAAGTATAGCGCGAAGAGAAGTGACAGATAGATGAGGAGAAATAAGGTGAGAAAGGTTGTTACAAAATTGGCATAGAACACGAAAAGGCTCGTGAAGAGAGTAGTAAGTCAGACAACTACTAAGGTGAAGGGAAAAAAGTTTCTGCTCCGACGTGAGGGAACACAAAAATATAGAGTATCTAGTAAATTGGTAGAAATGACTTCACCGTTGACTAGTTTATGGAGAAAGAGAATGCCAAGAATGACAAGGAGAAATAGTAAATCTGGATAGGTGTTGAAAGGAAGGCGTAAAATTTTCACAAACAGCTTAGGTATTGCCGAAAGTTTGGCAATGCCACGGTAGTTAGAAATATCCGATTTGCTACCCTTTTTAAAAAGCGGAATAATAAAAGACTCCTTCCAAATATCAGGAAATCTACAAGTCTCACTCGATATAAAGAATAACCGAGATAAAGGCTTAGATAGGGAAATCGAACACATTTTAAGGATGCAACTAGGTATATTATCAGGCCCGGGTACGAAGGAAGACGTCATAGATGACAAGCTAGAGATAACACAGTCTTCAGTAATACTAAGAAAAAACGTACAATTTAAATGTGGGATTGAGAAGTCATAGAGTGTGGGATCCGAAGCAGTAGTAGAATAAGTCGACTGAAAGAATTTAACAAACAGATCTGTAATATCTGAATCATTACTAGCAGTCTGGACATTAAGTTTGAAGGTGGAAGGTAGTAAATTAGAGCGCCTTTAGAATGAACAAAGTTGTAAAATCTTCTGGGGTTCTTATAGAATTCAACCAAACAGCGAACGATATAATTATTGTAGCATTGAGTATTTAAAAGACAAAACTGAGATTTGGCTGCACAATAATTTGCATAGTCAAGTCGCGGACCAGTTTTTTTAAACCTTTTAAAATATCTCGATTTAATGTTACCGAGATAAGACAGCCTACGTGTAAACCAAACCGGCGCATTGGAGACGGTAGAGACATTCACATAAGGAACGCATTTATCAATTACAGAATTAAGAGCAACAATCTACATCACAGCACTCAAATAGAAATGACCAATCAAAAGAGGAACCTTATTTCCTAAGTTAAGAATATTGAAATTTGTTTTACGAAAACATCAACGAAGAGAAATTGAGATGTTATTAAATGAATTAGTAGCGGAATTGTAAGAAATAGTAACTTCAATAATAGGGTGATAAGGATCTTCAGGCTTCACTAGGGGCTGTGTTTGTGATACAGCACTAACAGTGGGATCCGAGACAAAAACAAGATCAAGGATTCTTAACTCTTAAGAAAAGAATTCAACTGATATAGCGGATATTCAAGTAGGCTATCAAGAAAATCATGTTGAGATGAAGAAATTAAGAAATATAGATTATCATCAACCAGCCAAGAAATTTAAGGCAAGTTAAAATCATCTTTAAGACGACTAAAAATAGTACGCAAAGCATCAGCATGGTGCATGTAGATCATGATATCAGAAGATGGAGTAATATAATAACAAGAAATATATAAGCTAAAGTTAGAACATGTAACTTCGACGCAAATAAACTCAACACCTAATAGGAGATCAATCGGCACAACACTTGAACACAGATTCGATTTGACAGCAATGACGACCAACACGATTAAGCCTATAAGAAATAATGTTATTAGAAAGAATTTCGTTATCCAAAATTGGAGTAGTTAAGCCAAGTTTTAGAAAAAGCTAATAAGCCCTCTGGCCAAATATGAGGGTCTACCATAGCTGAGAAATACTCATTTGGTTTAAAGAAAGAAACTTTAAATGAAGATCCTTCTACATATGGTTAAAATCTAGCTGAAAAGCCAAAAGAAACACAGGGCAAAAAAAATATATAGAAAAAATATATAGAAGAAATACACACCACAAAGATAATTATCGATAAACAATCAATAATTACAAATAAAACAAAGAGACAGCTAGAGTACACAGCACAAGAGAGAGTGCAAGAACAGTTATAAGACGAGCTTTGAGAGGCAGCCTTACAAAAGTGATTACGCGGGAGAGAAGCTGAGCACAAGCACAAAGCAGAGAACAACAAAACCACTAGCACTGATGGTATGATGGGGGCGATTAGGGCAGCAACTGCAGAAGCAATGACAAGAGAGAACAATAAATTTAAATGCACCAAGCACTAATCACAAAAATGAAAAATAAAAAAAAAACTGTTCAATTTAGCGAAATTATGCAAATAAAACACAAGGGTGTCAAGCAAACGACACCAGCGAAAGCGAAAACAAACAAGCACAATTAAAAATTGAGAGAAAACAATATATATTAATAAAAACTCAGGAGCTATGCAAAAACACGACCGTCACGTCAGAGAGCAGAAACTGTATTGCTGCTAATGCTGAGCTCAAGGCCAACGCGCTGCCTTTTAATGCATTTTCTTGAAGAATAATTTCAACAGTAGTACACCACGATGAAGCGTTGGCGCCCGACTTGTCTGAGTTGAATTTGGGTAGTTGCACTGATTTATTCTGCACTGCACTGCCTGATGCCGTTGATTGTATGGCCCGAACCAGTTCAATTAAATTTTTATTTTGCAACTCCATTATGGTTTTCCAAGATGCATCAACTGTTGAAGGTAGAGGGCCAGATCCCACTTCTGATGTCGGGTCACTATTATTTTCGTCCATTGTAGTGCATCGAATTTCGATCGCACTCGAGTTCAGAACTGTACTGCCTTGAGTCTGAACTCTCTTCTTTGTGCCTACCATCGAACCACACTCGGCGACAGCGTCAAAACGCTGGCGCCTCGCTACCACGGTACTTCTTAAAGCGACAAAGTACAAGCAAACAATCACAACACAATTAGAGGCTGATGACATATTACAATAACGATGAAATTGTCATTAATGTGAAATATCCAAAACTACAACCACACGCACACAAACTCGACATGCGGCGACACACGCAAAACCACAACCTCACACATACAAACTCGGTATGCGCCGACATATGTATAAGTTAACAGCCAAGTCAACGAACGGCCCTCGCAATGATTTCGGGCAAACCGCGCGATACAAATGCAACGTAATCAAAATAGCATTGGCCGAAGCAACGGCCAGCCGTTTTAGTTGTGTCGCAAACGTTGAGTTCTTGTTGGGAATATGCTGAGTCGGCTTTGCTGACCACAAGCCCGTCGCATGATCTTCTATGTACTTCTTATGTATTTTGTGTAGATTCGTATTTCCTGTTTTATGTACTTAGCTTTAGCCTTTATTTCACTCCACTCTTATAATCAGTTTCTGTCAGATGATCGACTAAAGATATTGATCATTTAACATTTACTCCGGCACACTGCCGTTAAATATTTGCTTATTAATACGCCGTTGAGCCACAAGGCCAACCTTTCAGCAAGAGGACGAAGTCAAGTCCTCCACCATAATCATTTTGATATACAACTCTACCCGCCGCTACACCGGTGACGTCACAACTGCCGTCAGAGGGAATGGTGGAAATAAATAATTGGCGCCCAACAGGCTTTATACTGGAATCCGTTAATCTTACGACATTGGAATACCATATACTACCATATACTATTATATAGGAATACCTAAACAAAAACATGTAAGTGAATGTTTGGTAAAAATTGAAAAAATTTTATGAAAATTTAAAAAATATAAAAATAAAAAGTAAAGAATTTGTGAGTGAATTGGCAGCGCGAAATTGTGCATTGCGGTACAGGTTAATTGTGATATTGTTGACATGCAAGTGCGTTTTTAAAAAAAAAATAAATAAATAAAAGAGAAAATAAATAAATATTTTGCGCTTCATTGGTTGCTCATGACTTGGGCTTATAGAAATATAAAGGTAGAGTACGACAGTGACGAAGAACAAGAAATAGGATTTAGGCCAGAAGTCAACAATCAATTAGAAATGGAACCGGCTCTGCTAAAAGCGTTAGTGGAAGGTGCTGTGAACAGTGCACTCTTAGAACAAGAGAGGAGACTGAAAGACGAGTTCCGAACGGAACTCGAGACCATTAGAGGGCAAGTTACTGCTTTAAGGATAGAGACCCCACAGGTTGAGGTATATCAGAGAGTGACAATTCACCCTAGTGTGAAGTGTGAAGTTAAGTTAGACATTGTAAAGTCAGTACCTAGCTTTGATGGAAATCATGAGGAATACGTCTCTTGGCGACAAGCGGCTACAGACGCATATGAAATTTTCAGAAAATACGTAGGCAGTGAGGCGCATTATGAGGCTGTGGCCATTTTTAAAAATAAAATCACTGGGCTCGAGCAATCCTTACGTCGCACAACACAGTGCTTAATTTCGACGCCATTATTGCCAGACTGGACTGCACATACGCAGACAAAACGTCCTTACACGTACTAAGACAGCAACTCGAACTAGTAAGGCAGGGTGACCTAAGCCTAATGAATTATTACGATGAGATAGAAAAGAAGCTTACTCTCGTGACAAATAAGATAGTAATGACACATGACGAACAGGCTGCGTCCATTCTTTGTGCAGAAATTAGAGACGACGCACTACATGCCTTCATGGCAGGACTCAAGAGGTCCCTAAAATCCTTGGTGATCCCAGTGAAGCCCAAGGATTTACCATCCGCACTAGCAGTGGCCCGTGAGGCTGAAAATAGCATTGAAAGGAGTGCATTTACTGCATCGTATGCCAAAGTAATAGAAGAGAGAAATCATAACAGCGACAATAATAAGTTTGGCAGTCGTAACCAGGCTAAACAAGGTAGGAGCCAGGAAAGAAACCCACATTTTGTTGGGAATCAAGGACAGAACAGGGCACAACAGGCTGACCCTAAAACCTCGTCGAAGGACAAAGAAATCAGGCTCAACCCATGGACGTTGATCCTTAGATGTCCAGGTTAAGACATAACACCAACTGGGGAAAGCCACAGGGCCAGTCTACACAAGACGGGGCTCAAAAGAGGTATAATAGTTTGGAGCGTACATCGGGCAATAGGCGCCAAAAAGTTAACAATGTTACCCAAAAAGCACCTAGCCAAGACGATGAAAAATATGAAGAGATAGCCGAGAATACCCTTACAGAAATAGATGACGAGAGTGACGGATCTGAAAGCAACGATCTGTTGAATTTTTTAGGGGATGTTCCCAACTGCCGTTCGTCGAACGTCAGTTGGCTGGCAGAACATTAAAGATTCTTGTCGACACTGGGGCGGCAAAAAATTACGTTAAACCCGTAAAGGAGTTAAAAAACGTAACACCCGTCGGAACCCCATTTACTGTAAACTCCTTTCATGGGTCCAGTAAAATCCAGCAAAAATGTTCAATGGTAATTTTTGGGAAAGTTGCCACGTTTTTCTTATTAGATACCCTGGACACCTTTGACGCAATAATAGGCTTCGATCTGCTCACGCAGGCAGGGTTAACCATGGACCTAAGGGAAAACACCATAAACTACGGTAATACTTCGGAGGTACTCAAACACCATCCGTGCGATAATGTGAACTTTACACGTGTCGATGATATCGTAGTCCCAGAAGAGCCGAATTTAAGAAAATGATACTAAAAAGAATTAGTGCATTCGCGACCCCTAACGAGGCGCTGCCTTATAATACTTCAGTCGTTGCTAGAATCCGAACTGTAGACAATAAGGAGATATATTCAAAGCCCTATCCGTACCCGGTAGGCGTGTCAGATTTTGTAAACAACGAAGTCGCACAGCTGCTAAAAGATGGCATCATAAGGCCATCAAGATCTGCGTATAACAGCCCGGCCTGGGTTGTTGATAAGAAGGGGACAGACGCCAACGGTAATAAGAACAAGCGGCTTGTCATTGACTTTAGGATGTTAAATGAGAAAACCGTCGCCGACCGTTATCCGATGCCAAGTATCCAACTAATTTTAGCTAACCTCGGAAAAGCTAAGTTTTTCACAACCTTAGATCTTAAATCCGGGTACCACCAGATTTACCTGGCGGAGGGCGATCGGAAAAAGACGTCCTTCTCAGTAAATGGCGGAAAGTACGAGTTCTGTCGACTACCTTTTGGTTTAAAAAATGCGGGTAGCATTTTTCAAAGAGCAATCGACGATGTCTTGCGAGAACAAATTGGCAAGATATGTTACGTCTATGTTGATGACGTAATTATCTTCTCCAAAAATGCCGCGGATCACGTCCGCCATATTGACATAGTACTTCAGCAACTTTGTGAGGCTAACATGAGGGTCTCTAAAGAAAAGACAAGGTTTTTCAAAGAAAGTGTTGAGTACTTAGGTTTTATTGTTACTAGCGAGGGAGCAAAGACAGACCCAGAAAAGGTCAAAGCGATCCAAGAGTACCCTGAGCCAAAAAATGTATATTCTCTGAGATCTTTTCTAGGCCTAGCCAGCTACTATAGGGTGTTTATCAAAGATTTTGCATCCATAGCAAGACCTTTGACTAATATACTCAAAGGCGAAAATGGCACTGTAAGCAAACACATGTCTAGAAAAGTAACAGTCGAATTCGACGAATCTCAGCTCGACGCCTTTAACCGTTTGAGAAACATACTAGCATCGGAAGACGTTATGCTTATGTACCCTGACTTCAAAAAACCTTTTGACTTGACTACGGACGCGTCTGCGATTGGCCTTGGAGCAGTGTTGTCTCAAGGTGGGAGACCAATCACCATGATCTCCCGAACGCTAAAAACGTGCGAAACTCATTATGCTACCAACGAAAGAGAGTTGTTAGCAATTGTGTGGGCTCTCGGCAAACTACAGAATTATCTTTACGGTACAAAAGAGTTGCATATTTTTACAGATCATCAACCGCTCACATTCGCAGTGCCTGAGAAAAACACGAATGCGAAAATCAAGAGGTGGAAGGCGTTTATCGAACAATATAACGCCCAGTTGCACTATAAGCCAGGGAAGGAAAATTTTGTCGCAGATGCCTTATCTAGGCAAGAGCTTAACGCTCTCCAAGACGGAGCGCAGTCAGACATAGCCACTGTTCACAGTGAGATATCCCTTACATACACTATAGAAACTGCCGATAACCCATTGAATTGCTACAGAAATCAAATAGCTTTGGAGGAATCACGTTATTCACTGCATAGAAAATTTATTTTGTTTGGCAAAAAGACCCGTCACTTAATTCAATTTATAGATAAGACCGATCTTATCAAAACTTTAAAACTTGCTGTAAGCCCCGACGTCGTAAACGCGTTTTATTGCGACCTCCCAACTCTAGCTGCATTCCAACAGGAGCTAGTTGCACTGTTCCCGACAACCAAGTTCTGGCACTGCAAAAAGAAGGTGTCGGATATCACTAACAAAGACGAACAGGTAGAAATAGTCAACACCGAACATAATCGTGCGCATAGAGCGGCACAAGAAAATGTAAAACAAATACTTCGAGACTACTACTTCCCAAAAATGACTAAACTGGCCAACGAGGTTGTACTGAATTGTAAGGTCTGCGCTATGGCCAAGTACAACAGGCACCCCAAAAAACAAGAACTCGGGGAGACGCCCATTCCCTCATTTGCTGGAGAAATGTTACACATTGACATATTTTCTACCGATCAGAAGCTTTTCCTAACTTGTATTGATAAATTTTCCAAATTCACCGTTGTCCAACCTTTAGCTTCTCGAGCAATAACCGATATTGTCAACCCCATTTTACTGATAATTAATACCTTTCCGGACACAAAAACTATTTATTGCGATAATGAACCATCGTTTAACTCCGAAACGATCGCTTCATTGTTGAAGAATCAGTTTAACATCGACGTGGTGAACGCCCCCCCACTACAAAGCTGTTCCAATGGGCAAGTGGAGCGCTTCCACAGTACATTAATAGAAATTGCCAGGTGTTTAAAATTGGACAAAAAAATTAGCGATACAGTTCAAGCTATCATGAGAGCAACGATAGAATATAATAAAACTATACACTCAGTAACAGGACATAAGCCACTCGATGTAATCCACTCTATACCAGATGAAACTAAGCAAGAAATCAAAAGTCGTTTAATAAAAGCCCAACAAGACCAATTAGCCAGATACAACCCAAACAGACAGAACAGGGTGTTTGATGTAGGTGAGAAAGTTTACCTCAAAAATAACAAAAGATTAGGTAACAAACTATCCCCCTTGTGCACGGAGGGCGCCATACAAGCAGACCTGGGAACGTCTGTACTTATTAAGGGGAGGGTGGTCCATAAGGACAATGTGAGGTAAACATAGGTCATAACACACAAGATTATTACAGAAAGCTACTAAAATTGAGTCTAATCGTTTCATTCAGGTTCGTCGGAGTAACCCTAATACTTTTAGCCACAACTCGCGCACTTCTCACCGATTTCTCGCACGCAAGCTATATTCCTGTGTTGGACGGCAACGTTTTCGTATGGGAACAACATAATTACGTAAAACATTCTACAAATTTATCCAATTTCGCGAGCATGATAGATAATACAATAAAATTGTCAGAACTTTTCCCTCAGTCACATATGCGAAAATTGTTAGATGTAGATATCGATCATATCCAGAGTATTTTTCTAGCCTAACGGTACACCATAGAATGGCCAGAAGTTTAGACTTTTTAGGAACAGCGTTAAAAGTCGTCGCAGGCACACCCGATGCGTCAGACTTAGAAAGGATTAAGATTACCGAAGCCGAGCTCATAGAATCAAACAACAGACAAGTAATAGTAATCACTGAAGCGCAAAAACAAATCAACCTATTAACTGATACAGTAAATAAAATAATTAAAGAAAAGAAAGGCGAGTTTGTAGACTCCCCTCATTTGTATGAAACTTTACTTGCGCGCAACAGAATGTTATCCACCGAAATCAAAAACCTTATGCTCACTATAACGCTTGCCAAATCTAATATCATAAACCCAGCAATTCTCGACCACGAAGATTTGAAATCCATTTTTATCAAACAGCTCACAGAAGTCCCAATAGTTAGTTTAATGGCAGTGTCAAAAATAAAAATATTTCAATCAGATAAACTATTTGTAAAAAGGTTGTGATATTCCCTGTTGCCCACAATAACACTGTTCTGCAAGGACATGATAAAGTAGTAGCTGAATGCAACGATGGAGTTCTAGCAGTAACAGAGTGCGCTACAACCAACTATGCGACGTTCTGCAAGAAGTCGGCTTATGACACTTGCGCCAGCAGATTACACTCTGGAGGTTTAGCATCATGCCACACACAGCCAAGCCACCCGGAACCAGTTACCGTAGTCGACGAAGGGATAATCATCGTCAATGAGATACCAGCAGGAATAAGAGTAGATGACGGCCCACTGATGACAGTCAGAGGTACACATCTCGTCACATTCGAACGCTTCGCGACCATAAACGATACCACATACATTAACTACAACGGTGTTGTGAAGAAAAGTCCAGGCATCGCGGCATCACCATTGCTGAATATTACAGGACACGACCAAGTTCTTAGCCTACCATTGCTACAAAGAATGAATGAACATAATTTGCACGTAATTCGACAACTAAGAGACGACGTGGATTCCGGAGGGGTCTCGCGAGTTTGGTTCATAGTCGGTGTAACCCTCAGCCTCACCATTGGCTGCATTGGCATAATCTACCAGTACTGGTACCGGAGAAGATACTCCCTCAAACTGCAGGCTGAGGTAAATGAACTAAGTGTCACCGAGGACGGCAACAAACTTAAGGGGGGACTAGTTAACAGCCAAGTCAACGAACGGCCCTCGCAATGATTTCGAGCAAACCGCGCGATACAAATGCAACGTAATCAAATTAGCATTGGCCGAAGCAACGGCCAGCCGTTTTAGTTGTGTCGCAAACGTTGAGTTCTTGTTGGGAATATGCTGAGTCGGCTTTGCTGACCACAAGCCCGTCGCATGATCTTCTATGTACTTGTTACGTATTTTGTGTAGATTCGTATTTCCTGTTTTATGTACTTAGCTTTAGCCTTTATTTCACTCCACTCTTATAATCAGTTTCTGTCAGACGATCGACTAATAAAGATATTGATCATTTAACATTTACTCCGGCACACTGCCGTTAAATATTTGCTTATTAATACGCCGTTGAGCCACAAGGCCAACCTTTCAGCAAGAGGACGAAGTCAAGTCCTCCACCATAATCATTTTGATATACAACTCTACCCGCCGCTACACCGGTGACGTCACAACTGCCGTCAGAGGGAAAGGTGGAAATAAATAATTTATTTATATAGTTCGTTTGGACTATTGTCTACTATGGAAAAATAGTGAAACTAAATACGTAAACAGTCCAAATAATTTTTTGTTTTCGAACGTATGTATATAATTTTTGCTCGAAACTTAAAAGACATCGATAATGTCATAAAAATCGATCTTTGAGAAATTAACATTGTGTAACGATGCTTTTGCCTAGATTGTGCAAAAATTATTGGCTAGTTGCAAAATTTATTCGAATTTTGATTCTTTCTGTTTGTGTTGTGCCATTTATTGTTTACATTTTCGTTGTGAATGACACATTTTTCCAGTGAATAATCGAACCGCCTGAAATACCAACGTCTCTTTCGCATGGTGAAAAGGAAGGTAAATTTAAGCACGTCAAAAGATTACGCGCCATCTCTGAAAGATATGGTGGATGGTCGCTAGTGGGAATTGGGTACTACTTTTGATTAACACAAATAAAATCATTTTCCTTGAACGACAGAAATTAAATGGAATGGAATGTATTATGAAATTTCAAAGAAGATAACTTTGGTTATGCCGAAGTTTATATACCCTTGCAGTCCTTGGCAATAATATTTTTACATTTTATAATTGTTTTCCATGCAACTCATTTCATCAATACACAAACAAAACATTATTTCTCTTTTTACTACAATTTTTTCTTCTTCCATCATTCCCTAAGCAAAGCACGGCACGCATACACATACAGTTCATGAAGCGTTGGGTCTGTGTGTGTGTTTGTATGTGCTCTGTTGATTTGATGATGACGTAGTAGGCAGCAAGCAGCGCTGCCGGCAGCTCTTGGACCGATTTTTATCGACTGTAACTATCCAATACTATCAAATTGGTAAATTTCATGGGGATACTCCAATTTCTGCAAAAATGTTTGTTCTAGAACTATATGATATAGTAGTCCGATCCCGATGATTTTTATACATTATCTTACCCGGGTAATAAAAAGCCCCCAAATCAAAATGTAGCTCCTAAGATGGCTGAGCAAAACGCATACGCACCGACGGATGGACGGATGGACGGACGGACGGATAGACGGACATGGCTATATCGACTCAGCTTCTTATGCTGATCAAGAATATATATACTTTATGAGGTCGGAAACGTCTGCTTCTGTGCGTTACAAACATCTGACCAATTTTATATTGCCCTTTGCAAGGGTTATAAAAATGTCCCTATGTTAATTATACCATACACCCATAGGGTGAAATGGTATATTAAAGTCGCCAAAATGTATGTAACAGGCAGAAGGAAGCTTTTCCGACCCCATAAAGTATGTATATTCTTGATCAGGATCAACAGCCGAGTCGATCTAGCCATGTCCGTCTGTCCGTCCGCCCGTCCGTCCGTCCGTCTGTCCGTCCGTCCGTCTGTCCGTATGAACACCTAGATCTCGGAGACTATAAGAGATAGAGCCACCAAATTTGGTGTGTAGGTTCGTGTAGTATGTAGAGTGATCAAGTTTATTTCAAATTTTTGCCACGCCCCTTTCCGCCCACGCAATTCAAAAAAAACGTTTATCTCAAAAACTATTGCAGCTAGAGACACCGTATTTGGTATGTATATTTGCTTAGTAAATGCGCTCATTTTGTAATTATAAAGATTTTGCCACGCCCCTTTCCGCCCCCGAAATTTGAAAAAATTGATTATCTCCCGTAATTTTTAACCTTGTGGAATCAAATTTGGCACACTTGAATTTGATACTAATACCCAGCAAATACCAAATTTGATCAAAATCGGACAAACAATAGCCAAGTTATGCATATAAACGTTTATCCATAAGGCCGGAGTTGGCCGTTGGCGGGTGGTGGCGCTAGGGTTCTCATATGCATGAGTGAGCGAGATACTAAGATATGCTTGTAAAAAGCATGTGAACAGAATTTTTTTAAAATAGGCAAATGCATTTGTTATTACAAATTTGAAATATCTGTTTTGCTGGTGTATGGTATACCTAAGTCGGCGAGACGACTTACTTACTTCATTTTTTTGCAATTTTTAATTTTTTCCTTATTTAATAACTTTTTTGGATGAAATAAACTTTTATTTTGTTAAGCAAATTATCAAAATCTATTGATTGAGCTAGTTGTCGTGGGGTTTATACGTTCCTAGCATTAAAAATTTGCACTGGAAAAATCGGAGCATAGCTCCATTCAGGATCAGCACCAAGCAATGCACGATACCCCAAAATGAGCGCTACACAGGGATATTTCAAGACTGTCTCATTAAAGTTTTAGATACATCTTATACTTTTGGGAAAAAGGCCCAACAGTGTAGGTGCTTTTTTGTGAGCAAATTAATTGATAACGCTGGCGCGAGCTCCGGAACCAGTTGCCGGAACCAATGAACCAGTAAACTGAGCACTGCCAAGTTAATTAAAAATAATATAATTTAAAAAAAAAACGGAAAATGCATACCGCGCGCAGTGATACTCTTACAATTAGAACCGTGGGGCGCAGCCATATATCGGACGGCACGATCGCGTGGACAAATACAAATAAAACGGACAAACAATTAAAAATATGGTTAACTACAGCTAATTACGAGCTTATAGAGCGATAGAGGAATAACATTTCTGTTTGGTCAACGGGGTACAGATAGATTTAACCGACTTAACTGGTTCAATAGCTCAGGAGAGAGTGTTTCACCTATTAAAAGTTCGTGAATAAAGATATAACCATGCATTACTCTACGATTGATTAAAAAAAGAAGGTTGATTAAAAGAAGGCTACTGGAGTATGATGGCAAATTGACATTGCGATCCCAATTTAGACCGCGAAGAGCAAAAAGCAAAAATTGTTTTTAAACAGATTCAATTTTATTTTGGTGCGTTTCATATTGAGGTGACCATATGCAAGATCCGTACTCTAAGATGGGACGGATTAATGAAGTATACAGAATTTTGGTTGTGTACGGATCGTCAAACTCTTTTGACCAACGTTTCACAAGCCCAAAAACATTCATAGCTTTACTAACTGTAGCAGAAATATGAGGATTAAAAGTTAATTTTTAGTCCATAAGTTAATTTATTGGGCCATTAGATGCAACTTCAAAGCAATATAAGTATATTTTTGCTATGGTCGATGCCTTCACGAAATTTGTTTGGTTATATCCCACAAAAACAACAAGTTACGAGAAAGTGCTACGAAAGTTAAAATAGTGGAATAAATTTGGTAACGCTGTTCGAGGATCTGCATTTATAGCTAAAGATTTCAAGGAATATATCAAGAACGGCATCCACCATGTTTGGACAACAAAGGGCGTCTCAAGAGGCAATGGTCAGATCGAACGTGTAAACACATTTATCATTACGATTATTTCCAAGTATGTGCCAAATGTGCAAAGAGCTATTAACTCCCATGTCACTGTATCAACAAAGAGATCGCCATTTGAACTAATGCTGAGTGTTCAAATGAACAATGGGCCAGAGAATCTGATTCTGAAGTTGTTAGAAGAGGAAATTTGCGGCAAATTTGATGAAGAGAGACAGTCAATGAGAGCTTCTGCCAAACGGGAAATTACTAACGCTCAGGAAGCATACAAGAAACAAAATGGTTCAAAACGCAAGATTGATAATGTATATAAAGTTGGATATCTGGTAGCGATTCGACGTACACAGTTTGTTGCGGGTCATAAGCTTGGGAGTGAATAAGTTGGACCATACGAGGTTATAGCAGCTAAATGATGTGGAAAATACGATGCTAAGAAAGCAGCAGTGGATATCGAGGGGCCAATCCTCAGAGCTACTAGGTCAGATAATATGAAGTATTGACGGAACAAGCAGGATTCGGACGAGTTGTCATCGGGGTCGGTTGACTAATATCAGGATGGCCGAATGTAAGATGTGTGCTGGGTTGCTGGTCGTTTTTGTAGCGCTGGCTGGTTGAGAGTGTGGCGAGTCAGTTGGAGGGAGTCGAGAAGTCGTGTCGCCGTCGAAAAGTTACCAGCGAAAGAAGTCCAAAGTCGTCGGAACAGTTAAGTTGAAAAGTCAAGTCGTTATAAGTTCAACATTAAACGTTGTAATTAAATAACTATAATTTGTGAACTCCAACTCCAACTTTTTTAACTTGTCTGAAAAATAAGTTTTCTCGGGGTCTGAAAAATGGGCCTCCGTGGCGGCGATGATTTTCTCATTCGACTTAAATTTCCGCCCGGCGAGTGACTTTTTCAAGTTTGGAAACAAAAATAAGTCGCACGGGGCCAAATCTGGAGAATACGGTGGATGGCGCAGCACTTCGTAGCCCAATTTGACCATTTTGGCCATGGCGACGTCGGAGGTGTGAGCCGGAGCATTGTCATGGTGAAAGAGCACTTTTTCTTTAGCCAAATGGAGCCGTTTATTATCGGGGCACCTGGACGTGGCTCATCAAAAACCGAAGTGCGACCACGTTAAAACTCGTTGAACCAATTTTTGATAGTCCCCATCGAAGGAGAAGAGTCACCGTACAAAGCATCCAACCGCTGTTTGATTTTACTGCGCAATTTCCCTTCCAAAAACAAGAATCGAATCACCGACCGATATTGCTCGGAGTCAAAAACAAAACCACAAATGGACGGAATGGAGGCTATGTATATGCAAACATTGGTTAAGCAAAATAATAATTATTGAATAGAAATCAATCGTAAAACTGCAATCAAACCACACTGACGTGTTCGTCTCTTCATTAATAAATTAAACTGGAACCCACTAACTACTTTCTACACGAACTCTTCCGTGTTCTTTGCTCATCTTTTAACAACCTTTCCCACTATCTCTTCTCATCTTTTTGTCACTTCACTTCGCTTTTTACTTTTCAATAATCTACAACGAAACCGCTAAATTTATTTTGGACATGTATTGCTTCCAACTCTTCCCTGACCACATTCGCTGTGAATCGAGGCGTAGCTGGCACATCGTGGAAAAAAAAAAAACACCTTCACCGGGTCGCGGATGTTTTGTTGCGTGTACCTTACTTTGCTTCGATTAATTATCTGTTTTTTCAAAATTAGTCTAAATAATATGAATGATTTGGGCGTACATAAAATAACTTTTTACACTCATATTTCCACCACGGTCGCAAAAGCCATGATTGTTTTCGGTGTCATTAACAGATGGTCAAATTATATATTTAAGGTCCTATTTTAGAGTACGTATCTTGCTTCCTGATTTGTGTTTTTGTTATACAGCTGCACCCCTTTGTCGGTCGTGTGGGCTTTGTTCTATATAAATAAATAAATTATTGACGCCAAAAAAGTCATTCCACTAAGCCATCAATCCAGATTCTCGCATACTAAAACCGAGCTAGTTGAGCGCTTATGTTAGAAAAGTAGATATCGATCACTGCTTCTAAAACATTCAGTACCAAGGATTCTTATGTCTGGTTTATTGTATATTACATGGGCATGCCTTAAAAGATTTCTGGTTTGACATCTTTAAATATTTAACCCGTCGACGAATTTTCAGCCTTCTTTTTACCAGATATGTACCTACTGTACCACCCAAAGTAAAAAAAAATTTGGTGTTTTGCTGGGTATTAGTATCAAATTTAAGTGTGCCAAATTTGACTCCACAAGGTAAAAAGTAAAGGGGCGTGGCAAAATCTTTATACATACAAAATCTGCGCATTTACTAAGCAAATATACATACCAAATATGGTGTCTCTAGCTGCAATAGTTTTTGAGATAAACGTTTTTTTTGAATTGCGGGGGCGGAAAGGGGCGTGGCAAAAATTTGAAATAAACTCGATCACTCTACATACTACATGAGCCTACATACCAAATTTGGTGGCTCTATCTCTTATAGTCTCCGAAATCTAGGCGTTCATACGGACGCACAGACGGACGGACAGACGGACATGGCTAGATCGACGTGGCTGTTGATACTGATCAAGAATATATATACTTTATGGGGTCGGAAAAGCTTCCTTCTGCCTGTTACATACATTTGGGCGACTTTAATATATCACCCTATGGGTGTATGGTATAAAAAGAACCTACCTACATTTTTTTCAAAACCAAATCATGTGGGGCCTTTCACACCAACTTACACATTGGTTTTTCATTTCAATGATGCAGCCTATACTCTCCTAAGATGTGTTCGTTTGGTGATCGGCCGTGGAGAAGTCTACATATCAAAAACTTCTTGAAAAAGTGCAAAGGACATTTCTTTGCATAACAGCAGCCCACAGAACCGCATCTAGGCCTTGAAAATGCGGCCTGGAATCAAGGCATCTAGGCCAAACTTATGGCAAACAAGACAGCCTTTCAACAGAAATTCATTTAACAAAGAAGAATAATTTTTAAATACCATAATATGCTATCCAGAGGGCAAATATTGGAACTGGTGCCCTATCAAGAACGGTGTAAACTGCTTTAAGTGGTCAAACCAACTTCGGCGATACTACATTGGAAGCCTTTTACTGCCCCAACGCTTCTCAATCTCCGAAAGAGAATTCACCGTATTATACAACACACTCGTAGATCGCATCATTGAAGCGGGTGCCGCGAAACATATTCATTGGGGATCTTGTCTGGAAGATCTTAAAGGTAAATAGTTGTACAACACAAATATCAACCCACTTAATTAAGATAGATTGCGCCATGCTAGGAGGGACTACATACTGGCCAGCAGATCCACGCTGATTTAATTTTTGACAAACTATTAACCCCCTTTAAGTACTTTAATGGGCAGTGACTGTTTGGAAATCCAATCGGATGAGACCAGTTTTAAAGAACCATTTAAATACCTCGGGACATGACTTAACTACATTAAAAACGATCCTGGGACTTACAATCATCGGCACACAATACATTTCCAAACTAGAGCGTAAAAGATCCAAGATCATCATGATCCCTTTCTCAAAGGCCGGTTAGCCGTTATCGCTTTTAAAAATTGATGGAATATACATAAGTGATTCTTAAGACGACGCAGTCTCTGTATTAAATCTGATGTTTAAACGTCAACGTCAAAACATTTAGAACCAAAAACCAATTCAATTATATAAAAAACTAAAATATGAAAGTAAGTCGTCTCGACGACTTCAGTATACCATGCACAAGTCCGATTTTGCTCAACTTTGGCAATTTGCTTGATATTAGTATCAAATTTAAGTGTGTCAATTTTGATTGCACAAGGTAGGAAATTACGGGAGATAATCGAGCTTTTTCAAATTACGGGGCCGGATAGGGGCGTGTCAAAAATTTGAAATAAACTTCATCACTTTACATACTACTACGACTCGGCTGTTGATACTGATCAAGAATATATATATCTTAAGGGGTCAAAAAAGCTTCCATCTGCCTGTAACATACATTTTGGCGACTTTACTATACCATTTCACTCTATGGGTGTATGGTTTAATGACAATATCTACGAAGAATATTTCAGATCGAGATACGCTCAGCAAATCGGAAAATCTGGCGAGAGTTTCATTGGAGCCTGGAAGATGTTTCAGAAACGACCTGACTTCGCAAGCTCTGGTGAACAGTCAGCTTAGAACAGAGGGTAGCCCGTCGATAGCAAGCGGGTAAAGCCAGTCACGTGCAGCCATATGACTACAAGTACTTATGCCTAATCTCATTCATACTCAAAACGGTCGAAAAGTTGATCTGCACATTAAGGAGGATGTTATTTATCATCAAAATGGCAACCAACGCGCCTATACCAATGGAAGATCGGTAGAAACCGCTCTGCATATGGTAACTGCAGTACCAAATGCCATAGAGAAAGCGCTTCACCAAAAGGAATACGCGTTACAAGCATTCGTTGATAAAGACTGGCGCCTTTAACAACGTATCAACAAATCTAATCTTCATAGGTCTGAAAACCATTTCAGCTTATCAAACTTTTCTGTTTTCAATCTATACGTTTCTAAAATGCAGAAAGGAGCAGGCTGAATGGGTACCAAAGAGGCGCATGGTATAACTACCCCAAGGCGTAGTTTTATCCCCTTTGCAATGGAACATCGTGGTAATCGACCTGCTCAACAAGGATTACTGCCTATGCGGAAAATCTTATTAGGAAAATCTAAAATATAAGTCTCTGGTACATATAGAGTGCTATAGTTGTGGGCATCGAGGTTATTATAAAAGGGGCTGTCCAAAGGAAAAGTTAAAGGTAAATCGGCAATCACAACATCGATAGTACACTATTTTAGCTGAGGCACATGCAGGAAATCTATATGGTCTACTGTCCAAAGGAAAAGTTAAAGGTAAATCGGCAATCACAACATCGATAGTACACTATTTTAGCTGAGGCACATGCAGGAAATCTATATGCCTTCATGTGGTGTGGAGAGCAACGGCTTATTTATGTTGCACGGGAAAATCGGTCAATCCACGACACTAGCTAAGACTACTACAGATCACAAGCTGGAACGAAGTAGACTCGATAACGACATAGCAGTTTTACTGGATCATATGATTGGAAAATGGGTTACAATGCGGTCGACATTTACACAGACGGATTAAAAATAAAGGCAGGAGTGAGGGCAGAGGTGTTCTGCAAAGACCTTACTATTCAACTACCATAAAAGCTACATAATTACTGCAGCATATTCCAAGCAGAGGCCTTCGCGTTAGGGAAAGCAGTATAGTTGACGATACCGCTCTCCCCCAAGCAGCCAATCTCCTATCGAGTAAACTCGAACGCGCAGCTAGCAATGCGGCAAAAGAACGCATTGCCGTATGTGCAGCACGCGAAACAAATAGACTGGCAAATGCTAGGTCTGAAACGCCCAGATTGTAGGATGCTTACAGGCATACTCTTCGGACACTGCTTTACAGCAACTCATGCGAGTCACTACTAGACTTGGCCTTTGTCAGAAACACGCATATCCTGACAGATGTAAGCGCTTATTAGGTATTCTATCAATCCGGCAACAATACCAACCACATTAGATCTGTGTGGGACTCCGATTTGATATCCACCGTCTGCGGCTAATCGATTACAAGCGTCTTTGATATTTTTCTTTTAAAACTCGAAAAACAGTCTTCCGACCAATCAACTTCTTACAATTTATCTCCTATGAAGGGAAAAAACCAGAGGTTATCTAAAAAGTAAAATGTTCGCGAAAGAATTGCCTACAATCTTAGGCTGGAGCCATGCGACGCATGTAGCATTCGAATGTTTATATGACAGCTAAATAATAAAGTTATCCGATTTTGAACAAATTTGGCATAGCCATTAAATTCCGCCTAATATCTTAAGCTATATCGTAAGAAAACCTCTGGACAATATTTTCTAAACTAAAAAAAATTTAATATTCAGAAGGTAGGGAGGTAAAACTGTCCAGAATATACATTTGTGGCTCTGTTAGCGTGTGTATAGTGTATTTTAAGGGACGACGAAAATTTTTTCGGTGAATCGATAGATCGACATTTTTTTGAACCAATGGAAAAGTCATAAGATAATATAAAAATATAACATAATTTATGTAACCGTTTTGATAATAGACAACATTGGCACCACCTCACTAAAAAGCTAGACTTTTTTGTCCAAACGGTATTTATGGTACTAGTATATAAGCATAACAAAAAAGCAGTGAATTCAGTGAACCTTGATTTGATTGTTTAACTACCGAAAGATTTTACGCTATAGCCCCAGCCATTTTGCCAGTGGCATATTAAATTTAGTTTGTTCGATTTGTTTATTGATTTCCAGAAACAATACCAACATGTACAAATAATGTAAGTTACAAACCTTTCGATTTCCTTATCTGTATCATCATCCGAAGTGATGTGTTCGTTAAGATGAATCCATGAATCTTCTTTAAATTTCCTATAATTGACATCTAACTTTATATATTTTGAAAGGTCAATTTCATCGTTTAAGTCTTTCTTTTGAAGATATGTATAATTTTTGCAGTGCTTTGTACTAGTAAGTTTAGATAGACCCAAACGACTTTCACATGTGGATGACGTAGACATATTTGTTTTTGTGTGTGTGTCATTGATAATACTGTCCAAAGATGAAGAACTAGAGGTTCTCCTTAAAAGTTTTATTTTTGCGTCATAATTTTGTTGAGACCTTTTTTTAAAAAATCGGTTTGTTGATGTAAATGTTTGCGTCCCAATATTTTTACCATCGATTGATAAAATATTGCGAAGTTTCTGTATTTTACCAAGGATAAATAAGTTAAACGCATATTCCGATTTTATTGTGGTTCTCATACAATCATTAAACAATTCTCTGGCGAAAATAACAGTACGAGCTAAAAGTGTTTTTAGAGTGTTGTTATTTTTCGCAACATTTTTGTACAGACTTTCAAAATATTCTTCATTAAGATCAACTTCTAGTGGTTCTGAGCAGTTTTCTGGTACAGCTTGAGCGATCGTAGCCTCAGAGCTTTTCTGTGAGTCTTTAGCATTTTCAAGTCGGGATTCAAATTGAAGAATTTGTATTTTAGCAAGAGTGCTGTCAATAAAACAAGACACGCTTTTTGGTATGCATTGATAGCTAAAACCATTTAAAAAAATTTGATTTAATAACATCTCTCTGATGGTGTACAAATTCTGTTGAAAAGATCCCGTTTGCTGCGACGTGTAGTTATGGTCACTTAGTGCATTGGAAATTTTTCCCTCGTTTTTAAAGCACTTTATTTTCGCGTGACCTAATTCTCCTCCATTTTCATCTTTAGGCAATGAGTAGTTTATGAATTCCACAACATTATTATCAAAGTGGATTGAAGACTGCAATTCATCCTGTAACATGTCCACATCTACTGGTATTTCTAATAAATCTTTTTGTATGATTATTTCTGAATCGCGATGTTTGTCAATTTTAAGCACATTAACATCAGCATAATTTTGTAGATGACGAATCTGTTTATTGTTTAAAGTTTCCCAAATATGCTTTTTTTTTTCATCCATATCAATATTCTTTAATAATGCATTCGTAGTATTGAAATCCATAATTTATTTTCTAAAATTAAAAAAAAAAAATTTGTTACTGAAAATTAAATAATACTTTAATAAAAATTTGTTTAATCAGAACACTTTAATAACACTGATGTGAAAACCACTAAAATGGTTTTACCCTATTTCGGGTCATGCGAATCGAACTGCATCATTAGTTTTTTAAGTTATTACGATGGCTTCATAAAAAATTTTTTTGCAAAGGTTTTTTATCAAAGTTTCCTTTTCGAAAAAGGAAAGGAAAGAAAAATGTAAAAAAAAGTCGAATCTTGCCCAAGGGTTTGCAAGGGATTATAAAATTGGTCAGATGTTTGTAACGCACAAAAGGAGACGTTTCCGACCCCATAAAATATATATATTCTCAACATAAGAAGATAAGTCGATGCCCGTCTGTTACAGTGCGTATGCGTTTTACTCTGCATTTTAAAAGCTATAGGGCTGACATTTTTTTTCTGTGCTTTTTATTACTTTGGGCAGAGCAAGTATGAAAATCTTTAGGATTGGACCTTATAGTAGGATCATATAGTTTTATACCAAAACTAAGCAGTTCGAGTATCGCTATGAAATTTACTTATGTGATTGTATTGTGATAGTATATAAAACATCAGATCCTCAAATTTGAATCTGATCGGAAAAATACAACACAAGTTACAGTTAATATAAATGGGCTCTGCCCGCAGCGCTGCCTGCATACTACGTTATTGGTTGAAATGAACAGAGCAGCAGAGCACATACACACATACTACGTGAACTTTATTTGTTTATGTAATCATTATTATCAAATAATAACTGTATATTATTTATTTGACAACAATATTAGTCAAGGCTGTATCCTGGTTTGATATTTAAATCAATATACTTAGAAGTGAAGTTGATTAAACGTTTTATAAGTTTTCAAATCAGAATGTATTAAAAAGGTTAAGTAAAGAGAAAAAAATTTTAGCCCTCGCAATATTAAATACTGGTTACGCGTTTGAGAAGTACTTATATCCCATGAGCTTTAACTACTCAAGCCAAAAGGCTTGAGCGGTAAAAACCGCTATTCTATATATATCGGTGGACTCTTATAAAAATGTAAGCATGGATTTAAATCATAATTTTGACTTCAACATGTAGCGTTTGCCTTATATTGCTACGCGTGAGAAAATTGACGATCCCACGGAGTAGACGCAAAATATTTTCTGGAACTGCAGCATTTTATGAGGAGTACTGTAATGTACCAATGATTAGAGACGTAAATTTGTAATCAAGAAATATCTTGATACACTGCAATAACAATTTGCAGAATTGGTCAAAAAGGTTGCGTCTAAAAATGGGCTTCGGCATTCCAATGGTTTGGATAGATCATTATACGGAAAACTTTTACGCTTGCCAGAAAAACTCGCAAGACTAAAGAATAGTTCTATGGTCTATAACAGTGTTCAATATGCACATCTCTCTGGGAAAACACTCCAATTCCAAGATGTCAAAGCCCAACATTTGTCACCGAACTTAAAGAGCTACTCTCAATGTATGCGCCAAATCAATAAACCTCGCCATCATGTTGAGACATCCTAAACTGATTTAAATACCATAGGAAGCCAACTAAACGCTCTATTACATCACCGATTTTACTTTCGCCTACACCATCTTCTTGTCCTCTTTATGCTCTTCTTTTCAGATTGAAGTACCCATTACAAGCCCTGGTGTACCTCAATCTATCCCTCACGGGAACTCTGATCAATTACAGGATCATGCTGGCTCTCAATCACTTGCGGATCCCAATGCTCCTCAGCCTCCACTAACTGTAGTGCCTCATCGTAAACAATTATTTATTTCTAGGCTTGCTCCAGATACTTCTGAGTCGCTTGTGACAGCTTACATTGGTAATATATGCCCTGCTAAAGTTTTAATTCAAAAGTTTAAGTTTTCTAGGCCTCGCGAAATCTCCTTGTTTAAAATTACAGTTCCACATTAGTATTTCTCAGCAATGGTTGACCCTAATTTTTGGCCAGAGGGCCTAGTTGTACACGAGTTTGCGCCCAATAAGCGCTCTTGTCCGTTGCCTGTACACCTTCCTAATTTATTTTATGCTTCAAAAAACTAATAACGTCTAGTCTTTGCATTTATTATCAAAATGTAAGAGGACTTCTTACTAAGCTCTCGAAACTGTTCTGTGATAGCCAAACCTTTTCGGCTGACATATTAGCTTTCTCTGAAACTTGGCTCAACTCCTCTGTTTTGGATAATGAAATTCTTTCTAATAACTTTATTTTTTATAGGCTTAATCGTGTTGGTCGTCATTGCTGTCAAATCGAATCTGTGTTCAAGTGTTGTGCCGATTGATCTCCCATTAGGTGTTGAGTTTATTTGCGTCGAAGTTACATGTTCTAACTTTAGCTTATATATTTCTTGTTATTATATTACTCCAGCTTCTGATATCATGATCTACATGCACCATGCTGATGCTTTGCGTACTATTTTTAGTCGTCTTAAAGATCGTGATTTTCTTATAGTTTTAGGTGATTTTAACTTGCCTAATATTTCTTGGCTGGTTAATGATAATCTATCTTTCTTAATTTCTTCATCTCAACATGATTTTCTTGATAGCCTACTTGAATGTCCGCTATATCAGTTGAATTCTTTTCTTAACTCTTCTAAAAGAATCCTTGATCTTGTTTTTGTCTCGGATCCCACTGTTAGTGCTTTATCACAAACACAGCCCCTAGTGAAGCCTGAAGATCCTTATCACCCTACCATTGAAGTTACTATTTCTTACAATTCCGTTACTAATTCATTTAATAACATCTCAATTTCTCTTCGTTGATGTTTTCGTAAAACAAATTTCAATATTCTTAACAACCTTATTTCCTCTTTTGATTGGTCATTTCTATTTGAGTGCTGCGATGTAGATTGTGCAGTGAATTTTTTCTACTTTGCTCTTAATTCTGTAATTGATAAATGCGTTCCTTATGTGAATGTCTCTACCGTCTCCAATGCGCCGGTTTGGTTTACACGTAGGCTGTCTTATCTTGGTAACATTAAATCGAGATATTTTAAAAGGTTTAAAAAAACTGGTTCGCGACTTGACTATGCAAATTATTGTGCAGCCAAATCTCAGTTTTGTCTTTTAAATACTCAATGCTACAATAATTATATCGTTCGCTGTTTGGTTGAATTCTATAAGAACCCCAGAAGATTTTACAACTTTGTTCATTCTAAAGGCGCTCTAATTTACTACCTTCCACCTTCAAACTTAATGTCCAGACTGCTAGTAATGATTCAGATATTACAGATCTGTTTGTTAAATTCTTTCAGTCGACTTATTCTACTACTGCTTCGGATCCCACACTCTATGACTTCTCAATCCCACATTTAAATTGTACGTTTTTTCTTAGTATTACTGAAGACTGTGTTATCTCTAGCTTGTCATCTATGACGTCTTCCTTCATACCCGGGCCTGATAATATACCTAGTTGCATCCTTAAAATGTGTTCGATTTCCCTATCTAAGCCTTTATCTCGGTTATTCTTTATATCGAGTGAGACTTGTAGCTTTCCTGATATTTGGAAGGAGTCTTTTATTATTCCGCTTTTTAAAAAGGGTAGCAAATCGGATATTTCTAACTACCGTGGCATTGCCAAACTTTCGGCAATACCTAAGCTGTTTGAGAAAATTATTACGTCTTCCCTTCAACACCTATTCAGATCCGCTATTTCTCCTTGTCACCATGGCTTCATGAAAGCTCGTTCGTCGATTACCAACCTTTTCGAATTGACTACCCTCGTACACCATGGCTTGCGTAAAAAATGTCAAATCAATGTTATTTATACCGTCTTGGCTAAGACAAAAAGTATGACTCTGTTGACCCTCTCTATTTGTCCGTTTCCTCTTGCAACTCCTGCAGTTGTTTCGACGTGTTCGATCTTATGGTTCGTACAAAATTCCTTAAAATGATTAGACGTAAATGCTGCACCTCTATCGCTGATGATACGATGCGGATTTTAAAAAATTGTGACCAATTCAGTCAAGTGTTTAACAACAACATCTGTCAATTTTGTAACAAAAATCCCCTTTTTTTAGCGTAGCGTTTAAAATAGACGGAATAACGGAAAAGTGTAAATGAGGAATTAAAGATTATTGAAAATACATTTATTTGAGATCAAAACAAAAACAGCAATAATAACGGTACTTTTGTTTTCTTCAAAAATGTTGTTTTTGATCTGGTGCATAACTATAAGCGCACATAGAAAAATTTAGAATTAAGTCTTATTCTTATTACTAACTAATTAGATATATTTTTTGTTTTGTTTTGATAATGAGTATACTCTCCATTATTTTGGATTAGTTCGAACAAGCGATTGAGCATACTGGAAATTGAATTTTCAAGTGTGTTTGTTGCAGTTAGTTCCCAAGCCGTTATAACGGCGGCCTTTAGCTCCCGTACTGTATTTAGAGAACCCATCTGCGACTGCGAATATTTACTTGTAATTCTTCGAAGTTGGATTGCATAATTACGAATGAATTTTCTATAGTAGCATGTTAGTCCTAAAAATGCCTGAACATCTTTGATATTTTTCGGCAATTGGAAATTTTTGACTGCCTTGACTTTCTCTTTACCCGGACATACTACTCCATCTTCTATTTCGTGGCCCAGAAAATTTATTCTTCTTTTTAGAAAATGGCATTTCAACCATTTGATCTGTGAACCATATTGTCGTGCTTCTTCTAAAACAGTCTTAACATTATCCAAACATTTTTCTGCTGTATGTAGTAAATGAATCTTACAAAAACTGCTGGGGAAAACCCAAAAGCTGCTTTATTAAATTCAAAAAGCCCTTGCTCTGTCGACTTTCTTCTTCTATGTCAACGTGGAAAAATCCGTTCTTAAGATCCATGACTGTAAAGTATTTCGCCTGTTGCCTTTTCTCTAACACCTCTTCAATGATTGGAACTGGAAATCTATCTTTGAATACGAGCGTGTTTAATTTTCGATAATCTATGTATAGTCTGTGCCATCCATCTTTCTTTTTTGCTAGCACTACTCTGCTTGCCACGTCTGAGTTGGACTGACGAACGATTCCTTGATTTAGCCATCTTCTACTTGATCTTTTAGAATTGTCTGTTCGTTTGCTGATAGACGACTTGGACTTTCTCTAAATCCGATATTATTACAATTTGGCAGTATACTTAACTTTATCGGGCAACTAATAGTACTTCGGCTTATAGTCCTTAATTAATGCAGCGACTGTATCAGCATATTTTGGTTCATCAATTTCATTTACCGTGCTTACCACATTTAGAACGTGCAATTGGTTTTTCTCAACAGCGTTAGGCTAAATGTACATCCGTTGGGATCATCACCGTAAACTTTTTAACGAAGTCGTATCCAATAAGTACAGCAGCTTGTAATTTGGAGCTAGGGACGATTAGTATTGAGTGTTCTGTACTCAATCCATCTACATTGTCTGTAGTAGTAGCCTCGCCTATAACATCTGTAACAACATTTCCAAGACCAAACAATTTTTCGACGTGACTTTGCATCTGACGATCCACAAAAAGATCCTCGTATTTGTATCGTCTCATGATAGTAACGTCTGCGCCGGTATCCACCAAACAAATAACTTTTTTGCCATCAATCGAAAATTCCTTTAATCGGCTGTCTTCATCGGACTTCCGTACTATATTTACTTGATGCTTCCTTATCAGCACAATCCTTTGATAAATGGCCTATACCGTTACACTTAAAGCATTTAGTACCCACATTGCAATCAGATTTTTTATGATCTGTGGCTCCACAGTTGAAGCAATGCAACTGTTTACCTTTATAGTTTGAATCAGCTTGACCAACTGGTTTCGTACGGACAATCTGGCGACGCACAGTGGGGCCTTCTGGCATTTAGCATTGCAAAAATCATAGCGTCTAAACCAATAAAGCGATTTCAAAAATTAAAAAGCATACGATAAAGAATACCTTAAGCTTCAAAATGAATGTTTGTCAAAAGTGCTGGGTGTTCGTGGTGCTGTAATATTCAAGGTCAAAGTCAGAAAATATTTCCAAGCATGCTTTCCTTTAAAAATGGATCGAAACCCGGTTTTTTTCAATCACAAATGGAATTTTTCATTGTTTTAGACGACTATGTAACATTTTTCAATGTTTTAATTTGATTTTTTAACATAATTACAAAAAGAAATAAAACATTTTTTTTTTTTAATTTTTTTTTAGGTTATTTTTGAAAATTTGCTATTGATGGCTGATTTTCTTCAAAATAATTTTCAATATTTACATCAATATCTAATAAATTCAACATTTCGGGACTATAGTTGCTATTTTCCAAAAACTTTCGTGATCGCACGTGTCTCAGTGATGCAATAAGTGGTTCCGAAGAGTCTGCTAGCATGTTAAAAAGGTCTTTATTTTGTCTAAGACGAGAAGTTTTTAATGTATTAGTGTATCTGAACCTTTTGTAGTCCTTGTTTTTACATTCCTCTGCTTCTTCGGATAGCTCTCCAATTGGTAAACACTGATATTCTATTAAATCCTTTCCGTGACTCAAAATCCTATGTACCGTTGGGGTAAGTTTTTTTTGCGGATACAATTCAGTCAAAAGTTGAGCAGTCTTTGAAGAATATTCGCAAATTTTTCACCATTTACCATTTCCTTGCAATTTATAACATTCAAGATAACAGCCAACCTTTTAATGATCTCTTGACTAACACCTGTTATAAAAGATGTCACTTCATCATTTTCAAAAAATCTCCTTGAAGTATTTCCATCATTCGTGTTTCCGTATCCGTACTTTGGGCAGTCAACTTTCAGTCCCAGCTTCCGAGAGAATTCAGCTTGTATAATCTCCTTCCTGCTCTGAATATCCTCACGAGATATTTTATCCGTTTTTGTTTCTCCTGGCCGAGGAAGTGTGTAAGCTAGCTTCAGAATAAAATTTATCATTGTAGAAAGGCATATATGTAAACAGGTAGTATTTGCAAAACAGCATTACGCAATGTTATCATTTAAATACAAAGAAGCTACAGGCCAAGACGCATGCGCTCTTCTTCTTCCTTATACCTGCAGCGCATTTTTTAGGCGAGGTTGCCTTAGTTTTATGGCTTACGCATCGCTGTCGCAGGTCTCCGCATATTGGGACTATATACATCTGATAGGTAAATATTTCACCTACCTAGTGTATGTAGTCCGGTATTGATACTCGTTGAGTCTTGCTAGTTTTATTCCATCAAAGTTCAAAAAATGCCAATATTTAGTACATTTTTTAAACGCTTCTAGTTCAATAACTATTTAAGTAATTATTAAAATTTATGAAACATGCTATTAATAAAGAACATACTTTTCACATAAAACCAAAAAATCCAAGATCGATTGTTGAAATCGCCCAATATTCAGTTTTAAAGTTGCGATTTTTTTTAAAAAATTATAATTTTTTCCTTTTTACTAAAAATGTCTCAACTTTGGGCGCCTCTAGCACCAATGAATCTCAACCGATTTCGTAATCTCTGAAGTATTTCCTATCTATTGCATATATCATTTTTGCCAAACGCGATCATGAAAAAACGTATTTTTGCAACCCTATCCGAGCAGAGTAGTAGTTGAACTGTATAATGGGTATTGCAAATCCTCCCGTACCTCTAGACAGACAACGATATATGTAATAATCGATTCGGTTTCACCAAGAGCAGCAATTTTATCAAAATTCTTTAGTACTGTCCAATTGGAATTGATGTCCCATCGAAGTCCGGTACCACCAATTTATCGTTATGTTGCGAACCGGTGTCTTCAAATTTAACTGCCAACGTTTTGATCAGCGCCTCCAACTCGCTGCTGTGCACACTCGTGTGCATAGTTTTACCGCTTCCATCCTCACTCCTCGTCTCTTCGGCGCCAGTCTGCCGCGATTCGCCTGAGTCGTTTTTGGAAGCACATGGGTATACTATATCTGTCTCTCTTGCGCTTACCACTTTTAAATCGGTTTGCTCCGTTATTTCACCATTCGACGTAAATGTGCTGTTTAAATAGTCTATCTGAACTTGGTAATTAGACTCTTTTGATTTTTGGAACCTTTTTTCTTTCCAGAACGCCACATTTTTATCAACTTTATTCTGTCTTTTCTTTTCACTTTTTCACGTTTTTTCAACTTGTAATACTGATCTTTTGTCTCTTTTTTGTATTTTTGAGTATGTTGAGCCCCCATGTAAGAATTATTGTGCGTGTACAATAATTGTTGTTTATTAAAGTTAATAATAGTTAGATAGAAAAATAGTCGGTTGAACAATGTAGTATTAAAAGAACTCTGACATAACAACTTTAGGTGACTTTACGACTTGAACAACTTTAAATACAACTCAAGCAACTTTTGGTACACCTTCTGCTTATACGTCTGATCTCTATCGTTCCTTCTTTCGTTTTTTTTTTTCTACTACTGGTGATGCCACATTGTCGCACGGCTGCCATCTCTCAACACATATGTACCCATATGACACTACATATATACTTCATATTATCAGAGATAACCAAATTTAATATACCCTTTTTACAAGGGTATAAAAATTGATCGCTGCTTTGTTTTCTCTATGCGCTCGTTTTTATCATTTGAATTTGATGATTTTGCGCAGTGTAACATAAGCACATAAACATCTACCATTATTTAGCGCTCTCTTTGTACCGAATCCTCGTTTCGTTGGCCTGCATTGCACACATATATAAGAAGATGTTTGATCTTCCGTTTTATTTTCGTCGTTGTGTAGTTTTTGCTTGCACTTCGTTCGCGCGCTAACAGCTGCTAACACGCTATCCTAGAAACCAACAAACTGATAAGGTATGGTGTCGTGTCGTTTGATCAAATAACCTATATTTATGTTAATTTGGTAAAGTGTACACATTTTGCCCAAATTGGTAGTGTACATATACTGAATAAAACTGTTTTTCTCAAAGACTAACAGAAATAAAGCCTCCAAATTTGGTGCAAAGACTTGCTTACTACCAAAAATGAATTAAGAATATCAAAAAGCTAATTTCGGCTATGCCGAAGTTTATACACCCTTGCAGTCCTTGGCAAAATTATGTTTAGATTTTAAATTTACTTTCCCTGCAACTCAATTTATTTACTCTTTTTACTACAATTTTTATACCATACACCCATAGGGTGAAATGGTATATTAAAGTCGCCAAAATGTATGTAACAAGCAGAAGGAAGCTGTCGACCCCATAAAGTATATATATTCTTTATCAGTATCAACAGCCGAGTCGATATAGCCATGTCCGTCTGTCCGCCTGTCCGTCCGGCTGTCCGTATGAAAGCGTAGATCTCGGAGGCTATAAAAGATAGAGCCACCAAATTTGGAATGTAGGCACGTGTAGTATGTAGTGATCATGTTTATTTCAAATTTTTGCCACGCCCCTTTCCGCCCCCGCAATTTAAAAAAAAACCTTTATCTTAAAAACTATTGTAGCTAGAGACACTATATTTGGTATGTATATTTCCTTAGTAAATGCGCACATTTTGTATCTACAAAGATTTTGCCACACCCCTTTCCGCCCCACAATTTAAAAAAAAAAACCTTTATCTCAAAAACTGTTCTAGCTAGAGACACCATATTTGGTATGTATATTTCCTTAGTAAATGCGCACATTTTGTATGTACAAAGATTTTGCCACGCCCCTTTCCGCTTTCCTCCCGAGGATTTTCATACTTATATAAGTATCTCAAATACCAAGTTTCATCCCAATAGCTCTTAACACTAGATTTACCAAGAAATTTTTGTACCTATTTATACCAAAGCCAGTCAATTTGACTGGTTAAGAAAAGTCCTATTATTTTATATTACAATTAGTAATCCTTTAAAAGATTTAATGAGAAATAAAAAAATATAAATAAAAAAAATAAAAATGCATCAATTGTGTTAGAAACTTTTTTTCTACACATTTTCCGCAAACATATTTCTTGCAGACGCCACAAATCGTAGTTTCTCTTGTTGTTGTTACAATGCCCTATTTGGCACCATTTACGCACAGGCCGGGGATTCTGCGTTACTGGACGGTGATTTTCATTTGCCTTTCTTCGGCTTGATAACTGATATTCATATTCATATTGATACTGATATTGATATATTGATACTGATATTGATATATGATATCATAAATATATATAAATATATATATATATATATAAACATATATATATAATCATAAACCCAGTCAAAATGACTGGTTACGGTATAAGTGCCAAAAACAAAAAATATCTCTTTTCCTATAAACACAAAATGAAATTAACTTATCAAATTATCTGTATTTAGTGGTTATTTAAAAAGTCATAACATAATATCGAAAAAAAATAAAAACACTTAATCGATATTTATGAAATAAAAAGTAAAACCAGTCATTTTGACTGGTGTGGTAGATCTAGTGTTAAGATGGCCGAGTAAAGGTCATACGCACCAGCGGACGGTCACACGGAGAGACGGACATGGCGATATGATGATTTTCAAGAAATGCCATTATACATATCGTTTGACAACATCAAGTCGAGTATCAAGACCTCTGAAATGCTTAGAGGTACTTCATCGTTTTGGTTTCTTACGGAAATATTTCTTCATTCAGTTAATGTGCCCCCACCATAAGTGAAATATATTCATCGGTAATCCTGCTCCATTATGTAATCAAATTTAGATTTTTTGTAAAATACCGATTAATAGCGATTGTACTAGAACAGTTGCTCTAGAAGCTCAGTGGCGTAGTTCACAGATGTTTTGCTGAAATCGGTGAAACATTGATTTAACCCCCGCTAGTAGTCAGTTATTTCTGAATTTCTTACTAGCTTAAGGCGAAGTAGTTATAGCTAGTACAAGATTGGCTGTAATTTACAATCACATCATAAATAAATAAATAAATATTTTAAAAAATACAAATGAAGTAAGTCGTTCCGCCAACTTCGAAATACCATGCACCAAGTAAAAAAATATTTAAAATTTGAAAAACCGGATGTAGGTCCATTAAATTTTTGTATAACGAAGCTTTTGCCTTTATTGGACAGAAATTATTAGACAGTTGGAAAATTTATTTCAATTTTGTTTCTTTCTGTTAGTGTTTTTCCATTCTTTTTTTATTTACATTTTCGTTGTGAATGAAACAATTTTTCCAGTGAATAATCGAACCGCCTGAAATAGAAATGTTGCTTTCGGATGGATGAATAGCTTCTGCTCTCTGACGTGACGGTTATGTTTTTTTATAGCTTCTGAGTTTTTATCAATATTTATTGTTTTCTCTCAATTTTTAATTGTGCTTAGTTTGTTTGGCCTTTCGCTGGTGTGGTGTGCTTGACACCCTTGTGTTTTATTTGCATAATTTGCCAAATTAATCAGTTTTGTTTCGTTATGAGTGTTTGGTGCATTTTATTTTTTTTTGTTTTTTGTTTTTCTCATACCATCAGTGCTAGTCTTTTTGTGTTCTCTCTTCAGCTTCTCTCCCGCGTAATCACTTTTGTAACTGTTCTTGCATTCTTTCTTGTGCTGTGCACTCTAGCTGTCTGTTTGTTTTATTTGTAATTATTGAATTTTTATCGATAATTATCTTGGTGTTGTGTATTTAAATTTTCTATATAATTTTGCCTTGTTTTTCTTTTGGCTTTTCAATGGCTTGTTGTCTACCTACTTGCAAGCATTTTGATAGTTTTGATGATCAGTATAGAGCAATCTTGCCAATCTTATTCATTTAATATGTGCTGGTTTGTCTGTGTCTAAGCCATCTTGTGCCAGTAAGCAGCTAGATTTTAGGGGTATGTACAGGAAACTTCGTTTAAAGTTTCTTTCTTCAAACCAACTTGCTAAACAGCTCTCTAACGAGTGTGACTCTAGCGTACATTTATTGTAGCAATTCAAGTTCGTACAAACCCTGGAACTCTGATCAATTACAGCATCATGCTGGCTCTCAATCACTCGTGGATTCCAATGCTCCTCCGTCTCCACTAACTGTAGTGCCTCATACCAAGCAATAATTCATCTCTAGGCTTGCTCCAGATACTTCTGAGTAGTCTGTGGCAGCTTACATACATTGGTAATATATGCCCTGCTAAGATTTTAATTCAAAAGTTTAAGTTTTCTAGGCCTCACGAAATTTCCTCTTTTAAAATTACAGTACCAAATGAGTACTTCTCAGCTATGATAGACTGTATTATTTGGTCAGAGGGCTTAGTTGTACACGAATTTGCCCCAATAAGCGCTCCCGACCGTTGCCTATACACCTTTATAATTTATCTTCTGCTTCAAAAAAAAAAAAAAAATAATGTCAAGTCTTTGCATTCATTATTAAAATGTAAGAGGACTTCTCATCAAGCTCTCGGAACTGTTCTATGAAAGCCAAACCTTCTCGGCTGATTATTAGCTTTTTTTTTTGAAACTTGGCTCAACTCCTCAAAGTTATTAGAAAGAATTTCGTTATCCAAAGCAGAGAAATTCTTTCTAATAACTTTATTTCTTCAGCATCACGAACACCCAGCATTTTTTACAAATATTGATTTTGAAGCTTAAGGTATACTTTATCATATGCTTTTTACATTTTTAAAACTGCTTTATTGGCTTAGAAAAATGCCCCACTCCACCTTCAGACTTAATGACCAGATTCTTTCAGTTGACTACTGCTTCGGATCCCACATCACATCCCTTTCTCAATCCCACATTTAAATTGTAAGTTTTTTCCTAGTATTACTGAAAACTGTTTTATCTCTAGTTTATCATCTATGACATCTTTCTTCGTACCCGGGCCTGAGAATATACATACCTAGTTGCATCGTTAAAGTGTTTTCGATTTCCCTATCCAAAACTTTATCTCTGTTATTCTTTATATCGAGTGAGACTTGTAGCTTTCCTGATATTTGGAAGAAGTCTTTTATTATTCCGCTTTTAAAATAGCGCAACAAATCGGATATTTCTAACTACCGTGCCAAACTACACATATGCTGCTACATTGCCAAATTTTCTGTAATACCTAAGCTGTTTGAGAAAATTATTACGTCTTCCCTTCAACACCTATCCAGATCCACTATTTCTCCTTGCCAGCATGGCTTTTTGAAAGGTCGTTCGTCGCATACCAATCTTTTAGAATTGATGGTGTACACACCATGGCTTCCGTAAAAAGTGTCAAACTGATGTTATTTATACCGTCTTTAGTAAGGCTTTCGATACGGTTGATCATTCTATGCTTCTTACGAATCTTAACATTAACATTATCTAAAACTGTTCGAGTTACCTCAGGTGTCCACCAAGTCAGTCATCTGGGCCCACTGTTATTTACAGTCAATTTCGCTCGGAGCTTGCCATGATGTTAAGAGAGTCAAGCGTCAGTAGCAGAAGTCATCAGTTGTCGGTCGGAATCACATTACTTATTGAGGTACTCTACAATTAATTAAAAAAGGAAGATTGATTAAAAGAAGTCTACTGGAGTATGATGGCAAATTGACATTGCGATCCCAATTTAGACCGCAAAGAGTAAAAAGCAGAAATTGTTTTTGAAAAGATTCCATTTTATTTTGGTGCGTCTCATATGAAAGATTCGTACTTTAAGATAGGACGGATTAATACAGTATGCAAAATTTTGTTTGTGTACGAATGGACAAACTCTTTTGACCATCGTTTCACAAACCCAAGAACATTCATAGCTTTACTAACTGTAGCAGAAATATGAGGATTTAAAGAATTTTTGGTTCATAAGAACACCTAAGTCATTGATAATATGTAATTGCTCTAAGGCAGTGTCGTTAAGATAATAAGTTGCTAACTATAGAGTGCATCTATAAAAAAAATAAATTTACTTTAAGAGCCGTTGAGGTTTAATAGGATGCTTTCACACCAATGGGATTGAAGGCAAGACGATATGTCTCTAAAGTTGAGGTAAAGGTTAACAATATATAGAATGTGTTACTACCAATGGAAAATCATTTATAAAAAAGAGTGAATAGCAATGGACCCAGATGACTACCCTGAGGTACTCCAGAGGTCACTTGGATGGTCTTAGGAAATGAAAACTTAAAGAGGACCTTTTGTGTACGCTCAGAAAGATATTGAAGAATCCAATTAAGCAAAAGGCCGGAGGTGCCAAGTGCGTTCAACTTATATAAAAGCAGAGTATGATCTGTCGATCTTTGTTTCAACTCGTGTTGGAAAATAACAAAACTGCTGCAATTGAGATGTTATTATTGTGGCTTCGAGGCTATGAGGCTTCGGACTTTTCCCCTATTTATGAAGAGGAATTATATATGATTACTTCCAGATAGACGGAAGAGCGGAAGATTTTTCAAACAGTGTTAACAACTTAGGTATTGACTTACATAGAGCCTCTGCAAAAAACCTCAATACGCACCTGGTTTGACGGAACTGGACACGCTAAGGAGCGAACTTTCATCAAAGACACAGTTTAAAATGTAATTAGATGATTTCAAGTAATGGTGGTAGGTTAAGGAGGATTCCTTTGATAAATCGTAGAGGCATAAGTTGTTTTGAAAAAACATATCGGCAATAGCGGGATCAGTGTTAGTTTTATTGTTTTTGAAAGACAAGTAAGGCGGGTGCACTAATGTCTTACGTTTTGCGTTGACAAAGAGATTAGGATCGCGAGAAAATCTTAGTTTACATCGCTGAAGATAATCCATATAGCATTGTGAATTCACCACCAAAAAATTTGATCGAGCAACTATATAATGGGAAAAATCCGATGGTCTTTCAGACCATCCTTGGGTCACACGCGGGACACAAACATCATAAAACGACTCAAGAGTACAGATATGAGCAGTTAACAAAAGTTTTTAAAGTTTAGTAAAGTTAGTCTTGAGAAAACATCGGGTTAGATGCATCAACATAACCCCAAGAGGAGAGTGAATGGTTCCATCGAGAGTTGGATGGAAGTTGTCTTCAGAGATAACTAAGGGATCAGTGCTGGAAACAGTTGGAACAATCCAACACAAATACAAGATCTATTGATCTGTCACGACTATTCCGGACAGGATTTTTTTGAGTTAGGGACAACTCAAGCAGACTATCGGTGAAACAATGTGACGAGGAGAGCAACAGTAATAAAGAATCATATGAAAGAGTCCAGGCTATCTCAGGTAAATAAAAATCTCCCAGATATGAGGAAACAAGTTGAATAGCTTTCAAATGATGAATGTATACTACCAAGTCGGACGGTGGCGGAATATACAAACAAGTAATATAGGCAAAAAAAGAATTTAGAGAAATTTTAACACAAACAAATATTTTGAGGTGAAAACTGAACCATCGGCAATATCAGGCTTCAGCCCAGTTTCAGTAAAGGCAAGAACATGAAAGTTAAAAGCTAACATAGAGTCTAGACAGTTTGGACTTTAGTCCCCGTATGTTTTGATAGGTCAGAGTTAGGAAGGAAATTAGTTTTTTGACTCGCCAACAGGTGCAGACGTCCCGGAAGGAACGTTATTGGCAGAGGTAGAGACATTAGACGATTCTTCTTCTTTTTTTTTTTTTGTATACTCTTTAATAATAAGGTGTTCCGGTCAAAAAGCTTTATGACATATTTATCCAAAAAGATCTATGGATCATTACCACCGCAATATTTTGGGCTTGAACTTTGCGCTGGTTGTAGGCTATGACTCCATCAGAAGCAGTATTCGAATCAAGCCTTGAAACAAAAAGTTAGCTTTTTGGGTGGAACTACAACAAGGGAACTTTAAGTGTCGGGCACCACAGTAGGAGCAGCAGCAGATGCTGTGCATTTGGTAAAATCGGGTAATGATAATGATCGGAAGCCGGAACTGGTAAATAACGAGGTGCCTACGGACTGAGGGACGCATCCTGAAACCTGACCCTCTTTCTCGTCGGAGACTCAATCAAAAGTTCAGAACTTCTGAATTGAACCTCCATCGCCAAAAGCTCTTCTTGGAGCTTTTGAATGCCAGCTGACATGGTTTTAAATGCATCCCCAGTCCGTTTCATAAAACTTCGCATCTCGAGCTCCAAGCCACGTCACGAATCACAGCGCAATTTAAGGCCGCCACCCTGTGCAATACAATCCCGCACCTTGACTTTAAAAAAAGTGCAATACATTGTCATACAGCAAACAGTAAAGAAAGTCTTGCTCTTGCTGGGATTATTGCAATTATACTTGCAGCAGACATTATTTAATACAATTGTTTAATCAAAATCTAAATATGTATAGATCAATATTTAAATAACAAAAGCTAACTGCAATATGCAAACGAAAAAGAATAGAAATAAACAAAAATCAAAACACACAAAAGCCCAAAACTTGTCACGAACGCGAGGTTCACCACAGCACGCGATCAAAAGAGATGACAAAAAAATAGAGAGCAATAACACCAGACAAAGTTAAAATCAGAGGGCCGGGGCTATCTTTGACCGCGTCAATTCATTGTCACACAGTCAACAGTAAAGAAAGTCTTCACTGGTCTTGCTGGAATTATTGCAATTATACTTGCAGCAGACATATTTTAATACAATTGTTTCATTAAAATCTAAATAGATATAGATCAATATTTAAATAACAAAAGCTAACTGCAATATGCAAACGAAAAAGAATAAAAAAAAAAAACAACAAATTTGTTAAAATGAACACACAAAACCCAAAACTTGTCACAAACGCGAGGTTCACCAACGCACGCGATCAAAAGAGATGGCAAAAGAATAGAGAGCAATAACACCACAGATAACTTTGACCGCGCCGAAGTTTGTATACCCTTGCAACTTTGTTGGTAACTCTTTCCTTACTCTTAGCCGTCAAAGTGTAAAAACGTATTATCCAAAAAGTGTAATGTCTGCGAAAGAACCGCCTACAATCTTAGCATAGGAAATAACGAAGTTATTGATCAAAGTCACTGTTTTCCACCGATCGTTCCTATGGGAGCTATATGATATAGTCACACGATCTTCATCAAATTCGGCACAGTCATTAACACATATATTAAACTAACAAAAGTTTAATTTCGTTCCTGTAATAGACTGATCAATGCTAAATTTCACGACAATAGCTTAGAAAATGACGAAGTTATTGTGAACTGTTCTGTCACTGTTAACTGTTTGTTGTTTGCATGGGAGCTATATGATATAGTGGCCCGATCCGGCTGATATACAAACTGTGCAGTATATACAAGCCTGCATGAACAATTTCAGCTCTGTATCTCTAAAGGTCTAGGAGGAGTTCTGACATAAATTAATATAGTTTTTTTGCAAGGGTATAAAAATCAAAAACTATGCAGCGCAAAGTGATTCTATTTCTGTTTCGAAAAAGTTATTGACATTGATAAAAAACAACGAAGGTTTTTTGAAAAGCCACTGTTCGTGACTTTCAGGTCGTGACAAAGCTTTTTATACCCTTGCAGACGGTATTATAAAATTGGTCAGATGTTTGTAACGCACAGAAGCAGACGTGTCCGACCCCAGCATGATCAGCATTGAGAAGCTGATCAGCATGAGAAGCTGAGTCGATATAGCCATGTCCGTCCGTTTGTGCAAATCAACTTCACGCTGGCATCAAAAGAGCTATCGGAATAAAATTTGATATTTGAGCTACTTTTAGCACGGAGCAGATAAAGTATGAAAATTGTCAGGATCGAACCACTAAAATATATAGCTCTAGAACACACATTTTTCAAAAATTGCATTATCCCCATGATATTATACATACTAATATAATAGATTTGAAAATAAAAAATTTCCCAAAATTTGAATCTGATCGGATAAAAAGAACACAAGTTAGAGTCAATACAAATCGGTTCAAGAGCTGGCAAAGCTGCTTGCAGCCTACTACGTCATCATCAAATCAAACAGAGCACATGCATACACACACAGACGCAACGCTACATGAACTGTATGTGTTTGCGTGCCGTGCTTTGCTTAGGGGATAATGGAAAAAGAAGAAAAAGGAGTAATAATTTGAATGTTTTGTTGTGTATTGATGAATTGAGTTCTAGGGAAACAACTTTCAAAATGTGAAAAAATTAGGACTGCAAGGGTATAAAAAATTCGGCATTGCCGAAATTAGCTTTTTTAATTTTTAAGCCACGAAGAGCAAATAGCAAGAACTGCTTTTGAACGGATCCAAGTCTAATCTGGTGCGACTCATATTGAGGTGACCAAATGCAAAATCCATTCTTTAAAATATGATGGACAAGCGAAATAAAACGAACTTTAGTAGTATAGGGGTCATCAAATTCTTTTGACCATCTTTTAATGAAACCCAGGACACTCATTGCCTTTGCGACCGTGGTGGAAATATGGGTGTTAAAATTAACTTATGGTCCATAAGTACGCCCAAATCATTCATATTATTTAGACGTTCTAAAGGACTATCGTTTAGAAAATAAGTGACCAGTTGAAGAGAGTTACGAAAAAAAAAAGTCATTACGTTACAGGGCCAAGATGACTACCTTGAGGTACACCAGAAGTCACAGGAATGGAATCGGATAAAGAAGATTTAAAAAGTACCTTCTGTTTTCTATTTGTTAAATATTCTCGAACCCAAGAGAGGAAAAGGGGTGGAAACCCAATGTCGCTCAGCTTAGAAAGTAATAGGGTATGATTAACGGAATCAAAGGCTTTGCTGAAGTCAGTGTATATGACATCAGTTTGCTTACCATTTTTGAACCCCTTGATAATTATTGATGTAAATTCGAAAAGGTTAGTGGTTGTAGATCTACGTTTCACAAACCCATGTTGGGATGGCGTAATAATAGAGCTGCAAAAATGTTGCAATTAAGAAGTTACCTCTATAGTTAGAGGCTTCGGACATTTTGCCATTTTTATGCAGAGGAATGATATACGACTCCTTCCAAATAGATGGAAAAGAGGAAGATTCGACAGACAATAGAAACAATTTTAAAATGGGTTTACATAATGCGTTTGCACAGAACCTGAGTACACATCCAGGAAGACCATCTGGCCCCGGAGAATAAACAGGTTTAACTAATTTAAGTTCGCTAAGAATGGAACTTTCATCAATCACTGGATTGAAAATGCAATTAGCCTTTTTTAAGTGATAAGGATACGGACTTGCTCGATATTCCGTTGAGGAATAAGTTGTGTTGAAAAAACTCGCAAACATATCGGCAATTGCCTGATCAGTGCTCGCTTTTTTATTTTGAAAAGACAAAAAAGATGGGTTCACAGAGGTCTTAAGTTTAGAATTAATGAAATTATAAAATTGTTTAGGGCCAGAAGAAAACTGAAGTTTACACCGCTGAAGATAATTCTCATAGCATTGTGTATTAAGCATCATGAATTTTTAACGAGCGACTGTATACAGGGCGTAATCTGATTAACGACGTGTTTTTTGAAACTTCTTATAAAATCAAGTCTTCACATTTTTCAAATTGGATAACTCTCGAGAGAAACAGGGAGGTTTGTTAAGCCGCTCCTGCCTACCAAGAGGTCCCCAAATATCAAATAGTGAATTCACAGTATCATAAAATATTCGAGCAGCTGAGTTCATATTGAACAGATAAGACCAATCGGAAGTAATAATGTTTTCATTAAGGCTGGTCTTACGAAAGCACCTAGTTAGAGGTAACTCATTTGAACCAAGTAATGGTGATAGTGAGGGTAGATCAATTTTTAAATTTTATGTAGGATGAAATATACAATACAAAAATAAGATCCAACGATTTTCCATTAGAATTTAAGACAGGATTGACTTGGGATAAAGATAAGCCTAGAAGGCCATCAATAAAGTCATGTGATATAGAGGGCAGCAACATGGTAGTTTCTTCTGTTAGTGACCATGCTAAAGCGGGTAAATTAAAATCAACTACAACTAAGAGCATGTCTTGACTGGAAACTAAAGAGGAGACAAACTGAATTGCCTCTAAATGATTTAAATATACCACTATGTCTGACAATGGTGGAATATAGGAACAAGTAAAAAAAGCATTAAAAGATTTAAAATTTACTTTAACACAGACAAACTCAATCTCCTGGGTACTAGAAAATTGAATCATTTCAGATGATGAAGCAGCATCAACAGCTATCAGAGCGCCACCACCTATGCGAGAAATCCGGTGACGTCTGAATATGGAAAATTTTGTGGAAAACGCCGATGCATCAGCAATATCAGGTTTTAGACACGTCTCTGTAAAAGCTAGAATGTTATGCTCAAAAGAAAGACTATCTACATAGAGATTAGGAAGTTTGGATTTCAGTCCTCTAACATTCTGGTAACCCAGGTTAAGGGACGAAGCTAGTTTTTTGACACACCAGCAGCTGCTGATGTGCCAGGAATAGTGTTAGTTGTTGTTATTAGCAGGCGAATCGGTTGCCGATTTTTCTTTTTTACAGTATATTCCTTAACTATTATATGTTTCGGCCAAAAATCATCTCGACATATAGTGTCGAAGATATTGGCAGAAACACTAATTTTAAAGGACGAAACTTCTCCACCGCAATATTCGAGACGTTAACTTTCTTCCGAATATAGGCTATTACATCATCAGATGTGACAACAGGGTCTAGCCTAGAAACAAATATATGTTTCTTTGGTGGTATGCCAACGAGAGGCCGCGGTCCCGAAGTGTCAGCCGCAGCAGCAACGTTGGACAAGCAGTAGCGGATCTACGGGTGGTGAAATAGGGTAACTTCGGACACTACAATTGGCATCGCGTTTAAGAGATCCTTCCCAGGTGATACCGGTAATTCCTTAGTGTTCGCATTTACAACCGGGCTCTTAAACGATATCAATTGCTGTACATTGGGAGTGGACGGTGCATGAGACCGGTCGGGGACGATAAGAGAAGCTGGCGGACCTACATATACAGAAACACCCCAAGGACTGGTGCTTTTACGTTTCGACGACTCATTCAAAAGCGATAAGCTTCTTCCACCGCAGTAGACTCCGCTTGGAGTTTGTTAAAACCTGCCCTTAAAGTGTCAAAACTATATCTAGTCCGACTCATGAATGAGCGCATCTCATTCTCGACCTCCAGACAAGCAACACATCCATATTTTAAGCCACCACCTTTAGAAATAGATAATGAGTTTAAAAGTTATACAGTTTTTAATCGCGAGGAAAATATAAAATTTGATAAGCGTCCCTTTCGTTGTCCTTATTGCTTACAATAAACTAGTAAGCCAAAACTGCGTTTGCAGCATATCATGCAACCACATCCAAATCCCCCCTTAAAAAATTAGGATGAACAACAAACAACAACAAATAAACAACAAATACAGGTGGGACTGTCATATAAGGCATATCCTACCAACACTAAACAACAAACTCAATATCATAAAATGCCTAGCACCCAAATAACTGTTGACAGATTAGAGCGGTCTAGTGTTGCTCAATGAGATTTTGAGAACAAAGTCTGATAGCAACCAATTGCTTTGCTTTGTTCATATATTCATTTTGCTCGCACTCAATCGATGAGCAATTTTGTTTTCGATTTAGTTTGCTCTGCTCATTCACTAACTTTTTTCACCTGAATGAAAATTCAATAAGTCATGTCAGCATGCATGTGTGTATGTGAAAAGACCGTTTGCCTTTACTTTTTCAGTCAATCGGTCTTTTAATAAGTATTTCTGTGCGAGCGTCACTTGGTTCTGTCGTTGTTTGATGTTCGATAGATTGTTTTATGAACAGCTCAACGTAAAGTGCTCAACCGAAAACCGAAACAAAAATAAAACCAAGTATGCTGCTCAGACTTAAACACGATTGTGTTTGATTTTTTCGGTTATTCTCGTGAGCAAAACGTAGGAAAAATAATTATCCACAGTTATTTGGGAGCTATGCTAGCAAGTTCCAACTCAACTGCAACACACACAATGATCAACATTATAAAATCTATGTTGACATCTAAAATAGACTATGCAATATTTATCTATTTGCACGCACTAAAATCAGCGCTCAACAAGCTAAAATCTTTGTAAAACGCAGCAATACGCACATCATTTGGAGCCCTACGATCTTTCTGTCACTTCTCTTCGCTCTATACTTTTTAATCATCTATAGCGAAACCACTGAAAATATTCTGAACTCGGATTGGCTGCAACTCATCCCTGACCATATTGGCTGTGAATCGGGGCATAGCTGGCACCTCGTGCAAATAAAACACCTCCACCGGGTCGGAGATGTTTAGTTGTGCATAAAGCTAAGCTACATTTTTCAATTAATTAAAAAACATTAAAAAAAACACCTATATCAAACTTGCTTTTCGAACCAAATATACCCACAATATAACAACAGAGAGACCTTATTACATATAAAACACTACTAAAGAGCTCCAATTCACCACTCTACATTCATATCAAGCATGGTAACAGAAGAAAAATATTTAAAATAACATCGAAGTAAGTAAGTCGTCTCGCCGATTAATACACCAGTACAACAAATATTCAAATTTATAGTAACAAATGCATTTACTTTTTTTTTAGCTTAGCTCCCCCACCAGCAAACGGCCATCTCCGGCTATATGGAAAACTTTTTGTATGCAATACTTGGCTATTTTTAGTCCGATTTTGATCAAATTATATTTAGGTATTTTGCTGGATATTAGTATCAAGTTTAGGTGTGCCAAATTTGATTGCACAAGGTAGAAAATAACGGCAGATAATCGAGTTTTTTCAAATTACGGGGGCGGAAAGGTGCGTGGCAAAAATAAACTCGATCACTTTACATACTACACGAGCCTATATACCAAATTTCAAACGACCAGACGGACGGACGGACAAGGCTAGATGGACTCGGGTGTAGACGCTGATCAAGAATATATATACTTTATGGGGTCGGAAAAGCTTTCTTCTGCCTGTTACATACAATTTGGCGACTTTAATATACCATTTCACCCTATGGGTGTATGGTATAAAAATAAAGTGTGTAGTGCTGCACGGAAATCGCTCAATACCCGGACAGGGAAAACATTTTCAGAAAAACCCCTACTTTACAAGAAAACAGGGCCAAAACACATTCCCAACAAGGTGAGCAGGTATCAGCCTCAAATAATAAACAAAGTCGAGCCCAAGACCAAGTACAACCGATGGATCCATCAGTTTCCAAGCTGAGACAGCAGACATGTTGGGGTAAAGCCCACCGTGGCGCCACTTATGGCGAATCTCAAATGAGACAGAAAGCATCAGAGCGTATGACCGGGCAGAGTCGCCAGAAAGTTAATAACATTTCTCAAAAACTCGCTCCAAGACCAACAATACCCGAGTATAGCAGAATCCGCAGTCGCCGACGCTAGCGATGAGAACGACTCTATACCGGGAACGCTCCCAATTGCCGTTCGCCCAGCGTCAGTTGGCTGGTACAAAACTAAAAATCCTAATCGACACTGGTGCGGCAAAGAATTATGTAAAACCCATAAAGGTCTTAAGAAACATAACACTTGTCGACACCCCATTTACTGTGAACTACATACATGAGTCCAGTAAAATTAAAAAAAAATGCTCCATGAGAATTTTCGGAAAGAATGCCTCGTTTTTCATTTTAGATACCATTGATACTTTTGATGCCATAATAGACTTCGATGTGCTAAGGCAAGCATTGGTAACCCTAAACTTACACAGCGGTAGTATAACATATGACAATACGTTAGAAGCATTACAACACCATACTTGCGACACACGCATTTAATTTCACACGCATTGACAACATAATAGTTCCTGATAGCATAAGAGAGGAATTTAAAAAGGTATTACTGAACAGGATCGGCGTATTTTCGACCTATAACGAGGCATTGCCATATAACACCTCAGTCATTGCCACAATAAACAACAAAGAAGTTTACTCCAAGCTTTACCCATATCCTATGGATGTTGCCCATTTTGTTTTGTCCCTCAGCTGTTGAAAGACGGCATTATAAGACCATCTCGGTCTGCGTACAACAGTCCTGCAAGAGTTGTTGACAAAAAATTCTTTGACTCAAACGGTAACAAAAACAAACGACTCGTCATTGACTTTCGAAAGTTAAATACCAAGTAAACGGCGTTCTCAGTAAACGGCGGGAAATACGAATTCTGTCGCTTACCCTTTGGTTGGAAAAATGCAGGAAGCATATTTCAGAGCAATCGATGTTGTTCTAAGGGAACAAACCGGGAAAATATGCTACATCTGACGTGTTAATATTTTCGTCGAATATTTGGGTTTCATCGCCTCCAGTGACGGAACAAAAACTGATCCCGAAAAGGTCAAGGCAAATCAGGAATATTCCGCACTAAGATCGTATTTGGGCATTGCTCGTTATTACAGGGTGTTTATTAAGGATTGTGCATCAATCGCGAGACCCTTAACCGGCATACTGAAAGGCGAAAATGGAAAAGTAAGCAAGCACATGTCCAAAAAGGTCCCAATTGACCTTGATGAATTGTAACGTCACGCCTTTTCAACTTTTCAACCGATGCTTCTGCCGACGGGATTGGGGCAGTGTTGTCTCAAGCCAAGGGGAAGCCAATAACAATGAATTTTCCCGAATTTTAAAGCAAAGGGATTACCTATATGGAACCAGAGAGTTGCAAATTTTCACAGACCACCAACAGCTCACATTTTCTAAAAAGTGGATGGAATTTTAATATTAACGTAACGCTCAAGTTCATTACAAGACAGGTGTGCAGATGCCTTATCATGGCAAAATGTCAATCCCCTACAAGATGAAACACAACGTCAAAGTTATGGCACTGCAAGAATATGGTAACCGAAATAGTAAAGATAAGATGATCAAATTCAATTAGTTAATACCGAACATAATGCACATATAGCGACGCAAGAAAACATCAAACAAATACTTCGTGAGTACTACTTTCCAAAAATGGCCAAATTAACTAATGAAATTGTCTTAAATTGCAAAGTCTGCACTACAGCTAAGTACGACCGTCACCAAAATGCGAAATGCTGCATATTGATATATTCTTCACTGACCACAAGCTATTCCTGACTTGCGTGGACAAGTTTTCCAAATTCGCTGTTGTATACCACTTATTATCCCCAACAATAACGAAAATAAAGACAATTTATTGTGACAACGAAGCATCGTTTAATACAGAGACAATAACTTTAATGATAAAAAACCAATTCGAAATAGACATAATTAACGCACCTCCATTGCATAGCTGCTCGAATGGACAAGAGGAACGTTGCCACAGCACATTGCTAGAAATATCCAGATCAGAGATCTGCAAAATTCACTTTTTTCTTGATTTACTCATACGGTAAAATTCTTACTCTATTCCACTCCCTGAACGAAAGTCAGCGTTGAGTGAAAAACAGCTCATGCTGATGAGCATACGAATTGCGTATATGCATAGCCTTCGGTACACATTTCGGCTTATCCGAATAACCGTGCCATTCGGCTCAACCGATGAGACATTCATATGTACACGAACTCACTGTTGAGTTTATTCATGGTCAATGTGCTACCGATCTTTTGGGCGTATGTTGTTTCGGCTCAACATTGATTTAAATCAACGCGTATGAGTTTGTTCATGTGCTAAGTCAAGGAAATCAAAATACACAATTTAACAACAGATTATACATTTCATATTCAATTACAACGAAAAGGAAATTAACAAAGAAAATTAAAAAATTAATGAAATAAAATAAAAAAAAAAGATTTCACACTTATGTATGTATGTACATAAATGTATATATATATATATATATAGGAGTACATAAATATAAAAATAACAAAAACATAATGGTAATGCATCTAAACGAGTTCAGTGACTTCGGCATCATGAGCTGATTTTCGTTCAGTGAGGTGAATTGGGTAAGAATTTGGGCGTATAAGTAAATCAAGGAAAAAAATCAATGTTGAGCCGAATAAACTCAGTAAGGAAAAAATATGAACCGATTGGAGTTAATTTAAGGGGGGTTTCTACCTTGTGTTATAAAAAAATTTGATATTTTTTACATTTTCGGATAGATCTATGTTTCAAGAATACTGTGTAAAAATTTGTAAGTTTAAATCAGTAAAATTACGAAAGTTATTGGTCGTTAAGTGGAGCGGTCTCAAGCGCGCTGGGCCGCACCGCAAATTTTCAAACGCGTTTATCTCAAAACTACGTTTTTGGAGCTCATGGAAGTCCTACAGGGCGCAAAAAATAACCAATCGCTATGAAATTTTGTACACATGTTCTTTAAGATATTGTTCAGCGCTGGTAGTAGAATTGGCGAAAAATATTAAAAACTTTTAATTTAAAAAATTAAATAGTAACGAAAAATCGGCAAAATTTAAATTTTTTCCTAAAAAAATTCATAACTTTTTCATTTTTCATCCTTTTATCCCAATTCTACTACCAGCGCTGCGAAAGTGTCGAGATTAAGAAATCATTTTTGTATTCAGACTTCATTTGCGAACGGTAGGACTTCCATAAGGACAACATGGGGACGCCTTTTTAAAATTCACCCCATCACCCCCTTTACACGGATCGCCGAAAAAAATTTTTATTTACATAGAATTAAGTTTTTCCAACAACTGTGGCTAATTTCCAACAAGGTAGAAACCCCCCTTAAGTCGACAGTGAGTTCGTGTACATACGAATGTTTGATCGGCTGAGCCGAATGACACGATTATTCGGCTATTTTTGTGTATGATTTTTTTTGCCATCACGCCCTGCCGTTCCCTGATCCAGATGCATGAAAATTGATAAACAACTAAATGATGCAATCCGAATCATAGTAAGAACAGCAATAGAATATAATAAAACAATTAGTTACAGAAGAAAACCAAGTTGACATTATTGTGCACAACACACTGATTTGCGAGAAAATATTAAAGACAGAATCAACAAAAACCCAGCAAAATCAACTCAAAAGATGCAACGCAGATAGGCAAAATAGAATATTCGACGTAGGTGACAAAGTATTCATTAAAACCAATAAAAGATATGGATTGTGGATTCGCGTGTAAGCAGACCTGGGAACATCAATACTTATAAAAGAATATAGAATTGTAAAGAATCAATATGTTATATTGATTCAATATAGCAATAGACAAATAATAATTAACACAGAAAGTCAAAGGCAAATCAATTCACTCACAGATACAGTTACAATCTAGAAGTGGTAAAATTACCAATATCCCACACTTCTACGAAACGTTACTAGCGTGGTACAAAATGCTACTTACAGAAATTCAAGACCGTATTACGCTTGCCAAATCAAAAATAATAAGCCAAGCTATTTTCCATCAAGATAGTCTCCATAGTCAGTTTAATGGAAGTGTCCAACATTGAAATATTTCAGTCCGATAGGACCAAAATAAAACTCTTGTATAAGGTGGTCGTTATTTTTCACACAGAATCCGACGACGAAGTGAAGGCATTTACCGAATTCGTTCCAAAAAGTCACGTAACATTCTGCAAACTGGCCATTTATGACACATGCACTCGCGGACTACACTCAGGGCAATTAGCTATTTGGAGTAAGCAGCCCAGTAACCTGGAACCCATTACAAGGGTTGGCGAGGGGATAATTATTATCAATAAACTTACGAGCAACAACGTAAATGACGGCCCCACGTTGCATACCAATGGAACTTATACCGTTTGAGAAAAGCGCTATAATAAACGGGACCATGTACCTCAACGACAAGGCCGTAAGAAAGGTTCCTAAGATTCCGGCTTTCGCTTTACTGCTTATAATGGGATACGATCATGTGTTACATCTACTTTTTCTACAGGGAATGACTGAACGTAACCAATATGCCGTTCGGGAGATGAACGATGATGTGACGTCCAACGGATCCTCCAAGGTTTGGTTCGCAATCGGAGTTCTCATCTTCTTGTTCTGTAGCCTCGTCGTAGCTGGTCATTGTCGAAAGGAAGTCAGCTGCTGCAGAGATTCGTCCAGCGAGAACGGTAGTGAACTTAGGAGGGGAGAAGTTAACACACAATCCAGCTAACTGTCTCCGACCTAACCGTATCTCGATCTAATTCATCCATTTAAGTTGAATTCCACGGCTAACCTTACCGGGAACCAGTAGACGTACCCAACAACTTAGTTACTCATTTACGTCAACTAACACAGCATCGGCATAGCCGATGTTAGCTTCATTTATGTTTTTATTCTTATTTTGAGTAAATGCAGTAGCCAAAGCGCAGATTTATAATTAAATACATATACATATGTATGTATGAACATATTTCTCCAGAGCAATACTAACCAATTTTTAGATTTTTTGAAACACAACCAGTCAGTTAGAAATATAACCGGTTTGGGACGCAAAAGGTATTTGTTATTAGACTAAGGTTACAGGGATCAGGCGTTGATATCACACATCAGGGAAACCGCTCCTAACTGAACAATGGTTACTGTTTTCCCCAACTGGAGATGTTTTCCGAACGCTAAAAAAAAAAACAATGTTTGTACATACATACATACATACATATGTATGTATACTGGGATTAATTTTACGAATCTATGGCTGTCAAGCACGCGAGCAGCAAGACACCGATTAACTTGTTATACGAAAATTTGTAACTACCTCATATCAGATAATAAATATGTATGTACATACATACATACATACATATATGGGAACCATGACGGGAAGAAGAATACAGACATCGATAGTAGATTGATTTGCACCTATTTCAACAAAGCAACATTAAACTAATATCTTTGATTTTTATACATTCTAACAACGCGGTCTGGTAAACTAAAAGTGCCCAAAAGTTTAAAAACAATTCTAAGTAAAATATAGAATTGAAATAAAAAACGGAAAACCCAAGAGTTTAAAAATAATTCTAAATAACAAACTAAACGGAAACTAAAAGTGCCCAAAAGTTTAAAAACAATTCTAAGTAAAAATAGAATTGAAATAAAAAACAAAAAACCAAAAAAGTTTAAACATTGTAGTGAACAAATTATCACTACAAAAATAAAGAAAACATAATAAAACCAAAAAACAACAACATAGTCACGTAACTGGACTGGTGACGGCAGCGGCGAAGAAAAAAAATTGAAGACGGGATGCAGCAACAACAAACGGAAGGAAAACTTCACCAGAATACCGTCGGCCACAATCCAGCAATAAGAGGGCAGAGAAATTTATCAACAGAAAAATGAAAATGTAAGTGAGATTTTTGTTGTCTAAATAAATTAATCTTGGATTGTGTAAATACTCAATAAATTGCTTGGCATTAGAGGTGGTTATTAAACTAAAACGTTGAAGTTGACATTCTCTGTTTTAATTGAATCAAAAACAATTAACACTATTAAACGAAATATTTGTTCCCGTCTGTTCATGTGGAGAGATAACCGGAAAAATAGTGATAGTAGTGACGAAGAATTACTAAAGGTTATAGAAGGCAACAGTGAGCAAGTGAAAGATACGCACACCAATAATCAGAAAAATAGTGATAGTAGTGACGAGGAGTTGTTAAAGGTTATAAGAGGCAAAACCGAGCAAGTGAAAGAAACACATAAAATGCCAACAACAGAGGAGGTGATGAAAATAGTGCAAGTGGCAGTGCAGACTGCGGTTGATCACCAAGCTGCACAGATGCAGTCTACTTTCACACAAAAGTTAACCCGCGAAATGGAGTCTTTAAGGACTCAGCTAGAAAGTTTAAAACCAGTCGCACCAGAGGTTGAGGTTTATTGGGATGCCGAAATCATCCCAGGAATAAGGAACCATTAGATATTGTTAGATCCTTGCCAGATTTTGATGGCAATCAAAACGAATACATTTCATGGCGCTCCGCAGCTTCATTCGCATACGAACTATTTCGGGGCAGTTCCGCCCACTACCAAGCAGTAGGCATAATCAGGAATAAGGTAAAAGGTGCCGCTTGTTCCACTCTAGCATCGTACAACACTGTAAGAAATGTCGATGCGATCATAGCTTGACTAGACTTCATCTACGCTGACAAAACGCCCATTCGCGTTATTCAACAAAAATTATGAACCTTACGAAATGAAAAAAACATTGTCCCTCCTCACTAATAAAACGATAATAACACATGAGGCAGCGTCAGCGAAAGTGCTTAACGAGCAGTTTAGGTCCGATGCGCTACACTCCTTTGTGTCGGGGCTTAAGAAATCCCTCAGGGCAGTAGTATTACCGGCAAAACCCAAAGATTTACCCACTGCGCTAGCATTAGCGCACGAAGCTGAAGTAAGCCATGACTACGCAGCTTTCGCTGGAAGCTTTGCGCGGGCTACCGAGGAAAAAGCTCAGGGCCCCTTTGAACAAAAGAACCAAAATTTTCGAAACAATGCAAATCAGAATAATGGCTCTGAAAACAGCCAAAGCGCATATAAGAAGAGTCCTAGGGTTCAGGAAAAACCAAATAATAAAGTGAAGCCACCACAAATTCCTGGGGCTCAGGCGTTCTCAACACCAGAACCCATGGAGGTTGACTCCTCTTCAAAGTATAGGCAACCAGCCAGATATTCGGGAAACAAGTCCACAAAATCTGGATTCGAGTCGAAAAAGATTCAATAGGTTCATTTCACGCCTCAGGATCCCCCTGGGGAAGAAGCCTATGAGACAAAAGTAGAGGCGAAGGTTCTGGCAGCTAGTGATGGCCTGTCAGATAGTGAAGAATCTTGTAATTTTTTAGTGAACACTCCCTTCTACCGTTCATCACAAGAACAGTAGGAGGAAAAACAATTAAATTACTTATCGATACGGGGGCCTCAAAAAATTATATTCGTCCAATGGCGGTACTAAAATTCATCACCCCCGCAGAAAAACCATTTAATGTCAGATCCATAAATGGGACCTCAAAGGTAACGGAAAAATGTCCAATACATATTTTCGGCCTTAAAGCACATTTCTTCTTGATAAATATCCCCGGAGATTTCGACGGCATAATTGGTTTCGACCTTTTAAAAAAGGTCGGAGCAACACCAATCTGTTAAACAATCAAATAGTTACAAAAAATGGATCTGAAGCCATTAATTTTACCCGTTGCCCACAAGTAAATTTCATTTATATCGACGATACAGACGTCCCGGCTGCTGTACTTAAGTCTTTCAACAAGATGGTGGACGAAAGAGTAGGAGCGTTTGCAGACCCTGACGAGGCTCTGCAATATAACATAAATACTGTAGCAACTATTCGAACAATTGGGGAACCGGTATACTCCAGACTATACCCACTCCCAATGGGCGTTACGGGCTTTGTCAACGCAGAAGTTAAACATCTTCTAGCCCACAGCATAATTCGACCCTCAGAATCTCGCTATAATAATCCGGCCTGGGTGGTCGACAAAAAAAGGGACAGATGCAAACGGCTTCCATAAAAAGAGGCTAGTAATTGACTTTAGGAAACTAAACCAAAATACTACAGATGACAAGTACCCTATTCCAATGATTTCAACAATCTTGTCGAACATGCGAAAGGCCCAATATTTTACAACATTGGACCTTAAATCGGAATTTCATCAAATAACACTAGCAGAAAAAGACAGGGAGACAACTGCTTTTTCTGTCAATAATGGGAAGTATGAATTCTGCAGACTTTCCTTCGGGCTCAAAAATGCACCCAGTATTTTCCAGAGGGACATCGATGACGTCCTTAGGGAAAAGATAAGTAGAACATGCTACGTCCATATAGACGATGTTATTATTCTTTCCGAAACAAAAGAAGACCATGTTAGGGACATTGAATGGGTCCTTAAAAGCCTTAAGGACGCGGGGATGCGAGTATCACAGGAAAAATCCAAATTTTTTAAAAAAAGTGTGGAGTATCTGTGATTTATCGTATCTAGGGATGGTATTACAACTTCACCCGAAAAAGTTCAGGCAATAATTTTACAATGCCAAATACCCTTTTTGACCTTAGATCATTTCTCGACCTTGCCAGCTATTATGGCTGCTTCATAAAAGACTTCGCGAAAATCGCAGGTCCCCTTACAGATATTTTAAAGGGCGATAATGGAAAAGTTAACAAAAACATGTCTCGGAAAATAAAAATCGAGTTTACTTCAGAACAATCGCAGACATTATCCAAGCTAAAAATTTTTTTCCATCAGAAGAAGTTTTTTTAGCCTACCCAGATTATCAACAACCCTTCGATCTTACCACAGACGCATCTGGTAATGGTCTAGGCGCTGTCCTTTCACAAAAAGGCAGACCAATTACCATGGTATCCCGTAAATTACGTAATAACGAAAGAAATTTTGCGACTAACAAAAGAGAGCTTCTTGCCATAGTGTGGTCACAAAAACTTGAGAAACTACCTTTACGTGGTAGAGACCTATATATATTTACCGACCATCAGCCATTAACCTTCGCCGTATCAGACAAAAATTCGAACGTGAAACTAATACTCTCATTCAGCACAAATTGGTTGAACTGCATCCGATAACAAAATTCTGGTACTGCAAACACATCGTGACAGATGTACCAGACAAGTCGGAACAATAAGAAATTGTATTGACCGAACATAACAGGGCGCACCGTGCAGCCCAGGAAAACATGAAACAAATTTTGCAAGACTAATTTTTTCCGAACGTGGGAAAATTGTCCACAGAAATTGAAGCCAATTGCAAGATCTGCTCTGTCGCAAAATATGACAGGCACCCAAAAAAACATAAGTTGGGTACCACACCAGTACCAGCTTACGCAGGAGAATTCTTACACATCGACGTTTTTCCCACAGGTAAAAGATTCTTTCTGACTTGCATAGATAAATTTTCTAAATTTGCGAAGGTCCAACATATGTATATAGTATCGAGAGCCATAGTTGACGTAAAGCCGGCCATTCTACAATTAGTTAATTACTGTGCTAATGTTAAGATAGTATATTGCAATAATGAAAGGTCGATAAACTCTGAAACAATAAGGTCCCTCCTATTAAACGAGTTTGAAGTACAAATCGTCAACGCCCCACCCCTACACAGTACATCTAATGGCCAAGTGGAAAGATTCCACAGCACGTTACACCGTTACACGGTGTGACAAAATAACAGCTCAGGCTAGCGACACTATCGATGTTCTACTACTAGCAACAGTAAAGTATAACAGGTCAATCCATTCAGTCTTGAACAAAAAACCAATCGAAGCAGTTCATGAAACTACGGTAGAAGAGGGATTGCGAATTGCTAAAAAGATAAAAGACGCTCAGAACAAACAAATGGAACAGGAAAACAGAACTAGAATAAACAAAAAGTACAAACGGGGTGACAAAGTCTTGGTAAAGTCAAACAAACGCCTTGGTAACAATCTTACTCCATTGTAGGAGGAATTGGAGAACTAAAGTTCTTATAACGGGGAGGGAGGAAAGGAGGACAATTTAAAATAGAACCTTCAAAAATTGTTTTTCTAAAATTAGGTTTGCACACTTCTACAACTAATAATAATAAGCCTTTTTTATAATATCAGAAATTACAGAACTGACTTTATACTGATACTGATAATACTGAGGACACACGCGACAATGACCATGAAAATTACGGACTTTACCAAAGCAGACTTCATACAGATACTGGACGGAGACGTGACAGTTTGGAAAGAGTACAAATACCTCGGACATCCGACAAACCAGGAAGACCAGGAAAACTATTGAATTCTTTAAGGAAGATCATATTAAAAGAATGCCAATGCTTAGGGTTCTTGGGTAGTTTATTTAATAATGTTTAGTTAGCTATAATTCCGACTCTAAGCGCACAAAACTGTGGCTTGTAATAAATCAAATATAAATAAATATAAATAAACATTTATATAACTTATATTCTTGTCCGATTAACCCGTAGATCTCGGAGACTTCTGGCGCTAAAGTCAAAAAATTTGGTAAGTAGACCCCTGTAGTACCTACAGTGTTCAAATTTTAGCCACGTTCTTTAACGTCCCCGGAAATTAGATAAAACCGAAATTAGATAAAAGCGATTTTCTCAAAGACCACACTAGCTATGGACATCAAATTTGGCATGTCTACTGGATTAGTACACACGCATATTTAGTTTTTTTCTAAATTGTTCTACGCCCAATTTCGCCGCCGAAAATTAAATAACACAGTTTTGCTCAAAAACTAACGTATTGTAGAACAACCAAATTTGATATGTAGATTTGTTTAGTATTGGTGGAGATTAATAATATTTAAAATTTTTGCCAAAACCGCACTAGAAACATGGAAGATAAACGTATAAACGAGTTGTCCTAATCGGTCCATAAGGGCGGATTTCCCGTTTGTTTGTTCTGCTCGTTTGGTTTTGTGAGTGAATGAGATAACATGTGCTATGGGGAATGTGAATCGAATTTAATAGACATACATTTGGTGTTCAAAATTGAAAATATTTGTTTATCTCGTGGATGGAATAGTGAAGTCGGCGAGACGACTTACTTACTTAATTTTTTTTTTATATTATATAGTCTTTTTAGGCTTTTGGGATTCGTGGCAATTAAGAAATCCTTCTAAAAGAGATTTTCCTAGATTTGTCCCAAAATGTCAAGTCGAAAACTGCACACTAATATTTTTGGTGTTTTGGGTATTCAAATATATATTTATTTATCTTATAGTTGGAACAAATTAAAATTAGTGGGAAGTTAATTTATATTGAAAACGCTAGCTGCTTGGGCCTTCGGCTATTTTGTGTGTATATATGTCCATATTTACAGAATTCACATTTATAATTGTATTTTCTATATTTAAGGCTATACGATGTGGTAGTATTTTTTTTTAAGGTATTTTATTATCATAGAGAGGTTTGTTGGAGTTGGATTTGCAAGGATTGTTATGGGGCTTAATTTTTCGAAGATGTGTTACCTAATGTTGGTGGTTGCAGGGTAGTTTTTTAGTATGCGTTCTATGTTTTGGACGGATGTTGCGTTGCAGTTTGGATAGGGTATTATGTCGTTCGGCTTAATGTAGTGTTTTTGAGTGAATCTTGTGTGTTGTGATCTAAGTCTTAGAATTTGTATTTGGTCTATCCGTGTTATGCCTTTTTACTTAATGTTTTTGAGACAGTGTCCTGTTTGTGCTAGATAGCAGTTTAACTGTTGGTTCCATGTGTTGGATGGATCTATGTTGTTGTTTCTACCTTGTGTTATAAAAAAATTAGATTTTTTTTTTTTGCATTTTCGGATAGAATTGTATATGGTCTAAGCATATTGTGTTTAAAGTTGAAATCTGTAAAATTACGAAAGTTATCGCTAAGTGAAGCGGTGTCAAGAGCGCTGGGCCGCACTGCAAATTTTCAAACGCGTTTATCTCAAAACTACGTATGTGGTCACACATGGTCTTTAGGATATTGTTCAGCGATGGTAGAAAAATAGGGGAAAAGTAAAATTTTTTTAAAAGTTCATAACTTTTTCATTTTTATCTTTTTTTTCCAATTCTACTACCAGCGCTGCGAATTCATTCCTTGATCTATTATACTTTTCTCTGAAAAAAATTATTACTAAAAAACGCCTTTTCAGCCCAACAAGGTAGAAACCCCCCTTAAGTTTTTGAAATAAGTTATTTTAAAGGAATTTGTTTATATCAGTACAGTGAAAGTGGGTGTGTAATCTACTAAAGGCTTACTAAAGTTGAATAGGGAGATGTTGGTAGTGACTGGTGGAAATGATTTTTTCTAAGGTGGATTTTAGTTTCTTATTGTTTAAGTGATTTATTTGATTGGTGACTTTGTCGATTAGAGAGTTAGCACTGCAGAGAATTGCTTTGGATGCTTTGGCTATCATTAGATCTTTTTATTAATCTATTGTAGGTAGTTTGGCTTTCAATATTCAAAAATTAATAGCCTTCATTGAATTCAATTCAATTGGATTCATTGAGTTTGATTTTTCTATCATTCATGCAGATCTCTAGTAAATATATACATATATGAACATCTTTAACCTTTAAATTTACTATATTGCTCATTAAATTAACCCAATGAAATATGCAATATTATCACATTATTATATAAATAATAAGTTTCTGCGAATTACCTTTCGTAAAAATTTAAATTTATTTTGATCCACAAACGTATTTAAATTTCCCGCAATAATTTAAATATGGCGTCCTAAAAATTTTGTATTTTGGTATTTGGTTTGTATCTGGCAAGTCCATTTGGTTTGTTTTCTAACATTGTAGCTTAAGTAAAAATTTAACCTCGATTTCCTGCACCCAAGTAGATAGCCTGGCTTACATATGTCTATGTTTAACTTAACAGTGTTTAAACATAGACGCCGTTATAAAAACACCGATATTCAAAAAACAAAAAGACTGGCATTAGCATTAACAATAAAAAAGGGTTACTTTGTTCTGTAAATTTGTTTGCAATTTTTAATATTTTATTTTTTTTTATTTATTAACTTTTTTCGATGAAATAAAATTGTATTATGTTAAGCAAATCAAAATCTAACGATTTAATGCACGATACGCTAAAGAAGTTTTATTAACATCTACTGAGCAGTTTTTGAGAAAATCGCTTATCAGTGGAGCAACCCATGATTTTGCTCCATACAAAAATCGTAAAAAAAATTACATTTGTATTTAAGCTAGGTGCTCTTTTGTGTGCAAATTTATTGATAACGCTGGCGCGAGCTCCGGAACCGGAACCAGTTGCCGGAACCAATGAACCAGTAATCTGAGCACTGCCAAGTTCTAAGGGCCCACTTGTCGTCGTTATCTCTCCCAGCCAGCATCAAGCAATGTACAGTATTTCATTCGATTGTGCATAAAATAATCTATATATGGGGGAAGCTTAATCAAAATCTGCTGAGCAGTTTTTAAGAAATTTTCAAAAGAAAATTTAAAAATTTTAAAGATGTCAGTTGGTGCATATCGATATGGATTAGCCGCCCTTTCTAAAATCGTCGTTATCTCCCAGCCCAGTTATATTAAAAATAATATAATTTCAAAGAAATTTCGTGTCAGAAATTTCAGAAAAAGCTAATATGTCAAGCGAAAAGGATTGGCTATCACAAAACAGTTTCGAGAGCTTGGTAAGAATTCCCCTTACATTTTGAGTTTTTTGAAGCAGACAACGAAGAAAATTAACTGGGAAAGTGTACAGGTGTACGGACGGGAGGGATTGTTGGGCGCAAACTCGTGTACAACCCTCTGGCCAAAAATTACGGTCTACCATAGCTGAGAAATACTCATTTGGTACAGTAATTTTAAAAGAAGATATTTCGCTAGGCCTAGTAAATTTAAACTATTCAATTAAAACCTTATCAGGGCATATATTACCAATGTAAGTTGTCACAGACATCTCAGAAGTTTCTGGAGCTAGCCTAGAGATGAATAATTATTTGCGATGAGGCACTACAGTTAGTGGAGGCGGAGGAGCATTGGAATTCATGACTGATTGACAGCCAGCATGATCCTGTAATTGATCAGAGTTCCCGTGAGGGAAGGATTGAGGTACACCAGGGCTTGTGCAGGGTACTTCGAAAAGAATAAAGTGGGACAAGATGATGGTGTGAAATGGAAGAAGATATAATAGAGAGGGTTGGCGACTGCTTATGAGGCAATTTAAGGGTACACTATTTGGGCAACTTCCCAGAAGGTGGAACGATCTTGAATTGCGACAATAAATGTACGCTAGAGTCACTCTCATTAGACAGCTGTTTGGCCAGTTTCTTTAAAGAAAGAAACTTTATACGAACTTTGTACATACGGCTATAAGTATAAGTATGTCAAGCAAAACTACTACTTTCACTCGTTGCAGAGAACGGACTTTTTTTTTGCGCTTATCAACTTTTATTTTTTTTCTTTTCTATAACTTGTAAATTCATTATCGGCTAATTTTTCCAGCATCCGAATTTTATTTTCATTTCGCGAATTCTTGCTGTCGCTTTTGTGTATTTGTTTAAAGTTAAATAAAATCAAAACTTACAGCAATACTTGCGTTAGCGGTGTTGTTGTTTTGTTTATCTCTTTTTGCTTTTGTGTCCTTACCGTTTTAACTAACTCTCGCGCTCTTGCGTACAAATTGTGGTTGCATGTGTTCAATTTGACGCGCTCTCCCGCTCTTTCCTATTCTTGTTTGATTTGCGCTCTCGTCTATTGCCAACCCGCTTCTCTATGATACGTGTTTTTGTTTTTGTGTATTCTTGTAATTTTTATTTCTTTAGTTGTGAAGGCTTACTCTGCACATTAACCCTTGTGTCAGAACTGGTCAGTATATTCTTATACACAGACTTTTAACCTTTAGAATTTTTATTTTTTGATTTTTTTGTATCTCCTTTTTTAATTAAATTAAACTTTTTGATAAAATGGCTGTCTGCTCAAAAAATAATTGCATAGTTGCCACTAATGCGGTTGACTCCCATGATTATGTTCTTTGTTGGCTGTGTGACAATGCGGTTCACGTTAAGTGTGCAGGTTACACAGGCAGAATCAAGGAGTCTATTGCTAAAGGCGGTGGCTTAAAATATGAATGTGATGCTTGCCGGGAGGTCGAGAATGAGATGCGCTCTTTCATGAGGCGGACTAGAGATAGTTTTGACACTTTAAGGGCAGGTTTTAATAAACTTCAAGCGGAGTTTACTGCGGTGGAGACTCAGTTTAGGAGTTTATCGCTTATGAATGAGTCGTCGAACCGTAAAACACCAGTCCTTGGGGTGTTTCAGTATCTGTAGATCCGTCAGCGTCTCTTATAGCAATTGATATCGTTTAAGAGCCCGGTTGTGAATGCTATTAGTAAGGTATTACCGGTATCACCTGGGAATGATCTCTTAAAAACGATGCCTATTGTAGTGTCCGATGAGTCCGGGCAATTACCCATTCCAATGGAAATTGCCGATAGTTCTAAAAGTATCGAGGGCCCCGTAAACAAGTTGACTGCTGCAGTGGGTGACTCGTCCAACGTTACTGCTTCGGCTGACGCTTCGGGACCGCGGCCTCTCGTTGGCATACCACCAAAGAAACATATATTTGTTTCTAGGCTAGACCCTGTTGTCACATCTGATGATGTAATAGCCTATATTCGGAAGAAAGTTAACGTCATGAATATTGCGGTGGAGAAGTTTCGTCGTTTAAAATTAGTGTTTCTGCCAATATCTTCGACACTATATGTTGAGATGATTTTTGGCCGAAACATATAATAGTTAAGGAATATACTGTAAAAAAGAAAAATCGGCAACCGATTCGCCTGCTAATAACAACAATTAACAGTATTCCTGGCACATCAGCAGCTGCTGGTGTGTCAAAAAACTAGCTTCGTCCCTTAACCTGGGTTACCAGAATGTTAGAGGACTGAAATCCAAACTTCCTAATCTCTATGTAGATAGTCTTTCTTTTGAGCATAACATTCTAGCTTTTACAGAGACGAGTCTAAAACCTGATATTGCTGATGCATCGGCGTTTTCCACAAACTTTTCCATATTCAGACGTCACCGGATTTCTCGCATAGGTGGTGGCGCTCTGATAACTGTTGATGCTGCTTCATCATCTGAAATGATTCAATTTTCTAGTACCCAGGAGATTGAGTTTGTCTGTGTTAAAGTAAATTTTAAATCTTTTAATGCTTTTTTTACTTGTTCCTATATTCCACCATTGTCAGACATAGTGGTATATTTAAATCATTTAGAGGCAATTCAGTGTGTCTCCTCTTTAGTTTAAAGTCAAGACATGCTCTTAGTTGTAGTTGATTTTAATTTACCCGCTTTAGCATGGTCACTAACAGATGAATCTACCATGTTGCTGCCCTCTATATCACATGACTTTATTGATGGCCTTCTAGGCTTATCTTTATCCCAAGTCAATCCTGTCTTAAATTCTAATGGAAAATCGTTGGATCTTATTTTTGTATTGTATATTTCATCCTACATAAAATTTAAAAATTGATCTACCCTCACTATCACCATTACTTGGTTCAAATGAGTTACCTCTAACTAGGTGCTTACGTAAGACTGACTTTGTCACCCTTAATGAAAACCATACCACTACCGATTGGTCTTATCTGTACAATTGTAGAGATATGAACTCAGCTGTTCGTGTTTTGTATGATACTCTGAATTCACTCTTTGATATTTGTGTGCCTCTTGGTAGGCTGGAGCGGCTTAACAAACCACCCTGGTTCTCTCCTGAGTTATCCAATTTCAAAAATGTGAAGACACGATATTATAAGAAGTTTCAAAAAACACGTCGTTCATCAGATTATGCTCTGTATACAATCGCTCGTTCAAAATTCATGATGCTTAATACACAATGCTATATGAATTATCTTCAGCGGTGTAAGCTTCAGTTTTCTTCTGACCCTAAACAATTTTATTATTTCATTAATTCTAAACTTAAGACCTCTGTGCACCCATATTTTTTGTCCTTTCAAAATAATAAAGCGAGCACTGATCAGCATGGGTTTGTGAAACGTAGATCTACAACCACTAACCTTTTAGAATTTACCTCTATAATCATCAATAGGTTCAACAATGCTAAACAAACTGATGTCATTTACACTGACTTCAGTAAAGCCTTTGATTCTGTTAATCATACCCTATTACTTTCTAATCTGAACGACATTGGGTTCCCACCCCTTTTCCTTTCTTGGGTTCGAGAATATTTAACAAACAGAAAACAGAAGGTACTTTTCAAGTCTTATTCCATTCCTGTGACATCTGGTGTACCTCAAGGTAGTCATCTTGGCCCTCTGCTTTTCACTTTATTTATTCACGATCTTCCATCAGTCATTATTCATTCGCGTGTGCTTATGTATGCTGGCGATATTAAGCTTTGTCTTATTTATAAAGAAACAGATTCATTTAGTCGGCTACAAGCTGACCGTAAACATTTTTAATCCTGGTGCCAGTATAATCTATTAAATCTTAATACTACCAAATATAAAGTAATGACTTTTTATCGTAATTCTTCTCAACTGGTCAATTTTCTAAACAATAGTCCTTTAGAACGTCTAAATAATATGAATGATTTGGTCGTACTTATGGACCATTCTGGGTTTCATTAAAAGATGATCAAAAGAATTTGATGACCGCTATACTACTAAAGTTCGTTTTATTTCGCTTGTCCGTCATATTTTAAAGAATGGATTTTGCATTTGGTCATATCGCTCCTAATTGGTGATATCGACTCGCCTGAGTTATTAGCTCAGGTAAATCTGTCGGTACCATGTAGACGGAGTAGACATCCTTTAATACCTTTATCCCTTAGTCGTTGTTCTTCTAACTGTGCCCTGCATGAACATTTTAGGGTCCTCTGCTCTGATTACAACCTTCTATTCCCTGTAATCGGCTCAGAGCTTTGTATTAATATGATTAAAACTTCTATCCTATTCCATTTAGTTCATAGATAGCTATAGTATTATTTATTAATTTGTTTGTCTGTTTTTTCTATTGTGTGTTTGTCCACGCGATTCGTCCCGGAGGGGCCATTACAAAGTCCATCAGGGGTTACAAAGGCAGTATATTTGATTGAGTACCGCTAGATCTTTCCTCAATATATCAAAAGACTTCAGAACAGCAGTGAGTTTCGTATTTATACATTGAGTCGGTTTATTCATAAGTATTAACGATTCTTTTGTCATATTTCAGTTCTTTCAGTTTACAGAGTCTAATATTAATTTTATACAGGAGATCTCTGCCTATAATCATCGGCAGTTCATTTTTAACTGCAGGATTTCCTCCGCGTCCTCCAGATCGTTCAGCCATTTCTTCACATCATATGCAGTATCAGCTGAATCGAGCCACCATGTTCTCAATCACACTCAAGTCACTGACTTGCTGCCTCGGTGTTCGGAATTCGTCCATACCCTGCTGCAGTTTGAGGATCCGCTGCTGCCGCTGTAGCAACTCATGTTCTTTCCTTAGCGTCGTCAGTTGCTCGTCCAGGCTGGGGGAGGCGGAAGCAGACGGTGTGATGGCGGCAGCGAAAGACGGCACGGAGGGCACTAAGGCGGGCATCTCTTCCCATGGGTCCGAGTCGGGGTCAGTGACGGGTGCGGCAATCGAGGCAGCAGCCTGCAGAGGTGACATGTAAGCGGCGGACACCGCAGCGGTGGGCACAGCAGAGGCGGGTGCGGCAGCAGCGGGCCCAGCAGGGTTGAGTATGGCAGCGCCGGGCACAGCAGGGGCGGGTGCGGCAGCAGCGGGCCCAGCAGGGGCGAGTATGGCAGCGGCGGGCACAGCAGAGGCGGGTGCGGCAGCAGCGGGTCCAGCAGGGGCGAGAATGGCAGCGCCGGGCACAGCAAAGGCGTGTGCGGCAGCAGCGGGCACAGCGGCACCAGGTACTGCAGCGTCGGCCCCAGTGGCCACCGGTGCTGCCGCGGCAGTCACAGCAGTGGGTGCATCAGCAGCGGGTTGCACAGCAGACTCGGCAATGGAGTCAGTGGCAGCGGCGGGCGTAGAGGCGGCCACCCTAGATGTGGAGCGTGTGGCCTGCCGTGTACCGAAATATGTATCCTTTCGGGTAGTCCCACTTCTGAGCTGTAATCTCCTATTTATTGTAGAAAAATGATAGTGATTAGTGTTGATGACAAAGATTTAATTTTCTGTTTCGCAGCTCGTGCGTCTGGTCGGTGTCGTTGCCGGAAAAAGAAGAGGCAGCTTTTCAGTATGGCCTTAGGCCACATATCGATAATTTCCATAGGCGACTTAATAGTAACCATCGATATTTAAAATACTGACTTATTACTAACAATCGATACTACAATACTGACTTACTACTAACAATCGATACTACGATACTGGTTTCTATATATGTGTAAGCATTTAACAGAATTCGTACATAACTGGAATCTTACAATATATAATTAATTAAATAGTATATTTTATGTAAATATATATGTATATATATAGTCCGTTTGGACTATTGTCTACTATGGAAAAATAGTGAAACTAAATACGTAAACATTCCAAATAATTTTTTGTTTTCGAACGTATGTCTATAATTTATGCTCGAAACTTCAAACACATCGATAATGTCATAAAAATCGATCTTTGAGAAATTAACATTGTGTAACGATGCTTTTGCCTAGATTGTGCAAAAATTATTGGCTAGTTGCAAAATTTATTCGAATTTTGATTCTTTCTGTTTGTGTTTTGCCATTCGTTGTTTACATTTTCGTTGTAAATGACACATTTTTCCAGTGAATAATCGAAACGCCTGAAATATCAACGTATCTTTCGGATGGTGAAAAGGAAGGTAAATTTAGGCACGTCAAAAGATTACGCGCCATCTCTCAAAGATATGGCGGATGGTCGCCAGTGCGAGTCGGGTACTAGTTTTGATTAACACAAAAAAAATCATTTTCCTTGAACGACAGCAATTAAATGGAATGGAATGTATTATGAAATTTCAAAGAAGATAACTTTGGCTATGCCGAAGTTTATATACCCTGGCAGTCCTTGGCAATAATATTTTTACATTTTAAAATAGTTTTCCATGCAACTCATTTCATCAATACACAAACAAAACATTATTTCTCTTTTTACTACAATTTTTTCTTCTTCTTTCATCATTCCCTAAGCATCATTCATAAAGCGTTGCGTCTGTGTGTGTTTGTATGTGCTCTGTTGATTTGATGAAGACGTAGTAGGCAGCAAGCAGCGCTGCCGGCAGCTCTTGGACTGATTTATATCGACTGTAACTATTTATCCGATCAGATTCAAATTTTGGGATCTGAGGCTTTATATCCAATACTATCAAATTGGTAAATTTCATGGGGATACTCCAACTTCTGCAAAAATGTTTGTTCTAGAACTATATGATGTAGTAGTCCGATCCCGATGATTTTTATACATTATCTTACCCGAGTAATAAAAAGCCCCAACAAAAATTTAGCTCCTAAGATGGCTGAGTAAAACGCATACGCACCGACGGATGGACGGGCGGACAGGGATATTTCAAGAGTGTCTCATTAAAGTTTTACAAACATCTACAGTTTTTAAGAAAAAGTCACAACAGTGTAGGTGCTCTTTTGTGTGAAAATTTATTGATAACGCTGGCGCGAGCTCCGGAACCGGAACCAGTTGCCGGAACCAATGAACCAGTAAACTGAACACTGCCAAGTTCTACGGGCCCACTTTTCGTCGTTATCTAACCAGCCAGCATTAAGCAATGTACAGTATTTCATTCGATTGGGCATAAAATAATCTATATATGGGGGAAGCTTAATCAAAATCTGCTGAGCAGCAAAAAAAAAAATTCAACCGCCGCCGCGTGCAGACGTGTTTTGTAATGCACTCCGCAAAATTTAGTGTAAAAATAAAAAAGACCGCGTTTGCAAAAATTGTGTAGGGCTCTCAGTCGCCTCAGAGATGCCTATTTACAATTATATTGCTATTAGTTTGTTCTAATAGCAATAAATACTAAGTTGCAACAACAAAGTGAGCACTTTTTTTGGAAAAGCCATGTTAACCAAACCGGGCCCAAGCTCTCTCGATTCCCACCAGCAGCAGCTACAAGAACTACTTGTACAACAACAACGTGAGTGTCGTCTCTCGGTCCAACGCAACAACGCGTACTTTTCGGTGGTGTCGCCGACCCCACTGAATGCTACCGTAAGCAATAACAACGAAAGTGCAAGCCACTCAGCAATCAACAGCAATTTACCGTGGAGAGAGCAGTGTGCTTCTCCATCAATATCGACAACTGGGTCACCGATTGCACCTACCAGCACCGTCAGCTCGTTGACAGCAACTACTGCAACGTCTGCAGAAGTATTGACCTGCCTCAAGCCGTCATCCACAAGTCGCCCAGAGTCAGCCACGACAAGAAACCCAACGCCTTCTGTCCAAACTGGAATGGATAGATATATTAAAATAACTAAGCGGAAGCTAAGCCCGCAAAAGAAAAAAAGTGGCAATACGCCGAAAATAACCAAAACAAATGAACGAGTAGCACTTCTAAGCGGAAATCGTTTTAAAATTCTTGCCGATCAGCAAGACGATCAAGCCGGCGCTGTGGATAAAGTTAAATCGGCTAGACCACCCCCTCTATACATCCGTGGAGCCAACTGCAGCGTCCTGATTTCCAAGCTAGTAGAAACAGTAGGGGCAAATGACTTTGTTGTAACCCCTCTCAACAGGGGTAACATAAAAGAAATTAAATGTCAAACCCAAGCTGAGGACAATTTTCGCATCATCGAAAAGTACCTCCGTTATGCTAACATAAACTTCTATACCTACCAACTAAAAAGCAGTAAAGGGCTCCAGGTTGTGTTAAAGGGGATCGAGCCATCGGTCCCACCTCAAGAAATAGCAGACGCATTGGCCGAAAAAGGGTTTGCGGTTAAGTCCGTTGTCAACATCATCAACAGGAATAAAGTCGCACAGCCGCTCTTTAAAATCGAGCTCCAATCAGATGCAAAGCGGTCGAAGCTAAACGAAGTGCATCCAATCTACAACCTTCAGCTTCTATTGCACAAAAGAATCACCGTAGAGGAGCCCCATAAGAGATACCAACCACCTCAGTGTAAAAACTGACAGGAATACAACCACACCTCTAACAATTGAAATCTTAGGTTAGTGTGTGTTGGCTGCGGCGAACATCATAAAGATGGCATTTGCACCAAGGACAGAAACAACGTCGTACTAAGACTATGCAGTAACTGTGGAGGGAACCACACAGCCAACTACACGGGATGTCCTGTCTTCAAGGATCTTAAATCGCACCTAAAAGGGCGTAAACCCCCAGCTGGACCAAAAATCACCTTCAACGCCTCCAAAACTACACCGGAGGTATTCTTCGCCAAGGCTGTTAGATCATCTAACATGCCTGCTACAACCAATCCTAGTGTATCCTTCGCTAGTGTACTCCGAACTGGACAGACGGAGCCCGCGAAAGAGGGAACTGATGCGGAATCAAAACCTGCTTATCCAGAAGCTTATCGAGAATAAATAATGGCTTCCCTACGTCTATGTCTTTGGAATGCTAATGGCGTCTCCAAGCACAAAAATGAACTGCAACTATTCCTAGACTCAAGTGAAATCGACGTCATGCTGATATCGGAAACACATTTAACATCAAAAAATAATTTTCAAATACCAAAATATCCGTTCTACGCAACAAACCATCCAGACGGAAAAGCTCATAGCGGGACTGGTATCCTAATCAAAAACCGTATAAAACACTCGTTCCTCAACAGATTCGAAACGCAGCACCTACAAGCAACTGCTATAACCGTCCAAACCAGCTGCGGCAACACTACGTTGGGTGCCCTGTACTGCCCACCACGCTTCTCAATCTCTGAAAAGGAATTCACTGGTTTCTTTAATACACTCGGAGAACGCTTCATTGCAGCAGGGGACTATAACGCCAAACATACGCACTGGGGATCTCGCCTGGTAAATCCTAAAGGCAAGCAGTTGTAACACACAATAGTCAACCCACTCAATAAGATGGATTGCGTCTCACCGGGTAGGCCTACTTATTGGCCCACAGATCCACAGAAAGTGCCTGACTTGATTGATTTCGCAGTAACCAAGAGGATTCCGCGTAATCGGATCACTGCGGAAACACTGCTAGATTTAACCTCCGATCACTCTCCAGTGCTATTCACACTATTAGCAAGACCTCAAGTACTTGATCGCCCATGTAGGCTTACAAACAACAAAACAAATTCGCTTAAATTTAAAATGTACATGAGTGCCCACATTCACTATTCGCCGAAATTGGATGCTGCAAAGAACATTGACATGTGCGTGTCTGCACTTGAGTCGATGCTGGAAGATGCAGCAAGAGTATCTACTCCACATGCCTCTTCTTAAGCTAAACCTTCTGGCAGGCCTACGAACAGGCGTATAGAACAACTAGTAATAGAGAAACGACATCTAAGACAAGAATGGCAGATTACTTTTTCACCAACAGCAAAACTCTGCGATGTTGCCCAGGCTAGAGATTGGCTGGAAGGTCTGATGTTCTAAACCCGTCAAAAACTCCCACAGTACACCCACAAACTCATGGAATCTTACTTTTACAATAGAATTGCTAGATGTAATGGCTCCGTCTCGGCTTATTTTGAAATAAAAGCTGGTGTACCGCATGGCAGTGTACTCGGCCCATTGCTCTATCTGCTGTACACTGCAGACTTACCAACGAGTTTAGACTTACAATATCCACTTTTGCCGATGACACGGCAATCCTCAGCAGCTCAAAATACCCAATACAAGCCTCTGGAAAAGTAGAGGAACACCTAAAGGTGGTAGAGGAATGGCTAGCAATGAGCAGAAATGCAAACATGTTACATTTACGCTTAACAGAAGAAACTGTCCAGCTCTAATGCTAAACAACATACCAATTCCTCAAGACGTGGATGTCACTTACCGTGGTATCCACCTAGACAGAGGACTAACTTGGCACAAGCACATCGAAGCTAAAAAATCACAGCTAAAACTATAAGCGAGCTTACATTGGATCATCAATGCTCGGTCTGGAGTATAAAGTCCTCCTATACAACTCCGTACTGAAACCCAGTACCCAGTACCCCCTATGGGGTAAAGCAAGTACCAGCAATGTCAACATCATACAAAGGGCGCAGTCAAAGATTTTAAAAACAATCACGGGGGCTCCGTGGTACATACGGAACGACAACATTCAAAATGAAGTAGGATTTAGGATTTACCAGGCGAGATCCCCAGTGCGTATGTTTGGCGTTATAGTCCCCTGCTGCAATGAAGCGTTCTCCGAGTGTGTTAAAGAAACCGGTGAATTCCTTTTCAGAGATTGAGAAGCGTGGTGGGCAGTACAGGGCAACCAACGTAGTGTTGCCGCAGCTGGTTTGGACGGTTATAGCAGTTGCTTGTAGGTGCTGTGTTTCGAATCTGTTGAGGAACGAGTGTTTTATACGGTTTTTGATTAGGATACCAGTCCCGCCATGAGCTTTTCCGTCTGGATGGTTTGTTGCGTAGAAGGTATATTTTGGTATTTGAAAATTATTTTTTGATGTTAAATGTGTTTTCGATATCAGGAATAGGAATAGTTGCAGTTCATTTTTGTGCTTGGAGACGCCATTAGCATTCCAAAGACATAGACGTAGGGAAGCCATTATTTATTCTCGATAAGCTTCTGGATAAGCAGGTTTTGATTCCGCATCAGTTCCTGCATACAGTTTTGCATGAACGTCATAAAAGCGGTCATGTTTTGATTAAGTGAGATCAATAGGGCCTCTAAACCACTTGGAGTTTGCTGGCCAAGTTCTGGTGCGCTAGGTTGCGGATTCTGTAGATGGTGGAGTGACGGGGTCTCTTTCGTGGGCTCCGTCTGTCCAGTTCGGAGTACACTAGCGAAGGATACACTAGGATTGGTTGTAGCAGGCATGTTAGATGATCTAACAGCCTTAGCGAAGAATACCTCCGGTGTAGTTTTGGAGGCGTTGAATGTGATTTTTGGTCCAGCTGGGGGTTTACGCCCGTTTAGGTGCGATTTAAGATCCTTGAAGACAGGACATCCCCTGTAGTTGGCTGTGTGGTTCCGTCCACAGCTACTGCATAGTCTTAGTGCGACGTTGTTTCTGTCCTTGGTGCAAATGCCATCTTTATGATGTTCGCCGCAGCCAACACACACTAACCTAAGATTTCAATTGTTAGAGGTGTGGTTGTATTCCTGGCAGTTTTAACACTGAGGTGGTTGGTATCTCTTATGGGGCTCCTCTACGGTGATTCTTCTGTGCAATAGGAGCTGAAGGTTCTAGATTGGATGCACTTCATTTGGCTTAGACCGCTTTGCATCTGGTTGGAGCTCGATTTTAAAGAGCGGCTGTGCGACTTTATTCCTGTTGATGATGTTGACAACGGACTTAACCGCAAACCCTTTTTCGGCCAATGCGTCTGCTATTTCTTGAGGTGGGACCGATGGCTCGATCCCCTTTAACACAACCTGGAGCCCTTTACTGCTTTTTAGTTGGTAGGTATAGAAGACTATGTTAGCATTACGGAGGTACTTTTCGATGATGCGAAAATTGTCCTCAGTTTGGGTTTGACATTTAATTTCTTTTATGTTACACCTGTTGAGAGGGGTTACAACAAAGTTATTTGCCCCTACTGTTTCTACTAGCTTCGAAATCAGGATGCTGCAGTTGGCTCAAGGATGTATAAAGGGGGTGGTCTAGCCAATTTAACTTTATCTACAGCGCCGGCTTGATCGTCTTGCTGATCGGCAAGATTGAAGTGCTACTCGTTCATTTGTTTTAGTTATTTTCGGCGTATTGCCACTTTTTTCTTTTACGGGCTTAGCTTCCGCTTAGTTATTTTAATATATCTATCCATTCCAGCGTGGACAGAAGGCGTTGGGTTTTTTGTCGTGGCAGACTCTGGGCGACTTGTCGTTAACGGCTTGAGGCAGGTCAATACTTCGGCAAACGTTGCAGTAGTTGCTGTCAACGAGCTGACGGTGCTGGTCGGTGCAAGCGGTGACCCAGTTATCGATATTGATGGAGAAGTACACTGCTCTCTCCACGGTAAATTGCTGTTAATTGCTGAGTGGCTTGCACTTTCGGTGTTATTGCTTACGGTAGCATTCAGTGGGGTCGGCGACACCACCGAAAAGTACGCGTTGTTGCGTTGGACCGAGAGACGACGCTCACATTGTTGTTGTACAAGTAGTTCTTGTAGCTGCTGCTGGTGGGAATCGAAAGAGTTTGGGCCCGAATTGGTGGACATGGCTTTTTTTTTGTAAAAAAGTTTTCACTTTGTTGTTGCAATTTAGTATTTATTGCTATTAGAACAAACTAATAGATTGTACATAGGCGTCTCTGAGTCGACTGAGAGCCCTACACAATGTTTGCAAACGCGGTCTTTTTATTTTTTATACTAAATTTTGCGAAGTACATTAAAAAACACGTCTGCACGCGCCGGCGGTTGAATTTGGTTTTCGCCGTTCAGCAATGAGCCAGTTGCTTGAAATTTCAGCCAAGTTAAGTCTCTTCTCGTCAATCACCCTTACCGCACAAGTAGGCTTCGGTAAAAGAGGATTTCTTGACAAAAAGTCGACATGTGCCATTCTTTTCCCCTCTCTGTATTAAATATCGAATGTAAAGGCCTGCAAGTAAGCCCACCAACGCTGTGCTCTGGGGATTAAGACTTGTTTGTTTCTTGACGCCTTTAGCGAGTTACAATCAGTAAACACAGTAAAGTTCCTGCCTAATAGATAATGTCGAAAATGTTTTATGGAGTTTACAACAGCCAAAGTTTCCAACTCATACGAGTGGTATCTTGACTCTGCAGGTGAAGTAATTTTACTATAGTACTCAATTACGTGGGGTTTGTTAAATAATTTTGTGTAATAAAATTGCACCGTAACCATCACAACTTGCATCTGTATGCAACTCAATTGGATGATTTGGGTCAAAAATTACAAGGACTGGTTTATCGGTAAGAATAGAAAGAACTTTTTTTCGTATCTGCTCATGTTCCGTTTTCCAAACGAATTTACTTTTGTCTGAAGTTAAAAAATACAACGGCTTCATCAATTGTGAAAATCCCCCAATAAATTGTCGGAAATAAGATGCTAAGCCAATGAATTGTCTTAGCGATGTGACTGACTGTGGCGGCGGAAGAGCAGTTAATGCTACAATTTTCTGAGGGTTTGGACGAATTTCACCAGCACTAATATTGTAGCCTAAATATTGAACCGATGTTTTCAAAAAGGAACACTTTGTAATGTTGAATGAAAATCCTTCTTTTAATGTGTTTAGAACAATTTCTTATCTTTCTAGCGTTTGATCTTTTGTTGAGACAACTATCATGATATCGTCCATATAGACTATAACATACGAATTTGCTTAATCACATAGAGCTTGCATTACTAAACGTTGAAACATAGAAGGCGCGTTTCCAAGCCCAAACGGCATTGATAAAAATTCATATTGACCATCTGGGGTCACAAATGCTGTATACTCAATAGAATCGGTGTGTAAGGGAATTTGGTAATAGCCGATGGCCATATCTAAAATCGTAAAATAATAAACTCCTTGCAGTCTGTTTATTTGATCCTGTATAAGTGGCAACGGGTATTTATCGGCGACTGTATCTTAACCATTTTTCTTCTTGACCAACAATATGGGGCTTGCGTAAGGTGAGCAGGTTGGTCTAATTATTTTGTATTTTAGCAATTCGTTAATATTTTCCCTTACTAAATCTCGCTCGCATGGACATAAACGATATGGCCTTCTTTGAACTGTTTTACTTGGATCAATTAATCTAATTTTCTTTTCACCGACCTTGACTTTAGTACCTGGAATACCTTTTATAAAAGAATTTGAATACTTTGCCAACAATGAATGCAGTTTTACTTTGTCTTGACCCTCAAGTTCTGTATCAATATCGGTCGGCTCACCACCAATACATGAATTAATTATTTTGGTTCTTGAGATTTTAAATTGGTTTGATGAAACAACAATATCGAAACCCTGATTTAGTATTTCCCGTCCAATGACAATATTGTTTTCCATGTGATCATCACTTATTATATAAAACAGAATTTCAATACAATTGTCATCAATTTTTACATTACTTAATATCTCTACAGTACTACAAATTCCACCACTGCCTATGCCTTTCAGCATAACCACATTATTGAATCTTTTGCCAGAAAATTTTTTACTTATCTTTTCTTTCATCAACGAACATTCTGCTCCAGAATCGAAGGTGAATTCAAAAATGTTGCCTCTATGGTTCTTGTGTCCCTTTGGTACTGCAACGCTGCACTGCTCCACTCGCTTTTCCTGGTTGAATGTCTTGTTCCTATTAGCTTCCTTCTTTGGGCATTGGGTAGATATGCGACCCAATTCTCAGCACTTGTAGCATGTCACGCTTGATGTTTCACGGTGATGACCTTCTTGTCTACCACGTCGTTCATTACCACTTGCAAAATGATTTTGTTGTTTCTTGAGTCGGCAGTCAATCATTTTATGTCCCAATTTGCCGCAGAAGTGACACTCTATTGATGATTGTTTTTGCCGTTTAGGAAAAGTTTCGGATTGATGCTCCATAAAGCCAGATTTCCTTTATTAAAAGTGAACGCTTTTAATTCGGACTGCAAATCGCTTCTTGTTGTACCATTGCTGCTTAGAAACATTGCGGCTGGTATTTCTACGGTATCTAAACTCGGCCCAGGTAATTTCGGCGTAACACACTTGTGAAAGCAAGCTCAAGGCCATGACCAACGCGCTGCCTTTTAATGCATTTTCTTGAAGAATAATTTTAACGGTAGTACATCACGATGAAGCGTTGGCGTCCGACTTGTCTGGGTTGAATTTGGGTAGTTGCACTGATTTATTCTGCACTGCACTGCCTGATGCCGTTGATTGTATGGCCCGAACCAGTTCAATTAAATTTTTATTTTGCAACTTCATTATGGTTTTCCAAGATGCATCAACTGTTGAAGGTACAGGACCAGATCCTACTGATGTCGGGTCAATATTATTTTCGTCCATTGTAGTGCAGCGAGTTTCGATCGCACTCGAGTTCAGAACTGTACTGCCTTGAGTCTGAACTGTCTTCTTTGTGCCTACCATCGAACTACACTCGGCGACAGAGTCAGAACGCTGGCGCCCCGCTAAAACGGTACTTCTTAAAGCGACAAAGTACAAGCAACCAATCACAACACAATTAGAGGCTGATGCCATATTACAATAATGATGAAATTGTCATTAATGTGAAATATCCAAAACTACAACCACGCGCACACAAACGCGGTATGCGTCGACATATGTATATATATAGTCCGTTTGGACTATTGTCTACTAAATACGTAAACGTGTTTTGCCATTCATTGTTGACGTTTTCGTTGTGAATGACACATTTTTCCAGTGAATAATCGAAACGTCTGAAATACCAACGTCTCTTTCGGATGGTGAAAAGGAAGGTAAATTTAGGCACGTCAAAAGATTACGCGGTGGATGTTCGCCAGTGCGAATCGGGTACTAGTTTTGATTAACACGTAAAAAATCATTTTCCTTGAACGACAGAAATTAAATGGAATGGAATGTATTATGAAATTTCAAAGAAGATAACTTTGGTTATGCCGAAGTTTATATACCCTTGCAGTCCTTGGCAATAATGGGACACGCATACACATACAGTTCATGAAGCGTTGCGTCTGTGTGTTTTTTATATGTGCTCTGTTGATTTGATGATGACGTAGTAGGCAGCATGCAGCGCTGCCGGCAGCTCTTGGACCGATTTATATCGACTGTAACTATTTATCCGATCAGATTCAAATTTTGGGATCTGAGGCTTTATATATATATCCAATACTATCAAATTGGTAAATTTCATGGGGATACTCCAACTTCTGCAAAAATGTTTGTTCTAGAGCTATATGATATAGTAGTCCGATCCCGATGATTTTTATACATTATCTTACCCGAGTAATAAAAAGCCCAACAACAAAAATTTAGCTTCTAAGATGGCTGGGTAAAACGCATACGCACCGACAGATGGAAGGACAGACGGGCGGACGGATGAACGGACGGGCGGGCGGACGGACGGACGGATAGACGGACATGGCTATATCGACTCAGCTTCTTATGCTGCTCAGGAATATATATATTTGATGGGGTCGGAATCGACTGCTTCTGTGCGTTACAAACATCTGACCAATTTTATAATGCCCTCTCCGAGGGTATAAAAAAGCGCCTCTATTAATTTTTTTTGCAATTTTTAATTTTTTCTTTATTTAATAACTTTTTTGGATGAAACAAACTTTTATTTTGTTAATCAAATTATCAAAATCTATTGATTTAACTAGTTATCGTGGGGCTTATACGTTTCTAGTATTAAAAATTAGCTCTGGAAATATCGGAGCATAGCTCCATTCAGGGTCAGCGTCAAGCAATGCACGAGCGCTACACAGGGATATTTGAAGAGTGTCTCATTAAAGTTTTACAAACATCTACAGTTTTTGAGAAAAAGCCCCAATAGTATAGGAGATCTTTTGTGTGAAAATTGCCGGAACCAATGAACCAGTAAACTTAATGAATGCAAAGACTAGACGTTATTAGTTTTTTGAAGCAGACAACGAAGAAAATTAACTGGGAAAGTGTACAGGTGTACGGACGGGAGCGATTGTTGGGCGCAAACTCGTGTACAACCCTCTGGCCAAAAATTACGGTCTACCATATCTGAGCAATACTCATTTGGTTCAGTAATTTTAAAAGAAGATATTTCGCTAGGCCTAGTAAATTTAAACTATTCAATTAAAACCTTAGCGGGGCATATATTACTAATGTAAGTTGTCACAGACATCTCAGAAGTCTCTGGAGCTAGCCTAGAGATGAATAATTGTTTGCGATAAGGCACTACAGTTAGTGGAGACGGAGGAGCTTTGGAATTCATGACTGATTGACAGCCAGCATGATCCTGTAATTGATCAGAGTTCCCGTGAGGGAAGGATTGAGGTACAGCAGGGATTGTGCAGGGTACTTCGAAAGGAGCATAATGTGGGACAAGATGATGGTGTAGGCGAAAGTGAAATGGAGAGAATTTAGAGAAACAATAATATTGATACATAATCCGGAGCTATGAAAATACAACCGTCACGTCAGAGATCAGAAGCTTTCATGAAGTTGTTTGAAACCTGTTTGTGGCGGGGCGGAAGGACCCGATATAGTGTCAAGTGGTTGGCGGGTGCCAATATCTTCAGGATCTCGTACGTGAGTAGAATGATTAAAACGCGCGAAAAACTTCGTTTTAATTCTATGTTTGATTTATTTAATTCACAAGGTATACCGATACACACACGAAATGGTTCGGTTTTAAAAAGTGACAAATCGCAAAATGAAAGTTAAAGGAGATGAACGGGTGTTCGGGTGAAAATCTCGATTCGGAATAATGGCGATGCCCATTGGAAAAAACCCAGTCACCCCTCCTGGTGTGACCGTAGATGCCGAGGATCAAAAAACCCTCCTCACTCTTCACTGCTCTTCGCCGCTCACTGCTGTTCACCCGGTGGCGTGAACATACCGCCCCCCTTGCAACATGTTGCAATTGCCACCCTGGACATATAAAGGACGGGGGACGGCAAAGTTCTGGAGCGCCTAGATCCCACAGGAGCCGGAGACGACCCATCCGAACACGGTGCTCTGGGCTGCGGGAGTACCGCTATGACCGGGCACACAGCCTGGTTGGATGACCTCAGGATAGAGGTCTGCCCCGAGTACCACGGACACCGACGCCGGCCGATAGAAATAAGGGTCGGCCAGGATCAGGGTGGCGAATTTCTCCCGAACCGGCGACGCCACTTCCCGGATGGGAGTGCGGATGAGCAAGTCCTCTTCGACCCGGAAGATAACGTTCCGTCGGAACGTCTCGTCGGACCTCGACTCGAGGACGGCCGTACAGGCTTGGTCGACCCCGACCTTGGTCACAGCTAACCCCAGGGACCGGGCAAAGGAGCGATTGATGCGGCTCTCAGGCGCACACGCATCGAGAAGGACGCGGGTCTCGAAGGATTTCGAGCCATTGCCCAACCGGAGAACTGCGGTTGGCAGGACAGTCGTCGTCCTGGCGTGGAGCAGGGAGGATAGAGAGATTTCGGGTGCGCCTTCTGGGGAAGCGGAGCGGTCGGACGATGATCGGGAACAGGGTTGTAGCGGGGGTGCAGCACGCCCGGAGGGGGGTGATTGGCTGCGCCGCCGGGCGGAGGCACGTTGTCTCGGCGTTTGGTCGGCCATGTGGAGCAGGGTATGGTGCCTTTGCCCGCATCGTCGGCAACCATGGCGAGTCCGGCACGCGTCGGATGAATGCTCGTGTGCCAAGCAATTGGGACAATATTTGTTGATCAGCACCGCCCGGAGCCGCTTTTCCCCTCGGAGGTTCAGGAAGCGCTGACACTGCCGGAGTGCATGAACCCCCCGACAGACCCGGCATCGGTACACGTTCGTGCCCTGCGGAGCAGCTCGTTTGCTGCGGTGGTGCGGCAGACGTGTGGGGGCCATGTCGCTATGAAGGAGGGAGCTGAACGAACTGTAACGAAAGAAATTACATAGGCGGGAGTGGATTAGTCTATGCGCGGGAACGAACAACATGCACGGAGACGAGGACATTCGGAGGGAACATAGAGGGATTGGGAGTCACGATAAGGTTTTAGGCTCAGGACTCCTGCTGTCTTGCAACAGAATAAGCTTCGCCACGGGTCTTCGGATAGACCTACGCGCGGTGGTGACATCAGCCACTCGGACGAGACCGTCAGCCCCGGGCAGAGTGCGCTCAATTCGCCCTAAGCGCCACTCGTTGGAGGGGAGATGATCTTCGGACACGATCACGAGGTCGCCGGTCTGGATGCTGCGAGTCGGTGACTTCCACTTGTTCCGTTTGTGAAGCTCCTTGAGGTACTCACTCTTCCAGCGGCGGCAGAAAGCCTGCTGGATTGCCTTCAGTCGCTGCCATCGGTTGATCAGTGACATAGGCTCGACCAGAATTTCCGGTTCCGCAATGGATAAGAGCGGTCCTCCAATCAGGAAATGTCCCGGGCTTAGGGCCAGCAGGTCCTCTGGATCCTCGCTCATGGGAGAGATTGGCCTGGAGTTTAGGCACGCTTCGATCCTACACAGGAGAGTGGAAAGTTCCTCGAAGGTGTATTTGACAGTGGACGAGGACTTGTAAAACAGGGTCTTAAAACTTTTGACCCCTGCTTCCCACAGTCCTCCCATATGGGGCGCGCTTGGCGGAATGAACTGCCAGGATAAAATGCTGGGGAAATGCCTTCATTATATCAAGCTTGGTGGCGTTCAGGAAATCTTGTTCGAGCGCCTTTGAGGCCCCTACGAAGGTTTTGCCATTGTCGGAGTAAATGCGCTGTGGGCATTGTCTCCGTGCGACAAACCGAGAGAAGGCTGCAAGAAATCTTTCAGTGGTGAGGTCGGAGGTAGCCTCGAGATGGATTGCCTTCGTGCTGAAACACACGAAGACGCAGACATAACCCTTAGTTATGAGACACGCACGCCCGGTGTAATTTTTGATCTCGAACGGCCCTGCGAAATCAATGCCCGTGTGGGTGAAGGGCCTGGAGTACGTGATCCGTTCTCGAGGGAGATCACCCATCATCTGGGTCTGTAGTCGTCGACGATGAACGATGCAGACTTTGCACCCCTTGAGGTGGGACTTCACCATGTTCTTGATCCGTGGGATCCAGAATTTGGTGCGCAGATACCGCACCATCAGTTGATTGCCGCCATGCAACGTGATGCGGTGGGCGAATTCGACAAGCAGGCGAGTGAAATGAGTACTATAGGGGAGGAGAATAGGGTGACGTTCATCATATCGGAGGGACTCGGCGGCTCGGAGTCGTCCGCAGGCGCGGAGTAACCCATGCTGATCGAGAAATGGATTCAGATTGAGTAGCGTGCTGGATGATGGCAGGGGTCGCCCTTCCCCCAGGGCCCGTATCTCCGCGAGGTATTCCCGACGCTGAGAGGTCCGAATCAAGGCGCGCTCGGCGGAGAGAAGTTCGTCATTGGTGAGGTGAACCGTGGAAGGCGTCGAAATCCTTTTGGTGGCGAAGCGTAGGATGTACGCGATGACTCGTAATGCCCTACCATAATCCGAGAAACGTTCGCTGACGTCCTCGAGTAGGGTGGTCGCGGTGGTGTGGCACTGGACTCGTTGCTCCAGCTGGGTGTCTGGGAGTTCGTTATGGGGAGTTGGCCAATACTCGGGGGCTCGCTGGAGCCAGTCCGGCCCATGCCACCAGAGTCTGCTGGCCGATAACTCGGCCGCAGAGACCCCACGGCTCGCCAGATCAGCGGGGTTATCCTCGGAGCGCACATGTGACCAGCTTTGGCCACTGGTGCTTTTGGAGATGCTGGATACCCGATTGGCCACGAAGGTGGACCAACTGCACGGGGGTTTATTGAGCCAAGCCAACACGATGGTAGAGTCGGTCCAAAACTGGGAGGTTGCAGGTACGATTGGGAGTTCAGGAACGATCGACGCCCAGAGATCGGCTAGCAAAACCGCTCCGCACAACTCCAGCCGAGGCAGCGAGACTGTTTTGACTGGAGCTACACGGGTCTTAGCCGTTAATAAATGGACGTCTACTTGATCGCCGCACCGAACCCGCACATATAGGGCGGCTCCATACGCTTTCTGCGACGCGTCACAGAAGCCATGGAGCTCCCACGAGAGCTTATCGCTGGTGTTTAGCCAACGGGGAATGCGGAGTCGACTGAGGCCTGGGTAATCCTGCAGGAATTCGTGCCATTGCTGCAGCAGGAGAGGCGGCAGAACATCATCCCAGCCCAGTTCGGTAAGCCAGATTTGTTGCATGAATATCTTCGCTCGGATGACAAATGGGGCTAGCCAACCAGCGGGGTCAAAGAGTTTAGCGATATGGGACAGAACCTGCCTCTTGGTGATCGACTCCTTCAAGGGGGGGTCCGCTACGGTGAAGAAGAAGACGTCTTCGGCAGCTTGCCAGCGGATGCCCAAGGTTTTTGCAGTGCTCGCGTCTTCCAGCTCGAGAAAGTCCTCTCGCAGCAGGTGCTCTCTCGGAATGGCTTGAAGTACTTCCTTCTTATTGGAAGTCCACTTCCGAAGCGGGAAGCCCGCAGATTGGAGGGTCGCTTGAAGCTCTCGTATGGCGAGACGGGCGTCGGCTTCAGTGTGAGCGCCGGCAAGGACATCATCAACATACATGTAGTTCCGAAGGATTTCGCTCGCCTGAGGATACATCGCTTGCACGTCTTGTGCCAGTTGTAAAAGGACTCGGATCGCCAAGAATGGCGCGCAGTTAACCCCAAACGTGACAGTTTGTAACTCATAATCCTGAATATTGCCGCAGCTGTTTCGGTAGAGGATTCGCTGAAAGGGGGTATGCCTGGGGTCGACTCGGATTTGTCGATACATCTGCGTTATGTCGGCGTTGAAAACGAATTGAAAGAACCGCCATTTCAGTACCTGAAGCGTGAGGTCGGCCTGAAGAGTGGGGCCGGTGTGCAAGACATCGTTGAGGCTGACGCCTTGTGTGGAGGGGCTCGACGCGTTAAATACCACGCGTACCTTAGTGGTGGTGCTATCGGGCTTGAACACCGCGTGATGGGGGAGATAGAAGTTTTTCCCACCTTGAGGCGGCGTCACCCGAATCATGTGACCCAATTCCTCGTACTCTTGAATAATGGCATCGTACTGCGTTTTTAGGACGGGATCCTTGAGAAGGCGTGCTTCATTCCGCAGGAATTGAGCCAGCGCGATCGGTCTTGAGTGGCCCAAGTCAACGCTATTCGGACCTTTGAAGGGTAGGGACACAACATATCGACCGTCCTTTCCTCTTTGGGTGGTCTCCTGGAAGTTCCGCTCGCAGAATACGTCATCCTCCTTTTCCGGTTTTGCGGGAAGGTCTTCCACCTCCCAAAACTTGGTGAGGAGTACATCAAGTTTTGCTTCTGGCCTAACTCGCGTCTGTGCCGCGAAAACTGATCGAGACACCGGAGGGTCCGGCATGATAGCTCCACACAGAACCCATCCAAAGATGGTTTCTAGCCCGACGAACTCACCAATATCCTTTTTGATCCGTTCTCCGAGGATGTGGGGAAACAGGTCAACACCGATAATCATGTCAATAGGCGCGGGCTTGTTGTAGTACGGGTCAGCCAGGGGGCGATCGAGGCACTGCGTCGGAACCGTATTAAGGAATGGAGCTGTTGGAATGGCTCCTGACAATTTGGATACGACCAGGGCGGAGACCTCGATCTTGTTCAGTCTGTCACACGGGGGAGACAGCAATAGCAGACACACCTTGTCGGCGCAGCCTCCATCACTCTGGCCCATGCCAGTAACCGCAGCGTCTACTGGGTAGAAGGGGGGCTGGACCATGCTGAAGACACGCTCGGAGAGAAAAGTTGAATCGGCCCCAGAGTCGATCAACGCCCGAATATGGTGATCCACACCACGATGGTGCAGCGTGACAATCGCAGTGCCTAAAAGGCCTCTGCCTGGGGTAGATGCAAAATAACTTTGAGCATTTGTGAGCTGGTTGCTCGTGGACGGACCCTCTGTGGCGCTGGACGGTGGGACTTGCGCAGCGGACGGCGAGGACACGGACACATCACTAGGATGCAACAGCGTATGATGACGTTCCTTGTAGGTATGGCAATTATGCGCACTGGAGCAGCCCTTCACTTGATGACCGCGGGCAAAACAGTTCAGACAAAGTCCCTGCTGTCTAATGGTTTCCAGCCGCCTGTGAACAGGCATATCAAGAAAACTAGGGCAGAGCCGTATAGGGTGATTCTCCCGATGGCACAGCTTACAAGAAGCCGGTTTGAGCTGGGCTTTCGCGGGGAACGCTTGGACCTTCATCGTTGCAGAGGATTTACGGGGGCCAAAGGGGATGGCTTGCACACTTGGGCCCGACTTATGTTCTTCGGTGGCATCCAGGACACGATACCGATCGGTAAGAAATTGGTTCAAATCGGACCAAGTTGAGACGACAGTCTTATTTGGCACTGATTGCTCCCACAGGAGGATTGTGGCCTTCGGCAATTTGCTAGTGCAGATGGCGATAAGTAGGACATCCCAATTCTCCGTACTAACACCCGAACGCTCAAGCGCGGTAAGACCTCCTTGAAACGCAGTCTGCAGCTCTCGCAAGGATTTGCCCGACTCTTGTGCCACCGCGGGAATCTGAAGGAGTTGTCTGGCTTGAGTCATGACAAGCAGACGGCTATTTTCGTACCGTGCGGTGAGGTTCTCCCACGCGGCCTGGAAACCCTCATTCGTCAGGGGGGACTTAGCTACGATGGTTCTCGCTTCCCCTCGCGTCTTGATGTTCAGGTGATAGAGCTTCTCCACTTGTGACAAGTACGGGTTGGCGATATAAATGGCGGCGAACAAATCGCGGAATGTGGGCCTTGCTAGGCTGTCGCCATCAAATGTCTCCACCTCACACGGAGGAACACTATGCCCCGCCGGCCTCGACGGAGCTGTGGGCTGACGCATAAGACTCGTCATCTGTGCCGAGAGCTGTTCGATGCGTTCTCCGAACAACGTCCCGCATCGCACATACGCCGCATAGGCGTATTCGTGCTTCGCCTTGATGCGGCTTATGTTTGCCAAGCTTTCCTCGTCGGTTTGGACTGTCAAGGCCTTGTGACAACGGGAGTGTTCCATCTCGACAGTTGACCACAGCGATTTGAGCTGCTCTAAGTGCATTTTAAGGGAAAACAAGGGCACTTCAGAAGTTAGAGCTTCACTCTCCCGAGCTTCGAACAGAGTCAATGCGTCGCACGCTAGAATGAAATCGGAGAGGGACATTCTGGAGTGTTCTCTGCGCTGTTGTGATACGGATCGGGTGACGGGAGCGTCAGAACAGTGCGTCACAACAACGTGCGGGATCTGGGTCTGGGTTGAAAGCTTGGAACGACCTTTGTGTTCACTCGAGTCTTTAACCGAGAATCTGCGACCCTGAGGGAGGCTGGACGAAGACGGACGGGATCTTGGGGATTCGCTGCGGCTGCGAACAGACGAGAACTTGCGCGAAATATCCGTACGCTTCACAATCGCCGGAGTTATCGGAGGCCGAACCTTCTCCGGAGTTGAAGAGGGAGACGAAAGGCCGTTAGACTTCAGCGCAGTCTTGGACGGCTCCGTGGACATACTCAGGGGACGACCTTACCGTTGAACACCGAGTTTGTGGGTTTTGAGAAAATGAGGAAAATTTGAGGAAATGAGAAGTGGACTGTATGAGGACGCAAGAGCTTTCTCACTGTACACCGCAGGATTGCGGGAGAATTATCTCGCGTGCGGCTCGGAAACGGAGCCCTTTTAATGGGGATAGATGCGGAACAATATACGAACGCACGAGTGCGGATCAAAAGTTGCACGTAGACAAAGCTAAATGATTACAAACCAAGTTTGTATGGATTCGTAAGTAACGCTGGGAGTACGTATAAAACAAAACACGGAGGAAATATATAAATAAAGATGTATAGGATAAAAGAAAATACGTTTTTGTTTAGATCTGGATCTGGATATATATATGTGCGCACAATACTGGCCGGAAAAAATTATATATATAATTTATAAATATGGACGGATGTATAAATATGGGCCCGATAGTGCTGGAAAAAATATGTATATGTATTTATTTATAAATATGGGCGGATATATATATGAGCGCAAAAGGCTGGCCGGAAGAAGTATATTTATAATTTTTGAATATGAATGGATATATAAATATGGGCCCGATAGTGCTGGAAAAAATATATATATGTATTTATCTATAAATATGGGAGGATATATATATGAGCGCAAAAGGCTGGCCGGAAAAAATATATTTATAATTTTTGAGTATGAATGGATATATAAATATGGGCCCGATAGTGCTGGAAAAAATATATATGTATTTATTTATAAATATGGGCGGATATATATATGAGCGCAAAAGGCTGGCCGGAAAAAATATATTTATAATTTTTGAATATGAATGGATATATAAATATGGGATATTTATAATTTTTGAGTATGAATGGATATATAAATATGGGCCCGATAGTGCTGGAAAAAATATATATGTATTTATTTATAAATATGGGCGAATATATATATGAGCGCAAAAGGCTGGCCGGAAAAAATATATTTATAATTTTTGAATATGAATGGATATATAAATATGGGCCCGATAGTGCTGGAAAAAATATATATATGTATTTATTTATAAATATGGGCGGATATATATATGTGCGCAAAATACTGGCCGGACAAAATTATATATATATAATTTATGAATATGGACGGATATATAAATGTGGGCACGATAGTGCTGGAAAAATATATATGTATTTAGTTATAAATATGGGCGGATATATAATTAGGCGAAAAAAAGGGAATCGGAAATAATGTGATTTGAACTTGGCGCGCTTGAGCCGCCTATCGATATCACGACTCGACTCACGTGTCACCACTACTCCGAAAAACAGCTGTCGGCCGTTGATTATATTTTGATGTTGTTGTTTAATTATGTTAATAATTTTTTTTTTGTGGTTGTGCAAAAAAGGAGAAAACCAATAACAAAAGAACGCTTTTACACGCCGCGAGTGTTGTGCGCGGAGGCAAACCAAACAAACGATCAATGCATGTGGACAAATGCTTGATCTATGTATGTCCGTACATGCATAAGTACACAGGTGAGTATATATGTAGATATGTGTGCACACGCGTTGTTCACAACAAAAATAACGTAAGTAATTGTCATTTAATTGGAGGTGGGGTGGTGTTAAATCAATGCGCGACACCGAAATGGATTATGTGTTGTGGATATGTACATACATATGTGCAATGTATGACTATGTAAGTATGTATGTACATATGTAAGCAAGTGCACCGGGTTCCAAAGACGCGCGTGGGGAATTAATTTCGCACCTAATTCGAACGCGCAAGAAATCGCGGTGCATACGTTAAGTGCTATTAACAAAAACAATATTTTTTGGCCTTTTGTGTGGTGGTAAATGTGTGAAGGGATTATACATATGTACATGGATATGTACATATGCGCGTACATCAACAGATGACGATGTGTGTATGTACGTAGATACGCGCGTGCGGCAATTAGTTTGGCGTTAAAAATAATTATTTCAACACATAAGAAAACGCGGTGAACACTTGGATTATTATTTTTTTTCTATTTTTTATAACACTTTAATATTTTTTTTTTGTTTTTTAAACCTTTACGCGGACTTGGCAAACAGCTGTGGAAATTACATGTACATGTGAATGCATATGTAAAAGAGGTGGATTTGGACAAGTGCGGGGAAAAAATATAAATAAAGAAATGGAAATGTAATGGAAAACGAGAACGTTGGACAAACACGCTAAGGATTAGGAACTACCATGGACCCTTGGAACAGGTCAGGTATGTACATACAATATGTAAAAGTGTGTAGGTCGCTATGGAGAAGCGGGAAAACCTCACACTTTTATTAGTATGTAGGGGCAAATGAAACGAATAATGAAATTTTGTACTTATCAGGAATTCCGCCGGTGCAAGCTGGAGGAGCGGAAGGATATCCGGCTCGAAGGACCAATGTTTGTGGCGGGGCGGAAGGACCCGATATAGTATCAAGTGGTTGGCGGGTGCCAATATCTTCAGGATCTCGTACGTGAGTAGAATGATTAAAACGCGCGAAAAACTTCGTTTTAATTCTATGTTTGATTTATTTAATTCACAAGGTATACCGATACACACACGAAATGGTTCGGTTTTAAAAAGTGACAAATCGCAAAATGAAAGTTAAAGGAGATGAACGGGTGTTCGGGTGAAAATCTCGATTCGGAATAATGGCGATGCCCATTGGAAAAAACCCAGTCACCCCTCCTGGTGTGACCGTAGATGCCGAGGATCAAAAAACCCTCCTCACTCTTCACTGCTCTTCGCCGCTCACTGCTGTTCACCCGGTGGCGTGAACAAAACCTATTAAAAGTCGTACAATCTAAGTAACCAAAACTATATGCAAACTTATTATTATAAATCTACACATTAAAATACATACATATATAATTAATTAAATCGTATATTTTATGTAAATGTATATGTATATATAGTCCGTTTGGATTATAGTCTACTATGGAAAAAAAGTGAAACTAAATACTTAAACAGTCCAAATAATTTTTTGTTTTCGAACGTATGTCTATAATTTATGCTCGAAACTTCAAAGACATCGATAATGTCATAAAAATCGATCATTGAGGAATTAACACTGTGTAACAATGCTTTTGCCTAGTTTGTGCAAAAATTATTGGCTAGTTGCAAAATTTATTCGAATTTTGATTCTTTCTGTTTGTGTTTTGCCATTCATTGTTTACATTTTCGTTGTGAATGACACATTTTTCCAGTGAATAATCGAAACGCCTGAAATACCAACGTATCTTTCGGATGGTGAAAAGGAAGGTAAAATTTAGGCACGTCAAAAGATTACGAGCCATCTCTCAAAGATATGGTGGATACTAGTGGGGATCGGGTACTAGTTTTGATTAACAAAAATAAAATCATTTTCCTTGAACGACAGAAATTAAATGGAATGGAATGTATTATGAAATTTCAAAGAAGATAACTTTGGCTATGCCGAAGTTTATATACCCTTGCAGTCCTTGGCAATAATATTTTTACATTTTATAATTGTTTTCCATGCAACTCATTTCATCAATACACAAACAAAACATTATTTCTCTTTTTACTACAATTTTTTCTCCTTCTTCCATCATTCCCTAAGCAAAGCACGGCACGCATAGACATACAGTTCATGAAGCGTTGCGTCTGTGTGTTTTTGTATGTGCTCTGTTAATTTGATGATGACGTAGTAGGCAGCAAGCAGCGCTGCCGGCAGCTCTTGGACCGATTTATATCGACTGTAACTATTTATCAGATCAGATTCAACTTTTGGGATCTGAGGCTTTATATATATATCCAATACTATCAATTTGGTAAATTTCATGGGGATACTCCAACTTCTGCAAAAATGTTTGTTCTAGAACTATATGATATAGTAGTCCGATCCCGATGATTTTTATACATTATCTTACCCGAGTAATAAAAAGCCCCAACAAAAATTTAGCACCTAAGATGGCTGAGTAAAACGCACCGACGGATGGACGGACGGTCGGGCGGACGGATAGACGGACATGGCTATAGCGACTCAGCTTCTAATGCTGATCAAGAATATATATACTTTATGAGGTCGGAAACGTCTGCTTCTTTGCGTTACAAACATCTGACCAATTTTATAATGCCCTCTGCAAGGGTATAAAAATGTAGCTCTGTTAATTTTTTTGCAATTTTTAATTTTTTCTTCATTTACTTTTTTGGATGAAACAAACTTTTATTTTGTTAATCAAATTATCAAAATCTATTGATTTAGCTAGTTATCGTGGGGTTTATACGTTCCTAGTATTACAAATTTGCACTGGAAAAATCGGAGCATAGCTCCATTCAGGGTCAGCATCAGCAATGCAGCATCAACCCAAAAATGAGCGCTACACAGGGATATTTCAAGAGTGTCTCATTTAAGCTTTACAAACATCTAAAGTTTTTGAGAAAAAGCCCCAATAGTGTAGGTGCTCTTTTGTGTGAAAATGTATTGATAACGCTGGCGCGAGCTCCGGAACCGGAACCAGTTGCCTGAACCAATGAACCAGTAAACTGAGCACTGCCAAGTTCTAAGGGCCCACTTTTCGTCGTTATCTCTCCCAGCCAGGCATAAAATAATCTATATATGGGGGAAGCTTAATCAAAATCTGCTGAGCAGTTTTTAAGAAATTTGCAAAAGAAAATTGAAAAATTATAAAGATGGCAGTTGGTGCATATCGATATGGTTTAGCCGCCCTCTCTAAAATCGTCATTATCTCCCAGCCCAATTATATTAAAAATAATATAATTTCAACGAAATTTCGTGTCAGAAGTTTCAGAACAGCTAATATGTCAAGCGAAAATGTTTGGCTATCACAAAACAGTTTCGAGAGCTTGGTAAAAATTCCCCTTACATTTTGATAATGAATGCAAAGACTAGACGTTATTAGTTTTTTGAAGCAGACAACGAAGAAAATTAACTGGGAAAGTGTACAGGTGTACGGACGGGAGCGATTGTTGTGCGCAAACTCGTGTACAACCCTCTGGCCAAAAATTACGGTCTACTCATTTGGTTCAGTAATTTTAAAAGAAGATATTTCGCTAGGCCTAGTAAATTTAAACTATTCAATTAAAACCTTAGCGGGGCATATATTACGAATGCAAGTTGTCACAGACATCTCAGAAGTTTCTGGAGCTAGCCTAGAGATGAATAATTGTTTGCGATGAGGCACTACAGTTAGTGGAGGCGGAGGAGCATTGGAATTCACGACTGATTGAGAGGCAGCATGATCCTGTAATTGATCAGAGTTCCCGTGAGAGAGACACTCTCATTAGACAGCTGTTTGACCAGTTTCTTTAAAGAAAGAAACATACATACGTACATACGGCTAAAATCTAGCTGCTTACGCAAGATGGGCTAGTCCAACGCATTAAGCCAAGTTCAGGCTTACCCACAGACAAACTAAAAAAAACAGAAAAACAGAAAAAAAAAAGAAAATAAAATGCACCACACACTAATCACGGAAAAAACTAATTAGTTTGGTAAAGTATGCAAATAAAACACAAGAGTGTTGCGTGAAATACACCGGCGAAAGCGTAACCAACTAAGCACTATTAAGAATTTAGAGAAACAATAAATATTGATACATAATCCGGAGCTATTAAAATACAACCGTCACGTCAGAGAGCAGAAGCTTTTATGAAGTTGTTTGAAACCTTTTAAAAGTTGTCAATCTAAGTAACCAAAACTATATGTAAACTTATTAGAATAAAACTACACATTAAAATACATACATATATAAATAATTATAAAGTATATTTTATGTAAATATATATGTGTCGGGTCACTATTATTTTCATCCATTGTAGCGCAGCGAGTTTCGATCGCACTCGAGTTCAGAACTGTACTGCCTTGAGTCTGAACTATATTCTTTGTGCCTACCGTCGAACTACACTCGGCGACATCGTCAGAACGCTGGCTCCCCGCTAGAACGGTACTTCTTAAAGCGACAAAGTACAAGCAACCAATCACAACACAATTATAGGCTGATGCCATATTACAATAATGATGAAATTGTCATTAATGTGAAATATCCAAAACTACAACCACACGCACACAAACTCGACATGCGCCCACACGGCCATCCTGACTTTAACACGTCCTCGTGTAGGAAATGCTAACATTTAAGCTATCTTCATTTGTTATTCCTTTTTCTTATTTTTTTTTTTTTTTTTTACAAACAAATAATATGATACTTTTAAACACATATCAGTTTTCCTTTGTTACTTCGTATAAACTCATTATGTTAACAATTTATTTTAATTCAATTCATTTCAATTCAATTCAATTCATACAACATATTTTTAGGTTTGCTTACAAATACTTTAAGGCTACCATTATTATTATTATTCTTTTTTTTTTTTTTTGTTAAGTAATTCTTAACAACATTCTTTTTTTTCACATTACTTACTTATTTTCTTTGAACATTACAGTTATACAATTAATGCCCCACACGCCATGATCAAACAAACGTTACTATGTTTTGCACTTGTGCTTGTATTATCATATAATCAAGTACTCTGCCCTTTTCTTTGGTCAGCCGTATAACATCATTTGTCACCCTTATTTGTGTACTTCACTCTCTTTAGTGACTTCAAGATTCGCAATATTTTCATATTGTAAAAATTTTATTTCACTATTGTAAAAATCTCCTTTGACCGGGTTTCATTGGGATATAAAATAATAAGAGCAGACACGTCTGTATCGTTTTATTGTAGTTTTTCGATTTATTCTTTATTCCAAATTATTCTTTTGCTTAGGCTAATTTTACATATATATTCTTATGATGCGACTTATGCGACAGCTACAAAAGAGAGGGAGAGTGTCAGTACATACATATATACTGGTGGAGCGCATGCATCAAAGTGCTTGGTCAGCGGTCACACGCTGGCCTGGCTCTAGCTCATGTTACGCTTGTGCATACAGTGCTTATGTGCATATATGTATGTGCATATACAAATGTACATACATATATGTTCATGCTTAATTGTATGTTTATGTGAATATGTTTATGTGAATACTTCAATGTATACATATGAACATATTCAAGTGCACAATTAAATTTTAATGCGTATATGTTTAATTGTTTATACTTGCAACAAAGTGTTACAAGTTGAGCTCATTGTGTTGAATAATTATTTGTATGAATATACTACACTATCTTCACAGGCTGCAACTGTGTTATCAATCTCAACAGTATTATTATACTCATCACACACATTCAGCTCCTCGGGCACTTGCCCCTCCGGCTTAAATCTTCTTAAATCTTCATGAGCATATTTGTAATTTCGTTTATTGGTTAAAGACCTTAAATTGTACCTGTCACCATCTAGGACATCAATTATTTCAAAAGGTCCCTTGAACTTTGGACTCAATTTGGTTTGATGCCTTTCTTCGCTTTTAAGTAACTTAAAATCTCCAACTTATTGTCTAATTACTTTTGACTTACTTTTATTAAATCGTTCTTTGTCATAAACTGCTGTAGCTAAAACATTATTTTCAGCTTGTGCTCTTACATCTGATAGATGAAGCTCATCTTCAATATCGCTGGGTGGAAGTAATACTAATGGACGTGCTATCTTTCCCAATAATATTTCTGATGGACTAGCCTTCGTCACGCGATTAGTTGTACAATTGATTGCCAACTGCACCTCTCCCAACACATCTTGCCAAGACTGAGTTCCAGTTTCAACCGCAGTCAGCATATTTTTCAACGTTCTCATTGTTCGTTCCACTTGGCCTTTAGCTCGGCTAGCACCAGTGGCAATCAAATGCAAGTTTATTTTCTTATCTGAACAGAATTGGGTAAACTTTCCACCCGTAAAACAAACATTTAAGGCTATGACTAAGCTAGACATATTTGGTAAACGCGTCTACTTGAACAAGTACATACTCCTTCTGGTCACTTTTGCCATTTAGTTTTCCAGTTATATCGATGTGGATAGTGTGCCAATGAATATTGGCTTTAGGAATGGGACGCAATTCAGCTTGTATTTTTCCAGAGTTTTTTTTTTTTTTTTTAATTTAACTGGGTTCCTCCAATTTGCAATTTATCCAACAGAGGACAATAAGCAAATACCATGACCATACATTGACATGTGAGAATATTTAAAAAAGAAGTTATGTGAGGAAAGAGTTATGTGAGGAAAGTAAAGAAAATCGATTACGCTGAAGGGTCAGTCCACATCTAGCTCCGGAAAACCCGGTCCGGCAGGTCCAATGTGTTCAGACTCCTTAGACGGCGTGTGGCGGTGCTATTATCCATCAAGTTGATGGCCAGTGGGTTAGTGTGCCCTTCAAGCCGCACCAGATGGGCCTTGGTGATCCTGACAATTTCCTGGTGTACCCAAGGTATCTCCAGCATATCGTGTAGCTCTCTAATTGAAGTAAATAGATGGGCATCGGACAGGATTCTTAAAGTTTTGAAAAGTTTGTATGCGGTTCACGTTTGAACGGCTGCAAGTGCCCCAAATAGGAACACCGTAGGTCCACATTGGCTTTAGAATGGTTTTGTATATTAAAAGTTTGACGTGGAGCCGCAGGGTAGACCTCCTTCCAAGCAGCCAGAGGTGGCTCCTGAGTCTGGCGTTCAATTGGTTACGTTTGTTGCTAAGATGCATCCTCCAAGTGAAACATCTGTCCATAATGACGCCCAGGTATTCAGCCGAGTCGTTGAATGGAATGGTACTACCATCCAGATGTATGGCAGGGCAGTATCCTCTTCGGAGCGCAATGGTTGGTTGCACAGACTTCTCGGGGTTGACGACAATATTCCAGCGCCGGAGCCAAGTGTTAATGGCGTCTAACTGCACCTGAATCAAACTGCCAGCAGTCTGGAGTGACTCGTCGGAAGCCAAGAAGGCGGTGTCATCCGCATAGGTGGCAGTGAGAACTCGTGGGTCCGGAGATTTCGGCATGTCGGCAGTGTAGATGGTATACAGAATAGGGCCCAGCACGCTGCCCTGGGGGACTCCTGCTCTTATGCTCTTGATTACAGAGGTGTCATCACCGCATCTCACACAGAACATCCTATGCAAAGATAGGAGCGCAGCCACATATAGAAGGGCGCTGGGAGAGCGAACTTCAGCTTGTACAGCAGTCCAGTGTGCCAAACCCTATCGAACGCTTGCTTAACGTCCAGAAAGACTGCGTTGCAGTACTTCTTCTCCTCAAATGCTTCCAGTATTTTACCCGTGAACCTGTGCCACTGCTCCGGTGTGCCATGGCACTCTCTGAAGCCAAATTGGTGATCGGGGATCAAACCGGCCTCGTCCAGTGTTGGCCGCATTCTACGCAAGAATAGTCTCTCAACTATTTTGGAGAATACTGCCAATAGACTGATCGGACGATATGAGGCGAGGTTGGCTGCAGGTTTCCCAGGTTTTTGGATCAGGATGATTTCAGCGCACTTCCACTGGGAGGGAAAGTGTCCTATCAGGAAGCATTTGTTTATAATGTTGAGGAGAAGTTGAACTGCATTTATTGGGAGGGCTTTGACTGATGGGACCTCAATGCCATCATATCCAGGCGACTTGGACGACTTTAGCTTCGCGATCTCAGCGAGCAGTTCATCTGATTCGACATGCCGGATGGGGAGAGCCATTTGGCAGGGGACATCTAAGAACTTTAGCATTTGTCTAGCTTCGAGTTGTGAGCACCTATTATACGGAGTGAAGGCTTCAGACAAATAGTTGGCGAAGGCTGCTGCCCTGTCGCTGTCTCAGCGGCACCAGCTACCATCTTCCTTCTTAATAGGCTCCTTCCTCTTGGTGGGCCTCTTGTTGATGTTTGTCAGCCGCCAAAGATTATGTTGCTGATCTCCAGGCTCGACGTTTTGCAGGAAACATTCTAAAGAATCTCGACGGAGACTGTATAGGAGTTCTTTAAGATCCTTTGCTGCTTTGTTAAAGTCGGCCTTGTCCCTGGGGTTCCTAGAGTTCTGACATACACGACGCAGTCGTCTCTTCTCAGCGACCAGTGAGAAAACTTCCGAATTCCAGAGATGCGCATCTCTGCGTGAAACGATCCTTGTGTTAGAAATAGGTGGCGGAGTGGCAAATGAGGCCGCATTGTGTATTGCGATGTTGAGCCGCTCGATAGCATCGTCCAGGTCCTCCTCATCGTTCAGCTGAACCGTTGAATCCAAATCACATCTTTTTTTTTTTTTAATATATGTTTGTTGAATCTACTCTTAAATTAGAGCCTAACAACAAGTTTGAGATATTTTTTTTTAATCTAGTACTTAAGATATATCCAGGGGACATTGCTGGCGGCCCTAATCATTTATAATTGGGTTGGTCTGTAATTTCTTTTAAGACGAGTTCTATTATTAGTTCGCGTAAGGGAATTGGCAAGAACATTAGGGTGTACATCCAGTTTCACAGAATACTTTAGTTGTTGACTACCTATTTCAGATTTTACGCTAGGTATATTTAGATCATTTTGAATGTTGTCGTTCCGTATGTACCACGGAGCCCCAGTGATTGATCTTAAAATCTTCGACTGCGCCCTTTGTATAATGTCGACATTGCTGGTACTTGCATTTCCCCATAGTACGGCACCGTAGGTCCAGATGGGTTTCAGTACGGAGTTGTATAGGAGGACTTTATATTCCAGACGTAGAGGGGACCGATCATTGATGATCCAATGTAAGCTACTCGCTTTCAGTTTAAGCTGTGACTTTTTTGCCTCGATGTGCTTGCGCCAAGTTAGTCCTCTGTCTAGGTGGATACCACGGTAAGTGACATCCACGTCTTGAGGAATTGGTATGTTGTTTAGCATTAGAGCTGGACAGTTTCTTCTGTTAAGCGTATATGTAACATGTTTGCATTTCTGCTCGTTGACCCGGATACGCCAGGTTGCTAGCCATTCCTCTACCACCTTGAGGTGTTCCTCTAATTTTGCAGAGGCTAGTATTGGGCATTTGGATCTGCTGAGGATTGCCGTGTCATCGGCAAAAGTGCACGTTGTAAGTCCTAAACTCCTTGGTAAGTCTGCAGTGTACAGCAGGTAGAGCAATGGGCCGAGTACACTGCCTTGCGGTACACCAGCTTCGATTTCAAAGTCAGCCGAGACGGAGCCATTACATCTTACAGCGAATTTCCTATTGTAAAGGTAAGATTCCATGAGTTTGTGGGTGTCCTGTGGGAGTTTCTGCCGGATTTTGAACATCAGATCCTCCAGCCCAACTCTGTCTGGGTTTCATTGGGATATAAAATAATAAGAGCAGACACGTCTGTATCGTTTTATTGTAGTTTTTCGATTTATTCTTTATTCCAAATTATTCTTTTGCTTAGGCTAATTTTACATATATATTCTTATGATGCGACTTATGCGACAGCTACAAAAGAGAGGGAGAGTGTCAGTACATACATATATACTGGTGGAGCGCATGCATCAAAGTGCTTGGTCAGCGGTCACACGCTGGCCTGGCTCTAGCTCATGTTACGCTTGTGCATACAGTGCTTATGTGCATATATGTATGTGCATATACAAATGTACATACATATATGTTCATGCTTAATTGTATGTTTATGTGAATGTGTTTATGTGAATACTTCAATGTATACATATGAACATATTCAAGTGCACAATTAAATTTTAATGCGTATATGTTTAATTGTTTATACTTGCAACAAAGTGTTACAAGTTGAGCTCATTGTGTTGAATAATTATTTGTATGAATATACTACACTATCTTCACAGGCTGCAACTGTGTTATCAATCTCAACAGTATTATTATACTCATCACACACATTCAGCTCCTCGGGCACTTGCCCCTCCGGCTTAAATCTTCTTAAATCTTCCTTAAATTGTACCTGTCACCATCTAGGACATCAATTATTTCAAAAGGTCCCTTGAACTTTGGACTCAATTTGGTTTGATGCCTTTCTTCGCTTTTAAGTAACTTAAAATCTCCAACTTATTGTCTAATTACTTTTGACTTACTTTTATTAAATCGTTCTTTGTCATAAACTGCTGTAGCTAAAACATTATTTTCAGCTTGTGCTCTTACATCTGATAGATGAAGCTCATCTTCAATATCGCTGGGTGGAAGTAATACTAATGGACGTGCTATCTTTCCCAATAATATTTCTGATGGACTAGCCTTCGTCACGCGATTAGTTGTACAATTGATTGCCAACTGCACCTCTCCCAACACATCTTGCCAAGACTGAGTTCCAGTTTCAACCGCAGTCAGCATATTTTTCAACGTTCTCATTGTTCGTTCCACTTGGCCTTTAGCTCGGCTAGCACCAGTGGCAATCAAATGCAAGTTTATTTTCTTATCTGAACAGAATTGGGTAAACTTTCCACCCGTAAAACAAACATTTAAGGCTATGACTAAGCTAGACATATTTGGTAAACGCGTCTACTTGAACAAGTACATACTCCTTCTGGTCACTTTTGCCATTTAGTTTTCCAGTTATATCGATGTGGATAGTGTGCCAATGAATATTGGCTTTAGGAATGGGACGCAATTCAGCTTGTATTTTTCCAGAGTTTTTTTTTTTTTTTTAATTTAACTGGGTTCCTCCAATTTGCAATTTATCCAACAGAGGACAATAAGCAAATACCATGACCATACATTGACATGTGAGAATATTTAAAAAGAAGTTATGTGAGGAAAGAGTTATGTGAGGAAAGTAAAGAAAATCGATTACGCTGAAGGGTCAGTCCACATCTAGCTCCGGAAAACCCGGTCCGGCAGGTCCAATGTGTTCAGACTCCTTAGACGGCGTGTGGCGGTGCTATTATCCATCAAGTTGATGGCCAGTGGGTTAGTGTGCCCTTCAAGCCGCACCAGATGGGCCTTGGTGATCCTGACAATTTCCTGGTGTACCCAAGGTATCTCCAGCATATCGTGTAGCTCTCTAATTGAAGTAAATAGATGGGCATCGGACAGGATTCTTAAAGTTTTGAAAAGTTTGTATGCGGTTCACGTTTGAACGGCTGCAAGTGCCCCAAATAGGAACACCGTAGGTCCACATTGGCTTTAGAATGGTTTTGTATATTAAAAGTTTGACGTGGAGCCGCAGGGTAGACCTCCTTCCAAGCAGCCAGAGGTGGCTCCTGAGTCTGGCGTTCAATTGGTTACGTTTGTTGCTAAGATGCATCCTCCAAGTGAAACATCTGTCCATAATGACGCCCAGGTATTCAGCCGAGTCGTTGAATGGAATGGTACTACCATCCAGATGTATGGCAGGGCAGTATCCTCTTCGGAGCGCAATGGTTGGTTGCACAGACTTCTCGGGGTTGACGACAATATTCCAGCGCCGGAGCCAAGTGTTAATGGCGTCTAAGTGCACCTGAATCAAACTGCCAGCAGTCTGGAGTGACTCGTCGGAAGCCAAGAAGGCGGTGTCATCCGCATAGGTGGCAGTGAGAACTCGTGGGTCCGGAGATTTCGGCATGTCGGCAGTGTAGATGGTATACAGAATAGGGCCCAGCACGCTGCCCTGGGGGACTCCTGCTCTTATGCTCTTGATTACAGAGGTGTCATCACCGCATCTCACATAGAACATCCTATGCAAAGATAGGAGCGCAGCCACTTATAGAAGGGCGCTGGGAGAGCGAACTTCAGCTTGTACAGCAGTCCAGTGTGCCAAACCCTATCGAACGCTTGCTTAACGTCCAGAAAGACTGCGTTGCAGTACTTCTTCTCCTCAAATGCTTCCAGTATTTTACCCGTGAACCTGTGCCACTGCTCCGGTGTGCCATGGCACTCTCTGAAGCCAAATTGGTGATCGGGGATCAAACCGGCCTCGTCCAGTGTTGGCCGCATTCTACGCAAGAATAGTCTCTCAACTATTTTGGAGAATACTGCCAATAGACTGATCGGACGATATGAGGCGAGGTTGGCTGCAGGTTTCCCAGGTTTTTGGATCAGGATGATTTCAGCGCACTTCCACTGGGAGGGAAAGTGTCCTATCAGGAAGCATTTGTTTATAATGTTGAGGAGAAGTTGAACTGCATTTATTGGGAGGGCTTTGACTGATGGGACCTCAATGCCATCATATCCAGGCGACTTGGACGACTTTAGCTTCGCGATCTCAGCGAGCAGTTCATCTGATTCGACGTGCCGGATGGGGAGAGCCATTTGGCAGGGGACATCTAAGAACTTTAGCATTTGTCTAGCTTCGAGTTGTGAGCACCTATTATACGGAGTGAAGGCTTCAGACAAATAGTTGGCGAAGGCTGCTGCCCTGTCGCTGTCTCAGCGGCACCAGCTACCATCTTCCTTCTTAATAGGCTCCTTCCTCTTGGTGGGCCTCTTGTTGATGTTTGTCAGCCGCCAAAGATTATGTTGCTGATCTCCAGGCTCGACGTTTTGCAGGAAACATTCTAAAGAATCTCGACGGAGACTGTATAGGAGTTCTTTAAGATCCTTTGCTGCTTTGTTAAAGTCGGCCTTGTCCCTGGGGTTCCTAGAGTTCTGACATACACGACGCAGTCGTCTCTTCTCAGCGACCAGTGAGAAAACTTCCGAATTCCAGAGATGCGCATCTCTGCGTGAAACGATCCTTGTGTTAGAAATAGGTGGCGGAGTGGCAAATGAGGCCGCATTGTGTATTGCGATGTTGAGCCGCTCGATAGCATCGTCCAGGTCCTCCTCATCGTTCAGCTGAACCGTTGAATCCAAATCACATCTTTTTTTTTTTTTAATATATGTTTGTTGAATCTACTCTTAAATTAGAGCCTAACAACAAGTTTGAGATATTTTTTTTAATCTAGTACTTAAGATATATCCAGGGGACATTGCTGGCGGCCCTAATCATTTATAATTGGGTTGGTCTGTAATTTCTTTTAAGACGAGTTCTATTATTAGTTCGCGTAAGGGAATTGGCAAGAACATTAGGGTGTACATCCAGTTTCACAGAATACTTTAGTTGTTGACTACCTATTTCAGATTTTACGCTAGGTATATTTAGATCATTTTGAATGTTGTCGTTCCGTATGTACCACGGAGCCCCAGTGATTGATCTTAAAATCTTCGACTGCGCCCTTTGTATAATGTCGACATTGCTGGTACTTGCATTTCCCCATAGTACGGCACCGTAGGTCCAGATGGGTTTCAGTACGGAGTTGTATAGGAGGACTTTATATTCCAGACGTAGAGGGGACCGATCATTGATGATCCAATGTAAGCTACTCGCTTTCAGTTTAAGCTGTGACTTTTTTGCCTCGATGTGCTTGCGCCAAGTTAGTCCTCTGTCTAGGTGGATACCACGGTAAGTGACATCCACGTCTTGAGGAATTGGTATGTTGTTTAGCATTAGAGCTGGACAGTTTCTTCTGTTAAGCGTATATGTAACATGTTTGCATTTCTGCTCGTTGACCCGGATACGCCAGGTTGCTAGCCATTCCTCTACCACCTTGAGGTGTTCCTCTAATTTTGCAGAGGCTAGTATTGGGCATTTGGATCTGCTGAGGATTGCCGTGTCATCGGCAAAAGTGCACGTTGTAAGTCCTAAACTCCTTGGTAAGTCTGCAGTGTACAGCAGGTAGAGCAATGGGCCGAGTACACTGCCTTGCGGTACACCAGCTTCGATTTCAAAGTCAGCCGAGACGGAGCCATTACATCTTACAGCGAATTTCCTATTGTAAAGGTAAGATTCCATGAGTTTGTGGGTGTCCTGTGGGAGTTTCTGCCGGATTTTGAACATCAGATCCTCCAGCCCAACTCTGTCGAAAGCCTGGGCAACGTCGAGAAAGACAGCCGTACAGTATTCTTTTAGTTCGAATGCTGTTCGTATTTCGCATGTTATACGATTGACTTGTTCAATTGTCCAATGTTTTTCGCGGAAGCCGAACTGGTGTGAAAGGATTGTGTTCTCCGATGCCAGAAATGAGTTTAGACGAACCTGCAGGACCTTTTCAAAAAGCTTCGAAAGACATGGCATCAAACTAATTGGCCTATAGGATGATGGTTGGGTTTTGTCCTTTCACACTTTAGGAATCATGATGATAGTGGACCTTTTCCATGCTCTTGGGAAGTAGCCAATTCTTATTATAGCGTTGAACATTTTGCAGATGTATTGTATGGCGATGGTAGGGAGTTCTAGGATCATTGTGTGATTAGGTCATGGCCAGGGGCTTTGTTCGGATTTATGTGGTTTTTAATAACTGCAGTGATCTCATCCGATTGGGGTTCCGAGTACTCACTATGCGTTAATGTGCTCGAAGGGGGAAGTACAAATGAGTTTGATGTTGGATTTGGCTGGAAAACCATTTTAAGATGTGTGGCAAATACGGATGCCCTCTCTTCGTCACTGCGGGCCCATCCACGGGTTGGACCCCTTATTGGTGAAACTGTCTCTGTAGGAGCGCTTAAAGTTGGGTGGGCTTTCCACAGAGGATCTTTAGTGCTGGATGGACTGAGCTTGAGCATGTTTTTTTCTATGTATTTCCTTTGAGCCCAGATTTCCTCTTGTCTTAACTCCTTGGAGAGGTTGCGGCAGGCATGCCTTAGGCGAAGTTTTGCTGCTGGTGATCGAGTAATCTGTCATTCTCTTCTTAGACGTCGTTTTTTCGTTACTAATTGTTCTATCCGCCGGTTCGTAGGCCTGTCAACAGGTTTAGCGTAAGTAGAGGCATATGGAGTAGATACTCTTGCTGCAGCTCCCAGCATCGACTCAAAGGCAGAGACGCACATTTCAATGTCCTCTGCAGCATCCAGTTTCGGCGAACAGTCAATGTGGGCACTCATGTACATTTAAAATTTAAGCCAATTTGTTTTGCTGTTAGTAAGCCTACATATATGGGCGATCAAGTACTTGAGGTCTTGTTAATAGTGTGAATAGCACTGGAGAGTGATCGGAGGTTAAATCTAGCAGTGTTTCCGCAGTGATCCGATTACGTTGGTTACTGCGAAATCAATCAAGTCAGGCACTTTCTGTGGATCTGTGGGCCAATAAGTATGACTACCCGGTGAGACGCAATCCATCTTATTGAGTGGGTTGACTATTGTGTTGTGCAACTGCTTGCCTTTAGGATTTACCAGGCGAGATCCCCAGTGCGTATGTTTGGCGTTATAGTCCCCTGCTGCAATGAAGCGTTCTCCGAGTGTGTTAAAGAAACCGGTGAATTCCTTTTCAGTGATTGAGAAGCGTGGTGGGCAGTACAGGGCAACCAACGTAGTGTTGCTGCAGCTGGTTTGGACGGTTATAGCAGTTGCTTGTAGGTGCTGTGTTTCGAATCTGTTGAGGAACGAGTGTTTTATACCGTTTTTGATTAGGATACCAGTCCCGCCATGAGCTTTTCCGTCTGGATGGTTTGTTGCGTAGAAGGTATATTTTGGTATTTGAAAATTATTTTTTGATGTTAAATGTGTTTTCGATATCAGGAATAGGAATAGTTGCAGTTCATTTTTGTGCTTGGAGACGCCATTAGCATTCCAAAGACATAGACGTAGGGAAGCCATTATTTATTCTCGATAAGCTTCTGGATAAGCAGGTTTTGATTCCGCATCAGTTCCTGCATACAGTTTTGCATGAACGTCATAAAAGCGGTCATGTTTTGATTAAGTGAGATCAATAGGGCCTCTAAACCACTTGGAGTTTGCTGGCCAAGTTCTGGTGCGCTAGGTTGCGGATTCTGTAGATGGTGGAGTGACGGGGTCTCTTTCGCGGGCTCCGTCTGTCCAGTTCGGAGTACACTAGCGAAGGATACACTAGGATTGGTTGTAGCAGCCATGTTAGATGATCTATCAGCTTTGGCGAAGAATACCTCCGGTGTAGTTTTGGAGGCGTTGAATGTGATTTTTGGTCCAGCTGGGGGTTTACGCCCGTTTAGGTGCGATTTAAGATCCTTGAAGACAGGACATCCCCTGTAGTTGGCTGTGTGGTTCCGTCCACAGCTACTGCATAGTCTTAGTGCGACGTTGTTTCTGTCCTTGGTGCAAATGCCATCTTTATGATGTTCGCCGCAGCCAACACACACTAACCTAAGATTTCAATTGTTAGAGGTGTGGTTGTATTCCTGGCAGTTTTGACACTGAGGTGGTTGGTATCTCTTATGGGGCTCCTCTACGGTGATTCTTCTGTGCAATAGGAGCTGAAGGTTCTAGATTGGATGCACTTCATTTGGCTTAGACCGCTTTGCATCTGGTTGGAGCTCGATTTTAAAGAGCGGCTGTGCGACTTTATTCCTGTTGATGATGTTGACAACGGACTTAACCGCAAACCCTTTTTCGGCCAATGCGTCTGCTATTTCTTGAGGTGGGACCGATGGCTCGATCCCCTTTAACACAACCTGGAGCCCTTTACTGCTTTTTAGTTGGTAGGTATAGAAGACTATGTTAGCATTACGGAGGTACTTTTCGATGATGCGAAAATTGTCCTCAGTTTGGGTTTGACATTTAATTTCTTTTATGTTACACCTGTTGAGAGGGGTTACAACAAAGTTATTTGCCCCTACTGTTTCTACTAGCTTCGAAATCAGGACGCTGCAGTTGGCTCAAGGATGTATAAAGGGGGTGGTCTAGCCAATTTAACTTTATCTACAGCGCCGGCTTGATCGTCTTGCTGATCGGCAAGATTTTTAAAACGATTCCCGGTTAGAAGTGCTACTCGTTCATTTGTTTTAGTTATTTTCGGCGTATTGCCACTTTTTTCTTTTGCGGGCTTAGCTTCCGCTTAGTTATTTTAATATATCTATCCATTCCAGCGTGGACAGAAGGCGTTGGGTTTTTTGTCGTGGCAGACTCTGGGCGACTTGTCGTTAACGGCTTGAGGCAGGTCAATACTTCGGCAAACGTTGCAGTAGTTGCTGTCAACGAGCTGACGGTGCTGGTCGGTGCAAGCGGTGACCCAGTTATCGATATTGATGGAGAAGTACACTGCTCTCTCCACGGTAAATTGCTGTTAATTGCTGAGTGGCTTGCACTTTCGGTGTTATTGCTTACGGTAGCATTCAGTGGGGTCGGCGACACCACCGAAAAGTACGCGTTGTTGCGTTGGACCGAGAGACGACGCTCACATTGTTGTTGTACAAGTAGTTCTTGTAGCTGCTGCTGGTGGGAATCGAAAGAGTTTGGGCCCGAATTGGTGGACATGGCTTTTTTTTTGGAAAAAAGTTGTCACTTTGTTGTTGCAATTTAGTATTTATTGCTATTAGAACAAACTAATAGATTGTACATAGGCGTCTCTGAGTCGACTGAGAGCCCTACACAATGTTTGCAAACGCGGTCTTTTTATTTTTTATACTAAATTTTGCGAAGTACATTAAAAAACACGTCTGCACGCGCCGGCGGTTGAATTTGGTTTTCGCCGTTCAGCAATGAGCCAGTTGCTTGAAATTTCAGCCAAGTTAAGTCTCTTCTCGTCAATCACCCTTACCGCACAAGTAGGCTTCGGTAAAAGAGGATTTCTTGACAAAAAGTCGACATGTGCCATTCTTTTCCCCTCTCTGTATTAAATATCGAATGTAAAGGCCTGCAAGTAAGCCCACCAACGCTGTGCTCTGGGGATTAAGACTTGTTTGTTTATTGACGCCTTTAGCGAGTTACAATCAGTAAACACAGTAAAGTTCCTGCCTAATAGATAATGTCGAAAATGTTTTATGGAGTTTACAACAGCCAAAGTTTCCAACTCATACGAGTGGTATCTTGACTCTGCAGGTGAAGTAATTTTACTATAGTACTCAATTACGTGGGGTTTGTTAATAATTTTGTGTAATAAAATTGCACCGTAACCATCACAACTTGCATCTGTATGCAACTCAATTGGATGATTTGGGTCAAAAATTACAAGGACTGGTTTATCGGTAAGAATAGAAAGAACTTTTTTTCGTATCTGCTCATGTTCCGTTTTCCAAACGAATTTACTTTTGTCTGAAGTTAAAAAATACAACGGCTTCATCAATTGTGAAAATCCCCCAATAAATTGTCGGAAATAAGATGCTAAGCCAATGAATTGTCTTAGCGATGTGACTGACTGTGGCGGCGGAAGAGCAGTTAATGCTACAATTTTCTGAGGGTTTGGACGAATTTCACCAGCACTAATATTGTAGCCTAAATATTGAACCGATGTTTTCAAAAAGGAACACTTTGTAATGTTGAATGAAAATCCTTCTTTTAATGTGTTTAGAACAATTTCTTATCTTTCTAGCGTTTGATCTTTTGTTGAGACAACTATCATGATATCGTCCATATAGACTATAACATACGAATTTGCTTAATCACATAGAGCTTGCATTTCTAAACGTTGAAACATAGAAGGCGCGTTTCCAAGCCCAAACGGCATTGATAAAAATTCATATTGACCATCTGGGGTCACAAATGCTGTATACTGAATAGAATCGGTGTGTAAGGGAATTTGGTAATAGCCGATGGCCATATCTAAAATCGTAAAATAATAAACTCCTTGCAGTCTGTTTATTTGATCCTGTATAAGTGGCAACGGGTATTTATCGGCGACTGTATCTTAACCATTTTTCTTCTTGACCAACAATATGGGGCTTGCGTAAGGTGAGCAGGTTGGTCTAATTATTTTGTATTTTAGCAATTCGTTAATATTTTCCCTTACTAAATCTCGCTCGCATGGACATAAACGATATGGCCTTCTTTGAACTGTTTTACTTGGATCAATTAATCTAATTTTCTTTTCACCGACCTTGACTTTAGTACCTGGAATACCTTTTATAAAAGAATTTGAATACTTTGCCAACAATGAATGCAGTTTTACTTTGTCTTGACCCTCAAGTTCTGTAAATATCGGTCGGCTCACCACCAATACATGAATTAATTATTTTGGTTCTTGAGATTTTAAATTGGTTTGATGAAACAACAATATCGAAACCCTGACTTAGTATTTCCCGTCCAATGACAATATTGTTTTCCATGTGATCATCACTTATTATATAAAACAGAATTTCAATACAATTGTCATCAATTTTTACATTACTTAATATCTCTACAGTACTACAAATTCCACCACTGCCTATGCCTTTCAGCATAACCACATTATTGAATCTTTTGCCAGAAAATTTTTTACTTATCTTTTCTTTCATCAACGAACATTCTGCTCCAGAATCGAAGGTGAATTCAAAAATGTTGCCTCTATGGTTCTTGTGTCCCTTTGGTACTGCAACGCTGCACTGCTCCACTCGCTTTTCCTGGTTGAATGTCTTGTTCCTATTAGCTTCCTTCTTTGGGCATTGGGTAGATATGCGACCCAATTCTCAGCACTTGTAGCATGTCACGCTTGATGTTTCACGGTGATGACCTTCTTGTCTTCCACGTCGTTCATTACCACTTGCAAAATGATTTTGTTGTTTCTTGAGTCGGCAGTCAATCATTTTATGTCCCAATTTGCCGCAGAAGTGACACTCTATTGATGATTGTTTTTGCCGTTTAGGAAAAGTTTCGGATTGATGCTCCATAAAGCCAGATTTCCTTTATTAAAAGTGAACGCTTTTAATTCGGACTGCAAATCGCTTCTTGTTGTACCATTGCTGCTTAGAGAACATTGCGGCTGGTATTTCTACGGTATCTAAACTCGGCCCAGGTAATTTCGGCGTAACACACTTGTGAAAGCAAGCTCAAGGCCATGACCAACGCGCTGCCTTTTAATGCATTTTCTTGAAGAATAATTTTAACGGTAGTACATCACGATGAAGCGTTGGCGTCCGACTTGTCTGGGTTGAATTTGGGTAGTTGCACTGATTTATTCTGCACTGCACTGCCTGATGCCGTTGATTGTATGGCCCGAACCAGTTCAATTAAATTTTTATTTTGCAACTCCATTATGGTTTTCCAAGATGCATCAACTGTTGAAGGTACAGGACCAGATCCCACTGATGTCGGGTCAATATTATTTTCGTCCATTGTAGTGCAGCGAGTTTCGATCGCACTCGAGTTCAGAACTGTACTGCCTTGAGTCTGAACTGTCTTCTTTGTGCCTACCATCGAACTACACTCGGCGACAGAGTCAGAACGCTGGCGCCCCGCTAAAACGGTACTTCTTAAAGCGACAAAGTACAAGCAACCAATCACAACACAATTAGAGGCTGATGCCATATTACAATAATGATGAAATTGTCATTAATGTGAAATATCCAAAACTACAACCACGCGCACACAAACGCGGTATCGACATATGTATATATATAGTCCGTTTGGACTATTGTCTACTAAATACGTAAACGTGTTTTGCCATTCATTGTTGACGTTTTCGTTGTGAATGACACATTTTTCCAGTGAATAATCGAAACGCCTGAAATACCAACGTCTCTTTCGGATGGTGAAAAGGAAGGTAAATTTAGGCACGTCAAAAGATTACGCGTCGGATGTTCGCCAGTGCGAATCGGGTACTAGTTTTGATTAACACGTAAAAAATCATTTTCCTTGAACGACAGAAATTAAATGGAATGGATGTATTATGAAATTTCAAAGAAGATAACTTTGGTTATGCCGAAGTTTATATACCCTTGCAGTCCTTGGCAATAATAGGACACGCATACACATACAGTTCATGAAGCGTTGCGTCTGTGTGTTTTTTATATGTGCTCTGTTGATTTGATGATGACGTAGTAGGCAGCATGCAGCGCTGCCGGCAGCTCTTGGACCGATTTATATCGACTGTAACTATTTATCCCATCAGATTCAAATTTTGGGATCTGAGGCTTTATATATATATCCAATACTATCAAATTGGTAAATTTCATGGGGATACTCCAACTTCTGCAAAAATGTTTGTTCTAGAGCTATATGATATAGTAGTCCGATCCCGATGATTTTTATACATTATCTTACCCGAGTAATAAAAAGCCCAACAACAAAAATTTAGCTTCTAAGATGGCTGGGTAAAACGCATACGCACCGACGGATGGAAGGACAGACGGGCGGACGGATGGACGGACGGGCGGGCGGACGGACGGACGGATAGACGGACATGGCTATATCGACTCAGCTTCTTATGCTGCTCAGGAATATATATATTTGATGGGGTCGGAATCGACTGCTTCTGTGCGTTACAAACATCTGACCAATTTTATAATGCCCTCTCCGAGGGTATAAAAAAGCGCCTCTATTAATTTTTTTTGCAATTTTTAATTTTTTCTTTATTTAATAACTTTTTTGGATGAAACAAACTTTTATTTTGTTAATCAAATTATCAAAATCTACTGATTTAACTAGTTATCGTGGGGCTTATACGTTTCTAGTATTAAAAATTAGCTCTGGAAATATCGGAGCATAGCTCCATTCAGGGTCAGCGTCAAGCAATGCACGAGCGCTACACAGGGATATTTGAAGAGTGTCTCATTAAAGTTTTACAAACATCTACAGTTTTTGAGAAAAAGCCCCAATAGTATAGGAGATCTTTTGTGTGAAAATTGCCGGAACCAATGAACCAGTAAACTTAATGAATGCAAAGACTAGACGTTATTAGTTTTTTGAAGCAGACAACGAAGAAAATTAACTGGGAAAGTGTACAGGTGTACGGACGGGAGCGATTGTTGGGCGCAAACTCGTGTACAACCCTCTGGGCAAAAATTACGGTCTACCATATCTGAGCAATACTCATTTGGTTCAGTAATTTTAAAAGAAGATATTTCGCTAGGCCTAGTAAATTTAAACTATTCAATTAAAACCTTAGCGGGGCATATATTACTAATGTAAGTTGTCACAGACATCTCAGAAGTCTCTGGAGCTAGCCTAGAGATGAATAATTGTTTGCGATGAGGCACTACAGTTAGTGGAGACGGAGGAGCATTGGAATTCATGACTGATTGACAGCCAGCATGATCCTGTAATTGATCAGAGTTCCCGTGAGGGAAGGATTGAGGTACAGCAGGGATTGTGCAGGGTACTTCGAAAGGAGCATAATGTGGGACAAGATGATGGTGTAGGCGAAAGTGAAATGGAGAGAATTTAGAGAAACAATAATATTGATACATAATCCGGAGCTATGAAAATACAACCGTCACGTCAGAGATCAGAAGCTTTCATGAAGTTGTTTGAAACCTATTAAAAGTCGTACAATCTAAGTAACCAAAACTATATGCAAACTTATTATAATAAAACTACTCATTAAAATACATACATATATAATTAATTAAATAGTATATGTACGGTACTTCTTAAAGCGACAAAGTACAAGCAACCAATCACAACACAATTAGATGCTGATGCCATATTACAAGAATGATGAAATTGTCATTAATGTGAAATATCCAAAACTACAACCACGCGCACACAAACTCGACATGCGACGACACACGCAAAACCACAACCTCACACACACAAACTCGGTATGTGCCGACACGGCCATCCTGACTTTAACACGTCCTCGTGTAGGAAATGCTAACATGTAAGCTATCTTAATTTTTTTTCCTTTTTCTTCTTTTTTTTTTCTTTTTATTACAAACAAATAATATAATACCTTTAAACACATTTCAGTTTTCCTTTTTTACTTCGTATAAACTCATTATGTTAACAATTTATTTTAATTCAATTCATTTCAATTCAATTCAATTCATACAACATATTTTTAGGTTTGCTTACAAATACTTTAACACTACTATTATTATTATTATTCTTTTTTTTTTTGAAGTAATTTTTAACAACATTATTTTTTTTCACATTATTTATTTATCTTCTTTTAACATTACAGTTATATAATCAATGCCACACACGCCATGATCAAACAAACGTTAGTATGTTTTGCACTTGTGCTTGCATTATCATATAATCAAGTACTGTGCCCTTTTCTTTGGCCAGCCGTACAACATCATTTGTCACCCTTATTTGTGTACTTCACTCTCTTTAGTGACTTCAAGATTCGCAATATTTTCATTTTCACTATCTTCACAGGCTGCAACTGTGTTATCAATCTCAACAGTATTATTATAATCATCACACACATTCAGCTCCTCGGGCACTTGCCCCTCCGGCTTAAATCTTCTTAAATCTTCATGAGCATTTTTGTAATTTCGTTTATTGGTTAAAGACCTTAAATTGTACCTGTCACCATCTAGGACATCAATTATTTCAAAAGGTCCCTTGAACTTTGGACTCAATTTGGTTTGATGCCTTTATTCGCTTTTAAGTAACTTAAAATCTCCAACTTATTGTCTAATTACTTTTGACTTACTTTTATTAAATCGTTCTTTGTCATAAACTGCTGTAGCTAAAACATTATTTTCAGCTTGTGCTCTTACATCTGATAGATGAACCTCATCTTCAATATCGCTGGGTGGAAGTAATACTAATGGACGTGCTATCTTTCCCTATAATATTTCTGATGGACTAGCCTTCGTCACGCGATTAGTTGTACAATTGATTGCCAACTGCACCTCTCCCAACACATCTTGCCAAGACTGAGTTCCAGTTTCAACCGCAGTCAGCATATTTTTCAACGTTTTCATTGTTTGTTCAACTTGGCCATTAGCTCGGCTAGCACCAGTGGCAATCAAATGCAAGTTTATTTTCTTATCTGAACAGAATTGGCTAAACTTTCCACCCGTAAAACAAACATTTAAGGCTATGACTAAGCTAGACATATTTGGTAAACGCGTCTACTTGAACAAGTACATACTCCTTCTGGTCACTTTTGCCATTTAGTTTTTCAGTTATATCGATGTGGATAGTGTGCCAATGAATATTGACTTTAGGAATGGGACGCAATTCAGCTTGTAGTTTTCCAGAGTTTTTTTTTTTTTTTTTTTTTTTTTAATTTAACTGGGTTCCTCCAATTTGCAATTTATCCAACAGAGGACAATAAGCAAATACCATGACCATACATTGACATGTGAGAATATTTAAAAAAGAAGTTATGTGAGGAAAGTAAAGAAAATCGGGTACGCTGAAGGGTCAGTCCACATCTAGCTCTGGAAAACCCGGTCCGGCAGGTCCAATGTGTTCAGCCTCCTTAGACGGCGGGTTAGTGAGCCCTTCAAGCCGCACCAGATGGGCCTTGGTGATCCTGACAATTTCCTGGTGTACCCAAGGTATCTCCAGCATATCGTGTAGCTCTCTAATTGAAGTAAATAGATGGGCATCTGACAGGATTCTTAAAGTCTTATTTTGGAAAGTTTGTATGCGGTTCACGTTTTAACGGCTGCAAGTGCCCCAAATAGGAACACCGTAGGTCCACATTGGCTTTAGAATGGTTTTGTATATTGAAAGTTTGACGTGGAGCCGCAGGGTAGACCTCCTTCCAAGCAGCCAGAGGTGGCTCCTGAGTCTGGCGTTCAATTGGTTACGTTTTTGCCAAGATGCATCCTCCAAGTGAGACATCTGTCCATAATGAGGCCCAGGTATTTAGCCGAGTCGCTGAATGGAATGGTACTACCATCCAGATGTATGGCAGGGCAGTATCCTCTTCGGAGCGCAATGGTTGGTTGCACAGACTTCTCGGGGTTGACAACAATATTCCAGCGCCGGAGCCAAGTGTTAATGGCGTCTAACTGCATCTGAATCAAACTGCCAGCAGTCTGGAGTGACTCGTCGGAAGCCAAGAAGGCGGTGTCATCCGCATAGGTGGCAGTGAGAACTCGTGGGTCCGGAGATTTCGGCATGTCGGCAGTGTATATGGTATACAGAATAGGGCCCAGCACGCTGCCCTGGGGGACTCCTATCAAAATGCTTGCAAGTAGGTAGACAACAAGCCATTGAAAAGCCAAAAGAAACACAAGGCAAAAATATATAGAAAATTAAAATACACAACACCAAGATAATTATCGATAAAAATTTAATAATTACAAATAAACCAAACAGACAGCTAGAGTGCACAGCACAAGAAAGAATGCAAGAACAGTTACAAAAGTGATTACGCGGGAGAGAAGCTGAAGAGAGAACACAAAAAGACTAGCACTGATGGTATGATGGTATGATCTGGGCGATGAGGGGAGCAAATGCAGAAGCAAGACGTGAGAGAGAAAAACAAACAAAATAAAATGCACCAAGCACTCATAACGAAACAAAACTGATTAATTTGGCAAATTATGCAAATAAAACACAAGGGTGTCAAGCAAACCACACCAGCGAAAGGCCAAACAAACTAAGCACAATTAAAAATTGAGAGAAAACAATAAATATTGATAAAAACTCAGAAGCTATAAAAAAACATAACCGTCACGTCAGAGAGCAGAAGCTATTCATCCATCCGAAAGCGACATTTCTCTTTCAGGCGGTTCGATTATTCACTGGAAAAATTGTTTCATTCACAACGAAAATGTAAATAAAAAAAAAGAATGGGAAAACACTAACAGAAAGAAACAAAATTGAAATAAATTTTCCAACTGTCCAATAAAGGCAAAAGCTTCGTTATACAAAAATTTAATGGACCTACATCCGGTTTTTCAAATTTTAAATATTTTTTTACTTGGTGCATGGTATTTCGAAGTTGGCGGAACAACTTACTTTATTTGTATTTTTTAAAATATTTATTTATTTATTTATGATGTGATTGGGCAGTGATTGTAAATTACAGCCAATCTTGTACTAGCTATAACTACTTCGCCTTAAGCTAGTAAGAAATTCAGAAATAACTGACTACTAGCGGGGGTTAAATCAATGTTTCACCGATTTCAGCAAAACATCTGTGAACTACGCCACTGAGCTTCTAGAGCAACTGTTCTAGTACAATCGCTATTAATCGGTATTTTACAAAAAATCTAAATTTGATTACATAATGGAGCAGGATTACCGATGAATATATTTCACTTATGGTGGGGGCACATTAACTGAATGAAGAAATATTTCCGTAAGAAACCAAAACGATGAAGTACCTCTAAGCATTTCAGAGGTCTTGATACTCGACTTGATGTTGTCAAACGATATGTATAATGGCATTTCTTGAAAATCATCATATCGCCATGTCCGTCTCTCCGTCTGACCGTCCGCTGGTGCGTATGGCCTTTACTCGGCCATCTTAAGAGCTATTGGGATGAAACTTGGTATTTGAGATACTTATATAAGTATGAAAATCCTCGAGAAGAAAGGCGGAAAGGGGCGTGGCAAAATCTTTGTACATACAAAATGTGCGCATTTACTAAGGAAATATACATACCAAATATGGTGTCTCTAGCTAGAACAGTTTTTGAGATAAAGATTTTTTTTTTAATTGTGGGGGCGGAAAGGGGCGTGGCAAAATCTTTGTAGATACAAAATGTGCGCATTTACTAAGGAAATATACATACCAAATATGGTGTCTCTAGCTACAATAGTTTTTAAGATAAAGGTTTTTTTTTAAATTGCGGGGGCGGAAAGGGGCGTGGCAAAAATTTGAAATAAACATGATCACTACATACTACACGTGCCTACATTCCAAATTTGGTGGCTCTATCTTTTATAGCCTCCGAGATCTACGCGTTCATACGGACAGCCGGACGGACAGGCGGACAGACGTACATGGCTATATCGACTCGGCTGTTGATACTGATAAAGAATATATATACTTTATGGGGTCGGCAGCTTCCTTCTGCTTGTTACATACATTTTGGCGATTTTAATATATATCATTTCACCCTATGGGTGTATGGTATAAAAATTGTAGTAAAAAGAGTAATAATTTGAATGTTTTGATAAATTGAGTTGCAGGGAAAGTAATTTTAAAATCTAAACATAATTTTGCCAAGGACTGCAAGGGTGTATAAACTTCGGCATAGCCGAAATTAGCTTTTTGATATTCTTAATTCATTTTTGGTAGTAAGCAAGTCTTTGCACCAAATTTGGAGGCTTTATTTCTGTTAGTCTTTGAGAAAAACAGTTTTATTCAGTATATGTACACTATCAATTTGGGCAAAATGTGTACACTTTACCAAATTAACATAAATATAGGTTATTTGATCAAACGACACGACACCATACCTTATCAGTTTGTTGGTTTCTAGGATAGCGTGTTAGCAGCTGTTAGCGCGCGAACGAAGTGCAAGCAAAAACTACACAACGACGAAAATAAAACGGAAGATCAAACATCTTCTTATATATGTGTGCAATGCAGGCCAACGAAACGAGGATTCGGTACAAAGAGAGCGCTAAATAAAGGTAGATGTTTATGTGCTTATGTTACACTGCGCAAAATCATCAAATTCAAATGATAAAAACGAGCGCATAGAGAAAACAAAGCAGCGATCAATTTTTATACCCTTGTAAAAAGGGTATATTAAATTTGGTTATCTCTGATAATATGAAGTATATATGTAGTGTCATATGGGTACATATGTGCTGAGAGATGGCAGCCGTGCGACAATGTGGCATCACCAGTAGTAGAAAAAAAAAACGAAAGAAGGAACGATAGAGATCAGACGTATAAGCAGAAGGTGTACCAAAAGTTGCTTAAGTTGTATTTAAAGTTGTTCAAGTCGTAAAGTCACCTAAAGTTGTTATGTCAGAGTTCTTTTAATACTACATTGTTCAACCGACTATTTTTCTATCTAACTATTATTAACTTTAATAAACAACAATTATTGTACACGCACAATAATTCTTACATGGGGGCTCAACATACTCAAAAATACAAAAAAGAGACAAAAGATCAGTATTACAAGTTGAAAAAACGTGAAAAAGTGAAAAGAAAAGACAGAATAAAGTTGATAAAAATGTGGCGTTCTGGAAAAAAAAAGGTTCCAAAAATCAAAAGAGTCTAATTACCAAGTTCAGATAGATTATTTAAACAGCACATTTACGTCGAATGGTGAAATAACGGAGCAAACCGATTTAAAAGTGGTAAGCGCAAGAGAGACAGATATAGTATATCCATGTGCTTCCAAAAACGACTCAGGCGAATCGCGGCAGACTGGCGCCGAAGAGACGAGGAGTGAGGATGGAAGCGGTAAAACTATGCACACGAGTGTGCACAGCAGCGAGTTGGAGGCGCTGATCAAAACGTTGGCAGTTAAATTTGAAGACACCGGTTCGCAACATAACGATAAATTGGTGGTACCGGACTTCGATGGGACATCAATTCCAATTGGACAGTGGCTAAAGAATTTTGAAGAAAATGTCGAGGCATATCAGCTGAGCGAGAAACCAAAGTATGTCAATGCACGTAATAAAATGATGGGCACTGCAAAAATATTTTTAGAAACGATTATAGTTGGCAATTATGAAGAATTTTGTTTAGCCCTGATAGACGAGTTTGACCAAAAAGTAAGCAGCGCAGAGATTCATAAACAGTTGAGAAGTCGCAAAAAGCTACAGTTAGAAAATTTTCATGATTAAGTATTACAGATGCGTAAAATTGCTGCTCTTGGTGAAACCGAATCGATTATTACATATATCGTTGTCTGTCTAGAGGTACGGGAGGATTTGAAATACCCATTATACAGTTCAACTACTTTTAAACAGCTAAGAAAGTGCTACGATTTAGTAGAAACGATGACCAGAAACTCCCAAAACAAACGTCGCACAGTTGGGCCTCTGCTCGGATAGGGTGGCAAAAATACGTTTTTTCATGATCGCGTTTGGCAAAAATGATATATGCAATAGATAGGAAATACTTCAGAGATTACGAAATCGGTTGCGATTCATGGGTGCTAGAGGCGCCCAAAGTTGAGACATTTTTAGTAAAAAGGAAAAAATTATAATTTTTTTAAAAAAATCGCAACTTTAAAACTGAATATTGGGCGATTTCAACAATCGATCTTGGATTTTTTGGTTTTATGTGAAAAGTATGTTCTTTATTAATAGCATGTTTCATAAATTTTAATAATTACTTAAATAGTTATTGAACTAGAAGCGTTTAAAAAATGTACTAAATATTGGCATTTTTTGAACTTTGATGGAATAAAACTAGCAAGACTCAACGAGTATCAATACCGGACTACATACACTAGGTAGGTGAAATATTTACCTATCAGATGTATATAGTCCCAATATGCGGAGACCTGCGACAGCGATGCGTAAGCCATAAAACTAAGGCAACCTCGCCTAAAAAATGCGCTGCAGGTATAAGGAAGAAGAAGAGCGCATGCGTCTTGGCCTGTAGCTTCTTTGTATTTAAATGATAACATTGCGTAATGCTGTTTTGCAAATACTACCTGTTTACATATATGCCTTTCTACAATGATAAATTTTATTCTGAAGCTAGCTTACACACTTCCTCGGCCAGGAGAAACAAAAACGGATAAAATATCTCGTGAGGATATTCAGAGCAGGAAGGAGATTATACAAGCTGAATTCTCTCGGAAGCTGGGACTGAAAGTTGACTGCCCAAAGTACGGATACGGAAACACGAATAATGGAAATACTTCAAGGAGATTTTTTGAAAATGATGAAGTGACATCTTTTATAACAGGTGTTAGTCAAGAGATCATTAAAAGGTTGGCTGTTATCTTGAATGTTATAAATTGCAAGGAAATGGTAAATGGTGAAAAATTTGCGAATATTCTTCAAAGACTGCTCAACTTTTGACTGAATTGTATCCGCAAAAAAACTTACCCCAACGGTACATAGGATTTTGGGTCACGGAAAGGATTTAATAGAATATCAGTGTTTACCAATTGGAGAGCTATCCGAAGAAGCACAGGAATGTAAAAACAAGGACTACAAAAGGTTCAGATACACTAATACATTATAAACTGTTAGACAAAATAAAGACCTTTTTAACATGCTAGCAGACTCTTCGGAACCACTTATTGCATCACTGAGACACGTGCGATCACGAAAGGATTTGGAAAATAGCAACTATAGTCCCGAAATGTTGAATTTATTAGATATTGATGTAAATATTGAAAATTATTTTGAAGAAAATCAGCCATCAATAGCAAATTTTCAAAAATAACCTAAAAAAAAATTTAAAAAAAAAATGTTTTTTTCTTTTTGTAATTATGTTAAAAAATCAAATTAAAACATTGAAAAATGTTACATAGTCGTCTAAAACAATGCAAAAATCCATTTGTGATTGAAAAAACCGGGTTTCGATCCATTTTTAAAGGAAAACATGCTTGGAAATATTTTCTGACTTTGACCTTGAATATTACAGCACCACGACACCCAGCACTTTTGACAAACATTCATTTTGAAGCTTAAGGTATTCTTTATCGTATGCTTTTTAATTTTTGGAATCGCTTTATTGGTTTAGACGCTATGATTTTTGCAATGCTAAATGCCAGAAGGCCCCACTGTGCGTCGCCAGATTGTCCATACGAAACCAGTTGGCCAAGCTGATTCAAACTATAAAGGTAAACAGTTGCATTGCTTCAACTGTGGAGCCACAGATCATAAAAAATCTGATTGCAATGTGGGTACTAAATGCTTTAAGTGTAACGGTATAGGCCATTTATCAAAGGATTGTGCTGATAAGGAAGCATCATTTGGGGGCTCGCCCGTGTCAAATACAGAGACTTAAGTGCATATGTGATCGCGAAAAGTCGAGTGTTGTTTTGTTAAAAGTTGCTGAATTGTTATATGCTGCTAAAAAGTTGTTAAAGTTTTTCCAAGCAGCTAAAAATATTAAGTTTTACTGTTCAAAAAAAAACTTTCTTTGCAGACGCCTGGTCTTAAAAAATCATTTTCATAAAGTTGTGAAATTCGAAGTCGCCCTATTGTCGCCAGAAAAGTCTCGAAGTTAGGCGAAAGAAAGAGACAGAAGAAAAAAGGCGCGAAATGCCATGTTGATGCCTAAGACGAAGAAACCGGTTTGAAAGCCGGTAGTAAAACGTGCGAGTCAAAAAGAGATATGAGATATTAAACCTAAATCAACAAGAGAGAGAAAGCAGAACACACTACGCCAACTCCAGTTCAAAGCGAGATGGCAGATGAACTTAAAGTGTGTCCAAACGAATTTCATATGGAGGAAACTGGACAGTCTGCAGAGGCCAAAATGGAACAAATAATACAGCTGCTGAGTCTAAAAATTGTTTCCGATGAAAACCGTGGAAAAGTTGTGGGCGAATATGATGGAAAATCTATACAGGTGGAAAAGTGGCTGGAAATATTTGAAAGAAATGCCGAAGTTTATGACCTTAGTAAAAAGCAGAAATATTGCTATGCCAGAGCTAAAATGAATCCGAAAATATTTGCAATTATGAAGAATTTAAAAGCGTCCTAGTGGAGGAGTTTGCATGCAACTACAATAGTGCTGACATTCATCAGCTATTGTAAGAGAGAAAGAGAAAGAACAGTGAAACACTGCATAAGTATTTATTTCAAATGAAAAAGTTAGCTTCACTTGGTTATGTTGAATATGCAGCTGTTATAAGCCACGTAGTCAATAGTCTGGATATAAAAAATGAATATAAGGTTGCAATGTATCGTTGTAAGTCCTTTAAGGCTTTGAAAGAAGAGTTCGATATCCATGATCGTTTGAACATATCGGAAAGGAAGGCCAATAAAAACAAAAATCATTTTTCAAGCAGAATAACGGACAAATGGCTAAAAAAGAGTATTGCTTCAACTGCGGATCGGGAAACCATAAACGCAATAAATGAAACGCCAAAACGAAATGCTTCAAGTGCAACCAAAACGGACATCTTCCCCGTGACTGTCCTCAGAATGCTGATAAAGTTCGTGTTATTTCCAATCGCAGTCGTTTGGAGAAAATCCGTATAAATGGAGTTGAAGTCGAATGTCTGGTAGATACAGGATCAGACGTCTCAGTGATCAAGGAGAGTATTTACAAAAAATTAAAAAACGTGGCTCTAATTGAAGATATACGCATGTTGCACGGTCTAGGCAATGGTACAGCGAAGCCTATTGGACACTTCACTGCAGATGTGGTCGTGGATAAGTTGAACACAAACCAAAAGTTCATAGTACTTCCGAACAGCCAGATTGATTACGATGGACTGCTAGGGGATGATTTGATTAAAAGTTCCGTTTGGTGGGTAAGCAAGGATATACGTCCCTGGAGGAGAACACAAATGAAATGCCATTAAACGAGTTTGCACTTATATATAATATCACAGAAGAATCTTCTTTTATAGCTCCACTAGAATATCGCAAAGAGGTTGAGCAGATGATTGAAAGCAGTTAGCAGATGAAGCCAGTGAGGTAATGAAGCAAGTCGAGTAATGGATCGAACAAGGGATCGTTCGAAAGTCATCTTCAAATGTCGCCAGCAAAGTAGTCGTCGTGAAGAAAAAAAATAGGGTACACTTCGAGTTTGCGTGGACTACAGAAAGCTGAACAATATGGAAGACTTCACTTTTAATGCAGTGCACCGGCCGGGTGTTTAGATGAGACACGTGAACCACCTCAGCCGTTTTCCGCTCACAAGCATGGTCGTAACAACGGAATTGACTACTCGTATAAGGAAGGCCTAGCAAGAAGACAACTTCATCAAGGCAGTATTGGAAGTTCTAAAACAACGTCCATATTAAGATTTCAACCTGAAAGGTGGTCTCCTCTTTAAAGTCGTAAATGGCAATGATTTGTTGGCTGTTCCAAAACTGATGGAACATGCGTAGAGAAAGGCGATACGCCACTGCAAACGCTTCACATAGACCATTTGGGTCCGATGGACGCGACAGTTTTGAATGCTTTTTCTAAATGTGTATGGCTTTTCCCTACTAAGTCAACCGGCTATGAAGAAGTTAATAAAAAGATCACCGACTGGTCTGCTGTGTTTGGTTTCCCAAGGCGTATAATCAGCGACAGAGAAGTAGCGTTTACATCTACTGCCTTTGCTGAGTTTCTCAATGAAAACAAAGTAGAGCATGTGTGGACAACAGCAGGTGTAGCCAGATGTAACGGACAAGTTGAAAGAGTAAACCGTTCGATCCTGAGTATCATCGCAAAGCTGTCGGCTCATGACTCGGCAAAGTAGTACAAGTTTGTGCCACAGGTCCAGAAAGCGATTAATTCCCATGTGCATGCATCGTTGAAGTCATCACCGTTTGAAGTAATGTTTGGGACCAAAATGAACAGCAACGCGGATGGAAGACTATTAGAGGACTGTTCAATGAAAGACGTTAGTATTTTTTGAATTATTAAGTGTTTATTTATTTATATGTAATTAGGCACTAGCACATACACCAGTGACTAAAGGTCGTCGCAACCAACACATAAATTGGGTGGTCTGCGGAGTGAGATTACAACGGTAGAGATGGGGCCAAAGATACAGCGATGCACACCCAATGTAGCTTTAATTAGTATCTAATCTTTCTTAGAATAATGCAATATTATCTACAGCGAAACCACAGAAAATATTCGGGAGTGTATATTGGATTGGATTTTGTGGTCATACCTGACCACATTGGCTGTGAATCGGGGCATAGCTGGCACCTTGTTGCAAATAAAACACCTCCACCGGGTCGGGGATGTTTAGTTGTACATAAAGCTGAGGTTTAGCTTTTTTGTCGACTGCTGATTTAGTTGACGTAAATAAATAAATAAATAAAAAATAATTGACTTAATGTTATCTTATTCTATATGATCTAACACCAACATCCCGGCCGTTGAACATCTGTTTAACGTTATTCAACGTTGACCGCAAAATTGCTGGGGATTGGGCTTGCTGCAGTAGGAGTCGGTATGGGATTGACCATCTTCACGGTTGTCTGCTGTTGTTGTTGGGTGTTGGGAGCATCTCCTGATTCCATATACCATCACAAGAACCAATGGTATTGTTAGCGCTACGTAGGACACGATAACATTATGTGCCGCCTGGCTGGTGTCTTCTGGTAACTTCCAGTTTTGCTTAGTTTCCAGTTTTTCTTGAATGTTCGTCGCAGCTTAGCTGCATCTTCGTGAATTGTGTTGTTGTTGGCGCTACCTTTTTTGGGGCAATGCTGAAGTTGCCAAATCGGACCTATGACAATTTCATTGTGTCTGTCGTTGCTATACGGCGACCTGTTATCAATTAACAATCCAGTCTTGATGGTAACACCTTGTATATTATCGTCACAGGTCACTGCGAGTTCAATTTGTCTGGTGGTGGCAAAAATCCACTGAGTATTGTGATACATGTCGTACCACACGAATGACCTGTTTGTGTGTTGTATTTGACAAGTTGACGATTTTGTGTTTTTGAATAGCTGGAACTCACAGTTGCTATTAGCCGTAAACTTCGTTTGTTTATCAAAACAAATATATTGCTCGTTGTTGAGCTGATGGCATTGTTCCAAATCGGCTCATTAGAGCCCATTGGGTATCAGGTTATACAGTTGCACTGCCTGCATTGCCACTAATGAAAACGTGACCTTAAATATCACATGATTGTTTGCGATTATGCCTTGTGCCTTCATTAAGCCATACAATTGCAAGACGACGTTATCTGGAATTTGCAACTGTGAAGCTGGCCTGGTGGCAGTAGTAACGGGTTTATTTTGCTATGATGGACATCTGTAAAAATTGGGAAAGGTTCAGTTAGAATTCGCTGCAAATTTCCTGCAATAACTGTCATCTGGGTAGTTAGCGTGATATACCATTGTAATGCCTTTACCGCATTGTCCTGGACCATGGTTATGTCGTTCATTTGTTGTTCCATTAGTTTCATCTGATTTTCAATTATAGCTTCGTCTCGCCTAATGATGTTTATCATTGAGTCAATTACAGATGTCTGATTTTGCAGCAAGTCCAATGAGTAGTCTTCATTTGATTTAACTTTTCTTATGGTGCCTGACATCTCTGTTGCATATTTTGAGTCCAGCACACCAAATAAGCCTTTCGCAATGTTCCAAATTATATCTAAAGGAGATCGTCGTTGGCGTTCTATGTGAAGGAGATCATTTCCTGTCCGTAGCTCTGAGTTGACATTCTCGAAATGCCTATGCATTGCTGTGCATGACTCTGGAACCTTCATTAACACGCATATTTCTCCAACCTTTACTAGTCCGTCTGAAAATGTCTTCAGGTCGGCCCAATATGGTTCGAGATCGTAAAATGCCACAATAGTCCAGTCAGACGATGCCATCCTTCCTGTGCCTTCAGATCGTCATTGCTAACGGTGGCAGACCGACCGACAAAAGTTTTTTTGTCTCTAGTTCTGCAGTGTCCTCGATACCAGGGTCTTCTTGGTAATTCGATCCTGTGTCATCTGCGTCGATTTTACGTTTTATCTCTAAGCATGGGAGCCAATTTATGGATATCCCGCTTGTAGATACCTCTGGCAGTTTTAACGTCTACCAAGCGGACGTATCCATCAACAGTAAATGCTTAGCGGACTTTACCGCAGCTTCCCATAATCCTCCAAAGTGTGGTATGAACTTCAATTGCACTCCTTTTTGATTGCAAAGTTCCTTGATACTACCTGCTGCCGTTTCTGAGTGTATTGTATCGGTCAGCTCCTTAAGTTGGTTGTTTCCTCCCACAAAGTTTGTTGCATTATCGCAGTATAATGTCTGGCATCTTCCTCTGGTGGTACTGTTGCCGAGCTATTCCGCGCAGTGCCTCATGTCCACAATGAAGATTCTCTTCATAAAGTTTCCGTTGTATCATTTTTACCACCGGATCATTATACGGCAAGAGATATGGATTCCTTGTTTCCGTTGATACTGGTGCTTGTTGTAGCCGAGTTGCTACTCGTATGATTGAATGTGGCCAGCCACGTTGTGGTCCATGCAAAAATAGTGGCCCATACAACCATAATGTATGTGTGCTAAGCTGGGCTGCTGATGTGCCTCGAGACAGAACATCTGTTGCGTTGAGGATGTGATACTGCATGTATTTTGGTCAACCGATTATCCACAAACGTGTGGAAATGTGATGCCCGTGAATTAGTTCAAGAGAGTACTACTCTTGAGTCTGACCAGAGGAATGATTCAACACTTTCCGATGCTAATTGGAGATTTTGTCGTACTCTATCCGTGAGTTCAACTCCAAGTACAGCTGCACATAGTTCCAGCCGGGGCAGTATCTGCTTTTCAAGGGGAGCTACTCTCGACTTGGCGCACAACAATCTGACCGAAATTTGACCATTTTTATAGGGTGATCAGACATAAACTGCCGCTCCATACGCCTTTTCTGATGCATCAACAAATGTATGTAGTTCCTTTGTAGTTGGGACCTTGCCATCAAAAATATGCCTTGGAATTTTCATGTGGTTTAGTGCCTGTACATCCTCTCGGTGGGCTTCCCATTGCTTCTCCAAATACGGCGGTAGGTCACCATCCATCTCAATTCGTTCGGTAGCAACATGTTGAAGAAACATTTTCGCTCTTACCACTACCGGTCCTAGAGGATCGAAGATTTGACCGACCTCAGATAGCACCACTCGTCTGGTTATTCCTTTTGTATGTCTTTGAGCCTTTCCACATAATTGGTCTTCTTTGGGTGCCTATATGATTCCCAAGGTTTTGACACTTGTTTGTTCCAGTGTGTCACCGAGATGGATGTCAGCAATGGTATCTTCCTTTGGCATTTCGTTTAGAAGTTCACTGCTATTTGAACACCATTTTTGTTAGTTGAAACCCTTAGGACTCAAGATTTCTAGCAGCTATTGTCTTATTTGCAGGGCTTCTGGTAAACTGTCTGCTCCTGTGAGACAATCATCAATATAAAAGTAATTTTTTAATGCTAATGCTCCAGACGATCATTTTTCCATGTTTTTCAGTGCCAAATATTCCAGACACTTCGTCGCTAAATATGGGGCTGATGTGGTTCCATAAGTTACCGTTTTTAAACGATAAAAATTTAGTTCTTGACTTGGATCTTGTCTCCACACAATCATCTGATTGAATTGATCGGCAGGGTTTATCCAAACTTGACGATACATTTTTTCAATATCTGCAGTGAACACATATTTGGGTGTCCTGAACCGCAGAAAAATTGAGAAGAGTTGACTCTGTACAACTGGTCCAGGATATAAAATGTCGTTCAGCGATTTTCCTGATGACGTTTTGCATGATGCATCAAATACCACTCTTAACTTGGTGGTGGTACTTTCTGGCTTTAACACAGGGATGCGGTATAAAGTAATGGTTCTTGGGAATTTGTTGTACCATTACCTGCTTCATTTGTCCGAGCTGTTTATATTCTGACATAAATTTTACATACTCCTTTTTATGTCAGGGCTCATTAACCTCTCTAACGACATGACTCTTCTTATGGCTATTTCCCGAGATTCTCCAATAGATGAAGAATCTTCAGCAAATGAAAGCTTTACAATTAGTCGATTGTCCGGTTCTAGTGTGTCTAGCTGCCAGAATCTTTCTAGAGATTCCTCTCGATTCGTCATGCCTACCATACATGTGATTGAAGCTGACGTTGACATATTAATTCTGCCAGCAATAATCCATCCAAACTCTGAATTTTGTAATGTTGGACGGTTTCGATTGCCCCGTCTTCTTTCTGGTAGCAGTGTAGCATAGTGATCATCAGGTCCCAACAGCATATTTATCAAATGTTGTGTTTAAGAATAAACACAGTGTTCATCTGAGCTGGCTTCACCAATTCACATGCACAAACAACTAACCCAGCATATGTCTAAAATTACAATCAGCCACACACGAGGTGGGAAAAAACATTTGTATTTTTAAAAACTAACCCGAAAGATCACAACGGCAGAATGTCAAGCGGCCGACGCCGTGCCCAAAATAATAATAAATTTTCAACCCCCAATACGTGGGTGTGAGTCTAGAATAAGATCTTCTAAGAAAAATTGTTACCTCCTAGAGCCTAAGATAATCCTATATAAACTCCGTACTTTTGTTAATAAAATCAGTTCATATTTTGAATTCAACGAATGAAGATTGGGTTTTTTAGTTGTGGTTCTAAATCCCTATTCATTTTGGTCCTTCGAAAAAAGGAACTCTGCAGTTTTCCCCCACCAGTGGTAAGAGACTCAGAGTGTGAATCAGCTCCTTAAAGTCTGAATTCTTATGCAAGTGTGAATGCTAAGATCAGCTGAAGGTAGCAAAAATAAATTAACTCTTGTTTTCCCCCACCAGTGGTAAGAGACAGAGTATAAAAATAAGCAATATTGCTTAATAATTAAAAAGTACGTGCGTCCGATTTTAAAGACAGATTGGCTAGTGGAGCAACTGTAGTAATTTCGGCGGCGGGAGTTTTTTGTGTGTGGCGTATTCGAAGCCCTAATATCGAAAGTTAAAAAAGAAGATTTAAGTAGTGTATACATACGCTATATAGATAGTTGCAAGTCGACAACTGGAAACAACGGCAGAGCAACAAGATAGTTGCAAAAAAGAGGACGCTGGAGGACGAACACTGTCAATAGAAGAATATCTGGTGCGATGACCGGCACCGGTACCGCCTGAGCTCATAGGCCCTGGACGACGCCAGCTGAACAACGACAAAAAAGAAAAAGAGATAGGTGGAATCCTTACATAACAGAGTGGACACATATGGTCTGGTATTGAAAAAAAAAAATTAACTTCCGAGTGAAATAATGAGCAATGACAAGACGTAGCGGAGTTAAGAATCGACTAAAACAAAGGAAAACCGAACTCCTTAAGCTACTGTTTGCCACCACCATAAAAATTAGCTGGGCAAAAGGCAATAAATTACAAGATGAACTAGTCAACATCGAGTTGATTCAGCAAAAATTAAAGCATAAAGGCTCAACCTCTACGGAAATTACTAAAAATATAAAAGTAATCAATACATACGGTTTCCAAAAACCAGAACAAAAAAAAACAATCCAGACCACTCCAGAGAAGACGTGCCCGGCGGACTGTACTGGACCATTATATTCGCCATATTGCGAGTACACTTGTGTCAAGAGGACCAGCATCGGCGCCCCAACAGCCTGTGCGAAGACCAGCACCGGCACCGTCAAGCGCGACAAGCTAGACCCCGGAGCCAAGAGATCGGAGAAACCAGCATCGGCGCCCCAACAACCTGTGCGAAGACCAGCACCGGCACCGTCTAGCGCGACAAGCTAGGCCCCCTGACTGCGGTAGGACCGGTAGCGCTACAAAGAGCGCCCAACACTGATCAAATAAACTCATCCTAAATTAAAATTGTTTTCAAAAAAATATATATGTTACTATGTAAACTTGAGCAATAATTGCGTTGCTCGGTCTAGAGTGTGGCCCGTAAAGCCACACGCCAAATAGGTACGAAGATCACTGCGATGATCGAGTAGGAAAGTAAAATATATATATAAAATTTACTAAACAAAAAAAATATAATTCATGATATTTTAAGCAAGTTGCCAGGACAATAGTAATAAATATACAAAAAATAAATTAATATTAAAAAAAAAGAAAGCAATTTACTATCGACCATACAAAAATGTTCCCTACCAAAACTGAAAAATTGTTAGGAAAGCAACACGAGTTGCACAAAAGATTAAAGAAGATAGAAGAATTAGATGCTAGTAAGTTAACTAGAAAGATTCTTAATGAAATAGCGGAGATTCAGAAGCAATGGGTTAGTTACCATAGTCAAATGATACAGAGTGGTGTAACCGAACACTACTATTTTACAGATGGAAAGTATGAGGAGGGTTTAGATATGGCAGCCAGATTATTAGCCAAAGGAGAGTCAAGCAGGCAGGGCACTGTCGATTCGGAAAACAGTGAAGCAGATGCAACGATGTTTGAAAAGTTGGATGATAGCAAAGAAGAGTCGCGCGGGAATGCGACCTCCAGTAATACAGACGCTAATGATAACCAGGAGATATTTTTGGGTAGAGCCCGACAGCTCCAGGAATATGTGGATAGGGTAACCAAGGATTTACGTACTATAGATAATTCAACAGGCAATGAGACATGCATAGTATATATTAATAAGATCAATTATTTATGGGAGAAAGTACAGGCGTGCCAGGGTTTGACAAAAAATGCCAAATTTAATAATGCTATGGATGATTTAGAATTCGATGTCCGGAATTCAGTATCAGCATTAGAAATGAAACTAAACAACAAGGAAAGTAAGATTGACAATGTAACCGTGAGAGGCGAACTACCAGTGTTGCCAAAAATTCAGGTACCCACATTTTCTGGAGAGTCTCGAGAATGGGACCTGTTTGTGGAATTATTTGCGGAATTAATTGAAAAAAGGGAAGATTTAAGACAGACTCTTAAATTTAATTATTTAAAATCCGCGTTAAAGGGCGAAGCAAGGAGCATGGTAGCCCATCTATTGTCAGGTTCAGCTGACAATTATAGTGCCGCTTGGGAATTATTAAACAAGCGATATGAAAATAATCGGAGGGTATTTTCCGAACAATTAAGTCGGATCGTTGATTTACCGATGATCAACAATGAATCCGCAGAAGGTATAAAAAGAGTGATTGACATAATTAATGAGTCAATACACTTAATTAAAATTAAAGCAAATTTGTCAGATGAAGTTGACGTAATAGTCGCTCAACTCATACTTCGGAAATTTGACAGAGAGACCCTACAATTATATGAGAGTCAAATTAGAAAAACAAGGCAGATACAATTACTATCTGATGTAATGGAATACTTAGAGCAAAGATATTGCTCGTTAAGTGCCATGAGGAAGGAAGAGAAAAAACCATTACAAAGAACGTCGGCTGCAGTGTTTAAAGATAGTTGTCCGATCTGCAAAGGTCCTTGGCATAGCGCACCTTTGTGCTATAAGTTTAAAGCGCTTACACCTAGAGAAAGGACGGAGATAGCAAAAAAAGTACAATTATGTACAAGATGCTTGAAGCATTCAAGCAACAAGAGATGTACTATTGAAACAGGCTGCTCATTGTGCAGCAAGGGGCACCACACCATGCTTCATTTTGGGGAAAAACAAGCGAAAGTAAATACTTGTGTTACGGAACAACAAAAACTGTTGGCCACAGCTCTAGTACAAGTTAAAAAAATAAATGGAGAGTATGAAACATTAAGAGCATTAATTGATAATGGTTCTCAGAGCACTATTTTGTCTGAAGAAGCCGCTCAAATGTTAAAGTTACCTAAGATCAAGAAACAAACAGAAATAAGTGGCGTATCTGCAACAAAAAGTAGAACGTCGAAGTATAGGGTAAATATTCAAATGAAGACACGTGGTTCGGAGAAGAAACTTATTAAGGTTGAAGCAATTGTATTACCGCAATTGATGAAAGCACTCCCGTTAAAAATAGCAAACGTGGATATGTCAAAATGGCAAACTTACGTACTAGCTGATCCCACATTTAATAAACCTGGTAGGGTTGATATGATAATAGGGGTAGACGTATATACCCATATCTTAAAAGGTGGAGTTGCCAAGATTAACGGCTTGCTGGGACAAAACACTCAATTTGGCTGGATCGTGTCGGGATGTACTAAGTCAAAAGGAGACGAGTCTATAGTAGCTACAACAATAGACGTGACTGATATGGAACGTTTTTTGGGAAATGGAGGCAGACGAAAAAGATGATATAGAAGCTAATCAATGTGAAGAAAATTTTAACAAGACAACAATAATTGATAAGTCGGGAAGATATGTGGTAACGATCCCATTTAAGCAAGAAAGGGAGTTAGGTGACTCGAAGGCGCAAGCAACGGCGCGATTCCTTAACTTGGAGAAAAAATTTCAGAAAAATCCAAAACTTAAGGCGGAGTACGAGAGATTCATTAAAGAATATTTGGAGTTGGGCCATATGGTAGAAACTAAAGATGAAGGTTCTTATTACCTGCCACATCAAGCAGTAGTAAAAGAAGAAAGTTTGACAACTAAATTAAGAGTTGTATTTGACGCTTCTGCGAAAACCACGAATAACAGAAGTCTCAATGATGTGATGTGGATCGGGCCGCGACTTCAAAAAGACATTTTCGACATAATAGTAAAATGGCGAAAATGGCAGTACGTAGCATCTGCCGATATTGAAAAAATGTATCGGCAGATAAACATTGATCAAGACGATCAAAAATATTTGCATATTTTATGGAGAAATTCCCCACAGAAAAAGCTAAGAAAATATAAATTAACAACAGTAACGTACGGCACGGCATCGGCTCCTTACTTAGCTACAAGGGTGCTTGCAGAAATCGCAAACAGGTGTCAGGATAAAGTGATTAAAGAAATTATCCGAGATGAGTTCTACATGGATGACTTAATGACAGGCGGTGATACCATACAAGAATCAAAACACAAAGTTCAGCAGGTTTCCAGAGAGCTGGAAAAGGCAGGAATGAATTTAAGAAAATGGATTTCAAACAGATCCGAAATTATTAAAGAGGTTATTGATACAGGCGATAACAAAGTACTAAAAATTGATGAGAACGAAGCAATTAAAACCTTGGGGTTGCAGTGGGAGCCATTTAAAGACGAATTTAAATTTAAGGTAAACTGTGACGAAACCAGGAAGGTGAATAAAAGAGGGGTGCTATCCACACTAGCCAAAATTTATGATCCGCTAGGTTGGCTAGCACCAGTAACAGTAATAGGCAAGTTATTCATGCAGAAGTTGTGGCTAGCGGGGCAAAATTGGGATCAAGAGCTGTCCGATAACGAAACAATGGAAGTCCTTCAGGGACAATTTGGGGTCTCTGGAAGAAGTCAGATTACCCCGATGGATCAAGACACAGCCTAATATGTTGTTACAGATTCATGGTTTTGCTGACGCTTCAGAAAAAGCATATGCAGCGGTAGTATATGCTAAAATAGGTGAAGCTGTTACCCTCATAGCCAGCAAGAACAAAGTTAATCCAATCAAAAATAGGAAGACTATTCCTAAATTGGAATTATGTGCAGCACACTTGCTATCGCAATTGCTAAAAAGAGTCCAGCAATCTATTGCTGTTCCAGCTGAACTATATGCTTGGAGTGACTCTACTATCACACTGTGCTGGATAAAAAACGGTGCTAGTAAGGAAAAATTCGTAAGGCGTCGCATAGAGGATATCCAAAAAATCAAAGAAATAGCATGGAACCATGTAAAATCAGAAGATAATCCTGCAGATATAGCTTCAAGGGGTATTTGCCCAAATAAGTTAAAAAGTTGTGAATTGTGGTGGAACGGGCCAAAGTGGCTCGGCGAGGCTAATGATAAATGGCCTAAACCAAAAACAGATGAGGACAAGAGTATGGTAAATTCCGTACTATTAAATACAGAGAGTAGTATTATGCAGGAGCTAATTGAAAAGTATTCCTGTATGAATAAGCTGGCCAGAATTACGGCATATGTATTAAGATTTATTGGCATTAAAAAAAGGAATAGAGTGTACCCATCATATGTCACCGTCAATGAGCTTAAGAATGCTAAAAATTTTATAATTAAACACCAACAGGCATATCAATTTTGCAGAGAGATATCATGCCTTACGCAGAACAAGCAAATTGACATGAAAAGCAAAATTTTAAGCTTAAGTCCATTTTTAGATGACGATGGAATATTGCGCGTGGGGGGAAGATTGCAAAATGCTAACATATGTTTTGATACTAAACATCCTATGATTTTGGATAAATCACATCTAACAATGCTGTTGATTAAAGATGCTCATAAGGAAACTTTACACGGAGGAATTAATCTTATGAGAAACCAAATTCAAAGGAAATTTTGGATTTTCGGTTTAAGGAACTCCCTAAAAAAATATCTGAAGCAATGCGTCACTTGTGCCAGATACCGCCAAGTAACTGCGGAGCAAATTATGGGTAACCTACCCAAAAGCAGGGCAACGGTGTCATCTCCATTTCATAATACGGGGATTGATTTTGCCGGTCCATATCATATAAGATGCTCAAAAACCGGGGACAAAAATCATTCAAAGGGTACATAGCAGTGTTCGTGTGCTTGTCAACTAAGGCAATTCATTTAGAAGTCGTTAGTGACTTGACAACTGATGCCTTCCTAGCAGCATTTCGAAGATTTGTTGCGAGACGGGGTAAATGCGCTAACATATATTCCGATAATGGTACGAATTTTGTGGGAGCGGCTAAGAAGCTCGATAAAGACTTCATAAAAGCAGTTCAAGATAACGTACAAGTTGCTCCTGTCCTAGAACGAGAACAGATAAGCTGGCATTTTAGCCCCCCGGCAGGACCTCACTTCGGAGGTATTTGGGAAGCGGGTGTAAAATCGGTCAAGTATCATTTAAAAAGAGTAATAGGAGATAGTAGCCTCACATACAAAGAACTAGCAACGTTATTGTGCCAGATAGAAGCAGTACTAAATTCACGGCCGTTGTATACGACGGGTGAAGATATGGACAACAACGAAGTATTAACTCCTGGACATTTCTTGATTGGAAGACCAACATTGGAAGCAGCCGAGTCCATATCAGAAGAAAAAATTGGAAATTTAGACAGATGGAAACTAATTCAGAAAATGAAAAAGGATTTCTGGATGAAATGGAAAGATGAATATCTATATACTCTCCAGCAGAGGAATAAGTGGCGACGAACCACAGAAAATTTAGAGAATGGTCAGGTCGTACTGATCAAAGATGAAAATTGTCACCCAGCCAGGTGGCCTTTGGGCAAGATTGAAGAAATTCACAAAGGCAGGGACGATAAAGTAAGAGTGGTAAAAGTCAAATTGCAGGAAGGGTCAATTACAAGACCTATAAATAAAATTTGTCCACTCATCGGGGTAAAATCATCAGAAGACGTTGAGGAGAAACGACATCGGAAAACTACCAGATTCGGTCATCTGTCCAAAGTAGGAACCGTAATGATGTTAGCAATGTTGATGCTACTTTGTCAATTGTCGAATGCAGCAAGCATTAAAGATAATCGACCAAAAATTACGGTAAAAGAACTAAACGCAACAGCCGCATTGTACTTAGATCCAATGGGTGAGGTGGAGGTAGTAGCGTCCTCATGGGATCTGGTGGTATACTATGACATGTCGGCATATTTTGAAATGCTTACTAAAGGTGACAGATTGATTCCTAAAATGAGGGATTAATGTCAAAAGTTATATAATTTCGAAGACCAGTGCAATTTCGTGTTAGACAACACGATAAAACGCATTACGGAAATCGAAGAAAATAATAGATTGTTCATGAGTCAAAAGCAAGAAAGGCCAAGAAGCAAACGAGCACCGTTTGAATTCATGGGTTCACTGTACCATATATTATTTGGCATAATGGATGCAGATGACAGAGTACAGATGGAAGAAAACATGAGAAATTTACTGACAAATCAGCAAAATCTGAAACACCTACAAGAAAGGCAGACATCGATAGTAGACTCCACGGCAAACATTCTTAAGACAACTATAGATGAAATAAATGATAACTTTCGCAACATGAACAACCGGATTGAAAATATGACGGAAGTACTAAAAGAAAGCTATTACGTATATAGAGAATCCATCCATTTTTTCATGATTGTAAGGCAACTGAGTTCAGTGGTGGATGAATGTGAAAAAATCCAGACAGGAATTATAAATCTTTTAATAGACATTAACCATGGTAGGTTGAACCCTAACATTTTAAAACCAAGCCAGATGAAGTTGGAAATAACGAAAATAAAGGACAAGTTGTCCGAAGCTTTAATACTACCATGCAAAAGGACAGGGACTGAGTTAAAAGATATATATACTCTGTTGACGGCCAAGGGTATCTTTATTGACAGAAAACTAATCATAAATGCAAAAATACCACTTTTTGGTAGGCATCCGTCTTTTCTCTATAAGGTCGTTCCAGTACCTGTACGATTAAACAATAATCAAATGGTAATGGTCCATATACATAGCCAGTACTTAATATATAACTTTGAAATAGACTCATATCATCAATATAAGAATCCCAATCGCCCCATTTGGCGGCCCCTCGCAGAATGTTTAAGAATAAACACAGTGTTCATCTGAGCTGGCTTCACCAATTCACATGCACAAACAACTAACCCAGCATATGTCTAAAATTACAATCAGCCACACACGAGGTGGGAAAAAACATTTGTATTTTTAAAAACTAACCCAAAAGATCACAACGGCAGAATGTCAAGCGGCCGACGCCGTGCCCAAAATAATAATAAATTTTCAACCCCCAATGCGTGGGTGTGAGTCTAGAATAAGATCTTCTAAGAAAAATTGTTACCTCCTAGAGCCTCAGATAATCCTATATAAACTCCGTACTTTTGTTAATAAAATCAGTTCATATTTTGAATTCAACGAATGAAGATTGGGTTTTTTAGTTGTGGTTCTAAATCCCTATTCATGTTGGATCAGCTAATTGAATGTTGTCTGGCAATGAGACTTTCTGCGTTATTTGTTCTGTAGGTTGGTCACTTATTATGTGTAGCAATATAAATGCCTCAACTAGCATTGCGAACTTGTTGTATCTTGAACTTACAACCAAGCTTACTCGCACCTTGCTTATCTGTGATTAACCACCCACTCCATTTATGTGCACATGAGTCTCGTTAATTTTTAACTTCTTTACCAGTCTCTCTGAGACGAGGTTTACTTGTGAGCCGCTATCTAGGAGTGCGCGAAGCTCTCCTTTCCTTTCATTGCTCCCTTTTACCACTTTCTTGGCCGTTGCCAACAGAGTGTATTTTCTGCTAATTCCACAAGCAGAAGCTGTAGAAGCAGATGTAGCAACTTGGTTGCCTGTTTCCAAATTCAACATTGTGTTATGTTTTTTATCGCATTTGAAGCATCCCCTCCAAAAGGAATTTTTCGCCATGTGGTCTTGCTTGAAGCAATTGACACACAATTTGTGTCTCTGCACCCAATTAAGCCGCTCTGCTGCAGATTTCATTTTAAACTTTTCATATTGGAAGAGTTTGTGCTTTGCCTTCTCGCAGAAAGCACACAAGGAACTGTTTGTCCCAGATGCTGTTCCGTATGTCTTCCTTGGGTTTAGTTTTTCAATGCTGCGATTTTCGTTTCTTGGTTCCCAATCGCCTCTAATGTTAGGAAGCGCTGTTCCAAGAATGATGGGAATACCTTTAATTCCTGTAAATCCCTTGTGTTGGAAAAAGATTGCTCATATAGTGAGTGGTTGAATCTATCCAATTTCCTTGTCATATGAAACATTATGACAGCATCTGACGATTCCATATTGACGTCTACAATTTTTAAAGCTTGCAATGATTCAAATATATTATCATGCAAATTCTTTATAGAAGCTGCTTCATTTCCCACATTTGGGTGATCAAACAGCTTTGCCAGTATGGCTGTTACTAGAACTCTTTTGTTAATTAATTGTTCCTGCAACACTGACCAAGCAGTGTTGTAATTTTCTTCTGGTAATTCTCTCTGCTTCTCCAGAAAGATTTGATTTTAAGTACCACATTTTCTCTATTGTGGATACATTTGACTCATGAACCACCTTCTTATAGATGTCATGAAATTGTTGCCATTTCAGATAATACCCATCAAATTTTGGAATGGGAATTTTGGGTAGTTGCAATGATTGTATCGTTTGCAATACAGGCGGTGATTGTATCACTACATATTCTGCTGGTGCCACACAGAATTTTAGAATTGCTTTTTCTGCGGTCACAAACGTAGCTATATTATATCCGGCTTCGACTGGATATTCTGCTAGCCAATGAATCTCATAATGGATTTCTTAAATTTACATCCATAATTTATCGACTACCGATTTGTAATTCATTTTTTCTTCAGGCACAATTTGTCTTAATGTCCTGGACAATGAGTCTAGCAGCGCACTTTGTTTGAAAACCAGTGGTTTGATCCCGATACGCTCTTCCTTTCGTTGGCGAGCTTGTCTCCCTAATTTTATCTATGTCAAATGGTCCTTCCAATCTTCCACTATATTAGTTACAACCGCTTTCATTTTGAAATAGTCCGTTACAAAGTAGTCATCTTCTGTTGGCACGTTGTTTAATTTGGCCATTAACTTCTGATTACTTTTCTCGAAGTTCTCCAACATGTATTCCAGGAGCTTAAGATTCTCTTTGAAATAAGATGGCTTCATTTTCCTGGCGAAGGAATCGTTTTTGGTATTCCGAATGATTCTTCGGCTAAATTCCTATATAATTGCTTATTTGTACTAGTACTTGACCCGATTGGAGTTTATTTATTTTGTCAAAGACAGGGAACGATCCGACTCGTGCCTAAAATAGGTCACGTGTAGCACAAATAAGAATAAGAAATAAATCGAAGTCGCCTTTTGATTAGTGTTTGAACAATAGTTAATTTTTATTTCCAATATACCTATTCTTTTACACTGATAAACGCCACTGAAACCAATTTTTTTTTTATTTTCTTTTCTTTGTTATATATTTTCAAAAATTGCTGACCAACGCCAAACTATATACTCGTGCGTACTACCCGGGTTACTAGGTCAGAGATTGCTGACGCCAGGGAATGCTGAATGTTGATCAAACTTTATTTTATATAATAAATAAGATATGGTATGGCCATTACAACTGTGGATTCTTTAGCAAAGTCTACTGATGATAGAACTTGGTGGTTCTTGAAATAGCTATACAGACAACCTGCTCAACTTTTGTGCTGCCAATGATTTAAAATCGTACGTCGTAATCGTGCGTCGGCGCTTTTTTCTCTTTTTCTTCAGTAATAAAATGGCACTCAACTGATTCAGTAGCAAAGAATCATAAGGGAAATGAATTATTTGATTTTGCAAAAGGTACAGTCCACTGCTAGACCAAATCATATTTTGGTCCTTCGAGCCGGATAAGGGAATCGGTTATCGTTCGAATATGGTGCTTTTCGTTCGAATTTCTTTGGATCTATTGGAAAGTTTTGTGGGTTATTACTCTGGAATAGTTCTTCGCAATGGAAGAACTAAAGGCATTGGTGGGTCGTCGGAGCCGACCCAAGGCCAGCATCACAAGAATTCTGGATTGGTCGGAAAGAACCCAAACATCATCAACTACTGAGGTAGCCGCTCGGATGGATCAACTCCAGTCCGTGTGGAAGGAATTCAATGGAAATGGGGATTCAATAGCCCTACTGGAAGATGTAGACGGGTATGTGGATCCAGAGGTCGATCACGTGACCTACGAGGAGAAGTACTTGAAAGCTTATTCGTTACTTCTAGGAAAAAAAGATTACTACAACAACAAGCATCATTTTCTGACGACGGCAATGGCGCCATGCAGGCATATAACGACGACATCGTTCATTTGCTGCAACAACAACAACAGCTCTTTGAACAGTTAGCTGCAAACCAGAGGAGTTCAAACTTGTCGATGCCCGCTCACACAGAGGCGGTTCGCTGGACTCTACACAGAAAGACCAACTTTTCAAGATATCTACGAGAACACGATACACAACAAAAGGGAGTTAACCAACACTCAAAAGTTTCATCATTTGAAAACACTGCTCGTCGATGATGCTGCCAACTTGGTGCGGCATCTGGTAATAACTGACACGGCTTACAACACTGCTTGGGAGCGTTTAAAGGAAAGGTACAATAGGCCACGCCATATTGTAAACTCATTTTTTGAACAATTCATGGGTCTACCAACGACAAACAAAATTGATGTGTCCATCTTACGAAAGGTATCAGATGGCGCAAACGAGATTATTTGCGGCCTGGATGCGATCAATCAAACAGGACGGGATTGATGGGTACAATATCTGGAATTGGAAAAGCTTGACGCTGATACACGGCGCAGGTGGATTGAGCGCAGCATGGGCAACGAGGCGCCCACACTGGAGGAATACTACAAGTTCTTGGATGATCGTTGTGAAGAATTTGAGCTCAGCAAACGGGAGATTGCGACTGGAGGCAAAACGCCAGCGCAAATCACACACACAAAAAGGGTCACACATTCAATGGTTGCAGTTCAAGGTGGCAGCTGCACCAAATGTCATCCGGTTTTGGGTCGGAAACTGAGAGTAGTTTTTGACGGATCATTCTGCGATACTAAAGGCAAATCACTAAACGATTATCTCTTTACAGGGCCTAGCATTCAACGCGATCTATTCGCAGTCTGCTTGCGCTCTCGGATGTTCAAATTTGTATTCTCAGCCGACATAGTCAAGATGTTTCGTCAGATTTGGGTGAACAACAAACACCGCGACTTCCAGAGAATAGTCTGGAGAGAAAGGCCATCGAATCCAATCAAACATTATCAACTTTGTACCGTCACTTACGGCACCTCATGTGCACCATTCCTGCCTGTCAGGGTATTAGAGCAACTGGCTACTGATCTTCAGCAGGAATACCCGAATTATGTCGACGACGTGTTCACTGGGTCAAACAGTGAGGAGGAACTGGTCCAAAATCGAAAGAAACTCATTCAACTTATGTCCTGTGCTAATTTGGAGCTTGGGAAATGGGTCTCGAACACCTTTCGCATACCAACGGAAGGAACTGGTTCTACACAATCATCACCAGTGAAGGTTCTTGGGCTTTACTTTCAACCTGGCCTTGATACATTGTCCTATAATGTAGGTCTAAAACGAAATGTCGATTGTACAAAACGACAAGTTTTATCGGATGTCTCACGGATCTTTGATCCACTTGGACAATTGGTATTGTGGTCCAATTCAAAATACTCTTTCAACAATTATGGCTTCTCAAATTGGGATGGGATGACAAACTCCCTAAACTACTAGCGGAGAATTGGCTCCAATGGCGAGCAGATTTGGATATTCTACAACACATTCAAATACCCCGGTTAGTTGTCAACGACGTTGTCATTGAATTGCATGGATTCTCCGATGCATCTATAAAGGCATACGCTGCTCTACTATACAGCAGAGTAATCAACAATGATGGCTCGATTTCTACATCGATTATGGCTGTAAAATCTAGGGTGGCTCCGCTAAAGCAGCAATTTATGGCAAGGTTAAACAACTCACAAGTCTGTTTAAATATTTCAGAAATGAACATACAAAAGGAAGTCAAAATCAATTGTCTGACTGCATTAGTAGATGCAGCTCCTGATGATCAACTTGTTCAACGAGTATCTTCATGGTTGACGCTCGTTCATACGGTTGGCTATGTTCTACGCTTTCTACGGCGCACTAAGGGTCCTTTTGGGGACAAAGGCTCAAACTGTCTTACATATGAGGAAATCAGCGCGGAACGTATTGTATGCTTGCGGCACGCGCAAACCTGCTTCCAGGATGACTATCAATTGCTACTCGCAAATAAACCATTGCGAAGTCGATCTCAGTTGGCTAAACTCTCGCCAATAATCGACAAAGATGGACTACTTAGGGTTGGAAGACGCTTGCAACACTCGCAATTGTCCACAGAGGCAAAATATCCAGTTTTGCTACCGAAATCTCATCGCATCACCAAGCTGATACTTGAACGCGAACACAGGGTCAACCTACACCCTGGCGTCTCATCACTCTTTGTTATGGTACGGCAAAGATTCTGGATATTTGGCGCAAGGAACTTGATAAGGAAAGTTACACACGACTGTTTGGCTTGTTTTCGACAACGGCAACATATATCACAACAAAGAATGGCTGATCTACCCAGCATTCGAGTCACTCAGGCGCTTCCATTTGTAAACACTATGCTGGTCCAATCCTTCCAATCCAGGGGCGAAAACCGCGCATTGGTAAGGGCTACATTTGCCTATTTGTTTGCCTTGTCACATCGGCAATCCATCTGGAACTTGCAACGGATCTGAGCACCGACTAATTCTTGGCCGCGCTAAGACGTTTTGTCTCGTTGCATGGCAAGTGCGACAAACTCTATAGCGACAACGGAACGAACTTCATTGGGGCTAAACGCTCGCTTGATGAAATGCAGAAGCTGCTGGCATCTCAACAACACATGGACAAGTTTACGAATGCTCTGGCGAATGATGGCATACAATGGGTATTCATTCCGCCACATGCTCCTCATTGGGGAGGAAAATGGGAATCTGCAGTCAGATGCGTAAAGCTGCATATTCGCCGAGTCATTGGGAAATCTACTCTCACCTACGAGCAGATGCGAACTCTACTTGCCCAAGTCAGCGCGGTGGTCAACTCACGACCTTTGTGCTACAACTCGGACACAGATGTCAATTATTTGTCGCCAGCACACTTCTTGATCGGCAGGACTCTCACACATTCCAGAGGCAGACCTAGGCCACATTACCGTGGGGCGACTTGGGTACTGGCAAGGTATCCAATCTATGATGCAAGGCTTCTGGAAGCAATGGCACCAGGAGTATCTTACCACACTGCAACAGCGTCCAAAGTGGACCACTCCAGCACCAAACATATCAGTCGGAGATGTGGTGCTTGTAAAGAAATCTAACACCCCACCAGCTCATTGGCATCTTGCGCTGGTTCTCGAAGCCTACTCAGACAAGGTCAATTAGTTCGAGCGGTCAGACTCAAGACCTCTTCAGGAGAAATAACTCGGCCAATCACCAAGGTTGCGGTATTGCCCCTTTCAGAAACTGTGTTTCAGGGCGGGCCGGGATGTTTATGAACGGATTGCATTTATCGATAGTATATGTAGTTATAGGAATCGATTAAGACACATACATAAGCATTATACACAAACATAAGCATTGTACACACACACATATTTGCGCGCTGCTGCGTCGGCTCTTTTTCTCTTTTTCTTTAGTAATAAATTGGCGCTGAACTGATTCAGTAGCAAAGAGTCATAAGGGAAATTAATTATTTAATGCAAAAGGTACAGTCCACTGCTAGACCAAATCAATAGTTTTTCTCTATCCTTCTAGTTCATTTCTTTAAAGTAAGTAATGGTGTAATATTTGTGCTCAGGAGTTTATTTTATTTTATGTAGTACCGGTGTATTGAGAAAATGCTGGTCCAAAGACCCCCCACAGACTGTTTGCTAGCCGACAGCCAGAAGTCCCACCCGGACCAAACTTCTCAATACATTCAGCCCTTATGTGTTGGCTACTGCCTGATTTTTTGTGCTCTTGCCCATGAATAGGAACTGCGAGAGATACTACCTCTATAGGCCGAACCTGAACTCCTCTTGGATCATTGAAGGTTCTTTGAATATGTACATGATCTGGATTCATTCCGGGTTGTGTACATTACAATAGTTGAAAACTCGGAGAGTGTAACGAGCAACTCAAAAAGCTTAAGTAAAAAATATCAAAGAAGCTAACTTCGACAATGCCGAAGTTTATATACCCTTGCAGTCCTTGGCAATAATTTTTTTACATTTTGAAATTTCTTTCCTTGCAACTCAATTCATCAACACACAAACAAAACATTCAAATTTTTTCTCTTTTTACTAGAATTTTTAAGCAAAGCACAACACGCATACACATACATACATACATGTAGCGCTGCGTCTGTGTGTGCGTATGCATGTGCTCTATTTGATTTGCTGATGACGTAGAACCGATTTGTATTGACTGTAACTTGTGTTCTATTTATCCGATCAAACTCAAATTTTGGGATCTGAGATTTTATATCAAATTCTATTATATTGGTAGGAAAACTCCAATTTTTGCAAAAATTTTTGTTCTAGAGCTATATGATATAGTAGTCCGATCCTGACAATTTTCATACTTTATTATCTCCCGGCTAAAAGTAGCTCAAATATGAAATTTCATTCCGATAGCTCTTAAGATGCCAGCGTGAAGTTGATTTGCACAGACGGACGGACAGACGGACATGGCTATATCGACTCAGCTTCTCATGCTGATCAAGAATATATATACTTTATGGGGTCGGAATCGTCTCCTTCTGTGCGTTACAAACATCTGACCAATTTTATAATACCCTCTGCAAGGGTATAATAAACATAATGACTCCGCACTCTTGACTCTTGACTAGAAACTAAAGAGGAGACAAACTGAATTGCCTCTAAATGATTCAAATAGACCATAATGTCTGAAGATGGGGGAATATAGGAACAAATAATAAAAGCATTAAAAGATTTAAAATTTACTTTAATACAGACAAACTCAATCTCCTCAACAAGAAAATTGAATTATTTCAGATGATAAAACAGCATCAACAGCTATCAGAACGCCACCGCCTATGCGAGAAATCCAGTCACGTCTGAATATAGAAAAGTTTGTGGAAAAAGCGATGCATCAGAAATATCAGGTTTTAGCCACGTCTCTGTAAAAGCTAGAATGTTATGTTCAAAACAAAGACTATCTCAGGAATTGGGAAGTTTAGATTTCAGTCCTCTAACGTTTTGGTAACCCAGGTAAAGGGACGAAAATAGTTTTTTGACACACCAGCAGATGCTGATTTGGCAGGAATGGTGTTAGATGTTGTTGTTGGCAGGCGAATCGATTGCCGATTTTTCTTTTTCACAGTATATTACTTAACTATTATATGTTTCGGCCAACATTTAAACTCAAACACTAATTTTAAAGGCCGAAATGTCCCGAGAATACAAAAATTTAAACTTTTTCACCGCAATATTCGAGACGTTAAATTTCGTCCTAATATAGGCTATTACATTATCAGATGTGACAACAGGGTCTAGCCTAGAAACAAATATATGTTTCTGTGGTGGTATGTCAACGGGAGGAGTCAGCCGCAGCAGCACCGTTGAACAACTCATCTACTGTAGCAGTCAACTTGTTCAAGGGTCCCTCGATACTTTTAGAACTATCGGCAATTGGCATCGTAAGAGATCATTCCCAGGTGATACCGGTTATTCCTTACTTATCGCATTTACCACCGGGCTCTTAAACGATATCAACTGCGATATTGTGAGTAGACGGTGCATGAGATTGGTCAGGGACAATAAAAGACGCTAGATACAGAAACACCCCAAGGACTGGACCTGGTGAATCATTCATAAGCGATAAGCTTCTAAACTGAGTCTCCACCGCAGTAAACTCCGCTTGGAGTTTGTTAAAACCAGCCCTCAAAGTGTCAAAACTATCTCTAGTCCGCTTCATGAATGGTGGCATCTCATTCTCGACCTCTCGGCAAGCATCACATCCATATTTTAAGCCACCACCTTTAGAAATAGACTCCTTGATTCTGCCTGTGTAACCTGCACACTTAACGTGAACCGCTTTGACCTTTTCGAGATCAGTTTTTGTTCCGTCACTGGAGTCGATGAAACTCAATTGCGCTTCCTTTAAAAAATTTTGCCCTTTCTTTCGACACTCTCTTGTTGGCGTTGCAAAGCAGCTGGAGCACAGTGTGTGTTTGTGTGTGTTTGAAATGCTCGGCTTAATTTTCAGAAAATATTAACACGTCATCTACGTTGACGTAGCAAATTTTCCCGATTTGCTCCCTTAGAACATCATCGATTGCTCTCTGAAATATTCCCCCTGCATTTTTCAAACCAAAGGGTAAGCGACAGAATTCGTATTTCCCTTCGTTTACTGAGAACGCCGTTTTCGCGCGTTCTTTTTCAGCTAGATAAATTTGGTGGTACCAAAATCCAAAGTCATGAAAACTTTTCCTTTTCCAAGATTCGCTAGAATCATTGGAATGCTTGGCATTGGGTACCGGTCGGCAATGGTCCGCTCGTTTAGTTTTCGAAGGGCAATGACGAGTCGTTTGTTTATGTTACCGTTTGATTCACAGTCTTTTTTGCCAACAACCCATGCAGGACTGTTGGACGCAGACCGAGATGGTACTATAATGTCGTCTTTCAACAGCTGAGAGATTTCGTTGTTAACAAAATCGGCTACACCGATAGAATATGGGTAAAGCTTGGAGTACACTTCTTGGTTGTCTACTTTGTGAATTGTGGCAATAACTGAAGTGTTAAACGGCAATGCCTCGTTAGAGGTCGAAAATGCGCCGATCCTGTTCAGTATTACCTATTTAAATTCCTCTTTTACTATTATGTCATCAATGCGTGTGAAATTAACACTATCGCAAGTATGGTGGTGCTGTGTAAGTTTAGGGTTAGGCACGCTTGCGTTAGCAGATTGAAGCCTATTATGGCATCAAAGGTATCAAGGGTATCTAAAAAGAAAAACGGGTCATTCTTTCCGAAAATTCTGATGAAGCATTTTTCTTTAATTTTACTGGACCCATGTATGGAGTTCACAGTAGATGGGGTGTCGACAAGTGTTATGTTTCTTAACTACTTTACGGGTCTTACATAATTCTTTGCCGCCCCAGTGTCGATAAGGATTTTTAGTTTTCTACCAGCCAAATGTCAGTCGACGAAAGGCAAATGGGAGCGTTTCCTAAAAACTTTAACAAATCATTGTCCGGAATAGAGTCATCGCTAGCATCGGCGACTACGAATTCTGGTAGACTCTCGTATTGTTGGTCTTGAGCTGAGTCTTTTTGAGAAATTTTGTTAACTTTTTGGCGACTCTGCCTGGTCATACGCTTTAATGCCTCTTTCTCTGTCTCTTTTGAGATTAGTCTGCTGTCTCAGCTTGGAAACTGATGGAACATCCATTGGTTGTACTTGGTCTTGGGTTCGACTTTGTTTATTATTTGAGGCTTGTCCCTGCTCACTTAGTTGGGGTCTATTTCGGCCTTATTTTCCTGTAAAGTGGGAGTTTTTCTCAAAGTGGGAAAACTCCCTGTCTTGGCATTGAGCGATTTCCTTGCCTGTTATTTTCCTCTGGGTGTCTCCTATCTTCAAAAGCTTTAGGATACGTAGCAGCGAATATGCTCCTTTCTATGCTATTCTCAGCCTCCCAAGCCAGTGCTAAAGCCGAAGGCAAATCTTCAATGAAAACGTGCAAAAAGCATCGCTCTTAGTTTCTGTATTAAGAATGACCGCTGCTTGCTCCTGATGCGTTATGGAAATTTTCTTTGTAAAAAGAGTGAGTTTTTTTTCAATCCCATCATAGTACTGCATTAATTCTTGGTCGCCTTGCCTGACCATTTCTTATTGATGCCTGAGAACGGGCAGAGACGTTTTATCGGCGTATGTGCAATCAAGTTTAGCAATGATTGTGAGGTATGCACTGCGCGTACGGCACCACAAACTTTATTTTTTAAAATATTCAACGCCTGGTAATGTGTTTCACTTCCATAGTATCCCTTGTAGGCCTGATATGCCTCTATGGCTGATTGTCTCCAAGACACATGTTCTTCATGGCCACCACCGATTTCGCAACGTCTAGTCTAACCTCACATCTAATGCTGGGGTCAATTGTTACTCTTTCGTACATCTGCACTTGGGTAGCTTCTATTCCAAGTGAGATTACTTGGTTTCTTAGATATTCAAGTTCGTCGTGAATCTTGCCTCTTATGCGTTGTTCTTTTGCGTTAAGCGCGGTGCTGACTGCGCTCTCTATTATAGCTTTTAACATTTGTGGATCCATTTCTGTTTGATCGAGTTCCTGTGGTCTAGATTGTACTATAGTATCTTCGTCGCTATCAGATTCCCTCTTAATGTCCCTATAGGACCAACTCATTGGCAATTGTCTAACACAGTGTCTTAGCGAAATAAGTCTAACACTAGAATCGCACACATTCGAACTCACAATGAAATTCATCGCAAATTAGTTACAAATTCAATGGAAATTACTCATAAGATCACTTTACGCTGTTGCTTTTATTTATTTATTATTTTTTTTATATTTGTTTGGTTTAAAATTTTATATATTATAATTTGTCTTTATTTTTCCCGAACAGTTGGTAGGGTGTGGATTCTTAGAGGGTAATCCAATTCCGGCTGGGCGCCAATTAAAATGTTGGGTCCGTCCACTGGTTCCTGGTGAGGGTTACCGTTTAGGTTGATTAGGATGAGATACCATTAAGTATCTGAATCACTGTCCTTGTGGATCAGCAGTATATTAGAGATTATAATTTGTGTTACGGCCAAGTGTTGGAGTTATGTGTCTTTATTATTTAAATGGTTATACAAAACTAAATATGTTGAAGCAAATAAAAGAGAACTAAGTACATACATAAATGGGAATATGGGTTTAAAGCTAAATGCATAAAAAGTAAATATGTAAGGCACATAGGCTCTTGGTCAAACGCTGTGTCAGCATATTTATGTTTATATGGAATTCGTCACACCGACGATGCAGCTGCACAGATTGCTCTAAGACTTAGTGCGGGGGCAGTTCGCTGGATCCTTTGTTAACTTTTCCACTAGATTTATCAAAGGGACTTTTTTAACGGTGTGCTGTTTCACACTTACTGGTAATCAAACCATTCCTTGTAGATGTAACGTGTGGGATTTTGGTATAAGTGTTTGTTATTTTGTGAAAATAGGTTAAAATTTCGCACAATTTCATATATGGACATTGATTCATTTAAAGTAAATACAAATGTACATATGTATGTAGATAAATCCTACACAATGTCGGAATCAAATGAAATAATATTGAAGGCAAGAAAGTGTAAGTTTCTGTTTAAAGTACATTTGTAGTTGTGGAGCAGATTCCAAATACATATACATGTACATATATGTACACTGCGCGTCATCAGGATAGCACACCTTCATGAGCGCAATATGAGTGCTTCTAACTTTGTTGTAGTTAACATTCAGTTCTATTTTTTTTTATTCTTGTTTCTTCTGTACACTGTCACTGGCGAATAAAGCATGCGAATACTATGTACCGTTATATGTTTTTTTTCTTATTTCTTTTGTTTTCGCTGGAAAAATGCAGCTAATTTTTGCGTCATCAGGATAGCACATTCAGTTTAGTTTTCACATACATACATATGTATCTTTGAAACTTGAAGTCGGACCAATACCAAATTTTTTTCGCTGCTCAAGTGATTTATTTTTTAATATTAGTAAAGGAAAATCCCTATCGTTTGAAGCGAAAGCTAAAATCGATGCCTATGAAGACTTAAAACTTTCAATATCTGAAATCTCAAAAAAAAAATAGGTAGAAGTTGTAAAGTTTTATATAATTATTTGCGCAATAAAACGGGATATGGTCGAAATTATAAAGGCGGTAATAACCAAGTGAATTCCGATGCGGACAGGAGAGCAATTTTACGAGAGGCATCAAACTCCCATGAGGTAACCCCAAAGATCGGGGCAAATGCCGGTGTTAAAGCGAGGGTGATAAAGAATACTCCACATTTGAAGAGATTAAAAATAAAACAAAAATAACACCACTTAAAATGGCTCAAAGAAAAATCCGATTGAACTTCGCACGAGAGCACATTGCCTGGTAACGCGATTGGCATTGTGTGGTCTTTTCTGATGGAAAGAAGTTTAACTTGGAAGGGCCCGATGGATATTTCTACGATCTTCGGAAGGAGGAACACCAATTGGATCGACTTCATCGCCGTGTGGGCGATGTCATGGGGTGGGGAGCTATCTTGTACTATGGCACGTGCGAGCTGCAATTTTTGACCACCAATATGAAAGCGAACTCGTATAAAAGCGTACTGGAAACTGCTTTTTTCCATTTTCAAAATATTTTTTTTTAATCGGCAATGGTATATAATGCTCCAATCCACACAGACCGGGTGATTAAATCGTGGATTGGATCACAAAATGTTGATTTGCTGCAGTGGCCACCTTACCCGCCGAACCTTAATATAATTAAAAACGTGTGGGGATGGCTGTCCCGTAAAGTTTACGAATCTGGAAGACAGTATTCCACCAAAGAGGATTAAAAGCGCTTGGTCAGACATTTCATTAAATTATATCGGAAAGTTGTACGATTCGCTGCCCAATCGGATCTATGAGGTCATCCACAATAAAGCAGGGTCAACTCATTATTAAAATTTAAAAATATTACTTAAATTTATTAATACGTTACTAAGAACATTTCATTTTTCTTAGGAAAAGTGAGAAAAATGTACATAAATATCGCAGTGTGCTAACCTGTTGACTTTTGGTAGTCAATTTTTCAGATGATTTGGAAAAAAAAAAATTATTACAAAAAAATTTAAATATATAAAAACATGAATTCTTGTATAATATGGTTGTCAATTAGTTTTTCAGCAATTACAACATTTTTTGTAATTTTAACTCTTTTAGTTTTCAAATAAATTAGCGAAAACTATTAAATACAGAAGTGTGCTATCCTGATGCCGCGCAGTGTATGTAAGTGCATACATATGTACATACATATGTATGTATATTGTGGACATATTGTATGTGAACTGATGGATTTCGTTTGAAATTAAAATTTGCAAGAATATTCTTAACCGAAGCCAAAAATCCACTTATTGTTGATTGCCAATCGTACAAGTATACATTGTACATTATATACATTATACATTGCATCTACATATTACATATTATACATTGTATTTACATATTACAGCATCGGAAAAAATTTCTGAAAACATACACATTTTTGCAAACGACCCTTCTTTGGCTTTTTATCGAGTTCAGGTATGTGTACAAGTTAATAAACAAGCCAACTGCCCCCGCATTAAGCCTTAGGGCAACTGCAGCATTTGCGACATAACAGCCCATAGCATGACCATATGTATGTACTTTTTAAGTATTTAGTTTTCTTTTATTGTCCGGACGTTGATGCGTACAATTCGAAGTTCGTACAAGTGGCCCATACGACACCATGACGTAGCCAGTTTCACGCAAGCCCAAGTAGAGAGCTGTCTACCTCCCGCCAATCGACCGTATAACGGGCGGCACCATCGCGTGACAAATACAAAAAAAAAGGAAAAACAATTACAATATGATTAACTATAGTTAATTACGAACTAAACGTTATAGAATAGGGGTTTGTAGAAAATAAGAAGTTTCTGATCTGATTACAGGATAAAGAAGTTTGTAATCAGAGCATAGGACTTGAAAAGGTTCATGCAAAGCATAGTTAGAAATTCAGTGTTTTAAAGATAGAGAATAAAATTTTTGGTAGGTCTACGGGGTACAGATAGGTTTAACTGGTTCAATAGCTCAGGAAAGTTTCCTTCACATATTATAAATTTGTGTATAAAGATACATAGCTCCCAGCATTACTCTACGAATAATTATTGAATAATTAAAGATTGAGTAAAAAAAGGCTACTGGGGTACGATGGCAAATTAACGTTGGGATCTCAATTTAGACCGCGAACAGTAAAAACAGAAATTGCTTTTGAACAGATTTAATTTTACTTTGGTGCGTCTCATACTGAGGTGACCATTGGCAAGATCCGTACTTCAAGATAGGACGAACTAATGAAATAAACAGCATTTTTGTGTGTGCGGATCATCAAATTCTCGCTCTACGTTTCTTAAAACCATTTTGGGATGACGAAATAATAAAGATACAAAAATGTTGCAATTGAGATGTTAGTATTTCCTCAAATGCTTTAGGTATGGCAGACTCTTTAGAAATACCCCTATAATTGGAGACTTCAAAACTTGTTCCCCATTTTATGAAGACGAATACTTCAAATCAGATAGACAGGAAGGCGAAAGTTGAGACGGACGAATCGCGTGAAGATTGTAAGCAGAGCAGAGGAACATAAAAGGTTTATGTAAGGCATAGTTAGTACAACAGTGACTAAGGATAAAGATATATGTAATAGGATTGTTGAGGAACCAATTGTCATTTCATTTACATTCCTATGTATCTTGCACATCTTACAATGCTTATGTTTTTGTATTTTATAAGTTTTTCTGGAATTTACTGGTGCAAGTCTAGTGCTCTTTATATACCTATGTGTCCCAATTGTGTATGTGTAGTTGCATAAGAGTCGAAAATTTAGTAATAAGCAAGCAATGCAGTGACAGACACAGTTCAATACAGTTATAGTAAAAATAAAATTAAGTTTCTTATTATAGATATACTATATTATTAAGCACAGTGGTTAATTATTCATCATAAATTGGTCCTTCGATGGTATTAATTAATTATTAACATCAGATTTAGTAGTCGATAGTTGTGACCTACTATCGAATATGCAATCGCGTGCTTATTGGAAAAAGCGCGGATTCACTCGGTGGCGCGACAAACCTATTGATTATCGATGTAATCAACAAGATCGTGAGAGACCACATCTCTAGGGAGAAACGAGCGTCTTGAAATTTTGGTCCACACAAGCAGTGGAAATTTCATGGTATTTCACAGGAGGAAATTAGAACGTTCATCAAGGCCAGAGGAAGATTGAAGATAACCATTACTCGCATATATGGATATGCAGAGAATCTAGCACAGGATGCATACGTCTCTACATTTGACACCAAATTGGAAACTTTGTCCAATGCGTGGAAGGAGTTCGTCAAGTCTGGTGACGAATCGGCCAAATACGACAATACGACATACGACAATGGAGGGTTATGTGGACCATACTGAAGATTACGAGGTATTCAAGGATAAATATGATAGAGCGAATGCTCGCCTTAAGGCTTTACAGGCTGCTTTGGCATCATCTGGCAAGTTGGAAGAATGCGGTGCGGCTAGCAACGGTGGTTGGCTTGTCCAGAAAATTATTCAACAGATGCACACTCAACAGCAACAACTACAACTGCAGATGCACCGTTAAAAGGAACAACGTCAAATAGTTGAGAGATTGCTCTCGCAACAACAATCTACGTATTCGTCAGGCTCACAGTCGGTTGCAACGCCGACAAAAAGATATTGTGAGTTACCCAAAATCCACATTAAGCCCTTTGCCTGTATGCCTGAAGCCTGTAGTAGATGCGAGGTTGCATGTAAATCGTTGAGTGATTGCTCTGAAAAGTTCCGTTATTTGGTAAATCTGCTTATGGATAGATTCACCTTCTCGGCAAAGGCTGTTGGGCGAAACTATCATTGCAACGCACTCTGACTTGCGGAGCCAGCGATGTCATTCGGGCTTTATACGCTTCTGTACAAACGGGCCGTGACTGTTGGCACATATACTTGCTCATCAACAATGTTGATGAGGCTACCCGACTGGAATGAATCGACAAAAGCCAGGATATTGAAAATCCTTCCATTAAAGAGTTGCTCAAGTTTTTGGACTCACGATGCAATCGCCTTGAGCTCAGTCAAGTTGTCGATCATGTAACGAGCAAACCGATGGATGAAACCATTACATTCCATGAAATGTCATAGTACTGAGGAATGAACATGGGGTAAGCGCTTGTGACTCGAAGTCTTCTTGCAAGCTCTGTTTATTGATGTTGTTTATTGCTTGTAGTGCGAAACGGGAGTCTGAACAGATGGTGAATTTACCTCTTCATTGCTTGCATATTTGCACGCTGCAAATAAAGCCGCGATTTCGGCTGTGAAGAAGGAGGTGTAAAGTAAAATTTGTTGGGCGATTACGGAGATTCCGTTGCTACAGCGTATGTTACTCCGTATATGGTTTTCGAAAGAATTTATTTTTTTGAATTTTTGTTGATATATTAAGGCTGGTGTGTCTGATTTAAGTGAAGTGTGTAGTTCGGTGTTTATTATAATTCTGTAATTGTATAGCCAGCTAGGTTTGTTTTCTGAATTATATGTGACGGGGAATATTTCAATATTAAGTTCTCTGCATTGTTTTGTTGTGTGAAAAAGCGAAAAGGTAGTTTAGATGTTTTTTTGGATTTTACGATTTTTTTTTATAGATGTTTTCCACCTATGAATTCTTGGAATAAAAAATGATTTTAAATTTTTTTGAATTGCGTGTAATGTCCTGTATTCTATTGGCTATATATTTGCTTCATATAATAAATTGTTGAGGTTGAGGTTTAGAATTCTTTGCAGTAACATAGGGGGTAGGATCTTAAGCATTTGGTAACTTATTCGATCTCTGCATGGAGTTTTTCCTTTCAACTGATTAAGGGCCGCTGTCAGTACAATCATGTCTGTTTCAACGCTTTTGGGAGATGACATGTGAATCACATTAGTGTTAACGTTTGCCTTGTGTTGATTAAAAGTTGTGTGCAAATTGGAATCACGTTCTGAATTTGACCAAACAGAGTCGTTCGGGTTGGTGAGACAGTGAATGTCATGCATGGTTCTTAAACAGAATCGGTTTATATTGGAGCATACTTTGGAGGCGGAAGACTTATTTTGGATGTAAAGTCTCTGTAAATGTTGGGAAAAGTGCCAAGTTGGCTTTATCTAATTTAAATATGGGTTTTGCTATATCAATATTGATATTATTACGGTCGAAAAGATTTATATAGATTGGATAGTGGTCGATGCCCGATAGGGATTTGCATGTATACCAGTCTGCATTGAGTAATAGGATATATGAAGCGATAGAGAGGTCTACGTGTGGGAATGTGTGGTGAGTAGTAAAATGGGTTGGTGAGCCGTTATTTAGTGTGATTAGTGAGGTTTGATTTTTAAATTTAAAAAATACAAAGAAGCTAATTTTGGTTAAGCCGAAGTTTATATACCCTTGCAGTCCTTGGCAATAATATTTTTACATTTTGAAATTTATTTCCCTGCAATTCATTTCATCAATACACAAACAAAATATTATTACTCATTTTACTACAACTTTTTCTTCTTCCATAATTTCCTTAGCAAAGCACGGCACGCATACACATACAGTTCTTCTAGCGTTGTGTTTGCGTGTGTATGTATGTGCTCTGTTGACTTGATGATAACGTAGTGTAGTATATTCATACCAATTATCATTTAGTACAAAGAGCTGAACTTGTAGCACTTTTTTGCAAGTATAAACAATTAAATATATACGGAATAAAATATAATTTTGCACTTGAATATGTTTATATGTATACATTGATGTATACACATAAACATCATCACATAAATATACAACTTAGCATGATCATATATTATATGTATGCACATTTGTATATGCACATACATATATTCGCATAAGCACTGTATGCACAAGCGTAACATGAGCTAGAGCCAGGCCAGCGTGTGAACGCTGACCAAGCACTTTCACTTCCAGACCCTCTCTTTTGTAGCTGTTGCATAAAAATAAAAATCAATCTGAATAATACCACCAAACAACACTGACTTGTTTGTTTATTTAAATAATTAAACCTAAGTGGAATCCGGTCATTACATGGCGACCGTGACATGGTCCTAAAGGACTTACAACAATAATAAATATAAAAGGGCGCAACCAAGCTATTAACTAAAATATAAAAATGAAAAAAAAAACTACATGGAAATCCTGATCCTGATTTGGAAAGTTCTCGAAGATATATTGAAAAAGTGGTACAACCACAAATAAGTCGAATCGTAATGACGATAGCAACTCGTCTACAGAAATAAAACACAATACAAATGAATCTGTGGATGAAACAAAAAAAAGGCAAGCAGTCACGTCAGCACCCAAAAAGACAACGTGGGCTTAAATTGCATCCCAGCCAGCTAAGTTAGCCTCGAGAACAATATCAACCGCATCTAGCCAGAAAAAGGAATGCCACTACCATCGATGATACCTGGAAAGCAAAATTTAGATGTACATATCTGTTTGGGATTCGCCAAATAATAATCGCCCACCAGTGCCGTCTCCGCCCTCTCCAATCAATTGGGCCAGTTCAGATGTCCATTCGGATTTCTCTATACCAACAGCGAAATAACAACACTGAAAAGGACATGAATTAAACGGACAAAGAAGAAAATAACACCCATATGTACATTAGGGGTGTTCTTATTTTCAAAATATCGAATTTTACCAAGTGCCGGACATTTTTTTTTTCTTTTAGTCTAAAAAATTCATAAAAAAATTTGGGGACGATCGGATAATGTTTAATGGGCGCGGAACTCATCTAAAGTTTTCAATGTGATGCTCCCATATAAGCATACATAGCACCATACAAATATCATAAGAGTCAGCGAAATGGCATGATAGGAAATACAATTTTAGTACCTTGTTAACAGTGTTGCTGATATTTAACAAAAAGAAAAGAAGAATAGAAACAAATGTGTCTTAATTAATATTTTTAACGTAAATTTTTATTATTATCGCTGACTAGATTTTTTTTTTTTTTGGAGTGGGGTATTTTTTTTTTACAAGCTTCGACAACTTGAAGCAATAATTGATTTTCTTCCTCGTTGTTTGTGAGAACTCTGTTGTACTCCTGCATACATTTGACTCCTCTTTCGGCCATATCATTTATCACAAGAAGATCACGGCAGTATCATAAACCTTCCTCAAATTCACATGTTTGCTTCCAGTTCGATGGATCCAGTTCAAAAAATGTTTGTCGTAGCTCAGCTTTCTCAAAAAATTTTTTTGTTTTTGATGACACAAAGTCAGACAAGGAGTATTTTTGAAAGTCCACCAAATTAGAATAATGCCTATTATTTTTCAGTTGAACAATTGGTTCCTTTAAGTTAAGATTGCTAACCATTCGGATTTATAGCCGCATATTTTATACAAATTTTTACATGGTTCAGATAATGGAAAGGAGCTTCAATAGCGTTTGTACACTTAAACCATGCTTTAATATACATTTTCACCAAGAAAATGCAAACATCACGGAAACCATTTTCTTCCTTTTTCGTTAGCTGAAATTGATGTCTAAATAAAAATATCTTCAAGGAATATATGGCTTTGGACATCCAGCGGGCATGGCTAGTTGGTCCAGGAGTACGAAAAGTATATTGCTTTACACCAAGAAAGATTAATGCTAGCTGAAAGCACCAAGGCAAAATTTCGTGAAGTCCTGGCGTTCTGCTCCACAAATTTGGACACGAATTCTTTCACCGGCAGCGCCACTTTCTAATTTATCCTTCTTGAAATTTGAGCATGATTTTAAAAACCTTTCAAATATCGGAACTCCTGTGGAGCATAGCTTTAGTTCAAATACGCTTCGCAATATGATTTCGAACATATGGTGGCGGCAGGGTAGGTTTATTAGATTGCGTCCAAACTTTTTATCAAATAGTACTGCTGCTCCTGAAAATCTCTGTATTTGCAGCCGTGGTGTCATAGGACAAACCATTGACTTGGTCAACTAAATTCCATTTGACTAGCCTGTCAAAAACTGCCTTAGCAATATTTTTGCCAGTTGAACACTCCACTTTTGGTGCACCTAGGAACTTTGAAGTACCGTTGTAACTAGAACTGCTATGCATTCAACCTTACTAGAACCGACTAAATCTGTCATGAACTTTCCGTCAAAATGCACTACCAGGCCACCAGTTTTAGCCATAGCAAATTATGATAAGATTATTGGTTTAAAATGACCGAACAAATTTGTAAACCACTCTATTACTTTGTCCCTAATTTCAGCAGAAATTTCTGTAGATTGTTCTATACGTGATCTAGTCAGCGATAATAATAAAAATTTACGTTAAAAATATTAATTAAGAAACATTTGTTTCTATTCTTCTTTTCTTTTTGTAAAATATCATGAACAGTGTTCACAAGTTACTAAAATTTTATTTCATAGCATGCGATCTCGCTCACTCTTATGATATTTGTATGGTGCTATTGTATGCTTATATGGGAGCATCACACTGAAAACTTTAGGTGAGTTCCGCGCCCATTAAACATTATCCGATCGGCCGCAAATTTTTTTGAGATTTTTTTAGACTAAAAGGAAAAAAAATGCCCGGCACTTAAAAAAATATTGATATTTTTTTTCCCACATACAACTAAGAACACCCCTAATAGACATATTTGTCTATATCCTTGACATGGGGTAACTGGGGGTAATTTTAGCTTTTAAATCTGTATACTCGGCAGGTAAAATCTGATCTTCGGTATGTACTCGGGATAAGGCGTCGGGAGATATATTCCGTATATATAGAAAATTCTTGACCCTTAATATAGGCTCCAAATTTTTGTACACATAGGACAGCCGCAAGGCATTCTTTTTCCATTACGGAATAAGCCTTTTGACACCGATTAAGCTTCCGTGAAATGAAGGCGATTGGTACCTCATTTTCTTAGCTATCTGTTTCAATTTGGGCTATATAGCACAGACGCTGTACATAGAGAATATTTCAATGATTTTTGTGCTTCTTCATCAAAAGCTTCTGCTCTCTGACGTGACGGTCGTGTTTTTGCTTAGCTCCTGAGTTTTATTAATATATGTATATTGTTTTTTCCCAATTTTTAATTGTGCCTAGTTTGTTTTCGTTTTCGCTGGTGTCATTTGCTTGAAACCCTTGTGTTTTATTTGCATAATTCGCCAAATTAAACAGTTTTGTTTTTTTTATTTTTTGTGATTAGTGTTTGGTGCATCTAAATTGTTTTTATTTTTTTCTTATTGTTCTCTCCCGTCATTGCTTCTGCAGTTGCTCCCCTCATCGCCCCCATCATACCATCAGTGCTAGTGGTTTTGTTGTTCTCTCTGCTTTGTGCTTGTGCTCAGCTTCCCTCCCGCGTAATTACTTTTCTAAGGCCGCCTCTCAAAGCTCGTCTTATAACTGTTCTTGCACTCTCTCTTGTGCTGTGTACTCTAGCTGTCTCTTTGTTTTATTTGTAATTATTGATTTTTTATCGATAATTATCTTTGTGCTGTTTATTTAAATTTTTATATATATTTTTTTTTGTTGTTTTTTTTTGCCTTGTGTTTATTTTGGCTTTTCAATGGCTTGTTGTCTACCCAATTGCAAGCATTCTGATCGTTTTGACTAACAGTATAGAGCAATATCGTGTTGGCTTTGCGACAATCTTATTCACTTAAAATGTGCTGGCCTCAACGGCCGTGATTACGACAAATTTTCTGGTTTGTCTGTGTCTAAGCCTGAACTTGGCTTAATGCGCTGGACTTGCCCATCTTGTGCCAGCCAGCAGCTTGATTTTAGCCGAATGTACAGGGATCTTCGTTTAAAGTTTCTTTCTCTAAATAAAATGGCCAAACAGCTGTCTAATGAGTGTGACTCTAGCATAAATTTATTGTCGCAATTCAAGTTTGATCCACCTTCTAAGGAATTGCCCAAGAAATGTACCCTTGAGTTGCCTCATAAGCAGTCGCCCGCACTTTCTATTACATCTTCTCCCATTTTACTTTCGCCTACACCATCTTCTTGTCCCTCTTTATGCTCTTCTTTTCAGATTGATGTACCCACTACAAGCCCTGGTGTACCTCAATCTATCCCTCACGGGAACTCTGATCAATTACTGGATCATGCTGGCTTTCAATCACTTGCGGATCCCAATGCTCCTCCGCCTCCACTAACTGTAGTGCCTCATCGTAAACAATTATTTATCTCTAGGCTTGCTCCAGATACTTCTGAATCGTCTGTGGCAGCTTACATTGGTAATATATGCCCTGCTAAGGTTTTAATTCAAAAGTTTAAGTTTTCTAGGCCTCGCGAAATCTCCTCTTTTAAAATTACTGTACCAAATGAGTATTTCTCAGCTATGGTTGACCCTAACTTTTGGCCAGAGGGCCTAGTTGTACACGAATTTGCGCCCAATAAGCGCTCCCGCCCTTTGCCTGTCCACCTTCCTAATGTATCTTCTGCTTCAAAAACTAATAACGTCTAGTCTTTGCATTCACTATCAAAATGTAAGAGGACTTCTTACCAAGCTCTCGAAACTATTCTGCGATAGCCAAACCTTTTCGGCTGACATATTAGCTTTCTCTGAAACTTGGCTTAACTCCTCTGTTTTGGATAATGAAATTCTTTCTAATAACTTTATTTCTTATAGGCTTGATCGTGTTGGTCGTCGTGGCGGCGGAGTACTCATTGCAGTCAACTCGAATCTGTGCTCAAGTGTTGTGCCGATTGATCTCCCCTTAGGTGTTGAGGTTATTTGCGTCGAAGTTACATGTTCTAACTTCAGCTTATATATCTCTTGTTCATACATTCCTCCAGCTTCTGATATGATGATCTACATGCACCATGCTGATGCTTTGCGAACTATTTTTAGTCGTCTTAAAGATCGTGATTTTTTTATAGCTTTAGGTGATTTTAACTTGCCTAATGTTTCTTGGCTTGCTGATGATAATCTATCTTTCTTAATTCCTTCATCTCAACATGTTTTTCTTGATAGCCTACTTGAATGTCCGCTATATCAGTTGAATTCTTTTCTTAACTCTTCTAAAAGAATCCTCGATCTTGTTTTTGTCTCTGATCCCACTGTTAGTGCTGTATCACAAACACAGCCCCTAGTGAAGCCTGAAGATACTTATCACCCTACCATTGAAATTACTATTTCTTACAATTCCGTTAATAATTCATTCAATAACATCTCAAATTCTCGTCGCAGATGTTTTCGTAAAACAAATTTCAATCTTCTTAACAGCCTTATTTTCTCTTTTGATTGGTCATTTCTATTTGAGTGCTGTGATATAGATTGTGCAGTAAATTTTTTCTACTCTGCTCTTAATTCTCTAATTGATAAATGCGTTCCTTATGTGAATGTCTCTACCGTCTCCAGTGCGCCAGTCTGGTTCACACGTAGGCTCTCTAATCTCCGTAACATTAAATCGAGATATTTTAAAAGATTTAAAAAAACTGGTTCGCGACTTGACTATGCAAATTATTGTGTAGCCAAATCTCAATTTTGCCTTTTAAATACTCAATGCTACAATAATTATATCGTTCGCTGTAAGGTTGAATTTTATAAGAACCCCAAAAGATTTTATAACTTTGTTAATTCCAAAAGACGCTCTAATTTACTACCTTCCACCTTCAGACTTAATGACCAGACTGCTAATTGTGATTCAGATATTGCAGATCTGTTTGCTAAATTCTTTCAGTCGACTTATTCTTCTACTGCTTCGGATCCCACACCTTATCCCTTCACAATTCCACATTTAAATTGTATGTTTTTTCCTAATATTACTGAAGACTGTATTATCTCTAGCTTGTCATCTATGACGTCTTCCTTCGTACCCGGGCCTGATAATATACCTAGTTGCATCCTTAAAATGTGTTCGATTTCCCTATCTAAGCCTTTATCTCGGTTATTCTTTATATCGAGTGAGACTTGTCGCTTCCCTGATATTTGGAAGGAGTCTTTTATTATTCCGCTTTTTAAAAAGGGTAACAAATCGGATATTTCTAACTACCGTGGCATTGCCAAACTTTCGGCAATACCTAAGCTGTTTGAGAAAATTATTACGTCTTCCCTTCAACACCTATCCAGATCCGCTATTTCTGCTTGTCAGCATGGCTTCATGAAAGGTCGTTCGTCGCTTACCAACCTTTTAGAATTGACTACCCTTGTACACCATGGCTTCCGTAAAAAGTGTCAAACTGATGTTATTTATACTGACTTTAGTAAGGCTTTCGATACGGTTGATCATTCCTTGCTTCTCATGAAACTTAACATCATGGGTTTTTCCCCGAAACTATTGGCTTGGTTAAAGTCGTATCTTATTGGCAGAACCCAAAAGGTGTCTTTTCGTTCCTCGATATCTAGAACTGTTCGAGTTACGTCAGGTGTCCCCCAAGGCAGTCATCTGGGCCCACTGTTATTTACCTTGTTTATAAACGATTTGCCTTTGGCCTTGGCTCATTCACGCGTGCTCATGTTTGCGGATGACGTGAAGATTTGCTATTCATATAATGATCCTTCTTTCCAACAGTACTTGCAATCAGATCTCGATGCGTTCTGTGTTTGGTGTCACGTTAATAAATTACACCTTAATGCCTCTAAATGCTCTTTTATGACTTTCAGTCGTTTGTCGCCGTTCCTAGCTCAATACTCTATTAAGTCTGTTCTGTTAGATTGTGTACCATCATTTAAAGACTTAGGCGTTATGTTTGACCCAAAACTTTCTTTTAATATTCATATATCTTCAATTGTTAATAGAGCATGCAGTCTTCTTGGCTTCATTAAACGTTGGGCCAAAGAATTTGATGATCCATATGTGACAAAGGTTTTATATACTTCGTTAGTTCGCCCTACTCTAGAATATTGCTCACCAGTGTGGAACCCTCAATATGATGTTCACCAGCGTAGTATTGAATCGGTACAGAAGCAATTCCTTAAGTTTGCGTTACGCGGTCTTAATTGGGACCCGAATCTTCGCCTACCTTCTTATTCTGACAGACTTCTTATTAATCTTCCTTCACTTTACAACCGTAGGCTCGTATTTGGGATTCTCTTTCTACATAAAGTAGTCAACGGCGAAGTCAGTTCTACCAATTTACTAGATACGCTATATTTTTGTGTTCCTTCACGTCGGACCAGAAACTTTTTTCCTCTTCACCTTAGTAGATGTTTGACTAACTACTCTCTTCACGAACCTCTTCGTGTTCTTTGCCAATCTTTTAACAACCTTTCTCACCTTATTTCTCCTCATCTATCTGTCACTTCTCTTCGCGCTATACTTTTTAATTATCTACAGCGTAACCACTGAAAGTATTCTGGACTGGATATTTGATTGGCTGCAACTCATCCCTGACCACATTGGCTGTGAATCGGGGCATAGCTGGCACCTTGTTGCAAATAAAACACCTCCATCGGGTCGGGGATGTTGTGCATATAGCTAAGCTACCTTAATGAATTAATTACTATTTGTATTTTAGCTTAAGCTTTTTCGTCGACTGCTGACTTAGTTGACGTAAATAAATAAATAAATAAATAAATAAATAAATAAATAAATAAATAAGTGAATTTTGGTTAAGCATGTCGGAAATGGGCGCGGCAATACCAGCAAAATTTCTAATAAACTTATGGTACCAGCCCGTGAGACCTAAGAACCTACGTACTTGCTTTATTGATCAGGGCATCTTAGGATCTTGGATCGTTGACACCTTATCAGGGTCCGCTCGAATGGTTCCATTACCAACAACATGGCCGAGATATTTGACTTCTTTAATACAAAAACTGCTTTATCTCACATTAATTGTAAGTCCCGTTAAGGTTAGTCAGTTAGCTAACTCGATAACACCGACATATGTTTCTCAAAGGAATCCGAAACTACTAAAACGTCATCTAGGTATATAAAGATATCATTTCGCAAACTTGGTGGTATCACTCGGTCCATAAGATTGGACATAGTTTGAGGTGCGTTTGACAGTCGGAAGTGCATTACGGTAAACTGATAAAGTATGGTATGGTAAAGGCCGTTTTCTCTAAGGCGCTGCCTGCTGAGGTATTTGCCAATAAGCATCCTTTAGATCAATACTTGAAATAAATTCTGCTCTTGGTAGCCGACTAAGGTAGCCGACTTAGGATAACCATTTTTAATCGTGACTTCATTAAGTTTTCGGCTGTCAATTCATAATCGAATTTTTCCTGGTTTGCGCATAAGTACAACCGGTGAGGACCACGGGCTATTTGATTCTTCTATTACCCCAAGTGCAATCATACGATCTATTTCTTCGTAAATTAATTTTTCTATGGCCGGGGATACAGGTCTGGGATAGCGAGGGTACAACATTAAGAGTTATTGGTTTTTCGATTCCTTGAAAGTCCACAGAGGAAAGAGTTTTTCCTATAATTGGTTGTTTTTTTCCATCCGCTGTATGCACCACGGTTGTTAGCGCCTTAGGGGTATTCTAAATTGCGTTGTCTTTCTGCTTCTGTATATAAAACTGAGTCCCTTTTAATTTGATTCCTTAATCTCATATTGCGTGACTGCTGAGAAGCTGAAAGTCTACTTAAATAACACAAAAACCTGAACTTGTAAATATACACTCGATGAAAATAATAAGTACACCGCTAAAATTTTACTTTATTGACTTTCGATTAACACAACTTTTTTTGTATTACCTTTGTTTGTAAAAATACCTTAATTTGGAAAAGAATAATAATTTTATTCAAAAGTTACAACAACAAAAATGAAATTGCAGAAAGTCGTGATTAATGAAAATAATAGGTGCACTTCAATTGACTAAGTTATATATATAATTTTTTTTTTTGTTTTCAAATCACAGAGTATCTATTTTTGTTTCAATATGTAATTAATATCCAATGTATCCATCTTTATTTACCATTACTTTTTCCATCCGGTTGGGGATACTCTTAATCAAAGCTTGACAGCTTTAAGCTTTAAAGTAGTAAACTAATTAATGGTCTAATAATTGGTTTGGTTCTTGTTCTCAATTTTAAAATGTATCCGATTTAACAGTTTGGTTATCAAGCATACTTGTCTAACTCGTTATGATGCCGGGGAGTAAAGGATAAAAAACGGTTGTGAGGTTAAATTTCCTAATCTACTCAAGCTTTGGCAACGGCGCAAACGTCCAACACAAAGGCTCGAAAACGTACATATAATCCGAATCAATTAATAATTTTTCTTTTAGGATTTGACTTACAGTTTTACGCGAGCGGCGAACGATTCTTCAAAGCAGAGGCTCTTCAATAGATAATATGATTTAAGGTAGTCAGGAACCCCTGTTTTTGTTCGAGTGCACCCTAATTCAATAAGGCACATTAACATTATTCGTATTCTCTCTCTCTCTCTCTCTCTCACTCTCTGCAAACAAAATAACTATTATAAGGATCTCAAAATTATTAAAAGAACATTGTCTTCGAAAGTCTTTAGTAAATGCGTTGCGACTATTTCATTCCGTACACGTGTTGGTATATCCTGAAGTTCATTACTTCATGTTCTTTCTTTGATTGAATCTTTTCTTTCTTTTCGGGTTAGAGTCACGTGATATACATTGGAAAGTACAAATGTAATTAAACTTAAAAGTGCTCTTAAACGCTTGCACACATCCCGATTATTTTATGGCACAACCACGTGTTTTTTTATTGGGATTGAGTTCTGGCAAAAATGGACCCAATAATTTTAGTTAAAACTTCCGGTACTCAAATTTTGTTATTAAATTGAGACTGTGTCTTCTCTCCTCCGGTCAAAACTCAGACTGCGGGCCTACCAGGCGTTCTTAGTAGGAACAGGCTCATTAGCTAAACGTCAAATAATTATAATTATATTTACCCTACGGAGAGCGACACCACAGTCACAAAAATTTTGAATGATTTTATTTCGGTGAAGTGGCGTTGGTTAGGACTCCACAATATGCAAGATTAGGGGACGAGGAATTGGATTCTGCGGAAAATCAAAGACGCTCCGTTGGAATTATCTCATTATTTAATAGTTTAATAACCGTTATGCTAGTTCGATCGATACGTCTTACGTAAATACGTAAGGTCATAATAATGGGTAAAGAAAACCTGCTATATTGGGTTGTTTCCAGGTTTAAATATTTTCCCTTGATTTTTCGAATTTTGAAAAACAAGCGCATTTTCCGCAATTTTCCGCGCAATTTTCCTCTAATTCATAAAAACTTGTCCCAATCCTTTGTCGCATTCTTGCTTTTCTAAATGTGGGACCAAACTTGGCTGATAAACCCATTGCACAATTACTTAAGGTAAGTTCCACCGTTCGTAATTATTTGTTGGACAAAACATACACGGTACTGGTTATTATTGATGGCCGAGTGCCAGCTGGATCTTAGCGCACACGGCACTGAACTAAGGTTTTCATCCCAATTGGTCCGATCTTTGTTGAAGTATCTCTGATCTATTTACCCGTTAGGACGCGTTTGCTTGCGGGGAATACGCTGCGGTAAAGGAATGTCGAATTTTGTACTTCTTCAACAGTGCATTAAACTGATGGGATTTGAACTGACATCCGTTGCCTGATACAACTACTTCCGGAATGCCAATGCAATAAAACAATTCTGTTTACAGATATGTAATAACAGCATCTGCAGTAAATTTTCGAACCGCTTTTAAAAATGGAAATTTAGCAAAGTGATCGAGAAGTACAAAGATCCGTATATTGCCAAGTTTGCTTCTGGGATAGGGTCCTAAAAAGTCTATGTTGAACTTGTGCAAAACCCTAAAAGTTTTTTCTGATTTGAGGGACGCAAATATGTATTCGAATGCTTAGTGCTTCTTCCAGCATATGTCATCCGCTACACGATCACCAGATGCGTGTTCTGTTCACCGATAAACATATTTGTCTATATCCTTGACATCGGGTAACTGTGAGTGAATTTTAGGAGTTAATTTTTAAGGTAAAATCTGATAAATCTTCGGTATGTACTCAGGATAAGGCGTCGGGAGATATATTCTGTATATATAGAAAATTCTTGACCCTTAATATAGGCTCAAAATTTTTTTACACATAGGACAGCCGCAAGGCATTCTTTTTCCATTACGGAATAAGCCTTTTGACACCGATTAAGCTTCCGTGACATAAAGGCGATTGGTACCTCATTTTCTTAGCTATCTGTTTCAATTAGGGCTATATAGCACAGGCGCTGTGCTAGAGGCATAGAGAATATTTTAAAAGATCAAATGATTTTTGTAATTATTCAGCATAATTTCTAATAAACTTATGGTACCATCCCGTGAGACCTAAGAACCTACGTACTTGCTTTGTTGATCAGGGCATCTTGGGATCTTGGATCGCTGACACCTTATCAGGGTCCGCTCGAATGGTTCCATTACCAACAACATGGCCGAGATATTTGACTTCTTTAATACAAAAACTGCTTTTTCTCACATTAATTGTAAGTCCCGTTAAGGTTAGTCAGTTAGCTGACTCGGATAATACCGACATATATTTCTACTAAAACGTCATCTAGGTATCATTTGGCAAACTTGGTGGTATCACTCCGTCCATAAGATTGGACATAGTTTGAGGTGCGTTTGACAGTCGGAAGTGCATTACGGTAAACTGATAAAGTATGGTATGGTAAAGGCCGTTTTCTCTAAGGCGCTGCCTGCTGAGGTATTTGCCAATAAGCATCCTTTAGATCAATAATTGAAATAAATTCTGCTCTTGGTAGCCGACTAAGGTAGCCGACTTAGGATAACCATTTTTAATCATGACTTCATTAAGTTTTGCGCATAAGTACAACCGGTAAGGACCACGGGCTATTTGATTCTTCTATTACCCCAAGTTCAATCATACGATCTATTTCTTGGTAAATTAATTTTTCTATGGCCGGGGATACAGCATGATAGTGTCGCTGCTTGATCGTTTTTGCATCGCTTACATCAAATTCATGTGACAGCCAGCTGGTTTGTCCTAATCATTTTGCCTCGAAGGATGGAAATAATTGAATGGTTTTGACTTACTGGTTCTATGCGCCAAAAAGGCCGTTATCAAATGAAAGGCTCTCCAAAAGTCTATACCTAAATAGAGAGTCTGGGATAGCGAGGGTACAACATTAAGAGTTATTGGTTTTTCGATTCCTTGAAAGTCCACAGAGGAAAGAGTTTTTCCTATAATTGGTTGCTTTTGTCCATCCGATGTATGCACCATGGTTGTTAGCGCCTTAGGGGTATTCTAAGAGTATCTATTTTTGTTTCAATATGTAATTAATATCCAATGTATCCACCTTTATTTACCATTACTTTTTCCATCCGGTTGGGGATACTCTTAATCAAAGCTTGACAGCTTTAAGCTTTAATGTAGTAAACTAATTATTGGTCTAATAATTGGTTTGGTTCTTGTTCTCAATTTTAAAGTGTATCCGATTTAACAGTTTGGTTATCAAGCATACTTGTCTAACTCGTTATGATGCCGAGGAGTAAAGGATAAAAAAAGTTGTGAGGTTAAATTTCCTAATCTACTCAAGCTTTGGCAACGGCGCAAACGTCCAACACATTCGAAGGCTCGAAAACGTACATATAATCCAAATCAATTAATAATTTTTCTTTTAGGATTTGACTTACAGTTTTACGCCAGCGGCGAAAGATTCTTCAAAGCAGAGGCTCTTCAATAGATAATATGATTTAAGGTAGTCAGGAACCCCTGATTTTGTTCGAGTGCACCCTAATTCAATAAGGCACATTAACATTATTCGTATTCTCTCTCTCTCTCTCTCTCACTCTCTGCAAACAAAATAACTATTATAAGGATCTCAAAATTATTAAAAGAACATTGTCATCGAAAGTCTTTAGTAAATGCGTTGCGACTATTTCATTCCGTACACGTGTTGGTATATCCTGAAGTTCATTACTTCATGTTCTTTCTTTGATTGAATCTTTTCTTTCTTTTCGGGTTAGAGTCACGTGATATACATTGGAAAGTACAAATGCAATTAAACTTGAAAGTGCTCTTAAACGCTTGCACACATCCCGATTATTTTATGGCACAACCACGTGTTTTTTTATTGGGATTGAGTTCTGGCAAAAATGGACCCAATAATTTTAGTTAAAACTTCCGGTACTCAAATTTCGTTATTAAATTGAGACTGTGTCTTCTCTCCTCCGGTCAAAACTCAGACTGCGGGCCTACCACTCGGGGTTAATTTGCCAGTTCCTAGTAGGAACAGGCTCATTAGCTAAACGTCAAATAATTATAATTATATTTACCCTACGGAGAGCGACACCACAGTCACAAAAATTTTGAATGATTTTATTTCGGTGAAGTGGCGTTGGTTAAGACTCCACAATATGCAAGATTAGGGGGCGAGGAATTGGATTCTGCGGAAAATCAAAGACGCTCCGTTGGAATTATCTCATTATTTAATAGTTTAATAACCGTTATGCTAGTTCGATCGATACGTCTTACGTAAATACGTAAGGTCATAATAATGGGTAAAGAAAACCTGCTATATTGGGTTGTTTCCAGGTTTAAATATTTTCCCTTGATTTTTCGAATTTTGAAAAACAAGCGCATGTTACACACCTCCTCGACGAAATCGCACTTTGAGGGTGGTAAACACATGGAGTAAAGAAAACAATAAACTATATTCTACTGTTTAATGACTTTTGTATGCAATTTTCCTATCATTCTCATTTGCATATCCTCTAATTCATAAAAACTTGTCCCTATCCTTTGTCGCACTCTTGCTTTTCTAAATGTGGGACCAAACTTGGCTGATAAACCCATTGCACAATTACTTAAGGTAAGTTCCACCGTTCGTAATTATTTGTTGGACAAAACATACACGGTACTGGTTATTATTGATGGCCGAGTGCCAGCTGGATCTTAGCGCACACGGCACTGAACTAAGGTTTTCATCCCAATTGGTCCGATCTTTGTTGAAGTATCTCCGATCTATTTACCCGTTAGGACGCGTTTGCTTGCGGGGAATACGCTGCGGTAAAGGAATGTCGAATTTTATACTTCTTCAACAGTGCATTAAACTGATGGGATTTGAACTGACGTCCGTTGCCTGATACAACTACTTCCGGAATGCCAAAGCAATGAAACAATTCTGTTTACAGATATGTAATAACAGCATCTGCAGTAAATTTTCGAACCGCTTTTAAAAATGGAAATTTAGTAAAGTGATCGAGAAGTACAAAGATCCGTATATTTCCAAGTTTGCTTCTGGGATAGGGTCCTAAAAAGTCTATGTTGAACTTGTGCAAAACCCTAAAAGTTTTTTCTGATTTGAGGGACGCAAATATGTATTCGAGTGCTTCTTCCAGCATATGTCATCCGCTACACGATCACCAGATGCGTGTTCTGTTCACCGATAAACATATTTGTCTATATCCTTGACATCGGGTAACTGTGAGTGAATTTTAGCTTTTAAATCTGTATACTCCGCAGCGTCGAAGGCGTCTGACGACAGATCGAAACCCTTTGTTAAGGTAAAATCTGATTAATCTTCGGTATGTACTCGGGAAAAGGCGTCGGAAGATATATTCTGTATATATAGAAAATTCTTGACCCTTAATATAGGTTCCAAATTTTTTTACACATAGGACAGCCTCAAGGCATTCTTTTTCCATTACGGAATAAGCATTTTGACACCGATTAAGCTTCCGTGACATAAAGGCGATTGGTACTTAATTTTCTTAGCTATCTGTTTCAATTAGGGCTATAGAGCACAGGCGCTGTGCTAGAGAATATTTAAAAAGATCAAATGATTTTTGTAATTATTCAGCATAATTTCTAATAAACTTATGGTACCATCCCGTGAGACCTAAGAACCTACGTACTTGCTTTATTGATCAGGGCATCTTGGGATCTTGGATCGCTGACACCTTATCAGGGTCCGCTCGAATGGTTCCATTACTAATAACATGGCCGAGATATTTGACTTCTTTAATACAAAAACTGCTTTATCTCACATTAATTGTAAGTCCCGTTAAGGTTAGTCAGTTAGCTAACTCGGATAATACCGACATATGTTTCTCAAAGGAATCCGAAACTACTAAAAGGTCATCTAGGTATATAAAGATATCATTTGGCAAACTTGGTGGTATCACTCCGTCCATAAGATTGGACATAGTTTGAGGTGCGTTTGACAGTCGGAAGTGCATTACGGTAAACTGATAAAGTATGGTATGGTAAAGGCCGTTTTCTCTAAGGCGCTGCCTGCTGAGGTATTTGCCAATAAGCATCCTTTAGATCAATACTTGAAATAAATTCTGCTCTTGGTAGCCGACTAAGGTAGCCGACTTAGGATAACCATTTTTAATCATGACTTCATTAAGTTTTCGGCTGTCAATTCATAATCGAACTTTTCCTGGTTTGCGCATAAGTACAACCGGTAAGGACCACGGGCTATTTGATTCTTCTATTACCCCAAGTGCAATCATACGATCTATTTCTTGGTAAATTAATTTTTCTATGGCCAGGGATACAGCATGATAGTACCGCTGCTTGATCGCTTTTGCATCGCTTACATCGAATTCATGTGATAGCCAGCTGGTTTGTCCTAATCATTTTGCCTCGAAGGATGGAAATAATTGAATGGTTTTGACTTACTGGTTCTATGCGCCAAAAAGGCCGTTATCAAATTAAAAACTCTCCAAAAGTCTGTAGCTATAATAATAAGTACACTGCTAAAATTTTACTTTATTGACTTTAGATTTTTTGTATTACCTTTGTTTATAAAAATACCTTAATTTGGAAAAGAATAATAATTTTATTTAAAAGTTACAACAACAAAAATGAAATTGCAGAAAGTCGTGATTAATGAAAATAATAGGTGCACTTCAATTGACTAAGTTATATATACAATTTTTTTTTTTTTTTCAAATCACTGAATATCTATTTTTGTTCCAATATGTGATTAATATCCAATGTATCCACCTTTATTTTACCATTACTTTTTCCATCCGGTTGGGGATACTCTTAATCAAAGCTTGGCAGAACTCTATGAAATCTTCTTCGACGCACTCCCACAATTGTCGATTGTTGGCACTTTTTTCTATTCCCGCCTGATTCTATAGCTCACCCCAAAAGTTATTGATGACATTCAGATCAGAGGACTGACTGGGCTAAGCCCAGTGAAATTTGTATATAAAATAATGAATATATAAAAAAGAGTATAGGAAAAAACCTTTAATAATATTATTAATAATAACACAAAAAAAAATTTAATAAAAGTTTTGAAAAAAAACTATTTTTGATTTAAGTAAGTAAGACCATCCAAGTGAACTCTGGAGTACCTCAGGATAGTCATTTGGGTCCATTGCTATTCACTCTTTTTATAAATGATCTTCCATTGGTAGTGTGACATTCTCGGGTGCTTATGTACGCGGATGATGTTAGGCTTTACCTCAGTTTTAAAGACATATCGTCTTCTTGCTCACTTCAATCGGATCTTAATGATCTTCAGAGTTGGTGTGAAACCAACCTATTAAACCTTAACGGCTCCACATGTAAAGTTATTTCATATTATAAATGCACTCCACACTTAGCAACTTATTATCTTAACGACTCTGCCTTAGAGCGGTTAGATATTGTCAATGACTTAGGTGATTTTATGAACCATAAATTAACCTTTAATCCTCATATTTCTGCTACAGTTAGTAAAGCTATGAATGTTCTTGGGTTTGTGAAACGATGGTCAAAAGAGTTTGACAATCCGTACACAACCAAACTTCTGTATACTTCATTAATCCGTCCTATCTTAGAGTACGGATCTTGCATATGGTCACCTCAATATGAGACGCACCAAACTAAAATTGAATCTGTTCAAAAGTAATTTCTGCTATTTGCTCTTCGTGGTCTAAATTGGGATCGCAATGTCAATTTGCCATCATACTCCAGTAGGCTTCTTTTAATCAATCTTCCTTCATTAATTAATCGTAGAGTAATGCTTGGTGCTATCTTTATTCATAAACTTTTAATAGGTGAAAGAGAATTTCCTGAGCTATTGAACCAGTTAAACCTATCTCTACTCCGTAGACCTACTAGAAATTTTATTCCCCTATCCTTAAAACACTGTAAAACACTAACTATTCTTTGCATGAACCAACCTATGTCCTATGTTTTGATTACAATCTTCTGTATCCCGAAGCTACTTTTTCGCAGTTTCGCTAAACACACTACATATGTACATACTTCGTACTACAACACAATTCACCGGTTGAACCAGGGTTTCGTCAACTTTAGGCAGGACCCCTACCCCTTCGGCGGTCCGAGCTACTTGAAGTCCACTCGGCGTTTCACCTATAAGTCACCGAAGCTTTAACTTTAAACGCGATTTATAAGGAAAATATAGAATAGTGCACCGAAATATTTCACACAGCTTCAAATGACGGGGTATTCTACAACATATCCAAAATTCATCTAAATCAGGGATTCGCGTACCTGAAGTTTCCCTTTTTAGATTTGCCATTTTACCCTTTGGTACAAATGTTGCCTCACTTGGTGCATGGTATACCGAAGTGGACGCGACGACAATCTTACTTCATTTTATTAAGTGCAATGGGATAGAATACAGGAATCAACCGAAATCAGGGGCAAAGAGAATAAAGGGTGGCCTGAAATGTTTCAAAATATGTGTCATGCGTAATCTTAATCGTTCTTTTATTTTATTACAGGAACACATTCGAAAAGTTTTACCACCAATTTCCATCAAACGAAATGACGTGTTGCAAGTGCAAAATGGTCTACAAGGACACTTCTATGATATGGAATATGGAGTGCAGTAAGTTATTTATAAAAATCTTTACTGTATTTCATATTTTACTTTATTTATAGAGCTCTTAAGTCGATTGAGAAATCGGAGTCAACTTTTAATAACATCCAAGAAATGATAAAGGCTTCAATATTCATGAAGCAACAACTGAAATATGAAGCAAAAAAAAAGGTTAAATCCGAAAACGAGAAAAACTCGGTATACAAACGATTTTCCGCTCATCTAACGTTCGAACCTTTAGAACTCCCAGACTTAAATGGTCCTGTGCGGGAAACTAGCAGGCGAATGGATTTAGTAGTTGTTCCTTGTGGCGGCCAACTTAATTTAGGTGAACTACAAAGATCACACACTACCTTACATTAAATATATTTAAGATAATTGAACTATAAAATAATAAATAATTTTCTCTTTTAATGCTGAGTGATTTCTCCTTTGCTCTTTGACATTTGAACATTTTACATAAATGGTTTTAGTTACGGACGCAGAACTGGGGCTTTTTACGAGCGGGCCAAAGTTTCTATACTCTTGCAAGTTTTTTTGTTACTCTTCCCTTACCTATAGCCTTCAAAGTGGAAAAATGTTACGTTTTGTCCAACAACTCCAATGCTCGCGAGAGTGGACTACATTCTTAGGCTGCAGCAATGCGGTGCATTTATGTATTAAATGATGTCAATAGCATGGAACTACGAAGCGATTAAGAAAATTCACTGTTTATGAATTTGGCACTTGTAATATAGAAGCCTATATGAACTCGTCTCGTCAAGTACACACACTTCTGACCCAAATACAACCGTTTTACAACAGTGTAAATACAAAAAAAATCAAAGAAGCTAACTTTGGCAATGCCGAAGTTTTTATACCCTTGCAGTCCTTGGCAATAATATTTTTACATTTTAAAATTTGTTTCCCTGCAACTCAATTCATCAATGCACAAACAAAACATTCAAATTATTACACTTTTTACTACAATTTTTTTTTTCTTCCATCATTCCCTAATCAAAGCACAACAGGCATACACATACAGTTCGTGTAGCGCTGCGTCTGTGTGCGTGTATGCATGTGCTCTGTTTGATTTGATGATGACGTAGTAGGCAGCAAGCAGCGCTGCCGGTAGCCCTTGAACCGATTTGTATTGACTGTAACTTCTGTTCTATTTATCCGATCAGATTCAAATTTTGGGATCTTAGATTTTATCTGCAATACTGTCATATTGGGGGGGATATTCATGGGGATACTCCAATTTTTGCAAACATTTTTGTTCTAGAGCTTCATGATATAGTAGTCCGATCTTGACAATTTTCATACTTTATCATCTCCGGGCTAAAAATAGCTCAAATATCAAATTTCATTCCGATAGCTCTTAAGATGCCATCGTGAAGCTGATTTGCACAGACGGATGGACGGACGGACGGACAGACGGACATGGCTATATCGACTCAGATTCTCATGCTGATCAAGATTATATATACTTTATGGGGTCGGAAACGTCTCCTTCTGTGCGTTACAAACATCTGACCAATTTTATAATAAGGGAATGAAGGAAGAAAAAAAAAATTTGATGTAAAAGGAGCTATAATTTGAATGTTTTGTTTGTTTTTTGATGAATTGAGTTGCAGGGAAAGAAATTTCAAAATGTAAAAAAATTATTGCAAAGGACTGCAAGGGTATATAAACTTCGTCATTGACGAAGTTAGCTTCTTTGATATTTTCATATAATACAGTCGTATAATCTTGATCAAATTTGGCATAGTCCTGTGAAAGCTATATGATAGATTGATAAAGTTTAATACAGGCATGAACAGATGCTGACAAAAATAAATTGTAAATGACTAGAACGTCTCATAGAAGGGCAACTGCCCGGATACTTTAAAGATTATAAATCCAAAAGTTTTAAAAGTTTAAAATCTGTTAACAATGTTTGGTGCTAGAGGCTCCCAAAGTTGCGACATGTTTAATAAATATGAAAAAAATATAGTTTTTAAAAAATTCTCAACTTTAAAACATAATTTCGGTCGACTTAGACAATCTATCAAGGCTCTTTTTGTTTCTGAAAAGGATTTTCTATATTAGTAGTCTGTTGAACAAATTTTAATAATTACTAAATGTAATATTAAACTAGGTGCGTCTAAATATTGGGTTTTTTTTAATTTTAGTGGAATATAACTGACAATGATCAACCAGTATAAACGCATCACTACATACTCTGGGTACATGAAATATCTAATACCTATTAGATGTATAAAGCACCATGAATGAAAAGCTACCTTCTGCTTTGTTACATACATTTTGGCGACTTTAATATACCATTTCACCCTATGGTATAAAAACCAAAGGACTGACGATAACTTCGGAGTTTTATACTCTTGCATGTTTTGTTTTTATACCATGGAAGGAAGCATTTTCGACCCCATAAAGTATATATATTCTTGATCAGTATCAACAGCCGAGTCGATATAGCCATGTCCGTCTGTCCGTATGAACACCTAGTGTAGTAGAAAACGTCCAATGATTGGTTTCTATTTTAAATATTTAATATGAACCACACATATGTCTGTTGCGTTTGAGTTTGGTTTATTGAATAATTCTTAATTCTATAACAATTGTCGACTATAGCTAAGACCGCGTAGCTGCGCTGCTAGTCATGCAGGCAGAGGAGCGTTATGCTTATGTATAAACATACTTATGTATAAATGTATAAATGTTTACATAAAAGTATGTATGTTTATATGCCGTCGCAGCGGTAGAGTGAGGATGTATCATATTGCATATAGGGCCAAAGCGGCCGCGCGTGTTATATTTGCCGACACAGCAATTGTCCAGCACCATGCACTCATGGGTGGTCATGTTACTTAAGAGGCAAATGCACTTGAATGTTGCGCACATAAATATTGTAACTAATTGCTACAATATGTTTGTAATGTTGTTAATATGTTATTCCAAAACATGCTACATGCCCCTTCTTTAGAAAAATAACGTAATTATATGGAGTTATTTTCTAATTTTTATTATATAGAAATTTATTTACTTATTTTTTTTTTTTTTTTTTTTCAACGTTTAATATATATTTTGTTGGTGTTTAGATTATATAAAATAAGAGAACATTAAGCCAATTATAATAGAAATGTATGTCAATGTTAAGTATGTAACCCGATTATAGATATCGATGGCTCATCAGTCATAAGTAGATCTGATATGGTCAGCAGTAAACAATAAAGACCTAGTTAATCAATAAAAACGTACTTTGCTGACCTAACACGATGTCGAACTATGCACTGGTGAGCTCGCTATTTTGTACTATAAAAGAAATGCATTATTCTTTGTAAGATCAGATACCAATTGTAGCTACATCGGGTGAGCATCGCTGTGTCTTTGACCCCCATCTCTACCTTTGTAATCTCACTCCGAGGTCCACCCAATTTATGTGTTGGTTGCGACAACCTTTAGTCACTGGTTTATGTGCTAGTGCCTATATATATATATATAAATAAATAAACATTTAATAACTTCAAGAAACACTAACGTCTTTCATTGAACATTTTGGTGACCCCGACATTGGCGGCTCCAAGTTAAAAGAATAACAGACTTGGTGAAACCGTCATCAAGCGAGAACATTTGGTCAACTCAGGCGACCAATCTCTCAACAAAAAGGAAACTGGTCAACTAGGCGACTACTTTCTTTGCACGCTTTGGACACGACAATCCTAAGCAAGGGCACAAATTGATGAACATCTCACATCAATCTGGGGTCCCGACTAAAAACATCGCAATTGATTAACTTGGCAATCATTGCGTAGCCACCTTGGCGAATAAAAAAGATTTATTGGAAAACTAGGAGTTGGTTTTCCGCAACGGGGTAGCAGTGCATACCCATTGAATAAAAATTGATCAACTAGGCGATCACTTTATAAAAAACATTTAACAACGATTTGTGTCAACAAGGCGACCAAATCATAAAAAGTTATTTTAGATAAAATAAAGTTTGGCTTAAAAAGTTATTTTATATAAAATAAAGTTTGATCAACTCAACTCTGTTGCATTCCCTGGCGTCAGCAATATCTGACCTAGCTAACTCGGTCAGTAACCCAGACACACGAGTATAGATTTGGCATTGATCAGCAATTTTTGAAACAAAGAAAAGAAACTCAAAAAAAAAATTGGTTTCACTGTCGTGGCAGTTATCAGTGTAAAAGAATAGGTATATTGGAAATAAAAATAAACCATTGTTAAAACAATAATCAAAAGGCGACTTCGAATTTTTCTTATTCTTATTTGTGCTACACTTGACCAATTTTAGGAACGAGTCGGAGCGTTCCCTGTCTTTGACAAAATAAATAAACTCCCATCGGGTCAAGTACTAGTACAGATAAGCAATTACATAAGAATATAAAAGAACATGGAGGAGTTTTATAAACAGCAGACAGAACGAGGAGAGGCAATCCAGGCCTTCATTCGGAATACCAAAAAAGATTCTTTCGCCAGGAAAACGAAGCCATCTTATTTCGAGGAAAAACTTGAGCTCATGGAATACATGTGGGAGAACTTCGAGAAATGTCATCAGGAGTTGATGGACAAATTAAATAACGTACCAACTGAAGATGATTACTTTGTAACGGACTATTTCAGCAAAACGAAGACGGTTGTATCTAATATAGTGGAAGAGTGGAAGGACCATTTGGAAAAAAATGAAGCTAGAGAGACAAGCTCGCCAACGAGAGGAAGAGCGAGTCATGATCAAACCACTGGTTCGCAAGCAAAGTGCTCTGCTGGAGTCATTATCCAGGACATTAAGACAAATTGTGCCTGAAGATAAAATGACTTATAAATCGGTAGTCGACAAATTATGGATGCAAATTGAAGAAATCCATTATGAGATTCACCGGCTAGCTGAAAATCCAGCCGAAGCCGGATATAATATAGCTACGTTTGTGGCCGCAGAAAATACAATGCTGAAATTCTGTGTGGCACCAGCAGAAAATGTAGTGATACAATCACCACCTGTATTGCAATCGATACAATCATTGCAACTACCCAAAATTCCCATTCCAAAATTTGATGGGGATTATCTAAAATGGCAACAATTTCATGACATCTACAAAAAAGTGGTTCATGAGTCAAATGTATCCACGATAGAGAAAATGTGGTACTTAAAATCAAACCTTTCTGGAGAAGCAGAGAGATTGATACGGCACCTGGAATTAACAGAAGCCAATTACAACACTGCTTGGTCAGTGTTGCAGGAACGTTTTAATAACAAACGAGTTCTAGTAACAGCCATACTGACAAAGCTGTTTGATCACCCAAATGTGGGAAATGACGCAGCTTCTATAAAGAATTTGCATGATAACATCTTTGAATCATTGCAAGCCTTAAAAAATGTAGGCGTCAATATGGAATCGTCAGATGCTGTCATAATGTTTCATATGACAAGAAAATTGGATAGATTCAACCACGCACTATATGAGCAATCTCTTTCCAACACAAGGGATCTGCAGGAAGTAAAGGACTTCCTATCCTTCTTGGAACAGCGCTTCTTAACATTAGAGGCGATTGGGAAACCAAGAAACGAAAATCGCAGCATTGAAAAACCAAGTCCAAAAAAGACATGCGCAACAGCATCTGGGACAAACAGTACCCTGTGTGCTTTCTGCGAAAAAGCAAAGCACAAACTCTTCCAATGTGAAAAGTTTAAAACCAAATCCGCAGCAGAGCGGCTTAATTGGGTGCAGAGACACAAATTGTGTGTCAATTGCTTCAAGCCGGACCATATGGCAAAAAATTGCTCTTGGAGGGGATGCTTTAAATGCGATAAAAAACATAACACAATGTTGCATTTAGAAACAGGCAACCAAATTGCATCTGCTTCTGCAGCTTCTGCGTATGGAATTGGCAGAAAATACACTCTGTTGGCAACGGCCAAGGTAGTGGTAAAAGGGATCAATGAAAGGAAAGGAGAATTTCGAGCACTCCTGGATAGCGGCTCTCAAGTAAATCTCGTCTCAGAGAGACTGGTAAAGAAGTTATCGTTAAAAATTAGCGAGACTCATGTGCATATAAATGGAGTGGGTGGTCAACCACAGATAAGCAAGGCACGAGTAAGCTTGGTTGTAAGGTCAAGATACAACAAGTTCGCAATGCTAGTTGAGGCATTTGTATTGCCACACATAATAGGTGACCAACCCACAGAACAAATAACGCAGAAAGTCACATTACCAGACAACATTCAATTAGCGGACCCAACATTTGATAAACCCGGAAAAATTGATATGCTGTTGGGAGCTGATGATCACTATGCTATACTGCTACCAGAAAGGAGACGGGGCAATCGAAACCGTCCAACATTACAAAACTCAGAGTTCGGATGGATTGTTGCTGGCAGAATTAATATGTCAACGTCAGCTTCAATCACATGTATGGTAGGCATGACGAATCCAGAGGAATCACTGGAAAGATTCTGGCAGCTAGACACACTAGAGCCAATAAAAAAGTACAGGAGTCCGGAGGAAGAGTATTGTGAAAAATTCTTCCTCGATAACCTACACACGGCGGCGGACAATCGACTAATTGTAAAGCTTCCATTTGCTGAAGAGGCGTCATCTCTTGGAGAATCTCGGGAAGTAGCCATAAGAAGATTCATGTCGTTAGAGAGGCGAATGAACCCTGACATAAAAAAGGAGTATGTAAAATTTATGTCAGAATATGAACAGCTTGGACATATGAAGCAAGTAATGGTAGAACAAATTCCCAAGAACCATTACTTTATACCGCATCATTGTGTACTAAAACCAGAAAGTACCACCACCAAGCTAAGAGTGGTATTTGATGCATCATGCAAAACGTCATCAGGAAAATCACTGAACGACATTTTATATCCTGGACCAGTTGTACAGAGTCAACTCTTCTCAATTCTTCTGCGGTTCAGGACACACAAATATGTGTTCACGGCAGACATTGAAAAAATGTATCGTCAAGTTTGGATAAACCCTGCCGATCAATTCAATCAGATGATTGTGTGGAGAGAGGATCCAAGTCAAGAACTAAAGTTTTATCGTTTAAAAACGGTAACTTATGGAACCACGTCAGCCCCATATTTAGCGACGAAGTGTCTGGAATATTTGGCACTGAAAAACATTGAGAAATTGTCGTCTGGAGCATCAGCATTAAAAAATTACTTTTATGTTGATGATTGTCTCACAGGAGCAGACAGTTTACCAGAAGCCCTGCAAATAAGACAAGAGCTTCTAGAAATCTTGAGACCTAAGGGTTTCAACTTACGAAAATGGTGTTCAAATAGCAGTCAACTTCTAAAGGAAATTCCAAGGGAAGATACGATTGCTGACATCAATCTCGGTGACACACTGGAACAAACAAGTGTCAAAACATTGGGAATCATATGGGCACCCAAAGAAGACCAATTATGTGGAAAGGCTCAAAGACATACAAAAGGAATAACCAGACGAGTGGTGCTATCTGAAGTCGGTCAAATCTTTGATCCTCTAGGACTGTTCGCACCGGTAGTGGTAAGAGCGAAAATGTTTCTTCAACATGTTGCTACCGAACGAATTGAGATGGATGGTGACCTACCGCCGTATTTGGAGAAGCAATGGGAAGCTTACCGAGAGGATGTACAGGCACTAAACCACATGAAAATTCCAAGGCATTTTTTTGATGGCAAGGTCCCCACTACAAAGGAATTGCATACATTTGTTGATGCATCCGAAAAGGCGTATGGTGCGGCAGTTTATGTCCGATCAACCTATAAAAATGGCCAAATTTCGGTCAGATTGTTGTGCGCCAAGTCAAGAGTGGCTCCCCTGGAAAAACAGACACTGCCCCGGCTGGAACTATGTGCAGCTGTACTTGGAGCTGAACTCACGGATAGAGTTCGACAGGATCTCCAATTCGGATCAGAAAGTGTGGAATCATTTTTCTGGTCAGACTCAACAGTGGTACTCTCTTGGATTAATTCACGGGTATCACATTTCCACACGTTTGTGGCTAATCGGTTGACAAAAATACACGCAGTATCACATCCAAGGCAATGGCGGCATGTGTCATCAGCGCTCAACGCAGCTGATGTTCTGTCTCGAGGCATATCAGCAGTTCAGCTTAGCACACATACATTATGGTTGTATGGACCACTATTTCTGCATGGACCACAACGTGGCTGGCCAGCACCATTTAAGCCTACAGAGCACACGATGGATACCGCTGAGAAGAAAACCAATGTATTCAGCATGGTGACTGACACGGCAAACAACAAGAGTGAATGGATATATGCGGTAAATCACAGAAATTCGTTTTACCGGCTACAGCGAATAGTGGCGTATGTGCTACGGTTTTGTCACAAGCAGAACAGGAAACCAACGGCTCAGTTAGAGTTGGGAGAGTTGGACCAAGCACGGAGAGTGATCATTAAGCAAATTCAAGAAGCAGGATTTGCATATGAATTACGGCACTTAAAGAAACGACCTGATCAACCGCTAGATCGCAAAAGCACAGTGGCAACATTGCCACTAATACTGGATGAAGATTCAATCATACGAGTAGCAACTAGGCTACAACAAGCACCAGTATCAACGGAAACAAGGAATCCATATCTCTTGCCGTATAATGATCCGGTGGTAAAAATGATGCTACTTCATGAAGAGAATCTTCATTGTGGACATGAGGCACTACGCGGAATAGCTCGGCAACAGTACCACATCATTAAGGTGAAACCGATGGTCCGGAATGTGATCCAGGGCTGCGTAGTATGCACCAAGTACCGGCTTCAGTTCTTTAAACAGGTCATGGGCGACTTACCTGAGCATCGGGTATCTCAGAATAGACCCTTTCTCAATGCCGGAGTAGACTATTGTGGACCATTCTGGATCCACCATAAGGTTCGAGGAAAACGTCCCGACAAAGCCTACATTGCAGTATTTGTATGCTTTGCAACCAAGGCAGTACACTTGGAGTTGGTCGGAGACCTGTCTACCTCCTCATTTGTGGGCGCGCTTCAGCGCTTTATTGGGCGCAGAGGAAGATGCCAGACATTATACTGCGATAATGCAACAAACTTTGTTGGAGCAAACAACCAACTTAAGGAACTGACCGATACAATACACTCAGAAACGGCAGCAGGTAGTATCAAGGAATTTTGCAATCAAAAAGGAGTGCAATTTAAGTTCATACCACCACGGTCTCCACATTTCGGAGGATTATGGGAAGCTGCGGTAAAGTCCGCTAAGCATTTACTGTTAAAAAACGTATCGACAGCAAACTTAACGTTCGAACAACTGTCTACTATCATTGTCAATGTTGAAGCAGTGCTGAATTCTCGTCCGTTAACGCCAAACTCAGACGATCCCAACGACTTAACAGCTCTAACCCCAGGCCACCTATTGATTGGAGAACCATTAGTAGCCCAACCAGATGCAGAGCCAATAACACAGCGATCGATTCCAGAGCAATGGGAATTAGTGCAACGGCTTAAGCATACATTCTGGACACAATGGTCTCAAGAGTACCTACAAGAATTGCAGGGTACATCCAAGTGGAAAAAACCATATAATAATGTCAAAGAAGGCATGATGGTAATTCTAAAGGAGGATAATGTGCCAATTTTGCAGTGGCCAATTGGACGAATTGTTAAATTATATCCAGGCCTGGATGGATACGTCCGCGTGGTAGACGTTAAAACAGCCAGAGGCACCTACAAGCGGGCTATCCATAAATTGGCCCCCTTGCTTAGAGAGTCAGCGACAAAACGGAAAATCGAGGCAGATGACACAGAATCGAATCCCCAAAAGGACTCTGGTATCGAGGACAACGCAGAACCAAAACCAAAAAGACGCTTATCGATCGGTCTGCCACCGTTGGCAATGACGATCTGCCTAATGCTGTTGTTACTGCCTATAGCATTTGCTCAAAGAACTAATATAACTCGATTCAACCCCAAACCAGGCATATACTATGAAAGTATTGGCACAGGAAGGATGGCAACGTCTGACTGGACTATTGTGGCATTCTACGATCTCGAACCATATTGGGCCGACCTGAAGACATTTTCCGATGGAGTAGTAAAGGTTGGAGAAATATGCGTGTTAATGAAGGTTCCAGAGGCATGCACCGCAATGCAGAGGCACTTCGAGCATGTCAACTCAGAGCTACGGACAGGAAATGATCTCCATCACATAGAACGCCAACGACGATCGCCTTTAGATATAATTGGGAACATTGCGAACGGCTTATTTGGTGTGCTGGACTCAAAATATGCAACAGAGATGTCAGGCACCATACGAAAAGTTAAATCAAATGAAGAGTACTTATTGAACTTGCTGCAAAATCAGACATCTGTAATTGATTCAACGATAAATATCATTAAGCGAGATGAAGCCACAATTGAAAATCAGATGAAACTAATGGAACAACAAATGAACGACATGACCAAGGTCCAGGACAATGCGGTAAAGGCATTGCAATGGTATATCACGTTAACTACTCAGATGACAGTTATTGCAGGGAATTTGCAACGAATTCAAACCGAAATTTCCCGAGTATTTACAGATGCCCATCATAGCAAAATAAGCCCGTTACTACTATCACCAGGCCAGCTTCGGGAACATCTGAGCCAACTGAAGAGACATCTTCCGTTTGGTTTGGATTTGCCAGTTCCAGATAACGACGTCTTGCAATTATATGGCTTAATGAAGGCACAAGGCACAATCGCAAACAATCATGTGATATTTAAGGTCACATTTCCATTAGTGGCAACGCAGGCAGTGCAACTGTATAACCTGGTGCCCATTCCAGCAATTGGAACTCATGGGATTGTAATCATGAACATTAAAATTCCCATCATTGCTGTCAACAAGGAACAAAATCAATACATTGGGCTCTCAAGAGCCGATTTGGAACAATGCCATCAGCTCAAAAACGAGCAATATATTTGTTTTGATAAACAAACGACGTTTTCGGCTAATAGCAACTGTGAGTTCCAGCTATTCAAAAACACAAAATCATCAACTTGCCAAATACAACACACAAACAGATCATTCGTGTGGTACGACATGTATCAAAAAAATCAGTGGATTTTTGCCACCATTAGACCAATTGAACTCGCAGTGACCTGTGACGATAATATACAAGGTGTCACTATTAAGAAGACTGGATTGTTGACTCTAGACCCGACGTGTACAGCTAGGAGTTCTGCTATACAAATAACAGGTCACCGTATTACGACGACAGACACAATGAAATTGTCATATGTCCGATTTGGCAACTTCAGCATTGGCCCAACAAAAGTAGCGCCAACAACAACACAATTCACAAAGATGCAGCTAAGCTACGACGAACTAAGCAACATTCAAGGAAAACTGGAAACTAAGCAAAACTGGAAATTGCCAGAAGACCCCAGCCAGCCGGCTCACCATGTTATAGTCTCCTATGTAGCGTTAACAATACCATTGGTTCTTGTGATGGTATATGGAATAAAAAGATGCTCACAACCCCCAAGACACAATGGTCCAGAGCAGACAACCGTGAGGATCGTCAATCCCATACCGACTCCTGCTGCAGTAAGCCCAGCCCCCAGCAATTTTGCGGTCAACGTTGGATAACGTTGAACAGGTGTTCAACGGCCGGGAGTATGTTGGTGTTTAGATTATATAAAATAAGAGAACATTAAGCCAATTATAATAGAAATGTATGTCAATGTTAAGTATGTAACCCGATTATAGATATCGATGGCTCATCAGTCATAAGTAGATCTGATATGGTCAGCAGTAAACAATAAAGACCTAGTTAATCAATAAAAACGTACTTTGCTGACCTAACACGATGTCGAACTATGCACTGGTGAGCTCGCTATTTTGTACTATAAAAGAAATGCATTATTCTTTGTAAGATCAGATACCAATTGTAGCTACATCGGGTGAGCATCGCTGTGTCTTTGGCCCCCATCTCTACCTTTGTAATCTCACTCCGAGGTCCACCCAATTTATGTGTTGGTTGCGACAACCTTTAGTCACTGGTTTATGTGCTAGTGCCTATATATATATATAAATAAATAAACATTTAATAACTTCAAGAAACACTAACGTCTTTCATTGAACATATTTGTTGAATCTACTCTTAATTTAGAGCCTTACAACAAGTTTGAGATATTTTTCTTAATCTAGTACTTAAGATATATCCAGGGGATATTGCAGGCGGCCCTAATCATTTAGTATTGGGTTGGTCTGTCATTTATTTTAAGACGAGTTATATTATTAGTACGCGTAAGGGAATTGGCAAGAACATTAGGGTGTACATCCAGTTTTGCAGAATACTTTAGTTGTTGAATACCTATTTCAGATTTTACGCAAGGTATATTTAGATCATTTTGATTTTGAATGTTGTCGTTCCGTATGTACCACGGAGCCCCAGTGATTGATCTTAAAATCTTCGACTGCGCCCTTTGTATAATGTCGGCATTGCTGGTACTTGCGTTTCCCCATAGTACGGCACAGTAAGTCCAGATGGGTTTCAGTACGGAGTTGTATAGGAGGACTTTATACTCCAGACGTAGAGGGGACCGAGCATTGATGATCCAATGTAAGCTACTCGCTTTCAGTTTAAGCTGTGACTTTTTTGCCTCGATGTGCTTGCGCCAAGTTAGTCTTCTGTCTAGGTGGATACCATGGTAAGTGACATCCACGGATTGAGGAATTGGTATGTTGTTTAGCATTAGAGCTGGACAGTTTCTTCTGTTAAGCATAAATGTAACGTGTTTGCATTTCTGCTCGTTGAGCCGGATACGCCAGGTTGCTAGCCATTCCTCTACCACCTTGAGGTGTTCCACTAATTTTGCGGAGGCTTGTATCGGGCATTTGGATCTGCTGAGGATTGCCGTGTTATCGGCAAAAGTGGACGTTGTAAGTCCTAAACTCGTTGGTAAGTCTGCAGTGTATAGCAGATAGAGCAATGGGCCGAGTACACTGCCTTGCGGTACACCAGCTTCGATTTCAAAGTCAGCCGAGACGGAGCCATTACATCTTACAGCGAATTTCCTATTGTAAAGGTAAGATTCCATGAGTTTGTGGGTGTACTGTGGGAGTTTCTGCCGGATTTTGAACATTAGACCCTCCAGCCAGACTCTGTCGAAAGCCTGGGCAACGTCGAGAAAGACAGCCGTACAGTATTCTTTTAGTTCGAATTCTGTTCGTATTTCGGATGTTATACGATTGACTTGTTCAATTGTCCCATGTTTTTCGCGGAAGCCGAACTGGTGTGAAGGGATTGTGTTCTCCGATGCGAGAAATGAGCTTAGACGAATCTGCAGGACCTTTTCAAAAAGCTTCGAAAGACATGGCAGCAAACTAATTGGCCTATAGGATGATGGTTGGGTTTTGTCCTTTCCCACTTTAGGAATCATGATGATAGTGGACCTTTTCCATGCTCTTGGGAAGTAGCCAATTCTTATTATAGCGTTGAACATTTTGCAGATGTATTGTATGGTGATGGTAGGGAGTTCTAGGATCATTTTCGGTGTGAGTAGGTCATGGCCAGGGGCTTTGTTCGGCTTTATGTGGTTTTTAATAACTGCAGTGATCTCATCCGATTGGAGTTCCGAGTACTCACTATCCGTTAATGTGCTCGAAAGGGGAAGTACAAATGAGTTTGATGTTGGATTTGGCTGAAAAACCATTTTAAGATGTGTGGCAAATACGGATGCCCTCTCTTCGTCACTGCGGGCCCATCCACCGGGCTTTCCACAGAGGATGTTTAGTGCTGGATGGACTGAGCTTTTCTATGTATTTGCTTTGAGCCCAGATTTCTTCTTATCTTAACTCCTTGGAGAGGTTGCGGCTGGCATGCCTTAGGCGAAGTTTTGCTGCTGGTGATCGAGTAATCTGTCATTCTCTTCTTAGACGTCGTTTTTCCGTTATTTATTGTTCTATCCGCCGGTTCATTGGCCTGACAGCAGATTTAGCGTAAGTAGAGGCATGTGGAGTAGATACTCTTGCTGCAGCTCCCAGCATCGACTCAAGTGCAGAGACGCACATGTCAATGTCCTCTGCAGCATCCAGTTTCGGCGAACAGTCAATGTGGGCACTAATGTACATTTTAAATTTAAGCCAATTTGTTTTGTTGTTTGTAAGCATATATGGGCGATCAAGCACTTGAGGTCTTGTTAACAGTGTGAATAGCACTGGAGAGTGATCGGAGGTTAAATCAAACAGTGTTTCCGCAGTTATCCGATTACGCGGAATCCTCTTGGTTACTGCGAAATCAATCAAGTCAGGCACTCTCTGTGGATCTGTGGCCAATAAGTAGGCCTACCCGGTGAGACGCAATCCATCTTATTGAGTGGGTTGGCTATTGTGTTGTACAACTGCTTGCATTTAGGATTTACCAGGCGAGATCCCCAGTGCGTATGTTTGGCGTTATATAGTCCCCTGCTGCAATGAAGCGTTCTCCGAGTGTGTTAAAGAAACCGGTGAATTCCTTTTCAGAGATTGAGAAGCGTGGTGGGCAGTACAGGGCAACCAACGTAGTGTTGCCGCAGCTGGTTTGGACGGTTATAGCAGTTGCATGTAGGTGCTGTGTTTCGAATCTGTTGAGGAACGAGTGTTTTATACGGTTTTTGATTAGGATACCAGTCCCGCCATGAGCTTTTCCGTCTGGATGGTTTGTTGCGTAGAAGGTATATTTTGGTATTTGAAAATTATTTTTTGATGTTAAATGTGTTTCCGATATCAGCATGACGTCGATTTCACTTGAGTCTAGGAATAGTTGCAGTTCATTTTTGTGCTTGGAGACGCCATTAGCATTCCAAAGAAGCCATTATTTATTCTCGATAAGCTTCTGGATAAGCAGGTTTTGATTCCGCATCAGTTCCTGCATACAGTTTTGCATGAACGTCATAAAAGCGGTCATGTTTTGATTAAGTGAGATCAATAGGGCCTCTAAACCACTTGGAGTTTGCTGGCCAAGTTCTGGTGTGCTAGGTTGCGGATTCTGTAGATGGTGGAGTGACGGGGTCTCTTTCGCGGGCTCCGTCTGTCCAGTTCGGAGTACACTAGCGAAGGATACACTAGGATTGGTTGTAGCAGGCATGTTAGATGATCTAACAGCCTCAGCGAAGAATACCTCCGGTGTAGTTTTGGAGGCGTTGAAGGTGATTTTTGGTCCAGCTGGGGGTTTGCGCCCGTTTAGGTGCGATTTAAGATCCTTGAAGACAGGACATCCCCTGTAGTTGGCTGTGTGGTTCCGTCCACAGTTACTGCATAGTCTTAGTGCGACGTTGTTTCTGTCCTTGGTGCAATTGCCATCTTTATGATCGCCGCAGCCAACACACACTGACCTAAGATTGCAATTGTTAGAGGTGTGGTTGTATTCCTGGCAGTTTTTACACTGAGGTGGTTGGTATCTCTTATGGGTGATTCTTCTGTTCAATAGGAGCTGAAGGTTGTAGATTGGATGCACTTCATTTGGCTTCGACCGCTTTGCATCTGGTTGTAGCTCGATTTTAAAGAGCGGCTGTCCTGTTGATGATGTTGACAACGGACTTAACCGCAAACCCTTTTTCGGCCAATGCGTCTGCTATTTCTTGAGGTGGGACCGATGGCTCGATCCCCTTTAACACAACCTGGAGCCCTTTACTGCTTTTTAGTTGGTAGGTATAGAAGTTTATGTTAGCATTACGGAGGTACTTTTCGATGATGCGAAAATTGTCCTCAGTTTGGGTTTGACATTTAATTTCTTTTATGTTACCCCTGTTGAGAGGGGTTACAACAAAGTTATTTGCCCCTACTGTTTCTACTAGCTTTGAAATCAGAGGGGGTGGTCTAGCCGATATAACTTTATCCACAGCGCCGGCTTGATCGTCTTGCTGATCGGCAAGAATTTTAAAACGATTTCCGCTTAGAAGTGCTACTCGTTCATTTGTTTTGGTTATTTTCGGCGTATTGCCACTTTTTTTCTTTTGCGGGCTTAGCTTCCGCTTAGTTATTTTAATATATCTATCCATTCCAGTTTGGACAGAAGGCGTTGGGTTTCTTGTCGTGGCTGACTCTGGGCGACTTGTGGATGACGGCTTGAGGCAGATCAATACTTCTGCAGACGTTGCAGTAGTTGCTGTCAACGAGCTGACGGTGCTGGTAGGTGCAATCGGTGACCCAGTTATCAATATTGATGGAGAAGCACACTGCTCTCTCCACGGTATATTCTCTTATTGTTTATTATTTATTTTTATTATTTTGATTTTTTTTTTTTTGTTTTGAATGTTCGACTGTTCGTTTAATGATATATGTGGTAAAATTATATTTGTATATGTATAGTTTCATTAAATGTAGGGAATTTATTTGTTTAAATTTATTTCTTTTGTTTTATTGTTATTATTATTTTTTTATATATATATTAATTGGTTAAAATTTTTAACCTATCCTAATGCACTAATTGTTTCTTATTCTTTGTATCTTTAATTAAAATGTTATCCCTATCTTTTATTTCTTCTATGATGTATGGGCCTAAATACTTAGATTCTAGCTTATGACCCTTATCATTACGTAATAAAACCTTATCTCCTATTTCTAATTCAATATTTTTTACTTTTCTATCATATATTTCCTTATTATAAGCCTGTTCTAATCTAAATTTTGATTGCTTAGCATAATCTTCTATGTTATATAGAGGATTTATCTTATCAACACTATTAAATTGTTGTGGTAAATTCGAAGTTTTACCGAATACCAACTCATATGGACAATAATCATGTGCCATAGAGGGTGTTGTATTAAAACAATATGCGAAGTATCGTATCCATACAGCCCAGTCAGTTTTGTCAACTGAAATGTATGATCGTAAAAATTCATTAGGTGTTCGGTGGCTTCGCTCCACAGTGCCTACAGTCTGGTGATGATGTGCAGTTGAAGTTATCTTCTTTATTTGAAAGTTTTTGCATAAATCTTCAATTATTGAGTTTCTATATTCTGTTCCCATGTCCGTAATGAACGTCTTCATTGGACCGTACCGCAGAATGAAATCTTCAAATATAGCTTTCGCTACTGTTTTTGCACTTTTGTCTTTAATTGGTATTATTACAATATATTTTGTTAGGTCGCAGATTAAAGTTACTGCGTATTCATTTCCGTGTTCTGATTTTGGGAATGGACCGATCGTATCCACAATAACCCTATCGAAAGCCTGTTGTGGCGTTTCAGTTATAATTAACGGGGTTTTTGTATGCTTTGTTATCTTTTGCTTTTTGACACTTATTACATTTTTTTATATATTGAGATATATCTCGTGTCATATTTTTCCAATAGTAATGCCTTTTTATTTTGGCCATAGTTCTCAATATTCCAGCATGACCTCCTTGTATAGGGTCATCGTGGAACGTAAACAGTATTGCTTCTTTTTCTTTATCATTATTTGATAATAGGGTCACCGGCTTGAGTAGCGCTACTCTTAAAAATTTCAATATTTTATTGCCCAAATTTTTGAAAGATTCTATTGATATAGTTTCAAAGATCTTTTCGCTCGGTGCCACTTTGACTTGACTGATATTGAGTATACCGGCTTCTTTTTCGAGCCTTTGAAAAAATTGACCTAAGTCAAGAATTCCATTGGTATACATATCGCAAATGTCAATTCTTGCTATAACTTTCTTGCCATGTTTGAATGTGCTTAAAGAATCAGTTATTCGCAAGGTCACTACTTTTCGTACTTCGTCATTTACAATGACGTCATATACGTTGGGCTTAGAAGCATTAAGAGATTGCTTTTGCAACTATTTTATATTATTTTCTTTTTCTTTTCCTGCGCAGGAATTTGACTGTTTACTTTGATTTCTGGTAGTGACTCTCAGAATTTTGTTACTAGTTTGTATATTTTGTAAGTCCTGTATTGTTATTCTTGATAGCGCGTCGGCTACGAAATTATCTTTCCCCTTTAGATACTCTACAGTAAAATTATATTCCTCGAGTTCAAGTCGCATTCTAGTTAGCTTGGAACTTGGATTTGTCATTGAAAACAAACAAGTTAATGCTCTGTGATCTGTTTTGACAGTAAAATGTCTAACATACATGTATGGTCTGAAGTGCTAACTCTTGTTCAGTTGTACTCTTATTACTCTCACCTTTTGTAAAAGATCTAGACGCGTATGCTACTGGAAGCTGTAGTCCATTTTTATTTTGTGTTAGGACTGCTCCACATGCATATTTACTTGCGTCGGTGATTATGCAAAATTCTTTGCTAAAATCTGGGTACTGTAATAGAGTTGGGCTCATTAATGCTGATTTTAAATGCTCGAACGCATTTTGACAATCGCTTGTCCATTCGAATTTAACATTTTTCTTACATAAATTTGTTATTTAGAGTTGAATGAATAAATACCCCGACAAATATAAGACTTAATTATAAGGTAGATACAGACAACTGCGCGCATTTATACAGGCATTTATTAGGGACAAATCAGTGTGTAGCTCCACGTCACAGTGTGCGGACGTGTAAAACTAAGTACGTGTTTTCTTGTTGTTAAATTAATATTATGTCAATCACAATTCAATGTTATTTATAGTTGCCCTGAAGACGACCACCGATGAGTGGTCGAAATATATCGGAACGAAAATAAGAACAAACTGTGTTTTTTATTTTTGTTTTTATTCGCCCAACATTTGACCTAGAGCCGGCAAAACATTCAACTCTAAACAACAAAAAGGTCGCAAAAATCAACATATAAATTTGTTATGTGACGAGAATATTCAGCGAAGTTTTGTATAAATCTTCGATAATAATAGTTGCAAAATGCAATGAATCTTCTAGCGCTGTCCGCATCATGTGGGACTGGATAATTTTGAATGACATCATACTTTGTGTCATCAGGCAAGATTCCTTTATCTGTGCACTTGTGCCCCAAAAAGGTGACTTCATGCATAAAAAATGAACATTTTTCAGGATGTTACTTTAGGTTATGTTGCCTACACTTCTCAAAAACATCTGTTAGATTATTGATCATGTGTTTTTCGGAACAACCTATGACTATTAAGTCATCCATGTAAAGGAATGCTTGCGAAGGTTCAAGGCCAGTGAATGCTATAGTCATCATTCTCTGGAACGAATTTGGCGGTATTTTTAAACCGAATGGTAGTCGCGTGAAGCGGTATGAGCCATTACATGTGGAAAAGGATGTTATGTCTCGTGACTCTTCTTCGAGTTCAATTTGATGAAAACCTGACATTAGGTCGAGGCATGAAAAATACTTTGCTCTACCTAGTTGGTCTAAAATGTCATTAATTCTAGGTAGTGGAAATTTATCGGACAACAATTTTTTATTAATTTGACGATAGTCAATTACTAATCGCCATTTTTTATTTTCAGCGCTTGGTAATGATTTTTTCGGTACCAATAAAAGTGAGCTATTGTAAGGAGATACAGAAGGTTCAACTATTTCGTCTTTTATAAGCTTTTGGACTTGTCTTTGTATTTCGTCTTTCTGACTATGAGGATTTCTATAATTTTTAATGTAAATAGGTTCATCGTCCACCAGTCTTAATTTTTGTTTTTAGAAATTATCTGTTGTTATTGATTCGGTTTCTAGTCCGAATACATCACTATATTTCTTGCACAACTTCGTAAGTTGGCTGTGGAACTGTGAGGGAAAATTTTTTGATAATGTAGTTAGTACTGCGTTTTCTCGCTGTTCATTATTTGCTTCGATTATGTCGTAGCAGGAAAGTGGTTCATACTTCAAACTTGATATGTTTACTATTTGATCTTTATTTGTAGTATTTAGCAGTCGTATGACTGCGTTTTGGGGTTTAGTTATGGTATTTGCTAAATAAATACCATGTTGAATTTCTTGGTTTGGAATTAATACACTGTCTTCTTGTGAACTTATTTCAATTTTTCGGACAACTTGGGATCTTGCTGGTAAAACTATTGAATTATTACCAGCACTGTACGTCGAATTGGTCGAATTATTAACCAGTCTTCGGACGGATTGAAATCTAATTGACAGTTATATTTTCTTATGAAATCGATTCCTAGTATTCCATCACATGGAATAGCGAATCGGTTATTAACGATGTGAAAGTCGTGTGGAATTATAAATTTTGAAGATTGTGTTTCGACAGAAGTGAACCCTATGGATTTAGTTACTTCTTGACTAATTCCTTGTATATTTATTATTTTATAGGTTTGGACACCTTGAAAACTGTCTGAATTTTCTTTTACGATCGATATTTCCGATCCTGTGTCTATTAAAAATACTAACTTTTTTCCATTCCATCCATACATTCGTGAAGGTAACGAACGTATTTTGATTACGACTGATCGCGTCAATCTTATTATTCGTTACTGCTGGGTATCTAAAGGTGCTTGGGAGTTTCACTCAGCATTCTGTGCTACCCTAACAATTTTGTTATAATAACCGTTTTGTCGGTTATTTCCTCGGTTACCTCTATTATTCCTGTTGTAACCTCTGTTATTTCCTCTGTAACTATTGTTTCTGTTTTGTTGGAAATTTTAGCCGTTATTGTTATTGTTATAGTTGTTGTAATAACCACGACCATTGCCTCTACCACGATAATTATATTTGTTATTGTAATTACCACGGTTTCTTTGAGCAAACAGAACCGTATTTGGATTGTCTGATATCTCAGTACTTATTTGTAAGTACTTTGCTATAGCTTTGTCCATGGTTTGGAAGTTACCAGAGTCAAGTATAGTTTTAATTCTGTTCGCAATTTCCAATCATTGCTTCTATAGCATCGTCTGTGCTATTCTTAAGAGCAAGTGCTGCTGGCATACCTTCATCGATATATGCAGCTTGAAGTGTTTTGCGTAAGTTATCGGAGATCCGAAGTAAATTTGTCAGCGGTTTTACCTTTCTCTATAACTCTATAACTTTGGATGTTTCACCAATTACAACGCCTTGCAATTTTTGTATTATTGCTTCAATTGAAGTTTCTTGTTGGACTTCATATATTTTTTGATTTTATTACCTCAACTGCTATACTTTCGTAGTCGCCTTTCATCATATCTACCAAGTTCAGAGCTGTTACAAATCTTTGGAGTTGCATTTTCGTTCCGTTAAATTCAGGTATGGCTATGTTTATATCTTTCATATATGCCCTTCGGGCATTTAATTCTGCCATCCTGTCAGTTGTGTTTATTACACTTGTATAGATGTCTAAATCTGATTCGTTGTCTTGTTCAGACAACGCTTCAATATCAGGTAATGTTAATAGCGCAGGAATTGTTAGATCGTTTAGATCTTTCTCTTCTATTTCTTTCTCGCTTGTTTCAGATTCTTCACCTTCTTGCTCTGTTTCCTTTTTATAGGTGTCTATGCTCAGAGGTAGGTACGAATATATCAAGATTGTCAAGATGTCTTTATAGAGATTAGGTTTGCACGTAACTTGATCAATAGATTGGAAATCTTTGACCAATTTCCTTTACCTATGCTCTTTCTATTAACATGCACTAAATTTCTTGCTTCGTTGAAAGGATCAACTAGAATTTTTGCGTGCTTGTTTATTTTTTCCTTTTGGATGTTTCTATTTTGTGTAACGCATTTATAGGATTTTTTGAAATTTTCTTTAATATTTTGGATATGGAGAAGTAATTCTTCCCATTCCATGCTTAAAAGTTTATTTTTTTTTTTCTCTCTTTTTTTTTTGTTAATTATCTATTACTTGGACATCCTCATCTGATTCTCCTACATTAATAGCTTCTATGTCCGCTTTAAAAATATTATGTACACATGCAGGCACATCCTTATTCTTAGGTCTTTCTAGTAATAGTCTGCTCTATGCTATTTTTATGGATTTTTCCATAAGTTCTACAATATTTCTTTTAAATTTGTAGTTTTTTTGTATCCAAAATTTTATTTCCTTGTACTTTTTATTTACTGGTCCTGAATGTATCAGGAAATCAATAAAAGGAATATATTTTTGCAGATGTTTAGTTTCAACTTTATTCATACTTATTTAATTTGTATTTGTATTTTATTCAATTTGTAGTAACTAATTAAAGTCGGTATTTTTATGACAACTCATTGTTGTTGGGCTTCATCCATCAGGTAGAAGCGAAATGTACCTGTTGAATTTGAGAAACAACATATATTTGGCACTGTAATAAGAAAACACATCTGTACCATTCCACTTCCTTGAACTGGGAATTCTTCTCCAGTCAAATCAAGGTATGCTGATCTGATCTGTACTAAATTTATTGAATTCTGTACCGAATCGACATTACCTATTCTAAAAACCTCAAGTAAATCTGCTGCAATGCTAGGATTCCTATCTACTATCTTCCTAAAATAATCGTCTAATGTACTCATTTTATTCAATTGATATATATATATTTGTTTTTAATTTTTTTTTTTTATTTAGTAAATTTGGAAAGTGATTTCTTTTTTTTTTTTATAATTTTTTTTTTTGTTTCAAATGCACTGTTACAATAACTACACTATTAACCCCATATTGGGTTTATCAAATGTATCATCAAACTTGCTTATTTTGTTATCAAACATTCCATTTAAAGAAAAATTTTGAATTATAAATTTTTTTTCATTTGTTTTTAATGTTTTGGATGTAGTTTAGTAGAGTAGTAATTTAATAATGTTTTGAGCTGATGGCTCTTTTTTTTTTTTACATATATTCCTGCCTACTTTTTGCAGTACACTCAAAAAAAATGTGCGACGCAGCGCATAATTTGTTCATTTAAAGATTTCAATTGTTTTCAGCTAGCCTCTAGCATCAGCTGGTCGTTGCCGGTTGGCACGCTGATGCTCCATCGATGGCGTAAAAAGCGGCCTGCTTTTCACGCTTGTAGTCTCAGCTGCTGATGTCCGGGGCCTCTGAGCTCCGGCGGTTCCGGTGCCGGTCATCGCACCAGATTTGTTGATACCCTGTTTTTTACTTCCTTTCCTTGGGGACTGGCTTTTCCATTGGAGTCCCGTAGCAATGTCTGCATGTATACTCGCAGTATGCTGAGTATAATGGGCCCTCGCAGTCGTTTGGGCAGACCTTTTTTATTTTTGGTAATTCCTTCACAGTTTGTGGACTTATTTTTATTTTTGGTTTTGCCACGTTTTGAATCGTAGAGTATGGGATTCTGGTTGTTGTTGTTTTATTTTTTCTTTCGTTTAATTGGTTTTTTATAAATTCTACCTCGGCGTGTAATTTCACCGAGGTATTCCAATTGGTTGTCTGGGCTATTTAGTAGCCTCAATATCTGAGCCTTTCTGGCTTTTAGTTTTTTCACCAAACCAGATTTTTTTCCCATCACTCTACTTACTGGGATTGTATTTTCTTTCCTTTTTCATTCTCCAGTGTAGCTGAATTTTTCTTTCTGTAGTATATTGCCTTGCTGGTCACTCCTTTTGCTGTTTAGTGACCACTGTCACGGTCGCCATGTAGTAGAAAACGTCCAATGATTGGTTTCTATTTTAAATATTTAATATGAACCACACATATGTCTGTTGCGTTTGAGTTTGGATTATTGAATAATTCTTAATTCTATAACAATTGTCGACTATAGCTAAGACCACGTAGCTGCGCTGCTAGTCATGCAGGCAGAGGAGCGTTATGCTTATGTATAAACATACTTATGTATAAATGTATAAATGTTTACATAAAAGTATGTATGTTTATATGCCGTCGCAGCGGTAGAGTGAGGATGTATCATATTGCATATTGGGCCAAAGCGGCCGCGCGTGTTATATTTGCCGACACAGCAATTGTCCAGCACCATGCACTCATGGGTGGACATGTTACTTAAGAGGCAAATGCAAATGTTGCGCACATAAATATTGTAACTAATTGCTCCAATATGTTTGTAATGTTGTTAATATGTTATTCCAAAACATGCTACACTATATCTCGGAGACCATAAAAGCTAATGCCACCAAATTTTGTATGTAGGCTCATGTAGTATGTCAAGTTTATTTCAAATTTTTGCCACGCCATAAACGCATATAAACGTTTTGCCATAAGGCCGGAGTTGGCCGGTGGCGGGTGGTGGCACTAGGGTGCTCATATGCATGAGTCAGTGAGATACTAAGATATGCTTGTAAAAAGCATGTGAACAGAATTTTTTTAAAATAGGCAAATGAATTTGTTATTACAAATTTGAAATATTTGTTTCACTGGTGTATGGTATACCTAAGTCGGCGAGACGACTTACCTACTTCATTTGTTTGTATAAAGAATATAGTCTGAGGTGTTATGAAGGGGATCATACAGCTGAGAAGGATGGGTAATTAATTTACAGCAAATTTTCTCTTACGGGGTAAATTTTTTTTTTTTATAACAACAAGTGAATAGGGAATTCCGAAGAGAAAGAAAATAACCCAGTCTTCATTCGTTGAATTCAAAATATGAACTCATTTTATTTACAAAAGTACGGAGTTTATATAGGATTATCTTAGGCTCTAGGAGGTAACAATTGTTGTTTTTAAAAATACTTATTCTAATGTCCCACGTTCCTGGGGGGTTGAAAATTATTTATATTTCATGCTCAGCGCTGGTTACTTGATACCGCACTGCTGTTATCATCTTAAGTGTTTTTCCACAGAGTGTGGATGCATGTTTTGTTTGTATTAGGCAATAATTGTCATATGAATCTTTACGACTTCTTCTTGGTTTATGTTTTTGTTTCGAATTGTATATTTCATTGGTGCGTCTGATTTGGTGAAGCCAGTTCAGATGAACACGATGTTTATTCTTAAACATTCTGCCAAGGGCCGCCAAATGTGACGTTATGGACTTTATTATTATTTTTATAGTTAGTTGTCTTATACAAATTATTATTAAACTATCATTAGTAAGATAATTATTGTTAAAGAAGCATGACCAGTTACATGATGGACGATGAACCTAATCAATTTGATGTTCCTTTACCATTGTCACTGACTTCCTATTCTTACCAATTCTCCCGTATGTATTTGTGAGTTGGCTTCTACTGGTTTTTATAATATTTGGCATATTACCTAATATTTCTGTTTCGGGATATCTACCCACTCCTGATGTGTATTACTGTGCTGACTTCTAGCCTTTTTATAAGCTGGAGAATTTAAAAAAGAACTATCTTTCCTTTTTGAATTGTACCAATGTGATCTTCGCTCCACCATTTTTAAATATCGCTGACTGCTAAAACTTTAGTGGTTATTCTGTTTATTATTAAATGTTGTTCTTTTATAATTATTTTGCCATATCTGCCTTTTTGGTACTATAGTTTCGGACAATTTGTTACCGGAATCTATTTTGATATTATTTTAATCATTATCTAATTGACCCATTGCCTTCTGAATATTCTCATTTTGTACTGGCTCTGGGATATATGCTTTTTCTTCCTCAATTTTCACTTCACCTCCAATGTGAGGTCCTGCCGGGGGCCATAAATTTATTTCTTGAGTTTTTCTGTTGTATTTCTTTGGAATTGTGTTGTTTTTATTTTTAAATTTACCTTTCCTTTCCCAACGTTGTTCAAAACCTGTGACATCTATTGTTGTTGCCACTACAGATTTATTCTGATTTGATTTGGTGCATCCCGAGACGATCCAACCAAATTGAGTATTTTGACCTAACAGGCCATCAATCTTTGTAATTCCCCTTTTTAAGATTTGGGTGTATACGTTTACTCCCATTATTATATCAATCCGACCAGGTTTATCAAAGGTAGGATCAGCTAGCACGTAAGTTTGCCATTTTGACATATCCACGTTTGCAATTTTTAATGGAAGAGCTTTCATTAACTTTGGCAACACAATTGCCTCATTCTTTAGATGTCCTTTCCAAGGATTTCTCGTCTTTACATATATTTTTACCTTATATTTTGATTTATTACATTTTATTGAGGACACGCCACTTATTTCTGTATACTGTTTAATTTTAGTTAGTTTTAATATTTGAGCGGCCTCTTCAGACAAAATGGTGCTCTGTGAACCACAATCAATAAGGGCTCTTAGAGTCTTATATCCTCCATTTACATTTTTTACTTGTATTACAGCTGTGGCCAACAGTGTTGGTTGTGCCGTTACACAAGTATTAACTCCCTCATGTGTTTCTTCAAAATGGAGTAAGGTATGGTGTTCCTTACTGCACAATGAACAGACCATTTCATTAGTGCACACCTTATTGCTTGAATGGTTCAAGCATCTTATGCAAAGCTGCACTTTTTTGGCTGTTCCATACCTTTCAGTAGGTGTCAAACCTTTAAACTTATAGCACTTATATGCTTTGTGCCCGGCAATTTTGCAAATCGGACATTTATCTTCGACTTCCGCATAATTTAAAACAGTTTGTAGCGGTTTTTTCTCTTCTTTTCTCATGGCACTTAGCGAGTAATATCTTTGCTCTAAGTATTCCATGACATCAGATAGCATTTGAATTTGCCTTGTTTTTCTAATCTGACTCTCATACAATTGTAGAGCCTCTCTGTCAAATTTCCTTAGTAGGATTTGTGCGAATATGACGTCAATTTCATCGGACAAATTTGCTTTTATTTTAATTAAGTAAATTGACTCATTAACTATGTCAATCACTCCTTTAACACTTTTTGCGGAATCATTGTTGATCATCGGTAAATCAACGATCCGACTTAATTGTTCGGAAAATACCCTCCGATTATTTTCATACCGCTTCTTTAATAATTCCCAAGCAGCACTATAATTGTCAGTTGAACCTGACAATAGATGGGCTACCATGCTCATGGCTTCGCCCTTTAACGCGGATTTCAAATAGTTGAATTTAAGCGTAAGACTTAGATCCTCTCTTTTTTCAATCAGTTCCGTGAATAATTCTACAAACAAGTCCCATTCTCTTGGCTCTCCAGAAAATGTGGGTACTTGTATTTTTGGCTACACTGGTAGTTCACCTCTCACGGCAACATTCTCAACTTTCAAATTTTTCTGATCATTTATTTTCTCTTCTAATGCTACCAAGGTATTCTGAAGATCGAATTCTAATTCTTCTATGACCTCTCTAAGCGCTTCATTAGGTATAAGTTCACCTCAATAAGCTTGGCACATCTGTACCTTCTTGAACAAGAATTTGATTTTTTTAATATACATTTCGCCTGTTCTATTGTCTATCGTACGTAAATCTTTGCTCACCATGTCCAAATATATCTGGAGCTGACGGACCTTTTCTTGAAATTTTTCCTGGCTAACATTACCATTCTCATTACTAGAGGTCGCGTTTCCCGCGACTCCCCGATGCTGACCTCAACATTTTCTGACATCGTTGCATCTGCTTCACTGCTTTCCGACTCAACAGTGCCCTGCTTACTTGACTCTCCTTTGGCTATTAATCTGGCTGCCATCTCTAAACCCTCCTCATACTTTCCATCTGTAAAATAGTAGTGTTCGGTTACACCATTCTGTATCATTTGGCTATGGTAACTAATCCATTGCTTCTGAATCTCAGCTATTTCATTAAGAATCTTGCTAGTTAACTTAGTAGCATCTAACTCTTCTATTTTCTTTAACCTTTTTTGCAACTCGTGTTGCTTCCCTAACAATTTTTCAGTTTTGGTAGCGAACATTTTTGTATGGTCTATAGTAAATTGCTTTCTTTTTTTTTAATATTAATTTATTTTTTGTATATTTATTTTTATATTACTATTGACCTGGCAAATATCATGAATTATATATATTTTTTTTAATAAATTTTATATATATTTTTTTTTTTACTTTCCTACTCGATCATCGCAGTGATCTTCCTACCTAATGTTTCGCATAGCTTTACAGGCTATACTGCTATCGGACAGATTTAATTCTGCACAATTTCACAATATTTCTTACAATGTTTTTTATACCCTTGCAGAGGGTATAATAAAATTGGTCAGATGTTTGTAACGCACAGAAGGATACGTTTCCGACCCCATAAAGTATATATATTCTTGATCAGCATGAGAAGCTGAGTCGATATAGCCATGTCCGTCTGTCCGTCCGTCCGTCCGTCCGTCCGTCCGTCCGTCTGTGCAAATCAACTTCACGCTGGCATCTTAAGAGCTATCGGAATGAAATTTCATATTTGAGCTACTTTTAGCCGGGAGATGATAAAGTATGAAAATTGTCAGGATCGGACTACTATATCATATATCTCTAGAACAAAAATTTTTGCGAAAATTGGAGTATCCCCATGAAATTTACCAATATAATAGAATTTGATATAAAATCTCAGATCCCAAAATTTGAGTTTGATCCGATAAATACTCAATACAAATCGGTTCTACGTCATCAGCAAATCAACCAGAGCACATGCATACGCAGACGTAGCGCTACACGTATGTATGTATGTGTATGCGTGTTGTGCTTTGCTCAAAAATTTGTAGTAAACAGAGAAATAATTTGAATGCTTTGTTTGTGTGTTGATGAATTGAGTTGCAAGGAAAGAAATTTCAAAATGTAAAAAAATTATTGCCAAGGACTGCAAGGGTATATAAACTTCGGCATACGAAGTTAGCTTCTTTGATATTTTTTATGTCAAACAATTTTAATTTAGGGTGAGTTTATTTGTTTAGTGTTGGGCGCTCTTTGTAGCGCTACCGGATTCAGGGCCTAGCTTGTCGCGCTAGGCGTTGCCGGTGCTGGTCTTCGCACAGGCTGTTGGGGCGCCGGTGCTGGTTTCTCCGATCTCTTGGCTCCGGGGTCTAGCTTGTCGCGCTAGACGGTGCCGGTGCTGGTCTTCGCACAGGCTGTTGGGCCGCCGATGCTGGTTTGTCTGCCAATGGGTAGGATTCGCCACGCCTCCAGTCGTCTCTTCCTTGCAACTATTTTGTTGCTCTGCTGCTTCTGGTTGCCTATTTGCAACTATATTTGTGTATTCATATACACTAATTTGTATTTTATAATTTTTTTTATTTCCGATATTAGGGCTTCGAATACGCCACACATAAAAACTCCCGCCGCCGAGATTACTACAGTTGCTCCGCTAGCCAAACTGCCTTTAAAATAGGACGCACGCACTTTTTATTTATTAAGCAAAATGTTGCTATTTATATTATACTCTGTCTCTTACCACTGGTGGGGGAAAACAAGAGTTAATTTATTTTGCTACCTATAGCTGATCTTAGCATTTACACTTGCATAAGAATTCAGACTTTAAGGAGCTGATTCACTCTCTGAGTCTCTTACCACTGGTGGGGAAAAACTGCAGAGTTCCTTTTTCTCGAAGGACTAAAATGAATCCGGCTCGAAGGACCAAAATGAATAGGGAATTCCGAAGAGAAAGAAAATAACCCAGTCTTCATTCGTTGAATTCAAAATATGAACTCATTTTATTTACAAAAGTACGGAGTTTATATAGGATTATCTTAGGCTCTAGGAGGTAACAATTGTTGTTTTTAAAAATACTTATTCTAATGTCCCACGTTCTCGGGGGTTGAAAATTATTTATATTTCATGCTCAGCGCTGGTTACTTGATACCGCACTGCTGTTATCATCTTAAGTGTTTTTCCACAGAGTGTGGATGCATGTTTTGTTTGTATTAGGCAATAATTGTCATATGAATCTTTACGACTTATTCTTGGTTTATGTTTTTGTTTCGAATTGTATATTTCATTGGTGCGTCTGATTTGGTGAAGCCAGTTCAGATGAACACGATGTTTATTCTTAAACAACAAGTTTGACATATTTTTCTTAATCTAGTACTTAAGATAAATCCAGGGGATAATGCGGACGGCCCTAATCAATTATTATTATTTTGGTCATTTCCTTTAAGACGAGTTCTATTATTAGTTCGCGTAAGGCATTGGCAAGAACATTAGGGTGTGCATCCTAACTAAAGTATTTCGCAGAATACTTTAGTTGTTGACTACCTATTTCAGATTTTACGCTAGGTATATTTAAATCATTTTGAATGTTGTCGTTCCGTATGTACCACGGAGCCCCAGTGATTGATCTTAAAATCTTCGACTGCGCCCTTTGTATAATGTCGACATTGCTGGTACTTGCGTTTCCCCATAGTACGGCACAGTAAGTCCAGATGGGTTTCAGTACGGAGTTGTATAGGAGGACTTTATACTCCAGACGTAGAGAGGCCAATTAGTTTGCTGCCATGTCTTTCGAAGCTTTTTGAAAAGATCCTGCAGATCCGTCTAAACTCATTTCTGGCATCGGAGAACACAATCCCTTCACACCAGTTCGGCTTCTGCGAAAAACATGGGACAATTGAATAAGTCAATCGCATAACATCCGAAATACGAACAGCATTCGAACTAAAAGAATACTGTGCGGCCGTCTTTCTCGACGTTGCCCAGGCTTTCGACAGAGTTTGGCTGGAGGGTCTGATGTTTAAAATCCGGCAGAAACTCCCACAGTACACCCACAAACTCATGGAATTTTACCTTTACAATAGGGAATTCGCTGTAAGATGTAATGGCTCCGTCTCGGCTGACTTTGAAATCGAAGCTGGTGTACCGCAAGGTAGTGTACTCGGCCCATTGCTCTACCTGCTGTACACTTCAGACTTACCAACGAGTTTAGGACGTACAACGTCCACTTTTGCCGATGACACGGCAATCCTCAGCAGATCCAAATGCCCAATACAAGCCTCTGCAAAATTAGAGGAACACCTCAAGGTGGTAGAGGAATGGCTAGCAACCTGTAGTATCCGGGTCAACGAGCAGAAATGCAAACATGTTATATTTACGCTTAACAAAAGAAACTGTCCAGCTCTAATGCTAAACAACGTACCAATTCCTCAAGCCGTGCATGTCACTTACCTTGGTATCCACCTAGACAGAAGACTAACTTGGCGCAAGCACATCGAGGCAAAAAAGTCACAGCTTAAACTGAAAGCGAGTAGCTTACATTGGATCATCAATGCTCGGTCCCCTCTACGTCTGGAGTATAAAGTCCTCCTATACAACTCCGTACTGAAACCCATCTGTACCTACGGTGCCGTACTATGGGGAAATGCAAGTACCAGCAATGTCGACATTATACAAAGGGCGCAGTCGAAGATTTTAAGATCAATCACTGGGGCTCCGTGGTACATACGGAACGACAACATTCAAAATGAACTAAATATACCTAGCGTAAAATCTGAAATAGGTAGTCAACAACTAAAGTATTCTGTGAAACTGGATGTACACCCTAATGTTCTTGCCAATTCCCTTACGCGAACTAATAATATAACTCGTCTTAAAAGAAATGACAGACCAACCCAATAATAAATGATTAGGGCCGCCTGCAATATCCCCTGGATATATCTTAAGTACTAGATTAAGAAAAATATCTCAAATTTGTTGTTAGGCTCTAATTTAAGAGTAGATTCAACAAATATATATTAAACGATAAAAAAAAAAAACTCTGGAATTAGGTTTGAGGCGATTTTCAAAAAATCGGTGACTGTTTGAGTCATTCTGTTGTTTTTTTAGAATTGCTGGTTTGTTAAGAATTATGTTGGATGGATCAGAGCTCACTGATGACATATTTCTTCATCAGCTTCTAATTGCGTTTTTTCTTCCAGTACTATTGAAATTTCCAAAACAAATGTTTGTTTAAATTCAATATTGTGTCTGTTTAGCACAGCTATTGCTTTTTGTTTGCAGTCACTGTAGAACGCATTTGCGGCTGTTTTTTTGCCATATCTTCAGTTTGCTATAGTATTCGGTTAATACTGCTCTAATAGCTTGGAGATTCTCAATTATTATTCTCGTGTGTTTGGTTACTGTGTCTTGGGATGTTTCTCTCTTCTGCGAGAGGCACTTACGAGATTTATTTAATTCTTCTGCGTATATTCTAGCTTTTCCTATTATCTCATCCCAAGTAATCACAGTTGGTTTGTTTTTTTTTTATTCCCAATCGGGTAGAATTCTATTATCTACTAAGATTAATTTATATTTATTTTTCTATTTAGACCTGTTTTCAATTTAAGAAAATTTTTGAAAATGTTTATGGATTATTATCATTATATTTTTTTTTATATAGATTTTTTTTTTTTAAAAAAGAAAAAAAAATTATTTCTTCTCTGTCCGTGTATTTCATGTCCTTTCCAGTGTTGTTATTTCCCTGTTGGTATAGAGAAATACGAATGGACATCTGAACTGGCCCATTTGATTGGAGAGGGCAGAGACGGCACTGGTGTCGATTATTATTTTGCGAATCCGAAACAGATTCATCTAAATTTTGCTTTCCAGGTACCATCGATGGTAGTGGCATTCCTGGACCTTTCATTTTCGGCTAGATGCGGTTTATATTGTCCTCGAGGCTAACCTAGCTGGCTGGAATGCAATTGAAATCCATGTTGTCTTTTTGGGTGCTGACGTGACTGCTTGCATTTTTTTGTTTCATCCACAGATTCATTTGTATTGTGTTTTATTTTAGTAGACGACGGGCTATTGTCATTTCGATTCGACTTATTTGTGGTTGTATCACTTTTCCAACATATTTTCGAGAACTTTCAAAATCAGGATCAGGATTTCCATGTAGTTTTTTTTCTTTTTTAGATTTGGCCTGGCTCTAGCTCATGTTACGCTTGTGCATACAGTGCCTTTGGGCATATTTGTATGTGCCTATACAAATGTACATACATACATATATGATCATGCTTAGTTGTATATTTATGTGTATACATCAATGTATACATATAAACATATTCAAGTGCAAAATTATATTTTATTCCGTATATATTTAATTGTTTATACCTGCAACAAAGTGTTAAAAGTTGAGCTCTTTGTTCTAAATGCTTATTGGTATGAATATACTACACTTTACTAAAGTGAGAATAAATATCATCAGTTTGACACTTTTTACGGAAGCCATGGTGTACAAGGGTACTCAATTCTAAAAGGTTAGTAAGCGACGAACGACCTTTCATGAAGCCATGCTGACAAGGAGAAATAGTGGATCTGGATAGGTTTTGAAGAGAAGACGTCATATTTTTCTCAAACAGCTTGGGTATTGTGGAAAGCTTGGCAATGCCACGGTAGTTAGAAATATCCGATTTGCTACCCTTTTTAAAAAGTGGAATAATAAAAGACTCCTTCCAAACATCAGGAATGCTACAAGTCTCACTCGATATAAAGAATAACCGAGATAAAGGCTTAGATAGGGAAATCAACATTTTAAGGATGCAACTAGGTATATTATCAGACCCGGGTACGAAGGTAGACGTCATAGCTGACAAGCTAGAGATAATACAGTAGTAGAATAAGTCGACTGAAAGAATTTAGCAAACAGGTCTGCAATATCTGAATCATTATTAGCAGTCTGGTCATTAAGTCTGAAGATGGAAGGTAGTAAATTAGAGCGTCGTTTGGAATTAACAAAGTTGTAAAATATTTTGGAGTTCTTATAAAATTCAACCTTACAGCGAACGATATAATTTTTGTAGCATTGAGTATTTAAAAGACAAAGTTGAGATTTGGCTGCACAATAATTTGCATAGTCAAGTCGCGAACCAGTTTTTTTAACCCTTTTAAAATATATCGATTTAAAGTTACCGAGATTAGACAGCCTACTTGTGAACCAGACTGGCGCACTGGAGACGGTAGAGACATTCACATAAGGAACGCATTTATCAATTAGATAATTAAGAGCAGAGTAGAAAAAAATTCACTGCACAATCTATATCACAGCACTCAAATAGAAATGACCAATCAAAAGAGAAAACAAGGCTGTTAAGAAGATTGAAATTTGTTTTACAAAAACATCTACAACGAGAATTTGAGATGTTATTAAATGAATAAGTAATGGAATCGTAAGAAATAGTAACTTCAATGGTAGGTTAATTAGGATCTTCAGGCTTCACAAGGGTCTGTGTTTGAGACATAGAACTAAAAGTGGGATCCGAGACAAAAACAAGATCAAGGATTCTTTTAGAAGAGTTAAAAAAAGAATTCAACTGATATAGCGGACATTCAAGTAGGCTATCAAGAAAATCATGTTAAGATGAAGGAATTAAAAAAGATAGACTATCATCAACCAGCCAAGAAATATTAGACAAGATAAAACCACCTAAAACTATAAGACAATCACGATCTTTAAGACGACTAAAAATAGTTTGCAAAGCATCAGCATGATGCATATAGATCATGATATCAGAAGCTGGAGGAATCTATCAACAAGAAATATATAAGCCAAAGTTGGAAAGTATCATTCTGACCGCCGCCGTGTGCAGACGGGTTTGCACTCCGCAAAATTTATTGTAAAAATAAAAAAGACTGAATGCTACCGTAAGCAATAACACCGAAAGTGCAAGGCACTCAGAAATCAACAGCAATTTACCGTGGAGAGAGCAGTGTGCTTCTCCATCAATATCGATAACTTGGTCACTGCAACGTCTGCCGAAGTATTGACCTGCCTCAAGCCGTCAACGACAAGTCGCCCAGAGTCAGCCACGACAATAAACCCAACGCCTTCTGTCCAAACTGGAATGGATAGATATATTAAAATAACTAAGCGGAAGCTAAGCCCGCAAAAGAAAAAAGTGGCATTACGCCGAAAAATACCAAACCAAATGAACGAGTAGTACTTCTAAGCGGGAATCGTTTTAAAATTCTTGCCGATCAGCAAGACGATCAAGCCGGCGCTGTAGATAAAGTGAAATCGGCTAGACCACCCCCTTTATAAGTCCGTGGAGCCAAATGCAGCGCTCTGATTTCGAAGCTAGTAGAAACAGTAGGGGCAAATAACTTTGTTGTAACCCCTCTTAACAGGGGTAACATAAAAGAAATTAAATGTCAAACCCAAACTGAGGACAATTTCCGCATCATCGAAAAGTACCTCCTTGAAGCTTATCAGCCATCGGTCCCAACTCAAGAAGTAGCAGACGCATTGGCTGAAAAAGGGTTTGCGGAATAAAGGAATAAAGTCGCACAGCCGCTCTTTAAAATCGAGCTCCAATTAGATGCAAAGCGGTCGAAGCCAAATGAAGTGCAGCCAATTTACAACCCCATTAGAGATACCAACCGCCGCAGTGTAAAAACTGCCAGGAATACAACCACACCTCTAACAATTGCAATCTTAGGTCAGTGTGTGTTGCCTGCGGCGAACATCATAAATATGGCATTTGCACCAAGGACAGAAATTACGTCACACTAAGACTATGCAGTAACTGTGGACGGAACCACACAGCCAACTACAGGGGATGTCCTGTCTTCAAGGATCTTAAATCGCACCTAAACGGGCGCAAACCCCCAGCTGGACCAAAAATCACCCTTAACGCCTCCAAAACTACACCGGAGGTATTCTTTGCCATGGCTGTTAGATCATCTAACATGCTTGTTACAACCAGTCCTAGTATATCCTTCGCTAGTGTACTCCGAACTGGACAGACGGAGCCCGCGAAAAAGACCCCGTCACTCAACCTAGCGCACCAGAAATTGGCCAGCAAACTCCAAGTGGCTTAGAGGCCCTATTGATCCCACTTAATCAAAACATTTATGACGTTCATGCAAAACTGTATGCAGGAAATGATGCGGAATCAAAACCTGCTTATCCAGACGCTTATCGATAATAAATAATGGCTTCCCTACGTCTATGTCTTTGGAATTCTAACGGCTTCTCCAAGCACAAAAATGATCTGCAACTATTCCTAGACTCAAGTGAAATCGATGCTTTGCTGATATCGGAAACACATTTAACATCAAAAAATAATTTTCAAATACCAAAATATACCTTCTACGCAACAAACCATCCAGACGGAAAAGCTCATGGCGTTCCTCAACAGATTTGAAAAACAGCACCTACAAGCAACTGCTATAACCGTCCCAACCAGCTGCGGCAACACTACACTGGTTACCCTTGCCCTGTACTGCCCACCACGCTTCTCAATCTCTGAAAAGGAATTTACCGATTTCTTTAACACACTCGGAGATCGCTTCATTGCAGCAGGGGACTATAACGCCAAACATAAGCACTGGGGATCTCGCCTGATAAATCCAAAAGGCAAACAGTTGTACAACACAATAGTAAACCCACTCAATAAGATGGATTGCGTCTCACCGGGTAGGCCTACTTATTGGCCCACAGATTCAAAAAAAAATGCCTGACTACATGAGTGCCCACATTGACTGTTCGCCGAAACTGGATGCTGCAGAGGACATTGACATGCGTCTCTGCACTTGAGTCGATGCTGGAAGCTGCAGCAAGAATATCTACTCCACATGCCTCTACTTACGCTAAACCTGTTGACAGGCCTAGGAACCGGCGGATAGAACAATTAGTAACGGAAAAACGACGTCTAAGAAGAGAATGGCAGTCGCAACCTCTCCAAGGAGTTAAGACAAGAGGAAATCTGGGCTCAAAGGAAATACATGGAAAAGCTCAGTCCAACCAGCACTAAACATCCTCTGTGGAAAGCCCACCCAACTTTAAGCGCTCCTACAGAGACAGTTTCACCAATAAGGGGTCCAACCGGTGGATGGGACCGCAGTGACGAAGAGAGGGCATCCGTATTTGCCACACATCTTAAAATGGTTTTCCAGCCAAATCCAACATCAAACTCATTTGTACTTCCCCTTCGAGCACATTAACGGATAATGAGTACTCGGAACTCCAATCGAATGAGATCACTGCAGTTATTAAAAACCACATAAAGCCGAACAAAGCCCCTGGCCATGACCTAATCACACCGAAAATGATCCTAGAACTCCCTACCGTCGCCATACAATATATCTGCAAAATGTTCAACGCTATAATAAGAATTGGCTACTTCCCAAGAGATTGGAAAAGGTCCACTATCATCATAATTCCTAAAGTGGGAAAGGACAAAACCCAACCATCATCCTATAGGCCAATTAGTTTGCTGCCATGTCTTTCGAAGCTTTTTGAAAAGGTGCTGCAGATCCGTCTAAACGCATTTCTGGCATCGGAGAACACACCTGATGTTCAAAATCCGGCAGAAACTCCCACAGTACACCCACAAACTCACGGAATCTTACCTTTACAATAGGGAATTCGCTGTAGGATGTAATGGCTCCGTCTCGGCTGACTTTGAAATCAAAGCTGGTGTACCGCAAGGTAGGGTACCTGGCCCATTGCTCTACCTGTTGTACAATGCAGACTTACCAACGAGTTAAGGACTTACAACGTCCAGTTTTGCCGATGACACGGCAATCCTCAACAGATCCAAATGCCCAATACAAGCCTCTGCAAAATTAGAGGAACACCTCAAGGTGGTAGAGGAATGGCGAGCAACCTGGCGTATCCGGGTCAACGAGCAGAAATGCAAACATGTTACATTAACGCTTAACAAAAGAAACTGTCCAGCTCTAATGCTAAACAACGTACCAATTCCTCAAGACGTACATGTCACTTACCTTGGTATCCACCTAGACAGAAGACTAACTTGGTGCAAGCACATCGAGGCAAAAAAGTGACAGCTTAAACTGAAAGCGAGTAGCTTACATTGGATTATCAATGCTCGGTCACCTCTACGTCTGGAGTATAAAGTCCTCCTATACAACTCCGTACTGAAACCCATCTGGACTTACTGTGCCGTACTATGGGGAAATGCAAGTACCAGCAATGTCGACATTATACAAAGGGCGCAGTCGAAGATTTTAAGATCAATCACTGGGGCTCCGTGGTACATACGGAACGACAACATTCAAAATGATCTAAATATACCTAGCGTAAAATCTGAAATAGGTAGTCAACAACTAAAGTATTCTGTGAAACTGGATGTACACCCTAATGTTCTTGCCAATTCCCTTACGCAAACTAATAATATAACTCGTCTTAAAAGAAATGACAGACCAACCCAATAATAAATGATTAGGGCCGCCTGCAATATCCCCTGGATATATCTTAAGTACTAGATTAAGAAAAATATCTCAAACTTGTTGTTAGGCTCTAATTTAAGAGTAGATTCAACAAATATATATTAAACGATAAAAAAAAAAAAACTCTGGAATTAGGTTTGAGGCGATTTTCAAAAAATCGGTGACTGTTTGAGTCATTCTGTTGTTTTTTTAGAATTGCTGGTTTGTTAAGAATTATGTTGGATGGATCAGAGCTCACTGATGACATATTTCTTCATCAGCTTCTAATTGCGTTTTTTCTTCCAGTACTATTGAAATTTCCAAAACAAATGTTTGTTTAAATTCAATATTGTGTCTGTTTATCACTGTGTCTGTCAGTCACTGTAGAACGCATTTGCGGCTGTTTTTTTTGCCATATCTTCAGTTTGCTATAGTATTCGGTTAATACTGCTCTAATAGCTTGGAGATTCTCAATTATTATTCTCGTGTGTTTGGTTACTGTGTCTTGGGATGTTTCTCTCTTCTGCGAGAGGCACTTACGAGATTTATTTAATTCTTCTGCGTATATTCTAGCTTTTCCTATTATCTCATCCCAAGTAATCACAGTTGGTTTGTTTTTTTTTTATTCCCAATCGGGTAGAATTCTATTATCTACTAAGATTAATTTATATTTATTTTTCTATTTAGACCATCCAGGTACCATCGATGGTAGTGGCATTCCTGGACCTTTCATTTTCGGCTAGATGCGGTTTATATTGTCCTCGAGGCTAACCTAGCTGGCTGGAATGCAATTGGAATCCATGTTGTCTTTTTGGGTGCTGACGTGACTGCTTGCATTTTTTTGTTTCATCCACAGATTCATTTGTATTGTGTTTTATTGTCATTTCGATTCGACTTATTTGTGGTTGTATCACTTTTCCAACATATTTTCGAGAACTTTCAAAATCAGGATCAGGATTTCCATGTAGTTTTTTTTCTTTTTTAGATTTGGCCTGTCTCTAGCTCATGTTACGCTTGTGCATACAGTGCCTTTGGGCATATTTGTATGTGCCTATACAAATGTACATACATACATATATGATCATGCTTAGTTGTATATTTATGTGTATACATCAATGTATACATATAAACATATTCAAGTGCAAAATTATATTTTATTCCGTATATATTTAATTGTTTATACCTGCAACAAAGTGTTAAAAGTTGAGCTCTTTGTTCTAAATGCTTATTGGTATGAATATACTACACTTTACTAAAGTGAGAATAAATATCATCAGTTTGACACTTTTTACGGAAGCCATGGTGTACAAGGGTACTCAATTCTAAAAGGTTAGTAAGCGACGAACGACCTTTCATGAAGCCATGCTGACAAGGAGAAATAGTGGATCTGGATAGGTTTTGAAGAGAAGACGTCATATTTTTCTCAAACAGCTTGGGTATTGTGGAAAGCTTGGCAATGCCACGGTAGTTAGAAATATCCGATTTGCTACCCTTTTTAAAAAGTGGAATAATAAAAGACTCCTTCCAAACATCAGGAATGCTACAAGTCTCACTCGATATAAAGAATAACCGAGATAAAGGCTTAGATAGGGAAATCAACATTTTAAGGATGCAACTAGGTATATTATCAGACCCGGGTACGAAGGTAGACGTCATAGCTGACAAGCTAGAGATAATACAGTCTTCAGTAATACCAGGAAAAAACATACAATTTAAATGTGGAATTGAGAAGGGATAAGGTGTGGGATCCGAAGCAGTAGTAGAATAAGTCGACTGAAAGAATTTAGCAAACAGGTCTGCAATATCTGAATCATTATTAGCAGTCTGGTCATTAAGTCTGAAGATGGAAGGTAGTAAATTAGAGCGTCGTTTGGAATTAACAAAGTTGTAAAATATTTTGGAGTTCTTATAAAATTCAACCTTACAGCGAACGATATAATTTTTGTAGCATTGAGTATTTAAAAGACAAAGTTGAGATTTGGCTGCACAATAATTTGCATAGTCAAGTCGCGAACCAGTTTTTTTAACCCTTTTAAAATATATCGATTTAAAGTTACCGAGATTAGACAGCCTACTTGTGAACCAGACTGGCGCACTGGAGACGGTAGAGACATTCACATAAGGAACGCATTTATCAATTAGATAATTAAGAGCAGAGTAGAAAAAAATTCACTGCACAATCTATATCACAGCACTCAAATAGAAATGACCAATCAAAAGAGAAAACAAGGCTGTTAAGAAGATTGAAATTTGTTTTACAAAAACATCTACAACGAGAATTTGAGATGTTATTAAATGAATAAGTAATGGAATCGTAAGAAATAGTAACTTCAATGGTAGGTTAATTAGGATCTTCAGGCTTCACAAGGGTCTGTGTTTGAGACATAGAACTAAAAGTGGGATCCGAGACAAAAACAAGATCAAGGATTCTTTTAGAAGAGTTAAAAAAGAATTCAACTGATATAGCGGACATTCAAGTAGGCTATCAAGAAAATCATGTTAAGATGAAGGAATTAAAAAAGATAGACTATCATCAACCAGCCAAGAAATATTAGACAAGATAAAACCACCTAAAACTATAAGACAATCACGATCTTTAAGACGACTAAAAATAGTTTGCAAAGCATCAGCATGATGCATATAGATCATGATATCAGAAGCTGGAGGAATCTATCAACAAGAAATATATAAGCCAAAGTTGGAAAGTATCATTCTGACCGCCGCCGTGTGCAGACGGGTTTGCACTCCGCAAAATTTATTGTAAAAATAAAAAAGACTGAATGCTACCGTAAGCAATAACACCGAAAGTGCAAGGCACTCAGAAATCAACAGCAATTTACCGTGGAGAGAGCAGTGTGCTTCTCCATCAATATCGATAACTTGGTCACTGCAACGTCTGCCGAAGTATTGACCTGCCTCAAGCCGTCAACGACAAGTCGCCCAGAGTCAGCCACGACAATAAACCCAACGCCTTCTGTCCAAACTGGAATGGATAGATATATTAAAATAACTAAGCGGAAGCTAAGCCCGCAAAAGAAAAAAGTGGCATTACGCCGAAAAATACCAAACCAAATGAACGAGTAGTACTTCTAAGCGGGAATCGTTTTAAAATTCTTGCCGATCAGCAAGACGATCAAGCCGGCGCTGTAGATAAAGTTAAATCGGCTAGACCACCCCCTTTATAAGTCCGTGGAGCCAAATGCAGCGCTCTGATTTCGAAGCTAGTAGAAACAGTAGGGGCAAATAACTTTGTTGTAACCCCTCTTAACAGGGGTAACATAAAAGAAATTAAATGTCAAACCCAAACTGAGGACAATTTCCGCATCATCGAAAAGTACCTCCTTGAAGCTTATCAGCCATCGGTCCCAACTCAAGAAGTAGCAGACGCATTGGCTGAAAAAGGGTTTGCGGAATAAAGGAATAAAGTCGCACAGCCGCTCTTTAAAATCGAGCTCCAATTAGATGCAAAGCGGTCGAAGCCAAATGAAGTGCAGCCAATTTACAACCCCATTAGAGATACCAACCGCCGCAGTGTAAAAACTGCCAGGAATACAACCACACCTCTAACAATTGCAATCTTAGGTCAGTGTGTGTTACCTGCGGCGAACATCATAAATATGGCATTTGCACCAAGGACAGAAATTACGTCACACTAAGACTATGCAGTAACTGTGGACGGAACCACACAGCCAACTACAGGGGATGTCCTGTCTTCAAGGATCTTAAATCGCACCTAAACGGGCGCAAACCCCCAGCTGGACCAAAAATCACCCTTAACGCCTCCAAAACTACACCGGAGGTATTCTTTGCCATGGCTGTTAGATCATCTAACATGCTTGTTACAACCAGTCCTAGTATATCCTTCGCTAGTGTACTCCGAACTGGACAGACGGAGCCCGCGAAAAAGACCCCGTCACTCAACCTAGCGCACCAGAAATTGGCCAGCAAACTCCAAGTGGCTTAGAGGCCCTATTGATCCCACTTAATCAAAACATTTATGACGTTCATGCAAAACTGTATGCAGGAAATGATGCGGAATCAAAACCTGCTTATCCAGACGCTTATCGATAATAAATAATGGCTTCCCTACGTCTATGTCTTTGGAATTCTAACGGCTTCTCCAAGCACAAAAATGATCTGCAACTATTCCTAGACTCAAGTGAAATCGATGCTTTGCTGATATCGGAAACACATTTAACATCAAAAAATAATTTTCAAATACCAAAATATACCTTCTACGCAACAAACCATCCAGACGGAAAAGCTCATGGCGTTCCTCAACAGATTTGAAAAACAGCACCTACAAGCAACTGCTATAACCGTCCCAACCAGCTGCGGCAACACTACACTGGTTACCCTTGCCCTGTACTGCCCACCACGCTTCTCAATCTCTGAAAAGGAATTTACCGATTTCTTTAACACACTCGGAGATCGCTTCATTGCAGCAGGGGACTATAACGCCAAACATAAGCACTGGGGATCTCGCCTGATAAATCCAAAAGGCAAACAGTTGTACAACACAATAGTAAACCCACTCAATAAGATGGATTGCGTCTCACCGGGTAGGCCTACTTATTGGCCCACAGATTCAAAAAAAATGCCTGACTACATGAGTGCCCACATTGACTGTTCGCCGAAACTGGATGCTGCAGAGGACATTGACATGCGTCTCTGCACTTGAGTCGATGCTGGAAGCTGCAGCAAGAATATCTACTCCACATGCCTCTACTTACGCTAAACCTGTTGACAGGCCTAGGAACCGGCGGATAGAACAATTAGTAACGGAAAAACGACGTCTAAGAAGAGAATGGCAGTCGCAACCTCTCCAAGGAGTTAAGACAAGAGGAAATCTGGGCTCAAAGGAAATACATGGAAAAGCTCAGTCCAACCAGCACTAAACATCCTCTGTGGAAAGCCCACCCAACTTTAAGCGCTCCTACAGAGACAGTTTCACCAATAAGGGGTCCAACCGGTGGATGGGACCGCAGTGACGAAGAGAGGGCATCCGTATTTGCCACACATCTTAAAATGGTTTTCCAGCCAAATCCAACATCAAACTCATTTGTACTTCCCCTTCGAGCACATTAACGGATAATGAGTACTCGGAACTCCAATCGAATGAGATCACTGCAGTTATTAAAAACCACATAAAGCCGAACAAAGCCCCTGGCCATGACCTAATCACACCGAAAATGATCCTAGAACTCCCTACCGTCGCCATACAATATATCTGCAAAATGTTCAACGCTATAATAAGAATTGGCTACTTCCCAAGAGATTGGAAAAGGTCCACTATCATCATAATTCCTAAAGTGGGAAAGGACAAAACCCAACCATCATCCTATAGGCCAATTAGTTTGCTGCCATGTCTTTCGAAGCTTTTTGAAAAGGTGCTGCAGATCCGTCTAAACGCATTTCTGGCATCGGAGAACACACCTGATGTTCAAAATCCGGCAGAAACTCCCACAGTACACCCACAAACTCACGGAATCTTACCTTTACAATAGGGAATTCGCTGTAGGATGTAATGGCTCCGTCTCGGCTGACTTTGAAATCAAAGCTGGTGTACCGCAAGGTAGGGTACCTGGCCCATTGCTCTACCTGTTGTACAATGCAGACTTACCAACGAGTTAAGGACTTACAACGTCCAGTTTTGCCGATGACACGGCAATCCTCAACAGATCCAAATGCCCAATACAAGCCTCTGCAAAATTAGAGGAACACCTCAAGGTGGTAGAGGAATGGCGAGCAACCTGGCGTATCCGGGTCAACGAGCAGAAATGCAAACATGTTACATTAACGCTTAACAAAAGAAACTGTCCAGCTCTAATGCTAAACAACGTACCAATTCCTCAAGACGTACATGTCACTTACCTTGGTATCCACCTAGACAGAAGACTAACTTGGTGCAAGCACATCGAGGCAAAAAAGTGACAGCTTAAACTGAAAGCGAGTAGCTCTACGTCTGGAGTATAAAGTCCTCCTATACAACTCCGTACTGAAACCCATCTGGACTTACTGTGCCGTACTATGGGGAAATGCAAGTACCAGCAATGTCGACATTATACAAAGGGCGCAGTCGAAGATTTTAAGATCAATCACTGGGGCTCCGTGGTACATACGGAACGACAACATTCAAAATGATCTAAATATACCTAGCGTAAAATCTGAAATAGGTAGTCAACAACTAAAGTATTCTGCGAAACTGGATGTACACCCTAATGTTCTTGCCAATTCCCTTACGCGAACTAATAATAGAACTCGTCTTAAAAGAAATGACAGACCAACCCAATAATAAATGATTAGGGCCGCCTGCAATATCCCCTGGATATATCTTAAGTACTAGATTAAGAAAAATATCTCAAACTTGTTGTTAGGCTCTAATTTAAGAGTAGATTCAACAAATATATATTAATCGTTTAAAAAAAAAAAAAAACTCTTGAATTAGTTTTGAGGCGATTTACAAAAAATCGGTGACTGTTTGAGTCATTCTGTTGTTTTTTTGGAATTGCTGGTTTGTTAAGAATTATGTTTGATTGATCGGAGCTCACTGATGACATATTTCTTCATCAGCTTCTAATTGCGTTTTTTCTTCCAGTACTATTGAAATTTCCAAAACAAATGTTTGTTGAAATTCAATATTGTGTCTGTTTAGCACAGCTATTGCTTTTTGTTTGCAGTCACTGTAGAACGCATTTGCGGCTGTTTTTTTGCCATATCTTCAGTTTGCTATAGTATTCGGTTAATACTGCTCTAATAGCTTGGAGATTCTCAATTATTATTTTCGTGTGTTTGGTTACTGTGTCTTGGGATGTTTCTCATCCCAAGTAATCACAGTTGGTTTGTTTTTTTTTTAATTAAGCTTAAGATTAATTTATATTTCTTTTTCTATTTAAGAATTTAAGAAAATTTTTGAAAATGTCTATGGCTTATTATCATTATATTTTTTTTAATTTAGTATTTTTTTTGAAAAAAGAAAAAAAAATTTATTTCTTTTCTGTCCGTGTATTTCATGTCCTTTCCAGTGTTGTTATTTCCCTGTTGGTATAGAGAAATACGAATGGACATCTGAACTGGCCCATTTGATTGGAGAGGGCGGAGACGGCACTGGCGGTCGATTATTATTTTGCGAATCCGAAACAGATTCATCTAAATTTTGCTTTCCAGGTACCATCGATGGTAGTGGCATTCCTGGACCTTTCATTTTCGGCTAGATGCGGTTGATATTGTCCTCGAGGCTAACCTAGCTGGCTGGAATGCAATTGAAGTCCATGTTGTCTTTTTGGGTGCTGACGTGACTGCTTGCATTTTTTGTTTCATCCACAGATTCATTCGTATTGTGTTTTATTTTAGTAGACGAGTAGCTATTGTCATTTCGATTCGACTTATTTGTGGTTGTATCACTTTTCCAACATATTTTCGAGAACTTTCAAAATCAGGATCAGGATTTCCATGTAGTTTTTTTTCTTTTTTAGATTTGGCCTGGCTCTAGCTCATGTTACGCTTGTGCATACAGTGCCTTTGGGCATATTTGTATGTGCCTATACAAATGTACATACATACATATATGATCATGCTTAGTTGTATATTTATGTGTATACATCAATGTATACATATAAACATATTCAAGTGCAAAATTATATTTTATTCCGTATATATTTAATTGTTTATACCTGCAACAAAGTGTTAAAAGTTGAGCTCTTTGTTCTAAATGCTTATTGGTATGAATATACTACACTTTACTAAAGTGAGAATAAATATCATCAGTTTGACACTTTTTACGGAAGCCATGGTGTACAAGGGTACTCAATTCTAAAAGGTTAGTAAGCGACGAACGACCTTTCATGAAGCCATGCTGACAAGGAGAAATAGTGGATCTGGATAGGTTTTGAAGAGAAGACGTCATATTTTTCTCAAACAGCTTGGGTATTGTGGAAAGCTTGGCAATGCCACGGTAGTTAGAAATATCCGATTTGCTACCCTTTTTAAAAAGTGGAATAATAAAAGACTCCTTCCAAACATCAGGAATGCTACAAGTCTCACTCGATATAAAGAATAACCGAGATAAAGGCTTAGATAGGGAAATCAAACACATTTTAAGGATGCAACTAGGTATATTATCAGACCCGGGTACGAAGGTAGACGTCATAGCTGACAAGCTAGAGATAATACAGTCTTCAGTAATACCAGGAAAAAACATACAATTTAAATGTGGAATTGAGAAGGGATAAGGTGTGGGATCCGAAGCAGTAGTAGAATAAGTCGACTGAAAGAATTTAGCAAACAGGTCTGCAATATCTGAATCATTATTAGCAGTCTGGTCATTAAGTCTGAAGATGGAAGGTAGTAAATTAGAGCGTCGTTTGGAATTAACAAAGTTGTAAAATATTTTGGAGTTCTTATAAAATTCAACCTTACAGCGAACGATATAATTTTTGTAGCATTGAGTATTTAAAAGACAAAGTTGAGATTTGGCTGCACAATAATTTGCATAGTCAAGTCGCGAACCAGTTTTTTTAACCCTTTTAAAATATATCGATTTAAAGTTACCGAGATTAGACAGCCTACTTGTGAACCAGACTGGCGCACTGGAGACGGTAGAGACATTCACATAAGGAACGCATTTATCAATTAGATAATTAAGAGCAGAGTAGAAAAAAATTCACTGCACAATCTATATCACAGCACTCAAATAGAAATGACCAATCAAAAGAGAAAACAAGGCTGTTAAGAAGATTGAAATTTGTTTTACAAAAACATCTACAACGAGAATTTGAGATGTTATTAAATGAATAAGTAATGGAATCGTAAGAAATAGTAACTTCAATGGTAGGTTAATTAGGATCTTCAGGCTTCACAAGGGTCTGTGTTTGAGACATAGAACTAAAAGTGGGATCCGAGACAAAAACAAGATCAAGGATTCTTTTAGAAGAGTTAAAAAAAGAATTCAACTGATATAGCGGACATTCAAGTAGGCTATCAAGAAAATCATGTTAAGATGAAGGAATTAAAAAAGATAGACTATCATCAACCAGCCAAGAAATATTAGACAAGATAAAATCACCTAAAACTATAAGACAATCACGATCTTTAAGACGACTAAAAATAGTTTGCAAAGCATCAGCATGATGCATATAGATCATGATATCAGAAGCTGGAGGAATCTATCAACAAGAAATATATAAGCCAAAGTTGGAAAGTATCATTCTGACCGCCGCCGTGTGCAGACGGGTTTGCACTCCGCAAAATTTATTGTAAAAATAAAAAAGACTGAATGCTACCGTAAGCAATAACACCGAAAGTGCAAGGCACTCAGAAATCAACAGCAATTTACCGTGGAGAGAGCAGTGTGCTTCTCCATCAATATCGATAACTTGGTCACTGCAACGTCTGCCGAAGTATTGACCTGCCTCAAGCCGTCAACGACAAGTCGCCCAGAGTCAGCCACGACAATAAACCCAACGCCTTCTGTCCAAACTGGAATGGATAGATATATTAAAATAACTAAGCGGAAGCTAAGCCCGCAAAAGAAAAAAGTGGCATTACGCCGAAAAATACCAAACCAAATGAACGAGTAGTACTTCTAAGCGGGAATCGTTTTAAAATTCTTGCCGATCAGCAAGACGATCAAGCCGGCGCTGTAGATAAAGTTAAATCGGCTAGACCACCCCCTTTATAAGTCCGTGGAGCCAAATGCAGCGCTCTGATTTCGAAGCTAGTAGAAACAGTAGGGGCAAATAACTTTGTTGTAACCCCTCTTAACAGGGGTAACATAAAAGAAATTAAATGTCAAACCCAAACTGAGGACAATTTCCGCATCATCGAAAAGTACCTCCTTGAAGCTTATCAGCCATCGGTCCCAACTCAAGAAGTAGCAGACGCATTGGCTGAAAAAGGGTTTGCGGAATAAAGGAATAAAGTCGCACAGCGCTCTTTAAAATCGAGCTCCAATTAGATGCAAAGCGGTCGAAGCCAAATGAAGTGCAGCCAATTTACAACCCCATAAGAGATACCACCCACCGCAGTGTAAAAACTTCCAGGAATACAACCACACCTCTAACAATTGCAATCTTAGGTCAGTGTGTGTTGCCTGCGGCGAACATCATAAATATGGCATTTGCACCAAGGACAGAAATTACGTCACACTAAGACTATGCAGTAACTGTGGACGGAACCACACAGCCAACTACAGGGGATGTCCTGTCTTCAAGGATCTTAAATCGCACCTAAACGGGCGCAAACCCCCAGCTGGACCAAAAATCCCCCTTAACGCCTCCAAAACTACACCGGAGGTATTCTTTGCCATGGCTGTTAGATCATCTAACATGCTTGTTACAACCAGTCCTAGTGTATCCTTCGCTAGTGCACTCCGAACTGGACAGACGGAGCCCGCGAAAAAGACCCCGTCACTCAACCTAGCGCACCAGAAATTGGCCAGCAAACTCCAAGTGGCTTAGAGGCCCTATTGATCCCACTTAATCAAAACATTTATGACGTTCATGCAAAACTGTATGCAGGAAATGATGCGGAATCAAAACCTGCTTATCCAGACGCTTATCGATAATAAATAATGGCTTCCCTACGTCTATGTCTTTGGAATTCTAACGGCTTCTCCAAGCACAAAAATGATCTGCAACTATTCCTAGACTCAAGTGAAATCGATGCTTTGCTGATATCGGAAACACATTTAACATCAAAAAATAATTTTCAAATACCAAAATATACCTTCTACGCAACAAACCATCCAGACGGAAAAGCTCATGGCGTTCCTCAACAGATTTGAAAAACAGCACCTACAAGCAACTGCTATAACCGTCCCAACCAGCTGCGGCAACACTACACTGGTTACCCTTGCCCTGTACTGCCCACCACGCTTCTCAATCTCTGAAAAGGAATTTACCGATTTCTTTAACACACTCGGAGATCGCTTCATTGCAGCAGGGGACTATAACGCCAAACATAAGCACTGGGAATCTCGTTTGCTAAATCGTAAAGGCAAGCAGTTGTACAACATAATAGTAAACCCACTCAATAAGATGGTTTGCGTCTCACCGGGTAGGCCTACCTATTGGCCCACAGATCCACAGAAAGTTCCTGACTTGATTGATTTCGGATCACTGCGGAAACACTGCTAGAATTATCCTCCGATCACTCTCCAGTGCTATTCACACTATTAACAAGACCTCAAGTACTTGATCGCCCATATAGGCTTACTAAAAACAAAATAAATTGGTTTAAATTTAAAATGTACATGAGTGTCCCCTGCACTTGAGTCGATGCCGGGAGCTGCAGCAAGAGTATCTACTCCACATGCCTCTACTTACGCTAAACCTGTTGACAGGCCTACGAACCGGCGGATAGAATAATTAGTAACGGAAAAACGACGTCTAAGAAGAGAATGGCAGTTTACTCGATCACCAGCAGCAAAACTTCGCCTAAGGCATGCCAGCCGCATCCTCTCCAAGGAGTTAAGACAAGAGGAAATCTGGGCTCAAAGGAAATACATAGAAAAGCTCAGTCCAACCAGCACTAAACATCCTCTGTGGAAAGCCCACCCAACTTTAAGCGCTCCTACAGAGACAGTGTCCCACCTGTGGATAGCACTTTGAGCGGCTCCGTTGAAGCCGCTCTCGATACCCCGCTTGGAGCTACAGGCAGCAGTAACTGTAGCGCTACTGATGAAAAACATAATAGCACACTAAAAAATCGACTTTGAGGAATGTTACTTATGGACCGACTCGAAAACGGTACTAGGGTGGCTCGATGGAGACCCACGACGATATCAACAATATGTAATGTTTAGGATAGCCGAGATATGTGAGCTCACAGAGGCCATAAACTGGAGATGGTTACCAAGCAAACTAAATGTTGCGGACATCGCCACCAAACGACAACATAGGCCTGAAACATACACACAATGGTTCGAAGGACCCAATTTTCTAAAACTACTGCCGGCAGATTGGCCGCCAGAAACTACCAATGAAAGGACAGTCACTGAGTAACTGCGTCTTCGTTTCCTTCACATGCGAAGGCAATCAGCAAGAATCAATTACGAGTACTTTTCAAAATGGAATCGATTGACAAGGGCAATTATTGCATGTTAGCTTGCCTATAAGAGGAAATTGATGATGAAAATACGTAAATCAAATGAGAATACAAACAAACTGGCATCCCAAATTAATGAAGCCAGAATGTTTCTATACCGAAACTTACAACAAGAATGTTACAACCTAGAGTACACAGCCATCAAAAACGGTTACAACTCTTCTTAAATGACCATGGAGTATTGTGTGTACGCGATCGAGCCAGTCGCTTCGCTGGCATCCCTGAAGGACGAATCGCTCTACCCACCCAACACTGGGTTACAAAGCTGATAGTCCGGCACTACCACGAAAAATACTATCACATGAATCATGAGACTACAGTAAATGAGGTGAGGCAAAAATATTTTATTACAAAACTAAGAACTCTCCTTAAAGGGATTCGTCGAAATTGCCAACAATGTAAGCTGAGTAGTGCTCGAGCCTCTGCACCCTTAATGGCGCCCCTACCGAGGGCTAGACTGGGTGCATTCAAGCCAGCGTTTACGTATGTAGGAGTTGATTATTTTGGGCCGCTAACAGTTATCGATGAAAGAAAGTCATTGAAATGATGGGGCATGCTGATAACCTGCCTCACAATGCGAGCAATAAGCATTGTCTAACCATAAACTCATGCCTAATGGGCTTAAGACGCCATATATCGCGCCAAGGCACACCAAAGGAAATATATAGCGATAACGGGACTAATTTCCGAGGGACCGATACCTTTCTTAGAGACAAAGTTCAACTTGATGATGCGAAAATGCATCGAGAATTGTCGCAGCAGGAAATATCGTGGTACTTCAACCCACCGTCAGCTCCTCACATCACCGGTTGCACCTGTCGCTGGGTCAAAGAGATGTTACCAAACATAACACGACGGTCCAAGTGGCATAAAAAAGTAAAGCCAATTGGTGTAGGCGACATCGTACTTATAATGGACGAAAATCAGCGTCGCAATACCTGGACAAAGGGTCAAGTGGTCGATGTGACCACCGCAGAGGATGGTCAAGTTCGCCAGGCGAAGGTACAGACACAACTAGGTGTAATGTTATCAGTCCTCGATGTCGGAAAAAATGAAGCAAGCTCCAGTGGCTTGCTTGCTGGGAGGGGAATGTTGCTGAAATTCGGGACTGCGATAAACTTTGTGCCACTGTATCACAAAACGGAACTCTGTCCAAACAAACAGAATGACGCCCTATAAAAACTTTAAAACTCTCTCTCTCATCTTACTCTTGCGGTACTTTATTATATATAAGTAAACACATAAGCGCGAAAAATACGCAGCTGCATTGATCTAGGTACATACATAAGAACCGCGGGTTCAGTTGTTTTTTCGTAGCCAAGAGGCCAAGACTAGAGAAAGTGAAATGAGATTGTACAATTATTAGTTATAAGAAAGTTGTAAAATAACCTGAAATTAATTGCAGAATTCAAAAGCTTACACTCACCTTACTTGAGGATTAAATGGATTAAATTTATTTCAAAGGCACTGGCGGAGCTAGATTAACTAGTCGGACGACCAACAACTCTCATTAATTTCTATGGGAAATCTTTTTAATTTCTACTGTAAATTAAATTTACTCTTTCGTAAAGTAGAGCTACGGAGACTTAAAGAGGAAGGATTTACACAAATCCCAAGGAAAGAAAAAATTTAAATTTAACCACGCGTAAAATTACGTATAGACATGTCAACGTCTGGAACCTGTGGTCTGTGGTCAGGAAATGCTCACATGCTCCAGGTGTGCATCTCAATTCCACTGCACCTGCTGCGGATCGAAAAACAGTGCCACCTCGAGTTCCTGGATGTGCGAGACATTTCTCCACGTGACTGATGAAGGCGAACATAACCTCGAAACTGAATCACATTTCAAGGTTAACCACCCAGGTAACAAAGATCAGCACGAGGAAGATGAAGCAATGCCGGAAGACCAGCAAATACTTTTGCAACAATTAGAGGACGAAATGTGCCTCGAAAGGGAATATCTGCGCCGTAAGTACGTCCTACTCAACCCGAGAGTACAGTCAAACCGAGAAGTGAAGGACCATCCACAACATGCTGCTGGAATACATCGATACATAACGATGGCGGATGTTAGTGCCACCAACACTCCACAGGCGACAAGTACCAGAGCGCAGAGCATGCCGTGCAAAACCAATGGGATGACATCACAACAAGTGGCTGCTCGACAATCAATGCCGAGGGAATTACCAGTTTTCAAAGGAGATCCAAGAGAATGGCCACTTTTTATAAGCACCTTTGAAACTAGCACCCGGATCGGTGGATACAGCAACGAGGAGAACGCTATGCGTCTGCAGAGATGTCTGAAAGGTAGGGCACTTGAAGCCGTGCGAGACAGCTTACTGTTCCCAAAAATGCAGCCGAGCGTTATAAGTACTTTAAGAATGTACTTTGGACGCCCGGAACACATAATAAAACTGTTGATGGGGAATGTGCAAAATTTGCCTCCTCCAAAGGGCAAGCTAGAACCGCTGATCGAGTTTGCATTTGCAGTAAAAAATATGTGCGATACCATTAGGGCAAGCAAGCTAGATGCGCACCTGAACCACCCTACGTTATTACAAAAGCTTATCGAGAAGACGGGATCTGATATGATGCTTAACTGGGCCCTACATTCAAAATCCATATCCTACCCGAACGAAGAGTCGTGTATTCACGCCCAACATATTACTAGAAAACGACAAGAAGAGAATCAACAGAGGAGTGATGCATACACATACCGCAGCGCCTACAGAGAACCATAAACACACATTCTGTGCAATATGCAAAGGACACCACAAACCAGTGTCTTCCGAAAATTTGTTGCGGATGTCAGTCGAAGCCAGGTGGAACGCGATAAATAACCATCACCTATGTGCTCAGTGCCTCAAAAACCACAAGGGAGCCTGCTGGAGTCGAGTAGCTTACGACATAAATAACGCGATAAATAACCATCACCTATGTGCTCAGTGCCTCAAAAACCACAAGGGAGCCTGCTGGAGTCGAGTAGCTTACGACATAAATAACGCGATAAATAACCATCACCTATGTGCTCAGTGCCTCAAAAACCACAAGGGAGCGTGCTGAAGTCGCGTAGCTTGCAACATAAATGGCTGCAAAGCAAGACATCATCGTCTTCTTCACAAGGAGGTAACGGAAAGCGTCCTGATGAAGGTCTTCTCACCGCCATGGCAGAGGTGGAAATGACGGTCAACTCCAGGCCCCTGACATACGTGTCCCTGGACGACGAAGATCAAGAAGCTCTTACGCCAAATCACCTGTTGCTTGGCTCATAAAATGGAGAAAAACCGATTTGCGATTCGGAACAAATCGACTATAAATGGTCGCTCCGCCATAGTGAGATGTTCGCCAATCTATTTTGAAAACGCCAAACATAACACAAAAGTCCAAGTGGCATAAAAAAGTAAAGCCAATTGGTGTAGGCGACATCGTACTTATATTGGACGAAAATCAGCGTCGTAATACCTGGACAAAGGGTCGAATTGACCACCGCAGAGAATGGTCAAGTCCGCCAGGCGAAGCTACAGACACAACTAGGTGTCCTCTTCAGACCAGCAGTAATGTTATCAGTCCTCGATGTCGGAAAAGAAAAAGCGAGCTCCAGTATATTATTATATATAAGGTGACACATAAGCGCGAAAAATACGCAGCTGCATTGATCTAGGTACATACATAAGAACCGCGTGTTCAGTTGTTTTTTCGTAGCCAAGAGGCCAAGACTAGTGTAAGTGAAATGAGATTGTACAATTATTAGTTATAAGAAATTTGTAAAATAACCTGAAATTATTTGCAGAATTAAAATGCTAACGCTGATCTTACTTGAGGAATAAATGGATTAAATTTATTTCAAAGGCACTGGCGGAGCTAGATTAACTAGTCAAACGAGAAACAAACACAAATCCGCTGCCCAAAAAAAACTCAGAGAACATACCGGTAGCTCTTATACCCCGCTCACTGGTAGATGATGCCATTCGAGGTGTGCACGACTCTCCGGCTGGAGGTCACTTCAGTGCTGAGAAGACCTTAGCCAAAGCGAAAAAAGAAAGGCCAAAGTGCCGATATAACTCTCTAACAAAGGACCACCTCGAAGAACCGTCGGTCGTCTGCAACGAAGCCTAATGGGAGACCCTTTCGATCGTCTAGCGATTGACATTCTAAGCTTGGTACATCTAAGATTGGTACAAGAAGTCTTCTGTCGATTCGACGTTCCATTCGTCTTACACTCTGATCGAGGGCGCAGGGGGTCTTCCAATCCTGCATGCGGCTGATGACTGTTGAAAGGACACGTACCTCGCCGCCTCAACCACAGTCAGACGGCATGATGGAACGCTTCAATCGCACGTTGCGAGATTACTTGGCGAAGTTTGTATCTACCAGCCACCATGATTGGGATGAGCTGCTGCCCATGGCGTTATTGGCCTACAGGTCAGCGGTTTATGAAAGCACCGGTTTTTCCCTCCAACGATTTTTTAGGCTGCCCAACGATTTACTATTTGGAATACCAGCTCCTGTCCTTACGGAAGTCCCGCAGTTCTTGGCTGAACTGCAAAACCAACTGCGTGTGGTAATGCGAACGCTCGCCGCCAACTGCTGACGGCCGCCCAAACTAACAAAATCCGCTACGACCTTTGATCGCAATCTCAGGAATTCCGCCCCGGTGACGAAGTATGGTTCTATTCACCTAGCCGAAAAGTAGGCCGTTGCTCAAAGCTACAATCCGATTGGATTGGGCCCGCTACAATAGTACGTCGGATTTCGGATCTTGTCTACGTCATTCGACTCCCTGGAAAAATCAGTTACCAGAACCGTGCATGTAAACCATTTGGCTGTTACCGTCCCGATCTTCGCAACGACTTTGTACTCGGGTAGGAGCCTCGAGCCTAAGGAAGGGGTAATGTAACGTAGACGGCATGGGAGGCAACTCGAATAGTACGCAAACTGTTCCCATGAAGTAGCGGTCCCACTTTCTACGGCTGGGCACACAGGGAGGGATTTTATTTATTTTTTTTTTTTGAGCTAGCGCGGCCAACTTAACGAAGAGAAAAGAGAGAGAAGCAGAGCTTGAAAGATTTCGCTGCCGCCAAGACAAGAAAAAGAAACGTAGCGAATAAACGGAAAAAAATAACCATCTCTGCTTTCTTTGCGATTCTGCCGATTTATCTGCGGCCTGACGATCGAACGCCCAACCGTACACCAACCGTTCGGCCACGTGTGGCGTTATTTTGCTCTAAAAAGGCAAAGCACGTTACAATATATATACACATATATTCCATATTTACATTTACATTTACATTTTACATATACATCTTCCACAAAAATTTGTATATTCGCACAAAAATATATATATTTTTTCCATTACCGCGAAAAAATCCCGCTATCCCTTGCAGCCTATATACGTGCATACATAAGTCCCGCTTAACCGCTGTATACAGGCACAAGGCACATGCTGCAAGCTTATGTGCCAAAAAACCGGCACAAAGCAAACAGTCAAAAGTAGATGTGCTGTCTACCCCAGGTTGGCAGGCACTTTGTGGGGTATATATGCTGAAGGGTCACATTGAGGGAAAAGTCGAAAAGTATTAAATTATTGAAAAGTTGTGTTCCGCGTCTTTTTATTCCATATCCGATCATTAGAGATTCTGTTCCAATTCCGTTTCAGTTCAAAGGGCAAAGCATATTTCTATTAATTCGGGAAATTTAATTTTTAATTTGTTTTGTTGAATACTTGTCCCAATCGTTTCGCTTTGCACACCAGAAACTTCGCGAAATCTTCATTCCAATTCCAAGCTGTTCCAATCGTTCCAAGTCGTGATTGGTAATTTCATTTCAATTTCAAGACGGTCTTTGCGTTTGTTTGTTTGTTCCAACTCGTGTTTGTGGATTCTATTCAATTTTAATGACTCCAAGCCGTTCCCTGGGTGTTTTGGTAGCGATGCTAATATCTCAAACGTTTCATTTTGTGCTTTTGCTCAATTCCAAATCGTGCCAAACAAGTTCAGTACTATTATAACCGCCATTCTGTGGGGTTATGAGTACGAGCCCCCAAAAAGACGATAAATAGGCTAAGATCACTGCTGCCACGCGCAAATATTCGATTTTCCCTCCAAGTCCGCGTCTGAGGAGACCAGCCCTACTACTCCTTTCAGAGCGCTTCAGACCCTTTCTATTTCTTTAGATCTCAATTCCGCGCCATTGAGAATAACCTCTTAACAGACCACGTCAGAGGTACGTCGACCAAACCAAAAAAAAATTCAAGCCACAGGTATTATCTCCACCGATTGTGGTAACCGCTCACTCGGTCCGAATCCAAAAAGACTCTAGTTGCTTCCACCATGGCGTTACAGTAGCTTATCTCGATCGGCGATAAATTAATTCAGTTTGATGTCGACACCCAAGTCACTTCATTACCCGGGGTCAGCGTGTTTACGCTCCAAGTCCGTCGTGATCGAGTTCGAGCGTTGTGGGAGAAGGTCGAGCAGGAATATGAGAAATGCGAGGCACTTTCAGATAATAAAAACGGTAGCTCTGAAAATTTAGCCATATAACAAGTGCTAGCAAGTTTTCGAGTGATGCCCGGTTCGATTAAGCGAGATCATCCACGAAGCGTCTTCGCCGACCCCTCCAAACCGTCATGGATCCACCTCTGCACCAGCAGAACGAAGCTGTCCATCTCCTAGCGAAAACAAAAACAAGGGGTGAAGCCAAACCCATTGTAGCAAAATTCCCGCTTACAAATGATGGTTTTGAAATGGCATGGAACGCACTCAAACAGCGTTTCAAAAATAAGCGACTTATCGTGAACAGCCAGTTCAGAGCACTTCTTAACATGTCTCAAACTTCCAAAGGCATTACAAGATCATCAGTATGCTCTGCATGCATTCATTCGTGCTGTTGGGCTCTGTGACCTGCCAGTCACCACGTGGGGTGGCATGTTTGTATTTTTCAGTTCCATCAAATTGCCGAAAAACACTTAAAATAAGCGAGAAGTCCTCGGGCAGATCGTTAAGTTATTCGATCCCGCTGGCTTGCTGTCTCCCTTTGTGATTGCAGCTAAATTCAGTGTGGCCCCAGTCAAAACGGTTTCATTGCCCCGCCTTGAGTTATGTGGAACCACTCTCCTAGCTGAACTGGCAGCCTCAGTTCTTCCACAACTTCCAGTTGATAATGCTGTAGCATTTTATTGGTCAGACTCAACCGTCGTACTGTCATGGTTAAATAAGCCACCCTGCACATGGACGACGTCAAGAGTCTTGGCGACGAGCGACACCACTCCCACTAGACACTACCATGGAGCAGCGGGTAGTGAAAGTCCATGTCGCAATTGCTTAACAAGATACTGTCTCGTTTTTGCAATCTGGAAAGTGCCTTACGAGTGTTAGCATATGTGGTCCGTTTTGGCAGAAAGTGTCGGAAACTTCCAAATGACTACTCCGGCGAAGTGCCCTTTAGTGAAATCAGTCAAGTACTCCCGGCGTTGATCCAAGTCACAGCGTGAATACTTCCCTACTGAACATCAGTGTGTACAGCAGAAGAAATCTCTGCTCATGTCTAGTGCCATGCTCAATTTGAACCCGGCGCTCGCACATGGGAGGGTTGTGGGAGGCTGGAGTTAAGAGTTTTAAAACTCTGTTCTATAAGGCCATTTCCAACTAAGTATACCTTCGAGGAGTTCTCTTCTCTGCTTGCTAAGATAGAGGCCGATTTCTCCTATGTCTGAAGACCCCACCGATTCATTGGATTTTACCCCATGCCATTTCCTAGTGGGCGGTCAATTGCTATCCGTCATATAACCTGAAACTAAGGACCAGGTTCCATCTATCATTAACCGGTGGCAGCGTCTGAAGGCTGTGAGTCAGCATTTCTGCACCCGGTGGAAGAGGAATATCTAAAGGAGTTTCATAATCGGAATAAGTGGCGATTTCCCTGAAGTGGGCGATCTGATGGTACTCAAGGACGAAAACCTTACATTTAATAAATGGCGTATTACATTGCAGTAGCGTCTAGCTGCTCCTTCCTCCCAAATAAGAAGGGCCGAGCTGCCAGTAGTAATATGTGTAAAGTACTACATTAAACCGCTTTCTTCGTTAATTTTTCCGGCAGTTTTTTGATATTCGTCGTCTACATCTCGACTCTATGGCTCCAAGACCACGTTCAGTAAAAGCATCGAAGGAGAAGAACAGATTCGCGAGGAACTGAGTCATTCCGTTGCCGAGTCTGCCGCGGAATCCTCTAAAGCGATGCCGTCTCTTCCTTCGGCTGTACGTGGAAACGAAGATGCGGGCAGTGCTTGGCAATAAGTACTGCGCCAATTGCCTGGCCCATCAACATTCTGTCTGAGCGGTGACAAGTTCCGCATTTGGAAAGAGAACCACCACACACTATGCTGGATCCATGCTAGGCGGTATCATCGGTGGCGACGTCTCTGGCCACGGCCTTCAAGTTGACAGCTGTCAACATTGCGAACGAGAAAGCGGTGGCAGCAGTGATCCGGTCCCCAAACAGCGAAGGATGGCGACTGGAGGCGACCCTGAAAGTGGTCCATGGTCTGTGCTGCCGGACTCCCAGCTCTTCGTTGGATCCGCAAAGTGCCGGAAAATTTGAGGGCATCATCCTGGCGGACCATACATTTTACCGTCCGTCGTCTGTGTCCTTGGTCTTGGGCGCGAACGTGATGACGGAGGTCATGTTGGAGGGGAGTTTACCAGGAGTTGGCGGTCCGGAGGGTGCCATTAGCACTCCTGGTCTATTCCCAACGGGGTAAAGGACTGAGGGAAGCGATCTTTCACCTCGAACTGGTCTTCCGAACATGTCCACCGCTCTCCCCACACTTCTCTCGCTCTTAGTAAAGTTAGTTTTTAGTGCAATTAGAAAAGGGAATAAAACAAGTGAAATATCGATTTCTGCGTGCCTACAATTTTTTTGGAGGAAAATACCACAAGCCAAAATTAATTCAGCTGCCCCATTTAAGATGAAAGTTCCGCCCCCTACAAACACCAAAGGGACCATATGGTAGTCTGGTAAACTGATAAGATCCATTGGTAGTGAAAAATGACGTAATTCTTCGCGATTTTTCTTCTAATTTTATTTGGTGGAAACCGGACATTATATTTAGACATAAAAAATATTTGGCTCTGCCTAGAATGTCGTCTATTTTTGGTAATGGGAATTTTTTGGACAATAGTTTTTTGTTTATTTGACGATAGTCTATTACTAATTACTTGCCATCGTTTCTTTTTTGATCCTAGTAAGCCCTTTTTCGTCATCAGTAGTAAAGGATTATTATACTCAGATACTGAGGGTTCAACTATTTTGTCTTGATCGAGTTTATCGACTTGACTTGTTATTTCTTCCTTATGAGTGTGTGGTATTCTATAATTTTTTAAGCATACAGGCTGTTTATTATTTAATCTTAGTTCTTGTTCGTGTAATTTGGGCGTTTTCTAAACCGAATAAATCTGTATACTTGGTGCAGAGCTCTTATAGTAAGTTTTTGAATATAGGTGGGAAGTTTGGTCTCAGATTTTGCATTACTGATTGACTTCTTTGGTCATCAGTTTTCTGTACTATTTTATAATTCTTTAGTGGTTCATATTTGATTTTTTTCACATTTAAAATTTGGACAATTGATTGATTCGGACTTGAGATCAAATTCCCAAAAAATATTCCTATTTCGACTTCTTGATTTAAGATGCCGATGTTTTGTTTTCGTTTGGAATATTTATTTGTCTGATTAGTTCAGATCTTGCTGATAGTATTGTGGTATTACTGTCACAGGTGTGTAATATTGGTATGTTTATCGGAAAATCTAAGTTACTCGGTCTTAATATTAATGAATCGTTCGGTTCTCTAACTTCTAACTGGCAATTTTGAAAAAATGTAGTCCTAAAATTCCGTCGAATGGTATTGGAAAATTTTCATTTACTATGTTGAAGTTATTTGAAATTTTAATTTGTTTTGTAGTATTTCTATAAGGGTTAGACCTTTTGAAATAATTAAACCTTCACCATTTCCTGATATTTCAATTGTATATTTACATATTCAAAGGTATCTGTTTTTATACCTTTGCAAAGGGTATTATAAAATTGGTCAGATGTTTGTAACGCACAGAAGGAGACGTTTCCGACCCCATAATGTATATATATTCTTAATCAGTATGAGAAGCTAAATCGATATAGCCATGTCCGTCTGTCCGTCCGTCCGTCCGTCCGCCCGTCTGTGCAAATGAACTTCACGCTGGCATCTTAAGAGCTATCGGAATGAAATTTGATATTTGAGCTACTTTTAGCCCGGAGCTGATAAAGTATGACAATTGTCAGGATCGGACTATTATATCGAATAGCTCTAGAACAAAAATTTTAGCCGAAGTTAGCTTCTTTGATATTTTCTTTTATTATTGATATGTCTGCACCAGTATCTAACAAGAAAGTGAACATGTTGCCTGTATTTTCATTTTTAATTTTGATGAAAATACTATGGCTAAGGTTGAATGTGTATACATTCACAGTTTCACCTGAATATCGGTAGGGACAAAATCATTCGAAAAACTAATGACTTTGGGTAATTCGTCCATTCCCATTTCCAGTGACTGTAATTTCTTCTGTAATTGCTGGCTTTTTAAGTTTTATGTTAGATTCATTAGAACTCACTGACGGTTCTTCTTGATCTATTCCTTCATCAGCCTTTAACTGGGTTTTTTTCCAGTACTATTGAAATTTTCAAATCAGATGTTGGTTTAAATTCAATATTGTGTCTGTTAACAACAATTGTTTTACGTCCCGTTTTTAGTTTGCTATAGTGTTCGGTTAATACTGCTCTTATAGTTTGGAGAATCGCAATTACTATTTTCAAATGTTTGATCACTGTATCTTGACACATTTCTCTGTTTTGTCAGAGGCATTTACAAGATTTATTTAACTCTTGTACGTATATTGTACCTTTTGCTATTATTTCATCCCAAGTGACCATAAACAAAATGATGCTTTTTTTTTAATTCCCAAAGAGATCAATTGTCTAGATGGGTTGTTCGAAAAGTTTGTGTACTCAGGCGGGTAGAGTTCTATTTTTCCGCCTTAGGCGGGTATACGCTTCTACTATTGATCTTTCTATCAAGTTTGCTATTCTTGATTTAAATTTTCTATTATGCACAATCCAATATTTGATTTCTTTATACTTTGGAGAGAAAGTTTAGAAATGGAACATATTTGTTCAAATATTTTAGTTTCTCCGACCCATATTAAACTGAGTTTAGGCCGTCTGCTCTACTCTGATATCTTTTCTTGATTACCCTTTTATGCATTGCATATAGCTTCAAACCCAGATTTATGGCTACTAAAATTAAAATAGCTAGCAATAGTATTCCTTTATCTTCTAGATTTCCCCAATGATCTATTATTTTTACACTGCTGTACGACATTAGCCGTTGATGATCTATTTTTGATTCTTGAGAACCGATCTTATTAAATTATTAAAAAAATTCGTTTTTTTTTGCTTGTTGGTAGTTTAGACCTGTTTTTAATTATTAGGAAAAAAAAATTTGTTATACTCTTGCAGAGGGTATTATAAAATTGGTCAGATGTTTGTAACGCACAGAAGGAGACGTTTCCGACCCCATAAAGTATATATATTCTTGATCAGCATGAGAAGCTGAATAGATATAGCCATGTCCGTCTGTCCGTCCGTCCGTCGGTGCGTATGCGTTTTACTCAGCCATCTTAAAAGCTATTGGGATGACATTTTTTTGGGGGCTTTTTATCACCCGGGTAAGATAAAGTATGAAAATCTTCCCTGAAATATGATAGTATTTGATATAAAACATCAGATCTCAAAATTTAAATCTGATCGGATAAATAGAACACAAGTTACAGTCAATACAAATCGGCTCATCAAATCAAAAGAGCACATGCACGCACACACAGACGCAACGCTACATGAACTGCATGTGTATGCATGCCGTGCTTTGCTTAGGGGATGATGGAAGAAGAAGAAAAATTCTAGTAAAAAGAGAAATAATTTGAATGTTTTGTTTGTGTGTTGATGAATTGAGTTGCAGGAAAAGAAATTTCAAAGTGTAAAAAAATTATTGCAAAGGACTGCAAGGCTATATAAACTTCGGCATTGCCGAAGTTGGCTTCTTTGATATTTTTTTAATGTGTGGATTCAAATTTTTTTTATTATTATTATCTTTGAAAAGAGAAAAATTATCTCAACTGTGTCTTGCACAGTAAGCCAGAGCCGTGGAAAAATAAATTTTGTTAGAGTATGTGGTTGGCTCACAATTCAAGTATACATTTCATTTATTATTTTTGCTTTAAAAAAAAAATTCTCCAACCACATTGTTAGTAACAGCCTATCAAAAAAGTTAGTAGTTCGCAAGTTGAACTTTCGTGCTTCAACTTGCTTATAGGGCGTATATTTAAAGTTATTAGAAAGGGCAAGTTAAGGGTTGCGCATTTCTGCGGCCACCTTGCGTTTCTCCGCTCATTAGCGAAGATCAGTTTTACGTTGATTAACACGCTCTATGCAGCGTTGTCCGTCTCTGTTTCATATGTATGTATATATGGGTGTTATTTTCTTCTTTATTCCTGTATTTCGTGTCCTTTCCATTGTTGTTATTGCGCTGCTGGTATAGAGAAATTCGAATGGACATCTGAACTGGCCAAATCAATTGGAGGGGGCGGAGACGGTACTGGCGGGGTATTATTATTTGGCGAATCCCAAACATTAACATATAAATTGTGCTTTCCACGTACCATCGGTGGTGGTGGCATTCCTGGACATTTCTTTTTATGGCTAGATACGGTCGATCTTGTCCTCGAGGCTAAGTTACGTGGCTGGGATGCAATTGAAGCTCATGTTGTCTTTTTGCGTGCTGACGTGACTGCTTGAATTTTTGTTTCATCCACAGATTCATTTGTATTGTGTTCTATTTTAGTAGACGAGTGGCTATCGTCATATTGATTTGACTTATTTGTGGTTGTATCACTTTTTAACAAGTCTTCGAATACTCACCACGTTTGGCATTGCTGTAGGCACCAGTGTTTAAATTTTTTTTGAATTTTTATTTTTTAGTTAGAAGGTTAGTTGCGTCCTTTCATTTTTTTGTATGTCCTTTACGACCCTGTCACGGTCGCCAAGTTATGACCGGGTTCCACTTTGATTAAATAATTAAACGACGATCACGTCAGTGTCGTTTTATAATAGACTTGAGATTGATTTTTATTCAGAAATTATTCTTTTGCTTAACCCAAATTTACATATATATTCTTATGCTGCGACTTATGCGACAGTATACATCCTCTCAAGTATCCATGTCCGTCCGTCTGCAATTCCTGAGTTCTTTAGCAAAGTCTGCTGGTGATAGAACTTGGTAGTTCTTGAAATAGCTATACAGACAACCTGCTCACCTTTTTGTGTTGCCTTTGAAATAATCTTCTTTTGGAAGTTTGACTTCGAGCCGGCTAAACTGCAAGGTTTGATTTAAATAATTTTATTTGATAAATTTGTCTAGACTTCGACCTTATCGACATAAGGCGAGCAGGTTGTCTGTATAGCTATTTCAAGAACCACCGTTCTATAATAATTGATATTGATAATTTCATAATATTTTTTGAAGAGCCTGTATCTATAACGCATTTTAAAGATGGTTTATAGCAAGTGTAAAACAACATGTGTAATTCGGCGGGCCTTCCGTTTTTGGTATTTCAACCCTAAAAGTATTTGGGAATTCCAATGACATGAAGCGAGAAAAGAATGGCAGAGCTTGCAACTGCAGATTCCACCTTCTTTATGTGTATACCCTTGGGCGCCATCAGAATTAGTGTAAAGGGCTTAGCCTTAACCAACTAGCCGTCGTGCCCAAATATTTAGTTATAGTATATTGTACTATATGCAAAAAAGATGGTTTACAGCAAGTGTAAAAACAACATGTGTAATACGGCGGGCCTTCCGTTTTTGGTATTTGTCTAGATTTCGACCTTATTGAAGTTAATCAAAACTGAGTTTTAGCTGGACTTCAGGTCAATAAATCTTACTTACTAATTTATTTGTAAGATTTGAAATCATAGGCAGCACAAAAGGTGAGCAGGTTGTCTGTATAGCTGTTTGAAGAACCACCGTTCTATCATAGTTGATATTGATAATTGATAATTTGATAATATTTTTTGAAGAGCCTGTATCTATAACGCATTTTAAAGAGATGTTATTGATTTTTAGTTGGACATAGGGGTTTGATTGGACGTACTCGGTTGATCTGTTTGATCCATATCTTCTGTCTGCTCCGAGGCTGATTGATAAAAATTTTCGGACCATTCCATTCTACTCTGACTACTGGTACTTTCTCTTTGCCTTTGAGTAGGTTGATTTACCACAGGGTTTTGATTCTGAGGTTGATTCTGAATTTGATGATTAAGGGGATTTTCTTGTCTGCCCTCATTAAGATTTTGTTGAAAATCTTCTCGAAGCTTTTAGTTATTTTGGGGATTGAAATGATTTGAAATGATTTTGCTAATAACATATTTGGTTGTGTTATTCATGTCGAAATAACCTGGTACTTTAATTAAAAACCAAGAGTTTCAACTCAATTATCCATGAGTGTTTATCCGCGTCAATGCGGCCGCTTCAATTGTCAAAAGTCCACTAAATTTAATAGAATTGCAACAGAGAGAAATAATCGAAAGAGAGTAAAGTCACTCTCCTTTCTAGACGTCGATTGCTGCTTAGCATCTTGGTGCTGGTTTCTACATCCCTTTTTTTCTCACGAGCTTGAGCTTCAATCACTCGGTGGATTTTGTGTCATCCTCTTCAGGTGTTTGCTGCCTGGGTTGTATTACAGGATCGAAGGTTCGAATTTCGGCAGGAACTGAGATTGATTCCTTGTTGGAGTCATCCAAGAATTCACTCTCACAAGGAACAATTTTAATGTGGTTTACTTGTACTATATTCCCTTCACTTTTCAAAACTTCATATTCGGTAGTGTCAAAGTTCGGTTTATGTTTAAGTTTATGAGGAAAAACTACATTCTTGAGAACAACCCTGTCTCCTACATTGATGTCTACTTCCTTAGCTCCTCTTCTTTTATCAGCAATTTCCTTTCGCTCTTGTTTATTGATATGGTCATTATCCCTTTCTGTTGACTCTGTAAACTCTCCCACCAGATCTTGTATCCCTGGAATCTAATGACTCGATTGAACATAAGCTCTGTTGGAGCCGTGCCTGTGGTCCTGTAAAGAGTTACATTATACATCAAAGTGAAAGCTTGGATTTCATACTTAAGATTCTTCTTGTTTTGGTGACCTATCATCTAACGCTTGACTAGAGCCCTATTCATATAGGATGTTTAGTTGTGTATAAAGCTAAGCTACCTTCTTAAATTAATTATTATCTGTCTTTTAGCTTAAGCTTTTTCATCGACTGCTGTCTTAGTTGACGTAAACAAATAAATAAATGTTACACTATTTTTTTCATAGTGTATAACGGCGTGACACGCTTTGAGATATTTTCTATCTTATTATATGTCGTATGCTCAAATTTTTTGAAGTTTGTATCGACAAATCCGAGTCGATTTCAGGCAGCGGATCCTCTACGAGATCGTTGCGGCAGTATTCAGGACTATGAGCTACATACTCTCACGTTTGAGGTTAACTGCGCGCCGTTCCTGGCGATCTGAGTCCTGCTACAATTGGCACGAAATGTCGAATCGATGAATCCTCGGGCGAGGGTAATCCTTCGGAACTACATGTATGTTGATGATGTCCTAGCCGGCGCTCATACTGAAGACAGCGCCCGTCTCGCCATACAAGAGCTTCAAACAGCCCTTCAATATGCGGGTCTCTCGCTTCGGAAGTGGACTTCCAATAAGAAGGAAGTACTTCAGGCTATCCCAAGAGAGGACCTACTGCGAGAGGACTTTCTCGAGTTGGAAGACGCGAGAAGTGCGAAAACCTTGGGAATTTGCTGGCAAGCCACCGAGGACGTCGTTTTCTTCAACGTAGCGAGGTTTGGAAAATTGAAATAATTTTTCATTTGGTTGCTGCAATTCCCAACTACTTCTAGCGTTTAAGACATGGTATGGCTATTGCAATTCCGGAGTTCTTTAGCAAAGTCTGCTGATGATAGAACTTGGTAGTTCTTGAAAAAGCTATACAGACAACCTGCTCACCTTTTTGTGTTGCCTTTGAAATAATTTTCCTTTGGAAGATTTACCTCGAGCCGGCTAAACTGCAAGGTTTGATATAAATTTTATAGAAATCGGATAATTTAAATATATAGCTGTCACACTTAAAAACCAACGATAAAATATCATGCTACATATGCCGGATTACTTCAGCCTAAACTCGAGGTCTGTTTTTTCGCCAACATCAGACTTTTTGTATGAAACCCTTTTTCTTTTCAACGGCTATAGGAAAACAACTTGGAGGGGTATACAAACTTCGACGCAGACGATGTTTACCACGGCCCTCTGGTTTAGTGAAGTTTTTGAAATATTTAAAATTTATAAATATTTTATTGTGAGAATAATAAATGTAAAATTACGATTACTCGTCACTCATCGGGGTAAAACGCCCACAGTAGCAGAAGTTATTAATATTTGCTGGACACGCATTCTGATTACAACTTTGAACTTTAAACTAAGGGCACTAATTTTTAGGACAGTAATCAAGTTTAATTTGAGTTTTGTATGCTGTTCATGGGTATAAAACGTTATCTAACCTGTGTCAATTGCTATCATATATCATTTGATATCATATACCTTGCACTATATTCTAATTGAATCCAAACGGAGAATTTTTTTGTCTCTCTTAATTTTATAATTCGAATTTTTCGATCAAATGCCTTACTTAAATGAATAAACAGGAATCTTGAAATTTACACTGAAATCATTAAACATAATTTTCTTATTGGAAATAAATAAAAAAATCTTTTTTAAATTATTTTAACAATTATTATTCTCACAAAAAATAGTTGTAAATTAAAAATATTGAAAATATTACCCTAAAAAATGGTATTTTGAGTTATATAACATTCGTAGAATGTTTTAACCCTTTATATGGAACCTTGTCGGATTTTGATGTGGTTTATTTCATTAGATAGAAAAATAAAAATAAAAAATACAATTTTTTTTATTTTTTTAAATTTTAATTTTTTAGACATTAATTTAAGGAAAAAAGGATTGTGAAAATAATTGAAGTATTTCGTAGTGTATTGTAAGAAGTAAACCTAAATATTTTTCGAAGTTAGTTTAATAATATTATTAATTAGTTATATAACACATTTAAGTAAATAAGTGGAGTTTTTTTAATGTAAATGAAAATTTTTGAAACAATTATTTCTTTTGTTAAAGCAGAGTGCCACGTCACATTTTTCGCACATTGTCTGTGAAAAACCAGTGCAGCTTGGATATTTGCATCTGGTTCGGATGTCAGTCCACGTTGGCCAATGCCCAACCTGATCTTGACGCACCATTTTATTTGGTACATGTTGAGTTGGCCCTCTCAGCTTTTTTTCTGCATTTCATTTTCAACAGAATAACTTCGCTTTCCAGTTTTAGATTTTGTGTCTACTTTTCTCAAAACTTCAGCGATGTGTAGCCGAAACTCTGATGAGCTTAAAAGTCGAGGCAATTTCTTTTTGCACTCTTTTATACAACAAGCGTTGCTGACTGTCAAGTCCAGCAGGTGATAAAAAAAACCCGAACTTGCCAACGTCTGCTTCTTATCCAAATTTTATACCTTCCAATTATGTTATCTATGAGATCAACGCCACCCATCTAGCTATTATATTGTGCTATTGCAAATGGACGGTCGATATGAATATAATCCTTTTAGACTTTTTTGTAACGTAACCCATGAAGTTAGCGAAATGTCCACTCCACCGTAGTCGGCCACAAATTCCACTGATGTACCTCGTGATTTTTTTTTAAGTTTATCTGGTCAATGGATTTATGGTTTGGAATTCGGGGTTTTCTTATTTTTCCCAAAGCTAGAATTCCTCCTTCCGCCAGGTACTTCAATAAGGGTAAGGAGTTAAAATAATTATGAAAGTATAATCGATAATTCCGATGCCTGGGCATATCTCTAGCCAATCTGACGACACAGTTTGATGCCGCACCCAAATCTGGCTCGTTAGGCCGTACTTTATTTTCATTTCCACTATCTATTTCGAATTTATAGCAGAAGCCTAAGTTACCGCTAAGTATAATAATCGTATAGCCCCATTTATGGGGCTTGTTGGGATTGTACCTTTTCATGTGGTTGTTAGCCTTTGTTAAACATATTTGTTCATCAACACACAAAAATTGCTCCATAGGAACTTTTTTAAAATTTTTGTTTAGTTCATCTATTATTGGCCTGATTTTGAATAGCCGATAGTGACAAGAGTGTATTCCTGGTACTCCAATTATTGTTGACCAATATTGAGTAATTCTTGAGTAAGGTAAAATTGGCATGTGCGCTAGGGTCTTTTTGGCGAATATAAAGATTTGTTTCGATTGTAATTTCATCAAACAGATTTTTTGGAAAAAGATACCAAAAAAATTGTATTGGCTCTGATAGTTCCATTAGTTCCGGAGGCAACATAGTACTCCCGAGAAACTGCAGTTGATTTTCGTTCAAAATTAAACTGCGTTGTCTCCATAGCAAGTTTCTTTTCAGATCAGGGTTATTACTGGTAACATTTGGCTCAGAATCATCCATGAGATTTGAGTTTGAAACGTCTAAGGCATTACTCGGTGGATTTTGGTCATCGATGTCATCTTCATCCGTACTACTGATTTCTCATTTGGATAAAAATCGCTTTCCTCATCAGCAGAAAAATCAAGTTCATCGTCGCTATCTAAACTGTTTAAATAATTTTCAACCTGTGAAGGTGTCAAACCATTTCCTGACATATTTCCTGTGTAAGATACTATTTGTATATATACTATTTGTATATATGTAGTCTCATACAACACATACAACAAACCCAAGACAAGATCTATGACACATAAAAACATATAACCATATGTATGAACACATAACAACATATAATATAAACACAAACACTCTATGTTGCATATATACAACAAAATAAATTCTGCACAATATAACTTCGAATAGTTGTTTGATGTATATGTGCAACATACCATCTACTGATTGCCGTCATGCAGCGTCATACGATGGGCGAATTCGACGAGCAGGCGCGTAAAGTGGGTACTATAACGGAGGAGACCGGGGTAACGCATGAGCTGCCACATGAGCGAAGTATTCCATATTGATCGAGAAACTGAGACTGTATTTCCGCAGCGTATTCCCAATTCTTCGAGATCCGAATCGAGACCCGCTCAGCAGATACCAATTCGTCATTTCTGAGTTGAACATGGACGGTTTCGAAGTTCTTGGGTTAGCGAAGTGCAGGATGTGTGCGGTGACTCGCAGAGACTTACCATAGTCCGTGACCCGCTTGTTAAGAGCAGTCGTGCAGAGTGCTCGTTGCTCGTTGCTCCTCACTAATGAGAAGCCGAAGCCAGCCCGGCCCATGTCACCAGAGACTGCTGGCAGCGGAGACGCCACGGCTTGCAAGCTTGTCCTCGGTACGCACGTGTGACCTACGCACTGATAAATATGTAGATACGCGGCTGACAACGATGGTGGACCAACTGAAGGGGAGCTTATTAAGCCAAGCCAACACATTGATAGAGTTCAAAACTGGGAAGCTGAAAGTTGGATCGGAAGTTCGGGAGCGATCGACGTCCAGAGATCGGGTAACAAAACCGCTACTGTAGTATATTTATACACAAAGAGCTCAACTTGTAACCAAGGACCGTAAATAAAGATTTTTTTTTTTAATAAAAAAATCATTTACTTATAGAGGACTTAGAAAAGAATAGATTACACCAATAAATTTAATTCGATAACATCTATGCATTTTTGGAAAAATTATTTTAAATTCAATTTTTTTCAAAAAAGATGATTAATTTTGAGTAATTTAATAAGAATTATCCATAAAAATCTTTTTTGATCAAAAAAATCAAAATCAAAAATAATGATTAAAAATGATTTCTATTTTTTTCGCTCAAAATAAAACTCACTTTTGAAAAATGGCTTCTATGTTAAATATTTTCAAAATATTTTTGCACATCCTTAAAAAGGAGTTCAAGGACTACCCCTCCATAATTTTTTTTTTTTTTTGTATTAATATTAATAAAAATTTTATCATTGTTTTCAAAGCTGATGACTTTTATTTTTTTCGCTCAAAATATAACTCACATTTGAAAAACGGCTTCTGTGTTAAATATTTTCAAAATATTTGTATATTTTGGTTGTTTGAAATTTTACATATTTTTGGCAATAACTTAGCAAGCCCGTCCACTGTGCGACGGCGCATAGCTTTAACACGCGTCGAGATTGCATTGGTCTGACGCCGCTAAGGTAAGCAACTGTACTATTTATTGCCCAGCTTTATAGCGATACCCCTTAGTAGCGTATAATAAAATTGGGTATCTTCAATCTGACCATCTGTATTGCTCTGTTATACTTTCTATTTTCATAAAAATGTTAATAATCTTTTAAAAACTCACAATATTATTTAAAAAAGATCCGGCTTTCCACCGAATTCCATGACAATCATACAGAAAATAGCAGGGCATTCGGCGCCACTACCTTATTGGAAATGTCTTAGGCCGCGAATGTTACTGAATCATTGTTTTCAATGATAAATTTTCTGTTGTAATAGGACAAGAGGAAGTGAAGAATGCCTGCACCGACCTAGTTACCACCGCGAAAGTACCGCTGGCTGTATTGGACTCCGACGGTTTTAAGACTCTAACAGCTCAAATATTTTTTTAGCGGACGTTGACGATACTATGCGCAGTACGTTCAAGTGGCGCCTACGACACCAGGACAAAGCCTGTTACGCGCGAACCCAAGCAGATGACTGCCCACCTCCCACCTGACCGACCGAGGGGTGCAGCCGTATAACGCACGGCACGAATCGCGTGGACAAATACACAATAGAAAAAACAGACAAACAAATAACTAAATAATACTATAGCTATCTATTAACTAAATGGGATAGGATAGAAGTTTTAATCATTGTTCGGAAACCAACTGCCTAGTTAGACTGTTTAAAGGCGATACCGCCTATTTGATTTATTGTTCAATATAGTTGCAATTTGTGTAATTCTTACAACCAGTCAACTCCAAGATTTTCTAACAACTAAGCTTTTCCCCGATATCGATTGCATATCGATACCAGCGAACTCGATAACAATTTCATGGTAATATGACACTGCAATTCGATAATTATCTTACTGCACTAACAAAATGGAATACAAGTCAAATTTCTTATATGCTAACAATAATAATGCATTTCGTTCAGAAACATACCGGCGCCCCCTGAACTATTAGTTCAGCACATAGGGAGGGCAGCTAATTTGGTGAGAGGGCGTTTGTAAGATCCATGGGCAGTAGTTACAGTAACTACCCGAATTAATCCATCGTCTCCAGGATGGACCGCAGAGACTCGTCCCAATATCCATTTAGTGGGTGGAAGATGTGGCTCCTTGAGCACCACAAGAGTTCCAATACAAAGGTTATTCTCTTTCCATGACCATTTGGTTCGGTCTTGCAATGATGTGAGATATTCCATATACCAGCGCTTCCAGAACCCCTGTACCATAGCTTGAAGTTGATTCCATCTCTCCACACGGTTGAATGTCATGTCCAAATGACAGGGCTCAGGTAGCGCAGTGTAAGGTGACCCAACAAGAAAATGAGCAGGTGTGAGAGGGTCCAGAGAGCTGTCACCGTTTGCGCACAGTGGTCTTGAGTTTAATACAGATTCTATTTGCGCTAACACAGTAGACAACTCCTCAAAGGTCAGTGCGTTAGCGCCGATAACCCGACGGAGATGTAGTTTCACGGATCGCACTCCAGATTCCCATATGCCGCCAAAGTGTGGTGCAGACGGCGGTATGAAATGCCATGTGAGGCCTTCACCCGCGGCAAAACTAGCAAGTTCCTTATCCTTCATGTGATCGATGGCCAAACGTCTCATCTCGTCTAGCGCACGTCTACTTCCGTGAAAGGTGGTACCATTGTCCGAGTAGAGATCAGTGGGTCTCGTTCGGCGAGAAATAAATCGTTTAAATGCTGCAATGAAAGCGTTGGTGGTTAAGTCACTTACGACCTCCAAATGTATTGCCTTTGTTGCGAGACAGACAAATATGGCAAACCAAGCCTTTCCAATACGAGGTGTTCGACCCTTATTCTCCTTGATTGCGATTGGACCAGCATAGTCTAGGCCAGTATGCTGGAAACACGGAGTTGCTTGAACTCTAGGTAGAGGCAAGTTACCCATTAGCTGAGTATGAGTTGCTCGTCGTTGCAAGAAGCAGGGCTTGCATTGAAAAACCACTCGGCGCACTAGATTACGTGCACCTAAAATCCAATATTGTTGCCGAAGAATAGTAAATGTAGCATCGACTCCAGTATGAAAATGTGTTTGATGAATGTGTCGAATTAATAACAAGCTGATCGGTGACTCCTTGGGCAGTAGAATGGGATGCTTTACATTGTAATGTAGGGATGATCGTTCGATTCGCCCTCCGACTCGTACAATTCCTCTCTCGTCAAGAAATGGGCTGTACCGGATCAATCGAGATTTAATTGATAATGGCTCTTGTTTGTTAAGCTTTTCATAGTCCTTGGAAAAGCTCTTGCGTTGTACGTGTTGCAGAAGTAGGCATCGTGCGGATTGTAACTCAATAGATGTAAGGAATGTTTTATCGGAGAGTGTGCCTTTGCACCTAAGTCGCTCAATGAATCGGTGACAGTAGCTAGTTACCCGTAAGAGATGGCTCCAGGACGATAACTTGTTGATTAATAACTCGTGAATGCTCTCCTCCAGCATCCCATGAAGCACAGTAATTGGCGGGCGTCGTTCCTCAGTCGCCGTGTCAGTAAAGCTTTGGCCTTGTGGTTCAGATAGTGGCCATTCCGATTGTGGTTTAGTAATCCATGAGGGTCCATTCCACCATAACTCATGATTCAACAACTGAGATGGACTTAGACCTCGTGATGAGCAGTCAGCAGGATTCTCTTCAGAGCGAACATGGTTCCAGCAGCTACGTGGGTAGTCCTCCAGAATTTCAGCAACTCTATGACAAACATAGGTATTCCAACGACGGGGTGGCGATGATAACCAGTGCAAGACTATCTCCGAGTCAGTCCAGCAATATGAGCTAGAAATGGGTATAGTTAGAGATTCTGTTACAAGTTTAAGTAATCGGCTAAGTAGAAGTGCGGCGTTGAGTTCAAGACGGGGAATAGAAATAGGCTTAAGCGGGGCTACTCGGGTCTTAGCAGCCACCAACCGACTCCGGTAACCATTCGTTGTAAGAACGCGACTATAAATAACAGCGCCATAGGCTTGAGTGGATGCATCCGCGAACCCACAAAGTTCAATGTGCGGCGACGAAGCGGCTATGTATCGTGAAATTCGGCAGTGAGATAGTAGGGGTAATTCCTTTACGATTGCTTGCCATCGCCTTCGAAGAGTTTCCGGTATTGGGTCATCCCAGCTAATAGCGCTGAACCAGCATTCTTGGAATATTAGCTTTAACAACACAGTGGTAGGCGCAACAAAGCCCAGTGGGTCGAAGAGTTTTGACAGATCCGATAATAGCGCCCGTTTGCTAGGGGCATGTTTGTTTGCAATCATCGGTGTATTAACCAATAACTCATCTCGACCAGGATTCCAAGGAATGCCCAATATTTTAACGTTGTCCTCGATCGACGCATGTCCATGTAAACAATCTGCCTTTGGTATCGACTTCAAGAAACTCCAGCTGTTCGAACTCCATTTTCTCAACTTGAAGTTTCCTTCATCTAATAAAGAAATCAGTTGATCTTTTAATTTCATAAGTTCGCCAACTGAATCGCATCCAGTTGGAATGTCATCCACGTACGCATCGCGCGCTAGGACTCGCGCGGCTAGTGGATATTTCGCTTCATAGTCTATTGCCAATTGTTTCAAAACCCGTACAGCCAAGAAGGGTGATGGCGCCAATCCGTAGGTGACAGTACGCAATCGATAATGCTGAATAGGGTCCATTGTGGAACTGCGCCAGATGATCCGTTGATAGTTTGTATGATGGGGAACAACCTCTATTTTGCGGAACATCTTTTCTATATCCGAACAACAAACATAACGATGTTGTCTGAATCGAAGGCAGACACCAAATAGATCTCGTTGAATGGGAGGCCCAATGTGAAGACGCTCATTGAGTGACACTCCGCTACTATCTTTTCCAGATCCATCAAACACCACTCGGCATTTGGTAGTGGTGCTTTCCGGTTTCAAGACGGCGTGATGCGGCAGATAGAAACAACCGTCGGGCTGCTCGTCGATCTGCTGTGTGTTGAGTAATTCCATATGACCGCTCTTCAGATACTCGTCCATGAAAGCGATATACTCTCTCTTGAGACTTGGGTTGCGACTAAACTTGCGTTCTAGTGACTGCAATCGGCTAACAGCTTGTGGAAGGGTTTCGCCAATTGGTGGCATCGGGGCTTTGAAGGGGTATTCTACTACATACGTGCCAGTTTGGGAACGGGTGTGAGTGGTGATAAAGTGTTGCTCAGTCGGATCAAATATCTCCAATTTCGATGTTTTCGATGGAATGCTATCCATCTCCATGAACGATCGCACCTCCGAATCGAGGTCCAGGTGAACATGATGAGTGATTGCCAGTGGATGAGTTTCCCCGAATGTACTATACGGACCTGCAAGAGTCCAACCAAAAATTGTATTTAGCGCGATAGGAACGTTGTTACCAAATGATCTTTGCTCTCCAGTACAGAATTTCCAGAGCTGATCTGATCCAAAAATGACATCTACCGCACCAACTGTGCCGAAAGATGGATCAGCTAAGGGTAACTTCAAAATTTCCTTCCATTGCATTGAGCTCATGTCCACGTTTTGAGCTGGGAGAGCTGATGTGAGGGTGCTGAGGATGTACGTCTCGACCTCAATGTTGTGATCCGAATTGCGAGAGCAGATTTGAAACTTTACGAGTCCTCTGGTGACGCCGGCTCTGTTAGCCGCGAGACCACGAACTGGAACCTTTGCATGTGTACGTCGCATGCCAATCCGCTGGACAAATGATTCCGTTGCCAATGAGACTGTAGACCCAGTGTCAAGTAGAGCTCGGCAAGTGAAGGTCTTGCCCCGAGCGTCTTTCACTGATGTAAGAATGGTGGGCAAAAGCGTTTGCGAAACTGCATGCGGAATATTCTCCAGGGTGTGACGAGAAACTCTCTCTCTGTGCTTTGGAACTGCTATTTGATGACTTCTTGTAGTTTGAACATGATGACTAATAATAGCCGGGGATTCATCGTTAGATTCTGGGCTCTCAGGCTGATGAACTCGCACCGCGCTATCTCTGAATTCACGGCCAGTCGTCTGCTGCGCTGCATGAATCAGGGTGTGATGCTTTCTTTGACATACTCGACATGTATTCTTTGAAGGACAGGTTGCAATCCTATGGTTTGAGCTTAAACAGTTGAAGCACAAGTTGGCACTCCTCACGTGTGCGTGTCGTGCAACTACATCAAGTGCTCTGAATTGTTCACATCTTGATAGCGGATGAGCGTGCTGGCACAGGGTGCATGGCTCGATCAATGGCTGGGTTTCCGTGTTGACGTGATGAGTGGTAGCTATTCGTCGGCTGTGATTCGGTCGTGAAAATTGGCTCGATTCCAACGTATCACCGCGGGAGAGCAGAAATTTGATAAAACTGTCGATCGTTACAGTGTAATCCTCAGATTCACTGCGCTCTGCCCATGCTTGCCGAGTGTTGTTGTCCACCTTTGCCAATAGCACATGAATCAACCAGGGATCTCGATTCTCACACTCTAATGCTCTTAGTCCGCGAATTACTTCATCGGCTCCGTCAGCCAGCTTGCGAATCGCGACAGAGTTGAGTACAGATGCCGTTGGGAGATTTAGAAAACTGTCAATGAAAGAACGAATGATTACATGTCTCTTATTGTAACGTTGGACCAGCCTATCCCAAGCCTCACTATAGTTATCGTTAGTCACGGCAATGTGTTTAATTAACGAAAACGCTTCGCCAGACAAATAAGATTTCAGATGGTGAAACTTCTGACAGCTGGTGAGATGCGGATCGCCGCCGATAGAACCAAGAAACATATCCGAAAAATGTTGCCAGTCCTCATAAGTGCCAGAGAATGTTGGTAGTTTGATCCGTTCATAGTGCAAGTTCACGTGGTTTTGTGATACGTGACCTTCACGTGCCTCTGTTGCAGAAAAGCGGTTGTTGAGCGATCGAGCGGATTGCAATTGCAGCTCCTCCCGCGCAACACTCAACATCGAGTAAGTTGCGTAGTGCTTTTCCTCATATGGATCAATGTCCACGTCCGGATCTTCCCAGTCCGAAGTGTCTTCATAGGTGTGCAACTCCTCGGTGAGTTGTAGAAAACGTATGTAGTTTTCTTGCAGTTGTTGCAATCGTGTGTCATAAGTTGCCACTGCGTGCGTTTTCTCGATGAATATATTTGCATTGTGGTAAGCCCGCGTGATTTGGCTTTTGCAGTAACCACGTTGTTGCATAACTGTCTGCATCGTGAATGAGGTTAGAAACGGTCTCTTCCAACTAAAGTACCGTCTAACTTTACACAACTTGCAAAATATTGAAATAAATCAGCAGCTAGGATCCGGCTCGAAGGACCAAAATTTTATATGTTCGGAAACCAACTGCCTAGTTAGACTGTTTAAAGGCGATACCGCCTATTTGATTTATTGTTCAATATAGTTGCAATTTGTGTAATTCTTACAACCAGTCAACTCCAAGATTTTCTAACAACTAAGCTTTTCCCCGATATCGATTGCATATCGATACCAGCGAACTCGATAACAATTTCATGGTAATATGACACTGCAATTCGATAATTATCTTACTGCACTAACAAAATGGAATACAAGTCAAATTTCTTATATGCTAACAATAATAATGCATTTCGTTCAGAAACAATCATGTTAATAGAATACTCTGAAGGGGAATAGAAGGTGGCAGGGAATAGAAGGTTGCAATCAGAGCAGAGGACCCTAAAAGGTTCATGCAGGGCATAGTTAGAAGAACAACGACAAAAGGATAAAGGTATGAAAGGATGTCTACTCCGTCTACATGGTACCGACAGATTTACCTGAGCTAATAACTCAGGCGAGTCGATATCACCAATTAGGAGCTTGTGCTTAAAAATAACACCAAGCATAACTCTACGGTTAGTTGTTAGTTTAGTTGTATAGGGGTCATCAAATTCTTTTGACCATCTTTTAATGAAAACCAGGACACTCATGGCCTTTGCGACCGTGCTGGAAATATGGGTGTTAAAATTTAACTTATGGTCCATAAGTACGCCCAAATCATTCATATTAATTAGACGTTCTAAAGGACTATTGTTTAGAAAATAAGTGAAAAGTTGAGGAGAGTTACGAAAAAAAGTCATTACCTTACATTTGGTAGTGTTGAAAGTTTTTAAGATCAGCTTGTAGCCGACTAAATGAATCTGTACCTTTATAAATAAGACAAAGCTTGACATCGTCAGCATACATAAGCACACGCGAATGAACAATGACTGATGGAAGATCGTTAATGAACAGTGTGAAAAGCAGAGAGCCAAGATGACTACCTTGAGGTACACCAGAAGACACAGGAATGGAATCGGAAAAAGAAGACTTAAAAAGTATCTTCTGTTTCCTATTTGTTAAATATTTTCGAACCCAAGAAAGGAAAAGGGGTGGAAACCCAATGTCGGTAAGCTTAGAAAGTAATAGGGTATGATTAACGGAATCAAAGGCTTTGCTGAAGTCAGTGTATATGACATCAGTTTGTTTACCATTTTTGAACCCCTTGATAATTATTGATGTAAATTCTAAAAGGTTAGTGGTTGTAGATTTACGTTTCACAAACCCATGTTGGGATGGCGAAATAATAGAGCTGCAAAAATGTTGCAATTAAGAAGTTACCTCTATAGTTAGAGGCTTCGGACATTTTGCCATTTTTATGCAGAGGAATGATATACGACTCCTTCCAAATAGATGGAAAAGAGGAAGATTCGACAGACAATAGAAACAATTTTAAAATGGGTTTACATAATGCGTTTGCACAGAACCTGAGTACACATCCAGGAAGACCATCTGGCCCCGGAGAATAAACAGGTTTAACTAATTTAAGTTCGCTAAGAATGGAACTTTCATCAATCACTGGATTGAAAATGCAATTAGCCTTTTTTAAGTGATAAGGATACGGACTTGCTCGATATTCCGTTGAGGAATAAGTTGTGTTGAAAAAACTCGCAAACATATCGGCAATTGCCTGATCAGTGCTCGCTTTTTTATTTTGAAAAGGCAAAAAAGATGGGTTCACAGAGGTCTTAAGTTTAGAATTAATGAAATTATAAAATTGTTTAGGGCCAGAAGAAAACTGAAGTTTACACCGCTGAAGATAATTCTCATAGCATTGTGTATTAAGCATCATGAATTTTGAACGAGCGACTGTATACAGGGCGTAATCTGATTAACGACGTGTTTTTTTAAAATTCTTATAAAATCAAGTCTTCACATTTTTCAAATTGGATAACTCTCGAGAGAACCAGGGAGGTTTGTTAAGCCGCTCCTGCCTACCAAGAGGTCCCCAAATATCAAATAGTGAATTCACAGTATCATAAAAGATTCGAACAGCTGAGTTCATATTGAACAGATAAGACCAATCGGTAGTAATAATGTTTTCATTAAGGCTGGTCTTACGAAAGCACCTAGTTAGAGGTAACTCATTTGAACCAAGTAATGGTGATAGTGAGGGTAGATCAATTTTTAAATTTTATGTAGGATGAAATATACAATACAAAAATAAGATCCAACGATTTTCCATTAGAATTTAAGACAGGATTGACTTGGGATAAAGATAAGCCTAGAAGGCCATCAATAAAGTCATGTGACAAAGACGGCAGCAACATGGTAGATTCATCTGTTAGTGACCATGCTAAAGCGGGTAAATTAAAATCACCTACAACTATGAGCATGTCTTGACTGGAAACTAAAGAGGAGACAAACTGAATTGCCTCTAAATGATTTGAATATACCACCATGTCTGAAAATGGTGGAATATAGGAACAAGTAATGAAAGCATTAAAAGATTTAAAATTTACTTTAACACCGACAAACTCAATCTCCTGGGTACTAGAAAATTGAATCATTTCAGATGATAAAGCAGCATCAACAGCTATCAGAGCGCCACCACCTATGCGAGAAATCCGGTGACGTCTGAATATAGAAAAAATTGTGGAAAAAACCGATGCATCAGCAATATCAGGTTTTAGCCACGTCTCTGTAAAAGCTAGAATGTTATGCTCAAAAGAAAGACTATCTACATAGAGATTAGGAAGTTTAGATTTCAGTCCTCTAACGTTCTGGTAACCCAGGTTAAGAACCGAAGCTAGTTTTTTGACATACCGGCAGATGCTGATGTGGCAGGAATAGTATTAGTTGTTGTTGTTGGCAAGCGAATCGGTTGCCGATTTTTCTTTTTTACAGTATATTTCTTAACTATTATATGTTTCGGCCAAAAATCTTCTCAACATATAGTGTCGAAGATATTGGCAGAAACACTAATTTTAAAGGACGAAATGTCCCGAGAATAAGAAAATTTAAACTTCTCCACCGCAATATTCGAGACGTTAACTTTCTTCCGAATATAGGCTATTACATCATCAGATGTGACAACAGGGTCTAGCCTAGAAACAAATATATGTTTCTTTGGTGGTATGCCAACGAGAGGCCGCGGTCCCGAAGCGTCAGCCGTAGCAGTAACGTTGGAAAAGTCACCCACTGCAGCAGTCAACTTGTTTACGGGGCCCTCGATACTTTTAGAACTATCGGCAATTTCCATTGGAATGGGTAATTGCCCGGACACATCGGACACTACAATAGGCATCGATTTTAAGAGATCATTCCCAGGTGATAACGGTAATTCCTTACTAATATCATTCACAACCGGGCTCTTAAACGATATCAACTGCTGTACATTAGGAGTGGACGGTGCATGAGACCGGTCGGGGACGATAAGAGACGCTGGCGGATCTACAGATACTGAAACACCCCAAAAACTGGTTCTTTTACGTTTCGGAGACTCATTCATAAGCGATAAACTCCTGAACTGAGTCTCCACCGCAGTAAACTCTGCTTGGAGTTTATTAAAACATGCCCTTAAAGTGTCAAAACTATCTCTAGTCCGCCTCATGAAAGAGCGCATCTCATTCTCGACCTCCCGGCAAGCATCACATCCATATTTTAAGCCACCACCTTTAGCAATAGACTCCTTGATTCTGCCTGTGTAACCTGCATACTTAACGTGAACCGCATTGTCACACAGCCAACAAAGAATATAATCATGGGAGTCAACCGCATTAGTCGCAACTATGCAATTATTTTTTGAGTAGACAACCATTTTATTAAAAAGTTTAATTTAATTAAAAAAGGAAATACAAAAAAATAAAAATTCTAAAGGTTAAAAATCTGTGTATAAGAATATACTGACCAGTTCTGACACAAGGGTTAATGTGCAGAGTAAGCCTTCACAACTAAAGAAAAGAAATTACCAAAATACACAAAAACAAAAACACGTATCACAGAGTCGCGGGTAGGCAAAAGACGAGAGCGCAAATCAAACAAGAATAGGAAAGAGCGGGAGAGCGCGTCAAATTGAACACATGCAATAACAATTTGTACGCAAGAGCGCGATAGTTAGTTACAACGGTAAAGACACAAAAGCAAAAGAGAGAAACAACAACACCGCTAATGCAAGTAATTGTTGTAAGTTTTAATTTATGTTATTGAGACAGAAAGCACAAAAATGACTAAAAGAAATCGCGAAATGAAAATACAATTCGAATGTTAAAATTATAGTTAAACCGATAATGATTTTAAAAGTTAAAGAAAAGTTATTAATCACGAGAAACAAATAAAATTTGTCGTCCGTCCTCTGCAACGAGTGAAAGTATAGTATTTCAAGGATTAAACATGCCATCTGTTAGTTCAAGGAGTGCTATGAGATTAGTTGAAGAGAAATATAGCCAAATTAATAGCAAAATGGTCTGTTTATGCCCAAACGGGCAACACAAAGGTTAAAGGAGGCGGAAGCTTTCACCTCGCGTCGCTCTCCCGATGATGCCCATCGTTCTCCCCACAAAAGAACTCCCCACACTTCGCTCCAAGCGGGGCTTGGTGCCCTGCTCTTAAGTAAGCTAGTTTTTAGTTGAATTATATACCTGTGACTGAATATACATACAAGTGAATCGAAAATTTCTCTGCGTGTCATCATTTACTTGAAAAAAAGGAAAAAGGGAAAATTCATTTAGCTGCCCCAAACCAGAAGGAAGTTCGACCCCCCTACAGAAACATTGGTCCTTCGAGCCGGATACCAAGATCCTCTCGAACCATTAGCATCGGTGGAATTTCATACATCTTTCAAGCTAAGTAATTTTTTCCAAATTATAGGTATATGAGTACATGTACATGCCTCCAGCATCCGTACCCATACTCACATACATATAATTGTTGCCCTTGATTTTCGTAATCAAAGTAAAATTACTTTCGCGCAAATTTTTCCTCCTCAAAGGAGAGAAAATTTTGGTCCCCAAATTTTTCATACATATATATGTGTCCAGTACATAAGGCGCCATATTGGTTCGCCCACTTCAAGTTTTTTTCTCGCACTTTGGCATATATAGGCCAAGTATATAAGGCGCCATATTTTATTTGCCTATTTCCAATATATATTTTTTCGCAATTTCCAAAAAAAAATATTAGCACATATGTATGTATGCAGTGAAACAAATCTACGAATTTCAAAGTGATCTCTTACATACAAAATATATATATGCAAGCAGAGTGTGTGAATGTGACAAAAAATTACAAATTTATCCAGTGCTACATTAAATCCAAAAATAAAGGTTTTGTGCAAATACAGTCCACTCCTGGGAAAAGTGTGCGCAAGTGAAAGGTGGTTCCAACGAAGAGAAGAAAATTTTCAATACAATTAATAAAGATTTTTTAAACAAAAAAAAGAAAGTGAACCACCCTCTCACATATAAAAGCCACACTTAGACATTTCTATAAAGTTGGGCATATCGGTTAGACACAGCAAAAGAATATATATATAAAAAAAAAAAAAAAAACCAAAAAATTATTAATTTGTATAAAGAAATCCGATCCATTCACAACTCTGCATATCGCCATTCCATATTTTCATATTTTAAAAAAAAAAAAAATTTTTAAATACATATATATATACTCCAACATTTTACATATCCATACACGTAGATATATATACATACATATTTTTCCATACATAAAATTTTACATATACATATTCATATCCATATACATATACATATTTTTTCCATACATAAAATTTTACATATATATTCATATCCATATATGTATATTTTATGTATGGAAATAAATATGTATATGTATACATATTTATTTCCATACATAAAATTTTACATATTGATACTCATATACATATACATACATATATTCCACAAAAATTTCTAATCTTTTCGCACACAAATATATTTTTCCATCACCGCGAACAAAGTCTCGCTACCCCTTGCAGCCTATATACATACATACATACGTGCATACATAAGTCCCGCTTAACTGCAGTCTACCAGCACAGCTGCAAGCTCATGTGCCAAAGAGCGGCACAAAGCAAACGACCAAAAGTAGCTGTGCTGTATACCCTAGGTTGGCAGGCACTTTGTGGGGTATATATGTTGAAGGGTCACGTTGAGGAAAAAACGAATAATATTTAACTATTAAAAATTTGTGTTCCGCGCTTTTGTTAATCTGATTCCAAATCGTTTCCAAGTCGTATCTTGGGTTTTTTAATATTGAATTCCACGCGTTTCAAGTCGTATCTTTGGTTCTATTTCAATTCCAAAGTGTTTCCACCCGTTCCAAGTCGCATCTTTGGAGTTAAATTTCAATTCCAAAGTATTCCCACGCGTTCCAAGTCGTATCTTTGGAGTTAGATTCCAGTTCCAAAGTGTTTCCACGCGTTTCAAGTCGTATCTTTGGTTCTATTTTAATTCCAAAGTGTTTTCACCCGTTCCAAGTCGTATCTTTGTAGTTATATTTCCATTCCAAAGTGTTTCCACTCGTTTTAAATCATATCTTTGGTCATACATTTGAATTCCAAGCTGTTCCAAGTGTCGCAAGTCGTCTCATCGGGTTTTATATCTCAGGCGTTCCAAAACGTTACAAGCCGTACCTATGGTTTTTTGGCAGTGTTCCAAGTCATTCCAAACGTACCAGCTCGTTTTCTGGATTTTTAATCTATTTCAAGGCGTTTCAAAGCCGTTCTTTGAGTGGTTTGGTAGTGTTCCAGTTTTTCCCAAACGTTCCAGTTGGTCTTTTTGGCTAATTTTCAAGACGTGCCAAACCAGCTCACCAGTTTATAACCGCCATTCTCTGGGGTTATGAGCACGAACCCGTCAAAAGACGAGAAAGCAGCTGAGAACACCGCAGCCACGAGCAAATCCTCAATTGCTGCTCCAGGTCCGCACCAGAGGAGTACCAGCCCTACTACTCCTCCTTCCCGAACATTTCAGACCCTCTCTAGTCCATTAGCTCTCACGTCCGCACCATCGAGGACGACCTTTCAGCAAGCCACGTCAGAGCCACGACGAGCAAGCCAAAAAGAGGTCAAATCATTGGTACCACTTCCACAGATTTTGGTAACCGCCCCAAGAGTCACTCGGTCCGAAACCAAAAGGGTTTTAGCTGCTTCCACCATGGCTTTGAAGAAGTTTGGCTCCATTTGCGATAAACTAATTCAGTTTGAAGTCGACACCCACGTCACTTCACTGTTCGAGGTCAGCGTATTTACGCTCCAAGTCCGTAGTGATCGAGTTCAAGCGTTGTGGGAGAAGGTCGAGCAGGAATATGCGAAATGCGAGGCACTCACAGATGGTAAAGACGATAACTCTGAAGATTTAGCCATCCAAGCTAAATATGACAAATGCTATCAAGTTTACGAGCAATGCACGGCTCGATTAAACGAGCTTATCCCTGAAGCGTCTGCTCCTACACAGAAGTCTTTACGGGAGATTACTTAAAATGGCCCACGTTCCGTGACTTGTTTACAGCCATCTACATAAGCGATTCGCGAATTTACCCCGTTGAAAAGCTGTACCATCTCCATCTCGAAAACGAGGGGTGAAGCCAACCTCATTGTAGCAAAATTCCCGCTTACAAATGATGGTTTTGAAACGGCATGGAATGCACTCAAACAGCGTTTCGAAAATAAGCGACTTATCGTGAACAGCCAATTCCGAGCACTTCTTGACCTGCCTCAAATTTCCCATGAGTCCGGAAAAGCATTACAGGCTCATCAGAATGCTCTGCAGGCATCCATTCGCGCTTTTGAGCACTGTGGCCTGCCAGTAACCACTTGGGGAGGCATGTTCGTATTTTTCTGTTCCATCAAATTGCCAAAGAATACCCTTTCATTATGGGAACAATCTCTGGGAGACAACACTGCCATTCCAGAGCGGCAAATGATGGACGATTTCCTCACTGAGCGGTTTCGTACGCTCGAAGCAGTGGAAAATACAACTGCAATGGCTATTTCGGTTCCCACACCGAAAGCTCCACGAAATCCGCTTCCAGCCACCCGAAAGGCCAATACATTTGAAGCCAAGGTGACCACCAAACCAAAGTCCTGTGATCTCTGTATGAAGGAGAATCACCCGGTGCGTCGATGTCCCCGCTTCCTTCAGATGTCGGTGCCAGAGAGGGTGGCATACATAAAGAAAAAGTCCCTTTGTCTGAACTGTTTCGCAAGAGGACATCAAGTAAAAGATTTTCCGAGTCAGCTCAATTGCTTCACGTGCAAGGGGCGTCACAATATGCTCTTGCATAAGGACGCCCGACCGGGGAATAATCCAACGCCGGTCCCAGGTCAGCCCAGTTCGCACAATATTGTCCGGACTTACTTTACCTCTGAGGCAAGGTCCTCACGAGATAAGTTGCTAGGTACAGCCATCGTGGACTTTTGGCACAAGGGCACTACTTATGCTTCACGGGCGCTATTAGACCCGGCTTCGGAAGCCAATTTCATATCCGAAAGAATGTTCCGGCTTATGAAGTTACCATTCCACACTGTCAGGGCCGAAGTGACAGGCATTAACGGAAAGGTCAATAGAACCTTGAAGGTCTGTCACATAAGCATTCGGTCATCGCATGGACCTCCAGTCCAGATAGAGATAGAAGCTTTTGTCTTGTCCCAAGTTGCTGATGATTTGCCGTCATATACGATAGCCGAAGCCACACTGGAAGGAATGCCCAATATTCCTCTAGCCGACCTCTCCTTCAGATTAAAGGCAAAGATCGATCTACTTCTTGGCATTGATGTCATACCAGCGGGGTCATTTCAGGCGCGTTGCAAGGGGTCCCCGTTAGTTCATGTGCCGCGTTCACCGCGAGTGTCGCTGTTAGCAGAGAGGAGGGACTTGAAACTCTTCTCAGAAGGTTTTGGGAGGTGGAGGATCTACCGGGCAAACCGGTAGAAGATTCTGATTCTGTTTGCGAGGTCAATTTCCAGAAGACCACAAGAAGAGATGTTTCGGGGAGATATACGGTCTCACTTCCGTTTCGAGATCCAACCAACATCAACCTTGGTCATTCCAGACCAGGGCCATTGGCTCAGTTCCTAAAAAACGAAAGCCGGCTTCTTAAAAATATTCCTGCAAAAACTGTGTATGACGCCGTCATCCAAGAATATTTGGACTTGGGCCACATGCGTCAGGTTCCATTTGACGGCACTAATAACAATTTTTATTTGCCACACCATGCGGTTTTCAAGCCCGACAGCACCACAACAAAGGTACGGGTAGTCTTTAACGCCTCTAGCAAGTCCACCAACGGAGTAAGTCTCAACGACATACTTTACCCTGGTCCGGTACGTCAGTCCGATCTCACTACTCAGATTCTCAAGTGGCGTTTTTTCCGAGTAGTTTTCAATGCCGACATCACAAAAATGTACAGCCAAATTATGGTCGATCCAATCCATACGCCATTTCAGAGGATCCTGTTCCGAAATAAAGAGGGGCAACTTGGTGATTACGATCTGAATACCGTCACGTTTGGCATTAACTGTGCTCCGTTCTTAGCCATCCGAGTACTTCAGCAACTCGCAAGTGATGTACAATCCAAATTTCCTTTGGCTAGCGATATTATCAAGTCCTATATGTATGTCGATGATGTCCTGGCAGGGGCTCATAATGAAGCAACGGCAATCGCAATGGTCAATGAACTTCAAGACGCTCTTGGTTCAGCTAGCTTTCCTTTGCGCAAGTGGACATCGAATGTGAAGAGCGTGCTCAGTTGTATTCCAAAGAGTCATTTACTGAATGCTGATTTCCTCGATATCGAAGAGGCTAGCACAGCGAAAACACTGGGAATCCGATGGAAAGCGACTACGGATGAGTTTTATTTCGTCATCTCACCCCAAGATGTCAAGTCAGCTTATACTAAGCAAGAAGTCCTCGGGCAGATCGCCAAGTTATTCGATCCCGCTGGCTGGCTGGCACCCTTTGTGATTCAAGCCAAGGTGTTTATGCAAGAGCTCTGGGTACAAGAGCTAGGGTGGGATGAACAATTGCCCAGTGAACTCCATCACAGGTGGCAGGATTTTACAAAGAGCTACTCCTTCCTTGACCAGATCCGAATTCCACGATGGGTTCTTCATGACCCAAATTCCGACATCCAATTCCATTGTTTTTGCGATGCGTCACAGCGGGCTTATGGTGCCGCAATTTACGTGCGCGTTAACAATGACCAAGGCATATCATGCTGCCTTCTTGCAGCGAAATCTAGAGTCGCCCCGGTTAAAACGGTTTCATTGCCCCGCCTTGAGTTATGCGGAGCCACACTTTTAGCGGAACTGGCAGCTGCAGTTCTTCCGCAACTTCCAGTTGATAATGCGGAGGCTTTTTATTGGTCAGATTCCACCGTCGTACTGTCGTGGTTAAATAAGCCACCCTGCACATGGACAACGTTGGACAACAAATGACGCCCCATGGAATCACGTTCGTTCAGAGGACAACCCAGCAGATCTCCCTAGCCGCGGCCTGAGTGCGCAGGAACTGGTACACAAGGATTTGTGGTGGCACGGCCCACCATGGCTACGGGAACCACAAGAGTCCTGGCAGCGAGCGACACCACTCCCACTAGACACTACCTTGGAGAAGCGGGTAGTGAAGGTCCACGTCGCGATCGCTAAGCCAGCCAACGAGATACTATCTCGTTTTTCCAATCTGGCACGTGCCTTACGAGTGATAGCATATGTGATCCGTTTCGGCAGAAGGTGTCGTAAACTTCCAAACGATTACTCCGGGGAGGTGACCTCTAGCGAGATCAAACAAGTACTCCAGGCGTTAATCCGAGTCACTCAGCGTGATTACTTTCCGACGGAACATCGGTGTCTACAGCAGAAGAAATCTCTGCCCACGTCTAGCACCATTCTCAATTTGAATCCTTTCATTGACGCATCAGGTGTGATCCGAGCATGTGGGCGCGTGCAACAAGCAGCGGCCCTTAGTTACGATGAGCGTAACCCCATTCTGTTGCCAGTAGTAAGTCCATTGTCCCGGCTGTTGGTGCTTTTCACGCATCAGATCTCTCTCCATGGGGGCAGCCAACTGGTAGTCCGTCTCATCCGACAGAGATACTGGATTCCAAGACTGCGGAATCTAGTAAAATCGGTGGTCAATTCATGCAAAGTCTGTGTGATTTATAAAAGAAGGCTGCAATCACAGCTAATGGGCACCCTTCCGGCCCAGCGAACTACTTTCGCACGTCCTTTCACGACCACCGGGATAGATTTCGCAGGTCCTTTCGACATCAAGAGTTTCACCGGCCGCGCTTGCCGCATATCAAAAGGATATGTGTGTGTCTTTGTTTGCTTTTCCACCAAAGCCATTCACCTTGAGGCAACTTCGGATTTGAGTACCGAAGCATTTCTGGCAGCATTCGCTCGCTTTGTATCGAGGCGAGGGTGTCCCCAGCAAGTGCAGTCCGACAACGGAAAAAACTTCGTAGGTGCATTCAGAGTGCTTGAAAAAGATTTCCTAAGTGCTACCCAGCAGAAAATATTATCCCACTACAGCCATCAAAATCTGTCCTGGCATTTCATCCCTCCCGGGGCACCACACATGGGAGGGTTGTGGGAGGCTGGAGTTAAGAGTTTTAAAACTCTGTTCTACAAGGCCACCTCCAACCAAAAGTATACTTTTGATGAGTTCTCTAAGCTGCTGGCTAGGGTAGAGGCTTGTTTCTCGCGGCCGATTTCTCCTATGTCTGAAGACCCCACCGACTCTTTAGCTTTGACCCCAGGCCATTTCCTAGTGGGCGGTCCATTGCTATCCGTTACGGAACCTGAAATCAAAGATCAGGTACCGTCTATCATTAACCGGTGGCAGCGTCTGAAGGCCGTGAGTCAGCATTTCTGCACCCGATGGAAAGACGAGTATCTAAAGGAGCTACATAAGCGCAATAAGTGGCGATTCCCTTCTAAAAATCTTGAAGTGGTCGATCTAGTGATACTCAAAGACGACAATCTTCCATTTAATGAATGGCGTCTCGGGCGAATCCACCAAACACACCCTGGCAGTGACGGAAATGTCCGCGTCGTCGAACTGCTTACCGCTCGCGGTATTGTGAAGCGTCCCGTCGCAAAGCTGATCTTTCTTCCTCCAGAAGAAAGAATTCAAACCCATTACGTAAAACTACAGTAGCGTCCGGCACTTGGACCTTCCTCCCATTTAAGAAGGGCCGAGCTGCCAGTAGTAATATGTGTATTCTATCGTCCTACATTAATCCGCTTTCTTCATTATTAGTCCCGGCAGCTTCCTGATATCCATCAACCTAGATCCCGTTTCCATGGCTCCGAGATCGCGTTCAGTACAGGCATCGAAAGAGGAGCGCAGATGTTCGCGAGGAACTGAGTCCTTCCGTTGCCGAGTCTGTCGCGGAATCCATCCTCTGAAGCGATGCCGTCGCTTCCTGCGGCTGAACGTGGAGAAGAGGATGAGGGCAGTGCTTGCGAATAAGTACTGCGCCAATTGCCTGGCCCACCAACATTCCGGAGGAAGCTGCTTAAGCGGTGATAAGTGCCGAATATGTGAGGAGGATCACCACACGCTGCTCCACTTCCACGAACAGCCACGTCGACGCACTCCAAGCTCCGTCGTACGCCGAGGCACCCCCGAGTCCTCCAGACGAAGGGTCGCGCCAACGCCAGCCTCCGATCCGAAACTGACCCTGACCACACTGCTGCAACACCGCAATCCGCATCTAATGGCCACGGCGATGGTGCGTCTTGAGACGGGGGAAAAACCTTCGACGTGAAGGCCCTCGTGGATCCTTGTTCGGCGGTATCGTCCATGGCGACGTCACTGGCCACGGACTTTAAATTGACAGCCGTCAATATAGGGGCAGAGAAAGCGGTGGCAGCAGTGATCCGGTCCCCAAGGATGGCGATTGGAGGCGATCCTAAAGGTGGTCGATGGCTTGTGCTGCCGCACTCCAAGCGCTCCGGTGGACCCGCAGATCTCCAAAAAGTTCGAGGGCAACGTCCTGGCGGATGATACCTTCTGCCGACCGTCGTCAGTGTCTTTGGTCCTGGGCGCGGATGTGATGACGGAGGTCATGTTAGAGGGGAGTCTACCCGGGGTTGGCGGGCGGCCAATTGCGATGCGCACAGTCTTTGGCTGGACCCTGTCCGGAGCGTGCCCTTAGACTGCCTGGGTCTTGCACTCCTGAAAGGGGGGGAGCATGTTTATGCCCAAACGGGCAACACAAGGGTTAAAGGAGGCGGAAGCTTTCACCTCGCGCCGCTCTCCCGATGATGCCCATCGCTCTCCCCACAAAAGAACTCCCCACACTTCGCTCCAAGCGGGGCTTGGTGCCCTGCTCTTAAGTAAGCCAGTTTTTACTTGAATTATATACCTGTGACTGAATATACATACATGTGAGTCGAAAATTTCTCTGCGTGTCATCATTTACTTGAAAAAAAAGGAAAAACCAAACCAAACCAGAAGGAAGTTCGACCCCCCTACAGAAACATGGTTGAAACCTTAAAGAACAGAATCCTCTGCCTCAAAGTGGATACGGCCACACGGTGCAACCGCAGAGTGTTCGGTGTAAATGTTCAGTACATTGATGAAGGCTTAGTGCGCATTAAGACATTAGGATTAATCAAGTTGAAAGTATCGCATACATCCCAAAATATATGTGCTGAGATCAAGTCTATATTGACTGACTTTAGCATATCCAGAAAGTGTGTGTATACCATAAGCTTTAAAGGACACAAGCATATAGGTAAGATTGATTATAATTAAGTTATAATTAAAAATTTATGACGTTTTTTTTGTTCTGAGTCTAAGTATTTAATAACGGATGAGTCATTGCCACAACCAATTTTAGATGTCGCGACTCGGTAGAATTCCACCTATAGTATGTTCAGTCAGCTTAAAAACTTTGAGGACTTTTGTGAAAGGCGCCTCAAATGTTCAATGCAACGACTGAGTGGGATGACTTAAAAAGACTCGTTACTACCCTGGAACCGGCATAAACAGCTACAAAGCACCAAACTATTTATGGGTGACTTTTAAAACTGTGGTTGGAGTTCAAACTTACTATTGCAGCAGTAAACACGGCTGGAAGTAAAGCTTTGAGCGAGTGCATCGCTGAAAGGGAAGTTGGACTCTTAGGGACTGACTATGTGATTTGCAGCATATACTTGGATCCACGGACAAGACGGGTATTGCTGCAAAACCCTATAAATGTTATGCTGGCTAAAAACAAGCTTAAGCAGCTTTTTCTGCAAATATTTAATTTGAAAGAACCTGTAAGTTTTTCCGTCATTAAAATATATAAACCGAATACTAATAATTTTATTTATATTTCAGATCATTGCAACAGAAGTGCCTTACTCAAGCACCTCCGCGGCATCCACATCCTTTGAGGCAGACATCGCATTAACGCAAAGTTCAAACACCTGCTTTCTGTTGAACGATTTTTTGCAAACCATTGAGGTAGCTTCGGAAGACGAAACTGACAATGGTGAGTGATCGGATCTGCTAAAGAAGGGGTATGCGGAAATTGAAGCCTATAGCCCGAATCCAATTTCCTTGTCCTCCAATATAATGGAGTTTTGGGAGGAAAAGCGCTACGCATACCCAACTCTTTATCAGCTGGCCAAAGGGGTGCACTCGGTTCACGCAACACAAGTGAGTGTCGAATGTGCGTTTTCAGCCCTTAAAAAGATGTTGACGTATCAACGATGTAACCTCGCCGAGAAGTCACTGGAACAACTGCTTTTTGTCAAATTAAACAAAAAACATTTAGTTACTGAATACTTAATTGAAAAAAAAAAAAATTTATAAAGGGGTAGTCCTTGAACTCCTTTTTAAGGATGTGCAAAAATATTTTGAAAATAAATCAAACCTTGCAGTTTAGCCGGCTCGAGGTCAATCTTCCAAAAGAAGATTATTTCAAAGGCAACACAAAAAGGTGAGCAGGTTGTCTGTGTAGCTATTTCATCAGCAGACTTTGCTAAAGAACTCCGGAATTGCAATAGCCATACCATGTCTTCAACACTAGAATTGGTTAGGAATTGTAACAACCAAATGAAGCGAAAAAAGTTGGTAAAGCCTACAAAACCGAAGACCACCTTTTTGTGCGTACCCTTAGGAGCTATGAAAAATAAGTGTAAGAGCTTCGCCTTACCAAACTAATATCACGACCTGTTATTTCATATGCGGTACACTGTACAATTTCCAACTAATTCTAGCGTTGAAGACATGGTATGGCTATTGCAATTCCGGAGTTCTTTAGCAAAGTCTGCTGATGATAGAACTTGGTAGTTCTTGAAATAGCTACACAGACAACCTGCTCACCTTTTTGTGTTGCCTTTGAAATAATCTTCTTTTGGAAGATTGACCTCGAGCCGGCTAAACTGCAAGGTTTGATTTACATTTCAAATAGGTCGTAATCTAACCAGATAACACCAACGGAAGGTACGCCGTTACTTTGGAATTTTTATTCCAAAAAAAACCCTTTTTCTATGTGATACAGTGTACCGCATATGAAATAACAGGTCGTGATATTAGTTTGGTAAGGCGAAGCTCTTACACTAATTTTTCATAGCGCCTAAGGGTATGCACAAAAAGATGGTCTTCGGTTTTGTAGGCTTTACCAACTTTTTTCGCTTCATTTGGTTGTTACAGTTCCCAACCAATTCTAGCGTTGAAGACATGGTATGGCTATTGCAATTCCGGAGTTCTTTAGCAAAGTCTGCTGATGATAGAACTTGGTAGTTCTTGAAATAGCTATACAGACAACCTGCTCACCTTTTTGTGTTGCCTTTGAAATAATCTTCTTCTGGAAGATTGACCTCGAGCCGGCTAAACTGCAAGGTTTGATTTAAATTTCAATAGGTCGTAATCTAACCAGATAACACCAACGAAAGGCACGCCGTTACTTTGGAATTTTTATTCCAAAAAAACCCTTTTTCTATGTGGTGCAATATACCGTATATGAAATAACAGGTCGTGATATTAGTTTGGTAAGGCGAAGCTCTTACACTAATTTTTCATAGCTCCTAAGGGTATGCACAAAAAGGTGGTCTTCGGTTTTGTAGGCTTTACCAACTTTTTTCGCTTCATTTGGTTGTTACAATTCCTTCTTTAGCAAAGTCTGCTGATGATAGAACTTGGTAGTTCTTGAAATAGCTATACAGACAACCTGCTCACCTTTTTGTGTTGCCTTTGAAATAATCTTCTTTTGGAAGATTGACCTCGAGCAGGCGAAACTGCAAGGTTTGATTTAAATTTTAATAGGTCGTAATCTAACCAGATAACACCAACGGAAGGCACGCCGTTACTTTGCAATTTTTATTCCAAAAAAACCCTTTTTCTATGTGGTACAATACCGTATATGAAATAACAGGTCGTGATATTAGTTTGGTAAGGCGAAGGTCTTACACTAATTTTTAATACAACTTTTCATTCAACTTTTTTCGCTTCATTTGGTTGTTACAATTCCCAACGAATTGTAGCGTTGAAGACATGGTATGTCTATTGCAATTCCGGAGTTCTTTAGCAAAGTCTGCTGATGATAGAACTTGGTAGTTCTTGAAATAGCTATACAGACAACCTGCTCACCTTTTTGTGTTGCCTTTGAAATAATCTTCTTCTGGAAGATTGACCTCGAGCCGGCTAAACTGCAAGGTTTGATTTAAATTTCAATAGGTCGTAATCTAACCAGATAACACCAACGAAAGGCACGCCGTTACTTTGGAATTTTTATTCCAAAAAAACCCTTTTTCTATGTGGTGCAATATACCGTATATGAAATAACAGGTCGTGATATTAGTTTGGTAAGGCGAAGCTCTTACACTAATTTTTCATAGCTCCTAAGGGTATGCACAAAAAGGTGGTCTTCGGTTTTGTAGGCTTTACCAACTTTTTTCGCTTCATTTGGTTGTTACAATTCCTTCTTTAGCAAAGTCTGCTGATGATAGAACTTGGTAGTTCTTGAAATAGCTATACAGACAACCTGCTCACCTTTTTGTGTTGCCTTTGAAATAATCTTCTTTTGGAAGATTGACCTCGAGCCGGCTAAACTGCAAGGTTTGATTTAAATTTTAATAGGTCGTAATCTAACCAGATAACACCAACAGAAGGCACGCCGTTACTTTGGAATTTTTCTTCCAAAAAAACCCTTTTTCTATGTGGTGCAATATACCGTATATCGGTTTTGTTACCCGATCTCTGGACGTCGATCGCTCCCGAACTTCCGATCCAACTTTCAGCTTCCCAGTTTTGAACAGACTCTAGCAATGTGTTGGCTTGGCTTATTAAGCGCCCCTACAGTTGGTCCACCATAGTTGCCAACCGCGTATCTACATATTTATCAGTGCGTACGGAGGACAAGCTTGCAAGCCGTGGCGTCTCCGCTGCCAGCAGTCTCTGGTGACATGGGCCGGGCTGGCTTCGGCTTCCTCTCATTAGTGAGGAGCAACGAGTACTCTGCACGACTGCTCTTAACAAGCGGTTCACGGACTATGGTAAGTCTCTGCGAGTCACCGCACACATCCTGCGCTTCGCTAACCCAAGAACTTCGAAACCGTCCAAGGTTCAACTCAGAAATGACGAATTGGTATCTGCTGAGCGGGTCTCGATTCGGATCTCGAAGAATTGGGAATACGCTGCGGAAATACAGTCGTCGTACAGAACTCGTTTCTCGATCAATATGGAATACTTCGCTCATGTGGCAGCTCATGCGTTACCCCGTTCTCCTCCGTTATAGTACCCACTTTACGCGCCTGCTCGTCGAATTCGCCCATCGTATCACGCTGCATGACGGCAATCAGTAGATGGTGCGGTATCTGCTGAGCCAGTTCTGGATTCCACAAATTAAATTCCATTCATTTTAGTCCTTCACACCTTCTTTCCAGAGCGTTCGCCGAACCGTGGTCATGAGAGGTATGGCCTTCACGGGGTAAGTTCCCCCCGGAGTCGGGTGTGCGAGGAGTCCATGCATTCTGGCAGTGCTAGCGGTTCCTAAAATTCAGCAGCAATTTGTCCAACCTGGTTCTAGCCGATCCAAATTTTTATCGCCCTTTGGTGCCGGTTGTGCTCGGGGCGGACCTCTATCCTGAGGTAATCCAACAGGACTGTGTGCCTGGTGACAATTGCAATTCCGGTATGTTCTCGCCACCGGGTGAACAGCAGTGAGCGGCAAAGAGCAGTGAGGAGCGAGGAGGGTTTTTGATCGTGACTTGTCTTTTGATGGGCATAGCGGGTTTTTTTCTAAGCGAAAAGAGAAAACATCAATTCCTTTGGGAAGCCCCTACATCCACAAAGCGTCCTGTCATCATATTGAGCGGCTTGTGGTCAACGTCTGTGCCGCATCGGCCAGCAGCATAATAACTGACTGTGGAATTTGGCAGTAGGCATAAAATGCATTATAGTTTAATGAAAATTGCTGGAAATAACGAAACTAATCCAGGTGTCAGCCACAAAAATGGGAATCCCCCCAAGAACCAAACCGCGGCCGGGGCACAGATTCTGGAGGCCCCTACATTCATTCGTACAAACCAGAATCAAGCACGAAGCAACTTAGCACCAGCAGCAGTGGCCGTAGCAAAGGATAAGCCAAAAAGAGGCCGAGAATTAAGCTGACGAAACAAAAGCGGCGTCAAAAAAGTCAAGAAGCGTCCAGACATGTCTAAAATACCAAATACGCACTTGTCGACGCACCATGCGTTCTAGAGTAAATACTGGCATGAAGGATGAATTAGCCCGATTGAAGCCTTCTTCTGGATGGCGTAAAAACCCATCTTCAAAGCAGCTCTCGGGCCAATAAGCCGATTTATTGACGTTTGCGTCCATTGTAACACGCCCTTGAGCTGGAGGACGTCCTAAGTGCAGCCACCAAATTAACGGAGGAAGCTCTGCTCCTCGGGATTTGCTTTCTTGAGCTTTTCGACCCAGCAGAAAACGACCCCTGAGGCCTAGTCTAATCATAAAAATTCTATTTCCGGCAACATCATAAATAGGCAAAATAACAAGGCCCCGACATTACCAGTTGGTCCACAATCGGATAAATTTTCAATGCTTGCATGGGAGTTGGCACATTCTCAGTCAGTTGAACAATGCAGAATCTGGCCCCTCGGCAGGTGAACTATTCGACAGACTAATGAAGAAAAGGTAATGGAGGACTATTTGAGGATCACGGTACTGCTTTACAGATCCCATGGCGAAATGCCTGGATATATTGTAAAGAGATATGTATCTTAAAGCTCCATCCTTGGCCCTCTGTAGAAGGCTATGTATGATGGCATCCTGCGCCTCGTTCTGCTGTCTTAGTAGTGGTGCAAAGTTATTAGGAACAGGCCGAGGAAGTAACCGCGAAATGTATTGGATGAAGCGCTACGCCAAGATCGAGTTAGCGTTGAGTTCTGCGTTTGAGCTGACGCATGCTTCAGTGAATATCTTAATAGATTTGGTCAACATGCAAACGTGGAGTGCACTTAGTACAGAAACGACCTGGTAGAAAGTCCTTAGCATGCTCTATTCGAATGCCCGATGTTTGTTGCAGAAAGACAGCCAGCCTGCCATCTGCACCTATACACCTACGTACGTTTTAAAGGCGGGCTTGAGACCTTTCAAAAGCTTTTTTCTATGCTTTTTTTTTTTCAATAAACCAATTGAATAAAAAAAATTAGGACCATTTCAATTTATTTCTTAACAAATAAAACAATACTTTAGAATTATAGTAGAAACCGGTTATAACGACGCTCAAGGACCGACGATTTTCGTCGTTATATCCAGAGACGTACTAACCGGAGGCCCTTTCATACAAGTTTGTATTGGGACCAACCAACCACTCATCGCACTTTTGTCGCAATAACCGGACGGACGTTATAAGCGGAGTCTTTATAACCGGATTCTACTGTGAATAGTTCTAAATTCCCTGTTTATACAGTAATCATTGTCCATTGTCTTTTTTGGCGCCCTGGCATCGCAATGAGATAGAAGACGTTGAATCAGAACAACGGTGAAGTTCAAAACATACGATGTAAGCTAGGATTCTTCACAATTTTAAGAAACATCTTAAAATACAACATCTTTGAATAATTGTTTATATTTAAATATTTAGGTTTGAGTACTACAAGTTTTAAATACAATTTAGGTATTTAAAATATTAAAAGTATTGTTGATAAGTTATAAGTTGTTTCACTCTATCGTGTTCTATTAATTGTGTTATGTGCTTCATAATCCATTACTTCCTCATAAATTAACTCTTTCCATTGTTCAACGGTATGCTCTCTCTCATCTACACTGTGATCATACGGCTCTGGAGCTGGCTGTAAAGATATCATAAAACAATAATTAAAGTTTATTATTATCTAATTTCTACAAAATTCGATTTTAATATACTTTTAAAAGGGTAAGATTAGAGGTAATAAAGGAAAATACGGACACGGGACAATTTTATCCCTTTTGAAAAGTCTCGAATTGTAAATGGAAAAACTTACATTGTGTACCTGAATCTAGCCAGACACCTATACAAAATTAATGGAATCATGTCGAAGTTTATGCTTTTGACTTCTTAACATGCTTCTTGATCTTTTTTTCAATGGAAAATCGATGTGTAGTCTATCTTTAATGGTCATTTAGTACATTTGGTGCATTAATAAATCTTAATTTTTTTTTTAAGTTTTTGTTTTTCGTTAAATTTAACATGACGTTTACTAGTTTAGTTTTCACTACTAGTTTAACTATTGGAAACAAGGGAAGTGCAGTTGGCTCCACGAATTCCAAATGTTGTGTATAAAAATAACTTTTTGCATAATTTTGCGGTTCAGACAAAAAAAAAGGTTCATTAAAGTGTTCTAGAAGTCTTCTAGAAGTGTTCTAGAACGCAACTTGGCATTGCGATGCCAGGTTAAGTTACGAAGAGCAAATATCAAGAATTTCTTTTTAATGGATATAAGTATAGTCTGGTGCGGCTCATCTTGAGGTGACCAAATGCAAGATCCATACTCTAAAATAGGACGGACAAGCGAAGTAAAAAGAACTTCAATTGTATAGGGGTCGTCAAATTCTTTCGACCATCTTTTAATGAAACCGAGAACACCCGTAGTCTTTGCGACCGTGCTGGAAATACATATATGAGTTAAAAGTTAATTTATGGTCCATGAGTAAGCGCAAATTATTCAAACTATTAACACGTTCTAAGGGACTATTGTTTAGAAAATAAGTGACCAGTTGAGGAGAGTTACGACGAAAAATCACTACCTCACATTTGTTAGTGTTAAGATTTAATAGACTAAACTGGAACCAGGATTGAACATTTTTAAGATCACCTTGCCGAATAAATGATTTTTTTTGTTTAAAACAAAAATTCAACAAATTGTTTTATAAATTTGTCTAGATTCGACATTATTGAAAATAATTTAAACTGGGTTTCAAACGGCTTCAGGTCAATAAATCTTACTAGTTTATTACATTTCAAATCATAGGTAGCACAAAAGGTGAGCATGGTGTCTGTATAGTTATTTCAAGAACCACCAAGTTCTATCATCAGCAGATTTCGCGTGAGAATCCACAGTTGTAATGGCCATACCATATCTTCAACGCTAAAAGTAGTTGGGAATTCAAACGACATGAAGCGAGAAAAGAACGGCAAAGCTTGAAACTGCAGACTCCACCTTTTTTATGTGCATACCCTTGGGCGCCATCAGAACTAGTGTAAACCGTCAAATCGTCAAACCGTTCAAATATTTTTGTTATAGTATATTGTACTACATGCAAAAACGAGGGTTTACATCAAGTGTGAAAATAACGGCGGGCCTTCCGTTTTTGGTATTTGTCTTGATTTCGACCTTATTGAAGTTAATCAAAACTGTGTTTTCACCTTTTGTGTTTTCACAATGAATAGAGGAAACCCCATTTTATTGAGCAAATTCATTAATTCGGCGGTCTATGCAATTGAACGACCAAAGCTTCTTAGATTTTTTCAAAATTTCACTTTCTTCCTCTAAGGAATATGTGTAACAACCCACTGCATATAATGTTATTCAATTTAATGGTGTTTAGATTATATAAAATAAGATAACATTAAGACAATTATAACATAGAACAAATGGAAATATATGTCAATATAAGTATGTAACCCGATTATTGATATCGATGGCTCATCAGTCATAAGTAGATCTGATATGGTCAGCAGACAACAATAAAGACCCAGTTAATTGAGCTGCTATGGTTAGTTATTATCAATAAAGACGTATTTTGCTGACCTAACACTATGTCGAACTATGCACTGGTGAGCTCTCTAGTTTTACTATAAAAGAAATGCATTATTCTTAGTAAGATCAGATACCAATTGTAGCTACATCGGGTGTGCATGGCTGTGTCTTTGGCCCCATCACTACCGTTGTAATCTCACTCCGAAGTCCACCCAATTTATGTGTTGGTTGTGACAACCTTTAGTCACTGGTTTATGTGCTAGTGCCTATTTACATATAAATAAATGAACATTTAATAACTTCAAGAAATACTAACGTCTTTCATTAAACATATAGTAAAACCAAAAATTTACTTTTATGAGACTAGCGTTTCTATTCATCAACACACAAACAAAACATTCAAATTATTACTATTTTTACTACAATTTTTTCATCTTCTTACACCATTCCCTAAGCAAAGCACGGCACGCATACACATGCAGTTCATGTAGCGTTGCGTCTGTGTGTGTATGCATGTGCTCTGTTGATTTAATGAAGACGTTGTAGGCAGCAAGCAGCGTTTGAGCCGATTTATATTGACTGTAACTTGTGTTCTATTTATCCGATCAGATTCAAATTTTGGGATCTAATGTTTTATATCCAATACTATCATATTGGTAAATTTCATGGGGATACTCCAATTTCGGCAAAAATGTTTCTTTTAGAACTATATGATATAGTAGTCCAATCCCGATGATTTTCATACTTTATCTTACCCGGGTAATAAGAAGCCCCCAAAAATTTCATTCCGATAGCTCTTAAGGGGGGTTTCTACCTTGTTGGGCCGTAAAGTCGCTTTTTAGTAAGAATTTTTTTTTGAAATTTGGCCCAGTAGTTGGAAAAACTTAGTTCTATGTAAAAATTTTTTTTTTTGGCGATCCGTGTTAAGGGGGAGGTGGGGTGAATTTTACAACGGCGACCCCATTTTGTTCTTATGGAAGTCCTACCGTTCGCAAATGAAGTCTGAATCCAAAAATGAAAATTTTTTCTTAATCTAGACACTTTTTCGCAGCGCTGGTAGTAGAATTGGGATAAAAGGATAAAAAATGAAAAAGTTATGAGTTTTTTTAAGAAAAAATTTAAATTTAGCCGTAGTTTTGAGATAAACGCGTTTGAAAATTTGTGGTGCGGCCCAGCGCGCTTGAGACCGCTCCACTTAACGACCAATAACTTTCGTAATTTTACAGATTTAAACTTAAAATTTTTACACAGTATTCTTGAAACATAGATCTATCCGAAAATGTAAAAAAAAAATATCAAATTTTTTTTGTAACACAAGGTAGAAACCCCCCTTAAGATGGCTGAGTGAAACGCATATGCACCGACGGACGGACTTAGCTTCTCATGCTGATCAAGAATATATACTTTATGGGGTCGGAAACTTCTCAGATCCCAAAATTTTAATCTCATCGGACAAATAAAACACATGTTACAGTCAATATAAATCGGCTCAATATTGCATGCTGCGTACTACGTCATCATCAAATCAACAGAAGCCATGATACACACACAGGCACGGCTACACTGTATGTGTGTGCACACAGGTGATACATCGGGAAGTGCGGACGCGTTTACTTGCCGTCGCTTTTGTTTTCCCAGTTTGAACGTTTTTATCCTGAAATAAGGAAACTTTTGGTATCGCCGGTCTCAAGTGCATGTGCCTACCCACGTATGCCCATTGGTCTGCCGTTCCGACGCTGCTGGCTGGGATTCCGATCTTCAGTTTTATTTTCCCCGGTCGCTGGGTCGGTGTTCCTGGGCCTGCCGGAGGGGAGCGGGGCGGCTTTTTTTTCCTTTCCTAACGAAACTAATCCAGGTGTCAGCCACAAAAATGGGAATCCTCCCAAGAACCAAACCGCGGCCGGGGCACAGATTCTGGAGGCCCCTACATTCATTCGTACAAACCAGAATCAAGCACGAAGCAACTTAGCACCAGTGGCCGTAGCAAAGGATAAGCCAAAAAGAGGCCGAGAATTAAGCTGACGAAACAAAAGCGGCGTCAAAAAGGTCAAGAAGCGTCCAGACATGTCTAAAATACCAAATACGCACTTGTCGACGCACCATGCATGTGTTCTAGAGTAAATTTTGGCATGAAGGATGAATTAGCCCGATTGAAGCCTTCTTCTGGATGGCGTAAAAACCCATCTTCAAAGCAGCTCTCGGGCCAATAAGCCAATTTATTGACGTTTGCGTTCATTGTAACACGCCCTTGCGCGGCATTGAGTCAGCCAACTACCGATACTTCGGCTATTATTGAATCGGGTAAGCGATCCGTCGCCCCACTAGAAGTCGCCCACTAGTATGAAAAGGTCAAAAGACCCAACGGCAAGCCTAGGACGGCAAGCTTATCACTGGAAATCAAGGATATACCGTTTTATTTGAAGCTGGAGGACGTCCTAAGTGCAGCCACCAAATTAAGGAAGCTCTGCTCCTCGGGATTTGCTTTCTTGAGCTTTTCGACCCAGCAGAAAACGACCCCTGAGGCCTGGTCTAATCATAAAAATTCTATTTCCGGCAACATCATAAATAGGCAAAATAACAAGGCCCCGACATTACCAGTTGGTCCACAATCGGATAAATTTTCAATGCTTGCATGGGAGTTGGCACATTCTCAGTCAGTTGAACAATGCAGAATCTGGCCCCTCGGCAGGTGAACTATTCGACAGACTAATGAAGAAAAGGTAATGGAGGACTATTTGAGGATCACGGTACTGCTTTACAGATCCCATGGCGAAATGCCTGGATATATTGTAAAGAGATATGTATCTTAAAGCTCCATCCTTGGCCCTCTGTAGAAGGCTATGTATGATGGCATCCTGCGCCTCGTTCTGCTGTCTTAGTAGTGGTGCAAAGTTATTAGGAACAGGCCGAGGAAGTAACCGCGAAATGTATTGGATGAAGCGCTACGCCAAGATCGAGTTAGCGCTGAGTTCTGCGTTTGAGCTGACGCATGCTTCAGTGAATATCTTAATAGATTTGGTCAACATGCAAACGTGGAGTGCACTTAGTACAGAAACGACCTGGTAGAAAGTCCTTAGCATGCTCTATTCGAATGCCCGATGTTTGTTGCAGAAAGACAGCCAGCCTGCCATCTGCACCTATACACCTACGTACGTTTTAAAGGCGGGCTTGAGACCTTTCAAAAGCTTTTTTCTATGCTTTTTTTTTCAATAAACCAATTGAATAAAAAAAATTAGGACCATTTCAATTTATTTCTTAACAAATAAAACAATACTTTAGAATTATAGTAGAAACCGGTTATAACGACGCTCAAGGACCGACGATTTTCGTCGTTATATCCAGAGACGTACTAACCGGAGGCCCTTTCATACAAGTTTGTATTGGGACCAACCAACCACTCATCGCACTTTTGTCGCAATAACCGGACGGACGTTATAAGCGGAGTCTTTATAACCGGATTCTACTGTGAATAGTTCTAAATTCCCTGTTTATACAGTAATCATTGTCCATTGTCTTTTTTGGCGCCCTGGCATCGCAATGAGATAGAAGACGTTGAATCAGAACAACGGTGAAGTTCAAAACATACGATGTAAGCTAGGATTCTTCACAATTTTAAGAAACATCTTAAAATACAACATCTTTGAATAATTGTTTATATTTAAATATTTAGGTTTGAGTACTACAAGTTTTAAATACAATTTAGGTATTTAAAATATTAAAAGTATTGTTGATAAGTTATAAGTTGTTTCACTCTATCGTGTTCTATTAATTGTGTTATGTGCTTCATAATCCATTACTTCCTCATAAATTAACTCTTTCCATTGTTCAACGGTATGCTCTCTCTCATCTACACTGTGATCATACGGCTCTGGAGCTGGCTGTAAAGATATCATAAAACAATAATTAAAGTTTATTATTATCTAATTTCTACAAAATTCGATTTTAATATACTTTTAAAAGGGTAAGATTAGAGGTAATAAAGGAAAATACGGACACGGAACAATTTTATCCCTTTTGAAAAGTCTCGAATTGTAAATGGAAAAACTTACATTGTGTACCTGAATCTAGCCAGACACCTATACAAAATTAATGGAATCATGTCGAAGTTTATGCTTTTGACTTCTTAACATGCTTCTTGATCTTTTTTTCAATGGAAAATCGATGTGTAGTCTATCTTTAATGGTCATTTAGTACATTTGGTGCATTAATAAATCTTAATTTTTTTTTTAAGTTTTTGTTTTTCGTTAAATTTAACATGACGTTTACTAGTTTAGTTTTCACTACTAGTTTAACTATTGGAAACAAGGGAAGTGCAGTTGGCTCCACGAATTCCAAATGTTGTGTATAAAAATAACTTTTTGCATAATTTTGCGGTTCAGACAAAAAAAAGGTTCATTAAAGTGTTCTAGAAGTCTTCTAGAAGTGTTCTAGAACGCAACTTGGCATTGCGATGCCAGGTTAAGTTACGAAGAGCAAATATCAAGAATTTCTTTTTAATGGATATAAGTATAGTCTGGTGCGGCTCATCTTGAGGTGACCAAATGCAAGATCCATACTCTAAAATAGGACGGACAAGCGAAGTAAAAAGAACTTCAATTGTATAGGGGTCGTCAAATTCTTTCGACCATCTTTTAATGAAACCGAGAACACCCGTAGTCTTTGCGACCGTGCTGGAAATACATATATGAGTTAAAAGTTAATTTATGGTCCATGAGTAAGCGCAAATTATTCAAACTATTAACACGTTCTAAGGGACTATTGTTTAGAAAATAAGTGACCAGTTGAGGAGAGTTACGACGAAAAATCACTACCTCACATTTGTTAGTGTTAAGATTTAATAGACTAAACTGGAACCAGGATTGAACATTTTTAAGATCACCTTGCCGAATAAATGATTTTTTTGTTTAAAACAAAAATTCAACAAATTGTTTTATAAATTTGTCTAGATTCGACATTATTGAAAATAATTTAAACTGGGTTTCAAACGGCTTCAGGTCAATAAATCTTACTAGTTTATTACATTTCAAATCATAGGTAGCACAAAAGGTGAGCATGGTATCTGTATAGTTATTTCAAGAACCACCAAGTTCTATCATCAGCAGATTTCGCGTGAGAATCCACAGTTGTAATGGCCATACCATATCTTCAACGCTAAAAGTAGTTGGGAATTCAAACGACATGAAGCGAGAAAAGAACGGCAAAGCTTGAAACTGCAGACTCCACCTTTTTTATGTGCATACCCTTGGGCGCCATCAGAACTAGTGTAAACCGTCAAATCGTCAAACCGTTCAAATATTTTTGTTATAGTATATTGTACTACATGCAAAAACGAGGGTTTACATCAAGTGTGAAAATAACGGCGGGCCTTCCGTTTTTGGTATTTGTCTTGATTTCGACCTTATTGAAGTTAATCAAAACTGTGTTTTCACCTTTTGTGTTTTCACAATGAATAGAGGAAACCCCATTTTATTGAGCAAATTCATTAATTCGGCGGTCTATGCAATTGAACGACCAAAGCTTCTTAGATTTTTTCAAAATTTCACTTTCTTCCTCTAAGGAATATGTGTAACAACCCACTGCATATAATGTTATTCAATTTAATGGTGTTTAGATTATATAAAATAAGATAACATTAAGACAATTATAACATAGAACAAATGGAAATATATGTCAATATAAGTATGTAACCCGATTATTGATATCGATGGCTCATCAGTCATAAGTAGATCTGATATGGTCAGCAGACAACAATAAAGACCCAGTTAATTGAGCTGCTATGGTTAGTTATTATCATTAAAGACGTATTTTGCTGACCTAACACTATGTCGAACTATGCACTGGTGAGCTCTCTAGTTTTACTATAAAAGAAATGCATTATTCTTAGTAAGATCAGATACCAATTGTAGCTACATCGGGTGTGCATGGCTGTGTCTTTGGCCCCATCACTACCGTTGTAATCTCACTCCGAAGTCCACCCAATTTATGTGTTGGTTGTGACAACCTTTAGTCACTGGTTTATGTGCTAGTGCCTTTTTACTTTTTTTTTGAGAAAAGTATAATAGATCAACGAATGAAATTTGGCCCAGTAGTTGGAAAAACTTAGTTCTATGTAAAAATTTTTTTTTTTGGCGATCCGTGTTAAGGGGGAGGTGGGGTGAATTTTACAACGGCGTCCCCATTTTGTCCTTATGGAAGTCCTACCGTTCGCAAATGAAGTCTGAATCCAAAAATGAAAATTTTTTCTTAATCTAGACACTTTTTTCGCAGCGCTGGTAGTAGAATTGGGATAAAAGGATAAAAAATGAAAAAGTTATGAGTTTTTTTAAGAAAAAATTTAAATTTAGCCGTAGTTTTGAGATAAACGCGTTTGAAAATTTGTGGTGCGGCCCAGCGCGCTTGAGACCGCTCCACTTAACGACCAATAACTTTCGTAATTTTACAGATTTAAACTTAAAATTTTTACACAGTATTCTTGAAACATAGATCTATCCGAAAATGTAAAAAAAAAATATCAAATGTTTTTTGTAACACAAGGTAGAAACCCCCCTTAAGAGTAAAACGCATATGCACCGACGGACGGACTTAGCTTCTCATGCTGATCAAGAATATATACTTTATGGGGTCGGAAACTTCTCAGATCCCAAAATTTTAATCTCATCGGACAAATAAAACACATGTTACAGTCAATATAAATCGGCTCAATATTGCATGCTGCGTACTACGTCATCATCAAATCAACAGAAGCCATGATACACACACAGGCACGGCTACACTGTATGTGTGTGCACACAGGTGATACATCGGGAAGTGCGGACGCGTCTACTTGCCGTCGCTTTTGTTTTCCCAGTTTGAACGTTTTTATCCTGAAATAAGGAAACTTTTGGTATCGCCGGTCTCAAGTGCATGTGCCTACCCACGTATGCCCATTGGTCTGCCGTTCCGACGCTGCTGGCTGGGATTCCGATCTTCAGTTTTATTTTCCCCGGTCGCTGGGTCGGTGTTCCTGGGCCTGCCGGAGGGGAGCGGGGCGGCTTTTTTTCCTTTCCTAACGAAACTAATCCAGGTGGCAGCCACAAAAATGGGAATCCTCCCAAGAACCAAACCGCGGCCGGGGCACAGATTCTGGAGGCCCCTACATTCATTCGTACAAACCAGAATCAAGCACGAAGCAACTTAGCACCAGCAGCAGTGGCCGTAGCAAAGGATAAGCCAAAAAGAGGCCGAGAATTAAGCTGACGAAACAAAAGCGGCGTCAAAAAGGTCAAGAAGCGTCCAGACATGTCTAAAATACCAAATACGCACTTGTCGACGCACCATGCATGCGTTCTAGAGTAAATTTTGGCATGAAGGATGAATTAGCCCGATTGAAGCCTTCTTCTGGATGGCGTAAAAACCCATCTTCAAAGCAGCTCTCGGGCCAATAAGCCAATTTATTGACGTTTCCGTTCATTGTAACACGCCCTTGCGCGGCATTGAGTCAGCCAACTACCGATACTTCGGCTATTATTGAATCGGGTAAGCGATCCGTCGCCCCACTAGAAGTCGCCCACTAGTATGAAAAGGTCAAAAGACCCAACGGCAAGCCTAGGACGGCAAGCTTATCACTGGAAATCAAGGATATACCGTTTTATTTGAAGCTGGAGGACGTCCTAAGTGCAGCCACCAAATTAAGGAAGCTCTGCTCCTCGGGATTTGCTTTCTTGAGCTTTTCGACCCAGCAGAAAACGACCCCTGAGGCCTGGTCTAATCATAAAAATTCTATTTCCGGCAACATCATAAATAGGCAAAATAACAAGGCCCCGACATTACCAGCTGGTCCACAATCGGATAAATTTTCAATGCTTGCATGGGAGTTGGCACATTCTCAGTCAGTTGAACAATGCAGAATCTGGTAATGGTAAAGGTAATGGAGGACTATTTGAGGATCACGGTACTGCTTTACAGATCCCATGGCGAAATGCCTGGATATATTGTAAAGAGATATGTATCTTAAAGCTCCATCCTTGGCCCTCTGTAGAAGGCTATGTATGATGGCATCCTGCGCCTCGTTCTGCTGTCTTAGTAGTGGTGCAAAGTTATTAGGAACAGGCCGAGGAAGTAACCGCGAAATGTATTGGATGAAGCGCTACGCCAAGATCGAGTTAGCGCTGAGTTCTGCGTTTGAGCTGACGCATGCTTCAGTGAATATCTTAATAGATTTGGTCAACATGCAAACGTGGAGTGCACTTAGTACAGAAACGACCTGGTAGAAAGTCCTTAGCATGCTCTATTCGAATGCCCGATGTTTGTTGCAGAAAGACAGCCAGCCTGCCATCTGCACCTATACACCTACGTACGTTTTAAAGGCGGGCTTGAGACCTTTCAAAAGCTTTTTTCTATGCTTTTTTTTTTTAAATAAACCAATTGAATAAAAAAAATTAGGACCATTTCAATTTATTTCTTAACAAATAAAACAATACTTTAGAATTATAGTAGAAACCGGTTATAACGACGCTCAAGGACCGACGATTTTCGTCGTTATATCCAGAGACGTACTAACCGGAGGCCCTTTCATACAAGTTTGTATTGGGACCAACCAACCACTCATCGCACTTTTGTCGCAATAACCGGACGGACGTTATAAGCGGAGTCTTTATAACCGGATTCTACTGTGAATAGTTCTAAATTCCCTGTTTATACAGTAATCATTGTCCATTGTCTTTTTTGGCGCCCTGGCATCGCAATGAGATAGAAGACGTTGAATCAGAACAACGGTGAAGTTCAAAACATACGATGTAATCTAGGATTCTTCACAATTTTAAGAAACATCTTAAAATACAACATCTTTGAATAATTGTTTATATTTAAATATTTAGGTTTGAGTACTACAAGTTTTAAATACAATTTAGGTATTTAAAATATTAAAAGTATTGTTGATAAGTTATAAGTTGTTTCACTCTATCGTGTTCTATTAATTGTGTTATGTGCTTCATAATCCATTACTTCCTCATAAATTAACTCTTTCCATTGTTCAACGGTATGCTCTCTCTCATCTACACTGTGATCATACGGCTCTGGAGCTGGCTGTAAAGATATCATAAAACAATAATTAAAGTTTATTATTATCTAATTTCTACAAAATTCGATTTTAATATACTTTTAAAAGGGTAAGATTAGAGGTAATAAAGGAAAATACGGACACGGGACAATTTTATCCCTTTTGAAATGTCTCGAATTGTAAATGGAAAAACTTACATTGTGTACCTGAATCTAGCCAGACACCTATACAAAATTAATGGAATCATGTCGAAGTTTATGCTTTTGACTTCTTAACATGCTTCTTGATCTTCTTTTCAATGGAAAATCTATGTGTAGTCTATCTTTAATGGTCATTTAGTACATTTGGTGCATTAATAAATCTTAATTTTTTTTTTAAGTTTATGTTTTTCGTTAAATTTAACATGACGTTTACTAGTTTAGTTTTCACTACTAGTTTAACTATTGGAAACAAGGGAAGTGCAGTTGGCTCCACGAATTCCAAATGTTGTGTATAAAAATAACTTTTTGCATAATTTTGCGGTTCAGACAAAAAAAAGGTTCATTAAAGTGTTCTAGAAGTCTTCTAGAAGTGTTCTAGAACGCAACTTGGCATTGCGATGCCAGGTTAAGTTACGAAGAGCAAATATCAAGAATTTCTTTTTAATGGATATAAGTATAGTCTGGTGCGGCTCATCTTGAGGTGACCAAATGCAAGATCCATACTCTAAAATAGGACGGACAAGCGAAGTAAAAAGAACTTCAATTGTATAGGGGTCGTCAAATTCTTTCGACCATCTTTTAATGAAACCGAGAACACCCGTAGTCTTTGCGACCGTGCTGGAAATACATATATGAGTTAAAAGTTAATTTATGGTCCATGAGTAAGCGCAAATTATTCAAACTATTAACACGTTCTAAGGGACTATTGTTTAGAAAATAAGTGACCAGTTGAGGAGAGTTACGACGAAAAATCACTACCTCACATTTGTTAGTGTTAAGATTTAATAGACTAAACTGGAACCAGGATTGAACATTTTTAAGATCACCTTGCCGAATAAATGATTTTTTTTGTTTAAAACAAAAATTCAACAAATTGTTTTATAAATTTGTCTAGATTCGACATTATTGAAAATAATTTAAACTGGGTTTCAAACGGCTTCAGGTCAATAAATCTTACTAGTTTATTACATTTCAAATCATAGGTAGCACAAAAGGTGAGCATGGTGTCTGTATAGTTATTTCAAGAACCACCAAGTTCTATCATCAGCAGATTTCGCGTGAGAATCCACAGTTGTAATGGCCATACCATATCTTCAACGCTAAAAGTAGTTGGGAATTCAAACGACATGAAGCGAGAAAAGAACGGCAAAGCTTGAAACTGCAGATTCCACCTTTTTATGTGCATACCCTTGGGCGCCATCAGAACTAGTGTAAACCGTCAAATCGTCAAACCGTTCAAATATTTTTGTTATAGTATATTGTACTACATGCAAAAACGAGGGTTTACATCAAGTGTGAAAATAACGGCGGGCCTTCCGTTTTTGGTATTTGTCTTGATTTCGACCTTATTGAAGTTAATGAAAACTGTGTTTTCACCTTTTGTGTTTTCACAATGAATAGAGGAAACCCCATTTTATTGAGCAAATTCATTAATTCGGCGGTCTATGCAATTGAACGACCAAAGCTTCTTAGATTTTTTCAAAATTTCACTTTCTTTCTCTAAGGAATATGTGTAACAACCCACTGCATATAATGTTATTCAATTTAATGGTGTTTAGATTATATAAAATAAGATAACATTAAGACAATTATAACATAGAACAAATGGAAATATATGTCAATATAAGTATGTAACCCGATTATTGATATCGATGGCTCATCAGTCATAAGTAGATCTGATATGGTCAGCAGACAACAATAAAGACCCAGTTAATTGAGCTGCTATGGTTAGTTATTATCAATAAAGACGTATTTTGCTGACCTAACACTATGTCGAACTATGCACTGGTGAGCTCTCTAGTTTTACTATAAAAGAAATGCATTAATCGTAGTAAGATCAGATACCAATTGTAGCTACATCGGGTGTGCATGGCTGTGTCTTTGGCCCCATCACTACCGTTGTAATCTCACTCCGAAGTCCACCCAATTTATGTGTTGGTTGTGACAACCTTTAGTCACTGGTTTATGTGCTAGTGCCTATTTACATATAAATAAATGAACATTTAATAACTTCAAGAAATACTAACGTCTTTCATTAAACATATAGTAAAACCAAAAATTTACTATTATGAGACTAGCCTTTCTATTCATCAACACACAAACAAAACATTCAAATTATTACTATTTTTACTACAATTTTTTCATCTTCTTACACCATTCCCTAAGCAAAGCACGGCACGCATACACATGCAGTTCATGTAGCGTTGCGTCTGTGTGTGTATGCATGTGCTCTGTTGATTTAATGAAGACGTTGTAGGCAGCAAGCAGCGTTTGAGCCGATTTATATTGACTGTAACTTGTGTTCTATTTATCCGATCAGATTCAAATTTTGGGATCTAATGTTTTATATCCAATACTATCATATTGGTAAATTTCATGGGGATACTCCAATTTCGGCAAAAATGTTTCTTTTAGAACTATATGATATAGTAGTCCAATCCCGATGATTTTCATACTTTATCTTACCCGGGTAATAAGAAGCCCCCAAAAATTTCATTCCGATAGCTCTTAAGGGGGGTTTCTACCTTGTTGGGCCGTAAAGTCGCTTTTTAGTAAGAATTTTTTTTTGAGAAAAGTATAATAGATCAACGAATGAAATTTGGCCCAGTAGTTGGAAAAACTTAGTTCTATGTAAAAATTTTTTTTTTGGCGATCCGTGTTAAGGGGGAGGTGGGGTGAATTTTACAACGGCGTCCCCATTTTGTCCTTATGGAAGTCCTACCGTTCGCAAATGAAGTCTGAATCCAAAAATGAAAATTTTTTCTTAATCTAGACACTTTTTCGCAGCGCTGGTAGTAGAATTGGGATAAAAGGATAAAAAATGAAAAAGTTATGAGTTTTTTTAAGAAAAAATTTAAATTTAGCCGTAGTTTTGAGATAAACGCGTTTGAAAATTTGTGGTGCGGCCCAGCGCGCTTGAGACCGCTCCACTTAACGACCAATAACTTTCGTAATTTTACAGATTTAAACTTAAAATTTTTACACAGTATTCTTGAAACATAGATCTATCCGAAAATGTAAAAAAAAATATCAAATTTTTTTGTAACACAAGGTAGAAACCCCCCTTAAGATGGCTGAGTAAAACGCATATGCACGGACGGACGGACTTAGCTTCTCATGCTGATCAAGAATATATACTTTATGGGGTCGGAAACTTCTCAGATCCCAAAATTTTAATCTCATCGGACAAATAAAACACATGTTACAGTCAATATAAATCGGCTCAATATTGCATGCTGCGTACTACGTCATCATCAAATCAACAGAAGCCATGATACACACACAGGCACGGCTACACTGTATGTGTGTGCACACAGGTGATACATCGGGAAGTGCGGACGCGTCTACTTGCCGTCGCTTTTGTTTTCCCAGTTTGAACGTTTTTATCCTGAAATAAGGAAACTTTTGGTATCGCCGGTCTCAAGTGCATGTGCCTACCCACGTATGCCCATTGGTCTGCCGTTCCGACGCTGCTGGCTGGGATTCCGATCTTCAGTTTTATTTTCCCCGGTCGCTGGGTCGGTGTTCCTGGGCCTGCCGGAGGGGAGCGGGGCGGCTTTTTTTCCTTTCCTAACGAAACTAATCCAGGTGTCAGCCACAAAAATGGGAATCCTCCCAAGAACCAAACCGCGGCCGGGGCACAGATTCTGGAGGCCCCTACATTCATTCGTACAAACCAGAATCAAGCACGAAGCAACTTAGCACCAGCAGCAGTGGCCGTAGCAAAGGATAAGCCAAAAAGAGGCCGAGAATTAAGCTGACGAAACAAAAGCGGCGTCAAAAAGGTCAAGAAGCGTCCAGACATGTCTAAAATACCAAATACGCACTTGTCGACGCACCATGCATGCGTTCTAGAGTAAATTTTGGCATGAAGGATGAATTAGCCCGATTGAAGCCTTCTTCTGGATGGCGTAAAAACCCATCTTCAAAGCAGCTCTCGGGCCAATAAGCCAATTTATTGACGTTTGCGTTCATTGTAACACGCCCTTGCGCGGCATTGAGTCAGCCAACTACCGATACTTCGGCTATTATTGAATCGGGTAAGCGATCCGTCGCCCCACTAGAAGTCGCCCACTAGTATGAAAAGGTCAAAAGACCCAACGGCAAGCCTAGGACGGCAAGCTTATCACTGGAAATCAAGGATATACCGTTTTATTTGAAGCTGGAGGACGTCCTAAGTGCAGCCACCAAATTAAGGAAGCTCTGCTCCTCGGGATTTGCTTTCTTGAGCTTTTCGACCCAGCAGAAAACGACCCCTGAGGCCTGGTCTAATCATAAAAATTCTATTTCCGGCAACATCATAAATAGGCAAAATAACAAGGCCCCGACATTACCAGCTGGTCCACAATCGGATAAATTTTCAATGCTTGCATGGGAGTTGGCACATTCTCAGTCAGTTGAACAATGCAGAATCTGGTAATGGTAAAGGTAATGGAGGACTATTTGAGGATCACGGTACTGCTTTACAGATCCCATGGCGAAATGCCTGGATATATTGTAAAGAGATATGTATCTTAAAGCTCCATCCTTGGCCCTCTGTAGAAGGCTATGTATGATGGCATCCTGCGCCTCGTTCTGCTGTCTTAGTAGTGGTGCAAAGTTATTAGGAACAGGCCGAGGAAGTAACCGCGAAATGTATTGGATGAAGCGCTACGCCAAGATCGAGTTAGCGCTGAGTTCTGCGTTTGAGCTGACGCATGCTTCAGTGAATATCTTAATAGATTTGGTCAACATGCAAACGTGGAGTGCACTTAGTACAGAAACGACCTGGTAGAAAGTCCTTAGCATGCTCTATTCGAATGCCCGATGTTTGTTGCAGAAAGACAGCCAGCCTGCCATCTGCACCTATACACCTACGTACGTTTTAAAGGCGGGCTTGAGACCTTTCAAAAGCTTTTTTCTATGCTTTTTTTTTTTCAATAAACCAATTGAATAAAAAAAATTAGGACCATTTCAATTTATTTCTTAACAAATAAAACAATACTTTAGAATTATAGTAGAAACCGGTTATAACGACGCTCAAGGACCGACGATTTTCGTCGTTATATCCAGAGACGTACTAACCGGAGGCCCTTTCATACAAGTTTGTATTGGGACCAACCAACCACTCATCGCACTTTTGTCGCAATAACCGGACGGACGTTATAAGCGGAGTCTTTATAACCGGATTCTACTGTGAATAGTTATAAATTCCCTGTTTATACAGTAATCATTGTCCATTGTCTTTTTTGGCGCCCTGGCATCGCAATGAGATAGAAGACGTTGAATCAGAACAACGGTGAAGTTCAAAACATACGATGTAAGCTAGGATTCTTCACAATTTTAAGAAACATCTTAAAATACAACATCTTTGAATAATTGTTTATATTTAAATATTTAGGTTTGAGTACTACAAGTTTTAAATACAATTTAGGTATTTAAAATATTAAAAGTATTGTTGATAAGTTATAAGTTGTTTCACTCTATCGTGTTCTATTAATTGTGTTATGTGCTTCATAATCCATTACTTCCTCATAAATTAACTCTTTCCATTGTTCAACGGTATGCTCTCTCTCATCTACATTGTGATCATACGGCTCTGGAGCTGGCTGTAAAGATATCATAAAACAATAATTAAAGTTTATTATTATCTAATTTCTACAAAATTCGATTTTAATATACTTTTAAAAGGGTAAGATTAGAGGTAATAAAGGAAAATACGGACACGGGACAATTTTATCCCTTTTGAAAAGTCTCGAATTGTAAATGGAAAAACTTACATTGTGTACCTGAATCTAGCCAGACACCTATACAAAATTAATGGAATCATGTCGAAGTTTATGCTTTTGACTTCTTAACATGCTTCTTGATCTTCTTTTCAATGGAAAATCTATGTGTAGTCTATCTTTAATGGTCATTTAGTACATTTGGTGCATTAATAAATCTTAATTTTTTTTTAAGTTTTTGTTTTTCGTTAAATTTAACATGACGTTTACTAGTTTAGTTTTCACTACTAGTTTAACTATTGGAAACAAGGGAAGTGCAGTTGGCTCCACGAATTCCAAATGTTGTGTATAAAAATAACTTTTTGCATAATTTTGCGGTTCAGACAAAAAAAAAGGTTCATTAAAGTGTTCTAGAAGTCTTCTAGAAGTGTTCTAGAACGCAACTTGGCATTGCGATGCCAGGTTAAGTTACGAAGAGCAAATATCAAGAATTTCTTTTTAATGGATATAAGTATAGTCTGGTGCGGCTCATCTTGAGGTGACCAAATGCAAGATCCATACTCTAAAATAGGACGGACAAGCGAAGTAAAAAGAACTTCAATTGTATAGGGGTCGTCAAATTCTTTCGACCATCTTTTAATGAAACCGAGAACACCCGTAGTCTTTGCGACCGTGCTGGAAATACATATATGAGTTAAAAGTTAATTTATGGTCCATGAGTAAGCGCAAATTATTCAAACTATTAACACGTTCTAAGGGACTATTGTTTAGAAAATAAGTGACCAGTTGAGGAGAGTTACGACGAAAAATCACTACCTCACATTTGTTAGTGTTAAGATTTAATAGACTAAACTGGAACCAGGATTGAACATTTTTAAGATCACCTTGCCGAATAAATGATTTTTTTTGTTTAAAACAAAAATTCAACAAATTGTTTTATAAATTTGTCTAGATTCGACATTATTGAAAATAATTTAAACTGGGTTTCAAACGGCTTCAGGTCAATAAATCTTACTAGTTCATTACATTTCAAATCATAGGTAGCACAAAAGGTGAGCATGGTGTCTGTATAGTTATTTCAAGAACCACCAAGTTCTATCATCAGCAGATTTCGCGTGAGAATCCACAGTTGTAATGGCCATACCATATCTTCAACGCTAAAAGTAGTTGGGAATTCAAACGACATGAAGCGAGAAAAGAACGGCAAAGCTTGAAACTGCAGATTCCACCTTTTTTATGTGCATACCCTTGGGCGCCATCAGAACTAGTGTAAACCGTCAAATCGTCAAACCGTTCAAATATTTTTGTTATAGTATATTGTACTACATGCAAAAACGAGGGTTTACATCAAGTGTGAAAATAACGGCGGGCCTTCCGTTTTTGGTATTTGTCTTGATTTCGACCTTATTGAAGTTAATGAAAACTGTGTTTTCACCTTTTGTGTTTTCACAATGAATAGAGGAAACCCCATTTTATTGAGCAAATTCATTAATTCGGCGGTCTATGCAATTGAACGACCAAAGCTTCTTAGATTTTTTCAAAATTTCACTTTCTTTCTCTAAGGAATATGTGTAACAACCCACTGCATATAATGTTATTCAATTTAATGGTGTTTAGATTATATAAAATAAGATAACATTAAGACAATTATAACATAGAACAAATGGAAATATATGTCAATATAAGTATGTAACCCGATTATTGATATCGATGGCTCATCAGTCATAAGTAGATCTGATATGGTCAGCAGACAACAATAAAGACCCAGTTAATTGAGCTGCTATGGTTAGTTATTATCAATAAAGACGTATTTTGCTGACCTAACACTATGTCGAACTATGCACTGGTGAGCTCTCTAGTTTTACTATAAAAGAAATGCATTATTCTTAGTAAGATCAGATACCAATTGTAGCTACATCGGGTGTGCATGGCTGTGTCTTTGGCCCCATCACTACCGTTGTAATCTCACTCCGAAGTCCACCCAATTTATGTGTTGGTTGTGACAACCTTTAGTCACTGGTTTATGTGCTAGTGCCTATTTACATATAAATAAATGAACATTTAATAACTTCAAGAAATACTAACGTCTTTCATTAAACATATAGTAAAACCAAAAATTTACTTTTATGAGACTAGCGTTTCTATTCATCAACACACAAACAAAACATTCAAATTATTACTATTTTTACTACAATTTTTTCATCTTCTTACACCATTCCCTAAGCAAAGCACGGCACGCATACACATGCAGTTCATGTAGCGTTGCGTCTGTGTGTGTATGCATGTGCTCTGTTGATTTAATGAAGACGTTGTAGGCAGCAAGCAGCGTTTGAGCCGATTTATATTGACTGTAACTTGTGTTCTATTTATCCGATCAGATTCAAATTTTGGGATCTAATGTTTTATATCCAATACTATCATATTGGTAAATTTCATGGGGATACTCCAATTTCGGCAAAAATGTTTCTTTTAGAACTATATGATATAGTAGTCCAATCCCGATGATTTTCATACTTTATCTTACCCGGGTAATGAGAAGCCCCCAAAAATTTCATTCCGATAGCTCTTAAGGGGGGTTTCTACCTTGTTGGGCCGTAAAGTCGCTTTTTAGTAAGAATTTTTTTTTGAGAAAAGTATAATAGATCAACGAATGAAATTTGGCCCAGTAGTTGGAAAAACTTAGTTCTATGTAAAAATTTTTTTTTTTGGCGATCCGTGTTAAGGGGGAGGTGGGGTGAATTTTACAACGGCGTCCCCATTTTGTCCTTATGGAAGTCCTACCGTTCGCAAATGAAGTCTGAATCCAAAAATGAAAATTTTTTCTTAATCTAGACACTTTTTCGCAGCGCTGGTAGTAGAATTGGGATAAAAGGATAAAAAATGAAAAAGTTATGAGTTTTTTTAAGAAAAAATTTAAATTTAGCCGTAGTTTTGAGATAAACGCGTTTGAAAATTTGTGGTGCGGCCCAGCGCGCTTGAGACCGCTCCACTTAACGACCAATAACTTTCGTAATTTTACAGATTTAAACTTAAAATTTTTACACAGTATTCTTGAAACATAGATCTATCCGAAAATGTAAAAAAAAAATATCAAATTTTTTTTGTAACACAAGGTAGAAACCCCCCTTAAGATGGCTGAGTAAAACGCATATGCACGGACGGACGGACTTAGCTTCTCATGCTGATCAAGAATATATACTTTATGGGGTCGGAAACTTCTCAGATCCCAAAATTTTAATCTCATCGGACAAATAAAACACATGTTACAGTCAATATAAATCGGCTCAATATTGCATGCTGCGTACTACGTCATCATCAAATCAACAGAAGCCATGATACACACACAGGCACGGCTACACTGTATGTGTGTGCACACAGGTGATACATCGGGAAGTGCGGACGCGTCTACTTGCCGTCGCTTTTGTTTTCCCAGTTTGAACGTTTTTATCCTGAAATAAGGAAACTTTTGGTATCACCGGTCTCAAGTGCATGTGCCTACCCACGTATGCCCATTGGTCTGCCGTTCCGACGCTGCTGGCTGGGATTCCGATCTTCAGTTTTATTTTCCCCGGTCGCTGGGTCGGTGTTCCTGGGCCTGCCGGAGGGGAGCGGGGCGTCTTTTTTTTCCTTTCCTAACGAAACTAATCCAGGTGTCAGCCACAAAAATGGGAATCCTCCCAAGAACCAAACCGCGGCCGGGGCACAGATTCTGGAGGCCCCTACATTCATTCGTACAAACCAGAATCAAGCACGAAGCAACTTAGCACCAGCAGCAGTGGCCGTAGCAAAGGATAAGCCAAAAAGAGGCCGAGAATTAAGCTGACGAAACAAAAGCGGCGTCAAAAAGGTCAAGAAGCGTCCAGACATGTCTAAAATACCAAATACGCACTTGTCGACGCACCATGCATGCGTTCTAGAGTAAATTTTGGCATGAAGGATGAATTAGCCCGATTGAAGCCTTCTTCTGGATGGCGTAAAAACCCATCTTCAAAGCAGCTCTTGGGCCAATAAGCCAATTTATTGACGTTTGCGTTCATTGTAACACGCCCTTGCGCGGCATTGAGTCAGCCAACTACCGATACTTCGGCTATTATTGAATCGGGTAAGCGATCCGTCGCCCCACTAGAAGTCGCCCACTAGTATGAAAAGGTCAAAAGACCCAACGGCAAGCCTAGGACGGCAAGCTTATCACTGGAAATCAAGGATATACCGTTTTATTTGAAGCTGGAGGACGTCCTAAGTGCAGCCACCAAATTAAGGAAGCTCTGCTCCTCGGGATTTGCTTTCTTGAGCTTTTCGACCCAGCAGAAAACGACCCCTGAGGCCTGGTCTAATCATAAAAATTCTATTTCCGGCAACATCATAAATAGGCAAAATAACAAGGCCCCGACAATACCAGTTGGTCCACAATCGGATAAATTTTCAATGCTTGCATGGGAGTTGGCACATTCTCAGTCAGTTGAACAATGCAGAATCTGGCCCCTCGGCAGGTGAACTATTCGACAGACTAATGAAGAAAAGGTAATGGAGGACTATTTGAGGATCACGGTACTGCTTTACAGATCCCATGGCGAAATGCCTGGATATATTGTAAAGAGATATGTATCTTAAAGCTCCATCCTTGGCCCTCTGTAGAAGGCTATGTATGATGGCATCCAGCGCCTCGTTCTGCTGTCTTAGTAGTGGTGCAAAGTTATTAGGAACAGGCCGAGGAAGTAACCGCGAAATGTATTGGATGAAGCGCTACGCCAAGATCGAGTTAGCGCTGAGTTCTGCGTTTGAGCTGACGCATGCTTCAGTGAATATCTTAATAGATTTGGTCAACATGCAAACGTGGAGTGCACTTAGTACAGAAACGACCTGGTAGAAAGTCCTTAGCATGCTCTATTCGAATGCCCGATGTTTGTTGCAGAAAGACAGCCAGCCTGCCATCTGCACCTATACACCTACGTACGTTTTAAAGGCGGGCTTGAGACCTTTCAAAAGCTTTTTTCTATGCTTTTTTTTTTTTAAATAAACCAATTGAATAAAAAAAATTAGGACCATTTCAATTTATTTCTTAACAAATAAAACAATACTTTAGAATTATAGTAGAAACCGGTTATAACGACGCTCAAGGACCGACGATTTTCGTCGTTATATCCAGAGACGTACTAACCGGAGGCCCTTTCATACAAGTTTGTATTGGGACCAACCAACCACTCATCGCACTTTTGTCTTTATAACCGGATTCTACTGTGAATAGTTCTAAATTCCCTGTTTATACAGTAATCATTGTCCATTGTCTTTTTTGGCGCCCTGGCATCGCAATGAGATAGAAGACGTTGAATCAGAACAACGGTGAAGTTCAAAACATACGATGTAATCTAGGATTCTTCACAATTTTAAGAAACATCTTAAAATACAACATCTTTGAATAATTGTTTATATTTAAATATTTAGGTTTGAGTACTACAAGTTTTAAATACAATTTAGGTATTTAAAATATTAAAAGTATTGTTGATAAGTTATAAGTTGTTTCACTCTATCGTGTTCTATTAATTGTGTTATGTGCTTCATAATCCATTACTTCCTCATAAATTAACTCTTTCCATTGTTCAACGGTATGCTCTCTCTCATCTACACTGTGATCATACGGCTCTGGAGCTGGCTGTAAAGATATCATAAAACAATAATTAAAGTTTATTATTATCTAATTTCTACAAAATTCGATTTTAATATACTTTTAAAAGGGTAAGATTAGAGGTAATAAAGGAAAATACGGACACGGGACAATTTTATCCCTTTTGAAAAGTCTCGAATTGTAAATGGAAAAACTTACATTGTGTACCTGAATCTAGCCAGACACCTATACAAAATTAATGGAATCATGTCGAAGTTTATGCTTTTGACTTCTTAACATGCTTCTTGATCTTCTTTTCAATGGAAAATCTATGTGTAGTCTATCTTTAATGGTCATTTAGTACATTTGGTGCATTAATAAATCTTAATTTTTTTTTTAAGTTTTTGTTTTTCGTTAAATTTAACATGACGTTTACTAGTTTAGTTTTCACTACTAGTTTAACTATTGGAAACAAGGGAAGTGCAGTTGGCTCCACGAATTCCAAATGTTGTGTATAAAAATAACTTTTTGCATAATTTTGCGGTTCAGACAAAAAAAAAGGTTCATTAAAGTGTTCTAGAAGTCTTCTAGAAGTGTTCTAGAACGCAACTTGGCATTGCGATGCCAGGTTAAGTTACGAAGAGCAAATATCAAGAATTTCTTTTTAATGGATATAAGTATAGTCTGGTGCGGCTCATCTTGAGGTGACCAAATGCAAGATCCATACTCTAAAATAGGACGGACAAGCGAAGTAAAAAGAACTTCAATTGTATAGGGGTCGTCAAATTCTTTCGACCATCTTTTAATGAAACCGAGAACACCCGTAGTCTTTGCGACCGTGCTGGAAATACATATATGAGTTAAAAGTTAATTTATGGTCCATGAGTAAGCGCAAATTATTCAAACTATTAACACGTTCTAAGGGACTATTGTTTAGAAAATAAGTGACCAGTTGAGGAGAGTTACGACGAAAAATCACTACCTCACATTTGTTAGTGTTAAGATTTAATAGACTAAACTGGAACCAGGATTGAACATTTTTAAGATCACCTTGCCGAATAAATGATTTTTTTGTTTAAAACAAAAATTCAACAAATTGTTTTATAAATTTGTCTAGATTCGACATTATTGAAAATAATTTAAACTGGGTTTCAAACGGCTTCAGGTCAATAAATCTTACTAGTTTATTACATTTCAAATCATAGGTAGCACAAAAGGTGAGCATGGTGTCTGTATAGTTATTTCAAGAACCACCAAGTTCTATCATCAGCAGATTTCGCGTGAGAATCCACAGTTGTAATGGCCATACCATATCTTCAACGCTAAAAGTAGTTGGGAATTCAAACGACATGAAGCGAGAAAAGAACGGCAAAGCTTGAAACTGCAGATTCCACCTTTTTTATGTGCATACCCTTGGGCGCCATCAGAACTAGTGTAAACCGTCAAATCGTCAAACCGTTCAAATATTTTTGTTATAGTATATTGTACTACATGCAAAAACGAGGGTTTACATCAAGTGTGAAAATAACGGCGGGCCTTCCGTTTTTGGTATTTGTCTTGATTTCGACCTTATTGAAGTTAATGAAAACTGTGTTTTCACCTTTTGTGTTTTCACAATGAATAGAGGAAACCCCATTTTATTGAGCAAATTCATTAATTCGGCGGTCTATGCAATTGAACGACCAAAGCTTCTTAGATTTTTTCAAAATTTCACTTTCTTTCTCTAAGGAATATGTGTAACAACCCACTGCATATAATGTTATTCAATTTAATGGTGTTTAGATTATATAAAATAAGATAACATTAAGACAATTATAACATAGAACAAATGGAAATATATGTCAATATAAGTATGTAACCCGATTATTGATATCGATGGCTCATCAGTCATAAGTAGATCTGATATGGTCAGCAGACAACAATAAAGACCCAGTAAATTGAGCTGCTATGGTTAGTTATTATCAATAAAGACGTATTTTGCTGACCTAACACTATGTCGAACTATGCACTGGTGAGCTCTCTAGTTTTACTATAAAAGAAATGCATTATTCTTAGTAAGATCAGATACCAATTGTAGCTACATCGGGTGTGCATGGCTGTGTCTTTGGCCCCATCACTACCGTTGTAATCTCACTCCGAAGTCCACCCAATTTATGTGTTGGTTGTGACAACCTTTAGTCACTGGTTTATGTGCTAGTGCCTATTTACATATAAATAAATGAACATTTAATAACTTCAAGAAATACTAACGTCTTTCATTAAACATATAGTAAAACCAAAAATTTACTTTTATGAGACTAGCGTTTCTATTCATCAACACACAAACAAAACATTCAAATTATTACTATTTTTACTACAATTTTTTCATCTTCTTACACCATTCCCTAAGCAAAGCACGGCACGCATACACATGCAGTTCATGTAGCGTTGCGTCTGTGTGTGTATGCATGTGCTCTGTTGATTTAATGAAGACGTTGTAGGCAGCAAGCAGCGTTTGAGCCGATTTATATTGACTGTAACTTGTGTTCTATTTATCCGATCAGATGCAAATTTTGGGATCTAATGTTTTATATCCAATACTATCATATTGGTAAATTTCATGGGGATACTCCAATTTCGGCAAAAATGTTTCTTTTAGAACTATATGATATAGTAGTCCAATCCCGATGATTTTCATACTTTATCTTACCCGGGTAATAAGAAGCCCCCAAAAATTTCATTCCGATAGCTCTTAAGGGGGGTTTCTACCTTGTTGGGCCGTAAAGTCGCTTTTTAGTAAGAATTTTTTTTTGAGAAAAGTATAATAGATCAACGAATGAAATTTGGCCCAGTAGTTGGAAAAACTTAGTTCTATGTAAAAATTTTTTTTTTTGGCGATCCGTGTTAAGGGGGAGTTGGGGTGAATTTTACAACGGCGTCCCCATTTTGTCCTTATGGAAGTCCTACCGTTCGCAAATGAAGTCTGAATCCAAAAATGAAAATTTTTTCTTAATCTAGACACTTTTTCGCAGCGCTGGTAGTAGAATTGGGATAAAAGGATAAAAAATGAAAAAGTTATGAGTTTTTTTAAGAAAAAATTTAAATTTAGCCGTAGTTTTGAGATAAACGCGTTTGAAAATTTGTGGTGCGGCCCAGCGCGCTTGAGACCGCTCCACTTAACGACCAATAACTTTCGTAATTTTACAGATTTAAACTTAAAATTTTTACACAGTATTCTTGAAACATAGATCTATCCGAAAATGTAAAAAAAAAATATCAAATTTTTTTTGTAACACAAGGTAGAAACCACCCTTAAGATGGCTGAGTAAAACGCATATGCACCGACGGACGGACTTAGCTTCTCATGCTGATCAAGAATATATACTTTATGGGGTCGGAAACTTCTCAGATCCCAAAATTTTAATCTCATCGGACAAATAAAACACATGTTACAGTTAATATAAATCGGCTCAATATTGCATGCTGCGTACTACGTCATCATCAAATCAACAGAAGCCATGATACACACACAGGCACGGCTACACTGTATGTGTGTGCACACAGGTGATACATCGGCAAGTGCGGACGCGTTTACTTGCCGTCGCTTTTGTTTTCCCAGTTTGAACGTTTTTATCCTGAAATAAGGAAACTTTTGGTATCGCCGGTCTCAAGTGCACGTGCCTACCCACGTATGCCCATTGGTCTGCCGTTCCGACGCTGCTGGCTGGGATTCCGATCTTCAGTTTTATTTTCCCCGGTCGCTGGGTCGGTGTTCCTGGGCCTGCCGGAGGGGAGCGGGGCGGCTTTTTTTTCCTTTCCCGCCTATTTGCTGCTCCAGTGGTATTGATGAGGTGGACTTTTTCACTTTCACTAGTGTGTTGCTACCTCCTTTGGCACGTGCAGAAAATATACCAGCTGCTGCCAGGTTTGACACACATAAATATTAATCAAATCAGCTGAGTTACCAGCACCTGTCTTGCTCGCCCATAGACTCAGATCAGCTGATCGTAACCCAAGCTTCTGCCCTTAAGAAATGTCTTCTGCATACTTCCAGGCTGTCTCTGTTATTCGCGCGCGGCGACAAACAGTCTGCTTGGCGTTGGGTGTGAGCTTTAGCCGCTGGTGCAAAAGTTCTAGGTTCGGCCCCAACCTTTGGAAATCTCTATATACCGTTTCTTTATTCCATAACTATTTATTTATTTATTTATCTATTTAAACCATATTAAATTTGTATAGACTGTCCACAAATTGTTTTCATTGCTTCATTGTCTGGGGTTGGGCTGCGTCAATAGGGGCAATTGTTTCGACGTCGCCGCCGAGTTGGAGCGGCATAACTCCCAGCGTTGCGGCAAGAAATAATTCTTGTCCTGCGAGGGAAATTACCTCTAGAACACGCGGCCAAGGCAATGATAAAGCGGACGCCGCCACCGCTGCTGCAGCAGGTGGCAAGTCCTCTTGCACCCGCCACGTCGGTGCCAGTGGCAACACCATTCGCTGCCCTAGTAGTGGACGACCACAGGGCAACGCCGAATAGGCTTACAATTAGAAGCCAATCTGTTGGGGCTGAGGAGGCCGATGGCGAGGCAGCCAATATCGGGGCATGCATCAAAAAAAGGAAGGTGAGGCAGGTGCGGCCTACTTGCAACGAGTTGGAGGAAATGGGCCATATTCTGGCCTCAATTTGCTACCCATTATAGCAGAGATAAGGATGCTAGTGGCGAAATTAACCGCAGCATCACAAACGAGTTTAGGGAGAAGGTGGCTCGGCTGCGAGAACTGCACGTAGCAGTGATTGCTTTGCTTCGAGACCAAGAGCCGATCTCGTCATTGCCAGTGGCCTGTGCCACTTGCAGCAAGTCTCCACCTAAACGTGCGAGTAGGCAACAGCAAACCGAACTGGTGAATTCACCGTCAAAGCGGTACAAGCCTTGCCAAACGTCACCAGTCGATGACTCAGGCCGTCACCAAACGAGGCCACACCAGCAGATTGCACAACAGAAAAATCGCCAACATCCACAGCACAGCGGACACTACTCAGTCCCTTAAGAAGGCGATCAGCCAAGTCCTTAGCGAGGAGGCAGGCGTGAAAGCTCTAACCCGCCATAAGGCTGTAGCCATTCACGGCATGGACGAGAAAGCGACGTTTCAGGAATTAGTGGCTTAGCTGGCTGACCAAGCCAAGGTCGAGACGACGGCGATAAGAGTAAACAGCTTCCGGAATACGATGTCAGCCGTGGTTTGTGCCCCCGAGGCAGTGGCATTGAAACTCCTAGAGGTGGGCAGAGTTCGTATTGGATGGGATAGTTGCCAAATAAAGGAACTAGAAGCGCAACCTGCGCGCAGTTTTCGTTGCCTATGTGTTGGCCACATCGCCGCAAACTGCCCAAGCGACACAGATAGGTCAAATTGCTGCTTCAGGTGTGGCAATCCTGGACACAAGTCTGCAGACGGCTGCCGTCAAGTGCTTTTTATGTGCCGAGAAGGGCCTGACTACCTTAAACCACCTAGCGGACGCAGAAGGACGCCAAATGATTCAACCCCATTTGAAGTTCTTGCAGTTGAACCTGAACCACTGCGTAGCGGCTCAGGACCTGCTTCAGCAGACTGTGCGTGAGTTGTCATCGGATATAGCTCTTCTATGTGAGCCCTATAATGTAGAAGCAAATGGTCGCTGGGCCAAGGCAGCGTGCGGCAAAGCAGCAATCTGGTGCTGCAGTAGTAACGATCTAGTCATCCAGGACGTCCTATCTGAGGAAGGCTTTGTCAGAGCACGGATCGGCAGAAACTGGGTGTACAGTTGCTACCGTGTCGTTGGAGCGTTTCGGAAGCATCATAGACAGGATCTCGAACAACGCAAGAGGACGTCTAGGTCTCATCATCGGTGGGGATTTCAACGCCTGGGCCACCGTGTGGGGCATCACCCGGACTGACGCCCGTGGCCGTCTTCTTCTTGAAAGTTTTGCTAACTTAAGCATATCTCTGCTTAACGTCGGCACACAACATACCTTTAGAAGGACCGGCACAGGATCGATAGTGGATCTTTCCTTCGCCAGCGACTGTAGGCGTGGCATACTCTGCCAGCGACCATGAAATTGTGCCATTCTCCATAGGCAGAAACAGGCACCCGCCAGTGCGAACGTTACCGCTTAGGAAATTCTTCAAGCTGGATACTCTCAACCCGCTTTTGTTGGCCGAAAGCCTGGAAGGACTCTCGGTGCGCCCCAACACAAATGCAGAAGAGGCTGCGAACCTGATCATGTCAAGACTCGATGAAGCGTGTGTTGCCAGCATGGCCAGCATGGGTCATTCTCGCGCCACCACTGCCCAGTCACTGGTGGAACGAGGCAATCGCTGATGCCCGAAGGTCTTGTCTTCGAGCGAGACGGCTATATCAGCGGGCAAGACATTTGCCCAGCTTCGAGGCACTCGGTCTGGAGTACAGAAGGCGGAGGAAAGCCCTTAAGGTGGCGATCCGGGACAGCAAGCGAGAATGTTTCCTCGAGCTTTGTTTTTCGGCAGAACATGACCCTTGGGGCAAAGCCTACCAGACGGGGGTCAAACGAGTGCACGGAAACAGGCAGTCATCCCCATCAGACACGGCCACTGTACGCTCCATCGTCAGCAGCCTATTTCCCGATGCCCCGGAGTTATCGCATGTGTCTCCCTTGGGGACACAACTACATGTGGAAGACTGCTCGCTCGCAAAGGTCATCGAGACGCTGAGGCGTTGAAAGCCAAAAAAAGCCCCGGGTCCCGACTCTATGCCCAACACCGCACTTAAACTTGCAGCAACGCTACACCCTCATGTGTTCACGGAGTTGTACTCACAATGCCTAAGAGAAGGAGTCTTTCCCACCAGGTGAAAGCTACAGAACCTTGTGTTGTTGCCCAAGCCCGGAAAACCACCAGACGAGGCATCCTCATATAGGCCCATTTGCCTATTGGACACAGCTGGCAAGGTGCTGGAGTCGATGCTTTGCTCGAGACTTGAGTCGGCGATATTAGCAGGCGGGGTCTTATCCGAGCACCAATTCGGATTCAGAAAGGCCAGATCCACAATCGACGCAATAAACCGTGTGGTTCACCTGACAGCTGAGGCAATCGACGCATCTCGATGGAAAGGCGGCAGTAAAGAATACTGTATCGTGGTGACGCTCGACGTGAAGAATACGTTTAACTCAGCAAGGTGGGATCGTATACTGGACGCGCTGGCAACATTCAACATATTAAGCTATTTGATGAACTGCGTGCAGAGCTACTTTCGTAACAGGAGAATCCGATACACGACGGATGATGGCCTGGAAGAAAGAGGAGTATCGGCTGGGGTTCCACAAGAATCCGTCTTGGGCCCTTTGTTATGGAACACCATGTATGACGGAGTCCTGCGTCTTGAGTTTGACCCGCACACACACATTGTCGGGTTTGCTGACGATGTCGCACTGGTGGTTACGGCCAAGGATCTTCACGTCGCCGAAGAGCATTGTAGCGTGGAGTTAGCCAAAGTTGGGCACTGGCTATCGGTCGCGGGGCTTAAATTGGCAGCGGTGCTCATTAGCAGCCGGAAGCGCGTCGAAACCGCATGACTCCCTCGTGGTATCCAAGCGTGCCATTAAATACATACAGCTGTATTCACGAAAATAGCAGTGCCCTTGAGCTTTGCCTTTAAAGTTGATAAATCATATTAAAAAGACCACAAATGAACCAATCCTTTTTAAATTCATAATCTAAATTAAATCATAATAAAATGACTACCATGTTAGACTAAACAATAAGTCCCCCACTTTCAAAAATAAGTGAGATAGTAAAATAAGGGCATTTTGAGCTGTTCATAAAAATAGCAGTGGCATCTAAGAATTAAAATCTGTCGATTTTAAATTATTTCAAACTTCAAATTCAGGTCACCTTTGGTTCTGAGGACTTAATACTTAGTCCTGAATCAATTATTGGCAAAAGATGGTTTTCACCAGGGCCGCACCGAATCCATTAATGCTGAACTGGGATCTGTTTCCATGTATCCATGTTTCTTGGATAACTTCCCAATGTTAAGCTTTATTGGAAGGTTTTTTCTTTGTGAGGCTTCTCTGAATGTTTCCTCATACATTTTAAATGGGTTACCAATCCGGCGACTGAGCTGGCCCTGGCATTACGTCGATTCCTTCGAATTGAAAACAACCTTTTCGAGTTTGTTCCTATGTTTTGGGTCATTGTACTGGAGATATGTCCATTTTATGGGCATATTCCATATGATATAGGAGAGCTGAACCTTCTTCATGATGTTCACGAAGACTTTTCGATTCATATTCCAATGAATCATATATTAGAAACAAGTCGTTTATATGAGAAGCAACCCCAAATCATGTCATATTGCTAAACCGTTTTAGCGGGTCCTTTGGATGGTATTCCGTATATTCTGGGCGACGTACATACTGTTTAGACACTGCATCACCAAACAAGACTACTTTAGGGGCCTCTGGCCCGAGCATATTACGCTACTTTGCAATATGAAGATTCATATGGAGGTTTGTGAAAATACAAATGTACTTTACAGGCGTCTAAGTTAAGAGTGGGACTATCCTTCGACTTCGCGATATTACCTCTTGTTCTAGCAGTCTACGCCGACAAATGATACCCCTTTCCGACATGTTTAGATCATGTTTGACTAAATTGGAAGATGAAAACTGATTGAATCTGCTGTATGTAACAATGTGCCAGTCATCTGAAGCCGTTTTTGCACGTTTCACTTTACGTTTTTCTTTTTTTTTTTTTTTTGGTAGTCTGGGGCAGCAGAGACCATCTTTGCAGAACATCCACCTAAAATTTGTTTTTTTTTTATAGTTTTTACCTTGTTTTCCAAGGTTTAGGATCTACTCCGTCTTCTCGGTAGAGTATTGGGATCCTCTTCCGACCAACATGAAAATTTTTGCGTTAGTTGATGTAAATAATATTGCACCATAATTATCTAATTAATTACACTTACTACTGACAGATTTGTAAACTTTTTATTTACTTTTTTCGCAACTAAACGAAACACTGCTATTTTTGTGAACAGCCAATTTGTGGGGATAAGCACAAAAATGTGAAAAACGACATTAAGATTAGTAAAATTAAAGGAATTTTTTTGGTTTTCCTATGCCTATATACCATTTTACAAAACCAAAGTCAAAAGCTATACAAAGGAATATGTGAAAAGTTTTGAAATCTTTGTTAGCATCTACTGCACTGCTATTTTCGTAAACACAGCTGTAGGTGTCATGCTTGACACTAGATTGTCCTTCAAGGAGCACTTTGTAGTAACAAGGCAGCCACGTCGTCCCGGTCCCTAGCCCGTATATTGCTGAATACGAGTGGCCCGAAGCAAGGACGGCGCCTTCTACTGTCGAGGCATCATGGCAACCAATTGGCAGCAGCATGACCCAACCAAGAAGACTGGAGCGGCATACGGCATGGCAGCACTCCATGCGCAGATGGCAAGAGAGGTGGGACTCCTCACCCAAGGGAAGGTGGACTCACGCACTAATCCCGGACATCACACAATGGGTGTCGAGGAAGCATGGTGAGGTTGACTATTAGCTTACTCAGCTCATGAGCGGCCACGGGTGCTTCAGGAGTTATCTGAAGAGGTTTCACATCGAGGTCTCCGACGAGTGCACATGGAGCGGCGCTGGCATCATAGAAGATGCGAGTCATGTGCTGCAACACTTCCCAAGATTCATGGGCCGAGGAAACGTCTAAATAATTTATAATTTCAAATAAAGATTTGTATTGTTTAATAATCATTAAATCTGTTTTGAATTCAGTAGTTTGAAAAATACGACAACTACAATGCTGTAATGCTGTTGATGTACAGCTGTGTTTAAAAATATAGTAGCGCATCACCTTACAACATTTATATTAATTTTTCGACATGTTAAACATTAAAAATTAAATTTTTATTTCATATTTTTCTAAGAATGGAATATAAAGAATAGAATAGTGATTAGATTCCGTTTGTTTTTCATTGGTTTTTATAATTTTTTAATGACTTTTGCGAAATACACCAAAAAGTGCCTGTTCATAATTATAGTAGTGGTTACAAAGCAGGCAAAAAAAAAAAAACAGTTTAATTTAATTTAAAAGTAATTTTTTTTAGTTCTTCTTACTTAATAATGTTTAATACTTTGTTGTAAAGCCTTTTTTTTAAATACCGACATCGCATCGGCGGATCAACGCTTCAAGGGGATTTTCCTGAACTATTTGCCAAAGCTCAACTTTTTTTGATGGATTTGATGTTGCCACAACCAGCTTAACATCTCCCCATAAGTCCTCGATCGGATTAACATCTGAGGACTGAGCTGGCCATAGCATAACATCGATCTTTTCGGATGCAAACCAATCTTTCGTGAGCTTCCTGGTATGTTATACCAGGTATAGGTATTTCCCAATTGGCACATGGTAGCATTGTATTTCGCAATATGTCTACATTAACATATCTATCCATAATGCCGATTATCACATAGGGCCAACGGAGTTGTAAGAAAAGCATGCAGATATCATTACCCTGATGCCACTGTTGTTTTTGGGGTACCTAGGATTATATTAGATGTTTGGTGGACGTCGTATATACTTCCTAATGATTTTTTCGTCAAATAAAACAGTCTTGCTTTGCCTCCTTTGTAACCACTACTATAATTATGAACAGGCACTTTTTGGTGTATTTCGCAAGTCATTAAAAAATTATAAAAACCAATGAAAAACAATCGGAATCTAATCACTATTCTATTCTTTATATCCCATTCTTTGAAAAATATGAAATAAAAATTTAATTTTTAATGTTTAACATGACGAAAAATTAATATAAATGTTGTAAGGTAATGCGCAACTATATTTTTGTGTAAAAAACTGCAAGGGTATATAAACTTCGGCAAAACCGAAGTCAGCTTATTTGATATTTACATTTTGCAATTTCTTTCCCTGCAATTCAATTCATCAATACACAAACAAAACATTCAAATTATTACTCTTTTTACTAGAATTTTTCTCCTTCTTCCATCATTCCCTAACCAAAGCACGGCACGCATACACATGCAGTTCATGTAGCGTTGCGTCTGTGTGTCTATGCATGTGCTCTGTTGATTTGATGATGACGTAGTAGGCAGCGCTTGAGCCGATTTATATTGTCTGTAACTTGTGTTCTATTTATCCGATCAGATTCAAATTTTGGGATCTGATGTTTTATATCCAATACTATCATATTGGTATTCATATTCATGGGGATACTCCAAGTTCTGCAAAAATGGTTCTTCTAGAGCTATATGATATAGTAGTCCGATCGTGACCATTTTCATACTCTATCAGGTCCGGGCTAAAAGTAGCTCAAATATCGAATTTCATTCCGATGACTCTTAAGATGACGGACGGACGGAGGGACGGACATGGCTGTATCGACTCAGCTTCTCATGCTGATCAAGAATATATATACTTTATGGGGTCGGAAACGTCTCTTTCTGTGCATTACAAACATCTGACCAATTTTATAATACCCTCTGCAAGGGTATAAAAATCAGCAACGCTTGCAGCTGCGAGCAAACAAAATAGTAGTGGTCTACTTTAATTATAGCATATAATAAAGAGGTTATTAAACAAAGTCACTGTTTTTCACCGATCGTTTCTATGGGAGCTATATGATAAAACCACCCGATCTTGATCAAATTGGGTACAGTCATTAACACAGATACATAAAACTAAAAGTTAAATTTGAATGCAATCTCGTCAAAAGTAACGAAGTTATTCATAAAAGTTACTGTTTTCGACCGTCCGTTTCTATGGGATCTATATGACATAGTCGCACAGTCGTTTACAGGTGTAATAGACTTACCAATATTTAATTTTACGACAAAGGCTCGGAAAATAACGAAGTTATTGTTAAAAGTCACTGTTCGTGACTTTGCCGTTTGTATGGGAACTATATGATATAGCGGTCCGATCCGGCTGAATCCGAGATGTACAAACTGTGCAGTATATACAAGCCTACATGCAAAACCTGTATCTTTAATGGTCTAAGAGGAGTTCGCGTCGATCTAGACGGACGGACGGACATGGCTATTTGAACTCGTCTCGTCGTGATGGTCAAGAATATATATACTTTATATGGTCATAGATAATTCCTTCCATGCGATGCACACTTCTGACCAAAATTAATATACCCTTTTTGCAAGGGTATAACAAGCGCGAATTTGGTTTGTGGTTTTCTGTCACAATACCTAATATTCCCGTAACGAAACAAACCCCTAATTCCTTTTAAGAATATATTGAAGAAACTCGATTTGTGATTAAACCACACAGTGAACGCCAAAAAAATACAAATAAAAGTTTTTTTTTTAAATTTCGTTACTAAGTTTTTACTTTACACTTATTTAAACATAAATTTGCAATATGAAAACATATAAACCCGTGCTCGTCACTATACATACTACCTATACATATATTACTTCTGGTTAGTTAGGACATTTGAAAACACTTTTTTTCAGTAAAGAATTTATAACAAAAGTTAATACTTACAGCATCTACTTCTTCGGCATCATACCACACGTTAATGTATTCGTGCTTTAAAGCCTTGTCTACAGATATCCGTTGCTCTGGATCAATTACCAGCATTTTGCTTAAAAGATCCCTGGCGTCAGCAGCTTTTCTTCGACTATTCTGATTGTTATCAGTAGGGAACAATCCGTCTGGGAAAAGTCTATCAAATGCATAGCCAGCGTATCTTGGCCGATTTTCTACATAGTTCCGAACAGTTGGCTGCAAGCGTTGCATAAATGATGGAGAAGGAGTGCCCAGTTGTTCTAAGGACCAGAAAATTTGTAAGAGGAAGGTGGAGACAATGTAAACTCTTACCAATAATTTTATTCCATTGATCTATGTGATCAGTGCCAGGGAATAAAACGCCTCCTCTTATCATTTCTCCCATAATACACCCAACCGACCAAATATCCACGTTTTCTGTATAACCCATTCCCAAAATAACTTCGGGCGCTCTATAGTAGCGAGTTACAACATATGGAGTCATCATGAAAGTGGTACCAGCTGTTCGTGCAAGTCCGAAGTCCAAAATTTTTAAGGTACAGTCTGCCTTTACAACTATGTTAGATGGTTTTAAATCCTAAGGAAAGAGTAATTTAATAAATGTATGAAAAAATAAATGTATGATTCAAACAAACAAATAACCAGAGGGCCGGGGCTAACTTTTTGGTAACTCTTTTTATACCTATAGCCATCAAAGTAGAAAAACGTTTTAACTAAAAAGGCTAGCTCCACGTCACAGTGTGCGCACGTGTAAAACTAATTGCCCTGAAGACGACCACCGATGAGTGGTCGAAATATATCGGAAAGAAAAGGAATACTTGAACAAATTGTTTTTCATTGTGATCTATGTACATAACATAAAAAGGTTAATGTTTGCTACAGAACCGCCTACAATGAAGAAGAAAAGTCACTGTTTGTGACATTGTGTGGTGGTTCGATCTGGCTGAATCCGAGATATTCAATCAGTGCTTTATATACAAGCCTACATGCAAAATTCTCTCTGTCTGTAGCTCTAACGGTCTAGGAGGAGTTTGCGTTGATCCAGACGGACGGACATGGCTATTCGAAATCGTCTCGTCGTGCTGATCAAGATTATATATACCTTATATGGTCGGAGATGCTTCCTTCCATGCGTTGCACACTTCTGACAATTAATATACCCTTTTTGCTCATTTACCTGTAGAATTTTTGTGAAAGATTTGAAAGTGGTTTTCGCGCTAGTGCTCATCATCTTTTATTTTGACACCATTTTTCAAATGTTACAGATTTTAAAACTTTACCACCTCCAATTTCAGTTGCTTTTTTATAATTCTTGCTAAATATATATATATATATATATATATATACATATATGATGACAAATTTAAGTTTAAAGTATCAATGAAGCTAACTTCGGCATACCCTTACAGTCCTTGGCAATAGTATTTTTACATGATCAAAAATTCTTTTCCTTCAACTTAATTCATCAATTCATTAACAAAGCCAAAATTATTACTATTTTTAATACAATTTTTTTCTTCTTCCCTCATTGCTTAAGCAAACCACGGCACGCATACACATAGAATTTACGTAGCGTTGCGTCTGTGTGTGTGTGTGGTCTGCTGCTCTGTTCATTTCGACCAAGGACGTAGTAGGCAGCGCTGATTTATATTGACTGTAACTTATATTCTATTTATTCAATCAGATGAAAATTTTGGGATCTGATGTTTTATATAAAAAACTATTGTTTTATATAAAATATATTGACTGTGGTATATTCTATTTATCCTATCAGATAAAAATATTGGGATCTGATGTTTTATATAAAAAACTATCATCATAGTAAATTTCATGGGGATACTCCACCTACATATATTCCTTCTATAACTCATAGACTTAAGCCACAATACTTCAATCGAGAATTTAGACGAAAATGAAGAAAAGTTTTTGTTTCACACCTCCAATTTTTTGTGACACATTAGTTCTATATATCAGTGTTATAATAGAAGAAAAATATATAAGAAGAAAAAAATATAATGAAAATATATATTAAAAGAAACCTGTAAAAATCTGAGACCATCTCCAAGCTAAAATCGTCAAACTTGTGTTTTTACGAGGAAAGTTGTGCTAGATTTCTAAACTAAAGATATTGAATACTAAATTCGATTCCCAAAACAATTTGACCGCTATGGCTAAAAAAAAGAATACAAATTCGGCCAAAATGAAGCTAATATGGTAATATTACGAAAAAAAACACAAGTATTCTACAAATTTGTAAGACTTTACATTTTTCGCATGGGAAAGTCAGTAATGCCATTGCACTTTATAAGAAACATGGAACCTGTGAAAAAATTCCACGTGAAAAGCCCAGAAAAACCACTTTAAACGACGATAGACGGATTGCCGAAATCAGTAAAGCCGATTCTTTCTTGACTTCAACGTAAATCAGAGCTCAAATGGTGGCAGATTATGGAGTGAATGTGTCAGCTCAGACCATAAGAAGACGGCTAAATGAGTTCGGGTTATATGGACACATTGCCCAAAAAAAAACATTGCTGACCATTAAATATGTTAAAAATCACCTATAATTTGCCAGGGAGCATATTCAAAAAGGTCTCAATTTTTGGAACATGATTGTTTGGAGCGACGAATCCAAGTTTAATGACTTTGGAGTGATGGTATACCATATGTAGGACGTCCTCCCAACAAACAATTGGACCCCAAATCCATAACCTTGACCGATTTTAATGAAATTTTTTGTGCTCATCCGGTATCTAAGAGAATCGGCCAACATCTATTTTGTATGTCCAAATCATACTGTCGAGCGCGAATAAAATGGGTTTTACAACGGCTTTCCGTGTATCGATCGCAGTTACAAACGAAATAATGCCTACTAATAAAGCGAATTTGTGTCGTCGTATTCTCAGCGCAGAAATTTCTTCTGATTATGTTTCGAATAGGCCTGAAGAAGAGCGGGAATTGTTAAGGGAGACGGAGCGGCTAAGGCAAAGGCAAAGGATTGTTATGGAACCAGCCGAAAGCCGTGCAGCCAGAATTGCTTCGCTCACAAAGATGTGAACTGCATAGGGGAAGGGTAGCTAAGTCCCGCGCACAGACTCCGACTAGATCGACATGAGCAATATATGTATCTACAAGTGTCACTTCTGACTCAGTAAGCATCCGGTTTAGTAGTAAATTTATAAATTTGTATACCCTAGCAAAAAGGTATATTTAATTTTTTAATCAGAAGTGTGGAACGCATAGAAGGAACTATCTCTGACCATATAAAGTATATATGTATATTCTTGATCAGCACAACGAGACGAGTTCATACAGCCATGTCCGTCCGACCGTCTGGATCAACGCAAACTCCTCCTAGACCGTAAAAACTACAGAGTTTAAATCTTGCATTAACAGCTGTGTTCACGAAAATATCACTGCCCTTGAGCTTTGACTTTAAAATTCATATATCATATTAAAAAGACCGTAAATGCAACAATCTTTCATAAATTCATAATCTATATTTATATATAATAAAATTAGTACCATTTTGGACTAAAGAAAAAATTCTCCATATTCAGAAATAAGTAAGATAGTAAAATAACTGCATTGATAAAAATAGCAGTGACAACTAAGAATTCGAATCTATCGATTCCAAATTATTTTAAATTTCAAATTCAGGTCACCTTTGGTTCTTAGGACTTAATACTTAGTCGTGAAACGATTATTGGCAATAGCGGCTTAGCACTTTCGCCGCACTGAATCCAGCAAAGCTGAACTGGGACCTGCTGCCATGTTTCTTGGATAACTTCCCAATATTAAGCTTTATTGGACGGTTTTTGTTTGTGGCGCGTTTCTGAATGTTTCCTCATACATTTTTAAGGGCTTACCAATCCAGTGACTGAGCTAGCCCTGGCATTGCACCGATTCTTTCGTTTTGAAAACAACTACTTCGAGCTTGTTCCTATGTTTTGAGTCGTTGTACTGGTGATATGTCAATTTTATGGGCATATTCCATATGCTATAGGAGAGCTGAACCTTCTTTATGATGTCATATTCATATTCTTATAAATCTTATGAATTGGACCAAGTCATTTATAAACAAGCCCAAATCATGTCATATTGCTTAACCGTTTTAGTGGGTCCTTTGGTTGGGATTCCATATATTCTGAGCAACGTACATACTGTTTAGACCCTGCACCACAGAACAAGACTACTTTACTGACATCTGGCCCGAGAATATTAATCTACTTTGCAATTTGAAGATTCATATGGAGTTTGTAAAAATACAAACGTGTTTTACAGGCTTCGAAGTCAAGAGTGGGACTTTATTCTTTATCATCGTGGCAAATATATATTCATATACATATATATACATATTTTATCAGTATATAATAAAATATACGTAGACACAAATAATTAATCAAGTATGTCAACTATGCTATGTAATCAGCTGCAAAGCTTCCTATCGATTATAAAAATCGGAAATTTCATTAAGACGTTCCCACTTGTCATTCCTGATATTTAAGAATATTCTTAAGTATGCACGCTTCGCATCAAAGTTGACTGACGAAAAAGAGGTTTTAAAAATTTTAATTTTGTTTGTTTCTTTCAAATTAAAGTTGGTATGTATTTGCACAAAAGCATCTTTTCAACATATTCATCGTGTAAAAACATTTATTTTTTTATACATATATTTTACATGAAAAAATTTTAAAGCAGAAATTGATTCGTCTGTTTCAAATTCTACGAGGTTATTTATTTATCTTATTTTTATCCACATTTTTTTCGTAAAGGCATACAAATATATGGTAGAATGCAACTGTGGAGAAATAAGCAAAAATTGAGATAACCATATTTATGATTCCTTATCCAAATACAACAACCCACAAATTAGTTTAAAAAATTTCATTACATTACTTGGGAGTCAACCAAATCTGAACTAAGGTCCGAATACCTAAATGCCACATATTTGTAATCTTACTTACTTTGCATAACTTCGGAAGTTTTTGTTAATCTCTTCTTACCAACAGGCTTCAAAGCGGATAAAAGTTTTATTTTAAAAATTTCCGCGACAGGGCTACAAACAACTGCGTGCGCATATAGTACAACATTTATTGTGATGTTTATATAAAAGCTGTCATATAACAACTACATACATGATTCAGTTATTATAATTGTATCAATTTTTCCGAATTATAGATTTTTATGTGGTAAGTTACTAACCTATCTTTTGTGATAATCGCATAGGAACCAAAAAATTTATCTCACCAAAAATTTTTTTTTTAATCTATCGTTCCTAAGCGAGCTACATGATATAGACAACCGATCTTGATATTTAACAAACCAAATATAAAACTGACAATTGCCAGGATAAAAAAGAAGTTATTTATTAAATTTGCCGTTGTCGATCATGCATTCGTATGGGGATTCTATGTAATAGTCATCTTATCTCGATTAAAATTACCAAAGATACTTCTGACCTAAATTAATATAACCACTTTACAAGGGTATAAAGCAGGGACCGTAACTGTTATAAGGTTATTATAAAAAAAAATAATAATAATAACACTGTGTTAGTCGAAAAAAAGACATGGCAAAATTCGATATTTTCACCCTATTTCGTGTCCTGCAAATCGAACTGCATCATTCGTTTTTTTAAGTTATCACGATGGTTTCATACAAAATTTTTTGCGGAAGTTTTTTATTAAAGTTGTCAATTTTACGAAAAGGGTCTTTTTATACCCTTGGAGAGGGTATTGTAAAATTGCTCAGATAATTGTAATGCACAGAAGGAGACGTTTCCGACCCCATAAAGTATATAAATTCTTGATTAGAGAGACATGAGAAGCTGAGTCGATATAGCCATGTCCGTATGTCCGTCTGTGCAAATCAACTTCACGGTGGCATCTTAAGAGCTATCGGAATAAAATTTGATATTTGAGCTACTTTTAGCCCGGAGCTGATAGAGTATGAAAATTGTCAGGATCGGCTACTATAGAAGCTAGCTCTAGAAGAACCATTATTGCAGAATTTGGAGTATCCCCATGAAATTGCAATATGATAGTATTGGATATAAAACATCAGATCCCAAAATTTGAATCTGATCGGATAAATAGAACGCAAGTTACAGACAATATAAATCAGCTCAAGCGATGCCTACTACGTCATCATCAAATCAACAGAGCACATGCATAGACACACAGACGCAACGCTACATGAACTGCATGTGTATGCGAGCCGTGCTTTGCTTAGGGAATGATGGAAGAAGAAGAAAAATTCTAGTAAAAAGAGTAATAATTTGAATTTTTTGTTTGTGTATTGATGAATTGACTTGCAGGGAAAGAAATTCCAAAATGTAAATATCAAAGAAGCTAACTCGGTTTTGCCGAAGTTTATATACCCTGGCAGTTCTTTACATATTTAATCCGATAACAAAAGTGAAATTTCATACATCAACAGCATTACAGCATTGTAGTTGTCGTATTTTTCAAACTACTGAATTCAAAACAGATTTAATGATTATTAAACAATACAAATCTTTATTTGAAATTATAAATTATTTAGACGTTTCCTCGGCCCATGTATGTAAGGTACTTACATCGCAAAAAAAGGTACTTATACCTGTTCGTCGCTTTTTACCTAAGCAGCGGTTTATCCATAGAAAGAAAGAGATGGAAATAGTTCGGCCGCTTTGCTAAATAATACCTGTTTTTGCAGGGCAACGAAGTATATCTATTTTTCATCCGATTTTGATGATCAATATCTCATTCGACAGAATATTTAATTCACTTCGTAGTTCAAGTGTAGTTATACTTTAGTATGAATTAGTGGCGAAAATTGACGCTAAGCAGAGAGACCATAAAAATCCATACAAAATTGAGATTTTCAATTGGCCCCAAATTGGACCCTGGGGCCAAAAAAAAAATTTGTGGTATGCAGTTTATATTATTTTTACTAGACCTAAAACTTTTTTTTAGGGTCCAAAGGTGTACAATGCATTTTACAAATTTTGAAAATGTGTCTTTTTTATTTTGCCAGGTCCGAATTTTGGGGCTTTTCATCAAAATGCATTTAAAAAAAACTGTTAGAGATACGCCCCCGAAATTTACAGAACATAATCTCAATAGAATTACCAATTGAACGCTATACATTTTAACATCAAAACTTTTCACTAACATTAAATAAAAATCGAATGAAATCACAATTTTAGGTAAAAACAAAAATGTCTCAAAATCATTGCCGCCACTGTATATGTATATATATGTATGTATATGTATTCACAAAATTCTTACAAGTGTGATCGTCACACACACACACATACAGTGTAGCCGTGCCTGTGTGTGTATCATGGCTTCTGTTGATTTGATGATGACGTAGTAGGCAGAAAGCAGCGTTTGAGCCGATTTATATTGACTGTATCTTGTGTTCTATTTATCCGATCAGATTCGAATTTTGGGATCTGAGATTTTATATCAAATTCTATTATATTGGTAAATTTCATGGGTATACTCCAATTTTTGCAAAAATTTTTGTTCTAGAGCTATATGATATAGTAGTCCGATCCTGACCATTTTCATAGTTTATCAGCTCCGGGCTAAAAGTAGCTCAAATATCAAATTTCATTCCGATGACTTTTAAGATGCCAGCGTGAAGTTAATTTGCACAGACGGACGGACGGAGGGACGAACATGGCTATATCGACTCAGCTTCTCATGCTGATCAAGAATACATATACTTTATGGAGTCGGAAACGTCTCTTTCTGTGCATTACAAACATCTGACCAATTTAATAATACCCACTGCAAGGGTATAAAAATCAGCATCGCTTGCAGCTGCGAGCAAAAAAAATTGTAGTGGTCTATTTTAATTATAGCATATATTGTGTTCTGTTTACATGGGCCAATTTTCTTCTAGGTAAAGCAGTGTAACGGTAACTTTCTTCGAGCGTTCAAATTGTTTTTCCCGAAACACTCGACGCACTGTCCAAACCATGTCCACAACAAATGCCAACAAACGAATGCTTAAGACTTAAGCTAGAAAAACCCAGAGGGCCGTGGCTAACTTCGACCACGTCAAAGTTTGTATACCCTTGCAACTTTTTTGTTACTCTTTCCTTACCTATAGTCTTCAAAGTGGATACACGTTTTAACGTTTTTCTAAAAAGTCTAATGTTTGCGAAAGAACGGTTTACCATAGGAAATAACGAAGTTATTAATAAAAGTCACTGTTTTCCACCGATCGTTCCTATGGGATCTATATGATGTAGTCACCCGATCTTGATCAAATTTGGCACAGTCATTTAAAGGTGTAACAAACTCACCAATATTAAATTTCATTTCAATCACTGTTCGTGACTTTGCCGTTTGTATGGAAGCTATATGATATAGTGGTCCGATCCTGCTGAGTCCGAGATATACAAACTGTGCACTATACATATATGTACAAGCCTACATGCAATTTCAGCTCTGTAGCTCTAACGGTCTAGGAAGAGTTCCCATCGATAAAGACGGACGGACATGGCTATTTGAACTCGTCTCATCGTGCTGAATAAGAATATATGTATATAGTTTACATGGTCAGAGATGCTTCCTTCTATGCGTTGCACACTTCTGACCAAAATTAATATACCCTTTTTGCAGCTCTAACGGTCTAGGACGAAGACATGGTTATTTAAACTCGTTTCGTCGTACTGATCAAGAAAATATATACTTTATATGGTCGGAGATGGTTCCTTCTATGCGTTGCACACTTCTGACCAAAATTAATATACCCTTTTTGCAAGGGTATAAAAAGTGGTCAAGATTCGATTTTTTTTACATTTTGTCCTAAAGCTCGGGAACGAACGGATTTAGAGGCTAGATGTCTTCCCAACATTTGTAGCCCTGTCAATTCTAAGAAATTTTGCTAAAGAAAGATTGTAAAATAACTGAATGTTTTAGAAGTTAGAAACAAATGAAAAAAGACCCTTTTCGAAAAAATGACAACTTTGATGAAAAAATTCCGCAAAAAATTTTGTATGAAACCATCTTGATAACTTACAAAACTAATTATGCAGTTCGATTCGCAGGAAAATAGGGTAAAACTATCAAATTTCGCCATGTTTTTTTTTTTTTTTTTTTTTTTTTTTTAAACTATCACGGTGTAATTATGTTGCAACTTTTTCCATTTAACTCAAAAATAACTCTTATTTTTGATTTTTAAAATAAAACTCAAGAATAACTTTTATTTTTGATTTTTATTTGTTCCCTCAACGAATAACTGTTGATAAAAAAAAAATTATTTGTGATTTTTATAAAAAAAAAAAAAAAAAAACCAAAGGGCCGGGGCTAACTTCGACCGCGTCAAAGTTTGTATACCCTTGCAAGTTTTTTAGTAGCTCTTTTATCTAAACTAACTGTTGTATCTAAAAAGGGTAATGTTTGCGAAAGAACGGCCTTCGGAGCTATTTGATATAGTTACCCGATCTTTACCAAATTCGGCACAGTCATTAACAAATATATTTAACTGTCAAATGTTTAATTTGAGAGCAATCGCATTAAAAGTAACGAAGTTATTGACAAAAGTTACTGTTTTCGACGGATCTTTCCTATGGGAGTTATATGATATAGTCACCCGATCTTGACCAGATCTGGCACAGTCGTTTATAGTTACAATAAACTTACTTATATTAAATTTCACGACAATAGCTTAAAAAGTAACGAAGTTATTGAGAAAAGTCACTGTTCGTGACTTTGCCGTTTGTATGGGAGCTATATGATATAGTCACCCGATCTTGATCAACTTTGGCACAATTATTTATAAGAACACAAAACTGACCAACACCAACTTTTATGACAATTGCTGATAAAATAACGAAGTTATTGAGAAAAGTCACTGTTCGTGACTTTGACGTTTGTATGGGAGCTATATGATATAGTGGTCCGATACGGCTGAATCCGAGATATACAACGCCTGCAGTATATACAAGCCTACGTGCAAAATTCTCTCTCTCTGTAGCTCTTACGGTCTCGGAGGAGTTCGCGTTGATCCAGACGGACGGACAGACATGGCTATTTGAACTCGTCTCGTCGTGCTGATCAAAAATATATATACTTTATATGGTCTGAGATGCTTCGTTCTATGCGTTGCACACTTCTGACCAAAATGAATATACCCTTTTTGCAAGGGTATAAATATATAAAACGTTAGTCTGAAGTGGTGAGGCTTTTATGACCGGCAAAATAGCAATATATTACATTTCCTTTTTTCCTCTTTGAATGGCAGCCTTCTAATATGACCTTTAGAAGGTTATACAAACTATAATTTTTTAAGCTGCGCCGAATGTGTCAATCGGAGCTTTTGTACCAATGACTGTGCGCAATGAGAGCTTGTTAGTGTAAACTTATGCACAATTTTAATAAAAGAATATTAATTTTTAATATAGTGATACTGTACTCTATGAATAATTCCAGCCGAGTGCAAGTGCTTTATTCCACAAAGCATTTGATAAAGCAAATATGACATTCTATCATGATCCAAGTCCATTTGAATTACTTGACAGAGATTGGCATCCATCAGCTCCATTACGAGGTACACATCCTGAAATTCTTCCAAATTACGTTGAGGAGTAAAGGCATTAAGTAACCCAATGATCTTACCGATAAAATATTAAAGATTAATTAATTATCTGATTGTAAGGTTTAAATAATTACGTTTTTGTGATTTACGAGTTTCATAAGCTTAAATTCCCTATAAGCTCGCTTTGCATGGGTTACATTTTGGAATGGTCGGGATAACTTTTTAATTGCAACGTTTTGTTCAGTTACCGTATCATAAGCAGCACTGTAAGATAAAAATTATTAATTTTATTTATTGTAGTTGCTGAAATTATGTATTATTCCAAATTTATTGGTGCTTACCACACTATACCTTGTGCACCAGACCCAATTGGCCTTAAGTTTATGTACCGACCAAGAATAGTAAAATTGGTGTCTCCTACTTCAACGGTATAATGTTGATGTTGAACAGCCATTTTTAATTACGTTATATTTGTCGTTGTTAATATTTAATGAACATGTCTCCTAAAAAAGAATTATAATTTGTTGAGTAAGGTTACTGAGCTACTCGGGCGCAAAACAGCCTTAAACACATAAATTTGGCATCAAATGAAATGGAAAAAATCTACAATCACGTCCTTGGCCGCGCCTTATCGGTTTATTTTATAAAACAAATTTACTTTAATATAAATTCTGGTGCACTATAGCCGTACTGTGTTTTTCTTATACACTTATATATAAAACGGGGAAGCCCCGAATTCGTTTTATTATTTTAGAAGTTTCGATTGAAATCACGGATAATAGAGGTAAAATCACGGTTAACAGTAACAATGCATTGCAATGGAACAAACTCAACTTCATCCCGGATAATGGGGGTGTTCGGTTGATGGGAGCCCGGATAATCGGGGTCCAACTGTCATTTAAATTCGAATAGACATTGAAGAAATCTAAAATTAATGTTAGATGATAAAGCATCAAAATAATTAAAAAATGAATAATAACAACATCAACATTCACAAAAAAAAACTGTAATTTTTCACATTTCATTTTGTTTGAAGTGCATAACTACGTAGAGCCGCCAAGTAAAATATGTACATTTTGATGATCAGTATAGAGCAATATCTAGATTTTAGCCGTATGTACAGCGATCTTCGTTTCAAGTTTTTTTCCTTAAACAAACTGACAAAACAGCTGTCTAACGAGTGTGACTCTAGCGTACATTTATTGTCGCATTTCAAGTTTGTTCCACCTTCTGAGAAGTTGCCCAGAAAATATACCCTTGAGTTGCATCATAAGCATTCGCCAGCCTTCTCTGTTACATCTTCTCCCATATCACTTTCGCCTACACCATTATCTTGTCCCTCTTTATGCTCTTCTTTTTAGATTGAAGTACCCTGTACAATCCCCGGGTGTAACACAAATTTTCCCTCACAGGAACTCTGAACAATTACAGATCATGCTGGCTCTCAATCACTTGCGGACCCCAATGTTCCTCAGCCTCCACTAATTGTAGTGCCACATCGCAAACTGTAGGCTTAATCCAGATACTTCTGAGTCGTCTGTGGCAGCTTACATTGGTACTATATGGCCTGCTAAGGTTTAAATTCAAAAGTTTAAGTTTTCTAGGCCTCGCGAAATCTCCTCTTTTAAAATTACAGTACTTAATGAGTATTTCTCAGCTATGGTCAAAGGGCCTAGTTGTACACGAGTTTGCGCCCAATAAGGGCTCCCGTTTTTTGCCTGTACAGGACTTCTTACCAAGCTCTCGAAACTGTTCTGTGATAGCCAAACCTTTTCGCCTAACATATTAGCATTTTCTGAAACTTGTCTCAACTCCTTTGTTTTGGATAACGAAATTCATTCTAATAACCTTATTTAATTCTGTATCTCAAACACAGCCCCTTGTAAAGCCTGAAGATACTTATCGCCCTACCATTGAAGTTATCATTTCATACAATTCCGTTACTAATTCATTTAATAACATCTCAGTTTCTCCTCGTAGATGTTTTCGTTAAACAAATTTTAAGTCTTAGCAACCTTATTTCCTCTTTTGATTGGTCATTTCTATTTGAGTGCTGCGATATAGATTGTGCAGTGAATTTTTTCTACTCTGCTCTTAATTCTCTAATTGATAATTAAGTTCCTTATGTGAATGTCTCTACAGTCTCCAGTACACCAGTCTGGCTCACACGTAGGCTGTCTAATCTCCGTTACATTAAATCTACTGGTTTGCGACTGTCATCGAAATTTAAATGTTGTCTCTTAAGTACTCAATGCTACAATAATTATATCGTGCGCTGTAAGGTTGAATTCTATAAGAACCCCAAAAGATTTTACAACTTTGTTAATTCTAAACGATGCTCTAACCTACTACCTTCCACCTTCAGACTTAATGACCAGACAGCTAATAATGATTCAGATATTGCACATCTGTTTGCTAAATTTTTTCAGTCGACTTATTCTACTACTCCTTCGCATCCCACATCCTATACCTTCTCAATACCACATTTAAATTGTATGTTTTTTCCTAATATCACCTTTTCACCTGAAGACTGTATTATCTCTAGCTTATCATCTATATCGTCGTCCTTCGTACCCGTGGCTGACAATATTCCTAGTTGCATCCTTAAAATGTGTTCGATTTCCCTATCTAAGCATTTATCTCGGTTATTCTTTATATCGAGCGAGACTTGAGCTTTCCTGACGTTTGGAAGGAGTCTTTTTATTATTCCGCTTTATAAAGGTCAACAAATCCAATATTTTTAACCACCGTGGCATTGTTAAACTTTCATCAATACCTAAGCTGTTTGTGAAAATTATTACATCTTCCCTTCAACACCTATCCAGATCCACTATTTCTTCTTGTCAGCATGGCTTCATGGAAGGTCGTTCGTCGCTAACCAACCTTTTAGAAGTGACTCCCCTTGTACAGCATAGAATCCGTAAAAAGTGTCAAACTGATGTTATTTATACCGACTTTAGTAAGGCTTTCGATACGGTTGATCATTCTATGCTTCTCACGAAACTTATCATTATGGTCTTTTCCCCGAAAATATTGGATTGGTTAAAATCGTATCTTATTGGCTGTCTTTTCGTTCCTCGATATCTAAAACTGTTCGAGTTACGTCAGGTGTCCCCCAAGGCAGTCATCTGGGCCCACTGTTATTTACCTTGTTTATAAACGATTTGCCTTTGGCCTTGGCTCATTCACGCGTGCTCATGTTTGCGGATGACGTCAAGATTTGTTATTCATATAATGATTATTCTTTCCAACAGTACTTGCAATCAGATCTCGATGCGTTCTGTGTTTGGTGTCACGTTAATAAATTACACCTTAATGCCTCTAAATGCTCTTTTATGACATTCAGTTGTTTGTCTCCGTTCCTAGCTCATTACTCTATTAAGTCTGTTCTGTTAGATTGTGTACCATCCAAACCATCCAAAACTTTCGTTTAATAATCATATATCTTCAATTGTCAATAGAGAATGCAGTGTTCTTGCCTTCATAAGACGTTAGGCCAAAGAATTTGATGATCCCTACGTAACAAAGGTTTTATACACTTCGTTAGTTCGCCCTACTCTAGAATATTGCTCGCCAGTGTGGAACCCTGACGATGTCCACCAGCGTAGTATTGAATCGGTACAAAAGCAACTCCTTAAGCTCGCGTTACGCGGTCTTAATTGGAACCCGAGTCTTCGCCTACCTTCTTATTCTGACAGACATCTTCTTATTAATCTTCCTTCACTTTTCAACCGTAGGTATGTATTTGGCATTCTCTTTCTCCATAAACTAGTCAACGGCGAAGTTATTTCTACTAATTTACTAAATAGGTACTCTATATTTTTGTGTTCCCTCACGTCGGACCAGAAACTTTTTTCCTATTCACCTTAGTAGATGTCTGACTAACTACTCTCTTCACGAACCTTTTCGTGTTCTTTGCCAATCTTTTAACAACTTCTCTAACCTTATTTCTTTCCATCACTGTCACTTCTCTGCGCGCTATATTTTTTACTCATCTATAGCGAAACCACTGAAAATATTCTGGACTTGGATTGGCTGCAACTCATCCCTGACCACATTGGCTGTGAATCGGGGCATAGCTGGCACCTTGTGCAAATAAAACACCTGCACCGGGTCGGGGATGTTTAGTTGTGTATAAAGCTAAGCTACCTTCTTCAATTAATTCTTATCTGTTTTTTAGCTTAAACTTTTTCGTCGAATTCTGGGTGGTTAGTTGACATAAATAGATAATAAATAATCTAAATACCAACAATAGACACTCGATCAAATTGATTAATTGATCAAATTCGGCACAGATAACAGATCTATAAAACAAACAAATGTTTAATTTCAAAGCAATCGCGTCAAAAGTAATGAAGTTATAGACAAAAAATACTGTTTTTGACCGATTGTTCCTATAGGAGCTATATGTTATAGCCGATCTTCATCACATTTGGGACAGTCATTTATAGGTGTAAGAAACTCACCAATATTAAATTTCACGACAATAACTCAGAAAATAACGAAGTTATTGAGAAAAGTCACTATTCGAGACTTTTCCGATTGTATTGGAGCTATGTGATATAGTCGCCCGATCCAGCTACATCCGTTTTTATTTGCTGAGTTAAAAAAATAACGATATCATAAATAAACACACAGACACAAAAAAAAAAAAAACAGTGTAGTCCATAAAACCCATCGCCTTCTATGAAGTAACAGTACGTCCAAGAGTTTGAAAAGCTTACTCAATCTCTGGAAGGAGCCTTTATACACGATGGTACACCCGTCGAAGTAACTAAGAAGTATACACTTTCAATCGCTATAGAGACTTCAACAAAGAATTGCATAAATACGTACGTAACGTACTAAAAGCAGAAATATTCCGTGACATGAACGAACTGACAACAAAGTTTGTAGATAGTCAGTTGAACATCGGAAACAGGACAGACAAACTCAGTCCTGCACTACCGTCAGCAACAATACAACAGAAATGGACAAAACAATTACCCTGGCAAAGGTAATTATAAAAATAACGGATATAGAAACATCAATAATACAGGTGGATATCGTGGAAACACACGATACAAGAACCGAGGAAGGGATAATTCCAAGGTTTTCCAATCGAGGTAATTCCAATAAAGGAAATGGTTATGTACGAATTACCCGAAATACAGGCAACATGTTCACTTTCCTGTTAGATACTGGTTTATACATATCAATAATAAAAGAAAAAACATTTATCTTTGAACAAATTCTTGGGTCACAAATGTACTGACAAAGGAATATTTCCAAAGGAATATACCAAATACGATGTCATTGAAATATATCCATTACCGACACATGCTGATAGTCCTAGAAAATGCGTAGCTTTTTGCAACTACTACAGACGTTTTATTAAAAACTTCGCAGAGCATTCACGTCCGATAACACGACTTTGTAAGAAGAACGTAGATATTTTGGGCTCAAAATACGTGATGTACTATTCAATGATGAAGTACGAAAAGTAGTGACCTTGCATATAACATAGTTCATGTGTCCTTAAACATGGGAAAAAGATATGGAAAGAATTGAGATTAGAGATCTGTACACCAATAGAAATCTTGAAAAACAAGCCGGTATACTTGAGATCAAACAACTCAAATTGGCACCGAGTGAAAAGATCTTTAAAACCTTTTCAATAGAATCTTTTAAATAAATGGGCAATAACATATTGAAATCATCAAGAGTAGCGCTACTCCAACCGGTGACCAATATAGAAAAAGTAAAGAAGCAATATTGTCTACCAATCATGATGATCCTATACAGGGTGGCCATACAGGCATTACAAAAACTTTGGCCACAGTAAAAATACATTATTATTGGAAAAACATGACACGTCATGTAAAAGACTACATTAATAAATGTGAAAAATGCCTAAAGTCAAAAACGATGAAGCACATAAAAACACCCTTAGTTATTACAGAAACAGCCATACATGCTTTTGATAGGGTAATAGTAGACACCATTGGTCCACTACCAAAATCTATAAATGGTAATGAATACGCATTCACGCTAATATGTGATTTGACGAAATACTTAGTAGCAATACCAGTCCCAAATAAAAACGCTACAACAATTGCAAAAGCTATATTCGAATCCTTTATTCTAAAGTAGGGTCCAATCAAGACGTTCATTACGGACATGGGAACAGAATACAAAAACTCAATAATAAATGACTTGTGCAAATATTTAAAAATAGACAACATTACGTCTACTGCTACTATTCTTTAGCTGTCTCTTTGTTGTTTTTTTTTTGTAATTATTGGTATTTTATCGAAAATTATTTTAGCGTTGTGTGTTTCAATTTTGTAGGGGAGAGGGCCCAGTTGTGACTCAGGCCCAGTTGTGACATTCTCAAATATTTTTGAAAAGTAGTGAGAGTAGTAGAAAGACACCAACGTTAATAATAGCATTGTATATACGCGTACCAAACATCGTGTTGAAAATCGTGCGAAAAAATTATTTTGATTTTTTTCAAAGTATCAAAATTTTGTGAAATTAACAGTGAAAAGGTGAGTGTAATGAATAAAAATATTGTATTTGCCGTATATTTTGTATTCTATATGGATTGATGTGATTATGTAGTGTCTTTAAAAAATATACATATAAACTATAAACTATGAAAAGGCCCGGTTATGACTCAGCTGTGGGGGCCCAGTTATGTCCCATTTTTTTTTTGAACTAGGATTATTGTCAAATTCCAACATTTTTGTTGTTGCTTAACAACAAGGAAATGAAATTTACATATTGAGACCAGTTTGTCCAAGAATATTCTCACAATCCCTATCTCTAATGTCATTGGTGACCAGCTGTTCATCGGTTTTGGATGAGATTGGTCCTCTTCAGGCCGCTACTCCAAAAAAGCCTTCGAATCGTGACCGAAAGCCGATGCAAAGTGCTGAACTGACCTCCTCACTCGTGCTGTTTTGAAGGAAAGGGAAGCCAAAGGGGTGAAGACGCCAACACCGAAGAAGGCAACAACGAAGCGAGCAACACCATCACGAGCGGCCAAGCGCGTCAACCCAACATCCCCATCATCTGATGAAGAAACAGATTTCTGCATCATTTGCCAACTCTATCAATTGCAGTGTATGCAAGCGTCCAGTTCATTCGAAGTGCGCAAGTTATTTCACCTGCAACACTGCTAAAGTGACATGGACGACGAGGAATAAAAATCGTTGTCATTTATGGCCATTGGAGGCCATTTTCTTTTGGTTTTTTTCATTGAATTATTTCATTAAATTACAACAATTGGTGTGACATTCCTTTCATATGTTCTTATTTTCAGTGAATTTCTTAAGGTGAGCCATAACTGGGCCACTTTTTTTTTTGGTCTAACAAAAGTTTTCCCCATATTAAATCTGTTCCAAAATTTTTTGAGTAACTCAAATAAACATTCTTTCTTTGGAAAAAAAGTTGCGTTTGGTTAATATTTAAATGTTAAACTTCTTAATTTTTCATTTTCCGGAACTGAAGAAAAAATTTCGAGGTTTTTGAAAACCCGGGTCACATGGGTGTATGATATAAATATAGGATAAGTTCTATGATTATACAACTGATTCATAATTGTAATTTTTTCGAAAGCTGTAGCTCAAAATGGCATTTTGGTCTATACTATATAACATTGATAAAATGCATTTATTAAGCGTTAACAATGTTTCTACAACACATGAGGATGATTTAGGTCGAATGCATCAAAGAAGAATCGATATATAAATCATATTTAGCTCATATAACAAACTAAAAAAAACCGCAGAATTAAAAATTTCAACTCGTAACAAAAAAAAAAAACGTATAAAGTTTTCCTATTCAATAGAAGTACTTTCAAAAAAAGGTCCGGTGCGATGATTTCCACAATCTACAATTTGTTGCACAGTGTTAGTTGAGAACACATCAATTTTCTGAGGCTGTCCTTAAGAACAGCTCGAATACGATTAGGCATGCTTTATAATAAATTTATCCAAATTTGTTGTTAATAATTTGTATCGCTGGTCCAGTGTTCTTTTTTTTTACTTTCCCAGCCACGCTACATGCTTGAAATTTTGAATATTACCTCTATCCGAAAGTGATCGATACGCAAAAATCCGGGTAATAGTTGTGACCAATCATAAAGTTAAATTTTTAACTCTTTTTTTGAAGCTTGCCCGAAAATTATCCTCCGGAGGTATTTTTTCCAAATCTTTCCCTCTTTTACTGAATTTAAGGTCCAAAATTGAAAGATTGAGGACTGCATTCAATCCGACATCAATTTGACAACCCTTTCCTACTTTATCAGATGTCCCTAACGGAGGATATCGACTGCTGAGTTTGACTTTAATTTGAATGGAAGACGCTTCAACATCTGCCCTGGTTTTTAAATTCATTGAACCAACTATATTTCAATCGAAAAAAACTGAAGTTCTTGTATGTTTACCGAATTAAAGCTGAAATTTTTTGTGCAAATTGTTTGAAAATTTCGAAGGAATTGCATGCTTTTACGGAAGATTACCATTTTTTTGTGATGCTATCCGAGATTGGCTTGACGTAGGATTTGCCTCATCATGTGTGCCACACTATAGACTACTCGCCTGGGGGTTACCTTAAGTCTTCTCTTTCCTTTTTTTTGAACAATTACTGACCAAATTGAGATCTCCTTTTTCCATGACGAAAATTATTAATGTTAGTGACAAAACTTATGCAATGAAGAGACACATTTTGTACTTAAAATAATGGTTCGTTTTTTGTTCTATTTTCAAGTCGGAAACATTCAATAAATCAATTTGAATCGAGTTACCACTATTAATTCGTACGGCAAGCTTTTATACCCAAATGCAATGTTTAACAGACGATATTTTCTATACCAAAGAAGATAACACATGCAAACCTATTTTTTCTGAAGGATCATTTTATTCTCTATTATATAACGTCGAATGTTTGTTGTACTTTCCTTTTTTTTGAACAATTACTGACCAAATTGAGATCTCCTTTTTTCATGACGAAAATTATTAATGTTAGTGACAAAACTTATGCAATGAAGAGACACATTTTGTACTTAAAATAATGGTTCGTTTTTTGTTCTATTTTCAAGTCGGAAACATTCAATAAATCAATTTGAATCGAGTTACCACTATTAATTCGTACGGCAAGCTTTTATACCCAAATGCAATGTTTAACAGACGATATTTTCTATACCAAAGAAGATAACACATGCACACCTATTTTTTCTGAAGGATCATATTCTCTATTACATAACGTCGAATGTTTGTTGTACATAACAACAACAACAACAATAATTTCTTTAAATGCTCTGCTGAACTGATAAAAAAAATTTGACCACTATTAATTCGTACGGTGCTCGAAATATGTATATACTATATGATTTCTGTATCAAATATATGAAATATTAATATTGGGTAACATCGCCTTTTGCCTTTACAACACATTTACAACGCTTTGGCATCTCCTGCAATTTTGTTTTCAAATCAGAGAGGGATCTTTGCGACTCATTTCTAAGGTTTCTTTTCATTATTCCCCATGTATTCTCGATTGCGCATAGGTCCAATCTAATGGCCAATCTAACACCCCAATTTCCTTATTCTGCAACTATGCTTGAGTTCTTTTGGCAGTATGAGAAGATGAGAAGATCCATCCTGTTGAAAAGTGTTTTCACCACAGTCACCCAGTTTTGGTATTGATAGCAGAAGATTTTCTACTAATATGGTGATATTACGCAACTGCAGGCGCGTCCACTCACGCTTAACGCTTTTCCCGATTTTCTCAGACCATTCTGATGCCAAATTTCTTGAATTTTGGCGACGATTAGCTTTTACAATTGTGGCCAGGATCTCACGATCTGATATTGCTGATGTTCGGCCGCTTTTTGCGACGTTGTTGTCAATATTGCCATTTTTTTTTTTAAATTGTCTGTTATTCCTTGAACGGACGATTTTGCCAGATTTAATTGTTTGGCCATTTTACCAAAAGACTTCCCAGATTTATAAAAATCTACAACTAAACTTCTAATTTCTTTAGAAATCGGTTTACCACGTGCCATCATTGCTGAACTTTGAATAATTTGAAGCGGTTACACATTTCAAGCATTCGACATATACAGGTATAACAGGTATATACACCCAGCGACAAAAAAAAAGCCGCACCCGACCGTTTTGCAAATCGGTGCGTTCTTCGCTCAGAGATTCATCTAAATATCAATGCATTCTTTAATTTAATTTTTTTTCGATTAATCAATCAATTCCACATACATTTATAAAAATTTAATTTGTATACCTCTTTTATCCAATTAGAAATAACAATTTTTCCGAAATCACACAAAATTATTGATTTTTGCGTAAATTGGCCCTCTTAAGTAAAAAAATTATTAAGTAAAAAAACAAACAATTTTCAATAAAAACAAAATTTTTTCATATTAATTAAACTATTTTCTGTTAATATAAATTATAATTTAGTCCAAAATATTTCAGTCTGAATTTTTAAATTAAATTATAAAGCTATCAATATTTGGTAGTGCCACCTTTGGCCTTTATAACACACTTGACCCTATTGGGCATGGAATCGTACAAAGTCTCCAGATAATCCGCCGTTATATCCTCGAACCACACTTTTTCGATCGTTTTCATTAATTCCTGTAATGATTTCGGCTTCTGCTTTCATATTTTGGCACTCATAAGGGCCCAGACATTTTCAATAGGATTGAGGTCAGGACTATTCCCTGGCCAATCTAAGGACTCAATACCTAGTTCTGACTTCAAAATTGATATCTGTGGTTGGCGGATAGTTAAAGTTTATTAAAAAATTATCGGAATGACTAAGTCCTTAAAAACCACTTACACAGCGCGCCCGATGACAAGGTGCAGAATCGTCCTGGAATATGGGGTCTTTTTCTCTTTCAGTAATCGACTCAATGCTAGGCACAAGCTCACAGAGAATTATTTCTTTGTACTTTTCTGCATTCACCATCCCTTGAAGCATAATAAGTGATTCTGTTTTGTATTTGGAAATGCATCCCCATATCTTAACATAAGGCGAATGCTTAACAGTGGCAACACAGCAGTTTTCCGAATATCGCTCTCCGTTTCTGCGCCGAACTTTCAAGCAGCCATCGGGTCCAATAAGATTAAGCTTGGACTCATCAGAAAATATGATCCGTGACCATTCAAATTGACCCCAATTTTGCTTATTTTTCGCCCAGTTTAAGCGAGCTGTCTTCATTTTCTGGTTGAGAAGGGGTTTTTTGGCTGGTGTCCTTGCTATTAAACCCATCTCCTTGAACCGACGTTGAATAGTCCGAGCCGAAATTTCTTTCGCAAATCGTTGCTGTACTTCAGATGCAATTTCTACGGCATTTTTGAAACGATTCCATGCCCAATAGGGTCAAGTGTGTTATAAAGGCCAAAGGTGGCACTACCAAATATTGATAGCTTTATAATTTAATTTAAAAATTCAGACTGAAATATTTTGGACTAAATTATAATTTATATTAACAGAAAATAGTTTAATTAATATGAAAAAATTTTGTTTTTGTTGAAAATTGTTTGTTTTTTTATTTAATAATTTTTTTACTTAAGAGGGCCAATTTACGCAAAAATCAATAATTTTGTGTGATTTCGGAAAAATTGTTATTTCTAATTGGATAAAAGAGGTATACAAATTAAATTTTTATAAATGTATGTGGAATTGATTGATTAATCGAAAAAAAAATTAAATTAAAGAATGCATTGATATTTAGATGAATCTCTGAGCGAAGAACGCACCACTTTGCAAAACGGTCGGGTGCGGCTTTTTTTTTGTCGCTGGGTGTATATATAGGTATAACTGTTTCCAGTTAGTTCGCCCTACTCTAGAATATTGCTCGCCAGTGTGGAACCCTGACGATGTCCACCAGCGTAGTATTGAATCGGTACAAAAGCAACTCCTTAAGCTCGCGTTACGCGGTCTTAATTGGAACCCGAGTCTTCGCCTACCTTCTTATTCTGACAGACATCTTCTTATTAATCTTCCTTCACTTTTCAACCGTAGGTATGTATTTGGCATTCTCTTTCTCCATAAACTAGTCAACGGCGAAGTTATTTCTACTAATTTACTAAATAGGTACTCTATATTTTTGTGTTCCCTCACGTCGGACCAGAAACTTTTTTCCTATTCACCTTAGTAGATGTCTGACTAACTACTCTCTTCACGAACCTTTTCGTGTTCTTTGCCAATCTTTTAACAACTTCTCTAACCTTATTTCTTTCCATCACTGTCACTTCTCTGCGCGCTATATTTTTTACTCATCTATAGCGAAACCACTGAAAATATTCTGGACTTGGATTGGCTGCAACTCATCCCTGACCACATTGGCTGTGAATCGGGGCATAGCTGGCACCTTGTGCAAATAAAACACCTGCACCGGGTCGGGGATGTTTAGTTGTGTATAAAGCTAAGCTACCTTCTTCAATTAATTCTTATCTGTTTTTTAGCTTAAACTTTTTCGTCGAATTCTGGGTGGTTAGTTGACATAAATAGATAATAAATAATCTAAATACCAACAATAGACACTCGATCAAATTGATTAATTGATCAAATTCGGCACAGATAACAGATCTATAAAACAAACAAATGTTTAATTTCAAAGCAATCGCGTCAAAAGTAATGAAGTTATAGACAAAAAATACTGTTTTTGACCGATTGTTCCTATAGGAGCTATATGTTATAGCCGATCTTCATCACATTTGGGACAGTCATTTATAGGTGTAAGAAACTCACCAATATTAAATTTCACGACAATAACTCAGAAAATAACGAAGTTATTGAGAAAAGTCACTATTCGAGACTTTTCCGATTGTATTGGAGCTATGTGATATAGTCGCCCGATCCAGCTACATCCGTTTTTATTTGCTGAGTTAAAAAAATAACGATATCATAAATAAACACACAGACACAAAAAAAAAAAAAACAGTGTAGTCCATAAAACCCATCGCCTTCTATGAAGTAACAGTACGTCCAAGAGTTTGAAAAGCTTACTCAATCTCTGGAAGGAGCCTTTATACACGATGGTACACCCGTCGAAGTAACTAAGAAGTATACACTTTCAATCGCTATAGAGACTTCAACAAAGAATTGCATAAATACGTACGTAACGTACTAAAAGCAGAAATATTCCGTGACATGAACGAACTGACAACAAAGTTTGTAGATAGTCAGTTGAACATCGGAAACAGGACAGACAAACTCAGTCCTGCACTACCGTCAGCAACAATACAACAGAAATGGACAAAACAATTACCCTGGCAAAGGTAATTATAAAAATAACGGATATAGAAACATCAATAATACAGGTGGATATCGTGGAAACACACGATACAAGAACCGAGGAAGGGATAATTCCAAGGTTTTCCAATCGAGGTAATTCCAATAAAGGAAATGGTTATGTACGAATTACCCGAAATAAAGGCAACATGTTCACTTTCCTGTTAGATACTGGTTTATACATATCAATAATAAAAGAAAAAACATTTATCTTTGAACAAATTCTTGGGTCACAAATGTACTGACAAAGGAATATTTCCAAAGGAATATACCAAATACGATGTCATTGAAATATATCCATTACCGACACATGCTGATAGTCCTAGAAAATGCGTAGCTTTTTGCAACTACTACAGACGTTTTATTAAAAACTTCGCAGAGCATTCACGTCCGATAACACGACTTTGTAAGAAGAACGTAGATATTTTGGGCTCAAAATACGTGATGTACTATTCAATGATGAAGTACGAAAAGTAGTGACCTTGCATATAACATAGTTCATGTGTCCTTAAACATGGGAAAAAGATATGGAAAGAATTGAGATTAGAGATCTGTACACCAATAGAAATCTTGAAAAACAAGCCGGTATACTTGAGATCAAACAACTCAAATTGGCACCGAGTGAAAAGATCTTTAAAACCTTTTCAATAGAATCTTTTCAATAAATGGGCAATAACATATTGAAATCATCAAGAGTAGCGCTACTCCAACCGGTGACCAATATAGAAAAAGTAAAGAAGCAATATTGTCTACCAATCATGATGATCCTATACAGGGTGGCCATACAGGCATTACAAAAACTTTGGCCACAGTAAAAATACATTATTATTGGAAAAACATGACACGTCATGTAAAAGACTACATTAATAAATGTGAAAAATGCCTAAAGTCAAAAACGATGAAGCACATAAAAACACCCTTAGTTATTACAGAAACAGCCATACATGCTTTTGATAGGGTAATAGTAGACACCATTGGTCCACTACCAAAATCTATAAATGGTAATGAATACGCATTCACGCTAATATGTGATTTGACGAAATACTTAGTAGCAATACCAGTCCCAAATAAAAACGCTACAACAATTGCAAAAGCTATATTCGAATCCTTTATTCTAAAGTAGGGTCCAATCAAGACGTTCATTACGGACATGGGAACAGAATACAAAAACTCAATAATAAATGACTTGTGCAAATATTTAAAAATAGACAACATTACGTCTACTGCTACTATTCTTTAGCTGTCTCTTTGTTGTTTTTTTTTTTTGTAATTATTGGTATTTTATCGAAAATTATTTTAGCGTTGTGTGTTTCAATTTTGTAGGGGAGAGGGCCCAGTTGTGACTCAGGCCCAGTTGTGACATTCTCAAATATTTTTGAAAAGTAGTGAGAGTAGTAGAAAGACACCAACGTTAATAATAGCATTGTATATACGCGTACCAAACATCGTGTTGAAAATCGTGCGAAAAAATTATTTTGATTTTTTTCAAAGTATCAAAATTTTGTGAAATTAACAGTGAAAAGGTGAGTGTAATGAATAAAAATATTGTATTTGCCGTATATTTTGTATTCTATATGGATTGATGTGATTATGTAGTGTCTTTAAAAAATATACATATAAACTATAAACTATGAAAAGGCCCGGTTATGACTCAGCTGTGGAGGCCCAGTTATGTCCCATTTTTTTTTTGAACTAGGATTATTGTCAAATTCCAACATTTTTGTTGTTGCTTAACAACAAGGAAATGAAATTTACATATTGAGACCAGTTTGTCCAAGAATATTCTCACAATCCCTATCTCTAATGTCATTGGTGACCAGCTGTTCATCGGTTTTGGATGAGATTGGTCCTCTTCAGGCCGCTACTCCAAAAAAGCCTTCGAATCGTGACCGAAAGCCGATGCAAAGTGCTGAACTGACCTCCTCACTCGTGCTGTTTTGAAGGAAAGGGAAGCCAAAGGGGTGAAGACGCCAACACCGAAGAAGGCAACAACGAAGCGAGCAACACCATCACGAGCGGCCAAGCGCGTCAACCCAACATCCCCATCATCTGATGAAGAAACAGATTTCTGCATCATTTGCCAACTCTATCAATTGCAGTGTATGCAAGCGTCCAGTTCATTCGAAGTGCGCAAGTTATTTCACCTGCAACACTGCTAAAGTGACATGGACGACGAGGAATAAAAATCGTTGTCATTTATGGCCATTGGAGGCCATTTTCTTTTGGTTTTTTTCATTGAATTATTTCATTAAATTACAACAATTGGTGTGACATTCCTTTCATATGTTCTTATTTTCAGTGAATTTCTTAAGGTGAGCCATAACTGGGCCACTTTTTTTTTGGTCTAACAAAAGTTTTCCCCATATTAAATCTGTTCCAAAATTTTTTGAGTAACTCAAATAAACATTCTTTCTTTGGAAAAAAGTTGCGTTTGGTTAATATTTAAATGTTAAACTTCTTAATTTTTCATTTTCCGGAACTGAAGAAAAATTTCGAGGTTTTTGAAAACCCGGGTCACATGGGTGTATGATATAAATATAGGATAAGTTCTATGATTATACAACTGATTCATAATTGTAATTTTTTCGAAAGCTGTAGCTCAAAATGGCATTTTGGTCTATACTATATAACATTGATAAAATGCATTTATTAAGCGTTAACAATGTTTCTACAACACATGAGGATGATTTAGGTCGAATGCATCAAAGAAGAATCGATATATAAATCATATTTAGCTCATATAACAAACTAAAAAAAACCGCAGAATTAAAAATTTCAACTCGTAAAAAAAAAAAAAACGTATAAAGTTTTCCTATTCAATAGAAGTACTTTCAAAAAAAGGTCCGGTGCGATGATTTCCACAATCTACAATTTGTTGCACAGTGTTAGTTGAGAACACATCAATTTTCTGAGGCTGTCCTTAAGAACAGCTCGAATACGATTAGGCATGCTTTATAATAAATTTATCCAAATTTGTTGTTAATAATTTGTATCGCTGGTCCAGTGTTCTTTTTTTTTACTTTCCCAGCCACGCTACATGCTTGAAATTTTGAATATTACCTCTATCCGAAAGTGATCGATACGCAAAAATCCGGGTAATAGTTGTGACCAATCATAAAGTTAAATTTTTAACTCTTTTTTTGAAGCTTGCCCGAAAATTATCCTCCGGAGGTATTTTTTCCATATCATTCCCTCTTTTACTGAATTTAAGGTCCAAAATTGAAAGATTGAGGACTGCATTCAATCCGACATCAATTTGACAACCCTTTCCTACTTTATCAGATGTTCCTAACGGAGGATATCGACTGCTGAGTTTGACTTTAATTTGAATGGAAGACGCTTCAACATCTGCCCTGGTTTTTAAATTCATTGAACCAACTATATTTCAATCGAAAAAAACTGAAGTTCTTGTATGTTTACCGAATTAAATCTGAAATTTTTTGTGCAAATTGTTTGAAAATTTCGAAGGAATTGTATGCTTTTACGGAAGATTACCATTTTTTTGTGATGCTATCCGAGATTGGCTTGACGTAGGATTTGCCTCATCATGTGTGCCACACTATAGACTACTCGCCTGGGGGTTACCTTAAGTCTTCTCTTTCCTTTTTTTTGAACAATTACTGACCAAATTGAGATCTCCTTTTTTCATGACGAAAATTATTAATGTTAGTGACAAAACTTATGCAATGAAGAGACACATTTTGTACTTAAAATAATGGTTCGTTTTTTGTTCTATTTTCAAGTCGGAAACATTCAATAAATCAATTTGAATCGAGTTACCACTATTAATTCGTACGGCAAGCTTTTATACCCAAATGCAATGTTTAACAGACGATATTTTCTATACCAAAGAAGATAACACATGCAAACCTATTTTTTCTGAAGGATCATTTTATTCTCTATTATATAACGTCGAATGTTTGTTGTACTTTCCTTTTTTTTGAACAATTACTGACCAAATTGAGATCTCCTTTTTTCATGACGAAAATTATTAATGTTAGTGACAAAACTTATGCAATGAAGAGACACATTTTGTACTTAAAATAATGGTTCGTTTTTTGTTCTATTTTCAAGTCGGAAACATTCAATAAATCAATTTGAATCGAGTTACCACTATTAATTCGTACGGCAAGCTTTTATACCCAAATGCAATGTTTAACAGACGATATTTTCTATACCAAAGAAGATAACACATGCACACCTATTTTTTCTGAAGGATCATTTTATTCTCTATTATATAACGTCGAATGTTTGTTGTACATAACAACAACAACAACAATAATTTCTTTAAATGCTCTGCTGAACTGATAAAAAAAATTTGACCACTATTAATTCGTACGGTGCTCGAAATATGTATATACTATATGATTTCTGTATCAAATATATGAAATATTAATATTGGGTAACATCGCCTTTTGCCTTTACAACACATTTACAACGCTTTGGCATCTCCTGCAATTTTGTTTTCAAATCAGAGAGGGATCTTTGCGACTCATTTCTAAGGTTTCTTTTCATTATTCCCCATGTATTCTCGATTGCGCATAGGTCCAATCTAATGGCCAATCTAACACCCCAATTTCCTTATTCTGCAACTATGCTTGAGTTCTTTTGGCAGTATGAGAAGATGCTCCATCCTGTTGAAAAGTGTTTTCACCACAGTCACCCAGTTTTGGTATTGATAGCAGAAGATTTTCTACTAATATGGTGATATTACGCAACTGCAGGCGCGTCCACTCACGCTTAACGCTTTTCCCGATTTTCTCAGACCATTCTGATGCCAAATTTCTTGAATTTTGGCGACGATTAGCTTTTACAATTGTGGCCAGGATCTCACGATCTGATATTGCTGATGTTCGGCCGCTTTTTGCGACGTTGTTGTCAATATTGCCATTTTTTTTTTAAATTGTCTGTTATTCCTTGAACGGACGATTTTGCCAGATTTAATTGTTTGGCCATTTTACCAAAAGACTTCCCAGATTTATAAAAATCTACAACTAAACTTCTAATTTCTTTAGAAATCGGTTTACCACGTGCCATCATTGCTGAACTTTGAATAATTTGAAGCGGTTACACATTTCAAGCATTCGACATATACAGGTATAACAGGTATATATATATAGGTATAACTGTTTCCAGTTAGTTCGCCCTACTCTAGAATATTGCTCGCCAGTGTGGAACCCTGACGATGTCCACCAGCGTAGTATTGAATCGGTACAAAAGCAACTCCTTAAGCTCGCGTTACGCGGTCTTAATTGGAACCCGAGTCTTCGCCTACCTTCTTATTCTGACAGACATCTTCTTATTAATCTTCCTTCACTTTTCAACCGTAGGTATGTATTTGGCATTCTCTTTCTCCATAAACTAGTCAACGGCGAAGTTATTTCTACTAATTTACTAAATAGGTACTCTATATTTTTGTGTTCCCTCACGTCGGACCAGAAACTTTTTTCCTATTCACCTTAGTAGATGTCTGACTAACTACTCTCTTCACGAACCTTTTCGTGTTCTTTGCCAATCTTTTAACAACTTCTCTAACCTTATTTCTTTCCATCACTGTCACTTCTCTGCGCGCTATATTTTTTACTCATCTATAGCGAAACCACTGAAAATATTCTGGACTTGGATTGGCTGCAACTCATCCCTGACCACATTGGCTGTGAATCGGGGCATAGCTGGCACCTTGTGCAAATAAAACACCTGCACCGGGTCGGGGATGTTTAGTTGTGTATAAAGCTAAGCTACCTTCTTCAATTAATTCTTATCTGTTTTTTAGCTTAAACTTTTTCGTCGAATTCTGGGTGGTTAGTTGACATAAATAGATAATAAATAATCTAAATACCAACAATAGACACTCGATCAAATTGATTAATTGATCAAATTCGGCACAGATAACAGATCTATAAAACAAACAAATGTTTAATTTCAAAGCAATCGCGTCAAAAGTAATGAAGTTATAGACAAAAAATACTGTTTTTGACCGATTGTTCCTATAGGAGCTATATGTTATAGCCGATCTTCATCACATTTGGGACAGTCATTTATAGGTGTAAGAAACTCACCAATATTAAATTTCACGACAATAACTCAGAAAATAACGAAGTTATTGAGAAAAGTCACTATTCGAGACTTTTCCGATTGTATTGGAGCTATGTGATATAGTCGCCCGATCCAGCTACATCCGTTTTTATTTGCTGAGTTAAAAAAATAACGATATCATAAATAAACACACAGACACAAAAAAAAAAAAAAAAAAAAAAAAAAAACAGTGGAGTCCATAAAACCCATCGCCTTCTATGAAGTAACAGTACGTCCAAGAGTTTGAAAAGCTTACTCAATCTCTGGAAGGAGCCTTTATACACGATGGTACACCCGTCGAAGTAACTAAGAAGTATACACTTTCAATCGCTATAGAGACTTCAACAAAGAATTGCATAAATACGTACGTAACGTACTAAAAGCAGAAATATTCCGTGACATGAACGAACTGACAACAAAGTTTGTAGATAGTCAGTTGAACATCGGAAACAGGACAGACAAACTCAGTCCTGCACTACCGTCAGCAACAATACAACAGAAATGGACAAAACAATTACCCTGGCAAAGGTAATTATAAAAATAACGGATATAGAAACATCAATAATACAGGTGGATATCGTGGAAACACACGATACAAGAACCGAGGAAGGGATAATTCCAAGGTTTTCCAATCGAGGTAATTCCAATAAAGGAAATGGTTATGTACGAATTACCCGAAATACAGGCAACATGTTCACTTTCCTGTTAGATACTGGTTTATACATATCAATAATAAAAGAAAAAACATTTATCTTTGAACAAATTCTTGGGTCACAAATGTACTGACAAAGGAATATTTCCAAAGGAATATACCAAATACGATGTCATTGAAATATATCCATTACCGACACATGCTGATAGTCCTAGAAAATGCGTAGCTTTTTGCAACTACTACAGACGTTTTATTAAAAACTTCGCAGAGCATTCACGTCCGATAACACGACTTTGTAAGAAGAACGTAGATATTTTGGGCTCAAAATACGTGATGTACTATTCAATGATGAAGTACGAAAAGTAGTGACCTTGCATATAACATAGTTCATGTGTCCTTAAACATGGGAAAAAGATATGGAAAGAATTGAGATTAGAGATCTGTACACCAATAGAAATCTTGAAAAACAAGCCGGTATACTTGAGATCAAACAACTCAAATTGGCACCGAGTGAAAAGATCTTTAAAACCTTTTCAATAGAATCTTTTAAATAAATGGGCAATAACATATTGAAATCATCAAGAGTAGCGCTACTCCAACCGGTGACCAATATAGAAAAAGTAAAGAAGCAATATTGTCTACCAATCATGATGATCCTATACAGGGTGGCCATACAGGCATTACAAAAACTTTGGCCACAGTAAAAATACATTATTATTGGAAAAACATGACACGTCATGTAAAAGACTACATTAATAAATGTGAAAAATGCCTAAAGTCAAAAACGATGAAGCACATAAAAACACCCTTAGTTATTACAGAAACAGCCATACATGCTTTTGATAGGGTAATAGTAGACACCATTGGTCCACTACCAAAATCTATAAATGGTAATGAATACGCATTCACGCTAATATGTGATTTGACGAAATACTTAGTAGCAATACCAGTCCCAAATAAAAACGCTACAACAATTGCAAAAGCTATATTCGAATCCTTTATTCTAAAGTAGGGTCCAATCAAGACGTTCATTACGGACATGGGAACAGAATACAAAAACTCAATAATAAATGACTTGTGCAAATATTTAAAAATAGACAACATTACGTCTACTGCTACTATTCTTTAGCTGTCTCTTTGTTGTTTTTTTTTTGTAATTATTGGTATTTTATCGAAAATTATTTTAGCGTTGTGTGTTTCAATTTTGTAGGGGAGAGGGCCCAGTTGTGACTCAGGCCCAGTTGTGACATTCTCAAATATTTTTGAAAAGTAGTGAGAGTAGTAGAAAGACACCAACGTTAATAATAGCATTGTATATACGCGTACCAAACATCGTGTTGAAAATCGTGCGAAAAAATTATTTTGATTTTTTTCAAAGTATCAAAATTTTGTGAAATTAACAGTGAAAAGGTGAGTGTAATGAATAAAAATATTGTATTTGCCGTATATTTTGTATTCTATATGGATTGATGTGATTATGTAGTGTCTTTAAAAAATATACATATAAACTATAAACTATGAAAAGGCCCGGTTATGACTCAGCTGTGGGGGCCCAGTTATGTCCCATTTTTTTTTTGAACTAGGATTATTGTCAAATTCCAACATTTTTGTTGTTGCTTAACAACAAGGAAATGAAATTTACATATTGAGACCAGTTTGTCCAAGAATATTCTCACAATCCCTATCTCTAATGTCATTGGTGACCAGCTGTTCATCGGTTTTGGATGAGATTGGTCCTCTTCAGGCCGCTACTCCAAAAAAGCCTTCGAATCGTGACCGAAAGCCGATGCAAAGTGCTGAACTGACCTCCTCACTCGTGCTGTTTTGAAGGAAAGGGAAGCCAAAGGGGTGAAGACGCCAACACCGAAGAAGGCAACAACGAAGCGAGCAACACCATCACGAGCGGCCAAGCGCGTCAACCCAACATCCCCATCATCTGATGAAGAAACAGATTTCTGCATCATTTGCCAACTCTATCAATTGCAGTGTATGCAAGCGTCCAGTTCATTCGAAGTGCGCAAGTTATTTCACCTGCAACACTGCTAAAGTGACATGGACGACGAGGAATAAAAATCGTTGTCATTTATGGCCATTGGAGGCCATTTTCTTTTGGTTTTTTTCATTGAATTATTTCATTAAATTACAACAATTGGTGTGACATTCCTTTCATATGTTCTTATTTTCAGTGAATTTCTTAAGGTGAGCCATAACTGGGCCACTTTTTTTTTTGGTCTAACAAAAGTTTTCCCCATATTAAATCTGTTCCAAAATTTTTTGAGTAACTCAAATAAACATTCTTTCTTTGGAAAAAAGTTGCGTTTGGTTAATATTTAAATGTTAAACTTCTTAATTTTTCATTTTCCGGAACTGAAGAAAAAATTTCGAGGTTTTTGAAAACCCGGGTCACATGGGTGTATGATATAAATATAGGATAAGTTCTATGATTATACAACTGATTCATAATTGTAATTTTTTCGAAAGCTGTAGCTCAAAATGGCATTTTGGTCTATACTATATAACATTGATAAAATGCATTTATTAAGCGTTAACAATGTTTCTACAACACATGAGGATGATTTAGGTCGAATGCATCAAAGAAGAATCGATATATAAATCATATTTAGCTCATATAACAAACTAAAAAAAACCGCAGAATTAAAAATTTCAACTCGTAAAAAAAAAAAAAACGTATAAAGTTTTCCTATTCAATAGAAGTACTTTCAAAAAAAGGTCCGGTGCGATGATTTCCACAATCTACAATTTGTTGCACAGTGTTAGTTGAGAACACATCAATTTTCTGAGGCTGTCCTTAAGAACAGCTCGAATACGATTAAACATGCTTTATAATAAATTTATCCAAATTTGTTGTTAATAATTTGTATCGCTGGTCCAGTGTTCTTTTTTTTTACTTTCCCAGCCACGCTACATGCTTGAAATTTTGAATATTACCTCTATCCGAAAGTGATCGATACGCAAAAATCCGGGTAATAGTTGTGACCAATCATAAAGTTAAATTTTTAACTCTTTTTTTGAAGCTTGCCCGAAAATTATCCTCCGGAGGTATTTTTTCCATATCATTCCCTCTTTTACTGAATTTAAGGTCCAAAATTGAAAGATTGAGGACTGCATTCAATCCGACATCAATTTGACAACCCTTTCCTACTTTATCAGATGTCCCTAACGGAGGATATCGACTGCTGAGTTTGACTTTAATTTGAATGGAAGACGCTTCAACATCTGCCCTGGTTTTTAAATTCATTGAACCAACTATATTTCAATCGAAAAAAACTGAAGTTCTTGTATGTTTACCGAATTAAAGCTGAAATTTTTTGTGCAAATTGTTTGAAAATTTCGAAGGAATTGTATGCTTTTACGGAAGATTACCATTTTTTTGTGATGCTATCCGAGATTGGCTTGACGTAGGATTTGCCTCATCATGTGTGCCACACTATAGACTACTCGCCTGGGGGTTACCTTAAGTCTTCTCTTTCCTTTTTTTTGAACAATTACTGACCAAATTGAGATCTCCTTTTTTCATGACGAAAATTATTAATGTTAGTGACAAAACTTATGCAATGAAGAGACACATTTTGTACTTAAAATAATGGTTCGTTTTTTGTTCTATTTTCAAGTCGGAAACATTCAATAAATCAATTTGAATCGAGTTACCACTATTAATTCGTACGGCAAGCTTTTATACCCAAATGCAATGTTTAACAGACGATATTTTCTATACCAAAGAAGATAACACATGCAAACCTATTTTTTCTGAAGGATCATTTTATTCTCTATTATATAACGTCGAATGTTTGTTGTACTTTCCTTTTTTTTGAACAATTACTGACCAAATTGAGATCTCCTTTTTTCATGACGAAAATTATTAATGTTAGTGACAAAACTTATGCAATGAAGAGACACATTTTGTACTTAAAATAATGGTTCGTTTTTTGTTCTATTTTCAAGTCGGAAACATTCAATAAATCAATTTGAATCGAGTTACCACTATTAATTCGTACGGCAAGCTTTTATACCCAAATGCAATGTTTAACAGACGATATTTTCTATACCAAAGAAGATAACACATGCACACCTATTTTTTCTGAAGGATCATTTTATTCTCTATTATATAACGTCGAATGTTTGTTGTACATAACAACAACAACAACAATAATTTCTTTAAATGCTCTGCTGAACTGATAAAAAAAATTTGACCACTATTAATTCGTACGGTGCTCGAAATATGTATATACTATATGATTTCTGTATCAAATATATGAAATATTAATATTGGGTAACATCGCCTTTTGCCTTTACAACACATTTACAACGCTTTGGCATCTCCTGCAATTTTGTTTTCAAATCAGAGAGGGATCTTTGCGACTCATTTCTAAGGTTTCTTTTCATTATTCCCCATGTATTCTCGATTGCGCATAGGTCCAATCTAATGGCCAATCTAACACCCCAATTTCCTTATTCTGCAACTATGCTTGAGTTCTTTTGGCAGTATGAGAAGATGCTCCATCCTGTTGAAAAGTGTTTTCACCACAGTCACCCAGTTTTGGTATTGATAGCAGAAGATTTTCTACTAATATGGTGATATTACGCAACTGCAGGCGCGTCCACTCACGCTTAACGCTTTTCCCGATTTTCTCAGACCATTCTGATGCCAAATTTCTTGAATTTTGGCGACGATTAGCTTTTACAATTGTGGCCAGGATCTCACGATCTGATATTGCTGATGTTCGGCCGCTTTTTGCGACGTTGTTGTCAATATTGCCATTTTTTTTTAAATTGTCTGTTATTCCTTGAACGGACGATTTTGCCAGATTTAATTGTTTGGCCATTTTACCAAAAGACTTCCCAGATTTATAAAAATCTACAACTAAACTTCTAATTTCTTTAGAAATCGGTTTACCACGTGCCATCATTGCTGAACTTTGAATAATTTGAAGCGGTTACACATTTCAAGCATTCGACATATACAGGTATAACAGGTATATATATATAGGTATAACTGTTTCCAGATTATGACTAGGTAGTGATTATGTTACACTGTTTGTTTTTATTTTGATCTTCTTTTAATTCAAAGCTAAGCTAATGCACCGTACGAATTAATAGTGATCAAATTTTTTTATCAGTTCAGCAGAGCATTTAAAGAAATTATTGTTGTTGTTGTTGTTATTGAAGTACAACAAACATTCGATGTTATATAATAGAGAATAAAATGATCTTTCAAAAAAATAGGTTTGCATGTGTTATCTTCTTTGGTATAGAAAATATCGTCTGTTAAACATTGCATTTGGGTAAACACATATATAGCGAAACATCTTTATAAAAATACTAGCTGGCCCGTCAAGCGTTGCTCTGACCCCTTTTTTACTTGCAGGCGAATTAAATGTTTAGTTCATCCATTAAATGTATGACGTGGCAATATTCAAATTTTTTGCTACGCACTTAACTTAGTTTAATACTATTGAATATACAATATTTTTTGTTTTGTTTGCAGTTGCATAAATAAACAAATTATTTGGTGCTCCCACCCTGGAACATGCCACGTACACCCAGCGACAAAAAAAAAAGCCGCACCCGGCCGTTTTGCAAATTGGTGCGTTCTTCGCTCAGAGATTCATCTAAATATCAATGCATTCATTAATTTAATTTTTTTTCGATTAATCAATCAATTCCACATACTTTTATAAAAATTTAATTTGTATACCTCTTTCATCCAATTAGGAATAACAAATAAAAAACAAACAATTTTCAACAAAAACAAAATTTTTTCATATTAATTAAACTATTTTCTGTTAATATAAATTATAATATAGTCCAAAATATTGCAGTCTGAATTTTTAAATTAAATTATAAAGCTATCAATAAATTATAAAATATGATCCGTGACCATTCAAATTGACCCCAATTTTGCTTATTTTTCGCCCAGTTTAAGCGAACTGTCTTCATTTTCTGGTTGAGAAGGGGTTTTTTGGCTGGTGTCCTTGCTATTAAACCCATCTCCTTGAGCCGACGTTGAATAGTCCGATCCGAAATTTCTTTCGCAAATCGTTGCTGCACTTCAGATGCAATTTCTACGGCATTTTTGAAACGATTCTGGAGGCTCGTTCTCATAATAACGCGATTCTCCCGTTCATTTGTGCAATTTTTTCTGCCTGATCCTTTCGTCCTCCCCAATTCCTCCCTCTCACGATATTTTTTCAAAAAGCGTCGAACTAAACTTTCATTAAAATTAGTTTTATCTGCTATTTCACGATTCGACACGTTTTGCTGAGCCAAAGCAATAATTTTGGCCTTTTCAGTGAGGGTCATCTGTTTTCCTTTAACCATAATGTTTAATGTTCACCACTTTGAATCTCCGCAAAATGAAATTTTAGCAACCGACAAGACGAAAATTTAGGAAAATGTGAAGAAAACAATCGAGGGGACCCCCCAAAATAAAAGTTAAGCGACTAGAATACAATTTGGGGAAACCCCGAGCTAGAGAAGGCAAAAGTTGCAATAACCTTAAAGTGCGGTTTTTTTTTTTGTCGCTGGGTGTATGTATAATTGTCCGTGAGAAAAGCACGGCTCTTCTAAATTTACCCCACACACGTGAAGGGTTTGTCCTTGCGCTTTATTTATCGTCATTGCAAATGATAAACGCACTGGGAATTGAAGACGTTTCAATTCGAATGGCATCTCAGTTGATATCAATGGAATCCTTGGTATTAATACAACTTCTCCTCTTTCTTTGCCAGTTCAAATTGTTGCTTCGATTAAATTAGGCATTAATTTTTTATACAAAGTCTTTGATTTTTCTTAATAGTATGATTGAGGAACCCACTTTCAATTTTAAAATATGTGGTGGCATACCGGGTAGCTCCAAAGAATTTAGAAATTCCACAGGATAATTTACTGCTTCTTCTGTTGTAGCAGTATCGATTGACTTGTATGATAATATGTCACCTGGTAATTTCTGTTGAATTTGATCATTTATTTCATTCACATTTAAGTTGGTGCTAAAATTGCGCGCTCCCTCAGCCAATCCTGATTTGTATAGTTTTGAACCATTTTTGGAAACACGTGATCAATTAGTTCTTCTTTTGATGGCAACATTATGCAAAAGTTGTTTGGTAACGTGATAAAGCCATTCAAATCCCGTTCAATTTCGCCATCGCCAATCTGAAGAAGTTGCTCCGAAAACTCACGTGCTGCTGGATTATTTTGAAGACGCACACGCATATTTATGTTAAGCGATAACTTTTGAACATTTCTCCAAAGAAATGATCTTTTCAAACATGCATTAATTTCATCAGCTGGAGTTGATCTGGGAATGACGGGCAGCGTTTGTCGAAAATCACCAGATAGCAATATTAAGGCACCTCCAAATAATTCTTAATTGCTCCGTAGATCCTGTAATGTTTGATTCAATGCTTGCAATGATTTTTTAAATTCTAACCTCACTTTTCTTATTGAACGCAAAAAATTGACATATAACAGTCACGAATGCAATGATCTGGCAACGAATGCCATATAACCAATACATCAGTCATTAAATGTATGGCAGCACCACTGGTATATTAAAGCTATATGTTATACAACACTATACGTTAGAGGTTTACATTGTATTGAAATGAATTCTTTTTATTCATTCGTTTTAAAACGCCTTAAGTTAATTGGTTAAATTCAAAATTAGCTTTCTTTTGGAAAAACAAACCTTCCTTGGGCCATAACGAATATTCAAAAAAAAAAAAAATGGTATACTTTGTACAACACTGGTAGGTTATTTGAATTCATTTTATTCATTCATTTTAGTTAATTGGTTAAACTGAAAATTAACTTTCTTTTGGTAAAAAAACCCTTCTTTGGGCCACAACGAACATTTACAAAAAAAAAAAGGGCAAAATTTACAAAAAAACGGCTTACAATTTTATATATATAGATTTTATACATTATCTGAAACATCAATACTTATCATCTGATTAAAAAAAATTAGTGAGTTATCTTTTAATTTTGGTGTTGTACCCAAGAAAAACGAAAAGAAGGGTTTAATCAATCCTCGCCATCTACAGTTGGCCATAGTTAAGCCATTGAGCAACAATCAAGCGCAAATCGTAACAAATATTAAAGAACAAGGTGATGCTATCTTACCAGAAGTAACTCATAAAAGTCAATCTTCTCCTCAAGAGCAACAGAAATTGATGACAAATATAAATCTATAAATCTCCTGTCGAGCAAAGGGACCAATCAACGCTAGAAGAAGCGTTAGAGTTGTATCCCAACGATGGACCGCGCCCATCCACCTTAGCTGAGTACCGGGCTCGCCAGGAGAAACCTACAAGGAACACGACAAAACGAGAAGGAGTGGTACGTAAGCAACTCCAGCAGAAGAGACTGCAAATAGACTTACTGGCCGCCTCGAAAAAGGAAAAAACACCGGCAACACTACATAGAGCCGTCTGGATCGACGCAAACTCCTCCTAGATCGTTTGAGCTACAGATTTGATATTTTGCATGTAGGCTTTTATATACTTACGGGGTTGTACATCTCGGATTCAGCCGGATCGGATCACTATATCATATAGCTTCCATACAAAGCTTCCGGCAAAGAATAGTGACTTTACTCCATAAATTCGATATTTTCTGAGCTATTGTCAAGAATTGAAATTGAATTCTGGTTAATTAATTAATTTATTATACCCTTGCAGAGGGTATTATAAAATTGGTCAGATGTTTGTACCGCACAGAAGCAGACGTTTCCGACCCCATAATGTATATATATTCTTGATTAGTATGTGAAGCTGAGTTGACATCTTAAGAGCTATTGGGATGAAACTTGGGATTTGAGATACTTATAACCCGGGAAAAATAAAGTGTGAAAATTGGCAGGATCGGACCACTATATCAATAAATCTAGAAGAAACTTTTTTGTATAAATTGGAGTATCTTTATAATATATACTAATATGCTAGTTTTTTTTGATCGGCTAAAAAGGACACAAGTTACAGTCAAGATAAATTGGTTCAACTGCTGTCGGCAGCGCTGCGTGATGCCTACTACGTCATTATCAAATCAACAGAGCACATGCACACACACACAGACGCAACGCTACATGAATTGCATGTGTATGCGTGCAGTGCTTTGCTTGGGGAATGATGGAGGAAGATGAAAAAATTGTAGTAAAAAGAGAAATAATATTTGGTTTGTGTGTTGATGAATTGAGTTGCAGGGAAAGAAATTTCAAAATGTAAAATATTATATTATTGGGTATATAGCCGAAGTTAGCTTCTTTGATATTTTTTTTTATTTATTTACGTCAACTAACACAGCAATCGACGAAAACCTTAGGCTAAAAAACAGATAACAAGTAATTAAACAAAAGTAAGCTTAGCCTTATACGCAACTAAACATCCCCGACCCGTTGGAGGCGTTTTATTTGCACAAAGTGATACCTGTGATCCGATTCAAAACCAATGTGGTCAGGGATGAGTTGCAAGCTATGCTATGTCCAAAATATAATCAGCGGTTTTGTTGTAGATTATTGAGAAGTATAGAGCGAAGAGAAGTGACAGAAATATAAGAAAAGATAAGGTGAGAAATTGTCTCAAATGATTGGCAAAGAACACGAAAAGGTTCGTGAAGAAAGTAATTAGTTAGACATCTACTAAGGTCAATAGGAAAAGTTTCTGGTTCTACGTGAGGGGACACAAAAATATAGAGTATTTAGTAAATTAGTAGAAAAAACTTCGCCGTTGACTAGTTTATGGAGAAAGATGATTGCAAATACATACCTACGGTTGTAAAGTGAAGGAAGATTAATAAGAGGAAGTCTGTCAGAATAAGAAGGTAGGCGAAGACTCGGGTCCCAACTAAGACCGCGTAACGCGAACTTAAGGAATTGTTTATGTACCGATTTAATACTACGCTGGTGAACATCTTATTGAGGGTTCCACACTGGCGAGCAATATTCTAGAGTAGGGCGAACCTTTATTACGTGGGGATCATCAAATTCTTTGGCCCACCGGTTTATGAAGCCAAGAAGACTGCATTCTCTATTGACAATTGAAGATATATGATTATTAAACGAAAGTTTTGGATGGTTTGGATGGTACACAATCTAACAGAACAGACTTAATAGAGTAATGAGCTAGGAACGGAGACAAACGACTGAATGTCATAAAATAGCACGGCAATAAGGTGTAATTTATTAACGTGGCACCAATCACAGAATGCATCTAGATCTGATTGCAAGTACTGTTGGAAAGAAGGATCATTATAGGAATAAAAAATCTTGACGTCTTCCTCAAATATGAGTGAATGGGCCAAGGCCAAAGGCAAATCATTTATAAACAAGGTAACTGAAGTAACAGAACAGTTTTCGATATTGAGAAACGAAAAGACACCTTTTGGGTTCTGGCAATAAGATACGACTTTTACCAAGCCAATAGTTTCGGGGAAAAGCCCATAATGTTAAGTTTCGTAAGAAGCATAGAATGATCAACAGTATCAAAAGCCTTATTAAAGTCGGTATAAATAACATCAGTTTGACACTCTTTACGAAAGCCATGGTGTACAAGGGTAGTCAATTCTAAAAGGTTGGTAAGCGACGAACGACCTTTCATGAAGCCATGCTGACAAGAAGATATGGTGGATCTGGATAGGTGTTGAAGGGAAGTTTTTAGAAATATCGGATTTGTTGCCCTTTTTAAAATAGGAATAATAAAAGACTCCTTCCCAACATCAGGAAAGCTACAAGTCTCACTCCATATGAAGAATAACCGAGATAAATGCTTCGATAGGGAAATCGAACACATTTTAAGGATGCAACTAGGAAAATTATCGGCCTGGGTACGAAGGAAGTCGTCATAGATGACAAGCTAGAGATGATACAGTCTTCAGTAATACTAGGAAAAAACATACAATTTAAATGTGGGATTGAGAAGGGATAGGGTGTGGAATCCGAAACACTAGTGGAATAAGTCAACTGAAAGAATTTAGCAAACAGATCTGCAATATCTAAATCATTACTAGCTGTCTGGTCATTAAGTCTGAAGGTGAAAGGTATTAGATTAGAGCGTCGCACAGTGGGGCCTTCTGGCATTTAGCATTGCAAAAATCAAAGCGTCTAAACCAATAAAGCGATTTCAAAAATTTAAAAAGCATATGATAAAGAATACCTTAAGCTTCAAAATGAATGTTTGTCAAAAGTGATGGGTGTTCGTGGTGCTGTAATATTCAAGGTCAAAGTCAGAAAATATTTCCAAGCATGTTTTTCCTTTAAAAATGGATCGAAACCCGGTTTTTTTCAATCACAAATGGAATTTTTCATTGTTTCAGACGACTATGTAACATTTTGTAATGTTTTAATTTGATTTTTTAACATAATTACAAAAAGAAAAAAAAATTTTTTTTAATTTTTTTTTTAAGGTTATTTTTGAAAACTTGCTATTGATGGCTGATTTTCTTCAAAATAATTTTGAATATTTACATCAATATCTAATAAATTCAACATTTAGGGACTATAGTTGCTATTTTCCAAATCCTTTCGTGATCGCACGTGTCTCAGTGATGCAATAAGTGGATCCGAAGAGGCTGCTAGCATGTTAAAAAGGTCTTCATTTTGTCTAAGACGAGAAGTCCCTTTTCAAGATACGAATTGTCGAGGTTCCCCTGAAAATATGTGCATCTGACGCTTACGTCACACATACTCTCAAATTCGTTTGTGACGTAACATAGGTTTGAAGAGGCCATTCATATGTGAATAGGGATTCCCGGAGAGAAGGAAAATAACCCAATCTTCATTCGTTGAATTCAAAATATGAACTGATTTTATTTAAAAACTCTTAAACTCTAAGAAGCAACAATTGTTCTTAAAAATACTTATTCTAATGCCCCACGTTTTCGGGGGTTGAAGATTGTTTATATTTCATGCTCAGCGCTGGTTACTTGATATCGCGCCGCTGTTATAATCTCAAGTGTTTTCCACAGAGTGTGGATGCATGTTTTGTTTGGTATTAAGCAATAATTGTCATATGAATTTTATGATTTACTTTTGTTTTTGTTTCGTTTTGTATATTTCATTGGTGCATCTGATTTGGTGAAGCCAGCTCAGATGAACACGATGTTTATTCTTAAACATTCTGCAAAGGGCCACCAAATGCGGCGTTTTAGACTTTATTTTTATAGTTAGTTGTCTTATACAAATTATTATTAAAATATCATTAGTAAGATAATTATTGTTAAAGAAGCATGACCAGTTACATGACTGATGTTTAACCTAGTCAATCTGATGTTCCTTTACCCATTGTAACTGACTTCCTATTCTTACCAATTCTGCCGTATGTATTACTGAGTTGGCTTCTACTGGTTTTAATAATATTTGACATATTACCTAACGATTTCTGTTTAGGGATATCTACCCACTCCTGATGTGTATTACTGTGCTGACTTCTAGCCTTTTTATAAGATGGAGAATTTAAAAAATAACTACCTTCACTTTTTGAATTGTTCCAATGTGATCTTCGCTCCACCGTTTTTAAATGTCGCTGATTGCTAAAATATGATTGGTTATTCTGTTTATTATTAAATTTTGTTCTTTTATAATTATTTTGCCATATCTGCCTTTTTGGTACTATAGTTTCTGACAATTTGTTACCGGAATCTACTTTGATATTATTTTTTAGATAATCATTATCTAATTGACCCATTGCCTTTTTAATATTCTTATTTTGTACTGGCTCTGGGATATATACTTTTTGTTCCCCAATTTTCACTTTACCTCCAATGTGAGGTCCTGCCGGGGGCCATAAATTTATTTCTTGAGTTTTCCTGTTGTATTTCTTTGGAGTTGTGTTGTTTTTATTTTGAAATTTACCTTTCCTCTCCCAACGTTGTTCAAACCCTGTGACATCTATTGTCGTTGCCACTACAGATTTATTCTGATTTGATTTGGTGCATCCCGAGACGATCCAACCAAATTGAGTATTTTGACCTAGCAGGCCATCAATCTTTGTAATTCCCCTTTTTAAGATTTGGGTATATACGTTTACTCCCATTATTATATCAACTTTCATTAACTTTGGCAACACAATTGCCTCAACCTTTAGATGTCCTTTCCAAGGGTTTCGCGTCTTTACATCTATTTTTACCTTATATTTTGATTTATTAGATTTTGTTGAGGACACGCCACTTATTTCTGTACATTGTTTAATTTTAGGTAGTTTTAATATTTGAACGGCCTCTTCAGACAAAATGGTGCTCTGTGAACCACAATCAATAAGGGCTTTTAGAGTCTTATATCCTCCATTTACATTTTTGACTTGTATTACAGCTGTGGCCAACAGTGTTGGTTGTGCCGTTACACAAGTATTAACTCCCTCCTGTTTTTCTTCAAAATGGAGTAAAGTATGGTGTTCCTTACTGCACAATGAACAGACCATTTCATTAGTGCATAACTTATTGCTTGAATGGTTCAAGCATCTTATGCAGAGCTGCACTTTTTTGGCTGTCTCATACCTTTCAGTAGGTGTCAACCCTTTAAATTTATAGCATTTATACGCTTTGTGCCCGGCAATTTTGCAAATCGGACATTTATTTTCAACTTCCGTATAATTTAAAACAGTTTTTATCGGTTTTTTCTCTTCTTTGCATATGGCACTTAGCGAGCAATATCTTTGCTCCAAGTATTCCATGACATCAGATAGCATTTGAATTTGCCTTGTTTTTCTAATCTGACTCTCATACAATTGTAGAGCCTCTCTGTCAAATTTCCTTAGTAGGAGTTGTGCGAATATAACGTCAACTTCATCGGACAAATTTGCTTTTATTTTAATTAAGTAAACTGACTCATTAACTATGTCAATCACTCCCTTCACATTTTTTGCGGATTCATTGTTGATCATCGGTAAATCAACGATCCGACTTAATTGTTCGGAGAATACCCTCCGATTATTTTCATACCGCTTGGTTAATAATTCCCAAGCGGCACTATAATTGTCAGCTGAACCTGACAATAGATGGGCTACCATGCTCTTGGCTTCGCCCTTTAACGCGGATTTTAAATAATTGAATTTAAGAGCAGGACTTAGATCCTCTCTTTTTTCAATCAGTTCCGCAAATAATTCCACAAACAGTTCCCATTCTCTAGGTTCCCCAGAAAACGTGGGTACCTGTATTTTCGGCAATACCGGTAGTTCGCCTCTCACGGTTACATTCTCAGCTTTCAAATTTTTCTGATCGTTTATTTTTTCTTCTAGTGCTGACAAGGTATTCTGAACGTCGAACTCTAGTTCTTCTATGACTTCCTTAAACGTTTCATTACCTATAAGTTCATCTGTATAAGCTTGGCACATATGTATCTTCTTGAACAAGAATTCTATTTTTTTAATATACATTTTGCCTGTTCTATTGTCTATCATACGTAAATCTTTGCTCACCATGTCCAAATATTGCTGGAGCTGACGGACCTTTCCTTGAAATTTTTCCTGGCTAACATTAGCCTTTTCATTACTGGAGGTCGCATTCCCGCGCGACTCTCCTTTGCTATCCTCTAATATTTCTGATATATTCGCTTCTGCTTCAACTAACGCTGACTTACTAGTGCCTGGTTTTTCTGACTCTCCTGCAGCTATTATTTTGGCAACTATCTTTAACATTCCTTCATGTATTTTATCTGTGAAATACTGATGATCGAAATTTCCTTGTTGTAGCAATTTGTTATGATTAGGTAACCATCGATTCCTAATCTCTTTTACTTCCTCGATCACCTTGCTAGTTATGTTACTGGGATCTAGTGCTTCTAACTGCCTTCTAACTGCTTCCCTAACAGCATTTCAGTTTTGTTAAGAAACATTTTGTATGGCGTATGTTTGACAATCAATTGATTTTTTTTTTTCGATATATTTATCCGCCTTTTTTTTTTGAGAAAGAGAAAAAAAATATCTCAACTGTGTCTTGCACAGTGAGCCAGAGACGTGGAAAAAATGTTGATAGCGTATGTGGTTGGCTCACAATTCAGATATACATTTCATTTTTTAATAAAAGAATTTTTTTTTTTTTTAATCTCCACTCACATTGTTAGTAAAAGCCTATCAAGGAGTTAGTAGTTCGCAAGTTGCACTTTCGTGCTTCAACTTGCTTATAGAGGCTTATATTTAAATTATTAAATAAGGCAAGTTAAGGCTTGCGCATTTCTGCAGCCCCCTTGCGTTTCTTCGCTCTTCGGCGAAGTTCAGCTTTCAGTTGGTCAGCACGCTCTATGCAGCGCTGTCGGTCCTCTTAGCACAGGGTCTACTCGCAATAGGGTGAGTCAAATGGTCCAGGGCAGTCCTTCACCGGTGTGTTTTTTTTTGCTGTGTCGTTGCTCAGCTGCTGTTGTCCAGGGCCTATGAGCTCAGGCGGTACCGGTGCCGGTCCTCGCACCAGATTTTCTCGTCAACTATCTTGTTGCTCTGCTGCTGTTTGTAGTTGCCGACTTGCAACTACATACATATACACTTTTAACTTTAACTTTTTTTCGATATTAGGGCTTCGAATACGCCACACACCAATTCTGTAATTATTTTTTTGACGCCGCCGAAATTATTGCAGTTGCTCGACTAGCCAAACTGCCTTATTTAACTCGGTCGCACGCACTTTTTATATATTAAGCAATATTTTGCTTTTTGTTTTTATACTCTGTCTCTTACCACTGGTGGGGGAGAACAGAGTTATTTTATTTTTGCAACCTTTAGCTGATCTTAGCATTTACACTTGCATAAGAATTCAGACTTAAAGCCGCTGATTCATCCTCTGAGTCTCTTACCACTGGTGGGGGAAAACTACAGAGTTCCTTTTTTCGAAGGACCAAAATGAATCCGGCTCGAAGGACCAAAATGAATAGGGATTCCCGGAGAGAAGGAAAATAACCCAGTCTTCATTCGTTGAATTCAAAATATGAACTGATTTTATTTAAAAACTCTTAAACTCTAAGAAGCAACAATTGTTCTTAAAAATACTTATTCTAATGCCCCACGTTTTCGGGGGTTGAAAATTGTTTATATTTCATGCTCAGCGCTGGTTACTTGATATCGCGCCGCTGTTATAATCTCAAGTGTTTTCCACAGAGTGTGGATGCATGTTTTGTTTGGTATTAAGCAATAATTGTCATATGAATTTTATGATTTACTTTTGTTTTTGTTTCGTTTTGTATATTTCATTGGTGCATCTGATTTGGTGAAGCCAGTTCAGATGAACACGATGTTTATTCTTAAACATATGTTTTGGACATATTCGTACGGGTATACGTATGGAAGGGTATGCATTGGGATATCGACTATATTGAACATACACATGTGTGAGAAAATATTTTTTTCGTCAGACTCGTGCCATTATTTTTAGTTTTGGGTACAACAGTATTAAAAAAAAAAAAAAAAAAAACAAACAAAGTGATACCATGCTAAGGGAAGAATATCGTCAGAGTCTCATCAACAGAGTTTCCGCTTTATTTATAATACTCTCAAGGTCTTCAGATCAATGATAATGGTGTAGGCGAAAGTGATATGGGAGAAGATATAATAGAGAAGGCGACTGCTTATGAGGCAACTCAAGGGTACACTTCTTGGGCAATTCCTTAGAAGGTGGACCAAACTTAAATTGCGACAATAAATGTATGCTAGAGTCACACTCGTTAGACAGCTGTTTGGCCATTTTATTTAAAGAAAGAAACTTTAAACGAAGATCCCTGTACATTCGGCTGAAATCAAGCTGTTGGGTGGCACAAGATGGGCAAGTACACAGACAAACCAGAAAATTTGTCGTAATCGCGGCCGTTGAGGCCAGCACATATTAAGTGAATAAGATTATCGCAGTGCCAACAAGATATAGCTCTATACTGATCATCAAAACGATCAGCATGTTTGCAAGTAGGTAGACAACAAGCCATTGAAAAGCCAAAAGAAACAAGGCAAAAATATAAACAAAATTGAAATAAACAGCAATAAGATAATTATCGATAAAAAACCAATAATTACAAATGAAACAAAGAGATCTCTAGCTGTGCACAGCATAAGTGTAGGCCAAGCTTTGAGAGGCCGCGTTACAAAACTGATTGCGCGTGAGAGAAGCTGCGCACAAGCACAAAGTAGAGAGATCATAGAAAAAAGCACTAGCACTATTAGTATGATCGGGGCGATGAGGAGAGCAACTGCAGAAGCCTTGACGACAGAAAAAAAAAATAAGAAAAAAACCAATTAATTTGGCAAGTTATGCAAATAAAACACAAGGATGTCAAGCAAAACACACCGGCTAAATCGTAAACGAACTAAGCACAATTTATTTTTTTTTTTTAATATATTTATCGATTCAGTTGTCATAGATAGCAACGTACTGTCCCATTTACTTATTTCGCGCTCCTTTGTATATGTGATTACTATGCGTCCAAACTAGTGTTAGAACTAGTGAAGTAATATTAAATGGTAGATCCATTATGATGGATAACGAATATTATTTTTTATAATATACTAGCTGTACCCTGCTAAGCTTCGCTATGCCCCCGCCTGCGGCAGGTCGATACACGCTTCGTTAAGGCATATTGTCAGTGCACACATAAAATATGAGGAACACAGCAAAGCATAACTTTTAAATACGTTTAATTATGTAATACTTGTAGGTATACAATATTTTTGTTTTTCCATTCTCCACGCAAATATAAAGGCTATCTGGTTCACCGACACGGGAACACGCAACATACAATTGTCCTTGTGAAAAGCAATCCGCATGTAAATCTAAACCACATAATTCAAGAGATTGACCTTGAGCTTTATTAATTGTCATGGCGAATGCTACGGTGTATCAGTTGGGATCATGGGAATGCTGGGAATTGGGACATCTTGAAAGGTCCAATTAAAATCGTTTATTCCAAAACGTTGTTTATCAATTGTATGACCGCGAGTCGCGTGCCATTGCAGAGTATTGACAGTAAGTGCAGACATGACTCATCTGGCTAATGACGACATAGCTTCTGGAGCCATAATCAGCAGCTGGACGTCCCAATAAAAATATGACAATTTGAATAATTCGAGTGCCTTAGTACATTACGATGCTTTGACACTCAATTCATTTCCTTTCATTAAACAGAGTTACGTATTTTTAGAGATTTGACAAGTACTGTGTAGTTGGTTGTCACTCATTCATTTCTAAGCAATTCGAATGGATTCATTCGACTATCGTTCTTCCCTCATTCATGCAGGTCTTTAAAAGGTACGCACTTTTGCACTTGTTGAAAATTGCACCAATTTTCTCTATGTAAATTTCAATAAATGTCTATGTTCATCGATGGTTTCAATCTTAATAATCGATGGTGCTTGAAACATGGGTGTTGGAGGAGACGTCATCCTTAACTTAGATTTGTATATATTAAAATTTCTTATATTATTTGTTTAAGATTATCGGAATTTCTACCACTGTTTTTCCATTAACATGTTCTAAAAGCTTCTGTTACATAGCTCATGAAGAGCTTCTAACTCATGAAAACGAAATATAATAATAACTTCTTACTGGAATTCGAAGAGGAGAAGACTTATTTTTCCTACTCCACTCCACATGCTATTGAGCATTGGTGTTTTGTACCATCTGCAACTGGGCAGATCAAACATTGGCGACCGTGACAGGACTTTTGCACTTCGCAAGTCCCAACATAAAACCTTAAAAACTATATAAAGTAGTTTATTCGTTCATTATATTGCATTCATCGTTACATCATCTTGGACAGTCATCATTGGACTTTTCAGCTTACATCATCATCTTGGAAATTCATCATTGGACTTCTTCATCATTACATAATCATCTTGGATAGTCGTCATCGGACTTCTTCATCATTGGCCTTTGCAAGATATATCATCGTGGGACATTTACATTGGAGCCCTATCATAACCTAAGTCAACTTGAGTGTGCAAATTTACATTATCAGTTTCCACTCAAACTTTGACTCAATTGCCACTCATTAGCGATCGTAAAGCTTTCACATGCTGTACCCTCACATGTAAAACACTCGTAAGCTTTAACACGTGCTAAGTATAAAGCACAGCGGAGTAAGTACTCAAACTGTCATATAGAGAAACGATCTACATATTAAAGCTCACTTATTAAGCTCTTGAGTGAAACTTAATGCATTTGAGTGTTTTTATTAAAACCAGAACTCGTTTAGCTTACGTTTAATTCATTTCTAACTTGCTACATTTCTATCGTTAAGGGCCCAAAATGTCTCCACCAGTTGAAACGCAGCTTCTACCTCTTAGACAACAACGGAATCAACTGCAATCTAATATTCAAAGTTTAAGAGCTAGAATCGATCTTGAAAATGACCCTATTATATTAGATTGTCAGTCTCAAATTGTTGAGTCGTATTTTAAACAGGCATTACAAGTTCTAACCAATATTGAGAAGCTAGATCCAGCAGACGCGAATCGGGCAGAAATAGAAAATCTTTTCATAGAAACAAAGGCGATCATATTACGGCGCATCGGCGCAAGTAAGAAGGAAAAACCAGAAGAACTTAGTTTCTTTAATTCATCGACTTATCATGGTGGACATCATAATCGGCTTCCATCCCTCAAATTACCTAAATTCGACGGCAAATATGGGGAATTCAAAAAATTTATTACTTCATTTACAAATATGGTACATGAAGACAACTCATTGTCCAATGTGGACAAATTTAACTATCTAATAAGTTGTCTGTCTGGCCAAGCTCTAAGCGTAGTCTCGCCATTTCAAATATCAGACGAAAATTATCCCAAGGCCCTAGATCGCCTCAATGAGCGATATGACAAGAAAGTTCTTATTTTCGTAGAACATATTTCAAGTTTATTTAACATTGCTAGCATGAAAAAGGCAGACGCTGTTACCCTACGTACAATTTTGGATACGGTTTCAGCTCTCCGCGGATCATTGTTGTCTCTTGGGTCTGAAGCTGATGTATTAAACGCAGTACTTATTCATATTGTTATGTCAAAAATTGATCTTGAATCCAAACAAGCATACGATCGGGTTAAAGAATACGATAAATTGCCAGACTGGGCCGACTGTTATCAAATTCTCAGTCGACACTGTCAGTATTTGGAAGGGTATCTGCGAAACCGACAAGAGGAAAGACCCGTCAGAGACAAAATTCATAGTACTTCAAAAGTATTTGTTGCAGCCCAAAGTAGATGCATTCAATGTCAGTCGACTGAGCATAGGTTAGCATTCTGTCCAGTTTTTATTTCGCTACCGTTTATCGAGCGTTTTAAGATTGTTAAAACAGCGTCACTTTGTTTGAATTGCCTCAATAAGGGTCATCCAGCCTCAAAATGTCCTTCATTGAATAGATGTCGACATTGTGGAGGTTTACATCACACAAACATGCATAAGGATTCCAACGTGCAGGGAAATTATCAACCAGATGAATCTTCTATTCATCATCAATCGCAACAAATCATTCATAATACACATAACGAAAGTAAAACATTTGCAACATCAATGTTGACTCGCCACGCTCGGCGGGGATTACTTCCAACAGCAATTGTTCTCATTCAAGACAAACGTGGTGGGTTTCAGCTCGCAAGAGCATTACTTGATTCGTGCTCTGAGCTTACCTTTATAACTGAAGAATTAGCCAAAAGGCTTCAGCTTCCGTTTCGTTACGACCATTATGAGATTGCTGGAATCGGTGAAATACGTACACATATGAAACATTCCGTATCTACCAAAATTCGTTCAAGAATATCTCCAGATGAATGGAATATGGAGTTTATCGTGACTAAATCTATAGCTCTACCTCAGCCTGAAAAGAGACTAGATGTGTCAAATTGGGCCATTCCCAAAGAAGTTGAGTTAGCCGACCCATTCTTTTATAAGCCCGGAAGGTAGATTTATTGCTTAGCGTAAAGGAGTTTTTTGATCTACTTAAGACTGGTAAAATTAGTTTAGGAATTGGTCTTCCTCATCTAGTGGAAACTGCATTAGGATGGATGGTCGGGGGTAAGATTGCTGAACCTCAATCAGCTCAACACTACACTTGTAATTTAACGCAACATCAGGACCTTAACATATTATTAGAAAGGTTTTGGAAAATGGATGAAATACATGGAATTCAAAATAAAGATATTTCTTTAACCTCAGAAGAACAAGCATGTGAAACTCACTTTCAGGTGCACACACAATTCCTGGAATCAGGGCGCATACAGGTTCGGTTGCCGTTCAAGGAATCGCCTGAGAAACTTGGAGACTCGTTGTCCTGTGCAAAAAGACGTTTTCTTCAACTCGAAAGACGGCTTGCATCTCAACACCAACTAAAGGAAATGTACAGCGAATTTTTAGATGAGTATCTTAAGTTGAATCACATGGAGGTAGCTTCGTTAGACAATTTGCAATCAGGAAATCATTACATTATTCCTCACCATTGTGTCCTTGGACCGCAGAGCTCATCAACTAAACTTCGAGTAGTATTTGACGCTTCGTCTAAATCATCATCAAATATATCATTAAATGATATTCTCATGGTTGGTCCTACTATTCAACAAGATCTGATCCTAACATTACTCTCGTTTCGCTTGTATCGCCATGCTATTACAGCTGACATAACAAAAATGTACAGACAATTTCTCGTCGCACCTGAGGATAGAAGTTTCCAACAAATCTTGTGGAGAAAGTCACCGCAAGAACCTATTCAATTATATCAATTGAATACTGTTACCTATGGGATGTCGTGCGCTCCATTTCTCGCAATCAGGTCCTTAAAGTTTTTATCAGAGACGTATAAGGAGTTGTTTCCAATTGGATCTGCTGTATTAGCTGAGGATATGTACGTCGACGATCTACTTTACGGAGCTGACTCAATCGAAGAACTCAAGGCTAAGACGAATGAAGTTACCAAATTGCTCTCCAAGGCAGGCTTAGAATTGACAAAGTGGAATTTTAGTGGGGCACCAACAGATTATGAATATAATCTCAATATTGACAATAGTGATGTCACCAAGGCTCTTGGCATGTCGTGGCTGCCAACTGAAGATCTTATATTATTTCGATTTGATTTTCCATTAACTGCAATACCAACAAAGCGAAAAACAGTATCGATCATGGCCAGGCTCTATGATCTGCTAGGATTATTAGCTCCAGTCGTAGTACGCTACAAAATCTTGATTCAAGACTTGTGGATCGAGCGCTTGGACTGGGACGACCCGTTGCCAGAGATCTTACGGACTAGATGGCAACAACTTGAAGCTGATTTATCTAATCTTGACATGGTTCGCGTAAATCGATTTGTCAACACATCACCAAAAAATAAGTGTGAAATCCATGGATTTTCGGATGCCTCGAATCGAGCGTAAGGATGTTGCATATACGCAAGGGTATTGGACAACGGAAAATATGTAACTTCATTGATCATTTCGAGATCGAGAGTTGCGCCCACTCAATCACAAAGCATACCTCGTTTAGAGCTTTGTGCTTCCGTTTTACTCTGCCAAACATGGACTAAAATCAAACACAAATTAAATTGTCTTGTCAGCAAAACATATTTTTGGACAGATTCAACTGTCGTTCTTCATTGGATCAAAATGCACCCATCAACTCTAAAATGCTTTATTGCCAATCGCGTATCTATGTATCATACACACTCAATCGCAGGATATTATTTGGAGTCACGTGCCTGGAAAGGATAATCCAGCCGACATTGTTTCACGTGGCTGTGCAGCGCGCGATTTGATGCAGACAATTTGGTTTCATGGACCAAAGTTCTTAACACTTGATGCATTACATTGGCCGAAATCTGAAAGAAAGACAGATTTCGAGCCCAAAAAATTAGAATTGCGAAACACCCTTGTATTGAAATGTAGCACTAGTTATAAAGAAAAGAGGATAGTTGAGCAGATCATTAGTAGACTATCATCGTTTCGTATGATTGTAAGAGTCTTAGCATACGTTTTACGAGTTTTCAACCGAGTTCCTATCAACCGCAATAATACGATTAATGCTACAAAAAGCATTTCAGTAGAAGAATTTCAATTGGCTTTTAATTATATAATCTCTTCCATTCAGAGTGATGTGTTTGCGAAAGAACTAAAGGACTTACAAGCAGGACGAAGTCTGAAGCCGGAGCTTCAAAAATTAAATCCATTCATCTCAAATGAACAGATAGGTTCTCAAAATATTCGACTTATCCGTGTTGGAGGCCGTCTAGCAATGGCTGACATACCATTGGACGCAAGAATGCCGTTATTGCTTCTAAAGACTCATCATTTCACTTATAAATATATTGAAGATTTACACTTGAGAAACCTTCACGCGGGAGCTAAGGTTCTGATAGCGATTCTGCGCCTAACAGTATGGATTGTAAATGCTCGCGAATTGGTCCGAAAGGTTGTTCGAAGTTGCACACATTGCTATAATTACAAACCAGTATTAATGCGACAAATCATGGGTAACCTCCCAGCTGACCGTCTCCTGGCCGAACGCCCGTTTCTGATATGCGGAGTGGATCTATGTGGACCATTTCTTACGTCGTACCGCATTCGAAGCAAAGTTCCTTACAAAACATATTTGGCCATATTTGTTTGCTTTTCTTCAAAAGCTATTCATACAGAACTAATCTCAGACTTATCTGCTAATAATTTTATTCTCTGTTTGAAGCGATTCATCGAACGACGTGGTATACCCAAAAGGATTTATTGTGACAATGCCACCAACTTTGTCGGAGCATGTTCGCAACTTGAAGGCTTCAAACGGCAATTCTGTTCAGAACTCAATGCAAAAAATCTGGAGGAATTTAGCCGAAATGCCGGCTTTGAATTCATCTTCATTCCACCGCGTGCTCCCCATTTTGGAGGCTTGTGGGAAGCCGCAGTTAAGTCAATGAAGACTCTGCTCATCAAAAATTTGACCTCTTCTCATTTGACATATGAAGAGCTTCAATCGATTGCAATTGAAGTGGAGGCGATATTGAATTCCCGTCCAATATCCATTCACAGCGATGATCCCGGTAGTAAATGACTCAAAACTTTCGTATCTATCTCGTTGGCAAAGGGTAACCTATTTCAAGCAACGCTTCTGGGAACTCTGGAAGCGCGACTATGTATGTACATCAGTTACAAGAACGCTCTAAGTGGTTGCATCCCGAAAACAACATAGCAAAGGATCAATTAGAGTCACACTTCCTCCTTCAATGGGGGAGTATGTTGGAGGAGACGTCATCCTTAACTTAGATTTGTATATATTAAAATTTCTTATATTATTTGTTTAAGATTATCGGAATTTCTACCACTGTATTTCCATTAACATGTTCTAAAAGCTTCTGTTACATAGCTCATGAAGAGCTTCTAACTCATGAAAACGAAATATAATAATAACTTCTTACTGGAATTCGAAGAGGAGAAGACTTATTTTTCCTACTCCACTCCACATGCTATTGAGCATTGGAGTTTTGTACCATCTGCAACTGGGCAGATCAACCAATGGGGTTAATATTTTGACGCATCGATGTAGGTCTGATGTTTTTCTGAATTAATAAAGTTCATAATAATTAAAAGTTCTCATAATAGTATTTAAATTAATCTTAAATGAATAAGGTATTAATAAAATATTGAAACCTGCTGGTTTCTTTTCTCATTGTTATCCTTATCTTTCAAAAACTATTTGATCAAATATGTATTTATGGGAGTTACTTTCCGAAATAAAATTTCGTTAACCTGATTTGGACTTGTTCAATTTATTAAATAAGTTAACATTTTGTCAGTCGGTGAAAAACCCTTGATGTTATCTTTGTTGTTAATCTGAATAAAATGCTTTTAAAGTTAAAGCTTAAGTAAGGTTTCAAATGGCTTTTAAAAGACAGCTTCATTGAATTATATGATAAAAATTTGATAAGTGACAAATAGAACCGATGTTTTGGAAAACATCGATACATCGTTGATCATCGACATCAACAAAAACATCAGTAAACATAAAGAAACATCGCGAAGACAACATCGATGTTCGATGCATCGATGTTTTTTTACATCATTAGTAGAAATATATAAGACCTAATGTTGAAAGAATGAAGAACGAAATAAACACGAACTACATATGTAATGCTACCTTCCAAATATGGTGGATTTAGCTTTTTAAGTAGGAGGGTATTATATACTTTAGTAGGGTCAGTTTAATACTTTTTAGTGACTATAATGTACAATTTCACGGAAAAAATATTAATTTTTTCTTTATTGAAAATTTGGATTTGATGTGCAATGCGTTCTTTGCTATCAAATTCCTTTAAAACTGGTTATAATGCCTTAAATAATATTTTTACATTAACTTTATGACCTAATTATAATGCATTTAAACATTTTTCGAAACATTTTAATCTAATTATTTTAGCTGAACAGTTTTTTTAGTGTAAAGGAAGAAAAAGTTTTATGTTTTTTGCCACACACACAAATACAAAGCCTAAGTTTTAATTGCATGCGTGCCTACCCCTGATCTAGACAAACACCCAAAAGGGAAGGCGTTCAAGGCACATAAAAAATATGGAATCTGTAGTTGCAAGGTTTTCTGTTTTTTTTTTTTCGGTTAAAACGCAGTTTAGACAAACTTTAAAAAGTTCGACCACGTCAAAGTTAGTATACCCTTGCAAATTTTTTTGGTACTCCTTTCTTACCTATAGGCGTCAAAATGGAAAAACGTTTTATCTAAAAAGTGTAATGTTTGGGAAGGAACGGTCTGCAATCTTTAGCATAGGAATTAACCAATTTATTGATCAAAGTCACTATTTAAGTTATTAAGAAATGTCACTGTTTTCGACAAATCGCAAGTGTATAATAATCTAATAAACTAACTAATATACATACATATGTACATACATACAATTTGTCAAGTAATTCTTTGCAGAATGAACAAAGTCACACAAATTCATTTATCAACTTAAAATTTACTACAAACGATTACTTTTTTTCAAAAAAATTGTTTTAAACTTATAGATTTTACTATTTCTCACAAATATAAGGCACAAAAATATACAATTTTTATCCCAAAGAAACAAAAAAAAAGAACGATACTGTCAATTAATTGTTTGAAAAATGCAAAGACAATACTTTTTTCGAAGTAAACGAAATATGTGCGGCATTGATATGTATTTACCTAATTTTTCTTTTTGATTTGGAATCTGGGCTGTCAACATCTTACATAAATTAGCTCGATTTAAAACGCCTGGAAAACAAATTAATGAAAATATGATTCAGTTACTTTACTTTCATCACAGTAAAGCAAAATAAGGAAAGGAACTGGCGGTAATATTTTCTATAAAATTAAGAACCATTTATAATATAAAAAACGCAATGAGGTGTCACAGGACACCCGGGTAGAGCGAAGCTCTCTAGGAATTCGTCGAGTAAACGATGAACTACAGTCATATACAATAGCAGAAATGAATGAACATGAACAACAAATGAAAGCAATGATATTTTTCTGATAATTCTGATAAAATATAATATATTTCAGCTTACCGCAGTATTACAAAGCTTTATTTATTTATCTTCGTTTAAATTTGGCACGTTTAAATATTTTCCCGAATATTTTCCTTGAACCTAATTGTTCCCATACTCTATCACGGAAATGATTGGTTTATGGTAACTAAAATATGAAATGTATGTTTGTGATTGGATGTGGGTTAGAAAACGTGAAAAAACAGCATCTATGGTTGTGTTATATCTTGTTGTAGATTCTGCAGGATTACTGCTCATTGTTAAACTTAATTCTTCGAAAAGAAAAGTTTTCAGCGGCGCAGACTTTTCATCTGCAAAATTGATATTGAATTCTCCAGCCAAAATCAGTGGGAGTTTATGAAAATTTTGTCCAAGTAGACGAGAACCTTCCTCAGTATACTGCAGAAGTGTTCGGTGGATGAACAAAATTATGTCCTCAAGTCTATTACCCGGCGATATGTAAAGGACTACTATAACTAGTTCAGTACCGTCCTCCATCCTGCATGTGGCGGCACAAATGCCCCGTTTATAGTTTAATAAACGATACTCCTTAATCAAGTCGAACTATAACTCGCAGGACCGAGGAAATAGGCCAATACTTATACTCAGAAACTAAAAGACGAATAGAGGACTGTGCCTTCTTTTCAATTTGTTTGGATGAAAGCATAGATATTAGAAATATTAGTTAAATGGTTATTTGTGTTAGGACTATTGATTACGACTTTAAAATTTGCGATGAATTTCTAAACTTACATTCTTTTCACAGTCATGTAAATGGAAAAAGTACGTTTGATGCCTTTGAGAAGCATGTACTTTCATTCCAATTATCATATAAAATGTCCTCAATTTGCACTGATGGTGCCGCCACCATGAAAGGAAAGAATGAAGGATTTCTTGGCCATGTCAATAGAAAACTAGGAGAAATACCATTTTTCCATTGTTTCATCCATCAGCAAGCATTGTTTGCAAAAATTTTTCAAGTTGTGGATGCAATGGGTGTAGCAATAAAAATTATTAATCGCATTAAAGGTGGTCTTAATAGAAAGTTTAAATCCTTTCTCTCAGAATTCGGCGCTGAGTACGAGGATCTTTGCCTTTTTACTGATGTTAGGTGGCTGAGCCGAGGCCAAAGTTTAGACAGACTATACAGTCTTCGTAATGAAGTTATTTCTTTCTTAGAAAGCGAAAATTTAGAAAAAGATAAAGATTTGTTAGCTTCTCTAAAAAATCCATTAATTATTTTAGACTTGACGTTTCTAACTGACATAGTCCTTTTCATTAATCAATTAAATCTTCAGCTGCAAGGTCGCAAAACTTCCGTCCGATTTAATTGCAGCAATCAATAAATTTAGTCGCCAAATTAATAGTCTTCAAATTCAAATGAAAAACAATGACCTGTCCAGCCTTCAGCGAACTGCAGAAATTGTTGCATTGTACCCCAACCCTTCCCGAATTCAGGAGTACGCAGAGGCAGTTAATACCCTTTCCTCTGAAATAGGCTCATTGCAGATTTTAATAACCCCATAGAAGCAGAATCTGAATCAATTCCAGAAGAAATTAGGGAGGAATTACAGGTCATGAAAACTGACTTGATGCTGCCACTAAGTAGTGGAATAGAATTTTGGCGAGAACTTCCGATAGATAAATTTCCGATTTGCAAAAAGGCAATGTTAAAATTATGTTCTATGTTTACCACAACATACATATATTTGTGAAACAACATTTTCCACAATGAAATTAATAAAAAATTCTATTCGAAACAGTCTAACTGATAGCCATTTAGAAGATCTCCTTCGGATAAAAAGTTATCCAAATAATATAGAAGTTAATGAAATAGTTGAGTTTAAAAAAAAAATATGAATTCAGAATTATTGGTTTTCCATCGCATTTTACATTTTTCTTGCTTTCGTCACATGCAATTTGTGTAAAGCAACTTACGCACACAAGCAAGCGCACACATACAACTACATCTTTTTAGTGCTCTCTTTGTGCCGGGCCCTGATTTAGATAGACTATTCCAGGGCCCGGCACAAAGAGAGCGCTTAAAAAGTGTAGTTGTATGTGTGCACTTGCTTGTGTGCGTACGTTGCTTAAAAAGTGTAGTTGTATGTGTGCACTTGCTTGTGTGCGTATGTTGCTTTACACTGCAAAAAATGAAAATTCATCAAATTCTACATCAAATCAAGAAAACGAACGCGATCAATTTTTTCATGTGTGTTCTCTCTCGAAATGCTGAGAGAAACTAATTCCACCCTCATGCTTTTGATTTTTTTGTGTAAGGACTTCGGCAGCCGTTCGGCTGACGCGCTGCAGATCTGACGTTTTTTAAAAAAAATTTCCTACCCCAACGCGCCTAAGAGAGCTTCGCTCTAATAAACCGGGTGGAGAAAGAAAATAGGTTGGAATTAAAGCACTCAGGGGGCCGGCCATATAAGTTGACAAGACGCGACAATTCAAAAATTATCAAAGAGGTCAGCAATAACCCCCAAGGCAGCCTAAGCGAGTAAGCCATGAAACCATAAAGATGGTCATAAAGTTGCATAAATACTCATCAAAAATAGTAAGGAACAAGCCATTGCTTTCAGCCCTAAACATTGAGAGGCGGCTGAACTACTCTATTGCCAATGTCCACAATCCTCTTGAGAACTGGGTTGACGTTATTTTTTGTGATGAGACAAAAATTAAAGACATTTAACTTTAACTTAACTTCAAGTAATTGTTTGCATTTTGCAAACAATTAATTGACAGTGTGAATTTCGAAAATTTTTTTTTTTTTTTGTTTCTTTGGGATAAAAATGTGATATTTTTGTGCCTAATATTTGTTAAGAATATTAAATCTATAAGTTAGCAAAAAATTTTTTTCGAAAAAAGTAATCGTTTTTAATAAATTTTAAGTTGAATATTAAATAAGCTAACTTCGGCAATGCCGAAGTTTATATACCCTTGCAGTCCTTGGCAATAATATTTTGACATTTTGAAATTTCTTTCCCTGCAACTCGATTCATCAACACACAAACAAAACATTCGAATTATTACTCTTTATACCCTTGCAGAGGGTATTATAAAATTGGTCAGATGTTTGTAACGCACAGAAGGAGACGTTTCCGACCCCATAAAGTATATATATTCTTGATCAGCATGAGAAGCTGAGTCGATATAGCCATGTCCGTCTGTCCGTCGGTGCGTACGCGTTTTACTCAGCCATCTTAAGAGCTATCGGGTTGAAATTTTTTGGGGGCTTATTTTTACCCAGGTGAGATAAAGTATGAAAATCATCGGGATCGGACTACTATATCATATAGCTCTGGAACAAAAATTTTTGCAAAAATTGGAGTATCCCCATGAAATTTAGCAATATAATAGAATTTGATATAAAATCTCAGATCCCAAAATTTGAATTTGATCGGATAAATAGAACACAAGTTACAGTCAATACAAATCCGTTCTACGTCATCAGCAAATCAAACAGAGCACATGCATGCGCACACACAGACGTAGCGCTACACGTATGTATGTATGTGTATGCGTGTTGTGCTTTGCTTAAAAATTCTAGTAAAAAGAGAAATAATTTGAATGTTTTGTTTGTGTGTTGATGAATTGAGTTGCAAGGAAAGAAATTTCAAAATGTAAAAATATTATTGCAAAGGACTGCAAGGGTATATAAACTTTGGCATAGCCGAAGTTAGCTTCTTTGATATTTTTAGTATAATTTGCTCTTCTTCTTCCATCATTCCCTAAGCAAAGCACGGCAAGCATACACATACAGTTCGTGTAGCGCTGCGTCTGGGTGTGTGAATGCATGTGCTCTGATGATTTCATGATGACGGAGTAGGCAGTAACTTGTGTTCTATTTATCCGAACACATTCAAATTTTGGGATCTGAGATTTTATATCAAATTCTATAATATTGGCAAATTTCATGGGGATACTCCAATTTTTGAACATTTTTTTGGTCTAGAGCTATGTATGTATATGATCGGACTACTGATCCTGATAATAAATGAATTTGTGCGACTGTACATACACTTTCTCTCATATGTATGTACATATGTATCTCTGCGTACACTTTAAAAAATATTTGTATTATATCATGAATAAATCATCATGAAGACTGCTTAGTACATAGAAAGAAGATACCGAATTTTTTCTGTTCATATTTGTTATACACACGTACATACATACATATGTCAAAGACACAAGACAACTCAAGAATTTTCCGCCCAATTAAAACATTAATTTCATTTATGTATGTACATATATATGTACATATGTATGTATTCTTCGACTGGACTGTCATTTATCGATTTTACGAATTCGGAAAAAGTTTTAGTAATGCCATATTTTGCAGCTTTACGGTGTTTTTTTTTATGTTAATTCGACAATACTTTTTGAGAGCAAACTTGTAACTTTTTATTAAAATTTGAATTTGTTGTATCTACAAGGTATGTTGTACAGTGGCTCACAGCTTATTTGATACAGCTCTCCTTCAAAAATTGATACAGTCATTGCATGGAAACACTGAACACACTACCAAAAAACTAAAAATGGCATTTTAATAATAAATGCTATTTGTTTTCGAAAACAAAATAATTTAATTCAAATCAGAGCTATTTAACAGTAGAAAATTAACATAACGTAATCAAATCAAAAACTAGCCTCACAGCCTTTTTGATACAGTCTGTATGTATGTATGTATGTATATATGTACAGGTATGTAAATAAAATTGAATTACATTTTTATACATACATCTGGGTGTATTCATGTATATATACATGTATTTATATTTGTTCACTTGCATACACGTATGAATATGTATCTGTATTTTCAAATCGGATAAGTAAAATTGTTACTGTTAATTTTTTTTTTAACTTTGTGGTTTAAAATGATTCAATCAATTCACCGATGTACGGCATCGATTTTTCAAGCCTATCTACACTTGTAAGTTTATATTTTGAACTTAACAGAATTCTTAACAAGTACATATTCTTAACAAGGGTACACAGTTCAAAATAATATTATAATTTTTACAAGTTTTTTGTCAAAACTTATTGATTCAATTACTTAAATCAAGTTCACAAATACGGTCTAGCTAGGTTTACTAACTTGTTGTTTTTAGTGATGTGATTATTAAGTTACATACATTTTGACTGTGAAGAGTTTTTAAGAACAGTAATGGGCATAAAATTAAGGGTTTATTATCGATAGAGCGGATACGGTTAGTTGGAACAATGTAAATTGTAATCAAGGAATAACACTCCGTCTATTATGCCCAATTGCCACTGAAGACCAAATTTTAAAATTTTTCATTGGAAACATCACTGGAAACAATGAGACATTCACAGCAAAAATGTGATAAATAACTGGCAAAAAACAAACAGAAAGAACAAAATTTCAATTCAAATGAAATTAAATTAAATTAAAAATAAAAAAGGCGGGCTTTTTGTAACCATTGTTTTTATTAACATACATGTAGGTATAAACTGCAGGAATGTAAAACAAAATGCGAGAATTCCGAGAAAGAAGTCAAAGAATCAGTCTATTAATTTTTTTGTAAAATGCAAACATTCATCTTTGAAAGTCTCTAATATTTTGTGTGTTTTCCATTAGCACACTGTTTTCCTTGGAGGCTTCGTGAAATCGACGATACCAAGGCACTCATATCGTAATCTCGGGGTATTTTTTGCCACTCATAAACTGTTTTTGAGGTAGGGCGTCGTTTCGCTATCCACAAATTGTGCGTGGGACTGAGATCCGGACTCTGTGGGAAGTCTCAGTCACTTTCGGGCAGTTATTCAATTCCTTCCTTAAAATGTCCAAATAATACTCTTTGGTAATTATTTCGTTGAAAATGCGCAGATCTCCACCGCCTTTCGAGGAAATACAGCCACAAAGCACAACAGAAAGTTTTCCAAATTTTACGTTGGGGCCAATAATTTTGTGCTGTTTTCGGCTTCCGCCAAACTTTACCAGGTTCATCGTTGTAGTACAATATGATTTTAATTTCGCCGTAGAATATAAACTCGCTACAGTAGTCTGGCTTTCCAGAGTCAAAAATTGAAAAATTTACATACGTCAACATACGAAGAGTACTTGTGGGCTTTGAGTACTTTTCGCAGTGAATTATTAATGGTAATTCTAATAAATACGAGAGTTCATCGCAATATACAATGCTATTCATTACTTTTCATTCTTAATGCTAAATATAACATCATTACTTTTTTGAATTGGAATTTTTTTTTGTTTTTGTATAATTTTATTTGCAATCTGTCCTAGAAGGACAAAAAGCAAATTGTATGAGAGGGGCTAACAATAACTTAGGGTGTAAGGACAATATATATCTAAGGGAAAACGATAGAAAAATGAAATGATGTGATAGAAGATAGTTAATTAAGACAAATTGTAGCTATTCCACGCATATGCCGGGTTCTGATCTTGCCTGAAGGGAAGGTCCAGGGGGTGACATCTTTTGAGACGCCTTGCTTGAGTGCTGTTGTCTAGCGGGGCGAGGGCCAAAGTGTTGCCATGCATCTCCAATTTGGAGCAGTGCCGAGTGCCATATCTTTTGATCTCGCTGCTGACTGATAGAACGTTCAGGTCTCTGTGAACGACCGAGTTGCGAACATATGCAGGCACTCCAAGCATTCTTCGAAGCATCTTGCTCTGGAAACTCTGTATTATGTTAACGTTTGAGTCCGAGGCCGTGCCCCAGAGCTGAATTCCATAAGTCCACACCGGTTTGGTAATGGTCTTGGACAGCAGCACCTTGTTGCGAATGCTAAGCTGTGATTTGCTGCAGATGAGCCACTGCATCCTAACCAGCTTTAGGTTGAGTTGAGCTCGCTTGGCTATAAGGTGCGCCTTCCAATTCAAGCGCCTGTCCAGAGTAAGACCCACTGTCCTGTGGGACGCCCGCTTTGATGCGCTCAATTCTTGATAAAGAGCTCTCCAATCTAATTTAGAACCGCCTGTCTCCAATGTATGATTTCAGTACTATGTACTACGGAGCGGGGAGGAGCAGCTTTAATTTATGCAGGAGCAAATCATTCCAGACTCGACCGAAGGCCTGCTTGACGTCCAGAAACACAGCGGAGGAATACTGCTCGTCTTCAAAGGCATAAAGCACCTTGAATGCAAAATGCAAATTATTTACGTCAACTAACACAGCAGTCCACGAAAAAGCTTAAGCTGAAAAACAAATAACAAGAATTTGAAGAATGTAATATTAGCCTTATACACAACTAAATATCCACGACCCGGTGGAGGTGTTTTATTTGCACAAGGTGCCAGCTATGCCCCAATTCACAGCCAATGTAGTCAGGGATGAGTTGCAAGCAATGCGATGTTCAAAAATATTCAGCAGTTTCGTTGTAGATTATTAAAAAGTATAGCGCAAAGAGAAGTGACAGAAAGATGAGGAAAGATAAGGTAAGAAATGTTGTTAAAAGATTGGCAAAGAATACGAAAATCTTCGTGAAGAGAGTTGTTAGTAAGACATCTACTAAGGTGAATAGGAATAAAGTTAGAGTATCTAGTAAATTAGTAGAAATGACTTCACCGTTGACTAGTTTATGGAGAAAGATGATGCCGAGCCTACGGTTGTAAAATGAAAGAAGATTAAGGGGAGTTTCTACCTTGTGTTATAAAAAAATTTGATATTTTTTTTTTTACATTTTCGGATAGATCTATATTTCAAAAATACTGTGTATAAATTTTAAGTTTAAATCTGTAAAATTACGAAAGTTATTGGTCGTTAAGTGGAGCGGTCTCAAGCGCGCTGGGCCGCACCGCAAATTTTCAAACGCTTTTATCTCAAAACTACGTTTTTGGAGCTCATGGAAGTCCTACAGGGCGCAAGAATTAACCAATCGCTATGAAATTTTATACACATGTTCTTTAGGATATTGTTCAGCGCTGGCAGTAGAATTGGCGAAAAATATTAAAAACTGTTAATTTAAAAAATTAAATAGTAACGAAAAATCGGAAAAAAATAAAGTTTTTCCTAAAATAACTCATAACTTGTTCATTTTTCATCCTTTTATCCCAATTCTACTACCAGCGCTGCGAAAAAGTGTCTAGATTAAGAAAAAATGTTCATTTTTGGATTCAGACTTCATTTGCGAACGGTAGGACTTCCATAACCGGACTTCTGAACCGCACGCGCTCGTCACCAGAATAGAATAGAACAGAATGAATAACGATAATTATCGTCAGTGTATATATGTGGCACCATTCAATAATCGATATATCGATAGTCCCATACAATATATTTTGTATGTTACTTTTGCTTAGTTTCAACAGTTAGTTTTCTTACACAAGTTGTTATTAATATTATCAATAGTAAGATAACTATTGTTAAGGGGTTATATATGTTGTGCTTGGTAAAAAAATCGATTTTTTTTATTGTTTTATCTTTAAATACAGTTTCTGAAGAATGTTATCCCGAATTTTTGTAGCGATCCAATCAATAGAATCAAAGTTATAGCGCATTCAATCTTGCTGCATCACGCGCGCGTGGTGCGTCAATCAAACTTTCAACGCGATTATCTCGGAATCATGTTTTTGAAAAAGTGTCGTTGCGGTGACCACGATAATTTAAAAAGTTGTTATACGATTTCAAAAAATTTTTTTTATTTGTTCGTAATTGAGTTGGTGTGTATTTGACTGGAGCGTTTTTTTTTTTTTTAATTATTTTTTATTTTAATGTTATGAATTTTTTTAATACATTTTAATACATTTAGAAAAAAGTTAATTTTTTGGAAAAATCGCTCCGGTTTTCAAGGCTCGAGGGAAACAAGACATTTTGCGGAAATTCTTGTAACTTTTATAACTACAAAATTTTTTTTATTTTTTTAAACTGCTTTTGAAAATTATACATCGCACTACCCAAAAACGTGTAAAAATTTTAAAAAAATATATATTTTCATTTCTATAAAAAGATACAAACTTTCAACAATTTTCACCATATATAACCTCTTAAAGAAGCATGACATGACGGACGTTTAACCTAGTCAATTTTATGGTTCATTACGAATGTCACTGACTTTCTATTCTTATAAATTCTCCCATATGTATTACTGAGTTGGCTTCTACTGGTTTGTTATACTATAGTTTGCATTTTACCCAACAATTTCTTTTTCGGGATATCTACCCACTCCTGATGTGCATTACTGTGATGACTCCTAGCCTTTTTATAAGGTGCAAATTTTAAACTACGTTTATTTTTTGACTTGTTCCAATTTGATCTTCGCTAGATTATTTTTAAATATCGCTGAGTGCTGAAATTTAATGGTTATTCTGGTTATAATTTAATGTTGTTTTCTTATATAAATATTTTGACATAGCTGCCTTTTTGGTACTACAGTTTCGGAAAATTTATTACTGGAATTTATTTTGATATTATTTTTTAGATAACCATTATCTAATTGAACCATTGCGTTCTGAATATTCTCATTTTGTACTGGCTTTTATACTTTTTCTTCTTCAATTTTCAATTCTTTTGGAATTGTGTTGCACTTAGTTTGACATTTACTTTTCTTCTTCTCCCAATGCTGTTCAAAGCGTGTGATATTTATTGTTATTGCCACCACACATTTATTCTGACTTGATTTGGTGCATCCTGAGACGATCCAACCAAATTGATTATTTTGGCCTAACAGGCCATCAATCTTTGTAATTCCCCCGTTTAAGATATGGGTATATACGTTTACTCCCATTATTATATCAACCTTACCAGGTTTTTTAATGGTAGGATCAGTTAGAACGTAAGTTTGCCATTTTGACATATCCACGTTTGCAATTTTTAATGGAAGAGCTTTCATTAACTTTGGCAAGATAATTGTCTCGACCCTAAGATGCCCTTTCCAGGGATTCTGCGTCTTTACATCTATTTTTACCATATATATTTTCATTTTTTCATTTTTATTGAGGACACGCATATCTGTATATTGTTTAATTTTAGGTAATTTTAATATTTGAGCGGACAAAACTGTGCTCTGTGAACGACAATCATTAAGGCCTCTTAGAGTCTTATATCCTCCATTTCCATTTTTTACCTGTATTACAGTTGTCGCCAACAGTGTTGGTTGTGCGGTTACACAAGTATTAACTCTCTCCTGTTTTTCTTCAAAATGGAGTAAGGTATGGTGTTCCTTACTGCACAATGAACATACCATTTCATTAGTGCACGCCTTATTGCTTGAATGATTCAAGCATCTTATGCAAAGTTGCATTTTTTGATTGTTTCATACCTTTGCGTAGGTGTCAATCATTTAAACTTATAGCACATACGCTTTATGACCGGCAATTTTGCAAATCGGATATTTATCTTCGAATTACACATAATTTAAAACAGTTTGTAGCGGTTTTTTCTCTTCTTTGCTCATGGCACTTAGCGAGCAATATCTTTGCTCCAAGTATTCCATGACATCAGATAGCATTTGAATTTGCCTTGTTTTTCTAATCTGACTCTCATACAATTGTAGACGCTCTCTGTCAAATTTCCTTAGTAGGAACGAATATAACGTCAACTTCATCGGACAAATTTGCTTTTATTTTAATTAAGTAAACTGACTCATTAACTATGTCAATCACTACCTTAACATTTTTTTAAATTGTTATTATTAAGCCAAGCCAACACAATGGTAGAATCTATCCAAAACTGGGAAGTTGAAGGTTGGATTGGAAGGTCGGGGGCGATCGACGCCCAGAGATCGGCTAACAAAACAGCTCCGCACAACTCCAGCCGAGGCAGCGAGACTGTTTTGACCAAGGCCACCTGCGTCTTAGCCGTTTAAAGATGAACGCTTACCTGATCGCGATAACTGATCCCCGCATATAGGGCTGCTCCTTACGCCTTCGGGGGCGCTTCGCAGAAGCCATGAAGTTCCCTCTGGAGAGTATTGCTGGTGTTTAGCCAACGGGGAATGCGGCCTGGATAATCCTGCAGGAATTCGTGCGATTGATACAGAAGGAGTGGCGTCAGAACGCCATTCCAGCCAAGTTCGGTTAACCAGACTTGCTGCATGAAGTTCTTCGTTCGAATAACATATGGGATCGAAGAGCTTTGCGATATAGGTCAGAACTTGCCTCTTGGAGATCGACTCCTTTAATGGGGGTTCGCTACGGTGAGGAAGAAGACGTCCTCGGCGGCTTGCTCGCGTCTTCCAACTCGAGAAAGTCCTCTCGCAGTAGGTGCCCTCTTGTGATAGCCTGACGTACTTCCTTCTTGTTGGAAGTCCACTTCCGAAGCGGGAGACCCGCAGATTGAAGAGCTGCTTGGAGCTCTTAGATGGCGAGACATCATCAACATACATGTAGTTCCGAAGGATTTCGCTCGCCCGAGGATACATCGATTGCACATCGTTGACACCAAACGTGACAATTTGTAGCTCATTGCGTGGAGTCACCCGAATCATATGGCCTAATTCCTCGTACTCCTGAATTATGGCATCGTACTGCGTCTTTAGGAGGGAATCCTTCAGGAGGCGCGCTTCATTTCGCAGGAATTGAGCTAGCGTGATCGGTCTTGAATGATCCAAGTCGGCACTTTTGGGTCTATTGAACGGCAAAGACACAACGTATCGGCCGTCCTTCATTCTTCGCGTAGACTACTGGAAATTTCGCTCGCAGAACACGTCATCCTCCTTTTCCGGCTTGGCGGGAAGGGGTTGCACCCCCCAAAACTTGGTGAGTTTCCCCGGAGTTACAGAGGGAGACTGTCAGACTTCGGCGCAGTATTGGATGGCTCCGTGGACATACTCTGTGTACGACTTCACCGACAAAGTCCGACTTTGCGTACCCTTTGTTTTGGAAAACAGAAAATAAGAAGCGGAGTGTATGAGTACGAGAGAATTTTCTCATGATGAAGGTGTATGCGGAACAATATACGAACGCACGAATACGGATCGAAATGTATACTTAGGCAAAGCGGATAGACTACAAAAATTTAGATGGATCGATGGAAGTAGGTACAAAAAATTAAAAATTGATACAATATATATATATATGATGTAAACAAATATATGGAAGAAGAATATAGAATTTTATAAATATGGACGGATACATATATATATATATATATGGGCCAAATTATGGCTGGAAAAAATTATAAATATATATATATTTATTCGCAAATATGGACGGTAATATATATAAATAAATATATGTATATAGGCAAAATAATGATTGGAAAAGATTTATAAATATAGACGGATATATATATATACTGCAAAACAGCTGCCGTCCAATGTTTATATATTTTCTTTGATTAATTGTTTTATAATATTATGTGCGGAAAACAAAAAAAAAATTTTCCACACACCGCGAGTGTTTTGTTCTAAAGGAAAACCAAAAACAAATGAGTGACAAAAAATGAAAAACCGATCAGTGCATATGGACAAGTGTTTTTATATGTGTACATGCGTATGTACACATGTATGTATAAATGTATGGTTAAAAAAGCGTAAGTAATTTGTTGTTTGGGGAACTCGATAGGATTATAGGAAATTCAATTAATATGTTGGGTTTGTTTTTATAAATGCGGGGCATCGAAATTGATCATGTGTATGTACATATGTCTGTACGTACATCAATATATGACGATCGATGTATGTATGTCCATAGGTATATGGATACGCGCGTGGGGAAATTAATTGGATAATTGGACCACTTAAATTGTTTTAACACAAAAGAATCTAAATACATTAATTAAATACATAAAATACATTAACACATAAATACATTAACACATTAATTTTATGGTATGTGGATACGCGCGTGGGGAAATTAATTGGATAATTGGACCATTTAAATTGTTTTAACACACAAGAATCTAAATATCGCGGTGAACACATTAATTTTTCATTAATTAATTTTTTGTTTGTATAACATTTAAATCATTTTAAACTTTTACGCGGACTTGGCAAACAGCTGTGGAGAATGTATGTGTAACAATTTATACATATGTATGGATTGTAAGGAAGCTCTGGGTGGGGTATAATTCTCAGTCTCCAGAGTCCCGTCTACAGAACATTTATTTAATCTGAAGATCTTGAGAAGTATTATGGGGTGAAATTGAGGTCACCTAAACGGAGAAAAAGCGAAGGGAAAGGGTATGAGGAGAGTCCACGAGGAGTTGCAACGACTGATCTTGTCTGTCAAGGGAAGCCCGCTTAGCCAAGACCCGTTGCCTCTTCACCCAGAGTGACTGAGCCTTGAGATCAGCGACTGACTTCGTCTGCAGCAGAATAGCTCATGCTGCCGAAGCCTGCTGATCGTTCGGCTCCACTCAAAAATGTTATGCGATAAAGGAGAAGGAGAAGGGAAAGGGTAGACATAGCTTTGGTAACGGAACGAAAAATGCAAAGTGAGTTAACGGCACATCAGATTTTTATTTATCCAAAACTGAGTTTTTATTTATAATTAACTAGTTTCTAAACATTGGTTATCCATTTGGGTCCCTACCGCACTCAAGTTAATAAGGGGATCTTAGGTAATGGGCTCACCTGATAATCTTTGTTCCACTCACTGATGTCTTTGTTGCTGCGGTTACTTTTTATTCTCCTTGACAGTCTTCGACTAGCTATTTTTGCGGGCAGACGTTAGGTTTTCCTATCAGCAGAGTCTAATCGGTGTATTTCTTTCGCGACCCACGTGGTCTATCATTATTTGCTTTCATACATTCTTTCGTGAGTGCAGTTGTGTTTTAGCTCATAACTAAAGCTTATTTCATCAGACAATGGGGCCACCCCCTCTGCCCCCTATTCTGAGGGGCAATCAGTTTGCGTTGCTCTCTGGTTACCCCCCGGCGAAAAAAAAGAGACAAAAAATCGAATTGACCTTCCCCCATCTCCCAACAATATCCCTCGAAAACCCGAAATACATTGTAATCGCATCAAAAAACAATGAAAAAAAATTTCAGATTTATCCTGTATTGCCGTGTACAACGCCCTACAACTAATATCTAAAAACATCTCCTCCATCAATAACTTGCGTGACGGCAACCTGCTGATGCTGGTTAAAAATCAAACCGAGGCTGAAAAATTCATCAACTCACCTTCTCTACCGGGCATCTGCGACATCACATGCAAAATGCATGAAACTCTAAACCAAGTAAAAGGCACAATATACGCTCCGTACCTCTCCGACGTTTCCAACGAAGATATTATAGAAGAACTGCGATCCCAAAAAGTCATTGATGTATTCAAATTCACCAAAACCACGGACACTGGCATTAAACCCTCCGGAGTCATTCTGGTTACATTTGATTTATACAATCTTCCCAGCAAAATCGACATTGCATGGCATTCGGTAAAAGTACGGGAGTATATACCAAACCCAGTGAGGTGTAAAACTTGCCAGCTGCTTGGCCATACACCTAAACACTGCAAAAATGAACCACTTTGCGGTAATTGCGCTTTACCTCCCCATTCGCCTAATAACTGCACACAAACGAAATGCGTCAACTGCTCAGAAGATCACCCATCTTCCTCTCGCCTGTGCCCTAAATATCAGCAGCAAAGAGAAATTCTGAAAATCAAGACAGCAAAAAAATGTACAATGCGCGAAGCTAAGTTACTCTTCAATGCAACAACAACAAAGCAATCCAACCCTTCTTCCTACGCTGCAGTAACGATGGCTGGACACAATAGAAACGAAAAAAACATCTGATTAAAATAACAACAAAAACTACAACTCAAGCCCAAATCACAACAAACTAAGCAAAGATAAGACAATTACTGTCACAAATGAAGGAACAACAACAACAACATCATCAAACATCTCTAAGCCGCTGTCTTATCAGCAAAAACAACACGAAAATAACAAAAACGTATCAGTCGATTTCGACTATGCTACTCTGGGCTGCTCGCCTAAAACCACTGAATATTTTTTTAACACAAACCTCCGAACTACCTCCACAAATTTAACTCAAAAAGAATATAACACCACATCAGAAGAATCCATGGAGGACTCTGATACGTAATTAGAAATAAACTTTTTCCATAATATACACTTTACGCCTTCCAAATAATGACCCTTGCCCTGAATTCTGCAATGGAATATAAACGGTTATTTCAACAATTACATTGATCTATTATTATTAATTAAACAAACAAAACCGGATATTTTATGCCTACAACAGACTAATCTCAAATCTAACAATACTAATGTTGCAACTCCCAAACCATTTATTGGTTATTTTTTCAATAACTCTCCCAATCTGCATGCGAAGCATGGCGTTGGTATACTTATACGTCAAAACATCCCACACAAAACTCTCAACATATTCTCTTCCCCTTGCTCCATGGTCATTGAGCTTTTATCCCATCCTAATTGTAGAAAATTCAGGTTTGACGTGGGACAGCTCCAAAAAAGTTCGCGAGATTGAACATATATCCCGAGCCCTCTAACCAAACAATTAAACGCCGGTTTTGTGTTGTATTGCGCTATATTCAGTTGCACAATTTGTGGGCAAATCGATCGGTTAGATCGGTCAGCTGAAATCTTTATTTCAATGTTAATTCATATTTCTCACATGTTTTTATTTTATCTTACATTTGTGTTTTCTCTCCTTTTCACGTCTTTCCTGCTTGCCAAATTTTCTGTGACTAACGCGCCATCATAGCGGGCTGCCGCTCAATCACCAATGTAAGCAAAGACAAAGTAAATTCTAACTGTTCTTCTTCGAATAAGAGAGAATAAAACCAGGGGCGCGTTGGGTAAGCCTTTCTACTGGCGCGGGGCGGCAATTACGCCTGCACCGCAACATTCCCCACCCCGTAATTCACCAGCGTCTTCTTGCGGTGGATTACTCTCCAAATTCAGTACGGCCAGCTTCACTGCTGGTCGCGTCACAAGTCCTTCTACTGTGCGAACGACTGCGCTTCGCACCTGTCCGTCTTTCCCACGATGAACGTCGATCACTCTTCCCTTTGGCCAAGTATTACGTTTAGCGGCATCGTCTACAATTATCACCACGTCACCTACTGCTATCGGCTTGAGCTGCGGTTGGAACCATTTCGTGCGCCTTGTGATTGTAGATCTAGATATTCTCTTAGCCACCTCTTCCAGAAACGGTCGGCAATTTGGCTGGCAACACGATACCCTTTTGCGAGTTGCGGACCAGACTGTTCCAGTGAACCGCTCTCACGTAGGCCACTAGAACTGCCCTTTAGAAAATGGTTCGGCGTTAATGCTTCCGATTCGGCGCTTTCTAAAGGCACATAGGTCAGAGGCCTTGAATTCAGAATTTGCTCTACGTCAGCAAATGCTCCTCTTAACACCTCTTCCTTCAGGCCGGCCTTTGGCAGTATTTCTGAAAGTCTAGATTTAGTCGAACGTACCAGTCGCTCCCAAACGCCGCCCATGTGCGGTGAACTGGGAGGGTTAAACTTGAACTCCAACGTTGGATACTGTTGCTCCACAACTGAAGTTGATATGCGTTCTATGTGCTCCTTCAATACGCGGCTGCCTCCTCTAAAATTTGTACCATTGTCCGATAGTATGCTACGCGGCACCCCTCTTCTGGCTACAAACGCCTTCAACACGCAGAGAAATGAGTCGGTTGACAGTGATGCAGCAATTTCTAAGTGTACCGCTCGGGTCGTAAGGCATGTGAATAACACACCCCATCTCTTCTCGTGCCTGCGACCCACTGAGACTTCAAATGGGCCGAAGCAGTCCACTCCAGTAAAGGTGAATAGTTGTGTGTGCGGCGATAACCTCTCCTTTGGTAAATCGCCCATCTTTGGTCGCACTGGTCGGGCCACTCGTATACGGCACGCTACACAGGCGTTCGCGACTTTTCTCACTAAAGCGCGTAAGCCGGTTATCCAGTACCGCTGTCGTACCTCGTTAACGACAATTTCATTGTGCAAATGGTAATTCTTCCTGTGATAGTACTCCACAATCAGGAACGTTACTCTATGCTTTTGCGGTAGTATAATGGGTCGTTTAGTGTCCATATCTACGCCTTCAATTCTGTCGATTCGTCCATTGACGCGTAGCACTCCTAACTCGTCCAGGTAAGGAGTGCATTTAAATAGCTTACTTTTCCTATTTGTTAGGCAATGTCCTTGGTTTAAGCCTCTGATCTCTTCCGGAAACTCCTCTTCTTGGCATACACGAATAAAAACCGCATCGGTTTCCACATCGCGGTTTATAGCCAAAATGTTCCTCAGTTGTTCTCCGCAAGGCCTCTTACATATGCCTTGCAAAAAGTTTAGAATTCGCTTTTGTACCGCCCGTAGCTTTTCCAACGTTCCGAATCGTTCCGGATCAGGTATGATGCAAGCCAAACTAGAGTCCCTTTTGACTTTCTCCTCATGGTGCAAGATACTTTCACTCGTCTTGCTCGGGCTCTGCTCCATGCTAGGCCATTGTGTCTCTTGTTCATACAAGAATTTCGGGCCAATAAACCACCTTGAAGTCCCGGTCATGTCTGGCATCTTTGTCCATTTCGTGCCATCGTCTGCAACGTTATGCTGGGTGGGCACCCATCGCCAAGATAGTACGTCGGAGTCTTCCAGAATTTCTCCAACACGCAATGCCACAAATTGATTGTATTTGCGGGCATCTGATCTAATCCAGCATAAAACGTCCTTTGAATCCGTCCAGAAAATACGCTGACATACTGTTACTGAGAGTTCTGGTTCGATGAATTTCGTCAGCCGTAAACCTAAAACAGCAGCCATCAGTTCCATCCGTGGTATTGAAACTGGCTTTAAGGGGGCCACTCGTGTCTTAGATGCTACCATGGAACAATGGACTATTCCATCCACTTCTGCTCGCAGGTACACAAGCGCTGCATAAGCGTTGATGCTGGCGTCCACAAACGTGTGAAGTTGTACTCGTCTTGCACAACAAACCATCGGCATGCACATTGCAATCCTCACTTCGTTGATTTTGGGTAACAGCTTCACCCAAATTTTCCAGTCTTCTTGGTCCTTTTCTTGAAGAGATTCATCCCAATCCGTTCCTGCTCGCCAGTAATTCTGCAAAATAATTTTAGCACGAACAGTGAAATAGCCAAGCAATCCAAGTGGGTCAAATATTGACATAACCACACTTAACACAGTTCTTTTGGTCGGATAATCTTTCGAAGCCCTTTCAAGCAAATCCGGCTTGACTACATACGTAAGTTGATCTGTCACGGGCAGCCACCACATGCCTAAAACCTTATCTTGCGTTTTTTCAAGGAATACCACCTCCCTAGGCACGTCTCCTTCCTGTTTCTTGAGCGCTCTCACTACGCTCGCAGAATTCGAGGTCCAGCGCCTCATGTTGAATCCACCCTCCAAGTGAATTCTCTGCACCTCCATTGCCAACTCCGTCATCTCGTCTTCGGTGTTTGTCGACTCGAGCCAGTCGTCGACAAACGTGTTTCTACAAATGGCCGCAACAGCTCTTGGTGATTCTTTTCTGAACCGCTCTGCGTTGCGATTCTTTATGTAATTAGCTAAGGCCGGCGAGCAGGAAGCCCCGAATGTCATAACCTGCATCACGTACGTTTCCGCCGCTTTAGCCGAATTTCCACTGCGCCATAGAAACTTCTGAGCCGTCTGGTCCTCTGGGCGCACTCTTACTTGGTGAAACATCTCACTTATGTCACCAGCCACTGCTACTGGTCGCTCCCGAAAACGTATTAGCACGCCAACTAGAGATGCCAGTATGTCCGGGCCCTTTAGCAAGACGTCGTTCAATGACGTGCCTTTGACTTTCGCAGCTGCATCCCAGACTAGCCTCGTCTTGTTCTTGTTTGGGTTAGTGACTGTAAATATAGGAAGAAACCATGAACTTTTACCCTTATTTAGCTCACTTTCTGTTAATCTCCGGATGTATCCTTTTTCTTCATAGCTTTGCATAGTGTCCAACATAAAGTTTCTAAGATCGATGTCCTTTGCCATTTTCGCTTCTAAACACTGAAGACGCCTCATGGCCATTGAGTATGAATCTGGTAGATCTACTTTGTCGAACCTCCATAACAGTCCAGTTTGCCAACGTTTGTCAATCGGGCAATAGCTTGTGGTCGCCTCCATAATCTGCAACGCACGCTCGTCGTCTTTCGATCTTAATGGCTTGCTTGCCACACGTGTTCCCGAAGACTCCATAGCGAAGTATTCTTTCATTGACGCATCCAGAGCGCGCATGCTGCTCGCTTCATTGCACTCACATATGTGCAATATGTGTGAGGACACTGGAGCGGCGTCGCTGTGCCGGCCATACACAGACCAGCCCAATCTACAGCGCGCCGCGACCACGTCGTCTCCTTCAGACTCCCGTATCTCCAAAGGCACACAAACTTTCAAATTATCCAGACCAATAATCAAGCTTGCTTTTACGTTACAGTAACTTAAATTTGGTAAATACTGCGCAAACTCTTGAGTTCAAATCGTTGCACCTTGACACATCGACGACACTCCGACACTCACATACTTGGACGCGCTTTCCGTTTGAGTGACTTGACTGGTCCACTTTAAGCACAGTTCTTCGGCCGGGCCATCTAGTCCTAACTCGTCTGCCAGAGTTTCTTCAATCAAAGAGCAAGCGGCTCCCTCGTCCAGTAAGGCATATGTCTCTATATTTCGCTTCCTTCCGTATAACATGATTGGCATATATCTGAATAAAGCTTTGCTTGTTATATCTCCATGGAATAAAATTGGTGGATGAACTGGTTTATCATCCTCATTCGTCTGCCACTGCGATTTGTTTTCCTTGTAGTCCGATGTCTCGTGGATCAACGAGTGGTGTATCTGCCTGCACCCATCGACACCACAACTTCTTTTACTTTTGAAATTTCGTATCACGTGCTGATCAAAACAGCAATAGCAGAGCCTCTTTTGCCGCACGAAATGCTTTCTCAGCTTTATGCTCATTTCTCGAAAGAGGCGGCAGTCTGCTAGGTTATGACTCCCTGCACATTTGGGACACAACCGGATGCGTACTTCCTGCGTTTTCGATTCTTGACTAGATCCACTTTGCAATTCGTTGTGCAGAAAAATTCGCTCTTTGGTTCTCTTTGCTCCATCTTTAGCTGGAACTGTATACGGCGTAACCATCGAGGCACACATTGCAATGCCAAACAACCAATTGTCAAAGATAGACAAGTTAGCGACACTTCCAATTGGAGTCATTCGGTGTCTTCCCCAATCGAGTTTCAATTTCTCGACGAGCTCGCCTAGTAAAGCTGGATCGTGCAGATACTCTTTAAGTCCGATTGCGACCAGTGTCGCGCAATAGTTCTGCACTGCCAAGGCTAGCTGAATAACCGAATCCAAATTATTTGAGCGTGCCGCTGGTTCTTCTCTTAGTTTCCTTTGTAGACTCGAGTGAATAATCTCCGGTCTTCCGTATAGCATCCGTAACGTACCGATTGCATACGGCACCGTCTCTGGACACATTAGCTTTCCTCGAACGGCATCCCAAGCCGCTCCTTTTAAGCACTTTTGGAGTCGAATAAGATTCTCTTCGTTACTAATTCCACATCTTTCAGTCGATTGTTCGTAGTGGCTTATAAACAACAACCACTCTTCTGGCTTACCGGAAAACACGGGTAAGTCTTTGTTCAGTACTTGGCGGGCCGCTATCTGTTCCGATGACAATAAAGTTTTCTTGTGTCCTAAATCCGTAGAATGCACTCCAGGGCTTAACGTCGAGTGTCCGGTAGCCGGCAGTTGGCTTCCAGGTCCATGCTGCATTCCAGCCGCGTAACTCATTTGTCTTTGAGTCCACAATCCGTTATGAAGGTTAGCTGTATTGGCCAGAAACGGTAGACTCACTCCTTGAATAGTCGATTGCGCCAACGCAGGTACGGACCACGGAGTTGGATCAATTTTACTGGGCCGTTTAATTGCCGTACCGTTTCCTGCGTGACTTTCGAACATTCCATTAAGTATCGTTTGTTGCACTGACAAACCGTCGCCTTTTGATGGCGTTGACATCGTTGGTATATCAGATTCTCTATCACTTGAGACCGCTCCATTCTCAGTCGCCTCAGCGCCGTCTTCTTGACTCTCAGCGCTAAGTTCAACTGGTACTCTATCACTATTGCTCATTGCGTATGTTGCGTAACAATGAGGTTATGTTTGCCTGTTTGCACTGAGAGGGTTCACTATCTCCCTCTCTTTTCCTCTCTCAGCGAGCCGGCATGTAATCGTCTGCCGCGGTCGCTCTCACGAAGGAAGCTTCTGGAAGATTCCACGTTCACGTAGTTCAGAAATATTCAGACTCTGCTAATATTTCTGGAGCCAAACGCCGGTTTTGTGTTGTATTGCGCTATATTCAGTTGCACAATTTGTGGGCAAATCGATCGGTTAGATCGGTCAGCTGAAATCTTTATTTCAATGTTAATTCATATTTCTCACATGTTTTTATTTTATCTTACATTTGTGTTTTCTCTCCTTTTCACGTCTTTCCTGCTTGCCAAATTTTCTGTGACTAACGCGCCATCATAGCGGGCTGCCGCTCAATCACCAATGCAAGCAAAGACAAAGTAAATTCTAACTGTTCTTCTTCGAATAAGAGAGAATTAAACCAGGGGCGCGTTGGGTAAGCCTTTCTACTGGCGCGGGGCGGCAATTAAGCCTGCACCGCAACACTAATATTATAATATTTAATTCCTATATACCCCCCAACCAAAGACTATAGCCTCAGATTTAATAAATATTGTAGAGTCAGCTCATAAGCCTATAGTCTATGTCGGGGACTTCAACGCTTGAAGTCCTCTTTGGGGGTCCAGATCTCGCAATCCCAAAGGTTATCAAGTTGAAGATAACATAGTCAGAACAAACTTAGCTATTTCAAATGACGGCTCTGCCACCCACCATTCAACTCACAACTCTTTTACTAACATTGATCTGAGTATGACTTCCGTATCGCTAGTACCATACAGCAAATGGTCCATTTCCCAAAATTTACACGGGAGCGATCATTTTCCTATTACTATTAACCTTCTGACTCATTTAAAACCTGAAAAGCTCCCACCTATAATTAGGTTCAAAACTGACTACGCCAACTGGAATATCTTCCAATCGGTTTGTAAAAAACACTTCCAGTTTCCTTCGACCAACGACTTGAACCTCTTCGTTGTCAGAATTACGAAAAGCATAAAAACAGCAGCCAACGGAGCCATTCCACAAAGCAATCCTAAAAAACATATAAGAAACCCTGTTTGGTTCAGCCCAAGTCTCCAAGATCTAAGAAAACAAAAGCAGACTCTCTGGCATAACTATAAAACCTTTCGAAACTCCACCCATTTAGTAGCCTACAAAAAAGCGAGAGCCCTGTTTAAAAGAGAAGCTGTTAGAGCTAAACGAGATTCTTTTTGCAATTTTACTTCTAAAATTAACCCACTTTCCACAACAAAAAAATTGTGGGCAGATATCAACAGGGCCTCTTAGATCCATCAGAGATAATAATGTTGAGCTTCAAAATTCGGTTGACATTGGTAATGCCTTTGGAGCTATGTGGTCCAATTATTCCAGCGATGGAAACTTCTCTAATGTGTATAAAGTAAATAAAAAAAACTTCCTCTTTCTAGCATACTTGCCCAATCACATTTCAGCAGATGCTTAGTATCTTGATGCTCAGATCACATTGATTGAGCTAGATTCAGCCGTGCAGCACGCTAAGGGAAAATATCCTGGTTATGACCGCATCTCATACCCTATGATTCGAAACTTGCCAATAGAAGGAAAGCAAAGATTGCTAGAAATTTACAACAAAATGTTTGATGCAGGTAGCTATCCGCATACATGGAGAACGGCCATAATAATTCCAATCCTTAAGCCAAACAAACCTTCCCACGAATTATCATCCTTCCGTCCCATATCCCTACTTTCTTGCTTGCGCAAAACACTGGAAAATATTCTTACCAAAAGGATCATGTGGTTTATTACCAAAAATAAACTTATCAGCCCCACCCAAACTGCATTCAAACAACAACACAGTACCATGGACTCACTATTGCATATCCATCATTACGCGTCAGATGCTCTTTCCACCAAAAATCATGTAACCATCCTGGCTACTGATTTTGAAAGAGCTTTCGATCGCGTTGGTGTGCACACCGTACTGGAGCAACTTTCCCGGTGGAGGGTAGGTCCTAAGACCTTCTACCTAGTGAAGGCTTTCATGACAAAGCGATCCATCCGTGTAAGAGTTAATAATACTAACTAATTTCTATAAATTACACAACGGCATTCCACAAGGATCACCACTCTCAGTGGTATTGTTCATGATTGCCTTCTAATCCCTAGACAATATAATACTAAAACACAAAAAATACAGCTCTCTGTTTAAGCAACATTGTGTTAATCTTAGAGATAGCCTTAACAAGCGCCTTAATATCATTAAGTTTCTTGGGTCTAAGCGTTCTCTTGTCCATGCAACATCTCTAATTCATGCTACAAGAGCATACTGGCCAAAATCAACTATGGGCTGGCAATCTATGGATGGTGTGCGCCATCCAACATCAAATTGTTCTCCCCCGCATACCATGCAGCAGTTCGGCGTAGCATTGGCGCCTTCCCCACAACTCCGACGAAATGCCTTTTAGCGGAAGCTGGGCTTCCTGAAGTACAGACGAGAGCCGCGCAACTGACTTTTAAGCTTATACCTAAAATTCTCTGCTCGACCAACCAAATTCTGCTAAAAGACTTCAATACAACAGCGACGAAGGTTCAAAGTCATGTCTACTATACGCAGATGTTCCAGTTTCTTCAAAAAACATCAACTGGATATGCCATATCGTTGGAACAAAATCAGGCCATCTCCTCCTTGGCAACTTCCGGGCCACACCGTGAACACGTCTCTCAACTTATTAAAAAAATCAAAAACACCAAAAAATGTATTTCATCAAATGCTAGCTGCCGAAACGGAAAAAGTCCCTAACTGGACATGGCTTTACAGTGACGGATCGAAAACAATTGACTCCACGAGCTTCGCAGTCGTTAGCCAAACTGGAACCCTCGTCTCATCTGGAATTCTCCCCTCATATTTTTCAATATTTTCTGCCGAAGCGGTTGCAATCCTTAAAGAACTAAGCACGCCCTCGAACTTAAAGGCAAATTCATAGTACGCAGCGACAGTCTTTCTACCCTGAATGCAGTTAATAACATATACAAACAAACTAGCCTGATATGTAAAATTCGACATCTTTGCATAAAACACGCTAACAAAATAAAACTCCTTTGGGCTCCTGGTCACATCGGCGTGAAAGCTAGTGAGCTTGCAGATGCAGCTGCCAAACAGGCAGGACATTCTCCTTGCCTAACTGTCATCCCTGGTGTCAGAGAAGACTTATGGCGCAACATTAAGGAGATACTAAGAAAAAAGGAAATCACTCAATGGGACAGTTACGATCATAAGCTTAAACAATTTAACCCAAGCAAGGAACTAGTCCGATATCCACCTTCATTGCACAGAAGACATTGCAATATCATCACGCGCCTCAGAACGGCCTCACTCCGCCTTAATCCACGACCATGTGCTAAATGGAAAAGCTATGCCCAGATGCCCAAAATGCGAGGGAGAATTTTCAACCAAACACATATTGGATACCTGCCCACAACTGCATAATTCAAGGATTTGACTATTTGGCCAAATCCAACCCACCTCTCTTCTTATTTCACCCACACTCAATAACATAAAATCAGTAATCAAATATCTATATGTAAATAACTTACTCAATAAGATATAAGTTAACTATCGAGTCGATGCCCTTAGCAGCTAGCACTCTTAACCCGTTAGTAATTATATTATTTTGTATAATAACTAATAATAAATAATAATAATAATAATATTCTCCTTGAACTTTTCACTCTGATAGTCACTTGCAAAGTGATTTCTTTCTAATTCTATGTCTCTGTTCAAACCCACCCTTGCTCTGCCCTCTCTCTCCTAACAGTGAAAACATACGATGCGTCTTGCGCTTTGGCACGCATCACGATCTCCGTCCCTCTCTTTCACTTTCGATTTCCTTACTCTTTTATTGGTGTCGGCATGCAGCGTAGCGTCCGCGACGCGTCGACGCTGCAGCCACACCAAGACGGTAGCTAGAAAGAGAAAGACGTTGACCGTAAGCATTGGCTGTCCGACTTGCCTTAAAGAGTAATGTGATTCGTCACAGGATACATATACATATGTATGTGTATGGAGAAAAATAATTGGAATTGGAAAATTGAAAAAAGCGAGTTTGAATGGAATGGAAAAACGCTGGACAAACACACAAAGGATCCGGAAATACAAGTTTATAAAAGTGTGTAGGTCGCTATGGAAGAGCGGGAAACCTCACACTTTTATTAGTATGTAAGGGATATAATGTAAATGAGATTTCGAATAAGAAATGTTGTACTTATCAAGCATTCCGCCGATGCAAGCTAGAGGAGCGGATGGATATCCGGCTCGAAGGACCAATGTTCGTAGAGGGGCGGAAGGATCCAAATAAAATACCAACAACTTGGCTGGTGCCAATTTCTTCAGGTATGGGTGAGTTGATGGGGGTGAGTGTATGGAAATTAAAACGCGCTGTAACCTTCGTTTAATTCTATGCTTTTATTTGAAGAAAAATTTCACACACGAAACTTCGATTTAAAGGAAAACTGGTATATATCAAAATGGAAAAATGTTGGTATTCGGAGAAAAATTTCGTACTAGACTAATAATGGCGATTCCCATTAGCAATCAAGTCACGCTTCTGGGTGTGACCGTATCCGCCGAGGATCAAAAAACCTTCCTCACTCCTCACTTCTCTTCGCCGCTCACTGCTGTTCACCCGATCGTGTGAACATACCGCCCCCCTTGCAAAATGTTGCAATTGTCACCCGGGACATATATAGGATGGGGACGGCAACGTCCTAGAGCGCCTAGATGTCACAGGAGCCGGAGACGACTCATACGAACTTCCCGGATGGGAGTGCGGATGACCATCCTCTGCTCGAATCTACGATGGCAGCACAAGCTTGGTCAACACCGACCTTGGTCACTGCTAGCCCCAGGGACCGTTCGAGCCGTTCCCCAACCGGATGACTGCCGTTGGCATGACTGTCGTCGTCCTGGCTTGAAAAAGTGAGTATAGTGTGGGTACACGATCGTTATTTTGCGAAGCGGATCGGTCGAAGGGTGACCTTGACCGTGGAAAGACGTTGCGGAAAGACGATTTGAAGGACTGAAAGCTGCTCCAGTTGAGTGTCCGGAAGTTTACTACTAAGAGTTGGCCAGCACTCGGGATCCCGCGGAACCCAGTCAGGCCAATTCCACCAGAGGCTACTGGCCGATAACTCGGCCGCGGAGACCTCACGGCTTGCCAGATCTGCGGGGTTATCCTTATAACGCACATATGACCAGCGCTTGGCACTGGTGCTTTTGGAGATGCTAGATACACGGATGGCCACAAATGCGGACCAACTCCATGGGGGCTTATTAGGCCAAGCCAACACAATGGTAGAGTCTGTCCAAAACTGGGAAGTTGAAGGTTGGATTGGAAGGTCGGGGGCGATCGACGCCCAGAGATCGGCTAACAAAACAGCTCCGCACAACTCCAGCCGAGGCAGCGAGACTGTTTTGATCGGGGCCACACGGGTCTTATCCGTTTAAAGATGAACGCTTACCTGATCGTGATAACTGACCCCCGCATATAGGGCTGCTCCGTACGCCTTCGGGGGTGCTTCGCAGAAGCCATGAATTCCCTCTGGAGAGTATTGCTGCTGTTTAGCCAACGGGGAATGCGGCCTGGATAATCCTGCAGGAATTCGTGCCATTGATGCAGAAGGAGTGGCGTCAGAACGCCATTCCAGCCAAGTTCGGTTAACCAGACTGCATGAAGTTCTTCGTTTGAATAACATATGGGGCTGACCAGCCGGCGGGGTCGAAGAGCTTTGCGATATAGGTCAGAACTTGCCTCTTGGAGATCGACTCCTTTAATGGGGGTCCGCTACGGTGAAGAAGAAGACGTCCTCGGCGGCTTGCCAGCGAATTCTCAAGGTTTTCGCAGTGCTCGCGTCTTCCAACTCGAGAAAGTCTTTTCGCAGTAGGTGCTCTCTTGTGATAGCCTGAAGTACTTCCTTCTTGTTGGAAGTCCACTTCCGAAGCGGGAGAGCTGCTTGGAGCTCTTAGATGGCGAGACATCATCAACATACATGTAGTTCCGAAGGATTTCGCTCGCCCGAGGATACATCGATTGCACATCGTTGACACCAAACGTGACAATTTGTAGCTCATAGCGTGGAGTCACCCGAATCATATAGCCTTATTCCTCGTACTCCTAAATTATGGCATCGTACTGCGTTTTTAGGAGGGGATCCTTCAGGAGGCGCGCTTCATTTCGCAGGAATTGAGCTAGCGCGATCGGTCTGGAATGACCCAAGCCGGCACTATTCGGACTTGAACGGCAAAGACACAACGTATCGGCCGTACTTCATTCTTCGCGTAGACTCCTGGAAATTTCGCTCGCAGAACACGTCATTCTCGTTTTCGGCTTTGCGGGAAGGACTTGCACTTCCCAAAACTTGGTGAGTTTCCCCGGAGTTACAGAGAGAGACTGTCAGACTTCGGCGCAGTATTGGATACGCGCGTGGGGAAATTAATTGGATAATTGGACCATTTAAATTGTTTTAACACAAAAGAATCTAAATACATTAAATACATTAACACATTAATACATTAACCATTTAAATTATTTTAACACACAAGAATCTAAATACATTAATTAAATACATAAAATACATTAACACATAAATACATTAACACATTAATTTCATGGTATGTGGATACGCGCGTGGGGAAATTAATTGGATAATTGGACCATTTAAATTGTTTTAACACACAAGAATCTAAATATCGCGGTGAACACATTAATTTTTCATTAATTTATTTATTTTTTTGTATAACATTTTAATAATTTTAAACTTTTACGCGGACTTGGCAAACAGTTAACGAGTCCACGACGAGTTGCAACGACTGATCTTGTCTGCCAAGGGAAACCCGCTTGACCAAGATCCGTTGCCTCTTGGACGGGGAAAGGGAGTGGAGAGAGAGACATGAAGGGAAACGTTAGTGGGATTATGGGTGAAGAGAAACTGCAACGACTGATCTTGTCTGCCAAGCCAAGACCCGTTGCCTCTTCACCCAGAGTGACTGAGCCTTGAGATCAGCGACTGACTTCGTCTGCAGGAGAATAACTCATCCTGCCGAAGTCCGCTGATCCTTCGGCTCCACTCAAAAATGTTATGCGACACAGGAGAAGGGGAAGGGAAAGGGTAGACATAGCTTTGGTAACGGAAAGAAAAATGCAAAGTGAGTTATTATTCTCCTTGAACTTTTCACTCTGATAGTCACTTGCAAAGTGATTTCTCTCTAATTCTATCTCTTTGTTCAAACCTACCCTTGCTCTGCCCTCTCTCTCCTAACAGTGAAAACATACGATGCGTCTTGCGCTTTGGCACGCATCACGATCTCCGTCCCTCTCTCTCTTTCACTTTCGATTTCCTTACTTTTTCTTTGGTGTCGGCATGGAGCGTAGCGTCCGCGACGCGTCGACGCTGCAGCCACACCAAGACGGTAGCTAGAAAGAGAAAGACGTTGACCGTAAGCATTGGCTGTCCGACTTGACTTAAAGAGTAATGTGATTCGTCACAGGATGCATATACATATGTAATTGTATGGAGAAAAAAAATTGGAATTGGAAAATTGAAAAAAGCGAGTTTGAATGAAATGGAAAAACGCTGGACAAACACACAAAGGATCCGGAAATACAAGTTTATAAAAGTGTGTAGGTCGCTATGGAAGAGCGGGAAACCTCACACTTTTATTAGTATGTAAGGGATATAATGTAAATGAGATTTCGAATAAGAAATGTTGTACTTATCAAGCATTCCGCCGATGCAAGCTAGAGGAGCGGATGGATATCCGGCTCGAAGGACCAATGTTCGTAGAGGGGCGGAAGGATCCAAATAAAATACCAACAACTTGGCTGGTGCCAATTTCTTCAGGTATGGGTGAGTTGATGGGGGTGAGTGTATGGAAATTAAAACGCGCTGTAACCTTCGTTTAATTCTATGCTTTTATTTGAAGAAAAATTTCACACACGAAACTTCGATTTAAAGGAAAACTGGTATATATCAAAATGGAAAAATGTTGGTATTCGGAGAAAAATTTCGTACTAGACTAATAATGGCGATTCCCATTAGCAATCAAGTCACGCTTCTGGGTGTGACCGTATCCGCCGAGAATCAAAAAACCTTCCTCACTCCTCACTTCTCTTCGCCGCTCACTGCTGTTCACCCGGTCGTGTGAACATACCGCCCCCCTTGCAAAATGTTGCAATTGTCACCCGGGACATATATAGGATGGGGACGGCAACGTCCTAGAGCGCCTAGATGTCACAGGAGCCGGAGACGACTCATACGAACTTCCCGGATGGGAGTGCGGATGACCATCCTCTGCTCGAATCTACGATGGCAGCACAAGCTTGGTCGACACCGACCTTGGTCACTGCCAGCCCCAAGGACCGTTCGAGCCGTTCCCCAACCGGATGACTGCCGTTGGCATGACTGTCGTCGTCCTGGCTTGAAACAGTGAGTATAGTGTGAGCACAGGATCGTTATTTTGCGAAGCGGAGCGGTCGGAGGATGACCGTGACCGTGGAAAAACGTTGCGGAAAGACGATTTGAAGGACTGAAACGAAAAGAAATTACGGAAGGTAAAGCGGATTAGTCAATTCAGGGAAAACGAATAACACGAACGGAGATGAGGACATTCAGAAGGAACCTAGAAGATCAGGGGACCATTATGACTCTTTAGGCTCAGGAGCGCTGCTGTCTTGCAGCAGAATAAGTTTCGTAACGGGTCTTCGAATAGACCCCCGCGCTGTTTTGACATCAGTTACTCGGACGAGGCCATAAGCCCCGGGAGGAGTACGCTCAATTCGTCCTAAGCGCCTATTCCGTTTTTTGAGCTCCTTAAGGTATTTGTTCTTCAAACGATTGCCTTAAGTCGCTGCCATCGGTTGATTAAGGACAAAGGTTCGACTAGGACCTCAGGCTCAGCAATGGATAAAAGAGGTCCTCCAATAAGAAAATGTCCCTTGCTCAATGCCAGCAGATCCTCTGAGTGCTCGCTCATGGGAGAAATTGGACGAGAATTCAGGCGCGAGCAGGCGCGTAAAGTGGGTACTATAGGGGAGGAGAACCGAGGAGAACAGAGGGATTCAACGGCTAGGAGTCGTCTACAGCGGAGTATCTCAAGTTGGTTGCGAAATGGGTTCAAATTGAGTAAAGTGCTAGTGGTGGAAGGGATCGCCCTTCACCAACGGCCCGTATCTCAGCGGCGTATTGTCAACGCTGTGAGATTCGAATCAAGGCCCGCTCAGCGGATAGCAATTCGTTATTGCTGAAGTGTACCGTGGAAAGAATCATAGTCCTTTTGGCAGCGAAGCGTAGGAGATATGCGGTGACACGCAGAGCCTTACCATAGTTCAAGAACCACTCGCTGACATCGTCGAGTAGAGTAGTCGAACCAGTGTGGCACTGGACTCGCTGCACCAGTTGAGTGTCCGGAAGTTTACTACTGAAAGTTAACCAGCCCTCGGGATCCCGCCGAATCCAGTCCATCCAATGCCACCAGAGGCTACTGGCCGATAACTCGGCCGCGGAGACCTCAAGGCTTGCCAGATCTGCAGGGTTATCCTCAGAACGCACATATGACCAGCGCTTGGCACTGGTGCTTTTGGAGATGCTAGATACACGGATGGCCACAAATGCGGACCAACTCCATGGGGGCTTATTAAGCCAAGCCAACACAATGGAAGAGTCTGTACAAAACTAGAAAGTTGAAGGTTGGATTGGAAGGTCGGGGGCGATCGACGCCCAGAGATCGGCTAACAAAACAGCTCCGCACAACTCCAGCCGAGGTAGCGAGACTGTTTTGACCGGGGCCACGTGCCCGGGCCCCGTTTAAAGATGAACGCTTACCTGATCGCGATACGTACGCCTTCGGGGGTGCTTCGCAGAAGCCATGAATTCCCTCTGGAGAGTATTGCTGCTGTTTAGCCAACGGGGAATGCGGCCTGGATAATCCTGCAGGAATTCGTGCCATTGATGCAGAAGGAGTAGCGTCAGAACGCCATTCCAGCCAAGTTCGGTTAACCAGACTTGCTGCATGAAGTTCTTCGTTTGAATAACATATGGGGCTGACCAACCGGCGGGGTCGAAGAGCTTTGCGATATAGGTCAGAACTTGCCTCTTGGAGATCGACTCCTTTAATGGGGGTCCGGTACGGTGAGGAAGAAGACATCCTCGGCGGCTTGCCAGCGAATTCTCAAGGTTTTCGCAGTGCTCGCGTCTTCCAACTCGAGAAAGTCTTTTCGCAGTAGGTGCTCTCTTGTGATAGCCTGAAGTACTTCCTTCTTGTTGGAAGTCCACTTCCGAAGCGGGAGAGCTGCTTGGAGCTCTTAGATGGCGAGACATCATCAACATACATGTAGTTCCGAAGGATTTCGCTCGCCCGAGGATACATCGATTGCACATCGTTGACACCAAACGTGACAATTTGTAGCTCATAGCGTGGAGTCACCCGAATCTTATGGCCTCGTACTCCTGAATTATAGCATCGTACTGCGTTTTTAGGAGGGAATCCTTCAGGAGGCGCGCTTCATTTCGCAGGAATTGAGCTAGCGCGATCGGCCTTGAATGGTGCAAGTCGGCACTATTGGGTCTTTTGAACGGCAAAGACACAACGTATCGGCCGTACTTCATTCTTCGCGTAGACTCCTGGAAATTTCGCTCGCAGAACACGTCATCCTCCTTTTCCGGTTTTGCGGGAAAGTCTTTCACCCCCCCCCAAAACTTGGTGAGTTTCCCCGGAGTTACAGAGGGAGACTGTCAGACTTCGGCGCACTATTGGATGGCTCCGTGGACATACTCTGTGTACGACTTCACCGACAAAGTCCGACTTTGCGTACCCTTTGTTTTGGAAAACAGAAATTAAGAAGCGGAGTGTATGAGTACGAGAGAATTTTCTCATGATGAAGGTGTATGCGGAACAATATACGAACGCACGAATACGGATCGAAATGTATACTTAGGCAAAGCGGATAGACTACAAAAATTTAGATGGATCGATGGTAGGTACAAAAAATTAAAAATTGATACAATATATATATATATGATGTAAATAAATATATGGAAGAAGAATATAGAATTTTATAAATATGGACGGATACATATATATATATACATATATATGGGCCAAATTATGGCTGGAAAAAATTATAAATATATATATATTTATTCGTATATATGTATGGTTAAAAAAGCGTAAGTAATTTGTTGTTTGGGGAACTCGATAGGATTATAGGAAATTCAATTAATATGTTGGGTTTGTTTTTATAAATGCGCGGCATCGAAATTGATAATGTGTATGTACATATGTATGTACATACATGTGTAGATACGCATGTACACATATAAAAACACTTGTCCATATGAACTGATCGGTTTTTCATTTTTTGTCACTCATTTGTTTTTGGTTTTCCTTTCGCACAAAACACTCGCGATGTGTGGAAAAGTTTTTTTTGTTTTCCGCACATAATATTATAAAACAATTCGCAGGAATTGTTGTATGTATGTATGTCCATAGGTATATGGATACGCGCGTAGGGAAATTAATTGGATAATTGGACCACTTAAATTGTTTTAACACAAAAGAATCTAAATACATTAATCAAATACATTAAATACATTAACACATTAATACATTAACCATTTAAATTATTTTAACACACAAGAATCTAAATACATTAATTAAATACATTAAATACATTAACACATAAATACACTAACACATTAATTTTATGGTACGTGGATACGCGCGTGGGGAAATTAATTGGATAATTGGACCATTTAAATTGTTTTAACACACAAGAATCTAAATATCGCGGTGAACACATTAATTTTTCATTAATTTATTTATTTTTTTGTATAACATTTTAATAATTTTAAACTTTTACGCGGACTTGGCAAACAGTTAACGAGTCCACGAGGAGTTGCAACTGAACTGACTGATCTTGTCTGCCAAGAGAAACCCGCTTGACCAAGATCCGTTGCCTCTTGGACGGGGAAAGGGAGTGGGGAGAGAGACGTGAAGGGAAACGTTAGTGGGATTATGGGTGAAGAGAAACTGCAACGACTGATCTTGTCTGCCAAGCGAAGCCTGCTTAGCCAAGACCCGTTGCCTCTTCACCCAGAGTGACTGAGTCTTGAGATCAGCGACTGACTCCGTCTGCATGAGAATAACTCATCCTGTCGAAGTCCGCTGATCCTTCGGCTCCACTCAAAAATGTTATGCGACAAAGAAGAAGGGGAAGGGAAAGGGTAGACATAGCTTTGGTAACGGAAAGAAAAATGCAAAGTGAGTTAACGGCACATCAGATTTTTATTTATCCAAAACTGAGTTTTTATTTATAATTAACTAGTTTCTAAACATTGGTTATCCATTTGGGTCCCTACCGCACTCAAGTTAATAAGGGGATCTTAGGTAATGGGCTCACCTGATAATCTTTGTTCCACTCACTGATGTCTTTGTTGCTGCGGTTACTTTTTATTCTCCTTGACAGTCTTCGACTAGCTATTTTTGCGGGCAGACGTTAGGTTTTCCTATCAGCAGAGTCTAATCGGTGTATTTCTTTCGCGACCCACGTGGTCTATCATTATTTGCTTTCATACATTCTTTCGTGAGTGCAGTTGTGTTTTAGCTCATAACTAAAGCTTATTTCATCAGACAATGGGGCCACCCCCTCTGCCCCCTATTCTGAGGGGCAATCAGTTTGCGTTGCTCTCTGGTTACCCCCCGGCGAAAAAAAAGAGACAAAAAATCGAATTGACCTTCCCCCATCTCCCAACAATATCCCTCGAAAACCCGAAATACATTGTAATCGCATCAAAAAACAATGAAAAAAAATTTCAGATTTATCCTGTATTGCCGTGTACAACGCCCTACAACTAATATCTAAAAACATCTCCTCCATCAATAACTTGCGTGACGGCAACCTGCTGATGCTGGTTAAAAATCAAACCGAGGCTGAAAAATTCATCAACTCACCTTCTCTACCGGGCATCTGCGACATCACATGCAAAATGCATGAAACTCTAAACCAAGTAAAAGGCACAATATACGCTCCGTACCTCTCCGACGTTTCCAACGAAGATATTATAGAAGAACTGCGATCCCAAAAAGTCATTGATGTATTCAAATTCACCAAAACCACGGACACTGGCATTAAACCCTCCGGAGTCATTCTGGTTACATTTGATTTATACAATCTTCCCAGCAAAATCGACATTGCATGGCATTCGGTAAAAGTACGGGAGTATATACCAAACCCAGTGAGGTGTAAAACTTGCCAGCTGCTTGGCCATACACCTAAACACTGCAAAAATGAACCACTTTGCGGTAATTGCGCTTTACCTCCCCATTCGCCTAATAACTGCACACAAACGAAATGCGTCAACTGCTCAGAAGATCACCCATCTTCCTCTCGCCTGTGCCCTAAATATCAGCAGCAAAGAGAAATTCTGAAAATCAAGACAGCAAAAAAATGTACAATGCGCGAAGCTAAGTTACTCTTCAATGCAACAACAACAAAGCAATCCAACCCTTCTTCCTACGCTGCAGTAACGATGGCTGGACACAATAGAAACGAAAAAAACATCTGATTAAAATAACAACAAAAACTACAACTCAAGCCCAAATCACAACAAACTAAGCAAAGATAAGACAATTACTGTCACAAATGAAGGAACAACAACAACAACATCATCAAACATCTCTAAGCCGCTGTCTTATCAGCAAAAACAACACGAAAATAACAAAAACGTATCAGTCGATTTCGACTATGCTACTCTGGGCTGCTCGCCTAAAACCACTGAATATTTTTTAACACAAACCTCCGAACTACCTCCACAAATTTAACTCAAAAAGAATATAACACCACATCAGAAGAATCCATGGAGGACTCTGATACGTAATTAGAAATAAACTTTTTCCATAATATACACTTTACGCCTTCCAAATAATGACCCTTGCCCTGAATTCTGCAATGGAATATAAACGGTTATTTCAACAATTACATTGATCTATTATTATTAATTAAACAAACAAAACCGGATATTTTATGCCTACAACAGACTAATCTCAAATCTAACAATACTAATGTTGCAACTCCCAAACCATTTATTGGTTATTTTTTCAATAACTCTCCCAATCTGCATGCGAAGCATGGCGTTGGTATACTTATACGTCAAAACATCCCACACAAAACTCTCAACATATTCTCTTCCCCTTGCTCCATGGTCATTGAGCTTTTATCCCATCCTAATTGTAGAAAATTCAGGTTTGACGTGGGACAGCTCCAAAAAAGTTCGCGAGATTGAACATATATCCCGAGCCCTCTAACCAAACAATTAAACGCCGGTTTTGTGTTGTATTGCGCTATATTCAGTTGCACAATTTGTGGGCAAATCGATCGGTTAGATCGGTCAGCTGAAATCTTTATTTCAATGTTAATTCATATTTCTCACATGTTTTTATTTTATCTTACATTTGTGTTTTCTCTCCTTTTCACGTCTTTCCTGCTTGCCAAATTTTCTGTGACTAACGCGCCATCATAGCGGGCTGCCGCTCAATCACCAATGTAAGCAAAGACAAAGTAAATTCTAACTGTTCTTCTTCGAATAAGAGAGAATAAAACCAGGGGCGCGTTGGGTAAGCCTTTCTACTGGCGCGGGGCGGCAATTACGCCTGCACCGCAACATTCCCCACCCCGTAATTCACCAGCGTCTTCTTGCGGTGGATTACTCTCCAAATTCAGTACGGCCAGCTTCACTGCTGGTCGCGTCACAAGTCCTTCTACTGTGCGAACGACTGCGCTTCGCACCTGTCCGTCTTTCCCACGATGAACGTCGATCACTCTTCCCTTTGGCCAAGTATTACGTTTAGCGGCATCGTCTACAATTATCACCACGTCACCTACTGCTATCGGCTTGAGCTGCGGTTGGAACCATTTCGTGCGCCTTGTGATTGTAGATCTAGATATTCTCTTAGCCACCTCTTCCAGAAACGGTCGGCAATTTGGCTGGCAACACGATACCCTTTTGCGAGTTGCGGACCAGACTGTTCCAGTGAACCGCTCTCACGTAGGCCACTAGAACTGCCCTTTAGAAAATGGTTCGGCGTTAATGCTTCCGATTCGGCGCTTTCTAAAGGCACATAGGTCAGAGGCCTTGAATTCAGAATTTGCTCTACGTCAGCAAATGCTCCTCTTAACACCTCTTCCTTCAGGCCGGCCTTTGGCAGTATTTCTGAAAGTCTAGATTTAGTCGAACGTACCAGTCGCTCCCAAACGCCGCCCATGTGCGGTGAACTGGGAGGGTTAAACTTGAACTCCAACGTTGGATACTGTTGCTCCACAACTGAAGTTGATATGCGTTCTATGTGCTCCTTCAATACGCGGCTGCCTCCTCTAAAATTTGTACCATTGTCCGATAGTATGCTACGCGGCACCCCTCTTCTGGCTACAAACGCCTTCAACACGCAGAGAAATGAGTCGGTTGACAGTGATGCAGCAATTTCTAAGTGTACCGCTCGGGTCGTAAGGCATGTGAATAACACACCCCATCTCTTCTCGTGCCTGCGACCCACTGAGACTTCAAATGGGCCGAAGCAGTCCACTCCAGTAAAGGTGAATGGTTGTGTGTGCGGCGATAACCTCTCCTTTGGTAAATCGCCCATCTTTGGTGGCACTGGTCGGGCCACTCGTATACGGCACGCTACACAGGCGTTCGCGACTTTTCTCACTAAAGCGCGTAAGCCGGTTATCCAGTACCGCTGTCGTACCTCGTTAACGACAATTTCATTGTGCAAATGGTAATTCTTCCTGTGATAGTACTCCACAATCAGGAACGTTACTCTATGCTTTTGCGGTAGTATAATGGGTCGTTTAGTGTCCATATCTACGCCTTCAATTCTGTCGATTCGTCCATTGACGCGTAGCACTCCTAACTCGTCCAGGTAAGGAGTGCATTTAAATAGCTTACTTTTCCTATTTGTTAGGCAATGTCCTTGGTTTAAGCATCTGATCTCTTCCGGAAACTCCTCTTCTTGGCATACACGAATAAAAACCGCATCGGTTTCCACATCGCGGTTTATAGCCAAAATGTTCCTCAGTTGTTCTCCGCAAGGCCTCTTACATATGCCTTGCAAAAAGTTTAGAATTCGCTTTTGTACCGCCCGTAGCTTTTCCAACGTTCCGAATCGTTCCGGATCAGGTGTGATGCAAGCCAAACTAGAGTCCCTTTTGACTTTCTCCTCATGGTGCAAGATACTTTCACTCGTCTTGCTCGGGCTCTGCTCCATGCTAGGCCATTGTGTCTCTTGTTCATACAAGAATTTCGGGCCAATAAACCACCTTGAAGTCCCGGTCATGTCTGGCATCTTTGTCCATTTCGTGCCATCGTCTGCAACGTTATGCTGGGTGGGCACCCATCGCCAAGATAGTACGTTGGAGTGTTCCAGAATTTCTCCAACACGCAATGCCACAAATTGATTGTATTTGCGGGCATCTGATCTAATCCAGCATAAAACGTCCTTTGAATCCGTCCAGAAAATACGCTGACATACTGTTACTGAGAGTTCTGGTTCGATGAATTTCGTCAGCCGTAAACCTAAAACAGCAGCCATCAGTTCCATCCGTGGTATTGAAACTGGCTTTAAGGGGGCCACTCGTGTCTTAGATGCTACCAGGGAACAGTGGACTATTCCATCCACTTCTGCTCGCAGGTACACAAGCGCTGCATAAGCGTTGATGCTGGCGTCCACAAACGTGTGAAGTTGTACTCGTCTTGCACAACAAACCATCGGCATGCACCTTGCAATCCTCACTTCGTTGATTTTGGGTAACAGCTTCACCCAAATTTTCCAGTCTTCTTGGTCCTTTTCTTGAAGAGATTCATCCCAATCCGTTCCTGCTCGCCAGTAATTCTGCAAAATAATACGCATGTACACATATAAAAACACTTGTCCATATGAACTGATCGATTTTTCATTTTTTGTCACTCATTTGTTTTTGGTTTTCCTTTCGCACAAAACACTCGCGATGTGTGGAAAAGTTTTTTTTGTTTTCCGCACATAATATTATAAAACAATTCGCAGGAATTGTTGTATGTATGTATGTCCATAGGTATATGGATACGCGCGTAGGGAAATTAATTGGATAATTGGACCACTTAAATTGTTTTAACACAAAAGAATCTAAATACATTAATTAAATACATTAAATACATTAACACATTAATACATTAACCATTTAAATTATTTTAACACACAAGAATCTAAATACATTAATTAAATACATTAAATACATTAACACATAAATACACTAACACATTAATTTAATGGTATGTGGATACGCGCGTGGGGAAATTAATTGGATAATTGGACCATTTAAATTGTTTTAACACACAAGAATCTAAATATCGCGGTGAACACATTAATTTTTCATTAATTTATTTTTTTTTTTTTGTATAACATTTTAATAGTTTTAAACTTTTACGCGGACTTGGCAAACAGTTAACGAGTCCACGAGGAGTTGCAACGACTGATCTTGTCTGCCAAGAGAAACCCGCTTGACCAAGATCCGTTGCCTCTTGGACGGGGAAAGGGAGTGGGGAGAGAGACGTGAAGGGAAACGTTAGTGGGATTATGGGTGAAGAGAAACTGCAACGACTAATCTTGTCTGCCAAGCCAAGACCCGTTGCCTCTTCACCCAGAGTGACTGAGCCTTGAGATCAGCGACTGACTTCGTCTGCAGGAGAATAACTCATCCTGCCGAAGTCCGCTGATCCTTCGGCTCCACTCAAAAATGTTATGCGACAAAGGAGAAGGGGAAGGGAAAGGGTAGACATAGCTTTGGTAACAGAAAGAAAAATGCAAAGTGAGTTTTTATTGTCCTTGAACTTTTCACTCTGATAGTCACTTGCAAAGTGATTTCTCTCTAATTCTATCTCTTTGTTCAAACCTACCCTTGCTCTGCCCTCTCTCTCCTAACAGTGAAAACATACGATGCGTCTTGCGCTTTGGCACGCATCACGATCTCCGTCCCTCTCTTTCACTTTCGATTTCCTTACTTTTTCTTTGGTGTCGGCATGGAGCTTAGCGTCCGCGACGCGTCGACGCTGCAGCCACACCAAGACGGTAGCTAGAAAGAGAAAGACGTTGACCGTAAGCATTGGCTGTCCGACTTGCCTTAAAGAGTAATGTGATTCGTCACAGGATACATATACATATTTATGTGTATGGAGAAAAAAAATTGGAATTGGAAAATTGAAAAAAGCGAGTTTGAATGGAATGGAAAAACGCTGGACAAACACACAAAGGATCCGGAAATACAAGTTTATAAAAGTGTGTAGGTCGCTATGGAAGAGCGGGAAACCTCACACTTTTATTAGTATGTAAGGGATATAATGTAAATGAGATTTCGAATAAGAAATGTTGTACTTATCAAGCATTCCGCCGATGCAAGCTAGAGGAGCGGATCGATATCCGGCTCGAAGGACCAATGTTCGTAGAGAGGCGGAAGGATCCAAATAAAATACCAACAACTTGGCTGGTGCCAATTTCTTCAGGTATGGGTGAGTTGATGGGGGTGAGTGTATGGAAATTAAAACGCGCTGTAACCTTCGTTTAATTCTATGCTTTTATTTGAAGAAAAATTTCACACACGAAACTTCGATTTAAAGGAAAACTGGTATATATCAAAATGGAAAAATGTTGGTATTCGGAGAAAAATTTCGTACTAGACTAATAATGGCGATTCCCATTAGCAATCAAGTCACGCTTCTGGGTGTGACCGTATCCGCCGAGGATCAAAAAACCTTCCTCACTCCTCACTTCTCTTCGCCGCTCACTGCTGTTCACCCGATCGTGTGAACATACCACCCCCCTTGCAACATGTTGCAATCGTCACCCGGGACATATATAGGATGGGGACGGCAACGTCCTAGAGCGCCTAGATGTCACAGGAGCCGGAGACGACTCATACGAACTTCACAGATGGGAGTGCGGATGACCATCCTCTGCTCGTAAAATGATGTTCCGATGCAATGCAGGATCGGACATCGAATCTACGATGGCAGCACAAGCTTGGTCGACACCGACCTTGGTCACTGCCAGCCCCAAGGACCGTTCGAGCCGTTCCCCAACCGGATGACTGCCGTTGGCATGACTGTCGTCGTCCTGGCTTGAAACAGTGAGTATAGTGTGAGCACAGGATCGTTATTTTGCGAAGCGGAGCGGTCGGAGGGTGACCGTGACCGTGGAAAGACGTTGCGGAAAGACGATTTGAAGGACTGAAACGAAAAGAACTTACGGAAGGTAAAGCGTATTAGTCAACTCAGGGAAAACAAATAACACGAACGGAGATGAGGACATTCAGAAGGAACCTAGAAGATCAGGGGACCATTATGACTCTTTAGGCTCAGGAGCGCTGCTGTCTTGCAGCAGAATAAGTTTCGTAACGGGTCTTCGAATAGATCCCCGCGCTGTTTTGACATCAGTTACTCGGACGAGGCCATAAGCCCCGGGAGGAGTACGCTCAATTCGTCCTAAGCGCCTATTCCGTTTTTTGAGCGCCTTAAGGTATTTGTTCTTCAAACGATTGCCTTAAGTCGCTGCCATCGGTTGATTAAGGACAAAGGTTCGACTAGGACCTCAGGCTCAGCAATGGATAAAAGAGGTCCTCCAATAAGAAAATGTCCCTTGCTCAATGCCAGCAGATCCTCTGAGTGCTCGCTCATGGGAGAAATTGGACGAGAATTCAGGCGCGAGCAGGCGCGTAAAGTGGGTACTATAGGGGAGGAGAACCGGGTGACGCTCGTCGTAACAGAGGGATTCAACGGCTAGGAGTCGTCTACAGCGGAGTATCTCAAGTTGGTTGCGAAATGGGTTCAAATTGAGTAAAGTGCTAGTGGTGGAAGGGATCGCCCTTCACCAACGGCCCGTATCTCAGCGGCGTATTGTCAACGCTGTGAGATTCGAATCAAGGCCCGCTCAGCGGATAGCAATTCGTTATTGCTGAAGTGTACCGTGGAAAGAATCGTAGTCCTTTTGGCAGCGAAGCGTAGGAGATATGCGGTGACACGCAGAGCCTTACCATAGTTCAAGAACCACTCGCTGACATCGTCGAGTAGAGTAGTCGAACCAGTGTGGCACTGGACTCGCTGCACCAGTTGAGTGTCCGAAAGTTTACTACTGAGAGTTGGCCAGCACTCGGGATCCCGCGGAACCCAGTCCATCCAATGCCACCAGAGGCTACTGGCCGATAACTCGGCCGCGGAGACCTCACGGCTTGCCAGATCTGCGGGGTTATTCTTATAACGCACATATGACCAGCGCTTGGCACTGGTGCTTTTGGAGATGCTAGATACACGGATGGGCACAAATACGGACCAACTCCATGGGGGCTTATTAGGCCAAGCCAACACAATGGTAGAGTCTGTCCAAAACTGGGAAGTTGAAGGTTGGATTGGAAGGTCGGGGGCGATCGACGCCCAGAGATCGGCTAACAAAACAGCTCCGAACAACTCCTGCCGAGGTAGCGAGACTGTTTTGATCGGGGCCACGTGGGTCTTATCCGTTTAAAGATGAACGCTTACCTGATCGTGATAACTGACCCCCGCATATAGGGCTCCTCCGTACGCCTTCGGGGGTGCGCAGAAGCCATGAAGTTCCCTCTGGAGAGTATTGCTGGTGTTTAGCCAACGGGGAATGCGGCCTGGATAATCCTGCAGGAATTCGTGCCATTGATGCAGAAGGAGTGGCGTCAGAACGCCATTCCAGCCAAGTTCGGTTAACCAGACTTGCTGCATGAAGTTCTTTGTTCGAATAACATATGGGGCTGACCAGCCGGCGGGGTCGAAGAGCTTTGCGATATAGGTTAGAACTTGCCTCTTGGAGATCGACTCCTTCAATGGGGGTCCGCTACGGTGAAGAAGAAGACGTCCTCGGCAGCTTGCCAGCGAATTCCCAAGATTTTCGCAGTGCTCGCGTCTTCCAACTCGAGAAAGTCCTCTCGCAGTAGATGCTCTCTTGGGATAGCCGGAAATACTTCCTCCTTGTTGGAAGTCCACTTCCGAAGCGGGAGACCAGCAGTTTGAGGAGCTGCTTGAAGCTCTTGGATGGCGAGACATCATAGTTCCAAAGGATTTCGCTCGCCCAAGGATACGTCGATTGCACATCGCTGACACCAAACGTGACAATTTGTAGCTCATAGCGTGGAGTCACCCGAATCATATAGCCTTATTCCTCGTACTCCTAAATTATGGCATCGTACTGCGTTTTTAGGAGGGGAGCCTTCAGGAGGCGCGCTTCATTTCGCAGGAAATGAGCTAGCGCGATCGGTCTGGAATGACCCAAGCCGGCACTATTCGGACTTGAACGGCAAAGACACAACGTATCGGCCGTACTTCATTCTTCGCGTAGACTCCTGGAAATTTCGCTCGCAGAACACGTCATTCTCGTTTTCGGCTTTGCGGGAAGGACTTGCACTTCCCAAAACTTGGTGAGTTTCCCCGGAGTTACAGAGAGAGACTGTCAGACTTCGGCGCAGTATTGGATACGCGCGTGGGGAAATTAATTGGATAATTGGACCATTTAAATTGTTTTAACACAAAAGAATCTAAATACATTAAATACATTAACACATTAATACATTAACCATTTAAATTATTTTAACACACAAGAATCTAAATACATTAATTAAATACATTAAATACATTAACACATAAATACACTAACATATTAATTTTTTGGTATGTGGATACGCGCGTGGGGAAATTAATTGGATAATTGGACCATTTAAATTGTTTTAACACACAAGAATCTAAATATCGCGGTGAACACATTAATTTTTCATTAATTTATTTTTTTTTTTGTATAACATTTTAATAGTTTTAATCTTTTACGCGGACTTGGCAAACAGTTAACGAGTCCACGAGGAGTTGCAACGACTGATCTTGTCTGCCAAGGGAAACCCGCTTGACCAAGATCCGTTGCCTCTTGGACGGGGAAAGGGAGTGGAGAGAGAGACATGAAGGGAAACGTTAGTGGGATTATGGGTGAAGAGAAACTGCAACGACTGATCTTGTCTGCCAAGCCAAGACCCGTTGCCTCTTCACCCAGAGTGACTGAGCCTTGAGATCAGCGACTGACTTCGTCTGCAGGAGAATAACAAAGTGAGTTTTTATTCTCCTTGAACTTTTCACTCTGATAGTCACTTGCAAAGTGATTTCTCTCTAATTCTATCTCTTTGTTCAAACCTACCCTTGCTCTGCCCTCTCTCTCCTAACAGTGAAAACATACGATGCGTCTTGCGCTTTGGCACGCATCACGATCTCCGTCCCTCTCTTTCACTTTCGATTTCCTTACTTTTTCTTTGGTGTCGGCATGCAGCGTAGCGTCCGCGACGCGTCGACGCTGCAGCCACACCAAGACGGTAGCTAGAAAGAGAAAGACGTTGACCGTAAGCATTGGCTGTCCGACTTGACTTAAAGAGTAATGTGATTCTTCACAGGATGCATATACATATGTATGTGTATGGAGAAAAAAAATTGGAATTGGAAAATTGAAAAAAGCGAGTTTGAATGGAATGGAAAAACGCTGGACAAACACGCAAAGGATCCGGAAATACAAGTTTTTAAAAGTGTGTAGGTCGCTATGGAAGAGCGGGAAACCTCACACTTTTATTAGTATGTAAGGGATATAATGTAAATGAGATTTCGAATAAGAAATGTTGTACTTATCAAGTATTTCGCCGATGCAAGCTGGAGGAGCGGATGGCTATCCGCCTCGAAGGACCAATGTTCGTAGAGGGGCGGAAGGATCCAAATAAAATACCAACAACTTGGCTGGTGCCAATTTCTTCAGGTATGGGTGAGTTGATGGGGGTGAGTGTATGGAAATTAAAACGCGCTGTAACCTTCGTTTAATTCTATGCTTTTATTTGAAGAAAAATTTCACACACGAAACTTCGATTTAAAGGAAAACTGGTTTATATCAAAATGGAAAAATGTTGGTATTCGGAGAAAAATTTCGTACTAGACTAATAATGGCGATTCCCATTAGCAATCAAGTCACGCTTCTGGGTGTGACCGTATCCGCCGAGGATCAAAAAACCAAAAAACAAACTCACTTCTCTTCGCCGCTCACTGCTGTTCACCCGGTCGCGTGAACATACCACCCCCCTTGCAACATGTTGCAATCGTCACCCGGGACATATATAGGATGGGGACGGCAACGTCCTAGAGCGCCTAGATGCCACAGGAGCCGGAGACGACTCATACGGATGGGAGTGCGGATGACCATCCTCTGCTCGTAAAATGATATTCCGATGCAATGCAGGATCGGACATCGAATCTACGATGGCAGCACAAGCTTGGTCGACACCGACCTTGGTCACTGCCAGCCCCAGGGGCCGTTCGAGCCGTTCCCCAACCGGATGACTGCCGTTGGCATGACTGTCGTCGTCCTGGCTTGAAACAGTGAGTATAGTGTGAGCACAGGATCGTTATTTTGCGAAGCGGAGCGGTCGGAGGGTGACCGTGACCGTGGAAAGACGTTGCGGAAAGACGATTTGAAGGACTGAAACGAAAAGAAATTACAGAAGGTAAAGCGGATTAGTCAATTCAGGGAAAACGAATAACACGAACGGAGATGAGGACATTCAGAAGGAACCTAGAAGATCAGGGGACCATTATGACTCTTTAGGCTCAGGAGCGCTGCTGTCTTGCAGCAGAATAAGTTTCGTAACGGGTCTTCGAATAGACCCCCGCGCTGTTTTGACATCAGTTACTCGGACGAGGCCATAAGCCCCGGGAGGAGTACGCTCAATTCGTCCTAAGCGCCTATTCCGTTTTTTGAGCGCCTTAAGGTATTTGTTCTTCAAACGATTGCCTTAAGTCGCTGCCATCGGTTGATTAAGGACAAAGGTTCGACTAGGACCTCAGGCTCAGCAATGGATAAAAGAGGTCCTCCAATAAGAAAATGTCCCTTGCTCAATGCCAGCAGATCCTCTGAGTGCTCGCTCATGGGAGAAATTGGACGAGAATTCAGGCGCGAGCAGGCGCGTAAAGTGGGTACTATAGGGGAGGAGAACCGGGTGACGCTCGTCGTAACAGAGGGATTCAACGGCTAGGAGTCGTCTACAGCGGAGTATCTCAAGTTGGTTGCGAAATGGGTTCAAATTGAGTAAAGTGCTAGTGGTGGAAGGGATCGCCCTTCACCAACGGCCCGTATCTCAGCGGCGTATTGTCAACGCTGTGAGATTCGAATCAAGGCCCGCTCAGCGGATAGCAATTCGTTATTGCTGAAGTGTACCGTGGAAAGAATCGTAGTCCTTTTGGCAGCGAAGCGTAGGAGATATGCGGTGACACGCAGAGCCTTACCATAGTTCAAGAACCACTCGCTGACATCGTCGAGTAGAGTAGTCGAACCAGTGTGGCACTGGACTCGCTGCACCAGTTGAGTGTCCGGAAGTTTACTACTGAAAGTTAACCAGCCCTCGGGATCCCGCCGAATCCAGTCCATCCAATGCCACCAGAGGCTACTGGCCGATAACTCGGCCGCGGAGACCTCAAGGCTTGCCAGATCTGCGGGGTTATCCTCAGAACGCACATATGACCAGCGCTTGGCACTGGTGCTTTTGGAGATGCTAGATACACGGATGGCCACAAATGCGGACCAACTCCATGGGGGCTTATTAAGCCAAGCCAACACAATGGAAGAGTCTGTACAAAACTGGGAAGTTGAAGGTTGGATTGGAAGGTCGGGGGCGATCGACGCCCAGAGATCGGCTAACGAAACAGCTCCGCACAACTCCAGCCGAGGTAGCGAGACTGTTTTGACCGGGGCCACGTGGGTCTTATCCGTTTAAAGATGAACGCTTACCTGATCGTGATAACTGACCCCCGCATATAGGGCTCCTCCGTACGCCTTCGGGGGTGCGCAGAAGCCATGAAGTTCCCTCTGGAGAGTATTGCTGGTGTTTAGCCAACGGGGAATGCGGCCTGGATAATCCTGCAGGAATTCGTGCCATTGATGCAGAAGGAGTGGCGTCAGAACGCCATTCCAGCCAAGTTCGGTTAACCAGACTTGCTGCATGAAGTTCTTTGTTCGAATAACATATGGGGCTGACCAGCCGGCGGGGTCGAAGAGCTTTGCGATATAGGTTAGAACTTGCCTCTTGGAGATCGACTCCTTCAATGGGGGTCCGCTACGGTGAAGAAGAAGACGTCCTCGGCAGCTTGCCAGCGAATTCCCAAGATTTTCGCAGTGCTCGCGTCTTCCAACTCGAGAAAGTCCTCTCGCAGTAGATGCTCTCTTGGGATAGCCGGAAATACTTCCTCCTTGTTGGAAGTCCACTTCCGAAGCGGGAGACCCTCAGATTGAAGAGCTGCTTGGAGCTCTTAGATGGCGAGACATCATCAACATACATGTAGTTCCGAAGGATTTCGCTCGCCCGAGGATACATCGATTGCACATCGTTGACACCAAACGTGACAATTTGTAGCTCATAGCGTGGAGTCACCCGAATCATATAGCCTTATTCCTCGTACTCCTAAATTATGGCATCGTACTGCGTTTTTAGGAGGGAATCCTTCAGGAGGCGCGCTTCATTTCGCAGGAATTGAGCTAGCGCGATCGGTCTTGAATGATCCAAGTCGGCACTATTGGGTCTTTTGAACGGCAAAGACACAACGTATCGGCCGTACTTCATTCTTCGCGTAGACTCCTGGAAATTTCGCTCGCAGAACACGTCATCCTCCTTTTCCGGCTTTGCGGGAAAGTCTTTCACCCCCCCCCCAAAACTTGGTGAGTTTCCCCGGAGTTACAGAGGGAGACTGTCAGACTTCGGCGCAGTATTGGATGGCTCCGTGGACATACTCTGTGTACGACTTCACCGACAAAGTCCGACTTTGCGTACCCTTTGTTTTGGAAAACAGAAAATAAGATGCGGAGTGTATGAGTACGAGAGAATTTTCTCATGATGAAGGTGTATGCGGAACAATATACGAACGCACGAATACGGATCGAAATGTATACTTAGGCAAAGCGGATAGACTACAAAAATTTAGATGGATCGATGGAAGTAGGTACAAAAAATTAAAAATTGATACAATATATATATATATATGATGTAAATAAATATATGGAAGAAGAATATAGATTTTTATAAATATGGACGGATACATATATATATAAACATATATATGAGCCAAATTATGGCTGGAAAAAATTATAAATATATATATATTTATTCGCAAATATGGACGGTAATATATATAAATAAATATATGTATATAGGCAAAATAATGACTGGAAAAGATTTATAAATATAGACGGATATATATATGTACTCCAAAACAGCTGCCGGACAATGTTTATATATTTTCTTTGATTAATTGTTTTATAATATTATGTGCGGAAAACAAAAAAAACTTTTCCACACATCGCGAGTGTTTTGTGCGAAAGGAAAACCAAAAACAAATGAGTGACAAAAAATGAAAAACCGATCAGTTCATATGGACAAATGTTTTTATATGTGTACATGCGTATGTACACATGTATGTATATATGTATGGTTAAAAAAGCGTAAGTAATTTGTTGTTTGGGGAACTCGATAGGATTATAGGAAATTCAATTAATATGTTGGGTTTGTTTTTATAAATGCGGGGCATCGAAATTGATCATGTGTATGTACATATGTCTGTACGTACATCAATATATGACGATCGATGTATGTATGTCCATAGGTATATGGATACGCGCGTGGGGAAATTAATTGGATAATTGGACCACTTAAATTGTTTTAACACAAAAGAATCTAAATACATTAATTAAATACATAAAATACATTAACACATAAATACATTAACACATTAATTTTATGGTATGTGGATACGCGCGTGGGGAAATTAATTGGATAATTGGACCATTTAAATTGTTTTAACACACAAGAATCTAAATATCGCGGTGAACACATTAATTTTTCATTAATTTATTTTTTTTTTTGTATAACATTTTAATAGTTTTAAACTTTTACGCGGACTTGGCAAACAGTTAACGAGTCCACGAGGAGTTGCAACGACTGATCTTGTCTGCCAAGAGAAACCCGCTTGACCAAGATCCGTTGCCTCTTGGACGGGGAAAGGGAGTGGGGAGAGAGACGTGAAGGGAAACGTTAGTGGGATTATGGGTGAAGAGAAACTGCAACGACTGATCTTGTCTGCCAAGCGAAGCCCGCTTAGCCAAGACCCGTTGCCTCTTCACCCAGAGTGACTGAGCCTTGAGATCAGCGACTGACTTCATCTGCAGGAGAATAACTCATCCTGTCGAACTCCGCTGATCCTTCGGCTCCACTCAAAAATGTTATGCGACAAAGAAGAAGGGGAAGGGAAAGGGTAGACATAGCTTGGTAACGGAAAGAAAAATGCAAAGTGAGTTAACGGCACATCAGATTTTTATTTATCCAAAACTGAGTTTTTATTTATAATTAACTAGTTTCTAAACATTGGTTATCCATTTGGGTCCCTACCGCACTCAAGTTAATAAGGGGATCTTAGGTAATGGGCTCACCTGATAATCTTTGTTCCACTCACTGATGTCTTTGTTGCTGCGGTTGCTTTTTATTCTCCTTGAACTTTTCACTTTGATAGTCACTTGAGAAGTCATTTCTCTCTAATTCTATCTCTTTGTTCAAACCTACCCTTGCTCTGCCCTCTCTCTCCTAACAGTGAAAACATACGATGCGTCTTGCGCTTTGGCACGTATCACGATCTCTGTCCCTCTCTTTCACTTTCGATTTCCTTACTCTTTCTTTGGTGTCGGCATGCAGCGTAGCGTCCGCGACGCGTCGACGCTGCAGCCACACCAAGAAGTAGCTAGAAAGAGAAAGACGTTGACCGTAAGCATTGGCTGTCCGACGTGACTTAAAGAGTAATGTGATTTGTCACAGGATACATATACATATGTATGCGTATGGAGAAAAAAAATTGGAATTGGAAAATTGAAAAAAGCGAGTTTGAATGGAATGGAAAAACGCTGGACAAACACACAAAGGATCCGGAAATACCATATAACCTGTGGGACAGGTTATGTATGTACATACAAGTATATAAATGTGTGTAGGTCGCTATGGAAGAGCGGGAAACCTCACACTTTTATTAGTATGTAAGGGATATAATGTAAATGAGATTTCGAATAAGAAATGTTGTACTTATCAAGCATTCCGCCGATGCAAGCTGGAGGAGCGGATGGATATCCGGCTCGAAGGACCAATGTTCGTAGAGAGGCGGAAGGATCCAATTTATATCAAAATGGAAAAATGGTGGTATTCGGAGAAAAATTTCGTACTAGACTAATAATGGCGATTCCCATTAGCAATCAAGTCACGCTTCTGGGTGTGACCGTATCCGCCGAGGATCAAAAAACCAAAAAACAAACTCACTTCTCTTCGCCGCTCACTGCTGTTCACCCGGTCGCGTGAACATACCACCCCCCTTGCAACATGTTGCATTCGTCACCCGGGACATATATAGGATGGAAACGGCAACGTCCTAGAGCGCCTAGATGCCACAGGAGCCGGAGACGACTCATACGAACTTCCCGGATGGGAGTGCGGATGACCATCCTCTGCTCGTAAAATGATATTCCGATGCAATGCAGGATCGGACATCGAATCTACGATGGCAGCACAAGCTTGGTCGACACCGACCTTGGTCACTGCCAGCCCCAGGGGCCGTTCGAGCCGTTCCCCAACCGGAAGACTGCCGTTGGCATGACTGTCGTCGTCCTGGCTTGAAACAGTGAGTATAGTGTGAGCACAGGATCGTTATTTTGCGAAGCGGAGCGGTCGGAGGATGACCGTGACCGTGGAAAGACGTTGCGGAAAGACGATTTGAAGGACTGAAACGAAAAGAAATTACGGAAGGTAAAGCGGATTAGTCAATTCAGGGAAAACGAATAACACGAACGGAGATGAGGACATTTAGAAGGAACCTAGAAGATCAGGGGACCATTATGATTCTTTAGGCTCAGGAGCGCTGCTGTCTTGCAGCAGAATAAGTTTCGTAACGGGTCTTCGAATAGACCCCCGCGCTGTTTTGACATCAGTTACTCGGACGAGGCCATAAGCCCCGGGAGGAGTACGCTCAATTCGTCCTAAGCGCCTATTCCGTTTTTTGAGCTTCTTAAGGTATTTGTTCTTCAAACGACTTAAGGCGTCGCTGCCATCGGTTGATTAAGGACAAAGGTTCGACTAGGACCTCAGGCTCAGCAATGGATAAAAGAGGTCCTCCAATAAGAAAATGTCCCTTGCTCAATGCCAGCAGATCCTCTGAGTGCTCGCTCATGGGAGAAATTGGACGAGAATTCAGGCGCGAGCAGGCGCGTAAAGTGGGTACTATAGGGGAGGAGAACCGGGTGACGCTCGTCGTAACAGAGGGATTCAACGGCTAGGAGTCATCTACAGCGGAGTATCTCAAGTTGGTTGCGAAATGGGTTCAAATTGAGTAAAGTGCTAGTGGTGGAAGGGATCGCCCTTCACCAACGGCCCGTATCTCAGCGGCGTATTGTCAACGCTGTGAGATTCGAATCAAGGCCCGCTCAGCGGATAGCAATTCGTTATTGCTGAAGTGTACCGTGGAAAGAATCGTAGTCCTTTTGGCAGCGAAGCGTAGGAGATATGCGGTGACACGCAGAGCCTTACCATAGTTCAAGAACCACTCGCTGACATCGTCGAGTAGAGTAGTCGAACCAGTGTGGCACTGGACTCGCTGCACCAGTTGAGTGTCCGAAAGTTTACTACTGAGAGTTGGCCAGCACTCGGGATCCCGCGGAACCCAGTCCATCCAATGCCACCAGAGGCTACTGGCCGATAACTCGGCCGCGGAGACCTCACGGCTTGCCAGATCTGCGGGGTTATTCTTATAACGCACATATGACCAGCGCTTGGCACTGGTGCTTTTGGAGATGCTAGATACACGGATGGCCACAAATGCGGACCAACTCCATGGGGGCTTATTAGGCCAAGCCAACACAATGGTAGAGTCTGTCCAAAACTGGGAAGTTGAAGGTTGGATTGGAAGGTCGGGGGCGATCGACGCCCGGAGATCGGCTAACAAAACAGCTCCGAACAACTCCTGCCGAGGCAGCGAGACTGTTTTGATCGGGGCCACGTGGGTCTTATCCGTTTAAAGATGAACGCTTACCTGATCGTGATAACTGACCCCCGCATATAGGGCTGCTCCGTACGCCTTCGGGGGTGCTTCGCAGAAGCCATGAAGTTCCCTCTGGAGAGTATTGCTGGTGTTTAGCCAACGGGGAATGCGGCCTGGATAATCCTGCAGGAATTCGTGCCATTGATGCAGAAGGAGTGGCGTCAGAACGCCATTCCAGCCAAGTTCGGTTAACCAGACTTGCTGCATGAAGTTCTTCGTTTGAATAACATATGGGGCTGACCAGCCGGCGGGGTCGAAGAGCTTTGCGATATAGGTCAGAACTTGCCTCTTGGAGATCGACTCCTTTAATGGGGGTCCGCTACGGTGAAGAAGAAGACGTCCTCGGCGGCTTGCCAGCGAATTCTCAAGGTTTTCGCAGTGCTCGCGTCTTCCAACTCGAGAAAGTCTTTTCGAAGTAGGTGCTCTCTTGTGATAGCCTGAAGTACTTCCTTCTGTTGGAAGTCCACTTCCGAAGCGGGAGACCCTCAGATTGAAGAGCTGCTTGGAGCTCTTAGATGGCGAGACATCATCAACATACATGTAGTTCCGAAGGATTTCGCTCGCCCGAGGATACATCGATTGCACATCGTTGACACCAAACGTGACAATTTGTAGCTCATAGCGTGGAGTCACCCGAATCATATAGCCTTATTCCTCGTACTCCTACATTATGGCATCGTACTGCGTTTTTAGGAGGGAATCCTTCAGGAGGCGCGCTTCATTTCGCAGGAATTGAGCTAGCGCGATCGGTCTGGAATGATTCAAGTCGGCACTATTGGGTCTTTTGAACGGCAAAGACACAACGTATCGGCCGTACTTCATTCTTCGCGTAGACTCCTGGAAATTTCGCTCGCAGAACACGTCATTCTCGTTTTCGGCTTTGCGGGAAGGACTTGCACTTCCCAAAACTTGGTGAGTTTCCCCGGAGTTACAGAGAGAGACTGTCAGACTTCGGCGCAGTATTGGATACGCGCGTGGGGAAATTAATTGGATAATTGGACCATTTTAATTGTTTTAACACAAAAGAATCTAAATACATTAAATACATTAACACATTAATACATTAACCATTTAAATTATTTTAACACACAAGAATCTAAATACATTAACACATAAATACACTAACATATTAATTTTTTGGTATGTGGATACGCGCGTGGGGAAATTAATTGGATAATTGGACCATTGAAATTGTTTTAACACACAAGAATCTAAATATCGCGGTGAACACATTAATTTTTCATTAATTTATTTTTTTTTTTTGTATAACATTTTAATAATTTTAATCTTTTACGCGGACTTGGCAAACAGTTAACGAGTCCACGAGGAGTTGCAACGACTGATCTTGTCTGCCAAGAGAAACCCGCTTGACCAAGATCCGTTGCCTCTTGGACGGGGAAAGGGAGTGGAGAGAGAGACATGAAGGGAAACATTAGTGGGATTATGGGTGAAGAGAAACTGCAACGACTGATCTTGTCTGCCAAGCCAAGACCCGTTGCCTCTTCACCCAGAGTGACTGAGCCTTGAGATCAGCGACTGACTTCGTCTGCAGGAGAATAACAAAGTGAGTTTTTATTCTCCTTGAACTTTTCACTCTGGTAGTCACTTGCAAAGTGATTTCTCTCTAATTCTATCTCTTTGTTCAAACCTACCCTTGCTCTGCCCTCTCTCTCCTAACAGTGAAAACATACGATGCGTCTTGCGCTTTGGCACGCATCACGATCTCCGTCCCTCTCTTTCACTTTCGATTTCCTTACTTTTTCTTTGGTGTCGGCATGCAGCGTAGCGTCCGCGACGCGTCGACGCTGCAGCCACACCAAGACGGTAGCTAGAAAGAGAAAGACGTTGACCGTAAGCATTGGCTGTCCGACTTGACTTAAAGAGTAATGTGATTCTTCACAGGATGCATATACATATGTATGTGTATGGAGAAAAAAAATTGGAATTTGAAAATTGAAAAAAGCGAGTTTGAATGAAATGGAAAAACGCTGGACAAACACGCAAAGGATATGGAAATACAAGTTTATAAAAGTGTGTAGGTCGCTATGGAAGAGCGGGAAACCTCACACTTTTATTAGTATGTAAGGGATATAATGTAAATGAGATTTCGAATAAGAAATGTTGTACTTATCAAGTATTTCGCCGATGCAAGCTGGAGGAGCGGATGGATATCCGGCTCGAAGGACCAATGTTCGTAGAGGGGCGGAAGGATCCAAATAAAATACCAACAACTTGGCTGGTGCCAATTTCTTCAGGTATGGGTGAGTTGATGGGGGTGAGTGTATGGAAATTAAAACGCGCTGTAACCTTCGTTTAATTCTATGCTTTTATTTGAAGAAAAATTTCACACACGAAACTTCGATTTAAAGGAAAACTGGTATATATCAAAATGGAAAAATGTTGGTATTCGGAGAAAAATTTCGTACTAGACTAATAATGGCGATTCCCATTAGCAATCAAGTCACGCTTCTGGGTGTGACCGTATCCGCCGAGGATCAAAAAACCAAAAAACAAACTCACTTCTCTTCGCCGCTCACTGCTGTTCACCCGGTCGCGTGAACATACCACCCCCCTTGCAACATGTTGCAATCGTCACCCGGGACATATATAGGATGGGGACGGCAACGTCCTAGAGCGCCTAGATGCCACAGGAGCCGGAGACGACTCATACGGATGGGAGTGCGGATGACCATCCTCTGCTCGTAAAATGATATTCCGATGCAATGCAGGATCGGACATCGAATCTACGATGGCAGCACAAGCTTGGTCGACACCGACCTTGGTCACTGCCAGCCCCAGGGGCCGTTCGAGCCGTTCCCCAACGGGATGACTGCCGTTGGCATGACTGTCGTCGTCCTGGCTTGAAACAGTGAGTATAGTGTGAGCACAGGATCGTTATTTTGCGAAGCGGAGCGGTCGGAGGATGACCGTGACCGTGGAAAGACGTTGCGGAAAGACGATTTGAAGGACTGAAACGAAAAGAAATTACGGAAGGTAAAGCGGATTAGTCAATTCAGGGAAAACGAATAACACGAACGGAGATGAGGACATTTAGAAGGAACCTAGAAGATCTGGGGACCATTATGATTCTTTAGGCTCAGGAGCGCTGCAGTCTTGCAGCAGAATAAGTTTCGTAACGGGTCTTCGAATAGACCCCCGCGCTGTTTTGACATCAGTTACTCGGACGAGGCCATAAGCCCCGGGAGGAGTACGCTCAATTGGTCCTAAGCGCCTATTCCGTTTTTTGAGCTTCTTAAGGTATTTGTTCTTCAAACGATTGCCTTAAGTCGCTGCCATCGGTTGATTAAGGACAAAGGTTCGACTAGGACCTCAGGCTCAGCATTGGATAAAAGAGGTCCTCCAATAAGAAAATGTCCCTTGCTCAATGCCAGCAGATCCTCTGAGTGCTCGCTCATGGGAGAAATTGGACGAGAATTCAGGCGCGAGCAGGCGCGTAAAGTGGGTACTATAGGGGAGGAGAACCGGGTGACGCTCGTCGTAACAGAGGGATTCAACGGCTAGGAGTCATCTACAGCGGAGTATCTCAAGTTGGTTGCGAAATGGGTTCAAATTGAGTAAAGTGCTAGTGGTGGAAGGGATCGCCCTTCACCAACGGCCCGTATCTCAGCGGCGTATTGTCAACGCTGTGAGATTCGAATCAAGGCCCGCTCAGCGGATAGCAATTCGTTATTGCTGAAGTGTACCGTGGAAAGAATCGTAGTCCTTTTGGCAGCGAAGCGTAGGAGATATGCGGTGACACGCAGAGCCTTACCATAGTTCAAGAACCACTCGCTGACATCGTCGAGTAGAGTAGTCGAACCAGTGTGGCACTGGACTCGCTGCACCAGTTGAGTGTCCGAAAGTTTACTACTGAGAGTTGGCCAGCACTCGGGATCCCGCGGAACCCAGTCCATCCAATGCCACCAGAGGCTACTGGCCGATAACTCGGCCGCGGAGACCTCACGGCTTGCCAGATCTGCGGGGTTATTCTTATAACGCACATATGACCAGCGCTTGGCACTGGTGCTTTTGGAGATGCTAGATACACGGATGGCCACAAATGCGGACCAACTCCATGGGGGCTTATTAGGCCAAGCCAACACAATGGTAGAGTCTGTCCAAAACTGGGAAGTTGAAGGTTGGATTGGAAGGTCGGGGGCGATCGACGCCCGGAGATCGGCTAACAAAACAGCTCCGAACAACTCCTGCCGAGGCAGCGAGACTGTTTTGATCGGGGCCACGTGGGTCTTATCCGTTTAAAGATGAACGCTTACCTGATCGTGATAACTGACCCCCGCATATAGGGCTGCTCCGTACGCCTTCGGGGGTGCTTCGCAGAAGCCATGAAGTTCCCTCTGGAGAGTATTGCTGGTGTTTAGCCAACGGGGAATGCGGCCTGGATAATCCTGCAGGAATTCGTGCCATTGATGCAGAAGGAGTGGCGTCAGAACGCCATTCCAGCCAAGTTCGGTTAACCAGACTTGCTGCATGAAGTTCTTCGTTTGAATAACATATGGGGCTGACCAGCCGGCGGGGTCGAAGAGCTTTGCGATATAGGTCAGAACTTGCCTCTTGGAGATCGACTCCTTTAATGGGGGTCCGCTACGGTGAAGAAGAAGACGTCCTCGGCGGCTTGCCAGCGAATTCTCAAGGTTTTCGCAGTGCTCGCGTCTTCCAACTCGAGAAAGTCTTTTCGAAGTAGGTGCTCTCTTGTGATAGCCTGAAGTACTTCCTTCTGTTGGAAGTCCACTTCCGAAGCGGGAGACCCTCAGATTGAAGAGCTGCTTGGAGCTCTTAGATGGCGAGACATCATCAACATACATGTAGTTCCGAAGGATTTCGCTCGCCCGAGGATACATCGATTGCACATCGTTGACACCAAACGTGACAATTTGTAGCTCATAGCGTGGAGTCACCCGAATCATATAGCCTTATTCCTCGTACTCCTAAATTATGGCATCGTACTGCGTTTTTAGGAGGGGATCCTTCAGGAGGCGCGCTTCATTTCGCAGGAATTGAGCTAGCGCGATCGGTCTGGAATGATCCAAGTCGGCACTATTGGGTCTTTTGAACGGCAAAGACACAACGTATCGGCCGTACTTCATTCTTCGCGTAGACTCCTGGAAATTTCGCTCGCAGAACACGTCATTCTCGTTTTCGGCTTTGCGGGAAGGACTTGCACTTCCCAAAACTTGGTGAGTTTCCCCGGAGTTACAGAGAGAGACTGTCAGACTTCGGCGCAGTATTGGATACGCGCGTGGGGAAATTAATTGGATAATTGGACCATTTAAATTGTTTTAACACAAAAGAATCTAAATACATTAAATACATTAACACATTAATACATTAACCATTTAAATTATTTTAACACACAAGAATCTAAATACATTAATTAAATACATTAACACATAAATACACTAACATATTAATTTTTTGGTATGTGGATACGCGCGTGGGGAAATTAATTGGATAATTGGACCATTTAAATTGTTTTAACATACAAGAATCTAAATATCGCGGTGAACACATTAATTTTTCATTAATTTATTTATTTTTTTGTATAACATTTTAATAATTTTAATCTTTTACGCGGACTTGGCAAACAGTTAACGAGTCCACGAGGAGTTGCAACGACTGATCTTGTCTGCCAAGAGAAACCCGCTTGACCAAGATCCGTTGCCTCTTGGACGGGGAAAGGGAGTGGAGAGAGAGACATGAAGGGAAACGTTAGTGGGATTATGGGTGAAGAGAAACTGCAACGACTGATCTTGTCTGCCAAGCCAAGACCCGTTGCCTCTTCACCCAGAGTGACTGAGCCTTGAGATCAGCGACTGACTTCGTCTGCAGGAGAATAACTCATCCTGCCGAAGTCCGCTGATCCTTCGGCTCCACTCAAAAATGTTATGCGACAAAGGAGAAGGGGAAGGGAAAGGGTAGACATAGCTTTGAAAACGGAAAGAAAAATGCAAAGTGAGTTTTTATTCTCCTTGAACTTTTCACTCTGATAGTCACTTGCAAAGTGATTTCTCTCTAATTCTATCTCTTTGTTCAAACCTACCCTTGCTCTGCCCTCTCTCTCCTAACAGTGAAAACATACGATGCGTCTTGCGCTTTGGCACGCATCACGATCTCCGTCCCTCTCTTTCACTTTCGATTTCCTTACTTTTTCTTTGGTGTCGGCATGCAGCGTAGCGTCCGCGACGCGTCGACGCTGCAGCCACACCAAGACGGTAGCTAGAAAGAGAAAGACGTTGACCGTAAGCATTGGCTGTCCGACTTGACTTAAAGAGTAATGTGATTCTTCACAGGATGCATATACATATGTATGTGTATGGAGAAAAAAAATTGGAATTTGAAAATTGAAAAAAGCGGGTTTGAATGGAATGGAAAAACGCTGGACAAACACGCAAAGGATATGGAAATACAAGTTTATAAAAGTGTGTAGGTCGCTATGGAAGAGCGGGAAACCTCACACTTTTATTAGTATGTAAGGGATATAATGTAAATGAGTTTTCGAATAAGAAATGTTGTACTTATCAAGTATTTCGCCGATGCAAGCTGGAGGAGCGGATGGATATCCGGCTCGAAGGACCAATGTTCGTAGAGGGGCGGAAGGATCCAAATAAAATACCAACAACTTGGCTGGTGCCAATTTCTTCAGGATGGAGTTGATGGGGGTGAGTGTATGGAAATTAAAACGCGCTGTAACCTTCGTTTAATTCTATGCTTTTATTTGAAGAAAAATTTCACACACGAAACTTCGATTTAAAGGAAAACTGGTATATATCAAAATGGAAAAATGTTGGTATTCGGAGAAAAATTTCGTACTAGACTAATAATGGCGATTCCCATTAGCAATCAAGTCACGCTTCTGGGTGTGACCGTATCCGCCGAGGATCAAAAAACCAAAAAACAAACTCACTTCTCTTCGCCGCTCACTGCTGTTCACCCGGTCGCGTGAACATACCACCCCCCTTGCAACATGTTGCAATCGTCACCCGGGACATATATAGGATGGGGACGGCAACGTCCTAGAGCGCCTAGATGCCACAGGAGCCGGAGACGACTCATACGAACTTCCCGGATGGGAGTGCGGATGACCATCCTCTGCTCGTAAAATGATATCCCGATGCAATGCAGGATCGGACATCGAATCTACGATGGCAGCACAAGCTTGGTCGACACCGACCTTGGTCACTGCCAGCCCCAGGGGCCGTTCGAGCCGTTCCCCAACCGGATGACTGCCGTTGGCATGACTGTCGTCGTCCTGGCTTGAAACAGTGAGTATAGTGTGAGCACAGGATCGTTATTTTGCGAAGCGGAGCGGTCGGAGGGTGACCGTGACCGTGGAAAGACGTTGCGGAAAGACGATTTGAAGGACTGAAACGAAAAGAAATTACGGAAGGTAAAGCGGATTAGTCAATTCAGGGGAAACGAATAACACGAACGGAGATGAGGACATTCAGAAGGAACCTAGAAGATCAGGGGACCATTATGACTCTTTAGGCTCAGGAGCGCTGCTGTCTTGCAGCAGAATAAGTTTCGTAACGGGTCTTCGAATAGACCCCCGCGCTGTTTTGACATCAGTTACTCGGACGAGGCCATAAGCGCCGGGAGGAGTACGCTCAATTCGTCCTAAGCGCCTATTCCGTTTTTTGAGCTCCTTAAGGTATTTGTTCTTCAAACGATTGCCTTAAGTCGCTGCCATCGGTTGATTAAGGACAAAGGTTCGACTAGGACCTCAGGCTCAGCATTGGATAAAAGAGGTCCTCCAATAAGAAAATGTCCCTTGCTCAATGCCAGCAGATCCTCTGAGTGCTCGCTCATGGGAGAAATTGGACGAGAATTCAGGCGCGAGCAGGCGCGTAAAGTGGGTACTATAGGGGAGGAGAACCGGGTGACGCTCGTCATAACAGAGGGATTCAACGGCTAGGAGTCGTCTACAGCGGAGTATCTCAAGTTGGTTGCGAAATGGGTTCAAATTGAGTAAAGTGCTAGTGGTGGAAGGGATCGCCCTTCACCAACGGCCCGTATCTCAGCGGCGTATTGTCAACGCTGTGAGATTCGAATCAAGGCCCGCTCAGCGGATAGCAATTCGTTATTGCTGAAGTGTACCGTGGAAAGAATCGTAGTCCTTTTGGCAGCGAAGCGTAGGAGATATGCGGTGACACGCAGAGCCTTACCATAGTTCAAGAACCACTCGCTGACATCGTCGAGTAGAGTAGTCGAACCAGTGTGGCACTGGACTCGCTGCACCAGTTGAGTGTCCGGAAGTTTACTACTGAAAGTTAACCAGCCCTCGGGATCCCGCCGAATCCAGTCCATCCAATGCCACCAGAGGCTACTGGCCGATAACTCGGCCGCGGAGACCTCAAGGCTTGCCAGATCTGCGGGGTTATCCTCAGAACGCACATATGACCAGCGCTTGGCACTGGTGCTTTTGGAGATGCTAGATACACGGATGGCCACAAATGCGGACCAACTCCATGGGGGCTTATTAAGCTAAGCCAACACAATGGTAGAGTCTGTACAAAACTAGGAAGTTGAATGTTGGATTGGAAGGTCGGGGGCGATCGACGCCCAGAGATCGGCTAACAAAACAGCTCCGCACAACTCCAGCCGAGGTAGCGAGACTGTTTTGACCGGGGCCACGTGGGTCTTAGCCGTTTAAAGATGAACGCTTACCTGATCGTGATAACTGACCCCCGCATATAGGGCTGCTCCGTACGCCTTCGGGGGTGCTTCGCAGAAGCCATGAAGTTCCCTCTGGAGAGTATTGCTGGTGTTTAGCCAACGGGGAATGCAGCCTGGATAATCCTGCAGGAATTCGTGCCATTGATGCAGAAGGAGTGGCGTCAGAACGCCATTCCAGCCAAGTTCGGTTAACCAGACTTGCTGCATGAAGTTCTTCGTTTGAATAACATATGGGGCTGACCAGCCGGCGGGGTCGAAGAGCTTTGCGATATAGGTCAGAACTTGCCTCTTGGAGATCGACTCCTTTAATGGGGGTCCGCTACGGTGAAGAAGAAGACGTCCTCGGCGGCTTGCCAGCGAATTCTCAAGGTTTTCGCAGTGCTCGCGTCTTCCAACTCGAGAAAGTCTTTTCGAAGTAGGTGCTCTCTTGTGATAGCCTGAAGTACTTCCTTCTGTTGGAAGTCCACTTCCGAAGCGGGAGACCCTCAGATTGAAGAGCTGCTTGGAGCTCTTAGATGGCGAGACATCATCAACATACATGTAGTTCCGAAGGATTTCGCTCGCCCGAGGATACATCGATTGCACATCGTTGACACCAAACGTGACAATTTGTAGCTCATAGCGTGGAGTCACCCGAATCATATAGCCTTATTCCTCGTACTCCTAAATTATGGCATCGTACTGCGTTTTTAGGAGGGGATCCTTCAGGAGGCGCGCTTCATTTCGCAGGAATTGAGCTAGCGCGATCGGTCTGGAATGATCCAAGTCGGCACTATTGGGTCTTTTGAACGGCAAAGACACAACGTATCGGCCGTACTTCATTCTTCGCGTAGACTCCTGGAAATTTCGCTCGCAGAACACGTCATTCTCGTTTTCGGCTTTGCGGGAAGGACTTGCACTTCCCAAAACTTGGTGAGTTTCCCCGGAGTTACAGAGAGAGACTGTCAGACTTCGGCGCAGTATTGGATACGCGCGTGGGGAAATTAATTGGATAATTGGACCATTTAAATTGTTTTAACACAAAAGAATCTAAATACATTAAATACATTAACACATTAATACATTAACCATTTAAATTATTTTAACACACAAGAATCTAAATACATTAATTAAATACATTAACACATAAATACACTAACATATTAATTTTTTGGTATGTGGATACGCGCGTGGGGAAATTAATTGGATAATTGGACCATTGAAATTGTTTTAACACACAAGAATCTAAATATCGCGGTGAACACATTAATTTTTCATTAATTTATTTTTTTTTTTTGTATAACATTTTAATAATTTTAATCTTTTACGCGGACTTGGCAAACAGTTAACGAGTCCACGAGGAGTTGCAACGACTGATCTTGTCTGCCAAGAGAAACCCGCTTGACCAAGATCCGTTGCCTCTTGGACGGGGAAAGGGAGTGGAGAGAGAGACATGAAGGGAAACGTTAGTGGGATTATGGGTGAAGAGAAACTGCAACGACTGATCTTGTCTGCCAAGCCAAGACCCGTTGCCTCTTCACCCAGAGTGACTGAGCCTTGAGATCAGCGACTGACTTCGTCTGCAGGAGAATAACAAAGTGAGTTTTTATTCTCCTTGAACTTTTCACTCTGGTAGTCACTTGCAAAGTGATTTCTCTCTAATTCTATCTCTTTGTTCAAACCTACCCTTGCTCTGCCCTCTCTCTCCTAACAGTGAAAACATACGATGCGTCTTGCGCTTTGGCACGCATCACGATCTCCGTCCCTCTCTTTCACTTTCGATTTCCTTACTTTTTCTTTGGTGTCGGCATGCAGCGTAGCGTCCGCGACGCGTCGACGCTGCAGCCACACCAAGACGGTAGCTAGAAAGAGAAAGACGTTGACCGTAAGCATTGGCTGTCCGACTTGACTTAAAGAGTAATGTGATTCTTCACAGGATGCATATACATATGTATGTGTATGGAGAAAAAAATTGGAATTTGAAAATTGAAAAAAGCGAGTTTGAATGGAATGGAAAAACGCTGGACAAACACGCAAAGGATATGGAAATACAAGTTTATAAAAGTGTGTAGGTCGCTATGGAAGAGCGGGAAACCTCACACTTTTATTAGTATGTAAGGGATATAATGTAAATGAGTTTTCGAATAAGAAATGTTGTACTTATCAAGTATTTCGCCGATGCAAGCTGGAGGAGCGGATGGATATCCGGCTCGAAGGACCAATGTTCGTAGAGGGGCGGAAGGATCCAAATAAAATACCAACAACTTGGCTGGTGCCAATTTCTTCAGGTATGGGTGAGTTGATGGGGGTGAGTGTATGGAAATTAAAACGCGCTGTAACCTTCGTTTAATTCTATGCTTTTATTTGAAGAAAAATTTCACACACGAAACTTCGATTTAAAGGAAAACTGGTATATATCAAAATGGAAAAATGTTGGTATTCGGAGAAAAATTTCGTACTAGACTAATAATGGCGATTCCCATTAGCAATCAAGTCACGCTTCTGGGTGTGACCGTATCCGCCGAGGATCAAAAAACCAAAAAACAAACTCACTTCTCTTCGCCGCTCACTGCTGTTCACCCGGTCGCGTGAACATACCACCCCCCTTGCAACATGTTGCAATCGTCACCCGGGACATATATAGGATGGGGACGGCAACGTCCTAGAGCGCCTAGATGCCACAGGAGCCGGAGACGACTCATACGAACTTCCCGGATGGGAGTGCGGATGACCATCCTCTGCTCGTAAAATGATATTCCGATGCAATGCAGGATCGGACATCGAATCTACGATGGCAGCACAAGCTTGGTCGACACCGACCTTGGTCACTGCCAGCCCCAGGGGCCGTTCGAGCCGTTCCCCAACCGGATGACTGCCGTTGGCATGACTGTCGTCGTCCTGGCTTGAAACAGTGAGTATAGTGTGAGCACAGGATCGTTATTTTGCGAAGCGGAGCGGTCGGAGGGTGACCGTGACCGTGGAAAGACGTTGCGGAAAGACGATTTGAAGGACTGAAACGAAAAGAAATTACGGAAGGTAAAGCGGATTAGTCAATTCAGGGAAAACGAATAACACGAACGGAGATGAGGACATTCAGAAGGAACCTAGAAGATCAGGGGACCATTATGACTCTTTAGGCTCAGGAGCGCTGCTGTCTTGCAGCAGAATAAGTTTCGTAACGGGTCTTCGAATAGACCCCCGCGCTGTTTTGACATCAGTTACTCGGACGAGGCCATAAGCGCCGGGAGGAGTACGCTCAATTCGTCCTAAGCGCCTATTCCGTTTTTTGAGCTCCTTAAGGTATTTGTTCTTCAAACGATTGCCTTAAGTCGCTGCCATCGGTTGATTAAGGACAAAGGTTCGACTAGGACCTCAGGCTCAGCATTGGATAAAAGAGGTCCTCCAATAAGAAAATGTCCCTTGCTCAATGCCAGCAGATCCTCTGAGTGCTCGCTCATGGGAGAAATTGGACGAGAATTCAGGCGCGAGCAGGCGCGTAAAGTGGGTACTATAGGGGAGGAGAACCGGGTGACGCTCGTCATAACAGAGGGATTCAACGGCTAGGAGTCGTCTACAGCGGAGTATCTCAAGTTGGTTGCGAAATGGGTTCAAATTGAGTAAAGTGCTAGTGGTGGAAGGGATCGCCCTTCACCAACGGCCCGTATCTCAGCGGCGTATTGTCAACGCTGTGAGATTCGAATCAAGGCCCGCTCAGCGGATAGCAATTCGTTATTGCTGAAGTGTACCGTGGAAAGAATCGTAGTCCTTTTGGCAGCGAAGCGTAGGAGATATGCGGTGACACGCAGAGCCTTACCATATGCCACCAGAGGCTACTGGCCGATAACTCGGCCGCGGAGACCTCAAGGCTTGCCAGATCTGCGGGGTTATCCTCAGAACGCACATATGACCAGCGCTTGGCACTGGTGCTTTTGGAGATGCTAGATACACGGATGGCCACAAATGCGGACCAACTCCATGGGGGCTTATTAAGCTAAGCCAACACAATGAAAGAGTCTGTACAAAACTAGGAAGTTGAATGTTGGATTGGAAGGTCGGGGGCGATCGACGCCCAGAGATCGGCTAACAAAACAGCTCCGCACAACTCCAGCCGAGGTAGCGAGACTGTTTTGACCGGGGCCACGTGGGTCTTAGCCGTTTAAAGATGAACGCTTACCTGATCGCGATACGTACGCCTTCGGGGGTGCTTCGCAGAAGCCATGAATTCCCTCTGGAGAGTATTGCTGGTGTTTAGCCAACGGGGAATGCGACCTGGATAATCCTGCAGGAATTCGTGCCATTGATGCAGAAGGAGTGGCGTCAGAACGCCATTCCAGCCAAGTTCGGTTAACCAGACTTGCTGCATGAAGTTCTTCGTTTGAATAACATATGGGGCTGACCAGCCGGCGGGGTCGAAGAGCTTTGCGATATAGGTCAGAACTTGCCTCTTGGAGATCGACTCCTTTAATGGGGGTCCGCTACGGTGAAGAATTCTCAAGGTTTTCGCAGTGCTCGCGTCTTCCAACTCGAGAAAGTCTTTTCGCAGTAGGTGCTCTCTTGTGATAGCCTGAAGTACTTCCTTCTTGTTGGAAGTCCACTTCCGAAGCGGGAGACCCTCAGATTGAAGAGCTGCTTGGAGCTCTTAGATGGCGAGACATCATCAACATACATGTAGTTCCGAAGGATTTCGCTCGCCCGAGGATACATCGATTGCACATCGTTGACACCAAACGTGACAATTTGTAGCTCATAGCGTGGAGTCACCCGAATCATATAGCCTTATTCCTCGTACTCCTAAATTATGGCATCGTACTGCGTTTTTAGGAGGGAATCCTTCAGAAGGCGCGCTTCATTTCGCAGGAATTGAGCTAGCGCGATCGGTCTGGAATGATCCAAGTCGGCACTATTGGGTCTTTTGAACGGCAAAGACACAACGTATCGGCCGTACTTCATTCTTCGCGTAGACTCCTGGAAATTTCGCTCGCAGAACACGTCATCCTCCTTTTCCGGCTTTGCGGGAAAGTCTTTCACCCCCCAAAACTTGGTGAGTTTCCCCGGAGTTACAGAGGGAGACTGTCAGACTTCGGCGCAGTATTGGATGGCTCCGTGGACATACTCTGTGTACGACTTCACCGACAAAGTCCGACTTTGCGTACCCTTTGTTTTGGAAAACAGAAAATAAGAAGCGGAGTGTATGAGTACGAGAGAATTTTCTCATGATGAAGGTGTATGCGGAACAATATACGAACGCACGAATACGGATCGAAATGTATACTTAGGCAAAGCGGATAGACTACAAAAATTTAGATGGATCGATGGAAGTAGGTACAAAAAATTAAAAATTGATACAATATATATATATATATGATGTAAATAAATATATGGAAGAAGAATATAGATTTTTATAAATATGGACGGATACATATATATATAAACATATATATGAGCCAAATTATGGCTGGAAAAAATTATAAATATATATATATTTATTCGCAAATATGGACGGTAATATATATAAATAAATATATGTATATAGGCAAAATAATGACTGGAAAAGATTTATAAATATAGACGGATATATATATGTACTCCAAAACAGCTGCCGGCCAATGTTTATATATTTTCTTTGATTAATTGTTTTATAATATTATGTGCGGAAAACAAAAAAAACTTTTCCACACATCGCGAGTGTTTTGTGCGAAAGGAAAACCAAAAACAAATGAGTGACAAAAAATGATGTACACATGTACACATGTATGTATATATGTATGGTTAAAAAAGCGTAAGTAATTTGTTGTTTGGGGAACTCGATAGGATTATAGGAAATTCAATTAATATGTTGGGTTTGTTTTTATAAATGCGCGGCATCGAAATTGATAATGTGTATGTACATATGTATGTACATACATGTGTACATACGCATGTACACATATAAAAACACTTGTCCATATGAACTGATCGGTTTTTCATTTTTTGTCACTCATTTGTTTTTGGTTTTCATTTCGCACAAAACACTCGCGATGTGTGGAAAAGTTTTTTTTGTTTTCCGCACATAATATTATAAAACAATTCGCAGGAATTGTTGTATGTATGTATGTCCATAGGTATATGGATACGCGCGTAGGGAAATTAATTGGATAATTAGACCACTTAAATTGTTTTAACACAAAAGAATCTAAATACATTAATCAAATACATTAAATACATTAACACATTAATACATTAACCATTTAAATTATTTTAACACACAAGAATCTAAATACATTAATTAAATACATTAAATACATTAACACATAAATACACTAACACATTAATTTTATGGTATGTGGATACGCGCGTGGGGAAATTAATTGGATAATTGGACCATTGAAATTGTTTTAACACACAAGAATCTAAATATCGCGGTGAACACATTAATTTTTCATTAATTTATTTTTTTTTTTTGTATAACATTTTAATAGTTTTAAACTTTTACGCGGCCTTGGCAAATAGTTAACGAGTCCACGAGGAGTTGCAACGACTGATCTTGTCTGCCAAGAGAAACCCGCTTGACCAAGATCCGTTGCCTCTTGGACGGGGAAAGGGAGTGGGGAGAGAGACGTGAAGGGAAACGTTAGTGGGATTATGGGTGAAGAGAAACTGCAACGACTGAGCTTGTCTGCCAAGCGAAGCCCGCTTAGCCAAGACCCGTTGCCTCTTCACCCAGAGTGACTGAGCCTTGAGATCAGCGACTGACTTCGTCTGCAGGAGAATAACTCATCCTGTCGAAGTCCGCTGATCCTTCGGCTCCACTCAAAAATGTTATGCGACAAAGAAGAAGGGGAAGGGAAAGGGTACATAGCTTTGGTAACGGAAAGAAAAATGCAAAGTGAGTTAACGGCACATCAGATTTTTATTTATCCAAAACTGAGTTTATATTTATAATTAACTAGTTTCTAAACATTGGTTATCCATTTGGGTCCCTACCGCACTCAAGTTAATAAGGGGATCTTAGGTAATGGGCTCACCTGATAATCTTTGTTCCACTCACTGATGTCTTTGTTGCTGCGGTTGCTTTTTATTCTCCTTGAACTTTTCACTTTGATAGTCACTTGAAAAGTCATTTCTCTCTAATTCTATCTCTTTGTTCAAACCTACCCTTGCTCTGCCCTCTCTCTCCTAACAGTGAAAACATACGATGCGTCTTGCGCTTTGGCACGTATCACGATCTCTGTCCCTCTCTTTCACTTTCGATTTCCTTACTCTTTCTTTGGTGTCGGCATGCAGCGTAGCGTCCGCGACGCGTCGACGCTGCAGCCACACCAAGACGGTAGCTAGAAAGAGAAAGACGTTGACCGTAAGCATTGGCTGTCCGACTTGACTTAAAGAGTAATGTGATTTGTCACAGGATACATATACATATGTATGCGTATGGAGAAAAAAAATTGGAATTGGAAAATTGAAAAAAGCGAGTTTGAATGGAATGGAAAAACGCTGGACAAACACACAAAGGATCCGGAAATACCATATAACCTGTGGGACAGGTTATGTATGTACATACAAGTATATAAATGTGTGTAGGTCGCTATGGAAGAGCGGGAAACCTCACACTTTTATTAGTATGTAAGGGATATAATGTGAATGAGATTTCGAATAAGAAATGTTGTACTTATCAAGCATTCCGCCGATGCAAGCTGGAGGAGCGGATGGATATCCGGCTCGAAGGACCAATGTTCGTAGAGAGGAGGAAGGATCCAATTTATATCAAAATGGAAAAATGGTGGTATTCGGAGAAAAATTTCGTACTAGACTAATAATGGCGATTCCCATAAGCAATCAAGTCACGCTTCTAGGTGTGACCGTATCCGCCGAGGATCAAAAAACCAAAAAACAAACTCACTTCTCTTCGCCGCTCACTGCTGTTCACCCGGTCGCGTGAACATACCACCCCCCTTGCAACATGTTGCATTCGTCACCCGGGACATATATAGGATGGAAACGGCAACGTCCTAGAGCGCCTAGATGCCACAGGAGCCGGAGACGACTCATACGAACTTCCCGGATGGGAGTGCGGATGACCATCCTCTGCTCGTAAAATGATATTCCGATGCAATGCAGGATCGGACATCGAATCTACGATGGCAGCACAAGCTTGGTCGACACCGACCTTGGTCACTGCCAGCCCCAGGGGCCGTTCGAGCCGATCCCCAACCGGATGACTGCCGTTGGCATGACTGTCATCGTCCTGGCTTGAAACAGTGAGTATAGTGTGAGCACAGGATCGTTATTTTGCGAAGCGGAGCGGTCGGAGGGTGACCGTGACCGTGGAAAGACGTTGCGGAAAGACGATTTGAAGGACTGAAACGAAAAGAAATTACGGAAGGTAAAGCGGATTAGTCAATTCAGGGAAAACGAATAACACGAACGGAGATGAGGACATTCAGAAGGAACCTAGAAGATCAGGGGACCATTATGACTCTTTAAGCTCAGGAGCACTGCTGTCTTGCAGCAGAATAAGTTTCGTAACGGGTCTTCGAATAGACCCCCGCGCTGTTTTGACATCAGTTACTCGGACGAGGCCATAAGCCCCGGGAGGAGTACGCTCAATTCGTCCTAAGCGCCTATTCCGTTTTTTGAGCTCCTTAAGGTATTTGTTCTTCAAACGATTGCCTTAAGTCGCTGCCATCGGTTGATTAAGGACAAAGGTTCGACTAGGACCTCAGGCTCAGCAATGGATAAAAGAGGTCCTCCAATAAGAAAATGTCCCTTGCTCAATGCCAGCAGATCCTCTGAGTGCTCGCTCATGGGAGAAATTGGACGAGAATTCAGGCGCGAGCAGGCGCGTAAAGTGGGTACTATAGGGGAGGAGAACCGGGTGACGCTCGTCGTAACAGAGGGATTCAACGGCTAGGAGTCGTCTACAGCGGAGTATCTCAAGTTGGTTGCGAAATGGGTTCAAATTGAGTAAAGTGCTAGTGGTGGAAGGGATCGCCCTTCACCAACGGCCCGTATCTCAGCGGCGTATTGTCAACGCTGTGAGATTCGAATCAAGGCCCGCTCAGCGGATAGCAATTCGTCATTGCTGAAGTGTACCGTGGAAAGAATCGTAGTCCTTTTGGCAGCGAAGCGTAGGAGATATGCGGTGACACGCAGAGCCTTACCATAGTTCAAGAACCACTCGCTGACATCGTCGAGTAGAGTAGTCGAACCAGTGTGGCACTGGACCTGCTGCACCAGTTGAGTGTCCGGAAGTTTACTACTGAAAGTTAACCAGCCCTGGGGATCCCGCCGAATCCAGTCCATCCAATGCCACCAGAGGCTACTGGCCGATAACTCGGCCGCGGAGACCTCAAGGCTTGCCAGATCTGCGGGGTTATCCTCAGAACGCACATATGACCAGCGCTTGGCACTGGTGCTTTTGGAGATGCTAGATACACGGATGGCCACAAATGCGGACCAACTCCATGGGGGCTTATTAAGCTAAGCCAACACAATGAAAGAGTCTGTACAAAACTAGGAAGTTGAAGGTTGGATTGGAAGGTCGGGGGCGATCGACGCACAGAGATCGGCTAACAAAACAGCTCCGCACAACTCCAGCCGAGGTAGCGAGACTGTTTTGACCGGGGCCACGTGGGTCTTAGCCGTTTAAACGGTGCTTCGCAGAAGCCATGAATTCCCTCTGGAGAGTATTGCTGGTGTTTAGCCAACGGGGAATGCGGCCTGGATAATCCTGCAGGAATTCGTGCCATTGATGCAGAAGGAGTGGCGTCAGAACGCCATTCCAGCCAAGTTCGGTTAACCAGACTTGCTGCATGAAGTTCTTCGTTTGAATAACATATGGGGCTGACCAGCCGGCGGGGTCGAAGAGCTTTGCGATATAGGTCAGAACTTGCCTCTTGGAGATCGACTCCTTTAATGGGGGTCCGCTACGGTGAAGAAGAAGACGTCCTCGGCGGCTTGCCAGCGAATTCTCAAGGTTTTCGCAGTGCTCGCGTCTTCCAACTCGAGAAAGTCTTTTCGCAGTAGGTGCTCTCTTGTGATAGCCTGATGTACTTCCTTCTTGTTGGAAGTCCACTTCCGAAGCGGGAGACCCTCAGATTGAAGAGCTGCTTGGAGCTCTTAGATGGCGAGACATCATCAACATACATGTAGTTCCGAAGGATTTCGCTCGCCCGAGGATACATCGATTGCACATCGTTGACACCAAACGTGACAATTTGTAGTTCATAGCGTGGAGTCACCCGAATCATATAGCCTTATTCCTCGTACTCCTAAATTATGGCATCGTACTGCGTTTTTAAGAGGGAATCCTTCAGGAGGCGCGCTTCATTTCGCAGGAATTGAGCTAGCGCGATCGGTCTTGAATGATCCAAGTCGGCACTATTGGGTCTTTTGAACGGCAAAGACACAACGAATCGGCCGTACTTCATTCTTCGCGTAGACTCCTGGAAATTTCGCTCGCAGAACACGTCATCCTCCTTTTCCGGCTTTGCGGGAAAGTCTTTCACCCCCCCCAAAACTTGGTGAGTTTCCCCGGAGTTACAGAGGGAGACTGTCAGACTTCGGCGCAGTATTGGATGGCTCCGTGGACATACTCTGTGTACGACTTCACCGACAAAGTCCGACTTTGCGTACCCTTTGTTTTGGAAAACAGAAAATAAGAAGCGGAGTGTATGAGTACGAGAGAATTTTCTCATGATGAAGGTGTATGCGGAACAATATACGAACGCACGAATACGGATCGAAATGTATACTTAGGCAAAGCGGATAGACTACAAAAATTTAGATGGATCGATGGAAGTAGGTACAAAAAATTAAAAATTGATACAATATATATATATATGATGTAAATAAATATATGGAAGAAGAATATAGAATTTTATAAATATGGACGGATACATATATATATAAACATATATATGGGCCAAATTATGGCTGGAAAAAATTATAAATATATATATATTTATTCGCAAATATGGACGGTAATATATATAAATAAATATATGTATATAGGCAAAATAATGATTGGAAAAGATTTATAAATATAGACGGATATATATATATACTCCAAAACAGCTGCCGGCCAATGTTTATATATTTTCTTTGATTAATTATTTTATAATATTATGTGCGGAAAACAAAAAAAACTTTTCCACACATCGCGAGTGTTTTGTGCGAAAGGAAAACCAAAAACAAATGAGTGACAAAAAATGAAAAACCGATCAGTTCATATGGACAAATGTTTTTATATGTGTACATGCGTATGTACACATGTATGTATATATGTATGGTTAAAAAAGCGTAAGTAATTTGTTGTTTGGGGAACTCGATAGGATTATAGGAAATTCAATTAATATGTTGGGTTTGTTTTTATAAATGCGCGGCATCGAAATTGATAATGTGTATGTACATATGTATGTACATACATGTGTACATACGCATGTACACATATAAAAACACTTGTCCATATGAACTGATCGGTTTTTCATTTTTTGTCACTCATTTGTTTTTGGTTTTCCTTTCGCACAAAACACTCGCGATGTGTGGAAAAGTTTTTTCTGTTTTCCGCACATAATATTATAAAACAATTCGCAGGAATTGTTGTATGTATTTATGTCCATAGGTATATGGATACGCGCGTAGGGAAATTAATTGGATAATTGGACCACTTAAATTGTTTTAACACAAAAGAATCTAAATATGTACATTAATTAAATACATTAAATACATTAACACATTAATACATTAACCATTTAAATTATTTTAACACAAAAGAATCTAAATACATTAATTAAATACATTAAATACATTAACACAAAAATACACTAACACATTAATTTTATGGTATGTGGATACGCGCGTGGGGAAATTAATTCGATAATTGGACCATTGAAATTGTTTTAACACACAAGAATCTAAATATCGCGGTGAACACATTAATTTTTCATTAATTTATTTTTTTTTTTGTATAACATTTTAATAGTTTTAAACTTTTACGCGGACTTGGCAAAGAGTTAACGAGTCCACGAGGAGTTGCAACGACTGATCTTGTCTGCCAAGAGAAACCCGCTTGACCAAGATACGTTGCCTCTTGGACGGGGAAAGGGAGTGGGGAGAGAGACGTGAAGGGAAACGTTAGTGGGATTATGGGTGAAGAGAAACTGCAACGACTGATCTTGTCTGCCAAGCGAAGCCCGCTTAGCCAAGACCCGTTGCCTCTTCACCCAGAGTGACTGAGCCTTGAGATCAGCGACTGACTTCGTCTGCAGGAGAATAACTCATCCTGTCGAAGTCCGCTGATCCTTCGGCTCCACTCAAAAATGTTATGCGACAAAGAAGAAGGGGAAGGGAAAGGGTAGACATAGCTTTGGTAACGGAAAGAAAAATGCAAAGTGAGTTAACGGCACATCAGATTTTTATTTATCCAAAACTGAGTTTATATTTATAATTAACTAGTTTCTAAACATTGGTTATCCATTTGGGTCCCTACCGCACTCAAGTTAATAAGGGGATCTTAGGTAATGGGCTCACCTGATAATCTTTGTTCCACTCACTGATGTCTTTGTTGCTGCGGTTGCTATTTATTCTCCTTGAACTTTTCACTTTGATAGTCACTTGAAAAGTCATTTCTCTCTAATTCTATCTCTTTGTTCAAACCTACCCTTGCTCTGCCCTCTCTCTCCTAACAGTGAAAACATACGATGCGTCTTGCGCTTTGGCACGTATCACGATCTCTGTCCCTCTCTTTCACTTTCGATTTCCTTACTCTTTCTTTGGTGTCGGCATGCAGCGTAGCGTCCGCGACGCGTCGACGCTGCAGCCACACCAAGACGGTAGCTAGAAAGAGAAAGACGTTGACCGTAAGCATTGGCTGTCCGACTTGACTTAAAGAGTAATGTGATTCGTCACAGGATACATATACATATGTATGCGTATGGAGAAAAAAAATTGGAATTGGAAAATTGAAAAAAGCGAGTTTGAATGGAATGGAAAAACGCTGGACAAACACACAAAGGATCCGGAAATACCATATAACCTGTGGGACAGGTTATGTATGTACATACAAGTATATAAATGTGTGTAGGTCGCTATGGAAGAGCGGGAAACCTCACACTTTTATTAGAATGTAAGCGATATAATGTAAATGAGATTTCCAATAAGAAATGTTGTACTTATCAACCATTCCGCCGATGCAAGCTGGAGGAGCCGATGGATATCCGGCTCGAAGGACCAATGTTCGTAGAGAGACGGAAGGATCCAATTTATATCAAAATGGAAAAATGGTGGTATTCGGAGAAAAATTTCGTACTAGACTAATAATGGCGATTCCCATTAGCAATCAAGTCACGCTTCTGGGTGTGACCGTATCCGCCGAGGATCAAAAAACCAAAAAACAAACTCACTTCTCTTCGCCGCTCACTGCTGTTCACCCGGTCACCCGGATGACCATCCTCTGCTCGTAAAATGATATTCCGATGCAATGCAGGATCGGACATCGAATCTACGATGGCAGCACAAGCTTGGTCGACACCGACCTTGGTCACTGCCAGCCCCAAGGACCGTTCGAGCCGTTCCCCAACCGGATGACTGCCGTTGGCATGACTGTCGTCGTCCTGGCTTGAAACAGTGAGTATAGTGTGAGCACAGGATCGTTATTTTGCGAAGCGGAGCGGTCGGAGGGTGACCGTGACCGTGGAAAGACGTTGCGGAAAGACGATTTGAAGGACTGAAACGAAAAGAAATTACGGAAGGTAAAGCGGATTAGTCAATTCAGGGAAAACGAATAACACGAACGGAGATGAGGACATTCAGAAGGAACCTAGAAGATCAGGGGACCATTATGACTCTTTAAGCTCAGGAGCGCTGCTGTCTTGCAGCAGAATAAGTTTCGTAACGGGTCTTCGAATAGACCCCCGCGCTGTTTTGACATCAGTTACTCGGACGAGGCCATAAGCCCCGGGAGGAGTACGCTCAATTCGTCCTAAGCGCCTATTCCGTTTTTTGAGCTCCTTAAGGTATTTGTTCTTCAAACGATTGCCTTAAGTCGCTGCCATCGGTTGATTAAGGACAAAGGTTCGACTAGGACCTCAGGCTCAGCAATGGATAAAAGAGGTCCTCCAATAAGAAAATGTCCCTTGCTCAATGCCAGCAGATCCTCTGAGTGCTCGCTCATGGGAGAAATTGGACGAGAATTCAGGCGCGAGCAGGCGCGTAAAGTGGGTACTATAGGGGAGGAGAACCGGGTGACGCTCGTCGTAACAGAGGGATTCAACGGCTAGGAGTCGTCTACAGCGGAGTATCTCAAGTTGGTTGCGAAATGGGTTCAAATTGAGTAAAGTGCTAGTGGTGGAAGGGATCGCCCTTCACCAACGGCCCGTATCTCAGCGGCGTATTGTCAACGCTGTGAGATTCGAATCAAGGCCCGCTCAGCGGATAGCAATTCGTTATTGCTGAAGTGTACCGTGGAAAGAATCGTAGTCCTTTTGGCAGCGAAGCGTAGGAGATATGCGGTGACACGCAGAGCCTTACCATAGTTCAAGAACCACTCGCTGACATCGTCGAGTAGAGTAGTCGAACCAGTGTGGCACTGGACCTGCTGCACCAGTTGAGTGTCCGGAAGTTTACTACTGAAAGTTAACCAGCCCTGGGGATCCCGCCGAATCCAGTCCATCCAATGCCACCAGAGGCTACTGGCCGATAACTCGGCCGCGGAGACCTCAAGGCTTGCCAGATCTGCGGGGTTATCCTCAGAACGCACATATGACCAGCGCTTGGCACTGGTGCTTTTGGAGATGCTAGATACACGGATGGCCACAAATGCGGACCAACTCCATGGGGGCTTATTAAGCCAAGCCAACACAATGGAAGAGTCTGTACAAAACTGGGAAGTTGAAGGTTGGATTGGAAGGTCGGGGGCGATCGACGCACAGAGATCGGCTAACAAAACAGCTCCGCACAACTCCAGCCGAGGTAGCGAGACTGTTTTGACCGGGGCCACGTGGGTCTTAGCCTTTTAAAGATGAACGCTTACTTGATCGCGATACGTACGCCTTCGGGGGTGCTTCGCAGAAGCCATGAATTCCCTCTGGAGAGTATTGCTGGTGTTTAGCCAACGGGGAATGCGGCCTGGATAATCCTGCAGGAATTCGTGCCATTGATGCAGAAGGAGTAGCGTCAGAACGCCATTCCAGCCAAGTTCGGTTAACCAGACTTGCTGCATGAAGTTCTTCGTTTGAATAACATATGGGGCTGACCAGCCGGCGGGGTCGAAGAGCTTTGCGATATAGGTCAGAACTTGCCTCTTGGAGATCGACTCCTTTAATGGGGGTCCGCTACGGTGAAGAAGAAGACGTCCTCGGCAGCTTGCATGCGAATTCCCAAGATTTTCGCAGTGCTCGCGACTTCCAACTCGAGAAAGTCTTTTCGCAGCAGTATAAGTTTCGTAACGTGTCGAATAGACCCCCGCGCTGTTTTGACATCAGTTACTCAGACGAGGCCATCAGCCCCGGGAGTAGTACGCTCAATTGGTCCTAAGCGCCTATTCCGTTTGTTGAGCTTCTTAAGGTATTTGTTCTTGAAACGATTGCCTTCAGTCGCTGCCATCGTCTTAACAGAGGGATTCAGCGACTCGGAGTCGTTCACAGCGGAGATCCCATGTTGGTCGAGAAGTGGGTTCAAATTGAGTAAAGTTCTGGATGGTGGGAGTGATCGCCCTTCACCAAGGGGCCCGTATCTCCGCGGCGTATTGTCAATGTTGTGAGATTCGAATCAAGGCCCGCTCAGCGGATAGCAATTCGTCATTGCTGAGGTGCACCGTGGAAAGAATCGAAGTCCTTTTTGCAGCGAAGCGTGGGATATATGCGGTGACACGCAGAGCCTTACCATAGTTCAAGAACCACTCGCTGACATCGTCGAGTAGAGTGGTCGAGACCGTGTGGCACTGGACTCGCTGCTCCAGCTGAATGTTCGGAAGTTTACTACTGAGAGTTGGCCAGCACTCGGGATCCCGCCGAACCCAGTCCGGCCAATGCCACCATAGGCTACTGGCCGATAACTTGATCGTGGAGACCTCACGGCTAGCCAGATCTGCGGGGTTATCCTCAGAACGCACATGTGACAAAATGCCTGATACACGGATAGCCACAAAGGCGGACCAACTCCATGGGGGCCTATTTAGCCAAGCCAACACAATGGTAGAGACTGTCCAGAACTGGAAAGTTGAAGGTTGGATTGGAAGGTCGGGGGCGATCGACGCCCAGAGATCGGCGAACAAAACAGCTCCGCACAACTCCAGCCGAGGCAGCGAGACTGTTTTGACCGGGGCCACGTGGGTCTTAGCCGTTTAAAGATGAACGCTTACCTGATCGCGATAACTGACCCCCGCATATAGGGCTGCTCCGTACGCTTATGGGGGTGCTTCGCAGAAGCCATGAAGTTCCCTCTGGAGAGTATTGCTGGTGTTTAGCCAACGGGGATTGCGGCCTGGATAATCCTGCAGGAATTCTTGCCATTGATGTAGAAGGCGTGGCGTCAGACCGCGATCCCATCCAAGTTCTGTTAACCAGACTTGCTGCATGAAGTTCTTCGTTCGAATAACAAATGGGACTAACCAGCTGGCGGGGTCGCAAGATATGGGTCAGAACTTGCCTCTTGGAGATCGACTCCTTCAATGGGGGTCCGCTACGGTGAAGAAGACGACGTCCTCGGCAGCTTGCCAGCGAATTCCCAAGATTTTCGCAGTGCTCGCGTCTTCCAACTCGAGAAAGTCCTCTCGCAGTAGATGCTCTCTTGGGATAGCCGGAAGTACTTCCTTCTTGTTGGAAGTCCACTTCCGAAGCGGGAGACCCGCAGATTGAAGAGCTGCTTGGAGCTCTTAGATGGCGAGACATCATCAACATACATGTAGTTCAGAAGGATTTCGCTCGCCCGAGGATACATCGATTGCACATCGTTGACACAAAACGTGACAATTTGTAGCTCATAGCGTGGAGTCACCCGAATCATATGGCCTAATTCCTCGTACTCCTGCTGGTGAGTTTCCCCGGAGTTACAGAGGGAGACTGTCAGACTTCGGCGCAGTATTGGATGGCTCCGTGGACATACTCTGTGTACGACTTCACCGACAAAGTCCGACTTTGCGTACCCTTTGTTTTGGAAAACAGAAAATGAGAAGCGGACTGTATGAGTACGAGGGAATTTTCTCATGATGAAGGTGTATGCGGAACAATATACGAACGCACGAATACGGATCGAAATGTATACTTAGGCAAAGCGGATAGACTACAAAAATTTAGATGGATTTATAAGTATCGACGGAAGTAGGTACAAAAAATTAAAAATTGATACAATATATATATATATGATGTAAATAAATATATGGAAGAAGAATATAGAATTTTATAAGTATGGACGGATACATATATATATATATGGGCCAAATTATGGCTGGAAAAAATTATAAATATATATATATTTATTCGCAAATATGGACGGTAATATATATAAATAAATATATGTATATAGGCAAAATAATGATTGGAAAAGATTTATAAATATGGACGGATATATATATATACTCCAAAACAGCTGCCGGCCAATGTTTATATATTTTCTTTGATTAATTGTTTTATAATATTATGTGAGGAAAACAAAAAAAAAATTTTCCACACACCGCGAGTGTTTTGTGCGAAAGAAAAACCAAAACCAAATGAGTGACAAAAAATGGAAAACCGATCAGTGCATATGGACAAGTGTTTTTATATGTGTACATGCGTATGTACACACGTATTTTTGTATATATGTATGGTTAAAAAAGCGTAAGTAATTTGTTGTTTGGGGAACTCGATCGGATTATAGGAAATTCAATTAATATGTTGGGTTTTTTTTTTATAAGTGCGCGGCATACGTACATCAATATATGACTATGTATGTATGTATGTCCATAGGTATATGGATACGCGCGTGGGGAAATTAATTGGATAATTGGACCATTTAAATTGTTTTAACACAAAAGAATCTAAATACATTAATTAAATACATTAAATACATTAACACATTAATACATTAACCATTTAAGTTATTTTAACACACAAGAATCTAAATACATTAATTAAATACATTAAATACATTAACACATAAATACACTAACACATTAATTTTATGGTATGGGGATACGCGCGTGGGGAAATTAATTGGATAATTGGACCATTTAAATTGTTTTAACACACAAGAATCTAAATATCGCGGTGAACACATTAATTCTTCATTAATTTATTTATTTTTTTTTTTGTATAACATTTTAATAATTTTAAACTTTTACGCGGACTTGGCAAAGAGTTAACGAGTCCACGAGGAGTTGCAACGACTGATCTTGTCTGCCAAGAGAAACCCGCTTGACCTAGATCCGTTGCCTCTTGGACAGGGAAAGGGAGTGGGGAGAGAGACGTGAAGGGAAACGTTAGTGGGATTATGGGTGAAGAGAAACTGCAACGACTGATCTTGTCTGCCAAGCGAAGCCCGCTTAGCCAAGACCTGTTGCCTCTTCACCCAGAGTGACTGAGCCTTGAGATCAGCGACTGACTTCGTCTGCAGGAGAATAACTCATCCTGCCGAAGTCCGCTGATCCTTCGGCTCCACTCAAAAATGTTATGCGACAAAGGAGAAGGGGAAGGGAAAGGGTAGACATAGCTTTGAAAACGGAAAGAAAAATGCAAAGTGAGTTTTTATTCTCCTTGAACTTTTCACTCTGATAGTCACTTGCAAAGTGATTTCTCTCTAATTCTATCTCTTTGTTCAAACCTACCCTTGCTCTGCCCTCTCTCTCCTAACAGTGAAAACATACGATGCGTCTTGCGCTTTGGCACGCATCACGATCTCCGTCCCTCTCTTTCACTTTCGATTTCCTTACTTTTTCTTTGGTGTCGGCATGGAGCTTAGCGTCCGCGACGCGTCGACGCTGCAGCCACACCAAGACGGTAGCTAGAAAGAGAAAGACGTTGACCGTAAGCATTGGCTGTCCGACTTGCCTTAAAGAGTAATGTGATTCGTCACAGGATACATATACATATATATGTGTGTGGAGAAAAAAAGTTGGAATTGTAAAATTGAAAAAAGCGAGGACCAAAAAACCTTCCTCACTCTTCACTTCTCTTCGCCGCTCACTGCTGTTCACCCGGTGACGGCGATGGTGACGGCAACGTCCTAGAGCGCCTAGATGCCACAGGAGCCGGAGACGACTCATACGAACTTCCCGGATGGGAGTGCGGATGATCATCCTCTGCTCGTAAAATGATATTCCGATGCAATGCAGGATCGGACATCAAATCTACGATGGCAGCACAAGCGTGGTCGACACCGACCTTGGTCACTGCCAGCCCCAGGGACCGTTCGAGCCGTTCCCCAACCGGATGACTGCCGTTGGCATGACTGTCGTCGTCCTGGCTTGAAACAGTGACAATAGTGTGAGTACAGGATCGTTATTTTGCGAAGCGGAGCGGTCGGAGGGTGACCTTGACCGTGGAAAGACGTTGTGGAAAGACGATTTGAAGGACTGAAACGAAAAGAAATTACGGAAGGTAAAGCGGATTAGTCAATTCAGCGAAAACGAATAACACGAACGGAGATGAGGACATTCAGAAGGAACCTAGAAGATCAGGGGACCATTATGACTCTTTAGGCTCAGGAGCGCTGCTGTCTTGCAGCAGAATAAGTTTCGTAACGTGTCGAATAGACCCCCGCGCTGTTTTGACATCAGTTACTCAGACGAGGCCATCAGCCCCGGGAGTAGTACGCTCAATTGGTCCTAAGCGCCTATTCCGTTTGTTGAGCTTCTTAAGGTATTTGTTCTTCAAACGATTGCCTTCAGTCGCTGCCATCGTCTTAACAGAGGGATTCAGCGACTCGGAGTCGTTCACAGCGGAGATCCCATGTTGGTCGAGAAGTGGGTTCAAATTGAGTAAAGTTCTGGATGGTGGGAGTGATCGCCCTTCACCAAGGGGCCCGTATCTCCGCGGCGTATTGTCAATGTTGTGAGATTCGAATCAAGGCCCGCTCAGCGGATAGCAATTCGTCATTGCTGAGGTGCACCGTGGAAAGAATCGAAGTCCTTTTTGCAGCGAAGCGTGGGATATATGCGGTGACACGCAGAGCCTTACCATAGTTCAAGAACCACTCGCTGACATCGTCGAGTAGAGTGGTCGAGACCGTGTGGCACTGGACTCGCTGCTCCAGCTGAATGTTCGGAAGTTTACTACTGAGAGTTGGCCAGCACTCGGGATCCCGCCGAACCCAGTCCGGCCAATGCCACCATAGGCTACTGGCCGATAACTTGATCGTGGAGACCTCACGGCTAGCCAGATCTGCGGGGTTATCCTCAGAACGCACATGTGACAAAATGCCTGATACACGGATAGCCACAAAGGAGGACCAACTCCATGGGGGCCTATTAAGCCAAGCCAACACAATGGTAGAGACTGTCCAGAACTGGAAAGTTGAAGGTTGGATTGGAAGGTCGGGGGCGATCGACGCCCAGAGATCGGCGAACAAAACAGCTCCGCACAACTCCAGCCGAGGCAGCGAGACTGTTTTGACCGGGGCCACGTGGGTCTTAGCCGTTTAAAGATGAACGCTTACCTGATCGCGATAACTGACCCCCGCATATAGGGCTGCTCCGTACGCTTATGGGGGTGCTTCGCAGAAGCCATGAAGTTCCCTCTGGAGAGTATTGCTGGTGTTTAGCCAACGGGGATTGCGGCCTGGATAATCCTGCAGGAATTCTTGCCATTGATGTAGAAGGCGTGGCGTCAGACCGCGATCCCATCCAAGTTCTGTTAACCAGACTTGCTGCATGAAGTTCTTCGTTCGAATAACAAATGGGACTAACCAGCTGGCGGGGTCGCAAGATATGGGTCAGAACTTGCCTCTTGGAGATCGACTCCTTCAATGGGGGTCCGCTACGGTGAAGAAGACGACGTCCTCGGCAGCTTGCCAGCGAATTCCCAAGATTTTCGCAGTGCTCGCGTCTTCCAACTCGAGAAAGTCCTCTCGCAGTAGATGCTCTCTTGGGATAGCCGGAAGTACTTCCTTCTTGTTGGAAGTCCACTTCCGAAGCGGGAGACCCGCAGATTGAAGAGCTGCTTGGAGCTCTTAGATGGCGAGACATCATCAACATACATGTAGTTCAGAAGGATTTCGCTCGCCCGAGGATACATCGATTGCACATCGTTGACACATAACGTGACAATTTGTAGCTCATAGCGTGGAGTCACCCGAATCATATGGCCTAATTCCTCGTACTCCTGCTGGTGAGTTTCCCCGGAGTTACAGAGGGAGACTGTCAGACTTCGGCGCAGTATTGGATGGCTCCGTGGACATACTCTGTGTACGACTTCACCGACAAAGTCCGACTTTGCGTACCCTTTGTTTTGGAAAACAGAAAATGAGAAGCGGACTGTATGAGTACGAGGGAATTTTCTCATGATGAAGGTGTATGCGGAACAATATACGAACGCACAAATACTGATCGAAATGTATACTTAGGCAAAGCGGATAGACTACAAAAATTTAGATGGATTTATAAGTATCGACGGAAGTAGGTACAAAAAATTAAAAATTGATACAATATATATATATATGATGTAAATAAATATATGGAAGAAGAATATAGAATTTTATAAGTATGGACGGATACATATATATATATATGGGCCAAATTATGGCTGGAAAAAATTATAAATATATATATATTTATTCGCAAATATGGACGGTAATATATATAAATAAATATATGTATATAGGCAAAATAATGATTGGAAAAGATTTATAAATATGGACGGATATATATATATACTCCAAAACAGCTGCCGGCCAATGTTTATATATTTTCTTTGATTAATTGTTTTATAATATTATGTGAGGAAAACAAAAAAAAAATTTTCCACACACCGCGAGTGTTTTGTGCGAAAGAAAAACCAAAAACAAATGAGTGACAAAAAATGGAAAACCGATCAGTGCATATGGACAAGTGTTTTTATATGTGTACATGCGTATGTACACACGTATTTTTGTATATATGTATGGTTAAAAAAGCGTAAGTAATTTGTTGTTTGGGGAACTCGATCGGATTATAGGAAATTCAATTAATATGTTGGGTTTTTTTTTTATAAGTGCGCGGCATACGTACATCAATATATGACTATGTATGTATGTATGTCCATAGGTATATGGATACGCGCGTGGGGAAATTAATTGGATAATTGGACCATTTAAATTGTTTTAACACAAAAGAATCTAAATACATTAATTAAATACATTAAATACATTAACACATTAATACATTAACCATTTAAGTTATTTTAACACACAAGAATCTAAATACATTAATTAAATACATTAAATACATTAACACATAAATACACTAACACATTAATTTTATGGTATGGGGATACGCGCGTGGGGAAATTAATTGGATAATTGGACCATTTAAATTGTTTTAACACACAAGAATCTAAATATCGCGGTGAACACATTAATTTTTCATTAATTTATTTATTTTTTTTTTTGTATAACATTTTAATAATTTTAAACTTTTACGCGGACTTGGCAAAGAGTTAACGAGTCCACGAGGAGTTGCAACGACTGATCTTGTCTGCCAAGAGAAACCCGCTTGACCTAGATCCGTTGCCTCTTGGACAGGGAAAGGGAGTGGGGAGAGAGACGTGAAGGGAAACGTTAGTGGGATTATGGGTGAAGAGAAACTGCAACGACTGATCTTGTCTGCCAAGCCAAGACCCGTTGCCTCTTCACCCAGAGTGACTGAGCCTTGAGATCAGCGACTGACTTCGTCTGCAGGAGAATAACTCATCCTGCCGAAGTCCGCTGATCCTTCGGCTCCACTCAAAAATGTTATGCGACAAAGGAGAAGGGGAAGGGAAAGGGTAGACATAGCTTTGAAAACGGAAAGAAAAATGCAAAGTGAGTTTTTATTCTCCTTGAACTTTTCACTCTGATAGTCACTTGCAAAGTGATTTCTCTCTAATTCTATCTCTTTGTTCAAACCTACCCTTGCTCTGCCCTCTCTCTCCTAACAGTGAAAACATACGATGCGTCTTGCGCTTTGGCACGCATCACGATCTCCGTCCCTCTCTTTCACTTTCGATTTCCTTACTTTTTCTTTGGTGTCGGCATGGAGCTTAGCGTCCGCGACGCGTCGACGCTGCAGCCACACCAAGACGGTAGCTAGAAAGAGAAAGACGTTGACCGTAAGCATTGGCTGTCCGACTTGCCTTAAAGAGTAATGTGATTCGTCACAGGATACATATACATATTTATGTGTGTGGAGAAAAAAAATTGGAATTGGAAAATTGAAAAAAGCGAGTTTGAATGGAATGGAAAAACGCTGGATAAACACACAAAGGATCCGGAAATACAAGTTTATAAAAGTGTGTAGGTCGCTATAGAAAAGCGGGAAACCTCACACTTTTATTAGTATGTAAGGGATATAATGTAAATGAGATTTCGAATAAGAAATGTTGTACTTATCAAGCATTCCGTCGATGCAAGCTGGAGGAGCGGACGGATATCCGGCTCGAAGAACCAATGTTCGTAGAGGGGCGGAAGGATCCAAATAAAATACCAACAACTTGGCTGGTGCCAATTTCTTCAGGTATGGATGAGTTGATGGGGGATGGAAATTAAAACGCGCGGTAACCATCGTTTAATTCTATGATTCTATTTGCAGAAAATTTTCACACACGAAACTTCGATTTAAAGGCAAACTGGTTTATATCAAAATGGAAAAGTGTTTGTATTCGGAGAAAAATTTCGTACTAGACTAATAATGGCGATTCCCATTAGCAATCAAGTCACGCTTCTGGGTGTGACCATAAGGTTACCAGGCGGATACCCGCCGAGGATCAAAAAACCTTCCTCACTTCTCTTCGCCGCTAACTGCTGTTCACCCGGTCGCGTGAACATACCACCCCCCTTGCAACATGTTGCAATCGTCACCCGGGACATATATAGGATGGGGACGGAAACGTCCTAGAGGGCCTAGATTCCACAGGAGCCGGAGACGACTCATACGAACTTCCCGGATGGGAGTGCGGATGATCATCCTCTGCTCGTAAAATGATATTCCGATGCAATGCAGGATCGGACATCGAATCTACGATGGCAGCACAAGCTTGGTCGACACCGACCTTGGTCACTGCCAGCCCCAGGGACCGTTCGGGCCGTTCCCCAACCGGATGACTGCCGTTGGCATGACTGTCGTCGTCCTGGCCAGAAACAGTGAGTATAGTGTGAGTACAGGATCGTTATTTTGCGAAGCGGAGCGGTCGGAGGGTGACCTTGACCGTGGAAAGACGTTGTGGAAAGACGATTTGAAGGAAAGCTGCTCCATTTGATTGTCCGGATGTTTACTACTGAGAGTTGGCCAGCACTCGGAATCCCGCCGAACCCAGTCAGGCCAATGCCACCAGAGGCGACTGGCCGATAACTCGGCCGCGGAGACCTCTTGCGAGATCTGCGGGGTTATCCTCAGAACGCACATGTGACCAGCGCTTGGCACTGGTGCTTTTGGAGATGCTAGATACACGGATGGCCACAAAGGCGGACCAACTCCATTGGGGCCTATTAAGCCAAGCCAACACAATGGTAGAGACTGTCCAGAACTGGGAGATTGAAGGTTCGATTGGAAGGTCGGGGGCGATAGGTCGGCTAACAAAACAGCTCCGCACAACTCCAGCCGAGGCAGCTAGACTGTTTTTTAAAGACGGGTCTTAGCCGTTTAAGATGAACGCTTACCTGATCGCGATAACTGACCCCCGCGTGTAGGGCTGCTCCGTACGCCTTCGGGGGTGCTTCGCAGAAGCCATGAAGTTCCCTCTGGAGAGTATTGCTGGTGTTTAGCCATCAGGGAACGCAGCCTGGATAATCCTGCAGGAATTCGTGCCATTGATGCAGAAGGAGTGGCGTCATAACGCCATTCCAGCCAAGTTCGGCTAACCAGACTTGCTGCATGAAGTTCTTCGTTCGAATAACATATGGGGCTGACCAGCCGGCGGGGTCGAAGAGCTTTGCGATATAGGTCAGAACTTGCCTCTTGGAGATCGACTCCTTCAATGGGGGTCCGCTACGGTGAAGAAGAAGACGTCCTCGGCAGCTTGCCAGCGAATTCCCAAGATTTTCGCAGTGCTCGCGACTTCCAACTCGAGAAAGTCTTCTCGCAGTAGGTGCTCTCTTGTGATAGCCTGAAGTACTTCCTTCTTGTTGGAAGTCCACTTCCGAAGCGGGAGCACGCAGATTGAAGAGCTGCTTGCAGCTCTTTGATGGTGAGACATCATCAACATACATGTAGTTCCGAAGGATTTCGCTCGCCCGAGGATACATCGATTGCACATCGTTGACACCAAACGTGACAATTTGTAGCTCATAGCGTGGAGTCACCCGAATCATATAGCCTTATTCCTCGTACTCCTAAATTATGGCATCGTACTGCGTTTTTAGGAGGGAATCCTTCAGGAGGCGCGCTTCATTTCGCAGGAATTGAGCTAGCGCGATCGGTCTTGAATGATCCAAGTCGGCACTATTGGGTCTTTTGAACGGCAAAGACACAACGTATCGGCCGTACTTCATTCTTCGCGTAGACTCCTGGAAATTTCGCTCGCAGAACACGTCATTCTCGTTTTCGGCTTTGCGGGAAGGACTTGCACCTCCCAAAATTTGGTGAATTTCCCCGGAGTTACAGAGGGAGACTGTCAGACTTCGGCGCAGTATTGGATGGCTCCGTGGACATACTCTGTGTACGACTTCACCGACAAAGTCCGACTTTGCGTACCCTTTGTTTTGAAAAAACATGATGAAGGTGTATGCGGAACAATATACGAACGCACGAATACGGATCGAAATGTATACTTAGGCAAAGCGGATGGATTTAGATGGATTTATAAGTATCGATGGATGTAGGTACAAAAAATTAAAAATTGATACAATAAATATTTATGATGTAAATAAATATATGGAAGAAGAATATAGAATTTTATAAGTATGGACGGATACATATATATATATGGGCCAAATTATGGCTGGAAAAAATTATAAATGTATATATATTTATTCGCAAATATGGAATATATTTATATATATATTTATTCCAAAATAATGATTGGAAAAGATTTATAAATATGGACGGATATATATATATACTCCAAAACAGCTGCCGGCCAATGTTTATATATTTTCTTTGAATAATTGTTTTATAATTCAAACCTTGTAGTTTAGCCGGCTCGAGGTCAATCTTCCAAAAGAAGATTATTTCAAAGGCAACACAAAAAGGTGAGCAGGTTGTCTGTATAGCTATTTCAAGAACTACCAAGTTCTATCATCAGCAGACTTTGCTAAAGAACTCCGGAATTGCAATAGAACTGGTTGGGAATTGTAACAACCAAATGAAGCGAAAAAAGTTGGTAAAGCCTACAAAACCGAAGACCACCCTTTTGTGCATACCCTTAGGCGCTATGAAAAATTAGTGTAAGAGCTTCGCCTTACCAAACTAATATCACGACCTGTTATTTCATATACGGTATATTGTACCACATAGAAAAAGGTTTTTTTTGGAATAAAAATTCCAAAGTAACGGCGTGCCTTCCGTTGGTGTTATCTGGTTAGATTACGACCTATTGAAATTTAAATCAAACCTTGCAGTTTATCCGGCTCGAGGTCAATCTTCCAAAAGAAGATTATTTCAAAGGCAACACAAAAAGGTGAGCAGCTTGTCTGTATAGCTATTTCAAGAACTACCAAGTTCTATCATCAGCAGACTTTGCTAAAGAACTCCGGAATTGCAATAGCCATACCATGTCTTCAACGCTAGAACTGGTTGGGAATTGTAACAACCAAATGAAGCGAAAAAAGTTGGTAAAGCCTACAAAACCGAAGACCACCTTTTTGTGCATACCATTAGGCGCTATGAAAAATTAGTGTAAGAGCTTCGCCTTACCAAACTAATATCACGACCTGTTATTTCATATACGGTATATTGTACCACATAGAAAAAGGGGTTTTTTGGAATAAAAATTCCAAAGTATTGGCGTGCCTTCCGTTGGTGGTATCTGGTTAGATTCCGACCTATTGAAATTTAAATCAAACCTTGCAGTTTAGCCGGCTCGAGGTCAATCTTCCAAAAGAAGATTATTTCAAAGGCAACACAAAAAGGTGAGCAGGTTGTCTGTATAGCTATTTCAAGAACTACCAAGTTCTATCATCAGCAGACTTTGCTAAAGAACTCCGGAATTGCAATAGCCATACCATGTCTTCAACGCTAGAATTGGTTGGGAATTGTAACAACCAAATGAAGCGAAAAAAGTTGGTAAAGCCTACAAAACCGAAGACCACCTTTTTGTGCATACCCTTAGGCGCTATGAAAAATTAGTGTAAGAGCTTCGCCTTACCAAACTAATATCACGACCTGTTATTTCATATACGGTATATTGTACCACATAGAAAAAGGGTTTTTTTGGAATAAAAATTCCAAAGTATTGGCGTGCCTTCCGTTGGTGTTATCTGGTTAGATTACGACCTATTGAAATTTAAATCAAACCTTGCAGTTTAGCCGGCTCGAGGTCAATCTTCCAAAAGAAGATTATTTCAAAGGCAACACAAAAAGGTGAGCAGGTTGTCTGTATAGCTATTTCAAGAACTACCAAGTTCTATCATCAGCAGACTTTGCTAAAGAACTCCGGAATTGCAATAGCCATACCATGTCTTCAACGCTAGAACTGGTTGGAAATTGTAACAACCAAATGAAGCGAAAAAAGTTGGTAAAGCCTTGTATTATAATATTATGTGCGGAAATCAAAAAAAAACTTTTCCACACACCGCGAGTGTTTTGTGCGAAAGGAAAACCAAAAACAAATGAGTGACAAAATATGAAAAACCGATCAGTGCATATGGATGCAGTGCATATGTATGTATGTATGTCCATAGGTATATGGATATGCGAGTGGGGAAGTTAATTGGATAATTGGACCATTTAAATTGTTTTAACACAAAAGAATCTAAATACATTAATTAAATACATTAATTACATCAACACATTGATACATTAACCATTTATATTGTTTTAACACACAAGAATCTAAATATATTAATTAAATACATTAAATACAATAACACATAAATACATTAACACATTAATTTTATGGTATGTGGATACGCGCGTGGGGAAATTAATTGGATAATTGGACCATTTAAATTGTTTTAACACACAAGAATCTAAATATCGCGGTGAACACATTAATTTTTCATTAATTTATTTTTTTGTATAACATTTTAGTAATTTTAAATTTTTACGCGGACTTGGCAAAGAGTTAACGAGTCCACGAGGAGTTGCAACGACTGATCTTGTCTGCCAAGAGAAACCCGCTTGACCAAGATCCGTTGCCTCTTGGACGGGGAAAGGGAGTGGGGAGAGAGACGTGAAGGAAAACGTTAGTGGGATTATGGGTGAAGAGAAACTGCAACGACTGATCTTGTCTGCCAAGCGAAGCCCGCTTAGCCAAGACCCGTTGCCTCTTCACCCAGAGTGACTGAGCCTTGAGATCAGCGACTGACTTCGTCTGCAGGAGAATAACTCATCCTGTCGAAGTCCGCTGATCCTTCGGCTCCACTCAAAAATGTTATGCGACAAAGAAGAAGGGGAAGGGAAAGGGTAGACATAGCTTTGGTAACGGAAAAAAAAATCCGAAGTGAGTTAACTGAGAAGAGCACATCAGATTTTGATTTATTCAAAACTGAGTTTTTATTTATAATTAACTAGTTTCTAAACATTGGTTATCCATTTGGGTCCCTACCGCACTCAAGTTAAAATCTTAGGAAATGGGCTCACCTGATAATCTTTGTTCCACTCACTGATGTCTTTGTTGCTGCAGTTGCTTTTTATTCTCCTTGAACTTTTCACTCTGATAGTCACTTGTAAAGTGATTTCTCTCTAATTTTATCTCTCTGTTCAAACCCACCCTTGCTCTGCCCTCCCTCTCCTAACAGTGAAAACATACGATGCGTCTTGCGCTTTGGCACGCATCACGATCTCCGTCCCTCTCTTTCACTTTCGATTTCCTTACTCTTTCTTTGGTATCGGCATGCAACGTAGCGTCCGCGACGCGTCGACGCTGCAGCCACACCAAGACGGTAGCTAGAAAGAGAAAGACGTTGACCGTAAGCATTGGCTGTCCGACTTGACTTAAAGAGTAATGTGATTCGTCACAGGATGCATATACATATGTATGTGTATGGAGAAAAAAAATTGGAATTGGAAAATTGAAAAAAGCGAGTTTGAATGAAATGGAAAAACGCTGGACAAACACACAAAGGATCCGGAAATACAAGTTTATAAAAGTGTGTAGGTCGCTATGGAAGAGCGGGAAACCTCACACTTTTATTAGTATGTAAGGGATATAATGTAAATGAGATTTCGAATAAGAAATGTTGTACTTATCAAGCATTCCGCCGATGCAAGCTAGAGGAGCGGATGGATATCCGGCTCGAAGGACCAATGTTCGTAGAGGGGCGGAAGGATCCAAATAAAATACCAACAACTTGGCTGGTGCCAATTTCTTCAGGTATGGGTGAGTTGATGGGGGTGAGTGTATGGAAATTAAAACGCGCTGTAACCTTCGTTTAATTCTATGCTTTTATTTGAAGAAAAATTCACACACGAAACTTCGATTTAAAGGAAAACTGGTATATATCAAAATGGAAAAATGTTGGTATTCGGAAAAAAATTTCGTCACGCTTCTGGGTGTGACCGTATCCGCCGAGGATCAAAAAACCTTCCCCACTCCTCACTTCTATTCGCCGCTCACTGCTGTTCACCCGGTCGCGTGAACATACCACCCCCCTTGCAACATGTTGCAATCGTCACCCGGGACATATATAGGATGGAAACGGCAACGTCCTAGAGCGCCTAGATGCCACAAGAGCCGGAGACGACTCATACGAACTTCCCGGATGGGAGTGCGGATGACCATCCTCTGCTCGTAAAATTCCGATATTCCGATGCAATGCAGGATCGGACATCGAATCTACGATGGCAGCACAAGCTTGGTCGACACCGACCTTGGTCACTGCCAGCCCCAGGGACCGTTCGGGCCGTTCCCCAACCGGATGACTGCCGTTGGCATGACTGTCGTCGTCCTGGCTTGAAACAGTGAGTATAGTGTGAGTACAGGATCGTTATTTTGCGAAGCGGAGCGGTCGGAGGGTGACCTTGACCGTGGAAAGACGTTGTGGAAAGACGATTTGAAGGACTGAAATGAAAAGAAATTATGGAAGGTAAAGCGGATTAGTCAATTCAGGGAAAACGAATAACACGAACGGAGATGAGGACATTCAGAAGGAACCTAGAAGATCAGGGGACCACTATGACTCTTTAGGCTCAGCGCTGCTGTCTTGCAGCAGAATAAGTTTCGTAACGGGTCTTCGAATAGACCCCCGCCCTGTTTTGACATCAGTTACTCGGACGAGGCCATCAGCCCCGGGAGGAGTACGCTCAATTGGTCCTTAAGGTATTTGTTCTTCAAACGATTGCCTTCAGTCGCTGCCATCGGTTGATTAAGGACATAGGTTCGACTAGGATCTCAGGCTCAGCAATGGATAAGAGAGGTCCTCCAATAAGGAAATGTCCCTTGCTTAATGCCAGCAGATCCTCTGGGTCCTCGCTCATGGGAGAAATTGGACGAGAATTCAGACACGCGTTCAATTCGACACAGTAGATTGGGAAGTTCCTCGGACGTGTACTTAATGTTAACTTTTGACCCCGGCCTCCCACAGTCTTTCCATATGGGGGGCGCTTGGCGGAATGAAGTGCCAGGATGAAATATGCTGGGGAAATTAATTCACGATACTCTGCTTTGTGGCGTCCAGAAAGTCTTTTTCAAGCATCTTCGAGGCCCGTACGATGGTTTTGCCATTATCGGAGTAAATGCGCTGTGGACATTGTCTCCGTGCTACAAACCGTGGAACAGCTCGGAAATAGCCTCGAAATGGATTACCTTCGTGCTGAAACACGCAATGACGCAGACATAACCTTTCGTAATAAGACTACCACGCCCGGTATGATTTTTGATCTCGAAGGGACCTGCGAAGTCAATGCCTGTGGGGGTGAAAGGTCTGGAATAAGTGTTGCGCTCTCGAGGGAGATCACCCATCATTTGGATCTGCTGTCGTCGACGATGAACGATGCAAACTTTACACCCCTTGATGTGGGACTTCACCAGATTCTTAGTCCGGGGAATGCAGAACTTGGTCCGCAGATACCGCACCATTAGCTGATTGCCGCCATGCAGCGTGATTCGATGGGCGAATTTGACGAGCAGGCGCGTAAAGTGGGTACTATAAGGGAGGAGAACCGGGTGACGCTCGTCTTAACAGAGGGATTCAGCGACTCGGAGTCGTTCACAGCGGAGAAACCCATGTTGGTCGAGAAGTGGGTTCAAATTGAGTAAAGTTCTGGATGGTGGGAGGGATCGCCCTTCACCAAGGGGCCCGTATCTCCGCGGCGTATTGTTAATGCTGTGAGATTCGAATCAAGGCCCGCTCAGCGGATAGCAATTCGTCATTGCTGAAGTGCACCGTGGAAAGAATCGAAGTCCTTTTTGGAGCGAAGCGTGGGATATATGCGGTGACTCGCAGAGCCTTACCATAGTTCAAGAACCACTCGCTGACGTCGTCGAGTAGAGTGGTCGAGACCATGTGGCACTGGACTCGCTGCTCCAGCTGAGTGTCCGGAAGTTTACTACTGAGAGTTGGCCAGCACTCGGGATCCCACCGAACCCAGTCCAGCCTATGCCACCATAGGCTACTGGCCGATAACTCGGCCGCGGAGACCTCACGGCTAGCCAGATCTGCGTGGTGATCCTCAGAACGCACATGTGACCAAATGGTAGATACACGGATAGCCACAAAGGCGGACCAACTCCATGGGGGCTTATTAAGCCAAGCCAACACAATGGTAGGGTCTGTCCAAAACTGGAAAGTTGAAGGTTGGATTGGAAGGTCGGGGGCGATCGACGCCCAGAGATCGGCGAACAAAACAGCTCCGCACAACTCTAGCCGAGGTAGCGAGACTGTTTTGATCGGGCCACGTGGGTCTTAGCCGTTTAAAGATGAACGCTAACCTGATCGCGATAACTGACCCCCGCATATAAGGCTGCTCCGTACGCCTTCGGGGGCGCTTCGCAGAAGCCATGAAGAATTGCTGGTGTTTAGACAACGGGGATTGCGGCCTGGATAATCCTGCAGGAATTCGTGCCATTGATGTAGAAGGAGTGGCGTCAGACCGCTTGACGGTGTCGCAAGATATGGGTCAGAACTTGCCTCTTGAAGATCGACTCCTTCAATGGGGGTCCGCTACGGTGAGGAAGAAGACGTCCTCGGCAGCTTGCCAGCGAATTCCCAAGATTTTCGCAGTGCTCGCGTCTTCGAACTCGAGAAAGTCCTCTCGCAGTAGATGCTCTCTTGGGATAGCCGGAAGTACTTCCTTCTTGTTGGAAGTCCACTTCCGAAGCGGGAGCACGCAGATTGAAGAGCTGCTTGGAGCTCTTAGATGGCGAGACATCATCAACATACATGTAGTTTTGAAGGATTTCGCTCCCCCGAAGATACATCGATTGCACATCGTTGACACCAAACGTGACAATTTGTAGCTCATAGCGTGGAGTCACCCGAATCATATGGCCTAATTCCTCGTAATTCTGAATTATGGCATCGTACTGCGTTTTTAGGAGGCGCGCTTCATTTCGCAGGAATTGAGCTAGCGCGATCGGTCTTGAATGATCCAAGTCGGCACTATTGGGTCTTTTGAACGGCAAAGACACAACGTATCGGCCGTACTTCATTCTTCGCGTAGACTCCTGGAAATTTCGCTCGCAGAACACGTCATTCTCGTTTTGGAAAACAGAAAATGAGAAGCGGACTGTATGAGTACGAGAGAATTTTCTCATGATGAAGGTGTATGCGGAACAATATACGAACGCACGAATACGGATTGAAATGTATACTTAGGCAAAGCGGATCGACTACAAAAATTTAGATGGATTTATAAGTATCGATGGAAGTAGGTACATTAAATTAAAAATTGATACAATATATATATATATGATGTAAATAAATATATGGAATAAGAATATAGAATTTTATAAATATGGAGGGATACATATAAACATAGGGGCAAAATAATGGCTGGAAAAAATTATAAATATATATATATTTATTCACAAATATGGACGGTAATATATAAAAATAAATATATATGTATAGGCAAAATAATGATTGGAAAAGATTTATAAATATAGACGGATATATATATATATACTACAAAACAGCTGCCGGCCAATGTTTATATATTTTCTTTGATTAATTGTTTTATAATAATATGTTGATTTTTGCGACCTTTTTGTTGTTTAGAGTTGAATGTTTTGCCGGCTCGAGGTCAAATGTTGGGCGAATAAAAACAAAATTAAAAAACACAGTTTGTTCTTATTTTCGTTCCGATATATTTCGACCACTCATCGGTGGTCGTCTTCAGGGCAACTATAAATAACATTGAATTGTGATTGACATAATATTAATTTAACAACAAGAAAACACCTACTAAGTTTTACACGTCCGCACACTGTGACGTGGAGCTACACACTGATTTGTCCCTAATAAATGCCTGTATAAATGCGCGCAGTTGTCTGTATCTACCTTATAATTAAGTCTTATATTTGTCGGGGTATTTATTATGTGCAGCATCTCCAAAGTGTAACGTTTGTTGTAATGTTGTTCTTGGTCTATTATGTTTACTTCGTCAAAATTTGAGGAATGTCCACTGGCGGCACAGTGGGCCATAAGTGCCGTTTTTGGTGTATTGGAGTGTTGACGAAGTTTATAGTCAGATCTATGTTGCGATAGTCTTGTTTTTAGCCTCGATTTTGTTGTCCCTATATATATTTTATCACAGTTTTCTTCATTAGTCCCATTGCACGGTATTTTATATACTACGTTGCTCTTGTCCATTGTATCAATCCTACTTTTTGTTCTGTTAAAAATACTCCGTAGTGTGTTATTGGGTTTATGTGCTATCTGAATTTGTTCGATGTCATAGCAATCTGAGTTTGCTGATCTTTCCGATAGTTGTGGGACATATGTGACGGACATAAAGCGTTTTGTCGGAACATCTTTATTGGTTTTCTTATTGCGAGATTTTAGTAAAGTCCTTATGGTGTGGTTTGGAAAGTCATTATCCTTTAAAATTCGTCGTATTTCTTCCTTCGTTTCTTCATGAAAAATTGGGTCCGATATATTGAGCATCCGTTGTATACAACCTCTTGCTGTATTCATTATCATCGACTTCGGATGTTTGGATGTGAATTATTCGTCCTGATGCTGTTGGTTTTTTGTACCATTTTAATTTTAGTTAATTTCCTTGTCTGTGTATTGATGCGTCTAGATATGATAATTTGTTGTCATTTTCTAATTCTATTGTAAACTTTATGTTCCGTGAAATAAGTTCAGGTTTGTATAGTTTTTCCACCAATTCGTTGTTTTTGGTCTGTAGTGTAGTGGTTGGGTCCTTCCTTAAGGTTCTATGTGTATTTAAATCGTTAAGTATACTATCCATTTTTTTGTCATACTCAGTCTTATCCAACAAAATAACAAAATATTAGAAAGACATACGCATAATTTTCATACAAAGATATTAAGCTTATTAATAAAACATAAACATAACATACTAGCCAGACAAAACAAAGAGAAGGAAAAAGCAACAAAAAAGTTACAAGAGCTGGACGAAAAACATCTAACATCTAACAAAGAAGACGCAGCTGATCGTGCAATACTTGACACAGTGGCACAAACAAGGAAATTTCTTAGACAGAATGATGACATATTAATTTTAACTTCAGATAAAGGAAATAAGACAGTTGCAATGGATAAGACTGAGTATGACAAAAAAATGGATAGTATACTTAACGATTTAAATACATATAGAACCTTAAGGAAGGACCCAACCACTAGACTACAGACCAAAAACAACGAATTGGTAGAAAAACTATACAAACCTGAACTTATTTCACGGACCGAAAGAAATAAGCTTATAACAACCACATCAATTCCACCAAGAATATATGGATTACCTAAAATTCACAAAGAAGGTACGCCATTGAGACCAATCTGTTCATCAATTGGTTCTCTATCGTACGGACTATGCAAATATATAGTCAACATATTAAAAAATATAACGGCAGACTCAACATATAACGTAAAGAACGCCTCAGAATTTAAGACAAGGATTAATGACACATACATTTGCGACGATGAAAGATTAATTTCATTTGACGTAGTCTCACTTTTTCCAAGTATTCCAATAGAATTGGCACTTGACATCATTCGAGAAAAGTGGATTAAATGAAAAGCGCACACTAACATTCCAAAATTAACATTTATGGAAATAGTACGTTTTTGTATACAAGAGTACAGATATTTCAGATACAAAGACAAGATATACACACAACTAAAAGGAATGCTTATGGGCTCACCAGCGTCACCGATAATAGCTGACATAATTATGGAAGAACTCTTAGACAAAATGATGAAAACGCTACAGCGACCACCTAGAGTTATGACGAAATATGTAGATGACCTTTTTGCCATAATTAAAGAAGACGAGATCCAAAACACACTTGACAACCTAAATTCATTTGACAGGAACATAAAGTTTACAATAGAATTAGAAAATGACAACAAATTAATTTAATTAATTAATTAATTTTAAAGGATAATGACTTTCCAAACCACACCATAAGGACTTTACTAAAATCTCGCAATAAGAAAACCAATAAAGATGTTCCGACAAAACGCTTTATGTCCGTCACATATGTCCCACAACTATCGGAAAGATCAGCAAACTCAGATTACTATGATATCGAACAAATACAGATAGCACATAAACCCAATAACACACTACGGAGTATTTTTAACAGAACAAAAAGTAGGATTGATACAATGGACAAGAGCAACGTAGTATATAAAATACCGTACAATGGGACTAATGAAGAAAACTGTGATAAAATATATATAGGGACAACAAAATCGAGGCTAAATACAAGACTATCGCAACATAGATCTGACTATAAACTTCGTCAACACTCCAATGCACCAAAAACGGCACTTATGGCCCACTGTGCCGCCAGTGGACATTCCCCAAATTTTGACGAAGTAAACATAATAGACCAAGAACAACATTACAACAAACGTTACACTTTGGAGATGCTGCACATAATAAATACCCCGACAAATATAAGACTTAATTATAAGGTAGATACAGACAACTGCGCGCATTTATACAGGCATTTATTAGGGACAAATCAGTGTGTAGCTCCACGTCACAGTGTGCGGACGTGTAAAACTTAGTAGGTGTTTTCTTGTTGTTAAATTAATATTATGTCAATCACAATTCAATGTTATTTATAGTTGCCCTGAAGACGACCACCGATGAGTGGTCGAAATATATCGGAACGAAAATAAGAACAAACTGTGTTTTTTATTTTTGTTTTTATTCGCCCAACATTTGACCTCGAGCCGGCAAAACATTCAACTCTAAACAACAAAAAGGTCGCAAAAACCAACATATAACTTGAACGGAAGGCACGCCGAAAACACATTCCAACACCATGGCTTATGCAGAAATTAAGTCCAACTATAACAAATATAAGACGGTGATTAACAAGTATCAATCAACAACAAAAAAATTAGTAAAACTTAAGTCTGGCATAAAATTTCTCTTAAAATGTAGGAAATCAAAATTAGTCCCAAAATTTATCAGCAATAACTCAAAATACAAGATGATTTTCACAAAAGATACTGACACACATTTGGACATTAACAAAATATTAGAAAGACATACGCATAATTTTCACACAAAGATATTAAGCTTATTAATAAAACATAAACATAACATACTAGCCAGACAAAACAAAGAGAAGGAAAAAGCAACAAAAAAGATACAAGAACAGCTGGACGAAAATGATTTCAAAGCATTTATGAAGAGTGAGAACACAATAGCCGAAAAATTAACAACAACTTTGAAGAGAATTGGTGGAAAAACTATACAAACATGAACTTATTTCACGGACCGAAAGAAATAAGCTTATAACAACCACATCAATTCCACCAAGAATATATGGATTACCTAAAATTAACAAAGAAGGTACGCCATTGAGACCAATCTGTTCATCAATTGGTTCTCCATCGTACGGACTATGCAAATATATAGTCAACATATTAAAAAATATAACGGCAGACTCAACATATAACGTAAAGAACGCCTCAGAATTTAAGACAAGGATTAATGACACATACATTTGCGACGATGAAAGATTAATTTCATTTGACGTAGTCTCACTTTTTCCAAGTATTCCAATAGAATTGGCACTTGACACCATTAGAGAAAAGTGGATAAAAATAAAAGCGCACACTAACATTCCAAAAATTAACATTTATGGAAATAGTACGTTTTTGTATACAAGAGAACAGATATTTCAGATACAAAGACAAGATATACACACAACTAAAAGGAATGCTTATGGGCTCACCAGCGTCACCGATAATAGCTGACATAATTATGGAAGAACTCTTAGACAAAATGATGAAAACGCTACAGCGACCACCTAGAGTTATGACGAAATATGTAGATGACCTTTTTGCCATAATTAAAGAAGACGAGATCCAAAACACACTTGACAACCTAAATTCATTTGACAGGAACATAAAGTTTACAATAGAATTAGAAAATGACAACAAATTATCATATCTAGACGCATCAATACACAGACAAGGAAATTAACTAAAATTAAAATGGTACAAAAAACCAACAGCATCAGGACGAATAATTAACTTCAACTCCAAACATCCGAAGTCGATGATAATGAATACAGCAAGAGGTTGTATACAACGGATGCTCAATATATCGGACCCAATTTTTCATGAAGAAACGAAGGAAGAAATACGACGAATTTTAAAGGACAATGACTTTCCAAACCACACCATAAGGACTTTACTAAAATCTCGCAATAAGAAAACCAATAAAGATGTTCCGACAAAACGCTTTATGTCCGTCACATATGTCCCACAACTATCGGAAAGATCAGCAAACTCAGATTGCTATGACATCGAACAAATTCAGATAGCACATAAACCCAATAACACACTACGGAGTATTTTTAACAGAACAAAAAGTAGGATTGATACAATGGACAAGAGCAACGTAGTATATAAAATACCGTGCAATGGGACTAATGAAGAAAACTGTGATAAAATATATATAGGGACAACAAAATCGAGGCTAAAAACAAGACTATCGCAACATAGATCTGACTATAAACTTCGTCAACACTCCAATGCACCAAAAACGGCACTTATGGCCCACTGTGCCGCCAGTGGACATTCCCCAAATTTTGACGAAGTAAACATAATAGACCAAGAACAACATTACAACAAACATTACACTTTGGAGATGCTGCACATAATAAATACCCCGACAAATATAAGACTTAATTATAAGGTAGATACAGACAACTGCGCGCATTTATACAGGCATTTATTAGGGACAAATCAGTGTGTAGCTCCACGTCACAGTGTGCGGACGTGTAAAACTAAGTAGGTGTTTTCTTGTTGTTAAATTAATATTATGTCAATCACAATTCAATGTTATTTATAGTTGCCCTGAAGACGACCACCGATGAGTGGTCGAAATATATCGGAACGAAAATAAGAACAAACTGTGTTTTTTATTTTTGTTTTTATTCGCCCAACATTTGACCTCGAGCCGGCAAACCATTCAACTCTAAACAACAAAAAGGTCGCAAAAATCAACATATAACTTGAATGGAAGGCACTCCGAAAACACATTCCAACACCATGGCTTATGCAGAAATTAAGTCCAACTATAACAAATATAAGACGGTGATTAACAAGTATCAATCAAAAACAAAAAAATTAGTAAAACTTAAGTCTGGCATAAAATAAGATACTGACACACATTCGGACATTAACAAAATATTAGAAAGACATACGCATAATTTTCACACAAAGATATTAAGCTTATTAATAAAACATAAAAATAACATACTAGCCAGACAAAACAAAGAGAAGGAAAAAGCAACAAAAAAGTTACAAGAACAGCTGGATGAAAATGATTTTAAAACATTTATGAAGAGTGAGAACACAATAGCCGAAAAATTAACAACAACTTTGAAGAGACATCATGAATCCAAACATGAGAGACTACGAAAACAACAGAACAGCGTTCTTTTGAACAACAACAACAACAACAACACAAACGATTGGTTTGTAAATAAGACGAATATAGAATTCCCGAACGACGTAAAAGCGTTACTGGCGAAAGGCCCTAAGTTCTCAATCCCAGTAGAGAAGAGAAAATTCCCTCTCTTTAAATATATAGCAGACGGAGAGGAGCTAGTACAGACTCTTAAAGACAAAGAAAAACAAGAGGAAGCACGCACAAAATTCTCTTTATTAATAAAAGACCACAAAACATCTAAAGAAGAAGACGCAGCTGATCGTGCAATACTTGACACAGTGGAACAAACAAGGAAATTTCTTAGACAGAATGATGACATATTAATTTTAACTTCAGATAAAGGAAATAAGATAGTTGCAATGGATAAGACTGAGTATGACAAAAAAATGGATAGTATACTTAACGATTTAAATACATATAGAACCTTAAGGAAGGACCCAACCACTAGACTACAGACCAAAAACAACGAATTGGTAGAAAAACTATACAAACCTGAACTTATTTCACGGACCGAAAGAAATAAGCTTATAACAACCACATCAATTCCACCAAGAATATATGGATTACCTAAAATTCACAAAGAAGGTACGCCATTGAGACCAATCTGTTCATCAATTGGTTCTCCATCATACGGACTATGCAAATATATAGTCAACATATTAAAAAATATAACGGCAGACTCAACATATAACGTAAAGAACGCCTCAGAATTTAAGACAAGGATTAATGACACATACATTTGCGACGATGAAAGATTAATTTCATTTGACAGAGTCTCACTTTTTCCAAGTATTCCAATAGAATTGGCACTTGACATCATTCGAGAAAAGTGGATTAAAAGAAAAGCGCACACTAACATTCCAAAATTAACATTTATGGAAATAGTACGTTTTTGTATACAAGAGAACAGATATTTCAGATACAAAGACAAGATATACACACAACTAAAAGGAATGCCTATGGGCTCACCAGCGTCACCGATAATAGCTGACATAATTATGGAAGAACTCTTAGACAAAATGATGAAAATACAGCGACCACCTAGAGTTATGACGAAATATGTAGATGACCTTTTTGCCATAATTAAAGAAGACACTTGACAACCTAAATTCATTTGACAGGAACATAAAGTTTACAATAGAATTAGAAAATGACAACAAATTAACATATCTAGACGCATCAATACACAGACAAGGAAATTAACTAAAATTAAAATGGTACAAAAAACCAAAAAGGTCCCAAAATCAACATATAACTTGAACGGAAGGCACGCCAAAAACACATTCCAACCCATGGCTTATGCAGAAATTAAGTCCAACTATAACAAATATAAGACTGTGATTAACAACAAAAAAATTAGTAAAACTTAAGTCTGGCATAAAATTTCTCTTAAAATGTAGGAAATCAAAATTAGTCCCAAAATTTATCAGCAATAACTCAAAATACAAGATGATTTTCACAAAAGATACTGACACACATTCGGACATTAACAAAATATTAGAAAGACATACGCATAATTTTCACACAAAGATATTAAGCTTATTAATAAAACATAAAAATAACATACTAGCCAGACAAAACAAAGAGAAGGAAAAAGCAACAAAAAAGTTACAAGAACAGCTGGATGAAAATGATTTTAAAACATTTATGAAGAGTGAGAACACAATAGCCGAAAAATTAACAACAACTTTGAAGAGACATCATGAATCCAAACATGAGAGACTACGAAAACAACAGAACAGCGTTCTTTTGAACAACAACAACAACAACACAAACGATTGGTTTGTAAATAAGACGAATATAGAATTCCCGAACGACGTAAAAGCGTTACTGGCGAAAGGCCCTAAGTTCTCAATCCCAGTAGAGAAGAGAAAATTCCCTCTCTTTAAATATATAGCAGACGGAGAGGAGCTAGTACAGACTCTTAAAGACAAAGAAAAACAAGAGGAAGCACGCACAAAATTCTCTTTATTAATAAAAGACCACAAAACATCTAAAGAAGAAGACGCAGCTGATCGTGCAATACTTGACACAGTGGAACAAACAAGGAAATTTCTTAGACAGAATGATGACATATTAATTTTAACTTCAGATAAAGGAAATAAGACAGTTGCAATGGATAAGACTGAGTATGACAAAAAAATGGATAGTATACTTAACGATTTAAATACATATAGAACCTTAAGGAAGGACCCAACCACTAGACTACAGACCAAAAACAACGAATTGGTAGAAAAACTATACAAACCTGAACTTATTTCACGGACCGAAAGAAATAAGCTTATAACAACCACATCAATTCCACCAAGAATATATGGATTACCTAAAATTCACAAAGAAGGTACGCCATTGAGACCAATCTGTTCATCAATTGGTTCTCCATCATACGGACTATGCAAATATATAGTCAACATATTAAAAAATATAACGGCAGACTCAACATATAACGTAAAGAACGCCTCAGAATTTAAGACAAGGATTAATGACACATACATTTGCGACGATGAAAGATTAATTTCATTTGACGTAGTCTCACTTTTTCCAAGTATTCCAATAGAATTGGCACTTGACATCATTCGAGAAAAGTGGATTAAAAGAAAAGCGCACACTAACATTCCAAAATTAACATTTATGGAAATAGTACGTTTTTGTATACAAGAGAACAGATATTTCAGATACAAAGACAAGATATACACACAACTAAAAGGAATGCCTATGGGCTCACCAGCGTCACCGATAATAGCTGACATAATTATGGAAGAACTCTTAGACAAAATGATGAAAATACAGCGACCACCTAGAGTTATGACGAAATATGTAGATGACCTTTTTGCCATAATTAAAGAAGACGAGATCCAAAACACACTTGACAACCTAAATTCATATGACAGGAACATAAAGTTTACAATAGAATTAGAAAATGACAACAAATTAACATATCTAGACGCATCAATACACAGACAAGGAAATTAACTAAAATTAAAATGGTACAAAAAACCAACAGCATCAGGACGAATAATTAACTTCAACTCCAAACATCCGAAGTCGATGATAATGAATACAGCAAGAGGTTGTATACAACGGATGCTCAATATATCGGACCCAATTTTTCATGAAGAAACGAAGGAAGAAATACGACGAATTTTAAAGGACAATGACTTTCCAAACCACACCATAAGGACTTTACTAAAATCTCGCAATAAGAAAACCAATAAAGATGTTCCGACAAAACGCTTTATGTCCGTCACATATGTCCCACAGCTATCGGAAAGATCAGCAAACTCAGATTACTATGACATCGAACAAATACAGATAGCACATAAGCCCAATAACACACTACGGAGTATTTTTAACAGAACAAAAAGTAGGATTGATACAATGGACAAGAGCAACGTAGTATATAAAATACCGTGCAATGGGACTAATGAAGAAAACTGTGATAAAATATATATAGGGACAACAAAATCGAGGCTAAAAACAAGACTATTGCAACATAGATCTGACTATAAACTTCGTCAACACTCCAATGCACCAAAAACGGCACTTATGGCCCACTGTGCCGCCAGTGGACATTCCCCAAATTTTGACGAAGTAAGCATAATAGACCAAGAACAACATTACAACAAACATTACACTTTGGAGATGCTGCACATAATAAATACCCCGACAAATATAAGACTTAATTATAAGGTAGATACAGACAACTGCGCGCATTTATACAGGCATTTATTAGGGACAAATCAGTGTGTAGCTCCACGTCACAGTGTGCGGACGTGTAAAACTAAGTAGGTGTTTTCTTGTTGTTAAATTAATATTATGTCAATCACAATTCAATGTTATTTATAGTTGCCCTGAAGACGACCACCGATGAGTGGTCGAAATATATCGGAACGAAAATAAGAACAAACTGTGTTTTTATTTTTGTTTTTATTCGCCCAACATTTGACCTCGAGCCGGCAAAACATTCAACTCTCAACAACAAAAAGGTCGCAAAAACCAACATATAACTTGAACGGAAGGCACGCCGAAAACACATTCCAACACCATGGCTTATGCAGAAATTAAGTCCAACTATAACAAATATAAGACGGTGATTAACAAGTATCAATCAACAACAAAAAAATTAGTAAAACTTAAGTCTGGCATAAAATTTCTCTTAAAATGTAGGAAATCAAAATTAGTCCCAAAATTTATCAGCAATAACTCAAAATACAAGATGATTTTCACAAAAGATACTGACACACATTCGGACATTAACAAAATATTAGAAAGACATACGCATAATTTTCACACAAAGATATTAAGCTTATTAATAAAACATAAACATAACATACTAGCCAGACAAAACAAAGAGAAGGAAAAAGCAACAAAAAAGATACAAGAACAGCTGGACGAAAATGATTTTAAAACTTTTATGAAGAGTGAGAACACAATAGCCAAAAAATTAACAACAACTTTGAAGAGAATTGGTGGAAAAACTATACAAACATGAACTTATTTCACGGCCCGAACGAAATAAGCTTATAACAACCACATCAATTCCACCAAGAATATATGGATTACCTAAAATTCACAAAGAAGGTATCGCAACATAGATCTGACTAAAAACTTCGTCAACACTCCAATGCACCAAAAACGGCACTTATGGCTCACTGTGCCGCCAGTGGACATTCCCCAAATTTTGACGAAGTAAACATAATAGACCAAGAACAACATTACAACAAACGTTACACTTTGGAGATGCTGCACATAATAAATACCCCGACAAATATAAGACTTAATTATAAGGTAGATACGGACAACTGCGCGCATTTATACAGGCATTTATTAGGGACAAATCAGTGCTTAGCTCCACGTCACAGTGTGCGGACGTGTAAAACTAAGTAGGTGTTTTCTTGTTGTTAAATTAATATTATGTCAATCACAATTCAATGTTATTTATAGTTGCCCTGAAGACGACCACCGATGAGTGGTCGAAATATATCGGAATGAAAATAAGAACAAACTGTGTTTTTTATTTTTGTTTTTATTCGCCCAACATTTGACCTCGAGCCGGCAAAACATTCAACTCTAAATTAAAATGTTATACAAAAAAAAAAAAATTAATTAATGAAAAATTAATGTGTTCACCGCGATATTTAGATTCTTGTTAAAACAATTCAAATGGTCCAATTATCCAATTAATTTCCCCACGCGCGTATCCCCATACCATAAAATTAATGTGTTAGTGTATTTGTGTGTTAATGTATTTAATGTATTTAATTAATGTATTTAGGTTCTTGTGTGTTAGAATAATTTAAATGGTTAATGTATTAATGTGTTAATGTATTTAATGTATTTAATGTATTTAATTAATGTATTTAGATTCTTTTGTGTTAAAACAATTTAAATGGTCCAATTATCCAATTAATTTCCCCACGCGCGTATCCCCATACCATAAAATTAATGTGTTAGTGTATTTATGTGTTAATGTATTTAATGTATTTAATTAATGTATTTAGATTCTTGTGTGTTAAAATAATTTAAATGGTTAATGTATTAATGTGTTAATGTATTTAATGTTTTTAGATTCTTTTGTGTTAAAACAATTTAAATGGTCCAATTATCCAATTAATTTCCCCACGCGCGTATCCATATACCTATGGACATACATACATACTTCGTCATATATTGATGTACGTATGCAGCGCATACATAAAAAAAAACCCAACATATTAATTGAATTTCCTATAATCCGATCGAGTTCCCCAAACAACAAATTACTTACGCTTTTTTAACCATACATATATACATACATGTGTACATACGCATGTACACATATAAAAACACTTGTCCAAATGCACTGATCGGTTTTTCATTTTTTGTCACTCATTTGTTTTTGGTTTTCCTTTCTCACAAAACACTCGCGGTGTGTGGAAAAGTTTTTTTTTTGTTTTCCGCACATAATATTATAAAACAATTAATCAAAGAAAATATATAAACATTGGCCGGCAGCTGTTTTGGAGTATATATATATATCCGTCCATATTTATAAATCTTTTCCAATCATTATTTTGCTTATATATATATATTTATTTATATATATTACCGTCCATATTTGCGAATAAATATATATACATTTATAATTTTTTCCAGCCATAATTTTGCCTCTATATATATGTATCCGTCCATATTTATAAAATTCTATATTCTTCTTTCATATATTTATTTACAATATATATATATATATATTGTATCAATTTTTAATTTTTTGTACCTACTCCCATCGATACTTATAAATCCATCTAAATTTTTGTAGTCGATCCGCTTTGCCTAAGTATACATTTCGATCCGTATTCGTGCGTTCGTATATTGTTCCGCATACACCTTCAGCATGAGAAAATCCTCTCGTACTCATACAGTCCGCTTCTGATTTTCTCTTTTTTTCAAAATAAAGGGTACGCAAAGTCGGACTTTGTCGGTGAAGTCGTACACAGAGTATGTCCACGGAGCCATCCAATACTGCGCCGAAGTCTGACAGTCTCCCTCTGTAACTCCGGGGAAACTCACCAAGTTTTGGGGGGGTGAAAGACCTTCCCGCAAAGACGGAAAAGGAGGATGACGTGTTCTGCGAGCGAAATTTTAAGGAGTCTACGCGAAGAATGAAGGACGGTCGATACGTTGTGCCTTCGCCGTTCAAAAGTCCGAATAGTGCCTACTTGGGTCATTCAAGACCGATCGCGCTAGCTCAATTCCTGCGAAATGAAGCGCGCCTCCTGAAGGATCCCCTCCTAAAAACGCAGTACAGCAGAAGGATCCCCTCCTAAAAACGATGACAGCAAGTCTGGTTAAGCGAACTTGGCTGGGATCGCGGTCTGACGCCACTCCTTCTACATCAATGGCAAGAATTCCTGCAGGATTATCCAGGCCGCTAAACACCAGCAATACTCTCCAGAGGGAACTTCATGGCTTCTGCGAAGCATCCCCGAAGGCGTACGTATTGCGATCAGGTAAGCGTTCATCTTTAAACGGCTAAGACCCACGTGGCCCCGGTCAAAACAGTCTCGCTGCCTCGGCTGGTGTTGTGCGGAGCTGTTTTGTTAGCCGATCTCTGGGCGTCTCTGGGCAATTTCTCCCATGAGCGAGCACTCAGAGGATCTGCTGGCATTGAGCAAGGGACATTTCCTTATTGGAGGACCTCTTTTATCCATTGCTGAGCCTGAGATCCTAGTCTTATCTATGTCCTTAATCAACCGATGGCAGCGACTAAAGGCAATCGTTTTAAGAACAAATACCTTAAGGAGCTCAACAAACGGAATAGGCGCTTAGGACCAATTGAGCGTACTCCTCCCGGGGCTTATGGCCTCGTCAGAGTAACTGATGTCAAAACAGGGCGAGGGTCTATTCGAAGACCCGTTACGAAACTTATTCTGCTGCAAGACAGCAGCGCTCCTGAGCCTAAAGAGTCATAATGGTCCCCTGATCTTCTAGGTTCCTTCTGAATGTCCTCATCTCCGTTCGTGTTATTTGTTTTCCCTGAGTTGACTAATACGCTTTACCTTCCGTAAGTTCTTTTCGTTTCAGTCCTTCAAATCGTCTTTCCGCAACGTCTTTCCACGGTCACGGTCACCCTCCGACCGCTCCGCTTCGCAAAATAACGATCCTGTGCTCACACTATACTCACTGTTTCAAGCCAGGACGACGACAGTCATGCCAACGGCAGTCATCCGGTTGGGGAACGGCTCGAACGGTCCTTGGGGCTGGCAGTGACCAAGGTCGGTGTCGACCAAGCTTGTGCTGCCATCGTAGATTCGATGTCCGATCCTGCATTGCATCGGAACATCATTTTACGAGCAGAGGATGGTCATCCGCACTCCCATCTGTGAAGTTCGTATGAGTCGTCTCCGGCTCCTGTGACATCTAGGCGCTCTAGGACGTTGCCGTCCCCATCCTATATATGTCCCGGGTGACGATTGCAACATGTTGCAAGGGGGGTGGTATGTTCACGCGACCGGGTGAACAGCAGTGAGCGGCGAATAGAAGTGAGGAGTGAGGAAGGTTTTTTGATCCTCGGCGGATACGGTCACACCCAGAAGCGTGACTTGATTGCTAATGGGAATCGCCATTATTAGTCTAGTACGAAATTTTTCTCCGAATACCAACATTATTCCATTTTGATATAAACCAGTCTTCGTTTAAATCGAAGTTTCGTGTGTGAAATTTTTCTTCAAATAAAAGCATAGAATTAAACAAAGGTTACCGCGCGTTTTAATTTCCATACACTCACCCCCAACTCACCCATACCTGAAGAAATTGGCACCAGCCAAGTTGTTGGTATTTTATTTGGATCCTTCCGCCCCTCTACGAACATTGGTCCTTCGAGCCCGATATCCATCCGCTCCTCCAGCTTGCATCGGCGGAATGCTTGATAAGTACAACATTTCTTATTCGAAATCTCATTTACATTATATCCCTTACATACTAATAAAAGTGTGAGGTTTCCCGCTTTTCCATAGCGACCTACACACTTTTATAAACTTGTATTTCCGGATCCTTTGTGTGTTTGTCCAGCGTTTTTCCATTCCATTCAAACTCGCTTTTTTCAATTTTCCAATTCCAATTTTTTTTCTCCATACACATAAATATGTATATGTATCCTGTGACGAATCACATTAATCTGTAAGTCAAGTCGGACAGGCAATGCTTACGGTCAACGTCTTTCTCTTTCTGGCTACCGCCTTGGTGTGGCTGCAGCGTCGACGCGTCGCGGACGCTACGTTGCATGCCGACACCAATAAAAGAGTAAGGAAATCGAAAGTGAAAGAGAGGGACGGAGATCGTGATGCGTGCCAAAGCGCAAGACGCATCGTATGTTTTCACTGTTAGGAGAAAGAGGGCAGAGCAAGGGTGGGTATGAACAGAGACATAGAATTAGAGAGAAAACACTTTGCAAGTGACTATCAGAGTGAAAAGTTCAAGGAGAATAAAAACTCACTTTGCATTTTTCTTTCCGTTACCAAAGCTTTGTCTACCCTTTCCCTTCCCCTTCTCCTTCTCCTTTGTCGCATAACATTTTTGAGTGGAGCCGAAGGATCAGCGGACTTCGGCAGGATGAGTTATTCTCCTGCAGACGAAGTTAGTCGCTGATCTAAAGGCTCAGTTACTCTGGGTGAAGAGGCAACGGGTCTTGGCTAAGCGGGCTTTCCTTGGCAGACAAGATCAGTCGTTGCAACTCCTCGTGGACTCTTTAGGTGACCTTAATTTCACCCCATAATACTTCTCAAGATCTTCAGATCAAATAAATGTTCTGTAGACGGGACTCTGGAGACTGAGAGTTATACCCCAGCCAGATCTTCCTTACAATCCATACATATGTATAAATTGTTACGCATACATTCTCCACAGCTGTTTGCGAAGTCCGCGTAAAAGTTTAAAATTATTAAAATGTTATACAAAAAAAAAAAAAAAAAAATTAATGAAAAATTAATGTGTTCACCGCGATATTTAGATTCTTGTGTGTTAAAACAATTTAAATGGTCCAATTATCCAATTAATTTCTCCACGCGCCTATCCACATACCATAAAATTAATATGTATTTATGTGTTAATGTATTTAATGTATTTAATTAATGTATTTAGATTCTTGTGTGTTAGAATAATTTAAATGGTTAATGTATTAATGTGTTAATGTATTTAATGTATTTAATTAATGTATTTAGATTCTTTTGTGTTAAAACAATTTAAATGGTCCAATTATCCAATTAAATTCCCCACGCGCGTATCCATATACCTATGGACATACATACATACTTCGTCATATATTGATGTACGTATGCAGCGCATACATAAAAAAAAACCTAACATATTAATTAAATTTCCTATAATCCGATCGAGTTCCCCAAACAACAAATTACTTACGCTTTTTTAACCATACATATATACATACATGTGTACATACGCATGTACACATATAAAAACACTTGTCCATATGCACTGATCGGTTTTTCATTTTTTGTCACTCATTTGTTTTTGGTTTTCCTTTCTCACAAAACACTCGCGGTGTGTGGAAAAGTTTTTTTTTTGTTTTCCGCACATAATATTATAAAACAATTAATCAAAGAAAATATATAAACATTGGCCGGCAGCTGTTTTGGAGTATATATATATATCCGTCCATATTTATAAATCTTTTCCAATCATTATTTTGCCTATATATATATATATTTATTTATATATATTACCGTCCATATTTGCGAATAAATATATATATATTTATAATTTTTTCCAGCCATAATTTTGCCTCTATATATATGTATCCGTCCATATTTATAAAATTCTATATTCTTCTTTCATATATTTATTTACAATATATATATATATATATATTGTATCAATTTTTAATTTTTTGTACCTACTCCCATCGATACTTATAAATCCATCTAAATTTTTGTAGTCGATCCGCTTTGCCTAAGTATACATTTCGATCCGTATTCGTGCGTTCGTATATTGTTCCGCATACACCTTCAGCATGAGAAAATCCTCTCGTACTCATACAGTCCGCTTCTGATTTTCTCTTTTTTTCAAAATAAAGGGTACGCAAAGTCGGACTTTGTCGGTGAAGTCGTACACAGAGTATGTCCACGGAGCCATCCAATACTGCGCCGAAGTCTGACAGTCTCCCTCTGTAACTCCGGGGAAACTCACCAAGTTTTGGGGGGGTGAAAGACCTTCCCGCAAAGACGGAAAAGGAGGATGACGTGTTCTGCGAGCGAAATTTTAAGGAGTCTACGCGAAGAATGAAGGACGGTCGATACGTTGTGCCTTCGCCGTTCAAAAGTCCGAATAGTGCCTACTTGGGTCATTCAAGACCGATCGCGCTAGCTCAATTCCTGCGAAATGAAGCGCGCCTCCTGAAGGATCCCCTCCTAAAAACGCAGTACAGCAGAAGGATCCCCTCCTAAAAACGATGACAGCAAGTCTGGTTAAGCGAACTTGGCTGGGATCGCGGTCTGACGCCACTCCTTCTACATCAATGGCAAGAATTCCTGCAGGATTATCCAGGCCGCTAAACACCAGCAATACTCTCCAGAGGGAACTTCATGGCTTCTGCGAAGCATCCCCGAAGGCGTACGTATTGCGATCAGGTAAGCGTTCATCTTTAAACGGCTAAGACCCACGTGGCCCCGGTCAAAACAGTCTCGCTGCCTCGGCTGGTGTTGTGCGGAGCTGTTTTGTTAGCCGATCTCTGGGCGTCTCTGGGCAATTTCTCCCATGAGCGAGCACTCAGAGGATCTGCTGGCATTGAGCAAGGGACATTTCCTTATTGGAGGACCTCTTTTATCCATTGCTGAGCCTGAGATCCTAGTCTTATCTATGTCCTTAATCAACCGATGGCAGCGACTAAAGGCAATCGTTTTAAGAACAAATACCTTAAGGAGCTCAACAAACGGAATAGGCGCTTAGGACCAATTGAGCGTACTCCTCCCGGGGCTTATGGCCTCGTCAGAGTAACTGATGTCAAAACAGGGCGAGGGTCTATTCGAAGACCCGTTACGAAACTTATTCTGCTGCAAGACAGCAGCGCTCCTGAGCCTAAAGAGTCATAATGGTCCCCTGATCTTCTAGGTTCCTTCTGAATGTCCTCATCTCCGTTCGTGTTATTTGTTTTCCCTGAGTTGACTAATACGCTTTACCTTCCGTAAGTTCTTTTCGTTTCAGTCCTTCAAATCGTCTTTCCGCAACGTCTTTCCACGGTCACGGTCACCCTCCGACCGCTCCGCTTCGCAAAATAACGATCCTGTGCTCACACTATACTCACTGTTTCAAGCCAGGACGACGACAGTCATGCCAACGGCAGTCATCCGGTTGGGGAACGGCTCGAACGGTCCTTGGGGCTGGCAGTGACCAAGGTCGGTGTCGACCAAGCTTGTGCTGCCATCGTAGATTCGATGTCCGATCCTGCATTGCATCGGAACATCATTTTACGAGCAGAGGATGGTCATCCGCACTCCCATCTGTGAAGTTCGTATGAGTCGTCTCCGGCTCCTGTGACATCTAGGCGCTCTAGGACGTTGCCGTCCCCATCCTATATATGTCCCGGGTGACGATTGCAACATGTTGCAAGGGGGGTGGTATGTTCACGCGACCGGGTGAACAGCAGTGAGCGGCGAATAGAAGTGAGGAGTGAGGAAGGTTTTTTGATCCTCGGCGGATACGGTCACACCCAGAAGCGTGACTTGATTGCTAATGGGAATCGCCATTATTAGTCTAGTACGAAATTTTTCTCCGAATACCAACATTATTCCATTTTGATATAAACCAGTCTTCGTTTAAATCGAAGTTTCGTGTGTGAAATTTTTCTTCAAATAAAAGCATAGAATTAAACAAAGGTTACCGCGCGTTTTAATTTCCATACACTCACCCCCAACTCACCCATACCTGAAGAAATTGGCACCAGCCAAGTTGTTGGTATTTTATTTGGATCCTTCCGCCCCTCTACGAACATTGGTCTTTCGAGCCCGATATCCATCCGCTCCTCCAGCTTGCATCGGCGGAATGCTTGATAAGTACAACATTTCTTATTCGAAATCTCATTTACATTATATCCCTTACATACTAATAAAAGTGTGAGGTTTCCCGCTTTTCCATAGCGACCTACACACTTTTATAAACTTGTATTTCCGGATCCTTTGTGTGTTTGTCCAGTGTTTTTCCATTCCATTCAAACTCGCTTTTTTCAATTTTCCAATTCCAATTTTTTTTCTCCATACACATAAATATGTATATGTATCCTGTGACGAATCACATTACTCTGTAAGTCAAGTCGGACAGGCAATGCTTACGGTCAACGTCTTTCTCTTTCTGGCTACCGTCTTGGTGTGGCTGCAGCGTCGACGCGTCGCGGACGCTACGTTGCATGCCGACACCAATGAAAGAGTAAGGAAATCGAAAATGAAAGAGAGGGACGGAGATCGTGATGCGTGCCAAAGCGCAAGACGCATCGTATGTTTTCACTGTTAGGAGAAAGAGGGCAGAGCAAGGGTGGGTATGAACAGAGACATAGAATTAGAGAGAAAACACTTTGCAAGTGACTATCAGAGTGAAAAGTTCAAGGAGAATAAAAACTCACTTTGCATTTTTCTTTCCGTTACCAAAGCTTTGTCTACCCTTTCCCTTCCCCTTCTCCTTCTCCTTTGTCGCATAACATTTTTGAGTGGAGCCGAAGGATCAGCGGACTTCGGCAGGATGAGTTATTCTCCTGCAGACGAAGTTAGTCGCTGATCTAAAGGCTCAGTTACTCTGGGTGAAGAGGCAACGGGTCTTGGCTAAGCGGGCTTTCCTTGGCAGACAAGATCAGTCGTTGCAACTCCTCGTGGACTCTTCTTATAGCCTTTCCCTTCCTTTTTCTCCCTTTAGGTGACCTTAATTTCACCCCATAATACTTCTCAAGATCTTCAGATCAAATAAATGTTCTGTAGACGGGACTCTGGAGACTGAGAGTTATACCCCAGCCAGATCTTCCTTACAATCCATACATATGTATAAATTGTTACGCATACATTCTCCACAGCTGTTTGCGAAGTCCGCGTAAAAGTTTAAAATTATTAAAATGTTATACAAAAAAAAAAAAAAAATAAATTAATGAAAAATTAATGTGTTCACCGCGATATTTAGATTCTTGTGTGTTAAAACAATTTAAATGGTCCAATTATCCAATTAATTTCTCCACGCGCCTATCCACATACCATAAAATTAATATGTATTTATGTGTTAATGTATTTAATGTATTTAATTAATGTATTTAGATTCTTGTGTGTTAGAATAATTTAAATGGTTAATGTATTAATGTGTTAATGTATTTAATGTATTTAATGTATTTAATGTATTTAATTAATGTATTTAGATTCTTTTGTGTTAAAACAATTTAAATGGTCCAATTATCCAATTAATTTCCCCACGCGCGTATCCATATACCTATGGACATACATACATACATCGTCATCGTCCCCAAACAACAAATTACGCTTTTTTAACCATACATATATACATACATACATGTGTACATACGCATGTACACATATAAAAACACTTGTCCATATGCACTGATCGGTTTTTCATTTTTTGTCACTCATTTGTTTCTGGTTTTCCTTTCGCACAAAACACTCGCGGTGTGGGGAATTTTTTTTTTTTTATTTTCCGCACATAATATTATAAAACAATTAATCAAAGAAAATATATAAACATTGGCCGGCAGCTGTTTTGGAGTATATATATATATCCGTCCATATTTATAAATCTTTTCCAATCATTATTTTGCTTATATATATATATTTATTTATATATATTACCGTCCATATTTGCGAATAAATATATATACATTTATAATTTTTTCCAGCCATAATTTTGCCTCTATATATATGTATCCGTCCATATTTATAAAATTCTATATTCTTCTTCCATATATTTATTTACATCATAAATATATATTGTATCAATTTTTAATTTTTTGTACCTACTTCCATCGATACTTATAAATCCATCTAAATCCATCCGCTTTGCCTAAGTATACATTTCGATCCGTATTCGTGCGTTCGTATATTGTTCCGCATACACCTTCATCATGTTTTTTCAAAACAAAGGGTACGCAAAGTCGGACTTTGTCGGTGAAGTCGTACACAGAGTATGTCCACGGAGCCATCCAATACTGCGCCGAAGTCTGACAGTCTCCCTCTGTAACTCCGGGGAAATTCACCAAATTTTGGGAGGTGCAAGTCCTTCCCGCAAAGCCGAAAACGAGAATGACGTGTTCTGCGAGCGAAATTTCCAGGAGTCTACGCGAAGAATGAAGGACTGCCGATACCTTGTGTCTTTGCCATTCAAAAGTCCGAATAGTGCCGACTTGGATCATTCAAGACCGATCGCGCTAGCTCAATTCCTGCGAAATGAAGCGCGCCTCCTGAAGGATCCCCTCCTAAAAACGCAGTACGATGCCATAATTCAGGTGTACGAGGAATTAGGCCATATGATTCGGGTGACTCCACGCTATGAGCTACAAATTGTCACGTTTGGTGTCAACGATGTGCAATCGATGTATCCTCGGGCGAGCGAAATCCTTCGGAACTATCCTTCGCCATCCAAGAGCTTCAAGCAGCTCCTCAAACTGCTGGTCTCCCGCTTCGGAAGTGGACTTCCAAAAAGAAGGAAGTTCTTCCGGCTATCCCAAGAGAGCACCTACTGCGAGAAAACTTTCTCGAGTTGGAAGTCGCGAGCACTGCGAAAATCTTGGGAATTCGCATGCAAGCTGCCGAGGACGTCTTCTTCTTCACCGTAGCGGACCCCCATTGAAGGAGTCGATCTCCAAGAGGCAAGTTCTGACCCATATCTTGCGACCCCGCCAGCTGGTAAGTCCCATATGTTATTCGATCGAAGAACTTCATGCAGCAAGTCTGGTTAACCGAACTTGGCTGGGATCGCGGTCTGACGCCACTCCTTCTACATCAATGGCAAGAATTCCTGCAGGATTATCCAGGTTATTATTCCCCGTTGGTTAAACACCAGCAATACTCTCCAGAGGGAACTTCATGGCTTCGGCAAAGCGCCCCCGAAGGCGCACGGAGCAGCCCTATATGCGGGGGTCAGTTATCGCAATCAGGTAAGCGTTTATCTTTAAACGGCTAAGACCCACGTGGCCCCGGTCAAAACAGTCTCGCTGCCTCGGCTGGAGTTGTGCGGAGCTGTTTTGTTAGCCGATCTCTGGGCGTCGATCGCCCGCGACCTTCCAATCCAACCTTTAACTTCCCAGTTTTGAGAACTCTACCATTGTGTTGGCGTGGCTTAATAGGCCCCCATGGAGTTGGTCCGCCTTTGTGGCCATCCGTGTATCTAGCATCTGGTCACATGTGCGTTCTGAGGATAAACCCGCAGATCTGGCAAGCTGTAAGGTCTCCGCGGCCGAGTTATCGGCCAGTAGCCTCTCGTGGCCTTGGCCTGACTGGGTTCGGCGGGATCCCGAGTGCTGGCCAACTCTCAGTAGTAAACTTCCGGACACTCAGCTGGAGCAGCGAGTCCAGTGCCACACGGTCTCGACCACTCTACACGCTCTGCGTGTCACCGCATATATCCCACGCTTCGCTGCAAAAAGGACTTCGATTCTTTCTAAGGTGCACTTCACCAATGACGAATTGCTATCCGCTGAGCGGGCCTTGATTCGAATCTCACAGCGTTGACGCCGCGGAGATACGGGCCCCTTGGTGAAGGGCGATCCCTCCCACCATCCAGAACTTTACTCAATTTGAACCCACTTCTCGACCAACATGGGATTCTCCGCTGTGAACGACTCCGAGTCGCTGAATCCCTCTGTTAAGACGAGTGTCACCCGGTTCTCCTCCCTTATAGTACCCACTTTACGCGCCTGCTCGTCAAATTTGCCCATCGAATCACGCTGCATGGCGGCAATCAGCTAATGGTGCGGTATCTGCGGACCAAGTTCTGCATTCCCCGGACTAAGAATCTGATGAAGTCCCACATCAAGGGGTGTAAAGTTTGCATCATTCATCGTCGACGACAGCAGATTCAAATGATGGGTGATCTCCCTCGAGAGCGCAACACTTATTCCAGACCTTTCACCCACACAGGCATTGACTTCGCGTGTCCCTTCGAGATCAAAAATCATACCGGGCGTGGTTGTCTTATTACGAAAGGTTATGTCTGCGTCATTGCGTGTTTCAGCACGAAGGTAATCCATTTCGAGGCTATTTCCGAGCTGTTCCACGGTTTGTAGCACGGAGACAATGTCCACAGCGCATTTACTCCGATAATGGCAAAACCATCAACTCTTCCATACGTGAGGAAATTGGCACCAGCCAAGTTGTTGGTATATTATTTGGATCCTTTCGGCCCTCTACGAACATTGGTCCTTCGAGCCGGATATCCGTCCGCTCCTCCAGCTTGCATCGGCGGAATGCTTGATAAGTACAACATTTCTAATTCGAAATCTCATTCCATAGCGACCTACACACTTTTATATACTTGTATGTACATACATAACCTGTCCCAAAGGTTATATGGTATTTCCGGATCCTTTGTGTGTGTGTCCAGCGTTTTTCCATTCCATTCAAACTCGATTTTTTCAATTTTCCAATTCCAATTTTTTTTCTCCATACACATACATATGTATATGCATCTTGTGACACTTACATTACTCTTTAAGGCAAGTCGGACAGCCAATGCTTACGGTCAACGTCTCTCTCTTTCTAGCTACCGTCTTGGTGTGGCTGCAGCGTCGACGCGTCACGGACGCTACGCTGCATGCCGACACCAAAGAAAGAGTAGGGAAATCGAAAGTGAAAGAGAGGGACGGAGATCGTGATGCGTGCCAAAGCGCAAAACGCCTCGTATAATTTCACTGTTAGGATATATGAAGACAGAGCAAGGGTGGGTTTGAACAGAGAGATAGAATTAGAGAGAAAACAATTTGCAAGTGACTATCAGAGTGAAAAGTTCAAGGAGAATAACAAGCAACCGCAGCAACAAAGGCATCAGTGAGTGGAACAAAGATTATCAGGTGAGCCCATTACCTAAGATCCCCTTATTAACTTGAGTGCGGTAGGGACCCAAATGGATAACCAATGTTTAGAAACTAGTTAATTATAAATAAAAACTCAGTTTTGAATAAATAAAAATCTGATGTGCTCTTCTCAGTTAACTCACTTTCCGTTACCAAAGCTATGTCTACCCTTTCCCTTCCCCTTCTACTTTGTCGCATAACATTTTTGAGTGGAGCCGAAGGATCAGCGGACTTCTGCATGATGAGTTATGCCCTGCAGACGAAGTCAGTCGCTGATCTCAAGGCTCAGTCACTCTGGGTGAAGAGGCAACGGGTCTTGGCTAAGCGGGCTTTGCTTGGCAGACAAGATCAGTCGTTGCAGTTTCTCTTCACCCATAATCCCACTAACGTTTCCCTTCACGTCTCCCTCTCTACTCCCTTTCCCCGTCCAAGAGGCAACGGATCTTGGTCAAGCGGGCTTCCCTTGGCAGACAAGATCAGTCGTTGCAACTCCTTGTGGACTCTTCTTATACCCTTTCCCTTCCCTTTTTCTCCCTTTAGGTGACTTCCCTTTCACCCCATAATACTTCTCAAGATCTTCAGATCAAATAAATGTTCTGTAGACGGGACTCAGGAGACTGAGAATTATACCCCATCCAGAGCTTCCTTACAATCCATACATATGTATAAATTGTTACACATACATTCTCCACAGCTGTTTGCCAAGGCCGCGTAAAAGTTTAAAATTATTAAAATGTTATACAAAAAAAAAATAAATTAATGAAAAATTAATGTGTTCACCGCGATATTTAGATTCTTGTGTGTTAAAACAATTTAAATGGTCCAATTATCCAATTAATTTCCCCACGCGCGTATCCCCATACCATAAAATTAATGTGTTAGTGTATTTATGTGTTAATGTATTTAATGTTTTAATTAATGTAAACTCCAAATTCAACCGCCGCCGCGTGCAGACGAGTTTTTTAATGCACTTCGCAAAATATAGTGTAAAAAATAAAAAGAACGCGTTTGCAAAAATTGTGTAGGGCTCTCAGTCGCCTCAGAGACGCCTATTTACAATCATATTGATATTAGTTTGTTCTAATAGCAATAAATACTAAGTTGCAACAACAAAGTGAGCACTTTTTTTGGAAAAGCCATGTCCACCAATTCGGGCCCAAGCTCTCTCGATCCCCACCAGCAACAGCTACAAGAACTACTTGTACAACAACAACGTGAGCGTCGACTCTTGGTCCAACGCAACAACGCGTACCCCACTGAATGCTACCGTAAGCAATAACACCGAAAGTGCAAGCCAGTGCAGCAAACAACAGCAATTTACCGTGGAGAGCGCAGTGTACTTCTCCATCAATATCGATAACTGGGTCACCGATTGCACCGACCAGCACCGTCAGCTCGTTGACAGCAACTACTGTAACGTCTGCCGAAATATTGACCTGCCTCAAGCCGTCAACGACAAGTCCCCGAGAGTCAGCCACGACAAGAAACCCAACGCCTTCTGTCCAAACTGGAATGGATAGATATATTAAAATAACTAAGCGGAAGCTAAGCCCGCTAAAGAATAAAAGTGGCAATACGTCGAAAATAACCAAAACAAATGAACGAGTAGCACTTCTAAGCGGGAATCGTTTTAAAATTCTTGCCGATCAGCAAAACGATCAAGCCGGCGCTGTAGATAAAGTTAAATCGGCTAGACCACCCCCTTTCTACCTCCGTGGAGCCAACTGCAGGGCTCTGATTTCGAAGCTAGTAGAAACGGTAGGGGCAAATAACTTTGTTGTAACCCCTCTCAACAGGGGTAACATAAAAGAAATTAAATGTCAAACCCAAACTGAGGACAATTTCCGCATCATCGAAAAGTACCTCCTTGAAGCTTATCAGCCATCGGTCCCAACTCAAGAAATAGCAGACGCATTGGCCGAAAAAGGGTTTGCGGTTAAGTCCGTCAACATCATCAACAGGAATAAAAATCAAAATCGAGCTCCAACCAGATGCAATGCGGTTGAAGCCAAATGAAGTGCACCCAATCTATAACCTTCAGCTCTTATTGCACAGAAGAATCACCGTAGAGGAACCCCATAAGAGATACCAACCACCGCAGTGTAAAAATTGCCAGGAATACAACCACACCTCTAACAATTGCAATCTTAGGTCAGTGTGTGTTGGCTGCGGCGAACATCATAAAGATGGCATTTGCACCAAGGACAGAAATAACGTCGCACTAAGACTATGCAATAACTGTGGAGGGAACCGCACAGCCAACTACAGGGGATGTCCTGTCTTGAAGGATCTTAAATCGCACCTAAACGGGCGTAAACCCCCAGCTGGACCAAAAATCACATTCAACGCCTTCAAAACTACACCATCTAACATGCCTGCTACAACCAATCCTAGTGTATCCTTCGCTAGTGTACTCCGAACTGGACAGACGGAGCCCGCGAAAGAGACTCCGTCACTCCACCATCTACAGAATCCGCAACCTGGCGCACCAGAACTTGGCCAGCAAACTCCAAGTGGTTTAGACTCCCCATTTATCTCACTTAATCAAAACATGACCGCTTTTATGACGTTCATGCAGGAACTGATGCGGAATCAAAGCATGCCTATCCAGAAGCTTAACGAGAATAAATAATGGCTACCCTACGTCCATGTCTTTGGATTGCTAACGGCATCTCCAAGCACAAAAATAAACTGCAACTATTCCTAGACTCAAGTGAAATCGACGTCATGCTGATATCGGAAACACATTTAACATCAAAAAATAATTTTCAAATACCAAAATAAACCTTCTACGCAACAAACCATCCAGACGGAAAAGCTCATGGCGGGACTGGTATCCTAATCAAAAACCGTATAAAACACTCGTTCCTCAACAGATTCGAAACACAGCACCTACAAGAAACTGCCATAACCGGGAGGTGCAAGTCCTTCCCGCAAAGCCGGAAAAGGAGAATGACGTGTTCTGCGAGCGAAATTTTAAGGAGTCTACGCGAAGAATGAAGGACGGCCGATACGTTGTGCCTTCGCCGTTCAAAAGTCCGAATAGTGACGACTTGGGTCATTCAAGACCGATAGCGTTAGCTCAATTCCTGCGAAATGAAGCGCGCCTCCTGAAGGATCCCCTCCTAAAAACGCAGTACAGCAGAAGGATCCACTCATAAAAACGCTGACTGCAAGTCTGGTTAAGCGAACTTGGCTGGGATCGCGGTCTGACGCCACTCCTTCTACATCAATGGCAAGAATTCCTGCAGGATTATCCAGGCCGCAATCCCCGTTGGCTAAACACCAGCAATACTCTCCAGAGGGAACTTCATGGCTTCGGCAAAGCGCCCCCGAAGGCGTACGGAGCAGCCCTATATGCGGGGGTCAGTTATCGCGATCAGGTAAGCGTTCATCTTTAAACGGCTAAGACCCACGTGGCCCCGGTCAAAACAGTCTCGCTGCCTCGGCTGGAGTTGTGCGGAGCTGTTTTGTTAGCCGATCTCTGGGCGTCGATCGCCCCCGACCTTCCAATCCAACCTTCAACTTTCCAGTTTTGGACAGACCCTACCATTGTGTTGGCTTGGCTTAATAAGCCCCCATGGAGTTGGTCCGCCTTTGTGGCTATCCGTGTATCTACCATTTGGTCACATGTGCGTTCTGAGGATCACCACGCAGATCTGGCTAGCCGTGAGGTCTCCGCGGCCGAGTTATCGGCCAGTAGCCTATGGTGGCATAGGCTGGACTGGGTTCGGTGGGATCCCGAGTGCTGGCCAACTCTCAGTAGTAAACTTCCGGACACTCAGCTGGAGCAGCGAGTCCAGTGCCACATGGTCTCGACCACTCTACTCGACGACGTCAGCGAGTGGTTCTTGAACTTTGGTAAGGCTCTGCGTGTCACCGCATGTATCCCACGCTTCGCTCCAAAAAGGACTTCGATTCTTTCCACGGTGCACTTCAGCAATGACGAATTGCTATCCGCTGAGCGGGCCTTGATTCGAATCTCACAGCGTTGACAATACACCGCGGAGATACGGGCCCCTTGGTGAAGGGCGATCCCTCCCACCATCCAGAACTTTACTCAATTTGAACCCACTTCTCGACCAACATGGGATTCTCCGCTGTAAACGACTCCGAGTCGCTGAATCCCTCTGTTAAGACGAGCGTCACCCGGTTCTCCTCCCTTATAGTACCCACTTTACGCGCCTGCTCGTCAAATTCGCCCATCGAATCACGCTGCATGGCGGCAATCAGCTAATGGTGCGGTATCTGCGGACCAAGTTCTGCATTCCCCGGACTAAGAATCTGGTGAAGTCCCACATCAAGGGGTGTAAAGTTTGCATCGTTCATCGTCGACGACAGCAGATCCAAATGATGGGTGATCTCCCTCGAGAGCGCAACACTTATTCCAGACCTTTCACCCCCACAGGCATTGACTTCGCAGGTCCCTTCGAGATCAAAAATCATACCGGGCGTGGTAGTCTTATTACGAAAGGTTATGTCTACGTCATTGCGTGTTTCAGCACGAAGGTAATCCATTTCGAGGCTATTTCCGAGCTGTTCCACGGTTTGTAGCACGGAGACAATGTCCACAGCGCATTTACTCCGATAATGGCAAAACCTTCGTAGGGGCCTCGAAGATGCTTGAAAAAGACTTTCTGGACGCCACGAAGCAGAGTATCGTGAATTAATTTCCCCAGCATATTTCATCCTGGCACTTCATTCCGCCGAGCGCCCCCCATATGGAAGGACTGAAAGTTAACATTAAGTACACGTTCGAGGAACTTCCCAATCTACTGTGTCGAATTGAGCGCGTGTCTGAATTCTCGTCCAATTTCTCCCATGAGCGAGGACCCAGAGTATCTGCTGGCATTAAGCAAGGGACATTTCCTTATTGGAGGACCTCTCTTATCCATTGCTGAGCCTGAGATCCTAGTCGAACCTATGTCCTTAATCAACCGATGGCAGCGACTGAAGGCAATCGTTTGAATAACAAATATCTTAAGGAGCTCAACAAACGGAATAGGCTGATGGCCTCGTTTGAGTAACTGATGTCAAAACAGCGCGGGGGTCTATTCGAAGACCCGTTACGAAACTTATTCTGCTGCAAGACAGCAGCGCTCCTGAGCCTAAAGAGTCATAATGGTCCCCTGATCTTCTAGGTTCCTTCTGAATGTCCTCATCTCCGTTCGTGTTATTCGTTTTCCCTGAATTGACTAACCCGATTTACCTTCCGTAATTTCTTTTCGTTTCAGTCCTTCAAATCGTCTTTGCACAACGTCTTTCCACGGTCACGGTCACCCTCCCACCGCTCCGCTTCGCAAAATAACGATCCTGTGCTCACACTATACTCACTGTTTCGAGCCAGGACGACAGTCATGCCAACGGCAGTCATCCGGTTGGGGAACAGCTCGAACGGTCCCTGCGGCTGGCAGTGACCAAGGTCTGTGTCGACGAAGTTTGTGCTGCCATCGTAGATTCGATGTCCGATCCTGCGTTGCATCGGAATATCATTTTACGAGCAGAGGATGATCATTCGCACTACCATCCGGGAAGTTTGTATGAGTCGTCTCCGGCGCCTGTGGCATCTAGGCGCTCTAGGACGTTGCCGTCCCCATCTTATATATGTCCCGGGTGACGATTGCAACATGTTGCAAGGGGGGTGGTATGTTCACGCGACCGGGTGAACAGCAGTCAGCGGCGAAGAGAAGTGAGGAGTGAGGAAGGTTTTTTGATCCTCGGCGGGTATCCGCCTGGTGACCGTATGTTCACACCCAGAAGCGTGACTTGATTGCTAACGGGAATCGCCATTATTAGTCTAGTACGAAATTTTTCTCCGAATACAAACACTTTTCCATTTTGATATAAACCAGTTTGCCTTTAAATCGAAGTTTCGTGTGTGAAATTTTTCTTCAAATAAAATCGTAGACTTAAACGAAGGTTACCGCGCGTTTTAATTTCCATCCCCCATCAACTCATCCATACCTGAAGAAATTGGCACCAGCCAAGTTGTTGGTATTTTATTTGGATCCTTCCGCCCCTCTACGAACATTGGTCCTTCGAGCCCGATATCCATCCGCTCCTCCAGCTTGCATCAGCGGAATGTTTGATAAGTACAACATTTCTAATTCGAAATCTCATTCCATAGCACACTTTCCATACACACTTTTATATACTTGTATGTACATACATAACCTGTCCCAAAGGTTATATGGTATTTCCGGATCCTTGTGTGTGTGTCCAGCGTTTTTCCATTCTATTCAAACTCGCTTTTTTCAATTTTCCAATTCCAATTTTTTTTCTCCATACACATACATATGTATATGCATCTTGTGACGACTCACATTACTCTTTAAGGCAAGTCGGACAGCCAATGCTTACGGTCAACGTCTCTCTCTTTCTAGCTACCGTCTTGGTGTGGCTGCAGCGTCGACGCGTCACGGACGCTACGCTGCATGCCGACACCAAAGAAAGAGTAGGGAAATCGAAAGTGAAAGAGAGGGAGATCGTGATGCGTGCCAAAGCGCAAGACGCATCGTATGTTTATTATCAGGTGAGCCCATTACCTAAGATTCCCTTATTAGCTTGAGTGCGGTAGGGACCCAAATGGATAACCAATGTTTAGAAACTAGTTAATTATAAATAAAAACTCAGTTTTGAATAAATAAAAATCTGATGTGCTCTTCTCAGTTAACTCACTATGGATTTTTCTTTTCGTTACCAAAGCTATGTCTACCCTTTCCTTTCCCCTTCTCCTTTGTCGCATAACATTTTTGAGTGGAGCCGAAGGATCAGCGGACTTCTGCATGATGAGTTATGCCCTGCAGACGAAGTCAGTCGCTGATCTCAAGGCTCAGTCACTCTGGGTGAAGAGGCAACGGGTCTTGGCTAAGCGGGCTTCGCTTGGCAGACAAGATCAGTCGTTGCAGTTTCTCTTCACCCATAATCCCACTAACGTTTCCCTTCACGTCTCCCTCTCTACTCCCTTTCCCCGTCCAAGAGGCAACGGATCTTGGTCAAGCGGGCTTCCCTTGGCAGACAAGATCAGTCGTTGCAACTCCTCGTGGACTCTTCTTATACCCTTTCCCTTCCCTTTTTCTCCCTTTAGGTGACTTCCCTTTCACCCCATAATACTTCTCAAGATCTTCAGATCAAATAAATGTTCTGTAGACGGGACTCAGGAGACTGGGAATTATACCCCAGCCAGAGCTTCCTTACAATCCATACATATGTATAAATTGTTACACATACATTCTCCACAGCTGTTTGCCAAGGCCGCGTAAAAGTTTAAAATTATTAAAATGTTATACAAAAAAAAAATAAATTAATGAAAAATTAATGTGTTCACCGCGATATTTAGATTCTTGTGTGTTAAAACAATTTAAATGGTCCAATTATCCAATTAATTGCCCCACGCGCGTATCCCCATACCATAAAATTAATGTGTTAGTGTATTTATGTGTTAATGTATTTAATGTTTTAATTAATGTAAACTCCAAATTCAACCGCCGCCGCGTGAAGACGAGGTTTTTAATGCACTTCGCACAATTTAGTGTAAAAAATAAAAAGAACGCGTTTGCAAAAATTGTGTAGGGCTCTCAGTCGCCTCAGAGACGCCTATTTACAATCATATTGATATTAGTTTGTTCTAATAGCAATAAATACTAAGTTGCAACAACAAAGTGAGCACTTTTTTTGGAAAAGCCATGTCCACCAATTCGGGCCCAAGCTCTCTCGATCCCCACCAGCAACAGCTACAAGAACTACTTGTACAACAACAACGTGAGCGTCGACTCTTGGCCCAACGCAACAACGCGTACTTTTCGGTGGTGTCGTAGACCCCACTGAATGCTACCGTAAGCAATAACACCGAAAGTGCAAGCCACTCAGCAATCAACAGCAATTTACCGTGGAGAGCGCAGTGTACTTCTCCATCAATATCGATAACTGGGTCACCGATTGCACCGACCAGCACCGTCAGCTCGTTGACAGCAACTACTGTAACGTCTTCCGAAATATTGACCTGCCTCAAGCCGTCAACGACAAGTCCCCGAGAGTCAGCCACGACAAGAAACCCAACGCCTTCTGTCCAAACTGGAATGGATAGATATATTAAAATAACTAAGCGGAAGCTAAGCCCGCTAAAGAATAAAAGTGGCAATACGTCGAAAATAACCAAAACAAATGAACGAGTAGCACTTCTAAGCGGGAATCGTTTTAAAATTCTTGCCGATCAGCAAAACGATCAAGCCGGCGCTGTAGATAAAGTTAAATCGGCTAGACCACCCCCTTTCTACCTCCGTGGAGCCAACTGCAGGGCTCTGATTTCGAAGCTAGTAGAAACGGTAGGGGCAAATAACTTTGTTGTAACCCCTCTCAACAGGGGTAACATAAAAGAAATTAAATGTCAAACCCAAACTGAGGACAATTTCCGCATCATCGAAAAGTACCTCCTTGAAGCTTATCAGCCATCGGTCCCAACTCAAGAAATAGCAGACGCATTGGCCGAAAAAGGGTTTGCGGTTAAGTCCGTCAACATCATCAACAGGAATAAAAATCAAAATCGAGCTCCAACCAGATGCAATGCGGTTGAAGCCAAATGAAGTGCACCCAATCTATAACCTTCAGCTCTTATTGCACAGAAGAATCACCGTAGAGGAACCCCATAAGAGATACCAACCACCGCAGTGTAAAAATTGCCAGGAATACAACCACACCTCTAACAATTGCAATCTTAGGTCAGTGTGTGTTGGCTGCGGCGAACATCATAAAGATGGCATTTGCACCAAGGACAGAAATAACGTCGCACTAAGACTATGCAATAACTGTGGAGGGAACCGCACAGCCAACTACAGGGGATGTCCTGTCTTGAAGGATCTTAAATCGCACCTAAACGGGCGTAAACCCCCAGCTGGACCAAAAATCACATTCAACGCCTTCAAAACTACACCATCTAACATGCCTGCTACAACCAATCCTAGTGTATCCTTCGCTAGTGTACTCCGAACTGGACAGACGGAGCCCGCGAAAGAGACCCCGTCACTCCACCATCTACAGAATCCGCAACCTGGCGCACCAGAACTTGGCCAGCAAACTCCAAGTGGTTTAGACTCCCCATTTATCTCACTTAATCAAAACATGACCGCTTTTATGACGTTCATGCAGGAACTGATGCGGAATCAAAACATGCCTATCCAGAAGCTTAACGAGAATAAATAATGGCTACCCTACGTCCATGTCTTTGGATTGCTAACGGCATCTCCAAGCACAAAAATAAACTGCAACTATTCCTAGACTCAAGTGAAATCGACGTCATGCTGATATCGGAAACACATTTAACATCAAAAAATAATTTTCAAATACCAAAATAAACCTTCTACGCAACAAACCATCCAGACGGAAAAGCTCATGGCGGGACTGGTATCCTAATCAAAAACCGTATAAAACACTCGTTCCTCAACAGATTCGAAACACAGCACCTACAAGAAACTGCCATAACCGGGAGGTGCAAGTCCTTCCCGCAAAGCCGGAAAAGGAGAATGACGTGTTCTGCGAGCGAAATTTTAAGAAGTCTACGCGAAGAATGAAGGACGGCCGATACGTTGTGCCTTCGCCGTTCAAAAGTCCGAATAGTGACGACTTGGGTCATTCAAGACCGATAGCGTTAGCTCAATTCCTGCGAAATGAAGCGCGCCTCCTGAAGGATCCCCTCCTAAACACGCAGTACAGCAGAAGGATCCCCTCCTAAAAACGCTGACAGCAAGTCTGGTTAAGCGAACTTGGCTGGGATCGCGGTCTGACGCCACTCCTTCTACATCAATGGCAAGAATTCCTGCAGGATTATCCAGGCCGCAATCCCCGTTGGCTAAACACCAGCAATACTCTCCAGAGGGAACTTCATGGCTTCGGCAAAGCGCCCCCGAAGGCGTACGGAGCAGCCCTATATGCGGGGGTCAGTTATCGCGATCAGGTAAGCATTCATCTTTAAACGGCTAAGACCCACGTGGCCCCGGTCAAAACAGTCTCGCTGCCTCGGCTGGAGTTGTGCGGAGCTGTTTTGTTAGCCGATCTCTGGGCGTCGATCGCCCCCGACCTTCCAATCCAACCTTCAACTTTCCAGTTTTGGACAGACCCTACCATTGTGTTGGCTTGGCTTAATAAGCCCCCATGGAGTTGGTCCGCCTTTGTGGCTATCCGTGTATCTACCATTTGGTCACATGTGCGTTCTGAGGATCACCACGCAGATCTGGCTAGCCGTGAGGTCTCCGCGGCCGAGTTATCGGCCAGTAGCCTATGGTGGCATAGGCTGGACTGGGTTCGGTGGGATCCCGAGTGCTGGCCAACTCTCAGTAGTAAACTTCCGGACACTCAGCTGGAGCAGCGAGTCCAGTGCCACATGGTCTCGACCACTCTACTCGACGACGTCAGCGAGTGGTTCTTGAACTTTGGTAAGGCTCTGCGTGTCACCGCATGTATCCCACGCTTCGCTCCAAAAAGGACTTCGATTCTTTCCACGGTGCACTTCAGCAATGACGAATTGCTATCCGCTGAGCGGGCCTTGATTCGAATCTCACAGCGTTGACAATACACCGCGGAGATACGGGCCCCTTGGTGAAGGGCGATCCCTCCCACCATCCAGAACTTTACTCAATTTGAACCCACTTCTCGACCAACATGGGATTCTCCGCTGTGAACGACTCCGAGTCGCTGAATCCCTCTGTTAAGACGAGCGTCACCCGGTTCTCCTCCCTTATAGTACCCACTTTACGCGCCTGCTCGTCAAATTCGCCCATCGAATCACGCTGCATGGCGGCAATCAGCTAATGGTGCGGTATCTGCGGACCAAGTTCTGCATTCCCCGGACTAAGAATCTGGTGAAGTCCCACATCAAGGGGTGTAAAGTTTGCATCGTTCATCGTCGTCGACAGCAGATCCAAATGATGGGTGATCTCCCTCGAGAGCGCAACACTTATTCCAGACCTTTCACCCCCACAGGCATTGACTTCGCAGGTCCCTTCGAGATCAAAAATCATACCGGGCGTGGTAGTCTTATTACGAAAGGTTATGTCTGCGTCATTGCGTGTTTCAGCACGAAGGTAATCCATTTCGAGGCTATTTCCGAGCTGTTCCACGGTTTGTAGCACGGAGACAATGTCCACAGCGCATTTACTCCGATAATGGCAAAACCTTCGTAGGGGCCTCGAAGATGCTTGAAAAAGACTTTCTGGACGCCACGAAGCAGAGTATCGTGAATTAATTTCCCCAGCATATTTCATCCTGGCACTTCATTCCGCCGAGCGCCCCCCATATGGAAGGACTGAAAGTTAACATTAAGTACACGTTCAAGGAACTTCCCAATCTACTGTGTCGAATTGAGCGCGTGTCTGAATTCTCGTCCAATTTCTCCCATGAGCGAGGACCCAGAGTATCTGCTGGCATTAAGCAAGGGACATTTCCTTATTGGAGGACCTCTCTTATCCATTGCTGAGCCTGAGATCCTAGTCGAACCTATGTCCTTAATCAACCGATGGCAGCGACTGAAGGCAATCGTTTGAAGAACAAATACCTTAAGGAGCTCAACAAACGGAATAGGCTGATGGCCTCGTCTGAGTAACTGATGTCAAAACAGCGCGGGGGTCTATTCGAAGACCCGTTACGAAACTTATTCTGCTGCAAGACAGCAGCGCTCCTGAGCCTAAAGAGTCATAATGGTCCTCTGATCTTCTAGGTTCCTTCTGAATGTCCTCATCTCCGTTCGTGTTATTCGTTTTCCCTGAATTGACTAACCCGCTTTACCTTCCGTAATTTCTTTTCGTTTCAGTCCTTTAAATCGTCTTTGCACAACGTCTTTCCACGGTCACGGTCACCCTCCGACCGCTCCGCTTCGCAAAATAACGATCCTGTGCTCACACTATACTCACTGTTTCGAGCCAGGACGGCAGTCATGCCAACGGCAGTCATCCGGTTGGGGTACAGCTCGAACGGTCCCTGCGGCTGGCAGTGACCAAGGTCTGTGTCGACCAAGCTTGTGCTGCCATCGTAGATTCGATGTCCGATCCTGCGTTGCATCGGAATATCATTTTACGAGCAGAGGATGATCATTCGCACTCCCATCCGGGAAGTTTGTATGAGTCGTCTCCGGCGCCTGTGGCATCTAGGCGCTCTAGGACGTTGCCGTCCCCATCCTATATATGTCCCGGGTGACGATTGCAACATGTTGCAAGGGGGTGGTATGTTCACGCGACCGGGTGAACAGCAGTCAGCGGCGAAGAGAAGTGAGGAGTGAGGAAGGTTTTTTGATCCTCGGCGGGTATCCGCCTGGTGACCGTATGTTCACACCCAGAAGCGTGACTTGATTGCTAATGGGAATCGCCATTATTACTCTAGTACGAAATTTTTCTCCGAATACAAACACTTTTCCATTTTGATATAAACCAGTTTGCCTTTAAATCGAAGTTTCGTGTGTGAAATTTTTCTTCAAATAAAATCATAGACTTAAACGAAGGTTACCGCGCGTTTTAATTTCCATCCCCCATCAACTCATCCATACCTGAAGAAATTGGCACCAGCCAAGTTGTTGGTATTTTATTGGGATCCTTCCGCCCCTCTACGAACATTGGTCCTTCGAGCCGGATATCCGTCCGCTCCTCCAGCTTGCATCAGCGGAATGTTTGATAAGTACAACATTTCTAATTCGAAATCTCATTCCATAGCGACCTACACACTTTTATATACTTGTATGTACATACATAACCTGTCCCAAAGGTTATATGGTATTTCCGGATCCTTGTGTGTGTGTCCAGCGATTTTCCATTCCATTCAAACTCGCTTTTTTCAATTTTCCAATTCCAATTTTTTTTCTCCATACACATACATATGTATATGCATCTTGTGACGAATCACATTACTCTTTAAGGCAAGTCGGACAGCCAATGCTTACGGTCAACGTCTCTCTCTTTCTAGCTACCGTCTTGGTGTGGCTGCAGCGTCGACGCGTCGCGGGCGCTACGCTGCATGCCGACACCAAAGAAAGAGTATGGAAATCGAAAGTGAAAGAGAGGGACGGAGATCGTGATGCGTGCCAAAGCGCAAGACGCATCGTATGTTTATTATCAGGTGAGCCCATTACCTAAGATTCCCTTATTAGCTTGAGTGCGGTAGGGACCCAAATGGATAACCAATGTTTAGAAACTAGTTAATTATAAATAAAAACTCAGTTTTGAATAAATAAAAATCTGATGTGCTCTTCTCAGTTAACTCACTATGGATTTTTCTTTTCGTTACCAAAGCTATGTCTACCCTTTCCTTTCCCCTTCTCCTTTGTCGCATAACATTTTTGAGTGGAGCCGAAGGATCAGCGGACTTCTGCATGATGAGTTATGCCCTGCAGACGAAGTCAGTCGCTGATCTCAAGGCTCAGTCACTCTGGGTGAAGAGGCAACGGGTCTTGGCTAAGCGGGCTTCGCTTGGCAGACAAGATCAGTCGTTGCAGTTTCTCTTCACCCATAATCCCACCAACGTTTCCCTTCACGTCTTTCTCCCCACTCCCTTTCCCCGTCCAAGAGGCAACGGATCTTGGTCAAGCGGGCTTCCCTTGACAGACAAGATCAGTCGTTGCAGCTCCTCGTGGACTCTCCTCATACCCTTTCCCTTCCCTTTTTCTCCCTTTAGGTGACTTCCCTTTCACCCCATAATACTTCTCAAGATCTTCAGATCAAATAAATGTTCTGTAGACGGGACTCTGGAGACTGAGAATTATACCCCAGCCAGAGCTTCCTTACAATCCATACATATGTATAAATTGTTACACATACATTCTCCACAGCTGTTTGCCAAGTCCGCGTAAAAGTTTAAAATTATTAAAATGTTATACAAAAAAAAAATAAATTAATTAATGAAAAATTAATGTGTTCACCGCGATATTTAGATTCTTGTGTGTTAAAACAATTTAAATGGTCCAATTATCCAATTAATTGCCCCACGCGCGTATCCCCATACCATAAAATTAATGTGTTAGTGTATTTATGTGTTAATGTATTTAATGTTTTAATTAATGTAAACTCCAAATTCAACCGCCGCCGCGTGAAGACGAGGTTTTTAATGCACTTCGCACAATTTAGTGTAAAAAATAAAAAGAACGCGTTTGCAAAAATTGTGTAGGGCTCTCAGTCGCCTCAGAGACGCCTATTTACAATCATATTGATATTAGTTTGTTCTAATAGCAATAAATACTAAGTTGCAACAACAAAGTGAGCACTTTTTTTGGAAAAGCCATGTCCACCAATTCGGGCCCAAGCTCTCTCGATCCCCACCAGCAACAGCTACAAGAACTACTTGTACAACAACAACGTGAGCGTCGACTCTTGGCCCAACGCAACAACGCGTACTTTTCGGTGGTGTCGTAGACCCCACTGAATGCTACCGTAAGCAATAACACCGAAAGTGCAAGCCACTCAGCAATCAACAGCAATTTACCGTGGAAAGCGCAGTGTACTTCTCCATCAATATCGATAACTGGGTCACCGATTGCACCGACCAGCACCGTCAGCTCGTTGACAGCAACTACTGTAACGTCTGCCGAAATATTGACCTGCCTCAAGCCGTCAACGACAAGTCCCCGAGAGTCAGCCACTGGAATGGATAGATATATTAAAATAACTAAGCGGAAGCTAAGCCCGCTAAAGAATAAAAGTGGCAATACGTCGAAAATAACCAAAACAAATGAACGAGTAGCACTTCTAAGCGGGAATCGTTTTAAAATTCTTGCCGATCAGCAAAACGATCAAGCCGGCGCTGTAGATAAAGTTAAATCCGCTAGACCACCCCCTTTCTACCTCCGTGGAGCCAACTGCAGGGCTCTGATTTCGAAGCTAGTAGAAACGGTAGGGGCAAATAACTTTGTTGTAACCCCTCTCAACAGGGGTAACATAAAAGAAATTAAATGTCAAACCCAAACTGAGGACAATTTCCGCATCATCGAAAAGTACCTCCTTGAAGCTTATCAGCCATCGATCCCAACTCAAGAAATAGCAGACGTATTGGCCGAAAAAGGGTTTGCGGTTAAGTCCGTCAACATCATCAACAGGAATAAAGTCGCACAGCCGCTCTTCAAAATCGAGCTCCAACCAGATGCAATGCGGTTGAAGCCAAATGAAGTGCACCCAATCTATAACCTTCAGCTCTTATTGCACAGAAGAATCACCGTAGAGGAACCCCATAAGAGATACCAACCACCGCAGTGTAAAAACTGCCAGGAATACAACCACACCTCTAACAATTGCAATCTTAGGTCAGTGTGTGTTGGCTGCGGCGAACATCATAAAGATGGCATTTGCACCAAGGACAGAAATAACTTCGCACTAAGACTATGCAGTAACTGTGGAGGGAACCACACAGCCAACTACAGGGGATGTCCTGTCTTGAAGGATCTTAAATCGCACCTAAACGGGCGTAAACCCCCAGCTGGACCAAAAATCACATTCAACGCCTGCGAAAGAGACCCCGTCACTCCACCATCTACAGAATCCGCAACCTGGCGCACCAGAACTTGGCCAGCAAACTCCAAGTGGTTTAGACTCCCCATTTATCTCACTTAATCAAAATATGACCGCTTTTATGACGTTCATGCAAAACTGTATGCAGGAACTGATGCGGAATCAAAACCTGCCTATCCAGAAGCTTAACGAGAATAAATAATGGCTACCCTACGTCCATGTCTTTGGAATGCTAACGGCATCTCCAAGCACAAAAATAAACTGCAACTATTCCTAGACTCAAGTGAAATCGACGTCATGCTGATATCGGAAACACATTTAACATCAAAAAATAATTTTCAAACACCAAAATATACCTTCTACGCAACAAAACATCCAGACGGAAAAGCTCATGGCGGGACTGGTATCCTAATCAAAAACCGTATAAAACACTCGTTCCTCAACAGATTCGAAACACACCACCTACAAGCAACTGCCATAACCGGGAGGTGCAAGTCCTTCCCGCAAAGCCGGAAAAGGAGAATGACGTGTTCTGCGAGCGAAATTTTAAGGAGTCTACGCGAAGAATGAAGGACGGCCGATACGTTGTGCCTTCGCCGTTCAAAAGTCCGAATAGTGACGACTTGGGTCATTCAAGACCGATAGCGTTAGCTCAATTCCTGCGAAATGAAGCGCGCCTCCTGAAGGATCCCCTCCTAAACACGCAGTACAGCAGAAGGATCCCCTCCTAAAAACGCTGACAGCAAGTCTGGTTAAGCGAACTTGGCTGGGATCGCGGTCTGACGCCACTCCTTCTACATCAATGGCAAGAATTCCTGCAGGATTATCCAGGCCGCAATCCCCGTTGGCTAAACACCAGCAATACTCTCCAGAGGGAACTTCATGGCTTCGGCAAAGCGCCCCCGAAGGCGTACGGAGCAGCCCTATATGCGGGGGTCAGTTATCGCGATCAGGTAAGCATTCATCTTTAAACGGCTAAGACCCACGTGGCCCCGGTCAAAACAGTCTCGCTGCCTCGGCTGGAGTTGTGCGGAGCTGTTTTGTTAGCCGATCTCTGGGCGTCGATCGCCCCCGACCTTCCAATCCAACCTTCAACTTTCCAGTTTTGGACAGACCCTACCATTGTGTTGGCTTGGCTTAATAAGCCCCCATGGAGTTGGTCCGCCTTTGTGGCTATCCGTGTATCTACCACTTGGTCACATGTGCGTTCTGAGGATCACCACGCAGATCTGGCTAGCCGTGAGGTCTCCGCGGCCGAGTTATCGGCCAGTAGCCTATGGTGGCATAGGCTGGACTGGGTTCGGTGGGATCCCGAGTGCTGGCCAACTCTCAGTAGTAAACTTCCGGACACTCAGCTGGAGCAGCGAGTCCAGTGCCACATGGTCTCGACCACTCTACTCGACGACGTCAGCGAGTGGTTCTTGAACTTTGGTAAGGCTCTGCGTGTCACCGCATGTATCCCACGCTTCGCTCCAAAAAGGACTTCGATTCTTTCCACGGTGCACTTCAGCAATGACGAATTGCTATCCGCTGAGCGGGCCTTGATTCGAATCTCACAGCGTTGACAATACACCGCGGAGATACGGGCCCCTTGGTGAAGGGCGATCCCTTCCACCATCCAGAACTTTACTCAATTTGAACCCACTTCTCGACCAACATGGGATTCTCCGCTGTGAACGACTCCGAGTCGCTGAATCCCTCTGTTAAGACGAGCGTCACCCGGTTCTCCTCCCTTATAGTACCCACTTTACGCGCCTGCTCGTCAAATTCGCCCATCGAATCACGCTGCATGGCGGCAATCAGCTAATGGTGCGGTATCTGCGGACCAAGTTCTGCATTCCCCGGACTAAGAATCTGGTGAAGTCCCACATCAAGGGGTGTAAAGTTTGCATCGTTCATCGTCGACGACAGCAGATCCAAATGATGGGTGATCTCCCTCGAGAGCGCAACACTTATTCCAGACCTTTCACCCCCACAGGCATTGACTTCGCAGGTCCCTTCGAGATCAAAAATCATACCGGGCGTGGTAGTCTTATTACGAAAGGTTATGTCTACGTCATTGCGTGTTTCAGCACGAAGGTAATCCATTTCGAGGCTATTTCCGAGCTGTTCCACGGTTTGTAGCACGGAGACAATGTCCACAGCGCATTTACTCCGATAATGGCAAAACCTTCGTAGGGGCCTCGAAGATGCTTGAAAAAGACTTTCTGGACGCCACGAAGCAGAGTATCGTGAATTAATTTCCCCAGCATATTTCATCCTGGCACTTCATTCCGCCGAGCGCCCCCCATACGGAAGGACTGAAAGTTAACATTAAGTACACGTTCGAGGAACTTCCCAATCTACTGTGTCGAATTGAGCGCGTGTCTGAATTCTCGTCCAATTTCTCCCATGAGCGAGGACCCAGAGTATCTGCTGGCATTAAGCAAGGGACATTTCCTTATTGGAGGACCTCTCTTATCCATTGCTGAGCCTGAGATCCTAGTCGAACCTATGTCCTTAATCAACCGATGGCAGCGACTGAAGGCAATCGTTTGAAGAACAAATACCTTAAGGAGCTCAACAAACGGAATAGGGACGTAGATCGTAATGCGTGCCAAAGCGCATGACGCATCGTATGTTTTCACTGTTAGGAGAGAGAGGGCAGAGCAAGGGTAGGTTTGAACAAAGAGATAGAATTAGAGTGAAATCACTTTTCAAGTGACTATCAGAGTGAAAAGTTCAAGGAGAATAAAAAGTAACCGCAGCAACAAAGACATCAGTGAGTGGAACAAAGATTATCAGGTGAGCCCATTACCTAAGATTCCCTTATTAACTTGAGTGCGGTAGGGACCCAAATGGATAACCAATGTTTAGAAACTAGTTAATTATAAATAAAAACTCAGTTTTGAATAAATAAAAATCTGATGTGCTCTTCTCAGTTAACTCACTTTGCATTTTTCTTTTCGTTACCAAAGCTATGTCTACCCTTTCCCTTGCCCTTCTCCTTCTCCTTTGTCGCATAACATTTTTGAGTGGAGCCGAAGGATCAGCGGACTTCGGCAGGATGAGTTATTCTCCTGCAGACGAAGTCAGCCGCTGATCTCAAGGCTCAGTCACTCTGGGTGAAGAGGCAACGGGTCTTGGCTAAGCGGGCTTCGCTTGGCAGACACGATCAGTCGTTGCAGTTTCTCTTCACCCATAATCCCACTAACGTTTTCCTTCATGTCTCTCTCTCCACTCAATTTCCCCGTCCAAGAGGAAACGGATCTTGGTCAAGCGGGTTTCCCTTGGCAGACAAGATCAGTCGGTGCAACTCCTCGTGGACTCGTTAACTGTTTGCCAAGTCCGCGTAAAAGTTTAAAATTATTAAAATGTTATACAAAAAAAAAATAAATTAATGAAAAATTAATGTGTTCACCGCGATATTTAGATTCTTGTGTGTTAAAACAATTTAAATGGTCCAATTATCCAATTAATTTCCCCACGCGCGTATCCACATACCATAAAATTAATATGTTAGTGTATTTATGTGTTAATGTATTTAATGTATTTAATTAATGTATTTAGATTCTTGTGTGTTAAAATAATTTAAATGGTTAATGTATTAATGTGTTAATGTATTTAATGTTTTTAGATTCTTTTGTGTTAAAACAATTTAAATGGTCCAATTATCCAATTAATTTCCCCACGCGCGTATCCATATACCTATGGACATACATACATACTTCGTCATATATTGATGTACGTATGCAGCGCATACATAAAAAAAAACCCAACATATTAATTGAATTTCCTATAATCCGATCGAGTTCCCCAAACAACAAATTACTTACGCTTTTTTAACCATACATATATACATACATGTGTACATACGCATGTACACATATAAAATCACTTGTCCATATGCACTGATCGGTTTTTCATTTTTTGTCACTCATTTGTTTTTGGTTTTCCTTTCTCACAAAACACTCGCGGTGTGTGGAAAAGTTTTTTTTTTGTTTTCCGCACATAATATTATAAAACAATTAATCAAAGAAAATATATAAACATTGGCCGGCAGCTGTTTTGGAGTATATATATATATCCGTCCATATTTATAAATCTTTTCCAATCATTATTTTGCCTATATATATATATATTTATTTATATATATTACCGTCCATATTTGCGAATAAATATATATATATTTATAATTTTTTCCAGCCATAATTTTGCCTCTATATATATGTATCCGTCCATATTTATAAAATTCTATATTCTTCTTTCATATATTTATTTACAATATATATATATATATATTGTATCAATTTTTAACATTGGCCGGCAACTGTTTTGGAGTATATATATATATCCGTCCATATTTATAAATCTTTTCCAATCATTATTTTGCCTATATATATATATATTTATTTATATATATTACCGTCCATATTTGCGAATAAATATATATATATTTATAATTTTTTCCAGCCATAATTTTGCCTCTATATATATGTATCCGTCCATATTTATAAAATTCTATATTCTTCTTTCATATATTTATTTACAATATATATATATATATATTGTATCAATTTTTAATTTTTTGTACCTACTCCCATCGATACTTATAAATCCATCTAAATTTTTGTAGTCGATCCGCTTTGCCTAAGTATACATTTCGATCCGTATTCGTGCGTTCGTATGTTGTTCCGCATACACCTTCAGCATGAGAAAATCCTCTCGTACTCATACAGTCCGCTTCTGATTTTCTCTTTTTTTCAAAATAAAGGGTACGCAAAGTCGGACTTTGTCGGTGAAGTCGTACACAGAGTATGTCCACGGAGCCATCCAATACTGCGCCGAAGTCTGACAGTCTCCCTCTGTAACTCCGGGGAAACTCACCAAGTTTTGGGGGGGTGAAAGACCTTCCCGCAAAGACGGAAAAGGAGGATGACGTGTTCCCGCAAAGACGGAAAAGGAGGATGACGTGTTCTGCGAGCGAAATTTTAAGGAGTCTACGCGAAGAATGAAGGACGGTCGATACGTTGTGCCTTCGCCGTTCAAAAGTCCGAATAGTGCCTACTTGGGTCATTCAAGACCGATCGCGCTAGCTCAATTCCTGCGAAATGAAGCGCGCCTCCTGAAGGATCCCCTCCTAAAAACGCAGTACAGCAGAAGGATCCCCTCCTAAAAACGATGACAGCAAGTCTGGTTAAGCGAACTTGGCTGGGATCGCGGTCTGACGCCACTCCTTCTACATCAATGGCAAGAATTCCTGCAGGATTATCCAGGCCGCTAAACACCAGCAATACTCTCCAGAGGGAACTTCATGGCTTCTGCGAAGCATCCCCGAAGGCGTACGTATTGCGATCAGGTAAGCGTTCATCTTTAAACGGCTAAGACCCACGTGGCCCCGGTCAAAACAGTCTCGCTGCCTCGGCTGGTGTTGTGCGGAGCTGTTTTGTTAGCCGATCTCTGGGCGTCTCTGGGCAATTTCTCCCATGAGCGAGCACTCAGAGGATCTGCTGGCATTGAGCAAGGGACATTTCCTTATTGGAGGACCTCTTTTATCCATTGCTGAGCCTGAGATCCTAGTCTTATCTATGTCCTTAATCAACCGATGGCAGCGACTAAAGGCAATCGTTTTAAGAACAAATACCTTAAGGAGCTCAACAAACGGAATAGGCGCTTAGGACCAATTGAGCGTACTCCTCCCGGGGCTTATGGCCTCGTCCGAGTAACTGATGTCAAAACAGGGCGAGGGTCTATTCGAAGACCCGTTACGAAACTTATTCTGCTGCAAGACAGCAGCGCTCCTGAGCCTAAAGAGTCATAATGGTCCCCTGATCTTCTGGGTTCCTTCTAAATGTCCTCATCTCCGTTCGTGTTATTTGTTTTCCCTGAGTTGACTAATACGCTTTACCTTCCGTAAGTTCTTTTCGTTTCAGTCCTTCAAATCGTCTTTCCGCAACGTCTTTCCACGGTCACGGTCACCCTCCGACCGCTCCGCTTCGCAAAATAACGATCCTGTGCTCACACTATACTCACTGTTTCAAGCCAGGACGACGACAGTCATGCCAACGGCAGTCATCCGGTTGGGGAACGGCTCGAACGGTCCTTGGGGCTGGCAGTGACCAAGGTCGGTGTCGACCAAGCTTGTGCTGCCATCGTAGATTCGATGTCCGATCCTGCATTGCATCGGAACATCATTTTACGAGCAGAGGATGGTCATCCGCACTCCCATCTGGGAAGTTCGTATGAGTCGTCTCCGGCTCCTGTGACATCTAGGCGCTCTAGAACGTTGCCGTCCCCATCCTATATATGTCCCGGGTGACGATTGCAACATGTTGCAAGGGGGGTGGTATGTTCACGCGACCGGGTGAACAGCAGTGAGCGGCGAATAGAAGTGAGGAGTGAGGAAGGTTTTTTGATCCTCGGCGGATACGGTCACACCCAGAAGCGTGACTTGATTGCTAATGGGAATCGCCATTATTAGTCTAGTACGAAATTTTTCTCCGAATACCAACATTATTCCATTTTGATATAAACCAGTCTTCGTTTAAATCGAAGTTTCGTGTGTGAAGTTTTTCTTCAAATAAAAGCATAGAATTAAACAAAGGTTACCGCGCGTTTTAATTTCCATACACTCACCCCCAACTCACCCATACCTGAAGAAATTGGCACCAGCCAAGTTGTTGGTATTTTATTTGGATCCTTCCGCCCCTCTACGAACATTGGTCCTTCGAGCCCGATATCCATCCGCTCCTCCAGCTTGCATCGGCGGAATGCTTGATAAGTACAACATTTCTTATTCGAAATCTCATTTACATTATATCCCTTACATACTAATAAAAGTGTGAGGTTTCCCGCTTTTCCATAGCGACCTACACACTTTTATAAACTTGTATTTCCGGATCCTTTGTGTGTTTGTCCAGTGTTTTTCCATTCCATTCAAACTCGCTTTTTTCAATTTTCCAATTCCAATTTTTTTTCTCCATACACATAAATATGTATATGTATCCTGTAACGAATCACATTACTCTGTAAGTCAAGTCGGACAGGCAATGCTTACGGTCAACGTCTTTCTCTTTCTGGCTACCGTCTTGGTGTGGCTGCAGCGTCGACGCGTCGCGGACGCTACGTTGCATGCCGACACCAATGAAAGAGTAAGGAAATCGAAAATGAAAGAGAGGGACGGAGATCGTGATGCGTGCCAAAGCGCAAGACGCATCGTATGTTTTCACTGTTAGGAGAAAGAGGGCAGAGCAAGGGTGGGTATGAACAGAGACATAGAATTAGAGAGAAAACACTTTGCAAGTGACTATCAGAGTGAAAAGTTCAAGGAGAATAAAAAATCACTTTGCATTTTTCTTTCCGTTACCAAAGCTTTGTCTACCCTTTCCCTTCCCCTTCTCCTTCTCCTTTGTCGCATAACATTTTTGAGTGGAGCCGAAGGATCAGCGGACTTCGGCAGGATGAGTTATTCTCCTGCAGACGAAGTTAGTCGCTGATCTAAAGGCTCAGTTACTCTGGGTGAAGAGGCAACGGGTCTTGGCTAAGCGGGCTTTCCTTGGCAGACAAGATCAGTCGTTGCAACTCCTCGTGGACTCTTCTTATACCCTTTCCCTTCCTTTTTCTCCCTTTAGGTGACCTTAATTTCACCCCATAATACTTCTCAAGATCTTCAGATCAAATAAATGTTCTGTAGACGGGACTCTGGAGACTGAGAGTTATACCCCAGCCAGATCTTCCTTACAATCCATACATATGTATAAATTGTTACGCATACATTCTCCACAGCTGTTTGCGAAGTCCGCTTAAGAGTTTAAAATTATTAAAATGTTATACAAAAAAAAAAATAAATAAATTAATGAAAAATTAATGTGTTCACCGCGATATTTAGATTCTTGTGTGTTAAAACAATTTAAATGGTCCAATTATCCAATTAATTTCTCCACGCGCCTATCCACATACCATAAAATTAATATGTATTTATGTGTTAATGTATTTAATGTATTTAATTAATGTATTTAGATTCTTGTGTGTTAGAATAATTTAAATGGTTAATGTATTAATGTGTTAATGTATTTAATGTATTTAATTAATGTATTTAGATTCTTTTGTGTTAAAACAATTTAAATGGTCCAATTATCCAATTAAATTCCCCACGCGCGTATCCATATACCTATGGACATACATACATACTTCGTCATATATTGATGTACGTATGCAGCGCATACATAAAAAAAAACCCAACATATTAATTGAATTTCCTATAATCCGATCGAGTTCCCCAAACAACAAATTACTTACGCTTTTTTAACCATACATATATACATACATGTGTACATACGCATGTACACATATAAAAACACTTGTCCATATGCACTGATCGGTTTTTCATTTTTTGTCACTCATTTGTTTTTGGTTTTCCTTTCTCACAAAACACTCGCGGTGTGTGGAAAAGTTTTTTTTTTGTTTTCCGCACATAATATTATAAAACAATTAATCAAAGAAAATATATAAACATTGGCCGGCAGCTGTTTTGGAGTATATATATATATCCGTCCATATTTATAAATCTTTTCCAATCATTATTTTGCCTATATATATATATATTTATTTATATATATTACCGTCCATATTTGCGAATAAATATATATATATTTATAATTTTTTCCAGCCATAATTTTGCCTCTATATATATGTATCCGTCCATATTTATAAAATTCTATATTCTTCTTTCATATATTTATTTACAATATATATATATATATATTGTATCAATTTTTAATTTTTTGTACCTACTCCCATCGATACTTATAAATCCATCTAAATTTTTGTAGTCGATCCGCTTTGCCTAAGTATACATTTCGATCCGTATTCGTGCGTTCGTATATTGTTCCGCATACACCTTCAGCATGAGAAAATCCTCTCGTACTCATACAGTCCGCTTCTGATTTTCTCTTTTTTTCAAAATAAAGGGTACGCAAAGTCGGACTTTGTCGGTGAAGTCGTACACAGAGTATGTCCACGGAGCCATCCAATACTGCGCCGAAGTCTGACAGTCTCCCTCTGTAACTCCGGGGAAACTCACCAAGTTTTGGGGGGGTGAAAGACCTTCCCGCAAAGACGGAAAAGGAGGATGACGTGTTCTGCGAGCGAAATTTCCAGGAGTCTACGCGAAGAATGAAGGACGGCCGATACGTTGTGCCTTCGCCGTTCAAAAGTCCGAATAGTGCCGACTTGGGTCATTCAAGACCGATCGCGCTAGCTCAATTCCTGCGAAATGAAGCGCGCCTCCTGAAGGATCCCCTCCTAAAAACGCAGTACAGCAGAAGGATCCCCTCCTAAAAACGATGACAGCAAGTCTGGTTAAGCGAACTTGGCTGGGATCGCGGTCTGACGCCACTCCTTCTACATCAATGGCAAGAATTCCTGCAGGATTATCCAGGCCGCTAAACACCAGCAATACTCTCCAGAGGGAACTTCATGGCTTCTGCGAAGCATCCCCGAAGGCGTACGTATTGGGATCATGTAAGCGTTCATCTTTAAACGGCTAAGACCCACGTGGTCCCGGTCAAAACAGTCTCGCTGCCTCGGCTGGTGTTGTGCGGAGCTGTTTTGTTAGCCGGTCTCTGGGCGTCTCTGGGCAATTTCTCCCATGAGCGAGCACTCAGAGGATCTGCTGGCATTGAGCAAGGGACATTTCCTTATTGGAGGACCTCTTTTATCCATTGCTGAGCCTGAGATCCTAGTCTTATCTATGTCCTTAATCAACCGATGGCAGCGACTAAAGGCAATCGTTTTAAGAACAAATACCTTAAGGAGCTCAACAAACGGAATAGGCGCTTAGGACCAATTGAGCGTACTCCTCCCGGGGCTTATGGCATCGTCCGAGTAACTGATGTCAAAACAGGGCGGGGGTCTATTCGAAGTCCCGTTACGAAACTTATTCTGCTGCAAGACAGCAGCGCTCCTGAGCCTAAAGAGTCATAATGGTCCCCTGATCTTCTGGGTTCCTTCTAAATGTCCTCATCTCCGTTCGTGTTATTTGTTTTCCCTGAGTTGACTAATACGCTTTACCTTCCGTAAGTTCTTTTCGTTTCAGTCCTTCAAATCGTCTTTCCGCAACGTCTTTCCACGGTCACGGTCACCCTCCGACCGCTCCGCTTCGCAAAATAACGATCCTGTGCTCACACTAAACTCACTGTTTCGAGCCAGGACGACAGTCATGCCAACGGCAGTCATCCGGTTGGGGAACAGCTCGAACGGTCCCTACGGCTGGCAGTGACCAAGGTCTGTGTCGACGAAGTTTGTGCTGTAATCGTAGATTCGATGTCCGATCCTGCATTGCATCGGTATATCATTTTACGAGCAGAGGATGATCATCCGCACTCCCATCCGGGAAGTTTGTATGAGTCGTCTCCGGCTCTTGTGGCATCTAGGCGCTCTAGGACGTTGCCGTCCCTATCCTATATATGTCCTGGGTGACGATTGCAACATGTTGCAAGGGGGGTGGTATGTTCACGCGACCGGGTGAACAGCAGTCAGCGGCGAAGAGAAGTGAGGAGTGAGGAAGGTTTTTCGATCCTCGACGGGTATCCGCCTGGTGACCGTATGTTCACACCCAGAAGCGTGACTTGATTGCTAATGGGAATCGCCATTATTAGTCTAGTACGAAATTTTTCTCCGAATACAAACACTTTTCCATTTTGATATAAACCAGTTTGCCTTTAAATCGAAGTTTCGTGTGTGAAATTTTTCTTCAAATAAAATCATAGACTTAAACGAAGGTTACCGCGCGTTTTAATTTCCATCCCCCATCAACTCATCCATACCTGAAGAAATTGGCACCAGCCAAGTTGTTGGTATTTTATTTGGATCCTTCCGCCACTCTACGAACATTGGTCCTTCGAGCCGGATATCCGTCCGCTCCTCCAGCTTGCATCAGCGGAATGCTTGATAAGTACAACATTTCTAATTCGAAATCTCATTCCATTGCGACCTACACACTTTTATATACTTGTATGTACATACATAACCTGTCCCAAAGGTTATATGGTATTTCCGGATCCTTGTGTGTGTGTCCAGCGTTTTTCCATTCCATTCAAACTCGCTTTTTTCAATTTTCCAATTCCAATTTTTTTTCTCCATACACATACATATGTATATGCATCTTGTGACGAATCACATTACTCTTTAAGGCAAGTCGGACAGCCAATGCTTACGGTCAACGTCTCTCTCTTTCTAGCTACCGTCTTGGTGTGGCTGCAGCGTCGACGCGTCGCGGACGCTACGCTGCATGCCGACACCAAAGAAAGAGTAAGGAAATCGAAAGTGAAAGAGAGGGACGGAGATCGTAATGCGTGCCAAAGCGCATGACGCATCGTATGTTTTCACTGTTAGGAGAGAGAGGGCAGAGCAAGGGTAGGTTTGAACAAAGAGATAGAATTAGAGAGAAATCACTTTTCAAGTGACTATCAGAGTGAAAAGTTCAAGGAGAATAAAAAGTAACCGCAGCAACAAAGACATCAGTGAGTGGAACAAAGATTATCAGGTGAGCCCATTACCTAAGATTCCCTTATTAACTTGAGTGCGGTAGGGACCCAAATGGATAACCAATGTTTAGAAACTAGTTAATTATAAATAAAAACTCAGTTTTGAATAAATAAAAATCTGATGTGCTCTTCTCAGTTAACTCACTTTGCATTTTTCTTTTCGTTACCAAAGCTATGTCTACCCTTTCCCTTGCCCTTCTCCTTCTCCTTTGTCGCATAACATTTTTGAGTGGAGCCGAAGGATCAGCGGACTTCGGCAGGATGAGTTATTCTCCTGCAGACGAAGTCAGCCGCTGATCTCAAGGCTCAGTCACTCTGGGTGAAGAGGCAACGGGTCTTGGCTAAGCGGGCTTCGCTTGGCAGACACGATCAGTCGTTGCAGTTTCTCTTCACCCATAATCCCACTAACGTTTTCCTTCATGTCTCTCTCTCCACTCAATTTCCCCGTCCAAGAGGAAACGGATCTTGGTCAAGCGGGTTTCCCTTGGCAGACAAGATCAGTCGTTGCAACTCCTCGTGGACTCGTTAACTGTTTGCCAAGTCCGCGTAAAAGTTTAAAATTATTAAAATGTTATACAAAAAAAAAAAAAAAAATAAATTAATGAAAAATTAATGTGTTCACCGCGATATTTAGATTCTTGTGTGTTAAAACAATTTAAATGGTCCAATTATCCAATTAATTTCCCCACGCGCGTATCCACATACCATAAAATTAATATGTTAGTGTATTTATGTGTTAATGTATTTAATGTATTTAATTAATGTATTTAGATTCTTGTGTGTTAAAATAATTTAAATGGTTAATGTATTAATGTGTTAATGTATTTAATGTTTTTAGATTCTTTTGTGTTAAAACAATTTAAATGGTCCAATTATCCAATTAATTTCCCCAAGCGCGTATCCATATACCTATGGACATACATACATACATCGTCTTATATTGATGTACGTACGCCGCGCATTTATAAAAAAAAACCCAACATATTAATTGAATTTCCTATAATCCGATCGAGTTCCCCAAACAACAAATTACGCTTTTTTAACCATACATATATACATACATACATGTGTACATACGCATGTACACATATAAAATCACTTGTCCATATGCACTGATCGGTTTTTCATTTTTTGTCACTCATTTGTTTTTGGTTTTCCTTTCTCACAAAACACTCGCGGTGTGTGGAAAAGTTTTTTTTTTGTTTTCCGCACATAATATTATAAAACAATTAATCAAAGAAAATATAGAAACATTGGCCGGCAGCTGTTTTGGAGTATATATATATATCCGTCCATATTTATAAATCTTTTCCAATCATTATTTTGCCTATATATATATATATTTATTTATATATATTACCGTCCATATTTGCGAATAAATATATATATATTTATAATTTTTTCCAGCCATAATTTTGCCTCTATATATATGTATCCGTCCATATTTATAAAATTCTATATTCTTCTTTCATATATTTATTTACAATATATATATATATATATTGTATCAATTTTTAATTTTTTGTACCTACTCCCATCGATACTTATAAATCCATCTAAATTTTTGTAGTCGATCCGCTTTGCCTAAGTATACATTTCGATCCGTATTCGTGCGTTCGTATATTGTTCCGCATACACCTTCAGCATGAGAAAATCCTCTCGTACTCATACAGTCCGCTTCTGATTTTCTCTTTTTTTCAAAAAAAAAGGGTACGCAAAGTCGGACTTTGTCGGTGAAGTCGTACACAGAGTATGTCCACGGAGCCATCCAATACTGCGCCGAAGTCTGACAGTCTCCCTCTGTAACTCCGGGGAAACTCACCAAGTTTTGGGGGGGTGAAAGACCTTCCCGCAAAGACGGAAAAGGAGGATGACGTGTTCTGCGAGCGAAATTTTAAGAAGTCTACGCGAAGAATGAAGGACGGCCGATACGTTGTGCCTTCGCCGTTCAAAAGTCCGAATAGTGCCTACTTGGGTCATTCAAGACCGATCGCGCTAGCTCAATTCCTGCGAAATGAAGCGCGCCTCCTGAAGGATCCCCTCCTAAAAACGCAGTACAGCAGAAGGATCCCCTCCTAAAAACGATGACAGCAAGTCTGGTTAAGCGAACTTGGCTGGGATCGCGGTCTGACGCCACTCCTTCTACATCAATGGCAAGAATTCCTGCAGGATTATCCAGGCCGCTAAACACCAGCAATACTCTCCAGAGGGAACTTCATGGCTTCTGCGAAGCATCCCCGAAGGCGTACGTATTGCGATCAGGTAAGCGTTCATCTTTAAACGGCTAAGACCCACGTGGCCCCGGTCAAAACAGTCTCGCTGCCTCGGCTGGTGTTGTGCGGAGCTGTTTTGTTAGCCGATCTCTGGGCGTCTCTGGGCAATTTCTCCCATGAGCGAGCACTCAGAGGATCTGCTGGCATTGAGCAAGGGACATTTCCTTATTGGAGGACCTCTTTTATCCATTGCTGAGCCTGAGATCCTAGTCTTATCTATGTCCTTAATCTATGTCCTTAATAGGCGCTTAGGACCAATTGAGCGTACTCCTCCCGGGGCTTATGGCCTCGTCCGAGTAACTGATGTCAAAACAGGGCGGGGGTCTATTCGAAGACCCGTTACGAAACTTATTCTGCTGCAAGACAGCAGCGCTCCTGAGCCTAAAGAGTCATAATGGTCCCCTGATCTTCTAGGTTCCTTCTAAATGTCCTCATCTCCGTTCGTGTTATTTGTTTTCCCTGAGTTGACTTTGGCAGTGACCAAGGTCGGTGTCGACCAAGCTTGTGCTGCCATCGTAGATTCGATGTCCGATCCTGCATTGCATCGGAACAGCATTTTACGAGCAGAGGATGGTCATCCGCACTCCCATCTGGGAAGTTCGTATGAGTCGTCTCCGGCTCCTGTGACGTTGCCGTCCCCATCCTATATATGTCCCGGGTGACGATTGTAACATGTTGCAAGGGGGGTGGTATGTTCACGCGACCGTGTGAACAGCAGTGAGCGGCGAATAGAAGTGAGGAGTGAGGAAGGTTTTTTGATCCTCGGCGGATACGGTCACACCCAGAAGCGTGACTTGATTGCTAATGGGAATCGCCATTATTAGTCTAGTACGAAATTTTTCTCCGAATACCAACATTATTCCATTTTGATATAAACCAGTCTTCGTTTAAATCGAAGTTTCGTGTGTGAAATTTTTCTTCAAATAAAAGCATAGAATTAAACAAAGGTTTCCGCGCGTTTTAATTTCCATACACTCACCCCCAACTCACCCATACCTGAAGAAATTGGCACCAGCCAAGTTGTTGGTATTTTATTTGGATCCTTCCGCCCCTCTACGAACATTGGTCCTTCGAGCCCGATATCCATCCGCTCCTCCAGCTTGCATCGGCGGAATGCTTGATAAGTACAACATTTCTTATTCGAAATCTCATTTACATTATATCCCTTACATACTAATAAAAGTGTGAGGTTTCCCGCTTTTCCATAGCGACCTACACACTTTTATAAACTTGTATTTCCGGATCCTTTGTGTGTTTGTCCAGCGTTTTTCCATTCCATTCAAACTCGCTTTTTTCAATTTTCCAATTCCAATTTTTTTTCTCCATACACATAAATATGTATATGTATCCTGTGACGAATCACATTAATCTGTAAGTCAAGTCGGACAGGCAATGCTTACGGTCAACGTCTTTCTCTTTCTGGCTACCGTCTTGGTGTGGCTGCAGCGTCGACGCGTCGCGGACGCTACGTTGCATGCCGACACCAATAAAAGAGTAAGGAAATCGAAAGTGAAAGAGAGGGACGGAGATCGTGATGCGTGCCAAAGCGCAAGACGCATCGTATGTTTTCACTGTTAGGAGAAAGAGGGCAGAGCAAGGGTGGGTATGAACAGAGACATAGAATTAGAGAGAAAACACTTTGCAAGTGACTATCAGAGTGAAAAGTTCAAGGAGAATAAAAACTCACTTTGCATTTTTCTTTCCGTTACCAAAGCTTTGTCTACCCTTTCCCTTCCCCTTCTCCTTCTCCTTTGTCGCATAACATTTTTGAGTGGAGGCGAAGGATCAGCGGACTTCGGCAGGATGAGTTATTCTCCTGCAGACGAAGTTAGTCGCTGATCTAAAGGCTCAGTTACTCTGGGTGAAGAGGCAACGGGTCTTGGCTAAGCGGGCTTTCCTTGGCAGACAAGATCAGTCGTTGCAACTCCTCGTGGACTCTTTAGGTGACCTTAATTTCACCCCATAATACTTCTCAAGATCTTCAGATCAAATAAATGTTCTGTAGACGGGACTCTGGAGACTGAGAGTTATACCCCAGCCAGATCTTCCTTACAATCCATACATATGTATAAATTGTTACGCATACATTCTCCACAGCTGTTTGCGAAGTCCGCGTAAAAGTTTAAAATTATTAAAATGTTATACAAAAAAAAAAAAAATAAATTAATGAAAAATTAATGTGTTCACCGCGATATTTAGATTCTTGTGTGTTAAAACAATTTAAATGGTCCAATTATCCAATTAATTTCTCCACGCGCCTATCCACATACCATAAAATTAATATGTATTTATGTGTTAATGTATTTAATGTATTTAATTAATGTATTTAGATTCTTGTGTGTTAGAATAATTTAAATGGTTAATGTATTAATGTGTTAATGTATTTAATGTATTTAATGTATTTAATTAATGTATTTAGATTCTTTTGTGTTAAAACAATTTAAATGGTCCAATTATCCAATTAAATTCCCCACGCGCGTATCCATATACCTATGGACATACATACATACTTCGTCATATATTGATGTACGTATGCAGCGCATACATAAAAAAAAACCTAACATATTAATTAAATTTCCTATAATCCGATCGAGTTCCCCAAACAACAAATTACTTACGCTTTTTTAACCATACATATATACATACATGTGTACATACGCATGTACACATATAAAAACACTTGTCCATATGCACTGATCGGTTTTTCATTTTTTGTCACTCATTTGTTTTTGGTTTTCCTTTCTCACAAAACACTCGCGGTGTGTGGAAAAGTTTTTTTTTTTTTTCCGCACATAATATTATAAAACAATTAATCAAAGAAAATATATAAACATTGGCCGGCAGCTGTTTTGGAGTATATATATATATCCGTCCATATTTATAAATCTTTTCCAATCATTATTTTGCCTATATATATATATATTTATTTATATATATTACCGTCCATATTTGCGAATAAATATATATATATTTATAATTTTTTCCAGCCATAATTTTGCCTCTATATATATGTATCCGTCCATATTTATAAAATTCTATATTCTTCTTTCATATATTTATTTACAATATATATATATATATATTGTATCAATTTTTAATTTTTTGTACCTACTCCCATCGATACTTATAAATCCATCTAAATTTTTGTAGTCGATCCGCTTTGCTTAAGTATACATTTCGATCCGTATTCGTGCGTTCGTATATTGTTCCGCATACACCTTCAGCATGAGAAAATCCTCTCGTACTCATACAGTCCGCTTCTGATTTTCTCTTTTTTTCAAAATAAAGGGTACGCAAAGTCGGACTTTGTCGGTGAAGTCGTACACAGAGTATGTCCACGGAGCCATCCAATACTGCGCCGAAGTCTGACAGTCTCCCTCTGTAACTCCGGGGAAACTCACCAAGTTTTGGGGGGGTGAAAGACCTTCCCGCAAAGCCGGAAAAGGAGGATGACGTGTTCTGCGAGCGAAATTTCCAGGAGTCTACGCGAAGAATGAAGGACGGTCGATACGTTGTGCCTTCGCCGTTCAAAAGTCCGAATAGTGCCTACTTGGGTCATTCAAGACCGATCGCGCTAGCTCAATTCCTGCGAAATGAAGCGCGCCTCCTGAAGGATCCCCTCCTAAAAACGCAGTACAGCAGAAGGATCCCCTCCTAAAAACGATGACAGCAAGTCTGGTTAAGCGAACTTGGCTGGGATCGCGGTCTGACGCCACTCCTTCTACATCAATGGCAAGAATTCCTGCAGGATTATCCAGGCCGCTAAACACCAGCAATACTCTCCAGAGGGAACTTCATGGCTTCTGCGAAGCATCCCCGAAGGCGTACGTATTGCGATCAGGTAAGCGTTCATCTTTAAACGGCTAAGACCCACGTGGCCCCGGTCAAAACAGTCTCGCTGCCTCGGCTGGTGTTGTGCGGAGCTGTTTTGTTAGCCGATCTCTGGGCGTCTCTGGGCAATTTCTCCCATGAGCGAGCACTCAGAGGATCTGCTGGCATTGAGCAAGGGACATTTCCTTATTGGAGGACCTCTTTTATCCATTGCTGAGCCTGAGATCCTAGTCTTATCTATGTCCTTAATCAACCGATGGCAGCGACTAAAGGCAATCGTTTTAAGAACAAATACCTTAAGGAGCTCAACAAACGGAATAGGCGCTTAGGACCAATTGAGCGTACTCCTCCCGGGGCTTATGGCCTCGTCCGAGTAACTGATGTCAAAACAGGGCGGGGGTCTATTCGAAGACCCGTTACGAAACTTATTCTGCTGCAAGACAGCAGCGCTCCTGAGCCTAAAGAGTCATAATAGTCCCCTGATCTTCTAGGTTCCTTCTAAATGTCCTCATCTCCGTTCGTGTTATTTGTTTTCCCTGAGTTGACTTTGGCAGTGACCAAGGTCGGTGTCGACCAAGCTTGTGCTGCCATCGTAGATTCGATGTCCGATCCTGCATTGCATCGGTATATCATTTTACGAGCAGAGGATGATCATCCGCACTCCCATCCGGGAAGTTTGTATGAGTCGTCTCCGGCTCTAGGACGTTGCCGTCCCCATCCTATATATGTCCTGGGTGACGATTGCAACATGTTGCAAGGGGGGTGGTATGTTCACGCGACCGGGTGAACAGCAGTCAGCGGCGAAGAGAAGTGAGGAGTGAGGAAGGTTTTTTGATCCTCGGCGGGTATCCGCCTGGTGACCGTATGTTCACACCCAGAAGCGTGACTTGATTGCTAATGGGAATCGCCATTATTAGTCTAGTACGAAATTTTTCTCCGAATACAAACACTTTTCCATTTTGATATAAACCAGTTTGCCTTTAAATCGAAGTTTCGTGTGTGAAATTTTTCTTCAAATAAAATCATAGACTTAAACGAAGGTTACCGCGCGTTTTAATTTCCATCCCCCATCAACTCATCCATACCTGAAGAAATTGGCACCAGCCAAGTTGTTGGTATTTTATTTGGATCCTTCCGCCACTCTACGAACATTGGACCTTCGAGCCGGATATCCGTCCGCTCCTCCAGCTTGCATCAGCGGAATGCTTGATAAGTACAACATTTCTAATTCGAAATCTCATTCCATAGCGACCTACACACTTTTATATACTTGTATGTACATACATAACCTGTCCCAAAGGTTATATGGTATTTCCGGATCCTTGTGTGTGTGTCCAGCGTTTTTCCATTCCATTCAAACTCGCTTTTTTCAATTTTCCAATTCCAATTTTTTTTCTCCATACACATACATATGTATATGCATCTTGTGACGAATCACATTACTCTTTAAGGCAAGTCGGACAGCCAATGCTTACGGTCAACGTCTCTCTCTTTCTAGCTACCGTCTTGGTGTGGCTGCAGCGTCGACGCGTCGCGGACGTCGCTGTATGCCGACACCAAAAAAAGAGTAAGGAAATCGAAAGTGAAAGAGAGGGACGGAGATCGTGATGCGTGCCAAAGCGCATGACGCATCGTATGTTTTCACTGTTAGGAGAGAGAGGGCAGAGCAAGGGTAGGTTTGAACAAAGAGATAGAATTAGAGAGAAATCACTTTTCAAGTGACTATCAGAGTGAAAAGTTCAAGGAGAATAAAAAGTAACCGCAGCAACAAAGACATCAGTGAGTGGAACAAAGATTATCAGGTGAGCCCATTACCTAAGATTCCCTTATTAACTTGAGTGCGGTAGGGACCCAAATGGATAACCAATGTTTAGAAACTAGTTAATTATAAATAAAAACTCAGTTTTGAATAAATAAAAATCTGATGTGCTCTTCTCAGTTAACTCACTTTGCATTTTTCTTTTCGTTACCAAAGCTATGTCTACCCTTTCCCTTGCCCTTCTCCTTCTGCTTTGTCGCATAACATTTTTGAGTGGAGCCGAAGGATCAGCGGACTTCGGCAGGATGAGTTATTCTCCTGCAGACGAAGTCAGCCGCTGATCTCAAGGCTCAGTCACTCTGGGTGAAGAGGCAACGGGTCTTGGCTAAGCGGGCTTCGCTTGGCAGACACGATCAGTCGTTGCAGTTTCTCTTCACCCATAATCCCACTAACGTTTTCCTTCATGTCTCTCTCTCCACTCAATTTCCCCGTCCAAGAGGAAACGGCAGACAAGATCAAACGTTGCAACTCCTCGTGGACTCGTTAACTGTTTGCTAAGTCCGCGTAAAAGTTTAAAATTATTAAAATGTTATACAAAAAAAAAATAAATTAATGAAAAATTAATGTGTTCACCGCGATATTTATATTCTTGTGTGTTAAAACAATTTAAATGGTCCAATTATCCAATTAATTTCCCCACGCGCGTATCCACATACCATAAAATTAATATGTTAGTGTATTTATGTGTTAATGTATTTAATGTATTTAATTAATGTATTTAGATTCTTGTGTGTTAAAATAATTTAAATGGTTAATGTATTAATGTGTTAATGTATTTAATGTTTTTAGATTCTTTTGTGTTAAAACAATTTAAATGGTGCAATTATCCAATTAATTTCCCCACGCGCGTATCCATATACCTATGGACATACATACATACATCGTCTTATATTGATGTACGTACGCCGCGCATTTATAAAAAAAAACCCAACATATTAATTAAATTTCCTATAATCCGATCGAGTTCCCCAAACAACAAATTACGCTTTTTTAACCATACATATATACATACATACATGTGTACATACGCATGTACACATATAAAAACACTTGTCCATATGCACTGATCGGTTTTTCATTTTTTGTCACTCATTTGTTTTTGGTTTTCCTTTCTCACAAAACACTCGCGGTGTGTGGAAAAGTTTTTTTTTTGTTTTCCGCACATAATATTATAAAACAATTAATCAAAGAAAATATATAAACATTGGCCGGCAGCTGTTTTGGAGTATATATATATATATCCGTCCATATTTATAAATCTTTTCCAATCATTATTTTGCCTATATACCTATATATATTTACTTATATAAATTACCGTCCATATTTGCGAATAAATATATATATATTTATAATTTTTTCCAGCCATTATTTTGCCTCAATATATATGTATCCGTCCATATTTATAAAATTCTATATTCTTCTTCCATATATTTATTTACATCATATATATATATATATTGTATCAATCTGGTTAAATTACGACCTATTGAAATTTAAATCAAACCTTGCAGTTTAGCCGGCTCGAGGTCAATCTTCCAAAAGAAGATTATTTCAAAGGCAACACAAAAAGGTGACCAGGTTGTCTGTATAGCTATTTCAAGAACTACCAAGTTCTATCATCAGCAGACTTTGCTAAAGAACTCCGGAATTGCAATAGCCATACCATGTCTTCAACGCTAGAATTGGTTGGGAATTGTAACAACCAAATGAAGCGAAAAAAGTTGGTAAAGCCTACAAAACCGAAGACCACCTTTTTGTGCATACCCTTAGGCGCTATGAAAAATTAGTGTAAGAGCTTCGCCTTACCAAACTAATATCACGACCTGTTATTTCATATACGGTATATTGTACCACATAGAAAAAGGGTTTTTTTTTTTGGAATAAAAATTCCAAAGTAACGGCGTGCCTTCCGTTGGTGTTATCTGGTTAGATTACGACCTATTGAAATTTAAATCAAACCTTGCAGTTTAGCCGGCTCGAGGTCAATCTTCCAAAAGAAGATTATTTCAAAGGCAACACAAAAAGGTGAGCAGGTTGTCTGTATAGCTATTTCAAGAACTACCAAGTTCTATCATCAGCAGACTTTGCTAAAGAACTCCGGAATTGCAATAGCCATACCATGTCTTCAACGCTAGAATTGGTTGGGAATTGTAACAACCAAATGAAGCGAAAAAAGTTGGTAAAGCCTACAAAACCGAAGACCACCTTTTTGTGCATACCCTTAGGCGCTATGAAAAATTAGTGTAAGAGCTTCGCCTTACCAAACTAATATCACGACCTGTTATTTCATATACGGTATATTGTACCACATAGAAAAAGGGTTTTTTTTTGGAATAAAAATTCCAAAGTAACGGCGTGCCTTCCGTTGGTGTTATCTGGTTAGATTACGACCTCTTGAAATTTAAATCAAACCTTGCAGTTTAGCCGGCTCGAGGTCAATCTTCCAAAAGAAGATTATTTCAAATATGAAATAACAGGTCGTGATATTAGATTGGTAAGGCGAAGCCTTACACTAATTTTTCATAGCGCCTAAGGGTATGCACAAAAAGGTGGTCTTCGGTTTTGTAGGCTTTACCAACTTTTTTCGCTTCATTTGGTTGTTACAATTCCCAACCAATTCTAGCGTTGAAGACATGGTATGGCTATTGCAATTCCGGAGTTCTTTAGCAAAGTCTGCTGATGATAGAACTTGGTAGTTCTTGAAATAGCTATACAGACAACCTGCTCACCTTTTTGTGTTGCCTTTGAAATAATCTTCTTTTGGAAGATTGACCTCGAGCCGGCTAAACTGCAAGGTTTGATTTAAATTTCAATAGGTCGTAATCTAACCAGATAACACCAACGGAAGGCACGCCGTTACTTTGGAATTTTTATTCCAAAAAAAAAACCCTTTTTCTATGTGGTACAATATACCGTATATGAAATAACAGGTCGTGATATTAGTTTGGTAAGGCGAAGCTCTTACACTAATTTTTCATAGCGCCTAAGGGTATGCACAAAAAGGTGGTCTTCGGTTTTGTAGGCTTTACCAACTTTTTTCGCTTCATTTGGTTGTTACAATTCCCAACCAATTCTAGCGTTGAAGACATGGTATGGCTATTGCAATTCCGGAGTTCTTTAGCAAAGTCTGCTGATGATAGAACTTGGTAGTTCTTGAAATAGCTATACAGACAACCTGCTCACCTTTTTGTGTTGCCTTTGAAATAATCTTCTTTTGGAAGATTGACCTCGAGCCGGCTAAACTGCAAGGTTTGATTTATATTGTATCAGTTTTTAATTTGTTGTACCTACTTCCATCGATACTTATAAATCCATCTAAATTTTTGTAGTCTATCCGCTTTGCCTAAGTATACATTTCGATCCGTATTCGTGCGTTCGTATATTGTTCCGCATACACCTTCATCATGAGAAAATTCTCTCGTACTCATACAGTCCGCTTCTTATTTTCTGTCTTCCAAAACAAAGGGTACGAAAAGTCGGACTTTGTCGGTGAAGTCGTACACAGAGTATGTCCACGGAGCCATCCAATACTGCGCCGAAGTCTGACAGTCTCCCTCTGTAACTCCGGGGAAACTCACCAAGTTTTGGGGGGGTGAAAGACCTTCCCGCAAAGCCGGAAAAGGAGGATGACGTGTTCTGCGAGCGAAATTTCCAGGAGTCTACGCGAAGAATGAAGTACGGCCGATACGTTGTGTCTTTGCCGTTCAAAAGTCCGAATAGTGCCTACTTGGGTCATTCAAGACCGATCGCGCTAGCTCAATTCCTGCGAAATGAAGCGCGCCTCCTGAAGGATTCCCTCCTAAAAACGCAGTACGATGTCATAATTCAGGAGTACGAGGCCATGTGATTCGGGTGACTCCACGCTATGAGCTACAAATTGTCACGTTTGGTGTCAGCGATGTGCAATCGATGTATCCTTGGGCGAGCGAAATCCTTCGGAACTATGATGTCTCGCCATCCAAGAGCTTCAAGCAGCTCCTCAAACTGCTGGTCTCCCGCTTCGGAAGTGGACTTCCAACAAGAAGGAAGTACTTCCGGCTATCCCAAGAGAGCATCTACTGCGAGAGGACTTTCTCGAGTTGGAAGACGCGAGCACTGCGAAAACCTTGAGAATTCGCTGGCAAGCCGCCGAGGACGTCTTCTTCCTCACCGTAGCGGACCCCCATTAAAGGAGTCGATCTCCAAGAGGCAAGTTCTGACCTATATCGCAAAGCTCTTCGACCCCGCCGGCTGGTCAGCCCCATATATTATTCGAACGAAGAACTTCATGCAGCAAGTCTGGTTAACCGAACTTGGCTGGAATGGCGTTCTCACGCCACTCCTTCTGCATCAATGGCACGAATTCCTGCAGGATTATCCAGGCCGCATTCCCCGTTGGCTAAACACCAGCAATACTCTCCAGAGGGAACTTCATGGCTTCTGCGAAGCATCCCCGAAGGCGTACGTATTGCGATCAGGTAAGCGTTCATCTTTAAACGGCTAAGACCCACGTGGCCCCGGTCAAAACAGTCTCGCTGCCTCGGCTGGTGTTGTGCGGAGCTGTTTTGTTAGCCGATCTCTGGGCGTCTCTGGGCAATTTCTCCCATGAGCGAGCACTCAGAGGATCTGCTGGCATTGAGCAAGGGACATTTCCTTATTGGAGGACCTCTTTTATCCATTGCTGAGCCTGAGATCCTAGTCTTATCTATGTCCTTAATCAACCGATGACAGCGACTAAAGGCAATCGTTTTAAGAACAAATACCTTAAGGAGCTCAACAAACGGAATAGGCGCTTAGGACCAATTGAGCGTACTCCTCCCGGGGCTTATGGCCTCGTCCGAGTAACTGATGTCAAAACAGGGCGGGGGTCTATTCGAAGACCCGTTACGAAACTTATTCTGCTTCAAGACAGCAGCGCTCCTGAGCCTAAAGAGTCATAATGGTCCCCTGATCTTCTAGGTTCCTTCTAAATGTCCTCATCTCCGTTCGTGTTATTTGTTTTCCCTGAGTTGACTTTGGCAGTGACCAAGGTCGGTGTCGACCAAGCTTGTGCTGCCATCGTAGATTCGATGTCCGATCCTGCATTGCATCGGTATATCATTTTACGAGCAGAGGATGATCATCCGCACTCCCATCCGGGAAGTTTGTATGAGTCGTCTCCGGCTCTAGGACGTTGCCGTCCCCATCCTATATATGTCCTGGGTGACGATTGCAACATGTTGCAAGGGGGGTGGTATGTTCACGCGACCGGGTGAACAGCAGTCAGCGGCGAAGAGAAGTGAGGAGTGAGGAAGGTTTTTTGATCCTCGGCGGGTATCCGCCTGGTGACCGTATGTTCACACCCAGAAGCGTGACTTGATTGCTAATGGGAATCGCCATTATTAGTCTAGTACGAAATTTTTCTCCGAATACAAACACTTTTCCATTTTGATATAAACCAGTTTGCCTTTAAATCGAAGTTTCGTGTGTGAAATTTTTCTTCAAATAAAATCATAGACTTAAACGAAGGTTACCGCGCGTTTTAATTTCCATCCCCCATCAACTCATCCATACCTGAAGAAATTGGCACCAGCCAAGTTGTTGGTATTTTATTTGGATCCTTCCGCCACTCTACGAACATTGGACCTTCGAGCCGGATATCCGTCCGCTCCTCCAGCTTGCATCAGCGGAATGCTTGATAAGTACAACATTTCTAATTCGAAATCTCATTCCATAGCGACCTACACACTTTTATATACTTGTATGTACATACATAACCTGTCCCAAAGGTTATATGGTATTTCCGGATCCTTGTGTGTGTGTCCAGCGTTTTTCCATTCCATTCAAACTCGCTTTTTTCAATTTTCCAATTCCAATTTTTTTTCTCCATACACATACATATGTATATGCATCTTGTGACGAATCACATTACTCTTTAAGGCAAGTCAGACAGCCAATGCTTACGGTCAACGTCTCTCTCTTTCTAGCTACCGTCTTGGTGTGGCTGCAGCGTCGACGCGTCGCGGACGTCGCTGTATGCCGACACCAAAAAAAGAGTAAGGAAATCGAAAGTGAAAGAGAGGGACGGAGATCGTGATGCGTGCCAAAGCGCATGACGCATCGTATGTTTTCACTGTTAGGAGAGAGAGGGCAGAGCAAGGGTAGGTTTGAACAAAGAGATAGAATTAGAGAGAAATCACTTTTCAAGTGACTATCAGAGTGAAAAGTTCAAGGAGAATAAAAAGTAACCGCAGCAACAAAGACATCAGTGAGTGGAACAAAGATTATCAGGTGAGCCCATTACCTAAGATTCCCTTATTAACTTGAGTGCGGTAGGGACCCAAATGGATAACCAATGTTTAGAAACTAGTTAATTATAAATAAAAACTCAGTTTTGAATAAATAAAAATCTGATGTGCTCTTCTCAGTTAACTCACTTTGCATTTTTCTTTTCGTTACCAAAGCTATGTCTGCCCTTTCCCTTGCCCTTCTCCTTCGGCTTTGTCGCATAACATTTTTGAGTGGAGCCGAAGGATCAGCGGACTTCGGCAGGATGAGTTATTCTCCTGCAGACGAAGTCAGCCGCTGATCTCAAGGCTCAGTCACTCTGGGTGAAGAGGCAACGGGTCTTGGCTAAGCGGGCTTCGCTTGGCAGACACGATCAGTCGTTGCAGTTTCTCTTCACCCATAATCCCACTAACGTTTTCCTTCATGTCTCTCTCTCCACTCAATTTCCCCGTCCAAGAGGAAACGGCAGACAAGATCAAACGTTGCAACTCCTCGTGGACTCGTTAACTGTTTGCCAAGTCCGCGTAAAAGTTTAAAATTATTAAAATGTTATACAAAAAAAAAATAAATTAATGAAAAATTAATGTGTTCACCGCGATATTTATATTCTTGTGTGTTAAAACAATTTAAATGGTCCAATTATCAAATTAATTTCCCCACGCGCGTATCCACATACCATAAAATTAATATGTTAGTGTATTTATGTGTTAATGTATTTAATGTATTTAATTAATGTATTTAGATTCTTGTGTGTTAAAATAATTTAAATGGTTAATGTATTAATGTGTTAATGTATTTAATGTTTTTAGATTCTTTTGTGTTAAAACAATTTAAATGGTGCAATTATCCAATTAATTTCCCCACGCGCGTATCCATATACCTATGGACATACATACATACATCGTCTTATATTGATGTACGTACGCCGCGCATTTATAAAAAAAAACCCAACATATTAATTGAATTTCCTATAATCCGATCGAGTTCCCCAAACAACAAATTACGCTTTTTTAACCATACATATATACATACATACATGTGTACATACGCATGTACACATATAAAAACACTTGTCCATATGCACTGATCGGTTTTTCATTTTTTGTCACTCATTTGTTTTTGGTTTTCCTTTCTCACAAAACACTCGCGGTGTGTGGAAAAGTTTTTTTTTTGTTTTCCGCACATAATATTATAAAACAATTAATCAAAGAAAATATATAAACATTGGCCGGCAGCTGTTTTGGAGTATATATATATATATCCGTCCATATTTATAAATCTTTTCCAATCATTATTTTGCCTATATACCTATATATATTTATTTATATAAATTACCGTCCATATTTGCGAATAAATATATATATATTTATAATTTTTTCCAGCCATTATTTTGCCTCTATATATATGTATCCGTCCATATTTATAAAATTCTATATTCTTCTTCCATATATTTATTTACATCATATATATATATATATTGTATCAATCTGGTTAAATTACGACCTATTGAAATTTAAATCAAACCTTGCAGTTTAGCCGGCTCGAGGTCAATCTTCCAAAAGAAGATTATTTCAAAGGCAACACGAAAAGGTGAGCAGGTTGTCTGTATAGCTATTTCAAGAACTACCAAGTTCTATCATCAGCAGACTTTGCTAAAGAACTCCGGAATTGCAATAGCCATACCATGTCTTCAACGCTAGAATTGGTTGGGAATTGTAACAACCAAATGAAGCGAAAAAAGTTGGTAAAGCCTACAAAACCGAAGACCACCTTTTTGTGCATACCCTTAGGCGCTATGAAAAATTAGTGTAAGAGCTTCGCCTTACCAAACTAATATCACGACCTGTTATTTCATATACGGTATATTGTACCACATAGAAAAAGGGTTTTTTTTTTTGAATAAAAATTCCAAAGTAACGGCGTGCCTTCCGTTGGTGTTATCTGGTTAGATTACGACCTATTGAAATTTAAATCAAACCTTGCAGTTTAGCCGGCTCGAGGTCAATCTTCCAAAAGAAGATTATTTCAAAGGCAACACAAAAAGGTGAGCAGGTTGTCTGTATAGCTATTTCAAGAACTACCAAGTTCTATCATCAGCAGACTTTGCTAAAGAACTCCGGAATTGCAATAGCCATACCATGTCTTCAACGCTAGAATTGGTTGGGAATTGTAACAACCAAATGAAGCGAAAAAAGTTGGTAAAGCCTACAAAACCGAAGACCACCTTTTTGTGCATACCCTTAGGCGCTATGAAAAATTAGTGTAAGAGCTTCGCCTTACCAAACTAATATCACGACCTGTTATTTCATATACGGTATATTGTACCACATAGAAAAAGGGTTTTTTTTTTGGAATAAAAATTCCAAAGTAACGGCGTGCCTTCCGTTGGTGTTATCTGGTTAGATTACGACCTCTTGAAATTTAAATCAAACCTTGCAGTTTAGCCGGCTCGAGGTCAATCTTCCAAAAGAAGATTATTTCAAAGGCAACACAAAAAGGTGAGCAGGTTGTCTGTATAGCTATTTCAAGAACTACCAAGTTCTATCATCAGCAGACTTTGCTAAAGAACTCCGGAATTGCAATAGCCATACCATGTCTTCAACGCTAGAATTGGTTGGGAATTGTAACAACCAAATGAAGCGAAAAAAGTTGGTAAAGCCTACAAAACCGAAGACCACCTTTTTGTGCATACCCTTAGGCGCTATGAAAAATTAGTGTAAGAGCTTCGCCTTACCAAACTAATATCACGACCTGTTATTTCATATACGGTATATTGTACCACATAGAAAAAGGGTTTTTTTTTGGAATAAAAATTCCAAAGTAACGGCGTGCCTTCCGTTGGTGTTATCTGGTTAGATTACGACCTATTGAAATTTAAATCAAACCTTGCAGTTTAGCCGGCTCGAGGTCAATCTTCCAAAAGAAGATTATTTCAAAGGCAACACAAAAAGGTGAGCAGGTTGTCTGTATAGCTATTTCAAGAACTACCAAGTTCTATCATCAGCAGACTTTGCTAAAGAACTCCGGAATTGCAATAGCCATACCATGTCTTCAACGCTAGAATTGGTTGGGAATTGTAACAACCAAATGAAGCGAAAAAAGTTGGTAAAGCCTACAAAACCGAAGACCACCTTTTTGTGCATACCCTTAGGCGCTATGAAAAATTAGTGTAAGAGCTTCGCCTTACCAATCTAATATCACGACCTGTTATTTCATATTTGAAATAATCTTCTTTTGGAAGATTGACCTCGAGCCGGCTAAACTGCAAGGTTTGATTTAAATTTCAAGAGGTCGTAATCTAACCAGATAACACCAACGGAAGGCACGCCGTTACTTTGGAATTTTTATTCCAAAAAAAAACCCTTTTTCTATGTGGTACAATATACCGTATATGAAATAACAGGTCGTGATATTAGTTTGGTAAGGCGAAGCTCTTACACTAATTTTTCATAGCGCCTAAGGGTATGCACAAAAAGGTGGTCTTCGGTTTTGTAGGCTTTACCAACTTTTTTCGCTTCATTTGGTTGTTACAATTCCCAACCAATTCTAGCGTTGAAGACATGGTATGGCTATTGCAATTCCGGAGTTCTTTAGCAAAGTCTGCTGATGATAGAACTTGGTAGTTCTTGAAATAGCTATACAGACAACCTGCTCACCTTTTTGTGTTGCCTTTGAAATAATCTTCTTTTGGAAGATTGACCTCGAGCCGGCTAAACTGCAAGGTTTGATTTATATTGTATCAGTTTTTAATTTGTTGTACCTACTTCCATCGATACTTATAAATCCATCTAAATTTTTGTAGTCTATCCGCTTTGCCTAAGTATACATTTCGATCCGTATTCGTGCGTTCGTATATTGTTCCGCATACACCTTCATCATGAGAAAATTCTCTCGTACTCATACAGTCCGCTTCTTATTTTCTGTCTTCCAAAACAAAGGGTACGAAAAGTCGGACTTTGTCGGTGAAGTCGTACACAGAGTATGTCCACGGAGCCATCCAATACTGCGCCGAAGTCTGACAGTCTCCCTCTGTAACTCCGGGGAAACTCACCAAGTTTTGGGGGGGTGAAAGACCTTCCCGCAAAGCCGGAAAAGGAGGATGACGTGTTCTGCGAGCGAAATTTCCAGGAGTCTACGCGAAGAATGAAGTACGGCCGATACGTTGTGTCTTTGCCGTTCAAAAGTCCGAATAGTGCCTACTTGGGTCATTCAAGACCGATCGCGCTAGCTCAATTCCTGCGAAATGAAGCGCGCCTCCTGAAGGATTCCCTCCTAAAAACGCAGTACGATGTCATAATTCAGGAGTACGAGGCCATGTGATTCGGGTGACTCCACGCTATGAGCTACAAATTGTCACGTTTGGTGTCAGCGATGTGCAATCGATGTATCCTTGGGCGAGCGAAATCCTTCGGAACTATGATGTCTCGCCATCCAAGAGCTTCAAGCAGCTCCTCAAACTGCTGGTCTCCCGCTTCGGAAGTGGACTTCCAACAAGAAGGAAGTACTTCCGGCTATCCCAAGAGAGCATCTACTGCGAGAGGACTTTCTCGAGTTGGAAGACGCGAGCACTGCGAAAACCTTGAGAATTCGCTGGCAAGCCGCCGAGGACGTCTTCTTCCTCACCGTAGCGGACCCCCATTAAAGGAGTCGATCTCCAAGAGGCAAGTTCTGACCTATATCGCAAAGCTCTTCGACCCCGCCGGCTGGTCAGCCCCATATATTATTCGAACGAAGAACTTCATGCAGCAAGTCTGGTTAACCGAACTTGGCTGGAATGGCGTTCTCACGCCACTCCTTCTGCATCAATGGCACGAATTCCTGCAGGATTATCCAGGCCGCATTCCCCGTTGGCTAAACACCAGCAATACTCTCCAGAGGGAACTTCATGGCTTCTGCGAAGCATCCCCGAAGGCGTACGTATTGCGATCAGGTAAGCGTTCATCTTTAAACGGCTAAGACCCACGTGGCCCCGGTCAAAACAGTCTCGCTGCCTCGGCTGGAGTTGTGCGGAGCTGTTTTGTTAGCCGATCTCTGGGTGTCGATCGCCCCCGACCTTCCTATCCAACCTTCAATTTCCCAGTTTTGGACAGACTCTACCATTGTGTTGGCTTGGCTTAATAAGCCCCCATGGAGTTGGTCCGCATTTGTGGCCATCCGTGTATCTAGCATCTCTAAAAGCACCAGTGCCAAGCGCTGGTCATATGTGCGTTATAAGGATAACCCCGCAGATCTGGCAAGCCGTGAGGTCTCCGCGGCCGAGTTATCGGCCAGTAGCCTCTGGTGGCATTGGCCTGACTGGGTTCGGCGGGATCCCGAGTGCTGGCCAACTCTCAGTAATAAACTTCCGGACACTCAACTGGAGCAGCTTTCAGTTCTTCAAATCGTCTTTCCACAACGTCTTTCCACGGTCAAGGTCACCATCCGACCGATCCGCTTCGCAAAATAACGATCCTGTACTCACACTATACTCACTGTTTCAAGCCAGGACGGCGACAGTCATGCCAACGGCAGTCATCCGGTTGGGGAACGGCTCGAACGGTCCTTGGGGCTGGCAGTGACCAAGGTCGGTGTCGACCAAGCTTGTGCTGCCATTGTAGATTCGATGTCCGATCCTGCATTGCATCGGAATATCATTTTACGAGCAGAGGATGGTCATCCGCACTCCCATCTGGGAAGTTCGTATGAGTCGTCTCCGGCTCCTGTGACATCTAGGCGCTCTAGGACGTTGCCGTCCCCATCCTATATATGTCCCGGGTGACGATTGCAACATGTTGCAAGGGGGGTGGTATGTACACGCGACCGGGTGAACAGCAGTGAGCGGCGAAGAGAAGTGAGGAGTGAGGAGGGTTTTTTGATCCTCGGCGGATACAGTCACACCCAGAAGCGTAACTTGATTGCTAATGGGAATCGCCATTATTATTCAACAAAGGTTACCGCGCGTTTTAATTTCCATACACTCACCCCCATCAACTCACCCATACCTGAAGAAATTGGCACCAGCCAAGTTGTTGGTATTTTATTTGGATCCTTCCGCCCCTCTACGAACATTGGTCCTTCGAGCCGGATATCCATCCGTTCCTCCAGCTTGCATCGGCGGAATGCTTGATAAGTACAACATTTCTTATTCGAAATCTCATTTACATTATATCCCTTACATACTAATAAAAGTGTGAGGTTTCCCGCTTTTCCATAGCGACCTACACACTTTTATAAACTTGTATTTCCGGATCCTTTGTGTGTTTGTCCAGCGTTTTTCCATTCCATTCAAACTCGCTTTTTTCAATTTTCCAATTCCAATTTTTTTTCTCCATACACATAAATATGTATATGTATCCTGTGACGAATCACATTACTCTGTAAGTCAAGTCGGACAGGCAATGCTTACGGTCAACGTCTTTCTCTTTCTGGCTACCGTCTTGGTGTGGCTGCAGCGTCGACGCGTCGCGGACGCTACGCTGCATGCCGACACCAATAAAAGAGTAAGGAAATCGAAAGTGAAAGAGAGGGACGGAGATCGTGATGCGTGACAAAGCGCAAGACGCATCGTATGTTTTCACTGTTAGGAGAGAGAGGGCAGAGCAAGGGTGGGTTTGAACAGAGACATAGAATTAGAAAGAAAACACTTTGCAAGTGACTATCAGAGTGAAAAGTTCAAGGAGAATATTATTATTATTATTATTTATTATTAGTTATTATACAAAATAATATAATTAATAACGGGTTAAGAGTGCTAGCTGCTAAGGGCATCGACTCGATAGTTAACTTATATCTTATTGAGTAAGTTATTTACATATAGGAATTTGATTACTGATTTTATGTTATTGAGTGTGGGTGAAATAAGAAGAGAGGTGGGTTGGATTTGGCCAAATAGTCAAATCCTTGAATTATGCAGTTGTGGGCAGGTATCCAATATGTGTTTGGTTGAAAATTCTCCCTCGCATTTTGGGCATCTGGGCATAGCTTTTCCATTTAGTAGATGGTCGTGGGTTAAGGCGGAGTGAGGCCATTCTGAGGCGGGTGATGATATTGCAATGTCTTCTGTGTAATGAAGGTGGATATTGGACTAGTTCCTTGCTTGGGTTAAATTGTTTAAGCCTATGATCTTAACTGCCCCATTGAGTGATTTCCTTTTTTCTTAGTATCTCCTTAATGTTGCGCCATAAGTCTTCTCTGACACCAGGGATGACAGTTAGGCAAGGAGAATGTCCTGCCTGTTTGGCAGCTGCATCTGCAAGCTCACTACCTTTCACGCCGATGTGACCAGGAGCCCAAAGGAGTTTTATTTTGTTAGCGTGTTTTATGCAAAGATGTCGAATTTCACATATCAGGCTAGTTTGTTTGTATATGTTATTTACTGCATTCAGGGTAGAAAGACTGTCGCTGCGTACTATGAATTTGCCTTTAAGTTCGAGAACGTGCTTGATTCTTTAAGGATTGCAACCGCTTCGGCAGAAAATATTGAAAAATATGAGGGGAGAATTCCAGATGAGATGAGGGTTCCAGTTTGGCTAACGACTGCGAAGCTCGTGGAGTCAATTCTTTTCGATCCGTCACTGTAAAGCCATGTCCAGTTAGGGACTTTTTCCGTTTCAGCAGCTAGCATTTGATGAAATACATTTTTTGGTGTTTTTGATTTTTTTAATAAGTTGAGAGACGTGTTCACGGTGTGGCCCGGAAGTTGCCAAGGAGGAGATGGCCTGATTTTGTTCCAACGATATGGCATATCCAGTTGATGTTTTTTGAAGAAACTGGAACATCTGCGTATAGTAGACATGACTTTGAACCTTCGTCGCTGTTGTATTGAAGTCTTTTAGCAGAATTTGGTTGGTCGAGCAGAGAATTTTAGGTATAAGCTTAAAAGTCAGTTGCGCGGCTCTCGTCTGTACTTCAGGAAGCCCAGCTTCCGCTAAAAGGCATTTCGTCGGAGTTGTGGGGAAGGCGCCAATGCTACGCCGAACTGCTGCATGGTATGCGGGGGAGAACAATTTGATGTTGGATGGCGCACACCATCCATAGATTGCCAGCCCATAGTTGATTTTGGCCAGTATGCTCTTGTAGCATGAATTAGAGATGTTGCATGGACAAGAGAACGCTTAGACCCAAGAAACTTAATGATATTAAGGCGCTTGTTAAGGCTATCTCTAAGATTAACACAATGTTGCTTAAACGTAAGTCTACTGTCGAGCGTAAGGCCGAGAACTTTAAGACTAGATGTATATTCTAATGTTGTGTTATTTACCATTAGATGTTTTTTACAAATTTGAAATAATTTTCATTTGTTTAAGGCAAGAGTGGCCCATGAGAAATTACCCCATTCAACGATATCCATGAGTATTTGTTTAACAGTAAGAAATAGTGAATTTGTATTTTTGCAGTTGCTGTATATTATATTATCATCCGCGTAAACAGAGAGCTGTATTTTTTTGTGTTTTAGTATTATATTGTCTAGGGAGTGGAAGGCAATCATGAACAATACCACTGAGAGTGGTGATCCTTGTGGAATGCCGTTGTGTAATTTATAGAAATTAGTTAAGGTATCATTAACTCTTACACGGATGGATCGCTTTGTCATGAAAGCTTTCACTAGGTAGAAGGTCTTAGGACCTACCCCCCACCGGGAAAGTTGCTCCAGTACGGTGTGCACACCAACGCGTTCGAAAGCTCTTTCAAAATCAGTAGCCAGAATGGTTACATGATTTTTGGTGGAAAGAGCATCTGACGCGTAATGATGGATATGCAATAGTGAGTCCATGGTACTGTGTTGTTGTTTGAATGCAGTTTGGTTGGGGCTGATAAGTTTATTTTTGGTAATAAACCACATGATCCTTTTGGTAAGAATTTTTTCCAGACTTTTGCGCAAGCAAGAAAGTAGGGATATGGGACGGAAGGATGATAATTCGTCGGAAGGTTTGTTTGGCTTAAGGATTGGAATTATTATGGCCGTTCTCCATGTATGCGGATAGCTACCTGCATCTAACATTTTGTTGTAAATTTCTAGCAATCTTTGCTTTCCTTCTATTGGCAAGTTTCGAATCATAGGGTATGAGATGCGGTCATAACCAGGATATTTTCCCTTAGAGTGCTGCACGGCTGAATCTAGCTCAATCAATGTGATCTGAGCATCAAGATACTAAGCATCTGCGGAAATGTGATTGGGCGAGTATGCTAGAGAGAGGAAGTTTTTTTTATTTACTTTATACACATTAGAGAAGTTTTCATCGCTGGAATAATTGGACAACATAGCTCCAAAAGCATTACCAATGTCAACCGAATTTTGAAGCTCAACATTATTATCTCTGATGGATTTAAGAGGCCCTGGAAAGATTCCGACTAATTTGTTGATATCTGCCCACAATTTTTTTGTTGTGGAAAGTGGGTTAATTTTAGAAGTAAAATTGCAAAAAGAATCTCGTTTAGCTCTAACAGCTTCTCTTTTAAACAGGGCTCTCGCTTTTCTGTAGGCTACTAAATGGGTGGAGTTTCGAAAGGTTTTATAGTTATGCCAGAGAGTCTGCTTTTGTTTTCTTAGATCTTGGAGACTTGGGCTGAACCAAACAGGGTTTCTTATATGTTTTTAGGATTGCTTTGTGGAATGGCAACGAAGAGGTTCAAGTCGTTGGTCGAAGGAAACTGGAAGTGTTTTTTACAAACCGATTGGAAGATATTCCAGTTGGCGTAGTCAGTTTTGAACCTAATTATAGGTGGGAGCTTTTCAGGTTTTAAATGAGTCAGAAGGTTAATAGTAATAGGAAAATGATCGCTCCCGTGTAAATTTTGGGAAATGGACCATTTGCTGTATGGTACTGAGTTGAATGGTGGGTGGCACAGCCGTCATTTGAAATAGCTAAGTTTGTTCTGACTATGATATCTTCAACTTGATAACCTTTGGGATTGCGAGTGCTGGACCCCCAAAGAGGACTTCAAGCGTTGAAGTCCCCGACATAGACTATAGGCTTATGAGCTGACTCTACAATATTTATTAAATCTGAGGCTATAGTCTTTGGTTGGGGGGTATATAGGAATTAAATATTATAATATTAGGGTGGGATAAAAGCTCAATGACCATGGAGCAAGGGGAAGAGATTATGTTGAGAGTTTTGTGTGGGATGTTTTGACGTATAAGTATACCAACGCCATGCTTCGCATGCAGATTGGGAGAGTTATTGAAAAAATAACCAATAAATGGTAATTGCGCTTTACCTCCCCATTCGCCTAATAACTGCACACAAACGAAATGCGTCAACTGCTCAGAAGATCACCCATCTTCCTCTCGCCTGTGCCCTAAATATCAGCAGCAAAGAGAAATTCTGAAAATCAAGACAGCAAAAAAATGTACAATGCGCGAAGCTAAGTTACTCTTCAATGCAACAACAACAAAGCAATCCAACCCTTCTTCCTACGCTGCAGTAACGATGGCTGGACACAATAGAAACGAAAAAAACATCTGATTAAAATAACAACAAAAACTACAACTCAAGCCCAAATCACAACAAACTAAGCAAAGATAAGACAATTACTGTCACAAATGAAGGAACAACAACAACAACATCATCAAACACCTCTAAGCCGCTGTCTTATCAGCAAAAACAACACGAAAATAACAAAAACGTATCAGTCGATTTCGACTATGCTACTCTGGGCTGCTCGCCTAAAACCACTGAATATTTAAAACAACCTCAAACTAGCAAAATTACCAAATTTTTTAACACAAACCTCCGAACTACCTCCACAAATTTAACTCAAAAAGAATATAACACCACATCAGAAGAATCCATGGAGGACTCTGATACGTAATTAGAAATAAACTTTTTCCATAATATACACTTTACGCCTTCCAAATAATGACCCTTGCCCTGAATTCTGCAATGGAATATAAACGGTTATTTCAACAATTACATTGATCTATTATTATTAATTAAACAAACAAAACCGGATATTTTATGCCTACAACAGACTAATCTCAAATCTAACAATACTAATGTTGCAACTCCCAAACCATTTATTGGTTATTTTTTCAATAACTCTCCCAATCTGCATGCGAAGCATGGCGTTGGTATACTTATACGTCAAAACATCCCACACAAAACTCTCAACATATTCTCTTCCCCTTGCTCCATGGTCATTGAGCTTTTATCCCACCCTAATTGTAGAAAATTCAGGTTTGACGTGGGACAGCTCCAAAAAAGTTCGCGAGATTGAACATATATCCCGAGCCCTCTAACCAAACAATTAAACGCCGGTTTTGTGTTGTATTGCGCTATATTCAGTTGCACAATTTGTGGGCAAATCGATCGGTTAGATCGGTCAGCTGAAATCTTTATTTCAATGTTAATTCAAATTTCTCACATGTTTTTATTTTATCTTACATTTGTGTTTTCTCTCCTTTTCACGTCTTTCCTGCTTGCCAAATTTTCTGTGACTAACGCGCCATCATAGCGGGCTGCCGCTCAATCACCAATGCAAGCAAAGACAAAGTAAATTATAACTGTTCTTCTTCGAATAAGAGAGAATAAAACCAGGGGTGCGTTGGGTAAGCCTTTCTACTGGCGCGGGGCGGCAATTAAGCCTGCACCGCAACATTCCCCACCCCGTAATTCATCAGCGTCTTCTTGCGGTGGATTACTCTCCAAATTCAGTACGGCCAGCTTCACTGCTGGTCGCGTCACAAGTCCTTCTACTGTGCGAACGACTGCGCTTCGCACCTGTCCGTCTTTCCCACGATGAACGTCGATCACTCTTCCCTTTGGCCAAGTATTACGTTTAGCGGCATCATCTACAATTATCACCACGTCACCTACTGCTATCGGCTTGAGCTGCGGTTGGAACCATTTCGTGCGCCTTGTGATTGTAGATCTAGATATTCTCTTAGCCACCTCTTCCAGAAACGGTCGGCAATTTGGCTGGCAACACGATACCCTTTTGCGAGTTGCGGACCAGACTGTTCCAGTGAACCGCTCTCACGTAGGCCACTAGAACTGCCCTTTAGAAAATGGTTCGGCGTTAATGCTTCCGATTCGGCGCTTTCTAAAGGCACATAGGTCAGAGGCCTTGAATTCAGAATTTGCTCTACGTCAGCAAATGCTCCTCTTAACACCTCTTCCTTCAGGCCGCCCTTTGGCCGTATTTCTGAAAGTATAGATTTAGTCGAACGTACCAGTCGCTCTCAAACGCCGCCCAAGTGCGTCGCTGGAATAATTGGACCACATAGCTCCAAAAGCATTACCAATGTCAACCGAATTTTGAAGCTCAACATTATTATCTCTGATGGATTTAAGAGGCCCTGGAAAGATTCCGACTAATTTGTTGATATCTGCCCACAATTTTTTTGTTGTGGAAAGTGGGTTAATTTTAGAAGTAAAATTGCAAAAAGAATCTCGTTTAGCTCTAACAGCTTCTCTTTTAAACAGGGCTCTCGCTTTTCTGTAGGCTACTAAATGGGTGGAGTTTCGAAAGGTTTTATAGTTATGCCAGAGAGTCTGCTTTTGTTTTCTTAGATCTTGGAGACTTGGGCTGAACCAAACAGGGTTTCTTATATGTTTTTAGGATTGCTTTGTGGAATGGCAACGAAGAGGTTCAAGTCGTTGGTCGAAGGGAACTGGAAGTGTTTTTTACAAACCGATTGGAAGATATTCCAGTTGGCGTAGTCAGTTTTGAACCTAATTATAGGTGGGAGCTTTTCAGGTTTTAAATGAGTCAGAAGGTTAATAGTAATAGGAAAATGATCGCTCCCGTGTAAATTTTGGGAAATGGACCATTTGCTGTATGGTACTGAGTTGAATGGTGGGTGGCACAGCCGTCATTTGAAATAGCTAAGTTTGTTCTGACTATGATATCTTCAACTTGATAACCTTTGGGATTGCGAGTGCTGGACCCCTAAAGAGGACTTCAAGCGTTGAAGTCCCCGACATAGACTATAGGCTTATGAGCTGACTCTACAATATTTATTAAATCTGAGGCTATAGTCTTTGGTTGGGGGGTATATAGGAATTAAATATTATAATATTAGGGTGGGATAAAAGCTCAATGACCATGGAGCAAGGGGAAGAGATTATGTTGAGAGTTTTGTGTGGGATGTTTTGACGTATAAGTATACCAACGCCATGCTTCGCATGCAGATTGGGAGAGTTATTGAAAAAATAACCAATAAATGGTAATTGCGCTTTACCTCCCCATTCGCCTAATAACTGCACACAAACGAAATGCGTCAACTGCTCAGAAGATCACCCATCTTCCTCTCGCCTGTGCCCTAAATATCAGCAGCAAAGAGAAATTCTGAAAATCAAGACAGCAAAAAAATGTACAATGCGCGAAGCTAAGTTACTCTTCAATGCAACAACAACAAAGCAATCCAACCCTTCTTCCTACGCTGCAGTAACGATGGCTGGACACAATAGAAACGAAAAAAACATCTGATTAAAATAACAACAAAAACTACAACTCAAGCCCAAATCACAACAAACTAAGCAAAGATAAGACAATTACTGTCACAAATGAAGGAACAACAACAACAACATCATCAAACACCTCTAAGCCGCTGTCTTATCAGCAAAAACAACACGAAAATAACAAAAACGTATCAGTCGATTTCGACTATGCTACTCTGGGCTGCTCGCCTAAAACCACTGAATATTTAAAACAACCTCAAACTAGCAAAATTACCAAATTTTTTAACACAAACCTCCGAACTACCTCCACAAATTTAACTCAAAAAGAATATAACACCACATCAGAAGAATCCATGGAGGACTCTGATACGTAATTAGAAATAAACTTTTTCCATAATATACACTTTACGCCTTCCAAATAATGACCCTTGCCCTGAATTCTGCAATGGAATATAAACGGTTATTTCAACAATTACATTGATCTATTATTATTAATTAAACAAACAAAACCGGATATTTTATGCCTACAACAGACTAATCTCAAATCTAACAATACTAATGTTGCAACTCCCAAACCATTTATTGGTTATTTTTTCAATAACTCTCCCAATCTGCATGCGAAGCATGGCGTTGGTATACTTATACGTCAAAACATCCCACACAAAACTCTCAACATATACTCTTCCCCTTGCTCCATGGTCATTGAGCTTTTATCCCACCCTAATTGTAGAAAATTCAGGTTTGCGAGATTGAACATATATCCCGAGCCCTCTAACCAAACAATTAAACGCCGGTTTTGTGTTGTATTGCGCTATATTCAGTTGCACAATTTGTGGGCAAATCGATCGGTTAGATCGGTCAGCTGAAATCTTTATTTCAATGTTAATTCAAATTTCTCACATGTTTTTATTTTATCTTACATTTGTGTTTTCTCTCCTTTTCACGTCTTTCCTGCTTGCCAAATTTTCTGTGACTAACGCGCCATCATAGCGGGCTGCCGCTCAATCACCAATGCAAGCAAAGTAAATTCTAACTGTTCTTCTTCGAATAAGAGAGAATAAAATCAGGGGTGCGTTGGGTAAGCCTTTCTACTGGCGCCGGGCGGCAATTAAGCCTGCACCGCAACATTCCCCACCCCGTAATTCATCAGCGTCTTCTTGCGGTGGATTACTCTCCAAATTCAGTACGGCCAGCTTCACTGCTGGTCGCGTCACAAGTCCTTCTACTGTGCGAACGACTGCGCTTCGCACCTGTCCGTCTTTCCCACGATGAACGTCGATCACTCTTCCCTTTGGCCAAGTATTACGTTTAGCGGCATCGTCTACAATTATCACCACGTCACCTACTGCTATCGGCTTGAGCTGCGGTTGGAACCATTTCGTGCGCCTTGTGATTGTAGATCTAGATATTCTCTTAGCCACCTCTTCCAGAAACGGTCGGCAATTTGGCTGGCAACACGATACCCTTTTGCGAGTTGCGGACCAGACTGTTCCAGTGAACCGCTCTCACGTAGGCCACTAGAACTGCCCTTTAGAAAATGGTTCGGCGTTAATGCTTCCGATTCGGCGCTTTCTAAAGGCACATAGGTCAGAGGCCTTGAATTCAGAATTTGCTCTACGTCAGCAAATGCTCCTCTTAACACCTCTTCCTTCAGGCCGCCCTTTGGCCGTATTTCTGAAAGTATAGATTTAGTCGAACGTACCAGTCGCTCTCAAACGCCGCCCAAGTGCGGTGAACTGGGAGGGTTAAACTTGAACTCCAACGTTGGATACTGTTGCTCCACAACTGAAGTTGATATGCGTTCTATGTGCTCCTTCAATACGCGGCTGCCTCCTCTTAAATTTGTACCATTGTCCGATAGTATGCTACGCGGCACCCCTCTTCTGGCTACAAACGCCTTCAACACGCAGAGAAATGAGTCGGTTGACAGTGATGCAGCAATTTCTAAGTGTACCGCTCGGGTCGTAAGGCATGTGAATAACACACCCATCTCTTCTCGTGCCTGCGACCCACTGAGACTTCAAATGGGCCGAAGCAGTCCACTCCAGTAAAGGTGAATGGTTGTGTGTGCGGCGATAACCTCTCCTTTGGTAAATCGCCCATCTTTGGTGGCACTGGTCGGGCCACTCGTATACGGCACGCTACACAGGCGTTCGCGACTTTTCTCACTAAAGCGCGTAAGCCGGTTATCCAGTACCGCTGTCGTACCTCGTTAACGACAATTTCATTGTGCAAATGGTAATTCTTCCTGTGACAGTACTCCACAATCAGGAACGTTACTCTATGCTTTTGCGGTAGTATAATGGGTCGTTTAGTGTCCATATCTACGCCTTCAATTCTGTCGATTCGTCCATTGACGCGTAGCACTCCTAACTCGTCCAGGTAAGGAGTGCATTTAAATAGCTTACTTTTCCTATTTGTTAGGCAATGTCCTTGGTTTAAGCATCTGATCTCTTCCGGAAACTCCTCTTCTTGGCATACACGAATAAAAACCGCATCGGTTTCCACATCGCGGTGTATAGCCAAAATGTTCCTCAGTTGTTCTCCGCAAGGCCTCTTACATATGCCTTGCAAAAAGTTTAGAATTCGCTTTTGTACCGCCCGTAGCTTTTCCAACGTTCCGAATCGTTCCGGATCAGGTGTGATGCAAGCCAAACTAGAGTCCCTTTTGACTTTCTCCTCATGGTGCAAGATACTTTCACTCGTCTTGCTCGGGCTCTGCTCCATGCTAGGCCATTGTGTCTCTTGTTCATACAAGAATTTCGGGCCAATAAACCACCTTGAAGTCCCGGCCATGTCTGGCATCTTTGTCCATTTCGTGCCATCGTCTGCAACGTTATGCTGGGTGGGCACCCATCGCCAAGATAGTACGTCGGAGTCTTCCAGAATTTCTCCAACACGTAATGCCACAAATTGATTGTATTTGCGGGCATCTGATCTAATCCAGCATAAAACGTCCTTTGAATCCGTCCAGAAAATACGCTGACATACTGTTACTGAGAGTTCTGGTTCGATGAATTTCGTCAGCCGTAAACCTAAAACAGCAGCCATCAGTTCCATCCGTGGTATTGAAACTGGCTTTAAGGGGGCCACTCGTGTCTTAGATGCTACCAGGGAACAGTGGACTATTCCATCCACTTCTGCTCGCAGGTACACAAGCGCTGCATAAGCGTTGATGCTGGCGTCCACAAACGTGTGAAGTTGTACTCGTCTTGCACAACAAACCATCGGCATGCACCTTGCAATCCTCACTTCGTTGATTTTGGGTAACAGCTTCACCCAAATTTTCTAGTCTTTTTGGTCCTTTTCTTGAAGAGATTCATCCCAATCCGTTCCTGCTCGCCAGTAATTCTGCAAAATAATTTTAGCACAAACAGTGAAAAAGCCAAGCAATCCAAGTGGGTCAAATATTGACATAACCACACCTAACACAGTTCTTTTGGTCGGATAATCTTTCGAAGCCCTTTCAAGCAAATCCGGCTTGACTACATCTGTCACGGGCAGCCACCACATGCCTAAAACCTTATCTTGCGTTTTTTCAAGGAATACCACCTCCCTAGGCACGTCTCCTTCCTGATTCTTGAGCGCTCTCACTACGCTCGCAGAATTCGAGGTCCAGCGCCTCATGTTGAATCCACCCTCCAAGTGAATTCTCTGCACCTCCATTGCCAACTCCGTCATCTCGTCTTCGGTGTTTGTCGACTCGAGCCAGTCGTCGACAAACGTGTTTCTACAAATGGCCGCAACAGCTCTTGGTGATTCTTTTCTGAACCGCTCTGCGTTGCGATTCTTTATGTAATTAGCTAAGGCCGGCGAGCAGGAAGCCCCGAATGTCATAGCCTGCATCACGTACGTTTCCGCCGCTTTAGCCGAATTTCCACTGCGCCATAGAAACTTCTGAACCGTCTGGTCCTCTGGGCGCACTCTTACTTGGTGAAACATCTCACTTATGTCACCAGCCACTGCTACTGGTTGCTCCCGAAAACGTATTAGCACGCCAACTAGAGATTCCAGTATGTCCGGGCCCTTAAGCAAGACGTCGTTCAATGACGTGCCTTTGACTTTCGCATCTGCATCCCAGACTAGCCTCGTCTTGTTCTTGTTTGGGTTAGTGACTGTAAATATAGGAAGAAACCATGAACTTTTACCCTTATTTAGCTCACTTTCTGTTAATCTCCGGATGTATCCTTTTTCTTCATAGCTTTGCATAGTGTCCAACATAAAGTTTCTAAGATCGATGTCCTTTGCCATTTTCGCTTCTAAACACTGAAGACGCCTCATGGCCATTGAGTATGAATCTGGTAGATCTACTTTGTCGAACCTCCATAACAGTCCAGTTTGCCAACGTTTGTCAATCGGGCAATAGCTTGTGGTCGCCTCCATAATCTGCAACGCACGCTCGTCGTCTTTCGATCTTAATGGCTTGCTTGCCACACGTGTTCCCGAAGACTCCATAGCGAAGTATTCTTTCAATGACGCATCCAGAGCGCGCATGCTGCTCGCTTCATTGCACTCACATATGTGAAATATGTGTGAGGACACTGGAGCGGCGTCGCTGTGCCGGCCATACACAGACCAGCCCAATCTACAGCGCGCCGCGACCACGTCGTCTCCTTCAGACTCCCGTATCTCCAAAGGCACACAAACTTTCAAATTATCCAGACCAATAATCAAGCTTGCTTTTACGTTACAGTAACTTAAATTTGGTAAATACTGCGCAAACTCTTGAGTTCAAATCGCGTTGCACCTTGACACATCGACGACACTCCGACACTCACATACTTGGACGCGCTTTCCGTTTGAGTGACTTGACTGGTCCACTTTAAGCACAGTTCTTCGGCCGGGCCATCTAGTCCTAACTCGTCTGCCAGAGTTTCTTCAATCAAAGAGCAAGCGGCTCCCTCGTCCAGTAAGGCATATGTCTCTATATTTCGCTTCCTTCCGTATAACATGATTGGCATATATCTGAATAAAGCTTTGCTTGTTAAATCTCCATGGAATAAAATTGGTGGATGAACTGGTTTATCATCCTCATTCGTCTGCCACTGCGATTTTCTTTCCTTGTAGTGGGACGTCTCGTGGATCAACGAGTGGTGTATGTGCCTGCACCCATCGACACCACAACTTCTTTTACTTTTGCCTTTTCGTATCACGTGCTGATCAAAACAGCAATAGCAGAGCCTCTTTTGCCGCACGAAATCCTTTCTCAGCTTTATGCTCATTTCTCGAAAGAGGCGGCAGTCTGCTAGGTTATGACTCCCTGCACATTTGGGACACAACCGGATGCGTACTTCCTGCGTTTTCGATTCTTGACTAGATCCACTTTGCAATTCGTTGTGCAGAAAAATTCGCTCTTTGGTTCTCTTTGCTCCATCTTTAGCTGGAACTGTATACGGCGTAACCATCGAGGCACACATTGCAATGCCAAACAACCAATTGTCAAAGATAGACAAGTTAGCGACACTTCCAATTGGAGTCATTCGGTGTCTTCCCCAATCGAGTTTCAAGTCTCCTGGCAATTTCTCAACGAGCTCGCCTAGTAAAGCTGGATCGTGCAGATACTCTTTAAGTCCGATTGCGACCAGTGTCGCGCAATAGTTCTGCACTGCCAAGGCTAGCTGAATAACCGAATCCAAATTATTTGAGCGTGCCGCTGGTTCTTCTCTTAGTTTCCTTTGTAGACTCGAGTGAATAATCTCCGGTCTTCCGTATAGCATCCGAAACGTACCGATTGCATACGGCACCGTCTCTGGACACATTAGCTTTCCTCGAACGGCATACCAAGCCGCTCCTTTTAAGCACTTTTGAAGTCGAATAAGATTCTCTTCTTTACTAATTCCACATCTTTCAGTCGATTGTTCGTAGTGGCTTATAAACAACAACCACTCTTCTGGCTTACCGGAAAACACGGGTAAGTCTTTGTTCAGTACTTGGCGGGCCGCTATCTGTTCCGATGACAATAAAGTTTTCTTGTGTTCTAAATCCGTAGAATTCACTCCAGGGCTTAACGTCGAGTGTCCGGTAGCCGGCAGTTGGCTTCCAGGTCCATGCTGCATTCCAGCCGCGTAACTCATTTGTCTTTGAGTCCACTGAATTTACACGTTTACTTTCAATGCAAAATTTCCGTTTCTTCATCTATTACTACAATTATTCGCGTTTACACTCCGACAACCAAATCAATATTTTTTTCCAATGACTTATGCGTTAAACGATCTTTTAGTAGCACCAATTAATATTATGGAAAATTTCCATAAAACAAAATTCGATATAACCACTTGGTAATTGCTCTCTTTTAAACACGAATTTTCGCCTTGTGACAGCTAACATCTCACTGGTCGAGCTATGACGTCACTGCTGACTGATGTTTAACCCCAGTGATTAAATTTTCTTCCGTAGTGTTTGATCAAATTATCGTCTTGGCCGTATGTCAAATCGTACTTAAATTTTTCCTAGATAAATTAATATGATTTTAGTCGAATATCAAAAACCTTTTTTTTTCTATAGCGGACATACCTTATGAATGAATTAAATGTTGACTGATTTGGCCTTGTGACTGAGGCTGTATAACATATAGATGAGGTTACCCACGAAGTCTTTAGGTTAGGCCTACGCCTACATATGCCTCTAGGTCGAGATTGGTATCCAAAATTGTAATTTTTTCCAAACGCTTTTTCCTTATTCTTTTTGTTTGTTTCTGGGCTTACGAAGAAATTATTTAACCCGAGTGACTTGACGTATTCGGTGATTTTCACCATTAAAAATTTAAACGGTTCACTTTATTCGAACGCAATTTATTCTAATTCTTCGTTAAGCCAGAATAATGAAAAGAGGTGGAAGTGTGGGTGGCAGGTTCTTATATACCCTTTCGCTCCTATTCTCAAAGCCTTCCCTTTATGAAGTTAGCTGCGGTTACGCTGCAAAGCTTTTACAGAGATGCATTATTACTATAAACGGTTATGAATTCGCCGCCTATTTTTGATCGCACTCGATAGCTGGCGATAAACTCAAATGTGCGTCGGATAATTAGAATTTAAATTACACGCAACCATTACAAACACAGGTAATTCTGACAACTATCAGGAGGAAGATTAACTGGAATTTTAAGGTCGAATGTCCTTCGCATGATAAGTTCCAATTACTTTCCCTTGCAAAGTTTCTAATAAATAATACGCATTTCCAAACTTCTTCTTAACTCGACATTGCGAGAACTGAGGTCCTAACTTCTTATTATAGTTCTGACTAAAATTGCTCAAGTTAAAATTTCTTTTAAAAACTTCTTGGCCGACTTTAAATGAAACTGGACTGGATCTTAAATTATACTGCTTTACATTGCATTCGTATGCTTTTTTACTATTGTCTTGAATATTCTTGCGAATCAAAGTAAGAGTATCCGGTCTACTAAAGGGTATAGATTCTTCTAGCAATTGTAAATTTCTCAAAAGTTTATATTCGTCGCCATGATTAATCATATTAAATCCAAATAGAGCCTTATATGGTGAACATCCTAGAGACTGATGAAGTGCTGACCTAAGAGCACAAGATATATTTGTTAAATATTTATCCCATTCTCGTTGATCTTGTTTTAAATATGAGCGCACAGCGGACAATAACGATCTATTAACTCTTTCGCCGTAAAAATATGCTTAATTGCGCATTTAGACAAAAAGGCTTCAAAGGCAACAGCCTTGAACTGGGATCCATTGTCGCTTATAATAATTTCTGGTACTCCATAACAGTGAAAGATTTACTTTTCTAAAAATTCCTGAATCAAATTTGACGTAAATTTTTTCATTGGGCAAAGCCAATGGTATCTGCTAAAATGATCAAGAACTATGAACAAACCAATATGCCCTGATTTACTTCGCGGATATGGTCCAAGTAAGTCGATATACAGTTTTTGGAACGGTCTGACTGAAACACTTTGTACTCCCATGGGAGGTCTTAATATTTTGTTTGGAGCTTTCGTTTCTTTACAGGTGGCACAAGTACTTATATATTCTCGAACCTGTTTGGATAATCCAGGCCAAAATAGATTTCTTCTTAATCGCTCTATAGTTTTTTGGACACCTCCATGTGCCGATAACATATTATCATGAGCTTGCTCTATGGCTATTAATCTTAATTTCTCCGGTACCCAAAATTTCCAGCAGAACGAATTATCTTCTTCACTACCAGGTGAATGTTCAGTTCGAATATATACAAATTTATCCTTCACTTGTAAGTCTGGGAATTTTTCTAAATTCTCACCTACCATTTGTTTGAGTTCTAAATATTCCTTATCTAAAAAAGCTGATGATTCCAAATCTATTATTGGTTCCATCTTTTCCAGAGATTCTATGTCTGCTTCCCAAATTCTTGACAATGCATCTGGAACTATATGATCTTTTCCTTTGCGGTGTGAAATCGTAAACTTAAACGCTTGTAACCTTAATATCCATCTGGCTAATCATCCTGATACGTTTTGTTGTCTTAATAGCCATAATAAACTTGAGTGATCCGTCACAACTTCAAACTCCTGTAACTCTAAGTAACATCGATACTTTTCTATGGCTAAAATGACTGCTAAACATTCGCGTTCTGTTACGCTATAATTTCTTTGCGCCTTGCTTAGTTTCTTAGACATGTATGCTATAGGTTTTTCTTCTTGATTATCGGACAACTGAACTAAAACTGCTCCAACCCCTTTATCGCAAGCATCACAATGTACGTAGAATTTGTGATCGAAATTTGGATTGGCTAATACCGGAGCCGTGGTTAAAAGAAATTTAAGTTTATCCATTGCTTCCTGAGCCTCTAAAGTCTACTTAAATGGTTTTTTTGTAGCTAGTATATCGGTAATTGGGCAGGTAATTTCTGCAAAATTTCGGATAAACCTTCGGTACCATCCGCAGACTCCTAAAAACCCACGAACTTGTTTTAAATTCTTCGGCGTTGGCCAATTTAAAATACAGGAAATCTTGGAAGGATCAGTGGAAATTCCTCCGCTTCCAATTATATAGCCCAAATAGTTTATTTTTGTCACACAGAATTGGCTCTTTGCCAAGTTAAGCGTCAAATTGGCTTTACGAAACTGTTCTGCTATTCTTACCAGAACTGCTAAATGAGACTGAAAATCAGATGTTACAATGCATAGGTCATCAAGATAACCAAAAGCACAATGACGTAACTCTGGTGGAATAGTTTCGTCCATCAGGCGACACATGGTTGCAGCGGCATTACAGAGTCCAAAAGGCATAACTGTAAACTGATACAATGGCCTTCCCGGAACTGTGAATGCGGTTAACGCCTTCGATTGCTCTGTCAAACATATCTGCCAATAAGCGTCTTTCAAATCAAGTTCTGAAATTATATTTGCTTTCGGTAATCTAGCAAAGATACCCTCGATGCTTTGCAATGGGTATGCATCTTTGTGAGTTACTTCATTCACTTTTCGTGCGTCCAAGCACAATCTCACTTTAGTAGGCTTCACTACCATTCTCATTGAAGAACTCCAAGCACTTTGAGATGGTTCTATTACTCCTAGGCTTATCATTCTATCTACTTCTTCGTATAAAAGTTTTTCTACTGCAGGACTTACCGGATAATATCTCTGCTTTACAGGTTTGGCCTCACCTACATCAATGTGGTGTTCTAGCAAAGAAGTACGTCCAAGGCCCTGTTTTTCAAAGTTAGGGAACAACTCCTTGACTATCTCTAATTGTTGAAACTCTTTTTCGCTTAACGGACATGTTTCGATTTCTTTCTCTAATTGGAACTCAGATACGCGTTCTACTGAACTTATGATTTCTGGAGCTAGATTAAAAATTCTCCAAAAATCTATGCCTAGTATCAGACGTTGCTTGATAGAAGGTATAACATATAATTCCATATCTTTCTCTTGGTCCTTATATTGAAGCTTTACTTTCATTGCCCCTAAGACCTTATGAGGCTTTCCATCAGCTGTTTTCACATTGGAACCCATGTATTTAAATTGTTTATATTTGGACCATTCTTGCTGGGCTAAATCTGCACCCACGCAACTTACATTTGCACCCGTGTCTAGCAAACCCAATTCAGAAAATTGTAAAAAGGAGACTTATGCATAACTACGCATATCAGTTTTGCCTTGGAATATTGTAGATATAAGTATCTTACTTTTAGCTCTTATATTTCTAAAAAACTTCCTCCTTCGGTGTGTATTTCTTTTTATTCTATTTTTAGGTGCTTCAAAAATTCTGTTCTTAATTTCTAAATATTTTTTCCATTTTTCGTGATAAGGTAGAAACCTAAGGTTATGATCAACATGTGAGCTAATCTTGTTTTGACTATCTGTGTTAGATTGATTCAAATAATCGAATAGGCTTGGTTTTTTGTTTTCTATTGGTTGTGGGACAGCCTCACTGACTGGGATGCCCCGATTTGCCGGTTTTCCGAACGCTTCTTGCAGTTCAAACAATTGGGCTTATAAATGTTAGGCGTACCGCACCCGTAACAAAATATTCTTTTCTCTTCTAAGCAATCTTCCCACTTATGGCCTTGAGTACAACAGTTCCAACAAGATAATTTCTCAGTGTTTTTCTGCAGAGCTGCTACTTGATGATGCCCTTCCATGGTGCTTACTTCTTCTTCTACTTCCTCTATTGCATATACTCGGTGTGATCCTATATCTTTTCCTCGTGTATTTGAAAACTTGAGACGACTCGATTCTTTAAGAAAATTCTCTCTCTTTTGTACCAGATGACATAAGTGACTGATTGATCGTATTTCCTCGAAAAGTAGTCGATCCTTCAGATCAGCTAGTAAATTGCCCTGTACCATTTCTACTAATTCGTCTTCTTCCAATCTTGTAGGCAATCGATCCATTAATTGACATATTGCTTCATAAAAACCTTCGAAAGTTTCTCCCGGTTTCTGTTTGTTTTGTTTGTTTCGATTCCCTTATGGTATCGCCAATACCAATCTTTAGCTTTACCAATCAGAACAATGTGTATATTCCGACATAAAGCTTCAAAATCTCCACCTAAATGTTCTCGCGTCAACGTTTTCGCTCTATATAGAAATTCTTCCACAGGTAAGCCGTTAGAAGATCCATCAAAATGGATTCCCCACTTCTGAATCACCTCCGCAACTTTATTTGTGCCTATTAATTGATAATGTGTTCTTCTGCTACTGCTCGGCGATCTGTTTAGTCGAATATGACTGTTTGGTTGCGCCTTGCTACTTATTGAAGAAATAACCCTTTCTACTGTCTGCTGAATAAGAGATTCCATTTCCGCTCGATTTATTTCATTACGTAAAGGCTGATTAACGGGATGTCGTGTGTTCCTTCGACGACTTGGTCTACCTCTTTGACGAATTGGTCTGGGTATTGATTGCGGAACTTCTCCATGTTGCGTACTATTCCCTGCATCTAATGGCAATAGGTCGGCTTGACTTGTGTTGTGTATTTGTGCTTCAATAACGTTTACGTTTATGAGCTCTTCCGTTCTTCGGTCTTCATTTACGCTACGTGCAAAGGATCTGGTGACTGGTCTAACTTTTTTTCCTTGCTGGTTTACTTTAATTATCTTTAAGTCCTTCTCCTGCACTTTAGTAAGACACGCAGGACATTCTTCCTTTTCTTTTAAATAATTTACTATACAAGCTTTGTGAAATGAATGCTTGCAATTAGTAATAACTCTGATCTGCGTTTGTGTTTGAATTTCGCTACAGACCAGAAAAATATTTTCCCCAGAATTTGCGGGATTATATACTTCCTCCGTACTATGGTGTAAAGCCATTTTTTTTTTTCTTAATCTTTCCCACAGAACAAGAAAATATAATATGTGAAATAGATTTTTTTTCTAAAGCTTTCTATCATTTACATAAATGGAGTTTTAAGATTTTAACTATTGAATCTAGTTCGCTGATTTCGAAAGTGTTAAGAAATGTCTTCTGTCAACTATGCTCATCTTTGGACAAGTGTACGCTTAAGCATTACCTTGAGATTCTACAAGATTGTACATGCCTCTATTCCGACATAAGCTTCAACTAACAAATTCTTAATCAGGATAAGTGCAATTTAAATTTTCCTTATCCGAAGCAAAATTAATTTTTGACTTTAGTTTATACCGTTAACATTGCTCGATAGTAATCACATGCGCAATCACTCGAATTCCGAATGTGTATATGAATCAAATCGCGACTAATGCGTTTCTTACTTAAAAAAAATTAAATTCACTGTGAAGGCAAAACGAGCTAATTGTGATACGTCTAGGCTTTAAACCTGTGCGAATTAAAAAAATTCTCTACATGTTTTTTCTTTCGGTTCTTGAGTTTTTTAACTAATTATTTCTACCAAAGTGTTGGTTGACAACCATCAGCTTCTGCTAACTAGCTTAAATTCCATACACTGTAAATATAAATTAATAAATAAATTAATAAGTAAATATAAAAAAGCTTCTGCTCTCTGACGTGACGGTCGTGTTTTTGCTTAGCTCCTGAGTTTTATTAATATATATTGTTTTTTCCCAATTTTTAATTGTGCCTAGTTTGTTTTCGTTTTCGCTGGTGTCATTTGCTTGAAACCCTTGTGTTTTATTTGCATAATTCGCCAAATTAAACAGTTTTGTTTTTTTCTTTTTGTGATTAGTGTTTGGTGCATCTAAATTGTTTTTATTTTTTTTCTTATTGTTCTCTCCCGTCATTGCTTCTGCAGTTGCTCCCCTCATCGCCCCCATCATACCATCAGTGCTAGTGGTTTTGTTGTTCTCTCTGCTTTGTGCTTGTGCTCAGCTTCCCTCCCGCGTAATTACTTTTCTAAGGCCGCCTCTCAAAGCTCGTCTTATAACTGTTCTTGCACTCTCTCTTGTGCTGTGTACTCTAGCTGTCTCTTTGTTTTATTTGTAATTATTGATTTTTTATCGATAATTATCTTTGTGCTGTTTATTTAAATTTTTATATATATTTTTTTTTGTTGGTTTTTTTTTTTTGCCTTGTGTTTATTTTGGCTTTTCAATGGCTTGTTGTCTACCCAATTGCAAGCATTCTGATCGTTTTGACGATCAGTATAGAGCAATATCGTGTTGGCTTTGCGACAATCTTATTCACTTAAAATGTGCTGGCCTCAACGGCCGTGATTACGACAAATTTTCTGGTTTGTCTGTGTCTAAGCCTGAGCTTGGCTTAATGCGCTGGACTTGCCCATCTTGTGCCAGCCAGCAGCTTGATTTTAGCCGAATGTACAGGGATCTTCGTTTAAAGTTTCTTTCTCTAAATAAAATGGCCAAACAGCTGTCTAATGAGTGTGACTCTAGCATAAATTTATTGTCGCAATTCAAGTTTGATCCACCTTCTAAGGAATTGCCCAAGAAATGTACCCTTGAGTTGCCTCATAAGCAGTCGCCCGCACTTTCTATTACATCTTCTCCCATTTTACTTTCGCCTACACCATCTTCTTGTCCCTCTTTATGCTCTTCTTTTCAGATTGATGTACCCACTACAAGCCCTGGTGTACCTCAATCTATCCCTCACGGGAACTCTGATCAATTACTGGATCATGCTGGCTTTCAATCACTTGCGGATCCCAATGCTCCTCCGCCTCCACTAACTGTAGTGCCTCATCGTAAACAATTATTTATCTCTAGGCTTGCTCCAGATACTTCTGAATCGTCTGTGGCAGCTTACATTGGTAATATATGCCCTGCTAAGGTTTTAATTCAAAAGTTTAAGTTTTCTAGGCCTCGCGAAATCTCCTCTTTTAAAATTACTGTACCAAATGAGTATTTCTCAGCTATGGTTGACCCTAACTTTTGGCCAGAGGGCCTAGTTGTACACGAATTTGCGCCCAATAAGCGCTCCCGCCCTTTGCCTGTCCACCTTCCTAATGTATCTTCTGCTTCAAAAAACTAATAACGTCTAGTCTTTGCATTCACTATCAAAATGTAAGAGGACTTCTTACCAAGCTCTCGAAACTATTCTGCGATAGCCAAACCTTTTCGGCTGACATATTAGCTTTCTCTGAAACTTGGCTTAACTCCTCTGTTCTGGATAATGAAATTCTTTCTAATAACTTTATTTCTTATAGGCTTGATCGTGTTGGTCGTCGTGGCGGCGGAGTACTCATTGCAGTCAACTCGAATCTGTGCTCAAGTGTTGTGCCGATTGATCTCCCCTTAGGTGTTGAGGTTATTTGCGTCGAAGTTACATGTTCTAACTTTAGCTTATATATCTCTTGTTCATACATTCCTCCAGCTTCTGATATGATGATCTACATGCACCATGCTGATGCTTTGCGAACTATTTTTAGTCGTCTTAAAGATCGTGATTTTTTTATAGCTTTAGGTGATTTTAACTTGCCTAATGTTTCTTGGCTTGCTGATGATAATCTATCTTTCTTAATTCCTTCATCTCAACATGTTTTTCTTGATAGCCTACTTGAATGTCCGCTATATCAGTTGAATTCTTTTCTTAACTCTTCTAAAAGAATCCTCGATCTTGTTTTTGTCTCTGATCCCACTGTTAGTGCTGTATCACAAACACAGCCCCTAGTGAAGCCTGAAGATACTTATCACCCTACCATTGAAATTACTATTTCTTACAATTCCGTTAATAATTCATTCAATAACATCTCAAATTCTCGTCGCAGATGTTTTCGTAAAACAAATTTCAATCTTCTTAACAGCCTTATTTTCTCTTTTGATTGGTCATTTCTATTTGAGTGCTGTGATATAGATTGTGCAGTAAATTTTTTCTACTCTGCTCTTAATTCTCTAATTGATAAATGCGTTCCTTATGTGAATGTCTCTACCGTCTCCAGTGCGCCAGTCTGGTTCACACGTAGGCTCTCTAATCTCCGTAACATTAAATCGAGATATTTTAAAAGATTTAAAAAAACTGGTTCGCGACTTGACTATGCAAATTATTGTGTAGCCAAATCTCAATTTTGCCTTTTAAATACTCAATGCTACAATAATTATATCGTTCGCTGTAAGGTTGAATTTTATAATAACCCCAAAAGATTTTATAACTTTGTTAATTCCAAAAGACGCTGTAATTTACTACCTTCCACCTTCAGACTTAATGACCAGACTGCTAATTGTGATTCAGATATTGCAGATCTGTTTGCTAAATTCTTTCAGTCGACTTATTCTTCTACTGCTTCGGATCCCACACCTTATCCCTTCACAATTCCACATTTAAATTGTATGTTTTTTCCTAATATTACTGAAGACTGTATTATCTCTAGCTTGTCATCTATGACGTCTTCCTTCGTACCCGGGCCTGATAATATACCTAGTTGCATCCTTAAAATGTGTTCGATTTCCCTATCTAAGCCTTTATCTCGGTTATTCTTTATATCGAGTGAGACTTGTCGCTTCCCTGATATTTGGAAGGAGTCTTTTATTATTCCGCTTTTTAAAAAGGGTAACAAATCGGATATTTCTAACTACCGTGGCATTGCCAAACTTTCGGCAATACCTAAGCTGTTTGAGAAAATTATTACGTCTTCCCTTCAACACCTATCCAGATCCGCTATTTCTGCTTGTCAGCATGGCTTCATGAAAGGTCGTTCGTCGCTTACCAACCTTTTAGAATTGACTACCCTTGTACACCATGGCTTCCGTAAAAAGTGTCAAACTGATGTTATTTATACTGACTTTAGTAAGGCTTTCGATACGGTTGATCATTCCTTGCTTCTCATGAAACTTAACATCATGGGTTTTTCCCCGAAACTATTGGCTTGGTTAAAGTCGTATCTTATTGGCAGAACCCAAAAGGTGTCTTTTCGTTCCTCGATATCTAAAACTGTTCGAGTTACGTCAGGTGTCCCCCAAGGCAGTCATCTGGGCCCACTGTTATTTACCTTGTTTATAAACGATTTGCCTTTGGCCTTGGCTCATTCACGCGTGCTCATGTTTGCGGATGACGTGAAGATTTGCTATTCATATAATGATCCTTCTTTCCAACAGTACTTGCAATCAGATCTCGATGCGTTCTGTGTTTGGTGTCACGTTAATAAATTACACCTTAATGCCTCTAAATGCTCTTTTATGACTTTCAGTCGTTTGTCGCCGTTCCTAGCTCAATACTCTATTAAGTCTGTTCTGTTAGATTGTGTACCATCATTTAAAGACTTAGGCGTTATGTTTGACCCAAAACTTTCTTTTAATATTCATATATCTTCAATTGTTAATAGAGCATGCAGTCTTCTTGGCTTCATTAAACGTTGGGCCAAAGAATTTGATGATCCATATGTGACAAAGGTTTTATACACTTCGTTAGTTCGCCCTACTCTAGAATATTGCTCACCAGTGTGGAACCCTCAATATGATGTTCACCAGCGTAGTATTGAATCGGTACAGAAGCAATTCCTTAAGTTTGCGTTACGCGGTCTTAATTGGGACCCGAATCTTCGCCTACCTTCTTATTCTGACAGACTTCTTCTTATTAATCTTCCTTCACTTTACAACCGTAGGCTCGTATTTGGGATTCTCTTTCTACATAAAGTAGTCAACGGCGAAGTCAGTTCTACCAATTTACTAGATACGCTATATTTTTGTGTTCCCTCACGTCGGACCAGAAACTTTTTTCCTCTTCACCTTAGTAGATGTTTGACTAACTACTCTCTTCACGAACCTCTTCGTGTTCTTTGCCAATCTTTTAACAACCTTTCTCACCTTATTTCTCCTCATCTATCTGTCACTTCTCTTCGCGCTATACTTTTTAATTATCTACAGCGTAACCACTGAAAGTATTCTGGACTGGATATTTGATTGGCTGCAACTCATCCCTGACCACATTGGCTGTGAATCGGGGCATAGCTGGCACCTTGTTGCAAATAAAACACCTCCATCGGGTCGGGGATGTTGTGCATATAGCTAAGCTACCTTAATGAATTAATTACTATTTGTATTTTAGCTTAAGCTTTTTCGTCGACTGCTGACTTAGTTGACGTAAATAAATAAATAAATAAATAAATAAATAAATAAAAACTTCCCTTCGACGAGTCACATTATCATGAGCCACTCAAGACCAAAGCCTTACATTTAATCTTTCGATTTATATCAAATATAAACGTTGACCTTGACCTGTGTGTCCCACGTGTTGGGCGCCAAAATTATGTATTGTAGCATCCGTGATGCTCCGATCTTACAGCTGATCGGGACCCTAATATGTAACCCTAGCTCTTCTGGGTGGGATGGGTTGTTGCTGCAGTTTCCGTGGCATCTCGCTACATATAATTTATTATAGAGTCCCTAATGAAACTAAAAGAGAGAACTATATTCTCCAAAACAAACAAACTTATTGATCTCGAATGGCTCGAGCAACAAGACAGAAACAAATACAGCCAAGTTAATCAACTATCTATATAATTGCGAACTCCTCCAAACGTTTGACATCTTGCTTTAATATGGCTGAGATGTTAGCTGCCATTATTCATCTGTACCCTCCCGTCCATGGCCAATAACAAAACTACAAAAATTATTATATGTTAATGGACCCCAAATGCACATTCTATATCATCATTTTATAAATTCATGTTGTGGGAACTTAAACTTCTATTCAAAATACATTTTTCTTATTTACTTATTCTTCAAAAACGATTACATTTGCAAAGGGCATTTTTTTCTATTCCCCGAGATAAATTCTCCCGTTACTTTACTTAAATATACGCTTCATTATTAACTATTGTATTACAGGTTTTTGTTGTTTTTCTTCTTTCTTGCTATATTTGTTACTGTAAACGAGCTTATTAAAAAAAATTAATCGCGACACCGAAATGAATGATAGCCCTTATATCTTTCAATAATTTTAATTTAATTTAATTCAAAAATTTCATGATCAATTTTTAAGTATAGTTTGCATGTGAGGCAAAAGCAAATAAGATTTAGAATGCATAAACCAAATAAAAGAAAACAATAATAGCGAGTGAGCTGCATAACATAGGTATATGTGGGCATCAAACCTTCTTTTTCTTTACTTTTCTTTTGCACTTTAATCTTAATCACCATATGATATGAGCTCTCGCAGTAAAAAGGTAAAAGTGATAAAAAGAATACACTTACGGTTTTCGGAAAGTCCACCGATGAAGGCCTTCAGCAGCTGGATCAGATGTTGCTTTTTGATATTTTTGTTCTTTTTTTTTTTTTTTTTTAATTGTTTTGTTTAAATGTGTTATACGATTCCATGTTTTAAGTGCTTCATACCGACATACAAACTCAAAAAAAATAAATCTACTGTGGGTGGGCAAAAAAAAAAAAGAGTATTTTTCTAATCGTTACTGAATTTACACGTTTACTTTCAATGCAAAATTTCCGTTTCTTCATCTATTAATATAATTATTCGCGTTTACACTCCGACAACCAAATCAATAATTTTTTTCCAAATGACTTATACGAGCTTTTAGTAGCACCAATTAATATTATGCAAAATTTTCATAAAAACAAAATTCGATATAACCACTTGGTAATTGCTCTCTTTTAAACACGAATTTTCGCCTTGTGACAGCTAACATCTCACGGGTCGAGCTATGACGTCACTGCTGACTGATGTTTAACCCCAGTGATTAAATTTTCTTCCGTAGTGTTTGATCAAATTATCGTCTTGGCCGTATGGTGATGGGGATAGGCCTATGATAGGTTATGTCAAATCGTACTTAAATTTTTCCTAGATAAATTAATATGATTTTAGTCAAATATCAAAAACCTTTTTTTTCTATAGCGGACATACCTTATGAATGAATTAAATGTTGACTGATTTGGCCTTGTGACCGAGGCTGTATAACATATAGATGAGGTTACCCACGAGGTCTTTACGCCTACATATGCCTCTAGGTCGAGATTGGTATCCAAAATTGTAATTTTTTCCAAACGCTTTTTCCTTATTCTTTTTGTTTGTTTCTGGGCTTACGAAGAAATTATTTAACCCGAGTGACTTGAAAAGAGGTGGAAGTGTGGGTGGCAGGTTCTTATATACCCTTTCAATCCTATTCTCAAAGCCTTCCCTTTATGAAGTTAGCTGCGGTTACGCTGCAAAGCTTCTACAGAGATGCATTATTACTATAAACGGTTATGAATTCGCCGCCTATTTTTGATCGCACTCGATAGCTGGCGATAAACTCAAATGTGCGTCGGATAATTAGAATTTAAATTACACGCAACCATTACAGACGTCATCCGCAAACATGAGTACGCGTAAATAAACCAAGGCCAAGGGCAAAACTTTAATAAACGGAGTAAATAACAGTGGGCCCAGATGACTGCCTTGGGGGTTAGTTACCTGAGGTAACTAGAACAGTTTTAGATTTTGAGGAACGAAAAGACAGCCAATAAGATACGATTTAACCAAGCCAATATTTTCAGGGAAAAGACCATAATGCTAAGTTTCGTGAGAAGCATAGAATGATCAACCGTATCGAAAGCCTTACTAAAGTTGGTATAAATAACATCAGTTTGATACTTATTACGGAAGCCATGGTATACAAGGGTAGTCAATTCTAAAAGGTTGGAAGGCGACGAACGACTTTTTTGAAGCCATGCTGATAAGGATAAATAGCGGATATGGATAGGTGTTGAACGGAAGACGTAATAATTTTCTCAAACAGCTTAGGTATTGCCAAAAGTTTGGCAATGGCACGATAGTTAGAAATATCCGATCCCTCTTTAAAAAGTGGATAACAAAAAAACTCATTCCAATTATCAGGAAAGCTACAAGGCGCACTCGATATAAAGAATAATAAATCGAAAAAATTTTAAGGATACAACTAGGTATATTATCATGCCCGGGTACGAAGGAAGACGTCATAGATGACAAGCTAGAGATAATACAGACTTCAGTAATACTAGGAAAGAACATACAATTTAAATGTGGGATTGAGAAGGGACAGGGTGTGGGATCAGAAACAGTAGTAGAATAAGTCGACTGAAAGAATTTAGCAAACAGATCTGCAATATCTGAATCGTTATTAGCAGTCTGGTCATTAAGTCTGAAGGTGAAAGGTAGTAAATTAGAGCGTCTTTTGGATTAACAAAGTTGTAAAATCTTTTGGGGGTTCTTATAAAATTCAACCTTACAGCGAACGATATAAATATTGCAGCATTGAGTATTCACATAGGTGGAGTATTCACTCCACCGCCACGACGACCAACACGATCAATCCTATAAGAAATAAAGTTATTAGAAAGAATTTCATTATCCAAAACAGAGGAGTTAAGCCGAATTTCAGAGAAAGCTATATATCAGCCGAAAAGGCTTGGATATCACAGAACAGTTTCGAGAGCTTGGTAAGAAGTCCTCTAACATTTTGATAATGAATGCAAAAACTAGACGTTATTAGTTTTTTGAAGTAGAAGATAAAGTAGGAAGGTGGACGGGCAACGGACGGGAGCTCTAATTGGGCCAAAAATTAGGCTCAACCATAGCTGAGAAATACTCATTTGGTACTGCAATTAGGAAAGAGGAGATTTCGCGAGAAACTTAAGAGAACTTAGAAAACTTAAACTTTTGAATTAAAACCTTAGCAGGGCATATATTACGAAAGATGCAATAGAGACGGCTGGCGACTGCTTATGAGACAACTCAAGTGTAGGATTCTTGGGCAACTTCCCAGAAAGTGGAACGAACTTGAACTGCGACAATAAATGTACGCTAGAGTCACACTCATTAGACAGCTGTTTTGCCAGTTTGTTTAAAGAAAGAAACTTTAAACGAAAATCCCTGTACATACGGCTAAAAAGAAAACACAAGGTAAAAATATATAAAATATATATGTCGGCGCATACCGAGTTTGTATGTGTGAGGTTGTGGCTTTGCGTGTGTCGCCGCATGGTTGTAGTTTTGGATATTTCTTATTAATGACATTTCATCATAATTGTAATATTGCGTCAGCCTCTAATTGTGTTGTGATTGGTTGCAAGTACTTTGTCGCTTTAAGAAGCACCGTTTTAGCGGGGCGTCAGCGTTCTGACGCTGTCGCCGAGTGTGGTTCGATGGTAGGCACAAAGAAGAGAGTTCAGATTCAAGGCAGTACAATTCTGAACTCGAGTGCGATCGAAACTCGCTGCGCTACAATGGCTGAAAATAATAGTGACCCGACATCAGAAGTGGGATCTGGCCCTCTACCTTCAACAGTTGATGCATCTTTGAAAACCATAATGGAGTTGCAAAATAAAAATTTAATTGAACTAGTTCGGGCCATACAATCAACGGCGTCAGGCAGTGCAGTGCAGAATAAATCAGTGCAACTACCCAAATTCAACCCAGACAAGTCGGGCGCCAACGCTTCATCGTGGTGTACTACCGTTGAAATTATTCTTCAAGAAAATGCATTGAAAGGCAGCACGTTGGTCATGGCCTTGAGCTCAGCATTAGAGGGAAGCGCTTCTCAATGGCTTTCGCAAGTGTGTTACGCCGAAATTACCTGGGCTGAGTTTAAAGAACTGTTCATACAGCGTTTTGATACCGTAGAAACACCAGCCGCAATGTTTCTAAGTATGCTGTCGAATCGACCGACTGACGGCGAGTGTCTCGCAGTGCATGCAAGCCGCATGGTTACAGAGCTGACGACGAAATGGCGCCAAATGGGAATTGAAGAGATTGCTGTCTCTGTCACTCTTGCATTGCTAGCAAGTTTTGATAATCGATTGCAGCGTTTAAGCTTCACGTCGAATGTTACAACAAGAAGCGATTTGCAGTCCGAATTAAAAGCGTTTACTTTTAATAAAAGGAAATCTGGCTTTATGGAGCATCAATCCGAAACTTTTCCCAAACGTCAAAAACAATCATCGATAGTGTGTCACTTCTGCGGCAAATTGGGCCATAAAATGATTGACTGCCGACTCAAGAAACAACAAAATCATTTTGCGAGTGGCAATGAACGACGTGGTAGACAAGAAGGTCATCACCGTGAAACATCGAGCGTAACATGCTACAAGTGCGGAGAATTGGGTCACATATCTACCCAATGCCCAAAGAAGGAAGCTAATAGAAACAAGATATTCAACCAGGAAAAGCGAGTGGAGCAGTGCAGCGTTGCAGTACCAAAGGGAAACATGGACCATAGAGGCGAAATTTTCGAAATCACCTTCGATTCTGGAGCAGAATGTTCGTTGATGAAAGAAAAGATAAGTACAAAATTTTCTGGCAAAAGATTCAATAATGTGGTTATGCTGAAAGGCATAGGTAGTGGTGGAATTTGTAGTACTGTACAGATACTAAGTAATGTAAAAATTGATGACAATTGTATTGAAATTCTCTTTTATATAATAAGTGATGATCACATGGAAAACAACATTGTCATTGGACGGGAAATATTAAATCAGGGTTTCGACATTGTTGTTTCATCAAACCAATTTAAAATTTTAAGAACCAAAATAATTAATTCATGTATTGGTGATGAGTCGACCGATATTGATACAGAGCTTGAGGGTCACGACAAAATAAAACTGCATTCATTGTTGGCAAAGTATTCAAATTCTTTTATAAAAGGTATCCCAGGTACTAAAGTCAAGGTTGGTGAAATGAAAATTAGATTAATTGATCCAAGTAAAACAGTTCAAAGAAGGCCATATCGTTTAAGTCCATGCGAGCGGGATTTAGTAAGGGAAAAAATTAACGAATTGCTAAAATACAAAATAATTAGACCAAGCTGTTCACCTTACGCAAGCCCCATATTGTTGGTCAAGAAGAAAAATGGTTCAGATAGACTTTGTGTTGATTACAGAGAGCTAAATTCGAATACAGTCGCCGATAAATACCCGTTGCCACTTATACAGGATCAAATAAATAGACTTCAAGGAGTTAATTATTTTACGTGTTTAGATATGGCCAGCGGTTATTACCAAATTCCCTTACACACTGGTTCTATTGAGTATACAGCGTTTGTGACCCCAGATGGTCAATATGAATTTTTATCCATGCCGTTTGGGCTCAGAAACGCGCCTTCTGTGTTTCAACGTTTGGTAATGCAAGCTCTAGGTGATTTAGCAAATTCGTATGTTGTCGTCTATATGGACGATATAATGATAATTGCCTCAACAAAAGATCAAGCGCTAGAAAGATTAGAAATTGTTTTAAACACATTAACAGAAGCTGGATTTTCATTTAACATTACAAAGTGTTCTTTTTTGAAAACATCGGTTCAATATTTAGGCTACAATATTAGTGCTGGTGAAATTCGTCCAAACCCTCAGAAAATTGTAGCATTAACTGCTCTTCCGCCGCCACAGTCAGTCACATCGCTAAGACAATTCATTGGCTTAGCATCTTATTTCCGACAATTTATTGGGGGATTTTCACAATTGATGAAGCCGTTGTATTTTTTAACTTCAGACAAAAGTAAATTCGTTTGGAAAACGGAACATGAGCAGATACGAAAAAAAGTTGTTTCTATTCTTACCGATAAACCAGTCCTTGTAATTTTTGACCCAAATCATCCAATTGAGTTGCATACAGATGCAAGTTGTGATGGCTACGGTGCAATTTTATTACACAAAATTATTAACAAACCCCACGTAATTGAGTACTATAGTAAAACTACTTCACCTGCAGAGTCAAGATACCACTCGTATGAGTTGGAAACTTTGGCTGTTGTAAACTCCATTAAACATTTTCGACATTATCTGTTAGGCAGGAACTTTACTGTATTTACTGATTGTAACTCGCTAAAGGCGTCAAGAAACAAACAAGACTTGACCCCCAGAGCACAGCGTTGGTGGGCTTACTTGCAGGCGTTTACATTCGATATTCAATACAGAGAGGGGAAAAGAATGGCACATGTCGACTTTTTGTCAAGAAATCCTCTTTTACCGAAGCCCACTGGTCCGGCAAGGGTGATTGACGAGAAGAGAGTTAACTTGGCTGAAATTTCAAGCAATTGGCTCATTGCTGAGCAGCGTCGAGACGCGGATATAGCCGAAATTGTGCTTAAATTAAAAGATTTTACTCTTGCTGGAGATATTGCGAAAACCTATGAACTAAGGGCAGAAGTTCTTTACCGAAAAATACAGAGGAATGGCAGAACACGTTGTTTACCAGTAGTGCCACGTGCCTTCAGATGGTCTGTTATCAACCAAGTTCATGAGTCGATAATGCATTTAGGTTGGGAGAAGACACTGGATAAAGTCTACGATTTTTATTGGTTTGACAATATGTCAAAATTCGTCCGAAAATTTGTTGATAACTGTATCACTTGTAAAATATCCAAATCAACCTCGGGAAAAATACAAGCTGAATTGCATCCCATTCCTAAAGTCAATATTCCTTGGCACACTATCCACATCGATATAACTGGAAAACTAAGTGGCAAAAGTGACCAGAAGGAGTATGTAATTGTTCAAGTAGACGCGTTTACCAAGTATGTCTATCTTAGTCATAGCCTTAAATTAGACAGTGAGAGTTGCACAAAGGCTGTTCAATCTGCTGTTTCGTTGTTTGGAGTACCAAACCGAATAATAGCAGACCAGGGTAGGTGTTTTACGGGTGGAAAGTTTAGCCAATTCTGTTCAGATAAAAAAATAAACTTGCATTTGATTGCCACTGGTGCTAGCCGAGCTAATGGCCAAGTGGAACGAACAATGAGAACATTAAAAAATATGCTGACTGCGGTTGAAACTGGAACTCAGTCTTGGCAAGATGTGTTGGGAGAGGTACAGTTGGCAATCAATTGTACAACTAACCGCGTGACGAAGGCTAGTCCATTAGAAATGTTATTGGGAAAGATAGCACGTCCATTAGGATTACTTCCACCTAGCGATATTGAAGATGAGGTTGATCTGTCAGGTGTAAGAGCACAAGCTGAAAAGAATGTTTTAGCTACAGCAATTTATGACAAAGAACGATTTAATAAAAATAAGGCAAAAGTAATTAGACACAAAGTTGGAGATTTTGTGCTACTCAAAAACGAAGAAAGGCATCAAACCAAATTGAGCCCAAAGTTCAAGGGACCTTTTGAAATAATTGATGTGCTAGATGGTGACAGGTACAATTTAAGGTCTTTAACCAATAAACGAAATTACAAATATGCTCATGAAGATTTAAGAAGAATGCCGGAGGGACAAGTGCCCGAAGAGCTGAATGTGTGTGATGATTATAATAATACTGTTGAGATTGATAACACGGGTGCAGCCTGTGAAGATAGTGAAAATGAAAATATTGCGAATGTTGAAGTCACTAAAGAGAGTGAAGTACACCAATAAGGGTGACAAATGATGTTGTACGGTTGGCCAAAGAAAAAGGCAGAGTACTTGATTATATGATAATGCAAGCACAAGTGCAAAACATACTAATGTTTGTTTTGATCATGGCGTGTGGGGCATTGATTGTATAACTGTAATGTTAAAAGAAGAGAATTAAATAATGTGAAAAAAAAGGAGTAATAATAATAATAATGGTAACGCTAAAGTATTTGTAAGCAAACCTAAAAATATGTTGTATGAATTGAATTGAATTGAAATGAATTGAGTTAAAATGAATTGTTAACATAATGAGTTTATACGAATTAAGAAAGGAAAACTGAAATGTGTTTAAAAGTATTATATTATTTGTTTGTAATAAAAAAAAAAAAAAAAAAAAAAGAAATGAAGATGGCTTAAATGTTAGCATTTCCTACACGAGGGCGTGTTAAAGTCAGGATGGCCGTGTCGGCGCATACCGAGTTTGTATGTGTGAGGTTGTGGCTTTGCGTGTGTCGCCGCATGGTTGTAGTTTTGGATATTTCTTATTAATGACATTTCATCATAATTGTAATATTGCGTCAGCCTCTAATTGTGTTGTGATTGGTTGCAAGTACTTTGTCGCTTTAAGAAGCACCGTTTTAGCGGGGCGTCAGCGTTCTGACGCTGTCGCCGAGTGTGGTTCGATGGTAGGCACAAAGAAGAGAGTTCAGATTCAAGGCAGTACAATTCTGAACTCGAGTGCGATCGAAACTCGCTGCGCTACAATGGCTGAAAATAATAGTGACCCGACATATATATAAAATTTCAATATACAGCACTAAGATAATTGTCTATAAAATATTAATAATTACAAATAAAACAAAGAGACAGCTAGAGTGCACAGCCCAAGAAAGAGTGCAAAAACAGATATCAGCCAAGCTTTGAGAGGCGGCGTTACAAAAGTAATTACGTGGGAGAGGAGCTGAGCACAAGGACAAAGTAGAGAGAAAAACAAAAATAAAATAAAACTAGCACTGATGGTATGATAGGGGCGATGAGGGGAGCAACTGCAGAAGCAATGACAAGAGAGAGAAAAAATATAATAATTAAATGCAAACACTAATCACAAAAAAGAAAAAACTGATTAATTTGACTTAACTTAACAAACTAAGCACAATTAAAAATTGAGAGAATAACAATAAATATTAATAAAAACTCAGGCAGGAGCTATGCAAAAACACGACCATCACGTCAGAGAGCAGAAGCTTTTGTGTTTTTTTTTTTTTTTTTTATATAACGTAGAATCTTTATATAACGTAGATGATTATGCTAAAGAAGTTAAGTTTAGATTAGAACTAGCAAGTTATAGAGCTAGAATAATGTTACAAGAACATAAGGAAAAACAGAAAACCGTTTATGACAATAGAGTAGACTCTAAAATAGAAATAGGAGATAAAGTTTTCTTAAAAAACGAAACTGGTCATAAGCTTGATTCAGCTTATTTAGTACCATTCGAAGTTATAGAAATAGCCAAAAATAACAACATTAAAATTAAAAACCATAAAAATAAGGTACAAACAGTACATAATAATAGATACAAAATCTTCATAAATAAGTTTTAAAAATACATATAAACATTTGTATAGATTCAACTACCATAACTAATTCATTTAATTAAAAATATATTCCTATTTCAAAAACAAAAAAACAACAGGGTGCCGGCGCTAACTTCGATCGCGTCGAAGTTTGTATACCCTTGCAACTTTTTTTTGGTAACTCTTTCTTTACCTATAGCAATCAAAGTTAAAACGTTTTATCTAAAAACGCAAAAGAACGGACTTCAATCTTAGCATAAGAAATAAAGAAGGTATTGATCAAAGTCAGTGTTTTCGACCGATCGTTTAAGCTATTTGGTATAGTCACCCGATATTAATCAAATTTGGCATAGTCTATGTGTAATAGTTTATATGTGTAATAAACTTACCAATATTAAATTTCACGACAATAGCACTGAAAATAGCGACGTTATTGAGACAAGTCACTGTTTGTGACGAGATATACAAACTATGCAGTATACATATGCAAGCCTACATGCAAAATTTTAACCCTGTTGCTCGAACGGTCTAGGAGGAGTTCGCGTCAATCCAGACGAACGGATTTACGGACGGACATGGCTATTTGAACTCGTCTCGTCGTGCTGATCAACAAAAAATTTATGTACTTTATATGGTCGGAGATGCTTCCTTCTATGCGTTGCACATTTCTGACCAAAATGAATATACCCTTTTTGCAAGGGTATAAAAAGAGAAAGAAAATTTCTCTGGCCACAACAAAACAATTTTTTTAATGCACATATATTACGATTAATGATTGATTAAAATGCACATATATTACATTTAATCAATCATTAATCGTAAAGCTTCTGCTCTCTGACGTGACGGTCGTGTTTTTTCATAGCTCCTGAGTTTTTATAAATATTTATTGTTATTCTCTCAATTTTTAATTGTGGTTGCTTTTGCATAATTTGCCAAATTAATTTGTTTTTTTTTCGTCTTTAGTGTTTGTTGCATTTTATTTTATCTGTTTCTGTCTTTTTATTTTCTCTCCTCATTGCTTCTGCAGTTGCTGACCTCATCGCCCCTATTATACTATCAGTGCTAGTGTTTATTTATTTTTGTTTTTCTCTCTACTTTGTCCTTGTGCTCAGCTCCTCTCCCACGTAATTACTTTTGTAATGCCGCCTCTCAAAGCTTGGCTTATATCTGTTTTTGCACTCTTTCTTGGGCTGTGCACTCTAGCTGTCTCTTTGTTTTATTTGTAATTATTGATTTTTTATCGATAATTATCCTTGTGCTGTGTATTTAAATTTTTCTATATATTCTTATATATTTTTTTTACCTTGTGTTTGAGATGGCTTTTCAATGGCTTGTTGTCTACCTATTTGCAAGCATTCTGATCGTTTTGGTTGGCTCTGTGATAGTCTTATCATGTGCTGGCCTCCACGGCCGCGACTACGACAAATTTTCTGGTATGTCTGTGTCTAAGCCTGAGCTTGGCTTAATGCGTTGGACTTGCCCATCTTGCGCCAGCCAGCAGCTTGATTTTAGCCGTATATACAGGGATATTCGTTTAAAGTTTCTTTTTTTAAACAAACTGGCAAAACAGGTGTCTAACGAGTGTGACTCTAGCGTACATTTATTGTCGCAATTCAAGTTTGTTCCACCTTCTGAGAAGTTGCCCAAGAAATGTACTCTTGAGTTGCCTCATAAGCAGTCTCTAGCAATCTCTATTACATCTTCGTCCATTTTACTTTTGCCTACACCATCATCTTGTCCCTCTTTATGCTCTTTTTTTCCGATTGAAGTACCCATTACAAGCCCTGGTGTACCTCAATTTATCCTTCACGGGAACTGTGATCAATTACAGGATCAGGTTGATTCCAAAAGACGCTCTAATTTACTACCTTCCACCTTCAGACTTAATGACCAGACTGCTTATAATGATTCGGATATTGCAGATCTGTTTGCTAAATTCTTTTAGTTGACTTATTATTCTATTCTTTCGGATCCCACACCCTATCCCTTCTCAATCCCACATTTAAATTGTATGTTTTTTCCTAGTATTACTGAAGACTGTATTATCTCTTCCTTCGTTCCCGGGCCTGATAATATACTCAGTTGCATCCTTAAAATGTGTTGGAATTCTTATCTAAGCTTTTACATCGGTTATTCTTCATATAGAGTGAGACTTGTAGCTTTCCTGTTATTTGAACGGAGTCTTTTATTATTCCGCTTATTAAAAAGGGTAGCAAATCGGATATTTCTAACTACAGTGGCATTGCCAAACTTTCGGCAATACCTAAGCTGTTTAAGAAAATTATTACGTCTTCCCTTCAACACCTATCCAGATCCACTATTTCTCCTTCTCAGCATGGCTTCATAAAAGGTCGTTCGTCGCTTACCAAACTTTTAGAATTGACTACCCCTGTACACCATGGCTTCCGTAAAAAGTGTCAAACTGATGTTATTTATACTGACTTTAGTAAGGCTTTCGATACGGTTGATCATTCTATGCTTCTCACGAAACTATTGGCTTGGTTAAAATCGTAAGACAATAAGCCAATAAGACAGAACTCAAAAGGTGTCTTTCGTTCCTCGATATCTAAAACTGTTCGAGTTATGTCAGGTGTTCCCCAAGGCAGTCATCTGGGCCCACTGTTATTTACCTTGTTTATAAATGATTTGCCTTTGGCCTTGGCTCATTCAATTTGCAAGGGTATACAAACTACGGCGCGGTTGAAGTTAGCCCCGGCCCTCTGGTTTTTTTGTATAACACTTTTATAATTTTAAACTTTTACATGCACATGTGAATGTATCAATTTATACAGATGTATGGATGCATATACATATGTTTGTGTATGGAAAAAAAAGATGGAATTGAAAAATTTAAAAAAGCGAGTTTGAAAGGATCGGGAAATTCCATATAACCTTTGGGACAGGTCATGTATGTACATACAAGTTTATAAAAGTGTGTATGTCGCTATGGAAGAGCGGAAAACCTCACACTTTTATTAGTATGTAAGGGATATAATGTAAATGAGATTTCGAATAAGAAATAAGTACATCAGGCATTCCGCCTGTGCAAGCTAAAAGACCAACAACTTGGCGGCTGCCATTTTCTTCTGGTATGGGTGAGTTGTTGGACGTGAGTGTATAGAAATTAAAACGCGCGGTAACCATCATTTATTTCTATGCTTTTATTTGAATTCAATTTTATTTTATAATTCAAAAAGTCTTTTTCAAGCATCTTCGAGGCCCCTACGAAGGTTTTGCCATTATCGGAGTTAATGCGCTGTGGACATTGTCTCCGTGCTACAAACCGTGGAAAAGCTCGGAAATAGCCTCTAGACGGATTACCTTCGTGCTGAAACACCCAATGACGCAGACATAACCTTTCATAATATGAAAACCACGCCCGGTATAATTTTTGATCTCGAAGGGACCTGCGAAGTCAATGCCCTTGTGGGTGAAAGGTCTGGAATAAGTGTTGCGCTCTCGAGGGAGATCACCCATCATTTGGATCTGCTGTCGTCGACGATGAACGATGCAAACTTTACACCCCTTGATGTGGGACCAGATTCTTAGTCCGGGGAATGTAGAACAGATACCGCACCATTAGCTGATTGCTGCCATGCAGCGTGATACGATGGGCGAATTTGACGAGCAAGTGCGTAAAGTGGGTACTATAAAGGAGCGGCTCGGAGTCGTCCACAGCGAAGTATCACATGGTGGTCGAGAAATGGGTTCAAATTGAGTAAAGTGCTGGATGGTGGGAGGGATCGCCTTTCACCAGAGAGCCGTATCTCCGCGGCGTATTGTCAACGCTGTGAGATTCAAATCAAGGCCCGCTCAGCGGATAGCAATTCGTCATTGCTGAAGTGCACCGTGGAATGAATCGAAGTCTTTTTGGCAGCGAAGCGTTCGAACTTCCCGGGAGTGCGGATGATCATCCTCTGCTCGTAAAATGATGTTGCGATGCAATGCAGGATCGGACATCGAATCTACGACGGCAGCACAAGCTTGGTCGACACCGATCTTGGTCACTGCCAGCCCCAAGGACCATTCGAGTCGTTCCCCAACCGGATGACTGCCGTTGGCATGACTGTCGTCGTCCTGGCTTGAAACAGTGAGTATAGTGTGAGCACAGGATCGTTATTTTGCGAAGCAGAGTGGTCGGAGGGTGACCATGACCGTGGTTGTGGAGATGGGACATCACGCCCGGGTGACGACGACTGGCTGCGAAGTCGGGATAAGGAGCCGCGCGGAGCCGCTTCTTAGCCCGGACGTTCAAGAACCGTTGGCAATGACGAAGAGCATGGACTCCCTTGCATCGGTAGGAGGTTATTCTGTGCGGACCAGACCTATTGATGCTACGGTGTGGCAAACGCGTAGGGGCCATGTCGTTGTGGAAAGACGGTGTGAAGAAAGGCAGATTAGTCAATTCAGGGTAAACGAATAACACGAACGGAGATGACGACATTAACGATTAACGAGCAGGTGAGTAAAGTGAGTACTATAAAGGAGGAGAACCGTGTGACGCTCGTCGTAACAGAGGGATTCAGCGGCTCGAAATCGTCCAAAGCGGAGTATCCCATGTTGGTCGAGAAGTGGGTTCAAATTGAGTAAAGTTCTGGATGGTGGGAGGGATCGCGCTTCACCAGGGGGCCCGTATCTCCGCGGCGTATTGTCAACGCTGTGAGATTCGAATCAAGGCCCGCTCAGCGGATAGCAATTCGTCATTGCTGATGTGCACCGTGGAAAGAATCGAAGACCTTTTTGCAGCGAAGCGTGGGATATATGCGGTGACACGCAGAGCCTTACCATAGTTCAAGAACCACTCGCTGATATCGTCGAGTAGAGTGGTTGAGACGGTGTGGCACTGGACTCGCTGCTCCAGCTGAGTGTCCGGAAGTTTACTACTGAGAGTTGGCCAGCACTCGGGATCCCGCCGAACCCAGTCGGCTCAATGCCACCAGAGGCTACTGGCCGATAACTTGACCGCGGAGACCTCACGGCTTGCCAGATCTGGCGTGGAGTGGCGTCAGAGCGCCATCCCAGCCAAGTTCGGTTAACCACACTTGCTTCATGAAGTTCTTCGTTCGAATGACATATGAAGCTAAGCAGCCGGTGGGGTCGAAGAGCTTTGCGATATGGGTCAGAACTTGCCTCTTGGAGATCGACTCTTCCAATGGGGGTCCGCTACGGTGAAGAAAAAGATGTCCTCGGCGGCTTGCCAGCGAATTCCTAAGGTTTTCGCAGTGCTCGCGTCTTCCAACTCGAGAAAGTCCTCTCGCAGTAGATGCTCTCCTGTGAAAGCCTGAAGTACTTCCTTCTTTTTGGAAGTCCACTTCCGAAGCGGGAGACCCGCAGATTGAAGAGCTGCTTGGAGCTCTTGGACGGCGAGTCGTCATCAACATACATGTAGTTCCGAAGGATTTCGCTCGCCCGAGGATACATCGATTGCATATCGTGTGAAAGGAAAGACGCGCAGTTAACACCAAACGTGACCATTTGTAGCTCATAGCGTGGAGTCGTCCGAATCATATGGCCTAATTCCTCGTACTCCTTAGGAGGGAAACCTTCAGGAATCCTCATGGGGCGCGCTTTATTTCGCGGGAATTGAGCTAGCGCAAACTGACTTAAATGACCCAAGTCGGCACTATTCGGACTTTTGAACGACAAAGACACAACGTATCGGAAGTCCTTCCTTCTTCGCGTAGACTCCTGGAAATTTCGCTCGCAAAACACGTCATCCTCCTTTTGCGGCTTTCCGGGAAGGTCTTGCGCATCCCAAAACTTTGTGAGTACATCAAGTGTTGCTTCCGGGACTACTCGCGTCTGCGCAGCGAAACCTAATCGAGACACTGGAATTTCAGGCATAATGGCTCCACATAGAACCCATCCGATAGTTTCTAAACCGATAATCATACACCAATAATCATATTAATAGGAGCGGGCTTGATTTAGTACGGGTAAGCCAGGGGGCGATCGAGATTCTGCGGCGAACCGAGTTTAGAAATGGAGCCGCTGGAATGGCCCCCGACAGTTTGGATCCGAGCTTTCGCGGGGAACGCTTGAACGTTCATCGTCGCTGAGGATTTGCAGGGGCCAATGGGGATAGCTTGGACATTTGGGCCCGACTTATGTTCTTCGGTGGCACCCAGGACACGATACCGTGAGGAATTGGTTGAAATCGTACCAAGTGAAGCTGATAGTCTTATTTGGCACTGATTGTTACCACAGGAGCATTGTAGACTTTGGAAACTTGCTAGTTTATATGGCGCTGAGTAGGATATCCCAATTCTCTGTACTAACACCCGAGCGGTCAAGAGCCGTTAGACACCCTTGAAACGCCGTCTGGAGCTCTCTCAAGGCTTTGCCCGACTCCTGTACCACCAAGGAGTTGTCTGGCTTGAGTCATGACAAGCAGACGGCTATTTTCGTACCGCGCGGTGAGGTTTTCCCACGCGGCTTGGAAGCCCTCATTCGTCGTGTCAGGGACTTAGACACGATCGTCCTCGCTTGGCGTTCAAGTGGTAGAGCTTCTCCACTTGTGGGAAGTACGGATTGGCGATATAAATGGCAGCAAACACGTTGAGGAAAGTAGGCCATGCCAGGCTGTCGCCATCAAACGTTTCGACCTCACACGGAATTCTATGTCCCGGAGACCTCGACGGAGCTGTTGGCTGACGCATAAGACTCGCAGTCTGAGCCGAGAGCTGTTCGAAGCGTTCTCCGAACGACGTCCCGCACCGCACATACACTGCCTAAGCATATTCGTGCTTCGCCTTAATGTGGTTTATGTTCGCTAGACTTTCCTCGTCTTTTTAAACCGTCAAGGCCTCGTTAGAGCAGCTTACAGAGAGAGACTGTCAGACTTCGGCGCAGTATTGGATGGCTCCGTGGGCATACTCTGTGCACGACTTCACCGACAAAGTCCGACTTTGCGTACCCTTTGTTTTGGAAAACAAAAAATGAGAAGCGGACTGTATGAGTACGAGAGAATTTTCTGTGAACCGTAGGATTGAGAAAGGATTTTCTTGCGCGTGTCTCGGAAAATAAAATATACGAACAATATACGAACGTACGAATACGGATCGAAATGTAAACGTAGGCAAAGCGGATTGACTACAAAAATTTAGATGGATTTATAAAAATCGATGGTGTAAATAAATATATGGAAGAAGAATATAGAATTTTATAAATATGGACGGATACATATAAATATATGGGCCAAATTATGGCTGGAAAAAATTATAAATATATATATATATTTATAAATGCGCGGAACGAAATTGATCATGTGTATGTACGTACATCAAAATATGACGATGTATGTATGTGTGAGTGTAACAATTTATACATATGTATGGATTGTAAGGAAGCTCTGGCTGGGGTATAATTCTCAGTCTCCAGAGTCCCGTCTTTATTTATTTGATCTGAAGACCTTGAAGAGTATTATGGGGAGAAAGGGAGGCCACCTAAAGGGTGAAAAAGGGAAGGGAAAGGGTATGAGGAGAGTCCAAGAGGAGTTGCAGCGACTGATCTTGTCGCTTAGCCAAGACCCGTTGCCTCTTTACCCAGAGTGACTGAGCCTTGAGATCAGCGACTGACTTCGTCTGCAGGAGAATAACTCATCCTGCCGAAGTCCGCTGATCCTTCGGCTCCACTCAAAAATGTTATGCGACAAAGGAGAACGGGAAGGGAAAGGGTAGAAATAGCTTTGGTAGCGGAAAGAAAAATGCAAAGTGAGTTAACTGAGAAGAGCACATCAGATTTTTATTTATAATTGACTAGTTTCTAAACATTGGTTATCTATTTGGGTCCCTACCGCACTCAAGTTAAAAAGAGGATCTTAGGTATGGGGCTCACCTGATAATCTTTGTTCCAGTCACTGATGTCCTTGAACTTTTCACTTTGATAGTCACTTGCAAAGTGATTTCTCTCTAATTTTATCTCTCTGTTCAAACCCACCCTTGCTCTGCCTACTTATATCCTAACAGTGAAAACATGCGTCTTGCGCTTTGGCATGCGTCACGATTTCCGTCCCTTTCTTTCACTTTCGATTTCCTTACTCTTTCTTTGGTGTCGGCATGCAGCGTAGCGTCCGCGACGCGTCGACGTTGCAGCCACACCAAGACGGTAGCTAGAAAGAGAGAGACGTGGACCGTAAGCATTGGCTGTCCGACTTGACTTAAAGAGTAATGTGATTCGTCACAGGATGCATATACATATGTATGTGTATGGAGAAACAAAATTGGAATTGGAAAATTGAAAAAAGCGAGTTTGAATGGAATGGAAAAACGCTGGACAAACACACAAAGGATCCGGAAATACCATATAGCCTTTAGGACAGATTATATATGTACATACAAGTATATAAAAGTGGGTAGGTCGCTTTGGAAGAGCGGGAAACCTCACACTTTTATTGGTACGTAAGGGATATAATGTAAATGAGATTTCGAATAAGAAATGTTGTACTTATCAAGCATTCCGCCGATGCAAGCTGGAGGAGCGAGCGGATATCCGGCTCGAAGGACCAATGTTCGTAGAGGGGCGGAAGGATCCAAATAAAATACCAACAACTTTGCGGGTGCCAATTTCTTCTGGTATGGGTGAGTTGATGGGGGAGATTGTATGGAAATTAAAGTGCGCGGTAACCTTCGTTTAATTCTATGCTTTTATTTGAAAAACAATTTCGCAAACGAAACTTCGATTTAAAGGAAAACTGCCTTTTAGCAAGATGGAAAAATACGGGTATTCGGTGTAAAATCTCGTACTAGACTAGTTATGGAGATTCCTATTAGCAATCGAGTCAGGTGCCTTGGGTGTGACCGTATCCGCCGAACAAGGAGGATTTGCTTGATAAATCGAAGGGGAATAAGTTTTTGTGAAAAAATTAGCAAACATAACGGCAATTGCCTGATCATTGTTTTCGAAAGATAAGTAAGACGGGTGCAATGATCTCTAAAGATAATCCTTATAGCATGTGAATTCAGCACTATAAAATTTGATCGATCAATTACATATAGGAAAAAATCCGATGCTTTACCGGGTTTTTAAAATTTTGTATAGCATTTTGAGAACCAAGAAGGTCTATCCGACCATACTTGAGTCACACTCGGGACACAAACATCAAAGAACGAGTCAAGAGTTTTATAGAAGACAGAAATGGCAGAGTCCATATCCGTGCAAGTATACAGATATGTCCAATCATTAGACAGACATTATTATTAGATAATTGATTTATCAAAAACATATTATAAATCAATATGTAAATAAAAACGGAAAAATTTATATATATGTCGAAGGTTGAATTAAACATTTCTAAGAATTCAAATTGTGTGCCTACTTTTAAGGCGAATTGATCAGTATTGAGTAATGAATAACATCACTGACGTAAAACTGTATAACACTAGAAACGTTCGATGACAGTATATGCTGTCGTCGAGTGTGGCTGAGTATGTGGTAGAGAGAATTCAGTCTCCTTTTCCTTTTGGATGTCAACCAGAACACACGTCGAGACTCGCTGCACAAATCTAGTGAATGTAATGGAAGTTAACAATAAAGAGAATGATTCTGGAATACCTGAAACCCTCAACTCGTCGACTCATACAATTGTTCCAGTGCAAAGCGTGCTAAGACATTGTCAATCAAATGTTACTTGTGTGGAAAGCTTGGGCACAGGAAGTCAGAGTGCAGAAACCTTCTACATCTTGAGAAGACCATCGAGCGCCGTCAGCGAGTGCTATGACATGCTATCGATGTCATCAGCCGGGACACATCTCTACTCAATGCCCCGAAAGTTCGAATGGTGACACAAGATCACTTGTGCTTAACAGGGTTGAACTATGTGTCGTTGGTGAACCAAAAGCAATTATGTTTTACCGAGGTGAGAATTTTCTGATTACATTTGATTCAGGCGCAGATTGCACGTTAGTCAAAGAGAGCATAGAGAGCAAAAGAGCACAAACTGTCTGGGAAAAGAACACATAACGTAATAACATTAAGTGGAATTGGTAATGTTAGTGTAGTTTCGTCAATTCAAATCATAAATAATGTAATGTAATGATAAATAAATATTGTCACTCATCGAAGTCGGTCGTGTTTTTTTGCGCTCTCGCTTAATTACTGTCATTCGTTCTCTAGTGAAGTTAATTTATAATATTCAATTTAAATTCATTGTTTTATCAATTTTTAATAATTTGCTATACTCATCGCGAATTTTGTGTTAAAATTATTAACAGTCATATTTATTTAATATCAAAACTTTAACAAACGCAAATATAAAATACAATTTTGTTGTTGCGCTGCTTAGTTTTTGATTTCGTTCTATTTTTTGCTCCCACCCGCGCTCCCAATTTACAGATCATAGTTTGTTTTTATTTGTGTGGTGTTGGTGCTATCTATTCTTTTGTTTTCTCTTTTGATCGCGCTCGCGTTTGTTAACTTTGCGCTTGTGACAAGTTTTTGTTTTTGTGTGTTTTAATACAGAAAAAAAATAAAAATATTCTCTTTGTTTTTTGTTTTCTCTTCCTAATTTGCCTATTGCAGAAACCTTTTTTTTTTGTTTTGTATACGCCTCTCTTAACATATATATACATTTTTCCCTTTTTATTTGCATATTAATTTATAATTTGTTTTTGATAAATCAATTATTTAATATTGTCTTTCTGTTGCAAATATGGTCAAGGTGCGGGATAGCATTGCACAGGGTGACGTCCTAAAATGGGGCAGTGATTGGTGTCGTGGCTTGGAGCTCGAGATGCGAAGTTTTTTGAAACGGACTGGGGATGCGTTTAAAACCCTGTCAGCTGGCGTTCATAAGCTCCAAGAAGAGCTTTTGGCGATGGAGGTTCAATTCCAAAGTTCTAAGTTTTTGATTGAATTTCCGACCCAAAAGAGGGCCAGGTTTCAGGGCGCGTCCCTCAGTCCGTCGGCACATCGTTCTCTACCAGTTCCGGCTTCCGACAATGACCCTATGTCACCAAATGTATAACAGCTGATATCGTTTAGGAGTTCAGCTTTGGCAGGTGTGGAGTCGCTTCCCATTTCCCGTGGAGACAGTATCCCACCTACTAACACGATATCGGTTGTAGTTTCCGAACCGTCCGGGCAAACATCCGTTTCCAGAAATATTGCCAATAAAGTAGTTACAAGAGGAGTTAGTAAAGTGCTGGCTGCTTCAGCTGCTGCTGCGTCTGCTGTAGCCGCTACTGCTGTGCCTAGTACTTCTAGTTCCCTTGTTGTAGTTCCACCCAAAAACCAAATTTTTATTTCGCGGCTTGATCCCAATACTACTTCTGAAGAAGTCATAGCCTACATCCAGGGCAAAGTTCAAGCACCAAACATTGCTGTGGAAAAGTTCCGTTTTTCATATACTCGGGACATTTCGTCCTTTAAAATAAGTGTCTCCCCAGATCTTTTTGGGCAAATATGTCATAAAGATTTTTGGCCGAACACATTGTTGTAAAAGTATACAATAAAATAGAAGAATCGGCCTCCGATTAGCCTGCTACCTGCCTCTGTGATTAACGTTCCTTCCGGCCCGTCTGCACCTGTTTGCACGAGTCAAAAAACCAAACTCTGGCCTATCAGAACGTACGGGGACTAAAGTCTAAACTCTCTAGACTCTATATAGAGAGTTTAGCTTATGACTTCCTTATTCTTGCCTTTACTGAATTTTGGCTGAAGCCTGATTTTATCGGTGCTTCAATTTTTCCTTCAAAATATTTTACATATAGACATGATCGGACTATCCGTAATGGTGGTGGTGTTCTGATCGCTGTTGATTCGGCGTTCTCGCCTGAAATTGTCCAGTCTTCTAATCAGGAGATTGAATTTGTTTGTGTTAAAATTTCCTTAAATTTTTTTTTTCTGTCTATATTACTTGTTCGTATATTCCACCACAGTGTAAATGGCAGTATAAATTCACCATTTGAAAGCTATTCAACTTGTTTCCTCATATCTCTCTGACAAAGACTTGCTCGTTTTTCTGGGAGATTTTAATTTACCTGATATTGGCTGGACCCTCTCATATGATTCTTTATTACTGTTGCCCTCCTCGTCACATTGTTTCATAGATGATCTGCTTCAGTTGTCCCTAACTCAAATCAATCCTGTCCGGGATAGTCGTAACAGATCACTAGATCTGGTATTTGTGTTGTGTTATTGTATGTAACCATTGACCTTCCTTTTGTGGTTACGTCTGGATACAATAACTCGATGGCTCCAACCCGATGTTTTCGCAAGACAAACTTTACTAAACCAAAAATCTCTTGTTAACTAATGATTGGACATATCTGTATACTTGCACGGATATGGACTCTGCCATTTCTGTCTTCTATAAAACTCTTGACTCGTTCTTTGATGTTTGTGTCCCGAGTGTGACTCAAGGTCTGATAAACCTCCTTGGCTCTCACGTGAGTTATGTAACTAGAAGAACGAAAAATCGAGATGCTATAAAAGATTTTAAAAATCCGGTAAAGCACGTAGTTGCTCGATCAAATTTTTTGGTGGTGAATTGACAATACTATAAGGATTATCTTCAGAGATGTAAACTTAGGTTTTCTCGCGATCCTAAGCAATTTTATAAATTCGTCAATGGAAAACGTAAGACATCAGTGCACCCGTCTTACTTGTCTTTCGAAAACAATAAAGCTGACAATGATCAGGCAATTGCGGATATGTTTGCTGATTTTTTCAAAATAACTTATTCCTCTTCGATTTATCAAGCAAATCCTCTTTATCCTTATCACTTGCAATCGTCTAATTGCATTTTAGACCCTGTCTTTAAAGAAAGTTCGGTTCTTAGCGTGCTTAGTTCCGTCAAACCAATATATGCACCTGGTCCTGATGGAATACCAGGCTGCGTATTAAGGTTTTGTGCAGAGGCCCTATGTAAGCCAATACTTAAGTTGTTTACACTGTCCGTCATATTTTCCGCCTTCCCGTCAATCTAGAAGGAATCATATATTATTGCTCCTTATAAAAAGGGGAAAAAGTCCGAAGCTTCCAATTATAGGGGTATTTCTAAATTCTTTGCCATACCCAAAGCATTTTAGGAAAGAATAACATCTCAATTGCAGCATTTTTGTAGCTCAATCATTTCTTCATCCCAACATGGGCTTAAAAAACGTAGATCGACAACTACGAACCTGTTAAATTTTACATCTCACTCAATCAATGTGTTCAAGACTGCCGTGCAAACTGACGTCATTTAGAGTGACTTCAGCAAGGCCCTTGATTCTGTTTATCATACTCTGCTTTTATATAAGTTAAACGCACTTGGCATCCCCAGCCTTTTGCTAGATTGGATTCCTCAATTCTTTTTAAGCGTACACAAAAGGTCCTCTTTAAGTCTTCATTTTCTAAGACCACCGTGACCTCTGGAGTACCTCAGGGTAGTCATTTAGGTCCATTGCTATTCACTCTTTTTATAAATGATCTTCCATTGGTAGTGTCACATTCTCGGGTGCTTATGTACGCTGATGATGGGGAGCTTTACCTCAGTTTTAAAGACATATCGTCTTCTTGCCTACTTCAATCGGATATGGATCTTAATGATCTTCAGAGTTGGTGTGAAACCAACCTATTAAACTTCAATGGCTCTAAATGTAAAGTTATGTCTTTTTATAGATGCACTCCATACTTAGCAAATTATTATCTTAACGACACTGCCTATATATATATATATATATACACTTCGCCCCTCTCCGGGAAAGCAGTCAAAGTCCCTTAAAATTTATGAGGCAAACAAGGAACACATTACCTAGAACTTGCCGACCATGGTGTCTCTACACGTATGTGCTAACTTCTGGCAGGAACCAAGAGATCGTTGAAACTTCTAAGGACATAATAGCAAACTTGAATTCCGCTAGACCGGCCCTCGCTTGTTTTCTTCCTCTCTAAAGGTCGTTAGTACATCTCTATAATCTCTTTAATTTATTTATTATTATTTATTTATTTTTTTTTTAATAATTATTCGTTATGTTAATCTTTTGGCAAGATCATCTATATATATATAGATATATATGTATATTCCCATACTAAAAACATTTTCATTATCTAGTTTTGTCAACATAAAAGGTAGTATAGGGATATCTATATAAGTATATTTCGCCGTAGAAATTTTGTTTTTTTCTTATTTCTGCTTGAATTCATTTTGGTAAATTATAATGTCGATCGATTTCAAATGACATTGGTCGCATTTAATAACTTTGAAATCGAAATGATTTGTGAATAAACTTTGAAATTCGGTCACCTACATGAAATCCATACCGAAAATATCGCTAATGTAATTTCTCGTGGCCTTGTATTAGCGACAGTCTCCAAGCGGAGCTTATTCTCCGCTCGTAGTTAAATTAGTTTTTAGTGCAATTAGAAAAGTGAGTAAAACAACAAGTGAAACATTGATTTCTGCGTGCCTACATTTTTTTGAGGAAAATGCCACAGGAGAAAATTCATTTAGCTGCCCCTATTTAAGAATTTCATAATTTTCAAGCTAAATATTTTTTTTCTTAAATTTTATATATATGAGTACATGTCCAGCATCACATACATATAATTGGCCTCCCTTGATTTTCATAATCGAAAACATTTTTTTCCCGCATAATTCCTGCATTTAATTCGTTTTTTTTCCTCGCACTCTTCAAAATTTAACACATATGTACATACTTTAAATAAATACATACATACATATATGGCCAGTATATAAGGCGCCATATTTATTCGCCTAATCCAATATATTTTTTCCTAGCAATTTTCAAAAGTTTCCTCATACATATATGTACAAAATGATATATGTCATAAATAAATGTACAAAATTCAAAGTAATTTCCTATATTGAAGCAGAGTGTGTGAATGTGACAATAATATTAGTTACAATAATTTATCTAGTGCTAAATCCAAAAAAAAAAAAATTGCAGATACAGGGAAAAGTGTGTGCGCTATGTGAAAATACATAGAAATTTATATTCATGCAATCCATTCACACCTCTGCATAACTGACCCCATTAAGTAGCGTTCACACCAAAAACGGCGCCACAGAGAGGGATAGTATTAGTATTATAGTAGCGTGGCCAACTTAACAAAGAGAAAAGGGAGAAAAGAAAAAAAAAAGAGAGAGAGAAACCCACCGGAACACACCACGTGGGGCGGGTTACTCCAACCAAGGCAGGACGCACTGCCACAGGCCACTTCCACGAACTACGGATCGGCGTAGCCGCGATCAAACCCCTTCGCGCAATTTAACCCAGGTTTGTTGCCGTTGTTCGATGGAACTGGATCTTGGGGTGAATTTGAGCGACTGGTATAAATTACTTGCCTACACATCCTAAACTTACCTTCTCAGCACTGTGTACCGCCATCAACGGTTTATGCTAGATTGCCGGTCGATCTATCTGTTTATCTAACTATCTAACTGTTGCGTCATCGGATACAAGGACCCAGGGAATCATTGCCTGATTTCGCATTGGAATTGGAACGCTTGGCACAATGCGCTTTTAGCGGAATGCCCGGACATCTGTATGACCAGATTCTGGAGCAACAATTTATTGACAGCATGCGCGAAACTCCTTTACAGGGATACGTAATCTCTAGTCGACCGATTCAGCTACAAGAGGCATTGGACATAGCGATGCGAGCGCAAGCCCAGTTTGAACGCACACACAGTAAGCCAGTTCTGCACAACCAGGTGGTCGAGAGTGGAGACATCCATAGCCCAAGATGTCGCCGGCCAAGACGAGGTTGCGGCCAGCTGACTCACCAGTGAATACACCGGCGGCCTTCAGGTTCAATTCAGTGAGGAACGCATCAGTCACCCACTGACGCCGAGTCCAAAGGCATCACGAACTGAGATGCTAGATGAGGGTGAAAGCGCGGAACCGAATCCGCTAGTGGAATATAATGTGGCCCCTATCGACCATCCAGAGACCCGAAATTCAGCAACCAGTACCAGGAACGTTTGCCATTCTAACGTTTTCCCCGTTAATGGCGTTCAGAGGTCTGCAATATTTGAGCATTACGTTCCTACCATATTGGAGCCATCCACGGACGAGAGCAGCAGGTATCCAACCACCGTTCGGCCACCGTCCCAACAAATATATGCGATAAATGCCCTCCCGAAGTAAACAGGAAAGGAGCTGCTATTTTAAGTGGCCGACGTGGGGCAGGGAATCCCATCCATTTCAATCTTCTGTATCCCGTAATCAGTTCAGAAGCCTCTCTTTCTCTTGTGAAAACCTCTATTTTAGCACATTTAGCTCGTAATTAGCTGTAATTAATCTAATTTTTAATTGTTTGTCCGTTATACTTGTATTTGTCCACGCGATCGTGCCGTCCGATATACGGCTGCGCCCCACGGTCGGTCGGGCGGGAGGTGGACAGCGCTCTGCTTGGGCTCGCGCGAAACAGGCTATGTCCTGGTGTCGTAAGGGCCACTTGAAAGTTCTTCGCATTGTACGCGTCAACGTCCAGACAAGCTACGTATTCACCCGTACCAAATGCTAAGGACAGCTTACATTGTATTGTTTTCTTTCAGCAGAGGTCATTGCCAAAGTGGTGGATACCGGCGCGGCAGTCTCGGTGTTGAATTGGCAAGATGTGCAGCAGCCAATATGAACCTCACTATGCCAGGTAACCATTTATTGTATGGCGTCGTCAACGCTCACCTCCATTGAAGAAACGATAGTATAGTTGCAAGTGGTGCGCAAGCCCCTGAGTCATCGATTTGTCCTGGTGAACGACTCGACCCCTATACTGCTGGGTACTGATATTTGGCTAGAACATAAAGTCGTGATCGACTTTGATAAGATTTCACTGCGATACCATGCCCTTACTCCGCGCCTCCGTAGCGCCACGTAATCCGATATACTTAATGACTTCCGTCTGTTTGGCGCCACGCTCTGACACGCATATCAGGTTGAAATGTGCGACGACAAATCCGGCGTAACTGAAGGAAAGCAGGTACCCAGCCCAACCAGTGGCTGGCTAATTCTCTGCCAGGATATCGAATCTAAGCGCACCTGAGAGAAAGCTGCCACCCACACTAGTTTTCGGCGATTTAAAAACAGAAGATGTGGTATTACCCGACAGATGCGAAGATGCAAGCTCAGATTCTGTCGATTAGGACCGATTCTGGAAAGTGGACCTACTGCCTACAAAACAACTAATGTTAAAGAAACTATTGAATCGCTATCGGCCAATTATTGCCCGAAACGATGACGAGACTGGTCAAACCAAGTTAACCTCTCACCATATCGATACTGGGCCGGCACGCCCTATTAGGTTTTGTGTAGATCATAGGCGCCTGAACGAGATAACCGTCAAGGACTCTGTTGCCGCCATTCGGGCCTGAGAATAAACTTTGTGACACTGTATTACAAAACGGAACTCTGTCCGAACAAACAGAATGACGCTCTTTAAAAACTTTAAAACTCTCTCTCATCTTACTCTTGCGGTACTTTATTATATATAAGTAGACACATAAGCGCGAAAAATACGCAGCTGCATTGATCTAGGTACATACATAAGAACCTCTTGTTCAGTTGTTTTTTCGTAGCCAAGAGGCCAAGACTAGAGTAAGTGAAATGAGATTGTACATTTATTAGTTATAAGAAATTTATAAAATAACCTGAAATTACTTGCAGAATTTAAAAGCTTACACTGACCTTACTTGAGGATTAAATGGATTAAATTTATTTCAAAGGCACTGGTGGAGCTAGATTAATTAGTCGAACGACCAACGACTCTCTTCAATTTCTATGGGAAATCTTTTTATTTTTTACTGGAAATTTAATTTACTCTTTTCTAAAGAATTTTGAGCAAATTCTTTAATTCCTACAGTGTAGTAGAGCTACGGAGACCTAAAGAGGAAGGATTTACACAAATCCCAAGGAAAGAAAAAATTTAAATTTAACCACGCGTAAAATTACGTATAGACATGTCAACGTCTGGAACCTGTGGTCTCTGCCACGAGCCGGCCAACCAGGAAATGCTCACATGCTCCAGGTGTGCATCTCAATTCCACTGCACCTGCTGCGGATCGAAAAACAGTGCCACCTCGAGTTCCTGGATGTGCGAGACATTTCTCCACGTGACTGATGAAGGCGAACATAACCTCGAAACTGAATCACATTTCAAGGTTAACCACCCAGGTAACAAAGATCAGCACGAGGAAGATGAAGCAATGCCGGAAGACCAGCAAATACTTTTGTAACAATTAGAGGACGAAATGTGCCTCGAAAGGGAATATCTGCGGCGTAAGTACGTCCTACTCAACCCGAGAGTACAGTCAAACCGAGAAGCGAAGGACCATCCACAACATGCTGCTGGAATACATCGATACATAATGATGGCGGATGTTAGTGCCACCAACACTCCGCAGTCGACGAGTTCCAAAGCGCAGAGCATGCCGTGCAAAACCAATGGCATGACACCACAACAAGTGGCTGCTCGACAATCAATGCCGAGGGAATTACCAGTTTTCAAAGGAGATCCAAGAGAATGGCCACTTTTTATAAGCACCTATGAAACTAGCACCCGGATCGGTGGATACAGCAACGAGGAGAACGCTATGCGTCTGCAGAGATGTCTGAAAGGTAGGGCACTTGAAGCCGTGCGAGACAGCTTACTGTTCCCAGAAATGCAGCCGAGCGTTATAAGTACTTCAAGAATGTACTTTGGACGCCCGGAATACATAATAAAACTGATGATGGAGAATGTGCAAAATTTGCCTCCTCCAAAGGGCAAGCTAGAACCGCTAATCGAGTTTGCATTTGCAGTAAAAAATATGTGCGCTACCATTAGGGCAAGCAAGCTAGATGCGCACCTGAACCACCCTACGTTATTGCAAAAGCTTATCGAGAAGATGGGATTTGATATGATGCTTAACTGGGCCCTACATTCAAAACGCCCAACATATTACTAGAAAACGACAAGAAGAGAATCAACAGAGGAGTGATGCATACACATACCGCAGCGCCTACAGAGAACCATAAACACACATTCTGTGCAATATGCAAAGGACACCACAAACCAGTGTCTTCCGAAAATTTGTTGCGGATGTCAGTCGAAGCCAGGTGGAACGCGATAAATAACCATCACCTATGTGCTCAGTGCCTCAAAAACCACAAGGGAGCCTGCTGGAGTCGAGTAGCTTACGACATAAATAACGCGATAAATAACCATCACACATGTCCTCAGTGCCTCAAAAACCACAAGGGAGCCTGCTGGAGTCGCGTAGCTTGCGACATAAATGGCTGCAAAGCAAACCATCATCGTCTTCTTCACAAGGAGGTAACGGAAAGCGTCCTGATGAAAGTCTTCTTACCGCCATGGCAAAGGTGGAAATGACGGTCAACTCCAGGCCCCTGACATACGTGTCCCTGGACGACGAAGATCAAGAAGCTCTTACGCCAAATCACCTGTTGCTTGGCTCATAAAATGGAGAAAAACCAAACGGGGTCTGCACAAATTGAGGGGTCTGGGACGCCAGACCTCCCCTGCCCCCTTCGGGTGTCTAAAAAAATTTTTTGACAACATGTCGAAATCTGATCCGCTGGAAAGAAAATGCAAAATATCTGGTCGAAAAACCAAGCACTTCTTCTTGACAAGGAGTTCCTGAAAAAGTTTTCCCGATTACCATTTGGTCGAAAACCCTTGCCCCTCTTACAAACAAAGAGTTGCTAAAACAATGGTAATGATAATCTGGTTGAAAGTCCAAGCCCTCCCTCTTGACAGGGTGCTGCGGAAAGAATAATCTGGTTGAAAGCCCAAGCCCTCCCCCTCGAAGGGGAGCTGCAGAAAAAACGAGAATAGTTGAAAACCCAAGCCCTCACTCTGAGTAAGGAGCTGCGGAAACTATAGGCACTGCCTCAGCTACACAAGAGATCACCAATAAAAAACGAACAACGTTTACAAAATGCTTGTGATTTAATTTATTAAACATTTGGTTTTCCAAAAATTATCTTGTCCGTTTGCGGGCAGGCATAAGGCGTCTCCACTTGTGTATCCCCCGCAAATGAGCACACCCAGCTCGTCTTCTATTTTCCTCATAGCGAAAAACTGACTCTAGAGATCGCCTCGTCAGATTAGATATACAGGAAAGGGATCCTTCGAGCGGCGGAGGATAGTCCAAATATTCCTGAATGATCATCTCAGGAACATTAACCAATTTAGGAAAAGGAAAGTGGACCGTTTCCTCATCGTCATCCGAATTGGGCACGATAGCTGGAAAGATCGTCCTCCCATAGGTTGAAGTTCTGATGTGAGCTCATTGAATCATCACTTGCGACTCGAGAGAACAACTCGGTCATATCTGAATCCCAATCAGATTCAGAACTCGAATCCCTTACGATGATTTCCTCCTCCATAGCTTCTTCATCGGAAGAAGAGTCGCAGCAAATTACCTCCGCTTGTGTAGACGGGTTGAAATTTTCGTCCGATCGTTCCATCTTTTCGATTGATACTAAATAAACATCACACCAACTTGACCAATATGGTTTTGTGAGAAGCATAAAAGACAGGAATATGTTTAATCAGCCGCTTGATGTAAAAACCCTAAAATCAGCAGTATAGGACAGAAGCAACACATAGAGGGGGGTAAAAGGAAAATATGAATCACCTGTGCACATGCTCCAGGTGTGCATCTCAATTCCACTGCACCTGCTGCGGATCGAAAAACAGTGCCACCTCGAGTTCCTGGATGTGCGAGACATTTCTCCACGTGACTGATGAAGGCGAACATAACCTCGAAACTGAATCACATTTCAAGGTTAACCACCCAGGTAACAAAGATCAGCACGAGGAAGATGAAGCAATGCCGGAAGACCAGCAAATACTTTTGTAACAATTAGAGGACGAAATGTGCCTCGAAAGGGAATATCTGCGGCGTAAGTACGTCCTACTCAACCCGAGAGTACAGTCAAACCGAGAAGCGAAGGACCATCCACAACATGCTGCTGGAATACATCGATACATAATGATGGCGGATGTTAGTGCCACCAACACTCCGCAGTCGACGAGTTCCAAAGCGCAGAGCATGCCGTGCAAAACCAATGGCATGACACCACAACAAGTGGCTGCTCGACAATCAATGCCGAGGGAATTACCAGTTTTCAAAGGAGATCCAAGAGAATGGCCACTTTTTATAAGCACCTATGAAACTAGCACCCGGATCGGTGGATACAGCAACGAGGAGAACGCTATGCGTCTGCAGAGATGTCTGAAAGGTAGGGCACTTGAAGCCGTGCGAGACAGCTTACTGTTCCCAGAAATGCAGCCGAGCGTTATAAGTACTTCAAGAATGTACTTTGGACGCCCGGAATACATAATAAAACTGATGATGGAGAATGTGCAAAATTTGCCTCCTCCAAAGGGCAAGCTAGAACCGCTAATCGAGTTTGCATTTGCAGTAAAAAATATGTGCGCTACCATTAGGGCAAGCAAGCTAGATGCGCACCTGAACCACCCTACGTTATTGCAAAAGCTTATCGAGAAGATGGGATTTGATATGATGCTTAACTGGGCCCTACATTCAAAACGCCCAACATATTACTAGAAAACGACAAGAAGAGAATCAACAGAGGAGTGATGCATACACATACCGCAGCGCCTACAGAGAACCATAAACACACATTCTGTGCAATATGCAAAGGACACCACAAACCAGTGTCTTCCGAAAATTTGTTGCGGATGTCAGTCGAAGCCAGGTGGAACGCGATAAATAACCATCACCTATGTGCTCAGTGCCTCAAAAACCACAAGGGAGCCTGCTGGAGTCGAGTAGCTTACGACATAAATAACGCGATAAATAACCATCACACATGTCCTCAGTGCCTCAAAAACCACAAGGGAGCCTGCTGGAGTCGCGTAGCTTGCGACATAAATGGCTGCAAAGCAAACCATCATCGTCTTCTTCACAAGGAGGTAACGGAAAGCGTCCTGATGAAAGTCTTCTTACCGCCATGGCAAAGGTGGAAATGACGGTCAACTCCAGGCCCCTGACATACGTGTCCCTGGACGACGAAGATCAAGAAGCTCTTACGCCAAATCACCTGTTGCTTGGCTCATAAAATGGAGAAAAACCAAACGGGGTCTGCACAAATTGAGGGGTCTGGGACGCCAGACCTCCCCTGCCCCCTTCGGGTGTCTAAAAAAATTTTTTGACAACATGTCGAAATCTGATCCGCTGGAAAGAAAATGCAAAATATCTGGTCGAAAAACCAAGCACTTCTTCTTGACAAGGAGTTCCTGAAAAGTTTTCCCGATTACCATTTGGTCGAAAACCCTTGCCCCTCTTACAAACAAAGAGTTGCTAAAACAATGGTAATGATAATCTGGTTGAAAGTCCAAGCCCTCCCTCTTGACAGGGTGCTGCGGAAAGAATAATCTGGTTGAAAGCCCAAGCCCTCCCCCTCGAAGGGGAGCTGCAGAAAAAACGAGAATAGTTGAAAACCCAAGCCCTCACTCTGAGTAAGGAGCTGCGGAAACTATAGGCACTGCCTCAGCTACACAAGAGATCACCAATAAAAAACGAACAACGTTTACAAAATGCTTGTGATTTAATTTATTAAACATTTGGTTTTCCAAAAATTATCTTGTCCGTTTGCGGGCAGGCATAAGGCGTCTCCACTTGTGTATCCCCCGCAAATGAGCACACCCAGCTCGTCTTCTATTTTCCTCATAGCGAAAAACTGACTCTAGAGATCGCCTCGTCAGATTAGATATACAGGAAAGGGATCCTTCGAGCGGCGGAGGATAGTCCAAATATTCCTGAATGATCATCTCAGGAACATTAACCAATTTAGGAAAAGGAAAGTGGACCGTTTCCTCATCGTCATCCGAATTGGGCACGATAGCTGGAAAGATCGTCCTCCCATAGGTTGAAGTTCTGATGTGAGCTCATTGAATCATCACTTGCGACTCGAGAGAACAACTCGGTCATATCTGAATCCCAATCAGATTCAGAACTCGAATCCCTTACGATGATTTCCTCCTCCATAGCTTCTTCATCGGAAGAAGAGTCGCAGCAAATTACCTCCGCTTGTGTAGACGGGTTGAAATTTTCGTCCGATCGTTCCATCTTTTCGATTGATACTAAATAAACATCACACCAACTTGACCAATATGGTTTTGTGAGAAGCATAAAAGACAGGAATATGTTTAATCAGCCGCTTGATGTAAAAACCCTAAAATCAGCAGTATAGGACAGAAGCAACACATAGAGGGGGGTAAAAGGAAAATATGAATCACCTGTGCACGCTTAGCAGAAAGTTGACGAAAGAAACATGTACAAACATTTCCAAAAACTGCTACCCCTTTTTATGAGAGTTTAGGACACGCTGCCATCATTGAGCTGACAGCAATATAACATACGGGGTCCTAATGTTTGTTTTTTCATTCTTACAGATAATATTGTGAGTATCACGCATTGTAAAATTTATTTCACTACACCGACACGAGGTGAAAATCAAAACCAGGTATACACCCACACGTTAATAGTCGCTCGGCTAAATATCGAATATCGCGTCTTGTAGTTGAGAGTATAGAATTAGTTCAATTTAGAGACAGTCGTTATAAGCAAAATGAGCGTCAGCGAAAACATGAGCCTTGGCATTAGACTACAGGAGGCAATCAGTGCATTAGCCGAGAGGGATGCCCAAATCGAACAATTGACAGCCGCAAGGGATGCAGCTTACGTCGCATTAGCCTGCGATACCGCCACAAATACACCCTACACATTCACTCCTGTGACGCGTGACGAATCAGAGTTACGAAACAGGGCTTTCGGTCAGGTCGGGGGACTCAACTGGAAGGAAAACGCCTACATCGACAACTTGAGCAAGGCGTTGGCCCCCTATTCCGGAGGTCAGGCGAAACTCGGCCGGTGGATTAGCTCAATCGAGGAAGTATTGGCCGAAATCGCCGTAAGTGGAAACCAGGTCGCGTACAAAATGCTGTTAAGACGCGTGCGCCAGAAACTAACTGGCGAAGCCGGCAACATATACTATGAAGAAGAGGGAGACAACACGTCATGGGAAGCTATAAAACGTGTGCTTAAAAAACACACGATTAACGCTCCCCGGAGGCCATCCTGACTGCCATACGAAACCTACAGCAAGAGCGTGACACGGTGGACTCCTACTACGTTAAATTTCGGGCCTTACACAGGCTGTATGTGGAAAAGATAAACGAAGGCCCCCTCTCGCCTGGTGTAAAAGAATCAACAATAAAACAACAAGAAATAAACAGCTCGAGCGAGTTCGTTCGCAACCTAAGCCGAGAATTGTGGAAATATCTTATACACTTCGTCCCAACGACGTTGCACGCCGCATACCATGAAGCTCCACGACCGCCGGCTCGAGAAACCTACGCCGAGCAACAACAGGGAAACCACGACCGCCAGGCTCCCCTCTCCGACAAAAGTTACAGGAGTAATGATAACCCTTTCAGAGGAAACTACAAGGTGAAGATTCCAAGAGTAACAATGACAAAGGAAAAAACTCCTATAGGAAAAACAATTGGGACCGTAATAATGGCCGGAACAACGGTCACTACCATGGGGAGAATCGGTCTGATCAGAAAAACCCAAAAGATTGTAGACACTACCAAAAATAAGCCTTGAATCATTTGACAATGGAAGGGCCGGATGCCACGGAGGACTCCAGGGACGAAACAAGACAACCAGACAACTAGCAAAGCTGACAGTTACAAAATACAATCAGTCAATACACTCCGTAAATAAAAGAGAAACACACAAAAAAATTTTTTTTTCTCAGAAAAAGTTGCCCTAGACAATATGGTTACACGAATTACACACAAGTGAACAGGAAAAACACACAATCGTACACATATCACCTACATAACTAGAAACTAAGTAAACTTTAAATATCACACTCACACCTTTTACTTTTAATACAAGCACCCTCATTCTGTGCCTTTTGTCGGTGGAGAGTTACCAGGTCTTCAAATAAGAATCCCCAATAGTGACGTTACAGCAAGGGAAAGGATGGAGAATAGAAGGACACACAAACTTGGTACATGTAATTCCTCTCGACTTATTCGAGAATCTCTCACTCGCCCTAAATCAATACCCATTCTGTGACCTCAAAACATTGGCTTCCCTCAAAATTAAGGATTTCAACCAACAAGAGACCGAGGCGGTCACTCAAATGGTTGGGCTCGGCATGGAAATGGGTGGCAGGATCACCTGATGCAGCTGACTGGGACCAAATTTTACAATCCCAGAATTCCCTCATTAGGGAGAATAATCAACAATTTTCCATTAACAATCAATTCTTGTCCAGCATCCAAGAAGCATTCAACAAAATCAACGAATTAGCAGGAGCCCTGAACACGATCAGCAAAGACAGTGACTCCGAACTATCCATTCTACTAAATAAGGCCCTATTGCTGGAACGTAAGCTAGACGATATCATACGAGCATGCCAACTTGCTAAAGTCGGAGTTGTGAACTCAAACCTATTGGACATGGACGAGCTTCAGGACATCATCAGAACGACATCAAGTCTGCCTTATAACAACATCATCAAAGCCATCGAATTCGCAGAACCCACTATCTATGTGAATGGTACCTTGCTTCTTTACACCATAGCAATGCCACAGGTGCAGGAATACTCCGTGCAGATCTTCAGGCCATAACGAACAACCAACAACTCGACATCTCCTCTGGAAAAATGCTGGTAGGTCCCCGAGACACCTTCATTATAACAAGAGACTGCCAAACCATGGGCAACATCACCATATGCAAGGAAACGGACCTCACAAGCTTGGACGAAGATACCTGCCTGCCAGGATTGATAAAGGGTGGCACCGCAAAATGCCACTCAGTGACCAACACGGCAAGCCCCCTTGAATTACTGGTTGACGGCACTATCTTCACGACCAACTTTAATGGAAAGATAACAAACGGCATCATGGAATCAGACCTGAACGGCACCTTCATCATCCAATTCTCAAACGAATCAGTGACAATTGGTAACAGAACGTTCAGAAGCCAGACGATCACAAGGATTGTGGAGATACCTTCCACTTTGGCAAAAGTCGTAAACGAGGGACACAGGTTGAACGTAGAATACGTTCACAGCTTGCACATAAACAAATTACATCCACTGGATATCTTAACGAAAGGAACCACCATCACTGTCAGTTGTGCAACGTTAATCTTCGTGCTTCTTGCCATTTCCATAGGTTGGATTCTGAGGAAGATGCTCAAAAAAACGAAACCACCATCACCACCCACACCCATCCTCACACAAGGCTTCGTTCTCCTCCTCTCACACAACAAGTGCCACTGGGGTACCATTCACCCTACAAACGGAACCATGCCCCGCACCTCGACCACCGACGCTACAAAGAGATCCGATTAACGCATTTTACCAGAAACGCCTGGGCGAGTATCGGGTCAAGTACCCTCCCTCGGCATAGGTACACTAACAGATCACACACACACTCATACAATCTAAGTACATTGCAACCCTCATCATTTCTTACTTCCTCTAAAACACTTAGCCAAGTAAGCAACCTATATCTGTCATTTCCTGATATGACTTAGGCAAACATGTGACCCACACATGACCCATCTCGGGTCGCACCAGACACTTCACTTCCCTTTTCTAGCATAAGCACTTTTGTAATATTTCATAAGCCATTCTTTGAATACTGCCGCTATGCAGAATTCACCGGAAGAGCTGACCCACTCTGGGGACGAGCACGTGGCCGCAACCGACGACTTGACGCCTCTGCCAGCGCCCACGTAGCATCCCGGAGTATATTTAAAGGACCACGCTCCATAGAGCGGGCAGTCTTAATCTTGACATTGTACAAGTGACATCAAACTAATATTGAATAGTGAATAAAACCAATTTATAACGTTTAATTGAGTGTTTGTATCATTATTCTCAACGAAAATCATGAGTATCCGAGCCTTAATCCTTATCATAAGAAAGGACATTGTAAGATAATACCATTTAAGGCCATGCGAACTCGTAACTTATATGTATATATGTAATTATAAATCCATTTCCTTAATAAGTGAAAGAAAAGAAAAATTGGATCTATCGATCTCAAAAAAAACGATCTTTATTTAAAGGATGCGTCTTAAGAACTAACTTATCATTATTCATACAATTAAGTTTACAGTTCGGTTAGAAAGCTTTTGATGTTTACAATTATGTTGAAAGTTCGGTTAGAAAACTTTTTATGTTAGTAGTGGGAGCTTTTGATCGGATGATATCTTGATCTGGAATTTGATTGGCTTATTGATTTCGCCTACTAAGCGTTCTCACGGTTGGAAGATTTTTTGGGGACAGATTTGTTTATAAAGTTTTAACGTCCGTTTTGTAGACTAAAAAGGGGGTGACGTTATGTGGGTGGATGGAGAGGCGGATATATTACTCCCCCAACACGTAGAAAATAGCCTGTGCTCAGGCGGGAAATACAGGGTATAGACTTGGCAGTGCTTGCGGTGTTGCAAGTGAGATTTTTTGGGATGGTGAAAGTTCATGCAAAACGGGATTGTTAAAAGCTGAGTCACTTGGTTGTACAAAAGTTTCATTCTTAATTTGTGTAATAATTATTTTTTTTTGATATTGACTTAAATTTATAGATAAGATATAGGGTTATTATATTGAATATTTTGTTATAAGCTGTTTTTTCAGAAATGATTTGTTTAGTTTGGATATAAGAGATTGGTTCTAGTTTCATTACATTGTTGGTTACGTAAATGTTTTGGGTATAATTTTGAAATGTGTTTACTCTTGATATTTCATTTAACTGCATAATACAGTCGTATAAATATAAATAAATATATTATTTCCTTCTATGAATATTTTGTTCTGGTTACAATTTTGCTTTAAATATGTCTTGGGCAAATTCCAAGTTACGATAATATTGGGTTCTACATAACTTATTAGATTTGTCTCAAATATTTTTGTGTATTTGCATTCTGCTGGTTTTTGAGTAATAATGCCAATTATACATTCATTTATTTCTTATTTTTTGGTTGATTTTGCATAAATTTAATTGTCTTGAATATATTAAGTTTCTTGAATATTTTCTGTCAAGGTGTTATTATTTTCGTCTGGATAGGCTATAACTTTGATTATACGTTAAGTGTACCATTGATAAGAGTAGAAATAGTAATGTTGGGATTTCTGAAATTAATTAGTATATTTACTTTGATGAGTTTTCTTTTTCTTTTTTAATTTTGATTTGTAGTGCGTTGTTTGTCTACCTCGGTTTGTTTCAATATAATGTTTGTCGTCAACTTGGGTAATTTCTCCTGTTTTCTTAAAGAGTGTTGTCGTTTTTGATCTAACTGAGAGGGCTTGTTTATATTTTGTATTTATTTCAAAATCGTGCCTAATTTCATTTAGTTTATCAATTTGTTTTACTTTATTAGCTTGCGTATTATAAAGAGGTGTGTTCTGTTTGTCGTTAGATGTTTAGTCTTATGGTTATATATGTAAAGGATAGTTTTAAATTTAGTTTGTTTGTTTGTTTGTTTGCTAGATTCTGCATTAATAATTCTTAGTTTTTCGTTTACGGTTCTGTGGAATCTTGCCATATCTGAAACGCCATTTTTGCTCGATGTTAGCCAATTTTGAAGTGCTATACAAATAAAAACTGAGTCCTTATCTGCTTTGATTTCTAAGGGTTTACCCATATCGTTAAAAAATTTTTGGGATTGCCCTTTTTGTTTCAAGCCAATCTCGACTTTTAACTTCAACTAAAGTCGCGTACTTCGAGAAAATATCTATGCGAGATAAAAATTGTTGGTTGTCGATTAGATAGAAATCCATCACGTATTTTTCTCTAGTGTTCAATATCTCTGGGGTGGTTTCAAAGGTTAATTTAGTATTTCGATTTTCTGATTTCGATAAATTGCATATATGGCATTCATTAATGAAGTTTTGAATTAGTTTTTGATAGTCTGGCTAATAGTATTTCTCTTTAAACCAGTTTTGAGTTTTAGTGATACCTGGATGAAGTAGTTATTAATGGTTCTTTAGTATAATTTCATTGAATTCTGCATAATTGGGAATGTCTTTTGTAAGTGGTTCTTAAAGTTTTTGTTTGGCTGTCCGGACTAATTATTTCAAGATGTCTTGTCTTCACGGATCTTAAATCGCACCTAAACGGGCGTAAACCCCCAGCTGGACCAAAAATCACCTTCAACGTATTCTTCGCCAAGGCTGTTAGATCATCTAACATTTCTGCTGCAACCAATCCTAGTGTATCCTTCGCTAGTGTACTCCGAACTGGACAGACGGAGCCCGCGAAAGAGACCACGTCACTCCACCATCTACAGAATCCGCAACCTAGCGCACCAGAGCTTGGCCAGCAAACTCCAAGTGGTTTAGAGGCCCTATTGATCTCACTTAATCAAAACATGACCACTTTTATGACGTTCATGCAAAACTGTATGCAGGAACTGATGCGGAATCAAAGCCTGCTTATCCAGAAGCTTATCGAGAATAAATAATGGCTCCCCTACGTCTATGTCTTTGGAATGCTAATGGCGTCTCCAAGCACAAAAATGAACTGCAACTATTCCTAGACTCAAGTGAAATCGACGTCATGCTGATATCGGAAACACATTTAACATCAAAAAATAACTTTCAAATACCAAAATACACCTTCTACGCAACAAACCATCCAGACGGAAAAGCTCATGGCGGGACTGGCATCCTAATCAAAAACCGTATAAAACACTCGTTCCTCAACAGATTCGAAACACAGCACCTACAAGCAACTGCTATAACCGTCCAAACCAGCTGCGGCAACACTACGTTGGTTGCCCTGTACTGCCCACCACGCTTCTCAATCTCTGAAAAGGAATTCACCGGTTTCTTTAACACGCTCGGAGAACGCTTCATTGCAGCAGGGAACTATAACGCCAAACATACGCACTGGGGATCTCGCCTGGTAAATCCTAAAGGCAAGCAGTTGTACAATACAATAGTCAACCCACTCAATAAGATGGATTGCGTCTCACCGGGTAGGCCTACTTATTGGCCCACAGATCCACAGAAAGTGCCTGACTTGATTGGTTTCGCAGTAACCAAGAGGATTCCGCGTAATCGAATCAATGCGGAAACACTGCTAGATTTAACCTCCGATCACTCTCCAGTGCTATTCACACTGTTAACAAGAGCTCAAGGACTTGATCGCCCATATATGCTTACTAAGAACAAAACAAATTGGCTTAAATTTAAAATGTACATAAGTGCCCACATTGACTGTTCGCCGAAACTGGATGCTGCAGAGGACATTGACATGTGCGTCTCTGCACTTGAGTCGATGCTGGGAGCTGCAGTAAGAGTATCTACTCCACATGCCTCTACTTACGCTAAATCTGCTGTCAGGCCAATGAACCGGCGGATAGAACAATTAGTAACGGAAAAACGACGTCTAAGAAGAGAATGGCAGATTACTCGATCACCAGCAGCAAAACTTCGCCTAAGGCATGCCAGCCGCAACCTCTCCAAGGAGTTAAGACAAGTGGAAATCTGGGCTCAAAGGAAATACATAGAAAAGCTCAGTCCATCCAGCACTAAACATCCTCTGTGGAAAGCCCACCCAACTTTAAGCGCGCCTACAGAGACAGTTTCACCAATAAGGGGCCCAACAGGTGGATGGGCCCGCAGCGACGAAGAGAGGGCATCCGTATTTGCCACACATCTTAAAATGGTTTTCCAGCCAAATCCAACATCAAACTCATTTGTACTTCCCCCTTCGAGCACATTAACGGATAGTGAGTACTCGGAACTCCAATCGGATGAGATCACTGCAGTTATTAAAAACCACATAAAGCCGAACAAAGCCCCTGGCCATGACCTAATCACACCGAAAATGATCCTAGAACTCCCTACCATCGCCATACAATACGTCTGCAAAGTGTTCAACGCTATAATAAGAATTAGCTACTTCCCAAAAGCATGAAAAAGGTCCACTATCATCATGATTCCTAAAGTTGGAAAGGACAAAACCCAGCCATCATCCTATAGGCCAATTAGTTTGCTGCCATATCTTTCGAAGCTTATTGAAGCTCATTTCTGGCATCGGAGAACACAATCCCTTCACACCAGTTCGACTTCCGCGAAAAACATGGGACAATTGAACAAGCATAACATCCGAAATATGAACAGCACTCGAACTAAAAGAATACTGTACGGCTGTCCTTCTCGACGTTGCCCAGGCTTTCGACAGAGTTTGGCTGAAGGGTCTAATATTTAAAATCCGGCAGAAACTCCCACAGTACACCCACAAACTCATGGAATCTTCCCTTTACAATAGGAAATTCGCTGTAAGATGTAATGGCTCCGTCTCGGCTGACTTTGAAATCGAAGCTGGTGTACCGCAAGGTACCAGCAATGTCGATATTATACAAAGGGCGCAGTCGAAGATTTTAAGATCAATCACTGGGGCTCCGTGTTACATACGGAACGACAACATTCAAAATGATCTAAATATACCTACCGTAAAATCTGAAATAGGTAGTCAACAACTAAAGTATTCTGCGAAGCTGGATGTATACCCTAATGTTCTTGCCAATTCCCTTACGCGAACTAATAATAGAACTCGTCTTAAAAGAAATGACAGACCAACCCAATAATAAGTTATTAGGGCCGCCTGCAATATCCCATGGATATATCTTAAGTACTAGATTAAGAAAAATATCTCAAACTTGTTAGTAGATTCAACAAATATATATTAAACGTTAAAAAAAAAAATTTTTTTTTTTCTTCTAATGAGGTGGAATAAACAATTATATCGTCTAAGTAGACTAAACCAATCTTTATAGATTACATCTTCTAATGAATTGTTCATACACCTTCGGAACGTGGCTGGTGCATTTTTTAGCCCAAATGGCATTCGTGTGTACTCGTAATGACCATGTTTAGTGGAAAATGCGGTTTTTTCGATTGATTTGTGATCCATTTGGCTTTGATGGAATCCTTTGGCGAGGTCAATGGTTGTGAAATATTGACATTTTCCAAGTTTGTGTTATATTTCATCCTTTACCGGTATTGGGAACTTGTCATCGACAGTAATCTCATTTAGACTACGATAGTCGATTACTAAACAGAATTTTTGTTCCTTGGAAGTGTCCTCTGTTATGGGTACGATCCAGGTTGGAGAACAATATAGCGATTTCGATTTTCGTATGATTCCCTGTTCTACCATTTCATTAATTTGTTTATTGACTTCTTTGTCAAAGATTTGTGGGTATTTGTATGGGTGTTTGTATATTGTGTCCTCGTGCTTGGTTCTGATGTTATGCTTTATTGTACTAGTAAAGGTCAAATTTTCACCTTTCCTATACTGGATATCGCTAAATTCATGCAATATTTTCTTTAACTTTTCTACTTCTTCTGAATTTAAGTGATCGAGTCTAAATTCGTTTCTTTCCTCGATACTCTTATTTATTCCTTCTATGAACGCTTCATATTTGAACTCTGGCAGTGTGGTATAGCCTTCGTAGTTGTTCTTCATAAGGCGTTTGCACCTTATATTCGCTGATGAGGGCGGCCCGCAACTCGCTCCAATTTTTGGCGTGCGATAGTTGTGATGTCCGCTGTGCTTCTCCAGTGAGCTGCATCTCCATAGTGCCGTATATCAAACTATGTTGGCGGACGTCTCTCGTCGGGTAGAGTTGTAAAATATAATCAACTCTCCGTATGAACGTGCTCAAGGTCAAAGCATTACCATCCAAATTGGGCAACTGTCTGGTTCAGGTGTGTTTCTTCTAGTGACATCTCGGATAATTTGTCCAACGTTGAAAAACAAAGAGTTCAAAATCAAAGAAGGTTGTTGTTTTTATTATTTCTTCCAACACTGTATTTAAAATCCAGGATTCGATGCCAAGCTTTTGACTGCACGAAAGGTTCGGGGGCTTTGGGCCTTAATTGCTTACAGCTATTATTTTAATTTTTAGCACAAAAAGTCTCGATCACGGGCCAACCTTAGATTTCATATCTGTAACGGTGGCTTGACACGAGTTTCGCACATTTACTTATTGAATGATACACAAAAGGTCTGGTTTATTAGGCAACCTTAGATTGGATATTCGTAACGGTCGCTTATACACAGGTTTTGCACGCACTAAATATATTTCGTTTTTTCCTACCGACTGCGCCAATTATAAATCAATTTCCTTTATAAGTTAAAAAAAAAAATTGGATCTATCGAACTCAAAAGAAACGGCTAATAGTATTTCTCTTTAAACCAGTTTTGAGTTTTAGTGATACCTGGATGAAGTAGTTATTAATGGTTCTTTAGTATAATTTCATTGAATTCTGCATAATTGGGAATGTCTTTTGTAAGTGGTTCTTAAAGTTTTTGTTTGGCTGTCCGGACTAATTATTTCAAGATGTCTTGTCTTCACGGATCTTAAATCGCACCTAAACGGGCGTAAACCCCCAGCTGGACCAAAAATCACCTTCAACGTATTCTTCGCCAAGGCTGTTAGATCATCTAACATTTCTGCTGCAACCAATCCTAGTGTATCCTTCGCTAGTGTACTCCGAACTGGACAGACGGAGCCCGCGAAAGAGACCACGTCACTCCACCATCTACAGAATCCGCAACCTAGCGCACCAGAGCTTGGCCAGCAAACTCCAAGTGGTTTAGAGGCCCTATTGATCTCACTTAATCAAAACATGACCACTTTTATGACGTTCATGCAAAACTGTATGCAGGAACTGATGCGGAATCAAAGCCTGCTTATCCAGAAGCTTATCGAGAATAAATAATGGCTCCCCTACGTCTATGTCTTTGGAATGCTAATGGCGTCTCCAAGCACAAAAATGAACTGCAACTATTCCTAGACTCAAGTGAAATCGACGTCATGCTGATATCGGAAACACATTTAACATCAAAAAATAACTTTCAAATACCAAAATACACCTTCTACGCAACAAACCATCCAGACGGAAAAGCTCATGGCGGGACTGGCATCCTAATCAAAAACCGTATAAAACACTCGTTCCTCAACAGATTCGAAACACAGCACCTACAAGCAACTGCTATAACCGTCCAAACCAGCTGCGGCAACACTACGTTGGTTGCCCTGTACTGCCCACCACGCTTCTCAATCTCTGAAAAGGAATTCACCGGTTTCTTTAACACGCTCGGAGAACGCTTCATTGCAGCAGGGAACTATAACGCCAAACATACGCACTGGGGATCTCGCCTGGTAAATCCTAAAGGCAAGCAGTTGTACAATACAATAGTCAACCCACTCAATAAGATGGATTGCGTCTCACCGGGTAGGCCTACTTATTGGCCCACAGATCCACAGAAAGTGCCTGACTTGATTGGTTTCGCAGTAACCAAGAGGATTCCGCGTAATCGAATCAATGCGGAAACACTGCTAGATTTAACCTCCGATCACTCTCCAGTGCTATTCACACTGTTAACAAGAGCTCAAGGACTTGATCGCCCATATATGCTTACTAAGAACAAAACAAATTGGCTTAAATTTAAAATGTACATAAGTGCCCACATTGACTGTTCGCCGAAACTGGATGCTGCAGAGGACATTGACATGTGCGTCTCTGCACTTGAGTCGATGCTGGGAGCTGCAGTAAGAGTATCTACTCCACATGCCTCTACTTACGCTAAATCTGCTGTCAGGCCAATGAACCGGCGGATAGAACAATTAGTAACGGAAAAACGACGTCTAAGAAGAGAATGGCAGATTACTCGATCACCAGCAGCAAAACTTCGCCTAAGGCATGCCAGCCGCAACCTCTCCAAGGAGTTAAGACAAGTGGAAATCTGGGCTCAAAGGAAATACATAGAAAAGCTCAGTCCATCCAGCACTAAACATCCTCTGTGGAAAGCCCACCCAACTTTAAGCGCGCCTACAGAGACAGTTTCACCAATAAGGGGCCCAACAGGTGGATGGGCCCGCAGCGACGAAGAGAGGGCATCCGTATTTGCCACACATCTTAAAATGGTTTTCCAGCCAAATACAACATCAAACTCATTTGTACTTCCCCCTTCGAGCACATTAACGGATAGTGAGTACTCGGAACTCCAATCGGATGAGATCACTGCAGTTATTAAAAACCACATAAAGCCGAACAAAGCCCCTGGCCATGACCTAATCACACCGAAAATGATCCTAGAACTCCCTACTATCGCCATACAATACGTCTGCAAAGTGTTCAACGCTATAATAAGAATTAGCTACTTCCCAAAAGCATGAAAAAGGTCCACTATCATCATGATTCCTAAAGTTGGAAAGGACAAAACCCAGCCATCATCCTATAGGCCAATTAGTTTGCTGCCATATCTTTCGAAGCTTATTGAAGCTCATTTCTGGCATCGGAGAACACAATCCCTTCACACCAGTTCGACTTCCGCGAAAAACATGGGACAATTGAACAAGCATAACATCCGAAATATGAACAGCACTCGAACTAAAAGAATACTGTACGGCTGTCCTTCTCGACGTTGCCCAGGCTTTCGACAGAGTTTGGCTGAAGGGTCTAATATTTAAAATCCGGCAGAAACTCCCACAGTACACCCACAAACTCATGGAATCTTCCCTTTACAATAGGAAATTCGCTGTAAGATGTAATGGCTCCGTCTCGGCTGACTTTGAAATCGAAGCTGGTGTACCGCAAGGTACCAGCAATGTCGATATTATACAAAGGGCGCAGTCGAAGATTTTAAGATCAATCACTGGGGCTCCGTGTTACATACGGAACGACAACATTCAAAATGATCTAAATATACCTACCGTAAAATCTGAAATAGGTAGTCAACAACTAAAGTATTCTGCGAAGCTGGATGTATACCCTAATGTTCTTGCCAATTCCCTTACGCGAACTAATAATAGAACTCGTCTTAAAAGAAATGACAGACCAACCCAATAATAAGTTATTAGGGCCGCCTGCAATATCCCATGGATATATCTTAAGTACTAGATTAAGAAAAATATCTCAAACTTGTTAGTAGATTCAACAAATATATATTAAACGTTAAAAAAAAAAATTTTTTTTTTCTTCTAATGAGGTGGAATAAACAATTATATCGTCTAAGTAGACTAAACCAATCTTTATAGATTACATCTTCTAATGAATTGTTCATACACCTTCGGAACGTGGCTGGTGCATTTTTTAGCCCAAATGGCATTCGTGTGTACTCGTAATGACCATGTTTAGTGGAAAATGCGGTTTTTTCGATTGATTTGTGATCCATTTGGCTTTGATGGAATCCTTTGGCGAGGTCAATGGTTGTGAAATATTGACATTTTCCAAGTTTGTGTTATATTTCATCCTTTACCGGTATTGGGAACTTGTCATCGACAGTAATCTCATTTAGACTACGATAGTCGATTACTAAACAGAATTTTGTTCCTTGGAAGTGTCCTCTGTTATGGGTACGATCCAGGTTGGAGAACAATATAGCGATTTCGATTTTCGTATGATTCCCTGTTCTACCATTTCATTAATTTGTTTATTGACTTCTTTGTCAAAGATTTGTGGGTATTTGTATGGGTGTTTGTATATTGTGTCCTCGTGCTTGGTTCTGATGTTATGCTTTATTGTACTAGTAAAGGTCAAATTTTCACCTTTCCTATACTGGATATCGCTAAATTCATGCAATATTTTCTTTAACTTTTCTACTTCTTCTGAATTTAAGTGATCGAGTCTAAATTCGTTTCTTTCCTCGATACTCTTATTTATTCCTTCTATGAACGCTTCATATTTGAACTCTGGCAGTGTGGTATAGCCTTCGTAGTTGTTCTTCATAAGGCGTTTGCACCTTATATTCGCTGATGAGGGCGGCCCGCAACTCGCTCCAATTTTTGGCGTGCGATAGTTGTGATGTCCGCTGTGCTTCTCCAGTGAGCTGCATCTCCATAGTGCCGTATATCAAACTATGTTGGCGGACGTCTCTCGTCGGGTAGAGTTGTAAAATATAATCAACTCTCCGTATGAACGTGCTCAAGGTCAAAGCATTACCATCCAAATTGGGCAACTGTCTGGTTCAGGTGTGTTTCTTCTAGTGACATCTCGGATAATTTGTCCAACTTTGAAAAACAAAGAGTTCAAAATCAAAGAAGGTTGTTGTTTTTATTATTTCTTCCAACACTGTATTTAAAATCCAGGATTCGATGCCAAGCTTTTGACTGCACGAAAGGTTCGGGGGCTTTGGGCCTTAATTGCTTACAGCTATTATTTTAATTTTTAGCACAAAAAGTCTCGATCACGGGCCAACCTTAGATTTCATATCTGTAACGGTGGCTTGACACGAGTTTCGCACATTTACTTATTGAATGATACACAAAAGGTCTGGTTTATTAGGCAACCTTAGATTGGATATTCGTAACGGTCGCTTATACACAGGTTTTGCACGCACTAAATATATTTCGTTTTTTCCTACCGACTGCGCCAATTATAAATCAATTTCCTTTATAAGTTAAAAAAAAAAATTGGATCTATCGAACTCAAAAGAAACGATCTTTATTTAAAGGATGCGTCTTAAGAACTAACTTATCATTATTCATACAATTAAGTTTACAGTTCGGTTAGAAAGCTTTTGATGTTTACAATTATATTGAAACTTCGGTTAGAAGTTAATTTCGCCTACTAAGCGTTCTCGCGCTTGGAAGATTTCTTGGGGACAGATTTGTTTATAATGTTGCGTTCACACGCTGGAAGATTTTTTGGGGACAGATTTGTTTATAAAGTTTTGTTTAGTCTCGGTTGCAGTAAACATCCGTTTTGAAGACTAAAAAGGGGGTGACGTTATGTGGGTGGATGGAGAGGTAGATATATTACTATATATGTATGTATACTGTTTGTATCTATCAACATCAAAAAAAGTATATAAAAGGAATAACAAATCAAATTTTCTGTGTCACTTAACTAGTCTCTGCTCGCCCCCATGAAAAATCATAATAGTTTTTATGATTATTAATTTTAAAATATTTTATCAAATATTTCTTGGCTGGTTGATGATAATCTATCTTTCTTAATTCCTTCATCTCAACATGTTTTTCTTGATATCCTACTTGAATGTCCGCTATATCAGTTGAATTCTTTTCTTAACTCTTCTTAAAGAATCCTTGATCTTGTTTTTGTCTCGGATCCCACTGCTAGTTCTAGTTCTTAAACACAGCTCCTTGTGAAGCCTAAAGGTCCTTATCACCCTACCATTGAAGTTACTATTTCTTACAATTCCGTTACAAATTCATTTAAAAACATCTCAAATTCTCGTCGTAATTGTTTGCGTAAAACAAAAAACTTATTTGCTCTTTTGATTGGTCATTTCTATTTGAGTGAATTTTTTCTTCTCTGCTCTTAATTCTCTAATTGACAAATGCGTCCCTTATATGAATTTCTCTACCGTCTCCAGTGCGCCAGACTGGTTCACACGTAGGCTGTCTAATCTCCGTAACATTAAATTGAGATATTTTAAAAGGTTTGAAAAAACGATTCGCGACTTGACTATGCAAATTATTGTGTAGCGAAATCTCAATTTCGTCTCTTAAATACTCAATGCTACAATAAATATATCGTGCGCTGTAAGGTTGAATTGTATAAGAACCCCAAAAGATTTTACAACTTTGTTAATTCTAAACGACGCTCTAATTTACTACCTTCCACATTTTACTTACACATTACTGAAGACTGTATTAGCTCTAGCTTGTCATCTATGACGTCTTTCATCGTACTAGGGTATGATAATATATTGAGTGAGACTTGTTACTTTCCTGATGTTTTGAAGGAGTCTTTTATTATTCCGCTTTTTAAAAAGGGTATTTCTAACTACCCAGGTATTGCTAAACTTTCCGCATAAGCTGTTTGAAAAAATTATTACGTCTTCCCTTCAACACCTATCCAGATCCACTATTTCTCGTTGTCAGCATGGCTTCATGAAATGTCGTTCGTCGCTTACTAACCATGGCTTCCGTAAAAAGTGTCAAACTCATGTTATTTATACCGAATTTAGTGAGGCTTTCGATACGGTTGATCTTTCTTTGCTTCTTACGAAACTTAACATGATGGGCTTTTCCCCGAAACTATTGGCTTGGTTAAAATCGTATCTTATTGGCAGAACCCAAAAGGTGTCTTTTCGTTCCTCAATATCTAAAACTTTTACCTCAGGTATCCCCCAAGGCAGTCACTTTTATTTACCCTGTTTATAAATGTATTGCCCTTGGCCTTGGCTCATTCACGCGTGCTCATGTTTGACATCAAGATTTGATATTCCTATTGTTGGAGGAGACTTCATCGTTGAAATTAGATTTGTATATATTAAGATTTCCTATATTATTTGTTTAAGATTATTGGAATTTCTACCACTGTATTTACATTAACATGTTCTAAAAGTTTTTGTTACATGGCTCATGAAGAGCTTCTAACTCATGAAACCTTAATATTATAATGACTTCTTATTGGAATTCGAAGAGGAGAAGACTTATTTTTTATTACTCCACTCCACATGCTATTGAGCTTTGGAGTTTTCTACCATCTGCAACTGGGCAGATCAAACAACGCAAGTCGCAACATAAAAACTTAAAAACTTTACAAATTCGCTTATTCGTTGATTTCATTGCATTCATCGGACTTCTTCGCCATTGGCCTTTGCGAGACATATCATCGTGGGACATTCACACTGGAGCCCTATCATAACCTAAGTCAACTTGAGTGTGTAAATTTGCATTATCAGTTTTCACTCAAGTTTTAACTCAATTGCCACTCATTAGCGATCGTAAAGCTTTCACATGCTAAGCTTTAACACGAGCTAAGTATTAAGCACATCGGAGTAAGTACTCAAACTTTCATATAGAGAAACGATCTACATATTTAAACTCACTTATTAAGCTCTTTGAGTGAAACTAATGCATTGGGTGTTTTCTTAAAACTTGAACTCGTTAAGCTCAGGTTTAATTCATTTCTAACCTGCTACATTTCTTTCGTTAAGGGCCAGAAATGACTCCACCAGTTGAAACGCAGCTCCTACCTCGTAGACAGCAACGGAATGAACTGCAATCGAATATTGAAAGTATAAAAGCTAGAATCGATCGTGAAAATGTCCCTATTATCTTAGATTGTCAGTCTCAAATTGTTGAGTCATATTTTAAACAGGCATTACAAGTTCTAACCAATATTGAGAAGCTAGATCCAGCAGACGCGAATCAAGCAGAGATAGAAAATCTTTTTATCGAAACAAAGGCAATCATATTACGGCGCATCGGTGCAAGTAAAAAGAAAAAGTTTCAGTTTCTTAAATTCATCTGCTTATCATGGTGGACATCCATTCGGACTTCATCCCTCAAATTACCTAATTTAGACGGCAAATATGGGGAATTCAAAAAATGTATTACTTCATTAACAAATATGGTACATGAGGACAACTCATTGTCCATCGTAGACAAATTTAACTATCTGATAACTTGCCTATCTGGCCAAGCTCTAAGCGTAGTCTCGCCATTTGAAGTATCAGACGAAAAATACGAAAGAAGCTAACTTCGGCTTTGCCGAAGTTTACATACCCTTGTAGTTTTTTATTATATTTAATCCGATAACAAAAGTGAAATTTCATACATCAACAGCATTAGTTGTCGTATTATAAAAATACTCAAATATTTTTCAAACTACTGAATTCAAAACACATTTAATGATTATTAAACAATATAAATATTTATTTGAAATTATAAATTATTTAGACTTTTCCTCGGCCCATGTATATATATGTAATATATACATTAATATGAATGTATTCATAAAATTCTTACAAGTGTGATCGTCACAGTGTAGCCGTGAATGTGTGTGTATCATGGCTTCATTTGATTTGATGATAGTAAGCAGCCCCCACAGTTTGGGCAGTATCCGTTGCTCAAGACTACCCGTAGCCTGTCGTCAGCTCGTAGTGCTCGAAACTGTCGGCACTGACGGAGCGCGTGTGCCCCTTGACAAACGCGGCACCTGAAGCAATTGGAACTGCGTTCTAAATCGGATGGTGCTGCTGCCTTTAGAGACATCTTCGGACTGCTGGAGGAGGTGGACCGAGACCTTTTGGGTTTTCCAGTAACGGATCCACAGAGAACCCATCCGAACATCGTCTCGATCCCCACGAAAGAATCACCAACATTCTTGATTGTTCGTTCCCCGAGGAGCTCAGCTCCAAGCACCAAATCCACAGGAGCTTTTTGATGAAATTGCGGATCAGCGAGCGGAAGGTCAAGCGAATCCTGCTTCGCCTTATTCGGGACGGCGCAGGACGGAAGTGCTTCAGCTACACTAGGCAGCACCACGGCGACTGCTTCAAACTGTCGCAGCGGTTCGTCAGGAGGAGAAATCTGTAAGCGGCACACTTTGTCGCCGCTACCCGCATCGCATTGCCCAATGCCGCGAATGCTAGTTGATACCTTGCAGCTTGGAGGATTAATCAATTCAAACATTCTTTGGGAAATAAAGGATGCTTCGGATCCCATATCAATCAAAGCGCGGATTTGAAACTGCTTGCCACGATGATGAATAGTTACCCTCGCAGTACCCAGGAGGCCAGTGTTGCGAGTGGATGCGAAGTAACTTCCCACGTTTACATGGGGGCTGCTGGAAGAATCGGAGGACGCAGGATTCGGAATTATACAAGCATCAGGTGCTGAGCTCTCTTGCACTTGAGTGGAAAAGGCCTGAGTTCGTGCCGTAGGTTTTCGGCTCACGGATGGAAAGGCCTGACCCTTAGAGCTTGGTTGAAGGACATCTGTGGCCTCTAGTACACGGTGGCGATCAGTTAGGAATCGATTCAGGTCGTCCCAGGATGAGACGGCGGTCTTATTTGGAACGGACTGTTCCCACAACAGAAGGGTGGCTTTGGGCATTTTGCTCGTACAGATTGCTATGAGAAGGATATCCCAATTGTCTGTACGAGCCCCGGAAAGCTCAAGACCGGTTAAGCAACCTTGAATTGACGTCTGCAGTTCTGTCAACGCTTTGCCAGACTCTTGGGTTACAGCTGGAATCTGTAGAAGCTGCTTGGCTTGGCTCATAATCAATAATCGATTATTTTCGTATCGCGCAGTGAGGTTATCCCACGCGGACTGGAACCCTTCATTGGTCAAGGGTGACCTAGAAACAATGGCTCTGGCTTCACCGCGAGTTTTGCAACTTAAGTGGTACAGTTTCTCCACTTGTGTTAGGCTTGGATTATGGATAAAAATCGCGGTAAACAAATCACGGAATGTAGGCCAAGCCAGGCTGTCTCCGTTGAAGATTTCGACTTCACACGGGGGAACTGTGTGGCTTTGATGGGTGGAATCGACGGAGAGTCTGACTGGTAGGGGAACCGTTTTCGCTGACAGCTGCTCGATTCGCTCTCCAAACAAAGTCCCGCCTCGAACATATACCATATAACAATATTCATGTTTAGCTTTAATTGTAGCTATGTGCTTCGGACTATCTTCCTTCTTTTGAGCCGTCAAGGCCTTATAACATCGTGAAAACTCTGCCTCGACTTGTGCCCAAAGCGACTTAAGTTGGTCTAAGTGTATTTTAATGGAGACGAGTGGCATATCGTCCGCTAAAGCCTGGGCCTCGAGAGCCTCGAACGCCGTTAATGTCTCGCACACGGCAACAAAGTCGGAAAGAGACATCGTAGAGTGTTCTCTGAGCTATTACGAATCGAATGGAAACAAAAAACTGCTTGGAATTAGAGCTCTCAAGCGAGGAGATCGAAACGAAGCTGTAAGTGGACTGTATAATTTAAGGATAGAGGAGTGAGAAGGAAAAATGTCTCCTCTTTTTAATGAACACAATGGATAATTAGATAGGATAAATTAGAAGAATTTATAATTTTCCTCGCAGTTGTGTGAATAATTATAAGGATAGATAATCACTTGGATATTAAAATTTATACAATGTGGAAATTTGTTGAAATTTATAAGAGTATAAAAAAAAAAACAAAAATATGGAGAAATTGAGATCAGTAGGATTACTTTTGAATGGAGGGCAAAAAAACTCGTAATTAATTTTCATTAAACGGACTAGATAAATTTCATGGATCTGTGAGGAAAAAATCAAAAATGCACCAAGACAAAATACAAATTCCATATAAATAAAATTGTACTTATTTTTCGTTAGAAAATATTTTGCGCAATTTATATATATATCTGCAATTTATTTTGGTGTGGGTGGAATCAAATTGTATGTGGACATATGTACATACATATGTATATATGTAAGTATGTCGTATGAGTGTGCTAGCCGCGGCAAAAATTATTACATATGTATGTATGTATGTACATACATAAATATGTATGCATATACAAAGTATTTGGCATAAATAATTTATGCCGCTGGACTAATGATCAGCCCGTGGAGTGTGCTTTACACTTTAAGGAAAGGTAAGTGGTACTTTATAAACACTTTTACTTGCAGGTTAGAAAACAGCTGTTTTTACATGTACGTATATAGTATATGTATACATACATAAATGTACATACATATGTATTGCTATGCAATTGGACTTTTAGACATTCAGAATTTCAAAGAATGGGAAAAAGACACTTCATAAACCATGTAACCTTTGGAACAGGTCAGGTATGTACATACAAGTATACAAAAGTGTGTAGGTCGCTATGGAAGAGCGGGAAACCTCACACTTTTATAAGTTTGCAATGGGGTATAATGTGAATGAGATTTTTATTAAGAAATGTTGTACTTATCAGGAATTCCGCCGATGCAAGCTGGAAGAGCGGAAGGATATCCGGCTCGAAGGACCAATGTTCGTAGCGGGGCGGAAGGATCCAAATAGGTCACAAGTGTTTGGCGGGTGCCAATTTCTTCAGGGGTCTGTTGAGTGAGGAATGAAATTGAAACACGCGCACACCTTCGTTTATAATTAATTTTGGTTTATTTAGTTTCTTTACAAAATGTCCCGACACACACGAAAATGTTTCGGGTTGGAAAAATACAATATCGGAAAAAAAACACAGTGAAAGAACGGGTGTTCGGGTTAGATGCTCGTACTGGATTGAATATGGCGATTTACTCGAGAACCCTTCGTCACCTTCCTCAGTATGACCGAATTCGGTTTTTGGAAAAAAACCTACCCCTCACTCTCTGCTGTTCACCCGGTGGCGTGAACACTAACATTGTAAAAAACAGAAAAAAAGATTAGGTATAACATAAGATTTTAACATTTATAGATAGGGCTAGCATATTAGTGTTTTTTTATAGCGTTAGGATAGTAGATATATAGTTATAAGATTTAGTTTAATATATACACGATATATATCGTGATGTTAATTTTTAGTGCAAAGGGCGCTAAAAAATAGAGGGAAGAATAATTGTTTGGCGTTGGCGCATCATTTGCGAGCAACGCTGCCAGAGTGGCGGGCAGTTGGCTTTATAGCTAGAAGTTTTATAGCAATTAGCTTTTAGTTGTCAAAAGAGGCGGTCACATCATTTTGGAGCAAGGGCGAAGTTAGCTTTATAAGGCTAAGATTTAGAGTATTTGGCTTTGGCTTGGTCAGAATTGGCTGGCATATCGATAATGCTCTGAAATGATGATGACCTATCGATAAATCATCGATATGTGTCTGATGGCGGAGTTTCCGCATGTGAGCGACATCCGCTGTTTATTTGTAAACAATAGGAAATTTTGAGGTAAGTATAAAAGAAATTGACAATAGTAATAGGTAACATTGAACATATTAGAATTAATTATAGTTGTTTTTCAGGAACATGGCGAGTTCATCATCAGAGGATGGTTCTGGCGACGACAGTGTAAAGCTGTTGGGTCGAGAACAGCTGGCGACCATTGCCAAATTTTGTTGCTGCAGGATTTTGCAAAGCGGACGGCTTTGCATTTTAGTTGATGTTGCTGCTAGACAGGGATTACTAGCAGGTGAGTATTTGTTGATTAATTTGTTTTTTTTTTTTGATTTCAGGTACTGGTGATTTGACTTTGGCAGATTTTGGTGGCCGCATGTTGATTTTTGGTGAGATTTTTTTTTTTTTTTTTAATTCATTTATTTATAACATAAAAACAATAACATAAGAATATACAATGTTCTCTATCGGACTGCAGGCATAATACGAAACAATTTTTGCGGGACGTCCCAGGGGGAATTGCTTCGCAAAAACTTGTTGCTAGCATACTTATCCGTTTCTTGCGCGTTCCTCTTGTCTGAGGACTTGACAGACCACACCCGCAAAGCCGCATACTGCGTCCCAGATCGCCGATTTGGCCAGCATAGCTGTGACCAAGTTGTCAGGTGTAAGGGCAGTGTTGATCAGGTCTGCCAACCTTTGTCGCTCGTTGTTGAACCTGACGCATTCAAACAAGATATGTCTTGCGTCTTCGACTGTGCTGCTGCCGCAGGCCAAGCAAAAGGGTACCTGCTCATGCCCAAACCGGTGCAGATATGATCTGCAGCATCCGTGACCTGAAAGCAGTTGTGTGAGTTGGAAGGAAACTTGCCCATGTTTTCTCTCCGTCCACTCCGTTACGTTTGGGATGAGGAGATGCGTCCACCTTCCCTTGCTAGAGGCATCCCAGCGTCTTTGCCAAGTCACAAGACTCCGAATTCTCGCCTCAGAGCTGGCCTCTTTTTTGGGTGTGCCGCGGCTGACAGCTACGGCGATCGCCTTGGCTTCATCGGCAAGTAGGTCGATTGGGATCATACCCGCAATTACCAACGCAGCGTCCTCCGAAACGGTCCTGAAAACGCTGCACACTCGAAGTGCACATAGGCGATATGTGGCTTTAATGCCTCTGCTGTAAGACGGGACGTGAATAGCTTGACTTCATCACTGACTTTAGCACACTCGCTAGCAGCAGCCTGCGCTCCTGTTTCGGGCCTCTGGTATTTAACATGATTCGGGACAAGGCCTGCCCAGTACTCGCCGCCTTGGTATGTACGTGACTCAGATGTTCCCGAAAGCATAGACGAGTGTCTAACCATACGCCCAGGTAACGTATAGCCCGCTTTGAGACAATCTCTGATCCCTCTACTAGTATCCTCGCAACTTCCACTGTCTTCCTGCTACTAATAAGCACCGCCTCCGTTTTGTGCACTGCCAGTGAGAGACCGACTGAGTGAAGCCAGCTCGTAATTTTTTCAATCGCGCAGGATGTAAACGCTTCAGTCGTCGCCAGATCCTTGGCTACGATCACTAACGTCATCTGCGTATCCGATAGTTTCGCATCCTTGTGGTAGAGGGATCCTCAGAATGCCGTCGTACATTATGTTCCACAGTAGCGGGCCCAATACGGACCCTTGTGGAACCCCGGCAGAAATGTGGCGACTGTCGCAGCCCTCATCTGTGTTGAATCGCAGCACTCTCCCATCAAAATAACTCCGTATGATGGCTTGCAGGTAAACCGGCGCTTCCAGCCTACACACCGAGCCCAGGATGCAGCCCCAGTCCGCTGTGTTGAAGGCGTTCTTGACGTCTATTGTGACGACCAGGCAGTATTTTTTAGAGCCGCCCTTCCACCGGGAGCCCTCGATTGCATCTGCAGCAATATTGACTACTTTGCTGATTGCATCTATCGCCGACCTTGCCTTCCGAAAGCCGAATTGGTTTTCCGAGAGGCCATTGCTCCTGCTGATTAGATCGTTTAGCCTAGTGTTGATTATTCCTTCCAGGACTTTGCCGACTGTGTCTATTAGACAAATCGGCCTGTAGGAGGATGCTATGTCAGGTGGCTGCCCCGGCTTTGGCAGCAATACCAGTTTTTGAACTTTCCACTGCGATGGAAAAACTCCCTCCAGTAAGCGTTTATTAAAGGTTTCAACAAATGCTTCTGGGCGTAGCGTCATAGCCAGTTTGACTGCACGATTTGGGAATAAATCCGGGCCTGGGGCCTTGCCGGGCTTAAGCGATTTGGCTGCGACCAAAATTTCTTCTGTGGAGACTGCATCGATGGTAGAAAGCCTTGCAGGTGCGATGGGCATTGCGCTAAAAAGGGTCCAAGGGAAAAAATGATGGCATCATGGTCGCTGGCTGTGTAGTTGTCATCCAGCCGCCATGTAGCAAATCTCGCAAAGCTGTTGCTGACGAAGGTAAGGTCGATTATTGATCCTCTGCCTGCGCTGTTGAACGTGTTGCGAGAGCCGCAGTTTAGAAGTGCGACGTCTAATGAGGCTAGCGACTCTAGAACGGCGCGCCCGCGAGCATTTGTTATGCTGCTGCCCCATTCTTGGGCCCACGCATTGAAGTCTCCAGCTATTACGAACGGGCTGTGCGCTCTCGCGTCCGCCGCTAGTTCGTCCAGCGATTCGCAGAAGTCCAGATAGTCTAGACTAGGCGGGAAATAGCAGCTGTAGATCCACTTGCCGTTTATTAAGGCTCTGATAAAATGCCCGCCTGCTAGCCTCGAGCGCAGTTGTACACTGGGATTGCCACATGCCCAAAGCACGGCCTTGCCGGAATTACTGCATATCCAATTCTCAGCAGACATCCTACGAAAAGGCTCACTTATGCTTGCCACGTCAGACCTCGTTTCGCGCACCCGCTGCTTCAGCAGCTCGTGAGCCGCTTCGCAGTGATTCAAGTTTAATTGGATAAAATTAAACATGGCGTTTTCGTGGGGCCGGCTTCGCTTGCCCGCTTGCATTTGCGGATGGATGCCTAAGGCTGCCCGCTATATGTGCCCGCTCGGTGACACCTCGGGCTGCGCATAGGCAACAATTGACATTATTTGCGCAGTCTCTTATTTTGTGGTCCTTGCTGCCACATTTTAAACACCAATTCGTCCTGTCAATCGGGTCTTGACATCGAGCCGCTACGTGCCCAAATGCCAGGCATCAGTAGCATCTGGTTGCGTCCTGGTTGAGTCTAATTCTGCATACTGAGTAGCCGATCTTCAGCTGCCCCGCTTTCAAAATTGGTTCTGCCACGTTTGCCGGAAGGCATAGAATTGCCTTTTGGGATCCGCCATGGGAAGGACGCAAGCTTTTGATATCATCCTCTGTCACCTTTAGACTTAGCTGCATCAATACTGCATGGCATATTTCTGCTATGGTGGCCTCTTCATCCATTTCCAACACGTCCAATCTGACAAGATTTGCCAACGATTTCGCCTCGACTTGGCCTTCAAGTGCTGTGTCGATATCCTGCTGTATCTTGCTGACATTTTCAGCGCCACTTGGTTTAACTCTAGCAGGAGATCGCCTTTTGCGGTACGCCTCACCTTTTGTCGCCAACAGCCTGCAACTTTGCATCCTGGCTTCTGGTCACCAGCTTCAACATATCGCTGTATGACATGCCGCCCTTGCTTTGTACCAGAATAGCGGCAGGCCGCTTTTTCGGAGCTGCTCGCTTTGCCGGTTTCTGTGCCACTACTTGCCAGTCAGTACTGTGCCGCTGCTGATGCTGCTGCTGATGCACCACTTCCGCGCCCTCTGCTGGGCTTGCTACCTTTGGCTTTGTTGCTTTGCGAACCTCTGGCACATTTTCCGATACCTTTACTGTTGGTGCTGCTTCTACACCGTTGATGTGTGTTGCAACAAAGACGCTGATTGTTTCGTGCAACAACTTTAGCCTAAGGAACTGACGCCTTAGTTTGTCATTTATATGACGTTGCCGCTTTACCTCGCCCTTAGGGGCATCTTCCACTTGTTTCTCCTCATCGGAGTTTTTCTTTGCCTCGCTCAAAGGGCTGGTGGCTTCGATTATATGCTGCAGCAGGGATCCCATTTCCTCGATTTCATCATCAATCGTGGCGCCACGCTGTTGACTTGACTTGGCTCTTTTCGGAAAATTTCCGCCTGGGGAACCTGCCTCCTTTCTGACTCGCTTTGCTGGGGCATGCAAAATATTCGTATGGGCGCCTGCCGACAGAGTTGTCGTAGCCGCCGGTGACGCTGCTACTAAGCCGCTCTGCAGTGCCACAATCGATCCATTTGCTCTTGCGCTGCTATTGGCGACATCAGCTTCTGCTGTGACAGGTCGCACCATGGGAGAGTTGCTTTGGGGCAACAACTGCTCTGCTCTGTGGCGGCGGGGAGCGTAACATCGCTCCACACTGTGGCTGAGCAATCCCACCTGTATTGTCTTCAAGGTCGAAAGGATTGGCAAGGGGGGGTGTGGCAAGTACAGAATAATAGTTATTGAGTACTTGAGTAAACCGATACAACTACAAAGTTAATGAATATAATTTAATTTAATTTAATTTAATTTAAATTATTTCAAGTGGCTGGCGGCACAGCCGGGGATCGAACCTGGGCCCACGGCCAGGTGGCCGCTTGCTTACCGGCACCGCTAGCGATCAGTTGTTCGCAGCGAGGCCGAAAAGACTGCTATAAACTGCTGGAGCTTGGCTTAGGGGAAGAGGGGAGCTTAAAAGCTCGGGTTGTTGCGGTGCAAAAGCTCTGCTCGCTGATGATGGGTCTCCAAGAGCGGCTTGGCAGGGCCGGCAGTCAGCTGGCAACCACACCACTTTTAGTTTTATTTTCCCTTGTGTATGATTCCTGTTCCTGCTCCTCTTTGCTGCAAACACCTCACCACTATGCAGGCAACGGCGAAAGTCGGGAAAACGGAGGGGGCGTCCACCGTTCCCCTCTGGCCACCAACGACAGCGGGGATTTTTGAGACCGACCGAAAACAGCAAAAGATTCCAGATCACAGAGACCAGGAGGGATGGGTAACAGTAGCACCGTGAGTAGCGCTGCACGTTTAATGGAAATACCACTGAATAACTCTTTTGTAGGATAAAAGACGGGTTTAAACGCGACCAAAAACAGAGAGCGACGACCAGCGACGTGTATCCCTCTATTTCGCGTATCGTGTCGATTTTTGGTGAGTATGGTTGGCTTTTTGTTTTGTCAATAATTATAGTTGCATTAATTTTAGTTTTTTTTCCCATTTTCAGGTACGTCTGGAGTATGTATGGGGGTTGCTGCTGTAGGCGAATAATTTACAGGTGAGTATTTTGTAGATTTGGTAACATTTTTTGACAATTATTGTTTTCTTTCAGTAGCAGGCGCATTATTTGGGCCCAATGAGGTGGCTGTCAGGCGGGATCCAGCACCAGGAGAGGAGAGGCGCAGGAGAGGCTGCAATGGGTGCTGCTAGAGACTGCAGCTGACATTTAGATAAGTTTATGATTTTTTTAGAGCGATTCTTTGTTGATATTTTTTTATTTTCAGGTGTGGCTGCTGCTTGAGGACCAGGAGGACCAGATGCTGCTGCTGCTGGCGATTGGAGACGAATGGCAGGTAAGTTTGTGAGATTTTTTGGTGATTTTCCTAACGATTTTTGTTTTATTTCAGGTGCAGGAGCATGCAGAGGACGAGATGGGCCAGATGAGTGGCCAGATGCTGCACGAGGATTCGCAGACGATGTTGCTGGTGGCTGGCGTAGATTTTCAGGTGAGTATTTGTGTTTTTTCGGAGGTTTAGATAATGATTTTATTTTATTTTCAGATGGACAAGCTGCAGACGGACTAGCTTGGCGAGATGCTGGATGACGTTGATGAGACGATGCATTCGACGCTGGACAAGGAGCTGCTGCTTGCTGTTGTGTATTTGCAGGTGAGAATTTATAATTTTTAGTTGATATTATTTTAAGATTTGTTTTATTTTCAGGTACTGGTGCATCAGTCGAGCGGAAATCTGGACAGGACAATTGATGAGATGGTGCAGACGGTTGCTGGTGGACTTCAGGTGAGTTGTTGTTGGCGTTAGATTGGATATTCATTGTCTCATGCCCATTTTTTCTCTTCTTTTCATGATATATTTGCCTTTGTTGCCGCTCTGGGCGCTGATCGACTTGGAATTTTGCCAGTTCGGCCTTATAAAAGGCACAGCCCCTATAGGTGGCTCTATGGCCATCTCCGCAGTTGCCACACTTTGAAGATTGGCCATCAGGAGAGGGGCATTTGTCAGTTTTGTGCTGACCAGCACAGACGGAGCAGAGCGGAGGAAGGCAGCAGTATTTGGCCGTATGGCCAAAGAGAAGGCAATTTTTGCATTGAGGAATCCCGTTTCGGTCCCTTTGCCTCTCAACGCGGATCTCTTGGCATCCCAGGACTTTAATTTTAAGAATCTCATCATGTTTATTGTCATTTTGTTTGTTGATTTCAATTAAAAAGACATTCATTGGCCTCTTTGTTCTGAAATTTGTTAGTCTTTTTATGTATTTAGACTCAAATCCTAGCTTTTTCAGGTCTCGACGGATAGCTTCGCATTCAGTGGAGTGGTGCAGATTCAAGATTGCGAATCTGGCACCTCGTTCCCATCTGGGCTGGTGAGTGAAAAATGCATATTTGTTTGCCTCTAAGGTAAGTTTTATTTTGGCATAAGTGTCCATTGATTTGGCCGTGATTTGAGTCAGGCCGTTACTCAGCCGGGCCAAGTGATAGAGGGAGAGAGAATTTCCAATTTCTCTCATCAGCAGTGGGAAAAGAGCATTCTGGTTATGGGGCAGAGGCAGAAAGAAAGCCGGGGGTTTATCTGGGAGAGGGTTCTTTCTGCGTGCCACCATCGCCCAAGTACATCTCTTCTGTAGCTGAGAGCGCTCATCAGAAATGCGAGGCACAAAATTTGGCACTGGCTGGGCCAGGATAGCCAGATTTTGGGCTCTTTTGCTGGCGGTAAGTATTGGCGGGCAGTTGGTGTTGGTTGGCTTTGTTTGAGGCTTTTGGCATGAGAGGGGAGGGGCATTCTGAGGCATAGGCAGTGTTTAGGTCAGGCATCGAGTAGGAGGTATTGAGAGACAGGTCATTAGAGAGAACGAGCATGTTGTTGACTATTACGTGGGCAGGGGAGTCTGGCTCCATGTATAGTTGCCTTCTGGTTTTTAGATTTGTGTTTTTGTTGTTCTTGTTGGCACTAGCGTAGTTGTTGTTGTCCCAATTAGAAACTTTTCGGTCCATTGGGGACTCGAAATCATTTGTATGGGCAGTGGGCATTGGCATTTTGTTTGTGCATGTATGTGTGTGAGAGACAGTAGCTGTAGTTGTGTTGGGTGAGTGTACTTGCTTGTTGCTTTGCCACAATTTTGGCTTGTCATGACGAGTGGGCGCAGCCATGTTGTCTTCGCTCTCTCGTTTTTGCTCTCTCCTCTCCCTATGGGTCCGCCTGGCCTCAGTCTTTCGAAATTCGCTTATTCGTTGATTTCATTGCATTCATCGCTACATCATCTTGGACAGTCATCATTGGACTTTTTCATCTTTACATCATTATCTTGGACAGTCATCATTGGACTTCTTCATCATTACATAATCATCTTGGATAGTCGTCATCGGACTTCTTCGCCATTGGCCTTTGCGAGACATATCATCGTGGGACATTCACACTGGAGCCCTATCATAACCTAAGTCAACTTGAGTGTGTAAATTTGCATTATCAGTTTTCACTCAAGTTTTAACTCAATTGCCACTCATTAGCGATCGTAAAGCTTTCACATGCTAAGCTTTAACACGAGCTAAGTATTAAGCACATCGGAGTAAGTACTCAAACTTTCATATAGAGAAACGATCTACATATTTAAACTCACTTATTAAGCTCTTTGAGTGAAACTAATGCATTGGGTGTTTTCTTAAAACTTGAACTCGTTAAGCTCAGGTTTAATTCATTTCTAACCTGCTACATTTCTTTCGTTAAGGGCCAGAAATGACTCCACCAGTTGAAACGCAGCTCCTACCTCGTAGACAGCAACGGAATGAACTGCAATCGAATATTGAAAGTATAAAAGCTAGAATCGATCGTGAAAATGACCCTATTATCTTAGATTGTCAGTCTCAAATTGTTGAGTCATATTTTAAACAGGCATTACAAGTTCTAACCAATATTGAGAAGCTAGATCCAGCAGACGCGAATCAAGCAGAGATAGAAAATCTTTTTATCGAAACAAAGGCAATCATATTACGGCGCATCGGTGCAAGTAAAAAGAAAAAGTTTCAGTTTCTTAAATTCATCTGCTTATCATGGTGGACATCCATTCGGCCTTCATCCCTCAAATTACCTAATTTAGACGGCAAATATGGGGAATTCAAAAAATGTATTACTTCATTAACAAATATGGTACATGAGGACAACTCATTGTCCATCGTAGACAAATTTAACTATTTGATAACTTGCCTATCTGGCCAAGCTCTAAGCGTAGTCTCGCCATTTGAAGTATCAGACGAAAAATACGAAAGAAGCTAACTTCGGCTTTGCCGAAGTTTAAATACCCTTGTAGTTTTTTATTATATTTAATCCGATAACAAAAGTGAAATTTCATACATCAACAGCATTAGTTGTCGTATTATAAAAATACTCAAATATTTTTCAAACTACTGAATTCAAAACACATTTAATGATTATTAAACAATATAAATATTTATTTGAAATTATAAATTATTTAGACTTTTCCTCGGCCCACGTATATATATGTAATATATACATACATATGTATGTATTCATAAAATTCTTACAAGTGTGATCGTCACAGTGTAGCCGTGAATGTGTGTGTATCATGGCTTCATTTGATTTGATGATAGTAAGCAGCAAACAGCGTTTGAGCCGATTTATATTGACTGTACTTTCTGTTCTATTTATCCGATCAGAATCAAATTTTAGGATCTGAGATTTTATATCCAATACTATCATATTGGTAAATTTCATGGGGATACTCCAATTTTTGCAAAATTGTTTGTTCAAGAGCTATATGATATAGTATGTTTTTTCTAGAGCTATATGATATAGTATTCCGATCCCGATGATTTAAATACTTTATTTTACAAGGCTAATAAAAAGGCCCCAAAAAAAAATTTCATCCTGCTAGCTCTTAAGATGGCTGAGTAAAACGCATACGCACAGACGGACGGACAGACGGACATGGCTATATCGACTCAGCTTCTCATGCTGATCAAGAATACATATACTTTATAGGGTCGTAAACGTCTCCTTCTGTGCGATACAAAAGTCTGACCAATTTTATAATACCCTCAGCAAGGGTATAATTATCCCAAGGCTGTAGACCGCCTCAATGAGCGATATGACAAGAAAGTTCTTATTTTCGTAGAACATATTTCAAGTTTTTTTAAGATTGCTTGCATGAAAAAAGCAGACGTTGTTACCCTCCGTACAATTTTGTTGTCTCTTGGGTCTGAAGTTGATGTATTAAACGCCGTACTTATTCATATTGTTATGTCAAAAATTAATCTTGCATCCAAACAAACATATGTCGGGTTCAAGAATACGATAAATTGCCAGACTGGGCCGACTGTTATCAAGTACTCAGTCGACACTGTCAGTATTTCGAAGGGTATCTGCGAAAACGACAAGAGGAAAGACCCGTCAGTCAACTGAGCATAGGTTAGCATTCTGTCCAGATTGTTAAGACTGCGTCACTTTGTTTGAATTGCCTCAATAAGGGTCATCCAGCCTCAAAGCGTCCTTCCTTAAATAGATGTCGGCATTGTGGAGGTTTACATCACACAAACATGCATAAGGATTCGAACGTCCAAAAAATTATATACCAGATGGACCTTCTGATGTGATATGATGAATAGAAATTCATCATCGATCGCAACAAATTTTTCATAATACATATGACGAAAGTAAAACATTTGCAACATCGATTGACTCGCCAAGCTCGGCGGGGATTGGTTCCAACAGCAATAGTTCTCGGTTTCAACTCGCAAGAGCATTATTTGATTCGTGCTCTGAGCTTACCTTGATAACCGAAGAATTCCGTTTCAATACGACCATTATGAGATTTCTGCAATCGGTGAAATACGTACACACACACGTTACATTATTCCTCTCCATTGTCTCCTTAGCCCGCAGAGCTTATCAACTAAACTTCTTGACGCTTCGTCTAAATTATCATCAAATATATCATGAAATGATACACTCATGGTGGGTCCTACTATTCAAATAGATCTGATCCTAACATTACTCTCGTTTCGTTTCTACCGCCATGCCGTTACAGCTGACAATTATTTACAGTACAATTTACAGACAATTTCTCGTCGCACCTGAGGATAGAAGTTTTCAACAAATCTTGTGAAGAAAGTCACCGCAAGAACCTATTCAACTATTTCAATTGAATACTGCTACCTATGGGATATCGTGCGCTCCATTTCTCGCAAACAGGTCCTTAAAGTTCTTATCAGAAACGTATAAGGAGTTGTTTCCAATTTGATCTGCTGTATTTTCTGAGGATATGTACGTTGAGAGCTAATTCAATCAAAGAACTCAATGCTAAGACGAATGAAGTTACCAAATTGCTCTCTAATGCAGGCTTAGTATTGACAAAGTAGAATATTAGTGGCGCACCAACAGGTTATGAATATAATCTCAATATTGACAATAGTGATGTCACCAAGCTCTTTGCATGTCGTGACTGCCAACTGAAGATCTTATATTATTTCGATTTGATTTTCCATTAACTGCAATACCAACAAAGCGAAAAATAATATCTGTCATGGCGAAGCTCTATGATCTGATAGGATTATAAGCGCCAGTGGTCGTACGCTACAAAGTCCTGATCCAAGACTTGTGAATCAAGCGCTTGAACTGAGACGACCAGTTGCCAGAGATCTTACAGACGAAATGGCAACAACTTGAAGCTGATTTATCTAATATTGACATGATTCGCGTAAATCAATTTGTTAACACATCACCAAAAAATAAGTGTGAAATCCATGGATTTTCGGATGCCTCAAATCGAGTGTATGGAATGTAAGTATGGAAGTGTAAAGGTCTGTTAACAGCTGTACTCTCAGTCGTTCTACTAACTACATCGGGACAACATCGACTCACTCCCTGCTACAACTACGAGGGACTTCTACTACTACAACTACTGCTACAACTACTAGGGACTTCTACTACTACTACAACTGCTACTATTATTCTATATAACGATCGCTTCCCAGATTTGTACTGTACCATTCTCTTATTAATAAACAATATATACATAAGTTTGCACATACACAAAAAGAACATAGGACTGGAAAAGGTTCATCCAAAGAATAGTTAGAACTACATTGTTTTAAGGATAGAGGAATAAAATTTCTAGTAGGTCTACGGGGTACAGATAGGTTTAACTGGTTCAATGGCTCAGGAGAGTCTATTTCACCTATTAAAAGTTTATGAATAAACATAGCACCAAGCATTACTCTACGATTAATTAATGAAGGAAGATTGATTAAAAGAAGACATTGCGATCCCAATTTAGACCGCGAAGAGCAAATAGCAGAAATTGCTTTTGAACAGATTCAATTTTACTTTGGTGTGTCTCATATTGAGGTGACCATATGCAAGTTCCGTACTCTAAGATAGGACGGATTAATGAAGCATACAGAAGTTTGGTTGTGTACGGGTCGTCAAACTCTTTTGACCATCGTTTCACAAACCCAAGAACATTCATAGCTTTACTAACTGTAGCAGAAATATGAGGATAAAGGTTAATTTATGGTCCATAAGAATACCTAAGTCAATGACAATATCTAACCGCTCTAAGGCAGTGTCGTTAAGATAATAAGTTGCTAAGTAAAAGACAAAACTGTACATTTAGGACCCTTGAGGTTTAGTAGGTTGGTTTCACGCCAATTTAGAAGATCATTAAGATCCGATTAAAGTAGCCAAGAAGACGATATGTCTTTAAAACTGAGGTAAAGCCTAACATCATCCGCGTACATAAGCACCCGAGAGTGTGACATTACCAATGGAAGATCATTTATAAAAAAAGTAAATAGCAATGGACCCAAATGACTACCCTGTGGTACTCCAGAAGTCACTTGGATGGTCTTAGAAAATGAAGACTTAAAGAGGACCTTTTGTGTACGCTTAGAAAGATATTGAAGAATCCAATCTAGAAAAAGGCTGGGGATGCCAAGTGCATTTAACTTATATAAAAGCAGAGTGTGATTAACAGAGTCGAAGGCCTTGCTGAAGTCAGTATAAATGACATCAGGTTGCGCGGCAGTCTTGAACCCTCTGATTGAGTGAAATGTAAATTCTTATAGGTTAGTAGTTGTCGATCTATGTTTTTTAAGCCCATGTTGGGATGAAGAAATGATTGAGCTACAAAAATGCTGCAATTGAGATGTTATTCTTTTCTCAAATGCTTTGGGTATGGCAAACAATTTAGAAATACCCCTATAATTGGAAGCTTCGGACTTTTCACCTTTTTATAAAGAGCAATAATGTATGCTTCCTTCTAGATTGACGGGAAGGCGGAAAATGTGACGGACAGTGTAAACAACTTAAGTATTGGCTTACATAGGGCCTCTGCACAAAACCTTAATACGCAGCCTCGTATTCCATCAGGACCAGGTGCATATATTGGTTTGACGGAACGCTAAGAACGGAACTTTCTTCAAACACAGGGTCTAAAATGCAATTAGACGATTGCTAGTGATAAGGATAAGGAGGATTTGCTTGATAAATCGAAGAGGAATAAATTGTTTTGAAAAAATCAGCAAACATATCCGCAATTGCCTGATCATTGTCAGCTTTATTGTTTTCGAAAGACAAGTAAGACGGGTGCACTGATGTCTTACGTTTTCCATTGACGAATTTATAAAATTGCTTAGGATCGCGAGAAAACCTAAGTTTACATCTCTGAAGATACCATAAAATTTGATCGAGCAACTACGTATAGGGAAAAATCCGATGCTCTACCGGATTTTTTAAATCTTTTATAGCATCTCTATTTTACGTTCTTCAAGATACATAACTCACGTGAGAGCCAAGGAGGTTTATCTGACCATCCTTGAGTCACACGCAGGTCACAAACATCAAAGAACGACTTAAGAGTTTTATAGAAGACAGAAATGGCAGAGTCCATATCCGTGCAAGTATACAGATATGTCCAATCATTAGTTAACAAGAGTAAAGTTTGTCTTGAGAAAACATCGGCTTGGAGGCATCGAATTATTATATGGAGGCATAACCCCAAAAGGAAGGTTAATGGTTACATCCAAAGTTGGATGAAAGTTGTCTTCAGCGATAACTAAGGGATCAGTCCTGGAAATATCGCAGTTGGAAGAATCCAACACAAATACCAGATCTAGTGATCTGTTCCGACTATTCTGGACAGGATTTATTTGAGTTAAGGACAACTCAAACAGACCATCTAGAAAACAATGTGACGAGGAGGGCAACAGTAATAAAGAATCATATGAGAGGGTCCAGGCAATCTCAGGTAAATTAAAATCTCCCAGAACAACGAACAATTCTTTGTCAGATAGACATGAGGAAACAAGTTGAATAGCTTTCAAATGGTGAATGTATACTGCCAAGTCGGACTGTGGTGGAATATACGAACAAGTAATATAGGCAGAAAAAGAGTTAAGAGAAATTTTAACACAAACAAATTCAATCTCCTGATTGGAAGACTGTACAATTTCAGACGAGAACGCCGAATCAACAGCGATCAAAACACCACCACCATTACGGATAGTCCGATCATGTCAATATATTAAATATTTTGAGGGGAGAATTGAAGCATCGGCAATATCAGGCTTCAGCCACGTCTCAGTAAAGGCAAGAATATGAAAGTCAAAAGCTAAACTCTCTACATGGAGTCTAGAGAGTTTAGACTTTAGTTCCCGTACGTTCTGATAGGCCAGAGTTAGGGACGAAATTAGTTTTTTGACTCGCCAACAGGTGCAGACGAGCCGGAAGGAACGTTATTCACAGAGGCAGGTAGCAGGCTAATCGGAGGCCGATTCTTCTATTTTATTGTATACTCTTTTACAATGAGGTGTTCCGGCCAAAAATCTTCTGGGGAGACATTTATTTTAAAGGACGAAATGTCCCGAGTATATGAAAAACGTAACTTTTCCACAGCAATGTTTGGTGCTTGAACTTTGCCCTGGATGTAGGCTATGACTTCTTCAGAAGTAGCATTGTGATCAAGCCGCGAAATAAAAATTTGCTTTTTGGGTGGAACTACAACAAGGGAACTAGAAGTGCCAGGCACAGCAGTAGCAGCAACAGCAGATGCAGCAGCAGCTGAAGCAGCCAACACTTTACTAGCTCCTCTTGTAACTACTTTATTGGCAATATTCCTGGAAACGGATGTTTGCCCGGACGGTTCGGAAACTACAACCGATATCGTGTTAGTAGGTGGAATACTGTCTCCAGGGCAAATGGAAGAGACTCCACACCTTCCAAAGCCGGAGTCCTGAACGATATCAGCTGCTGTGCATTTGGTGACATAGGGTCATTGTCAGAAGCCGGAACTGGTAGAGAAAGATGTGCCGACGGACTGAGGGACGCGCCCTGAAACCTGGCCCTGTTTCGGGTCGGAGATTCAATCAAAAGTTTAGAACTTCTGAATTGAACCTCCATCGCCAAAAGCTCTTCTTGGAGCTTATGAACGCCAGCTGGCAGGGTTTTAAACGCATCCCCAGTCCGTTTCATAAAATTACGCATCTCGAGCTCCAAGCCACGACACGAATCACAGCCCCATTTAAGGCCGCCACCCTGTGCAATACTATCCCGCACCTTGACTGTATAACCAGCACATTTAAAGTGCATTATATTGTCGCACAGCCAACAGTAAAGAAAGACTTCACTGGTCTTGCTGGGATAGTTGCAATTATATTTGCAACAGACAGACATTATTAAATAATTGATTTATCACAAACAAACTATAAATCAATATGTAAATAAAAAGGGAAAAATGTTAAGTTAAGAGACGTGTATACAAACCAAAGCAAAAGCTAACTGTAATATGCAAATTAGAAAGAGAAAACAAGAAAAAAAAGAGAATTTTTTGTTTTGTATTACAACACACAACAACAAAAACTTGCCACAAGCGTGAAGTTACCGGCCGCGAGCGCGATCAAAAGAGAAAGCAGAAGAATAGAGAGCACCAACACCACACAAACAAAAACAAACTATGAACTGTAAATTGACAGCGCGGGTGGGAGCAAGAAAATAGAACGAAATCAAAAACTAAGCAGCGCATCAAGAAAATTAAATTTGCGTTTGTTAAAGTTTTGATATTGATATAAGTAAATGTTAATAAATTTAATCAAACTTCGCGATGAGTATAGCGTTTATTAAAAATTGGTAAAGGCAATGAATTTAAATTGAATATTATAAATTTACTTCACGAAAGAACGAAAGACAGTAATTAAGCGAGAGCGCAAAAAAAAACACGACCGACTTCGATGAGTGACAATATTTATGATCAAAAATTAAATCCATTCATATCAAATCAACAGATAGGTACTTAAAATATTCGAATTATCCGTTTTGGAGGCCGTCTTGCCATGGCTGACATACCATTGGAAGCTAGAATGCCGTTATTGCTCCAAAGAACTGAAATGAAGAGTCATTTCACTTATATATATTGAAGATCTTCACTTGCGAAACCTGCATGTGGGAGCTAAGGTTCTTATAGCCTTTCTGCGTCTAACAGTGTTCGTAATGATCTCGAATTGGTCCGAAAGGTCGTTAGAAGTTGCACACATTGCTATCATTACAAGCCACTATTAATGCGACATATGATGGGTAACCTCCCAGCTGACCATCTCCTGGCCGAACATCCGTTTCTGATCTGAGAAGTGGAACCATGTGAACCATTGAAATGCCGGCTTTGAATTCAACTTTATTTCACCACTCGCCCCATTTTGGAGGCTTATGGGAAGCCGCAGTAAAGTCAATGAAGACTCTGATCATAAAAAATTTGACCTCTTCTTATTTAACGTACGAAGAGCATCTATCGATTGCAATTAAAGTGAAGGCGATATTGATTTCGCGACCAACATTCATTCACAGCAATGATCCCAATGATGGGGAGGCCCTGACGCCAGCCTACTTATTAATCGGATGTTCATTGCGAGCAATCCCGACACTGGTAGTGAATGATTCAAAACTTTCTTATCTATCTCGTTGGCAAAAGGTGACCTATCTCAAGCAACGCTTCTGGGAACTCTGGAAGCGCGACTATGTACATCAATTGCAAGAACGCTCTAAGCGGTTGCATTCCGAAAACAACATAGGAAACAATCAATTATTTCTTATCCATTAAGACAATCATCCTCCGCAATGCTGGATCACTGGTCGAGTGGTCGACGCTATACTTGGGACAGATGAAAGGGTCAGAGTAGCCGATGTTCGCACCATTGCCTTTAAGAGATGACGCTTATGTAAATTGAAGGAATTATACTTCATCCTTCAATGGGGGAGTATGTTGGAGGAGACGTCATCGTTAAAATTAGATTTGTATATATTAAGATTTCTTATATTATTTGTTTATGATTATTGGAATTTCTACCATTGTATTTACATTAACATGTTCTAAAAGCTTCTGTTGCATGGCTCATGAAGAGCTTTTTACTCATGAAACCTTAATATTATAATGACTTCTTATTGGAAATCGAAGAGGTGAAGGCTTATTTTTCATTACTCCACGCCACATGCTATTGAGCATTGGAGTTTTGTGCAACTGGGCAGATCAAACAAACAGTTTCTAAACATTCTCACAATAAACTATTTAAATTGTTTAAGTGTACAACTCTTTCCATCCAAGGAAAGTAAAATAACACAAATAATAAGAAATTGCGAAGTTTGCCTTACACTCAAATATGATAGACAGCCGCAAAAACCACTCTTCGAAGTACGATAACCCCTTGCAAACCAATGGATATATTTCATTTAGAAATCTATACGTTAAACAAAAACTAACCTTACGCCAATAGGTAAGTTTTCAAAATCATTTCATATAACGTCCTTCCAACAGTCGTCCAGCATCTCTCCTGTAGAACGACTACATTCAATACTTACCGAAACCTATAGAATAATTGCGCAGCTTATGCACACAAGCAAGCGCACGTATACATCGACAGTTTTCGTTGGCTCTCTTTGTGCCTCACCCTGGTTTAGAGGTTACAGTGCTTGGATTACTTCATCTAGTTTTCGTTTATTGAGAACAATGATTATAATTTTTTATTGTGTCGAGGTAATGTGGATTTTCTTTCAGACTCGTTTTTAGTCTGTTTATATTCATAAAATTTAACTTCTCACCCTATACTTTTGATTGGAGTTCTCCAGAGCGACTTTAATCGTTGGTACTCCCTGTGATTTTGTCGATAGTCAGCGGGTTCCACAGATGATTAAGATTCTGTCCTAGCATAGGTTTATAATCCTGATTAGTTCTGATTAAATGGTGTTTCGTTTTATAAGACTGTTTCTTCGAAGATTGAGTTCCGTACGGCATTGTCGCTGTCGCGGCGTTGATAACCGAACAATGAGGTATTATCCAGATGGATAGCCAATATTTGCCTCGTTATCTCTTGGGTCTCAGTGCAAAAAGCTTTTATTGTTGTTGACCTGTTGGTGACGATGTGTTTCTTGATATTCTTTTTTATATCTTTGGTGAAGATATTCGTATTCCCTCTTTACTGTAATTCGGCGAAGCGGGGCTATTGGGCAAGGTTGCGGTTCCGGCTTAATTTTCTTCGTTATGTCATTTATTTTCGGCAGCCTCTATCGTGAGGGGGACCTTGGAATATCGACCAATATTTTTCTTTTCTGCAGCCTCTGCTATAAGGTTGCCTTGGTATCGTAACCAGCCATTTTATTTTGGGCAGCCCTTCTATGAGAGGGTCTTGGAATTTTGACCTTTATGTTCTTTCGGCAGCCTCTATCGACAGGGCCTTGAGATTTTCACCAATATTTTCAATTGTAAGAACATCGAATTTCCTTATTTGCCTCAACGAAATATCTGGCAAAAAATAGTTCTGGATATAGTTATCTGAAAGTTCATAGTTGTGTCTTCACTCTTACTGTGAGCAAAATAAAACAGCAATTTTGAAACGTCAGCGAATTATAGTGTGAACGACCAAAGCTCGACCAACTGTGCGATCTCAAGTTACGATGAACGGTGGTTAAACATTGTTTTGAAATGTTTATTCGCTTTGCGATAGGTCAGCTTATGTTTTCCCATAGCGGACTTTAATAAATTGTGGTATAGTTAGGGTACGTGATAGCCAAATGGGCGACGGTGTCAGGTACCCGTCCTATGGGCATCTCCTTTGTTCTGACGCGCAATCCCTCCAGGATATTTAAAGTGGTAGGATGACGATCCTTTCTTGAAGAAAGAATTGCCGGTCCCTCCTTGGGTGCCAGTTACGAGTTCTAAGTACGAGTCTGGTTCATGGATACGAATCTGGTCCCTGCTCGGGCGCCAGTTACGAGTCTTTAGTACGAGTCTGGTCCATGGATACGAATACCGTGTCTCCAAGTCGGGGTGTGGCATTACCATGATCCTTTGGATTCACATGGGAGGTGACACACAAGACTCTTTCTTTAACCACTAGTTCTAATCTTTTAATCCATCATTTTAATCCACACTGTCCACTTGTTCCATTAATGACTTCCTATACCTAGAGTAAGCACTTTAACTTCCTATCACATAGCATAAGCACTTTTATATTCCTTGTTACCAACCCGTTTCTAAACCAGAGGTACATTCAATTAATAAACGGTTTAAAGTTATAATTCGTTTATTAATTGAATGTACCTCTGGTTTCGAGGCCAGACTAAGACATCCAGAAATCGGAGCCTTAAATATACCTCTAGAGGGTGTTGAGCCAATGTTGAGGGTAGGTCGCTCTTCCGGTGAAGTTAGCGGAAACGGGTTGGTAACAAGGAATATAAAAGTGCTTATGCTATGTGATAGGAAGTTAAAGTGCTTACTCTAGGTATAGGAAGTCATTAATGGAACAAGTGGACAGTGTGGATTAAAATGGGTCACAATGTACTTAAGGTTATGTGATGTGTGTGTTGTCAACGTGACATTTAATGAGGGCGGGTATACAAACCGAAATTCATTCAGCAGCTTCTGCGTCTTGTCTTGCTGCATCATAGTTGATCGGCGAGCAGGGCACCGTTCTACTTGTTCTGTAGGAGTCGGTGTATCGGGGAGAAACGCGTGTGCTAACTTGTATGTTAATATGTAAATAAACATAAGTCAAGCAGAATGCCCAAGCAGTTAGCGCTTCAATAGAAACTAAGTTCCGACTAATCTTAATTAGTCTTAACTATGAGATAAATCAGTATACTTATTTAAAACAAACAAATTTTACCATATAAGCTAAATGGAACGGAAGCGATCGCTAATAATCGAAAACAAAAAAAAAACATACATAATTACAAGAACATACATACATACATTTATACAGGTTGACTTTGGTACAGCCTACAGAATCAATCGCTGATAACTGTAAGACAACCAAAACATTTCCTTCGAAGTTCACAATTCGACAATAATGTTCAAATGCTACAAAATTGGAAAGTACATATAAGTTACGATTTCCAATGGCCTTAAATGGTATTATCTTACCATGTCCTTTCTTGTAATAAGGATTAAGGCTTGGATACTTACGATTTTCGTTGAGAATAATGACACAAACACTCAATTAAACGTTATAAATTGATTTTATTCACTATTAAATATTAGTTCGATGTCACTTGTACAATGTCAAGATTAAAACTGCCCGCTCTATGGAGCGTGGTCCTTTAAATATACTCCGGGATGATTCGTGGGCGCTGGCAGAGGCGTCAAGTCGTCGGTCGCGGCCACGTGCTCGGCCCCAGATTGGGTCAGCTCTTCCGGTGAATTCTGCATAGCGGCAGTATTCAAAGAATGGCTTACAAATAATACAAAAGTGCTTATGCTAAAAATGGGAAGTGAAGTGTCTGGTGCGACCCGAGATGCTTCCTGTGTGGGTCACATGTTTGCCTGAGTCATATCAGGAAATGACAGATATAGGTTGCTTATTTGGCTAAGTGTTTTTGAGGAAGTGAGAAATGATGAGGGTTGCAATGTATTTAGATGGTATGAGTGTGTGTGTGGCCTGTTAGGGTACCTACACCGAGGGAGGGTACTTGACCCGATACTCGCCCAGGCGTTTCTGGTAAAATGCGTATTTCGGATCTCTTTGTAGCGTGTGTGGCCGAGGTGCGGGGCATGGTCCCGTTTGTAGGGTGAATGGTACCCCAGTGGCACTTGTTGTGTGAGAGGACGAGAACGAAGCCTCGTGTGAGGATGGGTGAGCTAACTCTTCCCCCCCCAAAAATCGACGTCCCGGAGATCCTTTATTCGTCTCGGTGAGGATCTTGGGTGGTGGTGGTGGTGGCTTTGTTTTTTTGAGCATCTTCCTCAGGACCCAAGCTATGGAAATTGTAAGCAGCACGAAAATTAATGTTGCACAACTGATCGTGATGGTGGTTCCTTTCGTTAAGATATCCAGTCGACGTAGGTTGTTTATGTGCAAGCTGTGAACGTATTCTACGTTCAACCTGTGTCCCTCGTTTACGACCTTTGCCAACGTGGAAGGTATCGCCACCATCCTTGTGATAGTTTGGCTTCTGAAAGTTTTGTTACCAATTGTCCGTTTCCTTGCATATGGTGATGTTGCCCATGGTTTGGCAGTCTCTTGTTATAATGAAGGTGTCTCGGGGACCTACCAGCATTTTTCCAGAGGAGATGTCGAGTTGTTGGTTGTTCGTTATGCCCTGAAGATCTGGACGGAGTATTCCTGCGGCAGCACCTGTGGCATTGCTATGGTGTATAGGAGCATTCACATAGATAGTGGGTTGTGCGAATTCGATGGCTTCGATGATGTTGTTATAAGGCAGACTTGGTGTCGTTCTGATGATGTCCTGTAGCTCGTCCATGTCCAATAGGTTTGAGTTGACAACTCCGACTTTAGCAAGTTGGCATGCTCGTATGATCTCGTCCAGCTTATGTTCCAGCAATAGGGCCTTATTTAGTAGGACAGTTAGTTCCGAGTCACTGTCTTTGCTGATTGACTTCAGAGCTCCTGCTAATTCGTTGATTTTGTTAAATGCTTCTTGTATGCTGGACAGGAATTGATTATTAATGGTAAATTGCTGATTATTTTCTCTAATGAGGGAGTTCTGGGATAATATCTTAGGAGAATTTGTTGTTTGTTTTCCAGGTGGTTTCTATGAGCTCTTTTGTGCTCTTTTTGGATTATATCCTGGATTTGGTCTTCTGCGGTGATTTCTTCAACAATTTCCTGTGCCAAGCGAATTTTATAATTGTTGAAATATTCCCAGATGACAGCTTGTATGTCGGGGACGGCGATTTCCGGAATCTTGATTCCATTTAAGAGTGTCTTGGAAAATGCACCTTCAAGAGTAGTTCTGGACAAGGCGATGTCCCCATTCAAGTCTATGTGGATCACATGTCGCTGGAATCCAGGGTATGGTTCGGTAGAACTATCAATGCCTGCTCCTATGATGACAATAATCTGGTTCCGGAAAGAGTTAAGTGGGGTGTCGACTCGATGTAATGGAAGTCGAATTCTTTGGCCAGTAGATTGTACCAGCCTGAGGGGTTAGGTGTGAGGTAATGCGTGACAACGCATCGGCCACTGCATTTGCTTTACCTGGTTTATAAAACAATTTGCAGTTGTATTCCTCAATCCGAGCTTTCCATCTTTTTAGTTTGGCGTTTGAGTTGCGGTTCCCCAAGGCAAAGGTCAATGGTTGGTGATCGGTCTAGATCCTGATTTCCTCGGCTCCGTATAAATTCGAGGGTAAAGTCTCCAGGCCCCATAAGATGGCCAGCATTTTATTTTCGTTGGTGGCGTAGTTTTCCTCCGTGCGTGATAATCCACGCGAGATGAAGGAGATTGGCCGATCTTTTTCCTCCTGTATCTGGGAGAGGATACCTCCAAGTGCCCCGTTGGATGCGTCGGTAGTGAGGTTAATCGGCTTGTTGAAGTCCGGGAAAGCTAGGACTTCAGATGAAACTAACAGTGTTTTGAGATCCTCAAATGCGAGTAGCGAGTTGCTATCCCCCAAGGTGATTTGTACTTTCCTTGACTGATTTGCCCTAACTTGACCCAATTCTTCCCTTGTGAGATTGATAAAAGGTTTTGCTACCTTGGCGTAGTTGCGGATGAATTTCCTGTAGTAGGATGTCATTCACAAGTCAAATCCAGAGTGGTGAAGAACTTAGCGTTTCCCAGACTGGCCAATGTTGAATTAATATCAGGGATAGGCTACCGATCGGCGATCGTGACCGTGTTCAATTTCTTAAAATCGATCACCTGTCTGTATTGTTTTTCACCATTTGGCTTTGGCTTCTTTGGTACCACCCACACAGGTGAATTCTATGGACTCTTCGAAGGTCTGATGATGTTACTCTCCAGCAATTCGTTGATTTGTCTTTGACTTCTCCCATCATTGGCGCTGGGAAAGGATAGGTGTGCGTGTAGACAGGTTTCCTGGTCAATAGTGCGTATCTCTGCTTTTACTTCTGTTGTCACTGCCTCTGACTCAACCAATGGCCCGAAGATGTGATTGAAAGAGTTGATTATCTCCTCCAGCTGGGGCGAGTACAATTACAGGGGGTCGCCATGTTGAGCCCATCATCATAAGGGGGAGCTTCACTCCGTGTCCCATAGTCAGGTGGTTCGTGGCGCGGTCTTATACGGCCTGAACCTCACGCAAAGTGTCATCCCCAATGATTCCATCAAAATCAATTAGATTGGGTAGGACATAAAAGGCGACGATTGTCTCATTTCCAAATGGTTTGCAGAATTTACCCTTCACGTAGTATCTTATCTTTGTACTTCCCCCGACGGAAGCGGTGTATACGGGCCGAGGCAGTGGCTGGCCGTGCGGGACGTGTCGCTCCTGGATGTAATTGGCGGCAGCCCCAGTGTCGATGAGGAAGGTGAGACATTCCCCATCTATGGTGGTGTTCTTTAGGTACGGTACTCCGGTTCGGCTGAGCTCATAAAATTTTCCTTATTTTTTGGGCTTTGTTGGTTTTTTGATTGTTTTACTTCGTCCCTGGGGTCCTCTGTGGTGGTGTCCACGATCTCCCGACTTCTCTTGGGCGGACCGATTCTCGTTATGGTATTGGCCGTTGCTCCGGCTATTATTGCGGTCCCAATTGTTTTTCTTATAGTTGTTTTTCCCTTTGTAATTGTTGTTCTTGTAATCCTTACCGGACTTGTAGTTCCCTCTGAAAGGGTTGCCATTACTCCGGTAATTCTTTTCGGAGAGAAGGGCTAGTCGTTCTTAGTTACCTTGGTTGTAGCTTGACGTGGGACTCTCCAATGCAATGCGTGCAATGTCGTCGTGACGAAGTCGATAAGGTATTTCCGCCATTCCCGGTTCAACAAACTCGCTCGAGCTGTTTACTTCTTGTTGTTTGATAGTTGATTCCTTAGCATCCGGCGAGACGGAACCTTCGTTTATTTTTTCCACGTACAGTCTGTGTAACGCCCGAAATTTCATGTAGTATGAATCAACTGTGTCACGATCCTGCTGTAGATTCCGCATGGCAGTCAGAATGGCCTCTGGCGAGCGCTTGTCATGGCTACCCATGACGTGATATCTCCTTCTTCTTCATAGTATATGTCGGCGGCCTCGCCAATTAGTTTCTGGCGCACGAGTCTTACCATCATTTTGTACTCGAGTTGGTTTCCAGCCGTTGCGATTTCTGCTAATGCTTCTTCTACTGAGCTAAGCCACCTGCTGAGTCCCGCATGAGCTCCAGCATAGGGGGCCAATGCATTGCTCAAGTTCTCGATGTAAGCATTTTCGCCTTAGTGGAGTCCCCCGACCTGACCAGATGCCCCGGCTCGAGCCCCTGATTCGTCATGCGTCACGGGAGTGGACCCCTGGGGTGTATTTGTAACGGTGTCGCAGTCCAATGCGACGTAGGCTGCGTCCCTTACGGCTGTTAATTGTTCGATTTGGGCATGCCTCTCAGCCAACGCACTCATAGTATCCTGTAATCTATCGATCTGAGCCTCCTTTTCGGGCAAGATAATTTTTGGAACACCAAATGTTTAATAAATTAAATCACAAGCATTTTATAAACGTTGTTCGTTTTTTATTGGTGATCTCTTGTGTAGTTGAGGCAGTGCCTATAGTTTCCGCAGCTCCTTACTCAGAGGGAGGGCTTGGGTTTTCAACCATTCTTGTTTTTCCCGCTGCTCCCCCTCGACGGGGAGGGCTTGGGCTTTCAACCCGATTATTCTTTCCGCAGCTCCCTGTCGAGAGGGAGGGCTTGGAATTTCAACCAGATTATTCTTTTCGCAGCTCCCTGTCAAGAGGGTTGGACTTTCAACCAGATTATCATTACCTCTGTTTTAGCAACTCTTTGTTTGTAAGAGGGGCAAGGGTTTTCGACCAAATGGTAATCGGGAAAACTTTTTCAGCAACTCCTTATCAAGAAGAAGGGCTTGGTTTTTCGACTAGATATTTAGCATTTTCTTTCCAGCGGATCAGATTTCGACATGTCAAAAAAATTTTTTTAGAGACCCGAAGGGGGCAGGGAAGGTCTGGCGGCCCCGACCCCTGAATTTTTGCAGACCCCGTTCGTGGGGGTCGTCGAACTTGCCCTCGAAGCGGCTGAGTTCATTCTTAGTTTTTGCAAACCCTTACGGTTTGCTTAAATGCTTAATGAGTTAGCGCCAGAAAATGCAAGGGGCGCAAAAATTTTGTTTTTGAAGCTTCTGCTTGCTCACGAGTGCGGTGGTTCAAGAACCCGTTGGGAGTCGTTAAATGAGGAGTCAGCAGTTTACGCAAGCCAATGCATGTGTCAGTTTCGGATATCACTGCGATTGAATGCAATGTTTCGCAGTGGCCTTGAAAAATTTACTTTTGGGATAGGTCATGTTTTAAACCTGGGTGATAATTGAATTTTATTTTTTATTTTGGTAACAACACAAATATTTTCTCCCTCTTTTCTTTTTCGCTTGCATCAACTGCAGAAACTCGTCTGTTTTTTTTTGTCAAGACCCGTAATGTTTCCAGATTTCTTTTGACAGGTAATTTGCATTTTGAATGCCTCTAGAAAAATTACGGGTCCCTGCTCGGGCGCCAGTTATGAGTTCCCATGGCCTTAAATGGTATTATCTTACCATGTCCTTCGTTGTAATAAGGATTAAGGCTTGGATACTCAGGATTTTCGCTGAGAACAATGACTCAAACACTCAATTAAACGTTATAAATTGATTTTATTCACTATTAAATATTAGTTCGATGTCACTTGTACAATGTCAAGATTAAAACTGCCCCCTCTATGGAGCGTGGTCCTTTAAATATACTCCGGGATGCTACGTGGTCGCTGGCAGAGGCGTCAAGTCGTCGGTCACGGCTACGTGCTCGTCCCCAGATTGGGTCAGCTCTTCCGGTGAATTCTGCATAGCGGCAGTATTCAAAGAATGGCTTACAAATAATACAAAAGTGCTTATGCTAAAAATGGGAAGTGAAGTGTCTGGTGTGACCCGAGATGGCTCGTGTGTGGGTCACATGTTTGCCTGAGTCATATCGGGAAATGAGAAATGATGAGAGTTGCAATGTACTTAGATGGTATGAGTGTGTGTGTGGCCTGTTAGGGTACCTACACCGAGGGAGGGTACTTGACCCGATACTCGCCCAGGCGTTTCTGGTAAAATGCGTAATTCGGATCTCTTTGTAGCGTGGGTGGCCGAGGTGCGGGGCATGGTCCCGTTTGCAGGGTGAATGGTACTCCAGTGGCACTTGTTGTGTGAGAGGAGAAGAACGAAGCCTCGTGTGACGATGGGTGTGCTAACTTATATACGACGAATTCCAACGCTACCTTTTTTTTATACCGACGTCGCATTCACAAAGTGTGTGTGAATGTGTTCTTGTTGTTGTTTGGTTGGACGACAACCCCGAAAAGTGCGGCGCCTCCGATATGCTAACACAAGCTACAGCCTTTTATTGTACGTTAATTTCACAAAAAGATCATCTCCAGGCGAATCCCAAGACGAATAAGTGAAAATCCCGTTTGCCCACCCAATGGAAACGCAATGGATTCTGGCAATGCTTTCATCAAAGAGCTACCTACTTTTGACGAAACACTTAATCAAGGAAGAAGTGATCACATTGATTCAAAGAACCGACCAGACACCATACGGTTCTCTTCTCTAAGCCATACGGTTCATTCTCCATCAGGAATAAAATCGTTAGAAAAGCTAACGAAGCACTAAAACTGTCTGACGCTGGACTCACCGGGATCAAAGATCAAAGCTAATCTGATTCAATATTATGGTAACAAAAAAAGTGAAGCAGTACTTATTCACGATTTGCAAAATACTCCTGATAGCTTATCTTTAGGTTAACTTTTATATGGTATTTGATAAATAAGACCTCAACTAACGGACATTTTACAAAACGCTAATCAATGTCTCAACTGAAAAAACTAAGTTGAAAGACGAAATCAGCTTGAACACTTTTTTAATTTATTTGTAAGCACCTCTTAAAACATTCGTAAAATCAAGACATCCTCAAAATATTAAAAAAGAAAAGACGTAGAAAAGACTTTCTATTCGCAAAAACCAAATACTAGGCGGAATTTCAGAGCACAGATAATACCATATTCACACCCCCAAAATATAAATAACCAACCAAATAATAACCCATTTTTTAACAAAAGAATCAATTCATAGAAAAATCATACAACCATTACTCTGCCTAACAATAGGAATCACAATGAAAATTTAACTGGAAACCCTTTTAACTCAACAACCACCCCCAGGAACCAATTACATAATATTCATGAGCGGCAATATTCAACTGAACTTTGTAATATTTGTAATTATTTCGAAGCTGCCTCCGAGAATCAACAGGTTACTTAATAAAAAAAAATGCGTCAACACTTCCCTTCATATGGAATAATTCCTTTACAACCCAACCCATAAAATTTTTGATGGATACAGGTTCCACAAATCCATCACTGCAATCACTTACAGAGCTTAAAGAACAACTAAAGAAAGACCTTTTTCTTTTCGATTTTCATCCATATTTTAAACGTCTGATTAGGATAGATGTCCTTAGACAATAAAAAGCCAAAAATCACCTTAACCGTTTTTTTCTTGAAACTCCAAAATCATGCTTAAAAATATGCATACATATCAGAAAGACTGAACAATTCGTCTAATGGCTATAGCAATATAATAATTTTAACTAAGTCCCTCGAAGATCAGCAACTATGTGTAGAAAAGCCTTTAATAAACATCCCCTACGATCAAAATCACTTCGTTGAAATACGCAATATAACTTCAGACAATCAGAATCCTTAACAGGTCCACAAACTTATCACGACATTAAAGACAGAACACCTTAACTCCGAAAAAAAAATTGCATTAATGCAACTTTATAGTAAATATACAGACCTTTTCTATGACGATAGTCAAAAATTAACATTTACCAGTGATATGAAGCATTCTATTCGCACAACTGACGACACTCCAGTCTTTGTCAAATCCTACCGATACACTTTCGCCTTAAAGAAAGAACTAAAAGACCAAATAGAGGCAATGCTGAAACAAAATTTAATTCAAACCAGCTATTCACCTTGGAGTGCCATGGACTTTTGCAGTCAATACGACATCCAGTGTCATAACACGTCTATCCAACAGTCGTCCAGCATCTCTTCTGTAGAACGACTACATTCAACACTTACCGAAACATATAGAATAATTACGAAAATAAAAAAAAAAATACAAACAGATAAGCAATCATGAAGAAACTCTCTCTGAAACACTTCTTACATATAATAACGCTTTACATTCAACTACAAAACATACACCTTTTGAACTTTTTACTGGACGTACACATATGTATATTTGAACAAATAATTATGTACGATACTAATCATGAATATTTATAAATAAACTTCATGAAACTAAAAACCCCGCAGCACCCTTATCCACCAACGATAGCATAATTAGAAGGGAAAATCGAAGAAATAAGTTAACACCAAGATTCTCTAAACACAAAGTTCTACAAGATAAAGGTAATACACTTAGAACTACACGCTCATAAAAAATACATAAATCTAAAATAAGACGAACAGCATAATAATAATTATTATAATTTATGTTTTGATCTAAGTTACTCATAGTACTATAACTTATTTTAAGCAATATATAATAGTTATCCTTTAGTGTTGTGTTGGTCCCACTAAGAACCGCTGAGTCAGCGGAATTCACATAACGAAACCCAGCTGCAATCACCAAGACAACCCGGTCATATTCATACGTATGTTCTTGGGTATTGGGGCTGGTGACTCCTCTCTACCAACCAAACGCTCTTACGATTTATACTATGGGTTCCGACTCATCAACACACAAACACAAATCCATGTACTTGTAAACATATGTATAGGCGTCTATTCTTCTATATAAACAAACTAACACATATGTAAATATAAATGGAAGACTATGAAAGAATAAAAGAAATCAGTTCTGTTTTGTCATTCGTATTGATCAGACGTTTCATCTTTAGTGGTAAATCATACACCCACAACCACATCAGTCAGATCCCGACGGTAACTGGTGCAGCTAAGTATATACTCCTTTCACAACTTTAGTAAGCCCAACACATCACCATAAACTATAGTCCTAAATACAGGAGTCATACCACACTACTCCTCCATCCTCTCCGCAGAAACGATAGCCATCCTTGAAGCAATAAAGGAAACAAGAAGTCAGAAAGTTAACTTCATTGTATGCTCCATATAACTCCTCTGGATCCCTAACCGACCAAACCGCAAATCCACCATACATACCTCCTCCACTACACTACCAATTTCAACAGTAGCGATATATACAAATACCTTAAAAACAACCTATTCCATAAGCTTAAGAGCAACATAATTCGCTGCAACACATGGTACCAAAAATAAAACAGCAATCTAACACACAGAGGACACTATTTAAAAAACATTAAGCAAACAGACAACACGAATAGACCAAATTAAATATTCTACGACATCGATTATGTCACACAAGATTCACTCAACAACACTACATTAACCCGAACGATATAACACCCTGCCCAAACTGAAACTCAACATCTGAGCTAAAAATATAACACGTACTAAAAAACTGCCCTGCAACTTCCCACATTAGTGAAAAAGTCTTTCAAAAATTATGCCCAATAGCAACCCTTGCAAACCCAACTCAAACAAACCTGTCCACGATAAGCAACTACCTCAAAAAAACCCATTACTACCACATTCTATAGGTTTAAATTTAATGATGATTTTTTTTAATTCACAAGAGATACCGATACACACACGCAAATGCTTCGGTTTTAAAAAATGACAAAATCGAAAAGTATAAAATTCAAGAGCAAGAACGGGTGTTCGGGTGAAAAACTCGTTCGCAATTAATATGGCGATGCCCATCAGAAAAATCAAGTCACGCCCCCGAAAGTGACCGTAGCCGCCGAGGATCAAAAAACCCTCCTCACTGCTCTTCGCAGCTCACTGCTGTTCACCCGGTTGCGTAAACATACCGCCCCCCTTGCAAAATGTTGCAATTGTCACCCTGGACATATGTAGGATGCAGGACGGCAGCGTCCTGGAGCGCCTAGATCCCAAAGGAGCCGGAGACGACCCATCCGAACACTGCGCTCTGGTCTGCGGGAGTACCGCTATGACCGGGCACACAGCGTGGTTGGATGACCTCAGGATAGAGGTCTGCCCCGAGCACCACAGACACCGACGCCGGCCGATAGAAATTGGTGTCGGCCAGGATCAGGGTGGCGAATTTTTCACGGAATTTTTCACGCTTCGCGGATGTGAGTACGGATGAGCGGGTCCTCGTCGACCCGGAATATAACATTCCGCCGGAACGTACGGTCGGACCTCGACTCGATAGCGGCCATGCATGCTTGGTCGACCCCGACCTTGGTCACGGCCAGCCCCAGGGACCGGGCAAACGAAAAATTCATGCGGCTCTCAGCCGCACACGCATTGAGGTGGACGCGGGTCTCGAAGGATTTCGAGCCGTTCCCCAACCGGAGGACTGCTGTTGGCATGACAGTCGACGTCCTGTCTTGGAGCAGGGAGGACAAGGAGATCTCTGGTGCGACTTCTGGAGAAGCGGAGCGGTCGGAAAATGATCGGGAACGGGGTTGTGGCGTTGTGACGCCGGGCTAGGGAGTGTCGTCTGGGCGGTTGGTCGGCCATATGGAGCAGGGTTTGGTGACTTTGCCCGCATCGTCGGCAACCATGGCGACTCCGGCACGCATCGGATGAGTGCTCGTGTGCCAAGCAATTGGGGCAGTACTTATTTATAAGCACCGCCCGAAGCCGCTTTTCCTCTCGGAGGTTCAGGAAGCGCTGACACTGCCGGAGTGCGTGAACCCCCGAAAGACCCGGCATCGATACGCGTTCGTCCCGTGTGGAGCAGATCGCTTGCTGCGGTGGTGCGGAAGACGCGTGGGGGCCATGTCGTTATGGAGGCGATCTGAAGAACTGCAACGACAAAAATTACGGAGGGGAAAGTGGATTAGTCGATGCACGGGAACGAACATCATGCACGGAGACGAGGACATTCGGACAGAACATAGAGGAATTGGGAGTCACTATGGGGTTTTAGGCTCAGGACTCCTGTTGTCTTGCAACAGCATGAGCTTCGCTACGGATCTTCGGGTAGACCCACTCGCTGTTGTGACATCAGCCACTCGGACGAGACCGCCAGCCCCGGGCAGAGTGCGCTCAATTCGCCCTAAGCGCCACTCGTTGGAGGGGAGGTTATCTTCGGACACGATCACGAGGTCGCCGGTCTGTAGACTGCGAGCCGGTGATTTCCACTTATTCCGTTTGTAGAGCTCCTTAAGGTATTCACTCTTCCAACGGCGGCAGAAAGCCTGCTGGATTGCCTTCAGTCGCTGCCATCGGTTGATTAGCGAAAAAGGCTCGACTAGAATCTCCGGATAAGAGCGGTCCTTCAATCATGAGTAGGGTGGTCGCTGTGGTGTGGCACTGGACTCGTTGCTACAGCTCCACGGCTTGCCAGATCAGAGGAGTTGTCCTCGGAACGCACATATGACCAGCTTTGGCCACTGGGAGGTTGCAGGTGGGATTGGGAGTTCAGGATCGATCGACGCCAGAGATCGGCTAGCAAAACCGCTCCGCACAACTCCAGCCGAGGCAGCGAGACTGTTTTGACCGGAGCTACCCGGGTCTTAGCCCTTAATAAATGGACACTTACTTTATCGCGATACCGAGCCCGCACATATAGGGCTGCTCCGTACGCTTTTTGTGACGCGTCACAGAAGCCATGAAGCTCCCACGAGAGCGTATCGCTGGTGTTTAGCCAACGGGGAATGCGGAGTGGACTGAGGCCTGGGTAATCCTGCAGGAATTTGTGCCATTGCTACAGCAGGAGAGTCGGCAGAGCCTCATCCCAGCCCAGTTCGGTTAACCAGATTTGCTACATGAATATGTTTGCTCGGATAACAAATGGGGCTAGCCAGCCAGCGGGGTCGAAGAGTTTAGCGATATGGGACAGAACCTGCCTCTTGGAGATCGACTCCTTCACTGTTGGGTCCGCTACGGTGAAGAAGAAGACGTCCTCGGCGGCTTGCCAGCGGATTCCCAAGGTTTTCGCAGTGCTCGCGTCTTTCAGCTCGAGAAAGTCCACTCGCAGCAGGTGCTCTCTTGGGATAGCTTTAAGTACTTTCTTTCTATTAGAACTCCACTTCCGAAGCGGGAGGCCCGCAGATTGAAGTACAGCTTGAAGCTCTCGTATGGCGAGACGGGCGTCGTCTTCAGTATGAGGACGGGGGGACCTCAATCTTGTTCAGCCTGTCACACGGAGGAGACAGCATCAGCAGACACAAAGGCCGACAAAGGCGCATCCTCCATCACTCTGGTCCATGCCAGTAACTGCGGCGTCTACTGGATAAAAGGGGGGCAGAACCATGTTGAAGACACGCTCGGATGGAAAGGTTGAATCGGCCGAGTCAATCAACGCACGAATATGGTGCTCCACACTGCGACAGAGTGACAATCGCAGTGCCTTAGAGCCCTTTGCCTGGGGTAGATGCAAAATAACTTTGAGCATTTGTGAGCTGGTTGCTCGTGGACGGACGCTCTGTGGCGCTGAATGGTGGGACTTGCGCAGCGGACGGCGAGGACACGGACACATTACTAGGATGCAACAGAGTATGATGACGTTCCTTGCAGGTATGGCAATTATGCGCACTGGAGCAGCCCTTCACTTGATGACCGCTGAGCTTTCCCGGGCAACGCTTGGACCTTCATCGTCGCAGAGGATTTGCGTGGCCAATGGGGATGGCTTGGACACTTGGGGCCGACTTATGTTCTTCGGTGGCATCCAGGACACGATACCGATCGGTGAGAAATTGGTTCAAATCGTACCAAGTGGAGACGACAGTCTTATCAAGTGGAGACGACAGTCTTATTTGGCACTGATTGTTCCCACAGGAGGATTGTGGCCTTCGGCAATTTGCTAGTGCATATGGCGATAAGTAAGACATACCAATTCTCCAAGAGCGATAAGACACCCTTGAAACGCAGTCTGCAGCTCTCGCAAGGCTTTGCCCGACTCTTGTGCCACAGCGGGAATCTGAAGGAGTTGTCAGGCTTGAGTCATGACAAGCAGACGGCTATTTTCGTACCGTGCGGTGAGGTTCTCCCACGGAAGCCTAGAAACCCTCATTCGTCAGAGGGGACTTCGCCACGACGGTTCTTCGCCCCCGACGGAGCTGTTGGCTGACGCATAAGACTCGCCATCTGTGCCGAGAGCTGTTCGATGCGTTCTCCGAACAACGTCCCGCATCGCACATACGCCACGGATTCGTGCTTCGCCTTGACGTGGCTTATGTTTGCTAGGCTGTCCTCGCCTGTTTGGGCCGTCAAGACCTTGTGACACCGGGAGTATTCCATCTCGACAGTTGACCAAAGGGATTTGAGCTGCTCTAAGTGCATTTTAATGGAAAATAAGGGCCATTCAGAAGTTAGAGCTTCACTATCACGAGCTTCGAACAGAGTCAATGCGTCGCACGCCAGAACGAAATCGGAGAGGGACGAAAGACTGTTAGACTTCGGCGCAGTCTTGGACGGCTCCGTGAACATACTCAGGGGACGACCTTACCGATGAAGTTCGAGTTTGCGCGCCCTTTGGTTTTGGAAAAACAACAAAAAAAAAAGAAGTGCACTGTATGAAGAGGCAAGAATTTTCTCACTGTGCACCGCAGGATTGCGGGAGAATTCTCTCGCGCGTGTCTGGGAAATCTAGCCTTTAATGGAGATATATGCGGAACTATATACGAACGCACGAATGCGGATCGAAAATTACACGTAGTCAAGGCGGAGTGATTACAACACAAGTTTAGATGGATTTGTAAGTAACGATGGGAGTACATACAAAACAAAACACCGATGAAATATATAAATAAAGATATGTATATAGGGCAAAGAATATAAATTTTTATATAAATCTGGATGGAAATGGATATATATATATATATGAGCACAATAAAGGCTGGAAAAAATTGTATATGTATGCATTTATGAATATGGGCGGATATAAAAAAAAAAATCACAACATATTGTCACTTATCGAAGTCGGTCGTGTTTTTTTTGCGCTCTCGCTTAATTACTGTCTTTCGTTCTTTTGTGAAGTTAATCTATAATATTCAATTTAAATTCATTGTTTTATCAATTTTTAATAATTCACTGTGCTCATCGCGAAGTTTGTGTTAAATTTATTAACATTTATATTTATTAATATCAAAACTTTAACAAACGCAAATATAATTTTGTTGTTGCGCTGCTTAGTTTTTGATTTCGTTCTATTTTCTTGCTCCCACCCGCGCTGTCAATTTACAGTTCATAGTTTGTTTTTGTTTGTGTGGTGTTGGTGCTCTCTATTCTTCTGCTTTCTCTTTTGATCGCGCTCGCGGCCGGTAACTTCACGCTTGTGGCAAGTTTTTGTTGTTGTGTGTTGTAATACAAAAAAAAAAATTCTCTTTTTTTTCTTGTTTTCTCTTTCTAATTTGCATATTACAGTTAGCTTTTGCTTTGGTTTGTATATACGTCTCTTAACTTAACATTTTTCCCTTTTTATTTACATATTGATTTATAGTTTGTTTGTGATAAATCAATTATTTAATAATGTCTGTCTGTTGCAAATATAATTGCAACTATCCCAGCAAGACCAGTGAAGTCTTTCTTTGCTGTTGGCTGTGCGACAATATAATGCACTTTAAATGTGCTGGTTATACAGTCAAGGTGCGGGATAGTATTGCACAGGGTGGCGGCCTTAAATGGGGCTGTGATTCGTGTCGTGGCTTGGAGCTCGAGATGCGTAATTTTATGAAACGGACTGGGGATGCGTTTAAAACCCTGCCAGCTGGCGTTCATAAGCTCCAAGAAGAGCTTTTGGCGATGGAGGTTCAATTCAGAAGTTCTAAACTTTTGATTGAATCTCCGACCCGAAACAGGGGCCAGGTTTCAGGGCGCGTCCCTCAGTCCGTCGGCACATCTTTCTCTACCAGTTCCGGCTTCTGACAATGACCCTATGTCACCAAATGCACAGCAGCTGATATCGTTCAGGACTCCGGCTTTGGAAGGTGTGGAGTCTCTTCCATTTGCCCTGGAGACAGTATTCCACCTACTAACACGATATCGGTTGTAGTTTCCGAACCGTCCGGGCAAACATCCGTTTCCAGGAATATTGCCAATAAAGTAGTTACAAGAGGAGCTAGTAAAGTGTTGGCTGCTTCAGCTGCTGCTGCATCTGCTGTTGCTGCTACTGCTGTGCCTGGCACTTCTAGTTCCCTTGTTGTAGTTCCACCCAAAAAGCAAATTTTTATTTCGCGGCTTGATCACAATGCTACTTCTGAAGAAGTCATAGCCTACATCCAGGGCAAAGTTCAAGCACCAAACATTGCTGTGGAAAAGTTACGTTTTTCATATACTCGGGACATTTCGTCCTTTAAAATAAATGTCTCCCCAGAAGATTTTTGGCCGGAACACCTCATTGTAAAAGAGTATACAATATAATAGAAGAATCGGCCTCCGATTAGCCTGCTACCTGCCTCTGTGAATAACGTTCCTTCCGGCTCGTCTGCACCTGTTGGCGAGTCAAAAAACTAATTTCGTCCCTAACTCTGGCCTATCAGAACGTACGGGAACTAAAGGCTAAACTCTCTAGACTCTATGTGGGGAGTTTAGCTTTTGACTTTCATATTCTTGCCTTTACTGAGACGTGGCTGAAGCCTGATATTGCCGATGCTTCAATTCTCCCCTCAAAATATTTAATATATTGACATGATCGGTCTATCCGTAATAGTGGTGGTGTTTTGATCGCTGTTGATTCGGCGTTCTCGTCTGAAATTGTACAGTCTTCCAATCAGGAGATTGAATTTGTTTGTGTTAAAATTTCTCTTAACTCTTTTTCTGCCTTGTTCGTATATTCCACCACAGTCCGACTTGGCAGTATACATTCACCATTTGAAAGCTATTCAACTTGTTTCCTCATATCTCTCTGACAAAGAATTGTTCGTCGTTCTGGGAGATTTTAATTTACCTGAGATTGCCTGGACCCTCTCATATGATTCTTTATTACTGTTGCCCTCCTCGTCACATTTTTTCATAGATGGTCTGTTTAAGTTATCATTAACTCAAATAAATCCTGTCCAGAATAGTCGGAACAGATCACTAGATCTGGTATTTGTGTTGGATTCTTCCAACTGCAATATTTCCAGGACTGATCCCTTAGTTATCGATGAAGAGAACTTTCATCCAACTTTGGATGTAACCATTAACCTTCATTTTGGGGTTATGCCTCGATATAATAATTCGATGCCTCCAACCCGATGTTTTCTCAAGACAAACTTTACTCTTGTTAACTAATGATTGGACATATCTGTATACTTGCACGGATATGGACTCTGCCATTTCTGTCTTCTATAAAACTCTTAAGTCGTTCTTTGATGTTTGTGTCCTGCGTGCGACTCAAGGATGGTCTGATAAACCTCCTTGGCTCTCACGTGAGTTATGTAACTTGAAGAACGTAAAATAGAGATGCTATAAAAGATTTAAAAAATCCGGTAGAGCATCGGATTTTTCCCTATACGTAGTTGCTCGATCAAATTTTATGGTATCTTCAGAGATGTAAACTTAGGTTTTCTCGCGATCCTAAGCAATTTTATAAATTCGTCAATGGAAAACGTAAGACATCAGTGCACCCGTCTTACTTGTCTTTCGAAAACAATAAAGCTGACAATGATCAGGCAATTGCGGATATGTTTGCTGATTTTTTCAAAACAATTTATTCCTCTTCGATTTATCAAGCAAATCCTCCTTATCCTTATCACTAGCAATCGTCTAATTGCATTTTAGACCCTGTGTTTTTTTTTTTTTTTTTTTTAGCGGACGTTGACGATACTGTGCGCAGTACGTTCAAGTGACCCTACGACACCAGGACAAAGCCTGTTACGCGCGAGCCCAAGCAGATGACTGCCCACCTCCCACCCGACCGACCGAGGGGTGCAGCCGTATAACGCACGGCACGAATCGCGTGGACAAATACACAATAGAATAATAATAGAATAGAATAATACTATAGCTATCTATTAACTAAATGGGATAGGATAGAAGTTTTAATCATGTTAATAGAAAACTCTGAACCGATTACAGGGAATAGAAGGTTGTAATCAGAGCAGAGGACCCTAAAAGGTTCATGCAGGGCATAGTTAGAAGAACAACGACTTTATAAGTAATAGAATGAACAATGACTGATGGAAGATCGTTAATGAACAGTGTGAAAAGCAGAGGGCCAAGATGACTACCTTGAGGTACACCAGAAGTCACAGGAATGGAATCTGAAAAAGAAGACTTAAAAAGTACTTTCTGTTTTCTATTTGTTAAATATTCTCGAACCCAAGAAAGGAAAAGGGGTGGAAACCCAATGTCGCTCAGCTTAGAAAGTAATAGGGTATGATTAACGGAATCAAAGGCTTTGCTGAAGTCAGTGTATATGACATCAGTTTGTTTACCATTTTTGAACCCCTTGATAATTATTGATGTAAATTCTAAAAGGTTAGTGGTTGTAGATCTACGTTTCACAAACCCATGTTGGGATGGCGAAATAATAGAGGTGCAAAAATGTTGCAATGGAGAAGTTATGATTTTCTCAAAAGCTTTCGGAATAGCGGACAATTTTGAGATACCCCTATAGTTAGAGGCTTCGGACTTTTTGCCATTTTTATGCAGAGGAATGATATACGACTCCTTCCAAATAGATGGAAAAGAGAAAGATTCGACAGACAGTAGAAACAATTTTAAAATGGGTTTACATAATGCGTTTGCACAGAACCTGAGTACACATCCAGGCAGACCATCTGGCCCCGGAGAATAAACAGGTTTAACTAATTTAAGTTCGCTAAGAATAGAACTTTCATCAAACACTAGATTGAAAATGCAATTAGCCTTTTCTAAATGATAAGGATATGGACTTGCTCGGTATTCCGTTGAGGAATAAGTTGTTTTGAAAAAACTCGCAAACATATCGGCAATTGCCTGATCAGTGCTCGCTTTTTTATTTTGAAAAGACAAAAAAGATGGGTGCACAGAGGTCTTACGTTTAGAATTAACAAAATTATAAAATTGTTTAGGGTCAGAAGAAAACTGAAGCTTACACCGCTGAAGATAGTTCTTATAGCATTGTGTATTAAGCATCATGAATTTTGAACGAGCGACTGTATACAGAGCATAATCTGATGACCGACGTGTTTTTTGAAACTTCTTATAATATCGTGTCTTCACATTTTTCAAATTGGATAACTCACGAGAGAACCAGGGAGGTTTGTTTAGCCGCTCCTGCCTACCAAGAGGCACACAAATATCAAAGAGTGAATTCAGAGTATCATAAAAGAAGCGAATAGCTGAGTTCATATCTCTACAATTGTACAGATAAGACCAATCGGTAGTAGTAATGTTTTCATTAAGGCTATCAAAGTCAGTTTTACGAAAGCACCTAGTTAGAGGTAACTGATTTGAACCAAGTAATGGTGAAAGCAAGGGCAGATCAATTTTTAAATTTAATGTAGGATGAAATTTGTCTTCTGGAAAAACAAAAGGTTCGATCCTAGAAACCTCACAATAAGAAGAATACAATACAAAAATAAGATCTAACGATTTTCCATTAGAATTTAAGACAGGATTGACTTGGGATAAAGATAAGCCTAGAAGGCCATCAATAAAGTCATGTGACAAAGAGGGCAGCAACATGGTAGATTCATCTGTTAGTGACCATGCTAAAGCCGATAAATTAAAATCACCTACAACTATGAGCATGTCTTGACTGGAAACTAAAGAGGAGACAAACTGAATTGCCTCTAAATGATTTAAATATACCACCATGTCTGACAATGGTGGAATATAGGAACAAGTAATGAAAGCATTAAAAGATTTAAAATTTACTTTAACACCGACAAACTCAATCTCATGGGTACTAGAAAATTGAATCATTTGAGATGATAAAGCAGCATCAACAGCTATCAGAACGCCACCACCTATGCGAGAAACCCGGTCACGTCTGAATATGGAAAAGTTTGTGGAAAACACCGATGCATCAGCAATATCAGGTTTTAGCCACGTCTCTGTAAAAGCTAGAATGTTATGCTCAAAAGAAAGACTATCTACATAGAGATTAGGAAGTTTGGATTTCAGTCCTCTAACGTTCTGGGAACCCAGGTGAAGGGACGAAGCTAGTTTTTTGACACACCAGCAGATGCTGATGTGGCAGGAATAGTATTAGTTGTTGTTGTTGGCAAGCGAATCGGTTGCCGATTTTTCTTTTTTACAGTATATTCCTTAACTATTATATGTTTCGGCCAAAAATCTTCTCGACATATAGTGTCTTGGCAGAAACACTAATTTTAAAGGACGAAATGTCCCGAGAATAAGAAAATTTAAACTTCTCCACCGCAATATTCGAGACGTTAACTTTCTTCCGAATATAGGCTATTACATCATCAGATGTGACAACAGGGTCTAGCCTAGAAACAAATATATGTTTCTTTGGTGGTATGCCAACGAGAGGCCGCGGTCCCGAAGCGTCAGCCGTAGCAGTAACGTTGGAAGAGTCACCCACTGCAGCAGTCAACTTGTTTACGGGGCCCTCGATACTTTTAGAACTATCGGCAATTTCCATTGGAATGGGTAATTGCCCGGACACATCGGACACTACAATAGGCATCGATTTTAAGAGATCATTCCCAGGTGATACCGGTAATTCCTTACTAATAGCATTCACAACCGGGCTCTTAAACGATATCAACTGCTGTACATTAGGAGTGGACGGTGCATGAGACCGGTCGGGGACGATAAGAGACGCTGGCGGATCTACAGATACTGAAACACCCCAAGGACTGGTCCTTTTACGTTTCGGAGACTCATTCATAAGCGATAAACTCCTGAACTGAGTCTCCACCGCAGTAAACTCCGCTCCGTTTATTAAAACCTGCCCTTAAAGTGTCAAAACTATCTCTAGTCCGCCTCATGAAAGAGCGCATCTCATTCTCGACCTCCCGGCAAGCATCACATCCATATTTTAAGCCACCGCCTTTAGCAATAGACTCCTTGATTCTGCCTGTGTAACCTGCACACTTAACGTGAACCGCATTGTCACACAGCCAACAAAGAATATAATCATGGGAGTCAACCGCATTAGTGGCAACTATGCAATTATTTTTTGAGCAGACAACCATTTTATCAAAAATTAAATAATTTAATTAAAAAAGGAAATACAAAAAAAAATAAAAATTCTAAAGGGTAAAAATCTGTGTATAAGAATATACTGACCGGTTCTGACACAAGGGTTAATGTGCAGAGTAAGCCTTCACAACTAAAGTAAAGAAATTACAAAAATACACAAAAACAAAAACACGTATCACAGAGTCGCGGGTAGGCAAAAGACGAGAGCGCAAATCAAACTAGAATAGGAAAGAGCGGGAGAGCGCGTCAAATTGAACACATGCAACAACAATTTGTACGCAAGAGCGCGATAGTTAGTTACAACGGTAAAGACACAAAAGCAAAAGAGGTTGGCAAAACAACAACACCGCTAATGGAAGTATTGTTGTAAGTTAAATTTATGTACATATATTGAAACAAAAAGCACAAAAGCGGCAGAAAGAAATCACGGAATGAAAATGCAAATTCGAATGTTAAAATTAAACCGATATTGAGTTTCAAAGTTAAAGAAAAGTTATTAATCACGTAAAACAAATAAAATTTGATAAGCGCAAAAAAACACGTCCGTCGTCTGCAGCGAGTGAAAGTGTAAAACCCTGTGTTTGAAGAAAGTTCCGTTCTTAGCGTTCCGTCAAACCAATATATGCACCTGGTCCTGATGGAATACGAGGCTGCGTATTAAGGTTTTGTGCAGAGGCCCTATGTAAGCCAATACTTAAGTTGTTTACACTGTCCGTCACATTTTCCGCCTTCCCGTCAATCTAGAAGGAATCATACATTATTGCTCTTTATAAAAAGGTGAAAAGTCCGAAGCTTCCAATTATAGGGGTATTTCTAAATTGTTTGCCATACCCAAAGCATTTGAGAAAAGAATAACATCTCAATTGCAGCATTTTTGTAGCTCAATCATTTCTTCATCCCAACATGGGCTTAAAAAACATAGATCGACAACTACTAACCTATAAGAAATTACTTTTCACTCAATCAGTAAAAAGTTCAAAAGGTGTATTGTTTTGTAGATGAATGAAATTTTTTAATTGCGCAATTATTCTATAGGTTTCGGTAAGTGTTGAATGTAGTCGTTCTACAGGAGAGATGCTGGACGACTGTTGGAAGGACGTTATACGAAATGATACCTATTGGCGTAAGGTTAGTTTTTGTTTAACGTATAGATTTCTAAATGAAATATATCCATTGGTTTGCAAGGGGTTATCGTACTTCGAAGAGTGGTTTTTGCGGCTGTCGATTATATTTGAGTGTAAGGCAAACTTCGCAATTTCTTATTATTTGTGTTATTTTACTTTCCTTGGATGGAAAGAGTTGTACACTTAAACAATTTAAATAGTTTATTGTGAGAAAAATGTTTAGAAACTTTTTGTTTGATCTGCCCAGTTGCACAAAACTCCAATGCTCAATAGCATGTGGCGTGGAGTAATGAAAAATAAGCCTTCACCTCTTCGATTTCCAATAAGAAGTCATTATAATATTAAGGTTTCATGAGTAAAAAGCTCTTCATGAGCCATGCAACAGAAGCTTTTAGAACATGTTAATGTAAATACAGTGGTAGAAATTCCAATAATCATAAACAAATAATATAAGAAATCTTAATATATACAAATCTAATTTTAACGATGACGTCTCCTCCAACATACTCCCCCATTGAAGGATGAAGTATAATTCCATCAATTTACATAAGCGTCATCTCTTAAAGGCAATGGTGCGAACATCGGCTACTCTGACCCTTTCATCTGTCCCAAGTATAGCGTCGACCACTCGACCAGTGATCCAGCATTGCGGAGGATAATTGCGAAGAAATAATTGATTATTTCCTATGTTGTTTTCGGAATGCAACCACTTAGAGCGTTCTTGCAATTGATGTACATAGTCGCGCTTCCAGAGTTCCCAGAAGCGTTGCTTGAGATAGGTCACCTTTTGCCAACGAGATAGATAAGAAAGTTTTGAATCATTCACTACCAGTGTCGGGATTGCTCGCAATGAACATCCGATTAATAAGTAGGCTGGCGTCAGGGCCTCCCCATCATTGAGATCATTGCTGTGAATGGATGTTGGTCGATAGATGCTCTTCGTACGTTAAATAAGAAGAGGTCAAATTTTTTATGATCAGAGTCTTCGTTGACTTTACTGCGGCTTCCCATAAGCCTCCAAAATGGGGCGAGTGGTGAAATAAATTTGAATTCAAAGCCGGCATTTCAATGGTTCACATGGTTCCACTTCTCAGATCAGAAACGGATGTTCGGCCAGGAGATGGTCAGCTGGGAGGTTACCCATCATTTGTCGCATTAATAGTGGCTTGTAATGATAGCAATGTGTGCAACTTCTAACGACCTTTCGGACCAATTCGAGATCATTACGAACACTGTTAGACGCAGAAAGGCTATAAGAACCTTAGCTCCCACATGCAGGTTTCGCAAGTGAAGATCTTCAATATATATAAGTGAAATGACTCTTCATTTCAGTTCTTTGGAGCAATAACGGCATTCTAGCTTCCAATGGTATGTCAGCCATGGCAAGACGGCCTCCAAAACGGATAATTCGAATATTTTAAGTACCTATCTGTTGATTTGATATGAATGGATTTAATTTTTGATCATAAATATTGTCACTCATCGAAGTCGGTCGTGTTTTTTTTTGCGCTCTCGCTTAATTACTGTCTTTCGTTCTTTCGTGAAGTAAATTTATAATATTCAATTTAAATTCATTGCCTTTACCAATTTTTAATAAACGCTATACTCATTGCGAAGTTTGATTAAATTTATTAACATTTACTTATATCAATATCAAAACTTTAACAAACGCAAATTTAATTTTTTTGATGCACTGCTTAGTTTTTGATTTCGTTCTATTTTCTTGCTCCCACCCGCGCTGTCAATTTACAGTTCATAGTTTGTTTTTGTTTGTGTGGTGTTGGTGCTCTCTATTCTTCTGCTTTCTCTTTTGATCGCGCTCGCGGCCGTTAACTTCGCGCTTGTGGCAAGTTTTTGTTGTTGTGTGTTGTAATACAAAACAAAATATTCTCTTTTTTTCTTGTTTTCTCTTTCTAATTTGCATATTACAGTTAGCTTTTGCTTTGGTTTGTATACACGTCTCTTAACTTAACATTTTTCCCTTTTTATTTACATATTGATTTATAGTTTGTTTGTGATAAATCAATTATTTAATAATGTCTGTCTGTTGCAAATATAATTGCAATTATCCCAGCAAGACCAGTGAAGTATTTCTTTACTGTTGGCTGTGCGACAATATAATGCACTTTAAATGTGCTGGTTATATAGTCAACGTGCGGGATAGTACTGCACAGGGTGGCGGCCTTAAATGGGGCTGTGATTCGTGTCGTGGCTTGTAGCTCGAGATGCGTGATTTTATGAAACGGACTGGGGATGCGTTTAAAACCCTGCCAGCTGGCGTTCATAAGCTCCAAGAAGAGCTTTTGGCGATGGAGGTTCAATTCAGAAGTTCTAAACTTTTGATTGAATCTCCGACCCGAAAGAGGGCCAGGTTTCAGAGCGCGTCCCTCAGTCCGTCGGCACATCGTTCTCTACCAGTTCCGGCTTCTGACAATGACCCTATGTCACCAAATGCACAGCAGCTGATATCGTTCAGGACTCCGGCTTTGGAAGGTGTGGAGTCTCTTCCATTTGCCCTGGAGGCAGTATTCCACCTACTAACATGATATCGGTTGTAGTTTCCAAACCGTCCGGGCAAACATCCGTTTCCAGGAATATTGCCAATAAAGTAGTTACAAGAGGAGCTAGTAAAGTGTTGGCTGCTTCAGCTGCTGCTGCATCTGCTGTTGCTGCTACTGCTGTGCCTGGCACTTCTAGTTCCCTTGTTGTAGTTCCACCCAAAAAGCAAATTTTTATTTCGCGGCTTGATCACAATGCTACTTCTGAAGAAGTCATAGCCTACATCCAGGGCAAAGTTCAAGCACCAAACATTGCTGGACATTTCGTCCTTTAAAATAAATGTCTCCCCAGAAGATTTTTGGCCGGAACACCTCATTGTAAAAGAGTATACAATAAAATAGAAGAATCGGCCTCCGATTAGCCTGCTACCTGCCTCTGTGAATAACGTTCCTTCCGGCTCGTCTGCACCTGTTGGCGAGTCAAAAAACTAATTTCGTCCCTAACTCTGGCCTATCAGAACGTACGGGAACTAAAGTCTAAACTCTCTAGACTCCATGTAGAGAGTTTAGCTTTTGACTTTCATATTCTTGCCTTTACTGAGACGTGGCTGAAGCCTGATATTGCCGATGCTTCAATTCTCCCCTCAAAATATTTAATATATTGACATGATCGGACTATCCGTAATGGTGGTGGTGTTTTGATCGCTGTTGATTCGGCGTTCTCGTCTGAAATTGTACAGTCTTCCAATCAGGAGATTGAATTTGTTTGTGTTAAAATTTCTCTTAACTCTTTTTCTGCCTATATTACTTGTTCGTATATTCCACCACAGTCCGACTTGGCAGTATACATTCACCATTTGAAAGCTATTCAACTTGTTTCCTCATGTCTATCTGACAAAGAATTGTTCGTTGTTCTGGGAGATTTTAATTTACCTGAGATTGCCTGGACCCTCTCATATGATTCTTTATTACTGTTGCCCTCCTCGTCACATTGTTTTCTAGATGGTCTGTTTGAGTTGTCCTTAACTCAAATAAATCCTGTCCAGAATAGTCGGAACAGATCACTAGATCTGGTATTTGTGTTGGATTCTTCCAACTGCGATATTTCCAGGACTGATCCCTTAGTTATCGCTGAAGACAACTTTCATCCAACTTTGGATGTAACCATTAACCTTCCTTTTGGGGTTATGTCTCGATATAATAATTCGATGCCTCCAACCCGATGTTTTCTCAAGACAAACTTTACTCTTGTTAACTAATGATTGGACATATCTGTATACTTGCACGGATATGGACTCTGCCATTTCTGTCTTCTATAAAACTCTTAAGTCGTTCTTTGATGTTTGTGTCCTGCGTGTGACTCAAGGATGGTCTGATAAACCTCCTTGGCTCTCACGTGAGTTATATAACTTGAAGAACGTAAAATAGAGATGCTATAAAAGATTTAAAAAATCCGGTAAAGCATCGGATTTTTCCCTATACGTAGTTGCTCGATCAAATTTTATGGTATCTTCAGAGATGTAAACTTAGGTTTTCTCGCGATCCTAAGCAATTTTATAAATTCGTCAATGGAAAACGTAAGACATCAGTGCACCCGTCTTACTTGTCTTTCGAAAACAATAAAGCTGACAATGATCAGGCAATTGCGGATATGTTTGCTGATTTTTTCAAAACAATTTATTCCTCTTCGATTTATCAAGCAAATCCTCCTTATCCTTATCACTAGCAATCGTCTAATTGCATTTTAGACCCTGTTGTTTTTTTTTTTTTTTTTTTTAGCGGACGTTGACGATACTGTGCGCAGTACGTTCAAGTGACCCTACGACACCAGGACAAAGCCTGTTACGCGCGAGCCCAAGCAGATGACTGCCCACCTCCCACCCGACCGACCGAGGGGTGCAGCCGTATAACGCACGGCACGAATCGCGTGGACAAATACACAATAGAATAATAATAGAATAGAATAATACTATAGCTATCTATTAACTAAATGGGATAGGATAGAAGTTTTAATCATGTTAATAGAAAACTCTGAACCGATTACAGGGAATAGAAGGTTGTAATCAGAGCAGAGGACCCTAAAAGGTTCATGCAGGGCATAGTTAGAAGAACAACGACTTTATAAGTAATAGAATGAACAATGACTGATGGAAGATCGTTAATGAACAGTGTGAAAAGCAGAGGGCCAAGATGACTACCTTGAGGTACACCAGAAGTCACAGGAATGGAATCTGAAAAAGAAGACTTAAAAAGTACTTTCTGTTTTCTATTTGTTAAATATTCTCGAACCCAAGAAAGGAAAAGGGGTGGAAACCCAATGTCGCTCAGCTTAGAAAGTAATAGGGTATGATTAACGGAATCAAAGGCTTTGCTGAAGTCAGTGTATATGACATCAGTTTGTTTACCATTTTTGAACCCCTTGATAATTATTGATGTAAATTCTAAAAGGTTAGTGGTTGTAGATCTACGTTTCACAAACCCATGTTGGGATGGCGAAATAATAGAGGTGCAAAAATGTTGCAATGGAGAAGTTATGATTTTCTCAAAAGCTTTCGGAATAGCGGACAATTTTGAGATACCCCTATAGTTAGAGGCTTCGGACTTTTTGCCACTTTTATGCAGAGGAATGATATACGACTCCTTCCAAATAGATGGAAAAGAGAAAGATTCGACAGACAGTAGAAACAATTTTAAAATGGGTTTACATAATGCGTTTGCACAGAACCTGAGTACACATCCAGGCAGACCATCTGGCCCCGGAGAATAAACAGGTTTAACTAATTTAAGTTCGCTAAGAATAGAACTTTCATCAAACACTAGATTGAAAATGCAATTAGCCTTTTCTAAATGATAAGGATATGGACTTGCTCGGTATTCCGTTGAGGAATAAGTTGTTTTGAAAAAACTCGCAAACATATCGGCAATTGCCTGATCAGTGCTCGCTTTTTTATTTTGAAAAGACAAAAAAGATGGGTGCACAGAGGTCTTACGTTTAGAATTAACAAAATTATAAAATTGTTTAGGGTCAGAAGAAAACTGAAGCTTACACCGCTGAAGATAGTTCTTATAGCATTGTGTATTAAGCATCATGAATTTTGAACGAGCGACTGTATACAGAGCATAATCTGATGACCGACGTGTTTTTTGAAACTTCTTATAATATCGTGTCTTCACATTTTTCAAATTGGATAACTCACGAGAGAACCAGGGAGGTTTGTTTAGCCGCTCCTGCCTACCAAGAGGCACACAATTATCAAAGAGTGAATTCAGAGTATCATAAAAGAAGCGAATAGCTGAGTTCATATCTCTACAATTGTACAGATAAGACCAATCGGTAGTAGTAATGTTTTCATTAAGGCTATCAAAGTCAGTTTTACGAAAGCACCTAGTTAGAGGTAACTGATTTGAACCAAGTAATGGTGAAAGCAAGGGCAGATCAATTTTTAAATTTAATGTAGGATGAAATTTGTCTTCTGGAAAAACAAAAGGTTCGATCCTAGAAACCTCACAATAAGAAGAATACAATACAAAAATAAGATCTAACGATTTTCCATTAGAATTTAAGACAGGATTGACTTGGGATAAAGATAAGCCTAGAAGGCCATCAATAAAGTCATGTGACAAAGAGGGCAGCAACATGGTAGATTCATCTGTTAGTGACCATGCTAAAGCCGGTAAATTAAAATCACCTACAACTATGAGCATGTCTTGACTGGAAACTAAAGAGGAGACAAACTGAATTGCCTCTAAATGATTTAAATATACCACCATGTCTGACAATGGTGGAATATAGGAACAAGTAATGAAAGCATTAAAAGATTTAAAATTTACTTTAACACCGACAAACTCAATCTCCTGGGTACTAGAAAATTGAATCATTTCAGATGATAAAGCAGCATCAACAGCTATCAGAACGCCACCACCTATGCGAGAAACCCGGTCACGTCTGAATATGGAAAAGTTTGTGGAAAACACCGATGCATCAGCAATATCAGGTTTTAGCCACGTCTCTGTAAAAGCTAGAATGTTATGCTCAAAAGAAAGACTATCTACATAGAGATTAGGAAGTTTGGATTTCAGTCCTCTAACGTTCTGGGAACCCAGGTGAAGGGACGAAGCTAGTTTTTTGACACACCAGCAGATGCTGATGTGGCAGGAATAGTATTAGTTGTTGTTGTTGGCAAGCGAATCGGTTGCCGATTTTTCTTTTTTACAGTATATTTCTTAACTATTATATGTTTCGGCCAAAAATCTTCTCGACATATAGTGTCTTGGCAGAAACACTAATTTTAAAGGACGAAATGTCCCGAGAATAAGAAAATTTAAACTTCTCCACCGCAATATTCGAGACGTTAACTTTCTTCCGAATATAGGCTATTACATCATCAGATGTGACAACAGGGTCTAGCCTAGAAACAAATATATGTTTCTTTGGTGGTATGCCAACGAGAGGCCGCGGTCCCGAAGCGTCAGCCGTAGCAGTAACGTTGGAAGAGTCACCCACTGCAGCAGTCAACTTGTTTACGGGGCCCTCGATACTTTTAGAACTATCGGCAATTTCCATTGGAATGGGTAATTGCCCGGACACATCGGACACTACAATAGGCATCGATTTTAAGAGATCATTCCCAGGTGATACCGGTAATTCCTTACTAATAGCATTCACAACCGGGCTCTTAAACGATATCAACTGCTGTACATTAGGAGTGGACGGTGCATGAGACCGGTCGGGGACGATAAGAGACGCTGGCGGATCTACAGATACTGAAACACCCCAAGGACTGGTCCTTTTACGTTTCGGAGACTCATTCATAAGCGATAAACTCCTGAACTGAGTCTCCACCGCAGTAAACTCCGCTCCGTTTATTAAAACCTGCCCTTAAAGTGTCAAAACTATCTCTAGTCCGCCTCATGAAAGAGCGCATCTCATTCTCGACCTCCCGGCAAGCATCACATCCATATTTTAAGCCACCGCCTTTAGCAATAGACTCCTTGATTCTGCCTGTGTAACCTGCACACTTAACGTGAACCGCATTGTCACACAGCCAACAAAGAATATAATCATGGGAGTCAACCGCATTAGTGGCAACTATGCAATTATTTTTTGAGCAGACAACCATTTTATCAAAAATTAAATAATTTAATTAAAAAAGGAAATACAAAAAAAAATAAAAATTCTAAAGGGTAAAAATCTGTGTATAAGAATATACTGACCGGTTCTGACACAAGGGTTAATGTGCAGAGTAAGCCTTCACAACTAAAGAAAAGAAATTACAAAAATACACAAAAACAAAAACACGTATCACAGAGTCGCGGGTAGGCAAAAGACGAGAGCGCAAATCAAACTAGAATAGGAAAGAGCGGGAGAGCGCGTCAAATTGAACACATGCAACAACAATTTGTACGCAAGAGCGCGATAGTTAGTTACAACGGTAAAGACACAAAAGCAAAAGAGATTGGCAAAACAACAACACCGCTAATGGAAGTATTGTTGTAAGTTAAATTTATGTACATATATTGAAACAAAAAGCACAAAAGCGGCAGAAAGAAATCACGGAATGAAAATGCAAATTCGAATGTTAAAATTAAACCGATATTGAGTTTCAAAGTTAAAGAAAAGTTATTAATCACGTAAAACAAATAAAATTTGATAAGCGCAAAAAAAACACGTCCGTCGTCTGCAGCGAGTGAAAGTGTAAAACCCTGTGTTTGAAGAAAGTTCCGTTCTTAGCGTTCCGTCAAACCAATATATGCACCTGGTCCTGATGGAATACGAGGCTGCGTATTAAGGTTTTGTGCAGAGGCCCTATGTAAGCCAATACTTAAGTTGTTTACACTGTCCGTCACATTTTCCGCCTTCCCGTCAATCTAGAAGGAATCATACATTATTGCTCTTTATAAAAAGGTGAAAAGTCCGAAGCTTCCAATTATAGGGGTATTTCTAAATTGTTTGCCATACCCAAAGCATTTGAGAAAAGAATAACATCTCAATTGCAGCATTTTTGTAGCTCAATCATTTCTTCATCCCAACATGGGCTTAAAAAACATAGATCGACAACTACTAACCTATAAGAATTTACATTTCACTCAATCAGAGGGTTCAAGACTGCCGCGCAACCTGATGTCATTTATACTGACTTCAGCAAGGCCTTCGACTCTGTTAATCACACTCTGCTTTTATATAAGTTAAATGCACTTGGCATCCCCAGCCTTTTTCTAGATTGGATTCTTCAATATCTTTCTAAGCGTACACAAAAGGTCCTCTTTAAGTCTTCATTTTCTAAGACCATCCAAGTGACTTCTGGAGTACCACAGGGTAGTCATTTGGGTCCATTGCTATTTACTTTTTTTATAAATGATCTTTCATTGGTAATGTCACACTCTCGGGTGCTTATGTACGCGGATGATGTTAGGCTTTACCCCAGTTTTAAAGACATATCGTCTTCTTGGCTACTTTAATCGGATCTTAATGATCTTCTAAATTGGCGTGAAACCAACCTACTAAACCTCAAGGGTCCTAAATGTAAAGTTTTGTCTTTTTATAGATGCACTCCATACTTAGCAACTTATTATCTTAACGACACTGCCTTAGAGCGGTTATTGTCAATGAATTAGGTGTTCTTATGGACCATAAATTAACCTTTATCCTCATATTTCTGCTACAGTTAGTAAAGCTATGAATGTTCTTGGGTTTGTGAAACGATGGTCAAAAGAGTTTGACGACCCGTACACAACCAAACTTCTGTATGCTTCATTAATCCGTCCTATCTTAGAGTACGGAACATGCATATGGTCACCTCAATATGAGACACACCAAAGTAAAATTGAATCTGTTCAAAAGCAATTTCTGCTATTTGCTCTTCGCGGTCTAAATTGGGATCGTAATGTCAATTTGCCATCATACTCCAGTAGGCTTCTTTTAATCAATCTTCCTTCATTAATTAATCGTAGAGTAAGAAATTTTAATAGAAATTTTATTCCTCTATCCTTAAAACAATGTAGTTCTAACTATTCTTTGCATGAACCTTTTCGAATCCTTAACAGGTCCACAAACATATCACGAAATTAAAAACAGAACACCTCAACTCCTGCATTAATGCAACTTTATAGTAAATATACAGACCTTTTCTATGACGATAGTCAAAAATTAACATTTACCAGTGATATTAAGCATTCTATTCGCACAACTGACGACACTCCAGTCTTTGTCAAATCCTATCGATACACTTTCTCCTTAAAGAAAGAAGTAAAAGACCAAATAGAGACAATGCTGAAACAATATGTAAATCAAACCAGCTATTCACCTTGGAGTGCCCCAATTTGGGTAGTTAACAAAAAATCAAACCCCAATGAAACTCAGTATTGGGGACTAGCTTTAGATTACCGTAAGCTAAATGAAAAAAGAATTTCGGATCGCTACCCCTTTCCAAATATAAACGATATTTTAGACCAACTTGGTAAATCCAATTACTTCTCAACTCTCGATTTAGCGAGTGGATTCCACCAGATTGAAATGAAAGAAACAGATAGAAACAAAACAGCTTTTACAGTCGCAAATGGCCGCTTCGAGTTTGTTCGAATGCCGTTCGAGTTGAAAAACGCACCTGCGACATTTCAAAGAGTAATGGAGTATGTCCTGAGAGATCTTGTAGGTTCTATTTCTCTACCACCTAGCTGATACAAACAATTGTTTGACAGACTCAGATCCGCTAACTTTAAGTTACAAGTTCTAATTCTACGCAAATCATACATTATCTTGTTCAGCTATGGAAAAATAAATCCTTGCAGTTTAGGCCTTACTTATTAGGAAAAACGAGCTATGGAAGTTAACTTCGGCCTTGCCGAAGTTTATATACCCTTGCAGTTCTTTATTATATTTAATTCGATAAGAAAAGTGAAATTTCATACATCAACAGCATTAGTTGTCGTATTATGAATATGCTCAAATATTTTTCAAACTACTGAATTCAAAACACATTTAATGATTATTAAACAATATATGATATAGTAGTCCGATCCCGATGATTTTCATACTTTATCTCACACAGGTAATAAAGAGTCTCCAAAAAAAATTTCAACCCGATATCTCTTAAGATGGCTGAGTAAAACGCATACGCACAGACGGACGGATAGACGGACAGACGGACATGGCTATATCGACTCAGCTTCTCAAGCTGATCAAGAATATATATACTTTATGGGGTCGGAAACGTCTCCTTCTGTGCGTTACAAACATCTGACCAATTTTATAATACCCTCTGCAAGGGTATAAAAATTAACATTAGTTTCAGATCACAAACCATTAACATGGAATACAGGGCCATTTTCCGCCAATGATAAAGTCGCGCAATGGAAAACTCAGGGCTAGCACTGCTTCTTGTAAGGTTTCTACCCCCTTTAAAAATAAATTAAGGCCATCAATCACAGAACACAGCTTTAACACAGATATTGTACTGGACATTTTAAAGAAATCATTAGTGTATTGAAAGATTTCTGTAATCAATACGTCGAGTGTCATATAACGTCCTTCCAACAGTCGTCCAGCATCTCTCCTGTAGAACGACTACATTCCACACTTACCGAAACCTATATATGTAATAATTACGAAATTAAAAAAGAAATACAAGCAGACATACAATCATGAAGAAACTCTTTCTGAAATACTTCTTACATACAATAACGCTATACATTCATCTACAAAACATGCACCTTAGCAACTTTATACTGGACGTACACATATATTTGAACAAACAATTATGTACGATTCTAATCATTAATATACTTTATAGATAAAGTTAATGAAACTAGAAACCCTGCAGCTCCTTTATCCGCCAACGGTAGCACAATTAGGAAGGAAAATGTAAGAAAAAAGTTAACACCAAGATTCTCTAAACACAAAGTTCTACAAGATAATGGTAATATACTTATCACTAAACGCTCACATAAAATATATAAATCTTACATAAGACGAACAGCATAATAAGAAACTATACACACTACTCCAGCATCCTCTTCTCAGAAACAATAGCCATCCTTGAAGCAATAAATGTAACAAGAAGCAAGAAAGGTAACTTCATTATATGCTCTATATAACTCCTCTGGATCCCTAGCCACTGTGGCATAAAAAGCAACGAACTTGCCGACTAAACCGCAGTAGCATGTTCTTCAGTATCAAGTGATCACTGTACTCAGTGAAACACATTAATAATATTATAAACATATTGTATCACTTTGTTACAATATTTATGTATACAACATTCAAGTGCCCTGCCTCCATAGCATGTCTCAGCATTGCTGAGTCGGCAATTCTAACACGCTCGATCACTCTGTCCCCAGTATGCAATATGATACATCATCAGTTTTCCGCTGCGGCAGCATACATATATACATACTTTTATGTAAACATTTATACCAATATTTCTACATTCATACATTTATACATAAGCATACCGCTCCTCTACCGGCGTCACTGGCAGCGCAGCTACGCGGTCCTAGCTTTACTTAACAATTGTTATAAAATTAAGAATCATTGAATAAAATCAACTCAAACTGCTAAGACCTGCTGGTGTCTTTATTTAAAACTTCACAAAATAACATATTTGGAATGATCACAAACCAATAAAACGACCTGGAGACAAGCTTTAACAAAAAGGCTACATTTGCAGGAATAAAAGAAGTGAAACACAAAAAAAAAACCAGAGGGCCGGGGCTAACTTCGACCGCGTCAAAGTTTGTATACCCTTGCAAGTTTGTAGTAACTCTTTTATCTAAACTAACTGTTTTATCTAAAAAGGGTAATGTTTGCGAAAGAACGGCCTTCAATCTTAGCATAGGATATAACGAACTTTCTGATGAAAGTCACTGTTTTCCGCCGATCCTTCCTATGGGAGCTATATGATATAGTCACCCGATCTTTATCAAATTCGGCACAGTCATTAACAGATATATTAAACTGACAAATGTTAAATTTGAAAGCAATCGCATTAAAAGTAACGAAGTTATTGACAAAAGTCACTGTTTTTGACCGATCGTTCCTATGGGAGCTATATGATATAGTCACCCGCTCTTGATCAAATTTGGCACAGTGGTTTGTAGTTTTAATAGATTGACCACTATTAAATTTCACGACAATAGCTTAAAAAGTAACGAAGTTATTGAGAAAAGTCACTGTTCGTGACTTTGCCGTTTGTATGGGAGCTATATGATATAGTCACCCGATCTTGATCAAATTTGGCACAATTATTAATAAGAACACAAAACTGACCATTACCAACTTGTATGGCAATTGCTGATAAAATAACGAAGTTATTGAGAAAAATCACTGTTCGTGACTTTGCCGTTTGTATGGGAGCTATATGATATAGTGGTCCGATCCGACTGAATCCGAGATATACAAACCCTGCAGTATATACAAGCTTACGTGCAAAATTTCAGCTCTGTAGCTCTTACGGTCTAGGAGGAGTTCGCATCGATCCAGACGGACGGACGGACATGGTTATTTGAACTCGTCTCGTCGTGCTGATCAAGAATATATATACTTTATATGGTCGGAGATGCTTCCTTCTATGCGTTGCACACTTCTGACCAAAATTAATATACCCTTTTTGCAAGGGTATAATAAAAAATTTTTGCATTGGAGGAGTCAAGAATTTACCAAGGAGGAATGATTAAAAACAAAGAGAGATAAGAGGCCAATGGATATTCTGAGCGAGTAGAGTGTGAGAGATGGCAAAAAGGAGTGGAGTGCAAACGAGAATAAAGAAGAGAATAGCACACATTAAGTGTATATTATATTCCAATCAAGCACTACCGCCATGGGCAGTAGCAAAGAAGCTACATCAACAACTTGACTTTTTAAAATCATTTAAAACAAGCAACAAGCCAGAAACTCACTCTCACTCAGAAATACCTATTTTGAAAGTAACCGACATTAATAACCAAACTCCTTCAACGCAAGTACCACTACCAAGAGAAGAGAAGAAATATCCCCAAGATTGCCCGGGACTACTATATTCACCATACTATGAATACACGTGCATGAGAAGAACTGATGCGATAACCCGGTGCACCGCCTGAGCCCATAGGCCCCGGACATCAGCAGCAGAGACAACAAGTGTGAAAGGCAGGCTGCCTTTTACGCCATCGATGGAGCATTAGCGCGCAAACCGGCGACGACTAGCTGCTGCTGAATACAAAAAAAAGGATGACAGCAAAATATAAGAATATATTGTATATATAATATATAAATTTAAGTATATATAGTCATATATCCAACTTCAATACACAAAACCTTATAAACTTTTCGCCCCCTAAAATCAAACTTTAAAGTAAACATCCGTTTTTTATAATAAACAATTGGACACTTGCAATAACAATTGTCCCCCTCAAAATCAAAGCGTGTGAACACTAACTCATAATTAAAGCACAAGCAATAAAATTCATTTTATTCATAAACAATTGAACACTTGCAATACTAATTGTCCCCCTAAAATCAAAAGCGTGAGAACGCAAATTCAGCATTAAAATTCGGGCCAATCAAATCACATCAATATCGATCACGCCACTGAAGGGCTCACATATTTAGCCTATAAATATAACTGTAAGACATTTTGTACTTTAGTTTTGAGTATTCATCCAACGAATAAAGTCCCCGCTTTTAACTCAAATAAAACAATATCTTCTTTTTTCCTTTTGGAAAGACAAGATATATAATTGGCGCAGTCGGTAGGATCGGTAAAAGTGAACTTGTTATTCTATCCGTGTGACACATAGATTTATTATCCGTGCGTTACATAGAATTAGTGAATAATCACTATAAAACTCCGATCCGACATCAAGAACTTACGGGAACGCTCAAAAGTCTACAACAGTGAAAATATTTTCTGCCAACTGTGCGCGGAAATATCAACTGTGTGTTGCAACCAACAAAAAAATAATATTCCAATTGTGGAACAAAAACGCCAACTGTGTGCGGAAATATCAACTGTGTGTGTTACAACCATAAACTCCAATTGTGGAACAAAAACGCCAACTGTGTGCGGAAATATCAACTGTGTGTGTTACAACCATAAACTCCAATTGTGGAACAAAACGCCAACTTGTGTGCGAATAAAATAAAACACATACAAAACATCACAAACAAAACAAAAAACCAAAAATGGTCGAACTCACCGAAGCCCATATCAATCAAGCACTGTCTTCATTAAGACAGGTGGCAAACTATGATGGAGCACCAGAGAATCTGACATCATTCATAAGGAGATTTCATCATATACCTGTATCCAACCCATGACCTAAGGCAACATAACGTATTGTTCAGCGCAATCGAGATGCAGCTCACTGGAGAGGCACAACGACTTTCGCAAATTGGACAAGCCAACAACTGGCCGGAACTAAGAACATCAATGAATTGAAGACGCAGACCCCATGTGAGGAACCTCTTCGACGCCTCTACAACACCCACTATACATGAAACCTTCGTAAGTTTGTAACACAATTAGAAGATAAATCCTATATTATCACAAACAAGCTTAGTCTTGAAAACGATGCAAATAACACTACTCTTTATACAAATGCTTTAAATAACACTATAAAAGATGTAATCAACAAAAAATTACCCGATAGATTATTTATGACGTTAGCCAGATATGATATAACCACAGTTTGCAAGCTGAAACAAGTAGCTCAAAGAGAAGGGTTATACGAGGATAGTATAACAGAAATCAGAAAATCAAATCAAAGCCAAAAAAGTGGAAAATCTTTTGTAACCAATAGAAATAAAATCAGACAAAGATAAAGCATTTTTATGTATAGCATAATGGCAACAAGAAGAAAATGTAAAGTTAGAAATTAGAACAAGTAAAAACGGCATTTCAGACGTAGAAAGATTCCATAAAACAGTAAATGAAAAACTCAAAATTGTAAATAGTGAAAACGACATTGAAGATAAATTACTTAAATTTGAAAAAATTTTCTACATATACAACCATAAGACGAGACATGAAACAACTAACCGAACACCAGCGGACATTTTTATCTATGCAGGATCACCCGACTATAATACCCAAACTAATAAAATACATAAAATAAACAATCTAAATAAAGATAGACACGATTTCGAAATCGATACTAGATTTAAACAAGCACCACTAGTAAAGTCAAAAACAACAAATCCATTCAAAAAGACAGTAGAGATAAATCAGCTAGATGAGAAACATTTTGAAGAAAGAAATAGAGGACAAAGAGTCACACACTACAAATCAAAATTCAAAAAGAAAAAGAAAGTTAATAAAAGCAAATATGACAATTGATACATTACAGGTCAACAACTCAAGATGTGTTTCCCTAACATCATAATGCACACCCGTAAAACCCGTCGAATATAGTTTGAATAGGGATTTCCGAAGAGAAAGAAAATAACCCAGGCTTCATTCGTTGAATTCAAAATATGAACTGATTTTATTTGAAAACTCTTAAACTCTAAGAAGCGACAATTGTTCTCAAAAAATACTTATTCTATTGCCCCACGTTTTCGGGGGTTGAAAATTGTTTATATTTCATGCTCAGCGCTGGTTACTTGATGCCGCGCCGCTGTTATAATTTTAAGTGTTTTCCACAGAGTGTGGATGCATGTTTTGTTTGGTATTAAGCAATAATTGTCAAATGAATTTTATGATTTACTTATGTTTTTGTTTCGTTTTGTATATTTCATTGGTGCATCTCATTTGGTGAAGCCAGTTCAAATGAACACGATTTTTATTCTTAAACATTCTGCAAAGGGCCACCAAATGCGGCGTTTTGGACTTTATTTTTATAGTTAGTTGTCTTATACAAATTATTATTAAACTATCATTAGGAAGATAATTATTGTTAAAGAAGCATGCCCAGTTACATGATGGACGTTGAACCTAGTCAATCTGATGTTCCTTTGCCATTGTCACTGACTTCCTATTCTTACCAATTTTTCCGTATGTATTACTGAGTTGGCTTCTACTGGTTTTTATAATATTTGGCATATTACTTAATGATTTCTGTTTCGGGATATCTACCCATTCCTGATGTGTATTACTGTGCTGACTTCTAGCCTTTTTATAAGCTGGAGAATTTAAAAAAGAAGTATCTTTCCTTTTTGAATTGTAGCAATGTGATCTTCGCTCCACCATTTTTAAATATCGCTGACTGCTAAAACTTGAGTGGTTATTCTGGCTATCATTAAATGTTGTCTTTTTATAAATATTTTGCCATATCTGCCTTTTTGGTACTATAGTTTCGGACAATTTGTTACCGGAATCTTTTTTGATATTATTTTTTAGATAATCATTATCTAATTGACCCATTGCTTTCTGAATGTTCTCATTTTGTATTGGCTCAGGGATATATACTTTTTGCTCCCCAATTTTCACTTTACCTCCAATGTGAGGTCCTGCCGGGGGCCATAAATTTCTTTTTTGAGTTTTGCTGTTGCATTTCTTTGGGATTGTGTGGTTTTTACTTTGAAATTTACCTTTCCTCTCCCAACGTTGTTCAAAACCTGTGGCATCTGTTGTTGTTGCCACTACAGATTTATTCTGATTTGATTTGGTGCATCCCGAGACGATCCAACCAAATTGAGTATTTTGGCCTAGCAGCCCATCAATCTTTGTAATTCCCCTTTTTAAGATTTGGCTATATACGTTTTCTCCCATTATTATATCAACCCTAACGGTTTATTAAAGGTAGGATCAGCTAGCACGTAAGTTTGCCATTTCGACATATCCACGTTTGCTATTTTTAATGGAAGAGCTTTCATTAACTTTGGCAACACAATTGCCTTAATCTTTAAATGTCCTTTCCAAGGATTTCGCGTCTTTACATTTATTTTTGCCTTATATTTTGATTTATTAGATTTTATTGAGGATACGCCACTTATTTCTGTATATTGTTTAATTTTAGGTAGTTTTAATATTTGAGCGGCCTCTTCAGACAAAATGGTGCTCTGTGAACCACAATCAATAAGGGCTCTTGGAGTCTAATATCCTCCATTTATATTTTTTAATTGTATTACAGCTGTGGCCAACAGTGTTGGTTGTACGGTTACACAAGTATTAACTCTCTCCTGTGTTTCTTCAAAATGGAGTAAGGTATGGTGTTCCTTACTGCACAATGAACAGACCATTTCATTAGTGCACACCTTATTGCTTGAATGGTTCAAGCATCTTATGCATAGCTGCACTTTTTCGGCTGTTTCATACCTTTCCGTAGGTGTCAAACCTTTAAACTTATAGCACTTATACGCTTTGTGTCCGGCAATTTTGCAAATCGGACATTTATCTTCGACTTCCGCATAATTTAATACAGTTTATAGCGGTTTTTTCTTTTCTTTGCTTATGGCACTTAGCGAGCAATATCTTTGCTCCAAGTATTCCATGACATCAGATAGCATTTGAATTTGCCTTGTTTTTCTAATCTGATTCTCATACAATTGTAGAGCCTCTCTGTCAAATTTCCTTAACTTTATCGGATAAATTTGATTTTATTTTAATTAAGTAAACTGACTCATTAACTATGTCAATCACTCCTTTAACACTTTTTGCGGATTCATTGTTGATCATCGGTACATCAACGATCCGACTTAATTGTTCGGAAAATACTTTCCGATTATTTTCATACCACTTGTTTAACAGTTCCCAAGCGGCACTATAATTGTCAGCTGAACTTGACAATAGATGGGCTACCATGCTCCTTGCTTCGCCCTTTAACGCGGATTTTAAATAATTGAATTTAAGAGCAGGACTTAAATCCTCTCTTTTTTCAATCAATTCCACAAACAGGTCCCATTCTCTAGCATCTCCAGAAAATGTGGGTACCTGTATTTTCGGCAACACCGGTAGTTCGCCTCTCACGGTTACATTCTCAATCTTACTTTCCTTATTGTTCATTTTCATTTCTAGCATTGACAATGAATTTCGGACGTCGAATTCCAAATCCTCCATAGTATTCTTAAATTTTGCATCACTTGTTTTTTCTTGGCATGCCCGTATCTTCTCCCATAAATAATTTACTTTATTAATATACATTATCCATGTCCCATTGCCTGTTGATTTCAACTCTACTACCTCCAAATATTCCTAAAGCTGTCGGACTATATCCATAAATATCTTCGTTTTCATGACTGGAGGTCGCATTCCCGCGCGACTCTCCTTTGCTATCATCAAACATTTCTGACATATCTGCTTCTGCTTCAACTAACACTGACTTACTAGTGCCTGGTTTTTCTGACTCTCCTGTAGCTATTATTTTGGCAACTATCTTTAAAACCTCTTCATGTACTTTATCTCTGTAGTACTGATGATCGAAAACCCCCTGCTGGAGCAATTTCTCATGGTTAGGCATCCATCGGCTACTAATCACTTTTACTTCCTCAATCTCCTTGTTAGTAATGTTTCTGGGATCTAGTGCTTCCAACTGCCTTAACCTGGTATGCAACTCTACCTGCTTCTGTAACAATTTTACAGTCTTATTAGTGAACATTTTATCTTGTGCGAATATTAGGATATCGATATAAGTATATAATAATAAAAATAGATAGATAAACTTATAACTATCTTAATTTATATCTTATCTGATGATCCTGTTAACACCGTTCGCCACTGTTGTCCGCCAAGTATGTTTTGCCGATAGTCTGCTGCTGCTTGTCTGCCAATGGATAGGGTTTGATGATAGTTTGCTGGTCTTGCTCAGATGCTTTGTCCAGGGCCTATGGGCTCAGGGGTACCGGTGCCGGTCATCGCACCAGATTTTCTCGTATTAGCAGCCTTTTCTTTGCAACTATCTTGTTGCTCTGCTGCTGTTTGTAGTTGCCGACTTACAACTACATATACACTTTTAATTTTAACTTTTTTTTTCGATATTAGGGCTTTGAATACGCCACACACCAATTCTGTAATTATTTTTTTTTGCCGCCACCGAAATTATTGCAGTTGCTCGACTAGCCAAACTGCCTTATTTAACTCAGTCGCACGCACTTTTTATTTATTAAGCAATATTTTGCTTTTTTTTCTTTATACTCTGTCTCTTGCTACTGATGGGGGAAAACAAGAGCTATTTTATTTTTGCTACCTTAAGCTGATCTTAGCATTTACACTTGCATAAGAATTCAGACTGATTCACTCTCTGAGTCTCTTACCACTTTTTTTTTTTTTAACGTTTAATATATATTTGTTGAATCTACTCTTAAATTAGAGCCTAACAACAAGTTTGAGATATTTTTCTTAATCTAGTACTTAAGATATATCCAGGGGATATTGCAGGCGGCCCTAATCATTTATTATTGGGTTGGTCTGTCATTTCTTTTAAGACGAGTTCTATTATTAGTTCGCGTAAGGGAATTGGCAAGAACATTATGGTGTACATCCAGTTTCGCAGAATACTTTAGTTGTTGACTACCTATTTCAGATTTTACGCTAGGTATATTTAGATCATTTTGAATGTTGTCGTTCCGTATGTACCACGGAGCCCCAGTGATTGATCTTAAAATCTTCGACTGCGCCCCTTGTATAATGTCGACATTGCTGGTACTTGCATTTCCCCATAGTACGGCACCGTAAGTCCAGATGGGTTTCAGTACGGAGTTATATAGGAGGACTTTATACTCCAGACGTAGAGGTGACCGAGCATTGATGATCCAATGTAAGCTACTCGCTTTCAGTTTAAGCTGTGACTTTTTTGCCTCAATGTGCTTGCGCCAAGTTAGTCTTCTGTCTAGGTGGATACCAAGGTAAGTGACATCCACGGCTTGAGGAATTGGTACGTTGTTTAGCAGTATAGCTGGACAGTTTCTTCTGTTAAGCGTAAATGTAACATGTTTGCATTTCTGCTCGTTGACCCGGATACGCCAGGTTGCTAGCCATTCCTCTACCACCTTGAGGTGTTCCTCTAATTTTGCAGAGGCTTGTATCGGGCATTTGGATCTGCTGAGGATTGCCGTGTCATCGGCAAAAGTGGACGTTGTAAGTCCTAGACTCGTTGGTAAGTCTGCAGTGTACAGCAGATAGATCAATGGTCCGAGTACACTGCCTTGCGGTACACCAGCTTCGATCTCAAAGTCAGCCGAGACGGAGCCATTACATCTTACAGCGAATTTCCTATTGTAAAGGTAAGATTCCATGAGTTTGTGGGTGTACTGTGGGAGTTTCTGCCGGATTTTGAACATTAAACCCTCCAGCCAGACTCTGTCGAAAGCCTGGGCAACGTCGAGAAAGACAGCCGTACAGTATTCTTTTAGTTCGAATGCTGTTCTTAATTCGGATGTTATACGATTGACTTGTTCAATTGTCCCATGTTTTTCGCGGAAGCCGAACTGGTGAGAAGGGATTGTGTTCTCCGATGCCAGAAATGAGTTTAGACGAATCTGCAGGACCTTTTCAAAAAGCTTCGAAAGACATGGTAGCAAACTAATTGGCCTATAGGATGATGGTTGGGTTTTGTCCTTTCCCACTTTAGGAATCATGATGATAGTGGACCTTTTCCATGCTCTTGGGAAGTAGCCAATTCTTATTATAGCGTTGAACATTTTGCAGATGTATTGTATGGCGATAGTAGGGAGTTCTAGGATCATTTTTGGTGTGATTAGGTCATGGCCAGGGGCTTTGTTCGGCTTTATGTGGTTTTTAATAACTGCAGTGATCTCATCCGATTGGAGTTCCGAGTACTCACTATCCGTTAATGTGCTCGAAGGGGGAAGTACAAATGAGTTTGATGTTGGATTTGGCTGGAAAACCATTTTAAGATGTGTGGCAAATACGGATGCCCTCTCTTCGTCGCTGCGGGCCCATCCACCTGTTGGGCCCCTTATTGGTGAAACTGTCTCTGTAGGCGCGCTTAAAGTTGGGTGGGCTTTCCACAGAGGATGTTTAGTGCTGGATGGACTGAGCTTTTCTATGTATTTCCTTTGAGCCCAGATTTCCACTTGTCTTAACTCCTTGGAGAGGTTGCGGCTGGCATGCCTTAGGCGAAGTTTTGCTGCTGGTGATCGAGTAATCTGCCATTCTCTTCTTAGACGTCGTTTTTCCGTTACTAATTGTTCTATCCGCCGGTTCGTAGGCCTGACAGCAGGTTTAGCGTAAGTAGAGGCATGTGGCGTAGATACTCTTGCTGCAGCTCCCAGCATCGACTCAAGTGCAGAGACGCACATGTCAATGTCCTCTGCAGCATCCAGTTTCGGCGAACAGTCAATGTGGGCACTCATGTACATTTTAAATTTAAGCCAATTTGTTTTGTTGTTTGTAAGCATATATGGGCGATCAAGTACTTGAGGTTTTGTTAACAGTGTGAATAGCACTGGAGAGTGATCGGAGGTTAAATCTAGCAGTGTTTCCGCAGTGATCCGATTACGCGGAATCCTCTTGGTTACTGCGAAATCAATCAAGTCAGGCATTTTCTGTGGATCTGTGGGCCAATAAGTGGGCCTACCCGGTGAGACGCAATCCATCTTATTGAGTGGGTTGACTATTGTATTGTACAACTGCTTGCCTTTAGGATTTACCAGGCGAGATCCCCAGTGCGTATGTTTGGCGTTATAGTCCCCTGCTGCAATGAAGCGTTCTCCGAGTGTGTTAAAGAAACCGGTGAATTCCTTTTCAGAGATTGAGAAGCGTGGTGGGCAGTACAGGGCAACCAACGTAGTGTTGCCGCAGCTGGTTTGGACGGTTATAGCAGTTGCTTGTAGGTGCTGTGTTTCGAATCTGTTGAGGAACGAGTGTTTTATACGGTTTTTGATTAGGATACCAGTCCCGCCATGAGCTTTTCCGTCTGGATGGTTTGTTGCGTAGAAGGTGTATTTTGGTATTTGAAAGTTATTTTTTGATGTTAAATGTGTTTCCGATATCAGCATGACGTCGATTTCACTTGAGTCTAGGAATAGTTGCAGTTCATTTTTGTGCTTGGAGACGCCATTAGCATTCCAAAGACATAGACGTAGGGAAGCCATTATTTATTCTCGATAAGCTTCTGGATAAGCAGGTTTTGATTCCGCATCAGTTCCTGCATACAGTTTTGCATGAACGTCATAAAAGTGGTCATGTTTTGATTAAGTGAGATCAATAGGGCCTCTAAACCACTTGGAGTTTGCTGGCCAAGCTCTGGTGCGCTAGGTTGCGGATTCTGTAGATAGTGGAGTGACGGGGTCTCTTTCGCGGGCTCCGTCTGTCCAGTTCGGAGTACACTAGCGAAGGATACACTAGGATTGGTTGTAGCAGGCATGTTAGATGATCTAACAGCCTTGGCGAAGAATACCTCCGGTGTAGTTTTGGAGGCGTTGAAGGTGATTTTTGGTCCAGCTGGGGGTTTACGCCCGTTTAGGTGCGATTTAAGATCCTTGAAGACAGGACATCCCCTGTAGTTGGCTGTGTGGTTTCCTCCACAGTTACTGCATAGTCTTAGTGCGACGTTGTTTCTGTCCTTGGTGCAAATGCCATCTTTATGATGTTCGCCGCAGCCAACACACACTGACCTAAGATTGCAATTGTTAGAGGTGTGGTTGTATTCCTGGCAGTTCTTACACTGAGGTGGTTGATATCTCTTATGGGGCTCCTCTACGGTGATTCTTCTGTGCAATAGGAGCTGAAGGTTGTAGATTGGATGCACTTCATTTGGCTTCGACCGCTTTGCATCTGGTTGGAGCTCGATTTTAAAGAGCGGCTGTGCGACTTTATTCCTGTTGATGATATTGACAACGGACTTAACCGCAAACCCTTTTTCGGCCAATGCGTCTGCTATTTCTTGAAGTGGGACCGATGGCTCGATCCCCTTTAACACAACCTGGAGCCCTTTACTGCTTTTTAGTTGGTAGGTATAGAAGTTTATGTTAGCATTACGGAGGTACTTTTCGATGATGCGGAAATTGTCCTCAGTTTGGGTTTGACATTTAATTTCTTTTATGTTACCCCTGTTGAGAGGGGTTACAACAAAGTTATTTGCCCCTACTGTTTCTACTAGCTTCGAAATCAGGGCGCTGCAGTTGGCTCCACGGATGTATAGAGGGGGTGGTCTAGCCGATTTAACTTTATCCACAGCGCCGGCTTGATCGTCTTGCTGATCGGCAAGAATTTTAAAACGATTTCCGCTTAGAAGTGCTGCTCGTTCATTTGTTTTGGTTATTTTAGGCGTATTGCCAATTTTTTTCTTTTGCGGGCTTAGCTTCCGCTTAGTTATTTTAATATATCTATCCATTCTAGTTTGGACAGAAGGCGTTGGGTTTATTGCCGTGGCTGACTCTGGGCGACTTGTCGATGACGGCTTGAGGCAGGTCAATACTTCTGCAGACGTCGCAGCAGTTGCTGTCAAAGCTGACGGTGCTGGTCGGTGCAATCGGTGACCCAGTTATCGATATTGATGGAGAAGCACACTGCTCTCTCCACGGTAAATTGCTGTTGTGGCTTGCTGTTGCTGAGTGGCTTGCACTTTCGGTGTTATTGCTTACGGTAGCATTCAGTGGGGTCGGCGACACCACCGAAAAGTACGCGTTGTTGCGTTGGACCGAGAGACGACGCTCACGTTGTTGTTGTACAAGTAGTTCTTGTAGCTGTTGCTGGTGGGGATCAAGAGAGCTTGGGCCCGAATTGGTGGACATGGCCTTTCCAAAAAAGGTGCTCACTTTGTTGTTGCAACTTAGTATTTATTGCTATTAGAACAAACTAATAGCAATATGATTGTAAATTGGCGTCTCTGAGGCGACTGAGAGCCCTACACAATTTTTGCAAACGCGGTCTTTTTATTTTTTACACTAAATTTTGCGGAGTGCATTAAAAAACACGTCTGTACGCGGCGGCGGTTGAATTGAATTTCTCTTACCACTGGTGGGGAAAAACTGCAGAGTTCCTTTTTCTCGAAGGACCAAAATGAATCTGGCTCGAAGGACCAAAATGAAAAGGGATTTCCGAAGAGAAAGAAAATAACCCAGACTTCATTCGTTGAATTCAAAATATGAACTGATTTTATTTGAAAACTCTTAAACTCTAAGAAGCGACAATTGTTCTTAAAAAATACTTATTCTAATGCCCCACGTTTTCGGGGGTTGAAAATTGTTTATATTTCATGCTCAGCGCTGGTTACTTGATGCCGCGCCGCTGTTATAATTTTAAGTGTTTTCCACAAAGTGTGGATGCATGTTTTGTTTGGTATTAAGCAATAATTGTCATATGAATTTTATGATTTACTTATGTTTTTGTTTCGTTTTGTATATTTCATTGGTGCATCTGATTTGGTGAAGCCAATTTAGATGAACACGTTGTTTTTTCATAAACATAGTGCTTAAATAGAAAATAAAACCCAATAAACACAAAAGAAATTCATTTTAACTAAAAAACTGTAATAAAACCTGACACATGACGACAAAATCTCAAAAAAATTGGGACATCCCGCCTTCTATATGTATTAGCTAAAGAGAACTACACAGATAGATCAATAAAATAAAGGAGCAGTCTAACACTCCTGTTTTGCACCCTGTAACTGTCAACATAGGTCAGCAAAACACAAAGGCTAGTGACACTGCGATCCTTTTGCTCAATAAGATGGAGGCAGAACGGATAAACTTACTCGCGCTGTTCCACCAGGACTTCACCTCGATTTCCAACTAGAGTTACCCGAACCACTTGAATTATATTGAGAACGCGTGTGATAGACTTTAGAGAAGATGTTTAGTATGCATATGACTGCTCAATGGGATTCATAAACAACTAGCAAAAACAGCCTGTGGGGGGGGGGGGTTCTTTGTGAACGTCATAGCTAGTATTTTCACAGCGTATTTTATGTATGTCGGCTATTCATATTAACCGAATCCCTTGCCTGGGTTTTTATTAGAGAAGAATACAAAAGAGTTTCGGACATCACTTCTTGCAGGCGCTATAGATGATAATTGCGCTCCGCGTCTGTACTCACCCTACCATGAGCCTGCCAGCGAAAGTTATCGCAGACTCCCAAAACGAAAGCTAGGACTTCTTCTACATCAGGGAACTAAAGAAATTAATAATTCATAATGAACTTAATATTTATTCAAACATTTGAAAATAATTAGCATCATCGTGCGATAGGTTCGATCAATTTGATCTACAAAAATTCTTCATTTTCAAAACATGTTTAGCTAAGTAGCTGAATCTCGGTACAAATCCGATTATAAAGGTTGCAAATGTTGCATGTTGTTTCTTATTACTAATAATTACTTTACTATTTAATATTCATGATTTCCTAACTTTACTGTAAATAAACTTTTCACATTAGTTCAAAAAAAAAATTAAAAGAAAAAAAAATATACATTTATGTGGCGTGATTACGCTAATATCCTCACAAAATTCATTCTCTAAAAATATTTTGCTTTATATATGTCCATTGACAAAGTATTAAATGCTAATGCTCTTCCAAACTAATTCATTTCATCAGATAAATTTTATAAAAATATAGGGAAAATTGGTTTTTGATACACTTACAGCTTGTTAATTTTTCCCACGCAGAAAGATCTTTCGTTGTGTCGTTCTCGCTGTTGAAAATAGGAAGGTTTACATATTCCAAATACATATTCCATACTCAACTCTGAAAAATTAAAATTATTAACTAACGAAAATATACACTGGCATTGAATTCCATTTCCTTTAAGATTGAACCATTTAGCCAACAAACAAAAAAAAGAAAATTCAATGTAAACTTAACTTAAAATTGATTCTGAACTACTAAGGAGCCTTATGTTGACTCATTTCACTTAAACCTGATTATTTCGTCCGTATCGAAGACGAATAAAAAATCTCCTTCGGCAAATTAAACGCCTTGGTTATACTTGAAAATAATTCCAAAATGCTCTTCTCATCTCCATGACATGTTGAGTGAGGTTAGGTTTTGTTCGTAGAAAGGTTAGATTTAATACTTCCTTCTACTGTTCATCTTTCATGCTTTACGTTAGGTTACAATTGGGAAAAAGGTTAGGTTTTCGTACATCCTTCTATTTTTAGAATCCTACACGTGTTCTGCTGGTATGGTCTGGATTACATGTGAGGCAGGATAAGCGAAAATGCGATGTTGACAATTATACATGTCCCAACATTCGAAATTTCACTTTGCTTCGCTAATGCCGTATTTATAATAACACTGTATAAGACAAAAACTATTTTAATAATTTTCTTTTATTTACCCTTAATACAATCCGAGGCAAAAGTTAAATATATTTAACTCTCGGATTTCCACAATTGATCGTCGGTTCAAGCCGTTGACTGACGCAAACAGTTCACGCACAAAATTTTTGGAGACTGCTGGGGGCAAGTCTGCCGAAGACAGGTGTCTCAAAGAAATGTCAAGCAAGGCGAATCTTTTAGAAAAATTGCCAATACTTGATGGAAACTATTTGCGATGCTATTAAAGAGAAAATGCATAAGTTAAATGTGCAATAATTCAAGAATTATTGCAATGAAATTAACTTACATCAATCTCTAGAACACCACACCATATATTTTTTATTTTTCGCACACGCGTAGGGGTTATGATGCACTCCCCTATTGGGTTATTTAACTCTTTGGACAAATACGTCCGTTCAATTGGAATTCACGTGGAGGAAAGAAAGAACACTTTTCCAAAAACCACGCTGTCCAATAAGTCTCTTTGGCCTTATTTTTCTTATGGTTTTATCCAAACTCCATTTGTAGAAAAATAATGTAAAGCAATGCAAAACAAACCGATCAGCTGTGTGGCGTTGCCACTTAGTTCATTTTTTTTCAGCTGGTTCCGAAATTTCGATTCTCACCACTTTAGCAAATCTCGATAACACCAACAAAAATACTAAATAATCGAAATCAGTTGAATTTTAAAATAACTGAAATTCCTGTACATTACAAAACCCTTTCATCTTCGTTTGCAAAACTACAATAAGATACGCGAAAGGATATTCATAGAAATAGATTATGTAAATTGCTTTTTTAGCTTCTGCTCTCTGACGTGACGGTCGTGTGTTTGCATAGCTAATGAGTTTTTATTAATACCTATTTATTGTTATTCTCTCAATTTTTAATTGTGCTTAGTTTGTTTTCGCTTTCGCTGTTGTTGTTTGCTTGATACCCTTGTGTTTTTATTTATTTTAATTTGTCAAATTAATCAGTTTTTTCTTTTTCGTGATTAGTGTTTGGTGATTGGTAAGGCCACCTCTCAAAGCTCGGCTTATAACTGTTCTTGCACTCTCTCTTGTGCTTTGCACTCTAGCTGTCTCTTTGTTTTATTTGTAATTATTGATTTTTTATCGATAATTATCTTTGTGCTGTGTATTTAAATTTTTCTATATATTCTTATATATATTTTTTTGTTGTTTCTTTTGGCTTTTCAATGGTTTGTTGTCTACCTACTTGCAAGCATTCTGATCGTTTTAATGATCAGTATAGAGCAATATCTTGTTGGCTCCGTGATAATCTTATTCACTTAAAATGTGCTGGCCTCAACGGCCGCGACTACGAACAATTTTTTGGTTTGTCTGTGTCTAAGCCTGAGCTTGGCTTAATGCGCTGGACTTGCCCATCTTGTGCCAGCCAGCAGCTTGATTTTAGCCGTATGTACAGGTATCTTCTAACGAGTGTGACTCTAGCCTACATTTACAATCGCAATTCAAGTTTGTTCCACCTTCTGTGAAGTTGCTCAAGAAATGTACTTTTTTCAGATCAAAGTACCCATTACAAGCCCTGGTGTACCTCAATCTATCCCTTACGGGAGCTCTGATCAATTACAGGATCATGCTGGCTCTCAATCACTTGCGGATCCCAATGCTCCTCCGCCTCCACTAACTGTAGTGCCTCATCGCAAACAATTATTTATTTCTAGGCTTGCTCCAGATACTTCTGAGTCGTCTGTAGCAGCTTACATTGGTAATATATGCCCTGCTAAGGTTTTAATTCAAAAGTTTAAGTTTTCTAGGCCTCGCGAAATCTCCTCTTTTAAAATTACAGTACCGAATGAAAATTTCTCAGCTATGGTTGACCCTAACTTTTGGCCAGAGGGCCTAGTTGTACACGAGTTTGCGCCCAATAAGCGCTCCCGTCCGTTGCCCGTCCACCTTCCTAATTTATATTCTGCTTCCAAACTCTAGTCTTTGCATTCAATATCAAAATGTTAGAGGACCTTACCCAGCTCTCAAAACTGTTCTGTAAAGTCAAACCTTTTCGGCTGACATATTAGCTTTCTCTGAAACTTGGCTTAACTCCTCTGTTTTGGATAATGAAATTCTTTTTAATAACTTAATTTCTTATGGGCTGGATCGTGTTGGTCGTCGTGACGGTGGAGTACTCATTGCAGTCAACTCGAATCTGTGTTAAAGTGTTGTGCCGATTGATCTACCCTTAGGTGTTGAGTTTATTTGCGTCGAAGTTACATGTTCTAACTTTAGCTTATATATCTCTTGTTCATATATTCCTCCAGCTTCTGATATCATGCTGATGCTTTGCGAACTATTTTTACTCGTCTTAAAGATCGTGATTTTCTTAAAAGAAAAGAATTCTAAAAGAATCCTTGATCTTGTTTTTGTCTCGGATCCCACTGTTAGTGCTGTATCACTCTACCATTGAAGTTACTATTCCTTACGATTCCGTTAATAATTCATTTAATAACATCTCAAATTCTCGTCGTAGATGTTTTCAAAAAAACAAATTTCAATCTTCTTAACAGCCTTAATTTCTCTTTTGATTGGTCATTTCTATTTGCATGCTGTAATATCTTTATTCTCTAATTGATAAATTCGTTCCTTATGTGAATGTCTTCGACCGCGTCAAAGTTTGTATACCCTTGCAACTTTTTTGGGAATTCTTTCCTTACCTATTGCCATCAAAGGAAAAAACCATTTATTTAAAAAGGCTAATGTTTGCGATAGAACGGCCTACAATCTTAGCATAGGAAATAAGGAAGATATTGATCAAAGTCACTGTTTTACACCGATCGTTCCTATGGGAGCTATATGATATAGTCACCCGATCTTGATCAAATTTGGCACAGTGGTTTATAAGTGTAATAGACTAATAATCAATTTCACGACAATAGCGAAGTTATTGAGAAAAGTCACTGTTCGTGACTTTGCCGTTTGTATGGGAGCTATATGATATAGTGGTCCGATCCGACTGAATCCGAGATTTACAAATTGTGTCGTATAAACAAGCCTACATGCAAAATTTCAGCTCTGGAGCTCTTACGGTCTAGGAGGAGTTCGCATCGATCCAGACGGAAGGACAGACGGACGGACGGACATGGTTATTTTAACTCGTCTCGTCGTGCTGATGAGGAATATATATATACTGTATATGGTAGGGGATGCTTCCTTCTATGCGTTGCACACTTAAGACCAAAATTAATATACCCTTTTTGCAAGGGTATAATTAAGTACAGACAAATTATTACCACAGAAGAGTTATTCACGCTTCCCGAATTTAGACAAAACGTTTATCTCGGAATTAATTTTTTAGGTAGTTTGGTCCAATAGACCTAATCACTTCACCTCTAGAGGTTACGGAATTCGATGTAGGATCAGATTACTCAGAAGAACTACTTAGAATCATAATTTATGTTCAGAGCAACAGAAACGACTTAATGTAGTAATAGGAAACTTTCCATCATTTGAATTAGAAGGACTTGGACGCACTAGCCTAATAGAGCATACGATCGAGGTCGGTTCAGCAGTTCCCTTAAGGCAACGAAATTGGCCCGAATTGGCTCGCATGAGGTCAATCGAGTGACAAGGAAAGACGCCTATCCGTTACCGTACATCGACGGTATTTTAAGTCGTCTTCCCGCAGCACAATACATTACTGGTTAAGATATGAAACATGCATACTGGCATGGAGAATTGGATACTGTGTTGTCTGTTTCGATTTTCCGTTTAGGAGTTAATTTATGGATAGCGAAATTGTAGGTGCCTCTGGATGTTTTAATGTCCACCACACGGTCGTACTCATCCAGGTCTTGATATACTTTTACAATTCGTCCAACCGGTCACTGCAAGATTGGCATATTATCCTCCTTTAGAATTAACATCATGCCTTCTTTGACATTGTTATATGGTTTTTTCCATTTGGATGTACCCTGCAATTCTTGTAAGTACTCCTGATACCATTGTGTCCAGAATGTATGCTTAAGCCGTTGCACTAATTCCCATTATTCTGGAATCGTTCGCTGTGTTATTGGCTCTGCATCTAGTTGGGTTACCAATGGTTCTCCGATCAATAGATGGCTTGGGGTTAAAGCTGTCAAGTCGTTTTGAGCGTCGAAGTTTGGGGTTAACGTACGAGAGTTCAGCATTGCTTCCACATTAACAATGATGGTAGACAGTTGTTCAAACGTCAAGTTTGCTGACATTAGCGAATTTGACCGCAGCTTCCCATAATTCTCCGAAATGTGGAGACCGTGCTGGAATAAACTTAAATTGCACTCCTTTTTGGTTGCAAAACTCCTTCATAGTGCCTGCTGCCTTTTCTGAGTGTATTGTATCGGTCAGCTCTTTCAGTTGGTTGTTTACTGCAACAAAGTTTGTTGCATTGTCGCATTATGGTGTCTGGCATCTTCCTCTGCCCCCAATGAAACATTGAAGCGGACCTACAGATGAGGAGGTCTCCGACCAACTCCAGGTAGACTGCCTTCATTGCATTGCCAAAATACAAAAACTGCAATGTAAGCTTTGTCAGGACGTTTTCCTCGAACCTTATGCATCCAGAATGGTCCACAATAGTCTACTCTGACGTTGAGAAACGGTCTATTTTGAGATACCCGGTGCTCAGGTAACTCACCCATGACTTGTTTAAAGAACTGAGGCCGGTACTTGGTGCATACTATGCAGCCCTGGATCACATTTCGGACCATCGGCTCACTTTAATAATTTGGTACTACTGCCGAGCTATTCCGCGTAGTGTCTCATGTCCACAATGAAGATTCTCTTCATGAAGTTTCCGCATCTTTTTTACCACCGGATACTGTTACAGTTGATACTGGTGCTTATTGTAGCCGAGTTTCTACTCGTATAATTGAATGTTCAACAAGTATTAGTGGTAGTGTGGCGACCGTGCTTTTGCGATCCAACGGTTGATCAGATCGTTTCTTTAAATGCCGTAATTCATATGCAAATCCTGTTCCTTGAATTTGTTTGATGATTATAATTCGTGCTCCAACTCTAACTGAGTCGTTGGTTTCCTTTTCTGTCTGTAACAAAACCGTATCACATACGCCACTATTCGCTGTAGACGGTAAAATGAATTTCTGTGATTTACCGTATATATCCATACACTCGAGTTGTTGGCAGTGGCAGTCACCATGCTGATTACCTTGGTTTTCTTCTCAGCGATATCCATCGTGTGCTCTGTAGGCTTAAATGGTGCTGGTCAGCCACATTGTGGTCCATGAAAAAATAGTGGTCCATACAACATAAAGTATGCGTGCTAGGCTGAGCTGCTGATATGCCTCTAGACAGAACATCAGCTGCGTTGTGCGCTGATGACACATGACGCCATTGCTTTGGATGTGATACTGCATGTATTTTGGTCAACCGATTAGCCATGAACGTGTGGAAATCTGATGCCCGTGATTTAATCCAAGAGAATACTACCGTTGAGTCCGACCAGGGAAATGATTCAACACTTTCTGATCCTAATTGGAGATCCTGTCGAACTTTATCCGTGGGTTCAGCTCCAAGTACAGCTGCACATAGTTCCAGATGCAGTGTCTGCTTTTCAAGGGAAGCCATTCTCGACTTGGCGCACAACAATCTGACTAAAATTTGGCCAATTTTATAGATTGACCGGATATAAACTGCCGCTCCATACGCCTTTTCTGATGCATCAACAAATGTGTGCAGTTCCTTTGTAGTGGGAACCTTATCATCAAAAATATGCCTTGGATTTTTCATGTTGTTTAATGCCGGTACATCCTTAAGGTAGGCTTCCCATTGCTTTTCAAATATAGCGGCAAGTCACCATGTTCTTTGGGTGCCCTTATGATTCCCAATGTTTTGACATTTGTTTGTTCCAGTGTGTCACCGAGATTGATGTCAGCAATCGTATCTTCTTTTGAAATTTCCTTTAGAATTTGACTGCCATTTGAACACCATTTTCGTAAATTGAAACCCTTAGGTCCTGAGACAAATCCTGAGAATTCTAGAAGCTCTTGTCTAATTTGCAGGGCTTCTGGTAAACTGTCTGCTCCTGTGAGACAATCATCAACAAACTCATTATACCATACAATGAAGTAGTATATTAAAATCCCCAAAATATATGTAACAGGCAGAAGGAAGCTTTTCCGACCCCATAAAGTATATATAGTCATATATCCAACTTCAATCCACAAAACTTTATAAACTTTTCGCCCCCTAAAATCAAACTTTAAAGTAAACATCCGTTTTTTATAATAAACAATTGGACACTTGCAATAACAATTGTCCCCCTCAAAATCAAAGCGTGTGAACACTAACTCATAATTAAAGCACAAGCAATAAAATCCATTTTATTCATAAACAATTGAACACTTGCAATAATAATTGTGTCAAACTATGATGGAGCACCAGAGAATCTGACATCATTCACAAGGAGGATAGATTTCATCATGCACCTGTATCCAACCCATGACCTAAGGCAACATAACATATTGTTCAGCGCAATCGAGATGCAGCTCACTGGAGAGGCACAACGACTTTCGCAAATTGGACAAGCCAACAACTGGCCGGAACTAAGAACATCAATGAATTGAAGACGCAGACCCCATGTGAGGAACTTCTTCGACGCCTCTACAACACCCACTATACAGGAAACCTTCGTAAGTTTGTAACAGAATTAGAAGATAAATCCTATATTATTACAAACAAGCTTAGTCTTGAAAACGATGCAAATAACACTACTCTTTATACAAATGCTTTAAATAACAATATAAAAGATGTGATCAACAAAAAATTACCCGATAGATTATTTATGACGTTAGCCAGATATGATATAACCACAGTTAGCAAGATAAAAAAAAGAAGCTCAAAGAGAAGGGTTATACGAGAATAGTATAACAGAAATCAGAAAATCAAATCAAAGCCAAAAAAGTGGAAAATCTTTTGTACCCAATAGTACAACTCCGTCTCAAACAAAACAATCAGACACCACACAAAACCAAAAACTTTTCCAAGAATTTCAACAAAAATTAATTATTGACAGGGCTCAGAATCCAATGAATAATCAACAACAAAATAATTATCCAAAAAATTATGTAGCAAACCAGCCTACAAAAAGGCCAAGAGAAAGTAATAGTGGAATCAGCAAAATGGACACATCCGAAAATTTTCATCAGAATGCCTCGGATCAATCGGAAGAAGAGATAGAGACAAGTCCTTCATCAGAATCACAATGAACAATAAATCTTTGAGATGTGTAGTCGACTCAGGCTCTTCAACAAATATAATGTCCGAAAACTTTTCTAATTTCAAAACCTATTTAGGAGATTCCAAAATTCACATGATTGAAGGAGCAGTAGAATTAAAAGAAATAATTTTCCTTGCACCTAGCTAACTTTGTCCAACAGAACAAAAGTTTTATATCCATAAATTTTCAAATAAATATGACATGTTGATAGGCAGAACTTTCTTAAAAGCATGCAAAGCCCAAATAAACTATGAAGAAGAATATGCAAAGTTAGGAAACTATACATTTTATTTCAGAGACATGGAAGAAATAGAAGAAGAACATAACATAGAGTGTTTAGACCCACCTAAAGAGAGGGACCCAGACACAAATTTTGCTATTGAAAATGAAATAATAGAAAGTAATCAGTATAGACTCGACCATTTAAATAACGAGGTGAAAATTAGACTTTCACGAGTACTATAAAGCACTCTATTTGTACAAAACATGAGGACCCAATTTATAAACGTTCATACAAATATCCCCAAACGTTTGATATAGAAATCAACAAACAAATAAATGAAATGATCGAACAAGGTATCATTCGAAAATCGAATTCAACCTACTGTTTACCCATTTGGATCGTCCCAAAAAAAGGAGATGCTTCCAACAAACAAAAATTCAGGTTAGTCATTGACTACCGAAATTTAAATGAAGTCACAATAGATGACAAATTCCCAATTCCAGTCATGGATGAAATTCTTGACAAACTGGGAAAATGCCAATTCTTTACCACCATTGATTTAGCTAAGGGATTTCATCAAATTCAAATGGATCCTGAATCTATTGCAAAAACAGCTTTCTCAACTAAACATGGCCATTACAAATACACACGTATGCCATTTGGTCTTAAAAATGCCCCGGCAACATTCCAAAGATGCACGAATAATCTTTTGGAAGACCTTATTTACAAGGATTGTCTTGTTTATCTGAAAGGTATTTAAAAAACTAAGAGAAGCTAATCTTAAACTCCAACTCGACAAATGCGAATTCATGAAAAAAGAAACAGAACTCCTTGGTCATATAATTACAACAGAAGGTATAAAACCTAACCCAAATAAAATCAAAGCAATTCAAAATTTTCCGATCCCTAAAACTCCAAAAGAAATTAAATCATTCTTAGGATTATGCGTATTCTTCCGAAAATTCATACCAAACTTTGCACATATTGCAAAACCATTAACTCTGGGATTAAGGAAAGGAGCTAAAATTAACATAAACGACCCAGATTATATTTCATCCTTTGAAAAGTTAAAATATCTTCTTATGAACGACCCCATACTTGCATACCCCGATTTTAAAAAACCATTTTTTCTAACCGCAGATGCTAGCAATATAGCCTTAGGTGCGTTCATCTCACAGGACCATTGACCTATTTCTTACAGAAAGCAGAACGTTGAACGAACATGAGATCAATTATTCAGCAAAAGAAAAAGAATTACTAGCAATAGTTTGGGCAACAAAGTATTTCAGACCATACCTTTTCGGTAGAAAGTTCGAAATTCTAAGCGACCATAAGCCTCTAGTATGGCTTAACAATATAAAGGAACTAAACATGAAACTTCAACGATGGAGAATAAAACTAAATGAGTTTGATTATAAAATTAAAGAAATGACAACGCTTACGCAAGGGATATAATTAAAAGATATCTTTGCGGTAAGAAAACTGTACTATATTTTCATAACGAACAAGATTATCCCATATTTCAACAAGCCTTTATTGAAATAATACGATCAAACGCAAACACAAAAACCTCGAAATCAAGCATTAAGTTAGAGGACATTCAAACATTTGCACAATTCAAAGAAATAATTCTAAAACAACATAAAGAATTATTACATCCAGGAATCGAAAAAACGATTAATTTGTTTAAAGAAAAATATTATTTCCCCGATTTTCAAAACCTGATTCAAACCATTATTAACGAATGCTCAGTTTGCAATATCGCAAAGACAGAAAATAGGAATACAAAACTAACTTTTGAAATAACACCAGAAACTTTTAATCTCAGAGAAAATTACGTCATGGACTTTTACATGATCGACAATTTACAATTCCTTTCATGCATTGACTGTGGAGGTGACTTGAGTAAAACTTGCAGCTCAAAAGAACAAAAAAAAAGTAAAAAAAAGAAAGGAAGGCAGCATTTAAAATGCACTGCTTGATTGCAGAAAGAAAGTTCACCACATCGTTACATTTCTTTTTCCCACTATGCCAATAGCGGATAATGTCACTTTGACAATTGACTTCGGGTCTAAACGAAGATCAAAGTTAGGCATAGAGCATAGGCGAACTATCTTGAGGAATTCTTTTCAAATTGGCAACCGAGCGGAACAGTCCTTTGCAGGAAGTGAAAAAAAATTAATATTTCATTTTTTTTGTGGTTAAAATAACCCAAGTAAATTTTTAAATCCGAATAAATACAAGCCATCCTTCATGGGCTTGAATCGGTAATAAAAAGAAACAAATGATGTTGGTGTTCTCTATTTCAAGATATACTTCTTGAGTAAGTGCTAAATTTTCTTTAAATTGTTACAATTTGGTAATTTCGCAAATAAAGTTTTGCACGCAGATTTTCTCGGTATGTCTCGGTATGTTCGTTCGTAATGCCAAAAAAAAGGAAATTAAAATGTATTGCTTTGATTAAGCAGAAGGTAATTATACAGCTCTAAAGAAAAGGAAAGAAAAAACGCATTAACGACATTCATATTTTATCATGTTAGACAAATGTAAGGCATAAATTTTGGTGTTGATGATTTCCAAAGCCAGAATTCCAAGACATTTATGTTGGATAGTGCAAGCAGCGAAGAAGTTATTCACCAAAGGGGACGAAGAAATTACATTGGCGACCATCTGATCAGTCAAATTTCGATACGACACCGGTGCTAGGGCAAGCGGTGAGAAGTGAAAACAGCGAAAGCACGCAGCCCAAAGAATAAATTGTATCCGAGTTAAAAAGTGAAAAAGTTGCAAGAAAAAAAGAAATCAAAAAAAAAACAACCCAGGTGAAAAAAAAAGTCTAGCCAGAGTGAAAATCAAGTAAAAAAAGGGTTTGAGCCAGAAAGCCATAGTGAAAACGAATGAAAACTAAAATTTTTAACTTCTTCTTTTTGTTTAAATCTAGGTAAAATTCTATAATCGAAAGCTAGCATAAGTTAGTGTACAAGTAACAATTGGTAAAAAGAAAGAAAAAGAAAAGGAGTGAAGCAAGAGAAAAAAAAAAGTATACAAAGAAGAAAACGCAAAGCAAAATTTCGAGCCACATTTGCAAAACAAAATTTTTTTTTTCAAGTCGCGAGGTAACATACATTAAAAATGGAAAAAAAAATGAGCAAAAACAAAAAAAGAAAAAATGAAATCTAATGCAAAATTGAAAAGTCAAAAAAATTGATAACAGATAAAGAAGAAAGTGAAAATATAAAAGAAAACGAAAAAAATTTAATTAAAAAAAAAAAAAACAAGCGTGAGCAATTGCTTTACTTGGTAACGAAACATAAAAATGTGAACATAATTAATAAAAAAATGAAATTAAATCTATAGCCTCTACAGCAATTCCTCGAAGGCCTTCGTCGGACGCTACAAGGGTGAGTTTTTTCTACTACATTTTTTTGTTACCAAATTGTATAAATATAAAGCGAAGTCGGAGACATTAAGCAAAAGTATTCAATGCAAAGACAAAAGCGAAAACAATTGTCGTTGCTTATCTCCACTCCGTTTGCCCCTCTATATATTTTTATATACTTCTAATGTGTTTCAAATAAAATCATGCGTAAAGAAATTAAAGAAAGAGAATGAACTGAAAAGTGAAAAGTATCAAAAAAAAAGGGAAAGAACGACGAAATATGCATAATTGTTTCATTAAAACATTTTGTATGTGAAGAGTTGGAAAAAATTGAACGGTTAATTTTTATACGCTGCATATGTAAGCGTCGCATTTTGCTTTTGCACAGTGTGTCGAATTTAAAAAAAAAAAAAGAAAAAAAAGGAGAAGTTAATGTTCATGAAGTTATGCCGATGTTTAGAATATTTTTTTTGATTTTGATTTAATTATCTTTGAATATAAATCAATATGCGTTAAAGTTTCGAGCTATATATTCTTTTTAGTAATTACAAATTAATTTGGTGATCATTTATGAAATTGTAAATTTTCTTATATATATTATAGAATGGTTTCGGTTTTTTTTAATGTGACTTAACTTTGTTCTCAGAATTCTACTGAATGAAATATTAGATTCTAAGAAATGAATGATTGTGAGAATACATTAATTTAAGTGAATAATAATGATTTTTATAATGAGGTAATTTTCTGAACTTTCTTTTTGGGCAATCTAATGTGAATAAGGATATTTGTTTTGGGATTTTCCCCTAGCGCTGAAAGGAAAATCATGGTAGGGTGGGTAGAGAGCGCGGCTGTAAATACACCTATACAGCCAACACTAGGACTATTTTCTTCTATTCTTTTCTCTCTATTCTATTTCAAGTTTCAGCACAGGGACTTTATTTAAAGTTGCTGACGTGTGAGTGGGTGAAACGCATTCATCAAAGAACCACCCCAGCCGATTGTCTTGCTAGCCGCATTAAGAGTCCCGCAGATGAATCGTGTTAACACCAAGATAGGCCTCACACAATAACGTATACTTGCCGATTGCAATGGTTGGTAAGCCTTTATGGTTTCGTATTTATAGATATCTACGTTACAGAAATTTTTGCAGCCCAACCGTGAGGCACATTCTAATTAGATGCAGCAATTTTTGCTGCCCATCAGCTACGTTAAGGCTTTGTACGTTACAGTAATTTTTGGCGCCCAACGTGGGGCACATTCTAATTAGATACAGCAATTTTTGCTGCCCATCAGCTACGTTAAGGCTTTGTACGTTACAGTAATTTTTGGCGCCCAACTGAGGGGCCCGATTCTAATTAGATGATTATCTCTTTAAGGTTTTCTCAGGTAGATAATTCATTTGGTAGATTGACCCCTTTTCTTCTTTTAATTTCTTTGTGCATTCTAATCTTTCATTCTATACTAACAACAATTTAAATCGTCAAGTTGACTATTATTGGAAATACCGTCTCCGGCAATGCCCAAACATCTGGTCCGGATATTCAACTAGGTTACTAATTGTTCCGAATATTTTAAAGCTAACTGTCAACATGAACCCAAGTCAAACAATATCTGTCAAAACAGCAGAAACTACTAATGTTTGGCAAGTGACCGAGAGCTAGACTCTGGTTTGAAAAGTGTTGAGTAGACGAAGGCATGATGGTAGCCTAGACTCTGTACCTCTTGCTTTAATAGAATACGTATTACCTGGAATTATGATTGTGACAAATGGCTGAAACATCATCCAAGGATTATGCAACCGCTAGTATTATTGTAGAGAGTACATAGACTAGTCAGTCTAGTTTTGTTATCCCTTTTAGTATAGCCCGTAGCAGCTTAATTGTGAGTGGTCAGGACATTGGTGAGAACATTAATGGTTTAATCAGCCAACCCCAGATCATAATTGGCATAGCAAGAGACTATATTAAGACAGGTAACGAATCCCTTTTAAATTCAGTTATGTAGGTGCAACTTAAGTAAAAGAGGGAAGATGATTCTTTTTGAGAATGGAACTATGGGATGTAGAGGCAAGTGACCCTAACCCAACCGCTTAAAAAGAAAGACACTACCCGAAATATGAGTGTACTTATGTAAATTTCTATTTCCTGTTGCTAAGAAAATAGCATCCCTAACGCAGATTTCAAGAGTAGTCCCTAGTGATAAAGTAAATTATTACACCTGAATTCACTTAGAGTAACCCGAAAAGAAAAATTATTCAAAATTATTATTCAAGAAAGAAAAAAAAAATATATATATAAGAATTTGATTAACATTTGGTTGAATTGATAACGCTATCGAATATTTAAAAATGTCAGTAATACACAGTGATAGAGATTACGAGGAGGCACCACGATCATCCTCATCACAAGTGTGTAGCATTTGTTCACAAGTTATTTCAGACGTACACGAAAGGGCAACGACAAAGTGTATGCACTCATTTCATAGAAATTGTATAATTACTTATGTTTCGACAAATCAAGAGTGTCCGGTATGCAAGTCTTTATGCCACCTTAGAGATGTACAAGTTAGAACTGAGTTATCAGCCAGTCAAAAACGAGGAGCAGTTCCTAAAGTCCATAATACGCGACAGCAGAGGCAAGCACACCTTTTATCTGGTACAGAACAGTCAGCAATACCTGATGACACTAGTCCGCAAAATACGGTGATGAATTCATCAGAAGAGGTAGAACCACTACGAACAGCGAAAAAACAGGGAAGACCTCCTAAGCGAAGAGTACAACGCGCTCAACCAGAAAATTTTGAGAGACATCAGACAAGAGTCAACGCCGCAGCTAGTACATCGGAACCAGCGGTCGACTTCGAAAGATTGTTTGAAAGAATAGAGAATCTTATAAATCAGAAGTTTGAGAGTTTGCAGACGAATGAAGCAGCAGCCAGCATACAAGAATTAAATACGCAGGCTAGAGCACAATCTTCACCCAGAAATTCGCCGATTTCTACATCAAGCATTAGGAGCGAAAAGCTTACACAGATTATCCAGAGTTGGGGTATAAAGTTCGAGTTACCGTGCAAGAATTCTTGTACAGAGTGCGTGCATTAACTATGGATAGTTTAGATGGAGACTTTTCAGTAGTCTGTAAGAACCTACATATTCTTCTAACTGGAAAAGCCCGAGATTGGTATTGGAGATACCGTAAAGAGATCACGCAAGTAGAATGGACAGATTTTTGTGACAAACTCAAAAGACAATATCGTGATAACAAGGATGATGATTTAATTTTTGAAGAAATAAGAAGTAGGAAGCAAAAGATTGGAGAATCATTTGATAATTTTTATGAAGATGTAATATCCATTGTTAGTAGGCTTTCGGTTCCATTGGAAGAGGATAGACTAGTGCAGCAGTTGCAGCGTAACCTGATACCGGAAGTGCGTGAAGCATTGTTATATATATCAGTTGTTTTGGTGTCACATTTACGACAGTTAGTACGAAAAAGAGAAAATCTATTGGGAGAGACACTAATTAAGCGTCCGATCAAGAGTGTAAATTTTTCTGAGCCCGTTTACAAATCCGTAGCTGCAGTACTAGGCGCCACAGAACAGTCAGAAGACGAGTTGTCGGTGAAAGAGGTAGATGCAGTTCAGCGAGTGGCGAATTCTTTGGTTTGTTGGAATTGTGACGTAGAAGGACATCGCTGGGACATGTGCCTAGAAGATCGGATTATCTTTTGTTACGGCTGCGGAACAAAAGGAGTATACAAGCCGCAGTGCATAAAATTTTCAAATCGGACGGAAAACTATCGGAAGGGACCACCGTATGACAACAAGCGGACGGACCCTTAGTAAATGTTGCTCACAAAAGATTAAATCTTAATCTCACTGAACAAGAAAAGCAAGAAAACATTTCAGATTTACAAACAAATAGAAAGAATATTAAGTTACATCCAGTTAAACCATACCACATACGTTTAAAAGAATATGCAAGAGCCCGCGAAAAAATATTTTCTGATGATAGTAATGTCGCATGCGTCAAGAGAGCACCAAAGCGCTCAACCTTGCGTATGCGTAACTTTTGGAAAGCTGTACGAAATACCAAAAGAAGGTTAATTTGTTCAGTAATTAATGAAGCCGTAGATGGCCGATTTTATGCTTCAATTTCATTTTTACAATTTTTAGAATTAGGCTTATTAGACACAGGGGCAAATATTAGTTGCATTGGAGCAGACCTGGCTAAAATAGACTGGTCGCACAATTCAAAATTTCGCAAAATTAATTCTTCAGTAAAAGCGGCTGATGGACAGCCACAAACAGTTATTGGATCCATACAACTGAACGTAAAATATAGGGAACAGATGAAGGACATTAATTTCTTTATAATCCCTTCGATTAAGCATAGGGTGGTATTAGGAACAGATTTTTGGAAAGCTTTCAAATTGGCCCCGGGTGTAATTTCCTCGATTGAAACTTCAAATAGCAACGTGCCTAGATTACCAGAGAAAGACGGTGAGGAAAAGTTTCCGCTGACAGCAGAAGAAGAAAAACGTTTAGGCGGAATCATTAGTCTATTTCCAGACTTTGAAATGCAAGGCCTCGGAAGAACAAAGCTTCTGCAACATCATATAGAGGTAGGCAATGCCACCCCGATTAAACAGCGATTTTACCCAGTTTCACCGGCGGTTGAAAAAGTTATGTTTCAGGAGATCGATAGAATGTTAGAGCTAGGAGTTATTGAGAAGTCAAATAGTCCTTGGAGTTCGCCCATGCGTTTGGTGATTAAACCCGGAAAAGTTCGTTTATGCTTAGATGCACGACGGATTAACGAGGTTACAAAGAAAGACGCATACCCGCTGCCCAGCATCAATGGAATTTTCGCAAGACTACCAAAAGCTAACATCATCTCGAAGATAGATTTGAAGGATGGTTTTTGGCAAATAGGTTTGAGTGAGGAATCAAAAGCAATCACAGCATTTACAGTACCCGGTCGTCCATTGTATCATTTTGTGGTTATGCCGTTTGGTTTGTGTAATGCCGCGCAAACAATGTGTAGACAAATGGACGAAATAATACCCCCTGAATTAAAATATTGTACTTTTGGATACTTCGACGATTTATGTGTAGTATCAGAAAGCTTTGAGGAACATCTTATTGTGTTAGCCAAGCTAGCTGAACAATTTCGAATAGCGAATGTGACTTTAAATGTGGCAAAGAGCAAATTTTGTGTCACAAAAGTTGCATTTTTAGGATATATAGTAGGCAATGGAGGAATTTCAACTGACACATCAAAAACAGACGCGATTCAGTCATGGCCAATTCTGAAAACAGTTAAACAAGTAAGAGCGTTTATGGGAGTAGTCGGATGGTATAGACGATTTATACCTAACTTTTCAGATATTAGTTTTTCAATCACCGAGCTTCTGTCGTCGAAAAAGAAATTTGTCTGGAACGAGCAAGCTCAGAAATCCTTTGATAAGCTTAAGTCTGCGTTGACTTCAGCTCCAGTTTTGCAGAACCCGAACTTTGAACGGAAGTTCTATGTGCATTGCGATGCGAGCGATGTCGGCATAGGCGCTACGTTAGTTCAAATGTCAGATGAAGGAGAAGAAAAACCAATTGTATTTATGTCCAAGAAACTGAGTTCAGCTCAACGAAACTACAGTGTAACGGAGCGGGAATGTTTAGCAGCCTTAGAAGCAATCGACAGGTTTAGATGCTATATTGAGATGCAGGAGTTTGAATTGATTACGGATCATGCGAGCCTTTTGTGGCTAATGAAGCAACCTAATTTGAAGGGACGGTTAGCTAGATGGGCCATGAAATTGCAAAGTTACAAGTTCACGATAAGCCATAGAAGAGGTCGGGACAATGTCGTACCTGATGCGCTTTCGAGAATGTTTCGAATGTGAATGTGTCGAGATGAAATAAGTGCACTAGAAGAAGTTTATCCTGGTGTTGATTTAAATTCCAACTGTTTTAGTGATAGTGAACATCAGAATTTGAAAAAAAAAGTTTTTAGATAGTCTGGGAGAGTATCCAGATATACGAGTAGAAGATGGTTTTGTCTATATACGAACTGAACGTGATGATGGAAATTTAGAAAATCAAGAATCGAGATGGAAACTGTGGATTCCATCTGGTTTGACGACTGAAGTCATAGGCAGTGCTCATAATAGTGTTATATCAGCACATGGAGGAATGGCTAAGACCCTAGAATTAATAAGGAGATTTTTTTATTGGCCAGGCATGGTGTCACAAGTGAGAGATTATGTACGTAACTGTGATATTTGCAAGTCTACCAAAGCCCCGAATTACATTTTAAAACCGCCGTTGGGAAAGCCAACAGTTTCAATGCGTCCTTTTCAAAGGTTATACATAGATCTGCTCGGTCCATATCCACGCAGTAAGCGAGGGCATATTGGGTTGGTAATAGTTTTGGATCACTTTTCCAAGTTTCATTGGCTTTGTCCGTTGAAGAAGTTGTCGTTTAATACAGGAGTTTCTTCAGGATCATATTTTCTTTATGTTTGGTATTCCGGAAATCCTAGTGAGAGATAACGGAGCACAATTCAAAGCGGTCGAATTTAACGCGTGGCTAACGAAGCTTGGTATTAAGCATGTATGTACAGCGTTGTATTCACCTCAAGCCAACGCCTCAGAACAGGTGAATCCATCAATCATAGCAGCGATTAGAGCTTATCTTAACGATGATCATAGAGAGTGGAATGAACATATTCCAGCAATTAGTTGTGCTCTGCGGAATGGTCATCATGCGAGCATTAATTGTTCTCCATATCATGCAGTTTTGGGCTTTGATATGATCACACATGGGTCTCATTATAGTCTACTAAGTAAGTTCAATTTATTAGATGAATCACTTAATCCCCTTAGGAAAGACGATCAATTGCAGTTGTTGAGAAAAGAAATAAAACAGCAAATTGCATCAGCAGCAGATAAAAACGCCAAGCAGTATAACTTGCGCACTCGGCAAATTCATTTTAGGATAGGGCAAGAAGTATTCAGAAGAAACTTCAGCCAGAGTAATTTTCAGAAAAATACGAACGCGAAATTCAATCCTCAATGGGTGAAATCTAGAGTCAGGGAATGTTTAGGGAATTGTTATTATGTTTTAGAAGACCTTCAAGGAAAATGCACTGCTTGATTGCAGAAAGAAAGTTCACCACAGTGGTACATTTCTTTTTCCCACTATGCCAATAGCGGATAATGTCACTTTGACAATTGACTTCGGGTCTAAACGAAGATCAAAGTTAGGCATAGAGCATAGGCGAACTATCTTGAGGAATTCTTTTCAAATTGGCAACCGAGCGGAACAGTCCTTTGCAAGAAGTGAAAAAAAATTAATATATCATTTTTTTTGTGGTTAAAATAACCCAAGTAAATTTTTAAATCCGAATAAATACAAGCCATCCTTCATGGGCTTGAATCGGTAAAAAAAAGAAACAAATGATGTTGGTGTTCTCTATTTCAAGATATACTTCTTGAGTAAGTGCTAAATTTTCTTTAAATTGTTACAATTTGGTAATTTCGCAAATAAAATTTTGCACGCAGATTTTCTCGGTATGTCTCGGTATGTTCGTTCATAATGCCAAAAAAAGGAAATTAAAATGTATTGCTTTGATTAAGCAGAAGGTAATTATACAGCTCTAAAGAAAAGGAAAGAAAAAACGCATTAAAGACATTCATATTTTATCATGTTAGACAAATGTAAGGCATAAATTTTGGTGTTGATGATTTCCAAAGCCAGAATTCCAAGACATTTATGTTGGATAGTGCAAGCAGCGAAGAAGTTATTCACCAAAGGGGACGAAGAAATTACATTGGCGACCATCTGATCAGTCAAATTTCGATACGACACCGGTGCTAGGGCAAGCGGTGAGAAGTGAAAACAGCGAAAGCACGCAGCCCAAAGAATAAATTGTATCCGAGTTAAAAAGTGAAAAAGTTGCATGAAAAAAAGAAATCAAAAAAAAAACAACCCAGGTGAAAAAAAAAGTCTAGCCAGAGTGAAAATCAAGTAAAAAAAGGGTTTGAGCCAGAAAGCCATAGTGAAAACGAATGAAAACGAAAATTTTTAACTTCTTCTTTTTGTTTAAATCTAGGTAATATTCTATAATCGAAAGCTAGCATAAGTTAGTGTACAAGTAACAATTGGTAAAAAGAAAGAAAAAGAAAAGGAGTGAAGCAAGAGAAAAAAAAAAGTATACAAAGAAGAAAACGCAAAGCAAAATTTCGAGCCACATTTGCAAAACAAAATTTTTTTTTTCAAGTCGCGAGGTAACATACATTAAAAATGGAAAAAAAAATGAGCAAAAACAAAAAAAGAAAAAATGAAATCTAATGCAAAATTGAAAAGTCAAAAAAATTGATAACAGATAAAGAAGAAAGTGAAAATATAAAAGAAAACGAAAAAAATTTAATTAAAAAAAAAAAAACAAGCGTGAGCAATTGCTTTACTTGGTAACGAAACATAAAAATGTGAACATAATTAATAAAAAAATGAAATTAAATCTATAGCCTCTACAGCAATTCCTCGAAGGCCTTCGTCGGACGCTACAAGGGTGAGTTTTTTCTACTACATTTTTTTGTTACCAAATTGTATAAATATAAAGCGAAGTCGGAGACATTAAGCAAGAGTATTCAATGCAAAGACAAAAGCGAAAACAATTGTCGTTGCTTATCTCCACTCCGTTTGCCCCTCTATATATTTTTATATACTTCTAATGTGTTTCAAATAAAATCATGCGTAAAGAAAAAAAAGAAAAGAATGAACTGAAAAGTGAAAAGTATCAAAAAAAAAGGGAAAGAACGACGAAATATGCATAATTGTTTTATTAAAACATTTTGTATGTGAAGAGTTGGAAAAAATTGAACGGTTAATTTTTATACGCTGCATATGTAAGCGTCGCATTTTGCTTTTGCACAGTGTGTCGAATTTAAAAAAAAAAAAAAAGAAAAAAAAGAAGAAGTTAATGTTCATGAAGTTATGCCGATGTTTAGAATATTTTTTTTGATTTTGATTTAATTATCTTTGAATATAAATCAATATGCGTTAAAGTTTCGAGCTATATATTCTTTTTAGTAATTACAAATTAATTTGGTGATCATTTATGAAATTGTAAATTTTCTTATATATATTATAGAATGGTTTCGGTTTTTTTTAATGTGACTTAACTTTGTTCTCAGAATTCTACTGAATGAAATATTAGATTCTAAGAAATGAATGATTGTGAGAATACATTAATTTAAGTGAATAATAATGATTTTTATAATGAGGTAATTTTCTGAACTTTCTTTTTGGGCAATCTAATGTGAATAAGGATATTTGTTTTGGGATTTTCCCCTAGCGCTGAAAGGAAAATCATGGTAGGGTGGGTAGAGAGCGCGGCTGTAAATACACCTATACAGCCAACACTAGGACTATTTTCTTCTATTCTTTTCTCTCTATTCTATTTCAAGTTTCAGCACAGGGACTTTATTTAAAGTTGCTGACGTGTGAGTGGGTGAAACGCATTCATCAAAGAACCACCCCAGCCGATTGTCTTGCTAGCCGCATTAAGAGTCCCGCAGATGAATCGTGTTAACACCAAGATAGGCCTCACACAATAACGTATACTTGCCGATTGCAATGGTTGGTAAGCCTTTATGGTTTCGTATTTATAGATATCTACGTTACAGAAATTTTTGCAGCCCAACCGTGAGGCACATTCTAATTAGATGCAGCAATTTTTGCTGCCCATCAGCTACGTTAAGGCTTTGTACGTTACATGACATTTACTCCAAATTTGCAACACTTGTCGAAGTAAAATCTAGAGATTGGTTAGAAGCCAAGAGAGCAATTATGAAAGTATTCACTGAAATGGGCAAACCAATAGAAATAAAATTAGACAAAGATTCAGCATTTTTGTGTATAAAATTAAACAATCTAAATAAAGATAGACACGATTTCGAAATCGATACTAGATTTAAACAAGCACCACTAGTAAAGTCAAAAACAACAAATCCATTCAAAAAGACAGGAGAGATAAATCAGTTAGATGAGAAACATTTTGAAGAAAGAAATAGAGGACAAAGAGTCACACACTACAAATCAAAATTCAAAAAGAAAAAGAAAGTTAATAAAAGCAAATATGACAATTGATACATTACAGGTCAACAACTCAAGATGACTTTTTTGTGCATCATGCTATTCTTAAGAGTAAAATCAACATGCAGCCAATCCATTGACATAAACCCAGTAGAAGCACCGAACGGTTACTTAATATTTAAAACAGGAACCATGGACTTACCGACAAACTTTGAATATCATTATTTAAAAGTAAATTTAATGTTAATAGACATTACATATAACAATCTAATGCAACAAGCACAGGAATTTAAAAATATAATCCATATACAATACTTAACAGAAAAACTAAGTAGGGAAATTAATGGAATACAAATTGTAAAACGTAACAAACGAGGACTAATTAACGGAATTGGTTCAATATACAAATATCTTTTTGGTACTCTTGATCAAGACGATAAAGACGAATTAGAAGAAAAAATAAATAATCTTGAAAGCAATAGCGTACAAGCAAACGAACGAAATTACGTAATAGACACTATAAATAAAGGTTTAGAAGTAATAAACAACCTCAAGGAAGAAAAGGAAAAATCGGTAAAATTAGAAGTTCTAATCTTTAATTTTGAGCATTTCACAGAATACATTGAAGACATAGAAATGGGCATGCAGCTCACCAGACTAGGAATTTTCAATCCAAAACTTTTAAAGCATAATCGCTTAAGTCATGTTAATTCGGAAAAACTATTGAATACAAAAACATCCACCTGGCTTAAACCAAATTCAATCGAGATATTTATCATTTCAAACATTCCTCAAGAAATAATAAAAACCCCTATCTTTGAGATACTTCCTTATCCAGATGAAAATGAAAATATTTTGACAGAAAATTCATACGATAAATACTATTTTAACAATAACACTTTTTTTAATAAAAATACAAAACAAATAGAAACTAATGAATGTATAATAGGCATTTTAAATCAAATCCCAACCACTTGTAAAAACACTAAAACATATAAGAATTTTCAAACTAATTATATTGACCCAAACATAATTGTAACATGGAATTTACCAAAAACTAAACTTAATCAAAATTGCGTAAACAACGAATTAATAATAGAAGGCAATAACATAATAAAAATTTACGATTGTGCCTTACAACTAAACGAAATATCAATAATAAATTCATTGCTTGACTATAGCCAAAGCATTTATGTAACAAACAATATCACCAGGCTAGAACCTATTTCCTTTATACAAACAAAAGAAATAATTAACGAACATACGAAATATTATACTGCATTTCAAACTATTACATTAACCACTTTTATACTTACTATAATAAGTTTGATTACATACATCATCTATAAGTTTAAAGCAATGCCACAAGAATTAATAATTAAGCATTTTCGATCAAATAACAATCGTGGTCCCACAGAAACCAAAACCAAAACCAGAAACCGAACCCCCAAAAAATTGAGTCCCAAATTATAAACAAAATTGATACCCCAATATTTACAGCTGAGAAAAACCCCTCGCTATATCCCAATGTATCCGCCTGAGGACAGGCTAATTTTTTTAGGATGGGGAAGTCATATATCCAACTTCAATACACAAAACCTTATAAACTTTTCGCCCCCTAAAATCAAACTTTAAAGTAAACATCCGTTTTTTATAATAAACAATTGGACACTTGCAATAACAATTGTCCCCCTCAAAATCAAAGCGTGTGAACGCTAACTCATAATTAAAGCACAAGCAATAAAATCTATTTTATTCATAAACAATTGAACACTTGCTAATTCAGCATTAAAATTCGGGCCAATCAAATCACATCAATATCGATCACGCCACTGAAGGGCTCACATATTTAGCCTATAAATATAACTGTAAGACATTTTGTACTTTAGTTTTAAGTATTCATCCAACGAATAAAGTCCCCGCTTTTAACTCAAATAAAACAATATCTTTTTTTTTCCTTTTGGAAAGACAAGATATATAATTATATATCCTTGATCAGGATCAACAGCCGAGTCGATCTAGCCATGTCCGTCTATCCGCCCGTCTGTCCGTCCGTATCTATAGACACCATAATTGTTATAAATATTAGTAAATGCGCACATTTTGTTTGTATAAAGATTTTGCCGCACCCCTTTCCGCCCCCGTAATTTGAAAAAACTATTATCTCCCGCAATTTTCCTCCTTGTGCAATCAAATTTGACACACCTAAATTTTATACTTATATTCAGCAAAATACCAAATTTACTCAAAATCGAAATAAAAATAGCCAAATTATGAATACAAACGTTTTCCCATAAGGCCGGAGTTGGCCGTTGGCTGCTGGGGGCGCAAGGGTGCGAGTTACTAAGATATGCATGTAAAAAGCATGTGAACAGAATTTTTTAAATACACGTAAATGCATTTGTTATTATAAATTTAAAATATTTGTTTTACAATCTTCGGAAATAACGAAGATATTGATCAAAGTCACTGTTTTCCACCGATCGTTCCTATGGGAGCTATATGATATAGTCACCCGATCTTGATAGGTGGCACAGTGGTTTATAGGTGTAAAAGACTGACCAATAATCAATTTCACGACAATAGCTAAGAAAATAACGAAGTTATTGAGAAAAGTCACTGCTCGTGACTTTGCCGTTTGTATGGGAGCTATATAATATAGTGGTCCGATCCGACTACTACTACTGAATCTACTCTTAAATCAGAGCCTAACAACAAGTTTGAGATATTTTTCTTAATCTAGTACTTAAGATATATCCAGGGGATATTGCAGGCGGTCCTAATCACTTATTATTGGGTTGGTCTGTCATTCCTTGTAAGACGAGTTCTATTATTAGTTCGCATAAGAGAATTGGCAAGAACATTAGGGTGTGCATCCAGTTTCACAGAATACTTTAGTTGTTGACTACCTATTTCAGATTTTACGCTGGTATAGTTAGATCATTTTGAATGTTGTCGTTTTTATGTACCATGGAACCCCAGTGATTGGTCTTAAAATCTTCGACTGCGCCCTTTGTATAATGTCGACATTGCTGGTACTTGCATTTCCCCAGAGTACGGCAACGTACGTCCAGATGGGTTTCAGTACGGATTTGTATAGGAGGACTTTATACTCCAGACATAGAGGGGACCGAGCATTGATGATCCAATATAAGCTACTCGCTTTCAGTTTAAGCTGTGACTTTTTTGCCTCGATGTGCTTGCGTCAAGTTAGTCTTCTGTCTAGGTCGATGCCAAGGTAAGTGACATCCACGGCTTGAGGAATTGGTACGTTGTTTAGCATTACAGCTGGACAGTTTCTTCTGTTAAGCGTAAATGTAACATGTTTGCATTTCTGCTCGTTGACCCGGATACGCCAGGTTGCTAGCCATTCCTCTACCACCTTGAGGTGTTCCTCTTATTTTCAAGAGTCTTGTATTGGGCATTTGGATCTGCTGAGGATTGCCGTGTTATCGGCAAAAGTGGACGTTGTAAGTCCTAAACTCTTTGTTAAGTCTGCAGTGTACAGCAGGTAGATCAATGGTCCGAGTACACTGCCTTGCGGTACACCAGCTTCGATCTCAAAGTCAGCCGAGACGGAGCCATTACATCTTACAGCGAATTTCCTATTGTAAAGGTAAGATTCCATGAGTTTGTGGGTGTACTGTGGGAGTTTCTGCCGGATTTTGAACATCAGACCCTCCAGCCAAACTCTGTCGAAAGCCTGGGCTACGTCGAGAAAGACAGCTTTTTTTTTTTTTTTTTTGTTACGTTTAATATATATTTGTTGAATCTACTCTTAAATTAGAGCCTAACAACAAGTTTGAGATATTTTTCTTAATCTAGTACTTAAGATATATCCAGGGGATATTGCAGGCGGCCCTAATCATTTATTATTGGGTTGGTCTGTCATTTCTTTTAAGACGAGTTCTATTATTAGTTCGCGTAAGGGAATTGGCAAGAACATTAGGGTGTACATCCAGTTTCGCAGAATACTTTAGTTGTTGACTACCTATTTCAGATTTTACGCTAGGTATATTTAGATCATTTTGAATGTTGTCGTTCCGTATGTACCACGGAGCCCCAGTGATTGATCTTAAAATCTTCGACTGCGCCCTTTGTATAATGTCGACATTGCTGGTACTTGCATTTCCCCATAGTACGGCACCGTAAGTACAGATGGGTTTCAGTACGAAGTCATATAGGAGGACTTTATACTCCAGACGTAGAGGTGACCGAGCATTGATGATCCAATGTAAGCTACTCGCTTTCAGTTTAAGCTGTGACTTTTTTGCCTCAATGTGCTTGCGCCAAGTTAGTCTTCTGTCTAGGTGGATACCAAGGTAAGTGACATCCACGGCTTGAGGAATTGGTACGTTGTTTAGCATTATAGCTGGACAGTTTCTTCTGTTAAGCGTAAATGTAACATGTTTGCATTTCTGCTCGTTGACCCGGATACGCCAGGTTGCTAGCCATTCCACTACCACCTTGAGGTGTTCCTCTAATTTTGCAGAGGCTTGTATCGGGCATTTGGATCTGCTGAGGATTGCCGTGTCATCGGCAAAAGTGGACGTTGTAAGTCCTAGACTCGTTGGTAAGTCTGCAGTGTACAGCAGATAGATCAATGGTCCGAGTACACTGCCTTGCGGTACACCAGCTTCGATCTCAAAGTCAGCCGAGACGGAGCCATTACATCTTACAGCGAATTTCCTATTGTAAAGGTAAGATTCCATGAGTTTGTGGGTGTACTGTGGGAGTTTCTGCCGGATTTTGAACATTAAACCCTCCAGCCAGACTCTGTCGAAAGCCTGGGCAACGTCGACAAAGACAGCCGTACAGTATTCTTTTAGTTCGAATGCTGTTCTTATTTCGGATGTTATACGATTGACTTGTTCAATTGTCCCATGTTTTTCGCGGAAGCCGAACTGGTGAGAAGGGATTGTGTTCTCCGATGCCAGAAATGAGTTTAGACGAATCTGCAGGACCTTTTCAAAAAGCTTCGAAAGACATGGCAGCAAACTAATTGGCCTATAGGATGATGGCTGGGTTTTGCCCTTTCCCACTTTAGGAATCAAGATGCTAGTGGACCTTTTCCATGCTCTTGGGAAGTAGCCAATTCTTATTATAGCGTTGAACATTTTGCAGATGTATTGTATGGCGATAGTAGGGAGTTCTAGGATCATTTTTGGTGTGATTAGGTCATGGCCAGGGGCTTTGTTCGGCTTTATGTGGTTTTTAATAACTGCAGTGATCTCATCCGATTGGAGTTCCGAGTACTCACTATCCGTTAATGTGCTCGAAGGGGGAAGTACAAATGAGTTTGATGTTGGATTTGGCTGGAAAACCATTTTAAGATGTGTGGCAAATACGGATGCCCTCTCTTCGTCGCTGCGGGCCCATCCACCTGTTGGGCCCCTTATTGGTGAAACTGTCTCTGTAGGCGCGCTTAAAGTTGGGTGGGCTTTCCACAGAGGATGTTTAGTGCTGGATGGACTGAGCTTTTCTATGTATTTCCTTTGAGCCCAGATTTCCACTTGTCTTAACTCCTTGGAGAGGTTGCGGCTGGCATGCCTTAGGCGAAGTTTTGCTGCTGGTGATCGAGTAATCTGCCATTCTCTTCTTAGACGTCGTTTTTCCGTTACTAATTGTTCTATCCGCCGGTTCGTAGGCCTGACAGCAGGTTTAGCGTAAGTAGAGGCATGTGGCGTAGATACTCTTGCTGCAGCTCCCAGCATCGACTCAAGTGCAGAGACGCACATGTCAATGTCCTCTGCAGCATCCAGTTTCGGCGAACAGTCAATGTGGGCACTCATGTACATTTTAAATTTAAGCCAATTTGTTTTGTTGTTTGTAAGCATATATGGGCGATCAAGTACTTGAGGTTTTGTTAACAGTGTGAATAGCACTGGAGAGTGATCGGAGGTTAAATCTAGCAGTGTTTCCGCAGTGATCCGATTACGCGGAATCCTCTTGGTTACTGCGAAATCAATCAAGTCAGGCATTTTCTGTGGATCTGTGGGCCAATAAGTGGGCCTACCCGGTGAGACGCAATCCATCTTATTGAGTGGGTTGACTATTGTATTGTACAACTGCTTGCCTTTAGGATTTACCAGGCGAGATCCCCAGTGCGTATGTTTGGCGTTATAGTCCCCTGCTGCAATGAAGCGTTCTCCGAGTGTGTTAAAGAAACCGGTGAATTCCTTTTCAGAGATTGAGAAGCGTGGTGGGCAGTACAGGGCAACCAACGTAGTGTTGCCGCAGCTGGTTTGGACGGTTATAGCAGTTGCTTGTAGGTGCTGTGTTTCGAATCTGTTGAGGAACGAGTGTTTTATACGGTTTTTGATTAGGATACCAGTCCCGCCATGAGCTTTTCCGTCTGGATGGTTTGTTGCGTAGAAGGTGTATTTTGGTATTTGAAAGTTATTTTTTGATGTTAAATGTGTTTCCGATATCAGCATGACGTCGATTTCACTTGAGTCTAGGAATAGTTGCAGTTCATTTTTGTGCTTGGAGACGCCATTAGCATTCCAAAGACATAGACGTAGGGAAGCCATTATTTATTCTCGATAAGCTTCTGGATAAGCAGGTTTTGATTCCGCATCAGTTCCTGCATACAGTTTTGCATGAACGTCATAAAAGTGGTCATGTTTTGATTAAGTGAGATCAATAGGGCCTCTAAACCACTTGGAGTTTGCTGGCCAAGCTCTGGTGCGCTAGGTTGCGGATTCTGTAGATAGTGGAGTGACGGGGTCTCTTTCGCGAGCTCCGTCTGTCCAGTTCGGAGTACACTAGCGAAGGATACACTAGGATTGGTTGCAGCAGATATGTTAGATGATCTAACAGCCTTGGCGAAGAATACGTCTGGTGTAGTTTTGGAGGCGTTGAAGGTGATTTTTGGTCCAGCTGGGGGTTTACGCCCGTTTAGGTGCGATTTAAGATCCTTGAAGACAGGACATCCCCTGTAGTTGGTGTGGTTCCCTCCACAGTTACTGCATAGTCTTAGTGCGACGTTGTTTCTGTCCTTGGTGCAAATGCCATCTTTATGATGTTCGCCGCAGCCAACACACACTGACCTAAGATTGCAATTGTTAGAGGTGTGGTTGTATTCCTGGCAGTTCTTACACTGAGGTGGTTGGTAACTCTTATGGGGCTCCTCTACGGTGATTCTTCTGTGCAATAGGAGCTGAAGGTTGTAGATTGGATGCACTTCATTTGGCTTCGACCGCTTTGCATCTGGTTGGAGCTCGATTTTAAAGAGCGGCTGTGCGACTTTATTCCTGTTGATGATATTGACAACGGACTTAACCGCAAACCCTTTTTCGGCCAATGCGTCTGCTATTTCTTGAAGTGGGACCGATGGCTCGATCCCCTTTAACACAACCTGGAGCCCTTTACTGCTTTTTAGTTGGTAGGTATAGAAGTTGATGTTAGCATTACGGAGGTACTTTTCGATGATGCGGAAATTGTCCTCAGTTTGGGTTTGACATTTAATTTCTTTTATGTTACCCCTGTTGAGAGGGGTTACAACAAAGTTATTTGCCCCTACTGTTTCTACTAGCTTCGAAATCAGGGCGCTGCAGTTGGCTCCACGGATGTATAGAGGGGGTGGTCTAGCCGATTTAACTTTATCCACAGCGCCGGCTTGATCGTCTTGCTGATCGGCAAGAATTTTAAAACGATTTCCGCTTAGAAGTGCTGCTCGTTCATTTGTTTTGGTTATTTTAGGCGTATTGCCAATTTTTTTCTTTTGCGGGCTTAGCTTCCGCTTAGTTATTTTAATATATCTATCCATTCCAGTTTGGACAGAAGGCGTTGGGTTTATTGCCGTGGCTGACTCTGGGCGACACCACCGAAAAGTACTCGTTGTTGCGTTGGACCGAAAGTCGACGCTCACGTTGTTGTTGTACAAGTAGTTCTTGTAGCTGTTGCTGGTGGGGATCAAGAGAGCTTGGGCCCGAATTGGTGGACATGGCCTTTCCAAAAAAGGTGCTCACTTTGTTGTTGCAACTTAGTATTTATTGCTATTAGAACAAACTAATAGCAATATGATTGTAAATAGGCGTCTCTGAGGCAACTGAGAGCCCTACACAATTATTGTAAACGCGGTCTTTTTATTTTTTACACTAAATTTTGCGGAGTGCATTAAAAAACACGTCTGTACGCGGCGGCGGTTGAATTGAAATTCACAACCGCAGTAGTGGTAACTATGCAATTATTTTTAGACCAGACAAACATTTTATAAAAAATTTAATTCAATTCCAAAAAAGGAATAAAAAAATAATAAACCAGAGGGCCGGGGTTACCTTCGACCGCGTCGAAGTTTGTATACCCTTGCAACTGTTTTGATAATTCTTTCCTTACCCATAGCCATCAAAGTGTAAAAACGTTTTATCCAAAAAGTCCGCTTGCAATAGCTCACTTTTATTGGTACCGAAAACGTGGGGCATTAGAATAAGTATTTTTAAGGACAATTGTCGTTTCTTAGAGTTTTAGAGTTTTTAAATAAAATCAGCTCATATTTTGAATTCAACGAATGAAGACTGGGTTTTTCTTCTCTCCGGGAATCCCAATTCATTTTGGTCCTTCGAGCCGGATCCATTTTGGTCCTTCGAAAAAAAGAACTTTGCAGTTTTCCCCCACCAGTGGTAAGAGACTCAGTGTGTGAATCAGCTCCTTGAAGTCTGAATTCTTATGCAAGTGTAAATGCTAAGATCAGCTAAAGGTAGCAAAAATAAAATAACTCTTATTTTCCCCCACCAGTGGTAATAGACAGAGTATGAAACAAAATAGGTAAATATTGCTTAACAAATAAAAAGTGCGTGCGTCCGATTACAAAAGGCCGTTTGGCTAGTGGAGTAATTGTGGTATTTTCTGCGGCGGGAGTGTTTGTGTGCGGCGCATTCGAAGCCCTAATGTATCTTCTGCTTCAAAAAACTAATAACGTTTAGTCTTTGCATTCATTGTCAAAATGTAAGAGGACTTCTTACCAAGCTCTCGAAACTGTTCTGTGATAGCCAAACCTTTTCGGCTGACATATTAGCTTAGATAAAGATCTTTATTTTTTATGGTTTTAGGTGATTTTAACTTGCCTAATATTTCTTGGCTGGTTGATGATATTCCATCTTTCTTAATTCCTTTTATTGATAGCCTACTTGAATGTTCGCTATATCAGTTAAATTCTTTTCTTAACTCTTCTAAAAGAATCCTTGATCTTGTTTTTGTCTCGGATCCCACTGTTAGGTCTGTATCTCAAACACAGCTCCTTGTGAAGCTTGAATCAACCTACCATTGAAGTTATTATTTCTTACAATTCCGTTACTAGTTCCTTTAATAACATCTCTCATTTATATTTGAGTGCTGCGATATAGATTGTGCAGTGAATTTTTTCTACTCTGCTCTTAATTATCTAATTGATAAATGCGTTCCTTATGTGAATGTCTCTGCCGTCTCCAATACGCCGGTCTGGTTCACACGTAGGCTCTCTAATCTCCGTAACATTAAATCGAGATATTTTAAAAGATTTAAAAAAACTGGTTCGCGACTTGACTATGCAAATACGAGAAAATCTGGTGCGATGACCGGCACCGGTACCGCCTGAGCCCATAGGCCCTGGACAACAGCAGCTGAGCAACGATAAAAAAAAAAAAAGAAGTAGAATCATCACATGCCGGAATGGACACACATGGCCTGAAAAAAAAATAAAATCTGAGTGAGTAGAGGTGATGAGCAAGGGTATAAATACAAAAAATAAATTCATATAAGTAAATACATATTAAAATGAAGAAAGTCGTCTCGCCGACTTAGATATACCATACACCAGTAAAACAAATATTTCAAATTTATAATAACAAATGAATTTACATTTTTTTTTAAATTCTGATCACATGCTTTTTACAAGCATATCTTAGTATCTAGATCCCGCAAGCTTACGAGCAACCAAGCGCCTCCACCAGCCAACGGCCGACTCCGGCCCTATGGAAAAATGTTTATATGCATAACTTAACTATTTTTAGTCCGATTTTAATTTTGTTATTTTCTAGGTATTAGTATCAATTTTATTGCACAAAGTAGAAAATTGCATGAGATAAGCGAGTTTTTCCAAATAGAGGGGGCGGAAAGGGGCGTGGCAAAATCTTAACATATACAAAATATGCGCATTTAGTAAGCAAATATACATACCAAATTTGGTGTTCTTAGCTATTGTAGTCATTAAGAAAATCGGTTTTGTTTCAATTGCAGGGGCGGAGGGAGGCAAAATTTTTTAGCAGCAAATGTCTGCGCGCTTAGTTAAGGATTAATCATACTAAATTTGATGTCTTCAGCAATTATAGTCTTTAAAAAAATCTAATTTGTTTAAATTTCGTGGGCGGAAGGGGGCGTGGCAAAAATTTGAAATAGGTAGGTAATACACTAGTCTACGTACCAAATTTGATGACTCTAGCTCTTATAGTCTCTGAGATCTAGGTGTTCATACGGACAGACGGACGGACGAACGGACATGTTTGAATCGACTTGGCTGTTGATTCTGATCAAGAATATATATACTTTATGGGGTCGGAAAAGCTTCCTTCTGCCTGTTACATATATATTGGCGACTCTAATATACCATATCAACCTCTTGGGGTATGGTAATAACAAAAATCAATTTATTGTCAAACATTCTTACATACACCATACAAAATGTTTCTTAACATAACTGAAAAGTTGTTAGGGAAGCAATTAGAGTTGCATACCAGGTTAAGGCAGTTAGAAGCACTAGATCCCAGAAATATAACTAGCAAGGTGATCGAGGAAGTAAAAGAGACTATTAATAGATGGTTACCTAATCATAACATATTGCTACAGCAGGGGACTTTCGATCATCAGTAATCAATAATCAGATAAAATACATGAAGAAATGTTAAAAATAGTTGCCAAAATATTAGCTACAGGAGAGTCAGAAAAACCAGGCACTAGTAAGTCAGTGTTAGTTGAAGCAGAAGCAAATATGTCAGAAATGTTTGACGATAGCAAAGGAGAGTCGCGCGGGGATTCGACCTCCAGTCATGAAAACGGTAGTGATAACCAGGATATTTTTATGGATAGAGTGGGACAGCTTCGGGAATATTTGGAGGTGGTAGAGTTGAAATCAACAGGCAATGGGACATGGATAATGTATATTAATAAAATAAATTATTTATGGGAGAAAGTACGGGCATGCCAAGAAAAAACAAGTAATGCAAAATTTAAGAATACTATGGAGGATTTAGAATTCGACGTCCAAAATTCATTGAATTCAATTGAAAATAAACAATAAGGAAAGTTGTAAAGATGAAAATGTAACCGTGAGAGGCGAAATACCGGTGTTGCCGAAAATACAGGTACCCACATTTGCTGGAGAACCTAAAGAATGGGACCTGTTTGTAAAATTATTTGCGGTACTAATTGAAATGAAGTAAGAAAGTCGTCTCGCCGACTTAGGTATACCATACACCAGTAAAACAAATATTTCAAATTTGTAATAACAAATGCATTTGCCTATTTTAAAAAAGTTCTGTTTACAAGCTTTTTACAAGCATATCTTAGTATCTCTCTCACTCATGCATATGAGCACCTTAGCGCCACCACCTGCAAACGGCCAACTCCGGCCTTATGGAAAAACGGTTTTATGCATAACTTGGCTATTTTTTGTCCGATTTTGATCCAATTTGGTATTTTGTGGGTATTAGTATTAAATTTAAGTGTGGCAAATTTGATTCCACAAGGTTAAAAATTAGGGGAGATAATCGAGTTTTTCAAATTTCGGGGGCGGAAAGGGGCGTGGCAAAATCTTTATACATACAAAATGAGCGCATTTACTAAGCAAATATACATACCAAATATGGTGTCTCTAGCTGCAATAGTTTTTGAGATAAACGTTTTTTTTGAATTGCAGGGGCGGAAAGGGGCGTGGCAAAAATTTGAAACAAACTCGATCACTCTACATACTACACGAGCCTACATTCTAAATTTGGTGGCTCTATCTCTTATAGTCTCCGAGATCTAGGCGTTCATACGGACGGACAGACGGACGGGCGGACGGACGGACGGACGGACGGACGGACGGACGGACGGACGGACAGACGGACGGACAGACGGACATGGCTAGATCGACTCGGCTGTTGATACTGATCAAGAATATATATACTTTATGGGGTCGGAAAAGCTTCCTTCTGCCTGTTACATACATTTTGGCGACTTTAATATACCATTTCACCCTATGGGTGTATGGTATAAAAATTATTCGAAATCCGCGTTAAAGGGGGAAGCGAGGAGCATGGTAGCTCATCTATTGTCAGGTTCAGCTGATAACTATAGTGCTGCTTGGGAATTGTTAACCAAACAGTGAAAATAATCGGAGGGTATTTTTCGAACAATTAAGTCGGATCGTTGATTTACCGATGATCAACAATAAATCCGCAAAAATTGTTAAAGGAGTGATTGACATAGTTAATGAGTCAGTTTACTTAATTAAAATAAAAGCAAATTTGTCCGATGAAGTTGACGTAATATTCGCACAACTCCTACTAAGGAAATTTGACAGAGAGACTCTACAATTATATGAGAGTCAAATTAGAAAAACAAAGCAGATACAATTGCTATCTGATGTCATGGAATACTTGGAGCAAAGATATTGCTCGCTAAGTGCCATGAGCAAAGAAGAGAACTACAAACTGTATTAAATTATGCGGAAGTCGAAGATAAATGTCCGATTTGCAAAATTGCCGGGCACAAAGCGTATAAGTGCTATAAGTTTAAAGGGTTGACACATTCTGAAAGGTATGAAACAGCCAAAAAAGTGCAGCTTTGCATAAGATGCTTGAACCATTCAAGCAATAAGGTGTGCACTAATGAAATGGTCTGTTCATTGTGCAGTAAGGAACACCATACCTTACTCCATTTTGAAGAAAAACAGGAGAGAGTTATTACTTGTGTAACCGCACAACCAACACTGTTGGCCACAGCTGTAATATAAGTAAAAAAAAGTAAACGGAGGATATAAGACTCTAAGAGCCCTTATTGATTGTGGTTCACAGAGCACCATTTCGGATGTTATACGATTGACTTGTTCAATTGTCCCATGTTTTTCGCGGAAGCCGAACTGGTGAGAAGGGATTGTGTTCTCCGATGCCAGAAATGAGTTAAGACGAATCTGCAGGACCTTTTCAAAAAGCTTCGAAAGACATGGCAGCAAACTAATTGGCCTATAGGATGATGGTTGGGTTTTGTCCTTTCCCACTTTGGGAATCATGATGATAGTGGACCTTTTCCATGCTCTTGGGAAGTTGCCAATTCTTATTATAGCGTTGAACATTTTGCAGATGTATTGTATGGCGATAGTAGGGAGTTCTAGGATCATTTTCGGTGTGATTAGGTCATGGCCAGGGGCTTTGTTCGGCTTTATGTGGTTTTTAATAACTGCAGTGATCTCATCCAATTGGAGTTCCGAGTACTCACTATCCGTTAATGTGCTCGAAGGGGGAAGTACAAATGAGTTTGATGTTGGATTTGGCTGGAAAACCATTTTAAGATGTGTGGCAAATACGGATGCCCTCTCTTCGTCGCTGCGGGCTTATCCACCTGTTGGGCCCCTTATTGGTGAAACTGTCTCTGTAGGCGCGCTTAAAGTTGGGTGGGCTTTCCACAGAGGATGTTTAGTGCTGGATGGACTGAGCTTTTCTATGTATTTCCTTTGAGCCCAGATTTCCTCTTGTGTTAACTCCTTGGAGAGGTTGCGGCTGGCATGCCTTAGGCGAAGTTTTGCTGCTGGTGATCGAGTAATCTGCCATTCTCTTCTTAGACGTCGTTTTTCCGTTACTAATTGTTCTATCCGCCGGTTCGTAGGCCTGACAGCAGGTTTAGCGTAAGTAGAGGCATGTGGCGTAGATACTCTTGCTGCAGCTCCCAGCATCGACTCAAGTGCAGAGACGCACATGTCAATGTCCTCTGCAGCATCCAGTTTCGGCGAACAGTCAATGTGGGCACTCATGTACATTTTAAATTTAAGCCAATTTGTTTTGTTGTTTGTAAGCATATATGGGCGATCAAGTACTTGAGGTCTTGTTAACAGTGTGAATAGCACTGGAGAGTGATCGGAGGTTAAATCTAGCAGTGTTTCCGCAGTGATCCGATTACGCGGAATCCTCTTGGTTACTGCGAAATCAATCAAGTCAGGCATTTTCTGTGGATCTGTGGGCCAATAAGTAGGCCTACCCGGTGAGACGCAATCCATCTTATTGAGTGGGTTGACTATTGTATTGTACAACTGCTTGCCTTTAGGATTTACCAGGCGAGATCCCCAGTGCGTATGTTTGGCGTTATAGTCCCCTGCTGCAATGAAGCGTTCTCCGAGTGTGTTAAAGAAACCGGTGAATTCCTTTTCAGAGATTGAGAAGCGTGGTGGGCAGTACAGGGCAACCAACGTAGTGTTGCCGCAGCTGGTTTGGACGGTTATAGCAGTTGCTTGTAGGTGCTGTGTTTCGAATCTGTTGAGGAACGAGTGTTTTATACGGTTTTTGATTAGGATACCAGTCCCGCCATGAGCTTTTCCGTCTGGATGGTTTGTTGCGTAGAAGGTGTATTTTGGTATTTGAAAGTTATTTTTTGATGTTAAATGTGTTTCCGATATCAGCATGACGTCGATTTCACTTGAGTCTAGGAATAGTTGCAGTTCATTTTTGTGTTTGGAGACGCCATTAGCATTCCAAAGACATAGACGTAGGGAAGCCATTATTTATTCTCGATAAGCTTCTAGATGAGCAGGTTTTGATTCCGCATCAGTTCCTGCATACAGTTTTGCATGAACGTCATAAAAGTGGTCATGTTTTGATTAAGTGAGATCAATAGGGCCTCTAAACCACTTGGAGTTTGCTGGCCAAGCTCTGGTGCGTTAGGTTGCGGATTCTGTAGATAGTAGAGTGACGGGGTCTCTTTCGCGAGCTCCGTCTGTCCAGTTCGGAGTACACTAGCGAAGGATACACTAGGATTGGTTGCAGCAGATATGTTAGATGATCTAACAGCCTTGGCGAAGAATACGTCTGGTGTAGTTTTGGAGGCGTTGAAGGTGATTTTTGGTCCAGCTGGGGGTTTACGCCCGTTTAGGTGCGATTTAAGATCCTTGAAGACAGGACATCCCCTGTAGTTGGTGTGGTTCCCTCCACAGTTACTGCATAGTCTTAGTGCGACGTTGTTTCTGTCCTTGGTGCAAATGCCATCTTTATGATGTTCGCCGCAGCCAACACACACTGACCTAAGATTGCAATTGTTAGAGGTGTGGTTGTATTCCTGGCAGTTCTTACACTGAGGTGGTTGGTAACTCTTATGGGGCTCCTCTACGGTGATTCTTCTGTGCAATAGGAGCTGAAGGTTGTAGATTGGATGCACTTCATTTGGCTTCGACAGCTTTGCATCTGGTTGGAGCTCGATTTTAAAGAGCGGCTGTGCGACTTTATTCCTGTTGATGATATTGACAACGGACTTAACCGCAAACCCTTTTTCGGCCAATGCGTCTGCTATTTCTTGAAGTGGGACCGATGGCTCGATCCCCTTTAACACAACCTGGAGCCCTTTACTGCTTTTTAGTTGGTAGGTATAGAAGTTGATGTTAGCATTACGGAGGTACTTTTCGATGATGCGGAAATTGTCCTCAGTTTGGGTTTGACATTTAATTTCTTTTATGTTACCCCTGTTGAGAGGGGTTACAACAAAGTTATTTGCCCCTACTGTTTCTACTAGCTTCGAAATCAGGGCGCTGCAGTTGGCTCCACGGATGTATAGAGGGGGTGGTCTAGCCGATTTAACTTTATCCACAGCGCCGGCTTGATCGTCTTGCTGATCGGCAAGAATTTTAAAACGATTTCCGCTTAGAAGTGCTGCTCGTTCATTTGTTTTGGTTATTTTAGGCGTATTGCCAATTTTTTTCTTTTGCGGGCTTAGCTTCCGCTTAGTTATTTTAATATATCTATCCATTCCAGTTTGGACAGAAGGCGTTGGGTTTATTGCCGTGGCTGACTCTGGGCGACTTGTCGATGACGGCTTGAGGCAGGTCAATACTTCTGCAGACGTCGCAGCAGTTGCTGTCAAAGCTGACGGTGCTGGTCGGTGCAATCGGTGACCCAGTTATCGATATTGATGGAGAAGCACACTGCTCTCTCCACGGTAAATTGCTGTTTATTGCTGAGTGGCTTGAACTTTCGGTGTTATTGCTTACGGTAGCATTCAGTGGGTTTGGCGACACCACCGAAAAGTACTCGTTGTTGCGTTGGACCGAAAGTCGACGCTCACGTTGTTGTTGTACAAGTAGTTCTTGTAGCTGTTGCTGGTGGGGATCAAGAGAGCTTGGGCCCGAATTGGTGGACATGGCCTTTCCAAAAAAGGTGCTCACTTTGTTGTTGCAACTTAGTATTTATTGCTATTAGAACAAACTAATAGCAATATGATTGTAAATAGGCGTCTCTGAGGCAACTGAGAGCCCTACACAATTATTGTAAACGCGGTCTTTTTATTTTTTACACTAAATTTTGCGGAGTGCATTAAAAAACACGTCTGTACGCGGCGGCGGTTGAATTGAAATTCACAACCGCAGTAGTGGTAACTATGCAATTATTTTTAGACCAGACAAACATTTTATAAAAAATTTAATTCAATTCCAAAAAAGGAATAAAAAAATAATAAACCAGAGGGCCGGGGTTACCTTCGACCGCGTCGAAGTTTGTATACCCTTGCAACTGTTTTGATAATTCTTTCCTTACCCATAGCCATCAAAGTGTAAAAACGTTTTATCCAAAAAGTCCGCTTGCAATAGCTCACTTTTATTGGTACCGAAAACGTGGGGCATTAGAATAAGTATTTTTAAGGACAATTGTCGTTTCTTAGAGTTTTAGAGTTTTTAAATAAAATCAGCTCATATTTTGAATTCAACGAATGAAGACTGGGTTTTTCTTCTCTCCGGGAATCCCAATTCATTTTGGTCCTTCGAGCCGGATCCATTTTGGTCCTTCGAAAAAAAGAACTTTGCAGTTTTCCCCCACCAGTGGTAAGAGACTCAGTGTGTGAATCAGCTCCTTGAAGTCTGAATTCTTATGCAAGTGTAAATGCTAAGATCAGCTAAAGGTAGCAAAAATAAAATAACTCTTATTTTCCCCCACCAGTGGTAATAGACAGAGTATGAAACAAAATAGGTAAATATTGCTTAACAAATAAAAAGTGCGTGCGTCCGATTACAAAAGGCCGTTTGGCTAGTGGAGTAATTGTGGTATTTTCTGCGGCGGGAGTGTTTGTGTGCGGCGCATTCGAAGCCCTAATGTATCTTCTGCTTCAAAAAACTAATAACGTTTAGTCTTTGCATTCATTGTCAAAATGTAAGAGGACTTCTTACCAAGCTCTCGAAACTGTTCTGTGATAGCCAAACCTTTTCGGCTGACATATTAGCTTAGATAAAGATCTTTATTTTTTATGGTTTTAGGTGATTTTAACTTGCCTAATATTTCTTGGCTGGTTGATGATATTCCATCTTTCTTAATTCCTTTTATTGATAGCCTACTTGAATGTTCGCTATATCAGTTAAATTCTTTTCTTAACTCTTCTAAAAGAATCCTTGATCTTGTTTTTGTCTTGAAGTTATTGAAGTTATTATTTCTTACAATTCCGTTACTAGTTCCTTTAATAACATCTCTCATTTATATTTGAGTGCTGCGATATAGATTGTGCAGTGAATTTTTTCTACTCTGCTCTTAATTATCTAATTGATAAATGCGTTCCTTATGTGAATGTCTCTGCCGTCTCCAATACGCCGGTCTGGTTCACACGTAGGCTCTCTAATCTCCGTAACATTAAATCGAGATATTTTAAAAGATTTAAAAAAACTGGTTCGCGACTTGACTATGCAAATACGAGAAAATCTGGTGCGATGACCGGCACCGGTACCGCCTGAGCCCATAGGCCCTGGACAACAGCAGCTGAGCAACGATAAAAAAAAAAAAGAAGTAGAATCATCACATGCCGGAATGGACACACATGGCCTGAAAAAAAAATAAAATCTGAGTGAGTAGAGGTGATGAGCAAGGGTATAAATACAAAAAATAAATTCATATAAGTAAATACATATTAAAATGAAGAAAGTCGTCTCGCCGACTTAGATATACCATACACCAGTAAAACAAATATTTCAAATTTATAATAACAAATGAATTTACATTTTTTTTAAATTCTGATCACATGCTTTTTACAAGCATATCTTAGTATCTAGATCCCGCAAGCTTACGAGCAACCAAGCGCCTCCACCAGCCAACGGCCGACTCCGGCCCTATGGAAAAATGTTTATATGCATAACTTAACTATTTTTAGTCCGATTTTAATTTTGTTATTTTCTAGGTATTAGTATCAATTTTATTGCACAAAGTAGAAAATTGCATGAGATAAGCGAGTTTTTCCAAATTAAGGGGGCGGAAAGGGGCGTGGCAAAATCTTAACATATACAAAATATGCGCATTTAGTAAGCAAATATACATACCAAATTTGGTGTTCTTAGCTATTGTAGTCATTAAGAAAATCGGTTTTGTTTCAATTGCAGGGGCGGAGGGAGGCAAAATTTTTTAGCAGCAAATGTCTGCGCGCTTAGTTAAGGATTAATCATACTAAATTTGATGTCTTCAGCAATTATAGTCTTTAAAAAAATCTAATTTGTTTAAATTTCGTGGGCGGAAGGGGGCGTGGCAAAAATTTGAAATAGGTAGGTAATACACTAGTCTACGTACCAAATTTGATGACTCTAGCTCTTATAGTCTCTGAGATCTAGGTGTTCATACGGACAGACGGACGGACGAACGGACATGTTTGAATCGACTTGGCTGTTGATTCTGATCAAGAATATATATACTTTATGGGGTCGGAAAAGCTTCCTTCTGCCTGTTACATATATATTGGCGACTCTAATATACCATATCAACCTCTTGGGGTATGGTAATAACAAAAATCAATTTATTGTCAAACATTCTTACATACACCATACAAAATGTTTCTTAACATAACTGAAAAGTTGTTAGGGAAGCAATTAGAGTTGCATACCAGGTTAAGGCAGTTAGAAGCACTAGATCCCAGAAATATAACTAGCAAGGTGATCGAGGAAGTAAAAGAGACTATTAATAGATGGTTACCTAATCATAACATATTGCTACAGCAGGGGACTTTCGATCATCAGTAATCAATAATCAGATAAAATACATGAAGAAATGTTAAAAATAGTTGCCAAAATATTAGCTACAGGAGAGTCAGAAAAACCAGGCACTAGTAAGTCAGTGTTAGTTGAAGCAGAAGCAAATATGTCAGAAATGTTTGACGATAGCAAAGGAGAGTCGCGCGGGGATGCGACCTCCAGTCATGAAAACGGTAGTGATAACCAGGATATTTTTATGGATAGAGTGGGACAGCTTCGGGAATATTTGGAGGTGGTAGAGTTGAAATCAACAGGCAATGGGACATGGATAATGTATATTAATAAAATAAATTATTTATGGGAGAAAGTACGGGCATGCCAAGAAAAAACAAGTAATGCAAAATTTAAGAATACTATGGAGGATTTAGAATTCGACGTCCAAAATTCATTGAATTCAATTGAAAATAAACAATAAGGAAAGTTGTAAAGATGAAAATGTAACCGTGAGAGGCGAAATACCGGTGTTGCCGAAAATACAGGTACCCACATTTGCTGGAGAACCTAAAGAATGGGACCTGTTTGTAAAATTATTTGCGGTACTAATTGAAATGAAGTAAGAAAGTCGTCTCGCCGACTTAGGTATACCATACACCAGTAAAACAAATATTTCAAATTTGTAATAACAAATGCATTTGCCTATTTTAAAAAAGTTCTGTTTACAGGCTTTTTACAAGCATATCTTAGTATCTCTCTCACTCATGCATATGAGCACCTTAGCGCCACCACCTGCAAACGGCCAACTCCGGCCTTATGGAAAAACGGTTTTATGCATAACTTGGCTATTTTTTGTCCGATTTTGATCCAATTTGGTATTTTGTGGGTATTAGTATTAAATTTAAGTGTGGCAAATTTGATTCCACAAGGTTAAAAATTAGGGGAGATAATCGAGTTTTTCAAATTTCGGGGGCGGAAAGGGGCGTGGCAAAATCTTTATACATACAAAATGAGCGCATTTACTAAGCAAATATACATACCAAATATGGTGTCTCTAGCTGCAATAGTTTTTGAGATAAACGTTTTTTTTGAATTGCAGGGGCGGAAAGGGGCGTGGCAAAAATTTGAAACAAACTCGATCACTCTACATACTACACGAGCCTACATTCTAAATTTGGTGGCTCTATCTCTTATAGTCTCCGAGATCTAGGCGTTCATACGGACGGACAGACGGACGGGCGGACGGACGGACGGACGGACGGACGGACGGACGGACAGACGGACGGACAGACGGACATGGCTAGATCGACTCGGCTGTTGATACTGATCAAGAATATATATACTTTATGGGGTCGGAAAAGCTTCCTTCTGCCTGTTACATACATTTTGGCGACTTTAATATACCATTTCACCCTATGGGTGTATGGTATAAAAATTATTCGAAATCCGCGTTAAAGGGGGAAGCGAGGAGCATGGTAGCTCATCTATTGTCAGGTTCAGCTGATAACTATAGTGCTGCTTGGGAATTGTTAACCAAACAGTGAAAATAATCGGAGGGTATTTTTCGAACAATTAAGTCGGATCGTTGATTTACCGATGATCAACAATAAATCCGCAAAAATTGTTAAAGGAGTGATTGACATAGTTAATGAGTCAGTTTACTTAATTAAAATAAAAGCAAATTTGTCCGATGAAGTTGACGTAATATTCGCACAACTCCTACTAAGGAAATTTGACAGAGAGACTCTACAATTATATGAGAGTCAAATTAGAAAAACAAAGCAGATACAATTGCTATCTGATGTCATGGAATACTTGGAGCAAAGATATTGCTCGCTAAGTGCCATGAGCAAAGAAGAGAACTACAAACTGTATTAAATTATGCGGAAGTCGAAGATAAATGTCCGATTTGCAAAATTGCCGGGCACAAAGCGTATAAGTGCTATAAGTTTAAAGGGTTGACACATTCTGAAAGGTATGAAACAGCCAAAAAAGTGCAGCTTTGCATAAGATGCTTGAACCATTCAAGCAATAAGGTGTGCACTAATGAAATGGTCTGTTCATTGTGCAGTAAGGAACACCATACCTTACTCCATTTTGAAGAAAAACAGGAGAGAGTTATTACTTGTGTAACCGCACAACCAACACTGTTGGCCACAGCTGTAATATAAGTAAAAAAAAGTAAACGGAGGATATAAGACTCTAAGAGCCCTTATTGATTGTGGTTCACAGAGCACCATTTCGGATGTTATACGATTGACTTGTTCAATTGTCCCATGTTTTTCGCGGAAGCCGAACTGGTGAGAAGGGATTGTGTTCTCCGATGCCAGAAATGAGTTAAGACGAATCTGCAGGACCTTTTCAAAAAGCTTCGAAAGACATGGCAGCAAACTAATTGGCCTATAGGATGATGGTTGGGTTTTGCCCTTTCCCACTTTAGGAATCAAGATGCTAGTGGACCTTTTCCATGCTCTTGGGAAGTAGGAAATAATTAAGTACAGACAAATTATTACGACAGAAGAGTTATTCATAACTCCCAAATTTAGACAAAACGTTTATCTCGGAATAGATTTTTTTAGGTAGTTTGGTCTAATAGACCTAATCACTTCACCTCTAGAGGTTACGGAATTCGATGTAGGATCAGATTACTCAGAAAAACTACTTAGAATCATAATTTATGTTCAGAGCAACAGAAACGACTTAATGTAGTAATAAGAAACTTTCCATCATTTGAATTAGAAGGACTTGGCCGCACTAACCTAATAGAGCATTAGATCGATGTCGGCTCAGCAGTTCCCTTAAGACAACGAAATTGGCCCGAATCACCTGCTAAGGAAAACTTTATGATGAAAACTTTTTGTCTGTTTCGATTTTCCGTTTCGGAGCTAATTTATGGATATATAGCGGACGTTGACGATACTATGCGCAGTACGTTCAAGTGGCCCCTACGACACCAGGACAAAGCCTGTTACGCGCGAGCCCAAGCAGATGACTGCCCACCTCCCACCCGACCGACCGAGGGGTGCAGCCGTATAACGCACGGCACGAATCGCGTGGACAAATACACAATAGAAAAAACAGACAAACAAATAATACTATACTTTTCTATTAACTAAATGGGATAGGATAGAAGTTTTAAGCATGTATATAGAAAACTCTGAGCCGATTACAGGGAATAGACGTTGTAATCAGAGCAGAGGACCCTAAAAGAGTCATGCAGGGCATAGTTAGAATAACAACGACTAAGGGGTAAAGGTATAATAGAATGTCTTCTCCGTCTACATGGTATCGACAGATTTAACTGAGCTAATAACTCAGGCGAGTCGATATCACCAATTAGGAGCTTGTGCATAAAAATAACACCAAGCATAATTTTACGGTTAGTTAGGGATGGAAGGTTAATCAAGAGAAGTCTACTAGAATACGAAGGCAAATTGACATTGCGATCCCAGCTTAAGCCACGAAGAGCAAATAGCAAGAACTGCTTTTGAACGGATTCAAGTCGAATCTGGTGCGACTCATATTGAGGTGACCAAATGCAAGATCCATACTCTAAAATAGGATGGACAAGCGAAGTAAAGAGCACTTTAGTAGTAGGGATCATCAAATTCTTTTGACCATCTTTTAATGAAACCCAGGACACTCATGGCCTTTGCGACCGTGGTGGAAATATGGGTGTTAAAATTTAACTTATGGTCCATAAGTACGCCTAAATCATTCATATTATTTATACGTTCTAAAGGACTATTGTTTAAAAAATAAGTGACCAGTTCAGGAGAGTGACGAAAAAAAGTCATTACGTTACATTTGGTAGTGTTAAGATTTAGTAAATTAAACTGGCACCAGGATTGAAAGTTTTTAAGATCAGCTTGTAGCCGACTAAATGAATCTGTATCTTTATAAAAAAGACAAAGCTTGACATCGTCAGCATACATAAGCACACGCGAATGAACAATGACTGATGGAAGATCGTTAATGAATAGTGTGAAAAGCAGAGGGCCAAGATGACTACCTTGAGGTACACCAGAAGTCACAGGAATGGAATCGGAAAACGAAGACTTGAAATGTACCTTCTGTTTTCACTTTGTTGAATATTCTCGAACCCAAGAAAATAAAACGGGTGGGAATCCAATGTCGTTCAGCTTAGAAAGTAATAGGGTTTGAATAACAGAATCAAAGGCTTTACTGAAGTCGGTGTATATGACATCAGTTTGTTTAACATTTTTCAACTCCTTGATGATTATAGATGTAAATTCTAAAAGGTTAGTGGTTGTAGATCTACGTTTCACAAACCCATGTTGGGATGGCGAAATAATAGAGCTGCAAAAATGTTATAATTGAGAAGTTATAATTTTCTCAAAAGCTTTCGGAATAGCGGACAATTTTGAAATACTTCTATAGTTAGAGGCTTCGGACTTTTTTGCCATTTTTATGCAGAGGAATGATATACGACTCCTTCCAAATAGATGGAAAAGAGGAAGATTCGACAGACAATAGAAACAATTTTAAGATGGGTTTACATAATGCGTTTGCACAGAACCTGAGTACACATCCAGGAAGACCATCTGGCCCAGGAGACTAAACAGATTTAACTAATTTTAGTTCGCTAAGAATAGAACTTTCATCAATCACTGGATTGAAAATGCAATTAGCTTTTTCTAAATGATAAGGATACGGACTTGCTCGATATTCCGTTGAGGAATAAGTTGTTTTGAAAAACTCACAAACATATCGGCAATTGCCTGATCAGTGCTCGCTTTTTTATTTTGAAAAGACAATTACGTTTAGAATTGACAAAATTATAAAATTGTTTAGGGTCAGAAGAAAACTGAAGCTTACACCGCTGAAGATAATTCTTATAGCATTGTGTATTAAGCATCATGAATTTTGAACGAGCGACTGTATACAGAGCATAATCTGATGAACGACGTGTTTTTTGAAACTTCTTATAATATCGTGTCTTCACATTTTTTAAATTGGATAACTCACGAGAGAACCAGGGAGGTTTGTTTAGCCGCTCCTGCCTACCAAGAGGCACACAAATATCAAAGAGTGAATTCAGAGTATCATAAAAGAAGCGAATAGCTGAGTTCATATCTCTACAATTGTACAGATAAGACCAATCGGTAGTAGTAATGTTTTCATTAAGGCTGACAAAGTCAGTCTTACGAAAGCACCTAGTTAGAGGTAACTCATTTGAAGCAAGAAAGCAAGGGCAGATCACTTTTTAAATTTAATGTAGGATGAAATTTGTCTTCCGGAAGAACAAATGGTTCGATCCTAGAAACATCACAATAAGAAGAATCCAATACAAAAATAAGATCTAACGATGTTCCATCAGAATTTAAGACACGATTGACTTCGGATAAAGATAAACCTAGAAGGCCATCAACAAAGTCATGTGACAAAGAGGGCAGCAACATGGTAGATTCATCTGTAAGTGACCATGCTAAAGCGTGTAAATTAAAATCACCGAAAACTATGAGCATGTCTTGACTGGAAACTAAAGAGGAGATAAACTGAATAGCCTCTAAATGATTTAAATATACCAGCATGTCTGACAATGGTGGAATATAGGAACAAGTAATGAAAGCATTAAAAGATTTAAAATTTACTTTAACACCGACAAACTCAATGTTCTGGGTATAAGCAAATTGAATTATTTCAGATGATAAAGCTGCATCAACAGCTATCAGAACGCCACCGCCTACGCGAGAAATCCGAACACTTCTGAATATAGAAAAGTTTGTGGAAAAAGCCGATTCATCAGCAATGTCAGGTTTTAGCCACGTCTCCGTAAAAGCAAGAATTTTATGTTCAATAGAAAGACTATCTACATAGAGATTACTAAGTTTAGATTTCAGTACTCTAACGTTCTGGTAACCCAGGTTAAGGGACGAAACTAGTTTTTTGACACACCAGCTGATGCTGATGTGTCAGGAATAGTGTTAGTTGTTGTTATTGGCAGGCGAATCGGTTGCCGATTTTTCTTCCTTACAGTATAATCCTTAACTATTATTTGCTTTGGCCAAAAATCTTCTCGACATATAATGTCGAAGATATTGGCAGAAACACTATTGTTAAAGGACGAGATGTCCCGAGAATACGAAAATTTAAATTTTTCCACCGCAATATTCGAGAAGTTAACCTTCTTCCGAATATAGGCTATTACATCATCAGATGTGACAACAGGGTCTATCCTAGAAACAAATATTTTTTCTTTGGTGGTATGCCAACGAGAGGCCGCGGTCCCAAAGCGTCAGCCGCAGCAGCAACGTTGGACAAGTCACCCACTGCAGCAGTCAACTTGTTCACGGGGCCCTCGATACTTTTAGAGCTATCGGCAATTTCCATTGGAATGGGTAATTGCCAGGACACTACAGTTGGCATCGTTTTTAAGAGATCTTTCCCAGGTGATACCGGTAATTCCTTACTAATCACCACTGGGCTCTTAAAATATATTAATTGCTGTACATTAGGAGTGGACGGTGCATGAGACCGGTAGGGGACGACAAGAGAATCTGGCGGATCTACAGATACAGAAACACCCCAAGGACTAGTCCTTTTACGTTTCGGAGACTCATTCATAAGCGATAAACTTCTAAACTGAGTCTCCACCGCAGTAAATTCCGCTTGGAGTTTGTTAAAACCTGCCCTCAAAGTGTCAAAACTATCTCTAGTCCGCCTCATGAAAGAGCGCATCTCATTCTCGACCTCCCGGCAAGCATCACATCCATATTTTAAGCCACCGCCTTTAGCAATAGACTCCTTGATTCTGCCTGTGTAACCTGCACACTTAACGTGAACCGCATTGTCACACAGCCAACAAAGAATATAATCATGGGAGTCAACCGCATTAGTGGCAACTATGCAATTATTTTTTGAGCAGACAACCATTTTATCAAAAATTAATTAATATAATTAAAAAGGAAATACAAAAAAATAAAAAAATAAAAATTCTAAAGGTAAAAAATCTGTGTATAAGAATATACTGACCAGTTCTGACACAAGGGTTAATGTGCAGAGTAAGCCTTCACAACTAAAGAATTAAAAGAGCAAGAATGCACCAAAATTTTTTTTCGTATCACAGAGTCGCGTGTAGGGCAAAAAGGGCAAAAAGACGAGAGCGCAAATCAAACAAGAATAGGAAAGAGCGGGAGAGCGCGTCAAATTGGACACATGCAAAAACAATTTGTACGCAAGAGGGCGAGAGTTAGTTAAAACGGTAATGACACAAAAGCAAAAGAGATAAACAAAACAACAACACCGCTAATGGAAGTATTGTTGTAAGTTTTTATTTTATTTAAATTAAACAAAAACACAAAAGCGACAGCAAGAATTCGCGAAATACAATTGAAATTCGGATGCTGGAACTATTATTAATTAAGCCGATAATGAATTTACAAGTTATAGAAAAGAATTTAATCGCGAGAAAAAAATAAAAGTTGATAAGCACAAAAAAAAACACGTCCGTCCTCTGCAACGAGTGAAAGAGTTTTTTATTTTGGATAGCCAAATTGTAGGTGCCTCTGGATGTTTTAATGTCCGCCACACGGTCGTACTCATCCAGGTCTTGATATACTTTTACAATTCCTCCACTCGGCCACTGCAAGATTGGCATATTATCCTCCTTTAGAATTACCATCATGCCTTCTTTGACATTGTTATATGGTGTTTTCCATTTGGATGTACCCTGCAATTCTTGTAAGTACTCCTGATACCATTGTGTCCAGAATGTATGCTTAAGCCGTTGCACTAATTCCCATTATTCTGGAATCGTTCGCTGTGTTATTGGCTCTGCATCTAGTTGGGTTACCAATGGTTCTCCGATCAATAGATGGCTTAATAGTGCCTGCTGCCTTTTCTGAGTGTATTGTATTGGTCAACTCTTTCAGTTGGTTGTTTGCTCCAACAAAGTTTGTTGCATTGTCGCATTATGGTGTCTGGCATCTTCCTCTGCCCCCAATGAAACATTGAAGCGGACCTACAGATGAGGAGGTCTACGACCAACTCCAGGTAGACTGCCTTCATTGCAAAACATACAAAAACTGCATTGTAAGCTTTGTCAGGACGTTTTCCTCGAACCTTATGCATCCAGAATGGTCCACAATAGTCTACTCTGACGTTGAGAAACGGTCTATTTTGAGATACCCGGTGCTCAGGTAACTCACCCATGACTTGTTTAAAGAACTGAGGCTGGTACTTGGTGCATGCTATGCAGCCCTGGATCACATTTCGGACCGCCGAGCTATTCCGCGTAGTGTCTCATGTTCACAATAAAGATTCTCTTCATGAAGTTTCCGTATCATTTTTACCACCGGATCATTATGCTGCAATATGGATTCCCTGTTACTGTTGATACTGGTGCTTATTGTAGCCGAGTTTCTACTCGTATAATTGAATGTTCAACAAGAATTAGTGGTAGTGTTGCGACCGTGCTTTTGCGATCCAACGGTTAGCGGACGTTGACGATACTATGCGCAGTACGTTCAAGTGGACCCTACGACACCAGGACAAAGCCTGTTACGCGCGAGCCCAAGCAGATGACTGCCCACCTCCCACCCGACCGACCGAGTGGTGCAGCCGTATAACGCACGGCACGAATCGCGTGGACAAATACACAATAGAAAAAACAGACAAACAAATAACTAAATAATACTATAGCTATCTATTAACTAAATGGGATAGGATAGAAAGTTTAATCATGTTAATAGAAAACTCTGAACCGATTACAGGGAATAGAAGGTTGTAATCAGAGCAGAGGACCCTAACAGGTTCATGCAGGGCATAGTTAGAAGAACAACGACTTAGGGATAAAGGAATCAAAGGATGTCTACTCCGTCTACATGGTACCGACAGATTTACCTGAGCTAATAACTCAGGCGAGTCGATATCACCAATTAGGAGCTTGTGCATAAAAATAACACCAAGCATAATTCTACGGTTAGTTAGGGAAGGAAGGTTAATCAAGAGAAGTCTACTAGAATACGAAGGCAAATTGACATTGCGATCCCAGCTTAAGCCACGAAGAGCAAATAGCAAGAACTGCTTTTGAACGGATTCAAGTCGAATCTGGTGCGACTCATATTGAGGTGACCAAATGCAAGATCCATACTCTAAAATAGGATGGACAAGCGAAGTAAAAAGAACTTTAGTTGTATAGGGGTCATCAAATTCTTTTGACCATCTTTTAATGAAACCCAGGACACTCATGGCCTTTGCGACCGTGGTGGAAATATGGGTGTTAAAATTTAACTTATGGTCCATAAGTACGCCCAAATCATTCATATTATTTAGACGTTCTAAAGGACTGTTGTTTAGAAAATAAGTGACCAGTTGAGGAGAGTTACAAAAAAAAAGTCATTACCCTACATTTGGTAGTGTTAAGATTTAGTAAATTAAACTGGCACCAGGATTGAAAGTTTTTAAGATCAGCTTAAAAACTAAATAAATCTGTTTCTTTATAAGTAAGACAAAGCTTGACATCGTCACCATACATAAGCACACGCGAATGAACAATGACTGATGGAAGATCGTTAATGAACAGTGTGAAAAGCAGAGGGCCAAGATGACTACCTTAGTCACAGGTACACCAGAAGTCACAGGAATGGAATCGGAAAAAGAAGACCTAAAAAGTACCTTCTGTTTTCTATTTGTTAAATATTCTCGAACCCAAGAAAGGAAAAGGGGTGGAGACCCAATGTCGCTCAGCTTAGAAAGTAATAGGGTATGATTTACGGAATCAAAGGCTTTGCTGAAGTCAGTGTATATGACATCAGTTTGTTTACCATTTTTGAACCGCTTGATAATTATTGATGTAAATTCTAAAAGGTTAGTGGTTGTAGATCTACGTTTCACAAACCCATGTTGGGATGGCGAAAGAATAGAGCTGCAAAAATGTTGCAATTGAGAAGTTATAATTTTCTCAAAAGCTTTCGGAATAGCGGACAATTTTGAGATACCCCTATAGTTAGAGGCTTCGGACTTTTTGCCATTTTTATGCAGAGGAATGATATACGACTCCTTCCAAATAGATGGAAAAGAGGAAGATTCGACAGACAATAGAAACAATTTTAAAATGGGTTCACATAATGCGTTTGCACAGAACCTGAGAACACATCCAGGAAGACCATCTGGCCCCGGAGAATAAACAGGTTTAACTAATTTAAGTTCGCTAAGAATAGAATTTTCATCAATCACTGGATTGAAAATGCAATTAGCCTTTTCTAAATGATAAGGATACGGACTTGCTCGATATTCCGTTGAGGAATAAGTTGTTTTGAAAAAACTCACAAACATATCGGCAATTGCCTCATCAGTGCTCGCTTTTTTATTTTGAAAAGACAATTACGTTTAGAATTGACAAAATTATAAAATTGTTTAGGGTCAGAAGAAAACTGAAGCTTACACCGCTGAAGATAATTCTTATAGCATTGTGTATTAAGCATCATGAATTTTGAACGTGCGACTGTATACAGAGCATAATCTGATGAACGACGTGTTTTTTCAAACTTCTTATAATATCGTGTCTTCACATTTTTCAAATTGGATAACTCACGAGAGAACCAGGGAGGTTTATTAAGCCGCTCCTGCCTACCAAGAGGCACACAAATATCAAAGAGTGAATTCAGAGTATCATAAAAGAAGCGAATAGCTGAGTTCATATCTCTACAATTGTACAGATAAGACCAATCGGTAGTAGTAATGTTTTCATTAAGGCTGACAAAGTCATTCTTACGAAAGCACCTAGTTAGAGGTAACTCATTTGAAGCAAGAAAGCAAGGGCAGATCACTTTTTAAATTTAATGTAGGATGAAATTTGTCTTCCGGAAGAACAAATGGTTCGATCCTAGAAACATCACAATAAGAAGAATCCAATACAAAAATAAGATCTAACGATGTTCCATCAGAATTTAAGACACGATTGACTTCGGATAAAGATAAACCTAGAAGGCCATCAACAAAGTCATGTGACAAAGAGGGCAGCAACATGGTAGATTCATCTGTAAGTGACCATGCTAAAGCGTGTAAATTAAAATCACCGAAAACTATGAGCATGTCTTGACTGGAAACTAAAGAGGAGATAAACTGAATAGCCTCTAAATGATTTAAATATACCAGCATGTCTGACAATGGTGGAATATAGGAACAAGTAATGAAAGCATTAAAAGATTTAAAATTTACTTTAACACCGACAAACTCAATCTCCCAGGTATAAGCAAATTGAATTTTTTCAGATGATAAAGCTGCATCAACAGCTATCAGAACGCCACCGCCTACGCGAGAAATCCGAACACTTCTGAATATAGAAAAGTTTGTGGAAAAAGCCGATTCATCAGCAATGTCAGGTTTTAGCCACGTCTCCGTAAAAGCAAGAATTTTATGTTCAATAGAAAGACTATCTACATAGAGATTACTAAGTTTAGATTTCAGTACTCTAACGTTCAGGTAACCCAGGTTAAGGGACGAAACTAGTTTTTTGACACACCAGCTGATGCTGATGTGTCAGGAATAGTGTTAGTTGTTGTTATTGGCAGGCGAATCGGTTGCCGATTTTTCTTCCTTACAGTATAATCCGTAACTATTATTTGCTTTGGCCAAAAATCTTCTCGACATATAATGTCGAAGATATTGGCAGAAACACTAATGTTAAAGGACGAGATGTCCCGAGAATACGAAAATTTAAATTTTTCCACCGCAATATTCGAGAAGTTAACCTTCTTCCGAATATAGGCTATTACATCATCAGATGTGACAACAGGGTCTATCCTAGAAACAAATATTTTTTCTTTGGTGGTATGCCAACGAGAGGCCGCGGTCCCAAAGCGTCAGCCGTAGCAGCAACGTTAGACAAGTCACCCACTGCAGCAGTCAACTTGTTCACGGGGCCCTCGATACTTTTAGAGCTATCGGCAATTTCCATTGGAATGGGTAATTGCCAGGACACTACAGTTGGCATCGTTTTTAAGAGATCTTTCCCAGGTGATACCGGTAATTCCTTACTAATCACCACTGGGCTCTTAAAATATATTAATTGCTCTACATTAGGAGTGGACGGTGCATGAGACCGGTAGGGGACGATAAGAGAATCTGGCGGATCTACAGATACAGAAACACCCCAAGGACTAGTCCTTTTACGTTTCGGAGACTCATTCATAAGCGATAAACTTCTAAACTGAGTCTCCACCGCAGTAAATTCCGCTTGGAGTTTGTTAAAACCTGCCCTCAAAGTGTCAAAACTATCTCTAGTCCGCCTCATGAAAGAGCGCATCTCATTCTCGACCTCCCGGCAAGCATCACATCCATATTTTAAGCCACCGCCTTTAGTAATAGACTCCTTGATTCTGCCTGTGTAACCTGCACACTTAACGTGAACCGCATTATCACACAGCCAACAAAGAATATAATCATGGGAGTCAACCGCATTAGTGGCAACTATGCAATTATTTTTTGAGCAGACAACCATTTTATCAAAAATTAATTAATATAATTAAAAAGGAAATACAAAAAAATAAAAATTCTAAAGGTAAAAAATCTGTGTATAAGAATATACTGACCAGTTCTGACACAAGGGTTAATGTGCAGAGTAAGCCTTCACAACTAAAGAATTAAAAGAGCAAGAATGCACCAAAATTTTTTTTCGTATCACAGAGTCGCGTGTAGGCAAAAAGACGAGAGCGCAAATCAAACAAGAATAGGAAAGAGCGGGAGAGCGCGTCAAATTGGACACATGCAAAAACAATTTGTACGCAAGAGGGCGAGAGTTAGTTAAAACGGTAATGACACAAAAGCAAAAGAGATAAACAAAACAACAACACCGCTAATGGAAGTATTGTTGTAAGTTTTTATTTTATTTAAATTAAACAAAAACACAAAAGCGACAGCAAGAATTCGCGAAATACAATTGAAATTCGGATGCTGGAATTATTATTAATTAAGCCGATAATGAATTTACAAGTTATAGAAAAGAATTTAATCGCGAGAAAAAAATAAAAGTTGATAAGCACAAAAAAAAACACGTCCGTCCTCTGCAACGAGTGAAAGAGTTTTTTATTTTGGACAGCCAAATTGTAGGTGCCTCTGGATGTTTTAATGTCCACCACACGGTCGTACTCATCCAGGTCTTGATATACTTTTACAATTCGTCCAATCGGTCACTGCAAGATTGGCATATTATCCTCCTTTAGAATTACCATCATGCCTTCTTTGACATTGTTATATGGTGTTTTCCATTTGGATGTACCCTGCAATTCTTGTAAGTACTCCTGATACCATTGTGTCCAGAATGTATGCTTAAGCCGTTGCACTAATTCCCATTATTCTGGAATCGTTCGCTGTGTTATTCGCTCTGCAGTTGGTAACCCAGGTTAAGGGACGAAACTAGTTTTTTGACACACCAGCTGATGCTGATGTGTCAGGAATAGTGTTAGTTGTTGTTATTGGCAGGCGAATCGGTTGCCGATTTTTCTTCCTTACAGTATAATCCGTAACTATTATTTGCTTTGGCCAAAAATCTTCTCGACATATAATGTCGAAGATATTGGCAGAAACACTAATGTTAAAGGACGAGATGTCCCGAGAATACGAAAATTTAAATTTTTCCACCGCAATATTCGAGAAGTTAACCTTCTTCCGAATATAGGCTATTACATCATCAGATGTGACAACAGGGTCTATCCTAGAAACAAATATTTTTTCTTTGGTGGTATGCCAACGAGAGGCCGCGGTCCCAAAGCGTCAGCCGCAGCAGCAACGTTAGACAAGTCACCCACTGCAGCAGTCAACTTGTTCACGGGGCCCTCGATACTTTTAGAGCTATCGGCAATTTCCATTGGAATGGGTAATTGCCAGGACACTACAGTTGGCATCGTTTTTAAGAGATCTTTCCCAGGTGATACCGGTAATTCCTTACTAATCACCACTGGGCTCTTAAAATATATTAATTGCTGTACATTAGGAGTGGACGGTGCATGAGACCGGTAGGGGACGATAAGAGAATCTGGCGGATCTACAGATACAGAAACACCCCAAGGACTAGTCCTTTTACGTTTCGGAGACTCATTCATAAGCGATAAACTTCTAAACTGAGTCTCCACCGCAGTAAATTCCGCTTGGAGTTTGTTAAAACCTGCCCTCAAAGTGTCAAAACTATCTCTAGTCCGCCTCATGAAAGAGCGCATCTCATTCTCGACCTCCCGGCAAGCATCACATCCATATTTTAAGCCACCGCCTTTAGCAATAGACTCCTTGATTCTGCCTGTGTAACCTGCACACTTAACGTGAACCGCATTGTCACACAGCCAACAAAGAATATAATCATGGGAGTCAACCGCATTAGTGGCAACTATGCAATTATTTTTTGAGCAGACAACCATTTTATCAAAAATTAATTAATATAATTAAAAAGGAAATACAAAAAAATAAAAAAATAAAAATTCTAAAGGTAAAAAATCTGTGTATAAGAATATACTGACCAGTTCTGACACAAGGGTTAATGTGCAGAGTAAGCCTTCACAACTAAAGAATTAAAAGGGCAAGAATGCACCAAAATTTTTTTTCGTATCACAGAGTCGCGTGTAGGCAAAAAGACGAGAGCGCAAATCAAACAAGAATAGGAAAGAGCGGGAGAGCGCGTCAAATTGGACACATGCAAAAACAATTTGTACGCAAGAGGGCGAGAGTTAGTTAAAACGGTAATGACACAAAAGCAAAAGAGATAAACAAAACAACAACACCGCTAATGGAAGTATTGTTGTAAGTTTTTATTTTATTTAAATTAAACAAAAACACAAAAGCGACAGCAAGAATTCGCGAAATACAATTGAAATTCGGATGCTGGAATTATTATTTATAAAGCCGATAATGAATTTACAAGTTATAGAAAAGAATTTAATCGCGAGAAAAAAATAAAAGTTGATAAGCACAAAAAAAAACACGTCCGTCCTCTGCAACGAGTGAAAGAGTTTTTTATTTTGGATAGCCAAATTGTAGGTGCCTCTGGATGTTTTAATGTCCACCACACGGTCGTACTCATCCAGGTCTTGATATACTTTTACAATTCGTCCAATCGGTCACTGCAAGATTGGCATATTATCCTCCTTTAGAATTACCATCATGCCTTCTTTGACATTGTTATATGGTGTTTTCCATTTGGATGTACCCTGCAATTCTTGTAAGTACTCCTGATACCATTGTGTCCAGAATGTATGCTTAAGCCGTTGCACTAATTCCCATTATTCTGGAATCGTTCGCTGTGTTATTGGCTCTGCAGTTGGGTTACCAATGGTTCTCCGATCAATAGATGGCTTAATAGGACCTGCCGCCTTTTCTGAGTGTATTGTATTGGTCAGCTCTTTCAGTTGGTTGTTTGCTCCAACAAATTTTGTTGCATTGTCGCATTATGGTGATTGGCATCTTCCTCTGCCCCCAATGAAACATTGAAGCGGACCTACAGATGAGGAGGTCTCCGACCAACTCCAGGTAGACTGCCTTCATTGCAAAACATACAAAAACTGCATTGTAAGCTTTGTCAGGACGTTTTCCTCGAACCTTATGCATCCAGAATGGTCCACAATAGTCTACTCTGACGTTGAGAAACGGTCTATTTTGAGATACCCGGTGCTCAGGTAACTCACCCATGACTTGTTTAAAGAACTGAGGCTGGTACTTGGTGCATGCTATGCAGCCCTGGATCACATTTCGGACCGCCGAGCTATTCCGCGTAGTGTCTCATGTTCACAATAAAGATTCTCTTCATGAAGTTTCCGTATCATTTTTACCACCGGATCATTATGCTGCAATATGGATTCCCTGTTACTGTTGATACTGGTGCTTATTGTAGCCGAGTTTCTACTCGTATAATTGAATGTTCAACAAGAATTAGTGGTAGTGTTGCGACCGTGCTTTTGCGATCCAACGGTTAGCGGACGTTGACGATACTATGCGCAGTACGTTCAAGTGGACCCTACGACACCAGGACAAAGCCTGTTACGCGCGAGCCCAAGCAGATGACTGCCCACCTCCCACCCGACCGACCGAGTGGTGCAGCCGTATAACGCACGGCACGAATCGCGTGGACAAATACACAATAGAAAAAACAGACAAACAAATAACTAAATAATACTATAGCTATTTATTAACTAAATGGGATAGGATAGAAAGTTTAATCATGTTAATAGAAAACTCTGAACCGATTACAGGGAATAGAAGGTTGTAATCAGAGCAGAGGACCCTAACAGGTTCATGCAGGGCATAGTTAGAAGAACAACGACTTAGGGATAAAGGAATCAAAGGATGTCTACTCCGTCTACATGGTACTGACAGATTTACCTGAGCTAATAACTCAGGCGAGTCGATATCACCAATTAGGAGCTTGTGCATAAAAATAACACCAAGCATAATTCTACGGTTAGTTAGGGAAGGAAGGTTAATCAAGAGAAGTCTACTAGAATACGAAGGCAAATTGACATTGCGATCCCAGCTTAAGCCACGAAGAGCAAATAGCAAGAACTGCTTTTGAACGGATTCAAGTCGAATCTGGTGCGACTCATATTGAGGTGACCAAATGCAAGATCCATACTCTAAAATAGGATGGACAAGCGAAGTAAAAAGAACTTTAGTTGTATAGGGGTCATCAAATTCTTTTGACCATCTTTTAATGAAACCCAGGACACTCATGGCCTGGAAATATGGGTGTTAAAATTTAACTTATGGTCCATAAGTACGCCCAAATCATTCATATTATTTAGACGTTCTAAAGGACTGTTGTTTAGAAAATAAGTGACCAGTTGAGGAGAGTTACAAAAAAAAAGTCATTACCCTACATTTGGTAGTGTTAAGATTTAGTAAATTAAACTGGCACCAGGATTGAAAGTTTTTAAGATCAGCTTAAAAACTAAATAAATCTGTTTCTTTATAAGTAAGACAAAGCTTGACATCGTCACCATACATAAGCACACGCGAATGAACAATGACTGATGGAAGATCGTTAATGAACAGTGTGAAAAGCAGAGGGCCAAGATGACTACCTTGAGGTACACCAGAAGTCACAGGAATGGAATCGGAAAAAGAAGACCTAAAAAGTACCTTCTGTTTTCTATTTCTTAAATATTCTCGAACCCAAGAAAGGAAAAGGGGTGGAGACCCAATGTCGCTCAGCTTAGAAAGTAATAGGGTATGATTTACGGAATCAAAGGCTTTGCTGAAGTCAGTGTATATGACATCAGATTGTTTACCATTTTTGAACCCCTTGATAATTATTGATGTAAATTCTAAAAGGTTAGTGGTTGTAGATCTACGTTTCACAAACCCATGTTGGGATGGCGAAATAATAGAGCTGCAAAAATGTTGCAATTGAGAAGTTATAATTTTCTCAAAAGCTTTCGGAATAGCGGACAATTTTGAGATACCCCTATAGTTAGAGGCTTCGGACTTTTTGCCATTTTTATGCAGAGGAATGATATACGACTCCTTCCAAATAGATGGAAAAGAGGAAGATTCGACAGACAATAGAAACAATTTTAAAATGGGTTTACATAATGCGTTTGCACAGAACCTGAGAACACATCCAGGAAGACCATCTGGCCCCGGAGAATAAACAGGTTTAACTAATTTAAGTTCGCTAAGAATAGAATTTTCATCAAACACTGGATTGAAAATGCAATTAGCTTTTTCTAAATGATAAGGATACGGACTTGCTCGATATTCCGTTGAGGAATAAGTTGTTTTGAAAAAACTCACAAACATATCGGCAATTGCCTGATCAGTGCTCGCTTTTTTATTTTGAAAAGACAAAAAAGATGGGTCCACAGAGGTCCTACGTTTAGAATTGACAAAATTATAAAATTGTTTAGGGTCAGAAGAAAACTGAAGCTTACACCGCTGAAGATAATTCTTATAGCATTGTGTATTAAGCATCATGAATTTTGAACGAGCGACTGTATACAGAGCATAATCTGATGAACGACGTGTTTTTTGAAACTTCTTATAATATCGTGTCTTCACATTTTTCAAATTGGATAACTCACGAGAGAACCAGGGAGGTTTGTTAAGCCGCTCCTGCCTACCAAGAGGCACACAAATACCAAAGAGTGAATTCAGAGTATCATAAAAGAAGCGAATAGCTGAGTTCATATCTCTACAATTGTACAGATAAGACCAATCGGTAGTAGTATTGTTTTCATTAAGGCCTGACTTTGTCAGCACGAAAGCACCTAGTAAGAGGTAACTGATTTGAACCAAGTAATGGTGAAAGCAAGGGCAGATCAATTTTTAAACTTAATGTAGGATGAAATTTGTCTTCTGGAAGAACAAATGGGTCGATCCTAGAAACCTCACAATAAGAAGAATCCAATACAAAAATAAGATCTAACGATGTTCCATCAGAATTTAAGACAGGATTGACTTCGGATAAAGATAAACCTAGAAGGCCATCAACAAAGTCATGTGACACAGAGGGCAGCAACATGGTAGATTCATCTGTTAGTGACCATGCTAAAGCAGGTAAATTAAAATCACCTACAACTATGAGCATGTCTTGACTGGAAACTAAAGAGGAGACAAACTGAATTGCCTCTAAATGATTTAAATATACCACCATGTCTGACAATGGTGGAATATAGGAACAAGTAATGAAAGCATGAAAAGATTTGTAATTTACTTTAACAACGACAAACTCAATCTCTTGGGTACTAGAAAATTGAATCATTTCAGATGATAAAGCAGCATCAACAGCTATCAGAACGCCACCACCTATGCGAGAAATCCGGTCACGTCTGAATATGGAAAAGTTTGTGGAATACACCGATGCATCAGCAATATCAGGTTTTAGCCACGTCTCTGTAAAAGCTCGAATGTTATGCTCAAAAGAAAGACTATCTACATAGAGATTAGGAAGTTTGGATTTCAGTCCTCTAACGTTCTGGTAACCCAGGTTAAGGGACGAAGCTATTTTTTTGACACACCAGCAGATGCTGATGTGGCAGGAATAGTATTAGTTGTTGTTTTTGGCAAGCGAATCGGTTGCCGATGTTTCTTTCTTACAGTATATTCCTTAACTATTATTTGCTTTGGCCAAAAATCTTCTCGACATATAATGTCGAAGATATTGGCAGAAACACTAATATTAAAGGACGAGATGTCCCGAGAATACGAAAATTTAAACTTCTCCACCGCAATATTCGAGACGCTAACCTTCTTCCGAATATAGGCTATTACATCATCAGATGTGACAACAGGGTCTAGCCTAGAAACAAATATTTTTTCTTTGGTGGTATGCCAACGAGAGGCCGCGGTCCCAAAGCGTCAGCCGTAGCAGTAACATTGGACGAGTCACCCACTGCAGCAGTCAACTTGTTTACGGGGCCCTCGATACTTTTAGAACTATCGGCAATTTCCATTCGAATGGGTAATTGCCCGGACACATCGGACACTACAATAGGCATCGTTTTAAAGAGATCATTCCCAGGTGATACCGGTAATTCCTTACTAATAGCATTCACAACCGGGCTCTTAAACGATATCAACTGCTGTACATTAGGAGTAGACGGTGCATGAGACCGGTCGGGGACGATAAGAGACGCTGGCGGATCTACAGATACTGAAACACCCCAAGGACTGGTCCTTTTACGTTTCGGAGACTCATTCATAAGCGATAAACTCCTGAACTGAGTCTCCACCGCAGTAAACTCCGCTTGGAGTTTATTAAAACCTGCCCTTAAAGTGTCAAAACTATCTCTAGTCCGCCTCATGAAAGAGCGCATCTCATTCTCGACCTCCCGGCAAGCATCACATCCATATTTTAAGCCACCGCCTTTAGCAATAGACTCCTTGATTCTGCCTGTGTAACCTGCACACTTAACGTGAACCGCATTGTCACACAGCCAACAAAGAATATAATCATGGGAGTCAACCGCATTAGTGGCAACTATGCAATTATTTTTTGAGCAGACAACCATTTTATCAAAAATTAATTAATTTAATTAAAAAGGAAATACAAAAAAATAAAAATTCTAAAGGTTAAAAATCTGTGTATAAGAATATACTGAACAGTTCTGACACAAGGGTTAATGTGCAGAGTAAGCCTTCACAACTAAAGAAAAGAAATTACCAAAATACACAAAAACAAAAACACGTATCACAGAGTCGCGGGTAGGCAAAAGACGAGAGCGCAAATCAAACAAGAATAGGAAAGAGCGGGAGAGCGCGTCAAATTGAACACATGCAACAACAATTTGTACGCAAGAGCGCGATAGTTAGTTACAACGGTAAAGACACCAAAGCAAAAGAGATTAGCAAAACAACAACACCGCTAATGCAAGTAATTATTGTAAGTTAAATTCATGTACATATATTGAAACAAAAAGCACAAAAGTGACAGAAAGAAATCGCGGAATGAAAATGCAATTCGAATGTTAAAATTAAACCGATAATGAGTTTAAAAGTTAAAGAAAAGTTATTAATCACTAGAAACAAATAAAATTTGAGAAGCGCAAAAAAAACACGTCCGTCGTCTGCAACGAGTGAAAGTTGAAATATGTATGTTGATCAGATCGTTTCTTTAAATGCCGTAATAAAATATGCAAATCCTGTTCCTTGAATTTGCTTGATGATTATAATTCGTGCTTGATCCAACTCTTCCAACTCTAACTGAGTCGTTGGTTTCCTTTTCTGTCTGTAACAAAACCGTATCACATACGCCACTATTTGCTGTAGCCGGTAAAATGAATTTCTGTGATTTACCGTATATATCCATACACTCGTGTTGTTGGCAGTGGCAGTCACCATGCTGAATACCTTGGTTTTCTTCTCAGCGGTATCCATCGTGTGCTGTGTAGGTGATTAGGGATTTCCGATGCGAAAGAAATTTAACCCAGTCTTCCTTCGTTGAATTCAAAATGTGAACTGATTTTATTGGAAAACTCTTAAACTCTAAGAAGCGACAATTGTTCTTAAAAAATACTTATTCTAATGCCCCACGTCTTCGGGGTTTGGAATTTGTTTATATTTCATGCTCAGCGCTTGGCAACTTGATAGTGCGTCGTTTTGGTCTTAAGTGTTAAGTGTCGACAGAGTGCGGATGCATGTTTGTTTGTTTTTGAGCAATACTTGCCATATGAATCTTTATGACATATTTTTGTTTATGTTTCGTTTGTGTATATTTCTTTGGTCAATCTGATTTGGTGAAGCCATTTCAGCTGACCACGATGTTTAATCTTAAACATTCTGCGAGCCGCCGCCAAGTGCGACTGTTTGGAATGTGTGTTTAACTTTAGGTTGTCTTATACAAATTATTATTAATATTAAAATTAGTAAGACAACTAATATTAAGGAAGCATGACCGGTTGCATGATGAACGTTTAAACCTAGTAAATCAAAATGATCTTCCTTTAGTGATTGTAACTGACCTCCTATTTTCTCTAACTCTGCCGTGTGGTTTACCAAGTTGGCTTCAACTGGGCTCCATTCTATATTAGGTTTATTACTAATATCGCCTATATGCGACGTAGTAATACCTATGTGCGACTCTGACTGTACGCTATGATGAGCCACTAAAATCTTATCTTCTGCCCTAGCTGTGCAGCCTGATCTGAGGCTCAAAATTCCTTGTTCCGGTAAATCCACCAACTCCTGCTGTTCGTTACCACATTGGACTCTGGCTTTAGTTTTAGGTGGAACCTTTAATAACCAACTATTGCTACTATCTAGCTCTACCCAGTAAGATCTTGGCTCAATAATCGTTGTATATAAACAGGTAGACTTCCTATTCTGTTTAAAAGGCTCACAGCTCACAGGCATTATCATTCACATATTCTCCTGTTCGATTGCCAGGTCCGACATTTCTGCATTGCTGAATCTGACATTAAGTGATACGAATCTATTTCAAAATTATATATTAAATACTGATTCTTAATATAACCTGTTACCAATTGATTACTGACCAATCGAACGGGAATTGGAATAACTCTGTAGAGAAAGGATAAGTGCCTACTGAAAAGTGGTATTTTAGCACTTATAATTAATTTTCTGTCAAAAAAGATCCCTTTGGCCGTCAACAGAGCATATATGTATTTTAACTCCGTTCCGCTCCTTTTACCTGGCAGAACTAAAGTTTCAGATAATTTTTCTTTTATTTTAATTTCTAATTTCATTTTGTGGTATACGTCTTTACTTTTCGATTGTCGCACAAGAACTGATTTATTGAGTTTTCTTATTGCTAGCTTATTCTAGATGGTTACATGTATGTGTGTGGATCTTATAAATGTAGATAACTGATTGTGAGATAACTTGGTAGTGTGAGGATCCACTGTGGGACTTATGTTACTATGACTAGGTGATGCCTACAACTCGGCCATCCTGACCAGAGAGCTCCCGATCTCTTAGCTATTTAAATTACTTAGCCATGGCCGTATGTTTCCTATAGCCCATACTCCTTTATAAGGAAGTCTGGTTTGCTGAAAACCCTCAACATCCTCCAAAACATCTCTGTCATTGCGCAGCACTTTTGTCACTCTATACGGACCTTTGAATTTGGGAATAAGTTTTTTAGACACTCCTATATGTGAGTCAAAATTCCTAACCATCACCAAATCGTCTGTCTTATACTTAACTGGATCTTTTCTTTTAGAGTCTACTCTTAACTTGTTGTACGTTTGTACTTTTTCTATACTCCTACCCGCCTTCTGTCTTGTTTTATCCACGTTTCTGTCTATGCTGATTCTATTTAATTCATCTAAACTAATTTTCAATGCGTCTATAACCTTTCCTCTTTGTGCAACTCCGAACAAAACTTTACTTGGATGCTGACTAATTGACCTTTGTAGCGTGTTGTTGAGTGCATATTCAACTGTTTCTAAGATTGTGTCCCAATACAATCCTTTGTCCGGCTCAGTCAGTTTAGCGATCATTGGACCCAAACTTCTATTTACCCTTTCTACTTGTCCGTTGGCTTGCGGAGAGCCAGTAGCGATTTTTATGTGTTTGACTTCATTTTCGGCTAGAAATTCTTCAAATTCTTTTGATGTGAAGCAAGTTCCTCGATCAGAAATAACGCATCTGGGTCTACTATACGCTCTAAAATAGTCTTTCAATGCTAATACTGCCTCCTTTGACTTCGTGGTTTTCGCTGGGTACAGACGAACGAACTTTGTAAAAGCATCGATTACTACTAATATGTGCTTGTTAGATCTGCTCTTATCTATTGGACCATAGTGATCTATGTGTATGACATCAAAAGGGACTGTTTGCTTTGGAATGTTATGAAGAAAGCCTTCTTCTTTTCCATTTTTATCTGAATAAGATATACATTTTAAACAATTTTGTACGTGCTGTTTGCATTTTTCTTTAACGCTAGGGAACCAATAACTTTTCGAAATAATATCTACCATTTTGTCTACTCCAATGTGGGCTAACTGATCGTGATAACTATACATGACATGACTTTCCATTTCTTTCGGGACGTAAAATAAAAGAGATTCCTTATCTTTCTTTCTGTACACTATGCCATTGCGCATTTCATAATCTTTGTGTTCTGTATTCTGTAGTTTCGTTAGAATTTCTTTAATTTTCTCATCTCTACTTTGACAAATAATTAGGTTCTCTTCGAATGAATTGGAATCAATGGTGAGTATATGTGTGTTTCTGCTAAGCGCATCAACGTGCTGCATGCGCTTTCCGGCTCGGTGCTCTAAGGTATAGTCATAGTCTTGAAGAAGAAGAGCCCATCGAGCTATTCTGGGAGAAAGTTCTTTCTTATTAAGTGCTAACGTAAGTGCACTACAGTCCGTGACTATCTTGAACTCTAATCCTTGAAGATATATTCTAAAACGTTTCAATGAATACACTACGGCTAGTGTCTCAAGTTCGAAACTATGGTACTTGGCTTCTACATCTGTTGTACGCCTAGAAAAATAGAACACTGGGTGCATCTTATTATCTTTCTTCTTTTGCAAAAGCATTGAACCAAAACCAAGGGCACTAGCGTCGCAGTGTAACTCTGTTGGGTCGGTCGGGTTGTACAAAGCAAGTATAGGGGCTTCTAGCAAGTTTCTTTTTAATTTTTCAAAAGATTCTAATTCTTTGCCACCGAACTCAAATTTTCTATCTTTTCTCACCAGATCGTACAATGGTTTTGCTATTGTTGAAAAATCTTTAACAAATCGTCGAAAATAAGAGCACAACCCTAGGAAACTCTGTACCTCATGTGTTTTAGACGGTACTGGAAAATCGCTAACTGCCTGTAATCCTTTTGGATCTGGCTTGATGCCGTCTCCTGTTATCACGTATCCCAAATATTTAATTTCTTCCTGAAGAAATTCGCACTTGTCAATTCTTAATTCAAGTTTGTTGGCAACTAAACGTTTGAAAACTTCTGTTAATATTTCTAAATGACTTTTACTATCCTTTGTTGCTATCAATATGTCGTCCATGTAAATTAAAACCTTGTCTTCTCGAACTAAATCAGCAAAAATTTTGTTAACATATCTTTGAAAAACTGCGGGTGCGTTTCGTGGTCCAAATGGCATTCGAAGCCATTCGTATTGGCCCATCGGTGTTGTAAACGCCGTATACTTGATAGAGTCTTCATGCATAAAGACGTGAAAGAAGCCATTTTTTAAGTCTAACTTGGTAAACACTCTCTTTTCCGAAAGTTTGTCTATAAGATCATCTATTAAAGGTGTGGGGTAATTGTCTTTGAGCATGTTCTTGTTAAGGGTTCGGTAATCTACACACATTCTAAGTTCTCCGGATTTCTTTTTAACAAGTACTATTGGTGATGCGTACTCTGACTCGCTTACTCGTATAATTCCATTTTGAATATACTCATCTAGCATGTTTTGGACTTGGGCTTTCTCTGCAAATGACAAACGTCTCGGGGGGATAATTAAAGGGTTTCGTGTTCTCAAAATTTAGTTTCATTTCCCATTTAACTGACGGATGCTTTGGTCTTTTGACTTTGACATAAAACTGACTGAAAATATCTATGAGTTCCTGTCTTAACTTAACGTTACAATTATCGTTGATTTTTAGCGAACTACCCTCATTTGGTTCGGGATACTCGATTGACAATATTTTAAGCGCTGACTGTTCATTCTTCTCAGACTCTAAATTTTCGACCGATCTTTTTGTATTTTCTTGACATTCGTGCTTCGCACTATTATCCTTAATCTTTTCATCATTTTTACGATCATTATTTACTATTTTTGCATTTGTATAATTTCCATCGTTTCTTTCTATAATTTCTTTCTTTTCAGCCGCTTTATCTTCCGCAAGTTTTGCTTTAGCATTATTATTTTTTCTAACTCTATCATTTTCATTTTGACGATCATTTTTACAGCTATCATTTTCGTTTAACCGATCATTTTTACATCTATAATTTTCATTAGGACGATCATTTTTACAGCTATCATTTTCGTTTTGACGATCATTTTTACATCTATCATTTTCATTAGGACGATCATTTTTACATCTATCATTTTCATTAGGACGATCATTTTTACTTACAAATTCGAAATTACCATTTCTTAAAAAATCTCTGCCTAACACAACGTTAAGTGCCATCGATCCGTTTGTCACAACTAGTAATTCAAAATCGATTCTTTCTTTATTTATAACAACAAAACATAAAATTTTTCCCAGTACATTTAAAGGACTGTTATTTAACCCAAAGAAGGTAGAATTGTCTTCATTGACTTCAAAGTTGACGTAATTTAATATTTGTTCAATGCATGAAAATTTGATAAAACTAATTGGACTCCCAGAATCGATCAGGCATTCTAGAAATAAACATTTTTTAGTCTTAGAATTAAAATTTATCTGAAACAATCTTACAAATTCGTTTTTACGCTCCTTTTTTCTCTCGCTGCATTTTGATATCAAATGGTCCAGGCTGCCACATGCGTAGCAAGCTCCATACTCGCGCTTCGGTTTGTTGCAATCGGCCGCAAAATGTCCAATTGAGTTACAGTTGAAGCACCTTCCGACCTTAGAAGAACCGTCCTTGGCCACCATCCTCGATTTTTCTATAACCTGCGTGCGCTTATGCAAGGTAACTTTATCGAAAGCCTGCAATAGATGTTGAGTCGTGACGAAGCATTGCATGTGGGCCTGCTGTTTCAGTTGATCATCGGGAATTCCCTCGATGATATTGTCGATTAATTCCTCATCATCCATTTGGATTTCTGCTGCCAGAAGGATCTTCTCCTTGAAATATGTCGAAAAGTTTTCGGTAGTCTTCCATTTTCGCTCCTGAAATTTGCGACGCAACATTATTTTGCTTTCCTTAATTTGAAAAGCATTTGCCATTTGATTTAACAGCTGTGTCACCAGCATAGTCAATAATGTTTCGTTGGAGTATAGCCAGACCTGAGCACGGTCTTTCAATTTTGACATAATTAGTGTGCGAACGACTTCGTCATTGAAATCGTACATCTTGGCCACGGCGTTTAGCTGAGCGATCCAAATATTTACTTTTGCTTCCACTGCGCCGTCGAATATTGGTAGCATTTCCTTTACCATGACGAATTGGCAGTTACCCTTGGAAAATAAGTTCGCATTGTTGATGTTTCCAACTTCAGATATATCAACATTGTTTTGCTCACTGCTGGGCTGTCTAGTGCCGGCAACGCTGTTGTGACCAGTGTTGTTTACAAGGTTTGGCAATTTAGATACGGTCACATTATTTCGCGTCGAATTGGATTTCTTAAGAAGCATGTTTTCTATTTGAATGAGTTCCAATTGGCGACGCAAGAGTTCCAATTCTGTAACCGATTCACGCGCGCTTTTTTGTGACGCTGACGCTCCTATTTCTCCGTCTCGCTCGTTCGGTTGCTCACCAATACATTCAGATTCGCGCGCGAAAGGCGCGTCGTTGCTATCTCGCTCACGCTCATTGCAGACTGCAGGGGCGCCAACGTCGTGATTGACTTCAAACTGCGCGTCATCACTGTCCTGCTCACTCTCGTTGCTGAGTTCTATGCCACCAACGGCGCCTTCGATTTCATCTGCAACTTGCTGGTCGGCTTCTTCGACATATAGGTATGGTTCGTCCATGCCATCTGGAGGTGGGCACGATCCTCGGGCTTCGGGTGGCACCAGGTTGAGTCGTGCGGCCAATGCCGCTTTAGTGCCACTTTTTTGGAGGCCTAGGTTCTCCAGCCACTTTCGCAACTGGGTTGCGCTGTACTTGCTTAATTCAATTGTTTCCATTTAAATTAAGTTTAAGTTTTAAAAACGAAAAAAAAATTCTTGATTTATTTCAGACACTTTGTAGGCTGTGTGATTTTCCAATGAAAAAAAAAAATATTTTTATTCACTGTTATCCCACCTCTGAAATTGTGGTATACGTCTTTACTTTTCGATTGTCGCACAAGAACTGATTTATTGAGTTTTCTTATTGCTAGCTTATTCTAGATGGTTACATGTATGTGTGTGGATCTTATAAATGTAGATAACTGATTGTGAGATAACTTGGTAGTGTGAGGATCCACTGTGGGACTTATGTTACTAGGACTAGGTGATGCCTACAATTTGGTTTGGCTTTAAAATATTAGTATTTAATCTACCATGGTTAATGTCTATCAATAAACTTATAATTCCTGTCTGAATTTTTTCACATTCATCAACCACGGAGCTTAATTCATTTACAATCATGAAAAACCGAATGGATTCTCTATAAACGTAATAACTTTCTTTGAACAATTCTGTCATATTTTCAATCCGTTTGTTCATGTTGCCAAAGTTTTTATTTATCTCATTTATGGTAGCCTTAAGAATGTTTGCCGTGGAGTCTACCACCGATGTCTGCTTTTCTTGTAGATGCTTTAAATTCTGCTGATTTGTGAGCAAGTTTCTCATGTTTTCTTCTATTTGTATCCTATCGTACGCATCCATGACACCGAATAATATATGGTACAGTGACCCCATGAATTCAAACGGTGCTCGCTTGCGTCTTGCCTTTTCTTGCATCATGAATAGCACATTATTTTCCTCGATATCTTTAATTCGCTTAACCGTGTTGTTCAATACAAACTGACACTGGTCTTCGAAATTATACAATTTTCGGCATAAGCCCCTCAATTTGGGAATCATTCCGTCACCTTGACTGAGCATTTTAAAATATGCCGACATGTCGTAGTATACTACCAGATCCCATGAGGAAGCTACTACTTCCACTTCACCCATTGGATCTAAGTACAATGCGGCTGTTGCGTTTAGTTCCTCTACCGTTATTTTTGGTCTATTATCTTTAATGCTCGAAAGTTGACAAAGCATCATAAAAATTGCTAACATCAATACGGTTCCTATTTTGGACAGATGACCGAGCCTGGTACCTTTCCGATATCGATTCTCCTCAACGTCTTCTGATGATTTGACCCCAACAAGTGGACAGATTTTATTTATAGGTCTTGTAATTGACTCTTCCTGCAACTTGACTTTTACCACTCTTACTTTATCGTCCCTGCCTTTGTGAATTTCTTCAATCTTGCCCAGAGGCCACCTGGCTGGGTGACAATTTTCATCTTTGATCAGTACGACCTGACCATTCTCTAAATTTTATGTGGTTCGTCGCCACTTATTACTTTGCTGGAGAGTATATAGATACTCGTCTTTCCATTTCAACCAAAAATCTTTTTTCATTTTTTGAATTAGTTTCCATCTGTCTAAATTCCCAATTTTTTCCTCTGATATGGACTCGGCTGCTTCCAATGTGGTCTTCCAATTAGTAAATGACCGGGAGTTAACACTTCGTTGTTGTCCATATCTTCACCCGTCGTATACAATGGACGTGAATTTAGCACGGCTTCTATTTGGCACAACAATGTTGCAAGTTCTTCATATGTGAGGTTACTGTCTCCTATGACTCTTTTTAGATGAAACTTAACCGACTTTACCCCAGCTTCCCATATACCTCCAAAGTGAGGTCCTGCCAGGGGGCTAAAATGCCAGCTAATCTGTTCTCGCTCTAGAACAGAGGCAACCTTAACGTTATCTTCAACTGCTTTTTTGAATTCTTCATCAAGCCTCCTAGCCGCTCCCACAAAATTTGTACCATTATCAGAATATATGTTAGCGCATTTACCCCGTCTTGCAAGAAATCTTCGAAATGCTGCTAGGAAAGCTCCAGTTGTCAAGTCACTAACAACTTCTAAATGAATTGCTTTAGTTGACAAACATACGAATACTGCTATGTACCCTTTGAACGTTTTTTGTCCCCGATTTTTTGAGCATCTTATATGATATGGACCGGCAAAATCAATCCCCGTGTTATGAAATGGAGATGACACCGTTACCCTATTTTTGGGCAGGTTACCCGTAATTTGCTCCGCAGTTACTTGGCGGTATCTGGCACAAGTGACGCATTCCCTTAGGTATTTTTTAAGGGCGTTTCTCAATCCGAAAATCCAAAATTTCCTTTGAATTTGGCTTCTCATAAGATTAATTCCTCCATGTAGAGTTTCTTTATGAGCATCCTTAATCAACAGCATTGTTAGATGTGATTTATCCAAAATCACAGGATGTTTGGAGTCAAAGCATATGTTTGCATTTTGCAATCTTCCCCCCACGCGCAATATTCCATCGTCATCCAAAAATGGATATAAGCTTAAAATTTGGTTTTCATATCAATTTGCTTGTTCTGCGTAAGACATGATATCTCTTTGTTAAATTGATATGCCTGTTGGTGTTTAATTATAAAATTTTTAGCATTCTTAAGCTCACTGACGGTGAGATATGATGGGTACACTCCATCTCGTTTTTTAATGCCAATAAATCTTAATACATATGCCGTAATTCTGGCCAGCTTATTCATACAGGAATACTTTCCAACTAGCTCCTGCACAATACTGCTTTCTGTATTTACTAGTACGGAATTTACCATACTCTTGTCATCATCTGTTTTTTGTTTAGGCCATTTATCATTTGCCTCACCGAGCCACTTTGGCCCATTCCACCACAATTCGCAATCTTTTAACTTGTTTGGACAAATACCCCTTGAAGCTTCATCTGCAGGGTTATCTTCAGATTTTACATGGTTCCATGTTATTTCTTTGATTTTCAGGATATCCTCTATGCGACGCCTTACGAATTTTTCCTTACTAGCCCCGTTTTTTATCCAGCACAGTGTGATAGTAGAGTCACTCCAAGCAAATATTTCAGCTGGATCAGCAATAGATTGCTGGACTCTTTTTAGCAATTGCGATAGCAAGTGTGCTGCACATAATTCCAATTTAGGAATAGTCTTCCTATTTTTGATTGGATTAACTTTGTTCTTGCTGGCTATTAAGGTAACTGCTTCACCTATTTTAACATATACTACCGCTGCATATGCTTTCAATAGGAAAATTCCGATGCGAAAGAAATTAACCCAGTCTTCATTCGTTGAATTCAAAATGTGAACTGATTTTATTGGAAAACTCTTAAACTCTAAGAAGCGACAATTGTTCTTAAAAAATACTTATTCTAATGCCCCACGTCTTCGGGGTTTGGAATTTGTTTATATTTCTTGCTCAGCGCTTGGCAACTTGATAATGCGTCGTTTTGGTCTTAAGTGTTAAGTGTCGACAGAGTGCGGATGCATTTTTGTTTGTTTTTAAGCAATACTTGCCATATGAATCTTCATGACATATTTTTGTTTATGTTTCGTTTGTGTATATTTCTTTGGTCAATCTGATTTGGTGAAGCCATTTCAGCTGACCACGATGTTTAATCTTAAACATTCTGCGAGCCGCCGCCAAGTGCGACTGTTTGGAATGTGTGTTTAACTTTAGGTTGTCTTATACAAATTATTATTAATATTAGAATTAGTAAGACAACTAATATTAAGGAAGCATGACCGGTTGCATGATGAACGTTTAAACCTAGAAAATCAAAATGATCTTCCTTTAGTGATTGTAACTGAGCTCCTATTTTCTCTAACTCTGCGGTGTGGTTTACCAAGTTGGCTTCAACTGGACTCCATTCTATATTTGGTATATTACTAATATCGCCTATATGCGAGTAGCAATAGCTATGTGCGACTCTGACTGTACGCTATGATGAGCCACTAAAATCTTATCTTCTGCCCTAGCTGTGCAGCCTGATCTGAGGCTCAAAATTCCTTGTTCCGGTAAATCCACCAACTCCTGCTGTTCGTTACCACATTGGACTCTGGCTTTAGTTTTAGGTGGAACCTTTAATAACCAACTATTGCTACTATCTAGCTCTACCCAGTAAGATCTTGGCTCAATAATCGTTGTATATAAACAGGTAGACTTCCTATTCTGTTTAAAAGGTGTCAGCTCACAGGCATTATCATTCACATATTCTCCTGTTCGATTGCCAGGTCCGACATTTCTGCATTGCTGAATCTGACATTAAGTGATACGAATCTATTTCAAAATTATATATTAAATACTGATTCTTAATATAACCTGTTACCAATTGATTACTGACCAATCGAACGGGAATTGGAATAACTCTGTAGAGGAAGGATGGGTGCCTACTGAAAAGTAGTATTTTAGCACTTATAATTAATTTTCTGTCAAAAAAGATCCCTTTGGCCGTCAACAGAGCATATATGTATTTTAACTCCGTTCCGCTCCTTTTACCTGGCAGAACTAAAGTTTCAGATAATTTTTCTTTTATTTTAATTTCTAATTTCATTTGGTTTGGCTTTAAAATATTAGTATTTAATCTACCATGGTTAATGTCTATCAATAAACTTATAATTCCTGTCTGAATTTTTTCACATTCATCAACCACGGAGCTTAATTCATTTACAATCATGAAAAACCGAATGGATTCTCTATAAACGTAATAACTTTCTTTGAACAATTCTGTCATATTTTCAATCCGTTTGTTCATGTTGCCAAAGTTTTCATTTATCTCATTTATGGTAGCCTTAAGAATGTTTGCCGTGGAGTCTACCACCGATGTCTGCTTTTCTTGTAGATGCTTTAAATTCTGCTGATTTGTGAGCAAGTTTCTCATGTTTTCTTCTATTTGTATCCTATCGTACGCATCCATGACACCGAATAATATATGGTACAGTAACCCCATGAATTCAAACGGTGCTCGCTTGCGTCTTGCCTTTTCTTGCATCATGAATAGCACATTATTTTCCTCGATATCTTTAATTCGCTTAACCGTGTTGTTCAATACAAACTGACACTGGTCTTCGAAATTATACAATTTTTGGCATAAGCCCCTCAATTTGGGAATCATTCTGTCACCTTGACTGAGCATTTCAAAATATGCCGACATGTCGTAGTATACTACCAGATCCCATGAGGACGCTACTACTTCCACTTCACCCATTGGATCTAAGTACAATGCGGCTGTTGCGTTTAGTTCCTCTACCGTTATTTTTGGTCTATTATCTTTAATGCTCGAAAGTTGACAAAGCATCATAAAAATTGCTAACATCAATACGGTTCCTATTTTGGACAGATGACCGAGCCTGGTACCTTTCCGATATCGATTCTCCTCAACGTCTTCTGATGATTTGACCCCAACAAGTGGACAGATTTTATTTATAGGTCTTGTAATTGACTCTTCCTGCAACTTGACTTTTACCACTCTTACTTTATCGTCCCTGCCTTTGTGAATTTCTTCAATCTTGCCCAGAGGCCACCTGGCTGGGTGACAATTTTCATCTTTGATCAGTACGACCTGACCATTCTCTAAATTTTATGTGGTTCGTCGCCACTTATTACTTTGCTGGAGAGTATATAGATACTCGTCTTTCCATTTCAACCAAAAATCTTTTTTCATTTTTTGAATTAGTTTCCATCTGTCTAAATTCCCAATTTTTTCCTCTGATATGGACTCGGCTGCTTCCAATGTGGTCTTCCAATTAGTAAATGACCGGGAGTTAACACTTCGTTGTTGTCCATATCTTCACCCGTCGTATACAATGGACGTGAATTTAGCACGGCTTCTATTTGGCACAACAATGTTGCAAGTTCTTCATATGTGAGGTTACTGTCTCCTATGACTCTTTTTAGATGAAACTTAACCGACTTTACCCCAGCTTCCCATATACCTCCAAAGTGAGGTCCTGCCAGGGGGCTAAAATGCCAGCTAATCTGTTCTCGCTCTAGAACAGAGGCAACCTTAACGTTATCTTCAACTGCTTTTTTGAATTCTTCATCAAGCCTCCTAGCCGCTCCCACAAAATTTGTACCATTATCAGAATATATGTTAGCGCATTTACCCCGTCTTGCAAGAAATCTTCGAAATGCTGCTAGGAAAGCTCCAGTTGTCAAGTCACTAACAACTTCTAAATGAATTGCTTTAGTTGACAAACATACGAATACTGCTATGTACCCTTTGAACGTTTTTTGTCCCCGATTTTTTGAGCATCTTATATGATATGGACCGGCAAAATCAATCCCCGTGTTATGAAATGGAGATGACACCGTTACCCTATTTTTGGGCAGGTTACCCGTAATTTGCTCCGCAGTTACTTGGCGGTATCTGGCACAAGTGACGCATTCCCTTAGGTATTTTTTAAGGGCGTTTCTCAATCCGAAAATCCAAAATTTCCTTTGAATTTGGCTTCTCATAAGATTAATTCCTCCATGTAGAGTTTCTTTATGAGCATCCTTAATCAACAGCATTGTTAGATGTGATTTATCCAAAATCACAGGATGTTTGGTGTCAAAGCATATGTTTGCATTTTGCAATCTTCCCCCCACGCGCAATATTCCATCGTCATCCAAAAATGGATATAAGCCTAAAATTTTGCTTTTCATATCAATTTGCTTGTTCTGCGTAAAACATGATATCTCTTTGTTAAATTGATATGCCTGTTGGTGTTTAATTATAAAATTTTTAGCATTCTTAAGCTCACTGACGGTGAGATATGATGGGTACACTCCATCTCGTTTTTTAATGCCAATAAATCTTAATACATATGCCGTAATTCTGGCCAGCTTATTCATACAGGAATACTTTCCAACTAGCTCCTGCACAATACTGCTTTCTGTATTTACTAGTACGGAATTTACCATACTCTTGTCATCATCTGTTTTTTGTTTAGGCCATTTATCATTTGCCTCACCGAGCCACTTTGGCCCATTCCACCACAATTCGCAATCTTTTAACTTGTTTGGACAAATACCCCTTGAAGCTTCATCTGCAGGGTTATCTTCAGATTTTACATGGTTCCATGTTATTTCTTTGATTTTCAGGATATCCTCTATGCGACGCCTTACGAATTTTTCCTTACTAGCCCCGTTTTTTATCCAGCACAGTGTGATAGTAGAGTCACTCCAAGCAAATATTTCAGCTGGATCAGCAATAGATTGCTGGACTCTTTTTAGCAATTGCGATAGCAAGTGTGCTGCACATAATTCCAATTTAGGAATAGTCTTCCTATTTTTGATTGGATTAACTTTGTTCTTGCTGGCTATTAAGGTAACTGGTTCACCTATTTTAACATATACTACCGCTGCATATGCTTTGAATAGGGAAATTCCGATGCGAAAGAAATTGACCCAGTCTTCATTCGTTGAATTCAAAATATGAACTGATTTTATTGGAAAACTCTTAAACTCTAAGAAGCGACAATTGTTCCTAAAAATACTTATTCTAATGCCCCACGTCTTCGGGGTTTGGAATTTGTTTATATTTCATGCTCAGCGCTTGGCGACTTGAATGCGTCGTTTTTGTCTTAAGTGTTAAGTGTCGACAGAGTGCGGATGCATGTTTGTTTGTTTTTAAGCAATACTTGCCATATGAATCTTTATGACATATTTTTGTTTATGTTTCGTTTGTGTATATTTCTTTGGTCAATCTGATTTGGTGAAGCCATTTCAGCTGACCACGATGTTTAATCTTAAACATTCTGCGAGCCGCCGCCAAGTGCGACTGTTTGGAATGTGTGTTTAACTTTAGGTTGTCTTATACAAATTATTATTAATATTAGAATTAGTAAGACAACTAATATTAAGGAAGCATGACCGGTTGCATGATGAACGTTTAAACCTAGAAAATCAAAATAATCTTCCTTTAGTGATTGTAACTGAGCTCCTATTTTCTCTAACTCTGCGGTGTGGTTTACCAAGTTGGCTTCAACTGGACTCCATTCTATATTTGGTATATTACTAATATCGCCTATATGCGAGTAGCAATAGCTATGTGCGACTCTGACTGTACGCTATGATGAGCCACTAAAATCTTATCTTCTGCCCTAGCTGTGCAGCCTGATCTGAGGCTCAAAATTCCTTGTTCCGGTAAATCCACCAACTCCTGCTGTTCGTTACCACATTGGACTCTGGCCTTAGTTTTAGGTGGAACCTTCAATAACCAACTATTGCTACTATCTAGCTCTACCCAGTAAGATCTTGGCTCAATAATCGTTGTATATAAACAGGTAAACTTCCTATTCTGTTTAAAAGGTGTCAGCTCACAGGCATTATCATTGGCGTTACTCCATGGCCAATTTCCTTCACATATTCTCTTGATCGATTGCCAGGTCCGACATTTCTGCTTTGCTGAATCTGACATTAAGTGATACGAATCTATTTCAAAATTATATATTAAATACTGATTCTTTATATAAACTGTTACCAATTGATTACTGACCAATCGAACGGGAATTGGAATAACTCTGTAGAGGAAGGATGGATGTCTACTGAAAAGTAGTATTTTAGCACTTATAATTAATTTTCTGTCAAAAAAGATCCCTTTGGCCGTCAACAGAGCATATATGTCTTTTAACTCCGTTCCGCTCCTTTTACCTGGCAGAACTAAAGTTTCAGATAATTTTTCTTTTATTTTAGTTATTTCTACTATTAAAAGACGTGTGTGCAGTTTGCAAGATGATAGAAGACTAATTTAATGAGTAATGAGTAATGAGTACAAATATAAAGTGTAAGAGTTGCCAGATAGAAAGTACTTTTCAATATACCCCTTTAATTGAATATCTGGCAGATTTAATATTATGACAATTTTGATAATGACAATTCCTTTGTTTAATTAAGAAATTAGGTTAACCCCACTCTGGATCCCAACAATGCTATTTTAGAAGCTGGGACTGGTTTTGTTAGTGCATCTGCCGGCATGTCCTCGGTAGGAATGTACTCTATTCGGATAGAGCCATTGGTCAACCATTCTCTAATAAACTTGACTTTTATATCTATATGTTTCGTTCTTGGAGAAAATGAATTATTCCTTATGATGTGCAACGCACTTTTGTTGTCACAACCTAGCACGATCTTATTGGTATCAATGAGATGAAGTTCCCTCTGCAGGCGCAATAACCATATGGCTTCTTGGATGGCAGATACTGCTGACATATATTCTGCTTCTGTAGAGGACAGTGCAACGGTCCTCTGCCGTTGGGAACACCACGATATTGCTCCACCTTGTTGTACATAAATGTATCCTGATGTTGATCTCCTTCCATCGAGGTCTCCGCCCCAATCAGCATCACAAAAACCCTTTAAGTCATCTCCAGTAGCATGATATGTGATGCATTTGTTGAGAGTTCCTTTCAGATATCTCATCACACGTTTAACGGCGGTCCAGGGATAGCATTTCCGACTTCATTGCGTCTTCCCATGAATCTGCTAGTTTCGACTTTAATGCCTCTGTTACTGTGAGTGGGTCGTCACCTTGCGAGACTACACAACATAGGTGATGCTCCTCCAGCTTATTCGCAATCCTTTTTGATCTTCGAACACCAAATGCATCTGGAACATGCCCAGCGGTAGTCTTTAGTTCCTCAGCATCGACCGTTTCATCTGTATCCGTATTCCACGACTCAAACTCTGACGTAGACTGCTTTAACAGGTCTTCTTGATACAAAGGTTCTGCTTCCAGGGACTGTTTACCGTCTCTGCAATTATCCTCTTCGGTGCACATTTCGCCAAAATGCTGTGTTGAGTCTCTGCAATTATTTTCGATGAAAACGACGTCCTTACTTATTAAAAACTTACGATCAGATTTCCTGTAAAGTCGATATGCTTTCGAAGTGTCGCTGTATCCTACAAAAATACATTCTTCAGATTTAGCATCTAGCTTCCCATGCTTTTGCTTTGGGATATGAGCCAATGCTGTACAACCAAATATGCGCATATACTTTAAGTTTGGCTTAGATCCAGTCCAAAGTTCTTCAGGAGATGAGCTATTTCCACGACAAGGCATTCGGTTAGTTATATGAGCTGCAGTGTTAGCGGCTTCCGCCCAATAAATGTTGGGCAATGCTGAGTCCAGCAACATGCAGCGCACTCTCTCCAGGAGGGTGCGATTCATCCGCTCTGCGACTCCATTCTGCTCAGGGTTATACGGCGCTGTAGTCTGATGCAGAATACCTGCATTCTGCAAAAAATGTTCAAGCTCGGTTGCAATATTCCTTCCCATTGTCAGAACGCAAAATGCGAATTTTTCGCCCTGTTTGGTTCTCTGCCAGATTTTTGAAAATCTCGAACTTCCTGACTACATCTGACTTCTCCTTAATTGGGTACACAAACACCTTCCGAGAGTAATCATCAACGAAGACAAGCATAAATCTTGCACCAGAAAAGGACTTGACTCTCAATGGTCCAAGCACATCAGAGTGGACAAGATCTAAAAGACCTTCGGCACGGATTCCAGGCTGCTTGCTTATTATACGAGTTTGTTTTCCTTTAAGGCACACAATGCATTTATCCCGGCACGATTCATTAACAGAGTATTCAACACCATCGGTGGCTTCTTTTACCAGCTGTAATTTTGTGTCACAAATGTGGCCCATCCTACGATGCCATAGTTCGAATCCATTTATTGCGACCAAGGCTTTCTCTACCTTTGGCAGTTCACAATTCAGTCGATACAGACCATTTTGCAGATAGCCAGTGGCTTTCAAAATATTTTTCTCAAAGATGTAGCAATGGTTCTTTTCGAAAACAATCCTTTTTCCCTTTTTTGCCATTTGGCTTACAGATAACAGATTTCCACACAAATTTGGAACATACTCTACATCATGAATATTACCTTTAACTGATTTGCCTTTTACATGGAACAAGATTCCTACATCGCCACTGCTTTTTACATGCAGTTTCTCTTTGTTCGCTATTATTACGCTCTTGTTGCTAACCTCAGATTCCTTGCTTAGCAATCTCCGATCATTTGTCATGTGAGTTGAAGCACCAGAATCAATGTACCACACTGTTTCGCTCTTGCCTACATGTGGATTTGCATTTACTAAGAGCGAAGTATTCGATGCAAGAGCTGCTTTCTCTTCATCGCTTCTCTCTTCTTCCACTACGCTTGGGCATACTTTTCGCATATGCCCTTTACCACCGCATGCGTAGCAAATAACTGTTTTCCCAAAACGGTTGTTTAACTTTGCTTTGTCCCTCTTAGCTTGCTTTGATGCTCTTGAGTACATGGCATTCGAATTGATTCCAGCGTTGTTGTCAAACTTCACGTCTTGTAACAACATACCTTTTACATTGTCGACAGTTAATGTAGACTTGGAGTTCTCTACTGCCATGACCAATGCCTGATACTCATTAGGTAATCCAGCAAGCATCAGTGATGCCGTTACCTCGTCACTTATGCAAAGCCCAGCATTGTTTACCTTAATGGCAGTCATAATCATTTCGTTGACATACTCCTGTGTCGAATCAAACTGCTCCAGATTTAATTGTACCAACTTTTTAAGCAGCTCTACTTTCCGAGTCAATCCGCTGTCCACAAACGCCTGCGCCAAAGCATCCCAAGCCTCTTTCGCTGATTTGGATTTGGCGATGTGTGCGTAGTTGGTCGACTCAATCATCAGCGTAATCTCCGCGAGCGCTCTCTCGTCTAGTGACTCTTCCTTCTCTGCTGGTCCATTACACACCACACTCCAACAACCTTTGATCACTAGGTAAGATTGGGCCTGCCGCTTCCAAACATCGTAGTTTTCGCGGCCCCTTAACTTTTCACACGGATATATATTGGTCATTCTTCTTTTGTCTTTTCTTGTATGCGTGGCCTGGGCCCATAACCTATTAAAAGACGTGTGTGCAGTTTGCAAGATGATAGAAGACTAATTTAATGAGTAATGAGTAATGAGTACAAATATAAAGTGTAAGAGTTGCCAGATAGAAAGTACTTTTCAATATCTACTTTCATTTGGTTTGGCTTTAAAATATTAGTATTTAATCTACCATGGTTAATGTCTATCAATAAACTTATAATTCCTGTCTGAATTTTTTCACATTCATCAACCACGGAGCTTAATTCATTTACAATCATGAAAAACCGAATGGATTCTCTATACACGTAATAACTTTCTTTTAACAATTCTGTCATATTTTCAATCCGGTTGTTCATGTTGCCAAAGTTTTCATTTATCTCATTTATGGTAGCCCTAAGAATGTTTGCCGTGGAGTCTACCACCGATGTCTGCTTTTCTTGTAGATGCTTTAAATTCTGCTGATTTGTGAGCAAGTTTCTCATGTTTTCTTCCATTTGTATCCTATCGTCCGCATCCATGACACCGAATAATATATGGTACAGTAACCCCATGAATTCAAACGGTGCTCGCTTGCGTCTTGCCTTTTCTTGCATCATGAATAGCACATTATTTTCCTCGATATCTTTAATTCGCTTAACCGTGTTGTTCAATACATATTGACACTGGTCTTCGAAATTGAATAGTTTTTGGCATAAGCGCCTCAATTTGGGAATCATTCTGTCACCTGGACTGAGCATTTCAAAATATGCCTACATGTCGTAGTATACTACCAGATCCCATGAGGACGCTACTACTTCCACTTCACCCATTGGATCTAAGTACAATGCGGCTGTTGCGTTTAGTTCCTCTACCGTTATTTTTGGTCTATTATCTTTAATGCTCGCTGCATTCGAAAGTTGACAAAGCATCATAAACATTGCTAACATCAATACGGTTCCTATTTTGGACAGATGACCGCACCTGGTACCTTTCCGAAATCGATTCTCCTCAACGTCTTCTGATGATTTGACCCCAACAAGTGGACAGATTTTATTTATAGGCCTTGTAATTGACCCTTCCTGCAATTTGACTTTTACCACTCTTACTTTATCGTCCCTGCCTTTGTGAATTTCTTCAATCTTGCCCAGAGGCCACCTGTCTGGGTGACAATTTTCATCTTTGATCAGTACGACCTGACCATTCTCTAAATTTTCTGTGGTTCGTCGCCACTTATTCCTTTGCTGGAGAGTATATAGATATTCGTCTTTCCATTTCAACCAAAAATCTTTTTTCATTTTTTGAATTAGTTTCCATCTGTCTAAATTTCCAATTTTTTCTTCTGATATGGACTCGGCTGTTTCTAATGTTGGTCTTCCAATCAAGAAATGTCCAGGCGTTAATACTTCGTTGTTGTCCATATCTTCACCCGTCGTATACAACGGCCGTGAATTTAGTACTGCTTCTATCTGGCACAATAACGTTGCTAGTTCTTCGTATGTGAGGTTACTATTTCCTATTACTCTTTTTTAATGATACTTGACCGATTTTACACCCGCTTCCCAAATACCTCCGAAATGAGGTCCTGCCGGGGGGCTAAAATGCCAGCTGATCTGTTCTCGTTCTAGAACAGGGGCAACCTGAACGTTATCCCGAACTGCTTTTTTGAAGTCTTCATCAAGCCTCCTAGCCGCTCCCACAAAATTTGTACCATTATCAGAATATATGTTAGCGCATTTACCCCGTCTTGCAACAAATCTTCGAAATGCTGCTAGGAAAGCTTCAGTTGTCAAGTCACTAACAACTTCTAAATGAATTGCTTTAGTTGACAAACATACGAATACTGCTATGTACCCTTTGAACGTTTTTTGTCCCCGATTTTTTGAGCATCTTATATGATATGGACCGGCAAAATCAATCCCCGTGTTATGAAATGGAGATGACACCGTTACCCTATTTTTGGGCAGGTTACCCGTAATTTGCTCCGCAGTTACTTGGCGGTATCTGGCACAAGTGACGCATTCCCTTAGGTATTTTTTAAGGGCGTTTCTCAATCCGAAAATCCAAAATTTCCGTTGAATTTGGCTTCTCATAAGATTAATTCCTCCATGTAGAGTTTCCTTATGAGCATCCTTAATCAACAGCATTGTTAGATGTGATTTATCCAAAATCACAGGATGTTTGGTGTCAAAGCATATGTTTGCATTTTGCAATCTTCCCCCCACGCGCAATATTCCATCGTCATCCAAAAATGGATTTAAGCTTAAAATTTTGCTTTTCATATCAATTTGCTTGTTCTGCGTAAGACATGATATTTCTTTGTTAAATTGATATGCCTGTTGGTGTTTAATTATAAAATTTTTAGCATTCTTAAGCTCACTGACGGTGAGATATGATGGGCACACTCCATCTCGTTTTTTAATGCCAATAAATCTTAATACATATGCCGTAATTCTGGCCAGCTTATTCATACAGGAATACTTTCCAACTAGCTCCTGCATAATACTGCTTTCTGTATTTACTAGTACGGAATTTACCATACTCTTGTCATCATCTGTTTTTTTTTTAGGCCATTTATCATTTGCCTCACCGAGCCACTTTGGCCCATTCCACCACAATTCGCAATCTTTTAACTTGTTTGGACAAATACCCCTTGAAGCTACATCTGCAGGGTTATCTTCAGATTTTACATGGTTCCATGTTATTTCTTTGATTTTTAGGATATCCTCTATGCGACGCCTTACGAATTTTTCCTTACTAGCCCCGTTTTTTATCCAGCACAGTGTGATAGTAGAGTCACTCCAAGCAAATATTTCAGCTGGATCAGCAATAGATTGCTGGACTCTTTTTAGCAATTGCGACAGCAAGTGTGCTGCACATAATTCCAATTTAGGAATAGTCTTCCTATTTTTGATTGGATTAACTTTGTTCTTGCTGGCTATTAAGGTAACTGCTTCACCTATTTTAGCATATACTACCGCTGCATATGCTTTTTCTGAAGCGTCAGCAAACCCATGAATCTGTAACAACATATTAGGCTGTGTCTTGATCCATCGGGGTAATCGGACTTCTTCCAGATACACCAAATTGTCCCTGAAGGACTTCCATTCTGAAGTTTCGATATCGGACAACTCTTGATCCCAATTTTGCTCCGCTAGCCACAACTTCTACATGAATAACTTGCCTATTACTATTACTGGTGCTAGCCAACCTAGTGGATCATAAATTTTGTCTAGTGTGGATAGTACCCCTCTTTTATTCACCTTCCAGTCCTCGTCACAGTTTACCTTAAATTTAAATTCGTCTTTAAATGGCTCCCATTGCAACCCCAAAGTTTTAATTGCTTCATTTTCATCAATTTTTAGTACTTTTTTATCGCCTGTATCAATAACCTCTTCAATAATTTCGGATCTGTTCGAAATCCATTTTCTCAAATTCATTCCTGCCTTTTCCAGCTCTCTGGTAACCTGCTGAACTTTGTGTTTTGACTCTTGTACGGTATCACCCCCTGTCATTAAATCATCCATGTAGAATTCATCTCGGATAATTTCACTTATCACTTTATCCTTACATCTGTTTGCGATCTCTGCCAGTACCCTTGTAGCTAAGTAAGGTGCCGATGCAGTACCGTACGTTACTGTTGTCAATTTATATTTTCTTAACTTTTTCTGCGGGGAATTTCTCCACAAAATATGCAAATATTTTTGATCGTCTTAATCAAAGTTTATCTGCCGATACATTTTTTCAATATCTGCAGATGCTACGTACTGCCATTTTCGCCATTTTAGTATTATGTCGAATATGTCTTTTTGGAGTCGCGGCCCGATCCACATTACATCAAACTTTGTCAAACTTTCTTCTTTTACTACTGCTTGATGTGGAAGGTAATAAGCACCGTCATCCTTAGTTTCTACCATGTGGCCTAACTCCAAATATTCTTTAATGAACTTTTCGTACTCCTCCTTAAGTTTTGGATTTTTCTCAAATTTTTTCTCCAAGTTGAGGAATCGCGCAGTTGCTTGTGCCTTCGAGTCACCTAATTCCCTTTCTTGCTTAAATGGGATCGTTACCACATATCTTCCAGAGTTATCAATCTTTGTTGTTTTGTTAAAATTTTCTTCACATTGATTAGCTTCTATATCATCTTTTTCGTCTGCCTCCAACTCCCAAAAACGGTCCATATCTGTAACGTCTATTGTTGTAGCTACTATAGACCCATCTCCTTTTGACTTAGTACATCCCGACACGATCCAGCCAAATTGAGTGTTTTGTCCCAGCAAGCCATTAATCTTGGCAACTCCATTTTTTAAGATATGGGTATTAACGTCTACCCCTATTATCATATCAACCCTACCAGGTTTATTAAAAGTGGGGTCAGCTAGCACGTAAGTTTGCCATTTTAACATATCCACGTTTGCTATTTTTAACGGAAGAGCTTTCATTAATTGCGGTAATACAATTGCTTCAACCTTAATAAGTTCCTTTTCCGAATCACGTGTCTTCATTTCAATATTTACCTTATACTTCGACGTTCTACTTTTTGTTGCAGATACGCCACTTATTTCTGTTTGTTTCTTGATCTTAGGTAACTTTAATATTTGAGCGGCTTCTTCAGACAAAATAGTGCTCTGAGAGCCATTATCAATTAAGGCTCTTACTGTTTCATACTCTCCATTTATTTTTTTAACTTGTATTAGAGCTGTGGCCAACAGTTTTTGTTGTTCTGTAACACAAGTATTTACCTTCGCCTGTTTTTCGCCAAAATGAAGCATGGTATGGTGCCCCTTACTGCAAAATGAGCATACCATTTCATTCGTGCATTTCTTGTTGCTTGAATGCTTCAAGCATCGTGTACACAATTGCACTTTTTGGCTATTTCCACCCTTTCCTTAGGTGTTAGCGCTTTAAACTTATAGCACATCGGTGCGCTATGCCAGGGACCTTTGCAGATCGGACAACTATCTTTAAACACCGCCACCGACGTTTTTTGTAACGGTTTTTTCTCTTCCTTTCTCATGGCACTTAGCAAGCAATACCTTTGCTCTAAGTATTCCATGACATCATATAGCATCTGAACTTGCCTGGTTTTTCTAATCTGACTCTCATACAGTTGCAGAGCCGCTCTGTCAAATTTCCGAAGTATGAGTTGTGCAAATATTATGTCAACTTCATCGGACAAATTTGTTTTAATTTTCATTAAGTGTATTGATTCATTAATTATGTCAATCACTCCTTTTATACTTTTTGCGGATTCATTGTTGATCATCGGGTGACTATATCATATAGCTCCCATAGAAACAAACGGTGGTAAACAGTGACTGGAGGATTGTAAATACTGCACAGTTTGTATATCTCGGATTCAGTCGGATCGGGTGACTATATCTTATAGTTCCAATAAAAATCATCCATACCATTCATCCAATGATAAAAATAAACATATTTCAGTCTTATATATCTGTTAATTACTGTGCGGAATTTATCAAGATCGGGTGACTATATCATATAGCTCCCATAGAAACAAACGGTGGTAAACAGTGACTATGCTAAAATTTTAGGCAGTTGCTTTTTAAAAAGGGTAGGGTATGCACATAAAAAAGGTGGAATCTGTTGACATGTATAGGTAAGGAAAGAGTACAAAGTTATCTGTTTTTTCTTGTATTATTAATATGTCTTCAATAACCTGAATATCTGTAGGGACTTCTTGGTATTCCGAATTACTTGGGGTAATTCGTACATTACCATTTGCATTATTGGAATTACCTCGGTTGGAATTATTCCTTCCCCGGTTATTGTATCATGAGTTTCCACGATATCCACTTATGTAGTGCTGTCGGTCTTTGTTATAAATGTTCATATGCGTGTTATTTTTTTCTTTTGTTCGTGTGTTTCATGTCCTTTCCAGCGTTGTTATTGCGCTGCTGCTATAGAGAAATCCGAATGGACACCTGAACTGGCCAAATCGATTGGAAAGGGCGAAGACGGTACTGGCCGGGGATTATTATTTGGCGAATCCCAAACGTTAACATCTAAATTGTGCTTTCCAGGTACCATCGATGGTGGTGGCATTCCTGGACCTTTCTTTTAATGGCTAGATGCGGTCGGTCTTGTCCTCGAGGGTAACTTAGCTGGCTGGGATGCAATTAAAACTCATATGGTCTTTTTGAGTGCTGACGTGACTGCTTGCTTTTTTGTTTCATTAACAAATACATTTATGTGTCATTTGTTCCATTTTAGTAGACGAGTGGCTAGCGTCATTTCGAATTGACTTATTTGTGGTTGTAGCACTTTTTTCAACACTCCTAGAAGCTTTCTTCCATCCTTTTTTTTTTTTTTTGTTGCTGCAGGTCTATTAGTACCGTGTCACGGCTCATCTGACTGCTGAACATCGACTGCTTACTTCGCACGACACCTCACTACTGCTGCTACGTTGCCAAACTGCATAAGGGAGTTGCCGACACGCTGCAACTACTTTATTCCATCTCACATACATAAATTTTTTGGAGCACTTGCATCAAAGATCTTGCTTTCACACGCTGGCTTAGCCCTAGCTCATGTTACGCTTGTGCTATATTGCCTATGTGATTAAATGTATATGTATGTATAAATTAATGTATACACATATATGCATATGCTTAGATGTATATTTATGTGAATATGTTTATGTGCATACATCAATGTATGTATATACATAAACATATACAGCACACATCAATTTATGTATATATGTACATACATACATAAACATATTCAAGTGCACACTTATATTGTATTGCGTACATTTTTAATTGTTTTATACTACAACAAAGTGTTACAAGTTGAGCTCTTTGTATTAATTAATTTTTGGTATGAATATACTACAGTGGTAAAGACTAAACTAGGTTGTGTGGTGTATGGTACGATCAACAACCATTCTAATGATGGTCGAAATGGAATATACATACATCATAATCACACTGACATAGATGAACTCATTTGCAATTATGTAGATGATTCTGAAATGGACGTAAAAGATGTGAAAAATCAGCTTCAAGGCAAAAAGTTTGAAAGGTCAAATATGCTACTGAAAAAAACCAAAACGTATTGACAAACGTTTCGGGACTGGATTGGCATGGAAAACGGACAATTTCAACATTCCCGATAGCAAAGAAATGGTCATTAAAAGAGAATTATTTATTTATTTATTTTATTTCTTTATTTACGTCAACTAACACAGCAGTCGACCTTAAGCTTAGCTTAAGCTAAAATACAGATAATAATTAATACACGAAGGTAGCCTTGCTTTATGCACAACTAAACATCCCCGACCCGGTGGAGGTGTTTTATTTGCACAAGGTGCCAGCTATACCCCGATTCACAGCCAATGTGGTCAGGGATGAGTTGCAGCTAATCCAAGTCCAGAATATTTTCAGTGGTTTCGCTGTAGATGATTAAAAAGTATAGCGCGAAGAGAAGTGACAGATAGATGAGGAGAAATAAGATGACAAAGGTTGTTAAAAGATTGGCAAAGAATACGAAAAGGATCGTGAAGAGAGTAGTTAGTCAGACATCTACTAAGGTGAATATGAAAAAAGTTTCTGGTTCGACGTGAGGGAACACAAAATTATAGCGTATCTAGTAAATTAGTAGAAATGACTTCACCGTTGGCTAGTTTATGGAGAAAGAGAATACCAAATACGAGCCTACGGTTGTAAAGTGAAGGAAGATTATTAAGAAGAAGTCTGTCAGAATAAGAAGGTAGGCGAAGACTCGGTTCCCAATTAAGACCGCGTAACGCGAACTTAAGGAATTGCTTCTGTACCGATTCAATACTACGCTGGTGAACATCATATTAAGGGTTCCATACTGGCGAGCAATATTCTAGATTAGAGCGAACTAACGAAATGTATAAAACCTTTGTCACATATGGATCATCAAATTCTTTGGCCCAACGTTTAATGAAGCCAAGAAGACTGCATGCTCTATTGACAATTGAAGATATAAGAACATTATATGAAAGTTTTGGGTGAAATATAACGCCTAAGTCTTTGAATGATGGTACACAATCTAACAGAACAGACTTAATAGAGTAACGAGCTAGGAACGGCTACAAGCGAATGAAAGTCATAAAAGAGCACTTAGAGGCATTAAGGTGTAATTTATTAACGTGACACCAATCACAGAACGTATCGAGATCTGATTGCAAGTACTGTTGGAAAGAAGGATCATTATATGAATAACAAATCTTAGCGTCATCGGCAAACATGAGCACGCGTGAATGAACCAAGGCCAAAGGCGAATCATTTATAGACAAGGTAAATAACAGTGGGCCCAGATGACTGCCTTGGGGGACTCCTGATGTAACTCAAACAGTTTTAGATATCGAGGAACGAAAAGACACCTTTTGGGTTCTGCCAATAAGATAAGACTTTAACCAAGCTAATAGTTTCGGAGAAAAACCCATGATGTTAAGTTTCGTGTGAAGCATAGAACGATCAACCGTGTCGAAAGCCTTGCTGATAAGGAGAAATAGTGGATCTGGATAGGTGTTGAAGGGAAGACGTAATAATTTTCTCAAACAGCTTAGGTATTGGCGAAAGTTTAGCAATGCCCCGGTAGTTAGAAATATCCGATTTGCTACCCATTTTAAAAAGCGGAATAATAAAAGACTCCTTCCAAATATCAGGAAAGTCTCACTCGAAGTAAAGAATAACCGAGATAAAGGCTTAGATAGGGAAATCGAACACATTTTATGGATGCCACTAGGTAAATTATCAGGCCCGGGTACGAAGGAAGACGTCATAGATGACAAGCTAGAGATAATACAGTCTTTAGTAATACTAGGAAAAAACATACAATTTAAATGTGGAATTGAGAACGGATAAGGTGTGGGATCCAAAGCAGTAGAAGAATAAGTCGACTGAAAGAGTTTAGCAAACAGATCTGCAATATCTGAATCATTATTAGCAGTCTGGTCATTAAGTCTGAAGGTGGAAGGTAGTAAATTAGAGCGTCTTTTGGAATTAACAAAGTTGTAAAACCTTTTGGGGTTCTTATAAAATTCAACCTTACAGCGAACGATATAATTATTGTAGCATTGTGTATTTAAAAGACTAAATTGAGATTTGGCTACACAATAATTTGCATAGTCAAGTCGCGAACCTGTTTTTTCAAATTTTTTAAAATATTTCGAATTAATGTTACGGAGATTAGAGAGCCTACTTGTGAACCAGACTGGCGCACTGGAGACGGTAGAGACATTCACATAAGGAACGCATTTATCAATTAGAGAATTAAGAGCAGAGTAGAAAAAATTCACTGCACAGTCTATATCACAGCACTCAAATTGAAATGACTGTTAAGAAGAATGAAATTTGTTTTACGAAAACATCTACGATGAGAATTTGAGATGTTATTAAATGAATTAGTAACGGAATTGTAAGAAATAGTAACTTTAATGGTAGGGTGATAAGGATCTTCAGGCTTCACTAGGGGCTGTGTTTGTGATACAGCACTAACAGTGGGATCCGAGACAAAAACAAGATCAAGGACTCTTTTAAAAATAATTCAACTGATATAGCGGACATTCAAGTAGGCTATCAAGAAAAACATGGTGAGATGAAGGAATTAAGAAAGATAGATTATCATCAACAAGTCAAGAAACATTAGGCAAGTTAAAATCACCTATACTATAAACTATAAGAAAATCACGATCAGCATGGTGCATGTAGATCATGATATCAGAAGCTGGAGGAATATATGAACAAGAGATATAAAAGCTAAAGTTAGAACATGTAACTTCAACACAAATGAACTCAACACCTAAGGGGGGATCAATCGGCACAACACTTGAACACAGATTCGAGTTGACAGCAATGAGTACTCCACCGCCACAACGACCAACACGATCAAGCCTATAAGAAATAAAATTATTAGAAAGAATTTCATTATCCAAAACAGAAGAGTTGAGCCAAGTTTCAGAGAAAGCTAATATGTCAGCCGAAAAGGTTTGGCTATCACAGAACAGTTTTGAGAGCTTGGTAAGAAGTCCTCTTACATTTTGATAATGAATGCAAAGACTTTTGCAAAGTTTTTGAAGCAGAAGATAAATTAGGAAGGTGGACAGGCAAAAGACGGGAGCGCTTATTGGGCGCAAACTCATGTGCAACTAGGCCCTCTGACCAAAACTTAGGTTCAACCATAGCTGAGAAATACTCATTTGGTACTGTATTTCGCGAGGCCTAGAAAACTTAAACTTTTGAATTAAAACCTTAGCAGGGCATATATTACCAATGTAAGCTGCCACAGACGACTCAGAAGTATCTGGAGCAAGCCTAGAGATAAATAATTGTTTACGATGAGGCACTACAGTTAGTGGAGGCGGAGGAGCATTGAAATCCGCAAGTGATTGAGAGCCAGCATGATCCTGTAATTGATTAGAGTTCCCGTGAGGGATAGATGAGGTACACCTGGGCTTGTAATGGGTACTTCAATCTGAAAAGAAGAGCATAAAGAGGGATAAGAAAATAGTGTGGGCGAAAGTAAAATGGGAGAAGATGAGCAATAGTGATTGCTGGCGACTGCTTATGAGGCAACTCAAGAATACATTTCTTGGGCAAATTCTCAGAAGGTGGAACAAACTTGAATTGCGACAGTAAGTGTATGCTTGAGTCACACTCGTTAGACAGTTGTATGGCTAGTTTGTTAAAAGAAAGAAACTTTAAACGAAGGTCCCTGTACATACAGCTAAAATCAAGCTGTTGGGTGGCACAAGATGGGCAAGTCCAGCGCATTAATCCAAGCTCACGCTTACACAGACAAACCAGAAAATTTGTCGTAGTCGCGGCCGTTGAGGTCAGCATATTTTAAGTGAATAAGATTATCGCAGAGCCAACAAGTAATTGCTCTATACTGATCGTCAAAACGATCGGAATGCTTGCAAGTGGGTAGACAACAAGCCATTGAAAAGCCAAAAGAAACACAAGGCAAAAAAAATTATATATAAGAATATATAGTAAAATTTAAATACACAGCACAAAGATAATTATCGGTAAAAAATCAATAATTACAAATAAAACAAAGAGAGAGCTAGAGTGCACAGCACAAGAGAGAGTGCAAGAACAGTTATAAGGCAAGCTTTGAGAGGAGGCCTTACAAAAGTGAGTACGCGGCAGAAGCTGAGCACAAGCACAAAGCAGAGAGAACAACAAAACCACTAGCACTGATGGTATGATGAGGGGAGCAACAACGAAAAAAAATTAAATGCACCAAACACTAATCACGAAAAAGAAAAAACTGTTTAATTTGGCGAATTATGGAAATAAAACACAAGGGTGTCAAGCAAACAACACCAGCGAAAGCGAAAACAAACTAAGCACAATTAAAAATTGAGAGAAAACAATAAATATTAATAAAAACTCAGGAGCTATGCAAAAACACGGCCTTTACGTCAGAGAGCAGAAGCTTTTTGTGGAAAAGAAATTTAACAGGTTCAACGCATTTTATGGAGAACAATTGAAACTGAGGAGTTTAATGCCTATGAGTTGATGGCAATGACATTTGGGGCGAAATGCTTGCCCACATCCGCGCAATTTGGTGAGAATAGGATCGCATCGGAATACAAGGACTTGTTTTCACAAGCGGTTGATGCTATTGTGAGGAATCATTACGAAACAGAGGCAATAAGAGTTACAGAACAGGTAATACAGATACACCGAAAAGGAGGAGTTGAGGTGAAGAAATTTGTATTCAACTCTAAAGTCTGCAACGATAACTTTAGAAAAGGACTTGTTTTCACAAGCGGTTGATGCTATTGTGAGGAATCATTACGAAACAGAGGCAATAAGAGTTACAGAACAGGTAATACAGATACACCGAAAAGGAGGATTTGAGGATTGAGGATTTATCAACTCTAAAGTTTGCAATGATAACTTTAGAGAGGGTATTATGTATGATATTCTGAGCCTTGATAAAGATGGGGCGTTGTTTGGTCAAAACGTACTTGCATTGGTATACAGCAGAGAATAAATTTATGTTCCTTCTTTCGTCTAATAAAATCAATGTCTCTGTTATTACGGATATATATGTCAATCTTCCATCCCTTTGGAATATTGGTCAAGTACTCGTTGATGGGAAAGCTCCTCCTTCAGTCTATCTGGAGGAAAAAGGTAGAATGGGATCATACATCAAGAAGAGTACATGGAATGGAAAAGATGTCTTTTATAATGGGAAAGACAAACTGCGCACCGATGAAACTGGCTTCTGTGCCAAGACTAGAGTTACAGGCTGCCGTTATGGCGATTAGGCTCATATACTCGATATTAGAAGGACATGATATACAACCAAAACGAGTTTGTATGTGGCCAGACTCATCAATTGTTCTAGCATAGATCCGTTAGGATCACAGAAACCATATGTCGCTCATTGAACGAATGAAATTCTAGAAAGCTCTCGCTTCGAAGAATGGAGATGGGTTGCCGGTAAGGACAAGGTAAGGACAATTCTGTATGGTCACCACGAAGCAGGCGGATGAACTCTTTGGAAAATTCTCGTTGTACACAAGACTCATACGGGTTCAAGCTTGGATGCTACGAATTAAGAAAAGAAGTTCGTGAAAATTACCTGATATCCTCAGAGATAGAGTATGCTGAAGTAGTTTTGTTCGGATGAATATAGTAAGTTTGCAAGATTGACTCCCTTCACGATTGCGCATTTTCTTACGATGGCATTGATTACATGGAACCTTTTGCAGTGGTGAGGCGAAGAGGGACAGAGAAGCGATGGATATACATTTTTACCTGCTTGGCTGTACGCGCCATACAATTTGAATTAGCAAGGGACTTGACGGCCGACACATGCCTTAAAGTCATTCACAACTTCATGAGGCGGCGTGGAGTCCCAATTAGAATAAGGCCTTAGGCTTAGTGGGAGCTGTGCGAATATAACAAAAAAACTGCCGTAGTTGCATGCAAAAAAAAATGAAGTAAATAAGTCGTCTCGCTGACTTAGGTATACCATACACTAGTAAAACAAATATTTGAAATTTGTAATAACAAATGCATTTGACTGTTTTAAAAAAATTCTGTTCACATGCTTTTTACAAGCAACTCTTAGTATCTCGCTCACTCATGCATATGAGCACACCTTACCCGCGCCCTCACCCGTCAAAGGCCAACTCCGGCCTTATGGAAAAACGTTTATATGCATAACTTGGCTATTTTTAGTCCGATTTTGATCAAATTTGGTATTTTGCTGGGTATTAGAATCAAATTTAAGTGTGCCAATTTCCACAAGACAGAAAATGAAGGGAGATAATCGATTTTTTCGAATTTCGGCGAGGCAAAATCTTTATACATACAAAATGTGCGCATTTACTAAATATACATACCAAATATGGTGTCTCTAGCTGCAATAGTTTTTAAGATAAACGTTTTTTTGAATTGCGGGGGTGGAAAGGTGCGTGGCAAAAATTTGAAATAAACTCGATCACTCTACACTACTACATGAGCGTACATACCAAATTTGGTGGATCTATCTCGCGAAAGAGTTTCGTCGACCGAGGTGCAAACTGCCAAGAAATGCCGAAAGCCGTTAATACATAATTTTTTTTAACGTTTAATTTATTTGTTGAATCTACTCTTAAATTAGAGCCTAACAACAAGTTTGAGATATTTTTCTTAGTCTATTACTTAAGCTAAATCCTGGGGATACTGCAGGCGGCCCTAATCATTTATCATTGTGTTGCCCTGTGATTTCTTTTAAGACGAGTTCTAATGCAAGAGCATTTGGATGTGCATCCAGTTTTGCAGAATACTTTAGTTGCTGTGTACCAATTACAGATTTTACGCTAGGTATATTTAAATCATATTGAATGTTGTCGTATGTACCACGGAGCCCCCGTGATTGTTCTTAAAACCTTCGACTACGCCCTTTCTATAATGTCGACATTGCTGGTACTTGCATTACCCCATAGTACGGCACCGTAAGTCCAGATGGGCTTCAGTACGGAGTATTGATGATCTAACATAAGCTAATCGCTTTCAGCTTTGGCTGTGATTTTTTTGCTTCCATGTGCTTGCGCCAAGTTAGCCTTCTGTCTAGGTGGATGTTAATGTGCTCGAAGGGGGAAGTAAAAATGAGTTTGATGTTGGATTTGGCTGGAAAACCATTTTAAGATGTGTGGCAAATACGGATGCCCTCTCTTCGTCACTGCAGACCCATCCACCGGTTGGACCCCTTATTGGTGAAACTGTCTCTGTAGGAGCGCTTAAAGTTGGGTGGGCTTTCCACAGATGATGTTTAGTGCTGGTTGGACTGAGCTTTTCTATGTATTTCCTTTGAGTCCAGATTTCTCTTGTCTTAACTCCTTGGAGAGGTTGATATTGGCATGCCTTAGGCGAAGTTTTGCTGCTGGTGATCGAGTAATCTGCCATTTTCTTTTTAGGCGTCGTTTTTCCGTTACTAATTGTTCTATCCGCCGGTTCGTAGGCCTGTCAACAAATTTAGCGTAAGTAGAGGCATGTGGAGTAGATACTCTTGCTGCAGCTCCCAGCATCGACTGTCAATGTCCTCTGCAGCATCCAGTTTAGGCGAACAGTCAATGTGGGCACTCATGTACATTTTAAATAGCATAGGAGAGTGATCGGAGGTTAAATCTAGCAGTGTTTCCACAGTGATCCGATTACGCGTAATCCTCTTGGACCAGCTTGGCTTTGACCCTTTTGTTGGAGCTCGATTTTAAAAACGGATTTAACCGTAAACCCTTTCTTGGCCAACGTGTCTGCTATTATTTGTGTTGGAACCGATAACTTAATCCCCTTTAACGCAACTTGAAGTCCTTTACTACTTTTTAGTTGGTAGGTATAAAAATTAATATTACCATTACGGATTTTCGACGATGCGCAAATTGTCCTCAGTTTGGGTTAGGCATTTAATTGCTTTTAAGTTTCCCCTATTGGGAGGGGTTACAACAAAGTTATTTGCCCCTACTATTTCTACTAGTTTCGAAATCAGGGCTGTACAGTTGACTCCACGGATGTATAGTGGGGATAGTCTAGCTGATTGTACTTTTTCTACAGCGCCGACTTCGGCGTCTTGCTGATCGGCAAGAATTTTAAAACGACTTCCTCTTAGTCGATCATTTTGTTTGGTTAGTTTCGGCGTTTTGCCACTTATTTGCATTTGTGGGCTTAGCTTTCGCTTAGTTATTTTAATGTATCTATCCATTCCAGTTAGGATAGATGGCGCTGAATTTATTATTTTGGCTGGCTCTGGGTGAATTGGCGTTGACGGCTTGACGCAGGTCAATACTTTTGCAGACTTTGCAGTAGTTGCTGTCAACAAGCTGACGGTACTGGTTGTTGCAATCGGTGACCCAGTTATCGATATTGATAGAGAAGCACATTGCTCTCTGCGGTAAATTGCTGCTGGATGCTGAGTGCATTTTCGGTGTTAGTATTTACGGTTGCTCTTAGTGAGGTCGGAGACATCACCGATAAGTACGCGTTGTTGCGTTGGATCGAAAGAGCTTTTTTTTATTGCAATTTACTATTTAGCAATAATGATTGTAAATAGGCGTATCTGAGGTGAGTGGGAGCCCTACACAATTTTTGCAAACGCTGTATTTTTTTTTTTTTTTTATTGTCATAATTCATTATTATTATTATTATTATTAAAGAATAGGATATAGTTGTAAACTATTAGCCTAACCATATTTTACAAGCACTGGCAACTAAGGCCTCGGCTCAGACGAAAACTACATCCATACACTAGCCCGGGACTCCAACCCAGATCCTCGTTGTTCAGTTGACTAAATGACTGGGCCACTTTGACAACTCATCTACCGAGGACTGCTGACATAATTCATTCATTTATTCACTAATATTGATACATACATTTGATATGGGTGAGTAATATTTTAAGGGTTAAGAGTTCATTTTGCATTGGCTAGAAAATAAATATATAATAATTTTCTAGACATTGATGCTTCACGACAATACTTATATTATGAGATAAGTTGGGGTGAAAATTTAATTAAAAAACCCCTTGAATATACATTTAGATAAAACTAACGACTAAAACTAGAAATTATGCCAGGATATTTATATAATGATACGTTGAATACAAACATCTATTTTCAAAATTATTGTAGAGACGTTCGAGTCTCACCGCCACTAGTTCATCATTTGCTCTATGGACAGGACAGACTATGAATCATTTTAAGTAATTTGTTTTGAGTGACTTGTAGTTATTTAACATGACAGTTCGCGATATCAGCCAAGACTGGTGCTCCGTAGAATAGTACAGTTTGAAATATTGATCTGAATAGATACATTTTGTTCACTAAGCTCAGTTTGGAGTTTCTACTTATTACAGGGTAAAGAGAGCGACTTAGTAGATTTATTTTGTGCCTGACTTGACGTGTCTGTTCATTAAGGGTTAATTTCTTGTTTAATATAACTCCAAGGTACCTAACATGTTGTTGCCGCTTTGCATCCACTTTGCGTTTTTTTGTGAAGAATATTGCCTGAGTATTTTCCATTTATGAAAAAATGAGACAAGTGTATTAAATGCTTGGCTAAGGTCTGTTGTAATTTCGGAACCCTGGCTACCAGAAGATAATATAGCAGTGTCATCCGCAAAGATTGATGCAGTGCAGCCGATCGGATTGTCTGAAAAAACTTTGAATTAGCTTTATTAACTCTGGAGAAGTCGACAACGCATTTAACTTGAACAAGAGACCATCGTGCCAGACCGAGTAAAAAGCTGCCTTAATGTCCAGTAGAATCATGACAGTGGACTTGGCTCTTTGAAAGTTTGATCTGACAATATTATTGATTCTAACAAGGGGCTGAATCGTGTTATGATCCTGACGAAAACCAAATTGCTCTGGCGGCAGTATTTCATTGTCTTCAATAAATAAATTCAATTTACTCTTAATAACTTTTTCTAGGATCTTACTAGTTGACGACAACAGACAAATTGGACGATAGGAAGAAGGCTGTTCAGCAGGTTTGTTACTCTTTTTGATGGCGATTACTTTTGCAGCTTTTCAATCTTTTGGGAAATAGCAGAGTCGTATGCACTCGTTTATAATTTTTCTTAGATAATCTATCCCCTTTTTAGGCAATCCTTTTAGGCATATATTTTCTATGTTATATAGACCAGCTGCTTGTTTGTTTTTAAGTGTTTTGATGATAGTCAAAATTTCAGCATGTTTCATAAAATACGTTTTGGATGGGTTTGGAGAACATGCGTTTAAGTAGTCGACGAAGTTTTTCACCTCAGCCATGGTCGATGGATTAATAAGGTTATTTGTCAGCATATGGTTTACCTTAAATGTTTAAGATTAAACATCGTGGTCAGCTGAAATGGCTTCACCAAATCATATTGACCAAAGAAATATACAAAACGAAACATAAACAGTAGAAAGTAAGTCATAAAATTCATATCACAATTATTGCTTAATACCAAACAAAACATGCATTCACACTCTGTGGAAAACACTTAAGATTATGACAGTAGCCAACGCTGCGCATGAAATATAAACAATTTTCAACCCCCGAAAACGTGGGGCATTAGAATAAGTATTTTTAAGAACAATTGTCGTTTCTTAGAGTTTAAGAGTTTTTAAATAACATCAGTTCATATTTTGAATTCAACGAATGAAGACTGGGTTATTTTTATTCTCTCCGGGAATCCCTATTCATTTTGGTTCTTCGAAAAAAGGAACTCTGCAGTTTTCCCCCACCAGTGGTAAGAGACAGAGTATAAAACAACAAGCAAAATATTGCTTAATAAATAAAAAATGCGTGCGTCCGATTATAAATGCAGTTTGGCTAGTGGAACAACTGTGGTATTTTCGGCGACGGGAGTGGTCGTTTGAGGCGTATTGGAAGACTTAAAATCGAAAGAAAAATATAAGAAAAAGTTAACTAGTGTAGTTGCAAGTCGGCAACTACAAACAGCAGCACAGCAGCAAGATAGGTGCAAAGAAGAGGATGCTGAACGTACACTGCCAATACAAGAAAATCTGGTGCGATGACCGGCACCGGTACCGCCTGAGCCCATAGGCCCTGGACGACGCCAGCTGAGCAACGACAAAAAAAACAATCCAGACCACTCCAGAGAAGATGTGCCCGGCGGACCACTGCACTGGACCATTATATTCGCCATATTGCGAGTACACTTGTGTCAAGAGGACCAGCATCGGCGACCCAACAGCCTGTGCGAAGACCAGCACCGGCACCGTCAAGCGCGACAAGCTAGACCCCGGAGCCAAGAGATCGGAGAAACCAGCATCGGAGCCCCAACAGCCTGTGCGAAGACCAGCACCGGCACCGTCTAGCGCGACAAGCTAGACCCGGAATGCAGTAGGACCGGTAGCTCTACAAAGAGCGCCCAACAATCAAATACATCATAAATTAAAAATGTTTGCAAAAAAGAAATATGTTACTCTGTTAAACTGAGCAATAATTGCGTTGCTCGGTCTAGAGTGTGGCCCGTAAAGCCACACGCCAAATAGACAGGAGATCACTGCGATGATCGAGTAGGAAAAGTAAAAAAAAAATATATATAAAATTGATTAAAAAAAAAAAATTCATTTTATTTATAAGCAAGTTGCCAGTTGAAGGGTCAATAATAATATAAAACCAGAGGGCCGGGGTTAACTTCGACAGCGTCGAAGTTTGTCTACCCTTGCAACTGTTTTGGTAATTCTTTCCTTACCCATAGCCATCAAAGTGTAAAAACGTTTTATCCAAAAAGTCTAATGTTTGCGAAAGAACGGCCTTCAATCTTAGCATAGGATATAACGAACTTTTTGATGAAAGTCACTGTTTTCCACCGATCGTTTCTATGGGAGCTATATGATATAGTTACCCGATCTTTACCAAATTCGGCACAGTCATTAACAGTTATATTTAACTATCAAATGTTTAATTTGAAAGCAATCGCATTAAAAGTAACGAAGTTATTGACAAAAGTCACTGTTTTCGACCGATCGTTCCTATGGGAGGTATATGATATAGTCACCCGATCTTGATCAAATTTGGCACTCACCAATATTTCATGACGATAGCTCAGAAAATAGCGAAGTTACTCAAAAAAGTCACTGTTCTTGACTTTGACGTTTATATGGGAGCTATATGATATAGTGGTCCGATCCGCCTCCACCTCTGGAATTTTGTCTATCATATCTGTAAACATAAAAGTTCCTACGCTTAATTGTAATGTTATTGTTTAGCCAAGTTTCAGTAATTACGCAGATGTCGATGCTGTTTCGGATTAAAAAGTTAGAAAGTTCGTCTTTTTTGTTTTTAGTAGGTTAGCCATTAGTATTATACAATAAATTTAATTGCTAGCGAGGCTATGACCTCGAATTATTCATGTTTAGACCTACAATTTCTAAGGTTTTTAATAAGATCAAGTGTTAGTGATTTTAGTTCCTCTAACGTAAAGAGATCCTGGTTACTCGCTGCCGAAGGGTCTGCGGGTCTTACCCATGTCGGATTTGAAGGGTTTTCCGGGTGCAGTGCTGGGTACTGCTCCAAGTTTGAGGTCATCCAACACTGCGTGCTTTAATGCGATTTGCGACGGAAAGTAATGGTCTCTGGCATCTGTAGCCGATATAATTTATCCGCGCTGGACAATTTGGGAAGATAGATTTGTGTGCACCGTTGCAGTTTGCACACGAAAGATGTCTCCTTGCAATCGGCGGTATTATGATTGCCAGCGCATGTCAAACAGTAAGTTTTAACGTTGCAATTCATTGAATCGTGACCAAACATCTGGCACTTGTAGCATTGCGTTATTTTATTTGAGAGCCGTTTTTGATATTCCCACCTTACTCGTATGTGATTTAATTTACATTGTTTACATTGTAATGTTGCTGTTGTCTCTTCTTTTCCTTTGTACCAGTTTCACATCAATACACTGCAAGCCTAGATTAACCAGGTCTAGCGTTTGCAGTGGCGAAAAGTAATTGGAGAAAGTTCGTTGACTTAGGTAGGTCTTCAAATTCTTTTGCACTCGCGACATCGCGGTGCCGTTTACAGTTCGAATTGTTCTTTTAATTTTGCTTTCGTTTCGGGTCGCTGTTCGTTTTGACTTTTGATGATGCGATTTGGCATACGTACACCTCAAGCTCACTATCACGACTGATTTTTATACCATACACCCATAGGGTGAAGTGGTATATTAAAGTCGTCAAAATGTATGTAACAGGGAGAATGAAGCTTTACCGACCCCATAAAGTATATATATTCTTGATCGGGATAAACAGCCGAGTCGATATAGATATGTCCGTCCGTCTGTCAGTATGAACAAGTAGATCTCGGAGACTATAAGAGCTAGAGTCACCAAATTTTGTATGTAGACTCGTGTATTACCTACGGTGGTCCGCCCACGAAATTTTAACAAATTTAATTTTCTTAAAGACTATAATAGCTAAAGACATCAAATTTGGTATGATTAATCCTTTAGTAAGCGCGCAGAAATTTGTTGCAAAAAAATTTTCCGCGCCTCCCTCCGCACCCGCAATTGAAACAAAACCGATTTTCTTAAAGACTATAATAGCTAGAGACACCAAATTTGGTATGTGTATTTGCTTAATGAATGCGCATATTTTGTATATGCAAAGATTTTGCCACGCCCCTTTCCGCCCCCGTTATATGGGAAAACTCGATTATCTCACGTAATTTTTGACCTTTTGTAATTAAATTTGGCACACTTGAATTTGATACTAATACCCGGAAAAATACCAAATTTGATCGAAATCGGATAAAAATAGCCAAGTTATGCACTTAATCATTTTTTCCGTCGGCCGTTGGCTGGTGGGGGCGCTAGGGTGCTCGTAAGCTTGCGTGTGCGAGATACTGAGATATGCTTCTAAAAAGCATGTAATCAGAATTTTTGAAAAAAAAAACGTAAGTGAATTTGTTATTATAAATTTGAAATATTTGTTTTACTGGTGTATGGTATACCTAAGTCGGCGAGACGACTTACTTACTTCATTTGACATAAAAATTTGCGGAGTGCATTAAAAAACACGTCTGCACGCGTCGGCGGTTGAATACATGATAAATTGAAATTATATACCTATAAATTGAATTTAAAATATAATTTGGTAGTGTTAGGTTACACATAATTAAGCTGTATAATAGCATGAAATTTATTACTCATGTAAGACACTAGGAGTGCTAGTGTAGAAAAGCGATCACTTGACATCGAGCCGTAAGGAGAAAGGCGAAGTAAAATTCGCTGTAGGTTTTTAAATAATACAAGACGCAGTTGTAAAATAATATGAATTCATCTTTTTATTGTAGATGCATCTTAGCATAAATACATGGTTTTCTTATATCTATATATATATTTTATATGTATACACATACATATGTATACAGAAGGCATGCATATGTTAAGTATGGGCTAACCACTGGGGCTGCAAAGTTCATGCTCAGCATTTCCCACGCGCTCCGATCGGTTTGTCTCGGAGGAGATTGCGTTGATCCAGACGGACGGACGGACATGGCTATATGAACTCGTCTCGTCTTGCTGATCAAGAATATATATACTTTATATGGTCGGAGATGCTTCCTTCTATGCGTTGCACACTTCTGACCAAAATTAATATACCCCTTTATAAGAAAGGGCAGTCCAGATGTGGAGTATGAAAGAGCTGGACCAAGACTTAAAAAAAAACAGGCTGGCAACATGGAAGAATGTAATTCTACAAGCGTTTTAGCCCCAGCATTATAAAGAAGATTCTCATGTCAGATCCAGTTCCGTTTACTCCACAGGAGACTCTAGAAAATTCTTTTACTAAAAAGCAGTACAACAGTATAGCCTTCTTACAAAATCGTGCAGAATGCAAAATTAATTGGATCACACTGTCAACCGAATTCTAAATATGCAAGTAGAAGCGATTGGCGGTACAAAAGCAGTAATAGCGTTAAGGTAATTTATAGTTATGGATTCGACGTATAAACAGGGCAGAGTGCATACAAGCAACGATTTGAATAGGAACCATGACCATTCACACATAATCTTTCACTCGTTGCAGAGGTCGGACGTGTTTTTCTTTCAGTCGTTTTTGTGCTTTTTTTTTTTTTAATATACATAAATTTAGTATACAACAATTACTTGCATTAGCGGTGTTGTTGTTTAGCTAATCTCTTTTGCTTTTGTGTCTTTACCGTTGTAACTAACTCTCTCGCTCTTACGTACAAATTGTTGTTGCATGTGTTCAATTTTACGCGCTCTCCCGCTCTTTCCTATTCTTGTTTGATTTGCGCTCTCGTCTTTTGCCTACCCGCGACTCAGTGATACGTGTTTTTGTTTTTGTGTATTCTTGTAATTTTTATTCTTTAGTTGTGAAGGGTTACTCTGCACATTAACTCTTGTGTCAGATCTGGTCAGTATATTTCTTATACACATATTTGGTTACCTTTTATTTTATTTCTTATTCCTTTGTTTTTCTAAATTAAATTAAATTATTTTATAAAATGGTTGTCTGCTCAAAAAGTAATTGGATAGTGTCCACTAAAGTGGTTGACTCCCATGATTATATTTTTTCTTTGGCTGTGGACAATGCGGTTCACGTTAAGTGTGCAGGTTACACAGGCAGAATCAAGGAGTCTATTGCTAAAGGCGGTGGCTTAAAATATGGATGTGATGCTTGCCGGGAGGTCGAGAATGAGATGCGCTCTTTCATGAGGCGGACTAGAGATAGTTTTGACACTTTGAGGGCAGGTTTTAACAAACTCCAAGCGGAATTTACTGCGGTGGAGACTCAGTTTAGAAGTTTATCGCTTATGAATGAGTCTCCGAAACGTAAAAGGACTAGTCCTTGGGGTGTTTCTGTATCTGTAGATCCGCCAGATTCTCTTATCGTCCCCTACCGGTCTCATGCACCGTCCACTCCTAATGTACAGCAATTAATATATTTTAAGAGCCCAGTGGTGATTAGTAAGGAATTACCGGTATCACCTGGGAAAGATCTCTTAAAAACGATGCCAACTGTAGTGTCCTGGCAATTACCCATTCCAATGGAAATTGCCGATAGCTCTAAAAGTATCGAGGGCCCCGTGAACAAGTTACCTCTAACTAGGTGCTTTCGTAAGACTGACTTTGTCAGCATTAATGAAAACATTACTACTACCGATTGGTCTTATCTGTACAATTGTAGAGATATGAACTCAGCTGTTCGTTTTTTCTTTTACACTCTGAATTCACTCTTTGATGTTTGTGTGCCTCTTGGTAGGCTGCAGCGGCTTAACAAACCTCCCTGGTTCTCTCGTGAGTTATCCAATTTGAAAAATGTGAAGACACGATATTATAAGAAGTTTCAAAAAACACGTCGATCATCAGATTATGCTCTGTATACAGTCGCTCGTTCAAAATTCATGATGCTTAATACACAATGCTATAAGAATTATCTTCAGCGGTGTAAGCTTCAGTTTTCTTCTGACCCTAAACAATTTTATAATTTTGTCAATTTTAAACGTAATTGTCTTTTCAAAATAAAAAAGCGAGCACTGATCAGGCAATTGCCGATATGTTTGCGAGTTTTTTCAAAATAACTTATTCCTCAACGGAATATCGAGCAAGTCCGTATCCTTATCATTTAGAAAAGGCTAATTGCATTTTCAATCCAGTGTTTGATGAAAGTTCTATTCTTAGCGAACTTAAGTTAGTTAAACCTGTTTATTCTCCGGGGCCAGATGGTCTTCCTGGATGTGTACTCAGGTTCTGTGCAAACGCATTATGTAAACCCATTTTAAAATTATTTGTTTTGTCTGTCGAATCTTCCTCTTTTCCATATATTTGGAAGGAGTCGTATATCATTCCTCTGCATAAAAATGGCAAAAAGTCCGAAGCCTCTAACTATAGGGGTATTTCAAAATTGTCCGCTATTTCGAAAGCTTTTGAGAAAATTATAACTTCTCAATTGCAACATTTTTGCAGCTCTATTATTTCGCCATCCCAACATGGGTTTGTGAAACGTAGATCTACATCCACTAACCTTTAAAATTTACATCAATAATTATGAAGGGGTTCAAAAATGGTAAACAAACTGATGTCATATACACTGACTTCAGCAAAGCCTTTGATTCCGTTAATCATACTCTATTACTCTCTAAGCTGAGCGACATTGGGTTTCCACCCCTTTTCCTTTCTTGGGTTCGACAATATTTAACAAACAGAAAACAAAAGGTACTTTTTAAGTCTTCCTTTTCCTATTCCATTCCTGTGACTTCTGGTGTACCTCAAGGTAGTCATCTTGGCCCTCTGCTTTTCACTTTATTTATTAACGATCTTCCATCAGTCATTATTCATTCGCGTGTGCTTATGTATGCTGACGATGTTAAGCTTTGTCTTACTTATAAAGAAACAGATTCATTTAGTCGGCTACAAGCTGATCTTAAACATTTTCAATCCTGGTGCCAGTATAATCTATTAAATCTAAACACTACCAAATGTAAGGACTTTCTATCGTAATTCTCTTCAACTGGTCACTTATTTTCTAAACAATAGTCCTTTGGAACTTCTAAATAATATGAATGATTTGGGCATACTTATGGTCCATAAGCTAAATTTTAATACCCATATTTCCACCACGGTCGCAAAGGCCATGAGTGTTGTGGGTTTCATTAAAAGATGGTCAAAAGAATGTGATGACCCCTATACCACTTAAGTTATTTTTACTTCGCTTGTCCGTCCTATTTTAGAGTATGGATCTTGCATTTGGTCACCTCAATATGAGTCGCACCAGATTATACTTGAATCCGTTCAACGACTTGCTCTTCGTGCCTTAAGCTGGGATCGAAATGTCAATTTGCCTTCGTACTCTAGTAGACTTCTTTTGATTATCCTTCCTTCCTTAATTAACCGTAGAATTATGCTTGGTAATATTTTTATTCACAAGCTTCTAATTGGTGATATTGACTCGCCTGAGTTATTATTGGCTCAGGTAAATTTTCGGTACCATGTAGACAGAGTAGACATCCTATTATACCTTTACCCCTTAGTCGTTGTTCTACTAACTATACCATGCATGAACCTTTTAGGGTCCTCTGCTCTGATTATAACCTTTTATATTGTCTGGACGTTGACGCGTACAATGCGAAGTACGTTCAAGTGGCCCTTACGACACCAGGACATAGCCTGTTTCACGCGAGCCCAAGCAGAGCGCTGTCCACCTCCCGCCCGACCGACCGTGGGGCGCAGCCGTATATCGGACGGCACGATCGCGTGGACAAACACAAGTATAACGGACAAACAATTAAAAATTAGATTAACTACAGCTAATTACGAGCTAAATGTGCTAAAATAGAAGTTTTCACAAGAGAAAGAGAGGCTTCTGAACTGATTACGGGATACAGAAGATTGTAATCAGAACATAGGACTCGAAAAGGTTCATGCAAAGAATAGTTAGAACTACAATGTTTTAAAGATAGAGGAATAAAATTTCTAGTAGGTCTACGGGGTACAGATAGGTTTAACTGGTTCAATAGCTCAGGAGAGTCTATTTCACCTATTAAAAGTTTATGAATAAAGATAGCACCAAGCATTACTCTACGATTAATTAATGAAGGAAGATTGATTAAAAGAAGCCTACTGGAGTATGATGGCAAATTGACATTGCGATCCCAATTTAGACCACGAAGAGCAAATAGCAGAAATTGCTTTTGAACAGATTCAATTTTACTTTGGTGCGTCTCATATTGAGGTGACCATATACAAGATCCGTACTCTAAGATAGGACGGATTAATGAAGTATACAGTAGTTTGGTTATGTACGGATCGTCAAACTCTTTTGACCATCGTTTCACAAACCCAAGAACATTCATAGCTTTACTAACTGTAGCAGAAATATGAGGATTAAAGGTTAATTTATGGTCCATAAGAACACCTAAGTCATTGACAATATCTAACCGCTCTAAGGCAGTGTCGTTAAGATAATAAGTTGCTATGTGTGGAGTCCATCTATAAAAAGGCTTAACTTTACATTTAGAGCCGTTAAGGTTTAATAGGTTGGTTTCACACCAACTCTGAAGATCATTAAGATCCGATTGAAGTAGGCAAGAAGACGATATGTCTTTAAAACTGAGGTAAAGCTTAACATCATCCGCGTACATAAGCACCCGAGAATGTGACACTACCAATGGAAGATCATTTATAAAAAGAGTGAATAGCAATGGACCCAAATGACTACCCTGAGGTACTCCAGAAGTCACTTGGATGGTCTTAGAAAATGAAGACTTAAAGAGGACCTTTTGTGTACGCTTAGAAAGATATTGAAGAATCCAATCTAGCAAAAGGCTGGGGATGCCAAGTGCATTTAACTTATATAAAAGTAGAGTGTGATTAACAGAGTCAAAGGCCTTGCTGAAGTCAGTATAAATGACATCGGTTTGCACGGCAGTCTTGAACCCTTTGATTGAGTGAGATGTAAATTCTAATAGGTTAGTAGTTGTCGATCTACGTTTTTTAAACCCATGTTGGGATGACGAAATGATTGAGCTACAAAAATGCTGCAATTGAGACGTTATTATTTTCTCAAATGCTTTGGGTATGGCAGACAATTTTGAAATACCCCTATAATTGGAGGCTTCGGACTTTTTCCCCTTTTTATGAAGAGGAATAATATATGATTCCTTCCAGGAAGGCGGAATATGTAACGGACAGTGTAAACAACTTAAGTATTGGCTTACATAGGGCCTCTGCGCAAAACCTTAATACGCAGCCTGGTATTTCATCAGGGCCAGGTGCATATATTGGTTTGACGGAACTAAGAACGCTAAAAATCGAACTTTCTTCAAACACAGGGTCTAAAATGCAATTAGACGAATGCAAGTGATAAGGATAAGGAGGCTTTGCTTGATAAATCGAAGAAGAATAAGTTGTTTTGAAAAAATCAGCAAACATATCAGCAATTGCCTGATCATTGTCAGCTTTATTGTTTTCGAAAGACAAGTAAGACGGATGCACTGATGTCTTACGTTTTCCATTGACGAATTTATAAAATTTCTTAGGATCGCGAGAAAACCTAAGTTTACATCTCTGAAGATAATCCTTATAGCATTGTGAATTCAGCACCATAAAATTTGATCGAGCAACTACGTATAGAGAAAAATCCGATGCTTTACCGGATTTTTTAAATCTTTTATAGCATCTTGATTTTACGTTCTTCAAGTTACATAACTCACGTGAGAACCAAGGAGGTTTATCAGACCATCCTTGAGTCACACGCGGGACACAAACATCAAAGAACGATTCAAGAGTTTTATAGAAGACAGAAATGGCAGAGTTCATATCCGTGCAAGTATACAGATATGTCCAATCATTAGTTAATAGGAGTTTTTTAAGTTTAGTAAAGTTTGTCTTGCGAAAACATCGGGTTGGAGGCATCGAATTATTGTATCGAGGCATAACCCCAAAAGGAAGGTCAATGGTTACATCCAGAGTTGGATGGAAGTTGTCTTCAGGGATAACTAAGGGAACAGTCCTGGAAATATCGCAGTTGGAAGAATCCAACACAAATACCAGATCTAGTGATCTGTTCCGACTATTTCGGACAGGATTTATTTGAGTTAGGGACAACTCAAACAGACCATCAATGAAACAATGTGACGAGGAGGGCAACAGTAATAAAGAATCATATGAGAGGGTCCAGGCAATCTCAGGTAAATTAAAATCTCCCAGAACGACGAACAATTCTTTGTCAGAGAGATATGAGGAAACAAGTTGAATAGCTTCCAAATGGTGAATGTATACTGCCAAGTCGGACTGTGGTGGAATATACGAACAAGTAATATAGGCAGAAAAAGAATTAAGAGAAATTTTAACACAAACAAATTCAATCTCCTGATTGGAAGACTGTACAATTTCAGACGAGAACGCCGAATCAACAGCGATCAAAACACCACCACCATTACGGATAGTCCGATCATGTCAATATATTAAATATTTTGAGGGGAGAATTGAAGCATCGGCAATATCAGGCTTCAGCCACGTCTCAGTAAAGGCAAGAATATGAAAGTCAAAAGCTAAACTCCCTACATAGCGTCTAGAGAGTTTAGACTTTAGTTCCCGTACGTTCTGATAGGCCAGAGTTAAGGACGAAATTAGTTTTTTGACTCGCCAACAGGTGCAGACGAGCCGGAAGGAACGTTATTCACAGAGGCAGGTAGCAGGCTAATCGGAGGCCGATTCTTCTATTTTATTGTATACTCTTTTACAATGAGGTGTTCCGGCCAAAAATCTTTATGACATATTTGCCCAAAAAGATCTGGGGAGACATTTATTTTAAAGGACGAAATGTCCCGAGTATATGAAAAACGTAACTTTTCCACAGCAATGTTTGGTGCTTGAACTTTGCCCTGGATGTAGGCTATGACTTCTTCAGAAGTAGCATTGTGATCAAGCCGCGAAATAAAAATTTGCTTTTTGGGTGGAACTACAACAAGGGAACTAGAAGTGCCAGGCACAGCAGTAGCAGCAACAGCAGATGCAGCAGCAGCTGAAGCAGCCAACACTTTACTAGCTCCTCTTGTAACTACTTTATTGGCAATATTCCTGGAAACGGATGTTTGCCCGGACGGTTCGGAAACTACAACCGATATCGTGTTAGTAGGTGGAATACTGTCTCCAGGGCAAATGGAAGAGACTCCACACCTTCCAAAGCCGGAGTCCTGAACGATGTCAGCTGCTGTGCATTTGGTGACATAGGGTCATTGTCGGAAGCCGGAACTGAGAGAGAACGATGTGCCGACGGACTGAGAGACGCGCCCTGAAATCTGGCCCTCTTTCGGGTCGGAGATTCAATCAAAAGTTTAGAACTTCTGAATTGAACCTCCATCGCCAAAAGCTCTTCTTGGAGCTTGTGAACGCCAGCTGACAGAGTTTTAAAGGCATCCCCAGTTCGTTTCATAAAACTTTCCATCTCGAGCTCCAAGCCACGACACGAATCACAGCCCCATTTAAGGCCGCCACCCTGTGCAATGCTATCCCGCACCTTGACTGTATAACCAGCACATTTAAAGTGCATTACATTGTCACACAGCCAACAGTAAAGAAATTCTTCACTGGTCTTGCTGGGATTATTGGAATTATATTTGCAACAGACAGACATTATTAACTAATTGATTTATCACAATCAAATTATAAATCAATATGTAAACAAAAAGGGAAAAATGTTAAATTAAGAGAGGCGTATACAAACCAAAGCAAAAGCTAACTGCAATATACAAATTAGAAAGAGAAGAAAAAGAGAAAATTTATTATTTTTTGTATTACAAGTTGGTAATTTACAACACACAAAAACAAAAACTTGTCACAAGCGCGAAGTTAACGGCCGCGAGCGCGATCAAAAGAGAAAGCAGAAGAATAGAGAGCACCAACACCACACAAACAAAAACAAACTATGAACTGTAAATTGAGAGCGCGGGTGGGAGCAAAGAAATAGAACGAAATCAAAAAGTAAGCAGCGCAACAGCAAAATTATATTTGCGTTTGTTAAAGTTTTGATATTAATAAATATAAATGTTAATAAATTTCACACAAACTTCGCGATGAGTATAGTGAATTATTAAAAATTGATAAAACAATGAATTTAAATTGAATATTATAGATTAACTTCACAAAAGAACGAAAGACAGTAATTAAGCGAGAGCGCAAAAAAAACATGACCGACTTCGATGAGTGACAATATGTATTATTCCCTGTAATCTGCTCAGAGTCTTCTATTACCACACTTAAAACAAATATCCTTTCCTATTTAGTTCATATAGCTATAGTATTATTTGTTTGCCGTTGTGTATTTGTCCACGCGATTCGTGCACCCCTCGGTCGGTCGTGTGGGAGGTGGGCAGCTATCTGCTTGGGCTCGCGCGTAACTGTCGTAACTGCCTGGTGTCGTAGGGGCCGCTAAATCTTATGTTCATTATTTTTTTATGTTTAGCCTTAGTGTAAGTGTAAGACTGCTGTGAATGTTCAATCAAGTTAAATATCTCCTATATTGAATACATTTATTTGTATTCCATAATAATAGTTGCTTTGGGTGTAGTTGTGATTTCTTTAGCTAGCCATTTTTTCAATATTTAACATATTGAACAATATATTTGCGCATATGTTTCCAGCGGACATGATTTTGTAATTTTGTTAAGAATTCCGAATTTCTGGGGTAGCCACCCCAGAAGGGAATATCGTGATATTTACGCATTACTGATTACAGAATACTCGAAAGAACAATTTGATGGATGTTTTTAACAGAGCAATCGATACATCGGATCCTCTGGTATCGATCATATTTTGGAACAAAAGATCTCAACACAACAAAGCTAAGGTATTATCTCCAGCAGTTATTAACCTTTTAGAAAACCCCTCATTTAATTGTAGTGAAACCATTGACGTTCCAAATAGGATGCTAGAGATGACGAGTCAGACTCAAACTTTAATCTATATATGTAAAATGCTTAGGAAATTTAATAATGAATAAATTTAAATAAAACTAATAAATTTAGTTGTTCTATTTTTTTCTTTATGTTTTTTGTTATTAATATGTGTTTTAAAATAAATTTTGTAGTATACAAAGAAGCACATGTGCACATGTGTATACTACAAAATTTATTTTAAAACACATATTAATAACAAAAAACATAAAGAAAAAAATAGAACAACTAATAAATAACATTATTTAAATTTATTCATTATTAAATTTCTTAAGCATTTTACATATATAGATTAAAGTTTGAGTCTGACTCGAGCATGTGGGAGGCTGTGAGCAGTTTCACCGCTTCTGTAATCTGCGTATAGCGGAGCGTGGCAGAGCTGTATCTGGAGTGGCACAAAGGCAACTGTTTACCTGCGACGCAATTCCTTTGAGGAAATACCGTTTTACTTTACCTTTCCTCTTTTTTTTTCAAACCTACCTCACTGTTAAGCTGTTATTCTCTCCCGTGCCTTTATATGTCTGATCTCTGTGTCGTATCTTTCTTGTTAGCCCATTAACTCTTTTTTTCTTATTTGTTAATATATTGATAAATAAATAAATGAATATAAGAAAAAAAAAAATACATGGATGTATATTTAAGTGGAAATGTTTATGTCCATATATTGGTTACCAGAACGTTAGAGGACTGAAATCTTAACTTCCTAATCTCTATGTAGATTGTCTTTCTTTTGAGCATAACATTCTAGCTTTTACAGAGACGTGGCTAAAACCTGATATTGCTGATGCATCGGTTTTTTCCACAAACTTTGCTATACTCTGATAGCTGTTGATGCTGCTTCATCATCTGAAATGATTAAATTTTCTAGTACTCAGGAGATTGAGTTTGTCGGTTTTAAAGTAAATTTTAAATATTTTAATGCTTTCATTACTTGTTCCTATATTCCACGATTGTCAGACATTATGGTCTGCTTAAATCATTTAGAGGCTATTCAGTTTGTCTTCTCTTTAGTTTCTAGTCAAGACATGCTCATAGTTTTCGGTGATTTTAATTTACCCGCTTTAGCATGGTCACTTACAGATGAATCTACCTGTCTTAAATTCTAATGGAAAATCGTTAGGTCTTATTTTTGTATTGGATTCTTCCTATTGTGAGGTTTCTAGGATCGAACCATTTGTTCTTCCAGAAGACAAATTTCATCCTACATTAAATTTAAAAATTGATCTGCCCTTGCTTTCACCATTACTTGGTTCAAATCAGTTACCTCTAACTAGGTGCTTTCGTAAGACTGACTTTGTCAGCCTTAATGAAAACATTACTACTACCGATAGGTCTTATCTGTACAATTGTAGAGATATGAACTCAGCTATTCGCTTCTTTTATGATACTCTGAATTCACTCTTTGATATTTGTGTGCCTCTTGGTAGGCAGGAGCGGCTTAACAAACCTCCCTGGTTCTCTCGTGAGTTATCCAATTTGAAAAATGTGAAGACACGATATTATAAGAAGTTTCAAAAAACACGTCGTTCATCAGATTATGCTCTGTATACAGTCGCTCGTTCAAAATTCATGATGCTTAATACACAATGCTATAAGAACTATCTTCAGCGGTGTAAGCTTCAGTTTTCTTCTGACCCTAAACAATTTTATAATTTTGTCAATTCTAAACGTAAGACCTCCGTGCACCCATCTTTTTTGTCTTTTCAAAATAAAAAAGCGAGCGCTGATCAGGCAATTGCCGATATATTTGCGAGTTTTTTTAAAACAACTTATTCCTCAACGGAATATCGAGCAAGTCCGTATCCTTATCATTTAAAAAAGGCTAATTGCATTTTGAATCCAGTATTTGATGAAAGTTCTATTCTTAGCGAACTTAAGTTAGTTAAACCTGTTTATTCTCCGGGGCCAGATGGTCTTCCTGGATGTGTACTCAGGTTCTGTGCAAACGCATTATGTAAACCCATTTTAAAATTATTTGTTTTGTCTGTCGAATCTTCCTCTTTTCCATATATTTGGAAGGAGTCGTATATCATTCCTCTGCATAAAAATGGCAAAAAGTCCGAAGCCTCTAACTATAGGGGTATTTCAAAATTGTCCGCTATTTCGAAAGCTTTTGAGAAAATTATAACTTCTCAATTGCAACATTTTTGCAGCTCTATTATTTCGCCATCCCAACATGGGTTTGTGAAACGTAGATCTACATCCACTAACCTTTAAAATTTACATCAATAATTATGAAGGGGTTCAAAAATGGTAAACAAACTGATGTCATATACACTGACTTCAGCAAAGCCTTTGATTCCGTTAATCATACTCTATTACTCTCTAAGCTGAGCGACATTGGGTTTCCACCCCTTTTCCTTTCTTGGGTTCGACAATATTTAACAAACAGAAAACAAAAGGTACTTTTTAAGTCTTCCTTTTCCTATTCCATTCCTGTGACTTCTGGTGTACCTCAAGGTAGTCATCTTGGCCCTCTGCTTTTCACTTTATTTATTAACGATCTTCCATCAGTCATTATTCATTCGCGTGTGCTTATGTATGCTGACGATGTTAAGCTTTGTCTTACTTATAAAGAAACAGATTCATTTAGTCGGCTACAAGCTGATCTTAAACATTTTCAATCCTGGTGCCAGTATAATCTATTAAATCTAAACACTACCAAATGTAAGGACTTTCTATCGTAATTCTCTTCAACTGGTCACTTATTTTCTAAACAATAGTCCTTTGGAACTTCTAAATAATATGAATGATTTGGGCATACTTATGGTCCATAAGCTAAATTTTAATACCCATATTTCCACCACGGTCGCAAAGGCCATGAGTGTTTATTTATTTATTTACGTCAACTAAGTCAGCAGTCGACGAAAAAGCTTAAGCTAAAATACAAATAGTAATTAATTCATTAAGGTAGCTTAGCTATATGCACAACATCCCCGACCCGATGGAGGTGTTTTATTTGCAACAAGGTGCCAGCTATGCCCCGATTCACAGCCAATGTGGTCAGGGATGAGTTGCAGCCAATCAAATATCCAGTCCAGAATACTTTCAGTGGTTACGCTGTAGATAATTAAAAAGTATAGCGCGAAGAGAAGTAACAGATAAATGAGGAGAAATAAGGTGAGAAAGGTTGTTAAAAGATTGGCAAAGAACACGAAGAGGTTCGTGAAGAGAGTAGTTAGTCAAACATCTACTAAGGTGAAGAGGAAAAAAGTTTCTGGTCCGACGTGAGGGAACACAAAAATATAGCGTATCTAGTAAATTGGTAGAACTGACTTCGCCGTTGACTACTTTATGTAGAAAGAGAATCCCAAATACGAGCCTACGGTTGTAAAGTGAAGGAAGATTAATAAGAAGAAGTCTGTCAGAATAAGAAGGTAGGCGAAGATTCGGGTCCCAATTAAGACCGCGTAACGCAAACTTAAGGAATTGCTTCTGTACCGATTCAATACTACGCTGGTGAACATCATATTGAGGGTTCCACACTGGTGAGCAATATTCTAGAGTAGGGCGAACTAACGAAGTGTATAAAACCTTTGTCACATATGGATCATCAAATTCTTTGAAGGTGGAAGGTAGTAAATTAGAGCGTCTTTTGGAATTAACAAAGTTGGAAGGTAGTAGGTAGTAAATTAGAGCGTCTTTTGGAATTAACAAAGTTATAAAATCTTTTGGGGTTCTTATAAAATTCAACCTTACAGCGAACGATATAATTATTGTAGCATTGAGTATTTAAAAGGCAAAATTGAGATTTGGCTACACAATAATTTGCATAGTCAAGTCGCGAACCAGTTTTTTTAAATCTTTTAAAATATCTCGATTTAATGTTACGGAGATTAGAGAGCCTACGTGTGAACCAGACTGGCGCACTGGAGACGGTAGAGACATTCACATAAGGAACGCATTTATCAATTAGAGAATTAAGAGCAGAGTAGAAAAAATTTACTGCACAATCTATATCACAGCACTCAAATAGAAGTGACCAATCAAAAGAGAAAATAAGGCTGTTAAGAAGATTGAAATTTGTTTTACGAAAACATCTGCGACGAGAATTTGAGATGTTATTGAATGAATTATTAACGGAATTGTAAGAAATAGTAATTTCAATGGTAGGGTGATAAGTATCTTTAGGCTTCACTAGGCGCTGTGTTTGTGATACAGCACTAACAGTGGGATCAGAGACAAAAACAAGATCGAGGATTCTTTTAGAAGAGTTAAGAAAAGAATTCAACTGATATAGCGGACATTCAAGTAGGCTATCAAGAAAAACATGTTGAGATGAAGGAATTAAGAAAGATAGATTATCATCAGCAAGCCAAGAAACATTAGGCAAGTTAAAATCACCTAAAGCTATAAAAAAATCACGATCTTTAAGACGACTAAAAATAGTTCGCAAAGCATCAGCATGGTGCATGTAGATCATCATATCAGAAGCTGGAGGAATGTATGAACAAGAGATATATAAGCTAAAGTTAGAACATGTAACTTCGACGCAAATAAACTCAACACCTAAGGGGAGATCAATCGGCACAACACTTGAGCACAGATTCGAGTTGACTGCAATGAGTCACCTTAATATAAGTCGCACCAGATTATACTTGAATACGTTCAACGACTTGCTCTTCGTGCCTTAAGCTGGGATCGAAATGTCAATTTGCCTTCGTACTCTAATAGACTTCTTTTGATTATCCTTCCTTCCTTAATTAACCGTAGAATTATGCTATTGTTATTTTGTTATATGTTATTTTTATTCACAAGCTTCTAATTGGTGATATTGACTCGCCTGAGTTATTATTGGCTCAGGTAAATTTTCGGTACCATGTAGACAGAGTAGACATCCTATTATACCTTTACCCCTTAGTCGTTGTTCTTCTAACTATGCCATGCATGAACCTTTTAGGGTCCTCTGCTCTGATTACAACCTTTTATTCCCTGTAATCTGCTCAGAGTCTTCTATTACCACACTTAAAACATCTATCCGTTCCTATTTAGTTCATAGATAGCTATAGTATTATTTGTTTGTCTGTTTTTTCCATTGTGTATTTGTCCACGCGATTCGTGCACCCCTCGGTCGGTCGTGTGGGAGGTGGGCAGCTATCTGCTTGGGCTCGCGCGTAACTGTCTTTGCCCTTGTGTCGTAGGGACCGCTAAATCTTATGTTCATTATTTTTTTATGTTTAGCCTTAGTGTAAGTGTCAGACTGCTGTGAATGTTCAATCAAGTTAAATATCTCCTATATTGAATACATTTATTTGTATTCCATAATAATAACGATATGATGCTGATGCTTTCCGGCAAACATCCTTAAATACTATTAAATTGTTGTTTTATAATCAAATAAGAAAGTTTTGAAATATCGGCCATACATCGATGCATCGAATTTTTATTCCGATGTATTAACCGGCATCGATGTTTGATTTGGGAGACATCGATGGACAATGACATCGATGTTTCCGTTCAAATTTACATCTCTAATTATAACCAAAAGTTGCTATGGGTGTAGTTGTGATTTCTTTAGCTAGCCATTTTTTCAATATTTAACATATTGAACAATATATTTGCGCATATGTTTCCAGCGGACATGATTTTGTAATTTTGTTAAGAATTCCGATTTTCTGGGGTAGCCACCCCAGAAGGGATTATCGTGATATTTACGCATTACTGATTACAGAATACTCGAAAGAACAATTTGATGGATGTTTTTAACAGAGCAATCTAAGCAATCTAAGAGCAAAGCTAAGGTATTATCTCCAGCAGTTATTAACCTTTTAGAAAACCCCTCATTTAATTGTAGTGAAACCATTGACGTTCTAAATAGGATGCTAGAGATGACGAGTCAGACTCAAACTTTAATCTATATATGTAAAATGCTTAAGAAATTTAATAATGAATAAAATTTTCTATTTTTTTATGTGTTTTAAAATGAATTTTGTAGTATACAAAGAGAAGCACATAATAAAAATTAAAAAATAGCTTATTGGGAAGATTACCTATATGGACGGTCTGAGTGGGAGTGGTCGGATCCGTTTCAAATTTTGAGGGCATACTATGTATAATGCCACCTGTACCAAGTTGCAAGTCTCTATCTTCAAAATTGCCAAAAAAAAAATCGGCCTTTACGTACACTGTGCGTTGATGGCATCTACCGTGCCTTCTGATCGAGCGTTCTCAGCAGCTGCTAATATACGAAGCACAAAGCGTAATAGACTACCACCTCAGCGACTAAGTGGCATTTTGTTTTTACAAAGTATTGATAAAAAACACTTTTTTTTTAAGTGTTTAAAGACTGCTATGTAAGCAATGCTATATTCTTCCCGAAGAGAAATTTCATCCAACATTGAATTTAAAAATTGATCTACCCTCACTATCACCATTACTTGGTTCAAATGAGTTACCTCTAACTAGGTGTTTTCGTAAGACTGACTTTGCCAGTCTTAATGAAAACATTTGTACCACCTATTGGTCTTATCTGTACAATTGTAGATATATGAACTCAGCTGTTCGCTTTTCTTTGATACTTGAATTTGATATTTGTGTGCCTCTTGGTAGGCTGGTGCGGCTTAATAAACCTCCCTGGTTCTCTCGAGAGTTATCCAATTTGAAAAATGTGAAGACTCGATTTTATACGAAGTTTCAAAAAACACGTCGTTCATCAAATTACGCTCTGTATACAGTCGCTCGTTCAAAATTAATGATGCCTAATACACAAGGCTATAAAAATTATCTTCAGCGCTGTACGTTTCAGTTTTCTTCTGACCCTAAACAATTTAATTCTAAATAAATAAAGACCTCTGTGCACCCATCTTTTTTGTCTTTTCAAAATAAAAAAGCGAACACTGATCAGGCAATTGCCGATATGTTTGCGAGTTTTTTCAAAACAACTTATTCCTCAACGGAATATCGAGCAAGTCCGTACCCTAATCATTTAAAAAAGGCTAATTGCATTTTGAATCCAGTAATTGATGGAGGTTCTCTTCTAAGTGAACTTAAACTGGTTAAACCTGTTTATTCTCCGGGGCCAGATGGCCTACCTGGATGTGCACTCAGGTTCTGTGCAAACGCTTTATGTATCCTCATTTTAAAATTGTTTTATTGTCTGTCGAATCTTCCATTTATTTTCATTTATTTTGACGGAGTCGTATATTATTCTTCTGCATAAAAGTGGCAAAAAGTCCGAAGCCTCTAACTATAGGGGTATTTCAAAATTGTCCGCTATTCCGAAAGCTTTTGAGAAAATTATAACTTTGCAATTGCAACATATTAGCAGCTCTATTATGTCGCCATCCCAACATGGGGTTGTGAAACGTAGATCTACATCCACTTACCTTTTAAAATTTACATCAATAATTATCAAGGGGTTCAAAAATGTTAAACAAACTGATGTCATATACACCGACTTCAGTAAAGCCTTTGATTCTGTTAATCATACCCTATTACTTTCTAAACTGAACGACATTGGATTCCCACCCCTTTTCCTTGCTTGGGTTCGAGAATATTTAACAAACAGAAAACAGAAGGTAAGTCAAGTCTTTTTTTTCCTATTTCATTCCTGTGACCTCTGTTGTACCTCAAGGTGGTCATCTTGGCCCCCTGCTTTTCACTTTGTTTATTAACGATCTTCCATCAGTCATTATTCATTCGCGTGTGCTTATGTATGCTGACGATGTTAAGCTTCGTCTTACTTATTGTTGAGTTTGGCGCTAAGGTTCGATGTTTTAGCGGGCCCACAAGAAAACACTTCACTTTTCACGTGATACTTCATTTATTTCTTCCCCGTGTATTTCTTATGCTAATGGTAGGCTAAGTGGGTGTGTGTATGCAGTATGCGAGCCGTCTGCGAGCCGTTGTCCGCGAGCCGCTATAAATTAATCGCCCTTACTCGCGGTTGTAACCAAACTGTTCTGTCCGCCGCTCAGTAACAAGCATAGAACCTAACATGTAAGCTTAAAGCGCAAGATGCAACGGTTAATTTCTCAGCACGTAGGCTGGCGCTTAAGTATAAGTATGAAAATGAAAGAGAATGAGTGATATGGGTTAACCCATTGGTGGCTGCGTCGGATCGGCTGGGCAGTTAGCGGATTTCGGCGGCAACATTCCCCCCCCCCCCAGTAAAGCTGCTCTCTTCAGGGGGTTGCTTTGCTCCATTACAGGCGACGTCTAATACAGCTACTTTAGCCACGGGCCGTTGAAGAGTCCCGTTGGCGGTTCTGATGATCACTCGACGCACCTGGTTGTTATTGGCCAGGATCGGTTGCTCGACTATACCTTTTGGCCATCTATTTCGGGGCAGAGTCTCGTCCAGTATTACAACGACGTCTCCAGCTGTTATTGGTTGTTTCTTCGTAAACCATTTTCCTCGCCTGGCTAAATCTGGAACGTATTCGCGTACCCATCGTCGCCAGAATTGATCGGCGAATTCTTGTACAGCTTGCCACATGTGCTGTACGGTGTTTGTGCTTTCGAAGACTGGTTTATAGCCGCTTGCTGATCCTAGTAGTAGATGGTTAGGGGTGATACCCTCGTCGTCTTTGCTGTCCAGAGAGACAAAAGTAAGAGGTCTGGAATTTAGCATAAATTCCACTTCCCAGAGTGCGCTTTGTAGGCCCTTACTGGTGAATTTTCTCGCTGGGCAGATTGCGTAGAGTACAGTCTTGACGGAACGAACAAGTCGCTCCCATGCTCCCCCCATATGAGGAGCGGCTGGTGGATTAAATTTCCATTTGATGTCATCAAACGCCGGTTGCACGACGTTGAAGTTGATCGTCTGCGCTTTGTCATAGAGAATCTTTTCGGCAGCTTTGAAGTTAGTGCCATTGTCGCTGTAAATTTCTCTCGTGGTCCCGCGCCGATTGATGAAGTTTCGGATGCACATTATGCACGATGCAGTATCCAAAGAGCACGCCAGTTCTATATGCACTGCCCGTATGGTTAGGCAGGTGAAAATAACGCCCCATCTTTTTTCACTTCGCCGTCAACCAAGAAGGGCCCGAAGTAGTCGATTCCGACGTAAGTGAAGGGACGTTGGTAGGCAGCCAGCCTGGCGATGGGCAAGGGAGCCATTTGCGGTGGAACAGGCATGGCGCCCTCATTTTTACAGCGTTGGCAAGACTTCCGCATGCCTTTGTATAGGACTCGTAGGCGTGGTATGTAAAACATGCCTCGAATCCTGTTAATACACGTCTCATGGGATGTGTGGTGCATTTCCTGATGATATCAGTTCACTATGAGCCGAGTAATGTGGTGCCCATATGGAAGCAGTATTTGGTTTTGGCCGTTTAGGTTTTCTGCTCGCCCTCGGGTACGTAGGAGCTGGTTTTCGTCGAGGAAGATATTCAAGCATATGAGTTTAGAATTTGTTTTTAAAGGTTTACCTCTCGTTAAGTTGCGAATTTCTGGCTTGAATTCAGATGACTGCGAAGTAGGAGTGTGCGTGCCTGCTGCATCATCTCGTAAGACACCTCTGTAGGTGGCGGTGCCTTCTGGCGTTTCGCCTTCAGTTTCTCAATATAGAGAATAAAGCGCGCTAAAGCTCGATATAGCCTGCGCCAGTCGGAAAAATATTCCGCGTTAAGATTTAGTTCCATCGGCGAATTGTCGATGAAGAGTATGTTATGCCTGACTTCAGCATTGTTTGGTGGCCCCAAATCATCTCATTTTGGCCACTCATGTTGATCCTGCAGCAAATAGTCTGGACCGTGTAGCCAAGTTTTATATTTATTGGCGTTGTGTGTTTTAGTAGCGAGATCTGCAGGGTTAAGGTTGGTTGGAACCCAGTTCCATTGGCTTACGTTTGTGAATTCCAGTATTTCGCCCACGCGGTGCATGACGAATTGCTGAAACTTTCGTGGATCCATACGAAGCCATTTAAGAACAGTCTTTGAGTCGGACCAATAATAACTCGAATTGATTGACAAACTTGGATTGCGTTGGATTCGGCTACTCAGCTTTGCTCCGATAACTGCGGCCTGCAGTTCCGTCCTTGGTATAGATAGTGGACTCAACGGTGCCACTTTCGCCTTGGAGGCAACGAAGCTGAGGTAGGTTCTTTCCCCCTGGCGTATCCGAAGGTAGCAGACTGCTGCGTATGCCAATTCGCTAGCGTCAACGAACGTGTGTAACTGGACATCATGGATTTGATCGCTGCTGTAGAAATAACATCTCGGGATGGTCAATCCGGCGATTGTTGTAAGGGTCCGTTTCCATCGTATCCATTTGGGTAACAATGCGTCGGGCAAGCCAGTATCCCAGCCAATGCCGCTTCTCCAGACTTCTTGCAGGACGATCTTCAGCTCTATTGTAAAGCATGAGATGAAGCCTAGTGGGTCGTACATTGACATAAGTACTTGCAAGAGTATTAGTATTCGTAGGACCTCCTTTGAGTTCAAAGACCAATTGCGTATGTGGAAACCGCCTGCTGCGTGGATATCTCTGACTTGAGTTGCGATGTTTCCTACTTCCACGTAATCGTTGCCACTGTATATAAAATCATCCACGTAGTGGTAGTCCTTCACGGCTTGTGCTGCTTGAGGGTACTGTTGACAGAATCGATCTGCATTTCTGTCACGAATAAAGTGTGCAATGCAGGGTGCGCAATTGATTCCGAAAGTAATCGCTTCCATAACATAGACGTTAGGCTCTTGCCTCTCGGACTTGCTGTCGAACCAAAGAAACCTTTGCGCATGGGTGTCTGCTGGTCTCACTCGGATCTGGTGGAACATCTCAGCGATATCGCGATATCGTCCCACTCGGAATGAGAGTAAGAGGTCAAACAGGGAGTTTAGGAGATCTGGACCACTCCAGATGTAGTCATTCAGGGCCTTGCCGCCGGATTGGGCGGCTGCATCCCATACAAGCCGGACCTTCTCTGCTTTATTTGGATTTTTAGTTATGAAGGTTGCTAGATACCATGTCCGTCTGTTTGGTGCAGCTATTTCCTCCGGCGTCAGCATGGGAGCATAGCCCTTTTCGACGAGGTTTTCGACTTGCTTGGTGATTTGCTCCTTCAAGTGTGGTTGTCGGGAGAATTGCTTTTGTAGGCATTTAAGCCGTTTTAGTGCGTTTGCGTTGCTATCAGGTAATAAAACTTCAGGGTCTTTCCACATTAGACCGACCTCGTACCTGTCATTCTTCAACACGGTAGTAGATTCATGTCTGGTTAGAGCTTGAGTTTCTTCTGGTGATGATAGCGGTTTTGCTGTGGTAGCGTCTAACGAGAACGCTTGTTTGATGATCTCATGCAGCTTGGCGTCTGCGTCTCTGCAGCCACACATGTGAACGCTGACATTAGCTCTAGTGGCCCTTGATGGCGTGGAGCTTTGGAGTGCCCATCCTAGTCGCGTCTTTGACGCTATTGGTTGGTGCCATGCCCCCTCTTTGATTTTAAGGGGTACGGCGAGGTTCCAGTTATTTGTGCCGATTAGGATGCTTGGGCGTGCGTTGGTGTATGATGCTATCGGTAGCCCAGCTAGGTGAGGGAATTCTTTGGCGAGAGCCCTTATGTCGATAGACTGTACAGGTAGATCCAGGGTATCCACACTGTGAATTGATTGCCATTATGTGGATTAGCAACCGTAAGCGTGACACGTTCCGATGCATTTTGGATCTGGAACGCCTTTTAAGCCGAGCTGCTTAAAGATCTTGTTGTCGATGAGCGTTAGTGCCGATCCCTCATCTAGAAATTCAAAAGTGTTAGTGACTTTCGTTTTATTGATGATTTGTATTGGAATGACACGGAAATATGTTGAGCCAGACTCTCTGGATCGCTGGGTGTGCTTGCCCTCCAGCGTATGCACGTTGGTGACCATAGCTGGCGTGTTTGGGCTGCTGGCTTTCGCAGCCTCTGGTATTGGCTGCATTTCGTGGATCAATGGGTGATATTTGCTTCGGCAGCCTCGTATGCCACAAACCTTTTCACGTTGGCACTTTTGGTGATGACGGTTTAGGCATTGTTGGCAAAGCTTGTGATTTTTCAGAAAAGACATCTTTCGCTGATGTGGCATGGCTTTGAACGATGGGCAGCTGTGTATTTTGTGCCCAGGTTCGTTACATGCGACGCACGTAGTTTCCTGGATCTGCTCTTTAGGTGCTTCTGTGTGATGATTTAGGCTTCCGCTCTTCTTATGGTAAAGCGGCGATGTTACCTGGCTTGCTGCTTCAGCTATGTCATAGATCCATTTGCTAAAACATTCCATTGATGGTATCTTAGTGTCTGTGGGAAACATTGCCCACTGCAGCTTCAATTGTGTGGGGAGTTTCTCTAGTAGCTCTTGTACGAGCATTGGGTTTTGCATGTAACCTGTGAGTCCACATGCTTCCATCGTTGAGTAGATGTTTCGTACACACAGTGCGTATTCGATAAGTGGTTCAAGCTTATCTTTTATTGCGGGTAGTTGCCGCGTTTTTTCCAGTAAGTTGTGCAAAATATGCTCTGGCCGACCGAAACACATGCGTAGTGTTTGTATGATTTCAGGGACCATTGTTGGTAAAAGGAGTTTGGATTGAACTAACTCACGTGCTTTCCCCTTTAGGCTAGCTTGCAACCGCATAAGATTTTCTACATTCGTATACCCAGCGATCTCCGTACTTGTCTGAAAACTACTGTAGAATAGAGGCCAGTTCTGAGAATTGCCATCAAATGTTGGAAGCTCTTTCGGTATCGCTTGACGGGCTGCAAGTTGTGCCGCGCTTGGTGTTGCTGTGTTTAGGTCTACGTCCATTCGCATTTTACTTTCTGGATAGTACGATGCAGCCCTGTTTTGAGTATTTGTGAAATTCTAGGGCGCCATCGGCGTAGTACTTAGGTGCGGTTGTTCGCGTGTCGTAGCACGCGTGTTGTTTGAGGTTAGGAACGGCAGCTGCGGTGCCTCGTGATCGTAATGCCACGTTTCACGTACAGCTGAGTGTGTGACCATCGCTTTTTGTTTGGCAGAAGTAAAAATAGGAACAGCTGTCCTAGCTGTGTCCGGGAATATTTTTGGCGGGCATAGTCCAAAGTCCCGATCCGGTTCTGGTAGCGGCCCCGTTGGTTTTTCTGGTGACGAAGTAGCCTGAGGTTCGCCTGCTCGTGTGGTATTTCCGAGGTTCTGCAGAGCGTTGCTCAATATGGTTGTGATGACTTTCGTTGACACGTTGGCGCAGTCGCAGTTCCAGCTGTTCTCAGATTTCTCGTCTATAACTCCAATGCAGTCAAAATGATACAAGGAACAACATCGATTGCATTGCACCATGTGGTCATTGTCTTCCTGCATGCATTTCTTGCAATGATATATTCCACTTGATAAGTCTTTTGTTGCCATGGTTTACCAATGAGTTTACTCTTTAAGCGATGTTGATTAGTTCCGTGACCTATGTATGTAGGTCGTAAACGGTTGACCGTTGAGGTTATGTATCACAATTTAGTGATTGGTTATGCAATCATCGAGGTTAACCTCTATATGATTGCCGTGTAGAACCGTGGGTTGACCCGTTGAGTTGAGTTAAATAATTAACTTTTCGGTTCATTTAGTGGTTTACCACTGTTAGATTAATTTATAGAATTAATCTGTAGAATTAATTAATTTATAGAACTGATCTATAAAATTAATTTAAGGCTCTAATTTATAGAATTGTTGAGTTTGGCGCTAAGGTTCGATGTTTTAGCGGGCCCACAAGAAAACACTTCACTTTTCACGTGATACTTCATTTATTTCTTCCTCGTGTATTTCTTATGCTAATGGTAGGCTAAGTGGGTGTGTGTATGCAGTATGCGAGCCGTCGTCCGCGAGCCGCTATAAATTAATCGCCCTTACTCGCGGTTGTAACCAAACTGTTCTGTCCGCCGCTTAGTAACAAGCATAGAACCTAACATGTAAGCTTAAAGCGCAAGATGCAACGGTTAATTTCTCAGCACGTAGGCTGGCGCTTAAGTATAAGTATGAAAATTAAAGAGAATGAGTGATATGGGTTAACCCATTGATGGCTGCATCGGATCTGCTGGGCAGTTAGCGGATTTCGGCGGCAACACTTATAAAGAAACAGATTCATTTAGTCGGCTACAAGCTGATCTTAAACATTTTCAATCCTGGTGCCAGTTTAAGCTACTAAATCTTAACACTACCAAATGTAAGGTAATGACTTTTTTTCGTAACTCTTTTCAACTGGTCACTTATTTTCTAAACAATAGTCCTTTAGAACGTCTAAATAATTTGAATGATTTGGGCGTACTTATGGACCATAAGTTAAATTTTAACACCCATATTTCCACCACGGTGGCAAAGGCCATGAGTGTCCTGGGTTTCATTAAAAAATGGTCAAAACAATTTGATGACCCCTATACAACTAAAGTTCTTTTTACTTCGCTTGTCCGTCCTATTTTATAGTGTGGATCTTGCATTTGGTCACCTCAATATGAGTCGCACCAGATTCGACTTGAATCCGTTCAAAAGCAGTTCTTGCTATTTGCTCTTCGTGGCTTAAGCTGGGATCACAATGTCAATTTGCCTTCGTATTCTAGTAGACTTCTCTTGATTAACCTTCTTTCCCTAACTAGCCGTACAATTATGCTTGGTGTTATTTTTATGCACAAGCTCCTAATTGGTGATATCGACTCGCCTGAGTTATTAGCTCAGGTAAATTTGTCGGTATCATGTAGACGGAGTAGACTTCCTTTGATACCCTTATCCCTTAGTCGTTGTTCTTCTAACTATTCCCTGCATGAACCTTTTAGGGTCCTCTGCTCTGATTACAAACTTCTATTCGGCACAGAGTTTTCTATTAATATGATTAAAACTTCTATCCTATCCCATTTAGTTAATAGATAGCTAAAGTATAATTTATTTATTTGTTTGTCTGTTTTTTCTATTGTGTATTTGTCCACGCGACTCATGCCGTGCGTTATACGGCTGCACCCCTCGGTCGGTCGGGTGGGAGGTGGGCAGTTATCTTCTAAGGCTCGCGGGTTACAGGCTTTGCCCTGGTGTCGTAGGGGCCACTTGAACGTACTGCGCATAGTATCGTCAACGTTAAAAAAAAAAAAAAAAAATGTATGAATATAAGTTAACAATTCTCAGAGTCTGCAGTCGGTCAAGTCTAGCATTCAGCATTATTTATGTAGGGATAATGCTGACAATGCTCTTAGACGATGGACTTCTAAGCCGGCGTTCGTGAATTGCGACACTTGCGCTGAGTGCAAGAGAGAATTTTTCTCCACCGTTCGCCAATGCATCGAAGTTCGGGATGATCATTAGAATAAGAATAGTCGTAAGTTAGTTGTAATTTGGCACTCAATCTGACGCGATAGCGCGGATAATAATTAAACCAAGAAACTCAACCAAGTTGTATTATAACTGGCGCCCAACTAAAAGTGTAACTCACGGCTTACTGTACGAGTTTACTATCCAGTTCATGAACAAAAAAATTTCAAAACGACCTCTTTGAAAGTCAAATAGACAAGCAATAATAAAATAACTAAGCACAACGCATTTAGTTAATTAAGCAGAACAAAAGCTATCAAAGGCACTGTGCTGCGCAATCAAATCAGTATCACTCAAACAGTCTTTCTAAAGACCAATTGCGATAAAAAAAAAAGCAGAGGCCAAGTTAAATATCTAACAGCAGAGCTCGCAGTCACGAGTGAAAGCCAGGCACCATGTGGTCATTGTCTTCCTGCATGCATTTCTTGCAATGATATATTCCACTTGATAAGTCTTTTGTTGCCATGGTTTACCAATGAGTTTACTCTTTAAGCGATGTTGATTAGTTCCGTGACCTATGTATGTAGGTCGTAAACGGTTGACCGTTGAGGTTATGTATCACAATTTAGTGATTGGTTATGCAATCATCGAGGTTAACCTCTATATGATTGCCGTGTAGAACCGTGGGTTGACCCGTTGAGTTGAGTTAAATAATTAACTTTTCGGTTCATTTAGTGGTTTACCACTGTTAGATTAATTTATAGAATTAATCTGTAGAATTAATTAATTTATAGAACTGATCTATAAAATTAATTTAAGGCTCTAATTTATAGAATTGTTGAGTTTGGCGCTAAGGTTCGATGTTTTAGCGGGCCCACAAGAAAACACTTCACTTTTCACGTGATACTTCATTTATTTCTTCCTCGTGTATTTCTTATGCTAATGGTAGGCTAAGTGGGTGTGTGTATGCAGTATGCGAGCCGTCGTCCGCGAGCCGCTATAAATTAATCGCCCTTACTCGCGGTTGTAACCAAACTGTTCTGTCCGCCGCTTAGTAACAAGCATAGAACCTAACATGTAAGCTTAAAGCGCAAGATGCAACGGTTAATTTCTCAGCACGTAGGCTGGCGCTTAAGTATAAGTATGAAAATTAAAGAGAATGAGTGATATGGGTTAACCCATTGATGGCTGCATCGGATCTGCTGGGCAGTTAGCGGATTTCGGCGGCAACACTTATAAAGAAACAGATTCATTTAGTCGGCTACAAGCTGATCTTAAACATTTTCAATCCTGGTGCCAGTTTAAGCTACTAAATCTTAACACTACCAAATGTAAGGTAATGACTTTTTTTCGTAACTCTTTTCAACTGGTCACTTATTTTCTAAACAATAGTCCTTTAGAACGTCTAAATAATTTGAATGATTTGGGCGTACTTATGGACCATAAGTTAAATTTTAACACCCATATTTCCACCACGGTGGCAAAGGCCATGAGTGTCCTGGGTTTCATTAAAAAATGGTCAAAACAATTTGATGACCCCTATACAACTAAAGTTCTTTTTACTTCGCTTGTCCGTCCTATTTTATAGTGTGGATCTTGCATTTGGTCACCTCAATATGAGTCGCACCAGATTCGACTTGAATCCGTTCAAAAGCAGTTCTTGCTATTTGCTCTTCGTGGCTTAAGCTGGGATCACAATGTCAATTTGCCTTCGTATTCTAGTAGACTTCTCTTGATTAACCTTCTTTCCCTAACTAGCCGTACAATTATGCTTGGTGTTATTTTTATGCACAAGCTCCTAATTGGTGATATCGACTCGCCTGAGTTATTAGCTCAGGTAAATTTGTCGGTATCATGTAGACGGAGTAGACTTCCTTTGATACCCTTATCCCTTAGTCGTTGTTCTTCTAACTATTCCCTGCATGAACCTTTTAGGGTCCTCTGCTCTGATTACAAACTTCTATTCGGCACAGAGTTTTCTATTAATATGATTAAAACTTCTATCCTATCCCATTTAGTTAATAGATAGCTAAAGTATAATTTATTTATTTGTTTGTCTGTTTTTTCTATTGTGTATTTGTCCACGCGACTCATGCCGTGCGTTATACGGCTGCACCCCTCGGTCGGTCGGGTGGGAGGTGGGCAGTTATCTTCTAAGGCTCGCGGGTTACAGGCTTTGCCCTGGTGTCGTAGGGGCCACTTGAACGTACTGCGCATAGTATCGTCAACGTTAAAAAAAAAAAAAAAAAATGTATGAATATAAGTTAACAATTCTCAGAGTCTGCAGTCGGTCAAGTCTAGCATTCAGCATTATTTATGTAGGGATAATGCTGACAATGCTCTTAGACGATGGACTTCTAAGCCGGCGTTCGTGAATTGCGACACTTGCGCTGAGTGCAAGAGAGAATTTTTCTCCACCGTTCGCCAATGCATCGAAGTTCGGGATGATCATTAGAATAAGAATAGTCGTAAGTTAGTTGTAATTTGGCACTCAATCTGACGCGATAGCGCGGATAATAATTAAACCAAGAAACTCAACCAAGTTTTATTATAACTGGCGCCCAACTAAAAGTGTAACTCACGGCTTACTGTACGAGTTTACTATCCAGTTCATGAACAAAAAAATTTCAAAACGACCTCTTTGAAAGTCAAATAGACAAGCAATAATAAAATAACTAAGCACAACGCATTTAGTTAATTAAGCAGAACAAAAGCTATCAAAGGCACTGTGCTGCGCAATCAAATCAGTATCACTCAAACAGTCTTTCTAAAGACCAATTGCGATAAAAAAAAAAGCAGAGGCCAAGTTAAATATCTAACAGCAGAGCTCGCAGTCACGAGTGAAAGCCAGGCAGTTATTAAAAAAACCCAATTGTAACACCAAACGGACAGTTTGGTCAGCGGAGAGGGAAACGAGGGGCGTCAACGTTCAGCGCCTTAGCTACCAGCAAGGGAATGACTGGTGATCGAGAACTCTACTCCGGCAAAAGACAGCAAACAACGATAGTTAGGAAACAAGGGATAAAAAATATGTAAATGAAACCTTTGTTTAATACTTTTGGTCAATTAAAGAACGAAGAAATAAGCGAATAAATATTCAAATAGATGTCAAAGTGATATGCGTCTTAGAAAAATTTGGGATTAAACCAACGGTAAACGATAGCACACAGAAAAATTTGCGATTAAACCAACGGTAAACGATTGCACATAGTACAGTCTGCAAATAAAGATAAAAAAGAAAAAGTGCAGTGGAATTTGATAAGCCTCAGTCCAAGCAATTTTGTTTTGGTTCTCTTGTTTGTGTAAAATATATAAATCGAATAAATGGGTTTTGGTCATTTGGCTTCGTTTGCAATATACAAAACTTCAGAATTACTGTTACATAGAAGCCAATTGTTTTGCTTTAGTTGTTATTCACTTATCAACCCACAGTGTTATTATATTAGAGTCACATTCACAAGTATTAGGCGAATTTAAAAGTTTAAGCTATAAAGGGAGGTAATCAGCACCAAATTGGACCCCGAACAACTGAATTTAGTTTTAAATACAGCGATTAATGCTGCACTTCAGGTTCAAAGGGCAGAGTTCGAAATAAGAATTAAGGAGTTGACGGATCGCTTGGATAGGGCGACAGTAGCCGAGCCTACAATAAAAGTTTATGAGGATATCTCTATAGTACCCGGGGTAGTCTGCGATGAACCCCTCGATGCGGCTAAATCTGTTCCAGAATTTGTTGGCATACAAGAACAGTATGTTTCCTGGCGCCAAGCTGCAAAAGCCTCCTATAAAATTTTTAGCCCCTATCAAGGTAGCTCCCGCCACTATCAGGCAGTACTAATTTTGAGAAATAAGGTAAGAGGTCAAGCAGATCTCACACTATCTTCGTTTAATACAAAACTCAAGTTTGATGATATCATAGATAGGCTCGATTTTACATATGCGGACAAACGCCCCATACATTTAATCGAGCAAGAAATGAGTATCCTCAGGCAGGGTAGCATGTCCTTACTTCAGTTCTACGACGAGGTTGAAAAAAAGCTAACGCTTCTAACCAACAAAACTATAATGTCATATGAAACGGCTATTGCCAACCACATGAACGAAAAATACAGATCAGATGCACTTCGCGTGTTTATATCTGGACTGAGGAAGAATCTGACTGATGTTTTGTTTGCGGCTCAGCCCGGTAGTTTACCAGCAGCACTTGCGTTAGCGCGAGAGGTTGAAGCCAATCATGATAGATACGCTTTGGCAGCGAATGATGCCAGAAGCTTAGAAGAAAGGGATAAAGGAAGCCATCAGCAGCAGCATCAGAAAAGAAACGATCAAAAAAGCAGTAATAAAGGGAAAAACCCATACTTTAGGATGGAACAAGGAGAAGGTGCCCAGCAGAATCCAATAGAAAAAGAGGAAGTTGACTTATCATCTTCTAAATTTCGACAACCTACTAATTTTTAAAAACAACAGGGCCAGTCAAACAATTCTTCAGAATTGCAGAATGGGGGCCATCCTAGCCTCAAGAGGGTAAACACCCCTGATAGCAACTCCGATCAAAGGAGACAGAGGATTAATCATCTATCACAAGAAAGCTTACGTCAAAAAGATGAGGAGTACCAGAAGGCCGCAGATGCAGCAGTTGAAGAGTTAGATGATAATGAGGACGACTACTGCACGGATAACGTTAATTTTTTAGCGGTGCGTCCCTGCTCCCGTTCATCAAGCGAACAGTAGCAGGAGTAACTTTAAAGTTCCTGATTGATACAGGGGCCTCGAAAAACTACCTTAGAAGTAGCTTCGAGAGCATTAACTGCACCCCTGTCCAATATTGTTTCAGGATAAAATCAATTCATGGCACGGAAGAAATTACTCGCAAATGTGTCTTGTCCATTTTGGGGCTCTAAAGCCCATTCTTTATTCTACCAACATCTGCTAACGCAGGCTAACGCCACTATTAACCTTCAAATCAAGGTCATAACACACAAACACGGATCTGAAGAGATCCATTTTCAATTTTACTAAGATTGAGGAAATAGAGGTTCCCTCCATTGTTAAAACGAGTTCGTAAACATGATGAAGAAAAGCGAAAAGGTTTTCGCAGACGCAAGTGGAATGCTACCTTTTAATACTTCGGTTATGGGAACGATCTGAACTTTTCAAAACTTTTCAAAACTTTACCCGTTCCCAATTAGTGCAACTGACTTTGTCAACACCGAAATAAAGGAATTGTTAAGGAATGGCACAATACGGCCGCCACGCTCTCCTTATAACAACCCAATTTGGGTCGTTGGTAAGAAAGGAATAGATGGTTCAGGGGCGAGGAAAAAGCAGTTGGTCATAGACTTCCGCAAATTACACGAGAAAACCATAGCTGATAAATACCCCATGCCCAGTATCGATATGATACTGGCGAATCTTGAAAAGGATCAGTACTTCACGACATTGAATCTAAAGTCAGGATATCACCAGATCGCCCTTGCCGAACAAGACCGTGAAAAAACATCCTTTTCCGTTAATGGTGGAAAATACGAGTTCTCCCGGCTGCCGTTCGGCTTAAAGAACGCAGGAAGTATTTTCCAAAGAGCGATCGATGACGTGCTCCGAGACCATATCGGCAAGACTTGTCATGTCTACGTCGATGATGTAATCATTTTTTCAAAGACCGAGAATGATCACATAAGGGACATAAATCAGGTCCTCAAGTGTCTTTTAGACGCCAATATGAGAGTCGCTAAAGAAGAATCGTGCTTTTTCAAAAAAAGTGTAGAGTTTTTGGGCTTTGTCGTGTCCTGCAGTGGCACAAGGACGAGGCGAAAGCGATAAAAAAGTTCCCAATACCTACTAATTTGTTCGCGGTAAGGTCGTTTTTAGGGCTGGCAAGCTATTATAGGTGTTTCATTAAAGACTTTGCTGCAATCGCAAAGCCGTTATCGGACATCCTGAAAGGAGAAAATGGGAAAAGTCAGCAAACAAAGCTCTAAGAAAATCCCCGTCGAATTTACCGAGAAGCAATTTAGAGCATTCGACAAGCTTAGAAATATCCTGGCTTCGGAAGACGTTATCCTCCGGTATCGGAGTCGTACTGTCCCAGGGAGGCTACCCATAACGATGATCTCGAGAATGCTTAAAGATCGAGAAGTTAATTATGCAACCAATGGAAGGGAATTACTGGCGATTGTTTGGGCTCTGGGAAACTTGCGCCATTACTTGTATGGTGTAAATGATCTAAATATCTATACTGATCATCAGCCGTTAACATTCGCTGTGTCAGATAGAAACCCAAATCCGAGAATCAAGCGGTGGAAGGCGTTTATCGATGAACACGGGTCCAAAGTTTTTGGAGGATTAATTTTGGAGGAATCTGAACATCCATGTTCAGATTCAACGTACATCAGTACTTTTCAAGCAAAAGTTTAGACACGACATTTTTTTTAAAGATCGTGACATGTTGATTGACAAAATCAAGGAGGCTATTAGCTCAAAAGTAATGAATGCTATCCATTGTGAGTTACCGATCTTGGCGCGAATACAGCATGCTCTTGTGGAAGCTTTCCCTTCCACAAAATTTTGGTACTGCAAGTATGGGGTATTGGATATTTTCAACAAAGATGAGCAAAAGGATATAGTTTTGGCCGAACACAATCGCGCTCATAGAGCAGCCCAGGAAAACGAAAGACAGGTGCTCAAAGAATATTTCTTCCCTAACATAAACAGAATTGCTGGAGAAATTGTTGTGAACTGCAAAATTTGTGCCAAGGCCAAATACGATCGCCACCCCAAAAAGCAAGAGCTTGGAGTTACCCCAATACCGTCTTATTCAGGAGAAATTTTACATATAGATATTTATTCCACACGTAGAATATCTGATATAAAAAGCCCAATATTACAGCTAATCAATTTTTTCCAAAAACCAAAACGATTTACTGCGACAACGAAGCATCGTTGAATTCCGAGACCATAATGTCCATGTTGAAAAACCTGTACGACATCAATGTAGCCAATGCCCCTCCGCTTCATAGTACGTCAAATGGACAAATAGAACGGTTCCATAGCACCTTAGGCGACATGGCAAGGTGCTTATCCCAGCAAAGAGGTATCACAGATACGGACGAAGCTGTGCTTCAAGCCACAGTAGAATACAATCGATCGTTCCACTCGGTTATTGACATGATCCCGATTGAGGCAATACATTCCATACCAGACGAAGTAAGGCAGGCCATAATAGGTAAACTCCATAAGGCACAGCAAATGCAACTAAACAGGCTAAACCCCTCAAGGAGGAATAGAATATTCGAAGTAGGAGAAGTTGTCTTGGTAAGGAGTAACAGACGGTTGGGCAACAAATTAAGCCCCTTATATGTCGAAGAAAAAGTAGAAGCAGATTTGGGAACAACAGTTCTAATAAGAGGGAGGGTGGTCCATAAGGACAACCTTAGGTAGACCTGTATGAAACAAAAAAAGATAAAAAAAAGGTTTAACACATAAAGCGTAGGAAAATGAAAAGAAATATAAATTTAATAAGTAATCTCCCGCACCTTAATAAAATGATACTTTCGCATTAAGGAAAACAATAGAGCAGACTGGCCTTATGTGAAGAAATACAATTCTAACGCTCGAAATTGAAAATTTAATAATAGCAATCACTTTGGCATCTATCATCGGAATGAATCCTATAATATTAAATGATAATGACCTAAGGGCAATTATAAAGAAAGATTTCACAGAAGTTGGCGTAACGAGGTATTAATATTTCCTAAGCCTAAGTAATTATTTAAAGAGATTCCAGTATTCCCTGTCACACACGCCGGAGTAATAATAGTAATTCCCGCGGACGTCGTATCAGATTGTGATGGAGAATTCATCACGCCAAAATCACGCCGTGAATTATCAAGATTGGGCTTCTGTGAAGATGCCGTAGGTTTCACGTGCGCAGAACAACTACAAGCAACCACCGCAGTCCACTACAACACCGAGCCCAGTCACTTAAACCCAGTATCTATGGTCGCTAAGGAATCATCATAGTCAACGAGATTCCAGGCAAGTTCATCAAGATCAACGGCGCTATGGACGAGGAAAATCTGAAGACATATTGAAGAACTGAAGTCCCAAGTAAACAATAGACCAGTTATAGCGTCGTCAATTTCCTTTGCTCTATATTGTTAAGTGGCTGTCATCTTGTTGGTTGCACTTTACCCTAGGAGGAAGAGTCAACAGGAGCGCGTCTGAATTATCCTACAAGAATCTGGAATGCGCGAGGACGCTCATACTTCAAGTGGGGGAGTAGTTAACAATTCTCAGAGTCTGCAGTCGGTCAAGTCTAGCATTCAGCATTATTTATGTAGCGATAATGCTGACAATGCTCTTCTAAGCCGGCGTTCGTGAATAGCGACACTTGCGCTGAAGTTCGGGATGATCATTAGAATAGAATGGTCGTAAGTAAGTTGTAGTTTGGCACTCAATCCGACGCGATAGCGCGGATAATTATTAACCCAAGAAACTCAACCAAGTTTTATTTTAACTTATACATTAATTTATATGTTGATTTTTGTGACCTTTTTGTTGTTTAGAGTTGAATGTTTTGCCGGCTCGAGGTCAAATGTTGGGTGAATAAAAACATAAATAAAAAACACAGTTTGTTCTTATTTTCGTTCCGATATATTTCGACCACTCATCGGTGGTCGTCTTCAGGGCAACTATAAATAACATTGAATTGTGATTGACATAATATTAATTTAACAACAAGAAAACACCTACTTAGTTTTACACGTCCGCACACTGTGACGTGGAGCTACACACTGATTTGTCCCTAATAAATGCCTGTATAAATGCGCGCAGTTGTCTGTATCTACCTTATAATTAAGTCTTATATTTGTCGGGGTATTTATTATGTTGTTCTTGGTCAACTATGTTTACTTCGTCAAAATTTGGGGAATGTCCACTGGCGGCACAGTGGGCCATAAGTGCCGTTTTTGGTGCATTGGAGTGTTGACGAAGTTTATAGTCAGATCTATGTTGCGATAGTCTTGTTTTTAGCCTCGATTTTGTTGTCCCTATATATATTTTATCACAGTTTTCTTCATTAGTCTCATTGCACGGTATTTTATATACTACGTTGCTCTTGTCCATTGTATCAATCCTCCTTTTTGTTCTGTTAAAAATACTCCGTAGTGTGTTATTGGGTTTATGTGCTATTTGTATTTGTTCGATGTCATAGCAATCTGAGTTTGCTCATCTTTCCGATAGTTGTGGGACATATGTGACGGACATAAAGCGTTTTGTCGGAACATCTTTATTGGTTTTCTTATTGCGAGATTTTAGTAAAGTCCTTATGGTGTGGTTTGGAAAGTCATTATCCTTTAAAATTCGTCGTATTTCTTCCTTCGTTTCTTCATGAAAAATTGGGTCCGATATATTGAGCATCCGTTGTATACAACCTCTTGCTGTATTCATTATCATCGACTTCGGATGTTGGAGTTGAAGTGAATTATTCGTCCTGATGCTGTTGGTTTTTTGTACCATTTTAATTTTAGTTCATTTCCTCGTCAGTGTATTGATGCGTCTAGATATGTTAATTTGTTGTCATTTTCTAATTCTATTGTAAACTTTATGTTCCTGTCAAATGAATTTAGGTTGTCAAGTGTGTTTTGGATCTCGTCTTCTTTAATTATGGCAAAAAGGTCATCTACATATTTCGTCATAACTCTAGGTGGTCGCTGTAGTGTTTTCATCATTTTGTCTAAGAGTTCTTCCATAATTATGTCAGCTATTATCGGTGACGCTGGTGAGCCCATAGGCATTCATTTTAGTTGTGTGTATATCTTGTCTTTGTATCTGAAATATCTCTTCTCTTGTATACAAAAACGTACTATTTCCATAAATGTTAATTTTGGAATGTTAGTGTGCGCTTTTATTTTTATCCACTTTTCTCTAATGGTGTCAAGTGCCAATTCTATTGGAATACTTCATCGTCGCAAATGTATGTGTCATTAATCCTTGTCTTAAATTCTGAGGCGTTCTTTACGTTATATGTTGAGTCTGCCGTTATATTTTTTAATATGTTGACTATATATTTGCATAGTCCGTACGATGGAGAACCAATTGATGAACAGATTGGTCTCAATGGCGTACCTTCTTTGTGAATTTTAGGTAATCCATATATTCTTGGTGGAATTGATGTGGCTGTTATAAGCTTATTTCGTTCGGTCCGTGAAATAAGTTCATGTTTGTATAGTTTTTCCACCAATTCGTTGTTTTTGGTCTGTAGTCTAGTGGTTGGGTCCTTCCTTAAGGTTCTATATGTATTTAAATCGTTAAGTATACTATCCATTTTTTTGTCATACTCAGTCTTATCCATTGCAACTGTCTTATTTCCTTTATCTGAAGCTAAAATTAAAATGTCATAATTCTGTCTAAGAAATTTCCTTGTTTGTTCCACTGTGTCAAGTATTGCACGATCAGCTGCGTCTTCTTTGTTAGATGTTTTGTGGTCTTTGATTAATAAAGAGAATTTTGTACGTGCTTCCTCTTGTTTTTCTTTGTCTTTAAGAGTCTGTACTAGCTCCTCTCCGTCTGCTATATATTTAAAGAGAGGGAATTTTCTCTTCTCTACTGGGATTGCGAACTTAGGGCCTTTCGCCAGTAACGCTTTTACGTCGTTCGGGAATTCTATATTCGTCTTATTTACAAACCAATCGTTTGTGTTGTTGTTGTTCAAGAGAACGCTGTTCCGTTGTTTTCGTAGTCTCTCATGTTTGGATTCATGATGTCTCTTCAAAGTTGCTGTTAATTTTTCGGCTATTGTGTTCTCACTCTTCATAAATGTTTTAAAATCATTTACGTCCAGGCCCTAAGTTCGCAATCCCAGTAGAGAAGAGAAAATTCCCTCTCTTTAAATATATAGCAGACGGAGAGGAGCTAGTACAGACTCTTAAAGACAAAGAAAAACAAGAGGAAGCACGCACAAAATTCTCTTTATTAATAAAAGACCACAAAACATCTAAAGAAGAAGACGCAGCTGATCGTGCAATACTTGACACAGTGGAACAAACAAGGAAATTTCTTAGACAGAATGATGACATATTAATTTTAACTTCAGATAAAGGAAATAAGACAGTTGCAATGGATAAGACTGAGTATGACAAAAAAATGGATAGTATACTTAACGATTTAAATACATATAGAACCTTAAGGAAGGACCCAACCACTAGACTACAGACCAAAAACAACGAATTGGTGGAAAAACTATACAAACATGAACTTATTTCACGGACCGAACGAAATAAGCTTATAACAGCCACATCAATTCCACCAAGAATATATGGATTACCTAAAATTCACAAAGAAGGTACGCCATTGAGACCAATCTGTTCATCAATTGGTTCTCCATCGTACGGACTATGCAAATATATAGTCAACATATTAAAAAATATAACGGCAGACTCAACATATAACGTAAAGAACGCCTCAGAATTTAAGACAAGGATTAATGACACATACATTTGCGACGATGAAGTATTCCAATAGAATTGGCACTTGACACCATTAGAGAAAAGTGGATAAAAATAAAAGCGCACACTAACATTCCAAAATTAACATTTATGGAAATAGTACGTTTTTGTATACAAGAGAACAGATATTTCAGATACAAAGACAAGATATACACACAACTAAAATGAATGCCTATGGGCTCACCAGCGTCACCGATAATAGCTGACATAATTATGGAAGAACTCTTAGACAAAATGATGAAAACACTACAGCGACCACCTAGAGTTATGACGAAATATGTAGATGACCTTTTTGCCATAATTAAAGAAGACGAGATCCAAAACACACTTGACAACCTAAATTCATTTGACAGGAACATAAAGTTTACAATAGAATTAGAAAATGACAACAAATTAACATATCTAGACGCATCAATACACAGACGAGGAAATGAACTAAAATTAAAATGGTACAAAAAACCAACAGCATCAGGACGAATAATTAACTTCAACTCCAAACATCCGAAGTCGATGATAATGAATACAGCAAGAGGTTGTATACAACGGATGCTCAATATATCGGACCCAATTTTTCATGAAGAAACGAAGGAAGAAATACGACGAATTTTAAAGGATAATGACTTTCCAAACCACACCATTAGGACTTTACTAAAATCTCGCAATAAGAAAACCAATAAAGATGTTCCGACAAAACGCTTTATGTCCGTCACATATGTCCCACAACTATCGGAAAGATTAGCAAACTCAGATTGCTATGACATCGAACAAATACAAATAGCACATAAACCCAATAACACACTACGGAGTATTTTTAACAGAACAAAAAGTAGGATTGATACAATGGACAAGAGCAACTTAGTATATAAAATACCGTGCAATGGGACTAATGAAGAAAACTGTGATAAAATATATATAGGGACAACAAAATCGAGGCTAAAAACAAGACTATCGCAACATAGATCTGACTATAAACTTCGTCAACACTCCAATGCACCAAAAACGGCACTTATGGCCCACTGTGCCGCCAGTGGACATTCCCCAAATTTTGACGAAGTAAACATAATAGACCAAGAACAACATTTCAACAAACGTTACACTTTGGAGATGCTGCACATAATAAATACCCCGACAAATATAAGACTTAATTATAAGGTAGATACAGACAACTGCGCGCATTTATACAGGCATTTATTAGGGACAAATCAGTGTGTAGCTCCACGTCACAGTGTGCGGACGTGTAAAATTAAGTAGGTGTTTTCTTGTTATTAAATTAATATTATGTCACTCACAATTTAATGTTTTTTATAGTTGCCCTGAAGACGACCACCGATGAGTGGTCGAAATATATCGGAACGAAAATAAGAACAAACTGTGTTTAACATTGCATGTCCTAGCTTTCAAGACGGGAACGGCAACCTAGTGCCAGTTGTCGCGCCAGTCGCCAAGACAAATGTCGAAATGTCTTGCCGAACGCCGGGACAAACAAGCATTGTGCCGCCGCTTTGTCGCTTTTGTCCCTATAGTCCCGGCGAGAAGAGGGACAATTGTCGCCCAATCGTTCCGTGCACATGACCATTGAGCGAAATTGTCCCTCCATTCGCCGGCGACCAGAGCGACTAATAGACAGCCCGGCGACCAGAGGGACAAAATTCGCTGAATGGTTTTGTGCACTGAAGCCCAACTTCCGGTGGCGGCCCCGGAGGTGTTTTGAACTGCTTCTGGAATAAAAAATTTGAGATAATATTAGAAATGGAATGAATTATAATATCAAAACTAAAGAATTAACATTTTGAGCTTTTCATATAACAGCTGTATACTTACATGGTTTTTTTGAATTTCCGACGTAATGTTGTTCTTGAAGTCAATTATCAATTGCTAATGATTTTTTTTTTTTTTGAGAAAAAAATAAAATTATTACAAAATATAAAAAATTATTCTTTTGGCACAGTCCTGGGTCGAACTCGCATTTAATTTTGTTGGCAAAATACTTTGTTTTCCTTTTACTCTCTGTTCGCAAATTTTACCACCTTTTTTCTCACTCTATTGATTTGCACTCAATTATAAATAATGCTATTAATTTTTGCTTATTTATTAAACAATAAAAACACATAGTGTTGAATAGTGTTGAAAGTAAAAAAAACAATTTGACAACAAAATTACTATTCACTATTTGTGTATATTATACATAATATTTAAATAGCACTTACCTGTATTTGTATCTAAAATCAATTAGCAAACACCAATAGATTATATTTTCACTGCTTGCTCAGAAAAACGACAAGTACAAAGCGACGCAAACAGAAATACAAAAGTAAATGAAAAACAACAACACAGCCTCAAATGAGAAATATTAACTTTTTTTTCGGCAGCCGATTGGGTTTCGATAACTAAATTAATTCGTTCGGGTGCAATCAGCTACCCTCAGCATGAAAACGTTAGCAGACGTCGGTGGCTCGGACAATGCGGCGACATTGTCGGCAGCTTCAATTTGGTACTGAAGGCATACTACACACCTTCGCATCATCCACTACAATTTTGTTTCTGAGAAAGGCGTCGGTCCCTTGAAAATTGGACCCGTTATCGCTATATATTTAATTGAGTGACTTTTAGACTATGCACGATCTTAAAGCTTATTGGTCGCATCGTGAGGTAAGCTATGAGCATGCCCTATCGTTTTATTTATTTATTAATTTATTTATTTACGTCAATTAACACAGCAGTCGACGAATACGCTTAAGCTAAAAGACAGATAATAATTAATTGAAGAAGGTAGCTAAGCTTTATGCACAACTAAAACATCCCAGACCCGGTGGAGGTGTTTTATTTGCACAAGGTACCAGCTATGCCCCGATTCACAGCCAATGTGGTCAGGGATGAGTTGCAGTCAATCCAAGTCCAGAATATATTCAGTGGTTTCGCTGTAGATGATTAAAAAGTATAGCGCGAAGAGAAGTGACAGATAGATGAGGAGAGATGAGGTGAGAAAGGTTGTTAAAAGATTGGCAAAGAACACGAAAAGGTTCGTGAAGAGAATAGTTAGTCAGACACCTACTAAGGTGAATAGGAAAAAAGTTTCTGGTCCGACGTGAGGGAAGACAGAAATATAGCGTATTTAATGAATAAGTAGAATTGACATCGCCGTTGACTAGTTTATTGAGAAAGAGAATGCCAAATACGAGCCTACGGTTGTAAAGTGAAGGAAGATTAATAAGAAAAAGCCTATCAGAATAAGAAGGTAGGCGAAGACTCGGGTCCCAATTAAGACCGCGTAACGCGAACTTAAGAAATTGCTTCTGTACCGATTCAATACTACGCTCAGTTCCACACTGGCGAGCAATATTCTAGAGTAGGGGAACTAACAAAGTATAAACAAAAGTTACGTAGGGGTCCTTAAATTCTTTGGCCCAAAGTTTAATGAAGCCAAAAAGACTGCATGCACTATTTACATTTAAAGATATATCAAAATAAAACGAAAGTTTTGGGTCAAAAATAACGCCTGTCTTTGAATGATGATCCACAATCCAACAGATCAGACTTAATAGAGTAACGAGCTAGGAAAGGAAACGAGGTGTAATTTATTAACTTGGCACTAATTACAGAATGCATCGAGATCTGATTGCATGTATTGTTGGAAAGAAGGTTCATTATAGGAGTAACAAATCTTGACGTCATCCACAAACAGTGTAGTGTATCAGGAAATAAAGGAATGCTATATATTTTTCTAGTGTCATAGTTTCTATTACATACATAATCTACACTAGCTGGCTAAGTATGTTACACTGATTATTATGGATATAACAGCCACATCAATTCCACCAAGAATATATGGATTACCTAAAATTCACAAAGAAGGTACGCCATTGAGATCAATCTGTTCATAAATTGGTTCTCCATCGTACGGACTATGCAAATATATAGTCAACATATTAAAAAATATAACGGCAGACTCAACATATAACGTAAAGAACGCCTCAGAATTTAAGACAAGGATTAATGACACATACATTTGCGACCATGAAAGATTAATTTCATTTGACGTAGTCTCACTTTTTCCAAGTATTCCAATAGAATTGGCACTTGACACCATTAGAGAAAAGTGGATAAAAATAAAAGCGCACACTAACATTCCAAAATTAACATTTATGGAAATAGTACGTTTTTGTATACAAGAGAACAGATATTTCAGATACAAAGACAAGATATACACACAACTAAAATGAATGCCTATGGGCTCACCAGCGTCACCGATAATAGCTGACATAATTATGGAAGAACTCTTAGACAAAATGATGAAAACACTACAGCGACCACCTAGAGTTATGACGAAATATGTAGATGACCTTTTTGCCATAATTAAAGAAGACGAGATCCAAAACACACTTGACAACCTAAATTCATTTGACAGGAACATAAAGTTTACAATAGAATTAGAAAATGACAACAAATTAACATATCTAGACGCATCAATACACAGACGAGGAAATGAACTAAAATTAAAATGGTACAAAAAACCAACAGCATCAGGACGAATAATTAACTTCAACTCCAAACATCCGAAGTCGATGATAATGAATACAGCAAGAGGTTGTATACAACGGATGCTCAATATATCGGACCCAATTTTTCATGAAGAAACGAAGGAAGAAATACGACGAATTTTAAAGGATAATGACTTTCCAAACCACACCATAAGGACTTTACTAAAATCTCGCAATAAGAAAACCAATAAAGATGTTCCGACAAAACGCTTTATGTCCGTCACATATGTCCCACAACTATCGGAAAGATGAGCAAACTCAGATTGCTATGACATCGAACAAATACAAATAGCACATAAACCCAATAACACACTACGGAGTATTTTTAACAGAACAAAAAGTAGGATTGATACAATGGACAAGAGCAACGTAGTATATAAAATACCGTGCAATGAGACTAATGAAGAAAACTGTGATAAAATATATATAGGGACAACAAAATCGAGGCTAAAAACAAGACTATCGCAACATAGATCTGACTATAAACTTCGTCAACACTCCAATGCACCAAAAACGGCACTTATGGCCCACTGTGCCGCCAGTGGACATTCCCCAAATTTTGACGAAGTAAACATAATAGACCAAGAACAACATTACAACAAACGTTACACTTTGACTTAATTATAAGGTAGATACAGACAACTGCGCGCATTTATACAGGCATTTATTAGGGACAAATCAGTGTGTAGCTCCACGTCACAGTGTGCGGACGTGTAAAATTAAGTAGGTGTTTTCTTGTTATTAAATTAATATTATGTCACTCACAATTTAATGTTATTTATAGTTGCCCTGAAGACGACCACCGATGAGTGGTCGAAATATATCGGAACGAAAATAAGAACAAACTGTGTTTAACATTGCATGTCCTAGCTTTCAAGACGGGAACGGCAACCTAGTGCCAGTTGTCGCGCCAGTCGCCAAGACAAATGTCGAAATGTCTTGCCGAACGCCGGGACAAACAAGCATTGTGCCGCCGCTTTGTCGCTTTTGTCCCTATAGTCCCGGCGAGAAGAGGGACAATTGTCGCCCAATCGTTCCGTGCACATGACCATTGAGCGAAATTGTCCCTCCATTCGCCGGCGACCAGAGCAACTAATAGACAGCCCGGCGACCAGAGGGACAAAATTCGCTGAATGGTTTTGTGCACTGAAGCCCAACTTCCGGTGGCGGCCCCGGAGGTGTTTTGAACTGCTTCTGGAATAAAAAATTTGAGATAATATTAGAAATGGAATGAATTATAATATCAAAACTAAAGAATTAACATTTTGAGCTTTTCATATAACAGCTGTATACTTACATGGTTTTTTTGAATTTCCGACGTAATGTTGTTCTTGAAGTCAATTATCAATTGCTAATGATTTTTTTTTTTTTTGAGAAAAAAATAAAATTATTACAAAATATAAAAAATTATTCTTTTGGCACAGTCCTGGGTCGAACTCGCATTTAATTTTGTTGGCAAAATACTTTGTTTTCCTTTTACTCTCTGTTCGCAAATTTTACCACCTTTTTTCTCACTCTATTGATTTGCACTCAATTATAAATAATGCTATTAATTTTTGCTTATTTATTAAACAATAAAAACACATAGTGTTGAATAGTGTTGAAAGTAAAAAAAACAATTTGACAACAAAATTACTATTCACTATTTGTGTATATTATACATAATATTTAAATAGCACTTACCTGTATTTGTATCTAAAATCAATTAGCAAACACCAATAGATTATATTTTCACTGCTTGCTCAGAAAAACGACAAGTACAAAGCGACGCAAACAGAAATACAAAAGTAAATGAAAAACAACAACACAGCCTCAAATGAGAAATATTAACTTTTTTTTCGGCAGCCGATTGGGTTTCGATAACTAAATTAATTCGTTCGGGTGCAATCAGCTACCCTCAGCATGAAAACGCTAGCAGAATTTTTTTTCTGCCGACGTCGGTGGCTCGGACAATGCGGCGACATTGTCGGCAGCTTCAATTTGGTACTGAAGGCATACTACACACCTTCGCATCATCCACTACAATTTTGTTTCTGAGAAAGGCGTCGGTCCCTTGAAAATTGGACCCGTTATCGCTATATATTTAATTGAGTGACTTTTAGACTATACACGATCTTAAAGCTTATTGGTCGCATCGTGAGGTAAGCTATGAGCATGCCCTATCGTTTTATTTATTTATTAATTTATTTATTTACGTCAATTAACACAGCAGTCGACGAATACGCTTAAGCTAAAAGACAGATAATAATTAATTGAAGAAGGTAGCTAAGCTTTATGCACAACTAAAACATCCCAGACCCGGTGGAGGTGTTTTATTTGCACAAGGTACCAGCTATGCCCCGATTCACAGCCAATGTGGTCAGGGATGAGTTGCAGTCAATCCAAGTCCAGAATATATTCAGTGGTTTCGCTGTAGATGATTAAAAAGTATAGCGCGAAGAGAAGTGACAGATAGATGAGGAGAGATGAGGTGAGAAAGGTTGTTAAAAGATTGGCAAAGAACACGAAAAGGTTCGTGAAGAGAATAGTTAGTCAGACACCTACTAAGGTGAATAGGAAAAAAGTTTCTGGTCCGACGTGAGGGAAGACAGAAATATAGCGTATTTAATGAATAAGTAGAATTGACATCGCCGTTGACTAGTTTATTGAGAAAGAGAATGCCAAATACGAGCCTACGGTTGTAAAGTGAAGGAAGATTAATAAGAAAAAGCCTATCAGAATAAGAAGGTAGGCGAAGACTCGGGTCCCAATTAAGACCGCGTAACGCGAACTTAAGAAATTGCTTCTGTACCGATTCAATACTACGCTCAGTTCCACACTGGCGAGCAATATTCTAGAGTAGGGGAACTAACAAAGTATAAACAAAAGTTACGTAGGGGTCCTTAAATTCTTTGGCCCAAAGTTTAATGAAGCCAAAAAGACTGCATGCTCTATTTACATTTAAAGATATATCAAAATAAAACGAAAGTTTTGGGTCAAAAATAACGCCTGTCTTTGAATGATGATCCACAATCCAACAGATCAGACTTAATAGAGTAACGAGCTAGGAAAGGAAACGAGGTGTAATTTATTAACTTGACACTAATTACAGAATGCATCGAGATCTGATTGCATGTATTGTTGGAAAGAAGGTTCATTATAGGAGTAACAAATCTTGACGTCATCCACAAACAGTGTAGTGTATCAGGAAATAAAGGAATGCTATATATTTTTCTAGTGTCATAGTTTCTATTACATACATAATCTACACTAGCTGGCTAAGTATGTTACACTGATTATTATGGATGTAACGATTTTTCTTATTCACTCCTGTTTTTTTTTTTTTATTATCCCATTAGATAGAAACAGCGTACATATGGTACTGTGAGGATGAAGCTTATTTGTACCCTAGTGCTTCCTTGAACTGGGAAATCTTCTCCCGTTATATCAAGGTACGCTAACCTTATTTACACCAGGTTAAATGAGGTGAGTGGCTTTAAGACCTGGACTGTGGCGGGTTCCCATTTGTTTAACAACGCGTGTATGGAGCGACCAAATGTCGATACGCAGTTTCCTAGGCATTACTACTCATTTTCAGATAGAAGTGAAAATGTGTTCATTGACAATTGGAGCTTTGGTGCTAGACGAGCGGTGCACAGGAACATACTTAAGGAATATATTGAAAAGCTGTTGCTCAGATTGGGAAATTGATAAGCAAAAAGTTGTAGCTATAGTTACAGATAATGGCGCAAACAATATTAAAGCGGCTGAGTTAGCGTTTGGGCCCAAAAAACACCTACGATGCTTTCCGCACACGCTTAACCTTATTGCACGATCTGCAATTCAAAGGGACTCTGTGAATATATGTATTACCAAAATGAAAGCAATCGTAACTTTTTTAACTATAGTGTTGTAGCCAGCGACCAGTTACGAAAAGCTTCCAACAAAGTATTGATAAAATATGTTGCAACTAGATGGAACAGCACTTATTATATGATTAAGCGATTTATGGAGGTCATAACACAAGTGACCGATGTCCTATTAAGCATACCATAAGACCTAACAATGCTCACGGGTAAAGATTTTGAATTGCTGAACATTGTACTTACAATGATGAGCCCTTTTGAGGAAGCTACAAAAATATTAAGCGGGGACACATATTGCACGTCCAGTATGGTGATTTCAGTTGTCAACATTTTAAAAGAAAAATTGAAAAAACAGATGACAACTCAGTCGAGGCGTAAAACATGAAGGAGCTCTTGCTTCTCGAAATACGGAGGCGTATTGGATCAATAGAACAGGTATTTTTAAATATTATTTTGGATTTTCTTTAAATATATGAATATATTTACATACATTGTTTTAGGTATCGACTCTGCATTTCAAAGATTCTCCAGCAAATGACAAGGCTCTTATGAGAATTGAATCACTAATCGAAGCAAACGACAATAATGAAGTCACACCACGAACTACCGTCACCTCTACATCTTTTTGGGACCACTATCATCAGCTGGCCCAACTTCATAATCCATATATAGATACAGATGTGGAGACAAGTTCTTTTCTTTGGATGCCGTTGACGACTTATCAAAGCAAAGAGACAAAAAGTACCTATCCAAAAAGAACGGTCTTAACATAGGAAAAAACGAAGTAAACTGATAAATGTTTATTTTGAAAACAATCGCCTCAAAAGTAACGAAGTTATTGACAAAAGTCAATGTTTTCCACCGATCGTTCCTCTATGATATAGTAACGCGATCTTGATTAAACTTAACATATGTTTATTTAAGAGCAATCGCGTCAAAAGTAACGAAGTTCTTGACAAAAGTCACTGTTTTCGACCGATCGTTCCTATGGGAGGTGTATGATATAGTCACCCGATCTCGACCAAATTTTTCACAGTCGTTTATGGCTATAATGAACTAACTTATACTAAATTTCACGACATAAGATTAGAAAATAACGAAGTTAGTGAGAAAGGTCACTGTTTGCTGTCACTGTCTGTCACTGACTTTGCCGTTTGTATGGGAGCTATATGATATAGTAGTCCGATCCGTCTGAATCCAAAATATACAACCCCTGCAGTATATACAAGCCTACATGCAAAATCAACTCTGTAGCTCTTACGGTCTAGGAGGAGTTTGCGTTGATCCAAACGGACAAACGTGGCTATTTGGACTCTTCTCGTAGTGCTGATCAAGAATATATATTCTTTATATGGTCGGAGATGCTTCCTTCTATGCGTTGCATACTTCTGACCAAAATTAATATACCCCTTTTGTAAGGGTATAAAAAAGAAGACATTAAATTTAATTAAATTTAATTACGTAAAAATACTACGTTATTTTTAAACGAGCTATGGAAGTTAACTTCGGCCTTGCCGAAGTTTATATACCCTTGCAGTTCTTTATTATATTTAATTCGATAAGAAAAGTGAAATTTCATACATCAACAGCATTAGTTGTCGTATTATGAATATGCTCAAATATTTTTCAAACTACTGAATTCAAAACACATTTAATGATTATTTAACAATATATGATATAGTAGTCCGATCCCGATGATTTTCATATTTTATCTCACACAGGTAATAAAGAGTCTCCAAAAAAAATTTCAACCCGATATCTCTTAAGATGGCTGAGTAAAACGCATTTTCAAAACACATTTAATGATTATTTAACAATATATGATATAGTAGTCCGATCCCGATGATTTTCATACTTTATCTCACACAGGTAATAAAGAGTCTCCAAAAAAAATTTCAACCCGATATCTCTTAAGATGGCTGAGTAAAACGCATACTTCAAACTACTGAATTCAAAACACATTTAATGATTATTAAACAATATATGATATAGTAGTCCGATCCCGATGATTTTCATACTTTATCTCACACAGGTAATAAAGAGTCTCCAAAAAAAATTTCAACCCGATATCTCTTAAGATGGCTGAGTAAAACGCATACGCACAGACGGACGGACAGACGGACAGACGGACAGACGGACAGACGGACATGGCTATATCGACTCAGCTTCTCAAGCTGATCAAGAATATATATACTTTATGGGGTCGGAAACGTCTCCTTCTGTGCGTTACAAACATCTGATCAATTTTATAATACCCTCTGCAAGGGTATAAAAAGAGGGAGGTGTAGTATGTTCAGTAAAAGAATAATCATACCCGACGCAATGTAGAGTATTCTACATATTAAAGCGTCATATGGTCAACGCATGATAGTGTATACTACATGTTCACATAGTGACACTTTGTCGCTATGCATAAACAAGGCGAACGCAAAATATATACAAATGTAATGCGACCCCACTTATGTGTGTCTGACCACCAGCGTGGGATATGCCTCGTCAACATATTCCCTAAGCCTTATGCGCCAGTCAAATATGTATGCCATATGTATATACATACATATATACATACATACATACTACGCTCTCTCGTTCTGCTGCCTGCAGCGGCAGAACTTATATACTTAAGAATTCTTAGTCTAAGTCAAGAACATTTTTAAAATAAAATTCAGTCGGTTTTTAGCATCAAGATAAAACAGAACAATTATTAATTTTCTTATTTCCACAGCATGCCAATCGCAACCTCTCCAGAGCGTTAAGACAAGAAGAAAGCTGTGATAGAAGGAAATACATAGAAAAACTCAGTCCATCCAACACAAAACATCCATTGTGGAAAGCCAATCCAACTTCAAGCGCGTCTACAGAGACAGTTTCATCGATAAGGAGTCCAATCGGTGGATGGGCCCACAGAGACGCAGTGAGAGCATCCGTGTTTGCCACACATCTTATAAAGGTTCTTCAGCCAAATCCAACATCAAGCTCGTTTGTACTTCCCCCTTCAAGCACATTAACGGATAGTGAGTAGTCGGAACTCCAATCGGATGTAATCTCTGAAGTTATTAAAAACCATCTAAAGCCTAAAAAAGCCCTTGACTTTGACCTATTTATCTTCCTATAGGCCAATTAGTTTGCTGCCATGTCTTTCAACGTTTTTTGAAAAGGTCCTGCAGATCCGATTAACCTCATTTCTGGCATCGGAAAATACAATCCCTTCACACCAGTTCGGCTTCCGTGAAAAATATGGTACAATTGAAAAAGTCAATCGAATAACATCCGAAATTCGAACAGCATTCGAACTGAAAGAATGCTGTGCGGCTGTTTTCCTCGATGTTGCACAAGCTTTTGATAGAGTTTGGCTGGAGGGTCTGATGTTCAAAATCCGTCAAAAACTCCCACAGTGCACCCACAAACTCATGGAATCTTAACTTTACAATAGGATATTCGTTGTTAGATGTAATGGCTCCGTCTCGGCTGTCTTTGAAATCAAAGCTGGTGTACCGCAAGGCACTGTACTCGGCCCATTGCTCTACCTGCTGTACACTGTAGACTTACCAAAGAGTTTAGGACTTACAACGTGCACTTTTGCCGATGATACACAAATGCCCGATACAAGCCTCTGAAAATTAAAGGAACACCTCATGGTGGTAGAGGAATGGCTAAATGTAAACATGTTACATTTACGCTTAACAGAAGAAACTGTCAAGGTCTCATGCTAAACAACCTACCAATTCCTCAAGCCGTGGGTGTCACTTATCTTGGCATCCATCTAGATAGAAAACTAACTTGGCGCAAGCACATCGAAGCAAAAAAGTCACAGCTAAAACTGAAAGCGAGTAGCTTATACTGGATCATCAATGCTCGGTCCCATCTACGTCTGGGGTATAAAGTCCTCCTATACACCTCCTATACTATGGGGAGATGCAAGTACCAGCAATGTCGACATTATACAAAGGGTGCAGTCGAAGATTTAAGATCAATCACGGGGGCTCCGTGGTTCATACGGAACGGCAACATTCAAAATGATCTAAACATACCTAGCGTAAAATCTGAAATAGGTAGTCAACAACTAAAGTATTCTGCGAAACTGGATGTACACCCTAATGTTCTTGCCAATTCCCTTACGCGAACTAATAATAGAACTCGTCCTAAAAGAAATGACATACCACCCAATAATAAGTGATTAGGGCCGCCTGCAATATACCCTGGATTTATCTTAAGTACTAGATTAAGAAAAATATCTCAAACTTGTTGTTTGGCTCTAATTTAAGAGTAGATTCAACAAATATAATTTAAACGCTAAAAAAAAAAAGTAATTAATAATGGTTTTCAATCTGTGATTGAATTTTCTTGCTATAATTCGTACCTTCTCAGACCAGTGCTATTAACTACTTTTTCAAGCTGTGAAAAAATTGAACTAAATGGATTGATCATAGCATGATCAAACGTGTAAATTATTTTCTCTCGCACAATTATTTTTATTTGATCGAGTTTTGAAAAAATCAAAACTGAGTTTTAGCTGGATTCAGGTTAATAAATCTTTCTTACGAATTTATTTGTAAGATTTTAGATCATATGCAGCACAAAAGGTGAGCAGGTTGTCTGTATAGCTATTTCAAGAACCACCAAGTTCTATCATCAGCAGACTTTGCTAAAGAATCCACAGTTGTAAAGGCCATACCATATCTTCAACGCTAAAAGTATTTGGGAATTCCAATGCCATGAAGCGAGAAAAGAACGGGAAAGCTTGCAACTGCAGATTCCACCTTTTTTACCAACCTGCTCACCTTTTGTGCTGCCTATGATTTAAAATCTTACAAATAAATTCGTAAGTAAGATTTATTGACCTGAAGCCAGCTAAAACTCAGTTTTGATTAACTTCAATAAGGTCGAAATCTAGAGAAATTTTGAAAAAATCGAGCACGTTTCTTGACGTTTTTTGACTGAGACGTCTTAGTGAAAGCTAACTTTTTAATATGCGACGAATGTTTATTTGTGCAAGCGGAAACTAGGTTCTTGCTTTGTTCTTTACTTTGTAATCGTGTTGTTCGGAGGTTATTTTATGTCATTCAAATTTATACGAGACAGTGAAGTCTTATTCTGTATTGCCCAGTGTATTGCTGTTAGTTCTTGTTCATTTGTTGATTTATTGCTCTCAGCCTTGGAAAACGTGCGGGATGCAAATGCCATTGGTAACTATTGATTGTCATATTATAATTATTGACTGACCATTGTTCCACAAGCGAATTTACTAGCATCGGTAGTGATGCAAAATTCTTTATTGAAATGTGGATACTATAGTATTGGTGGATTTATTAGTGCTGTTTTTAGGTGCCGGACTGCAATAGTACATTCATCATTCCAAATGAATTCGACATTCTTTTTACAAAAATTTATCAATACCCATCCGTATTGGGCAAAGTTTGGTACAAAACTTGATTAATGGTTACAAAATGCAACAAATCTATTTACTTCATTTGGTTCTTTTGGAGTTATGTATATACCTAGTCATGAATAACTTTGAACTTGCTGTCATCGGGAAGAATTCCTTTATACTTTGATGAATGATTTCAAATTATTAATTGGACTCTTTACCAGTTGCTCGGGTCTTCCGAATCGATCTTTTAAAGTTTTCATCACGTCAGGCACATTCTGACTGTTGATAAGTAGACACTCCAATACTTCCTTAGACCGGCCTACAATCTCCTTTTGTAGGCGCAATAAATTCAGTTGGTTATTATAACCGTACTCTACTGTTGTCATATCAAATGCCTCCTTAAACATTGGCCATGATTCTGGTGTACCATTGAAAAACGGAAGATCGTACAATTTTCCAGGCGGTTCGTGCCATCAACTCGCTGTCGTTGCTGGCCGATGTACTTCCTGTCGGCATACGAAAGTTCGCCCAAACTTCCCATGACTTTACGGGTCGGGATGTAAGCCCGTTCTCTAAATTCCAGCCTGAATTGTCTGCATTTGTAGTTCAATCGTCCTGACCATTTCCGCTTGAAATGCCTGCATTTGGATAACGTTTGTGTATGTCGCCTCTAGCTACAATTGTTGCATTTGTTTTATCTTGTCTGCCATAGTGCACATCTCGTTCGAGCTTTTCGGTGGCGCCTCATTGTTCCTATTACTGCTGCCACTTCCTATTGTTGACTTGACCCACACCGCAGTGAACCCCTTCGCTTATAGTTCCGTATCCTCTCTCAGCGTTCTTGCTACCAATTTAATCCAAATATGGGTTTTATTTCCTAAGAAATATTACACATAAAAATAACTTGAAAACTAATAGTGAAAGTTACTCACGCTTTTTTCTCCACTGCTTGATATCAAGTGATCACTGTTCTACGATAGCCCTCCTACTGTCTTACAACACTAATAAATCATATGCTATTATTATGTATACAGCCAAATTACACTACCAAATTACATTAAAGGCTTTGTAAAAGATTTGACGATGAAAAACAACAAATTGGCAAAAAAAAAACTTTTTAAACTAGGAATTGTGACGAACCTTACTTTCCCAACTCTGTGTAAGTTTTAAAAACAGAAAACGAATATAGAAAATCAACGACTTCCCTAGAAATGTTTTTAAAACGACTTGATGAAGAAAACCCAAGTTTCAATTTATACGCTTTAAAGATAGTGTTAGGGAACAGTTTTAATGTTGCCATAAGAATATATAAGTTAGCACACGCGTTTCTCCACGATACACGGACTCCTACAGATTAAGTAGAACCGTGCCCTACACCCCGACCAACTATAGTGCAGCAAGACAACACGCAATACCAGAAACTGCGAAATGAGTTCCGGGTAGTATACCCGCCCTCATTAAAAGTCACGATGACAACACACATATCCCATAACCTTTAGTACATTGTGACCAAATTTAATCCACACTATCCACTTGTTCCATTAATGACTTCCTATACCTAGAGTAAGCACTTTAACTTCCTATCAAATAGTATAACTTCTTCTCTATATTTTGTAACCAACCCGTTTCTGCTAACTTCACAGGAAGAGCGACCTACTCTCAATATCAGCTCAACACCCTCTTGAGGTATATTTAAGGCTCCGATCTCTGGAAGAGCCTCAGTCTTAGTCTGGCCTCGGAACCAGAGGTACATTTAAGTAAATAAACGAATTATAACTTTAAACCAAGCTTCTGTGTAATTAGTTTCATAGTAAACTAGTGGTTAAAGAAAGAGTTTTGTGTGTCATCTCCCATGTGTGTGGGATTATGGTAATGCCACACCCCGACATGGAGACACGGATGATAGACTCGTAACTGGCTCGAAATCAGGGACCAGATTGTATCTGTGGAGACCCGTGCCAAGGGAGCTTTCGGTGGACGGCGGTCAACACACAGAAAGCTCCGCGGCACAAGCCACGGAATGAGCTTTCGCATACGAGCTTTGGCATCTTTTCTTCATTCCCTTTGACTTTGATTTTTGGCGGCAAGCGCAGCAGAAAACATAGCAAACAGCACTTGAATAAAGTAATAATTAATTTGTTAAAATCGAAAGAACTGGACATACCTAATTGCTGGAATACGGGGTTGATACATTGGCGACGAGGTGAAAAGGAGGAAGCACAGAGAAGAAGGAAAACGCGGAATAGACAAAAAAGAGAAGTGAAGCAACGCATTTTGCCAGACTCGGCCATAAGCAAAAATTAGTAAAAAACCAGAGGGGCGGGGCTAACTTCGACCGCGTCAAAGTTTGTATACCCTTGCAAGTTTGTTAGTAACTCTTTTATCTAAACTAACTGTTTTATCTAAAAAGGGTAATGTTTGCGAAAGAACGGCCTTCAATCTTAGCATAGGATATAACGAACTTTCTGATGAAAGTCACTGTTTTCCACCGATCCTTCCTATGGGAGCTATATGATATAGTTATCCGATCTTTACCAAATTTGGCACAGTCATTAACAGATATATTAAACTGACAAATGGTAAATTTGAAAGCAATCGCATCAAAAGTAACGAAGTTATTGACAAAAGTCACTGTTTTTGACCGATCGTTCCTATGGGAGCTATATGATATAGTCACCCGATCTTAATCAAATTTGGCACATTAGTTTATAGTTACAATAAACTTACTTATATTAAATTTCACGACAATAGCTTAAAAAGTAACGGAGTTATTGAGAAAAGTCACTGTTCGTGACTTTGCCGTTTGTATGGGAGCTATATGATATAGTCACCCGATCTTGATCAAATTTGGCACAATTATTAATAAGAACACAAAACTGACAAATACCAACTTTACAATTGCTTATAAAATAACGAAGTTATTGAGAAAAGTCACTATTCGTGACTTTGCCGTTTGTATGGGAGCTATATGATATAGTGGTCCGGTCCGACTGAATCCGAGATATACAAACCCTGCAGTATATACAATATACAAGCCTACGTGCAAAATTTCAGCTCTGTAGCTCTTACGGTCTAGGAGGAGTTCGCATCGATCCAGACGGACGGACAGACGGACGGACGGACGGACATGGTTATTTGAACTCGTCTCGTCGTGCTGATCAAGAATATATATACTTTATATGGTCGGAGATGCTTCCTTCTATGCGTTGCACACTTGTGACCAAAATTAATATACCCTTTTTGCAAGGGTATAAAAAAAAATAAAAATATAAGTGCTTACATGTAAGTATTCAATAGTGATGGAAACAAAATATAAATTAATTATCTGCATTTGACAGAGGCTGAGTCGAGAGAGTGCAAAGGCGACTCTAAGACAAGCCAAAAGAAAAAAAAGCAAACAGTTGAGCAAGGCAGTACTAACGCCCGTGCAAGCTAAAAAATATCTGGAAAATACCAGAAGTTGTACACAGCATGGCTGTCCAAGCGAAATCATCTGAAAAGAATCAGAGGCTGAGCACGAAATAAAGTGTAAGCTAAAACAAATCAGCAAGATGGCTGAAATTAAACCATTTCTGTGCGCCAACATAGAAAAATCGTTGTGGCGCAACGAGTGGGAGAAATGGCTTCGGTTATTCAATATCTATGTGGACACAGAAGAAATTTCATCGGTAATTAAAAAGCAGAACAAATTTCTGCATCTCGGCGGACTACAGCTACAAGAGGTGGTGTACAGTCTTCCAGGCGCGTTAGTGCCATACGATGCGATAAAGGAAAATGATGTATTTACTCCACTGGTGGATAAATTAAAAAAATATTTTTCACCGCAACGTAACGCCGTATTCGAAAGGCACATGTTTCGCAGCATGGTGTCCCGACAAGGTGAGTTGATCATTGATGCCTGAGCTAAGAGTGCGTTAAAAAAGAAGCTATTAGAAGCGGAGCTCAAGCTGGAAGAGATGATAAATACGTGCAAAGTTGAAGAGCAAGTGAATCAGCAGTCAGAGGCAATGGTGATTCCGTCGGATGCCGATATTGTGAAGAAAATTGCTGTCCAAACAAAAAGAAATGACAGGACGAATGATCTGTGTGGCCGGTGTGGAGCAGCAGACCATGATGAACGCAGTATGGCTGCCCGGCAAGAAACTCAAAATGTAATAAACGCAACGCAAGCGACCACGAACCTCACAGTTCCAGGTGCGCGCCATCGATGAGGAGGAGACTGTCACAGCGACAACAGTTGGTCAAACTGTTTTAAAATAACTGGTGGACCAGAAGGAGAAGAAACCGTATCATGTCTAGTTGGAGGATCCCAGCTGCAAATGATAATTGACTCCGGATCACGGTACAACCTGCTAAGCCGTGGCAATTGGCTGCAAATGAATAGTGTACATGCGACAGTGTTCAATGTTCTTACCAACTCATCTACCCAGTTTCGAACCTATGCTTCGGATGACGTGCTGAGGGTGACTAACGTTTTTGAAGCTCCGATAAGAATTCAGGAAAGACCAGAGATGATTGCTACATTTTATGTAATTGAAAATGGTAGACAATCGTTACTAGGACGGGACACAGCCGTACAACTCAACGTCCTAAAATTTGGTTTAAGCGTAATTAGAGTGGATTCGTGCGCACATTTTCCGAAATGGAAAGCTCCACCTGTGAGATTGGCCATAGACCACAATGTGAGACCAGTGCAGCAGCCAATGCGGAGATTTCCAATGCGTTAGAAGATCGAATAGCAGAAAGGATAAGCCAGGCTGTGCAGCAAGACATTATAGAGCCAGTCCATGGACCGAGTTCATGGATTTCACCAGTTGTAATTGCGTTCACGACCAAACTACGGGAGGCGAGATGTTTTTCCAGACTGGATTTGTCGATGAGTCAAGTCGGCAGATTACCACATTTATTACACACAAGGGACTATTTCGATATAAAAGACTGTTTCTTGAAGTTAACTCGGCTCCAGAAATTTTCCAGAGGAATTGTCAGCAGTCTGCCCCAATGCTCTGAACTATATTGACGATGTCATCGTCTTCGGCAAAATTGAAGAGGAACACGACAAGGCGCTAACTGCGGTTCTGAAACTCTTTGATACCCACAACGTTGTTTTGAATAAGCAAAAATGTGTGTACAAAACAACAAAACTCAAGTTTTTTGGCCATATTTTATCGGACCATGGTATCAAAGCGGATCCGGAGAAAGTTAAAGTGATCACAGACTTCCGTGCTCCGAAAACTAAGGAGGAGACAAGGAGTTTTCTGGACCTCGTAGCATACGTGGGGAAATTTATACCCGATCTCGCCAATACGACGGAGCCACTGAGAAGATTAATAAAGGCGAATACAAAATTTGCTTGGACCAACAAAGAACAGCAAGCCTTCGATACGTCAAAGAAACAAGTCGTCGAGGTGGCAAAGCTGTCATACTTCAATAAAAATCTCCGTACATGTCTTATAGCCGATGCAAGTCCAGTGGCACTGGGAGCTGTTCTGGTACAGATTGATGATCACAACGACCATCATATCGTATCGTTCGCCAGTAAAAGCCTAACTGATATTGAGAAGAGATATTCGCAAACGGAGAAACAAAGCTTGGCACTGGTATGTGCAGTGGAGAAGTTTTACTACTACCTAGCAGGACTTGGAATTCGATCTGATAACGGATCATAAGCCATTGGAATCCATCTTCAAACTAACTTCGAAACCACCAGCACGTATCGAACGTTGGTTATTACGACTACAGTCCTACCGATTCCGAGTCATCTATAAAGCAGGAAAGGAAAACATCGCAGATTCCGTGTCGCGTCTTTGTCAACTTACAGAAGTGGTAGCTTTCGACTGGCAGGATGAGCAAAATATCTTCCAAATTGTAGCCAAAGGACTACCAAAGTCTCTAACCATATCGGAAATCATGGAAAAAAGTATGCAGGACGAAGAAATAATTGATGCAATGACCTATCTTAGCACCAACTCATGGGAGGCGAACTCATCCAGTCCATATTATGGGAGTTATCGACAGTTGGAAATGTACTCTTACGCGAACGAAAATAGTTATACCAACAATACTACGATCGCAAGTGCTCGAACTGGCTCACGAGGGCCATCCGGGTGAATCGGCTATGAAACGAAGATTACGTTCAAAGGTGTGGTGGCCAAGGATCGACCGGGAAGCAGAAGGATTTGTTAAGGCCTGTAGAGACTGCATCTCCGTTTCGCTAGCAAGTAAACCAGCGCCTATAGATCGGCATGCGTTTCCAGCAGGCCCTTGGCAATGTGTCGCATCTGACTTAATAGGACCTTTATCGAGCAACGACTATGTACTGGTGTTGATCGACTATTTTTCCACATACATGGAATTGAAGTTTATAAAAACCATTTCGTCGAAGGTGCTGATCGAGCAAATGGATGGGATATTTTCTCGTTTGGGAATACCACGAACGCTGAGAATCGATATTGGTCAACAATTCGTAAGTCTCGAACTTCAAGATTTTTGTCGGACCAACGGCGAAGTTGAAAATATGAACAAGTCTTTGGTGAAACGCCTTAAAATTGCGTGGTCGAATGGGAAAGATTATAAACGAGAGATCCAAAACTTTGTCATGATGTACAACGTAACACCACATGGAAGCACAGGAGCAGCTCCATCGAAATTGATGTTTAACTGGATCATTAGAGACAAGATACCGGATGTTCGAGACGTTGTGGGTGATGTCGGTGAATCCTCGGAAACAGACTTGGATTGCTGGAACAAACAGAAGGGAAAAGAGAAAGCAGACAAGGGAAGAGGCGCCAAAGCATCGGATATCCAACCCGGAGACAAAATTGTGCTGAAGAAAGTCTTGTGCCCACATAAGCTGACACCCACGTTTAATACAACCGAGTACGTGGTAGTGAGCTTTCGCGTACGAGCTTTGGCTTCGTTTCTTCATTCCTTTTGACTTTGATTTTTGGCGGCAAGCGCAGCAGAAAACATAGCAAACAGCACTTGAATAAAGTAATAATTAATTTGTTAAAATCGAAAGAACTGGACATATCTAATTGCTGGAATTCGGGGTTGATACAGTATCCATGGACCGGACTCGTACTTTAGACTCGTAACTTATATGTTCTATGCCTTTTTTATTCGCGTCATTTAACTAATTTACTTCTAGCCCCGACCACTATTTATTCGTCTGGCAAGCTTTTTCACCCGAATTCAATGTATAACAGACGATGTTTCTAATACTAAAATAGATAACAAAGATAATGCAAACATATTTTTTCTGAAAGATAACTTTATTCGCTTAATTTTAAAACAATAAATGTTTTATGTACTTTAACAACAACAACAATAATTTCTTGGAATGCTTTGCGTACCTGTTTAAATATGAACGATAACTTAACTTATTTTTAAAAGATGATCAAAACAGAGGCAAATAGTGTAACACACTTAATATGTCAGAATGTCAGGAATGTGTTACTGCTTCAAATTATTCAAAGTGTAGCAACGATAGCACGTGGTAGACCGATTTGCACAGAAATTAGAAGCTTAGCAACAACAATAATTTCTTGGAATGCTTAGCGTACCTGTTTAAATATGAACGATAACTTAACTTATTTTTAAAAGATGATCAAAACAGAGGCAAATAGTGTAACACACTTAATATGTCAGAATGTCAGGAATGTGTTACTGCTTCAAATTATTCAAAGTGTAGCAACGATAGCAAGTGGTAGACCGATTTGCACAGAAATTAGAAGCTTAGCTGTATATTATTATAAATCTGGGAAATCTTTCCAAATCAAATAGCCAAAGAATTGAATCTGGCTAAGGATCTGTTTACGAAATAAACAGGTGTAAAAAATCTCAATATTGAAAATAATGTTACATAGAGAGGCCGAACATCGGCAGTAAAAGCTCGTAATAATACAGCCCTGGCCATAATTGTGAAAGCTAGTCGTCACCAAAATTTAAGCAAATTAGAATGTTAAAAAGAATTGGAAAATGCATGCCATTGCAAAATATTGGATAAAATTGTATAAAGTATGTATAAGTATTATCAGTGTTACATACTCAATAACTTTAATTACTAGACTAGGGAAAAGCCATTGCTTACGCTTCGCCTAAAAATCAAGCGCTTACAATTATCTCGTGAAAGATTGTCTTGCACTGAAAGGAAATAGAACTCAATTATCTTTAGCGGTGAAGCTAAATTTGATGTGAGTTTTGGTGATGCACGAAGGAGAGTAGTGTGAAACAAAACCGAAGCTTACCATAAAGACTGCCTTAAAAGATTAGTTATGTTTCTAGCAAGCATAACGGTCTAGGGTTTAATGTCTACCAAAGGGGTAGGCCAATTGCACTTCCTTGGCTTATGCTCAAAAATACATTAACATCTGAAAAGAAAATTTGCTGTCATCAATACCAAAACTGGCTGACTGTGGTGAATACACGTTTCAGCAGGAGTATCATCCAGCTGCAGTATTAAGAAATTGGGGTCTTAGATTGGCTATCAAATAGTCGGGACCTAACCCCAATCGACTACATATGGGAAATAAAGAAAAAAAACCTAAAAAATAAAAAAATTGCAGTAGGTGTATGACTCCATTTCCACAGAATAATGCCTTATCTCTCCTCATATTTCTGTCACTTCTCTTCGCGCTATACTTTTTAATCATCTACAACGAAACCGCTGAGAATATTCTGGACTTGGATTGGTTGCAACTCATCCCTGACCATGAATTCGGGCATGACCTGCGAATTAGGGCATAGCTGGCACCTTGTGCAAATAAAACACCTCCACCGGGTCGGGGATGTTTAGTTGTGTATAAAGGTACTATAAGGCTAAGCATCTTTAATTAATTGTTATCTGTCTATTAGGTTAAGCTTTTTCGTCGACTTTTTTAGTTGACGTAAAATAAATAAAACCAGAGGGCCGGGGTTAACTTCGACCACGTCGAAGTTTGTCTACCCTTGCAACTGTTATGGTAATTCTATCCTTACCCATAGCTATCAAAGTGTAAAAACGTTTTATCCAAAAAGTCTAATGTCTGCGAAAGAACGGCCTTCAATCTTAGCATAGGATATAACAAACTTTTTGATGAAAGTCACTGTTTTCCACCGATCGTTTCTATGGGAGCTATATGATACAGTCACCCGATCTTTATCATATTTGGCACAATTATTAATAAGAACACAAAACTTACAAATACCAACTTTTATGACAAAAGCTATAAAATTAATGAAGTTATTGAGAAAGTCACTGTTCGTGACTTTGCCGTTTGTATGGCAGCTATATGATATAGTCACCCGATCTTGATTAAATTTGGCACAATTATTAATAAGAACACAAAACTGACCAATACCAACTTTTATGACAATTGCTGATAAAATAACGAAGTTATTGAGAAAAGTCACTGTTCGTGACTTTGCCGTTTGTATGGGAGCTATATGATATAGTCACCTGATCTTGATCTATTTTGGCACAAACACAAAACTGACCAATACCAACTTTTATGACAATTCTTGATCAGCATGAGAAACTGAGTCGATATAGTCATGGCCGTCTGTCCGTCGGTGCGTACGCGTTTTACTCAGCCATCTTAAGAGCTATCGGGTTGAATTTTTTTTTGGGGACTTTTTATTATGTAGTGACCAGAATGGGTTTTGGTTTATAATTCTCGCTCAACCTAGTGAACATCTGAAAGGCTCCAAGGTGTTAGTGGACACAGTCTGTTTTAAAAGAACTTCCGTTCAGAAGTAAAGGAACTAAGGTTGAGGATAAGTCTTTGTCATGAGTGGTGTCCTCCGGAAATGTTATACGATATACTCCTTAGTTGTTGAGATGACAAAAATGGTAAAACCAACAGTGTGATCAGGATCGAGGGTGCGCATTCTTGCTATGCTCGGGTCTAGCTCGTCGGATTGGTCGGGGTTCTTTCTCCCCTTTTCACACTCACTATCATTAATAAATTTAATGCGCGTTTTGAAAACTAAACTAACTACCAAAAGTTAATGGTGGTGTTACTATTATTACTATTGCTAAGGTGCCAATTCACCGTGACCTAAAGAAAGAAGGCAAACCTGAATCAAAATAAAGGATGTGAGAGAACTTAGGTGTGATTAGTCCCTCTTCTTTACCCACCCGACCATGACAACTGTTTTATTTCAAAGGTTGTCCCAAAACAAATGTAGTTTTATTACTTTTATGACATCTTATGACAGTTTAGCAAGGGTACTTGACAGACCATATTAAGGTAACTCAAATCATTATTCCTGTTTCAAACATAATTTTGGGTTTCTTTACTTATTTCCTAACAAACTTAACAAAATTTCATATTGTTGACTTCATTACTTTCAAATCCAAAAATTACTTAAATTACTAATATTTTAAATATAAGAGAAACGGTTGTGTTAGATCAAACCATATGGGGATATTTCATATGTAATATATATGTATATATAGCAAAAAAATAGGTTTTTTTTTTATGATAAAGGATTAACACATTACTCACGACTTTGGCTTACTTCACAGTTTTTCGTTGTAATCGTTGGGCCCAAGATGACGTTGAATTTGCTGTGGTGTGGTTTTTAAAGAAGTTTCAGATTAATTATATAAATGACAATAAAATATACTCCATAGGTTACCTTACGCATATCGCTTCATTAGATCAAACAATTAAAGTAGGATTCTTAACTAGAGATTACTTAAATACTATAAAAAAAAGGTTTAAAGCTCGCAATGAGCGAAAACGAACTAAATTTAAATTGTTTGGTACAAGGCCGTTGCTGAAGGAACGTTGAGTTATGATTGATTCCAATCGAATGACAAAGCGAATTTTATAGATTAGGAGAGAGGCTGACTCAATTTTACACTCTCTTTAAACACATTGGGGTTTATTTTTCAGACGGTTTTCATATTTTCGTTTGGCCTACGAGCGACATGTGCGAGGTAGCGTATTTACGTGACCATATGACAACGACTAATTTTCAGCGATCTAGGCAGCTCCCTCTCAAGACGATGCATGTTGATTTTATGTTATTGCCTAATTCATGGCCTTCCTTCAGCGTCTTACGTCACTGTATGTGAACCATGGGGCGTTCGTCGCCTCAAATTTTAGAAACTCCAGCTACGAAATTCCGAGGCCTAGGCTTTCTCTTAGCTCTGGTAGGGATATTCGGTACCTTGTTACGGCTGGGACTGTGAAAACATGAATTTCGTTTACCGGGTCAGGGAATCATAACCTCACTCTAATATAAAAATATCACCTTTTAACTCTTTCACTTTTAATAAACTAACCGAACGGTTAGGTTTGGCACTGTACAACTGGTCTTCCAATTTTAGGCAGATATTGGCTAGATAGCCTGGTAATTAATTTTTTTGTCCACCACCACGTGGTATTACGACTTGAAATTTCTCTAAGTAAAATCACTATATAATTTGTGCGACTTATCGCTTCGGCAGAACAGAATAGAATAAATTTTGAGCTTAAAACACGCGTCTTTGGCAAAAGAATCTGCGAAGAGAGCTTTCTAACGGCAATTAAGTTGACCATGATCGTATCAGTGCGACCATTCTGTTATTTGCTCTTCATGAAAGCGCGGTTGATTTAAAAAAAAATAAATTTCCTTCATTTTGACGGGTAAATATTTGAAAGGAAAAATCCGGTCACTACACCACAGATAATGAAGCGCGATTTTTATCACAGCAGCATGATCTGAACAAGACAGGATTTCTTCACTTTTTCTTGACCTGAATATCCTTTAAGTGAAAAACTCCTAGGATCTTACCGTGGTTGTCTACTGATTCGTAATAAAAGGGACTACGTTTCTTCTTTACTGTTGCCGGTACAAAAACAGATGCTAATTTTGCCGAAAACTTTTTAGCGGCATTACTCTGGGTGAAATCCCTGGCATAAACTTGATCACCAACGTTGAGTTGTATATTTCTACTACGTAAATTATATCTTTGTGCGTTTTTTCCGTGGGTCTGATCAATATTTTCTTGTGCTTTTTGTCTAGATAGTTGTAGAATATCAGGGTAAGTTAACTTTGTGTCATCTTTTAACAAATCTAATGTTCTTAACAGCGTATAGTCATTCCCGTTAAGGATCATGTTCTGACCGAACGTAAGAAAATATGGTGAAAAACCGGTGCTTCGATGTATGTTAGCTCGGAGCGCGCCACTTATAGCGTTGAGATGAACATCCCAATTGGTATGATCTTCTCCGACATATGCACGGATCGCGGAAAGAATAGATCGATTAAGTCTTTCACTGGCATTAGCTTGCGGTGAGTATATAGCCGTAAACCGATGCGATACACCAAAACTTGTTAAGAAGGCTTCGAAATAACTTGATTTAAATTGGGATCCATTGTCGGTAAGAATGACTTCGGGCACACCAAAAGTGTAAAATATTGTTCTTTCCAAAAATTCACAAATTCTTGGCGCAGTGAATTTCTTTATGGGATTCAAAAAATGAAACTTCGTGTTATGGTCGACGATTACGATGAGTCCGATGTTTCCATTCTTGGTTCTAGGATATGGGCCGAGGAGATCTAAATAAAGTTTTTGAAACGGACGTTCCGAAACTAAAGGCTTTCCCATAGGGGGTCTTAGAACAATATTTGGACTCTTCGTTGAACGACAAATATCACAATTGGAAACGTAAGCTCTTATTTGGCTCACCATATGTGGCCAAAATAAATATCGTTTTAGTTTTTCTACCATTTTCGCCATTCCACAATGAGCTGAACTTGGTAAATCATGGGCCTGTCGCAAGACGTCTGGTACTAAGGCAGATGGAATCCACAATTTCCAAGATATATCTTCTCGAGACTCTACGACGTTATTAAATACGGTTCTTTTGTAAACGAATCCTTCTATAACTTTCAAATCAGGGAATTTAGATTGGTTATTTTGAATATGTTTTATCAGTTCTAGATATTCCGCGGATTTGAAACATTCCGATTGTATATCTACAATAGAAGTACTCATTTCAAATTCCGATATCTCTAACTCGTTTTGTCTAGATAACGCGTCAGCGACTACATTTTCGGAACCTCGCCTGTGTATTACTTGGAATGAAAATGATTGCAACTTCATTGACCATCTTGCGAGTCTCCCTGATAGGTCTTTCTGGCGCATTAACCATTGGAGTGAAGCGTGATCTGTGATAACTACAAAATCTTGTCCTTCGATATAAGGTTACCCTTGATTACCGCTAAGCATTCTAGTTCAGTTACTGAATAATTTCGCTGAGCTTTTGATAATTTTTCGGACATGTAAGAGATTGGTAACTCGATTCCTTCTCGTTCTTGGGCTAAAACGCATCCGATTCCAACAGTGCTTGCGTCACATAGCAAAATAAATTGTTTTGAAAAGTCTGGAGTGATCAGTATTGGTGCGGTGGTTAAACGCGTTTTCAAGTCTTCGAAAGCTAAAGAAGCCGAATCGTTCCACTTTAAGGGACCTTTAGATTTCAATAACTCTGTAAGGGGGAAAGAAATGGTGGCATAATTTTCGACGAATCGGCGATACCAGCCGGACAATCCTAAAAATCGTCTTAACTGTTTTACGGTTGTCGGAGTTGGAAATTCTTTAATGGCTTTTATCTTGTCCGGGTCGGTCATTAATTTTCCTTCACGAATAATAAAACCAAGATATTTTATCTCACGCATACAAAATTTTGATTTCCTTATGTTGATGGTAAGATTAGCTTTTCGCAAACATAATGCTATTTCTTGCAGTAAAAGTAAGTGAGAATCAAAAGTATCCGACATGATCAAGAGATCGTCAAGGTATACAAAAACTTGATTACGTAACTGAGGTGGTATTACTTTGTCCATTAACCGACAAAGAGTTTGGGCTGCGTTACAAAGACCAAAAGGCATCATTTTATATTGGTACAACGGTCGATTTGGAATAGAAAATGCAGTATATTGACGCGATTTCTCATCAAGAGAAATTTGCCAGTATGCATGTTTCATATCTAAACCAGTGATGTATTGTGCTGCGGGAAGACGACTTAAAATACCGTCGATGTGCGGTAACGGGTAAGCGTCTTTCCTTGTCACTCGATTAACCTCACGTGAATCCAAACACAAACTATTTTTACTTCCTTTCTGAACCAGGACGCAGTTGCTGCTCCAGGGACTGTTCGATTCTTCAATAACATCTAGGGCTAACATCATATCTACTTCAGGAAACATAAGGTGTTCTTTAGCAGGTGATACGGGCCAAGTTCGTTGTTTTATCGGGACTGCTGAACCGACATCGATCGTATGCTCTATTAGCTTAGTGCGGCCAAGTCCTTCTAATTCAAATGATGGAAAGTTTCCTATTATTACATTCAGTCGTTTATGTTGCTCTTGTGATAAATTATGATACTTTGGTAGCTCTTCTGAGTAATCTGATCCTACATCCAATTCTGTAACTTCTAGTGGTGAAGTGATAAGGTCCAGTAGACCAAACTTCCTAAAGAAATCAATTCCAAGATAAACGTCTTGTTTAAGTTCAGGAATTATGAATAACTCTACTGTCTTAATGATTTGTCTGTACTTAATTTTAGTTTCAAGTCTACCTACTATTTTACTTGGTGTTCCATTCGCCGTCTGGATTCTGTCTGAACACTTTTTATAATTACCGGTGTCTAACAATTCTTTGGCAGCCATTCCGCCTACACAGCTAATGTTTGCTCCTGAGTCTAGCAAAGCTTTGTATTTTCTGTTTTCTATTGTGATTTCCGTATATACTCGATCGTCAGATTTAGTAAAGATGGTTGAAACGATCTTTTGGTGGTTAGCGCGAATCGCTTTCCAAAAATTTCTTATCCGTATAGTTGAACGTCTGGGTTTTCTAATACAATTTACATATTCTATTCCTGCAAATATCCTTTCGCGTACCTTATTGTAGTTTTGCAAACGAATATGATAAGGTTCTCTTTTAGTTAAAATGGACTTTTTCTGTGTTTCTTGAGCTTCATTTTCCATTTGAGAACTATATTCGACGGGTTTTACGGGTGTGCTTTGTGATGTTTGGGAAACACACCCGAAATCCGGTTTCCCGTTGGATTACATTTTGGGCATCGCGGCTTGAATACCTCTTTAGCGCCGCACCCGTAACAAAAGATTCTACGCTGTTCTAAGCAGTCATCGAAACGGTGACCGTGTTGGTCACAATTCCAACTTTTTGGACTAGACGGGTTTGCTGTTATAGCAAGAACTTCCTCACATGATTCTTTATCAATTGTTTGGTCTGACTTTTCATAGGTTTCAGTCAATTCGTTAACGTATGAGCGGAGCGTGCGTGGTTTAAATGTTTTAATTTCGTTATAAAACTGTTCGTGCTTGCGTATCTCTACTCGTAACTGTGACCTGTTTGGGATTTTCAGATGGAGTAACTCATGATGAAGACTGGATTTAGAATTTCTAATTAAGAGTGCTACCAATTGTTCTTCTGACATGCCTTGTTGAAGTCTATCGCTTAAGTCTTCAATAGCATACTGGTAGTCGTCAAAAACTTCGTTTTCACCTTGACGTCGTTTTCTAATCTTTTCCCAAATATCTAAGTCTGTCTCTACATCTTCAAATCTTTTGCGAAATTCGACACAAAATATTTCCCAGGTAAGGTTGCTATGGTTACTATGAAATTTCCAGTACCAATCGCTGGCTTTACCCGCGAATAATAAATATAAATGATCACATAACAGTTGATAGTCGTTATTTAAATTTTGTCGTGTCAGTGATCGTACTCGATAGATGAAATCTTCCATTCTCATACCCTGTTTTGTACCATCGAACTTAATTCGCCACGTCTGGATAATGCTAGACGCTTTTCCAGGTGAAATACAACTAAGTGATCTAAGTTGATCTCTGCTTGTTCCTGAATTGTCTAGGTCTACTCTTGATCTTTGGAAGGTTTGTGGTTCTTCTCTATTGGGGCTTGGTCTGGTTGCTTGTTGTTGGCTAAGTTGAAGTGAAGCTAGATGTTTTTGTATAGTCGACTCAATATTCTGACTTAATCTATTGGTCAAATCCTGCACTATCCTTACTTGCTGACTGTCTAAAGCCGAATTGATGTAATTCGTTATTTCGACCTGCGAATTTGCATTGAAAGCGTTCTGTGAATGTGGGCAATCAAGTCTACTTTCTACTTGCTTTTGTTGTGATCTAGTATTAACTCCGGGTTTGCTGCCGTGTTTGACTCTGCCTTTGCCTCTGTAGTGTTTTGTAGCTGATCTTTGGACATTTTCGTTAGAAGTATTAACACTTGCTGACCCCATCGCTAGTGAATGTAATTCTGCTGCTAAATTGTTGTTGGAAAATGTTAGCTGTATGGGAATACAACTAGTCGCACATGTCGGACAGGCTGCAGTTGTCTTAAGATGCTCAAGAAGGCATTCCTTGTGAAATCTGTGTTTACATGGAGCGTTTGCTATCAAATCCGTCGTGTTCATTACCTCATTACATATACCGCAGAATGGATCTTCTATTGCCGGCTGGGCTATATTTTCATTACTGCGAAACATGTTGAATGTCTATGTTCAAATAAATTTTACTTAACTTCTTTTTTTTTTTTTCTAAAGTCTGTCTTTCCTCTTGCTCAACTTTTTCCTAGATGCCGAAACTTTATCTTGATCTTAATGTTTGTTTTCTTCTTTTGGTCGTACTGTATCTAATATGCCTATTGCTGATTTGAGAGTGGATAAGCTTGAATGACTAGACTATGTCCGAAACTCTCCAGAACATAGTAATTCCAAAATAAATCCTCCATGCCTATCAAAACCAAATTTATACTACCATAGCATTTCCTGAAATATGTATCTAATGCTAGGCTATCACGAAACTCACTTGGTCGACCAATCCTCAATTCGGGATTGCAATCGCATTTCCAAAGATCGTACTCGTGCGCGATACCAAAATACTTCCTAGAATATGCACAATAACTTGTAATCAAATGGAACTTTAATTGTTCCTAAAAAAATTGTAAATGTGGATGGATTATTCGAGCTTGGTGGGACGACCCATCATTTGTTTATGGATTTATTGGTCGTGTCCCACGATTGGGCGCCAATTATTAATATATGTAGTGACCAGAATGGGTTTTGGTTTATAATTCTCGCTCAACCTAGTGAACATCTGAAAGGCTCCAAGGTGTTAGTGGACACAGTCTGTTTTAAAAGAACTTCCGTTCAGAAGTAAAGGAACTAAGGTTGAGGATAAGTCTTTGTCATGAGTGGTGTCCTCCGGAAATGTTATACGATATACTCCTTAGTTGTTAAGATGACAAAAATGGTAAAACCAACAGTGTGATCAGGATCGAGGGTGCGCATTCTTGCTATGCTCGGGTCTAGCTCGTCGGATTGGTCGGGGTTCTTTCTCCCCTTTTCACACTCACTATCATTAATAAATTTAATGCGCGTTTTGAAAACTAAACTAACTACCAAAAGTTAAAGGTGGTGTTACTATTATTACTATTGCTAAGGTGCCAATTCACCGTGACCTAAAGAAAGAAGGCAAACCTGAATCAAAATAAAGGATGTGAGAGAACTTAGGTGTGATTAGTCCCTCTTCTTTACCCACCCGACCATGACAACTGTTTTATTTCAAAGGTTGTCCCAAAACAAATGTAGTTTTATTACTTTTATGACATCTTATGACAGTTTAGCAAGGGTACTTGACAGACCATATTAAGGTAACTCAAATCATTATTCCTGTTTCAAACATAATTTTGGGTTTCTTTACTTATTTCCTAACAAACTTAACAAAATTTCATATTGTTGACTTCATTACTTTCAAATCCAAAAATTACTTAAATTACTAATATTTTAAATATAAGAGAAACGGTTGTGTTAGATCAAACCATATGGGGATATTTCATATGTAATATATATGTATATATAGCAAAAAAATAGGTTTTTTTTTATGATAAAGGATTAACACATTACTCACGACTTTGGCTTACTTCACAGTTTTTCGTTGTAATCGTTGGGCCCAAGATGACGTTGAATTTGCTGTGGTGTGGTTTTTAAAGAAGTTTCAGATTAATTATATAAATGACAATAAAATATACTCCATAGGTTACCTTACGCATATCGCTTCATTAGATCAAACAATTAAAGTAGGATTCTTAACTAGAGATTACTTAAATACTATAAAAAAAAGGTTTAAAGCTCGCAATGAGCGAAAACGAACTAAATTTAAATTGTTTGGTACAAGGCCGTTGCTGAAGGAACGTTGAGTTATGATTGATTCCAATCGAATGACAAAGCGAATTTTATAGATTAGGAGAGAGGCTGACTCAATTTTACACTCTCTTTAAACACATTGGGGTTTATTTTTCAGACGGTTTTCATATTTTCGTTTGGCCTACGAGCGACATGTGCGAGGTAGCGTATTTACGTGACCATATGACAACGACTAATTTTCAGCGATCTAGGCAGCTCCCTCTCAAGACGATGCATGTTGATTTTATGTTATTGCCTAATTCATGGCCTTCCTTCAGCGTCTTACGTCACTGTATGTGAACCATGGGGCGTTCGTCGCCTCAAATTTTAGAAACTCCAGCTACGAAATTCCGAGGCCTAGGCTTTCTCTTAGCTCTGGTAGGGATATTCGGTACCTTGTTACGGCTGGGACTGTGAAAACATGAATTTCGTTTACCGGGTCAGGGAATCATAACCTCACTCTAATATAAAAATATCACCTTTTAACTCTTTCACTTTTAATAAACTAACCGAACGGTTAGGTTTGGCACTGTACAACTGGTCTTCCAATTTTAGGCAGATATTGGCTAGATAGCCTGGTAATTAATTTTTTTGTCCACCACCACGTGGTATTACGACTTGAAATTTCTCTAAGTAAAATCACTATATAATTTGTGCGACTTATCGCTTCGGCAGAACAGAATAGAATAAATTTTGAGCTTAAAACACGCGTCTTTGGCAAAAGAATCTGCGAAGAGAGCTTTCTAACGGCAATTAAGTTGACCATGATCGTATCAGTGCGACCATTCTGTTATTTGCTCTTCATGAAAGCGCGGTTGATTTAAAAAAAAAAATTTCCTTCATTTTGACGGGTAAATATTTGAAAGGAAAAATCCGGTCACTACACCACAGATAATGAAGCGCGATTTTTATCACAGCAGCATGATCTGAACAAGACAGGATTTCTTCACTTTTTCTTGACCTGAATATCCTTTAAGTGAAAAACTCCTAGGATCTTACCGTGGTTGTCTACTGATTCGTAATAAAAGGGACTACGTTTCTTCTTTACTGTTGCCGGTACAAAAACAGATGCTAATTTTGCCGAAAACTTTTTAGCGGCATTACTCTGGGTGAAATCCCTGGCATAAACTTGATCACCAACGTTGAGTTGTATATTTCTACTACGTAAATTATATCTTTGTGCGTTTTTTCCGTGGGTCTGATCAATATTTTCTTGTGCTTTTTGTCTAGATAGTTGTAGAATATCAGGGTAAGTTAACTTTGTGTCATCTTTTAACAAATCTAATGTTCTTAACAGCGTATAGTCATTCCCGTTAAGGATCATGTTCTGACCGAACGTAAGAAAATATGGTGAAAAACCGGTGCTTCGATGTATGTTAGCTCGGAGCGCGCCACTTATAGCGTTGAGATGAACATCCCAATTGGTATGATCTTCTCCGACATATGCACGGATCGCGGAAAGAATAGATCGATTAAGTCTTTCACTGGCATTAGCTTGCGGTGAGTATATAGCCGTAAACCGATGCGATACACCAAAACTTGTTAAGAAGGCTTCGAAATAACTTGATTTAAATTGGGATCCATTGTCGGTAAGAATGACTTCGGGCACACCAAAAGTGTAAAATATTGTTCTTTCCAAAAATTCACAAATTCTTGGCGCAGTGAATTTCTTTATGGGATTCAAAAATGAAACTTCGTGTTATGGTCGACGATTACGATGAGTCCGATGTTTCCATTCTTGGTTCTAGGATATGGGCCGAGGAGATCTAAATAAAGTTTTTGAAACGGACGTTCCGAAACTAAAGGCTTTCCCATAGGGGGTCTTAGAACAATATTTGGACTCTTCGTTGAACGACAAATATCACAATTGGAAACGTAAGCTCTTATTTGGCTCACCATATGTGGCCAAAATAAATATCGTTTTAGTTTTTCTACCATTTTCGCCATTCCACAATGAGCTGAACTTGGTAAATCATGGGCCTGTCGCAAGACGTCTGGTACTAAGGCAGATGGAATCCACAATTTCCAAGATATATCTTCTCGAGACTCTACGACGTTATTAAATACGGTTCTTTTGTAAACGAATCCTTCTATAACTTTCAAATCAGGGAATTTAGATTGGTTATTTTGAATATGTTTTATCAGTTCTAGATATTCCGCGGATTTGAAACATTCCGATTGTATATCTACAATAGAAGTACTCATTTCAAATTCCGATATCTCTAACTCGTTTTGTCTAGATAACGCGTCAGCGACTACATTTTCGGAACCTCGCCTGTGTATTACTTGGAATGAAAATGATTGCAACTTCATTGACCATCTTGCGAGTCTCCCTGATAGGTCTTTCTGGCGCATTAACCATTGGAGTGAAGCGTGATCTGTGATAACTACAAAATCTTGTCCTTCGATATAAGGTTACCCTTGATTACCGCTAAGCATTCTAGTTCAGTTACTGAATAATTTCGCTGAGCTTTTGATAATTTTTCGGACATGTAAGAGATTGGTAACTCGATTCCTTCTCGTTCTTGGGCTAAAACGCATCCGATTCCAACAGTGCTTGCGTCACATAGCAAAATAAATTGTTTTGAAAAGTCTGGAGTGATCAGTATTGGTGCGGTGGTTAAACGCGTTTTCAAGTCTTCGAAAGCTAAAGAAGCCGAATCGTTCCACTTTAAGGGACCTTTAGATTTCAATAACTCTGTAAGGGGGAAAGAAATGGTGGCATAATTTTCGACGAATCGGCGATACCAGCCGGACAATCCTAAAAATCGTCTTAACTGTTTTACGGTTGTCGGAGTTGGAAATTCTTTAATGGCTTTTATCTTGTCCGGGTCGGTCATTAATTTTCCTTCACGAATAATAAAACCAAGATATTTTATCTCACGCATACAAAATTTTGATTTCCTTATGTTGATGGTAAGATTAGCTTTTCGCAAACATAATGCTATTTCTTGCAGTAAAAGTAAGTGAGAATCAAAAGTATCCGACATGATCAAGAGATCGTCAAGGTATACAAAAACTTGATTACGTAACTGAGGTGGTATTACTTTGTCCATTAACCGACAAAGAGTTTGGGCTGCGTTACAAAGACCAAAAGGCATCATTTTATATTGGTACAACGGTCGATTTGGAATAGAAAATGCAGTATATTGACGCGATTTCTCATCAAGAGAAATTTGCCAGTATGCATGTTTCATATCTAAACCAGTGATGTATTGTGCTGCGGGAAGACGACTTAAAATACCGTCGATGTGCGGTAACGGGTAAGCGTCTTTCCTTGTCACTCGATTAACCTCACGTGAATCCAAACACAAACTATTTTTACTTCCTTTCTGAACCAGGACGCAGTTGCTGCTCCAGGGACTGTTCGATTCTTCAATAACATCTAGGGCTAACATCATATCTACTTCAGGAAACATAAGGTGTTCTTTAGCAGGTGATACGGGCCAAGTTCGTTGTTTTATCGGGACTGCTGAACCGACATCGATCGTATGCTCTATTAGCTTAGTGCGGCCAAGTCCTTCTAATTCAAATGATGGAAAGTTTCCTATTATTACATTCAGTCGTTTATGTTGCTCTTGTGATAAATTATGATACTTTGGTAGCTCTTCTGAGTAATCTGATCCTACATCCAATTCTGTAACTTCTAGTGGTGAAGTGATAAGGTCCAGTAGACCAAACTTCCTAAAGAAATCAATTCCAAGATAAACGTCTTGTTTAAGTTCAGGAATTATGAATAACTCTACTGTCTTAATGATTTGTCTGTACTTAATTTTAGTTTCAAGTCTACCTACTATTTTACTTGGTGTTCCATTCGCCGTCTGGATTCTGTCTGAACACTTTTTATAATTACCGGTGTCTAACAATTCTTTGGCAGCCATTCCGCCTACACAGCTAATGTTTGCTCCTGAGTCTAGCAAAGCTTTGTATTTTCTGTTTTCTATTGTGATTTCCGTATATACTCGATCGTCAGATTTAGTAAAGATGGTTGAAACGATCTTTTGGTGGTTAGCGCGAATCGCTTTCCAAAAATTTCTTATCCGTATAGTTGAACGTCTGGGTTTTCTAATACAATTTACATATTCTATTCCTGCAAATATCCTTTCGCGTACCTTATTGTAGTTTTGCAAACGAATATGATAAGGTTCTCTTTTAGTTAAAATGGACTTTTTCTGTGTTTCTTGAGCTTCATTTTCCATTTGAGAACTATATTCGACGGGTTTTACGGGTGTGCTTTGTGATGTTTGGGAAACACACCCGAAATCCGGTTTCCCGTTGGATTACATTTTGGGCATCGCGGCTTGAATACCTCTTTAGCGCCGCACCCGTAACAAAAGATTCTACGCTGTTCTAAGCAGTCATCGAAACGGTGACCGTGTTGGTCACAATTCCAACTTTTTGGACTAGACGGGTTTGCTGTTATAGCAAGAACTTCCTCACATGATTCTTTATCAATTGTTTGGTCTGACTTTTCATAGGTTTCAGTCAATTCGTTAACGTATGAGCGGAGCGTGCGTGGTTTAAATGTTTTAATTTCGTTATAAAACTGTTCGTGCTTGCGTATCTCTACTCGTAACTGTGACCTGTTTGGGATTTTCAGATGGAGTAACTCATGATGAAGACTGGATTTAGAATTTCTAATTAAGAGTGCTACCAATTGTTCTTCTGACATGCCTTGTTGAAGTCTATCGCTTAAGTCTTCAATAGCATACTGGTAGTCGTCAAAAACTTCGTTTTCACCTTGACGTCGTTTTCTAATCTTTTCCCAAATATCTAAGTCTGTCTCTACATCTTCAAATCTTTTGCGAAATTCGACACAAAATATTTCCCAGGTAAGGTTGCTATGGTTACTATGAAATTTCCAGTACCAATCGCTGGCTTTACCCGCGAATAATAAATATAAATGATCACATAACAGTTGATAGTCGTTATTTAAATTTTGTCGTGTCAGTGATCGTACTCGATAGATGAAATCTTCCATTCTCATACCCTGTTTTGTACCATCGAACTTAATTCGCCACGTCTGGATAATGCTAGACGCTTTTCCAGGTGAAATACAACTAAGTGATCTAAGTTGATCTCTGCTTGTTCCTGAATTGTCTAGGTCTACTCTTGATCTTTGGAAGGTTTGTGGTTCTTCTCTATTGGGGCTTGGTCTGGTTGCTTGTTGTTGGCTAAGTTGAAGTGAAGCTAGATGTTTTTGTATAGTCGACTCAATATTCTGACTTAATCTATTGGTCAAATCCTGCACTATCCTTACTTGCTGACTGTCTAAAGCCGAATTGATGTAATTCGTTATTTCGACCTGCGAATTTGCATTGAAAGCGTTCTGTGAATGTGGGCAATCAAGTCTACTTTCTACTTGCTTTTGTTGTGATCTAGTATTAACTCCGGGTTTGCTGCCGTGTTTGACTCTGCCTTTGCCTCTGTAGTGTTTTGTAGCTGATCTTTGGACATTTTCGTTAGAAGTATTAACACTTGCTGACCCCATCGCTAGTGAATGTAATTCTGCTGCTAAATTGTTGTTGGAAAATGTTAGCTGTATGGGAATACAACTAGTCGCACATGTCGGACAGGCTGCAGTTGTCTTAAGATGCTCAAGAAGGCATTCCTTGTGAAATCTGTGTTTACATGGAGCGTTTGCTATCAAATCCGTCGTGTTCATTACCTCATTACATATACCGCAGAATGGATCTTCTATTGCCGGCTGGGCTATATTTTCATTACTGCGAAACATGTTGAATGTCTATGTTCAAATAAATTTTACTTAACTTCTTTTTTTTTTTTTTCTAAAGTCTGTCTTTCCTCTTGCTCAACTTTTTCCTAGATGCCGAAACTTTATCTTGATCTTAATGTTTGTTTTCTTCTTTTGGTCGTACTGTATCTAATATGCCTATTGCTGATTTGAGAGTGGATAAGCTTGAATGACTAGACTATGTCCGAAACTCTCCAGAACATAGTAATTCCAAAATAAATCCTCCATGCCTATCAAAACCAAATTTATACTACCATAGCATTTCCTGAAATATGTATCTAATGCTAGGCTATCACGAAACTCACTTGGTCGACCAATCCTCAATTCGGGATTGCAATCGCATTTCCAAAGATCGTACTCGTGCGCGATACCAAAATACTTCCTAGAATATGCACAATAACTTGTAATCAAATGGAACTTTAATTGTTCCTAAAAAAATTGTAAATGTGGATGGATTATTCGAGCTTGGTGGGACGACCCATCATTTGTTTATGGATTTATTGGTCGTGTCCCACGATTGGGCGCCAATTATTAATATATGTAGTGACCAGAATGGGTTTTGGTTTATAATTCTCGCTCAACCTAGTGAACATCTGAAAGGCTCCAAGGTGTTAGTGGACACAGTCTGTTTTAAAAGAACTTCCGTTCAGAAGTAAAGGAACTAAGGTTGAGGATAAGTCTTTGTCATGAGTGGTGTCCTCCGGAAATGTTATACGATATACTCCTTAGTTGTTAAGATGACAAAAATGGTAAAACCAACAGTGTGATCAGGATCGAGGGTGCGCATTCTTGCTATGCTCGGGTCTAGCTCGTCGGATTGGTCGGGGTTCTTTCTCCCCTTTTCACACTCACTATCATTAATAAATTTAATGCGCGTTTTGAAAACTAAACTAACTACCAAAAGTTAAAGGTGGTGTTACTATTATTACTATTGCTAAGGTGCCAATTCACCGTGACCTAAAGAAAGAAGGCAAACCTGAATCAAAATAAAGGATGTGAGAGAACTTAGGTGTGATTAGTCCCTCTTCTTTACCCACCCGACCATGACAACTGTTTTATTTCAAAGGTTGTCCCAAAACAAATGTAGTTTTATTACTTTTATGACATCTTATGACAGTTTAGCAAGGGTACTTGACAGACCATATTAAGGTAACTCAAATCATTATTCCTGTTTCAAACATAATTTTGGGTTTCTTTACTTATTTCCTAACAAACTTAACAAAATTTCATATTGTTGACTTCATTACTTTCAAATCCAAAAATTACTTAAATTACTAATATTTTAAATATAAGAGAAACGGTTGTGTTAGATCAAACCATATGGGGATATTTCATATGTAATATATATGTATATATAGCAAAAAAATAGGTTTTTTTTATGATAAAGGATTAACACATTACTCACGACTTTGGCTTACTTCACAGTTTTTCGTTGTAATCGTTGGGCCCAAGATGACGTTGAATTTGCTGTGGTGTGGTTTTTAAAGAAGTTTCAGATTAATTATATAAATGACAATAAAATATACTCCATAGGTTACCTTACGCATATCGCTTCATTAGATCAAACAATTAAAGTAGGATTCTTAACTAGAGATTACTTAAATACTATAAAAAAAAGGTTTAAAGCTCGCAATGAGCGAAAACGAACTAAATTTAAATTGTTTGGTACAAGGCCGTTGCTGAAGGAACGTTGAGTTATGATTGATTCCAATCGAATGACAAAGCGAATTTTATAGATTAGGAGAGAGGCTGACTCAATTTTACACTCTCTTTAAACACATTGGGGTTTATTTTTCAGACGGTTTTCATATTTTCGTTTGGCCTACGAGCGACATGTGCGAGGTAGCGTATTTACGTGACCATATGACAACGACTAATTTTCAGCGATCTAGGCAGCTCCCTCTCAAGACGATGCATGTTGATTTTATGTTTTTGCCTAATTCATGGCCTTCCTTCAGCGTCTTACGTCACTGTATGTGAACCATGGGGCGTTCGTCGCCTCAAATTTTAGAAACTCCAGCTACGAAATTCCGAGGCCTAGGCTTTCTCTTAGCTCTGGTAGGGATATTCGGTACCTTGTTACGGCTGGGACTGTGAAAACATGAATTTCGTTTACCGGGTCAGGGAATCATAACCTCACTCTAATATAAAAATATCACCTTTTAACTCTTTCACTTTTAATAAACTAACCGAACGGTTAGGTTTGGCACTGTACAACTGGTCTTCCAATTTTAGGCAGATATTGGCTAGATAGCCTGGTAATTAATTTTTTTGTCCACCACCACGTGGTATTACGACTTGAAATTTCTCTAAGTAAAATCACTATATAATTTGTGCGACTTATCGCTTCGGCAGAACAGAATAGAATAAATTTTGAGCTTAAAACACGCGTCTTTGGCAAAAGAATTTGCGAAGAGAGCTTTCTAACGGGTCTTTTCCCATATGTTGCGACGTGGCATCTTTTCATTGGGCGATGTCAGCGTGGGTATCATAACTGTACTCAAAGCTGAAACTCAACCCTGCAATTAAGTTGACCATGATCGTATCAGTGCGACCATTCTGTTATTTGCTCTTCATGAAAGCGCGGTTGATTTAAAAAAAAATAAATTTCCTTCATTTTGACGGGTAAATATTTGAAAGGAAAAATCCGGTCACTACAATTACCCGGGTGAGATAAAATATGAAAATTGTCAGGATCGGACTACTATATCATATAGCTCTGGAACAAACATTTTTGCAAAAATTGGAGTATCTACAAACGTCAAAGTCAAGTGAACAGTGACTTTTCTGAATAACTTTGTTATTTTCTGAGCAATTGTCGTGAAATTGCTGAGTTTATTACACCTATTAGCGACTGTGCCAAATTTGATCAAGATCGTGTGACTATATCATATAGCTCCCATAGAAACGATCGGTCGAAAATAGTGACTTTTGTCAAAAACTTGTTAATGACTGTGCCGAATTTGGTAAAGATCGGGTAACTATATCATATAGCTCCCATATTTCCTATGCCAATAAGCTTCTGCTCTCTGACGTGACGGTCGTGTTTTCTTTCAATTTTTAATTGTGCATAGTTTGTTTTCGCTTTCGCTGGTGTCGTTTGCTTGACACCCTTGTGTTTTATTTGCATAATTCGCTAAATTAAACAGTTTTTTTTTTATTTTCGTGATTAGTGTTTGGTCCACTTAAATTTTTTTTATTATTGTTCTCTCTCGTCATTGCTTCTGCAGTTGCTCCCCTCATCGCCCCCATCATACCATCAGTGCTAGTGGTTTTGTTGTTCTCTCTGCTTTGTGCTTGTGCTCAGCTTCTCTCCCGCGTAATTACTTTTGTAAAGCCGCCTCTCAAAGCTCGTCTTATAACTGTTCTTGAACTCTCTCTTGTGCTGGGCACTCTATCTGTCTCTTTGTTTTATTTGTAATTATTTATTGTTTATCGATAATTATCTTTGTGCTGTGTATTTAAATTTTTCTATCTATTTTTTTTTGCCCTGTGTTTCTTTTGGCTTTTTAATGGCATGTTGTCTACCTACTTGCAAGCATTCTGATCGTTTTGACGATCAGTATAGAGCAATTACTTGTTGGCTCTGCGATAATCTTATTAACTTAAAATATGCTGACCTTAACGGCCGCGACTACGACAAATTTTCTGGTTTGTCTGTGTAAGCCTGAGCTTGGATTAATGCGCTGGACTTGCCTATCTTGTGCCACCCAACAGCTTGATTTTAGCCGAATGTACAGGGATCTTCGTTTAAAGTTTCTTTCTTTAAATAAAATGGCCAAACAGCTGTCTAACGAGTGTGACTCTAGCGTACATTTACTGTCGCAATTCAAGTTTGGTTCACCTTCTAAGGAATTGCCCAAGAAATGTACTCTTGAGTTGCCTCATAAGCAGTCGCCAGCAATCTCTATTACATCTTATCCCATTTTACTTTCGCCTACAACATCTTCTTGTCCCTCTTTATGCTCTTCTTTTCAGATTGAAGTACTCATTACAAGCCCTGGTGTACCTCAATCTATCCCTCACGGGAACTCTAATCAATTACAGGATCATGCTGTCTCTCAATCACTTGCGGATTTCAATGCTCCTCCGCCTCCACTAACTGTAGTGCCTCATCGCAAACAATTATTTATCTCTAGGCTTGCTCCAGATACTTCTGAGTCGTCTGTGGCAGCTTACATTGGTAAGTTTAAGTTTTCTAGGCCTCGCAAAATCTCCTCTTTTCAAATTACAGTACCAAATGAGTATTTCTCAGGTTGGTTGACCCTAACTTTTGGCCAAAAGGCCTAGTTGTACATGAGTTTGCGCCCAATAAGCGCTCCCGTCTTTTGCCTGTCCACCTTCCTAATTTATCTTCTGCTTCAAAAAACTAATAACGTCTAGTCTTTGCATTCATTATCAAAATGTAAGAGGACTTCTTACCAAGCTTTCGAAACTATTCTGTGATAGCCAAACCTTTTCGGCTGACATATTAGCTTTCTCTGAAACTTGGCTCAACTCCTCTGTTTTGGATAATGAAATTCTTTCTAATAACTTTATTTCTTATAGGCTTGATCGTGTTGGTCGTCGTAGCGGTGGAGTACTCATTGCTGTCAACTCGAACGTGTGTTCAAGTGTTGTGCCGATTGATCTCCCCTTCGCTGTTGAGTTTATTTGCGTCGAAGTTACATGTTCTAACTTTAGCTTATATATCTCTTGTTCATGTATTCCTCCGGCTTCTGATATCATGTTCTACATGCATTTTTAGTCGTCTTATAGATCGTGATTTTCTTATAGTTTTAGGCAATTTTATCTTGCCTAATGTTTCTTGGCTTGTTGATGATAATCTATCTTTCTTAATTCCTTCATCTCAACATGTTTTTCTTGATAGCCTACTTGAATGTCCGCTATATCAGTTGAATTCTTTTGTTAACTCTTCTAAAAGAATCCTCGATCTCGTTTTTGTCTCGGATCCCTGAATATCCTTATCACCATACCATTGAAGTTATTTTTTTTTACAATTCCGTTACTAATTCATTTAATAACATCTCAAATTCTCGTCGTAGATGTTTTCGTAAAACAAATTTCAATCTTTTTAACAACCTTATTTTCTCTTTTAATTGGTTATTTCTATTTGAGTGCTGTAATATAGATTGTGCAGTGAATTTTTTCTACTCTGCTCTTAATTCTCTAATTAATAAATGCGTTCCTTATGTGAATGTCTCTACCGTCTCCAGTGCGCCAGTCTGGTTCACACGTAGGCTCTCTAATCTCCGTAACATTAAATCGAGATATTTTAAAAGATTTAAAAAAACTGGTTCGCGACTTGACTATGCAAATTATTGTGTAGCCAAATCTCAGTTTTGTCTTTTAAATACTCAATGCTACAATAATTATATCGTTCGCTGTAAGGTTAATTTTATAAGAACCCCAAAAGATTTTACAACTTTGTTAATTCCAAAAGGCTCTCTAATTTACTACCTTCCTCCTTCATACTTAATGACCAGACTGCTAATAATGATTCAGATATTGAAGATCTGTTTGCTAAATTCTTTCAGTCTATTCTACTACTGTTTCAGATCCCACACCCTATCCCTTCTCAATCTCACATTTAAATTGTATATTTTTTCCTAGTATAACTGAAGACTGTATTATCTCTAGCTTGTCATCTATGACGTCTTCCTTCGTACCCGGTCCTAATAATATACCTAGTTGCATCCTTAAAATGTGTTCGATTTCCCTATCTAAGCCTTTATCTCGGTTATTCTTTATATCGATTGGATATTTCTAACTACCGTGGCATTGCCAATCTTTCCGCAATACCTAAGCTGTTTGAAAAAATTATTACGTCTTCCCTTCAACACCTATACAGATCCACTATTTCTCCTTGTCAGCATGGCTTCATGAAAGGTCGTTTGTCGCTTACTAACCTTTTAGAATTGACTACCCTTGTACACCATCGCTCCCGTAAAAAGTGTCAAACTGATGTTATTTATACTGACTTTAGTAAGGCCTTCGATACGGTTGATCATTCTATGCTTCTTATGAAACTTAACATCATGGGTATTTCCCCAAAACTATTAGCTTGGTTAAAGTCGTATCTAATTGGCAGAACCCAAAAAGTGTCTTTTCGTTTCTCGATATCTAAGACTGTTCGAGTTACGTCAGGTGTCCCCCAAGGCAGTCATCTGGGCCCACTGTTATTTACTTTGTTTATAAATGATTTGCCTTTGGCCTTGGCTCATTCACGCGTGCTCATGTTTGCTGATGACGTCAAGATTTGTTATTCCTATAATGATCCTTCTTTCCAACAGTACTTGCAATCAGATCTCGATACGTTCTGTGATTGGTGTCACGTTAATAAATTACACCTTAATGCCTCTAAGTGCTATTTTATGACTTTCATTCGCTTGTAGCCGTTCCTAGCTCGTTACTCTATTAAGTCTGTTCTGTTGGATTGTGGATCATCATTCAAAGACTTAGGCGTTATTTTTGACCCAAAACTTTCAAATATCTTTAATTGTCAATAGAGCATGTAGTCTTTTTGGCTTCATTAAATAAATCTCTATGTAACAAAAGTTGTATACACTTCGTTAGTTCGCCTTACTCTAGAATATTGCTCGCCAGTATGGAACCTTTAATATGATGTTCACCAGCGTAGTATTGAATCGGTACAGAAGCAATTCCTTAAGTTCGCGTTACGCGGTCTTAATTGGGACGCGTGTTTTCGCCTACCTTCTTATTCTGGCAGACTTCTTCTTATTAATCCTCCTTCACTTTACAACCTTAGGGACGTATTTGGCATTCTCTTTCTCCATAAACTAGTCAACGGCGAAGTCATTGCTACTAAATTACTAGATGCGCTATATATGTATATATGTGTTCCCTCACGTCGGACCAGAAACTTTTTTCCTATTCACCTTAGTAGATGTCTGACTAACTACTCTCTCCACGAACCTTTTCATGTTCTTTGCCAATCTTTTAACAACCATTCTCACCTTATCTCTCCTCATATTTCTGTCACTTTCCTTCGCGCTATACTTTTTAATCATCTACAGCGAAACCACTAAAAATATTCTGGACTGGATATTGGATTAGCTGCAACTCATCCCTGACCACATTGGCTGTGAATCGGGGCATAGCTGGCACCTTGTGCAAATAAAACACCTCCACCGGGTCGGGGATGTTTAGTTGTGCATAAAGCTAAGCTACCTTCGTGTATTAATTCTAATCTGTATTTTAGCTTAAGCTTTTTCGTCGACTGCTGATTTAGTTGACGTAAATAAATAAATAAAATAAATAAATATTGAAGGCCGTTCTTTCGCAAACATTACCCTTTTCAGACTTGCAAGGGAATATAAACTTTGACGCGGTCGAAGTTAGCCCCGGCCCACTGGTTTTCTGTAATATATGACAAAACCTAACAAATATAATTTATATTTCTTGTTGTTCTTCTTCCCCGTCTCCTTTTACAAGCATGCCGCGATTGACACGCATACACATACAGTTTATGTAGCGTTGCTTCTGTGCGTTTATGCGTGTGCTCTGATGAATCAAACAGTAACGTATTTGGCTGCTGGCAGGTCTGCCGGCAGCGTTTGAGCAGAGCCGATTCATATTGCCTCTAACTTGTGTTCTATTTATCCAAAATGATCACAATTTCGGGATCATATTAGTATATTTCATAGGATTACTCCAATTTCTTCACCTATGTTGTTTCTAGAACTATATAATAAGTAAGAAAATACTTTTTTTTTCCAGGGCTATAAGTAGCTCAAATATCAAGTTTCATCCCAATAGCTTGTAAGATGGCTGTATAAAACCCATCGACGGACAGACGGACATGGCTATATTGACTCAGCTTCTCATGCTGATCAAGAATATATATTCTTTATGTGGTCGCAAACGTCTCATTCTCTGCGTTACAAACATCTTACCAATTTCATCATACCCTCTGCAAGGGTATTAAAAAACGACGGTGGAGTCCCAAGATAGAAGCAATATGAAATAAGAATTTCAAAGTAATTAAGACCAGGGATTGATGCAAACTAGCTGAAAGTAAAATGTACTACAACAGTAGTATAAACATAATGTTAACAGCCGATATTTCTGTTTACTCCAATGAAAAAAAACTTATGCATGTATATTTTTATATTATAAGTATATGTAGTGTGTCATTTGGTGGTTGACCAAAATTGAAACTTAAGTTAGCTGTTTTGTGCTAGAATTTCATTTTATTTCCTTTTCTTTTTTCAAGTACAATAATGAATTAGGTTGTTCCGTTCCGTAGACGCCGCGTCGGCTGAAAAAACAAAAACGTTTTCAACATCCATATGTAGCTTCTAATAGTCAAACGTAAGACATTTCATTTCGTGAAAGATCCAAAAACAATTTTTAATTTAATAATAACACAGGCCGATATTTTCGTGGTCATGAAAAAGTGTTCGAAATTCAATAGGTCTTTTATAATAATTTGGGGGTGCTGATTACGGCCCTGTTCTTAGTTTTTGCCCAACACGTCAGGATTTCTAGAAAAAATGCTTTGTAATTATTCAAAATGACCTCATTTGCAATATTTTCTAGCATAATATAAACAAATTATTATACCTAAAACATTATTATTTTAACCTATTAATATATTAGGTATGATTTAAACGCAACAAAATCAAAGGCGTTTCTTTGTTATCGTGGATATGGTTCCAAAATGAGTAAAATTCGAATCAAAAAGTCTGCTATATGGAATTGAAGAATTAGCATCTAAAAAATTGTTTATTAGTGATGTTGGCTAGTAACAGCTATTTTGATTGAACAAGAAATTCTTAAATTTGTTAACAATTTTTAATTTATATAGTATAATTTTGGGTGCCTATTTTCCAACCCTAGATCCGCTAATTGTCAAAATCTAAATGTGATAGACAAAAACTAAGTATGCAGTCAGAATCAGCGTACCCGAATTTAGAATCACCTCTTAGGTAACCCCACCAAAAATCATGTCGGGCTGTGTAATATACATACATATGTATAACGGAGTAACAAATTGATGCAAACAAACGATATCTTCATTTAAGAACTCATCTCTAAGATACTTTCCATATCCAGATAACGAACTGCCATTGGTCGATATATAATTCAAAGATAATTTTTAATGGTAGATAAGCAAATGTCATTGGTTCATGCTTGTATCTCGAGTGCTGCTGGAAATTACTTTTGGGGTGGCTATTTTTAAGATGCGATTATTTTTCCATTTAGCTTGAAAACAGATTCAGTTTCTAGTTAGTTGTGTGTGGAACAGTGAAGCACTTTTTTGGACTTATGAACAATATTCAACTGAGTTCTCCAAAGAAGATATAAAAATTTATTTGATTTACATAATAAAAAGATAGTTTGAAATGTCAAAATATATCGATCATGTTTGCCAAGAGTCGAGTGCCATTTGTTACGGAGAAGTCTGTGCAAGCAATTTAATGATGAATGTAAAATGTAATTATGTGAAATAAAAACGTGAGACATGGTTATTCATGCACATTGTATGTACATACATATGTATGTATGTACTTTGTATGTATGGCTGAATAATATCGTTACCGGAATTAGCTGTAATCAAAAAATAACGGAATTTAGCGTAAACAGCAAAAGCACAGAATTAAAAAAATAAGATAGATACCGATAGTTAAAAAATTTTTTTTGTTTAATTTTAATTTTTCAATTTCTTTTCAATATACATAAGTGACATAAAATATTTTGAAAACAACACACCTTAAATTCTTTTAATGAACGTCACAAAAAAGTTATTTAATTTATATTTATTTCATATTGATCTACTTGAATATCCAAGTAATGCACAGCCAGAATCATATATATTTATCATTAACTACAATATAAATTTTACAAAATTCATATTTTGTTGGATTTTTTTGCTTTTGTAGGTAGTTTAATGTATACTTGAGCTAATGATAAAAGGAAAGTATTAAAAATATACATATACCTACGATGCTTAAAAATGAATCCGCATATATTGCCATACAAAAGTATGGAAATGTATGAAGAATGTATGGTATGGTTTTAAAAACGGTGTATGAGGGAGAGTAAAAGGCATTTCCTTTCCGGCCCCGTAATTTCAATAAAAAAGATTTTCTCGAAAACTACACGAGCAAAATATACCAAATTTGGTATGCAGACTAAGTGCGGATGCACGTTGCAGTTTTCAATTATTTTATTCATTGACGAAGTTTTTTCTAATAAAGTATCGAATTGATAATTGTAAAGAATCAATGTTAAAATGAAATAAGTAAGTCGTCTCGCCGACATAGGTATACCATACACCAGTAAAGCAAATATTTCAAGCATACGAGCACCCTAGCGCCCCCATCCGCCAACGGACAACTCCGACCATATGCATAACTTGGCTATTTTTAGTCCGATTTTGATGACGGGAGATAATCGAGTTTTTCAAATTTCGGGAGCGGAAAGGGGCGTGGTAAAATCTTTTTACATACAAAATGTGCGCATTTACTAAGAAATTATGCATACCAAATATGGTGTCTCCAGCTGCAATAGTTTTCGAGATAAACGTTTTTATACCATACACCCATAGGGTGAAGTGGTATATTAAAGTCGCCAAAATGTATGTAACTGGGAGAAGGAAGCTTTTCCGACCCCAAAAAGTATATATATTCTTGATCAGGATCAACAGCCGAGTCGATCTAGCCATGTCCGTCTGTCCGTCTGTCCGTCCGTATGAACGCCTAGATCTCGGAGACTATAAAAGATAGAGCCACCAAATTTGGTATGTAGGCTCATGTAGTAGTGTAGAGTGATCGAGTTTATTTCAAATTTTTGCCACGCCCCTTTCCGCCCCCGCAATTCAAAAAAAACGTTTGTCTCGAAAACTATTGCAGCTAGAGACACCATATTTGGTATGTATATTTGCTTAGTAAATACGCTCATTTTGTATGTATAAAGATTTTGCCACGCCCCTTTACGCCCCCGTCGGAAAGGGGCAAGATCAGTTTACATACAAAATGTACGCACTTACTAAGCAAATATACATACCAATAATGGTTTTCGAGATAAAAGTTTTTTTTGAATTGCGGTGGCGGAAAAGGGCGTGGCAAAAATTTGAAATAAACTTGATCACTCTACATACCACATGAGCGTATATACCAAATTTGGTGGCTCTATCTCTTATAGTCTCCGAGATCTACACGTTCATACGGACGGACGGACGGACAGACGGACATGGCTAGATCGACTCGGCTGTTGATACTGATCAAGAATATATATACTTTATGGGGTCGGAAAAGCTTCCTTCTCCCTGTTACATACATTTTGGCGACTTTAATATACCATTTCACCCTATGGGTGTATGGTATAAAAACGTTTATCTCGAAAACTATTGCAGCTAGAGACACCATATTTGGTATGCATAATAATTGATAGCTAATTGTTTATTATATTATTCTCAGGCTTTGTTTGTTGATTCTATATCAGTGTGACTCAAACCGGGTGCAGTGAAAATGAGGTGAAGTCCACAAACGATTGTTTGTTTTAGTTTGGCATCTATTTGAACCAAGAATTTTGATAATTTGTATATTATTGTATAATAAGCAACATGTCATAAACGATGAGTCTTTTTTACAACTTCACCATCACTTAACAGCTGATTACAGCTCCTTTTTACTCTTTTTCAGTAATTAAAGCTTTCTTTTCTACTCCGCTGTACCAGCAACTTCTTTTTATTCTTCTACCTCTATCGCCTTTGTATGTGGACATGCACGCAGCGAGTAGCACGCATACACATACAGTTAGCGTTGTAGCGTTGTGTCTGTATGTGTGATTGAATTATAATACCCTTGCAGAGGATATTTCACTGTTCCACTTGGCTTTTATTTGGATCAGTGTGTTGAACCTCCACATATTCAGCAAATTCATCGTTTGCTATTTCAATTTCAGCAAGGTTACACAAACTGTTATTTAAAAAAAATCTATGATTACTTTGCAGTCTGTAAATACTGTTTCTTTCTCTATGGGAGAAAATTGTAATATTTTATTTGTGGGTGGAAAAAGAAATAGGGCTATTTTGTGGTATTTTGAAAGGTTTGGTTTAATTGTCGATAAAATTTGAATGTTCAATGCGAACTTAAGATTTTGAATGATATCAACATCATTGGAATCGGACAGACAGACTTTCTTTAAATTATTTATGTTTGGAATTACTAAATGAACTGTTGGCCGTTTGCTTGCTTCCAGTTTTTTTGAAACTATTTCAAATGAAGTAAGTAAGTCGTCTCGCCGACTTAGGTATACCATACACCAGTAAAACAAATATTTCAAACTTGTAATAACAAATGCATTTGCCTATTTTAAAAAAATTCTGTTCACATGCTTTTTACAAGCATATCTTAGTATCTCACTCACTCATGCATATGAGCACCTTAGCGCCACCACCCGCCAACGGCCAACTCCTGCCTTATGGATGCCTTATTTGCATGACTTGGCTATTTTTTGTCCGATTTTGATATTTTTTGGTATTTTGCTGGGTATTAGTATCAAATTCAAGTGTGCCAAATTTGATTCCACAAGGTAAAAAATTACGGGAGATAATCGAGTTCTTCAAATTTCGGGGGCGGAAAGGGGCGTGGCAAAATCTTTATACATACAAAATGAGCGTATTTACTAAGCAAATATACATACCAAATATGGTGTCTCTAGCTGCAATAGTTTTTGAGACAAACGTTTTTTTTGAATTGCGGGGGCGGAAAGGGGCGTGGCAAAAATTTGAAATAAACTCGATCACTCTACACTACTATGTAGTAGCCTACATACAAAATTTGGTGGCTCTATCTTTTATAGTCTCCGAGATCTAGGCGTTCATACGGACGGACACACGGACATGGCTAGATCGACTCGGCTGTTGATCCTGATCAAGAATATATATACTTTATGGGGTCGGAAAAGCTTCCTTCTGCCTGTTACATACATTTTGGCGACTTTAATATACCATTTTACCTTATGGGTGTATGGTATAAAAATTCTAATATTTTGACAACCGAACCTAAGTAGCTTATATTTATGCCTTCAATTTTATTTGTCTGGTTTTTATCATTAAGTATTGTTGCCAGTTCAATCCAATTATTTTCAACTGACTTAAGGAGGTACACCGTATTCCAACGAGTTGGGCAAAAACTTTTTAAAGAAAATCCCAAGGATGAGTTCATTCCAGATTTTTTTTACGAACTTCACCAGCTTGGTGCACGCACTGACAATAGAGCCCAGCTCGGGCACGGTATTAATGCCTTTTTCAACAGCGTTGTTCAGCAGATAATTGTCGTAATTGATTTTCTCAAAATCGTGAAAAGCTTTTATCATATTTGATCCACGATACGTTACGATAACTGGATTGTCCAGTTTAAGACCGCAATCAAAGTTTTCCAAGATTTCCTCTATTTTTGCCCGAATATTTGCACCTAGTTACAAAATTTAGTTTAATAAATGTTATACACTTGAAGATTAAGTTAACATACCAGTGCAGAACATTTCTTTCATTGATTTCATGGCCATAAGTCGATCAACAAGTATTCCTTCCTTTAGGTAGTGCACCGTGCAGGACATATATAAAGCTTTGAAATAATTATCTGTCCATAAGTCACTGGTGATGGCGTATCCAAAAGATTTATATTTTACAATTTCATCTTTTATTGGCCCAAAATGCAAATCGTAAATTGCTGCTATATTCCGGGAAACAGTAGTTGGATGTGGTAATAATTTATTCACATCGACATTGGAATCATAAGTTGCACCATTAATGAAAAAATATCAAAGAAGATAACTTCGGCAATGCCGAAGTTTATATACCCTTGCAGTCCTTGGAAATAATTTTTTTACATTTTGAAATTTGTTTCCTTGCAACTCAATTCATCAACACACAAAAAAAACATTCAAATTATTTCTCTTTTTCCTACAAATTTTTCTCCATCATTCCGTAAGCAACGCACAACACGCATACACATACAGTTCGTGTAGCGCTGCGGCTGTGTGTGTGTATGCATGTGCTCTGTTTGATTTGCTGATGACGTAGTAGGCAGCAAGCAGCGCTGCCGGCAGCGCTTGAACCGATTTGTATTGACTGTAACTTGTGTTCTATTTATCCGATCAAACTCAAATTTTGGGATCTGAGATTTTATATATAAAAATTCTATTATATTGGTAAATTTCATGGGGATACTCCTATTTTTGCAAAAATGTTTGTTCTAGAGCTAAATGATATAGTAGTCCGATCCTGACAATTTTCATACTTTATCTCACACGGGTAATAAAAAAAAAAAATTTCAACCCGATAGCTCTTAACATGGCTGAGTAAAACGCGTACGCACAGACGGACGGACAGACGGACGTAGCTATATCGGCTCAGCTTCTCATGCTGATCAAGAATATATATACTTTATGGGGTCGGAAACGTCTCCTTCTGTGCGTTACAAACATCTGACCAAATTTATAATACCCTCTGCAAGGGGTTAATTCGGTGCAAAATCGGTCATTTTTTAAGAATTTTTATTGGCGATACGGATAGTCTCAGTTCAATTTTTGTTCGCCCGTGTGATAATACAACATTTAAACAATATGTGTGAAAATTCTCATTCAAAAATATTGAAAATTGAGTGAGATATAGGCAATATTCGGCGGGACCTCGAAAAAGAAGTGGTTTGCGGTGTACATCGTAACTCGTCACAGAATCATCGGAAATGAAAAAATCAAATTGCATTAGTTAAAGGACAAAATTCGCCAGGTAACGCTGTCGAGTTTTTATTTTTTAATTTTCTTTTCGATTTTTAAAGGCACTTGAAAGTCAAAAACCCTGTGTAAAATTTCAAAACGATTTGTCCAGTAGATTTTGCAGGATCGTGTACACCGACTTTAAAAATGGCAACTTTTCAGGAGAGCGTTTAAAAGTTTTGGACACCCAAAAATCTAATATAAACGCGGTCTGCCGACCTGACTTCAACTGCCCATAACTGCAGAAGTTTCACTCGGATCGATCTAAAATTTTAACACACTATTCTTGAGATGTCGTGCATTCAGAAAAAAAAAAATGAAAAAAAATTGAAAAAAAAATTTTAATACTATACACCCCCCTTAAAGATGCAAAATTCTTAAGGCCGGAATTAGCAATAATTTTTAATGGACGGCAATTCTTTATAATCCACTCAGTGGGGGAGTTTTTTATACCATACACCCATAGGGTGAAATGGTATATTAAAGTCGCCAAAATGTATGTAACAGGCAGAAGGAAGCTTTTCCGACCCCATAAAGTATATATATTCTTGATCAGGATCAACAGCCGAGTCGATCTAGCCATGTCCGTCTGTCCGTCCGTATGAACACCTAGATCTCGGAGACTATAAGAGATAGAGCCACCAAATTTGGTGTGTAGGTTCGTGTAGTATGTAGAGTGATCAAGTATATTTCAAATTTTTGCCACGCCCCTTTCCGCCCCCGCAATTCAAAAAAAAACGTTTTTCTCAAAAACTATTGCAGCTAGAGACACCATATTTGGTATGTATATTTGATTAGTAAATGCGCACAATTTGTATGTATAAAAATTTTGCCACGCCCCTTTCCGCCCCCGAAATTTGATACGGACAAAAAATAGCCAAGTATGCGTATAAACGTTTTTCCATAAGGCCGGAGTTGGCCTTTGGCGGGTGGGGGCGCTAAGGTGCTCGTATGCATGAGTGAGCGAGTTACTAAGCTATGCTTGTAAAAAGCATGTGAACATAATTTTTTTAAAATAGGCAAATGCATTTGTTATTACAAAGTTGAAATATTTCTTTTACTGGTGTATTGTATACTTAAGTCGGCGAGACGACTTACTTACTTCATTTAATTTTACTGGCGTTTACTAAATAGCATTTATGTTTAACCAAATTAGATGTGCTACCTGTAAGCTTTAGCACTGAAAAACACATTTACAACTTCAACTAATTCCTGGCCATTTTCATTTTTTATTTTTGAAAAAAACTGCCAAACTTCGCTTTGACCCCTTTTTTCTATTAAGCTGTATATGCCACTATTCAGCTTCGCCTTTATTTCGAGTGTGAAATCGTAAAGGAAACAAGTAATTAATAAAATGTGTTGATTTTTTTGCGACCTTTTTGATGTTTAGAGTTGGATGTTTTGCCGGCTCGAGGTCAATTGTTGGGCGAATAAAAACAGAAATAAAAAACAGTTTGTTCTTATTTTTCGTTCCGATATATTTATATATAGTTATTAATAAAAGCGCATAAAATATAAAACAATAACAAAACAAACGAACACAAAACCAACAAAGTACTCTTTAAATATCAGGTATCCAATTCAAGTGTGCCAAATTTGATTGCACAAGGAAGAAAATTACGTGAGATAATTAAGTCTTTTCAAATTACGGGGGCAGAAAGAGGCGTGGCAAAATCTTTACACATCTGCGCATTTACTAAGCAAACATTCATACCAAATTTGGTGTCTCTAGCTATTAAACTCTTTAAGACAATCGGTTTTGTTTGAATTGCGTGGGAGGAGGGGCCGTGGCAAAATTGTTTATTAACAAATGTCTGAGCGCTTGCTAAAGGATTATTCATATCAAATTTGATTTCTCTAGCTATTCTAGTCTTTAAGAAAATCGAACTTGTTTAAATTTCGGTGGCGGAGGGAGGCGTAGCAAAGATTTAAAAAACACTTTACCACCGTATGTAATACACGAGTTTACCTACCAAATTTCGTAACTCTAGCTTTTATAGTCTCTGAGATCTACGTGTTCATACGGACAGACGGACGGGACAGACAATATATATACTTTATGGGGTCGGAAAAGCTTTCTTCTGCCTGTTACAAACATTTTAGCGACTTAATATATATATATAATATACCGTTTCACTCAGTAGCGGATCTACGGGGGTGAAATAGGGTACATTTTTTTTCATCATTTTAAATGACTTAATGTATGTTGGGCTTTGATAAATTTTTATGAATTTGCTTTCCAAAAATTCATTATTTTTAACTGTACATCTTTTTTCTTGTCTACTTTTCGCCTGGTAGAAAACATTCAGGACTTTATTTTGAATGTCTTGTAAGTCGGATATTGTAATCCTAAACTGGGCATCTTCCACGACATTGTCTTATCCCTTAAAGTATTATACTGTGAAATCATCTTCAAGTTCTAATCTCATTCTGGTTAATTTTGAAATTTGGTTTCTTATTGAGAATAGATATGTTAGTGGTCTATGGTCTGTTTCTGAAATGTGTAATTGCTCACTCTTCTTCTATTGTAGATTTGTTGCTTTCACCTTTAGTGCATGAAGGTGAGACATATTTAACTGGTAGTTGTTTATCTACATATTTATTTTGTTAGGGCAGCTCTACAGCCATTTAGTTGCATCTGTAATTATGTAAAATTGTTTATCTGTCTGGATATTTTAATAGTGCGGGTTTATTTAAAAAATTTCATCGGCATTCATCGAACCTTTGAAAAGGGATGTGCCGTTTATGGTCAGCGAAATTTTTGATAAAACGTAATTATAATAATTCTTATAATTGCAAAACGCAACGAATCTTTGAGCTCTATCTTCGTTTATAGGGACAGGATATTTTTAGATGACGTCATATATCTTATCATTCGGCAAGATGTCTTTATCAGTGCAAGTGTAACCTAGAAAGCTTACTTGGTGCATGAAGAAAGTGCATTTTTGTGGATGTAATTTAATGTTGTGTCTCCTACACAGATCAACAGCGTTTGTCAAATTTTTGACCATGTGGTCATCAGAACAACCGATGACTATTAAGTCATCCAAGAATGCTTGTTAAGGCTTAAGTCCAAAAAAATCTATTGTCATCATTCTCTGAAAAGAATTTGGCGCTATTTTAAAACCAAATATATTTATTGGGAAGATAAAATTGTCAGGCCTAAGTATTATTAATAAAGTCTATACCTATAATGCCATCGATAGCGATTGCAAAGTTTTGTTCAACTAAATGATAATTATGTGGGACTATATACTTTTCTGTAGATAATGCTACGAATGTTAAACCCTTTGAAAAAATCTGAACCTTCGCCAATTCCTGATATTTTTGTTGATAAATTGGTATTAACATTGTCAAAATATCGACATTTTCTTTTAATAACAAAATATCAGCACCAGTATCAATTGACATGGTAAATGTGTTATTTGTTTTTGAATTTTTTAATTTAACAAATATTCCTGAATTAAGATTGATGATGTATACTATTGTACATTAAGGGATGTTAAGGGATCTCTTGGTTTTTCGCGATACCATCGATAGCTCGTACTTTAGTGGAGCATTATTATTATTATTATAATTGTTGCTTCTATTCCAATCGCCACGTCCTCTAGAGTTGCCTCTATTTTGACCTTGTCTTTCATCACGGTTATTCTAATTGTGGTTTAATTATTTTTCCTGTTGTGGTTGTAATTTTTACCAGGATAATAACTTTGGCCTCATCCATTCTTAATCAGCATGAGAAGCTGAGTCAATAAAGCCAAAGACAAATTTTAAAGTAAAAGTTGTAAACGAAAAATAGTTAAAGAAAATTTGAAATTCACTAATAAGTATGATAGTGTTATGACCGGGTTCCACCTTGATGATTAAAAGACGAACACGTCAGTGTCGTTTGATGGTAGTATTAAGATTGATTTTTATTCAGAAATTACTCTTTTGCTTAACCTATGTTTACATATATATTCTTATGCTGCGAGCTATGCGACAACTACAAAAGAGAGGTAGAGTGTCAGTACATACATACATATTGTTGGAGCGCGTGCATCAAAGTGCTTGGTCACACGCTGGCCTGGCTCTAGCTCATGTTACGCTTGTGCATACAGTGCTTATGTGAATAAATGTATTTATGTGCATATACAAATGTACATACATATATGTTCATGCTTAGCTGTATATTTATGTGAATATGTTTATGTGCATACATCAATGTATACATATAAACATATTCAAGTGCACAATTATATTTTATTGTTTATACTTGCAATAAAGTGTTACAAGTTGAGCTCTTTGTACTAAATGATTATTGGTATGAATATACTAAAAAACTCTCTCTTCACTTATAGCCGTCAAAGTGGAAAAAGTTGTATATAACAAGAGTAATGTTTGCGAGTGAAAGGCCCACAATTTTAACGAAGTTATTGATCAAAGTCACTGTTTTCCACCGATAATATAGTCACCCGATCTTTATTTAACTTGGCACAGTCATTAACAGATATATTAAACTAACAAATGCTTATTTTGAAAGAAATCACTTATATTAAATTTCACGGCAATAGTAATTGAGAAAAGTCACTTTTCGTGACTTTGCCGTTTGTATCCGTTGAATCCGTGAATATATCCGTTTGAATATGATATAGTGGTCCGATCCGGTTGAATCCGAGATATACAACCACTGCAGTATATACAAGCCTACGTGCAAAATTGTGGCTCTTACGGTCTAGGATTTCGCGTTGATCCAGACGGACGGACATAGTTATTTGAACTCGGTTTGGCTATCACAGAACAGTTCGAGAGCTTGGTAAGAAGTCCTCTTACATTTTGATAATGAATGCAAAGACTAGACGCTATTAGTTTTTTTAAGCAGAAGATAAATTGGGAAGGTGGACAGGCAACGGACGGGAGCGCTTATTGGGCGCAACTCGAGGGCAACTAGGCCTTGTGGCCAAAAATTAGTCAACCATAGCTGAGAAATACTCACTGTAATTTTGAAAGAGCCGATTTTGCGAGGCCTAGAAAACTTAGACTTTTGAATTAAAACCTTAGCAGGGCATATATTACCAATGTAAGCTGCCACAGACGACTCAGAAGTATCTGGAGCAAGCCTAGAAATAAATAATTGTTTGCGATGAGGCACTACAGTTAGTGGAGGCGGAGGAGCATTGCAATCCGCAAGTGATTGAGAGTCAGAATGATCCTGTAACTGATCAGAGTTCCCGTGAGGGATAGATTGAGGTACACCTGGGCTTGTAATGGGTACTTCAATCTGATAAGAAGAGCATAAAGACGGATAAGAAGATGTTGTAGGCGAAAGTAAAATGGGAGAAGATGTAATAAAGATTGCTGGCGACTGCTTATGAGGCAACTCAAGAGTACATTTCTTGGGCAACTTCTTAGAAGGTGGAACAAACTTGAATTGCCACAATAAATGTACGCTTGAGTCACACTCGTTAGACAGTTGTTTGGCCAGTTTGTTTAAGGAATGTAACTTTAAACGAAGATCCTTGTACATACGGCTTAAATCAAGCTGTTGGGTGGCACAAGATGGGCAAGTCCAGCGCATTAAGCCAAGCTCAGGATTAGACACAGACAAACCAGAAAATTTTTCGTAGTCGCGGCCGTTTAGGCCAGCACATTTTAAGTGAATAAGATTATCACAGAGCCAACAAGATATAGCTCTATACTGATCATCAAAAGGATCAGAATGCTTGCGAGTAGGTAGACAACAAGCCATTGAAAAGCCAAAAGAAACACAAGGCAAAAAAAAAATGAAGTAAGTAAGTCGTCTCGCCGACTTAGCTATACCATACACCAGTAAAACAAATATTTCAAATTTGTAATAACAAATGCATTTGCCTATTTTAAAAAAGTTCTGTTCACATGCTTTTTACAAGCATATCTAAGTATCTCGCTCACTCATGCATATGAGCACCCTAGCGCCACCACCCGCCAACGGGCAACTCCGGCCTTATGGATAAACGTTTATATGCATAACTTGGCTATTTTGATTTTGAAGGTTTTGATTCCACAAGGTAAAAAATTACGGGAGATAATCGAGTTTTTCAAATTTCGGGGGCGGAAAGGGGCGTGGCAAAATCTTTATACATACAAAATGAGCGCATTTACTAAGCAAATATACATACCAAATATGGTGTCTCTAGCTGCAATAGTTTTTGAGATAAACGTTTTTTTTTTAATTGCGGGGGCGAAAAGGGGCGTGGCAAAAATTTGAAATAAACTTGATCACTCTACATACCACACGAACCTACACACCAAATTTGGTGGCTCTATCTCTTATAGTCTCCGAGATCTAGGCGTTCATACGGACGGACGGACGGACGGACGGACGGACGGACGGACGGACGGACAGACGGACATGGCTAGATCGACTCGGCTGTTGATACTGATCAAGAATATATATACTTTATGGGGTCGGAAAAGCTTCCTTCTGCCTGTTACATACATTTTGGCGACTTTAATATACCATTTCACCCTATGGGTGTATGGTATAAAAAATATATATATAAGAATATATAGAAAAATTTTAATATAGTTACACCACTTATAACTCACGAACGGCAGAACAGATTTGGCTGAAAATTGGTTTGGAGGTAGCTTAGAGCCAGGACATGGACATAGGATACTTTTTATCCCGATCGACAGCGTTCCTGTGGGACTTGACATGAAACGTCAGTCACTATAAAGCGTGGTATAATAAAAAAAGGATCAGACTTGGAAAAACAAAACGCCAATGAGAGCTATGTAATTGACGTAAAATGACAGCTATGTAAAAGTCACGGTTTTTGATCGAGATCGTCCGATTCGGCTGAATCCAAGATGTATAAACTGTGCATTATATACAAGCCTACATGCAAGATATTTCAGCTCTGTACCTCTAACGGTCTTGGAGGAGTTCGCGTCGATCCAGACGGACGGACGGATGGACTGTCGGACGGACGGACGAACATGGCTCGTCTCGTCGTGCTGATCAAGAATATATATACTTTATATGGTTGGAGATGCTTCCTTGTATGCGTTGCATACTTCTGACCAAAATTAATATACCCTTTTTGCAAGGGTATAAAAACGTTTATAGGTCATGCTTGTTTTCGAAATCAATGTCACTATTCCAGCGCGCCCTGAACTTTCTTTTTTTCTTTATTGTTTCTTTTCTTTACTTTTTTCAATCACGTTGGGCAAATGTTTTTTGAGTGTTTTATTAAATCTTCCAAGAAGCTTCAATATTTTAAGAAAATTTCCATGATCGAGATCATCGTTATCCGAAGAGAAGCCTGCCTCTGTAGCTCAATCCCTTTTTTCCAATCAGTTAAAGTCAGTCAGTCTCGATAACTTTTTCTAAAACCTTTCTACGTTCAAGAATTTGCTACCGTCTTACTGTCAGCATTTACCTGATGTAAGGTGCGGGATAGCTTTGGCCATTGTGTACCGATTATAAGCAATGAAAGATATATTGTACTTTTGTCGTGTTTTTTTACCCGTGTAAATACGTGACGCCAAACTGTGATCGATCAACACAAACATTTTTTTCGAAATCTTTGCTGATATGATTAAGAAAAATGTGAAAACCATTAATTGTGGAAAAACGACGCAGATCTATTTGTTGATTGATGGTCATTTTGTCGCTAAATGTCACCAGGTTCCATTCACCCTTCTTTTGTTGCCGACTTCGTCTATGATGTCCATGGTGGCGTTGTTAATGATAATCATTGCTTCGTCCACAACGATTAAAGGTTCAAGATGGCCTGGTCGGAAGTTACAATGGGATTGAGTTCCGGCTACTAGTTGTTGTGTACAGCCATTTGTGGGCGATCTTTTGCAGAATGTTGTAGTTACCGCCATTTGGCAACCCTCGACTGAAAATAGCTCCGTACCACAATCAGCAACTATGTTTCTGTTATTCAAATCTAAAATTATATTATCCCGTTCTACCGGGTAAAGGCTGATTTTTTTACAGACAGATTCTGGATGAGGATATTTGATTAAAAAGTACAAGACGTTAAAATTTTGAAAAATCTTAATACTACCTACGTCTAATAAATCTGACACACTAATACTTGTGAGATTTTTGTTGGTCATTTCATTGACATCTAAGTCATCGAGGATAACTGGGTTCAATAAATTCGCTTTCGCTAAGGTTGTGGTGATGGATGTGGTGATGATGCAAGGATGGATTCATAGAAGTGTTCATGGGTGACATTTTCTGTTTTACTTATTTGGTTTATAGAGTTTGTTATTGCATTCAACTTCTCTTGTAATTTGTTGTTGATCTTGACTTGCTTATTTTCTGACTCTATTAATTGCTCATGTTTAAACTTGAATTGTTCCCAGTGGTACAAATCAGGAGTTCCAGCCACTACTTTCAAGGCAGTGCCTAAAATATTTAAGCTTCTATGATGAACCGTCATTGTTTCTATTAGCGTTTCGATTTTTCTGTTGTCCGTCAGTATCATCGTTTTAATATGGTCTTCTTTAAAGAATTCATAAGTTTTTCTGGTCTCGTCGCCGTATGTCCTGTACGAGGTAATGTTCGTTGTAGATCCGAGGTAGCTGTACTCTTTCCAAACTGTAACGTCTCTGTCCAGTATCTGATTTCGTATAGTCCATAATTTTCATGGTCATTGTCGAGTGTGTCCTCAGTATTATTAGTATCAGTATAGAGTCCGTTCTGTAATTTTGGATATTATAAAATGTTCTTATTACTCAAATAGTTGTAAAAGTGTGCAAACTTAATTATAGAAAAACAATTTTCTAGAGTTTTATTTTAGGTTGTCCTTATGGACCTCACTGCCCTCCTCTTTATGAGAAGTTTAGTTCCAAGGTCTGCATCTACTATTCTTTCTTTGTACAAAGGAGTCAGTTTGTTACCAAGGCGTTTGTTTGACTTTACCAAAACTTTGTCATCGCGCTGGTATTTTTTGTCTATTAGTGTTCTATTTTCCTCCCCCATTTGATTGCTTTGAGCGTCTTTTAATTTTTTGACTATTTCTACCGTAGATTCATGAACAGCTTCAATTGGTTTTTTGTTCAAGATTGAATGGATTGACCTGTTGACCTTTATTGTTGCTAGGAGTATAACATCGACAGTGTCGCTAGCTTGGGCTGTGATTTTTTTGCAACGTGCGATCTCTATTAACGTGCTGTGGAATCTTATCACTTAACCATTAGATGTACTGTGAAGGGGTAGGTAGTTGACAATTTGTATTTCAAACTCATTTAATAGGAGGGACCTTATTGTTTCGGAGTTTATCGACCTTTCATTACCGCAATATATTGTCTTAACATTAGCAAAGTAATTGACTAACTGTCAACTATGGCTCTTGATGCTATAGGTTGGACTATCGCAAATTTAGAAAATTTATCTATGCAAGTCAGAAAGAATCTTTTATGTGTGGAAACAACGTCGATGTTTAAGAATTCTCCTGCGTAAGCCGGTATTGTGTGGTGACTTATGACCAGATTATGTTTTTTTGGATGCCTGTCATATTTTGCAACAGAGCAGACCTTGAAGTTAGCTGCAATTTCTGTTGTCAATTTTCCCATGTTTGGGAAAAAATAGTCTTGCAAAATTTGTTTCATGTTTTCCTAGGCTGCACGGTGCACCCTGTTGTGTTGGGTCACTACAATCTCTGTTTGTTCCGCTTTGTCTGGTACGTCTGTGACGATGTGTTTGCAATGCCAGAATTTTGTTACCGGATATAATTCAAACAATTTGTGCTGAAGTGTTGGCAGTTCGCAATGTATTGCATTTACCACTTCAGAATTTACTACCTCTTTTAGCGTCGTTAAAAGTGAATCAGAGTTTGGTGTTCGTATTATGTGTCCTCGGAACTCGGCTTCTTCAATCACGATTTGATTTCGAAAACAGTTTAAGGGCTTATCGGATACATCGATAATGTAGGTCAGAGATTCTTCGCTATGGCATGTTGCCCATTGGATTCTGATTATAATCTGGTGTTTCGAGTGCGTTAATGTGCTGACGAGAAAGGTCGTCTGCTACAAAATTTTTTTTTCCTGGTTTATAAACTATCTTTGCTCCATGTCCGTCAATATGTGCCTTCCAGCGTATTAATTTCGCATTCGAATTTTTGTCTGATACAGCAAAGGTTAACGGCTGATGGTCGGTAAATTTATTGAAGTCTCTTACCTCGTAAGGGTAGTTTCTCAGTGACCACACTAAGGCAAAAAGCTCTCTTTCGTTGGTCGCAAAATTTCTTTAGTTATTACGCAATTTACGGGATATCATGGTAATTGGTCTGCCTCTTTGTGAAGGGACAGCGCCTATCCCATTACCAGATGCGTCTGTGGTAAGATCAAATGATTATCGATAATCTGGGTAAGCTAAAAAAAACTTTCTCCGATACTAAGATATCTTTTAGTTTGGAGTCCGGTTGGTCTGAAATAAAATCGACTTTTATTTTCCGAGACATGTTTTCGCTAACTTTTTCATTTTCTCACGTTAGAATATCTGTGAGGAGACCTGCGATTTTCACGAAGCCTCTTATGAAGCAGCGATAATAGCTGGCAAGGCCAAGAAATGATCTGAGATCGAAAAGGGTTCTTGGCGTTGGAAAATTTTTTATTGCTTGAACTTGTAGAGGGTATTATACGTACGTCTGTGCAAATCAACTTCACGCTGGCATCTTAAGAGCTATCGGAATGAAATTTGATATTTGAGCTACTTTTAGCCCGGAGATGATAAAATATGAAAATTGTCAGGATCGGCCTACTATATCATATAGCTCTAGAAGAAACATTTTTGCAAAAATTGGAGTATTCCCATTAAATTTACCAATACGATAGTATTGGATATAAAATCTCAGATCCCAAAATTTCAATCTGATCGGATAAATAGAACACACGTTACAGTCAATACCTTTCGGTTCAAGCGCTGCCGGCAGAGCTGCTTGCTGCCTACTACGTCATCATCAAATCAAACAAAGCACATGCATACACACACACAGACGCAGCGCTACACGAACTGTATGTGTATGCGTGTTGTGCTTTGATTAGGAAATGATGGAAGAAAAAAAAATTTGGAGTAAAAAGAGAAATAATTTGAATGTTTCGTTTGTGTATTGATGAATTGAGTTGCAGGGAAACAAATTTTAAAATGTAAAAATATTATTGCCAAGGACTGCAAGGGTATAAAAACTTCGGCATTACCAAAGTTAGCTTCTTTGATATTTTTTAAAAACTTGGATATTTTCTGTGATACTCGCATCCCTGCGTCCTGAAGACTTTTAAGAACCCATTCAAGGTCCCTAACATGGTCTTTGTTTGTTTCGGAAAAAATAATAACATCGTCATTATAGACATAGCATGTTCGACTTATTTTTTCTTTAAGGCGGTTTTTCCATGTTTTTTCTGCTAGCGTTATTTGATGAAACCCCGATTTAAGGTCCAATGTTGTAAAATACTGGGCCTTTCCTATGTTCGACAAGATTGTCGAAATCATTGGGATAGGGTATTTTTATCATCTGAAGTATTTTGGTTTAGTTTCCTAAAGTCAATTACTAGAAGCCCTTTTATGGAAGCCGTTTTCATCTGTCCCTTTTTTATCGACCACCCAGGTTGGATTATTATAGGGAGAGTTTGAAGGCCGAATTATGGCGTGGGCTAGAAGTTGCTTAACCTCTGCGTTGACAAAGTCCGTAACGCCCATTGGGAGTGGGTATAGTTTAGACTCTAAACTTTAGAGTATACCGGTTCCCCATTTGTTCGTATAGTTGCGACAGTATTGGACATTTTTCCGTTACCTTTGAGGTCCGATGTATGGATCTGACATTAAATGGTTTTTCTGCAGGGGTGATGAGTTTTAGTACCGCCATTGGACGAATATCGATAAGTATCGGTGTTGTACGATGCTAAAGTGGAACTAGCGCCACCTTTTACCTTATTTCTGATTATGCCTACTGCCTGGTAGTGGGCGGAGCTACCCCTTTTGGGTCGAAATAGCTCGTATGTAAATGAAGCTGCGGAGTGACATGAAATGTACTCATTTTCGTTGCCATCGAAGTCTGGCAAGGATCTAACGATATCTAGTGGTTCCTTACACTCTATTCCTGGGATGATTTCGGCATCCCTATATATCTCCACCTCCGGTGCGACCGGTCTTAGATTTAAAGACTCCATTTCGTGGTTTAACTGTTGTGTGAAAGTAGACTGCATCTGTGCAGCTTGGTGATCAAGCGCAGTCTGCGCCACCTACTCTTACAGTTGACCAAGCCAGTGGACGAAGCAACTGTCAACCTGCAGCAGGCAGTGAACCTGGCGAACAAGCTGCTGCAGGCTGGCAAAATACGAGTGGGCATGTTCTTATGCTGAGTACGCCTGTAGACTGAGCCGAGACGATGCTACAAGTCTCTGGATTTTGGGCACACAGCAGCTCGGTGCAGAAGCAAGCACGACGCATCGAAGCTATGCTTCAACTGCGGTAGCAAGGAACACGCCTCAAAGCAATGTGACCAGAAAGCAGCATGCATACTTTGCACACGACATAAGCGGAGCAATACGGCGCATAACACGCTCAGCAGAGCATGCCCGTTATTTGTAGAGGCTGGCAGTAACAGGGAGGATTAAGTTTCTACAGCTCAATCTAAACCACTGCAGGTCGGCACAGGACGTCTTAAAACAAACTGTACATTTCTCAATTTTGTGCGAGCCATATTCCCATATACAGGACCACAGCTGGACGCAAAACCATCGTTATGGCGCGGCAATTTGGAGCAACAGCAGGACACGTCTGGAAAATCAGCACAGCGCGGACGGATATGGAAGGGCGAGGTACAATGGAGTATATGTCTACAGCTGCTATATAGCACCGAGCAAACACATCGACGAATTCTGCAGCATACTGGATGGACTAGTGGAGGACGCCAGAACTCATACGCCAATCATCATAGCCGGCGACTTCAATGCATGGGCAATGGAATGGGGTAGCCAAAGTACTACCAGAAGGGTCAGGGCCCTGCTGGATGCTTTTGCCACACTCAACATCAGTCTGCTCAACGTAGGATACACCCACACCTACAATAAGGCTGGCAGAGGCTCCGTGATCGACCTCACGTTTGCTAGCCCTTGCCTAGCGCGCAGCGCGCAGTGGGCAGTTTCGGATCTCTACAGGCAAAGTGACCACTTCGCCATTGTGTGCTCTATCAAGAGTTGTCCACCTGCACACACACCAACGACGTTCTACAGCTGGGCCCCAAGCACGCTGAGCGAAGAATCGTTATTCACCATGACGAACAAGTGACAAGAAGCAGCAGCACGGACGCGGACACCCAGGCCAACCACATGGGCGGCATTTTTCGCAGGGCGTTTGATGCAGCCATGATACGCAAACGGCATGGAATCAACAAATGTAAGCCTGTACATTGGTGGAATGCCAGGATTGCGGATGCCAGGAGGCAATGTCACCAGGCCAGACGACGACAGCAACGTGCCCGCAGAATGCCCACGTTTTCGGACCTGCTTGCAGACTACAAGCGGAAAAGAGCCAACCTAAATATAGAGATCAAGACAAGTAAAGCGGACTGCTGGAAGAAGCTGAGCGCAGATGCAGATACGCAACCAGATGGGACTGCCTGGGCAAACTCGCCAGGCGCATAATGCCAACGGATCCAACCAAGCTGGGTCACATTGTAGCAACGCTATTCCTTGCAAAGCCGACGAGGAACTTAGCTGCGAGCGGAACGCCATGTGCACCGATATTCACAGATGTTAGTGAAGTCGTGGAAGCAGGAAAGAGGATAAACGTACATAAAGCCCCGGGCCCGGACGGGGTCCTGGCTCTTGTAATCAAACTGCTAGTTTTCAAATATGCGTTGACGTTTGTGGATGACCCGTAATAAAATAGATGACCCATCAGCATACAGACCCCTGTGTATGCTTGATGTGATTGGGAAACTTTTTGGAACTGGAGCAACGTCATGGACTGTCGGACTGGCAATTCGGATTCAGGAGGAAACGCAGCACTATCAACGACATCAGTTCAGTGGTAGAGATAGCCGCTAAAGCCATCGAAGGGCAAGGCTGGAAAGGCGGCAACAAAAAATACTGCCTTATATCAACGTTGGATGTTCGGAATGCTTTTAATTCAGCCAGCTGGGACTCCATTATTGCGTCCCTAGAGCGATTAAACATATCTGAGTACATCATTAACCTGATATTCAGCTATTTTCGGGATCGGATGCTACTCTACGACACAATAGCTGGTCCACGGAAACACACCATCACAGGCGGAGTACCTCAAGGATCAGTGATCGGGCCAACATTGTGGAATGTCATGTATGACACTGTCCTGCGATTGGATATGCCAACTGACACTCGCATAGTGGGATTCACGGACGACATTGCCATCGTCACTGTGGCCAAGGATATCCAGCAAGCTGAAGAAAATACCAATGCAGCTGTGTTAAGGATTTTGGAATGGATGGAGGCAAACTCACTATCCATAGCCGCACACAAAACCGAGGCCGTGCTCATAAGAAGCAGGAAAAAAGTGGAAACAGCAAGGATCGAAGTCGCCGGATGCTCTATAACATCAAAGACTGCCATTAAATACCTTGGAGTCATGATGGACCATAGGCTCACATTCAAAGCCCACCTGCAGTATACCGCAGATAAAGCTGCGAAGGCCACGTCAGCTATAACTCGGCTTATGGCTAACGTCGGCGGTCCCAAGCAACGGAGCAGATGGCTCATCTTGATGGTGGTAAGATCCATCATTCTATATGCCGCCGCCATATGGGCACCAGCGATGTCATCCCCCACCTACAGCCGGGACTGCAGATCGTCCTACCGAACATGCGCACTCAGGACCATAAGCGCCTTTAGGACAGTCTCCGAAGATGCCGCCCTGGTGCTGTCTGATATGGCCCCACTAGACCTCTTGGCTAACGAGGCTAGAAATAGAGATCCGCCGCCAGTTAGAAGAGAGACGACTCTGACTAACTGGCAACGCAGATGGCGTGACTCAAACCATGGGAGCTGGACAAGGGAGAAGGCTCCCCGACATTTGACTTCTATTTGACACGGTTACTGACGTGACATGGATGCTTTAAATCCTACTTGCGTAGGTTTAAATATGAGACACATCCCTTTTGCACACACTGTGCGGGGAATATTGAAGACGCAGAACACGCCCTGTTTGTCTGTCCTAGATATTCTGCTGAACGGGAAGAGCAAAGCCTAGGCATTGAGAGGCCATTTATAGTCAACGACTTTATGAATATCCTACTTAGCTCGCAAAACAATTGGCTAGCTGTTAGCCACATGGCAACAGTCATCATGCAATCCTTGCGTCGCGCTGAACGTTAGCGTAACCAAAACTTCAGTTCTAGGTAAACTCTAGACGAAGCATACGTGCCATCTCCCCCTCGTGAAGTAGTACTTCAGTGTTGGTTCCGCGAGAGGGATACGGAGCATAGGGTAGGTTTTAGTGCGGTGCGGTGACCACTAATCAAGGTCGATACCAATTCCCACACTTCGGCTTTCAATCCTATCCCCCATATTAAAAAAAAAATAAATAAATAAAATGAAAGGCCAAATTTAATCAAGATCGGGTGACTATATCATAAAGCTCCCATATGAACGATCGGTCGAAAACAGTGACTTTGATCAATATCTACGTTATTTCCTATGCTAAGATTGTAGGCCGTTCTTTCGCCTTTTTAGATATAACGTTTTTCCACCTTGATTGCTATAGTTAAAGGAGTTACCAAAAAAAAGTTGCAAGGGTATACAAACTTTGACGCGGTTAAATAACTTCAACGGCTAACGCGGCGGCTCCTGTTTTGTTTATTTTTGAAATAGTTTTCAATTATATGCACATATTTTAAATTAAATGAATTAGTTATAGTAGTGGAATCCATAAACATTTTTTTTGTTTTTTTTTTTTATTATTATTTTTGAAGATTTTTAATCTATCCCTATGTACTGTTTGTATATTAATTTTATTGTTTTTAATTTGTAAGTTGGTATTTTTAGCTATTTCTTTAACCTCAGATGGTCCTAAATAGGCTGGATCAAGCTTATGACCCGTTTCGTTTTCTAAGAACTTTGTCTCCTATTTCTAAATTAAAGTCTGCTGATTAATTGTCATAAAAGTTTTTCTGTTTTTCCTTGTAACATTGTTCTAGCTCTATTATATGCTAGTTCTAATCTAACCTTAACTTCTTTAGCATAATGATCTACGTTACATAAAGGTTCTATTCTATTTTTGCTATTAAAATGGATCGGTTAATTATTTTGTTTACCAAATACAAGTTCGTGGGGGCAGTATTTATGTGTTACTGATGGAGTTGTGTTAAAACAGTGCACAAAATATTGTAACCATATATAAGAACGGATGTACTCATTGAATGTCCTATGACTTCTTTCGACTGTTCCTAAGGTCTGGTGGTGGTATGCAGGAGACGTAATGTTGTCTATTTGCACAAGTCAATTATTATTAAATTTTTGTATTCTGTTCACATGTCCATTCGAATATAGCGTTTGCAAATGTTGTTGCGCTTTTGTTTGGAATTGCTACTAAGTATTTCGTCAAGTCGGATATCAAAGTAACTGCGTATTCATTACATTCTTCAGATTTGGTAGTGGACCAACGGTGTCCACTATTACTCTGTCAAAGGCATTCATGGAGTTTTCGGTAATGATTAAGGGTATTTTGATGTGCTGCGTCGTTTTTGACTTTAGTCATTTTTCACATTTATTAATGTAATCTTTTTAATGCCTGTATGGCGACTCTAAATAGGATTATCATGATATGAAGACAATATTGCTTCTTTATCTTTTTCTACAATGGTCAGAGATATTTTCACTCGGTGCCAATTTGAGTTGTTTGATCTCAAGTATACCGGCTTGAATTGTCTGCAAAGTTTTTAATAAAACGTCTGTAGTAGTTGCAAAAACCTACGAATCTTCTAGCATTTTTGGGTACTGGATATTTTTCAATGACATCGTTTTTGATGTCACCTGGCAATATTCCTTTGTTAGTACATTTATGACCCAAGAATGTCACTTCGTACGTGAAGAATGAACACTTTTCTGGATACAGTTTGAGGTTGTGAACAACCGATGACTATTAAGTCATCCCTGTAAAGGAATGCTTGTAACGGGATTAATCCATAAAGTATATATATTCTTGATCAGTATCAACAGCCGAGTCGATCTAGCCATGTCCGTCCATCTGTCCGTCTGTCCGTCCGTCCGTCCGTAGGAACGCGTAGATCTCGGAGACTATAAGAGATAGAGCCACCAAATTTGGAATGTAGGCTCGTGTAGTATGTAGAGTGATCAAGTTTATTTCAAATTTTTGCCACGCCCCTTTCCGGCCTTGCAATTCAAAAACAAAACGTTTATCTGAAAAACTATTGCAGCTAAAGACACCATATTTGGTATGTAATTTGCATAGTAAATGCACACATTTTGTATGTATAAAGATTTTGCAACTCGATTATTTCCCGTAATTTTTAACGTTGTGCAATCAAATTTGGCACACTTAAATGTGATACAAATTCCCATCAAAATGCCAAATTTGATAAAAATCGGACAATAGGAAAAATAGCTTAGTTATGCATATAAGCGTTTTTCCATAAGGCCGAACTTGGCCGTTGGCGGGTTGGCCGCTAGGGTGCTCATATGCATGGGGGCCATGAAATTATTTTTTGAGTTGTGTTGGTAAGTTTGTTTGGGATTGTGTTGTATTTATTTTCAAATTTACCTCTCATCGTCTCACAACGTTGTTCAAAACCTGTGACATCTATTGCTGTTGCCACTAAAGAGTAATGCTGATACGATTTGTTGCATCCCGAGACGATCCAACCAAATTGAGTATTTTGGCCTAGCAGCCCATCAATCTTTGTTATTCCCCCTTTTAAGATTTGGCTATATACGTTTACCCCCATTATTATATCAACCTTACCAGGTTTATTAAAGGTAGGATCAGCTAGAACGTAAGTTTGCAATTTGGACATATCCTCGTTTACTTCTTTTAATGGAAGAGCTTTCATTAGTTTTGGCAACACTATTGCCTCAACCCTAAGAAGTCTTTTCGATTTCGTGTCTTTACTTCTATTTACCGTATATTTTGATTTATTGGATTTTATTGAGGACACGCCACTTATTTCTGTATATTGTTTAATTTTAGGTAATTTTAATATTTGAGCGGCCTCTTCAGACAAAATGGTGCTCTGTGAACTACAATCAATAAGGGCTCTTAGAGTCTTATATCCTCCACTTACATTTTTTACTTGTGTTACAGCTGTGGCCAACAGTGTTGGTTGTGCGGTTACACAAGTATTAACTCTCTCCTGTGTTTCTTCAAAATGGAGTAAGGTATGGTGTTCCTTACTGCACAATGAACAGACCACTTTATTAGTGCACACTTTATTGCTTGAATGGTTCAAACATCATATGCAAAGCTGTACTTGTTTGGCTGTTTCAAACCTTTCAGTAGGTGTCAAACCTTTAAATTTATAGCACTTATACGCTTTATGCCCTGCAATTTTGCAAATCGGACATTTATCTTCGACTTCCGCATAATTTAATACAGTTTGTAGTTCTCTTCTTTGCTTATGGCACTTAGCGAGCAATATCTTTGCTCCAAGTATTCCATGACATCAGATAGCATTTGAATTTGCCTTGTTTTTCTAATCTGATTCTCATACAATTGTAGAGCCTCTCTGTCAAATTTCCTTAGTAGGAGTTGTGCGAATATTACGTCAACTTTATCGGATAAATTTGATTTTATTTTAATTAAGTAAACTGACTTATTAACTATGTCAATCACTCCTTTAACACGGATTCATTGTTGATCATCGGTAAATCAACGATCCGACTTAATTGTTCGGAAAATACCCTCCGATTATTTTCATACCGCTTGTTTAACAGTTCCCAAGCGGCACTATAATTGTCAGCTGAACTTCACAATAGATGGGCTACTATGCCCCTTGCTTCGCCCTTTAACGCGGATTTTAAATAATTGAATTTAAGGGTCAGACTTAAATCTTCTCTTTTTTCAATTAATTCCGCTAATAATTCCACAAACAGGTCCCATTCTCTAGATTCTCCAGAAAACCTGGGTACCTGTATTTTCGGCAACACCGGTAGTTCGCTTCTCACAATTACATTCTCAATGTTGCTTTCTTTTCTTTTTGCATCTTTCAACAAACCCCGGCACGCCTGTACTTTCTCCCATAAATAATTGATCTTATTAAAATATATATTATGCATGCCTCATTTCCTGTTGAATTATCTATAGTGCGTATATCTTTGGTTACCCTATCCAAATATGCCTGGAGCTGTCGGGCTCTATCTATAAATATTCCCTGGTTACCATTACCGTTTTCATGACTGGTGGTCGCATTCCCGCGCGACTTTCCTTTGCTATCATCAAACATTTCTGCCATATTTGCTTCTGCTTCAACTAACACTGACTTACTAGTTCCTGGTTTTCCTGACTCTCCTGTATCTATTATTTTGGTAACTATCTTTTTAACATTTATTCATGTATTTTATCTCTGAAATACTGATGATCGAAAGTCCCCTGCTGTAGCAATTTGTTATGATTAGGCATCCATCGGCTACTAATCTCTTTTACTTCCTCGATCACCTTGCTTGTTATATTTTTATGATCTAGTGCTTCCAAATGCCTTAACCGGGTATACTTATAACTTTCTTAAAATATATCTTATCTGTGTAGAGTTTGCCAAGTAGGTTTTGCCGATAGTCTGCTGCTGCTTGTCTGTCAATGGGTAGGGTTTGCCGATAGTTTGCTGGTGGTGGCAAAAATCCACTGGTTTTTATGATACATGTCATACCACAAGAATGATCTGTTTGTGTGTAGAATTTGGCAAGTTTATTTTGTGGTTTTGAATAGCTGGAACTCACAGTTGCTATTAGCTGTAAACGTCGTTTGTTTATCAAAACAAATATATTGCTCATTGTTGAGCTGATGTCATCGTTCCAAATCTGCTCTTGAGAGTCCAATGTATTGATTCTGTTCTTTGTTGATAGCATTAATGGGAATTTTAATGTTCATGATTACAATCCCATGAGTTCCAATTTCTGGAATGGGTACCAGGTTATACAGTTGCACTGCCTGCGTTGCCACTAATGGAAACGTGACCTTAAATATCACAAGATTGTTTGCGATTGTGCCTTGTGCCTTTATCAAGCCATATAATTGCAAGACATCGTTATCTGGAACTAGCAAATCCAAACCAAATGGAAGTTGGTTCAAATGTTCCCGAAGCTGGCCTGGTGATAGCAGTAACGGGCTTATTTTGCTATGATGGGCATGTGTAAATACTCGGGAAATTTCGGTTTGAATTCGTTGCAAATTCCCTGCGATAACTGTCATTTGAGTAGTTAGCGTGATGATTGCAATGCTTTTACCGCATTGTCCATTGTCCATTTGTTGTTTCATTAGTTTCATCTGATTCTCAATCGTGGCTTCGTCTCGCTTAATGATACTTATCGTTAAGTCAATTACAGATGTCTGATTTTGCAGCAAGGTCAATAAATATTCTTCATTTGTCCATTGTCCATTTGTTGTTTCATTAGTTTCATCTGATTCTCAATCGTGGCTTCGTCTCGCTTAATGATACTTATCGTTAAGTCAATTACAGATGTCTGATTTTGCAGCAAGGTCAATAAATATTCTTTATTTGATTTAACTTTTCGTATGGTGCCTGATATCTCTGTTGCATATTTTGAGTCCAGCACACGAAATAAGCCGTTCGCAATGTTGCCAATTATATCTAAAGGCGATCGTCGTTGGCGTTCTATGTGAAGGAGATCATTTCCTGTCCGAAACTCTGAGTTGACATGCTCGAAGTGTCACTGCATTGCGGTGCATGCCTCTGAAACCTTCATTAACACGCATATTTCTCCAACCTTTACTGGTCCGTCTGAAAATGTCTTCAGGTCGGCCCAATATGGGTCGAGATCGTAAAATGCCACTATAGTCCAGTCAGACGTTGCCATCGTTCCTGTGCCAATACTTTCATAGTATATGCCTGGTTTGGGGTTGAATCGAGTTATGTTCGTCCTTTGAGTAAATGCTAGAGGAAGTAACAACAGCATTAGGCAGATCGTCATTGCTAATGGTGGCAGACCGACCGACAAACGTCCTTTTTTTCTCTGGTTCTGCGGAGTCGTCGATACCAGGGTCTTCTTGGGAATTCGATCCTGTGTTATCTGCCTCGATTTTACGTTTTATCCCCGTCTCTCTAAGCAAGGGAGCCAATGTATGGATAGCCGGCTTGTAGGTGCCTTTGGATATTTTAACGTTCACTACACGGACGTATTCCTCAAGGCCTGGATATAATTTAACAATCCGTCGAATCGGCCACTGCAAGATTGGCACATTATCCTCCGTTAGAACCACCACTAAGCCTTTTTTGACATTGCTATAGCGATTTTTCCATTTGTCCATGTGTCCAGAATGTATGTTTAAGCCGTTGCACTATCAATGGTTATCCGATCAATAGATGGCCTGGGGTTAGAGCTGTCAAGTCGTTGGGCTAGTCTGAGTTTGGGGTTAACGGATGAGAGTTTAGCACTGCTTCCACATTAACAATTATGATGGAAGACAGTTGGTCAAACGTCAAGTTTGCTGTCGATACTTTTTTCAACAGTAAATGTTTATCGCAGCTTCCCATAATCCTCCGAAATGTGGACACCGTGGTGGAATAAACTTAAATTGCACTTCTTTTTGGTTGCAAATTACCTTGATAGTGCCTGCTGCCATTTCTGAGTGTACTGTATCGGTCAGCTCCTTCAGTTGGTTGTTTGCTCCAACATCTTCCTCTGCTCACAATGAAACGCTGAAGCGCACATACAGATGAGGCGGTGGAAAGGTCTCGCACCAAATCCTGGTAGACTGCCTTGGTTGCAAAACATTCAAAAATAGCAATGTAAGCTTTGTCGAGACGTTTTCCTCGAACCTTATGATGCATCCAGAATGGTTTATAATAGTCTACTCCGACGTTGAGAAACGGTCTATTCTGAGATACCCGGGGCTCAGGTAAGTCGTCCATGACTTGTTTGAAAAACTGAGGCCGGTAATTGGTGCATGCTACGCAGCCCTGGATCACATTCCGGACCATTGGTTTCACCTTGATGATTTGGTACTGCTGCCGAGCTATTCCGCGTAGTGTCTCATGTCCACAATGAAGATTCTCTTCATGAAGTTTTCGTAGTATCATTTTTACCACCGGATCATTATACGGCAAGAGATATGGATTCCTTGTTACTGTTGATACTGATGCTTGTTGTAGCCGAGTTGCTACTCGTATAATTGAATAATCATCAAGTATTAGTGGTAATGTTGCCACCGTGCTTTTGCGATCCAATGGTTGAGCAGGTTGTTTCTTTAAATGCCGTAGTTCAGATGCAAATCCTGATTCTTGAATTTGCTTGATGATTATATTTCGTGATCCAACTCTTCCAACTCTAACTGAGTCGTGACTTCTTTCTGTGACAAAACCGTAGCACATACGCCACTATTCGCTGTAGCCGGTAAAATGAATTTCTGTGATTTACCATATATATCCATACACTCGTGTTGTTGGCAGTGGCAGTCACCATGCTGAATACCTTAGTTTTTTCTCAGCAGTATCCATCGTGTGCTCTGTAGGCTTAAATGTGCTGATCAGCCACGTTGTGTTCCATGCAAAAATAGTGGTTCATACAACCATAATGTATGTGTGCTAACCTGGGCTGCTGATATGCCTCGAGACAGAACATCTGCTGCGTTGAGCGCTGATGTCACATGATGCCATTGCCATGGATGTGATACTGCATGTATTTTGGTCAACCGATTATCCACAAACGTGTGCCCGTGAATTAATCCAAGAGAATACTACTGTTGAGTCCGACCAGAGAAATGATTCATCACTTTCTAATCCTAATTGCAGATCCTGTCGAACTCTATCAGTGGGTTCAGCGCCAAGTACAGCTGCACATAGTTCCTATTTTTACTATAAAAAAAAAAACATTATTCTTTGTAAGATTAGATACCAATTGTAGCTACAACGGGTGTGCGTCGCTGTGTTTTTGGCCCCCATCTCTACCTTTGTAATCTCACTCCGAAGTCCACCCAATTTATGTATTGGTTGCGACGACTATTAGTCACTGGTTTATATGCTAGTGCCTATTTGCTTATAAATAAATAAACAATTAATAAATTCAAGAAATACTAACGTATTTCATTGATCATTTTGGTGACCCCGACATTGCCGGAAAGAGCAACAGACTTGGTGAAACCGTCAACAAGTGAGAAGATTTGGTCAACTCAGGCGACCAATATTTCAACAACAAAGAAACTGGTCAACTAGGCGACTACTTTCTTTGCACGCTTTGGGCACAGAACAATCCTAAGCGATGGCACAAATTGATGAACATTTCACATCAATCTGGGGTCCCGACTAAAAACATCGCAATTGATTAACTTGGCAATCATTGCGTAGCCACTTTGGCGACTAAAACAATTTATTGGGAAAACTAGGAGCTAGTTTTTCGAGACGGGGTAGCAGTGCATACCAATTGAATGAAAGGTTGATCAACTAGGCGATCACTTTGTCAAAAACATTTAACATCGACTTGTGTCAACGAGGCGACCAAATCATAAAAAGTTATTGTTATAAAAAAAAAGGGTTGATCAACTCATAAACTCTGTTGCATTCCCTGACGTCAGCAATCTCTGACCTAGTTAACTCGGTCAGTAATCCAGGTAGTACGCACGAGTATAATGTTTGGCATTGGTCAGCAATTTTTTAAAATATATAACAAAGAAAAGAAATTAAAAAACTGTTTTCACTGTCGTGGCGTGTATCAGTGTAGAAGAATAGGTATATTGGAAATAAAAATTAACTATTGTTAAAAAACTAATCAAAAGGCGACTTCGATTTGTTTCTTATTTTTATTTGTGCTACACTTGACCAATATTAGGAACGAGTCCCTGTCTCTGACAAAATAAATAAACTCCCATCGGGTCAAGTACTAGTACAAATAAGCAATTACATAAGAATAAAAAAAAAAAAACATGGCGGAGTATTATAAGCAGCAGACAGAACGAGGAGAAGCAATTCAGGCTTTCATTCGGAATACCAAAAAGGATTCCTTCGCCAGGAAAACAAAGCCATCTTATTTCGAGGAGAAACTTGAGCTCCTGGAGTACATGTGGGAGAACTTCGAGAAAATTCATCAGGAGTTAATGGAAAAATTAAACAACGTGGCAACATAATATGACTACTTTGTAACGGACTATTTCATCAAAATGAAGGCGGTTGTAACTAATATAGTGGAAGATTGGAAGGACCATTTGGCAAAAATAAAATTAGAGAGGCAAGCTCGCCACAGAGAGGAAGAGCGAGTCGGGATTAAACCACTGGTTGTGCCTGAAGAAAAAATGAATTATAAATAGGTAGTCGTTTGTCGACATGGAGACAAATTAAGGAAATCCATTATGAGATTCATCGGCTAGCGGAAAATCCAGCCGAAGCCGGATATGATATAGCTACGTTTGTGGCCGCAGAAAATACAATGCTGAAATTCTATATGGCACCGGCAGAAAATATAGTGATACAATCACCGCCTGTATTGCAATCGTTTCAATTATTGCAGCTGCCCAAAATTCCAATTCCAAAATTTGATCGGGATTATCTGAAGTGGCAACAATTTCATGACATCTATAAAAAGGTGGTTCATGATTCAAATGTATCCACAATAGAGAAAATGTGGTACTTAAAATCAAACCTTTCTGGAGAAGCAGAGAGATTGATACGGCACCTGGAATTAACTGAAGCCAATTACAATACAGCTTGGTCAGTATTGCATGAACGATTTAATAATAAACTGGTTCTAGTAACAGCCATACTGACAAAACTGTTTGATCACCCAAATGTGGGAAATGACACAGCTTCTATAAAAAACTTGCATGCTAACATTTTTAAATCGTTGCAAGCTTTAAAAAATGCGGGCGTCAATTTGGTATCGTCAGATGCTGTCACAATGTTTCATATGACAAGGAAATTGGATAGATTCAACCACGCACTATATAAGCAATCTCTTTCCAACATAAGGGATCTACAGGAAGTAATGGATTTCCTATCATTCTTAGAAGAGCGCTTCCTAACATTAGAGGCGATTGGGAAACCAAGAAACGATAATCGTAGCATTGAAAAACTAAATTCAAGAAAGACATGCGCAGCAGCATCTGGAATAAACAGTACCTTGTGTGCTTTCTGCGAGAAATGTGAAAAGTTTAAAATAAAATCCGCAGCAGAGCGGCTTAATTGGATGCAGAGACACAAATTGTGTGTCAATTGCTTCAAACCGGACCACATGGCAAAGAATTGCTCTTGGAGGGGATGCATCAAATGCGATAAAAAACATAACACTATGTTGCAGTTCGAAACAGGAAACCAAGTTGCTACATCTTCTTCTGCAGCTTCTGCTTATGGAATTGGCAGAAAATATACCCCGTTGGCAACGGCTAAGGTAGTGGTAAATGGGATCAATGAAAGGAAAGGAGAATTTCAAGCACTCCTATATAGCGGCTCACAAGTAAATCTCGTCTCAGAGACACTATTAAGGAAGTTATCGTTAAAAATTAACGAGACTCATGTGCACATAAATGAAGTGGGTGGTCAACCACAGATAAGCAAGGCGCGAGTAAGCCTGGTTGTAAGGTCAAGATACAACAAGTTCGCAATGCTAGTTGAGGCATTTGTATTGCCACACATAATAGGTGACCAACCTACTGAACAAATAACGCAGAAAGTCACATTGCCATTCAATTAGCGGATCCAACATTTGATAAACCAGGAAAAATTGATATGCTGTTGGGAGCTGATGTTCGCTATGCTATACTGCTACCAGACAGAAGACGGGGCAAGCGAAACCGTCCAACACTACAAAATTCAGAGTTTGGATGGATTATTGCTGGCAGAATTAATATGTCAACGTCAGCTTCAATCACATATATGGTAGGCATTACCAATCCAGAGGAATCTCTAGAAAGATTCTGGCAGCTAGACACACTAGAGCCAATGAAAAGGTACAAGAATCCGAAGGAAGAGTATTGTCAAAAATTCTTCCTCGATAACCTACACGCGGCAGCTGACAATCGACTAATTGTAAAGCTTCCATTTGCTGAAGAGGCTTCATCCATTGGAGAATCTCGCGAAGTAGGCATAAGAAGATTCATGTCTTTAGTGCGGCGAATGAGCCCTGACATAAATGATGTAAGTAAGTTGTCTCGCCGTCTTAGTTATACCATACACCAGTAAAGCAAATACTTCAAGCTTACGAGCACCCTAGCGCCCCCACCAGCCAACGGCCATCTCAGGCCTTATGGAAAAACGTTTTTATGCACAACTTGGCTATTTTTAGTCCGATTTTGATCAAATTTGCTGGGTATAGTATCAAATCAAGTGTGCCGAATTTGATTGCACAAGGTAGAAAATGACGTGTGTGTCAGTTTTGTCGTTTTTTTTTCAAATTACGAGAGCTGAAAGCTGTACATACCAAATTTGGTGTCTCTAGCTATTACAGTATTTAAGAAAATCGGTTTTGTTTGAATTGCGGGGGCGGAGGGGTCGTGGCAAAAATTTGTAAGCAACAAATGTCTGCTCGCCCTTAATATACCATTTCAACCCATGGGTGTATGGTATAAAAAGGAGTATGTGAAATTTATGGCAGAATATGAACAGCTTAGACATATGAAGCAGAGCAAATTCGCAAGAACCATTCCTTTATACCGCATCACCTTGTACTAAAGCCAGAAAGTACTACCACCAAACAAAGGGTGGTATTTGATGCATCATGCAAAACGTCATCTGGAAAATCACTGAACGACATTTTATATCCTGGATCAGTTGTAGAGAGTCAACTTTTCTCAATTCTACTGCGGTTCAGTACACACAAATATGTGTTCACTGCGGATCAATTCAATCAGATAATTGTATGGAGAGAGGATCCACGTCAAGAACTAAAGTTTTATCGTTAAAACGGTAACTTATGGAACCACATCAGCCCCATATTTAACGAGGAAGTGTCTGGAATATTTGGCACTGAAAAACATGGAAAAATTGTCGTCTGGAGCATTAGCATTAAAAAATGACTTTTATGTTGATGATTGTCTCACAGGAGCAGACAGTTTACCAGAAGCCCTGCAAATAAGACAAGAGCTGGTAGAAATCTTGAGACCTAAGGGTTTCAACTTACGAAAATGGTGTTCAAATAGCAGTCAACTTCTAAAGGAAATTCCAAAGGAAGAAACGATTGCTGACATCAATCTCGGTGACACACTGCAACAAACAAGGGGCACCCAAATAAGACCAATTATGTGGAAAGGCTAAAAGACATACAAAAGAAATAACCAGACGAGTGGTGCTATCTGAAGTCGGTCAAATTTTCGATCCTCTAGGACTGTTTGCACCGGTAGTGGTAAGAGCGAAAATGTTTCTTCAACATGTTGCTACCGAACGAATTGAGATGGATGTTGACCTACCGCCGAATTTGGAGAAGCAATGGGAAGCCTACCTACAGGCACTAAACCACATGAAAATTCCAAGGCATATTTTTGATGGCAAGGTATCCACTACAAAGGAACTGCATACATTTGTTGATGCATCAGAAAAGGCATTTGGAGCGGTAGTTTATATCCGATCAAAATATAAAAATGGCCAAATATCAGTCAGATTGTTGTGCGCCAAGTCGAGAGTGGATCCTCTTGTAAAGCAGACACTGCCTGTGGAACTATGTGCAGCTGTACTTGGCGCTGAACCCACTGATAGAGTTCGACAGGATCTGAAATTTTTTCATGGACCACAATCTGGCTGATCAGCACATTTAAGCCTACAGAGCACACGATGGATACCGCTGAGAAGAAAACTAAGGTATTCAGCATGGTGACTGCCACTGCCAACAACACGAGTGTATGGATATATATGGTAAATCACAGAAATTCATTTTACCGGCTACAGCGAATAGTGGCGTATGTGCTACGGTTTTGTCACAGAAAGAAGTCACGACTCAGTTAGAGTTGGAAGAGTTGGATCACGAAATATAATCATCAAGCAAATTCAAGAATCAGGATTTGCATCTGAACTACGGCATTTAAAGAAACAACCTGCTCAACCATTGGATCGCAAAAGCACGGTGGCAACATTACCACTAATACTTGATGATTATTCAATTATACGAGTAGCAACTCGGCTACAACAAGCATCAGTATCAACAGTAACAAGGAATCCATATCTCTTGCCGTATAATGATCCGGTGGTAAAAATGATACTACGAAAACTTCATGAAGAGAATCTTCATTGTGGACATGAGACACTACGCGGAATAGCTCGGCAGCAGTACCAAATCATCAAGGTGAAACCAATGGTCCGGAATGTGATCCAGGGCTGCGTAGCATGCACCAATTACCGGCCTCAGTTTTTCAAACAAGTCATGGACGACTTACCTGAGCCCCGGGTATCTCAGAATAGACCGTTTCTCAACGTCGGAGTAGACTATTATAAACCATTCTGGATGCATCATAAGGTTCGAGGAAAACGTCTCGACAAAGCTTACATTGCTATTTTTGAATGTTTTGCAACCAAGGCAGTCTACCAGGATTTGGTGCGAGACCTTTCCACCGCCTCATCTGTATGTGCGCTTCAGCGTTTCATTGTGAGCAGAGGAAGATGTTGGAGCAAACAACCAACTGAAGGAGCTGACCGATACAGTACACTCAGAAATGGCAGCAGGCACTATCAAGGTAATTTGCAACCAAAAAGAAGTGCAATTTAAGTTTATTCCACCACGGTGTCCACATTTCGGAGGATTATGGGAAGCTGCGATAAACATTTACTGTTGAAAAAAGTATCGACAGCAAACTTGACGTTTGACCAACTGTCTTCCATCATAATTGTTAATGTGGAAGCAGTGCTAAACTCTCATCCGTTAACCCCAAACTCAGACTAGCCCAACGACTTGACAGCTCTAACCCCAGGCCATCTATTGATCGGATAACCATTGATAGTGCAACGGCTTAAACATACATTCTGGACACATGGACAAATGGAAAAATCGCTATAGCAATGTCAAAAAAGGCTTAGTGGTGGTTCTAACGGAGGATAATGTGCCAATCTTGCAGTGGCCGATTCGACGGATTGTTAAATTATATCCAGGCCTTGAGGAATACGTCCGTGTAGTGAACGTTAAAATATCCAAAGGCACCTACAAGCCGGCTATCCATACATTGGCTCCCTTGCTTAGAGAGACGGGGATAAAACGTAAAATCGAGGCAGATAACACAGGATCGAATTCCCAAGAAGACCCTGGTATCGACGACTCCGCAGAACCAGAGAAAAAAAACACAGCCGGCACACCATGTTATCAACGGCCGGGAGTATGTTGGTGTTTAGATTATATAAAATAAGGTAACAATAAGACAATCATAATATAGAACAAATGAAAATATATGTAAAGATTAGTATGTAACCTGATTATAGATATCGATGGCTCATCAATCATAAGTAGATCTGATATGGTCAGCAGTTAACAATAAAGACCTAGTTCATTAAGCTGCTATAGTTAGCTATTATCAATAAAGACGTGTTTTGCTGACCTAACACTATGTCGAACTATGCGCTGGTGAGCTCTAGAGAGAGAGAGGCAAGCTCGCCACAGAGAGGAAGAGCGAGTCGGGATTAAACCACTGGTTGTGCCTGAAGAAAAAATGAATTATAAATAGGTAGTCGTTTGTCGACATGGAGACAAATTAAGGAAATCCATTATGAGATTCATCGGCTAGCGGAAAATCCAGCCGAAGCCGGATATGATATAGCTACGTTTGTGGCCGCAGAAAATACAATGCTGAAATTCTATATGGCACCGGCAGAAAATATAGTGATACAATCACCGCCTGTATTGCAATCGTTTCAATTATTGCAGCTGCCCAAAATTCCAATTCCAAAATTTGATCGGGATTATCTGAAGTGACAACAATTTCATGACATCTATAAAAAGGTGGTTCATGATTCAAATGTATCCACAATAGAGAAAATGTGGTACTTAAAATCAAACCTTTCTGGAGAAGCAGAGAGATTGATACGGCACCTGGAATTAACTGAAGCCAATTACAATACAGCTTGGTCAGTATTGCATGAACGATTTAATAATAAACTGGTTCTAGTAACAGCCATACTGACAAAACTGTTTGATCACCCAAATGTGGGAAATGACACAGCTTCTATAAAAAACTTGCATGCTAACATTTTTAAATCGTTGCAAGCTTTAAAAAATGCGGGCGTCAATTTGGTATCGTCAGATGCTGTCACAATGTTTCATATGACAAGGAAATTGGATAGATTCAACCACGCACTATATAAGCAATCTCTTTCCAACATAAGGGATCTACAGGAAGTAATGGATTTCCTATCATTCTTAGAAGAGCGCTTCCTAACATTAGAGGCGATTGGGAAACCAAGAAACGATAATCGTAGCATTGAAAAACTAAATTCAAGAAAGACATGCGCAGCAGCATCTGGAATAAACAGTACCTTGTGTGCTTTCTGCGAGAAATGTGAAAAGTTTAAAATAAAATCCGCAGCAGAGCGGCTTAATTGGATGCAGAGACACAAATTGTGTGTCAATTGCTTCAAACCGGACCACATGGCAAAGAATTGCTCTTGGAGGGGATGCATCAAATGCGATAAAAAACATAACACTATGTTGCAGTTCGAAACAGGAAACCAAGTTGCTACATCTTCTTCTGCAGCTTCTGCTTATGGAATTGGCAGAAAATATACCCCGTTGGCAACGGCTAAGGTAGTGGTAAATGGGATCAATGAAAGGAAAGGAGAATTTCAAGCACTCCTATATAGCGGCTCACAAGTAAATCTCGTCTCAGAGACACTATTAAGGAAGTTATCGTTAAAAATTAACGAGACTCATGTGCACATAAATGAAGTGGGTGGTCAACCACAGATAAGCAAGGCGCGAGTAAGCCTGGTTGTAAGGTCAAGATACAACAAGTTCGCAATGCTAGTTGAGGCATTTGTATTGCCACACATAATAGGTGACCAACCTACTGAACAAATAACGCAGAAAGTCACATTGCCATTCAATTAGCGGATCCAACATTTGATAAACCAGGAAAAATTGATATGCTGTTGGGAGCTGATGTTCGCTATGCTATACTGCTACCAGACAGAAGACGGGGCAAGCGAAACCGTCCAACACTACAAAATTCAGAGTTTGGATGGATTATTGCTGGCAGAATTAATATGTCAACGTCAGCTTCAATCACATATATGGTAGGCATTACCAATCCAGAGGAATCTCTAGAAAGATTCTGGCAGCTAGACACACTAGAGCCAATGAAAAGGTACAAGAATCCGAAGGAAGAGTATTGTCAAAAATTCTTCCTCGATAACCTACACGCGGCAGCTGACAATCGACTAATTGTAAAGCTTCCATTTGCTGAAGAGGCTTCATCCATTGGAGAATCTCGCGAAGTAGGCATAAGAAGATTCATGTCTTTAGTGCGGCGAATGAGCCCTGACATAAATGATGTAAGTAAGTTGTCTCGCCGTCTTAGTTATACCATACACCAGTAAAGCAAATACTTCAAGCTTACGAGCACCCTAGCGCCCCCACCAGCCAACGGCCATCTCAGGCCTTATGGAAAAACGTTTTTATGCACAACTTGGCTATTTTTAGTCCGATTTTGATCAAATTTGCTGGGTATAGTATCAAATCAAGTGTGCCGAATTTGATTGCACAAGGTAGAAAATGACGTGTGTGTCAGTTTTGTCGTTTTTTTTCAAATTACGAGAGCTGAAAGCTGTACATACCAAATTTGGTGTCTCTAGCTATTACAGTATTTAAGAAAATCGGTTTTGTTTGAATTGCGGGGGCGGAGGGGTCGTGGCAAAAATTTGTAAGCAACAAATGTCTGCTCGCCCTTAATATACCATTTCAACCCATGGGTGTATGGTATAAAAAGGAGTATGTGAAATTTATGGCAGAATATGAACAGCTTAGACATATGAAGCAGAGCAAATTCGCAAGAACCATTCCTTTATACCGCATCACCTTGTACTAAAGCCAGAAAGTACTACCACCAAACAAAGGGTGGTATTTGATGCATCATGCAAAACGTCATCTGGAAAATCACTGAACGACATTTTATATCCTGGATCAGTTGTAGAGAGTCAACTTTTCTCAATTCTACTGCGGTTCAGTACACACAAATATGTGTTCACTGCGGATCAATTCAATCAGATAATTGTATGGAGAGAGGATCCACGTCAAGAACTAAAGTTTTATCGTTAAAACGGTAACTTATGGAACCACATCAGCCCCATATTTAACGAGGAAGTGTCTGGAATATTTGGCACTGAAAAACATGGAAAAATTGTCGTCTGGAGCATTAGCATTAAAAAATGACTTTTATGTTGATGATTGTCTCACAGGAGCAGACAGTTTACCAGAAGCCCTGCAAATAAGACAAGAGCTGGTAGAAATCTTGAGACCTAAGGGTTTCAACTTACGAAAATGGTGTTCAAATAGCAGTCAACTTCTAAAGGAAATTCCAAAGGAAGAAACGATTGCTGACATCAATCTCGGTGACACACTGCAACAAACAAGGGGCACCCAAATAAGACCAATTATGTGGAAAGGCTAAAAGACATACAAAAGAAATAACCAGACGAGTGGTGCTATCTGAAGTCGGTCAAATTTTCGATCCTCTAGGACTGTTTGCACCGGTAGTGGTAAGAGCGAAAATGTTTCTTCAACATGTTGCTACCGAACGAATTGAGATGGATGTTGACCTACCGCCGAATTTGGAGAAGCAATGGGAAGCCTACCTACAGGCACTAAACCACATGAAAATTCCAAGGCATATTTTTGATGGCAAGGTATCCACTACAAAGGAACTGCATACATTTGTTGATGCATCAGAAAAGGCATTTGGAGCGGTAGTTTATATCCGATCAAAATATAAAAATGGCCAAATATCAGTCAGATTGTTGTGCGCCAAGTCGAGAGTGGATCCTCTTGTAAAGCAGACACTGCCTGTGGAACTATGTGCAGCTGTACTTGGCGCTGAACCCACTGATAGAGTTCGACAGGATCTGAAATTTTTTCATGGACCACAATCTGGCTGATCAGCACATTTAAGCCTACAGAGCACACGATGGATACCGCTGAGAAGAAAACTAAGGTATTCAGCATGGTGACTGCCACTGCCAACAACACGAGTGTATGGATATATATGGTAAATCACAGAAATTCATTTTACCGGCTACAGCGAATAGTGGCGTATGTGCTACGGTTTTGTCACAGAAAGAAGTCACGACTCAGTTAGAGTTGGAAGAGTTGGATCACGAAATATAATCATCAAGCAAATTCAAGAATCAGGATTTGCATCTGAACTACGGCATTTAAAGAAACAACCTGCTCAACCATTGGATCGCAAAAGCACGGTGGCAACATTACCACTAATACTTGATGATTATTCAATTATACGAGTAGCAACTCGGCTACAACAAGCATCAGTATCAACAGTAACAAGGAATCCATATCTCTTGCCGTATAATGATCCGGTGGTAAAAATGATACTACGAAAACTTCATGAAGAGAATCTTCATTGTGGACATGAGACACTACGCGGAATAGCTCGGCAGCAGTACCAAATCATCAAGGTGAAACCAATGGTCCGGAATGTGATCCAGGGCTGCGTAGCATGCACCAATTACCGGCCTCAGTTTTTCAAACAAGTCATGGACGACTTACCTGAGCCCCGGGTATCTCAGAATAGACCGTTTCTCAACGTCGGAGTAGACTATTATAAACCATTCTGGATGCATCATAAGGTTCGAGGAAAACGTCTCGACAAAGCTTACATTGCTATTTTTGAATGTTTTGCAACCAAGGCAGTCTACCAGGATTTGGTGCGAGACCTTTCCACCGCCTCATCTGTATGTGCGCTTCAGCGTTTCATTGTGAGCAGAGGAAGATGTTGGAGCAAACAACCAACTGAAGGAGCTGACCGATACAGTACACTCAGAAATGGCAGCAGGCACTATCAAGGTAATTTGCAACCAAAAAGAAGTGCAATTTAAGTTTATTCCACCACGGTGTCCACATTTCGGAGGATTATGGGAAGCTGCGATAAACATTTACTGTTGAAAAAAGTATCGACAGCAAACTTGACGTTTGACCAACTGTCTTCCATCATAATTGTTAATGTGGAAGCAGTGCTAAACTCTCATCCGTTAACCCCAAACTCAGACTAGCCCAACGACTTGACAGCTCTAACCCCAGGCCATCTATTGATCGGATAACCATTGATAGTGCAACGGCTTAAACATACATTCTGGACACATGGACAAATGGAAAAATCGCTATAGCAATGTCAAAAAAGGCTTAGTGGTGGTTCTAACGGAGGATAATGTGCCAATCTTGCAGTGGCCGATTCGACGGATTGTTAAATTATATCCAGGCCTTGAGGAATACGTCCGTGTAGTGAACGTTAAAATATCCAAAGGCACCTACAAGCCGGCTATCCATACATTGGCTCCCTTGCTTAGAGAGACGGGGATAAAACGTAAAATCGAGGCAGATAACACAGGATCGAATTCCCAAGAAGACCCTGGTATCGACGACTCCGCAGAACCAGAGAAAAAAAACACAGCCGGCACACCATGTTATCAACGGCCGGGAGTATGTTGGTGTTTAGATTATATAAAATAAGGTAACAATAAGACAATCATAATATAGAACAAATGAAAATATATGTAAAGATTAGTATGTAACCTGATTATAGATATCGATGGCTCATCAATCATAAGTAGATCTGATATGGTCAGCAGTTAACAATAAAGACCTAGTTCATTAAGCTGCTATAGTTAGCTATTATCAATAAAGACGTGTTTTGCTGACCTAACACTATGTCGAACTATGCACTGGTGAGCTCTCTAGTTTTACTATAAAAGAAATGCATTATTCTTTGTAAGATCAGATACCAATTGTAGCTATATCGGGTGTGCCTCGCTGTGTCTTTGGACCTCAGCTCCGAAGTCCACCCAATTTATGTGTGGTTTGCGACGACTATTAGTCACTGGTTTATGTGCTAGTGCCTATTTGCTTATAAATAAATAAACAATAAATACATTCAAGAAATACTAACGCCTTTCAATGAACAGCACCACTCGTTTGATGAGTCCTTTGGTATGCCTTTGAGCCTTTCCGCATAATTTATCTTCTTTGGGTGCCCATATGATTCCCAATGTTTTGACATTTGTTTGTTGCAGTGTGTCACCGAGATTGATGTCAGCAATTGTATCTTCGTATGGAATTTCCTTTAGAATTTGACTGCCATTTGAACATTTTCGTAAATTGAAACCCTTAGGTCCTGTGACAAATCCTGAGATTTCTAGAAGCTCTTGTCTAATTTGCAGGGCTTCTGGTAAACTGTGTACTCCTGTGAGACAATTATCAACATAAAACTCATTATACCATACACCCACAGGGTGAAATGGTATATTAAAGTCGTCAAAATGTATGTAACTGGCAGAAGTAAGCTTTTCCGACCCCAAAGTATATGTCGGAGATTGAATTATGCATTTCTAATAATTTGAATTGTGTGCCTACTGTGAAGGCGAATTGCTCAGTGTTAAGTAATGAATATCATAACAGATGTAAAACTGTTTAACACTAGATTTGTGCGATGACAGCATAGGCTGTCATCGAGTGTGGCTCGGTGTGTGGTTGAGAGAATTCAGTCTTTTTTCTTTCTGAAATTCAACCTGAAAGCACGTCGAGATTCGCTGCACAAACCTCGTGGAAAAATGGACGCCAACAATGGAATCAACGATTCAGGAATACCTCAAATCCTTCACTCGCCGATATCAGAAGTGGGATCTAACTCAAGACCAACAATAAATGAGGAGCAGTTTCGCATTTTATTGGAACAACAAAATCGAAACTTCTGGGAGCTAGCAAAAACTTTTCGTGCATCGCCTAGTGAGTCTCGACAAGATGGTGAAATTCTTCTACCGAAATTTAACTCCGAAGCTGCTGGAGCCAACGCCACGCAATGGTGTGCTACGGTGGACATCGTTCTAAAAGAAAATCCATTGCAAAGTAGTGCGTTAATTTTGGCCTTGACGAAGTCATTGGAAGGAAGCTCTTCGCAGTGGTTATCGCAGATTTGCTACCCAGGCATCACATGGGAACAATTTAGACATCTTTTCGAGCAAAGATACGAAAAACGAGACTTACAGTCCGAGTTACAAGTCTTTTCGTTTGACAATAAGCGGTCCAGCTCTTCAGACGATTATTCAATTGCAAAGCGTGCTAAAACATTGCCAATCAAATGTTACTCATGTGGAAAGCTTGGACACAGGAAGTCGGAATGCAGAGTGCAGAAAACTTCTACATCTGGAGAAGATCAGCGAGCTTCGTCAGTGCGTGCTAAAGTCGGGACACATTTCTACTCAATGCCCCAAAAGTTCGGATGGTGACGCAGGATCACGTGTGCCTAAGAGGGTTAACCTATGTGTCGTTGATGAACCAAAAGCAATTATCTTGCACCGAGGTGAGAACTTTTCGGTTACATTTGATTCAGGCGCAGAATGCTCGTTAGTCAAAGAGAGCATAGCACACAAACTGTCTGGGAAAAGAACAAATAACATAATATCATTAAGTGGAATTGGTAATGTATGTAGTTTCGTCAATTCAAATCACAAGTAATGTAATGATAAATGGAAATTGTATCGAAGTAGTATTTCATGTAGTCCATGATAATAATATGAAAAATAATATTGTAATTGGCCGCGAAATTTTAGCACAAGGATACTCTGCTATAGTATCAACAGAAGGTGTGGAAATAATTAAAGACAAAACAGTTAACGTTTGTTCTGTAAAAAGTTACGAAAATGATTTTAATAATTTAGTAACTGAAGCACAGGGAGAAGATAAAAATCAATTGTTAAGATTGTTAAAAAAGCATTCAAAATCATTCTTTCGCGGAACTCCTTTACCTCGCGTAACTACTGGTGTAATGTCAATTCGATTAGTAGAACCCACCAAGACTGTGCAAAGACGCTCTTTCAGATTCAGTCCCATTGAAAAAGAATTACTCCGGTCAAAAGTTCAAGAGTAATAATGTAATAAGGCCGAGCAGTTCACCTTATGCTTGTCCAGCACTTGTAGTAAAAAAGAAAAACGGATCTGTAAGACTCTGTGTCGATTATAGGGAATTTAATAGAAATACCATTGCAGATAAGTTTCCTCTACCATTAATTTCAGATCAGATAGCTAGATTGCGTGGAGCAAGATACTTTACTTGCTTGGACATGGCTTGCGGGTATTATCAGGTCCCATTACACGAGAACTCTATTGAGCATTCGTCACTCCCGACGGACAATTTGAGTTTTTCGCGATGCCGTTTGGTCTAAAGAACGCATCGGTTTCTCAAAGAGCAGTGATGAAAGCAGTGGGCGATTTGGCATTTTCGTACGTTATCGTCTATATGGATGATATAATGATCGTGGCGTCAACTAAGGAAGAAGCTATTGAAAGATTAAAGATCGTCTTGAATATTTTGACTAAGGCAGGCTTTTCGTTTAATGTAGAAAAATGCTCATTTTTGAGGGATTCTGTTCAGTATCTAGGATACGAAGTACAGGCGGGTGAGATTCGTCCAAATTTGCGTAAAATTGAAGCATTATGCGCATTGCCACCACCCAGGTCAATTACAACATTGAGGCAATTTATAGGATTGGCTTCGTATTTTCGCCAATTTGTACCAGGATTCTCCCAGCTATTGAAACCTCTTTACTCTCTTACATCTATTAAAATTAATTTTGATTGGACGAATGAACAGATTATTGATATCCTTACTAGCAAACCAGTCTTGGTAATATTTGATCCTAAATACCCCATAGAACTGCATACAGACGCAAGTGCCATTGGCTATGGAGCCATACTTTTGCATCGAATGGAAAATAAACCGTATGTGGTTGAATATTTCAGTAAAACTACTAGTGTGTGTGAATCGAAATACACGTCTTACGAGTTAGAAACACTCGCGGTAGTTAATGCAGTAAAACACTTTAGACATTATCTACATGGTAATAGGTTTGTCATTTTTACTGATTGTAATTCGTTAAAGGCTTCTAGAACAAAAATTGAGCTATCACCTAGAGTGTATCGCTGGTAGGCATTCCTTCAAGCATTCGATTTTGATATTCAATATTGCGAAGGCAAACGTATGGCCCATGTAGATTTTCTGTCAAGGAATCCTTTGCCTGATAAGAAAAAAGAGAATCAAAATAAAGTTGTAGAAAAGCATGTGCAGTTGATGGAAATTTCTGATAATTGGATTCAAGCCGAACAACAACGTGATCAGGACATTTTGCAAACAATTATTAAGTTGAATGAGGGTGAACTTTCTAAAGTTTTAGCTGCAACTTATGAGATGAGAGCTAATGTGCTTTACAGAAAAATTCAAAGAAATTGTAGGACTCGTTGTTTGCCAGTCATTCCTAGAACCTTTAGATGGTCTGTAATAAACCAAGTACATGAATCGATCTTAGACTTAGGTTGGGAAAAGACCCTAGATAAAGTGTACGAGCATTACTGGTTTACGGGAATGGCGAAGTACGTTCGAAAGTTTGTAGAGAATTGCATCACTTGTAGGGTGACAAAATCAGCGTCCGGAAAAGTCCAAGTGGAACTGCATTCGATTCCGAAGATTAGCATACCGTGGCACACGCTGCATATAGATATCACTGGAAAACTAAGTGGGAAGAACGATCGTAAAGAGTATGTCATTGTTCAAATCGATGTTTATTTGTACCACACTTATAAGAGCGACGCAGTTAGTTGTATTGACGTATTAAAGTCATCGATTGGGCTTTTTGGAATACCTGCTCGATTAGTGGCTGATCAAGGCAGAAGTTTTACGGGATTGAAATTTGTCGAATTCTGTGCTTCTCAGAAAATTCAGCTTCACCTGATAGCGACAGGTGCTAGCCGGGCAAATGGACAGGCCGAAAGAGTGATGAGCACTTTAAAAAATCTATTAACTATCGTTGAATCCAGTGAGCGTTCATGGCAAGATGCTATAGGGGACGTTCAATTAGCATTAAACTGTACAGTTAATCGAGTTACAAAATCGAGTCCGTTAGAATTATTAATCGGTAAGAGTGCTCGACCATTAGGATTAGTTCCCATTGATGATGATGAGACAGAGATAGACTTAAATGAACAATGATCTCAGGCTACAAGAAATATGGACAATGCAGCAAGCTATGACAAACTTAGATTTGATAAAGACAAGGCAAAAGTAGTCAAATTCAGTAAGGGAGATTATGTTCTGATCAAAAATAGTGAGCGACAACAGACTAAGTTGGACCCTAAGTTTCGTGGACTTTTTATGGTCATAGAAGTATTAGATGGCGATAGATATACGTTGAAGTCCATGTCAAGTAAAAGACAGTATAAGTACCCACATGATACTTTACGGAGAATGCCATGATTCACGGAGATGAGTTCATCTGGTAAAACGGGCAAAACAGACCGTAATGGCACAGTTGGAAGAGACTGTGGTGAAACGGGTGAAACAGACCGTAATGGCACAGTTGAAAGAGACTGTGGTGAAACGGGTGAAACAGAGTATGGAAACAGTTGGAAAGGACTGTGATGAAGAGACGGGTGAAACAGACCGTATGGACTAGTGAATGAGGCACTAGGGGAATGATGTTTTTAGAAAGAGTGTTGTTGTCGATGCTACGTGGTGGTACCTTGCCGTGGATTCTTGAAACGTAAATGAGAACATAAAGAAAAGAGAATGTTTGTAAAACTAAAAGCGAAAATGTTGTTTGATAAGAATGAAAATGTGGAGGTTATAAAATAAGAAAGTATTGAAAACATTGTAATCTTTAATGAATTACAAAAGAAATATGATAGATATGAAAGATATGAAATAGGCAAGTAGAAGAATATGAAATAAGAATTTACGAAATATGTTATAGCAAATAAGAGATTTTTAATTAACATTAAACTGGATTTGTCAAACTGCATAAAAGAGAATGTTTTTGGTTCAGATAGTTAAAACAAAGATGTGAAAATGATGTTTGTGAAAGTGGTTTATATTCCTGCTACACGAGGACGTGTAATTTGTCAGGATGACCGTGTCGGAGATTGAATTAGGCATTTCTAATAATTTGAATTGTGTGCCTACTGTTAAGGCGAATTGCTCAGTGTTAAGTAATGAATATCATGACAGATGTAGAACTGCTTAACACTAGATTTGTGCTGTCCCGTCTGGTAGCAGTATAGCATAGTGAACATCAGCTCCCAACAGCATATCAATTTTTCCTGGTTTATCAAATGTTGGATCCGCTAATTGAATGGCAATGTGACTTTCTGCGTTATTTGTTCAGTAGGTTGGTCACCTATTATGTGTGGCAATACAAATGCCTCAACTAGCATTGCGAACTTGTTGTATCTTGACCTTACAACCAGGCTTACTCGCGCCTTGCTTATCTGTGGTTGACCACCCACTTCATTTATGTGCACATGAGTCTCGTTAATTTTTAACGATAACTTCCTTAATAGTGTCTCTGAGACGAGATTTACTTGTGAGCCGCTATATAGGAGTGCTTGAAATTCTCCTTTCCTTTCATTTATCCCATTTACCACTACCTTAGCCGTTGCCAACGGGGTATATTTTCTGCCAATTCCATAAGCAGAAGCTGCAGAAGAAGATGTAGCAACTTGGTTTCCTGTTTCGAACTGCAACATAGTGTTATGTTTTTTATCGCATTTGATGCATCCCCTCCAAGAGCAATTCTTTGCCACGTGGTCCGGTTTGAAGCAATTGACACACAATTTGTGTCTCTGCATCCAATTAAGCCGCTCTGCTGCGGATTTTATTTTAAACTTTTCACATTTCTCGCAGAAAGCACACAAGGTACTGTTTATTCCAGATGCTGCTGCGCATGTCTTTCTTGAATTTAGTTTTTCAATGCTACGATTATCGTTTCTTGGTTTCCCAATCGCCTCTAATGTTAGGAAGCGCTCTTCTAAGAATGATAGGAAATCCTTTACTTACTGTAGATCCCTTATGTTGGAAAGAGATTGCTTATATAGTGCGTGGTTGAATCTATCCAATTTCCTTGTCATATGAAACATTGTGACAGCATCTGACGATACCAAATTGACGCCCGCATTTTTTAAAGCTTGCAACGATTTAAAAATGTTAGCATGCAAGTTTTTTATAGAAGCTGCGTCATTTCCCACATTTGGGTGATCAAACAGTTTTGTCAGTATGGCTGTTACTAGAACCAGTTTATTATTAAATCGTTCATGCAATACTGACCAAGCTGTATTGTAATTGGCTTCAGCTAATTCCAGGTGCCGTATCAATCTCTCTGCTTCTCCAGAAAGGTTTGATTTTAAGTACCACATTTTCTCTATTGTGGATACATTTGAATCATGAACCACCTTTTTATAGATGTCATGAAATTGTTGCCACTTCAGATAATCCCGATCAAATTTTGGAATTGGAATTTTGGGCAGCTGCAATAATTGAAACGATTGCAATACAGGTTTCGTCAATTCAAATCACAAGTAATGTAATGATAAATGGAAATTGTATCGAAGTAGTATTTCATGTAGTCCAAGATAATAATATGAAAAATAATATTGTAATTGGTCGCGAAATTTTAGCACAAGGATACTCTGCTATAGTATCAACAGAAGGTGTGGAAATAATTAAAGACAAAACAGTTAACGTTTGTTCTGTAAAAAGTTACGAAAATGATTTTAATAATTTAGTAACTGAAGCACAGGGAGAAGATAAAAATCAATTGTTAAGATTGTTAAAAAAGCATTCAAAATCATTCATTCGCGGAACTCCTTTACCTCGCGTAACTACTGGTGTAATGTCAATTCGATTAGTAGAACCCACCAAGACTGTGCAAAGACGCTCTTTCAGATTCAGTCCCATTGAAAAAGAATTACTCCGGTCAAAAGTTCAAGAGTAATAATGTAATAAGGCCGAGCAGTTCACCTTATGCTTGTCCAGCACTTGTAGTAAAAAAGAAAAACGGATCTGTAAGACTCTGTGTCGATTATAGGGAATTTAATAGAAATACCATTGCAGATAAGTTTCCTCTACCATTAATTTCAGATCAGATAGCTAGATTGCGTGGAGCAAGATACTTTACTTGCTTGGACATGGCTTGCGGGTATTATCAGGTCCCATTACACGAGAACTCTATTGAGCATTCGTCACTCCCGACGGACAATTTGAGTTTTTCGCGATGCCGTTTGGATCGACTTGAATATTTTGACTAAGGCAGGCTTTTCGTTTAATGTAGAAAAATGCTCATTTTTGAGGGATTCTGTTCAGTATCTAGGATACGAAGTACAGGCGGGTGAGATTCGTCCAAATTTGCGTAAAATTGAAGCATTATGCGCATTGCCACCACCCAGGTCAATTACAACATTGAGGCAATTTATAGGATTGGCTTCGTATTTTCGCCAATTTGTACCAGGATTCTCCCAGCTATTGAAACCTCTTTACTCTCTTACATCTATTAAAATTAATTTTGATTGGACGAATGAACAGATTATTGATATCCTTACTAGCAAACCAGTCTTGGTAATATTTGATCCTAAATACCCCATAGAACTGCATACAGATGCAAGTGCCATTGGCTATGGAGCCATACTTTTGCATCGAATGAAAAATAAACCGTATGTGGTTGAATATTTCAGTAAAACTACTAGTGTGTGTGAATCGAAATACACGTCTTACGATTTAGAAACACTCGCGGTAGTTAATGCAGTAAAACACTTTAGACATTATCTACATGGTAATAGGTTTGTCATTTTTACTGATTGTAAATCGTTAAAGGCTTCTAGAACAAAAATTGAGCTATCACCTAGAGTGTATCGCTGGTAGGCATTCCTTCAAGCATTCGATTTTGATATTCAATATTGCGAAGGCAAACGTATGGCCCATGTAGATTTTCTGTCAAGGAATCCTTTGCCTGATAAGAAAAAAGAGAATCAAAATAAAGTTGTAGAAAAGCATGTGCAGTTGATGGAAATTTCTGATAATTGGATTCAAGCCGAACAACAACGTGATCAGGATATTTTGCAAACAATTATTAAGTTGAATGAGGGTGAACTTTCTAAAGATTTAGCTGCAACTTATGAGATGAGAGCTAATGTGCTTTACAGAAAAATTCAAAGAAATTGTAGGACTCGTTGTTTGCCAGTCATTCCTAGAACCTTTAGATGGTCTGTAATAAACCAAGTACATGAATCGATCTTAGACTTAGGTTGGGAAAAGACCCTAGATAAAGTGTACGAGCATTACTGGTTTACGGGAATGGCGAAGTACGTTCGAAAGTTTGTAGAGAATTGCATCACTTGTAGGGTGACAAAATCAGCGTCCGGAAAAGTCCAAGTGGAACTGCATTCGATTCCGAAGATTAGCATACCGTGGCACACGCTGCATATAGATATCACTGGAAAACTAAGTGGGAAGAACGATCGTAAAGAGTATGTCATTGTTCAAATCGATGTTTATTTGTACCACACTTATAAGAGCGACGCAGTTAGTTGTATTGACGTATTAAAGTCATCGATTGGGCTTTTTGGAATACCTGCTCGATTAGTGGCTGATCAAGGCAGAAGTTTTACGGGATTGAAATTTGTCGAATTCTGTGCTTCTCAGAAAATTCAGCTTCACCTGATAGCGACAGGTGCTAGCCGGGCAAATGGACAGGTCGAAAGAGTGATGAGCACTTTAAAAAATCTATTAACTATCGTTGAATCCAGTGAGCGTTCATGGCAAGATGCTATAGGGACGTTCAATTAGCATTAAACTGTACAGTTAATCGAGTTACAAAATCGAGTCCGTTAGAATTATTAATCGGTAAGAGTGCTCGACCATTAGGATTAGTTCCCATTGATGATGATGAGACAGAGATAGACTTAAATGAACAATGATCTCAGGCTACAAGAAATATGGACAATGCAGCAAGCTATGACAAACTTAGATTTGATAAAGACAAGGCAAAAGTAGTCAAATTCAGTAAGGGAGATTATGTTCTGATCAAAAATAGTGAGCGACAACAGACTAAGTTGGACCCTAAGTTTCGTGGACTTTTTATGGTCATAGAAGTATTAGATGGCGATAGATATACGTTGAAGTCCATGTCAAGTAAAAGACAGTATAAGTACCCACATGATACTTTACGGAGAATGCCATGATTCACGGAGATGAGTTCATCTGGTAAAACGGGCAAAACAGACCGTAATGGCACAGTTGGAAGAGACTGTGGTGAAACGGGTGAAACAGACCGTAATGGCACAGTTGAAAGAGACTGTGGTGAAACGGGTGAAACAGAGTATGGAAACAGTTGGAAAGGACTGTGATGAAGAGACGGGTGAAACAGACCGTATGGACTAGTGAATGAGGCACTAGGGGAATGATGTTTTTAGAAAGAGTGTTGTTGTCGATGCTACGTGGTGGTACCTTGCCGTGGATTCTTGAAACGTAAATGAGAACATAAAGAAAAGAGAATGTTTGTAAAACTAAAAGCGAAAATGTTGTTTGATAAGAATGAAAATGTGGAGGTTATAAAATAAGAAAGTATTGAAAACATAGTAATCTTTAATGAATTACAAAAGAAATATGATAGATATGAAAGATATGAAATAGGCAAGTAGAAGAATATGAAATAAGAATTTACGAAATATGTTATAGCAAATAAGAGATTTTTAATTAACATTAAACTGGATTTGTCAAACTGCATAAAAGAGAATGTTTTTGGTTCAGATAGTTAAAACAAAGATGTGAAAATGATGTTTGTGAAAGTGGTTTATATTCCTGCTACACGAGGACGTGTAATTTGTCAGGATGACCGTGTCGGAGATTGAATTAGGCATTTCTAATAATTTGAATTGTGTGCCTACTGTTAAGGCGAATTGCTCAGTGTTAAGTAATGAATATCATGACAGATGTAGAACTGTTTAACACTAGATTTGTGCTGTCCCGTCTGGTAGCAGTATAGCATAGTGAACATCAGCTCCCAACAGCATATCAATTTTTCCTGGTTTATCAAATGTTGGATCCGCTAATTGAATGGCAATGTGACTTTCTGCGTTATTTGTTCAGTAGGTTGGTCACCTATTATGTGTGGCAATACAAATGCCTCAACTAGCATTGCGAACTTGTTGTATCTTGACCTTACAACCAGGCTTACTCGCGCCTTGCTTATCTGTGGTTGACCACCCACTTCATTTATGTGCACATGAGTCTCGTTAATTTTTAACGATAACTTCCTTAATAGTGTCTCTGAGACGAGATTTACTTGTGAGCCGCTATATAGGAGTGCTTGAAATTCTCCTTTCCTTTCATTGATCCCATTTACCACTACCTTAGCCGTTGCCAACGGGGTATATTTTCTGCCAATTCCATAAGCAGAAGCTGCAGAAGAAGATGTAGCAACTTGGTTTCCTGTTTCGAACTGCAACATAGTGTTATGTTTTTTATCGCATTTGATGCATCCCCTCCAAGAGCAATTCTTTGCCATGTGGTCCGGTTTGAAGCAATTGACACACAATTTGTGTCTCTGCATCCAATTAAGCCGCTCTGCTGCGGATTTTATTTTAAACTTTTCACATTTCTCGCAGAAAGCACACAAGGTACTGTTTATTCCAGATGCTGCTGCGCATGTCTTTCTTGAATTTAGTTTTTCAATGCTACGATTATCGTTTCTTGGTTTCCCAATCGCCTCTAATGTTAGGAAGCGCTCTTCTAAGAATGATAGGAAATCCATTACTTCCTGTAGATCCCTTATGTTGGAAAGAGATTGCTTATATAGTGCGTGGTTGAATCTATCCAATTTCCTTGTCATATGAAACATTGTGACAGCATCTGACGATACCAAATTGACGCCCGCATTTTTTAAAGCTTGCAACGATTTAAAAATGTTAGCATGCAAGTTTTTTATAGAAGCTGCGTCATTTCCCACATTTGGGTGATCAAACAGTTTTGTCAGTATGGCTGTTACTAGAACCAGTTTATTATTAAATCGTTCATGCAATACTGACCAAGCTGTATTGTAATTGGCTTCAGTTAATTCCAGGTGCCGTATCAATCTCTCTGGTTCTCCAGAAAGGTTTGATTTTAAGTACCACATTTTCTCTATTGTGGTTACATTTGAATCATGAACCAATTTTTTATAGATGTCATGAAATTGTTGCCACTTCAGATAATCCCGATCAAATTTTGGAATTGGAATTTTGGGCAGCTGCAATAATTGAAACGATTGCAATACAGGCGGTGATTGTATCACTATATTTTCTGCCGGTGCCACATAGAATTTCAGCATTGTATTATCTGCGGCCACAAACGTATTTATATTGTACCCAGCTTCGGTTGGATTTTCTGCTAGCCGATGAATCTAATAATGGATTTCTTCAATTTTCATTTATAATTTGTCGACTACAGATTTATAATACATTTGTTCTTCAGACACTATTTGTCTTAATGTCCTGAACAATGAATCCAGCAGTGCACTTTGTTTGGATCATGATTCGCTCTTCCTCTCTGTGGCGAGCTTGCCTCTCTAGTTTTATCTTTTCCAAATGATTCTTCCAATCCTCCACTGTATTAGTTACAACCGCCTTCATTTTGCTGAAATAGTCCGTAACAAAGTAGTCATCTTCTGTTGGCACATTATTTAATGTAGTCATTAGCTCCTGATGACTTTTCTCAATGTTCTCTCACTTGTATTCCAGGAGCTCAAGCTTCTCCTCCAAATAAGATGGCTTCGTTTTCCTGACGATCCTTTTTGGAACTCCGAATGAAGACCTGAATTGCCTCTCCTATGTCAGGGACTTTTTTGGAATGTAACAGTGATCTTTTATTCAATGGGTATGCACAGCTACCCTGTTGCGATAAACCTACTACTAGTTTTCCAATAAATTGTTTTAGTCGCCAATTTGGCTTGTATGTATATTCTACGCAATGATTGCCAAGTTAATCAATTGCGATTTTTCAGTCGGGACCCCAGATTGATGTGCAATGTTCATCGACTTGTGCCCTCCCTTAGGATTGTAGTCACCTAGTTGATCAGTTTCCTTTTTGTTGAGAGATTGGTTGCCTGAGTTGACCAAATCTTCTCACTTGTTGACGGTTTCACCAAGTATGTTGCTCTTTCAACTTGGAGTCGGCAATGTCGGGGTCACCAAAATGAATTTATTAATTAAATTTTTATTTTTAATCAAATAGGCACCAGCACATAAACCAGTGACTAATGGTCGTGGCAACCAACACATAAATTGGGTGGACTTCGGAGCGAGATTACAAAGGTAGAGATTGGGGCCAAAGACACAGCGACGCACACCCGATGTAGCTGCAATTGGTATCTGATCTTACAAAGAATAATGCTTTTCTTTTATAGTAAAAATAGAGAGCTCACCAGTGCATAGTTCGACATAGTGTTAGGTCAGCAAAATACGTCTTGATTGATAATAGCTAACCATAGCAGCTTAATGAACTAGGTCTTTATTGTTATTTGCTGACCATATCAGACTTATGACTGATGAGCCATCGATATCTATAATCGGGTTACATACTAATCTTGACATACATTTCCATTTGTTCTATATTATGATTTATTTTTAATGATATATTATGATATATTTATATAATTTAATTTATTACGATGTTTTTATACTATACACCCATAGGGTGAAATGGTATATTAAAGTCGATGAATTAATGTAACAGGCAGAAGGAATCTTTTCCGACCACATAAAGAGTATATATGTCGATGTAACAAATTTTATTTACACCCATAGAGTGAAATGGTATATTAAAATCGCTAAAATGTATGTAACAGGCAGAAGGAAGCTTTTCCGACCCCATAATGTATATATATTCTTGTTCAGGATCCACATCCGAGTCTATATTGACATGTCCGTCCATCTGTCCGTCCGTCTGTCCGTCCGTTCGTCTGTCCTTCCGTCTGTCCGTATGAACACGTTGATCTCAGAGACTATATAGAGGCACCAAATTTGGTACGTAGACTCGTGTATTACCTACGGTGGTTAAGTTTATTTCCGCCCACTAAATTTAAACAAATTTGATTTTCTTGAAGACTATAATAGCTAAAAACATCAAATTTCGTACGATTAATCCTTTAGTAAGCGCGCATAAACTTGTTGTAAAAATATTTTGCCACGGTCCCCTCCGCCCCCGCAATTGAAACAAAAACCGATTTTCTTAAAGACTATAATAGCTAGAGACACCAAATTTGGTATGTTTATTTGCATAATAAATGCGCAAATTTTGTTTATGCAAAGATTTTGCCACGCCATTCCGCCTCCGTAATTTTATCTCACGTAATTTTTTACCTTTTGTAATTAAATTTGGCACCATTTCGAAGCATCACCGTCGGCATTATCAGAAAAAATGTTTGGAGAATTGACGCCACGTATCTGCTGCTTTTCGCATGTTAATGATTGCATAGATTTTACAAGATCCACTAGGTTTTGGTTTCGTATCTGTAGGATTATGTGCCAATGGTCCTCATGTCTTTTATAGTTTTCACTTTTGACTTTTCACTTTCAGTGGTTTACTTTTCTTTAGAACTGTTTGGCTAGATCCCAGGGGGTTTATTGTCTGAGCTTTCTAGCCCGAGGGCACTCATATAGATCTCAACATTTTTTACTAAATATATTTAAAGTTTATTATAATGTTATTATTTTTATGGATCATATTGTAGACGATTCTGAGTGGTTAGGTTACAGTAATTGGGTTTACACAACTGAGAACAACTTTGATTGATCTTCGCGACTACCTTCGACTGACAACTGACGACTGCGACTTTCTACTTTCAACTCTCAACTCCAACTGACTACTGACGACTCTCGCTCCCAATCGCTTTCTCTCTCTCTGTGTTTTTGTAGACGCTCTCTTAATTGCCAGGGACGGGCATAACCATTCTGATCTGGACAACACCTCTTCACATTCGGCCCTCCTGATCATCATCATCTGTCCCAGATAATTCCGGGTTCTCATTGTCAATAATATATCTCCACAGCTTCATATTATCGGAGCTTATGATTTGGTCCTTCCTTCCTTTGCGTACATCATAGCGCTGTTCCTCTTTATCTTAGTTACCTCATAAGGGCCAAGAAAACTACTGGTCAACTTCCGGCCTGCGACAAATTAGGTTCGCTTGATTGCCGCGAGATCACTCAATAAATACCCATGATCCTGTTTGGATCCCTTATCGAAATTGTATTTGTAAGCCATCTGTTTTTCTAGGATATTCTTCTTGGCTTCGTCACGGAAACTCTCTGACTCAGCATTAAAGTTATTGATGAATTCTTCGTTGATTAGACATAATACTCGATCTCCTGCTTGTGCACACATTTTCGTTCTACAAATCAGCTCGAATGGTGAAATTTTTGTAGATGCGTGGACCTGTGAGTTAAGAGCCTTTTGAACCTGTGGGACATATTTGTATCATTTGCTTAAATCTTCTGCAGACAGCTTCGATATGACAGCCAGTATAGATCGACTCACGCGCTCGTTGCCCCGAACAACTCCAGTGGTTGTAAGGATATCTTCGAATTTATTCTAGGCGACAAACTCTGCAAATGCGTTTGACAGAAAGGCAGAGCCTCGGTCCCTTATAATACGTTTCGGGAAACCAAATATGTGAGACCATTCTGTCAGCTTTTTTATGACTTCATCGTGGCCTTTTTACTTCGTGGTAAAGAGCCAGACAAATTTCCCAAATCCGTCAACCATGGTAAGGATATATTTGTACGACTTAGACGTAGCATCCATCGGCCCCAAATGGTCGATATGCAGAGTATGCAACAGGGTGTCACCTTGGTCAATCAAAAGCATCTGACCATCTTGCTTGTTAAGTTTTTTGGTAAGAATAATATAAAGTTAGACCCCTTACGCTCTAAATGCGGGATCCAATACTGCTGACAAATCGTATGCATTGTCTTGCGGGAGCAAAATGGCCAATTTCGTGCGCTTCTCGAATTATTTCCTGCCTTTAGGCACCACGATTAAATCATTTCCATCTATTGCTTTGTACAGTACACCGCCATTGATAATGACGACAGCCTTAATGTGGTTATCAATACTTGCAAAAAGGGTATATTAATATTGGTCAGAAGTGTGCAACGCATAGAAGGAAGCATCTCCATATAAAGTGTATATATTCTTAATCAGCACGACGAGACGAGTTCAAATAACCATGTCCGTCCGTCCGTCTGGATCGATGCGAACTCCTCCTAAACCGTTAGAGCTACAGAGCTGAAATTTTGCACGTCGGCTTGTATATACTGCAGGGGTTGTATATCTCGGATTCTGTCGGAATCCATTGCCATACAAACGGCAAAGTCACGAACAGTGACTTTTCTCAATAACTTCGATACTTTTCACGCGATTGCTATTAAATAAACATTTGTTAGTTTAATATATCTGTTAATGACTGTGCCGAACTTGATAAAGATTCGGTGACTATATCATATAGCTCCCGTAGGAAACAGTGACTTTGATCAAAACCTTCGTTATTTCCTAGGCTAAGATTGTAGGCCGTTCTTTCGCACACATTGGCCTTTTTGTAAACCTTTGCAACTTTTTTGGCAACTCCTTCCTTACCCATAGCCATCAATCTTTGACTCGGTCGAAGTTAAATAGATTGTGGTAGCGGCTCAGATGATTAACGTGCTGAATACTTTTTCCTGGATTGTGATCAATATCGCCGGAGAAATCTTGTAAATATAGCACATACGATGCCACCTCTTTTGGTACTTCTTCCTTCTTTGTCGTCTGCTTGAACGCTGAACAGTCTGTCACTAATTTAAAGTGAATTCCAATGAGGTAGTGCCGGAACTTTTGTAGAAATGCAGATACATAGCCTTGGCTTCTAATATGTAGCTATGACGTTGGGCTTCAGATTCGGTCTTTTTTTTACTCCAAAAATACACCGAGTAAAATTTTTGTCGTTAAACCTTTGGAGTAACATCGCTGCAAAACCATGCTTTGATGCGTCTGTATTCAACTCGGTGGGAGCATCTCTGGAGTATAGATGCAACAGTGGTTCGCTCGTTAACAACTCCTTCAACTTCTGCAAAGATTATAGTTCAGATGTATCTATGTGAACCTTGACATCCTCTCGAAGTATATGATGATCTTGTGATTTGAGAGTAGTTTTTAATGAATTTTCGGAAGAATCTAGTGAATCCAAGAAACGACTGAACTGCTTTAACATTTTTGGGCGTTTCAAATCGATTGACGGCAACCGTTTTTTCTTCGCCTGGCCAAATTTTCTCAAGGCAAACTATGTGTTGAGGAAAGTTAATTCGTGACTGTAAGAAACTGCACTTTTCCATTTGATTTTCAACTTATACTGTGCGTCCAACTGCAGAACCTTCTGTGTCTTCTCTAAGCAGTCGTTAATGGAATGTGCATACACAATTATATCGTCCATATACAACTGCATTATATTATCGTTGATTAAATTTTGAAATCTAAATGCGGCTGGTGAATTTTTAAATCCAAGCGGCGTCTCATTGAATGCGAAAAGACCCTCTTTTGTTACAAATGCTGTTAGGTACTTACTGGACTCCTCCATCGGCACGTGGAAAAAAACATTTTCCAAATCAAGAACTGAAATTAATGTGGCCGCTTGAAGCTTTTCCAAAACTTCTTCTATTGAGGGGACCGAAAAGCGGTCAGACAGAGTCATGCTGTTGAGTTTTCGATAATCAATGCAAATCTATGGTGTACTGTCTTTCTATTTGACTAGCCACACTCGATGTTGACTTTCATACTATCCTTTGAGACAGATTTTTATCTAAATCGAGTCCCATTAAGGCATTGCACTCAACTTTCTACTGACAACTGAAGACTGGGCCTTGCTACTTTCCGCTCTCAACTCCAACTGACTACTGACGACTCTCGCTTCATTTCGGTCTCTCTCTGTGTGTTCTTGTAGACGCTCTCTTAATTGCCAGGGACGGGCATAACCATTCTGATCTGGACAACACCTCTTCACATATATTGCTAAAGCAAAGATGCTTGTCATCCTGCAAACTCAACATTCCCGGCTACGTTGCAAAGGTATTGCCAGGGCTACAATTGACACACCTGTCAATTAATTGGAACTAATTAGTAGGCTTTGACATGTTAGTCACTTAATCAACTCGGATAGTGTTATATATATGTATATAAGTTAACAATTCTCAGAGTCTGAAGTCGGTCAAGTCTAGCATTCAGCATTATTTATGTAGCGATAATGCTGACAATGCTCTTAGACAACGGACTTCTAAGCCGGCGTTCGTGAATAGCGACACTTGCGCTGAATGCAAGAGAGCATTTTTCCCCATCGTTCGGCAATGCATCGAAGTTCGGGATGATCATTAGAATAAGAATAGTCGTAAGTCAGTTGTAATTCGGCACTCAATCCGACGCGACGCCTGATTGCGCGGATAATAATTAAACCAAGAAACTCAACCAAGTCTTATTATAGCTTATATATGTCGATGTAACAAATTTTATTTACGGAAATTTTATTTTATTTTTATACCATACACCCATAGAGTGAAATGGTATATTAAAATCGCTAAAATGTATGTAACAGGCAGAAGGAAGCTTTTCCGACCCCATAATGTATATATTCTTGATCAGAATCAACAGCCGAGTCGATCTAGACAAGTCCGTCCGTCTGTCCGTATGAACACGTAGATCTCAGAGGCTATAAGAGCTAGAGTCACCAAATTTGGTATGTAGACTAGTGTATTACCTACGGTGGTCAAGTTTATTTCACGCCCCTTTCCGCCCCCGTAATTTCGAAAAACTCGATTATCTCCCGTCATTTTCTACCTTGTGCAATTCAATTTGGCATACATAAAATTAAAATAGCCAAGTTATACATATAAACGCTTTTCCATAAGGCCGGAGTTGGCCGTTGTCTGGTGGGGGCGCTAGGGTGCTCATATGCATGAGTGAGAGATATACTAAGATATGCTTGTAAAAAGCATGTGATCAGAATTCTTAAAAAAAAAGTAAATTAATTTCTTATAAATTTGTATGGTGTATGGTTTACCTAAGTCGGCGAGACGACTTACCTACTTCATTAGTATAGTATTTGTTAACTTAATCAAATTTTTTATCTTATCCTCTATTAAATTATTAATTATGATCTGCCTTTTATTGTTTTCCAGTTGTTTATTGATCTTATCTACTACGATTTTATGATCTTCATGATCGGGTATGCCCGCTATCCATTTCCAAGCCGTGTATAGTATATCAAGCGATCTTTTGTTTCTGAGCTTCATCGGCTGAAGCCTCCTGAGTTCATTCTCAGTCCGCGTTGACTCGTAAGCCAAAAAGGGCTATACGGCCATACGGCCATAGGGCCATACGGACTTCGATTTGTCGAATTCCTGACGGCTTCTTTTAAGACGGATATGGCCATTTGATATTTTTCTAGCTCGATGATATGAATGATTTTAAAGGTTCAGTTTTGGCGCGCGGCTAACCCGGTTTTCAACATGATTACTTTCGACTTAGTGTAGTCTAATATGGTTGTGTCACCCCAACAAAGTGGTAACATAAGCAATCTGTCGAAAGAAGATGTTGATCAATACTTCAAGTGGTTTTTGTGAATTATCCTGCCTGACCTGGTTTTAACTTTGGTATTAAGATCTTCAGCTACTATTTCTTTTTTATATCTCGACGTTAGTTTCAAACCTAATCGTTTATTAATCCTAACGTGGATCATAAATTTTGACGGGTTTTTTAGTTTTATCATGGTACTCTAGATCTTTATTTTGCTTCTTTAAAGTGTTTCCCGAAATCCTTTCTCTTTCAAGTGCTAATTTTTCTGGTGTATGGACTAAATCTGTCCCAAAAAATGCTTCTATTGGCTTTTTGGTAGTGGTACTGTGTATTGTTTTGTTGTACTCATGCACGGCTTTGAATATGAAATCCTCGAATTTCATTTCGGGGTGCTCTAATTTCAAGCATCTCATAATCTCCGTATATGTGGAACGGAATCTTTCGATTTGGCCGTTGCTAGACGAAGTTTATGGTAGAGTAGTGTGTAAGTTTATTCGTAACTGATTATTTAAGAGAAATTTATTTGATGTCGAATTTAGGGCTTTTTCGTTATCCATGACCACAATTTTGGTCATCCCGAAAGCTATCAATAACTCTCGCAAGGGTACTTTTAAGTGTTCTGCTGCATTTGAGTTTACGAGTTTAACTTGCGCGTACTTAGAAAACTTGTGTATTGCGGTTAAAATGATCTTGCTTTGTGTGGAATATAAGTCTATATTGACTATTTCACCTGGATATGTTGGAATAGGAGTTCGTTGTATTTCTTGATTCGGACGGTGTCTCTGGTATTTCGACAGTTTGCACGTTTGGCAAGAGTTTACCACTGCTACAACCTTTTTCTTCATACCGGGAAAGAAATATTCAGATAAAATTTACTTTTTGTTTTCTATGGAATTTCTATGGGCTCTAATATGTTCTTTAGTTTGTTGTTGAATCTGATCGTGGACATCTGTGGTTTGGATTTGTGTGAATCTTGCCTTGTAATTCCTAAAATGTTCCGAAAATATTTGTTGAATTTTCCCCATGATACTTTCGGAAGTGAAAATACCATTTACTATTCTAGGATCCATTTTTTCCCTTAGAATGGTTACCTAATCGTCTTCAGAATAATTACTTCTTTCTAATGTATGCCTGTGATATGTGGGGAATGGTATTTCGAAGGTAGTGGATTCATTATTGCCAGTAAGAATAATCAATTCGTTTTTAAAGACATTTATGGGAACTTCCATTGCTGGAGTGAGCTTTCATCACTATGGACTGTAGCTGACGTGCTGCTAGCATTTATGTTTGTAGGGTTTCTAGAAAGTGCGGCTACTACCACATTTGAGGTACCCGGCTTATATTTTAACTCGTAGTTATATTCTTCCAAGTAACTTTTCCATTTCTTCAGTTTTGTGTTATTATTTTTAGGACTGAGAGCATAAGTGAGAGTCTGGTGGTCGGTGTAAATGATCACCTTGGATTTGGATTTGCCGTATACATACATCCTTAGCTTATCGAATGCCCATACTATTGCTAGCAATTCTCTTTCATTTGTAGCATAGTTTTCTTCAGTTTTGGATAAAGCACGGGAAAGAAATGTAATGGGTCTACCATTTTGTTCTTGTTTAAAAACAGGGTATGCTATCTCGAAGGCCACGAGTTCGGCCGAATCGGATGTCGATCTTGCTTGAGACATTCTTCTTGACTCTGCCATGTTCTCCTCTCAATAACGCAGTTAAGGGTTTAGCTAACTTATAAAAATCTTTGATAAATCTTCTGTTTTCACTAGCTAATCCCAGGAAGGACCTTAGTAGTTTTAGGTTCTTTGGAATGGGGAACATTTAATGGCCTGAATTTTATTTGGATTGGTATTAACTCCCTCCGTTGAAATTACTACGCCAAGGAAATAAACGCTATGTCTTAGGAATTTGCCTTTATCTACTTGTACCTTCATATTTGCTTTGGATAAAGTAGAAAATACCAGAGCTAGATGTCGGAAATGCTCTTCCTCTGATTTATGTAATATTAATGTATCATCGATGTAGACATAACAAACTTTTTCTATATCTTTCAAAATATTAACAAGAGTTCTTTGGAATATTGATGGGGAATTCTTTAGGCCGAAGGGAAGTCTTGTGAACTCGTATTTCCCTCTGTTTACAGCGAATGCCGTTTTTTCAATATCGGATTCCTTAAGTGAAATCTGATGAAATCCGCTCTTTAAATCGAGTACAGAGAAATACCTATTGTAGCCCAATTGCGCAACCATTTCTCCAATTTCAGGGATAGGATACTTATCCGAATCTGTAACTGCATTGAGATTTCTATAATCGATGACCGTCCTATATTTCTGATTCCCAAGGCTGTCGCTTTTCTTATCCATACAGGGGAATTATAGGGCGACCGTGAGGGTCGTATTATACCATTCGTAGTAATTTTTGTAGGTGGTCTTCCACTACTTCTTTTAGAGAAGCTGGGTATGGATAATGCTTTGTATAGACGGGAGTGTCCGTTATTGTTCGGATTTCTGCTTGGACATTAGGGGCATAAGTCAATTTTTTATTGGGTCTGTGAATAGCGATTCGTACTCCTCTTGGAGTGTCTTTAACCCTTGTTTTTGGAATTCTCGATGATGGCGTTTAATTCTCTTAGTGTGACATTACCTAGAGTTCCATGAAATGGATTCAAATTAGGTTAAAAGAAGAAAGTTATAGGTTTATTGAGTTATTAAATAAACCCAAATGGATATGGCTGATGATTAAGATGCGACCACTTACGGTGTTCGCGTACAACTTGTGCTAATTTGTTTTGATATTTTTGGCGATTTCGGGTTGGACATAGTTTTTATTTGAACCGGTATCTATTAAGAAATTGTATGCTGTTCCGTCTTTGTCCCGGACGACAAAGTACGGCAAAGAGGAACACTTTAGCGTAAAATATTAACGGTGCCCTCAATTTGTGGTTGTTGAGGCTCCTGTGATGGTGATCTTGTTTCCTCTTTATTCTGTGGGACTAACTCTGAGATGTCTCCTTGTGAGGTAAAATATTCCTCCTGCTCTTGATATTCTCGAACCTCAGAATATGGAACTAATTCGAAAAAAAGTTCTTGGACTTGGTAAACGGCTTGATAATCGGACGTATCAGAGTAATGCTGTTCTTGACGGGGTATGGTGATATATTGTTCACCCGAAATACCTGATTTAATATGGAATTACCTCTGCACTTTATAGGGAAAATTTTCAGTAGACTCATTGACTCTTTTGAGAGCAAATTGTTGTGGTGAATTAAAGTTTGGCTTGTTCATGTACTTAAGCTTTTTTTTTTAAAATAGAGCCGTCAACATCCATTGGTGTTGGTGCCGTCTGTGGCTTCGGGGCGAATGGCCTTGGTGGTGCGTTGAAGAATACGGGGTTATTAGTCTGTGGGAATTTGTTTTGGGGAACACGTTCTGCATCGGTTTTGGATTATAAAAGTTGTTGTTATTATAAGGTTTGGGTGGAATTGCCGATATGTAGGGTCGCTGAGGTTGCAGTTTATTTTTTGTGTACTGTAGGGATTGTGGTCCTACAGGTGGACGAGTGTCACGATGGCCGATATGGTTCCTAGCCCTTTTATTATCTAACATCTCGCACAATTGCAATGCATGCCTCAGATCTCTGGGTTGAGCTAAGCTCATTCTGTCTGAGAGATCTCCGTTTAGAACCCTGATGAAGGTATCTAGAGCCCTATCTCTGACCTTTTTTGACATGGCTTCCATGGTCTCAGGAGTATAACCCATGGTTTCGATTTGGTCTAGTATTAAAGACATCTGTTGGTACACGGCAAAGTAGAAGTCATGAATGGAAGTGCCCTTTTGGGACATGGTGAATAGCTGGTATTCAGGAGTGCTCAAATCTCGATTGCCCCCCAATGTAATGCGGTGCGATAGACTTTCAACAGTGTGTTGGCATGGCCTGTAATTTTGCATCGAATGGTCATAAGGATTGCAAGGTATTTGGGTGTTCGCTGAATGGGAGCATGCAATTCCATCAAACGCGTGGCGGAAGCAAACCATGTTGAGAATTCTTCACGACTACCTGAAAATTTTTCAAGATTTTTTACAATAGCTGGCACTTTGTCTAGATCATGCCAGTTATCCTGTACACTAGCTGTCTGATCTGTAAAGGGAATATGGCCTGGCTGAGAATAATTTATTTGCTTAAATATTTCCTGTAGCTGAGACGACAACATATTCTGGATGGCTTCATCTAATCCTTGTATTGACAGTGCCTCTATTCTGTTTGGCGTTGCTGCATTTGAGGTGGATGCTGCCTGAGCACCTGAAGTTGCTGCCTGATTACCACTCTGCTGGAGGACTACTGCTTTAACCCAGCTGTCTTTAGTCATTTTGGAAAAAAATATTTTATCTCAAGTTTACTTCAAGAAAATTAGTATTACAATATCGCGAATATTATGGTGTCGCGTAAAATTTAATACCGCGCAAATTATATGTGTCGAAAAAATATAGAGATATTTGCCCTAATTTTGGATGGAAATGGTTTTTGGTCTTAAATAATATTTTGTGGCATTATGAACATTTTTCGATATTATATGATTTTTTCTCTCCTTTTTTTTATATTTTTGAAGTTTTTAAAATTATTTTCCACTTTTTTGAAATTACTTAATTACTAATTCTTTTCTTTAAATTTTTTCCTTTCTTTTTAAGTGGGAGAAAAAATTTAATTAAAGGATTTTTTTTTAATTACTTGTTTTTCTTTTCATTTATTTTTTACTTTCCGTTTGTTCAATAATTTTTTTTCCACTGTCTCTACACAAATTCTTTCCTCTTTATTTTAGATTTTTTCTAAATTATTTTTCCTCAACTTACATTAACATTAACATCTTCGGTGCTTTTTTACTGGCTGATTGGTAGGGGTACTCGCTTTTCCCACGTTGGGGTACTAACGCTCCGGATCCAATTGTACCAATTTCCCTCCGAACGGATACTAGAGGAATTTGCAGTGATAGTTTTGATCCTGTCTGATTCTAGGTGCAGTTCAATATAGCGATTGTTATTTCGTTTACACTTAAGGCATTTAAGCGTTTTCTTGGTCACGACCACTAGTATTTTTCACTAACACTCGATCAAGTTTCTTTTGCATGGTCTCTGCTCGGGTGCCAATTAAACACTTCCTTCACTCCAATATAAAAAAATAAAGTTTTATTCAAAGATACTTTATTACAGTTACAGTATATTTCGGTTTACTGAAAGATTCTGACTTCGGAGTGAATTCCGCGGAGCTAAAGCGAAGTTACATTCCCTCTTCAATGTCCTTGCTTGGGATGATTATATCATCCATATATACGATCGCTATACGTTTCTGAATCAACTTCTACATTGCTGCCATTATGAATTTTGTGAAGACCGCTGGAGAGTTCGAGATACCAAACGGTACATATAAGAATTCGTAATGTCCTTTCTGGGTAACAAATGCAGTGAACTTTTGCGAACTTCTACTTCTACTGGTACATAAAAATATCAATTTTCAAGTCCAGTGTAGTAAAAACATTTCCGCCTTGCAATTGATCAATTAAACTGTCATTCAAAACTATCGGAAAATTATCGCGAATTATCTTTTCATTTAATTTTTTATAATCGCAGCACAACCTTTTAGCTCCGTTTGACTTCGCTACCAATACCATAGTGGATGCATACATCGATGTACTATCTCAAATAATTCCTTCCTCAAGCCATTCTTGTATCTGATTATCTACAATCTGCTGATCGCAGTAGGCCAACCGTCTTGGGTGTTGGTATACGGGAATATCATCTTTCAAAATAATTCTCATTTCAGTCTTCGCATTGGATTGCATTTTGGCTTGTATCGCTGAACTATCATTTCGACTTCTTTAGCCTGTTCTTGACTTAAATGAGACAACTCTAAACCGATTTCGTCCTTCCCTTCGAAAACTGTGCAGACATCTTCAAATTGCTTCATCAAATCCTCAACAGATTCAGTTTTTTCTTCTACTTTTTGCTCATTGCTAATCAAAAACCGAGTGCCACTTTTTGTTACCTTCATGTCAATACTATTAAGAATCCTTCTTCCCAAAATAGCGTCAAACCCCATGTCCTCATCGGGAACTACATGAAAATCAACTACTATTTGAATTTTGTCGATGATCACCATTAAAGAGAAACTACCAAACGTTAAAATTTGCGCATCTCCTATTCTTACCAAAAACTTTCTCGAACCTGTTAGATGTTTAATTCCTAGCTTTCAAAAAACAATTCGACGAATCAAGCACATATCTGCTCCTGTATCTATGAGCCCTTTAAATCCAATATTCTCATAGCTAACCTTCTTTAGTTCTAACCCAGAAGGGGTGAACGAACTCGAGCTAACTTCAACTTTGTCATGTTGAATAACATTTGCTTGCTTCTCTCGTTTAATCTGTGTTTCGCTGCTACACTGAGCTGCACGATGAACCGACTGACCGCACATGAAACACTTTCGATCGAACTTAGGACAATCTTTTCTTAAATGAGTCGCCTCTCCGCAACCAAAACATTTTCTCTCTCGAGCCTGTACTGCCTGTGCTTCACTTGAACCATATGCCTTACTTTCAACTCTGTTTGCTGCATTGTATGAATCACGTCCCTTCTTATAAACTTTGATTTGAAACTTTAACTCTGAAATATTGCGAGCTTGGAATAACATCATTTTGTTAGTTTTTGTATCCGGAATACCTTTAACGAAGTACTCTATCAGACTCTCCTCATCTACGTCTACCGGCTTCGCAATTTCCATTTAACTTCTTATGGACTGCAGCTGAAGATATTCTTACACTAAACTCAGCACGAAAAGATGTTTTCAAAGAGCTGCAGTTTTTAATATTGCTCTGACTCCTTATGAAAGATTTTGCCGCCCCCACGCAATAACTGTTTTCCATACACAAATAACTGTAATTCATTCCACTGTACCGTGGCTGCACATTCTTCTAGTTCTTCAATCCATTGAGCAATGTTAGGAATATCTGAACCAGAATACTGTGACACACTGTCCTCAACATGTTTCAAAATAAACCATGATCTCTCGGGTCTAACTCAGTTTCCTGCTGCAATCTCTAGTCCCCCATTCGCTGTTTCAACTGACTGATCGTCTGATTCCTCATCTTCCTCCTGCAAACCATAATGGGTGAGTAACCTATTCTGCAAATACCGTTTCCTGCCAGTCGTAAGGAGCCCTAGTTCGGATAATTTCGATCGCAAAGCCACCACGCTTAGAGCCAGAATCTCTGCAAGCTCCATCTCAATTGCCAAACTTAAAATTACGTACAATTCTTCTAATACTATGTTAGTATTATTTTCTAGCTTTGAAAATTTTTATCAGTTTTCGCTAGTTCTGAATAACATACGCTTTTCCCGTCTTTCGTTGGTCTTACGTCGCTCTGCTTTGTCGTCGTCTTCGATGTTGATTAGTCTTATCGCCAAATTCCTTCCGAAATCCTCTCTTAGCAACAATATTGAAGTTTCTCGCCAACATTCGAGTTGTTGCCACTGCCGAAATTTTCTCACGCCGTCGCCACCAGACTTTGATCACACCGTCGCCACCAACGCAGTTCACTCCTAGAACTCAACGCTAGTCTCTATTGTTCAGCGCCACCACCAACGCAGTTCACTCCTAGAACTCAACGGTAGTCTCCCTTGTACACGCCGTCGTCACCAGATATTGTCCACCGACACCACCAGATTCTGTCCACCGCCACTACTAACGCAGTTCACTCCTAGAACGTCCATCCCTGGCTAACCGCTGTACACTTCTCCAACAGTTAGCACAGCCTCGAAACCTTATTACCACCAACACTGGTAAACTACTGTACACTTCTCCAGCAATTTACACAGCCTCCGTTGTGGCAGCCTTGTATCGATTATGCAACCTTGAATGAATCTTGCAACCGGAATCGTTGTTGCCACAATCCTCTCTAGCGCCGTACACTTCTCCAACGCTCTCTATTACGCACTTCGATCCGTTCCTGCGTTGCCTTTTGATTGTTGGTGTATCCCGATGGTACCTTATTCGGCCAAACCTCACGAATATTTTGTCATGTGCTGCGAAAATTCCAGAACCATCTTTCTGATCAGCTTTCTCACTCCTTCTGCAAATTCCAGAACCATCTTTCTGATCAGCTTTCTCACTCCTTCTGCAGTTTCCTTATGTCAGCGTCACTTGCTGTCTCCCTCATCGACTGAATTTTCAAGTTCTTGTTACTCGCCGATACTGCAGCTATCTCGCTTCCTCACTTGAACGTTCCCTCGAGGCAGCGTCACTTGCTGTCTCTCTCCTTCTTGAATTTTACAAGTTGAGCCCACAATTTATGGTATTCATTTATATTCCGGTTTCTTTATTGGCAATTATGTTAGATATACATATACATATACATATACATATACATATACATATACATATACATATACATATACATATACATATACATATACATATACATATACATATACATATACATATACATATACATATACATATACATATACATATACATATACATATACATATACATATACATATACATATACATATACATATACATATACATATACATATACATATACATATACATATACATATACATATACATATACATATACATATACATATACATATACATATACATATACATATACATATACATATACATATACATATACATATACATATACATATACATATACATATACATATACATATACATATACATATACATATACATATACATATACATATACATATACATATACATATACATATACATATACATATACATATACATATACATATACATATACATATACATATACATATACATATACATATACATATACATATACATATACATATACATATACATATACATATACATATACATATACATATACATATACATATACATATACATATACATATACATATACATATACATATACATATACATATACATATACATATACATATACATATACATATACATATACATATACATATACATATACATATACATATACATATACATATACATATACATATACATATACATATACATATACATATACATATACATATACATATACATATACATATACATATACATTTTTAAGTGTATCAATAGGCCTCCAAAGGATCTGTAAATCGTGGAATCTGTTTAGCACTTGCTACGGAGTCTTTGGCTACGTACCACTGTTGGTGCGCCACATCGCAGCTGCTGGCCAAAATTTTTATTTGGTACCCCCATACGTTTGGACCGGTCATTGGGCCAAGGGGGGGTGGTGTTGCTCTCTTGCTTACTGGTTTTCCCGCCTCTCATCGTCTTGGACTCCTGCCTGTGTGAGTGTGTCGTGGAATTATCCGGAAATTCCCCAGGCCGTTCCACATTTCTTGTTGCTGCAAGAAGCTGCTTCTTCTTCCCCGATCGTTTGTCAGCTGACTAAGGCCAGTGTTGGGCAACGCAGGGGGCGGGCCCTCGTATCTGACAGAGGGCGCCATGGAGGTTTTTTGGGCGGTTCTTTCGCTAATTTGAATTTTCAACTTTTGGAGTAACGGATAGCGCCTGGCCGCTAAACCTCGTCTGTGTAGTGCCAATCCAGTATGGTTGATGCGAATGCTGCTGAGGCAGGGGAAGAGGCTGTTTTCAGGAAGAGCTCGCGTCTGGGCCGGACTCCGCCTCGGGTTACGGCTCCACCAGAGAATAGCCCGCAACTAATTGTGGCACCAGCGTCAACGCAAGTGGGCGAGTGCACGTAAGCGGCACCGGTAGCTCCACCGGCATCGAATATCCCTGAGCTCGACGAATTGGGTAAGCTCCTTGGGGATTTAGTAGAGGTGTTCACGACAAAGGCGGTCCGCCACGTCAATGTCAACACCAAACAGGCGATCACAAGGATGAAGGAGCTGCAAGAACTCCTGTGCCAAAAGGTGCTCGACGGCCAGCTGACCGTATTCAATGAGAGAAAGTCTGCCGAGTCAGATCAAGCGCCCGGCGAGGCCAAGGCCGTAAGTAGACTCCGTGGAAAGCCCCCACTTGGCGATTCTCCTAAACGCCCAAGGGATGAAGTGGTGACTCAAAGCTGTGTGCCACCTAAAAAGTAAAAAAGTGCACATATTAGAGACATCGGAACTGCAAAAGAGCCTGCTGCTGACGGTGCCGAATGGCAGGTAGTAGCACCAAAGCCGAGAAGGCATCCAAAGCAAAGGCAGCGGCCAAAGAAAAGAAGGGCAACATGTCATATAGTGACATTCTAAAGCTAGTGACGCGTAGCGAGGATGCGAAGCTTAAAGCCGTCGGTGAATGTGTCCAAAAAGTGAGAAGAACAGCAAGGGGCGACCTTCTTCTAGAGTTCAAAGGCAGTGCCCTCACCCACCTGGAAATTGGGCATATCCCAGCCAGGTGCAACAGGCGAGTGGACAGGAGCAAGTGGTACCTGAGATGTGGGCAGAACGACCACAAGATAAAAGAGTGTCACAACAAGGCTAAATGTTTTTTGTGCCTAGAAAAGGGCTTTGACCAGTTGGACCATGTTTCCGGGGGTCAGAATTGCCCATCATGGACCAAGCAAAGTCCCTAGACGGTGTCCCACCACAAAAAAGATTAGATTGTTACAAATAAATCTAAACCATTGTGAGGCGGCGTAATCATTGTTAGCGCAAACGGTGCTTGAGCTAGACACAGACGCAGTGTTAATTAGCGAACCTTTGCAGCGAAGACACTAACTGGAACAGGAGTCTCTCATTAAAGGCGGCTATCTGGACGTGCAACCTGCGGACGCAGTGTTGCTCGCAGAATTCTGTGTGGGCAGCTGAGCACTTTGTGCGTGCTCATATAATTGACTTTTGGGTCTACAGCTGCTATTTGCCACCAAGCCTCTCTCTGGAAAGCTATAGTAGGTCATCGGACGAGTTGATTACGGATATAAGAAACCACAACCGCGTTATTGTTGGCGGGGATTTCAACGCGTGGGCGGTAGAGTGGGGCAGCCCCTTTACCAATGCTAGAGGGCGTGTACTTTTAGAGGCGTTTGCTGCCGTAGACGTTGTCCTGTTAAACAGCGGCTCCCAATTTACCTTCAGGCGCGCAGGTATGGGATCAATTATTGATCTCACTTTCGCCAGCAGTGGCCTTTATCCATCGTCGTCATGGAAAACAAGCGATACTTATACATCAAGTGACCACGAGGCTATCGTTTTTGCCGTGGAGGAAACTGGCCGCCCAACAAATGCTCCTGAGACTCAACATAAAAGATATAAGATAAACACGCTTAACTTGCAGGAATTTACAGCTGCACTTAATAGCTGCGAATGGGGACAGGATGAAGCAGAGGTTATGGCTCATCATCTCTCCAATATGGTCGAGAGAGCATGCGATGCGGGCATGCAGCAATGTGGTGCATACACGAGGCACCACAAGTCCGTATATTGGTGGAACCAAAATATTAGTGTTTAAGAATAAACATCGTGTTCATCTGAACTGGCTTCACCAAATCAGATGCACTAAAGAAAATACAATACAACTGTACCTTTGTACCAAACAACTAACCTAGCATATGACTAGAAATACAATCTGCCACACGCGGTGTGGGAAAAACACTTGTAATTCTAAACTAACCCAAAAGATCACAACGACAGGATGTCAAGTGGCCGACGCCGTGCCCAAAATAATAATTTTTCAACCCCCAAATACGAGGGTCTGAGTCTAAAATAAGATCTTCTAAGAACAATTGTTACCTACTAGAGCCTAAGATAATCCTATATAAACTCCGTACTTTTGTAAATAAAATCAGTTCATATTTTGAATTCAACGAATGAAGATTGGGTTTTTTAGTTGTGGTTCTAAATCCCTATTCATTTTGGTCCTTCGAACCGGATTCATTTTGGTCCTTCGAAAAAAGGAACTCTGCAGTTTTCCCCCACCAGTGGTAAGAGACTCAGAGTGTGAATCAGCTCCTTAAAGTCTGAATTCTTATGCAAGTGTAAATGCTAAGATCAGCTATAGGTAGCAAAATAAAAAAACTCTTGTTTTCCCCCACCAGTGGTAAGAGACAGAGTATAATATAAAAGGCAAAATTTTGCTTAATAAATAAAAAGTGCGTGCGTCCGATTTTAAAGTCAGTTTGGCTAGTGGAGCAACTGTAGTAATTTCGGCGGCGGGAGTTTTTGTGTGTGGCGTATTCGAAGCCCTAATATCGAAAGTAAAAAAAAAAGAATTTACTAGTGTACATACACACTATATACACTGTATATTATACAGTTGCAAGTCGGCAACTAGAAATAGCAGCAGAGCAACAAGATAGTTGCAAAGAAGAGGCGACTGGAGGCGAGGCAAATATAAAGAAACGGCAAATCCGACCCATTGGCAGACAAGCAGCAGCAGAATATCGGCAAAACCTACTTGGCAAACTCTACTTGGCGGACAACAGTGGCGAACGGTGTCAACAGGATCATCAGATAAGATACAAATTAAGATAGTTATAAGTACATCTATCTATTTTTATTATTATATATTTATATCGATATTCTAATATTCGCACAAGATAAAATGTTCACTAATAAGACTGGGAAGTTGTTAGAGAAGCAGGTAGAGTTACATACCAGGTTAAGGCAGTTGGAAGCACTAAATCCCAGAAACATTACTAACAAGGAGATTGAGGAAGTAAAAGTGATTAGTAGCCGATGGATGCCTAACCATGAGAAATTGCTCCAGCAGGGGGTTTTCGATCATCAGTACTACAGAGATAAAGTACATGAAGAAGTTTTACAGATAGTTGCCAAAATAATAGCTACAGGAGAGTCAGAAAAACCAGGCACTAGTAAGTCAGTGTTAGTCGAAGCAGAAGCAGATATGTCAGAAATGGTTGATGATAGCAAAGGAGAGTCGCGCGGGAATGCGACCTCCAGTAAAGAAAACGCTAATGTTAGCCAGGAAAAATTTCAAGGAAAGGTCCGTCAGCTTCAGCAATATTTGGACATGGTGAGCAAAGATTTACGTATGATAGACAATAGAACAGGCGAAATGTATATTAAAAAAATAGAATTCTTGTTCAAGAAGGTACAGATGTGCCAAGCTTATACAGATGAACTTATATGTAATGAAACGTTTAAAGAAGTCATAGAAGAATTGGAGTTCGACGTTCAGAATATCTTGTCAGCACTAGAAGAAACCAGAGGGCCGGGGTTAACTTCGACCACGTCGAAGTTTGTATACCCTTGCAACTGTTTTGGTAATTCTCGGCTATATCCTCCAGAATCCTTATAGGCAAACACTTCAACCCAAAAATTTGCAGTGTTCTCAGTATTTTCCCACTGAATTAGATGAATAACATTTTACTACGATTAATCGCTCAAAAATGATAAATTGTTCAGTAGAAAAAGAGCGGAAAAAAGCAATTTATATTTTTAAAAAATCCAGAATTCCCGCTGCCCGCTGTTTTGGTATTATTCCCGCAATTGGACTTTCAAAAAAGCCAGATTTGACGGGAAAAAAAGCTGATTTGGCTATAGCTATAAAATTAATGAAGTTATTGAGAAAGTCACTGTTCGTGACTTTGCCGTTTGTATGGGAGCTATATGATATAGTCACCCGATCTTGATCAAATTTGGCACAATTATTAATAAGAACACCAAACTGACAAATACCAACTTTTATGACAATTGCTGATAAAATAACGAAGTTTGTGTGAAAAGTCACTGTTCGTGACTTTGACGTTTGTATGGGAGCTATATGATATAGTGGTCCGATCCGGCTGAATCCGAGATATACAACGCCTGCAGTATATACAAGTATACGTGCAAAATTTCAGCTCTGCAGCTCTTACGGTCTCGGAGGAGTTCGCGTTGATCCAGACGGACGGACGGACGGACGGACGGACGGACGGACGGACGGACATGGCTATTTGAACTCGTCTCGTCGTGCTGATCAAGAATATATATACTTTATATGGTCGGAGATGCTTCCTTCTATGCATTGCACACTTCTGACCAAAATTAATATACCCTTTTTGCAAGGGTATAAAAATAAACGATCAGAAAAATTTGAAAGCTGAGAATGTTGCCGTGAGAGGTGAACTACCAGTGTTGCCAAAAATACAAGTACCCACATTTTCTGGAGAGCCAAGAGAATGGGACTTGTTTGTAGAATTATTCACGGAACTGATTGAAAAAAGAGAGGATCTAAGTCTTACGCTTAAATTCAACTATTTGAAATCCGCGTTAAAGGGCGAAGCCATGAGCATGGTAGCCCATCTATTGTCAGGTTCAAATGACAATTATAGTGCCGCTTGGGAATTATTAAAGAAGCGGTATGAAAATAATCGGAGGGTATTTTCCGAACAATTAAGTCGGATCGTTGATTTACCGATGATCAACAATGATTCCGCAAAAAATGTTAAAGGAGTGATTGACATAGTTAATGAGTCAGTTTACTTAATTAAAATAAAAGCAAATTTGTCCGATGAAGTTGACGTAATATTCGCACAACTCCTACTAAGGAAATTTGACAGAGAGGCTCTACAATTGTATGAGAGTCAGATTAGAAAAACAAGGCAAATTCAAATGCTATCTGATGTCATGGAATACTTGGAGCAAAGATATTGCTCGCTATGTGCCATGAGAAAAGAAGAGAAAAAACCGCTACAAACTGTATTAAATTATGCGGAAGTCGAAGATAAATGTCCGATTTGCAAAATTGCCTGGCATAAAGCGTATAAATGCTATAAGTTTAAAGGTTTGACACCTATTGAACGATATGGGACAGCCAAAAAAGTGCAGCTTTGCATAAGATGCTTGAACCATTCAAGCAATAAGGTGTGCACTAATGAAATGGTCTGTTCATTGTGTAGTAAGGAACACCATACTTTACTTCATTTTGACGAAGAACAGGAGAAAGTAAATACTTGTGTAACCGCACAACCAACACTGTTGGCCACAGCTGTAATACAAGTCAAAAATATAAATGGAGGATATAAGACTCTAAGAGCCCTTATTGATTGTGGTTCACAGAGCACCATTTTGTCTGAAGAGGCCGCTCAAATATTAAAACTACCTAAAATTAAACAGTATACAGAAATAAGTGGCGTGTCCTCAATAAAATCTAATAAATCAAAATATAAGGTAAAAATAGATGTAAAGACGAGAAATCCTTGGAAAGGACATCTAAAGGTTGAGGCAATTGTGTTGCCAAAGTTAATGAAAGCTCTTCCATTAAAAATTGCAAACGTGGATATGTCAAAATGGCAAACTTACGTGCTAGCTGATCCTACCTTCAATAAACCTGGTAGGGTTGATATAATAATGGGGGTAAACGTATATACCCAAATCTTAAAAACGGGAATTACAAAGATTGATGGCCTGCTAGGCCAAAATACTCAATTTGGTTGGATCGTCTCAGGATGCACCAAATCAAATCAGAATAAATCTGTAGTGGCAACAACAATAGATGTCACAGGTTTTGAACAACGTTGGGAGAGGAAAGGTAAATTTCAAAATAAAAACAACACATATCCAAAGAAATGCAACAGCAAAACTCAAAAAATAAATTTATGGCCCCCGGCAGGACCTCACATTGGAGGTAAAGTGAAAATTGGGGAACAAAAAGTATATATCCCAGAGCCAATACAAAATGAGAACATTCAGAAAGCAATGGGTCAATTAGATAATGATTATCTAAAAAATAATATCAAAAAAGTTTCCGGTAACAAATTGTCCGAAACTATAGTACCAAAAAAGGCAGATATGGCAAAATATTTATAAAAGGACAACATTTAATGATAGCCAGAATAACCACTCAAGTTTTAGCAGTCAGCGATATTTAAAAATGGTGGAGCGAAGATCACATTGGTACAATTCAAAAAGGAAAGATAGTTCTTTTTTAAATTCTCCAGCTTATAAAAAGGCTAGAAGTCAGCACAGTAATACACATCAGGAATGGGTAGATATCCCGAAACAGAAATCATTAAGTAATATGCCAAATATTATAAAAACCAGTAGAAGCCAACTCAGTAATACATACGGGAGAATTGGTAAGAATAGGAAGTCAGTGACAATGGCAAAGGAACATCAGATTGACTAGGTTCAACGTCCATCATGTAACTGGTCATGCTTCTTTAACAATAATTATCTTACTAATGATAGTTTAATAATAATTTGTACAAGACAACTAACTATAAAAATAAAGTCCAAAACGCCGCATTTGGTGGCCCTTTGCAGAATGTTTAAGAATAAACATCGTGTTCATCTGAACTGGCTTCACCAAATCAGATGCACTAAAGAAAATACAATACAACTGTACCTTTGTACCAAACAACTAACCTAGCATATGACTAGAAATACAATCTGCCACACGCGGTGTGGGAAAAACACTTGTAATTCTAAACTAACCCAAAAGATCACAACGACAGGATGTCAAGTGGCCGACGCCGTGCCCAAAATAATAATTTTTCAACCCCCAAATACGAGGGTCTGAGTCTAAAATAAGATCTTCTAAGAACAATTGTTACCTACTAGAGCCTAAGATAATCCTATATAAACTCCGTACTTTTGTAAATAAAATCAGTTCATATTTTGAATTCAACGAATGAAGATTGGGTTATTTTCTTTCTTTTCGGAATTCCCTATTCAATTAGTGAATTGCGGAAAAAATGTCTTGCAGCCAGGAGACGATACCAAAGGGCTAGACGCCGTGATGCTGAAAACTGAACGCAGCTGCGACACAAATTTAGCTTGTCAAGGACAACGTTAAAGCGCACTATTTGGGCCACTAAGAGGGAAATTTTTCTAAGACTGTGCGACTCAGCAGAGCAAGACCCCTGGGGGAAGGCGTATAAAATCGTCGTAAAGCGCATATATGCAAATAGGCAGCACACACCCCTAGAAGCGGAGCAACTCAGCTCTATAGTCACGGAATTATTCCCGCGCAGAGAAAACTCACTCGATAGTAGACGTCCCGGCACACCAGCAGCAGGAAGTTATGTCACTGACCCTGTGTCAATGCAGGAAATTGTGGCTGCAACAAGCGCACTAAAGCCGGGTAAGGCACCAGGACCAGATGCCATCCCCAACCGGGCCCTCAAGCTGGCAATGGCGCAGCGCCCAGACGCATTTTTGGAGGCATACAATAAATGTCTATATGAAGGAGTTTTCCCCAGGATCTGGAAACTGCAAAAATTGGTTCTGATCCCGAAACCAGGGAAACCAACAGAGACGGCCTCATCATACAGGCCCATCTGCCTGGTGGATACTATGGGCAAAGTTCTAGAGGGTCTTATGTGTACCCGGCTTCACAGAGCTATAAGTGCTGGAGGGGACTTACCGTCCAATGAATTTGGTTTTCGCAAAGCCAAATCGACGGTCGACGCCATTGGCAAGGCTGTCAGTATAGCCGCGGCAGCCATAAAAGGCACTCGATGGAAGCACGGGACGAAGAAGTACTGTCTGATTGTCACGCTAGATGTCAGAAATGCTTTCAATACTGCAGACTGGGGATGTATTTTGGATGGACTATACAACTTTGGAGTCCCAGAGTATCTACGCACAATCATCTGGAGCTACTTCGAGGACAGGCAACTGTGCTTCAGTTCAACGAACGGCCAATCAATATACTCATCGATGCAAACTCCTCCTAGACCGTAAGAGCTACAGAGCTGAAATCTTCACGTAGGCTTGTATATACTGCAGGGTTTGTATATCTCGGATTCAGTCGGATCGGAACACTATATCATATAGCTCCCATACAAACGGTAAAGTTACGAACAGTGACTTTTCTCAATAACTTAGTTACTTTTTAAGCTATTATCGTGAAATTTAATATACGTAAGTTTATTGTAGCTATAAACGACTGTGCCAAAGATCGGGTGACTATTTCATATACCTCCCATAGGAACGATCGGTCGAAAACAGTGACTTTTGTCAATAACTTCGTTACTTTTAATGGGATTGCTTTCAAATTAAACATTTGATAGTTAAATATACCTGTTAATGACTGTGCCGAATTTGGTAAAGATAGGGTAACTATATCATATAGCTCCCATAGAAACGATCGGTGGAAAACAGTGACTTTCATCAAAAAGTTCGTTATATCCTTTGCTAAGATTGAAGGCCGTTCTTTCGCAGACATTAGACTTTTTGTCAATTTGCCATCGAACTGCAGAAGGTTTTTCTAAATCAATCATCCTTTTATATTTAATCATAATGCTTGATACTCATTCGACACAATCTTTTAATAAATGAAATAGACTCTCCTGATCTATTGAAACCTATCTCTACCCTGTAGACCTACCAGAAATTTAGAAATAGGGACTCCAGAGAGAAGGAAAATAATGCAACTTCATTTATTGAATTCAAATTATGAAATTATTATTATTTTATATATGATATTTTGGATTACAATTACATGTGATTTTCCATAAATGTTGACTTTAGCGACCTTAATTGATATGATTTGCCGGCTCGAGGTCAATTTTTTGGATAAATAAAAAACAGGTTGTTTTTTTTCCGATATATTTTGGCCACTAATCGGTGGTCGTCTTCAGGGCAACTATAAATAACATTTAATTATCATTATCATTACATCAATAAGACAACAAGAACAACAAAGGCAAATGCTTATTTTTACACGTCCGCACACGTGGAGCTACACACTGATTTGTCCCTAATAAATGCCTGTATAAATGAGCGCAGTTGTCGGTATGTACCTTCGGTCGTTTGTGCGAGACGTGGACAGCTATCTTCTGTGGTAAACAGGCCCTGGTGTCGTATGCACCACTTGGACGTACTTCGCATTGTGCGCGTCAACGTCCAGACAATATTAAAAATATATGGCCTACAATCTGCGGACTTATCTCCTATTTTATATTAAATATTGTTTTAAATTTAGTTTAACCTTATTATATTATATTTTCAGACTCGGACAACCAACATATATATTTACAAACAAATAAAGTAAACTTCGTTTCAACTCCAAATGTTCGTTCTATTAAGAAAAGAAACACAGCTAATAAGAAGGAGCGTAGGCGAACTCAAAGCATTAATAATGCATTTTCTTACCTGCGTGAAAAAATTCCAAATGTACCGTCAGATACAAAACTATCAAAGGTAATTTTAAAATATTTTATATGTATATCCCTTTAAATTCTACATTCTACGGATTATGTCACGATACAATAAATATTCGGTAGACAGAACACAAGCAAAGGCAATATTCACGAATAAAGATTAAACTAATGCATCCGTTCATTGACTTTGCTTGTTTTCTCGGTTACAGTAAAATAAGATTTTTATACCATACACCCTTAAGAAGAAATGGTATATTATCAACAGTATCAACAGCCGAGTCGATCTAGCCATGTCCGTCTGTCCGTCCGAATAGACACGTAGATCTTGGAGACTATAAGAGATAGAGCCACCAAATTTGGTATGTAGGCACATGTAGTATGTAGAGTAATCAAGTTTATTTCAAATTTTTGCCACCCGCAATTCAAAAAAAAAATTTATCTCAAAAACTATTGCAGCTAGGGACACCATATTTGGTATGTATATTTGCTTAGTAAATGCGCACATGTTTTTGTATGTATAAATATTTTGCCACGCGCCTTTCTACCCCCAACATTTGAAAAACTCGATTATCTCCCGTAATTTTCAACCTTGTGGAATCAAATTTATCACACTTAAATTTGATACTAATACCCAGCAAAATACTATATTTGATCCAAATCGGACTAAAAATAGACAAATTTTCCATAAGGCCGGAGTTGGCCGTTGGCTGGTGGGGGCGCTATGGTGCTCATTTGCATGAGTGAGCGAGATACTAAGATATGCTTGTAAAAAGCATGTGAATAGAATTTTTTTAAAATATGCAAAAGCATTTGTTATTACAAATTTGAAATATTTGATTTACTGGTGTACGGTATACCTAAGTCGGCGAGACGACTTACTTACTTCATTTGGACTACATGTTGATAAAAGATTTGACTTACAGCGGCGACTAAACTGAAAGATGTGCCTGTTTCCACTTCATTATGAAGGTGCACGCTAGAGAAAAGCAGAGACGCACGCTCACTCTTGTACCCTTGTGCACTTGTTTCTTTGTCTAAATTGACGCCGAATTTGTATACTTTTAATTTAGCACCGTGCAAAACTACTTACATATGTTTTAAGTATGATATATTTCTGGCGCTGTTTATCTAAATGGGTCTTCATAGCAAAATATAGCAACGCAAACTGAGACAAAAAATTGAATCTACGCAACTTGGAACACTCTATAACAATTTTTTTTTTATTTGTCTCGATTTCGACCTTCTCGAAGTTAATAAAATTGGGTTTAAGCCGGCTTGAAATCAATAAATCTTATTAATTTATTAATATATGAATTTTAATCAGAACAAAAGGTGATCAGGTTGGCTGCATTATTGAAACTAGCTCTTCTTTTATGTCACTCATCGAAGTCGGACTGTAATACATATTTATATTTTTATATTTTATTTTATATTTTTATTTATTTATATTTTTTTTCTTTTTATTTGCAATCTATTCTAAATGTACAAGCAAATATTATTAAAGGGAAAGATAAAAAGGCACAGTGGTTGCGCCCACAAACTGTTTTACTAAATGTGCACAAATTGTCCCGTTAATGGCCAAACATTTTAATGGCAAATTGGTTTATTCTGGATTGAAAACCGTATTTTCTAAAAATAGCATTGGTCTATGATTAATGAGCTTCTCTGACCCCATAAAGTATATATATTCTTGATCATGACCAACAGCCGATCTAGCCATGTCCGTCTGTCAGTCCGTCCATTCGCCCGTCCGCCCGTCCATCCGTCTGTATGAACACGCAGAGACTATAAGAGATAGAGCCACCAAATTTGGTGTGTAGGTTCGTGTAGTATGTAGAGTGATCAAGTTTATTTCAAAATTTTTGCCACGCACCTTTCCGCCCCCGCAATTCAAAAAAAAAAACGTTTATCTCAAAAACTATTATAGCTACAGACACCATATTTGGTATATATATTTGCTTAGTAAATGCGCTCATTTTGTGTGTATAAAGATTTTTCCACGCCCCTGTCCGCCCCCGCAATTCAAAAAAAACGTTTATCTCAAAAACTTTTGCAGCTACAGACACCATATTGGGTATGTATATTTGCTTAGTAAATGCGATCATTTTGTATGTAAAAAGATTTTGCCACGCCCCTTTCCGCCCCCGCAATTAAAAAAAAACGTTTATCTCAAAAACTATTATAGCTACAGACACCATATTTGGTATGTATATTTGCTTAGTAAATGCGCTCGTTTTGTGTGTATAAAGATTTTTCCACGCCCCTTTCCGCCCCCGCAATTAAAAAAAAAAACGTTTATCTCAAAAACTATTGCAGCTACAGACACCATATTGGGTATGTATATTTGCTTAGTAAATGCGATCATTTTATATGTAAAAATTTTGCCACACTTGAATTTGATACTAATACCCAGCAAAATGTCAAATTTGATCAAAATCAGACAAACAATAGCCAAGTTATGCATATAAACGTTTTTCCATAAGGCCGGAGTTGGCCGTTGGCGGGTGGTGGCGCTAGGGTGCTCATATGTATGAGTGAGCGAGATACTAAGATATGCTTGTAAAAAGCATGTGAACAGAATTTTTTTTAAAATAGGCAAATGCATTTGTTATTACAAATTTGAAGTATTTGTTTTACTGGTGTATGGTATACCTAAGTCGGCGAGACGACTTACTTACTTCATTTTTTTTGATGTTGATGATAATATTTTATTGTGCTGTGTCGAGCAGCCTACGCCTGGAGGTGTTGACAGCTAAATCATTGGCTAAGGGATTCTGAACAGCTTCGAGGCGGTCCCTATAGCGCGTGCTATGTCGGCCTGTTAGTTCAGCTATCGTCGGTAGGCCCAGGTCGTGGTAGAGAACAGAATTTCGCACATACCATTCTGCTCCTGTAATGCGACGAATCCCTTTTTTCTGCATGGTTTATACCTTTTTTTACAGTATATGTAGCTGCAGAGCCCCAAATAGGAAGGGTATATGTGAATTTTGGTCCCACTATCGCCGTGTAAATTTTTACTTTATTTGCGAGGGACAACGTGCTCGACCCTCTGAGTATCCAGTCCAGCATTTTGAGCTTTCAGATACATTTGCTTAATTAAAACTTTATCAGGGCATGTATTGCTAATGTAAGCTGCCACACACGTCTCAGAAAAATCTGGAGCAAGCCCAGAAATAAATAATTATTTGCGATGAGGCATCATTGGAATCCGAGTGATTGGGAGCCATCATGATCCTGTATTTTATCAGAGTTCTCATGAGGAATAGAGTGAGGTACACTAGGGTTTGTACAGGGTACTTCAATCTGAAAGAAAGAGCATAAAGAGGGACAAGATGGTGGTGTAAGCGAAATTAAAATGGGAGAAGATGTAATAGAGAGGGATGGCGACTGCTTATGAGGCAACTTCTCAGAAGGTGGAACGAACATGAATTGCGACAACAAATGGAAGCTACAGTGACAATTATTAGACAGTTGTTTGGTCAGTTGGGTTTAAGAAAGAAACCTTAAGCGAAGATCCCTGTACATACGGCTAAAATCTAGCTGCTGGCTGGCACAGGATGGGCAAGTCCAGCGCATTAAGCCAAGCTCAGGTTTAGACACAGATAAACAAGAAAATTTGTTATAGTCACGGCCGTTAAGGCCAGCACATTTTAAGTGAATCAGACTATCGCAGAGCCAACAAGTAATTGCTCTATACTGATAATCAAAATTCGTTTTGCATGCTTAAAAGTAGGTTGAGAACAAGCCTTTGAAAAACAAAAAGAAACACAAAGCAAAAGTATATAAAAATATATAGAAATTTAAATACACAGCACTGTAATTATCGATAAAATACCAATAATTACAAATAAAACAAAGAGATAGCTAGAGCGCACAGCACAAGAAAGAGTCCAAGAACAGCTACATGCCAAGCTTTGAGAGCCAAGCTTCTGATTACTCGAAGGAAAGGCTGAACACAAAGAAGAGAGAACAATAAACACAAGCACTGATGTTATTATCGTGGCGATTGTGGATGCAACTGCAGAAGCAAAAGACGAGAGAGAAAAACAACAAAAACAGAGAGAACAAAAAAATACACCTAACACTAAAACACAAAAAAGCAAAGGGCCGGGGCTAACCACGTCAAAGTTTGTATACCCTTGCAACTATTTTGGTAACTCTTTCCTTACCCATAGACATCGAACTGTAAAAATGTTTTATTTAAAAAGGCTAATGTTTGCGAAAGAACGGCCTTTAATCTTAGCATAGGAAATAACGAACTTTTTGATGAAAGTGACTGTTTTCCACCGATCGTTCCTATGGGAGCTATATGATATAGTTACCCGATCTTTATCAAACTGGCTCAGTCATTAACAGATATATTAAACTAATAAATGTTTCTTGTGAAAGCAATCGCGTCAAAAGTAACGAAGGTGTTGACAAAAGTCACTGTTTTCGTTCCTATGGGAGCTATCTGATATAGTCACCCGATATTCGTCCAAGTTAGCCCCGGCCGTCGGGTTTTTTTTTTTCTAATAAATTGACCTGAAGCCCTTTAACTATCGCGAAACAATAAATATTGATAGAAAAATATCATGAGCTATTTAAAACACAACCGTCACGCTAGAGACCAGAAGCTTAATGATGAAAGAAATGGTTTTTGCATTATCGTTGCCCTGGGGCGTTGCCGGAGTGCAGGAGTTTTTCTTAGAAGCCGTCTAACCGGATGACTTTGAAAATTGACCTCGAGCCTGGATTTAAATTTTCATAAAGTCACTCAACAAAACACATAAACAAATTGTCTCATTTGGTAAAGCCATGTTGGCCAACTCGGGCCCAAGCTCTTTCGACCCTCACCAGCAACAGATACAAGAACAACTTGTACAACAACAACGCGAGCGTCGACTTTTCCACCAACATGAATTTTTTGGTGGCATCGCACAGTGCGGCCTTTTGGCAGTTTACCTTGCAAAAATCATAGCTTCAAAACCAATAAAGTGATTTGAAAAGTTTTAAAAGCATATGATAAAGAATACCTTAAGCTTCTTCCGATAGCTCTCCATTTGGTAAACACTGATATTCTATTAAATCCTTTCCGTGAGACAAAATCCTATGTATCGTTGGGGTAAGTTTTTTTTTTGTGGATACAATTCAGTCAAAAGTTGAGCAGTCTTTGAAGTATATTCGGCAAATTTTTCACCATTTACCATTTCCTTGCAATTTATAACATTTCAGATAACAGCCAACCTTTTAACGAGCTCTTGACTAACACCTGTTATAAAAAAATCTTCTTAAAGTATTTCCATCATTCGTGTTTCAACTTTCAGTCCCAGCTTTCGAGAGAATTCAGGTTGTATAATCTCCTTCCTGCTCTGAATATCATCACGATACTTCTCAAGCCAAACTTAAATTTTTTCACGAAATTTGCCAGATCTGCCGGTTGCGATCCATTTTCGCCTTAATTTATATTGTGTATGTTTGATTTTTACCTTAAGCTCCGTACTAGCGAATGAAACGCTCATCTCCTTTAGCAGTCCCATTTCAAAATCATTTAAGTTTTCACACTCGTGGAAAACTTTCAAAATCCTTTCATTCTTTAACAACATTTTTGCACAAATAAATAAAACTGTCTTGAATTATATTGACAAATACTATTCAGTCCTGATTTAAAGTGTTACCACTTATGAAGTTAAAAATAAACTGTCGCAACAGAAAGGAATAATTAGCCTTTTATGTTATATTTTTTAAATTAACTGGGTAGAACGAAAAATCGTTCAATCGTTCACTCGTTGCAGAGGACGGACGTGTTTTTTTTGCGCTTTTCAAATTTTATTTGTTTCTCGTGATTAATAACTTTTCTTTAACTTTTAAACTCATTATCGGTTTAATTTTAACATTCGAATTGCATTTTCATTCCGCGATTTCTTTCTGTCACTTTTGTGCTTTTTGTTTCAATATATGTACATGAATTTAACTTACAATAATTACTTGCATTAACGGTGTTGTTGTTTTGCTAATCTCTTTTGCTTTTGTGTCTTTACCGTTGTAACTAACTATCGCGCTCTTGCGTACAAATTGTTGTTGCATGTGTTCAATTTGACGCGCTCTCCTGCTCTTTCCTATTCTTGTTTGATTTGCGCTCTCGTCTTTTGTCTACCCACGACTCTGTGATACGTGTTTTTGTTTTTGTGTATTTTGGTAATTTCTTTTCTTTAGTTGTGAAGGCTTACTCTGCACATTAACCCTTGTGTCAGAACTGGTCAGTATATTCTTATAAACAGATTTTTAACCTTTAGAATTTTTATTTTTTTGTATTTCCTTTTTTAATTAAATTTTAATTAATTTTTGATAAAATGGTTGTCTGCTCAAAAAATAATTGCATAGTTGCCACTAATGCGGTTGACTCCCACGATTATATTCTTTGTTGGCTGTGTGATAATGCGGTTCACGTTAAGTGTGCAGGTTACACAGGCAGAATCAAGGAGTCTATTGCTAAAGGCGGTGGCTTAAAATATGGATGTGATGCTTGCCGGGAAATCGAGAATGAGATGCGCTCTTTCATGAGGCGGACTAGAGATAGTTTTGACACTTTAAGGGCAGGTTTTAATAAACTCCAAGCGGAGTTTACTGCGGTGGAGACTCAGTTCAGGAGCTTATCGCTTATGAATGAGTCTCCGAAACGTAAAAGGACCAGTCCTTGGGGTGTTTCAGTATCTGTAGATCCGCCAGCGTCTCTTATCGTCCCCAACCGGTCTCATGCACCGTCTACTCCTAATGTACAGCAGTTGATATCGTTTAAGAGCCCGGTTGTGAATGCTATTAGTAATGAATTACCGGTATCACCTGGGAATGATCTCTTTAAAACGATGCCTATTGTAGTGTCCGATGTGTCCGGGCAATTACCCATTCCAATGGAAGTTGCCGATAGTTCTAAAAGTATCGAGGGCCCCGTAAACAAGTTGACTGCTGCAGTGGGTGACTCGTCCAATGTTACTGCTATGGCTGACGCTTCGGGACCGCGGCCTCTCGTTGGCATACCACCAAAGAAACTTATACCCTGTTGTCACATCTGATGATGTAATAGCCTATATTCGGAAGAAAGTTAACGTCTCGAATATTGCGGTGGAGAAGTTTAAATTTTCTTATTCTCGGGACATTTCGTCCTTTAAAATTAGTGTTTCTGCCAATATCTTCGACACTATATGTCGAGATGATTTTTGGCCGAAACATATAATAGTTAAGGAATATGCTGTAAAAAAGAAACATCGGCAACCGATTCGCTTGCCAACAACAACAACTAATACTATTCCTGCCACATCAGCATCTGCTGGTGTGTCAAAAAACTAGCTTCGTCCCTTAACCTGGGTTACCAGAACGTTAGAGGACTGAAATCCAAACTTCCTAATCTCTATGTAGATAGTCTTTCTTTTGAGCATAACATTCTAGCTTTTACAGAGACGTGGCTAAAACCTAATATTGCTGATGCAAACTTTTCCATATTCAGACGTGACCGGATTTCTCGCATAGGTGGTGGCGTTCTGATAGCTGTTGATGCTGCTTTATCATCTAAAATGATACAATTTTCTAGTACCCAGGAGATTGAGTTTGTCGGTGTTAAAGTAAATTTAAATCTTTTAATGCTTTCATTACTTGTTCCTATTTTCCACCATTGTCAGACATGGTGGTATATTTAAATCATTTAGAGGCAATTCAGTTTGTCTCCTCTTTAGTTTCCAGTCAAGACATGCTCATAGTTGTAGGTGATTTTAATTTACCTGCTTTAGCATGGTCACTAACAGATGAATCTACCATGTTGCTGCCCTCTGTGTCACATGACTTTGTTGATGGCCTTCTAGGTTTATCTTTATCCGAAGTCAATCCTGTCTTAAATTCTGATGGAACATCGTTAGATCTTATTTTTGTATTGGATTCTTCTTATTGTGAGGTTTCTAGGATCGACCCATTTGTTCTTCCAGAAGACAAATTTCATCCTACATTAAGTTTAAAAATTGATCTGCCCTTGCTTTCACCATTACTTGGTTCAAATCAGTTACCTCTTACTAGGTGCTTTCGTGCTGACAAAGTCAGGCCTTAATGAAAACAATACTACTACCGATTGGTCTTATCTGTACAATTGTAGAGATATGAACTCAGCTATTCGCTTCTTTTATGATACTCTGAATTCACTCTTTGGTATTTGTGTGCCTCTTGGTAGGCAGGAGCGGCTTAACAAACCTCCCTGGTTCTCTCGTGAGTTATCCAATTTGAAAAATGTGAAGACACGATATTATAAGAAGTTTGAAAAAACACGTCGTTCATCAGATTATGCTCTGTATACAGTCGCTCGTTCAAAATTCATGATGCTTAATACACAATGCTATAAGAACTATCTTCAGCGGTGTAAGCTTCAGTTTTCTTCTGACCCTAAACAATTTTATAATTTTGTCAATTCTAAACGTAATTGTCTTTTCAAAATAAAAAAGCGAGCACTGATCAAGCAATTGCCGATATGTTTGCGAGTTTTTTCAAAACAACTTATTCCTCAACGGAATATCGAGCAAGTCCGTATCCTTATCATTTAAAAAAGGCTAATTGCATTTTCAATCCAGTGTTTGATGAAAGTTCTATTCTTAGCGAACTTAAATTAGTTAAACCTGTTTATTCTCAGGGGCCAGATGGTCTTCCTGGATGTGTACTCAGGTTCTGTGCAAACGCATTATGTAAACCCATTTTAAAATTATTTGTTTTGTCTGTCGAATCTTCCTCTTTTCCATCTATTTGGAAGGAGTCGTATATCATTCCTCTGCATAAAAATGGCAAAAAGTCCGAAGCCTCTAACTATAGGGGTATCTCAAAATTGTCCGTATGTCCAACGTAGATCTACAACCACTAACCTTTTAGAATTTACATCAATAATTATCAAGGGGTTCAAAAATGGTAAACAAACTGAAGTCATATACACTGACTTCAGCAAAGCCTTTGATTCCGTTAATCATACCCTATTACTTTCTAAGCTGAGCGACATTGGGTTTCCACCCCTTTTCCTTTCTTGGTTTCGAGAATATTTAACCAATAGAAAACAGAAGGTACTTTTTAAGTCTTCTTTTAACGATTCCATTCCTGTGACTTCTGGTGTACCTCAAGGTAGTCATCTTGGCCCTCTGCGTTTCACACTGTTCATTAACGATCTTCCATCAGTCATTGTTCATTCGCGTGTGCTTATGTATGCTGACGATGTCAAGCTTTGTCTTACTTATAAAGATATAGATTCATTTAGTCGGCTACAAGCTGATCTTAAAAACTTTCAATCCTGGTGCCAGTTTAATTTACTAAATCTTAACACTACCACATGTAAGGTAATGACTTTTTTTCGTAACTCTCCTCAACTGGTCACTTATTTTCTAAACAATAGTCCTTTAGAACGTCTAAATAATATGAATGATTTGGGCGTACTTATGGACCATAAATTAAATTTTAACACCCATATTTCCACCACGGTCGCAAAGGCCATGAGTGTCCTGGGTTTCATTAAAAGATGGTTAAAAGAATTTGATGACCCCTATACAACTAAAGTTCTTTTTACTTCGCTTGTCCGTCCTATTTTAGAGTATGGATCTTGCATTTGGTCACCTCAATATGAGTCGCACCAGATTCGACTTGAATCCGTTCAAAAGCAGTTCTTGCTATTTGCTCTTCGTGGCTTAAGCTGGGATCGCAATGTCAATTTGCCTTCGTATTCTAGTAGACTTCTCTTGATTAACCTTCCTTCCCTAACTAGAATTATGCTTGGTGTTATTTTTATGCACAAGCTTTTAATTGGTGATATTGACTCGCCTGAGTTATAAGCTCAGTTAAATCTGTCGGTACCATGTAGACGGAGTAGACATCCTTTGATTCCTTTATCCCTAAGTCGTTGTTCTTCTAACTATGCCCTGCATGAACCTTTTTGGGTCCTCTGCTCTGATTACAACCTTCTATTCCCTGTAATCGGTTCAGAGTTTTCTATTAAGATGATTAAAACTTCTATCCTATCCCATTTAGTTAATAGATAGCTATAGTATTATTTAGTTATTTGTTTGTCTGTTTTTTCTATTGTGTATTTGTCCACGCGATTCGTGCCGTGCGTTATACGGCTGCACCCCTCGGTCGGTCGGGTGGGAGGTGGGCAGTCATCTGCTTGGGCTCGCGCGTAACAGGCTTTGTCCTGGTGTCGTAGGGGCCACTTGAACGTACTGCGCATAGTATCGTCAACGTCCGCTATTACCGGTTTTACTTTTTGTATTAATTAGGAAAAAAACTTAATACTTACATCAAACCAATATTTACTAAAACTAGGACAAATTCTTCATCTTTTAAATAACATTTACCTGCCTTGCCAGTTTTTCCAAAGCAGGTAATTATCAATCTAACATTGTAGAAAGGCATATATATAACCAGGTATTATTTGCAAAACAGCATTACGCAATGCTATCATTTACATTTGAAGAAGCTATAGGCCAATAATCATGCGATCTTCTTCTTCCTTGTACCTGCAGCGCATTTTTTGGGCGAGGTTGCCTTAGTTTTACGGCTTACGCATCGGTGTCGCAGGTCTCAGCATATTGGGACTATATACATCTGATAGTTAAATATTTCACCTACCTAGTGTATGTAGTCCGGTAGTGACCACCAAAGTTAAAAACCCCAATATTTAGTGTATTTTTAAACGCTTCTAGTTCAATTACGATTTAAGTAATTATTAAAATTTATGAAACATGCTATTAATACTTTTTAGATAAAACCAAAAAATCGAAGATCGATTGTTGAAATCGCCCAATATTCAGTTTTAAAGTTGCGATTTTTTTTAAAAATTATAATTTTTTCCATTCACTAAAAATGTCTCAACTTTGGGCGCCTTTCGGATTCAAAATCTCTGAAGTAATCGCTATCGATTGCATATATCATTTTTGCCAAACGCGATCATGAAAAAACTGATTTTTGCAACCCTATCCGAGCAGAGGCCCAACTGTGCGTCGCCGACCCCCCAAAATGCATCCTTAGACACTAATATCAAAAATAAAAAGCACCCACCAACCATCTACAATTTACCGTGCAGAGAGCAATGTGCTTCTCCATCAATTGGAGACCACCCCCACTGTACATCTGTGGAGCCAACTGCACCGGCTTGATTTCGAAACTCGTCGAACTAGTTGTGGCAAATAACTTTGCTGTAAACCTTTTTAATAAGGGAAATATAAAACAAACTAAGTGACCAACTCACAATGAAGACAATATTTGCATCGTCAAGAAGTACCTCAGATCTGCTAACATCAACTTTTATACCTACCAACTAAAAAGCAGTAAAGGGTTCAGGTTGTGTTAAAGAAGATTGAGTCATCGGTTTCAACACAAGATATATCAGACGCGTTGGCCGAGAAAGGGTTTGTGGTTATGTCCTCTGTCATTATTATCAAATGAAAAAAGCCGCACAACTGTTTTTTAAAATCGAGCTCGATTGATATGAAAAAATATCAAAGAAGCTAACTTCGGCTATGCCCAAGTTTATATACCCTTGCAGTCCTTGGCAATAATATTTTTACATATTGAAATTTCTTTCCCTGCAACCCAAATCATTAACACACAAACAAAACATTCAAATTACTACTTTTTTTTACTACAATTTGTTCTTCTTCTTCCATCATTCCCTAAGCAAAGCAAGGCACGCATATACAGTTCATGTAGCGTTGCGTCTGTGTGTGTATGCATGTGTTCTGTTGCTTTGATGATGGCGCAGCAAGCAGCGCTGCCGACAGCGCTCGAACCGCTTGAACATATTGGTAAATTTCATATGGATACTCCAATTTTTGCAAAAATGTTTCTTCTAGAGCTATATTATATAGTGGTCCTATCCTGACAATTTTCGTACTTCATCTGCTCCGTATTGTATTCCTGGCAGCTTTTACACTGTGGTGGTTGGAATAGATGTATTGCGTTCCTGTACGGCGATTCTTCTGTGCAATAGGAGCTGAAGGTTGTACATGGGGTGCACCACATTTTTCTTTGACCCTTGCAGAGGGTATTATAAAATTGGTTAGATGTTTGTAACGCATGGATATATTGCGTTCCTCTACGGCGATTCTTCTGTGCAATAGGAGCTGAAGGTTGTACATGGGGTGCTCCACACTTTTCTTTGACCCTTGCAGAGGATATTATAAAATTGGTTAGATGTTTGTAACGCACAGAAGGAGACGTTTCCGACCCTATAAAGTATATATGTTCTTCATCAGCATGAGAAGTTGAGTCGATATTTCCATATCTGTCTGTCCGTCCGTCCGTTCCTCCGTCCGTCCGTCTGTGCAAATCAATTTCACGCTGGCATCTTAAGAGCTATCAGAATAAATTTGATATTTGGAACTTACACTACAATTTGCTTAGACAGATTATTAATATGGTATAAGTGGAATATACCTACACATCTCGTGTTAAAATTATTAGCTAGACGACTGTTTTAGTTCTAGTGTGCAAATCAGTGGTCGAGTAATGCCACGATATATTTAAGATTAACTTTAAGTCTTTTTAAGTGGCACTTTGCTACGTCCGCCCATACAGGAACACCATAAAATATAATTGCTTAGAAAATCGACCTAAAGAGGAAAAGTTTGTTTTCTATGTTTAATCTACAATGTCTATTATTAAATGGATCGTGGTCTTTATCTTTTTGATAGTTGCATCAATATGATTTTTGAATTTAAGTTTTTTATCTAAGGTTATGCCCAGGTACTTAACACTTGTCTTCCAATTAACATCTACATTACCTAATTTAATAACAGCGCTGGGGACGTAAATGTCCTTTTTCTTTTGAGTAAGGAAAATTGCCTGAGTCTTCTCTGTATTAGTCCTAATTGTCCATTTGGAGAAAAAATTACTCAAAGATTCGTAGTTCTGACCACAATATGGCTGTATCATCTGCGAACACGAACATGAGGGAGTGCAATATCGTAATGAATGTAAATCAGCAGTAAAAATATTATATAACAAGGGCGATAAAAAGGATCCTTATGGACATCCCGTAGTAATATTAATTATTTTGGACCTAACATTCCCTATGTGAACGGCAAAGGATCGATTCTTCAAGAAACTCTGAACTACTTTTATGATTTCCGTTCCTCGAGGGAAACTTAAAAGAGAGTATCTTGTGAATTAGCCCATCATGCCAAACTGAGTCGAAGGTAGCCTTTATCCAAAAGAACCATTCCAGTGGATTGTGAGCTTGAAAATGTTTCGTTTACACTTTTCTTAATCTTAATAAGCGGGTGTAAAGTACACTGTTCCCTACGAAATACAAACTGTTTTCTTGGAAGAATATTGTTTGATTCCATAAAATGGTGATTCTTCTCCTTACTAATCTTTTAAAAAATTTTGCTAACAGACGAAAGTAAACTTATGGGTCGATAAGCTAACTCGGCTGGCTTATTTGGCTTACCCACTGCGATAACTTAAGCGTGTTTCCAGATCGCAGGGAAGTAACTTTGCTTTAAACAGCTATTCATTATAATCGTGAGACTGGAGATACTTCGGGTTGGCAGTGCCTTGAGGCAGAGATTATCTATGTTATCCAGCCCAGGACATTTTCTAACTTTCGACTTGGAAATTACTTTTTTTACTGCGGCATGAGGTATATATGTAGAAGTTATTATTTGGGTTTATTAACGTATCGTCTAGAACATTTATTGCATGGTCTACAGCAGCTTCTGTCGCAGAGTCGCTTAAATTAGCAGAGAGGCTATAATTTAATTTAAAGGTTTCCGCAAGTATATCAGCTTTCTCCTCGTCTGCAGCAAAACGATGTGAATTGGTAACTAATGTTGGAATTTCCCTTCTTTTCTTTTGTTAGTTTTCAAAATGGAGAAGAACCTTTGTTCCATAAAATTAAACCAACTAAAAAATGTACGATCGTCTGGGCGTCTATATCTCTGCCAATTACGACGATGAAGATTTCTACATTTTAATAGCTTTGTGACGCTATTTGGAAACGGTTTGGGGGATAGTTTAATTTTTTTCTTGGGAATGCTACCGTTTTTTGCATTTATGATTGCAGTATTTAATTTTGTTATGAAAACTTTTATCTAACTCATCCCTATGAACATACGTATTACCCAGCAGGAAGTCACGGGCAACCCTCAACGTTAGACATTTTCCTCACAAATCGTCACATTTTTCTGGAAAGCCCACAATTATTGCAGGCATTAAGTTCTGATCACCTTCCAATGCTGCTTAAGGTCACAGTCGACCTTGCTGCTACCGCAAATTGCTTTTACTTCGATATAAAATGAGCAAACTGGGTAAGATTCGCATGCTTCGTCGAGAATTCGCTTCCTGACATAAACTCAATTTCAATGTGCCGCACAGAAGATGTTGATGGTATGATTAAGGTTCTTAGTGAAATCATTCGAAAAGCGCAAGATGTCAGCATCCCTAAGGTACAAGTAAAATTTTCCCAAAAACCACTGCCACAAAACATTCTTAAGCTTATAAAGAGTAGAAATATACGACGACGCACATGGCTTAGGTATCGACACCAATCCGATCTCATCCTTTTCAATAAAGCTTTTAAATAAGCTGATTACCAAATCAATAACAGAATTTAGAAATAAATCCTGGAATATCTTTCTCTCTCATCCTTAGATAAAGGTTCTTGTCCTTTTTGGAAGCTTTCAAAAATTATCAGAAAGAAACTAGCCATTCCAACACTAGTTAATAATAATATCAGCCTCCGGACGGAGGAAGAAAAGGCTGAGACGTTAGCTCAAGCCTTTAGGCTCAACCATATCATATCTGCTGGGCTCGGTGATCCGGAAACCATAGCCGCCGTGGATGCCTCAATCCTTTCAGTTGCACGATTATCCACAGGACCGCAAAATGACTACTTTGTTAGCTCCAGGGTAAATAGGCTCAAAAAGAAAAAATACCCAGGAATCGATAAAATTGACAATATATGCTTAAAAGCCCTACCTATGAAGGAAGTAAGGTTTATTACTTGCATAGTCAATAAATGCCTAGAGCTATGTCATTTTCCCTCTCTCTGGAAATGTGCCAAAGTTGTCCCTATTTTAAAACAAAATAAATCCGTTGAGTTGCTTTCTTCCTATAGACCTATTAGTCTTTTGTCGGCAGTCAGTAAACCCCTGGAGAAGGTTATAAAAGAAAAGCTTAATGATTTTGTTGAAACTAATAATAGCCTCCCGAGTCACCAGTTTGGCGAACACAATACTGTTCAATCTCTTTGCAGGCTGCCCCCAAGTCTCATGTCTATCGCCTATACTATATAATATATATACCTCAGATCTCACAATATTACCCAATTGTACCACCTTGGTGTTTGCGGATGACACAGCAATTCTTTGTGGGGGAATTCTTTCTGCAGATATAACTAGAAACCTCCAAGCAGCATATGAGTCCCTAGATATATATTTGGAAAATTTTAGTTTGCCCAGAAAAGACTCAGGCAATATTTTTAACAAAAAAACGAAAGGACATCTACGTGCCAACAACTAATATCAGATTGGGCATGGAATATATAAAGTGGGAACCAAATGTCAGATACCTGGGTATTACACTGGACAAAAGAATTACCTTCAAGGACCATATAATTAATACAAACAAAAAACTCAAACATATAGTCCGTACGCTACATCCGTTCATAGAGAGGCTATTATTAGTTCCAACAAAATCATTAAGTTTTTCTTTTACTACCTTAGGAAGAAAGCAACTCGACGGATTTATTTTGTTTTAAAATAGGGACAACTTTGACACATTTCCAGAGAGGGAAAATAACATAGCTCTAGGCATTTTTTGACTATGCAAGTAATAAACCTTACTTCCTTCATAGGTAGGGCTTTTAAGCATATATTGTCAATTTTATCGATTCCTGGGTATTTTTTCTTTTTGAGCCTATTTACCCTGGAGCTAACAAAGTAGTCATTTTTCGGTCCTGTGGAAACTCAGACTTAATATAGAAAACAAAATGTTTTTGTTTAGGTCAATTTTCCAAGCAGCAACTTTTTACGGTACTCCAGTGTGGTCAGATATAGCCAAATGTCACATAAGCCAATTGCAAATCAGCCAGAATAAAGTCTTGAAGCTTATCTTAAATCTCCCGTGGCACCATTCTACGATTCACCTACATTTTAGATTATTGCGATTAACGCAAAATTTCATAACCAAGTGTCATGATTCAACATATACGCATATAAACAATCTGGCATAGCCAGTTACGTGTAGTCTTCGTTGTATTCTTAGCGTTTAATTTAGCTTTTAATAAATTTCCTTGGGGTTTTTCTACTTCCTTGTCTTTTTTTCCCCTAATAGTTATGTCATCGCATAGCTCTTAGTCTAAACTCTTAAAATATTGTAAGATGCCATTCACAAACAAACAATCTGTGTTTACAACAAAGCGTGAAATAAAAATTGATTGAATTGAAGTTTCGTATTGGGGCATGAGTGGCCGCCTGGAAAGTAGCAGGAATATATTTAATTTCCTCGTTCTGGGCTGATTTTAAATTTATTCCAGCAATTTCAATTACATTTGTACTGGGAATGGGTAGCAGAGTGTGACGGATACTTTTTTTTTTATGTATAAAGCTACCCCTCCTTCTCTACTGCTTATTCTGTCGTTCCTGCAGCAATGATAGCCAGAAAATTTGGCTGATATCGTACTATTTAACCATGTTTCCGAAACTAGACATATATCGGTGTTTTCCTTATGGAGAAAGTGCATAATTTCAGTTTTCTTTTGACGCAAGATTTTTGTGTTCCAAGCTACTATTAATAATTTGTCAGTCATAATTATACAATTTTTAAGTGCTGACGTGGTAATAACGTCGAATTGTTCTAATTTTGATTTACATTTTGTAAGCAATAAATTTTACTAATTTGTAAGATTTTAAATCATAGGCAGCATAAAAGGTGAGCAGGTTGTCTGTATAGTTATTTCAAGAACCACCAAGTTCTACCATCAGCAGACTTTGCTAAAGAATTTACAGTTGTAATGGCCATATCATATCTTCATATAAATAAATTGTTACTTGGTCCCTTTCTCCGTACAATTTTGACATCCACGCTTTGATATCCCATTTCAATAAGTTGGGTTTTAACCTCCTCCGGCTGCTCCGTGTCCAGACCCATGAGCACGGCTTTGTATGGTTTATTATTTTTTAAAGCATGAGAGAATTCAAACTTTCCCTTTAAAGCATTGCAAGCTCTATCAAAGTCACTAGACTTTGTACAAAACAATTTTATTCCTATATAAATTTTTGAAACGGAGTATTAACTTATTTGCAGGGTATTACAACTATTGTACAGTTAGTCTGTAGTACATTTTAGTACAGTTATAGGCGGTACATAGTTCTTGGATTCTTGTGCAATGATTTCTGTGCTCTCAACGTCAAAGAGTTTGGAGCGGACAGTAACGATTGTTGTTGGAGTGATGCTGCTGCTCAGCGCCAACCTGTAATGATTTTTTTTTTCGATCGCGGCGACATACATATTGTCGCTGTTTTATTTTCTCGTTCTTTTTATACCCTTGCAGAGGGTATTATAAAATTGGTCAGATGTTTGTAACGCACAGAAGGAGACGTTTCCGACCCCATAAAGTATATATATTCTTGATCAGCATGAGAAGCTGAGTCGATATAGCCATGTCCGTCTGTCCGTCTGTCCGTCGGTGCGTACGCGTTTTACTCAGCCATCTTAAGAGCTATCGGGATGAAATTTTTTTTGGGGGCTTATTTTTACCCAGGTGAGATAAAGTATGAAAATCATCAGGATCGGACTACTATATCATACAACTCTGAAACAAAAATTTTTGCAAAAATTGGAGTATTTCCATGAAATTTACCAATATAATAGAATTTGGTATAAAATCTCAGATCCCAAAATTTGAATTTGATCGGATAAATAGAACACAAGTTACAGTCAATACAAATCGGTTCTACGTCATCAGCAAATCAAACAGATCACATGCATACACACACACAGACGCAGCACTACACGAACTGTATGTGTATGCGTGCGATGCTTTGGATGGTAGAAGAAGAAAAATTGTAGTAAGAAGAGTAATAATTTGAATGTTTTGTTTGTGTATTGATGAATTGAGTTGCAGGGAAAGAAATTTCAAAATGTAAAAATATTATTGCCAAGGACTGCAAGGGTATATAAACTTTGGCATAGCCGAAGTTAGCTTCTTTGATATTTATTTTGGGTTTTGTTTTTCGTTGAATTTTCAATAATTTAATCACTTGACAACTGCGGTTTTATGCGTGTACTGCTCTGGCTCACAACACAGACTCGAATATTTTCAACTGGCTATATATTAATGTATTTTAATTTACATTTTAATAATTTTAATTTGCCTTTTAATAATTGTCACTGTTGAAAATACCATATGTTTCTGTTTGCAGCCCTGTATATGTTTTCGTTACCCCTGGTTATATCGATTGTACTAAGCTTGTAAGTTATCGATATAAGATACTTTGTAACCCTATATATGCTTCTTCTTCCTTTTCCGCCCTTGAAAGCGTATGGACACTTAATAAAGATAAACTTAAAACTTAACGTAATCCACTTGATCCTCAACAGTCACAAAAATTTGCTTTCCCACAAAAATAATTTTAAAATACCAAAATGTACCGTCTACGCAACAAATCACCCAGTTGAACCGTATAAAACACTCGTTTTGAAACCCAGTACTTACAGACAACTGCTATAACCGTCCAAACCAGCTGCGGCAACACTACATTCGTTGCCTTGTACTGCCCACCATGCTTCTCAATCTCTAAAAAGGAATTGACCGATTTCTATAATTGCAGAAAGTGACTATAACGCCAAACATACGCACTGGGGATCTCGCCTGGTAATCCGTACAACACAATTATCAACCCACTCAATAAAAGGGGTTTACGTCTCACTTACCTCTACGTACTGGCCAACAGACGCACGGAAAGTGCATGACTTAATTGATTTTGCAGTAACCAAGACGATTCCGCGTAATCGAATCACTGCTAGATTCAGTCCACTCTTCAGTGATTTTCATTTTATTCACAAGACCTCAAGTACTTGATCGCCTATATGACTTACAAACAATAAAAAAATTAGCTTAAATTCAAAATGTACATAAGTGGCCACATTGAGTGTTCGCCGAAAGTTGATGTTGCAGAGGATATTGACTTGCTCGTCTCTGCACTTAAGTCAATGGTGGTAGCTGCATCAAAAGCATACCAGCACCAAAATTTCTCCTAAGGCATGCCAACCGCAACCTCTCCAATGCATTAAAACAAAAAGAACGCAGTGCTTAAAGGAAATACAAAAACTTACTCCAACCAATACCAAACATCATCTGTGGAAAGCGCACCAACTTTAAGCTGAAGGGGCGGAAGCTCTCTATTGGAATACCCTTATTTCAATAATAACATTATGCAACACTTCTAACGTGGTGATTTAACATAGAGATTATTTATGAAGTAACTACATCTGGTCCCACTAAAATTTTCTTCTTCCTTCTTGTGAAAAGCGTCTTAGTGAAAACAAGTGGTGTGGTGTTGCAACGAAAATATAATCAAAGAAAATAAAAGACATCATAATATAAAACATAAAATAAACTACAGTATTCTTTATTGAATAGCTTTATCTAGTTTTCCAACAGGTTATGGGCCCAGTCCATGCCTATTTTTGAAGAAGTTTTATTATTTCAATATATTGTGAAATTCCAACTGTGCACTTAAAAATTTTCTTTCTCTTTCTTTTTCGTGATATTTGTCCGTAAAGAAATGGAAAAGAATAAGTACAACATTAAACCGTTCGATGGAGAAAAATATGGTGTGTGGAAGTTCAGAATTAGAGAGTTGTTTGCCGAATTAGACGTTCTCAAAGTTGTTGATGAACTAATGCCAAATGAAGTGGACGAAACTTGGAATAAGGCTGAAAGAAGTGCAAAAAGCATATTAGTTCAACATTTGAGTGACTCTTTTTTACACTTCGCGGCAGACAATATTTCCGCACGTGGTCTTATGCAAAAATTAGATGCCATATATGAACGCAGAAGTCTTGCTTCACAATTAGCTGCGCATAAGCGCTTAGTGACACTCAAATTATTAAGTGAAACAACTCTTTCAAGTCATTTCGTTAAATTTGATGATATTGTCAGTGAGATATTAGCGGCGGGTGGCAAGTTAGCCGAAATGGAAAGAGTTATGTACTTGCTGCATACGTTGCCTTCTACTTACGATGGTGTGATTACAGCAATAGAAACATTGTCCGATGAAACACTTTCACTTACCTTTGTAAAAAATAAATTATTAGACTATGAAACTAAACTAAGAAGTGATAGCAATGACACTAGCAAAAAGGTCATGAAGGCAGTTGTTAAATATAATCACAATTCTAATATAAATCACGTGTTTAAAAATAGAGGCACAATACAAAAGAAAAGGGTTTTTAAAGGAAAGCAAAAATTCAACATTAAATGCCACCATTGTGGTAGACTAGGGCACATAAAAAGGATTGTTTTCATTTTTTAAAAGAAATTAAAAATAAAACTAATAAAGAAAACAATAACAATAAACAAGTTCAGCTTGCAACATCCACAAATAACCACGGTTTTGCTTTTATGATAAAAAATTTAAACCAAGTTGATAAACCAAAACAACTTGGTTTTATTATTGATTCGGGTGCAACTGATCACCTAATCAATGATGAATCGCTGTTTATTGATTGCGTGGAATTGGAGCAACCAATAAAAATTGCTGTGGCGAAGGAAGGCCAATACATATTCGCTACAAAATGTGGAATCGTTCGATTATACAATGGCCACAACATCACCTTGGAGGATGTTTTATACTGCAAGGAGGCAGCAGAAAACTTGATGTCAGTGAAGCGTCTGCAAGAAGCCGGAATGTCAATCCATTTTGACCAAGACGGTGTGTCAATTAAGAAAAATGGCATCACTGTTGTTGAAAGTTCGGGTAAGTTCAACAACATACAAATACTAAAATTCCAAGCATACAGTATAAATGCGGGAAATAATAATTATCGATTATGGCATGAGAGATTAGGTCATGTTAGCAAAGCAAAACTATTGGAAATAAAGAATAATAATTTGTTTATTGATAGCAGTCTTCTAAATAATTTAAAAATTTCGGATGAAATTTGTGAGTCCTGCTTAAATGGAAAGCAAGCTAGGTTGCCATTCAATCAATCTAAAGACAAAAGTCACATTAAGCGTCCCTTATTTGTTGTCCATTCAGACGTTTGCGGCCCAATTACACCAACAACAATAGACGATAAAAATTACTTTGTGATTTTTGTAGATCAATTTACACATTACTGTGTAACTTACTTATTAAAATACAAGTCTGACTTTTCAATGCTTTCAAAGATTTTGCTGCAAAAAGTCAAGCTCACTTTAATCTTAAAATTGTTAACTTGTATATTGACAACGGTAGAGAATACCTGTCAAATGAAATGCGTGAGTTTTGTGTTAAAAATGGAATAAGCTATCATTTAACCGTGCCACATACACCTCAGTTGAATGGTGTCTCGGAAAGAATGATTAGAACCATTACAGAAAAAGCTCGCACCATAGTAAATGGAGCAAAATTAAACAAAAGTTTTTGGGGTGAAGCTGCACTCACTGCAACATATTTAATAAACAGAATTCCAAGCAGAGCACTTGGTGAAAATAAAATGACCCCATATGAAATGTGGCACAATAGGAAGCCAAATTTAAAATCTTTAAAAGTATTTGGGTCAACTGTCTATGTACATAATAAAGTAAAGAAAGGCAAATTTGATGAGAAATCATTTAAAGCCATTCTTGTAGGGTATGAACCAAATGGCTATAAATTATGGGATGTCGTGAAAGAAAAATTTTTTGTTGCTAGGGACGTTGTTGTCGATGAGACAAATATGGTTTATTCTAGAGCATCTAAGCCTGAAGAAGAAGTCCCGAATGAGAGTAGGGAAAGAAACTATGAAAAATTCCTGAATGAAAGTAAGGAATGTGATCATCTGAATATCCGGAACGATAGTACGGAGTGTGTTAGAACAAAATTCCTGAATGAAAGTAAGGAATGTGATCATCTAAATATCCGGAACGATAGTACGGAATGCGTTAGATCAGAACTCCTATACGACAGTAAGGAATGTGATCAGCTTAATTTTTCGAATGAAAATAAAAAAAGGAAACAAACTGATTTCTTGAATGAAAATAAAGAAATATATATCCCGAATGAGAGTACGGATTGTGAGAAAGATGATCAATCAAAAGATGGCGTGCAAAAGAATACTGAAACTAAAATAACTCAAAGAAAAAGTGAAAGACTTAACGCCAAACCAAAAATATCTTATAGTGAAGATGATGAGAGTTTGAACAAATATATTTTAAATGCCCATATATTTTTCGATGAAATTCCAAGCTCATTTGATGAGATAAAATTTAGAGATGATAAATCTGCTTGGGAGGATGCAATAAAGACGGAGTTAAAGGCCCATGAAATTAATAACACTTGGACACTTACAAAAATGCCAGAAAACAAGAATATCGTTGGTAGTAGATGGGTATTTTCTATTAAACATAATGAATTAGGAATACCAATAAGATATAAAGCTAGACTAGTTGCAAGAGGATTTACTCAAAAATATCAAGTTGATTATGAGGAGACTTTTGCACCTGTTGCTAGAATTGCTAGTTTTAGATTCATAATGGGACTAGCAGTTCAATATGATTTAATAGTCCATCAGATGGATGTTAAAACAGCATTCCTTAATGGTGTTTTAAATGAAGAAATATATATGCAGCCTCCTCAAGGTATATCATGCGATGCTGGAAATGCTTGTAAGTTAAATAAAGCGATTTACGGCCTTAAACAAGCAGCTCGATGCTGGTTTCAAGTGTTTGAGCAAGCATTAAAAGAATGTAGTTTTGTAAACTCTCCAGTAGATCGCTGCATTTATATCCTGGACAAAGGTGACGTAAATGATAAAATATATGTATTATTATATGTTGATGACGTAGTAATAGCAACAAGAGACTTAGAAAGAATGAATAATTTTAAAAATTTTTTAAGTACAAAATTCAAAATGACTGATTTGAATGAGATACGTCATTTTATTGGAATAAGGATAGAAATGGATCAAGATATAATATATTTGAGTCAAGCTGCATATATAAAGAAAATTTTAAATAAATTTAACATGGACAACTGTAAATCAGTTAGTACCCCTTTGCCAAGTAAACTTAATTACGACCTGCTTAACTCAGATGAGGATTGCAAAGCCCCATGTCGTAATCTTATTGGATGTCTAATGTACATAATGCTTTGTACGCGTCCAGATTTAACTACAGCTGTTAATATCCTGAGTAGATATAGTAGTAAAAATAATTCAGAATTATGGCAGTGTTTGAAAAGAGTTATTAGATATTTAAAGGGAACCATTGACATGAAACTTCATTATAAGAAAAATACATCATTTGAAAACACACTAGTTGGATTTGTAGACTCAGATTGGGGTGGAAATGAACTTGATAGGAAAAGTACAACGGGCTATTTATTTAAAATGTTTGATTCCAATCTAATTTGTTGGAATACAAAAAAACAGAACTCAGTAGCAGCCTCGTCAACTGAAGCTGAGTACATGGCTCTTTTTGAAGCCGTAAGAGAGGCTCTATGGTTGAAATCTCTTCTTAGTAGTGTAAACATTAAACTCAAAAGGCCCATTAAAATTTATGAAGATAACCAAGGCTGTATTAGTATAGCAAATAATCCCTCATGTCATAAAAGAGCCAAACATATTGATATAAAATATCATTTCTCTAGAGAACAGATAGAGAATAACGAAATTTGTATTGAGTATATATCGACAGATAATCAACTGGCGGACATCTTTACTAAGCCTCTACCTGCTGGACGATTTGCAGAATTACGAGATATGTTGGGACTACACATCGACTAGAATCAACAATTAATCTTTTTATGAATTGCTAAAGAAATCTAATTTGACTTAATGTTACTTAAAAAAAAACGCATACTGAATTGCTGGATTAATACCAAATTTTTGATTTGACTTAATGTAATTTTTAAGAAACAAACTGAATTGTTGAATTTAAACCAAATCTAATTTGACTTAATGTTACTTTTAAAAAAAAAAAAAAAACGCATACTGAATTGCTGGATTAATACCAAATTTTTGATTTGACTTAATGTAATTTTTAAGAAACAAACTGAATTGTTGAATTTAAACCAAATCTAATTTGACTTAATGTTACCTTTAAAAAAAAAGAAAACGCATACTGAATTGCTGGATTAATACCAAATTTTTGATTTGACTTAATGTAATTTTTAAGAAACAAACTGAATTGTTGAATTTAAACCAAATCTAATTTGACTTAATGTTACTTTAAAAACGCATACTGAATTGCTAAAATGGATACTCATACACTAAATTTATGTTATAACCCTATATTTTATGTATATTACAATGATCTGATCAGGTTTTCTCTGGGTTTCCCTGTATCCTTGCAGCAAATGCTGGATCATTCAATATTCCCCAGAATGCACACCAACCACGTCAGAATAAGAATTCAATACTTTTATATTTGTAAACTTAATGATAATGTTATTTTTGAGGGGTGCCTATTGGAATACCCTTATTTCAATAATAACATTATGCAACACTTCTAACGTGGTGATTTAACATAGAGATTATTTATGAAGTAACTACATCTGGTCCCACTAAAATTTTCTTCTTCCTTCTTGTGAAAAGCGTCTTAGTGAAAACAAGTGGTGTGGTGTTGCAACGAAAATATAATCAAAGAAAATAAAAGACATCATAATATAAAACATAAAATAAACTACAGTATTCTTTATTGAATAGCTTTATCTAGTTTTCCAACACTCTCCATATGATTCAAATCAGCTTGTATTTGTTGTTAAATTTTTTATCAGAACATTTTAGTAATCGGTTGAAATGTTTGATTTGGGTTAATAAATAGTTATCTACAATATATAAAGATAAGAGAATCTGCTAAGCGTCAAATCCTTAGACATTTGGGAAGCAAACAGAGATATAGACTGCCAAAATTCCAAGCCGCAGGAGGCATCCTAGGCCCAATCGACAATTAGGAATTGCATGAGTAATTCTAATATAAGCTTAGCATATAATGCCATCTGAGATTGTATACACTACAACAAAGTGGGCATATGCCTATTCTGTAAACATTGTACACCACCACCTTTTTTAATGAAATAATGTTATAATAAACCATGAAGTAGTTTTGAAAACTTTCATTTCAACATTATTATTTATATGCTACTATTTAATTATACCCTTACAGAGGGTATTATAAAATTGGTCAGATGTTACAAACATCTATATATATATATGTATATATATTCTTCACTAAGAGGAGGAGCTGAGTCAAACAAATGCATCCATATTTTGGTCGACACAGTTGTAAAATGTACATATATGAAAAATAAGCCAAAAATAAGTTTGCATATTGTCACTCATCGAAGTCGGTCGTGTTTTTTTTGCGTTCTCGATCAATTAATTTATTCGTTCTTTCGTATAGTTAATTTATAATAATTTGAATAGGGATTCCAGGGAGAAGGAAATAACCCAGTCATCATTCGTTGAATTCAAAATATGAACAGATTTTATTTAACAAAGTGTTGTGTCTATAAACTCTTAAACTCTAAGAGGCGACAATTGTTTTTAATAATACTTATTCTAATGTCCCACTTATTTCGGGGGTTGAAAATTGTTTATATTTCTTAATTGTTAATTGATACCGCGCCGTTGTTATAATCTTAAGTATTTTCCACAGAGTGTGAATTTTGTTTAGTATTAAGCAATAATTGTCATATGAATCTTTGTGACTTATTTTTGTTTTATGTTTCGTTTTGTCTATTTCTTTGGTGCGTCTGATTTGGTGAAGCCATTTCAGCTGACCACGATGTCTTAAACATCTAAAACAAGGATGGCCACGTAGTGGCTCTTTTGGCTCCCGTGGCTCTTTACCGGCAGAGGCTGGGCAGAGAAAAAGGTAATTTTTTGGTCTCGACGCACACAAAAATTTGTGTGTCGTCGTCGAACTTGTGGACAGAGGGACGGACAAGTCCCGAATTTTGCGGAGAGGGGGAAAAAGGTCGCGATCTCGAGCTCGCAGCTTGTGGACAGAGGGACGGACAAGTCCCGAATTTTGCAGAGAGGGGGAAAAAGGTCGCGATCTCGAGCTCGCAGCTTGTGGACAGGGGGAGAGAGGCGCGGGTATAAAAAAAGGGGTTGTTTTTTGTCGAGGCGACATGTAATGCTTGTGTACACTGACAAAAAAATTTATTTCATTTTTAAGTGCAACGAAATTTCACTCCACTGCATTATCTATCAATTTTTCTACCGGAGGTTCACGATATTAAGGACTTATTAAGAGACGTCACATCCGTAATCGGCGGCAACAATTTCGACTACAAAGAGGGTGGGGATGGACAAGTCAGAGTCAACCTACAAGATAAGGAGAGTTTTTCAACTCTGAAAAACTACCTTAGTGAAAACGACATCCCATACCAGACTTTCCAGCCTAAAGACGAGCGAGCCTATAGAATTGTTGTCAAAGGTCTTCATCACACCACCAATCCCATGGACATTAAGGAAGCACTGGCTGCAAACGTGCACATTGTTAGAGGCCTAGACATCAAAAATGCAATCAGCCGCAGTACAAAGAAACCTCTGGCTATGTTCTTTGTCAACTTGGAACCGGCAAGCAACAACAAGGATGTGTTTGCTACTAAACGCCTTTGCAGCTGCGTGGTCACAATCGAGCCACCCCGTAAGACGACTGACGTACTCCAGTGCTACAGATGCCAAGGATTTGGTCACACTCAGAAGAACTGCAACCTGCAGTTCGACTGTGTAAAATGCGGAGGCGCTCATAGTTCCTCGGACTGCCGCAAGCCAAGGACCGATCCTCCCCGCTGTGCTCACTGCAAGGGCAACCATACTGTCTCTTACAAGGGCTGCAAAGTCTATTTGAAGGCAAATGAGACCCATCTGCCAAAGCCATGGTCAACCCCAGCGACCACATCACCAGGCTACTGACAACCCTCTGCGAGCAAGCCAGGCGTCACTTTCGCCAATATATTAAAAGGCAATCAGCTGCCTCCCCAGCAGGCAGAGGCCCTTCCTGTCAATTCGTCCCAAACAAGCCAAAGATTGGATCGCCTTGAGGCTCTTATGGAGAAGATGATGGACCAAGTTGCTGCCATGACACAGCTCCTAACGTCAATCATGGCCAAAAAATGCAAATAAACCTCCATATCGTCCTATGGAACGCGAACGGCCTGTGTAGCAGCAGGCCAGAAGTTGAGCACTTTTTAAAAACTCAATATGTCGATATACTACTAATATCAGAGACTCATTTCACGAAGCGATCTTACTTCAACATAAACGGCTACGACGTCATCTGCACCAATCATCCTAATGGTACAGCCAGAGGAGGTGCTGCCATAATCATCAAATCCAACATCAAATATATAGAGCTACCGGCATTCCAAGAGCCATGGGCTCAGTGCTCCAGGATTAGAGTCATCAGCCAGACAGGAGACCTAACGATTGCTGCTATATACTGCCCACCTAGGCACATAGTAAGCGAGACTATGTTCCACAGCCTACTAGATAGCCTTGGTAGTCGATTTCTAGTTGGAGGAGACTACAACGCTAAGCATATCTGCTGGGGATCACGTATTAACAATCCCAAAGGTACAGCGCTATACAGATGTATCACTGACAGCGGCATGTCCTATCACTCAACTGGGGAGCCCACCTACTGGCCCACCGATCCTAACAAAATCCCGGACGTCTTGGACATTCTGGTCTCGAAGGGAATCCCAAGCCACATAATAGACACCAGCAATGTACTCGAATTATGCTCTGACCACTGCGCTGTTAGGATTCTACTCAACCTACCAGCCAACACTAACTCCAAGAGAAATCGACTGTTTAGGAAAAACACCAACATCGAGCGTTATCAGAATTGGGTGGATAACAACCTGGACTTGACGACCGAGATCTCCACCGGCGAAGACCTGGACAATGCTGTCGATCACCTCAACGCGAGCATACACCAGGCTGCCGTCTATGCAACACCTCCCGCTAGGAGCTCCTCGAGTAACAGCGTCCCTCATAGAGACATCCACCTCTGGTCACCCGACGTAGCTGCATTGGTAGCAGAGAAGAGACGTCTCCGTCGCACGTGGCACAACACAAGGAGTCCATCAGACAAGACCCTGTATAACAGAGCTGCCAAAACCCTCAAAGAGCTTCTAAACTCCCTTCGTAGGAAGTCACTAGAAGCTTTCCTAGAGAACGTCGAGCCTGGGGACCCTCAGTTCAACCTATGGCGGCTGACCAAAGGCATCAAAAAGCCTGCCATAAGGAAGGAACCCATTAAAGATGCCAATGGAACCTGGTGCCGTTCAAACAACGAAAGGGCCGCAGCTTTTGCAAACCACCTGTTTGAGACATACACCCCCTTCAACAGATGCTCCCAAGAAACGGAAGACTTCCTGAATGTGCCCCACCAAATGGCCCTCCCCATCCAAGAGGTTGAAACGGATGAGTTAATTCTAGAAATCGCGAAGTTAAGCCCGAGCAAGTCGCCCGGTCACGACGGAATCGATGTTCCAGCCATCAAAGCCCTGCCTCCGAGTGGAATACAGCTCCTACTGAAGATCACAAATAAAAGCTTCCTGATAGGACACTTCCCCACCCAGTAAAAGTACGCCGAAACCATCCTCATACAAAAACCTGGGAAACCTGCAGCCAAACTCGCCTCATATCGTCCGATTAGTTTATTGGCGGTACTCTCCAAAGTAGTCGAAAGACTACTTTTGCGTAGAGTCCGTCCAATAATGGACGAGGCCGGATTGATCCCTGATCACCAGTTTGGCTTCAGAGAATGCCATGGCACACCAGAACAATGCCACAGGATCTCGGGGAGAATCTTGGAGGCTTTCGAGGAGAAAAAGTACTGCACAGGAGTGTTTCTTGACGTTAAACAGGCATTCAACAAGGTCTGGCACACTGGCCTTCTCTATAAAATCAAAACCGTCCTTCCTGCCACATTTTACACGCTGCTAAAGTCATATTTAGAAAACAGGAACTTCTACGTAAGATGCGGCGATGCGAACTTTGTCATCAAAGACGTCAGAGCCTGAGTCCCCCAAGGAAGCGTTATAGGACCAGTGCTTTATACCCTCTACACAGCCGACTTGCCGATACTAACCGATCCGGGACTTTTGGCTGCAACATACGCGGACGACACTGCCTTCATGGCTACGAATGAAGTGCCACAGGAGGCTAGTAACCTACTCCAAAGGCAGCTGGATATTACGGGTAGCTGGCTCACGAGATGGAACTTGGTGGTCAACACTGAAAAATGTATACAAACTACATTTACACTAAGGAGAGGCGACTGTCCACCTATCTCACTCGACGGAACCCCCATCCCCAACTCTGACTCAGCCAAATACCTGGGCCTGACGTTGGATAGAAGACTTACTTGGAAGCAACATCTGACGACCAAAAGAGGACGCAAGGCTGAAAAAGTACCTATGGCTCATCGGGAGAAGGTCTACCCTTCGGCTAAATATTAAGCTGTTAATATACAAAGTCATAATGAAACCAATGTGGACATATGGTATACCAATCTGGGGCACCGCCAGCCGATCCAACTGCCTAATCCAAAAATTCCAAAGCAAAGCGCTAAGGATCATCACGAATGCCCACTTCCTAACGATAAACAAGGAAATACATGCTGAACTGGATATACCATGGGTCTATCATGAGATTTCCAGACTGACCGCAGCCTATCTGGAGCGCCTTGACAGACACGTGAACCCGTACGCCATCAACATGCTGGACAACAGCAGCACCACTAGGCGCCTAAGAAGACTCCACACACTGGATCTGCCACGGGAACGAGATTAATATTACTCTCTAACCAGCATTCCCCCCCTCCCCACAACCCTATACAACCCCACAACACCCTATTGCAATAACACACAAAATATATAACCGCCAATGTCCAACCACGAAAACTTGCTGATTGTCCCCGGACAGATTGCAAATTCGCTATACTGCTGTCAAATAAAAAAAAAAAAAAAAATCTATCAATTTATCATAATTCACTTCTTCATTATTTAACGCTGTTCGTAATAAGTCCAACAGAGTACTACTCGTAAGTTTCGACCTATACGAATTTTTGATATGGTAAAATGCAGCTTCACATATATACGTACTTGCAAAACTAGATTCTAGTTGAAGCATTGGTCTTTTTATGGGTATTTATCACTTGAAACTTTTTTCCAAAATTCTACACCTGAGTCCTTGATCGGTAGTAATTCAATATCACTTTGCAAGTCACACAACTCTAACTGAAACAAGGATCTTTCTTCGTTGATTTCAACACTTTTAGCATTAAAGAATATATTAATTTTCTGATATCGTGAAAGTCTGCATCAATATTTGTGAAAATTTAGGCTAAGAGCTCCAAGCAGCTTGAAAAATGATTTAAGCTGTTCTTGCTTAAGTCGTTTTCCAATACAACCTTTTTCCTCTTAAATCCATCAATCAACGATATCATGGAAACCAGAGACTGCTTTGGTGTCTGCAGTTGCGAATTTAAAACATTTAATAACCTCGTAAAATCTGTTACAAACGCTACGTCCGAAAGAAATTCTGGATCCTCTAGCTTCGCCTGCAAAGACTCCGAATTCTTAACACTTTCTTTTAGAAATACTAAAAATTTCTTTTCGCAGGGAAAAAAATCTATCTAGACATCTTCCTTTGCTCAACCAACGAACCTCCGTAAACATGGTGAGGTCTTTATATTGCGCTTTGAGCTCAAGCATGAGGCTTTGAAATTTTCGATGAGTCAATGCATTATGTCCTCCTCTAATTTTGTTTACAATATGTATAACTGTAGACATGGCATCTAGATTCCTTTTTTAAATTGTCCTTTAAGTCCCTTTATATCACTCCGCATACTCCGAGCTCCATCAGTGCATACTGAGGCCAATTTTTCAAATCCAACAATTCCGCTTGTTGAAATATCTATTGCTCGGAATATATCCGCGCCAGTGGTTGATGAATATAAAGACACCAAATTTAAAATATCCTCGCTTACGCTAAAGGTCTCGTCAACGTATTTTACAAAAATTACCAACTGTGCTATGTCGTTAACATCACAACTTTCGTCGATGGCCAATGAAAAGAATGCACAGTTTTTAATATTGTCTATTAACCTTTCTTTCAATTGATTGCTAATACAATGTATTTTTCTTGTGACTGTTAGGCGAGAAAGCAGAACTATTGATATCATTTTAATCATTTCATCACCCTTATCAAAACACTTCAACATATCAATACAGGTGGATTTCAAAAACCCACCTTCTTGTAAAGCCTTTTGCGCTTTCGCTATATTGTAGCTTGCAATATAAGATGCACGCAAAACACTTTTATTCATATTACTGGATTCTGTGTTATTTGTATCAGGGGAAATGGATATTTCAATCTCGATATTAAACCTATTCTTTCTGTGGTATCCAGTAACTTATAGCTGTCTGTTTTTTTAAATAATGCCGTTTTATGTTGAATAATTTTTTTTGCGGCATGACTAATTTACATAAAAGACATTGTAATGCCTGCATTTTTTTATTATTTTTTTTAGCGTTTAATATATATTTGTTGAATCTACTCTTAAATTAGAGCCTAACAACAAGTTTCAGATATTTTTCTTTGACCTTAAAATCTTCGACTGCGCCCTTTGTATAATGTCGACATTGCTGGTACTTGCATTTCCCCATAGTACGGCACCGTAAGTCCAGATGGGTTTCAGTACGGAGTTGTATAGGAGGACTTTATACTTCGGACGTAGAGGGGACCGAGCATTGATGATCCAATGTACGCTACTCGCTTTCAGTTTAAGCTGTGACTTTTTTGCCTCGATGTGCTTGCGCCAAGTTAGTCTTCTGTCTAGGTGGATGCATAGGTAAGTGACATCCACGGCTTGAGGAATTGGTACGTTGTTTAGCATTAGAGGTGGACAGTTCTGTTAAGCGTAAATGTAACATGTTTGCATTTCTTCTCGTTGACCCATCCGGGTCAACGCCAGGTTGCTAGCCATTCCTCTGCCACCTTGAGGTGTTCCTCTAATTTTGCAGAGGCTTGTATTGGGCATTTGGGTCTGCTGAGGATTGCCGTGTCATCGGCAAAAGTGGACGTTGTAAGTCCTTAACTCGTTGGTAAGTCTGCAGTGTACAGCAGGTAGAGCAATGGGCCGAGTACACTGCCTTGCGGTACACCAGCTTTGATTTCAAAGTCAGCAGACACGGAGCCATTACGTCTTACAGCGAATTTCATATTGTAAAGGTAGGATTCCATGAGTTTGTGGGTGTAATGTGGAAGTTTCTGCCGGATTTTGAACATTAGACCCTCCAGCCAAACTCTGTCGAGAGCCTGGGCAACGTCGAGAAAGACAGCCGCACAGTATTCTTTTAGTTCGAATGCTGTTCGTGTTTCGGATGTTATGCGATTGATTTGTTCAATTGTCCCATGTTTTTCGCGGAAGCCGAACTGGTGTGAAGGGATTGTGTTCTCCGATGCCAGAAATGAGATTAGACGGAGGATAAATCTAGCAGTGTTTCCGCATTGATCAGATTACTCGGAAACCTCTTGGTTAGTGCGAAATCAATCAAGTCAGGCACTTTCTTTGGATCTGTGGGCCAATAAGTAGGCCAACTCGCTGAGACGCAATCCATCTTATTGAGTGGGTTTACTATTGTGTTGTAGTTTTACAACAAGCAGTTTGCTTGCCTTTAGGATTTATCAGGCGAGATCCCCAGGGCGTTATAGTCCCCTGCTGCAATAAAGCAGTCTCCGATTGTGTTAAAGAAATCAGACTTTTCCGTCTTAATGGTTTGTTGCGTAGAACGTATATTTTGGTATTTGAAAATTATTTTTTGATGTTAAATGTGTGAATAGTTGCAGTTCATTTTTGTGCTTAGAGATGCCGTTAGCATTCCAAAGACATAGACGTAGGAAAGCCATTATTTATTCTCGATAAGCTTCTGGATAAGCAGGTTTTGATTCCGCATCAGTTCCTGCATACAGTTTTGCATGAACATCATAAAAGCGGTCATGTTTTGATTAAGTGAGATCAATAGGGCCTCTAAACCACTTGGAGTTTGCTGGCCAAGTTCTGGTGCGCTAGGTTGCGGATTCTGTAGATGGTGGAGTGACGGGGTCTCTTTCGCGGGCTCCGTCTGTCCAGTTCGGAGTACATTAGCGAAGGATACACTAGGATTGGTTGTAGCAGGCATGTTAGATGATCATCTAGATCTAAGATGTTAGATCTAAAAGCCTTGGCAAAGAAAACCTCTGGTATAGTTTTGGAGGTTTTGAAGCTGATTTTTTGTCCAACTAGGGGCTTGCGCCCGTTTAGGTGCGATTTGAGATCCTTGAAGACAGGACATCCCCTGTAGTTGGCTGTGTGAGTCCCTCCACAGTTACTGTTTAGTCTTAGTGCGACGTTGTTTCTGTCCTTGGTGCAAATGCCATCTTTATGATGTTCGCCGCAGCCAACTCACACTGACGTAAGATTGCAATTGTTAGAGGTGTGGTTGTATTCCTGGCAGTTTTTGAATTGCGGTGGTTGGTATCTCTTATGTGGCTCCTCTACTGTGATTCTTCTGTGCAATAGGAGCTGAAGGTTGTAGATTGGGTGCACTTCATTTGACTTCGACCGCCTTGCATCTGGTTGGAGCTCGATTTTAAAGAGCGGCTGTGCGACTTTATTCCTGTTGATGATGTTGACAACGGACTTAACCGCAAACCCTTTTTCGACCAATGCGTCTGCTATTTCTTGAGGTGGGACCGATGGCTCGATCCCCTTTAACATAACCTGAAGCCCTTTACTGCTTTTTAGTTGGTAGGTATAGAAGTTTATGTTAGCATAACGGAGGTAATTTTCGATGATGCGGAAATTGTCCTCAGTTTGGGTTTGACATTTAATTTCTTTTATATTACCCCTGTTGAGAGGGGTTACAACAAAGTTATTTTCCTCCACGGTAAATTGCTGTTGATTGCTGAGTGGCTTGCACTTTCGGTGTTATTGCTTACGGTAGCATTCAGTGGGGTCGGCGACACCAACGAAAAGTACGCGTTGTTGCGTTGGACCGAGAGTCGACGCTCACGTTGTTGTTGTACAATTAGCTCTTGTAGCTGTTGCTGGTGGGGATCGAGAGAGCTTGGGCCCGAATTGGTGGACATGGCTTTTCCAAAAAAAATGCTCACTTTGTTGTTGCAACTTAGTATTTATTGCTATTAGAACAAAGGCACAATTTTTGCAAATGCGGTCTTTTTATTTGTTACACTAAATTTTTCGGAGTGCATTAAAAACACGTCTGCACGCGGCGGCGGTTGAATTTGGAATTTTTTGATATATCCATCCTACTGTAACAGATACACAAAGTCTTTAAAAAGACTGGTTCCTAATTTACACTCTATTTTTTTTTAGTTGCACACACTTCGCTCAAAATACTTTTTTAAACACTACACTTGTGGGAGTTAATGTTATATACTTGGCTTATAAACACTCACAAGGAAAACACTGATTAAAAAAAACTTGTGCACAACCCGACGTTAAGGAAGATTAGTTCAAACTTGTAAGTAAGCTCTGGCTGGGGTACAGTTCTCAGTCTCCAGAGTCCCGTCTACAGAACATTTATTTGATCTGTAGACCTCGAAGAGTATTATGGGATGAAATGGAGACCACATAAAGGGAAAACAGGGAAGGGAAAGGGGTAGGTGGAGGGTCCAAGAGAACCTGCAACGACTGATCTTGTCTGCCAAGCGAAGCCCGCTTGGCCAAGATCCGTTGCCTCTTGAACAGGGAAAGGAAGGCGTGAAGGGAAACGTTAGTGGGGTTATTGGAAAGGGACGGTGAAGAGGAACTGCAACGACTGATCTTGTCTGCCAAGCGAAGCCCGCTTGGCCAAGATCCGTTGCTTCTTCACCTTGAATGACTGAGCCTTGAGATCAGCGACTGACTTCGTCTGCAGGAGAATAACTCATCCTGCCGAAGTCCGCTGATCCTTCAGCTCCACTCAAAAGGTTAAGTGACTAAGGAAAAGGGAGGGGAAAGGGTAGGCATACTTTAATAACAAAAGAAATAATGCTCTGTGGGTTAAGTGGTAATAGTACAGATTTTATTAATACATAACTAATTTCTAAACATTGGTTATTCATGGGGCTAAAGGGTCCCTACCGCACTCAAGCTAAAAGGATCTCTGAGTATTGAGCTCACCTGATGTAATCATTGCTTCGCGAAAGAGAAAAACCTGTCCTTGAATTCTGCTGCTGCTGTTTCTTGGTTCTTATCACTGCGATGGTCACTGGCTAAGTCATTTTTCTCTAATTCTATCTCTCTGTTCAAACCCGCCCTTGCTCTTCCTACTTATATCCTAACGGTGAAAACATACGATGCGTCTTGTGCTTTGCCACGCGTCACGATCGCCGTCCCTCTCTTTCACTTTCGATTTTCTTATTGTCTCCTTGGTGTCGGCATTCCGCGTGGCGTCCGCTGTCGAGAGGTTGCTCTCTCAGCGACGCGTCGACGCTACGGCCACACCAAGACGGTTGTTAGAAAGAGAGACGTTGATCGTGAACATTGGCTGTCAGAAACAGTGAGCTTTGAGAGTATATTAATGTGCCCTCCATGGGCGTATTAATTAAGATTAACAAATAAAGGCGGCCCTCCATGGGCGAAGTTAGGTTATAGAAGTAATGTGATTCGTCACAAACTGAATCAAGCAATTTTTGTTGAGGTAATATATGTATATCCATTGATAAAAATTACCTTGCTTAGCTGCCGGACTTCCCTAAACAGGTATCAAGGGTGCCCAAATTCCCCAACAGCCGAGCGGATAACACCTGACCACATGACACCTGCAAACTTATCCGGTGGGTTTTTTTACCCAAGAGCAGGTATATATACCCGCAGCAAAGGGGTAAAAAATTTTAAATCTCAAGGAAATTCAAAATTTTCATAATGTCGATTTTATGCCTGACTTTTCAATAATTTTAATAACCTGCATTGGGGAAGCTAGACCTCAAATTAAATACATTTTTTGTCAGTGTACACAAGCATTACATGTCGCCTCGACAAAAAACAACCCCTTTTTCCATACCCGCGCCTCTCCCTCTACCTACAAGCTGCGAGCTCGAGATCGCGACCCTTTTCCCCCTCTCCGCAAAATTCGGGACTTGTCCGTCCCTCTGTCCACAAGATGCGAGCTCGAGATCGCGACCTTCTTCCCCCTCTCCGCAAAATTCGGGACTTGTCCGTCCCTCTGTCCACAAGCTGCGAGCTCGAGATCGCGACCATTTTCCCCCTCTCTGTAAAATTCGGGACTTGTCCGTCCCTCTGTCCACAAGCTGCGAGCTCGAGATCGCGAACTTTTTGCCCCTCTCCGCAAAATTCGGGACTTGTCCGTCCCTCTATCCACAAGTTCAACGACGACGCACAAATTTTTGTGTGCGTCGAGACCAAAAAATGACCATTTTCTCTGCCTAGCCTCTGCCGCTGATGCTCTGGCTCCCAACTGAAATTTCCGTGGCCAACATTCTGCAAAGGCCAACATTGGCCAACATTCTGCAAATGGCCGCAAAATGCGACTTTAATTTTATAGCTAGTTATCTTAAATAAACTATTATTAATATTATCATTAGTAAGATAACAATTGTTAAAGAAGCATAACCAGTTACATGACGGACGTTCAACCTAGTCAATCTGATGTTCCTTTACCGATTGTAACTAACTTCCTATTCTTCCCAATTCTGCCGTAGTTATTACTAAGTTCGCTTGTACTGGTTTTTGTACTTTATTTAGCATATTACCTTACCTACAATTTTTGTTTCAGAATATCTACTCACTTCGAATGTGCAATACTGTGATGATTTCTAGCCTTTTTATAAGGTGGAAATTTTAAAAAAATGCCTTTACTTTTTGACTTGATCCAATGTGATGTTCACTCTACTATTTTGTAATATCGCTGATTGCTGAAATTTGAGTGGTTATTTTGGTAATCATTTAATTTTGTCCTTTTATAAATATTTTGCCATATCTGACCTTTCTGTAATACAGTTTCGGACAATTTAATGTTATTTTTATACCCTTGCAAAAAGAGTACATTAATTTTGGTCAGAAGTGCGCATGGAAGGAAGCACCTCCGACCATATAAAGTAGATATATTCTTGATCAGCACGACGAGACGAGTTCAAATAGCCACGTCCGTCCGTCTGTCCGTCCGTCTGGATCAACGCAAACTCCTCCTAAACCGTAAGAGCTACAGAGATGAAATTCTGCACGTAGGCTTACAAATACTGCAGGGGTTGTATATCTCGGATTCAGCCGTATCGGACCAGCATATCATATAGCTCCTATACAAACCAGCATATCATATAGCTCCTATCTCAGCTATTTAATATTGGTCAATCTTTTAAACCTATAAACCACTGTGCTAAATTTGATCAAGATCGGGTGACTATATCATATAGCTTTCATAGGAACGATCGGTAAAAACAGTGACTTTTGTCAATAACTTCGTTACTTTTGATGCGAGTACTTTCAAATTTAACATTTGTTGGTTTAATATATCTGTTAATGACTATGCCGAATTTGATCAAGATCGGGTGACTATATCATATAGCTCCCATAGAAACGATCGGTGGACTGTTTTCCACTTTGATCAATATCTTCGTTTTTCCTATGCTAAGATTGTAGGCCGTTCTTTCGGAAACATTTATTTTCTTAGATAAAACGTTTTTCCACTTTGACGCTTATAAGTGAGGAAAGAGTACCAAACAACTTGCAAGGGTATACAAACTTCGGCATGGTCGAAGTTAGCCCCGGCCCTCTGGTTTAGATAATCATTATCTAATTGAACCATTGCCTTCTGAATATTTTCATTCAGTGTGAGGTGCTGTCGGGGGCCATAAATTTATTTCTCGAGTTTTGTTGTTGTATTTATTTTGACATTCACCTTTCTATTTTTTCCAACGTTGTTCAAAGCCTGTGACTTCTATTGTTGTTGCCACTAGATTTATTCTGATTTGATTTGGTGCATCCCGAGACGATCCAACCAAATTAAGTATTTAGCCTAGCAGGCAATCAATCTTTGTAATTCCCCTTTTAAGATTTGGGTATATACGTTTACCCCATTATTGTATCAACCTTACCAGGTTTATAAAAGGTAGGATCTGCTAGAACGTAAATTTTGCATTTTGACATATCCACGTTTGCTATTTTTAATGGAAGAGCTTTCATTAACTTTGGCAACATAATGGCCTCAACTCTAAGATGCCCTTTCCAGTGATTTCGTGTCTTTACATCTATTTTTACCTTTAATTTTAATTTTTTGGCTTTTATTGAGGACATGCCACTTATTTCTGTATATTGTTTAATTTAAGGTAATTTCAATATTTGAGCGGCCTCTTCGGACAAAATGGTGCTCCGTAAACAACTAACAATAACTGCTCTCAGAGACTTATAAACTCTATTTACATTTTAATACCCTTGCATTGGGTATTATAAAATTGGTTAGATGTTTGTAACGCACAGAAGGAAGCGTTTCCGACCCCATTCAGTATATATATTCTTGATCAGCATGAGGAGATGAGTCGATACAGCCATGTCCGTCTGTACAAATGCTTTATACTCAGCCATCTTAACAACTATCGGGATAAAATTTTTGGGAGCTTTTTATTACACGGAAAAAATAAAGTATGAAAATTTTCAGGATCGGACCACTATATCATAGAACAGGCGCGTAGCCAGAAAATTTTTTCGGGGGGGGGTTTTCAGCAAATATTAAATACACATATTCATACTTAATAATATAAAGGATGACCTTTATTTCAATTTTTTTTCTACAAAAAAATGTCTATTTTCCGACACGTTTTCGCCATTTCGTTCAAAATATCCTCTGGAGTGAATTCAATTTTAGAGTGGATGTTGAGCAAAGCTAGTCCGTTTAACCTCTCTTGACCCATTGTACTTCTTAGGTACGTTTTCAGCCTCCTTAGTGAAGAAAAAGAGCGTTCGCTCGGAGCAACAGAGGCTGGAAGCGTCGCAGCGATTTGCAAATACCGATGAACCGATCGAAAGGTGAGGAAACAAAAATGAAATAAATGAACATGAAAATAATGCGAACAAATATATCATTCAACAATAATTGTGCTACCAGAAATCATAAAAGTCAATTACCTTTGCCACATTTTCATTTCAGCTTGAAATTCTTCGGTTGAAGAGTGTGTATTCGGCCATTGATTTTCGAAAGATTCTACACTTGACTTGATCATATCGAAGTCCAGTTGATCACATTTTCGTAAATATCGTTTGAATTTTTGAAAGAAGATCACGGTGCTTCATAAATCTTGACTCCAATTCTTTGCAATAATGATCCAAAAATGGGATAAAAACTGATTTTCGATAGTATTCTTCTGGGTTACCAGTATGGTTATCTCTGTTTGCCTGGCATCCAACAACCCGGGGAACACTTAACGAACCTCCTACTTTTTTAGTAGTTTCTTTTGCTTCTGCGAAAATTTTTGCAAATGTGGCGTTTGCATTTCTCCTCATATCTTGAACTTCGCTCAACAAGTTATCTACATATCTTACACAAATGCTCAAATCGCAATCTTTTTTTTGTAAACTTAAACTGAGATTTTTCGTTAAGTGAAAGATAGGTTTCAAAACTGTGAGAGCAATTATGAACTGAGGTTTTTGTATAGACGTGAGAAGTGCATTGGGTTGAACTCCGTCAACTTTTGTCATAGTTTCATCTAGTTCTTCAAGTGCCAGACAAACATATTCATACACATCTTGAAACAATTGTAAAGAATCAAGGTGCTCCACCCATCGAGTTTCACAAAATTTGAGCAATCGAGTACGCTTTGCATTAGGAGCATCATTCTTGATAAAAGTCTGCAAAATGATACCAGCTTTACTTGATTGGCGAAAAAAATTAACTATTGCTTTGATTGTCCCAATACAATTTCTGATTGATGGAACGTCGCATGAATGGGAGATGACCAAATTTAAGCTGTGATTCGCACAATGGAGGTAAATGGCTTGTGGATAAGATTTTTGAACTTCAACTGCGCAACCCTTGACTATTCCACTCATCGCGCGCGCTCCGTCATAACCTTGTTAATGAAAGAGACAATAGAAAAAACGTTACAGAAAAATTTCATTTAGCACACAAGGAAATTTATTATGGAATTCCATAAAAAAGAAAGGCACAGCAATTTTTTTAATTCACCTTGCCCAACCATTAAAGAAGACTCAACTATCAACTCTTTCAGAGTTGTTAGAAGTGCATTGCTGATCCCTTTCCCGGTTACATCTTTCACAGTTGTGAAACACAAAAAATCTTCCTGAAGTCGATATCCCTCTTTTGAATTTTCGATATATCGCACACAGATTGAAAATTGTTCAATTCCGCTGACGTCAATGGTTTCTTTAGCGATAACTACGAAACATTTTGACTTGTTAACGCGCTCGACAAGTTTTTCTGTAATCGTTTTTCCAGCAGCATTTATTATTTCTTTTTAAATAGATGGACTTGTATATGTAGCTTTAGCAGAAGCAGTGTCCAAATGTTGACGTAAAACTGCATCACCACTTTCCAAGGCAAAACGCAATAGTGCTTTGAAATTTCCTTCACTTTCTTTTGCAACTTCCGTGGATATTGGACCGGAATCACGATGACCTCTTAGTGCGATCTCTTGGCTGCCACATAGAAGTACAGCCCGGATAATTGGAGTCAATTTCCGTCTATTGTCGATTCGCATTTTCATTCGACTCAAATCGATTTCACTCAAAATATCGTCTTTTTTGTTCTCAAAAACAGATTTGAAATTCTCTGCATCGATGAAAGCATTTTTGTGGTACTCTTTTTCTTGATGATCTCGGAACATTTCAAGGGCATTCTTCCAGTTCCTGAACGGTGCCCCCACAAAAGTTTTCACAATTTGATGACTCCCCTTGCCAACTGATCCGACTGCAAATAAAACACAATATTTGCAGTAAACTCCATCTTCTTCAGCCGAGTAAGACAACCATTGAAATTTTAAATTTCGATTGCTTGATGTTGAAAACTTAAAAGTTTCATCTGGGACCCATACATCAACAAGAAGTTCATATTTTTTTTTGTCGTTGAGTTTTTTTCCGGCAGTAAGTAACAATGTCTTTCGGGGAAACCTGCAAACATTTTTTTATTTGTAAAATTTCTATCTGGATCCGAAATTTCTATTTGTCACTTTCAATTACAAAGTTATTGATATGGAAAAGTAGAAAACAATTTGCTTTTTCCAGCTGCATTGGGAAAATTACGATTCTTATTGCTAGTAATTGTAACTTCGTGTATTACAAGTTGGAGCATTTTGAATCGAATAAAGGTACAATTGACTGCAGCAGCATAAGTAATGACTGTTAAATACCTGTGCAATTTTGGACTCGAATGCTTTATCGGGAGCCTCTGCTTGCTGCTTATAAGTTTGTTTAGAAGTTTCCTAAATGAAATGTAATATATTTTTATAACCGTAAGTTTGAGGAAATCCAAAACATGATGATTCACTTGATATTCCAACTTGTAGTATTCGATATGACAATTTTTACTTACCTCCTGATTTTCTAACTTAGGTCTTTTAACGAAAAATTGACGAATGTCCATTCTTGTGTATGTGATCTTTTTAGAGTTTACTCACTATATTTAAGTTTACACGCTTTTTAGTGTTTACACTCAATTGGTTAAATCACAGAAAAATAAATATCATTCACTGATCGGTGGTAAGAACGCTGGTCAGGGTGGAATGGAAAACAATATCAATTTTCAAAATGCTGTAACATATTACGGAAGTTCAAGAAATTATCGCAAGAATTTCCATTCATAATATTGCAGCCGAGTCAAAATAAACGGCCCTCGCTCAAAACAGACAAATTTATTTCAAGACGGATTGGGCACACTGCCTACAGCCCACACTACGATCAGCTGTAGTCAGCTGATTGACTTAGTGTGGCAACTTAGCGAAGATAAGCGAATGTGGCAACATCGGGATTCGCGGAGAAAAAACGTGATTTTTAAACTATATGTATGTACATATGTATAAACTATGAATGATTTCTCCACAATGAGAAATATAATTATATGTTGTTTCTTGCATTTATGTCGTTGTTGTCAATAGTACTTTCTTCACAGAATTTTCTACAATAAATAAAGTAATTATTTTATTACAAAAGTATCTTTCCAAATTTTCGACTATTTCGGAAATCTGATCGGATAAATAGAACACAAGTCACAGTCAATATAAATCAGTTCAAGCGCTGTCGGCAGCGCTGCTTGCTGCGTCATCATCATATCAACAGAGCACATGCAAACACACTCAGACACATGAACTGTATGTGTATGCGTGCAGTGCTTTGCTTAGGGAATGATGGAAGAAAAAGACAAAATTGTAGTAAAAAGAGTAGTAATTTGAATGTTTTGTTTGTGTATTGATGAATTGAGTTGCAGGGAAAGAAATTTCAAAAAATATAAAAATATTATTGCCAAGGACTGCAAGGGTATACAAACTTTGGCATAGGCATAGTTATCTTCTTTGATATTTTATTATATGTTAAACTAATAGGTTGCAATGGTAGATAGCTCGCGAAATGTATGTAGCTTTAGATTCATATTCCCATTTATGAAAGTACATTCTCCTCTCATTAATTCTCTTTTAGTTACTTCATTATATATTATATTGCTGATCAACAAGGACAGTGATCCAGATTCTTCATCGTATCTCACCCCAATCAACCTAAATCATCTCATAAGTTGAATCCTAACTGCCCAACCGCAATTGAATTACCCTCTAAGAATTCACAGCCTTCAACCACGTTAATGTGAAAGACTGTTCAAAAAAAATGGAGACAAAAACAAATAGAATGGCTATCATATAGCCATGTCCGTCCGTCCGTCCGTCTGGATCAACGCAAACTCCTCCTAGACCGTAAGAGCTGAGATTTTGCACGTAGGCTTGTATATACTGTATCGGATCACTATATCATATAGCTCCCATACAAACGGCAAAGTTACGAACAGTGACTTTTCTCAATAACTTCGTTATTTTCTCAGCTATTATCGTGAAATTTAATATTAATAAGTTCATTATAGCTTTAAACGACTGTGCCAAATTTGGTCAAGATCGGGTGACTATATCAGATAGCTTCCATAGGAACGATCGGTCGAAAACAGTGACTTTTATCGAAAACTTCGTTTTTCCTGTGTTAAGATTGTGGGCCGTTCTTTCGTAAACATTACTATTTTTTAAATCAAACCTTGCAGTTAAGCCGGCTCGAGGTCAATCTTCCAAAAGAAGATTATTTCAAAGGCAACACAAAAAGGTGAGCAGGTTGTCTGTATAGCTATTTCAAGAACTACCAAGTTCTATCATCAGCAGACTTTGCTAAAGAACTCCGGAATTGCAATAGCCATACCATGTCTTCAACGCTAGAACTGGTTGGGAATTGTAACAACCAAATGAAGCGAAAAAAGTTGGTAAAGCCTACAAAACCGAAGACCACCTTTTTGTGCATACCCTTAGGCGCTATGAAAAATTAGTGTGAGCTTCGCCTTACCAAACTAATATCACGACCTGTTATTTCATATACTGTATATTGTACCACATAGGAAAAGGGTTTTTTTGGAATAAAAATTCCAAAGTAACGGCGTGCCTTCCGTTGGTGTTATCTGGTTAGATTACGACCTATTCAAATTTAAATCAAACCTTGCAGTTTAGCCGGCTCGAGGTCAATCTTCCAAAAGAAGATTATTTCAAAGGCACCACAAAAAGGTGAGCAGGTTGTCTGTATAGCTATTTTAAGAACTACCAAGTTCTATCATCAGCAGACTGACAGCAGAACTGGTTGGGAATTGTAACAACCAAATGAAGCGAAAAAAGTTGGTAAAGCCTACAAAACCGTGTGTTGCCTTTGAAATAATCTTCTTTTGGAAGATTGACCTCGAGCCGGCTAAACTGCAAGGTTTGATTTAAATTTCAATAGGTCGTAATCTAACCAGATAACACCAACGGAAGGCACGCCGTTACTTTGGAATTTTTATTCCAAAAAAAACCCTTTTCCTATGTGGTACAATATACCGTATATGAAATAACAGGTCGTGATATTAGTTTGGTAAGGCGAAGCTCTTACACTAATTTTTCATAGCGCCTAAGGGTATGCACAAAAAGGTGGTCTTCGGTTTTGTAGGCTTTACCAACTTTTTTCGCTTCATTTGGTTGTTACAATTCCCAACCAGTTCTAGCGTTGAAGACATGGTATGGCTATTGCAATTCCGGAGTTCTTTAGCAAAGTCTGCTGATGATAGAACTTGGTAGTTCTTGAAATAGCTATACAGACAACCTGCTCACCTTTTTGTGTTGCCTTTGAAATAATCTTCTTTTGGAAGATTGACCTCGAGCCGGCTAAACTGCAATTTTTGATTTAAATTTCAATAGGTCGTAATCTAACCAGATAACACCAACGGAAGGCACGCCGTTACTTTGGAATTTTTATTCCAAAAAAAACCCTTTTCCTATGTGGTACAATATACCGTATATGAAATAACAGGTCGTGATATTAGTTTGGTAAGGCGCCTAAGGGTATGCACAAAAAGGTGGTCTTCGGTTTTGTAGGCTTTACCAACTTTTTTCGCTTCATTTGGTTGTTACAATTCCCAACCAGTTCTAGCGTTGAAGACATGGTATGGCTATTGCAATTCCGGAGTTCTTTAGCAAAGTCTGCTGATGATAGAACTTGGTAGTTCTTGAAATAGCTGTACAGACAACCTGCTCACCTTTTTGTGTTGCCTTTGAAATAATCTTCTTTTGGAAGATTGACCTCGAGCCAGCTAAACTGCAAGGTTTGATTTAAATTTCAATAGGTCGTAATCTAACCAGATAACACCAACGGAAGGCACGCCGTTACTTTGGAATTTTTATTCCAAAAAAAACCCTTTTCCTATGTGGTACAATATACCGTATATGAAATAACAGGTCGTGATATTAGTTTGGTAAGGCGAAGCTCTTACACTAATTTTTCATAGCGCCTAAGGGTATGCACAAAAAGGTGGTCTTCGGTTTTGTAGGCTTTACCAACTTTTTTCGCTTCATTTGGTTGTTACAATTCCCAACCAGTTCTAGCGTTGAAGACATGGTATGGCTATTGCAATTCCGGAGTTCTTTAGCAAAGTCTGCTAATGATAGAACTTGGTAGTTCTTGAAATAGCTATATAGACAACCTGTTCACCTTTTTGTGTTGCCTTTGAAATAATCTTCTTTTGGAAGATTGACCTCGAGCCGGCTAAACTGCAAGGTTTGATTTAAATTTCAATAGGTCGTAATCTAATTACTATTTTTTGATAAAACGTTTCTTCACTTTGAAGGCTATAAGTGAGGAAAGAGTACCAAACAACTTGCAAGGGTATACAAACTTCGGCGTGGTCGAAGTTAGCCCCGGCCCTCTGGTTTTTAATTATAATGCCAATGAAAACCACAGGCACTCGATCAAACAAAAATGGATCCACCAATGTTAAAAGCTATCATAGAGAGCGCAGTCAGCACCGCGCTTAACGCATAAGAACAACGCATAAGTGCAGGTGTACGAAAGCGTAACAATTGACCACAGCATTAGATGTGAGGTTAGACTAGACGCTGCGAAATCGGTGCTGAATTTTAAAGGTGACCAGGAAGAATATGTGTCTTGGAGACAATCAGCCACAGAGACATATAAAGCTTACGAGGGATACTTTGGAAGTGAAACACATTACCAAGCAGTGATCATTTTCAAAAATAAAGTGTGTGGTGCTGCACGCAGAGTGCTTAGCTCACATAACACAATGATGCAACCATCGCTAGACTTGATTGCACATACGCCGATAAAACGTCTCTGCGCGTTCTTAGGCATCAATTAGAAATGGCCAGGCAAGGCGACCTAGACTTAATAAAGTACTATGATGAGGTTGAGAAAAAACTCACTCTTATCACGAATAAAATTGTTATGACGCATGAGGAGCAAGCAGCGGAAGCTCTGCACGCCTTCATGGCAGGCCTGAGGAAGTCTATTAAGGCACTGGTTATTCCAGCAGAGCCCAAAGATTAGCCGTCGGCTTTAGCAGTGGCTCGCGAGGCTGACAATAGCATAGAAAGGATGTTAAAGCAATTGAAGATAGGAGCAATTGAAGATAGAAGCCACGCAGGGGAAAATAACAGGCATGGAAATCACTCAATGGCCAGACAGGGAAAACTTAAAAAAAAAAAAAAACTTTACAGGAAAACAGGGGTTAAATAGAACCAAACAAGGTGAGCAGGAAACAACCTCAAATAATAAACAAAGTACACCAGGCGACCAAGTACAACCGATGGATGTTGATCCATCAGTTTCCAAGCTGAGACAGCAGACATGTTGGGGTAAAGCCCACCGTAGCTCCTCTTATGGCGAATCTCAAATGAGACAGAACGCATCATGACGTATGACCGTTTAGAGTCGCCAGAAAGCTAACAACATTTCTCAAAAAGACTCGGCCCAAGACCAACAAGTATAGCGAGTATAGCAGAATCCGCGGTCGCAGATGCTAGCGATGAGATCGACTCTATACCGGACAATGATTTGTTAAATTTTTTAGGGAACGCCGTTCGTCGTGCGACAGTTGGCTGGTAGAAAACTATTTTTAGGATTTTTTCTAATGGACACTGGGGCGGCAAAGAATTATGTAAAACCCGTAAAGGAGTTAAGAAACAAAACACTTGTCGACACCCCATTTACTATGAACTCAATACATGGGTCCAGTAAAATTAAAGAAAAACGCTTCCTGAGAATTTTCGCAAAGAATGTCCCGTTTTTCATTCTAGATACCCTTGATACTTTAGATGTCATAATAGGCTTCGAGATGCTAACGCAGGAAGTGGTAACCCTTATCTTGCACAGCGGTGGTATTGCATAGGGCAATACGAAATAAGCATTGCAACACCATACTTGCGATAGTGTTAATTTCACACGCATTGATGACATAATAGTTCCTGATAGCGTCATGGAGGCATTTATTTATTTATTTGTATATTTATTTATTTATTTATTTCTATATTTATTTATTTATTTATTTATTTATTTATTTATTTATTTACGTCAACTAACACAGCAGTCGACGAAAAAGCTTAAGCTGAAATACAGATAATAATTAAATTAAGAAGGTAGCTTAGATTTATGCACAACTAAACATCCCCGACCCGGTGGAGGTTTTTTATTTGCAACAAGGTGCCAGCTATGCCCCGATTGACAGCCAATGTGGTCAGAGATGAGTTGCAGCCAATGCAAGTAAGGAATATTTTCAGTGGTTTCGCTGTAGATGATTAAAAACTATAGCGCGAAGAGAAATGACAGAAAGATGAGGAGAAATAAGGTGAGAAAGGTTGTTAAAAGAATAGCAAAGAACACGAAAAGGTTCGTGAAGAGAATAGTTAGTCAGACATCTACTAATGTGAATAGGAAAAAAGTTTCTGGTCCGACGTGAGGGAACACAAAAATATAGTGTATCTAGTAAATTAGTAAAAATGACTTCGCCGTTGACTAGTTTATGGAGAAAGAGTTTACGGTTGCAAAGTGAAGAAAGATTAAGAAGGTAGGCGAAGACTCGGGTACCAATTAAGACGTACTTAAAGAATTGCTTCTGTACCGATTCAATACAACGCTGATGAACATCATATTGAGGGTTCCATACTGGCGAGCAATATTCTAGAGTAGGGCGAACTAACAAAGTGTATAAAACCTTTGTTACATAGGGAAATTCTTTGGCCCAACGTTTAATGAAGCCAAGAAGACTGCATGCTCTATTGACAATTGAAGATATATGAACATTAAATGAAAGTTTTGGGTCAAACAAAAGGCCAAGGTCTTTAAATGATGGTACACAATCTAACAGAACAGACTATATACAGTAATGAGCTAGGAATGGAGACAAACGACTGGAATTCCTAAAAGAGCACTTAGAGGCATTAGGGTGTAATTTATTAACGTGGCACCAATCACAGAATGCATCGAGATCTGATTGCAAGTGAATGAGCCAAGGGCAAAGGCAAATCATTTATAAACAAGGTAAATAACAGTGGGCCCAGATAACTGCCTTGGGGGACACGTGACATCACTCGAACAGTTTTAGATATCGAGGAACGAAAAGGAACATTTTGGGTTCTGCCAATAAGATACGACTTTAACCAAGCCAATAGTTTCGGGGAAAAATCCATGATGTTAAGTTTCGTGAGAAGCATAGAATGATCAACCGTATCAAAAGCCTTACTAAAGTCAGTATAAATAACATCAGCTTGACACTTTTTAAGGAAGTCATGGTGTACAAGGGTAGTCAATTCTAAAAGGTTGGTAAGCGACGAACAACCTTTCATGAAGCTATGCTGATAAGGAGAAATAGTGGATCTAGAAGGGAAGACATAATCATTTTCTCAAACAGCTTAGGTATTGCGGAAAGATTGGCAATGCCACGGTAGTTAGAAATATCCGATTTGCTACCCTTTTTAAAAAGCGGATTAATAAAGTCCTTCCAAATATCAGGAAAGCTACAAGTCTCATTCGAAAAAGACCTAGGTTAGAAAATCAGGAGGTAAGTAAAAATTGTCATATCGAATACTACAAGTTGGAATATCAAGTGAATCATCATGTTTTGGATTTCCTCAAACTTACGGTTATAAAAATATATTACATTTCATTGAGGAAACTTATAAGCAGCAAGCAGAGGCTCCCGATAAAGCATCTTCACTCGAGCCCAAAATTGCACAGGTATTTAACAGTCATTACTTATGCTGCTGCAGTCAATTGTACCTTTATTCGATTCAAAATGCTCCAACTTGTACTAGCAATAAGAATCGTAATTTTCCCAATGCAGCTGGGAAAAGCAAATTGTTTTCTACTTTTCCATATCAATAACTTTGTAATTGAAAGTGACAAATAGAAATTTCGGATCCAGATAGAAATTTTACAAATAAAAAAATGTTTGCAGGTTTCCCCGAAAGACATTGTTACTTACTGCCTGAAAAAACTCAACGACAAAAAAAAATATGAACTTCTTGTTGATGTATGGGTCCCAGATGAAACTTTTAAGTTTCCAACATCAAGCAATCGAAATTTAAAATTTCAGTTGTCTTGGTTGCGATCGTTTCAATGGTTGTCTTACTCGGCTGAAGAAGATGGAGTTTACTGCAAATATTGTGTTTTATTTGCAGTCGGATCAGTTGGCAAGGGGAGTCATCAAATTGTGAAAACTTTTGTGGGGGCACCGTTCAGGAACTGGAAGAATGCCCTTGAAATGTTCCGAGATCATCAAGAAAAAGAGTACCACAAAAATGCTTTCATCGATGCAGAGAATTTCAAATCTGTTTTTGAGAACAAAAAAGACGATATTTTGAGTGAAATCGATTTGAGTCGAATGAAAATGCGAATCGACAATAGACGGAAATTGACTCCAATTATCCGGGCTGTACTTCTATGTGGCAGCCAAGAGATCGCACTAAGAGGTCATCGTGATTCCGGTCCAATATCCACGGAAGTTGCAAAAGAAAGTGAAGGAAATTTCAAAGCACTATTGCGTTTTGCCTTGGAAAGTGGTGATGCAGTTTTACGTCAACATTTGGACACTGCTTCTGCTAAAGCTACATATACAAGTCCATCTATTTAAAAAGAAATAATAAATGCTGCTGGAAAAACGATTACAGAAAAACTTGTCGAGCGCGTTAACAAGTCAAAATGTTTCGTAGTTATCGCTAAAGAAACCATTGACGTCAGCGGAATTGAACAATTTTCAATCTGTGTGCGATATATCGAAAATTCAAAAGAGGGATATCGACTTCAGGAAGATTTTTTGTGTTTCACAACTGTGAAAGATGTAACCGGGAAAGGGATCAGCAATGCACTTCTAACAACTCTGAAAGAGTTGATAGTTGAGTCTTCTTTAATGGTTGGGCAAGGTGAATTAAAACCAGAGGGCCGGGTTATCTTCGACCACGTCGAAGTTTGTATACCCTTGCAACTGTTTTGGTACTTCTCGGCTATATCCTCCAGAATCCTAATAGGCAAACACTTCAACCCAAAAATTGGCAGTGTTCTCAGTATTTTCCCACTGAATTAGATGAATAACATTTTACTACGATTAATCGCTCAAAAATGATAAATTGTTCAGTAGAAAAAGAGCGGAAAAAAGCAATTTATATTTTTAAAAAATCCAGAATTCCCGCTGCCCGCTGTTTTGGTATTTTTCCCGCAATTGGACTTTCAAAAAAGCCAGATTTGACGGGAAAAAAAGCTGATTTGGCTATAGCTATAAAATTAATGAAGTTATTGAGAAAGTCACTGTTCGTGACTTTGCCGTTTGTATGGGAGCTATATGATATAGTCACCCGATCTTGATCAAATTTGGCACAATTATTAATAAGAACACCAAACTGACAAATACCAACTTTTATGACAATTGCTGATAAAATAACGAAGTTTGTGTGAAAAGTCACTGTTCGTGACTTTGACGTTTGTATGGGAGCTATATGATATAGTGGTCTGATCCGGCTGAATCCGAGATATACAACGCCTGCAGTATATAGAAGCATACGTGCAAAATTTCAGCTCTGTAGCTCTAACGGTCTCGGAGGAGTTCGCGTTGATCCAGACGGACGGACGGACGGACGGACGGACGGACGGACGGACGGACATGGCTATTTGAACTCGTCTCATCGTGCTGATCAATACTTACACAGAATATATATACAGAATATATATACTTTATATGGTCGGAGATGCTACCTTCTATGCGTTGCACACTTCTGACCAAAATTAATATACCCTTTTTGCAAGGGTATAAAAATGAGTACTGAAAAATTGCTGTGCCTTTCTTTTTTATGGAATTCCATAATAAATTTCCTTGTGTGCTAAATGTAATTTTTCTGTAACGTTTTTTCTATTGTCTCTTTCATTAACAAGGTTATGACGGAGCGCGCGCGATGAGTGGAATAGTCAAGGGTTGCGCAGTTGAAGTTCAAAAATCTTATCCACAAGCCATTTACCTCCATTGTGCGAATCACAGCTTAAATTTGGTCATCTCCCATGCATGCGACGTTCCATCAATCAGAAATTGTATTGGGACAATCAAAGCAATAGTTAATTTTTTTCGCCAATCAAGTAAAGCTGGTATCATTTTGCAGACTTTTATCAAGAATGATGCTCCTAATGCAAAGCGTACTCGATTGCTCAAATTTTGTGAAACTCGATGGGTGGAGCACCTTGATTCTTTACAATTATTTCAAGATGTGTATGAATATGTTTGTCTGGCACTTGAAGAACTAGATGAAACTATGACAAAAGTTGACGGAGTTCAACCCAATGCACTTCTCACGTCTATACAAAAACCTCAGTTCATAATTGCTCTCACAGTTTTGAAACCTATCTTTCACTTAACGAAAAATCTCAGTTTAAGTTTACAAAAAAAAGATTGCGATTTGAGCATTTGTGTAAGATATGTAGATAACTTGTTGAGCGAAGTTCAAGATAGAGGAGAAATGCAAACGCCACATTTGCAAAAATTTTCGCAGAAGCAAAAGAAACTACTAAAAAAGTAGGAGGTTCGTTAAGTGTTCCCCGGGTTGTTGAATGCCAGGCAAACAGAGATAACCATACTGGTAACCCAGAAGAATACTATCGAAAATCAGTTTTTATCCCATTTTTGGATCATTATTGCAAAGAATTGGAGTCAAGATTTATGAAGCACCGTGATCTTCTTTCAAAAATTCAAACGATATTTACGAAAATGTGATCAACTGGACTTCGATATGATCAAGTCAAGTGTAGAATCTTTTGAAAATCAATGGCCGAATACACACTCTTCAACCGAAGAATTTCAAGCTGAAATGAAAATGTGGCAAAGGTAATTGACTTTTATGATTTCTGGTAGCACAATTATTGTTGAATGATATATTTGTTCGCATTATTTTCATGTTCATTTATTTCATTTTTGTTTCCTCACCTTTCGATGGAAAAATAATTCAGTAAATCAAGTAAAAATGTTCCTACAAATTAATTTTTGTACTACGCCATAAGATAAAATATAGCAAAACTTTTTTAATGCGATGTTCGGAAATTCCAAAAGATGAGCGACAAAACACGTTCATTGTTACATTGAATCATTGTTGCGAGTCTTTTTACCCCACGGTTCATCGGTATTTGCAAATCGCTGCGACGCTTCCAGTCTCTGTTGCTCCGAGCGAACGCTCTTTTTCTTCACTAAGGAGGCTGAAAACGTACCTAAGAAGTACAATGGGTCAAGAGAGGTTAAACGGACTAGCTTTGCTCAACATCCACTCTAAAATTGATTTCACTCCAGAGGATATTTTGAACGAAATGGCGAAAACATGTTGGAAAATAGACATTCTTTTGTAGAAAAAAAATTGAAATAAAGGTCATCCTTTATATTATTAAGTATGAATATGTGTATTTAATATTTGCTGAAAACCCCCCCCCGAAAAAATTTTCTGGCTACGCGCCTGAGATGAAGGATTTAAGAAAGATAGATTGTCATCAACAAGCCAAGAAATATTAGGCAAGTTAAAATCACCTAAAACTATAAGAAAATCACGATCTTTAAGACGACTAAAAATAGTTCGTAAAGCATCAGCATGGTGCATATAGATCATGATATCAGAAGCTGGAGGAATATGTGAACAAGAGATATATAAGCTAAAGCTAGAACAGCAATAATTACTCCACCGCCCCGACGACCAATACGATCAAGCTATAAGAAATACAATTATTAGAAAGAATTTCATTATCCAAAACGTAGGAGTTAAGCCAAGTTTCAGAGAAAGCTAAAATGTCAGCCGTAAAGGTTTGGCTATCACAGAACAGTTTCGTGAGCTTGGTAAGAAGTCCTCTAACATTTTGATTATGAATGCAAAGACTAGATGCTATTAGTTTTTTGAAGCAGAAGATAAATTAGGAAGGCGGACAGGCAAAGGACGAGAGCGCTTATTGGGCGCAAACTCATGTACAACTAGGCCCTCTGGCCAAAAGTTAGGGTCAACCATAGCTGAGAAATACTCATTTGGTACTGTAATTTGAAAAGAGGAGATTTTGCGAGGCCAAAAAAACTTAAACTTTTGAATTAAAACCTTAGCAGGGCATATATTACCATTGTAAGCTGCCACAGACGACTCAGAAGTATCTGGAGCAAGCATAGAGAAAAGTATTTGTTTACGATGAGGCACTACAGTTAGTGCAGGCGGAGAAGCATTGGGATCCGCAAGTGATTGAGAGCCAGCATGATCCTGTAATTGATCAGAGTTCCCGTGACGTATAGATTGAGGTACACCAGGGCTTGTAATGGGTACTTCAATCTAAAAAGAACAGCATAAAGAGGGACAAGACGATGGTGTAAGTGAAAGTAAAATGGGAGAAGACGTAATAGAGAGTGCTGGCGACTGCTTATGAGGCAACCCAAGAGTACATTTCTTGGGCAACTTCTTAGAAGGTGGAACAAACTTGAATTGCGACAATAAATGTATGCTAGACAGCTGTTTGGCCATTTTGTTTAAAGAAAGAAACTTTAAACGAAGATCCCTATACATTCGGCTAAAATCAAGCTGCTGGCTGGCAAAAGATGGGCAAGTCTAGCACATTAAGCCAAGCTCAGGATTAGACACAGACAAACCATAAAATTTGTCGTAGTCGCGGCCGATAAGGCCAGGACATTTTAAGTGAATAAGATTATCGCAGAGCCAACAAGATATAGCTCTATACTGATGGTCAAAACGATCAGAATGCTTGCAAGTAGGTAGACAACAAGCCATTGAAAAGCCAAACGAAACACGGCAAAAAAAAAAAATAGATAGAAAAATTTAAATACACAGCACAAAGATAATTATCGATAAACAATCAATAGTTACAAATAAAACAAAGAGACAGCTAGAGTGCCCAGCACAAGAGAGAGTTCAAGAACATTTATAAGCCGAGCTTTGAGAGGCGGCCTTACAAAAGTGATTACGCGGCAGAAGCTGAGCACAAGCACAAAGCAGAAAGAACAACAAAAACACTAGATTTGATGGTATGATGGGGTCGATGATGGAAGCAACTGCAGAAGCAATGATGAGAGAGAAATAATGAAGTAAGTAAGTCGTCTCGCCGACTTGGGTATACCATACACCAGTAAAACAAATATTTCAAATTTGTAATAACAAATAACAAAATAATAACAGCATTTGCCTATTTTAATAAAGTTCTGTTCACATGCTTTTTACAAGCATATCTTAGTGTCTCGCTCACTCATTCATTTGAGCACCCTAGCGCCCCACCCGGCAACGGCCAACTACGGCCTTATGGAAAAACGGTTTTATGCATAACTTGGCTATTTTTTGTCCGATCAAATTTGGTATTTTACTGGATATTAGTATCAATTTCAAGTGTGCCAAATTTGATTCCACAAGGTGAAAAATTACGGGAGATAATCGAGTTTTTCAAATTTCGGGGGCGGAAAGGGGCGTGGCAAAATCTTTATAATTACAAAATGAGCGTATTTACTAAGCAAATATACATACCAAATATGGTGTCTCTAGCTGCAATAGTTTTTGAGATAAACGTTTTTTTTGAATTGCGGGGGCGGAAAGGGGCGTGGCAAAAATTTGAAACAAACTCGATCACTCTACATACAACACGAGCCTACATTTCAAATTTGGTGGCTCTATCTCTTATAGTCTCCGAGAACTAGGCGTTCATACGGACGGACAGACGGACAGACGGACAGACGGACGGACGGACGGACAGACGGACATGGCTAGATCGACTCGGCTGTTGATACTGATCAAGAATATATATACTTTATGGGGTCGGAAAAGCTTCCTTCTGCCTGTTACATACATTTTGGCGACTTTAATATACCATTTCACCCTATGGGTGTATGGTCTAATTAAATGCACCAAACACTAATCACGAAAAAGAAAAAACTGTTTAATTTGGCAAATTATGGTTATAAAACACAAGGGTGTCAAGCAAACAATACAAGCGAAAGCGAAAACAAACTAAGCACAATTAAAAATTGAGAGAAAAACAATAAATATTAATAAAAACTCAGGAGCTATGCAAAAACACGACCGTCACGTCAGAGAGCAGAAGCTTTTTTTTTTGAAGGTAATACTGAACAGGATCTGTGCTTTTTTGACTTTTAACGAGGCATTGCTATATAACACTTCAGTTATTGCCACAATTCACACAGGAGACCACCAAGAAGTGTACTCCAAGCTTTACCCATATCCTATGAATTTCGAGTTTGTTTGAAAGACGGCATTATAATACCAAGTCGGTCTGCGCACAACATAGGTTGTTGAGAAAAAAGGCTGTGACTCAATCGGTAACAAAAACAAACGACTCGTCATTGACTTTCCTAAGATAAACGAGCGGACCATTGCCGACTGGTAACCAATGCCAAGTATTCCAATGATTCTAGCGAACCTTGGAAAGTCAAAATTTTTCACGACTTTGGACTTAAAATCTGGGTACCACAAAATTTATCTGTCGCTTACAGGGTTTTTATAATTTTCCATCAATCGCGAGACACTTAAAGGCATACTGAAAGGCGAAAATGGAAAAGTAAGCAAGCACATGTACAAAAAGGTCCCAATTGACTTTTTTGAATCGCAACGTCACGCCTTTGACCGCTTAAGAAACATCATACCCATTCAAAAACTCTTCTACCTCACAACCGACGCTTCTGCCGGGATTGGAACAGTGTTGTCTCAAGGAGGGAAGCCAATAACAAGGATATGCCGAATTTTAAAGCCAAGTGAGTAACTTTACGCCACTAATAATAGGGAGTAGTTGGCAATCGTGTGGGCTCTTGGAAAATTACAGTACTTCCTGTATGGAACCAAAGTGCTACACATTTACACAGATTACCAACCGCTCACATTTTCTGTGTCACAAAAGTACCCCAATGCGAGAACTAAAAAGTGGATGGCATTCTTTGAAGAACGTTCAAATTCATTACAAGCCAGGGAAAGAAAACCTTGTGGCAGATGCCTTATCAGGGCAAAATGTTAATGCCCTAAGAATGAAACACTATCATGTGCTGCCACAGTGAGCCTGCATCGAGAGACTAATTTTATTCGGCAGTAAAACATGCCATGTGATAAAATTCACAGACAAGAACGATCTCCTTGAATCCATAAAACTTGCAAAATATAGTAATCATTAAGAATAATAAAAGATTGGGAAACAAACTATCCCCATTGTGTTCTGAGGGACGCGTACAAATAGACCTGGGAATGTGTGTATTTTTTAAAGGGAGGACAATTTGAAGTAATTTTGATCAAGTTTCTATATTTAGTACTGTAGCAAGCTTGCTCGCTAAAGACGGTAGTACTCATTCTCTTAGAGAGAGAACATGCTCATCTCTAAATGAGAGCGAAGTACGAGAGAGCGTCGAGTCAGTCTGGGTTGAACGAGTTTGCGAATCGGTCATGCTAACGAGGATAAAGATCAGAGAATAGCTCTCACTTACTTGTAATAAATATACATATATAAACAATTTAAACGCATCAACCTATTACAGTACATTAAATCACACAGTTACTATAGTCCCTGTTCACATTTCCCACACGTTGATCGCGTCAGTGCTATCCGCAGCAGGGGCGCGCATTACCGACAACTCCATATGGGAGCAACGCAGTAATCTAAGACACTCGACTAACCTGACCGAATCCGAAACGTTACTAGCAAGAAATAGAATGCTAATTACAGAAATTCAGGACCTTATGCTTACTGTCACGCTTGCCAAATCTAATAAAATAAATCCAGCTTTTATGATCAAGAAGATTTAAAATCAATTGTTACCGAACAGTTCACAACAGTATTCATAGTCAGTTTAATGGGAGTGTCCAAGATTAAAACATTTCAGTCCGATAGCCATTATTTCCCTGTGGAACCATGTACGTCAACCACAACAAGGTCGTAAGTAAAGTTCCTGGCATTCCGGCTTTGCCTTTGCTGCGATTAACGGGACACGATCATGTGTTATGTCTACCTCTGATACAGCGAATGAATGAACACAACCTAAACGCCATCCGGGAGCTGAATGATGATATGACATCCAACGAATCCCCCAAGGTTTGGTTCGCGATTGGAGTACTAAAAAGCCTCTTGCTCTGTAGCCTCGTCGTAGCTGGTCAATGCCGGTAGCAAAGGAAGTCAGCTGCTAAATAGCAAAGATTCGTCCAAGTGATGCATCACCGAGGACGGCAATGAAGAAGTTAACAAACAATCCAGCGAACTGCCCCCACACTAAGTCTTAGAGCAATTTGTACAGATGCAACGTCGATGTGGCGTCTGACCAAGAGCCCTTAGTATGACCATACGCCTTGCTTCTTATGCATTTAGCTTTAGATTCGTATTCTCATTTATGTACTTATGTTTAATTCTCTTTTATTTCCTTCAACATATTCAGTTTTATAACCGCTTAAACAATATAGACATATTACTCCGGCACTTGGCCGTAACACGTTTTATAATATATTGCTGATCCACAAGGACAGTGATTCAGATACTTAATCGTATATCACCCTAATCAACCTAAATCATCTCTTAAGTTAGATCCTATCAACGGCAACCCCCAACAGAAACCAGTGGACGGACCCAACATCATAATTTACACAGTCATTGAAATTGACGATCAACACGTTCAGATAGCTATGACCTATAATTAAAGCTCTTATTCTAAAATACACTACAAGGAAGACTTTCATAACGGACATGGAAATAGAATAGAAGAAATCAATACTATGTCAAATACCAAAAATGAAGAATATAAATTCAACAGCTTATCCCAGTCAATGGAACTGAGTGGGACGTATGGTTACAAAACAACGTTTATTGTAACAATACAATTCCATCAATGGCTCATAACTATTGCCCATACCAATTAGTATTTATAAAAATACCCAACAAGCCCATAGATTTGGATCAGATAGATATAATTCAAACTCTTTATAATACGGAGGATTAAGCTAATTCATGCTTCGGTCTGAATGCCAGAGAGAGTTACTGCTGGTATGACGTGGACACCAAGAAGCAAATCGATCTTTCCTTTTATTCTGAAAGTCGGGACAGCTAGTTGGATATCAGGCATTCCTTCCAGTGCAAATTGGGCTATCGTACAAGAAGGCAACATCGGCAACCTGGGACAGATAAAAGCTTCTATATCGAATGAAGGCACATGAAATCACCGAATACTTATGTGAAAGACTTTCAAGGTTTTATTGTCCTTTCCGGTGATGGCTGTTGTTTGGCCCTAACAGTTTCGAACGGCACCTTTATGAACCGGAACATTCAGAAATAAAATTGGCTTCCGAAGACGGGTCTAATAAAGCCCGTGAAGGGAAAGAAGTGTCAAATGTCCACGATGGCTGTATCTAGCAATTTATTACGTGACGACCTTGCCTCAGAGGTAAAGTACGTGCGGACACTGCTGTCAGAGCTGTGTTGCTACCATCGCAGAATTATTCTCTGATCGGACATCCTTGTGCAAGGGCGTATTGCGATGACTCCTAGATTTATTTTACTTGATGCCCTCTTGCGCAACATTTCTTTATATACGCCAACCTCTCGTTCTTGATTCTTTTATATGTCTGTGCATGAGATGTTGGCGTATATAAAGAACTGTTACGCAAGAGGGCATCAAGTAATGCTATTGATTCTTTTATATGTCTGTGCATATCATTCATACTGGGTGATTCTGTTTGGAGCAAAGATCGTACGACGTTGGTTTGATGCTCACCTTGCCTTAAAAGGTATTTGTGGCCATTGCTGCTGTATTTTCAATAGCCTAAAGCGTACGAAACTGCTGGTCCAGCAGCGTTTTTCCGGGCCCATAAGGTATTTGAGGCCTGTCGAGAAGTGCTCCGATTTGGCTTCAAGGCGCTTGTCTTAGAATCGCTGATTGAATGAATTCCACGCCTTGGCATTTGTTTTGGGTAGAAGATTTTACCGTTTTTCAACTGGCGAAATTCGCGAATCACTGATGACAATGGCCGTAAACAATTCACGGAACGTGGGTCATTTGAGGTAAGATTTAGTAAAAATCTTTGTGTTATTGGATGGAAGTCTACAACCTGTCTGTGGCCGAACCGTGTTGATTTGGAAGGTTAACAGCTGGTGATTTGTGCTTAAGCCGCAGTGCATTGCTCGTAAACCTAGTATCATTGGTCATACTTACCCTGGAGGGCGAGAAATTCAGAGCTACCTACCATTTCTCTTTTCTCATAACACTCGGACTCCCTCAAGATACACTTAGAACGTGAAAACGCTGAGTTCGGACAATAACGTTACGATGGTGTCTACTTCAATTTGAATAAGCTTATCGCTAAGAAAGATAAACTTGTCTTCAGCCAAGTTAAAAGCAATCAGACAACTTTAACCCATATTGGGCCAGGCTAAAGAAATTTTTGATTTTGAGCTTCAAATTTACATACAAGAAATCCAAAAAAGCGGTCAGAAATGTTTTTAAAATTTTAGTTTGGCCAGAATCAGCTGTTCGATTAGTCGAACAATGGCCGTTCGCCATTAAACAACTTTCTAAATCTCCTTAAAATTCTTTTTTGACTAGTTGCTAAAAGTATGAAATAAAACGCGTTTATAAGTTAGTGAAGTATATAATGTGTTGGATGTTTATTTATTCTTATGGTAGGGTGCAAAACAATTGCTAAGATGCAAATGTACTTGACACTTTACACACATTCGCATGTCACTGTCGTTTCCTGTTGTAGCAGTACGTCAGTGAAATTGGAAAGCAAAGTCACTCCCGTTTATCTTGTCAGCGACAAGAGAGAATGTTATTTGCCCTATGAAATTTTGCATCAATGTCGCCTAAAAACGCAATGGAAAATCTTGTGAAACGCTAAGCTACAAAGCCAAAGCTTTTCCAGTCTTTAAATCTGGAGATGGTTTTCCCAAGCGATTGCAGCGCATAGTGCCAATGCACATATTGATTGATCTCTTAATAGGCACATGGAAAAGTGCGATGTAAAAAAGCGTTGGTGTCGTTGTCACTACAGTAGCTCCTAGTCCAGCGTTCTTATCATAGTACTTCCGAGCTCCCCCGTATGGCATCATTTTGAATAAGTAGCCTGCTGAAGAATCCATGCACCAAGTTTTGTATTGCCTGGACGTTGACGCGTACAATGCGAAGTACGTTCACGTGGCCCATACGACACCAGGACATAGCCTGTTTCCCGCGAGCCCACGCAGAGAGCTGTCCACCTCCCGCCCGACCGACCGTGGGGCGCAAACGTATATCGGACGGCACGATCGCGAGGACAAATACAAATAAAACGGACAAATAATAAAAATATGATTAACTACAGCTTTTCGGGATTATTACGGATTGATAACGGGGTACAGAAGATTGTAATCAGAACATAGGACTCGAAAAGAATAGTTAGAAATACAGTGTTTTAAGGTTAGAGGAATAAATTTCTACGGGGTACAGATAGGTTTAACTGGTTCAATAGCTCAGGAGAGTCTATTTCACCTATTAAACGTTTGTGAATAAAGATAGCACCAAGCATTACTCTACGATTAATTAAAGAAGGAAGATTGATTAAAAGAAGCTCACTGGAGTATGATGGCAAACTGACATTGCGATCCCAATTTAGACCACGAAGAGCAAAACTCCGAAATTGCTTTTGAATAAATTGAATTTTACTTTGGTGCGTCCCATATTGAGATGACCATATGCAAGATCCATACTCTTAGATAGGACGGATTAGTGATATATACAGAATTTTGGTTGTGTACGGATCGTCAAACTATTTTGACCATCGTTTCACAAACCCAAGAACATTCATTGCTTTACTAACTGTAGCAGAAATACGAGAATTAAAAGTTAATTTATTGTCCATAAGAACACCTAAGTCATTGATAATATCTAACCGCTCTGAAGGAGGTGTCGTTAAGATAATAAGTTGCTGGGTATGGAGTGCATCTTTAAAAAGACAACTTTACATTAAGACCCATTGAGGCTTAATGGGTTGGTTTCACACCAACTCAAAAAATCATTTGGATCGGATTAAAGCAGGGAAGAAGACGATATGTCTTTAAAACTGAGTGAAGCTTGATATCATACGCGTACATAAGCAGCCGAGAATGTGAAACTACCAATGGAAGATCATTTATAAAAACAGTGAATAACAATAGAGCCAAATGAAGAAGAGTAGAGTAGCGCGAACTAACGAAGTGTATAAAACCTTTGTTACGTAGGAATCATCAAATTCTTTGGCCCAACGCTTTATGAATCCATGAGGACTGCATGCTCTATTGACAATTGAACACAGAACGCATCGAGATCTGATTGCAAGTACTGTTGGAAAGAAGAATCATTATAGGAATAACAACTTGACATCAACCGCAAACATGAGAACGCGTGAATGAGCCAAGGCTAAAGGCCAATAGTTTCGGGCCCAGGATGTTGAGTTTCGTGAGAAGCATAGAATGATCAACCGTATCGAAAGCCTTACTAAAGTCAGTATAAATAACATCAGTTTGACACTTTTAACGGAAGCCATGGTGTACAAGGGTAGTCAATTCTAAAAGGTTGGTAAGCGACGAACGACCTTTCATGAAGCCATGTTGACAAGGAGAAATAGTGGATGTGGATAGGTGTTGAAGGGAAGACGTAATAATTTTCTCAAACAGCTTAGGTATTGCCACGGTAGTTAGAAATATCCGATTTGCTACCCTTTTTAAAAAGCGGAATAATAAAAGACTCATTCCAAATATCAGGAAAGCTATATGTCTCACTCGATATAAAGAATAACCGAGATAAAGGCTTAGATAGGGAAATCGAACACATTTTAAGGATGCAACTAAGTATATTATCAGGCCCGGGTACGAAGGAAGACGTCATAGATGAAAAGCTAGAGATAATACAGTCTTCAGTAATAAAAAAAAAACACAATTTAAATGTGGCATTGAGAAGGGATAGGGTGTGGGATCCGAAACAGTATTATAATAAGTATAGTAAATTAGAGCGTCTTTTGGAATTAACAAAGTTGTAAAATCTTTTGAGGATCTTATAAAATTCAACCTTACAGCGAAGGATATAATTATTGTAGCATTGAGTATTTAAAAGACAAAATTGAGATTAGGCTACAGAATAATTTGCATGGTCAAGTCGCGAACCAGTTTTTTTAAATCTTTTAAAATATCTCGATTTAATGTTACGGAGATTAGAGAGCCTACGTGTGAACCAGACTGGCGCACTGGAGACGGTAGAGACATTCACATAAGGAACGCATTTATCAATTAGAGAATTAAGAGCAGAGTAGAAAAAATTTACTGCACAATCTATAGCACAGCACTCAAATAGAAATGACCAATCAAAAGAGAAAATAAGGCTGTTAAGAAGATTGAAATTTGTTTTACGAAAACATCTGCGACGAGAATTTGAGATGTTATTGAATAAATTATTAACGGAATTGTAAGAAATAGTAATTTCAATGGTAGGGTGATAAGTATCTTCAGGCTTCACTAGGGGCTGTGTTTGTGATACAGCACTAACAGTGGGATCAGAGACAAAAACAAGATCGAGAATTCTTTTAGAAGATTTAAGTAAAGAATTCAACTAATATAGCCGACAATCAAGTAGGCTATCAAGAAAAACATTTTGGGATGAAGGAATTAAGAAAGATAGATTATCATCAATCAGCCAAGAAATATTAGGCAAGTTAAAATCGCCTAAAACTATAAGGAACTTACGATCTTTAAGACAACTAAAAATAGTTCGCAAAGCATCAGCATGGTGCATATCAGAAGCTGGAGGAATATAAACAAGTAAGAAATAAGCTAAAGTTGGAATTTGTAACGCAAATAAAATCAACACCTAAGGGGAGATCAATCGGCACAACACTTGAACACAGATTCGAGTTGACAGCAATGAGTACACCACCGCCACGACGACCAACACGATCTAACCTATAAGAAATAAAGTTATTAGAAAGACTTGCGTTATCCAAAACAGAAGAGTTGAGGCAAGTTTAAAAAAAAACTAATATGTCAGCCGAAAAGGTTTGGCTATCACAGAACAGTTCGAGAGCTTAGTAAGAAGTCCTCTTACATTTTGATATTGAATGCAAAGACTAGACGTTGTTAGTTTTTTGAAGCAAAAGATACATTAGGAAGGTGGACAAGCATCGGACGGGAGCGCTTATTGGGCGCAAACTCGAGGGCAACTTGGCCCTCTGGCCAAAAATTAGAGTCAACCATAGCTGAGAAATACTCACTGTAATTTTAAAAGAAGAGATTTTGCGAGGCCTAGAAAACTTAAACTTTTGAATTAAAACCTTAGCAGGGCATATATTACCAATGTAAGCTGCCACAGACGACTCAGAAGTATCTGGAGCAAGCCTAGAGATAAATAATTGTTTGCGATGAGGCACTACAGTTAGTGGAGGCGGCGGGGCATTGACATCCGCAAGTGATTGAGAGCCAGCATCATCTTGTAATTGATCAGAGTTCCCGTGAGGGATAAATTGAGGTACACCAGGGCTTGTAATGGGTACTTCAATCTGAAAAGAACACCATAAAGAGGGATAAGACGATGGTGTAAGTGAAAGTAAAATGGAAGAAGATGTAATAGAGATTGCTGGCGACTGCTTATGAAGCAACCCAAGAGTACATTTCTTGGGCAACTTCTTAGAAGGTGGAACAAACTTGAATTGCGAAAATAAATATACGCTTGAGTCACACTCGTTAGACAGTTGTTTGGCCAGTTTGTTTAAGGAATGTAACTTTAAACGAAAATCCTTATACATACGGCTTAAATCAAGTTGTTGGGTGGCACAAGATGGGCAAGTCCAGCGCATTAAGCCAAGCTCAGGATTAGACACAGACAAACCAGAAAATTTTTCGTAGTCGCGGCCGTTTAGGCCAGCACATTTTAAGTGAATAAGATTATCACAGAGCCAACAAGATATAGCTCTATACTGATCATCAAAACGATCAGAATGCTTGCAAATAGGTAGACAACAAGCCATTGAAAAGCCAAAAGAAACACGGCAAAAAAAAAAATAAATAGAAAAATTTAAATACCCAGCACAAAGATAATTATCGATAAACAATCAATAATTACAAATAAAACAAAGGACAGCTAGAGTGGCCAGCACAGGAAAGAATGCAAGAACAGGTTTAAGCCAAGCTTTGAGAGTCGGCCAAAAGACAAAAGATTACGCGGGAGAGAAACGGATTACAAGCACAAAAAATAGAGAACACAAAAACATTATCACTGATGGTATGATCGGGGCGATGAGGCGAGCACCAGCAGAAGCAATGACGAGAAAGGGAAAAAACACAAACACAAAAAAATTTTTTTTTTTTTTTGTGTGTTTAGATTTTGACCTTATTGAAGTTAATCAAAACTGAGTTTTAGCTGGCTTGACCTGAAGCCAGTTTTGGTTTAAAAAAAAAAAAAAAAAATTAACAATAATCACGAAAAAAAATGTTTTGTTTGGCGAATTATGCAAATAAGACACAAGGGTGTCAAGCAAACCACACCAGCGAAAGTGTAAGCGAACTAAGCACATTTAAAAATTGAGAGAAAACAATAAATATTGATAAAAACTCAGGAGCAATGCAAAAACACAACCGTCACGTCACGTATTGAAAAGGCTTGACGCTGATACACGGCGCAGGTGGATTGAGCGCAGCATGAGCAGCGAGGAACCCACACTATAGGAATTCTCCATGGTTTTTGATGATCGTTATGAGGAATTAGCAATCGAGAGATTGCGGCTGGAGGCAAAATGACAGCGCAAATGACACTCACAAGGAGGGTGACACCTTCAATGGTTGCAGTCCAAGGTGGCAGGTGCATCAAATGTCAGGCGACAGATCATAAACTGTATGGCTGTCAACAACTTTTGGATTTACCAATGGCACAATGTCGTACGTTTATCAGAGAAAAGGATATATGTTATAATTGCCTAAAATCAGGGCATATGGGCATAGGCTGTCCATCACCATTCTCATGCAAGTATTGTAAAGGTAAGCACCATTCTCTGGTCCACGATCCAGGTAACACAATGGCTTCAAGGAACTTGCAAAAATTTAAAAGCTAGAATCAGCGTAGTTCAAAAGCTTCTCATCACGATTTGTGTACATCTAGTCTAGTGGCTCATAATGGGAGTGCACCAGCAAAGGTATGTTCGCAAAGCTCTGCAAAAACGACAACAGGAAAAAGTTTAAATGAAGCATATTACCTACTGCAACGGTTTATGGTCAAAAGGTAAATGGAGACTACAGCACATGTCTTATCGTACTAGGTACTGGCTCCGAACTTTCATATGTATCAGAACGATGCACATGAGCACTTGGATTGCCTCGGTCGGCATCGTCAATTTTGGTCCCAGGAATCTCTTCGGTTCAGGCTGGCACCACAAGGGGAAGCAGCACGCTTCAGATCAAGTCAAGGTATTCCAGCAATCACTTAACGATAAAGGCTCATGTTCTTAACAAAATCACGTCAACACTGGAAAGGACATTGACGCATTGGCACTTAAGGTCTTTAACGATCTTCATCTGGCTGACTCGGAACTCACTACAAGTGCTCCAATTGACGTTCTTTTGAGTGGTGAACATGTTTAGTCTACAATTAGAGGTAAAAAGTTGTACGATAATACGGGCAAACTCATTGCAATTTCATTGATTTTCGGATAGGTCGTCAGCTCAATCCCTAACAGACGCTCTAACAATGCTTTCGCTATAACATCATAATTAACATTAACGCTTCACTCCAGAGGTTTTGGGAGCTGCAGAATATCAGTTCCACATCCAAATTGGAACCTGATGAAGAACAAGCTGAGAAACACTTTCTTGCTACACACACTCGAGATGAATAGGGAAAGTAAATCGTTGAACTTCCATTCACTAATCCTGAATTTTGGGATACTCTACAAGGAGCTCTAAGCCGTTTGCAATCTGTGGAACGACGGTTACAACAAGATGAAAATCTAAGAGCACAATATGTTAATTTCATGAAGGAATACTTCGATTTGTGGCTCATGATGTTTCGGCAGATTTTGGGTGAACAACAAACACCGCGACTTCCAGAGAACTGCCTGGAGAGAAAGGCCATGGAATCCAATCAAACACTATCAACTTTGCACTATTCCTGGCTGTCAGGAATGCTGCAAAATGTACAATGCGTATGTTGGAGGACGCTTGCAACACTCGCAATTGTCCACAGAGGCGAAACATCCAGTTTTCTCATCGCATCAACAAGCTGATATTTGAACACGAACACAGGGTCAACAGGGTCAAATCGCGCATTGGTAAGGCCTACATTTGCCTATTTGTTTGCCTTGTCACATCGGCAATCCATCTGGAACTTGGAACGGATGTGATGCGTCTCATTCTAAGACGTTTTGTCTAAGGGCGTGGCGACAAAATCTATAGTTACAACGGAACGAACTTCATTGGGGCTAAACGCTCGCTTGATGAAATGCAGAAGTTGCTGGCATCTGAACAAAACATGAAAAAGGTTACGAACGCTGTGACGAATGATGGCATACAATGGGTATTCATTCCGCCACATGCTCCTCATTGGGGAGGAAAATGGGAATCTGCAATCAGATGCATATTTGCCGAGTCATTCGGAAATCCACACTCTCTACTTGCACATGTCAGCGTAGTGGTCAAGTCACGACCCTTGTGCTTCAACTCGGACACAGATGTCCATTATTTGTCTCCAGCAGTCTCCTTGCTGCCGATCCAAACCATACCAGAGGCAGACATAGGCCACATCCCAAGGATCGACTTGTGAACTGGCAAAGTGATGCAAGGCTTCTGGAAGCAATGGCACAAGGAATTTCTTACCACATTGCAACAGCGTCCAAAGTGGACCACTATAGCACCAAACATATCAATCATAGATGTGGTGGTTGTAAAGGAATCTAACACCTCACCAGCTCATTGGCATCTTGCGCTGGTTCTCGGAGACTACCCAGGCAAGAATTAATTGGTTCAAGGTTGCGGTTTTGCCCCGTTCAGAAACTGAGTTTCAGGGCGAGTCGGGATGTTTATGAACGGATTGCATTTATCGAAAAGACATTACAAATGTCTTGTAGTAGTTATAGGAATCGATTAACACACCTACATAAGCATCATACGCATACATACGCATTGTACATAGACATATTTAATTATTTTGAGGGGAAAATTGAAGCATCTACAATATCAGACTTCAGCGAAGTTTCAGTAAAGGCAAGAATATGAAAGTCAAACCCTAAACTAACATACGTTCTGATAGGCCAGTGTTAGGAACGAAATTAGTTTTTTGACTCGCCAACAGGTGCAGACGAGCCGGATGGAACGTTATTCGCAGAAGCATGTAACACGCTAGTCGGAGGCCGATTCTGACCAAAAATCTTTATGACATATTTGACCAAAATTATCTGAGGACACACTTATTTGAAACGGAACTTTTCCACCGCCATGTTAGGGGTTTGAACTTTGCCGTGGATGTAGGCTATGACTTAGCTTTTGTGGGTGGAACTACAACAAGGGAACTAGAAGTGCTAGGCACAGCAGTAGCAGCAACAGCAGATGCAGCAACAGCAGATGCAGCAGCAGCTGAAAAAGCCAACGGTTTACTAGCTCCTCTTGTAGCTACTTTATTAAAAATATTTCTGGGAACGGATGTTTCAGGAACTCTGCAGTTTTCCCACGCCATTGGTAAGAGACTCAGAGATTGAATTAGCTCTTTAAAGTCTGAATTCTTATGCAAGTGTAAATGCTAAGATCAGCTAAAGGTAGCAAAAATTAAATAACTCTTGTTTTCCGCCACCAGTGGTAAAAGACAGAGTATAATATTAAAGCAAAATATTGCTTAATAAAAAAAAAATATCAAAGAAGCTAACTTCGGCCGAAGTTTTTATACCCTTGCAGTCATTGATAATAATTTTTTTACATTTTGAAATTTCTTTCTCTGCAACTCAATTCATCAACACACAAACAAAACGTTCAAATTATTTATCTTTTTACTCCAAATTTTTTCCATCATTCCGCAAGCAAATCACAACACGCATACACATACAGTTCGTGTAGCGCTGCATCTGTGTGTGTGTATGCATGTGCTCTGTTTGATTTGATGATGACGTAGTAGGCAGCAAGCAGCGCGGCCGGCTGCGCTTGAACCGATTTGTATTGACTGTAACTTGTGTTCTATTTATCCGATCAAACTCAAATTTTGGGATCTGAGATTTTATATCAAATTCTATTATATTGGTAAATTTCATGGGGATACTCCAATTTTTGCAAAAATGTTTGTTCTAGAGCTATATGATATAGTAGTCCGATCCTGACAATTTTCATACTTTATTTCAACCCGATAGCTCTTAATATGGCTGAGCAAAACGCGTACGGACAGACGGACGGACAGACGGACATGGCTATATCGATGGGTCGGAAACGTCTCCTTCTGTGCTTTACAAGCATCTGACCAATTTTATAATACCCTCTGCAAGGGTATAATAAAAAGTGCGTGCGTCCAATTATAAAGGCAGTTTGGCTAGTGGAGCAACTGTGGTATTTTCGGCGGCGGGAGTGTTTGTGTGTGGCGTATTCGAAGCCCAAATATCGAAAAAAAAAATACATTTTTAACTAGTGTATAAGTTAAGACCAGGCGTACTATAAATATATCCCACACCCATCCTACATTTATTAACGCCACAGTTGATAACAACTAAGACTCGTCATGGGCATTACCACTATCATAGAGGGCACTGCCAAGAATGTCACATGAAAACCCTGAAACACATGATTGTCATACAGACAATCGCTAGACCAAACATTCCTAAGGGAATGGTGTCGAATTCGGTGCATCAGACAACAAGTCGCCCAATTCCATAAATCAATTCTTTAATGCTCATATTCGGTACATCAGTCAAGCCGCCGCCTAAATCGATTCAGCGATAAACAGATCCCACGACAGCGTTGGACCCTTGGACTCAGCGAGCGTCGCTGTCACCAACGACGCCCAGAATCAGAGACTTCATTCAAACATCATCGATCTACCCCAAATCAGTCTTTAGCCCGAGTGCAACTTGTAACTTTGCTGAAGCTCCGCGACTTTGTTCAGAGTAGTTGTTGTTTAAGTCTTCCAGTAAACTAAAAGATTTTGTAGACATAAAATAATAAAGAATTTAAATAAACTTTTTATTTTTTTCTACCGCGAACTAGGAAAGTGTTTAATTTATATATGCACTATAGCAACAAGATAGTTGCAAAGAAGAGGCCACTGAAGAACGTACACTGCCAATACAAGGAAATCTGGTTCGTTGACTGGCACCATTAGGACATCAGGAGGTAACAACGAGCGTTAAAGGCAGGCCGCCTTTTACGCCTTCGAGGGAGCATCAGCGAGCCAACCGGCGACGACTAGCTGATGCTGGAAAAAGGAGTTGCAGACTTTACGTACGACATAATATACTTTATTATTAAAATACAAAAATTGTAATATTGCACGGAACCTTCTCCGCGCAATAGAAGTGTGGCCCGTAAAGCCATACAACCAATAGGAAACATAAGGAGGAAATAATTTTAATAAAATATATAAGTAACATATTAATACATATTAAAACGAGCTATGGAAGTTAACTTCGGCCTTGCCGAAGTTTATATACCCTTGCAGTTCTTTATTATATTTAATTCGATAAGAAAAGTGAAATTTCATACATCAACAGCATTAGTTGTCGTATTATGAATATGCTCAAATATTTTTCAAACTACTGAATTCAAAACACATTTAATGATTATTAAACAATATATGATATAGTAGTCCGATCCCGATGATTTTCATACTTTATCTCACACAGGTAATAAAGAGTCTCCAAAAAAAATTTCAACCCGATATCTCTTAAGATGGCTGAGTAAAACGCATACGCACAGACGGACGGACAGACGGACAGACGGACAGACGGACATGGCTATATCGACTCAGCTTCTCAAGCTGATCAAGAATATATATACTTTATGGGGTCGGAAACGTCTCCTTCTGTGCGTTACAAACATCTGACCAATTTTATAATACCCTCTGCAAGGGTATAAAAAAATCAATTTATTGTCGCACATACATACACCAAAATGTTCCCTTTCAAAACTGAAAAATAGTTAGGGAAGTAGTTAGAGTTGCATACAAGATTAAGGCATTAGACGCTAGAAACATAACTAGCAAGGTGGTCGAGGAAGAAAAAAGATTAGTAATCGATGGATACCCAATCATGACAAATTGCTACAGGGGACTTTCGATCATTAGTATTTTAGAGATAAAATACATGAGGAAGATTTACGTACGTTAGACAAAATTCAAATGTCTGCTAAGCATAGCAAATAACTAAGTTATTGATCAAAGTGACTGTTTTCCACCGAGCCTTCCCATAAAAGCTATATGATATAGTCCCCCGATCTTGATCAAATTTGGCGCAGTCGTTTATAGGTGTAATAAACTTACCAATATTAAATATCACTACAATAGCTCAAAAAAAAACGAAGTTATTGAGAAAAGTCACTGTTCATGAGTTTGCCGTTTGTATGGGAGCTATATGATATAGTGGTCCTATCCGGCTGAATCCGAGATATACTAGACTACATGCAGCTCTATAGCTCTATAGACAGGCAGACGGACATGGCTATTTGAACTCGTCTCGTCGTGCTGATCAAGAATATCTATATGCCTTGCACACTTCTGCGAAGCAAGGAGCATGGTAGCTCATTTGTTGTCAGGTTCAGCAAAAAATTATAGTGCTGTTTGGGAACTGTTAACCAACAACTGATTTAATTGAATTGAATTTAACCATGATCAACAATATATCCGCAAAAAGTGTAAATGGTCAGTTCACTTAATTAAAATAAAAGCAAATTTGTCCAATGAAGTTGACATTATTTTCGCACAACTCCTACTTAGGAAATTTGACAGAGATTAGAAAAACATCTGTTATCTGATGTCATGGAATACTTGAAGCAAAGATATTGCTCTCTAAGTGCCATGAGCAAAAAAGAGAAAAAACAGCTACAAACTGTTTCAAGTTATGCGGAAGTCAAAGATAAATTTCCGATTGGAAAAATTGCCGGGCATAAAGCGTATAAGCGCTATAAGTTTAAAGGTTTGACACCTACTGAAAGGTATGAAACAGGCAAAAAAAATACAGCTTTGCATAAGATGTTTGAACCATTCAAGCAATAAAGTGTGCACTAATGAAATGGTCTGTTCATTGTGCAGAATGGAACACCATACCTTACTCTATTTTGAAGAAAAACAGGAGGGAGTTAATACTTGTGTAACCGCACAACTAACACTGTTGGCTACAGCTGTAATACAAATAAAATATCAAAGAAGCTAATTGCGGCTATGCCAAAGTTTATATACCCTTGGAGTCCTTGGCAGTAATATGTATTTTTACATTTTAAAATTTCTTTCCCTGCAACTCAACTCATCAATACACAAAAAAAAATTTTAACAACAATTATTACTATTTTTACAACTTTTTCTTCTTCTTACAACATTTCCTAAGCAAAGCACCGCACGCATACACATACAGTTCATGAAGCGCTGCGTCTGTGTGTATGCATGTGCTCTGTTGATTTGATAATGACGTATTGACTGTAACTTTTGTTCAATTAATCCGATCAGAGTCAAATTTTGGGATCTGAGATTTTATATCCAATACTATTATATTGGTAAATTTCATGGGGATACTCCAACTTTTGCAAAACTTGTTTGTTCTAGAGCTATACTATTATATTGGTAAATTTCACGCATACGTAAACATCTGACCAATTTTACCCTCTGCAAGGGTATAAATATGTGGTCTACTCTAACCATGTCCATCTGAACTGGTATGTAGACTCGTGTAGTATTTTGTAATTTGAAAAAAAAGTTGAAGCGAGCATCTGCATAGCTTGGCTGTAAATTTGTCTCTGATTTTATTCATTTGTCTTTTGATTGGCTTAAGTCTAATACATTACTTAGATCTATATATGTAGTGTATGTATACATATGTATGTTAAAGGCATATGTATGTTATGTAAGTATGTTTTGACTACTTGAGCGTCAATGTGCATGCTAAGCATTTCCCACGCGATGCGATCGGCTGGTATATAAGCGTTGGATCGTATTACTTTTTGCGTTGGAATGTTTACGTATTTCTATGTGGCCTTTTACCATATTTTGGGTATTTATGTATTTGTATTTGTTATGACAAAACGTCATAACATTAAGTGAATGTTATACCCTTTAAAATATAATGTTGCAGGGGGTAGCATATCTAACCTCCCTTTTTTAATAAATAACGTAATACATGAAGTCACATTGAAAAACGCGCGAGCCCAAGCAGAAAGCTGCCCAAGAAGAAGGTTGGTATCAGAGCAGCGGACCCTAAAAGGTCCATGCATAGTTCATAGAACAACGACTAAGGGTTAAACGTATAATCGAATGTCTACTTTGTCAACATGGTACCGACATGTTAACCAGAGCCAACAAGTCAGGAGAGTCTAATTCACCATTTAGAAGCTTGTGCCTAAAAATAAAACAAAGCATAATTCTACGATTAACTAACGGGGGAGGATTAAATAAAAGAAATCTACTAGACTGCGAGGGCAAATTGACATTGCGATCGAAACTTAAGCCACGAATAGTAAATAGCAAGTAGTGGTTATGAACGGAAAATGGGAATTCCAGAGAGAAGCAAAATAACCCAATCTTCATTCGTTGAGTTTATTTAAAAAAGTACGGAATTTATATACGATATCTTTGGCTCTAGGGGAGACAATTGTTCTTACAAAATCTTATTCTAGTGAGTTTCAAAACCCACGTTTTCGGGGGTTGAAAATTATTATTATTTTAGCTACGGCATCCTGCCGTTGGGATCTTTTGGGTTAGTTTAGAACTTCAAGTGTTTTTTCACAATGTGTGTGGCTGATTTAATTCTAGTCATGTGATAAGTTAGTTGTTTGTGACAAGAGTACAGTTGTATTATATTTTGTTAGGTGCATCTGATTGGGTGATGCCAATCAGATGAACACGATGTTTATTATTAAAAAAACGCAATTAAGTCTAGTCTTGTGCGATTTATATTGAGAAGACCAAATAAAAGAAGGAGATGTTTCCTACCAAATAAATTAAACATAATCTTGATCATCATGAGAATATGTCAGACATCTCATTAGCTGTTGGGATGAATTTTTTATGCTCTTTATTACCTGCATGAGATCAAGTATGAAAATCGACCGGTTCGGGCCATTTCGTTTAGTGATATATAAAAAATAGGTAGTTTTTACAGTCAATATAAATCAGCTCTGCACGGCTTGGAACACTATAACAGTTTCTTATATACGAAAAATAGGCAGTTTTCGATATAAAACATCATATAACATATATACACTCAATGTAAATCGGTTCTGGATAAACGCTGCCAGCAGCCTACTACGTCATTGCTCGAAACCATCAGAACAGCAAAGCAGCAGAGCACACGCATACACATACAGACGTAAGTCTACGTAAACTATGTATATGTGAATGCGTGCCGATCGCTCAAATATATTCATGTACACATGGAAATACATATGTAGTTTGCAAAGGAGATAGGGAAGTAGGGAGAGGTATAGCAACTTTAAAAGGGTCGGAGGGAGTGATTCTCTTAGAAACTATAGCTATTGTGCTTTACGACGAAGACGAGATCTTGAGATCGAGTAGCGTATAAAGCCCTATTACGTAATCAATATGTCCCTAAGCGACACTTGAGACAACGCTTTGCATAATGCATCGAATACAAAAAGCAGTTTCATCGACGTGCTTTAAGGCCTTCAAACGATCTGGTGTGCAATAAAATAGTGTGGCAAATAAGAAATTTTATTGTCGGTTTCCGATGATCCATTTTGCAGATCCATTTATGTGGACTTTTAACTTTGGCGTGGATGAAATTTCATTATCGAGTCCCCGAGATTCGATTTGCACACACTGGGTTTTAATTATATCAGCTTTTTTGTATTTTGGTAGTTTATTAGCTTATTGATAAAATTATGAATTACTGCAGGGGTTGTGTATTTGGATTCAGCACTATATCATATAGTTCCCATAAAAACGGCAAAGTCACGAATTGTGATTTTTTCCAATAACTTTGTTTTTTTCTGAGCTATTGTTGTAAAATTTATTATTGGTCAATCTACAAACCACTGTGCCAAATTTGATCAAGATCGGGTGACAGTATCATATAGCCCCCATAGGAACGATCGGTCGAAAAATGTGCCTTTTGTCAATAACTTCGTTACTTTTGGTGCGATTGCTATTGCCATTTAACATATGTTAGTTTAATATATCTGTTAATGACTATGCCGAATTTGATAATGATCGGGTGACTATATCATATAGCTGCCATAGGAACGATCGATGGAAAACAGTGACTTTGATAAATATCTTCGTTATTTCCTACGCTAAGATTGAAGGAAACATTACTCTTCTTAGGAAAAACGTTTTTCCACTTTGACGGCTATAAGTAAGGAAAGAGTACCAATCAACTTGCAAGGGTATACAAACTTCGGCGCGGTCGAAGTTAGCCCCAGCACTCTGGTTTCGTATATTCTGTCACGGTGGTAGTACGTTTCGGACCTTCTCCATCTCCTACTTTCTGAACCGCATAGCGACCATGCATCATTTTCCAAACAACCCGAAAAGGTCCCAAATATTTCCCCTTAAGCTTAAGGCCAGAACCAAACTGCGTCCGCTTACAGCCACCAGCTCGTCAACCTCATATTCACTTGCAGATTTTCGACATTTATTAAACTTTTCACGGTTTTGTTCTTGCATCTTGCTTATGTTCCTTTTCGCTGAGTCACGTAGTTCGGACTAATTATTTTGTAACTCGATTAATAACTCTTCTTTAAACATATCCTTTAGTTCTAAATCGTAGCTTGTCCTCATCTCAGTCCCAGTTAATATCTTAAAGGGTGATATCTTTATGCTTCTAGGTGGTGACGAGTTTATAAACTGTTGCACCCTACCTACGTGTTTATACCACGCTCCGGGATCATTGGCACACAGTTTCGTCAACAATGCTATAACAATCCGATTAACTCGCTCTACTTGCCCGTTTCCTCTCGGAACTCCTGTCGCAATCACTAAATGTTGTATCTTCTGCGACTCGCAGTACTCTTTTTAAATGTGAGACGTAAAAGCGCTACCTCGATCACTAACGATCCTCTTTGGATTTCCGAACAACTCAGACTGTTTGTGCAATCTCTCAACAACCTCTTCTGAACCTGTACTTTTCGTCGGATATAACCATATGTATTTCGAAAGAGCATCGACTACTACCAATATGTGGTTATATCGTTTCTTAGTCAACTCCATCGGGCCGACATGGTCCACGTGAAAAGTTACCAAAGGCTCATCTCCTTTATCAATAACATTCAAGAAACCTTCCTTTCGACGCTGTTTCGACTCGCTCACGATACATTCCATACACGACCTCACCACTACCTCTACTTTGCTCAACAGACGAGGAATATAATACTCTCTATCCACTAGATCAATCGTTTTTTTAACTGCAACGTGCCCTTGTCGATGAGCAAACAATATTATCTCTTGCTCCATGCTAGCAGGTATTACAATAAGCTCCTCTACGGGATCTTTATACAATATTCCGTACTGCACGTAATAGTCGGCGTGCGCTCCCTTTTCTAACACTTTTAGAATCGTGCTGATCTATTCATCTTTTCTCTGTGCAAATTGTATTTTACTCTTCAAAGAATCTCCTGACAGTAAGTAATATACCGTCGACATGTTTCGACATGTTTCATCTTTCCCCCTGATCTATGCTCAATTTCGAAATCAAAATCTTGCAAGAATATAGCCCATCGGGCCACCCTTAGCGGAACGTCAATTTTCTTTATCGTCATCGCAAAAGCAGTACAATCGGTTACTATATTTATCTTTATGCCCATCACGTATATTCTCCACTTCTTTAATGCTTGAAATATAGCCAGTACCTCTAACTCATACGAGTGATATTTTTCTTCAGCCGGGGTGGTTCGTCTGCTCATGTACTCTACCGGATGGTATTGTTGAACCTCCGAATCTTTTTGAAGTAAAATCGGGCCATACCCATACTTACTCGCGTCACAATGAATTTCTGTCACACTTCTAGGATTAAAAAGACGCAAAACCGGTGGATTACTCAAGTCCGCTTTTAACTGTTCAAAAGAAGCTAGCTCTTCTACGCCTATTTTAAAAGGTACGTCAGCTCCCATCAAATTTGTCAAATATGAAAATATGAAGTGAGACCCAAATAACGTTAAACTCCTTTCACATCCCGACGAACTGGAAAATTCTCCACGGCACTTGTCTTCTCTTTTGACGGCTTGATGGTGCCATTTTCTATGATCCTAAGAAATTTACCTTACGCTGAAGAAATTGACATTTTTTCCATTTTATCTTTAATCCCGACTCTTCTGCTAAACTTACAACTCTTTTCAATCTCTCTCAATACCCACAAACTCATTTTTTGCTGGAATAATAATATCATCCATGTACAACATCAATATGCCTTCATTAATCAACGGTCTCAACATTGCAAAAATATATCTAGTAAACACAGCTGCTGAATTATTAATGCTGAACGGTACAAGATTGAATTCAAATTGCTCATTTTGCGTAACTAATGAAGTAAGTTTCTTTGAGTTTTCTTCGACTGGCACATGGAAATAGCCATTACACAAATCAAGAGTTGTAAAGACTCTTTCTTCTTGTAACCTATGTAATACATCATCAATCACTGCAGTGGGAAAATGTTCTCTTATGATTTTCTGATTTACCCTTCTATAATCGCAACATAATCTCTTTTCCCCATCTTTCTTCGGTACTAATACAATTGGATAAGAATACTCAGATACACTGTGGCGAATTATTCATTCTTCTAACCACTCTTTGACCTGTTGATCGACTCTTTTCTGATCTTCGTACGATAAGCGTCTTGCTTTCTGATATACCGGTATTTCATCAGTAAGTATAATCTTCATTTCCACTAGACAGTTGGCTGGTTTGACCGGACTATAATTTGAAATGATCTCTATGACTTTAGACTTCAACTCAATGCTCAACTCAATGGGAAAGCTCTAACTCTGAAGAAAAGTTTTTGACGAAAAGTTTTTATATATGCATTCTTCTTCATCTTATGTGCTCTTTTTCGCCAAACTCTTCATTTCATAAAAATATTCGATCAAACTCTCACTCTGTTTTTTCTTTCTATTCTCGAGTAGCTTATTTACTTGTTTTGCGGACAACTTCTCCGAAAATTCTTTCTCTAAAGCTGACTTTAGACTAATCCAATCGGTAAGGCCGTCTTTGCTGCTGACAAACAATTTCGCAGCCCCTATTAACAATTGTCTACTATAAATGGATTTCTGTAAATCGTTCCATTTGACTGTCTCTGCAGAGTTCTCAAAATCTGGAAGCCAATTGTCGACATCTTACTGCTGGCTGCCATCGAATACAGTTAACGAATCTTGAATATCTCTTAGTGTAAACGCCATTATATTCTGTACCTCTTCTTGATCGTTCTATTCGATCGTCGCGGCACACACACTTTTGGGGTTGATGCTGTCGTCGGTGTGAAACTCTGGAAACTCTTTGTCGTCGTTTGTGTGAATGCTGCTATCTGGATACTCTTTGTCGTCGTTTATGTGAATGCTGCTCTCTGGATACTCTTTGTGTCTTGTCGGCCTCAATAACGCACTCTACGTTTTACTACTCCCACTTACGATGGTTGATGCCATCTGTGTGAGTGCTTCTCGTCTCGATTTTGCACTCTCTGTGCCTCGTCGTTCGTACCTCGATGTTCACACTTTCTGTGCCTCGTTGCATCCTCTCTTAGGTCTTTGTCTTGTTGCTACCTCGTTTTGCTGCTTTTCTCGTCATGTCACGCACACTTCTGAAGACGATGCCGCCGTCAGTGTGACGGCACACACTCAGTGCGTCGTATTTGCGCATTCTTCGTGCCTCGTCGTTTGCACACCCAGTGCCTCGTTGCCTACTCTCTTAGGTCTTCGTCTTGTTCAGCTTCGCACGATCATGTCGTTGTCTCTCTGGTTCGTTGCCGCGTTGCCGTCTCTGTCGCTCGTGTGGATTTCGCTGTTTTTTTTTTTTGTACGACATGTCGCCAAAATTTTCAGTGGACGCTCGGTGGCCTTTTTTTTTCGTTTGTCAAGATTCTCTGCTGCTGTCTTACTCTTAATTGTGTGCGACTTATTCCAAGAATTCGTTGAATTTCACAATTTTCCAATGGATTTAACGTTTTTTTTATACAACAATTTGATGACTGATGTACAATAACGGATCTCAGACTGCAACAGTTTTATGATTGATGGTCCTACCGTCTAACGATCCTGGTCGAGCCCCCAAGTTGTGGACTTTCAAATTTGTCCTGGATGAAATTCCCTTAACGAGTCCCCGATATGAAAAGATTCGATTTGCACACATTGGGATTTAATTTGATCAGTTTTATTGTATTTTGTTAGTTTATTAGCTTATTGATAAAATGTTTAATAACTTCACAATATTTCTCTTTATTTTTCGAATTCACTCCGAATGCACTGCTCACACTTCGAGACAAAACTTTACCGTTTCACTCTATTCCACTGACTCTGCTCTTCGGACTGACTGACTACTTCTCACCTTCGTATATCGTTTTTATCGATATTACGTCGAAACCGATTCTCACTCGAAGTCACCTCTACCATACCGCGATCCTTCATTTATTTAATTCCACATCCATTCCTTAAACGGCAGTTGCACATAAAAACGGCCAGACGGTAAAATTTTCAAACTATTAGTGATATGTTTTTCGCAAAAGTCAAATAATTGATGCTTCAAAATTTTTGCGAGGTAATTGGTTTTTGATTGTGCTCTTTTGGGTTAATTCCATTTCAGAAGTGTACCAGCCAGATACAACACATATGACGAGTATCTTTTCATGGGTTGGAAGTCCTGGACCTTATTTTACTTAACTGATAATAGGTCGTAAAAACGTCTGATCTTTAAGCATATACATTTTTTGACGCTTAAAAAAAGTGTGGTCACCAGCTTTAGTTCGTACACCAAAGATTGCAGCAGTAAGAATCACGCACTTCGGAATACGACACATGGATAACATGTGATGGTTGTGGTAATGACCAAAGTAACGCAAAGTAAATCATTCACAGTCCTGTATCATTTCAGTTCAAGACATTTTGATGATTATTATACTGCGTGAACTGTGAATTTATAGCGATAACATATTCTGGGTTTGAAACTTGATGAAAAGGGAACAAAAAGACTTTATTTCTTCTACCAACATTGGTATCAAAGCGCATGTGTTCGCATCATATGATTTCACTGCGCAAAACCGCGCTTATAAATACAAGCGCAGCTAAAAAGTTAACAACTTTTGATTTAAGGCCAAACTGTACTAAGAAATGGCTGTTCAGGTGATAATTTGAGATAATATGGGAGCCACTTAATTAATTATTTTTTCGGGAACCGAAGCACCATCGGCATAAGCTGGGTAGAGAAAAAGGTCAGTTGTAGGAGTCGACAAAAATTTGTGTGTGCTAGTTTTATAAAAGATTCGTTGGGTCGATCGAGTGATCGCCGTCCGCTTGTTGATAGAGGAATGGCCACATCCCAAATTTGCGGAGCGAATGGGAAAAATGTCACGATCTCGTCACGCAGCTTCTTGGCAAAGGGAGGACGGGGCGTGTGAGGAATTAAGGGTTGGCCTAGTTGGGTGCTTGAGATCGCGTCTTTTTTTCCCCTCTTTCTGCACATCGACAAGAGGTGCATCCATCTGTCTACAACGGGGACAACGATCGCTCGCTTCTCCTAATTAACTTTGCCTCTGCCCAGCCTCCAGAAGCCAAAAGAGGTAATCTACACTCTCGTGGCTTTGTTTAGGGGCAGTTACAAACTATGCATAGGAAACTGACAAGGAAAGGAGGGAGGATAATGGGAAGTGCGCCTACCAGCTTAGCATCTCCAATTAATTGACAGGTCTTAAATTAGGTCTTAGATTCCAGAAATGAATGATTTTCACCGCTAATTTTAATCCCATCCTTAGCAGATCCAGTAGTTCATTTTATATTTTTATAGCCTTGCAAACAGAAGTAATTTTAATCAGAAGTGTGCAACGCATAGAGGGAAGCATCTCCGACCATATAAAGAATAAATATTCTTGATCGGCACGACGAGAAGAGAGCATATAGGGATCGTCTGGATCAACGCAAACTCCTCCTAGACCTTGTGTATACTGCGCAGTTTATATATCTCGGATACAGCCGATTCAGACCGCATCAATAAGTATATCATATAGCTCCCATACAAATGGCAAAGTTATTTTCTAAGCTATTGTCATGATATTTAATATTGAGTTTATTGCATATATAAACGACCGTGCTGACGATCAGGTGACTAAGGCATATAACTCCTTTAGAAACGATCAGTCGAAAACAGTGACTTTTGTCAATAACTTCTTTACTTTGGAAACAATTTGCATAAATTATCTTTCATCATTTGTTGCTGAATTTATTTTAGTCCGACGCGAAATGCACTCAATATTAAGCATATACTTCATAAATATGACAATAGTTGGACAAAGACTTATCGCGAAATTTAAATTACTTTTTGTAGTGAACCGATTATTTATTTGATGTATGGATGTATGTATGTATGTATGTATGTATGTATGTTTATATTTATTTTGTATGTCCGTTTTGTCTGGGCAAGAATCTACACCCATGGATTTTGCCGACAGTTACCCTAATGATAGTAATGCCGGAGTGCCACTTGTTGCAACTGATGCTACAATTAATGCGGTAGCTGATGCAATGCCTGGAATGCCGAAACCATTGGTGGGAGTGTCACCTAAAAAACACATTTTTGTTTCGAGACTTCTCCCTGATGCTACATCGGATGATGTCATGGCCCACATTCGGGCTTAACAGAATGTCTCTAATATATCCATAGAAAAGTTTAAATTTTCATACTCTAGAGAAATTTCATCTTTTAAAATCAGTGTTCCAATTGAGTTCTTTGACTGTATCTGCAGTTCCAGCTTCTGGCCGAAAAGCTAAATTGTGAAGGAGTTTACATCCAGAAAAAGGAAGACACGGGGCCAAACAAGGATTCCTTCACCATCTATTCCTCTTTCTTCTTCATCTATTCCCACTCCTTCCTTATCTATTCCTTCTTCTACTCTATCAAAAAACTAACAACTTCCTTCTCTGTCGGCTATCAGAATGTCAGAGGTCTTAATACTAAACTTACTAAACACTTTGTCTGTCATTTGATTTTGACCTAATTGTCTTTACTGCGACTTGGTTAAAACCTGACGTTTTTGACGCCACAGTTTTACCCTCTAATTTCAATATTTTTAGACGTGATCGTACTGATCGTAGGGGTAGGGGAGTTCTTATTGCCGTGGATTCCGCCCTATCATCGGGTCTGATAACAATAACTGTCCTTGAGACAGGTAGTATCGAATTTATATGCGTTAAGCTATATTTTACTCGTTTTTCCATTTTTGTTACCTGTTCTTACATTCCGCCCCAATCGGAATGGCCAACCTACTTACTACACTTAGAATCTATTAAATTTATACTTGAACTACTTTCTGACAGAGACTCATTAATTGTCCTTGGGGACTTTAACCTGCCCACTATAACTTGGTCAACACTTAATGGTAGCAAAACGTTGCTGCCCTCTGGGTGTCACGATTTTTATGATGGACTGCTTGAGCTTTCGTTGGCCCAGCTGAATTCGATTCCTAATACGTCTGGCAGATTTCTGGATCTGATTTTTACTTCTGATCCTAGTTTTTGTGAAGAATCTAGAACTAGTCCAATGGTGTTACCAGAGGATAGTTTTCATCCAACTTTAGAGTTATCTTTTGAGTTTCTCAGCCGCGAGCCCATCTCCGAGTGTGATCCTACGGTACGCACCCGATGTTTTCGGAAGACTGACTTTGTCGCACTAAACAATGCCTTTCTTAATACCGATTGGACTAATTTATACACTTGTACGGATATGAACTCCGCCATTTCTTTATTTTATACCACTGTTGACTCAATCTTTAATGACTGTGTACCCCTTGTGTCTTCTGTGGTGACGCAAAAATCACCATGGTTTACGCGGGGGCTGTCAAAACTCTGTCAAAAGTCTAGGTATTACAAAAAGTATAAAGTCACGGGTCTATCATCGGATCTTTCTCGTTACTTGGTTGCTAAATCGAATTTTATTGTTTCTAATTCTAATTGCTATAATAATTACTTACAACTTTGCAAGTTGCAATTCTCCAAAAATCCTAAAGAGTTCTATAGTTTCGTTAACTCAAAGCGACATTCTATCTCCCTTCCATCGTTTGCAGTTTTTAATAATGTTTCGGCCTCTTCTGATCAATCTATTTCTAATTTATTTGCTAACTTCTTCTCGACTACGTACACATCCACTAAGTACAACTCTAGTCAGATATATCCATATCCTATAACGAAATCCAACTGCATTCTTAATCCTATTATAACGGAAAGTTCGGTAGCTAAGGAACTAATGACGATTAAGCCGGTATACTCACCGGGTCCAGACGGTATTCCCGCTTGTGTCCTGAGGTTCTGTGCGGAGTCATTGTGCTCGCCTTTACTTAAACTTTTTGAGTTGTCCGTTACACTGTCCGAGTTTCCAACTATATGGAAGGATTCGTTTATTTTACCCCTTCACAAATGTGGCAATAAATCCGACGACACTAATTACAGAGGAATTTCTAAATTGTCAGCGATACCTAAACTGTTTGAGAAAATTATGACGTCTCAAATACAGCATTTATGTAAATCTATTTTTTCGCCATACCAGCATGGGTTTGTCAAGAATAGGTCTACCACAACTAACCTTCTACAGTTTACATCTTTTGTAATCCAAGGTTTTAAGAATCAAAAGCAAACTGATGTTATATATACGGATTTCAGTAAGGCTTTCGATTCGATAAACCATGCCTTATTACATAAGCTGAATTTAGTTGGCTTTCCAGATGCTCTGCTTGCTTGGATTTCACAATATCTAAGCAATAGGAAGCAGAGGGTTCTTTTTAAGTCCTCTCTTTCTAAGATCATTTGTGTTGAATGGGGAGTCCCACAGGGCAGTCACCTTGGCCCATTACTATTCACCATTTTTATTAATGATCTCCCCACCGTTCTTTTAAATTCTAGAGTTCTTATGTATGCCGATGATGTAAAAATCGCTAATCGCATCGTAGACTCTCTCTCATGTCATACCTTGCAAGCTGAACTGAATGCTTTTCAGGGGTGGTGTAGGGCTAACTTGTTATCTTTAAACTGTTTTAAGTGCAAAATTATGTCTTTTTATAGAGGTTCTCCCCAATTAACGAGTTACTTTTTAAATAATTTCCCGTTAGAAAGAATTAATAATACTTCTTTGGTTATAAAAGATTTGGGGATCTTAATAGACCACAAACTTAGTTTTAATCAGCATATATCGCCTACTGTTAGTAGGGCTAAGAGTGTTCTTGGCTTTATAAAGCGCTGGTCGAAGGAGTTCAAGGATCCATATACTACCAAAATACGTTATACTTCTTTAGTTCGTCCCATATTGGAGTATGGATCTTGTGTTTGGTCTCCTCAATATGAGTTTTATCAAAACAAATTAGAATCTGTACAAAAACAGTTTTTACTCTTTGATTTTCGTGATTTTCGCTGGGATCCAACTGTACAACTTCCATCTTATTCTAGTCGACTTCAGTTAACTAACCTTCCTTCTTTAGCAAATCGTAGAACTATGCTTGGTGTAACTTTTCTTTACAAACTTTTGAATGGTGAGATTGACTCTTCCGAGCTGTTGAGCCAAATTAACATTTCTGTTTCATCTAGAAGGACCCGCAATTTCACACCGCTTTTACTTCCCACTTGCACAACTAACTTTTCTCTGCATGAACCTTTTCGTATACTATGTAGTGACTACAACAGACTTTGGCACGTTATCGGTTCCGAAACATCGCTTTCTGTTATAAAAACTGCGATCTTGTCCTTCCCCGCTCGTAATTAGTTGTCATCATCTTTATTTTAACCTATCCTGTTTTCTTTTTATATGTAACTTATTATTGTATTACATTTAATATTTTCTATTTCTTTGGTTTAATTTTATGTTTATATATGTAATACGCCTATGCCCTTAGGTCGGAGTGGGTAGAGGTTGTAACATTAACTTTACTTAGGGTCATTCGTAACAGGCACGGGCCTGGTGTCATATGGGCCACTTGTTCGTACTGAGCGTTGTACGACTACGTCTATTAAAAAAAAAATATATATGGATCTTGTGCCAGTCAGCAGTTACATTTTTGTTGTATGTATAGGGATATTCGTTTACAGTTTCTTTTTTAAACAAAAACAACTGTACATTTGTTGACGCCATTCGTTCGTTCCACCTACTGAAATATTACGAAAGAAACGAACCCTTCAGTTGCCTAAAATATAATCGCCAGCCTTGCACCATCATCTTGTCCCTCCTTATGTACTTCTTTTCAAATTGAAGTACCCTTTAAAACCGCAGGTGTACCACAATCTATCCCTCACGAGAACTCGGTTCAATTACTGGAAAGCGGTCCTCGGCCTCCACAATTGCAACAATTGCTTATCTCCTGGCTTTCTCCACTTAGTTCTGAGAAGACTGTGTCAGCTTACATCGGCTATATATGCCTTTCCAAGGACTCAATTCAAAAGTTAAGGCTTTCTAGGCATCACGAGTATATCTCAGCTTAGTTGAACATGAGTTTGCAAACAATAAGCGCTCCCTGTCGCTACCTGTACACCTTCCCAATTTATCGTCTTCGATGTCTGCTTCAAACAAATAACGTCTAGTTTTTGCATTCATTATCAAAATGTAAGAGGACTTCTTACCAATTTCTCCAAGCAGTTCTGTCAGAGCCAAACTATTTCGGCTGATATTATATATACTTAGTTAGTTCGCCCTCCTCTAGAATATTGCTCGCCAGTGCGTAGTATTGAATGGGAAGTAATTAGACGCAATTCCTTAAGTTCGTATTATGCGGTCTTAATTGAGAGCTGAGTTTTCGCATACCTTCTGACTCTAACAGATTATTTTTATTCAATCTTCTTATTAATCTTCCTTCATTTTACAACCGTAGGCTCGTATTTGGCATTCTCTTTCTCCAGAAACTACTCAACGGTGAAGTCATTTATACTAATCTGCTAAATACTCAATATTTTTTGCTTCTGTCAAGTCGTACCAGAAGTTTTTTCCTATTCACCCTAGTAAATGTCTCACTAACTACTCCCTACCATGAACCCATTTCTTTGCCAATCTTTTAACAACATTTCTCACCTTATCTCTCTTCATCTTTTTGTCACTTCACGTCGCTCTCTACTTTACTTACATCTGCAACGAAACCGCTGATTATATTTTGGATATCGCATTGCTCGCAACTCTTCCCTGACCACATTGGCTGTGAATCGGGGCATAGCTGGCAACTTGTGCCAATAAAACACAAGTTAGTGTTTAACTTAGTTTTCTACAATTAATTGTTATCAGAATTGATATGGGTCAGATATTTATATCGCGCAAATACAGACTTTTCCAACCTCATAATGTATATATATTTGTCTATCCGTCGGTACGTCCGTACGCCCGTCTGTCCGTCTGTCCGTCCGCCCGTCCGTCGGTGGGTGTGCGTTTTACTCATCCATCTTAAGAGCTATTGGATTAAAACTTGATACGAGCTACCTTTAACCCGGGTAAGATAAAATTGTCAGGACCTCTGTGTCATATAGTTGTAGAAGAAAAATAGGTGAAGAAATTGGAGTATCCGAAATCTCTATTATGTCCTTAAAATACTCAATGCGACAATACCATACATCGTGCGCTGTAGGGTTAAATTCTATCAAAACCTGAAACGATTTTACAATTTTGTTAATTCTGAACGACGCTCTGACCTACTACCTTCCGCCTTCAGACTTAATGACCAGACAGCTAATAATGATTCAGAGATTGCAGATCTGTTTGCTAAATTCTTTCAGTCGACTTATTCTACTACTGTTTCGCATCTGACATCCTATCCCTTAAATTGTATGTTTTTTCCTGATATTACTGAAGATTATATTATCTCTAGTTTATCATCTATATAATCTAGAGATTATATTATCTCTAGTTTATCATCTATGACATCTTCCTTCGTATCCGGGCCTGATAATATACCTAGTTGCATACTTAAAATGTGTTCGATTACCATATGGTAAGATATCTTAGGCTTTATACCGGTTATTCTTTCTATCAGGATATACTTGTAATTTTCCTGTTGTTTGCAAAGAGTCTTTAAAAAGAGTTAATAAAAATTGTCAGGATCGAACCCCTGTATCATATAGTTATAGAAGAAAAATAGGTGAGTATCCGTATGAGATACATAATATGCTAGTCCTTCATATAAAACATTAGATTCCGTAATGTTAATCAGATCGGATAAAGAGAAAACAAGTTTCAATCGGCCTATTACGGCATACATGCAAAAGGGGATAAGGAAGAAGAACAACAAGAAATGGAAATTATTTTCGTTGGGTCAGCGATCCCACGAGGCATGAAGCAAAACCTAATCAAAAACTGCCCACCGTTTAAAAAAAACAATTCAAAAAAACAAACAAAAAAATTACTACTACAACACCTACACCCACAACCAACAAGGAAAAAACCCACCAAATACCTGCCTGCCACAATTCAGCAACAACAGGGCATAGAAAAATCATCAACAGAAAAATGCAAATTTAATTAAGATTTTTGTTGTTTAAATAAATTAATCTTGAATTGTCAAAAATTCGAAATTAGAGATGGTTATTTAAATAAAACGTTGAGGTGGACATTGTTTAATTTTATTGATTCGAAAACTAAATTCTGCATTAAACATTAAAAAACAATTTACATTATTAAGCGAAATATTTGTTCCCGTCTGTTCATATGGAGGGATAATCATGTGATATGTGAGTATTGGATATAACATATCAGATCTCAAAATTTAATCTGATCGGATAAATAGAACACAAGTTACAGTCAATATAAATCGGCTCAAGCGCTGTCGGCAGCGCTGCTTGCTACGTCATCATCAAATCAACAGAGCACATGCATACACACTCAGTTGAGAGGTCTGGAAATATAAAAAAGAACTAAAATGTTGAACTTTTCATATGTATAATAGATGTATACTTACATTTTTACTTTTTTGACTTTCAGACGTAATGCTGTTCTTAAAGTCAATTATTTCTGAACCAGTTGCTACTGTTTTTTCTTTTTTTTTTTGAGAGAAAAATAATAAATTATTACAAAATAAAAAAAAAATGTAATCTTTTGGCACAGCCCGGGGTCGAACCAGCATTTAATTTTGTTGCACTTAATTGAATGCTGGCATTTAATTTTGTTGGAAAAATACTTTGTTTTCCTTTTCTCACATTTTTCAACTTATTTTCTCTTTCGATTGATTTGCATTCAATTATAAATAATGCTTATTTATTAAACAATAACAACTTATAGTGTTGTATTTCAAAGAATTATAAAACACTTTGCCAACAAAATTACTATTCACTATTTGTGTATATTAAACATAATATTTAAATAGCACTTACCTTTATTTGTATCTAAATTCAATTAGAAAACACTAATAGATTATATTTTCACTGCTTGGTCAAAAGAACGACAAGTACAAAAGAAAATAAAAAACAACAACACAGCCTCAAAAAAATATTCTTTTTTTTCGGCAAGCTTTTTTCGGCAGATTGGGTTTCGATAACGAAATTAATTCGTTCGGGTGCCGTCGGCTAACCTCAGCATGAAAACGCTAGCAGAATTTTTTTCTGCCGACGTCGGTGGCTCGGACAATGCAGCGACATTGTCGGCGGCGACAATTTGGTACTGAAGGGGAGCAGCAGACCACACACATACACACACTAGCGACGCTACATAAAGTCTATGTGTATGCGTGCCGTGGTTTGCTGATTCTTTATGACCGCAGGTTTTTCTACAGCCTGATTGGGCGCATCGAACCATAAATTCCCCTTCTCGATATCGCGACGCCCTCCCATACGCATAAGTCTTTTAAAAGTGCTTCCCTTTGCCAACATTCTGCAGTTCATATCGATTGTGTCTGTCAAGCTCATACTTTAAACAAGTGCAAGAGACCAGAGTTGTTGAGTTGAATGATGAGAGTTTATAAGGTTGGATTGAGTATGATGAACCATATGAACTCATTGCAGTTCTATAGTACACATAATAGGCTTGGTAGTGAAAACAGGAAAGAACGAAGAAAAAATTACGGGGATAGCTAAATAGAAAAAAACAGAGTAGGAATTTAAAGGTTATGTACATCTAGGCATTAAGGCACAGAAAAAGGGTTTAAAACACTTAAAACCAGATGGCCGGGGTATGTATGTATGTATACCCTTGCAACGCGTAACAGGCTTTGCCCTGGTGTCGTAGGGGCTATATAAAAAAAAACAACTACAATCTTACAAGGGGAACTTCAGGTATGAGAATCACCGATTTGGAATTCGAAATTTGAAAAATAATTATTAAAAAAGCAAAAAAAAAAAAAATAATATAACAATAAAACTAGCTACATAGTTTTGGGCGGGGTTTGAACCACGGTTTCGTCAAGTTTATGCCGCTTACACCACCGAGCTGCTGAAATTAACTCGGCGATTTACTTATGTATAAGTCACCGAAGCTATAGCTTAAAACGCAATTTATAAGGAAAATATAGAATAGTGCGCCGAAGTATTTCAGACAGCTTCAAATGACGGCTTATTCTACAACATATCCAAAATTCATCCAAATCGGTGATTCGCATACGAAGTTTCCCTTGTTAGCATAGGAAATAACGAACATAAAGTCACGGTATGGAAGTTATTGACAAAAATCACTGTATTAGACTGATCTTTCCATTGAGAGCAATATGATATAGTCACCCGATCTTAAACAAATTTGGCACAGTCGTTTATAGGTGTAATAAACTCATTAATATTAAATTTCATGACAATAGCTCAGAAAATAACGAATTTATTGAGAAAAGTCACTCTTTGATACATTTTCCGTTTGTATGGGAGCTATACGATATAGTCTCGTCCAGGCGTAGTCTAAAGCGCCTTCATACTTTTTGCAGACGACCAACGCTGATTGCTGGATAACATTGACTCATTTTATAAAGCTCAAAGTGAAAAAACGTTTTATCAAAAAAAAAAAAAACGGTGGAAAACAGTGACTTTTATCAATAACTTGTTAAGACTGTGGGCCGTTCTTTCGTAAACATTACTATTTTTTGATAAAACGTTTTTCCACTTTGACGGCTATAAGTGAGGACAGAGTACCAAACAAGTTGATTTTACGCCTATAAACTATTGGCTTGGTTAAAGTCGTATCTTATTGGCAGAACCCAAAAGGTGTCTTTTCGTTCCTCGATATCTAAAACTGTTCGAGTTACGTCAGGTGTCCCCCAAGGCAGTCATTTGGGCCCACTGTTATTTACCTTGTTTATAAACGATTTGCCTTTGGCCTTGACTCATTCATGCGTGCTCATGTTTGCGGATGACGTCAAAATTTGTTATTCATATAATGATCCTTCTTTCCAACAGTACTTGCAATCAGATCTCGATGCGTTCTGTGTTTGGTGTCACGTTAATAAATTACACCTTAATGCCTCTAAATGCTCTTTTATGACTTTCAGTCGTTTGTCGCCGTTCCTAGCTCATTACTCTATTAAGTCTGTTCTGTTAGATTGTGTACCATCATTTAAAGACTTAGGCGTTATGTTTGACCCAAAACTTTCTTTTAATATTCATATATCTCCAATTGTTAATAGAGCATACAGTCTTCTTGGCTTCATTAAACGTTGGTCCAAAGAATTTGATGATCCATATGTGACAAAGGTTTTATACACTTCGTTAGTTCGCCCTACTCTAGAATATTGCTCACCAGTGTGGAACCCTCAATATGATGTTCACCAGCGTAGTATTGAATCGGTACAGAAGCAATTCCTTAAGTTCGCGTTACGCGGTCTTAATTGGGACCCGAATCTTCGCCTACCTTCTTATTCTGACAGACTTCTTCTTATTAATCTTCCTTCACTTTACAACCGTAGCCTCGTATTTGGGATTCTCTTTCTACATAAAGTAGTCAACGGCGAAGTCAGTTCTACCAATTTACTAGATACGCTATATTTTTGTGTTCCCTCACGTCGGACCAGAAACTTTTTTCCTCTTCACCTTAGTAGATGTTTGACTAACTACTCTCTTCACGAACCTCTTCGTGTTCTTTGCCAATCTTTTAACAACCTTTCTCACCTTATTTCTCCTCATCTATCTGTCACTTCTCTTCGCGCTATACTTTTTAATCATCTACAGCGTAACCACTGAAAGTATTCTGGACTGGATATTGGATTGGCTGCAACTCATCCCTGACCACATTGGCTGTGAATCGGGTCATAGCTGGCACCTTGTTGCAAATAAAACACCTCCACCGGGTCGGGGATGTTGTGCATAAAGCTAAGCTACCTTCATGAATTAATTACTATCTGTATTTTAGCTTAAGCTTTTTCGTCGACTGCTGACTTAGTTAACGTAAATAAATAAATAAATAAATAAAAATAAATAAATAAATAAACGACTGTGCCAAATTTGGTTAAGATCGGGTGACTATATCATATTGCTCTCAATGGAAAGATCAGTCTAATACAGTGATTTTTGTCAATAACTTCCATACCGTGACTTTATGTTCGTTATTTCCTATGCTAACAAGGGAAACTTCAGGTATGCAAATCACCGATTTGGATGAATTTTGGATATGTTCTAGAATACCCCGTCACTCACATATAGAATAGTGAGCCTAAATATTTCACACAGCTTCGAATGACGGGGTATTCTACAACGTATCAAACATTCATCCAAATCTGTGATTCGCATACCTGAAGTTCCTCTTGTAAGTAAAACAAATATAAATTTATAGCATCATGTTCGTGTTCGTAGAAAATTTGGTGACTCTCATAGTCTCGGAGGTTTTCATACGAACAGGCGGACTGGCGAAAGGACATGGCTAGATCGATGTTGGTGCTGATCAAGAATATACTTATACATGAATACTATATATACTTTTTTTGTCGCAAACTCTGCTTTCTGCCTATTCGATACATTTTAGCGACTTTAATACGTACATCGTACATAAAAATGCTGTTAATGTGATACGAATCTAGTAGAGCTTATTAAAGTATTAGGCAACAGAGATTCCCGGCAGTGTTTACAATGCTTGCATTTCACTAATGCCTTAAACGATAGGATGGCTATGTTTCTATCGATCGTTACAAAACGGAAAAGCAAGGAGACTTTCATCAACGCTTACAGAAATGACAGTGGAGCTGGGTCATTTTCACTACAATATTGACTGGGTACTTTGCCATTTCCGTTTCGCTTCGACAGATAAACTGGAGCATCGACATTGCTCAGCTGAAGACTACGCTCGTAGGTGGTCAGTTTGTATTCCGCTTCAATCACTGTAGAATTGGGACGCAGGCGTTGGACTTGGGTATGTTTTGGCGGCAGGGCATAACAATCGGATACATCCAAGTCAAGATATTCGGCCAAACCGTGTAGGAAGCGCTGATAGCTTTCGAATAGTGGATAGTCATAGCCCTTGATTTGGACATTTAGGCTCTCATATTGCGGAAATTTAGGTTCTTAGACTGTTTCAAACGGAAACCATTTTTAGAATGGACAAAAATGGATGTAAAGTTTAGTTTACCTCCAAGTAATCCGGCTCATAGACACTGCTGCTTTGTTTACGTGCATTTGGATTTGTGACTTGCAGTGAATGTCGCACCTTGGGCAATAACTGTAAAATTAAAAATTGAGTTTTGTTTAATTCACTAGTTAAATGATTATCGGTTCTCGAAATATAATGTTATTTTCCAATCGGGTTATGTCACAACAGCAAAACGTCGATATATTATCGATAAAATGTAAAATTAAACAAATTTCGATGAATTTAATTTCTTAAACTGAAATAGTTACTACCAATAAAGTTTATTATTATAATTTGACATAATTTCAATATTAATTTTATGTTTTGTTGACGTTAATATCATAGTTGAAACATACAGTAATGCACTGCAGGCTGCATTTTCTTTTCTTTTTATTATTTCTTTTCTAATTCAAAAAAAAAAAACAAAAACTTTTTATTTAAATATTGACTTTACTTTTGTAAATTTAAAAGTAATAAAATAAAGAATATTAAATACAGTTAATTTATCTGTCAGCAGTTAACTTTCCATATTTAATATGGTAAATATTCCTTAGATGAGGAATTGGCGGCTTTGGATTTGGACCAGTCTAGTTCCTCCTCTTTGGGCAATGTTTTGGGTATGTGCTTTTAGGGATCAAAGTTACGCTTTGATGCACCCCCTTCGCAGTCCAACAATCCGACATAATGATAGTGTTTGGCTTTATGTAACGGTCCTTATTACCTCAAGCAGAGCTGGGCTTCATTTCCGTTTCCCGAATTCACCCCCCAGTAACAAGTATACCTCCCGAATAACGACATCTCATGCTCATTCACATTGAACTTCTGCTCCATGTTAGCAGATCTTACCCAGACTTTAGATTGTTCAAAAATCGTGTCTTTCCTGACAAAAATGTACACCCATTTAACATTTGCCGACGATTCTGTACGAATCGGTATTGACGTTGACATCGGAAATTAAATTCCTTGGTCAATGTCGCTGGTTTACCACAGGAGGTACAATTTACTGTCCTTCAAAGTGCTCCATGAGCAAACAAAAATTCAAGCAACTCATCATCCGTCATTTTGATGATTTTTTTTTTATTTTTCTATTTTTGGTTTTGTTTTCATTTTTAATTTTTTTTTTGAAATTAACTCTTTTTTGTTCTTAATATTTTAATCAGTATTTTAAGTCTTATTTTTAAGTAATATTTTTAATTTGAAATTAACTCTTTTTTGTTCTTAATATTTCAAACAGTATTTTAAGTCTTATTTTTAAGTAATATTTTTCATCTTTTTTTTGCAGTACTGGGTTGGGGGAAAAAAAAAAATTGAAATTAACAATACGGTTTAAATTGCCCGCCAAAAAAAAAACACTGTTCAAATTACGCGCCAAAAAACAAGACAGTCTGCAACGCCAAAACCTAAAATAACTGCGTTAACCAACCTTTTTTTCTGTAGCTGTAGTAAATATTTACCAGATTGGATTATAATAATATAGCAATAATAATATAGCTTCCATAGGAACGATCGGTAGAAAACTGTGACTTTTGTCAATAACTTTGTTACTTTGGACGCGATTGCTTTAAAAATGTTACCAAGTTAGACCCAGCTCTCTGGTTTAATTTATACCGATTCGATACGCCTTTTTGTAACTTAAAACATGAAAACAGTTCTAGTGTCAAACTATCAATATAAAAATTAAATTAAATTAAATTTTTTTTCAGATTAAAACATTGAAGTTGGCTATCTTATACATAAATTATCTTGTAGATGTAATTGATGGAGATCGTGACCCAAATGGAGGATTTCGTGCGGAACTTAAAGAGCTAAATCGCAAAACTTGTTACGACAAAGGAACCTGCACTAAAAATAAAATTAAGGTGAGTGTAATATGTGAAAAATGCGATCCATTCAAATAGAACACCTTAAGCACTAAAGTTATCATATGACGTGGAACCAACATTAAACATTCAAAATGATAATAAGTACATAATAATCTGTACTTCAACTTAATAGTTTGAATACTTATTCTTGTCTTTTATAACGGCCCTTTCAGCTTTACACAACACTTATGTAGTTGCTGTGTATTTATTTCAGATTTTGTCTATGTTAATCGTTTTTGCAATTTTTGACGTCGTCTTCTGCTGGTTTCCAGGGATAAAAAGTAAAACACAAACTTCATCATAATTATTGAATTAAAAATATGAACTGCTCGTATTTATAAAATTTCGGAGCATATGGGAAATCTTATGTTCTAGGAAAGACAAATGTATTTAGAAAATTTAATTTTAGTGAGACTAACATTTTTGGAGGTTGAAAACTATTATTATTTTACGCTCGGCGTCGGCCATTTCAAATTTATTATTCAACAAATGCATTTTCACTTGCTTTTTACAATCTTATCTAAGTATCTCGATCAATTAAGCATAGGAGCACCGTAGCTCCCCCACCAGCCAACGGCCAACTCCGGATTATGGAAAAACGTTTTTTTTAAATTGCGGGGGCGGAAAGGGGCGCGACAGAAATTCGAAGTAAACTTGATTACTATAGTCTCAGAGATCTACGCGTTTATACGGACGGACGGACAGACAGACGGACATGGCTAGATCAACTTGGCTGTTGATACTGATCAAGAATATATATACTTTATGAAGAAAAGCTTCCTTCTGGCTGCTACATACATTTTGGCGACTTTAGTATACCTTTTGACCCTATGGGTGTATGGTATAATTATAAATGTTTTTCCAAAACGTGTGTGCAGTTGTTTTATATTTTCTTCTTGTTTCGTGACGACTAGTCGTCAAGCCGTATACGTTGTTTAATCCAAAATATTCTAAAAAGATCCGCCAAGTCCGACGGTTTGGACTCTACGTTTTGTATTTAGTTGTCTTACACATAATATTATTATTATTATAATTAGTAAAAAAACCTAACGTAAAAGAAGCATTACCAGATACATGACAAAAGCATTATCTCTAATAAGTCACTTTTCAACTCTGTTGTGCATAGTTTACTACTACTCTACTCCACTGAGCATCTAAAAGGTTTTATTTCATTTATATAATACCAATATATGACAGGTCACTTTGCTGTTGTCCTAATAGTACGTTGATTTATTTATTTATTTTACGTAAACTAACACAGCAGTCAACGAAAAAGCTTAAGCTAAGAGACAGATAATCATTAATTGAAGAATGTAGCTTAGCTTTATGCATAACTAAACATCCCCGACCCGGTGGAGGTGTTTTATTTGCACAAGGTGCCAGCTATGACCCGATTCACAGCCAATATGGTCAGGTATGAGTTGCAGCCAATCCGAGCCCAGAATATTTTCAGTGGTTTCGCTGTAGATGATTAAAAAGCATAGCTCGCAAATAACAATTGAGTATTTTGCGACGTCTTCAAATAAGTCTCTTTACTGAGTATATGAAAAGAATACTCGCGAGCAGAGTATTGATAATCTCTTCGTTTATCACACACTCGCTCGGACAAGAATCGTTTTTTTTTTTTTTTTTCTTTTTTCGTCTCACTTAGACGGAGAGTATTTGCATGAGTGAAATGAAGCAAAACGTCTTTAAGCGATTGATGCTTATTAAATTGCTTATTATTACCAAAAAAACATCGATATTATCCGTAAGTTCAATAAAATCAATAATATCGATTTGACTAATTACTTACATTAAAAAAAATCAACAAAAAAAAACCCAAAATAAAAATAAAGTAAATATTATTTATTTAAAAAAATCGTTAAAAAGTGTTTGCAAGACTTTTTGAATTGACTTATTCAGTCATTCACTCACTCACTGAGTCTCAACACGCGAGCGACAATTATATTACTTCCGAAAAGAGAATCGTTAAAAGAGTTCAACACGAAGAACTCAACAACAACGCTCAAGCGATAACCGAAGTAAAATAGAAAAAACTCTCTTGCTCAGTGTGGTAGTAAATTAGTAGAAATGACTTCGCCGTTGACTAGTTTATAGAGAAAGAGAATGCCAAATACGAGCCTAAGGTTGTAAAGTGAAGGAAGTTTAATAAAAAGAAGTCTGTCAGAATAAGAAGGTAGGCGAAGACTTGGGTCCCAATTATGACCGCGTAACGCGAACTTAAGGAATTGCTTCTGTATTGATTCAATACTACGCTAGTGAACATCGAATTGAGGGTTCCACACTGGCGAGCAATATTCTAGAGTAGCGCGAACTAGCGAAGTGTATAAAACCTTTGTTACATAGGGATCATCAAATTCTTCGGCCCAACGTTTAATGAAGCCAAGAAGACTGCATGCTCTATTGACAATTGAAGATATATGAACATTAAATTAAAGTTTTGGGTCAAACATAACGCCTAAGTCTTTGAATGATGATCCACAATCCAACAGAACAGACTTAATAGAGTAATGAGCTAAGAACGGTGACAAACGACTGAAAGTCATAAAAGAGCACTTAGAGGCATTAAGGTGTAATTTATTAACGTGACACCAATCACAGAACGCATCGAGATCTGATTGCAAGTACTGTTGGAAAGAAGGATCACTATATGAATAACAAATCTTACCGTTACCCGCAAACATGAGCACGCGTGAATGAGTCAAGGCCAAGGGCAAATCATTTATAAACAAGGTAAATAACAGTGAGCCCAGATGACTGCCTTGGGGGACACCTGACGTAACTCGAACAGTTTTAGATATCGAGGAACGAAAAGACACCTTTTGGGTTCTGCCAATAAGATACGACTTTAACCAAGCCAATAGTTTCGGGGAAAAATCCATGATGTTAAGTTTCGTGATAAGCATAAAATGATCAACCGTATCGAAAGCCTTTCTAAAGTCAGTATAAATAACATCCGTTTGACACTTTTAACGGAAGCCATGGTGTACAAGGGTAGTCAATTCTAAAAGGTTGGTAAGCGACGAACGACCTTCCATGAAGCCATGCTGACAAGGAGAAATAGCGGATCTGGATAGGTGTTGAAGGAAAGACGTAATAATTTTCTTAAACAGCTTAGGTATTGCCGAAAGTTTGGCAATGCCACGGTAGTTAGAAATATCCGATTTGCTACACTTTTTAAAAAGCGGAATAATAAAAGACTCCTTCCAAATATCAGGAAAGCTATATGTCTCACTCGATATAAAGAATAACCGAGATAAAGGCTTAGATAGGGAAATCGAACACATTTTAAAGATGCAACTAGGTATATTATCAGGACCGGGTACGAAGGAAGACGTCATAGATGACAAGATAGAAATAATACAGTCTTCAGTAATACTAAAAAAAACACAATTTAAATGTAGGATTGAGAAGGGATAGGGTGTGGGATCCGGAACAGTAGTAGAATAAGTCGACTGAAAGAAATTAAGAAAACAGATCTGATATATCTGAATCATTATTAGCAGTCTGGTTATTAAATCTGAAGGAGGAAGGTAGTAAATTAGAGCGTCTTTTGGAATTAACAAAGTTGTAAATTCTTTTGAGGATCTTATAAAATTCAACCTTACAGCGAACGATATAATTATTGTAGCAGTGAGGATTTAAAAGACGAAATTGAGATTTGGCTACACAATAATTTGCATAGTCAAGTCGCGAACGAGTTTTTTTAAATCTTTTAAAATATCTCGATTTAATGTTACGGAGATTAGAGTGCCAGCATGTGAACCAGACTGGCGCACTGGAGACGGTAGAGACATTCTGTTTGGGCTTCAACTGAAGCCAGACTCTCTTTGCTGAAAAGAAAAAACGAACGAAGAGAGAGAGAAAGAGAGAGACTAAGAACAGCGCAAGTTACTTTGAAGTGACAAACTTGGAGATCCGTTACTTCAATACTTTTCTTTTTTATTTCTTCTATGGAAATTTCCAGAACTTTGATTTTGTAAAAGACAGCGTGGTTTGCTGTACTTGAATTTTATTCTTGAAATTAATCTCGAACGATGTGGTTGCACCTTCCTTGCCCGCATACAAATATACTATAGTTTTAGGTTAAGAAAATAAAGCAACTGGATTGAAGTCAACCACTGGCCATCTCATTCCTTCCAAATCGCCAGTGCCTCAAAGCCGCCTCGGTAGAAATCATCCGAAGGCCGCATCATATTAAGCGACCAGTTTGGGGCTCCGCAAGGGCGCACCCGTTAGCCAACATACATTCACATAAGGAACGCATTTATCAATTAGAGAATTAAGAGCAGAGTAGAAAAAATTCACTGCACAATCTATATCACAGCACTTAAATAGAAATGACCAATCAAAAAAGGAGATAAGGTTGTTAAGAAGATTGAAATTTGTTGTACGAAAACATCTACGATGAGATACTGAGATGTTATTAAATGAATTAGTAACGTTATTGTAAGAAATAATTACTTGAATGCGTGATAAGGATCTTCATGCTTCACAAGGGGCTGTGTTTGTGATACAGCACTGACAGTGGGATCCGAGACAAAAACAAGGATTCTTTTAGAAGAGTTAAGTAAAGTATTCAACTGATATAGTCGACAATCAAGTAGGCTATCAAGAAAAACATTTTGGGATGAAGGAATTAAGAAAGATAGATTATCATCAATCAGCCAAGAAATATTAGGCAAGTTAAAATCACCTAAAACTATAAGGAACTCACTAAAGATTTAAGACAACTAAAAATAGTAGTTTGATATCAGAAGCTGGAGGAATATAAACATGTAAGAAATAAGCTAAAGTTGGAATTTGTAAATCAAATAAAATCAACACCTAAGGGGAGATCAATCGGCACAACACTTGAGTTGACAGCTATGAGTACTCCACCGCCACGACGACCAACACGATCAAACCTATAAGAAATAAAGTTATTAGAAAGACTTGCGTTATCCAAAACAGAAGAGTTGAGGCAAGTTTAAAAAAAAACTAATATGTCAGCCGAAAAGGTTTGGCTATCACAGAACAGTTCGAGAGCTTGGTAAGAAGTCCTCTTACATTTTGATATTGAATGCAAAGACTAGACGTTATTAGTTTTTTGAAGCAGAAGATAAATTAGGAAGGTGGACAGGCATCGGACGGGAGCGCTTATTGGGCGCAAACTCATATAAAAACTTGTCCCTTTGGCCAAAAGTTAGAGTCAACCATAGCTGAGAAATACTCACTGTAATTTTAAAAGAGGACATTTTGCGAGGCCTAGAAAACTTAAATTTTTGCATTAAAACCTTAGCAGGGCATATATTACCAATGTAAGCTGCCACAGACGACTCAGAAGAATCTGGAGCAAGCCTAGAGATAAATAATTGTTTGTGATGAGGCACTACAGTTAGTGGAGGCGGCGGGGCATTGAGATCCGCAAGTGATCATCATCCTGTAATTGATCAGAGTTCCTGTGAGGGATAAATTAAGGTACACCAGGGCTTGTAATGGGTACTTCAATCTGAAAAGAAGAGCATAAAGAGGGATAAGAAGGTGGTGTAGGCGAAAGTAAAATGGGAGAAGATGTAAGAGTAGAGAGTGCGGGCGACTGCTTATGAGGCAACCCAAGAGTACATTTCTTGGGCAACTTCTTAGAAGGTGGACCAAACTTGAATTGTGACAATAAATGTACGCTTGAGTCACACTCGTTAGTCAGCTGTTTGGCCAGTTTGTTAAAAGAATGAAACTTTAAAAACGATAAAAAATCAATAATTACAAATAAAACATAGAGACAACTAGAGTGCACAGCACAAGAGAGAGTGCAAGAACAGTTATAAGCCGAGCGTTGAGAGGCGGCCTTAAAAAGTGATTACGCGGGAGAAGCTGAGCACAAAAACAAAGCAAACAACAAAGACACTAGAACTGATAGTATGATTGGGTCGATGAGGGGAGCAACTGCAGAAGCAATGACGAGAGAGAAAAATATAAAAATTAAATGCACCAAACACTAATCACGAAAAAGAAAAAACTGTTTAATTTGTTTATGGAAATAAAACACAAGGGTGTCAAGCAAACAATACAAGCGAAAGCGAAAACAAACTAAGCACAATTAAAAATTGAGAGAAAAACAATAAATATTAATAAAAACTCGGGAGCTATGCAAAAACACGACCGTCACGTCAGAGAGCAGAAGCTTTTTTTTGGAATAAAAATTCCAAAGTAACGGCGTGCCTTCCGTTGGTGTTATCTGGTTAGATTACGACCTATTGAAATTTAAATCAAACCTTGCAGTTTACTTTGGAATTTTTAATTTAAAAAAACCCTTTTTCTATGTGGTACAATATACCGTATATGAAATAACAGGTCGTGATATTAGTATGGTAAGGCGATGCTTTTACACTAATTTTTCATAGCGCCTAAGGGTATGCACAAAAAGGTGGTCTTCGGTTTTGTAGGCTTTACCAACTTTTTTCGCTTCATTTGGTTGTTACAATTCCCAACCAATTCTAGCGTTGAAGACATGGTATGGCTATTGCAATTCCGGAGTTCTTTAGCAAAGTCTGCTGATGATAGAACTTGGTAGTTCTTGAAATAGCTGTACAGACAACCTGCTCACCTTTTTGTGTTGCCTTTGAAATAATCTTCTTTTGGAAGATTGACCTCGAGCCGGCTAAACTGCAAGGTTTGATTTAAATTTCAATAGGTCGTAATCTAACTATTTAACAATTATGTGACAATTAAGTATGTTTTACGTACATTATTTAACACGTCAGCACCGTTCGACGTGGATTTAAGAATTAATTTTTGTCAAGTAATGTCTGTATATGTGGGCGCAATTGTTGGTATCAGTCTTAAAGTTAAGTCGTGTGGCACTCGGAGTAATGATGATATGTAGCATCTCCATGGTAAACCTTTTGTTGTAGTGCCGCTCTTTATCTCATACTATTGTCTCTTCGAAATTCGGTGCATGGCCACTAGTGTGTCATTAGTGCTGTTTTTGGTGTTTATGAATAATTTATAATTATATAGTCAGATTTGTGTTGTGAGATTTGGTCCAATTTCCATTTGGTCGTCCCTATGTATATCTTATTACATGTTATGTTTCCTTGTTCATTGCATGGAATTTTGTATATTACATTACTTCTATTTGTTGTCTCTATCTTGGATTTCGTTTTATTGAATGTATGTTTGAGGGTATTGTCAGGTTTGTGTGCTATTTTTATTTGATCTTTGTCATAACATTCCGAATTTGATAGTCCTTCTAATAATTTAGGTACATAAGTGACAGATAAGTAAGTCTTTTCTTTTTTGGTTTTGTCAATAGGGCATTTATGTTTTTTGAATAATGTTTTGATTACGTTGATTCGGAAAATCGTTGTCATTTAAAATATTTATTATTTCTTTCTTCGTTTCTTCATGGTATATTTTATCCGAAATGTTTAGCATCCGTTGGTTGCAACTCCTGTATTTATTATCATCGTCTTAGGGTGTGTTGAGTTAAAATTGATAATTCGTTCTGATGCTGTTGGCTTTATATACCATTTTAATTTTAATTCGTTTCCTCGTGTGATGATCAGATAGTCCAAACACGTAAGTTTTCCATTGTCTTCCAGCTCCATACTAAATTTTATATTTGTGTATCTTGGTGTATTATTGACAAAATGTCAAAAAAATGTCAATAATCTTGGTGGTCTGGTTAGTTTATCCATGGTGGTGTACAAAAGATTTTCTAGAACGATGTCCGAATGACAGGTGAAGCCGGGGATCCCATCGGCATTCCTGTTAATTGTATGAATGTTTAGTCCTTATATGTAAAATATCTGTTTTCTTAGATGCAGAGTTTTACTATTTCCATAAATAAAGCTTTTGGTATCCTTGTGTATTCCTGATTGTGTCCAATGCTAAATCCGTTGGTATGCTTGGAAATAATGGAACCACGTCAAACGAAATTAATTTCTCATCGTCACAAATGTATGTGTTGTTTATGCATTTTTTATGTTATAGTTAGAGTCCAATGTTATATTCCTTAAAATTTGTGTTATGTATTTGCAAGGTCCATAAGAAGGTGAGCCAATTGACGAGCAAATTGGTCGCAATGGTGTCCCTTCTTTGTGTATTTTTGGTAGTCCATATTTTCTTGGTGAGATCTCAGTTGTTGTCGTCATTCTGTTCTTTTCAATCTTTGAAATAAAACCTATCTTAAGTAGTTTGTCTACCAGATTATTGTTCTTAGTCTGTAATCGTGTTGCTGGGTCTTTCCTGAGGATTTTATAGGTGTTTAGATTCGATAGAATGTCCATCATTCTATGGACACAATCAGTATTTTTCATTGCTACCGCATTTCCTTTGTCAGATGTTAATATCAAAAAAAATTTGTGTCCTTTGAGTTATATCAAATATTGCACGATCTGTTGCATTTATGTATTTCATCGCACTATGCTCTTTAACCATTCTTTAAGCAATTGACTTGTTCAATTGTCCCGTGTTTTTCGCGGAAGCCGAACTGGTGTGAAAGGATTGTGTTTTCCGATGCCAAAAATGATCTGCAGGACCTTTTCAAAAAGCTTGGAAAGACTTGGCAGGAAACTAATTGGTCTAAGGGATAATCGCTGTGTTTTGTCCTTTCCTACTTTAGGTATCATGATGATAGTGGACTTTTAAACGCTCTTGAGAAGTAGCCAATTCTTATTACAGCATTGAACAGTTTGGAGATGTATTGTATGGCGATGATAGAGAGTTCTATGATCATTTTCGGTGTAATTAGGTCATGACCAGGGGCTTTTTTCGGCTCTCAATTTTTTAATAACTGCAGAGATTTCATCCGATTGGAGTTCCGAGTACTCAATATCCGTTTATGTGCTCGAAGGGGGAAGTACAAACGAGTTTGATGTTGGATTTGGCTGGAAAACCATTTTAAGATGTGTGGCCAATACGGATGCCCTCTGCGTCACTGCGGGTCCATCCATCGGCTGGGCTCCTTCTCGGTGAAACTGTCTCTGTAGGAGCGCTCAAAGTTGGGTGGACTTTCCACAGAGGATGTTTAGTGCTGGTTCGTTAAAAATTATGTATATATGTATTGCGATTGGCATGCCTTACGCGAAGTTATGCTGTTATGTGCCTCTTCTAGAAACGTCGCACAGTTGGGCCTCTGCTCGGATAGCGTTGCAAAAATCAGTTTTTTCATGATCGGGCAAAAATGATATATGCAATCGATAGCAAATACTTCAGAGATTATGAATCCAAAAAATTTTTTAAAACGGTTGAGATTCATGGGTGCTACAGGCGCCCAAAGTTGAGACATTTTTAGTGAATAGTTTGATAATTTTAAAAAAAAAAATCGCAACTTTAAAACTGAATATTGGGCGATTTCAACAATCGATCTTCGATTTTTTGGTTTTATCTGAAAAGTATTAATAGCATGTTTCATAAATTTTAATAATTACTTAAATCGTAATTGAACTAGAAGCGTTTAAAAATACACTAAATATTGGGGTTTTTAACTTTGGTGGTCACTACCGGTCTACATACACTAGGTAGGTGAAATATTTAACTATCAGATGTATATAGTCCCAATATGCTGAGACCTGCGACACCGATGCGTAAGCCATAAAACTAAGGCAACCTCGCCTAAAAAAACCGCTGCAGGTATAAGGAAGGAGAAGATCGCATGATTATTGGCCTATAGCTTCTTCAAATTTAAATGATAGTATTGCGTAATGCTGTTTTGCAAATAATACCTGGTTATATATATGCCTTTCTACAATGTTAGATTGATAATTACCTGCTTTGGAAAAACTGGCAAGTCAGGTAAATGTTATTTAAAAGATAAAGAATTTGTCCTACTTGTAGTAAATATTGGTTTGATGTAAATATTACGTTTTTTTCCTAATTAATACAAAAAGTAAAACCGGTAATACCGATTTTTCGTTCTACCCAGTGAATTTAAAAAATATAACATAAAAGGCTAATTATTGGTTTGATGTAAATATTAAGTTTTTTTCCTAATTAATACAAAAAGTAATACAGGTAATACCGATTTTTCGTTCTACTAATTCTAATTTAAAAAATATAACATAAAAGGCTAATTATTCCTTTCGGTTGCGACAGTTTATTTTTAACTTCATAAGTGGTAACACTTTAAATCAGGACTGAATAGTATTTGTCAATATAATTCAAGACAGTTTTATTTATTTGTGCAAAAATGTTGTTAAAGAATGAAAGGATTTTGAAAGTTTTCCACGAGTGTGAAAATTTAAATGATTTTGAAATGGGACTGCTAAAGGAGATGAGCGTTTCATTCGCTAGTACGGAGCTTAAGGTAAAAATCAAATATACACAATATAACTTAAGGCGAAAATGGATCGCAACCGGCAGATCTGGCAAATTTCGTGAAAAAAATTAAGTTTAGCTTGAGAAGTATCGTGATGATATTCAGAGCAGGAAGGAGATTATACAACCTGAATTCTCTCGGAAGCTGGGACTCAAAGTTGACTGCCCAAAGTACTGATACGGAAACACGAATGATGGAAAAAGAGATTTTTTTATAACAGGTGTTAGTCAAGAGCTCGTTAAAAGGTTGGCTGTTATCTTAAATGTTATCAATTGCAAGGAAATGGTAAATGGTGAAAAATTTGCCGAATATACGTCAAAAGACTGCTCAACTTTTGACTGAATTGTATCAGCAAAAAAAATCTTACCCCAACGGTACATAAGATTTTGGCTCACGGAAAGGATTTAATAGAATATCAGTGTTTACCAGCTATCCGAAGGAGCACAGGAATGTAAAAACAAGGACTACAATAGGTTCAGATATACTAATACATTAAAAACTTCTCGTGTTAGACAAAATGAAGACCTTTTCAACATGCTAGCAGCCTCTTCGGACCCACTTATTGCATCACTGAGACACGTGCGATCACGAAAGGATTTGGAAAATAGCAACTATAGTCCCGAAATGTTGAGTTTATTAGATTTAGATGTAAATATTGAAAATTATTTTGAAAAAAATCAGCTATCAATAGCCAATTTTCAAAATTAACAAAAAGAAAAATTAAAAATATTTTGTTTATTCTTTTTGTAATTGTGTTAAAAAATCAAATTAAAACATTAAAAAGTGCTACATTAAAACAATGAAAAATTCCGTTAGTGATTGAAAAAACGGGGTTTCGCTCCATTTTTAAAGGAAAAAAATGCTTGGAAATATTTTCTGACTTTGACCTTGAATATTACAGCACCACGAACACGCAGCACTTTTGACAAACATTCATTTTGAAGCTTTAGGTATTCTTTATCATATGCTTAAAAAATTTTAATCGCTTTATTGGTTTAGAAGCTAAGATTTTTGCAATGTAAAACGCCAAAAAGCCCCACTGTGGGTCGTTTTTATGTTACTAGTTGTTCCTGTGGGCGGGTTTAATTGCAGGTATGTAGATATTCTTGCTCCAGCTCCCAACGTTGACTCAAGTGGGCACTCATGTACATTTTATATTTAAGCCAATTCGTTTTGTTGTTTGTAAGCCTATATGGGCGATCAAGTACTTGAGGTCTTGTTGATAGTGTGAATAGCACTAGAGAGTGGTAAGAAGTTAAATCTAGCAGTGTCTCCGTATTGATTCGATTACGCGGAATCCTCTTAGTTACTGCAAAATCAATCAAGTCAGGCACTTTCTGTGGATCTGTGGGTAAGTAGGTAAGTAGGCCTACCCGGTGAGACGCAATCTATTGTATTGAGTGGGTTGACTATTGTGTTGAACAAACGCTTGCCTTTGGGATTTACCAGGCGAGATCAGTGCGTATGTTTGGCGTTATAGTCCCCTGGAGCTGAAGGTTGTAGATGGGATGCACTGCATTTGGCTTTGGCCGCTTAGCATCTGGTTGGAACTCGATTTTAAAGGGGACTTTGGGGACTTTGTTTCTATTGATGATATTAACAACGGACTTAATTGCAAATCCTTTCTCGGCCAACGCGTCTGCTATTTGTGTTGTGTTGGAACCGATGACTCAATGCCCTTTAACACAACCTGAAGCCCTTTACTGCTTTTTAGTTGGACCAAATTTTTTCAGGTAATTCTCGGTACTTTGTACCATACACTCGGCTTGGCCATTTGTAGCAGGATGAAATGGAGCCGGACGAATATGTCGAATTACGTTGTTGCTCATAAAGATACTATACTCTTCAAACGTGAATGCAGTGCCATTATATGATACTATTTCGTCCGGTAGTGCGTTGCAAAAAGTTATCTCAAGTATTAATTGCCAGATGGCATAGGTTTCACAACAGAGACTTCTAGCCAATTCGAAAATGAATCCACTACTAGGAAGAAGGTATTCCCATTAAATGGACCATCAAAGTCTATATGAAGCCGTGACTTTTACAATACACGCGTGTGAAGCATGCAACGCTTGATGTAAAGCCTGCCTAGATGGTTCGAGAATCACGGCCCCGTTGCTCCATACAAGAATTGGTTTGTTTGCTGAAAGCTCGTGTCACCGAGAAAAATATGAGTAGAGCTGATCTGAACGATCAACTATTCCATAGGGCCATCCCCTTAACACCCAGTGAAGAACCTTTGATAATTGCGCGTCTTTCTTAGTCTGCAACGCTAGAGCTTTAGCACTGACAAGTGGTGTTCCAGCCCTTGCAATCATTAACACTTTTTTTGTAGTGCTGTCTTCGCCTTGTTGTGGTAACGGGCATCGGCTTAAAAAGACCGCGTATCCCATTTTTTAATCATGAAAATTCAACAATTTTGCTCTTCGAACATGTGTGTAGAAATTATATTTGCAATTGCCTTGGCCGTTGTAAATATTCCAAGCAATGGGCGATCTGTGACGAGAGTAAACGAACGACCATATAACTAATTGTGAAATTTTTTAACGCCTGATATAAGCCCAACGGCTTCAGTAGTTTCTTTCAGTCTTGGAGAGAGTTCTCGAATAAAAGGCAATAGGCTTCTCTGATCCATCCTGAAGTTTGTGGCTCAGCACCACTCCAATTCCGTACGGCGATGCATCGCAGGTTAATAATACTGGCATTTTGCCATCAAAGTGCATTAGTACATTTCGTGAAGTTACAAGATTTTTAAGGTTCAAGAAGTCATTTTGGTGTTTGTGGTGCCACACCCTGCCTTTTGTGGCAGGAATGCGTGGTAAAAATTGATGAGTCCCAAGAATGCTTGTAATTGTTTCTTATCTTTTGGAGCCGGAGCGCTTTTCATAGCTTCGACCTTACTGGCTCAATGTCTTATACCCAATACATCGATTTTAAAACCTTAGAATTCCACTGACGGCACTCCAAATTGACACTTGTCTCTGCTTAAGCGTAGTCCGACCTTATGGAATCTAGAAAAATTCTCATGATGACGCACCACAAGATCTTCCTCTGATTTTCTCATAACAATTATGTCATCGAAGTAGGATAAAACACCAGAAACGTTCTGCAAAATCCGTTCGATGCAGCTCTGAAATATGTCCAGAGCTGAAGAATGTCCAAATTGTAGCATTGTTACTTTAAAATAGCCTTTGTGTGTACATACTTGTAATAACACAGACTGCTCATCTACCACTAGTTGTTGGTACGACTGAGCCAAGTCGATTTTTGCAAATATGGATCCTACTTCAATTGACGCCAATAATGAATTCATTGCAGGAATTTGATGGCCGTGTTGCTTAAGGACTATATTAATTGTAGACTTGTAGTCTCCACAAATGCGAATAGTAATATCATTTTTAATTACTGGCACTGTAGGAGTCGCCCTCTCTGAGTATTCAGTGGGTACTCAGATGCCTTGGGAACAAAGACGGTCTAATTCTTCTTCATATAATTCTTGAATTGCAAATGGAATGCGTCTCGCTGGTAATCGGACTGGTGTTGCATCAGTATTGATTTGTAAACAGCCTAATTCAGATGAAAACACATCCTTATATTTCGCCAGAATTGCCTCGATGCTAAGTTCAGCGTTATACCATTAACGCCATTAAATTATTCCCTATTTGCTGATGCCTAAAGGCATAAACCAGTTGCGTCCAAGTAAATTCGATCCGCCGCTTCATGTAACAATCAGTGGTAGATTCAGAATGTTTTTATCACTTTACTGGATAGACGTAACCATGATGCCAATAAATGGTATTCGGTTCTTTTGGTAATCAGTAAACTCCAGAGAACGATCTTGGATATTCGGTCTGTCCGTTAGCCAGATGTAGCGAAACGAAGCCCCGAATCCATTTGGCATTTTCGAATTGCCGAGTGCCATATCTTTTGATCTCTCTGCTGATTGATGGAACGTTCAGGTCTCTGTGAACGACCGAGTTGCGAACATATGCAGGCGCTCCAAGTATTCTTCGAAGCAGCTTGCTCTGGAAACGCTGTATTATGTTAACGTTTGAGTCCGAGGCCGTGCCCCAGAGCTGAATTCGCTGTTTTTATACCCTTGCAAAAAGGGTATATTCATTTTGGTCAGAAGTGTGCAACGCATAGAACGAAGCATCTCAGACCATATAAAGTATATATATTCTTGATCAGCACGACGAGACGAGTTTAAATAGCCATGTCCGTCCGTCCGTCCGCCCGTCCGTCCGTACGTCCGTCCGTCTGGATCAACGCGAACTCCTCCGAGACCGTAAGAGCTACAGAGCTGCACGTAGGCTTGTATATACTGCAGGCGTTGTATATCTCGGATTCAGCCGGATCGGACAACTATATCATATAGCTCCCATACAAACGTCAAAGTCACGAACAGTGACTTTTCTCAATAACTTCGTTATATTATCAGCAATTGCCATAAAAGTTGGTATTGGTCAGTTTTGTGTTCTTATTAATCATTGTGCCAAATTTGGTCAAAATCAGGTAACTAAATCATATAGCTCCCATACAAACGGTAAAGTCACAAACAGTGACTTTCTCAATAACTTCGTTACTTTTTAAGCTATTGTCGTGAAATTTTATGTAAGTAAGTTTATTGTAACTATAAACGACTGTGCCAAATTTGGTCAAGATCGGGTGACTATTGTTGTATGTTGTATGCCAAATGAGCATATGCCCACAGTATTGTAGAGTATACAATATAACAAGTGGTCATATGCTCAACATTAAAGTAAGAGTAACATACCAACACTTTGTTGCTATGTTTATGCAACCATTCATAATAATAATATGATCCGCCACTTATGCGGACTGGCCGCTGAGCGTGGGATCGCTAGCGTAAGCACTTTTGACTATGTACCCTCTGTACATATATGCTAATACGTACAAACATATATACTGCAACACACTCTCTCTCTCTGCCAGCGCCCTAAGCGGCAGAATGTATTCAATACATATAAGATGTATAGGCTAAAACTAAAATATGAATAAACTGTCCAGACAATTCTGGATGACGGCTCGAACAGAACAGTTGCGTTTTATTTTAACCAAAACGGATTTAACAAAAAACTTAATGCGCACATAACACTATATCATATACCTCCCATAGGAACGATCCGTCGAAAATAGTGACTTTCATCAAAAAGTTCGTTATATCCTATGCTAAGGTTGAAGGCAGTTCTTTCGCAAACATTACCCTTTTTAGATAAAACAGTAAGTTTAGATAAAAGAGTTACTAACAAACTTGCAAGGGTATACAAATTTTGACGCGGTCGAAGTTAGCCCCGGCCCTCTGGTTTATATTGTAATGCCCGATTGTTCCAACTGTTTAAATTATATAAATAAAGACACGTTAGTGTCGCTGGCTTGTGGTTTTAAGATTGTCTTTATTCTCAATAGTATTGTTTCGCTTAGCCTATGTTGACATAGGCAGGTATTTATTATTATGCTGTCGTCCGCGACAGCTTCAAAAAAAAAAAGAGGGAGACTGCCAATACATACATATAGGGATATATTACTACCTCTCCATCCACCCACATAACGCCACCCCCCTTTTTAGTCTACAAAACGGATGTTTACTGCAACCGAGACTAAACAAAACTTTATAAACAAATCTGTCCCCAAAAAATCTTCCAGCGTGAGAACGCAACATTATAAACAAATCTATCCCCAAAAAATCTTCCAAGCGTGAGAACGCTTAGTAGGCGAAATCAATAAGCCAATCAAATTGCAGATCAAGATATCATCCGATCAAAAGCTCCCACTACTAACATAAAAAGCTTTCTAACCGAACTTTCAACATAATTGTAAACGTCAAAAGCTTTCTAACCGAACTTTAAACTTAATTGTATGAATAATGATAAGTAAGTTCTGAATAGTTCCTTTAAATAAAGATCGTTTCTTTTGAGTTCGATAGATCCAATTTTTCTCTTTTTTCACTTATAAAGGAAATGGATTTATAATTATATATATGTAAATTTTGGGGCGCAAGTTACCAACCCAACACTCTTGCGACTAGTACTCTGGGTCCCCACTCATCAACACACAAACACAAATCCATGTTCTTGTAAATATATGCATCTATTCTTTATAAAAATAAACTAACACATATATAAACGTAAATGTAAAAATATGAAAGAATAAAAGAAATCAGTACTGTTTTTCTTTTTTTTATTGTCTGCACGTTGACCCGTACTATGCGAAGTATGTACAAGTGGCCTATACGACACCAGCTCAAAGCCTGTTTCGCTTGAGCCCAAGCAGAGAGCTGTCCACCTCCCGCCCAACCGACCGTGGGGCGCAGCCGAATATCGGACGGCACTATCGCGTGGAGAAATAAAAATAAAACGGACAAACAATTAAAATATAATTAAAGCTAATTACGAGCTAAATGGGATTGTTGAGGAACGGTTACTCAATTCGAAATTGCTTAATTTACATTTGAATGTAAACGATCTTTTGTATTTCATTATTCTGGTTTTTAATTTGCATGGTCACACCTATTTTTGGCTGATACAATATTAAGCGTTTGGTAATAAGGAAATAAGAATGTATGTTGAGTTTAGTTAATTGCTTATTGGCAAACAGAAAACATCACTTGAAGTAAAATAAATCTTATTTTAATTAAAACGAGCCAGCAAAGTTATTTTATGTATCACCATAAAATTGGGCCTTCGAGCCGGATTTGGATTCTGTTGGGGATAGGCAATTCTATTCAAATTTAAGATGGAGAAACTAAACGCAATAACCACCAAGTTAAAGTCCAGTCTCACGCTGCTGCTGACATTTTTAGAGAATCCGCCTGTAAACTGAACAGCGATTGTGGTGGATACTATGATAACTAGACTCGACACCGTGTGGAAGCACTTTGATCAATCCCCTGATGATATGTATGATTTTCAAGAATCGCAAGGGTACGTCGACCCCATGTGTGACTACGAAGACTATGACATAAGGTACTCAACCGCACAACTGCATTTAAAGAAAATGGGAAGATTGGTTAAACCAATAAAAGCAACTAAGGTAGTGGACTTTAGTGAGGGAGTAAACGAAGTAGTATCGCAGATACTACACGAGCAGACACTTTAACGGGAGTTTTTTAAAAGCATAATAGTAAGTGAAGCTGTCTGTTCGGAGTTAGGACGACAGGTCCAGCTGTCCAAATTACACATCAAGCCCTTTGGTGGCGACTATGTGGAGTGGCCAGCCTTTAAGGATTTATTCAAGAGTACCATTCACAACAGGGTGAATCTGGATAAAGCTCAGAAGTTTCAGTATCTCCAGTCTTTTCTCTGTGATGAGGCTGCAAGTTTAATTAATCATTTGCCGTTAACAGGAGCGGCGTACGAGACGGCTTGGGCAAGCCTAATGAAACGTTATGATCCACCGCGTCATGTCGTTAACTCGCTTTTGGATACTTTTAGACTTCTGCCATCAACGACGGTGACAGATGTATCCGATCTACGAAAGATTTCCGATGGGGCAAGTGAAATTGATACAGAGTCGCAATGCAAATGGGGGAACATCTCCAACCATTAAGGATTTTCTCAAATTTCTCGGAGAACAATGTGAAGAGTTCGAATTAAGCCGGTGCGAACAAGTCGCACAATCAAAAGTTAAGAAATCTACTCGGATATGGAGTTCCATAGACTCAAGAGGGTACCTGAAATATGAGTCTTAAGAGTATACTGTATACAACTGTGACCAGTTCTTGGCGCTCCTCATTTGCTGAGGAGAAACGTTTGTGTTTCAGTTGTCAAAGGCCTGAACATGGTATTCACACATTCAAGATGTGAGTCAAAGAATAGCCGAAGAAAAGAGCACTAGTCCCACAGTAGCTATGATTATCGAAAAAAGTAAGTTAAGGAAGTCCAATCTATGGAATCACAGAGCTATTTAGCACATTCTGCAGTACATCTACAGTCGCAAGGAAAACCAAGGATCTAGTTTCTGCATTGAATTCAAACGGGTCATACACCATTTGTCGTGTTCTCTTTGATAGTGGATCAGAATTATCATACATGTCGGAGCATTGCATACGATCACTGGGCCCCTCACCCTCACCATCTTGAACACTTGTCTTTGGAATTTCGTCAATCAAGACTGATACTACAAGAGGGGTAAGCGCAGTACAGTTGAAATCAAGATTCTCGAAGTGTATCTAGATTTTGCAGCTCATGTTTTAGGTAAGATAACCACTCTATTGCCAAGGGATGAAGTTGACTCTGGCGCATTGGTTTTCGATGGGTTGGAACTGGCTGATTCACTAGAAACCAGCGCTAAGCACGTAGACTTTTTATGGGTAGCGACTACGTGTGGTCCGTATTCACAGGAGAGAGAGTATTAGCTAACATGGAAACATAATTGCCATATCCACAATATTCGGGTAGGTGGTCATCTCCATTGCAGCTAAACAAGGATCAAAAACAGCATCTCTGTTATGAACGATGGAAATAAATTCATCGCTCCAAAGGTTTTGGGAATTGGGTAAGTGGCAGTTTACTATACTACTTACTATATTTTTAATTTCACTAATGGGGCGGAGCAGGTGAATTCTCTCCATGCATCTCCTACGCTCTCGGCTCGCACCCAACTCCAACATCAAACATCAACCGACGCACAGTGGGGCCTTCTGGCATTTAGCATTTCAAAAATCATAGCGTCTAAACCAATAAAGCGATTTCAAAAATTTAAAAAGCATATGATAAAGAATACCTTAAGCTTCAAGATGTCAAAAGTGCTGGGTGTTCGTGGTGCTGTAATATTCAAGGTCAAAGTCAGAAAATATTTCCAGCATGTTTTTCCTTTAAAAATGGATCGAAACCCGGTTTTTTTCAATCACAAATGGAATTTTTCAATGTTTTAGACGACTATGTAACAATTTTTTAATATTTTAATTTGATTTTTTAACATAATTACAAAAAGAATAAAAAAAATTTTTTTGTAATTTTTTTTTAGGGTATTTTTGAAAATTGGCTATTGATGGCTGATTTTCTTCAAAATAATTTTCAATATTTACATCAATATCTAATAAACTCAACATTTCGGGACTATAGTTGCTATTTTCCAAATCCTCCAAATCTGAAGAGGCTGCTAGCATGTTGAAAAGGTCTTCATTTTGTCTAACACGAGAAGTTTTTAATGTATTATCTGAACCTATTGTAGTCCTTGTTTTTACATTCCTGTGCTTCTTCGGATAGCTGGTAAATACTGATATTCTATTAAATCCTTTCCTTATGTACCGTTGGGGTAAGATTTTTTTTGCTGATACAATTCAGTCAAAAGTTGAGCAGTCTTCGAAGTATATTTTTCACCATTTACCATTTCCTTGCAATTTATAACATTCAAGATAACAGCTAACCTTTTAATGATCTCTTGACTAACACCTGTTATAAAAGATGTAACTTCATCATTTTCCAAAAATATCCTTGAAGTATTTCCATCATTCGTGTTTCCGTATCCGTACTTTGGGCAGTCAACTTTCAGTCCCAGCTTCCGAGAGAATTCAGCTTGTATAATCTCCTTCCTGCTCTAAATATCCTCACGAGATGTTTTATCCGTTTTTGTTTCTCCTGGCCGAGGAAGTGTGTAAGCTAGCTTCAGAATAAAATTTATCATTGTAGAAAGGCATATACATATGTAAACAGGTAGTATTTGCAAAACAGCATTACGCAATGTTATCATTTAAACACAAAGAAGCTACAGGCCAATACGCTTGCGATCTTCTTCTTCCTTATACCTGCAGCGCATTTTTTAGGGAAGGTTGCCTTAGTTTTATGGCTTACGCATCGCTGTCGCACCTCTCCGCATATTGGGACTATATACATCTGATAGGTAAATATTTCACCTACCTAGTGTATGTAGTCCGGTAGTGATACTCGTTGATTCTTTTTAGTTGTATTCCACCAAAGTTAAAAAAACGCCAATATTTAGAGTATTTTTCATAGCTCGCAAATAACTGTTAACCGTTTCACACTGTCGCGAAATAAGTGTTATTCACTGAGACTTTGAGCAAAAGGTCTGAGAGCAACCGATTGGATTGTTCGTAAATAAATTTTGCTCGCGCTCAGTCGAAGAGCACTTTTTTCTGTTCTCTTTTGCTCTGCTCATTCCGGGACCGTTTGCTTCTGAACGACGATTCAAAAAGTCTTTTGCGCATGTATGTGTGTATGTGAAGTTTCGTGGGTTTTACGCGTCAATTTGCTTTGTGAGTTTCGATTGAGCACAGTGGTTTTAACAAAATGGGACGTGAAACTAATAAAAAAGTGCATCAATTTTTTCAATTTGATGCAGTAAGCAAAAAATCAGTGTGTAAAATATGCGACGTGAAATTAGCTGGCATTCATACTACAAATTTGAAACGCCACTTGACAACTAAACATTATGAAATATTTAGAGAGTTGTTAAGCTTAATTCAAAATAAAATACTTAAAAAAATAAAACTTTTCCTGTTTTAAACAAAAAATTAGTCTGAAATACATACAATTTTTTCAAGAAGATCTTAAGTAAAATTTAATGTCGCAATTTTACACAACGTACCACTGTGCATCGAAAAGAAGACAAATAGTTGAAAAGACCGTTTGCGTTGAGTTTTTCAGTCAATCGGTCTTTTGGTGAGCCTCACTGTGTGAGCGTGAATCGTTTCACTCTTTACGCTCTGTTCACTCAAAGACCGATAAACAAATTGCTCAACTGTTAGCGCTCAACCGAAAACCGAATCGAAAACAACCAAAGGGTCTTGCTCAGAGCGAGAGCGAGAAAGTATGATTTTTTTCGGTTGTTCTCGCGAACAGAGCGTATGGAAAAAAACGGTTAACAGTTATTTGCAAGCTATGGTATTTTTTAAACGCTTCTAGTTCAATAACTATTTAAGTAATTATTAAAATTTATGAAACATGCTATTAACAAAGAACATACTTTTCAGATAAAACCAAAAAATCCAAGATCGTTTGTTGAAATCGCCCAATATTCAGTTTTAAAGTTGCGACTTTTTTTTAAAATTATCATTTTTTCCTTTTCACTAAAAATGTCTCAACTTTGGGCGCTTCTAGCACCCATGAATCTCAACCGATTTTTCGGATTCATAATTTTTCGGATTCATAATCTCTGAAGTATTTCCTATCGATTGCATATATCATTTTTGCCAAACGCGATCATGAAAAAACGTATTTTTGCAATGCTATCCGAGCAGAGGCCCAACTGTGCGACGTCGCAAACAATACACATAGCGCTCATTTGCGCTAGCGGCAGTCCTTTTGGAGGGCTATAAAGACTTCAAAAAATCGGCAAGGGTGCCAATTTGTGGATCGCTTCCTTATAGGAAAAACCTTCAGATATCTTAAAGTCGACGACTCTGATTGCGCTATCCAGCCCTACGCTTGCGACCAACACTCTAACCGTCATCCACTGCTGCGGCGTTAGTAGTCCTCCGCGACGGGGACGAGGTCTTCCACGGCGATGTTGGGTGTCCGCTCGTGCCACTTGACTCGTGTTTGGAGCCCTAGAGCATACTCCCGGCACCATCGCCGCCACAACTCCCGCATGAGCGACGAGGCAGCTTGCATCGCCTCAAGCAGCCGCTGAGACTCTTCTGGTTTGTAGTCCCATGGTTCGGCGGTGCCCTCAGCGGGACTCCGATAGGGCACCTGCCCGGGTGTTATGGCCCCGCCGTCGTTAGGGTCCTGGCTTGTTGCCCCGAGTGGCCTGGAGTTTAACGGGGCCTATACTGCCAATAGCACGGTCTCCGTCTCCTCTGCTGTAGGATTGGCTTTGGCTACCATCCATGGGAGTTGGTGCTATGCAGATTTGACACTTTCCTCACAGTGCGGCGCTCTTGGCGGTATGTACGAAAATTCGCATCCGCTTTTTGATGCAAATTCCCGAACTGCGTCCACATCGACTTCGATTTTGCGACGAAGATCCAGCAGCTCCCTGCTCGCTCCAACAAACTTCGTCTCATTGTCGCAGTGAACCACTTGGCATACTCCTCTCGATGAACCTTTGAAAGCCATAAGAAATGTGTTAATACTTAAATCAGGCACTAATTCCAAATGGACCGCTTTATAAGAAAGGAAATGAAGAGTGCAACATAAGTTTTGTATGCGGCTTTACGCCAGTTATGTGTACTGGGCCACAAAAATCTACGCCGCAAATAATTCTGTCTGCCGGCAAATTTCCCATTATTTGTGTCATAAGTCGTGGCTTGTACTTAAAACTTAAGACACAAGACCTCACTGTCTGACAGCAGAATTCTAAACAACCAACAGCTGTTTACGCAGGGTGCTCACTAAAGCTCTTGGGCCAACATAACTATTTGATGGAGATGACGGACATAACTTCAAACAAGTTGCGAGCGTTTTGATAAAAGGAATAGGAGCGATTACAATTCGCATCTAACTCTCAACAACAAAAATGAACACATAACAAAACACCCTTATTAACTTTGCATGTGACGAAGTCAACAACGAAAATGAGCACCACGAACCAGTGTACTCGTGAATAAAAGGAGTCAAACCTTGAAGTTTCTGACGCACTTTGGCGCTCGTACGAACCCTTTCAAAATCTTCTCGAAATTCTTTGTTATACAATATTTCAATAATTTTTTTAAGTGCATCTATTTGCTCTATTGGTCATGGAATCACATCAACAAATGCGGTCGATTTATTTGTACATCTATGGATCAAATGGAACACATAACAAAACACCTTTATTTACTTTTCATGTGACAATTTTTAACCTCCAAACTGCGCTCTTTGTCCGAGAGTTGGATATGCTCGGTGATTGGCCACTCACATTACACTAAATTAGCACTTTTAAATTTTAGCCACCCTGTTCGAAAAGAACGTAGCCATGGGTGTGACTGTATCCAATGTAGAGTTCGGTGAAAGAGATCTGCGAGAAGGTGTGCGGCACACAGCTCAAGTCTGGGTAATATTGTTGTCTTGAGGGGCGCTGCTTTAGATTTCGACGTTAGCAATGAAGTGCTGAAACCTTTCGCAGTTTTGACTTGAACGTAGGTACAACATTGAGGCATGAGCACATCCATGCATCTCCATCAGTAATTGAGGTTCGGTATGGACGAATCGTGGAGTTTTTATTTTCTTTACATTCACTATCGATGCTTTTAATTTATTCCATGCTATCTACAAAATCATTCATTTTTCCTCTAATAATTAAGGTACTTAAAACTAAGACCTAACGTTTTGTCGCTGGGAGGCTCATAAATCGTCATCGGTTTGGAATTGGAAGACGTCGTTCGCAGGTAAGTAAACAAGAGCAAAAGCCTTGGTTGAATCTGATCTAATCATCAACATAAAAATCGTGCTGATAACTTCACTCTTGGTTTTATATCCACAACATTGGCTGTAAATCTCGATCATGTACGATACATTTTCTTCACGTCAGCGGTCAAGGCATATTTACTTTTGTGCTGCGACCGACTATCAAGATGACATTCAATGATGCTTGAGATGATGTTTTGCATGATGCATCGAATACAATACGTAGTTTTGTCGACGTTCTTTGAAGTCTTAAAAGTCGTCGATAAACTCTAAGTACATGTTTCTTAATTCCACATCTTTCAACAATTTTGTTTCGAGCAATAAAAAACCATCGTTTAGCAACTTTAAGTGAAAGCCCAAGTGCATTGGGACATGATTTGAATGACAGCTTCACCCGAAAACGACCAGACAGTAAAAGTTTCAAGTTATCAGCGAAATGTTTTCCGCACAGCTGATACGCTGGTGAACGAATTTCTATAGAGAAAGATTTTCGATGGTCCAAAATTTCTGGAAAGTCTTGTCAATTGAGCATGAGACTTCGTTTTGATAGATCAAATTGACTGTCCTCTTCTGAACTAATCCCACGATAGACGAGTACCGCTCGGATACAACCCATCCAACGATGGTCTTCTGAAGGGTTGCAAGTCCTGGACCTTGTTTTACTTTCAATTGCACTCCGACGTGACGCACTTAAATAATTAAATTGATAATAAAATTATTACCAAATTTAAGCAACAAATTTGACTATTATTATTTGATTTATCTATCAATGTATATGCAAATATACTATCTTAATATATATAAATCTCGTGTCACAATGTTTGTCCTCAATGGACTCCAAAACCACTTAACCGATTATAATAAAATTCGCACACCATGTGCAGTTTGATCTAACTTGAGAGATATGATAGTTCAAATCTCAATATATCTATGTAGCGCGAATAAAATGGAAAATCATTCATTCCTGTTTTAGTTACAAACGAAAAGTTACTAACGAAATAACGCCTCCTAAAAAAACGAATTTGGGTCGTCGTACTCACAACGTAGAAAGAATCAGAAGCAATGTTTCGAATAGGACTGAAGAAGAGCGGGAATTGGTACTGGGAGCGGCTAAGGCAAAGCAGAGGATTCTTATTGGAACCAGCCGAAAGGCGTGCAGCCAGGCTTGAGCATTAGCGTTTGCGAGCCCGAGAGTCGCGGTCTGCACCAATTCAATTCTGCATAGGGGAAGGGTAGCTGAATCCCGCGCACAGATAAGACTAGATCGACATGAGCAATACCATCGTATTGCATCTCGATATGACCCAGCTATTGATTATGGCTCCAGCCGCTATGTCGTCATTGGCCACAAGAGTCATGTCTGTACTTACTGTCAGTCTCTGAAGTTCAATAATGAAACGAAAGGAATGTGTTGGGTTGGCGGCAAAATTAAATTACCTCAACTTGAAGCACCACCAGAGACACTGTGAACTCTACTTTCCGGATCCACTACTGAATGGAATAATTTCCTATCAAACATTAGGAAATATAATTCCTGCTTCCAAATGACGTCATTGGGTGCGGAAATTGGGGCTGCCCAATTCATGCCAACTTTCAAAGTCAAAAGGCAAATCTATCACAAAGCTGGAGCCCTGCTCCCCTTCCCAGATAGTGAACATAAATTTCTTCAAATGTACTTCATCGGTGATGATAGAGACGAAGCCAATGCACGATCTAGAATATATACCTCCGTAAACAGGTCCATCATTTCGCAGCTACAGGAACTTCTCCACAATCGAAGCAATTTAATGCGTTTGGTCAAAAAAGAAATAGTGGAGGTGGGGGCAAACTGGAAAAAAAAATTCCTAATCAGGCGGGGGCACAGCAAAGCGTGGCATGGTTTCTAACATACATATGTACATACAATAAGTAAGCTATTTTTGGTCTACACTAGAAATTACTAGAAAATTATTTATATGGCAAAACAACGTTTGCCGGGTTTTCTAGTGTATATATATACATGAATAATTTTTATAAATACAGTCGACTCTCGTTAATTCAATCCTGCGATAATTCGAACCTCTCTGTAGTTCGAAGTTATCACGAGTCCCCTACAAAATCTCTTCATATTCGAACCATTTAATATTTCGAACTCTCGATAATTCGAAATATTTTAAAAGTCCCTTGAATTTCGAATTAACGAGAGTCGACTGTATATGTATGTATTAACACAACACTAACCAGAGGGCCGGGGCTAACTTCGACTGCGCCAAAGTCTGTATACCCTTGTAACTGTTTTGCTAACACTTTCTGTTTAAGAATAAACATCATGTTAATCTGAACTGGTTTCACCAAGTCGGATGCACCAAAGAAATATACAATTCGAAACAAAAACATAAACCAAGAATAAGTCATAAAGATTCATCTGACAATTATTGCTTAATACCAAGCAAAACATGCATCCACACTCTGTGGAAAACACTTAAGATTATAACAGCGGCGCGGTAGCAAGTAGCCAATGCTGAGCATGAAATATAAACAATTTCCAACCCCCAAAAATGTGGGGCATTAGAATAAGTTTTTTTTTTTAGAACAATTGTAGCCTCCTAGAGTTTAAGAGTTTTTAAATAAAATCAGCTCATGTTTTAAATTCAACGAATGAAAACTGGGTTATTTTCCTTCTCTCTGGGAATCCCTATTCACTTTCCTTACCCATAGCCATCAAAGTGGAAAAGTGCGAAAGAATGGCCTACAATCTTGGGATAGGAAATAGCGAAGTTATTGATCAAAGTCATTGTTTTCCATCGCTCGTTCCTATAAAAGCTATGTGATATAGTCACCCGATATTTATCCTCAATTCGGCACAGTCATCAAGAGATATATTAAACTAACAAATGTTTAATTTGAAAGCAATCGCGTCAAAAGTAACGAATTTATTAACAAAACTCACTGTTTTTGACCGATCGTTTATATGGGAGTTTTATGATATAGTCATCCGATCTTGATCAAATTCGCCATAGTCGTTTATATGTGTAATAAATAATAAATATTAAATTCCAATTGGACAGTGGCCAAAAAATTTTGAAGAAAATGCGGTGGCATATCAGCTAAAAAACAAAATTATGTGAATGCACGGAATAAAATGAGGGGCACTGCAAAGTTATTTTTAGAAACGATTATAGTTGGCAAATATGAAGAATTGTGTATAGTCCTGATAAACGAGTTCGATTATTACACATACCGTTGACGGGAGGATCTGAAATACGCATTATACAGCTCAACTTCTTTTAAGCAGCTAAGAAAGTGCTACGTTTCTACTAGATCAAACGTGTGACGAATCACATTACACTTAACTAACTACGCCCATGTGGGACCCTTTTGTTATTTTTCCTTTTGTTTTTATTTCGCTACGGCCATGGAGGGCACATTAATTTACTATTCTCAAAGCTAACTGTAGTTCTTTTGTTTCTGACAGCCAATGTTCACGATCAACGTCTCTCTCTTTCTAACTACCGTCTTGGTGTGGGCGCAGCGTCGACGCGTCGCGGAGGCGGCAACCTCTGGACAGCGGACGCCCCGCTGCATGCCGACACCATGGAGATAATAAGAAAATCGAAAGTGATAGAGAGGGACGGAGATCATGACGCGTGCTCAAGCACAAGACGCATCGTATGTTTTCACCGTTAAGATATAAGTAGGTAGAGAAGGGTGGGTTTGAACAGAGACATAGAATTAGAGATAAATGACTTCGCAAGTGACCATCAAAGTAGAAAAAGGCAACTGCAGAAACCAAGACATTAGTGAGTGGATCTAGGATAATGAGGTGAGCCCATTTCCTAAGATCCTTTTCAAGCTTGAGTGCGGTAGGGACCCAAATGAATAAATAATGTTGAAAACATAATTAATTAAAAATACAAATCTGTGCTCTTATCAGTTGACCCGTTTTGCATTTTCTTTCGGTTACAAAAACTATATCCACCTTTTTCCCCTCCCATTTTCCTTTGTCGCATAACATTTAAGAGTCGTGATGAGGCAACGGATCTTGGCCAAGCGGGCTTCGATTGGCAGACAAGATTAATCGTTGCAGCTTCTCTTGGACTCTCCTCATACCCTTTCCCTTTCCTTTTTTTTTGTTTCTCCCTTTATGTGTCCTCCGTTTCACATATTTATTGCATATTTATTGATATATATATATCGGAGTCAACACAGGAGTAAAATAAAACACAGGAGTATATAAACGTATGTATTTGCGGTTAGGGTATCTAAAGGTCGCAAATACGTCGTCGTTGTTCCACGCGATTTTAGTTTTTCTTTACAAGCGACAGTTACATGCGTGAAAGGGACAGAGACACACGAGCGGCGGTAAGAATGAGAATAGACAGTTCAACGTTTGATTCGGGGCGTGTGTGTGCGCGAGCTACGAGCATTTTCTTGCCATATCCCTCTCACTCTTAGTGCACTTATACACAGCTTTGAGTCAACCGTTTTGTTTAGTTGTTCCCTCATTCACACAGATTTGCAAGTACAGTCGCGCATAGGGTTTCGTGTTATTATATATTTTTTATTATGCCTAAAAAAAAATGATGATGCTCGTGTGCATTGGCCTTCACATAAGTGATGCCGGATCGGATCGTGTGAGTGTGTATGAGCGTCGCTGACTCTCGTGTATGCCTTCGCTCACGATACGATTAGCCTTAAAATGTGAGTGTGTGACGCTTACGTCACACATTTCCTCCAAGGCAGAAAAATTTCGTGTTCGCTTGTGACGTACATATGCGTGAAGAGGCGGTTCATAGACATTCGTTTTTTTTGTGCAGACTCGTATGATTACCTTTTTTATGATGAGTACAGTGAAATGAGAGCAACAAATTAAAAAAAAAAAAATATATATATATATATATAACACGCACAAAGTCATGCCATGCTAGGTAAGAATATCGGCAGAGTCTCCGGCAGGGTTTCGACAGAATCATCAGCAGAGTTTTCGACAGGATTAATAGTATCGTTAACAGCATAGTTCGGAGAGAATTATTAATGGAGTCAGCTACTGAGTTAACGACAGAGCTAGCGATAGTCATCAACGAAGCCATCAACAGAGTCGCACATGGAAATTAGTTTTATTAAAAAAAAAACAAACGCGAAAATATTACAAGAGAGAAGAGAGAGCAAGAGTTAGAAGCAGATAGAGCGAGTCAAGGTGCCTCTCTCAGAGAGTCAATAGTGGGACTATACTTACCGCACTTCTCACCTAATTCAGGGCCCATTTAAGTCCAAGCATATGCACTGGAAATGGCAGTCAGTGTTTGAAACTCGACAAGACAACATCGGAAAAGTGATAAAATCAGAAGCATACCAACTTAACAAAGGACATCACCCAGGACCACGTACCGGTACAAGGATTTACGACAGAAGGATCAACAAGGATCTAGGACAAGGACATTCACCGGTAAGGACCCGGTGCTACTGAGCTACAAGGACATCTCAGCACTCAAGAAGCTTAAGGCAAAGGACATCAGGAAATCCGACAGCGACGACAATTTTTTTTTTTGCCCAAGGATATTCAAACGTTAATCGGACTAAACTATTATTTTCTTGGATGACATCGTGGGAAATTTAATCACTTCGCCAATAACCATATTATACATTTGCGGACTATCTCAACTCCAGTCAACAACCAGGATCTCATTTCATCACGAGGCAAGATCTTTCCTTTTATACACATTCGAACCATCGCAAAGATTTTATAAAATATTGAAACCAAAAAAAAGACTACCTCATTTACGCTTCACCGTTATTTACTTTTCTTTGAACCAACATACATATATTTTTATATTTTCTGATTCCTCCCCTGCAGAATTTATTAAAAAAAAAATCAAAGTATAACAATAATATATATATATAGATATTGGTTAACTTGCACATCCAAGTATCATAGTCTATCGGTTTACCGTAGTCATCTTTACATAGTATCGCGTAGCCTACTGGGCGAACTTTGAAATGCTTTGGCCGATTATCGCTTATATTACGACCCAGAGGCCTTACTTAATATACTAGCAATGGGCGTTCATTGGATAAACCATCGTCGCAAGGACGAGTTGGAAGTCCTTTGTGACGAATTCGGATTAGACACCGGTGGAATAGTGGAGGACCTAAGGAATCGTTTCCGCGAGTTCGCCTCAAGGGAGGAACATCATCCTGAGGTATTGAGTCGATTTGCCGAAATCGAAGCCCAATTTAGTGCCGGGGACAAGAAATTAGATGTAAAACCACAATCTAGAGCACCCTCGCCCACTCCTGGTGGAATTGTTTTCCAACTAACTATCGTTCTGAATCGCATTCTGGTTCTCGCTCCAGGTCTCCGACACCTTTCGGTATCCATGGTTCAAAGATCAACATCGAACACAGTGAGCGGCATCGAGTCCATGAAACTCTGGTAGGCCGTACCACTTGGAACTATGCCTCGATCGCGAATTTTATAACCAAATGGGGAATTACCTTTAGCGGATCTACCGATCCTATCTATTTCATAGAGCAAATAGAGACTCGAGACGCGACGTACCGTTTGAGTTTGGAGACACTGCCCCCAATGATACCCATCTTATTGACCGGACGGGCCGAAAGTTGCTGGCAAACAAGCGGGTATTCGGAGATGAGATGGGTAAATTTCAAGTCCGAATTCTTAAAGTTCTTTCTCCCCCCGCGCTATTTTGAGCAACTAGAGGATAGCACACGCGCTCGAAAGCAACGCCATCAGGAACCACACAAAGAGTATCTAGTGGACCTTCGATTAATGATGAAGAGAGCCCATTACTCGACGTTACAGGAACTCGACAGGATATACGAAAATCTATTACCAGACTACAAGCTGTACACCCGACGAAATGATTTCCAAACGTTACCCGTCTTAACCAAGTTGGTGGTAAATTATGAGACTGTCCGATCGGAGCAAGGTAGCGATGACCCAGCACATTCTTGGAAAAGGAGCAACGCCGTTCATAATAAGCCCTTTGATCATATAACTCGTGGATACCAGCACAGCTTGCCGCAAATGTGCGGAAGCTGGTCATTTCGCACGAGAATGTACGAAGCCCCGGTTGTTGTTCTGTTGGCAATGCGGACGAAGGGGGGTACGTACCATCCAATGCTGTCGCCGTTAGGGAAACGGGCCAAACCTCCGTCTCAATCTGGGCCAGGCGGAGGGACCAGACCAGGACCCCAGCCCAGTAACCCCCTTCTTCTAAAGAAAGACCGCATCCAACTCCATGACTTCGTCAATGGAAAACCAATGGTAGCTACCTTGAATTCAGGAGCGAACAAGAATTACATAAACGAAGGAGTGGCTTTTCAGTACTTCGCCGCGTTCGTCCTGCGAGATATTCATACTAATATTAACCTTGCCGATAATACCCGTGCGGCGATTACTAGTTCTTCTGACTCTCAGCATAGCAACAAACCAGTATGTCAGTTGGGCTCAGTCTTGCCGCCTCCAGCACATGACGCTGTCCTTGAAAACCCATTCCACCAGCCTGGCAGAAAAAGGAGCCGGTAACCGAGGTGGACGCACGATAAGCTTCGGTAGAAGTTGAGATCCGTGACGAGGACTTAAAACCAGAACCACCATCCAGTATGGGACAGGAGACACTAGAACCAGAACTTCAACAACAGATTATCATTGAAACAGTAGACGCACTACTGAAGGAAGCCCGCATCGAACCATACAAAAGCCCTCACAGTGCACCCATCGTGTTGGTAGGTAAGAAAACGGGCGACACTCGGATGTGTATAGACTTTCGACAACTGAACGCTCAGTCAGTACGCGACGCATATCCCTTACCCCATATACACCAAATTCTAGAGAAATTGAGGAACGCGAAATATCTAAAAAATATCTCTAACTAGATTTAAAGAGTGTGTATTGGCAAATACCCCTAGAGGTCAAAAGTAGAGGGTGTACAGCTTTCACAGTGCCTGCACGCGGTTTATTCCATTGGAAAGTCATGCCTTTTGGCTTACACTCGGCATCTGCCACTTTCCAGAGGGCTTTAGATAGCGTAATTGGACCCAAAATGGAACCACATTACCTAGACCATATTATCGTGATTGGAAAGACGCTCGAGGAATATCTTTCACACCTGTTAGAAGTCTTTCGACGTCTACGAGAAGCCAATTTGACAATCAACCGAGATAAATGTCGCTTCTTCAAAAAACGAATCCAATTTCTAGATCACGTCGTCAGCGAGGAGGGCATTCATACGGAGCCTGAGAAGGTAGCAGCTATCCGTAACCTTCCACCACCAACCAATATTCGTGAACTGCGTCGATGCCTCAGAATCGCTTTATGGTATCGACGGCTTGTACCAAACTTCTCTGACACGGTACAACCTCTCACTAGTCTCTTAAAAAAGGGATTGAGATGGTGTTGCGACCCAGAACAACAACAGGCATTCGATGCACTCAAGACTCGACTCACTACCTCCCCTGTCTTAGCCTGCCCTGATTTTACTGAGAAGTAAAGATCCCGTAGATCATCGAGAGCAAGTACTCAAGAAATGTCACAATGCAGTCACGGCCGGCCACTTCGAAATCAGGAAACCACCTCGCACAAAGTGACACAAAGGCCTGGTCTCTTCCCAAACGTAGCCCGTTACGTTCGAGGTTGCCTTATCTGCTTGCAGTTCAAGCCGGCGCAAATGAAAGCGGCTGGCAAAATGCTCACCCGTCAAGTCACACAGTCTTTCGATACCGTGTGTACCGATTTTGTCGGACCTCTGCCGCGTTCTACGCAAGGTAATAAGATGTTACTAGTTTTCCTTGATTTGTATAGTAAATGGGTCGAGATGGTACCACTTCGTAAGGCCACTTCGGCCGCTTTGGAGAAGGCCTTTCGTGAAAGGATCTGGGCCCGATTTGGCAATCCTCGCACCCTCGTGAGCGATAATGGTACCCAGTTCACCAGCAAGGTTTTCAAAAACTTTTGCAAAACGTCCGGAATTACACTCCAGCGCACCCCCCATATTGTCCACAGCAGAATCCTACCGAGCGGGCAAATCGAACCATCAAGCCAATGATTGCACTTAACCTGGTGAATGGGCAAAACACTTGGGATCAATGGCTTCCAGAAATAACACTAGTTATCAACTCTAGCGTAAATGCTACTACCGGATTTAGTCCGGCTTACATCATATTAGGTCGGGAGCCCCGTATGCATGGGCCCTTTATGACCAAGTAACGGATGTCTCCGGTAACGAACTCCTCAGTCACGAGGAGCGCGTCCGACGAATGAAAGATATTTTCAAGCTTGTACATGAGAATCAACTCAACGCTAACCAGAATTAAAAGAAATACTACGATCTGAGACGACGCGACTGGCGTCCAAGCATCGGGAGCATGGTCATGCTCAAGCAACATGTGCTGTCTAATGCCAATGAAGGATTCAACGCCAAACTGGCGGCTAAGTATTAAGGCCCGTATAAAATAATCAAGTTTCTCTTCAGCAATGTCGTTAGACTACAAGAAGCCCACGGGCGTGAGCGACGTACAGCAGGCCTAGCTGACTTGAAGGCCATCAATAGTGACGACAACGAACCCCCTGAACCATGTCCTTCTGAAGACATCGGCCTCGGGACACCTCGTACCCATGGCCCGCGCGAAGCCACTGACTAAAGATTTTTTAACCACTTGTTGGTGGGTGCCTGCCCAACGTCCCCCTCCCTCCTAAAGAGGTGCACTTCACACCGATACTCGGCAGGAATTATCTAAAACATTGTATCTTAGCTTTAATCGTAGCACCTTTGAAAACAGCACTCATAAGACCTCGTTAGGTATACTCAGAGTACAGGGTAGTCTTATCACACTTTATATTTCACAGCCAGGGGAAGACGACGGCGATCGCGAAGCTGACATAGCCCGTATCGTCGAGGAGGTGATAGCCGTGTGGGAAAGAGAGCATGGCCCTGTCATGCCCGGCCCAACCCAAGGCGGTAGCCCACCTGAAGACCCGGTCCTGCTTTGCCAGATAGAAGTGGCCCTGACCGACACCCCGGACGAGCGACCCCCGGAGAACAATGATCGAGAGACTGGGAAAAAAACAACCGACGAAGTTCGGCTAGCTTTGGGTACGATTCGACCGGACCGCGCTGTGGTGCTATCAGTGGTTACACTCGCACTCTCTACACAGAACACCGAACCCTCGGAGTTGGCCGGCCCTATCCCTTTGGAGGACCGAACAGTGTCCACTGGACCGGTGGGGGAAACCCGTCTGGAAGAGACGGTCGTCTCGGTCGCCGCAGCATTCTTTAAATCGACTCCCGTACCCGTGTGCCCACCGGATGTGGAACTAGAGCAATATCGCAAAGGCATGGTCACGCCCCCCACTACCCCAAACGGAGCCTCCCGTCAGGCCAGTGGAGCGAGTACTCCGAGAGGAAATATTCATCTTGCCGTACCCAGGGCCGGACACAGATGAAGTGCTCGCCGTCCCCATGGAGGACTACAGAGCTCCCGCCGCCGCCGACTGTGGATCCGAGTCCAATTCCCCGTGTATCGGACACCACTCTGCGGCCCGCGCACGACCACCCTAAGGCCCACGCAGACCCAGTTCCGCTCACACCAGACACCCCTCCGCGGACCGTGTGTGAGTCTCCTGAAAGACGTCACCCTCCAGGAGTAGCAGAAGCAGCCATACCGGACACCCCTCTGCGGCCCGAGTACGAGCCTATAAGCCCTTCAACAAGCCCAGGTGTTCGCCATACAGAAGCCACAGACAAGGAGACTTCAACCGACCACGAAGATGAAGAGTTGCCATTGGATCTCTCCGTGCCCCACCATCGGCCATCGCTCTCCACAGCAAACGGCGCCGTTACTCCGCCAACTGGCAGTATCTCCGCACCAACTTCGCGAGGCCCGTTATGCCGGAGGCCACCCCAGCAGCCCCCAATTGCGCCGTTACACCACCGGATTGGCTCGTCGACACCTCCGATAGGCTCGTCGTTGAAATCAGAGACCGGGTGGTTGAACTCCTGCAAGACGAACCGCGGAGGAATCATCGTTTCCTGATGTAGGCGCATGACCGGCTGTTCCGCAACCAGGTTAAGGCGCGCGGGCGAGTCACGGTCCATTTCGTCCGGTCAAAGTAAGGACACCATGTGACGAATCACATTAATCTTAACTAACTACGCCCATGTGGGGCCCTTTTTGTTTTTATTTCGCTACGCCCATGGAGGGCACATTGAATTAGTACTCTCGAAGCTAACTGTAGTTCTTTTGTTTTTAACAGCCAATGGTCACGATCAACGTCTCTCTCTTTCTAACTACCGTCTTGGTGTGGGCGTCTCGACAGCGGACGCCACGCTGCATGCCGACACCAAGGAGACAATAAGAAAATCGAAAGTGAAAGAGAGGGACGGAGATCATGACGCGTGCTCAAGCACAAGACGCATCGTATGTTTTCACCGTTAAGATATAAGTAGGTAGAGAAGGGTGGGTTTGAACAGAGACATAGAATTAGAGATAAATGACTTCGCAAGTGACCATCAAAGTAGAAAAAGGCAACTGCAGAAACCAAGACATTAGTGAGTGGATCTAGGATAATGAGGTGAGCCCATTTCCTAAGATCCTTTTCAAGCTTGAGTGCGGTAGGGACCCAAATGAATAAATAATGTTGAAAACATAATTAATTATAAATACAAATCTGTGCTCTTATCAGTTGACCCGTTTTGCGTTTTCTTTCGGTTACAAAAACTATATCCACCTTTTTCCCCTCCCATTTTCCTTTGTCGCATAACATTTAAGAGTCGTGATGAGGCAACGGATCTTGGCCAAGCGGGCTTCGATTGGCAGACAAGATTAATCGTTGCAGCTTCTCTTGGACTCTCCTCATACCCTTTCCCTTTCCTTTTTTTTTTGTTTCTCCCTTTATGTGTCCTCCGTTTCACATATTTATTGCATATTTATTGATATATATATATCGGAGTCAACACAGGAGTAAAATAAAACACAGGAGTATATAAACGTATGTATTTGCGGTTAGGGTATCTAAAGGTCGCAAATACGTCGTCGTTGTTCCACGCGATTTTAGTTTTTCTTTACAAGCGACAGTTACATGCGTGAAAGGGACAGGGACACACGAGCAGCGGTAAGAATGAGAATAGACAGTTCAACGTTTGATTCGGGGCGTGTGTGTGCGCGAGCTACGAGCATTTTCTTGCCATATCCCTCTCACTCTTAGTGCACTTATACACAGCTTTGAGTCAACCGTTTTGTTTAGTTGTTCCCTCATTCACACAGATTTGCAAGTACAGTCGCGCATAGGGTTTCGTGTTATTATATATTTTTTATTATGCCTAAAAAAAAATGATGATGCTCGTGTGCATTGGCCTTCACATAAGTGATGCCGGATCGGATCGTGTGAGTGTGTATGAGCGTCGCTGACTCTCGTGTATGCCTTCGCTCACGATACGATTAGCCTTAAAATGTGAGTGTGTGACGCTTACGTCACACATTTCCTCCAAGGCAGAAAAATTTCGTGTTCGCTTGTGACGTACATATGCGTGAAGAGGCGGTTCATAGACATTCGTTTTTTTGTGCAGACTCGTATGATTACCTTTTTTATGATGAGTACAGTGAAATGAGAGCAACAAATTAAAAAAAAAAAAATATATATATATATATAACACGCACAAAGTCATGCCATGCTAGGTAAGAATATCGGCAGAGTCTCCGGCAGGGTTTCGACAGAATCATCAGCAGAGTTTTCGACAGGATTAATAGTATCGTTAACAGCATAGTTCGGAGAGAATTATTAATGGAGTCAGCTACTGAGTTAACGACAGAGCTAGCGATAGTCATCAACGAAGCCATCAACAGAGTCGCACATGGAAATTAGTTTTATTAAAAAAAAAAAAAACGCGAAAAAATTACAAGAGAGAAGAGAGAGCAAGAGTTAGAAGCAGATAGAGCGAGTCAAGGTGCCTCTCTCAGAGAGTCAATAGTGGGACTATACTTACCGCACTTCTCACCTAATTCAGGGCCCATTTAAGTCCAAGCATATGCACTGGAAATGGCAGTCAGTGTTTGAAACTCGACAAGACAACATCGGAAAAGTGATAAAATCAGAAGCATACCAACTTAACAAAGGACATCACCCAGGACCACGTACCGGTACAAGGATTTACAACAGAAGGATCAACAAGGATCTAGGACAAGGACATTCACCGGTAAGGACCCGGTGCTACTGAGCTACAAGGACATCTCAGCACTCAAGAAGCTTAAGGCAAAGGACATCAGGAAATCCGACAGCGACGACAATTTTTTTTTTTGCCCAAGGATATTCAAACGTTAATCGGACTAAACTATTATTTTCTTGGATGACATCGTGGGAAATTTAATCACTTCGCCAATAACCATATTATACATTTGCGGACTATCTCAACTCCAGTCAACAACCAGGATCTCATTTCATCACGAGGCAAGATCTTTCCTTTTATACACATTCGAACCATCGCAAAGATTTTATAAAATATTGAAACCAAAAAAAAGACTACCTCATTTACGCTTCACCGTTATTTACTTTTCTTTGAACCAACATACATATATTTTTATATTTTCTGATTCCTCCCCTGCAGAATTTATTAAAAAAAAATCAAAGTATAACAATAATATATATATATAGATATTGGTTAAATTGCACATCCAAGTATCATAGTCTATCGGTTTACCGTAGTCATCTTTACATAGTATCGCGTAGCCTACTGGGCGAACTTTGAAATGCTTTGGCCGATTATCGCTTATATTACGACCCAGAGGCCTTACTTAATATACTAGCAATGGGCGTTCATTGGATAAACCATCGTCGCAAGGACGAGTTGGAAGTCCTTTGTGACGAATTCGGATTAGACACCGGTGGAATAGTGGAGGACCTAAGGAATCGTTTCCGCGAGTTCGCCTCAAGGGAGGAACATCATCCTGAGGTATTGAGTCGATTTGCCGAAATCGAAGCCCAATTTAGTGCCGGGGACAAGAAATTAGATGTAAAACCACAATCTAGAGCACCCTCGCCCACTCCTGGTGGAATTGTTTTCCAACTAACTATCGTTCTGAATCGCATTCTGGTTCTCGCTCCAGGTCTCCGACACCTTTCGGTATCCATGGTTCAAAGATCAACATCGAACACAGTGAGCGGCATCGAGTCCATGAAACTCTGGTAGGCCGTACAACTTGGAACTATGCCTCGATCGCGAATTTTATAACCAAATGGGGAATTACCTTTAGCGGATCTACCGATCCTATCTATTTCATAGAGCAAATAGAGACTCGAGACGCGACGTACCGTTTGAGTTTGGAGACACTGCCCCCAATGATACCCATCTTATTGACCGGACGGGCCGAAAGTTGCTGGCAAACAAGCGGGTATTCGGAGATGAGATGGGTAAATTTCAAGTCCGAATTCTTAAAGTTCTTTCTCCCCCGCGCTATTTTGAGCAACTAGAGGATAGCACACGCGCTCGAAAGCAACGCCATCAGGAACCACACAAAGAGTATCTAGTGGACCTTCGATTAATGATGAAGAGAGCCCATTACTCGACGTTACAGGAACTCGACAGGATATACGAAAATCTATTACCAGACTACAAGCTGTACACCCGACGAAATGATTTCCAAACGTTACCCGTCTTAACCAAGTTGGTGGTAAATTATGAGACTGTCCGATCGGAGCAAGGTAGCGATGACCCAGCACATTCTTGGAAAAGGAGCAACGCCGTTCATAATAAGCCCTTTGATCATATAACTCGTGGATACCAGCACAGCTTGCCGCAAATGTGCGGAAGCTGGTCATTTCGCACGAGAATGTACGAAGCCCCGGTTGTTGTTCTGTTGGCAATGCGGACGAAGGGGGGTACGTACCATCCAATGCTGTCGCCGTTAGGGAAACGGGCCAAACCTCCGTCTCAATCTGGGCCAGGCGGAGGGACCAGACCAGGACCCCAGCCCAGTAACCCCCTTCTTCTAAAGAAAGACCGCATCCAACTCCATGACTTCGTCAATGGAAAACCAATGGTAGCTACCTTGAATTCAGGAGCGAACAAGAATTACATAAACGAAGAAGTGGCTTTTCAGTACTTCGCCGCGTTCGTCCTGCGAGATATTCATACTAATATTAACCTTGCCGATAATACCCGTGCGGCGATTACTAGTTCTTCTGACTCTCAGCATAGCAACAAACCAGTATGTCAGTTGGGCTCAGTCTTGCCGCCTCCAGCACATGACGCTGTCCTTGAAAACCCATTCCACCAGCCTGGCAGAAAAAAGGAGCCGGTAACCGAGGTGGACGCACGATAAGCTTCGGTAGAAGTTGAGATCCGTGACGAGGACTTAAAACCAGAACCACCATCCAGTATGGGACAGGAGACACTAGAACCAGAACTTCAACAACAGATTATCATTGAAACAGTAGACGCACTACTGAAGGAAGCCCGCATCGAACCATACAAAAGCCCTCACAGTGCACCCATCGTGTTGGTAGGTAAGAAAACGGGCGACACTCGGATGTGTATAGACTTTCGACAACTGAACGCTCAGTCAGTACGCGACGCATATCCCTTACCCCATATACACCAAATTCTAGAAAAATTGAGGAACGCGAAATATCTAAAAAATATCTCTAACTAGATTTAAAGAGTGTGTATTGGCAAATACCCCTAGAGGTCAAAAGTAGAGGGTGTACAGCTTTCACAGTGCCTGCACGCGGTTTATTCCATTGGAAAGTCATGCCTTTTGGCTTACACTCGGCATCTGCCACTTTCCAGAGGGCTTTAGATAGCGTAATTGGACCCAAAATGGAACCACATTACCTAGACCATATTATCGTGATTGGAAAGACGCTCGAGGAATATCTTTCACACCTGTTAGAAGTCTTTCGACGTCTACGAGAAGCCAATTTGACAATCAACCGAGATAAATGTCGCTTCTTCAAAAAACGAATCCAATTTCTAGATCACGTCGTCAGCGAGGAGGGCATTCATACGGACCCTGAGAAGGTAGCAGCTATCCGTAACCTTCCACCACCAACCAATATTCGTGAACTGCGTCGATGCCTCAGAATCGCTTTATGGTATCGACGGCTTGTACCAAACTTCTCTGACACGGTACAACCTCTCACTAGTCTCTTAAAAAAGGGATTGAGATGGTGTTGCGACCCAGAACAACAACAGGCATTCGATGCACTCAAGACTCGACTCACTACCTCCCCTGTCTTAGCCTGCCCTGATTTTACTGAGAAGTAAAGTTCCCGTAGATCATCGAGAGCAAGTACTCAAGAAATGTCACAATGCAGTCACGGCCGGCCACTTCGAAATCAGGAAACCACCTCGCACAAAGTGACACAAAGGCCTGGTCTCTTCCCAAACGTAGCCCGTTACGTTCGAGGTTGCCTTATCTGCTTGCAGTTCAAGCCGGCGCAAATGAAAGCGGCTGGCAAAATGCTCACCCGTCAAGTCACACAGTCTTTCGATACCGTGTGTACCGATTTTGTCGGACCTCTGCCGCGTTCTACGCAAGGTAATAAGATGTTACTAGTTTTCCTTGATTTGTATAGTAAATGGGTCGAGATGGTACCACTTCGTAAGGCCACTTCGGCCGCTTTGGAGAAGGCCTTTCGTGAAAGGATCTGGGCCCGATTTGGCAATCCTCGCACCCTCGTGAGCGATAATGGTACCCAGTTCACCAGCAAGGTTTTCAAAAACTTTTGCAAAACGTCCGGAATTACACTCCAGCACACCCCCCATATTGTCCACAGCAGAATCCTACCGAGCGGGCAAATCGAACCATCAAGCCAATGATTGCACTTAACCTGGTGAATGGGCAAAACACTTGGGATCAATGGCTTCCAGAAATAACACTAGTTATCAACTCTAGCGTAAATGCTACTACCGGATTTAGTCCGGCTTACATCATATTAGGTCGGGAGCCCCGTATGCATGGGCCCTTTATGACCAAGTAACGGATGTCTCCGGTAACGAACTCCTCAGTCACGAGGAGCGCGTTTCTCTTCAGCAATGTCGTTAGACTACAAGAAGCCCACGGGCGTGAGCGACGTACAGCAGGCCTAGCTGACTTGAAGGCCATCAATAGTGACGACAACGAACCCCCTGAACCATGTCCTTCTGAAGACATCGGCCTCGGGACACCTCGTACCCATGGCCCGCGCGAAGCCACTGACTAAAGATTTTTTAACCACTTGTTGGTGGGTGCCTGCCCAACGTCCCCCTCCCTCCTAAAGAGGTGCACTTCACACCGATACTCGGCAGGAATTATCTAAAACATTGTATCTTAGCTTTAATCGTAGCACCTTTGAAAACCGCACTCATAAGACCTCGTTAGGTATACTCAGAGTACAGGGTAGTCTTATCACACTTTATATTTCACAGCCAGGGGAAGACGACGGCGATCGCGAAGCTGACATAGCCCGTATCGTCGAGGAGGTGATAGCCGTGTGGGAAAGAGAGCATGGCCCTGTCATGCCCGGCCCAACCCAAGGCGGTAGCCCACCTGAAGACCCGGTCCTGCTTTGCCAGATAGAAGTGGCCCTGACCGACACCCCGGACGAGCGACCCCCGGAGAACAATGATCGAGAGACTGGGAAAAAAACAACCGACGAAGTTCGGCTAGCTTTGGGTACGATTCGACCGGACCGCGCTGTGGTGCTATCAGTGGTTACACTCGCACTCTCTACACAGAACACCGAACCCTCGGAGTTGGCCGGCCCTATCCCTTTGGAGGACCGAACAGTGTCCACTGGACCGGTGGGGGAAACCCGTCTGGAAGAGACGGTCGTCTCGGTCGCCGCAGCATTCTTTAAATCGACTCCCGTACCCGTGTGCCCACCGGATGTGGAACTAGAGCAATATCGCAAAGGCATGGTCACGCCCCCACTACCCCAAACGGAGCCTCCCGTCAGGCCAGTGGAGCGAGTACTCCGAGAGGAAATATTCATCTTGCCGTACCCAGGGCCGGACACAGATGAAGTGCTCGCCGTCCCCATGGAGGACTACAGAGCTCCCGCCGCCGCCGACTGTGGATCCGAGTCCAATTCCCCGTGTATCGGACACCACTCTGCGGCCCGCGCACGACCACCCTAAGGCCCACGCAGACCCAGTTCCGCTCACACCAGACACCCCTCCGCGGACCGTGTGTGAGTCTCCTGAAAGACGTCACCCTCCAGGAGTAGCAGAAGCAGCCATACCGGACACCCCTCTGCGGCCCGAGTACGAGCCTATAAGCCCTTCAACAAGCCCAGGTGTTCGCCATACAGAAGCCACAGACAAGGAGACTTCAACCGACCACGAAGATGAAGAGTTGCCATTGGATCTCTCCGTGCCCCACCATCGGCCATCGCTCTCCACAGCAAACGGCGCCGTTACTCCGCCAACTGGCAGTATCTCCGCACCAACTTCGCGAGGCCCGTTATGCCGGAGGCCACCCCAGCAGCCCCCAATTGCGCCGTTACACCACCGGATTGGCTCGTCGACACCTCCGATAGGCTCGTCGTTGAAATCAGAGACCGGGTGGTTGAACTCCTGCAAGACGAACCGCGGAGGAATCATCGTTTCCTGATGTAGGCGCATGACCGGCTGTTCCGCAACCAGGTTAAGGCGCGCGGGCGAGTCACGGTCCATTTCGTCCGGTCAAAGTAAGGACACCATGTGACGAATCACATTAATCTTAACTAACTACGCCCATGTGGGGCCCTTTTGTTTTTATTTCGCTACGCCCATGGAGGGCACATTGAATTAGTACTCTCGAAGCTAACTGTAGTTCTTTTGTTTTTAACAGCCAATGGTCACGATCAACGTCTCTCTCTTTCTAACTACCGTCTTGGTGTGGGCGTCTCGACAGCGGACGCCACGCTGCATGCCGACACCAAGGAGACAATAAGAAAATCGAAAGTGAAAGAGAGGGACGGAGATCATGACGCGTGCTCAAGCACAAGACGCATCGTATGTTTTCACCGTTAAGATATAAGTAGGTAGAGAAGGGTGGGTTTGAACAGAGACATAGAATTAGAGATAAATGACTTCGCAAGTGACCATCAAAGTAGAAAAAGGCAACTGCAGAAACCAAGACATTAGTGAGTGGATCTAGGATAATGAGGTGAGCCCATTTCCTAAGATCCTTTTCAAGCTTGAGTGCGGTAGGGACCCAAATGAATAAATAATGTTGAAAACATAATTAATTATAAATACAAATCTGTGCTCTTATCAGTTGACCCGTTTTGCGTTTTCTTTCGGTTACAAAAACTATATCCACCTTTTTCCCCTCCCATTTTCCTTTGTCGCATAACATTTAAGAGTCGTGATGAGGCAACGGATCTTGGCCAAGCGGGCTTCGATTGGCAGACAAGATTAATCGTTGCAGCTTCTCTTGGACTCTCCTCATACCCTTTCCCTTTCCTTTTTTTTTTGTTTCTCCCTTTATGTGTCCTCCGTTTCACATATTTATTGCATATTTATTGATATATATATATCGGAGTCAACACAGGAGTAAAATAAAACACAGGAGTATATAAACGTATGTATTTGCGGTTAGGGTATCTAAAGGTCGCAAATACGTCGTCGTTGTTCCACGCGATTTTAGTTTTTCTTTACAAGCGACAGTTACATGCGTGAAAGGGACAGGGACACACGAGCAGCGGTAAGAATGAGAATAGACAGTTCAACGTTTGATTCGGGGCGTGTGTGTGCGCGAGCTACGAGCATTTTCTTGCCATATCCCTCTCACTCTTAGTGCACTTATACACAGCTTTGAGTCAACCGTTTTGTTTAGTTGTTCCCTCATTCACACAGATTTGCAAGTACAGTCGCGCATAGGGTTTCGTGTTATTATATATTTTTTATTATGCCTAAAAAAAAATGATGATGCTCGTGTGCATTGGCCTTCACATAAGTGATGCCGGATCGGATCGTGTGAGTGTGTATGAGCGTCGCTGACTCTCGTGTATGCCTTCGCTCACGATACGATTAGCCTTAAAATGTGAGTGTGTGACGCTTACGTCACACATTTCCTCCAAGGCAGAAAAATTTCGTGTTCGCTTGTGACGTACATATGCGTGAAGAGGCGGTTCATAGACATTCGTTTTTTTTGTGCAGACTCGTATGATTACCTTTTTTATGATGAGTACAGTGAAATGAGAGCAACAAATTAAAAAAAAAAAAAATATATATATATATATATAACACGCACAAAGTCATGCCATGCTAGGTAAGAATATCGGCAGAGTCTCCGGCAGGGTTTCGACAGAATCATCAGCAGAGTTTTCGACAGGATTAATAGTATCGTTAACAGCATAGTTCGGAGAGAATTATTAATGGAGTCAGCTACTGAGTTAACGACAGAGCTAGCGATAGTCATCAACGAAGCCATCAACAGAGTCGCACATGGAAATTAGTTTTATTAAAAAAAAAAACAAACGCGAAAAAATTACAAGAGAGAAGAGAGAGCAAGAGTTAGAAGCAGATAGAGCGAGTCAAGGTGCCTCTCTCAGAGAGTCAATAGTGGGACTATACTTACCGCACTTCTCACCTAATTCAGGGCCCATTTAAGTCCAAGCATATGCACTGGAAATGGCAGTCAGTGTTTGAAACTCGACAAGACAACATCGGAAAAGTGATAAAATCAGAAGCATACCAACTTAACAAAGGACATCACCCAGGACCACGTACCGGTACAAGGATTTACAACAGAAGGATCAACAAGGATCTAGGACAAGGACATTCACCGGTAAGGACCCGGTGCTACTGAGCTACAAGGACATCTCAGCACTCAAGAAGCTTAAGGCAAAGGACATCAGGAAATCCGACAGCGACGACAATTTTTTTTTTTGCCCAAGGATATTCAAACGTTAATCGGACTAAACTATTATTTTCTTGGATGACATCGTGGGAAATTTAATCACTTCGCCAATAACCATATTATACATTTGCGGACTATCTCAACTCCAGTCAACAACCAGGATCTCATTTCATCACGAGGCAAGATCTTTCCTTTTATACACATTCGAACCATCGCAAAGATTTTATAAAATATTGAAACCAAAAAAAAGACTACCTCATTTACGCTTCACCGTTATTTACTTTTCTTTGAACCAACATACATATATTTTTATATTTTCTGATTCCTCCCCTGCAGAATTTATTAAAAAAAAAATCAAAGTATAACAATAATATATATATATAGATATTGGTTAACTTGCACATCCAAGTATCATAGTCTATCGGTTTACCGTAGTCATCTTTACATAGTATCGCGTAGCCTACTGGGCGAACTTTGAAATGCTTTGGCCGATTATCGCTTATATTACGACCCAGAGGCCTTACTTAATATACTAGCAATGGGCGTTCATTGGATAAACCATCGTCGCAAGGACGAGTTGGAAGTCCTTTGTGACGAATTCGGATTAGACACCGGTGGAATAGTGGAGGACCTAAGGAATCGTTTCCGCGAGTTCGCCTCAAGGGAGGAACATCATCCTGAGGTATTGAGTCGATTTGCCGAAATCGAAGCCCAATTTAGTGCCGGGGACAAGAAATTAGATGTAAAACCACAATCTAGAGCACCCTCGCCCACTCCTGGTGGAATTGTTTTCCAACTAACTATCGTTCTGAATCGCATTCTGGTTCTCGCTCCAGGTCTCCGACACCTTTCGGTATCCATGGTTCAAAGATCAACATCGAACACAGTGAGCGGCATCGAGTCCATGAAACTCTGGTAGGCCGTACCACTTGGAACTATGCCTCGATCGCGAATTTTATAACCAAATGGGGAATTACCTTTAGCGGATCTACCGATCCTATCTATTTCATAGAGCAAATAGAGACTCGAGACGCGACGTACCGTTTGAGTTTGGAGACACTGCCCCCAATGATACCCATCTTATTGACCGGACGGGCCGAAAGTTGCTGGCAAACAAGCGGGTATTCGGAGATGAGATGGGTAAATTTCAAGTCCGAATTCTTAAAGTTCTTTCTCCCCCCGCGCTATTTTGAGCAACTAGAGGATAGCACACGCGCTCGAAAGCAACGCCATCAGGAACCACACAAAGAGTATCTAGTGGACCTTCGATTAATGATGAAGAGAGCCCATTACTCGACGTTACAGGAACTCGACAGGATATACGAAAATCTATTACCAGACTACAAGCTGTACACCCGACGAAATGATTTCCAAACGTTACCCGTCTTAACCAAGTTGGTGGTAAATTATGAGACTGTCCGATCGGAGCAAGGTAGCGATGACCCAGCACATTCTTGGAAAAGGAGCAACGCCGTTCATAATAAGCCCTTTGATCATATAACTCGTGGATACCAGCACAGCTTGCCGCAAATGTGCGGAAGCTGGTCATTTCGCACGAGAATGTACGAAGCCCCGGTTGTTGTTCTGTTGGCAATGCGGACGAAGGGGGGTACGTACCATCCAATGCTGTCGCCGTTAGGGAAACGGGCCAAACCTCCGTCTCAATCTGGGCCAGGCGGAGGGACCAGACCAGGACCCCAGCCCAGTAACCCCCTTCTTCTAAAGAAAGACCGCATCCAACTCCATGACTTCGTCAATGGAAAACCAATGGTAGCTACCTTGAATTCAGGAGCGAACAAGAATTACATAAACGAAGGAGTGGCTTTTCAGTACTTCGCCGCGTTCGTCCTGCGAGATATTCATACTAATATTAACCTTGCCGATAATACCCGTGCGGCGATTACTAGTTCTTCTGACTCTCAGCATAGCAACAAACCAGTATGTCAGTTGGGCTCAGTCTTGCCGCCTCCAGCACATGACGCTGTCCTTGAAAACCCATTCCACCAGCCTGGCAGAAAAAAGGAGCCGGTAACCGAGGTGGACGCACGATAAGCTTCGGTAGAAGTTGAGATCCGTGACGAGGACTTAAAACCAGAACCACCATCCAGTATGGGACAGGAGACACTAGAACCAGAACTTCAACAACAGATTATCATTGAAACAGTAGACGCACTACTGAAGGAAGCCCGCATCGAACCATACAAAAGCCCTCACAGTGCACCCATCGTGTTGGTAGGTAAGAAAACGGGCGACACTCGGATGTGTATAGACTTTCGACAACTGAACGCTCAGTCAGTACGCGACGCATATCCCTTACCCCATATACACCAAATTCTAGAGAAATTGAGGAACGCGAAATATCTAAAAAATATCTCTAACTAGATTTAAAGAGTGTGTATTGGCAAATACCCCTAGAGGTCAAAAGTAGAGGGTGTACAGCTTTCACAGTGCCTGCACGCGGTTTATTCCATTGGAAAGTCATGCCTTTTGGCTTACACTCGGCATCTGCCACTTTCCAGAGGGCTTTAGATAGCGTAATTGGACCCAAAATGGAACCACATTACCTAGACCATATTATCGTGATTGGAAAGACGCTCGAGGAATATCTTTCACACCTGTTAGAAGTCTTTCGACGTCTACGAGAAGCCAATTTGACAATCAACCGAGATAAATGTCGCTTCTTCAAAAAACGAATCCAATTTCTAGATCACGTCGTCAGCGAGGAGGGCATTCATACGGAGCCTGAGAAGGTAGCAGCTATCCGTAACCTTCCACCACCAACCAATATTCGTGAACTGCGTCGATGCCTCAGAATCGCTTTATGGTATCGACGGCTTGTACCAAACTTCTTTGACACGGTACAACCTCTCACTAGTCTCTTAAAAAAGGGATTGAGATGGTGTTGCGACCCAGAACAACAACAGGCATTCGATGCACTCAAGACTCGACTCACTACCTCCCCTGTCTTAGCCTGCCCTGATTTTACTGAAAAGTAAAGTTCCCGTAGATCATCGAGAGCAAGTACTCAAGAAATGTCACAATGCAGTCACGGCCGGCCACTTCGAAATCAGGAAACCACCTCGCACAAAGTGACACAAAGGCCTGGTCTCTTCCCAAACGTAGCCCGTTACGTTCGAGGTTGCCTTATCTGCTTGCAGTTCAAGCCGGCGCAAATGAAAGCGGCTGGCAAAATGCTCACCCGTCAAGTCACACAGTCTTTCGATACCGTGTGTACCGATTTTGTCGGACCTCTGCCGCGTTCTACGCAAGGTAATAAGATGTTACTAGTTTTCCTTGATTTGTATAGTAAATGGGTCGAGATGGTACCACTTCGTAAGGCCACTTCGGCCGCTTTGGAGAAGGCCTTTCGTGAAAGGATCTGGGCCCGATTTGGCAATCCTCGCACCCTCGTGAGCGATAATGGTACCCAGTTCACCAGCAAGGTTTTCAAAAACTTTTGCAAAACGTCCGGAATTACACTCCAGCGCACCCCCCATATTGTCCACAGCAGAATCCTACCGAGCGGGCAAATCGAACCATCAAGCCAATGATTGCACTTAACCTGGTGAATGGGCAAAACACTTGGGATCAATGGCTTCCAGAAATAACACTAGTTATCAACTCTAGCGTAAATGCTACTACCGGATTTAGTCCGGCTTACATCATATTAGGTCGGGAGCCCCGTATGCATGGGCCCTTTATGACCAAGTAACGGATGTCTCCGGTAACGAACTCCTCAGTCACGAGGAGCGCGTCCGACGAATGAAAGATATTTTCAAGCTTGTACATGAGAATCAACTCAACGCTAACCAGAATTAAAAGAAATACTACGATCTGAGACGACGCGACTGGCGTCCAAGCATCGGGAGCATGGTCATGCTCAAGCAACATGTGCTGTCTAATGCCAATGAAGGATTCAACGCCAAACTGGCGGCTAAGTATTAAGGCCCGTATAAAATAATCAAGTTTCTCTTCAGCAATGTCGTTAGACTACAAGAAGCCCACGGGCGTGAGCGACGTACAGCAGGCCTAGCTGACTTGAAGGCCATCAATAGTGACGACAACGAACCCCCTGAACCATGTCCTTCTGAAGACATCGGCCTCGGGACACCTCGTACCCATGGCCCGCGCGAAGCCACTGACTAAAGATTTTTTAACCACTTGTTGGTGGGTGCCTGCCCAACGTCCCCCTCCCTCCTAAAGAGGTGCACTTCACACCGATACTCGGCAGGAATTATCTAAAACATTGTATCTTAGCTTTAATCGTAGCACCTTTGAAAACAGCACTCATAAGACCTCGTTAGGTATACTCAGAGTACAGGGTAGTCTTATCACACTTTATATTTCACAGCCAGGGGAAGACGACGGCGATCGCGAAGCTGACATAGCCCGTATCGTCGAGGAGGTGATAGCCGTGTGGGAAAGAGAGCATGGCCCTGTCATGCCCGGCCCAACCCAAGGCGGTAGCCCACCTGAAGACCCGGTCCTGCTTTGCCAGATAGAAGTGGCCCTGACCGACACCCCGGACGAGCGACCCCCGGAGAACAATGATCGAGAGACTGGGAAAAAAACAACCGACGAAGTTCGGCTAGCTTTGGGTACGATTCGACCGGACCGCGCTGTGGTGCTATCAGTGGTTACACTCGCACTCTCTACACAGAACACCGAACCCTCGGAGTTGGCCGGCCCTATCCCTTTGGAGGACCGAACAGTGTCCACTGGACCGGTGGGGGAAACCCGTCTGGAAGAGACGGTCGTCTCGGTCGCCGCAGCATTCTTTAAATCGACTCCCGTACCCGTGTGCCCACCGGATGTGGAACTAGAGCAATATCGCAAAGGCATGGTCACGCCCCCACTACCCCAAACGGAGCCTCCCGTCAGGCCAGTGGAGCGAGTACTCCGAGAGGAAATATTCATCTTGCCGTACCCAGGGCCGGACACAGATGAAGTGCTCGCCGTCCCCATGGAGGACTACAGAGCTCCCGCCGCCGCCGACTGTGGATCCGAGTCCAATTCCCCGTGTATCGGACACCACTCTGCGGCCCGCGCACGACCACCCTAAGGCCCACGCAGACCCAGTTCCGCTCACACCAGACACCCCTCCGCGGACCGTGTGTGAGTCTCCTGAAAGACGTCACCCTCCAGGAGTAGCAGAAGCAGCCATACCGGACACCCCTCTGCGGCCCGAGTACGAGCCTATAAGCCCTTCAACAAGCCCAGGTGTTCGCCATACAGAAGCCACAGACAAGGAGACTTCAACCGACCACGAAGATGAAGAGTTGCCATTGGATCTCTCCGTGCCCCACCATCGGCCATCGCTCTCCACAGCAAACGGCGCCGTTACTCCGCCAACTGGCAGTATCTCCGCACCAACTTCGCGAGGCCCGTTATGCCGGAGGCCACCCCAGCAGCCCCCAATTGCGCCGTTACACCACCGGATTGGCTCGTCGACACCTCCGATAGGCTCGTCGTTGAAATCAGAGACCGGGTGGTTGAACTCCTGCAAGACGAACCGCGGAGGAATCATCGTTTCCTGATGTAGGCGCATGACCGGCTGTTCCGCAACCAGGTTAAGGCGCGCGGGCGAGTCACGGTCCATTTCGTCCGGTCAAAGTAAGGACACCATGTGACGAATCACATTAATCTTAACTAACTACGCCCATGTGGGGCCCTTTTGTTATTTTTCCTTTTGTTTTTATTTCGCTACGCCCATGGAGGGCACATTGAATTAGTACTCTCGAAGCTAACTGTAGTTCTTTTGTTTTTAACAGCCAATGGTCACGATCAACGTCTCTCTCTTTCTAACTACCGTCTTGGTGTGGGCGTCTCGACAGCGGACGCCACGCTGCATGCCGACACCAAGGAGACAATAAGAAAATCGAAAGTGAAAGAGAGGGACGGAGATCATGACGCGTGCCAAAGCGCAAGACGCATCGTATGTTTTCAAGACATAAGTGAGTGGAACTAGGATAATGAGGTGAGCCCATTTCCTAAGATCCTTTTATAGCTTGAATAAATATATAATGTTGAAAATATAATTAATTGCACTATGCAACAAATTAAAGGTTATTAAAATCCAACCGAACCGAACCTTATTTTTCTGAAAGTACATGTATTGAATATCAAAACCCTATTTGGGTTTTTCAAAGTTAGCTCGTTTTTTTTTTATAGCGAGTTGAAATTTTTCATTTTGGGGGCATTTTTGAGTTTGTCATATGAGCTAAATATGACTTATACATCGATTTCTTCTTCATGTATACGACATAATTCATCCTTGTTAATGCTTAAATAAATTCATTTTATGAATGTTATATAACCCAAAATGAATTTTACAGCTACAGTTATAGAAAAAATTACAACTAAGCCCTTTTTTAGAGTAGTTTTGGAAGTATTTTTAATTAAGAACTATTTTTTGTGAAAATAATATCAATTTAAAACAAATGAAGTAAGTAAGTCGTCTCGCCGACTTAGGTATACCATACACCTGTAAAGCAAATATTTCAAATTTATTAAACAAATGCATTTTCACATGCTTTTTATTACAAGCATACCTTAGTATCTCCTTCACTCAAGCATTCGAGCACCCTAACGCCCCCAGCAGCCAACGGCCAACTCCGGCCTTATGGAAAAACGTTTAACTTGGCTATTTTTTGTCCGATTTTGATCAAATTTGGGATTTTGCTGGGTATTAGAATCAAATTCAAGTGTGCCAAATTTGATTTCACAAGGTAAAAAATTAAGGGAGATAATCTAATTTCGCGGGCGGAAAGAGGCGTGGCAAAATCTTATACATACAAAATATGCACATTTACTAAGAAAATATACATACCAAATACGGTGTCTCTAGCTGCAATAGTTTTTGAGATAAACTTTTTTTTTTAGTTGCGGGGGCGGAAAGGGGCGTGGCAAAATCTTTATACATACAAAATGAGCGCATTTACTAAGAAAATATACACACCAAATACGCTGTCTCTAGCTGCAATAGTTTTTGAGATAAACTTTTTTTTTTAATTGCGGAGGCGGAAAGGGGCGTGGCAAAAATTTGAAATAAACTTGATCACTCTACATACTACATGAGCCTACATACCAAATTTGGTGGCTCTAGCTTTTATAGTCTCCGAGATCTAGGTGTTCATACGGACAGACGGACATGGCTAGATCGACTCGGCTGTTGATACTGATCAAGAATATATATACTTTATGGGGTCGGAAAAGCTTCCTTCTGCCTGTTACATACATGGCGACTTTAATATAATATAATATAATATTTAGCTCATATGACAAAAAATGCCCCCAAAATGAAAAATTTCAACTCGCTATAAAAAAAAACGAGCTAACTTTCAAAAACCCAAATAGGGTTTTGATATTCAATACATGTACTTTCAGAAAAATAAGGTCCGGTTCGGTTTGGTTTTTGATGTTGCACAGTGTTATAAATAAAAATCTGTGCTCTTATCAGTTGACCCGTTTTGCATTTTCTTTCGGTTACTAAAACTATGTCTACCCTTTTCCCTTGTCGCATAATATTTAAGAGTGGAGCCGAAGGATCAGTGGACTTCGGCAGGATGAGTTATTCTCCTGCAGACGAAGTCAGTCACTGATCTCAGATCCCAGTCACCCCATGTGAAGAGGCAAAGGATCTTGGCCAAACGGGCTTCGCTTGGCAGACAAGATCAGTCGTTGTAGCCCCTCTTGGACTCTCCTCATATCCTTTCCCTTTCCTTTTTTTTTTTTTGTTTCTCCCTTTATGTGGCCTCCGTTTCACCCCGTAATACTCTTCATGCAAAATGACGTCGAAAAATTTTATGGTCTTGGAAATGTGGTTACAGAGGTTATAGGCGAGGTCACAACTACTGTCAAGGTCCCTAACTCTAAATTAGAAGCTGATGTACTTATTGGATACGACTTCGTCGAAAAGTTTACTGTGATGGTGGATCACAACGGATGTAAATTTAGCCTCTCACTGATGAGAAAAACCAATTGATCGTTTTAAATGTGTTAAGCTCTGTAAATGAAATTGATATAGAACCAAAATAGGCTGAAACAATCGCTGCATTAATTAAGGACTGTTTAAGAATAAACATCGTGTTCAACTCATCTGATTTCCACCGATCCTTCCTATGGGAGCTACATGATATAGTTACCCGATCTTTACCAAATTCGGCACAGTCATTAACAGATATATTAAACTGACAAATGTTAAATTTGAAAGCAATCGCATCAAAAGTAACGAAGTTATTGACAAAAGTTACTGTTTTTGACCGATCGTTCCTATGGGAGCTATATGATATAGTCACCCGATCTTGATCAAATTTGGCACAGTGGTTTGTAGTTACAATAAACTTACTTATATTAAATTTCACGACAATAGCTTAAAAAGTAACGAAGTTATTGTGGTCCCATCCGACTGAATCCGAGATATACAAACCCAGCAGTATATACAAGCCTACGTGCAAAATTTCAGCTTTGTAGCTCGTACGGTCTAGGAGGAGTTCGCATCGATCCAGACGGACGGACGGACGGACGGACATGGTTATTTGAACTCGTCTCGTCGTGCTGATCAAGAATATATATACTTTATATGGTCGGAGATGCTTCGTTCTATGCGTTGCACACTTCTGACCAAAATTAATATACCCTTTTTGCAAGGGTATAATGAAGAAAGTCGTCCCGCCGACTAAGATATACCATACATTAGTAAAACAAATATTTCAAATTTATAATAACAAATGCATCTACATTTTTTTTAAAATTCTGATCACATGCTCTTTATAAGCATATCTCAGTATCTAGATCCCGCAAGCCTACGAGCAACCAAGCGCCTCCACCAACCAACGGCCAACTCCGGCCCTATGGAAAAATGTTTATATGCATAACTTAACTATTTTTAATCCGATTTTGATCAAATTTTGTATTTTGCTAGGTATTAGTATCAATTTTATTGCACAAGGTAGAAAATTGCATTAGATAAGCGAGTTTTTCCAAATTAAGGGGTCGGAAAGGGGCGTGGCAAAATCTTTACACATGTGCGCATTTACCGCGTATACCCTTGCAACTTTTTTGGTAACTCTTTCCTTACCTATAGCCATCAAATGAAAAAACGATTTATCTAAAAAGGGTAATGTTTGTAAAAGAACGGCCTACAATCTTAGCATAGGAAATAACGAAGATATTGATCAAAGTCACTGTTTTCCACAGATCGTTCCTATGGGAGCTATGACATAGTTACCCGATCTTAATCAAATTCGGCATAGTAATTGACAGATATAAACTAACAAATGTTAAATTTGAAAGTACTCGCATCAAAAGTAACAAAGTTATTGACAAAAGTCATTGTTTTTGAATGATTGTTCCTATGGAAGCTATATGATATAGTTACCCGATCTCGATCATATTGGGCACAGTGGTTTGTAGGTATAATAGACTGACCAATATTAAAATTCACGACAAAAGCTGAGAAAATAACGAAGTTATTGAGAAAAGTCACTGTTCGTGACTTTGCCGTTTGTATGGGAGCTATACGATATAGTGGTCCGATCCGGTTGAATCCGAGATACACAAACTGTGCAGTATATACAAGCCCATATGCAATGTTTCAGCTCTGTAGCTCTTACGGTCTAGAAGGAGTTCGCGTCGATCCAGACGGACGGACAGACGGACATGGGTATTTGAACTCGTCTCGTCGTGCGGAGATGCTTCTTTCTATGCGTTGCACACTTCTGACCAAAATTTATATACCCTTTTTGCAAGGGTATAAAAAACACTAGGACTGATAGTATGATCGGGGCGATGAGGGGTGCAACTGCAGAAGCAATGACGAGAGAGAAAAAAAAAAAACAGAAACAGAAAAAATAAAATGCACCAAACATTAATCACGAAAAAAAAACTAACTAATTTGGCAAATTATGCAAATAAAACATTTTCCGACCCCATAGTCGATATAGCCGTTTTCGGCTGAAACTTGATATTTGAGTTAGTTATAACCCGGGTAAGATAGAGTACGAAAATCGCATGCAAAAGGAATAAATTGTAACGTAGTTTTAGATCAGATGCCATTTGATTGGGACAAAATGTATTAATTTTATAAATATCAGGAAGTAAAATATTAAATCAAAATATTAAGCAAAATTGTAAAAAGCCATATTATTATTATTATATTTTATAAAGCTAGACTTAAAAGCCAAAAGAGTTTTAAAACATCCATTTATGTAACAATTTGGGTTCATTACTGCATAAGAAGAAAATGTCTATAAAAGAAAGTCTTCTGCTTTTAGAATTGACTTTCATCCTGTTTCAGGACCTTTTCTATTGAATATTGTTAAAGAAGCCAAATTCAGCTGTGCCGAAGTTTATATGACCTTGCAGTCCATTTTATGTTCTTCATCTGTTCTCATGATTCGAGCAATGGTGTATTGGCTGCTGGCAGCGTTTGAGCAGAGCCGATTTATGTTGCCTGTAACTTGTGTTCTATTTATTTGATCTGATTAATTTTTCGGGTTCTGGTGTTTTCTATAACTGTAAGTAAGTCATCTCGCCGACTTGGAAAAAAAAATATTTTAAATTTCGAACAACAAATGTATGTCTATTATATTGACTATCTCGCTCACCTTCACAAAAACACACGAGTACTCTAGGGCCTCCACTGACCTACGGCTAACTCCGCCCATAAGGTCCGCCTAGTAAAACTCGTTTATAGATATATTTTTCATGTTTCTAGTCCGGTTTTAATAAAAATTTGGAAGATTGGTAGATATTAATGGGGCTCATTAGTGTGCTGAATTAGGTTTCGATGGTCAACAAATTGCAGGAGGCAATCGGTTTTTTATAGATTCTGGAGGCGAAAGAAGGAGTGTTAAAAATGTTAACTATCCATAATCTGCATGCATACCAAACAAATCTACATCACAAATTTGGCTGTTCTAGCTTTGTTAGTTTTTGAGAAAATTGGTCTTATCCAATTTGCGGGGCAAAATTTTTTAAATAAACTTGAACACCATAGGTATTGCAGGAGTCTAAGTACCAAATTTGGTAACTCTAGCTCTAATAGTCTCCGAGATCTACGTGTTCATAGGGACAGACGGACGGGCGGATGGACATGCCTATATCGACTTAGCTACTCATTATGAACAATATTCAATATACTTTATGGGGTCGGAAACGTCTGCTTCTGTGCGTTACAACCATCTGACCAATTTTATAATACTCTTTGCAAGGGTATAAAAAATGAAAAAAGTAAGTCTTCTCGCCGACTTAGGTATACCATACACCAGTAAAACAAATGTTTCAATTTATAATAACAAATGCACTTACGCTTTTTCTTACAAATTCTGTTCACATGCTTTTTACAAGGATATCTTAGTATCTCGCTCACTCAAGCATACGAGCAGCATAGCGCCCCCACCAGCCAACGGCCAACTCCGGCCTTATGGAAAATCTTTTATATGCTTAACTTGGATATTTTTCATACGATTTTGATGAAATTTGGTATTTTTTGGTATTAGTATCAAATATAAGTGTACCAAATTTGATCGCACAAGGTAGAAAATTACGGGAGATAATCGAGTTTTTCAAATTTCGGGGGCGGAAAGGGGCGTGGCAAAATCTTTATATATACAAAATATTCGCATTTAGTAAGCAAATATACATACCAAATTTGGTGTTTTTAGCTATTGTAGTTATTAAGAAAATCGGTTTTGTTTCAATTGCAGTTCGATTCAGACATGCCAAGCAGAGTAGTGCTAGCAAAAAAGAAAGATAGATCGCACAAACTGTGCATAGATTATCGAAAATGAAACGCACTCGTATTGAAAGATAGAGGTGTCAGAGAAAATGCAACAAGCAAAATACTTTACAGTCATGGATTTCAAGAACTGGTTTTTTCTACCTTGACATAGAAGAAGGAAGTCGTTAATTTACAGCATTTCTGACAAAAGCACGCCCTTTGAATTTTGTAATTCCCCAGCAGTTTTTGTAAAATTCATTTACTACATTTTCCAGAAGTTGATAAAGGCAGGAATTATGGAAATTTATGTTAACGATATTGTGGTATTCGGATCCACAGCAGACAAATTTTTGGATAATGACTGTTTTGAAATAACAATATGGATTGCAGATTAAATTGTCGAAGTGGCAGTTTCTAAAAAGAAGATTGAAACACACAGCTGAGACGCAATTACGTGTAGATGCATCATATAACGGATTTGGTGATACGCTCTTATACCAAAATGATGACAGGTGGCACCCTGTATTTGGAACAAGAAAACAAGCGATCAGGAGCAAAAATTACACAGTTATTTTTTTTGCCTTTTCTCAATAGCTTCGTTATTTTTTGAGCTATTGTCGTAAAATTTAATATTGATAAGTTTATATTACACATATGTATAAACGACTATGCCAAAAAGATGGGGGGACTATATCATATAGCTCCCATATGAACGATCGGTCGAAAACAGTGACTTTTGTAGATAACTTCGTTACTTTTGACGCGATTGCTTTCAAATTAAAAATTTCTTAGTTTCATATATCTGTTGATGACTGTGTCGAATTTGATAATGATCGGGTGACTATATCATATAGTTCCCGCGACTTTGATTAATAACTTCGTTATTTCCTATGGTAAGATTGCAGGCCGTTCTTTTGCAAACATTAGACTTTTTAGATAAAACGCTTTTCCACGTTGATGACTATGGGTAAGGAAAGAGTTGTCAAAACAGTTGCAAGGGTATACAAACTTTGACGCTGTCGAAGTTACCCCCGGCCCTCTGGTTTTTTATTTATTTTCTTTAAATTTCTAAAGCTATATTTTAAAGCCAAAACAGCTAGTATAGGCTATAAGCACACCGGAGGAAATCGAAAAGTTTTAATTGGTTTCTTAAAATGTCTATTCATGTCACTTGCAAGGAATTTTGGTTCATTGCTGCATGTGAACACATTGTTTGTAAACGAAAGTCTTTAGGCTTCAATACTAATTTTTCCCTTTCCTAGTGAAAAAAAATATTTATAATTTAATATTTTAAAAAATACCGTTCACAAAGGGATTCGCTGTCCTATTAAAAAAGTTGTATTGATATTGCTGGTCTGTAGGGATGGGTTTCTGATGAGCATGATATTTCAATTATGTATGTCAGCGAGCGTCTGCGGTTTACCACTCATTTCACTTAACTTCCATCCAGTCTTATTGTAATTACATCCAGCTGCATTTGTTTGTAATTGGTATAAAAAACTGTTTATACTCACTTGAGTTCTATCCACAAGTTATTGTATAAAATATGATGTTGGGTCCGTCTACTGGTTCCTGTTGGGGGTAACCGTTGATAGGATCCAACTTATGAGATGATTTAGGTTGATTAGGTTGAGATACGATTAATTATCTGAATCACTGTGCGTAGATCCTGTGGATCAGCAATATATTAGAGATTATAATTTGTGTTACGGCCAAATGCCGGAGTTATGTGTCTTTATTGTTTAAATGGTTATACAAAACTGAATATGTTGTAGGAAATAAAAGAGAACTAAACCTAAGTACATAAATTGGAATATGAATCTAAAGCTAATTACATAAGAAGTAATATGTAAGGCGTATGGTCATGCTATAAGCCCTTGGTTAGACGCTGTGTCAGCGTATTATGGAATTAGTCACATCGACGTCGCAGCTGCACAGATTAAGAATTAGTGCGTGGGCAGTTCGCTGGATTGTTTGTAAAATTATACATTGTTAATAGGGTATTTGCGCTATGACAACATATAAAAACATACATACATACCTATAAATAATTAGATTGGACACAAAAGTGAAATGTACTTATTATTTTATGATTAATATTGAAAAATGTTAGTAACATTATGTTAGTAAGACCAAAATATAACAACAATAATTTATAACAACTAACTAACAATGTCTGCAGAAATTTTTGGATTTCGGCAAGATTAATCGCAACTTTTTGTCAAAAAATCCAGTAAGAAAAAAACATGTACCAAACCATTTGCTATTATTTTATAAAATAAACTAAATAAATATTAAATTTTATAAAAAAGAGCTTTCAGATTCCGATACAGTGTTGGATATGACGTAAACATGCCAGATGCCACATTTCGGGTATAGCTGATTAAAAAGTAAGCGTTCTTGTTGAAGCAGTTTTTCTGTCTATACTCTACAAAAATAAACCCTTCAGCATACAATATTTCTGTATTTCATATGAAAAATTATTATTCGGTAGACATTATTTGGCTGCCTGAGCAGCAGAATATTCCTCCATATAATGAAACGAAATAGTGGATAAAAATCAACTGGAGCACAAAATCTATAACAAATAGCTCTACCAACATTTTACCAAGCCATTTTTTGTTCTTTTTCAATTTTCAACATAGAAATTACGAGTAACTTACTAAAACTCTAAAATTACAAATTCTATTTTAGCCCTTACGTGGCATAATCAATATTTGAAGTCTCGTTCGTATTAATTCTTTTTGTGCAAGTTTTCCGATTTTTCTACCATACATCCATAGGGTGAAATGGTATACTAAAGTCGCCCAAATGTATGTAACAAGCAGAAGGAAGCTTTTCCGACCCCATAAAGTATATATATTCTTGATCAGGATCAACAGCCGAGTCGATATAGCCATGTCCGTCTGTCCGTCTGTCCGTCCGTCCGTATGAACGCGTAGATCTCGGAGGATATAAAAGATACAGCCACCAACTTTGGAATGTAGCCTCGTGTAGTATGTAGAGTGATCAAGTATATTTGAAATTTTCGCGCCACCGCAAATGTAGCTAGAGACACCATATTTGGTTTGTATATTTGCTTAGTAAATGCGCACATTTTGTATGTACAAAGATTTTGCCACGCCCCTTTCTGCCCTCGCAATTTAAAAAATCTTTTATATCAAAAACTATTGTAGCTAGAGACACCATATATGGTATATTTGCTTAGTAAATGCGCACATTTTGCATGTGTAAAGATTTTGCCATGCCCCTTTCCGCCCCCAAAATGTGCGAGCATATTTGGTACACTTAAATTTGATACTAATATCAAGAAAAATACCAAATTTGATCAATATCGGATGAAAAATATCCAAGTTAGGCATATAAACGATTTTTCATAAGGCCGGAGTTGGTCGTTGGCTGGTGGGGGCGCTAGGGTGCTAAAATGCTTGAGTGAGCGAGATACTAAGATATGCTTGTAAAAAGCATGTGAACAGAATTTGTAAAAAAAAAAACCTAAATGCATTTGTTATTATAAATTTGAAAAATTTGTCTTACTGGTGTATGGTATACCTAAGTCGGCAAGACGACTTAGTTACTTCATTATTCATTTGTTTATTTATTGATTTATTTATGTCAACTAACACAGCAGTCGACAAAAAACTTAAGCTAAAAAATTTATAATAATTAATTGAAGAAAGTAAGCTTAGCCTTATACACAACTAAGCATCCCCGACAAGGTGGAGGTGTTTTATTTGCACAACGTGCCAGCTATGCCCCGATTTACAGCCAATGTGGGCAGGGTCGAGTTGCACGCAATGCAAAGAACAAAATATATTCAGCGGTTTCGTTGTAGACTAGTTTATGGAGAAAGAGAATACCAAATACAAGCTTACGGTTGTAAAGTGAAGGAAGATTAAAAAGAAAAAGTCTGTCAGAATAAGAAGGTAGGCGAATACTCGGGTCCCAATTAAGACCGCGTAACGCGATCATCGAGATCTGATTGCAAGTACTGTTGGAAATAAGGATCATTATAGGATTAACAAATCTTGACATCATCCGCAAACATGAGCACGCCTGAATGAGCCAAGGCCAAGGGCAAATCATTTATAAACAGGCTAAATAACAGTGGGCCCAGATGACTGCCTTGGGGGACACCTGACGTAACTCGAACAGTTTTAGATATCGAGGAACGAAAAGAGACCTTTTGGGTTCCAATAAGATACGATTTTAACCAAACCAATAGTTTCGGGGAAAAGCCCATAATGTTAAGTTTCGTAAGAAGCATAAAATGATCAACCGTATCGAAAGCCTTAATAAAATAATAAAAGACTCCTTCAAAACATCAGGAAAGCTACAAGTCTCACTCTTTATAAAGAGTAACCGAGATAAAGGCTTAGATAGGGAAATCAGACACATCTTAAGGATGCAAGTAGGAATATTATCAGGCCCATGCACGAAGGAAGACGACATAGATGATAAGCGAGAGATAATACAGTCTTTAGAATTTAAATATGGTATGATGCAGAGATAGGATGTGAGATGCGAAGCAGTGGTAGAATAAGTCGACTAGAAGAATTTAGCAAACAGATCTCAAATATCTAAATCATTATTAGCTGTCCGGTCATTAAGTCTGAAGATGGAAAGTAGTAAATAAGAGCATCGTTTAGAATTAACAAAGTTGTAAAATCTTTTGTGGTTCTTATAGAATTCAAGTCTAAGCACGATATAATTATTGTAGCATTGAGTATTTAGGAGACAAAATTAAGATTTCGCTACACAATAATTTGCATAGTCAAGTCGCGAACCAGATTTTTTAAATCTTTCAAAATATCTCGACTTAACGTTAGAGAGCCTACGTGTGAACCAGACTGGCACACTGGAGACGGTAGAGACATTCACATAAGGAACGCATTTATCAATTAGAGAACGCATTTATCAATACGTGTTCATAGGGACAGACGGACGGGCGGATGGACATGCCTATATCGACTTAGCTACTCATTATGAACAATATTTAATATACTTTATGGGGTCGGAAACGTCTGCTTCTGTGCGTTACAACCATCTGACCAATTTTATAATACTCTTTGCAAGGGTATAAAAAATGAAAAAAGTAAGTCTTCTCGCCGACTTAGGTATACCATACACCAGTAAAACAAATGTTTCAAATTTATAATAACAAATGCACTTACGCTTTTTTTTACAAATTCTGTTCACATGCTTTTTACAAGGATATCTTAGTATCTCGCTCACTCAAGCATACGAGCAGCATAGCGCCCCCACCAGCCAACGGCCAACTCCGGCCTTATGGAAAATCGTTTATATGCTTAACTTGGATATTTTTCATACGATTTTGATGAAATTTGGTATTTTTTGGTATTAGTATCAAATATAAGTGTACCAAATTTGATCGCACAAGGTAGAAAATTACGGGAGATACAAAATATCCGCATTTAGTAAGCAAATATACATACCAAATATGGTGTCTCTAGCTACAATAGTTTTTGAGATAAACGTTTTTTTAAAATTGCGGGGGCGGCAAGGGGCGTGTATTTGAAATAAACTTGATCACTCTACATACTACACGAGGCTACATTCCAAATTTGATGGCTCTAACTCTTACAGCCTTCAAGATCTACGCGTTCATACAGAGGGACGGACGGACAGACGGACATGGCTATATCGATTCGGCTGTTACTACTGATCAAGAATATATATACTTTATGGGGTCGGAAAAGCTTCCTTCTGCTTGTTACATACATTTGGGCGACTTTAATATACCATTTCACCCTATGTGTGTATGGTATAAAAAGTATTTAAAACGTATTCTTCAGATATACGTATTTTGATGAAAATATCATTTTCAAATGGATACTGCCCTATTAAGTAAGTTTTTTAAATATATGAGAAAAGGTTATATTAATTTTGTTCAAAAGTGTGCAACGCATAGAAGTCCATTCGTCCGCCCGTCTGGATCAACGCGAACTCCTCCTAGACCGTAAGAGCTGTGAAGCTGAAATGTTGCATGTAGGCTTGTTTATACCGGAGGGTTTGTATACCTCGGATTCAGCCGGATTGGACCACTATATCATATAGATCCCATACAAACGGCAAATTCACGAACAGTGACTTTTCTCAATAACTTCGTTATTTTCTAAACTATTGTTTAATATTGGTCTGTTTATTACAGCTGTAAACCACTGTGCCAAATTTGATTAGGATCTGGTGACTATCTCATATAGCTCCCATAGGAACGATCGTTCAAAAACAGTGACTTTTGTCAATAACTTCTTTACTTTTGACGCGATTGCTTTCAAATTAAAAATTTGTTAGTTTAATATATCTTTTAATGACTGTGCCGAATTTGATAAAGATCAGGTCACTATATTATATAGTTCCTGTAGGAACGATCGGGGAAAAACAGTGACTTTGATCAATAACTTCGCTATTTCTTATGCTAAAATTGTAGGCCCTTCCTTCGCAAAGATTAGTTCAAAGATTTTTCACTTTGATGGCTATAGGTATGGAAAGAGTTACCAAAATTGCAATGGTATACAAACTTTGACACGGTCTAAGTTAGCCCCGGCCCTCTGCCTCGAAATCTGTAGATATTTATGTGACGTACCTGAATTTTTTATGATTAAGACCGAAAAATGTTACTTAGAAATATAACATAAATAATTTATACTATTGCCAACTATCTGTAATATTTTCACTAATAATGTCTGCAAAATGTTTTGGATTTCGGCAAGATTAATTAAGAAAAAAACATGTACCAAAACATTTGCTCTTATTTTATAGAATAGCATTTTACATATTTTGAAATTGAAATTTGTCGTTTTACAGTTCTTAACATAAAAATCTCGAGTAGCTTAAGTAAATATTTAGTAAATATTATTTACCTAAAAATCTAAAATTTCAAACTCTTTTTTAGATTTTGCGTGGCATAATAAATATTTATTGTCTCGTTCGTATTCATTGTTTTTGTGCTAGGTTTCCGATTTTAATAAGTTCTCTGATGTTTCTAGAAGTCCGAATTCTGTATTTCTGAATGAAGTTGCGTGGAACGGATCGGCTTATTGGTTTTGACATTACATTTATAAATTTATTTCATTTTTCGTTTATATAATGGGAAGAAGGTTTCTTAGCTTGCTTGGAATTGATTGTACTAAAACTCAACTCGTTTATACGTATATTTTCCATTTTTCTTGTCCGGTTTTAATAAAATTTGTTAGATTGGTAGAAATAATAGGGCTCATTAGGGTGCTGAATTTGCTTTTGATGGTCAACGAATTGCAGGAAGCATGCCAGTACACATTCCAAATTTAGTGTCTCTAGCTAGCACAGTTATTGATAAAATCTGTTATACCTAATGCGGGCGCTTAACGGGGCGTGGCAAAATCTTTGAAATAAACTTAAACACCGTAGGTAGAAGTCTAAGTATCAAATATGTTGACTCTAGTTCTTGTAGTCTCCGAGATACGTGTTCATAGGGACAGACGGATAGGCGGACGGACATAGCAAGATAGACTCGTCTGTTGATCCGTATCAAGAATATATATATTTTATGGGGTTGGAAATTCTTCCTTTTGCCTGTTACACACAAATATATTTTGGCGACTTTAGTATACCATTTCAACCCATGGGTGCATGGTATAAAAACTACCATATTGGTAAATTTAATGGGGATACTAAAATTTGTTCACCTTTTTTTCTATATGTATATGATATAGTGGTCCATGGGTGCATGGTATAAAAACTACCATATTGGTAAATTTCATGGGGATACTAAAATTTGTTCACCTTTTTTTCTTCTATATGTATATGACATAGTGGTCCGATCATTACAATTTTCATACTTTATCTTACCCGCGTAAAACATATGTCAAATATCAAGATTCACCCCAATAGCTCTTAAGATGGCTGAGTACAGACGGACAGACTGACATGGCTATAAAGACTTAACTACTCATGATGAACAATACTAAATATACTTTATCGGGTCGGAAACGTCTGCTTCTGTGTGTTACAAACATTTCATTTATTCCATTATCTTTCATTCAGTCTTATTGTAATTACATCCAACTGCATTTGTTTGAAATTGGTATAAACAACTGTTTGTATTCATTTGCTTTCACATATAAGTATCAGTATCTTTTGACCTATTTAATGCTATAGTCTAATGTACTTATCATTGTATGTATTATACTGAAAAATGCTATACCGAAATATAACAAAAATAATTTATAATACTGCCAACTAACTGTTATATTTTCACTAACAATGTCAGCAGAAATTTTTGGATTTCGGCAAAGTTAATCGCAACTTTACGTCAAAAAATCGAGTATGAAAAAATTATGTATCAAAACCATTGCTATTAGTTTATAAAAAACCATTTCACATATATATTTAACACACTTTTAACCTATCATACCTTCTTTTACCCTAGAATGCTTGTATGCTTTGCACTGGAATGTGGAATTAATGAAACTGTAAATGTAAAGAAACATAGGAGAACTAAGAAGAGTGTGTATAGCTTGCACTAAATCACATACGCCTGTTGTTTTTTCATTTCATTTTTTGCTTATCGATTCACTGGCTAATCTTATAATCAATAGTAAAGACTTAATTTTAAAAATAAAACTATGAAATAAAACTTTGAAATAAAATTAAATAAATAATTTAACTATTAGATTATTTTGTTGATTGAACAGTTGCTATGTTTTTCAATCGTCAGTCGGCTATACAGCAATTAAAATATGCACCTTGTCATTAACAGCAGAAAATTAAATTTTGTTTAGCGGGATTATAGGTCAAAAAAAGCTGTTCCGACTTAAGAAGAGCTTTCAGATTCCGATACTGTGTTGAATATGACGTAAACATGCCAGATGCCACATTTCGGGTACAGCTGATTAAGAAAATAAGCGTTCTTGTTGAAGCAGTTTTTCTCTCTATACTCTACAAAAGTAAACCCTTCAGCATACAATATTTCTGTAATCCATATGAAAAATTATTATTCAGTAAACATTATTTGGCTGAGCAGCAGAATATTCCTCCATATAATAAAACCAAATAGTGGATAAACATCAACTGGAGTACATAATCTATAACAACATTTTAGCCCATTTTTTGTTCTTTTACAATTTTTAACATAGAAATCCTGAGTAGCTTATGTAAATATTTATCTAAAACTCTAAAATTTCTAATTTTATTTTAGACCTTACGTGGCATAATCAATATTTGAAGTCTCTTTCGTATTCATTCTTTTTGTGCTAGGGTTCCGATTTTTATTTATTTGTTCATTTAATTACGTCAACTAACACAGCAGTCGATAAAAAAGCTTAAGCTAAAAAACAGATAACAATTGACTAAAGAAAGTAAGCTCAGCCTTATATAAATTAAACACTTCCTTTACTCACGATATAAAAAATAAAGTTTTATTCAAAGATACTTTATTACAGTTACAGTATATTTCGAGTTACTGAAAGATTCTGACTTCGGAGTGAATTCCGCGGAGCTAAAGCGAAGTTACTGGATGATTAGAACTTAGGCTAAAGACTGATTTGCTATGAATCGATTAGGTTAGATGAAGGCTTGGGTACTTGACGTCGTCGCAGGCGACGGCGTTGGCTGAATTAATTAGTCCTCTGAGTGCGTGGGACCATTCTTTGTATACACAACTGTGCAACCATTCTTTGTTTATTGCCAAAAGTTGTGGCGTGATTCTGGGTATGCACCGAACCCGACACCATTCTTCGAGGGCCTGGGAAAGTGGGGTGCAGGCCTGTGGTTTATCCTAGCTCTCGGACTGTTTATTTGAGATAGCTGATCATGCGACTAATAAGCATGTGATGATGGAGTAGGGTTTACCATTGGTCATTGCATCTGGTGATGCAATAGTGTTGTTTATCCTAGCGATCGGACTGTAGCTTGGGATAGGTGATCATGTGACTAATAGGCACACGGACTTGGGTCTGTGTCTTTCATGTTACGATTTAAGTGCTTAACTCCTCCCCCTTTAAGTGCGGACGTCCTCGGTTGCAACAACATATTGAAACGGCGGAATTGAGACCTCCATTGTTGGACCATTGTTGCCTGTTCCGTGGCTGCAGTATTTTTTGATGATGCAATACGGCTTCAAGGCGTGTCTCCACAATATACCAGGAGTTTTCTACGATGACTGTCGCGTTTTCCGCTTGGATTATGAAGTTGTCTTCCAGGGTAATGTTCTCTCCGTCGATGTTAACGTTTCCTTGAATTGATTTAGTAGCATGGTACTGGATATTATTTCTGAATGAGATTTCACGTGCTGGTTGTTGATGACCTTACATTTTGGATTCCTTCTATGCAGATGCATTTTGGATTCCTTCTAGACAGATCTTCCAGTTCACACATTGTTATGAATTATCGTTATGAATTTTACATTTATTCTTATTGGTTAAGCCGAAGTATTTCTTATTACACTTGATAATATTCTCATAGTCTATTTCTTCTATAAATTTTTGATATTTGATGGGTATTGTTAGTATTTTTTTTATAGGTTTCGTTACTCTGGGTAAGCTAACGATATATAGTAGTGATTTACCGTCTGAGGCTACATTACCTTCAGCAAACTCTATCACTTCTTCAATGTTCTTAAACGTTAGGCTTTCTGCTTTAATTGTTTCAATAAAGTCTATTTCCGTATAGGACAATATTAGCGAGTTTACAGTATTGGCCTTAGCCCAATCTGTTGCATAAATGGTATTTGTTAATTCTTCTCTTAGGAGACTTAATTTAAATTTGGTTATTTCGACTTCTTTTATGTTATCATTGGATTCGGGTTTACCTCTAATTAGTATAGTATGTATTTGTTATCCCCTGAGTACATTCTCAATTCTATTCTATTCTATTTTAGACCTTATTTTATAATACTTATAATATTTGAAGTCTCGTTCGTATTCAATATTTTTGTGCTAGGAATGCGATTTTTATTTATTTATTTATTTATTTGCGTCAAGTAACACCAACTAAGACGAAAAAGCATGAGCTAAAAATCAGATAACAATTAATTGAAGAAAGTAAGCTTAGCTTAGTGGAGGTGTTTTATTTGCACAAGCTGCCAGCTATGTCCCGATTCTCAGCCAATGTGGTCAGGGATGAGTTGCAAGCAATGAGAAGTCCAAAATATATATATTCAGGGGTTTCGTTCTAGATTATTAAAAAATATAGAGCTAAGTGACAGAAAGATAAGAAAAGATAAGGTGACCAAGGTTGTTAAAAGATTGGCAATGAACACGAAAAGGTTCGTGAAGAGAGTAGTTAATCAGACATCTACTAAGGTGAATATGAAAAAAAAATTCCGGGTCCGACATGAGTTTATTGAGAAAGAGAATGCGTAATACGAGCCTACTGTTGTAAAGTGAAGGAAGATTATTAAGAAGAAGTCTGTCAGAATAAGAAGGTAGGCTAAGACTCGGCGCGTAACGCGAACTTAAGGAATTGCTTCTGAACCGATTCAATACTACGCTGGTGAACATTATATTGAGGGTTCCTTACTGGCGAGCAATATTATAGAGTAGGCCGAACTAGCGAATTGTACAAAACCTTTGTTACGTAGGGGTCATCAAATTTATTCGCCCAACGTTTTATGAGGCCAAGAAGACGGCATGCTCTATTGACAATTGAAGATATATGAAAATTAAATAAAAGAAAATTTGAACAGCTAACATCCAACAGAACAGACTTAATAGAGTAATGAGGTAGGAACGGAGACAAATGTCTGAATGTCATAAAAGAGCACTTTGAGAAGGGAAAGAAGGATGGAAGGAAAGGATCATTATAGGAATAACAAATCTTGAGGTCATCCGCAAAGATGAGCACGCGTGAATGAGCTAATACCAAGGGCAAATCATTTATAAACAGGCGAAATAACAGTAAGCCCAGATGACTGCATTGGAAGACACCTAAGGAAACTCGAACAGTTTTAGATATTGAGGAACGAAAAGACACCTTCGGGGTTCTAATAATAAGATACGATTTTAACCAAGCCAATAGTTTTGGGGATAAGCCCATAATGTTAAGTTTCGTAAGAAGCATAAAATGATCAACCGTATCGAAAGCGTTACTAAAGTCGGTATAAATAACATCAGTTTGACACTTTTTACGGAAGCCATGGGGTACAAGGGTAGTCAATTCTAAAAGGTTGGTGAGCGACGAACGACCTTCCATGAAGATAAAGGCTTAGATAGGGAAACCGGCCACGTTTTAAGAATGCAAGTAGGAATATTATCAGACCTATGTACGAAGGAAGACGTTATAGATGATAAGCTAGAGATAATACAGTCATCATTAATACTAGGAAAAAACATACAATTTAAATGTGGGATGAAGTCCACTGAAAGTATTTAGCAAACAGATCTGCAATCTCTGAATCATTATTAGCTGTCTTGTCATTAGTCGACGAATCGATGCTAGAAGAATCCATTTAAATCAATACAGAAGTTTGAAAAAACCCATTATGCATGTATTCTTCTAATACTAATTTACCAAATAAAATAACAATTTTAATTCTTGTGGGCACAAATCACAAAAATATGTGTTATTTTCTCCTTTTTATACCCTTGCAAAAAGGGTAGATTAATTTTGGTCAGAAGTGTGCAACGCATAGAAGGAAGCATTACCATATAAAGAAAATATAAAGTATATATATTCTTGATCAGCTTAACGAGACGACTTCATATAGCCATGTCCATCCGTCTGTCAGTCCGTCTGGATCAACGCAAAACTCCGCAAAACTCCTCCTAGAATGTGGAAGGTAATAAATTAGAGCGTCGTTAGAATTAACAAAGTTGTAAAATCCTTTTGGGGAACCATTTTTTTTTAATGTTACGGAGATTAGACAGCCTAGGTGTGAACCAGACCGGCGCACTGGAAAGATTCACACAGCGAAAGCTTTTATCAATTAGCGAATTAAAAGCAGAGTAGAAAAAATGCACTATACAATCTATATCACAGCACTCAAATAGAAATGACCAATCAAAAGAGGAGATAAGGTTGTTAAGAAGATTGAAATTTGTTGTACGAAAACGTCTACGATGAGAACTGAGATGTTATTAAATGAATTATTAACGGGATTGTAAGAAATAATAACTTGAATGGTAGGGTCATAAGGATATTCAGGCTACAGGCTGTGTTTGAGATACAGAACTAACAGTGGGATCCGAGACAAAAATAAGATCAATGATTCTTTTAGGGATAGTTAATTAAAGAATTCAACTGATATAGTCGACATTCATGTAGGCTATCAAGAAAAACATTAAGGGATAATGGAATTAAGAAAGATAGATTATCATCAATCAGCCAAGAAATATTAGGCAAGTAAATATCACCTAAAACTATTAGAAACTCACGATCTTCAAGACAACTAAAAGTATTTCGCAAAGCATCAGCATCTAATCAACGTAAATAAACTCAACACTGGAGTGACCAAAATGGGTTTTGGTTTGTAATTCTCTCTGAACCTAGTTAACATCTAAAAGGCTCCAAGGTGTTTGTGGACACAGTCCTTTTTAAATGAACTCCAATTCAGAAGTAAAGGCAGTAAGGTTGCGGATAAGTGTTTAACATGAGTGGTATCTTCCGGAAATGTTTTACAATACACTCATTAGTTGTTGAGATAACAAAAATGGTAAAACCAACAGGATGATCAGGATCGGGGGTGCGCATTCTTGCTATTGGTCGGGGTTCTTTTTCCACCTTTCACATTCACTATCATTAATAAATTTAATGCGCCTTTTGAAAACTAAACTAACTACGAAAAGTTAAAGGTGATGTTACTATTTTTACTATTGCTAAGGTACCAATTCAGCGTGACCTAAAGAAAGAAGACAAACATGAATCTAAATAAAGGATGTAAGAGAACTTAGGTGTGATTAGTCCCTCTTCTTAACCCACCCGACCATGACAACTGTTCTATTTTAAATGTTGACCCAAAACAATGTATTTTGGGTCTTATTTCTTTTATGACATCTTATGACAGTTTGACAGACCATATGAAGATAACTCAAATCATTATTCCTGTTTCAAACATAATTTTGGGTTTCTGCTTATTTTATACCAATTTGAGAAAATTTAATGTTTTTGACTTTATTACTTTCAAATCCAAAAAATTACCAATATTTTAAATATAAAAGAAAAAAACGGTTGTGGTAGATCAAACCATATGGCGATATTTCATACATATATATATATATAAGTTAGCGCACTCATCCTCATGCGAGGCCTCCTCTCATACAACCAGCGCCCCTGGGACGCCTTGTCCTTCAGTCACCAGACCATGCCCCACACCCCGGCATCTCCTATCACAACGGGACTCGATCAACACACTTTACCAGAAACGCCTGAACGAGCATCGGGCAAAATACCCCCTATCGATCTAAGCCCTTGACCTTACACTCACATTTCACACACTCACATTTCACACATGTTAGGAACACTAACAGACCACACACAGCACGCGTACATCGCGACCCATACTATCGATCTAAGTAACACCAGCCCACTCACATTTCATACACTCACATTTCACACACCAACAGACCACACACAGCACGCGTGCATCGCGACCCATACCACTTTTAGCCAACTAAGCTACCTACGTCTTTTATTTCCTGTAAACACACTTAGCCAAGTATGCAACTTATGTTTCCTAGTGTTTATGCGACCCTAGCAAAATATGTGACCCAAGACGACCCTCGTTGGTCACACTAGGTACTTCACTTCCCTTTTCTAGTATAAGCACTTTGAATATTGCCGATAAGCAGAATTCGCCGGAAGAGGCGACCCACTTCTGACACGATCCCAACGCCGCTGCCAGCGGCACAACGCCGCAGCCAGCGCCCTTTGGACATCTTGGGGTATATTTAAAGGATCACGCTCGACAGAGCGGGCAGTCTTAGTTTAGACGTAGAACTAACTAAATCTGGTTACAAAGTGAATAAAACTTATAACGTATAAATCAAGTATTGTGTTGTGTCTCACTGTGACAATCCTGAGTTTCCCAAGTCCCATCCTTACAATCCAAGGAAGGAAATGGTAAGAATTCCCCTATAAGGGAAATGGAAACTCGTAACTGGCGCCCGAGCAGGGACCCGTAATTTTTCTAGAAGCAATGATAGCGCTAACCACCCTTCAGGGGGAATCTAGAAACATTACGGGTCTAGACAATAGTAGGAAGAGCTCCACAGTTGAATGCAAGCCATGTCACCAAGACGCGTAGTAAAGTGAAATAATTAATTACTCAGGCACAAACCTGACCTATCCCAAAAAAAAAAAAAAAAAAAAACACGAAAATAATAATATAGGCCACTTGGCCAACGGGAAATGCTTCACCTGACCATGGTGATATTTGAGATCAACGCGTGCCTCGGCTTGCATAAAACTGCTGACTCTTCAAGTAACCGTCCCGAACGCATTTTGCTAAGATCGCACTCTCACGCCAGCAGAATCAGGCAAGGCGGAATTAGCGAAACGAAGGAAAATTTTTGCGCCTCTTGCATTTTTGGCGTTAACATGTGAATAAAAGAAACCGGAAGGGGAGTGACACGCTCCCGTGTTTGGCAACGGGCCCTTAAAAAAAAAAAAAAGAAGGAAAAATATTAAAAAGAAAAAAATAACCACATGCAATGAGAGGGTTCAATGATCCCTATGTGGGGACATGTCATCTAATCTAATCTAACTCCCCCTTCCGGTGTCTTACAAAAACGAATAACTGGTTGAAAGACCAAGTCCTCTTTCAGAGAGGGCGGAAAGAGTCGTTTTCATTAGCGAATGACTGGTTGAAAGACCAAGTCCTCCTTCAGAGAGGGCGGAAAAAGTTCATTTTTGACTAAAACGAGTAACTGGTTGAAAGACCAAGTCCTCCTTCAGAGAGGGCGGAAAGAGTCGTTTTTATTAGCGAATGACTGGTTGAAAGACCAAGTCCTCCTTCAGAGAGGGTGGAAAGAGTTCATTCTTAACTAAACGAGCAACTGGTTGAAAGACCAAGTCCTCCTTCGGAGAGGGCGGAAAGAGTCGTTTTTATTAGCGAATGACTGGTTGAAAGACCAAGTCCTCCTTCAGAGAGGGCGGAAAGAGTTCATTTTTGACTAAACGAATAACTGGTTGAAAGACCAAGTCCTCCTTCAGAGAGGGCGGAAAGAATCGTTTTTATTAGCGAATGACTGGTTGAAAGACCAAGTCCTCCTTCAGAGAGGGCGGAAAGAGTTCATTTTTGACTAAACGAGTAACTGGTTGAAAGACCAAGTCCTCCTTCAGAGAGGGCGGAAAGAGTCGTTTTGGTTTTGGAATGACTGGTTGAAAGACCAAGTCCTCCAGAGAGGGCGAAAAGAATTCATTCTTGTTGGCTGAATGACTGGTTGAAAAACCAAGTCCTCCTGCAGAGGGGGCGGAAAAAGTTCATTCTTGACCAAACCTTCCTTCTGGGCAAGGAACTACTGAAAGTAGAAGTATACGAATGGTCGAAAACCCAAAAACTAGTACCCCAACTGATAAATATTAAACAAACTCTTGCTTTTGATTCTGTCATTTGGTTTATTATTCAGGTTATCTTGGCCGTCTGCGAACAGGAGTGGGGTTCCTCCACTTGAGTATACTCCTCAGGTTGGGACACCCAGCTCGCCTTCTATTTTCCTCTTAACGGAAAACTGACTCTAAAGAATGTGTCTTCAACCTGTGTATAATGGTAATCGATTCCTCACATGGTGGGAGGTATTCCAGATATTCCTGAATGACCAGCTCAGGAACGTTGACCAGCCTAACCGGCTTAGGAAAGGGGACGGGGATCGTATCCTCATCATCACCCGGTCTGGGCACAAAGATTCCTAAGTCGCCATAAGTGGAAGTGGAAGTGGAATCCTCTTCGGATTCGGAACTTGAATCCACAACTATTATTTCCTCCTCCATGCTCTCCTCATCCGAAGAGGAGTCACAGTAAACTACTTCCATTTGCATAGTCGAGTTGCAGGTTTCGTGCGATCGCTCCATGTTCTTGGTTGATACTAAACTAAGCCCTGCACCAGCACTATGGTTTCTAAAGCAAGAATATGCTTAGTCAGACGGTCGAGAGAAAAGAAAAAAAACCGAAATTCCTAAAAAAGAAAAAAAAAAAACAATGTAGGACAGAATCAAGGCATAAAAAGGGGTGAAAGGAGAAATGTGAATCATATGCACAAACGCACTTTCAATTATGCACGCTCCGCAGAAATAACGCGAAAAGCAAAAAAACTGTTACCCGTTCCAAGAATTAAGGAATGGTGACAGCGTAAATGAGCTACCTGGCTGGTGGCTATCTAACATATTATATCCTAATGTGTGTTTCTCCATTCTTACAGATATTATTGTGAGTATCACATATTGTAAACTTTGCTACACAACGGGTGAGATTTAAACCCGACACACACACACACACTTAGGAGTCATCCACTCATAAAAAACAAACGCCACGTCCTTCATTAGGAAATATAGAGCTACCTAAAAATTTGGTAAAAAGGTTATTATAAACAATACAAAATAAGTGACAACGAAACCGTGGGCGTTACACTACAGGAGGCCATGAATGCCGTAGCCGAAAGGGATGCTCAAATCGGGCAATTGGCTGCCGAAATTGAAAGGCTACGGGAGGTCATCAATCAATTGGCCGAAAGAGATGCTCAACGCGAGCAATTTGCACGTCACATCGGACAGCGAAACCCTTGTAAATAGTCCTGTGACCCATAGTGAACCGAGACCCCGAGTTGAATCGATCGGTCAAGTCGATTCAAACGCTCCCGCTCCTCCCTGCACTTCCGATTTGAATGTCTGGGCAAGATACGAGCCGTATTGGACCGCTCCACCAACCAACTTATTATGGCACAAGGCGTAAAAATCCCACTCTCAATGATGAGTTCAACCGCCGCGAACATGATGACCACCCCGAAATCGTATACACCTCAGCTTGATGAAATAATCCATTCCTTCAGCCACATTTTTGGACCCTTAGTTGAGTCAGAAACAGTGACAACGGAGGTAAGGGCGGAAATCCGCACAATGGACCAGGAACCCGTCTACACACACATCTACCCTTTCCCAGCGCCAATGATGGGAGAGGTTAAGAGGCAAATCAACGAGTTATTGGACAACAAAATCATCAGGCCATCAAAAAGCCCGTATAACTCTCCCGTATGGGTGGTACCCAAAAACCCAAAACCAAACGGCGAGAAACAATATAGACTGGTAATCGATTTCAAGAAATTGAACACTGTTACTATCGCCGACCGGTATCCCATTCCGGATATTAACTCTACGCTGGCCAGCCTTGGTAAGGCTAAACTCTTCACCACTCTGGATTTGACTTCGGGATTTCATCAGATTCGAATGCGCGAAAAGGACATACCGAAAACCGCCTTTTCAGTCTTAAACGGGAAATACGAATTCCTAAGACTCCCGTTCGGACCAAAAAACGCCCCCGCCATATTTCAACGTATGATAGATGATGTCCTTTGAGATCTTATCGGAGTATGCTGCTTCGTGTACATTGACGATATTATAATATTCAGCAGGAGCGAGGAAGAGCATATGGCCGACATTCAAAGGGTCTTCGAAAAGGTCTCGGAGGCCAACCTTCGGGTTAACTTGGAGAAAACAACCTTCATGAAAACCGAGGTAAATTTCCTAGGATATACGGTGTCGAGTGAGGGAATACGCACTGATGAGAAGAAAGTGGCAGCCGTCACCGCAATGAAGCCTCCAAAAAACCAAAAGGAACACCGAAGAGCCCATAGAAGTTACTGGGAGAATAAGCAACAAATTCCTTTGAAGTACTATTTCCCAAAAAAGGCAGCAAAAACCAAAGGCTATGTGTCAAAATGCACTATATGTGGAGCTCAAAAGTACAACCGACGACCAAAAAAGCCACACCTACAGCCGACACCGATACCTTGCATGCCATGCGAAATTTTACACATCGATCTCTTCGCAATTGAGAAACTATGGTTTTTGTCCTGTATTGACAAATTCTCGAAGTATGCAATGTTGTTCCCTATCGAGAACAGGTCATCTATACACCTCAAGGAGAAACTTATGGACGTCTTAGCATACTTCTCAGTGCCCAAATTAATAGTCATGGACAACGAGCGAGGATTAATATGTCCTATCATCATCAACTATTTGCACGAACTACAAATTGAGATTTACCGGACTCCTTCACAGAAAAGCGAAGTAAATGGACAAATAGAATGGTTCCACTCGACATTCCTGGAATTATACCGATGCCTACGCATAGAGCACCCGAAGTTGAGTGCTGCTCAACTGGCGAAATTGACGGCCGCTAGATACAATCAATCCATACACTCCGTAACCAAGCAGAAACCAGTCGACCTTTTTTTCAATCGAACATCGGCTCAAGGGGTAGCTGAAACCACCAATCCCAGAGAAACGCTATTGGAAAATGTTAGAGGATTGCTCGAACACCAACAAACAATTACAAATAGGGCCAAGAACTTAAACAGGGAGAACCCTTTGTCATATGAGGTCGACCAAGAAATTTTCGTAGCCAACAAACAAATCAAGGGAAAACACGCGGTCACGGTAATCACACAGACAGGGAAAAATCTACACAAGTCACACATTAAGTAAAAATACACTTGTACACGTAACATATAAACATCTAGACGCTAAGTTAAAACTAATTTCACACTAAAAAAATCGCTCAGGACAAAAAGGTCACGCTAATCACACAGACAGGGAGAAATCTACACAAGTCACACATTAAGTAAAAATACACTTGTACACGTAACATATACACATCTAGACACTAAGTTAAAATTAATAACACCCTTCTACTTCCAATATAAGCCCCCTCATTTTGTGCCTCTCATTGGCGGAGAGCTACAAGGTCTTTAAGTATGAGTCCCCAATCGTGACGCTACAACAAGGAAAAGGATGGAGAATTGAAGGACACTCAAATCTGGTACATGTAATCCCTCTCGACTCATTCGCGGGCTTTGCTGAGAACTTGTCATTAGCCCTGGACCAATACCCTTCTGGTGACTTGAAGACATTGGCCACTCTCAAAATCAAGGATCTAAAAACAAATATCGAGGAACTCACGGTCTCCAACCAAAAGGCTAGACGATCAATCAGATGGTTAGGCTCAGCTTGGAAATGGGTAGCAGGATCACCGGACGCAGCTGACTGGGACCAGATCTTACAATCCCATGATTCTCTGATTAGAGAGAATAACCAACAGTTCACCATAAATAAACAATTTCTGTCCGGCATTCAAGAGGCATTCGACAAAATAAACGAACTTGCAGGAGCCCTGAAAACATTAAGCAAGGATAACGACTCCGAACTATCCATCCTGCTAAACAAAATCTTGTTACTTGAACGGAAGCTGGACGAAATTGTGCGAGCATGCCAACTCGCTAAAGTCGGCGTGATTAACTCAAACCTGTTGGACATAGACGAGCTGCAGGACATCATCAACACCACACCAAGCCTGCCTTACAACAACATTATAGAAGCCATCGAATTTGCCCAACCCACTATCTTCGTGAACGGTACCCTACTCCTTTACAACATAGCGATGCCACGGGTACTACAACAGGAGTATTCGGTGCAGATCATCAGGCCAACCATAACAAATAATCAACAACTCGACATTCCTTCGGGAAAGATACTGGTTGGACCACGAGACACCTACATGATATCCAGGAGCTGCCAGACCATGGGCAATATCACCATTTGTAAGGAATCAGACATCACTCACCTGGATGAAGAGTCTTGCCTGCCAAGACTAATAAAGGGAGGAACCGCAAAATGCCATTCAATAACCAACACGGCAAGCCCCATCGAGTTACTAGAAGATGGTACCATATTCACGACCAACTTTAGAGGAAAGATGACAAACGGCGTTGTAGAATCGAAACTGAACGGGACCTTTGTCATTCAATTCTCCAACGAATCGGTGACAATCGGTAACAAAACCTTCAGAAGCCAGACGGTTACAAGGATGGTGGCAATACCGTCCACTTTGTCTGAAGTCGTAAACGAAGGACACCGACTAAACGTGGAATACATTCACAACTTGCACATAAACAATCTACGACGCCTCAACACTCTAACAAAAGGGACCACCATCACGGCCGGCTGCGCCATCCTCGTATTTCTCGCCATCTTCATAGGTTGGATTCTGAAGAAGACGCTCCAGAAACCAAAAACTTCACCCGGAATTAAAGGATCTCCGGGACGTCGATTTTTAAGGGGGGAGGAGTTAGCGCACTCATCCTCATGCGAGGCCTCCTCTCATACAACCAGCGCCCCTGGGACGCCTTGTCCTTCAGTCACCAGACCATGCCCCACACCCCGGCATCTCCTATCACAACGGGACTCGATCAACACACTTTACCAGAAACGCCTGAACGAGCATCGGGCAAAATACCCCCTATCGATCTAAGCCCTTGACCTTACACTCACATTTCACACACTCACATTTCACACACTCACATTTCACACATGTTAGGAACACTAACAGACCACACACAGCACGCGTACATCGCGACCCATACTATCGATCTAAGTAACACCAGCCCACTCACATTTCATACACTCACATTTCACACACCAACAGACCACACACAGCACGCGTGCATCGCGACCCATACCACTTTTAGCCAACTAAGCTACCTACGTCTTTTATTTCCTGTAAACACACTTAGCCAAGTAAGCAACTTATGTTTCCTAGTGTTTATGCGACCCTAGCAAAATATGTGACCCAAGACGACCCTCGTTGGTCACACTAGGTACTTCACTTCCCTTTTCTAGTATAAGCACTTTGAATATTGCCGATAAGCAGAATTCGCCGGAAGAGGTGACCCACTTCTGACACGATCCCAACGCCGCTGCCAGCGGCACAACGCCGCTGCCAGCGCCCTTTGGACATCTTGGGGTATATTTAAAGGATCACGCTCGACAGAGCGGGCAGTCTTAGTTTAGACGTAGAACTAACTAAATCTGGTTACAAAGTGAATAAAACTTATAACGTATAAATCAAGTATTGTGTTGTGTCTCACTGTGACAATCCTGAGTTTCCCAAGTCCCATCCTTACAATCCAAGGAAGGAAATGGTAAGAATTCCCCTATAAGGGAAATGGAAACTCGTAACTTATATATATATAGCAAAAATAGGTTTTATTCATAATAAAAATTGTAAGGGATTAGCACATTACTCACGACTTTGGTGTACTTTACAGTTTTTTCGTTGTAATTTTTGGGCCCAAGATGACGTTGAATTTGCTGTGGTGTAGTTTTTAAAGAAGTTTTAGATTAATTATATAAATGACAATGAAATTTACTGCATAGGTTACCTTACGCATGTCGCTCCGTTATATCAAACATTGAAAGTAGGATTCTTAACAAGAGATTACTTAGATACTAAAAAAAAAGTTTAAAGTCTCATAATGAGAGAAAATGAATTAAATTTAAATTGTTCTATACATGACCGTTGCTTAAGGAACGCAGGGGTATGATTGATTCCATTCGAATGACACAGTACGCGATTTAATAGATTATAAGAGAGGCTGATTCAATTTAACACTCTCCTTAAGCACATTGGGGTTTACTCTTCAGACGGCTTTCATATTTTCAAGTTTTTGTTTGGCGTATGAGCGACATGTGCGAGGTTGCGTATTTACGTGACCTTATGACAACGACTAATTTTCAGCAGTCTAGGCAGCTCCCTCTCAAGACAATGTATGTAGATTTTAGGGTTTTCCCTAATACATGGCTTTCCTTCAGCGCCTTACGTCTTTGTAGGCGAACCATGTGGCATTCGTCGCCTCAAAATTTACAACTCCATCTACGAAATTCCGAGGCAAGTACGAATATTCGGTTAATCGTTACGGCTAGGACTGCGAAAACATGGATTTAGATTACCGGGTCAGGGAATCATAACCCCACTTAACATGAAAAACATCACCTTTTAACTCTTAATAAATTAACCCAACGGTTAGGTTTGGCACTGTAGCACTCTTCAAAATTTGCACAGATATTGGCTCTTTAGCCTGGTCCTGTTTCAGGACCTTTTCTATTGAAAATTGTTAAAGAAGCCAAATTCAGCTGTGCCGAAGTTTATATGACCTTGCAGTCCATTTTATGTTCTTCATCTGTTCTCATGATTCGAGCAATGGTGTATTGGCTGCTGGCAGCGTTTGAGCAGAGCCGACTTGGAAAAAAAAATATTTTAAATTTCGAACAACAAATGTATGTCTATTATATTAACTATCTCGCTCACCTTCACAAAAACACACGAGCACTCTAACTTTAACTCCGCCCATAAGGTCCGCCTAGTAAAACTCGCTTATACTTATATTTTTCATGTTTCTAGTCCGGTTTTAATACAAATTTGGAAGGTTGGTAGATATTAATGGGGCTCATTAGTGTGCTGAATTAGGTTTCGATGGTCAACAAATTGCAGGAGGCAATCGGTTTTTTATAGATTCTGGAGGCGAAAGAAGGCATGTTAAAAATGTTAACTATCCATACTCTGCATGCATACCAAACAAATCTACATCACATCAACACTAAAAAAATCGCTCAGGACAAAAAGGTCACGCTAATAACACCCTTCTACTTCCAATATAAGCCCCCTCATTTTGTGCCTCTCATTGGCGGAGAGCTACAAGGTCTTTAAGTATGAGTCCCCAATCGTGACGCTACAACAAGGAAAAGGATGGAGAATTGAAGGACACTCAAATCTGGTACATGTAATCCCTCTCGACTCATTCGCGGGCTTTGCTGAAAACTTGTCATTAGCCCTGGACCAATACCCTTCTGGTGACTTGAAGACATTGGCCACTCTCAAAATCAAGGATCTAAAAACAAATATCGAGGAACTCACGGTCTCCAACCAAAAGGCTAGACGATCAATCAGATGGTTAGGCTCAGCTTGGAAATGGGTAGCAGGATCACCGGACGCAGCTGACTGGGACCAGATCTTACAATCCCATGATTCTCTGATTAGAGAGAATAACCAACAGTTCACCATAAATAAACAATTTCTGTCCGGCATTCAAGAGGCATTCGACAAAATAAACGAACTTGCAGGAGCCCTGAAAACATTAAGCAAGGATAACGACTCCGAACTATCCATCCTGCTAAACAAAATCTTGTTACTTGAACGGAAGCTGGACGAAATTGTGCGAGCATGCCAACTCGCTAAAGTCGGCGTGATTAACTCAAACCTGTTGGACATAGACGAGCTGCAGGACATCATCAACACCACACCAAGCCTGCCTTACAACAACATTATAGAAGCCATCGAATTTGCCCAACCCACTATCTTCGTGAACGGTACCCTACTCCTTTACAACATAGCGATGCCACGGGTACTACAACAGGAGTATTCGGTGCAGATCATCAGGCCAACCATAACAAATAATCAACAACTCGACATTCCTTCGGGAAAGATACTGGTTGGACCACGAGACACCTACATGATATCCAGGAGCTGCCAGACCATGGGCAATATCACCATTTGTAAGGAATCAGACATCACTCACCTGGATGAAGAGTCTTGCCTGCCAAGACTAATAAAGGGAGGAACCGCAAAATGCCATTCAATAACCAACACGGCAAGCCCCATCGAGTTACTAGAAGATGGTACCATATTCACGACCAACTTTAGAGGAAAGATGACAAACGGCGTTGTAGAATCGAAACTGAACGGGACCTTTGTCATTCAATTCTCCAACGAATCGGTGACAATCGGTAACAAAACCTTCAGAAGCCAGACGGTTACAAGGATGGTGGCAATACCGTCCACTTTGTCTGAAGTCGTAAACGAAGGACACCGACTAAACGTGGAATACATTCACAACTTGCACATAAACAATCTACGACGCCTCAACACTCTAACAAAAGGGACCACCATCACGGCCGGCTGCGCCATCCTCGTATTTCTCGCCATCTTCATAGGTTGGATTCTGAAGAAGACGCTCCAGAAACCAAAAACTTCACCCGGAATTAAAGGATCTCCGGGACGTCGATTTTTAAGGGGGAGGAGTTAGCGCACTCATCCTCATGCGAGGCCTCCTCTCATACAACCAGCGCCCCTGGGACGCCTTGTCCTTCAGTCACCAGACCATGCCCCACACCCCGGCATCTCCTATCACAACGGGACTCGATCAACACACTTTACCAGAAACGCCTGAACGAGCATCGGGCAAAATACCCCCTATCGATCTAAGCCCTTGACCTTACACTCACATTTCACACACTCACATTTCACACACTCACATTTCACACATGTTAGGAACACTAACAGACCACACACAGCACGCGTACATCGCGACCCATACTATCGATCTAAGTAACACCAGCCCACTCACATTTCATACACTCACATTTCACACACCAACAGACCACACACAGCACGCGTGCATCGCGACCCATACCACTTTTAGCCAACTAAGCTACCTACGTCTTTTATTTCCTGTAAACACACTTAGCCAAGTATGCAACTTATGTTTCCTAGTGTTTATGCGACCCTAGCAAAATATGTGACCCAAGACGACCCTCGTTGGTCACACTAGGTACTTCACTTCCCTTTTCTAGTATAAGCACTTTGAATATTGCCGATAAGCAGAATTCGCCGGAAGAGGTGACCCACTTCTGACACGATCCCAACGCCGCTGCCAGCGGCACAACGCCGCTGCCAGCGCCCTTTGGACATCTTGGGGTATATTTAAAGGATCACGCTCGACAGAGCGGGCAGTCTTAGTTTAGACGTAGAACTAACTAAATCTGGTTACAAAGTGAATAAAACTTATAACGTATAAATCAAGTATTGTGTTGTGTCTCACTGTGACAATCCTGAGTTTCCCAAGTCCCATCCTTACAATCCAAGGAAGGAAATGGTAAGAATTCCCCTATAAGGGAAATGGAAACTCGTAACTTATATATATATAGCAAAAATAGGTTTTATTCATAATAAAAATTGTAAGGGATTAGCACATTACTCACGACTTTGGTGTACTTTACAGTTTTTTCGTTGTAATTTTTGGGCCCAAGATGACGTTGAATTTGCTGTGGTGTAGTTTTTAAAGAAGTTTTAGATTAATTATATAAATGACAATGAAATTTACTGCATAGGTTACCTTACGCATGTCGCTCCGTTATATCAAACATTGAAAGTAGGATTCTTAACAAGAGATTACTTAGATACTAAAAAAAAGTTTAAAGTCTCATAATGAGAGAAAATGAATTAAATTTAAATTGTTCTATACATGACCGTTGCTTAAGGAACGCAGGGGTATGATTGATTCCATTCGAATGACACAGTACGCGATTTAATAGATTATAAGAGAGGCTGATTCAATTTAACACTCTCCTTAAGCACATTGGGGTTTACTCTTCAGACGGCTTTCATATTTTCAAGTTTTTGTTTGGCGTATGAGCGACATGTGCGAGGTTGCGTATTTACGTGACCTTATGACAACGACTAATTTTCAGCAGTCTAGGCAGCTCCCTCTCAAGACAATGTATGTAGATTTTAGGGTTTTCCCTAATACATGGCTTTCCTTCAGCGCCTTACGTCTTTGTAGGCGAACCATGTGGCATTCGTCGCCTCAAAATTTACAACTCCATCTACGAAATTCCGAGGCCAAGGCAAGTACGAATATTCGGTTCCTCGTTACGGCTAGGACTGCGAAAACATGGATTTAGATTACCGGGTCAGGGAATCATAACCCCACTTAACATGAAAAACATCACCTTTTAACTCTTAATAAATTAACCCAACAGTTAGGTTTGGCACTGTAGCACTCTTCAAAATTTGCACAGATATTGGCTCTTTAGCCTGGTCCTGTTTCAGGACCTTTTCTATTGAAATTTGTTAAAGAAGCCAAATTCAGCTGTGCCGAAGTTTATATGACCTTGCAGTACATTTTATGTTCTTCATCTGTTCTCATGATTCGAGCAATGGTGTATTGGCTGCTGGCAGCGTTTGAGCAGAGCCGACTTGGAAAAAAAAATATTTTAAATTTCGAACAACAAATGTATGTCTATTATATTAACTATCTCGCTTACCTTCACAAAAACACATGAGCACTCTAACTTTAACTCCGCCCATAAGGTCCGCCTAGTAAAACTCGCTTATATTTATATTTTTCATGTTTCTAGTCCGGTTTTAATACAAATTTAGAAGGTTGGTAGATATTAATGGGGCTCATTAGTGTGCTGAATTAGGTTTCGATGGTCAACAAATTGCAGGAGGCAATCGGTTTTTTATAGATTCTGGAGGCGAAAGAAGGCGTGTTAAAAATGTTAACTATCCATACTCTGCATGCATACCAAACAAATCTACATCACAAATTTCATATTGAAATGCGTGTTTAACTCCAGTATTTGGAGTTCAAAGATTTAAAAAAAACAACACGCTTTCTTATATGTGTATCCGTCAAACCTATTTATCTAAACGAATAAAAACTCAGAATTATAAATTGCGAAACAATCTAACATAAGTGAAATTCAATCGTGTGTGTGTTCTTTAAAATTACATACACGCATAAACAGAAAAATGGCGCCACTTTAAATGTGTAAGTATGTACTTACCTTTTCTTGAATACACTTTTCAAAGGTGTCACACTTTACATATGTCTTGTCATTTTCACATCCGCACTCGCTGCATTTATTCTTGTAGTGATCAACGCAAAAATATTATAAAATATCACAAAAAAATATCGAATATTAGATATTTGGGGAAAAACTTATCTCGATATAAATATTTTTTTTTTGCTAAAAATATCCGATTTATCGGTAATTCGATATATTTTTGACAACCCTAATATACATACAAATTATGATGTTCTAGTTGGGGTTAGCCGTTAATAGGATCTAACTTATGAGATGATTTAGGTTGATTAAGGTGAGATACGATTAAGTATCTGGATCACTGTCCTTGTGGATCAGCAATATATTAGAAATTATAAAATGTGATTAAGTGTAAGTGTTAGTTAGTGGTTATAGAAAACTGAACATATTGAAGGAAATAAAAAAAAACTAAACCTAATTATATAAATGGGAATATGAATCTTAAGCTAAATGCATAAAAAGCAAATATGCAAGGCGTATGGTCATGCTATAGGCTCTTGGTCAGACACTGTGTCAGCGTATTTGTGTTTATATGGAATTCGTCATCTTTCTGTCACTTCTCTTCGCGCTATCCTTTAATAATCTACAACGAAACCCCTGAATATATTTTGGACTTCGCATTGCTTGCAAATCATCCCTGACTTTCCTGGCTGTAAATCGGCTGCAAATAAAACACCTTCACCGGGTCGTGGATGTTTAGTTGTGTACAAGCTTACTTTTTTCGATTAATTGGTATTTGTTTCTTAGCTCAAGCTTTTTCGTCAACTGCTGTGTTAATTGACGTAAATAAATACCTGATAGACTATACATGTTGCTGTCAAGGTACGATATCAACACTGTATCGAAATTAAAACGTATGGCGCAGCATGAAGGCTGTTTTAAAGAAAGGAAACAATTCAGCCAATAGGCCAAATAAAAGAAATAGAGAAGAAAGTGGTGGACACGATCGACTAGATTTCGCCCTCCACGCGAAATTCGGGATGTGCGTCGAGTCCAAAAAATTACCATTTTCTCTGCCCAGCCTCTGCTGCTGATGCTCTGGCTCCCATGTTAAATTTTCGTGCCCACCCTTGCTATAGAGGATTAAATGAAATTACTATAAGGGATAAATTTCAAATTCCCAATAGGAGGAAATACTTGATAAACTTGGCAGAAGCCAGTATTTTTCTGCCATTGATTTAGCTAAAGGATTTCATCAGATTTTAATGGAAGACTCCTCAATCGAAAAAATAGCATTTTCAACCAAAACCGGACATTATGAGTATATTCGTATGCCTTTTGGATTAAAAAACGCCCCTGCAACCTTTCAAAGATGCATAAATAATGTCCTTGGTGACTTAAAAAAAAAAACATTTCTTTGCCTATTTAGACGACTTATTGTCTCCTCAACTTTTCTTGAGGAACACAATGATTCAATTCGCAAAGTTTTCGAAAAACTCAGAAAGGCAACTTAAAGTTGCAGCTTGACAAATGTTAATTTTTTCAAAAGGAGACTGAATTTTTAGGTCATATAGTTACTACAGTGTGAATTAATCCCAACCCAAACAAAATAAATGCAATTAAAAATTTCCCTTTGCCAAAGTTTAAAACACAGATCAAGACTTTTTGGGCCTCTGTGGCTTATAACCTTAAAAATTGAAAAAAAAAAAATTATAACACGGATTTCAATGATTTCATATATATAGAAGCAGTAGAGAAGCTCAAACTCTTAATTATGAGTGATCCGATTCTTGCCTATTCAGATTTTACAAAAGAATTTGGCTAGATAGCCTTGTCCTGTTTCAGGACCTTTTCTTTTGAAAATTGTCAAAGAAGCCAAATTCAGCTGTGCCGAAGTTTATATGACCTTGCAGTCCATTTTATGTTCTTCATCTGCTCTCATGATTCGAGCAATGGTGTATTGGCTGCTGGCAGCGTTTGAGCAGAGCCGATTTATGTTGCCTGTAATATGTGTTCTATTTATTTGATCTGATTAAAATTTCGGGTTCTGGTGTTTACTATAACTGAATTAAGTAAGTCATCTCGCCGACTTGGAAAAAAAAATATTTTAAATTTCGAACAACAAATGTTTGTCTATTATATTGACTATCTCGCTCACCTTCACAAAAACACTCGAGCACTCTAGCGCCTCCACTGGCCTACGGCCAACTCCGTCCATAAGGTCCGCCTAGTAAAATTCGTTTATAGGTATATTTTTCATGTTTCTAGTCCGGTTTTAATCAAATTGGGAAGGTTGGTAGATATTAATGGGGCTCATTAGTGTGCTGAATTAGGTTTCGATGGGCAACAAATTGCAGGAGGCAATCGGATTTTTATAGATTCTGGAGGCGAAAGAAGGCGTGTTTAAAATGTTAAATTTCCATAATCTGCATGCATACCAAACAAATCTACATCACAAATTTGGTGGTTCTAGCTTTGTTAGTTTTTGAGAAAATCAGTTTTATTTAATTTCCCGGGGCGAAAGTGAGCGTGGCAAAATTTGGAGAAAAAAAAAAACAAAATCTGCTCGTGTACTAAGCCAGTACACATTCCAAATTTAGAAAAATTTTTGAAATAAACTTGAACAACGTAGGTATTACAGGACTCTAAGACACAACGGACGGGCGGACGGACATGGCTATATCGACTTAGCTATTCATGATGACCAATATTAAATATACTCTATAGGGTCGGAAACGTCTGCTTCTGTGCGTTACAACCATCTGTCCAATTTTATAATACTCTTTGCAAGGGTATAAAAAAAAACTATTTAAAATGTATTCTTTAGACTGTATTTTTATCAAAATATCTGTTTGGGCTTCAACTGAAGCCAGACTCTCTTTGCTGAAAAGAGAAAACGAACGAAGATAGAGAGAGAGAGAGAGAGAGAGAGACCAAGAACAGCGCAAGTTACTTTGAAGTGACAAACTTGGAGATCCGTTACTTCAATTCTTTTCTTTCTTATTTCTTCTATGGAAATTTCCAGAACTTTGATTTTTGTAAAAGACAGCGTGGTTTGCTCTACTTGAATTTTACTCTTGAAATTAATCTCGGTCGATGTGGTTGCACCTTCTGTGCCCGCCTACAATTTTACTATAGTTTTAGGTTAAGAAAATAAAGCAACTAGATTGAAGTCAACCTGGTCATCTCATTCCTTCCAAATCGCAAGTGCCTCAAAGCCGCCTCGGTGGAAATCATCCGAAGGCCGCATCATATAAAGCGAGCAGTTTGGGGCTCCGCAAGGGCGCAGCCGTTAGCCAACATATTTTTGGTGCCGAAACCCGGGAGGAATGATCTTGGCGATTGGATTTAGAGTGTGATTGCCAGTGGATAGACTGATTCGGGTGAATACAATTTAACGTTGATGTGTTTGGGTTTGAACACCTGTTCAATATGGCTGGAAAACTGCTACCGTTGGCTACGGAGCAAATCACATTGCTCACTTCGCTGGAGAAGTCATTGGCGCGGTATAAATCGGATGAGACGGGACAAACCGAGAGTCATCTGGAAGCCAGATTGGACTCGATGGCCCACCTTTACGCAGATTTTCAGCGCAATCATCACCAACTGGTGCAAGAACGAGATAATGCGGAGATAAAGGGCAGATATTTTGACAAAAACATCAGAGACTGTTTCGAAGAAACGTACAAATTGGGAGTAGCTGAGATTCGAAACGAGTTGCAGAGACATAAGGATCGGAGAATCCCGGGGTCGACTGCATTTGATGAGTCTTGTTTGCATCAGACGGTGCATGAACAAATGGGATCAAGTTTGGAGGAAGTGAAACTCCCAATAGTTAAACTGCCTACCTTCAGCGGGAAATTTATTGAGTGGCCGGCGTCAGCAGGTAATATCGAGGGAACTCTATCACGGGATAGACATCGGAATGCAAAGCCAGGTGTACATGGGTTACGAGTTAACCAGAACTACACAAAGGCTTCATTTGTTACTCGAGAGACAGACCTATGCATTGTGTGTCAAGGGGATGCACACCTTATCGGAGTATGTAGGATATTCCAGGAGATGAGACTATCGGAACGAAAGGCATGTGTAGTGAGGCATCGACTGTGTTTTAGATGCCTTAGACCAAATCACCGAATAGATGCATGTGACAGTGCGGTAAATTGTGAAAAATGTCAAGGACGGCATCATACACTACTCATCTGAAGGGCTTACCGTTGGCCGACCCTAACTTCTTCAGTCCACAAGGAGTTATTTTTTGCTGGGAAATGACGTCTACGATGAGCTGATGTTAGGAGAAGTGCATCGAGGAATACGTGGTGTGCCTATGGCGCAAAATACGCATTTGGGATATATTGTATCAGGAAAAACGAATCAAGAAGCTCGTAGGAGATCGTCCTACACCATAACGGTATGAAAGAAGGAAGCTGATGAGATATTTGAACAATTGTTATGTAAGTTTTGGGAGCTAGAACAATTCGACGAGGAGCCACGTGGGGTTTCAGTAGAGGATAACTGGTGCGAAGATTTCTTCGTTAAGACACATAGCCGAATGCCGTCTGGGAAATATGTTGTTCGTCTTCCTTTTCTTACTTACTTGGACGAATCAATGGTAAATGGAGAATCATATAAGGGCGCGCTAAAACGATTACATTCTCTGGACAGACGGTTGCGTACCGATGCGAGTTTGAAAAATGCTTATGTTGGCACAATAAATGAATATCTGGAGCTGGGTCAAATGGAACGTGTAACGTCACGGGCTAGTAAGACGGGCAATCTTGCATTGGGGGGAGTCGAATATTGTTACCTACCGCATCACCCAGTCATAAAGGAATCGTCATCAACTATGAGGGTACGAGTTGTCTTCGATGGATCGAGCAAGACGAGTAATGGAAAATCACTTAATGAGATTCTAGCAATAGGTCCAAAATTGCACGTACATCTTCAAGGAATCATTCTCAATTGGCGAGGGCTAAAATATTTATTTATGGCATATGTTGAAAAAATGTATAGATGTATTAATATTCCACCCGACGACGCGCAGTACCAACGTATTCTATGGAATCCGGACACTAATGATTATGTGGCAGAATATGCCTGCACAACGGTGATGTTTGGAACGAGCTCCGCACCTTATTTAGCCATGAGAGTTAGGAAACAATTAGCTATGGATGGATGCGAGAAGTATTCACTGGCGGTGGATGTTATAAATCATCAAATGTATGTAGATGACATACTGTCTGGTGGCGACAGTATTGCAGAAACGGAGGATGTCAAGAACCAAGTGATTGGAATGCTTCGTAGTGGTACATTCGAACTACGGAAGTGGGCGAGTAATTGCCCAAAGCTATTAGAGAACATACCAGTTGAACATCGAGAATCAAGCGGATTGTTACACATGAAAGGTAATGATGCCATTCGCACTTTAGGTCTATACTGGAGTCCCAAAGAAGATGAGTTCCGTTTTGCTTTGCATGTCGTTCCATCAATGAGCTCACCTACAAAGAGGACAATATTATCAGCAATTGCACGACTGTTTGATCCCATGGGATGACTTAGTCCGATAATGATTACTGCCAAAATTCTCATGCAGCAACTGTGGAAGGAGAAAATTGGTTGCGATAGCACACTACCGGACACTATTAAGAGAGAATGGGAGAAATTCGTGAAAGAGTTACAAAACATAGTAACTATACGAATACCACGGCATGGTACATGAGGACTACCGGGTGGTGTGGCTGAATTGCACCTGTTTTGCGATGCCTCGTCACGAGCATATGGAGCTGCGGCTTACTTGCGCTTTCCAATTGGAGAAGATAAGTATTACACAGAGTTGCTATTGCCAAAGTGGAGAGTATCGCCAACTAAACAACAACTAACCATAACTAGGGGAGCTATGTGCTGCGCTTGAAGCAGTATAAGTATCTAAACGAGAATCTAAGAATTAACATTAATTATTCGAACACTATTTTTTGGTCAGATTCTATGATAACCATCAGTTGGATCCGTGGTGGAGCTGCCAAGTGGAAAGTATTTGTGTCCAATCGAATAAACAAAATCCGTGAATTCTCAGACGAAAGGCAATGGAGACACGTCGCCTCGAAAGATAACCCTGCAGATTATCTAAGCCGTGGCATCGTGTGAATTATGGTGGCATGGGCCATCATGGTTACAAGAATCGGACATCAATTGGCCTTGTGATGCTATTGATCAGGATTCGCTGTCGGTTGTTGACACTGAAGTCAGAAAGGTGAAGTGCCATAAGATATCAGTGGAAGAAATGCCAAGTGTAGCATTTATCAGCAAGTATTCATCGTATACACGACTCGTCTGGATTATATCATATACAAAGCGTTTCGTATATAATTGTCGTACATCTGTGGCAGAACGAAGAGGATTAGGACTCTCAATTGTGGAATTAGAAGAGGGCCTACGTGAATTGATTAGGATGGTGCAGAAGGATTGTTTTAACTCTGAATGGAAGGCGCTATCGGAAGAAAGGGTAATAGCAAAGGACAGTATACTACTGTCTCTTAATCCGTATTTTGATTCGAACGAACGTGTTTTACGCCTCGGAGGCAGGCTTCGAGATCCCCTGTTGCCCATAAATGAAAAATATCCTTATATACTACCGTATAAACATCCTTTCACAGATCTGGTCATATCTTACAGTCATATTTGCACCTTGCATGGTGGAACCTCACTAACGTTGAATTTTATAAGGAAGAAATTCTGGATTGTTAATGGACGAAATGCAGTATGTATGTATCACATGTTTTAAGATGAAGCCTCAATTTGCAGGTCAGAAAATTGGAATGCTACCAGCAGTACGGATACGTCCTTCTAGAGCATTCTCATCCGTTGGAGTGGACTACGCTGGACCCGTAAATATTTCGCCCTGCAAGGGAAGAGAACGTGTATACCAGAAGGGATATATTGCTGTGTTCGTATGTCTAGTGACGAAGGCCATTCATTTGGAACCAGTTGGAGATCTGACCTCAGATGCGTTTGTAGGAGCATTTAACCGTTTCATTGGCAGACGTGGCCTATGCACAGACGTTTATAGTGACTGCGGTACTAATTTTATTGGAGCCAACAAATAATTGCAAGTGGACAAACTGGCATATTGTTCGTACATTACGAAACATATTGCTCCAACATTATTGAGAAAAGGAATCAACTGGCATTTCAACCCACCATCAGCGCCACACTTTGGTGGATTGTGGGAGGCTGGAGTGAAGTCCATGAAGTATCATCTGAAAAGAACTCTCGGAGAACAAGTTTTAACATTCGAGGAAATGGCAACTGTGTTGGCACAGATTGAGTCTTGTTTAAATTCAAGACCGTTATGTCCCCTATCAAATGATCCTGACGATTTAATGGTATTAACACCCGGTCACTTTCTGATGGGTGAAGCGCCTTTAGCACCTCCTGCTCCGGAATTGTCTAAAGTTACTCTGATTGATCGATGGAAGAATTGTCAATATTATGCACAACAGTTTTGGCGAAGATGGAATTCGGAATATTTATCACGATTACAAAGGAGACCAAAATGGCTGCAGACCAAGGAAAATCTAACAGTTGGATGCATAGTGCTCATCAGCGACGAGCGATTCCCTTCTCATCAATGGCCTCTAGGTCGGGTTATGGAGACTCATGCAGGACCCGATGGACTAGTGAGAGTGATGACTTTAAAGACAGTCAAGGGACTCATGAAACGACCGGTAGCCAAACTCTGTCCATTGCCTATTCAGGAGAATTGGATGGAGAATGACACCAGCCCTACACCTAAGCGTTAAATTGTTACTTTCTCGTTTCAGTTTTCTTTTCGCAGGAGTCTTCCGGACGTGAATTTGATGATGAAGATCGTCATCATCAAAGGGGGGAGAATGTTTGGGCTTCAACTGAAGCCAGACTCTTTTTGCTGAAAGAGAAAACGACCGAAGAGAGAGAGACCAAGAACAGCGCAAGTTACTTTGAAGTGACAAACTTGGAGATCCGTTACTTCAATTCTTTTCTTTCTTATTTCTTCTATGGAAATTTACAGAACTTTGATTTTGTAAAAGACAGCGTGGTTTGCTCTATTTGAATTTTACTCTTGAAATTAATCTCGCACCTTCTGTGCCCGCCTACAATTGTACTATAGTTTTAGGTTAAGAAAATAAAGCAACTGGATTGAAGTCAACCTGGTCATCTCATTCCTTCCAAATCGCAAGTGCCTCAAAGCCGCCTCGGTGGAAATCTTCCGAAGGCCGCATCATATAAAGCGAGCAGTTTGGGGCTCCGCAGGGGCGCAGCCGTCAGCCAACAATATCATTCACAAATGGATACTGCCCTATTAAGTTGTTTTTGTATTGCTGGTCTGTAGGGGTGGGTTTCTGATTTCTTAATTATGTTAGCGAGCGTCTGCCGTTTATCACTTATATCACTTTACTTCCATCCAGTCTTATTGTAATTACATCCAGGTGCATTTGTTTGTATTTGCTATAAACAACTGTTTGTATTTACTTGTGTTTAAAAATAGATATCTTTCTGAAATTTCATTGCATTTGTACACACAAATAAATATTGAGCAATTGCAAATGCTTTTAAACAATTTTTGATCTAATTGGGTATCGTCCCCAAAATTTTATTCACTTGCGATTGAAATGAGATATGTTTATGAAATTTCATTGTATTTGTACAGACAAGTAAATTTTGAGTAAATGCAAATCCTTTTAAACAAGTTTGGATCTACTTGGGTAATCTTCTCAAAATTTTAATGTTGCGACTTATTAGTTTTCCACACATTCAAACCAACCTGTATCGATCCATAAATTATTATACATGCATATATATTGTTAATAGGGTATTTTCGCTATGATTATACGTATAAGTACATATGTATGTACATACAAATTATGATGTTGTTCTATAGCCGTTAATAGGATCAGCATCAGATTCAGCAGACTGTCCCATTGATATGTCGCTCTCGCTTTCATTTATTTCCGGATTTGCATCTGCTATCTCTTTTTGGCAATAGCGTCCAGGCAAATCAAACATAACCGTCGTACTAGACATTTCCACCAGAAAGCGGTTAGCTCGTTCCGCAACGCCGTTCTGTTGTGGAGTGTACGCTATGGTCAACTGGCGTAATATCCCGTTTTTCTTCAGGTAGTCATCGAATGCTTTGTTCACATATTCGCGTCCATTGTCACTGCGGATACATTTTAGCTTCTTTCCTGTCTGCCTCTCCACTAGACTCTTGAACTCCAAAAACTTGCCAAAGACCTCATATTTCCCCTTGAGGAAGTACACAAAAATTTGCCTAGAGTTGTCATCAATAAATGTTAGGAAATAACGTGAACCACCAAGTGATTTTGTTCCAAAAGGTCCGCAGACGTCACTATGAACCAATTGTAAAAGTTCACTAGACCGACTTTCTGGCATCTTAGGAAATGGCTGAACATGTATTTTACTCACCATGCACGTCTTACATGGAGTATTGGGCACGAAGTTTGTCACACTTAGCCCACGTACCAGCCCTTACTTGCGATTTGTGTCAGACTTGTATAATTAAGATGACCAAAGCGTTTGTGCCACAATGATACATCCTCTCCAACAGCAGCAAACAGATTTTCCGATTCAGCTTCAAAAACAAACAAGTTGCCAATCTTTTTTGCTTCTAAAATACATTCACCATTTTGTATGACCCTTGCCATATGTTTTTCGAAATGTACAACACTGTTATATTCAATAACACGCGCCACTGACATAAAGTTTCCTGCCAGCCCTGGTACATAAAGTACATTGTTCATTGTTAATTTACAGATTCCAGTCCAAATGGTGACTTTCCCTTTGCCTTCTGTACGTAAATACCCCGCATCTGCCATACTGATCTTCTCATCATGTACAGAGAAATCCGAAAACATACTCTTATCGCAACACATATGACTCGTTGCACCAGAATCCAAGCACAACTTCTCTCTTTTCATATTCTCTGCTTCCAAAGCATTTATCAAGCTACATTGCTTGTTCTCACTTTTCTCAGTGTATTTGTACTCTTTCTCTTTTTTATCGATTCTCTCTTTGCCGCACTGTGCTTTGACATGCCCTTGCCGGCCGGATTTGTAACAAGTAATTTGCGAATGATTTCTCTGTGTGCGTGTATTTTAATTTCTGCTTCTGTTCTGCGTAGCAACAAATGCCTCTTGCCCATTCTCTTTCGTTACAGTTAGACGTTTTCGTTCTGCTTCTTCCTTTAATTTTATGCAGAGAATTTCAAAACTGGGCAAATCGTCGCGCGTCTCAATGGCGACAACGAAATTCTCATACACTGGTGGTAGTCTACCACCAAAATGATAGTTCGTAACTCCTCATTTATTTGTACACCGGCACCTGCAAGCTGATCTAACACATCAGAAAAACCATTTAGATAACTGTCCATTTCTTGACCGTCCGACATGCGTAAGCTTAGCAACTTATTGTACAGCGATACCTTCCGCACCGGTCCCCTTGGCTGATGGACATCACGTAGTCTTGTCCACGCCTCATTTGCCGTCAAACAATTCTTTATGTATACCAATTGCGATGGTTTTACGCTCAACGTAATACTTGCTAGGGCCTTCCGATCCAATCCTCCAAGGTCGACACCTTCCACCGAGGGCAAATTTCCAGCCGTTACATCCCACAGGTCTGAATGCACCAATACGCTGCGCATTTGTATATTCCAAGAATCATAATTCTTTTCGTCGATGTGGTACAGATTAGTCATGTTGTCTTCAACGTGCTTTTGAGTCTCTTTTCCCGAATAAAGTTCGTAACTTATTCGTATCTTTAATGTTTACTGATATAAATGGTTAAATATATCACTTCATTACTTTACTATTCAAAACCGTGCCCTGGGCCCATAACCTGTTGAGAGGAGAGGGGACGCACAACCCGAATAACGCAGGCACGTCCGTACAACTAACAAGGTTATTAGAGACTAACATAATGCGCGTACCAGTAATTCAGTTGGGCAAGCGCAGTATACAAATACAAAAGAGATATATAAATGTATGTGTTCAAATACATAAGCAGATAGAACACATGTGTGCATTGCTCTGGAAAGTTCTTGTACGGTACTATTTTAACAAAAGTATAAGAATTTGTTGACTTATCTAATGTTATAGTCAAATGGACTTAATCAGGTGTGTCACCGAAATCGATAACAAAAACCAACTACAAAATGTGGGTGTTCCAGAACACCCATATTTGAATAATATTGCAGTTGTTGCCACATTGATATAAAAGAAAACATTGCTGAAATAAATTTTGATAATTTTTGCATTGATCTGCATTTAAGCGATCGCTAAAGATGGTTGTTCTCATATTTAATTTATTATTTTACGTAAACCGCATTCAAAAATTAAACACGGGGCTTTTGCCAAACAACCATAACTAAACCAACCTGCCAACCTGTTAGAAATAATAAAAAATATCAAAGATGCTAACTTCGGCAATGCCGAAGTTTTTATACACTTGCAGTCCTTGGGAAAAATTTTGAAATTTGTTTCCCTGCAACTCACACACAAATACAGTGTTTTTTATACCCTTGCAAATAGGGTATATTAATTTTGGTCAGAAGTGTGCAACGCATAGAAGGAAACATCTCCGACCATATAAAGTATATATATTCTTGATCAGCACGACGAGACGAGTTTAAATAGACATGTCCGTCCGTCCGTCTCAATAACTTCGTTATTTTCTCAGCTTTTGTCGTAATATTGGTCTATTATACCTATAAACCACTGTGCCAAATATGATCGAGATCGGGTGACTATATCATATAGCTCCCATAGGAACGATCGTTCAAAAACAGTGACTTTTGTTAATAACTTCGTTACTTTTGATGCGAGTACTTTCAAATTTAACATTTGTTTGTTTAATATATCTGTTAATTACTATGCCGAATTTGATTAAGATCGTCTGACTATATCATATAGCTCCCATAGGAACGATCTGTGGAAAACAGAGACTTTGATCAATATCTTCGTTATTTCCTATGCAAAGATTGTAGGCCGTTCTTTCGAGAACATTACTCTTCTTAGATAAAACGTTTTTCCACTTTGCGGCTATAAGTGAGGAAAAATTACCAAAAAACTTGCAAGGGTACACAAACTTCGACGCAGTCGAAGTTAGCCCTGGCCCTCTAGTTTTTAATTCATTTATTTAACAAAAAAGAGAAAACGTAACATTGTTTGAACAAAAGGATGGAAGAAAAGGTAGAAGAGATAGAAATTGTGGGTGCCAATTAAACCTGCGGGACTGCCTGGGGGTATTGCTTCGCAGGCTATAAAAGGAGGGCCTCTTACCCCTCAAGCGTTTCGTTGCCTCTCCAGGCGGCGAAGAGTGTCCATAACATTTTTTACAAAAAGGCAGGCCGCGGATCATTTTTCTTGGCTAACACACATTATGTTGACGGTGTTCTCGGACGTAGGTAGCTCGCCAAAGGTTTCTTCAAGTTCATGGCGTTCACTCTGGAATCTCGGGGCGCAGAAAAACACGTGCTCGGCATCCTCTATTACGCCGTTTTGGCACAGCATGCATTCTGGACTGCTTTCGTGTCCAAATCGGTGCAAGTATGAGTTGAAACACCCATGGCCACTTAACAGTTGTGTTAACTCGAACGTTACTTCGCCGTAACTTCGTGAGAGCCAGGTTGGGGATCAGCCTAAACTTCCATCTTCCTTTAGTTGAGGATGACAATCTTGCTTGCCAGTCTTCTAGGCTCACTCTTCTGGCTTCTCTTTTGGCCTATTGTTTTGTTTCTATTGTGGGTCTCCTTCGCCAGAAGATCTGTAGGTGTCAGTCCAGCTATGACCAACGCGGCCTCGTCGGACATTGTTCAATAGCCTCGACGCACTCGTATGGCTTCTAATCTATTTGTTGATTCGAGCCCTTGGCAATATGATTTCTGCGGCATAGCAATTGCCCAAATAGGAGCTCCGTAGAGCATTATCGATCTCACCACATTTACCAATAGTACCCTTTGCCGTTGGCTTGAACCTCTGGAGTTGAGCAGGAAGCGCGTAGTGCATCGGCCCATTTCTGCAGCTTTGGTGTTTGCGTGCTCCATGTGTTCTTTGAAGCTAAGGCGGGTGTCCAATAAGATGCCCAGATAGCGAGAAATTTCAGCTACGTCTCATGTAGGAGCTTCGCTATCACCACTATAGCCACATCGTCTGCAAAGCCGACAATCTAAGTTCCAGGTGGAAGGGAAAGCCTAAGCACGCCATCGTACATCACGTTCCATAGGATTGGGCCCAGAACGGAGCCTTGCGGGGCACCTCCTCTGACGACCTGAGTGCACCAGCCACTTTGGGTGTTGTAGCGCAGGATCCGATTTCGGAAATAGTCCTCTACCATGAGGACTAGGTACTCTGGTACGCGAAACTCCCGACGAGAGCTTAGGATCCTGCTCGAGTTTGCGGTGTTGAACGCGTTTCTCACATCTAAAGTGGTGACCAAGCAGTATTCCCTCTTGCCACCCTTCCATATCTGGCCCTCGATGGCATTACTGGCTATGCCAACTACCGTTTGTAATGCGTCGATTGTGGACTTTGTGCGTTTAAACCCGAACTGCATTGGTGAGGGGTCGCCAGAGTGCTTGATGGCGGACTCAACTCTCTGCACCAGTAGTTTTTCAAGAAGCTTCGAGACAGAGTCTAAAAGGCAGATCGGCCTGTAGGCTGATGGGTCCTTAGCTGGCTTGTTCGGCTTGGGCAAAAACACCAGGTTCTGCAGTTGCCAAATGTCTGGAAAAATGCCATCGTGCATGCATTTATTAAAAACTTCTGCAAACATTAATCTCGCAACATTGCGGCAACTGAGAGAATTTCATCGGGACTTATATCGCAGACATCTCGTGTAGCAGCGATTCGAGTGGGTCTTGGTGCACAAAATAGCTAAATGGTCGCTAGCCGTGTAATGGCTACACAATTGCCAGTTGGTCTGTGCTGCTAGTTGCCTGCTTGCAAATGTAACGTCGATCACTGATCTGTAGCCAGCTCTGCAGAACGTGTGCTCGTTTCCCGTGTGTAGTACAGCAAGGTCGAGCGAGGCGAGGCTCTCAAGAATTGTGCGGCCGCTGGAGGTTGTGCGGGCACTACAGCATTCCGTTGACCATGAGTTAAAGTCGCCTGCAACGATTGTTTTGCCTTTGTTCCAGTAGCGACTCGAAATCTTGGAGAGTAAGACTTGGTGCTAAGTAGCAGCTGTACACCCATATGTCGCCTATGTATGCTCTAACAAATCCATTGTGTGCGTTGATGTGTTGCATAGGCGGAGTACGATTGCCGTACAACCAGATTGCAGCTTTCCCTGAAGAGTCTGCCGCCCATGAGTTGCCAGGCCAGATTCTATATGGCTCGCTGAGAACCACCAGGTCTATACTCAGTTCCTTACTGATTGCGCTAGTAAATCGTGCGCCGGCGCACAGTGATTTAGATTCAGTTGTAGAATATTCATAGTTGTTGCTGCTGGCTCGCTCCTGCACTCGCCATTGGGCAACGTCGGCTGCCAGTTTAATGCCCCACCTGTTGACGCTTGGCATCTACGGAATTGAAGCAGACAAGAAAGTTGCTGCATGAGGCTGTCTTGTGGTCTGTCTGAGGCACCAATTGGTGCGATCGATGGTGCTTCTGCACTTTGCGGCCGTGTGGCCGAAGTTTAACGGGCAACGCGTCCATCTTATTTCGATTGATCCCATCTTGAGCAAGGAGTCAGCAGTCGAGCGCGGCATTGATAGGACAGCCATCTGCGTGTCGCCGAAAGTATGGCGTAAACTTCTGACTCACACTTTGCCGGTGAAATCGCCAAGTCTTTTGCTTAAAGCATCCATAATGTGGTCTGCTGCTGCCAAGGTATCGACTTTGCGTATCTCGATCCAAGTTTCGGTTCCTACTGCCCTTACCGACGCCTGGTGGCCTAGAACTTAGCTAAGCTCGTTTCTCAGTTTATAACAGTCGGGACCGTCGTCTCGCTTGAGTTCTAGAAGCAGCTTTTGCTGCGTTGCTTTTGACTCCATCGAGTTTGGCGTCGGTTCTTCTTCTTCATACCAAGAATTCGCGCGTAAGATAGTCCCTCTTCGGCCTGAATCACAATGGCTGAAGGCTTGTCCCTCCGAGCTGCTTGTTGGGCCGCTTGCGAGACACCGTCTGCCATTCTGCATCCGCTTCGGCTGCTTTGACTGAATTGGCCCATGAGTATGTATTGTATTGTGGGAAGACCCTGAGGGTTGTTCCTCGCCGGTGTTGTTTGCGTGGCAGTATCACTCTTTTGAACCATTTTTACGGGATTGCTATCGGTCATCTTGCGGCACAGTGTTTCATGCAGCTCCATCATACGCACTATTGAGTTTTTGGTACTCAGATTAACGTGGCGAATTGTCTTCCTCCCATCGTCAGCTCTGTTGAACATACTTTCCGGCTGCCAGATCACATTTCCCAGTTCGTTTAGCTCTTATATTTGTGAGACTACTGTTGGAACATCAAAGTTATTTGCCGCTTGCACCTGTATTGCTCGTGCATCTGGGTTTTTAGCAACATTTACCGTCAGCTGCGTGTCAGTGCTCGGAAGCGGTGACCGCAAGTGCCGTGGACGGACGAATTTGAATTTAAATCCAGAGGAAGAAGAAGCTTCGAAACGGTTGGCCCAGAGGCACCACCTGACGATTTATGGCTAGGGGCTCCCCTTTGTCTTTCCTCGTTTTCCAACACTGGTACAATCAGACGTCGTGCAACAACAAAGAAAATTTTTGGAGAAAGGTGGATAAAAGAAGTTATTTCTCACCCACACCAGCAAAAACAGGAGCAAACGGTGAGAGAGCGGGAAAAAAAGGAAAAGATAGGCGATCTGCAGCCTCCCCCTTACCCCTACCGGCTCCAATGGTCCAGCCAAGAGGAAGTTGAACAAATATGTTCAGAGCCAGCATGCTGTCAGCAGAAGAGTCCCCTCAACGAGGTACGTAGACAGTCTTTCGGAGGCCCTCCTTGACCCGTCGAATATAACTTTTAGGCCTTCAGGATACCCAAAGAACGAACTTCTAAGGGAGCGCTCGCGAATGTAGCCGTGCCTGTGTGTGTATCACGGCTTCTGCTGATTTGATGATGACGTAGTAGGCAGTAAGCAGTGTTTGTGCCGATTTATATTGACTGTAATTTGTGTTCTATTTATCCGATCAGAGTCAAATTCTAGGATCTGAGATTTTATATCCATACGGTAAATTTCATGGGGATTCACCAATTTTTGCAAAAATGTTTGTTCTAGAGCTACATGACGTAGTATGTTTGTTCTAGAGCAATATGATATAGTAGTCCGATCCCGATGATTTTAATACTTTATAACTTTAAAAGACCGCAAAAAAATTTCATATCGATAGATCTTAGATGGCTGAGTAAAACGCATACGTACGGACGGACAGGCGGACTTGGCTATATCAACTCAGCTCAAAAAACGTACTAAGTTGGCAGCTATAATATTCAGTTGGCGTAATTGGGTTGTCAACACTGCAATAATATTGCGCGTGGTAAATATTTTACAATTTTTGGTTTTAATTATTGAGCTTTTAGAAACAAGTTCATTTTTATTGCTTTCCAACGGACTTATTTATTTGTAATAAAGTTTCAAAAATGCACATATACAACCCTACTAGACTCATCTACAATCGAAATAGGCACTTACGTTGATCGTGACAGCTGATATTTCTAGCAGTGGCAGTGAATCAAAATCGGTGAACAAAAATGAAATCGCCTTGATTTCTGTAACACCGATATTTCATTTGGCAGATTTCACAAACAATATGTCTCAAAAACTGTAGATATTTATGTGACACACCTGAATTTTTTATGGCTAAAACCGAAAAATGTTACTTAGATCGAAATATAACATAAATAATTTATACTACTGCCAACTAGCTGTAATATTTTCACTAATAATGTCTGCAAAATGTTTTGGGTTTCGGCAAGATTAATTAAGAAAAAAACATGTACCAAGACATTTGCTATTATTTTATAGAATAGCATTTTACATATTTTGAAATTGAAATTTGTCGTTTTACAATTCTTGACATAGAAATCTCGAGTAGCTTAAGTAAATATTTAGTAAAAATTATTTACCTAAAAATCTAAAATTTCAAACTCTTTTTTAGATTTTGCGTGGCATAATAAATATTTATTGTCTCGTTCGTATTCATTGTTTTTGTGCTAGGTTTCCGATTTTAATAAGTTCTCTGATGTTTCTAGAAGTCCGAATTCTCTATTTCTGAATGAAGTTGCGTGGAACGGATCGGCTTATTGGTTTTGACATTACATTTATAAATTTATTTCATTTTTCGTTTATATAATGGGAAGAAGGTTTCTTAGCTTGCTTGGAATTGATTGTACTAAAACTCAACTCGTTTATACGTATATTTTCCATTTTTCTTGTCCGGTTTTAATAAAATTTGTTAGATTGGTAGAAATAATAGGGCTCATTAGGGTGCTGAATTTGCTTTTGATGGTCAACGAATTGCAGGAAGCATGCCAGTACACATTCCAAATTTAGTGTCTCTAGCTAGCACAGTTATTGATAAAATCTGTTATACCTAATGCGGGCGCTTAACGGGGCGTGGCAAAATCTTTGAAATAAACTTAAACACCGTAGGTAGAAGTCTAAGTATCAAATATGTTGACTCTAGTTCTTGTAGTCTCCGAGATCTACGTGTTCATAGGGACAGACAGATAGGCGGACGGACATAGCAAGATAGACTCGTCTGTTGATCCGTATCAAGAATATATATATTTTATGGGGTTGGAAATTCTTCCTTTTGCCTGTTACACACAAATATATTTTGGCGACTTTAGTATACCATTTCAACCCATGGGTGCATGGTATAAAAACTACCATATTGGTAAATTTAATGGGGATACTAAAATTTGTTCACCTTTTTTTCTATATGTATATGATATAGTGGTCCATGGGTGCATGGTATAAAAACTACCATATTGGTAAATTTCATGGGGATACTAAAATTTGTTCACCTTTTTTTCTTCTATATGTATATGACATAGTGGTCCGATCATTACAATTTTCATACTTTATCTTACCCGCGTAAAACATATGTCAAATATCAAGATTCACCCCAATAGCTCTTAAGATGGCTGAGTACAGACGGACAGACTGACATGGCTATAAAGACTTAACTACTCATGATGAACAATACTAAATATACTTTATCGGGTCGGAAACGTCTGCTTCTGTGTGTTACAAACATTTCATTTATTCCATTATCTTTCATTCAGTCTTATTGTAATTACATCCAACTGCATTTGTTTGAAATTGGTATAAACAACTGTTTGTATTCATTTGCTTTCACATATAAGTATCAGTATCTTTTGACCTATTTAATGCTATAGTCTAATGTACTTATCATTGTATGTATTATACTGAAAAATGCTATACCGAAATATAACAAAAATAATTTATAATACTGCCAACTAACTGTTATATTTTCACTAACAATGTCAGCAGAAATTTTTGGATTTCGGCAAAGTTAATCGCAACTTTACGTCAAAAAATCGAGTATGAAAAAATTATGTATCAAAACCATTGCTATTAGTTTATAAAAAACCATTTCACATATATATTTAACACACTTTTAACCTATCATACCTTCTTTTACCCTAGAATGCTTGTATGCTTTGCACTGGAATGTGGAATTAATGAAACTGTAAATGTAAAGAAACATAGGAGAACTAAGAAGAGTGTGTATAGCTTGCACTAAATCACATACGCCTATGTTGTTTTTTCATTTCATTTTTTGCTTATCGATTCACTGGCTAATCTTATAATCAATAGTAAAGACTTAATTTTAAAAATAAAACTATGAAATAAAACTTTGAAATAAAATTAAATAAATAATTTAATTATTAGATTATTTTGTTGATTGAACAGTTGCTATGTTTTTCAATCGTCAGTCGGCTATACAGCAATTAAAATATGCACCTTGTCATTAACAGCAGAAAATTAAATTTTGTTTAGCGGGATTATAGGTCAAAAAAAGCTGTTCCGACTTAAGAAGAGCTTTCAGATTCCGATACTGTGTTGAATATGACGTAAACATGCCAGATGCCACATTTCGGGTACAGCTGATTAAGAAAATAAGCGTTCTTGTTGAAGCAGTTTTTCTCTCTATACTCTACAAAAGTAAACCCTTCAGCATACAATATTTCTGTAATCCATATGAAAAATTATTATTCAGTAAACATTATTTGGCTGAGCAGCAGAATATTCCTCCATATAATAAAACCAAATAGTGGATAAACATCAACTGGAGTACATAATCTATAACAACATTTTAGCCCATTTTTTGTTCTTTTACAATTTTTAACATAGAAATCCTGAGTAGCTTATGTAAATATTTATCTAAAACTCTAAAATTTCTAATTTTATTTTAGACCTTACGTGGCATAATCAATATTTGAAGTCTCTTTCGTATTCATTCTTTTTGTGCTAGGGTTCCGATTTTTATTTATTTGTTCATTTAATTACGTCAACTAACACAGCAGTCGATAAAAAAGCTTAAGCTAAAAAACAGATAACAATTGACTAAAGAAAGTAAGCTCAGCCTTATATAAATTAAACACTTCCTTTACTCACGATATAAAAAAATAAAGTTTTATTCAAAGATACTTTATTACAGTTACAGTATATTTCGAGTTACTGAAAGATTCTGACTTCGGAGTGAATTCCGCGGAGCTAAAGCGAAGTTACTGGATGATTAGAACTTAGGCTAAAGACTGATTTGCTATGAATCGATTAGGTTAGATGAAGGCTTGGGTACTTGACGTCGTCGCAGGCGACGGCGTTGGCTGAATTAATTAGTCCTCTGAGTGCGTGGGACCATTCTTTGTATACACAACTGTGCAACCATTCTTTGTTTATTGCCAAAAGTTGTGGCGTGATTCTGGGTATGCACCGAACCCGACACCATTCTTCGAGGGCCTGGGAAAGTGGGGTGCAGGCCTGTGGTTTATCCTAGCTCTCGGACTGTTTATTTGAGATAGCTGATCATGCGACTAATAAGCATGTGATGATGGAGTAGGGTTTACCATTGGTCATTGCATCTGGTGATGCAATAGTGTTGTTTATCCTAGCGATCGGACTGTAGCTTGGGATAGGTGATCATGTGACTAATAGGCACACGGACTTGGGTCTGTGTCTTTCATGTTACGATTTAAGTGCTTAACTCCTCCCCCTTTAAGTGCGGACGTCCTCGGTTGCAACAACATATTGAAACGGCGGAATTGAGACCTCCATTGTTGGACCATTGTTGCCTGTTCCGTGGCTGCAGTATTTTTTGATGATGCAATACGGCTTCAAGGCGTGTCTTCACAATATACCAGGAGTTTTCTACGATGACTGTCGCGTTTTCCGCTTGGATTATGAAGTTGTCTTCCAGGGTAATGTTCTCTCCGTCGATGTTAACGTTTCCTTGAATTGATTTAGTAGCATGGTACTGGATATTATTTCTGAATGAGATTTCACGTGCTGGTTGTTGATGACCTTACATTTTGGATTCCTTCTATGCAGATGCATTTTGGATTCCTTCTAGACAGATCTTCCAGTTCACACATTGTTATGAATTATCGTTATGAATTTTACATTTATTCTTATTGGTTAAGCCGAAGTATTTCTTATTACACTTGATAATATTCTCATAGTCTATTTCTTCTATAAATTTTTGATATTTGATGGGTATTGTTAGTATTTTTTTTATAGGTTTCGTTACTCTGGGTAAGCTAACGATATATAGTAGTGATTTACCGTCTGAGGCTACATTACCTTCAGCAAACTCTATCACTTCTTCAATGTTCTTAAACGTTAGGCTTTCTGCTTTAATTGTTTCAATAAAGTCTATTTCCGTATCGGACAATATTAGCATAAATGGTATTTGTTAATTCTTCTCTTAGGAGACTTAATTTAAATTTGGTTATTTCGACTTCTTTTATGTTATCATTGGATTCGGGTTTACCTCTAATTAGTATAGTATGTATTTGTTATCCCCTGAGTTCATTCTCAATTCTATTCTATTCTATTTTAGACCTTATTTTATAATACTTATAAAATTTGAAGTCTCGTTCGTATTCAATATTTTTGTGCTAGGAATGCGATTTTTATTTATTTATTTATTTATTTGCGTCAAGTAACACCAACTAAGACGAAAAAGCATGAGCGAAAAATCAGATAACAATTAATTGAAGAAAGTAAGCTTAGCTTAGTGGAGGTGTTTTATTTGCACAAGCTGCCAGCTATGTCCCGATTCTCAGCCAATGTGGTCAGGGATGAGTTGCAAGCAATGAGAAGTCCAAAATATATATATTCAGGGGTTTCGTTCTAGATTATTAAAAAATATAGAGCTAAGTGACAGAAAGATAAGAAAAGATAAGGTGACCAAGGTTGTTAAAAGATTGGCAATGAACACGAAAAGGTTCGTGAAGAGAGTAGTTAATCAGACATCTACTAAGGTGAATATGAAAAAAAAATTCCGGGTCCGACATGAGTTTATTGAGAAAGAGAATGCGTAATACGAGCCTACTGTTGTAAAGTGAAGGAAGATTATTAAGAAGAAGTCTGTCAGAATAAGAAGGTAGGCTAAGACTCGGCGCGTAACGCGAACTTAAGGAATTGCTTCTGAACCGATTCAATACTACGCTGGTGAACATTATATTGAGGGTTCCTTACTGGCGAGCAATATTATAGAGTAGGCCGAACTAGCGAATTGTACAAAACCTTTGTTACGTAGGGGTCATCAAATTTATTCGCCCAACGTTTTATGAGGCCAAGAAGACGGCATGCTCTATTGACAATTGAAGATATATGAAAATTAAATAAAAGAAAATTTGAACAGCTAACATCCAACAGAACAGACTTAATAGAGTAATGAGGTAGGAACGGAGACAAATGTCTGAATGTCATAAAAGAGCACTTTGAGAAGGGAAAGAAGGATGGAAGGAAAGGATCATTATAGGAATAACAAATCTTGAGGTCATCCGCAAAGATGAGCACGCGTGAATGAGCTAATACCAAGGGCAAATCATTTATAAACAGGCTAAATAACAGTAAGCCCAGATGACTGCATTGGAAGACACCTAAGGAAACTCGAACAGTTTTAGATATTGAGGAACGAAAAGACACCTTGTGGGTTCTAATAATAAGATACGATTTTAACCAAGCCAATAGTTTTGGGGAAAAGCCCATAATGTTAAGTTTCGCAAGAAGCATAAGATGATCAACCGTATCGAAAGCGTTACTAAAGTCGGTATAAATAACATCAGTTTGACACTTTTTACGGAAGCCATGGGGTACAAGGGTAGTCAATTCTAAAAGGTTGGTGAGCGACGAACGACCTTCCATGAAGATAAAGGCTTAGATAGGGAAACCGGCCACGTTTTAAGAATGCAAGTAGGAATATTATTAGGCCAATGTACGAAGGAAGACGTTATAGATGATAAGCTAGAGATAATACAGTCTTCATTAATACTAGGAAAAAACATTCAATTTAAATGTGGGATGAAGTCTACTGAAAGTATTTAGCAAACAGATCTGCAATCTCTGAATGATTATTAGCTTTCTTGTCATTAGTCGACTAATCGATGCTAGAAGAATCCATTTAAATCAATACAGAAGTTTGAAAAAACCCATTATGCATGTATTCTTCTAATACTAATTTACCAAATAAAATAACAATTTTAATTCTTGTGGGCACAAATCACAAAAATATGTGTTATTTTCTTCTTTTTATACCCTTGCAAAAAGGGTATATTAATTTTGGTCAGAAGTGTGCAACGCATAGAAGGAAGCATTACCATATAAAGAAAATATAAAGTATATATATTCTTGATCAGCTTAACGAGACGACTTCATATAGCCATGTCCATCCGTCTGTCAGTCCGTCTGGATCAACGCAAAACTCCACCTAGAATGTTGAAGGTAATAAATTAGAGCGTCGTTAGAATTAACAAAGTTGTAAAATCCTTTTGGGGAACCATTTTTTTTTTTAATGTTACGGAGATTAGACAGCCTAGGTGTGAACCAGACCGGCGCACTGGAAAGATTCACACAGCGAAAGCTTTTATCAATTAGCGAATTAAAAGCAGAGTAGAAAAAATGTACTATACAATCTATATCACAGCACTCAAATAGAAATGACCAATCAAAAGAGGAGATAAGGTTGTTAAGAAGATTGAAATTTGTTGTACGAAAACGTCTACGATGAGAACTGAGATGTTATTAAATGAATTAGTAACGGGATTGTAAGAAATAATAACTTGAATGGTAGGGTCATAAGGATATTCAGGCTACAAGCTGTGTTTGAGATACAGAACTAACAGTGGGATCCGAGACAAAAATAAGATCAATGATTCTTTTAGGGATAGTTAATTAAAGAATTCAACTGATATAGTCGACATTCATGTAGACTATCAAAAAAACATCTAGGGATAATGGAATTAAGAAAGATAGATTATCATCAATCAGCCAAGAAATATTAGGCAAATAAATATCACCTAAAATTATTAGAAACTCACGATCTTTAAGACAACTAAAAGTAGTTCGCAAAGCATCAGCATCTAATCGACGTAAATAAACTCAACACTGGAGTGACCAAAATGGGTTTTGGTTTGTAATTCTCTCTGAACCTAGTTAACATCTAAAAGGCTCCAAGGTGTTTGTGGACACAGTCCTTTTTAAATGAACTCCAATTCAGAAGTAAAGGCAGTAAGGTTGAGGATAAGTGTTTAACATGAGTGGTATCTTCCGGAAATGTTTTACAATACACTCATTAGTTGTTGAGATAACAAAAATGGTAAAACCAACAGGATGATCAGGATCGGGGGTGCGCATTCTTGCTATTGGTCGGGGTTCTTTTTCCACCTTTCACACTCACTATCATTATTAAATTTAATGCGCCTTTTGAAAACTAAACTAACTACGAAAAGTTAAAGGTGATGTTACTATTTTTACTATTGCTAAGGTACCAATTCAGCGTGACCTAAAGAAAGAAGACAAACATGAATTTAAATAAAGGATGTAAGAGAACTTAGGTGTGATTAGTCCCTCTTCTTTACCCACCCGACCATGACAACTGTTCTATTTTAAATGTTGACCCAAAACAATGTATTTTGGGTCTTATTTCTTTTATGACATCTTATGACAGTTTGACAGACCATATGTAGATAACTCAAATCATTATTCCTGTTTCAAACATAATTTTGGGTTTCTGCTTATTTTATACCAATTTGAGAAAATTTAATGTTTTTGACTTTATTACTTTCAAATCCAAAAAATTACCAATATTTTAAATATAAAAGAAAGAAACGGTTGTGGTAGATCAAACCATATGGCGATATTTCATATATATATATATATATATATATATAATGAGAGAAAATAATGAGAGAAAATATATATATATATATATAGCAAAAATAGGTTTTATTCATAATAAAAATTGTAAGGGATTAGCACATTACTCACGACTTTGGTGTGCTTTACAGTTTTTTCGTTGTAATTTTTGGGCCCAAGATGACGTTGAATTTGCTGTGGTGTAGTTTTTAAAGAAGTTTTAGATTAATTATATAAATGACAATGAAATTTACTGCATAGGTTACCTTACGCATGTCGCTCCGTTATACCAAACATTGAAAGTAGGATTCTTAACAAGAGATTACTTAGATACTAAAAAAAAGTTTAAAGTCTCATAATGAGAGAAAATGAATTAAATTTAAATTGTTCTATACATGACCGTTGCTTAAGGAACGCAGGGGTATGATTGATTCCAATCGAATGACACAGTACGCGATTTAATAGATTATAAGAGAGGCTGATTCAATTTAACACTCTCCTTAAGCACATTGGGGTTTACTCTTCAGACGGCTTTCATATTTTCAAGTTTTTGTTTGGCGTATGAGCGACATGTGCGAGGTTGCGTATTTACGTGACGTACGAATATTCGGTTCCTCGTTACGTCTAGGACTGCGAAAACATGGATTTAGATTACCGGGTCAGGGAATCATAACCCCACTTAACATGAAAAACATCACCTTTTAACTCTTAATTAATTAACCCAACGGTTGAAAATTGTCAAAGAAGCCAAATTCAGCTGTGCCGAAGTTTATATGACCTTGCAGTCCATTTTATGTTCTTCATCTGCTCTCATGATTCGAGCAATGGTGTATTGGTTGCTGGAAGCGTTTGAGCAGAGCCGATTTATGTTGCCTGTAACTTGTGTTCTATTTATTTGATCTGATTAAAATTTCGGGTTCTGGTGTTTACTATAACTGAAGTAAGTAAGTCATCTCGCCGACTTGGAAAAAAAAATATTTTAAATTTCGAACAACAAATGTATGTCTATTATATTGACTATCTCGCTCACCTTCACAAAAACACACGAGCACTCTAGCGCCTCTATTGGCCTACGGCCAACTCCGCCCATAACGTCCGCCTAGTAAAACTCGTTTATAGATATATTTTTCATGTTTCTAGTCCGGTTTTAATAAAATTTGGAAGGTTGGTAGATATTAATGGGGCTCATTAGTGTGCTGAATTAGGTTTCGATGGTCAACAAATTGCGGGAGGCAATCGGGTTTTTATAGATTCTGGAGGCGAAAGAAGGCATGTTAAAAATGTTAAATATCCATAATCTGCATGCATACCTAACAAATCTACATCACAAATTTGGTGGTTCTAGCTTTGTTAGTTTTTGAGAAAATCAGTTTTATTTAATATTCCGGGGCGGAAGTGAGCGTGGCAAAATTTGTGTACTAAGCCAGTACACACTCCAAATTTAGTGACTCTAGCTAGCACAGTATTTGAGAAAATTAGTTTTATCTAATTTGCGGGGACGTAAGAGGCCGTGGCAAAATTTTTGAAATAAACTTGAACACCGTATTACAGGAGTCTAAGCACCAAATTTGGTGACTCTAGCTCGTATAATCTCCGAGATCTACGTGTTACTAAATACTAAATATACTTTATGGCCTCGGAAACGTCTGCTTCTGTGCCTTGCAACCATCTGACCAATTTTATAATACTCCTTGCAAGGGTGTAGAAAAAACTATTTAAAATATATTAGACATCTTTTGAAGATAATACCATTCACAAATGGATACTGCCATAGTAAGTAAGTTGTTTTGCTGTTCTGTAGGGGTGGGTTTCTGATGAGCATTATTTCTCAATTATGTTAGCGAGCGTCTGCCGTTTATCACTTATATCACTTTACTTCCATCCAGTCTTTTTGTAATTACATCCAGCTGCATTTGTTTTTAATTTTAATTGTATTCACTTGCGTTTAAAAATATATATCTTTATGAAATTTCATTGCATTTGTACACACAAGTAAATTTTGATCAAATGCAAATGTGAAAAAAAATTTTTATTCAAACCAACCTGTATCGATCCATAAATTATTATATATATTGTTAATAGGATATTTTTGCGCTATGATTATACGTATAAGGACATATACATTAGGGTTGTCGAATATTTTTAAAATATCGTATCGATGATATTTTAGCTTTTGGAAAAATATCGATACGATATAATATACATATACCAAAATAAATTTAAATTTAAACAACAACCTAACAATTTATTTCTTAATACGGAATTTGTCATTTAAATATTGAAATGCGTGTTTAACTCCAGTATTTAGGGTTCAAAGATTTAAAAAAAAACAACACGCTTTGTTATATGTGTATCCGTCATACGCCTTCGCGTCAGCTCCAACTAATTTCTTGTATTTTTCTTCAATCAATGTTGTAATCTGGAAAAAATTATATATAGGTATTTAGAAAAGCGTATTGATTTTATGCATATTAGGTGTGTTAAACCTTCTTTCTCCACGCACCGGACAGGCATGTTGTCTCTGAAAATCATAAAGACAATTGCTTCACATATTTATTTTGCGTTTTATACATTGTCTAAAATGAAGGACAAGTTGTTCAAATTCAGATTGCACTTTTTTTCTTACTTACCTTTACCGAAAAGCATTAGCATTTCGAAATGATTGTTCAATTGTTTGGTTTTCACGGAACTTTATCGAAACCTATTTATCTAAACGAATAAAAACTCAGAATTATAAATTGCGAAACAATCTAACATAAGTGAAATTCAATCGTGTGTGTGTTCTTTAAAATTACATACACGCATAAACAGAAAAATGGCGCCACTTTAAATGTGTAAGTATATACTTACCTTTTCTTGAATACACTTTACAAATGTGTCACACTTTACATTTGACTGTTGCATTTTTAAAGTCCGAGTAATTTGATTTCATCATTTTCACATCCGCACTCGCTGCATTTATTCTTGTAGTGATAACGCAAAAATATTATAAAATATCACAAAAAAATATCGAATATTAGATATTTGGGGAAAAACTTATCTCGATATAAATATTTTTTTTTTTTTGCAAAAAATATCTGATTTATCGGTAATTTGATATATTTTTGACAACCCTAATATACATACAAATTATGATGTTCTAGTTGGGGTTAGCCGTTAATAGGATCTAACTTATGAGATGATTTAGGTTGATTAAGGTGAGATACGATTAAGTATCTGGATCACTGTCCTTGTGGATCAGCAATATATTAGAAATTATAAAATGAGATTACGTGTAAGTCTTAGTTAGTGGTTATAGAAAACTGAATATATTGAAGGAAATAAAAGAGAACTAAACCTAAGAATATAAATGGGAATATGAATCTTAAGCTAAATGCATAAAAAGTAAATATGCAAGGCGTATGGTCATGCTATAGGCTTTGGTCAGACACTGTGTCGGCGTATTTGTGTTTATATGGAATTCGTCATCTTTCTGTCACTTCTCTTCGCGCTATCCTTTTTAATAATCTACAACGAAACCACTGAATACATTTTGGACTTCGCATTGCTGGCAAATCATCCCTGACCATCCCTGGCTGTAAATTGGGGCAAAGCCGGCACCTTATGCAAATAAAACACCTTCACCGGGTCGGGGATGTTTAGTTGTGTATAAGGCTAAGCTTACTTTCTTCGATTAATTGTTATTTGTTTTTTAGCTTAAGCTTTTTCGTCAACTGCTGTGTTATTTGACGTAAATAAATAAAGTTACTTGATAGACTATACATGTTGCTGTCAAGGTACGATATCAAAAGTATTGTCACTCATCGAAGTCGGTCGTGTTTTTTTTTGCGCTCTCGCTTAATTACTGTCTTTCGTTCTTTTGTGAAGTTAATCTATAATATTCAATTTAAATTCATTGTTTTATAAATTTTTAATAATTCGCTATACTCATCTCGAAGTTTGTGTTAAATTTATTGACATTTATATTTATTAATATCAAAATTTTAACAAACGCAAATATAATTTTGTTGTTGCGCTGCTTAGTTTCTGATTTCGTTCTATTTTTTGCTCCCACCCGCGCTCTCAATTTACTGTTCATAGTTTGTTTTTGTTTGTGTGGTGTTGGTGCTCTCTATTCTTCTGCTTTCCCTTTTGATCGCGCTCGCGGCCGTTAACTTCGCGCTTGTGACAAGTTTTTGTTGTTGTGTGTTGTAATACAAAAAATAATAATTATTCTCTTTTTCTTCTCTTTCTAATTTGCATATTGCAGTTAGCTTTTGCTTTGGTTTGTATACGCCTCTCTTAATTTAACATTTTTCCCTTTTATTTACATATTTATTTATAATTTGATTGTGATAAATCAATTATTTAATAATGTCTGTCTGTTGTAAATATAATTGCAATTATCCCAGCAAGACCAGTGAAGACTTTCTGTTGGCTGTGTGACAGTGTAATGCACTTTAAATGTGCTGGTTATACAGTCAAGGTGCGGGATAGTATTGCACAGGGTGGCGGCCTTAAATGGGGCTGTGATTCGTGTCGTGGCTTGGAGCTCGAGATGCGTAATTTTATGAAACGGACTGGGGATGCGTTTAAGGCCCTGCCAGCTGGCGTTCATAAGCTCCAAGAAGAGCTTTTGGCGATGGAGGTTCAATTCAGAAGTTCTAAACTTTTGATTGAATCTCCGACCCGAAACAGGGCCAGGTTTCAGGGCGCGTCCCTCAGTCCGTCGGCACATCTTTCTCTACCAGTTCCGGCTTCTGACAATGACCCTATGTCACCAAATGCACAGCAGCTGACATCGTTCAGGACTCCGGCTTTGGAAGGTGTGGAGTCTCTTCCATTTGCCCTGGAGACAGAATTCCACCTACTAACACGATATCGGTTGTAGTTTCCGAACCGTCCGGGCAAACATCCGTTTCCAGGAATATTGCCAATAAAGTAGTTACAAGAGGAGCTAGTAAAGTGTTGGCTGCTTCAGCTGCTGCTGCATCTGCTGTTGCTGCTACTGCTGTGCCTGGCACTTCTAGTTCCCTTGTTGTAGTTCCACCCAAAAAGCAAATTTTTATTTCGCGGCTTGATCACAATGCTACTTCTGAAGAAGTCATAGCCTACATCCAGGGCAAAGTTCAAGCACCAAACATTGCTGTGGAAAAGTTACGTTTTTCATATACTCGGGACATTTCGTCCTTTAAAATAAATGTCTCCCCAGATCTTTTTGGGCAAATATGTCATAAAGATTTTTGGCCGGAACACCTCATTGTAAAAGAGTATACAATAAAATAGAAGAATCGGCCTCCGATTAGCCTGCTACCTGCCTCTGTGAATAACGTTCCTTCCGGCTCGTCTGCACCTGTTGGCGAGTCAAAAAACTAATTTCGTCCTTAACTCTGGCCTATCAGAACGTACGGGAACTAAAGTCTAAACTCTCTAGACGCTATGTAGGGAGTTTAGCTTTTGACTTTCATATTCTTGCCTTTACTGAGACGTGGCTGAAGCCTGATATTGCCGATGCTTCAATTCTCCCCTCAAAATATTTAATATATTGACATGATCGGACTATCCGTAATGGTGGTGGTGTTTTGATCGCTGTTGATTCGGCGTTCTCGTCTGAAATTGTACAGTCTTCCAATCAGGAGATTGAATTTGTTTGTGTTAAAATTTCTCTTAATTCTTTTTCTGCCTATATTACTTGTTCGTATATTCCACCACAGTCCGACTTGGCAGTATACATTCACCATTTGGAAGCTATTCAACTTGTTTCCTCATATCTCTCTGACAAAGAATTGTTCGTCGTTCTGGGAGATTTTAATTTACCTGAGATTGCCTGGACCCTCTCATATGATTCTTTATTACTGTTGCCCTCCTCGTCACATTGTTTCATTGATGGTCTGTTTGAGTTGTCCCTAACTCAAATAAATCCTGTCCGAAATAGTCGGAACAGATCACTAGATCTGGTATTTGTGTTGGATTCTTCCAACTGCGATATTTCCAGGACTGTTCCCTTAGTTATCCCTGAAGACAACTTCCATCCAACTCTGGATGTAACCATTGACCTTCCTTTTTGGGGTTATGCCTCGATACAATAATTCGATGCCTCCAACCCGATGTTTTCGCAAGACAAACTTTACTAAACTTAAAAAACTCCTATTAACTAATGATTGGACATATCTGTATACTTGCACGGATATGAACTCTGCCATTTCTGTCTTCTATAAAACTCTTGAATCGTTCTTTGATGTTTGTGTCCCGCGTGTGACTCAAGGATGGTCTGATAAACCTCCTTGGTTCTCACGTGAGTTATGTAACTTGAAGAACGTAAAATCAAGATGCTATAAAAGATTTAAAAAATCCGGTAAAGCATCGGATTTTTCTCTATACGTAGTTGCTCGATCAAATTTTATGGTGCTGAATTCACAATGCTATAAGGATTATCTTCAGAGATGTAAACTTAGGTTTTCTCGCGATCCTAAGAAATTTTATAAATTCGTCAATGGAAAACGTAAGACATCAGTGCATCCGTCTTACTTGTCTTTCGAAAACAATAAAGCTGACAATGATCAGGCAATTGCTGATATGTTTGCTGATTTTTTCAAAACAACTTATTCTTCTTCGATTTATCAAGCAAAGCCTCCTTATCCTTATCACTTGCATTCGTCTAATTGCATTTTAGACCCTGTGTTTGAAGAAAGTTCGATTTTTAGCGTTCTTAGTTCCGTCAAACCAATATATGCACCTGGCCCTGATGAAATACCAGGCTGCGTATTAAGGTTTTGCGCAGAGGCCCTATGTAAGCCAATACTTAAGTTGTTTACACTGTCCGTTACATATTCCGCCTTCCTGGAAGGAATCATATATTATTCCTCTTCATAAAAAGGGGAAAAAGTCCGAAGCCTCCAATTATAGGGGTATTTCTAAATTGTCTGCCATACCCAAAGCATTTGAGAAAATAATAACGTCTCAATTGCAGCATTTTTGTAGCTCAATCATTTCGTCATCCCAACATGGGTTTAAAAAACGTAGATCGACAACTACTAACCTATTAGAATTTACATCTCACTCAATCAAAGGGTTCAAGACTGCCGTGCAAACTGATGTCATTTATACTGACTTCAGCAAGGCCTTTGACTCTGTTAATCACACTCTACTTTTATATAAGTTAAATGCACTTGGCATCCCCAGCCTTTTGCTAGATTGGATTCTTCAATATCTTTCTAAGCGTACACAAAAGGTCCTCTTTAAGTCTTCATTTTCTAAGACCATCCAAGTGACTTCTGGAGTACCTCAGGGTAGTCATTTGGGTCTATTGCTATTCACTCTTTTTATAAATGATCTTCCATTGGTAGTGTCACATTCTCGGGTGCTTATGTACGCGGATGATGTTAAGCTTTACCGCAGTTTTAAAGACATATCGTCTTCTTGCCTACTTCAATCGGATCTTAATGATCTTCTAAATTGGTGTGAAACCAACCTATTAAACCTTAACGGCTCTAAATGTAAAGTTATGTCTTTTTATAGATGCACTCCACACTTAGCAACTTATTATCTTAACGACACTGCCTTAGAGCGGTTAGATATTGTCAATGACTTAGGTGTTCTTATGGACCATAAATTAACCTTTAATCCTCATATTTCTGCTACAGTTAGTAAAGCTATGAATGTTCTTGGGTTTGTGAAACGATGGTCAAAAGAGTTTGACGATCCGTACACAACCAAACTTCTGTATACTTCATTAATCCGTCCTATCTTAGAGTACGGATCTTGCATATGGTCACCTCAATATGAGACGCACCAAAGTAAAATTGAATCTGTTCAAAAGCAATTTCTGCTATTTGCTCTTCGTGGTCTAAAATGGGATCGCAATGTCAATTTGCCATCATACTCCAGTAGGCTTCTTTTAATCAATCTTCCTTCATTAATTAATCGTGGAGTAATGCTTGGTGCTATCTTTATTCATGTGGGGATGGTATGGTAACGCTGTAAGGCCAGACCTACTCCCGAAGCAGCTGATCGACGAGGTGGCAAGGAGAGAGAGCAGACAAGGTGGCAAGGCAGAGTGAAAACGAGGAGTCTAGAGAAAAACGACGAACGACGTGTGTGTAAATGAGAAAATACATAATTTTGTCAAAACCCATTGTTCCGTTTATAATTACCTAATTTAATAAATAATATACTTAATATAACAACTATTCTAATTCTTGTGGGTACAAATCCCACTACTAACTATTCTTTGCATGAACCTTTTCGTGTCCTATGTTCTGATTACAATCTTCTATATCCCGTAATCAGTTCAGAAGCCGCTCTTTCTCTTGTGAAAACCTCTATTTTAGCACATTTAGCTCGTAATTAGCTGTAGCTAATCTAATTTTTAATTGTTTGTCCGTTATACTTGTATTTGTCCACGCGATCGTGCCGTCCGATATACGGATGCGCCCCACGGTCGGTCGGGCGGGAGGTGGACAGCGCTCTGCTTGGGCTCGCGCGGAACAGGCTATGTCCTGGTGTCATAAGGGCCACTTGAACGTACTTCGCATTGTACGCGTCAACGTCCAGACAATAACACTGTATCGAAATTAAAACGTATCGCGCAGCATGAAGACTGTTTTGAAAAAAGGAAACAATTCAGCCAATAGGCCAAATAAAAGAAATAGAGAAGAAAGTGGTGGACACGATCGACTAGATTTCGCCCTCCCCGCGAAATTTGGGATGTGCGTCGAGTCCAAAAAATTACCATTTTCTCTGCCCAGCCCCTGCTGCTGATGCTCTGGCTCCCAAGTTAAATTTTTGTGCCCACCCTTGCTATAGAGGATTAAATGAAATTACTATAAGGGATAAATTTCAAATTCCCAATAGGAGGAAATACTTGATAAACTTGGCAGAAGCCAGTATTTTTCTGCCATTGATTTAGCTAAAGGATTTCATCAGATTGAAATGGAAGACTCCTCAATCGAAAAAATTGAATTTTCAACCAAAACCGGACATTATGAGTATATTCGTATGCCTTTTGGATTAAAAAACGCCCCTGCAACCTTTCAAAGATGCATAAATAATGTCCTTGGTGACTTAATAAATAAACATTTCTTTGCCTATTTAAACGACTTATTGTCTTCTCAACTTCTCTTGAGGAACACAATGATTCAATTCGCAAAGTTTTCGAAAAACTCAGAAAGGCAACTTAAAATTGCAGCTTGACAAATGTGAATTTTGTAAAAAGGAGACTGAATTTTTAGGTCATATAGTTACTAGAGTGGGAATTAATCCCAACCCAAACAAAATAAATGCAATTAAAAACTTTTAATTACGAGTGATCCGATTCTTGCCTATTCAGATTTTACAAAATAATTTGGCTAGATAGCCTTGTCCTGTTTCAGGACATTTTCTATTGAAAATTGTCAAAGAAGCCAAATTCAGCTGTGCCGAATTTTATATGACCTTGCAGTCCATTTTATGTTCTTCATTTGCTCTCATGATTCGAGCTATGGTGTATTGTCTGCTGGCAGCGTTCGAGCAGAGCCGATTTATGTTGCCTGTAACATGTGTTCTATTTATTTGATCTGATTAAAATTTCGGGTTCTGGTGTTAACTATAACTGAAGTAAGTAAGTCATTTCGCCGACTTGGAAAAAAAATATTTTAAATTTCGAACAACAAATGTATGTCTATTATATTGACTATCTCGCTCACCTTCACCAAAACACACGAGCACTCTAGCGCCTCCATTGGCCTACGGCCTCCTAGTAAAACTAGGCGTATATTTTTTTAGTTTTTGAGAAAATCAGTTTTATTTAATTTTTCGGGGCGGAAGCGAGCGTGGCCAAATTTGGAGAAAAAAAACAACAAAATCTGCGCGTGTACTAAGCCAGTACACATTCCAAATTTAGCAAAATTTTTAAAATAAACTTGAACACCGTAGGTATTACAGAAGTCTAAGTACTAAATTTGGTGACTCTAGCTCGTATAGTCTCCGAGATCTACGTGTTCATAGGGACAGACGGACGGGCGGACGGACATGGCTATATCGACTAAAGCTACTCATGATGACCAATATTAAATATACTTTATGGCCTCGGAAACGTCTGCTTCTGTGCCTTACAACCATCTGACCAATTTTATAATACTCCTTGCAAGGGTGTAGAAAAAACTATTTAAAATATATTAGACATCTTTTGAAGATAATACCATTCACAAATGGATACTGCCCTATTAAGTAAGTTGTTTTTATATTGCTGGTCTGTAGGGGTGGGTTTCTGATGAGCATGATTTCTCAATTATGTTAGCGAGCATCTGCCGTTTATCACTTATATCACTTTACTTGCATCCAGTCTTTTTGTAATTACATCCAGCTGCATTTGATTTTAATTGGTATAAACTACTGTTTGTATTCACTTGCGTTTAGAAATAGATATTTTTATGAAATTTCATTGCATTTGAATAGGGAATCCCGGAGAGAAGGAAAATAACCCAGTCTTCATTCGTTGAATTCAAAATATGAACTGATTTTATTTAAAAACTCTTAAACTCTAAGACGCAACAATCGTTATTAAAAATACTTATTCTAATGCCCCCCACGTTGGGGGGTTGAAAATTGTTTATATTTCATGCTCAGCGCTGGTTACTTGATACCGCGCCGCTGTTATAATCTCAAGTGTTTTCCACAGAGTGTGGATGCATGTTTTGTTTGGTATTAAGCAATAATTGCCATATGAATTTTATGATTTACTTATGTTTTTGTTTCGTTTTATATATCTCATTGATGCATCTGACTTGGTGAAGCCATCTCAGATGAACACAATGTTTATTCTTAAACAGCATTTGTACACACAAGTAAATTTTGATCAAATGCAAATGTGAAAAAAAATTTTAATTCAAACCAACCTGTATCGATCCATAAATTATTATATATGTATATTGTTAATAGGATATTTTTGCGCTATGATTATACGTATAAGAACATATACATTAGGGTTGTCGAATATTTTTAAAATATCGTATCGATGATATTTTAGCTTTTGGAAAAATATCGATACGATATAATATACATATACCAAAATAATATTAAATTTAAACAACAACCTAACAATTTATTTCTTAATATGGAATTTGCTTCACATATTTCTTTTGCGTTTTATCCATTGTCTAAAATGAAAGACAAGTTGTTCAAATTCAGATTACACATTTTTTCTTACTTACCTTTACCAAATAGCATTAGCATTTCGAAATGATTGTTCAATTGTTTGGTTTTCACGAAACTTTATCGAAACCTATTTATCTAAACGAATAAAAACTCAGAATTATAAATTGCGAAACAATCTAAGATAAGTGAAATTCAATCGTGTGTGTGATCTTTAAAATTACATACACGCATAAACAGAAAAATTGAGCCACTTTAAATGTGTAAGTATATACTTACCTTTTCTTGAATACACTTTACAAAAGTGTCACACTTTACATTTGACTGTTGCATTTTTAAAGTCCGAGTTATTTGATTTCATCATTTTCACATCCGCACTCGCTGCATTTATTCTTGTGGTGATCAACGCAAAAATATTATAAAATATCACAAAAAATATCGAATATTAGATATTTGGGGAAAAACTTATCTCGATATAAATATTTTTTTTTTTTGCAAAAAAATATCCGATTTATCAGTAATTCGATATATTTTTGACAACCCTAATATACATACAAATTATGATGTTCTAGTTGGGGTTAGCCGTTAATAGGATCTAACTTATGAGATGATTCAGGTTGATTAAGGTGAGATACGATTAAGTATCTGGATCACTGTCCTTGTGGATCAGCAATATATTAGAAATTATAAAATGTGATTACGTGTAAGTGTTAGTTAGTGGTTATAGAAAACTGAATATATTGAAGGGAATATAAAAAAAAACTAAACCTAAGTATATAAATGGGAATATGAATCTTAAGCTAAATGCATAAAAACTAAATATGCAAGGCGTATGGTCATGCTATAGGCTCTTGGTCAGACACTGTGTCACCTTATGCAAATAAAACACCTTCACCGGGTCGGGGATGTTTAGTTGTGTATAAGGCTAAGCTTACTTTCTTCGATTAATTGTTATTTGTTTTTTAGCTTAAGCTTTTTCGTCAACTGCTGTGATATTTGACGTAAATAAATAAAGTTACTTGATAGACTACACATGTTGCTGTCAAGGTACGATATCAACACTGTATCGAAGTTAAAACGTATCGCGCAGCATGAAGGCTGTTTTGAAGAAAGGAAACAATTCAGCCAATAGGCCAAATAAAAGAAATAGAGAAGAAAGTGGTGGACACGATCGATGTGCGTCGAGTCCAAAAAATTACCATTTTCTCTGCCCAGCCTCTGCTGCTTATGCTATAGAGGATTAAATGTAATTACTATAAGGGATAAATTTCAAATTCCCAATAGGAGGAAATACTTAATAAACTTGGCAGAAGCCAGTATTTTTCTGCCATTGATTTAGCTAAAGGATTTCATCAGATTGAAATGGAAGAATCCTCAATAACTCAACAACTTCCCTCGGGGCGGAAGCGAGCGTGGCGAAATTTGGAGAAAAAAAAAAACAAAATCTGCGCTTGTACTAAGCCAGTACACATTCCAAATTTAGCAAAAATTTTTTAAATAAACTTGAACAGCGTAGGTATTACAGAAGTCTAAGTACCAAATTTGGTGTTCATAGGGACAGACGGACGGGCGGACGGTCGTGGCTATATCGACTAAAGCTACTCATGATGACCAATATTAAATATACTTTATGGCGTCGGAAACGTCTGCTTCTGTGCCTTACAACCATCTGACCAATTTTATAATACTCCTTGCAAGGGTGTAGAAAAAACTATTTAAAATATATTAGACATCTTTTGAAGATAATACCATTCACAAATGGATACTGCCCTATTAAGTAAGTTGTTTTTATATTGCTGGTCTGTAGGGGTGGGTTTCTGATGAGCATGATTTCTCAATTATGTTAGCGAGCGTCTGCCGTTTATCACTTATATCACTTTACTTCCATCCAGTCTTTTTGTAATTACATCCAGCTGCATTTGTTTTTAATTGGTATAAACTACTGTTTGTATTCACTTGCGTTTAAAAATAGATATCTTTATGAAATTTCATTGCATTTGTACACACAAGTAAATTTTGATCAAATGCAAATGTGAAAAAAATTTTTATTCAAACCAACCTGTATCGATCCATAAATTATTATATATATTGTTAATAGGATATTTTTGCGCTATGATTATACGTATAAGAACATATACATTAGGGTTGTCAAATATTTTTAAAATATCGTATCGATGATATTTTAGCTTTTGGAGAAATATCATATACCAAAATAAATTTAAATTTAAACAACAACCTAACAATTTATTTCTTAATACGGAATTTGTCATTTAAATATTGAAATGTGTGTTTAACTCCAGTATTTGGAGTTCAAAGATTTAAAAAAAAACAACAGCTTTGTTATATGTGTATCCGTCATACGCCTTCGCGTCAGCTCCAACTAATTTCTTGTATTTTTCTTCAATCAATGTTGTAATCTGGAAAAAATTATATATAGGTATTTAGAAAAGCGTATTGATTTTATGCATATTAGGTGTGTTAAACCTTCTTTCTCCACGCACCGGACAGGCATGTTGTCTCTGAAAATCATAAAGACAATTGCTTCACATATTTCTTTTGCGTTTTATCCATTGTCTAAAATGAAGGACAAGTTGATCAAATTCAGATTGCACATTTTTTCTTACTTACCTTTACCGAATAGCATTAGCATTTCGAAATGATTGTTCAATTGTTTGGTTTTCACGAAACTTTATCGAAACCTATTTATCTAAACGAATAAAAACTCAGAATTATAAATTGCGAAGCAATCTAACATTAGTGAAATTCAATCGTGTGTGTGTTCTTTAAAATTACATACACGCATAAACAGAAAAATGGCGCCACTTTAAATGTGTAAGTATATACTTACCTTTTCTTGAATACACTTTACAAAAGTGTCACACTTTACATTTGACTGTTTCATTTTTTAACTCCGAGTAATTTGATTTCATCATTTTCACATCCGCACTCGCTGCATTTATTCTTGTGGTGATCAACGCAAAAATATTATAAAATATCACAAAAAAATATCGAATATTAGATATTTGCGGAAAAACTTATCTCGATATAAATATTTTTTTTTTTTTGCCAAAAAATATCCGATTTATCGGTAATTCGATATATTTTGGACAACCCTAATCTACATACAAGCAATGATGCTGTGTTAATTGACGTAAATAAATAAAGTTACTATACATGTTGCTGTCAAGGTACGATATCAACACTGTATCGAAATTAAAACGTATCGCGCAGCATGAAGTCTGTTTTAAAGAAAGGAAACAATTCAGCCAATAGGCCAAATAAAAGAAATAGAGAAGAAAGTAGTGGACACGATCGACTAGATTTCGCCCTCCCCGCGAAATTCGGATGTGCGTCGAGTCCAAAAAATTACCATTTTCTCTGCCCAGCCCCTGCTGCTGATGCTCTGGCTCCCAAGTTAAATTTTCGTGCCCACCCTTGCTATAGAGGATTAAATGAAATTACTATAAGGGATAAATTTCAAATTCCCAATAGGAGGAAATACTTGATAAACTTGGCAGAAGCCAGTATTTTGCTGCCATTGATTTAGCTAACGGATTTCATCAGATTGAAATGGAAGACTCCTCAATCGAAAAAATAGCATTTTCAACCAAAACCGGACATTATGAGTATATTCGTATGCCCTTTGGATTAAAAAACGCCCCTGCAACCTTTCAAAGATGCATAAATAATGTCCTTGGTGACTTAATAAATAAACATTTCTTTGCCTATTTAAACGACTTATTGTCTTCTCAACTTCTCTTGAGGAACACAATGATTCAATTCGCAAAGTTTTCGAAAAACTCAGAAAGGCAACTTAAAATTGCAGCTTGACAAATGTGAATTTTGTAAAAAGGAGACTGAATTTTTAGGTCATATAGTTACTAGAGTGGGAATTAATCCCAACCCAAACAAAATAAATGCAATTAAAAACTTTTAATTACGAGTGATCCGATTCTTGCCTATTCAGATTTTACAAAATAATTTGGCTAGATAGCCTTGTCCTGTTTCAGGACCTTTTCTATTGAAAATTGTCAAAGAAGCCAAATTCAGCTGTGCCGAATTTTATATGACCTTGCAGTCCATTTTATGTTCTTCATTTGCTCTCATGATTCGAGCAATGGTGTATTGTCTGCTGGCAGCGTTCGAGCAGAGCCGATTTATGTTGCCTGTAACATGTGTTCTATTTATTTGATCTGATTAAAATTTCGGGTTCTGGTGTTAACTATAACTGAAGTAAGTAAGTCATTTCGCCGACTTGGAAAAAAAATATTTTAAATTTCGAACAACAAATGTATGTCTATTATATTGACTATCTCGCTCACCTTCACCAAAACACACGAGCACTCTAGCGCCTCCATTGGCCTACGGCCTCCTAGTAAAACTAGACGTATATTTTTTTAGTTTTTGAGAAAATCAGTTTTATTTAATTTTCCGGGGCGGAAGCGAGCGTGGCAAAATTTGGAGAAAAAAAAAAAACAAAATCTGCGCGTGTACTAAGCCAGTACACATTCCAAATTTAGCAAAATTTTTTAAATAAACTTGAACACCGTATGTATTACAGAAGTCCAAGTACCAAATTTGGTGACTCTAGCTCGTATAGTCTCCGAGATCTACGTGTTCATAGGGACAGACGGACGGCCGGACGGACATTGCTGTATCGACTAAAGCTACTCATGATGACAATATTAAATATACTTTATGGCGTCGGAAACGTCTGCTTCTGTGCCTTACAACCATCTGACCAATTTTATAATACTCCTTGCAAGGGTGTAGAAAAAACTATTTAAAATATATTAGACATCTTTTGAAGATAATACCATTCACAAATGGATACTGCCCTATTAAGTAAGTTGTTTTTATATTGCTGGTCTGTAGGGGTGAGTTTCTGATGAGCATGATTTCTCAATTATGTTAGCGAGCGTCTGCCGTTTATCACTTATAGCACTTTACTTCCATTCAGTCTTATTGTAAGTACATCCAGCTGCATTTGTTTGTAATTGGTATAAACAACTGTTTGTATTCACTTGCGTTTAAAAATAGATATCTTTATGAAATTTCATTGCATTTGTACACACAAGTAAATTTTGATCAAATGCAAATGTGAAAAAAATTTTAATGTTGTGACTTATTAGTTTTCCACACATTCAAACCAACCTGTATCGATCCATAAATAATTATATATATTGTTAATAGGGTATTTTTGCGATATGATTATACGTATAAGAACATATACATTAGGGTTGTCGAATATTTTTAAAATATCGTATTGATGATATTTTAGCTTTTGGAAAAATATCGATACGATTTAATATACATATACCAAAATAAATTTAAATTTAAACAACAACCTAACAATTTATTTCTTAATACGGAATTTGTCATTTAAATATTGAAATGCGTGTTTAACTCCAGTATTTGGAGTTCAAAGATTTAAAAAAAAAACAACAGCTTTGTTATATGTGTATCCGTCATACGCCTTCGCGTCAGCTCCAACTAATTTCTTGTATTTTTCTTCAATCAATGTTGTAATCTGGAAAAAATTATATATAGGTATTTAGAAAAGCGTATTGATTTTATGCATATTAGGTGTGTTAAACCTTCTTTCTCCACGCACCGGACAGGCATGTTGTCTCTGCAAATCATAAAGACAATTGCTTCACATATTTCTTTTGCGTTTTATCCATTGTCTAAAATGAAGGACAAGTTGATCAAATTCAGATTGCACATTTTTTCTTACTTACCTTTACCGAATAGCATTAGCATTTCGAAATGATTGTTCAATTGTTTGGTTTTCACGAAACTTTATCGAAACCTATTTATCTAAACGAATAAAAACTCAGAATTATAAATTGCGAAGCAATCTAACATTAGTGCAATTCAATCGTGTGTGTGTTCTTTAAAATTACATACACGCATAAACAGAAAAATGGCGCCACTTTAAATGTGTAAGTATGTACTTACCTTTTCTTGAACACACTTTTCAAAAGTGTCACACTTTACATTTGACTGTTGCATTTTTAAAGTCCGAGTTATTTGATTTCATCATTTTCACATCCGCACTCGCTGCATTTATTCTTGTGGTGATCAACGCAAAAATATTATAAAATATCACAAAAAATATCGAATATTAGATATTTGGGGAAAAACTTATCTCGATATAAATATTTTTTTTTTTTTGCAAAAAATATCCGATTTATCAGTAATTCGATATATTTTTGACAACCCTAATATACATACAAATTATGATGTTCTAGTTGGGGTTAGCCGTTAATAGGATCTAACTTATGAGATGATTCAGGTTGATTAAGGTGAGATACGATTAAGTATCTGGATCACTGTCCTTGTGGATCAGCAATATATTAGAAATTATAAAATGTGATTACGTGTAAGTGTTAGTTAGTGGTTATAGAAAACTGAATATATTGAAGGGAATATAAAAAAAAACTAAACCTAAGTATATAAATGGGAATATGAATCTTAAGCTAAATGCATAAAAACTAAATATGCAAGGCGTATGGTCATGCTATAGGCTCTTGGTCAGACACTGTGTCACCTTATGCAAATAAAACACCTTCACCGGGTCGGGGATGTTTAGTTGTGTATAAGGCTAAGCTTACTTTCTTCGATTAATTGTTATTTGTTTTTTAGCTTAAGCTTTTTCGTCAACTGCTGTGATATTTGACGTAAATAAATAAAGTTACTTGATAGACTACACATGTTGCTGTCAAGGTACGATATCAACACTGTATCGAAGTTAAAACGTATCGCGCAGCATGAAGGCTGTTTTGAAGAAAGGAAACAATTCAGCCAATAGGCCAAATAAAAGAAATAGAGAAGAAAGTGGTGGACACGATCGATGTGCGTCGAGTCCAAAAAATTACCATTTTCTCTGCCCAGCCTCTGCTGCTTATGCTATAGAGGATTAAATGTAATTACTATAAGGGATAAATTTCAAATTCCCAATAGGAGGAAATACTTAATAAACTTGGCAGAAGCCAGTATTTTTCTGCCATTGATTTAGCTAAAGGATTTCATCAGATTGAAATGGAAGAATCCTCAATAACTCAACAACTTCCCTCGGGGCGGAAGCGAGCGTGGCGAAATTTGGAGAAAAAAAAAACAAAATCTGCGCTTGTACTAAGCCAGTACACATTCCAAATTTAGCAAAAATTTTTTAAATAAACTTGAACAGCGTAGGTATTACAGAAGTCTAAGTACCAAATTTGGTGTTCATAGGGACAGACGGACGGGCGGACGGTCGTGGCTATATCGACTAAAGCTACTCATGATGACCAATATTAAATATACTTTATGGCGTCGGAAACGTCTGCTTCTGTGCCTTACAACCATCTGACCAATTTTATAATACTCCTTGCAAGGGTGTAGAAAAAACTATTTAAAATATATTAGACATCTTTTGAAGATAATACCATTCACAAATGGATACTGCCCTATTAAGTAAGTTGTTTTTATATTGCTGGTCTGTAGGGGTGGGTTTCTGATGAGCATGATTTCTCAATTATGTTAGCGAGCGTCTGCCGTTTATCACTTATATCACTTTACTTCCATCCAGTCTTTTTGTAATTACATCCAGCTGCATTTGTTTTTAATTGGTATAAACTACTGTTTGTATTCACTTGCGTTTAAAAATAGATATCTTTATGAAATTTCATTGCATTTGTACACACAAGTAAATTTTGATCAAATGCAAATGTGAAAAAAAATTTTTATTCAAACCAACCTGTATCGATCCATAAATTATTATATATATTGTTAATAGGATATTTTTGCGCTATGATTATACGTATAAGAACATATACATTAGGGTTGTCAAATATTTTTAAAATATCGTATCGATGATATTTTAGCTTTTGGAGAAATATCATATACCAAAATAAATTTAAATTTAAACAACAACCTAACAATTTATTTCTTAATACGGAATTTGTCATTTAAATATTGAAATGTGTGTTTAACTCCAGTATTTGGAGTTCAAAGATTTAAAAAAAAACAACAGCTTTGTTATATGTGTATCCGTCATACGCCTTCGCGTCAGCTCCAACTAATTTCTTGTATTTTTCTTCAATCAATGTTGTAATCTGGAAAAAATTATATATAGGTATTTAGAAAAGCGTATTGATTTTATGCATATTAGGTGTGTTAAACCTTCTTTCTCCACGCACCGGACAGGCATGTTGTCTCTGAAAATCATAAAGACAATTGCTTCACATATTTCTTTTGCGTTTTATCCATTGTCTAAAATGAAGGACAAGTTGATCAAATTCAGATTGCACATTTTTTCTTACTTACCTTTACCGAATAGCATTAGCATTTCGAAATGATTGTTCAATTGTTTGGTTTTCACGAAACTTTATCGAAACCTATTTATCTAAACGAATAAAAACTCAGAATTATAAATTGCGAAGCAATCTAACATTAGTGAAATTCAATCGTGTGTGTGTTCTTTAAAATTACATACACGCATAAACAGAAAAATGGCGCCACTTTAAATGTGTAAGTATATACTTACCTTTTCTTGAATACACTTTACAAAAGTGTCACACTTTACATTTGACTGTTGCATTTTTTTAACTCCGAGTAATTTGATTTCATCATTTTCACATCCGCACTCGCTGCATTTATTCTTGTGGTGATCAACGCAAAAATATTATAAAATATCACAAAAAAATATCGAATATTAGATATTTGCGGAAAAACTTATCTCGATATAAATATTTTTTTTTTTTTGCCAAAAAATATCCGATTTATCGGTAATTCGATATATTTTGGACAACCCTAATCTACATACAAGCAATGATGCTGTGTTAATTGACGTAAATAAATAAAGTTACTATACATGTTGCTGTCAAGGTACGATATCAACACTGTATCGAAATTAAAACGTATCGCGCAGCATGAAGTCTGTTTTAAAGAAAGGAAACAATTCAGCCAATAGGCCAAATAAAAGAAATAGAGAAGAAAGTAGTGGACACGATCGACTAGATTTCGCCCTCCCCGCGAAATTCGGATGTGCGTCGAGTCCAAAAAATTACCATTTTCTCTGCCCAGCCCCTGCTGCTGATGCTCTGGCTCCCAAGTTAAATTTTCGTGCCCACCCTTGCTATAGAGGATTAAATGAAATTACTATAAGGGATAAATTTCAAATTCCCAATAGGAGGAAATACTTGATAAACTTGGCAGAAGCCAGTATTTTGCTGCCATTGATTTAGCTAACGGATTTCATCAGATTGAAATGGAAGACTCCTCAATCGAAAAAATAGCATTTTCAACCAAAACCGGACATTATGAGTATATTCGTATGCCCTTTGGATTAAAAAACGCCCCTGCAACCTTTCAAAGATGCATAAATAATGTCCTTGGTGACTTAATAAATAAACATTTCTTTGCCTATTTAAACGACTTATTGTCTTCTCAACTTCTCTTGAGGAACACAATGATTCAATTCGCAAAGTTTTCGAAAAACTCAGAAAGGCAACTTAAAATTGCAGCTTGACAAATGTGAATTTTGTAAAAAGGAGACTGAATTTTTAGGTCATATAGTTACTAGAGTGGGAATTAATCCCAACCCAAACAAAATAAATGCAATTAAAAACTTTTAATTACGAGTGATCCGATTCTTGCCTATTCAGATTTTACAAAATAATTTGGCTAGATAGCCTTGTCCTGTTTCAGGACCTTTTCTATTGAAAATTGTCAAAGAAGCCAAATTCAGCTGTGCCGAATTTTATATGACCTTGCAGTCCATTTTATGTTCTTCATTTGCTCTCATGATTCGAGCAATGGTGTATTGTCTGCTGGCAGCGTTCGAGCAGAGCCGATTTATGTTGCCTGTAACATGTGTTCTATTTATTTGATCTGATTAAAATTTCGGGTTCTGGTGTTAACTATAACTGAAGTAAGTAAGTCATTTCGCCGACTTGGAAAAAAAATATTTTAAATTTCGAACAACAAATGTATGTCTATTATATTGACTATCTCGCTCACCTTCACCAAAACACACGAGCACTCTAGCGCCTCCATTGGCCTACGGCCTCCTAGTAAAACTAGACGTATATTTTTTTAGTTTTTGAGAAAATCAGTTTTATTTAATTTTCCGGGGCGGAAGCGAGCGTGGCAAAATTTGGAGAAAAAAAAAAAAAAAATCTGCGCGTGTACTAAGCCAGTACACATTCCAAATTTAGCAAAATTTTTTAAATAAACTTGAACACCGTATGTATTACAGAAGTCCAAGTACCAAATTTGGTGACTCTAGCTCGTATAGTCTCCGAGATCTACGTGTTCATAGGGACAGACGGACGGCCGGACGGACATTGCTGTATCGACTAAAGCTACTCATGATGACAATATTAAATATACTTTATGGCGTCGGAAACGTCTGCTTCTGTGCCTTACAACCATCTGACCAATTTTATAATACTCCTTGCAAGGGTGTAGAAAAAACTATTTAAAATATATTAGACATCTTTTGAAGATAATACCATTCACAAATGGATACTGCCCTATTAAGTAAGTTGTTTTTATATTGCTGGTCTGTAGGGGTGAGTTTCTGATGAGCATGATTTCTCAATTATGTTAGCGAGCGTCTGCCGTTTATCACTTATAGCACTTTACTTCCATTCAGTCTTATTGTAAGTACATCCAGCTGCATTTGTTTGTAATTGGTATAAACAACTGTTTGTATTCACTTGCGTTTAAAAATAGATATCTTTATGAAATTTCATTGCATTTGTACACACAAGTAAATTTTGATCAAATGCAAATGTGAAAAAAATTTTAATGTTGTGACTTATTAGTTTTCCACACATTCAAACCAACCTGTATCGATCCATAAATAATTATATATATTGTTAATAGGGTATTTTTGCGATATGATTATACGTATAAGAACATATACATTAGGGTTGTCGAATATTTTTAAAATATCGTATTGATGATATTTTAGCTTTTGGAAAAATATCGATACGATTTAATATACATATACCAAAATAAATTTAAATTTAAACAACAACCTAACAATTTATTTCTTAATACGGAATTTGTCATTTAAATATTGAAATGCGTGTTTAACTCCAGTATTTGGAGTTCAAAGATTTAAAAAAAAAACAACAGCTTTGTTATATGTGTATCCGTCATACGCCTTCGCGTCAGCTCCAACTAATTTCTTGTATTTTTCTTCAATCAATGTTGTAATCTGGAAAAAATTATATATAGGTATTTAGAAAAGCGTATTGATTTTATGCATATTAGGTGTGTTAAACCTTCTTTCTCCACGCACCGGACAGGCATGTTGTCTCTGCAAATCATAAAGACAATTGCTTCACATATTTCTTTTGCGTTTTATCCATTGTCTAAAATGAAGGACAAGTTGATCAAATTCAGATTGCACATTTTTTCTTACTTACCTTTACCGAATAGCATTAGCATTTCGAAATGATTGTTCAATTGTTTGGTTTTCACGAAACTTTATCGAAACCTATTTATCTAAACGAATAAAAACTCAGAATTATAAATTGCGAAGCAATCTAACATTAGTGCAATTCAATCGTGTGTGTGTTCTTTAAAATTACATACACGCATAAACAGAAAAATGGCGCCACTTTAAATGTGTAAGTATGTACTTACCTTTTCTTGAACACACTTTTCAAAAGTGTCACACTTTACATTTGACTGTTGCATTTTTAAAGTCCGAGTAATTTGATTTCATCATTTTCACATCCGCACTCGCTGCATTTATTCTTGTGGTGATCAACGCAAAAATATTATAAAATATCACAAAAAAATATCGAATATTAGATATTTGGGGAAAAACTTATCTCGATATAAATATTTTTTTTTTTGGCAAAAAATATCCGATTTATCGGTAATTCGATATATTTTGGACAACCCTAATCTACATACAAACAATGATGCTGTGTTAATTGACGTAAATAAATAAAGTTACTATACATGTTGCTGTCAAGGTACGATATCAACACTGTATCGAAATTAAAACGTATCGCGCAGCATGAAGTCTGTTTTAAAGAAAGGAAACAATTCAGCCAATAGGCCAAATAAAAGAAATAGAGAAGAAAGTAGTGGACACGATCGACTAGATTTCGCCCTCCCCGCGAAATTCGGGATGTGCGTCGAGTCCAAAAAATTACCATTTTCTCTGCCCAGCCCCTGCTGCTGATGCTCTGGCTCCCAAGTTAAATTTTCGTGCCCACCCTTGCTATAGAGGATTAAATGAAATTACTATAAGGGATAAATTTCAAATTCCCAATAGGAGGAAATACTTGATAAACTTGGCAGAAGCCAGTATTTTTCTGCCATTGATTTAGCTAAAGGATTTCATCAGATTGAAATGGAAGACTCCTCAATAGAAACCAGAGGGCCGGGGCTAACTTCGACCGCGTCAAAGTTTGTATACCCTTGCAAGTTTGTTAGTAACTTTTTTATCTAAACTAATTGTTTTATCTAAAAAGGGTAATGTTTGCGAAAGAACGGCCTTCAATCTTAGCATAGGATATAACGAACTTTCTGATGAAAGTCACTGTTTTCCACCGATCCTTCCTATGGGAGCTATATGATATACATAGTTACCCGATCTTTACCAAATTCGGCACAGTCATTAACAGATATATTAAACTGACAAATGTTAAATTTGAAAGCAATCGCATCAAAAGTAACGAAGTTATTGACAAAAGTCACTGTTTTTTACCGATCGTTCCTATGGGAGGTATATGATACAGTCACCCGATCTTGATCAAATTTGGCACAGTGGTTTATAGTTACAATAAACTTACTTATATTAAATATCAACAATAGCTTAAAATAGCTTAAATAGCTAAAGTAACGAAGTTATTGAGAAAAGTCACTGTTCGTGACTTTGCCGTTTGTATGGGAGCTATATGATATAGTCACCCGATCTTGATCAAATTTGGCACAATTATTTATAAGAACACAAAACTGAGCAATACCAACTTTTATGCTTATAAAACAACGAAGTTATTGACAAAAGTCACTGTTCGTGACTTTGCCGTTTGTATGGGAGCTATATAATATAGTGGTCCGATCCGACTGAATCCGAGATATACAAACCCTGCAGTATATACAAGCCTACGTGCAAAATTTCAGCTCTGTAGCTCTTACGGTCTAGGAGGAGTTCGCATCGATCCAGACGGACGGACAGACGGACGGACGGACGGACATGGTTATTTGAACTCGTCTCGTCGTGCTGATCAAGAATATATATACTTTATATGGTCGGAGATGCTTCCTTCTATGCGTTGCACACTTCTGACCAAAATTAATATACCCTTTTTGCAAGGGTATAAAAATTGAATTTTCAACCAAAACCTGACATTATGAGTATATTCGTATGCCTTTTGGATTAAAAAACGACCCTGCAACCTTTCAAAGATGCATAAATAATGTCCTTGGTGACTTAATAAATAAACTATGTCTAATAAAATATGTCTATTATATTGACTATCTCGCTCACCTTCACCAAAACACACAAGCACTCTAGCGCCTCCATTGGCCTACGGCCTCCTAGTAAAACTAGGCGTATCTTTTTTAGTTTTTGAGAAAATCAGTTTCATTTAATTTTCCGTGGCGGAAGCGAGCGTGGCAAAATTTGGAGAAAAAAAAAACAAAATCTGCGCGTGTACTAAGCCAGTACACATTCCAAATTTAGCAAAATTTTTTACATAAACTTGAACACCGCAGGTATTACAGAAGTCTAAGTACCGAATTTGGTGACTCTAGCTCGTATAGTCTCCGAGATCTACGTGTTCATAGGGACAGACGGACGGCCGGACGGACATGGCTATATCGACTAAAGCTACTCATGATGACCAATATTAAATATACTTTATGGCCTCGGAAACGTCTGCTTCTGTGCCTTACAAGGGTGTAGAAAAAACTATTTAAAATACATTAGACATCTTTTGAAGATAATACCATTTACAAATGGATACTGCCCTATTAAGTAAGTTGTTTTTATATTGCTGGTCTGTAGGGGTGGGTTTCTGATGAGCATGATTTCTCAATTATGTTAGCGAGCATCTGCCGTTTATCACTTATATCACTTTACTTCCATCCAGTCTTATTGTAATTACATCCAGCTGCATTTGTTTTTAATTGGTATAAACAACTGTTTGTATTCACTTGCGTTTAAAAATAAATATCTTTATGAAATTTTATTGCATTTGTACACACAAGTAAATTTTGATCAAATGCAAATGTGAAAAAAAATTTTAATGTTGTGACTTATTAGTTTTCCACACATTCAAACCAACCTGTATCGATCCATAAATAATTATATATATTGTTAATAGGGTATTTTTGCGATATGATTATACGTATAAGAACATATACATTAGGGTTGTCGAATATTTTTAAAATACCGTATCGATGATATTTTAGCTTTTGGAAAAATATCGAAACGATATAATATATACCAAAATAAATTTAAATTTAAAAAACAACCTAACAATTTATTTCTTAATACGGAATTTGTCATTTAAATATTGTAATGCGTGTTTAACTCCAGTATTTGGAGTTCAAAGATTTAAAAAAAACAACACGCTTTGTTATATGTGTATCCGTCAAACCTATTTATCTAAACGAATAAAAACTCAGAATTATAAATTGCGAAACAATCTAACATAAGTGAAATTCAATCGTGTGTGTGTTCTTTAAAATTACATACACGCATAAACAGAAAATTGGCGCCACTTTAAATGTGTAAGTATGTACTTACCTTTTCTTGAATACACTTTTCAAAAGTGTCACACTTTACATATGTCTTGTCATTTTCACATCCGCACTCGCTGCATTTATTCTTGTAGTGATCAACGCAAAAATATTATAAAATATCACAAAAAAATATCGAATATTAGATATTTGGGGAAAAACTTATCTCGATATAAATATTTTCTTTTTTGCAAAAAATATCCGATATATCGGTAATTCGATATTTTTGACAACCCTAATATACATACAAATTATGATGTTCTAGTTGGGGTTAGCCGTTAATAGGATCTAACTTTTGAGATGAATTCGTCATCTTTCTGTCACTTCTCTTCGCGCTATCCTTATTAATAATCTACAACGAAACCACTGAATAAATTTTGGACTTCGCATTGCTTGCAAATCAACCCTGACCATCCCTGGCTGTAAATTGGGGCAAAGCCGGCACCTTATGCAAGTAAAACAGCTTCACCGGGTCGGGGGATGTTTAGTTGTGTATAAGGCTAAGCTTACTTTCTTCGATTAATTGTTATTTGTTTTTTAGCTTAAGCTTTGTGTTGCTGCTGTGTTAATTGACGTAAATAAATAAATTTACCTGATAGACTATACATGTTGCTGTCAAGGTACGATATCAACACTGTATCGAAATGAAAACGTATCGCGCAGCATGAAGGCTGTTTTGAAGAAAGGAAACAATTCAGCCAATAGGCCAAATAAAAGAAATAGAGAAGAAAGTAGCGGACACGATCGACTAGATTTCGCCCTCCCCGCGAAATTTGGGATGTGCGTCGAGTCCAAAAAATTACCATTTTCTCTACCCAGCCTCTGCTGCTGATGCTCTGGCTCCCAAGTTAAATTTTCGTGCCCACCCTTGCTATAGAGGATTAAATGAAATTACTATAAGGGATAAATTTCAAATTCCCAATAGGAGGAAATACTTGATAAACTTGGCAGAAGCCAGTATTTTTCTGCCATTGATTTAGCTAAAGGATTTCATCAGATTGAAGTGGAAGACTCCTCAATCGAAAAAATAGCATTTTCAACCAAAACCGGACATTATGAGTATATTCGTATGCCTTTTGGATTAAAAAACGCAACTGCAACCTTTCAAAGATGCATAAATAATGTCCTTGGTGACTTAATAAAGAAACATTTCTTTGCCTACTTAAACAACTTATTGTCTTCTCAACATCTCTTGAGGAACACAATGATTCAATTCGCAAAGTTTTCGAAAAACTCAGAAAGGCAACTTAAAATTGCAGCTTGACAAATGTGAATTTTTTAAAAAGGAGACTAAATTTTTAGGTCATATAGTTACTACAGTGGGAATTAATCCCAACCCAAACAAAATAAAGGCAATTAAAAATTTCCCTTTGCCAAAGTCTAAAACATAGATCAAGACTTTTTGGGCCTGTGTGGCTTATAACCTTAAAAATTGAAAAAAAAATTATAACACGGATTTCAATGATTTCATATATATAGAAGCAGTAGAGAAGCTCAAACTTTTAATTATGAGTGATCCGATTCTTGCCTATTCAGATTTTACAAAAGAATTTGGCTAGATAGCATTGTCTTGTTTCAGGACCTTTTCTATTGAAAATTGTCAAAGAAGCCAAATTCAGCTGTGCCGAATTTTATATGACCTTGCAGTCCATTTTATGTTCTTCAACTGCTCTCATGATTCGAGCAATGGTGTATTGGCTACTGGCAGCGTTTGAGCATAGCCGATTTATGTTGCCTGTAACATGTGTTCTATTTATTTGATCTGATTAAATTTCGGGTTCTGGAGTTAACTATAACTGAAGTAAGTAAGTCATCTCGCCGACTTGGAAAAAAAATGTTTTAAATTTCGAACAACAAATGTATGTCTATTATATTGACTATCTCGATCACCTTCACAAAAACACACGAGCACTCTAGCGCCTCCACTGGCCTACGGCCAACTCCGCCCATAAGGTCCGCCTATGAAAACTCGTTTATAGGTATATTTTTCATGTTTCTAGTCCGGTTTTAATCAAATTTGGAAGGTTGGTAGATATTAATGGTGCTCATTAGTGTGCTGAATTAGGTTTCGATGGTCAACAAACTGCAGGAGGCAATCGGTTTTTTATAGATTCTGGAGGCGAAATTTGGGGGAAAAAAAAAAACAAAATCTGCGAGTGTTCTAAGCCAGTACACATTCCAAATTTAGCAAAATTTTTGAAATAAACTTGAACACCGTGGGTATTACAGGAGTCTAAGTTCCAAATTTGGTGACTCTAGCTCGTATGGTCTCCGAGATCTACGTATTCATAGGGACAGACGGACGGGCGGACGGACATGGCTATATCGACTAAAGCTACTCATGATGACCAATATTAAATATACTTTATGGGGTCGGAAACGTCTGCTTCTGTGCGTTACAACCATCTGACCAATTTTATAATACTCCTTGCAAGGGTATAGAAAAAACTATTTAAAATGTATGTAGGAAATGAAGTGTCAGGCGGGCATATTCATGGCAATCGTGAAGTAGGTAGTGAGCGAGACAGAACGACACGCAGCGGCCGTACCTATCTGTTCGACTCACTCATTGGCAACTAAGGCAGAAGGGTTGATTCAAAAAAGCACTCGCAATCGTACTCTCGCCTCGATCACATCGCGCACCCATATTTATCACTGAGGCCATTATTATAATAATAAATATATTCATGTATTCTTAACACAAAGAAACATTGTTAATAAATAAGACTAACTAAGGAAACACATCCGTATAATATCGAATTAAATAAACAGGGAAGATAAAATTCCCACAAACTGGAGGCTCATCCGAGATTTTGGCCCAAGACAATTAGTGAAGTTTGTGTGTGTGTGTGAAGTTCGCAGTTGAACAGACAAATTGTTAAAATTGCATGCATTAACGTGTAATACATATACAAAGTCAAGGGTGGCGAACGAATTTCAAGAAGCAACCAATACAAGTTCAATAAGTAGTGGAAGTTGGTGTGACTGTACGAGAGTTGACGACTGGATGGCGAGACGGTGAGCGGTTGGACGACGCAAAAAGAGCGTCACTAAGAATTTTGGCGCCGATTTAGACGAAAGGCAGGCGGCTGAAGCTGGAAGCAGCTCGAGAAGGGTGGCGACTCGAGAGGAAAAGAGAAAGCAGACAGCGGACACGAAGTTGATGATAACTAGTGTTTACTGTGGAAGCAGACAGACCGAAAGAGCAGACAGCGGGCACGAAGTTGATGATAATTAGTGTTCACTGTGGAAGCAGACAGCAGACACGAAGTTGATGATAACTAGTGTTTACTGTGGAAGCAGACAAAAGAGAGAGAGAGAGCAGACAGTGGGCACGAAGTTGATGATAACTGGAGTTCACTGTGGAAGCGGAAAACCAAAAGAGCAGAGAGCGGACAACACAAACCGTTACAAAAACAGACGACGCCGACAAGACCAAACGAGAAGAAGGCAGCGGACACGAAGCTGAGACAATTTGGTGTGAAAGCAGACAAAGAAAGACCAAGAGAACGAGTGGAAAACAACAGAGTGAGCTGCGACAGCCGAGTGAGTTGCGACAGCAGAGTGAGTAGCAACAAAGAGCGAACCGAACATTCGCAAGAAGTCTGAGTGAGTTGCGTCAACGATATTGAGTTGCTACATAGAGCAAGACGACTTTTTTTTTTATTGTTTTGAGTGTGAGTTACTTTGCTTGCACGACGAGACCAGATCGGTGGCAGAAATATTGACGAAATTGATGCGAGCTGCAGAGAGCACATTTCTAAGAATCGTCTGAATAATCCATAACCTACCCCAATTTGACCTACATTAACATAGTGTGTAAATTTCGCTAAGTTTGATTGAAATTTGATTAATTGATACTAACCATACATTAATATACCAATCTTGTTAAGCAATTGACGTACAGGTAATTGTGTGAAATGGATCGAGGTGAGATTCCAACATTTCGTATTGAGGAGTTGCGCAGTAAATTAAGTGAGTTAGGGGTAGAGACTACAGGCCTTAAAGCTGAGCTGCAAACGCGTCTACTCGCTCATTACGATCAAATAGAAACCGAGAATGATGGGCAAGAGGCAGATTTCGCCTCAGCTAGAACAATTCGAGAAGTCCCGAACACAGATGGGCAAAGGTCATGGTTTACATTAAAAGATGTCGAGGGAAGCGTTTCCGAATTTTGCGGTTTAGGTTCGATTGATAATGTACAATAAATTAGGGAATTAGAATTAGAATGCGCTTTAACCGTACAGTGGAGTCAGTTACAGCTTTTTGTGTACGCAAAACAACTGTTAAAAGGAGCTGCATTGTCGTTTATACGTAGTAAGAGAAATATTTGTAGCTGGGAGTACCTGAAGGGTGCTTTGAAAAATGAATTCAGAGTAAAGGTTTCATCAGCAGAAGTTCACAGAAGACTAAGCAATCGACAGTTGAAGAGAGGTGAGAACTTGTACGAATTCTTGTATTCGTTAATGGAAATCGCGAAGCCGATCGATTTGGATGATGAAAGCTTAATCGAGTATTTCGTAGAAGGTATACCAGATATGAGAGCAAATAAGGCATTATTGTATCAGGCAAGAACAGTGGATGCGTTGAAAGTTCAAATAGAGACCTATTTAAAAGCCTATGATCCTAAGAAGTCGTCAAAGAAACCAACAGTTGAATCATCTTTTCACAAGCAAGGCAGAGATAATAGAGAGAAGTGTGTGATAACAAAGGGAGAACGCAAATGTTTTAAGTGCGGTGATCCTTCGCACATGATGAGAGACTGTAGCAAGAAAACGTTTACTTGTTTTAAGTGTGGCGAAACAGGCCATCGTTCATTTGAATGCAAGGGAAAAGATACCGCTAAAGCTGAAAAAACCAATGTTGTAGAGGATGAATTAGTAAAACCATCCGGTAAATTTACTGATTCGGGTTTGGAGTTGAAAAAGGTAACTTATAAAACGATTAAGTTCAACGGTGTTTGTCAAACTTGGAATTAAGTCATTAACAGGATACTCGAAGAGCTTTACGGGCATTGGTGGAAGTCATGTCATGACGTTTGGTAGTTTTAGCATAAGTGTCATGATAGATGACATAGAGATGGAAGTCGAGTTTCATATCGTTCCTGATGAGGACATGGCATATCAGGCAATTTTAGGTAGAACCATATTAGATCACGCCGATTTGGTTGTTACAAAGAAAGGTACAAAGTTTGTAAGCATCAAGAAGAAAGAATCACTGTGTAAGTGAATGGATCTTGTGATGAGTTGTTTAAGGAATTTGAAAGCATGTGTATGCATAGTGCAGAACAGAATAAAGTGGAAATCAAGAGTGACTTGTCACATGTCAGTGCAAAAATCGCTTGTGAAGTTAAGAAATTGATTAAAAGTTATAAACCTATTAGAAATACAAACACTCCTATAGAAATGAAGATTGTACTAACCGATGAGTTGCCAGTTTATCAGCATCCAAGGCGTCTTGACAGTACAGTACAAGAATGGTTGGAGGAAAAGATAATAAAGCCAAGTTTTTCCGAATATGCTTCGCCTGTTGTACTTGTAACAAAGAAGAATGGGAAAAAGCGTCTGTGCTGCGATTACAGAAAACTAAATGAGAAATTGGTCCGAGATAATTTTCCTATGCCACAGATGGATACCGTATTAGAAAAACTTCAAGGTGCGTTTGTTTATACTACTCTAGACCTAACAAACGGATTTTTTCACGTTCCCGTTGAAGAAAAATCTCGGAAGTACACAGCATTCGTAACCCAGAATGGTCAGTATGAATTCCTATACGTACCATTCGGAATTTCAAACTCTCCAGCAGTTTTTACAAGTTTTATAATGGCAGTAATGAGAGAATCAGTGAAGAATGGAGATGCAGTGGTGTATATGGACCGTATAGATATACCAAGCGTTAGCGTGAATGATGGTCTAATTAAACTTAAAAGGGTGTTGAAGATAGCTGCGGAAAATGGGTTGAGAATAAACTGGGAGAAATGTCGGATACTGCAGAGTAAAGTAAATTTTTTGGGCTATATAGTTGAAAATGGAAGTATTAAGCCAAGTAAGGAGAAGACTGATGCCGTTTCAAGATTTCCAAATCCACATGATAAGAAGTCAGTTCAACGATTTTTAGGGTTAACATCGTATTTCCGTAGATTAATCGAAGGATACGCAGTAACAGCTAAGCCCTTGACTGACATTTTGCGAAAAGAGAACAAGTTCGAGTTTAAAGAATTGCAAATGGTAGCGTTCGAGCAATTGAAGTTAGCATTAACCAAAGGTCCCGTTTTAAAGTTATACAATCCTAAGCTAGAGACTGAGATTCACACTGATGCCTCGAAACATGGTTTCGGAGCTGCGCTGTTACAGAAAGATTCAGAAGATGGTTTATTTCATCCGGTACAGTATATGAGTCGGAAAACTAAACCTTGCGAAGAGAAGTACGATTCATATGAACTTGAGATTTTAGCGGTTATAGGAGCATTAATAAAGTGGCATGTTTATGTGTTAGGGTTGAGATTTAAGATTGTCACAGATTGTAATGCGTTCACGATGACAATGAAAAAGAAAGAGGTTCCGTTACGTGTAGCACGTTGGGCAATGTACTTACAAGATTTCGATTACCAGATTGAACATCGTTCAGGTTCAAGGATGCGGCATAGCCGTTTATTATGTTCTCTGCTAACCGACACTATAACCCATAGACTGAAGAAAGCACAGTTGTCAGATGATTGGACTAAATTGATCAGGAGCTTGGTTCAGGAGAAGGGATGTGAAGATTTTTACATTGAAAATGAAATATTGTAAAGAACCCCAATAAAAAACTTATCGTAGTACCCTCGCAGATGGAAAAGGAAATAATACAGATTGCACACAAACAAGGACATTTTGGAGCTAGTAAGACTCAGGATATCGTACAAAAATCGTATTATATTCCAAAGTTAAAAGAAAAGGTATCCCGTGTTGTTGAGTGTTGCGTGGAATGTCTTATTGTTAATGCCAAAACCGGTAAAAAGGAAGGATATTTGATGCCAATAAGCAAAGGAGATCAGGCATTGATGACATATCACATTGATCACGTTGTCCCGATGGAGATCACAACAAAGCGTTACAATCATATACTTGTTATTGTTGAAACTGGAGTCGATGAAGTAGTTAGTTGTCTTGAAAAGCAGGCCATATTTTTTGGTAACCCGGTGAGAATAATTTCTGACAGGGGAGCAGCATTCACATCCAATGCGTTTAAGGAATATTGTAACAGACAGGATATACAGCATTTACTGATAGCAACAGGTGTACCCCGGGGCAACGGCCAAGTAGAAAGGATGCATAAGATAATAGTTCCGATGATTTCAAAGTTAAGCCAAGAGAATGAGTGAAACTGGTACAAGTATGTAGGACGTGTGCAACAACTTGTTAATAATACTGCCCTAAGAAGAACAAAAGTTACACCTTTTAAGATTTTGACAGGATTAGAGATGCGTAGTCCTGGTGATCCTGAAATAAAAAAGCTGATAACCGATTCGTTAATAGAAGAATTAGACTGTTGTCGTGAAGAGATTAGAGAATATCGATGAAATGCAACAGGAAATGAAATGGACGTTTGACAAAAACAGGAAATGGGAAAGAAAATATAATTTAAACGACTTAGTGGCGATTAAACGTACGCAGTATGGGACAGGACTAAAGTTGAGAGGTAAATACTTAGGACCATATAAAGTGAAGGACCTTGTAAGACATCAACAGTGGCTGAGTTTATGAAGCCTTGGCTAGGATCGAATGACTTGTCATGACAGCCGATTGTAGGAAATGAAGTGTCAGGCGGGTATAATCATGGCAATCGTGAAGTAGGTAGTGAGCGAGACAGAACGACACGCAGCGGCCGTACCTATCTGGTCGACTCACTCATTGGCAACCAAGGCAGAAGGGTTGATACAAAAAACCACTCGCAATCGTACTCTCGCCTTGATTACAGCGCGCACCCAAATTTATCACTGAGGCCATTATTATAATAATAAATATATATATGTATTCTTAACACAAAGAAACATTGTTAATAAATAAGACTAACTAAGGAAACACATCCGTATAATATCGAATTAAATAAACAGGGAAGATAAATTCCCACATATATTAGACATATTTTTAAGAAAAAAACCATTCACAAATGGATACTGCCATATTAAGTACATACATAAGTTGTTTTTATATTGCTGGTCTGTAGGGGTGGGTTTCTGATGAGCATGATTTCCCAATTATGTTAGCGAGCGTCTGCCGTTTATCACTTATATCACTTTACTTCCATCCAGTCTTATTGTAATTACATCCAGCTGCATTTGTTTGTAATTGGTATAAACAACTGTTTGTATTCACTTGCGTTTAAAAATAAATATCTTTATGAAATTTCATTGCATTTGTACACACAAGTAAATTTTGATCAAATGCAAATGCTTTTAAATAAGTTTTGATCTATCTGGGTACTCTCCCCAAAATTTTAATGTTGTGACTTATTAGTTTTCCACACATTCAAACCAACCTGTATCGATCCATAAATTATTATATATATTGTTAATAGGATATTTTTGCGCTATGATTATACGTATAAAAACATATACATTAGGGTTGTCGAATATTTTTAAAATATCGTATCGGTAATATTTTAGCTTTTGGAAAAATATCGATACGATATAATTGTTGGCTAACGGCTGCGCCCCAATCTGCTCGCTTTGTATGATGCGGCCTTCGGATGATTTCCACCGAGGCGTCTTTGAGGTACTGGCGATTTGGAAGGAGTGAGATGGCCAGGTTGACTTCAATCCAGTTGCTTTATTTTCTTAACCTAAAACTATAGTACAATTGTAGGCGGGCACAGAAGGTGCGAGATTAATTTCAAGAGTAAAATTCAAGTAGAGCAAACCACGCTTTTACAAAATCAAAGTTCTGTAAATTTCCATAGAAGAAATAAGAAAGAAAAGAATTGAAGTAACGGATCTCCAAGTTTGTCACTTCAAAGTAACTTGCGCTGTTCTTGGTCTCTCTCTCTTCGGTCGTTTTCTCTTTCAGCAAAAAGAGTCTGGCTTCAGTTGAAGCCCAAACATTCTCCCCCTTTGATGATGACGATCTTCATCATCAAATTCACGTCCGGAAGACTCCTGCGAAAAGAAAACTGAAACGAGAAAGTAACAATTTAACGCTTAGGTGTAGGGCTGGTGTCATTCTCCATCCAATTCTCCTGAATAGGCAATGGACAGAGTTTGGCTACCGGTCGTTTCATGAGTCCCTTGACTGTCTTCAAAGTCACCACTCTCAGTAGTCCATCGGGTCCTGCATGAGTCTCCATAACCCGACCTAGAGGCCATTGATGAGAAGGGAATCGCTCGTCGCTGATGAGCACTATGCATCCAACTGTTAGATTTTCCTTGGTCTGCAGCCATTTTGGTCTCCTTTGTAATCGTGATAAATATTCCGAATTCCATCTTCTCCAAAACTGTTGTGCATAATATTGACAATTCTTCCATCGATCAATCAGAGTAACTTTAGACAATTCCGGAGCAGGAGGTGCTAAAGGCGCTTCACCCATCAGAAAGTGACCGGGTGTTAATACCATTAAATCGTCAGGATCATTTGATAGGGGACATAACGGTCTTGAATTTAAACAAGACTCAATCTGTGCCAACACAGTTGCCATTTCCTCGAATGTTAAAACTTGTTCTCCGAGAGTTCTCTTCAGATGATACTTCATGGACTTCACTCCAGCCTCCCACAATCCACCAAAGTGTGGCGCTGATGGTGGGTTGAAATGCCAGTTGATTCCTTTTCTCAATAATTAGTACCGCAGTCACTATAAACGTCTGTGCATAGGCCACGTCTGCCAATGAAACGGTTAAATGCTCCTATAAACGCATCTGAGGTCAGATCTCCAACTAGTTCCAAATGAAAGGCCCTTGTCACTAGACATACGAACACAGCAATATATCCCTTCTGGTATACACGTCCTCTTCCCTTGCAGGGCGAAATATTTACGGGTCCAGCGTAGTCCACTCCAACGGATGAGAATGCTCTAGAAGGACGTACCCGTACTGCTGGTAACATTCCAATTTTCTGACCTGCAAATTGAGGCTTCATCTTAAAACATGTGATACATTTATGAATTGCAAACCGAACTGCATTGCGTCCATTAACAATCCAGAATTTCTTCCTTATAAAATTCAACGTTAGTGAGGTTCCACCATGCAAGGTGCAAATATGATTGTAAGATATGACCAGATCTGTGAAAGGATGTTTATACGGTAGTATATAAGGATATTTTTCATTTATGGGCAACAGGAAATCTCGAAGCCTGCCTCCGAGGCGTAAAACACGTTCGTTCGAATAAAAATACGGACTAAGAGACAGTAGTATGCTGTCCTTTGCTATTACCCTTCCTTCCGATAGCGCCTTCCATTCAGAGTTAAAACAATCCTTCTGCACCATCCTAATCAATTCACGTAGGCCCTCTTCTAATTCCACAATTGAGAGTCCTAATCCTCTTCGTTCTGCCACAGATGTACGACAATTATATACGAAACGTTTTATATATGATATAATCCAGACGAGTCGTGTATACGATGAATACTTGCTGATAAATGCTACACTTGTCATTTCTTCCACTGATATCTTATGGCACTTCACCTTTCTGATGATGGTTATCATAGAATCTGACCAAAAAATAGTGTTCGAATAATTAATGTTAATTCTTAGATTCTCTTTTAGATACTTATACATTTTGGCTGCTTCAAGCGCAGCACATAACTCTGCCCTAGGTATGGTTAGTTGTTATTTAGTTGGCGATACTCTCCCCTTTGACAATAGCAACTCTGTGTGATACTTATCTTCTCCAATTGGGAAGCGCAAGTAAGCCGTAGCTCCATATGCTCGTGACGAGGCATCGCAAAACAGGTGCAATTCAGCCACATCACCCGGTAGCCCCCATGTAACATGCCGTGGTATTCGTATAGATACTATGTTTGGTAACTCCTTCACGAATTTCTCCCATTCTCTCTTAATAGTGTCCGTTAGTGTCCGGGCTATCCCAGCCAATTTTCTCCTTCCACAGTTGCTGCATGAGAATTTTGGCAGTAATCATTAGCGGACTAAGCCATCCCATGGGATCAAACAGTCGTGCAATTGCTGATAGTATTGTCCTCTTTGTAGGTGAGCTCATTGGTGGAACGACATGCAAAGCAAAACGGAACTCTTCTTCTTTGGGACTCCAGTATAGACCTAAAGTGCGAATGGCATCATTACCTTTCATGTGTAACAATCCGCTTGATTCTCGATGTTCAACTGGTATGTTCTCTAATAGCTTTGGGCAATTACTCGCCCACTTCCGTAGTTCGAATGTACCACTACGAAGCATTCCAATCACTTGGTTCTTGACATCCTCCGTTTCTGCAATACTGTCGCCACCAGACAGTATGTCATCTACATACATTTGATGATTTATAACATCCACCGCCAGTGAATACTTCTCGCATCCATCCATAGCTAATTGTTTCCTAACTCTCATGGCTAAATAAGGTGCGGAGCTCGTTCCAAACATCACCGTTGTGCAGGCATATTCTGCCACATAATCATTAGTGTCCGGATTCCATAGAATACGTTGGTACTGCGCGTCGTCGGGTGGAATATTAATACATCTATACATTTTGTCAAGATATGCCATAAATAAATATTTTAGCCCTCGCCAATTGAGAATGATTCCTTGAAGATGTACGTGCAATTTTGGACCTATTGCTAGAATCTCATTAAGTGATTTTCCATTACTCGTCTTGCTCGATCCATCGAAGACAACTCGTACCCTCATAGTTGATGACGATTCCTTTATGACTGGGTGATGCGGTAGGTAACAATATTCGACTCCCCCCAATGCAAGATTGCCCGTCTTACTAGCCCGTGACGTTACACGTTCCATTTGACCCAGCTCCAGATATTCATTTATTGTGCCAACATAAGCATTTTTCAAACTCGCATCGGTACGCAACCGTCTGTCCAGAGAATGTAATCGTTTTAGCGCGCCCTTATATGATTCTCCAATTACCATTGATTCGTCCAAGTAAGTAAGAAAAGGAAGACGAACAACATATTTCCCAGACGGCATTCGGCTATGTGTCTTAACGAAGAAATCTTCGCACCAGTTATCCTCTACTGAAACCCCACGTGGCTCCTCGTCGAATTGTTCTAGCTCCCAAAACTTACATAACAATTGTTCAAGTATCTCATCAGCTTCCTTCTTTCATACCGTTATGGTGTAGGACGATCTCCTACGAGCTTCTTGATTCGTTTTTCCTGATACAATATATCCCAAATGCGTATTTTGCGCCATAGGCACACCACGTATTCCTCGATGCACTTCTCCTAACATCAGCTCATCGTAGACGTCATTTCCCAGCAAAATATCAACTCGTGGACTGAAGAAGTTAGGGTCGGCCAACGGTAAGCCCTTCAGATGAGTCCACTCTTCAAATGGCAGTCGTTTGATTGGCATGCGCTTACTCACTAGGGGTATTACTGACGTGAGCAGCTTGAATTTCGCATGTGGGTTGTAGATTGATCTTATGACTAGCTCCACCTCTGCTGCCGCATCTGTAATTTTTGTATCTGCTAATCCAGTAATCGTGATGTAAGCCTGTTTGCGCCGTAAACGTAGCTGCTGAGCTGCATTCTTTGAAATGAACGAAACTTGTGAACCTTAATCCAAAAACGCTCTGAACTGTAAGGGATAGCCTTCTATCGACTCTACCCAAACCATTTCTGTTGGTAATAAAACCTAGTCTTTATGCCTTACCGCAATTTCTGTTGTACTTTTTCCAATTAAAGCATTCGCAGATACTTCCTTAGTGTGCCAAGCGACCTGTCACACGCATCTATTCGGTGATTTGGTCTAAGGCATCTAAAACACAGTCGATGCCTCACTACACATGCCTTTCGTTCCGATAGCCTCATCTCCTGGAATATCCTACATACCCCGATAAGGTGTGCATCCCCTTGACACACAATGCATAGGTCTGTCTCTCGAGTAACAAATGAAGCCTTTGTGTAGTTCTGGTTAACTCGTAACCCATGTACACCTGGCTTTGCATTCCGATGTCTATTCCGTGATAGAGTTCCCTCGATATTACCTGCTGACGCCGTAATCATTGTTCTGTACTGTGTTTCAAGATACTGACTGAGCTCCTCAAAGCTCGGCAGATTCTGCGTTGAAGATATTGACCGCTCCCAATCCACTCTTAATTGATTCGGTAATCTCTTCATCATGTAGTACACTAAAATTTCAGACTGTTGTCGCACATCCACACCAGTCTTCTCCAATGAATTCACACATGAGCGGGAAGTTTGCACAAATCTTCTCAAACTTTCCGCATCTCCATATTTTATTGGTAATTGCTGATCGAACACATCCATGTAATGTAAAAGTCACACTCGCTTGTTATCATACAAATTCATCAACATTATCCAAGCCACTTCATCGTTCGCCGCTATTAGCGTTAGATGTTCAATATCCTTAGCTGCGTCTCCAACCAGTGAATCCTTCAAATAATGAAAACGATGTAAGTCCGTCAGCTTGTCGCAGTGGTGTACTCTTGTTAAAAACACCTTCTTAAACGCCGGCCACTCAATAAATTTCCCGCTGAAGGTAGGCAGTTTAACTGTTGGGAATTTCACTTCGTCCAAACTTGATCCCATTTGTTCATGCACCGTCTGATGCAAACAAGACTCATCAAATGCAGTCGACGCCGGGATTCTCCGATCCTTATGTCTCTGCAACTCGTTTCGAATCTCAGCTACTCCCAATATGTAGGTTTTTTCGAAACAGTCTCTGATGTCTTTGTCAAAATATCTGCCCTTTATCTCCGCATTATCTCGTTCTTGCACCAGTTGGTGATGATTGCGCTGAAAATCTGCGTGAAGGTGGGCCATCGAGTCCAATCTGGCTTCCAGATGACTCTCGGTTTGTCCCGCCTCATCCGATTTATACCGCGCCAATGACTTCTCCAGCGAAGTGAGCAATGTGATTTGCTCCGTAGCCAACGGTATTAGTTTTTCAGCCGTAACACAGCCAGTTTGCCAGCCCAAACACATCAACGTTAAATTGTACTCACCCGAATCAGTCAATCCACTGGCAATCACACTCTAAATCCAATCGCCAAGATCATTCCTCCCAGGTTTCGGCACCAAAAATATGTTGGCTAACGGCTGCGCCCTTGCGGAGCCCCAATCTGCTCGCTTTGTATGATGCGGCCTTCGGATGATTTCCACCGAGGCGGCTTTGAGGCACTGGCGATTTGGAAGGAGTGAGATGGCCAGGTTGACTTCAATCCAGTTGCTTTATTTTCTTAACCTAAAACTATAGTACAATTGTAGGCGGGCACAGAAGGTGCGAGATTAATTTCAAGAGTAAAATTCAAGTAGAGCAAACCACGCTTTTACAAAATCAAAGTTCTGTAAATTTCCATAGAAGAAATAAGAAAGAAAAGAATTGAAGTAACGGATCTCCAAGTTTGTCACTTCAAAGTAACTTGCGCTGTTCTTGGTCTCTCTCTCTTCGGTCGTTTTCTCTTTCAGCAAAAAGAGTCTGGCTTCAGTTGAAGCCCAAACATTCTCCCCCCTTTGATGATGACGATCTTCATCATCAAATTCACGTCCGGAAGACTCCTGCGAAAAGAAAACTGAAACGAGAAAGTAACAATTTAACGCTTAGGTGTAGGGCTGGTGTCATTCTCCATCCAATTCTCCTGAATAGGCAATGGACAGAGTTTGGCTACCGGTCGTTTCATGAGTCCCTTGACTGTCTTCAAAGTCACCACTCTCAGTAGTCCATCGGGTCCTGCATGAGTCTCCATAACCCGACCTAGAGGCCATTGATGAGAAGGGAATCGCTCGTCGCTGATGAGCACTATGCATCCAACTGTTAGATTTTCCTTGGTCTGCAGCCATTTTGGTCTCCTTTGTAATCGTGATAAATATTCCGAATTCCATCTTCTCCAAAACTGTTGTGCATAATATTGACAATTCTTCCATCGATCAATCAGAGTAACTTTAGACAATTCCGGAGCAGGAGGTGCTAAAGGCGCTTCACCCATCAGAAAGTGACCGGGTGTTAATACCATTAAATCGTCAGGATCATTTGATAGGGGACATAACGGTCTTGAATTTAAACAAGACTCAATCTGTGCCAACACAGTTGCCATTTCCTCGAATGTTAAAACTTGTTCTCCGAGAGTTCTCTTCAGATGATACTTCATGGACTTCACTCCAGCCTCCCACAATCCACCAAAGTGTGGCGCTGATGGTGGGTTGAAATGCCAGTTGATTCCTTTTCTCAATAATTAGTACCGCAGTCACTATAAACGTCTGTGCATAGGCCACGTCTGCCAATGAAACGGTTAAATGCTCCTATAAACGCATCTGAGGTCAGATCTCCAACTAGTTCCAAATGAAAGGCCCTTGTCACTAGACATACGAACACAGCAATATATCCCTTCTGGTATACACGTCCTCTTCCCTTGCAGGGCGAAATATTTACGGGTCCAGCGTAGTCCACTCCAACGGATGAGAATGCTCTAGAAGGACGTACCCGTACTGCTGGTAACATTCCAATTTTCTGACCTGCAAATTGAGGCTTCATCTTAAAACATGTGATACATTTATGAATTGCAAACCGAACTGCATTGCGTCCATTAACAATCCAGAATTTCTTCCTTATAAAATTCAACGTTAGTGAGGTTCCACCATGCAAGGTGCAAATATGATTGTAAGATATGACCAGATCTGTGAAAGGATGTTTATACGGTAGTATATAAGGATATTTTTCATTTATGGGCAACAGGAAATCTCGAAGCCTGCCTCCGAGGCGTAAAACACGTTCGTTCGAATAAAAATACGGACTAAGAGACAGTAGTATGCTGTCCTTTGCTATTACCCTTCCTTCCGATAGCGCCTTCCATTCAGAGTTAAAACAATCCTTCTGCACCATCCTAATCAATTCACGTAGGCCCTCTTCTAATTCCACAATTGAGAGTCCTAATCCTCTTCGTTCTGCCACAGATGTACGACAATTATATACGAAACGCTTTGTATATGATATAATCCAGACGAGTCGTGTATACGATGAATACTTGCTGATAAATGCTACACTTGGCATTTCTTCCACTGATATCTTATGGCACTTCACCTTTCTGACTTCAGTGTCAACAACCGACAGCGAATCCTGATCAATAGCATCACAAGGCCAATTGATGTCCGATTCTTGTAACCATGATGGCCCATGCCACCATAATTCACACGATGCCACGGCTTAGATAATCTGCAGGGTTATCTTTCGAGGCGACGTGTCTCCATTGCCTTTCGTCTGAGAATTCACGGATTTTGTTTATTCGATTGGACACAAATACTTTCCACTTGGCAGCTCCACCACGGATCCAACTGATGGTTATCATAGAATCTGACCAAAAAATAGTGTTCGAATAATTAATGTTAATTCTTAGATTCTCGTTTAGATACTTATACTGCTTCAAGCGCAGCACATAGCTCTCCCCTAGTTATGGTTAGTTGTTGTTTAGTTGGCGATACTCTCCACTTTGGCAATAGCAACTCTGTGTAATACTTATCTTCTCCAATTGGAAAGCGCAAGTAAGCCGCAGCTCCATATGCTCGTGACGAGGCATCGCAAAACAGGTGCAATTCAGCCACACCACCCGGTAGTCCTCATGTACCATGCCGTGGTATTCGTATAGTTACTATGTTTTGTAACTCTTTCACGAATTTCTCCCATTCTCTCTTAATAGTGTCCGGTAGTGTGCTATCGCAACCAATTTTCTCCTTCCACAGTTGCTGCATGAGAATTTTGGCAGTAATCATTATCGGACTAAGTCATCCCATGGGATCAAACAGTCGTGCAATTGCTGATAATATTGTCCTCTTTGTAGGTGAGCTCATTGATGGAACGACATGCAAAGCAAAACGGAACTCATCTTCTTTGGGACTCCAGTATAGACCTAAAGTGCGAATGGCATCATTACCTTTCATGTGTAACAATCCGCTTGATTCTCGATGTTCAACTGGTATGTTCTCTAATAGCTTTGGGCAATTACTCGCCCACTTCCGTAGTTCGAATGTACCACTACGAAGCATTCCAATCACTTGGTTCTTGACATCCTCCGTTTCTGCAATACTGTCGCCACCAGACAGTATGTCATCTACATACATTTGATGATTTATAACATCCACCGCCAGTGAATACTTCTCGCATCCATCCATAGCTAATTGTTTCCTAACTCTCATGGCTAAATAAGGTGCGGAGCTCGTTCCAAACATCACCGTTGTGCAGGCATATTCTGCCACATAATCATTAGTGTCCGGATTCCATAGAATACGTTGGTACTGCGCGTCGTCGGGTGGAATATTAATACATCTATACATTTTTTCAACATATGCCATAAATAAATATTTTAGCCCTCGCCAATTGAGAATGATTCCTTGAAGATGTACGTGCAATTTTGGACCTATTGCTAGAATCTCATTAAGTGATTTTCCATTACTCGTCTTGCTCGATCCATCGAAGACAACTCGTACCCTCATAGTTGATGACGATTCCTTTATGACTGGGTGATGCGGTAGGTAACAATATTCGACTCCCCCCAATGCAAGATTGCCCGTCTTACTAGCCCGTGACGTTACACGTTCCATTTGACCCAGCTCCAGATATTCATTTATTGTGCCAACATAAGCATTTTTCAAACTCGCATCGGTACGCAACCGTCTGTCCAGAGAATGTAATCGTTTTAGCGCGCCCTTATATGATTCTCCATTTACTATTGATTCGTCCAAGTAAGTAAGAAAAGGAAGACGAACAACATATTTCCCAGACGGCATTCGGCTATGTGTCTTAACGAAGAAATCTTCGCACCAGTTATCCTCTACTGAAACCCCACGTGGCTCCTCGTCGAATTGTTCTAGCTCCCAAAACTTACATAACAATTGTTCAAATATCTCATCAGCTTCCTTCTTTCATACCGTTATGGTGTAGGACGATCTCCTACGAGCTTCTTGATTCGTTTTTCCTGATACAATATATCCCAAATGCGTATTTTGCGCCATAGGCACACCACGTATTCCTCGATGCACTTCTCCTAACATCAGCTCATCGTAGACGTCATTTCCCAGCAAAAAATAACTCCTTGTGGACTGAAGAAGTTAGGGTCGGCCAACGGTAAGCCCTTCAGATGAGTAGTGTATGATGCCGTCCTTGACATTTTTCACAATTTACCGCACTGTCACATGCATCTATTCGGTGATTTGGTCTAAGGCATCTAAAACACAGTCGATGCCTCACTACACATGCCTTTCGTTCCGATAGTCTCATCTCCTGGAATATCCTACATACTCCGATAAGGTGTGCATCCCCTTGACACACAATGCATAGGTCTGTCTCTCGAGTAACAAATGAAGCCTTTGTGTAGTTCTGGTTAACTCGTAACCCATGTACACCTGGCTTTGCATTCCGATGTCTATCCCGTGATAGAGTTCCCTCGATATTACCTGCTGACGCCGGCCACTCAATAAATTTCCCGCTGAAGGTAGGCAGTTTAACTATTGGGAGTTTCACTTCCTCCAAACTTGATCCCATTTGTTCATGCACCGTCTGATGCAAACAAGACTCATCAAATGCAGTCGACCCCGGGATTCTCCGATCCTTATGTCTCTGCAACTCGTTTCGAATCTCAGCTACTCCCAATTTGTACGTTTCTTCGAAACAGTCTCTGATGTTTTTGTCAAAATATCTGCCCTTTATCTCCGCATTATCTCGTTCTTGCACCAGTTGGTGATGATTGCGCTGAAAATCTGCGTAAAGGTGGGCCATCGAGTCCAATCTGGCTTCCAGATGACTCTCGGTTTGTCCCGTCTCATCCGATTTATACCGCGCCAATGACTTCTCCAGCGAAGTGAGCAATGTGATTTGCTCCGTAGCCAACGGTAGCAGTTTTCCAGCCATATTGAACAGGTGTTCAAACCCAAACACATCAACGTTAAATTGTATTCACCCGAATCAGTCTATCCACTGGCAATCACACTCTAAATCCAATCGCCAAGATCATTCCTCCCGGGTTTCGGCACCAAAAATATGTTGGCTAACGGCTGCGCCCTTGCGGAGCCCCAAACTGCTCGCTTTATATGATGCGGCCTTCGGATGATTTCCACCGAGGCGGCTTTGAGGCACTTGCGATTTGGAAGGAATGAGATGACCAGGTTGACTTCAATCTAGTTGCTTTATTTTCTTAACCTAAAACTATAGTAAAATTGTAGGCGGGCACAGAAGGTGCAACCACATCGACCGAGATTAATTTCAAGAGTAAAATTCAAGTAGAGCAAACCACGCTGTCTTTTACAAAAATCAAAGTTCTGGAAATTTCCATAGAAGAAATAAGAAAGAAAAGAATTGAAGTAACGGATCTCCAAGTTTGTCACTTCAAAGTAACTTGCGCTGTTCTTGGTCTCTCTCTCTCTCTCTCTCTCTCTCTTCGTTCGTTTTCTCTTTTCAGCAAAGAGAGTCTGGCTTCAGTTCAGTTAATTTTCCGGGGCGGAAGCGAGCGTGGCAAAATTTGGAGAAAAAAAAAAAACAAAATCTGCGCGTGTACTAAGCCAGTACACATTCCAAATTTAGCAAAATTTTTTAAATAAACTTGAACACCGTATGTATTACAGAAGTCCAAGTACCAAATTTGGTGACTCTAGCTCGTATAGTCTCCGAGATCTACGTATTCATAGGGACAGACGGACGGGCGGATGGACATGGCTATATCGACTAAAGCTACTCATGATGACCAATATTAAATATACTTTAGGTCGGAGGTCGGAAACGTCTGCTTCTGTGCCTTACAACCATCTGACCAATTTTATAATACTCCTTGCAAGGGTATAGAAAAAACTATTTAAAATATATTAGACATATTTTGAAGAAAATACCATTCACAAATGGATACTGCTTACTATTAAGTAAGGTGTTTTTATATTGCTGGTCTGTAGGGGTGGGTTTCTGATGAGCATGATTTCCCAATTATGTTAGCGAGCGTCTGCCGTTTATCACTTATATCACTTTACTTCCATCCAGTCTTATTGTAATTACATCCAGCTGCATTTGTTTGTAATTGGTATAAACAACGGTTTGTATTCACTTGCGTTTAAAAATAAATATCTTTTTGAATTTTCATTGCATTTGTACACACGAGTAAATTTTGATCAAATGCAACTGTTTTTAAATAAGTTTTGATCTATTTGGGTACTCTCCCCAAAATTTTAATGTTGTGACATTCAAACCAACCTGTATCGATCCATAAATTATTATATATATTGTTAATAGGATATTTTTGCGCTATGATTATACGTATAAGAACATATACATTAGGGTTGTCGAATATTTTTAAAATATCGTATCGATGATATTTTAGCTTTTGGAAAAATATCGATACGGTATAATATATATCGTTTAAAAAATTCGAAATGTCGATATTTTTTCCCCCCAAAATAAATTAAAATTTAAACAACAACCTAACAATTTATTTCTTAATACAGAATTTGTCATTTATTTGGAGTTCGAAGATTTAAAAAAAAAAACAACGCGCTTTGTTATATGTGTATCCGTCATACGACTTCGCGTCAGCTCCAACTAATTTCTTGTATATTTCTTCAATCAATGTTGTAATCTGGAAAAAATTATATATAGGTATTTAGAAAAGCGTATTGATTTTATGATTATTCTATACAGTAAATCAACCGAAATAAATACTTGCCTTGGACCGGCCAGGCATTTTAAATTGCGGTACACATTTTTTAAGAAGGTGTGTTAAACCTTCTTTCTCCATGCACCGGACAGGCATGTTGTCTCTGCAAAGCATATAGACAATTGCTTCACATATTTCATTTGTCTTTGTAAGATGTCAGTTATTTATGAATTCTGTTAAATGTTTACACATATATCGATGTCAGTATTTCTAAGCATCGATTGTTAGTAGTAAGTCAGTATTTTAAGTATCGATTGTTAGTATTAAGTCGCCTATGGAAAATATTGGTATGCGGCCTAAGGCCACAGTGGAAGTTGCTTCCTTCTTCTTCCGACAACAAGAAAAACAAGACAGATGCACTAGCTGCAAGGAATAAAATAAATCGTTTCCCATCGTTAATTTAACTATCGTTTCAGAAAAATAATCACCATATTATATTTCAGAAGTGGGATGGCTACCCGGAAAGATACATATTTCGGTACAAGGTAGGCCACACGCTCTGCGTCTAACAAGGGGAACTTCAGGTATGCGAATCGCCGATTTGGATGAATTTTGGATATGTTGTAGAATACCCCGTCATTTGAAGCTGTGTGAAATATTTCGGCGCACTATTCTATATTTTCCTTATAAATCGTGTTTGAAGCTATAGCTTCGGTGACTTATAGGTAAAACGCCGAAAGGACTTCAAGCAGCTCGGCGGTGTAAGGGGTAGAGGTTCCAAATAAAGTTGGAGAAACCCAGGTTCAAACCCCGCCCGAAACTTGTTAGTTTTGGATTTCTATTATTTGCCTTCTTAATAATTATTTTTTTAAATAGCCAAATAGGTCATTTGATGATTTTTGATGGAATTAATTTTGTATGCCTTTACCAAAACATAAATGTAATATATACGAATATAGACGTAAAATACACGAATTAACATCTGTCTTCACATTTTTTCTTTGTGATATACATCATACATCATCATGCTAAAATTATGCTTTTGTCCAAAAATTTACCAACTTTAAATCATTTTGTAAGAAACAAGCCAAATAAAATTTTTGGAAAGTTACTCTCTCATCTCATCTCATCACATCTCATCATCAACTTTGAAGCGAACCATGCATACTTGAGCATTCCCTTCAATATCAGGGATGACAAGTGGAAATGCACAAGGGATTGTACTTTAATTGAATGCAGTCTTCTCTTGTTGAAATTCTTCGATTTTCTTAGGCATTTGAGGAGTTTTGCATTCGCTTTAACATATTTTTAACCTGCCCGCAAAGTACAGTTCATAATGGCGTGCGTATAGCTAGTATTTCCTCAAGCGTACAAGCTTCAACATATGTATATAAAAAATGTTTCCAATTACAAATCATCAAATGACCTATTTTGCTATTTCAAAAATAATTATTAAAAAAACAAAAAAAAAAATTAAAATCCAAAACTAACTAGTTTTGGGCGGGGTTCGAACCTGGGTTTCGCCAACTTTACTCGGGACCTCTACCCCTTACACCGCCGAGCTGCTTGAAGTCCTCTCTGCGTTTTACCTATAAGTCACCGAAGCTATAGCTTTAAACACGATTTATAAGGAAAATATAGAATAGTGCGCCGAAATATTTCACACAGCTTCAAATGACGGGGTATTCTACAACATATCCAAAATTCATCCAAATCGGTGATTCGCATACCTGAAGTTCCCCTTGTAAGATGGCCTCCACGCCTGCCGCTGCCATTGACCCCGTTGCCGTGTCTGCTGCTGCCGTGCCCGCCGCTGCAGTACTTGCTGCCGCTGTGCCCACCGCTGCAGTACCTGCTGCCGATGTGCCGTCCGCTGCTGTACCCGCCGCCGCCATATCCACAGCTTCCAGGCCTGCTGCTAATGTGCCCGCCGCTTCCAGGCTTTCCGCTGTCGCTCCCGACTCTGCTGTGCCTGCCGCTGCCGCACCCGCCTCTGTTGTGCCCGCCTCTGCTGTGCCCGCCTCTGCTGTGCCCGCCTCTGCTGTGCCCGCTGCTGCGGTGTCTGCCGCTTACATGTCCGCTATGCAGGCTGCTGCTTCGCTTGCCCTTTCCCTTGACCGCGGACCCATGGGAAGATATGCCTGCCTTAGCGCCCTCCGTGCCGTCTTCCGCTACCGCCATCACACCTACTGCTTCCGCCTCCTCCAGCCTGGAAGAGCAACTGACGACGCTACGAAAATAGCATGAGTTGCTACAGTTGCAGCAGCAGATCCTCATGCTGCAACAGAGTATGGATGAATCCCGAGTACCGCGCCAGCAGGTCAGTGACTTGAGTGTTATCGAGAGCATGGTTGCTCGATTCTCAGCTGATACCGCATACGACGTGAAAAAATGGCTGAACGATCTGGAGGATGCGTTCGAAATCCTGCAGCTAAACGACCGTCTCCGCCTGGTTGCAAGCCGTCGCATGCTGGAGGGTACGGCGTCGGTGTTGCTGCGCACGGTATTGGTGCACAGCTACGGGGAACACAAACCCTCTCCGTGAGTTTGGACGCTCGCGCAGTATTGAAGAGGTGTACCACGCTCTGCGTAGCCGGCGCATAAGGACAGGCGAAGGATGTTTGAGATTTGCTATCGAGATGCAGGAGACTGCAATGAATGCTCCGATTCCGGAGAACGAGCTTGTCGACCTGATCATCGAAAGACTGCGGGACAGCTCTACTAGATTCGGCATGTTGTACTCAGCTCGCAGGGTGGCTGAACTGAAGCCCCTACTGGAACGCTACGAGCGCTCCCGTGTACAGACGGCCGCCTCCAAGCTAAGCGTCAGTGTGAAGGTGCAGCCAACACCAACTGCCTTGTCGTCTGGGAACAAATCTTCAGGCCCTGCCACGAGTGAGACCAGATGCTTCAACTGCTCGGGATGGGGGCATTATAAAAACCAATGCCCGAAACCAATCAGACCGCCGAATTCCTGCTTTAAGTGTGGAATAGTGGGCCACATCTATAAAAACTGCCCGTCTCGGATGGAAACTGCCGCCGGCACCACTGCCGCCGTCCATCTACAACCATCTACAACTGGTGAGTGTGGCTTTTGTTTGTGATGAAGTGCAAGATAGGAAATTTATAAATATGTTTTTCCTCCTCGATTCGGGCAGCCCGAAGAGCTTTCTCCGTCAATCTGAAGTCCCCCCCCAACTGCCGTCTTAGCCCCAGTAGATTGAACTGCCGTGGTTTGGGAAATAGTCAACTTCTGTCACTGGGTCAAGTCCAGTGTATTCTTCACCTCCTCAGTACTGACACAGTACATACGTTTGAAGTTTTGCCGGATAAAGCAACCGAACTGCCGATGATTATAGGCAGAGATCTCCTAAACAAAATTAATATTAGACTTTGTAACTTTAAAGAAAAGAAATATGGAACTGACTAGCCAAACTCCGATTTTCTGCCGCCCCCGCCGTCTGTCGCACCACGAACGCATCGAGGTGTGTAAGACCTGTGATGATCTCTTGAAAGCTGGCATTATTCGCCACAGTAGTTCCCCTTTCGCTGCCGCGATTGTCCCTGTACGTAAAAAGGACAAGACCCTGAGAAAGTGTGTACATTACCGTCCGTTGAACAAAATTACTGGTAAATCTTTCTTCACTGTCTTGGACTTGAAGAACGGATTCCACCATGTGAAAATGCATCCAGATTCAATCAAATATACTGCCTTTGTAACCTCTGATGGCCAGTTTGAATATGTACGCATGGCCTTCGGACTCTGTAATGGCCCTTCCATGTTGGCTAGATTCGTTTATTTTGTCATTAAGAAATTTATAAACCGAGGTCAACTGGTGATATACATGTATGATATCCTAGTCGCATCGCATACTTTGAAACCCATCTTGAGGTGCTGGGGAAATACTGTATACGGAACGGGCTATGCCTCAAGGTGGCCAAATGCACGTTTGCGTATAGTGAACTGGAGTACTTGGGTTACTTAGCCAATTCTGCCGGTATCACGCCTACACCAGCTCATCTCCAGGCGAAACGTGATTTGCCCATCCCAAGGAATAGCAAGGAATTAGAGCGCTGCTTAGGCTTATTTTCGTACTTCCGCCGATTTGTACCTGGTTTCGCCATGATTGCGTAGCCGATGTCCCGACTGTTACGAAAAAATACCTCTTACGTCTTCTCCGAGGATTGCCTCGAATCCTTCCGAACCCTGAAGTCGAAACTGATCGAATCCCCCGTGTTATTCAATTACAACCCGAAGTTTGAAACAGAGTTACACTGCGATGCTAGTTCAACTGGTTTCAGAGCAGTGCTCCTCAAAAAACAAACTGACGGTAAATTGCACATAGTGTTCTACTTCTCTAAGATAGCCTCCGCCGCCGAATCGAAACTACATAGTTATGAACTAGAGACGTTAGCGACCGTATATGCCCTGAAACGTTTTGAGACGTACCTTAAGTTCATCCCGTTCAAAATCGTTACGGATTGTAATTCCCTGGCGTTGACACTGAGAAACGGTTGATATTCCGCCAAAAATTGCTCGCTGGGCCCTGCTGTTAGAAAATTACAACTACACGATTGTACACCGCTCGAGGGTTAGTATGCCCCATGCCGATGCTCTGAGCAGAATAGAAACTGCCGCATACATTGACGATTTAAACCTCGACTTCCAACTGCAGTTAACTCAGAACCGTAACCCTGAGATTGTCAAACTCCGAGACGATTTAGAGAAACATGAAGTAGCAGATTTCAAACTGCGAGACGGAGTAGTGTAGTATACTTTTAGGGATAGGATTAGGCCACATACTTTTAGGGATAGATTATAAGTAATTAGAACTTAAGCATAATGTTTAGCTTTAAGTACCGTTAAGGACACTAGCCATAAGACCAATGTAAATGTTCCCCTCTAAATAACGGGCTTGCGGCCCCAATAAATTACTTTAAGTCAAACCTTGCCTTCGCCTACTTCATGGCGATCCTGCCTACCATTGCACATTTCAAATGCTAGAGAGCTAAAATTTGGCAAGCACATAAGTCAGATCAAAATAGAATTTTGAATTTTTTTTTTTTGAATTATACCATTTTTTACCGCTATCCGCCCAAAATTGTAAAAATTACCCCATTTGCATACTTTTAGGCTTTATTTTTAAAAAATTTTAAGCCTTTTTTAGTAAACAGCATGTATAAAATAATTAAAGGTTGTCTACACAATTTATTTTTTTTCAAGCAACGCTTCAAATCTTCAGACGTAAAGCTGAAAATGCTTCAATAACCAATAACTGCGCATTTTAGAATGGAAAATTTCTTATTACAAAATAGTATAATATACCATTAAGTTAGATGAAAAACATGAACATTAATATGAGTACCTGCATATCCAGGGAAATGTCACTGTTTTCCAAGTCGCTATCATCGCTTTTTTTTAAAAGTACCAATTGTACGATGGCATTTTTGTAAATTTGTCGTTACATATAGGTGAGAGCTCATTATTTTCCTTGATATTTCAGCTTTCATTTCATTTGTTACATTATTTCGTCGTAATTGGCCAATAATCCAGTCAATAACTGCTTTTCCATTTCGTTTTGTTCAATCCATCCTTCAAGAAGTGCAGCATGGCTAACCTTAAAATTGGCTTAAAATGCAAAATATCGAGAGAATGGGCCAAAATGGGCAAAAACAGTTAATCACACGTTCAAGGTTGAACCTTAGAGTAAACATTTGCATAATCACTTTTTGGCACAAATTGGCAGAAATTATTTTTTTACTCCCAAATAGACGACGACTTTCACTAGATTTATTCTTAAATAAGACATTACAAACACAGCTCACAACTACAACATTGATAGCATATTTTAAAAACATTTATAAATAATAAATTTTTCATACCTTGACCTTTATTTTCCATTTAGTCGCCAAAAATTTGGATAGAAGGTGTGGCTGCAGCAAAAGCTCAAAATTAAGTGATAATTTTCGTCAATTTTAACAAAACAAACAGTTGATCAAACATCTGACTTTAAAGGGCTGCCAAAAATGCAGGGTTGCATATAACATTTTTTTAAAATTTTGTTTTGGTGTACCCAATGTATGCCCTTTTCAAATATCAAGTCAAATTTTTTATTTGGCATTACAAAATTTTCCTACTTTATGCCAAAAAAAAGGGAAATCTGGCCCAATGTGCATTGGCAACAAATAGAAAGGCAAAATAAAAAAAAAAATCCTTGCCATACAAACAAAAGGCAAAGTGAAAAAAAAGGAAGCAGGCTCAAGTACAAATGCCGTAGGACATAAGCGAAGCACTCCAGAAGGCATTGAAGAAATGCCCATTGGACGGTCCACGGCCGTTGAGCATAGAGGAGTACCGTGCCAGACAACCAGCTTGCCGCTGGCTCAATAGGAGAAGGCAAGAGGAGGACACATTGACGGCCATCCCCCTGGTTCTAAGGCCGAAGCGTCGAGGCGGCCACCAGGTCCGTTTCCGATAACAGCGGGCGGCCTTACTGACACAGATTAACAACGATCCGCCACCACCCTGGGCGGAAGCATGCAAGCTGTGGGACAAAATAAATGACCTAGAAAAAGCGCACCAGAGAACCAAACAGGCAAGGCAGCAACAGCAGCAGCAGCAGATACAGAAACAAAAAAAAAATAATAAGAAAATAAAAAAATATATGTAGGCACCTTTGTGGCAAAAGACGATCTTTGCGCTGCCATTATAAATTAATTTGATTATATAAATGAAAAAAATTTTAATATATTGTCTACAAAATTTTTTTGACTAAGTCTATCATTGCCAAAATACTCTCGAAACAAAAAGAAAAGTGTAAAAAATAAAAAGACCGCGTTTGCAAAAATTGTGTAGGGCTCTCAGTCGCCTCAGAGACGCCAATTTACAATCATATTGCTATTAGTTTGTTCTAATAGCAATAAATACTAAGTTGCAACAACAAAGTGAGCACCTTTTTTGGAAAAGCCATGTCCACCAATTCGGGCCCAAGCTCTCTTGATCCCCACCAGCAACAGCTACAAGAACTACTTGTACAACAACAACGTGAGCGTCGTCTCTCGGTCCAACGCAACAACGCGTACTTTTCGGTGGTGTCGCCGACCCCACTGAATGCTACCGTAAGCAATAACACCGAAAGTGCAAGCCACTCAGCAACAGCAAGCCACAACAGCAATTTACCGTGGAGAGAGCAGTGTGCTTCTCCATCAATATCGATAACTGGGTCACCGATTGCACCGACCAGCACCGTCAGCTCGTTGACAGCAACTGCTGCAACGTCTGCAGAAGTATTGACCTGCCTCAAGCCGTCATCGACAAGTCGCCCAGAGTCAGCCACGACAAGAAACCCAACGCCTTCTGTCCAAACTGGAATGGATAGATATATTAAAATAACTAAGCGGAAGCTAAGCCCGCAAAAGAAAAAAATTGGCAATACGCCTAAAATAACCAAAACAAATGAACGAGCAGCACTTCTAAGCGGAAATCGTTTTAAAATTCTTGCCGATCAGCAAGACGATCAAGCCGGCGCTGTGGATAAAGTTAAATCGGCTAGACCACCCCCTCTATACATCCGTGGAGCCAACTGCAGCGCCCTGATTTCGAAGCTAGTAGAAACAGTAGGGGCAAATAACTTTGTTGTAACCCCTCTCAACAGGGGTAACATAAAAGAAATTAAATGTCAAACCCAAACTGAGGACAATTTCCGCATCATCGAAAAGTACCTCCGTAATGCTAACATCAACTTCTATACCTACCAACTAAAAAGCAGTAAAGGGCTCCAGGTTGTGTTAAAGGGGATCGAGCCATCGGTCCCACTTCAAGAAATAGCAGACGCATTGGCCGAAAAAGGGTTTGCGGTTAAGTCCGTTGTCAATATCATCAACAGGAATAAAGTCGCACAGCCGCTCTTTAAAATCGAGCTCCAACCAGATGCAAAGCGGTCGAAGCCAAATGAAGTGCATCCAATCTACAACCTTCAGCTCCTATTGCACAGAAGAATCACCGTAGAGGAGCCCCATAAGAGATACCAACCACCTCAGTGTAAGAACTGCCAGGAATACAACCACACCTCTAACAATTGCAATCTTAGGTCAGTGTGTGTTGGCTGCGGCGAACATCATAAAGATGGCATTTGCACCAAGGACAGAAACAACGTCGCACTAAGACTATGCAGTAACTGTGGAGGGAACCACACAGCCAACTACAGGGGATGTCCTGTCTTCAAGGATCTTAAATCGCACCTAAACGGGCGTAAACCCCCAGCTGGACCAAAAATCACCTTCAACGCCTCCAAAACTACACCGGAGGTATTCTTCGCCAAGGCTGTTAGATCATCTAACATGCCTGCTACAACCAATCCTAGTGTATCCTTCGCTAGTGTACTCCGAACTGGACAGACGGAGCCCGCGAAAGAGACCCCGTCACTCCACTATCTACAGAATCCGCAACCTAGCGCACCAGAGCTTGGCCAGCAAACTCCAAGTGGTTTAGAGGCCCTATTGATCTCACTTAATCAAAACATGACCACTTTTATGACGTTCATGCAAAACTGTATGCAGGAACTGATGCGGAATCAAAACCTGCTTATCCAGAAGCTTATCGAGAATAAATAATGGCTTCCCTACGTCTATATCTTTGGAATGCTAATGGCGTCTTCAAGCACAAAAATGAACTGAAACTATTCCTAGACTCAAGTGAAATCGACGTCATGCTGATATCGGAAACACATTTAACATCAAAAAATAACTTTCAAATACCAAAATACACCTTCTACGCAACAAACCATCCAGACGGAAAAGCTCATGGCGGGACTGGTATCCTAATCAAAAACCGTATAAAACACTCGTTCCTCAACAGATTCGAAACACAGCACCTACAAGCAACTGCTATAACCGTCCAAACCAGCTGCGGCAACACTACGTTGGTTGCCCTGTACTGCCCACCACGCTTCTCAATCTCTGAAAAGGAATTCACCGGTTTCTTTAACACACTCGGAGAACGCTTCATTGCAGCAGGGGACTATAACGCCAAACATACGCACTGGGGATCTCGCCTGGTAAATCCTAAAGGCAAGCAGTTGTACAATACAATAGTCAACCCACTCAATAAGATGGATTGCGTCTCACCGGGTAGGCCCATTTATTGGCCCACAGATCCACAGAAAATGCCTGACTTGATTGATTTCGCAGTAACCAAGAGGATTCCGCGTAATCGCATCACTGCGGAAACACTGCTAGATTTAACCTCCGATCACTCTCCAGTGCTATTCACACTGTTAACAAGACCTCAAGTACTTGATCGCCCATATATGCTTACAAACAACAAAACAAATTGGCTTAAATTTAAAATGTACATGAGTGCCCACATTGACTGTTCGCCGAAACTGGATGCTGCAGAGGACATTGACATGTGCGTCTCTGCACTTGAGTCGATGCTGGGAGCTGCAGCAAGAGTATCTACGCCACATGCCTCTACTTACGCTAAACCTGTCAGGCCTACGAACCGGCGGATAGAACAATTAGTAACGGAAAAACGACGTCTAAGAAGAGAATGGCAGATTACTCGATCACCAGCAGCAAAACTTCGCCTAAGGCATGCCAGCCGCAACCTCTCCAAGGAGTTAAGACAAGAGGAAATCTGGGCTCAAAGGAAATACATAGAAAAGCTCAGTCCATCCAGCACTAAACATCCTCTGTGGAAAGCCCACCCAACTTTAAGCGCGCCTACAGAGACAGTTTCACCAATAAGGGGCCCAACAGGTGGATGGGCCCGCAGCGACGAAGAGAGGGCATCCGTATTTGCCACACATCTTAAAATGGTTTTCCAGCCAAATCCAACATCAAACTCATTTGTACTTCCCCCTTCGAGCACATTAACGGATAGTGAGTACTCGGAACTCCAATCGGATGAGATCACTGCAGTTATTAAAAACCACATAAAGCCGAACAAAGCCCCTGGCCATGACCTAATCACACCAAAAATGATCCTAGAACTCCCTACTATCGCCATACAATACATCTGCAAAATGTTCAACGCTATAATAAGAATTGGCTACTTCCCAAGAGCATGGAAAAGGTCCACTATCATCATGATTCCTAAAGTGAGAAGGACAAAACCCAACCATCATCCTATAGGCCAATTAGTTTGCTGCCATGTCTTTCGAAGCTTTTTGAAAAGGTCCTGCAGATTCGTCTAAACTCATTTCTGGCATCGGAGAACACAATCCCTTCTCACCAGTTCGGCTTCCGCGAAAAACATGGGACAATTGAACAAGTCAATCGTATAACATCCGAAATAAGAACAGCATTCGAACTAAAAGAATACTGTACGGCTGTCTTTCTCGACGTTGCCCAGGCTTTCGACAGAGTCTGGCTGGAGGGTTTAATGTTCAAAATCCGGCAGAAACTCCCACAGTACACCCACAAACTCATGGAATCTTACCTTTACAATAGGAAATTCGCTGTAAGATGTAATGGCTCCGTCTCGGCTGACTTTGAAATCGAAGCTGGTGTACCGCAAGGCAGTGTACTCGGACCATTGCTCTATGTGCTGTACACTGCAGACTTACCAACGAGTCTAGGACTTACAACGTCCACTTTTGCCGATGACACGGCAATCCTCAGCAGATCCAAATGCCCGATACAAGCCTCTGCAAAATTAGAGGAACACCTCAAGGTGGTAGAGGAATGGCTAGCAACCTGGCGTATCCGGGTCAACGAGCAGAAATGCAAACATGTTACATTTACGCTTAACAGAAGAAACTGTCCAGCTATAATGCTAAACAATGTACCAATTCCTCAAGCCGTGGATGTCACTTACCTTGGTATCCACCTAGACAGAAGACTAACTTGGCGCAAGCACATTGAGGCAAAAAAGTCACAGCTTAAACTGAAAGCGAGTAGCTTACATTGGATCATCAATGCTCGGTCACCTCTACGTCTGGAGTATAAAGTCCTCCTATATAACTCCGTACTGAAACCCATCTGGACTTACGGTGCCGTACTATGGGGAAATGCAAGTACCAGCAATGTCGACATTATACAAAGGGCGCAGTCGAAGATTTTAAGATCAATCACTGGGGCTCCGTGGTACATACGGAACGACAACATTCAAAATGATCTAAATATACCTAGCGTAAAATCTGAAATAGGTAGTCAACAACTAAAGTATTCTGCGAAACTGGATGTACACCCTAATGTTCTTGCCAATTCCCTTACGCGAACTAATAATAGAACTCGTCTTAAAAGAAATGACAGACCAACCCAATAATAAATGATTAGGGCCGCCTGCAATATCCCCTGGATATATCTTAAGTACTAGATTAAGAAAAATATGTCAAACTTGTTGTTAGGCTCTAATTTAAGAGTAGATTCAACAAATATATATTAAACGTTAAAAAAAAAAAAAAAAAAAAAAAATATATACTTGTCGGAGAATTTAGAGCGCCTAAGAGTAGGCTAATGTTTTGTTAATGTTTGATATGTGAATTGACAGGTATGTCACCTGTAACTATGGTATGTCCAACACTGCCCTTTGCAGGTTGACAATTGGTATGTTAAGATTGACAATTGGTATGTTAAGATTGACAATTGGTATGTTAAGATTGAAGGATGAATCGACAGATTTGAGATGCCTGACAGCGTGACAACATTGGAAATGTTGTCGAGTGAGGTTTAGTGTTAAGTCATTGGAGTCGGCATAATTAGTCTAAAAGTCAGACGTGCCGGAGCAACACCTAAACTCGCTGCGCTAATAGTTGATTAATATAAAGTGAGAGTGACTAGTATAAAGTATCCAAAGAAAAGAAAATGGAAAAGGCTAAGAAAAACGATGGACATTCGACATCAGAAGTGGGATTGTCTCCACCGCAAATTAATCCTGACGACCGCTAGTAGTTTAATCGAGGTGATCAGTGCAGTTAAAAGTGGACGACTGGAGCAAGGCTGTACAAAATCAGTTGTCTTGCCAAAGTTTGACCCTGACTCTTTGGGATCAAGTGCTGCTGCATGGTGCTCGACTGTGGACCTAATACTGGCGGAGAATTCGTTGGAGGGCAGAGCACTTCTCATGGTCCTAAGCAATTGCGTCCAATTGGCTACCTCAAGTTTCTTTTGCTAATATGACGTGGAACCAATTCAAGGAATTGTTTCTGCAGCACTTTGAAGGCACTGAAACCCCTGCTGCCACAATTTTCAACATTCTCAATGGCCGTCCAAACGAAGGAGAGTGCTTGTCGTTGTACGGAAGCCGACTACTTGCGTCACTGCTGTCAAAATGGAAAGGGATGACTATAGAGCAAGCTGCTATGTCGGTAATTTTAGCGCACACTGCTCAGGTCGAGCCGAAGCTGCAACGAACAATTTTTACAACCACCACCAAGACGCGCAACGAGATGCTAAATGAGTTAAAAGCTTTTGCTGTTGGTAAAAGGAAAGACCATTCCTTTCCAGTAAACGCTGAAAACAAGCGAATGCGACTACAACTACAACCTACCGTGAAATGTCACTTTTGCGGAAAAAACGGACACAAAATGGCGGATTGCCGTTTGAGAAGACAAGGAAACCAGAGATTTTCTCAGCACACTGCCCGTCCACCAGAGATGAAGAGAGGACCAATTATTTGATTCAAATGCGGAGTTGCTGGACACATGAAGTCTGCTTGCCCTGAAGGATCATCATCATTGATACCGAAAAGAATTGAAGAAAGACGTGTAAACTTGTGTCAAGTTAAAGAACCCATTGGTACCCTTACTCAATCCGGTGAGACGTACCCATTGTTTAAGATTAAACATCGTGGTCAGCTGAAATGGCTTCACCAAATCAGATTGACCAAAGAAATATACACAAACGAAACATAAACAAAAATATGTCATTAAGATTCATATTGCAAATATTGCTCAAAAACAAACAAACATGCATCCGCACTCTGTCGACACTTAACACTTAAGACCAGAACGACGCATTATCAAGTCGCCAAGCGCTGAGCATGAAATATAAACAAATTCCAAACCCCGAAGACGTGGGGCATTAGAATAAGTATTTTTTGAGAACAATTGTCGCTTCTTAGAGTTTAAGAGTTTTCCAATAAAATCAGTTCATATTTTGAATTCAACGAATGAAGACTGGGTTATTTTCCTTCTCTCCGGGAATCCCTATTCATTTTGGTCCTTCGAAAAAAAAAGGAACTCTGTAGTTTTCCCCCACCAGTGGTAAGAGACTCAGATAATGAATCAGTACCTGTAAGTCTGAATTCTTATGCAAGTGTAAATGCTAAGATCAGCTAAAGGTTACAAAAAATAAAATAACTCTGTTCTCCCCCACCAGTGGTAAGAGACAGAGTATAAAACAAAAAAGCAAAATATTGCTTAATAAAAAAAATAAAAAGTGCGTGCGACCGAGTTAAATAAAGGCAGTTTGGCTAGTCGAGCAACTGCAATAATTTCGGCGGCGTGGTGTGTGGCGTATTCGAAGCCCTAATATCGAAAAAAAAAAGCTAAAGTTAAAAGTGTATATGTATGTAGTTGCAAGTCGGCAACTACAAACAGCAGCAGAGCAACAAGATAGTTGACGAGAAAATCTGGTGCGAGGACCGGCACCGGTACCGCCTGAGCCCATAGGCCCTGGACAACAACAGCTGAGCAACGATAAAAAAGAAGTAGAATCATCACATGGCGGAATAGACACACATGGTCTGGAAAAAAAAAAGGAAATCTGAGTGAGTAGAGGTGATGAGCAATGCCAAGACGTAGCGGAGTTAAGAATCGGCTAAAACAAAGGAAAGCCGAACTCCTTAAGCTACTGTTTGCCACCAACACAACAATTAGTTGAGCAAAGGCAAATAAATTGCAAGCTGAACTAGACAACATCGAGCTGATTCAGCAAAAATTAAAGCAAAAAGGCTCAACCTCTACAGAAATTTCGCCTAAAAATATAACAGTAATTAATACATACGAATCCCAAAAAGCAGAACCCAAGAAGAAAATCCAGACCACACCAGAGAAGAAGTGCCCGGCAGACTGCCCTGGACCATTATATTCGCCATATTGCGAGTACACTTGTGTCAAAAGGACCAGCATCGGCGCCCCAACAGCCTGTGCGAAGACCAGCACCGGCACCGTCTAGCGCGACAAGCTAGACCCGGAGCCAAGAGATCTGAGAAGCCTGCATCGGCGCCCCAACAGCCTGTGCGAAGACCAGCACCGGCACCGTCTAGCTCGACAAGCTAGACCCGGAGCCAAGAGATCTGAGAAGCCAGCATCGGCGCCCCAACAGCCTGTGCGAAGACCAGCACCGGCACCGTCTAGCGCGACAAGCTAGACCAGGAATGCAGTAGGACCCAACAATAAAATACATCATAAATTAAAATTGTTTGCAAAAAAGAAATATGTTACTCTGTTAAACTGAGCAATAATTGCGTTGCTCGGTCTAGAGTGTGGCCCGTAAAGCCATACGCCAAATAGACAGGAGATCACTGCGATGATCGAGTAGGGAAAGTTAAAATATAAAATTCATTACAAAAAAAAAATTCAATTTATTTATAAGCAATAAAAAAAAAAATCAATTTATTGTCAAATATATTTACATACACCATACAAAATGTTTCTTAACAAAACTGAAAAGTTGTTAGGAAAGCAGTTAGAGTTGCATACCAGGATAAGGCAGTTAGAAGCACTAGATCGCAGAAGCATAACTAGCAAGGTGATCGAGGAAGTAAAAGAGATTAGAAATCGATGGTTACCTAATCATAACAAATTGCTACAGCAAGGGAATTTTGATCATCAGTATTTCACAGAGAAAATACATGAAGGAATGTTAAAGATAGTTGCCAAAATAATAGCTGCAGGAGAGTCAGAAAAACCAGGCACTAGTAAGTCAGCGTTAGTTGAAGCAGAAGCGAATATATTAGAAATGTTAGAGGATAGCAAAGGAGAGTCGCGCGGGAATGCGACTTCCAGTAATGAAAAGGCTAATGTTAGCCAGGAAAAATTTCAAGGAAAGGTCCGTCAGCTCCAGCAATATTTGGACATGGTGAGCAAAGATTTACGTATGATAGACAATATAACAGGCGAAATGTATATTAAAAAAATAGAATTCTTGTTCAAGAAGATACATATGTGCCAAGCTTATACAGATGAACTTATAGGTAATGAAACGTTTAAGGAAGTCATAGAAGAACTAGAGTTCGACGTTCAGAATACCTTGTCAGCACTAGAAGAAAAAATAAACGATCAGAAAAATTTGAAAGCTGAGAATGTTACCGTAAGAGGTGAACTACCGGTGTTGCCGAAAATACAGGTACCCACATTTTCTGGGGCACCTAGAGAATGGGACCTGTTTGTAGAATTATTCGCGGAACTGATTGAAAAAAAGAGAGGATCTACGTCCTGCTCTTAAATTCAATTATTTAAAATCCGCGTTAAAGGGCGAAGCAAAGAGCATGGTAGCCCATCTATTGTCAGGTTCAGCTGACAATTATAGTGCCGCTTGGGAATTATTAAACAAGCGATATGAAAATAATCGGAGGGTATTTTCCGAGCAATTAAGTCAGATCGTTGATTTACCGATGCTCAACAATGAATCCGCAAAAAGTATAAAAGGAGTGATTGACATAATTAATGAATCAATACACTTAATGAAAATTAAAACAAATTTGTCCGATGAAGTTGACATAATATTTGCACAACTCATACTTCGGAAATTTGACAGAGAGGCTCTGCAACTGTATGAGAGTCAGATTAGAAAAACCAGGCAAGTTCAGATGTTATCTGATGTCATGGAATACTTAGAGCAAAGATATTGCTCGCTAAGTGCCATGAGAAAGGAAGAGAAAAAACCGCTACAAACTGTTTTAAATTATGCGGAAGTCGAAGATAAATGTCCGATTTGCAAAATTGCCGGGCACAAAGCGTATAAGTGCTATAAGTTTAAAGGGTTGACACCTACTGAAAGGTATGAGACAGCCAAAAAAGTGCAGCTTTGCATAAGATGCTTAAACCATTCAAGCAATAAGGTGTGCACTAATGAAATGGTCTGTTCATTGTGCAGTAAGGAACACCATACTTTGCTCCATTTTGAAGAAAAACAGGAGGGAGTTAATACTTGTGTAACGGCACAACCAACACTGTTGGCCACAGCTGTAATACAAGTCAAAAATGTAAATGGAGGATATAAGACTCTAAGAGCCCTTATTGATTGTGGGTCACAGAGCACCATTTTGTCTGAAGAGGCCGCTCATATATTAAAACTACCTAAAATTAAACAATATACAGAAATAAGTGGCGTGTCCTCAATAAAAACTAATAAATCAAAATATAAGGTAAAAATAGATGTAAAGACGCGAAATCCTTGGAAAGGACATCTAAGGGTTGAGGCAATTGTGTTGCCAAAGTTAATGAAAGCTCTTCCATTAAAAATAGCAAACGTGGATATGTCAAAATGGCAAACTTACGTACTAGCTGATCCTACCTTTAATAAACCTGGTAGGGTTGACATAATAATGGGAGTAAACGTATATACCTAAATCTCAAAATACTCAATTTGGTTGGATCGTCTCGGGATGCACCAAATCAAATCAGACTAAATCTGTAGTGGCAGCAACAATAGATGTCACAGATTTTGAACAACGTTGGGAGGAGAGGAAAGGTAAATTTCAAAATAAAAACAACACAATTCCAAAGAAATACAAAAGGAAAACGCAAGAAAAAAATTTATGGCCCCCTGCAGGACCTCACATTGGAGGTAAAGTGAAAATTGGGGAACAAAAAGTATATATCCCAGAGCCAGTACAAAATGAAAATATTCCAAAGGCAATGGGTCAATTAGATAATGATTATCTAAAAAATAATATCAAAGTTAGTGCCAAAAAGGCAGATATGGCAAAGTAATTATGAAAAGACAACATTGAATGGTAACCAGAATAACCAATCATATTTTAGCAATCATTTAAAAATGGTGGAGCGAAGATCACATTGGAACAATTCGAAAAGTGAAGGTAGTTATTTTTTAAATTCTCCATCTTATAAAAAGGCTAGAAGTCAGCACAGTAATGCACATCAGGAATGGGTAGATATCCCGAAACAGAAACTGTTAGGTAATATGCCAAATATTACAAAAAGAAGAGAAGTCAGTGACAATCGTAAAGGAACATTAGATTGACTAAGTTGAACGTCCATTATGTAACTGGTCATGCTTCTCTAACAATAGTTATCTTACTAATGATAATATTAATAATAATTTGCATAATAAGATAACTAACTAACTATAAAAATAAAATCCAAAACGTCGCATTTGGCGGCCCTTCGCAGAATGTTTAAGATTAAACATCGTGGTCAGCTGAAATGGCTTCACCAAATCAGATTGAAATATACACAACAAATATACACAAACGAAACATAAACAAAAATATGTCATAACCAGAGGGCCGGGGCTAACTTCGACCGCGTCAAAGTTTGTATACCCTTGCAAGTTTGTTAGTAACTCTTTTATCTAACCTAATTGTTTTATCTAAAAAGGGTAATGTTTGCGAAAGAACGGCCTTCAATCTTAGCATAGGCTATAACGAACTTTCTGATGAAAGTCACTGTTTTCCACCGATCCTTCCTATGGGAGCTATATGATATAGTTACCCGATCTTTACCAAATTCGGCACAGTCATTAACAGATATATTAAACTGACAAATGTTAAATTTGAAAGCAATCGCATCAAAAGTAACGAAGTTATTGACAAAAGTCACTGTTTTTGACCGATCGTTCCTATAGGAGCTATATGATATAGTCACCCGATCTTGATCAAATTTGGCACAGTGGTTTATAGTTACAATAAACTTACTTATATTAAATTTCACGACAATAGCTTAAAAAGTAACGAAGTTATTGAGAAAAGTCACTGTTCGTGACTTTGCCGTTTGTATGGGAGCTATATGATATAGTCACCCGATCTTGATCAAATTTGGCACAATTATAAATAAGAACACGAAACTGACCAATAACAACTTTTATGGCAATTGCTTATAAGATAACGAAGTTATTGAGAAAAGTCACTGTTCGTGACTTTGCCGTTTGTATGGGAGCTATATGATATAGTGGTCCGATCCGACTGAATCCGAGATATACAAACCCTGCAGTATATACAAGCCAACGTGCAAAATTTCAGCTCTGTAGCTCTTACGGTCTAGGAGGAGTTCGCCTCGATCCAGACGGACGGACAGACGGACGGACGGACGGACGGACGGACGGACGGACGGACGGACATGGTTATTTGAACTCGTCTCGTCGTGCTGATCAAGAATATATATACTTTATATGGTCGGAGATGTTTCCTTCTATGCGTTGCACACTTCTGACCAAAATTAATATACCCTTTTTGCAAGGGTATAAAGATTCATATTGCAAGTATTGCTCAAAAACAAACAAACATGCATGCGCACTCTGTCGACACTTAACACTTAAGACCAGAACGACGCATTATCAAGTCGCCAAGCGCTAAGCATGAAATATAAACAAATTCCAAACCACGAAGACGTGGGGCATTAGAATAGATATATTTTAAGAACAATTGTCGCTTCTTAGAGTTTAAGAGTTTTCCAATAAAATCAGTGTATATTTTGAATTCAACGAATGAAGATTGGGTCTTTTCCTTCTCTCCGGGAATCCCTATTCACCCATTTTACTTTGATTCCGGAGCTGAATGTTCTCTTGTAAAGGAAGCAATATCACATAAGCTTTCGGGAAAACGAATTAACAATTTAGTCCTCTTGAAGGGCATTGGAAACCATACAGTAACTAGTACTTTGCAAATTTTGTCAAATGTTAAAATAAGTAATTATTTACTTGAAGTTCTATTTCATGTTGTTCTAAACGATAGCTTAAATTACGACATTATAATAGGTCGTGAAGTTCTTTATCATAATTTTAAGGTCATATTATCATGTGATAAGGTCGAATTTCTGAGAACAATATCTGTATGTGCTGTGGCTGTCTCTGATACCTCTTCAAATCTGGCTAATATCGATACTGAGTTGTCTGGCGTTGATAAGTCTCGTTTACTGAACATTCTAGGTGAATATTCAAGTTTTTTTATTGACGGAATTCCAAAGAGTCGAGTTACAACCGGCCAATTGGAAATTCGTTTGATTGATCCAAACAAAACTGTTCAGAGACGACCATACCGGCTCAGTTTAGATGAGAAAAAAATAGTAAGGGGCAGGATTGAGGAGTTAATGGAGTCAAAAATTATTCGGCCTAGCTGTTCGCCATTTGCCAGCCCTATACTGCTTGTCAAAAAGAAAAACGGCTCTGACCGGCTTTGCGTTGACTATCGCGCGTTGAATTTAAATACTGTGGCAGACAGGTATCCGTTGATTAATGATCAAATCTCTAGACTGGGTGGGGCAAGATATTTTTCCTGTTTGGACATGGCAAGTGGTTTCCATCAGATTCCTATTCATCCAGATTCAATTGAGCGTACAGCTTTCGTTACACCGGAGGGACAATACGAGTTTTTGACTATGCCTTTCGGTCTTAAAAATGCGCCGTCTGTGTTCCAGCGCGCTGTAATGAAGGCATTGGGTGACCTTGCCTACTCGTTTGTCATACATGGATGACATAATGATTGTTTCTCAAACAAAGGTAGAGGCGTTTCAAAGACTAGAAACTGTTTTGCAGGTTTTGTCACGATCCGGGTTCTCCTTTAATGTTTTAAAGTGCTCTTTTCTGAAGTCGAGTGTAGAATACCTAGGTTTTGAGGTCAGAGAAGAAGAAATACGACCTAATCCTCGCAAGAAACAAGCTTTAATAGACTTACCGCCTCCACAGTCTATTACTCAAGTTAGACGTTCATTGGCCTGGCGTCATATTTTAGGCAGTTTATGCCATGATTTTTACAAACAATGAAGCCGTTATATTGTCTCACATGCAAGAATAAGACATTCGAGTGGAAATTGGAACACGAGCAAATTCGCCAGAGTGTAATAAAAACATTAACAGATGAGCCTGTGCTCACTATATTTGATCCTAAGCACCCCATCGAATTACATACAGATGCTAGTATGGATGGCTACGGAGCGGTCTTATTACATAAAATCGATAATAAACCTCATGTCGTTGAATATTACAGCAAACGAACCTCACCTCCAGAATCTCGGTATCATTCATACGAACTAGAGACGCTGGCATTGTTCAATTCCATGAAGCATTTTCGTCACTACCTGCAGGGTCTACATTTTGTTGTTTACACTGACTGTTATTTGTTAAAGGCTTCACGCAATAAAGTTGACCTGACGCCGAGAGTCCATCGATGGTGGGCTTATATGCAGTCATTTGACTTTGAAATTCAGTATAGACCTGGTGTAAAGATGGCCCATGTGGATTTCTTTTCTCGTAATCCGTTACCTATTAAATTGTCTGCTCAGGCTCCCATTAAACGTGTGCATTTAACTGAGATATCAGACAATTGGCTTCTTGCTGAGCAACAAAGAGATTCCGAGACTTCTTCGATCATTTCTAGACTTCAAAATGACGAGTTGGAGGAGGGTTTGGCAAAGACGTACGAACTTCGTTCAAAAATGCTCTTCCGAAAAATCCAACGGAATGGTAAATCTAGATGCCTTCCTGTTATACACAGACTATTTAGGTGGTCGGTAGTGAATCACGTTCAGATGTTTTACTGGAAAGGATTTTAGCAAGTTTTGCACCATGCAAAAGATAGGTTTACACTTGATTGCAACGGGTGCTAGTCGCGCGAACGGTCAGGTAGAGCGCGTTATGAGCGTGTTAAAACGAATGTTAACTGCTATAGAGACCAGTAAGCGATCCTGGCAGGATGCTTTAGGCGAAATACAGCTGGCCATAAATTGCACAACAAATAGAACCACTAAAAATAGTCCTTTGGAATTACTGATTGGTAAAGAAGTTCGACCTTGAAACATTTTACATGTTTTTGAGAATCAGAATAAAGTCGATGTAAGTTTTGTAAGAAAGATAGCTAAAGAAAACATAGACAAATCGGCCTCCTATGAAAAAGATAGATTTGACAAAAACAAACTCAAAATTGTAAAATTCAAAGTAGGCGATTATGTATTGCTCAGAAATGAAGAGAGACATTAGACGAAACTGGACCCAAAGTTCAGGGGACCATTGCAAGTGGCGGAGATACTCGATGGCGACAGATATGTTTTAAAATCCATGGCTAATAAGCGAACTTATAAATATTCGCACGAATCGTTGAGAGGTATGCCGGCGGAAGGGATTCCCACTGAGTTGGACATGTGTGTTGATAGTGATGTATTAGTGGATTCTAATACAGGTCACGACGTTGAAAGAGACGTCAAGTAAAAAGGCGTTGAAAGAGACGTCAAGAAAGACGGCGTTGAAAGAGACGTCAAGAAGAACAGAGTTGAAAGAAACTCTGGTGATGCGTTAGTGGATTCTAACGAGTGAGAGACATTGGTGGACTCCAATGTGGTGAAAGGCATTGATGGTTTTCAATGCAGAATGTCAGACTCCATTCCTGAAGGTTACCTGAAGCACTACTCTGCGGGTGCTGGTAGGAGCACGAGTTATTGTGTTTCCTTATCAGTATCAGTATGGAGAGGTGAGGTGATAGGAGCCCCATTATGGTTGGTGTTCGGGACATATGTTACTTCACGAGAGAGTCAAAAACTAGTGGGAGATCACTGAACGCCGGGTACATAGAGTTATAGCCAGATTTATATCTTGTATTCTGCCACTGCTACAACCCATAGAACAATAAAAACTAAGCTTTATTTTAACATCCTTTATAACAAGATTGAACCAAATTGTCATTTCAGACTGAGCAATGCATGTCGCAACGTTATTAATGTAACACACGAGGACGTGTGATGGTCAGGAGGGCCGTACAGTGTTGTACTATAATTAGTTTACATCTAATGTTAATAAAAATAAGAACTTTGTATGTTACTGCAAATATGAGTTTGGTGATTTATTAATGGATGGAAGTTGACTGATTGAGCTAGATATGGGTAGTTGAGTCAGGATAATAGACCGTGTGGCCAACTAGAGCAGATAGTACAATGGTATGTTGGAGCGAAATAGTTTGTGGTTGCCCTTGCCGGGATAATACAAGTAAAACATAAAGATTGTAATGGTTTGCCAATATGGTATGGTATCTGGTTTATTCAATGTAAAATGATGAACGGAAAGTATCTTCATATTCTTTTACACGAGGACGTGTAACTTGTCAGAATGGCCGTATCGGAGAATTTAGAGCGCCTAAGAGTAGGCTAATGTTTTGTTAATGTTTGATATGTGAATTGACAGGTATGTCACCTGTAACTATGGTATGTCCAACACTGCCCTTTGCAGGTTGACAATTGGTATGTTAAGATTGACAATTGGTATGTTAAGATTGACAATTGGTATGTTAAGATTCAAGGATGAATCGACAGATTTGAGATGCCTAACAGCGTGACAACATTGGAAATGTTGTCGAGTGAGGTTTGGTGTTAAGTCATTGGAGTCGGCATAATTAGTCTAAAAGTCAGACGTGCCGGAGCAACACCTAAACTCGCTGCGCTAATAGTTGATTAATATAAAGTGAGAGTGACTAGTATAAAGTATCCAAAGAAAAGAAAATGGAAAAGGCTAAGAACAACGATGGACATTCGACATCAGAAGTGGGATTGTCTCCACCGCAAATTAATCCTGACGACCGCTAGTAGTTTAATCGAGGTGATCAGTGCAGTTAAAAGTGGACGACTGGAGCAAGGCTGTACAAAATCAGTTGTCTTGCCAAAGTTTGACCCTGACTCTTTGGGATCAAGTGCTGCTGCATGGTGCTCGACTGTGGACCTAATACTGGCGGAGAATTCGTTGGAGGGCAGAGCACTTCTCATGGTCCTAAGCAATTGCGTCCAATTGGCTACCTCAAGTTTCTTTTGCTAATATGACGTGGAACCAATTCAAGGAATTGTTTCTGCAGCACTTTGAAGGCACTGAAACCCCTGCTGCCACAATTTTCAACATTCTCAATGGCCGTCCAAACGAAGGAGAGTGCTTGTCGTTGTACGGAAGCCGACTACTTGCGTCACTGCTGTCAAAATGGAAAGGGATGACTATAGAGCAAGCTGCTATGTCGGTAATTTTAGCGCACACTGCTCAGGTCGAGCCGAAGCTGCAACGAACAATTTTTACAACCACCACCAAGACGCGCAACGAGATGCTAAATGAGTTAAAAGCTTTTGCTGTTGGTAAAAGGAAAGACCATTCCTTTCCAGTAGACGCTGAAAACAAGCGAATGCGACTACAACTACAACCTGCCGTAAAATGTCACTTTTGCGGAAAAAACGGACACAAAATGACGGATTGCCGTTTGAGAAGACAAGGAAACCAGAGATTTTCTCAGCACACTGCCCGTCCACCAGAGATGAAGAGAGGACCAATTATTTGTTTCAAATGCGGAGTTGCTGGACACATGAAGTCTGCTTGCCCTGAAGGATCATCATCATTGATACCGAAAAGAATTGAAGAAAGACGTGTAAACTTGTGTCAAGTTAAAGAACCCATTGGTACCCTTACTCAATCCGGTGAGTCGTACCCATTGTTTAAGATTAAACATCGTGGTCAGCTGAAATGGCTTCACCAAATCAGATTGACCAAAGAAATATACACAAACGAAACATAAACAAAAATATGTCATTAAGATTCATATTGCAAATATTGCTCAAAAACAAACAAACATGCATCCGCACTCTGTCGACACTTAACACTTAAGACCAGAACGACGCATTATCAAGTCGCCAAGCGCTGAGCATGAAATATAAACAAATTCCAAACCCCGAAGACGTGGGGCATTAGAATAAGTATTTTTTGAGAACAATTGTCGCTTCTTAGAGTTTAAGAGTTTTCCAATAAAATCAGTTCATATTTTGAATTCAACGAATGAAGACTGGGTTATTTTCCTTCTCTCCGGGAATCCCTATTCATTTTGGTCCTTCGGAAAAAAAAGGAACTCTGTAGTTTTCCCCCACCAGTGGTAAGAGACTCAGACGATGAATCAGTACCTGTAAGTCTGAATTCTTATGCAAGTGTAAATGCTAAGATCAGCTAAAGGTTACAAAAAATAAAATAACTCTGTTCTCCCCCACCAGTGGTAAGAGACAGAGTATAAAACAAAAAAGCAAAATATTGCTTAATAAAAAAAATAAAAAGTGCGTGCGACCGAGTTAAATAAAGGCAGTTTGGCTAGTCGAGCAACTGCAATAATTTCGGCGGCGTGGTGTGTGGCGTATTCGAAGCCCTAATATCGAAAAAAAAAAGCTAAAGTTAAAAGTGTATATGTATGTAGTTGCAAGTCGGCAACTACAAACAGCAGCAGAGCAACAAGATAGTTGACGAGAAAATCTGGTGCGAGGACCGGCACCGGTACCGCCTGAGCCCATAGGCCCTGGACAACAACAGCTGAGCAACGATAAAAAGAAGTAGAATCATCACATGGCGGAATAGACACACATGGTCTGGAAAAAAAAAAGGAAATCTGAGTGAGTAGAGGTGATGAGCAATGCCAAGACGTAGCGGAGTTAAGAATCGGCTAAAACAAAGGAAAGCCGAACTCCTTAAGCTACTGTTTGCCACCAACACAACAATTAGTTGAGCAAAGGCAAATAAATTGCAAGCTGAACTAGACAACATCGAGCTGATTCAGCAAAAATTAAAGCAAAAAGGCTCAACCTCTACAGAAATTTCGCCTAAAAATATAACAGTAATTAATACATACGAATCCCAAAAAGCAGAACCCAAGAAGAAAATCCAGACCACACCAGAGAAGAAGTGCCCGGCAGACTGCCCTGGACCATTATATTCGCCATATTGCGAGTACACTTGTGTCAAAAGGACCAGCATCGGCGCCCCAACAGCCTGTGCGAAGACCAGCACCGGCACCGTCTAGCGCGACAAGCTAGACCCGGAGCCAAGAGATCTGAGAAGCCTGCATCGGCGCCCCAACAGCCTGTGCGAAGACCAGCACCGGCACCGTCTAGCTCGACAAGCTAGACCCGGAGCCAAGAGATCTGAGAAGCCAGCATCGGCGCCCCAACAGCCTGTGCGAAGACCAGCACCGGCACCGTCTAGCGCGACAAGCTAGACCAGGAATGCAGTAGGACCCAACAATAAAATACATCATAAATTAAAATTGTTTGCAAAAAAGAAATATGTTACTCTGTTAAACTGAGCAATAATTGCGTTGCTCGGTCTAGAGTGTGGCCCGTAAAGCCATACGCCAAATAGACAGGAGATCACTGCGATGATCGAAAGGGAAAGTTAAAATATAAAATTCATTAAAAAAAAAAAATTCAATTTATTTATAAGCAATAAAAAAAAAAATCAATTTATTGTCAAATATATTTACATACACCATACAAAATGTTTCTTAACAAAACTGAAAAGTTGTTAGGGAAGCAGTTAGAGTTGCATACCAGGATAAGGCAGTTAGAAGCACTAGATCCCAGAAGCATAACTAGCAAGGTGATCGAGGAAGTAAAAGAGATTAGGAATCGATGGTTACCTAATCATAACAAATTGCTACAGCAAGGGAATTTTGATCATCAGTATTTCACAGAGAAAATACATGAAGGAATGTTAAAGATAGTTGCCAAAATAATAGCTGCAGGAGAGTCAGAAAAACCAGGCACTAGTAAGTCAGCGTTAGTTGAAGCAGAAGCGAATATATTAGAAATGTTAGAGGATAGCAAAGGAGAGTCGCGCGGGAATGCGACTTCCAGTAATGAAAAGGCTAATGTTAGCCAGGAAAAATTTCAAGGAAAGGTCCGTCAGCTCCAGCAATATTTGGACATGGTGAGCAAAGATTTACGTATGATAGACAATAGAACAGGCGAAATGTATATTAAAAAAATAGAATTCTTGTTCAAGAAGATACATATGTGCCAAGCTTATACAGATGAACTTACAGGTAATGAAACGTTTAAAGTCATAGAAGAACTAGAGTTCGACGTTCAGAATACGTTGTACATATATATACACTAAAATGAAAAATACACAAAAAAAAAACATATATATAATTATATATATTGTCTTTCCAAAAGGAAAAAAAAGATATTGTTTTATTTGAGTTAAAAGCGGGGACTTTATTCGTTGGATGAATACTTAAAACTAAAGTATAAAATGTCTTACAGTTATATTTATAGGCTAAATTTCTGAGCCCTTCAGTAGCGTGATCGATATTGATGCGGTTTGATTGTCCCAAATTTTAATGCTGCATTAGTGTTCTCACGCTTTTGATTTTAGGGGGACAATTATTATTGCAAGTGTTCAATTGTTTATGAATAAAACGGATTTTATTGCTTGTGCTTTAATTATGAGATAGCGTTCACACGCTTTGATTTTGATGAGGGACAATTGTTTATTATAAAAAACGGATGTTTACTTTTAAGTTTGATTTTAGAGGGCGAAAAGTTTATAAGGTTTTGTGTATTGAAGTTGGATATATGACTTCCCCATCCTAAAAAAAATAGCCTGTCCTCAGGCGGATACATTTGGATATAGCGAGGGGTTTTTCTCAGCTGTAAATATTGGGGTATCAATTTAGTTTATAATTTGGGACTCAATTTTTTCAACAATTGGGGTTTCGATTTCTGTGGGACCAGAATTGTTATTTGATCGAAAATGTTTAATTATTAATTCTTGTGGCATTGCTTTAAACTTATAGATTTAGTATGTAATCAAATTTATTATAGTAAATATAAAAGTGGTTAATGTAATAGTTTGAAATGCAGTATAATATTTCGTATGTTCGTTAATTATTTCTTTTGTTCTAGCCTGGTGATATTGTTTGTTACATAAATGCTTTGGCTATAGTCAAGCAATGAATTTATTATTGATATTTCGTTTAGTTGTAAGGCCCAATCGTAAATTTTTATTAAGTTATTGCCTTCTATTATTAATTCGTTGTTTACGCAATTTTGATTAAGTTTAGTTTTTGGTAAATTCCATGTTACAATTATGTTTGGGCCAATATAATTAGTTTGAAAATTCTTATATGTTTTTTGTGTATTTACAAGTGGTTGGGATTTGATTTAAAATGCCTATATTACATTCATTAGTTTCTATTTGTTTTGTATTTTTATTAAACAAAGTGTTATTGTTAAAATAGTAATTATCGTATGAATTTTCTGTCAAAATATTTTATTTTCATCTGGATAAGGAAGTATCTCAACCTTTTTCCCCCTCTCCGCAAAATTCGGTACTTGTCCGTCTCTCTGCCCACAAACTGCGAGCTCGAGATCGTCCCTCTGTCTGCAAGTTCGACCAAAAAATGACCTTTTTCGCTGCCCAGCCTCTGCCGCTGATGCTCTGGCTCCCAACTGAAATTTCCGTGGACATCCTTGCTTTAAAAGTTTTGGATTGAAATTTCCAAGTCTGGTGAGCTGCATGCCCATTTCTATGTCTTCAATGTATTCTGTGAAATGCTCAAAATTAAAGATTAGAACTTCTAATTTTACTGATTTTTCCTTTTCTTCCTTGAGGTTGTTTATTACTTCTAAACCTTTATTTATAGTGTCTACGCTATTACTTTCAAGATTATTTATTTTTTCTTCTAATTCGTCTTTATCGTCTTGATCAAGAGTACCAAAAAGATATTTGTATATTGAACCAATTCCGTTAATTAGTCCTCGTTTGTTACGTTTTACAATTTGTATTCCATTAATTTCCCTGCTTAGTTTTTCTGTTAGGTATTGTATATGGATTATATCTTTAAATTCCTGTGCTTGTTGCATTAGATTGTTATATGTAATGTCTATTAAGTTTAAATTTACTTTTAAATGTGTGACCTTTTGTCCTCTATTTCTTTTTTTCAAAATGATTCTCATCTAACTGATTTATTTCTCCTGTCTTTTTGAATGGCTTTGTTGTTTTTGACTTTACTAGTGGTGCTTGTTCAAATCTAGTATCGATTTCGAAGTCGTGTCTATCTTTATTTAAATTGTTTATTTTATGTATTTTATTCGTTTGGGTATTATAGTCGGGTGATCCTGCATAGATAAAAATGTCCGCTGGTGTTCGGTTAGTTGTTTTATGTCTCCTCTTATGGTTATATATGTAGAGAATTTTTTCCAATTTAAGTAGGGGAGAGGGCCCAGTTATGACCCGGGTTTTGAAAAACCTCGAAATTTTTTCTTCTGTTCCGGAAATTGAAAAATTAAGAAGACTGACATTTTAATATTAACCAAACGTAACTTTTTTCCAAAGAAAGTATGTTTATTTGAGTTACTCAAAAAATTTTGGAACAGATTTAATTTGGATAACTTTTTTGGGGCCAAAAAAAAAGTGGCCCAGTTATGACTCACCTTAAGAAATTCACTAAATATAAAAAAATATGAAAGGAATGTCACACCAATTATTGTAATTTAATGGTTTATTTATTATGTGGGCTTTTAACCCTCTAGGACTTAAGAGTGCCTCTAGGCACGTATTTTATTTTTAATTTTAAAAAAATAACTAAGAGCTTTTAGTTAATTTAAAAATTGTTGAACTTTTAAAAATTACTGCCAAAAAGCACTGAAAATGTTGTAAGGCGCTCGGAAACTTTTATCGGTGCTTCTGATAAACATATTATCGAATCATGTGTTACTTCGCGTCAAAAATTTCAGCTGCTGCTCATTGTCTTTTGCTGTGTTCATAAAAGTGAATTTATACAACCAATTGAACTCAATATTTTTTTTCGTGAAAGGTAAGTTAATGTACTATTTAAATAAAGTTTAATATGTGCGAATATGTTAAACTTCTGCTTTGTAGCATCGTAAAAGTGATACCTGCCTTGGGGCACTCTTGGGGCTCCACGGCAAAATTTGTTGCTAGCAGCTATTTCACAACTACTTGCACTTCTTGTGTGATTTGTGTGTGATTTTTATTTATTGTTGAATTTTTTTAATAGAGATTGAATAATGGCTCGCTATAAATGGTCTGATTTGACGGATGAACAGCTGCTGGAGTTGTTCGAATCAGTCCTGTCGGATGTGGACATGTCGAGTATTTCGAGTGACGACGAGGATGAAGACGTGGCAGAGGCACTTAACACTGCATTAGAAGATGTCTCTACTGTATCCTTAATGTGCAGTAATATTTAAAACAATGAAAATACTGTGAAGAGCCATGAGCCTTCCCGAAAAACTCGTAGGAGGCATCGATCACCATTGCCAGTTATTGAAGGAGCAACACCTGTATCTTTACCGTATTCTGGTGGCTTTAATGGGCTTGGTAAGCAAATCATTACTTTGATGTGTAATACAACTCATTAATTTATTTATGAATAGGTATCGAATCAATTATAAAGGAACCTAGTAAAGTTATGTGGCGACAGCAATCTATGCATAAACAATGTTGCTTTTCAAGGCGACTCTTCGTTGCCATCCAAAATAACTGATCTGAAAACTCCGTTTCAACTATTTTGTTATTTTTTAAACTCGGACATTATAAGTATGATCGTCGAGGAAACAATGCGCGCAGCCTTTAAGGACAATATTGCCAACAAGTTTAAGATAACAACGGAAGATATTCATCACTATATATGTACATATAATTTACATGTCTATATATCGCTACCCTAATTTGAAAAGTTACTGGGGGCAAAACGCATTTGCACCCATACAAGCCTGTATGACCCGTAGCAAATTTAAAGCAATTAAGAAATACTTCTCGTTATGTGACGAGAGTAAGCGCCCTGATATCGGTGCGTCAGCCAACATAGTTGTACGCTTGACAAAAACTGTTTAAAGTTTCAAACATCATATAATATATTTTGAAGATTTTTACACATCGCTGCTTTTGATGGTATACCTTCGGGCAAAAGGGATTTAAAGTTTGGGAACGGTTCGGGTAAATCGGATACCAAACTGCAAGTTTCCAAACGACAGTGCCATCAAGGAAAAGCCAAGAGGTTTTTCAGTTGTGTACGTGGGTTACTCATATGGAGTGGAGGTTAGTAACGTACTGTGGAAGGACAACAAGGCCGTTCCCTTATTATCGACCTATGTGGGCGTTAAGCCGTTTATAATTTCAAAATAAGTTCAAGGAGGAACACCAAAGGCAGCTCGTTACGACAGAAAGTCGACGCGCAATGTAGAAATTGACTGCCCACAAGTTATACGGGAATATAACGCTCATATGGGAGGCGTGGATCTAATGGATGGGCATATGAGAAGTAAAACTCAGCATGCTGCAACCTGCTAGTAGATATGGCAACAGGTCGTCCACTTATGAAGAACAATTTACCTTTACCATCTTCATCTTTGTCTGCGCGATCAAGTCGGTCGCCATCACAGACTTTGCTGTCGCCAATTTCTCAGCGACCATTGCAGCCACAACTCCAACAAGGCCAAAAATCAAATGACCCAATAAAGGACTTGAGGTTTGACCATTTCAATCATTTTCCAGAGTGGTTGGATGACATTACGGGAAATAGAAGCTGCAAGCACTGCAAAACTTCCCAAACGCAGTGCATTTGCACAAAATGCAAACTGCATTTACGCTGCTCGGCCAACAAAAATTGTTTTGCTGAGTATCATAGCAACAAATAAAATTATTTAATCAAATAAAATATAACAAAAATTAAAAAAAAATTCAATTTATTTGGAAACTACTTTTTTACCCTCAAAGCCCCAAGCGTGCCTTGAGGCACTTATTTACATTTTCTCACCCTCCAGGTAAACGAAAGCTTCTATATTTTTTCTGAGTTCATATTTAAGCTCAGCAGCCCCTAATTACTTAAAAAAAAATTATTCAAATTAACTTTTGCTTTTACTTTAGAAAGTAGTCTTAGAGGGTTAATTTGCAAAAACAATGAAAAACACAAAAGAAAATGGACTCCAATGGCATATAAAATAACTTGCTTGCATGTTAGCGCACTTTGAATGAAATGAACGCAATGGATAGAGTTGGCAGCGGTCAATTTCTTTGGCAACAGCTTTAGGCAAATGATGCAGAAATCTGTTTCTTCATCAGGTGATGGTGATGTTGGTTTGACGCGCTGCCGTGATGGTGTTGCTCGCTTCGTTGTTGATTTCTTCGGTGTTGAAAATATACAGTGGTTCGATTACCTGAACATTGACTAAAACTATGTAAAGTCATTTAATTCCCAAACGTTACTTAATCAGTGTATTACCAAATGAAACATTCCCGATCGAGATCTTCCAGAATATTCTCGGACAAACTGGTCTCAATATGTAAATTTCCTTTCCTTGTTGTTAAACAACAACAAAAATGTTGGAATTTGACAATTTTACATAATCCGAGTGCAAAAAAAAAAATGGGACATAACTGGGCACCCCAGCTGAGTCAAAACCGGGCCTTTTTATAGTTTAAAGCAGGGGTGGCCACGGAAATTTCAGTTGGGAGCCAGAGCATCGGCGGCAGAGGCTGGGCAGAGAAAAAGGTCATTTTTTGGTCGAACTTGTAGACAGAGGGACGGACAAGTCCCGAATTTTGCGGAGAGGGGGAAAAAAGGTCGCGATCTCGAGCTCGCAGCTTGTAGGCAGAGAGACGGACAAGCACCGAATTTTACGGAGAGGGGGAAAAAGGTCGCGATCTCGAGCTCGCAGCTTGTAGGCAGAGAGACGGACAAGCACCGAATTTTACGGAGAGGGGGAAAAGGGTCGCGATCTCGAGCTCGCAACTTGTTGGCAGAGAGACGGACAAGTACCGAATTTTACGGAGAGGGGGAAAAAGGGACGTGATCTCGAGAACACGACAAAAACAACCCTTATTTTCTCGCTCGCGATCGCGACCTTTTTCCCCCTCTCCGTAAAATTCGGTGCTTGTCCGTCTCTCTGCCTACAAGCTGCGAGCTCGAGATCGCGACCCTTTTCCCCCTCTCCGTAAAATTCGGTGCTTGTCCGTCTCTCTGCCTACAAGCTCGACCAAAAAATGACCTTTTTCTCTGCCCAGCCTCTGCCGGTAAAGAGCCACGGGAGCCAAAAGAGCCACTACGTGGCCATCCTTGGTTTAAAGTTTATATGTATATTTTTTATAGACACTACATAAACACATACATTTTTATAGAATCACGAAATATACGGCAAATACAATATTTTTATGCATTACACTCACCTTTTCACTGTTAATTTCACATAATTTTGGTACTTTGAAAAAAATGAAAAAAAAACTTTTTCGGACGATTTTCAACACGATGTTTGGTACGCGTATATACAATACGATTATTAATGTTGGGGTCTGTCCAAAAACTGCAGAACGTCTAACAAACATGATTTACAGGGCTCAAACTGTCATTCAATACCGCATATCAAAAATATTTGAGAATGTCACAACTGGGCCTGAGTCACAACTGGGCCCTCTCCCCTAATTTATCTTCAATGTCGTTTTCACAATTTATAATTCTGAGTTTTTCATTTACTGTTTTATGGAATTTTTCTACGTCTGAAATGCCGTTTTTACTTGTTGTAATTTCTAACTTTACATTTTCTTCTTGTAGTCAATTTTTTAGTGCTATACACAGAAATGCTGAATCTTTGTCTGATTTTATTTCTATTGGTTTGCCCATTTCAGTGAATACTTTCATAATTGCTCTCTTGGCTTCTAACCAATCTCTAGATTTTACTTCTACAAGTGTAGCAAATTTGGAGTAAATGTCAATGCATGAAAGGAATTGTAAATTGTCGATCATGTAAAAGTCCATGACGTATTTTTCTCTGGCATTAAAAGTTTCTGGTGTTGTTTCAAAAGTTAGTTTTGTATTCCTATTTTCTGTATTTGCGATATTGCATACTGAGCATTCGTTAATAATGTTTTGAATTAGGTTTTGAAAATCGGGGAAATAATATTTTTCTTTAAACAAATTAATCGTTTTTTCGATTCCTGGATGTAATAATTCTTTATGTTTTAGAAATATTTCTTTGAATTGTGCAAATGTTTGAATGTCCTCTAACTTAATGCTTGATTTCGAGGTTTTTGTGTTTGCGTTTGATCGTATTATTTCAACAAAGGCTTGTTGAAATATGGGATAATCTTGTTCGTTATGAAAATATAGTACAGTTTTCTTACCGCAAAGATATATTTTAATTATATCCCTTGGGTAAGCATTGGTCATTTCTTGGTATGTTATTTTTATGTTTGATTTATAAAAATAGGTTGATGTTTCTGTTTTGTCTTCTGAACCTCTAATGAATTCTATTTGCCTGTTAGAATAATTAATGGGTTTTTCTATTATTGGAATGTAATTTCCATTATCCTCATGAGCACTATGTATTGTAGCTACGGTGCTGTCTGTTGATCCTAAGAAGTTTTCATCTATTTTAATTCTGGAAAGAGCATCTGCTACGTGATTTTCTTTGCCGGGTAAATATTTAATTTTATAATCAAACTCATTTAGTTTTATTCTCCATCGTTGAAGTTTCATGTTTAGTTCTTTTATATTGTTAAGCCATACTAAAGGCTTATGGTCGCTTAGAATTTCGAACTTTCTACCGAAATGGTATGGTCTGAAATACTTTGTTGCCCAAACTATTGCTAGTAATTCTTTTTCTATAGCTGAATAATTGATCTCATGTTCGTTCAACGTTCTGCTTGCGTATAGGTCCTGTGAGATGAACGCACCTAAAGCTATATTGCAAGCATCTGCGGTTAGAAAAACTGGTTTTTTAAAATCGGGTTATGCAAATATGGGGTAGTTCATAAGAAGATATTTCAATTTTTCAAAGGATGAAATATAATGTGGGTCGTTTATGTTAATTTTAGATCCTTTCTTTAATCCCAGAGTAAAAGGTTTTTCAATATGTGCAAAGTTTGGTATGAATTTTCGGAAGAGTCCGCATAATCCTAAGAATGATGTAATTTCTTTTGGGGTTTTAGGGATCGGAAAATTTTGAATTGCTTTGATTTTATTTGGGTTAGGTTTTATACCTTCTGTTGTAATTATATGACTAAGGAGTTCTGTTTCTTTTTTCATGAATTCGCATTTGTCGAGTTGGAGTTTAAGATTAGCTTCTCTTAGTTTTTTAAATACCTTTCTGAGTGATAGTATGTGTTCCTCCAATGAAGTGGAGTACACTATAATGTCATCCAGATAAACAAGACAATCCTTGTAAATAAGGTCTTCCAAAAGATTATTCATGCATCTTTGGAATGTTGCCGGGGCATTTTTAAGACCAAATGGCATACGTGTGTATTCGTAATGGCCATGTTTAGTTGAGAAAGCTGTTTTTGCAATAGATTCAGGATCCATTTGAATTTGATGAAATCCCTTAGCTAAATCAATGGTGGTAAAGTATTGGCATTTTCCCAGTTTGTCAAGAATTTCATCCATGACTGGAATTGGGAACTTGTCATCTATTGTGACTTCATTTAAATTTCGGTAGTCAATGACTAATCTGAATTTTCGTTTGTTGGAAGCATCTCCTTTTTTTGGAACGATCCAAATGGGTGAACAGTAGGGTGAATTCGATTTTCGAATGATACCCTGTTCGATAATTTCATTTATTTGTTTGTTGATTTCTATATCAAACGTTTGGGGATATTTATATGGACGTTTATAAATTGGGTCCTCATGTTTTGTACAGATAGAGTGCTTTATAGTACTCGTGAAAGTCAAATTTTCACCTTCGCGGTACTGAATATCATTGAATTCGTACAAGACCTTTTTTAGTTTTTGTATTTCCTCGTTATTTAAATGGTCGAGTCTATACTGATTACTTTCTATTATTTCATTTTCAATAGCAAAATTTGTGTCTGGGTCCCTCTCTGTAGGTGGGTCTAAACATTCTATGTTATGTTCTTCTTCTATTTCTTCCATATCTCTGAAATAAAATGTATAGTTTCCTAACTTTGCATATTCTTCTTCATAGTTTATTTGGGCTTTGCATGCTTTTAAGAAAGTTCTGCCTATCACCATGTCGTATTTATTTGAAAATTTATGGATATAAAACTTTTGTTCTGTAGGACAAAGTTTGCTAGGTGCAAGGAAAATTATTTCTTTTAATTCTACTGCTCCTTCAATCATGGGAATTTTGGAATCTCCTAAATAGGTTTTGAAATTAAAAAAGTTTTCGGACATTATATTTGTTGAAGAGCCTGAGTCGACTACACATCTCAAAGATTTATTGTTCATTGTGATTCTGATGAAGGACTTGTCTCTATCTCTTCTTTCGATTGATCCGAGGCATTCTGATGAAAATTTTCGGATGTGTCCATTTTGCTAATTCCACTATTACTTTCTCTTGGCCTTTTTGTAGGCTGGTTTGCTACATAATTTTTTGGATAATTATTTTGTTGTTGATTATTCATTGGATTCTGAGCCCTGTCAATATTTAATTTTTGTTGAAATTCTTGGAAAAATTTTTGGTTTTGTGTGGTGTCTGATTGTTTTGTTTGAGACGGAGTTGTACTATTGGGTACAAAAGATTTTCCACTTTTTTGGCTTTGATTTGATTTTCTGATTTCTGTTATACTATCCTCGTATAACCCTTCTCTTTGAGCTTCTTTTTTTTATCTTGCTAACTGTGGTTATATCATATCTGGCTAACGTCATAAATAATCTATCGGGTAATTTTTTGTTGATCACATCTTTTATATTGTTATTTAAAGCATTTGTATAAAGAGTAGTGTTATTTGTATCGTTTTCAAGACTAAGCTTGTTTGTAATAATGTAGGATTTATCTTCTAATTCTGTTACAAACTTACGAAGGTTTCCTGTATAGTGGGTGTTGTAGAGGCGTCGAAGAAGTTCCTCACATGGGGTCTGCGTCTTCAATTCATTGATGTTCTTAGTTCCGGCCAGTTGTTGGCTTGTCCAATTTGCGAAAGTCGTTGTGCCTCTCCAGTGAGCTGCATCTCGATTGCGCTGAACAATATGTTATGTTGCCCTATGTCGTGGGTTGGATATAGGTGCATGATGAAATCTATCCTCCTTATGAATGATGTAAGATTCTTCGGTGCTCCATCATAGTTTGCCACTTGTCTTAATGAAGACAGTGCTTGATTGAGATGGGTTTCGGTTAGTTCGGCCATTTTTGGTTTTTAGTTTTGTTTGTGATGTTTTGTACGTGTTTTATTTTATTTCCACACAAGTTGGCGTTTTTTTCCACTATTGGGGTTTATGGTTGTAACACACACAGTTGATATTTCCGCACACAGTTGGCGTTTTTGTTCCACAATTGGAATTTTTTTTTTTATTGGTTGCAACACACAGTTGAAATTTCCGCGCACAGTTGGCGTAAATATTTTTCACTGTTGTAGACTTTTGAGCGTTCCCGTAAGTTCTTGATGTCGGATCGAAGTTTTATAGTGATTATTCACTAATTCTATGTAACGCACGGATAATAAATCTATGTGTCACACGGATAGAATAACAAGTTACCGATCCTACCGACTGCGCCAATTATATATCTTGTCTTTCCAAAAGGAAAAAAAAAGATATTGTTTTATTTGAGTTAAAAGCGGGGACTTTATTCGTTGGATGAATACTTAAAACTAAAGTACAAATTGTCTTACAGTTATATTTATAGGCTAATATATAGGCTCATATTAGCTTCTGCTCTCTGACGTGACGGTCGTGTTTTTGCGTAGCTCCTGAGTTTTATTAATATATATTGTTTTTTCCCAATTTTTAATTGTGCCTAGTTTGTTTTCGTTTTCGCTGGTGTCATTTGCTTGAAACCCTTGTGTTTTATTTGCATAATTCGCCAAATTAAACAGTTTTGTTTTTTTCTTTTTTGTGATTAGTGTTTGGTGCATCTAAATTGTTTTTATTTTTTTCTTATTGTTCTCTCCCGTCATTGCTTCTGCAGTTGCTCCCCTCATTGCCCCCATCATACCATCAGTGCTAGTGGTTTTGTTGTTCTCTCTGCTTTGTGCTTGTGCTCAGCTTCCCTCCCGCGTAATTACTTTTCTAAGGCCGCCTCTCAAAGCTCGTCTTATAACTGTTCTTGCACTCTCTCTTGTGCTGTGTATTCTAGCTGTCTCTTTGTTTTATTTGTAATTATTGATTTTTTTTCGATAATTATCTTTGTGCTGTTTATTTAAATTTTTATATATATTTTTTTTGTTGTTTTTTTTTGCCTTGTGTTTATTTTGGCTTTTCAATGGCTTGTTGTCTACCCAATTGCAAGCATTCTGATCGTTTTGACGATCAGTATAGAGCAATATCGTGTTGGCTTTGCGACAATCTTATTCACTTAAAATGTGCTGGCCTCAACGGCCGTGATTACGACAAATTTTCTGGTTTGTCTGTGTCTAAGCCTGAGCTTGGCTTAATGCGCTGGACTTGCCCATCTTGTGCCAGCCAGCAGCTTGATTTTAGCCGAATGTACAGGGATCTTCGTTTAAAGTTTCTTTCTCTAAATAAAATGGCCAAACAGCTGTCTAATGAGTGTGACTCTAGCATAAATTTATTGTCGCAATTCAAGTTTGATCCACCTTCTAAGGAATTGCCCAAGAAATGTACCCTTGAGTTGCCTCATAAGCAGTCGCCCGCACTTTCTATTACATCTTGTTCCATTTTACTTTCGCCTACACCATCTTCTTGTCCCTCTTTATGCTCTTCTTTTCAGATTGATGTACCCACTACAAGCCCTGGTGTACCTCAATCTATCCCTCACGGGAACTCTGATCAATTACTGGATCATGCTGGCTTTCAATCACTTGCAGATCCCAATGCTCCTCCGCCTCCACTAACTGTAGTGCCTCATCGTAAACAATTATTTATCTCTAGGCTTGCTCCAGATACTTCTGAATCGTCTGTGGCAGCTTACATTGGTAATATATGCCCTGCTAAGGTTTTAATTCAAAAGTTTAAGTTTTCTAGGCCTCGCGAAAACTCCTCTTTTAAAATTACTGTACCAAATGAGTATTTCTCAGCTATGGTTGACCCTAACTTTTGGCCAGAGGGCCTAGTTGTACACGAATTTGCGCCCAATAAGCGCTCCCGCCCTTTGCCTATCCACCTTCCTAATGTGTCTTCTGCTTCAAAAAACTAATAACGTCTAGTCTTTGCATTCACTATCAAAATGTAAGAGGACTTCTTACCAAGCTCTCGAAACTATTCTGCGATAGCCAAACCTTTTCGGCTGACATATTAGCTTTCTCTGAAACTTGGCTTAACTCCTCTGTTTTGGATAATGAAATTCTTGCTAATAACTTTATTTCTTATAGGCTTGATCGTGTTGGTCGTCGTGGCGGCGGAGTACTCATTGCAGTCAACTCGAATCTGTGCTCAAGTGTTGTGCCGATTGATCTCCCCTTAGGTGTTGAGTTTATTTGCGTCGAAGTTACATGTTCTAACTTTAGCTTATATATCTCTTGTTCATACATTCCTCCAGCTTCTGATATGATGATCTACATGCACCATGCTGATGCTTTGCGAACTATTTTTAGTCGTCTTAAAGATCGTGATTTTTTTATAGCTTTAGGTGATTTTAACTTGCCTAATGTTTCTTGGCTTGCTGATGATAATCTATCTTTCTTAATTCCTTCATCTCAACATGTTTTTCTTGATAGCCTACTTGAATGTCCGCTATATCAGTTGAATTCTTTTCTTAACTCTTCTAAAAGAATCCTCGATCTTGTTTTTGTCTCTGATCCCACTGTTAGTGCTGTATCACAAACACAGCCCCTAGTGAAGCCTGAAGATACTTATCACCCTACCATTGAAATTACTATTTCTTACAATTCCGTTAATAATTCATTCAATAACATCTCAAATTCTCGTCGCAGATGTTTTCGTAAAACAAATTTCAATCTTCTTAACAGCCTTATTTTCTCTTTTGATTGGTCATTTCTATTTGAGTGCTGTGATATAGATTGTGCAGTAAATTTTTTCTACTCTGCTCTTAATTCTCTAATTGATAAATGCGTTCCTTATGTGAATGTCTCTACCGTCTCCAGTGCGCCAGTCTGGTTCACACGTAGGCTCTCTAATCTCCGTAACATTAAATCGAGATATTTTAAAAGATTTAAAAAAACTGGTTCGCGACTTGACTATGCAAATTATTGTGTAGCCAAATCTTAATTTTGCCTTTTAAATACTCAATGCTACAATAATTATATCGTTCGCTGTAAGGTTGAATTTTATAAGAACCCCAAAAGATTTTATAACTTTGTTAATTCCAAAAGACGCTCTAATTTACTACCTTCCACCTTCAGACTTAATGACCAGACTGCTAATTGTGATTCAGATATTGCAGATCTGTTTGCTAAATTCTTTCAGTCGACTTATTCTTCTACTGCTTCGGATCCCACACCTTATCCCTTCACAATTCCACATTTAAATTGTATGTTTTTTCCTAATATTACTGAAGACTGTATTATCTCTAGCTTGTCATCTATGACGTCTTCCTTCGTACCCGGGCCTGATAATATACCTAGTTGCATCCTTAAAATGTGTTCGATTTCCCTATCTAAGCCTTTATCTCGGTTATTCTTTATATCGAGTGAGACTTGTCGCTTCCCTGATATTTGGAAGGAGTCTTTTATTATTCCGCTTTTTAAAAAGGGTAACAAATCGGATATTTCTAACTACCGTGGCATTGCCAAACTTTCGGCAATACCTAAGCTGTTTGAGAAAATTATTACGTCTTCCCTTCAACACCTATCCAGATCCGATATTTCTGCTTGTCAGCATGGCTTCATGAAAGGTCGTTCGTCGCTTACCAACCTTTTAGAATTGACTACCCTTGTACACCATGGCTTCCGTAAAAAGTGTCAAACTGATGTTATTTATACTGACTTTAGTAAGGCTTTCGATACGGTTGATCATTCCTTGCTTCTCATGAAACTTAACATCATGGGTTTTTCCCCGAAACTATTGGCTTGGTTAAAGTCGTATCTTATTGGCAGAACCCAAAAGGTGTCTTTTCGTTCCTCGATATCTAAAACTGTTCGAGTTACGTCAGGTGTCCCCCAAGGCAGTCATCTGGGCCCACTGTTATTTACCTTGTTTATAAACGATTTGCCTTTGGCATTGGCTCATTCACGCGTGCTCATGTTTGCGGATGACGTGAAGATTTGCTATTCATATAATGATCCTTCTTTCCAACAGTACTTGCAATCAGATCTCGATGCGTTCTGTGTTTGGTGTCACGTTAATAAATTACACCTTAATGCCTCTAAATGCTCTTTTATGACTTTCAGTCGTTTGTTCCTAGCTCAATACTCTATTAAGTCTGTTCTGTTAGATTGTGTACCATCATTTAAAGACTTAGGCGTTATGTTTGACCCAAAAAATTCATATATCTTCAATTGTTAATAGAGCATGCAGTCTTCTTGGCTTCATTAAACGTTGGGCCAAAGAATTTGATGATCCATATGTGACAAAGGTTTTATACACTTCGTTAGTTCGCCCTACTCTAGAATATTGCTCACCAGTGTGGAACCCTCAATATGATGTTCACCAGCGTAGTATTGAATCGGTACAGAAGCAATTCCTTAGGTTTGCGTTACGCGGTCTTAATTGGGACCCGAATCTTCGCCTACCTTCTTATTCTGACAGACTTCTTCTTATTAATCTTCCTTCACTTTACAACCGTAGGCTCGTATTTGGGATTCTCTTTCTACATAAACTAGTCAACGGCGAAGTCAGTTCTACCAATTTACTAGATACGCTATATTTTTGTGTTCCCTCACGTCGGACCAGAAACTTTTTTCCTCTTCACCTTAGTAGATGTTTGACTAACTACTCTCTTCACGAACCTCTTCGTGTTCTTTGCCAATCTTTTAACAACCTTTCTCACCTTATTTCTCCTCATCTATCTGTCACTTCTCTTCGCGCTATACTTTTTAATTATCTACAGCGTAACCACTGAAAGTATTCTGGACTGGATATTTGATTGGCTGCAACTCATCCCTGACCACATTGGCTGTGAATCGGGGTATAGCTGGCACCTTGTTGCAAATAAAACACCTCCATCAGGTCGGGGATGTTGTGCATATAGCTAAGCTACCTTAATGAATTAATTACTATTTGTATTTTAGCTTAAGCTTTTTCGTCGACTGCTGACTTAGTTGACGTAAATAAATAAATAAATAAATAAAATAATAAATAAATTTGTGAGCCCTTCAGTGGCGTGATCGATATTAATGCGGTTTGATTGTCCCGAATTTTAATGCTGAATTAGCGTTCTCACGCTTTTGATTTTAGGGGGACAATTATTATTGCAAGTGTTCAATTGTTGTTTACTTTTAAGTTTGATTTTAGAGGGCGAAAAGTTTATAAGGTTTTGCGTATTGAAGTTGGATATATGACTATATATACATTTAAATAATAAATACCAATATACTTATATACCCCAACATACCCTAACAAAGAGCACATGTCAAATATGTGCACTCAAAATTGCACAAACAACATAAGCACACTTGTAAAGCTTGCCGCGATCAAAGCAAGCTTCTGAAAAAAGTTCAATAAAGTTAAAAAGCTCAATTTAATTTCACAAAGCTTGCAAGCACACATAAAGCTTTCCGATCGCAGCAAGCTCCACAAGATCTAATTTGCCCAATAACGAAGTCTAAATACCCTATAAGAAAAATTACAAAAATTTTTTTTGGAAACAATTAAATATTAGAAAATAGAATCTTAGACAAATTGAAAAAAAAAACAAAGAAAAAAAAGAAGAATCAAAATTTTTTTATATATTACAATATAAAGAAGAGAAAAAAAAAAAAATTAAGATAAAACTAAAAGTAACAAAATTTCAATGGACCAGAACATAGAAATATTGAAAGAAAAATTTCAGAAAGCGTACAAGTGCATAAATAAGACAATTTATATACACCCTCAGACCATTAATAAGCACCTTGAAACTATCTTTGAGAGTTACAATAAAATAAAGAATAGCAATACAGACATATGCAATGAATCAAGTAGTAAAATCTTCACTGAGCTAATATACAGTTTAAGTAAACAACTAGTAAGTATAGCAACAAAACATAATATAAAATTCACGATACCAGTAGATTCGAATCTAGAAGCAACTTTTGAACCTCTAGTAGCAAAAGACACAGAAGAGCAAGATGTAGAAGATAACCCAGAAGACATTCTAGACATTAATACAAATCCGAAGATGGTGCAAACAAAGATTGAATTTCTTAATACAGCTTCTAAGCTGATTCAAGAGTATGAAGGTGTATATCACGGATTCAGCCGGATCGGACCGCTTTGTTATTTTTCGAGCAATTGTCGTGAAATTGGTGAGTTTATTACACCTATAAACGACTGTGCCAAATTTGATCAAGAACGGGTGCCTATATCATATAGCTCCCATAGGAACGATCGGTCGAAAACCTTGAATTTTATTACTTTTAACGCGATTGCTTTCATAATAAGCATTTGTTAGTTTAATATATCTGTTAATGACTGTGCCGAATTTGATAAAGATTGAGTGACTATATCATATAGCTCCTATAGTAGGTCGATAGGTCGAAAACAGTGACTTTGATCAATAACTTCGTTTTTTCATATGTTAAGATTGTGGGCCGTTCTTTCGCAAACATAACTCTTTTTAGTTGTATGATTTGCCGGCTCGAGTTCGAATTGTTGGGTGAATAAAAACAAAATAAAAAACAGTTTATTCTTATATTCTTCTCCGATATATTTCGACCACTCCGGTGGTCGTCTTCAGGGCAACTATAAAAACGTTTAATTGTGATTAACTTTAACATTAATTTAACAACAAGAAACACCTACCTATATATACTTTATCACAGTTTTCTTCATTGGTCCCGTTGCACGGTATTTTATATACTACGTTGCTCTTGTCCATTGTATCAATCTTTTTGTCCTGTTGAAAATACTCCGTAACGTGTTGTTGGGCTTATGTGCTATCTGTATTTGTTCTGGGTCATAGCAATCTGAGTTTGCTATTCTTTCCGACAGTTGTGGGACATATGTGACGGACATAAAGCGTTTTGTTGGAACCTTTTTATTGGGTTTCTTATTGCGATATTTTAGTAAAGTCTTTATGGTGTGGTTTGGAAAGTCATTATCCCTTAAAATTCGTGGTATTTCTTCCTTCATTTCTTCATGAAAAATTGGGTCCGATATATTGAGCATCCGTTGTATACAACCTCTTGCTGTATTCATTATCATCGATTTCGGATGTTTGGAATTGAAGTTAATGATTCGTCCTGATGCTGTTGGTTTTTTGTACCATTTTAATCTTAGCTCGTTTCCTCGTCTGTGTGTTGATGCGTCTAGATATGTTAATTTTTATGTCATTTTCTAATTCTATTGTAAACTTTATGTTTCTGTCAAATGAATTTAGCTTGTCAAGTGTGTTTTGGATCTCGTCTTCTTTAATTATGGCAAAAAGGTCGTCTACATATTTCGTCATAAATCTAGGTGGTCGCTGTAGTGTTTTCATCGTTTTGTCCAAGAGTTCTTCCATAATTATGGCGGCTATTATTGGTGACGCTGGTGAGCCCATAGGCATTCCTTTTAGTTGTGTCTTGAATTCATGTGTTTGTTATAAGTTTATTTCGTTCGGTCCGTGAAATAAGTTCATGCTTGTATAATTTTTGCATTGTTTTTGGTCTGTAGTCCAGTTATTAGTTATTGCTGATAAATTTCGGGACTAATTTTGATTTCCTACATTTTAATAGAAATTGTATGCTAGACTTAAGTTTTAATGATTTTTTTATTGTTGATTGATTTTTGTTAATATATTAGTTACAGTTGGACTTAATTTCTGCATAAGTCATGGTGTTGGAATATGCCTTCGGCTTGCCTTCCGTTCAAGTTAATTGTTAATTTTTGCGACCTTTTGATTGTTAGTTGTATGTTTTGCCGGCTCGAGGTCAATATATCGGAATATATATAGGAGAAGAATATAAGAACAAAATGTTTTTATACCATACACCCATAGGGTGAAATGGTATATTAAAGTCGCCAAAATTTATGTAACAGACAGTAGGAAGCTTTTCCGACCCCATAAAGTATATATATTCTTGATCAGTATCAACAGCCGAGCCGAGTTTTGCCACGCCCCTTTCTGCCCCCGAAATTTGAAAAACTCGATTATCTCCCGTAATTTTAAACCTTGTGGAATAAAATTTGGCACACTTAAATTTGATACTAATACCCAGCAAGATACCAAATTTGATCAAAATCGGACAAAAAATATCCAAGTTATGCGTATAAACGTTTTTCCATAAGGCCGGAGTTGGCTGTTGGCGGGTGGGGGCGCTAGGGTGCTCATATGCATGAGTGAGCGAGATACTAAGATATGCTTGTAAAAAGCGTGTGAACAGAACTTTTTTAAAATAGGCAAATGCATTTGTTGTTACAAATTTGAAATATTTGTTTTGCTGGTGTATGATATACCTAAGTCGGCGAGACGACTTACTTACTTCATTATTTTATTTTGTTTTTATTCACCCAACAATTTATGCGCAAGGTCAGTACTTTCCGTACTTCTTCATTTGTAATGACGTCATGTAAGTTGGGCTTAGATACATTTTTATGACTTTGCCTTGACAAAAGTTCATTATAATTCATTGTTATTATTATTCAACTGTACAGCTTTTTTCTTGTCTACTTTGTCGCCTGGTACTCACGACTTTATTTTGGATGTCTTGTAAGTCGGATATTATAATAAACAGGGCATATGCCACGACATTGTCTTTTCCTTTAGGGTACTCTTCTGTGGAACTATATTCTTTGAGTTCTGGTTAATTTAGAACTTGGGTTTGTCATTAAAAATAGGTAAGTTAATGGTGTATGGTCTGTTTTTAGTAGAGTGTCCTTGGCTTCAATTAGTTCTATTATTATTTCGGTAACCGATATTTTGGTTATTACCTTTTCCACGGTAATTACATCGGTTACCTCGACTATATCCATTTTGTCGCTGTTGGAAGTACAGTACAGTATTTGACTGTCCCATTGTTTTGGAACAGGGGTTTACATATTGGGAAATGGCGTCATTCATATTATTGAATGTGCTTGCCTGCATGATAAGTTCTACCTTATCAATGGAGCAGTTTCGAGCATTGTTTCGTTTTGTTGTTGTCGGTTAATTTGTTGTTAGTGTTCCAAAAAAAAAAAAAAATATCGAATTGACTGTTTGGTACCCGGTTTACAACGGTTACCCATTTCGAGACTATTTTTATACTAGAAAATTTTCTTGTTTTTTGAGTTTTTTCTTTGCATATTTCTTTCTTTTTCTTGTCAGCCGAATTATAACGTTTGGTTGACAACAGACGAGGAGAGCCATAATTGTTTTTGTTGTATCTTGGTTTTAATTTGATTTTTTTAGATTTGATTTAGATTTTGTGTTTTTGTTGTTTTTTTTTTTATTGTATATAGGTACTACATATATTGCGCAGAGGCCCCATGTAAGCCAATACTTAAGTTGCTTACACTGTCCGTCACATTTTCCGCCTTCCCGCCTATCTGGAAGGAATCATATATTATTCTTCTTCATAAAAAGGGGAAGAAGTCCGAAGCTTCCAATTGTAGGGGTATTTCTAAATTGTCTTCCATACCTAAAGCAATTGAGAAAATAATAACATCTCAATTGCAGCATTTTTGTAGCTCAATCATTTCGTCATCCCAACATGGGTTTAAAATACGTAGATCGACAACTACTATCCTATTAGAATTTACATCTCAGTCAATCAAAGGGTTCAAGAATGCCGTGCAAACTGACGTCATTTATACTGACTTCAGCAAGGCCTTTGACTATGTACTCTTTGACTAAGGTACTCTTTAAGTCGTAATTTTCTAAGACCATCCAAGTGACCTCTGGAGTACCTCAGGGTAGTCATTTGGGTCTATTGCTACTCACTCTTTTTATAAATGATCTTCCATTGGTAGTGTCACATTCTCGGGTGCTTATGTACGCTGATGTTGTCAAGCTTTATCTCAGTTTTAAAGATATATCGTCTTCTTGCCTACTTCAATCGAATCTTAATGATCTTCAGAGTTGGTGTGAAACCAACCTACTAAACCTCAACGGCCCTAAATGTAAATTTATGTCTTTTTATAGTTGCACTCCATACTTAGCAACTTATTATCTTAACGACACTGCCTTAGAGCGGTTAGATATAATTAATGACTTAGGTGTTCTTATCGACCATAAATTAACTTTTAAACCTCATATTTCTGACACAGTTAGTAAAGCTATGAATGTTCTTGGGTTTGTGAAACGATGGTCAAAAGAGTTTGACGATCCGTACACAACCAAACTTCTGTATACTTTATTAATCCGTCCTATCTAGCCAAAAGAATTGGCTTTTCAAGGGCTTGTTGTCTACCTACTTGCAAGCATTCTGATCGTTTTGACGATCAGTATTGAGCAATATCTTGTTGGCTCTGCGATAATCTTATTCACTTAAAATGTGCTGGCCTCAACGGCCACGACTACGACAAATTTTCTGGTTTGTCTGTGTCGAAGCCTGAGCTTGGCTTAATGCGCTGGACTTGCCCATCTTGTGCCAGCCAGCAGCTTGATTGTAGCCGAATGTACAGGGATCTTCGTTTAAAGTTTCTTTCTTTAAATAAAATGGCCAAACAGCTGTCTAACGAGTGTGACTCTAGCATACATTTATTGTCACAATTCAAGTTTGTTCCACCTTCTAAGAAGTTGCCCAAGAAATGTACTCTTGGGTTGCCTCATAAGCAGTCGCCAGCAATCTCTATTACATCTTCTTCCATTTTATTTTCACTTACACCATCGTCTTATCCCTCTTTATGCTGTTCTTTTCAGATTGAAGTACCCATTACAAGCCCTGGTGTACCTCAATCTATCCCTCACGGGAAGTCTGATCAATTACAGGATCATGTTGGCTCTCAATCACTTGCGGATCCCAATGCTCCTCCGCCTCCACTAACTGTAGTGCCTCATCGCAAACTAATATTTATCTCTAGGCTTGCTTCAGACACTTCCGAGTCGTCTGTGGCAGCTTACATTGGTAATATATGCCCTGCTAAAGTTTTAATTCAAAAGTTTAAGTTTTCTAGGCTTCGCAAACTCTCCTCTTTTTAAATTACAGTGAGTATTTCTCAGCTATGGTTGACTCTAATTTTTGGCCAGAGGGCCAAGTTGCCCTCGAGTTTGCGGCCAATAAGCGCTCCCGTCCGATGCCTGTCCACCTTCCTAATGTATCTTCTACTCAAAAAACTAATAACGTCTAGTCTTTGCATTCATTATCAAAATGTAAGAGGACTTCTTACCAAGCTTTCGAAACTATTCTGTGATAGCCAAACCTTTTCGGCTGACATATTAGCTTTCTCTGAAACTTGGCTCAACTCCTCTGTTTTGGATAATGAAATTCTTGCTAATAACTTTATTTCTTATAGGCTTGATCGTGTTGGTCGTCGTGGCGGCGGAGTACTCATTGCAGTCAACTCGAATCTGTGTTCAAGTGTTGTGCCGATTGATCTCCCCTTAGGTGTTGATTTTATTTACGTTACAAATTCCAACTTTAGCTTATTTCTTTCTTGTTTATATTCCTCCAGCTTCTGATATCATGATCTACATGCACCATGCTGATGCTTTGCGAACTATTTTTAGTTGTCTTAAAGATCGTGAGTTCCTTATAGTTTTAGGTGATTTTAACTTGCCAAATATTTCTTGGTTGATTGATGATAATCTGTCTTTCTTAATTCCTTCATGCCAAAATGATATCTTGATAGCCTACTTGATTGTCGACTATATCAGTTGAATTCTTTACTTAAATCATCTAAAAGAATCGTCGATCTCGTTTTTGTCTCGGATCCCACTGTTAGTGCTGTATCACAAACACAGCCCCTAGTGAATCCTGAAGATCCTTATCACCCCACCATTGAAGTTACTATTTCTTACAATTCCGTTAATAATTCATTTAATAACATCTCAAATTCTCTTCGTAGATGTTTTCGTAAAACAAATTTCAATCTTCTTAACAGCCTTATTTTCTCTTTTGATTGGTCATTTCTATTTGAGTGCTGTGATATAGATTGTGCAGTGAATTTTTTCTACTCTGCTCTTAATTCTCTAATTGATAAATGCGTTCCTTATGTGAATGTCTCTTCCGTCTCAAATGCGCCAGTCTGGTTTACACGTAGGCTCTCTAATCTCCGTAACATTAAATCGAGATATTTTAAAAGATTTAAAAAAACTGGTTCGCGTCTTGACTATGCAAATTATTGTGTAGCCTTATCTCAATTTTGTCTTTTAAATACTCAATGCTACAATATTTATATCGTTCGCTGTAAGGTTGAATTTTATAAGAACCCCAAAAGATTTTACAACTTTGTTAATTCCAAAAGACGCTCTAATTTACTACCTTCCACCTTCAGACTTAATGACCAGACTGCTAATAATGATTCAGATATTGCAGATCTGTTTGCTAAATTCTTTCAGTCGACTTATTCTACTACTGCTTCGGATCCCACACCTTATCCCTTCTCAATTCCACATTTAAATTGCATGTTTTTTTCTAGTATTACTGAAGACTGTATTATCTCTAGCTTGTCATCTATGACGTCTTCACTCGTACCCGGGCCTGATGAAATAGCTAGTTGCATCCATAAAATGTGTTCGATTTCCCTATCTAAGCCTTTATCTCGGTTATTCTTTATATCGAGTGAGACTTGTAGCTTTCCTGATATTTGGGAGGAGTCTTTTATTATTCCGCTTTTTAAAAAGGGTAGCAAATCGGATATTTCTAACTACCGTGGCATTGCCAAACTTTCGGCAATACCTAAGCTGTTTGAGAAAATTATTACGTCTTCCCTTCAACACCTATCCAGATGGACTATTTCTCCTTGTCAGCATGGCTTCATGAAAGGTCGTTCGTCGCTTACCAATCTTTTAGAATTGACTACCCTTGTACCCCATGGCTTCCGTAAAAAGTGTCAAACTGCTGTTATTTATACTGACTTTTGTAAGGCTTACGATACGGTTGATCATTCTATGCTTCTCATGAAACTTAACATCATGGGTTTTCCCCGAAACTATTGGCTTGGTTAAAGTCGTATCTTATTGGCAGAACCCAAAAGGTGTCTTTTCGTTCCTCGATATCTAAAACTGTTCGAGTTACGTCAGGTGTCCCCCAAGGCAGTCATCTGGGCCCACTGTTATTTACCTTGTTTATAAATGATTTGCCTTTGGCCTTGCTCATGTTTGCGGGTAACGGTAAGATTTGTTATTCATATAGTGATCCTTCTTTCCAACAGTACTTGCAATCAGATCTCGATGCGTTCTGTGATTGGTGCCACGCTAATAAATTACACCTTAATGCCTCTAAGTGCTCTTTTATGACTTTCAGTCGTTTGTCTCCGTTCCTAGCTCATTACTCTATTAAGTCTATTCTGTTAGATTGTGTACCATCATTCAAAGACCTCGGCGTTATGTTTGACCCAAAACTTTCTTTTAATGTTCATATATCTTCAATTGTCAATAGAGCACGCAGTCTTCTTGGCTTCATTAAACGTTGGGCCAAAGAATTTGATGATCCATATGTGACAAAGGTTTTATACACTTCGTTAGTTCGCCCTACTCTAGAATATTGCTCGCCTGTGTGGAACCCTCAATATGATGTTCACCAGCGTAGTATTGAATCGGTACAGAAGCAATTCCTTAAGTTCGCGTTACGCGGTCTTAGTTGGGACCCGAGTCTTCGCCTACCTTCTTATTTTGTCAGACTTCTTCTTATTAATCCTCCTTCACTTTATAACCATAGGCTCGTATTTGGCATTCTCTTTCTCCATAAACTAGTCAACGGCGAAGTCATTTCTACTAAATTACTAGATGCGCTATATATATATGTGTTCCCTCACGTCGGACCAGAAACTTTTTTCCTATTCACCTTAGTAGATGTCCGACTAACTATTCTCTTTACGAACCTTTTCGTGTTCTTTGCCAATCTTTTAACAACCTTTCTCCCCTTATTTTTCCTCATCTATCTGCCACTTCTCTTCGCGCTATACTTTTTAATTATCTACAGCGAAACCACTAAAAATATTCTGGACTTGCATTGGCTGCAACTCATCCCTAACCGCTGTGAATCGGGGAATAGCTGGCACCTTGTTGCAAATAAAACACCTCCACCAGGTCGGGGATATTCTTTTGCTTAGCCTATGTTTACATATATATTCTTATTCTGCGACTTATGCGACAGCTACACAAGAGAGAGAGAGTGTCAGTACATACATACATACTGTTGGAGCGCATGCATCAAAGTGCTTGGTCAGCGGTCACACGCTGGCCTGGCTCTAGCTCATGTTACGCTTGTGCATACAGTGCTTTTGTGAATATATGTATGTGCATATACAAATGTACATACATATATGTTCATGCTTAATTGTATATTTATTTGAATATGTTTATGTGCATACATCAATGTATACATATAAACATATTCAAGTGCACATTTATATTTTAATGCGTATGCGTTTATACTTGCAACAAAGTGTTACAAGTTGAGCTCTTTGTGCTGAATGATTTTTGGTATGAATAGAGTACACCTCCTCTTATTAGAATATAACGTAATTTTATGGAGTTATTGTAATGATTATTGATATAGAAAGGTAAAATAAAGGTGAAGTAAAGCTGTATCTTAGGAATTTTTTTTCTTTTGATTGTGTCTCTTCAGACAAATTTTCTTTCTCTTGTTTTTTTGAAATTGCATGAATTTGTTTTCAATTATAGGTGAATCCATAAAGATATTTTTTATACCCTTGCAGAGGGTATTATAAAATTGGTCAGATGTTTGTAACGCACAGAAGGAGACGTTTCCGACCCCATAAAGTATATATATTCTTGATCAGCGTGAGAAGCCGAGTCGATATAGCCATGTCCGTCTGTCCGTCTGTCCGACCGTCTGTGCGTACGCGTTTTACTTAGCCATCTTAAGAGATATCGGGTTGAAATTTTGGTATTGGAGTATCCCCATGAAATTTACCAATATAATAGAATTTGGTATAAAATCTCAGATCCCAAAATTTGAACCTGATCGGATAAATAGAACACAAGTTACAGTCAGTACAAATCGGTTCAAGCGCTGCCGGCAGCGCTGCTTGCTGCCTACTACGTCATCAGCAAATCAAACAGAGCACATGCATACACACACACAGACGCAAAGCTACAAGAACTGTATGTGTATGCGTGCGATGCTTTGGATGGTAGAAGATGAAAAATTGTAGTAAAAAGAGTAATAATTTGAATATTTTGTTTGTGTATTGATGAATTGAGTTGCAGGGAAAGAAATTTCAAAATGTAAAAATATTATTGCCAAGGACTGCAAGGGTATATGAACTTCGGTATTGCCGAAGTTAGCTTCTTTGATATTTTATTTTTATTTTTTTTTTTTTTTTTTTTTTTTTAAATTACTTAAGTATCACGAAAATTATAAAATGTATGTTATTATTTTTACGGTTGATCATTCCGAAAATGGTTTTAGTCTGTTTTTATGAACCTTCTGGTTTTTATTCTTATCATCTGCTATTAATATATTGTCATTTTCTTCTATACTCACTACCTTTTAAGGCCCTATATATTTAGCATCTAGTTTATGACCTATTTCTTTTTTTAATAAAACTTTATCTCCTATGTTTAAATCGAAATTGGAAATATTTTTGTCGTAATATTTCTTATTATTTAACTTATGGTTTTCTAACATTATCCTAGCTCTTATATAAATTTCTATTCTAAATTTTATTTCCTTAGAGAAGTCGTCTAAATTGTATATTGGATCTATTCTATCTATTTTGTTAAAATCTATGAACTGATTTGGTAGTCTCCCAAATACTAGTTCGTATGGACAATATTCATGCACTGCCGAGGGTGTTGTGTTGTAACAATAAGTGAAATATTGTATCCAAGCATCCCAATCGGACTTATCTGCTGATATGTATGAACGAATATATTCATTGAATGTTCTATGACTTCGTTCTATTGTCCCTAAAGTCTGGTGGTGTTATGCTGTAGATATCAGATTTTTAACTTTCATGTACTTGCATATATCTGTTATAATATGGTTTTTATACTCAGTTCCCATGTCCGTAATGAGTGTTTTCATTGGACCGTACTGTAGTATACAATTTTCGAATTTAGCTTTAGCTACATTACTTGCTCTCTTAGATGCAACTGGAATGGCTATTAGGTATTTTGTCAGATCGCATATCAATGTGACAATATACTCATTTTCATTATCTGATTTTGGTAGCGGACCTATTGTGTCCACTATAACCTTATCAAACCTTCGCTGGTGTTTCTGTTATTATCATGGGAGTCTTCGTATGTGTCGTCGTTTTTGACACCTGGCATTTATGACATCTCCTTATGTACTCTTTGATATGGCGTCCCATATTTTTCCAATAGTAGTGTCTTTTGATTTTTGCCAGCGTTCTGGTAATGCCAGTATGACCTCCCTGAATTGGATCATCATGATATGTAGACAGTATTGCTTCTTTTTCCTTTTCATTTTCTATTAGGGTCACCGGCTGGAGTAGCGCTACTCTTAATGTTTTCAATATAGTATTGCCCATATTTTTAAAAGAATATATTGAAATAATTTCAAAGATCTTTTCGCTCGGTGCCAATTTTAGTTGGCTGATTTCAAGTATACCGGCTTGCATTTCAAGCCTTTGGAAGAACTGACCTAAGTCGAGAATTCCATTGGTATACAAATCGCTAACTTCAATTCTTGCCATAACTTTCTTTCCATGTTTCAGTGAACATTTAGATTCTGTTATTCGCAGAGTCACTACTTTCCGTACATCGTCATTTTTGATAACTTAGTATACGTTGGGCCTAGAAGCATTTTGAAGTTTTTGCCTTGGCAAAAGTTCTTCTTTATTAACTGCGCAGTTTTTCTGTCTACTTTGTTGCCTGGTAGTGACTTTCAGGATCTTTTAATTCGGATATAGTTATCCGCGATAAGCCGTCTGCCACAAAATTATCTTTACCTCTAAAATACTCTACTGTAAAGTCGTACTCTTCCAATTCTAGCCGCATGCGTGTTAGTTTTGAACTCGGGTTGACCATGGAGAATAAATATGCTAATGTTCTATGGTCTGTTCGCACTGTGAAATGTTTTCCATATATATATGGTCGAAAATATGTTATTGCCCAATGTATTGCTGCTAGCTTTTGTTCTGTAGTACTCTTGTTGCTTTCACCTTTAGTGAATGCTCTTGATGCATATGAAACTGGAAGCTGGAGTCCATTATAGTTTTGTGTTAAAACTGCTCCACATTCTTGTTTGCTTGCATCTATGATTATGCAAAATTCTTTGTTAAAATCTGGGTACTGCAATAGATTAGGGTGAATGAGCTTGTACAGACGGACATGGCTAGATCGACTCGGCTGTTGATATTGATCAAGAATATATATACTTTATGGGGTCGGAAAAGCTTCCTTCTGTCTGTTACATACATTTTGGCGACTTTAATATACCATTTCACCCTATGGTGTATGGTATAAAAAACTGGCGATTAGTAATTGACTATCGTCAAATAAACAAAAATTTGCTGTCAGATAAGTTTCCGCTCCAGAGAATTGATGATATTCTTGATCAATTGGGAAGACCAAAATATTTTTCTTGCCTTGACTTAATGTCAGGTTTTCATCAAATTGAACTAGGAGAAAAATCAAGAAATATTACGTCTTTTTCAACGAGCAATGGCTCATATCGTTTCACACGTTTACCCTTCGGTCTAAAAATAGCACCTAATTTATTTCAGAGAATGATGACAATAGCATTCTCAATAGCATAAAACTGCATCCAGAAAAATGCTAATTTCTTATGCATGAGGTGACATTCCTAGGTCACAAATGCACAGACAAAGGAATCTTGCCAGACGCTACAAAATTTGACGTCATCAAGAATTATTTAGTCCCACATGAAAAACTATTGCAGCTAGAGACACCATATTTGGTATGTATATTTGCTTAGTAAATGCGCACATAACAAATTTTATCAAAATCGCACTAAAAATAGCTAAGTTATAAACGTTTTTCCATAAGGCCGGAGTTGCCCGTTGGCAGGTGAGGGCGCGGGCAAGGGGTTCTCATATGCATGAGTGAGCGAGATACTAAGAGATGTAAAAAGCATGTGAACAGAATTTTTTTAAAATAGTCAAATGCATTTGTTATTACAACTTGTCGCTGGATCTCGTCTATTTGGCTATGCAGACTCCGGTAATTTTTCACATATACCGGTTCATCATTCTTAAGTCTTAATTTTTGTTTATAAAAATTATTTGTTGTGATTGGTTCGGTGTCAAGTCCGAACACATCACTATACTCAGTGCATAACTTTTCGAGTTTGTCTTTAAATAGTATTGGAAATTTTTCTTCAATTTATGAATTACAGATTCTTTTCTTATATCTTTGGTATTATGAACTATATCGTAGTTCGAAAGTGATTCAAATTTTATATTGTTAAAGCCTACTATTTGGCATTTGTCTGTGGTTTTTAATTTAATCGGACAAAAGTACTTTGGGCTGTTCCAATAGTGTTTGCAACATAAACGCCCGGTTTAATTTCCTGATTCGGAATTAAAATGTTATCTTCTGCTGAAGATAGTTCTATTTTGCGTACCACTTGGGATCTTGCTGGTAGAAGTGTTGAGTTATTACAAGAATTGAATGTTATTGGAACATAAATTGGGTACGTTAATTTTCATGGTCTAAGTATAAACCAATCTTCTAATTCAGAAGAAGATGTCCTAATTTGCAATTAAAAGTTTTTATGAAATCTAATCCTATTATTCCATCGCATGGGATTGCGAAATCTGAATGAAGCAGATGAAATTCGTATGGAATAATATATTTATCTGTCTTCAATTCTATTGAGACTAGGCTTTTGGAGTTTATTACACCTTTTCCTATACCTCGAATGTCTACAGTTTTGTTTACTTGGTGTCGTGAAATACATCAGAATTTTCTTTTATTATTGGAATGTCTGCACCGGTATCAATTAAGAATGTTATTTTTTTATTTGTTTTAACATTCTTAAATGATATGAAATTATTAAGACTTAGGTTAATAGAATAGACTTTATTTTTTAATTTTGAGCATTTGGAGGAGCTTGTCCGTTTCCCTGGTCGCTTTGGGTAATTCGGACATTTGTGTTGTTGTAACCATTCTTTGTGTTTTGTCTATTATTATTGTGTCCATCTCCACGGCCGCCTCTTCGGTAGCGTGAATAATTTCGGCCTCGTTGGGCTCTGTGGGCATCGTTATTGCTCCAATTCGAGTTGTTATTGTTCCAATTCGAGTTGTTTCTCCAGTTACCATTATTGTTATAGCGGCGTCTACCGCGGTCATTATGCTGGTAATTATTTTGGAAACTTTCTGTGGAGCCCGACTCTACTGATAGAGTGGTAAATCTAGTAATGGCTTCTTTAGCGGAATGACTTACCATGGTATGACTTACCATAGCATTTACTGTCACTTTGGTAGTGTATTTTATTGTTGTTCAGTTGGAAGACCGTCCGAAATATATGCGCCTTTAAGGGCGTCGGTCAACTTAGTAATCTCCTTTGTGTATGAAACACAGTTATTGGGGTTTCTCTGCAGATTTTTAATTTTTGCTGTTAAAAGATCAACTGATTCACCCTTGAAGATAGTTGATAGTTTTCGTATTACTTCATCAATCGTTGTTTCAGAGCTTAGGGTAATACCCGCTTGATCTTTTAATTTTGATATTATGATTTTGATGGCTACTGCTTCGTGCGTTTCTTTTATGGTCTCAAGTACGCGAAGCGCTCCAAGGAAACCCGGTAGATTTTTAATATCGCCATCGAAGTAAGGAAGCCTGGTGGCTGTGTTTATGAATTCTACCACTGCTTGTGTTATTTTGTTGTTTTCTTTTGGAATTGCTGGTTTATTATGACTTATTGATTGATCAGAGCTCACTGATGGTTTTTCTTGACCTATTTCTTCATCAGCCATTAGTTGCGCTTTTTCTTCCAGTACTATTGAAGTTTCCAAATCAGGTGTTTGTTTAAATTCAATATTGTGTCTGTTTAGCACAGTTATTGCTTTTTGTTTGCAATCACTGTAGAATGCATTTGCGGCTGTTTTTTGCCATGCCTTTAGTTTGCTATAGTGCTCGGTTAATACTGCCATAATAGCTTGGAGATTCTCAGTTATTATTTTCGTGTGTTTGGTTAATGTGTCTTGGGATGTTTCTCTATTCTGCGAGAGGCACTTACAAGATTTAGTTAATTCTTGTGCGTGTATTTTTCTATTATATCATCCCAAGTAACCATAGTTTGTTAAAAAAATCCACTTTTTGTTTTAATTCCCAGAGAAGTTGTCTCTATGGGTTGGCCGAATAGTTCGTGTACCCAGGCGGGTAGAATTATATTTTTCAAATCTATTATTTCTACATCTGAGTTTGTTAAATCTATTGGTTCTGTACTCGATTCTGATATGTTTATCAGCGCGATTGAGTCGTTGAAAAGTTCGTGGACCCATCCGGGCACGTGTTTTCTTAAAAAAGTCTTATCTAACAATCTACTATAAGCTACTTTTATGGATTTTTCCATAAGATCTAAAATATTTTTTTTTAAATTTGTAGTTGTGTGCTATCCAATACTTTATTTCCTTGTATTTGTGATTTGTTTCACCTGATTGTATCGTGAAATCAAGGAAAGGTAAATATTTTTGTGGCTTTTTTGTTTCTATTTTATCCATATTCTACACTAACTTGTTAGGCCTTTTTTTTTAATCTTTAATCGCGTGTGTGCATATGTATTTTTAGACCTTATCTAGGTCATTAGCTTGGCTTGTGGCCCTTTTAATTAACATATGCGCACATTATTAGGACAATTATTAGCAATATGTTCGTTAATCTCATGTCAGTATTTGATGATTCGATTTTATTTATACCATTCGCAGTGGAGTCCACTAATTTTGTTTCTATTAACCCCATTGTGGGTATATGAGATATATCATCAAATTTACTTATGGTATTATCGAACATATGGAGTTTATTTTTAAATAATATAAATTTTTTTTTTTTTTATAATTCTAATAATGACCTCACTGACTAATCGTCCTATATAAGACGATTTTCATTTAATAATATGAATATAACAAATACGGAAAAAAATAGGGAACAAAAGCCCATAAAGACAGCTGAAAACCTTTTGTGTATAAATTACTTTAAAAAAAATTTTTCCTCTTTATAAGTAGTTCAAGTTTTGGTCTTATTTGCTTGAATACGAATATTATTTGAAATATAAAAAAAAAAATTGTTATGGATTCATGCATATTTAAGGATTTTTTTACATATGTTCCTGCCTATTTTTGAGTATGGTTTTCAGGCCACACTCTAATTGGACAGCTTTTAATGCCGCACAATTGTACATAGTTTGTTATAATTATAAAAAAAAAATATGCATCGCAGTGCATTAAACAAAAATGTGCGACGCAGCGCATAGTTTTTAAATAATTATTTTGGTGGGCGCTCTTTGTAGCGCTATCGGTCCAGATGTTGAGACGCTTTCGAGTTGCCGGTGCTGGTCCTCGCACAGGCCGGGAAGATCGTATGTTGTCCTCTGTATTTTGCGCTCCTTGTAGCGCTGCCGGTCCACTGTTGAGACGCGTTCAGGTTGCCGGTGCTGGCTGCACAGGCTTCTACTTTGGGGTTCCGTACCAATGGCTACAGGTATACTCGCAGTACGGCGAGTATAGTGGTCCCTCGCAGTCGTTTGGGCAGACTATTTTCATTTTCGGTACTTCCTTTTCAGGTTGTGGCGTTGTTTTTAACTTTGCCTTTGCTATGTTGTGTATTGTAGAGTATGTTGATGAGATGTTGGTTTTGGCTTTATTTTTTCTTTCGCTCAATTGGCTTTTTATGAATTCTACCTCGGCGTGTAATTTAACCGAGGTATTCCAATTAATTGTATTTGGGCTGTTTAGTAGCCTCAAAATTTCAGCCTTTCTGGCTTTTAGTTTGTTCGCCACACAAAATATTACTGCACATATATATACGTGACACTTGTCACGGTCGCCATGTAAAGGCCGGGTTCGACTTGGATAATAAATTGTCATGTTACGCTTGTGCATACAGTGCTTTTGTGAATATATGTATGTGCATATACAAATGTACATACATATATGTTCATGCTTAATTGTATATTTATGTGAATATGTTTATGTGCATACATCAATGTATACATATAAACATATTCAAGTGCACAATTATATTTTAATGCGTATATGTTTAATTGTTTATACTTGCAACAAAGTGTTACAAGTTGAGCTCATTGTATTGAATGATTATTTGTATGAATATACTACACTAGATTTAAAAAAATCGAAGAATTTCAGTTGGTTTCTTAAAACGTCCATTTATGTAAGAATTTGGGTTAATTGCTGCATAAGAACAAAAAAGCATATAAAAGAAAGTCTTCTGGGTTTAATATTGACTTTCATCCTGTTTCAGGACCTTTTATATTGAAAAATATCAAAGAAGCCAAATTCAATTGTGCCCTTTCAGTCCATTTCTTGTTCTTCATTTGCTCTGATGATGCGGGCAATGCCGTAGTTGCGTGTAACTTGTGTTCTATTTATCCGCTCTGATTAATATTTCGGGATCTGATGTTTTCTATAACTAAAGTAAGTAAGTCATCTCGCCGACTTTGGAAAAAAAAATATCAAAGAAGCTAGCTTCGGCTATGCCAAAGTTTATATACCCTTGCAGTCCTTGGCAATAACATTTTTACATTTTGAAATTTCGTTCCCTGCAACTCAATTCATCAATACACAAACAAAACATTCAAGTCTGAGATTTTATACCAAATTCTATTATATTGGTAATTTTCATGGGGATACTCCAATTTTTGCAAAAATTTTTGTTCCAGAGCTATATGATATAGTAGTCCGATCCCGATGATTTTCATACCTTATCTCACCTGGGTAAAAATAAGCCCCCAAAAAAATTTCATCCCGATAGCTCTTAAGATGGCTGAGTAAAACGCGTACGCACCGACGGACAGACGGTCAGACGGAAAGACGGACATGCTGATCAAGAATATATATACTTTATGGGGTCGGAAACGTCTCCTTCTGTGCCTTACAAACATCTGACCAATTTTATAATACCCTCTGCAAGGGTATAAAAATATTTGAAATTTCGAACAACAAATAGGTGTCTATTAAATTGACTCGGTTTTTGAATCTGATTTTTTTAGATTCTAGAGGCGAAATAAGGCGTGTCAAAAATGTTTAATATCAATAATCTGCATGCATATCAAACAAATCTGCATCGCAAATTTGGTGGTTCTAGCTTTGTTAGTTTTTGAGAAAGTCAATTTTATTTAATTTCACGAGGCGGAAGAGAGCGTGTCAAAATTTCGAAAAAAAAAACCCAAATCCGCGCGTGTACAAGCCAGTACACATTCCAAATTTAGCGTCTCTAGCTAGCACAGTATTTGAGAAAATTAGTTTTATATAATTTGCTGGGACGTAAAACGGCGTGGCAAAATTTTTGAAATAAACTTGAATACCGTAGGTATTACTGAAGTCTAATTACCAAATTTGGTGACTCTAGCTCTTATAGTCTCTGAGATCTACGTGTTCATAGGGACAGACGGACGGGCGGACGGACATGGCTATATCGACTTAGCTACTCATGATGACCAATATTAAATATATTTTATGGGGTCGGAAACGTCTGCTTCTGTGCCTTACAACCATCTGTCAAATTTTATAATACTCTTTGCAAGGGTATAAAAAAAAACTATTTAAAATGTATTCTTTAGACTGTATTTTGAACAAAATATCATTCACAAATGGATACTGCCCTATTAAGTTGTTTTGATATTGCTGGTCTGTTGGGGTGGGTTCTAATGAGCATGATTTCTCAATTATGTTAGCGAGCGTCTGCGGTTTATCACTCATATCACTTTACTTTCATTCAGTCTTATTGTAATTACATTTGCAGCTGCATTTGTTTGTAATTGGTATTGTGGGCGGTAGACAAATTAAACGACTCAATAAGAGCTTCAGGTTATTGTTTGTTTAGAGTTATAATAGTTTTTATTATATTTAACTCTCCTTATGGTTATTCTTAATGTGTTCACCGAGTAATTATTCTTCATTTTCTGTCTTGCTTCCATCAACTCTACACCCAGACTGCTCTTACGGCCGACCCGCCAAACTTACTTCTCTCTCAGAGAGTGCTTAAAAAACCAGAGCAAAGAGTAGCAAGAGAGCGAGTGTGACCGTCTTTCCTGCTCCAACTCGGCCGTCCTGACCGTAAGATCTCCTGATCCTTACATCATTAACGTTACAAATCTTATAACTACAAGTTAGTTAGGTACATTACACAAAAGTCTATTATAGTTATCATTATTTTCGTTTGCTTAAGAATAGTTTTTAGTCGCTTTTTCTTTTACCTATCCAATGCTTTATGTTATAGCTACTCCATACACCTTGATAAGGGTTACGACTAAGCTGAAAGCCTTCCACATCCTTAATTAGAAACCGGTCATTTTTGAGAACCTTGTCTATTACATAAGGCCCTTTGTGCTTTGGGATTAGCTTTTTTGACGCTCCTATTGTTGAATTAAAATTCTTCACCATAATATAATCTACTGCTTTATATACTGCGGAATTTACCCTACTGCTGCTCATTGTAATTCTGGATTTTCCTTTGATGTATTTCCCCATCCTTTCTAATTCTATCCAAATTTTGTTCATCATTCACTATTCCTAGCTGCTCTAGTCCTTCTCTTAACTCATCTCCGACTTTTCCTTTTTGCTCTACACCGAAGAGCATTTTGCTCGGTAACTGTTTAATGCTCCTATGAATTGTGTTATTTAAACAATGTTCAACATTCTCCACTACCAAATCCCAATATATACCATTCTCTGGCTCCGATAATTTAGCAAGCATAGGCCCCAAGGTACGATTCACCCTCTCAATTTGACCATTAGCTTGAGGGGACCCTGTGGCAATCTTAATGTGCTTAATATTATTCTGATTTACAAATGTCTCAAAATCTGATGATGTGAAACAGCTTTCTCTATCTGAAACTATGGAAAAGGGTCGACTTTACGCCCTGAAATAGTCTTTAAGAGCTAGAACCGCTTCTTTAGTATTCGTCGTCTTTGTTGGATACAGTCTGATGAATTTGGTAAAACCGTCAATAATAACAAACTAATGCTTCTTGCATCTGCCTGATGCTATAGGAGCACAATGATCAATGCGAATTAGTTCAAAGGGTCGATTCCCTTTAGGGATACTGTGCAACATTCCTTCCCCTTTTCCAGACTTTGGCGAATACGCAACACACTTTAAACAATTGCTAATGTGTTTCACAACTTTCTTCTTGATGTTAGGAAACCAATACGTTTTCGAGATGGCATCCATTACTTTATCTCTGCCAATATGACCTAGTTCGTTATGATATTTAAAGAGGATTGTCTCCTCCATTTCACTCGGTACACAAAACAACAACCTTCCATCATTGGTTTTCCTGTAAACTATTCCGTTTCTCATTTCAAATAACTTATCCTCAGCAGATTCTAACTTTCTTTTCACTTCCTGCAATTTTTCGTCCCTGTGCTGGCATATAATAAGATTGTCCTCAAAACTATATGTATCTACAACAAGTATGTTCGTACATCTACTAAGCGCATCTACATGTTGCATCTGCTTGCCTGCCCTGTGCACTACTTCATAATCATAATTCTGTAGCTCAAGAGCCCATCGCGCAATTTTCGGGCTTAATTCAATTCGATTGAGAGTCAGCGAATTACAATCTGTAAGTACCTTAAAATATCTTTCCTGTAAATACACTCTGAACCTGCGGACTGCATACGAACCTGAACCTGCGGACTAATTCGAAACTGTGGTACTTTGATTCTACGTCCGACGTCCGTTTTGAGAAATAAAAAACAGGGTGCAGCTTTTTGTCCTCTTTCCTTTGCATTAACATTGCCCCAAAGCCTAATGCGTTCGCATCACAATGCAGCTCTACTTCATCCTTGTGGTTATATATTGTCAACACCGGCGCTTCTACTAATTTATCTTTGAGCAACGAAAAACAATCCAGTTCTACCTTTCCAAATTTAAACACTCTATCTTTCTTCAATAGGTCATGGAGTGGTTTCGCAATTAACGAAAAGTTTTTAGTAAAACGACGAAAATAAGAAGCCAAGCCCAAGAAACTTCTTACTGTGTGAACGTTTGTTGGTATGGGAAAATTCTTAACCGCCTCTATGCCCTTATCATCGGCTCTAATGCCCTCTTGCGATATGAGAAATCCTAAGTATTTAATGCTTGACTGAAAGAACTCACACTTATCTATACGCAGTTCCAGCTTGTTTCTGATTATCCTTCTTAAAACTTCTTCCAGTGTATCCAGGTGCTCTTCTGCAGTTCTACTAGCTACCATGATATCGTCTTGATACACTATTACTTTACTATCTCTAATCATATCTGTAAAAATTTTGTTCACAAATCTTTGAAACACTGATGAGGAATTTTAGACCCATTGGCATCCTGAGGAACACAAACTGGCCTAACGGATTGACGAATGATGTACTTGATGTCTTCACTCGCGATCGCGGAAGTTATATCAACTGCACACACTTTTCACAGACACAAATAACTTTCAAAATTTAAAAGATTTCGTATTCTTATTTATGCACAATTGGAAAACGCGCGATTGTTGTGTTCTTGTTCGTTTTTTAATGTGACCAAGCCAAAAAAGTTTATACACTTGTTATACACTTGTCCAAAATACTGCAAAAATATTGGCAAATAAGACTTTACGTATTCATTAAACTTTAAATTTTAAAAAATTCATAAAAGAATTCATTCTTTATATCCGCTGATTTATATTATTATGTTAAAGAAACATATTTTATGTTCCTCTAACAAATATACTGAATATTTGCTAAAGGGGCTGATAGAGCGGGATAATATCGATATTTTTAGTGTTATCGATACAATCGATGGTTAAAACCATTTATTGAAAAATTTGTACTATTTAAGATATAATTTTTTGAAATTAAATAATTAGATTATTACAGGTTTACTTATTCCTAAAGAAGACTTTAAATGAAAACTGTGTGTATGTACATACATATGTAGATACATACATATGTATGTTTCGAAATGCAATATTTATGTACATACATACATACATCCACACATATGTATGTGCATATGTACATATACATATATATTCATTCATTACATTTATTAATTTAAATATAATAAAATATTATTTTGAATTGTTTCATCTTGTTATAGTATATTTAACTGAGTTTTCCTCCATGAACACGTGAAAATAACCATCTTTTCGATCCAATTTTGAAAAAAATCTTTTGTCTCCAAACCTGTCTAATAAATCGTCTATTAGAGGTATAGGGTAGTTATCTTTAACCAAAACTTTGTTCAATCTTCTAAAGTCAATGCACAACCTTAACTCGCCAGCTTTCTTAGGCACTAACACAATGGGTGATGCATACTCCGACTCACTAGGGCGAATGATCTTCTTCTCCAAGTATCCGTCTATCCGTCTAACATCTGCAATTTCCCTTTTTCAGAATATGACAATCTTCTAGCTGCACAACTAAATGCCTTCGGCCCCTCCAAGTTAAGCTTCATTTCTTATTTTACATCAGGCAATTCGGGCCTTTGTGCTGCCAAATATGCACTCTCGAACAATTGCTCAAACTTTTTCAAAACTAATGTTTCACCTATTTTGCAATCAACTCCCGTGTTGAAACACTCCATTTTTTTAGTAACTCAAATTCTACTTCGGTTAGAGATTGGACATCAGCAATTTCTTTTCTTTCTTCAAACTTCGTAGATCTAACTTTTTTATTAACTAACTCACTAACAGCTTCATTCTCACTTTTCATAACCATTTTGCTTTTACCTTAATTCTCTATTTCACTAACAATCTTACTATCACTTTCCTTCACCATTTCACTAACAATTTCGCTATCATTTTGCTTAACTATTTCGCTAATAATTTGCTTTTCCTCATCTTCAGAAGTACATTCTTTTGTGACTCTTCTATTCTCATAATTCTTTTCTTTAACTACTTCATCCACTGTTCTCTCAACATTTACATTACTAGCTATTTGCGAATCTGTACAGCATGACAAGGACTCAAACTTCGACCGCTCTCCGAGTTCATTTTCGGCTTCTTTCATTTTAAGTGTAACCATTCTCAAGGCGTCTAAGTCTAACTTAATATTACATGCCTTCATAAAATCTCTTCCCAAAATTACTTCATGGCTCATAGACTCGTTATCAACGACTATTAAATGAAAGAATATCTTTATTGAATTTTTGAAAACAAAACATTTGATTTTTCCATATGACAAAAGTGGACTCTTAATCCGTAATATTTATGATTACATGAATTTAACTGTATCTTTTCTGGTACACACGAGATTTTAATAAGTGAAACACACTGCCTGAGTCTATGAAGCATGCTGTAATTAAGTAAGCATTTGTTAGAGTTTCAAAATATATCTTGACATATCTTACGTCGTCGCGATTCTTAGCCAGCTTCTCTTTATTAAGTGGACACTTAGCCACCCAGTGATCCAAGGCACCGCATCCGAAGCAGAACCCTGGCACTCTGTCGGGTTTCTTGCAGTCCTTTCTCATGTGACCCTTTGAGTTGCATTTGTAGCAACGGAAATCTTCTTTGAAACGTCTGCCAGTAGAAGCCACCTGTGTAGCCTCTCTTGCTGCTTGCTGTACATGGCGTAATTCTGCAATGCCCTTGAACCTTGAATCTGCGCTTGCATGCGGAGTCCCTCCACAGGAATCCCTTCAATGGCTTTTTCTACTTGTTCCTCTTCACTGATGCAGATAGCGTCTGACAACCTGGCCTTCTCATCGATGTAGCTCACGAAATTCTCATTGGCGCTCCATATGCAAGACTCGAATAGGCGCCTGGCATCTGCTTGAAACATCGTTTTTCCGAACTCCTCGACAAGCTGCTCACAAATGTTGCCAACGGGTTCCCGAATGCGCGTACCATTGGCATGCAGCCATGTTCAGCCTGTCCTTTTAGCTTGGACTCTAAAAGCATATGCATTTGTACACCATTGACTCCGTATACACCGTTTATATTTCTCAGTTGCGTGACCCATTTTTTTCCACACGAGTTCCCATTAAATTCCGACAACGCTTCTTTTGCTAATTGGACTTTTGCAGCCGACGAAAAACCGCTTTCCAACACTTCTTCCGAGCGATGGTTTACCAGCCCTGGTTCACGACGCTGGTTTTGCGCGCCAATTATTTCTGCTGACGTCTCGATTTCGCTGCCTTCGTTTTCCTTGCCGCTGTCGTGCCCCGCGCAATTGTCGTTGCTTGTCGGCACGAAACTGTGCGCTTCGTTTTCTGTCTGGCGTTGAGGCGCCACTATGTCGAACAACTGCGGTCGCAGCAAATCGCACAATTTTTTCAGCAAGACATATGTGTTGTTGTCTCCCTCTTTCTCATTTGTGATCTCCGACACTCGACAGTTACTTTCGTCTTCTGTACTTTCCTCGACAGTCTCAGTTCCAATAGATATGGAACAAGCTCCTCGTCGATCTGCTGGAACATCGTTTAAGCGTGCCACAAGCTCGGCCTTTGACCCTGTAGTAGGCAAGTCCAACAGCTCCAGCCACTTCTTTAATGTTGGCAAGTTGTGGGCGTCAATGTTGATGTTCATTGCGTTAAGGTTCACCACTTCTGATATTGTGGGCGGTAGACAAATTAATCGACGCAATAAGAGCTTCAGGTTATTGTTTGTTTAGAGTTATAATAGTTTTTATTTTATTTGTTTAACTGTAGTTATGGTTATTCTTAATGTGTTCACCGAGTAATTATTCTTCATTTTCTGTCTTGCTTCCATCAACTCTACACCCAGACTGCAATTGTACACACAAGTAAATTTTGAGCAAATGCAAATGCTTTTAAACAAGTTTTGATGTATTTGGGTATTCTTCCCAAAATTTTAATGTTGTGACTTATTAGTTTTCCACACATTCAAATATATGTAAATGTATGTAAGTAATATAAATCTTTATTTATATTTTTTTTATATTGTTTATTGAGTAATAAATGTTAATTTATACTTGTTCAATACAAGCCACAGTTTTGTCTGCTTGGAGTCGGAATTATAACTAAACTAACATTATTAAATAAACTACCCAAGAACCATAACCGTTGGCCATCAGAATGCTGACACTACGCCTCGTGCCGCTAGCAGCGGTCAACGTCTTGCGGGCCGGCTCATATTACCCAGACCGTGGGATCGCTGACCCAGCAAACGTGCCACTGCCAAATGTAGTATTAACTATATTCTTTTGTCCATGTTAACTCCTCCCTCGCTTAAGTGGAGGCCGTCCCCGGACTTCTGTAGGTCAAGAGACTTTTGAAGAGTTGTCACTAACTTGCGTCTCTCTAGTCTGCGAATGGCCAGATAAATGGCGAACCAAATTGCGACTATCACAATAGTGACACTGCTGCTCAATACAGGGCCCGATATTAGTTTTGAATGTAGTCCGGTTATATGCCGGAGATTGTTTATGCTTAGTTCGTGGAGGAAAGGCAGGCTCAAGTGTTCCCGGTACCTCGTAATGTTGATTTGTGACTCGGCTGACAACATTGGTTTCTTTCTGAGCACATCATATTTGTTGACAAACGTTCTTTGGTTGATGGTTATCTTGTCACCAGGTAGGTGCCGTTCACCCTTTTTTCGTTGCCGACGACGTCTATGATGTCCATGGTGGCGTCGTTGATGATAACCATTCCCTCGTGCACAACTATTAACGGTTCCAAGTGACCTGGTAGGGAGCTACAATGGGCTTGAGTTCCGGCTACTAATTGTTGCGTGCAGCCATTCGTGGGCGATCTTTTGCAGAATGTTGTGGTTACCGCCAATTGGCATGTAGAAATTAGTTTGGTATCTTGTCTTTGCTGTTGACGGATTCAGAATGAATCGTCTCTCTTTATTTAATAATAGACTTAGCCTAAAGTACTTAATGAGGGGTGGAGTTCTGTCGCCCAGAGTAGCGGCAGCACGGGAGTATATAGCATGCCATATGTATTTGTATATATGTATATATATGTACGGATAGTACATACTCGAAAAGTGCTTACGGTAGCGTTCTCACGCTGCGGCCAGTCCGCATAAGTAGCGGATCCTATTACTGCACTTAAGTATATTTGTTATTGTATAAACATAGCAACAAAGAGTCGTTATGTTATGAGGTGTTACACTTACTTTATAGTTGGCCATATGACATACTACAGGCAACCCTCGACTGAGAATATTATATTAGATATTAATTTTATTATCTGGTTAGATTACGACATATTGAAATTTAAATCAAACCTTGCAGTTTAGCCGGCTCGAGGTCAATCTTCCAAAAGAAGATTATTTCAAAGGCCACACAAAAATGTGAGCAGGTTGTCTGTATAGCTATTTCAAGAACTACCAAGTTCTATCATCAGCAGACTTTGCTAAAGAACTCCGGAATTGCAATAGCCATACCATGTCTTCAACGCTAGAATTGGTTGGGAATTGTAACAACCAAATGAAGCGAAAAAAGTTGGTAAAGCCTACAAAACCGAATTTTTTTTGGAATTTTTATTCCAAAAAAAAACCCTTTTTCCATGTGGTACAATGTACCGTATATGAAATAACAGGTCGTGATATTAGTTTGGTAAGGCGAAGCTCTTACACTAATTTTTCATAGCGCCTAAGGGTATGCACAAAAAGGTGGTCTTCGGTTTTGTAGGCTTTACCAACTTTTTTCGCTTCATTTGGTTGTTACAATTCCCAACCAATTCTAGCGTTGAAGACATGGTATGGCTATTGCAATTCCGGAGTTCTTTAGCAAAGTCTGCTGATGATAGAACTTGGTATTTCTTGAAATAGCTATACAGACAACCTGCTCACCTTTTTGTGTTGCCTTTGAAATAATCTTCTTTTGGAAGATTGACCTCGAGCCGGCTAAACTGCAAGGTTTGATATTAATTTTATTAAAATCAAAAATTATGTTATCCTGTTCTACCGGGTAAAGGCTGATTTTTTACAGACAGATTCTGGGTGAGGATATTTGATTAAAAAGTACAAAATGTGTGTCCTCAGTGAAAAATATTAATACTACTTACATTTAATAAATTTGACACAGTAATATTTGTCAGATTTTTGTTGGGCATTTCGTTGACATCCAAGTCATCGATGATTATTGGGTTCACAAAATTCGCTTTTGCCAAAGTGGTTGTTAAAATTAAATTTTCAAGGTCTGAAATGCCCATTCTGTTTTTTGCTAGGATGGTTTCATAAAAGTGTTTGTGATTAACATTTTATGTTTTACTTATTTCGTTTATGGAGTTTGTTGTTTTTATGGAGTTGAATGTTTTTCTTGTAATTTGTTGTTGATCTTGACTTGCTTGTTTTCTGACTCCATTAATTGCTCATGTTTAAACTTGATCTGTTTCCAGTCGTACAAATCAGGTGTTCCAGCCACTACTTTCAAGGCAGTGCCTAAAATATTTAAGCTTCTAACGCCTCTATGATGAACCGTCATTGTTTCTATTAGCGTCTCGATTTTTGTGTTGTCCGTCAGTATCATCGTTTTAATATGGTCTTCTTTAAAGAATTCAAAAGTTTTTCTGGTCTCGTCGGCGTATGTCGTGTACGAGGTAATGTTCGTTGTAGATCCTGGGTAGCTGTACTCTTTCCAAACTGTAACGTCTCCGTCCAGTATCTGATTTCGTATAGTCCATAATTTTCATGGTCATTGTCGAGTGTGTCCTCAGTATTATTAGTATCAGTATAGAGTCCGTTCTGTAATTTTGGATATTATGAAATGTTCTTATTACTCAAATAGTTGTAAAAGTAAGCAAACTTAATTATAGAAAAACAATTTTCAAGAGTTATTTTAGGTTGTCCTTGTGGACCTCACTGCCCTCCTCTTTATGAGAAGTTTAGTTCCAAGGTCTGCATCTACTATTCCTTCTTTGTACAAAGGAGTCAGTTTGTTACCAAGGCATTTGTTTGACTTTACCAAAACTTTGTCATCGCGCTGGTATTTTTTGTCTATTCGTGTTCTATTTTCCTCCCCCATTTGTTTGCTTTGAGCGTCTTTTATTCTTTTGACTATTTGCAATCCCTCTTCTACCGTAGATTCGTAAACTGCTTCGATTGGTTTTTTGTTCAAGATTGAATGGATTGACCTGTTGTACTTTATTGTTGCTAGGAGTATAACATCGACAGTGTCGCTAGCTTGGGTTGTGTTTTTTTTGCAACGTGCGATCTCTAGTAACATGCTGTGGAATCTTTCCACTTGACCATTAGATGTACTGTGAAGGGGTGGCGCGTTGACAATTTGTATTTCAAACTCATTAAATAGGAGGGACCTTATTGTTTCAGAGTTTATCGATCTTTCATTATCGCAATATATTGTCTTAAGATTAGCAAAGTAATTGACTAACTGTAGAATGGCCGGCTTTACGTCAACTAGGGCTCTTGATGGTATAGGTTGGGCTATCACAAATTTGGAAAATTTATCTATGCAAGTCAAAAAGAATCTTTTATCTGTGGGGAAAACATCGATGTTTAAAATTTCTCCTGCATAAGCCGGTATTGGTGTGGTACCCAGCTTATGTTTGTTTTTTAAAAGCCTGTCATTTTTTACCACAGATCAGACCTTGCAGTTAGCTGCAATTCCTGTTGTCAATTTTCCCATGCTTGGGAAAAAGTAGTCTTGCAAAATTTGTTTCATGTATTCCTGGGCTGCACGGTGCGCCCTGTTGTTCGGTCACTACAATTTCTTTTTCTTCCGCTTTGTCTGGTACATCTGTCACGATGTGATTGCAATACCAGAATTTTGTTGCCGGATATAGTTCAACCTATTTGTGCTGAATAAGAGCAAGAGTTGGCAGTTCGCAGTGTATTGCGCTTACCACTTTAGCATTTATTTCCCAATGTAGCGTCTGTAAAAGAGAATCAGGGTTTGATGTCCGTTTTATATGGCTGGACATAATGTGGAAGAGAACGAATGTAGTTACCGATGGGAACTCTGCTTCTTCAATCACGATTTGATTTCCAAAACAATTTAAGGGCTTATCGGATACATCGATACTGTAGGTCACAGATTCTTTGCTATGGCAGGTTGCCCTATCGGACAATATCGGAAAAATGTTTAAGTCTCTTACCCCATAAAGGTTGTCGATAATCTGGGTAAGCTAAAAAAACTTGCTCCTATGCTAAAATATCTTTTAGTTTGGTGAATGTCCGGAATTGTTCTGAAGTAAAATCGATTTTTATTTTCCGAGACATGTTTTCGCTCGTAATTCAACCGCCGCCGCGTGCAGAGCGTCGACTCTATGTCCAACGCAACAACGCGTACTTTTCGGTGGTGTCGTCGACCCCACTGAATGCTACCGTAAGCAATAACACCGAAAGTGCAAATAACTCAGCAATCAACAGCAATTTACCGTAGAGAGAGCAGTGTTCTTCTCCATCAATATCGATAACTGGGTCACCGATTGCACCGACCAGCACCGTCAGCTCGTTGACAGCAACTACTGCAACGTCTGCCGAAGTATTGACCTGCCTCAAGCCGTCATCGACAAGTCGCCCAGAGTCAGCCACGACAAGAAACCCAACGCCTTCTGTCCAAACTGGAATGGATAGATATATTAAAATAACTAAGCGGAAGCTAAGCCCGCAAAAGCAAAAAAGTGGCAATACGCCGAAAATAAGCAAACCAAATGAACGAGTAGCACTTCTAAGCGGAAATCGTTTTAAAATTCTTGCCGATCAGCAAGACGATCAAGCCGGCGCTGTAGATAAAGTTAAATCGGCTAGACCACCCCCTCTATACATCCGTGGAGCCAACTGCAGCGCCCTGATTTCGAAGCTAGTAGAAACAGTAGGGGCAAATAACTTTGTTGTAACCCCCCCTCTCAACAAGGGTAATATAAAAGAAATTAAATGTCAAACCCAAACTGAGGACAATTTCCGCATCATCGAAAAGTACCTCCGTAATGCTAACATAAACTTCTATACCTACCAACTAAAAAACAGTAAAGGGCTCCAGGTTATGTTAAAGGGGATCGAGCCATCGGTCCCACCTCAAGAAATAGCAGACGCATTGGTCGAAAAAGGGTTTGCGGTTAAGTCCGTTGTCAACATCATCAACAGGAATAAAGTCGCACAGCCGCTCTTTAAAATCGAGCTCCAACCAGATGCAAAGCGGTCGAAGCCAAATGAAGTGCACCGTAAAGGAGCCCCATAAGAGATACCAACCACCTCAGTGTAAAAACTGCCAGGAATACAACCACACTTCTAACAATTTCAATCTTAGGTCAGTGTGTGTTGGCTGCGGCGAACATCATAAAGATGGCATTTGCACCAAGGACAGAAACAACGTCGCACTAAGACTATGCAGTATGTGGAGGGAACCACACAGCCAACTACAGGCGGTGTCCTGTCTTCAAGGATCTTAAATCGCACCTAAACGGGCGCAAACCCCCAGCTGGACCAAAAATCACCTTCAACGCTTCCAAAACTACACCGGAGGTATTCTTCGCCAAGGCTGTTAGATCATCTAACATGCCTGCTACAACCAATCCTAGTGTATCCTTCGCTAGTGTACTCCGAACGGGACAGACGGAGCCCGCGAAAGAGACCCCGTCACTCCACCATCTACAGAATCCGCAACCTAGCGCACCAGAACTTGGCCAGCAAACTCCAAGTGGTTTAGAGGCCCTATTGATCTCACTTAATCAAAACATGACCGCTTTTATGACTTTCATGCAAAACTGTATGCAGGAACTGATGCGGAATCAAAACCTGCTTATCCAGAAGCTTATCGAGAATAAATAATGGCTTCCCTACGTCTATGTCTTTGGAATGCTAACGGCGTCTCCAAGCACAAAAATGAACTGCAACTATTTCTAGACTCATGTGAAATCGACGTCATGCTGATATCAGAAACACATTTAACATCAAAGAATAATTTTCAAATACCAAAATATACCTTCTACGCAACAAACCATCCAGACGGAAAAGCTAATGGCGGGACTGGTATCCTAATCAAAAACAGTATGAAACACTCGTTCCTCAACAGATTCGAAACACAGCACCTACAAGCAACTGCTATAACCGTACAAACCAGCTGCGGCAACACTACGTTGGTTGCCCTGTACTGCCCACCACGCTTCTCAATCTCTGAAAAGGAATTCACCGGTTTCTTTAACACACTCGGAGAACGCTTCATTGCAGCAGGGGACTATAACGCCAAACATACGCACTGGGGATCTCGCCTGGTAAATCCTAAAGGCAAGCAATTGTACAACACAATAGTCAACCCACTCAATAAGATAGATTGCGTCTCACCGGGTAGGCCTACTTATTGGCCCACAGATCCACAGAAAGTGCCTGACTTGATTGATTTCGCAGTAACCGAGAGATTTAACCTCCGATCACTCTCCAGTGCTATTCACACTGTTAACAAGACCTCAAGTACTTGATCGCCCATATATGCTTACAAACAACAAAACAAATTGGCTTAAATTTAAAATGTACATGAGTGCCCACATTGACTGTTCGCCGAAACTGGACGCTGCAGAGGACATTGACATGTGCGTCTCTGCACTTGAGTCGATGCTGGGAGCTGCAGCAAGAGTATCTACTCCACATGCCTCTACTTACGCTAAACCTGCTGTCAGGCCTACGAACCGGCGGATGGAAAAATTAGTAACGGAAAAACGACGTCTAAGAAGAGAATGGCAGATTACTCGATCACCAGCAGCAAAACTTCGCCTAAGGCATGCCAGCCGCAACCTCTCCAAGGAGTTAAGACAAGAGGAAATCTGGGCTCAAAGGAAATACATAGAAAAGCTCAGTCCATCCAGCACTAAACATCCTCTGTGGAAAGCACACCCAACTTTAAGCGCTCCTACAGAGACAGTTTCACCGTATTTGCCACACATCTTAAAATGGTTTTGCAGCCAAATCCAACATCAAACTCATTTGTACTTCCCCCTTCGAGCACATTGGCCATGACTTAATCACACCGAAAATGATCCTAGAACTCCCTACCATCGCCATACAATACATCTGCAAAATGTTCAACGCTATAATAAGAATTGGCTACTTCCCAAGAGCATGGAAAAGGTCCACTATCGTCATGATTCCTAAAGTGGGAAAGGACAAAACCAAAAAAAAAACATGGGACAATTGAACAAGTCAATCGTATAACATCCGAAATACGAACAGCATTCGAACTAAAAGAATACTGTACGGCTGTCTTTCTCGACGTTGCCCAGGGTTTCGACAGAGTCTGGCTGGAGGGTCTAATGTTCAAAATCCGGAAGAAACTCCCACAGTACACCCACAAACTCATGGAATCTTACCTTTACAATAGGAAATTCGCTGTAAGATGTAATGGCTCCGTCTCGGCTGACTTTGAAATCGAAGCTGGTGTACCGCAAGGCAGTGTACTCGGCCCATTGCTCTATCTGCTGTACACTGATGACACGGCAATCCTCAGCAGATCCAAATGCCCGATACAAGCCTCTGCAAAATTAGAGGAACACCTCATGGTGGTAGAGGAATGGCTAGCAACCTGGCGCATCCGGGTCAACGAGCAGAAATGCAAACATGTTACATTTACGCTTAACAGAATAAACTGTCCAGCTCTAATGCTAAACAACGTACCAATTCCCCAAGCCGTGGATGTCACTTACCTAGGCATCCACCTAGACAGAAGACTAACTTGGCGCAAGCACATCGAGGCAAAAAAATCACAGCTCGGTCACCTTTACGTCTGGAGTATAAAGTCCTCCTATACAACTCCGTACTGAAACCCATCTGGACTTTCGGTGCCGTACTATGGGGAAATGCAAGTACCAGCAATGTCGACATTATACAAAGGGCGCAGTCGAAGATTTTAAGATCAATCACTGGGGTTCCGTGGTACATACGGAACGACAACATTCAAAATGATCTAAATATACCTAGCGTAAAATCTGAAATAGGTAGTCAACTACTAAAGTATTCTGCGAAACTGGATGCACACCCTAATGTTCTTGCCAATTCCCTTACGCGAACTAATAATAGAACTCGTCTTAAAAGAAATGACCAACCCAATAATAAGTGATTAGGGCCGCCTGCAATATCCCCTGGATTTATCTTAAGATTAAGAAAAATATCTCAAACTTGTTGTTAGGCTCTAATTTAAGAGTAGATTTAACAAATATATATTAAACGTTAAAAAAAAAAAAAAGTGTTTTTGCTAACTTTTCCATTTTTGCATTTTGATTTTTTTTTTGACCCGTATCGAGATTTAGTGGACTTGTTTCCTGAATATCTGGTTGGTTGCCTTTACTTTGCAGAGGAGTCAACCTCCATAGGTTTTGTTGTTGAGAACGATTTTGTGGTGGCTTCCCTTTATTGTTTTTTTCTGAACCCTGGTGTAATTGGGAGTCTTTTGGCTCTTCGCTGTTTTCCAAGCCCTTATTCTGATTAGTACTGTTTCCAAAATTTTGGTTTTTTTGTGCAAAGGAGCTTTGAGTTTTTTTTTCGGTAGCCAGCGCAAAGCTTGCAGCGAAAGCTGCGTAGTCATGGCGTTCTTCGGCCTCGTGCGCAGTTGGTAAATTTGTGAGCTTTGCTGGCAGTACTACTGCCCTGAGGGATTTCTTAAGCCCCGACACAAAGGAATGTAACGCATCGGACATAAACTTGTCGTTAAGCACGTTCGCTGATGCTGCCTCGTGTGTCATTATCGTTTTATTAGAGAGGAGTGTCAATGTTTTTTCCAACTCGTCATAAAACTGAGACAGCGACTGTTCCCCCTGTCGTAAGATTCCCAATTTTTGCCGAATAACGTTCATGGGCGTTTTGTCAGCGTAGGTGAAGTCTAGTCCAGCTATGATCGCATCGACATTTTTTACGGTATTGTACGACGCTAGAGTGGAACTAGCGCCACCTTTTGCCTTATTCCTGATTATGCCTACTGCTTGGTAGTGGGCGGAACTGCCCCTATAAGGTAGAAATAGCTCGTATGCGAATGAAGCAGCGGAGCATCATGAAATGTACTCGTTTTGATTGCCATCAAAATCTGGCAAGGATCTAACAATATCTAATGGTTCCTTAAACTCTATTCCTGGGATGATTTCGGCATCCCTATAAACCTCCGGTGTGACTGGTTTTAAACTTTCTAGCTGAGTCCTTAAAGACTCCATTTCGTAGTTTAACTGTTGTGTGAAAGTGGACTGCAGCTGTGCAGCTTGGTGATCAAGCGCAGTCCGCACTGCCACCTGCACTATTTTCATCACTCTGTTGTTGGCATTTTATATATTTCTTTCACTTGCTTGTTGCCTTCTATAACCTTTAGTAATTCTTCGTCACTACTATTACTTTTTTCCAATTATCCCTCCACATGAACAGACGGGAACAAATATTTCCTTTAATAGTGTAAATTGTTTTTGGCAATAGTTGATGTAAAATTTAGTTTTATGATTAAATTAAAACAAAGAATGTCCACCTCAACGTTTTAGTTTAACGACCACTTCTAGTGCCAGCGATTTATTAAGATTTATCCAAGGTTAATTTATTTAGACACCAAAAATCTCACTTACATTTTCATATTTCTGTTGATAATTTATCTCTGCCCTTTTGTTGGTGGATTGTGGCCGGCGGTTTTCTGGCGGAGTTTTTTCGTTTGTTGTGGCTGCTTCTCGTCTTAAATTTTTTCTTCGCCGCTGCCGTCACCAGTCCACTGACGTGACCATGTTGTTGGGTGTCACAGAACACCCACATTTGAATAATATTGCAGCTACTGCGACATTGATATTAAAGAAAACATAAATAAATTTTGATAATTTTTTGACGGTTGGAATTTATTTTTAATTTATGCTCTGCATTCTCCACTTTGCATCCAGCAATTGTCATATTCTAGGCCAGTTTATATTCTATAAATATTTTTCACAACGTGAAAAATTGCTGCCACTTCAGATGAAAACTATGTTTAATCCAAACAAGCATTTAAAATAAATCTAAAATATCTAAGAAGCTAACTTCGGCAATGCCGAAGTTTTTATTCCCTTGCAGTCCTTGGCAATAATTTTTTAAATTTTGAAATTTCTTTCCCTGCAACTCAATTCATCAAATCACAAACAAAACATTCAAATTATTTCTCTTTTTACTACAATTTTTTTTTCTTCCATCAATCCCTAAGCAAAGCACGGCACGCATACACATACAATTCATGTAGCGTTTCGTCTGTGTGTGTATGCATGTGCTTTGTTGATTTGATGATTTCGTAATAGGCAGCAAGCAGCCCAGCTGGCAGCGCTTGAACTGATTTATATTGACTGTAACTTGTGTTCTATTTATCCGATCAAATTCAATCTGTGATTTTATATTCAATACTATCATATTGGTAAATTTCATGGGGATACTCAAAAAATTTTTTGCAAAAATGTTTCTTCTAGAACTATATGATATACTAGTCCAATCCCGATGATTTTCATGCTTTATCTTACCCTGGTAATAAAAAGACACCAACAAAAATTTCATATCGATAGCTCTCAAGATGGCTGAGTAAAGCACATACGCACCGACGGTCAGATGGACAGACGGATTTCGCTATATCAACTCAGCTTCTCATGTTGATCAAGAATATATATATTTTATGGGGTTCGAAACGTCTCCTTCTGTGCGTTACAAACGTCTGACCAATTTTATAATACCCCCTGCAAAGGTATATCAGTTAGTAAAACAGTTTTTGGCTTTAAAAAAACGTACTAAGTTTCAGTTGACGTAATAGGGTTGTCAACACTGCAATAATATTGCGCGTGGTAAATATTTTACAATTTTTGGTTTTAATTTTTGAGCTCTTAGAAACAAGTTCATTTTTATTGCTTTTCAACGGACTTATTTATTTGTAATATTATTTATTTGTAATAAAGTTTCAAAAATGCACATATACAACCCTACTAGACTCATCTACAATCGAAATAAGCACTTACGTTTATCGTGACAGCTGATATTTCTAGCAGTGGCAGTGAATCAAAAACGGCGACCAAAAATGAAATCGCCGTGATTTCTGTAACACCGACATTTCATTTGGCATATTTCACAAACAATCTGCCTCAAAATCTGTAGATATTTATGTGACACACCTGAATTTTTTATAATTAAAACCGAAAAATGTTACTTAGATCGAAATATAACATAAATAATTTATACTACTGCCAACTAGCTGTGATATTTTCACTAACAATGTTCTGTTTTGGATTTCGGCAAGACTAATTAAGAAAAAAACATGTAGGTACCAAAACATTTGCTATTATTTTATAAAATATCATTTTACATATTTTTAAATTGAAATTTGTCGTTTTACAATTTTTAACATAGAAATCTTTATTATTATTATTATTATTATTATTATTATTATTATTATTATTATTATTATTATTATGATTATTATTATTATTATTATTATTATTATTATTATTATTATTATTATTATTATTATTATTATTATTATTATTATTATTATTATTATTATTATTATTATTATTATTATTATTATTATTATTATTATTATTATTATTATTATTATTATTATTTACCTAAAAATCTAAAATTTCAAAATCTTTTTTAGACTTTGCGTGGCATAATAAATATTTATTGTCTCGATCGTACTCATTGTTTTTGTGCTAGGTTTCCGATTTTAATAAGTTCTCTGGTGTTTCTAGAAGTCCGAATTTCTGAATGAAGTTGCGTGGAACGGATCGGCTTATTGGTTTTGACATTACATTTATAAATTTATTTCATTTTTCGGTTATATAATGGGAAGAAGGTTTCTTAGCTTATTTATACCCTTGCAAAAAAGGTATATTAATTTTGGTCAGAACCACTATTAATTCGAACACCATGTTTTTTTAGTGCGCAATACCAATGTATTTTGTCTTAAAGAGAATTTTATTTTCTTAACGATTGAAAAAAGAGATTTGTTCTATATCCAACAACAACAACAATATGAGTAATTTATTCAAACGGTAGACTTAAGAGATAAGAAAAAATTACCACTATTAATTAGAACGCTGCGTAATATGATTGCCTTTCGTCCTAAATATATTAATTGAATTAACATTAAAATTGTGTAATGTCGCCTTTGGCTTGCATTACGCATTTAACCTGTTTTGGTATTGAATTTAACAAATTTTTGCGGTGTTCTTGCGAAATTGAGTCCCACATCTCCTGCAACTTCATTTTTAAGTCAGAAATGTTTCTTTGTGGCTCAAAGCTTGCTCTTCATTAGTCACCAAATATTTTCAATCGTATAGAGATTATTGTTTGTTATTTTTGTATACCTAGTAATGACTCTGCGAACTTAGATCTATGTCATATAGCTTCCATAGGAACAATCGGTTGAAAAATCAAAATACAAGATAAAGACGGTAACTACAAGTAATGTGATATACAAAATTCCATCCAGTGGACAACGAAACATACCATTTAATAGGATATATATAGAGACGACGAAATCTAAAATAAAAACTAGGATTTAATAACATAATTTAGACTGTAAAATGAGATTTTTTGTTTACTTCTTTAGTGTGTTTAAATAATTTTATAATGTTTTTTTTATACCATACACCCATAGGGTGAAATGGTATATTAAAGGCGCAAAATGTATGTAACAGGCAGAAGAAAGCTTTTCCGACACCATACAGATGCGAGGTAACGTATTTATGTGACCATATGACAACGATTAATTCTCATCAGTCTAAGCATCTCCCTCCAAAGACGATGAGTGTAGTTCTTTGTTTTTTGTATACCACACACCCATAGGGTGAAATGCTATATTAAAGTCGCCAAAATGTATGTAACAGGCAGAATGAAGCTTTTCCGACACCATAAAGTATATATGTATATTCTTCATCAGTATCAACAGCCGAGTCGATATAGCCATGACCGTCTGTCCGTCCGCCCGTATCGGAGACTATAAGAGATAGATCCACCAAATTTGGTATGTAGAGTGATCAAGTTTATTTCAAATTTTTGCCACGCTCCTTTCCGCCCCCGCAATTAAAAAAAACGTTTATCTCAAAAACTATTGCAGCTAGAGACACCATATTTGGTATCTATATTTGCTTAGTAAATGCACACATTTTGAATATAAAAGATTTTGCCACGTCCCTTTCCGCCCCCGCAATTCAAAAAAACGTTTATCTGTCCGCCCCCGAAATTTGAAAAACTTGATTATCTCCCGTAATTTTTAACCTTGGGGAATCAAATTTGGCACACTCAAATCTGATATGTACTAATATTAAGCAAAATACCAAATTTGTGCATATAAACGTTTTTACATAAGGCCGGAGTTGGCCGTTGGCTGGTGGGGGCGCTAGGGTGCTCGTATGCTTGAAATATTTACTTTACTGGTGTATTGTATACCTAAGTCGGCGGGACGACCTACTTACTTCATTTTTTGTAATTTTGTAGTTGTCCTGAAGACGGTTGCTGATATGCAACCGAAATATATCAGGTTAAACATATTTGGAAACTGTTGTTTTTTATTTTCATCAATTTTTAATGACCTAAAGCCTGATGAAACACAAGTACAATAAACTAAATTAATATGTATAATCTTAGCCTCATCAGCCTGTAAAATATAAATACAATAAAGTAAGTAAGACGTCGCACAGATTTAGGTATACCATGTGTTTACGCCACCGGGTGAACAGCAGAGAGTGAGGGATAGGGTTTTTTCCAAAACGGAATGCGGTCATACTGAGGAGAGTGACGACGGGGTCTCCTGTAAATCGCCATAATCAATCTAGTACGAGATTTTCCCGCGAATACCCGGAGTTTACCTTTAATCAAACCTTTTCGTGTGTGAGATTGTTCAGTAAATAAAAATCATAGTTTTTAAACGAAGTTCCCGCGCGTTTTTAATTATTTACCAGCTCACCGACCAGAAGAAATTGGCACCCGCCGACTACTTGACTTTTTATTTGGATCCTTCCGCCCCTCCACGAACATTGGTCCTTCGAGCCGGATATCCTTCCGCTATTCCAGCTTGCATCGTCGGAAGTACAACATTTCTTATTTAAAATCCCACTACATACTTGTATCCCATTACATACTTATAAAAGTGTGAGGTTTCCCACTCTTCCATAGCGACCTACGCACTTTTGTATACTTGTTTGTACATACCTGACATGTTCAAGGGTTACCTGGTATTTCCCGATAATTTATGTGTTTATGAAGTGCAGTTTTTTCCATTCTTCGAAATTCTGATTGTCCAAAAGTGCAATTGCATAGCAATACATATGTATGTATGTATGTATATACACATGTATACATACATATAAAAACAGCTGTTTTTTAACCTGCAAATAAAAGTGTTTAATAATCGCGAATTTATAAAGTACCACTTACCTTTACTTAAAATTTAAAGCACACTCCACGGGCTGATCATTAGTCCATCGGCATAAATTATTTATGCCAAATAATTTGTACATCCATACATATGTATGTTTTTTTTTTTTTTTTAGTCCCTTATTGACTATATAGGTATATATACAGAAGAAAAATGTCATAAAGGGAGCTAGATCATAGGGGACGTCCTCGTGGAAATTGCTTCCTAGGGTCGGTGGCTGTCTATACGATGCTCCAGCTCTTATACGTTCGGATTTTCGAAGATCCCGCATTACGTAAGCTGCAAAGCTGTTGACAGCTTCCCAGGTTTGTGGGCTGCCAACCATCCCTAGTATCTGGCCGCTTAGTATCTGGGTTAGATAGAAATTTACTGACCCATGCTTTCTCCCTATCCACTTCTCTATATTTGGGATCAGCAGGTGGGTCTATCTACTCTTCTGTGACGCATCCCATCTTCTCTGCCATGTTATTAGGCTTCTGCCTCTAGCCTGTGCGCGGGCCAGTTTTTTCGAAGGCTTTCTCTAGCTGCTGCAGCGACTGCTGTGTCTTCATCCGCCTGGATGTCAATTGGCAGCATCCCACCTAACACTCATACTGCGTAGTCCGATACAGCTCTAATCGCGCAGCAGACTCTGAGTGCGCATAGTCTGTGGGTTGACCGTATGCCCCTGCTGTAGCTATCTACTAACAAGGGCGATTTCCAGATCTGAGCCCCATAAAGAACATACTGTCATCAGCAGCTTTCTGGTCTCCTGTTTTGGGTCCCTAGTGTTTAAAAGAATCCTTGTCAACGAACGCACGCATACAGATGCCTTCTCCTGGATGATCGTTAGGTGCTCTCGAAAACTTAGTCGAGTGTCTATCCACACGCCAAGATAGCGGATAGCTCTTTTGGACTGGACCGTAGTCCCCTCAACGGTAATTTGTGCTATCTCAACAAGTTTTCTGCTGGAAATTAGAACGGCCTCGTTTTTTTCTGCCGCTAAGTCCCACGTAGCCGAGCCAATCTACTATCATTGTGATGGCCATGTTTGCTGCAGCCTCTGCTTGCTGTTTCTCTTTTTTCACAACGACAAGTGCGACATCATCTGCATAGCCTATTAGTTGACAGCTATCAGCGAGTGGCAGCCTCAGGACGCCATCATACATTATATTCCATAGCATATGGAATTCCATAGCGATATGGAATGCAGCACGCTTCCAGCATCGGATATATACTGCAGCTGCCTCCTACCGAAGTAGCTCCAGGTGTTTGCATGAATGTGGGCAGGGACTCCAAAATTTTGCAGCGCGTCAATAATAGTTTCCTAATTGGCGGTGTTAAACGCGTTCTTTATGTCGAGGGTGACCAACAGGCAATATTTTATTGTTCCTCCCTTCCATCTGTCACCTTTAATTGCTTCAGAAGCAATATCGACCACTCTTGTAATGGCATCAGTTGTAGACTTAGTTTTTTTAAGCCGTATTGATTCGGTGATAAATCGTTGCCTAACCTTATCGCTGACTCTAGCCTCGCATATGTTATTGATTCCAGGACCTTGCCTACGGTGTCTATTAAGCATATTGGCCTGTATCCTGATGACTCATCTAGGCTTTTGCCTGGTTTTGGCAGCAAGACCAACTTTTGCAGCTTCCATATGTCCGGAAAGCAGCTCTCCCGGGGGCATTGGGAATAGACCTGTGCAAATCTCGCTCGATGCAGGGTCATTGCCAGCTTTACGGCGCGATTCGGTATGCCTGCCTATTTCCTGCAGCTGCTCCGGACTTGTTGGTGCAGTTTTTTTATTTGCATACAATCGTTTCACAACAATCTTATAAGCCTTACCCCAGGGGTCCTTATCTGCTGAGTCGCACAGCTCAAGAAAGCATTCCCGTTTGCTGAAATGTAAGGACCGTTTTAATGCCTTGCGAGTTGCCATCATTCCTTTTCCTCGCCCGTTGGTAACACCGTCTTGCCCTAAAGCAGGCCCGCCGTGTTTCTGCTATGTTGTCATTCCACCAGAATAACGATCTATGGTGGCCTCGGTAAGTTTTACGTTGCTGCATGATTTTGCCACACGCCTCGTCTAACTTTCGAGGCAGTTGGTTTTCCATACTTTGGGCTGACTTCGTTGACTCTATTCCAGTGATATCGGCAGTAAATTGGGGAACATTCGGTGTATCCACCTTTTAGGTTTTACATGCCACCGGATGCGCATCTCGCTGACGATTTGATCCTCCGATCTCGAAAAGTATCGACTCATGGTCGCTAGCCATGTAGAACTCGCCGATTTTCCAGGAAGAGCGCCGAAAAATGCTGCTACTGACAAAAGTGAGGTCAATAACCTATGCTACACCCGCTCGGCTGAATGTATTTTGACTGCAGCTGTTTAGCAGGGCAATATCAAGTAGGGCAAAAGCCTCCCATAAGGCACAACCTCTAGCATTGTTTGAAACGCTGTCCCACTATAAGGACCACGCTTTGAAATCACCTGCTATAATGAGTGGGCTGTGGCATCTTGCATCAGTAACCAGCTCATCCAGCGCTGCGCAGAATTCTTGGTGATTGATACTAGGTGGCATGTAGCAGCTGTACACCCAGAACCGGTTTATCTTAGTCCTTACAAAATTTGCAAAAGTCCGGGTTTAAGACATTTACAGCGGTCGAATACCAGTTAGCAAAATCACCGCTTTTCGTTGCGTAATGCAGGCCGAGTTGTTGAGTCTATATGGCTCGCTTACGATGACTACATCAATATTTACCTCCCTCGTCGTTTGCTTCAGCATGTCATGTGCTGCTTCACAGTGATTTAAGTTAATTTGCATGAACTTAAGGATGTACATACATAAGCACACTCATACGTACATATGTATGTATATACATATGTCCACATACAATTAAATTTCACCCAAACAAAATTAATTGCAGCCATTTCGATTTGCTTTCCGCAATTTAATAATTTGAAACCTACATAATTAAAGCAGGAAATCGTTAAACAATTGAAAATTAATTATATTCACAAAACATAAACAATGGCAGAACAGATGACTCTCGATCAGTGCTGACACTCAAGTCTCATCAGTGCTGACACTTGAGCCAAGTCGTGACTTTTCGTGATTTTCGTATTGTGCCAAAAAAAATATTTCAATCATTATTTTATTATATTTTTATTTATATGGAATTAATATTTTGTCTTGTCTCGGTGCATTTTGATTTTGGCATCACAGATCCATGAAATTGCCCTAGTACGTTTAATGAAAATTAATTCCGAGTTTTTTTCCCTTCATTGAAAAGTTATCGGCACTCCCAATTTCAATCTCAATTTCTCCATATTTTTTAAATACTCTTATAAATTTCAAGAAATTTCCACATTGTATAAATTTTAATATCCAAGTGAATCGAGCAGTTGTCCGCGAAAATGGCTCCCCTACCAGTCAGGCTCTCCGTCGATTCCACCCATCAAAGCCATACAGTTCCCCCGTGCGAAGTCGAAATCTTCAACGGAGACAGCCTGGCTTGGCCTACATTCCGATTTTTATCCATAATCCAAGCCTAACACAAGTGGAGAAACTTTACCACTTAAGTTGCAAAATTCGTGGTGTAGCCAGAGCCATTGTTTCTAGGTCACCCTTGACCTATAAAGGGTTCCAGTCCGCGTGGGATAACCTCACTGCGCGGTACGAAAATAATCGATTATTGATTATGAGCCAAGCCAAGCAGCTTCTACAGATCCCAGCTGTATCCCAAGAGTCTGGCAAAGCGTTGAGAGAACTGCAGACGTCAATTCAAGGTTGCTTAACCGGTTTTGAGCGTGCCGGAGCTCGTACAGACAATTGGGATATCCTTCTCATAGCAATCTGTACGAGCAAAATGCCCAAATCCACCCTTCTGTTGTGGGAACAGTCTCATCTTGGGACGACCTGAATCGATTCCTAACTGATCGCCACCGTGTACTAGAGGCCATAGATGTCCTTCAACAAAGCTCTAGCGGTCAGACATTTCCATCCGTAAGCCGAAAACCTACGGCAAGAGCTCAGGCCTTTCCCGCTTAAGTGCAAGAGAGCTCAGCACCTGATGCTTGTATAATTCCAAATCCTGCATCCTCCGATTCTTCCAGCAGTCCTCATGTAAACGTGGGAAGTTACTTCGTCTCCACTCGCAACACTAGCCTCCTGAGTACTGCGAGGGTAACTATTCATCACCGTGGCAAGCAGTTTCAAATCCGCGCTTTGATTGATACGGGATCCGAAGCGTCCTTTATTTCCCAAAGAATGTTTGAATTGATGAATCCTCCAAGCTGCAAAGTATCAACTAGCATTCGCGGCAATGCGATGCTGGTAGTGGCGACAAGGTGCGCCGCTTACAGATTTGTCCTCCTGACAAACCTCTGCGACAGTTCCAAGCAGTCGCCGTTGTGCTGCCTAGTGTAGCTGAAGCACTTCCGTTCCGCGCCGTCCCGAATAAGGTTAAGCAGGATTCGCTTGACCTTCCGCTCGCTGATCCGCAATTTAACCAAAGGGCTCATATAGATTTGATGCTTAAAGTCGAGCTCCTTTCCACTATCCTTGGGGAACGAATCATCAAAAATGTTGGTGATTCTTTCGTGGGGATCGAGACGATGTTCGAATGGGTTCTCTGTGGATCCGTTACTGGAAAATCCAGACGGTCTCGGTCCAACTCCTCCAGCAGTCCGAAGATGTCTCTAAGGACAGCAGCACCATCCGATTTAGAACGCAGTTGCAATTCCTTCAGGTGCCGCGTTTGTCAAAGGGAGCACGCGCTCCGTGAATGCCGACAGTTTCGAGGCTTCCTGCAGGAGCACAGCAGGATGCCATCGTTGTGGCAAGCAACACCACACGCTCTTGCACATCGACGGCTCAGCCGCGTACATCCAACCCAAAGAGCAAAGCATAAAGACAATCGCCTTTCATTCGGACTTCTATCCAGAGGTCATCAGCCATTGTGCCGCCTACTCCATCTGCATTCAAAGTTCCCCCTCCATCTCCACCAGTGTCTTGGCGATCCAGCGAGGCGATTGCAACTTGTTGCCACCGCACAGTGGTTGCGCTCATAGGCCAAAAATCGAAAAATCCATCACAAGCTTTTTGAACAAAATGCACACAAATTGTCTCGTAAATGTCCAAACTTCTTGATGGTAAACCGGTTTTTTCTGGATTTGTAACTGTATTTTCTAAAAATAGATTTGAAATCGCGAACACGTGTACATTTTTGCAAAGCTGATGCATTGAGTGAGCTTTTTTCAAATCAAAGCTACAATTCAAAGTGGTCAGACATCAGCTTAAGTGTTACAAACTTAATTAATTAGCATGGATTTTGAAGTTCAAGGTTACTTTAAATTCTAATATAAAATATTAACCAACTTATTAAATTGTTCTTGTGAAATTAATTAATTTGATTTAATATTTTTTATGTGTTTTGAGAACGTCTTTTTCATGTTTAGGTGGAGTTTTAGTTGTGTTCCCACAAAATTCCACAACTGAGTTGTATGTCATTGTAATTGTCTGAGTTTTAAGGTAATAAATATGTTAAGCTTAGATGCCAACATCTGCCAATGTGTGTATAAACGTAAATAAAGTGACGGCGCGTCGTGGCGACGCCTTACGTTTTTCATGGTCAGCTGGCCCTGCTAAACATCTGTTTTGTGTATCGTGCATTTGTTTTTGTTTTGTCTACGTCGATTTTTGGTGTCTATGACTTTGTTAAATCATTCATTTCTTTTTTAATTAATTATTATTTTTTTTACTTGGTTTTTCATTTAAATTTTTTTTTGGCAGACAATTTGTATAAGTGTATTTTTCCACGCCTATACATTTTTGATCTTTGGTGTACAGAAAAAGGTGACCATGCACAAAAATTTAAGGCATTAAATGATATTGTACACGGAGAAATTGAAAAAAATGGCTATGTTACCGAACTGGACGATTTATCAAGACGAATTTCATATATATGCAAAAGAATTGTAACTTTTTGGCAAAAGTACAATCGAACGAGATCTTTAGTGGTCCAATTTCAAAGTCATTGGCTGAATGAGAAGGAATGTATGTCATTGTGCTGTGCTCACAAAATATCTGAATCAAAAGAAAAAGAAACTGAGCGTGGAAGGCCGAAAAAAGATTTCATGGAGTCTTCTCAAAGGACTAAACGACGAAGAATAGCCGAGCTGGTAAAACATGATGAGTCTGCTGCTTCACTTTTGCGTACCAGTTTTCCATCGAATGCAGTATGTACGGAAGCAAATATTGATGAAGTTTTATCGCTTTTCATGGAAACAAACTTAACAAAACACCAATACATGCTAATTCGTGGATTTGTAAACTCGAAAACTTCAAGCGATTTATTGCCCAGTTATGAAAAAATTTTGAGTGCCAAAAGCAAAGGCTATCCTAAGGAAATTATGGTGACCGAATCCCATGCTGAAGTTGAACTTCAGAGCTTGCTGGATCACACTGCCTCTCGCATTATGCAACTTCAGACTGAAGTTATTCAAAATATAAAGGACGATTCGGCCAATAACCTGATTCTGATTGGGAAGTGGGGATTCGATGGAAGCACTGGGCAAGCTGAGTACAAACAAAAGGTTACAGACATTGATTTATCAGAGAGCAGTTTGTTTGTAACCTCGTACGTACCTCTCAGACTAATAAGTGAATCGGATGAGTCTAAAATTATTTGGAAGAATCCACGACCGTCATCGACTCGTTTTTGTAGGCCCATTCGATTTCAATTTAAAAAGGAAACAACGCAATTGTCAATCGATGAAGAAAAATATTTTAATGATAAAATTGACATGCTTCGGCCCACAATATTGGAGAGCGAAAATAAAAAGATAAAAATAAATCACTCACTACAGCTCACAATGGTGGATGGAAAGATATGTAATGCTTTAAACCAAACATCTTCAGCAAAATGTTATATATGCGGGGCAAAGCCTACGGAAATGAATGATTTGGATAAATGCATCGAAAAATCAGTACGCTATAGATTTGGACTCTCCCCATTACATTCATATATGCAACTTTCGAATATTTTCTTCATATTTCGTATCGGCTAGACCAAAAAGCCTGGCAAATTCGCACTCATGAGGGAAAGCAGATGCTTCTAAAAAGGAAACAACAAATTCAGTCTGACTTTCGAAATTTAATGGGCTTAATAGTCGACAAGCCAAAAGCTGGTGGAAGTGGAACTTCTAATGATGGCAACACAGCAAGAAAGTTTTTCACCAATCCACATGAATCTGCCAAAATTACGGGTCTCGATGAGGCTTTAATTCTAAGATGTTCAACAATTCTTCAGGCCATGTCTTCAGGACACAAAATAAATGCAGAGAAGTTCAGGGACTATGCCTTTGAAACCGCTAAGCTGCTTGTCGATGAATATCCTTTGTATTATCTTCCTCCGACTGTCCATAAGGTATTAATACACGGCTCTGAAGTAATAAAGCATTGCTTGGTACCAATCGGAGAGCTTTCTGAAGAAGCAGCAGAGGCGAGAAATAAAGACATTAAAATATTTAGATTGAAGCACACCCGAAAACTATCAAGAGTAATAACGAATACAGATTTAATGAACAGATTACTTTTAAGCTCAGATCCTTTAATTTCAGGAATCAGAAAACTAACTAATAAACAAAGGTCCATGCTATTAAGGTCTACTATAGATTTATTAGAAGACACAGTTTAAAAAATAAACTTTACAATAAAAACAAAAATAAATATTTTCTTTGGATGGAAGTGGGTGAACAGATGGGAGTGCGATTGTCCAAATCTATCCATTTTTATATATTATAGTTACAATCTTTTATAGACCTTTCATTAAAAATTTTAGCTCGATATCTCTACTAGAAGTATTTTAGGCCGCTTACTCCATACAAGCGCAACCAATGGTGCACCGGGTGAACAGCAGAGAGTGAGTGGTAGGGTTGTTCCCAAAACGGAATGCGGTCATACTGAGGAGAGTGACGACGGGGTCTAGTGTAAATCGCCATAATCAATCTAGTACTAGATTTTCCCCCGAATACCCGCACGTGTTTTCCACTTGCTATTAACATCCAGTTTACCTTTAATCGAACCTTTTCGTGTGTGAGATTGTTCAGTAAATAAAAATCATAGTTTTTAAACGAAGTTCCCGACTAGAAGAAATTGGTACCCGCCAACTACTTGTATTTTTATTTGGATCCATCCAGATAAGTCCGTCCGTCCGGACAAGAAAGAACGAGAAATAAATATAACACTATCATCAAAATAAACGTTCAATTAAGTTATGCTTCTGTAGAGTAGAAAGTTTTAGGTTTTAATTTTTATGAATATGACATTGTTGTACCTGTGAGCGAGGTTTTTGACAATGCGTATAGAAAAGCATTGCGCCATTGCAATATTTCCATGTGCTGATTAAGAATGATGTACCTGGTAGTACGATTAACTACAACTGTTTCAGGATTCTATCAATGGACTTTGGGAAATAGATGCATATAGTGAAGTCTCTTCATTGATTGGGATTAGCATACGATTAATTCAAAATCTTCAAAGTGGTAGCATCGTTTTCGGTCACTGTTTAAGTGTTTAAGTAAACAAAATATTAAAGTGGTTTTTAATATTCCAAAAAGTAATACATAGTGGTGTAAAGTGAATACCGTTTTGTAGCAACAAGAGCAGAACGAAAATAGTGCTCGTAGATTTCTAAATAGGCAAAGGAATATACATATATATGCATCGTAGAAAGAGAGGAAGACAGAAATCACAGAATAGTGGAAATACTGTAATAAACTCAACAATAATAAATTTTATGATAATAGCTCAGAAAATAAAGAAGTTATTATATTGAAAAAAGTCACAGTTCGCGAATTTGGCTTTTGTGTGGGAGCTATATGATATAGTGGTCCGATCCGTCTGAATCAGAAATTTACAAACTGTGCAGTACATACAAGACTACAAAATTTCAGATCTGTAGCTCTAACGGTCTAGGAGGAGCTCGCGTCGATCCAGACGGACGGATGGACAGATATGTCTATTCGAACTCGTCTCGTTGTGCTGATCAAGAATATAAATACTTTATATAATCGGAGATGCTTAATATACCCTTTTTGCAAGGGTATAAAACGCGTTTATCTAAAATCTATTCTAGCTAGAGACACCATATTTGATATGTATATTTGCTGAGTAAATGCGCGCATTTTGTATGTGTAAAGATTTTGACTCGCCCCTTTCCACCGCCGTAATTGGAAAAAACCCGGCGCTAGGGTGCTGAACTGGTTAAGTAAGCGAGATACTGAGAAATGCTTATAAAAAGCATGTGAGCAGAATTAAAAAAAAAAAGGAAATGCTTTTGTTATTATAAATTTGAAATATTTGTTTTATTGGTGTATGGTATACGTAAGTCGACGAGACGACTTACTTACTTCATTTTTATGTTGTTATTTTTAGCTATTTCTTTAATGGTCCTAAATAGGCTGAATCAAGCTTATGACCAGTTTCGTTTTTTAACAACATTATTAACATTATTCTATATCGATTATATGCTAGTTCTAATCTAAAGTCAGATTCTTTAGCATAATCATCCACGTTGTATAAAAGTTCTATTCTATTTTTGCTATTAAAATGGATTGGTAAATTATTTTGTTTACCAAGTACAAGTTTATAGGGGGTTGTGTTAAAACAGTACACAAAATATTGTAACCCATATATCAGTTTTATCTACTGCTATATATGTATGATCAAATGTACTCATTGAATGCCTTATGACTTCTTTCAACGGTTCCTTAGGTCTGGTGGTTGTGTGAGGTAGACGTAATGTTGCGTATTTTTAAATAGTTGCACAAGTCATTTATTATTGAATTTTTGTATTCTGTTCCCATGCCCGTAAAGAAAGTTTACATTGAACCGTACTTCAGAATAAAGGAATCAAAAATAGCTATTGCAATTGTTGTTGCGCTTTTGTTTGGAACTGGAATTGCGTGGCTGCGTATTCATTACCATATTCATTGGGGTTTCGGTTATGATTAAGGGCGTTTTGATGTGCTTCGTTGTCGTTTTTGACTTTAGGCATTTTTCACATTTATTAATGTCATGTGACGTGTCATGTTTTTCCAATAATAGAGTCTTTTTACTTTGGCCAAAGTTTTTGTAATGCCTGTATGGCCACCCTATATAGGATCATCATGATATGTAGACAATTTATCTTTTATCTTTATCTGTTTCTATAACGGTCACCGGTCGGAGTAGCGATACTCTTAATGATTTTAATATTTTATTGTTAATTTCTTTAAAAGATTCTATTGAAAAAGTTTCAAAGATCTTTTCACGGTGCCAATCTCAGTTGCTTGATCTCAAGTATACCGGCTTGTTTTTCAAGCCTTTGAAATAACTGACCTAAATCAAGATTTCCATTGGTGTGCAGATATCTAATCTCAATTCTTGCTTTAACTTTTTTTCCATGTTGAAGGTCATATGCAAGGTCACTATTTTTCGTACTTCATCATTGCATAGTATTTCATGTATTTTAGGCTTAAAAGCATCATTAGGTACGGGCCTAATTGTCTTTTCATTTTTATTCTCTGACCAGAGATTATTTTGTCGACTTTTCTACCTGGTAGTGACTTTCAGGGCATGTGCGTTTGTGTTCTTTACATCATGTATCATAATGCGGGATAATGCATCCGCAACAAAATTATCTTTTGCCTTCAGATATTCTACTGTGAACTCATATTCTTCTAGATCAAGTCTCATTCTAGATAACTTTGAACTTGAATTTACCATAGAGAACAAATATATTATTGGTCTGAACAAGAATAAGAAGTGTATGTTACTGATAATTGCTTATCACCATAAGTTTGAGTCAAAGCTGCTCCACATGAATATTTACTATCATCTGTTATTACTCAAAATTCTTTGCTAATATCTGGATACTGTAGCAGTGTGGGTTCTATTAAAGTTTGTTTCAGATACTCAAATCCTTTTTGACATTCTTCAGACCAAACAAAATCTACATTCTTCTTACATAGTCGTGTTATCGAACGTGAAGTAGTTGCAAAACGCTACGAATCTTTTAGCACTATCAGCATCTATCGGTACTGGATATTTTTCAATGACATCGTATTTGGTGTCATCCGGCAATATCCCTTTGTCAGTCCACTTATGACCCAAGAATGTCACTTCCTGCGTGAAGAATAAACACTTTTCTAAATGCAGTTTGAGGTTTTGTTTTCTGCATATGTCAAAAATATCCTTTAGGTTTTTGGGCATGTATTTCTCAAAACAACCGATGACTATTAAGTCATCCATGTAAATGAATGCTTGTGGCGGGCTTAATCCACAGAAAGCAATTGTCATCATTCTTTGAAAGCAATTTAGTGCTATTTTCAGACCATTTGGGAGTCTGGTTAACTGATAAGATCCATTGCTAGTGGTAAATGACGTAATGCTTCGCAAGTTTTCTTCTAATTCTATTTGGTGGAAACCGGACATTAAATCTAGACATGAAACCAATGTCGCAAAGCTTTATCTGAGATGAGAGACCCCGTGTGTTTAATAAAAAGAGCTCCATATAGACTAAACCCCATAAAACAGGTATCCCCGCTGTTTGGAAAAAGGAAACTATTGAGTCACTTAACATCTTATCATCCGAAATGGTTGCAGGAGAGGAATGCGCAACAAATTGCAAACCGACCATGACAACTGTACAGGCAAAATAATTATTTTGTGTTCGATATTAGCGAATTTATTTTTACCAAAGTGGCAGTATGGCAGCATCCCTTGGATTATAAACTAAATCTGACAGCACTTGGCAGAGCGAAAAGAGTTAGTTTCTGTTGAGCGGTCATTAACTGTATTGCCTTTTCCTTTTGCACAAAGTACGTTTTCCAACATTTCTAAAACTTCCCTGTTTTTGATTTTTTGCTATTGCTAAAAACTAAAAATTGAATACAATAAAAATGTTACTCCTCTTTAACTAAACAAAATGAACCTGTAAAAAGATACTTTGAACATGTTTTTCGAATTCCTTGTTTATACAAAACACATTACTCATATTTAATACCTATATATGTGCAATCAAAATTCTCCAAAAAAAACCTAAGAAACTTGCTTCAGAAATTGACAACAATTATTCAACCGCCGCCGCGTGAAGACGTGTTTTTTAATGCACTCCGCAAAATTTAGTGTAAAAAAATAAAAAGACCGCGTTTGCAAAAATTGTGTAGGGCTCTCAGTCGCCTCAGAGACGCCTATTTACAATCATATTGCTATTAGTTTGTTCTAATAGCAATAAATACTAAGTTGCAACAACAAAGTGAGCACTTTTTTGGGAGAAGCCATGTCCACCAATTCGGGCCCAAGCTCTCTCGATCCCCACCAGCAACAGCTACAAGAACTACTTGTACAACAACAACGTGAGCGTCGTCTCTCGGTCCAACGCAACAACGCGTACTTTTCGGTGGTGTCGCCGACCCCACTGAATGCTACCGTAGGCAATAACACCGAAAGTGCAAGCCACTCAGCAACAGCAAGCCACAACAGCAATTTACCGTGGAGTGTGATTCTCCATCAATATCGATAACTGGGTCACCGATTGCACCGACCAGCACCGTCAGCTCGTTGACAGCAACTACTGCAACGTCTGCAGAAGTATTGACCTACCTCAAGCCGTCATCGACAAGTCGCCCAGAGTCAGCCACGACAAGAAACCCAACGCCTTCTGTCCAAACTGGAATGGATAGATATATTAAAATAACTAAGCGGAAGCTAAGCCCGCAAAAGAAAAAAATTGGCAATACGCCTAAAATAACCAAAACAAATGAACGAGTAGCACTTCTAAGCGGAAATCGTTTTAAAATTCTTGCCGATCAGCAAGACGATCAAGCCGGCGCTGTGGATAAAGTTAAATCGGCTAGACCACCCCCTCTATACATCCGTGGAGCCAACTGCAGCGCCCTGATTTTGAAGCTAGTAGAAACAGTAGGGCCAAATAACTTTGTTGTAACCCCCCCTCTCAACAGGGGTAACATAAAAGAAATTAAGTGCCAAACCCAAACTGAGGACAATTTCCGCATCATCGAAAAGTACCTCCGTAATGCTAACATAAACTTCTATACCTACCAACTAAAAAGCAGTAAAGGGCTCCAGGTTGTGTTAAAGGGGATCGAGCCATCGGTCCCACCTCAAGAAATAGCAGACGCATTGGCCGAAAAAGGGTTTGCGGTTAAGTCCGTTGTCAATATCATCAACAGGAATAAAGTCGTACAGCCGCTCTTTAAAATCGAGCTCCAACCAGATGCAAAGCGGTCGAAGCCGAATGAAGTGCATCCAATCTACAACCTTCAGCTCCTATTGCACAGAAGAATCACCGTAGAGGAGCCCCATAAAAGATACCAACCACCTCAGTGTAAAAACTGCCAGGAATACAACCACACCTCTAACAATTGCAATCTCAGGTCAATGTGTGTTGGCTGCGGCGAACATCATAAAGATGGCATTTGCACCAAGGACAGAAACAACGTCGCACTAAGACTATGCAGTAACTGTGGAGGGAACCACACAGCCAACTACAGGGGGTGTCCTGTCTTCAAGGATCTTAAATCGCACCTAAACGGGCGTAAACCCCCAGCTGGACCAAAAATCACCTTCAACGCCTCCAAAACTACACCGGAGGTATTCTTCGCCAAGGCTGTTAGATCATCTAACATGCCTGCTACAACCAATCCTAGTGTATCCTTCGCTAGTGTACTCCGAACTGGACAGACGGTGCCCGCGAAAGAGACCCCGTCACTCCACCATCTACAGAATCCGCAACCTAGCGCACCAGAGCTTGGCCAGCAAACTCCAAGTGGTTTAGAGGCCCTATTGATCTCACTTAATCAAAACATGACCACTTTTATGACGTTCATGCAAAACTGTATGCAGGAACTGATGCGGAATCAAAACCTGCTTATCCAGAAGCTTATCGAGAATAAATAATGGCTTCCCTACGTCTATGTCTTTGGAATGCTAATGGCGTCTCCAAGCACAAAAATGAACTGCAACTATTCCTAGACTCAAGTGAAATCGACGTCATGCTGATATCGGAAACACATTTAACATCAAAAAATAACTTTCAAATACCAAAATACACCTTCTACGCAACAAACCATCCAGACGGAAAAGCTCATGGCGGGACTGGTATCCTAATCAAAAACCGTATAAAACACTCGTTCCTCAACAGATTCGAAACACAGCACCTACAAGCAACTGCTATAACCGTACAAACCAGCTGCGGCAACACTACGTTGGTTGCCCTGTACTGCCCACCACGCTTCTCAATCTCTGAAAAGGAATTCACCGGTTTCTTTAACACACTCGGAGAACGCTTCATTGCAGCAGGGGACTATAACGCCAAACATACTCACTGGGGATCTCGCCTGGTAAATCCTAAACGCAAGCAGTTGTACAACACAATAGTCAACCCACTCAATAAGATGGATTGCGTCTCACCGGGTAGGCCTACTTATTGGCCCACAGATCCACAGAAAGTGCCTGACTTGATTGATTTCGCAGTAACCAAGAGGATTCCGCGTAATCGGATCACTGCGGAAACACTGCTAGATTTAACCTCCGATCACTCTCCTGTGCTATTCACACTGTTAACAAGACCTCAAGTACTTGATCGCCCATATATGCTTACAAACAACAAAACAAATTGGCTTAAATTTAAAATGTACATGAGTGCCCACATTGACTGTACGCCGAAACTGGACGCTGCAGAGGACATTGACATGTGCGTCTCTGCACTTGAGTCGATGCTGGGAGCTGCAGCAAGAGTATCTACTCCACATGCCTCTACTTACGCTAAACCTGCTGTCAGGCCTACGAACCGGCGGATGGAAAAATTAGTAACGGAAAAACGACGTCTAAGAGAATGGCAGATTACTCGATCACCAGCAGCAAAACATCGCCTAAGGCATGCCAGCCGCAACCTCTCCAAGGAGTTAAGACAAGAGAAAATCTGGGCTCAAAGAAAATACATAGAAAAGCTCAGTCCACCCAGCACTAAACATCCTCTGTGGAAAGCCCACCCAACTTTAAGCGCTCCTACAGAGACAGTTTCACCAATAAGGGGTGCAACCGGCGGATGGGCCCGCAGTGACGAAGAGAGGGCATCCGTATTTGCCACACATCTTAAAATGGTTTTCCAGCCAAATCCAACATCAAACTCATTTGTACTTCCCCTTTCGAGCACATTAACGGATAGTGAGTACTCGGAACTCCAATCGGATGAGATCACTGCAGTTATTAAAAACCACATAAAGCCGAACAAAGCCCCTGGCCATGACCTAATCACACCGAAAATGATCCTAGAACTCCCTACCATCGCCATACAATACATCTGCAAAATGTTCAACGCTATAATAAGAATTGGCTACTTCCCAAGAGCATGGAAAAGGTCCACTATCATCATGATTCCTAAAGTGGGAAAGGACAAAACCCAACCATCATCCTATAGGCCAATTAGTTTGCTGCCATGTCTTTCGAAGCTTTTTGAAAAGGTCCTGCAGATTCGTCTAAACTCATTTCTGGCATCGGAGAACACAATCCCTTCTCACCAGTTCGGCTTCCGCGAAAAACATGGGACAATTGAACAAGTCAATCGTATAACATCCGAAATAAGAACAGCATTCGAACTGAAAGAATACTGTACGACTGTCTTTCTCGACGTTGCCCAGGCTTTCGACAGAGTCTGGCTGGAGGGTCTAATGTTCAAAATCCGGAAGAAACTCCCACAGTACACCCACAAACTCATGGAATCTTACCTTTACAATAGGAAATTCGCTGTAAGATGTAATGGCTCCGTCTCGGCTGACTTTGAAATCGAAGCTGGTGTACCGCAAGGCAGTGTACTCGGACCATTGCTCTATCTGCTGTACACTGCAGACTTACCAACGAGTCTAGGACTTACAACGTCCACTTTTGCCGACGACACGGCAATCCTCAGCAGATCCAAATGCCCGATACAAGCCTCTGCAAAATTAGAGGAACACCTCAAGGTGGTAGAGGAATGGCTAGCAACCTGGCGTATCCGGGTCAACGAGCAGAAATGCAAACATGTTACATTTACGCTTAACAGAAGAAACTGTCCAGCTATAATGCTAAACAACGTACCAATTCCCCAAGCCGTGGATGTCACTTACCTTGGTATCCACCTAGACAGAAGACTAACTTGGCGCAAGCACATTGAGGCAAAAAAGTGACAGCTTAAACTGAAAGCGAGTAGCTTACATTGGATCATCAATGCTCGGTCACCTCTACGTCTGGAGTATAAAGTCCTCCTATACAACTCCGTACTGAAACCCATCTGGACTTACGGTGCCGTACTATGGAGAAATGCAAGTACCAGCAATGTCGACATTATACAAAGGGCGCAGTCGAAGATTTTAAGATCAATCACTGGGGCTCCGTGGTACATACGGAACGACAACATTCAAAATGATCTAAATATACCTAGCGTAAAATCTGAAATAGGTAGTCAACAACAAAAGTATTCTGCGAAACTGGATGCACACCCTAATGGTCTTGCCAATTCCCTTACGCGAACTAATAATAGAACTCGTCTTAAAAGAAATGACAGACCAACCCAATAATAAATGATTAGGGCCGCCTGCAATATCCCCTGGATATATCTTAAGTACTAGAATAAGAAAAACATCTCAAACTTGTTGTAAGGCTCTAATTTAAGAGTAGATTCAACAAATATATATTAAACGTTAAAAAAAAAAAAAAAAAAAAAAGAAATTGACAAGGAAATAAATTCAAAGTTCGCGATAAGATTCTTTAAGTTTTCAGGTTAAAAAAAAAGTATTGCTTTTTAGAATTATATTTTTCTAAATTTTGAGAAATACCTTTACACAAATTTCGTAAGTATTTGAAAATATTAAAATAAACATAAAAATGCCAAACCCTCTATATTCTGCACTTTTTTTTATGTAAAGGATTTTTCAATCAGCGCGTGTAGATTTTGAAATGGAATAAAACTGTATGTGGCATATTGACAAAATTATTTTTGTATTTCAAAGGCGCATATATGCCATTATGTGTGGAATATAACATTATTCAAATGGCCGGCCAAATTCAAATTCAACCCCCGCCGCGTGCAGACGTGTTTTTTAATGCACTCCGCAAAATTTAGTGTAAAAAATAAAAAGACCGCGTTTGCAAAAATTGAGTAGGGCTCTCAGTCGCCTCAGAGACGCCTATTTACAATCATATTGCTATTAGTTTGTTCTAATAGCAATAAATACTAAGTTGCAACAACAAAGTGAGCACATTTTTACAAAAACTACTTGTACAACAACAACGTGAGCGTCGACTCTCGGTCCAACGCAACAACGCGTACTTTTCGGTGGTGTCGCCGACCCCACTGAATGCTACCGTAGGCAATAACACCGAAAGTGCAAGCCACTCAGCAACAGCAAGCCACAACAGCAATTTACCGTGGAGTGTGATTCTCCATCAATATCGATAACTGGGTCACCGATTGCATCGACCAGCACCGTCAGCTCGTTGACAGCAACTACTGCAACGTCTGCAGAAGTATTGACCTACCTCAAGCCGTCATCGACAAGTCGCCCAGAGTCAGCCACGACAAGAAACCCAACGCCTTCTGTCCAAACTGGAATGGATAGATATATTAAAATAACTAAGCGGAAGCTAAGCCCGCAAAAGAAAAAAATTGGCAATACGCCTAAAATAACCAAAACAAATGAACGAGCAGCACTTCTAAGCGGAAATCGTTTTAAAATTCTTGCCGATCAGCAAGACGATCAAGCCGGCGCTGTGGATAAAGTTAAATCGGCTAGACCACCCCCTCTATACATCCGTGGAGCCAACTGCAGCGCCCTGATTTCGAAGCTAGTAGAAACAGTAGGGGCAAATAACTTTGTTGTAACCCCCCCTCTCAACAGGGGTAACATAAAAGAAATTAAGTGCCAAACCCAAACTGAGGACAATTTCCGCATCATCGAAAAGTACCTCCGTAATGCTAACATAAACTTCTATACCTACCAACTAAAAAGCAGTAAAGGGCTCCAGGTTGTGTTAAAGGGGATCGAGCCATCGGTCCCACCTCAAGAAATAGCAGACGCATTGGCCGAAAAAGGGTTTGCGGTTAAGTCCGTTGTCAATATCATCAACAGGAATAAAGTCGCACAGCCGCTCTTTAAAATCGAGCTCCAACCAGATGCAAAGCGGTCGAAGCCGAATGAAGTGCATCCAATCTACAACCTTCAGCTCCTATTGCACAGAAGAATCACCGTAGAGGAGCCCCATAAAAGATACCAACCACCTCAGTGTAAAAACTGCCAGGAATACAACCACACCTCTAACAATTGCAATCTCAGGTCAATGTGTGTTGGCTGCGGCGAACATCATAAAGATGGCATTTGCACCAAGGACAGAAACAACGTCGCACTAAGACTATGCAGTAACTGTGGAGGGAACCACACAGCCAACTACAGGGGGTGTCCTGTCTTCAAGGATCTTAAATCGCACCTAAACGGGCGTAAACCCCCAGCTGGACCAAAAATCACCTTCAACGCCTCCAAAACTACACCGGAGGTATTCTTCGCCAAGGCTGTTAGATCATCTAACATGCCTGCTACAACCAATCCTAGTGTATCCTTCGCTAGTGTACTCCGAACTGGACAGACGGAGCCCGCGAAAGAGACCCCGTCACTCCACCATCTACAGAATCCGCAACCTAGCGAACCAGAACTTGACCAGCAAACTCCAAGTGGTTTAGAGGCCCTATTGATCTCACTTAATCAAAACACGACCGCTTTTATGACTTTCATGCAAAACTGTATGCAGGAACTGATGCGGAATCAAAACCTGCTTATCCAGAAGCTTATCGAGAATAAATAATGGCTTCCCTACGTCTATGTCTTTGGAATGCTAACGGCGTCTCCAAACACAAAAATGAACTGCAACTATTCCTAGACTCAAGTGAAATCGACGTCATGCTGATATCGGAAACACATTTAACATCAAAAAATAACTTTCAAATACCAAAATACACCTTCTACGCAACAAACCATCCAGACGGAAAAGCTCATGGCGGGACTGGTATCCTAATCAAAAACCGTATAAAACACTCGTTCCTCAACAGATTCGAAACACAGCACCTACAAGCAACTGCTATAACCGTACAAACCAGCTGCGGCAACACTACGTTGGTTGCCCTGTACTGCCCACCACGCTTCTCAATCTCTGAAAAGGAATTCACCGGTTTCTTTAACACACTCGGAGAACGCTTCATTGCAGCAGGGGACTATAACGCCAAACATACGCACTGGGGATCTCGACTGGTAAATCCTAAACGCAAGCAGTTGTACAACACAATAGTCAACCCACTCAATAAGATGGATTGCGTCTCACCGGGTAGGCCTACTTATTGGCCCACAGATCCACAGAAAGTGCCTGACTTGATTGATTTCGCAGTAACCAAGAGGATTCCGCGTAATCGGATCACTGCGGAAACACTGCTAGATTTAACCTCCGATCACTCTCCTGTGCTATTCACACTGTTAACAAGACCTCAAGTACTTGATCGCCCATATATGCTTACAAACAACAAAACAAATTGGCTTAAATTTAAAATGTACATGAGTGCCCACATTGACTGTACGCCGAAACTGGACGCTGCAGAGGACATTGACATGTGCGTCTCTGCACTTGAGTCGATGCTGGGAGCTGCAGCAAGAGTATCTACTCCACATGCCTCTACTTACGCTAAACCTGCTGTCAGGCCTACGAACCGGCGGATGGAAAAATTAGTAACGGAAAAACGACGTCTAAGAGAATGGCAGATTACTCGATCACCAGCAGCAAAACATCGCCTAAGGCATGCCAGCCGCAACCTCTCCAAGGAGTTAAGACAAGAGAAAATCTGGGCTCAAAGAAAATACATAGAAAAGCTCAGTCCACCCAGCACTAAACATCCTCTGTGGAAAGCCCACCCAACTTTAAGCGCTCCTACAGAGACAGTTTCACCAATAAGGGGTGCAACCGGCGGATGGGCCCGCAGTGACGAAGAGAGGGCATCCGTATTTGCCACACATCTTAAAATGGTTTTCCAGCCAAATCCAACATCAAACTCATTTGTACTTCCCCCTTCGAGCACATTGGCCATGACTTAATCACACCGAAAATGATCCTAGAACTCCCTACCATCGCCATACAATACATCTGCAAAATGTTCAACGCTATAATAAGAATTGGCTACTTCCCAAGAGCATGGAAAAGGTCCACTATCATCATGATTCCTAAAGTGGGAAAGGACAAAACCCAACTATCATCCTATAGGTCATTTAGATTGCTGCCATGTCTTTCGAAGCTTTTTGAAAAGATCCTGCAGATTCGTCTAAGCTCATTTCGCATCGGAGAACACAATCACAATCAGAACACAATTCAAACTAAAAGAATACTGTACGGCTGTCTTTCTCGACGTTGCCCAGGCTTTCGACAGAGTCTGGCTGGGTCTAATGTTCAAAATCCGGAAGAAACTCCCACAGTACACCCACAAACTCATGGAATCTTACCTTTACAATAGGAAATTCGCTGTAAGATGTAATGGCTCCGTCTCGGCTGACTTTGAAATCGAAGCTGGTGTACCGCAAGGCAGTGTACTCGGCCCATTGCTCTACCCGCTGTACACTGCAGACTTACTAACGAGTATAGGACTTCCAACGTCCACTTTTGCTGATGACATGGCAATCCTCAGCAGATCCAAATGCCCAATACAAGCCTCTGCAAAATTAGAGCAACATCTCAAGGTGGTAGAGGAATGGCTAGCAACCTGGCGTATCCGGGAACGAGCAGAAATGCAAACATGTTACATTTACACTTAAGAGAAGAAACTGTCCAGCTCTAATGCTAAACAACGTAGTCAACAACTAAAGAATTCTGCGAAACTGGATGCACACCCTAATGTTCTTGCCAATTCCCTTACGCGAACTAATAATAGAACCCGTCTTAAAAGAAATGACAGACCAACGCAATAATAAGTGGTTAGGGCCGCCTGCAATATCTCCTGGATTTATCTTAAGTACTAGATTAAGAAAAATATTTCAAACTTGTTGTTAGGCTCTTATTTAAGAGTAGATTCAACATATATTTATTAATCGTTAAAAAAAAAAAAAAAAATGCCCGCCTCGGCTTGTTACGGTGAAAAGTGTCTGAGTTGTCCAATTTTCAGTGGCTCTTTCGCATAGATCCCGCTGAATTTGAGCTATGGCCTGTGTTATGTTCACCTTTAAAGCATTGGTCGATTGTGGTTTAGTTGCATAGACCGGGGACTTCAATAAACACCACAGGAAAAAGTATGGCGGGGTCAAATCGCATGACCTCAAACTTGGCCACCAAACCTTGGAAAGTCGACTTTGAATTGCCACCACGTCTACCGCAAAAAGTGCGCAATGAGCGCAACGTTTGCGTTAATTAAGACTATTTTGATAATAAAGTTTTATTATTTGAACGTGCAGAAATAACTGAATAATAAACAAAAGACCTGACAGATGTCACCAAAACAAACTGGGTGCCACGGGTTTTCAAATTACTACTTATCTTAAATATCTAATCTTACTTATTTTAAAACGGACAGTTAAGTCCAATATTAAGTTCGTATGTTTTTTTTAATCAAGCAACCCCACCCATTTTACTCCCAAGAGCAGAAATACAAAGAAACTGTTGATCTCCAAAGCTTAAAAACATACCAGTTCCCCAGCTGACAACGTCATGTATCTGGACATTTACTAGATAGGAGACTAACATGGCATCAGCATACCGACGCAAAAAATGTCCAATCCAAAACATCTAAATGCACTAAAATGTTTGCTGTATTGAATATATTCATATATTCAATATATAATATTCAAATTTGAATAGCTTCCAATTAATTTCCCAACATTTTCGGGGTACCAATGAACATGGTGCAGATCACCAGAGGGCATGGCAGAAGAGTTTGCCTCTTATGTAGCCAAAACCTTCACTCCATTCATTATGTGCACACTTGTCGAGCGAGATGCCACCACAGACTTCCTGGAATCTCTATGTCAAATGGCCCTCCCCATCAGCAGAGTTACGGTCACCCTGGAACTTCTGCCTCTACGAGCAATCCAACATCTTGCGTGCCTATTCAATGGTATATTCGAACATTGCCATTTCCCATCCCATTGGAAATGTGCTGAGATTGTAATGATTACAAAACCAGGAAAACAGGAAACTGACCCAGCATCATTCCGACCTTCCGATTAGCCTCTTGCCGCTTCTCTCGAAAGTATTCGAACGAGTTATTTTGGCAACCGTTCCTGGACGATAATATCCCAGACCACCCAGACCCATCCTAGATGTAAAGAAGGCGTTTTACAGAGTTTGGCATGAGGGACTCCTGTTCAAGCACAACTCTAAGCTACCGGCCCTTCTATACCTTATGTTCAAATCATACCCAGGGCAGCATCCTCGGCCCCATCCTGTACACCATCTACACAGCTGAACTCCTGGTAGCAACCTACGCTGATGACACTGCAATCATAGGAACTGCTTCAAGACCGGATAAGCTGGAACATCGCCGTAAACACAACAAAATCCTCTCATATCACGTCCGCAGGAATGACTGCCCATTTGTTAGCCTTCATGGATTCCCTTCCCCACAGCAGACAAGGTGAAGTATCGCGGCTTACCTCTTGATTGAAGGCAAAACGAGAAAGATGCACTGGCTTATCGGCCACAAATTGCAGCTCAGCACATTCAAAAATATTCGGCTTTACAAGTCCACCCTAAAGCTAATATGGACAAACGGTATCAAGTATGTCGCACCAATCACCTCAACCGGCTAGCAGCACACCTGCCAAATGAAAACTTTCCTCTCAGGCCAAAAACGTTACACCTTCGTAGGGCTTGACTACGAAAAAACAATTATTTTCATCAAATAATTAGTTGCTGCTTTAAAACTCACTAATAACCAGAGGACCGGGGTTAACTTTGACCGCGCCAAAGTTTGTATACCCTTGCAACTGTTTTGGTAACTCTTTCCTTACCCATAGCCATCAAAGTGTAAAAACGTTTTATCTAAAAAGTTTAATGTCTGCGAAAGAACGGACCGCAATCTTAGCATAAGAAATAACGAAGTTATTAATCAAAGTCACTGTTTTCCACCGATCGTTCCTATGGGAGCTATATGATATAGTCACTCGATCTTGATCAAATTTGGCACAGTCATTTATAGGTAACGAAGTTATTGAAAAAAGTCACTGTTCGTGACTTTGCCGTTTTTATGGGAGCTATATGATATAGTGGTCCGATCCGGCTGAATCCGAGATATACAAACCGTGCAGTATACACAAGCCTACATGCAAAATTTCAGCTCTGTAGCTCTTACGGTCTAGAAGGAGTTCGCGTCGATCCAGACGGACGGACATGGCTATTTGAATTCGTCTCGTCGTGCTGATCGTTGCACACTTCTGACCAAAATTAATATACCCTTTTTGCAAGGGTATAAAAATAAGACAATTCGAATAATTCAAATGATTCGAGTGCCGTAGTACATTTCGAGTCTTTGACACTCAATTCATTGCCTTTCATTAAAGTTATGAGTATAAGTTACGTTATTTTAGAGATTTGATTGTTGGATACATTCTACTATAACTTTTCTCTCATTCATGCAGCTCTCTAATACATACTACACAAAACAGAGATATCTTAAACTTTTTAGGCACACATTAACAAGCAAATAGCTATATTTTTGTAATAAGTTTTGATTTGTCAGCCAAATAATTGTATAATTCCATTTCTTTTTTATAGAATTATCGGATATCAACTAAAAGCCGCACTGGTTGGCCGCAGGAAGTTTGGGCCTCGGAGCTTATGCCCGGCCAACAAAAAATAAAATGAATAGCGGTGTCTATTAGGATAATATTGTATAATCATTCATTGTATAATAACGCTGTGGAATGTCCTTTTAGTTTTATTTTTCAAAAGTGTGTTTTTAAAATAAATTTATCAATTGGATCTTGGTAAAGTTTTATTTCTTGCAAGTTGTTTGGTACTCTTTCCTCACTTATAGCCGTAAAAGCGGAAAAACGTTTTATCTAAAAACCAGAGGGCCGGCGCTAACTTCGACCGCGTCAAAGTTTGTATACCCTTGCAATTTTTTTAGTAACTCTTTCCTTACCTATAGCCATCTAAGGAAAAAAAAACGTTTTATCTAAAAAGGCTAATGTTTGCGAAAGAACGGCCTACAATCATCGGAAATAACGAAGATATTGATCAAAGTCACTGTTTTCCACCGATCGTGCCTATGGGAGCTAAATGATATAGTCACCCGATCTTCAATTCGGCATAGTCATTAACAGAAATATTAAACTAACAAATGTTAAATTTGAAAGCAATCACATCAAAAGTAACGAAGTTATTGAGAAAAGTCACTGTTCGTGACTTTGCCGTTTGTATGGGAGCTATACGATATAGTGGTGCGATCCAACAGAATCCGAGATATGCAACCCCTGCAGTATACACAAGCCTACGTGCAAAATTTCAGCTCTGTAGCTCTAACGGTCTAGGAGGAGTTCGCGTCGATCCAGACGGACGGACGGACATGGCTACTTGAACTGGTCTCGTCGTGCTGATCAAGAATATATATACTTTATATGGTCGGAGATGCTTCCTTCTATGCATTGCACACTTATGACCAAAATTAATATACCCTTATTGCAAGGGTATAAAAATAAGACAATTCGAATAATTCAAATGATTCGAGTGCCTTAGTACAATTCGAGTCTTTAACACTCAATTCATTGCCTCGCATTAAAGTTATGAGTATGAGTTACGTTATTTTAGAGATTTGATAAGTACTTACATTCACACTCATTCATTTAATTGTGGATTGTTGGATACATTCTTCTATAATTTTTCTCTCATTCATGCAGCTCTCTAATACATGCTACACAAAACAGAGATATCTTAAACTTTTTAAGCACACATTAACAAGCAAATAGCTATATTTTTGTAATAAGTTTTGATTTGTCAGACAAATAATTGTATAATTCATTTTCTTGAAAGCAATCGCACCAAAAGTAACGAAGTTATTGACAAAAGTCACTGTTTTTGACCGATCGTTCCTATGAGAGCTATATGATATAGTCACCCGATCTTGTTTAAATTTGGCACAGTGGTTTATAGATGTAATAGACTGACCAATATTAAATTTCACGACAATAGTACAATCCGAGATGTACAACCCCTGCAGTATATACAAGCCTACGTGCAAAATTTCAGATCTGTAGCTCTTACGGTCTAGGAGGTGTTCGCATCGATCCAGACAGACGGACAGATGGGCGGACGGACATTGTTATTTGAACTCGTCTCGTCGTGCTGATCAAGAATATATATACTTTATATGGTCGGATGCTTCCTTCTATGCATTGCACACTTCTGACCAAAATTAATATACCCTTTTTACAAGGGTATAAAAATAATAATTCAAATGATTCTAGTGCCTTAGTACAATTCGAGTCTTTGACACTCAATTCATTACCTTGCATTAAAGTTATGAGTATAAGTTACGTATTTTTAGAGATTTGACAAGTACTTTCATTCACACTCATTCATTTAATTGTGGATTGTTGGATACATTCTTCTATATTTTTTCTCTCATTCATGCAGCTCTCTAATACATACTACACAAAACAGAGATATCTTAAACTTTTTAAGCACACATTAACAAGCAAATAGCTATATTTTTGTAATAAGTTTTGATTTGTAAGACAAATAATTGTATAATTCCGGAGGGACATGGCTATTTGAATTAGTCTCGTCGTGCTAATCAAGAATATATATACTTTATATGGTCGGAGATGCTTCCTTCTATGCGTTGCACACTTCTCACCAAAATTAATATACTCTTTTTGTAAGGGTATAAAAATAGAATTGAAATAAAAACCCAAATGTTTTAAACTACATATGTGGTAAAAATTACTACTACAAACAACAAAAATAAAAAACAATTCCAAGTAAAGAATAGAATTGTAGTAATAATGGAAATAAATCCAAAATATTTCACCGATATTTTTGCTTCACAGTTTAGTAAAATAAAGATTACTACTACGGCAAAAAAAAAAATACAAATAAAAAATCGTTCAAAAAATATTCATGTGGAGGGATAATCAAAAAAATAGTGATAGTAGTGACGAGACGAGACTAAAGTAATTGTAAGAAAATTAAAAAATGCCAACAACAGAGGAGGTTATGAAAATAGTGCAGGTGGCAGTGCGGATTGCGCTTGATCACCAAGCTGCACAGCTGCAGTCCACTTTCACACAACAGTTAAACTACGAAATGGAGTCTTTAAGGACTCAGCTAGAAAGTTTAAAACCAGTCACACCGGAGGTTTATAGGGGTGCCGAAATCATCCCAGGAATAGAGTTTAAGGAACCATTAGATATTGTTAGATCCTTGCCAGATTTTGATGGCAATCAAAACGAGTACATTTCATGATGCTCCGCTGCTTCATTCGCATACGAGCTTTTTCTACCTTATAGGGGCAGTTCCGCCCACTACCAAGCAGTAGGCATAATCAGGAATAAGGCAAAAGGTGGCGCTAGTTCCACTCTAGCGTCGTACAATACCGTAAAAAATGTCGATGCGATCATAGCTGGACTAGACTTCACCTACGCTGACAAAACGCCCATGAGCGTTATTCGGCAAAAATTGGGAACCTTACGATAGGGGGAACAGTCGCTGTCTCAGTTTTATGACGAGTTGGAAAAAACATTGACACTCCTCTCTAATAAAACGATAATGACACACGAGGCAGCATCAGCGAACGTGCTTAACGACAAGTTTATGTCCGATGCGTTACATTCCTTTGTGTCGGGGCTTAAGAAATCCCTCAGGGCAGTAGTACTGCCAGCAAAGCTCAAAAATTTACCAACTGCGCACGAGGCCGAAGTAAGCCATGACTACGCAGCTTTCGCTGCAAGCTTTGCGCTGGCTACCGAAAAAAAAACTCAAAGCTCCTTTGCACAAAAAAACCAAAATTTTGGAAACAGTACTAATCAGAATAAGGGCTTGGAAAACAGCGAAGAGCCAAAAGACTCCCAATTACACCAGGGTTCAGAAAAAACAATAAAGGGAAGCCACCACAAAATCCTATGGCTCAGGCGTTCTCAACAACAGAACCTACGGAGGTTGACTCCTCTTCAAAGAAAAGGCAACCAACCAGATATTCAGAAAACAAGTCCACAAAATCTCGATACGGGTCAAAAAAAATCAGCAGGTTCACTTCACGTCAAGATCCTTCTGGGGAAGAACCCTATTATACAAAAACACAGGCGAGCATCCTGGCAGCTAGTGACGACTTGTCAGATGTTGAAGAATCATGTAATTTTTTACGGAACACCCCCTTCTATTGTTCATTACAAAAACAGTAGAAGGAAAAACAATTAAACTACTTATTGATACGGGGGCTTTAAAAAATTATATTCGACCAATGGCCGTACTAAAAATAATTACCCCCGCAGAAAAATCATTTAATGTCAGATCCATACATGGGACCTCAAAAGTAAAGCTCACTTCTTTGTCATAAGTATCCCAGAAGATTCTGACGGCATAATTGGTTTTTTTTTTTATTTTTTATTTTTTTTTTTTTGTTTTTTTATTTACGCGCGAGCCCAAGCAGATGACTGCCCACCTCCCACCCGACCGACCGAGGGGTGCAGCCGTATAACGCACGGCACGAATCGCGTGGACAAATAAACAATAGAAAAAACAGACAAACAAATAACTAAATAATACTATAGCTATCTATTAACTAAATGGGATAGGATAGAAGTTTTAATCATGTTAATAGAAAACTCTGAACCAATTACAGGGAATAGAAGGTTGTAATCAGAGCAGAGGACCCTAAAAGGTTCATGCAGGGCATAGTTAGAAGAACAACGACTTAGGGATAAAGGAATCAAAGGATGTCTACTCCGTCTACATGGTACCGACAGATTTACCTGAGCTAATAACTCAGGCGAGTCGATATCACCAATTAGGAGCTTGTGCATAAAAATAACACCAAGCATAATTCTACGGTTAGTTAGGGAAGGAAGGTTAATCAAGAGAAGTCTACTAGAATACGAAGGCAAATTGACATTGCGATCCCAGCTTAAGCCACGAAGAGCAAATAGCAAGAACTGCTTTTGAACGGATTCAAGTCGAATCTGGTGAGACTCATATTGAGGTGACCAAATGCAAGATCCATACTCTAAAATAGGACGGACAAGCGAAGTAAAAAGAACTTTAGTTGTATAGGGGTCATCAAATTCTTTTGACCATCTTTTAATGAAACCCAGGACACTCATGGCCTTTGCGACCGTGGTGGAAATATGGGTGTTAAAATTTAACTTATGGTCCATAAGTACGCCCAAATCATTCATATTATTTAGACGTTCTAAAGGACTGTTGTTTAGAAAATAAGTGACCAGTTGAGGAGAGTTACGAAAAAAAGTCATTACCTTACATTTGGTAGTGTTAAGATTTAGTAAATTAAACTGGCACCAGGATTGAAAGTTTTTAAGATCAGCTTGTAGCCGACTAAATGAATCTATATCTTTATAAGTAAGACAAAGCTTGACATCGTCAGCATACATAAGCACACGCGAATGAACAATGACTGATGGAAGATCGTTAATGAACAGTGTGAAAAGCAGAGGGCCAAGATGACTACCTTGAGGTACACCAGAAGTCACAGGAATGGAATCGGAAAAAGAAGACTTAAAAAGTACCTTCTGTTTTCTATTTGTTAAATATTCTCGAACCCAAGAAAGGAAAAGGGGTGGAAACCCAATGTCGCTCAGCTTAGAAAGTAATAGGGTATGATTTACGGAATCAAAGGCTTTGCTGAAGTCAGTGTATATGACATCAGTTTGTTTACCATTTTTGAACCCCTTGATAATTATTGATGTAAATTCTAAAAGGTTAGTGGTTGTAGATCTACGTTTCACAAACCCATGTTGGGATGGCGAAATAATAGAGCTGCAAAAATGTTGCAATTGAGAAGTTATAATTTTCTCAAAAGCTTTCGGAATAGCGGACAATTTTGAGATACCCCTATAGTTAGAGGCTTCGGACTTTTTGCCATTTTTATGCAGAGGAATGATATACGACTCCTTCCAAATAGATGGAAAAGAGGAAGATTCGACAGACAATAGAAACAATTTTAAAATGGGTTTACATAATGCGTTTGCACAGAACCTGAGAACACATCCAGGAAGACCATCTGGCCCCGGAGAATAAACAGGTTTAACTAATTTAAGTTCGCTAAGAATAGAACTTTCATCAAACACTGGATTGAAAATGCAATTAGCCTTTTCTAAATGATAAGGATACGGACTTGCTCGATATTCCGTTGAGGAATAAGTTGTTTTGAAAAAACTCGCAAACATATCGGCAATTGCCTGATCAGTGCTCGCTTTTTTAAGGTTTTGACCTCTTAAAAAAGCTCGGAGTAACTATCGATCTAATAAACAATCAAATAATTACATAAAATGGATCTCAGTTCATTAATATTACCCGTTGCCCACAAGTAAATTTAATTTATATCAGACAGGAAAGGCCCAGTATTTTACAACATTGAACCTTAAATCGGATTTCATCAAGTAACGCTAGCAGAAAAAGACTTTTTCTGTCAATAATAGGAATTATGAATTCTGCAGGCTTCCCTTCGGTCTCAAAAATGCTTCCAGTATCTTCCAGAGGGCCATCGCTAACGTACTTTGGGGAAAAATAAGTAGAACATGCTACGTCTACATAGACGATGTTATTATATTTTTTGAAACAAAAGAAGACCATGTTAGGGACATCGAATAGGTCCTTAAAAATCTTCAGAATGCAGGGATGCGAGTATCAGAGGAAAAATCCAAATTTTAAAAAAAAAAGCGTGGGATGGTAATACAAAGTCACCCGAAAAAGTGCAAGCAATAAATTTTTCCAATTTTTTTTCATTTTTGGCCTTGCCAGCTATTATCGCTGCTTCATAACAGACTGCGAAAATCGAAGGTCCTCTTACACATATTCTAAAGCGCGAAAATGGAAAAGTTAGCAAAAACATGTCTCGAAAAATAAAAATCGATTTTACTTGAGAACAACTCCGGACATTCTCCAAACTAAAAGATATTTTAGCATAGCTTACGCAGATTATCGACAACCTTTATGGGGTAAGAGACTTAAACATTTTTCCGACCATCAGCCGTTCGCTGTATTAGAAAAAAATTCGAATGCGAAATTAATACGCTGGAAGACATATGTTGACGGACATGGAGAAAAGATGATTTACAAACCAGGAAAGGAAAATTTTGTAGCAGACGACCTTTCGCGTCACCACATTAACACTCTCGAAACACCAGATCCAAAATCAGAGTCCGATAGGGCAACCTGTAAAAGCAAAGAATCTGTGACCTACAGAATCGATGTATCGGATAAGCCCTTAAATTGTTTTGGAATTCTTTTTCACTCGTTTGCGCTTATCAAATTTTTTTTTTCTCGCGATTAAATTCTTTTCTATGACTTGTAAATACATTATCGGCTTAATTAATAATAATTCCAGCATCCGAATTTTATTTTCATTTCGCGAATTATTGCTGTCGCCTTTGTGTTTTTGTTTAAATTTAAATAAAATCAAAACTTACAACAATACTTGCATTAGCGGTGTTGTTGTTTTGTTTATCTCTTTTGCTTTTGTGTCTTTACCGTTTTAACTAACTCTCGCGCTCTTGCGTACAAATTGTTGTTTCATATGTTCAATATGACGCGCTCTCCCGCTCTTTCCTATTCTTGTTTGATTTGCGCTCTCGTCTTTTGCCTACCCGCGACTCTGTGATACGTGTTTTTTTTTTTGTGCATTCTTGCTCTCTTAATTCTTTAGTTGTGAAGGCTTACTCTGCACATTAACCCTTGTGTCAGAACTGATCAGTTTATTCTTATACACAGATTTTTTACCTTTAGAATTTTTATTTTTTATTTTTTTGTATTTGCTTTTTTAATTAAATTAAACTTTTTGATAAAATGGTTGTCTGCTAAAAAAATAATTGCATAATTGCTACTAATGCGGTTGATTATATTCTTTGTTGGTTTTGTGACAATGCGGTTCACGTTAAGTGTGCAGGTTACACAGGCAGAATCAAGGAGTCTATTGCTAAAGGCGGTGGCTTAAAATATGGATGTGATGCTTGCCGGGAGGTCGAGAATGAGATGCGCTCTTTCATGAGGCGGACTAGAGATAGTTTTGACACTTTAAGGGCAGGTTTTAATAAACTCCAAGCGGAGTTCACTGCGGTGGAGACTCAGTTCAGGAGCTTATCGCTTATGAATGAGTCTCCGAAACGTAAAAGGACCAGTCCTTGGGGTGTTTCAGTATCTGTAGATCCGCCAGCGTCTCTTATCGTCCCCGACCGGTATCACCTGGGAATGAACTCTTTAAAACGATGCCTATTGTAGTGTCCGATGTGTCCGGGCAATTACCCATTCCAATGGAAATTGCCGATAGTTCTAAAAGTATCGAGGGCCCCGTAAACAAGTTGACTGCTGCAGTGGGTGACTCGTCCAATGTTACTGCTATGGCTGACGCTTCGGGACCGCGGCCTCTCGTTGGCATACCACCAAAGAAACTTATACCCTGTTGTCACATCTGATGATGTAATAGCCTATATTCGGAAGAAAGTTAACGTCTCGAATATTGCGGTGGAGAAGTTTAAATTTTCTTATTCTCGGGACATTTCGTCCTTTAAAATTAGTGTTTCTGCCAATATCTTCGACACTATATATGTCGAGATGATTTTTGGCCGAAACATATAATAGTTAAAGAATATGCTGTAAGAAAGAAACATCGGCAACCGATTCGCTTGCCAACAACAACAACTAATACTATTCCTGCCACATCAGCATCTGCTGGTGTGTCAAAAAACTAGCTTCGTCCCTTAACCTGGGTTACCAGAACGTTAGAGGACTGAAATCCAAACTTCCTAATCTCTATGTAGATAGTCTTTCTTTTGAGCATAACATTCTAGCTTTTACAGAGACGTGGCTAAAACCTGATATTGCTGATGCATCGGTGTTTTCCACAAACGTTTCCATATTCAGACGTGACCGGATTTCTCGCATAGGTGGTGGCGTTCTGATAGCTGTTGATGCTGATTTATCATCTAACATGATTAAATTTTCTAGTACCCAGGAGATTGAGTTTGTCGGTGATAAAGTAAATTTTAAATCTTTTAATGCTTTCATTACTTGTTCCTATATTCCACCATTGTCAGACATGGTGGTATATTTAAATCATTTAGAGGCAATTCAGTTTGTCTCCTCTTTAGTTTCCAGTCAAGACATGCTCATAGTTGTAGGTGATTTTAATTTACCCGCTTTAGCATGTTCACTAACAGATGAATCTACCATGTTGCTGCCCTCTTTGTCACATGACTTTATTGATGGCCTTCTAGGCTTATCTTTATCCCAAGTCAATTCTGTCTTAAATTCTAATGGAAAATTGTTAGATCTTATTCTTGTGTTGGATTCTTCTTATTGTGAGGTTTCTAGGATCGAACCATTTGCTCTTCCAGAAGACAAGTTTCATCCTACATTAAATTTAAAAATTGATCTGCCCTTGCTTTCACCATTACTTGGTTCAAATGAGTTACCTCTAACTAGGTGCTTTCGTAAGACTGACTTTGCCAGCCTTAATGAAAACATTACTACTACCGATTGGTCTTATCTGTACAATTGCAGTCGCTCGTTCAAAATTCATGATGCTTAATACACAATGCTGAATTATCTTCAGCGGTGTAAGCTTCAGTTTTCTTCTGACCCTAAACAATTTTATAATTTTGTCAATTCTAAACGTAAGACCTCCGTGCACCCATCTTTTTTGTCTTTTCAAAATAAAAAAGCGAGCACTGATCAAGCAATTGCCGATATGTTTGCGAGTTTTTTCAAAACAACTTATTCCTCAACGGAATATCGAGCAAGTCCGTATCCTTATCATTTAAAAAAGGCTAATTGCATTTTCAATCCAGTGTTTGATGAAAGTTCTATTCTTAGCGAACTTCAATTAGTTAAACCTGTTTATTCTCCGGGCCAGATGGTCTTCCTGGATGTGTACTCAGGTTCTGTGCAAACGCATTATGTAAACCCATTTTAAAATTGTTTCTATTGTCTGTCGAATCTTCCTCTTTTCCATCTATTTGGAAGGAGTCGTATATCATTCCTCTGCATAAAAATGGCAAAAAGTCCGAAGCGTCTAACTATAGGGGTATCTCAAAATTGTCCGCTATTCCGAAAGTTTTTGAGAAAATTATAACTTCTCAATTGCAACATTTTTGCAGCTCTATTATTTCGTCATCCCAACATGGGTTTGTGAAACATAGATCTAACCTTTTAGAATATACATCAATAATTATCAAGGGGTTCAAAAATGGTAAACAAACTGATGTCATATACACTGACTTCAGCAAAGCCTTTGATTCCGTAAATCATACCCTATTACTTTCTAAGCTGAGCGACATTGGGTTTCCACCCCTTTTCCTTTCTTGGGTTCGAGAATATTTCACAAATAGAAAACAGAAGGTACTTTTTAGGTCTTCTTTTTCCATTTCCATTCCTGTGACTTCTGGTGTACCTCAAGGTAGTCATCTTGGCCCTCTGCTTTTCACACTGTTCATTAACGATCTTCCATCAGTCATTGTTCATTCGCGTGTGCTTATGTATGCTGACGATGTCAAGCTTTGTCTTACTTATAAATCTACAGATTCATTTAGTCGGCTACAAGCTAATCTTAAAAACTTTCAATCCTGGTGCCAGTTTAATTTACTAAATCTTAACACTACCAAATGTAAGGTAATGACTTTCTATCGTAATTCTCCTCAACTGGTCACTTATTTTCTAAACAATAGTCCTTTAGAACGTCTAAATAATATGAATGATTTGGGCGTACTTATGGACCATAAATTAAATTTTAACACCCATATTTCCACCACGGTCGTAAAGGCCATGAGTGTCCTGGGTTTCATTAAAAGATGGTCAAAAGAATTTGATGACCCCTATACAACTAAAGTTCTTTTTACTTCGCTTGTCCGTCCTATTTTAGAGTATGGATCTTGCATTTGGTCACCTCAATATGAGTCGCACCAGATTCGACTTGAATCCGTTCAAAAGCAGTTCTTGCTATCAGCGCAATGTCAATTTGCCTTCGTATTCTAGTAGAATTCTCTTGATTAACCTTCCTTCCCTAACTAACCGTAGAATAATGCTTGGTGTTATTTTTATGCACAAGCTCCTAATTGGTGATATCGACTCGCCTGAGTTATTAGCTCAGGTAAATCTGACATCCTTTAATACCTTTATCCCTAAGTCGTTGTTCTTCTAACTATGCCCTGCATGAACCTTTTAGGGTCCTCTGCTCTGATTACAACCTTCTATTCCCTGTAATCGGCTCAGAGGTTTCTATTAATATAATTAAAACTTCTATCCTATCCCATTTAGTTAATAGATAGCTATAGTATTCATTATTTATTTGTTTGTCTGTTTTTTCTATTGTGTTTTTGTCCGCTATTCGTGCCGTGCGTTATACGGCTGCACCCCTCGGTCGTTCGGGTGGGAGGTGGGCAGTTATCTGCTTGGGCTCGCGCGTAACAGGCTTTGTCCTGGTGTCGTAGGGGCCACTTGAATGTACTGCGCATAGTATCGTCAACGTCCGCTAAAAAAATAAAAGGACACAGATGGGACATGTGCTTAGAAGAGCGCCGCATTTTCTACTACGGATGTGCAAAAAGAAAAATGTCTACAAACCACAATATGATGTATGCCTATCCCGTTCGAAAAACTCCAATCAGGGCCCATCATTCCGTCGCAATCGAGTGGACCCTCAGTAGATGTCAATGATAATACAGCGACAAACTACAAAACACCGTATTCGACAGATAATACCGATACGAATAAAATTCATACCATCAACGGCTGTAAAACTATTTAGCGATGCGAGATAAAATCTTTTCACAGGAGGTTACAACTAGCCAGTTCCTTAGAAGTCGCTCTTGCGAACGTCTGCGTCGCTTTTGGAAGAAAGTAAAAGATGCCCAAAAACTCATAATAGCGTCTATGATTAATGAAGCCGCAGATGGCCGTTTTTACGCGCCAGTAAACTTTCTCGAATTTTCTGAGCTTGGTCTATTGGATACTGGAGCTAATATCAGTTGTATCGGATCAGATTTAGCAGCAAAAGACTGGACGAAATATCCCGGATTTTCGACTATTGTTTCAAGTGTAGCCACAGCAGATGGGAAAAGACATCCAGTTACCGGAATAATAAGAACAAAGGTGCAATATGAGAGCAAGCGAAAATCTCTTTCTCTTTTGATTATCCCGTCATTAGCAAAACGACTTATTTTAGGAATCGATTTTTGGAAATCTTTTGAGTTGTGTCCAGAATTTTCATCTCATTTTCAGACTCCCACATTAGATAAAAATATTCATTCTGTTGATGATGAAAAGAAATGTTTATTGACCACAGAGCAAGAAAAAAGATTAAACGATGTTATTCGATTGTTTCCGGATTTTAAACGGCAGGGATTAGGCGAACTCCATTTATTGTTCATGACATAGAGATCAAAGAAGCACCTGCCATCAAACAACGCTTCTATCCTGTGTCGCCAGCGGTTGAAAAGTTGATGTATAAAGAAATAGACCGAATGTTGGAAATGGGAGTGATCAAGAGAGCTAATAGTCCCTAGAGTTCTCATATGCGTATGATTAAAAAACCCGGAAAAGTGCGATTATGTTTGGACGCAAGCAAAATAAATGAAGTCACCAAAAAGGACGCATATCCGCTGCAAAGCATAGATGGAATTTTCGCGCGACTGCCAAAGGCAAATTTTATAACAAAAATCGATTTAAAATATGCGTCTCGAAATAAATATAATATAACAAAAAATTTTGGCCGAAACATATAATAGTTAAGGAATATACCGTAAAAAAGAAAAATCGGCAACCGATTCGCTTGCCAACAACAACAACTAATACTATTCCTGCCACATCAGCATCAGGTGGTGGCGTTCTGATAGCTGTTGCTGCTGATTTATCATCTGAAATGATTCAATTTTCTAGTACCCAGGAGATTGAGTTTGTCGGTGTTAAAGTAAATTTTAAATCTTTTAATGCTTTCATTACTTGTTCCTATATTCCACCATTGTCAGACATGGTGGTATATTTAAATCATTTAGAGGCAATTCAGTTTGTCCTCTTGGGCTCGCGCGTAACAGGCTTTGTCCTGGTGTCGTAGGCGCCACTGCGCATAGTATCGTCAACGTCCCCTAATAAAAAAAAACGAGCTATGGAAGTTAACTTCGGCCTTGCCGAAGTTTATATACCCTTGCAGTTCTTTATTATATTTAATTCGATAAGAAAAGTGAAATTTCATACATCAACAGCATTAGTTGTCGTATTATGAATATGCTCAAATATTTTTCAAACTACTGAATTCAAAACACATTTAATGATTATTTAACAATATATGATATAGTAGTCCGATCCCGATGATTTTCATACTTTATCTCACACAGGTAATAAAGAGTCTCCAAAAAAAATTTCAACCCGATATCTCTTAAGATGGCTGAGTAAAACGCATTTTCAAAACACATTTAATGATTATTTAACAATATATGATATAGTAGTCCGATCCCGATGATTTTCATACTTTATCTCACACAGGTAATAAAGAGTCTCCAAAAAAAATTTCAACCCGATATCTCTTAAGATGGCTGAGTAAAACGCATACGCACAGACGGACGGACAGACGGACAGACGGACAGACGGACAGACGGACATGGCTATATCGACTCAGCTTCTCAAGCTGATCAAGAATATATATACTTTATGGGGTCGGAAACGTCTCCTTCTGTGCGTTACAAACATCTGATCAATTTTATAATACCCTCTGCAAGGGTATAAAAACGTTGCTGTAGATTCGAAACCCAGCATTGATGACCCCCACATCACCCCAAGCCCACCCCAGTAGTGGGCCTTTAAACAGCCTTTTTTTTTCATTTAAATATCTTACAAACATATGTTTAAATTTATAAGAATATAATTTATAATGAAAATTCTAAATAGTAGGTGCTAAAAGTTATTCTCGTAGGTAACGAGAAGCAAGTTATATTTCGGTGCTACCCTTCTTAAAAATTTTAACAGCCTCTAGTGCTCCACCCATCACCAGGCCTGCTGACTGGATTGGATTTAGTTTCGATCACATTTTTGTACGTTACTCATCACCGAATTAGTTAGGAATTAAATATATTTGAAATTATTGTTAATATTATTATTATATTAGTGGGATACGAAATCCGATGTTATCTTCTTATCTTAAAGGCATATGCCATTTTTTTGCTTTGAATTGAATATATGTATGAAATGATGAATTGCCAAGTTAGTTTTTTATGCACCTGGCGTAAGAGATTTAACAGGAAAAATATGGGTAATACCGAGATCCGAAGGTTTTACAAGGTTGGGTGGGTAAAGAGAAGGCAATGACATCTAAGTCCCCACCCGTTACCTCTGCACAAAGATTCCTACTTAGGTGTAGTCCTTTATTCCTTATCTCTGTCTTCGTTTTATTTATGTAGCGCATGTTTTGGAAACATTTTAGTGGTGACTGTCGAAGTGTACGGACGTCTAGATCGCTGAGCAAAATAAGTCAACAACAATTCGACAAATAAACAAAAAAAAGAGGATAAAAAAAAAAAAATAAATAAATAAAATAAATAAATTTGCCCATAAAGAATACTACCCCAACCCTCCGTCATTATGAGCAATATTGATGAACCAAGTGGCAGCTATAAAGCCACCTAAGCGTCCTGGCAAGGGCAAATCTGGAAAACAGTGCAGACCAATCATGTAAAATGTGCCTCAACGCCCAAACAGGCTAAGGTTTCACAAACCAAGCCAAAAGTCAAGAGAGTCATCCATACGAGCGAAAGCGACGATAGCTCCTCAAGCACCGAGACTGGGGAAATGAAAAGAAAAACCCCATTGCACACAAAGCGGCAATCCAGTATCACCAATGCTCCGAATATTGGCAACAAGGAGGCCTCAAGTAGCAGCAACAGATTCCACATTCTCGCAAATGATGAGGAAGAGGAGGATGTTGGCGATGAAATGGAAGGAGGAGAAGCAATCCAAGATCAGGCCCCCAGAGTACCTGTGCGGATAATAAGGCCCCCCCCCTTTGTTCCGGATGTTGTTAACATGAAGGACATGCTATCGGACGTATCTGCGGTCATTGGAAAGCAGAACTTTACCTATAAGTCGGGCAGAGACGGATGTGTAAGGATTAATACACCTGACAAAGCTTCACTAAGCTCAAAAACTTCCTAATTGAAAAGTCGAAGCTCTTTGAAACATTTCAGCCAAAGGACGAGAGTGCATACCGCATTGTCATCAAGGGATTGCACCACTCAACTGATCCAGCCGATATTAAGGATGCGCTAGCTGCCTTAGGTCACACCGTCAGAGGCAACGAAATCAAAAATGGACTCAGTCATCAAACAAAGAAGCCAATGGCGATTTTCTTTGTAAACATTGAACCTGCCAGCAACAATAAGGAAGCGTTTACCATAAAGCGACTATGCAGCTGCATCGTCGCTATCGAGCCCACACAGAAGTCGAAAGAGGTAGTCCAATGCCATCGCTGCCAAGGATTTGGTCACACCGAGTGCCGAGTGCCCAAAGCCCAAGGAGGCCCCTCCCCGCTGCACGAACTGCCAAGGAGAGCACACTGCCTCTTACAAAGGTTGCAAGGTGTACCAAAAAGGCCAAGGAACACTACCTTCCCAAGACAAAGGTGCCTGCTTGTCCATCAGGCCCCATTTCTACAGCCGTTACACCTGGCTTAACATTCGCCAAAGCTCTTAGAGGACCACAAAAGATGCCCCCGCACCAAGAGCAGCAGCAAGAACAACCGGTAAATGGGGAAGTAAGAAACGAATCAAGAGTCGATCGTCTCGAGGCCATGATGTATAAAATGTTAGACCAGTTTGCGGCGCTGTCGCAAATGCTAATGTCTCTTATGGCCAAGCTATGCAACTAAGCCTCCATATACTAATATGGAATGCGAACGGCCTGTGTAAGAGCAGGCAAGAGGTCGAGCATGTCCTCAAAACCAAACATGTAGACATCCTACTCCTGCGGAGACACATTTCACTAACAAGTCATTCTTCAACATCAACGGCTACGACGTTATTCACGTCAACCATCCGAATGGAACTACGCGTGGAGGAGCGGCAGTTATCATTAAAAGCGGTTTGAAATATCTGGAACTCCCTGCGTTTCAGGAACCCTGGGCTCAGTGCGCTAAGGTGAGAATAATATTCCCGACTGGAGACACCACTGTTGCGGCTATATACTGTCCTCTAAAATACCTGGTTGCTCAGACTTAATTCCAAGAGCTCTTTGACAGCCTAGGTAATCGGTTTGTCGCTGGAGGTGATTTTAATGTCAAACACACATGGTGGGGATCCCGTATCATAAATCCTAAGGGCAGGGCCCTTTATAACTGCATGGCGAACAGCAGGCTTGACTGCCACTCCACTGGAGAGCCAACACACTGGCCTACTGATCCCTATAAGATCCCAGATTTATTGGACTTTGCTGTGTCCAAAGAAGTAAACAGACACAGATCACTGTGCAGTCAAGCTGCTTATTAACATGCCAGCCAGCACGAATACAGTCAGAAGCAGACTGTTCAAGAGAAGTACCAACATTCAGTCCTACCAGACATGGCTCCAAAATAACTTGGATCCAACGGTTCAGCTGAACGATGAGGAGGACCTGAACGATGCTATCGAGCGGCTCAACATCGCAATACACAATGCGGCTTCATTTGCCACTCCGCCACCTACTTCTAACACAAGGATCGTTTCACGCAGAGATGCGCATCTCTGGAATTCGGAAGTTTCCTCACTGGTCGCTGAGAAGAGACGACTGCGTCGTGTATGGCAGAACTCTAGGAACCCCAGGGACAAGGCCGACTTTAACAGAGCGGCAAAGGATCTTAAAGAACTCTTATACAGTCTCCGTCGAGATTCTTTAGAAAGTTTCCTGCAAAACGTCCAGCCTGGAGATCAGCAACATAATCTTTGTCGGCTGACAAACATCAACAAGAGGGCCACTAAGAGGAAGGAGCCTATTAAGAAGGAAGACGGTACCTGGTGCCGCTCAGACAGCGACAGGGCAGCAGCCTTCGCCAACCATTTGTCTGAAGCCTTCACTCCGTTTAATAGGTGCTCACAACTCGAAGCTAGACAAATGCTAAAGTTCTTAGATGTCCCCTGCCAAATGGCTCTCCCCATCCGGCAAGTCGAATCAGATGAACTGCTCACTGAGATCGCGAAGCTAAAGTCGTCCAAATCGCCTGGATATGATGGCATTGACGTACCATCAGTCAAAGCCCTCCCAACAAATGCAGTTCAGCTTCTTCTCAACATTATAAACAAATGCTTCCTGATAGGACACTTTCCCTCCCAGTGGAAGTGCGCAGAAATCATCCTGATCCAAAAACCTGGGTACCTGCAGCCTCATATCGTTCGATCAGTCTATTGGCAGTATTTTCTAAAATAGTTGAGAGACTATCCTTGCGTAGAATGCGGCCAACACTGGACGAGGCCGTTTGATCCCCGATCACCAATTTGGCTTCAGAGAGCGCCATGGCACACCGGAGCAGTGCCACAGGATCACGGGTAAAATACTGGAAGCATTTGAGGAGAAGAAGTACTGCAACGCAGTCTTTCTGGACGTTAAGCAAGCGTTCGATAGGGTTTGGCACACTGGACTGCTGTACAAGCTGAAGTCCGCTCTCCCGGCGCCCTTCTATATGTGGCTCCGCTCCTATCTTAACCATAGGATGTTCTATGTGAGATGCGGTGATGACACCTCTGTAATCAAGAGCATAAGAGCAGGAGTCCCCCAGGGCAGCGTGCTGGGCCCTATTCTGTATACAATCTACACTGCCGACATCTCCGGACCCAAGAGTTTTCACTGCCACATATGCGGATGACACCGCCTTTTTGGCTTCCGACAAGTCACTGCAGACTGCTGGCAGATTGATTCAGGTGCAGTTAGACGCCATTAAGACTTGTCTCCGGCGCTGGGATATTGTCGTCAACCCCGAGAAGTCTGTGCAAACAACCTTTACGCTCCGAAGAGAATACTGCCCTGCCCATCTGGATGGTAATACCATTCCATTCAGCGACTCGGCTAAATACCTGGGCCTCATTATGGACAGACATCTCACTTGGAGGACGCATCTTAGCAACAAACGCAACCAATTGAACGCCAGAGCCAGGAGCCACCTCTGACTTGTTGGTAGGAGGTCTACCCTGCGGCTCCACGTCAAACTTTTAATATACAAAACCATTCTAAAGCCAATGTGGACCTACGGTGTTTCTATATGGGGCACTGCCAGCCGTTCAAACGTGAACCTCATACAAACTTTCCAAAATAAGACTTTAAGAAAGCTGTCCGATGCCCATCTATTTACTTCAAATAACGAGCTACACGATATGCTGGAGATACCTTGGGTACACGAGGAAATTGTCAGAATCACCAAGGCCCATCTGGTGCGGCTTGAAAGGCACACTAACCCACTGGCCATCAACTTGATGGATAATAGCACCGCCCCACGCCGTCTAAGAAGGCTGCACACTTTGGACCTACCGGACCGGGTTTTCCGGAGCTAGATGAGGACCCTTCAGCGTACCCGATTTTCTTTACTTTCCTCACATAACACTTTCCTCACAACACTTTCCTCACTTAACTTCTTTTTAAATATTCTCACCTGTTAATGTATGGTCATGGTATTTGCTTATTATCCTCTGTTGGATAGATTGCAAATTGGAGAAACCCAGTTAAATTAGAAACAAAAAAAAAAAAAAAATGTTGGGAGAGCACAAGAACCACCCCATTTTCCCTGAGCTCAGCCGAGCCACTTGCTAGAAAGACAGAGAGTGCACTCCGACACCCGCGTGTTCGTTACATAATAAATGGCGCCCATCGTGGGACACAAAAAACCAAGGTTTTTTTTTTTGCCCTACGTGTCATTAATCCCCTCTTTTACTTCCCACAACACCTACCTTGATATAAAATGGTAATATATGTCACTTTGGAAAGGTATGAGTAGCAGATTATAACTGGACCAAGTGAAATTTTATACCTTTTCAATAATGTTTTCTTAATTTTGAACAAATCATTTTAAATAAATAGAACAGACAAAGTTTGGAAAATTATGTAGCTTAGGAATCTGTGTCTGGATACAGTTCGGATACCTACCAGGCCATACAGTTTCCTAGATCTCAAATAAAATTGTTGTAGTGAGGGGAAATTGAGAACTGTTCTTGGTGGAATCGTTACTGGCAAGTCCCTCTTTCAACGAATTACACATTCAAATACAGTGGTGGGTGTAGAAATGCTGTTAAACTCTTATTGAAAGAGATATCCCAAATTTGTAAGGAAATTATTGTGATATTTAGAAGTTGAATCCAAAATTCGTGTTTACGAAATAGAAGCATCAAATTATCTTCAGTTTTCTTGTTTTTACGTGGTTACGAAATAGATTTATATTTACCTTTAGTTTTCTTGTTTTACAAATATGCCCGTTAGACAAAGATTAGAAAACTTGGCTTCTGCTATGCCAAGTGATAACGCACTCGTATGCGTAATTTGCAATGATACCAGCGGACAGATAGATATCGTAGAGACCCTATGTCGGCACACGTTTGATAAATATTGTCTCAAGATTTGGCTCGGGACCAATGAATCCTGTCCAAATTGTAGGCAACCATGTTCGAAAAGTCTAGTAGGTAGCAACGATAGATTGACTACAAATGTTCAACCTCCATGAGCTTCTCTTGGAGCAGAAAATTCTGCCGCCTCAGGTGCAATACCAATGAAGTAAGTAAGTCGTCTCGCCGACTTAGGTATACCATACACCAGCAAAACAAATATTTCAAATTTGTAATAACAAATGCATTTGCCTATTTTAAAAAAATTCAGTTCACATGCTTTTTACAAGCATATTTAAGGATCTCACTCACTCATGCATATGAGCACCCTAGCGCCACCACCCGCCAACGGCCAACTCCGGCCTTATGGAAAAACGTTTATAAGCATTGCTTGGCTATTTTTTGTCCGATTCAATCAATATCAATTTCAAGTGTGCCAAATTTGATTCCACAAGGTAAAAAATTACGGGAGATAATCAAGTTTTTCAAATTTCGGGGGCGCAAAGGGGCGTGGCAAAATCATTATAATTACAAAATGAGCGCATTTACTAAGCAAATACACATACCAAATATGGAGTCTCTAGCTGCAATAGTTTTTGAGATAAACGTTTTTTTGAATTGCGGGGGCGGAAAGGGGCGTGGAAAAAATTTGAAATAAACTTGATCACTCTACACACTACACGAACATACACACCAAATGGCTCTATCTCTTATAGTCTCCGAGATCTAGGTGTTCATACGGACAGACGGACGGACAGACAGACGGACGGACAGACGGACATGGCTAGATCGACTCGGCTGTTGATACTGATCAAGAATATATATAGTTTATGGGGTCGGAAAAGCTTCCTTCTGCCTGTTACATACATTTTGGCGACTTTAATATACCATTTCACCCTATGGGTGTATGGTATAAAAATACACAATACAAGCAACTACTCGTGCAAACCCAAATCAGAATTCAAGAACTGTGGGACTACCTTGACATGAACAACCACGGTATCCAATTGCAAACCAGCCACCAGTAGTGTCAGAAGAACGCTTTCAACAACTTATTTCGAACTCATTAGAAACTTATCGAGTTAAAATGGCATCGGTAATTACCGAGGAAATTCGTAACGAAATGAGAAAATTAAGCATCACGGGAGTTCAAGCGGAATCCAATGATGAACCTCAGCTAGAGTGGGACATTCCCGCACCCTCGTAGAAGTCTCGAAAATAGTATTAGAGCTCGACCATTTAATATTAATATTGACCAAGAGATATAACCAGAACGACCCGATCTAGTATAATTTTTAACTGGCATATACTGTAGATTTCCTTTTTCGATGCTTTGCGAAAACCTTGAAACGATTCTGAATTGATAGCAAAAGTGCGAAACAATTTAAGACACGACCTTTTTCATGAAATTTTGCCTGTAGAGACCCCAAACTTAGCTGCCTTGCGTAGGGAATGTCATAAGCATGAAGAATTTTTTAGTAGCTTTCGATCAAGACAAGTAACGCGTATGGTGAATGCGGTATTTCATGATGAACCAGTAGTTGAAGAGCGAGAAGACGAATCAGATGATCCTATTGATGTGTGTGCATTGCGTGCACCAGAGAAAATAAAATACTGGAATTATGACGAATTAGGACATGGTTATCAGAACTGTTTGCAACAACGCCGCATATTTTGTTATGGGCGTTATTATTTAAATTGTATTCCGCGTACGGGAAACCAGTCGCAGGATAGTCTTGGATAAACCAAAGAATTAATAAATTCTCAGACGTGAACTTAACTAATAATCCTGACTTACCTAGTATTGAATAGTTCAAACCATATCATGTGCGGTTGCAAGAGTATACAAAGCGAAGATCTGAATTATTTAAGGCTACTCGGCCGCACTCGCGACTCAATCAACGATGGCGAACGTTTTGGACTAATAGACACAAGCTAAAGAAACTTATCATATTAACCATAATTAACCCGTAAAACGATTTACGACATCTCACTTATAACTCGAAAAGCGCTAATTTAGAATTTCTCGTAGCACCGACTATTACTGAAAATGTAATTTGTAGCATGGACTTCTAAGGAACGTTTGGTCTTTCAATTTCTCACGTCCAATCAGACTCTGAAATTGCCGAATTTTCTTTTGAATTTCAATTTTAATTTACATTAACAGCTAGTCAACATAGTCAAGTACACACAGTAATAAATAGATTTCCAACTTTTGAAAAAGATGGCTTAGTTTTTACGACCCTGATAGAACATGTCATTGATACCGAAAACGCCAAGACAATTAAACAAAAATTTTACCCAATATCACCAGCGAAACATATTATATCTGGAGATAGACGAAATGTTAGAGCTAGGAGTAATAGAAGAAGCGCCCGCGTCCTCCTGGTCTTCCCCTTGCGGCTTGTTAGACTAACCAGGTAAGGTAAGATTCTGCCTTGATTCTCGTAAATGAAATGATGTTACAGTAAAAGACACATATCCAATATCTAATTTAGAAGGAATATAAAGTAGAGTTCCCCCTGTGCACTGTATTTCCAAGATAGAACTTGAAGATGACTTTTAACAAATCGGTCTAGAAGAATCATCGACAGGAAAGACAGCATTTACAGTTCCCAACCGCCTTGCGGTTGTATGCTTGGAGTAAATGCGATTTTAGTGCGCCCAAGTTGATGAGTTCGGATTCGAACGACCCATCACGTTTATGTCTAAAAAAATGAACAAAGCGCAACGTAACTATTCGGTTACCGAACTCGATTGTCTAACGGTAGATTTCGCATGCATATTGAAGGCCATGAGTTTAAAGTCGTGACTGATCACGCTAGTTTGCGTTGGCTAATACACCAACAAGAACTAAGCGGTGGATTATACCGCTGGTCAATGAAACTGCAGCAGTATAACTTTCAGATAAAACACCGGAAAGGTAGTGAAAATGTTGTTGCGGACGCTTCGTCACGATCATTTGAAAATGAAATGGCTTCCCTAGAAATTGAATTACTTCCCCAGAATGAATTGTGCTCGTCGGCATTTGAATCCGAAGAATACAGATCTCTGAAAGACAAATATGTTAAGGCAAATCTTACGGATTTTCAAGTTATTGATCAATATATATATCATCGCTTGGACTGACTTTACGATCGGAAATTCAGCGGATAACGATAAGTTGTGGAAGTTGCTAGTGCCCCAATAACTCCGTGATAGTGTTATTAGAGCAGCCCACGATCCTCCCAACCAAACCAAAAATGTTTAGAGCGGATTCGACGTAACTTTTTCTGGCCACGACTTTCAACAGTGTGAGATATGCCAAACTTGCAAATATCCAACATGTAAACTAAAACCGTCTATGGAAAACCAAACCATAAGCGAACGTCCATTCCAATGACTGTATTTGGATGCTATCGGAATCGGATGCTATCCCTCGCACAAAACAGAATATTGTGGGAATTTTCATCATTCTAGATCACTTCAGTAAGTTTACCTTCTTAAACCCTGTAGAGAAATGTAGCTCGAATTTAATAATATCCATCTTAAGGGATAACATCTTTATCTGCTTTGGAGTGCCACAGTATATAGTCAGTGATAATGGCACTCATTTTAAAAGCCAGGAATTCACAACATTTCCTTGGGATTATGGAGTACAGCACGTATTTACAGCTGCGTACGCTCCACCAGGCAATGCCACTGAACGAGTCAACCAATCAATTAATGCGGCTTTACTGTCGAAACATGATAACCCCCGGAAAAGACTACACATTACTGACCAACCTCAATCAACTATTTCGTAACCATTAGATAGTTAGACAAAGCTTATGATACAAATCAACGGACATATAACATATAAGGACATATAAGCGTAACTTCAAACTCAGCAACTCAGTAAGAAAAAAAAAATAAAAAAATACTAGGACCTTTCTTAATCAGCTTGCAACCCTTTAATTTTTTTCAGCTTTGAGCCTCCACTTATTAAGGCGTCATTCAAATCTGTGGTGTAACGGTGCGCTGTTTCAAACATTAAATTTTACACATCTGCTAGCTAGACGAATTTATTTGACATACACTATTTCTACGGCGAATGGACCTTAAGCTTTTTGTTTGGAACCGAGCTTACACGATCCACTTCCATAGAAAAGCTCATAGCCAAAAATTGAGCTTGAATAGTGTGCGGGAAGTCTAGAATGGCTCGAGCTATAGTGCAGGGTGTGCGAATAAGAGGAAAGAGAAAGCGAAAAAACGAAAGTGCAAGCAACGCACGTACATAAGTCCACGCCTCTTTTCTCAAGTTCGAATTACGCCACCCCTGAGGTCCAAAAAACAGGTAAAAAAAAGAATTTTTGCTGTGCGGCCAGTATACAATGCAGGAAAAAACTTTTATTATACACAGATTGAGGCAACTTTCAAGAAAATTTTGAGAAAAAAAAATTTTAATATCAAAATGGCGGAGATATGGGCCGTCAAATATTCTTTACAGTGTTGGGTATCCGCCCACTTGGGATTTTGGATTTAAGGTCCTGATTGGAAGTTATGAATTTGAAAAACTCTCTATCTGTGTATAATAAAAGTCTTTTCCTACATTGTATAGGCAAAAAAAATTCTTTTTTTAAACCTGTTTGTTGGACCTCAGGGGTGGCGTAACCCCATAGGCAAAAGAATATTTTTGGAATAAAAATCAATCAGAATATTACCACAAAGCGACACTGACGTGTTCGTCTATTCAATTTTTTTAAACCAAGTGGAACCCGGTCATTACACTATGTATTCGTTTAAGAGACAGGTATAAAGACCCAAGCTCAGGCAGAGATATTATGGATGCCCTTCGCCGACGTAAGCAGGCCTCCAACAAAAATTTGGATGAATTCCTCTACTCTATGTTGGCTATTACAGATGCTTTGCGAAAACCTTGAAAAGATTCTGAATTGATAGCAAAAGTGCGAAACAATTTAAGACACGACCTCTTTCATGAAATTTTGCCTGTAGAGACCCCAAACTTAGCTGCCTTGCGTAAGAAATGTCATAAGCATTAAGAATTTTTTCGTAGCTTTCGGTCAAGACAAGTAACGCGTATGGTGAATGCGGTATTTCATGATGAACCAGTAGTTGAAGAGCGAGAAGACGAATCAGATGATCCTATTGATGTGTGTGCATTGCGTGCACCAGAGAAAATAAAATACTGGAATTATGACGAATTAGGACATGGTTATCAGAACTGTTTGCAACAACGCCGCATATTTTGTTATGGGCGTTATTATTTAAATTGTATTCCGCGTACGGGAAACCAGTCGCAGGATAGTCTTGGATAAACCAAAGAATTATTAAATTCTCAGACGTGAACTTAACTAATACCTCTGACTTACCTAGTATTGAATAGTTCAAACCATATCATGTGCGGTTGCAAGAGTATACAAAGCGAAGATCTGAATTATTTAAGGCTACTCGGCCGCACTCGCGACTCAATCAACGATGGCGAACGTTTTGGACTAATAGACACAAGCTAAAGAAACTTATCATATTAACCATAATTAACCCGTAAAACGATTTACGACATCTCACTTATAACTCGAAAAGCGCTAATTTAGAATTTCTCGTAGCACCGACTATTACTGAAAATGTAATTTGTAGCATGGACTTCTGCAGAACGTTTGGTCTTTCAATTTCTCACGTCCAATCAGACCCTGAAATTGCCGAATTTTCTTTTGAATTTCAATTTTAATTTACATTAACAGCTAGTCAACATAGTCAAGTACACACAGTAATAAATAGATTTCCAACTTTTGAAAAAGATGGCTTAGTTTTTACGACCCTGATAGAACATGTCATTGATACCGAAAACGCCAAGGCAATTAAACAAAAATTTTACCCAATATCACCAGCGAAACATATTATGTCTGGAGATAGACGAAATGTTAGAGCTAGGAGTAATAGAAGAAGCGCCCGCGTCCTCCTGGTCTTCCCCTTGCGGCTTGTTAGACTAACCAGGTAAGGTAAGATTCTGCCTTGATTCTCGTAAATGAAATGATGTTACAGTAAAAGACACATATCCAATATCTAATTTAGAAGGAATATAAAGTAGAGTTCCCCCTGTGCACTGTATTTCCAAGATAGAAATTGAAGATGACTTTTAACAAATCGGTCTAGAAGAATCATCGAAAGGAAAGACAGCATTTACAGTTCCCAACCGCCTTGCGGTTGTATGCTTGGAGTAAATGCGATTTTAGTGCGCCCAAGTTGATGAGTTCGGATTCGAACGACCCATCACGTTTATGTCTAAAAAAATGAACAAAGCGCAACGTAACTATTCGGTTACCGAACTCGATTGTCTAACGGTAGATTTCGCATGTATATCGAAGGCCATGAGTTTATATATAATACACCAACAAGAACTAAGCGGTGGATTATACCGCTGGTCAATGAAACTGCAGCAGTATAACTGTCAGATAAAACACCGGAAAGGTAGTGAAAATGTTGTTGCGGACGCTTCGTCACGATCATTTGAAAATGAAATGGCTTCCCTAGAAATTGAATTACTTCCCCAGAATGAATTGTGCTCGTCGGCATTTGAATCCGAAGAATACAGATCTCTGAAAGACAAATATGTTAAGGCAAATCTTCCGGATTTTCAAGTTATTGATCAATATATATATCATCGCTTGGACTGACGATCGGAAATTTAGCGGATAACGATAAGTTGTGGAAGTTGCTAGTGCCCCAATAACTCCGTGATAGTGTTATTAGAGCAGCCCACGATCCTCCCAACCCAATCCATTGCGGCATAGCAAAATGCTTAGAACGTATTCGACGTAACTTTTCCTGACCACGACTTTCAACAGTGTGAGATATGCCAAACTTGCAAATATCCAACATGTAAACTAAAACCGTCTATGGAAAACCAAACCATAAGCGAACGTCCATTCCAATGACTGTATTTGGATGCTATCGGAATCGGATGCTATCCCTCGCACAAAACAGAATATTGTGGGAATTTTCATCATTCTAGATCACTTCAGTAAGTTTACCTTCTTAAACCCTGTAGAGAAATGTAGCTCGAATTTAATAATATCCATCTTAAGGGATAACATCTTTATCTGCTTTGGAGTGCCACAGTATATAGTCAGTGATAATGGCACTCATTTTAAAAGCCAGGAATTCACAACATTTCCTTGGGATTATGGAGTACAGCACGTATTTACAGCTGCGTACGCTCCACCAGGCAATGCCACTGAACGAGTCAACCAATCAATTAATGCGGCTTTACTGTCGAAACATGATAACCCCCGGAAAAGACTACACATTACTGACCAACCTCAATCAACTATTTCGTAACCATTAGATAGTTAGACAAAGCTTATGATACAAATCAACGGACATATAACATATAAGGACATATAAGCGTAACTTCAAACTCAGCAACTCAGTAAGAAAAAAAAAAATATAAAAAAATACTAGGACCTTTCTTAATCAGCTTGCAACCCTTTAATTTTTTTCAGCTTTGAGCCTCCACTTATTAAGGCGTCATTCAAATCTGTGGTGTAACGGTGCGCTGTTTCAAACATTAAATTTTACACATCTGCTAGCTAGACGAACTTATTTGACATACACTATTTCTACGGCGAAGGGACCTTGAGCTTTTTGTTTGGAACCGAGCTTACACGATCCACTTCCATAGAAAAGCTCAAAAAGCCAAAAATTGAGCTTGAATAGTGTGCGGGAAGTCTAGAATGGTTCAAGCTATAGTGCAGTCGTGCGAATAAGAGGAAAGAGAAATCGAAAAAACGAAAGTGCAAGCAACGCACGTACATAAGTCCACGCCTCTTTTCTCAAGTTCGAACGATAATTAAGGAACATCAACGAAATTAATTCGCCACTGCCAGCGCTGTCTCCTCCGCTAAATGCAAGTGCGTACCCATGGTGTTAGCCACTATAAGGCCAGAGCGACCATTGTCAGTCGACGACGCCATCGATGGTTTCAAGTCGGACTTTTGGGACTACGACCAAATAAATGTCGACCCGATCCATGAACTGACCACAGGCTAAAATTTTGGAGAGCTACTTGGCCACAGGTGCGCACACATATCGTTGTGTGGAGTGTAGCCAGCCAGCCTAATTCCTAGGCGAACTGTCGGTGGAATGGTTAATTCACCTTAGGACATGGGATAGCCCCTCGCAACAAAGACTGGAGATTGCGGGTGGGAAGACGTTGCTGCAGATTCGAATTGATGACCCCCACATCACCCCAAGCCCATAGTGGGCTTTTAAACAGCCTTTTTTTTCATTTAAGTATCGTACAAACATGTGTTTAAATTTATAAGCATAAAATGTATAATGAATTTTTTAAAAAGTAGGTGCTAAAAGTTATTCTCGTATGTAACCAGAAGCAAGTTATATTTCGGTGCCACCCTTCTTAATAATTTTACCAGCCTCTAGTGCTTCACCCATCACCAGGCCTGCTGACTGGATTGGACCCTACAATCTGTAAGTACGGCATTTACGCAAAAAATCTATTGGCGAAATATAACCGCTTGCCGTGATCGCAGAGTTAGTTGGATTTTTTTTTGTAATTTTTTAAGCTGAAATAAATGCCTAACGTAAAATTTAGTTTCGATCACATTTTTGTACGTTACTCATCACCATCATTATATGTATGAAATGAATTGCCAAGTTAGTTTTTTGTGCACCTGGCGTAAGAGATTTAACAGGAAAAATATGGGTAATACCGAGATCCGAAGGTTTTACAAGGTTGGGTGGGTAAAGAGAAGACAATGACATCTAAGTCCTTCTAATAACACTCATTACCTCTGCACAAAGATTCCTATTTAGGTGTAATTCTTTATTCCTTATCTCTGTTTTCGTTTTATTTATGTAGCGCATGTTTTGGGAGAGCACAAGAACCACCCCATTTTCACGAAAAACCAAGGATTTTTTTTGCCCTACGTGTCATTAATCCCCTCTTTTACTTCCCACAACACCTACCTTGATATAAAATGGTAATATTTGTCACTTTGGAAAGGTATGAGTAGCAGATTATAACTGGACCAAGTGAAATTTTATACCTTTTCAATAATGTTTTCTTAATTTTGAACAAATCATTTTAAATAAATACAACAGACAAAGTTTGGAAAATTATGTAGCTTAGGAATATGTGTCTGAATACAGTTCGGATACCTACCAGGCCATACAGTTTCCTAGATCTCAAATCAAATTGTTGTAGTGAGTTGAAATTGAGAACTGTTCTTGGTGGAATAGTTACTGGCAAGTCCCTCTTACAACGAATGACACATTCAAATACGGTGGTAGGTGTATTAATGCTGTTAAACTTATTGAAAGAGATATCCCAAATTTGTAAAGAAATTATTTTGATATTTAGAAGTTGAATCCAAAATTCGTGTTTACTAAATAGAATCATCAAATTATCTTCAGTTGTCTTGTTTTTTTCGTGGTTACGAAATAGATTTATATTTACCTTTAGTTTTCTTGTTTTACAAAAATGCCCGTCAGACAAAGCCTAGAAAACTTGGCTTCTGCTATGCCAAGTGAAAATGCAATCAGATATCGTAGAGAAGGGATGTCGGCACACGTTTCATAAACATTGTCTCAAGATTTGGCTCGGGACCAATGAATCCTGTCCAAATTGTAGGCAACCTTGTTCGAAAAGTCTAGTAGGTAGCAACGATAGATTGACTATAAATGTTCAACCTCCACGAGCTTTTCTTGGAGCAGAAAATTCTGCCGCCTCAGGTGCAATACAAAAATACCCAATACAAGAGCAACTACTATTGCAAACTCAAATCAGAATTCAAGAACTGTGGGAATACCTCGACATGAACAACCACGGAATCCAATTGCAAACCAGCCACAAGTAGTGCCAGAAGAACGCTTTCAACAACTTATTTCGAACTTATTAGAAACTTATCGTATAGTAAAAGAACGACCCGATCTAGTATAATTTTTAACTGGCATATACGATTCACAGGGTCTTCAGAAGATATAACTGTAGATTTCCTTTATCGAATAAGTAGTTTAACAACTCAAAGTTTGAATGGGGACTTTAACTTGCTTTATAAATTCGCTAATCTGCTCTTCTCGGGACCAGCCCTAACATTTTTCTGGCGACGAACCTCGAATGAAATGAGTATTTCTCAGCTATGGTTGACCCTAATTTTTGGCCAGAGGGCCTAGTTGTACACGAGTTTGCCCGTCCACCTTCCTAATTTATCAAAATGTTAGAGGACTTCTTACCAAGCTCTCAAAACTGTTCTGTGATAGCCAAACCTTTTCGGCTGATATATTAGCTATCTCTGAAACTTGATTTAACTCCTCGGTTTTGGATAATGAAATTCTTTCTAATAACTTTATTTCTTATAGGCTTGACCGTGTTGGTCGTCGTGGCGGTGAAGTACTCATTGCTGTCAACTCGAATCTGTGTTCAAGTGTTGTGCCGATTGATCTCCCCTTAGGTGTTGAGTTTATTTGCGCCGAAGTTACATGCTCTAAATTTAGCTTATATATCTCTTGTTCATATATTCCTCCAGCTTCTGATATCATGATCTACATGCACCATGCTGATCATAGATGTTTTCGTAAATCAAATTTCAATCTTCTTAACAGCCTTATTTTCTCTTTTGATTGGTCATTTCTATTTGAGCTGTGATATAGATTTTGCAGTGAATTTTTTCTACTCTGCTCTTAATTCTCTAATTGATAAATGCGTTCCTTATGTGAATGTCTCTAACGTCCCCAGTGCGCCAGTCTGGTACACACGTAGGCGCTCTAATCCGCTCTCCGTAACATTAAATCGAGATATTTCAAAAGATTTAAAAAAACTGGTTCGCGACTTGACTATGCAAATTATTGTGTAGCCAAATCTCAATTTTGTCTTTTAAATACTCAATGCTACAATAATTATATCGTTCGCTGTAAGGTTGAATTTTATAAGACCCTCAAAAGATTTTACAACTTTGTTAATTTCAAAAGACGCTCTAATTTACTACCTTCCACCTTCAGACCTAATGACCAGATTGCTAATAATGATTCAGATATTGCAGATCTGTTTGCTAAATTCTTTTAGTCGACCTATTCTACTACTATTTCGGATACCACACCCTATCCCTTCTCAATCCCATATTTAAATTGTATGTTTTTTTCTAGTATTACTGAAGACTGCATTTGCTCTAGATTGTCATCTATGACGTCTTCCTTCGTACCCGGGCCTGATAATATGCTTAGTTGCATCCTTATTAAAAAGGGTAGCAAATCGGATATTTCTAACTACCGTGGCATTGCCAAACTTTCGGCAATACCTAAGCTGTTTAAGAAAATTATTACGTCTTCCCTTCAACACCTATCCATATCCACTATTTCTCCTTGTCAACTTCATGAAAGGTCGTTCGTCGCTTACCAACCTTTTAGAATTGACTACCCTGGTACATCATGGCTTCCGTAAAAAGTGTCAAACTGATGTTATTTATACTGACTTTAGTAAGGCTTTCGATACGATTGATCATTCTATGCTTCTCACGAAACTTAACATCATGGGTTTTCCCCGAAACTATCGGCTTGGTTAAAGTCGTATCTTATTGGCAGAACTCAAAAGGTGTCTTTTCGTTCCTCGATATCTAAAACTGTTCGAGTTACGTCAGGTGTACCCCAAGGCAGTCATCTGGGCCCAGTGTTATTTACCTTGTTTATAAATGATTTGCCTTTGGCCTTGGCTCATTCACGCGTGCTCATATTTGCGGGTAGCGGTAAGATTTGTTATTCATATAGTGATCCTTCTTTCCAACAGTACTTGCAATCAGATCTCGATGCGTTCTGTGATTGGTGCCACGTTATAAAATTACACCTTAATGCCTCTAACAAGGGGAACTTCAGGTATGCGAATCACCGATTTGGATGAATTTTGGATATGTTGTAGAATACCCCGTCATTTGAAGCTGTGTGAAATATTTCAGCGCACTATTCTATATTTTCCTTATAAATCGTGTTTAAAGCTATAGCTTCGGTGACTTATAGGTAAAACGCCGAAAGGAGTTCAAGCAGCTCGGCGGCGTAAGGGGTAGAGGTCCCGAGTAAAGTTGGAGAAACCCAGGTTCAAACCCCGCCCGAATCTAGTTAGTTTTGGATTTTTATTTTTTGCCTTCTTAATAATTATTTTTTTAAATAGCAAAATAGGTCATTTGATGATTTTTGATGAAATTAATTTTGTATGCCTTTACAAAAACATTAATGTAATATTACGAATATAGACGTAAAATACACGAATTAACTTCTGTCTTCACATTTTTTGTTGTGATATACATCATACATCATCACGCTAAAATTATGCTTTTGTCCAAAAATATACCAACTTTAAATCAGTTTGAAAGAAAAAAACCAAATAAAATTTTTGGAAAATTACTCTCTCATCTCATCTCATCTCATCTCATCATCAACTTTGAAGCGAACCATGCATACTTGAGCATTCCCTTCAATATTAGGGATGACAAGTGGAAATGCACAAGGGATTATACTTTAATTGAATGCAGTCTTCTCTTGATGAAATTTCTCGACTTTCTTAGGCATTTAAGGAGTTTTGCATTCGCTTTAACATATTTTTAACCTGCCCGCAAAGTACAGTTCATAATGGCGTGCGTATAGCTAGTATTTCCTCAAGCGTACAAGCTTCAACATATGTATATCAAAAATGTTTACAATTACAAATCATCAAATGACCTATTTTGCTATTTCAAAAATAATTATTAAAAACGCAAAAAAAAAAAATAAATAAATAAAAATCCAAAACTAACTAGTTTCGGGCAGGGTTTGAACCTGGGTTTCGCCAACTTTAGTCGGAACCTCTACCCCTTACACCGCCGAGCTGCTTAAACTCCTTTCGGCGTTTTACCTATAAGTCACCGAAGCTATAGCTTTAAACACGATTTATAAGGAAAATATAGAATAGTGCACCGAAATATTTCACACAGCTTCAAATGACGGGGTATTCTACAACATATCCAAAATTCATCCAAATCGGCGATTCGCATACCTGAAGTTCCCCTTGTAAGTGCTCTTTTATGACTTTCAGTCGTTTGTCGCCGTTCCTAGCTCATTACTCTATTAAGTCTATTCTGTTAGATTGTGTACCATCATTCAAAGACCTCGGCGTTATGTTTGACCCAAAACTTTCATTTAATGTTCATATATCTTCAATTGTCAATAGAGCACGCAGTCTTCTTGGCTTCATTAAACGTTGGGCCAAAGAATTTGATGATGCATATGTGACAAAGGTTTTATACACTTCGTTAGTTCGCCCTACTCTAGAATATTGCTCCCCAGTGTGGAACCCTCAATACAATGTTCACCAGCGTAGTATTGAATCGGTACAGAAGCAATTCCTTAAGTTCGCGTTACGCGGTCTTAATTGGGACCCGGGTCTTCGCCTACCTTCTTATTCTGTCAGACTTCCTCTTATTAATCTTCCTTCACTTTACAACCGTAGCCTCGTATTTGGCATTCTCTTTCTCCATAAACTAGTCAACGGCGAAGTCATTTCTACTAATTTACTAGATACGCTATATTTTTGTGTTCCCTCACGTCGGACCAGAAACTTTTTTCCTATTTTTTTCCTGTCTGATTAACTATTCTCTTTACGAACCTTTTCGTGTTCTTTGCCAATCTTTTAAAAACCCTTCTCACATTATCTCTCCTCATCTCTCTGTCACTTCTCTATCGCGCTATACTTTTTAATCATCAACAGCGAAACCACTGAAAATATTCTGGACTCGGATTGGCTACGACTCATCCCTGATCATATTGGCTGTGAATCGGGGTATAGATGGCACCTTGTGCAAATAAAACACCTCCACCGGGTCGGGGATGTTTAGTTGTGCATAATGTTAAGGTACTTTCTTCAATTAATTATTATCTGTCTTTAGCTTAAGCTTTTTCGTCAACTGCTGTGTTAGTTGACGTAAATTAAATAAATAAATAAATAAAAATGAACAGGTTCGATCTATGTATTCGTTTAAGAGACAAGGTCAGACAGAGACATTATGGATGCCCTTCGCCGACGCAAGCAGGCCTCCAACAAAAATTTTGATGAATTCCTCGACTCTATGTTGGCTATTACAGATGCTTTGCGAAAACCTTGAAACGATTCTGAATTGATAGCAAAAGTGCGAAACAATTTAAGACACGACCTCTTTCATGAAATTTTGCCTGTAGAGACCCCAAACATAGCTGCCTTGCGTAAGAAATGTCATAAGCATTAAGAATTTTTTCGTAGCTTTCGGTCAAGACAAGTAACGCGTATGGTGAATGCGATATTTCATGATGAACCAGTAGTTGAACAGCGAGAAGACGAATCAGATGATCCTATTGATGTGTGTGCATTGCGTGCACCAGAGAAAATAAAATACTGGAATAATGACGAATTAGGACATGGTTATCAGAACTGTTTGCAACAACGCCGCATATTTTGTTATGGGTGTTATTATTTAAATTGTAATCCGCGTATGGGAAACCAGTCGCAGGATAGTCTTGGATAAACCAAAGAATTATTAAATTCTCAGACGTGAACTTAACTAATACCTCTGACTTACCTAGTATTGAATAGTTCAAACCATATCATGTGCGGTTGCAAGAGTATACAAAGCGAAGATCTGAACTATTTAAGGCTAATCGGCCGCACTCGCGATTTAATCAACGATGGCGAACGTTTTGGACTAATAGACACAAGCTAAAGAAACCTATCATATCAACGATAATTAACCCGTATAACGATTTACGACCTTTTATTGATTTATCAATATGTGGACAAATTTACACTGCTTTACTAGACAGCGGTGCTAACAAAAGTGTAGTAGGAGAAAAATTAGTAACAAAACTTAGAACCACAAAACAATATAGCCCCAAAACGAGCGGTAACGTGAGGACAGCCGATGGCCAATCGCAGCAGGTTGTTGGTACGATTACGAGCAATCTCACTTATAACTCGAAAAACGCCAATTTAGAATTTCTCGTAGTACCGACTATTATTCAAAATGTAATTTGTAGCATGGACTTCTGGAGAACGTTTGGTCTTTCAATTTCTCACGTCCAATCAAACCCTGAAATTGCCGAATTTTCTTTCGAAGAGGATCAATTTCTATTAACAGCTAGTCAACATAGTCAATTACAAACAGTAATAAATGGATTTCCAACTTTTGAAAGAGATGGCGTAGGTTTTACGACCCTGATAGAACATGTCATTGATACCGAAAACGCCAAGCCAAACAAAATATCACCAGCGAAGGAAAATCTATTATGTCTGAATATAAACAAAATGTTAGAGCTAGGAGTAATAGAAGAAGCGCCCGCGTCCTCCTGATCTTCCCCGTGCGTCCTGTTAGACAAACCAGGTAAGGTAAGATTCTGCATTGATTCTCATAGATTAAATGAGGTTACAGTAAAAGACGCATATCCAATATCTAAATTAGAAGGAATATAAAGTAGCGTTTCCCCTGTGCATTGTATTTCCAAGATAGACCTTAAAGATGCCTTTTGGCAAATCGGTCTAGAAGAATCATCGAAAAGAAAAACAGCATTTACAGTTCCCAACCGTCCACTGTATCAATTTAGGAGAATGCCTTTCGGACTGTGTAATGCCGCCCAAATGATGTGTCGTCTAATGGATCAAGCTATTCCGTATCAGTTCAAAGCTCAATTATCAGTCTACCTTGATGACTTATTGATATTATCAAATCATTTCGATGAACATCTCGCTCATCTTAGTGAGGTATCTGCTCCTCTGAAGCAGGTGTGACTAACCATTAATGACCAGAAGAGTCAATTTTGTCTACGAAAAGAAGAATATCTAGGATATATAGTCGGAGAGGGCACATTAAGAGTTAACCCAGATAAGGTTAAGGCCATATCCGAGTTCCCAGTCCCGGAAAACAAGGGCCAGCTTAAGAAATTTTTAGGAATGACTGGATGGTACCAGCGATTTATCTCACAATATGCAACTATCACCCTTGCATTAACAGAATTATTGCGTAGCAATTCGTTTTCTTGGAACGAAGAAGCGCAATCTGTTTTTAAGATCATCAAGTCTAAACTTAGCACTGCTCCGTTTTTAGCACACCCAAACTATAAGAAACCATGTGATGCATGTATGCTTGGAGTAAATGCGATTTTAGTGCGCCCAAGTTGATGAGTTCGGATTCGAACGACCCATCACGTTTATGTCTAAAAAAATGAACAAAGCGCAACGTAACTATTCGGTTACCGAACTCGATTGTCTAACGGTAGATTTCGCATGTATATCGAAGGCCATGAGTTTAAAGTCGTGACTGATCACGCTAGTTTGCGTTGGCTTATACATAGATGCTCCATTTGGCAATAACTCTACATGCCCGTATTCATAGGGTACATTTCATAACACCCAGTGTCATAAGGCCCATAAGCGTTAAGACACAAAAATGTGCCCAAGGGCCTTATGACACTGGGCGTTATGACATGTACCCATTTTTTTCCATACATAAAATTTTACTTATTGATACTCATATACATATCCATACATATATTCCACAAAAATTTCTAATTTTTTCGCACACAAATATATTTTTCCATCACCGCGAACAAAATCCCGCTACCCCTTGCAGCCTATATACATACATACATACGTGCATACATAAGTCCCGCTTAACTGCCAAAGACCGGCACAAAGCAAACGACCAAAAGTAGCTGTGCTGTATACCCTAGGTTGGCAGGCACTTTGTGGGGTATATATGTTAAAGAGTCACGTTGAGGAAAAATCGAATAATATTTAATTATTAAAAATTTGTGTTCCGCGCTTTTGTTTATTCTGATTCCAAATCGTTTCCAAGTCGTATCTCGTATCTCGTTCTATTTCTATTCCAAAGTGTTTCCACCCGTTCCAAGTCGCATCTTTGGAGTTATATTTCAATTCCAAAGTATTCCCACGCGTTCCAAGTCGTATCTTTGGAGTTAGATTCCAATTCCAAAAAGTTTCCAAGCGTTTCAAGTCGTATCTTTGTTTCTATTTCAATTCCAAAGTGTTTCAACCCGTTCCAAGTCGCATCTTTGGAGTTAAATTGCAATTCCAAAGTATTCCCACGCGTTCCAAGTCGTATCTTTGGAGTTAGATTCCAATTCCAAAGTGTTTCCACGCGTTTCAAGTCGTATCTTTGGTTCTATTTCAATTCCAAAGTGTTTCTACCAGTTCCAAGTCGAATCTTTGTAGTTATATTTCAATTCCAAAGTGTTTCCACGCGTTCGAAGTCGTATCTTTGGAGTTATATTTCAATTCCAAAGTGTTTCCACTCGTTTCAAGTCATATCTTTGGTCATATATTTGAATTCCAAGGTGTTCCAAGTGTCCCAAGTCGTCTCATCGGGTTTTATATCTCAATTCCGAGGCGTTCCAAGGCGTTCCAAGCCGTTTCTAGGGTTTTTTGGCAGTGTTGTAAGTCATTCCAAACGTACCAGCTCGTTTTCTGGATTTTTAATCTATTTCAAGGCGTTTCAAAGCCGGTTTTTGAGTGGTTTGGTAGTGTTCCAGTTTTTCCCAAACGTTCCAGTTTGTCTTTTTGGCTAATTTTCAAGCCGTGCCAAACCAGCTCACCACTTTATAACCGCCATTCTCTGGGGTTATGAGCACGAGCCCGTCAAAAGACGACAAAGCAGCTGAGAACACTGCAGCCCCGAGCAAATCCTCAATTGCTGCTCCAGGTCAGCGCCAGAGGAGTACCAGCCCTACTACTCCTCCTTCCCGAGCATTTCAGACCCTCTCTAGTCCATTAGCTCTCACGTCCGCACCATCGAGCACGACCTTTCCTCAAGCCACGTCAGAGCCACGACGAGCAAGCCAAAAAGAGGAAAAATCATTGGTACCACTTCCACAGATTTTGGTAACCGCCCTAAGAGTCACTCGTTCCGAAACCAAAAGGGTTTTAGCTGTTTCCACCATGGCTTTGAAGAAGTTTGTTTCCATTAGCGATAAACTAATTCAGTTTGAAGTCGACACCCACGTCACTTCACTGTCCGAGGTCAGCGTATTTACGCTCCAAGTCCGTCGTGATCGAGTTCAACCGTTGTGGGAGAAGGTCGAGCAGGAATATGAGAAATGCGAGGCACTCCCAGTTGGTAAAGACGATAACTCTGAAGATTTAGCCATCCAAGTTAAATATGACAAATGCTATCAAGTTTACGAGCGATGCACGGCTCGATTACCTCTGCACCAGCAGAATGAGGCTGTCGATTGCCACCCATTGACACAGAAGTCTTTACGGGAGATTACTTAAAATGGCCTACGTTCCGTGACTTGTTTACGACCATCTACATAAGCGACTCCCGAATTTCCCCCGTTGAAAAGCTGTACAATCTCCCAGCGAAAACGAGGGGTGAAGCCAACCTCATTGTAGCAAAATTCCCGCTTACAAATTATGGTTTTGAAACGGCATGGAATGCACTCAAACAGCGTTTCGAAAATAAGTGACTTATCGTGAACAGCCAATTCCGAAAACTTCTTGACCTGCCTCAAATTTCCCATGAGTCCGGAAAAGCATTACAGGCTCATCAGAATACTCTGCAGGCATCCATTCGCGCTTTTGAGCACTGTGGCCTGCCAGTAACCACTTGGAGAGGCATGTTCGTATTTTTCTGTTCCATCAAATTGCCAAAGAATACCCTTTCATTATGGGAACAATCTCTGGGAGACAAGACTGCCATTCCAGAGTGGCAAATGATGGACGATTTCCTCACTGAGCGGTTCCGTACGCTCGAAGCAGTGGAAAATACAACTGCAATGGCTATTTCGGTTCCCACACCGAGACCTCCACGAAATCCGCTTCCAGCCACCCGAAAGGCTAATACATTTGAAGCCAAGGTGACCACCAAACCAAAGTCCTGTGATCTCTGTTTGAAGGAGAATCACCCAGTGCGTCGATGTCCCCGCTTCCTTCAGATGACGGTGCCAGAGAGGGTGTCATACATAAAGAAAAAGTCCCTTTGTCTGAACTGTTTCGCAAGAGGACATCAAGTAAAAGATTGTCCGAGTCAGCACAATTGCTTCACGTGCAAGGGGCGTCACAATACGCTCTTGCACAAGGACGCCCGACCGGAGAATAATCCAACGCCGGTCCCAGCTTAGCCCAGTTCGCACAATATTGTCCGGACTTACTTTACCTCTGAGGCAAGGTCCTCACAAGATAAGTTGCTAGGTACAGCCATCGTGGACTTTTGGCACAAGGGCACTACTTATGCTTCACGGGCGCTATTAGACCCGACTTCGGAAGCCAATTTCATATCCGAAAGAATGTTCCGGCTCATGAAGTTACCATTCCAAACTGTCAGGGCCGAAGTGAGAGGCATTAACGGAAAGGTAAATAGAATCTTGAAGGTCTGTCACATAAGCATTCGGTCATCGTATGGACCTCCAGTCCAGATAGAGATAAAAGCTTTTGTCTTGTCCCAAGTTGCTGATGATTTGCCGTCATGTACGATAGCCCAAGCCACACAGGAAGAAATGCCCAATATTCCTCTAGCCGACCCCTCCTTCAGATTAAAGGCAAAGATTGATCTACTTCTTGGCATTGATGTCATACCAGCGGTGACTCTTTCCGGCATCCAGACCGAAGTGTGCGGATCTTTAATGGCTCAAGAGACGAGATTCGGTTGGGTCATTTCAGGCCCGTTGCAAGGGGTCCCCGTTAGTTCATGTGCCGCGTTCACCGCGAGTGTCGCTGTTAGCAGAGAGGAGGGACTTGAAACTCGTCTCACAAGGTTTTGGGAGGTGGAGGATCTACCGGGCAAACCGGTAGAAGATTCTGATTCTGTTTGCGAGGTCAATTTCCAGAAGACCACAAGAAGAGATGTTTCGGGGAGATATACGGTCTCACTTCCGTTTCGAGATCCAACCAACATCAACCTTGGTCATTCCAGACCAGGGTCATTGGCTCAGTTCCTAAAAAACGAAAGCCGGCTCCTTAAAAATATTCCGGCAAAAACTGAGTATGACGCCGTCATCCAAGAATATTTGGACTTGGGCCACATGCGCCAGGTTCCATTTGACGGCACTAATAACAATTTTTATTTGCCACACAATGAGTTTTCAAGCCCGACAGCACCACAACAAGGGTACGGGTAGTCTTTAACGCCTCTCTCCGTCCACCAACGGAGTAAGTCTCAACGACATACTTCACCCTAGTCCGGTACTTCAGTCCGATCTCACTACTCAGATTCTCAAGTGGCGTTTTTTCCGAGTAGTTTTCAATGCCGACATCACAAAAATGTACCGCCAAATTATGGTCGATCCAATCCACACGCCATTTCAGAGGATCCTGTTCCGAAATAAAGAGGGGCAACATGGTGATTACGAGCTGAATACCGTCACGTTTGGCATTACTTGTGCTCCGTTCTTAGCCATCGGAGTACTTCAGCAACTCGCAAGTGATGTACAATCCAAATTTCCTTTGGCTAGCGATATTATCAAGTCCTATATGTATGTCGATGATGTCCTGGCAGGGGCTCATAATGAAGCAACGGCAATCGCAATGGTCAATGAACTTCAATACGCTCTTGGTTCAGCTGGCCTTTGCGCAAGTGGACATCGAATGTGAAGAGCGTGCTCAGTTGCATTCCACAGAGTCATTTACTGAATGCTGATTTCCTCGATATAGAAGAGGCTAGCACAGCGAAAACACTGGGAATCCGATGGAAAGCGACTACGGATGAGTTTTATTTTGTCATCTCACCCCAAGATGTCAAGTCAGCTTATACTAAGCGAGAAGTCCTCGGGCAGATCGCCAAGTTATTCGATCCCGCTGGCTGGCTGGCTCCCTTTGTGATTCAAGCCAAGGTTTTTATGCAAGAGCTTTGGCTACAAGAGCTAGGGTGGGATGATCAATTGCCCAGTGAACTCCATCACAGGTGGCAGGATTTTACAAAGAGCTACTTCTTCCTTGACCAGATCCGAATTCCACGATGGGTTCTCCATGATCCAAATTCCGACATCCAATTCCATTGTTTTTGCGATGCGTCACAGCGGGCTTATGGTGCCGCAATTTACGTGCGCGTTAGCAATGACCAAGGCATATCGTGCTGCCTTCTTGCAGCGAAATCTAGAGTAGCCCCGGTTAAAACGGTTTCATTGCCCCGCCTTGAATTATGCGGAGCCACACTTTTAGCTGAACTGGCAGCTGCAGTTCTTCCGCAACTTCCAGTTGATAATGCGGAGGCTTTTTATTGGTCAGATTCCACCGTCGTACTGTCGGGGTTAAATAAGCCACCCTGCACATGGACAACGTTTGTCGCAAATCGGGTAGCAAAAATTGTGACGGCAACAAATGACGCCCCATGGAATCACGTTCGTTCAGAGGACAATCCAGCAGATCTCCCTAGCCGCGGCCTGAGTGCGCAGGAACTGGTGCACAAGGATTTGTGGTGGCACGGCCCACCATGGCTACGGGAACCACAAGACTCCTGGCAGCGAGCGACACCACTCCCACTAGACACTACCTTGGAGAAGCGGGTCGTGAAGGTCCACGTCGCGATCGCTAAGCCAGCCAACGAGATACTATCTCGTATTTCCAATCTGGCACGTGCCTTACGAGTGGTAGCATATGTGATCCGTTTCGGCAGCAGGTGTCGTAAAATTCCAAACGATTACTCCGGGGAGGTGACCTCTAGCGAGATCAATCAAGTACTCCAGGCGTTGATCCGAGTCACTCAGCGTGATTACTTTCCGACGGAACATCGGTGTCTACAGCAGAAGAAATCTCTGCCCACGTCTAGCACCATTCTCAATTTGAATCCTTTCATTGACGCATCAGGTGTGATCCGAGCATGTGGGCGCGTGCAACAAGCAGCGGCCCTTAGTTACGATGAGCTTAACCCCATTCTGTTGCCAGTAGTAAGTCCATTGTCCCGGCTGTTGGTGCTTTTCACGCATCAGATCTCTCTCCATGGGGGCAGCCAACTGGTAGTCCGTCTCATCCGACAGAGATACTGGATTCCAAGACTGCGGAATCTAGTAAAATCGGTGGTCAATTCATGCAAGGTCTGTGTGATTTACAAAAGAAGGCTGCAATCACAGCTAATGGTCACCCTTCTGGCCCAGCGAACTACTACGTCCTTTCACGACCACCGGGATAGATTTCGCAGGTGCTTTCGACATCAAGAGTTTCACCGGCCGTGCTTGCCGCATATCAAGGGGCTGAACGTGGAGAAGAGGATGAGGGCAGTGCTTGCGAATAAGTACTGCGCCAATTGCCTGGCCCACCAACATTCCGGAGGAAGCTGCTTGAGCGGTGATAAGTGCCGAATATGTGAGGAGGACCACCACACGCTCCTCCACTTCCATGAACAGCCACGTCGACGCACTCCAAGCTCCGTCGTACGCCGAGTCACCCCCGAGTCCTCCAGACGAAGGGTCGCATCAACGCCAGCCTCCGATCCGAAACTGACCGTGACCACACTGCTGCAGCACCGCAATCCGCATCTGATGCCCACGGCGATGGTGCGTCTTGAGACGGGGGGAAAAACCTTCGACGTGAAGGCCCTGGTGGACCCTTGTTCGGCGGTATCGTCGATGGCGACGTTACAGGCCACGGCCTTTAAATTGACACCCGTCAATATAGGGGCAGAGAAAGCGGTGTCAGCAGTGATCCGGTCCCCAATCAGTGAAGGATGGCGATTTGAGGCGATCCTGAAGGTGGTCGATGGCTTGTGCTGCCGCACTCCAAGCGATCCGGTGGATCCGCAGATCTCCAAAAAGTTCGAGGGCATCGTCCTGGCGGATGATACTTTCTACCGACCGTCGTCAGTGTCTCTGGTCCTGGGCGCGGATGTGATGACGGAGGTGATGTTAGAGGGGAGTCTACCCGGGGTTGGCGGGCGGCCAATTGCGATGCGCACAGTCTTTGGCTGGACCCTGTCCGGGGAGTGCCATTAGACTGCCTGGGTCTTGCACTCCTGCAAGGGGGGGAGCATGTTTATGCCCAACCGGGCAACACAAAGGTTAAAGGAGGCGGAAGCTTTCACCTCGCGCCGCTCTCCCGATGATGCCCATCGCTCTCCCCACAAAAAAACTCCCCACACACTTCGCTCCAATCGGGGCTTAGTGCCCTGCTCTTAAGTAAGCTAGTTTTAGTTGAATTATATACCTGTGACTGAATATACATACAAGTGAATCGAAAATTTCTCTGCGTGTCATCATTTTACTTGAAAAATATCAAAGAAGCTAACTTCGGCAATGCCGAAGTTTATATACCCTGGCAGTCCTTGGCAATAATTTTTTTACATTTTGAAATTTCTTTCTCTGCAACTCAATTCATCAATACACAAACGAAACATTCAAATTATTTCTCTTTTGACTACAAATTTTTCTTCCATCATTCCGTAAGCAAAGCACAACACGCATACACATACAGTTCGTGTAGCGCTGCGTCTGTGTGTGTTTGCATGTGCTCTTTTTGATTTGCTGATGACGTAGAACCGATTTGTATTGACTGTAACTTGTGTTCTATTTATCCGATCAAACTCAAATTTTGGGATCTCAGATTTTATATCAAATTCTATTATATTGGTAAATTTCATGGGGATACTCCAATTTTTGCAAAAATTTTTGGTTCTAGAGCTATATGATATAGTAGTCCGATCCTGACAATTTTCATACTTTATTATCTCCCGGCTAAAAGTAGCTCAAATATGAAATTTCATTCCGATAGCTCTTAAGATGCCAGCGTGTAGTTGATTTGCACAGACGGACGGACGGACGGACAGACGGACATGGCTATATCGACTCAGCTTCTCATGCTGATCAAGAATATATATACTTTATGGGGTCGGAAACGTCTCCTTCTGTGCGTTACAAACATCTGACCAATTTTATAATACCCTCTGCAAGGGTATAAAAAGGAAAAGAGGGAAAATTCATTTAGCTGCCCCAACCCAGAAGGAAGTTCGACCGCCCTACATGAACAAAAAGAAAATGTGGCAATTTCAGGGTCTGATTGGACGTGAGAAATTGAAAGACCAAACGTTCTCCAGAAGTCCATGCTACAAATTACATTTTGAGTAATAGTCGGTGGTACGAGAAATTCTAAATTGGCGCTTTTCGAGTTATAAGTGAGATGTCGTAAATCGTTTTACGGGTTAATTATGGTTGATATGATAAGTTTCTTTAGCTTGTGTCTATTAGTCCAAAACGTTCGCCATCGTTGATTAAATCGCGAAAGCGGCCGAGTTGCCTTAAATAGTTCAGATCTTCGCTTTGTATACTCTTGCAACCGCACATGATATGGTTTGAACTATTCAGAACTAGGTAAGTAAGAGTTAAGTTAAGGTCACGTCTGAGTTGATTATTAAATTCTTTGCTTTATCCAAGACTACTGGCGGACATCCGCCTTCACTAATCGGTGGATATCCTGCGACTGGTTTTCCGTACGCGGATTAAATTTCAAGTTATAACACCCATAACAAAATATGCGGCGTTGTTGCAAACAGTTCTGATAACCATGTCCTAATTCATCACAATTCCAGCATTTTATTTTTTCTGGTGCACGCAATGTACACGCATCAATAGAGTCATCTGATTCGTCTTCTAGCTGTTCAACTACTGATTCATCATGAAATATCGCATTCACCATACGTGTACTGCCTATTTGACGCGTTACCTGTCTTGGCCGAAATCTATCAATTTTGAATCGTTTCAAGGTTTTCGTAAAGCATCTGTAATAGCCAACATAGAGTCGAGGAATTCGTCAAAATTTTTGTTGGAGGCTTGCTTGCTTCGGCGAAGGGCATCCATAATGTCTCTGTCTGATCTTGGGTCTATATACCTATCTCTTAAACGAATACATAGATAAGACCAGTTCATTTCATTCGAGGTTCGATGACGTCGCCAGAAAAATGTTAGGGCTGGTCCCGAGAAGAGCAGATTAGCGAATTTATAAAGCAAGTTAAAGTCCCGATTCAAACTTTGAGTTGTTAAACTATTTATTCGATAAAGGAAATCTACAGTTATATCTTTTGATGACCCTGTGAATCGTATATGCCAGTTAAAAATTATACTAGATCGGGTCGTTCTGGTACTATCTCTTGGTCAATTGCAGTCGGATTACTCCGGATAATAAAATGGTCGAGTTCTAATACTATTTTCGAGACTTCTAGGAGGAGCAACTGAGGGTGCGGGAATGTCCCATGGATTCCGCCTGAACTCCCGTGATGCTTAAATTTCTCATGGCGTTACGAATTTCCTCGGTGATTACCGATCATTTTAACTCGATAAGTTTCTAATGAGTTCGAAATAAGTTGTTGAAAGCGTTCTTTTGGCACTACTGGTGGCTGGTTTGCAATTGGATTCCGTGGTTGTTCATGTCGAGGTATTCCCACAGTTCTTGAATTCTGATTTGAGTTTGCAATAGTAGTTGCTCTTGTATTGGGTATTTTTGGTATTGCACCTGAGGCGGCAGAATTTTCTGCTCCAAGAAAAGCTCGTGGAGGTTGAACATTTATAGTCAATCTATCGTTGCTACCTACTAGACTTTTCGAACATGGTTTCCTACAATTTGGACAGGATTCATTGGTCCCGAGCCAAATCTTGAGACAATATTTATGAAACGTGTGCCGACATAGGGTCTCTACGATATCTGTCTGTCCGCTGGTATCATTGCAAATTACGCATACGAGTGCATTATCACTTGGCATAGCAGAAGCCAAGTTTTCTAAGCTTTGTCTAACGGGCATATTTGTAAAACAAGAAAACTAAAGGTAAATATAAATCTATTTTGTAACCAAATAAAAAAAAAGACAACTGAAGATAATTTGATGCTTCTATTTCGTAAACACGAATTTTGGATTCAACTTCTAAATATCACAATAATTTCCTTACAAATTTGGGATATCTCTTTCAATAAGAGTTTAACAGCATTTCTACACCCACCACTGTATTTGAATGTGTAATTCGTTGAAAGAGGGACTTGCCAGTAACGATTCCACCAAGAACAGTTCTCAATTTCACCTCACTACAACAATTTTATTTGAGATCTAGGAAACTGTATGGCCTGGTAGGAGTCCGAACTGTATCCAGACACATATTCCTAAGCTACATAATTTTCCAGACTTTGTCTGTTCTGTTTATTTAAAATGATTTGTTCAAAATTAAGAAAACATTATTGAAAAGGTATAAAATTTCACTTGGTCCAGTTATAATCTGCTACTCATACCTTTCCAAAGTGACAAATATTACCATTTTATATCAAGGTAGGTGTTGTGGGAAGTAAAAGAGGGGATTAATGACACGTAGGGCAAAAAAAAATCCTTGGTTTTTCGTGAAAATGGGGTGGTTCTTGTGCTCTCCCAAAACATGCGCTACATAAATAAAACGAAAACAGAGATAAGGAATAAAGAATTACACCTAAATAGGAATCTTTGTGCAGAGGTAATGAGTGTTATTAGAAGGACTTAGATGTCATTGTCTTCTCTTTACCCACCCAACCTTGTAAAACCTTCGGATCTCGGTATTACCCATATTTTTCCTGTTAAATCTCTTACGCCAGGTGCACAAAAAACTAACTTGGCAATTCATCATTTCATACATATAATGATGGTGATGAGTAACGTACAAAAATGTGATCGAAACTAAATTTTACGTTAGGCATTTATTTCAGCTTAAAAAATTACAAAAAAAAATCCAACTAACTCTGCGATCACGGCAAGCGGTTATATTTCGCCAATAGATTTTTTGCGTAAATGCCGTACTTACAGATTGTAGGGTCCAATCCAGTCAGCAGGCCTGGTGATGGGTGAAGCACTAGAGGCTGGTAAAATTATTAAGAAGGGTGGCACCGAAATATAACTTGCTTCTCGTTACATACGAGAATAACTTTTAGCACCTACAATTTAAAAAATTCATTATACATTTTATGCTTATAAATTTAAACACATGTTTGTACGATACTTAAATGAAAAAAAAGGCTGTTTAAAAGCCCACTATGGGCTTGGGGTGATGTGGGGGTCATCAATTCGAATCTGCAGCAACGTCTTCCCACCAGAAATCTCCAGTCTTTGTTGCGAGGGGCTATCCCATGTCCTAAGGTGAATTAACCATTCCACCGACGGTTCGCCTAGGAATTAGGCTGGCTGGCTACACTCCACACAACGATATGTGTGCGCACCTATGGCCAAGTAGCTCTCCAAAAATTTAGCCTGTGGTCAGTTCATGGATCGGGTCGACATTTATTTGGTCGTAGTCCCAAAAGTCCGACTTGAAACCATCGATGGCGTCGTCGACTGACAATGGTCGCTCTGGCCTTATAGTGGCTAACACCATGGGTACGCACTTGCATTAAGCGGAGGAGACAGTGCTGGCAGTGGCGAATTAATTTCGTTGATGTTCCTTAATTATCGTTCGAACTTGAGAAAAGAGGCGTGGACTTATGTACGTGCGTTGCTTGCACTTTCGTTTTTTCGCTTTCTCTTTCTTCTTATTCGCACGACTGCACTATAGCTTGAACCATTCTAGACTTCCCGCACACTATTCAAGCTCAATTTTTGGCTATGAGCTTTTCTATGGAAGTGGATCGTGTAAGCTCGGTTCCAAACAAAAAGCTCAAGGTCCATTCGCCGTAGAAATAGTGTATGTCAAATAAGTTCGTCTAGCTAGCAGATGTGTAAAATTTAATGTTTGAAACAGCGCACCGTTACACCACAGATTTGAATGACGCCTTAATAAGTGGAGGCTCAAAGCTGAAAAAAATTAAAGGGTTGCAAGCTGATTAAGAAAGGTCCTAGTATTTTTTTATTTTTTTTTCTTACTGAGTTGCTGAGTTTGAAGTTACGCTTATATGTCCTTATATGTTATATGTCCGTTGATTTGTATCATAAGCTTTGTCTAACTATCTAATGGTTACGAAATAGTTGATTGAGGTTGGTCAGTAATGTGTAGTCTTTTCCGGGGGTTATCATGTTTCGACAGTAAAGCCGCATTAATTGATCGGTTGACTCGTTCAGTCGCATTGGCTGGTGGAGCGTACGCAGCTGTAAATACGTGCTGTACTCCATAATCCCAAGGAAATGTTGTGAATTCCTGGCTTTTAAAATGAGTGCCATTATCACTGACTATATACTGTGGCACTAAAAAACAGATAAACATGTTATCCCTTAAGATAGATATTATTAAATTCGAGTTACATTTCTCTACAGGGTTTAAGAAGGTAAACTTACTGAAGTGATCTAGAATGATGAAAATTCCCACAATATTCTGTTTTGTGCGAGGGATAGCATCCGATTCCGATAGCATCCAAATACAGTCATTGGAATGGACGTTCGCTTATGGTTTGGTTTTCCATAGACGGTTTTAGTTTACATGTTGGATATTTGCAAGTTTGGCATATCTCACACTGTTGAAAGTCGTGGCCAGAAAAAGTTACGTCGAATACGCTCTAAGCATTTTGCTATGCCGCAATGGATTGGGTTGGGAGGATCGTGGGCTGCTCTAATAACACTATCACGGAGTTCTTGGGGCACTAGCAACTTCCACAACTTATCGTTATCCGCTAAATTTCCGATCGTCAGTCCAAGCGATGATATATATATTGATCAATAACTTGAAAATCCGGAAGATTTGCCTTAACATATTTGTCTTTCAGAGATCTGTATTCTTCGGATTCAAATGCCGACGAGCACAATTCATTCTGGGGAAGTAATTCAATTTCTAGGGAAGCCATTTTATTTTCAAATGATCGTGACGAAGCGTCCGCAACAACATTTTCACTACCTTTCCGGTGTTTTATCTGACAGTTATACTGCTGCAGTTTCATTGACCAGCGGTATAATCCACCGCTTAGTTCTTGTTGGTGTATTATATATAAACTCATGGCCTTCGATATACATGCGAAATCTACCGTTAGACAATCGAGTTCGGTAACCGAATAGTTACGTTGCGCTTTGTTCATTTTTTTAGACATAAACGTGATGGGTCGTTCGAATCCGAACTCATCAACTTGGGCGCACTAAAATCGCATTTACTCCAAGTATACAACCCCAAGGCGGTTGGGAACTGTAAATGACCGATTTGTTAAAAGTCATCTTTAAGGTCTATCTTGGAAATGCAGTGCACAGGGGGAACTCTACTTTATATTCCTTCTAAATTAGATATTGGATATGTGTCTTTTACTGTAACATCATTTCATTTACGAGAATCAAGGCAGAAGGTAAGAACCTTACCTGGTTAGTCTAACAAGCCGCAAGGGGAAGACCAGGAGGACGCGGGCGCTTCTTCTATTACTCCTAGCTCTAACATTTCGTCTATCTCCAGACATAATATGTTTCGCTGGTGATATTGGGTAAAATTTTTGTTTAATTGTCTTGGCGTTTTCGGTATCAATGACATGTTCTATCAGGGTCGTAAAACCTAAGCCATCTTTTTCAAAAGTTGGAAATCTATTTATTACTTGGTGTACTTGACTATGTTGACTAGCTGTTAATGTAAATTAAAATTGAAATTCAAAAGAAAATTCGGCAATTTCAGGGTCTGATTGGACGTGAAATTGAAAGACCAAACGTTCTCCAGAAGTCCATGCTACAAATTACATTTTCAGTAATAGTCGGTGCTACGAGAAATTCTAAATTGGCGCTTTTCGAGTTATAAATGAGATGTCGTAAATCGTTTTACGGGTTAATTATGGTTGATATAATAAGTTTCTTTAGCTTATGTCTATTAGTCCAAAACGTTCGCCATCGTTGATTGAGTCGCGAGTGCGGCCGAGTAGCCTTAAATAATTCAGATCTTCGCTTTGTATACTCTTGCAACCGCACATGATATGGTTTGAACTATTCAATACTAGGTAAGTCAGAGTTATTAGTTAAGTTCACGTCTGAGAATTTAATAATACTTTGGTTTATCCAAGACTATCCTGCGACTGGTTTCCCATACACGGATTACAATTTAAATAATAACACCCATAACAAAATATGCGGCGTTATTGCAAACAGTTCTGATAACCATGTCCTAATTCGTCATTATTCCAGTATTTTATTTTCTCTGGTGCACGCAATGCACACACATCAATAGGATCATCTGATTCGTCTTCTCGCTCTTCAACTACTGGTTCATCATTAAATATCGCATTCACCATACGCGTTACTTGTCTTGACCGAAAGCTACGAAAAAATTCTTAATGCTTATGACATTTCTTACGCAAGGCAGCTATGTTTGGGGTCTCTACCGGCAAAATTTCATGAAAGAGGTCGTGTCTTAAATTGTTTCGCACTTTTGCTATCAATTCAGAATCGTTTCAAGGTTTTCGCAAAGCATCTGTAATAGCCAACATAGAGTCGAGGAATTCATCAAAATTTTTGTTGGAGGCCTGCTTGCGTCGGCGAAGGGCATCCATAATGTCTCTGCCTGACCTTGAGTCTTTATACCAGTCTCTTAAACGAATACATAGTGTAATGACCGGGTTCCACTTGGTTTAAAAAAATTGAATAGACTAACACGTCAGTGTCGCTTTGTGGTAATATTCTGATTGATTTTTATTCCAAAAATATTCTTTTGCCTATGGGGTTACGCCACCCCTGAGGTCCAACAAACAGGTTTAAAAAAAGAATTTTTGCTGTGCGGCCAGTATACAATGTAGGAAAAGACTTTTATTATACACAGATAGAGAGTGTTTCAAATTCATAACTTCCAAACAGGACCTTAAATCCAAAATCCCAAGTGGGCGGATACCCAACACTGTAAAGAATATATGGTAAAAATTTGACGGACCATATCTCCGCCATTTTGTTATTAAATTTTTTTTTTCTCAAAATTTTCTTGAAAGTACCCTCAATCTGTGTATAATAAAAGTTTTTTCCTACATTGTATACTGGCCGCACAGCAAAAATTTTTTTTTTACCTGTTTTTTGGACCTCAGGGGTGGCATAATTCGAACTTGAGAAAAGAGGCGTGGACTTATGTACGTGCGTTGCTTGCACTTTCGTTTTTTCGCTTTGTCTTTCCTCTTATTCGCACGACTGCACTATAGCTCGAACCATTCTAGACTTCCCGCACACTATTCAAGCTCAATTTTTGGCTATGAGCTTTTCTATGGAAGTGGATCGTGTAAGCTCGGTTCCAAACAAAAAGCTCAAGGTCCATTCGCCGTAGAAATAGTGTATGTCAAATAAATTCGTCTAGCTAGCAGATGTGTAAAATTTAATGTTTGAAACAGCGCACCGTTACACCACAGATTTGAATGACGCCTTAATAAGTGGAGGCTCAAAGCTGAAAAAAATTAAAGGGTTGCAAGCTGATTAAGAAAGGTCCTAGTATTTTTTTATTTTTTTTTTCTTACTGAGTTGCTGAGTTTGAAGTTACGCTTATATGTCCTTATATGTTATATGTCCGTTGATTTGTATCATAAGCTTTGTCTAACTATCTAATGGTTACGAAATAGTTGATTGAGGTTGGTCAGTAATGTGTAGTCTTTTCCGGGGGTTATCATGTTTCGACAGTAAAGCCGCATTAATTGATTGGTTGACTCGTTCAGTGGCATTGCCTGGTGGAGCGTACGCAGCTGTAAATACGTGCTGTACTCCATAATCCCAAGGAAATGTTGTGAATTCCTGGCTTTTAAAATGAGTGCCATTATCACTGACTATATACTGTGGCACTCCAAAGCAGATAAAGATGTTATCCCTTAAGATAGATATTATTAAATTCGAGTTACATTTCTCTACAGGTTTTAAGAAGGTAGACTTACTGAAGTGATCTAGAATGATGAAAATTCCCACAATATTCTGTTTTGTGCGAGGGATAGCATCCGATTCCGATAGCATCCAAATACAGTCATTGGAATGGACGTTCGCTTATGGTTTGGTTTTCCATAGACGGTTTTAGTTTACATGTTGGATATTTGCAAGTTTGGCATATCTCACACTTCTGAAAGTCGTGGCCAGAAAAAGTTACGTCGAATGGGTTGGGTTGGGAGGATCGTGGGCTGCTCTAATATCACTATCACGGAGTTCTTGGGGCACTAGCAACTTCCACAACTTATCGTTATCCGCTGAATTTCCGATCGTAAAGTCAGTCCAAGCGATGATATATATATTGATCAATAACTCCTAGCTCTAACATTTCGTCTATCTCCAGACATAATATGTTTCGCTGGTGATATTGGGTAAAATTTTTGTTTAATTGTCTTGGCGTTTTCGGTATCAATGACATGTTCTATCAGGGTCGTAAAACCTAAGCCATCTTTTTCAAAAGTTGGAAATCTATTTATTACTTGGTGTACTTGACTATGTTGACTAGCTGTTAATGTAAATTAAAATTGAAATTCAAAAGAAAATTCGGCAATTTCAGGGTCTGATTGGACGTGAAATTGAAAGACCAAACGTTCTCCAGAAGTCCATGCTACAAATTACATTTTCAGTAATAGTCGGTGCTACGAGAAATTCTAAATTGGCGCTTTTCGAGTTATAAATGAGATGTCGTAAATCGTTTTACGGGTTAATTATGGTTGATATAATAAGTTTCTTTAGCTTATGTCTATTAGTCCAAAACGTTCGCCATCGTTGATTGAGTCGCGAGTGCGGCCGAGTAGCCTTAAATAATTCAGATCTTCGCTTTGTATACTCTTGCAACCGCACATGATATGGTTTGAACTATTCAATACTAGGTAAGTCAGAGTTATTAGTTAAGTTCACGTCTGAGAATTTAATAATACTTTGGTTTATCCAAGACTATCCTGCGACTGGTTTCCCATACACGGATTACAATTTAAATAATAACACCCATAACAAAATATGCGGCGTTATTGCAAACAGTTCTGATAACCATGTCCTAATTCGTCATTATTCCAGTATTTTATTTTCTCTGGTGCACGCAATGCACACACATCAATAGGATCATCTGATTCGTCTTCTCGCTCTTCAACTACTGGTTCATCATTAAATATCGCATTCACCATACGCGTTACTTGTCTTGACCGAAAGCTACGAAAAAATTCTTAATGCTTATGACATTTCTTACGCAAGGCAGCTATGTTTGGGGTCTCTACCGGCAAAATTTCATGAAAGAGGTCGTGTCTTAAATTGTTTCGCACTTTTGCTATCAATTCAGAATCGTTTCAAGGTTTTCGCAAAGCATCTGTAATAGCCAACATAGAGTCGAGGAATTCATCAAAATTTTTGTTGGAGGCCTGCTTGCGTCGGCGAAGGGCATCCATAATGTCTCTGCCTGACCTTGAGTCTTTATACCAGTCTCTTAAACGAATACATAGTGTAATGACCGGGTTCCACTTGGTTTAAAAAAATTGAATAGACTAACACGTCAGTGTCGCTTTGTGGTAATATTCTGATTGATTTTTATTCCAAAAATATTCTTTTGCCTATGGGGTTACGCCACCCCTGAGGTCCAACAAACAGGTTTAAAAAAAGAATTTTTGCTGTGCGGCCAGTATACAATGTAGGAAAAGACTTTTATTATACACAGATAGAGAGTGTTTCAAATTCATAACTTCCAAACAGGACCTTAAATCCAAAATCCCAAGTGGGCGGATACCCAACACTGTAAAGAATATATGGTAAAAATTTGACGGACCATATCTCCGCCATTTTGTTATTAAATTTTTTTTTTTCAAAATTTTCTTGAAAGTACCCTCAATCTGTGTATAATAAAAGTTTTTTCCTACATTGTATACTGGCCGCACAGCAAAAATTTTTTTTTTACCTGTTTTTTGGACCTCAGGGGTGGCATAATTCGAACTTGAGAAAAGAGGCGTGGACTTATGTACGTGCGTTGCTTGCACTTTCGTTTTTTCGCTTTGTCTTTCCTCTTATTCGCACGACTGCACTATAGCTCGAACCATTCTAGACTTCCCGCACACTATTCAAGCTCAATTTTTGGCTATGAGCTTTTCTATGGAAGTGGATCGTGTAAGCTCGGTTCCAAACAAAAAGCTCAAGGTCCATTCGCCGTAGAAATAGTGTATGTCAAATAAATTCGTCTAGCTAGCAGATGTGTAAAATTTAATGTTTGAAACAGCGCACCGTTACACCACAGATTTGAATGACGCCTTAATAAGTGGAGGCTCAAAGCTGAAAAAAATTAAAGGGTTGCAAGCTGATTAAGAAAGGTCCTAGTATTTTTTTATTTTTTGTTTCTTACTGAGTTGCTGAGTTTGAAGTTACGCTTATATGTCCTTATATGTTATATGTCCGTTGATTTGTATCATAAGCTTTGTCTAACTATCTAATGGTTACGAAATAGTTGATTGAGGTTGGTCAGTAATGTGTAGTCTTTTCCGGGGGTTATCATGTTTCGACAGTAAAGCCGCATTAATTGATTGGTTGACTCGTTCAGTGGCATTGCCTGGTGGAGCGTACGCAGCTGTAAATACGTGCTGTACTCCATAATCCCAAGGAAATGTTGTGAATTCCTGGCTTTTAAAATGAGTGCCATTATCACTGACTATATACTGTGGCACTCCAAAGCAGATAAAGATGTTATCCCTTAAGATAGATATTATTAAATTCGAGTTACATTTCTCTACAGGTTTTAAGAAGGTAGACTTACTGAAGTGATCTAGAATGATGAAAATTCCCACAATATTCTGTTTTGTGCGAGGGATAGCATCCGATTCCGATAGCATCCAAATACAGTCATTGGAATGGACGTTCGCTTATGGTTTGGTTTTCCATAGACGGTTTTAGTTTACATGTTGGATATTTGCAAGTTTGGCATATCTCACACTTCTGAAAGTCGTGGCCAGAAAAAGTTACGTCGAATGGGTTGGGTTGGGAGGATCGTGGGCTGCTCTAATATCACTATCACGGAGTTCTTGGGGCACTAGCAACTTCCACAACTTATCGTTATCCGCTGAATTTCCGATCGTAAAGTCAGTCCAAGCGATGATATATATATTGATCAATAACTTGAAAATCCGGAAGATTTGCCTTAACATATTTGTCTTTCAGAGATCTGTATTCTTCGGATTCAAATGCCGACGAGCACAATTCATTCTGGGGAAGTAATTCAATTTCTAGGGAAGCCATTTTATTTTCAAATGATCGTGACAAGGCGTCCGCAACAACATTTTCACTACCTTTCCGGTGTTCTATCTGAAAGTTATACCGCTGCAGTTTCATTGGTTCTTGTTGGTGTATTAGCCAACGCAAACTAGCGTGATCAGTCACGACTTTAAACTCATGGCCTTCAATATGCATGCGAAATCTACCGTTAGACAATCGAGTTCGGTAACCGAATAGTTACGTTGCGCTTTGTTCATTTTTTTGGACATAAACGTGATGGGTCGTTCGAATCCGAACTCATCAACTTAGGCGCACTAAAATCGCATTTACTCCAAGCATACAACCTCAAGGAGATTGGGAACTGTAAATGCTGTCTTTCCTGTCGATGATTCTTCTAGACCGATTTGTTAAAAGTCATCTTTAAGGTCTATCTTGGAAATACAGTGCACAGGGGGAACTCTACTTTATATTCCTTCTAAATTAGATGTTGGATATGTGTCTTTTACTGTAACATCATTTCATTTACGAGAATCAAGGCAGAATCTTACCTTACCTGGTTAGTCTAACAAGCCGCAAGGGGAAGACCAGGAGGACGCGGGCGCTTCTTCTATTACTCCTAGCTCTAACATTTCGTCTATCTCCAGACATAATATGTTTCGCTGGTGATATTGGGTAAAATTTTTGTTTAATTGTCTTGGCGTTTTCGGTATCAATGACATGTTTTATCAGGGTCGTAAAAACTAAGCCATCTTTTTCAAAAGTTGGAAATCTATTTATTACTGTGTGTACTTGACTATGTTGACTAGCTGTTAATGTAAATTAAAATTGAAATTCAAAAGAAAATTCGGCAATTTCAGAGTCTGATTGGACGTGAGAAATTCAAAGACCAAACGTTCTCCAGAAGTCCATGCTACAAATTACATTTTCAGTAATAGTCGGTGCTACGAGAAATTCTAAATTGGCGCTTCTCGAGTTATAAGTGAGATGTCGTAAATCGTTTTACGGGTTAATTATGGTTGATATGATAAGTTTCTTTAGCTTGTGTCTATTAGTCCAAAACGTTCGCCATCGTTGATTAAATCGCGAGTGCGGCCGATTAGCCTTAAATAGTTCAGATCTTCGCTTTGTATACTCTTGCAACCGCACATGATATGGTTTGAACTATTCAATACTAGGTAAGTCAGAGTTATTAGTTAAGTTCATGTCTGAGAATTTAATAATTCTTTGGTTTATCCAAGACTATCCTGCGACTGGTTTCCCATACACGGATTACAATTTAAATAATAACACCCATAACAAAATATGCGGCGTTATTGCAAACAGTTCTGATAACCATGTCCTAATTCGTCATTATTCCAGTATTTTATTTTCTCTGGTGCACGCAATGCACACACATCAATAGGATCATCTGATTCGTCTTCTCGCTCTTCAACTACTGGTTCATCATTAAATATCGCATTCACCATACGCGTTACTTGTCTTGACCGAAAGCTACGAAAAAATTCTTAATGCTTATGACATTTCTTACGCAAGGCAGCTATGTTTGGGGTCTCTACCGGCAAAATTTCATGAAAGAGGTCGTGTCTTAAATTGTTTCGCACTTTTGCTATCAATTCAGAATCGTTTCAAGGTTTTCGCAAAGCATCTGTAATAGCCAACATAGAGTCGAGGAATTCATCAAAATTTTTGTTGGAGGCCTGCTTGCGTCGGCGAAGGGCATCCATAATGTCTCTGCCTGACCTTGAGTCTTTATACCAGTCTCTTAAACGAATACATAGTGTAATGACCGGGTTCCACTTGGTTTAAAAAAATTGAATAGACTAACACGTCAGTGTCGCTTTGTGGTAATATTCTGATTGATTTTTATTCCAAAAATATTCTTTTGCCTATGGGGTTACGCCACCCCTGAGGTCCAACAAACAGGTTTAAAAAAAGAATTTTTGCTGAAAATTTGACGGACCATATCTCCGCCATTTTGTTATTAAAATTTTTTTTTTCTCAAAATTTTCTTAAAAGTACCCTCAATCTGTGTATAATAAAAGTTTTTTACCTGTTTTTTGGACCTCAGGGGTGGCGTAACCCCTTAATCTATGTTTACATATACATATGTATATTCACACGCTGGCTTGGCCCTAGCTCATGTTTTTTTTTTTTATAGCGGACGTTGACGATACTATGCGCAGTACGTTCAAGTGGCCCCTACGACACCAGGACAAAGCCTGTTACGCGCGAGCCCAAGCAGATGACTGCCCACCTCCCACCCGACCGACCGAGGGGTGCAGCCGTATAACGCACGGCACGAATCGCGTGGACAAATACAGAATAGAAAAAACAGACAAACAAATAACTAAATAATACTATAGCTATCTATTAACTTAATGGGATAGGATAGAAGTTTTAATCATGTTAATAGAAAACTCTGAACCGATTACAGGGAATAGAAGGTTGTAATCAGAGCAGAGGACCCTAAAAGGTTCATGCATGGCATAGTTAGAAGAACAACGACTTAGGGATAAAGGAATCAAAGGATGTCTACTCCGTCTACATGGTACCGGCAGATTTACCTGAGCTAATAACTCAGGCGAGTCAATATCACCAATTAGGAGCTTGGACAAGCGAAGTAAAAAGAACTTTAGTTGTATAGGGGTCATCAAATTCTTTTGACCATCTTTTAATGAAACCCAGGACACTCATGGCCTTTACGACCGTGGTGGAAATATGGGTGTTAAAACTTAATTTATGGTCCATAAGTACGCCCAAATCATTCATATTATTTAGACGTTCTAAAGGACTATTGTTTAGAAAATAAGTGACCAGTTGAGGAGAATTACGATAGAAAGTCATTACCTTACATTTGGTAGTGTTAAGATTTAGTAAATTAAACTGGCACCAGGATTGAAAGTTTTTAAGATTAGCTTGTAGCCGACTAAATGAATCTGTATATTTATAAGTAAGACAAAGCTTGACATCGTCAGCATACATAAGCACACGCGAATGAACAATGACTGATGGAAGATCGTTAATGAACAGTGTGAAAAGCAGAGGGCCAAGATGACTACCTTGGGGTACACCAGAAGTCACAGGAATGGAATCGGAAAAAGAAGACTTAAAAAGTACCTTCTGTTTTCTATTTGTGAAATATTCTCGAACCCAAGAAAGGAAAAGGGGTGGAAAACCAATGTCGCTCAGCTTAGAAAGTAATAGGGTATGATTTACGGAATCAAAGGCTTTGCTGAAGTCAGTGTATATGACATCAGTTTGTTTACCATTTTTGAACCCCTTGATAATTATTGATGTATATTCTAAAAGGTTAGATCTACGTTTCACAAACCCATGTTGGGATGACGAAATAATAGAGCTGCAAAAATGTTGCAATTGAGAAGTTATAATTTTCTCAAAAACTTTCGGAATAGCGGACAATTTTGAGATACCCCTATAGTTAGACGCTTCGGACTTTTTGCCATTTTTATGCAGAGGAATGATATACGACTCCTTCCAAATAGATGGAAAAGAGGAAGATTCGACAGACAATAGAAACAATTTTAAAATGGGTTTACATAATGCGTTTGCACAGAACCTGAGAACACATCCAGGAAGACCATCTGGCCCCGGAGAATAAACAGGTTTAACTAATTTAAGTTCGCTAAGAATAGAACTTTCATCAAACACTGGATTGAAAATGCAATTAGCCTTTTTTAAATGATAAGGATACGGACTTGCTCGATATTCCGTTGAGGAATAAGTTGTTTTTAAAAAACTCGCAAACATATCGGCAATTGCTTGATCAGTGCTCGCTTTTTTATTTTGAAAAGACAAAAAAGATGGGTGCACGGAGGTCTTACGTTTAGAATTGACAAAATTATAAAATTGTTTAGGGTCAGAAGAAAACTGAAGCTTACAGCGCTGAAGATAATTCTTATAGCATTGTGTATTAAGCATCATGAATTTTGAACGAGCGACTGTGCATTGTTGCTTAAGTGAATATATGTGTGTCCACATATAAATGTACATACATATATGATCATGCTTAGCTGTATATTTATGTGAATATGTTTATGTGCATACATACATACATCAATAAACATATTCAACAGCACTTTTATATTTTATTGCATACATATTTAATTGTTTATACTTGCAACAAAGTGTTACAAGTTGAGCTCTTTGTGTTGAATGATTTTTGGTATGAATATACTATACCTCCTCTTATCAGAAAATAACGTAATATTATGGAGTTATTTATTATCACTACGGGCTTGGGGTGATGTGGGGGTCATCAATTCGAATCTGCAGCAACGTCTTCCCACCAGAAATCTCCAGTCTTTGTTGCGAGGGGCTATCCCATGTCCTAAGGTGAATCATCCATTCCACCGACGGTTCGCTTAGGAATTAGGCTGGCTGGCTACACTCCACACAACGATATGTGTGCGCACCTATGGCCAAGTAGCTCTCCAAAAATTTAGCCTGTGGTCAGTTCATGGATCGAGTCGACATTTATTTGGTCGTAGTCTTAAAAGTCCGACTTGAAACCATCGATGGGGTCGTCGACTGACAATGGTCGCTCTGGCCTTATAGTGGCTAACACCATGGGTACGCACTTGCATTTAGCGGAGGAGACAGTGCTGGCAGTGGCGAATTAATTTCGTTGATGTTCCTTAATTATCGTTCGAACTTGAGAAAAGAGGCGTGGACTTATGTACGTGCGTTGCTTGCACTTTCGTTTTTTCGCTTTCTCTTTCCTCTTATTCGCACACCCTGCACTATAGCTCGAACCATTCTAGACTTCCCGCATACTATTCAAGCTCTATGGAAGTGGATCGTGTAAGCTCGGTTCCAAACAAAAAGCTCAAGGTCCCTTCGCCGTAGAAATAGTGTATGTCAAATAAGTTCGTCTAGCTAGCAGATGTGTAAAATTTAATGTTTGAAACAGCGCACCGTTACACCACAGATTTGAATGACGCCTTAATAAGTGGAGGCTCAAAGCTGAAAAAAATTAAAGGGTTGCAAGCTGATTAAGAAAGGTCCTAGTATTTTTTTATATTTTTTTTTTTCTTACTGAGTTGCTGAGTTTGAAGTTACGCTTATATGTCCTTATATGTTATATGTCCGTTGATTTGTATCATAAGCTTTGTCTAACTATCTAATAGTTACGAAATAGTTGATTGAGGTTGGTCAGTAATGTTTAGTCTTTTCCGGGGGTTATCATGTTTCGACAGTAAAGCCGCATTAATTGATTGGTTGACTCGTTCAGTGGCATTGGCTGGTGGAGCGTACGCAGCTGTAAATACGTGCTGTACTCCATAATCCCAAGGAAATGTTGTGAATTCCTGGCTTTTAAAATGAGTGCCATTATCACTGACTATATACTGTGGCACTCCAAAGCAGATAAAGATGTTATCCCTTAAGATAGATATTATAAAATTCGAGTTACATTTCTCTACAGGTTTTAAGAAGGTAAACTTACTGAAGTGATCTAGAATGATGAAAATTCCCACAATATTCTGTTTTGTGCGAGGGATAGCATCCGATTCCGATAGCATCCAAATACAGTCATTGGAATGGACGTTCGCTTATGGTTTGGTTTTCCATAGACGGTTTTAGTTTACATGTTGGATATTTGCAAGTTTGGCATATCTCACACTGTTGAAAGTCGTGGCCAGAAAAAGTTACGTCGAATGGGTTGGGTTGGGAGGATCGTGGGCTGCTCTAATAACACTATCACGGAGTTCTTGGGGCACTAGCAACTTCCACAACTTATCGTTATCCGCTGAATTTCCGATCGTAAAGTCAGTCCAAGCGATGATATATATTGATCAATAACTTGAAAATCCGGAAGATTTGCCTTAAAATATTTGTATTTCAGAGATCTGTGTTCTTCGGATTCAAATGCCGACGAGCACAATTCATTCTGGGGAAGTAATTCAATTTCTAGGGAAGCCATTTTATTTTCAAATGATCGTGACAAAGCGTCCGCAACAACATTTTCACTACCTTTCCGGTGTTCTATCTGAAAGTTATACCGCTGCAGTTTCATTGACCAGCGGGATAATCGACTGCTTAGTTCTTGTTGGTGTATTAGCCAACGCAAATAGCGTGATCAGTCACGACTTCAAACTCATGGCCTTCGATATACATGCGAAATCTACCGTTAGACAATCGAGTTCGGTAACCGAATAGTTACGTTGCGCTTTGTTCATTTTTTTAGACATAAACGTGATGGGTCGTTCGAATCCGAACTCATCAACTTGGGCGCACTAAAATCGCATTTACTCCAAGTATACAACCCCAAGGCGGTTGGGAACTGTAAATGACCGATTTGTTAAAAGTCATCTTTAAGGTCTATCTTGGAAATACAGTGCACAGGGGGAACTCTACTTTATATTCATTCTAAATTAGATATTGGATATGCGTCTTTTACTGTAACATCATTTCATTTACGAGAATCAAGGCAGAATCTTACCTTACCTGGTTAGTCTAACAAGCCGCAAGGGGAAGACCAGGAGGACGCGGGCGCTTCTTCTATTACTCCTAGCTCTAACATTTTGTCTATCTCCAGACATAATATGTTTCGCTGGTGATATTGGGTAAAATTTTTGTTTAATTGTCTTGGCGTTTTCGGTATCAATGACATGTTCTATCAGGGTCGTAAAACCTAAGCCATCTTTTTCAAAAGTTGGAAATCTATTTATTACTGTGTGTACTTGACTATGTTGACTAGCTGTTAATGTAAATTAAAATTGAAATTCAAAAGAAAATTCGGCAATTTCAGGGTCTGATTGGACGTGAGAAATTGAAAGACCAAACGTTCTCCAGAAGTCCATGCTACAAATTACATTTTCAGTAATAGTCGGTGCTACGAGAAATTCTAAATTGGCGCTTTTCGAGTTATAAATGAGATGTCGTAAATCGTTTTACGGGTTAATTATGGTTGATATAATAAGTTTCTTTAGCTTATGTCTATTAGTCCAAAACGTTCGCCATCGTTGATTAAATCGCGAGTGCGGCCGAGTAGCCTTAAATAGTTCAGATCTTCGCTTTGTATACTCTTGCAACCGCACATGATATGGTTTGAACTATTCAATACTAGGTAAGTCAGAGTTATTAATTAAGTTCACGTCTGAGAATTTAATAATTCTTTGGTTTATCCAAGACTATCCTGCGACTGGTTTCCCATACGCGGATTACAATTTAAATAATAACACCCATAACAAAATATGCGGCGTTGTTGCAAACAGTTCTGATAACCATGTCCTAATTCGTCATAATTCCAGTATTTTATTTTCTCTGGTGCACGCAATGCACACACATCAATAGGATCATCTGATTCGTCTTCTCGCTCTTCAACTACTGGTTCATCATGAAATACCGCATTCACCATACGCGTTACTTGTCTTGACCGAAAGCTACGAAAAAATTCTTAATGCTTATGACATTTCTTACGCAAGGCAGCTAAGTTTGGGGTCTCTACAGGCAAAATTTCATGAAAGAGGTCGTGTCTTAAATTGTTTCGCACTTTTGCTATCAATTCAGAATCTTTTCAAGGTTTTCGCAAAGCATCTGTAATAGCCAACATAGAGTAGAGGAATTCATCCAAATTTTTGTTGGAGGCCTGCTTACGTCGGCGAAGGGCATCCATAATGTCTCTGCCTGACCTTGAGTCTTTATACCAGTCTCTTAAACGAATACATAGTGTAATGACCGGGTTCCACTTGGTTTAAAAAAATTGAATAGACGAACACGTCAGTGTCGCTTTGTGGTAATATTCTGATTGATTTTTATTCCAAAAATATTCTTTTGCCTATGGGGTTACGCCACCCCTGAGGTCCAACAAACAGGTTTAAAAAAAGAATTTTTGCTGTGCGGCCAGTATACAATGTAGGAAAAGACTTTTATTATACACAGATAGAGAGTGTTTCAAATTCATAACTTCCAAACAGGATCTTAAATCCAAAATCCCAAGTGGGCGGATACCCAACACTGTAAAGAATATGTGGTAAAAATTTGACGGACCATATTTCCGCCATTTTGTTATTAAAATTTTTTTTTTCTCAAAATTTTCTTAAAAGTACCCTCAATCTGTGTATAATAAAAGTTTTTTCCTACATTGTATACTGGCCGCACAGCAAAAATTCTTTTTTTACCTGTTTTTTGGACCTCAGGGGTGGCGTGACACCTTAATCTATGTTTACATGTACATATGTATATTCACACGCTGGCTTGGCCCTAGCTCATGTTACGCCTGTGCATTGTTGCTTTAGTGAATATATGTATGTCCACATATAAATGTACATACATATATGATCATGCTTAGCTGTATATTTATGTGAATATGTTTATGTGCATACATACATACATCAATAAACATATTCAACAGCACTTTTATATTTTATTGCATACATATTTAATTGTTTATACTTGCAACAAAGTGTTACAAGTTGAGCTCTTTGTGTTGAATGATTTTTGGTATGAATATACTATACCTCCTCTTATCAGAAAATAACGTAATATTATGGAGTTATTTATTATCACTACGGGCTTGGGGTGATGTGGGGGTCATCAATTCGAATCTGCAGCAACGTCTTCCCACCAGAAATCTCCAGTCTTTGTTGCGAGGGGCTATCCCATGTCCTAAGGTGAATCATCCATTCCACCGACGGTTCGCTTAGGAATTAAGCTGGCTGGCTACACTCCACACAACGATATGTGTGCGCACCTATGGCCAAGTAGCTCTCCAAAAATTTAGCCTGTGGTCAGTTCATGGATCGAGTCGACATTTATTTGGTCGTAGTCTTAAAAGTCCGACTTGAAACCATCGATGGGGTCGTCGACTGACAATGGTCGCTCTGGCCTTATAGTGGCTAACACCATGGGCACTTGCATTTAGCGGAGGAGACAGTGCTGGCAGTGGCGAATTAATTTCGTTGATGTTCCTTAATTATCGTTCGAACTTGAGAAAAGAGGCGTGGACTTATGTACGTGCGTTGCTTGCACTTTCGTTTTTTCGCTTTCTCTTTCCTCTTATTCGCACACCCTGCACTATAGCTCGAACCATTCTAGACTTCCCGCACACTATTCAAGCTCTATGGAAGTGGATCGTGTAAGCTCGGTTCCAAACAAAAAGCTCAAGGTCCCTTCGCCGTAGAAATAGTGTATGTCAAATAAGTTCGTCTAGCTAGCAGATGTGTAAAATTTAATGTTTGAAACAGCGCACCGTTACACCACAGATTTGAATGACGCCTTAATAAGTGGAGGCTCAAAGCTGAAAAAAATTAAAGGGTTGCAAGCTGATTAAGAAAGGTCCTAGTATTTTTTATATTTTTTTTTTCTTACTGAGTTGCTGAGTTTGAAGTTACGCTTATATGTCCTTATATGTTATATGTCCGTTGATTTGTATCATAAGCTTTGTCTAACTATCTAATGGTTACGAAATAGTTGATTGAGGTTGGTCAGTAATGTGTAGTCTTTTCCGGGGGTTATCATGTTTCGACAGTAAAGCCGCATTAATTGATCGGTTGACTCGTTCAGTCGCATTGGCTGGTGGAGCGTACGCAGCTGTAAATACGTGCTGTACTCCATAATCCCAAGGAAATGTTGTGAATTCCTGGCTTTTAAAATGAGTGCCATTATCACTGACTATATACTGTGGCACTCCAAAGCAGATAAAGATGTTATCCCTTAAGATAGATATTATTAAATTCGAGTTACATTTCTCTACAGGTTTTAAGAAGGTAGACTTACTGAAGTGATCTAGAATGATGAAAATTCCCACAATATTCTGTTTTGTGCGAGGGATAGCATCCGATTCCGATAGCATCCAAATACAGTCATTGGAATGGACGTTCGCTTATGGTTTGGTTTTCCATAGACGGTTTTAGTTTACATGTTGGATATTTGCAAGTTTGGCATATCTCACACTCTTGAAAGTCGTGGCCAGAAAAAGTTACGTCGAATGGGTTGGGTTGGGAGGATCGTGGGCTGCTCTAATATCACTATCACGGAGTTCTTGGGGCACTAGCAACTTCCACAACTTATCGTTATCCGCTGAATTTCCGATCGTAAAGTCAGTCCAAGCGATGATATATATATTGATCAATAACTTGAAAATCCGGAAGATTTGCCTTAACATATTTGTCTTTCAGAGATCTGTATTCTTCGGATTCAAATGCCGACGAGCACAATTCATTCTGGGGAAGTAATTCAATTTCTAGGGAAGCCATTTTATTTTCAAATGATCGTGACAAGGCGTCCGCAACAACATTTTCACTACCTTTCCGGTGTTCTATCTGAAAGTTATACCGCTGCAGTTTCATTGACCAGCGGGATAATCGACCGCATAGTTCTTGTTGGTGTATTAGCCAACGCAAACTAGCGTGATCAGTCACGACTTTAAACTCATGGCATTCAATATGCATGCGAAATCTACCGTTAGACAATCGAGTTCGGTAACCGAATAGTTACGTTGCGCTTTGTTCATTTTTTTGGACATAAACGTGATGGGTCGTTCGAATCCGAACTCATCAACTTAGGCGCACTAAATCGCATTTACTCCAAGCATACAACCTCAAGGAGATTGGGAACTGTAAATGCTGTCTTTCCTGTCGATGATTCTTCTAGGCCGATTTATTAAAAGTCATCTTTAAGGTCTATCTTGGAAATACAGTGCACAGGGGGAACTCTACTTTATATTCCTTCTAAATTAGATGTTGGATATGTGTCTTTTACTGTAACATCATTTCATTTACGAGAATCAAGGCAGAATCTTACCTTACCTGGTTAGTCTAACAAGCCGCAAGGGGAAGACCAGGAGGACGCGGGCGCTTCTTCTATTACTCCTAGCTCTAACATTTTGTCTATCTCCAGACATAATATGTTTCGCTGGTGATATTGGGTAAAATGTTTGTTTAATTGTCTTGGCGTTTTCGGTATCAATGACATGTTCTATCAGGGTCGTAAAAACTAAGCCATCTTTTTCAAAAGCTGGAAATCTATTTATTACTGTGTGTACTTGACTATGTTGACTAGCTGTTAATGTAAATTAAAATTGAAATTCAAAAGAAAATTCGGCAATTTCAGGGTCTGATTGGACGTGAGAAATTGAAAGACCAAACGTTCTCCAGAAGTCCATGCTACAAATTACATTTTCAGTAATAGTCGGTGCTACGAGAAATTCTAAATTGGCGCTTTTCGAGTTATAAATGAGATGTCGTAAATCGTTTTACGGGTTAATTATGGTTGATATAATAAGTTTCTTTACCTTATGTCTATTAGTCCAAAACGTTGATTAAATCGCGAGTGCGGCCGAGTAGCCTTAAATAGTTCAGATCTTCGCTTTGTATACTCTTGCAACCGCACATGATATGGTTTGAACTATTCAATACTAGGTAAGTCAGAGTTATTAGTTAAGTTCACGTCTGAGAATTTAATAATTCTATGGTTTATCTAAGACTATCCTGCGACTGGTTTCCCATACACGGATTACAATTTAAATAATAACACCTATAACAAAATATGCGGCGTTATTGCAAACAGTTCTGATAACCATGTCCTAATTCGTCATTATTCCAGTATTTTATTTTCTCTGGTGCACGCAATGCACACACATCAATAGGATCATCTGATTCGTCTTCTCGCTCTTCAACTACTGGTTCATCATGAAATATCGCATTCACCATACGCGTTACTTGTCTTGACCGAAAGCTACGAAAAAATTCTTAATGCTTATGACATTTCTTACGCAAGGCAGCTATGTTTGGGGTCTCTACAGGCAAAATTTCATGAAAGAGGTCGTGTCTTAAATTGTTTCGCACTTTTGCTATCAATTCAGAATCGTTTCAAGGTTTTCGCAAAGCATCTGTAATAGCCAACATAGAGTCGAGGAATTCATCAAAATTTTTGTTGGAGGCCTGCTTGCGTCGGCGAAGGGCATCCATAATGTCTCTGCCTGACCTTGAGTCTTTATACCAGTCTCTTAAACGAATACATAGTGTAATGACCGGGTTCCACTTGGTTTAAAAAAATTGAATAGACGAACACGTCAGTGTCGCTTTGTGGTAATATTCTGATTGATTTTTATTCCAAAAATATTCTTTTGCCTATGGGGTTACGCCACCCCTGAGGTCCAACAAACAGGTTTAAAAAAAATTTTTTGCTGTGCGGCCAGTATACAATGTAGGAAAAGACTTTTATTATACACAGATAGAGAGTGTTTCAAATTCATAACTTCCAAACAGGATCTTAAATCCAAAATCCCAAGTGGGCGGATACCCAACACTGAAAAGAATATGTGGTAAAAATTTGACGGACCATATTTCCGCCATTTTGTTATTAAAATTTTTTTTTTCTCAAAATGTTCTTAAAAGTACCCTCAATCTGTGTATAATAAAAGTTTTTTCCTACATTGTATACTGGCCGCACAGCAAAAATTCTTTTTTTACCTGTTTTTTGGACCTCAGGGGTGGCGTGACACCTTAATCTATGTTTACATGTACATATGTATATTCACACGCTGGCTTGGCCCTAGCTCATGTTACGCCTGTGCATTGTTGCTTTAGTGAATATATGTATGTCCACATATAAATGTACATACATATATGATCATGCTTAGCTGTATATTTATGTGAATATGTTTATGTGCATACATACATACATCAATAAACATATTCAACAGCACTTTTATATTTTATTGCATACATATTTAATTGTTTATACTTGCAACAAAGTGTTACAAGTTGAGCTCTTTGTGTTGAATGATTTTTGGTATGAATATACTATACCTCCTCTTATCAGAAAATAACGTAATATTATGGAGTTATTTATTATCACTACGGGCTTGGGGTGATGTGGGGGTCATCAATTCGAATCTGCAGCAACGTCTTCCCACCAGAAATCTCCAGTCTTTGTTGCGAGGGGCTATCCCATGTCCTAAGGTGAATCATCCATTCCACCGACGGTTCGCTTAGGAATTAAGCTGGCTGGCTACACTCCACACAACGATATGTGTGCGCACATATGGCCAAGTAGCTCTCCAAAAATTTAGCCTGTGGTCAGTTTATGGATCGAGTCGACATTTATTTGGTCGTAGTCTTAAAAGTCCGACTTGAAACCATCGATGGGGTCGTCGACTGACAATGGTCGCTCTGGCCTTATAGTGGCTAACACCATGGGTACGCACTTGCATTTAGCGGAGGAGACAGTGCTGGCAGTGGCGAATTAATTTCGTTGATGTTCCTTAATTATCGTTCGAACTTGAGAAAAGAGGCGTGGACTTATGTACGTGCGTTGCTTGCACTTTCGTTTTTTCGCTTTCTCTTTCCTCTTATTCGCACACCCTGCACTATAGCTCGAACCATTCTAGACTTCCCGCATACTATTCAAGCTCTATGGAAGTGGATCGTGTAAGCTCGGTTCCAAACAAAAAGCTCAAGGTCCCTTCGCCGTAGAAATAGTGTATGTCAAATAAGTTCGTCTAGCTAGCAGATGTGTAAAATTTAATGTTTGAAACAGCGCACCGTTACACCACAGATTTGAATGACGCCTTAATAAGTGGAGGCTCAAAGCTGAAAAAAATTAAAGGGTTGCAAGCTGATTAAGAAAGGTCCTAGTATTTTTTTATATTTTTTTTTTTCTTACTGAGTTGCTGAGTTTGAAGTTACGCTTATATGTCCTTATATGTTATATGTCCGTTGATTTGTATCATAAGCTTTGTCTAACTATCTAATGGTTACGAAATAGTTGATTGAGGTTGGTCAGTAATGTGTAGTCTTTTCCGGGGGTTATCATGTTTCGACAGTAAAGCCGCATTAATTGATCGGTTGACTCGTTCAGTCGCATTGGCTGGTGGAGCGTACGCAGCTGTAAATACGTGCTGTACTCCATAATCCCAAGGAAATGTTGTGAATTCCTGGCTTTTAAAATGAGTGCCATTATCACTGACTATATACTGTGGCACTCCAAAGCAGATAAAGATGTTATCCCTTAAGATAAATATTATTAAATTCGAGTTACATTTCTCTACAGGTTTTAAGAAGGTAAACTTACTGAAGTGATCTAGAATGATGAAAATTCCCACAATATTCTGTTTTGTGCGAGGGATAGCATCCGATTCCGATAGCATCCAAATACAGTCATTAGAATGGACGTTCGCTTATGGTTTGGTTTTCCATAGACGGTTTTAGTTTACATGTTGGATATTTGCAAGTTTGGCATATCTCACACTCTTGAAAGTCGTGGCAGAAAAAGTTACGTCGAATGGGTTGGGTTGGGAGGATCGTGGGCTGCTCTAATAACACTATCACGGAGTTCTTGCGCCACTAGCAACTTCCACAACTTATCGTTATCCGCTGAATTTCCGATCGTAAAGTCAGTCCAAGCGATGATATATATATTGATCAATAACTTGAAAATCCGGAAGATTTGCCTTAACATATTTGTCTTTCAGAGATCTGTATTCTTCGGATTCAAATGCCGACGAGCACAATTCATTCTGGGGAAGTAATTCAATTTCTAGGGAAGCCATTTTATTTTCAAATGATCGTGACAAAGCGTCCGCAACAACATTTTCACTACCTTTCCGGTGTTCTATCTGAAAGTTATAACGCTGCAGTTTCATTGACCAGCGGGATAATCGACCGCTTAGTTCTTGTTGGTGTATTAGCCAACGCAAACTAGCGTGATCAGTCACGACTTTAAACTCATGGCCTTCAATATGCATGCGAAATCTACCGTTAGACAATCAAGTTCGGTAACCGAATAGTTACGTTGCGCTTTGTTCATTTTTTTAGACATAAACGTGATGGGTCGTTCGAATCCGAACTCATCATCAACTTGGGCGCACTAAAATCGCATTTACTCCAAGCATACAACCCCAAGGCGGTTGGGAACTGTAAATGCTGTCTTTCCTGTCGATGATTCTTCTAGACCGATTTGTTAAAAGTCATCTTTAAGGTCTATCTTGGAAATACAGTGCACAGGGGGAACTCTACTTTATATTCTTTCTAAATTAGATATTGGATATGTGTCTTTTACTGTAACATCATTTCATTTACGAGAATCAAGGCAGAATCTTACCTTACCTGGTTAGTCTAACAAGCCGCAAGGGGAAGACCAGGAGGACGCGGGCGCTTCTTCTATTACTCCTAGCTCTAACATTTTGTCTATCTCCAGACATAATATGTTTCGCTGGTGATATTGGGTAAAATGTTTGTTTAATTGTCTTGGCGTTTTCGGTATCAATGACATGTTCTATCAGGGTCGTAAAACCTAAGCCATCTTTTTCAAAAGTTGGAAATCTATTTATTACTGTGTGTACTTGACTATGTTGACTAGCTGTTAATGTAAATTAAAATTGAAATTCAAAAGAAAATTCGGCAATTTCAGGGTCTGATTGGACGTGAGAAATTGAAAGACCAAACGTTCTCCAGAAGTCCATGCTACAAATTAAATTTTCAGTAATAGTCGGTGCTACGAGAAATTCTAAATTGGCGCTTTTCGAGTTATAAGTGAGATGTCGTAAATCGTTTTACGGGTTAATTATGGTTGATATGATAAGTTTCTTTAGCTTGTGTCTATTAGTCCAAAACGTTCGCCATCGTTGATTAAATCGCGAGTGCGGCCGAGTAGCCTTAAATAGTTCAGATCTTCGCTTTGTATACTCTTGCAACCGCACATGATATGGTTTGAACTATTCAATACTAGGTAAGTCAGAGTTATTAATTAAGTTCACGTCTGAGAATTTAATAATTCTTTGGTTTATCCAAGACTATCCTGCGACTGGTTTCCCATACGCGGATTACAATTTAAATAATAACACCCATAACAAAATATGCGGCGTTGTTTCAAACAGTTCTGATAACCATGTCCTAATTCGTCATAATTCCAGTATTTTATTTTCTCTGGTGCACGCAATGCACACACATCAATAGGATCATCTGATTTGTCTTCTCGCTGTTCAACTACTGGTTCATCATGAAATATCGCATTCACCATACGCGTTACTTGTCTTGACCGAAAGCTACGAAAAAATTCTTAATGCTTATGACATTTCTTACGCAAGGCAGCTATGTTTGGGGTCTCTACAGGCAAAATTTCATGAAAGAGGTCGTGTCTTAAAATGATTCGCACTTTTGCTATCAATTCAGAATCGTTTCAAGCTTTTCGCAAAGCATCTGTAATAGCCAACATAGAGTCGAGGAATTCATCAAAATTTTTGTTGGAGGCCTGCTTGCGTCGGCGAAGGGCATCCATAATGTCTCTGCCTGACCTTGAGTCTTTATACCAGTCTCTTAAACGAATACATAGTGTAATGACCGGGCTCCACTTGGTTTAAAAAAATTGAATTGACGAACACGTCAGTGTCGCTTTGTGGTAATATTCTGATTGATTTTTATTCCAAAAATATTCTTTTGCCTATGGGGTTACGCCACCCCTGAGGTCCAACAAACAGGTTTAAAAAAGAATTTTTGCTGTGCGGCCAGTATACAATGTAGGAAAAGACTTTTATTATACACAGATAGAGAGTGTTTCAAATTCATAACTTCCAAACAGGACCTTAAATCCAAAATCCCAAGTGGGCGGATACCCAACACTGTAAAGAATATGTGGTAAAAATTTGACGGACCATATCTCCGCCATTTTGTTATTAAAATTTTTTTTTTCTCAAAATTTTCTTAAAAGTACCCTCAATCTGTGTATAATAAAAGCTTTTCCTACATTGTATACTATCCGCACAGCAAAAATTCTTTTTTTTACCTGTTTTTTGGACCTCAGGTGTGGCGTAACACCCTAATCTAAGTTTACATATACATATGTATATTGACACGCTGGCTTGGCCCTAGCTCATGTTACGCCTGTGCATTGTTGCTTAAGTGAATATATGTATGTCCACATATAAATGTACATACATATATGATCATGCTTAGCTGTATATTTATGTGAATATGTTTATGTGCATACATACATACATCAATAAACATATTCAACAGCACTTTTATATTTTATTGCATACATATTTAATTGTTTATACTTGCAACAAAGTGTTACAAGTTGAGCTCTTTGTGTTGAATGATTTTTGGTATGAATATACTATACCTCCTCTTATCAGAAAATAACGTAATATTATGGAGTTATTTATTATCACTACGGGCTTGGGGTGATGTGGGGGTCATCAATTCGAATCTGCAGCAACGTCTTCCCACCAGAAATCTCCAGTCTTTGTTGCGAGGGGCTATCCCATGTCCTAAGGTGAATCATCCATTCCACCGACGGTTCGCTTAGGAATTAAGCTGGCTGGCTACACTCCACACAACGATATGTGTGCGCACATATGGCCAAGTAGCTCTCCAAAAATTTAGCCTGTGGTCAGTTTATGGATCGAGTCGACATTTATTTGGTCGTAGTCTTAAAAGTCCGACTTGAAACCATCGATGGGGTCGTCGACTGACAATGGTCGCTCTGGCCTTATAGTGGCTAACACCATGGGTACGCACTTGCATTTAGCGGAGGAGACAGTGCTGGCAGTGGCGAATTAATTTCGTTGATGTTCCTTAATTATCGTTCGAACTTGAGAAAAGAGGCGTGGACTTATGTACGTGCGTTGCTTGCACTTTCGTTTTTTCGCTTTCTCTTTCCTCTTATTCGCACACCCTGCACTATAGCTCGAACCATTCTAGACTTCCCGCATACTATTCAAGCTCTATGGAAGTGGATCGTGTAAGCTCGGTTCCAAACAAAAAGCTCAAGGTCCCTTCGCCGTAGAAATAGTGTATGTCAAATAAGTTCGTCTAGCTAGCAGATGTGTAAAATTTAATGTTTGAAACAGCGCACCGTTACACCACAGATTTGAATGACGCCTTAATAAGTGGAGGCTCAAAGCTGAAAAAAATTAAAGGGTTGCAAGCTGATTAAGAAAGGTCCTAGTATTTTTTTATATTTTTTTTTTTCTTACTGAGTTGCTGAGTTTGAAGTTACGCTTATATGTCCTTATATGTTATATGTCCGTTGATTTGTGTCATAAGCTTTGTCTAACTATCTAATGGTTACGAAATAGTTGATTGAGGTTGGTCAGTAATGTGTAGTCTTTTCCGGGGGTTATCATGTTTCGACAGTAAAGCCGCATTAATTGATCGGTTGACTCGTTCAGTCGCATTGGCTGGTGGAGCGTACGCAGCTGTAAATACGTGCAGTACTCCATAATCCCAAGGAAATGTTGTGAATGCCTGGCATTTAATATGAGTGCCATTATCACTGACTATATACTGTGGCACTCCAAAGCAGATAAAGATGTTATCCCTTAAGATAGATATTATTAAATTCGAGTTACATTTCTCTACAGGTTTTAAGAAGGTAAACTTACTGAAGTGATCTAGAATGATGAAAATTCCCACAATATTCTGTTTTGTCTGGTTAGATTACGACCTATTGAAATTTAAATCAAACCTTGCAGTTTAGCCGGCTCGAGGTCAATCTTCCAAAAGAAGATTATTTCAAAGGCAACACAAAAAGGTGAGCAGGTTGTCTGTATAGCTATTTCAAGAACTACCAAGTTCTATCATCAGCAGACTTTGCTAAAGAACTCCGGAATTGCAATAGCCATACCATGTCTTCAACGCTAGAATTGGTTGGGAATTGTAACAACCAAATGAAGCGAAAAAAGTTAGTAAAGCCTACAAAACCGAAGATCACCTTTTTGTGCATACCCTTAGGCGCTGTTTTGTGCGAGGGATAGCATCCGATTCCGATAGCATCCAAATACAGTCATTGGAATGGACGTTCGCTTATGGTTTGGTTTTCCATAGACGGTTTTAGTTTACATGTTGGATATTTGCAAGTTTGGCATATCTCACTTTCTTGAAAGTCGTGGCCAGAAAAAGTTACGTCGAATACGCTCTAAACATTTTGCTATGCCGTAATGGGTTTGGTTGGGAGGATCGTGGGCTGCTCTAATAACACTATCACGGAGTTCTTGCGCCACTAGCAACTTCCACAACTTATCGTTATCCGCTGAATTTCCGATCGTAAAGTCAGTCCAAGCGATGATATATATATTGATCAATAACTTGAAAATCCGGAAGATTTGCCTTAACATATTTGTCTTTCAGAGAGCACGAGCACAATTCATTCTGGGGAAGTAATTCAATTTCTAGGGAAGCCATTTTATTTTCAAATGATCGTGACAAAGCGTCCGCAACAACATTTTCACTACCTTTCCGGTGTTCTATCTGAAAGTTATACCGCTGCAGTTTCATTGACCAGCGGGATAATCGACCGCTTAGTTCTTGTTGGTGTATTAGCCAACGCAAACTAGCGTGATCAGTCACGACTTTAAACTCATGGCCTTCGATATACATGCAAAATCTACCGTTAGACAATCGAGTTCGGTAACCGTATAGTTACGTTGCGCTTTGTTCATTTTTTTAGACATAAACGTGATGGGTCGTTCGAATCCGAACTCATCATCAAGGCAGAATCTTACCTTACCTGGTTAGTCTAACAAGCCGCAAGGGGAAGACCAGGAGGACGCGGGCGCTTCTTCTATTACTCCTAGCTCTAACATTTTGTCTATCTCCAGACATAATATGTTTCGCTGGTGATATTGGGTAAAATGTTTGTTTAATTGTCTTGGCGTTTTCGGTATCAATGACATGTTCTATCAGGGTCGTAAAAACTAAGCCATCTTTTTCAAAAGTTGGAAATCTATTTATTACTGTGTGTACTTGACTATGTTGACTAGCTGTTAATGTAAATTAAAATTGAAATTCAAAAGAAAATTCGGCAATTTCAGGGTCTGATTGGACGTGAGAAATTGAAAGACCAAACGTTCTCCAGAAGTCCATGCTACAAATTACATTTTCAGTAATAGTCGGTGCTACGAGAAATTCTAAATTGGCGCTTTTCGAGTTATAAATGAGATGTCGTAAATCGTTTTACGGGTTAATTATGGTTGATATAATAAGTTTCTTTACCTTATGTCTATTAGTCCAAAACGTTGATTAAATCGCGAGTGCGGCCGAGTAGCCTTAAATAGTTCAGATCTTCGCTTTGTATACTCTTGCAACCGCACATGATATGGTTTGAACTATTCAATACTAGGTAAGTCAGAGTTTTTAGTTAAGTTCACGTCTGAGAATTTAATAATTCTATGGTTTATCTAAGACTATCCTGCGACTGGTTTCCCATACACGGATTACAATTTAAATAATAACACCTATAACAAAATATGCGGCGTTATTGCAAACAGTTCTGATAACCATGTCCTAATTCGTCATTATTCCAGTATTTTATTTTCTCTGGTGCACGCAATGCACACACATCAATAGGATCATCTGATTCGTCTTCTCGCTCTTCAACTACTGGTTCATCATGAAATATCGCATTCACCATACGCGTTACTTGTCTTGACCGAAAGCTACGAAAAAATTCTTAATGCTTATGACATTTCTTACGCAAGGCAGCTATGTTTGGGGTCTCTACAGGCAAAATTTCATGAAAGAGGTCGTGTCTTAAATTGTTTCGCACTTTTGCTATCAATTCAGAATCGTTTCAAGGTTTTCGCAAAGCATCTGTAATAGCCAACATAGAGTCGAGGATTCATCAAAATTTTTGTTGGAGGCCTGCTTGCGTCGGCGAAGGGCATCCATAATGTCTCTGCCTGACCTTGAGTCTTTATACCAGTCTCTTAAACGAATACATAGTGTAATGACCGGGTTCCACTTGGTTTAAAAAAATTGAATAGACGAACACGTCAGTGTCGCTTTGTGGTAATATTCTGATTGATTTTTATTCCAAAAATATTCTTTTGCCTATGGGGTTACGCCACCCCTGAGGTCCAACAAACAGGTTTAAAAAAAGAATTTTTGCTGTGCGGCCAGTATACAATGTAGGAAAAGACTTTTATTATACACAGATAGAGAGTGTTTCAAATTCATAACTTCCAAACAGGATCTTAAATCCAAAATCCCAAGTGGGCGGATACCCAACACTGTAAAGAATATGTGGTAAAAATTTGACGGACCATATTTCCGCCATTTTGTTATTAAAATTTTTTTTTTCTCAAAATGTTCTTAAAAGTACCCTCAATCTGTGTATAATAAAAGTTTTTTCCTACATTGTATACTGGCCGCACAGCAAAAATTCTTTTTTTACCTGTTTTTTGGACCTCAGGGGTGGCGTGACACCTTAATCTATGTTTACATGTACATATGTATATTCACACGCTGGCTTGGCCCTAGCTCATGTTACGCCTGTGCATTGTTGCTTTAGTGAATATATGTATGTCCACATATAAATGTACATACATATATGATCATGCTTAGCTGTATATTTATGTGAATATGTTTATGTGCATACATACATACATCAATAAACATATTCAACAGCACTTTTATATTTTATTGCATACATATTTAATTGTTTATACTTGCAACAAAGTGTTACAAGTTGAGCTCTTTGTGTTGAATGATTTTTGGTATGAATATACTATACCTCCTCTTATCAGAAAATAACGTAATATTATGGAGTTATTTATTATCACTACGGGCTTGGGGTGATGTGGGGGTCATCAATTCGAATCTGCAGCAACGTCTTCCCACCAGAAATCTCCAGTCTTTGTTGCGAGGGGCTATCCCATGTCCTAAGGTGAATCATCCATTCCACCGACGGTTCGCTTAGGAATTAAGCTGGCTGGCTACACTCCACACAACGATATGTGTGCGCACATATGGCCAAGTAGCTCTCCAAAAATTTAGCCTGTGGTCAGTTTATGGATCGAGTCGACATTTATTTGGTCGTAGTCTTAAAAGTCCGACTTGAAACCATCGATGGGGTCGTCGACTGACAATGGTCGCTCTGGCCTTATAGTGGCTAACACCATGGGTACGCACTTGCATTTAGCGGAGGAGACAGTGCTGGCAGTGGCGAATTAATTTCGTTGATGTTCCTTAATTATCGTTCGAACTTGAGAAAAGAGGCGTGGACTTATGTACGTGCGTTGCTTGCACTTTCGTTTTTTCGCTTTCTCTTTCCTCTTATTCGCACACCCTGCACTATAGCTCGAACCATTCTAGACTTCCCGCATACTATTCAAGCTCTATGGAAGTGGATCGTGTAAGCTCGGTTCCAAACAAAAAGCTCAAGGTCCCTTCGCCGTAGAAATAGTGTATGTCAAATAAGTTCGTCTAGCTAGCAGATGTGTAAAATTTAATGTTTGAAACAGCGCACCGTTACACCACAGATTTGAATGACGCCTTAATAAGTGGAGGCTCAAAGCTGAAAAAAATTAAAGGGTTGCAAGCTGATTAAGAAAGGTCCTAGTATTTTTTTATATTTTTTTTTCTCTACTGAGTTGCTGAGTTTGAAGTTACGCTTATATGTCCTTATATGTTATATGTCCGTTGATTTGTATCATAAGCTTTGTCTAACTATCTAATGGTTACGAAATAGTTGATTGAGGTTGGTCAGTAATGTGTAGTCTTTTCCGGGGGTTATCATGTTTCGACAGTAAAGCCGCATTAATTGATCGGTTGACTCGTTCAGTCGCATTGGCTGGTGGAGCGTACGCAGCTGTAAATACGTGCTGTACTCCATAATCCCAAGGAAATGTTGTGAATTCCTGGCTTTTAAAATGAGTGCCATTATCACTGACTATATACTGTGGCACTCCAAAGCAGATAAAGATGTTATCCCTTAAGATAGATATTATTAAATTCGAGTTACATTTCTCTACAGGTTTTAAGAAGGTAAACTTACTGAAGTGATCTAGAATGATGAAAATTCCCACAATATTCTGTTTTGTGCGAGGGATAGCATCCGATTCCGATAGCATCCAAATACAGTCATTAGAATGGACGTTCGCTTATGGTTTGGTTTTCCATAGACGGTTTTAGTTTACATGTTGGATATTTGCAAGTTTGGCATATCTCACACTCTTGAAAGTCGTGGCAGAAAAAGTTACGTCGAATGGGTTGGGTTGGGAGGATCGTGGGCTGCTCTAATAACACTATCACGGAGTTCTTGCGCCACTAGCAACTTCCACAACTTATCGTTATCCGCTGAATTTCCGATCGTAAAGTCAGTCCAAGCGATGATATATATATTGATCAATAACTTGAAAATCCGGAAGATTTGCCTTAACATATTTGTCTTTCAGAGATCTGTATTCTTCGGATTCAAATGCCGACGAGCACAATTCATTCTGGGGAAGTAATTCAATTTCTAGGGAAGCCATTTTATTTTCAAATGATCGTGACAAAGCGTCCGCAACAACATTTTCACTACCTTTCCGGTGTTCTATCTGAAAGTTATAACGCTGCAGTTTCATTGACCAGCGGGATAATCGACCGCTTAGTTCTTGTTGGTGTATTAGCCAACGCAAACTAGCGTGATCAGTCACGACTTTAAACTCATGGCCTTCAATATGCATGCGAAATCTACCGTTAGACAATCAAGTTCGGTAACCGAATAGTTACGTTGCGCTTTGTTCATTTTTTTAGACATAAACGTGATGGGTCGTTCGAATCCGAACTCATCATCAACTTGGGCGCACTAAAATCGCATTTACTCCAAGCATACAACCCCAAGGCGGTTGGGAACTGTAAATGCTGTCTTTCCTGTCGATGATTCTTCTAGACCGATTTGTTAAAAGTCATCTTTAAGGTCTATCTTGGAAATACAGTGCACAGGGGGAACTCTACTTTATATTCTTTCTAAATTAGATATTGGATATGTGTCTTTTACTGTAACATCATTTCATTTACGAGAATCAAGGCAGAATCTTACCTTACCTGGTTAGTCTAACAAGCCGCAAGGGGAAGACCAGGAGGACGCGGGCGCTTCTTCTATTACTCCTAGCTCTAACATTTTGTCTATCTCCAGACATAATATGTTTCGCTGGTGATATTGGGTAAAATGTTTGTTTAATTGTCTTGGCGTTTTCGGTATCAATGACATGTTCTATCAGGGTCGTAAAACCTAAGCCATCTTTTTCAAAAGTTGGAAATCTATTTATTACTGTGTGTACTTGACTATGTTGACTAGCTGTTAATGTAAATTAAAATTGAAATTCAAAAGAAAATTCGGCAATTTCAGGGTCTGATTGGACGTGAGAAATTGAAAGACCAAACGTTCTCCAGAAGTCCATGCTACAAATTAAATTTTCAGTAATAGTCGGTGCTACGAGAAATTCTAAATTGGCGCTTTTCGAGTTATAAGTGAGATGTCGTAAATCGTTTTACGGGTTAATTATGGTTGATATGATAAGTTTCTTTAGCTTGTGTCTATTAGTCCAAAACGTTCGCCATCGTTGATTAAATCGCGAGTGCGGCCGAGTAGCCTTAAATAGTTCAGATCTTCGCTTTGTATACTCTTGCAACCGCACATGATATGGTTTGAACTATTCAATACTAGGTAAGTCAGAGTTATTAATTAAGTTCACGTCTGAGAATTTAATAATTCTTTGGTTTATCCAAGACTATCCTGCGACTGGTTTCCCATACGCGGATTACAATTTAAATAATAACACCCATAACAAAATATGCGGCGTTGTTTCAAACAGTTCTGATAACCATGTCCTAATTCGTCATAATTCCAGTATTTTATTTTCTCTGGTGCACGCAATGCACACACATCAATAGGATCATCTGATTTGTCTTCTCGCTGTTCAACTACTGGTTCATCATGAAATATCGCATTCACCATACGCGTTACTTGTCTTGACCGAAAGCTACGAAAAAATTCTTAATGCTTATGACATTTCTTACGCAAGGCAGCTATGTTTGGGGTCTCTACAGGCAAAATTTCATGAAAGAGGTCGTGTCTTAAAATGATTCGCACTTTTGCTATCAATTCAGAATCGTTTCAAGCTTTTCGCAAAGCATCTGTAATAGCCAACATAGAGTCGAGGAATTCATCAAAATTTTTGTTGGAGGCCTGCTTGCGTCGGCGAAGGGCATCCATAATGTCTCTGCCTGACCTTGAGTCTTTATACCAGTCTCTTAAACGAATACATAGTGTAATGACCGGGCTCCACTTGGTTTAAAAAAATTGAATTGACGAACACGTCAGTGTCGCTTTGTGGTAATATTCTGATTGATTTTTATTCCAAAAATATTCTTTTGCCTATGGGGTTACGCCACCCCTGAGGTCCAACAAACAGGTTTAAAAAAAGAATTTTTGCTGTGCGGCCAGTATACAATGTAGGAAAAGACTTTTATTATACACAGATAGAGAGTGTTTCAAATTCATAACTTCCAAACAGGACCTTAAATCCAAAATCCCAAGTGGGCGGATACCCAACACTGTAAAGAATATGTGGTAAAAATTTGACGGACCATATCTCCGCCATTTTGTTATTAAAATTTTTTTTTTCTCAAAATTTTCTTAAAAGTACCCTCAATCTGTGTATAATAAAAGCTTTTCCTACATTGTATACTATCCGCACAGCAAAAATTCTTTTTTTTACCTGTTTTTTGGACCTCAGGTGTGGCGTAACACCCTAATCTAAGTTTACATATACATATGTATATTGACACGCTGGCTTGGCCCTAGCTCATGTTACGCCTGTGCATTGTTGCTTAAGTGAATATATGTATGTCCACATATAAATGTACATACATATATGATCATGCTTAGCTGTATATTTATGTGAATATGTTTATGTGCATACATACATACATCAATAAACATATTCAACAGCACTTTTATATTTTATTGCATACATATTTAATTGTTTATACTTGCAACAAAGTGTTACAAGTTGAGCTCTTTGTGTTGAATGATTTTTGGTATGAATATACTATACCTCCTCTTATCAGAAAATAACGTAATATTATGGAGTTATTTATTATCACTACGGGCTTGGGGTGATGTGGGGGTCATCAATTCGAATCTGCAGCAACGTCTTCCCACCAGAAATCTCCAGTCTTTGTTGCGAGGGGCTATCCCATGTCCTAAGGTGAATCATCCATTCCACCGACGGTTCGCTTAGGAATTAAGCTGGCTGGCTACACTCCACACAACGATATGTGTGCGCACATATGGCCAAGTAGCTCTCCAAAAATTTAGCCTGTGGTCAGTTTATGGATCGAGTCGACATTTATTTGGTCGTAGTCTTAAAAGTCCGACTTGAAACCATCGATGGGGTCGTCGACTGACAATGGTCGCTCTGGCCTTATAGTGGCTAACACCATGGGTACGCACTTGCATTTAGCGGAGGAGACAGTGCTGGCAGTGGCGAATTAATTTCGTTGATGTTCCTTAATTATCGTTCGAACTTGAGAAAAGAGGCGTGGACTTATGTACGTGCGTTGCTTGCACTTTCGTTTTTTCGCTTTCTCTTTCCTCTTATTCGCACACCCTGCACTATAGCTCGAACCATTCTAGACTTCCCGCATACTATTCAAGCTCTATGGAAGTGGATCGTGTAAGCTCGGTTCCAAACAAAAAGCTCAAGGTCCCTTCGCCGTAGAAATAGTGTATGTCAAATAAGTTCGTCTAGCTAGCAGATGTGTAAAATTTAATGTTTGAAACAGCGCACCGTTACACCACAGATTTGAATGACGCCTTAATAAGTGGAGGCTCAAAGCTGAAAAAAATTAAAGGGTTGCAAGCTGATTAAGAAAGGTCCTAGTATTTTTTTATATTTTTTTTTTTCTTACTGAGTTGCTGAGTTTGAAGTTACGCTTATATGTCCTTATATGTTATATGTCCGTTGATTTGTGTCATAAGCTTTGTCTAACTATCTAATGGTTACGAAATAGTTGATTGAGGTTGGTCAGTAATGTGTAGTCTTTTCCGGGGGTTATCATGTTTCGACAGTAAAGCCGCATTAATTGATCGGTTGACTCGTTCAGTCGCATTGGCTGGTGGAGCGTACGCAGCTGTAAATACGTGCAGTACTCCATAATCCCAAGGAAATGTTGTGAATGCCTGGCATTTAATATGAGTGCCATTATCACTGACTATATACTGTGGCACTCCAAAGCAGATAAAGATGTTATCCCTTAAGATAGATATTATTAAATTCGAGTTACATTTCTCTACAGGTTTTAAGAAGGTAAACTTACTGAAGTGATCTAGAATGATGAAAATTCCCACAATATTCTGTTTTGTCTGGTTAGATTACGACCTATTGAAATTTAAATCAAACCTTGCAGTTTAGCCGGCTCCGAGGTCAATCTTCCAAAAGAAGATTATTTCAAAGGCAACACAAAAAGGTGAGCAGGTTGTCTGTATAGCTATTTCAAGAACTACCAAGTTCTATCATCAGCAGACTTTGCTAAAGAACTCCGGAATTGCAATAGCCATACCATGTCTTCAACGCTAGAATTGGTTGGGAATTGTAACAACCAAATGAAGCGAAAAAAGTTAGTAAAGCCTACAAAACCGAAGATCACCTTTTTGTGCATACCCTTAGGCGCTGTTTTGTGCGAGGGATAGCATCCGATTCCGATAGCATCCAAATACAGTCATTGGAATGGACGTTCGCTTATGGTTTGGTTTTCCATAGACGGTTTTAGTTTACATGTTGGATATTTGCAAGTTTGGCATATCTCACTTTCTTGAAAGTCGTGGCCAGAAAAAGTTACGTCGAATACGCTCTAAACATTTTGCTATGCCGTAATGGGTTTGGTTGGGAGGATCGTGGGCTGCTCTAATAACACTATCACGGAGTTCTTGCGCCACTAGCAACTTCCACAACTTATCGTTATCCGCTGAATTTCCGATCGTAAAGTCAGTCCAAGCGATGATATATATATTGATCAATAACTTGAAAATCCGGAAGATTTGCCTTAACATATTTGTCTTTCAGAGATCTGTATTCTTCGGATTCAAATGCCGACGAGCACAATTCATTCTGGGGAAGTAATTCAATTTCTAGGGAAGCCATTTTATTTTCAAATGATCGTGACAAAGCGTCCGCAACAACATTTTCACTACCTTTCCGGTGTTCTATCTGAAAGTTATACCGCTGCAGTTTCATTGACCAGCGGGATAATCGACCGCTTAGTTCTTGTTGGTGTATTAGCCAACGCAAACTAGCGTGATCAGTCACGACTTTAAACTCATGGCCTTCGATATACATGCAAAATCTACCGTTAGACAATCGAGTTCGGTAACCGTATAGTTACGTTGCGCTTTGTTCATTTTTTTAGACATAAACGTGATGGGTCGTTCGAATCCGAACTCATCATCAAGGCAGAATCTTACCTTACCTGGTTAGTCTAACAAGCCGCAAGGGGAAGACCAGGAGGACGCGGGCGCTTCTTCTATTACTCCTAGCTCTAACATTTTGTCTATCTCCAGACATAATATGTTTCGCTGGTGATATTGGGTAAAATGTTTGTTTAATTGTCTTGGCGTTTTCGGTATCAATGACATGTTCTATCAGGGTCGTAAAAACTAAGCCATCTTTTTCAAAAGTTGGAAATCTATTTATTACTGTGTGTACTTGACTATGTTGACTAGCTGTTAATGTAAATTAAAATTGAAATTCAAAAGAAAATTCGGCAATTTCAGGGTCTGATTGGACGTGAGAAATTGAAAGACCAAACGTTCTCCAGAAGTCCATGCTACAAATTACATTTTCAGTAATAGTCGGTGCTACGAGAAATTCTAAATTGGCGCTTTTCGAGTTATAAATGAGATGTCGTAAATCGTTTTACGGGTTAATTATGGTTGATATAATAAGTTTCTTTACCTTATGTCTATTAGTCCAAAACGTTGATTAAATCGCGAGTGCGGCCGAGTAGCCTTAAATAGTTCAGATCTTCGCTTTGTATACTCTTGCAACCGCACATGATATGGTTTGAACTATTCAATACTAGGTAAGTCAGAGTTATTAGTTAAGTTCACGTCTGAGAATTTAATAATTCTATGGTTTATCTAAGACTATCCTGCGACTGGTTTCCCATACACGGATTACAATTTAAATAATAACACCTATAACAAAATATGCGGCGTTATTGCAAACAGTTCTGATAACCATGTCCTAATTCGTCATTATTCCAGTATTTTATTTTCTCTGGTGCACGCAATGCACACACATCAATAGGATCATCTGATTCGTCTTCTCGCTCTTCAACTACTGGTTCATCATGAAATATCGCATTCACCATACGCGTTACTTGTCTTGACCGAAAGCTACGAAAAAATTCTTAATGCTTATGACATTTCTTACGCAAGGCAGCTATGTTTGGGGTCTCTACAGGCAAAATTTCATGAAAGAGGTCGTGTCTTAAATTGTTTCGCACTTTTGCTATCAATTCAGAATCGTTTCAAGGTTTTCGCAAAGCATCTGTAATAGCCAACATAGAGTCGAGGATTCATCAAAATTTTTGTTGGAGGCCTGCTTGCGTCGGCGAAGGGCATCCATAATGTCTCTGCCTGACCTTGAGTCTTTATACCAGTCTCTTAAACGAATACATAGTGTAATGACCGGGTTCCACTTGGTTTAAAAAAATTGAATAGACGAACACGTCAGTGTCGCTTTGTGGTAATATTCTGATTGATTTTTATTCCAAAAATATTCTTTTGCCTATGGGGTTACGCCACCCCTGAGGTCCAACAAACAGGTTTAAAAAAAGAATTTTTGCTGTGCGGCCAGTATACAATGTAGGAAAAGACTTTTATTATACACAGATAGAGAGTGTTTCAAATTCATAACTTCCAAACAGGATCTTAAATCCAAAATCCCAAGTGGGCGGATACCCAACACTGTAAAGAATATGTGGTAAAAATTTGACGGACCATATTTCCGCCATTTTGTTATTAAAATTTTTTTTTTCTCAAAATGTTCTTAAAAGTACCCTCAATCTGTGTATAATAAAAGTTTTTTCCTACATTGTATACTGGCCGCACAGCAAAAATTCTTTTTTTACCTGTTTTTTGGACCTCAGGGGTGGCGTGACACCTTAATCTATGTTTACATGTACATATGTATATTCACACGCTGGCTTGGCCCTAGCTCATGTTACGCCTGTGCATTGTTGCTTTAGTGAATATATGTATGTCCACATATAAATGTACATACATATATGATCATGCTTAGCTGTATATTTATGTGAATATGTTTATGTGCATACATACATACATCAATAAACATATTCAACAGCACTTTTATATTTTATTGCATACATATTTAATTGTTTATACTTGCAACAAAGTGTTACAAGTTGAGCTCTTTGTGTTGAATGATTTTTGGTATGAATATACTATACCTCCTCTTATCAGAAAATAACGTAATATTATGGAGTTATTTATTATCACTACGGGCTTGGGGTGATGTGGGGGTCATCAATTCGAATCTGCAGCAACGTCTTCCCACCAGAAATCTCCAGTCTTTGTTGCGAGGGGCTATCCCATGTCCTAAGGTGAATCATCCATTCCACCGACGGTTCGCTTAGGAATTAAGCTGGCTGGCTACACTCCACACAACGATATGTGTGCGCACATATGGCCAAGTAGCTCTCCAAAAATTTAGCCTGTGGTCAGTTTATGGATCGAGTCGACATTTATTTGGTCGTAGTCTTAAAAGTCCGACTTGAAACCATCGATGGGGTCGTCGACTGACAATGGTCGCTCTGGCCTTATAGTGGCTAACACCATGGGTACGCACTTGCATTTAGCGGAGGAGACAGTGCTGGCAGTGGCGAATTAATTTCGTTGATGTTCCTTAATTATCGTTCGAACTTGAGAAAAGAGGCGTGGACTTATGTACGTGCGTTGCTTGCACTTTCGTTTTTTCGCTTTCTCTTTCCTCTTATTCGCACACCCTGCACTATAGCTCGAACCATTCTAGACTTCCCGCATACTATTCAAGCTCTATGGAAGTGGATCGTGTAAGCTCGGTTCCAAACAAAAAGCTCAAGGTCCCTTCGCCGTAGAAATAGTGTATGTCAAATAAGTTCGTCTAGCTAGCAGATGTGTAAAATTTAATGTTTGAAACAGCGCACCGTTACACCACAGATTTGAATGACGCCTTAATAAGTGGAGGCTCAAAGCTGAAAAAAATTAAAGGGTTGCAAGCTGATTAAGAAAGGTCCTAGTATTTTTTTATATTTTTTTTTTTCTTACTGAGTTGCTGAGTTTGAAGTTACGCTTATATGTCCTTATATGTTATATGTCCGTTGATTTGTATCATAAGCTTTGTCTAACTATCTAATGGTTACGAAATAGTTGATTGAGGTTGGTCAGTAATGTGTAGTCTTTTCCGGGGGTTATCATGTTTCGACAGTAAAGCCGCATTAATTGATCGGTTGACTCGTTCAGTCGCATTGGCTGGTGGAGCGTACGCAGCTGTAAATACGTGCTGTACTCCATAATCCCAAGGAAATGTTGTGAATTCCTGGCTTTTAAAATGAGTGCCATTATCACTGACTATATACTGTGGCACTCCAAAGCAGATAAAGATGTTATCCCTTAAGATAGATATTATTAAATTCGAGTTACATTTCTCTACAGGTTTTAAGAAGGTAAACTTACTGAAGTGATCTAGAATGATGAAAATTCCCACAATATTCTGTTTTGTGCGAGGGATAGCATCCGATTCCGATAGCATCCAAATACAGTCATTAGAATGGACGTTCGCTTATGGTTTGGTTTTCCATAGACGGTTTTAGTTTACATGTTGGATATTTGCAAGTTTGGCATATCTCACACTCTTGAAAGTCGTGGCAGAAAAAGTTACGTCGAATGGGTTGGGTTGGGAGGATCGTGGGCTGCTCTAATAACACTATCACGGAGTTCTTGCGCCACTAGCAACTTCCACAACTTATCGTTATCCGCTGAATTTCCGATCGTAAAGTCAGTCCAAGCGATGATATATATATTGATCAATAACTTGAAAATCCGGAAGATTTGCCTTAACATATTTGTCTTTCAGAGATCTGTATTCTTCGGATTCAAATGCCGACGAGCACAATTCATTCTGGGGAAGTAATTCAATTTCTAGGGAAGCCATTTTATTTTCAAATGATCGTGACAAAGCGTCCGCAACAACATTTTCACTACCTTTCCGGTGTTCTATCTGAAAGTTATAACGCTGCAGTTTCATTGACCAGCGGGATAATCGACCGCTTAGTTCTTGTTGGTGTATTAGCCAACGCAAACTAGCGTGATCAGTCACGACTTTAAACTCATGGCCTTCAATATGCATGCGAAATCTACCGTTAGACAATCAAGTTCGGTAACCGAATAGTTACGTTGCGCTTTGTTCATTTTTTTAGACATAAACGTGATGGGTCGTTCGAATCCGAACTCATCATCAACTTGGGCGCACTAAAATCGCATTTACTCCAAGCATACAACCCCAAGGCGGTTGGGAACTGTAAATGCTGTCTTTCCTGTCGATGATTCTTCTAGACCGATTTGTTAAAAGTCATCTTTAAGGTCTATCTTGGAAATACAGTGCACAGGGGGAACTCTACTTTATATTCTTTCTAAATTAGATATTGGATATGTGTCTTTTACTGTAACATCATTTCATTTACGAGAATCAAGGCAGAATCTTACCTTACCTGGTTAGTCTAACAAGCCGCAAGGGGAAGACCAGGAGGACGCGGGCGCTTCTTCTATTACTCCTAGCTCTAACATTTTGTCTATCTCCAGACATAATATGTTTCGCTGGTGATATTGGGTAAAATGTTTGTTTAATTGTCTTGGCGTTTTCGGTATCAATGACATGTTCTATCAGGGTCGTAAAACCTAAGCCATCTTTTTCAAAAGTTGGAAATCTATTTATTACTGTGTGTACTTGACTATGTTGACTAGCTGTTAATGTAAATTAAAATTGAAATTCAAAAGAAAATTCGGCAATTTCAGGGTCTGATTGGACGTGAGAAATTGAAAGACCAAACGTTCTCCAGAAGTCCATGCTACAAATTACATTTTCAGTAATAGTCGGTGCTACGAGAAATTCTAAATTGGCGCTTTTCGAGTTATAAGTGAGATGTCGTAAATCGTTTTACGGGTTAATTATGGTTGATATGATAAGTTTCTTTAGCTTGTGTCTATTAGTCCAAAACATTCGCCATCGTTGATTGAGTCGCGAGTGCGGCCGAGTAGCCTTAAATAGTTCAGATCTTCGCTTTGTATACTCTTGCAACCGCACATGATATGGTTTGAACTATTCAATACTAGGTAAGTCAGGGTTATTAGTTAAGTTCACGTCTGAGAATTTAATAATTCTTTGGTTTATCCAAGACTATCCTGCGACTGGTTTCCCGTACGCGGAATACAATTTAAATAATAACGCCCATAACAAAATATGCGGCGTTGTTGCAAACAGTTCTGATAACCATATAGATAGAGAGTGTTTCAAATTCATAACTTCCAAACAGGACCTTAAATCCAAAATCCCAAGTGGGCGGATACCCAACACTGTAAAGAATATGTGGTAAAAATTTGACGGACCATATCTCCGCCATTTTGTTATTAAAATTTTTTTTTCTCAAAATTTTCTTGAATGTATCTGAATAGGGATTTAGAACCACAACTAAAAAACCCAATCTTCATTCGTTGAATTCAAAATATGAACTGATTTTATTTACAAAAGTACGGAGTTTATATAGGAATTATCTTAGGCTCTAGTAGGTAACAATTGTTCTTAGAAGATCTTATTTTAGACTCGCACCCACGTATTCGGGGGTTGAAAAATTATTATTTTGGGCACATCGTCGGCCACTTGACATCCTGTCGTTGTGATCTTTTGGGTTAGTTTAGAATTACAAGTGGTTTTCCCACACCGCGTGTGGCAGATTGTATTTCTAGTCATATGCTAGGTTAGTTGTTTGGTACAAAGGTACAGTTGTATTGTATTTTCTTTAGTGCATCTGTTTTGGTGAAGCCAGTTCAGATGAACACGATTTTTATTCTTAAACATTCTGCAAAGGGCCACCAAATGCGGCGTTTTGGACTTTATTTTTATAGTTAGTTGTCTTATACAAATTATTATTAAACTATCATTAGGAAGATAATTATTGTTAAAGAAGCATGACCAGTTCATGATGGACGTTGAACCTAGTCAATCTGATGTTCCTTTGCCATTGTCACTGACTTCCTATTCTTACCAATTCTCCCGTATGTATTACTGAGTTGGCTTCTACTGGTTTTTATAATATTTGGCATATTACCTAATGATTTCTGTTTCGGGATATCTACCCATTCCTGATGTGTATTACTGTGCTGACTTCTAGCCTTTTTATAAGCTGGAGAATTTAAAAAAGAACTATCTTTCCTTTTTGAATTGTACCAATATGATCTTCGCTCCACCATTTTTAAATATCGCTGACTGCTAAAACTTGAGTGGTTATTCTGGCTATCGTTAAATGTTGTCCTTTTATAAATATTTTGCCATATCTGCCTTTTTGGTACTATAGTTTCGGACAATTTGTTACCGGAATCTTTTTTGATATTATTTTTTAGATAATCATTATCTACTTGACCCATTGCTTTCTGAATGTTCTCATTTTGTATTGGCTCTGGGATATATACTTTTTGTTCCCCAATTTTCACTTTACCTCCAATGTGAGGCCCTGCCGGGGGCCATAAATTTATTTTTTGAGTTTTGCTGTTGCATTTCTTTGGGATTGTGTCGTTTTTACTTTGAAATTTACCTTTCCTCTCCCAACGTTGTTCAAAACCTGTGACATCTATTGTTGTTGCCACTACAGATTTATTCTGATTTGATTTGGTGCATCCCGAGACGATCCAACCAAATTGAGTATTTTGGCCTAGCAGGCCATCAATCTTTGTAATTCCCCTTTTTAAGATTTGGGTATATACGTTTACCCCCATTATTATATCAACCCTACCAGGTTTATTGAAGCTAGGATCAGCTAGCACGTAAGTTTGCCATTTTGACATATCCACGTTTGCAATTTTTAATGGAAGAGCTTTCATTAACTTTGGCAACACAATTGCCTCAACCTTTAGATGTCCTTTCCAAGGATTTCTCGTCTTTACATCTATTTTTACCTTATATTTTGATTTATTAGATTTTATTGAGGACACGCCACTTATTTCTGTATACTGTTTAATTTTAGGTAGTTTTAATATTTGAGCGGCCTCTTCAGACAAAATGGTGCTCTGTGAACCACAATCTATAAGGGCTCTTAGAGTCTTATATCCTCCATTTACATTTTTGACTTGTATTACAGCTGTGGCCAACAGTGTTGGTTGTGCGGTTACACAAGTATTTACTTTCTCCTGTTCTTCGTCAAAATGAAGTAAATTATGGTGTTCCTTACTACACAATGAACAGACCATTTCATTAGTGCACACCTTATTGCTTGAATGGTTCAAGCATCTTATGCAAAGCTGCACTTTTTGGGCTGTATCATATCTTTCAGTAGGTGTCAATCCTTTAAACTTATAGCACTTATACGCTTTATGCCCGGCAATTTTGCAAATCGGACATTTATCTTCGACTTCCGCATAACTTAATACAGTTTGTAGCGGTTTTTTCTCTTCTTTTCTCATGGCACTTAGCGAGCAATATCTTTGCTCCAAGTATTCCATGACATCAGATAGCAATTGTATCTGCTTTGTTTTTCTAATTTGACTCTCATATAACTGTAGAGTCTCCCTGTCAAATTTCCGAAGTATGAGTTGAGCGACTATTACGTCAACTTCATCGGACAAATTTGCTTTAATTTTAATTAAGTGTATTGACTCATTAATTATGTCAATCACTCCTTTTACGCTTTTTGCGGATTCATTGTTGATCATCGGTAAATCAACGATCCGACTTAATTGTTCGGAAAATACCCTCCGATTATTTTCATACCGCTTGGTTAACAGTTCCCAAGCGGCACTATAGTTATCAGCTGAACCTGACAATAGATGAGCTACCATGCTCCTTGCTTCCCCCTTTAAAGCGGATTTTAAATAATTAAACTTAAGAGCAAGACTTAAATCCTCTCTTTTTTCAATAAGTTCCGCAAATAATTCCACAAACAGGTCCCATTCTCTAGGTTCTCCAGAGAATGTGGGTACCTGTATTTTCGGCAACACCGGTAGTTCGCCTCTCACTGTTACATTCTCAATCTTACTTTCCTTATTGTTCATTTTCATTTCTAGCATTGACAATGAATTTTGGACGTCGAATTCCAAATCCTCCATAGTATTCTTAAATTTTGCATCACTTGTTTTTTGGCATGCCCGTACCTTCTCCCATAAATAATTTATTTTATTAATATACATTATCCATGTCCCATTGCCTGTAGATTTCAACTCTACTACCTCCAAATATTCCTGAAGCTGTCGAACTCTATCCATTAATATCTCCTGATTACCATTACCGTTTTCATGACTGGAGGTCGCATTCCCGCACGACTCTCCTTTGCTATCATCAACCATTTCTGACATATCTGCTTCTGCTTCGACTAACACTGACTTACTAGTGCCTGGTTTTTCTGACTCTCCTATAGCTATTATTTTGGCAACTATCTGTAAAACTTCTTCATGTACTTTATCTCTGTAGTACTGATGATCGAAAACCCCCTGCTGGAGCAATTTCTCATGGTTAGGCATCCATCGGCTACTAATCACTTTTACTTCCTCAATCTCCTTGTTAGTAATGTTTCTGGGATTTAGTGCTTCCAACTGCCTTAACCTGGTATGCAACTCTACCTGCTTCTCTAACAATTTCCCAGTCTTATTAGTGAACATTTTATCTTGTGCGAATATTAGGATATCGATATAAATATATAATAATAAAAATAGATAGATGTACTTATAACTATCTTAATTTGTATCTTATCTGATGATCCTGTTGACACCGTTCGCCACTGTTGTCCGCTAAGTAGAGTTTGCCAAGTAGGTTTTGCCGATATTCTGCTGCTGTTTGTCTGCCAATGGGTCGACTTGCCGACTTGCAACTGTATAATATACAGTGTATATAGTGTGTATGTACACTAGTAAATTCTTTTTTTTTTTTACTTTCGATATTAGGGCTTCGAATACGCCACACACAAAAACTCCCGCCGCCGAAATTACTACAGTTGCTCCACTAGCCAAACTGACTTTAAAATCGGACGCACGCACTTTTTATTTATTAAGCAAAATTTTGCCTTTTATATTATACTCTGTCTCTTACCACTGGTGGGGGAAAACAAGAGTTATTTTATTTTTGCTACCTTTAGCTGATCTTAGCATTTACACTTGCATAAGAATTCAGACTTTAAGGAGCTGATTCACACTCTGAGTCTCTTACCACTGGTGGGGGAAAACTGCAGAGTTCCTTTTTTCGAAGGACCAAAATGAATCCGGTTCGAAGGACCAAAATGAATAGGGATTCCCGGAGAGAAGGAAAATAACCCAGTCTTCATTCGTTGAATTCAAAATATGAACTGATTTTATTTACAAAAGTACGGAGTTTATATAGGAATTATCTTAGGCTCTAGTAGGTAACAATTGTTCTTAGAAGATCTTATTTTAGACTCGCACCCACGTATTCGGGGGTTGAAAAATTATTATTTTGGGCACATCGTCGGCCACTTGACATCCTGTCGTTGTGATCTTTTGGGTTAGTTTAGAATTACAAGTGGTTTTCCCACACCGCGTGTGGCAGATTGTATTTCTAGTCATATGCTAGGTTAGTTGTTTGGTACAAAGGTACAGTTGTATTGTATTTTCTTTAGTGCATCTGTTTTGGTGAAGCCAGTTCAGATGAACACGATGTTTATTCTTAAACAGTATCCTCAATCTGTGTATAATAAAAGTTTTTTCCTACATTGTATACTGGCCGCACAGCCAAAATTCTTTTTTTACCTGTTTTTTGGACCTCAGGGGTGGCGTAATTCGAACTTGAGAAAAGAGGCGTGGACTTATGTACGTGCGTTGCTTGCACTTTCGTTTTTCGCTTTCTCTTTCCTCTTATTCGCACGACTGCACTATAGCTCGAACCATTCTAGACTTCCCGCACACTATTCAAGCTCAATTTTTGGCTATGAGCTTTTCTATGGAAGTGGATCGTGTAAGCTCGGTTCCAAACAAAAAGCTCAAGGTCCATTCGCCGTAGAAATAGTGTATGTCAAATAAGTTCGTTTACCTAGCAGATGTGTAAAATTTAATGTTTGAAACAGCGCACCCTTACACCACAGACTTAAATGACGCCTTAATAAGTGGAAGCTCAAAGCTGAAAAAAATTAAAGGGTTGCAAGCTGATTAAGAAAGGTCCTAGTATTTTTTTATTTTTTTTTTCTTACTGAGTTGCTGAGTTTGAAGTTACGCTTATATGTCCTTATATGTTATATGTCCGTTGATTTGTATCATAAGCTTTGTCTAAGTATCTAATGGGTACGAAATAGTTGATGTGTAGTCTTTTCCGGGGGTTATCATGTTTCGACAGTAAAGCCGCATTAATTGATTGGTTGACTCGTTCAGTCGCATTGGCTGGTGGAGCGTACGCAGCTGTAAATACGTGCTGTACTCCATAATCCCAAGGAAATGTTGTGAATTCCTGGCTTTTAAAATGAGTGCCATTATCACTGACTATATACTGTGGCACTCCAAAGCAGATAAAGATGTTATCCCTTAAGATAGATATTATTAAATTCGAGTTACATTTCTCTACAGGTTTTAAGAAGGTAAACTTACTGAAGTGATCTAGAATGATGAAAATTCCCATAATATTCTGTTTTGTGCGAGGGATAGCATCCGATTCCGATAGCATCCAAATACAGTCATTGGAATGGACGTTCGCTTATGGTTTGGTTTTCCATTGACGGTTTTAGTTTACATGTTGGATATTTGCAAGTTTGGCATATCTCACACTCTTGAAAGTCGTGGCAGAAAAAGTTACGTCGAATGGGTTGGGTTGGGAGGATCGTGGGCTGCTCTAATAACACTATCACGGAGTTCTTGCGCCACTAGCAACTTCCACAACTTATCGTTATCCGCTGAATTTCCGATCGTAAAGTCAGTCCAAGCGATGATATATATATTGATCAATAACTTGAAAATCCGGAAGATTTGCCTTAACATATTTGTCTTTCAGAGATCTGTATTCTTCGGATTCAAATGCCGACGAGCACAATTCATTCTGGGGAAGTAATTCAATTTCTAGGGAAGCCATTTTATTTTCAAATGATCGTGACAAAGCGTCCGCAACAACATTTTCACTACCTTTCCGGTGTTCTATCTGAAAGTTATACCGCTGCAGTTTCATTGACCAGCGGGATAATCGACCGCTTAGTTCTTGTTGGTGTATTAGCCAACGCAAACTAGCGTGATCAGTCACGACTTTAAACTCATGGCCTTCGATATACATGCAAAATCTACCGTTAGACAATCGAGTTCGGTAACCGTATAGTTACGTTGCGCTTTGTTCATTTTTTTAGACATAAACGTGATGGGTCGTTCGAATCCGAACTCATCATCAAGGCAGAATCTTACCTTACCTGGTTAGTCTAACAAGCCGCAAGGGGAAGACCAGGAGGACGCGGGCGCTTCTTCTATTACTCCTAGCTCTAACATTTTGTCTATCTCCAGACATAATATGTTTCGCTGGTGATATTGGGTAAAATTTTTTTTTAATTGTCTTGGCGTTTTCGGTATCAATGACATGTTCTATCAGGGTCGTAAAAACTAAGCCATCTTTTTCAAAAGTTGGAAATCTATTTATTACTGTGTGTACTTGACTATATTGACTAGCTGTTAATGTAAATTAAAATTGAAATTCAAAAGAAAATTCGGCAATTTCAGAGTCTGATTGGACGTGAGAAATTGAAAGACCAAACACTCTCCAGAAGTCCATGCTACAAATTACATTTTCAGTAATAGTCGGTGCTACGAGAAATTCTAAATTGGCGCTTTTCGAGTTATAAATGAGATGTCGTAAATCGTTTTACGGGTTAATTATGGTTGATATGATAAGTTTCTTTAGCTTGTGTCTATTAGTCCAAAACGTTCGCCATCGTTGATTAAATCGCGAGTAGCCTTAAATAGTTCAGATCTTCGCTTTGTATACTCTTGCAACCGCACATGATATGGTTTGAACTATTCAATACTAGGTAAGTCAGAGTTATTAATTAAGTTCACGTCTGAGAATTTAATAATTCTTTGGTTTATCCAAGACTATCCTGCGACTGGTTTCCCATACGCGGATTACAATTTAAATAATAACACCCATAACAAAATATGCGGCGTTGTTTCAAACAGTTCTGATAACCATGTCCTAATTCGTCATAATTCCAGTATTTTATTTTCTCTGGTGCACGCAATGCACACACATCAATAGGATCATCTGATTTGTCTTCTCGCTGTTCAACTACTGGTTCATCATGAAATATCGCATTCACCATACGCGTTACTTGTCTTGACCGAAAGCTACGAAAAAATTCTTAATGCTTATGACATTTCTTACGCAAGGCAGCTATGTTTGGGGTCTCTACAGGCAAAATTTCATGAAAGAGGTCGTGTCTTAAAATGATTCGCACTTTTGCTATCAATTCAGAATCGTTTCAAGCTTTTCGCAAAGCATCTGTAATAGCCAACATAGAGTCGAGGAATTCATCAAAATTTTTGTTGGAGGCCTGCTTGCGTCGGCGAAGGGCATCCATAATGTCTCTGCCTGACCTTGAGTCTTTATACCAGTCTCTTAAACGAATACATAGTGTAATGACCGGGCTCCACTTGGTTTAAAAAAATTGAATTGACGAACACGTCAGTGTCGCTTTGTGGTAATATTCTGATTGATTTTTATTCCAAAAATATTCTTTTGCCTATGGGGTTACGCCACCCCTGAGGTCCAACAAACAGGTTTAAAAAAAGAATTTTTGCTGTGCGGCCAGTATACAATGTAGGAAAAGACTTTTATTATACACAGATAGAGAGTGTTTCAAATTCATAACTTCCAAACAGGACCTTAAATCCAAAATCCCAAGTGGGCGGATACCCAACACTGTAAAGAATATGTGGTAAAAATTTGACGGACCATATCTCCGCCACTTTGTTATTAAAATTTTTTTTTCTCAAAATTTTCTTAAAAGTACCCTCAATCTGTGTATAATAAAAGCTTTTCCTACATTGTATACTATCCGCACAGCAAAAATTCTTTTTTTTACCTGTTTTTTGGACCTCAGGTGTGGCGTAACACCCTAATCTATGTTTACATATACATATGTATATTGACACGCTGGCTTGGCCCTAGCTCATGTTACGCCTGTGCATTGTTGCTTAAGTGAATATATGTATGTCCACATATAAATGTACATACATATATGATCATGCTTAGCTGTATATTTATGTGAATATGTTTATGTGCATACATACATACATCAATAAACATATTCAACAGCACTTTTATATTTTATTGCATACATATTTAATTGTTTATACTTGCAACAAAGTGTTACAAGTTGAGCTCTTTGTGTTGAATGATTTTTGGTATGAATATACTATACCTCCTCTTATCAGAAAATAACGTAATATTATGGAGTTATTTATTATCACTACGGGCTTGGGGTGATGTGGGGGTCATCAATTCGAATCTGCAGCAACGTCTTCCCACCAGAAATCTCCAGTCTTTGTTGCGAGGGGCTATCCCATGTCCTAAGGTGAATCATCCATTCCACCGACGGTTCGCTTAGGAAGTAGGCTGGCTGACTACACTCCACACAACGATATGTGTGCGCACATATGGCCAAGTAGCTCTCCAAAAATTTAGCCTGTGGTCAGTTCATGGATCGAGTCGACATTTATTTGGTCGTAGTCCCAAAAGTCCGACTTGAAACCATCGATGGGGTCGTCGACTGACAATGGTCGCTCTGGCCTTATAGTGGCTAACATCATGGGTACGCACTTGCATTTAGCGGAGGAGACAGCGCTGGCAGTGGCGAATTAATTTCGTTGATGTTCCTTAATTATCGTTCGAACTTGAGAAAAGAGGCGTGGACTTATGTACGTGCGTTGCTTGCACTTTCGTTTTTCGCTTTCTCTTTCCTCTTATTCGCACACCCTGCACTATAGCTCGAACCATTCTAGACTTCCCGCACACTATTCAAGCTCAATTTTTGGCTATGAGCTTTTCTATGGAAGTGGATCGTGTAAGCTCGGTTCCAAACAAAAAGCTCAAGGTCCATTCACCGTAGAAATAGTGTATGTCAAATAAGTTCGTCTAGCTAGCAGATGTGTAAAATTTAATGTTTGAAACAGCGCACCGTTACACCACAGATTTGAATGACGCCTTATTAAGTGGAGGCTCAAAGCTGAAAAAAATTAAAGGGTTGCAAGCTGTTTAAGAAAGGTCCTAGTATTTTTTTTATTTTTTTTTTCTTACTGAGTTGCCGAGTTTGAAGTTACGCTTATATGTCCTTATATGTTATATGTCCGTTGATTTGTGTCATAAGCTTTGTCTAACTATCTAATGGTTACGAAATAGTTGATTGAGGTTGGTCAGTAATGTGTAGTCTTTTCCGGGGGTTATCATGTTTCGACAGTAAAGCCGCATTAATTGATCGGTTGACTCGTTCAGTCGATTTGGCTGGTGGAGCGTACGCAGCTGTAAATACGTGCTGTACTCCATAATCCCAAGGAAATGTTGTGAATTCCTGGCTTTTAAAATGAGTGCCATTATCACTGACTATATACTGTCTCTACAGGTTTTAAGAAGGTAAACTTACTGAAGTGATCTAGAATGATGAAAATTCCCACAATATTCTGTTTTGTGCGAGGGATAGCATCCGAATCCGATAGCATCCAAATACAGTCATTGGAATGGACGTTCGCTTATGGTTTGGTTTTCCATAGACGGTTTTAGTTTACATGTTGGATATTTGCAAGTTTGGCATATCTCACTTTCTTGAAAGTCGTGGCCAGAAAAAGTTACGTCGAATACGCTCTAAACATTTTGCTATGCCGTAATGGGTTTGGTTGGGAGGATCGTGGGCTGCTCTAATAACACTATCACGGAGTTCTTGCGCCACTAGCAACTTCCACAACTTATCGTTATCCGCTGAATTTCCGATCGTAAAGTCAGTCCAAGCGATGAAATATATATTGATCAATAACTTGAAAATCCGGAAGATTTGCCTTAACATATTTGTCTTTCAGAGATCTGTATTCTTCGGATTCAAATGCCGACGAGCACAATTCATTCTGGGGAAGTAATTCAATTTCTAGGGAAGCCATTTTATTTTCAAATGATCGTGACAAAGCCTCCGCAACAACATTTTCACTACCTTTCCGGTGTTCTATCTGAAAGTTATACCGCTGCAGTTTCATTGACCAGCGGGATAATCGACCGCTTAGTTCTTGTTGGTGTATTAGCCAACGCAAACTAGCGTGATCAGTCACAACTTTAAACTCATGGCCTTCGATATACATGCGAAATCTACCGTTAGACAATCGAGTTCGGTAACCGAATAGTTACGTTGCGCTTTGTTCATTTTTTTAGACATAAACGTGATGGGCGTACTAAAATCGCATTTACTGGTTTACTCCAAGCATACAACCCCAAGGCGGTTGGGAACTGTAAATGACCGATTTGTTAAAAGTCATCTTTAAGGTCTATCTTGGAAATACAGTGCACAGGGGGAACTCTACTTTATATTCCTTCTAAATTAGATATTGGATATGCGTCTTTTACTGTAACATCATTTCATTTACGAGAATCAAGGCAGAATCTTACCTTACCTGGTTAGTCTAACAAGCCGCAAGGGGAAGACCAGGAGGACGCGGGCGCTTCTTCTATTACTCCTAGCTCTAACATTTCGTCTATCTCCAGACATAATATGTTTCGCTGGTGATATTGGGTAAAATTTTTGTTTAATTGTCTTGGCGTTTTCGGTATCAATGACATGTTCTATCAGGGTCGTAAAACCTAAGCCATCTTTTTCAAAAGTTGGAAATCTATTTATTACTGTGTGTACTTGACTATGTTGACTAGCTGTTAATGTAAATTAAAATTGAAATTCAAAAGAAAATTCGGCAATTTCAGGGTCTGATTGGACGTGAAATTGAAAGACCAAACGTTCTCCAGAAGTCCATGCTACAAATTACATTTTCAGTAATAGTCGGTGCTACGCGAAATTCTAAATTGGCGCTTTTCGAGTTATAAGTGAGATGTCGTAAATCGTTTTACGGGTTAATTATGGTTGATATGATAAGTTTCTTTAGCTTGTGTCTATTAGTCCAAAACGTTCGCCATCGTTGATTAAATCGCGAGTGCGGCCGAGTAGCCTTAAATAGTTCAGATCTTCGCTTTGTATACTCTTGCAACCGCACATGATATGGTTTGAACTATTCAATACTAGGTAAGTCAGAGTTATTAATTAAGTTCACGTCTGAGAATTTAATAATTCTTTGGTTTATCCAAGACTATCCTGCGACTGGTTTCCCATACGCGGATTACAATTTAAATAATAACACCCATAACAAAATATGCGGCGTTGTTTCAAACAGTTCTGATAACCATGTCCTAATTCGTCATAATTCCAGTATTTTATTTTCTCTGGTGCACGCAATGCACACACATCAATAGGATCATCTGATTTGTCTTCTCGCTCTTCAACTACTGGTTCATCATGAAATATCGCATTCACCATACGCGTTACTTGTCTTGACCGAAAGCTACGAAAAAATTCTTAATGCTTATGACATTTCTTACGCAAGGCAGCTATGTTTGGGGACTCTACAGGCAAAATTTCATGTATAATAAAAGCTTTTCCTACATTGTATACTGGCCGCACAGCAAAAATTCTTTTTTTTACCTGTTTTTTGGACCTCAGGTGTGGCGTAACACCTTAATCTATGTTTACATATACATATGTATATTGACATGCTGGCTTGGCCCTAGCTCATGTTACGCCTGTGCATTGTTGTTTAAGTGAATATATGTATTTTTTTTTTAATTCATAAACTACATTTATTGTGGAATATAACATATGTATATACAATGCAAAAGTTGAAAGGCACGGTAAAATATATAATAGTGAGATTTCTGCGGGACGTCCCATGGGGAATTGCTTCGCAAAAACCTAGGACCTATTAGTTGTGGCCATTTCGCTCACGCTCTGCTTTTCTTAGGCTGATTGCCGCAAATCCTGTAAAGCTGCTAACTGCCTCCCATGCCGCCGCGTCTGACAGCATTATAGGCACCAGATTTACCGCGGTCAGCGCAGTGCCAACCTTCACCTCCAGAAGCCGCCGTTGCCTGGTAAATCTTGTACATGTGAAAAGGACGTGTTCTGCATCCTCCACCGATCCTACGCCACACGTCGAGCAGTACGGCTCCGCCTCGTGCCCAAATCTATGCAGGTAGGACCGGAAACAACCGTGTCCTGTGAGGAACTGGGTCAAATGGAAAGACACTTGTCCATGCTTCCTTTCCATCCATGGCCTGATCTTGGGGATAAGGGTGTGGGTCCATCTCCCCTTGGTCGACGAATGCCACCGCTCTTGCCAAGTGGCAACGCTCTGCGACCTTGCATCTCTACTAGCCGACCGTTTTAGTTCGCCTCGTTTTGTCGCGTCTGCGATGATCCTGGCCTCTTCCGCAAGCAAGTTGATGGGAATCATGCTTGCAATGACCAGTGCTGCATCCTCCGAGACCGTCCTAAATCCGCTGCAGACCCTTAACGCGACGAGACGGTAGGTAGCGGTGATGCCCCTGTTATATGCCTTGATGTGGATGGCGCTGGCCCAGATTTGTACCGCGTACAGGATGATTGATTTCAGCACGCTCATCAGCAAAAGTCTTCGTTCTTGTTTCGGGCCTCTCGTGTTCAGCATTATCCTCGATAACGCCTGGCATGTGCTCGCTGCTCTCGATTGGACATTCTCCAGATGCTCTCTGAAGCATAGGCGCGTGTCTAGCCATACACCCAGATACCTGATGGCCCGCTTTGAGGTGATTGTGGAACCATCTACGTGCACTGAGGCATGTTCAACTTTCTTTCTACTACTTATCAGGACCGCCTCCGTTTTTTCGGCTGCCAGGGCTAGGCCAACCGAATGTAGCCACCGTGTAACCGTGGCTATAGCTACCGAGGCCGCTGATTCTGCCTTTTCTAGCTCCTTGGCAACAACTACGATAGCCACGTCGTCAGCGTAGCCGATGGATTCACAACCTGGCGGGAGTGAGTACTCCGTCGTACATCACGTTCCAGAGGAGCGGTCCCAAGACCGAGCCTTGTGGCACTCCGGCAGACACATTCCGACTTTTGGGGCCGTCCGAGGTGTCGTATATATATGTGAATATATGAATATATGTATGTCCACATATAAATGTACATACATATATCATCATGCTTAGCTGTATATTTATGTGAATATGTTTATGTGCATACATACATACATCAATAAACATATTCAACAGCACTTTTATATTTTATTGCATACATATTTAATTGTTTATACTTGCAACAAAGTGTTACAAGTTGAGCTCTTTGTGTTGAATGATTTTTGGTATGAATATACTATACCTCCTCTTATCAGAAAATAACGTAATATTATGGAGTTATTTATTATCACTACGGGCTTGGGGTGATGTGGGGGTCATCAATTCGAATCTGCAGCAACGTCTTCCCACCAGAAATCTCCAGTCTTTGTTGCGAGGGGCTATCCCATGTCCTAAGGTGAATCATCCATTCCACCGACGGTTCGCTTAGGAATTAGGCTGGCTGGCTACACTCCACACAACGATATGTGTGCGCACCTATGGCCAAGTAGCTCTCCAAAAATTTAGCCTGTGGTCAGTTCATGGATCGAGTCGACATTTATTTGGTCGTAGTCCCAAAAGTCCGACTTGAAACCATCGATGGGGTCGTCGACTGACAATGGTCGCTCTGGCCTTATAGTGGCTAACATCATGGGTACGCACTTGCATTTAGCGGAGGAGACAGCGCTGGCAGTGGCGAATTAATTTCGTTGATGTACCTTAATTATCGTTCGAACTTGAGAAAAGAGGCGTGGACTTATGTACGTGCGTTGCTTGCACTTTCGTTTTTTCGCTTTCTCTTTCCTCTTATTCGCACACCCTGCACTATAGCTCGAACCATTCTAGACTTCCCGCACACTATTCAAGCTCAATTTTTGGCTATGAGCTTTTCTATGGAAGTGGATCGTGTAAGCTCGGTTCCAAACAAAAAGCTCAAGGTCCATTCACCGTAGAAATAGTGTATGTCAAATAAGTTCGTCTAGCTAGCAGATGTGTAAAATTTAATGTTTGAAACAGCGCACCGTTACACCACAGATTTGAATGACGCCTTATTAAGTGGAGGCTCAAAGCTGAAAAAAATTAAAGGGTTGCAAGCTGATTAAGAAAGGTCTTAGTATTTTTTTTATTTTTGTTTTCTTACTTAGTTGCCGAGTTTGAAGTTACGCTTATATGTCCTTATATGTTATATGTCCGTTGATTTGTGTCATAAGCTTTGTCTAACTATCTAATGGTTACGAAATAGTTGATTGAGGTTGGTCAGTAATGTGTAGTCTTTTCCGGGGGTTATCATGTTTCGACAGTAAAGCCGCATTAATTGATCGGTTGACTCGTTCAGTCGCATTGGCTGGTGGAGCGTACGCAGCTGTAAATACGTGCAGTACTCCATAATCCCAAGGAAATGTTGTGAATTCCTGGCATTTAATATGAGTGCCATTATCACTGACTATATACTGTGGCACTCCAAAGCAGATAAAGATGTTATCCCTTAAGATAGATATTATTAAATTCGAGTTACATTTCTCTACAGGTTTTAAGAAGGTAAACTTACTGAAGTGATCTAGAATGATGAAAATTCCCACAATATTCTGTTTTGTCTGGTTAGATTACGACCTATTGAAATTTAAATCAAACCTTGCAGTTTAGCCGGCTCGAGGTCAATCTTCCAAAAGAAGATTATTTCAAAGGCAACACAAAAAGGTGAGCAGGTTGTCTGTATAGCTATTTCAAGAACTACCAAGTTCTATCATCAGCAGACTTTGCTAAAGAACTCCGGAATTGCAATAGCCATACCATGTCTTCAACGCTAGAATTGGTTGGGAATTGTAACAACCAAATGAAGCGAAAAAAGTTAGTAAAGCCTACAAAACCGAAGATCACCTTTTTGTGCATACCCTTAGGCGCTGTTTTGTGCGAGGGATAGCATCCGATTCCGATAGCATCCAAATACAGTCATTGGAATGGACGTTCGCTTATGGTTTGGTTTTCCATAGACGGTTTTAGTTTACATGTTGGATATTTGCAAGTTTGGCATATCTCACTTTCTTGAAAGTCGTGGCCAGAAAAAGTTACGTCGAATACGCTCTAAACATTTTGCTATGCCGTAATGGGTTTGGTTGGGAGGATCGTGGGCTGCTCTAATAACACTATCACGGAGTTATTGGGGCACTAGCAACTTCCACAACTTATCGTTATCCGCTGAATTTCCGATCGTAAAGTCAGTCCAAGCGATGATATATATATTGATCAATAACTTGAAAATCCGGAAGATTTGCCTTAACATATTTGTATTTCAGAGATCTATATTCTTCGTTTTCATTTTTTTATTCATTTTCACTACCTTTCCGGTGTTCTATCTGAAAGTTATACCGCTGCAGTTTCATTGACCAGCGGGATAATCGACCGCTTAGTTCTTGTTGGTGTATTAGCCAACGCAAACTAGCGTGATCAGTCACAACTTTAAACTCATGGCCTTCGATATACATGCGAAATCTACCGTTAGACAATCGAGTTCGGTAACCGAATAGTTACGTTGCGCTTTGTTCATTTTTTTAGACATAAACGTGATGGGCGTACTAAAATCGCATTTACTGGTTTACTCCAAGCATACAACCCCAAGGCGGTTGGGAACTGTAAATGACCGATTTGTTAAAAGTCATCTTTAAGGTCTATCTTGGAAATACAGTGCACAGGGGGAACTCTACTTTATATTCCTTCTAAATTAGATATTGGATATGCGTCTTTTACTGTAACATCATTTCATTTACGAGAATCAAGGCAGAATCTTACCTTACCTGGTTAGTCTAACAAGCCGCAAGGGGAAGACCAGGAGGACGCGGGCGCTTCTTCTATTACTCCTAGCTCTAACATTTCGTCTATCTCCAGACATAATATGTTTCGCTGGTGATATTGGGTAAAATTTTTGTTTAATTGTCTTGGCGTTTTCGGTATCAATGACATGTTCTATCAGGGTCGTAAAACCTAAGCCATCTTTTTCAAAAGTTGGAAATCTATTTATTACTGTGTGTACTTGACTATGTTGACTAGCTGTTAATGTAAATTAAAATTGAAATTCAAAAGAAAATTCGGCAATTTCAGGGTCTGATTGGACGTGAAATTGAAAGACCAAACGTTCTCCAGAAGTCCATGCTACAAATTACATTTTCAGTAATAGTCGGTGCTACGCGAAATTCTAAATTGGCGCTTTTCGAGTTATAAGTGAGATGTCGTAAATCGTTTTACGGGTTAATTATGGTTGATATGATAAGTTTCTTTAGCTTGTGTCTATTAGTCCAAAACGTTCGCCATCGTTGATTAAATCGCGAGTGCGGCCGAGTAGCCTTAAATAGTTCAGATCTTCGCTTTGTATACTCTTGCAACCGCACATGATATGGTTTGAACTATTCAATACTAGGTAAGTCAGAGTTATTAATTAAGTTCACGTCTGAGAATTTAATAATTCTTTGGTTTATCCAAGACTATCCTGCGACTGGTTTCCCATACGCGGATTACAATTTAAATAATAACACCCATAACAAAATATGCGGCGTTGTTTCAAACAGTTCTGATAACCATGTCCTAATTCGTCATAATTCCAGTATTTTATTTTCTCTGGTGCACGCAATGCACACACATCAATAGGATCATCTGATTTGTCTTCTCGCTCTTCAACTACTGGTTCATCATGAAATATCGCATTCACCATACGCGTTACTTGTCTTGACCGAAAGCTACGAAAAAATTCTTAATGCTTATGACATTTCTTACGCAAGGCAGCTATGTTTGGGGACTCTACAGGCAAAATTTCATGAAAGAGGTCGTGTCTTAAATTGATTCGCACTTTTGCTATCAATTCAGAATCGTTTCAAGGTTTTCGCAAAGCATCTGTAATAGCCAACATAGAGTCGAGGAATTCATCAAAATTTTTGTTGGAGGCCTGCTTGCGTCGGCGAAGGGCATCCATAATGTCTCTGCCTGACCTTGAGTCTTTATACCAGTCTCTTAAACGAATACATAGTGTAATGACCGGGCTCCACTTGGTTTAAAAAAATTGAATTGACGAACACGTCAGTGTCGCTTTGTGGTAATATTCTGATTGATTTTTATTCTAAAAATATTCTTTTGCCTATGGGGTTACGCCACCCCTGAGGTTTAACAAACAGGTTTAAAAAAAGAATTTTTGCTGTGCGGCCAGTATACAATGTAGGAAAAGACTTTTATTATACACAGATAGAGAGTGTTTCAAATTCATAACTTCCAAACAGGACCTTAAATCCAAAATCCCAAGTGGGCGGATACCCAACACTGTAAAGAATATGTGGTAAAAATTTGACGGACCATATCTCCGCCATTTTGTTATTAAAATTTTTTTTTTCTCAAAATTTTCTTAAAAGTACCCTCAATCTGTGTATAATAAAAGCTTTTCCTACATTGTATACTGGCCGCACAGCAAAAATTCTTTTTTTTACCTGTTTTTTGGACCTCAGGTGTGGCGTAACACCTTAATCTATGTTTACATATACATATGTATATTGACACGCTGGCTTGGCCCTAGCTCATGTTACGCCTGTGCATTGTTGTTTAAGTGAATATATGTATTTTTTTTTAATTCATAAACTACATTTATTGTGGAATATAACATATGTATATACAATGCAAAAGTTGAAAGGCACGGTAAAATATATAATAGTGAGATTTCTGCGGGACGTCCCATGGGGAATTGCTTCGCAAAAACCTAGGACCTATTAGTTGTGGCCATTTCGCTCACGCTCTGCTTTTCTTAGGCTGATTGCCGCAAATCCTGTAAAGCTGCTAACTGCCTCCCATGCCGCCGCGTCTGACAGCATTATAGGCACCAGATTTACCGCGGTCAGCGCAGTGCCAACCTTCACCTCCAGAAGCCGCCGTTGCCTGGTAAATCTTGTACATGTGAAAAGGACGTGTTCTGCATCCTCCACCGATCCTACGCCACACGTCGAGCAGTACGGCTCCGCCTCGTGCCCAAATCTATGCAGGTAGGACCGGAAACAACCGTGTCCTGTGAGGAACTGGGTCAAATGGAAAGACACTTGTCCATGCTTCCTTTCCATCCATGGCCTGATCTTGGGGATAAGGGTGTGGGTCCATCTCCCCTTGGTCGACGAATGCCACCGCTCTTGCCAAGTGGCAACGCTCTGCGACCTTGCATCTCTACTAGCCGACCGTTTTAGTTCGCCTCGTTTTGTCGCGTCTGCGATGATCCTGGCCTCTTCCGCAAGCAAGTTGATGGGAATCATGCTTGCAATGACCAGTGCTGCATCCTCCGAGACCGTCCTAAATCCGCTGCAGACCCTTAACGCGACGAGACGGTAGGTAGCGGTGATGCCCCTGTTATATGCCTTGATGTGGATGGCGCTGGCCCAGATTTGTACCGCGTACAGGATGATTGATTTCAGCACGCTCATCAGCAAAAGTCTTCGTTCTTGTTTCGGGCCTCTCGTGTTCAGCATTATCCTCGATAACGCCTGGCATGTGCTCGCTGCTCTCGATTGGACATTCTCCAGATGCTCTCTGAAGCATAGGCGCGTGTCTAGCCATACACCCAGATACCTGATGGCCCGCTTTGAGGTGATTGTGGAACCATCTACGTGCACTGAGGCATGTTCAACTTTCTTTCTACTACTTATCAGGACCGCCTCCGTTTTTTCGGCTGCCAGGGCTAGGCCAACCGAATTGAGCCACCGTGTAACCGTGGCTATAGCTACCGAGGCCGCTGATTCTGCCTTTTCTAGCTCCTTGGCAACAACTACGATAGCCACGTCGTCAGCGTAGCCGATGGATTCACAACCTGGCGGGAGTGAGTACTCCGTCGTACATCACGTTCCAGAGGAGCGGTCCCAAGACCGAGCCTTGTGGCACTCCGGCAGACACATTCCGACTTTTGGGGCCGTCCGAGGTGTCGTATATATATGTGAATATATGAATATATGTATGTCCACATATAAATGTACATACATATATCATCATGCTTAGCTGTATATTTATGTGAATATGTTTATGTGCATACATACATACATCAATAAACATATTCAACAGCACTTTTATATTTTATTGCATACATATTTAATTGTTTATACTTGCAACAAAGTGTTACAAGTTGAGCTCTTTGTGTTGAATGATTTTTGGTATGAATATACTATACCTCCTCTTATCAGAAAATAACGTAATATTATGGAGTTATTTATTATCACTACGGGCTTGGGGTGATGTGGGGGTCATCAATTCGAATCTGCAGCAACGTCTTCCCACCAGAAATCTCCAGTCTTTGTTGCGAGGGGCTATCCCATGTCCTAAGGTGAATCATCCATTCCACCGACGGTTCGCTTAGGAATTAGGCTGGCTGGCTACACTCCACACAACGATATGTGTGCGCACCTATGGCCAAGTAGCTCTCCAAAAATTTAGCCTGTGGTCAGTTCATGGATCGAGTCGACATTTATTTGGTCGTAGTCCCAAAAGTCCGACTTGAAACCATCGATGGGGTCGTCGACTGACAATGGTCGCTCTGGCCTTATAGTGGCTAACATCATGGGTACGCACTTGCATTTAGCGGAGGAGACAGCGCTGGCAGTGGCGAATTAATTTCGTTGATGTACCTTAATTATCGTTCGAACTTGAGAAAAGAGGCGTGGACTTATGTACGTGCGTTGCTTGCACTTTCGTTTTTTCGCTTTCTCTTTCCTCTTATTCGCACACCCTGCACTATAGCTCGAACCATTCTAGACTTCCCGCACACTATTCAAGCTCAATTTTTGGCTATGAGCTTTTCTATGGAAGTGGATCGTGTAAGCTCGGTTCCAAACAAAAAGCTCAAGGTCCATTCACCGTAGAAATAGTGTATGTCAAATAAGTTCGTCTAGCTAGCAGATGTGTAAAATTTAATGTTTGAAACAGCGCACCGTTACACCACAGATTTGAATGACGCCTTATTAAGTGGAGGCTCAAAGCTGAAAAAATTATTAAGGGGTTGCAAGCTGATTAAGAAAGGTCTTAGTATTTTTTTTATTTTTTTTTTCTTACTGAGTTGCCGAGTTTGAAGTTACGCTTATATGTCCTTATATGTTATATGTCCGTTGATTTGTGTCATAAGCTTTGTCTAACTATCTAATGGTTACGAAATAGTTGATTGAGGTTGGTCAGTAATGTGTAGTCTTTTCCGGGGGTTATCATGTTTCGACAGTAAAGCCGCATTAATTGATCGGTTGACTCGTTCAGTCGCATTGGCTGGTGGAGCGTACGCAGCTGTAAATACGTGCAGTACTCCATAATCCCAAGGAAATGTTGTGAATTCCTGGCATTTAATATGAGTGCCATTATCACTGACTATATACTGTGGCACTCCAAAGCAGATAAAGATGTTATCCCTTAAGATAGATATTATTAAATTCGAGTTACATTTCTCTACAGGATTTAAGAAGGTAAACTTACTGAAGTGATCTAGAATGATGAAAATTCCCACAATATTCTGTTTTGTCTGGTTAGATTACGACCTATTGAAATTTAAATCAAACCTTGCAGTTTAGCCGGCTCGAGGTCAATCTTCCAAAAGAAGATTATTTCAAAGGCAACACAAAAAGGTGAGCAGGTTGTCTGTATAGCTATTTCAAGAACTACCAAGTTCTATCATCAGCAGACTTTGCTAAAGAACTCCGGAATTGCAATAGCCATACCATGTCTTCAACGCTAGAATTGGTTGGGAATTGTAACAACCAAATGAAGCGAAAAAAGTTAGTAAAGCCTACAAAACCGAAGATCACCTTTTTGTGCATACCCTTAGGCGCTGTTTTGTGCGAGGGATAGCATCCGATTCCGATAGCATCCAAATACAGTCATTGGAATGGACGTTCGCTTATGGTTTGGTTTTCCATAGACGGTTTTAGTTTACATGTTGGATATTTGCAAGTTTGGCATATCTCACTTTCTTGAAAGTCGTGGCCAGAAAAAGTTACGTCGAATACGCTCTAAACATTTTGCTATGCCGTAATGGGTTTGGTTGGGAGGATCGTGGGCTGCTCTAATAACACTATCACGGAGTTATTGGGGCACTAGCAACTTCCACAACTTATCGTTATCCGCTGAATTTCCGATCGTAAAGTCAGTCCAAGCGATGATATATATATTGATCAATAACTTGAAAATCCGGAAGATTTGCCTTAACATATTTGTATTTCAGAGATCTATATTCTTCGTTTTCATTTTTTTATTCATTTTCACTACCTTTCCGGTGTTCTATCTGAAAGTTATACCGCTGCAGTTTCATTGACCAGCGGGATAATCGACCGCTTAGTTCTTGTTGGTGTATTAGCCAACGCAAACTAGCGTGATCAGTCACAACTTTAAACTCATGGCCTTCGATATACATGCGAAATCTACCGTTAGACAATCGAGTTCGGTAACCGAATAGTTACGTTGCGCTTTGTTCATTTTTTTAGACATAAACGTGATGGGCGTACTAAAATCGCATTTACTGGTTTACTCCAAGCATACAACCCCAAGGCGGTTGGGAACTGTAAATGACCGATTTGTTAAAAGTCATCTTTAAGGTCTATCTTGGAAATACAGTGCACAGGGGGAACTCTACTTTATATTCCTTCTAAATTAGATATTGGATATGCGTCTTTTACTGTAACATCATTTCATTTACGAGAATCAAGGCAGAATCTTACCTTACCTGGTTAGTCTAACAAGCCGCAAGGGGAAGACCAGGAGGACGCGGGCGCTTCTTCTATTACTCCTAGCTCTAACATTTCGTCTATCTCCAGACATAATATGTTTCGCTGGTGATATTGGGTAAAATTTTTGTTTAATTGTCTTGGCGTTTTCGGTATCAATGACATGTTCTATCAGGGTCGTAAAACCTAAGCCATCTTTTTCAAAAGTTGGAAATCTATTTATTACTGTGTGTACTTGACTATGTTGACTAGCTGTTAATGTAAATTAAAATTGAAATTCAAAAGAAAATTCGGCAATTTCAGGGTCTGATTGGACGTGAAATTGAAAGACCAAACGTTCTCCAGAAGTCCATGCTACAAATTACATTTTCAGTAATAGTCGGTGCTACGCGAAATTCTAAATTGGCGCTTTTCGAGTTATAAGTGAGATGTCGTAAATCGTTTTACGGGTTAATTATGGTTGATATGATAAGTTTCTTTAGCTTGTGTCTATTAGTCCAAAACGTTCGCCATCGTTGATTAAATCGCGAGTGCGGCCGAGTAGCCTTAAATAGTTCAGATCTTCGCTTTGTATACTCTTGCAACCGCACATGATATGGTTTGAACTATTCAATACTAGGTAAGTCAGAGTTATTAATTAAGTTCACGTCTGAGAATTTAATAATTCTTTGGTTTATCCAAGACTATCCTGCGACTGGTTTCCCATACGCGGATTACAATTTAAATAATAACACCCATAACAAAATATGCGGCGTTGTTTCAAACAGTTCTGATAACCATGTCCTAATTCGTCATAATTCCAGTATTTTATTTTCTCTGGTGCACGCAATGCACACACATCAATAGGATCATCTGATTTGTCTTCTCGCTCTTCAACTACTGGTTCATCATGAAATATCGCATTCACCATACGCGTTACTTGTCTTGACCGAAAGCTACGAAAAAATTCTTAATGCTTATGACATTTCTTACGCAAGGCAGCTATGTTTGGGGACTCTACAGGCAAAATTTCATGAAAGAGGTCGTGTCTTAAATTGATTCGCACTTTTGCTATCAATTCAGAATCGTTTCAAGGTTTTCGCAAAGCATCTGTAATAGCCAACATAGAGTCGAGGAATTCATCAAAATTTTTGTTGGAGGCCTGCTTGCGTCGGCGAAGGGCATCCATAATGTCTCTGCCTGACCTTGAGTCTTTATACCAGTCTCTTAAACGAATACATAGTGTAATGACCGGGCTCCACTTGGTTTAAAAAATTGAATTGACGAACACGTCAGTGTCGCTTTGTGGTAATATTCTGATTGATTTTTATTCCAAAAATATTCTTTTGCCTATGGGGTTACGCCACCCCTGAGGTCCAACAAACAGGTTTAAAAAAAGAATTTTTGCTGTGCGGCCAGTATACAATGTAGGAAAAGACTTTTATTATACACAGATAGAGAGTGTTTCAAATTCATAACTTCCAAACAGGACCTTAAATCCAAAATCCCAAGTGGGCGGATACCCAACACTGTAAAGAATATGTGGTAAAAATTTGACGGACCATATCTCCGCCATTTTGTTATTAAAATTTTTTTTTTCTCAAAATTTTCTTAAAAGTACCCTCAATCTGTGTATAATAAAAGCTTTTCCTACATTGTATACTGGCCGCACAGCAAAAATTCTTTTTTTTACCTGTTTTTTGGACCTCAGGTGTGGCGTAACACCTTAATCTATGTTTACATATACATATGTATATTGACACGCTGGCTTGGCCCTAGCTCATGTTACGCCTGTGCATTGTTGTTTAAGTGAATATATGTATTTTTTTTTTAATTCATAAACTACATTTATTGTGGAATATAACATATGTATATACAATGCAAAAGTTGAAAGGCACGGTAAAATATATAATAGTGAGATTTCTGCGGGACGTCCCATGGGGAATTGCTTCGCAAAAACCTAGGACCTATTAGTTGTGGCCATTTCGCTCACGCTCTGCTTTTCTTAGGCTGATTGCCGCAAATCCTGTAAAGCTGCTAACTGCCTCCCATGCCGCCGCGTCTGACAGCATTATAGGCACCAGATTTACCGCGGTCAGCGCAGTGCCAACCTTCACCTCCAGAAGCCGCCGTTGCCTGGTAAATCTTGTACATGTGAAAAGGACGTGTTCTGCATCCTCCACCGATCCTACGCCACACGTCGAGCAGTACGGCTCCGCCTCGTGCCCAAATCTATGCAGGTAGCACCGGAAACAACCGTGTCCTGTGAGGAACTGGGTCAAATGGAAAGACACTTGTCCATGCTTCCTTTCCATCCATGGCCTGATCTTGGGGATAAGGGTGTGGGTCCATCTCCCCTTGGTCGACGAATGCCACCGCTCTTGCCAAGTGGCAACGCTCTGCGACCTTGCATCTCTACTAGCCGACCGTTTTAGTTCGCCTCGTTTTGTCGCGTCTGCGATGATCCTGGCCTCTTCCGCAAGCAAGTTGATGGGAATCATGCTTGCAATGACCAGTGCTGCATCCTCCGAGACCGTCCTAAATCCGCTGCAGACCCTTAACGCGACGAGACGGTAGGTAGCGGTGATGCCCCTGTTATATGCCTTGATGTGGATGGCGCTGGCCCAGATTTGTACCGCGTACAGGATGATTGATTTCAGCACGCTCATCAGCAAAAGTCTTCGTTCTTGTTTCGGGCCTCTCGTGTTCAGCATTATCCTCGATAACGCCTGGCATGTGCTCGCTGCTCTCGATTGGACATTCTCCAGATGCTCTCTGAAGCATAGGCGCGTGTCTAGCCATACACCCAGATACCTGATGGCCCGCTTTGAGGTGATTGTGGAACCATCTACGTGCACTGAGGCATGTTCAACTTTCTTTCTACTACTTATCAGGACCGCCTCCGTTTTTTCGGCTGCCAGGGCTAGGCCAACCGAATTGAGCCACCGTGTAACCGTGGCTATAGCTACCGAGGCCGCTGATTCTGCCTTTTCTAGCTCCTTGGCAACAACTACGATAGCCACGTCGTCAGCGTAGCCGATGGATTCACAACCTGGCGGGAGTGAGTACTCCGTCGTACATCACGTTCCAGAGGAGCGGTCCCAAGACCGAGCCTTGTGGCACTCCGGCAGACACATTCCGACTTTTGGGGCCGTCCGAGGTGTCGTATATATATGTGAATATATGAATATATGTATGTCCACATATAAATGTACATACATATATCATCATGCTTAGCTGTATATTTATGTGAATATGTTTATGTGCATACATACATACATCAATAAACATATTCAACAGCACTTTTATATTTTATTGCATACATATTTAATTGTTTATACTTGCAACAAAGTGTTACAAGTTGAGCTCTTTGTGTTGAATGATTTTTGGTATGAATATACTATACCTCCTCTTATCAGAAAATAACGTAATATTATGGAGTTATTTATTATCACTACGGGCTTGGGGTGATGTGGGGGTCATCAATTCGAATCTGCAGCAACGTCTTCCCACCAGAAATCTCCAGTCTTTGTTGCGAGGGGCTATCCCATGTCCTAAGGTGAATCATCCATTCCACCGACGGTTCGCTTAGGAATTAGGCTGGCTGGCTACACTCCACACAACGATATGTGTGCGCACCTATGGCCAAGTAGCTCTCCAAAAATTTAGCCTGTGGTCAGTTCATGGATCGAGTCGACATTTATTTGGTCGTAGTCCCAAAAGTCCGACTTGAAACCATCGATGGGGTCGTCGACTGACAATGGTCGCTCTGGCCTTATAGTGGCTAACATCATGGGTACGCACTTGCATTTAGCGGAGGAGACAGCGCTGGCAGTGGCGAATTAATTTCGTTGATGTACCTTAATTATCGTTCGAACTTGAGAAAAGAGGCGTGGACTTATGTACGTGCGTTGCTTGCACTTTCGTTTTTTCGCTTTCTCTTTCCTCTTATTCGCACACCCTGCACTATAGCTCGAACCATTCTAGACTTCCCGCACACTATTCAAGCTCAATTTTTGGCTATGAGCTTTTCTATGGAAGTGGATCGTGTAAGCTCGGTTCCAAACAAAAAGCTCAAGGTCCATTCACCGTAGAAATAGTGTATGTCAAATAAGTTCGTCTAGCTAGCAGATGTGTAAAATTTAATGTTTGAAACAGCGCACCGTTACACCACAGATTTGAATGACGCCTTATTAAGTGGAGGCTCAAAGCTGAAAAAAATTAAAGGGTTGCAAGCTGATTAAGAAAGGTCTTAGTATTTTTTTTATTTTTTTTTTCTTACTGAGTTGCCGAGTTTGAAGTTACGCTTATATGTCCTTATATGTTATATGTCCGTTGATTTGTGTCATAAGCTTTGTCTAACTATCTAATGGTTACGAAATAGTTGATTGAGGTTGGTCAGTAATGTGTAGTCTTTTCCGGGGGTTATCATGTTTCGACAGTAAAGCCGCATTAATTGATCGGTTGACTCGTTCAGTCGCATTGGCTGGTGGAGCGTACGCAGCTGTAAATACGTGCAGTACTCCATAATCCCAAGGAAATGTTGTGAATTCCTGGCATTTAATATGAGTGCCATTATCACTGACTATATACTGTGGCACTCCAAAGCAGATAAAGATGTTATCCCTTAAGATAGATATTATTAAATTCGAGTTACATTTCTCTACAGGTTTTAAGAAGGTAAACTTACTGAAGTGATCTAGAATGATGAAAATTCCCACAATATTCTGTTTTGTCTGGTTAGATTACGACCTATTGAAATTTAAATCAAACCTTGCAGTTTAGCCGGCTCGAGGTCAATCTTCCAAAAGAAGATTATTTCAAAGGCAACACAAAAAGGTGAGCAGGTTGTCTGTATAGCTATTTCAAGAACTACCAAGTTCTATCATCAGCAGACTTTGCTAAAGAACTCCGGAATTGCAATAGCCATACCATGTCTTCAACGCTAGAATTGGTTGGGAATTGTAACAACCAAATGAAGCGAAAAAAGTTAGTAAAGCCTACAAAACCGAAGATCACCTTTTTGTGCATACCCTTAGGCGCTGTTTTGTGCGAGGGATAGCATCCGATTCCGATAGCATCCAAATACAGTCATTGGAATGGACGTTCGCTTATGGTTTGGTTTTCCATAGACGGTTTTAGTTTACATGTTGGATATTTGCAAGTTTGGCATATCTCACTTTCTTGAAAGTCGTGGCCAGAAAAAGTTACGTCGAATACGCTCTAAACATTTTGCTATGCCGTAATGGGTTTGGTTGGGAGGATCGTGGGCTGCTCTAATAACACTATCACGGAGTTATTGGGGCACTAGCAACTTCCACAACTTATCGTTATCCGCTGAATTTCCGATCGTAAAGTCAGTCCAAGCGATGATATATATATTGATCAATAACTTGAAAATCCGGAAGATTTGCCTTAACATATTTGTATTTCAGAGATCTATATTCTTCGGCTTCAAATGCCGACGAGCACAATTCATTCTGGGGAAGTAATTCAATTTCTAGGGAAGCCAAAGCGTCCGCAACAACATTTTCACTACCTTTCCGGTGTTCTATCTGAAAGTTATACCGCTGCAGTTTCATTGACCAGCGGGATAATCGACCGCTTAGTTCTTGTTGGTGTATTAGCCAACGCAAACTAGCGTGATCAGTCACGACTTTAAACTCATGGCCTTCAATATGAATGCGAAATCTACCGTTAGACAATCGAGTTCGGTAACCGAATAGTTACGTTGCGCTTTGTTCATTTTTTTAGACATAAACGTGATGGGTCGTTCGAATCCGAACTCATTAACTTGGGCGCACTAAAATCGCATTTACTCCAAGCATACAACCGCAAGGAGATTGGGAACTGTAAATGCTGTCTTTCCTTTCGATGATTCTTCTAGACCGATTTGTTAAAAGTCATCTTCAAGTTCTATCTTGGAAATACAGTGCACAGGGGGAACTCTACTTTATATTCCTTCTAAATTAGATATTGGATATGCGTCTTTTACTGTAACATCATTTCATTTACGAGAATCAAGGCAGAATCTTACCTTACCTGGTTAGTCTAACAAGCCGCAAGGGGAAGACCAGGAGGACGCGGGCGCTTCTTCTATTACTCCTAGCTCTAACATTTCGTCTATCTCCAGACATAATATGTTTCGCTGGTGATATTGGGTAAAATTTTTGTTTAATTGTCTTGGCGTTTTCGGTATCAATGACATGTTCTATCAGGGTCGTAAAACCTAAGCCATCTTTTTCAAAAGTTGGAAATCTATTTATTACTGTGTGTACTTGACTATGTTGACTAGCTGTTAATGTAAATTAAAATTGAAATTCAAAAGAAAATTCGGCAATTTCAGGGTCTGATTGGACGTGAAATTGAAAGACCAAACGTTCTCCAGAAGTCCATGCTACAAATTACATTTTCAGTAATAGTCGGTGCTACGCGAAATTCTAAATTGGCGCTTTTCGAGTTATAAGTGAGATGTCGTAAATCGTTTTACGGGTTAATTATGGTTGATATGATAAGTTTCTTTAGCTTGTGTCTATTAGTCCAAAACGTTCGCCATCGTTGATTAAATCGCGAGTGCGGCCGAGTAGCCTTAAATAGTTCAGATCTTCGCTTTGTATACTCTTGCAACCGCACATGATATGGTTTGAACTATTCAATACTAGGTAAGTCAGAGTTATTAATTAAGTTCACGTCTGAGAATTTAATAATTCTTTGGTTTATCCAAGACTATCCTGCGACTGGTTTCCCATACGCGGATTACAATTTAAATAATAACACCCATAACAAAATATGCGGCGTTGTTTCAAACAGTTCTGATAACCATGTCCTAATTCGTCATAATTCCAGTATTTTATTTTCTCTGGTGCACGCAATGCACACACATCAATAGGATCATCTGATTTGTCTTCTCGCTCTTCAACTACTGGTTCATCATGAAATATCGCATTCACCATACGCGTTACTTGTCTTGACCGAAAGCTACGAAAAAATTCTTAATGCTTATGACATTTCTTACGCAAGGCAGCTATGTTTGGGGACTCTACAGGCAAAATTTCATGAAAGACGTCGTGTCTTAAATTGATTCGCACTTTTGCTATCAATTCAGAATCGTTTCAAGGTTTTCGCAAAGCATCTGTAATAGCCAACATAGAGTCGAGGAATTCATCAAAATTTTTGTTGGAGGCCTGCTTGCGTCGGCGAAGGGCATCCATAATGTCTCTGCCTGACCTTGAGTCTTTATACCAGTCTCTTAAACGAATACATAGTGTAATGACCGGGCTCCACTTGGTTTAAAAAAATTGAATTGACGAACACGTCAGTGTCGCTTTGTGGTAATATTCTGATTGATTTTTATTCTAAAAATATTCTTTTGCCTATGGGGTTACGCCACCCCTGAGGTCCAACAAACAGGTTTAAAAAAAGAATTTTTTTTGCCTATACAATGTAGGAAAAGACTTTTATTATACACAGATAGAGAGTGTTTCAAATTCATAACTTCCAAACAGGACCTTAAATCCAAAATCCCAAGTGGGCGGATACCCAACACTGTAAAGAATATTTGACGGCCCATATCTCCGCCATTTTGATATTAAAATTTTTTTTTCTCAAAATTTTCTTGAAAGTTGCCTCAATCTGTGTATAATAAAAGTTTTTTCCTACATTGTATACTGGCCGCACAGCAAAAATTCTTTTTTTTACCTGTTTTTTGGACCTCAGGGGTGGCGTAATTCGAACTTAAGAAAAGAGGCGTGGACTTATGTACGTGCGTTGCTTGCACTTTCGTTTTTTCGCTTTCTCTTTCCTCTTATTCGCACACCCTGCACTATAGCTCGAGCCATTCTAGACTTCCCGCACACTATTCAAGCTCAATTTTTGGCTATGAGCTTTTCTATGGAAGTGGATCGTGTAAGCTCGGTTCCAAACAAAAAGCTCAAGGTCCATTCGCCGTAGAAATAGTGTATGTCAAATAAGTTCGTCTAGCTAGCAAATGTGTAAAATTTAATGTTTGAAACAGCGCACCGTTACACCACAGATTTGAATGACGCCTTAATAAGTGGAGGCTCATAGCTGAAAAAAATTAAAGGGTTGCAATCTGATTAAGAAGGGTCCTAGTACTTTTTTTATTTTTTTTTTTCGGTATCAATGACATGTTCTATCAGGGTCGTAAAAACTAAGCCATCTTTTTCAAAAATTGGAAATCTATTTATTACTGTGTGTACTTGACTATGTTGACTAGCTGTTAATGTAAATTAAAGTTGAAATTCAAAAGAAAATTTCAATTTCAGAGTCTGATTGGACGTGAGAAATTGAAAGACCAAACGTTCCTTAGAAGTCCATGCTACAAATTACATTTTCAGTAATAGTCGGTGCTACGAGAAATTCTAAATTGGCGCTTTTCGAGTTATAAGTGAGATGTCGTAAATCGTTTTACGGTTAATTATGGTTAATATGATAAGTTTCTTTAGCTTGTGTCTATTAGTCCAAAACGTTCGCCATCGTTGATTGAGTCGCGAGTGCGGCCGAGTAGCCTTAAATAATTCAGATCTTCGCTTTGTATACTCTTGCAACCGCACATGATATGGTTTGAACTATTCAATACTAGGTAAGTCAGGGTTATTAGTTAAGTTCACGTCTGAGAATTTAATAATTCTTTGGTTTATCCAAGACTATCCTGCGACTGGTTTCCCGCGGAATACAATTTAAATAATAACGCCCATAACAAAATATGCGGCGTTGTTGCAAACAGTTCTGATAACCATGTCCTAATTCGTCATAATTCCAGTATTTTATTTTCTCTGGTGCACGCAATGCACACACATCAATAGGATCATCTGATTCGTCTTCTCGCTCTTCAACTACTGGTTCATCATGAAATACCGCATTCACCATACGCGTTACTTGTCTTGACCGAAAGCTACGAAAAAATTCTTAATGCTTATGACATTTCTTACGCAAGGCAGCTATGTTTGGGGTCTCTACAGGCAAAATTTCATGAAAGAGGTCGTGTCTTAAATTGTTTCGCACTTTTGCTATCAATTCAGAATCTTTTCAAGGTTTTCGCAAAGCATCTGTAATAGCCAACATAGAGTAGAGGAATTCATCAAAATTTTTGTTGGAGGCCTGCTTGCGTCGGCGAAGGGCATCCATAATATCTCTGCCTGAGCTTGGGTCTTTATACCTGTCTCTTAAACGAATACATAGTGTAATGACCGGGTTCCACTTGGTTTAAAAAAATTGAATAGACGAACACGTCAGTGTCGCTTTGTGGTAATATTCTGATTGATTTTTATTCCAAAAATACTGAGTTGCTGAGTTTGAAGTTACGCTTATATGTCCTTATATGTTATATGTCCGTTGATTTGTATCATAAGCTTTGTCTAACTATCTAATGGTTACGAATTAGTTGATTGAGGTTGGTCAGTAATGTGTAGTCTTTTCCGGGGGTTATCATGTTTCGACAGTAAAGCCGCATTAATTGATCGGTTGACTCGTTCAGTGGCATTGGCTGGTGGAGCGTACGCAGCTGTAAATACGTGCTGTACTCCATAATCCCAAGGAAATGTTGTGAATTCCTGGCTTTTAAAATGAGTGCCATTATCACTGACGATATACTGTGGCACTCCAAAGCAGATAAAGATGTTATCCCTTAAGATAGATATTATTAAATTCTCAGTAAGAAAAAAAAATAAAAAAATACTAGGACCTTTCTTTATCAGCTTGCAACCCTTTAATTTTTTTCAGCTTTGAGCTTCCACTTATTAAGGCGTCATTTAAATCTGTGGTGTAAGGGTGCGCTGTTTCAAACATTAAATTTTACACATCTGCTAGCTAGACGAACTTATTTGACATACACTATTTCTACGGTGAATGGACCTTGAGCTTTTTGTTTGGAACCGAGCTTACACGATCCACTTCCATAGAAAAGCTCATAGCCAAAAATTGAGCTTGAATAGTGTGCGGGAAGTCTAGAATGGTTCGAGCTATAGTGCAGGGTGTGCGAATAAGAGAAAAGAGAAAGCGAAAAAACGAAAGTGCAAGCAACGCACGTACATAAGTCCAGGCCTCTTTTCTCAAGTTCGAACGATAATAAAGGAACATCGACGAAATTAATTCGCCACTGCCAGCGCTGTCTCCTCCGCTAAATGCAAGTGCGTACCCATGGTGTTAGCCACTATAAGGCCAGAGCGACCATTGTCAGTCGACGACCCCATCGATGGTTTCAAGTCGGACTTTTGGGACTACGACCAAATAAATGTCGACCCGATCCATGAACGCAACAAAGACTGGAGATTTCTGGTGGGAAGACGTTGCTGCAGATTCGAATTGATGACCCCCACATCACCCCAAGCCCGTAGTGATAATAAATAACTCCATAATATTACGTTATTTTCTGATAAGAGGAGGTATAGTATATTCATACCAAAAATCATTCAACACAAAGAGCTCAACTTGTAACACTTTGTTGCAAGTATAAACAATTAAATATGTATGCAATAAAATATAAAAGTGCTGTTGAATATGTTTATTGATGTATGTATGTATGCACATAAACATATTCACATAAATATACAGCTAAGCATGATCATATATGTATGTACATTTATATGTGGACATACATATATTCACTTAAGCAACAATGCACAGGCGTAACATGAGCTAGGGCCAAGCCAGCGTGTCAATATACATATGTATATGTAAACATAGATTAAGGGGTTACGCCACCCCTGAGGGCCAAAAAACAGGTGAAAAAAAGAATTTTTGCTGTGCGGCCAGTATACAATGTAGGAAAAAACTTTTATTATACACAGATTGATTGAGGGTACTTTCAGGAATATTTTGAGAACAAAAAAAAATTTTTAATAACAAAATGGCGGAGATATGGGCCGTCAAGTGCCACCATGATTTCAAAATCCTTGCAAGTAAGGTGTCAAATTTCTCGGGTAGGCATCACCTCAAAAATCAATAAAAAAATCTTGTTAGTCAGGAAGGCTATGGCTATCCGCCTACGTAGGATTTTTTTTTTTTTAATTTTTTGGCAAAATGGCGGATTTTTGAAAAAAAGCTCTTTTTCGGGGAAAGTTTTTGGCAAAAAAAATTCATAACTTCCAACTTAAATCAAAAAACAAAACCTACGTGGGCGGATACCCAACACACTAAAGAATATGTGGTAAAAACTTGAGCCAAATAGGTCCAAATATCTCCTATTTGACACCCCGGATCAAAAAAAGAAGTTTCGAAAAACGCAAAAGAAAAAATATACCGCGTCGCCGTCTCAAAAAATCTCAGTGTCCCAGAGCCATCTAAATTTAGCGACTCGGCCGCGCTCACTTCTAAACGTTGTAACTTCGGAACTAATTCGAATACCGATATGATGTAACGCGTAAAGAATTCCTGAATGTATAGAGGATTTTAAGAGACAAAAAAAAATCGATTTTTTTTTTCAGGGGTGGCGTAACTCCTTAATTTAAAATGATTTATTTAAAATAAAAATTAAGAAACCGGTATTGAAAAAGGGTATAAAATTTCACTTGGTCCAGTTATAATCTGATATTCATACGCTGGCCTCCCCAAATTGACATATATTACCATTTTATTGCAAGGTAGAAGGTGTCGTAGGATGTAAAAGAGGGGACACGTAGGGCAAAAAAAGATCGAACACGCGGGTGTCCGAGTGCAGTCTCTGTCTTTCTAACAAGTGGCTCGGCTAAGCTCAGGGAAAATGGGGTGGTTTTGTTGCTCTCCCAAAACATGCGCTACATAAATAAAACGAAGACAAAGATAAGGAATAAAGGACTGTACCTAAATAGGAACCTTTGTCCAGAGGTAGTGGGTGTTATTCGGAGAACCTAGATGTCATTGCCCTCACTTTACCCACCCAACCTTGTAAAACCTTCGGTATCGTTATTAGCCATATTTGTCCTGTTAAATATCTTACGTCGGATGCCCAAATAAACTATCTTAGCAATTCATCATTTCATACATATATTCAATTCAAAGAAAAACCGGACCGCGCCGAAGTTTGTATACCCTTGCAAGTTGTTTGGAACTCTTTCCTCACTTATAGCCGTCAAAGTGGAAAAACGTTTTATCTAAAAAAAATAATGTTTGCGAAAGATCAGCCCACAATCTTAACATAGGAAAAAACGAAGGTTTTGATCAAAGTCACTGTTTTCGACCGATCATCCCTACGGGAGCTATATAGTCACCCAATCTTTATCAAATTCCGTACAGTCATTAACAGATATATTAAACTAACAAACGTAAATTTTGAAAGCAATCGCGTCAAAAGTAACAAAGTTATTGACAAAAGTCACTGTTTTCGACCGATCGTTCCTATGGGAGCTATATGATATAGTCACCCCATCTTGACCAAATTTGGCACAGTCGTTTATAGCTATAATGAACTGAATATGAAATTTCAAGACAATAGCTCAGAAAATAACGAAGTTATTGAGAAAAGTCACTGTTCGTGACTTTGCCGTTTGTATGGGAGCTATATGATCCGGCTGAATCCGAGATATACAGGCCCTGCAGTATATACAAGCCTACGTGCAAAATTTCAGCTCTGTAGCTCTTACGGTCTAGGAGGAGTTAGCGTTGATCCAGACGGACGGACGGACGGACAGACGGACATGGCTATTTGAACTCGTCTCGTCGTGCTGATCAAGAATACATATACTTTATATGGTCGGAGATGCTTCCTTCTATGCGTTGCACACTTCTGAACAAAATTAATATACCCTTTTTGCAAGGGTATAACAATGGCATATGCATAAGAAGATAACATCGGATACGAATATCCCACTTATATAATAACAACATTAACAATAATTTCAAATATATTTAATTCCTAACTAATTCGGTGATGAGTAACGTACAAAAATGTGTGGGTAGATTCATAGGTATAAATTTGATCCAAACTAAATTTTACGTTAGGCATTTATTTCAGTTTAAAAAATTACAAAAAAAAATTACTTGCTTCTCGTTACCTACGAGAATAACTTTGAGCACCTACTATTTAGAAATTTCATTATAAATTTTATGCTTCTAAATTTTCACACATATTTGTACGACACTTAAATGAAAAAAAAAGGCTGTTTGAAGGCCCACTACGGGCATGGGGGTGAGGTTAGTGTTCCTCAACGCAAGTCTGCAACAACGTTTTCCCACTAAAAATCTCCAGTAATGGTTGCGAGGGGCTATCCCGTGTCCTAAGGTGAATCATCAATTCCACCGACGGTTCGCCTAGGAATTAGGCTGGCTGGGTACACTCCACACAACGATATGTGTGCGCACCTATGGCCAAGTAGCTATCCAAAAATTTAGCCTGTGGTCAGTTCATGGACCGGGTCGACACTTATTGCGTTGCTTGCACTTGCGTTTTTTACGCTTTCTCCCTCCTCTTATTCGCACGACTGCACTATAGCTCGGACAACTCTAGACTTTTCGCACACTACCCAAGCTCTATGGAAGTGGATCGTGTAAGCTCGGTTCCAAACATAAAGCTCAAGGTTAATTCGCCGTAGAAATAGTGTATGTCAAATAAGTTCGTCTAGCTAGCACATTTGTAAAATATAATGTTTGAAACAGCGCTCCTTTACACATGATACGTCCTCTCCCTTGCGGCGAATCCTCGCTGACTTATACATAAAGAATTATACATAAGCATTCGACTCCTTTTCCGGCCTCACTGGCAGCGTAGCTACGCGGTCTTATCTGTACAAGACAATTATGTATAGAAATAAGAATTATTCAATAAACTACATTCGAAAACTCAAGACATGCGTTGTCAATTTTAAACGGAAATTATTCGAAATATAATTTTTGGAATTATTACAGTATGTTGGTTCCCAGACTTTTCGAATCATGTCAACTTTATTTAATTATATAATTATTTAATTTTTTGAAGCAATGCTTGTATGTAACGGGATATTGTCCAATCAGCGTTATCCAATTCTATTTCAACATCCGGAACACCGCCTACGCCAGGACCTCGTAACCGCTTTCATTTGAGTTTTCTATTTTGGAACCTGGTGTGGGTATCGCCAAATCAGTTGTTTGATTAACATTTGTTCGACCTGGTCTTGGATCAAATGCAGGAATTAATGCCGAAAACTGTCGTTTTAAAACGAACTCGTCGTCCCATGATTTTCGCTTGGTTACACCAAGCAAGATTTTTCGACTCCATTACTTGCAATAATGTATTTTCTACTTCCTCATTTTCACTATCGCTCGAAGTGGAAGTAAGACTCTTGGTTAGTGTATGTTTTATAGGAGGTCCGTCTGACCGTCCGTCCGTCTGGATGCAAACTCCTTGACCGTAAGAGCTACAGAGTTGAAATTTTGCTTGTTGGCTTGTACATAATGCACAGGTGGTATATCTTGGATTCAGCCGCATCGGACCACTACATCATATAACTCCCATACAAACGGCAAAGTCACGAACAGTGACTTTTCTCAATAACTTCGTTATGTTCTCAGCTATTGTCGTGAAGTCTATTACAGTCTATTACACCTATGTACAAACCACTGTGCCAAATTTGATCAAGATCGGGTGACTATATCATGTAGCTCCCATAGGAACGATCGTTCTCAAACTGGGGTTTTTGTCAATAACTTTGTTATTTTTGACGCGATTGCTTTCAAATTAAACATATGATAGTTTAATACATATATCTGTTTGCAGATGTTTCTTTGACTTTAAGCTTTTTGCATTTTTCCAGCAGGAGTAACTCGTTTCTATCGCCTTTTTAGAAGTGTCTTGCACCAGTGTGGGTGTTGAGGTGGTAGTTTCTTGTGTATCAGCGTTCTCCTTTTCCAGTACTGTTCCCATAGGAGTGTCTTAGGCTGACTGTTGTTATATCTACAGTGTACTCCTCATGTTTCTCTATATTTATTTCGTCTGTGTTCTTATAAGTTCGCTAAAATTAATAACAATAATAAAATTAATATTAAATATCAAAGAAGCTAACTTTGGCTAGTCGAAGTTTATATACCCTTGCAGTCCTTGCCAATAATATTTTTACATTAAAAAATTTTTCAACTCAATTCATCAATACGCAAACAATACATTCAAATTATTACTCTTTTTCCTAAAATTTTGTATTCTTTTTCCATCATTCCCTAAGCGAAGCACGGCACGCATACACATACAAATCATGTAGCGTTGCGTCTGTGTGTGTATGCATGTGCTCTGTTTGATTTGATGATAACGTAATAGGCAGCAAGCAGCGCTGCCGGCAGCTCTTGAACCCATTTGTATTAACTGTAACTTGTGTTCTATTTATCCGATCAGATTCAAATTTTGGGATCTGAGATTTTATATCAAATACTATCATATTGGTAAATTTCATGGGGATACTCTAATTTTTGCAAAAACGTTTTTTCTAGAGCTATAATGATAGAGTAGTTTGATCCTGACAATTTTCATACTTTATCTCACCCTGGTAATAAAAAGCCCCCAAAAAATTTCATCCCGATAGCTTTTAAGATGGCTGAGTAAAACGCATACGCACCCACGGACGGACGGACATACGGACATGGCTATATCGACTCAGCTTCTCATGCTGATCAATAATATATATACTTTATGGGGTCTTCTTCTGTGCGCTACAAACATCTGACCAATTTTATAATACCCTCTGCAAGGGTATAATAATAAAAATAACAATAATAATATTAATAATAATTATTAACAATAGTTTTATAAGTAATAGTAATAAAATGATTAATAATTATAACAATGTTAAAATATGTATATAAGTACTGCAGTATGTCTATCTTTTTCTTATTATTCTCGAATGATCCGATCTGTGAATTGTAACGGACATTCTTTCATTTCTGCTGTACATTCATTTTCTTGCTGCCTGCGCTGCAGCGAATATTCTTAAGCATAAATTTAGTCTCTAATAAACCTCTACTCGAATAAACAATAATAAAATTAACAATAATAATTCTGAAAATGTTACAAATCGCCCAACTGAAAAATTATAACAAGTTCTACAGTAATGCTATGCAGTGTGCAAATCATGAATAAAATTAAGTTATTAATGGAGTTCTTTATTAAATAATTTTTGGATATTATTTACATTTTTGCAATTACGATCATTAATAATATTATTTAACGTTTAAAACAATTAATTTAAATGAAATCCTTTTTCTTTAGTAGCTGTTAGCAAGCGTTCCTTTAATATTTCTTCAGTCGGATAATCGGGGAGCTTTAAATAATGAACACAAGTATTCACAGATGGATAACTTCCCTCTCCTGCATCAACTTTTCGAACGACTGTTAGCCTAGGGTGTAAATTTGCAAAACCGCCTGGAGGCAGACTACTGCAACCGGTTACGAATTGAACAAAAGCCTTTCGCTCAGGTCCTGATAGACTCAGAAGAACGTTTACAAAGCGTAGAAATCCGGGGCTACAAAAAAAAATAAGTTAAAGTTCAACATAATATAAAAAAGAAATTACCTGTCTTTTGAATATCCCAATTTGGGTTCAGTATACGCCATAATATCCTCCCGACTCCATTCAGGGTGTTGCTCGCCACATAGCATCAGACGAGCTTCAGAAGGACAAAATGCAGCAAGCTTTTTTAAAGGAAACACTTTATTAAATCCATCTTTAAACGCTTTCAATTGATTTGCAATCCCATTCTGTAGTATATAACTTATAATCAAGTCGCAGTACACTTTTAGATTATGGATATTTACATCGATAGATGCTCCATTTGGCAATAACTCTACATGCCCGTATTCATATATTGGTGAGCTTGGCAAGTAGGTAAACGTAAGCGCCAAATCCTCTATCGATACTTTAATCCCAGACATTGTACATAGTTTAAGATCGTTTATGATCTTTTCTTTTTCTTCAAAATTGATAGAATTATCCAGTTCTATGGATTGCTTCCTCAACAACAAATTCTTTACTTCCACAAAAAATGTATATCGTGTCGGATCAATCTCTCTAAGATTTTCCAGACCTAAGTTCGCACCAAACATGTTGAATTCAATATTTTCAGAAGCAGCATTTATCAGTTTAGAACAAGTATCTACAAGTTCAGAATGCTCAGATAGTACTTTGTGACAATTTTGCGATGACTGATGTTTGTAAAATAGTAACTGCAGAAACGATGTTGATAATGGCATGTCGACCAGCCTCATGTCTTGCAAGACTTTCGCAATAAAAACTCCAAAAAACCAGAAGTACTCACAGACATTTTTGCAGATTTCAGAGTTTTGTGGCAACGGCGCAGGAAAAAGACCATGATCACGAATGTTTACGTAATATCCCACGGGTTTTAACTGTTCATCTATATTTTCTTTAAATTCAGTTGATTTGGGACTATTAATTAATTCATTATCACACAACCACATACACAAGTCTGCTCGTTGTAATTCTGCAGCCACCAAAGAGTAGAACTCGAGTGTCGGACCCAATCCAGTACCTTCTTCATTTAAGAATTCGACTTCAAGAACAGATTTCCGATCACAATGAGTTTTCATTACTTGCATTGCCCACTTTAGAAGATCCTGATTTCGTGGTACTTTTACCCGTTCATGCTTAATGCGTCCAACTCGAAAATCAGGCTGATCATCACGACGGGTACTTAAGAGGGGCAGCCTTTGACGTTCAATCGTATTCTCTCTTTGCGATTGAAGACACACGATGCTGCGAGATGCGCCAAATGATGTACAGTTAAAATAAAGTTGTCTTGTTTCAAATGGAAACAAAAATGGGTACGACTGATTTAACTCCTCACACCAACTAGGCAAAGCGTTACTTGATAGTACAAGAGGATCTTGTATTTGCTGCTGCAATTTGTTGGTGATTTTTTTGCTTATAAACAGCTCTGGTGGTAAGACAAAATCTTTGCATTCACACTCTAATTTATTTTGATTAAGTACGTTAATTTGTGTAAGCAACTCTAGTATCTCATCTACAGAGCACAGCGAATGCTCATTAGAGTGGATATTTCCATGCATTGGTGAGTTTGGGGATAGTGTAGAGGCACCGCTTTTTGATGATACTTCAGATGTTTGATCCGATTCAAAACAAATGTTTTCACGAGTATCAGGCAAAACCTCTCTGTAAACAATGGTGTATGTTGGTTCCCACACTTTTCGAAGCTTGTCAACTTTATTTAACTGGCTATTTTGAAGCAATTCTTGTATGTAACGGAATATTGTCCAATCAGCGTTATCCAATTCGATTTCAACATCCGGAACACCGCCTACGCCAGGACCTCGTAGTTTCAGACCAAGGATTGGTTGTTTAACTTGGATATAACCGCTTTCATTTGAGTTTTCTATTTTGGAACCTGGTGTGGGTATCTCCAAATCAGTTGTTTGATTAATGTTTGTTCGACCTGGTCTTGGATCAAATGCAGGAATTAATGCCGAAAACTGTCGTTTTAAAACGAACTCGTCGTCCCATGATTTTCGCTTGGTTACACCAATCAATTTGTTTTCCAAAGATTCATCATCCATGAATGTTAGAAGATTTCTGGATACCATTACTTGCAATAATGTATTTCCTACTTCCTCATATTCATCCTCATTTTCTTCCTCTTCATTGTCCTCGTCCATATCATCATCGTCGTCCAAATCACCCAACAGCGCTGGTGCTCGGCAACTTTCCAAAAAGTCTTCTAAAGAAACTTGTTCACTATCGCTCGAAGTGGAAGTAAGACTCATAGTTAGAGTATGATTTATAGAAGATACAGGCTGTTGACTAGAGTTGCTGCTTGTTCCATTTGGTGGTGCAGAGCCTCTTTCATTATTGGAAGACAAGCTGGGATAACTTTGCGCAGTACTTAATAAACCAGAATGAAAATTGCTTGACAAAGCCAATTTTACTAAGCTGGTTACTGAATTAGGACCCCTAGCAAAAAACGAACTAGTACCAACATTTTGATTGCTAAGCTCATTAGTATTATCAAGCACGTTAATAATTTGATTATCTTGGATATTGGCACCTTGTGATGTACGCCGACGCGCTATTGCAGCAAATGTTTCTAATAGTCCTGTATGGGCGGATACCTCTATAGTTGATGGCACTTCAGATGCTGAGGTAGTAGCTAGATTTGGAACACTTATACTCATTTGATTGGAAACTGCTGCCACTTCAGATGCCATTCCCGTATTCGCTATATTTCCGACCTGACCATCAAAAGTAGATATTACAGGTACAATTTTACTCTGTGGATTGGAAGAGCTTAAAGTTGATGTAATAGAATTATCAATATTTTTAGTAGAAAGCTCATCCTTTAAAACCGCTATATGGCTTTCTGGAAATGTCTTACAATTCGATTGAGGATTAGTTTCAGTGTTTACTTTAAGGTTTTGTGATTTTGCACAAGGATGGAGACCTTCAGTAGAAAGTATATTGTTTGTATTTTTTCGTAGCATTTCTACTCCATCATGTATTTTATCAATCTTTTCAGGGGCTTCAGAAGAAAATTGTGATACTGATTCATCGCCTCGTAGACTTGCAGAACGCATGTTCAATTGCAAACCCTTTGCCAAAATATTTACAGTATTGTTAGCATTCATTTTATTGTTTTCCTCAATATGGGATATCGGTTTAATATTAGTTTCTCCAGAAACAGAACACGCGTCAGATACCATTGTTCTGGGTGTAGTAGATAAAACACTGCAAATATTTTCTTTAGTAATTACAGCCAGTGTAATATTTTCCGAAATAGTAGCTAAGTCAGAATTAATTGCCGACATTGAATTATTTATTGCAGATAGATCTGATATATGTTCTAGCTCACGAATCAAAGGTGGTGCACAAGTTACTGCTATCTTTGAAGCTTGATTAGCGAATTGATTTTCTTGAAGTTTCGGTGAAATATCTGTAGATGTTGGTTTTACTTTTTTTTGATTAGAAGTTTCTTGAGTCTTTCCTGATGCAAATACATTTTCTGTAATTGTCCCCACCGTATGCTTCCAAGCTAGATTATCAGCAGAAGCAGTTTGAATTGATGATTCTTCTGAGCTACGATTTATTTCAGTTGCTTCAGGGAGAGATGGTGTTGATATTGATTTTCGCGATGTTAGAGTACTGTTTTTATCTGTATTTTTGTTGCCCGAACTCAATCCAACGGGTGCAGTATAATTGCCTCCCTCAAATATAGAAAGATTTTCGCAGTTAGCTAATTTTAAATCGTACTTTCCTTCAGCACCCATTCGATAAGAATTTCGTACACCGTGATCCCATTTTACATCAATCCATCCATTATGAATCTCCCCAGTAATAGTTCCCTCAGAGAAGCCGTCTTGATCTTCCCAGCGCCAATCGACACCACGAACTACTCGTGCCCCAGCAGTTAAATGTTTTAGCTGTGCACGAATTTGTCGCCTTTCTCGTCTTATTTTAGCTTCTGCTTCTTTTACGCTTCTACCAATATCCTCACATACTCCTACAACTTTGCCATATATTTCAAATCCGCTTAAGCTAAGGTAATGAGTTTGTCCCGAGGCGTTTCTACCGTTTTGTTGAATTCTTATATGCCGATAACCAATAGTTTCATCTGATGCACAAATAATAGGCCATGTCGCTGTACTTCCAGGTTCCACTAGACTTTTATCATCTACATGATTAATAAGTGTTATCCAAGTTAAGCCATCTCTGGATGATTGCAGAAGCCAATTCCTTAATGCTGAACGCCCATATCCTCGGGCATGACGAAGACTATATGCGTTGGGAATAATGTATACTCCGAGGTCTATTGAAAACCAAGCTTTTTTATTGTCCTTTGTGTGACAATTAAGAGAGACGCTGTCTCTTGAAAGAATATCTTCCAGTTTTCCGTACGGTAATACCTTTCCCTCTGAGCTAGTTACTTGGACTAATCCATATTGTGCTGGATTAACCCATTCGTATGTTTTTGCGTTTGATCCAATATAATATAACAAGCCTTCTTCATCAAAATCAAAAGAATGAAGAAATGATAATCCTGACTTACTTTCTCGGATAGTTTTTAGATAAAAATATGTTGAGCGATCCATATCATACCATTGCTTTGCCACCATCTTAAGCAAGTATTTAGTTAGCTGACCAACCGTAGCTAAAGGTTCCATTTTTAAAGTTCGACCCGTTCGATCGAAAAGAGTACTTTCACACACAGCACGTTCTAATCGAAAACGAATTCTTTTTTGTAAAATTTGTAAGCCATATCCGGCGCCTACAGCGTCATATAAATATATCGGCAGCTTTTCAGTGCTTTCTAAAACAGCAATTAGTTTATGCAATAAAATAGTTGCAGTACTTTTAGAATTTATGTGGCTTGATCTGGAATCAATATTACCGTGCAAAATACATTTTTTAAAAACTGCTATGCGTTGCTCATGCATTTCACTTAATTTCCATTGTGACAAATTTGAATGCCAGTCATTTTTTGATAAAACAGACAGTAATACTTGAACGAGACCAGATGAATGCATTTCATATGCACTTACGATGCCATCTTCCTGGAGCAACTGTGAAAGGTCGTTTAGAGCAGTAGATAAAGTTTTTGACCAGTTAGAAGTTGATGATTCCTTTTGCTCCTTCATTGAAAGTCCAACTCGCCCAACAATTGAACTAAGCTTAGCAACGGACCCCCGCGTTATTATTTGAGCTGATTTAAAATACTTATTGTGTATCTCACGTGCGAGATTACAAACTTGCAACTTCTGAACATCTGTTTTTGATTTAAGACGCTTTTTTTTACATGTTGTCCATCCTGAAGAAAAATCAGGACCCAAAACTGTTTCTGCCGAGAAAGTATGCTTAGTACCTCTGTTACTTTCGAAAATAAATCCTGGAAGGTCATCTTGTAGTATAGTCACTTGGTGGCCTTCCGTGTTATGAATTTGTAGTTGGTTCGGTTTATGACATTGTAATACCCAATTTCCTACAACTAACCGCAATACAGAAACTGTAGGTAGTATAGGCTGTGATATCATTCCTGGGCTTACACTGGAGCGAGCACGCAAAAGTTTTTCAAGAAACTCCCCTCGGTTTTCTGTAATAATAAAAATATATCATAATATAAGTAAATCAATATACATGCAAAATATCAAAGAAGTTAACTTCAGCTATGCCGAAGATTATATACCCTTACAATACTTGGCAATAATATTTTTACATTTTAAAAATTTTTTGCATGCAACTCAATTTATGAATACACAAACAAAACATTCAAATTATTACTCTTTTTACTACAATTTTTTCTTCTTCCATCATTCCCTAAGCAAAGCATGGCACGCATACACATACAGTTCATGAAGCGTTGCGTCTGTGTGTGTATGCATGTGCTCTGTTGATTTGATAATGACGTAGTAGGCAGCAAGCAGAGCTGCCGGCAACGCTTGAACCGATTTATATTGACTGTAACTTGTGTTCTATTTATCCGATCAGATTCATCTTTCCTTCATCCTCAGAATTTTGGGATCTGAGGGTTTATATCCAATACTATCAAATTGGTAAATTTCATGGGGATACTCTGCTTCTGTGCGTTACAAACATGATATAGTAGTTCGATCCCGATGATTTTTATACTTTCTCTTACCCGGATAATAAAACGACTCCAAAAAATTCATTCCGATACCTCGTAAGATGGCTGAGTGAAACGCATACGCCCCGACAGACGGACGGACGGGCGGACAGACGGACATGGCTATATCAACTCAGCTTCTCATGCTGATCAAGAATATATATACTTTATGGGGTCGGAAACGTCTGCTTCTGTGCCTTACAAACATCTGAGCAATTTTATAATATCCAAGGGTAGAAAAACACAGAAATAGAATACTTTTGTTAATCTTTTAAAACCAGCTCTATGAATTTTATATCGCCGTGAAGAATTACATAGATTAAAAAAAGTCGGATTTGGCGATCTAAAGTTTGTTAAGTTGAGCTTCAAATGCATATAAATTTTTAGAAATTCAGTTCGTTCGCTTTATAAAAAAAATTAATGAATAAAAAAATTATGTTTTAAATATTCAACTTAGCCTTTACAATTTGATTTTTAATTTTATTCACTCGGCGTGAACCCGGCTACAGAGACAGCCATATTTTCTATTTTAACCCATAAGTTTTTAAACCTGTAGGTCTGTATCTTGTGCAAGCCATTCTATGTTCAAAATTTTTTGTTTTTCGAGCCAATCAACAATTTTGACCGTGTGCTTGCGATTGCTGGTCTTTTATTCACAAAGCATTTCAGGTGGGTCTTCCAAATTTGTAAAATACTCTTTTTCTTCTATCTTTTACTAGCGTCTGATTGTCAATTGCGATAGTTGTCACAATTTAGGCTACATTTTTCTGTTGTTGTTTCGGTGCAGTCTCTTTAGTACTACCATTCTTAAGTGTGCCAACATGTAGGTATAGGGGAGGTATAGTATTACAATTTTTTTTTAATTAAAAAATTTTTTTTTTCTGATCAACATTTTAAGAATAGTGTGTTAAACGAGTAAAATTTCTGAAGTTATGGACAGTTGAACGCGGGTCGGCAGATCGTTTCATATTAGTTTTTTAGTGTCCAAAACTTCAAAACCTCTCCTGAAAAATTGTCATTTTCAATTCGGGTTTTTGAGCAAAAATCGTGAGTTTTGACTTTCAAATGGATTTAAAAATCGAATAAAAAACTAAAAAAAATAAAAGGAACCTGAGAAATTTTGTCCTTTATCTAATGCAATTTGATTTTTTCGTTTCCGATGATTCTGTGACGAGTTACAATGTTCACCGCATACCACTTTTTTTTTTTCGAGGTCCCGCCGGAGATTGCCTATATCTCAATCAATTTTCAATATTTTTAGATGAAAAATGATGTATGATGTTGTATTATAACACGGGCAAAAAATTGAACTAAGACTATCCGTATCGCCAACTGCTAAGACCTGCTGGTGTCTTTCTTGAAAACTTCACTAAATAATATATTTGGAACGACCCACCATAAAAATACCACAAGGTGACCGTGACAGTGGTCACATATCAAAAGTGACCTGGAGACCGTGACCGTGGTCAGAAATCAAAAAGTGCCAAAAAAAAAAAATCAACAAAAATCTGCATTGGAAAAGTAAAGGATTTTTTTTAAAGAAGGAACAAAGAAAAATTAAATTTAAGTATACATATACAGCTGTGTTCACGAAAATAGCAGTGCCCTTGAGCTTTGACTTTAAAGTTGATAAATCATATTAAAAAGATCACAAATGAACCAATCTTTTTGAAATTCATAATCTATTTTTATATAGAATAAAATTACTACCATTTTGGACTAAACAAAAAGTCTCCCATTGTCAGAAATGAGCAAGATAGTAAAAAAAAGGGCATTTTGAGCTGTTCATAAAAATAGCAGTGACAACTAAGAATTAAAATCTGTCGATTCCAAATTATTTGAAACTTCCAATTCAGGTCACCCTTGATTCTTATGACTTAATACTTAGTCCTGAACCAATTGTTGGCAATAGCGGGTTGTCACCTGGCCCGCATCGAATCCATCAATGCTGAACTAGGATCTGTTGCCATGTTTCTTGGATAACTTCACAATGTTAAGCTTTATTGGACGGTTTTTTCTTTGTGACGCTTCTCTGAACATTTCCCCATACATTTTAAATGGGTTACCAATCCGGCGACTGAGCTGGCCCTGGCATTACGTCGATTCCTTCGAATTGAAAACAACCTTTACGAGTTTGTTCCTATCTTTTGGGTCGTTAAACCGCTGATATAATCAATTTATGACCATATTCCATATGATATAGGAGTGCTAAACCTTCTTTATGATGTCCACACAGATATTTCTATTCATATTCTCATAAATCTTATATGAGAAACAAGTCGTTTATATGAGAAACAAGCCCAAATCATGTCATATTGCTTAACCGTTTTAGCGGATCCTTTGTGTGGTATTCCGTATATTCTGGGCGACGTACTTACTGTTTAGACCCTGCACAACCAAACAAGACTACTTTGCGGACGCCTGGCCCGGGAATATTATGCTACTTTGTAATATCAAGATTCATATGGAGTTTTGTGAAAATACAAACGTACTTTAGAGGCTTCTAAATTAAGAGTGGGACTTTCCTTCGACTTCGCGATATTAGCTCTTGTTCTAGGAGTCTACGCGTACAAGTGACACCCCTTACAGACATGTTTAGATCATGTTTGACTAAATTGGAAGAAGAAAACTGATTGAATCGGCTGTATATAACAATTTGCCTCCGGTCACTCCGTCTTCTCGGTATAGTGTTGCGATCCTCTTCCGACCAACATGAAAATTTTTGCGTTAGTTGATACAAATAATATTACACGATATTAATCTAAATAATTACACCGACTACTGACAAATTTTCAAATTTTGTATTTGCTTTTTTCGCAACTAAACAAAACACTGCTATTTTAGTGAACAGCCAAATTTGTGGGGATAAGCACAAAAATGTGAAAAATTACCCAAAAATTAGTAAAATTAACTGAACTTTTTCGGTTTTCCTATGCCTATATACCATTTTACAAAACCAAAGTTAAAAAACTATATCTATAAAAAGGAATATGTGAAAAATGTTGAAATCTTTGTTAGCATCTACTGCACTGCTATTTTCGTGAACACAGCTGTATGTATGTATATAAGAAAACAAATTGTAAGAAATATTGTAAAATTGAGCGGAACCTTATCTGCCCGATAGCAGTATAGCCTGTTAAGCTATGCGAACCATTATGTAGAGTCATGTAAAAGGACATTTTTCTTTTTAAAAATAAACAATTTTCTTCAAAACTTCTTAACAAAAAAAAAATGTTTTCTCTGAAGGTTTAATAGCAAAATAAGCAAGTTTCATGAGTACGGTAATTTCCGAGTAAGTTAACTGATTCAGAAAAAAATAAAATGAGCACACACGCCAATTATTTCAGCAAAATAGTAGATAGGAATCCCAATATAGTATCCGATTTAATTGAGGTTTTTAGAAAGAAATGGCTGAAAGGGGCGTGGCAAAATCTTTACATATACAAAATATGCGCATTTAGTAAGCAAATATACATACCAAATTTGGTGTCTCTAGCTATTATAGTCGAAGAAAATCGGTTTTGTTTCATTTGCGCGGACGGAGGGGGGCGTGAAAAAGTTTTAGATTTTTAACGCCACTAGAAGTATTTTTGTCCGCTCGCTCCATACAAGCCCGACCACTGTGGGACTGTTCGGAAACTACAACCGATATCGCGTTAGTAGGTGGGATACTGTCTCCAGGAAAAATGGGAAGCGATTCCACACCTGCCAAGGCCGGACTCCTAAATGATATCAGCTCCTGTACATTTGGTGACATAGGGTCATTATCAGAAACCGGAACTGGTAGAGAACGATGTGCCTCTTTCGCGTCGGAGATTTAATCTAAAGTTTAGAACTTCTGAATTGAACCTGCATCGCCAAAAGCTCTTCTTGGAGCTTATGGACGCCAGCTGACAGGGTTTTAAACGCATCCCCAGTTCGTTTCATGAAACTTCGCATCTCGAGCTCCAAGCCACGACACGAATCACAGCCCCATTTAAGGCCGCCACCCTGTGCACCCTGTCCCGCACCATGACTGTATAACCAGAACAATTAAAGTGCATTACATTGTCACGCAGCCAACAGTAAAGAAAGTCTTCACTGGTCTTGCTGGGATTATTGCAATTATATTTGCAACAGACAGACATTATTAAATTAATTGATTTATCAAAAACAAATTTTAAATCAATATGTAAATAAAAAGGGCAAAATGTATATACATATATGTTAAGAGAGGCGTATACAAACCAAAGCAAAAGCTAACTGCAATATGCAAATTAGAAAGAGAAAACAAAAAAAAATATATAATATTTTAATTTTTTTTTCTGTATTAAAACACAAAAAACAAAAACGAGCGCGATCGAAAGAGAAAACAAAAGAATAGAGATCACCAACACTACACAAACAAAAACAAACTATGAACTGTAAATTGACAGCGCGAGCGGGAGCGAAAAATAGAATGAAATCAAAAACTACAACAACAGCAACAGCAAAATTATATTTGCGTTTGTTAAAGTTTTGATATTAATATATATATGTTAGTAAATTTTTATATCCTTTTTGCAAGGGTATAAAAACGACCGACTTCGATGAGTGACAATATGTTTTATAGCTAATATGTTTATAATTAAAATAAAAACCAAATTTGATGAAGTTGACGTCATATTCCTAAAAAGATTTAACAGAGAGGCTCTACAATTGTATGAGAGTCAGATTAGAAAAACAAGGCAATTTCAAATGCTATCTGATGTCATGGAATACTTGAAGTAAAGATATTGCTCTCGACGTGCCATGAGCAAAGAAAAAAAAAAAACCGCTATAAACTGTTTCAAATTATGCGGAAGTCGAAGATATGTAAATGTCCGATTTGCAAAATTACCGGGCATAAAGCTGTGTTCACGAAAATAGCAGTGCAGTAGATGCTAACAAAGATTCCAAAACTTTTCACATATTCCTTTGTATAGCTAAAGTTTTTTGACTTTGGTTTTGTAAAATGGTATATAGGCATAGGAAAACCGAAAAAGTTCAGTTAATTTTACTAATCTTAATGTCGTTTTTCACATTTTTGTGCTTATCCCCACAAATTTGGCTGTTCACTGAAATAGCAGTTTCGTTTAGTTGCGAAAAATAAAAATAAAAAATTTATCAGTAGTTGGTGTAATTAATTAGATAATTATGGTTTAATATTATTTACATCAACTAACGCAAAAATGTTCATGTTGGTCGGCAGAGGATCGCAATACTCTGCCGAGAAGACGGAGTAGATCCTAAACCTTGGAAAACAAGGTAAAACGTATAAAAAAAAAAAAACAAATTTTAGGTGGATGTTCTGCAAAGATGGTCTCTGTTTTAAAGGTAATATCGCGAAGTCGAAAGAAAGTCCCACTCTTAACTTAGAAGCCTGTAAAGTACATTTGTATTGTCACAAACCTTGAATCGAAAAGTCTTCGTGAGCATCATGAAGAAGGTTCAGCTCTCCTATATCATATGGAATATGCCTATAAAATGGACATATCTCCAGTACAACGAGCCAAAACATAGGAGCAAACTCGAAAGGTTGTTTTCAATTCGAAGGAATCGACGTAATGCTAGAGCCAGCTCAGTCGCCGGATTGGTAACCCATTTTAAATCTATAGGGAAACATTCAGAGAAGCGTCACAAAGAAAAAACCGTCCAATAAAGCTTAACATTGGGAAGCTATCCAAGAAACATGGCAACAGATCCTAGTTCAGCATTAATGGATTCGGTGCGGCCCAGGTGAAAACCAGCTTTTGCCAATAATTGATTCAGGACTATGTATTAAGTCCTCAGAACCAAAGGTGACCTGAATTTGAAGTTTCAAATAATTTGAAATCGACAGATATTAATTCTTAGATGTCACTGCTATTTTTATGAACAGTTCAAAATGCCCTTATTTTACTATCTCGCTTATTTCTGAAAGTCATTTTATTATGATTAAATTTAGATTATGAATTTAAAAAAGATTGGTTCATTTGTGGTCTTTTTAATATGATTTATCAACTTTAAAGTCAAAGCTCAAGGGCACTGCTATTTTCGTGAACACAGTTGTAAGTGCTATAAGTTTAAAGGTCAGACACCTACAGAAAGGTATGAAACGCCAAAAAAGTACAGCTTTGCACAAGATGCTTGAACCATTCAAGCAATAAGGTGTGCACTAATGAAATGGTCTGTTCATTGTGCAGTAAGGAACACCATACCTTACTCCATTTTGAAGAAAAACAGGAGAGAGTTAATACTTGTGTAACCGCACAACCAACACTGTTGGCCACAGCTGTAATATAAGTAAAAAAAGTAAACGGAGGATATAAGACTCTAAGAGCCCTTATTGATTGTGGTTCACAGAGCACCATTTTGTCTGAAGAGGCCGCTCAAATATTAAAATTACCTAAAATGAAACAATATACAGAATAAAAACAAAATATAAAGTAAAAATATATGTAAAGACGCGAAATCCCTGGAAAAGACATCTTAGGGTTGAGGCAATTGTGTTGCTAAAGTTAATGAAAGCTCTTCCATTAAAAAAAGGGAAACGTGGATATGTCGAAATGGCAAACTTACGTTCTAGTTGGATCCTACCTTTAATAAACCTGTTAAGGTTGATATAATAATGGGTTGATATAATCCCTGGAAAAGACATCTTAGGGTTGAGGCAATTGTGTTGCTAAAGTTAATGAAAGCTCTTCCATTAAAAAAAGGGAAACGTGGATATGTCGAAATGGCAAACTTACGTTCTAGTTGGATCCTACCTTTAATAAACCTGGTAAGGTTGATATAATAATGGGGGTAAACGTATATCCAAATCTTAAAATAGTGAATTAGAAAGATTAATGGCCTGCTAGGCCAAATACTCGTCGTTCATGGGATCTATATGATATAGTCACCCGAACTTGATCAAATTCGGCATAGTCGTTTATATGTGTAATAAATATTAAGTTTCTCAACAATGACTCAAAAAAAACCGAAGTTGTTGAGAAAAGTCACTGTTCGTGACTTTGCGTTTGTAGGGGAGGTATATGATATAGTGGTCCGATCCGAGATATACAACTTGAGCACTATATACAAGCCTACATGCCAAATTTCAGCGCTCTAGCTCTTACGGTCTATGAGGAGTTTGCGCTGATCCAGACGGACGGACGGACAGACGTGCATAGGAAATAACGAAGTTATTGATCAAAGTCAATGTTTTCCATCGATCGGTCCTATGGGAGTTATATGTTTATCAATGTTTCGGCACAGTCATTAACAGATATATTAAACTAACAAATGTTTAATTTAAAAGCAATCGCATCAAAAGTAACCAAGTTATTGACAAAAGTCAATGTTTTCGACCGATCCTTGCTATGGGAGCTATATGATATTGTCACCTGATCTTGATGAAAATCGCTTATAGGTGTAACAATCTCACCAATAATAAATTTCACAATACTTTAAAAAATAATAAAGTTATTAAGAAAAGTCACTCTTCGTGACTTTGTCGTTTGTATGGGAGGTATATGATATAGTGCTGAATCCAAAATGTACAACCTGTGCACTATATACAAGCCTACATGCAAAATTTCAGCTCTGTCGTTCTTACGGTCTAGAAGGAGTTCGCGCCGATCCAGACGGACGGACATGGCTTTTTGAAAACGCCTCGTGCTGATCAAGAATATATATACTTTATATGGTCGGAGATGCTTCCTGCTTGCACACTTTTGATCAAATTTAATATACACTTTTTGCAAGGGTATATAAAATGACAATAAAAATGGAGACCCAGTAAAATCTACAAAAATCTGCATTGGAGAATTAAAAGATTTTACAAAAAAAGAAGGAACAAAGAAAAAAAGCAACGGAAAAAAAACCAATGGATACTCTGAGTTTATTCAAGCAAAGCATCACCCCCATGGGCAGTAGCACAAAACTGCAGAAAGAACTTGACTTTTTAAAGTCATTAAAAACAAACAACAAGCCAGAAACTCACTCTCACTCAAACATATCTACACTGAAAGTACTTAATACGAAAACTCCTCCAAAGCAGTTACAACTACAAAAAAAAGACAAGAAGTGTCCCCAAGGTTGCCCTGGACCACTGTGTTCACAATACTGCTAATACAGCTGTTTGAAGAAAACTGGTGCGATGACCGGCACCGGTAATGCCTGACCCCATTGGCCCCGGACATCGGCAGCAGAGACAACAAGTGTGAATGACAGGCCGCCTTTTACGACATTTTTTTTTGTGAAGTATCTAGAACTAGTCCAATGGTGTTACCAGAGGATAGTTTTCATCCAACTTTAGAGTTATCTATTGAGTTTCCCAGCCGCGAGCCCATCTCCGAGTGTGATCCTACGGTACGCACCCGATGTTTTCGGAAGACTGACTTTGTCGCACTAAACAATGCCTTTCTTAATACCGATTGGACTAATTTATACATTTGTACGGATATGAACTCCGCCACTTCTTTATTTTATACCACTGTTGACTCAATCTTTAATGACTGTGTACCCCTAGTGTCTCCTGTGGTGACGCAAAAATCACCATGGTTTACGCAGGGGCTGTCAAAACTGAAGAATCTTAAATCTAGGTATTACAAAAAGTATAAAGTCACGGGTCTATCATCGGATCTTTCTCGTTACTTGGTTGCTAAATCGAATTTTATTGTTTCTAATTCTAATTGCTATAATAATTACTTACAACGTTGCAAGTTGCAATTTTCCGAAAATCCTAAAGAGTTCTATAGTTTCGTTAACTCAAAGCGACATTCTATCTCCTTTCCATCGTTTGCAGTTTTTAATAATGTTTCGGCCTCTTCTGATCAATCTATTTCTAATTTATTTGCTAACTTCTTCTCGACTACGTAAACATCCACTAAGTATAACTCCAGTCCATCCATATATCCATATCCTATAACGAAATCCAACTGCATTCTTAATCCTATTATAACGGAAAGTTCGGTAGCTAAGGAACTAATAACGATCAAGCCGGTATACTCACCGGGTCCAGACGGTATTCCCGCTTGTGTCCTGAGGTTCTGTGCGGAGTCTTTGTGCTCGCCTTTACTTAAGCTTTTTTAATTGTCCGTTACACTGTCCGAGTTTCCAACCATATGGAAGGATTCGTTTATTTTACCCCTTCACAAATGTGGCAATAAATCTGACGTCACTAATTACAGAGGAATTTCTAAATTGTCAGCGATACCTAAACTGTTTGAGAAAATTATGACGTCTCAAATACAGCATTTATGTAAATCTATTTTTTCGCCATACCAGCATGGGTTTGTCAAGAATAGGTCTACCACAACTAACCTTCTACAGTTTACATCTTTTGTAATCCAAGGTTTTAAGAATCAAAAGCAAACTGATGTTATATATACGGATTTCAGTAAGGCTTTCGATTCGGTAAACCATGCCTTATTACATAAGCTGAATTTAGTTGGCTTTCCAGATGCTCTGCTTGCTTGGATTCCACAATATCTAAGCAATAGGAGGCAGAGGGTTCTTTTTAAGTCCTCTCTTTCTAAGATCATTTGTGTTGAATCGGGAGTCCCACAGGGCAGTCACCTTGGCCCATTACTATTCACCATTTTTATTAATGATCTCCCCACCGTTCTTTTAAATTCTAGAGTTCTTATGTATGCTGATGATGTAAAAATCGCTAATCGTAGACTCTCTCTCATGTCATACCTTGCAAGCTGAACTGAATGCTTTTCAGGGGTGGTGTAGGGCTAACTTGTTATCTTTAAGCTGTTTTAAGTGCAAAATTATGTCTTTTTATAGAGGTTCTCCCCAATTAACGAGTTAATTTTTAAATAATTTCCCGTTAGAAAGAATTAATAATACTTCTTTGGTTATAAAAGATTTGGGGATCTTAATAGACCACAAACTTAGTTTTAATCAGCATATATCGACTACTGTTAGTAGGGCTAAGAGTGTTCTTGGCTTTATAAAGCGCTGGTCGAAGGAGTTCAAGGATCCATATACTACCAAAATACTTTATACTTCTTTAGTCCGTCCCATATTGGAGTATGGATCTTGTGTTTGGTCTCCTCAATATGAGTTTTATCAAAACAAATTAGAATCTGTACAAAAACAGTTTTTACTCTTTGCCTTTCGTGATTTGCGCTGGGATCCAACTGTACAACTTCCATCTTATTCTAGTCGACTTCAGTTAATTAACCTTCCTTCTTTAGCTAATCGTAGAACTATGCTTGGTGTAACTTTTCTTTACAAACTTTTGAATGGTGAGATTGACTCTTCCGATCTGTTGAGCCAAATTAACATTTCTGTTCCATCTAGAAGAACCCGCAATTTCACACCGCCTTTACTTCTCACTTGCACAACCAACTTTTCTCTGCATGAACCTTTTCGTATACTATATAGTGACTACAACAGACTTTAACACGTTATCGGTTCCGAAACATCGCTTCACGGTATAAAAACTGCGATCTTGTCCTTCCTCGCTCGTAACTAGTTGTAATCATCTTTATTTTAACCTATCCTGTTTTCTTTTTATATGCAACTTATTCTCTTATTACATTTAATATTTTCTATTTCTTTAGTTTAATTTTATGTTTATATATGTAATACGCCTATGCCCTTAGGTCGGAGTGGGTAGAGGTTGTAACATTAACTTTACTTAGGGTCATTCGTAACAGGCCCGGGCCTGGTGTCATATGGGCTACTTTTTCGTACTGATCGTTATACGACTACGTCTATAAAATTTTAAAATTTTAATAGATTTATTGGATAGGCATTCCAATATAGTATCCGACTTAATTCTGGTTGGAGAGAGCAAAGTCACTCACCTCAACTCTCGATAAGCTTAGTGCAAATTAGGTTAGCTTACCTTGATATAACGGGAGAAGAGTTCCCAGTTCAAGGAAGCTCTTTCATTATTCAAATGTAGGCACGCTTTGCTTCTACATACCTACTGGATAAAGCCCAACAACAATAAAAAAAATTTTTTTAAAATCAAGTTACTAAGTTTAACTACCTAGTAAAAAATATGAGTGAGATAAAAAAAAAAAATATCTCCAAAAATACGTACCTTTCCTTGATTTCCTGATACACAAAAAGAATAAGTAAATAAGGTATTTTATAACCAACAACTACAAATTTAAAAGAAATATTTTTGACCTTATGGAAAAATCCATAAAAATAGCATAGCATAGCAGATAAGGAGAACTAAAAATAAGAATGTGCCTGTATGGGTACATAATATTTTAAAAACAGATATAGAAACTATTGATATAAGAGACTCAGATGAGGATGTACTTGAGGTCTTGTTGCTAGTGTGAATAGCACTGGAGAGTGGTCATAAGTTAAATCAAGCAGTGTCTCCGCATTGATCTGATTACGCGAAATCCTCTTGGATACTGCAAAATCAATCAAGTCAGACACTTTCTGTGGGTCTGTGGGCCAGTAAGTAGGCCTACCCAGGGCCTACCTCCACCTTATTGAGTGGGTTGACTATTGTGTTGTACAACTGCTTGCCTTTAGGATTTACCAGGCGAGATCCCGAGTGCATATGTTTGGCGTTATAGTCCCCTGCTACAATGAAGCGTTCTCCGAGTGTGTTAAACAAATCGGTAAATTCCTTTTCAGAGATTGAGAAGCGTGGTGGGCAGTACAGGGCAACCAATGTAGTGTTGCCGCAGCTGGTTTGGACGGTTATAGCAGTTGCTTGTAGGTGCTGTGTTTCGTATCTGTTGAGGAACGAGTGTTTTATACTGTTTTTGATTGGGATACCAGTCCCGCCATGAGCTTTTCCGTCTGGATGGTTTGTTGCGTAGAAGGTATATTTTGGTATTTGAAAATTATTTTTTGATGTTAAATGTGTTTCCGATATCAGCATGACGTCGATTTCACATGAGTCTAGGAATAGTTGCAGTTCATGTTTGTGCTTGGAGACGCCGTTAGCATTCCAAAGACATAGACGTAGGGAAGCCATTATTTATTCTCGATAAGCTTCTGGATAAGCAGGTTTTGATTTCGCATTAGTTCCTGCATACAGTTTTGCATGATGGTCATAAAATGTTTTGATTCAGTGAGATCAATAGGTCCTCTAAACCACTTGGAGTTTGCTGGCCAAGTTACGGTGCGCTAGGTTGCGGATTCTGTAGATAATGAAGCGACGGGGTCTCCTTCGCGGGCTCCGTCTGTCCAGTTCGGTGCACACCAGCGAAGGATACCCTAGGGCTGTTTGGAGCTCGATTTTAAAGAGCGGTTGTGCGACTTTATTCCTGTTGATGATGTTGACAACGGACTTAACCGCTAACCCTTTTTCGCCCAATGCGTCTGCTATTTCTTGAGTTGGGACCGATGGCTCCATCCCCTTTAACACAACCTGGCGCCCTTTACTGTTCCTATTAGGGAGGTATAGAAGTTGATGTTAGCATTACGGAGGTACTTTTCGATGATGCGGAAATTGTCCTCAGTTTGGGTTTAACATTTAATTTCTTTTATGTTACCCCATTGAGAGGGGTTACAACAAAGTTAGTTGCCGCTACTGTTTCTACTAGTTTCGAAACAGGGCGTTGCAGTTGGCTCCACGGATATATAAAGGAAGTGGTCTAGCCGATTTAATTTTATCCACAGCGCCGGCTTGATCGTCTTACTGATCGGCAAGAATTTTAAAACGATTTCCGCATAGTAGTGCTACTCGTTCATTTGGTTTGGTTATTTTCGGCGTATGGCCACTTTTTTGCTTTTGTGGGCTTAGCTTCCGCTTAGTTATTTTAATATATCTATCCATTCCAGTTTGGACAGAAGGCGTTGGGTTTATTGTAGTGGCTGACTTTGGGCGACTTGTCGTTGACGGCTTAAGGCAGGTCAATACTTCGGCAGGCGTTGCAGTAATTGCTGTCAACGAGCTGACGGTGCTGGTGGGTGCAATCGGTGACCCAGTTATCGATATTGATGAAGAAGCACACTGCTCTCTCCACAGTAAATTGCTGTTGATTACTTGCACTTTCGGTGTTATTGCTTACGGTAGTATTCAGTGGGGTCGGCGACACCACCGACAAGTACGCGTTGTTGCGTTGGACCGAGAGTCGACGCTCACGTTGTTGTTGTACAATTAATTCTTGTAGCTGTTGCTGGTGGGGATCGAGGAGCTTGGGCCCGAATTGGTGGACATGGCTTTTCCAAAAATTACGCACTTTGTTGTTGCAACTTAGTATTTATTGCTATTAGAACAAACTAATAGCAATATGATTGTAAATAGGCGACTGAGATTCCTACATAATTTTTGCAAACGCGGTCTTGTTTATTTTTACACTAAATTTTGCGGAGTGCATTAAAGACATGTCTGGACACGGCGGCGGTTGAAACAAACAACTCAACTAATTACTCATTTTACTACAATATTTTCTTCTTCTTCCATCATTCCAGTTCATGTAGCGCTCCGTATGTGTGTGTATGCATGTACTCTGTTGATTAGATGATGACGTAGTAGGCAGCAAGCAGCGCAGCGAACCGATTAATATTGACTGTAACTTGTGTTCTATTTATCCGATCAGATTCAAATTCTGGGATCTGAGTTTAATATCCAATACTATTTTATTGGGAAATTTCATGGAAATTTTAATGATACTCCAATTTTTGCAAAAATGTTTATTCTAGAACTATATGATATAGTAGTTCGATCGCGATGATTTTCATACTTTATCTTACCCGGGCTTGTTTTGCCGTCTCCTGGTCAAATTGTTGGGTGAATAAAAACAAAATAAAAAACAGTTTGTTCTTATTTTCTTCTCCGATATATTTCGACCACTCACCGATGGTCGTCTTCAGGGTAACTATAAAAACATTTAATTGTGCTTAACTTTAACGTTAATTTAAAAACAAGAAACACCTACTTATTTTTACACACTGATTTGTCCCTAATAAATGCCTGTATAAATGCCTCCCTGTTTTGGAAGGTGATAAATTTTTGGTACCCTCTGTATGGATTCGTATTTCAAGACTTTTTGAAAACCATTCTGAGTAAATTGACTTAATTTTCTTCAGATCTGTGTGATGTTTGTTTAATATGTTTTACAAAAATGGATACTTTGGCTTCTATTGTATTAATGTGGGATATAGTCAGATCGTCTTTATTAATTTCTGCCAATATAAAGGACGTTACAGCGGCAGCGTTGCGATTGCTGTTGTTTCAAATATCGGCAATCGTACTGTTGCAATGAGGGCTACAATTGCATTTTTTGTATAAACGGGGGAAAACGGGAAAATAAGATTGTTACTACATGAAACTAGACATTTAAGTTAGTAACTTGCCATTTTTAGTTGCCTGCTCTGGCCTGCTCTTCCTATAGAAATACTTCACGGAACACGACTAAAATTGTTAGGATTTTAGTACAAATACAACCAACAACAACACTGGACAATAACAACACAAATATTTATGTATTTTTGCCATAAAATATATATTACCTTATACCTTGAACTTTGTTCTCCATACATAATATACTTAACTGGATAAAAACATACGGACACTGATTGCAAAAGAAGTAAAGTTTTCGCAGTGATTTTTACAATCAATAGTTGGTTGCCATCAGCTGACTTTAAGAGGTTACCACACAGTGAAAAACAAAATTTTTTAAGCTCGCTGAAGTGTTTACTAATAAATAAAAATATTTTTTTAATATTCTACAGTAAATTTTTTGACTTTATGCCACTTATTTTTTAAAATCGCCCAATGTGCACGGTATTCGAAAGTTATCATCGACTACATAAAAATGAAGTAAGTAAGTCGCCTCGCCGACTTAGGTATACCATACACCAGTTAAACAAATATTTCAAATTTATAATAACAAATGCATTTAGGTGTTTTTTTTTAAATTCTGATCACATGCATTTTACAAGCATATCTCAGTATCTCGCTCATGTAATGTACACAATCCGAAATGAATCCATATCATGCACATCCCCTCTTAGTCGAAGAATGTTATTTGATCCAAGAGGAGGTAATCCGAATTAAACAAACTAAAATGAAGGTTCTTGTTATAAACGGTAATCAAATTAAATAATTGGATCATTTCGGGCATCCATATATAATATGTTTTGTTTTGGTGAATCTTAATTGTAAGGTTCATGGTTCAATTCAACCGCCGCCGCGTACAGACGTGTTTTTTAATGCACTCCGCAAAATTTAGTGTAAAAAATAAAAAGACCGCGTTTGCAAAAATTGTGTAGGGCTCTCAGTCGCCTCAGAGACGCCAATTTACAATCATATTGCTATTAGTTTGTTGTAATAGCAATAAATACTAAGTTGCAACAACAAAGTGAGCACCTTTTTTGGAAAAGCCATGTCCACCAATTCGGGCCCAAGCTCTCTTGATCCCCACCAGCAACAGCTACAAGAACTACTTGTACAACAACAACGTGAGCGTCGTCTCTCGGTCCAACGCAACAACGCGTACTTTTCGGTGGTGTCGCCGACCCCACTGAATGCTACCGTAAGCAATAACACCGAAAGTGCAAGCCACTCAGCAACAGCAAGCCACCGACCAGCACCGTCAGCTCGTTGACAGCAACTGCTGCAACGTCTGCAGAAGTATTGACCTGCCTCAAGCCGTCATCGACAAGTCGCCCAGAGTCAGCCACGACAAGAAACCCAACGCCTTCTGTCCAAACTGGAATGGATAGATATATTAAAATAACTAAGCGGAAGCTAAGCCCGCAAAAGAAAAAAATTGGCAATACGCCTAAAATAACCAAAACAAATGAACGAGCAGCACTTCTAAGCGGAAATCGTTTTAAAATTCTTGCCGATCAGCAAGACGATCAAGCCGGCGCTGTGGATAAAGTTAAATCGGCTAGACCACCCCCTCTATACATCCGTGGAGCCAACTGCAGCGTCCTGATTTCGAAGCTAGTAGAAACAGTAGGGGCAAATAACTTTGTTGTAACCCCTCTCAACAGGGGTAACATAAAAGAAATTAAATGTCAAACCCAAACTGAGGACAATTTCCGCATCATCGAAAAGTACCTCCGTAATGCTAACATAAACTTCTATACCTACCAACTAAAAAGCAGTAAAGGGCTCCAGGTTGTGTTAAAGGGGATCGAGCCATCGGTCCCACTTCAAGAAATAGCAGACGCATTGGCCGAAAAAGGGTTTGCGGTTAAGTCCGTTGTCAATATCATCAACAGGAATAAAGTCGCACAGCCGCTCTTTAAAATCGAGCTCCAACCAGATGCAAAGCGGTCGAAGCCAAATGAAGTGCATCCAATCTACAACCTTCAGCTCCTATTGCACAGAAGAATCACCGTTGAGGAGCCCCATAAGAGATACCAACCACCTCAGTGTAGGAACTGCCAGGAATACAGCCACACCTCTAACAATTGCAATCTTAGGTCAGTGTGTGTTGGCTGCGGCGAACATCATAAAGATGGCATTTGCACCAAGGACAGAAACAACGTCGCACTAAGACTATGCAGTAACTGTGGAGGGAACCACACAGCCAACTACAGGGGATGTCCTGTCTTCAAGGATCTTACCCCCAGCTGGACCAAAAATCACCTTCAACGCCTCCAAAACTACACCGGAGGTATTCTTCGCCAAGGCTGTTAGTGTATCCTTCGCTAGTGTACTCCGAACTGGACAGACGGAGCCCGCGAAAGAGACCCCGTCACTCCACTATCTACAGAATCCGCAACCTAGCGCACCAGAGCTTGGCCAGCAAACTCCAAGTGGTTTAGAGGCCCTATTGATCTCACTTAATCAAAACATGACCACTTTTATGACGTTCATGCAAAACTGTATGCAGGAACTGATGCGGAATCAAAACCTGCTTATCCAGAAGCTTATCGAGAATAAATAATGGCTTCCCTACGTCTATGTCTTTGGAATGCTAATGGCGTCTCCAAGCACAAAAATGAACTGCAACTATTCCTAGACTCAAGTGAAATCGACGTCATGCTGATATCGGAAACACATTTAACATCAAAAAATAACTTTCAAATACCAAAATACACCTTCTACGCAACAAACCATCCAGACGGAAAAGCTCATGGCGGGACTGGTATCCTAATCAAAAACCGTATAAAACACTCGTTCCTCAACAGATTCGAAACACAGCACCTACAAGCAACTGCTATAACCGTCCAAACCAGCTGCGGCAACACTACGTTGGTTGCCCTGTACTGCCCACCACGCTTCTCAATCTCTGAAAAGGAATTCACCGGTTTCTTTAACACACTCGGAGAACGCTTCATTGCAGCAGGGGACTATAACGCCAAACATACGCACTGGGGATCTCGCCTGGTAAATCCTAAAGGCAAGCAGTTGTACAATACAATAGTCAACCCACTCAATAAGATGGATTGCTTCTCACCGGGTAGGCCCACTTATTGGCCCACAGATCCACAGAAAATGCCTGACTTGTTTGATTTCGCAGTAACCAAGAGGATTCCGCGTAATCGGATCACTGCGGAAACACTGCTAGATTTAACCTCCGATCACTCTCCAGTGCTATTCACACTGTTAACAAGACCTCAAGTACTTGATCGCCCATATATGCTTACAAACAACAAAACAAATTGGCTTAAATTTAAAATGTACATGAGTGCCCACATTGACTGTTCGCCGAAACTGGATGCTGCAGAGGACATTGACATGTGCGTCTCTGCACTTGAGTCGATGCTGGGAGCTGCAGCAAGAGTATCTACGCCACATGCCTCTACTTACGCTAAACCTGCTGTCAGGCCTACGATCCGGCGGATAGAACAATTAGTAACGGAAAAACGACGTCTAAGAAGAGAATGGCAGATTACTCGATCACCAGCAGCAAAACTTCGCCTAAGGCATGCCAGCCGCAACCTCTCCAAGGAGTTAAGACAAGAGGAAATCTGGGCTCAAAGGAAATACATAGAAAAGCTCAGTCCATCCAGCACTAAACATCCTCTGTGGAAAGCCCACCCAACTTTAAGCGCGCCTACAGAGACAGTTTCACCAATAAGGGGCCCAACAGGTGGATGGGCCCGCAGCGACGAAGAGAGGGCATCCGTATTTGCCACACATCTTAAAATGGTTTTCCAGCCAAATCCAACATCAAACTCATTTGTACTTCCCCCTTCGAGCACATTAACGGATAGTGAGTACTCGGAACTCCAATCGGATGAGATCACTGCAGTTATTAAAAACCACATAAAGCCGAACAAAGCCCCTGGCCATGACCTAATCACACCAAAAATGATCCTAGAACTCCCTACTATCGCCATACAATACATCTGCAAAATGTTCAACGCTATAATAAGAATTGGCTACTTCCCAAGAGCATGGAAAAGGTCCACTATCATCATGATTCCTAAAGTGGGAAAGGACAAAACCCAACCATCATCCTATAGGCCAATTAGTTTGCTGCCATGTCTTTCGAAGCTTTTTGAAAAGGTCCTGCAGATTCGTCTAAACTCATTTCTGGCATCGGAGAACACAATTCCTTCTCACCAGTTCGGCTTCCGCGAAAAACATGGGACAATTGAACAAGTCAATCGTATAACATCCGAAATAAGAACAGCATTCGAACTAAAAGAATACTGTACGGCTGTCTTTGTCGACGTTGCCCAGGCTTTCGACAGAGTCTGGCTGGAGGGTTTAATGTTCAAAATCCGGCAGAAACTCCCACAGTACACCCACAAACTCATGGAATCTTACCTTTACAATAGGAAATTCGCTGTAAGATGTAATGGCTCCGTCTCGGCTGACTTTGAAATCGAAGCTGGTGTACCGCAAGGCAGTGTACTCGGACCATTGCTCTATCTGCTGTACACTGCAGACTTACAAACGAGTCTAGGACTTACAACGTCCACTTTTGCCGATGACACGGCAATCCTCAGCAGATCCAAATGCCCAATACAAGCCTCTGCAAAATTAGAGGAACACCTCAAGGTGGTAGAGGAGTGGCTAGCAACCTGGCGTATCCGGGTCAACGAGCAGAAATGCAAACATGTTACATTTACGCTTAACAGAAGAAACTGTCCAGCTATAATGCTAAACAACGTACCAATTCCTCAAGCCGTGGATGTCACTTACCTTGGTATCCACCTAGACAGAAGACTAACTTGGCGCAAGCACATTGAGGCAAAAAACTCACAGCTTAAACTGAAAGCGAGTAGCTTACATTGGATCATCAATGCTCGGTCACCTCTACGTCCGGAGTATAAAGTCCTCCTATACAACTCCGTACTGAAACCCATATGGACTTACGGTGCCGTACTATGGGGAAATGCAAGTACCAGCAATGTCGACATTATACAAAGGGCGCAGTCGAAGATTTTAAGATCAATCACTGGGGCTCCGTGGTACATACGGAACGACAACATTCAAAATGATCTAAATATACCTAGCGTAAAATCTGAAATAGGTAGTCAACAACTAAAGTATTCTGCGAAACTGGATGTACACCCTAATGTTCTTGCCAATTCCCTTTGGAGCAGCATTGCTTAATACACCCGTACTACATAAAATAAAACAAAGTTTCTAGAGCATGAATATTACAAAATTACATATTAACTAGATTAACTAGAAGGAAAGAGAAAGAGATTATATTAGTATCACACGAATAGGGAATCTATGAGGATGGTATTATAGCTTCGCGTCTAAGCCCTCCCAACCAATGATTTTTCTGTCGCAAGATTCTGGAAAATCCCAAAATAATTCACCTCACCGCTCACATTTCGCTACAAGGAAGATCACACAACTTTTACTCAAACATTATAAATGATATTTATTCACGAGGGTTACGGAATACCAAAATACTTCAATAAGTCGGGAACATAATCCGAGTTAAACAAACTAAAATGAAGGTTCTTATAATAAACGATAATCAAATTAAACAATTGGATCATTTCGGGTATCCAACAGCCAAGTTAGTGATAATATGTTTTGTTTTGGTGAATCTTAATTGTAAGGTGGATATATATAAACTTATCGGTAATCGTCCTCTGGATGATGCTTAGGAATAAAATGTTAAGTTGGCATTCCTATGCAATACAGGCGATCTGGTGGACTCCTAATCCGCACTAATGACACTTTCTCTGCCCGCATCCGATTCGGGCGGCTATTCCAATCGATTAGACTTTGTCGTATTATCTCTATAGCCCTTCACGGTGTACAGATTTGAGCCACATTGTTTCAAAAAATATCCCTTGCGTTTATTCCGAATTCAATTAAGAAATTCCCTGCTCAGATTTCAACAATATAAATTAATTGTACCTAAGTTTTCAAAAGAACTTATTAGAAACTTCAAAAAAATTAAATATCCATAAAAAAAACATAACTTACGATAACAAGATTCACAAAACTCCACAATAATTATTATTCCAAATGCTCCGGATTATTATTTAATTAATAATTCGGCTTGATGGCCGAGAAAATTTCAGATTTACATTTTAAAATTTTTTTCTGGAGGAGCGGCGTGGTTTAGGCGTCTAGCCAAGGCGGAAGTTCGTTAGAATAGAGTGTGACTAATGCATGCGATCGCGCATAATGCCTCCTCGCTAGGGTTGCACTAGTAGAACTATCAAACTTCTAAGCTTAGCTGATTATTTTTATCGACACAATTATCCACCACTTACTGAATTACAAACTAACGCCTTAAAATTTAAATATAAAACTAACGGAAGAAACTGGGTACTACAACCACAGGATAAAAGACAGTTACTGCCTAATGTCCTTAGCGTGATAAGTTCCTATCAGTTTGCCATTCAAATCTTCCAACACATAATAACAGTTTCCTAATCTCTCTCGAACTCGAGACTTTAACCACAACGAGTTTAATGTGGAACTAACACATTTTTGAAAATTGCTTTGTCCAAAATTACGTCTAAAAACTTCTTGCCCCAACTTGAAATTAACCTCTTTGGTTCTCAGACCTTTGCATTCTGCTCTGCTGCCTTTGCTATGTTTTTCTTGAGCAAATTACGGCGTAGTGCTAACTGATCGTCCTTTGGCAATACGTTATTCGATTCATTCAGCATATTAATCTTTTCGAGAAGAGTGTATTGGGAACCATGTGTGGCCATGTCAAAGACAAACAAAGCATGGAAAGGAGAGCATCTATATTCTGATGATACGAATTCCTTAGTGCACAACTTATAGCAGGTATGTGTAGATCCCATTCGCGCTGGTCCTCTTTGAGATAGGCGCGTATGGCTGCAATTATGGATCTGTTTACCCTCTCAGAGGCATTCGACTGTGGGGAATAAACTGCTGTATATATATGTTTTATACCCAACGTCGTTAACCATGCATTAAATTCACTTGCCTTGAATTGGGATCCGTTGTCGCTAACCAATATCTCCGGAACTCCATATCGAAAAAATATATTATCCTGCAGATACTCTTGAATCACATTGCTCTTACACACTTTAAGGGGTTGAAGCCAATGATACTTAGATAAATGATCAACCACTATCAGTAGTCCGATGTGACCACGTTTGCTTCTCGGATATGGTTCCAAAAGATCAATATATAATCGCAGAAAAGGACTCTCTGATACTGCGGGCTTACCCATTGGTGGCTTTAAGATTTGGTTAGGTGCTTTCGTTGACCTGCACGTCTCACAATTTCGTATAAAATCACGCACTTGTACCATCATGCCTGGCCAAAAGAATGTCCGACGTATGAGCTCCAAAGTCTTAGCCATTCCATGTGCAGATATTGTATCTTCATGAGCTCTTTTGATGACTTCTTTTGATAAACTTTGTGGAATCCATAATTTTCAAATATTGACTTGGCTGTACTCTGTTCCCTCATCATGCTCCGTGCGTATATAAACGAATTGATCTATTATTTTCAAATCCGGGTATCTGTCCTCTTATTTTTGATTCTGTCTCTTATTCTGTCTTCGACATAAACGCTACGGGTTTCTCAGCTCCTTCTTCGTCCAATTGCACCAGCGTTGCGCCAATGCCATAGTTGCTTGCGTCACAATGCACGAAGAATTTCTTATTGAAGTCCGGATTGATTAAGATCGGGGCCGACGTAAGCTTCTCCTTAAGTTTATCGAAGGCAACTTAAGCTTCTTGTGTCCATAGAAATTTCTTTTTCTTAGTTAGCAATTGGGTTATCGGAAATGTAATATCAGAAAAATTATCAATGAATCTACGATACCAACCAACGACACCCAAGAAACCTCTGGTTTGCTTTATCGTTTTCGAAATTGGCCAATTCTTTATTGCTTCTATTTTGGGTCTGTTGAAATTCCTCCTCTTTCTATAATATAAACCACATATGGCACTTCAGTAACACAAAACTTTGTCTTTTCTATATTTAAAGTTAGGTTTGCATTTCTAAATGGCTGAGACATACGAATGAGAATTTCCAAATGAGTATCGAAATCTTCTGATACCACGCAAAGATCGTCTAAGTATCCGAATACACAATATTTCAGATCTGCTGGGATTAGATCGTCTATCAAACGCGCCATGGTTTGCGAAGCGTTGCATAATCCGAATGGCATCACGGTGAATTGGTACAGGGGGCGGCCGGGTATCGTGAAAGCTGTTATGGGTTTGGATTTACCTGAAAGGGCAATTTGCCAATAGGCACCTTTTAAATCGATTTTTGTTATAAAATTTGCCTTTGGCAGTCGCGCGAAAATTCCATCTTCCATGCTTTGCAGCGGATATGCGTCCTTTTTGGTGACTTCATTTATTTTTCTTGCGTCCAAACATAATCGCACTTTTCCGGGTTTTATAACCCACTCCCATTTCCAACATTCGGTCTATTTCTTTATACATCAACTTTTCAACCGCTGGCGACACAGGATAGAAGCGTTGTTTGATTGGAGTTGCTTCTTTGATCTCTATGTCATGAACAATAATTGGAGTTCGGCCTAATCCCTGCTGTTTAAAATCCGGAAACAATCGAATAACATCATTTAATCTTTTTTCTTGCTCTGGGGTCAATAAACATTTATTTTCATCATCAACAGAATGAATATTTTTATCTAATGTGGGAGTCTGAAAATGAGATGAAAATTCCGGACACAACTCAAAAGATTTCCAAAAATCGATTCCTAAAATAAGTCGTTTTGCTAATGACGGGATAATCAAAAGAGAAAGAGATTTTCGCTTGCTCTCATATTGCACCTTTGTTCTTATTATTCCGGTAACTGGATGTCTTTTCCCATCTGCTGTGGCTACACTTGAAACAATAGTCGAAAATCCGGGATATTTCGTCCAGTCTTTTGCTGCTAAATCTGATCCGATACAACTGATATTAGCTCCAGTATCCAATAGACCAAGCTCAGAAAATTCCAGAAACTTTACTGGCGCGTAAAAACAGCCATCTGCAGCTTCGTTAATCATATATGCTATTATGAGTTTTTGGTCGTCTTTTACTTTCTTCCAAAAGCGACGTAGACGTTGCTGTAACCTCCTGTGAAAAGATTTTATCTCAAATCGCTAAATAGTTTTGCAGCCGTTGATGATATGGTAGTCTGGAATCTGGCTGAATTTTATTCGTATCGGTATTATCTGTCGAATCCGGTGTTTTATTGTTTGTCGCTATATTATCATGGACATCTATTGAGGGTCCACTCGATTGCGACGGAATGATGGGCCCTGATTGGAGTTTTTCGAACGGGATAGGCATACATCACATTGTGGTTTGTAGACATTTTTCTTTTTGCACATCCGTAGCAGAAAATGCGGCGCTCTTCTAAGCACATGTCCCATCTGTGTCCTTTTATTTTTTTAGCGGACGTTGACGATACTATGCGCAGTACGTTCAAGTGGCCCCTACGACACCAGGACAAAGCCTGTTACGCGCGAGCCCAAGCAGATAACTGCCCACCTCCCACCCGAACGACCGAGGGGTGCAGGCAGGTAATAAAAAGACCAAAAAAAGTTTCACCCCGATAGCTCTTAAGATGGCTGAGTAAAATGCATACGCACCGACGGACATGACTATATCGACTAAGCTTCTCATGCTAATCAAGAATATGTACATATACTTTATGGGGTCGGAAACGTCTCCTTCTGTGCGTTACGAACTTCTGACCAATTTTATGAAACCCTCTGCAAAGATAGAAACGTGTTTATCTTTAATGTGATGTTCTGGGGGTCCGTTTCGTATAACGGTGTCGGAGATTTGTTTTTCATTGATACTTCTATGAACCAGAATCAATATCTAAGCACTTTAAATAATTTTGCGTTCCCATCCGGCAATATTATTCATCGGAAAGGCATTTTTTCTACAATAGAACAACGCACCATGCCACAAGGCAAAAATAATTAATACATATTTGAGAGAAGTTGGTGTGGGAACACTACATTGGACACCCCAAAATCCAAACTTAAACATTATCGAAAATGTTCGGGTACTAATTAAGCGAAATAGAAGCGCTAATCTCACAAGGACTAGAGACAAAACAAATACTGAAGTAAAAAAGGAATCGGAAAGGATTTAATTAAAATACCTCCAAACCGTGGTGGATTGTCATAGATACAAAGGGAGGGTATATTTGTTATACCCTTGCAGAGGTTATTATAAAATTGGTCAGATGTTTGTAACGCACAGAAGGAGACGTTTCCGACCCCATAAAGTATATATATTCTTGATCAGCATGAGAAGCTGAGTCGATATAGCCATGTCCGTCTGTCCGTCCGTCCGTCCGCCCGTCCGTCTGTGCAAATCAACTACACACTGGCATCTTAAGAGCTATCGGAATGAAATTTCATATTTGAGCTACTTTTAGCCGGGAGATGATAAAGTATGAAAATTATCGGGATCGGACTACTATATCATATAGCTCTGGAACAAAAATTTTTGCAAAAATTGGAGTATCCCCATGAAATTTACCAATATAATAGAATTTGATATAAAATCTCAGATCCCAAAATTTGAATTTGATCGGATAAATAGAACACAAGTTACAGTCAATACAAATCGGTTCTACGTCATCAGCAAATCAAACAGAGCACATGCATACACACACACAGACGTAGCGCTACACGAACCGTATGTATGTGTATGCGTGTTGTGATTTGCTTACGGAATGATGGAAGAAAAAATTGGAGTAAAAAGAGAAATAATTTGAATGTTTTGTTTGTGTGTTGATGAATTGAGTTGCAGAGAAAGAAATTTCAAAATGTAAAAAAATTATTGCCAAGGACTGCAAGGGTATATTTGCCGAAGTTAGCTTCTTTGATATTTTTTATTAATTTAAGTTCTAAATTAAGTTTATACACCATAACAATATTTTATGTTGCTAAACAAAATGTTGTCAAAATACTAATCTCACTATTGAATTTATATATTTTTAGTTTTATTAAAAATTAAATAATTAAGTCGTCTCGTCTCTAATTTCTCGCAAGAGGCAATCGGGCTTCTTTGATATTTTTTATTAATTTAAGTGCTAAATTGAGTTTATACACCATAACAATATTTTAGGTTGCTAAACAAAATGTTGTCAAAATACTAATCTCACTATTGAATTTATATATTTTTAGTTTTATTAAAAATTAAATAATTAAGTCGTCTCGTCTCTAATTTCTCGCAAGAGGCAATCGGGCTTTTCTAATTTATGGCCAGTATTTCTAACAAAATTGGTGACTAGCTTTGGTGGTTTTTGAGAGAATCAGTTTTATTTAATATTTTGTTGTCATTAGGCTTCAGGTCAATTAATTAAAACAAAAATAAAACCGCAGTTTCTACTTTATTTTTGTACCGCTATATTTCGGTTGTGCAGCGGCAACCGTCTTCAGGGCAACTACAATAGAGTACAAGAACATTTAATAATTATGTGATATTTAACCAAATTGTAACATACATTATTTAACACGTCAGCACCGTTCGACGTGGAGTTAAGAACTAATTTTTGTCCAGTAATGTCTGTATATGTGGGCGCAATTGTCTGCATCAGTCTTAAAGTTAAGTCGTGTGGCACTCGGAGTATTGATGATATGTAGCATCTCCATGGTAAACCTTTTGTTGTAGTGCCGCTCTTCATCTAATATTGTCTCTTCAAAATTCGGTGCAGGCCACTAGTTGCACAGTGTGTCATTAGTGCTGTTTTTAGTGTGTATGAATAATTTCTCATTTTATAGTCAGATTTGTGTTGTGAGATCCTAGTAAATTTCCATTTGGTCGTCGTATATCTTATTGCATGGTATGTTTCCTTGTTCATTGCATGGAATTTTGTATATTACATTACTTCTATTTGTTGTCTCTATCTTGGATTTCGTTTTATTGAATATATGTTTGAGGGTATTGTCAGGTTTGTGTGCTATTTTTATTTGATGTTTGTCATAACATTCCGAATGTGTTTCTGATAGTTTAGGTACATAAGTGACAGATAAGCAGGTTTTCTCATTCTTAGTTTTGTCAATAGGGGATTGATGTTTTTTGAACAACGTCTAGATTACGTTATCCGGAAAATCGTTGTCCTTTAAAATATTTATTATTTCTTTCTTCGTTTCTTCATGTATATTTTATCCGAAATGTTTAGCATCCGTTGTATACAACTCTTTTCTGTATTAATTATCATCGTTTTAGGGTGTTTTGAGTCAAAAATTGATGATTCGTCCTGATGCTGTTGGCTTCATTTACCATTTTAGTATTAATTCGTTTCCTCGTCTGATGATCATAGAGTCCAAATACGCGAGTTTTCCATTGTATCCAGCTCCATAGTGAATTTAATAATATTTCTATCAAAAGAATTAGGGTGTCCAGTGTGTTTTCGATGGTGTATTATTGAAAAAATGTCATCCACATATTTCGTCAATAATCTTGGTGGTCTGATTAGTTTATCCATGGTGTCCAGAAAAATTTCCATCGCCATTCCACTTAATTGTATGAATGTTTGGTCCCTTTGGGTAAAATATCTGTTCTCTTGGATGCAGAATTTTAGTATTTCCATAAATAAAGCTTTTGGTATCCTTGTGTGTTCCTGTATTTATTGTATTTTTAATTTGATCAAGATCGGGTGACTATATCATATAGATCCCATAGGTGGCTTCGCTCCACGGCACCTACAGTCTGGTGATGATGTGCGGTTGAAGTTATATTTTTCATATTCAGATTTTTGCATAAATCTTCTATTATGTTCCCATGTTCGTAATGAACGTCTAAATTGGAACTTACTGGAGAATAATATCTTTAATTATACCTATTGCTATTGTTTTCGCACTTTTATTCCAGTCGGTTTTGATTAAAGTTACTGCATATTCATTGCCTTGTTCTGATTTAGGTAGTGGAACGATCGCATCCACAATTACCCTGTCATTTGTGGCGTTTTAGTAATAGTTAATAGAGTTTTGGTGTGTTTAGTAATTTTTGATCTATACTTTGATAAATCTTGTGACATGTTTCTCCAATAATAATGCCCTTTTATTTTAGCTAATGGTTTAGCTATTCCAGTGTGACCTCCTTGTTTCGGGTCATCATGGAGTGTAAACAGTACTGTTTCTTTCTCTTTATCATTATTTGAAAGGCAATACTTTTAAAGATTGTTATTTTTTTCCCATTATTTTAAAAGATTCTATGGAGATGGTCTCAAAGATATTTTCGTTCGGTGCTACTTTGAGTTGGCTGATACCGATATAGTATACCGGCTTCTGTTTCAAGCCTTTGAAAGATTCGACCTAGGTTAAGAATTTTATTGAAGAAGAATTTTATTGTACATATGCCAACGTTAATTCTTGCTTTTTTCCATGTTTGCATGGAGAATCTGCTATTCGCAAGGTCACAACTTTTTGTACCTCGTCATTTACAATGCATGCGTATACGTTGGGCTAAGAAGCATTTAGAGTTTGCTTATGCAACTATTTTTTTCTTTTCCTGCTTAGGAGTTTAACTGTTTACTTTAATTTCAGTCACTACTTTCAAAATTTTATTATTAATTTGAATATTTTTTAGGTCCGTGATAGTTATTCTTGGTTCAGGTTGTGTTAAAGGGGATTGAGTCATCCGTTCCAACACAAGAAATAGCAGACGCGAGAAAGCGTTTGCAGTTATGTCAGCCAGTCTTTAAAATCGAGCTCCAACCAGATGCAAAGCGGTCGAAGCGAAATGAAGTGCACCCAATCTACAACCTTTAGCTCCTATTGCACAGAAGAATCACAGTAGAGGAGCCCCATAACAGATACCAACCACCGCAGTGTAAAAAAAAACCAGGAATACAACAACACTTCTAACAATTGCAATCTTAGGTCAGTGTGTGTTGGCTGCGGCGAACATCATAAAGATGGCATTTGCACCAAGGACAGAAACAACGTCGCACTAAGACTATGCAGTAACTAAAGCCGAAAAACCACACAGCCAACTACAGAGGATATCCTGTCTTTAAGGATCTTAAATCACACCTATTGATCTCACTTAATCAAAACATGATCACTTTTATGACGTTCATGCAAAACTGTTGTATGCAGGAACTGATCCGGAATCAAAACCTGCTAACATCAAAAAAAAATGTTCAAATACCAAAATATACCTTCTACGCAACAAACCATCCCCTTCAATAGAATTTGAAACACAGCAGCTAAGGTGGAGGTAGGCCCTGGGTAGGCCTAATTACTGGCCCACAGACCCACAGAAAGTGTCTGACTTGATTGATTTTGCAGTATCCAAGAGGATTTCGCGTAATCAGATCAATGCGGAGACACTGCTTGATTTAACTTCTGACCACTCTGCAGTGCTATTCACACTAGCAACAAGACCTCAAGTACTTGATCGCCCATATAGGCTCACAAACAACAAAACAAATTGGCATAAATTTAAAATGTACACGAGTGGGCACATTGACTGTTCGCCGAAACTGGATGCTTCAGAGGACAATGACATCTGGGTCTCAGGACTTGAGTCAATGCTGGGAGCTGCAGCAAGAGTATATACTCCACGAACAACTAGTTTACTCTCTAGATTGCTCGCTCACCAGCAGCAAAACTTCGCCTAAGGCATGCCAACCGCAACCTAAGCTGGGTTCAAAGCAAAAACATTGAAAAGCTCAGTCCAACCAGCACTAAACATCTTTTGTTGAAAGCCCACCCAACTTCAAGCGCTCCTACAGAGACAGTTTCACCGATAAGGAGTCCAACCGGTGTATGGGCCCGCAGTGACGCAGAATGGGCATCCATGTTTGCCACACATCTTAAAATGGTTTTCCAGCCAAATCCAACCTCAAACTCGTTTGTACTTCCCCCTTCGAACACATTAACGGATGGTGAGTTCTCGGAACTCCAATCGGATGAAATCACTGCAGTTATCAAAAACCATCTAAAGCCGAAAAAGGCCCCTGGCGATGACCTAATTACACCGAAAATGATCATTGAACTCCCTACCATCGCCATACAATACTGCAAGAAGTAGCCAATTTTTATTATAGCGTTGAACAGAATTGGATATTTCCCAAGAGCATGGAAAAGGTCCAATATAATAATGATACCTAAAATGGGAAAGGACAAAACCCAGCCATCATCCTATAGGCCAATTAGTTTGCTGCCATGTCTTTCAAAGCTTTTTAAAAAGTTAATGCAGATCCGACTAAACTCATTTCTGGCATCGGAAAACACAATCCCTTCACACAAGTTCGGCTTCCGCGAATAACACGCGACAATTGACTTGTTCAATCGAATAACATTCGAAATTCGAGCAGCATTCGATCTAAAAGAATGCTGTGCGGCTGTTTTCCTCTGTTACCCAGGCTTTCGATAGGGTTTGGCTGGAGGGTCTGATGTTCAAAATCCGGCAAAAACTACCAGAGTACACCCACAAACTCATGGAATCTTAAATTTACAATAGGAAATTTGCTGGTGTACCGCAAGGCGGTGTACTCGGTCCATTGCTCTATCTGCTGTACACTGCAGACTTACCAACGAGTTTAGGACTTACAACGTCCACTTTTGCCGATGACACAGCAATCTCAGTAGATCCAAATGCCCAGTACAAGCCTATTCAAAATTAGAGGAACATCTCAAGGTGGTAGAGGAATGGCTAGCAACCTGGCGTATCCGGCTCAACGAGCAGAAATAAAAACATGTTACATTTACGCTTAACAGAAGTAACTGTCCAGCTTTAATGCTAAACAACGTACCAATTCCTCAAGCCGTGGATGTCACATACCTTGGCATCCACCTAGACAGAAGGCTAACTTGGCACAAGCACATCGAAGCAAAAAAGTCACAGCTTAAACTGAAAACAAGTAGCTGACATTGGATCATGAATGCTCGTTCCCCTTGACGTCTGGAGTATAAAGTCCGTACTGAAGCCCATTTGGACTTACGGTGTACCAGCAATGTGAACATCATACAAAGGGCGCAGTCAAAGATTTTAAGAACAATCACTGGGGCTCCGTGGTACACATGGAACGACAACATTCGAAATGATATAAATATACCTAGCGTAAAATCTGAAATAGGTACTCAGCAACTAAAGTAATCTGCAAAACTGGATGCACATCCAAATGCTCTTGCCAATTCCCTTACGCGAACTAATAACAGAACTCGTCTTAAAAGAAATGACAGACCAACCCAATAATAAGTGATTAGCTAAAAAAAAATTTTTTGCGACTGCTCCGTTTCGACGACACAATAAAAAGAAATTTACAAAATGTTGATTAAATACCCATTACGTTCTAAACAGTATTCATTATCACTCAATTTGATTTGTATCAGTACGGAAACAATACAATACTCATACACACTCACTGAGTATCAGCCTCGGACTCACTCCAATTCAATTCTAGTGTACTCATTATACCATGCACCCATAGGGTGAAATGGTATATTAAAGTCGCCAAAATGTATGTAACAGGCAGAAGGAAGCTTTTCCGACCCCATTAAGTATATATATTCTTGATCAGTATCTACAGCCGAGTCGATCTAGCCATGTCTGTCTGTCCGTCCGTCCGTATGAAAGAGTAGATCTCGGAAACTACATATAAGAGATAGAGCCACCAAATTTGGTATGTAGGCTCATGTAGTATGTAGAGTGATCAAGTTTATTTCAAATTTTTGCAACGCCCCTTTCCGCCCCCGCAAATTCAAAAAAAGTTTATCTCAAAAACTATTGCAGCTAGAGACACCATATTTGGTATGTATATTTGCTTAGTAAATGCGCACATTTTGTATGTATGAAGATTTTGCCACGCCCCTTTCCGCCCCCGAAATTTGAAAAACTCGATTATTTCCCGTAATTTTCTACCTTGTGGAATCAAATTTGGCATACTGAAATTTCATACTAATACCAAAATACCAAATTTGATCAAAATCGGACTAAAAATAGCCAAGTTATACATTTTTCCATAAGCCGGAGTTGGCCGTTGGCTGGTGGGGGTGCTAGAGTGCTCGTATGCTTGAGTGAGCCGACGAGACGACTTACTTACTTCATTTTATTTAGTATGTGAATGAAACCATGCAGATGTCTGTCGTAAACATCTGACCAATTTCGTAATACCCTCTGCAAGGGTATAAACATAAAATTAATAACAAAAAATCTTCGTCACGACGCACAGTTGGGCCTCTGCTCGGATAGCATTGCAAAAATACGTTTTTTCATGATCGCGTTTGGCAAAAATGATATATGCAATCGATAGGAAATACTTCAGAGATTATGAATCCGAAAAATTATGAATCCGAAAAATCGGTTGAGATTCATGGGTGCTAGAAGCGCCGAAAGTTGAGACATTTTTAGTGAAAAGGAAAAAATGATAATTTTTAAAAAAATCGCAACTTTAAAACTGAATATTGGGCGATTTCAACAATCGATCTTGGATTTTTTGGTTTTATCTGAAAAGTATGTTCTTTGTTAATAGCATGTTTCATAAATTTTAATAATTACTTAAATAGTTATTGAACTAGAAGCGTTTAAAAAATACTCTAAATATTGGCGTTTTTTTAACTTTGGTGGAATACAACTAAAAAGAATCAACGAGTATCACTACCGGACTACATACACTAGGTAGGTGAAATATTTACCTATCAGATGTATATAGTCCCAATATGCGGAGAGGTGCGACAGCGATGCGTAAGCCATAAAACTAAGGCAACCTCGCCTAAAAAATGCGCTGCAGGTATACGGAAGAAGAAGAGCGCATGCGTATTGGCCTGTAGCTTCTTTGTATTTAAATGATAACATTGCGTAATGTTGTTTTGCAAATACTACCTGTTTACATATATGCCTTTCTACAATGATAAATTGCTAATTTCCTGCTTTGGAAAAACTGACAAGACAAGTAAATGTTACTTAAGTTGATGAAAAGTTTGTCCTAATTGTGGGTTGGTCGTTTTTATTTCCGTTTACCTAATTGGATGTAAATATTAAGTTTTTTACCTAATTAATACAAAAAGGGTAATACCGATTTTTCGTTCTACCTAGTTAATTCAAAAAATATAACATAAAGAGCTACTTATTCCTCTCGTTTGCGACAGTTTATTTTTAACTTCATAAGTGGAAACACCTTAAATCAGGACTGAATAGTATTTGTCAATATAGTTCAAGGCAGTTTTATTTAATTGTGCAAAAATGTTGTTAAAGAATGAAAGGATTTTGAAAGTTTTCCACGAGTGAGAAAACTTAAATGATTTTGAAATGGGATTGCTAAAGGAGATGAGCGTTTCATTTGAAAACGCTAGTACGGAGCAGTGAAGTGACATCTTTTATAACAGGTGTTAGTCAAGAGATCATTAAAAGGTTGGCTGTTATCTTGAATATTATAAGTTGCAAGGAAATGGTAAATGGTGAAAAATTTGCCGAATATACTTCAAAGACTGCTCAACTTTTGACTGAATTGTATTCGCAAAAAAAAACTTACCCCAACGGTACATAGGATTTTGGCTCACGGAAAGGATTTAATAGAATATCAGTGTTTACCAATTGGAGAGCTATCCGAAGAAGCACAGGAATCTAAAAACAAGGACTACAAAAGGTTCAGATACACTAATACATTAAAAACTTCTCGTGTTAGACAAAATGAAGACCTTTTTAACATGCTAGCAGCCTCTTCGGACCCACTTATTGTATCACTGAGACACGTGCGATCACGAAAGGATTTGGAAAATAGCAACTATAGTACCGAAATGTTGAGTTTATTAGATATTGATGTAAATATTGAAAATTATTTTGAAGATAATCAGCCATCAATAGCAAATTTTCAAAAATAACCTAAAAAAAAATTAAAAAAAATTTTTTTTTTCTTTTTGTAAATATGTTAAAAAATCAAATTAAAACAATAAAAAATGCTACATAGTCGTCTAAAACAATGAAAAATTCTATTTGTGATTGAAAAAAACCGGGTTTCGATCCATTTTTAAAGGAAAAACATGCTTGGAAATATTTTCTGACTTTGACCTTGAATATTACAGCACCACGAACACCCAGCACTTTTGACAAACATTCATTTTGAAGCTTAAGGTATTCTTTATCATATGCTTTTTAAATTTTTGAAATCGCTTTATTGGTTTAGACGCTATGATTTTTGCAATGCTAAATGCCAGAAGGCCCCACTGTGCGACGTATGGAATTTTAGTAAAATATATAAAAACGATTGAACGAATTTGATTAAACGAGTGGTTTTCCCGCTAGAGTGCTCACCGACTTGGAGAATGATTTAATAGTTTTTACACTCGAACAGCTTCACTGAATGCCAATCAGTTGAAGCGCTATATCTTTGTCAGCTTAATATCTTTTTCGGCTTAATTCCAATTTACTTTTAACACAATATTCTTTAAATGTTACTTTACCCATATGTTAAATACACTTATCAGTATATAGAGTAGTTTATTATTACCTGAACTATCATTTCCGTTTTCTGGACTTCCGCTTGAATACATTGTAGCCAATTTACTGTCAAGTATAAATCGGAACCAGCCGTTTGAGCCATTAGAAAGTTCCAGAGCCGCAGATTCAGACCACACGTATAAGCAATCACGTCCTCTACAAATACTCCATTCGCGCCAGTGATATGGCTTTCCTTGAAGAATTTCTTTGGCATCCTCTATCGATTCGTCTGTGAAATATTTGACTTATTTAAAACACAAGAAGATTTTAATTTACAAAACTTACACAATGATGCACATCTTTTCGTTGATGACTCTTCCATAGTCGTTGTAGTAATATGCGGTAAATCGTTAGGTGCTTCAATGTCCATAAGCGCTTGAACTTTTGAAAATATCCCTAGCCTTGCAAAATGCTCAAGAAAGTCGTCTTGTGTTTTTGACATAAGCTCTTCAATAATGTTTAAAACAATTAGATGGCCATCATCATCGTCCTATAAACAAATAGTTGTTTTACAGTTTGACTCTTTTGCTAAAATACATTACACCAAAAATCAAACCGCAACGGAACAATTTTTTCGTTACATTTACAGTGGCGGCCACGAATTTTGGACGTTTTTTTATACCCTTGCAGAGGGTATTATAAAATTGGTCAGATGTTTGTAACGCACAGAAGCGTTTCAGACCCCATAAAGTATATATATTCTTGATCAGCTTGAGAAACTGAGTCGATATAGCCATGTCCGTCTGTCCGTACGCGTTTTACTCAGCCATCTTAAGAGCTATCGGGTTGAAATTTTTTTGTTGAGGCTTTTTATTACCCGGGTGAGATAAAGTATGAAAATTGTCATATAAAAGAATTTGATATAAAATCTCAGATCCCAAAATTTGAATTTGATCGGATAAATAGAACACAAATTACAGTCAATACAAATCGGTTCTACGTCATCAGCAAATCAAACAGAGCACATGCATACACACACACAGACTTAGCGCTACATGAACTGTATGTATGTGTATGCGTGTTGTGCTTTGCTTAAAAATTTGTAGTAAAAAGAGAAATAATTTGAATGTGTTGTTTGTGTGTTGATGAATTGAGTTGCAAGGAAAGAAATTTCAAAATGTAAAAAAATTATTGCCAAGGCATTGCCGAAGTTAGCTTCTTTGATATTTTTTTTATTACTTTAGTTCTGATTTTTTCGACTCCTAAGTAACTTAATGAAATAATTTGTAATTTATTGGTCATTGTATTCAGATGATGATCCGTAAAAATTGTCATATTAGGTATTATCGTTTATACCACAGGTGCATTTGAAAAAATTCTTCAAAATTGTCTTCCTGCAACCCAATGCATCAATACACAATCAAAACATTCAAATATTACTCTTTTTACTACAATTTTTCTTTTTCTTTCTTTTTCCCTCATTCAGTAAGCAAACCACGGCACGCATGCACATAGAGTTTATGTAGCGTTGCGTCTGTGTGTGTGTGTGAGAACTGCTGCCCTGCTCGACCAATGACGTAGTAGGCAGCAGACAGCGCTACCGGCAGCGCTTGAGCAGAGCCGATTTATATTGACTGATTGAAATGGGATCTGATGTTGTATATCCAATACTATCACATTAGTAAATTTTATACCAATACTCCAACTGCTTCACATACTTTTCGTATGCCACTGTAAAATATAGTGGTTAATATTAATGTTAATATTAATGTTTTAAATATTTGCCCACCCGAAAATTGAGTTTTTAAGGTCAGCTGTTTGTAAATCACAGGAGACGTTTCCGACCCCCCCATAAAGTATATAACGCACAGACGTTTAAGATTTATTGGGATGAAACTTGATATTTGAACTACTTATAACTCGGGTATGATAAAGTATACAAATTTCTAGGATCGGACCACTATATTTTACAGTGGCATACGATTAATATTATATTTATATATAATATTAATTAATATTAATATTAATATTAATATTAATATTAATATTAATATTAATATTAATATTAATATTAATATATAATGTTAATATATTTTAATATAGAGATAGATGTATATATCGAGCCAGAAACATCTCCTTCTGTGTGTTACTAACATCTGACCAATTTTAAAATACCCTCTTCAAGGGTAAGTAAGGCCATGTAAGCCACATTTTCAGTACATCATCTAAATAGAATGGCCAACTCAATGCTATAAATTAACAAATTATACCTTTGTACTGACATTTTATAAAAATCTCTTAAAATAATAAATTAAAGATGAAATAATTTCTGCCTTTAGTTTTTTGCCACCACTGTAAAAAATTTCCTTAAATGTAAAAAATTTATAGAAAATAAAATAAAACTCTAAATGGTTTGATGCGGTTTAATTTTAACAACATTACCTCGTTATCTAACACTGCAGCGATGACATCAATTAACAAATTTGAAGTACTCAAAAATGTTATTGCAGTATTAGCTTCATTATGACTACTTTGCTTAAGACCTTTAAGTACAGCTGGAGTCGCAAATTGTACAATCTTCTTAATAAGACCTAAGCTGCCCCGCCGCACACTGTTAAGCATAGTTCCTTGAAATGTTTTGCAAAAAATTGGCAAAAGAAGTTTTAAGTATATGGGCGCCATTTCAGTATCGCCTCGCGGTTCAAATAAAGTATAATTTTTTCCATCTTTATTGCCTAGTGTATTCTCTGAAGATATCCATTCGCCTGGAGATTGCAATATGGCAGCCACTTCACGATGCCCATCGTCTGATCTTTCCCGTGCTTTATCGAGCGGTGTTTTTCCATCTTCATCTCGCAAGTCAGGATAGGCACCGTACTTAAGTAAAATTTTTGCAATAGCAGGGCGTCCGAAACATGCTGCATAATGAAGGGAAGAACTTCTTTGACCTTTGTTGACATCAGCTCCTTTTTCGCATAAATATTCAACCATTTCTAAAGTACCAAAAGCCGAAGCCCAATTTAGAAGTGTCTGTCCTACGTCATCCATGCAGTTAATATCGACCTCTCCGCCATCAATCGCCTCCTGTAAGGCATCTGTATCTTTTGATCGAATGCAATCGATTAGCTGACGATGTGTGCGATCAGCGTTAACATCGTTGCGTCTAGGACGTGAAACTAACTGTCCTTGATTAGATGTTGCATTAGCTCGATTCAAGGCTTGCCGTCCATCAAACAAAAGCAAAAGAAGAAGATCTGCAAACCTCATACAATCAAGCACACATCTTTCGTCGCCTTTTAAAGCTTGTTCCAAAGCTTTAGGTAATGGAGATCGCAATATACTATGTGTTATAGATGGAGATCCTCGGCACAATGTTGACAAAAGAGATATAGTTGTTGATGTTGCTTGCGGTGATCTTGTAGAATCGACTGACTGAATCTGGCTGTTTATTGCAGTATCATTACCTGATATAGTGTTTTGGAACGCATCCGAGTTAGCCAATATTGAAGCTATGCCAAGCTGTTGATCCACTGCAGATTTAGATGAATTTAGAGTGTGAACGTTTGTTGCACCGCCTGCATTTTCCAATCGCCTCAACAACTCTGTAACTAACCCATACTCAGCAAGTGGTTCTGGGTCTATCCATTTTCTAGTATAGCGGTCAGCCACTGATGCAAAGCATTTTAATGCACCATCTGACACCATAGAATCTTCGTGTTGTAATAGTGTACTTAAACTCTCAACACAGTTTTGTATACAAGGAGAAGTTGGTTCCACCTTAGTGCAAAGTCTTGAGACGACGGACATAGCTGAATGTAAAGTATCTTTATGGACGTCTGATCCGCATTCACGAATAAATGATAGGACACAGTTTAATCCACCACCCTCAAAGACTGCACCTGCTTCCCTGGTGCATATCAGTTCCAAAACCTTTATGCATTGTTCTGCTAGGTCACGTGACGTTCTCGAAGAAATATTTGCAACAACCAATCGGTTACAAATTGCTTTAATTGCTCCATCGATGGATACAATTCTGCGAGTGCACTCAGCAGATACATCTAAGTAATAAGTTATTGCACGGGCGGTCACTTCGAGTACATTCTCAGGAGCAAGTTCGTCAAGGAATATTCTGCATAGTGCAGGTAAAAATGTCCGGGGTGGGCAACTGAAATTAAAAGCAGTTTAACAAACGAGTTAACGTAAATTATCTTGTAAGTTCTTTAAAATTTCTAAATTCACAAATAAATGAAGTAAGTCGTCTCGCCGACTTAGGTATACCACCAGCCAACGGCGGCCTTATGGAAAAACGTTTATATGCATAACTTGGATATGTCCGATTTGGATAAAATTTGGTATTAAGTGTGCCAAATTTAATTGACAAGGTAGAAAATTACGGGACATAATCGAGTATTTTCAAATTACGGGAGCGGAAAAAGGTGTCGCAACATATTTTCACATACAAAAATGTGCGCATTTACTAAGCAAATGTATGTACCAAATATGGTGTCTCTGGATAGAATAGTTTTTGAGATAAACGCTTTTTTAATTGCGGAGGCGGAAAGGGGCGTGGCAAAAATTTGAAATAAATTTGACCACTTTACATGCTACACGAGCCTACATACTAAATTTGGTGGCTCTATCTCTTATAGTCTCCGAGATCTACGCCTTCATACGGACGGATAGACGGACGGACAAAAGGACAAGGCTAGATCGACTCGGCTGTAGATGCTGATCAAGAATATATATACTTTATGGGGTCGGAAAAGCTTCCTTCTGCCTGTTACATAAATTTTGTCGACCTTAACAGAGGTAGGCGACCATAGCCCGTGCGGGCACTTTTGCTCGGCAATTGCTCGTGTGGCCGTCTGTGTGCATGCCGATGTGAGCACGAAGTACAAGTTGAGACCGTAATAAAAAAAAAAATGGTGTCGCACAGACTTTTGACGAAATGCTTCATTTTCTTACGTGTGCACATATGTATATACATATGTATATAGTATGAAAAATATGCCTAATAGCCGATACAAAATATGCATTCATTTTTACGACATTTAGGTAAAAGGAACCCAAGTCTCATAATTATACTTTGTTTTAATTTTTTATTCGTTTCTTCACATACGATTCGCGCAGTGTAAAGCAGCTTACGCACACAAGCAAGCGCACGCATACATTGACAGTTTGAGCTGGCTCTCTTTGTGCCTACCCCTGGTATAAAAACAGAGTTAGTTACGCAAAATACGGTTAGTTACGTTACGAAGTTTGCATTGCTTTGCAGAAAATAATTCAATATATGTAATAAAGAAACTAACTTAGGCTATGCCGAATATTATATACCATTGCTGTCCTAATCTATAATATTTTTATATTTTCCAAACTTTTTTCAGTGTCCCAATGTATAAATACACATGCACATACATAACCATATTTCGCTATACCTTCTCATCACCATCCCTTATACAAGCATGGTACTCATATGCATACCGATTATGTTGCGCTGCGTCCCTTTTTAATACCCCTGCAATTTTGTTCAAAAGTGTGCAACGCATAGAAGGAAGCAGGAGGTGTCGATTTCTCAGCATAGTCTCCTTTAAGGTTGATCCACTTGATCCAATGATGCTCCAACTTTTTTAACACGTCTGAAAAATAAGTTTTCTCGAGGTCTGAAAAATGGGCCGCCATGGCGGCGATGACTTCCTCATTCGACTCAAATTTCTGCTCGGCGAGTGACTTTTTCCTATTTGGAAACAAAAAGAAGTCGCACGGGGATATCTCCGAGTCTGGAGAATATGGCGCAGCAGTTCGTAGCCCAATTCGACCAATTTGGCCATGGCGACGGCAGCGGCAGCGGCGGCAGGTGTTAGCCGCAAAAACTCCTCGGATTGAGTTTCAACAGCGTCAAATACTGGTCTTATGTCGTCTTACGGTTGCGCTTGTTGTGCGGAGTAAGCAAACGCGGCACCCATCGCGCCTACAGCTTTCTCATGCCCAAAATTTCATGCACGATATAACCCACTAGGTCTTTCGAGATACCCACTGTCTCAGCTATCTCGCGCACTTTCAATCGGCGGTCTGCCAATACGAGATCGTAGACATTTTCTACGTTATCCTTCGTGGTTGCACTCGGGGCACCTAGACGTGACTCATGCTTTGCTTTGTACTGCTCACCACGCTTCTCAAACTCTGAAAAGGAATTTACCGCTTTCTTTAATACACTCAGAGATCGCTTCATTGCAGCAGGGGACTATAACGCCAAACATACGCGCTGGGGATCTCGCCTGATAAATCCTAAGGGCAAGCAGTTGTACAACAAAATGATCAACCCACGCAATAAGATGGATTGCGTCTCAAACTGGATGCTGCAGATGACATTGACATGTGCGTCTCTGCACTTGAGTCAATGCTGGGAGTATCTACTCCACCTGCCTCTACTTACACTTAACCTGTTGACAGGCCTACAAACCGGCGGATAGAACAACTGGTAACGGAAAACGAAGTTTAAGAAGCAAAACTTCGCCTAAGGCATGCCAAGGCGTTAAGACAAGAAGAAAGCTGGGCTCAAAAGTAATACATAGAAAAGCTCAGTCCAAACTACAATAAAAATTGGCTACTTTGCCAGATCGTGAAAAAGGTTCACTATCATCATAATAATTGCCGATGACACGGCAATCCTCAGAAGATCCAAATGCCCAATACAAGCCTCTCCAAAATTAGAGGAACACCTAAAGGACGTACCAATTTCACAAGCCTATGGTGTGTCTTACCTTGGCATCCGCCTAGACAGAAGGCTAACTTGGCGTAAGCACACAGAAACAAAAAAAATTAGAGCTAGAACTGAAAGCGAGTGACTGACATTGGATCATGAATGCTCGTTGCCCTTGACGTCTGGAGTATAAAGTCCGTACTGAAGCCCATTTGGACTTACGGTGTACCAGCAATGTGAACATCATAGAAAGGCCGCAGTCAAAGATTTTAAGAACAATCACTGGGGCTCCGTGGTACATACGGAACGACAACATTCAAAATGATATAAATATACCTAGCGTAAAATCTGAAATAGGTACTCAGTAACTAAAGTATTCTGCAAAACTGGATGCACATCCAAATGCTCTTGCCAATTGCCAGGATTTAGGTTAAGTACTAGAGTAAGGCCGGAGATGTTTGCCAACGCCTACTTCCAGTGTTTACGCGAGGGCTCATTTCCTCATAGGTGAAAGATTAACACATTGGTTCTTTTTTCAAAGTCTGGCAAGTCCCCAAATGATGCGTCTCCCTATATGCCGATACCGACACGATGGTATGGCATGGTCCAAACTGCTCACTTGCTCACTCCAAATTGCAAGCAATTGAAGGTTTAACATGGAAAGGTAGGACAAAAAAATTCTGCATTGTCGCCATTCTGTTCGTCAAGAATGCCCTTAAGTCTAGAAAGCTGCTAAATCCCGGCAGTAGGCAAATGATACTGTACGCGGCTCTACTCTGCAATTAGCGTCGAGAGCCGACGACGCACCGTTGGGCCTATGCTCGGATAGCGTTGCAAAAATCAGTTTTTTCATGATCGCGTTTGGCAAAAATGATACATGCAATAGATAGGGAATACTTCAGAGATTATGAATCCCAAAAAATCGGTTGAGATTCATGGGTGCTAGGGGCGCTCAAAGTTGAGACATTTTAGTAAATGGGAAAAAATTATAGTTCTTTACAAAAAATCGCAACTTTAAAACTGAATATTGGGCGATTTCAACAATCGATCTTGGATTTTTTTATCTGAAAAGTATGTTCTTTAATAATAGCATATTGCATACATTTTAATAATTACTTAAATCGTTATTGAACTAGAAGCGTTTAAAAATACACTAAATATTGGGGTTTTTAACTTTGGTGGAATACAACTAACAAGTATCAACTAGTATCACTACCGGACTACATATACTAGGTGGGGTAAATATTTACCTATCATATTTATATCGTCCCAATATGCGGAGACCTGCGACACCGATGCATAAGCCATAAAACTGAGGCAACCTCGCCTAAAAATGCGCTGCAGGTATAAGGAAGAAGAAGAGCGCATGCTTATTTGCCTGTAGCTTCTTTGTATTTAAATGATAACATTGTCCAATGCTGTTTTGCAAATACTACCTGTTTATATATACGCCTTTCTACAAAGTTAAATTGATAATTACCTGCTTTGAAAAAATTAACAAGGCAGGTAAATGTTATTTAAGTTGATGAACAATTTGTCCTAGTTGTAGGTTGGTCGTTTTTATTTTACTTATTGGATGTAAATATTAAGTTTTTTACCTAATTAATACAATAAGGGTAATACCGATATTTCGTTCTACCTAGTTAATTCAAAAAATATAACATAAAGAGCTAATTATTCCTCTCGTTTGCGACAGTTTCTTTTTAACTTCATAAGTGGAAACACCTTAAATCAGGACTAAATAGTATTTGTCAATATAATTCAAGACAGCTATATTTATTTGTGCAAAAATGTTGTTAAAGAATAAAAGAATTTTGTAAGTTTTCCACGAGTGGGAAAACTTAATTGAGTTTGATATGGGATTGCTGAAGGAGATGAGCCTTTCATTCGAAAACGCTAGTATGGAGCTTAAGGTACAAATTAAATATACACAATATAACTTAAAGCGAAAATGGATCGCAAGCGGCAGAAATCTGGCAAATTTCGTGGCTTGAAGAGTATCGAGAGGATATTCAGAGCAGGAAGGCTATTATACAACCTGAATTCTATCTAAAACTGGGACTGAAAGTTGACTGCTCAAAGTACGGATACGGAAACACGAATGTTGGAAATACTTCAAGGATATTTTTTGAAAATGATGAAATGACATCTTTTATAACAGGTTTTAGTCAAGAGATCGTTAAAAGGTTGGCTATTATCTTAAATGTTATAAATCTTACCCCAACGGTACATAAGATTTTGGCTCACGGAAAGGATTTAATAGAATATCAGTGTTTACCAATTGAAGAGCTATCCGAAGAAGCACAGGAATGTAAAAACAAGGACTAAAATAGGTTCAGATATACTAATACATTAAAAACTTCTCGTGTTAGACAAAATGAAGACCTTTTCAACATGCTAGCAGCCTCGTCGGACCCACTAATTGCATCACTGAAACACGTGCGATCACGAAAGGATTTGGAAAATAGCAACTATAGTCCCGAAATGTTGAGTTCATTAGGTATTCATGTAAATATTGAAAATTATTTTGAAGAAAATCAGCCATCAATAGCAAATTTTCAAAATTAACCTAAAATAATTTTAAAAAAATTTTTTGTTTTTCCTTGTTGTAATTATTTATTTATTTTACGTCAACTAACACAGCAGTCGACGAAAAAGCTTAAGCTAAAAGACAGATAATAATTGAAAAATGTAGCTAAGCTTTATAAGCATTCCCGACCCGGCGGAGGTGTTTTATTTGCACAAGGTGCCAGCTATGCCCCGATTCACAGCCAATATGGTCAGGGATGAGTTGCAGCCAATCGGAGTCCAAAATGTTTTCAGTGGTTTCGCTGTAGATGATTAAAAAGTATAGCGCGAAGAGAAGTGACAGAAAGATGAGGACAAATAAGGTGAGAAAGGTTGTTAAAAGATTGCCAAAGAACACGAAAAGGATCGTGAAGAGAGTAGTTAGTCAGACATCTACTAAGGTGAATAAGAAATGAAGTAAGTAAGTCGTCTCGCCGACTTAGGTATACCATACACCAGTAAAACAAATATTTCAAATTTGTAATAACAAATGCATTTGCCTATTTTAAAAAAATTCTGTTCACATGCTTTTTACAAGCATATCTTAGTATCTCACTCACTCATGCATATGAGCACCCTAGCGCCACCACCCGCCAACGGCCAACTCCGGCCTTATGGAAAAACGTTTATATGCATAACTTGGCTATTTTTTGTCCGATTTTGATCAAGTTTGGTATTTTGCTGGGTATTAGTATCAATTTCAAGGGTGCCAAATTTGATTCCACAAGCTAAAAAATTACGGGAGATAATCAAATTTTTCAAATTTCGGAGGCGGAAAGGGGCGTGGCAAAATCTTTATATTTACAAAAGGAGCGCATTTACTAAGCAAATATACATACCAAGTATGGTGTCTCTAGCTGCAATAGGTTTTGAGATAAACGTTTTTTTTGAATTGCGGAAATAAACTTGATCACTCTACATACTACATGAGCCTACATACCAAATTTGGTGTCTCCGAGATCTACGCGTTCATACGGACGGACGGACGGACAGACGGACGGACAGACGGACGGACAGACGGACGGACAGACGGACATGGCTAGATCAACTCGGCTGTTGATACTGATCAAGAATATATATATTCTTTATGGGGTCGGGAAAGCTTCCTTCTGCCTGTTACATACATTTTGGCGACTTTAATATACCATTTCACCCTATGGGTGTATGGTATAAAAAGTTTCTGGTCCGACGTGAGGGAACACAAAAATATAGCGGACATTCAAGTAGGCTATCAGGAAAAACATGTTGAGATGAAGGAATTAAGAAATATAGATTATCATCAACAAGCCAAAAAATTTCAGGCAAGTTAAAATCACCTAAAACTATAAGAAAATCACGATCTTTAAGAGGACTATAAATAGTTCGCAAAGCATCAGCATGGTGCATGTAGATCATGATATCAGAAGCTTGAATATATGAACAAGAGATATATAAGCTAAAGTTAGAACATGTAACTTCGACGCCAATAAACTCAACACCTAAGGGGAGATCAATCGGCACAACACTTGAACACAGATTCGAGTTGACAGCAAAAACACTAGCACTAGCACTAGCACTAGCAAAGAAAAAAAAAAGAAACAGAAAAAAATAAAATTAAATGCACAAAACACTAATGACGAAAAAAACTGTTCAATTTGGCGAATTATGCAAAAAAACACAAGGGCGTCAAGCAAACCACACAGCGAAAGCATAAACAAACTAAGCACAATAAAAAATTGAGAGAAAACAAAAAATATTGATAAAAACTCAAGAGCTATCCAAAAACACGACTGTCACGTCAGAGAGCAGAAGCTTTTTGATAATATAACTCGTCTTAAAAGAAATGACAGAACAACCCAATAATAAGCGATTTGGGTGCCTGCAGTATCTCCAGGTTTTAGGTTAAGTACAAGAGTAAGAAAAATACCTTAAATTTGTTGTTAAATTAGGTGAAAAATTAACAAATTCTGTAAGCTTCTTTGTATTTAAATGATAACATTGTCCAATGCTGTTTTGCAAATACTACCTGTTTATATATACGCCTTTCTACAAAGTTAAATTGATAATTACCTGCTTTGAAAAAATTAACAAGGCAGGTAAATGTTATTTAAGTTGATGAACAATTTGTCCTAGTTGTAGGTTGGTCGTTTTTATTTAACTTATTGGATGTAAATATTAAGTTTTTTACCTAATTAATACAATAAGGGCAATACCGATATTTCGTTCTACCTAGTTAATTCAAAAAATATAACATAAAGAGCTAATTATTCCTCTCGTTTGCGACAGTTTCTTTTTAACTTCATAAGTGGAAACACCTTAAATCAGGACTAAATAGTATTTGTCAATATAATTCAAGACAGCTATATTTATTTGTGCAAAAATGTTGTTAAAGAATAAAAGAATTTTGTAAGTTTTCCACGAGTGGGAAAACTTAATTGAGTTTGATATGGGATTGCTGAAGGAGATGAGCCTTTCATTCGAAAACGCTAGTATGGAGCTTAAGGTACAAATTAAATATACACAATATAACTTAAAGCGAAAATGGATCGCAAGCGGCAGAAATCTGGCAAATTTCGTGGCTTGAGGAGTATCGAGAGGATATTCAGAGCAGGAAGGCTATTATACAACCTGAATTCTATCTAAAACTGGGACTGAAAGTTGACTGCTCAAAGTACGGATACGGAAACACGAATGTTGGAAATACTTCAAGGATATTTTTTGAAAATGATGAAATGACATCTTTTATAACAGGTTTTGATCAAGAGATCGTTAAAAGGTTGGCTGTTATCTTAAATGTTATAAATCTTACCCCAACGGTACATAAGATTTTGGCTCACGGAAAGGATTTAATAGAATATCAGTGTTTACCAATTGGAGAGCTATCCGAAGAAGCACAGGAATGTAAAAACAAGGACTAAAATAGGTTCAGATATACTAATACATTAAAAACTTCTCGTGTTAGACAAAATGAAGACCTTTTCAACATGCTAGCAGCCTCGTCGGACCCACTAATTGCATCACTGAAACACGTGCGATCACGAAAGGATTTGGAAAATAGCAACTATAGTCCCGAAATGTTGAGTTCATTAGGTATTGATGTAAATATTGAAAATTATTTTGAAGAAAATCAGCCATCAATAGCAAATTTTCAAAATTAACCTAAAATAATTTTTAAAAAATTTTTTGTTTTTCCTTTTTGTAATTATTTATTTATTTTACGTCAACTAACACAGCAGTCGACGAAAAAGCTTAAGCTAAAAGACAGATAATAATTGAAAAATGTAGCTAAGCTTTATAAGCATTCCCGACCCGGCGGAGGTGTTTTATTTGCACAAGGTGCCAGCTATGCCCCGATTCACAGCCAATATGGTCAGGGATGAGTTGCAGCCAATCGGAGTCCAAAATGTTTTCAGTGGTTTCGCTGTAGATGATTAAAAAGTATAGCGCGAAGAGAAGTGACAGAAAGATGAGGACAAATAAGGTGAGAAAGGTTGTTAAAAGATTGCCAAAGAACACGAAAAGGATCGTGAAGAGAGTAGTTAGTCAGACATCTACTAAGGTGAATAAGAAATGAAGTAAGTAAGTCGTCTCGCCGACTTAGGTATACCATACACCAGTAAAACAAATATTTCAAATTTGTAATAACAAATGCATTTGCCTATTTTAAAAAAATTCTGTTCACATGCTTTTTACAAGCATATCTTAGTATCTCACTCACTCATGCATATGAGCACCCTAGCGCCACCACCCGCCAACGGCCAACTCCGGCCTTATGGAAAAACGTTTATATGCATAACTTGGCTATTTTTTGTCCGATTTTGATCAAGTTTGGTATTTTGCTGGGTATTAGTATCAATTTCAAGGGTGCCAAATTTGATTCCACAAGCTAAAAAATTACGGGAGATAATCAAATTTTTCAAATTTCGGGGGCGGAAAGGGGCGTGGCAAAATCTTTATATTTACAAAAGGAGCGCATTTACTAAGCAAATATACATACCAAGTATGGTGTCTCTAGCTGCAATAGGTTTTGAGATAAACGTTTTTTTTGAATTGCGGAAATAAACTTGATCACTCTACATACTACATGAGCCTACATACCAAATTTGGTGTCTCCGAGATCTACGCGTTCATACGGACGGACGGACGGACAGACGGACGGACAGACGGACATGGCTAGATCAACTCGGCTGTTGATACTGATCAAGAATATATATATTCTTTATGGGGTCGGGAAAGCTTCCTTCTGCCTGTTACATACATTTTGGCGACTTTAATATACCATTTCACCCTATGGGTGTATGGTATAAAAAGTTTCTGGTCCGACGTGAGGGAACACAAAAATATAGCGGACATTCAAGTAGGCTATCAGGAAAAACATGTTGAGATGAAGGAATTAAGAAATATAGATTATCATCAACAAGCCAAAAAATTTCAGGCAAGTTAAAATCACCTAAAACTATAAGAAAATCACGATCTTTAAGAGGACTATAAATAGTTCGCAAAGCATCAGCATGGTGCATGTAGATCATGATATCAGAAGCTTGAATATATGAACAAGAGATATATAAGCTAAAGTTAGAACATGTAACTTCGACGCCAATAAACTCAACACCTAAGGGGAGATCAATCGGCACAACACTTGAACACAGATTCGAGTTGACAGCAAAAACACTAGCACTAGCACTAGCACTAGCAAAGAAAAAAAAAAGAAACAGAAAAAAATAAAATTAAATGCACAAAACACTAATGACGAAAAAAACTGTTCAATTTGGCGAATTATGCAAAAAAACACAAGGGTGTCAAGCAAACCACACAGCGAAAGCATAAACAAACTAAGCACAATAAAAAATTGAGAGAAAACAAAAAATATTGATAAAAACTCAAGAGCTATCCAAAAACACGACTGTCACGTCAGAGAGCAGAAGCTTTTTTGATAATATAACTCGTCTTAAAAGAAATGACAGAACAACCCAATAATAAGCGATTTGGGTGCCTGCAGTATCTCCAGGTTTTAGGTTAAGTACAAGAGTAAGAAAAATACCTTAAATTTGTTGTTAAATTAGGTGAAAAATTAACAAATTCTGTAAGCTTCTTTGTATTTAAATGATAACATTGTCCAATGCTGTTTTGCAAATACTACCTGTTTATATATACGCCTTTCTACAAAGTTAAATTGATAATTACCTGCTTTGAAAAAATTAACAAGGCAGGTAAATGTTATTTAAGTTGATGAACAATTTGTCCTAGTTGTAGGTTGGTCGTTTTTATTTAACTTATTGGATGTAAATATTAAGTTTTTTACCTAATTAATACAATAAGGGTAATACCGATATTTCGTTCTACCTAGTTAATTCAAAAAATATAACATAAAGAGCTAATTATTCCTCTCGTTTGCGACAGTTTCTTTTTAACTTCATAAGTGGAAACACCTTAAATCAGGACTAAATAGTATTTGTCAATATAATTCAAGACAGCTATATTTATTTGTGCAAAAATGTTGTTAAAGAATAAAAGAATTTTGTAAGTTTTCCACGAGTGGGAAAACTTAATTGAGTTTGATATGGGATTGCTGAAGGAGATGAGCCTTTCATTCGAAAACGCTAGTATGGAGCTTAAGGTACAAATTAAATATACACAATATAACTTAAAGCGAAAATGGATCGCAAGCGGCAGAAATCTGGCAAATTTCGTGGCTTGAGGAGTATCGAGAGGATATTCAGAGCAGGAAGGCTATTATACAACCTGAATTCTATCTAAAACTGGGACTGAAAGTTGACTGCTCAAAGTACGGATACGGAAACACGAATGTTGGAAATACTTCAAGGATATTTTTTGAAAATGATGAAATGACATCTTTTATAACAGGTTTTGATCAAGAGATCGTTAAAAGGTTGGCTGTTATCTTAAATGTTATAAATCTTACCCCAACGGTACATAAGATTTTGGCTCACGGAAAGGATTTAATAGAATATCAGTGTTTACCAATTGGAGAGCTATCCGAAGAAGCACAGGAATGTAAAAACAAGGACTAAAATAGGTTCAGATATACTAATACATTAAAAACTTCTCGTGTTAGACAAAATGAAGACCTTTTCAACATGCTAGCAGCCTCGTCGGACCCACTAATTGCATCACTGAAACACGTGCGATCACGAAAGGATTTGGAAAATAGCAACTATAGTCCCGAAATGTTGAGTTCATTAGGTATTGATGTAAATATTGAAAATTATTTTCAAGAAAATCAGCCATCAATAGCAAATTTTCAAAATTAACCTAAAATAATTTTAAAAAAATTTTTTGTTTTTCCTTGTTGTAATTATTTATTTATTTTACGTCAACTAACACAGCAGTCGACGAAAAAGCTTAAGCTAAAAGACAGATAATAATTGAAAAATGTAGCTAAGCTTTATAAGCATTCCCGACCCGGCGGAGGTGTTTTATTTGCACAAGGTGCCAGCTATGCCCCGATTCACAGCCAATATGGTCAGGGATGAGTTGCAGCCAATCGGAGTCCAAAATGTTTTCAGTGGTTTCGCTGTAGATGATTAAAAAGTATAGCGCGAAGAGAAGTGACAGAAAGATGAGGACAAATAAGGTGAGAAAGGTTGTTAAAAGATTGCCAAAGAACACGAAAAGGATCGTGAAGAGAGTAGTTAGTCAGACATCTACTAAGGTGAATAAGAAATGAAGTAAGTAAGTCGTCTCGCCGACTTAGGTATACCATACACCAGTAAAACAAATATTTCAAATTTGTAATAACAAATGCATTTGCCTATTTTAAAAAAATTCTGTTCACATGCTTTTTACAAGCATATCTTAGTATCTCACTCACTCATGCATATGAGCACCCTAGCGCCACCACCCGCCAACGGCCAACTCCGGCCTTATGGAAAAACGTTTATATGCATAACTTGGCTATTTTTTGTCCGATTTTGATCAAGTTTGGTATTTTGCTGGGTATTAGTATCAATTTCAAGGGTGCCAAATTTGATTCCACAAGCTAAAAAAATACGGGAGATAATCAAATTTTTCAAATTTCGGGGGCGGAAAGGGGCGTGGCAAAATCTTTATATTTACAAAAGGAGCGCATTTACTAAGCAAATATACATACCAAGTATGGTGTCTCTAGCTGCAATAGGTTTTGAGATAAACGTTTTTTTTGAATTGCGGAAATAAACTTGATCACTCTACGTACTACATGAGCCTACATACCAAATTTGGTGTCTCCGAGATCTACGCGTTCATACGGACGGACGGACGGACAGACGGACATGGCTAGATCAACTCGGCTGTTGATACTGATCAAGAATATATATATTCTTTATGGGGTCGGGAAAGCTTCCTTCTGCTTGTTACATACATTTTGGCGACTTTAATATACCATTTCACCCTATGGGTGTATGGTATAAAAAGTTTCTGGTCCGACGTGAGGGAACACAAAAATATAGCGGACATTCAAGTAGGCTATCAGGAAAAACATGTTGAGATGAAGGAATTAGGAAATATAGATTATCATCAACAAGCCAAAAAATTTCAGGCAAGTTAAAATCACCTAAAACTATAAGAAAATCACGATCTTTAAGAGGACTATAAATAGTTCGCAAAGCATCAGCATGGTGCATGTAGATCATGATATCAGAAGCTTGAATATATGAACAAGAGATATATAAGCTAAAGTTAGAACATGTAACTTCGACGCCAATAAACTCAACACCTAAGGGGAGATCAATCGGCACAACACTTGAACACAGATTCGAGTTGACAGCAAAAACACTAGCACTAGCACTAGCACTAGCAAAGAAAAAAAAAAGAAACAGAAAAAAATAAAATTAAATGCACAAAACACTAATGACGAAAAAAACTGTTCAATTTGGCGAATTATGCAAAAAAACACAAGGGTGTCAAGCAAACCACACAGCGAAAGCATAAACAAACTAAGCACAATAAAAAATTGAGAGAAAACAAAAAATATTGATAAAAACTCAAGAGCTATCCAAAAACACGACTGTCACGTCAGAGAGCAGAAGCTTTTTTGATAATATAACTCGTCTTAAAAGAAATGACAGAACAACCCAATAATAAGCGATTTGGGTGCCTGCAGTATCTCCAGGTTTTAGGTTAAGTACAAGAGTAAGAAAAATACCTTAAATTTGTTGTTAAGTTAGGTGAAAAATTAACAAATTGGTTCGGTTTTTAATGAATCACGTCTAGGTGCTTCGAAAAGTGCAACCACGTTGAAACTCGTAGAACCAATTTTTGGCGGTCGCCATCGAAGGAGAAGAGTCACCGTACACAGCATCCACCCGCTCTTTGATTTCACTTCGCGATTTCCCTTCCTAAAACAAGAATCGAATCACCGACCGATATTACTCTTTTTCCATTATTCTAAAATCCGTACACGGTCGTTTCTGCACGGAGTCAAAACAAAACCACAAATTCGATTCGACTGAAATTTTGAGCTCTCTCGTCTATAAGATGGTTCTACACGATAATAACCTTTTCTTGCCATAGTGATGCCACTGGGCGGTGAAGCTAAGTACTTATCGGACCACCCTCGTATTCTTGATTAGCAAAACACCTCCTAGACCGTTGGAGCTAGAGAGTTGAAATTGTTGAAATGCATGTGGGCTTGTATATACTGCAGGGGTTGTATATCTCGGATTCAGCCGAATCGGACCACTATATCATATACAAACGACTGTTCGCAATAACTTCGTTATTTTCTGAGCTATTGTCGTGAAATTTAATATTGGTGAGTCTATTACACATATAAACGACTATGCCAAATTTGATCAACTTGATAGCTTCCATAGAAACGATCGGTCTAAAACACTGACTTTTGACAATAACTTCATTACCTATGACGCGATTGCTTTTAAATTAAAAATTTGTTAGTTTAATATATCTGTTAATGACTGCCGAATTTGATGAAAAGATCGAGTGACATTATCATATACAGTGTTGGAAGAAATAATAGAAACGGCAACCTTTTTTGATTTTGAAATCTCTTTTTTCAACGTTGGGCAAATTATCGGACCTAAAAATCAGTGTTTAAGAATGTGGGATAGTACTTCTATTATTTTCATACATTTCGACACCTATTTTCGCGAAACTTTTTCTTCTACATACATGCTTCATAGTAAATCAAACCCGTTTTTCGGTTGGAAAAAAAAATTGAAACGCTCCGTATACTTAAAGTCCAGTAAATTTAATAACATTATATGCAGTATGGGACGTGACACGCACTTCTTAGAGAATGAAAGGGAAATTATAAAAAAAAAACTAAGAAACTCTGGTCGTCCAATTGGAAAGATCGCCAAATTTATGAATTGCCCAAGAGTAAAAGGGCTTTCCGCTATTCATTGTGAATATAAGCAAGAAAATCGTGGCCGCCCCCACGTCTCAACGTCAAAATTCGAAAAGATCATGCTGGATGCGAATAAAAACACATTTCTTTCGACGGAAAAGCTCAAAAATTAGTTAAATGCATCAATAACCAGGAGAACTATCCGGGAAAGATTGAAATTAAAGCGGTTAAAGGTATATAGTGCTCGAAAAAAACCGTGCTTGAGCAAGAACAATATAAAAGATAGACCAGATTTTGCTAACCAACATATGCTTCGGGCCTATGTGAAAAACGTGCTGTGGTCGGATGAAACAAATGTAAATTTACAGCTTATGATCCAAAACACGCTTTAAAAACCATTGGGCACTAAGGTGAATCGCTGTAGATGATTAAAAAGTATAGCGCGAAGAGAAGTGACAGAAAGATGAGGACAAATAAGGTGAGAAAGGTTGTTAAAAGATTGCCAAAGAACACGAAAAGGTTCGTGAAGAGAGTAGTTAGTCAGACATCTACTAAGGTGAATGAGGTATTGAGGGTTCCACACCGGCGAGCAATATTTTAGAGTAGGGCGACGTTTAATGAAGCCAAGAAGACTGCGTGCTCTATTAACAATAGAAGATATATGAACATTAAATGAAAGTTTTGGGTCAAACATAACGCCAAGGTCTTTGAATGATGGTACACAATCTAACAGAACAGACTTATTAGAGTAATGAGCTAGGAACGGAGACAAACGACTGAAAGTCATAAAAGAGCACTTAGATGCATAAAAATGTAATTTATGCACGTGGCTCCAATCAGAGAACGTGTCGAGATCTAGAAAAAAAAAAAATTCACTGCACAATCTATATCACAGCACTCAAATAGAAATGACCAATCAAAAGTGAAAATAAGGCTGTTAAGAAGATTGAAATTTGTTTTACGAAAACATCTACGACGAGAATTTGAGATGTTCTTAACTGAATTAACGGAATTGTAAGAAATAGTAACTTCAATGGTAGGGTGATAAGGATCTTCAGGCTTCACTAGGGGCTGTGTTTGTGAAACAGCACTAACAGTGGGATCCGAGACAAAAACAAGTTCAAGAATTCTTTTAAAAGAGTTAAGAAAAAAATTCAATTGATATAGCGGACATTCAAGTAGGCTATCAAGAAAAACATGTTGAGATGAAGGAATTAAGAAAGATAGATTATCATCAACAAGCCAAAAAATTTCAGGCAAGTTAATATCACCTAAAACTATAAGAAAATCACGATCTTTAAGACGACTAAAAATAGTTCGCAAAGCATCAGCATGGTGCATGTAGATCATGATATCAGAAGCTTGAGTAATATATGAACAAGAGATATATAAGCTAAAGTTAGAACATGTAAAACATGTAACTTCGACGCAAATAAACTCAACACCTAAGGGGAGATCAATCGGCACAACACAGATTCGAGTTGACAGCAATGAGTACTCCACCGCCACGACGACCAACACGATCAAGCCTATAAGAAATAAAGCTATTAGAAAGAATTTCATTATCCAAAACAGAAGAGTTAAGCCAAGTTTCAGAGAAATCTAATATGTCCGCCCAAAAGGTTTGGCTATCACAGAACAGTTTCGAGAGCTTGGTAAGAAGTCCTCTAACATTTTGATAATGAATGCAAAGACTAGACGTTATTAGTTTTTTGAAGCAGAAGATAAATTAGGAAGATGGACGGGCAAAGGACGGGAGCGCTTATTGGGCGCAAACTCGTGTACATCTAGGCCCTCTGGCCAAAAGTTAGGGTCAACCATAGCTGAGAAATACTCATTTGGTACTGTAATTTTGAAAGAGGAGATTTTGCGAGGCCTAGAAAACTTAAACTTTACCAATGTAAGCTGCCACGGACGACTCAGAAGTATCTGGAGCAAGCCTAGAGATAAACAATTGTTTGCGATGAGGCACTACAGTTAGTGGAGGCGGAGGAGCATTGGGATCCGCAAGTGATTGAGAGCCAGCATGATCCTGTAATTGATCAAAGTTCCCGTGAGGAATAAATTGAGGTACACCAGGGCTTGTAATGGGTACTTCAATCTCAAAAGAAGAGCATAAAGAGGGACAAGAAGATGGTGTAGGCAAAAGTAAAATGGGAGAAGATGTAATAGAGATTGCTGGCGACTGCTTATGAGGCAATTCAAGAGTACATTTCTTGGGCAACTTCTCAGAAGGTGGAACAAACTTGAATTGCGACAATAAATGTACGCTGGAGTCGCACTCGTTAGACAGCTGTTTGGCCAGTTTGTTTAAGGAAAGAAACTTTAAACGAAAATCGCTGTATATACGGCTAAAATCAAGCTGCTGGCTGGCACAAGATGGGCAAGTCCAGCGCATTATGCCAAGCTCAGGCTTAGACACAGACAAACCAGAAAATTTGTCGTAGTCGCGGCCCTTGAGGCCAACACATTTTAAATGCATAAGATTATCACAGAGCCAACAAGATATTGCTTTATACTGATCATGAAAACAATCGGAATGCTGGCAAGTAGGTAGACAACAACCTAATGAAAAGACAAAAGAAAAAAAGGGAAAAATATCCAAGAATACAAAGAAAATTTAAATACACAGCTTAAAGATAGTTATCGATAAAAAAAAATCAACAATTACAAATAAAACAAAGAGACAGCTAGAGTAAGAGTGCACAACGCAAGAAAGAGGGCAAGAACAGTTATAAGCCAAGCTTTGAGAGGCGGCCTTACAAAAGTGAGTACGCGGGAGAGAAGCTGAGCACCACACCAAAGAAGAGAGAACACAAAAACACTAGCACTGATGGTATGATCTGGGCAGAAGCAATGACGAGAGAGAAAAAAAAAAAAAAATTAAATGCACAAAACACTAATCACGAAAAAAAAAAAACTGGTTCAATTTCCCAATTATGCAAATAAAACACAAGGGTATCAAGCCAACCACACCAGCGAAAGCATAAACAAACTAAGCACAATTAAAAATTGAGAGAAAAACAATAAATATTACTAAAAACTCAGGAGCTAAGCAAAAACACGACCGTCACGTCAGACAGCAGAAGCTAAACTTATTAAAAAATTTGATTCAAAAATCAAATTAAAACATTAAAAAATGTTACATAGTCCTTTAAAATAATGAAAAATTCCGTTTGTGATTAAAAAAAAACCGGGTTTCGCACCATTTTTAAAGGAAAAACAAGCTTGGAAATATTTTCTGACTTTCACCTTCAGCACCATGAATATCTAGCACTTTTGACAAACATTCATTTTGAAGCTTAAGGTATTCTTTATCATATGCTTTTTACATTTTTAAAATCGTTTTATTGGTTTAGAAGCTATGATTTTTGCATGCCAAGAGGCCCCGCTTTGGTAATCAATGATACCAACACATCGTCTGCCTGTAGAGGCGAGATTGATTTTAGCTTGAGAGATCCGGAGAGGCAAAGAATAGCCACTGATCCAGTGCAGGAAAAGGGTCGCTTCAACGCTTAATCAAGCAGCGACTTTCTCATCAATCCTACTTTTTATATAAGTATAACTGTCCACATGACTATGTCCATACTTCTATTGTTGTTGAACAAATCAATATAAAACCAGAGGGGCGGGACTAACTTCGACTGCTTTAAAGTTTGTATACCCTTGCAAGTGTTTTGATAACTCTTTTCTTCGCTATAGCCATGAAGGTATAAAATCGTTTTATCTAAAAAGTCCAATGCCTGCGAAAGCACGGCCTACAATCGTAGCATAGGAAATGATCAAAGTCACTGTTTGCCACCGATCGTTCCTATGGGAACTACAGTGTTGGAAGAAATAATAGAAACGGCATAGAATTTACTTCCTTTTGTGTCTTTGTCAAAACTCCTTGTCTTGTCTCCAAAACTTCCTGTCTTTGGCAAAACTCTAATTTTTTGTAAACTGTATGGATTATTATCAAAACGCTAAACCGAGGAATCAAAAAAATTATGTTTTGTATATTCTAAAGTAAATTCAATATAAAAACGAAGGCATTTATTATTAGTCCCTTGGAAGATAAAATAGAAACGATAATCTTTAAAGAAAAAAATAGGAAGTTGTTGTTCAAGAAGCATAGCAATTTTTGGTTTCAACAAATATTTGAATTAATATGAAGTCATTCCACCTTTATTTTTCAAGACTTCGCGGCAACGACATCCCACGAAATCAAATAACTTGTCGCAAATAGCTGATTTTATAGAATACCATTTAACCTCGATCTTTTCCCTATATTCTTGCTTATTTTCTGGTTTATATACAGCAGTTATATTTTTTAATATTCCTCAAAGGTGTTCCATTAAGTTTAAGGCCGGGGATTGGGACGGTGGCTTTAAAACATTAACTTAATTTTCCTTGAACGAGCTGGCAAACAGTGTTTGGGATCGTTTTTCTGCTAATTTTCTCACTTTAAAGGCAATTCTTCTTCGGAATAAGGAAGCATGGTATTGTTAAGGACATTTACTTTGTTGATGGCGCACATTTTATCCTTTATCCAAACTAACGGACCGACACTTGAAGAAGAAAAGCAGCCCCAAAACATAATTTTTTCACCTTAGTGCCCAATGGTTTTTAAAGCGTGTTTTGGATCATAAGCTGTAAATTTACATTTGTTTCATCCGACCACAGCACGTTTTTCACATAGGCCCGAAGCATATGTTGGTTAGCAAAATCTGGTCTATCTTTTATATTGTTCTTGCTCAAGCACGGTTTTTTTCGAGCACTATATACCTTTAACCGCTTTAATTTCAATCTTTCCCGGATAGTTCTCCTGGTTATTGATGCATTTAACTAATTTTTGAGCTTTTCCGTCGAAAGAAATGTGTTTTTATTCGCATCCAGCATGATCTTTTCGAATTTTGACGTTGAGACGTGGGGGCGGCCACGATTTTCTTGCTTATATTCACAATGAATAGCGGAAAGCCCTTTTACTCTTGGGCAATTCATAAATTTGGCGATCTTTCCAATTGGACGACCAGAGTTTCTTAGTTTTTTTTTTATAATTTCCCTTTCATTCTCTAAGAAGTGCGTGTCACGTCCCATACTGCATATAATGTTATTAAATTTACTGGACTTTAAATATACGGAGCGTTTCAATTTTTTTTTTCCAACCGAAAAACGGGTTTGTTTTACTATGAAGCATGTATGTAGAAGAAAAAGTTTCGCGAAAATAGGTGTCGAAATGTATGAAAATAATAGAAGTACTATCCCACATTCTTAAACACTGATTTTTAGGTCCGATAATTTGCCCAACGTTGAAAAAAGAGATTTCAAAATCAAAAAAGGTTGTCGTTTCTATTATTTCTTCCAACACTGTATATGATAATGTCACTCGATCTTTTCATCAAATTTGGCACAGTCATTAACAGATATATTAAACTAACAAATTTTTAATTTAAAAGCAATCGCGTCATAGGTAATGAAGTTATTGTCAAAAGTCAGTGTTTTAGACCGATCGTTTCTATGGAAGCTATCAAGTTGATCAAATTTGGCATAGTCGTTTATATGTGTAATAGACTCACCAATATTAAATTTCACGACAATAGCTCAGAAAATAACGAAGTTATTGAGAACAGTCGTTTGTATATGATATAGTGGTCCGATTCGGCTGAATCCGAGATATACAACCCCTGCAGTATATACAAGCCCACATGCATTTCAACAATTTCAACTCTCTAGCTCCAACGGTCTAGGAGGTGTTTTGCTAATCAAGAATACGAGGGTGGTCCGATAAGTACTTAGCTTCACCGCCCAGTGGCATCACTATGGCAAGAAAAGGTTATTATCGTGTAGAACCATCTTATAGACGAGAGAGCTCAAAATTTCAGTCGAATCGAATTTGTGGTTTTGTTTTGACTCCGTGCAGAAACGACCGTGTACGGATTTTAGAATAATGGAAAAAGAGTAATATCGGTCGGTGATTCGATTCTTGTTTTAGGAAGGGAAATCGCGAAGTGAAATCAAAGAGCGGGTGGATGCTGTGTACGGTGACTCTTCTACTTCGATGGCGACCGCCAAAAATTGGTTCTACGAGTTTCAACGTGGTTGCACTTTTCGAAGCACCTAGACGTGATTCATTAAAAACCGAACCAATTTGTTAATTTTTCACCTAACTTAACAACAAATTTAAGGTATTTTTCTTACTCTTGTACTTAACCTAAAACCTGGAGATACTGCAGGCACCCAAATCGCTTATTATTGGGTTGTTCTGTCATTTCTTTTAAGACGAGTTATATTATCAAAAAAGCTTCTGCTCTCTGACGTGACAGTCGTGTTTTTGGATAGCTCTTGAGTTTTTATCAATATATTTTGTTTTCTCTCAATTTTTTATTGTGCTTAGTTTGTTTATGCTTTCGCTGTGTGGTTTGCTTGACACCCTTGTGTTTTTTTGCATAATTCGCCAAATTGAACAGTTTTTTTCGTCATTAGTGTTTTGTGCATTTAATTTTATTTTTTTCTGTTTCTTTTTTTTTTTCTTTGCTAGTGCTAGTGCTAGTGCTAGTGTTTTTGCTGTCAACTCGAATCTGTGTTCAAGTGTTGTGCCGATTGATCTCCCCTTAGGTGTTGAGTTTATTGGCGTCGAAGTTACATGTTCTAACTTTAGCTTATATATCTCTTGTTCATATATTCAAGCTTCTGATATCATGATCTACATGCACCATGCTGATGCTTTGCGAACTATTTATAGTCCTCTTAAAGATCGTGATTTTCTTATAGTTTTAGGTGATTTTAACTTGCCTGAAATTTTTTGGCTTGTTGATGATAATCTATATTTCTTAATTCCTTCATCTCAACATGTTTTTCCTGATAGCCTACTTGAATGTCCGCTATATTTTTGTGTTCCCTCACGTCGGACCAGAAACTTTTTATACCATACACCCATAGGGTGAAATGGTATATTAAAGTCGCCAAAATGTATGTAACAGGCAGAAGGAAGCTTTCCCGACCCCATAAAGAATATATATATTCTTGATCAGTATCAACAGCCGAGTTGATCTAGCCATGTCCGTCTGTCCGTCCGTCTGTCCGTCCGTCCGTCCGTATGAACGCGTAGATCTCGGAGACACCAAATTTGGTATGTAGGCTCATGTAGTACGTAGAGTGATCAAGTTTATTTCCGCAATTCAAAAAAAACGTTTATCTCAAAACCTATTGCAGCTAGAGACACCATACTTGGTATGTATATTTGCTTAGTAAATGCGCTCCTTTTGTAAATATAAAGATTTTGCCACGCCCCTTTCCGCCCCCGAAATTTGAAAAATTTGATTATCTCCCGTATTTTTTTAGCTTGTGGAATCAAATTTGGCACCCTTGAAATTGATACTAATACCCAGCAAAATACCAAACTTGATCAAAATCGGACAAAAAATAGCCAAGTTATGCATATAAACGTTTTTCCATAAGGCCGGAGTTGGCCGTTGGCGGGTGGTGGCGCTAGGGTGCTCATATGCATGAGTGAGTGAGATACTAAGATATGCTTGTAAAAAGCATGTGAACAGAATTTTTTTAAAATAGGCAAATGCATTTGTTATTACAAATTTGAAATATTTGTTTTACTGGTGTATGGTATACCTAAGTCGGCGAGACGACTTACTTACTTCATTTCTTATTCACCTTAGTAGATGTCTGACTAACTACTCTCTTCACGATCCTTTTCGTGTTCTTTGGCAATCTTTTAACAACCTTTCTCACCTTATTTGTCCTCATCTTTCTGTCACTTCTCTTCGCGCTATACTTTTTAATCATCTACAGCGAAACCACTGAAAACATTTTGGACTCCGATTGGCTGCAACTCATCCCTGACCATATTGGCTGTGAATCGGGGCATAGCTGGCACCTTGTGCAAATAAAACAGCTCCGCCGGGTCGGGGATGTTTAGTTGTGTATAAAGCTTAGCTACATTTTTCAATTAATATCTGTCTTTTACCTTTAGCTTTTTCGTCGACTGCTGTGTTAGTTGACGTAAAATAAATAAATAAATAAATAATTACAAAAATGAAAATATAAAAATTTTTCAAAATTTTTTTAGGTTAATTTGGAAAATTTGCTATTGTTGGCTGATTTTCTTCAAAATAATTTTCTAAATTTAGATCAATATCTAATAAACTCAACATTTCGGGACTATAGTTGCTATTTTCCAAATCCTTTCGTGATCGCACGTGTTTCAGTGATGCAATAAGTGGGTCCGACGAGGCTGCTAGCATGTTGAAAAGGTCTTCATTTTCTCTAACACTAGAAGTTTTTAATGTATTAGTATATCAGACCTATTGTAGTCCTTGTTTTTACATTCCTGTGCTTCTTCGGATAGCTCTCCAATTGGTAAACACTGATATTCTATTAAATCCTTTCCGTGAGCCAAAATCTTATGTACCGTTGGGGTAACATTTTTTTTGCTGATATTCAGTTAAAAGATGAGCAGTCTTTTGACGTATATTCGTCCAATTTTTACCATTTACCATTTCCTTGCAATTTATAACATTTAAGATAACAGACAACCTTTTAACGATCTCTTGACTAAAACCTGTTATAAAAGATGTCATTTCATCATTTTCAAAAAATATCCTTGAAGTATTTCCAACATTCGTGTTTCCGTATCCGTACTTTGAGCAGTCAACTTTCAGTCCCAGTTTTAGATAGAATTCAGGTTGTATAATAGCCTTCCTGCTCTGAATATCCTCTCGATACTCCTCAAGCCACGAAATTTGCCAGATTTCTGCCGCTTGCGATCCGTTTCGCTTTAAGTTATATTGTGTATATTTAATTTGTACCTTAAGCTCCACACTAGCGTTTTCGAATGAAAGGCTCATCTCCTTCAGCAATCCCATATCAAACAAAATTCTTTCATTCTTTAACAACATTTTTGCACAAATAAATAAAGCTGTCTTGAATTATATTGACAAATACTATTTAGTCCTGATTTAAGGTGTTTCCACTTATGAAGTTAAAAAGAAACTGTCGCAAACGAGAGGAATAATTAGCACTTTATGTTATATTTTTTGAATTAATTAGGTAGAACGAAAAATCGTTATTACCCTTATTGTATTAATTAGGAAAAACTTAATATTTAATAATGCACCATCGTGCATCCTGCCGGTAGCTTCAAACGGAAATTGCCGTCATACATTACATTCCATAAAGTCGTCCCTAAGACCGAGCCCTGTGGGTCTCCGGCTGAGATTCGATGCGTTCTGGGACCGTCATCGGTATTGTACAGGAGTACTCACATGGGCACTCCAAAGCCTTCCAATGCAGCTAGTATTTTATTCCAGCGGGTAGAATTAAATGCATTTTTAACATCAAGTGTGAAAATCAGGCAATTGTCGCTATGTCTACAACTTTCTTTATGGCATCGACAGTCGAGCGTGCCAAGTCCCCTACCTCTCAAATGGCCATTTCTAGACTGCTGTAGATGACTCTTTGAAAGAGTTTGCCTAGTGTGTCGAGCAGGCAAATGGGCCTAAATGCCAATGCATCATCTGGTGGCTTATCAGGTTTGGGAATAAGCACCAATTTCCATCTGCTTCGGAATATGCCTGACCTCAAGTATAAGTTAAATAGTTCTACGAACACCTAGGGCTGCAGAGACAACGCTAACTTTGTGGCGCGGCTTGGTATGCCATCTGGGCCTCTCTTATTGATTTCAAAAAGTCAAAAATTCATGTGCGATTGGTGGTAGGGGCAGAGATAGTCTCACTTCTTGCCCATAATCTCTACATCATATTCTGATGGCGTCGCCGAGGGATCTTGCGTTTCTGCTGGGTCAGGCACTGCTGGGAAAAGGCTGGAGACGATGCGGCCGAGTTTCTCCGAGTCTGTCGAAGCTTGCTGCTTGTGCCCGTGGAGCTTTTTTACTACTGTATTATATGCTTTTCCCCAAGGATCTGTGTCTGCCGTGTCACCAAGCTCTAGAAACAGCGCACGCTTGCTATCTTTGATTGCTCTTTTAAATATCTTTCTTTTAGCCTTATACTGCTGCCTTTGTATTTCCGCATTATCGCTGCCTTAGTATTTCCGCATTATCGCTGCCTCCTGACCGAGAGTATTGGCGAAGTGCTATATGGCATTCTCTTCTGGCTGCGGCAATATCGGTACATGGGTGCGTGGTGTCGCATGTGCCTCGTCTTGCCATACTTCTGTTACACGCTTCTGTGAGGACAGTTGTCACAGCATCTGCTGCAGACTCAGGGTCACTTGTGGTATTAATAACCAGCGATTCGGCGAACAGCTGCGGGTTTAGCGTCTCAGCTTTGTACCCTTTGCACGAGATGCGCGTAGTTGCTGCTCTGTTGCTATTTGCTCCTATGTCGCACAGAATGCCTTCATGGTCACTGCCGGTGTAGTGGTTGCTGATCTTCCATCTTGTACTGTTGAACAGCCCACTGCTAGCAAATCTCAGGCCAATTATAGACTTGTGAAAGTGTGTTGGAATTCCGGTAAGGTTCACTTATCAGTTCAGCCGCCACCCGCATCTCCCTGACCGACTGAATCAAGCTGCAGTGCTCTAAACATCACGGTTTTTGTTTAACGCCTTCAAGAATGCCGGACACGCCCTGCTTAGCGTTTTATGTGAGGTATTTCTTCCCCCGCTCGGGAACAGAAGATGCACGATGGTTCTTCGCAACATTCGGTGACACGTTGGTGTTCTGTGCTGCCACAATTGAAGCACTTTTGAGAGACGTTAGATAGGCTGCCACAGATTTTTGCTACATGCCCGAAATCCAAGCATTTAAAGCATCTAAGTGGTTCTACCTTGATCCTCACTCTACAGTAGCTTTTCGGCCAACTCCGCTGGTAGTTTAATTTCGACAACGATAGCCTTTTTGGGAACTTGAACTACTGGACTATCGCCAAGCGCGTCTTGTATAGCCAGCTTTAGCCCCTGTGTGATATGGTTATCCTGTTTCTACATTTGGATGGTGATACCGCCGGCACAATTCCGGATGCTGCGGACTTGCTCTCTGTACTTCTCTAGAGAATCATTTCTTGTGATCAGCTCTGTGACTTGCTGCTGTTTGGTTGCATCCTCGCAATTAATAAATATGACGTCTGGTCTTGGTCTCATGTTTTTCCGACATACTGTTTGCCATTCCTGCTGTGTACGTTGACCATTCAAGGCCTGCCACCTTCCTTTGTGGTGAAGGTTTTGGCCAGTGCTTAGAGCAACTTGATCATCTCATCCAGTTCCGGAATATCGGAGACTAATGGGCGAATGGGACCCGCTGACACTTCTTCCATGTTAGTGACATCCGACACCAAGGTGCTTGTTGGTTGAGCAACCAACTCTCTGGGTGACATTCTAAGTCTCGGCTTTCTGCCAAAAATTGCGGCTCCGTCGACGCATGTGAACAGAATTTAAAAAAAATATCAAAGCAGTCCTTTGCAATAATTTTTTTACATTTTGAAATTTGTTTCCCTGCAACTCAATTCATCAACACATAAACAAAACATTCAAATTATTTCTCTTACTACAAATTTTTCTTCTTCTTCCATCATTCCCTAAGCAAAGCACAACACGCATACACTTACATACATACATACATACAGTTTGTGTAGCGCTGCGTCTGTGTGTGTGTGTGCATGTGCTCTGTTTGATTTGATGATGACGTAGTAGGCAGCAAGCAGCGCTGCCGGCAGCGCTTGAACCGCTTTGTATTGACTGTAACTTGTGTTTTATTTATCCGATCAGATTCAAGTTTTGGGATCTGAGGTTTTATATCCAATTCTATCATATTGGTAAATTTCATGGGGATAACAACAAAAAAAAAATTGTTGCAAAAATGTTTCTTCTAGAACTATATGATATGATATGAGTAAGTCGTCTCGCCGACTTAGGTATACCATTCACCAGTAAAACAAATATTTCAAATTTGTAATAACAAATGCATGTGCCAATTTAAAAAAAAATTTTGTTCACATGCTTTTTACAAGCATATCTTAGTATCTCACTCACTCATGCATATGAGCACCCTAGCGCCACCACCCGCCAACGGCCAACTCCGGCCTTATGGAAAAGAAAAACGTTTATATGCATAACTTGGCTATTTTTTGTCCGATTTTCATCAAATTTGGTATTTTGCTGGGTATTAGTATTAAATTTAAGTGTGGCAAATTTGATTCCACAAGGTTAAAAATTAGGGGAGATAATCGAGTTTTTCAAATTTCGGGGGCGGAAAGGGGCGTGGCAAAAATTTAAAACAAACTCGATCACTCTACATACTACACGAGCCTACATTCCAAATTTGGTGGCTCTATCTCTTATAGTCTCCGAGATCTAGGCGTTCATACGGACGGACGGACAGATCGACTAGGCTTTTGATACTGATCAAGAATATATATACTTTATGGGGTCGGAAAAGCCTCCCTTTGCCTGTTACATACATTTTGGCGACTTTAATATACCATTTCACCCTATGGGTGTATGGTATAACAATTACAAGCAAAGGTTGATGTAGATAAATTAATTTTACAAACACCCAACACGCAATTGGTTATACACACAAAGAAAAATATAGTAGACGAAAGACAGGTGATCGAAGAAGCAACGAGCTTTCTATTGCCCAGAAATTCGATTAGGTAACGAATTAGTTATTTCAAATGGCTTATATTCGGCAACGAACAATTTTAGCATGATGGAATTTACTAACTATGCATTTATTTTGATCAACCATTAGTAGTAACTCCATACATAAAGCAACAATTCATCGAGGTAAAATTGGCTTTTCAAAAAGAATTAAATACAACAGCAAGCTCATTTAGCTTTTATTGGTTTCTTCCCAATCATTATAAATGGAAGAAATTGAAGTTTGTTAATTTGTTTACGCTTTCACTGGTGTGGTTTGCTTGACACCCTTGTGTTTTATTTGCATAATTTGAAAATTAATTAGTTTTTTTTTGTGAATAGTGTTTGTTTCTGTTTTTTCTCTCGTCATTGCTTCTGCAGTTGCTCCCGTCATCGCCCCAATTATACCATTAGTGCTAGTGTTTTTTTATACCCTTGCAGAGGGTATTATAAAATTGGTCAGATGTTTGTAACGCACAGAAGGAGACGTTTCTGACAATATAAAGTATATATATTTTATATTAGCTGAGTCGATATAGCCATGCCCGTCTGTCCGCCCGCCTGTGCAAATCAACTTCACGCTGACATCTTAAGAGCTATCGGAATGAAATTTGATATTTGAGCTACTTTTAGCCCGGAGATGATAAAGTATGAAAATTGTTAGGATCGGACTACTATATAATATAGCTCTAGAACAAACATTTTTGCAAAAATTGGAGTATCCCCATGAAATTTACCTATATAATAGAATTTGATATAAAATCTCAAATCCCAAATCTGATCGGATAAATAGAACACAAGTTACAGACAGTACAAATCGGTTCAGGCGCTGACGGCAGCGCTTCTTGCTGCCTATTACATCATCAGCAAATCAAACATAGCACATGCATACACACACACAGACGCAGCGCTACACGAACTGTATGTGTATGCGTGTTGTGATTTGCTTACGGAATGATGGAAGAAAAATTTGGAGTAAAAAGAGAAATAATTTGAACGTTTTGTTTGTGTGTTGATGAATTGAGTTCATCAACAATTATTGCCAATGACTGCAACGGTATAAAAACTTCGGCCGAAGTTAGCTTCTTTGATATTGTTTTTTTTTTTTTGTTGTTGTTGTTGTTGTCTTTTTTGTGCTTGTGCTCAGCTTCTCTCCCACGTAATCACTTTTGTAAGGCCGCCTATCAAAGCATGGTTTATAACTGTTCTTGTGCTGTGCACTCTAGTTGCCTCTTTGTTTTATTTGTAATTATTGATTTTTTTCATCGAAAATTAACTTATACAGCTTGTATAATTAAATTTGTATATCTTATTTATATAAAATTCTCGTGTCACAGTTTTCGAAGTGATACTCCTCCGAAACGGCTTGACAGATTTTGATGAAATTTTTTGTGCTTATCCGGTATCTATGAGAATCGAACAACATCTATTTTTTACACTAAATGTTAGGGGTAGTTCCCGAGCGCAAAAAAAATGGATTTTTTAACGGCTTTCCGTGTATTGACCGCAGTAGGCGGGGGCAGTTACATGTCATCGACGTTGTAGGAAATTCATTCATTCCTGTAACGTTTGCCGGGTCAACCAGGTCATTAATTAATTTCATTAATTCTGTTAATGTATGTTTTGTACAGTGAGCCAATGCCAAGACAATGCAAAGGGGCTGATTTAAGCCGCATTACAAGTAATGCTCGGTACTTGCGAAATAGCAGATCCGAAAGAACAGAAGTACAAATCCAGGAACAAAATACTGATGCACGTGTCAGAATGGTGCAATTGCATCAAGAAGAGCCAGAAGATACACGAGCTGAACGAAATGAAGTCAGAAGATTAGCACAACGCTGACAAATGGCGGGTGGTCGGCGCCGACTTTTCCCGCTCACGGAATTTGTGTGAATTTTTCAGATAATGTGAAACCAAAAATGAAAAAAATTTTCTTAATCTAGACACTATGGCGCATGGAATAGACTAGAATCAGAGGGACAACTGCGTTGAAGTTTGTATACCCTTGCAAGTTGCTTGGTACTCTTTCCTCACGTATAGCCATCAAAGTGAAAAAACGTTTTATCTAAAAAATAATAATGTTTGCGATAGAACGGCCCATAATCTTAACAATCGAAAAAACGAAGGTATTGATCAAAGTCACTGTTTTCCACCGATCATTCCTATAGAAGCTATATGACATATTCAATATTTACTTGCATTTCAACAATTTCAACTCTCTAGCTCCAACGGTCTAGGAGGTGTTTTGCTAATCAAGAATACGAGGGTGGTCCGATAAGTACTTAGCTTCACCGCCCAGTGGCATCACTATGGCAAGAAAGGGTTATTATCGTGTAGAACCATCTTATAGACGAGAGAGCTCAAAATTTCAGTCGAATCGTATTTGTGGTTTTGTTTTGACTCCGTGCAGAAACGACCGTGTACGGATTTTAGAATAATGGACAAAGAGTAATATCGGTCGGTGATTCGATTCTTGTTTTAGGAAGGGAAATCGCGAAGTGAAATCAAAGAGCGGGTGGATGCTGTGTACGGTGACTCTTCTCCTTCGATGGCGACCGCCAAAAATTGGTTCTACGAGTTTCAACGTGTTTGCACTTTTCGGGGCACATAGACGTGACTCATTAAAAACTTAACCAGTTTGTTAATCTTTCACTTAACTTAGTGCTTAACAACAAATTTAAGGTATTTTTCTTACTCTTGTACTTAACCTAAAACCTGAGGATACTGCAGGCACCCAAATCGCTTATTATTGGGTTGTTCTGTCATTTCTTTTAAGACGAGTTATATTATCAAAAAAGCTTCTGCTCTCTGACGTGACAGTCGTGTTGTTGGATAGCTCTTGAGTTTTTATCAATATTTTTTGTTTTCTCTCAATTTTTTATTGTGCTTAGTTTGTTTATGCTTTCGCTGTGTGGTTTTCATGACACCCTTGTGTTTTTTTGCATAATTCGCCAAATTGAACAGTTTTTTTCGTCATTAGTGTTTTGTGCATTTAATTTTATTTTTTTCTGTTTCTTTTTTTTTTTCTTTCTCGTCATTGCTACTGCCCCGATCATACCATCAGTGCTAGTGTTTTTGCTGTCAACTCGAATCTGTGTTCAAGTGTTGTGCCGATTGATCTCCCCTTAGGTGTTGAGTTTATTGGCGTCGAAGTTACATGTTCTAACTTTAGCTTATATATCTCTTGTTCATATATTCAAGCTTCTGATATCATGATCTACATACACCATGCTGATGCTTTGCGAACTATTTTTAGTCCTCTTTAAGATCGTGATTTTCTTATAGTTTTAGGTGATTTTAACTTGCCTGAAATTTTTTGGCTTGTTGATGATAACCTATCTTTCTTAATTCCTTCATCTCAACATGTTTTTCTTGATAGCCTACTTGAATGTCCGCTATATTTTTGTGTTCCCTCACGTCGGACCAGAAACTTTTTTCTTATTCACCTTAGTAGATGTTTGACTAACTACTCTCTTCACGAACCTTTTCGTGTTCTTTGGCAATCTTTTAACAACCTTTCTCACCTTATTTCTCCTCATCTTTCTGTCACTTCTCTTCGCGCTATACTTTTTAATCATCTACAGCGAAACCACTGAAAACATTTTGGACTCCGATTGGCTGCAACTCATCCCTGACCATATTGGCTGTGAATCGGGGCATAGCTAGCACCTTGTGCAAATAAAACACCTCCGAGGGGTCGGGGATGTTTAGTTGTGTATAAAGCTTAGCTACATTTTTCAATTATTATCTGTCTTTTACCTTTAGCTTTTTCGTCGACTGCTGTGTTAGTTGACGTAAAATAAATAAATAAATAAATAATTACAAAAATGAAAAAATAAAAATTTTTCAAAATTTTTTAATTTAATTTTGAAAATTTGCTATTGATGGATGATTTTCTTCAAAATAATAATACCGTTGGGGTAAGATTTTTTTTGCGGATACAATTCAAGTTGAGCAGTCTTTTGACGTATATTCGGCAAATTTTTCACTATTTACCATTTCCTTGCAATTTATACCATTCAAGATAACAGGCAACCTTTTAATGATCTCTTGACTAACACCTGTTATAAAAGATGTCACTTCATCATTTTCAAAAAATCTCCTTGAAGTATTTCCATCATTCATGCGAAATACAGTTATTTTAAGGTAGATACAGACAACTGCGCGCATTTATACAGGCATTTATTAGGGACAAATCAGTGTGTAAAAATAAGTAGGTGTTTCTTGTTGTTAAATTAATGTTAAATATCAAAGAAGCTAACTTCGGCAATGTCGAAGTTTATATACCCTTGCAGTCCTTGGCAATAATTTTTTTACATTTTGAAATTTCTTTCCTTGCAACTCAACTCATCAACACACAAACAAAACATTCAAATTATTTCTCTCTTTACTACAAATTTTTAAGCAAAGCACAACACGCATACACATACATACATACATACGTGTAGCGCTACGTCTGTGTGTGCGTATGCATGTGCTCTGTTTGATTTGCTGATGACGTAGAACCGATTTGTATTGACTGTAACTTGTGTTCTATTTATCCGATCAAACTCAAATTTTGGGATCTCAGATTTTATATCAAATTCTATTATATTGGTAAATTTCATGGGGATACTCCAATTTTTGCAAAAATTTTTGTTCTAGAGCTATATGATATAGTAGTCCGATCCTGACAATTTTCATACTCTATTATCTCCCGGCTAAAAGTAGCTCAAATATGAAATTTCATTCCGATAGCTCTTAAGATGACAGCGTGAAGTTGATTTGCACAGACGGACGGACGGACAGACGGACATGGCTATATCGACTCAGCTTCTCATGCTGATCAAGAATATATATACTTTATGGGGTCGGAAACGTCTCCTTCTGTGCGTTACAAACATCTGACCAATTTTATAATACCCTCTGCAAGGGTATAAAAATAATCACAATTAAATGTTTTTATAGTTGCCTTGAAGACGACCACCGAGGAAGGGTCGAAATATATCGAAGAAGAAAGTAAGAACAAACTGTTTTTTATTTTGTTTTTATTCACCCAACAATTTGACCTCGAGCCGGCAAAACATACAAGTAAAAATCAAAGGTTGCAAAAATCAATTATTATTATAAATATGTATTAATTTATAAGCAGGAAAATGAATATTATTATTTTTGGTAGGTTATAAAAACCCTTGACTAATATTAAATTATCCGGGGTATAACAATTAAATTTTAGGACATCATATATATTTAAGGGAAATACCTTGCAGGAAAATGAATATTATTATTTTTGGTAGGTTATAAAAACCCTTGACTAATATTAAATTTTTCGGGGTATAACAATTAAATTTTAGGACATCATATATATTTAAGGGAAATACCTTTCAAAGCAGCGATCTACATTATCAGACATCAGCAGAAGCATGCATAATTGCTCTAGGGCAATTAACTGCATATCTCTCTCATCTCCTTGCCCCATGGACAACCATTCCAACAACGTCTCAGGATCGACATCACCCATCTGTTATAAAAAATAAACAAAAAATATGGTTAAGTTTATAAGAACTAAACAAAAACTGCGTTTAGGTTTTATTTGTACTTCATAAGAATTTACTTATAATTAGTAAAGAGTCTCACCGTCTTCAATTTACCATGCACCAAGTGGATCAACTATTGTAAGTTGCGAAGACCAACTGTACATACAGCCAGCGAAAAAATAACCGCACTCGGCAGCTTTACAAATTGATACATCCAATAATTTAATTCTTATATCCTTGCAGAGGGTATTATAAAATAGATGGGCAGATGTTTGTAACGCACAGAAGCAGACGTTTCCGACTACACAAAGTATATATATATTCGTGATCAGCATGAGAAGCTGAGTCGATATACCCATGTCCATCTGTCCTTCCGTCGGTGCGTATGCGTTTTACTTAGTCATCTTAAGAGCTATTGGGAGAAACTTGATATTTCAGCTACTTAAAACCCGGGTAAGATAGAGTATGAAAATTGTCCGACCACTATGTGACATATAGTTGTAGACTACAAAAAGGTGAAGAAATTGGAGTATCCCTGATATTTACTAATATGATTGCTTTTATACCCTTGCAGAGGCTATTTTAAAATTGGTCAGATGTTTGTAACGCACAGAAGCAGACGTTTCCGACCACACAAAGTATATAAATTCTTGATCAGCATGAGAAGCTGAGTCCATAAAGCCATGTCCGTCTGTGCATATGCGTCTTACTCAGCCATCTTAAGAGCTATCGGGATGAATGTTTTGATTGTGTAAATTGTGTTGTAAAAAATAATTTTGAACATGTCAAAATATGATTGCCAAGGACTGCAAGGATTATTAACTTCGGCACAGCCGATGTTAGTTATTTTGATATTTCTTTTTTCTTAATTGATCAATTTCACATAACATTTTAAAAACTTATGTAAAATTTCCCAGTAATTTTTAACATCACAGTTTCACTCTGTACTTCTTGAAGACAAGACGTGTTACATCTGCATTCACCTAGGTACCGAAAGAGCAACCGAACAAAATACAAAGAACACAACAACAACAAAAACAAAAGCACGCTTCGTAGTGCAGGGCGACAGCCCAAAATCAACAACAATGGACAAACCGCCTATTGTCAAGCAAACATACAAATTGAGACAACCCAAAATACATAGTCATAACTTGAGAAGACAATGAAACATTTAAAAAAGTATCACCGTTTCTGTTTAAAAAACAATAGACTACACTAGTTATGACAAAAAACTACATCCAGGCAATAAAATAACCTAAGCTAAAATATCTGCTATGCGGAACTGTATATAAACTTGCAGTCCTTCGCAATAATATTTTTACAGGTTCAAAATTCTTTTCATGCAACTCAATTCGTGAATTCACAAACACCAAAACATTCAAACTATTAGTATTTTGACTAAAATTTTTTCTTCTCTCATTTTCTAATTAAACCACGGCTCGAACACGTACAGTTTATGTAGCGTTGGGTCTGTGTGTGTGTGTGGTCTGCTGCTCTGTTTATTTCAAACAATGACGTAGTAGGCAGAACCGATTTAATCCAATTCAATATATATTCTTTATTTCCTTATTATTACAATTATGGTATTACAATTTACAAAAAAGCTGGTCAAAAGCCCTAATAACCCGTGTTTTGAGTTTGATTTAAAATTTTTAATTATGAACTTGGCATTTGAGTGAGTAATGAATCATTTTAATATTCGCTACTTTATGCAGAGATAAGGTTCTGTGATATCATAATAGATTGGGGGATAATTTTTAATGTTTTATTTTGAGCTTCTTTGAGTTTTTTCAAATGAGCTTATGCCGATGTGCTCCATATTTCATCTCCATACATTAGCATTAAAAGTATAATAGATTTGTGAATAGTTAACTTATTTTTAGTTGAGAGTTTAGAATAACGGTTTATGAATGGGTAAAGAATACAAAAAGTTTTGTTAATTTAGATATATGTAGATATATGATATTGCTTGAATGACCACTAAATAACAGTTTTTTGGTGAACATAGTTTCGTTCAAATATAGGCAGAAATGTCTTTAAGTCAGAAAACTTTTAATTATATGGGTCAGGTAAGATGGAGTGTTACAAGGTCTCAGTTTGTGATTAAGAACATCATGCCAAACAGTGTCAAAAGTAGTTTCCAACCAACGGATTGCTTTTCAGCGCACTTGGATTTCTCAGAGTTTGTCAATTTCTCCAAAAGAAAGATGAAGCTACATCATACAAATAATTATGTATATGTGCATCATATTTTTGCAAATAATAAGTCGTATAGTAATTTTAAATTATTTTTTATAATCTGGTTAGATTACGACCTATTGAAATTTAAATCAAACCTTGCAGTTTAGCCGGCTCGAGGTCAATCTTCCAAAAGAAGATTATTTCAAAGGCAATACAAAAAGGTGAGCAGGTTGTCTGTATAGCTATTTCAGGAACTACCAAGTTCTATCATCAGCAGACTTTGCTAAAGAACTCCGGAATTGCAATAGCCATACCATGTCTTCAACGCTAGAATTGGTTGGGAATTGTAACAACCAAATGAAGCGAAAAAAGTTGGTAAAGACTACAAAACCGAAGACCACCTTTTTGTGCATACCCTTAGGCGCTATGAAAAATTAGTGTAAGAGCCTTACCAAAATAATATCTCGACCTGTTATTTCATATACAGTATATTGTACCACATAGAAAATGGGTTTTTTTTTTGGAACAAAAATTCCAAAGTAAAGTTATACGTTGTTATTTTTGAAGTATTAATTATGATAACAATCAATACTTTTTCCGTTATTACTTAAGACTAAGTTGAGACGATTTGGCATAGAATTGACCAACGACTGTACAACAGATGCGTCAATATTAGCCCATTCGTGTTCTATAGTTAATTAAAGGTGTCCTACAGTCACAAACTGTCTTCCATTTTTGAAAACGCGAGCCGACAGAATGTCCCAAAGATTTTCGATGGGATTAAGGTCCGGAGGACTCAATGGGGCCACTTCAATACAGGAATTGTCTTTCTTTAAAAAAGTCTTTGGTGACCTGCGCTGTGTAGATTGAAGCATTGTCTTGCTGATAAGTCCAATTATCGCTATAGAGATATCCAGCGAAGCCTATCGAAACACCGTTCAGAAGCTTTACATACATATTAGCGTTCATTCGAGTAGATATGAAGCACATAGCACATATGCGTCTTTCCTATATAGCAGAACGCGTCCCATCCCATTATGGTACCGCCGCCAAAACCTCGCTTGTAGTAAGATAGTCGTTCCTGGCGCGTGTCTCCCCAATATTTTGTGCAATTGTCTGGGCCACCTAAATTAAATTTTTTTTTTGGTCACTAAAGATGATGTTGTGCCATTCCTTATCACAGAATCGATATTTATTGGCAAATTCTAAACGAGACTTAAAATGCCGTTCCAGAAGCTTTGGTTTAGGGACCATGGAGGTATGTTTAACAATACGATTTTCGTTTAGAATCCCTCGACTGCAAGACGTCGAATCTGGCGATTGCATCGTTCGTCAATGTTGGTCTTGCGTCCGCTGCGTCGAGTAGCACCATATTTTTGATGGGTTTTCACAAACCTACCTATGCAGTTTCTATGCCTGTTAAGTCTGGTTGCTATCTCAGAGATCTTGGAGCCGCTTTCATACATGGCGAGGATAATTCCCAGCTCGTAATCGGACAACCTTGTACCACGAGGCATTTTAGCCAAACAACAATATGCACTAATTTACCGCAGTTTCTACTTTATTTTTGAACCGATATATTTCGGTTGTGCAGCGGCAACCGTCTTCAGGGCAACTACAATAGATTACAAGAACATTTAACAATTATGTGACATTTAACCAAATTGTAACATACATTATTTAACACGTCAGCACCGTTCGACGTGGAGTTAAGAACTAATTTTTGTCCAGTAATGTCTGTATATGTGGGCGCAATTGTCTGCATCAGTCTTAAAGTTAAGTCGTGTGGCACTCGGAGTATTGATGATATGTAGCATCTCCATGGTAAACCTTTTGTTGTAGTGCCGCTCTTCATCTAATATTGTCTCTTCAAAATTCGGTGCATGGCCACTAGTTGCACAGTGTGTCATTAGTGCTGTTTTTAGTGTGTATGAATAATTTCTCATTTTATAGTCAGATTTGTGTTGTGAGATCCCAGTTAATTTCCATTTGGTCGTCCCTATGTATATCTTATTACATGGTATGTTTCCTTGTTCATTGCATGGAATTTTGTATATTAGAATTGTTGTCTCTATCTTGGATTTCGTTTTATTGAATATATGTTTGAGGGTATTGTCAGGTTTGAGTGCTATTTTTATTTGATCTTTGTCATAACATTCCGAATGTGATAGTCTTTCTGATAATTTAGGTACATAAGTGACAGATAAGCAGGTCTCTTCATTTTTGGTTTTGTCAAAAGGGGATTTATGTTTTTTGAACAACGTCTAGATTACGGAAAATCGTTGTCCTTTAGAATATTGATTATTTCTTTCTTCGTTTCTTCATGTATATTTTATCCGAAATGTTTAGCATCCGTTGGATGCAACTCCTTGCTGTATTTATTATCATCGTCTTAGGGTGTTTGGAGTTAAAATTGATGATTCGTCCTGATGCTGTTGACCTCGTCTGATGATCATAGAGTTCAAATACGTCAGTTTTCCATTGTATTCCAGCTCAAAAGTGAATTTGATATTCCTGTCAAAAGAATTTAGGGTGTCCAGTGTGTTATCGATGTCATCTTGGTGTATTGAATGTATTGAAAAAATGTCATCCACATATTCCGTCAATAATCTTGGTGGTCTGGTTAGTTTATCCATGGTGGTGTACAAAAGATTTTCCATAACGATGTCCGCAATGACAGGTGAAGCCGGGGATCCCATGGTTGCAGAATTTTACTATTTTCATAAATAAAGTTTTTGTTATCCTCTGTTCCTGTATTTTAGCCCATTTGTTCTTGATTGTGTCCAATGCTAAATCCGTTGGGATGCTTGGAAATAATGGTACCACGTCAAACTTAATTATTTTCTCATCATCACAAATGTAAGTGTTGTTTATGCATTTTTTATGTTATTGTTAGAGTCCAATGTTATATTCTTTAAAATTTGTATAAAGTATTTGCAAAGTCCATAAGATGGTGAGCCAATTAACGAGCAAATTGGTCTCAATGGTGTCCCTTCTTTGTATATTTTTGGTAGTCCATATTTTCTTGGTGAGATCTCAGTAGTTGTCGTCATTCCGTTCTTTTCAATCTTTGAAATAAAACCAATCTTAAGTAGTTTGTCCACCAGATTATTGTTCTTAGTCTGTAATCGTGTTGCTGGGTCTTTCCTGAGGATTTTATAGGTGTTTAGATTCGATAGAATGTTCATCATTCTATGGTCATAATCAGTCTTTTTCCTTGCTACCGTCTTATTTCCTTTGTCAGATGTTAATATTAAAATATCGTCATGTTGTTTAAGGAATTTGTATGTCCGTTGAGTTATATCTAATATTGCAACATCTGTTGCATTTATGTGTTTAATCGCTCTATGCTCTTTAACCATTAAAGAGAACGCAGTACGCGCTGCTTCTTGTTTCTCTTTTTTCGTCTGAACTATATCCTCTCCATCGGCATTCTTTTTTTATGACAGGGAATTTCTTGTGTTCCATCATTATTAACAAAGGGTTCAAAGTTTGCTCTTCCCATGGAAATAGTAACATTTTGCACCCAAAAAAATTTTATTTATAAGGATCAAACATTCATACAATTAAAAGGAATGGCGATGGGATCCCCTGCCTCACCTGTCATTGTGGACATCGTTATGGAAAATCTTCTGGACACCACCATGGATAAACTAATCAGACCACCAAGATTATTGACGAAATATGTTGATGACATTTTTTCAATAATACATCAAGATCACATCGATAACACAGGACACTGGACCTAAATTCTTTTGACAGAAATATTAATTTCACTATGGAGCTGGAAGACAATGGAAAACTGGCGTATTTGGACTCTATGATCATCAGACGAGGAAACGAATTAAGATTAAACTGGTATATGAAGCCAACAACATTTCGGATAAAATATACCATGAAGAAACGAAAAAGGAAATAATAAATATTTTAAAGGACAACGATTTTCCGGATAACGTAATCTAGACGTTGTTCAAAAAACATTAATCCCCTATTGACAAAACCAAAAATGAAACGACCTTATCTGTCACTTATGTACCTAAATTATCAGAAAGACTATCACATTCGGAATGTTATGACAAAGATCAAATAAAAATAGCACTCAAACCTGAAAATACCCTCAAACATATATTCAATAAAACGAAATCCAAGATAGAGACAACAAATAGAAGTAATGTAATATACAAAATTCCATGCAATGAACAAGGAAACATACCATGTAATAAGATATACATAGGGACGACCAACATAGGATCTCACAACACAAATCTGACTATAAAATGAAAAAAAAAAGGTTTACCATGGAGATGCTACATATCATCAATACTCCGAGTGGCATACGACTTAACTTTAAGACTGATACCGACAATTGCGCCCACATATACAGTTATATAATTAGTTCTTAACCCCACGTCGAACGGTGCTGACGTTAAATGTTCTTGTACTCTATTGTGGTTGCCCTTGAAGACGGTTGCCGTTGCGCAATCGAAATATATCGATACAAAAATGAAGTAGAAACTGCGGTTTTCTATTTTTATTTTAATTAATTGACCTGAAGCCTGATGACAACAACAACAAAACAATAATATACTTATAATAGAGATTTAAGCAAATTTTCAAAAATACTTCTTCAACAGCAATACTTTACGTACGAATGATCAGCTACAAGTGTTTTGCACATATAATTATTTACTACGCAGAGCCCGATGAACCAAATCGTTTTGTAGTAACGGTACCGCGAAAGAGATTAGAATGACAAAATTTCATACGCATAGCAAGCACAAAGAATACCACGATAATTCTGCATTCGTCAAACTTCCAAAAACTAACTTATGACAGTAAAACAAGACAAAAACCAGAAAGCCGGGATTAACTTCGGCCGTGCCGAAGTTTGTATACCCTTGCAAATTTATTCGGTCTGTAAAAACTGAACACAAAACTGACAAATTCCAACTTTCATGACAATAGCTATACAAATAATGAAGTTATTGAGAAAGTCACTGTTCGTGGCTTTGCCGTTTGTATGGGAGCTATATGATATAGTCACCTGATCTTGATAAAATTTGGCACAATTATTAATAAGAACACAAAACTGACCAATACCAACTTTTATGACAATTGCTGATAAAATAACGAAGTTATTGAGAAAAGTGACTGTTCGTGACTTTGACGTTTGTATGGGAGCTATATGATATAGCGGTCCGATCCGGCTGAATCCGAGATATACAGTTGCGAGCAAAAAAATAGTAGCCCATAACACTTGCCGATATTTATTACTATAACTTGCAAGATAATATTCTGATCTATTTCATACCTCTAATTGTAAGTACGGTTATCAGCAATGTCCAAAACATGTCCATTGTATTGTAACCTCACTTGGTGACTTAACTTTTTTTCTACTTCATTTTTAAGCTAAATTGCGAAATTTAGAGCGTGCAAAATAATAGTAGTGAAGGATCTTTCTTTGCGGGAAACTTAAACTATTGCTAGATGCTTGTATTTTTTTACTCTATTTTATGTGTTAAGGGTTCACAATAGAAAATTCATTAAAGTATTCCAATTTGCAGACTTAAATGGGCCGGGGTACGCACATGTCTTTTGAGAAGAGGATTCAGATCAGAAACTTTATAGTTGGGGGCAAAACTTACAGCGAAGTCCGAGAAATTTTTAAGTGATCTCTAACTGCAGTGCAAAATTCATTAAAAAGTGAAAAAATATCACAAACACATAGCCGAAAGCTTAAAATCTCGCCCAAATTAGAAAAAAGAATAGAGCAAGTCTCAACGGCTTCGTCCGTTTGCATCTCCTGTGGCGATCCAGGAAGATCTTAAAGTGCCGGCCAGTGTTTGGTCAGTGCGTCGAGAGTTAACACTAAATAACTTTAACGCTCGCAGTCTTCGGAAAGTTCCGCTTCTCTCACAGAAGTACATAAGCAAACGGATTGAATTCTCAAAATTCCACCTAAATTGGCCTGTGGAGAAATGACGCAACATACTTTCTTTCATCAAGACAATGACGCGAAACACACAAGGAAAGTGGCAAAAGCTCGTATCGATAATGCAGGAGTAGATTTAATAAAGCCGCCCGATCTGAATAGCTGCTGCATAGCCAACCACTAAAAGAGGTCCTTGGACTGCTATAGAGCGTACATGAAAGGCCATAACACCAGAAAAGTGCCAGAAACTAATAGATTCCATGCAGGGTCGCCGCGCAGCCGAACTTGGGAACAGTGGACTTGTTACTAAATAAAGGCTGATATTAACTTAATCTTTATTTTGAAACTATTTCCGTGGAATAAATGTGTAAACTTTAATATTTTGGGCGCTTCAAAATGTGTGCTACTATTATTTTGCTCGCCTCAATTTGGCACCATTGACACAAAATCTTCATTAGTTTCGGAAAATCAAAATGGAGTGGTTTTTTTTTGTTCATAATATAATTAATGGCAGGCCAAATAATAAATTTGCATACCAACAAATCTCAGTCTAGCCCGATAACATAACTTTATATGCTATTATTAAAATGATTGATGCCACTACTATTTTTTTGCTCGCAGCTGTACAACGCCTGCAGTATATGCAAAGCCTACGTGCAAAATTTCAGCTCTGTAGCTCTTATGGCCTCGGAGGAGTTCGCGTTGATCCAGACGGACGGACGGACATGGCTATTTGAACTCGTCTCGTCGTGCTGATCAAGAATATATATACTTTATGTGGTCTGAGATGCTTCATTCTATGCGTTGCACACTTCTGACCAAAATTAATATACCCTTTTTGCAAGGGTATAAAAATAAGGCACATAATATAAGTATTTGTATGACGTATAGAGCTCTTGAATCCATATTGTATTGGTGGTAAAATAACTTTCAGGTGGCTAATAGGAGGTTAGCTCAAGGAAAAACTAGGTTTTCCAATTGGAATTATATTGGCATGAGGAAAAGAACTGATTTTCATACAATAATTATAAAGCAGTATATTATATTCTAATGCCATTACAGTTAAATTTTTATGACAAATATTTGGTTTATGTTTTTAAATGACTTTATTACAAATTTACCTTCTGTAGTCTGAGGGTTATGGGTGGTTGGCCTCAGAAGCAAGTTGAATGAGCCAATTTTGCACTAACTCAGTGATAGAGCTAGTGGAGAATGTTTCAGTAATGTGAAGTTTAGACTCAAAAATGTCACAGGGACAGTTTGCTTTATCTAAGCTGGTGGTGTTTGGTTTTTTGTTCTTTATTAATTTAGTCAGCTTGCAAAAGGGCTTTTAGTCGAGTTTAGACAACTTTTCGCCCCAAATGATATTGTTATTATTAAATAACTCTTGCTTTATTAATCTATTTAAGTGGTTTAATCAAGCTTTGTAAATTGGCATCCTGGTTCTGATCCATTGTCTCTGAACAGCATTTCTGGTTACAATGATATCAGCTATTCTAGCTGGAAGTTTTCGAATTTGTAACTGGACTTGTTCCTAGGCGTGCAGTGTTTGATTGCCTGAGTTATTTTTTGTGAAATGGTTTTGGTCATACTGTCGATTGTTTCTCTATTTGGGACGATGATTCTAAAAGCATTTAAGTCAGGTTGGCTTCAGGTTGGTTTCAGAAAAAGTATTCTCCCAGTTAGACCCAGAATATTGATGATAAGTCTCAACAAAGACGGCATTTGTGTCAATTGCTAATTTGCAGATAATTGTCAAATGATCAGAAGAGAGGTCATTGAGTACTTTGGTGTGAGAAAGATCTTTCTGGGTTGATTTGTCAGGAAAATATCATAGAAGCTAACTTCGGCTATGACGAAGTTTATATACCCTTGCAGTCCTTGGCAATAATACGTTTACATTTTGAAATTTTTTTTCCTGCAACTCAATTTATCAATTTATATAAACAAAACATTATTACTCTTTTTACTACAATATTTTCTTCTTCCATCATTCCCTAAGCAAAGCACGGTACGCATACACATAAAGGTCATGTAGCGTTGCGTCTGCATGTGCTCTGTTGATTTGATGATGAACCGCTTGAACCGATTATATTATATTGACTGTAACTTGTGTTATATTTATCCGATCAGATTCAAATCTGTGATTCTATATATTGGATATCTATCTGTGATTTTATATCCAATACTATCAAATTGGTAAATTTCATGGGGATACTCCAATTTCTGCAGAAATGTTTCTTCTAGAACTATATGATATAGTAGTCCGATCCCGTTGATTTTCATACTTTATCTTACCCGGGTAATAAAAAGCCTCCTAAAAATGATCAATGATCAAGAATATATATACTTTATGGGGTCGGAAACGTCTGCTTCTGTGCGTTACAAACATCTGACCAATTTTATAATACGCTCTGCAAGGGTATAAAGATCAAGAACGGATGGCTCTCCTTTGTAGCTTGGAGGTATGTACAGTGTTGGAAGAAATAATAGAAACGGAATAGAATTTACTTACTTTTGTGTCTGTCTTTGGCAAAACTCTAATTTTTTGTAAACTGAATGGATTATTATCAAAACGCTAAACCAAGGAATCAAAAAAATTATGTTTTGTATATTCTAAAGTAAATTCAATATAAAAACTAAGGCATTTATTATGAGTCCCTTGGAAGATAAAATAGAAACGATAATTTTTAAAGTAAAAAATAGGAAGTTGTTGTTCAAGAAACATAGCAATTTTTGGTTTCAAGAAATATTTGAATTAATATGAAGTCATTCCACCCTTATTTTTCAAGACTTCGCGGCAACGACATCCCACGGAATCAAATAACTTGGCGCAAATAGCTGATTTTATAGAATACCATTTAACCTCGATCTTTTCCCTATATTCTTGCTTATTTTCTGGTTTATATCCAGCAGTTCCATTCTTTAATATTCCCCAAAGGTGTTCTATTAAGTTTAAGTCCGGGGACTGGGATGGTGGCTTTAAAACATTAACTTCATTTTCCTTGAACGAGCTGGCAAACAGCTGGGACGACTGTTTGGGATCGTTTTCCTGCTAATATTATCACATTAAATGATATTCTTCTTCGGCATAAGGAAGCATAGTATTGTTAAGGACATTTACTTTGTTGATGGCGCACATTTTATCCTTTATCCAAACTAACGGACCGACACTTGAAGAAGAAAAGCAGCCCCAAAACATAATTTTTTCACCTTTTTCACCAATGGTCTTTAAAGCGTGTTTTGGATCATAAGCAGTACTTTTTTGCTGTCTTACAAACACCCTGCCATCAGATCCAAACAAATTTACATTTGTTTCATCCGACCACAGCACGTTTTTTACATAGGCCCGAAGCATATGTTGGTTAGCAAAATCTGGTCTATCTTTTATATTGTTCTTGCTCAAGCACGGTTCTTTTCGAGCACTAAATACCTTTAACCTCTTTGATTTCAATCTTGAATGGATAGTTCTCCTGGTTATTGATGCATTTAACTTATTTTTGAGCTTTTCCGATGAAAGAAATGGGTTTTTATTCGCATCCAGCATGATGATCTGTTCGAATTTTGACGTTGAGACGTGGGGGCGGCCACGATTTTCTTGCTTATATTCACAATGAATAGCGCAAAGCCCTGTTACTCTTGGGCAATTCATTAATTTGACGATCTTTCCAATTGGACGACCAGAGTTTCTTAGTTTTTTTATAATTTCCCTTTCATCCTCTAAGAAGTGAGTGCCACGTCCCATACTGCATATAATGTTATTAAATTTAGTGGACTTTAAAACCTTTAATGTAGAATATTAAATTAAAACCGAAAAATTCACATCTATGACTCTTAAAATTTTTTTGACTGAAAATATACGGAGCGTTTCTATTTTTTTTCCAACCGAAAAACGGGTTTGTTTTACTATGAAGCATGTAGAAGAAAAAGTTTCGCGAAAATAGGTGTCGAAATGTATGAAAATAATAGAAGTACTATCCCACATTCTTAAACACTGATTTTTAGGTCCGATAATTTGCCCAACGTTGAAAAAAGAGACTTCAAAATCAAAAAAGGTTGCCGTTTCTATTATTTCTTCCAACACTGTAAGTAGGATCACTGTAGAGAGGTCATAAAGGGTATTGTCAAAAGAGTTAGCTTCCAATGAGCAGTTCCAATGTCTGTTTCTGCAGTTTTGATCCCCTCCTGCAAAAAAGTTGCCATTTATAAGAGAGAACTTAAGAAGATCGGATTTAAACATATTTTATGTTTTTAGTTTCATTTTGAGTGTTGCATTGTGTGTAGACCCTTGGCTGATATACCAGGAAAATAAGCTGCATAAACGTGAATTGATATTTGAGAGTTAAGATAAACATTAATTCCAATATTTTCAATTACATGCGTACCAATGCTCTGAATCTGAATGTGCTTAATCGATTTTTAAACTATGATTGCAACACCCCCACCTGTATTTGTTAAACAATAGACCATAGACCATAGATATAGACCAAGCAATTAGCAATAAGGAATCTGTTATGTTGCGTCAACCATATTTCGCTGACAAGACATATATGATATCGATTTAGGAATTCCTTTATGTTGAGAAAGCTGAGCGAACTATTTATACACATATTTTAACGCTAACTCAGTAATAATATTGAATTGATCATGTTTAGTCTTGCAGCCTTAAGGCTTGCTGATGAGTTCTCCAGTGAGGTAGGTAATTTCTTCAAGAGTAAAAAAAACAGGATTTGTTGTTTAATTATCATTGTTGATTTTACTATGTTTCGATCTTTTCATTAAAAGCAACTGGTAAGAAAGTCTACAAGGACAGTTGGCATCAGTAGACGGATGGTTACGTTTGCAATTTGCACATGATACAGCCGTCTTGCTTGAACATTCAGAGGATAAATGATTTTTTGCATAGTACGCGCAGGAAGTTATTTCGCATTGTTTGGCTCTATATAATTAGCATTTGTAGCACTGCGTCAATTTGTTATGGATTTTGGTTTTGTATTCCCAATGTTTAATAGTTATGCTCTTGGGAGAGAAGTATATGGTTATATCCAGTCCTCGTAGTTTTTTTTCAATCAGTACAAGGCCAAGATTAAGGAGCATGCCTTTGACATCATTGCAAGGTTGTTTCTCCAGTTCAGAGGGAACTGCCTTGTAAGGCCTGGTATTCATAGTCTCGTAGGAAAAGAATTCACACTGGTTATCCCTCAGTTTAATGCATGTCTTTTTGAAGTCATCTTCAGATTTTAAGTATATTTTATGTCCGATTGAAATTGTTTTTATAAAATATTCGCTGATTATACTTTCCGCAAGAAAATCATGGTCAAACTTCGATGTTTATTTAATTACTGTTATTGGTGGCATTTTAACAGCAACTCCAGACTCAGGCTCATCATCGATGGCGCATCTTCTACAGTCTGTAGTGGACGAAAGTAGTTGGTATAATTGTTACCAGCACAGTTGTTCGGCGAATTGTCTTTAACACGTGGCATTTTGCAGCTGGCAGGTGCAGTAGTACCGCAGGGCAACAAAATTCGTATTTTATTACGAAGCACCGTTAGTTTTGTAGAAAAAAAAAGAAAAAGCACAGAAAAAAATGTCAGCCCGATAGCATTCAATAATATGGCTGAGTAAAACCCATACGCACCGACGAACATGGCTATATCGACTCAACTTCTCATGCAGATCAAGAATATGTATGTATTCTTTATGGGTCGGAAACGTCTCTTTCTGTGCGTTAAAAACATTTGATGAATTTTATAATAACCATAACCTCTGCAAGGGTATAAAAAGGGTTTGGAACATGGAAAAAATTATGGCCAAGGACTGCAAGGGTTTGTCCCTTACTGTGTGTACGCACATCTGTAACCATTTATTTTTACATACATACATACATATGTATGTTGTGCTGACTGTACGTATACTGTTTCCCGGAACAACGCATAACATTGGTCGTTGTAAAGTTGTGTGCCTAACTTACTTACATATGTACACACATATGCTTGTATGCATAAGTTCACACATATGCATGGGTGAATTAAAATAACTGTTATTAAAACGAGAAACACGTGCATACCGACAGTATGTACGTACATACATACATATGTATGTACCTATATTCATTTACCCTCATGCTTACAAATTATCATAGATACATACATATATATACATACATACATACATACGTTGATAGCTACATGTGAATGTGTGGATGTATATATGTATATGAGTGTACATGGCTGTCATTTCATTTCATATACATACATACTCAACTTATTTACATAAAACACAAACTGATAGATATTTATATACAATACATTCATTTTTATATATAATAAATATGATACTTATGTATTGATGCACATACTTTACACAACTTAATGAAACTTGTATTGCCTTGTCATAATTTCACGCAAACATATTCGATTCAAGCAAATAATTGAACCGTTGCTTTCATTGCCCAACTCACATTAAAAATTTATTTCCTAAATCAAAACTAAATATACTTGTATTTTGTCAAACACGGAATTTTATAACAAATAAATAGATATACTAGAGCTGCGAGTCCATCGATGGGGTCTATCGATAGTATCGATTGATTTGGACTCTGGCGATATATTCATTTTTTTTGATCGATAATTCATTGCTATTGTTATTTCTTAACAAAAAACAGTGTCTCCTGGACAATTAGCATTTGTAATTTCAAAACCATGAAACCATGTTCCTTTCCGTTTGAGGAAGTCATTTAAAGCCCAATTTCCATTGGCGACAATACGCAATCCAATATCTCTTTGAGGGATTGTACAATCAAGCCCTATTCCCACTAATCGACCATCCACCATCTATTTAGGGGATAGTGCAAAAGGTTTTGCCGTGCCGAAATATTACCGTCATTAAACTCATCGCGATGAAGCAGCCCTTGAAAGTAGCGGATGTATTCAAATCCTGTCTGTGCTAAAGAGTCATTCCAGCAAGATGGAAAAGACAGAGGCTGGTACTACTCCCAAAAGGAGGTAATATAGACGACCCTTCAGCGTACAGGCCTCTCTGCATGATAGATGTGCTGGGAAAAATATTCGAATCGATCATTCGCAACAGAAGGAAGCGTAGTGCGGTCGACGCAGTACATCCTGTCACAGAAATAGCCAGAAAAGCCATAGAGGGTCAGCGATTGAAAGAAGGAGGCAAATACCACTGCTTTATCACCACTTTTGATGTCCGAAACGCATTCAACGTGGCGAGCTGGATGTGCATAATCGTCACTGCAGCGCTTGGCTGTACTAGAATACCTGGGTGCAATGAATCGCAATTATTTCGAAGACCGGAATCCGATTTCCGAAACGAACAGAGGGCAACAGGTGATCCAGTCCTACAGCCGCGTATGCAGATACGAGTCATATGCGCGTTTCGAACCGTATCTCAAAATGCCGCCTTGGTTCTGGGCCTCAATAATAATATCGATACTGCGATATTTTGGCAGCACTATTTTTCAGCTGCAAAACCATCGATAGTGGGTCCAATGGAAAGTTTTCGCCATCGATGGAAATAACTATTGATACTATCGATAGTTCTATTAAAAATTTTAATTTCTTAAAAAAGAAACTTTTTTCATTAAATGCAATCATTCATTTAGCACAAAAATGAATCATATAACTTTGCGTAAGAATACAATGCCAGAACACTCTTAAATTTATTCAAATAGCTGAGTTAAAAGGAGATTTTTGGTCCATTTTTTTTTTGACAGCCTTTTAGAAATATTCAAACAATCTTTTTTGAAGGATATTGAAAGTCTTTTAGTGTAGGTTTTATAGCTCCCAATCTAGAGGATTGTATTAATTAAATTTTTTCAATGTTTTAAGCACTTTGAATTCAATATTTAATATAATAATAATTAAATTTATATAATTTGGTTCAGTTTCAATGTGAAACAAACACCAACCTTAAAAGAAAGAGGCAAAATATTCCATTTCCAGGCAGTCCTCGGTAGATGAGTTGTCTAAGTGGCCCAGTTATCCGGGTTCGAATCCCAGGCTAGTGTATGGATGTAGTTTTCGTTTAAGCCTAAGTCCTTTAGTTGCCAGTGCTTGTAAAATATAGTTAGGTTGATAGTTTACAACTATATCGTATACTTTAATAATAATAATTTCATTTCCAGATCCTTTCTTTTAGACTTATTGTGGTTTTTTGATTTTAGTTCAATAGATCAGTTTCAAAGAAAAACAAAAACAATACTTAAAAGAAATATCAAATATATATTTAAAACTCTTTTCTGCAACTCAATTCATCAATGCTCTTTTTTCGCTATATTCGCAATTTCTTTTTCAGGAAGGGGACCGTTTGGTCCTTGCCAGGCTGCGGCGCAAAGAAATCTGTGTCACTAAATGCCCTATCCAACTCATCTGCTGGCCATTCCCAAGAAGTGGAATGCGCATCAGCAAAATAACGGTGTTCACTCTCAGCATTAGTGGAGCAATCATCTGAATCTTTCCAATACAAATCACACTCAATCACACAATAAATGAAGTAAGTAAGTCGTCTCGCCGACTTAGGTATACCATACACCAGTAAAACAAATATTTCAAATTTGTAATAACAAATGCATTTGCTTATTTTAAAAAAGTTCTGTTCACATGCTTTTTACAAGCATATCTTAGTATCTCGCTCACTCATGCATATGAGCACCCTAGCGCCCCACCCGCCAACGGCCAACTCCGGCCTTATGGAAAAACGTTTATATGCATAACTTAGCTATTTTTTGTCCGATTTTGATCAAATTTGCTATTTTGCTGGGTATTAGTATCAAATTCAAGTGTGCCAAATTTGATTCCACAAGGTAAAAAATTACGGGAGATAATCGAGTTTTTCAAATTTCGGGGGCGGAAAGGGGCGTGGCAAAATTTTTATACGTACAAAATGAGCGCATTTACTAAGCAAATATACATACCAAATATGGTGTCTCTAGCTGCAATAGTTTTTGAGATAAACTTTTTTTTTAAATTGCGGGGGCGAAAAGGGGCGTGGCAAAAATTTGAAATAAACTTGATCACTCTACATACCACACGAACCTACACACCAAATTTGGTGGCTCTATCTCTTATAGTCTCCGAGATCTAGGCGTTCATACGGACGGACGGACGGACGGACGGACGGACGGACGGACGGACGGACGGACGGACGGACAGACGGACATGGCTAGATCGACTCGGCTGTTGATACTGATCAAGAATATGTATACTTTATGGGGTCGGAAAAGCTTTCTTCTGCCTGTTACATACATTTTGGCGACTTTAATATACCATCTCACCCTATGGGTGTATGGTATAATAAATAAATGATTAGTGCCGCCTGCAATATCCCCTGGATATATCTTAAGTACTAGATTAAGAAAAACATCTCAAACTTGTTGTTAGGCTCTAATTTAAGAGTAGATTCAACAAATATATATTAAACGTTAAAAAAAAAAAAAAAAAATCACACTCGGAAGAACTGGAGTTAGACCGATCGACTCATTTTTGTCCCATCGACTCATTTTCGTCTTTGATATTAAAACATACATCACACTCCCCGACTAGAATGACTATGGACTCACGGGAACTATATTGTAATATGTTTAATTTCAATTGTTTATTTCCCTTAAGGTGTCATTTTGAGTTAAGGGAATAACACATGGTTCTTGTCTTGCTATGTAGCAATCAGGATTCGGATTTTCTTATATCTACATATATATTATATGTATATATACATATGTATGCAGAGTGCATGCGTATGGTCTAGCCACTAGCTAGCTGTGATCGGCATGTATATTAGCGGTACTCGCATTACTATAGCGCTGGAATATATATATACATATATATTTCTATGTGGTCTTTAAACATACTTTGGGTATTTATGTATTTGTATTTAATATGACAAAATGTACTAAGTGACTGTTATGCGCTTTAAAATATAATGATGGAATGGTAGTTATGCTACAACTCCCTTTTTCAAGAAATTACGTAATATATGTAGTCATAAGTAATTTTATTTGTAAGATTTATTTAAAGCTTGATCAAATCTTCCTTTATTCGTAAAATATTTGATGACTTCGTTCTATTGTCCCCAAGGTTTGGTGGTGATATGCAGTAGAGGTGAGATTCTTGATCTTCATGTACTTATGTACGTAAATCTACTATTATTTGATTTTTAAACTCTGTTCCAATGTCCGAAATGAACGTCTTCATTGGACCGTACTTGAGTAAGAGTCTTCAAAAGTTGCTTTTGAAATATTGTTTGCGCTTTTACTTTTGATTGGAATATCTACTAAACACTATGTTAGGTCACAAATTAGTGTGACTATATATTCGTTGCCGTTCCGATTTAGGTAGTGGATCAGCTGTAGCCACTATCACTGTGTCGAAAACATTCACTGTTGTCTCGGTAAGGAACAATGGAGTTTTTGTATGTGTCGTTGTTTTAGACCTCTGGCATTTTTGACATCTACTTACATACTCTTCTACATATATGACGTGTCATATTTTTCCAGTAGTAGTGTCGCTAGCGTGACCACTATGACCTCCTTGCATTGGAACATCATGATATATAGACAATATTTTTTGTATCTTTTATTAATTTTAGAATTGATCACCGGCTGGAATAGAGCTACTCGTATGGTTTAATAATATATTGCCCATATATTTAAAAGTATGTATTGAAATTGATTCAAAGATCTTTTCGCTCGGTGCCACTTTGAGTTGGCTGATTTTAGATACACCGGCTTGGCATTCAAACCTTTGGAAAACTGACCAAAGTCGAGAATTTCATTGGAGTATATTAATCGCTAACTTCAATTCTTGCGACAAGTTTATTCCCACGTTTAAATAAACATTTGGATTCTGTTATGCGGAAGGTCACTACTTTCCGTACTTTATCATTTGTAATGACGTCATGTACGTTGGGCTTAGATACATTTTTATGACTTTGGCTTGGCAAAAGTTAATAATTTTTAACTGTACAGCTTTTATTCTTGTCTGCTTAGTCGTCTGGTAGTGACTTTCATGACTTTATTTTGGATGTCTTGTAAATCGGATATTGTAATCCTAGACAGGGCATCTGCCGCGACATTGTCTTTTGTTTTATTTTTATTTTTTCTTTTAGCGGACGTTGATGATACTATGCACAGTACGTTCACCTACGACACCAGGGCAAAGCCTGTTACGCGCGAGCCCAAGCAGATAGCTGCCCACCTCCCACCCGACTGACCGAGGGTTGCAGCCGTATAACGCACGGCACAAACCGCGTGGACAGATACACAATGAAAAAAACAGACAAACAAATAATACTACAGCTATCTATGAACTAAATAGGAATTGTAGAAGACTAAATGAATCTGTTTCTTTATAAGTAAGACAAAGCTTAACATCGTCAGCATACATAAGCACACACGAATGAAAGTACCTTCTGTTTTCTGTTTGTTAAATATTCTCGAACCCAAGAAAGGAAAACGGGTAGGAACCCAATGTCGTTCAGTTTAGTAAGCAAGAAAGTATGATTAACAGAATCAAAGGCTTTTTTGAAGTCAGTGTATTTGACATTAGTTTGTTTAGCATTTTTGAACCCCTTGATGATTATAGAGGTAAATTCTAAGAAGTTAGTAATTGCAGATCTACATTTCATTATAGAGGTAAATTCTAAGAAGTTAGTAATTGCAGATCTACATTTCACAAACCCATGTTGGGATGACGAAATAATTGAGCTGCAAAAATGTTGCAACTGAGAAGTTATAATTTTCTCAATTACTTTCGGAATAGCGGACAATTTTAAAATACTCCTATAGTTAGAAGCTTCGGACTTTTTGCCATTTTTATGCAGAGGAATGATATTCGACTCCTTCCAAATAAATGGAAAAGAGGAATATTCGACAGACAATAGAAACAATTTTAAAATGGGTTTACATAATGCGTTTGCACAGAACCTGAGTACACATCCAGGTAGACCATCTGGCCCCGGAGAATAAACAGGTTTAACTAGTTTAAGTTCGCGAAGAAGAGAACTTTCATCAATCACTGGGTTAAAAATACAATTAGTCTTTTTTAAATGATACGGACTTGCTCGATATTCCGTTAAGGAATAAGTTGTTTTGAAAAAAAAACTCGCAAACATATCGGCAATTGCCTGGTTAGTGCTAGCTTTTTTATTTTGAAAGGACAAAAAAGATGGGTGCACAGAGGTCTTACGTTTAGAATTAACGAAATTATAAAATTATTTAGGGTCAGAAGAAAACTGAAGCTTACAGCGCTGAAGATAATTCTTATAGTATTATCATGAATTTTGAACGAGCGACTGTTTTTTGAAACTTCTTATAATATCGAGTCTTCACATTTTTCAAATTGGATAACTCTCGAGAGAACCAGGTAGGTTTATTAAGCCGCTCCTGCCTACCAAGAGGCACACAAATATCAAAGAGTGAATTCAGAGTATCATAGAAAAAACGAACAGCTGAGTTCATATCTCTACAATTGTACAGATAAGAATAAGAATAAGAAGAATAAGAAGAATCCAATACAAAAATAAGATCTAACGATTTTCCATTAGAATTTAAGATAGGATTGACTTGGGATAAAGATAAGCCTAGAAGGCCATCAATAAAGTCACGTGACAAAGAGGGCAGCAACATGGTAGATTCATCTGTTAGTGACCATGCAAAAGCGGGTAAATTAAAATCACCTACAACTATGAGCATGTCTTGACTGGAAACTAAAGACGAGACAAACTGAATTGCCTGTAAATGATTTAAATATACCACCATGTCTGACAATGGTGGAATATAGGAACAAGTAATGAAAGCATTAAATCGGTTGCCGATGTTTCTTTTTTACAGTATATTCCTTAAGGGGGGTATAGTTAATTCGGTGCAAAATCGGTCATTTTTTACGAATTTTTCTTGGCGATACGGATAGTCTCAGTTCAATTTTTGTTTGCCCCTGTGATAATACAACATTTAAACAATATGTGTGAAAATTTTCATCCAAAAATATTGAAAATTGAGTGAGATATAGGCAATTTTCGGCGGGACCTCGAAAAAGAAGTGGTTTGCGGTGTACATCGTAACTCGTCACAGAATCATCGGAAATGAAAAAATCAAATTGCATTAGTTAAAGGACAAAATTCCCCAGGTAACGCTGTCGAGTTTTTAATTTTTAAATGTGCTTTTCGATTTTTAAAGGCACTTGAAAGTCAAAAACCCAGATTTACGCCCAAAAAACCAAGTTATTTGTTGATGTAAAAATGATAAATTAAAAAAAAAAAAAAAAAAACTCGACAGCGTTACCTGAAGAATTTAGTGAAGAAGTACTGTGCAAAATTTCAAAACGATTTGTCCAGTAGATTTTGCAGGATCGTGTACACCGACTTTGAAAATGGCAACTTTTCAGGAGAGCGTTTTAAAGTTTTGGACACTCAAAAATCTAATATAAACGCGGTCGGCCGACCTGACTTCAACTGCCCATAACTTCAGAAGTTTCACTCGGATCGATCTAAAATTTTAACACACTATTCTTGAGATGTCGTGCATTCAGAAAAAATAATAAAAAAAAATTGAAAAAAAAAAATTTTAATACTATACCCCCCCCTTAACTATTATATGTTTCGGCCAAAAATCATCTCGACATATAGTGTCGAAGATATTGGCAGAAACACTAATTTTAAAGGACGAAATGTCCCGAGAATAAGAAAATTTAAACTTCTCCACCGCAATATTCGAGACGTTAACTTTCTTCCGAATATAGGCTATTACATCATCAGATGTGACAACAGGGTCTAGCCTAGAAACAAATATATGTTTCTTTGGTGGTATGCCAACGGGAGGCCACGGTGCCAAAGCGTCAGCCGCAGCAGCAACGTTGGGCAAGTCACCCACTGCAGCAGTCAACTTGTTAACAGGGCCCTTGATACTTTTAGAGCTATCGGCAATATCCATTAGAATGGGTAATTGCCCAAACACTTCGGACACTACAGTTGGCATCGTTTTTAAGAGATCATTCCCAGGTGATACCGGTAATTCCTTACTAATCACCACTGGGCTCTCAATTGCTGTACATTGGGAGAGGACGGTGCCTGAGGCTGGTTGGGGACGATAAGAGACACTGGCGGATCTACAAATAAAGAAACACCCCAAGGACTGGTTCTTTTACATTTCGGAGACTCATTCATAAGCGATAAGCTTCTAAACTGAGTCTCCACCGCAGTAAATTCCGCTTGGAGTTTGTAAAAACCTGCCCTTAAAGTGTCAAAACTATATCTAGTCCGCCTCATGAATGAGCGCATCTCATTCTCGATTTCCCGGCAAGCATCACATCCACACCTTTAGCAATAGACTCCTTGATTCTGCCTGTGTAACCTGCACACTTAACGTGAACCGCATTGTCCACAGCCAAAGAAAAAATATAATCATGGGAGTCAACCGTATTAGTGGACACTATCCAATTACTTTTTGAGCAGACAACCATTTTATAAAATAATTTAATTTAATTTAGACAAACAAAAGAAATAAAATAAAAAATTTTAAAAGTAATCAAATATGTGTATAAGAAATAGGAAAAAGCGGGAGAGCGGGTCAAATTAAACACATGCAATAACAATTTGTACGCAAGAGCGCGATAGTTAGTTACAACGGTAAAGACACAAAAGCACGAGATTAGCTAAACAACAGCACCGCTAATGCAAGTAATTGTTGTAAGTTAAATTTATGTACATATATTGAAACAAAAAGCACAAAAGTGACAGAAAGAAATCACGGAATGAAAATGCAACTCGAATGTTAAAATTAAACCGATAATGAGTTTAAAAGTTAAAGAAAAGTTATTAATCACGAGAAACGAATAAAATTTGATAAGCGCAAGAAAAACGCGTCCGTCGTCTGCAACGAGTGAAAGTATTGTTGATATACAAATGCACATACATATATATTCATGCTTAATTGTATGCTTATGTGAATATGTTTATGTGAATACTTCAATGTATACATACGAACATATTCAAGTGCACAATTATATTTTAATGCGTATATGGTTAATTTTTTATATTTGCAACAAAGTGTTACAAGTTGAGCTCATTGTATTGAATGATTATTTGTATGAATATACTACACCTCCCCTTTTTAGAGAATAACGTAATATTATGGAGTTATTGTAATGATTATTGATATAGAAAGGTAAAATAAAGGTGAAGTAAAGGTGTATCTTAGGAATTTTTTTTTTCTTTGTTTGTGTCTCTTCAGACTAATTTTCTTTCTCTTGTTTTTTTGAAATTGCATGAATTTGTTTTCAATAATATGTGAATCCATAAAGATATATTTTTATTTTAATTTTTTTTTGTTTTTTTTTTATATATATTACTTAAGTATCATGAAAATTATAAAATGTATGTTATTTTTTTTACGGTTGATCATTCCGAAAATGGTTTTAGTCTGTTTTTATGAACCTTCTGGTTTTTATTCTTATCATCTGCTATTAATATATTGCCATTTTTTTCTATACTCACTACCTTTTAAGGCCCTATATATTTAGCATCTAGTTTATGACCTATTTCTTTTCTTAATAAAACTTTATCTCCTATGTTTAAATCGAAATTAAAAATATTTTTGTCGTAGTATTTCTTATTATTTAACTTATGGTTTTCTAACATTATCCTAGCTCTTATATAAATTTCTATTCTAAATTTTATTTCCTTAGAGTAGTCGTCTAAATTGTATATTGGATCTATTCTATCTATTTTGTTAAAATCTATGAACTGATTTGGTAGTCTTTCAAATACTAGTTCGTATGGACAATATTCATGCACTGCCGAGGGTGTTGTGTTGTAACAATAAGTGAAATATTGTATCCAAGCATCCCAATCGGACTTATCTGCTGATATGTATGAACGAATATACTCATTGAATGTTCTATGACTTCGTTCTATTGTCCCTAAAGTCTGGTGGTGGTATGCTGTAGATGTCAGATTTTTAATCTTCATGTACTTGCATATATCTGTTATAATCTGATTTCTATACTCAGTTCCCATGTCCGTAATGAGTGTTTTCATTGGACCGTACTGTAGAATACAATTTTCGAATATAGCTTTAGCTACATTACTTGCACTCTTAGATGCAACTATTAGGTATTTTGTCAGATCGCATATCAATGTGACAATATACTCATTTTCATTATCTGATTTTGGTAGCGGACCTATTGTGTCCACTATAACCTTATCAAAAGCCTTCGCTGGTGTTTCTGTTATTATCATGGGAGTCTTCCTATGTGTCGTCGTTTTTGACACCTGGCATTTATGACATCTCCTTATGTACTCTTTGATATGGCGTCCCATATTTTTCCAATAGTATGACCTCCTTGAATTGGATCATCATGATATGTAGACAGTATTGCTTATTTTTCTTTTTCATTTTCTATTAGAGTCACCGGCTGGAGTAGCGCTACTCTTAATGTTTTCAATATAGTATTGCCCATATTTTTAAAAGAATCTATTGAAATAATTTCAAAGATCTTTTCGCTCGGTGCCAATTTTAGTTGGCTGATTTTAAGTATACCGGCTTGCATTTCAAGCCTTTGGAAGAACTGACCTAAGTCGAGAATTCCATTGGTATACAAATCGCTAACTTCAATTCTTGCCATAACTTTCTTTCCATGTTTCAATGATCATTTAGATTCTGCTATTCGCAAGGTCACTACTTTCCGTACCTCGTCATTATTGATGACTTCGTATACGTTGGGCCGTTTTTGCCTTTTGCTCTTTATTAACTGCGCAGTCTTTCTGTCTACTTTGTTGCCTGGTAGTGACTTTCAGGACTTTTATACTCATATCTTTTAATTCGGATATAGTTATCCGCGATAAGGCGTCTGCCACAAAATTGTCTTTACCTCGCAAATACTCTACTGTAAAGTCGTACTCTTCCAATTCTAGCCGCATGCGTGTTAGTTTTGAACTCGGGTTGACCATGGAGAATAAATATGTTAATGGTCTATGGTCTGTTCGCACTGTGAAGTGTTTTCCATATATATATGGTCGAAAATGTGTTATTGCCCAATGTATTGCTGCTAGCTCTTGTTCTGTAGTACTCTTGTTGCTTTCACCTTTAGTGAACGCTCTTGATGCATATGAAACTGGAAGCTGGAGTCCATTATAGTTTTGTGTTAAAACTGCTCCACATGCTTGCTTGCTTGCATCTGTGATTATGCAAAATTCTTTGCTGAAATCTGGGTACTGCAATAGATTAGGTTGAACGAGCTTTTCTTTTACGTATTGGAATGCATTTTCGCATCCTGCTGTCCATTCGAATGGAACATTCTCTTTACATAATCTTGTTATGTACCGGGAATATTCGGCGAAATTTTTTATGAAACGTCTATAATAATTGCAAAATGCAACGTAACGTCTAGCACTATCTGCATCATGTGGGACTGGATAATTCTTGATCACGTCAAATTTTGTTTCGTCTGGCAAGATTCCTTTGTCTGTGCATTTGTGACCTAGGAATGTCACCTCATGCATAAAAAATGAGAATTTTTCTGGATGCAGTTTTAGATTGTTTTTTCTGCAAAGTTTAAAAACATCTACTAAATTTTTAATCATATGTTGTTCAGAACAACCAATAACGATTAAATCATCCATATAGAGGAAAGCTTGGCTGGACTCAAGCCCCGAGAATGCTATTGTCATCATTCTCTGAAATGAATTAGGTGCTATTTTTAGACCGAAAGATAATCGCGTGAAGCGATATGAGCCATTGCTCGTTGAAAAAAACGTTATATGTCTTGATTTTTCTTTTAGTTCTATTTGACGAAATCCTGACATTAAGTCAAGGCTGGATCTCGTCTATTTGGCTATGCGGACTCCGGTAATTTTTAACATATACCGGTTCATCATCCTTAAGTCTTAATTTTTGTTTATAAAAATTATTTGTTGTGATCGGTTCGGTGTCAAGTCCGACACATCACTATACTCAGTGCATAACTTTTCGAGTTTGTCTTTGAATAGTGTTGGGACATTTTTCTTCAATTTATGAATTACAGATTCTTTTCTTATATCTTTGGTATTTTGAACTATATCATAGTTCGAAAGTGATTCAAATTTTAAATTGTTAAAGCCTACTATTTGGCATTTATCTGTGGTATTTAAGAATCGGAAAAGTACTTTGAGCTGTTCCAATAGTGTTTGCAACATAAACGCCCGGTTTAATTTCCTGATTCGGAATTAAAATGTTACTTTCTGCTGAAGATAGTTCTATTTTGCGTACCACTTGGGATCTTGCTGGTAGAAGTGTTGAGTTATTACCAGAATTGAATGTTATTGGAACATAAATTGGGTACGTTAAATTTCGTGGTCTAAGTATAAACCAATCTTCTGAATTGCTGTAATCTAATTTGCAATTAAAAGTTTTTATGAAATCTAATTCTATTATTCCATCGCATGGGATTGCGAAATCTGAATGAAGCAGATGAAATTCGTATGGAATAATATATTTATCTGTCTGCAATTCTATTGAGACTAGGCCTTTGGAGTTTATTACTTCTTCTCCTATGCCTCGAATGTCTACAGTTTTGTTTACTTCGATGTCGTGAAATACATCAGAATTTTCTTTTATTATCGACATGTCTGCACCGGTATCAATTAAGAATGTTATTTTCTTATTTGTTTTAACATTTTTAAATGATACGAAATTATTAAGACTTAGGTTAATAGAATAGACTTTATTTTTTAATTTTGAGTATTTGGAGGAGCTTGTCCGTTCCCTGGTCGCTTTGGGTATTTCGGACATTAGTGTTGTTATAACCATTCTTGATTAGGGATTTCCGATGCGAAGGAAATTAACCCAGTCTTCATTCGTTGAATTCAAAATGTGAACTGATTTTATTAAACTCTAAGAAGCATCAATTGTTCTTAAAAATACTTATTCTAATGCCCCACGTTTTCGGGGGTTGAAAATTGTTTATATTTCATGCTCAGCGCTGGTTATTTGATACCGCGCCGCTGTTATAATCTCAAATATTTTCTACAGAGTGTGGATGCATGTTTTGTTTGGTATTAAGCAATAATTGTCATATGAATTTTATGTCATATGAATACTTATGTTTTTGTTTCGTTTTGTATATTTGATTGGTGCATCTGATTTGGTGAAGCCAGTTCAGATGAACACGATGTTTATTCTTAAACATTCTGCAAAGGACCACCAAATGCGGCGTTTTGGACTTTATTTTTATAGTTAGTTGTCTTATACAAATTATTATTAAAATATCATTAGTAAGATAATTATTGTTAAAGAAGCATGACCAGTTACTTTGCGGACGTTCAACCTAGTCAATCTGACGTTCCTTTACCGATTGTAACTGACTTCATATTCTTACCAATTCTGCCGTATTACTGAGTTGGCTTCTACTGGTTTTTATAATATTTGGCATATTACCTAACGATTTCTGTTTCGGGATATCTACCCACTCCTGATGTGTATTACTGTGCTGACTTCTAGCCTTTTTATAATGTGGAGAATTTAAAAAATAACTACCTTTACTTTTCGAATTGTTCCAATGTGATCTTTGCTCCACTATTTTGAAATATCGCTGATTGTTGAAGTTTAAGTGGTTATTCTGTTTATCATTAAGTTTTGTTCTTTTATAATTATTTTGGCATAGCTGCCTTCTTGGTAGTATAGTTTCTGACAATTTGTTACCGGAATCTATTTTGATATTATTTTTTAGATAATCATTATCTAATTGACCCATTGCCCTTTTAATATTCTTATTTTGTACTGGCTCTGGGATATGTACTTTTTGTTCCCCAATTTTCACTTTACCTCCAATGTGAGGTCCTGCCGAGGGCCATAAATTTATTTCTTGAGTTTTCCTGTTGTATTTCTTTGGAATTGTGTTGTTTTTATTTTTAAATTTACCTTTCCTCTCCCAACGTTGTTCAAATCCTGTGACATCTATTGTTGTTGCCACTACAGATTTATTCTGATTTGATTTGGTGCATCCCGAGACGATCCAACCAAATTGAGTATTTTGGCCCAGCAGGCCATCAATCTTTGTAATTCACCATTTTAAGATTTGGGTATATACGTTTACTCCCATTATTATATCAATCCTACCAGGTTTATCAAAGGTAGGATCAGCTAGCACGTAAGTTTGCCATTTCGACATATTCACGTCTGCTATTTTTAATGGAAGAGCTTTCATTAACTTTGGCAACACAATTGCCTCAACCTTAATGAAAGCTCTTCCATTAAAAAAAGCAAACGTGGATATGTCAAAATGGCAAACTTACGTGCTAGCTGATCCTACCATTAATAAACCTGGTAGGGTTGATATAATAATGGGAGTAAACGTATATACCCAAATCTTAAAAACTTTGGCAACACAATTGCCTCAACCTTAAGATGTCCTTTCCAAGGATTTCGCGTCTTTACATCTATTTTTACTTTATATTTTGATTTATTGGATTTTATTGAGGACACGCCACTTATTTCTGTATGTTGTTTCATTTTAGGTAATTTTAATATATGAGCGGCCTCTTCAGACAAAATGGTGCTCTGTGAACCACAATCAATAAGGGCTCTTAGAGTCTTATATCCTCCGTTTACTTTTTTTTACTTATATTACAGCTGTGGCCAACAGTGTTGGTTGTGCGGTTACACAAGTATTAACTCTCTCCTGTTTTTCTTCAAAATGGAGTAAGGTATGGTGTTCCTTACTGCACAATGAACAGACCATTTCATTAGTGCACACCTTATTGCTTGAATGGTTCAAGCATCTTATGCAAAGCTGCACTTTTTTGGCTGTTTCATACCTTTCAGAATGTGTCAACCCTTTAAACTTATAGCACTTATACGCTTTGTGCCCGGCAATTTTGCAAATCGGACATTTATCTTCGACTTCCGCATAATTTAATACAGTTTGTAGTTCTCTTCTTTGCTCATGGCACTTAGCGAGCAATATCTTTGCTCCAAGTATTCCATGACATCAGATAGCAATTGTATCTGCTTTGTTTTTCTAATTTGACTCTCATATAATTGTAGAGTCTCTCTGTCAAATTTCCTTAGTAGGAGTTGTGCGAATATTACGTCAACTTCATCGGACAAATTTGCTTTTATTTTAATTAAGTAAACTGACTCATTAACTATGTCAATCACTCCTTTAACAATTTTTGCGGATTCATTGTTGATCATCGGTAAATCAACGATCCGACTTAATTGTTCGAAAAATACCCTCCGATTATTTTCACTGTTTGGTTAACAATTCCCAAGCAGCACTATAGTTATCAGCTGAACCTGACAATAGATAAGCTACCATGCTCCTCGCTTCCCCCTTTAACGCGGATTTCGAATAATTTTTATACCATACACCCATAGGGTGAAATGGTATATTAAAGTCGCCAAAATGTATGTAACAGGCAGAAGGAAGCTTTCCCGACCCCATAAAGAATATATATATTCTTGATCAGTATCAACAGCCGAGTTGATCTAGCCATGTCCGTCTGTCCGTCCGTCCGTCCGTCCGTTCGCCCGTCCGTCTGTCCGTCCGTATGAACGTCTAGATCTCGGAGACTATAAGAGATAGAGCCACCAAATTTAGAATGTAGGCTCGTGTAGTATGTAGAGTGATCGAGTTTGTTTCAAATTTTTGCCACGCCCCTTTCCGCCCCTGCAATTCAAAAAAAAACGTTTATCTCAAAAACTATTGCAGCTAGAGACACCATATTTGGTATGTATATTTGCTTAGTAAATGCGCTCATTTTGTATGTATAAAGATTTTGCCACGCCCCTTTCCGCCCCCGAAATTTGAAAAACTCGATTATCTCCCCTAATTTTTAACCTTGTGGATTAAATTTAATACTAATACCCAGCAAAATACCAAATTTGATCAAAATCGGACAAAAAATAGCCAAGTTATGCATAAAACCGTTTTTCCATAAGGCCGGAGTTGGCCGTTTGCAGGTGGTGGCGCTAAGGTGCTCATATGCATGAGTGAGCGAGATACTAAGATATGCTTGTAAAAAGCTTGTAAGCAGAACTTTTTTAAAATAGGCAAATGCATTTGTTATTACAAATTTGAAATATTTGTTTTACTGGTGTATGGTATACCTAAGTCGGCGAGACGACTTTCTTACTTCATTTCAATTAGTACCGCAAATAATTTTACAAACAGGTCCCATTCTTTAGGTTCTCCAGCAAATGTGGGTACCTTTATTTTCGGCAACACCGGTACTTCGCCTCTCACGGTTACATTTTCAACTTTACAACCTTCCTTATTGTTTATTTTCAATTGAATTCAATGAATTTTGGACGTCGAATTCTAAATCCTCCATAGTATTCTTAAATTTTGCATTACTTGTTATCACTTGGCATGCCCGTACCTTCTCCCATAAATAATTTATTTTATTAATATACATTATCCATGTCCCATTGCCTGTTGATTTCAACTCTACCACCTCCAAATATTCCCGAAGCTGTCCCACTCTATCCATAAAAATATCCTGGTTATCACTACCGTTTTCATGACTGGAGGTCGCATCCCCGCGCGACTCTCCTTTGCTATCGTCAAACATTTCTGACATATTTGCTTCTGCTTCAACTAACACTGACTTACTAGTGCCTGGTTTTTCTGACTCTCCTGTAGCTAATATTTTGGCAACTATTTTTAACATTTCTTCATGTATTTTATCTGATTACTGATTACTGATGATCGAAAGTCCCCTGCTGTAGCAATATGTTATGATTAGGTAACCATCGATTAATAGTCTCTTTTACTTCCTCGATCACCTTGCTAGTTATATTTCTGGGATCTAGTGCTTCTAACTGCCTTAACCTGGTATGCAACTCTAATTGCTTCCCTAACAACTTTTCAGTTATGTTAAGAAACATTTTGTATGGTGTATGTAAGAATGTTTGACAATAAATTGATTTTTGTTATTACCATACCCCATACCCCTTTTCCGACCCCATAAAGTATATATATTCTTGATCAGAATCAACAGCCAAGTCGATTCAAACATGTCCGTTCGTCCGTCCGTCTGTCCGTATGAACACCTAGATCTCAGAGACTATAAGAGCTAGAGTCATCAAATTTGGTACGTAGACTAGTGTATTACCTACCTATTTCAAATTTTTGCCACGCCCCCTTCCGCCCACGAAATTTAAACAAATTAGATTTTTTTAAAGACTATAATTGCTGAAGACATCAAATTTAGTATGATTAATCCTTAAGTAAGCGCGCAGACATTTGCTGCTAAAAAATTTTGCCTCCCTCCGCCCCTGCAATTGAAACAAAACCGATTTTCTTAATAACTACAATAGCTAAGAACACCAAATTTGGTATGTATATTTGCTTACTAAATGCGCATATTTTGTATATGTTAAGATTTTGCCACGCCCCTTTCCGCCCCCTTAATTTGGAAAAACTCGCTTATCTCATCCAATTTTCTACTTTGTGCAATAAAATTGATACTAATACCTAGAAAATAACAAAATTAAAATCGGACTAAAAATAGTTAAGTTATGCATATAAACATATTTCCATAGGGCCGGAGTCGGCCGTTGGCTGGTGGAGGCGCTTGGTTGCTCGTAAGCTTGCGGGATCTAGATACTAAGATATGCTTGTAAAAAGCATGTGATCAGAATTTAAAAAAAAATGTAAATTCATTTGTTATTATAAATTTGAAATATTTGTTTTACTGGTGTATGGTATATCTAAGTCGGCGAGACGACTTTCTTCATTTTAATATGTATTTACTTATATGAATTTATTTTTTGTATATATTTATACCCTTGCAAAGGGTATTATAAAATTGGTCAGATGTTTGTAACGCACAGAAGGGGACGTTTCCGACCCCATAAAATATATATATTCTTGATCAGCATGAGAAGCTGAGTCGATATAGTCATGTCCGTCTGTCCGTCCGTCCGTCCGTCCGTCCGTCCGTCCGTTTGTCTGTGCAAATCAACTTCACGCTGGCATCTTAAGAGCTATCGAAATGAAATTTGATATTTGAGCTACTTTTACCCCGGAGATGATAAAGTATGAAAATAATCAGGATCGGACTACTATCATATAGCTCTAGAACAAAAATTTTTGCAAAAATTGGATTATCCCCATGAAATTTAGCAATATGATAGTACATATTGGAGATAAAATCTCAGATCCCAAAATTTGAATCTGATCGGATAAATAGAACACAAGTTACAGACAGTACAAATCGGTTCAGGCGCTGACGGCAGCGCTGCTTGCTGCCTATTACGTCATCAGCAAATCAAACAGAGCACATGCATACACACACACAGACGCAGTGCTACACGAACTGTATGTGTATGCGTGTTGTGCATTGCATAGGGAATGATGGAAGAAAAAAATTTTAGTAAAAAGAGAAATAATTTGAATGTTTTGTTTGTGCATTGATGAATTGAGTTGCAGGGAAACAAATTTTAAAATGTAAAAATATTATTGCCAAGGACTGCAAGGGTATAAAAATTTCGGCATTGCCAAAGTTAGCTTCATTGATATTTTTTATATTATTATTGACCCAATTGACGGCCAACTTGCTTAAAAATATTATGCCTTTTTTTTTCAATCAATTTTACATATATTTTTTTTTTACTTTCCCTACTCGATCATCGCAATGATCTCCTGTCTATTTGGCGTGTGGCTTTATGGGCCACACTCTCGACCGAGCAACGCAATTATTGCTCAGTTTAACATAGTAACATTTTTCTTTTTTGCAATCAATTTTATTTTATGATGTATTTGATTGTTGGGCGCTCTTTGTAGCGCTACCGGTCATACTGCATTCCGGGTCTAGCTTGTTGCGCTAGACATTGCCGGTGCTGGTCTTCGCACAGGCCCCGGGGTCTAGCTTGTCGCGCTAGTCGGTGCCGGTGCTGGTCTTCGCACAGGCTGTTGGGGCGCCGATGCTGGTCCTCTTGACACAAGTGTACTCGCAATATGGCGAATATAATGGTCCAGGGCAGTCTGCCGGGCACTTCTTCTTTGGTGTGGTCTGGATTTTCTTCTTGGGTTCTGCTTTTTGGGATTCGTATGTATTAATTACTTTTATATTTTTAGGCGTAATTTTTGTAGAGGTTGAGCCTTTTTGCTTTAATTTTTGCTGAATCAGCTCGATGTTGTCTAGTTCAGCTTGCAATTTATTTGCCTTTGCCCAACTAATTGTTGTGTTGGTGGCAAACAGTAGCTTAAGGAGTTCGGCTTTCCTTTGTTTTAGCCGATTCTTAACTCCGCTACGTCTTGGCGTTGCTCATCACCTCTACTCACTCAGATTTCATTTTTTTTCAGGCCATGTGTGTCCATTCCGGCATATGATGATTCTACTTCTTTTTTTTTTTATCGTTGCTCAGCTGCTGTTGTCCAGGGTCTATGGGCTCAGGCGGTACCGGTGCCGGTCATCGCACCAGATTTTCTCGTATTTGCATAGTCAAGTCGCGAACCAGTTTTTTTAAATCTTTTAAAATATCTCGATTTAATGTTACGGAGATTAGAGAGCCTACGTGTGAACCAGACCGGCGTATTGGAGACGGCAGAGACATTCACATAAGGAACGCATTTATCAATTAGATAATTAAGAGCAGAGTAGAAAAAATTCACTGCACAATCTATATCACAGCACTCAAATATAAATGAGAGATGTTATTAAAGGAACTAGTAACGGAATTGTAAGAAATAATAACTTCAATGGTAGGGTGATTCATGCTTCACAAGGAGCTGTGTTTGAGATACAGAACTAACAGTGGGATCCGAGACAAAAACAAGATCAAGGATTCTTTTAGAAGAGTTAAGAAAAGAATTTAACTGATATAGCATTCAAGTAGGCTATCAATAAAAGGAATTAAGAAAGATGGAATATCATCAACCAGCCAAGAAATATTAGGCAAGTTAAAATCACCTAAAACCATAAAAAATAAAGATCTTTATCTAAGCTAATATGTCAGCCGAAAAGGTTTGGCTATCACAGAACAGTTTCGAGAGCTTGGTAAGAAGTCCTCTTACATTTTGACAATGAATGCAAAGACTAAACGTTATTAGTTTTTTGAAGCAGAAGATACATTAGGGCTTCGAATACGCCACACACAAACACTCCCGCCGCAGAAAATACCACAATTACTCCACTATCCAAACTGCCTTTATAATCGGACGCACGCACTTTTTATTTGTTAAGCAATATTTACCTATTTTGTTTCATACTCTGTCTATAACCACTGGTGGGGGAAAACAAGAGTTATTTTATTTTTGCTACCTTTAGCTGATCTTAGCATTTACACTTGCATAAGAATTCAGACTTCAAGGAGCTGATTCACACACTGAGTCTCTTACCACTGGTGGGGGAAAACTGCAAAGTTCCTTTTTTCGAAGGACCAAAATGGATCCGGCTTGAAGGACCAAAATGAATAGGGATTCCCGGAGAGAAGAAAAACCCAGTCTTCATTCGTTGAATTCAAAATATGAGCTGATTTTATTTAAAAACTCTAAAACTCTAAGAAACGACAATTGTCCTTAAAAATACTTATTCTAATGCCCCACGTTTTCGGTACCAATAAAAGTGGGCTATTGCAAACGGACTTTTTGGATAAAACGTTTTTACACTTTGATGGCTATGGGTAAGGAAAGAATTATCAAAACAGTTGCAAGGGTATACAAACTTCGACGCGGTCGAAGGTAACCCCGGCCCTCTGGTTTATTATTTTTTTATTCCTTTTTTGGAATTGAATTAAATTTTTTATAAAATGTTTGTCTGATCTAAAAATAATTGCATAGTTACCACTAATGCGGTTGACTCCCATGATTATATTCTTTGTTGGCTGTGTGACAATGCGATTTACGTTAAGTGTGCAGATTACACAGGCAGAATCAAGGAGTCTATTGCTAAAGGTGGTGGCTTAAAATATGGATGTGATGCTTGCCGGGAGGTCGAGAATGAGATGCGCTCATTCACGAGACAGACTACAGATTGTTTTAAGGGCAGATTTTAACAAACTCCAAGCGGACTTTACTGCGGTGGAGACTCAGTTTAGAAGCTTATCGCTTATGAATGAGTCTCCGCATTGTAAAAGGATCAGACCTTGTGGTGTTTCTGTATCTGTAGTTCCGTCGTCTATTATCGCTCCCTACCGGTCTCATGCACCACCCACTCCCAATGTACAGCAATTGATATCGTTTAAGAGCCCGGCTCTGAATGCGAATAGTAAGGAATTACCGGTATCAACTGGGAATGATCTCTTAAAAACGATGCCAAATGTAGTGTCCTCTGTGCCCAGGCAATTACCCATTCCAATGGAAATTACCGATAGTGCTAAAAGTAGAAGCTGAGTCGATATAGCCATGTCCGTCTGTCCGTCGGTGGATATGCGTTTTATTCAGACATCTTAAGAGCTACCGGGATGAAATTTTTTTTGGGTGCTTTTTATTACCCGTATAGGATAAAAAATGATAAATCATCGGTATCGGACTACTATATCATATAGCTAGAACTAAAACAAACATACTATATCATATAGCTCTAGAACAAACATTGTTGATACTCGTTGGAGTATCCCCATGAAATTTACCAATATGATAGGATTCAAAATCTCAGATCCTAAAGTTTGACTCTGATCGGAAAATTAGAACACAAGTTACAGTCAATATAAATGAGCTCAAACGCTGCTTGCTGCCAACTACGTCATCATCAAATCAACAGAAGCCATGATACACACACAGGCACGGCTACACTGTATGTGTGTGTCTGTGACGATCACACTTGTACGAATTTTATGAATACATATACATGGGCCAAGGAAGAGTATAAATAATTTATAATTTCAAATAAAGATTTCTCAAACCTGAGTTTTCGATGGGATTCAGGTTAATAAATCTTACTAATTTACTTGTAAGATTTTAAATCATAGGCAGCACAAAAGGTGAGCAGGTTGTCTGTATAGCTATTTCAAGAACCACCAAGTTCTATCATCAGCAGACTTTGCTAAAGAAGTTGCAAATGACCATGCCATATCTTCAACGCTAAAAGTAGTTGGGAATTCCAATGACATGAAGCGAAAAAAGAACGGCAAAGCTCGCAACTGCAGTGTGAGGAACATTATAAATGATAATAATATCCCACACAACAAGTAAGCAGCAACACAATCCAACGGTGTAAATGATGCTCCAGATACAAGATACAGCCGAGACACAAACCAATTGTACGATATACGACCAAGCCTGCTACTGGTCGATCGAACCCATTCAAGGCAAATGGCTTACGATCAAACACGGTCGATCGAACCACACGCAACCGCTGGCGATTTCGTACAAGCGGGAAGATGCGTGGGAAGCGGAATACGAGAAGTCGGCAATCATATGCGACCAAGCCTGCTACTGGTCGATCGAACCGATTCGATGCAAATGGTTTACGATCAAACATGGTCGATCGAACCACACGCAACGGCTGGCTATTTCGTACAAGCGGGAAGATGCGTGGGAAGCATAATATAAAATAAATAAAGAGAACAAAAGGGAGGGCTAAGCAAGCCCATGAGACGGGTGTGGGAGAGCATGAATGCATGAAACGATAATGGTTTGTGGATTGGAAAAGGGAATATGCAAGCCGAAGGGGGAGGGATGAGCAATGGGGAAGCCCTCTATCCAGTGGATACGATATGCGCGATACAGATGAAATCAAACATCATTATATATTAAATTAATCAGGCTAATTATCGTTAAATAATAGATTAAGTAAATACAACTAATATATGTATGCATAGTTATAATGTGGAAGGAATTTGGGCGAAGTTGGGTATGACGAGTGGATCGAGGGAAGCCACGGGCGACGGCAGCGCCGCCAGAGAAAAGAAAGCAGCGAAAGTGAACGGGATACGATGGGCGACCAATGGAAAGGCGACGCCAACGGGTGAAAGTGATAGAAGCCAATGCATACAAGGGAGAAAGACAAGGACAAGGAAATGAATGGGCGCGCAGCCACAAAGAAAGTGGACACATATGCGCCAAGAAATAGGGTACTTTCACCACGCATAGCAACAAGTGGATGCGTGGGTGACCCAAGCTAGCGCGAGGATATATCCTACTGCCGAGATTCCAGGATCTATATATTCTGATGATTACCAATTGCTGAGGAAAATCCTGCTTCGTAATACCAGCTACAGGATTTGTCCTAAAGCGATAAAGCAAGCAAAGGCCATCTCAAAGACACAGCGAAAGTGTGCCGAGGTGTAGAGAATATCCCCAGAGGATCGAAATAAACCAAGAGACGTAAAGAAAGGTCGTAAGATACATATTTGAAGGACCAAGCCACGTCTCAAGAGACACGATACAGAAGAAGGAGAACACAAGTTGGGCATATAATACAAGCTCGAAGCGGTAACCAGCAACGGCCACAGGAGCAAGGGGAAGACTAGAACGGGCGACGAGGGATTCGAAGTAACTTACCAACGCTGCCCAAGTCCAGAACTGCCTTAGAGAAACCGTCATATCTAACTGAGCTCACCAGTGATTTGAATAAACATACATATAAGTATTAAACAACTAAATTCAAACATGTTTCTAATTTCACCGAGGCACAAAATAAATTTGTTGTGCCGAACCTTGCCCAAGAGATATTATAAATTTCCCGAAGGATGAAAAAGGATCGTTACAGCAGATTCCACCTTTTTTATGTGCATACCCTTGGGCGCCATCAGAATTAGTGTTAGAGGCTTCGCCTTAACCAAACATGGATAAATTGAATATGACTCTATGGTGTACCGCAGCATACAGTGAAGGCTTTATCATAAGAACACTACACCGTTGTTATATATATATTCCACCTCCCTTTTTTTTGGGGAATGAATTTATGGGTAAAATAAATTTATTCAAGATTTTTACTAACGGTATACTTATAGGTGCAATTATATTATATTTCACATGAATTTAATGTATTACAATATAAAAATATTTTCATTTTATACGTAGTTGTATTTTATTACTCTATTTAAATGAACTTTTACTCTTTTTATTTTATTGTTGTTGTTATAATTTTATCTATTTCGCAGTTATTATTTTTCTATCTATACTAACTATGTTATAGGGCCCTTTGTATCTACTATCTAGTTTATGTACTGATTCATTCCTTACAATTACTAGATCTCCTATCGATAATTCTACTGTATTTATTATCTTATTGTAGATATTTTGATTAACTACCTTATGTTTTTCTACTAATATTTGAGTTTTGTTACGTGCACATTCTATATTCTATATTTAACTTCTTTGTCTCATTGGATTTCATGAAACTATAGGGGGTGGGTATTTTTCCAAAAATTAATTAGAAGGGACAGTGCTCATGCACTGTTGATGGTGTGGTATTGTGGCAATAAGTATAATGTTTAATATGTATCCCAATCCGTTTTATCTGAAGAAATATACATTCTAAGATATTCATTGAGTGTCCTATGGTTTCGTTCAATGGTTCCTAAAGTTTGATGGTGATATGCTGTGAACATGACGTGGTCAATTCGTATAAACTTATATTGCTCTGAAGCTACCTGATTTTTATATTCTGTGCCCAAATCAGTAATTATTTTCTAGGGCCATACATCAAAATTACTTTTTCAAAAATTGCTTTGGCTTTGTCTTTGGCACTTTTAGTTTGTACAGGAGTGCATAATAAGTATTTTGTTAAGTCGCAGACAGCTGTGACCGCATATTAGTACGCGTCTTCCATTTCTGGAAGTGGTCCTATTGTGTCAATTAACACAACATCAAAAGCATTTTGAGGTGTTTATTTATTTATTTATTTACGTCAACTAACACAGCAGTCGACGAAAAAGTTTAAGCTAAAAGACAGATAATAATTAATTCAAAAATGTAGCTTAGCTTTATGCACAACTAAACATCCCCGACCCGGTGAAGGTGTTTTATTTGCACAAGGTGCCAGCTATGCCCCGATTCACAGCCAATATGGTTAGGGAGGAGTTGCAACCAATTGGAGTCCAAAATGTTTTCAGTGGTTTCGCTGTAGATGATTAAAAAGTATAGCGCGAAGAGAAGTGACAGAAAGATGAGGACAAATAAGGTGAGAAATGTTGTTAAAAGATTGGCAAAGAACACAAGAATATAGCGTATCTAGTAAAATAGTAGCAATGACTTCGCCGTTTACTAGTTTATGGAGAAAGAGAATGCCAAATATGAGCCTACGGTTGTAAAGTGAAGGAAGATTAATTAGAAGAAGTCTGTCAGAATAAGATGGTAGGCGAAGACTCGGGTCGAACTAACGAAGTGTATAAAACCTTTGTTACATAGGGATCATCAAATTTTTTGACCCAACCCATTTATCAATTAGAGAATTAAGAACAGAGTAGAAAAAATTCACTGCACAATCTATATCACAGCAAGATTGAAATTTATTTTACGAAAACATCTACGACGAGAATTTGAGATGCACTAGTAGGATGCGAGACAAAAACAAGATCAAGGATTCCTTTAGAAGAGTTAAGAAAAGAATTCAACTGATATAGCGGACATTCAAGTAGGCTATCAAGAAAAACATGTTGAAGGAATTAAGAAAAATAGATTATCATCAACAAGCCAAGAAACATTAGGCAAGTTAAAATCACCTAAAACTATAAGAAAATCACGATCTTTAAGAGGACTATAAATAGTTCGCAAAGCATTAGCATGGTGCATGTAGATCATGTTATCAGAACTGTGGCGGACCGTGCATTCGATTTTGGGGGGGAATCGAAGTCAAAATTTTGTTTGACCAAGTAAAATTTCTTAACCAAAATCCGATTTCCTATCCGACTCGGAGTTTTGGGGGGGGAAATTTACCCTATTTCACCACCCGTAGATCCGCCACTGTATCAGAAGCTGGTGGAATATATGAACAAGATATATATATGCCACAACAGAGTCGAAGTGCATAAACTGTAGTAGACCGCCTCTCAAGCGTGTGAGTCGCTACCAGCAAACGGAAGAGGCAGTCCCTCCACTCAAACAGGACAAGCCGACACAAGTGTCACCTAGAGCTAGGGACATCAAAGAGGTGAAGAAGAAGTTTGTACAGCAGCCTGCTAAACAAGCGGATCAACGCCATGACCCTGCCAGAAGGATCACAATGCGTGGCAGCGTGTCGGTGGGTCATCTCGGGCGGCCCGTCAAAAATCTGTAGTACCTCGCAGAGTCAAGCCGGAAGCTCTCTTGGTCCAGCCAACATCGGGCTGCAGCTACAGCGAGGTCTTGGCCATGGTAACGAGGCGTAGCGATGATAAGCTCAGATGCGTATGCGAGTACGTGTCCTTGCTCCCATCAAGCACGCAATTATCCGCGACCTGGATGAACTAACCGAGCCTCGCGACGTTACTGCTGCTCTGGCAAAACAAACAAGTGTTGACGAGGACTGTTGCACTGTCTACGCCGCGGGCTCTTCAGGTCCAAAGTCGCAGTCATCAGTGCAACTGAGACGGTGATGAGGAAGCTACTGGCATTAGGCAAAGTCCGTGTTGGTTGGTCCTGTTGCCGTATAAAGGAGCTGGACGAGCTACCTAAGCGTTGCTACCGTTGTCTCAGGGCTGGACATATATCAGCGAAATGCCCTATCCAAGTGGACAGGTCCAACTGCTGCCTTAGGTGCGGAGTGGAAGGACATAAACGGATGCCATTGGACGAGTGGTTAAAATTGCGGCGGACGCGATCGTCGGTGCTAGATGGAAAGGGGGGTCGAAGGAGTATTGTCTGGTAACCACCCTAGACATAAGAAACGCCTTCAACTCGGCCAGATGGAGCCGCATCCTAGTCGCATTAGCCGACTTTGGAGTCCCACACTAGCTCCTTAGTTGCGTGCGACATTATTTCCAAGGAAGGACCATCTGCTACATCACTAATGATGGCCCAGTAGTGCGGGCAATGACTGGAGGAGTGCCCCAAGGCTCGGTGTTGGGACCTTTAGTTTAGAACACCACGTACAACGGAGTCCTACGCCTGCAGTTTTCGCCTGGCACCCACATCACAGGGTTCGCAGATGATATAGTTCTTGTCAAGGAAGCTGAGGAACGCTCGAATGCCGCCATCAAAAGCGTCGAGCAGTGGCTCCAGGCCGCCGGCCTCCAGTTGGCAGCTCACAAAACGGGGGCAGTGCTTATCAGCAGCAGGAAGACTGTGGAATCAGCGAAAATACGGGTGGGCAGCGCTGTGATAGAATCTAAGAGGGCGATTAAGTATTTCGGCGTTCTACTGGACACAAGGCTCAGTTTCAGGGAGCATCTACAACTTCCAGGCGAAAAAGCAGCCAAATCCGCACACGCTCTATCGTGCATCCTGCTAAACACGCGCGGCTCGAGGCAGGGACGACGGCTACTGCTCTCTACCGTCACCACATCGACGGCCCTCTACGCAGCACCAGCGTGGATCGACGGTATGAAGGTGAAGAGCTACCGAAGAGGACTCGAAACAACACATCAGCTAAGCGCGATGAGGGTCTGTAGTGCATTACGCACGATCTCGGATGATGCGGCGCTCGTCATTGCAGGGATGATGCCGATCGACGAACAGGCAGCGATCATCGAGGCTGTTGCCAAGGCCAGACGAGGGGGCAGTTCAGATGGACCAGGAGCAACGCGCAGCCTAGCGCGGCAACAAAGCATGCGGAGGTGGCAAGAGCGCTGGGACACCTCGACCAAGGGAGGGTGGACGCACACGCTCATCCCTGACATTGGCGCGTGGGTCCTACGTAAACACTGCGAGGTAAACTACTACCTGACCCAACTGCTGAGTGGTCACGGCTGCTTCAGGATGTATCTGAAGAGATTCGGCCACGAAACTTCGGACGAATACACCTGGTGTGGCAGCGGAATATCCGAAGACGCCGAGCATATTTTGCTGCATTGCCCCAGGTTTGAAGCGGCAAGACTTTCCCTGGAGTGTGCAATGGGGCATCGTGTCACATTGGGAAATCTGACCAAGCTGATGGTAGCTTATTCCCGAGCCTCGGGTACCGTCAGCACCTTCGCGTCAGTGGTGATAAAGGAGCTCAGGAGGCTCGAACGTCAGAGGCATGAGGAATGATCACCCAGGGTCCTGTGAAGCAGTAAAAGTAGTCCCGCTTGACCCTGTTTTTGTATCCACCTCCCCCTCTAACCCCTCGAGTGTATTGTACTTTTTGTTTAATTTGCGACGCTATAATTTATCGTTTATTATATTATTTTTTTTTATATATTACGTTAATAGGTTGTTATGTATGTACATAAGTATGAGTAATAAATGGAATTAAAAAAAAAATACATATAAGAGTGACGCTACCAATCCGGCATACAAAAGTGAATATGGCAAAGTTCGCAGATTTCGGTGCTATAAATGAAAAACTACGTAAAAAAAACGCGAAAACGAAGAAGATGATAATAATGGCGTTGACGATAATGATGCACAAGACCCTTCAGTAGCCAGTGTTCCAATTCAAAACGTTCTGATTCAAAGTGTTCCAAGATTTGCTTTAAATTTTCATGAAATCGAAGATTCGGTTAGATCGTTTAATGGTGAAGATACCCTTTCCATTGAAATATGGATTAATGAATTCGAAGATTTTGCAAAGAATGTATTGGAATGATTTACAAATGTTTTTATTCGCAAAACGGTCATTAAAAAGATTAGCAAAGTTTTTTGTTGCGAGCGATCGAGGTATTTATAACTGGTTTAAAATAAAAAAAGGCGCTACTCAATGAATTTAAGTCGACGACAAACAGTGCCCAATTGCATAAAATGATGGTTGATCGGAAAATTAAAAAGAACGAGAATTTACAAGATTATTTTTTGCTGATGAAGGAGTTATCCACACGAGGAAATGTCGAAGAGTCTGCATTGATCTAGTATGTTATTGATGGTATTGACGACAGTGGTACGAACCAATTAATGTTGTTTGGAGCTAAAAACATAAAAGACTTTAAAGACAAACTGAAATGCTACGAAATAATGCGGGAGAAATCTAAGAGTGAGAATAAGAATGTACTAAGTTTTAATAAACAAATCCAGAAAAGTGATCGCAGTTCTCAGCCAAAGAAAGTTCGGAGCTTAAATAAAGAAATCAAATGTTTCAATTGTGGTCTTAAAGGTCATACAGCCGCTGACTATGACGATAAAAAGAAAGGTAAAAAGTGTTTTGAATGCAACATATTTGGCCATATTGGCAAAGATTGTCCCAAGAAATCGGAAAAACGCGAAGTGAGTAATACACGAAAACTAAACACATCAACCTCACGTGTGTATAAAGAGATAACAATCGACGGTTTAAAGATGAATGTTTTTATTGACACTGGAAGTAAATACAATCTTATGTCTGAAAAGATTTATAAAAGAATAAAACAGTCAAAGCTATGTGAGCGCAACAAATTTTTAATTGGGTTCGGTAATGGCGCCGCGGTCAAAGCCATGGGTTCAATCGAAAAACTATTCGTAATTGACGGTCAAGAATTTAAATCGGTATTTCTAGTAATTGATGCATAATTTCTTGATGAAGACTTGCTGTTACAATTTTTTAAAATTGCGGAATTAAAAATAAATTGCGACGGGATAAGTGTAAGAAAGAGTGACAGTATCGAGCTTGAAGCAGAAATTCGGTGTTGATGAAAATAAATGCATCAAATGATCAAATAACGAGATTGATTTAAATATTGAAGCTAATGCAAGCAATTCCGCAAAGAATGAAGTACGCGAACTGATAAAAAACTATAAACCCGTAAACGCAAAGTCGACAAACGTAAAAATGCGAATCGTAGTTAATGATAATACACCAATCTACTCGCGTCCGCGTAGAATCGGTTATAACGAACGTTCCGTAGTAGACCAACAAGTCGATGAAAGGTTAAAAGAAGGTATAGTCGAGCACTCTGATTCAGAGTACAGTAGCCCCGTACTCCTGGTAAAAAAACGAGATGGTTCTCCAAGACTAGGGAAATAATAATAATAAAACTCTCTGTGTGTATATGAAGAGATACCGTTACTACTGCTCTGTGATCTGTGGTGTCTATTGTTGATATCGAACCCTGACAATTTACGTATAGAAACCTTTTATGCATATATTTGTGTGCTGCTCCCCCTTCACTCCCTCTGTGCTCTTTGGTGACAATGAACTTGACAATGTGTGTGCTCTGAAACCCTGACGTTTCGAGTTCTTTGATAATAATTGTATTTCTCTATTTGGTATGACATGAAATATTGTTCAGAAGCCATCGAGAGGGGCAGGAGAAGATAGGAAAAAGAAAGTAAGGTAAGGAAAAAGGACGATCTGCAAAAATTGAAATTGCTGTTAGATTGAAACTTTCCATTGACTATAGAAGGATCAACAAGGTAATATTACGAGACCATTTTCCTTTACACTTAATCGAAGACCAACTAGACAGATTGGTAAGTGCAAAGATATTCAGCACTATTGACTTGAAAAATGGATTCTTCCATGTTGATGTCGAGGAGGAAAGCCGAAAATATACATCTTTTGTAACCCACAACGGGCAATACAAGTTTCTGAAGGTACCATTTGGACTAGAATTCTCCTAGTGTTTTTCAAAGGCACATCAATGCTATATTTCGAGAGCTGACTCGTAAAAATATCTCGATTCCATTAGTAGATGACATCATTATTCCAGCTAAAGACGAAAACGAGGCTATATCAAATCTCAAAGAAGTCCTGGAACAGTGTGAAAAGTACGGCCTGATGATCAACCTAATAAAATGCAGTTTTTTAAAGAAAAGAGGCACGAAATCGAAGACCAAAAGATATGTATTTCTGAAGAGAAAACCAAAGCTGTAACTAAATTTCCCCAGCCCACAAACCAGAAGCAACTTCAAAGATAGGATTGGTTGGATACTTGGGAAAATTTATCAAAAATTTTGGATTAATATCAAAGGAAGTTTTCAAGCTACGAACTGGAGATACTAGCCGTTATTGAAGCTCTCAACAAATTCCGAGTCTACTTACTTGGCATCCGCTTCAAACTCGTAAGCGACTGCAATGCTTTCACCAAAACCATGGAAAAACGAGACGTTGGCACACGAGTGGCCCGGTGGATTCTAATGCTACAAGAATTTGACTTCGAGGTGGAGCATCGAGAAGGAACACGTATTCGGCATGCCGACGCCTTAAGCCGAAATCCAGTAATGTTAATCACCAATGGAAGCGCAATAAGCAAACTAAAGTATCTTCAAGGACAAGAAGACGAGATAAAAGCAATTATCGATATCCTATCTGAAAAAGCATCACACAATGAGTACTTTATGAAAGCCGGTCTCTTATGTAAGCTGGTGAACGACGTTGAACTAATAGTTGCACCTATATCATTCCAGCGTGATCTTATCAAAGAAGCTCATGAGAGAGGACACTTTTCTATCAGGAAGACGAAAGACATAATTGCGAAAGAATATTATATACCGAAACTTGAGGCCAAAGTAGAACGACATATTAGATGCTGCATTCCGTGTAATATCTCAAACCGCAAACAAGGGAAAAAAGAGGGACTGTTAAATCTATTGCCTAAGGAAGAAGAACCACTGCAAACATTCCACATTGATTTTTTGGGTCCGCTTGAATCTACTGACAAGAGATACAAACACATCCTAGCTGTTATAGATGCATTCACCAAATACTGCTGGTTATATACGACTAAGACGACATCCGTCCAAGAAGTTATATCGAGATTGCAAGCGCAAAGTCTCACATTTGGAAACCCAGTCCAGATTATTACAGATAGAGGATCTGCTTTCACATCAGAAGACTTTAAGGAGTATTGCCGTTCAGAGAACATCATCCATCACGCTGTTACTATCGGACTGCCTAGAGCAAATGAGCAAGTAGAGAGACTTAATGCTATTATTATATCTGTTTTATCCAAGCTTTCTGTTAATGACCAGAGCAAATGGTACAAGTTTGTTGGAAGAGTTCAGCAAACAATAAATTCAACTCACTCTAGAAGGACAAATATTACGCCTTTCGAGTTATTAGTTGGAGTTAAAATGCGTACAAAGATTGATATGCAATTGAAGCAAATAATTGATGAGGAAATGATAGCAATGTTTAGCGAAAAAAGAGATGACCTAAGGAAGCATGCGAAGCAGCAAATCATAAATCTACAAGAGGAAAACAAGAACACTTATAATCTACGACGAAAACGTGCATCAACTTATAAAGAAGGCGATCTTGTTGCAATTAAACGTACTCAATTCGGAGGTGGACTGAAGTTAAAGCCAAAGTATTTAGGTCCTTATCGAGTAACTAAAGTCAAATCAAAGGATACTAATGATGTCACTAAAGATGCAAACTTTGTAGATGGCCCAAAAAATACGACTACTTGCGCCGAATATATGAAGAAATGAATTCCTTATGTAGACGACGATGAAGATGTTGCTGATAACTAAAAAAACTTACGAAAGGATTAGACAGAGAACAATGCTGATAAATACAATGATAAAGATGATGATAACGACGTTAATGATGATGACTACTCCTAAGATGATGATAATGATGATTACAACGATGATAATGAGAATGACGATTACGAAGATGATGACGACGATACTGAAAACAAAAAATGACCACCATGAAGGCGATGCGGAAAGCCACGAATTGAGTGATGACACCTCTAACTACGTTACAGACGACTCCTAAACTAGAGTGATGAAGACGACGAAAATGAAGATGACTCCAAAGCCAATGATGACGACTTTAAAGAAGACGACGACGCATTTGGGGCAAATGCATTTAAGGATGGCCGATCTGTGGGGATGGTATGGTAACGCTGTAAAGCCAGACCTACTCCCGAAGTAGCTGATCGACGAGGTGGCAAGGCCAGTGGCGGGGGGTGAAATAGGGTAAATTTCCCCCCCCAAAACTCCGAGTCGGATAGGAAATCGGATTTTGGTTAAGAAATTTTACTTGGTCAAACAAAATTTTGACTTCGATTTCCCCCCCCCCCCAAAATCGAATGCACGGTCCGCCACTGGGCAAGGCAGAGTAAAAACGCGGAGAGTCGAGAGAAAACGACGAAAGACGTGTGTGTAAAGGAGCCAATTCATAATTTTGTCAAAACGCATTGTTCGGTTAATAATTACCTTATTTAATAAATAATATACTTAATATAACAACTATTCTAATAAGACAACCGATATGCATTATAATTGCAATAACCCTAATGTAAGCATGAATGCATCCCCGTTTTGAGAATGGCTAACAGAGCTGCAAACCATTGATAGTGAATTTGGATTAGGTGTGATGCGTGAGTGCTGCGATATTGTGAGTGAGCATTACATTGACCGATTCTGGCCCGAATATATGATGTAAATATGTCTGACCGATACAACACCATTTCATAGTAGTCCTAAAGGTTATCATGTCATGAAAGAGGAATCGTTAGTAAAACAGTAAGTTGTTAGCCAATAATGTAAGTAATTCCCCATATGCGTCCGCCATTGTCCTGCTGCGGAAAAGATGGCAATATAAGAATGTGCGTTGATTAAAAACGTTTAAACATGAAGAAATTGCAGAAGGTAATTTTGATCCTTGCGATCCTTGTTAGTAAGGAGAAATCAGAATGCCCCAATAGAACCTTGTGAACTTTTGGAGAAAGTTGCGTTAAACCGTGTGAGTCTTGTAGAGATTTTACCAAGCCGTGTGCCATTCAAAAACCTTGAGAGTTTGAGTTTAAAGAGAAAAAAATGAGTTTAAAAGAGATTTGATAGAACCGTGTGTCCCCTCTTAGAAAAATGAATTTAAAAGAGATTTAATGGAACCGTGTGTCCTCTCAGAGAAAAATGATTTTGAAAGAGATTTGATAAAACCGTGTGACCCCTCAGAGAAAAATGAGTTTGAAAGAGATTTGACAGAATCGTGTGTCCCCTTAGGGAAAAATTACTTTTAGTGATTCGATTGGATTATGTAAACAGAGTGGTCCCGAAAGAAAAGAAAAGTTGTTTAACAACAGCACCGGATGATCCTTCGATGGTTTCACGAACATGATGAAATGACGAATGTATCGGACAAACTCTGGCTGGCACATCCAGCCAGAATCATTCGCAATTCCAGCAGTACCTGGAGAAACATTGTCCAAAAAAGTTGATTGCATGTTCTTTCTTGGAAATAAATAGAACGGCGGAACTGAATTGGCCTTCGCACCAACAGTAAGAGCCAGTGTCACCACGGTTCCTCTCTCGGCAGCTTCTAGTTGTCCCACACTCCAAGCACCTTTCAAAGCGCTGACTTTTCCAATTTTTGTTGGCACAGTCGAGAAGCCACTTTCATCCATATTATAGATGGAACAACTGTCAAAGCTGTGTACATCGATCAACGGAGAAAAAATTTGCGAAAAAATTGTCTACATTGAGTTTGCAGAAAGCTTTGACTCGGTTCATGGATGTTTGCTCCGGTGTTCTGAGTATCAGTTCACTATGCCGTTGCATGAAGAGTCTGTACCACTGCACCGTAAGTGGTTTAGTGGCTTTAGAATCGTTATCCCATTCAGTTGGGTCCCTGAAAGACAGCTTCCTTGCAAACTGGTACGCCAGCTCTTTCAATTCATTGATGCTCAAAACATAGTAGTGACTGACACACTTAAAACTGTATCCAATAAGATCTTTCTCTTGAGCGGGAGAGAAAATCATATTGGATGGATTTCTTGTACCAACACCATGAATGAATTCCAACAAATGCTCATCTGTTAATTTCGAAATATCTTGAAAATTATCTTTAGTTTTCTTTTCGGTAATTATTTAATGCATTTCTGTTATATTGTTGTTGACGGTAGTGCAGGACTGAGTTTGTCTGTCCTGTTTCCGATGTGCAACTGTCTACGAACTTTGCTGTTAGTTCGTTCCTGTCGCGGAATATGCCGGCTTTTAGTACGTAACGTATTTGATTGTTTAATGAACTTATTTGTTACAGCGTCTTTAGCGATTGAAAGTGTATACTTCTTAGCTACTTCGACGGGTGTACCATCTTGTATGGAGGCTCCTTCCAAAGATTCAGTAAGCTTTTCAACCTCTTGGGCTTGTTGTTTTGTTTCTCTGTGGTAGGTTTTTAAATTTAGCTGTTATTGACGCTACCGATTCTGTTTTTACATTTGTGGCAATACGGTTAATTATTGCTTCTATTGTCTGTTCAGAGGTTATCAGATTTCTGGTGTAGCATTTAAGCTTTGTTTTTATAAGGTATACTGCTGTTTCTTCATGGTTGCCTTTTAGTAAATTTACCAAATACAATGCATCCATCCATTTTCTGTTTTGCCATGAAACTCTGGAATTATGTTTGAGGCCATTTTCAAGAATTCGGTGACTGTTTGAATCATTTTGATGTTTTCTTTTGAAATTGCTTGTGTGTTAAGAATTATGTTTAATTGATCAGAACTCATTGATGGTTTTTCTTGATCTATTTCCTCATCAGCTTTTAACTGGGTTTTTGTTCCAGTAATATTGAAATGTCCAAATCAGATATTTGTTTAAATTCAATATTGTGTCTGTTTAGCACAGTTATTGCTTTTTGTTTGCAATCAATATGTTTTTTGCCATATCTTTAGTTTGCTATAGTGTTAATACAGATCTAATCAGAGCCGGCGGCACGCGCTTAGCCCGAGTGGGTAGTAAAAACAAATTATTCTTATGCTTTTTTACAGGCCATACTATATACAAGCAACATTACATAGCAAAAACAGCAGTTCGTTTTGAATTGCGACTGATAAACTCATTCATCAAATCATTCAAATTGATCTTATCAACTGCTTCTGAATACGAATGTAATATTGCCACATGATTTAGTCTATTTTGCGCAGCTGATGATCTTAGATAATTTTTGATTCGACGCAAAACGGAGAAGCTCCTTTCATTAGAGCACGTTGATCCAGGAATCGTAATTATCAATTGAATGAATCGCACAAATTCCGGAATAAGGTCCATATAACATTTGTTTTCTCTCAAAAAATTAACTATTTCACGGATATTGCTGACCTTGTTTCTTTCGCGCCGTAAAATTTGAAGAAAAAGATCTCTATCATTTATAAGCTGAGGATCTTTATCCGATAAAAGGATACAATTTTTTTGACATCTTTTGATTGACCTATAGCGAAACTCTCCAGAGAATTAAAAAATCTAGTTGAATCAGTATCGAATCTATTTTTCAATGAAGAATACACTTGGTCGAAAATTTCACAATACATTTTCATGTAAAAATTTTCAGGAGATTCGAAAACATGACCGTTGGATTTAGAATTTTTAAAACGATTTTTGTTTCCTTGGTAAATCAGCTTCCTCAATTTAAAAATTCTTAGCCATTTCATTACAATTTTGCCAAATCTTCGTAAATTTGGAATCACGAGTACTGTTCATAATTTCCCCAACAATTTCTATCTTTTTATACCCTTGCAAAAAGGGTATATTCATTTTGGTCAGAAGTGTGCAACGCATAGCAGGAAACATCTCCGACCATATAAAGTATATATATTCTTGATCAGCACGACGAGACGAGTTCAAATAACCATGTCCGTCCGTCCGTCTGGATCGATGCGAACTCCTCCTAGATCGTTAGAGCTACAGAGCTGAAATTTTGCATGTAGGCTTGTATATACTGCAGGGCTTGTATATCTCCCGGATCGGACCACTATATCATATAGCTCCCATACAAACGTCACGGTCACGAACAGTGACTTTTCTCAATATTAGTGAGTTCATTATAGCTATAAACGACTGTGCCAAATTTGGTCAAGATCGGGTGCCTATATCAGATAGCACCCATAGGAACGATCGGTCGAAAACGTTGATCCAGGAATCGTAATTATCAATCGAATGAATCGCACAAATTCCGGAATAAGGTCCATATAACATTTGTTTTCTCTCAAAAAACTTTTGTCAATAACTTCGTTACTTTTAATGCGATTGCTTTCAAATTGAACATTTAATAGTTAAATATAACTGTTAATGACTGTGCCGAATTTGGTAAAGATCGGGTGACTATATCATATAGCTCCCATAGAAACGATCGGTGAAAAACAGTGACTTTCATCAAAACGTTCGTTATATCCTATGCCAAGATTGAAGGCCGTTCTTTCGCAAACATTAGACTTTTTGGATAAAACGTTTTTACACTTTGATGGCTATGGGTAAGGAAAGAATTACCAAATAGTTGCAAGGGTATACAAACTTCGACGCGGTCGAAGTTAACCGCGGCCCTCTGGTTATTTAAAAATTTTATTCACTCCACTTCCGGTCTTTTGTCAGTTTGTAAAAAACGATTTTAAGCAACTTTTGATTAAGTTTGAAGATGCTTTACCGTAAGAACTTCAATAAACATACTACCATAAAATACGTGATTTACAGAAAATTTCCGAGTGGGTAATTACCCACTCGGCAATTTTCCGAGTTGGTAGTACTACCCATACTACCATAGGCTGCCGCCGGCCCTGGATCTAATAGCTTGGAGATTCCCAATTATTATTTTCGTGTGTTTGGTTATGTCTTGGGATGTTTCTCTATTCTGCGAGAGGCACTTGTAAGATTTATTTAATTCTTGTGCGTAGATTCTCCTATTATATTATCCCAATTAACCATAGTTTGTTAAAAAATCCTCTTTTTATTTTAATTCCCAGAGAAATTGTCTTTATGGGTTGGTCGATTAGTTCGTGTACCCAGGCGGGTATAATTCTATTTTATCATACCCAGATTTATGGCTACTAAGATTAATTTCTATTTCTATTTTGGATTCTTGAGAACCCATCTTACCACAACAAATTTTTTTTTTGCTTGTTTAATCGTTTAGACCTGTTTTTAATTTAATTTTTTGAAAATGTTTATGGATTCATCATTATTATTATTATTTTTTATTTTTTTTTTATTCATATTTATTTTTGAAAAGGAAGAAAAAAAATTATCTAAACTGTGTCTTGCACAGTGAGCCAGAGACGGGAAAAGTTATTAGATTATGTGGTTGGCTCACAATTCAAGTATAAATACATTTCATTTATTATTTTTGTTTTAAAAAAAAATTCTCCAACCACATTGTTAGTAATAGCCTATCAAAAAAAGGTTAGTAGTTCGCAGGTTGCAGTTTTGTGCTTCAACTTGCTTATTGGGCTTATAATTAAAATTATTAGATAAAGGCAAGTTAAGGGTTGCGCATTTCTGCGCCCCCTTGCGTTTCTTCGCTCTTTGGCGAAGATCAGCTTTATGCAGCGTTGTGGGTCTCTGTTTTATATGTATTTACACATGGGTGTTATTTTTTTCTTTTTTCATGCATTTCATGTCCTTTACAGTGTTGTTATTTCGCTGCTGGTATAGAAGAGTCCGAATTGACATCTAAACTGGTCAAATCGATTGGAGAGGCGGAGACGGTACTGGCGGTCGATCTTGTCCTCGAAACTAACTTAGCTGGCTGGGATGCAATTAAAGCCCGTGTTGCCTTTTTTGGGTGCTGAAGTGACTGCTTGCATTTTTGATTCATCCACAGATTCATTTGTATTGTGTTTTACTTTAGTAGACGACTGGCTATCGTCATTTCGATTCGACTTATTTGTGGTATCACTTTTCCAACAAGTCTTCGAAAACTTCCAAAATCAGGATCAGGATTTCTATGTGTTTTTTTTTAATTTTAATATTTTAGTAAGGAGCTTAGTTGCGTGGTTTTATATTATTATTTATTTATTTATTTTTTTTGTAGGTCCCTTGGGAGTATGTCACGGTCCGGGGATCCATTGGAGAAAATTAATATTCAAGACTGAGACGCCAGTGTCCATTGATTGTAGTTTTCAGATTAATTTTTATTCAAAATATATTCTTTTGCTTAACCTATGCTTACATATATAATATACACATATAATATACCTACCTTCATTATAAAATTCAATTTTTATTAGAATCTCTACTGAAACTTACCTTAAATGTCCATGGAATGACTTACAAGAAGAATACTTACGAACCCAGTAATGAATTCATTAATGAAAAAAAAAACACGAAAGAAATGAAGGAATATTCTTTTGCTTATAAACTAGCGGTTACTGAGGTCAATGATGTAGATGAACCTTGTCAGTTCTATACCCTGCCAACCATGAATCTTTGTTGTTATTTGTAAAGATTTCCATGTCACTAGGAAAGTAAATTATAAAGCTTAAGCAATCATATTCAAATTTATTATAATTCCAGACGGAAGCTTTTCTTTTTCTTCTTTTAACAAAATATATACAGACAGATTTTAAACTGCTTGTCTGGTATAACTCAACATTTTGAAATTCAAAACTTTTCAGACTTGAGAAAAAATAGAACTCAAGGTAAATTAAACTATTCAATAAGAGGGACTCAGACTAGTAGTATAAAAGAGAGCTTACTAGTTACATGTTATTAATTATTATAGAGGGAACTAGTATATAAAAAAAATTATCAAAGGAATATCAAATAAATCGAGATAGGAATTTTTTTTTGGTGGTATTAATTCTTCATCTCGTTTCACGTTCTTTTTTTTCAAATTCGTTAATGTTATTTTAAATTTTCAAGCTACACATTTAATTAAGAATTTAATCATTATTTACTGAAATTATTTTTATTATTTGGTTGATCATAAATCGCTGAAACAGAAATTCCATCAACAAATCAGAGTATCAATTGACTACCATCGCCCCCATAGTTCGCAAAAACTTGGTTGAGAGTCGCGTATTGATACTGCTTAATACACTAGGCACTTACCTCTTAGTGTAGTCGCTGAAAGGACTTCCATAGATGCACTGTGAGAGGGTGTTTTTTAATGATGATTTCTCCTTTGCGCTCTATGGCTACCATTGAACTCCGTTTCTCTCACTTTGCTTTTACAGTTACTCTATTTACCGTTACTTGTTATATTGTTTGTTTTTTTTTTGTCTGGTTAGATTACGACTTATTTGAAATTTAAAGCAATCCTTGCAATTTAGCCGGCTCGAGGTCAATCTTCCACAGAAGATTAGTTCAAAGGCGACACAAAAGGTGAGCATGTTGTCTGTATAGCTATTTCAAGAACTATTGTATCAGTTCTATCATCAGACTTTGCTAAAGAACTCCGGAATTGCAATAGCCATACCATGTCTTCAACGCTAGAATTTGTTGGGAATTGCAGCAAATAAATGAAGCGAAACAAGTGTTCGAGGGAACAGCATGTAAGTTATAATTTTGTGTTTTCTATTTTACAATTTAATTTATTTTGATTTATACTTTTGCAGAAATTAACCAAAGGGCCGTGGCTAACTTCGACCGCGTCGAAGTTTGTATACACTTGCAACTTTTTTGGTAACTCTTTCCTTAACTATAGCCATCAAAGGGGAAAAACGTTCGCTAAAATCGCTAATGTTTGCGAAAAAACGGCCTACAATCCTAGCATAGGAAATAACGAAGATATTGATCAAAGTCTCTGTTTTCCACCGATCGTTCCTATGGGAGCTATATGATATAGTCAGGCGATCTTTATCAAATTCATCACAGTCATTAACAGATATATTAAACTAACAAATGATTTATTTGAAAGCAATCGCGTCAAAAGTAACGAAGTTATTGACGAAAGTCACTGTTTTCGATTGATCTTTCCTATGGGAGCTATATGATGTAGTCACACGATCTTAATGAAATTTGGCACAGTGGTTTATAGGGGTAACAGACTGACCAATATTAATAGCAATACAATAGCTTAGAAAATAACAAAGTTATTGAGAAAAGTCACTGTTCGTGACTTTGCCGTTTGTATGGGAGATATATAATATAGTGGTCCGATCCAGCTGAATCCGAGATATGCAAACCCTGCAGTATATACAAGCCTACACGCGAAATTTCAACAAAATTGTAGCTCCAACGGTCTAGGTGGAATTTGCGTTGATCCAAACGGACGGACAGACACTTATAAGCTTTATTTAATTTTTGTGCGTATATTCTAGCTTATCCAATTAACCATAGTTTGTTAAAAAATCCTCTTTTTATTTTAATTCCCAGAGAAATTGTCTCTATGGGTTGGTCGATTAGTTCGTGTACCCAGGCAGGTATAATTCTATTTTTTATTATTTTTTTTTTCAAAGCCAGATTTATGGCTACTAAGATTAATTTCTATTTCTATTTTGGATTCTTGAGAACCCATCTTACCACAACAAATTTTTTTTTTGCTTGTTTAATCGTTTAGATCTGTTTTTAATTTAATTTTTTGAAAATGTTTATGGATTCATCATTATTATTATTATTTTTTATTTTTTTTTTATTCACATTTATTTTTGAAAAGGAAGAAAAAAAATTTATCTGAACTATGTCTTGCACAGTGAGCCAGAGACGGGGAAAAGTAATTAGATTATGTGGTTGGCTCACAATTCAAGTATAAATACATTTCATTTATTATTTTTGTTTTAAAAAAATTCTCCAACCACATTGTTAGTAATAGCCTATCAAAAAAAGGTTAGTAGTTCGCAGGTTGCAGTTTTGTGCTTCAACTTGCTTATTGGGCTTATAATTAAAATTATTAGATAAAGGCAAGTTAAGGGTTGCGCATTTCTGCGCCCCCTTGCGTTTCTTCGCTCTTTGGCGAAGATCAGCTTTATGCAGCGTTGTGGGTCTCTGTTTTATATGTATTTACACATGGGTGTTATTTTTTTCTTTTTTCATGCATTTCATGTCCTTTACAGTGTTGTTATTTCGCTGCTGGTATAGAAGAGTCCGAATTGACATCTAAACTGGTCAAATCGATTGGAGAGGCGGAGACGGTACTGGCGGTCGATCTTGTCCTCGAAACTAACTTAGCTGGCTGGGATGCAATTAAAGCCCGTGTTGCCTTTTTTGGGTGCTGAAGTGACTGCTTGCATTTTTGATTCATCCACAGATTCATTTGTATTGTGTTTTACTTTAGTAGACGACTGGCTATCGTCATTTCGATTCGACTTATTTGTGGTATCACTTTTCCAACAAGTCTTCGAAAACTTCCAAAATCAGGATCAGGATTTCTATGTGTTTTTTTTTAATTTTAATATTTTAGTAAGGAGCTTAGTTGCGTGGTTTTATATTATTATTTATTTATTTATTTTTTTTTGTAGGTCCCTTGGGAGTATGTCACGGTCCGGGGATCCATTGGAGAAAATTAATATTCAAGACTGAGACGCCAGTGTCCATTGATTGTAGTTTTCAGATTAATTTTTATTCAAAATATATTCTTTTGCTTAACCTATGCTTACATATATAATATACACATATAATATACCTACCTTCATTATAAAATTCAATTTTTATTAGAATCTCTACTGAAACTTACCTTAAATGTCCATGGAATGACTTACAAGAAGAATACTTACGAACCCAGTAATGAATTCATTAATGAAAAAAAAAACACGAAAGAAATGAAGGAATATTCTTTTGCTTATAAACTAGCGGTTACTGAGGTCAATGATGTAGATGAACCTTGTCAGTTCTATACCCTGCCAACCATGAATCTTTGTTGTTATTTGTAAAGATTTCCATGTCACTAGGAAAGTAAATTATAAAGCTTAAGCAATCATATTCAAATTTATTATAATTCCAGACGGAAGCTTTTCTTTTTCTTCTTTTAACAAAATATATACAGACAGATTTTAAACTGCTTGTCTGGTATAACTCAACATTTTGAAATTCAAAACTTTTCAGACTTGAGAAAAAATAGAACTCAAGGTAAATTAAACTATTCAATAAGAGGGACTCAGACTAGTAGTATAAAAGAGAGCTTACTAGTTACATGTTATTAATTATTATAGAGGGAACTAGTATATAAAAAAATTATCAAAGGAATATCAAATAAATCGAGATAGGAATTTTTTTTTGGTGGTATTAATTCTTCATCTCGTTTCACGTTCTTTTTTTTCAAATTCGTTAATGTTATTTTAAATTTTCAAGCTACACATTTAATTAAGAATTTAATCATTATTTACTGAAATTATTTTTATTATTTGGTTGATCATAAATCGCTGAAACAGAAATTCCATCAACAAATCAGAGTATCAATTGACTACCATCGCCCCCATAGTTCGCAAAAACTTGGTTGAGAGTCGCGTATTGATACTGCTTAATACACTAGGCACTTACCTCTTAGTGTAGTCGCTGAAAGGACTTCCATAGATGCACTGTGAGAGGGTGTTTTTTAATGATGATTTCTCCTTTGCGCTCTATGGCTACCATTGAACTCCGTTTCTCTCACTTTGCTTTTACAGTTACTCTATTTACCGTTACTTGTTATATTGTTTGTTTTTTTTTTTGTCTGGTTAGATTACGACTTATTTGAAATTTAAAGCAATCCTTGCAATTTAGCCGGCTCGAGGTCAATCTTCCACAGAAGATTAGTTCAAAGGCGACACAAAAAGGTGAGCATGTTGTCTGTATAGCTATTTCAAGAACTATTGTATCAGTTCTATCATCAGACTTTGCTAAAGAACTCCGGAATTGCAATAGCCATACCATGTCTTCAACGCTAGAATTTGTTGGGAATTGCAGCAAATAAATGAAGCGAAACAAGTGTTCGAGGGAACAGCATGTAAGTTATAATTTTGTGTTTTCTATTTTACAATTTAATTTATTTTGATTTATACTTTTGCAGAAATTAACCAAAGGGCCGTGGCTAACTTCGACCGCGTCGAAGTTTGTATACACTTGCAACTTTTTTGGTAACTCTTTCCTTAACTATAGCCATCAAAGGGGAAAAACGTTCGCTAAAATCGCTAATGTTTGCGAAAAAACGGCCTACAATCCTAGCATAGGAAATAACGAAGATATTGATCAAAGTCTCTGTTTTCCACCGATCGTTCCTATGGGAGCTATATGATATAGTCAGGCGATCTTTATCAAATTCATCACAGTCATTAACAGATATATTAAACTAACAAATGATTTATTTGAAAGCAATCGCGTCAAAAGTAACGAAGTTATTGACGAAAGTCACTGTTTTCGATTGATCTTTCCTATGGGAGCTATATGATGTAGTCACACGATCTTAATGAAATTTGGCACAGTGGTTTATAGGGGTAACAGACTGACCAATATTAATAGCAATACAATAGCTTAGAAAATAACAAAGTTATTGAGAAAAGTCACTGTTCGTGACTTTGCCGTTTGTATGGGAGATATATAATATAGTGGTCCGATCCAGCTGAATCCGAGATATGCAAACCCTGCAGTATATACAAGCCTACACGCGAAATTTCAACAAAATTGTAGCTCCAACGGTCTAGGTGGAATTTGCGTTGATCCAAACGGACGGACAGACACTTATAAGCTTTATTTAATTTTTGTGCGTATATTCTAGCTTATCCAATTAACCATAGTTTGTTAAAAAATCCTCTTTTTATTTTAATTCCCAGAGAAATTGTCTCTATGGGTTGGTCGATTAGTTCGTGTACCCAGGCAGGTATAATTCTATTTTTTATTATTTTTTTTTTCAAAGCCAGATTTATGGCTACTAAGATTAATTTCTATTTCTATTTTGGATTCTTGAGAACCCATCTTACCACAACAAATTTTTTTTTTTGCTTGTTTAATCGTTTAGATCTGTTTTTAATTTAATTTTTTGAAAATGTTTATGGATTCATCATTATTATTATTATTTTTTATTTTTTTTTTATTCACATTTATTTTTGAAAAGGAAGAAAAAAAATTTATCTGAACTATGTCTTGCACAGTGAGCCAGAGACGGGGAAAAGTAATTAGATTATGTGGTTGGCTCACAATTCAAGTATAAATACATTTCATTTATTATTTTTGTTTTAAAAAAAATTCTCCAACCACATTGTTAGTAATAGCCTATCAAAAAAAGGTTAGTAGTTCGCAGGTTGCAGTTTTGTGCTTCAACTTGCTTATTGGGCTTATAATTAAAATTATTAGATAAAGGCAAGTTAAGGGTTGCGCATTTCTGCGCCCCCTTGCGTTTCTTCGCTCTTTGGCGAAGATCAGCTTTATGCAGCGTTGTGGGTCTCTGTTTTATATGTATTTACACATGGGTGTTATTTTTTTCTTTTTTCATGCATTTCATGTCCTTTACAGTGTTGTTATTTCGCTGCTGGTATAGAAGAGTCCGAATTGACATCTAAACTGGTCAAATCGATTGGAGAGGCGGAGACGGTACTGGCGGGCGAATTTTATTTGGCGAATCCCAAACATTAACATCTAAATTGTGCTTTCCAGGTACCATCGCTGGTATTCCTTTACCTTTCTTTTTCTAGCTAGATGCGGTCGATCTTGTCCTCGAAACTAACTTAGCTGGCTGGGATGCAATTAAAGCCCGTGTTGGCTTTTTTGGGTGCTGAAGTGACTGCTTGCATTTTTGATTCATCCACAGATTCATTTGTATTGTGTTTTACTTTAGTAGACGACTGGCTATCGTCATTTCGATTCGACTTATTTGTGGTATCACTTTTCCAACAAGTCTTCGAAAACTTCCAAAATCAGGATCAGGATTTCTATGTGTTTTTTTTTTTAATTTTAATATTTTAGTAAGGAGCTTAGTTGCGTGGTTTTATATTATTATTTATTTATTTATTTTTTTTTTGTAGGTCCCTTGGGAGTATGTCACGGTCCGGGGATCCATTGGAGAAAATTAATATTCAAGACTGAGACGCCAGTGTCCATTGATTGTAGTTTTCAGATTAATTTTTATTCAAAATATATTCTTTTGCTTAACCTATGCTTACATATATAATATACACATATAATATACCTACCTTCATTATAAAATTCAATTTTTATTAGGATCTCTACTGAAACTTACCTTAAATGTCCATGGAATGACTTACAAGAAGAATACTTACGAACCCAGTAATGAATTCATATTAATGAAAAAAAAAAACACGAAAGAAATTAAGGAATATTCTTTTGCTTATAAACTAGCGGTTACTGAGGTCAATGATGCAGATGGAAAGAAAGAAATTCTAAGGAAAAACTGTGTTTGTATGCACCGGTTTGTTGTAATTTGTTAAGAAGGTGTCAGGAGAAACTAGAGAAATGTGTAAGCAATTTGAAGTTTATCGCTCTCAAGGAATACCCAATCATTAAAGATTCCTCACCTTTGGCGGCGAACTTCTTATTGTGAGTCTTCTTCAGAGCGATAGCCTTAGCTCCAAAGATTCTGAGACGGGAAACTTTTGGTCTTCTCCCAAACCAAGTTCGATGGTGAAATGCTGTGGAAGTGACGTGGTCAATTCCTAGAAGATTATATAGTTCTGAAGCTACCTGATTTTTATATTCTGTGCCCAAATCAGTAATTATTTTCTTGATAGGGCCATACGTAAAGATTACTTTTTCAAAAATAGCTTTGGCTATGTCTTTGGCACTTTTAGTTTGTACAGGAATGCTTACTAAGTATTTTGTTAAGTCGCAGATGGCTGTGACCGCATATTCGTACCCGTCTTCCGTTTTTGGATGTGGTCCTATTGTGTCAATTAATACAACATCAAAAGCATTGAGGTGTTGGAGTTATAACCATAGGTTGCTTTGAATGTCGTTGTGATGGCTGGCAAAGTTTGCAATTTTTTACATATTGGACAATATCTTTGCGCATATTTTTCCGGCGGACATGATTTTGTAATTTTGATAAGAATCGCGATATTCCTGGGTGGCCGCCCCAGATGGGATAAGGGCTATATTTAATTTTTTTATTTTGGATCCTTTAATTTTGAATTCGGTAATGCTGCAGTATCTTCTAGCGACAATTGGTACCTTCTCAGGCCAGTGCTATCAGCTACTTTTTCAAGCTGTGAAAAAAATTGATCTAAATCGATTCTTTCATTAATAGCATGGTCAAACGTGTAAATTATTTTCTTTCCCATAATTATTAATATTTTATCGATTTTTGAAAAAATTCGAGCATGTTTCTTGACTTCTTTTGACTGAGACGTCTCAGTAATAGCTAACTTTTTATTATGTGACGGCGTTTTATTCATGCCAGTCGAGACTAGGTGCTTGGTTTGTTCTTTACTTTGTAATCGTTTGGTTACTCGTAGTATATTTTTTTAGCCTGATGCTGGATTGATTTCATATCATTGAAATTTATACGAAACAATGCATCGGTTGCGTAGTTTTCTTTTCCCTTCAGATACTCTACAGTGAAGTCATATTCCTCTAAATCTAGCCTCATTCTCGTTAGATTTGATAATGGGTTTTTCATAGAAAATAGGTATGATAGTGGACGATGGTCACTTGTTACTAAAAATTTGTTTCCATATATGTATGGTCCAAAATATGTTATAGACCAGTGTATTGCTGTTAGTTTTTGTTCAATTGTTGATTTATTGCTCTCGCCCTTGGTAAACGCGCGGCATGCATTTGCTATCGGTAGTTGTTGATTGTCATATTCTTGACGAAGCATTGCTTCGCAAGCGAATTTACCAGCATAATAGTTACAAAATGCAACAAATTTCTTTACTTGAATTGGATCTTTTGAAGTTGGGAAGAATACCTTTGTCTGTACACTTGTGGCCTAAGTATGCTACTTCATGACTGAAAAATGCACATTTGTCGGGAAGTAGTTTTAGATTATTTTTTCGGCATATGTCGAAAACATCACTAAAATTTTTGAACATATGTTTCCAGAACAGCCTAATGGATAAGTAAATCATCCATGTATAAAAAGGATTCATTCGTTGGAATGAATTCGGGGCAATTTTTATACCATATGGTAATTTTTTAAATCGATATGAGCCATTATCTGTGGAAAAGGACGTTAAGTCTCTAGAGTCTTCATCTAATTCAATTTGGTGAAAACCTGAAGTAAGGTCAAGACAAGAAAAATATTTGGCTCTGCCTAATAGATCAAGAATATATATATATCATCGATTCTTGGCAAGGGAAATTTGTCTGCAATTAATTTTTTATTTAAGCTTCTGTAATCCTATTTCTATGTTATGCATGTGTGGGATTCTATAATTTTTAATATACGTAGGCTCATCTGATTTAAGTCTTCATTTTTGTTTATAGAAATTATTTGTAGATATTTTATTTGTTTCTAGTGCAAATATGTCTAAATATTTTTTGCATAATTCATTTAGTTTTTTACAAATGAAGGGAAGTTTTTTGAAAGTTTTTCAAGTTTCTCGTTATTAATGGTTGAATTTTTGCGACCTCTTGATTGAGGTCAAACTGTTGGGTGAATAAAAACAAAATAAAAAAGAAGGTACGCCTTTGAGACCAATCTGCTGATCAATTGGTTCTCCATCATACGGACTATGCAAATACATAGTCAACATATAAAAAATTATAACGGCAGATTCAGCATACAACGTAAAGAACGCCTCAAAATTTAAGACAAGGATTAATGACACATACATTTGCGACGATGAAAGATTGTTATCATTTGATGTAGTCTCACTTTTTTCAAGTATTCCAATAGAATTGGCACTTGACACTATTTGGGAAAAGTGGATAAAACGTTTTTGTACACAAGAGAATTTTAAATACAAGGACAACATATATACGCAACTATAAGGAATGACTATCGGCTCAATAGCGTCACCGATAATAGCCGACATAATTATGGAAGAACTCTTAGACAAAATGATGAAAACACTACAGCGACCACCTAGAGTTATGACGAAATATGTAGATGACCTGTTTGATATAATTAAAGAAGACGAGATGCAAAACACACTTGACAACCTAAATTCATGTGACAGAAATATAAAGTTTACAATAGAGTTAGAAAATGACAACAAATTGACATATCTAGACGCATCAATACACAGACGTGGAAACGAGCTAAAATTAAAATGGTACAAAAAACTAACAGCATCAGGCGAATCATCAACTTCAACTCCAAACATCCGAAGTCGATGATAATGAATACAGCAAGAGGTTGTATACAACGGATGCTCAATATATCGGACCCAATTTTTCATGAAGAAACGAAGGAACAAATACGACGAATTTTAAAGGATAATGACTTTCCAAACCACACCATAAGGACATTACTAAAATTTCACAATAAGAAAACCAACCAATCCCACAACTGTCGGAAAGATTAGCAAACTCGGACGGCTATGACACAGAACAAATGCAGATAGCACATAAACCCAACAACATGTTACGGAGTTTTTTCAACAGGACAAAAAGCAAGATTGATACAATGGACAAGGGCAACGTGGTATATAAAATACCGTGCAACGGGACCAATGATGAAAACTGTGATAAAATATATATAGGGACAACCAAATCGAGGTTAAAAACAAGACTATCGCAACATTGATCTGACTATAAACTTCGTCAACAATCCAATGTACAAAAAACGGCACATATGGCCCACTGTGCCGCCAGTGGACATTCCCCAAATTTTGACGAAGTAAATATAATAGACCAAGAACAACATTACAACAAACGTTACACTTTGGTGATGCTGCACATAATAAATACCCCGACTAATATAAGATTTAATTATACATAAGTTAGATACAGACAACTGCGCGCATTTATACAGGCATTTAATAGGGACAAATTAGTGTGTAGCTCCACGTCACAATGTGCGCACGTGTAAAACTAAGTAGGTGTTTCTTGTTGTTAAATTAATATTGCGTCAATCACAATTCAATGTTATTTATAGTTGCCCTGAAGACGACCACCGATGAGTGTTCGAAATATATCGGAAAGAAAAGGAATACATTAACAAATTGTTTTTCATTTTTATCTATGTATGTACATTTATAAAAATTGACCTCGAGCCGGTTAAACACAACACAAAATAACCAACAGGACGCTAAATCAATAAATATAAAAAAATATATAGGTATTATATAATACAATACAGATATCAATCTCATATACATACACCATATAAAATGTTCGCTAATAAGTCTGAAAAATTTTTAGGGAAGCAGTGAGAGTTGCATACAAGATTAAGGCAGTTAGAAGCATTGGCCGCTAGAAACATACCTAGCAAGGTGATCGAGGAAGTATAAGAAACCGATTATTGCTCCAGCAACCAGGCACTAGTAAGTCGGTGTGCATTGAAGCAGAGGCGAACATGTCAGAGAGGTTTGAAGTTAGCAAAGGAGAGCCGCGCGGGGCGGCGACCTCTAGTAATGAGAACGTTAATATTAAACAGGATAAGTTTAAGATGAATATTTGGATTTGGTAACTAAAGATTTGCGTACAATAGACAATAGAACAGGCGAAATATATACTAAGAAAATAAAATTCTTGTTTGAAAAGGTACAGATGTACCAAGATTTTGTAGAGATTGAAACGTTTAAAGAGCAATAGAGGAATTTGAGTTCGATGTTCAGAATGCCTTGTTGGCACTAAAAAAAAAAACAAACTATCACAAAAATTTAAAAGTTGAGAATGTTACCGTGAGAGACGAACTACCGGTGTTGCCAAAAATACAGGTACTCACATTTTCTGGAGAGACGAGAGAGCGTTAAAGTGCTAAGCGAGGTGCATGGAAGTTCATCTGTTGTCAGGTTCAGCAGACAAATATAGTGCTGCTTGGGAACTGTTCACCAAGCGTAATGAAAATAATCGAAGGGTATTTTCCGAGAAATTACATCGGATCGTTGATTTACCGATAATCAACAATGAATCCGCAAAAAGTGTGAAGGGAGTAATTGACAAGTTTGTCCGATAAAGTTGACGTAATAGTCGCTCAACACATACTTCGGAAATTTGACAGAGACACTCTCCAATTATATGAAAGTCAGATTAACCAAACAAGGCAAAAACAAATGCTATCTGATGTGATGAAATACTTGGAACAAACATATTGTTAGTAAAGAAAGGAAGAAAAAAAAAAAGTCCGTCTAACGGTTAGACATGATAGAAGTGAAACCTTTCGTAAAACAAACTGAGAGAGAATGAGACGAAAGCAGCATTAGGAGCGGGATAATTATAGATTCATTATAATATTGCTATAAAGGTCATATTTTATTTTTTTCATTTTATTATTATTCATCCTCAATGTTTTCAATTTCAACAAATGATACGAGTGGCTTATGATAGCTAAAATATAATACAAATGCTTTGGTTTCGATGTTGTCTACATATCTTTGAAATACCGCGTCAATTGTTCTTTTTGATCGTGTTGTTGATTCAGTGCGATTGTTACACATTTTTAAACTGAATGTTGTATTGAGAAAGTCAATTAAAGGAACCGCTGTGTCCAATGCAAAATTTACGTTAAAATCGCCACTTAAAATCATTGGAACTTTATCGTAATCTTTTCTAAGTATCCGCGATACTTCTGGTGTATACTTTATTAAATTTTCATGAATGAATTCCGTGATGCTATTTATTTGCATTATTGATGCATTATTTTTCGGCATAATTGCGGTAAATATTTAAAAATGAAAATATTTACGAATATAAAAATTCGGACGCAATACAGCACACGCGGTTGCTATTATGAGCGTCGTAACGCGTGTATTACACAGACGTACTAACATACACACAAACATTCGTAGGACGCTTGGTCTAAGCAAGTATTAGGTAGTGTAGTATAGCTATACATAATGCCTTCTCGCTCACCGTAGCTCCGTAATACGCAGGCGCACATACGTACTAGCATACATACAAACATACATACGTATGACGTTTGCGTTTCTTCGCTCTTTGGCGAAGATCAGCTTTATGCAGCGTTGTGGGTCTCTGTTTTATATGTATTTACACATGGGTGTTATTTTTTTCTTTTTTCATGCATTTCATGTCCTTTACAGTGTTGTTATTTCGCTGCTGGTATAGAAGAGTCCGAATTGACATCTAAACTGGTCAAATCGATTGGAGAGGCGGAGACGGTACTGGCGGGCGAATTTTATTTGGCGAATCCCAAACATTAACATCTAAATTGTGCTTTCCAGGTACCATCGCTGGTATTCCTTTACCTTTCTTTTTCTAGCTAGATGCGGTCGATCTTGTCCTCGAAACTAACTTAGCTGGCTGGGATGCAATTAAAGCCCGTGTTGGCTTTTTTGGGTGCTGAAGTGACTGCTTGCATTTTTGATTCATCCACAGATTCATTTGTATTGTGTTTTACTTTAGTAGACGACTGGCTATCGTCATTTCGATTCGACTTATTTGTGGTATCACTTTTCCAACAAGTCTTCGAAAACTTCCAAAATCAGGATCAGGATTTCTATGTGTTTTTTTTTTATTTTTTAATATTTTAGTAAGGAGCTTAGTTGCGTGGTTTTATATTATTATTTATTTATTTATTTTTTTTTGTAGGTCCCTTGGGAGTATGTCACGGTCCGGGGATCCATTGGAGAAAATTAATATTCAAGACTGAGACGCCAGTGTCCATTGATTGTAGTTTTCAGATTAATTTTTATTCAAAATATATTCTTTTGCTTAACCTATGCTTACATATATAATATACACATATAATATACCTACCTTCATTATAAAATTCAATTTTTATTAGGATCTCTACTGAAACTTACCTTAAATGTCCATGGAATGACTTACAAGAAGAATACTTACGAACCCAGTAATGAATTCATATTAATGAAAAAAAAAAAACACGAAAGAAATTAAGGAATATTCTTTTGCTTATAAACTAGCGGTTACTGAGGTCAATGATGCAGATGGAAAGAAAGAAATTCTAAGGAAAAACTGTGTTTGTATGCACCGGTTTGTTGTAATTTGTTAAGAAGGTGTCAGGAGAAACTAGAGAAATGTGTAAGCAATTTGAAGTTTATCGCTCTCAAGGAATACCCAATCATTAAAGATTCCTCACCTTTGGCGGCGAACTTCTTATTGTGAGTCTTCTTCAGAGCGATAGCCTTAGCTCCAAAGATTCTGAGACGGGAAACTTTTGGTCTTCTCCCAAACCAAGTTCGATGGTGAAATGCTGTGGAAGTGACGTGGTCAATTCCTAGAAGATTATATAGTTCTGAAGCTACCTGATTTTTATATTCTGTGCCCAAATCAGTAATTATTTTCTTGATAGGGCCATACGTAAAGATTACTTTTTCAAAAATAGCTTTGGCTATGTCTTTGGCACTTTTAGTTTGTACAGGAATGCTTACTAAGTATTTTGTTAAGTCGCAGATGGCTGTGACCGCATATTCGTACCCGTCTTCCGTTTTTGGATGTGGTCCTATTGTGTCAATTAATACAACATCAAAAGCATTGAGGTGTTGGAGTTATAACCATAGGTTGCTTTGAATGTCGTTGTGATGGCTGGCAAAGTTTGCAATTTTTTACATATTGGACAATATCTTTGCGCATATTTTTCCGGCGGACATGATTTTGTAATTTTGATAAGAATCGCGATATTCCTGGGTGGCCGCCCCAGATGGGATAAGGGCTATATTTAATTTTTTTATTTTGGATCCTTTAATTTTGAATTCGGTAATGCTGCAGTATCTTCTAGCGACAATTGGTACCTTCTCAGGCCAGTGCTATCAGCTACTTTTTCAAGCTGTGAAAAAATTGATCTAAATCGATTCTTTCATTAATAGCATGGTCAAACGTGTAAATTATTTTCTTTCCCATAATTATTAATATTTTATCGATTTTTGAAAAAATTCGAGCATGTTTCTTGACTTCTTTTGACTGAGACGTCTCAGTAATAGCTAACTTTTTATTATGTGACGGCGTTTTATTCATGCCAGTCGAGACTGGGTGCTTGGTTTGTTCTTTACTTTGTAATCGTTTGGTTACTCGTAGTATATTTTTTTAGCCTGATGCTGGATTGATTTCATATCATTGAAATTTATACGAAACAATGCATCGGTTGCGTAGTTTTCTTTTCCCTTCAGATACTCTACAGTGAAGTCATATTCCTCTAAATCTAGCCTCATTCTCGTTAGATTTGATAATGGGTTTTTCATAGAAAATAGGTATGATAGTGGACGATGGTCACTTGTTACTAAAAATTTGTTTCCATATATGTATGGTCCAAAATATGTTATAGACCAGTGTATTGCTGTTAGTTTTTGTTCAATTGTTGATTTATTGCTCTCGCCCTTGGTAAACGCGCGGCATGCATTTGCTATCGGTAGTTGTTGATTGTCATATTCTTGACGAAGCATTGCTTCGCAAGCGAATTTACCAGCATAATAGTTACAAAATGCAACAAATTTCTTTACTTGAATTGGATCTTTTGAAGTTGGGAAGAATACCTTTGTCTGTACACTTGTGGCCTAAGTATGCTACTTCATGACTGAAAAATGCACATTTGTCGGGAAGTAGTTTTAGATTATTTTTTCGGCATATGTCGAAAACATCACTAAAATTTTTGAACATATGTTTCCAGAACAGCCTAATGGATAAGTAAATCATCCATGTATAAAAAGGATTCATTCGTTGGAATGAATTCGGGGCAATTTTTATACCATATGGTAATTTTTTAAATCGATATGAGCCATTATCTGTGGAAAAGGACGTTAAGTCTCTAGAGTCTTCATCTAATTCAATTTGGTGAAAACCTGAAGTAAGGTCAAGACAAGAAAAATATTTGGCTCTGCCTAATAGATCAAGAATATATATATATCATCGATTCTTGGCAAGGGAAATTTGTCTGCAATTAATTTTTTATTTAAGCTTCTGTAATCCTATTTCTATGTTATGCATGTGTGGGATTCTATAATTTTTAATATACGTAGGCTCATCTGATTTAAGTCTTCATTTTTGTTTATAGAAATTATTTGTAGATATTTTATTTGTTTCTAGTGCAAATATGTCTAAATATTTTTGCATAATTCATTTAGTTTTTTACAAATGAAGGGAAGTTTTTTGAAAGTTTTTCAAGTTTCTCGTTATTAATGGTTGAATTTTTGCGACCTCTTGATTGAGGTCAAACTGTTGGGTGAATAAAAACAAAATAAAAAAGAAGGTACGCCTTTGAGACCAATCTGCTGATCAATTGGTTCTCCATCATACGGACTATGCAAATACATAGTCAACATATAAAAAATTATAACGGCAGATTCAGCATACAACGTAAAGAACGCCTCAAAATTTAAGACAAGGATTAATGACACATACATTTGCGACGATGAAAGATTGTTATCATTTGATGTAGTCTCACTTTTTTCAAGTATTCCAATAGAATTGGCACTTGACACTATTTGGGAAAAGTGGATAAAACGTTTTTGTACACAAGAGAATTTTAAATACAAGGACAACATATATACGCAACTATAAGGAATGACTATCGGCTCAATAGCGTCACCGATAATAGCCGACATAATTATGGAAGAACTCTTAGACAAAATGATGAAAACACTACAGCGACCACCTAGAGTTATGACGAAATATGTAGATGACCTGTTTGATATAATTAAAGAAGACGAGATGCAAAACACACTTGACAACCTAAATTCATGTGACAGAAATATAAAGTTTACAATAGAGTTAGAAAATGACAACAAATTGACATATCTAGACGCATCAATACACAGACGTGGAAACGAGCTAAAATTAAAATGGTACAAAAAACTAACAGCATCAGGCGAATCATCAACTTCAACTCCAAACATCCGAAGTCGATGATAATGAATACAGCAAGAGGTTGTATACAACGGATGCTCAATATATCGGACCCAATTTTTCATGAAGAAACGAAGGAACAAATACGACGAATTTTAAAGGATAATGACTTTCCAAACCACACCATAAGGACATTACTAAAATTTCACAATAAGAAAACCAACCAATCCCACAACTGTCGGAAAGATTAGCAAACTCGGACGGCTATGACACAGAACAAATGCAGATAGCACATAAACCCAACAACATGTTACGGAGTTTTTTCAACAGGACAAAAAGCAAGATTGATACAATGGACAAGAGCAACGTGGTATATAAAATACCGTGCAACGGGACCAATGATGAAAACTGTGATAAAATATATATAGGGACAACCAAATCGAGGTTAAAAACAAGACTATCGCAACATTGATCTGACTATAAACTTCGTCAACAATCCAATGTACAAAAAACGGCACATATGGCCCACTGTGCCGCCAGTGGACATTCCCCAAATTTTGACGAAGTAAATATAATAGACCAAGAACAACATTACAACAAACGTTACACTTTGGTGATGCTGCACATAATAAATACCCCGACTAATATAAGATTTAATTATACATAAGTTAGATACAGACAACTGCGCGCATTTATACAGGCATTTAATAGGGACAAATTAGTGTGTAGCTCCACGTCACAATGTGCGCACGTGTAAAACTAAGTAGGTGTTTCTTGTTGTTAAATTAATATTGCGTCAATCACAATTCAATGTTATTTATAGTTGCCCTGAAGACGACCACCGATGAGTGTTCGAAATATATCGGAAAGAAAAGGAATACATTAACAAATTGTTTTTCATTTTTATCTATGTATGTACATTTATAAAAATTGACCTCGAGCCGGTTAAACACAACACAAAATAACCAACAGGACGCTAAATCAATAAATATAAAAAAAATATATAGGTATTATATAATACAATACAGATATCAATCTCATATACATACACCATATAAAATGTTCGCTAATAAGTCTGAAAAATTTTTAGGGAAGCAGTGAGAGTTGCATACAAGATTAAGGCAGTTAGAAGCATTGGCCGCTAGAAACATACCTAGCAAGGTGATCGAGGAAGTATAAGAAACCGATTATTGCTCCAGCAACCAGGCACTAGTAAGTCGGTGTGCATTGAAGCAGAGGCGAACATGTCAGAGAGGTTTGAAGTTAGCAAAGGAGAGCCGCGCGGGGCGGCGACCTCTAGTAATGAGAACGTTAATATTAAACAGGATAAGTTTAAGATGAATATTTGGATTTGGTAACTAAAGATTTGCGTACAATAGACAATAGAACAGGCGAAATATATACTAAGAAAATAAAATTCTTGTTTGAAAAGGTACAGATGTACCAAGATTTTGTAGAGATTGAAACGTTTAAAGAGCAATAGAGGAATTTGAGTTCGATGTTCAGAATGCCTTGTTGGCACTAAAAAAAAAAACAAACTATCACAAAAATTTAAAAGTTGAGAATGTTACCGTGAGAGACGAACTACCGGTGTTGCCAAAAATACAGGTACTCACATTTTCTGGAGAGACGAGAGAGCGTTAAAGTGCTAAGCGAGGTGCATGGAAGTTCATCTGTTGTCAGGTTCAGCAGACAAATATAGTGCTGCTTGGGAACTGTTCACCAAGCGTAATGAAAATAATCGAAGGGTATTTTCCGAGAAATTACATCGGATCGTTGATTTACCGATAATCAACAATGAATCCGCAAAAAGTGTGAAGGGAGTAATTGACAAGTTTGTCCGATAAAGTTGACGTAATAGTCGCTCAACACATACTTCGGAAATTTGACAGAGACACTCTCCAATTATATGAAAGTCAGATTAACCAAACAAGGCAAAAACAAATGCTATCTGATGTGATGAAATACTTGGAACAAACATATTGTTAGTAAAGAAAGGAAGAAAAAAAAAGTCCGTCTAACGGTTAGACATGATAGAAGTGAAACCTTTCGTAAAACAAACTGAGAGAGAATGAGACGAAAGCAGCATTAGGAGCGGGATAATTATAGATTCATTATAATATTGCTATAAAGGTCATATTTTATTTTTTTCATTTTATTATTATTCATCCTCAATGTTTTCAATTTCAACAAATGATACGAGTGGCTTATGATAGCTAAAATATAATACAAATGCTTTGGTTTCGATGTTGTCTACATATCTTTGAAATACCGCGTCAATTGTTCTTTTTGATCGTGTTGTTGATTCAGTGCGATTGTTACACATTTTTAAACTGAATGTTGTATTGAGAAAGTCAATTAAAGGAACCGCTGTGTCCAATGCAAAATTTACGTTAAAATCGCCACTTAAAATCATTGGAACTTTATCGTAATCTTTTCTAAGTATCCGCGATACTTCTGGTGTATACTTTATTAAATTTTCATGAATGAATTCCGTGATGCTATTTATTTGCATTATTGATGCATTATTTTTCGGCATAATTGCGGTAAATATTTAAAAATGAAAATATTTACGAATATAAAAATTCGGACGCAATACAGCACACGCGGTTGCTATTATGAGCGTCGTAACGCGTGTATTACACAGACGTACTAACATACACACAAACATTCGTAGGACGCTTGGTCTAAGCAAGTATTAGGTAGTGTAGTATAGCTATACATAATGCCTTCTCGCTCACCGTAGCTCCGTAATACGCAGGCGCACATACGTACTAGCATACATACAAACATACATACGTATGACGCTTGAACTAACGCTAAAGCAAGTATTAGGCAGTGTAGTATACATACTACAATACTCACTCTACTAGCGTGGCTCAGCAGTACGCAGCCACACACATATACGTATATCAACATATAACGCTTCGTAGCCAAGAGTGGGAAGGCTACGAAGCACCGCACAAAGAGGAGACGGAGAATAAGGAACGCTATATAACTCTGTTCTATCTCATTCTCTCGCAGGCTATATACTATAAGATCTATATGTATGTCTCTTTTTAGTGTCGCTTTTTCGTTTTATCGAGTCTCAAATCACTCCCAACGATTCTAAAGAAGTTTTCACTTCAAAAACTCTACAAACTGTTTCAAATTATGCGGAAGTCGAAGATAAATGTCCGATTTGCAAAATTGCCGGGCATAAAGCATATAAGTGCTATAAGTTTAAAGCCATCACTCTTGGTCACAGCTGTAATACATACAAGTAAAAAATGTAAATGGAGGATATAAGTCTCTAAAAGCCCTATAGTAGTTCATCATTTTGTCTGAAGAGGCCGCTCAAATATTGATGTTACTTAAAATTAAACAATATACAGAAATAAGTGGCGTGTTATCAATAAAAGCCAAAAAACAAAATCTGGCAATGGTTCAATTAGATAATGATTAGTTGTTTATTTTGTTCAATTTGTTTTAGATTTTTGTCACCAGCTTGGCACGCTTTCGCCATGCCACCAACCCATGCTGGGATGACGAAATGATTGAGCTACAAAAATGCTGCAATTGAGACGTTATTATTTTCTCAAATGCTTTGGGTATGGCAGACAATTTAGAAATACCCCTTTAATTGGAGACTGCGGGCGTTTTCTCCTTTTTATGAAGAGGAATAATATATGATTCCTTCCAGATGGACGGGAAGGCGGAATATGTAACGGACAGTGTAAACAACTTAAGTATTGGCTGACATAGGGCTAGTTGGTGTGAAATGATGTGGGTCGGGGTATACTATGATTATAAGTGTGGTCAGTGTGGTTTAGCGTGAGTAAGTGTGTGATTGGTGGAGCTGTGTTACTTATAGCGAGGGGAGGGTACTTCAAACGATACTCGCTTAGACGTTTCTGGTAAAGTGCGTCAATTGTGTCCCTCTGTAATATGAGCGTTCGCGGTGTGAGACATGGTCCTGTTTGTAGGGAGAATGGTGCCCCGGGGATGCTTGTTGCGTGAGAAGTCGAGAATGCGGTTTCATGTGAGAATGAATGTTCTAACTTATATAAGTTAACACCATGAACTGTGCCCACAAACATCAGGCCACTCTGCCCATCCCACAAACTGCTGGCTCAGCATGGATTGCTGGCTCAGCAGAAAGGATGGAGAAGCAAGATCCAAAGCGGTGGCACCGGATGCGCGTGTGACTGTTGGACAGTCATTCGCGCTGCGTCAGCAACTCAGGGCCAGCTAGGGAGCTTTGGCGCTTCTGGTAGCAGCTAGCAAGAGAATAACAACTACCAATTGATTTGCTTTGATATAAAGTAAGGAACCAACAACGTACTATTTATTTGCTTTATACTTAAGTATTGAATAAAAGAACTTGTAATGATTTCCAATTCTCAAGGATTTTCATTTGGGTAAATAATACTTGGAATAAATCCTTACGAAATCGTAAGGTAGCTCTCGCATAGTAATGCGAAAGTTAACTGGCGTCCGAGCAGGGATCGCCTCTAAAAACCAATCGCGAGTGACAAACCGAGTGCCGGTGGAAACATTAAAGAACAAAATAAAAACAAAAGTGAAAAACAAATTATGAAAGAATAAAACAAACATAAAGCCTCTGGCAGCCGCCTGACAAAACGGAACTGTAGTAGATTTTTTTTAACGTTAAAATTAGTGAAAAATGAATGTCCTCAAAAAATATTAAGTGGATGGCTACCGTCTGTACAAGTAAGCGGTGTATGAGGCGGTTTTTTCTTTTTAAGAGAAAAATAAAGAAATAAAAAGGAGAGAATAAAAAACGAAATAAGAGTGAAAAGATAAATTGTTAAAACAAGAGTATCCACACACTCAAACCACTGCGGCAACTAGTGGTTGCGAGTCTCATTCTAGTTAAGCAAACAAACAAATAAAAATATGTGAATAAAATAGTTTTCAGAAAATGCTTTGTCGCGGTGTGTAAGTATTGGCCGCTGGCTGTGTCTTCCACCGAAAGTGTCCCCTTCAAACGGAGACGTGGAGCCACTCCTACCTAAGAAGGCCCTTAAATGGTCTAAAAGGGAAAAATGGAGCCTCCCCTAACTGACAATGGGGGACATAGCAACAGGCAACTCACGCGCGCAACAAAAAGTAAAACGAAGTAATGCTTGCAACAGCAATAACAAAAGAGAATGAGAATAAAAAAAAAACAAAAAGAAAAAATGAACTCAAAATTATGTACCAATAAATAACGAACGAAATAACTCGCAATGCCGAGGAAAAGATGAACAAAGAATGCAAGCTAAAGCAAATTCAGGAACTTTATTTAATGCTGACCCGAGTATACTGGAATTATTAAAAGAAAAAAAAGAAAAACACAAAAAAAGCCTTACAATGCACTAATTATTTTAAGTCTCGTTAACAGAAAAACGCTGACCCTGTAAGGAGGGATTGCCAAACGAAAAAACCACACCATCATTATATAAATCAGAACAATACTAACAACAATCGCACAGGTGAGTGAAGATAAGATAAAAAATTCAATAAAAACCAACAATTCATTCAAAATAATTATTTTATCAGAGAAATCTATTCCTTAAAAAAAAAAATAATAAAATAAAGAAAAGTAAAAGTCTTTTGGCAGATTGACCTCGAGCCGGCTAAACTGCAAGGTTTGATTTAAATTTCAATAGGTCGTAATCTAACCAGATAACACCAACGGAAGGCACGCCGTTACTTTGGAACTTTTATTCCAAAAAAAAAAAAAAAAACCCTTTTTCTATGTGGTACACTATACCGTATATGAAATAACAGGTCGTGATATTAGTTTGGTAAGGCGAAGCTCTTACACTAATTTTTCATAGCGCCTAAGGGTATGCACAAAAAGGTGGCCTTCGGTTTTGTAGGCTTTACCAACTTTTTTCGCTTCATTTGGTTGTTACAATTCCCAACCAATTCTAGCGTTGAAGACATGGTATGGCTATTGCAATTCCGAAGTTCTTTAGCGAAGTCTGCTGATGATAGAACTTGGTAGTTCTTGAAATAGATCTACAGACAACCTGCTCACATTTTTGTGTTGCCTTTGAAATAATCTTCTTTTGGAAGATTGACCTCGAGCCGGCTAAACTGCAAGGTTTGATTGAAAAGTAAAAAGAGGAAAATTTTGTGGCATTGCATTTTATTTTACTTGCAAATATTTTTTATGAAATAGTAACAACCAATCAAAGAAGTTAATTAAAACAATATCACGTATAAAAGGAAGAATCTATTAAATTCATACTATTCCATCCTATTCTATCTTATTGAATTGAAAATTTTTTTCCTGAAAAAAAATGGACGAGATGAAAGAGGCCATTTCCACCCTACTTGCTCAAGTAGCCTCCCTTACGGAGGAGCTAAAAAAGCAGAAAGAGAAGGTGTTGATTTTAGAAGGGAAGAACTCAGACCCTGTAGTCGTGGCGGACAAGCCGCTATCCAAAGCCCTCACTGAATTTGACCTAAGGCAGATAGCAACTTTACCAGATTGCGTCAAAGAAATAAGGCCCTTCACGGGAGAAGCTGCCCAGTATCCAACCAGGCAAGCTGAAGCCATAGCACGGGACTACGAGGTAGCAAGAGATAAGCTGATATATGGAGCCGGCGTCCTCCACCTGAAGTCGAAGATAGGAGGCAGGGCGGACGAGATGCTGATCTCTAGCGATGTAGCAGATGACGATTGGCCAGAAATCAGGAAGGTCCTTGCCTCAAACTATGAAGACAAAAGGGACGTAGGGACTCTAGAATACCAGATGAGTATGCTAGTCCGTGGTGATGGGAATCTGGAGGCATATTATAACAATATCAACAGGCATCTCTCATTGATTGTAGCAAAACTCAGGAATGCAGGGCACGCCAAAGGAGTGCTTGAAGCTCTCATAGGCTCGTACCGCGAAAGAGCCTTGCGGGTCTTCATAAGAGGGCTACCCCAAGAAATGTCGGGCTTGATCACAGTAAATCGCCCTAGAACATTGCCAGAGGTATTTTCAACTGCCCAGGAGTTAGATAACGTCATGTACACGAAGAACTTAGCTTCCTTGACCGCTTCCGTTAGGCCACCGTATCAGCAACGGGCCGTTTATCGGCAGCAATATCCACCAAATAACTTTTCGCCAAGATTCAACAAACCCATGACCTATGTAAATCATAGGACCGCGCCAGTCCTCACCGATATCAAGTGGCTACCGAAGCCAGCAAATTACCAGGCCGGCCATTAAAATGAAACCAGCAACCTCAAGTCAGTCTAGGACTCGATTCCCAAACCAGGGAGTCGAAGGGGGCGTCAAGAGAAGCCCCAGCGAGTCAACTAACCCCTTTAAAAAAGTAGTTACAAGAGGAGCTAGTAAAGTGTTGACTGCTTCAGCTGCTGCTGCATCTGTTGTTGCTGCTACTGCTGTGCCTGACACTTCTAGTTCCCTTGTTGTAGTTCCACCCAAAAAGCAAATTTTTATTTCGCGGCTTGATCCCAATACTACTTCTGAAGAAGTCATAGCCTACATCCAGTCAAAGTATGTCATCAAGATTTTTGGCCGGAACACCTTATTGTAAAAGAGTATACAATAAAAAAGAAGAATCGGCCTCCGATTAGCCTGCTACCTACCTCTGTGAATAACGTTCCTTCCGGCTCGTCTGCACCTGCTGGCGAGTCAAAAAACTAATTTCCTCCCTAACTCTGGCCTATCAGAACGTACGGGGACTAAAGTCTAAGCTCTCTAGACTCTATATAGATAGTTTAGCTGTTGTTTACTGTTGCCCACCTCGTCACATTGTTTCATAGATGGTCTATTTGAGTTGTCCCTAACTCAAATAAATCCTGTCCGGAATAGTCGGAACAGATCACTAGATCTGGTATTTGTGTTGGATTCTTCCAACTGCGATATTTCCAGGACTGATCCCTTAGTTATCCCTGAAGACAACTTACATCCAACTCTGGATGTAACCATTGACCTTCCTTTAGGGGTTATGACTCGATATAATAATTCGATGCCTCCAACCCGATGTTTTCGCAAGACAAACTTTACTAAACTTAAAAAACTCTTGTTAACTAATGATTGGACATATCTGTATACTTGCACGGATATGGACTCTGCCATTTCTGTCTTCTAGAAAACTCTTGAGTCGTTCTTTGATGTTTGTGTCCCGCGTGTGACTCAAGGATGGTGTGATAAAACTCCTTGGTTCTCACGTGAGTTATGTAACATGAAGAACGTAAAATCGTAGTTGCTCGATCAAATTTTATGGTGCTGAATTCACAATGCTATAAGGATTATCTTCAGAGATGTAAACTTAGGTTTTCTCGCGATCCTAGGCAATTTTATAAATTCGACAATGGAAAACGTAAGACATCAGTGCATCCGTCTTACTTGTCTTTCGAAAACAATACAGCTTACACTGATCAGGCAATTGGCGATATGTTTGCTGATTGTGCAGAGGCCTTATGTCAGCCAATACTTAAGTTGTTTACACCGTCCGTCACATATTCCGCCTTCCCGTCTATCTGGAAGGAATCATATATTTTTTCTCTTTATAAAAAGGGGAAAACCGCAGCCTCCAATTCTAGGGGTGTTTCTAAATTGTCTGCCATACCCAAAGCATTTGAGAAAATAATAACATCTCAATTGCAGCATTTTTGTAGCTCAATCATTTCGTCATCCCAACATGGGCTTAAAAAACGTAGATCGACAACTACTAACCTATTAGAATTTACATCTCACTCAATCAAAGGGTTCAAGACTGCCGCGCAAACTGATGTCATTTATACTGACTTCAGCAAGGCCTTTGACTCTGTCAATCACACTATACTTTTATATAAGTTAAATGCACTTGGCATCCCCAGCTTTTTGCTAGATTGGATTCTTCAATATCTTTCTAAGCGTACACAAAAGGTCCTCTTTAAGTCTTCATTTTCTAAGTCAATCCAAATGACTTCTGGAGTACCTCAGGGTAGTCATTTGGGTCCATTGCTATTCACTCTTTTTATAAATGATCTTCCATTGGTAGTGTCACATTCTCAGGTGCTTATGTACGAGGATAATGTTAAGCTTTACCCCAGTTTTAAAGACATATCGTCTTCTTGCCTACTTCAATCGGATCTTAATGATCTTCAGAGTTGGTGTGAAACCAACCTACTAAACCGTAACGGCTCTAAATGTAAAGTTATGTCTTTTTGTAGATGCACTCCAAACTTATTATCTTAACGACACTGCCTTAGAGCGGTTAGATATTGTCAATGACTTAGGTGTTCTTATGGACCATAAATTAACCTTTAATCCTCATATTTCTGCTACAGTTAGTAAAGCTATGAATGTTCTTGGGTTTGTGAAACGATGGTCAAAAGAGTTTGACGATCCGTACACAACCAAACTTCTGTATACTTCATTAATCCGTCCTATCTTAGAGTACGGATCTTGCATATGGTCACCTCAATATGAGACGCACCAAAGTAAAATTGAATCTGTTCAAAAGCAATTTCTGCTATTTGTTCTTCGTGGTCTAAATTGGGATCGCAATGTCAATTTGCCATCATACTCCAGTAGGCTTCTTTTAATCAATCTTCCTTCAATTATTAATCGTAGAGTAATGCTTGGTGCTATCTTTATTCATAAACTTTTAATAGGTGAAATAGACTCTCCTGAGCTATTGAACCAGTTAAACCTATCTGTACCCCGTAGACCTACTCGAAATTTTATTCCTCTATCTTTAAAACATTGTAGTTCTAACTATTCTTTGCATGAACCTTTTCGAGTCCTATGTTCTGATTACAATCTTCTGTATCCCGTAATCAGATCAGAAGCCTCTCTTTCTCTTGTGAAAACCTCTATTTTAGAACATTTAGCTCGTAATTAGAAAGAGAAAAACCTATTCAATATTGAGGAAGTACAAGAGGACAGAAGGGCTACGGCAAAAACAAAGACGGGCAAGGTATTTCACAAGGCCTATCTGAAATCTAAAACAAAAGAATGAGTAGATAGGAGATCGCCCCGCCTCATCAACCCATTTCCATAAAGACGATAGTATACAAAAACGAAAATACAAATAAGAAAAGATGCAAGCAAAAATATACAAAAAAAAAAAAAAAATGGAAATGGGTTGCTGGCTCCCCAGATGCGGCCGACTGGAACGTGGCTCTGAAGACCCAGTATAACCTTGTTGCGGGCAATAGCCAGCAAGTCCGCATCAACTAAAAGCTTTTCGAGGCTACATATCGCACTCTGGAGGAATTAAATGGCATCATCGGCAAAGTCAACTCTATAGATGGAGACATCCACGCCGCCACTGCGACGCTACATAAGGCCATGATTTTGGCAAATCAAGTCCACGAGGTGACCAGAGCATGCCAATTAGCCAAGACGGGAGCGGTAAACTCGGACCTGCTAAACGAAAAAGGAAGTAGACGATATCCTGAACGAAGTAATGGGAGGCCATTGAATTCTCCCGCCCAACGGTCATGTCCAATGGGACCTTCCTGCTCTACGTCCTTGCCATTCCTAAGGTGACGGACAAAAAGTATAAGTTACTTCACCTACTCCCCACAGTCCGTGAGGGTCAGAAACTCGTCTTGGATGCCAACCTGGTGGCAGTGGACCCAAGCGAAACCTATGAGGTCCTTGGAAATTGCCTCTCTATCGGCAACACGACAGCTTGTCAGGATGAAAACCTGGGCAAACTAAATGAGGAAGGCTGCATCCCACGACTCATCAAAGGCGGCAAAGCACAATGCCATTACCTGAGGGACGCACAGGAATCAGTGACACTGATAGACGAGGGCACGGTGTTCCTCACTGGCTTTAATGGAACAGTGACCACCTCCTCGGGACAACGTAGACTCCAAAAAATTGTCAAACTCCAAAAAATGAATCAATAACCATCGGAAGGAAGACCTACTCGAGCCGATCTGTTTCCACCCTTACCGCAATGCCTGCGGTATTCTCCAATGTAACAGCCTTAGGTTACACCCCGACGCTGCAATATGATCACGAATTGTCTATACAAAATCTGAGAAAACTATACGATGTATCAAGAAAGCGCCAGATATCGCTATTAACAGAGGCCATTGGAACTGCGTGTTTCGGCATCGTGCTATATTTTGCCTGGAGGAAAATGACGTCCACAAGAGGCATGGCGATACCAGAAAAGGCCAATCCGTCGCCTTCACCCTAATCTGCGGGACGCAGTTCTCTGTAGGGGGAGGAGTTAACACCATGAACTCTGCCCCCAAACATTAGGCCACTCTGCGCCTCACACAAACTGCTGGTTCAGCATGGATTGCTGGCTCAGCAGAAAAGATGGAGAAGCAGAAATACCAACCGCTTGCGCAAGAGCCAAAGCGGTGACACCGGATGCGCGTGTGACTGTTGGACGGTCATTCGCGCTGCGTCAGCAATCAGGGCCAGCTAGAGAGCTTTGGCGCTTCTGGGCGGCAGCGTGAAGAAAAATTCTGGTAGCAGCTGGCAAGAGAATAACAACTACCAATTGATTTGCTTTGATATAAAGTAAGGAACCAACAACGTACTATTGATTTGCTTTATACTTAAGTATTGAATAAAAGAACTTGTAATGTTTTCCAATTCTCATTTGGGTAAATAATACTTGGAATAAATCCTTACGAAATCGTAAGGTAGCTCTCGCATAGTAATGCGAAAGTTAACATATATATATATATACATATATATATTCCATATATATTCCAATTTTTACGCATCCATATAAATATACACGTATAACTTCTGTTCTCTGACGTGACGGTCGTATTTTTTATAGCTCCTGAGTTTCTATCAATATTTATTGTTTCTCTCAATTTTTAATTGTGCTTCGTTTGTTTACCTTTAAGCCTGTGTGTTCATAATTTTCCAAATAAATTAGTTTTTTCGTGATTAGTGTTTGGTGCATTATATTTTTTCTGTTTCTGTTTTTTTTTCTCTCGTCATTGCTGCTGCAGTTGCTCCCCTCATCGAACCGATCATTCCATCAGTGCTAGAGTTTTTGTGCTCAGCTTCTCTCCCGCATAATTACTTTTGTAAGGCCGCCCCTCAAAGCTCGGCTTATAACTGTTCTTGCACTCTTCCTTGTGCTGTGCACTCTAGCTTTTGTAATTAATGTTTTTTTTATCGATAATTATCTTTGCGCTGTGAATTTAAATTTTCTATATATTCTTATATAATTTTGCATCGTGTTTCTTTTGGCTTTTCAATGGCTTGTTGTCTACCTACTTGCAAGCATTCTGATCGTTTTGATGACACGTATAGAGCAATATCTTGCTGGCTCCGTGATAATTTTATTCACTTAAATGTGCTGGCCTCAACGGCCGTGACTATGACAAATTTTCTGGTTTGTCTGTGTCTCAGCCTGAGCTTGGCTTAATGCGCTGGACTTGCCCATCTTGTGCCAAGCTGCTGGCTGGCACAAGATGGGCAAGTCCAGCGCATTAAGCCAAGCTCAGGCTGAGACACAGACAAACCAGAAAATTTGTCATAGTCACGGCCGTATGTACATGGACCTTCGTTTAAAGTTTCGCCAGCTCTCTCTATTACATCTTCGCCAATTTTACTTTCGCCTACACCATCTTCTTGCCCTTTTTAATTTTTTTCTTTTCAGATTGAAGTACCCAGTGTAAGCCCTGGTGTACCTCAATCACTTGCGGATCTCAATGCTCCTACGCCTCCACTAACGACTCGCAAACTATTATTTATCACTAGGCTTGCATCAGATATTTCTGAGACGTCTGTGGCAGCATACATTGTTAATATATGCCCTTCTAAGGTTTTAATTCAAAAGTTTAAGTTTTTTAAACCTCGCGAGATATCCCTTTTTAAAATTACAGTACGAAATGAGTATTTCTCACCTACGGTAGACCCTTATTTATTAGATAGAGGGCCTAGTTGTATACGAGTTTGCGCCTATTGAGCGCTCCCGTCCTTTGCCTGTCCACCTTCCGAATTTATCTTCGGCTTCAAAAAGCTAATTACTTTTAGTTTTTCCATTCATTATCAAAATGTAAGAGGACTTCTTACCAAGCTCTCGAAACTTCTCAACTCAACTCCTCTGTTTTGGATAATGAAGTTCTTTCTAATAGTTTTATTTCTTATAGGCTTGATCGTGTTGGTCGTCGTGGCGGTGGAGTACTCATTGCTGCCAACTCGAATCTGTGTTCAAGTGTTGTGCCGATTGATCTGCCCTTAGGTGTTAAGTTTATTTGCGTCGAAGTTACATGTTCTAACTTTAGCTTATATATGTCTTGTTTATATTCCTCCAGCTTCTGATATCATGAACTACATGCACCATGCTGATGCTTTGCAAACCATTTTTAGTTGTCTTAAAGATCGTGATTTTCTTATAGTTTTAGGTGATTTTAACTTGCCTAATATTTCTTAGCTTGTTGATGACAATCTATCTTTCTTAATTCCTTCAACATGTTTTTCTTGATAGCCTACTTGAATGTCCGCTATATCAGTTGAATTCTTTTCTTAACTCTTCTAAAAGAATGCTCGATCTTGTTTTTGTCTCGGATCCCACTGTTAGTGCTGTATCACAAACACAGCCCCTAGTGAAGCCTGAAGATCCTTATCACCCCACCATTGAAGTTGCTATTTCTTACAATTCCGTTAATAATTCATTTAATAACATCTAAAATTCTCGTCGTAGATGTTTTCGTAAAACAAATTTCAATCTTCTTAACAGCCTCATTTTCTCTTTTGATTGGTCATTTCTATTTGAGTGCTGTGATATAGATTGCGCAGTGAATTTTTTCTACTCTGCTTAATTCTCTAATTGATAAATGCGTTCCTTATGTGAATGTCTCTACCGTTTCCAGTGCGCCAGTCTGGTTCACACGTAGGCTCTCTAATCTCCGTAACATTAAATCGAGATATTTAAAAAATTAAAAAAGAAATAGGTTCGCGACTTGGACATGCAAATTATTGTGTAGCCAAATCTCAATTTAGTCTTTTAAATACACAATGCTACAATAATTATATCGTTCGCTGTAAGTTTGAATTTTATAAGAACCCCAAAAGGTTTTACAACTTTGTTAATTCCAAAAGACGCTCTAATTTACTACCTTCCACCTTCAGACTTAATTACCAGACTGCTAATAATAATTCAGATATTGCAGATCTGTTTGCTAAATTCTTTCAGTCGACTTATTCTACTACTGCTTCGGATCCCACACCTTATCCCTTCTCAATCCCACATTTAAATTGTATGTTTTTTCCTAGTATTACTGAAGTCTGTATTATCTCTAGCTTGTCATCTATGACGTCTTCCTTCGCACCCGGGCCTGATAATATACCTAGTTGCATCCTTAAAATGTGTTCGATTTCCCTATCTAAGCCTTTATCTCGGTTATTCTTTATATCGAGTGAGACTTGTAGCTTTCCCGATATTTGGAACGAGTCTTTTATTATTCCGCTTTAAAAAAAAACGCTATCAAATTGGATATTTCTAATTACCGTGGCATTGCCAAACTTTCGGCAATACCTAAGCTGTTTGAGAAAATTATTACGTCTTCCCTTCTTTATTTTTCGTCGACTGCTGTGTTAGTTGACGTAAATAATTAAGTAAATAAATAAATAAATAAATAAATAAATAAATAGATTAATAAATAAATAAAGAAATAAATAAATAAATAAATAAATAAACCAATCACAAAACGGATCGAGATCAGATTGCAAGTACTGTTGGAAAAAAGGATCATTATAAGACTAACAAATCTTGAGGTCATCCGCAAACATTAGCACTCGTGAAAAACCAAGGCCAGGTGCAAATCAGGAATAAGGAAGTCGTCATAGGTGATAAGATAGAGATAATAGAGTCTTTAGTAATACTTGGAAAAAATACACAATTAAAATGTGGGATTGATAAGGGACAGGATGTGGGAGGTGAAGCAGTAGCACAATAAGTCGACTGAAAGAATTTAGCAAATAGATCTGCAATTTCTTATTTAAGATTGAAGGTTGAAGACAGTAGGTTAGAGTGTCGTTTAGAATTACCAAAGTTGTAAAATCTTATGGGGTTCTGATAGAATTGAACCCTACTGCGCACGATATAATTATTGTAGCATTAAGAATTTAAGAGACAAAATTGAGATTTCGATACGCAATAATTTGTATAGTCAAGTAGCGAACAAGTTGTTTTAGTGAAACCTATTTTTATAATGTGAAACTAAAATTGATGGTTTCATTTCATTTTTCGATTTAATTACAAGAGATTTCATTAGCGTTGATGTTTTCTAATGCCAATAGCATGTTTTTGATTCAAATTATTCCATTTTAATGCCAATGAAAACCAAAGTTTAATACACTTCTTTAGTTCGCCCTACTTCAGAATATTGCTCGCCAGTGTGGAACCCTCAATATGATGTTCACCAGCGTAGTAATAAATCGATTCAGAAGTAATTCCTTAAGTTCGCGTTACGCGGTCTTAATTGGGACCCGAGTCTTCGCCTACCTTCTTATTCCGACAAACTTCTTCTTATTAATCTTCCTTCACTTTACAACCGTTGTTATCTGTTTTGAAGCTTAAGCTTTTTCGTCGACTGCTGTGTTAGTTGACGTAATTAAATCAATAAATAAATAAATCAATATATTATTAAATTGTTTAACCAATATCATCAATTACGCTTTTATTATGTAGGTTTAAAATTATTAAAATTGCGGAAAGCCAATCGGCGTGGCTGCAATTAATGTTGTGTGACTGAAACTAAATTGTTTTTAGACATATGTATGTACGTGGGATTTTAATTTCTCTTATTATGTATTTCGATATTATTTACGGATGTGATTTTCTTATTTAGTCTTATTTATTAACAATGTTTCTTTGTGTTAAGAATACATAAATATATTATATTGATTTGGCTTTAGTTACGACTTCGTGTGTGCGCGATGTGATTGAGGCGAGTTTACAATTTCGAGTGTTTTTAAATCGAAGCTTCTACTCTATTTGCGAATAAATGAGTCGACCAGATAGCTACGGAGCTGCGTGTCGTTCTGCCTCGCTCACTAGCCACTATACGATTACGATTATTAGCCCGCCTGACACTTTATTTCCTACAATCGGCTGCCCTGACAAGTCATTCGACCCGAATGATCCTAGCCAAGCCTTAATGAACTCAGCCACTATTGAGGTCTTACAAGGTCCTTCACCATCGCCAATTTTCTCAACGTCGTATCGACCTTGCCTATTCATCTTTGTGACTTTATATGGTCCTAAGTATTTACCTCTCAACTTTAGTCCTGTCCCATACTGCGTACATTTAATCGCCACTAACTCGTTTAAATTATATTTTCTTTCCCATTTCCTTGTTATGTAAAACGTACTTTTCATCAATAAGTCTTTTGTTATCAGCTTTCTTATTTCCTTTCAACTTGGCCGTTTCCACAGGGTACACTGTGTAAATCAGTAAATGCTGTATATCCTGTCCGTTACAATATTCCTTAAACGCATTGGATGTAAATGCTGCTCTCCTGTCAGAAATTATTTCCACCGGTTAAGAAAAATTATGGCCTGCTTTTCAAGACAACTAACTACTTAATCGACTCCAGTTCCACGAGTCGGATGCAACCATACAAACTTAGAGAAGCCATCAACAATATATGATTGTAACGCTTTGTTGTGAACTCCATCGGGCCAACGTGATCAAAGTGATATGTCATCAATGGCTGATCTCTTTTGCTTATTGGCATCAAATATCCTTCCTTTTTACCGGTTTTGGCATTAACAATAAGACATTTCACGCAACACTCAACAACACGGGCTACCTTTTCTTTTAATTTTAGAATATAATACGATTTTTCTACGATATCCAGAGTCTTTTTAGCTCCAAAATGCACTTGTTTGTGCGCAATCTGTATTATTTCCTTTTCCATCTGCGAGGGAACGACAATAAGTTCTTTATTGGGGTTCTTTAACAATATTTCATTTTCAATGTAAAAATCTTCATATCCCTTCTCCTGAACTAAGCTCCTGATCAATTAAGTCCAATCATATGATAACTGTGCTTCCTTCAGTCTATGGGTTATGGTGTCGGTTAGCAGAAAACAAGATAAACGGCTTAAGATATCCACATGCCGCATCTTTGAACCTGAACGATGTTCAATCTGGTAATCGAAATCTTGTAGGTAAATTGCCCAACGTGCTACACGTGACGGAACCTCTTTCCTTTTTAATTATCATCGTGAACGCATTACAAGCTGTGGCAATCTTGAATCTCAACCCTCACACATACACACGCCACTTTATTAATGCTCCTATAACTGCTAAAACCTCAAGTTCACATGAATCGTACTTGTCTTCACAGGGTTTAGTTTTCCTACTCATATACTGTACCGGATATAATACACCATCTTCTAAATCCTTCGATGTGAATCGATGTGAATCTCAGACTCTAGCTTAGGATTATATAACTTTAAACAGGACCTTTGGTCAATGCTAACTTCAATTGTTCGAATGCTACCATCTGCAATTCTTTAAACTTAAACTTGTTGTCTTTTCGCAAAATGTGTGTCAAGGGCTAAGCTGTCACTGCGTATCCTTTGATAGACTTAGGAAAATACGATGTCAACCCTAAAAATCGTTGAACAGACTTCTTATCGTGTAGGATTGAAAATCCTGAAACAGCATTAGTCTTCTTGTTGCCGCCGAAATCCGCTAACTGCCCAGCAGACCCGACGCAGCCACCAATGGGTTAACCCATATCACTCATTCTCTTTCATTTTCATACTTATACTTAAGCGCCAGCCTACGTGCTGGGAAATTAACCGTTGCATCTTGCGCTTTAAGCTTACATGTTAGGTTCTATGCTTGTTACTAAGCGGCGGACAGAACAGTTTGGTTACAACCGCGAGTAAGGCGATTGATTTATAGCGGCTCGCAGACGGCTCGCAAACTGCATACACACACAAACTTAGCCTACCATTAGCATAAGAAATACACGTGGAAGAAATAAATGAAGTATCACGTGAAAAGTGAAGTGTTTTCTTGTGGGCCCGCTAAAACATCGAACCTTAGCGCCAAACTCAACAATTCTATAAATTAGAGCCTTAAATTAATTTTATAGATCAATTCTATAAATTAATTAATTCTACAGATTAATTCTATAAATTAATCTAACAGTGGTAAACCACTAAATGAACCGAAAAGTTAATTATTTAACTCAACTCAACGGGTCAACCCACGGTTCTATACGGCAATCATATAGAGGTTAACCTCGATGATTGCATAACCAATCACTAAATTGTGATACATAACCTCAACGGTCAACCGTTTACGACCTACATACATAGGTCGCGGAACTAATCAACATCGCTTAAAGAGTAAACTCATTGGTAAACAATGGCAACAAAAGACTTATCAAGTGGAATATATCATTGCAAGAAATGGATGCAGGAAGACAATGACCGCATGGTGCAATGCAATCGATGTTGTGCCTGGTATCATTTCGACTGCATTGGAGTAATAGACGAGAAATCTGAGAACAGCTGGAACTGCGACTGCGTCAACGCGTCAACGGAAGTCATCACAACCATATTGAGCAACGCTCTGCAGAACCTCGGAAATACCACACGAGCAGGCGAACCTCAGGCTACTTCGTCACCAGCAAAACCAACGGGGCCGCTACCAGAACCGGATCGGGACTTTGGACTATGCCCGCCAAAAATATTCCCGAACACAGCTAGGACAGCTGTTCCTATTTTTACTTCTGCAAAACAAAAAGCGATGGTCACACACTCAGCTGTACGTGACACGTGGCATTACGATCACGAGGCACCGCAGTTGCCGTTCCTAACCTCAAACAACACGCGTGCTACGACACGCGAACAACCGCACCTAAGTACTACGCCGATGGCGCCCTGGAATTTCACAAATATTCAAAACAGGGCTGCATCGTACTATCCAGAAAGTAAAATGCGAATGGACGTAGACCTAAACACAGCAACACCAAGCGCGGCACAACTTGCAGCCCGTCAAGCGATACCGAAAGAGCTTCCAACATTTGATGGCAATCCTCAGAACTGGCCTCTATTCTACAGTAGTTTTCAGACAAGTACGGAGATCGCTGGGTATACGAATGCACAAAATCTTATGCGGTTGCAAGCTAGCCTAAAGGGAAAAGCACGTGAGTTAGTTCAATCCAAACTCCTTTTACCAACAATGGTCCCTGAAATCATACAAACACTACGCATGTGTTTCGGTCGGCCAGAGCATATTTTGCACAACTTACTGAATACGCACTGTGTGTACGAAACATCTACTCAACGATGGAAGCATGTGGACTCACAGGTTACATGCAAAAACCCAATGCTCGTACAAGAGCTACTAGAGAAACTCCCCACACAATTGAAGCTGCAGTGGGCAATGTTTCCCAAAGACACTAAGATACCATCAATGGAATGTTTTAGCAAATGGATCTATGACATAGCTGAAGCAGCAAGCCAGGTAACATCGCCGCTTTAACATAAGAAGAGCGGAAGCCTAAATCATCACACAGAAGCACCTAAAGAGCAGATCAAGGAAATTACTTGCATCGCATGTAACGAACCAGGGCACAAAATACACAGCTGCCTATCGTTCAAAGCCATGCCACATCAGCGAAAGATGTCTTTTTTGAAAAATCACAAGCTCTGCCAACAATGCCTTAACCGTCATCACCAAAAGTGCCAACGTGAAAAGGTTTGTGGCATACGAGGAACGTGTCACGCTTACGGTTGCTAATCCACATAATGGCAATCAATTCTACTTGGAAGAGGTTCACAGTGTAGACACCCTGGATCTACCTGTACAGTCTATCGACATAAGGGCTCTCGCCAAAGAATTCCCCCACCTAGCTGGACTACCGATAGCATCATACACCAACGCACGCCCAAGCATCCTAATCGGCACAAATAACTGGAACCTCGCCGTACCCCTTAAAATCAAAGAGGGGGCATGGCACCAACCAATAGCGTCAAAGACGCGACTAGGATGGGCACTCCAAAGCTCCACGCCATCAAGGGCCACTAGAGCTAATGTCAGCGTTCACATGTGTGGCTGCAGAGACGCAGACGCCAAGCTGCATGAGATCATCAAACAAGCGTTCTCGTTAGACGCTACCACAGCAAAACCGCTATCATCACCAGAAGAAACTCAAGCTCTAACCAGACTTGAATCTACTACCGTTTTGAAGAATGACAGGTACGAGGTCGGTCTAATGTGGAAAGACCCCGAAGTTTTATTACCTGATAGCTACGCAAACGCACTAAAACGGCTTAAATGCCTATAAAAGCAATTTTCCCGACAACCACAGTTGAAGGAGCAAATCACCAAGCAAGTCGAAAACCTCGTCGAAAAGGGCTATGCTCGCATGCTGACGCCGGAGGAAATAGCTGCACCAAACAGACGGACTTGGTATCTACCAACCTTCATAACTAAAAATCCAAATAAACCAGAGAAGGTCCGGCTTGTATGGGATGCAGCCGCCCAATCCGGCGGCAAGGCCCTGAATGACTACATCTGGAGTGGTCCAGATCTCCTAAACTCCCTGTTTGACCTCTTACTCTCATTCCGAGTGGGACGAGTGGCGATCTGTGGCGATATTGCCGAGATGTTCCACCAGATCCGAGTGAGACCAGCAGACACCCATGCGCAAAGGTTTCTTTGGTTCGACAGCAAGTCCGAGAGGCAAGAGCGTAACGTCTATGTTATGGAAGCGCTTACTTTCGGAATCAATTGCGCACCCTGCATTGCACACTTTATTCGTGACAGAAATGCAGATCGATTCTGTCAACAATACCCTCAAGCAGCACAAGCCGTGAAGGACTACCACTACGTCGATGATTTTATATACAGTGGCAACGACTACGTGGAAGTAGGAAACATCGCAACTCAAGTCAGAGATATCCACGCAGCGGGTGGTTTCCACATACGCAATTGGTCTTCGAACTCAAAGGAGGTCCTACGAATACTAAAGATCGACTCGCTGCTCCCCAAAGCTGTCGAAATTACAGCCACAGAAAAGGTACTCGGCTTATATTGGGTGCCGAACTCCGACGTATTCACATTCATATGCAAGTTTGCCAGGCTGAAGCGCAACGTTTTAGACAGCGACAAAACACCAACCAAACGCGAGCTTTTGCAAGTACTTATGTCAATGTACGACCCACTAGGCTTCATCTCATGCTTTACAATAGAGCTGAAGATCGTCCTGCAAGAAGTCTGGAGAAGCGGCATTGGCTGGGATACTGGTTTGCCCGACGCATTGTTACCCAAATGGATACGATGGAAACGGACCCTTACAAAAATCGCCGGATTAACCATCCCGAGATGTTATTTCAACAGCAGCGATCAAATCCATGATGTCCAGTTACACACGTTCGTTGACGCCAGCGAATTGGCATACGCAGCAGTCTGCTACCTTCGGATATGCCAGGGGAAAAGAACCTACCTCAGCTTCGTGGCCTCCAAGGCGAAAGTGGCACCGTTGAGTCCACTATCTATACCAAGGATGGAACTGCAGGCCGCAGTTATCGGAGCAAAGCTGAGTAAACGAATCCAACGCAATCCAAGTTTGTCAATCAATTCGAGTTATTATTGGCCCGACTCAAAGACTGTTCTTAAATGGCTTCGTATGGATCCACGAAAGTTTCAGCAATTCGTCATGCACCGCGTGGGCGAAATACTGGAATTCACAAACGTAAGCCAATGGAACTGGGTTCCAACCAACCTTAACCCTGCAGATCTCGCTACTAAAACACACAACGCCAATAAATATAAAACTTGGCTATACGGTCCAGACTATTTGCTGCAGGATCAACATGAGTGGCCAAAATGCGATGATTTGGGGCCACCAAACAATGCTGAAGTCAGGCATAACATACTCTTCATCGACAATTCGCCGATGGAACTAAATCTTAACGCGGACAATGGCACTAACTTCAAAGCTGCCGAAAAGATTGTCTGTGACAAAGCGCAAACGATCAACTTCAACGTCGTGCAACCGGCGTTTGATGACATCAAATGGAAATTTAATCCACCAGCCGCTCCTCATATGGGGGGAGCATGGGAGCGACTTGTTCGTTCCGTCAAGACTGTACTCTACGCAATCTGCCCAGCGAGGAAATTCACCAGTGAGGGCCTACAAAGCGCACTCTGGGAAGTGGAGTTTATCCTAAATTCCAGGCCTCTTACTTTTGTCTCTCTGGACAGCAAAGACGACGAGGCCATCACCCCTAACCATCTACTACTAGGATCAGCAAGCGGCTATAAACCAGTCTTCGAAAGCACAAACACCGTACAGCACATGTGGCAAGCTGTACAAGAATTCGCCGATCAATTCTGGCGACGATGGGTACGCGAATACGTTCCAGATTTAGCCAGGCGAGGAAAATGGTTTACGAAGAGACCACCAATAGCAACTGGAGATGTCGTTGTAATACTGGACGAGACCCTGCCCCGAAATTGATGGCCAAAAGGTATAGTCGAGCAAACGATCCTGGCCAAAGACAACTAGGTGCGTCGAGTGATCATCAGAACCGCCAACGGGACTCTTCAACGGCCCGTGGCTAAAGTAGCTGTATTAGACGTCGGCTGTAATGGAGCAAAACAACCCCCTGAAGAGAGCAGCTTTACTGGGGGGGGAATGTTGCCGCCGAAATCCGCTAACTGCCCAGCAGACCCGACGCAGCCACCAATGGGTTAACCCATATCACTCATTCTCTTTCATTTTCATACTTATACTTAAGCGCCAGCCTACGTGCTGGGAAATTAACCGTTGCATCTTGCGCTTTAAGCTTACATGTTAGGTTCTATGCTTGTTACTAAGCGGCGGACAGAACAGTTTGGTTACAACCGCGAGTAAGGGCGATTGATTTATAGCGGCTCGCAGACGGCTCGCAAACTGCATACACACACAAACTTAGCCTACCATTAGCATAAGAAATACACGTGGAAGAAATAAATGAAGTATCACGTGAAAAGTGAAGTGTTTTCTTGTGGGCCCGCTAAAACATCGAACCTTAGCGCCAAACTCAACAATTCTATAAATTAGAGCCTTAAATTAATTTTATAGATCAATTCTATAAATTAATTAATTCTACAGATTAATTCTATAAATTAATCTAACAGTGGTAAACCACTAAATGAACCGAAAAGTTAATTATTTAACTCAACTCAACGGGTCAACCCACGGTTCTATACGGCAATCATATAGAGGTTAACCTCGATGATTGCATAACCAATCACTAAATTGTGATACATAACCTCAACGGTCAACCGTTTACGACCTACATACATAGGTCGCGGAACTAATCAACATCGCTTAAAGAGTAAACTCATTGGTAAACAATGGCAACAAAAGACTTATCAAGTGGAATATATCATTGCAAGAAATGCAAGCAGGAAGACAATGACCGCATGGTGCAATGCAATCGATGTTGTGCCTGGTATCATTTCGACTGCATTGGAGTAATAGACGAGAAATCTGAGAACAGCTGGAACTGCGACTGCGTCAACGCGTCAACGGAAGTCATCACAACCATATTGAGCAACGCTCTGCAGAACCTCGGAAATACCACACGAGCAGGCGAACCTCAGGCTACTTCGTCACCAGCAAAACCAACGGGGCCGCTACCAGAACCGGATCGGGACTTTGGACTATGCCCGCCAAAAATATTCCCGAACACAGCTAGGACAGCTGTTCCTATTTTTACTTCTGCAAAACAAAAAGCGATGGTCACACACTCAGCTGTACGTGACACGTGGCATTACGATCACGAGGCACCGCAGTTGCCGTTCCTAACCTCAAACAACACGCGTGCTACGACACGCGAACAACCGCACCTAAGTACTACGCCGATGGCGCCCTGGAATTTCACAAATATTCAAAACAGGGCTGCATCGTACTATCCAGAAAGTAAAATGCGAATGGACGTAGACCTAAACACAGCAACACCAAGCGCGGCACAACTTGCAGCCCGTCAAGCGATACCGAAAGAGCTTCCAACATTTGATGGCAATCCTCAGAACTGGCCTCTATTCTACAGTAGTTTTCAGACAAGTACGGAGATCGCTGGGTATACGAATGCACAAAATCTTATGCGGTTGCAAGCTAGCCTAAAGGGAAAAGCACGTGAGTTAGTTCAATCCAAACTCCTTTTACCAACAATGGTCCCTGAAATCATACAAACACTACGCATGTGTTTCGGTCGGCCAGAGCATATTTTGCACAACTTACTGGAAAAAACGCGGCAACTACCCGCAATAAAAGATAAGCTTGAACCACTTATTGAATACGCACTGTGTGTACGAAACATCTACTCAACGATGGAAGCATGTGGACTCACAGGTTACATGCAAAAACCCAATGCTCGTACAAGAGCTACTAGAGAAACTCCCCACACAATTGAAGCTGCAGTGGGCAATGTTTCCCAAAGACACTAAGATACCATCAATGGAATGTTTTAGCAAATGGATCTATGACATAGCTGAAGCAGCAAGCCAGGTAACATCGCCGCTTTACCATAAGAGTGCTGGGAGATTAACCGTTGCATCTTGCGCTTTAAGCTTACATGTTAGGTTCTATGCTTGTTACTAAGCGGCGGACAGAACAGTTTGGTTACAACCGCGAGTAAGGGCGATTGATTTATAGCGGCTCGCAGACGGCTCGCAAACTGCATACACACACAAACTTAGCCTACCATTAGCATAAGAAATACACGTGGAAGAAATAAATGAAGTATCACGTGAAAAGTGAAGTGTTTTCTTGTGGGCCCGCTAAAACAGCGAACCTTAGCGCCAAACTCAACACTTCTCTTTACTTGGCTTAATGCTTCCATTTTCAACTATGTAGCCCAAAAAATTGACTTTATTCTGCAGTATTTGGCATTTGTCCCAATTTCTTCGCAACCCATTTTCCGCAGCTATCTTCAACACCATTTTAATTTTACTTAGATTATCATCCGCACTAACACTTGGTATAATTATATCGTCCATATACACCACTGCATCCCCATTCTTCACTGATTCTCTCATCACTGCCATTATATATCTTGTAAAAACTGCTGAAGAGTTGAAAATTCCGAATAGGAATTCATACCATTCATTCTGCGTTACGAATGCTGTGTACCTCTGAGACTTTCTCTCAACAGGAACATGGAAAAACCGTTTGTTAGATCTAGAGTAGTAAAAACTAACGCACCTTGAAGTTTTCTAATACAGTATCCATCTTTGGCATAAGAATATTATCTCGGACCACTTTCTCATTAGCTTTTTGTAATCGCAGCACAGACGCTTTTTCCCATTCCTCTTTGTTACAAGTACAACAGGTGAAGCATATTCGGAAATACTTAAGCTTATTATCTCCTCTTCAAACCATTCCTGTACTGTACCATCATTGATGGTCCATCATTAATTTTCTGATCAGACTCAGCTAGACGACTTGGATGCTGATGAACTGGCAACTCATCTGTTAGTACAATTTTCATCTCTATAGGAGTGCTTGTATTTTTAATAGGTTTGTAACTTCTAATCAACTGCTTGACTTCACTTGCGCTTTCTACACTGATATGTGTCAAGTCACTCTTAACTTCCACTTCTATCTGTTCCGCGGTATTTATAAACATGTTTTAAAATTCCTTAAATAACTCAGCACAAGATCCTTTCAACTTACACCGTGAATCTTTTCCTTTGCTGCTCACAAACTTTGTGCCTTCTTTTGTCACAACCAAATCGTCTAATATGGTTCTACCCAAAATTGCCTCATATGCCATGTTCTCATCACGAACGATATGAAACTCAATTTCCATCTGAATGTCATCTACCTTAACACTTATGCAAAAAATACCGAAAGTCATCACATGACTTCCGCCTGTATCTGTAAGACTGTTCGAATATCCTGTTAACGAATTAATTAAAAGTTTAACAAACACGCTTTTTCGTATGAGACTTGAGATTGCTCCTGTATCAATTAGACCTACTCGTCTTAAAAGTTACTTCTTTCAATTCCAAACCCGAAATAGTAAATTTACCAGATGGTTTTACTAATTTGTCCTGTACAACATTGGTACTTTCTTCCTTTGTGGTCTTTTTTATACATTCAAATGAACGATGGCCTGTTTCGTTTCGTAAACTTTTTCTTGTTACAATCCTCATCATGTGGGTCACCAAACTTAAAACATTTCCGCTCTCCTTTTGTTGCCCATTTTTTCTCTCTATTATCTCTGCCTTGCTTATGAAAAGATGATTCAAATGTTGGTTTCTTTGACGACTTCCTAGGATCATAAGATTTTAAATAGGTCTCTATTTGAACTTTCAACGCATCCACTGTTCTTATGCCTTATTTGCTCTCATGTCTTGTATACCTTCTACTAAATCCTCGATTAAACTTTCATCATCCAAATCGATCGACTTTGCGATTTCCATTAACGAATACAAGAAATCATACAAATTCTCACCTCTCTTCAACTGTCGATTGCCTAGTCTTCTGTGAACTTCTGCTGACGATACCTTTACTCTGAACAGGGTGGGTTTGAACAGAGAGCTAGTATTAGGAGAAAAGCACTTCGCCAGCCACCACAAGAGTGTCAAGTTAGAAAAAGTGAAACAACCAACAGCAGTGGAAAAAACCTATAACCGTAGAAACTCATCAAGTGGGATACAAGGATTACATCAGGTGAGCTTAATACTCAGAAATCCTTCTAGCTTGAGTGCGGTAGGTACCCAAAACTAGAAAAGATGTTCAGGATTAGTTAGTTATCAATAAACTCTGTACTATTATCACGTAACCCACACAGCATTATTTCTTTATTTGTTACTAAATTTATGTCTACCCTTTGCCTTCCCTTTTCCTTGGCCACTTAACTCTTTGAGTGGAGCCGAAGGATCAGCGGACTTGGGAAGGATGAGTTATTCTCCTGCAAACGAAGTCAGTCGCTGATCTCAAGACTCAGTCACTCAAGGTGAAGATGCAACGCATCTTGGCCAAGAGGATTTCGCTTGGCAGACAAGATCAGTCGTTGCAGTTCCTCTTCACCATCCCTTTCCAATAAACTCACTAACGTTTCTCTTCACGCTTGCCTTTCCCAGTCCAAGAGGCAACGGTTCTTGGCCAAGCGGGCTTCGCTTGGCAGACAAGATCAGTCGTTGCCGCCCCTCTTGGATTCTCCTTCTACCCCTTTTCCTTCCCTTTCTCCCTTTATGCGGTCTCAATCTCATATCATAATACTCTTCAAGGTCTTCAGATCAAATAAATGTTCTGTAGACGGGACTCTGGAGACTGAGAACTGTACCCCAGCCAGAGCTTCCTTACAGATGGCGCCCGAGCAGGGACCTTGATGAGTATTACGAGGGAAATGTTCAAAAATATGTATATGTATGTACAATTACTGACATATATATATATATTGGAGTCCACACAGGAGTGAAAATTTTTATATGTAGGCATATTTATTGAGATATATATCGGAGTCAACACAGTAGAAAACATTTTTTTTAAATATATATATATGCATATATTTTTTTTAATTTATATATAAATATATTTGTGGTTGGGGTATTTAAAGGTCGCATATACGTTGTCGATTTACCACGCGGTTTTTAGTTTTCTTTGCAAGCGACAGTTACATGCAAAAAAGAGACAGGGACACATGAGCGGCCAGTAAGAATGAGCATTGACATTTCACCGTTTGATTCGGGGCGTGTGTGTGAGCTACGTGCATTCTCTTGCCCTCTCTCTCTCACTCTTACACACAGCTTTGATTCGACCGTTTTTTTATTTGTCATTCCCTCATTCACACTGATTTGCAAGTACAGTCGCGCGTTGACACATTCGTATCGGTATACGTATGGAAGGGTATGCATGGGTATATCACCTAGGTTATTATGAGTATAGTAAAATGAGAGCAACAAATAAAAAAAAAAAAAAATATATATATATATAACACGCACAAAGTCATGCCATGGTACGTGAGAAAATCGGCAGTCCGTGGCAGGGTCTCGACAGGATCATCAGCAGAATCATCAACAGCGTTTTCGACAGGATTAATAGTATCCCCAACAGCATAATTTGGAGAGAATTATTAAAGAAGTCAGCTACTGAGTTACCGACAGAGCTAACGACAGAGTCATCACCGGAGCCATCGACAGAGTCACACCTGGAAATCAGTTTAAAAAAAATAAAATAATAATAATATATATATATAACACGCGCAGAGCCAGGTCATGCTAAGTAAGAATATCGGCAGAGTCTCCGGCGCCCGAGAATTATCAACAGAGTTTTCGACAGGATTAATAATATCCTCAACAGCATATTTCGGAGAGAATTATTAATGGAGTCACCTACTGAGTTACCGACAGGGCCGCACATGGAAATTAGCTTTATTAAAAAAATTTACAAGACAGAAGAAAAAGAGTGAAAGTTACCAAAGGTAGATAGAGCGAATCAAGATGCCTCTCTCAGAGAGTCATTAGTGAGGCTATAACCTACCGCACTTCGAGTTGAACACGACCTGGGTATGGGTAACCTAGAAATCCACCACTCTCACCCAAAGCAGCAGGCAGAAGAGTAAAGCACAAGGGGCTATATAAGTCCAAGCATATGCACTGGAAAAGGCAGTCAGTGTTTGGAACTCAGCAAGAGAACATCGAGGACAAAAAGTGCTTCACTCCAGAAGGATAACAACTTGACAAGGATCATCAACAGGACTACTCATCAATACACGGATTTACAACGGAAGGATCAACAAGGACATAGGACAAGGACATTCACCGCTAAGGTGAATAATATACTAGCAATGGGCGTTCATTGGATAAACCATCGTCGCAAAGCCGAGTTGGATGTCCTTTGTGACGAATTCGGATTAGACACCGGTGGAATAGTGGAGGACCTAAGAAATCGTTTCAGCGAGTTCGCCTTGAGAGAGCATCATCATCCCGAGTTAGTGCCGGGGACAAGAAATTAGATGTAAAACCGCAGTCTAGAGCACCGTCGCCTACTCCCGAAGGAATTGTTTCCCACCTACCGGTGCCACAAGACACGAACTATCGTTCTGAATCGCATTCTGGTTCTCGATCCGGTTCTCCGACACCTTTCGGTATTCCTGGCTCAAAGATCAACATTGAACCCAGTGAGAGGAATCGAGTCCATGAATCTATGGTAGGCCGTACCACTGGGAGCTATGTCTCGATCGCGGAACGTATAACTAAATGGGGAATTGCCTTTAGCGGATCCATAGAACAAATAGAGACTCGAGCCGCGACGTACCGGTTGAGTTTGGAGACACTGCCCCCGATGATACCCATCCTATTGACCGTACGGGCCGAAAGTTGGTGGCAAACCAGCGGGTACCCGGAGATGACATGGGTCGATTTCAAGTCAGAATTTTTAGAGTTCTTTCTACCGCCACGCTATTTTGAGAAACTAGAGGATAGCATACGCGCTCGGAAGCAACGCCATCAGGAACCATTCAAGGAGTATCTAGTAGACCTTCGATTAATGATGAAGAGAGCCCATTACTCGACGTTACAGGAACTCAACAGGATCAACGAAAATCTATTACCAGACTACAAGCTGTATACCCGACGAAACGATTTCCAAACGTTACCCGGCTTAACCAAGTTGGTGGTAAATTATGAGACAATTCGATTGGAGCAAGGTAGCGATGACCCAGGACGTTCTTGGAAAACGCCGTTCAAAATAAGTCCTTGGATCATATAACTTCCAGCCCAAACGGGACTGCCAGTATGTCAGGCAGACCCAGTCTTGCCGCCTCCAACACCTGACGCTGTCCTAAAAAACCCATTCCGCCAGCCCGGCAGGTAAAAGGAACCGGTAACCGAGACGGACGCCCGATTAGCCTCAGTAGAAGCTGAGATCCGTGATGAGGACTTAAAGCCAGAACAATCATCCAGTATGGAATCGGAGACACTAGAGCCGGAACTTCAAGCTATTCTTGACGCGGAAATCACTAAGTTCGATGGGCTCAACGGTGTTACCCAAATAGCACATTATGTCATTGTTTTCAAGCACGAGCGACCCATGAAGCAAAGGTATTATCCACGTAGTCCGACAGAACAACAGATTATCAACGAAACAGTAGACGCACTGCTGAAGGAAGACCGTATTGAACCATCCAAAAGCCCTCACAGCGCACTAATCGTGTTGGTAGGTAAGAAAACTGGTGATACTCGCATGTGTATAGACTTTCGATAACTGAACGCTCAATCAGTGCGCGACGCATACCCCTTGCCCCATATACACCATATTCTAGAGAAATTGAGGAACGCGAAATACATCCCTACTCTAGATTTAAAGCGTGGGTATTGGCAAACACCCCTAGAGGTCAAAAAAAGAGAGTGTGCAAATTTCACAGTGCCCGGACGCGGGTTATTCCATTGGATAGTCATGCCCTTCGGCCTACACTCCGCATCCGCCACTTTCCAGAAAGCTTTAGATAGCGTGATTGGACCCGAAATGGAACCACATGCCTTCGCGTATCTAGACGATATTATCGTAATCGGAAAGACGCTCGAGGAACATCTCTCACACCTGCTTGAGGTCTTTCGACGACTACGAGAAGCCAATTTTAGAATCAACCGAGACAAATGTCGTTTCTTCAAAAAACGGATCCAATTTGTAGGTCACGTTGTCAGCGAGGATGGTATCCATACTGACCTCGAAAAGGTAGCAGCTATCCGTAACCTTCCGCCATTAATCAATGTCAAGGAGTTACGTCGATGTCTCGGCATCGCCTCTTGGTATCGTCGGTTCGTACCCAACTTTTCTGACACTGTACAACCTCTCATGAAGTTGTTAAAAAAGGGTTTGAGCTGGTTTTGGAACCTGGAACAACAACAGGCGTTCGACGCACTCAAGACCCGCCTCACCACTGTCCCTGTCCTAGCTTGTCCGGGTTTTACTGTAAAGTTCTGCTTACAGACTGATGCCAGCGACGTCGACCTCGGCGCAATGCTCACTCAGAGTATCGACGGTGCGGAAAGAGTCATTGCTTCCGCTAGTCGACGTCTCTTGAAGGCGGAGGAAAATTATTCGACTACTGAGAAAGAATGCCTAGCAATAGTCTGGGCAATCCGGAAACATCGTTGCTGTTTGGAAGGCTATCACTTTGATGTAATCACTGACCATTTGGCTCTGAAGTGGCTGAACTCAATAGATAATCCCACAGGGCATGTGGCCAGATGGGCGCTAGAGTTGCAACAATACGAGTTCGAGGTACATTATAGACGAGGTAAGCTGAACGTGATTGCCGATGCCTTATCGCGACAACCTTTGGACGTGCTGCAGTTTAAACCGGCGCAAATAAAACCAGCGGGCAAAATGCTCACCCGTCAAATCACGGAGTCTTTCGATACCGTGTGTACTGATTTTATCGGGCCTTTGCCACGTTCTAAGCAAGGTAATACGATGTTACTAGTTTTCTTGGATTTATATAGTAAATGGGTCGAGATGGTACCACTTCGTAAGGCCACTTCAGCCGCTTTGGAGAAGGCATTTCGTGAAAGGATCTGGGCCCGATTCGGGAATCCTCGCACCCTCGTGAGCGATAATGGTACCCAGTTCACAAGCAAGGTTTTCAAAAACTTTTGCAAAACGTCCGGAATTACACTCCAGCATACCGCCCCATATTCTCCACAGCAGAACCCTACCGAGCGGTCAAATCGAACTATCAAGACGATGATCGCACAATACCTGGAGAATGAGCAAAACACTTGGGATCAATGGCTTCCAGAACTAACACTAGCGATCAACTCAAGCGTCAATGACGCCACCGGATTCAGTCCAGCTTACATCTTATTAGGTCGGGAACCCGTATGCCCGGCGCTCTTTATGACCAAGTAACGGATGTCTCCGTTAACGAACCCCCAAGTCCCGACGAGCGCGTCCGACGAATGTAATATACTTTCAAGCTTGTGCATGAGAATCAATTGAACGCTACCCAGAATCAAAAAGAAACACTACAACCTGAGACGACGCCACTGGCGTCCAAGCATCGGGAGCATGGTCATGCTCAAGCAACATGTGCTGTCTAATGCTAATGAAGGGTTCAACGCCAAACTGGCGCCTAAGTATAAAGACCCGTATAAAATAATCAAGTTTCTTTCCAGCAACGTCGTTAGACTACAAGAAGCCCAGGGGTGTGAGCGACGTACCGCAGGTCTGGCCGACTTAAAGGCCTTCAATAGCGACGACAACCAACCCCCAGAACTATGTCCTCGTAAAGACATCGGCCACCATGGGTACACCTCGTACCCACGGCCCGCACGAGGTCACTGACTGACGTCCCCCTCACTTTTAAAGAGGGGCTCTTCGCACCGATACTCAGCAGGAATTATCTAAAACATTGTATCTTAGCTTTAATCTTAGCACTTTTGTAAACCGCACTCATAGGGCCTCCGTTAGTGCACTCAGAATTCAGGGTAGTTTTAAGATACTTTATATTTCACAGTATGTCACAGCCAGGAGAAGACGACGGTGATCGCGATGCTGACATAGCCCGGATCGTCAAGGAAATGGTAGCCGTATGGGAAAGGGAACATGGCCCTGTCATGCCCGGCCCCACCCAAGGTGGTAGCTTGCCGGAATACCCGGTCCTGCTCTGCCGCGTAGAGCTGGCCCCAACCGACATCCCGATTGAGCGAGCTTCGGGGAGCAAGGATCCAGAGGGCGACAAAAAACCACCCGACGAGGCTCAACGAGCTTCAGCTACGACCTGACCGGAGCGCGCCGTGATCCTGTCGGTGGTCACACTCTCTCCCTCGGCACAAAACATTGGACCCTCGGAGTCTGCCGGCCTTGTTCGTCTGGAGGATCCAACAGTAGGCACTGGTCCGGGGCAAACTTAGAAGAGACGATCGTCTCGGCCGCAACCGCGTTCTTTGGTTCAGTTTCAGTACCCGTGTGCCCACCAGATATGGCACTCGATCAATATCGGGAAGACATGGTCACAACCCCACTTCCCCAGACGGAGCCTCTCGTCTGGACAGCAGAGCGCGTTTTCCGAGAGGAAATGTTCGTCTGTACTACTTCCTAGGATCATAAGATTTTAAATAGGTCTCTATTTGAACTTTCAACGCATCCACTGTTCTTGCCTGATACAATAATGCCTTATTTGCTGTCATGTCTGGTATACCTTCTACGAAATACTCGATTAAACTTTCATCATCCAAATCGATCGACTTTGCGATTTCCATTAACGAATACAAGAAATCATACAAATTGTCACCTCTCTTCAACTGTCGATTGCCTAGTCTTCTGTGAACTTCTGCTGATGAAACCTTTACTCTGAGTTCATTTTTCAAAGTTACCTTCAGGGACTCTCTACTACAAATATCTCTCTTACTACGTATAAACGACAATGCAGCTCCTTTTAACACTTGTTTTGCATACACAAAAAGCTGTAACTGACTCCACTGTACGGTTAAAGCGCATTCTTCAAATTCCGTAGTCCATTGTACAAGATCAATCGAACCTAAACCGCAAAATTCGGAAACGCTTCCCTCCACATCTTTTAGTGTAAACCATGACCTTTGCCCATCTATGTTCGGGACTTCTCGAATTGTTCTAGCTGAGGCAAAATCTGCCTCTTGCCCATCATTCTCGGTTTCTATTTGATCGTAATGAGCGAATAGACGCGTTTGCAGCTCAGTTTTAAGGCCTGTAGTCTTTAGCCCTAACTCACTTAATTTACTGCGCAACTCCTCAATACGCAATGTTAGAATCTCACCTTGATCCATTTCACACAGTTACCTGTACGTATGTATATTGCTTAACAAGATTGGTATAATAATGTATGGTTAGTAACAATTAATCAAATTTCAAATTAAATTTCAATCAAACTTAGCAAAATTTACACACTATGTTAATGTAGGTCAAACTGGGGTAGGTTATGGATTATTCAGACGATTCTTAGGAATGTGCTCTCGGCAGCTCGCATCAATTTCGTCGATATTTCTGCTACCGGTCTGCTCACCCAACTTTAGTCGTCTTGCTCTATGTAGCAACTCAATATCGTTGTAGCAGCTCACTCAGACTTCTTGCGAATGTTCGGTTCGCTCTCTGTCGCTACACACTCTGTTGTCGCAACTTACTCTGTTGTTTTCCACTCGTTCTCTTGGTCTCTCTTTGTCTGCTTTCACACCAGTTATCTCAACTTCGTGTCCGCTGCCTTCTTCTTGTTTGGTCTTGTCAGCATCGTCAGCTCTCATGCAACGGTTTGTCGTGTCCGTTGTCTGCTCTCTCACTCTCTCTCTATTTTGTCTGCTTCCACAGTAAACACTGGTTCTCATTAACTTTGTGCCCGCTGTCTGCTTTCTTGGTCTGTCTGCTTCCACAGTAAACTCTGGTTATCATCAACTTTGTGTCTGCTGTCTGCCCTCTACGTTGAGCCCCCATTTTGTGGAAGCATCCCGGTTGAGCTCCCTGTTACTTATTATATTGTTTATTATCACTACAGGATCTGATTTCCTTATATTTATTTGTTTTTACTATTAAGATGATTCTTCCTGTTAAGAATACATATATTTATATTATATTTATTTGGCTTTAGTTACGACTTTGTGTGTGCGCGATGTGATGGAGGCCAGAGTGCGATTTCGAGTGTTTTTGAATCGAAGCTTGAGTGAGTCGACCAGATAGGCAGATAGATAGCGTGTCGTTCTTTCTCGCTCACTAGCACCTATACGATTGCCATGATTATCACACTTCATTTTGTGACGAGTCACATTACCTCTACAATTCAAACTACGCCCATGTAGAGCCCCTTTTTTTATTACTTTTTATATGATACGCCCATGGAGGGCACATTAAATATTACAACTTCTAAACTAACTGTAGTTCTTTTTCTGATAGTCAACGCTTACGATCGACGCCTCCCTCCCTTTCTAGCTGCGCTGCATGCCGACGCTAAGGAGACCATGAGAAAATTGGAAGTGAAAGAGAGAGACGGCGATCGTGACGCGTGCCAAAGGACAAGACGCATCGTATGTTTTTACCGTTAGGACATAAGTAGGCAGAGCAAGGGTGGGTTTGAACAGAGAGCTAGAATTAGGAGAAAAGCACTTCGCCAGCGACCACAAGAGTGTCAAGTTAGAAAAAGTGAAACAACCAACAGCAGTGGAAAAAACCTATAACCGTAGAAACTCATCAAGTGGGATACAAGGATTACATCAGGTGAGCTCAATACTCAGAAATCCTTCTAGCTTGAGTGCGGTAGGTACCCAAAACTAGAAAAGATGTTCAGGATTAGTTAGTTATCAATAAACTCTGTACTATTATCACGTAACCCACACAGCATTATTTCTTTATTTGTTACTAAATTTATGTCTACCCTTTCCCTTCCCTTTTCCTTCGCCACTTAACTCTTTGAGTGGAGCCGAAGGATCAGCGGACTTCGGCAGGATGAGTTATTCTCCTGCAAACGAAGTCAGTCGCTGATCTCAAGACTCAGTCACTCAAGGTGAAGATGCAACGGATCTTGGCCAAGCGGATTTCGCTTGGCAGACAAGATCAGTCGTTGCAGTTCCTCTTCACCATCCCTTTCCAATAAACTCACTAACGTTTCTCTTCACGCTTGCCTTTCCTAGTCCAAGAGGCAACGGTTCTTGGCCAAGCGGGCTTCGCTTGGCAGACAAGATCAGTCGTTGCCGCCCCTCTTGGATTCTCCTCCTACCCCTTTTCCTTCCCTTTCTCCCTTTATGCGGTCTCAATCTCAAATCATAATACTCTTCAAGGTCTTCAGATCAAATAAATGTTCTGTAGACGGGACTCTGGAGACTGAGAACTGTACCCCAGCCAGAGCTTCCTTACAGATGGCGCCCGAGCAGGGACCTTGATGAGTATTACGAGGGAAATGTTCAAAAATATGTATATGTATGTACAATTACTGACATATATATATATATTGGAGTCCACACAGGAGTGAAAATTTTTATATGTAGGCATATTTATTGAGATATATATCGGAGTCAACACAGTAGAAAACATTTTTTTTAAATATATATATATGCATATATTTTTTTAAATATATATATAAATATATTTGTGGTTGGGGTATTTAAAGGTCGCATATACGTTGTCGATTTACCACGCGGTTTTTAGTTTTCTTTGCAAGCGACAGTTACATGCGAGAAAGAGACAGGGACACACGAGCGGCCAGTAAGAATGAGCATTGACATTTCACCGTTTGATTCGGGGCGTGTGTGTGAGCTACGTGCATTCTCTTGCCCTCTCTCTCTCACTCTTACACACAGCTTTGATTCGACCGTTTTTTATTTGTCATTCCCTCATTCACACTGATTTGCAAGTACAGTCGCGCGTTGGGTTTCGTGTTATTGTATTTTTTTTTGGTGCAAAAATAAAAAAAAAAGTTTTCAAAGTGCGTGTGTGTGTAAAAAAAAGAAAAAAAAAATCGATGATGCTCGTGTGCATTGGCTCTCACATGTGTGATACCGCATCCGATCGTGTGAGTGTGTATGAGCGTCGCTGACTCTCGTGTATGTGTGCGCTCACGATACGAATTGTAGAGATTAGCCTGGAAATGTGAGCGTGTGACGATTACGTCACACATTTCCTTCAAGGCAGAAAAATTTCTGTTAGCTCGTGACGGACATATGCGTGAAGAGGCGATTCATAGACATTGGACACATTCGTATCGGTATACGTATGGAAGGGTATGCATGGGTATATCACCTAGGTTAGACACACACTTAAGCAAAAGGAAACTATGGGTTTTTTTTTTGTGCAGATTCGTATGATTTCTTTTCTTTTATTATGAGTATAGTAAAATTAGAGCAACAAATAAAAAAAAAAAAATAAATAAATATATATATATAACATGCACAAAGTCATGCCGTGGTAGGTGAGAAAATCGGCAGTCCGTGGCAGGGTCTCGACAGGATCATCAGCAGAGTCATCAACAGCGTTTTCGACAGGATTAATAGTATCCCCAACAGCATAATTTGGAGAGAATTATTAAAGAAGTCAGCTACTGAGTTACCGACAGAGCTAACGACAGAGTCATCAACGGAGCCATCGACAGAGTCACATGGAAATCAGTTTAAAAAAAATAAAATAATAATAATATATATATATAACACGCGCAGAGCCAGGTCATGCTAAGTAAGAATATCGGCAGAGTCTCCGGCAGGGTTTCTACAGAAATATCAGCAGAGTCATCAACAGAGTTTTCGACAGGATTAATAATATCATCAACAGCATATTTCGGAGAGAATTATTAATGGAGTCACCTACTGAGTTACCGACAGGGCCGCACATGGAAATTAGCTTTATTAAAAAAATTTACAAGACAGAAGAAAAAGAGTGAAAGTTACCAGAAGTAGATAGAGCTAATCAAGGTGCCTCTCTCAGAGAGTCATTAGTGAGGCTATAACCTACCGCACTTCGAGTTGAACACGACCTGGGTATGGGTAACCTAGAAATCCACCACTCTCACCCAAAGCAGCAGGCAGAAGAGTAAAGCACAAGGGGCTATATAAGTCCAAGCATATGCACTGGAAAAGGCAGTCAGTGTTTGGAACTCAGCAAGAGAACATCGAGGACAAAAAGTGCTTCACTCCAGAGGGATAACAACTTGACAAGGATCATCAACAGGACTACTCATCAATACACGGATTTACAACGGAAGGATCAACAAGGACATAGGACAAGGACATTCACCGCTAAGGTGAATAATATACTAGCAATGGGCGTTCATTGGATAAACCATCGTCGCAAAGCCGAGTTGGATGTCCTTTGTGACGAATTCGGATTAGACACCGGTGGAATAGTGGAGGACCTAAGAAATCGTTTCCGCGAGTTCGCCTCGAGAGAGGATCATCATCCCGAGTTATTGAGTTTACTCGCCGAAATCGAAGCCCAATTTAGCGCCGGGGACAAGAAATTAGATGTAAAACCGCAGTCTAGAGCACCGTCGCCTACTCCCGAAGGAATTGTTTCCCACCTACCGGTGCCACAAGACACGAACTATCGTTCTGAATCGCATTCTGGTTCTCGATCCGGTTCTCCGACACCTTTCGGTATTCCTGGCTCAAAGATCAACATTGAACCCAGTGAGCGGAATCGAGTCCATGAATCTATGGTAGGCCGTACCACTGGGAGCTATGCCTCGATCGCGGAACGTATAACTAAATAGGGAATTGCCTTTAGCGGATCCATAGAACAAATAGAGACTCGAGCCGCGACGTACCGGTTGAGTTTGGAGACACTGCCCCCGATGATACCCATCCTATTGACCGTACGGGCCGAAAGTTGGTGGCAAACCAGCGGGTACCCGGAGATGACATGGGTCGATTTCAAGTCAGAATTTTTAGAGTTCTTTCTACCGCCACGCTATTTTGAGAAACTACAGGATAGCATACGCGCTCGGAAGCAACGCCATCAGGAACCATTCAAGGAGTATCTAGTAGACCTTCGATTAATGATGAAGAGAGCCCATTACTCGACGTTACAGGAACTCAACAGGATCAACGAAAATCTATCACCAGACTACAAGCTGTATACCCGACGAAACGATTTCCAAACGTTACCCGGCTTAACCAAGTTGGTGGTAAATTATGAGACAATTCGATTTTAGCAAGGTAGCGATGACCCAGCACGTTCTTGGAAAAGGAGCAGCGCCGTTCAAAATAAGTCCTTGGATCATATAACTTCCAGCCTATGGTTATTCCATTTTAAAGTCATGCCTTTAGATAGCTTTATTGGACCCGAAATGGAACCACGTGCCTTCGCGTATCTAGACGATATTATCGTAATCGGAAAGACGCTCGAGGACCATCTCTCACACCTGCTTGAGGTCTTTCGACGTCTACGAGAAGCCAATTCAAGAATCAACCGAGGCAAATGTCGTTTCTTCAAAAAACGGATCCAATTTGTAGGTCACGTTGTCAGCGAGGATGCTATCCATACTGACCTCGAAAAGGTAGCAGCTATCCGTAACCTTCCGCCACCAACCAATGTCAAGGAGTTACGTCGATGTCTCGGCATCGCCTCTTGGTATCGTCGGTTCGTACCTAACTTTTCTGACACTGTACAACCTTTCACGAAGTTGTTAAAAAAGGGTTTGAGCTGGTTTTGGAACCTGGAACAACAACAGGCGTTCGACGCACTCAAGACCCGTCTCACCACTGCCCCTGTCCTAGCTTGTCCAGATTTTACTGTAAAGTTCTGCTTACAGACTGATGCCATCGACGTCGGCCTCGGCGCAGTGGCAAAGGCCCAAGGTCACTCAGAGTATCGACGGTGTGATAGAGTCATTGCTTACGCTAGTCGACGTCTCTTGAAGGCGGAGGAAAATTATTCGACTACTGAGAAAGAATGCCTAGCAATAGTCTCGGCAATCCGGAAACATCGTTGCTGTTTGGAAGGCTATCACTTTGATGTAATCACTGACCATTCTGCTCTGAAGTGGCTGAACTCAAAAGATAATCCCACAGGGCGTGTGGCCAGATGGGCGCTAGAGTTGCAACAATACGAGTTCGAGGTACATTATAGACGAGGTAAGCTGAACGTGATTGCCGATGCCTTATCGCGACAACCTTTGGACGTGCTGCACTGGGCGCGACAAAAGGATCCGGAATGTAAATGGTGGCAAAAGCTCCGACAGCGGGTCATGGAATTCTCGGTGGACTTTCCAGTACGACGAGACCCACACCCGAATTACTACGATTCTACGCCTTGGAAATTATGCGTTCCCCTGGAACATCGAGAGCAAGTACTCAAGGAATGTCACAATGCAGTCACGGCCGGCCACTTGGGAATCAGGAAAACTACCTTGCGAGTAAGACAGAGGTACTATTGGCCTGGCCTCTTCCGAGACGTCGCGAGTTACGTTAGATGCTGCCTCACCTGCTTGCAGTTTAAGCCGGCGCAAATAAAACCAGCGGGCAAAATGCTCACCCGTCAAATCACGGAGTCTTTCGATACCGTGTGTACTGATTTTTTTGGGCCTTTGCCACGTTCTAAGCAAGGTAATACGATGTTACTAGTTTTCTTGGATTTATATAGTAAATGGGTCGAGATGGTACCACTTCGTAAGGCCACTTCAGCCGCTTTGGAGAAGGCATTTCGTGAAAGGATCTGGGCCCGATTCGGGAATCCTCGCACCCTCGTGAGCGATAATGGTACCCAGTTCACAAGCAAGGTTTTCAAAAACTTTTGCAAAACGTCCGGAATTACACTCCAGCATACCGCCCCATATTCTCCACAGCAGAACCCTACCGAGCGGTCAAATCGAACTATCAAGACGATGATCGCACAATACCTGGAGAATGAGCAAAACACTTGGGATCAATGGCTTCCAGAACTAACACTAGCGATCAACTCAAGCGTCAATGACGCCACCGGATTCAGTCCAGCTTACATCTTATTAGGTCGGGAACCCGTATGCCCGGCGCTCTTTATGACCAAGTAACGGATGTCTCCGTTAACGAACCCCCAAGTCCCGACGAGCGCGTCCGACGAATGTAATATACTTTCAAGCTTGTGCATGAGAATCAATTGAACGCTACCCAGAATCAAAAAGAAACACTACAACCTGAGACGACGCCACTGGCGTCCAAGCATCGGGAGCATGGTCATGCTCAAGCAACATGTGCTGTCTAATGCTAATGAAGGGTTCAACGCCAAACTGGCGCCTAAGTATAAAGACCCGTATAAAATAATCAAGTTTCTTTCCAGCAACGTCGTTAGACTACAAGAAGCCCAGGGGTGTGAGCGACGTACCGCAGGTCTGGCCGACTTAAAGGCCTTCAATAGCGACGACAACCAACCCCCAGAACTATGTCCTCGTAAAGACATCGGCCACCATGGGTACACCTCGTACCCACGGCCCGCACGTGGTCACTGACTGACGTCCCACTCACTTTTAAAGAGGGGCTCTTCGCACCGATACTCAGCAGGAATTATCTAAAACATTGTATCTTAGCTTTAATCTTAGCACTTTTGTAAACCGCACTCATAGGGCCTCCGTTAGTGCACTCAGAATTCAGGGTAGTTTTAACATACTTTATATTTCACAGTATGTCACAGCCAGGAGAAGACGACGGTGATCGCGATGCTGACATAGCCCGGATCGTCAAGGAAATGGTAGCCGTATGGGAAAGGGAACATGGCCCTGTCATGCCCGGCCCCACCCAAGGTGGTAGCTTGCCGGAATACCCGGTCCTGCTCTGCCGCGTAGAGCTGGCCCCAACCGACATCCCGATTGAGCGAGCTTCGGGGAGCAAGGATCCAGAGGGCGACAAAAAACCCTCGGAGTCTGCCGGCCCTGTTCGTCTGGAGGATCCAACAGTATCCACTGGTCCGGTGGGGCAAACTTACCCGGAAGAGACGATCGTCTCGGCCGCAACCGCGTTCTTTGGTTCAGTTTCAGTACCCGTGTGCCCACCGGATATGGCACTCGATCAATATGGCACTTCCCCAGACGGAGCCTCTCGTCTGGCCAGCAGAGCGCGTTTTCCGAGAGGAAATGTTCGTCTGTACGACTTCCTAGGATCATAAGATTTTAAACAGGTCTCTATTTGAACTTTCAACGCATCCACTGTTCTTGCGTGATACAATAATGCCTTATTTGCTCTCATGTCTGGTATACCTTCTACGAAATACTCGATTAAACTTTCATCATCCAAATCGATCGACTTTGCGATTTCCATTAACGAATACAAGAAATCATACAAATTCTCACCTCTCTTCAACTGTCGATTGCCTAGTCTTCTGTGAACTTCTGCTGATGAAACCTTTACTCTGAGTTCATTTTTCAAAGCTACTTTCAGGGACTCTCTACTACAAATATCTCTTACTACGTATAAACGACAATGCAGCTCCTTTTAACACTTGTTTTGCATACACAAAAAGCTGTAACTGACTCCACTGTACGGTTAAAGCGCATTCTTCAAATTCCGTAGTCCATTGTACAAGATCAATCGAACCTAAACCGCAAAATTCGGAAACGCTTCCCTCCACATCTTTTAGTGTAAACCATGACCTTTGCCCATCTATGTTCGGGACTTCTCGAATTGTTCTAGCTGAGGCAAAATCTGCCTCTTGCCCATCATTCTCGGTTTCTATTTGATCGTAATGAGCGAATAGACGCGTTTGCAGCTCAGTTTTAAGGCCTGTAGTCTTTAGCCCTAACTCACTTAATTTACTGCGCAACTCCTCAATACGCAATGTTAGAATCTCACCTTGATCCATTTCACACAGTTACCTGTACGTATGTATATTGCTTAACAAGATTGGTATAATAATGTATGGTTAGTAACAATTAATCAAATTTCAAATTAAATTTCAATCAAACTTAGCAAAATTTACACACTATGTTAATGTAGGTCAAACTGGGGTAGGTTATGGATTATTCAGACGATTCTTAGGAATGTGCTCTCGGCAGCTCGCATCAATTTCGTCGATATTTCTGCCACCGGTCTGCTCACCCAACTTTAGTCGTCTTGCTCTATGTAGCAACTCAATATCGTTGTAGCAGCTCACTCAGACTTCTTGCGAATGTTCGGTTCGCTCTCTGTCGCTACACACTCTGTTGTCGCAACTTACTCTGTTGTTTTCCACTCGTCCTCTTGGTCTCTCTTTGTCTGCTTTCACACCAGTTATCTCAACTTCGTGTCCGCTGCCTTCTTCTCGTTTGGTCTTGTAAGCATCGTCAGCTCTCATGCAACGGTTTGTCGTGTCCGTTGTCTGCTCTTTCACTCTCTCTCTATTTTGTCTGCTTCCACAGTAAACACTGGTTCTCATTAACTTTGTGCCCGCTGTCTGCTTTCTTGGTCTGTCTGCTTCCACAGTAAACTCTGGTTATCATCAACTTTGTGTCTGCTGTCTGCCCTCTACGTTGAGCCCCCAGTTTGTGGAAAGTATCCCGGTTGAGCTCCCTGTTACTTATTATATTATTTATTATCACTACAGGATCTGATTTCCTTATATTTATTTGTTTTTACTTTTAAGAAGATTCCTGTTCCTATTAAGAATACATATATTTATATTATATTTATTTGGCTTTAGTTACGACTTTGTGTGTGCGTGATGTGATGGAGGCCAGAGTGCGATTTCGAGTGTTTTTGAATCGAAGCTTGAGTGAGTCGACCAGATAGGTAGATAGATAGCGTGTCGTTCTTTCTCGCTCACTAGCACCTATACGATTGCCATGATTATCACACTTCATTTTGTGACGAGTCACATTACCTCTACAATTCAAACTACGCCCATATAGGGCCCCTTCTTTTATTACTTTTTATTTGATACGCCCATGGAGGGCACATTAAATATTACAACTTCTAAACTAACTGTAGTTCTTTTTCTGATAGTCAACGCTTACGATCGACGCCTCCCTCCCTTTCTAGCTGCGCTGCATGCCGACGCTAAGGAGACCATGAGAAAATTGAAAGTGAAAGAGAGAAACGGCGATCGTGACGCGTGCCAAAGGACAAGACGCATCGTATGTTTTTACCGTTAGGACATAAGTAGGCAGAGCAAGGGTGGGTTTGAACAGAGAGCTAGAATTAGGAGAAAAGCACTTCGCCAGCGACCACAAGAGTGTCAAGTTAGAAAAAGTGAAACAACCAACAGCAGTGGAAAAAACTTATAACCGTAGAAACTCATCAAGTGGGATACAAGGATTACATCAGGTGAGCTCAATACTCAGAAATCCTTCTAGCTTGAGTGCGGTAGGTACCCAAAACTAGAAAAGATGTTCAGGATTAGTTAGTTATCAATAAACTCTGTACTATTATCACGTAACCCACACAGCATTATTTCTTTATTTGTTACTAAATTTATGTCTACCCTTTCCCTTCCCTTTTCTTTCGCCACTTAACTCTTTGAGTGGAGCCGAAGGATCAGCGGACTTCGGCAGGATGAGTTATTCTTCTGCAAACGAAGTCAGTCGCTGATCTCAAGACTCAGTCACTCAAGGTGAAGATGCAACGGATCTTGGCCAAGCGGATTTTGCTTGGCAGACAAGATCAGTCGTTGCAGTTCCTCTTCACCATCCCTTTCCAATAAACTCACTAACGTTTCTCTTCACGCTTGCCTTTCCCAGTCCAAGAGGCAACGGTTCTTGGCCAAGCGGGCTTCGCTTGGCAGACAAGATCAGTCGTTGCCGCCCCTCTTGGACTCTCCTCCTACCCCTTTTCCTTCCCTTTCTCCCTTTATGCGGTCTCAATCTCATATCATAATACTCTTCAAGGTCTTCAGATCAAATAAATGTTCTGTAGACGGGACTCTGGAGACTGAGAACTGTACCCCAGCCAGAGCTTCCTTACAGATGGCGCCCGAGCAGGGACCTTGATGAGTATTACGAGGGAAATGTTCAAAAATATGTATATGTATGTACAATTACTGACATATATATATATATTGGAGTCCACACAGGAGTGAAAATTTTTATATGTAGGCATATTTATTGAGATATATATCGGAGTCAACACAGTAGAAAACATTTTTTTAAAATATATATATATGCATATATTTTTTTAAATATTTATATAAATATATTTGTGGTTGGGGTATTTAAAGGTCGCATATACGTTGTCGATTTACCACGCGGTTTTTAGTTTTCTTTGCAAGCGACAGTTACATGCGAGAAAGAGACAGGGACAGACGAGCGGCCAGTAAGAATGAGCATTGACATTCCACCGTTTGATTCGGGGCGTGTGTGTGAGCTACGTGCATTCTCTTGCCCTCTCTCTCTCACTCTTACACACAGCTCTGATTCGACCGTTTTTTATTTGTCATTCCCTCATTCACACTGATTTGCAAGTACAGTCGCGCGTTGGGTTTCGTGTTATTGTATTTTTTTTTTGGTGCAAAAATAAAAAAAAAAGTTTTCAAAGTGCGTGTGTGTGTAAAAAAAAGAAAAAAAAAATCGATGATGCTCGTGTGCATTGGCTCTCACATGTGTGATACCGCATCCGATCGTGTGAGTGTGTATGAGCGTCGCTGACTCTCGTGTATGTGTGCGCTCACGATACGAATTGTAGAGATTAGCCTGGAAATGTGAGCGTGTGACGATTACGTCACACATTTCCTTCAAGGCTGAAAAATTTCTGTTAGCTCGTGACGGACATATGCGTGAAGAGGCGATTCATAGACATTGGACACATTCGTATCGGTATACGTATGGAAGGGTATGCATGGGTATATCACCTAGGTTAGACACACACTTAAGCAAAAGGAAACTATGGGTTTTTTTTTGTGCAGATTCGTATGATTTCTTTTCTTTTATTATGAGTATAGTAAAATTAGAGCAACAAATAAAAAAAAAAAAAAATAAATAAATATATATATATAACATGCACAAAGTCATGCCGTGGTAGGTGAGAAAATCGGCAGTCCGTGGCAGGGTCTCGACAGGATCATCAGCAGAGTCATCAACAGCGTTTTCGACAGGATTAATAGTATCCCCAACAGCATAATTTGGAGAGAATTATTAAAGAAGTCAGCTACTGAGTTACCGACAGAGCTAACGACAGAGTCATCAACGGAGCCATCGACAGAGTCACATGGAAATCAGTTTAAAAAAAATAAAATAATAATAATATATATATATAACACGCGCAGAGCCAGGTCATGCTAAGTAAGAATATCGGCAGAGTCTCCGGGTTTCTACAGAAATATCAGCAGAGTCATCAACAGAGTTTTCGACAGGATTAATAATATCATCAACAGCATATTTCGGAGAGAATTATTAATGGAGTCACCTACTGAGTTACCGACAGGGCCGCACATGGAAATTAGCTTTATTAAAAAAATTTACAAGACAGAAGAAAAAGAGTGAAAGTTACCAGAAGTAGATAGAGCTAATCAAGGTGCCTCTCTCAGAGAGTCATTAGTGAGGCTATAACCTACCGCACTTCGAGTTGAACACGACCTGGGTATGGGTAACCTAGAAATCCACCACTCTCACCCAAAGCAGCAGGCAGAAGAGTAAAGCACAAGGGGCTATATAAGTCCAAGCATATGCACTGGAAAAGGCAGTCAGTGTTTGGAACTCAGCAAGAGAACATCGAGGACAAAAAGTGCTTCACTCCGGAAGGATAACAACTTGACACGGATCATCAACAGGACTACTCATCAATACACGGATTTACAACGGAAGGATCAACAAGGACATAGGACAAGGACATTCACCGCTAAGGTGAATAATATACTAGCAATGGGCGTTCATTGGATAAACCATCGTCGCAAAGCCGAGTTGGATGTCCTTTGTGACGAATTCGGATTAGACACCGGTGGAATAGTGGAGGACCTAAGAAATCGTTTCAGCGAGTTCGCCTTGAGAGAGCATCATCATCCCGAGTTAGTGCCGGGGACAAGAAATTAGATGGAAAACCGCAGTCTAGAGCACCGTCGCCTACTCCCGAAGGAATTGTTTCCCACCTACCGGTGCCACAAGACACGAACTATCGTTCTGAATCGCATTCTGGTTCTCGATCCGGTTCTCCGACACCTTTCGGTATTCCTGGCTCAAAGATCAACATTGAACCCAGTGAGAGGAATCGAGTCCATGAAGGTAGCGATGACCCAGCACGTTCTTGGTAAAGGAGCAACGCGGTTCAAAATAAGTCCTTGGATCATATAACTTCCAGCCCAAACGGGACTGCCAGTATGTCAGGCAGACCCAGTCTTGCCGCCTCCAACACCTGACGCTGTCCTAAAAAACCCATTCCACCAGCCCAGCAGGTAAAAGGAACCGGTAACCGAGACGAACGCCCGATTAGCCTCAGTAGAAGCTGAGATCCGTGACGAGGACTTAAAGCCAGAACAATCATCCAGTATGGAATCGGAGACACTAGAGCCGGAACTTCAAGCTATTCTTGACGCGGAAATCACTAAGTTCGATGGGCTCAACGGTGTTACCCAAATAGCACATTATGTCATTGTTTTCAAGCACGAGCGACCCATGAAGCAAAGGTATTATCCACGTAGTCCGACAGAACAACAGATTATCAACGAAACAGTAGACGCACTGCTGAAGGAAGACCGTATTGAACCATCCAAAAGCCCTCACAGCGCACCAATCGTGTTGGTAGGTAAGAAAACTGGTAATACTCGCATGTGTATAGACTTTCGATAACTGAACGCTCAATCAGTGCACGACGCATACCCCTTGCCCCATATACACCATATTCTAGAGAAATTGAGGAACGCGAAATACATCTCTACTCTAGATTTATAGAGTGGGTATTGGCAAACACCCCTATAGGTCAAAAAAAGAGAGTGTGCAAATTTCACAGTGCCCGGACGCGGGTTATTCCATTGGAAAGTCATGCCCTTCGGCCTACACTCCGCATCCGCCACTTTTCAGAGGGCTTTAGATAGCGTGATTGGACCCGAAATGGAACCACATGCCTCCGCGTATCTAGACGATATTATCGTAATCGGAAAGACGCTCGAGGAACATCTCTCACACCTGCTTGAGGTCTTTCGACGTCTACGAGAAGCCAATTTTAGAATCAACCGAGACAAATGTCGTTTCTTCAAAAAACGGATCCAATTTCTAGGTCACGTTGTCAGCGAGGATGGTATCCATACTGACCTCGAAAAGGTAGCAGCTATCCGTAACCTTCCGCCACCAACCAATGTCAAGGAGTTACGTCGATGTCTCGGCATCGCCTCTTGGTATCGTCGGTTCGTACCTAACTTTTCTGACACTGTACAACCTTTCACGAAGTTGTTAAAAAAGGGTTTGAGCTGGTTTTGGAACCTGGAACAACAACAGGCGTTCGACGCACTCAAGACCCGTCTCACCACTGCCCCTGTCCTAGCTTGTCCAGATTTTACTGTAAAGTTCTGCTTACAGACTGATGCCATCGACGTCGGCCTCGGCGCAGTGGCAAAGGCCCAAGGTCACTCAGAGTATCGACGGTGTGATAGAGTCATTGCTTACGCTAGTCGACGTCTCTTGAAGGCGGAGGAAAATTATTCGACTACTGAGAAAGAATGCCTAGCAATAGTCTGGGCAATCCGGAAACATCGTTGCTGTTTGGAAGGCTAATCACTGACCATTCTGCTCTGAAGTGGCTGAACTCAAAAGATAATCCCACAGGGCGTGTGGCCAGATGGGCGCTAGAGTTGCAACAATACGAGTTCGAGGTACATTATAGACGAGGTAAGCTGAACGTGATTGCCGATGCCTTATCGCGACAACCTTTGGACGTGCTGCACTGGGCGCGACAAAAGGATCCGGAATGTAAATGGTGGCAAAAGCTCCGACAGCGGGTCATGGAATTCTCGGTGGACTTTCCAGTACGACGAGACCCACACCCGAATTACTACGATTCTACGCCTTGGAAATTATGCGTTCCCCTGGAACATCGAGAGCAAGTACTCAAGGAATGTCACAATGCAGTCACGGCCGGCCACTTGGGAATCAGGAAAACTACCTTGCGAGTAAGACAGAGGTACTATTGGCCTGGCCTCTTCCGAGACGTCGCGAGTTACGTTAGATGCTGCCTCACCTGCTTGCAGTTTAAACCGGCGCAAATAAAACCAGCGGGCAAAATGCTCACCCGTCAAATCACGGAGTCTTTCGATACCGTGTGTACTGTTTTTATCGGGCCTTTGCCACGTGCTAAGCAAGGTAATACGATGTTACTAGTTTTCTTGGATATATATAGTAAATGGGTCGAGATGGTACCACTTCGTAAGGCCACTTCAGCCGCTTTGGAGAAGGCATTTCGTGAAAGGATCTGGGCCCGATTCGGGAATCCTCGCACCCTCGTGAGCGATAATGGTACCCAGTTCACAAGCAAGGTTTTCAAAAACTTTTGCAAAACGTCCGGAATTGCACTCCAGCATACCGCCCCATATTCTCCACAGCAGAACCCTACCGAGCGGTCAAATCGAACTATCAAGACGATGATCGCACAATACCTGGAGAATGAGCAAAACACTTGGGATCAATGGCTTCCAGAACTAACACTAGCGATCAACTCAAGCGTCAATGACGCCACCGGATTCAGTCCAGCTTACATCTTATTAGGTCGGGAACCCGTATGCCCGGCGCTCTTTATGACCAAGTAACGGATGTCTCCGTTAACGAACCCCCAAGTCCCGACGAGCGCGTCCGACGAATGTAATATACTTTCAAGCTTGTGCATGAGAATCAATTGAACGCTACCCAGAATCAAAAAGAAACACTACAACCTGAGACGACGCCACTTTTAAAGAGGGGCTCTTCGGACCGATACTCAGCAGGAATTATCTAAAACATTGTATCTTAGCTTTAATCTTAGCACTTTTGTAAACCGCACTCATAGGGCCTCCGTTAGTACACTCAGAATTCAGGGTAGTTTTAACATACTTTATATTTCACAGTATGTCACAGCCAGGAGAAGACGACGGTGATCGCGATGCTGACATAGCCCGGATCGTCAAGGAAATGGTAGCCGTATGGGAAAGGGAACATGGCCCTGTCATGCCCGGCCCCACCCAAGGTGGTAGCTTGCCGGAATACCCGGTCCTGCTCTGCCGCGTAGAGCTGGCCCCAACCGACATCCCGATTGAGCCTGTCTGGTATACCTTCTAATATCTTCAAATATCTCTCTTACTACGTATAAACGACAATGCAGCTCCTTTTAACAGTTGTTTTGCATACACAAAAAGCTGTAACTGACTCCACTGTACGGTTAAAGCGCATTCTTCTAATTCCGTAGTCCATTGTACAAGATCAATCGAACCTAAGCCGCAAAATTCGGAAACGCTTCCCTCCACATCTTTTAGTGTAAACCATGACCTTTGCCCATCTATGTTCGGGACTTCTCGAATTGTTCTAGCTGAGGCAAAATCTGCCTCTTGCCCATCATTCTCGGTTTCTATTTGATCGTAATGAGCGAATAGACGCGTTTGCAGCTCAGTTTTAAGGCCTGTAGTCTTTAGCCCTAACTCACTTAATTTACTGCGCAACTCCTCAATACGCAATGTTAGAATCTCACCTCGATCCATTTCACACAATTACCTGTACGTATGTATATTGCTTAACAAGATTGGTATAATAATGTATGGTTAGTAACAATTAATCAAATTTCAAATTAAATTTCTGAATAGGGATTCCCGGAGAGAAGGAAAATAACCCAGTCTTCATTCGTTGAATTCAAAATATGAACTGATTTTATTTACAAAAGTACCGAGTTTATATAGGAATTATCTTAGGCTTTAGTAGGTAACAATTGTTCTTAGAAGATCTTATTTTAGACTCACACCCACGTATTCGGGGGTTGAAAAATTATTATTTTGGGCACATCGTCGGCCACTTGACATCCTGTCGTTGTGATCTTTTGGGTTAGTTTAGAATTACAAGTGTTTTTCCCACACCGCGTGTGGCAGATTGTATGTATTTCTAGTCATATGCTAGGTTAGTTGTTTGGTACAAATGTACAGTTGTATTGTATTTTCTTTAGTGCATCTGATTTTGGTGAAGCCAGTTCAGATCAACACGTTGTTTATTCTTAAACATTCTGCAAAGGGCCATCAAATGCGGCGTTTTGGACTTTATTTTTATAGTTAGTTGTCTTATACAAATTATTATTAAACTATCATTAGTAAGATAATTATTGTTAAAGAAGCATGACCAGTTACATGATGGACGTTGAACCTAGTCAATCTGATGTTCCTTTGCCATTGTCACTGACTTCCTATTCTTACCAATTCTCCCGTATGTATTACTGAGTTGGCTTCTACTGGTTTTTATAATATTTGGCATATTACCTAATGATTTCTGTTTCGGGATATCTACCCATTCCTGATGTGTATTACTGTGCTGACTTCTAGCCTTTTTATAAGCTGGAGAATTTAAAAAAGAACTATCTTTCCTTTTTGAATTGTACCAATGTGATCTTCGCTCCACCATTTTTAAATATCGCTGACTGCTAAAACTTGAGTGGTTATTCTGGCTATCATTAAATGTTGTCCTTTTATAAATATTTTGCCATATCTGCCTTTTTGGTACTATAGTTTCGGACAATTTGTTACCGGAATCTTTTTTGATATTATTTTTTAGATAATCATTATCTAATTGACCATTGCCTTCTGAATATTCTCATTTTGTACTGGCTCGGGGATATATACTTTTTGTTCCCCAATTTTCACTTTACCTCCAATGTGAGGTCCTGCCGGGGGCCATAAATTAATTTTTTGAGTTTTGCTTTTGCATTTCTTTGGAATTGTGTTGTTTTTATTTTGAAATTTACCTTTCCTCTCCTCCCAACGTTGTTCAAAATCTGTGACATCTATTGTTGCTGCCACTACCGATTTATTCTGATTTGATTTGGTGCATCCTGAGACGATCCAACCAAATTGAGTATTTTGACCTAACAGGTCATCAATCTTTGTAATTCACCTTTTTAAGATTTGGGTATATACGTTTACTCCCATTATTATATCAACCCTACCAGGTTTATTAATGGTAGGATCAGCTAGCACGTAAGTTTGCCATTTTGACATATCCACGTTTGCTATTTTTAATGGAAGAGCTTTCATTAACTTTGGCAACACAATTGCCTCAACCGTTAGATGTCCTTTCCAAGGATTTCTCGTCTTTACATCTATTTTTACCTTATATTTTGATTTATTAGATTTTATTGAGGACACGCCACTTATTTCTGTATACTGTTTAATTTTAGGTAGTTTTAAAATTCGAGCGGCCTCTTCAGACAAAATGGTGCTCTGTGAACCACAATCAATAAGGGCTCTTAGAGTCTTATATCCTCCATTTACATTTTTTACTTGTATTACAGCTGTGGCCAACAGTGTTGGTTGTGCGGTTACACAAGTATTTACTTTCTCCTGTTCTTCGTCAAAATGAAGTAAAGTATGGTGTTCCTTACTACACAATGAACAGACCATTTCATTAGTGCACACCTTATTGCTTGAATGGTTCAAGCATCTTATGCAAAGCTGCACTTTTTTGGCTGTCTCATATCGTTCAATAGGTGCCAAACCTTTAAACTTATAGCATTTATATGCTTTGTGCCCGGCAATTTTGCAAATCGGACATTTATCTTCGACTTCCGCATAATTTAAAACAGTTTGTAGCCGTTTTTTCTCCTCTTTGCTCATGGCACTTAGTTTTTCTTTGTTTTTCTAATTTGACTCTCATATAATTGTAGAGTCTCTCTGCCAAATTTCCTTAGTAGGAGTTGTGCGAATATTACGTCAACTTCATCGGACAAATTTGCTTTTATTTTAATTAAGTAAACTGACTCATTAACTATATCAATCACTCCTTTAACACTTCTTGCGGAATCATTGTTGATCATCGGTAAATCAACGATCCGACTTAATTGTTCGGAAAATACCCTCCGATTATTTTCATATCGCTTGTTTAATAATTCTCAAGCGGCACTATAATTGTCAGCTGAACCTGACAATAGATGGGCTACCATGCTCCTTGCTTCGCCCTTTAATGCGGATTTTAAATAATTGAATTTAAGAGCAGAACTTAGATCCTCTCTTTTTTCAATAAGTTCCGCAAATAATTCCACAAACAGGTCCCATTCTCTAGGTCCTCCAGAGAATGTGGGTACCTGTATTTTCGGCAACACCGGTAGTTCGCCTCTCACTGTTACATTCTCAATCTTACTTTCCTTATTGTTCATTTTCATTTCTAGCATTGACAATGAATTTTGGACGTCGAATTCCAAATCCTCCATAGTATTCTTAAATTTTGCATCACTTGTTGTTTCTTGGCATGCCCGTACCTTCTCCCATAAATAATTTATTTTATTAATATACATTATCCATGTCCCATTGCCTGTAGATTTCAACTCTACTACCTCCAAATATTCCTGAAGCTGTCGAACTCTATCCATTAATATCTCCTGATTACTATTACCGTTTTCATGACTGGAGGTCGCATTCCCGCGCGACTCTCCTTTGCTATCATCAACCATTTCTGACATATCTGCTTCTGCTTCGACTAACACTGGCTTAATAGTGCCTGGTTTTTCTGACTCTCCTGTAGCTATTATTTTGTGCAACTATCTTTAAAACTTCTTCATGTACTTTATCTCTGTAGTACTGATGATTGAAAACCCCCTGCTGGAGCAATTTCTCATGGTTAGGCATCCATCGGCTACTAATCACTTTTACTTCCTCAATCTCCTTGTTAGTAATGTTTCTGGGACTTAGTGCTTCCAACTGCCTTAACCTGGTATGCAACTCTACCTGCTTCTCTAACAATTTCGCAGTCTTATTAGTGAACATTTTTTCTTGTGCGAATATTAGGATATCGATATAAATATATAATAATAAAAATAGATAGATGTACTTATAACTATCTTAATTTATATCTTATCTGATGATCCTGTTGACACCGTTCGCCACTGTTGTCCGCCAAGTAGAGTTTGCCAAGAAGGTTTTGCCGATATTCTGCTGCTGCTTGTCTGCCAATGGGTCGGATTTGCCGTTTCTTTATATTTGCCTCGCCTCCAGTCGCCTCTTCTTTGCAACTATCTTGTTGCTCTGCTGCTATTTCTAGTTGCCGACTTGCAACTGTAAAATATACAGTGTATATAGTGTGTATGTACACTAGTAATTTCTTTTCTTGTTTTTTTACTTTCGATATTAGGGCTCCGAATACGCCACACACAAAAACTCCCGCCGCCGAAATTACTACAGTTGCTCCACTAGCCAAACTGACTTTAAAATCGGACGCACGCACTTTTTATTGATTAAGCAAAATTTTGCCTTTTATATTATACTCTGTCTCTTACCACTGGTGGGGGAAAACAAGAGTTAATTTATTTTGCTACCTATAGCTGATCTTAGCATTTACACTTGCATAAGAATTCAGACTTTATGGAGCTGATTCACACTCTGAGTCTCTTACCACTGGTGGGGGAAAACTGCAGAGTTCCTTTTTTCGAAGGACCAAAATGAATCCGGCTCGAAGGACCAAAAATGAATAGGGATTCCCGGAGAGAAGGAAAATAACCCAGTCTTCATTCGTTGAATTCAAAATATGAACTGATTTTATTTACAAAAGTACCGAGTTTATATAGGAATTATCTTAGGCTCTAGTAGGTAACAATTGTTCTTAGAAGATCTTATTTTAGACTCACACCCACGTATTCGGGGGTTGAAAAATTATTATTTTGGGCACATCGTCGGCCACTTGACATCCTGTTGTTGTGATCTTTTGCGTTAGTTTAGAATTACAAGTGTTTTTCCCACACCGCGTGTGGCAGATTGTATTTCTAGTCATATGCTAGGTTAGTTGTTTGGTACAAAGGTACAGTTGTATTGTATTTTCTTTAGTGCATCTGATTTGGTGAAGCCAGTTCAGATGAACACGATGTTTATTCTTAAACATTTCAATCAAACTTAGCAAAATTTACACACTATGTTAATGTAGGTCAAATTGGGGTAGGTTATGGATTATTCGGACGATTCTTAGGAATGTGCTCTCGGCAGCTCGCATCAATTTCGTCAATATTTCTGCCACCGGTCTGATCTCGTTGTGCGAGCAAAATAACTCACACTCAAAACAATAATAAAACATCTCACCCAACTTTAGTCGTCTTGCTCACTCAGACTTCTTTCTCGCTCACTAGCAACTATACGATTGCCATGATTATCACACTTCATTTTGTGACGAGTCACATTACCTCTACAATTCAAACTACGCCCATGTAGGGCCCCTTTTTTTATTACTTTTTATTTGATACACCCATGGAGGGCACATTAAATATTACAACTTCTAAACTAACTGTAGTTCTTTTTCTGATAATCAATGCTTACGATCGACGCCTCCCTCCCTTTCTAGCTGCGCTGCATGCCGACGCTAAGGAGACCATGAGAAAATTGAAAGTGAAAGAGAGAAACGGCGATCGTGACGCGTGCCAAAGGACAAGACGCATCGTATGTTTTCACCGTTAGGACATAAGTAGGCAGAGCAAGGGTGGGTTTGAACAGAGAGCTAGAATTAGGACAAAAGCACTTCGCCGGCGACCACAAGAGTGTCAAGTTAGAAAAAGTGAAACAACCAACAGCAGTGGAAAAAACCTATAACCGTAGAAACTCATCAAGTGGGATACAAGGATTACATCAGGTGAGCTCAATACTCAGAAATCCTTCTAGCTTGAGTGCGGTAGGTACCCAAAACTAGAAAAGATGTTCAGGATTAGTTAGTTATCAATAAACTCTGTACTATTATCACGTAACCCACACAGCATTATTTCTTTATTTGTTACTAAATTTATGTCTACCCTTTCCCTTCCCTTTTCCTTGGCCACTTAACTCTTTGAGTGGAGCCGAAGGATCAGCGGACTTCGGAAGGATGAGTTATTCTTCTGCAAACGAAGTCAGTCGCTGATCGCAAGACTCAGTTACTAAAGGTGAAGAGGCAACGGTTCTTGGCCAAGCGGACTTCGCTTGGCAGACAAGATCAGTCGTTGCCGCCCCTCTTGGACTCGCCTCCTACCCCTTTTCCTTCCCTTTCTCCCTTTATGCGGTCTCAATCTCGTATCATAATACTCTTCAAGATCTTCAGATCAAATAAATGTTCTGTAGACGGGACTCTGGAGACTGAGAACTGTACCCCAGCCAGAGCTTCCTTACAGATGGCGCCCGAGCAGGGACCTTGATGAGTATTACGAGGGAAATGATCAAAAATATGTATATGTATGTACAATTACTGACATATATATATATATTGGAGTCCACACAGGAGTGAAAATTTTTATATGTAGGCATATTTATTGAGATATATATCGGAGTCAACACAGTAGAAAACATTTTTTTTAAATATATATATATGCATATGTATGCATATATTTTTTTAAATATATATATAAATATATTTGTGGTTGGGGTATTTAAAGGTCGCATATACGTTGTCGATTTACCACGCGGTTTTTAGTTTTCTTTGCAAGCGACAGTTACATGCGAGAAAGAGACAGGGACACACGAGCGGCCAGTAAGAATGAGCATTGACATTTCACCGTTTGATTCGGGGCGTGTGTGTGAGCTACGTGCATTCTCATGCCTTCTCTCTCTCACTCTTACACACAGCTTTGATTCAACCGTTTTTTATTTGTCATTCCCTCATTCACACTGATTTGCAAGTACAGTCGCGCGTTGACACATTCGTATCGGTATACGTATGGAAGGGTATGCATGGGTATATCACATAGGTTATTATGAGTATAGTAAAATGAGAGCAACAAATAAAAAAAAAAAAATATATATATATATATATATATATAACACGCACAATGTCATGCCATGGTACGTGAGAAAATCGGCAGTCCGTGGCAGGGTCTCGACAGGATCATCAGCAGAATCATCAACAGAGTTTTCGACAGGATTAATAGTATCCCCAACAGCATAATTTGGAGAGAATTATTAAAGAAGTCAGCTACTGAGTTACCGACAGAGCTAACGACAGAGTCATCACCGGAGCCATCGACAGAGTCACACCTGGAAATCAGTTTAAAAAAAATAAAATAATAAAAATATATATATATAACACGCGCAGAGCCAGGTCATGCTAAGTAAGAATATCGGCAGAGTCTCCGGCAGGGTTTCTACAGAATTATCAACAGAGTTTTCGACAGGATTAATAATATCATCAACAGCATATTTCGGAGAGAATTATTAATGGAGTCACCTACTGAGTTACCGACAGGGCCGCACATGGAAATTAGCTTTATTAAAAAAATTTACAAGACAGAAGAAAAAGAGTGAAAGTTACCAAAGGTAGATAGAGCGAATCAAGATGCCTCTCTCAGAGAGTCATTAGTGAGGCTATAACCTACCGCACTTCGTGTTGAACACGACCTGGGTATGGGTAACCTAGAAATCCACCACTCTCACCCAAAGCAGCAGGCAGAAGAGTAAAGCACAAGGGGCTATATAAGTCCAAGCATATGCACTGGAAAAGGCAGTCAGTGTTTGGAACTCAGCAAGAGAACATCGAGGACAAAAAGTGCTTCACTCCGGAAGGATAACAACTTGACACGGATCATCAACAGGACTACTCATCAATACACGGATTTACAACGGAAGGATCAACAAGGACATAGGACAAGGACATTCACCGCTAAGGTGAATAATATACTAGCAATGGGCGTTCATTGGATAAACCATCGTCGCAAAGCCGAGTTGGATGTCCTTTGTGACGAATTCGGATTAGACACCGGTGGAATAGTGGAGGACCTAAGAAATCGTTTCAGCGAGTTCGCCTTGAGAGAGCATCATCATCCCGAGTTAGTGCCGGGGACAAGAAATTAGATGGAAAACCGCAGTCTAGAGCACCGTCGCCTACTCCCGAAGGAATTGTTTCCCACCTACCGGTGCCACAAGACACGAACTATCGTTCTGAATCGCATTCTGGTTCTCGATCCGGTTCTCCGACACCTTTCGGTATTCCTGGCTCAAAGATCAACATTGAACCCAGTGAGAGGAATCGAGTCCATGAAGGTAGCGATGACCCAGCACGTTCTTGGTAAAGGAGCAACGCGGTTCAAAATAAGTCCTTGGATCATATAACTTCCAGCCCAAACGGGACTGCCAGTATGTCAGGCAGACCCAGTCTTGCCGCCTCCAACACCTGACGCTGTCCTAAAAAACCCATTCCACCAGCCCAGCAGGTAAAAGGAACCGGTAACCGAGACGAACGCCCGATTAGCCTCAGTAGAAGCTGAGATCCGTGACGAGGACTTAAAGCCAGAACAATCATCCAGTATGGAATCGGAGACACTAGAGCCGGAACTTCAAGCTATTCTTGACGCGGAAATCACTAAGTTCGATGGGCTCAACGGTGTTACACAAATAGCACATTATGTCATTGTTTTCAAGCACGAGCGACCCATGAAGCAAAGGTATTATCCACGTAGTCCGACAGAACAACAGATTATCAACGAAACAGTAGACGCACTGCTGAAGGAAGACCGTATTGAACCATCCAAAAGCCCTCACAGCGCACCAATCGTGTTGGTAGGTAAGAAAACTGGTAATACTCGCATGTGTATAGACTTTCGATAACTGAACGCTCAATCAGTGCACGACGCATACCCCTTGCCCCATATACACCATATTCTAGAGAAATTGAGGAACGCGAAATACATCTCTACTCTAGATTTATAGAGTGGGTATTGGCAAACACCCCTAGAGGTCAAAAAAAGAGAGTGTGCAAATTTCACAGTGCCCGGACGCGGGTTATTCCATTGGAAAGTCATGCCCTTCGGCCTACACTCCGCATCCGCCACTTTCCAGAGGGCTTTAGATAGCGTGATTGGACCCGAAATGGAACCACATGCCTTCGCGTATCTAGACGATATTATCGTAATCGGAAAGACGCTCGAGGAACATCTCTCACACCTGCTTGAGGTCTTTCGACGTCTACGAGAAGCCAATTTTAGAATCAACCGAGACAAATGTCGTTTCTTCAAAAAACGGATCCAATTTCTAGGTCACGTTGTCAGCGAAGATGGTATCCATACTGACCTCGAAAAGGTAGCAGCTATCCGTAACCTTCCGCCACCAACCAATGTCAAGGAGTTACGTCGATGTCTCGGTATCGCCTCTTGGTATCGTCAGTTCGTACCTAACTTTTCTGACACTGTACAACCTCTCACGAAGTTGTTAAAAAAGGGTTTGAGCTGGTTGTGGAACCTGGAACAACAACAGGCGTTCGACGCACTCAAGACCCGTCTCACCACTGCCCCTGTCCTAGCTTGTCCGGGTTTTACTGTAAAGTTCTGCTTACAGACTGATGCCAGCGACGTCGACCTCGGCGCAATGCTCACTCAGAGTATCGACGGTGCGGAAAGAGTCATTGCTTACGCTAGTCGACGTCTCTTGAAGGCGGAGGAAAATTATTCGACTACTGAGAAAGAATGCCTAGCAATAGTCTGGGCAATCCGGAAACATAGTTGCTGTTTCGAAGGCTATCACTTTGATGTAATCACTGGCCATTTGGCTCTGAAGTGGCTGAACTCAATAGATAATCCCACGGGTCGTGTGGCCAGATGGGCGCTAGAGTTGCAACAATACGAGTTCGGGGTACGTTATAGACGAGGTAATCTGAACGTGATTGCCGATGCCTTATCGCGACAACCTTTGGACGTGCTGCACTGGGCGCGACAAAAGGATCCGGAATGTAAATGGTGGCAAAAGCTCCGACAGCGGGTCATGGGATGCCCGGTGGACTTTCCAGGACATGTAATCGAGAACGGGCAGATTTATCAGCGACGAGACCCACACCTGGATGACTACGACTCTACGCCTTGGAAATTATGCGTTCCCGTGGAACATCGAGAGCAAGTACTCAAGGAATGTCACAATGCAGTCACTGCCGGCCACTTGGGAATCAGGAAAACTACCTTGCGAGTAACACAGAGGTACTATTGGCCTGGCCTCTTCCGAGACGTCGCGAGTTACGTTAGATGCTGCCTCACCTGCTTGCAGTTTAAACCGGCGCAAATAAAACCAGCGGGCAAAATGCTCACCCGTCAAATCACGGAGTCTTTCGATACCGTGTGTACTGTTTTTATCGGGCCTTTGCCACGTGCTAAGCAAGGTAATACGATGTTACTAGTTTTCTTGGATATATATAGTAAATGGGTCGAGATGGTACCACTTCGTAAGGCCACTTCAGCCGCTTTGGAGAAGGCATTTCGTGAAAGGATCTGGGCCCGATTCGGCAATCCCCGCACCCTCGTGAGCGATAATGGTACCCAGTTCACAAGCAAGGTTTTCAAAAACTTTTGCAAAACGTCCGGAATTACACTCCAGCATACCGCCCCATATTCTCCGCAGCAGAATCCTACCGAGCGCGCAAATCGAACCATCAAGACCATGATAGCACAATACCTGGAGAATGAGCAAAACACTTGGGATCAATGGCTTCCAGAACTAACACTAGCGATCAACTCAAGCGTCAATGACGCCACCGGATTCAGTCCAGCTTACATCTTATTAGGTCGGGAACCCCGTATGCCCGGCGCTCTTTATGACCAAGTAACGGATGTCTCCGTTAACGAACCCCCAAGTCCCGACGAGCGCGTCCGACGAATGGAATATATTCTCAAACTTGTGCATGAGAATCAATTGAACGCTACCCAGAATCAAAAGAAACACTACAACCTGAGACGACGCCACTGGCGTCCAAGCATCGGGAGCATGGTCATGCTCAAGCAACATGTGCTGTCTAATGCTAATGAAGGGTTCAACGCCAAACTGGCGCCTAAGTATAAAGACCCGTATAAAATAATCAAGTTTCTTTCCAGCAACGTCGTTAGACTACCAGAAGCCCAGGGGCGTGAGCGACGTACCGCAGGTCTGGCCGACTTAAAGGCCTTCAATAGCGACGACAACCAACCCCCAGAACTATGTCCTCGTAAAGACATCGGCCACCATGGGTACACCTCGTACCCACGGCCCGCACGAGGTCACTGACTGACGTCCCCCTCACTTCTAAAGAGGGGCTCTTCGCACCGATACTCAGCAGGAATTATCTAAAACATTGTATCTTAGCTTTAATCTTAGCACTTTTGTAAACCGCACTCATAGGGCCTCCGTTAGTACACTCAGAATTCAGGGTAGTTTTAACATACTTTATATTTCACAGTATGTCACAGCCAGGAGAAGACGACGGTGATCGCGATGCTGACATAGCCCGGATCGTCAAGGAAATGGTAGCCGTATGGGAAAGGGAACATGGCCCTGTCATGCCCGGCCCCACCCTAAGTGGTAGCTCGCCGGAAGACCCGGTCCTGCTCTGCCGCGTAGAGCTGGCCCCAACCGACATCCCGATTGAGCGAGCTTCGGGGAGCAAGGATCCAGAGGGCGACAAAAAACCACCCGACGAGGCTCAACGAGCTTCAGCTACGACCTGACCGGAGCGCGCCGTGATCCTGTCGGTGGTCACACTCTCTCCCTCGGCACAAAATATTGGACCCTCGGAGTCTGCCGGCCTTGTTCGTCTAGAGGATCCAACAGTAGGCACTGGTCCGGGGCAAACTTAGAAGAGACGATCGTCTCGGCCGCAACCGCGTTCTTTGGTTCAGTTTCAGTACCCGTGTGCCCACCAGATATGGCACTCGATCAATATCGGGAAGACATGGTCACAACCCCACTTCCCCAGACGGAGCCTCTCGTCTGGACAGCAGAGCGCGTTTTCCGAGAGGAAATGTTCGTCTGTACTACTTCCTAGGATCATAAGATTTTAAATAGGTCTCTATTTGAACTTTCAACGCATCCACTGTTCTTGCCTGATACAATAATGCCTTATTTGCTGTCATGTCTGGTATACCTTCTACGAAATACTCGATTAAACTTTCATCATCCAAATCGATCGACTTTGCGATTTCCATTAACGAATACAAGAAATCATACAAATTCTCACCTCTCTTCAACTGTCGATTGCCTAGTCTTCTGTGAACTTCTGCTGATGAAACCTTTACTCTGAGTTCATTTTTCAAAGCTACTTTCAGGGACTCTCTACTACAAATATCTCTTACTACGTATAAACGACAATGCAGCTCCTTTTAACACTTGTTTTGCATACACAAAAAGCTGTAACTGACTCCACTGTACGGTTAAAGCGCATTCTTCTAATTCCGTAGTCCATTGTACAAGATCAATCGAACCTAAGCCGCAAAATTCGGAAACGCTTCCCTCCACATCTTTTAGTGTAAACCATGACCTTTGCCCATCTATGTTCGGGACTTCTCGAATTGTTCTAGCTGAGGCAAAATCTGCCTCTTGCCCATCATTCTCGGTTTCTATTTGATCGTAATGAGCGAATAGACGCGTTTGCAGCTCAGCTTTAAGGCCTGTAGTCTTTAGCCCTAACTCACTTAATTTACTGCGCAACTTCTCAATACGCAATGTTAGAATCTCACCTCGATCCATTTCACACAGTTACCTGTACGTATGTATATTGCTTAACAAGATTGGTATATTAATGTATGGTTAGTAACAATTAATCAAATTTCAAATTAAATTTCAATCAAACTTAGCAAAATTTACACACTATGTTAATGTATGTCAAATTGGGGTAGGTTATGGATTATTCAGACGATTCTTAGGAATGTGCTCTCGGCAGCTCGCATCAATTTCGTCAATATTTCTGCCACCGGTCTGATCTCGTTGTGCAAGCAAAGTAACTCCCACTCAAAACAATAATAAAACAGCTCACCCAACTTTAGTCGTCTTGCTCTATGTAGCAACTCAATATCGTTGTAGCAGCTCACTCAGACTTCTTGCGAATGTTCGGTTCGCTCTCTGTCGCTACACACTCTGTTGTCGCAACTTACTCTGTTGTTTTCCACTCGTCCTCTTGGTCTCTCTTTGTCTGCTTTCACACCAGTTATCTCAACTTCGTGTCCGCTGATTCCTGTTCCTGTTAAGAATACATATATTTATATTATATTTATTTGGCTTTAGTTACGACTTTGTGTGTGCGCGATGTGATGGAGGCCAGAGTGCGATTTCGAGTGTTTTTGAATCGAAGCTTGAGTGAGTCGACCAGATAGGTAGATAGATAGCGTGTCGTTCTTTCTCGCTCACTAGCACCTATACGATTGCCATGATTATCACACTTCATTTTGTGACGAGTCACATTACCTCTACAATTCAAACTACGCCCATATAGGGCCCCTTCTTTTATTACTTTTTATTTGATACGCCCATGGAGGGCACATTAAATATTACAACTTCTAAACTAACTGTAGTTCTTTTTCTGATAGTCAATGCTTACGATCGACGTCTCCCCGACGCCTCTTTCTAGCTGCGCTGCATGCCGACGCTAAGGAGACCATGAGAAAATTGGAAGTGAAAGAGAGAGACGGCGATCGTGACGCGTGCCAAAGGACAAGACGCATCGTATGTTTTCACCGTTAAGACATAAGTAGGCAGAGCAAGGGTGGGTTTGAACAGAGAGCTAGAATTAGGAGAAAAGCACTTCGCCAGCGACCACAAGAGTGTCAAGTTAGAAAAAGTGAAACAACCAACAGCAGTGGAAAAAACCTATAACCGTAGAAACTCATCAAGTGGGATACAAGGATTACATCAGGTGAGCTCAATACTCAGAAATCCTTCTAGCTTGAGTGCGGTAGGTACCCAAAACTAGAAAAGATGTTCAGGATAAGTTAGTTATCAATAAACTCTGTACTATTATCACGTAACCCACACAGCATTATTTCTTTATTTGTTACTAAATTTATGTCTACCCTTTTCCTTCCCTTTTCCTTGGCCACTTAACTCTTTGAGTGGAGCCGAAGGATCAGCGGACTTCGGCAGGATGAGTTATTCTTCAAGTCAGTCGCTGATCTCAAGACTCAGTTACTCAAGGTGAAGAGGCTGTCCTAAAAAACCCATTCCACCAGCCCGGCAGGTAAAAGGAACCGGTAACCGAGACGAACGCCCGATTAGCCTCAGTAGAAGCTGAGATCCGTGACGAGGACTTAAAGCCAGAACAATCATCCAGTATGGAATCGGAGACACTAGAGCCGGAACTTCAAGCTATTCTTGACGCGGAAATCACTAAGTTCGATGGGCTCAACGGTGTTACCCAAATAGCACATTATGTCATTGTTTTCAAGCACGAGCGACCCATGAAGCAAAGGTATTATCCACGTAGTCCGACAGAACAACAGATTATCAACGAAACAGTAGACGCACTGCTGAAGGAAGACCGTATTGAACCATCCAAAAGCCCTCACAGCGCACCAATCGTGTTGGTAGGTAAGAAAACTGGTAATACTCGCATGTGTATAGACTTTCGATAACTGAACGCTCAATCAGTGCGCGACGCATACCCCTTGCCCCATATACACCATATTCTAGAGAAATTGAGGAACGCGAAATACATCTCTACTCTAGATTTATAGAGTGGGTATTGGCAAACACCCCTAGAGGTCAAAAAAAGAGAGTGTGCAAATTTCACAGTGCCCGGACGCGGGTTATTCCATTCCATGCCCTTCGGCCTACACTCCGCATCCGCCACTTTCCAGAGGGCTTTAGATAGCGTGATTGGACCCGAAATGGAACCACATGCCTTCGCGTATCTAGACGATATTATCGTAATCGGAAAGACGCTCGAGGAACATCTCTCACACCTGCTTGAGGTCTTTCGATGTCTACGAGAAGCCAATTTTAGAATCAACCGAGACAAATGTCGTTTCTTCAAAAAACGGATCCAATTTCTAGGTCACGTTGTCAGCGAAGATGGTATCCATACTGACCTCGAAAAGGTAGCAGCTATCCGTAACCTTCCGCCACCAACCAATGTCAAGGAGTTACGTCGATGTCTCGGTATCGCCTCTTGGTATCGTCAGTTCGTACCTAACTTTTCTGACACTGTACAACCTCTCACGAAGTTGTTAAAAAAGGGTTTGAGCTGGTTGTGGAACCTGGAACAACAACAGGCGTTCGACGCACTCAAGACCCGTCTCACCACTGCCCCTGTCCTAGCTTGTCCGGGTTTTACTGTAAAGTTCTGCTTACAGACTGATGCCAGCGACGTCGACCTCGGCGCAATGCTCACTCAGAGTATCGACGGTGCGGAAAGAGTCATTGCTTGCGCTAGTCGACGTCTCTTGAAGGCGGAGGAAAATTATTCGACTACTGAGAAAGAATGCCTAGCAATAGTCTGGGCAATCCGGAAACATCGTTGCTGTTTCGAAGGCTATCACTTTGATGTAATCACTGACCATTTGGCTCTGAAGTGGCTGAACTCAATAGATAATCCCACGGGTCGTGTGGCCAGATGGGCGCTAGAGTTGCAACAATACGAGTTCGGGGTACGTTATAGACGAGGTAATCTGAACGTGATTGCCGATGCCTTATCGCGACAACCTTTGGACGTGCTGCACTGGGCGCGACAAAAGGATCCGGAATGTAAATGGTGGCAAAAGCTCCGACAGCGGGTCATGGGATGCCCGGTGGACTTTCCAGGACATGTAATCGAGAACGGGCAGATTTATCGGCGACAAGACCCACACCTGGATGACTACGACTCTACGCCTTCGAAATTATGCGTTCCCCTGGAACATCGAGAGCAAGTACTCAAGGAATGTCACAATGCAGTCACTGCCGGCCACTTGGGAATCAGGAAAACTACCTTGCGAGTAACACAGAGGTACTATTGGCCTGGCCTCTTCCGAGACGTCGCGAGTTACGTTAGATGCTGCCTCACCTGCTTGCAGTTTAAACCGGCGCAAATAAAACCAGCGGGCAAAATGCTCACCCGTCAAATCACGGAGTCTTTCGATACCGTGTGTACTGTTTTTATCGGGCCTTTGCCACGTGCTAAGCAAGGTAATACGATGTTACTAGTTTTCTTGGATATATATAGTAAATGGGTCGAGATGGTACCACTTCGTAAGGCCACTTCAGCCGCTTTGGAGAAGGCATTTCGTGAAAGGATCTGGGCCCGATTCGGCAATCCCCGCACCCTCGTGAGCGATAATGGTACCCAGTTCACAAGCAAGGTTTTCAAAAACTTTTGCAAAACGTCCGGAATTACACTCCAGCATACCGCCCCATATTCTCCGCAGCAGAATCCTACCGAGCGCGCAAATCGAACCATCAAGACCATGATAGCACAATACCTGGAGAATGAGCAAAACACTTGGGATCAATGGCTTCCAGAACTAACACTAGCGATCAACTCAAGCGTCAATGACGCCACCGGATTCAGTCCAGCTTACATCTTATTAGGTCGGGAACCCCGTATGCCCGGCGCTTTTTATGACCAAGTAACGGATGTCTCCGTTAACGAACCCCCAAGCCCCGACGAGCGCGTCCGACGAATGGAATATATTCTCAAGCTTGTGCATGAGAATCAATTGAACGCTACCCAGAATCAAAAGAAACACTACAACCTGAGACGACGCCACTGGCGTCCAAGCATCGGGAGCATGGTCATGCTCAAGCAACATGTGCTGTCTAATGCTAATGAAGGGTTCAACGCCAAACTGGCGCCTAAGTATAAAGACCCGTATAAAATAATCAAGTTTCTTTCCAGCAACGTCGTTAGACTACAAGAAGCCCAGGGGCGTGAGCGACGTACCGCAGGTCTGGCCGACTTAAAGGCCTTCAATAGCGACAACAACCAACCCCCAGAACTATGTCCTCGTAAAGACATCGGCCACCATGGGTACACCTCGTACCCACGGCCCGCACGAGGTCACTGACTGACGTCCCCCTCACTTCTAAAGAGGGGCTCTTCGCACCGATACTCAGCAGGAATTATCTAAAACATTGTATCTTAGCTTTAATCTTAGCACTTTTGTAAACCGCACTCATAGGGCCTCCGTTAGTACACTCAGAATTCAGGGTAGTTTTAACATACTTTATATTTCAGAGTATGTCACAGCCAGGAGAAGACGACGGTGATCGCGATGCTGACATAGCCAGGATCGTCAAGGAAATGGTAGCCGTATGGGAAAGGGAACATGGCCCTGTCATGCCCGGCCCCACCCTAAGTGGTAGCTCGCCGGAAGACCCGGTCCTGCTCTGCCGCGTAGAGCTGGCCACAACCGACATCCCGATTGAGCGAGCTTCGGGGAGCAAGGATCCAGAGGGCGACAAAAAACCACCCGACGAGGCTCAACGAGCTTCAGCTACGACCTGACCGGAGCGCGCCGTGATCCTGTCGGTGGTCACACTCTCTCCCTCGGCACAAAACATTGGACCCTCGGAGTCTGCCGGCCTTGTTCGTCTGGAGGATCCAACAGTAGGCACTGGTCCGGGGCAAACTTAGAAGAGACGATCGTCTCGGCCGCGACCGCGTTCTTTGGTTCAGTTTCAGTACCCGTGTGCCCACCAGATATGGCACTCGATCAATATCGGGAAGACATGGTCACAACCCCACTTCCCCAGACGGAGCCTCTCGTCTGGACAGCAGAGCGCGTTTTCCGAGAGGAAATGTTCGTCTGTACTACTTCCTAGGATCATAAGATTTTAAATAGGTCTCTATTTGAACTTTCAACGCATCCACTGTTCTTGCCTGATACAATAATGCCTTATTTGCTGTCATGTCTGGTATACCTTCTACGAAATACTCGATTAAACTTTCATCATCCAAATCGATCGACTTTGCGATTTCCATTAACGAATACAAGAAATCATACAAATTCTCACCTCTCTTCAACTGTCGATTGCCTAGTCTTCTGTGAACTTCTGCTGATGAAACCTTTACTCTGAGTTCATTTTTCAAAGTTACCTTCAGGGACTCTTTACTACAAATATCTCTCTTACTACGTATAAACGACAATGCAGCTCCTTTTAACAGTTGTTTTGCATACACAAAAAGCTGTAACTGACTCCACTGTACGGTTAAAGCGCATTCTTCTAATTCCGTAGTCCATTGTACAAGATCAATCGAACCTAAGCCGCAAAATTCGGAAACGCTTCCCTCCACATCTTTTAGTGTAAACCATGACCTTTGCCCATCTATGTTCGGGACTTCTCGAATTGTTCTAGCTGAGGCAAAATCTGCCTCTTGCCCATCATTCTCGGTTTCTATTTGATCGTAATGAGCGAATAGACGCGTTTGCAGCTCAGCTTTAAGGCCTGTAGTCTTTAGCCCTAACTCACTTAATTTACTGCGCAACTCCTCAATACGCAATGTTAGAATCTCACCTCGATCCATTTCACACAGTTACCTGTACGTATGTATATTGCTTAACAAGATTGGTATATTAATGTATGGTTAGTAACAATTAATCAAATTTCAAATTAAATTTCAATCAAACTTAGCAAAATTTACACACTATGTTAATGTATGTCAAATTGGGGTAGGTTATGGATTATTCAGACGATTCTTAGGAATGTGCTCTCGGCAGCTCGCATCAATTTCGTCAATATTTCTGCCACCGGTCTGATCTCGTTGTGCAAGCAAAGTAACTCCCACTCAAAACAATAATAAAACAGCTCACCCAACTTTAGTCGTCTTGCTCTATGTAGCAACTCAATATCGTTGTAGCAGCTCACTCAGACTTCTTGCGAATGTTCGGTTCGCTCTCTGTCGCTACACACTCTGTTGTCGCAACTTACTCTGTTGTTTTCCACTCGTCCTCTTGGTCTCTCTTTGTCTGCTTTCACACCAGTTATCTCAACTTCGTGTCCGCTGCCTTCTTCTCGTTTGGTCTTGTAAGCATCGTCAGCTCTCATGCAACGGTTTGTCGTGTCCGTTGTCTGCTCTTTCACTCTCTCTCTATTTTGTCTGCTTCCACAGTAAACACTGGTTCTCATTAACTTTGTGCCCGCTGTCTGCTTTCTTGGTCTGTCTGCTTCCACAGTAAACTCTGGTTATCATCAACTTTGTGTCTGCTGTCTGCCCTCTACGTTGAGCCCCCAGTTTGTGGAAAGTATCCCGGTTGAGCTCCCTGTTACTTATTATATTGTTTATTATCACTACAGGATCTGATTTCCTTATATTTATTTGTTTTTACTTTTAAGAAGATTCCTGTTCCTGTTAAGAATACATATATTTATATTATATTTATTTGGCTTTAGTTACGACTTTGTGTGTGCGCGATGTGATGGAGGCCAGAGTGCGATTTCGAGTGTTTTTGAATCGAAGCTTGAGTGAGTCGACCAGATAGGTAGATAGATAGCGTGTCGTTCTTTCTCGCTCACTAGCACCTATACGATTGCCATGATTATCACACTTCATTTTGTGACGAGTCACATTACCTCTACAATTCAAACTACGCCCATATAGGGCCCCTTCTTTTATTACTTTTTATTTGATACGCCCATGGAGGGCACATTAAATATTACAACTTCTAAACTAACTGTAGTTCTTTTTCTGATAGTCAATGCTTACGATCGACGTCTCCCCGACGCCTCTTTCTAGCTGCGCTGCATGCCGACGCTAAGGAGACCATGAGAAAATTGGAAGTGAAAGAGAGAGACGGCGATCGTGACGCGTGCCAAAGGACAAGACGCATCGTATGTTTTCACCGTTAGGACATAAGTAGGCAGAGCAAGGGTGGGTTTGAACAGAGAGCTAGAATTAGGAGAAAAGCACTTCGCCAGCGACCACAAGAGTGTCAAGTTAGAAAAAGTGAAACAACCAACAGCAGTGGAAAAAACCTATAACCGTAGAAACTCATCAAGTGGGATACAAGGATTACATCAGGTGAGCTCAATACTCAGAAATCCTTCTAGCTTGAGTGCGGTAGGTACCCAAAACTAGAAAAGATGTTCAGGATTAGTTAGTTATCAATAAACTCTGTACTATTATCACGTAACCCACACAGCATTATTTCTTTATTTGTTACTAAATTTATGTCTACCCTTTCCCTTCCCTTTTCCTTGGCCACTTAACTCTTTGAGTGGAGCCGAAGGATCAGCGGACTTCGGCAGGATGAGTAATTCTTCTGCAAACGAAGTCAGTCGCTGATCTCAAGACTCAGTTACTCAAGGTGAAGAGGCTACGGATCTTGGCCAAGCGGATTTCGCTTGGCAGACAAGATCAGTCGTTGCAGTTCCTCTTCACCATCCCTTTCCAATAAACCCACTAACGTTTCTCTTCACGCTTCCCTTTCCCAGTCCAAGAGGCAACGGTTCTTGGCCAAGCGGGCTTCGCTTGGCAGACAAGAACAGTCGTTGCCGCCCCTCTTGGACTCTCCTCCTACCCCTTTTCCTTCCCTTTCTCCCTTTATGCGGTCTCAATCTCATATCATAATACTCTTCAAGGTCTTCAGATCAAATAAATGTTCTGTAGACGGGACTCTGGAGACTGAGAACTGTACCCCAGCCAGAGCTTCCTTACAGATGGCGCCCGAGCAGGGACCTTGATGAGTATTACGAGGGAAATGTTCAAAAATATGTATATGTATGTACAATTACTGACATATATATATATATTGGAGTCCACACAGGAGTGAAAATTTTTATATGTAGGCATATTTATTGAGATATATATCGGAGTCAACACAGTAGAAAACATTTTTTTTAAATATATATATATGCATATATATGCATATATTTTTTTAAATATATATACAAAAATATATTTGTGGTTGGGGTATTTAAAGGTCGCATATACGTTGTCGATTTACCACGCGGTTTTTAGTTTTCTTTGCAAGCGACAGTTACATGCGAGAAAGAGACAGGGACACACGAGCGGCCAGTAAGAATGAGCATTGACATTTCACCGTGTGTGTGAGCTACGTGCATTCTCTTGCCTTCTCTCTCTCACTCTTACACACAGCTTTGATTCAACCGTTTTTTATTTGTCATTCCCTCATTCACACTGATTTGCAAGTACAGTCGCGCGTTGACACATTCGTATCGGTATACGTATGGAAGGGTATGCATGGGTATATCACCTAGGTTATTATGAGTATAGTAAAATGAGAGCAACAAATAAAAAAAAAAAAAATATATATATACATATATATACATATATATATAACACGCACAAAGTCATGCCATGGTAGGTGAGAAAATCGGCAGTCTCTGGCAGGGTCTCGACAGGATCATCAGCAGAGTCATCAACAGAGTTTACGACAGGATTAATAATATCATCAACAGCATATTTCAGAGAGAATTATTAATGGAGTCACCTACTGAGTTGCCGACAGAGCTAACGATAGAGTCATCAACGGAGCCATCGACAGAGCCGCACATGGAAATTAGCTTTATTAAGAAAATTTACAAGGCAGAAGAAAAAGAGTGAAAGTTACCAGAAGTAGATAGAGCGAATCAAGGTGCCTCTCACAGAGAGTCATTAGTGAGGCTATAACCTACCGCACTTCGAGTTGAACACGACCTGGGTATGGGTAACCTAGAAATCCACCACTCTCACACAAAGCAGCAGGGTGAAAGAGACAGAAGAGTAAAGCACAAGTGGCTATATAAGTCGAAGCATATGCACTGGAAAAGGCAGTCAGTGTTTGGAACTCAGCAAGAGAACATCGAGGACAAAAAGTGCTTCAATCCGGAAGGATAACAACTTGACAAGGATCATCAACAGGACTACTCATCAATACACGGATTTACAACGGAAGGATCAACAAGGACATAGGACAAGGACATTCACCGCTAAGGTGAATAATATACTAGCGAATTCAGATTAGACACCGGTGGAATAGTGGAGGACCTAAGAAATCGTTTCCGCGAGTTCGCCTCGAGAGAGGATCATCATCCGGAGTTATTGAGTCCACTCGCCGAAATCGAATCCCACTTTAGCGCCGGCGATAAGAAATTAGATGTAAAACCGCAGTCTAGAGCACCGTCGCCTACTCCCGAAGAAATTGTTTCCCACCTACCGGTGCCACAAGACACGAACTATCGTTCTGAATCGCATTCTGGTTCTCGATCCGGTTCTCCGACACCTTTCGGTATTCCTGGCTCAAAGATCAACATTGAACCCAGTGAGAGGAATCGAGTCCATGAATCTATGGTAGGCCGTACCACTGGGAGCTATGCCTCGATCGCGGAACGTATAACTAAATGGGGAATTGCCTTTAGCGGATCCACCGATCCTATCTATTTCATAGAACAAATAGAGACTCGAGCCGCGACGTACCGGTTGAGTTTGGAGACACTGCCCCCGATGATACCCATCCTATTGACCGTACGGGCCGAAAGTTGGTGGCAAACCAGCGGGTACCCGGAGATGACATGGGTCGATTTCAAGTCAGAATTTTTAGAGTTCTTTCTACCGCCACGCTATTTTGAGAAACTAGAGGATGGCATACGCGCTCGGAAGCAACGCCATCAGGAACCATTCAAGGAGTATCTAGTAGACCTTCGATTAATGATGAAGAGAGCCCATTACTCGACGTTACAGGAACTCAACAGGATCAACGAAAATCTATTACCAGACTACAAGCTGTATACCCCACGAAACGATTTCCAAACGTTACCCGGCTTAATCAAGTTGGTGGTAAATTATGAGACAATTCGATTGGAGCAAGGTAGCGATGACCCAGCACGTTCTTGGAAAAGGAGCAGCGCCGTTCAAAATAAGTCCTTGAATCATATAACTTCCAGCCCAAACGGGACTGCCAGTATGTCAGGCAGACCTAGTATTGCCGCCTCCAACACCTGACGCTGTCCTAAAAAACCCATTCCGCCAGCCCGGCAGGTAAAAGGAACCGGTAACCGAGACGGACGCCCGATTAGCCTCAGTAGAAGCTGAGATCCGTGATGAGGACTTAAAGCCAGAACAATCATCCAGTATGGAATCGGAGACACTAGAGCCGGAACTTCAAGCTATTCTTGACGCGGAAATCACTAAGTTCGATGGGCTCAACGGTGTTACCCAAATAGCACATTATGTCATTGTTTTGAAGCACGAGCGACCCATGAAGCAAAGGTATTATCCACGTAGTCCGACAGAACAACAGATTATCAACGAAACAGTAGACGCACTGCTGAAGGAAGACCGTATTGAACCATCCAAAAGCCCTCACAGCGCACCAATCGTGTTGGTAGGTAAGAAAACTGGTAATACTCGCATGTGTATAGACTTTCGATAACTGAACGCTCAATCAGTGCACGACGCATACCCCTTGCCCCATATACACCATATTCTAGAGAAATTGAGGAACGCGAAATACATTCCTACTCTAGATTTAAAGCGTGGGTATTGGCAAACACCCCTAGAGGTCAAAAAAAGAGAGTGTGCAAATTTCACAGTGCCCGGACGCGGGTTATTCCATTGGAAAGTCATGCCCTTCGGCCTACACTCCGCATCCGCCACTTTCCAGAGGGCTTTAGATAGCGTGATTGGACCCGAAATGGAACCACATGCCTTCGCGTATCTAGACGATATTATCGTAATCGGAAAGACGCTCGAGGAACATCTCTCACACCTGCTTGAGGTCTTTCGACGTCTACGAGAAGCCAATTTTAGAATCAACCGAGACAAATGTCGTTTCTTCAAAAAACGGATCCAATTTGTAGGTCACGTTGTCAGCGAAGATGGTATCCATACTGACCTCGAAAAGGTAGCAGCTATCCGTAACCTCCCGCCATTAATCAATGTCAAGGAGTTACGTCGATGTCTCGGCATCGCCTCTTGGTATCGTCAGTTCGTACCTAACTTTTCTGACACTGTACAACCTCTCACGAAGTTGTTAAAAAAGGGTTTGAGCTGGTTGTGGAACCTGGAACAACAACAGGCGTTCGACGCACTCAAGACCCGTCTCACCACTGCCCCTGTCCTAGCTTGTCCGGGTTTTACTGTAAAGTTCTGCTTACAGACTGATGCCAGCGACGTCGACCTCGGCGCAATGCTCACTCAGAGTATCGACGGTGCGGAAAGAGTCATTGCTTGCGCTAGTCGACGTCTCTTGAAGGCGGAGGAAAATTATTCGACTACTGAGAAAGAATGCCTAGCAATAGTCTGGGCAATCCGGAAACATCGTGGCTGTTTCGAAGGCTATCACTTTGATGTAATCACTGACCATTTGGCTCTGAAGTGGCTGAACTCAATAGATAATCCCACAAGGCATGTGGCCAGATGGGCGCTAGAGTTGCAACAATACGAGTTCGAGGTACATTATAGACGAGGTAAGCTGAACGTGATTGCCGATGCCTTATCGCGACAACCTTTGGACGTGCTGCACTGGGCGCGACAAAAGGATCCGGAATGTAAATGGTGGCAAAAGCTCCGACAGCGGGTCATGGGATGCCCGGTGGACTTTCCAGGACATGTAATCGAGAACGGGCAGATTTATCAGCGACGAGACCCACACCTGGATGACTACGACTCTACGCCTTGGAAATTATGCGTTCCCCTGGAACATCGAGAGCAAGTACTCAAGGAATGTCACAATGCAGTCACTGCCGGCCACTTGGGAATCAGGAAAACTACCTTGCGAGTAACACAGAGGTACTATTGGCCTGGCCTCTTCCGAGACGTCGCGAGTTACGTTAGATGCTGCCTCACCTGCTTGCAGTTTAAACCGGCGCAAATAAAACCAGCGGGCAAAATGCTCACCCGTCAAATCACGGAGTCTTTCGATACCGTGTGTACTGTTTTTATCGGGCCTTTGCCACGTGCTAAGCAAGGTAATACGATGTTACTAGTTTTCTTGGATATATATATAGTAAATGGGTCGAGATGGTACAACTTCGTAAGGCCACTTCAGCCGCTTTGGAGAAGGCATTTCGTGAAAGGATCTGGGCCCGATTCGGCAATCCCCGCACCCTCGTGAGCGATAATGGTACCCAGTTCACAAGCAAGGTTTTCAAAAACTTTTGCAAAACGTCCGGAATTGCACTCCAGCATACCGCCCCATATTCTCCGCAGCAGAATCCTACCGAGCGCGCAAATCGAACCATCAAGACCATGATAGCACAATACCTGGAGAATGAGCAAAACACTTGGGATCAATGGCTTCCAGAACTAACACTAGCGATCAACTCAAGCGTCAATGACGCCACCGGATTCAGTCCAGCTTACATCTTATTAGGTCGGGAACCCCGTATGCCCGGCGCTTTTTATGACCAAGTAACGGATGTCTCCGTTAACGAACCCCCAAGTCCCGACGAGCGCGTCCGACGAATGGAATATATTCTCAAGCTTGTGCATGAGAATCAATTGAACGCTACCCAGAATCAAAAGAAACACTACAACCTGAGACGACGCCACTGGCGTCCAAGCATCGGGAGCATGGTCATGCTCAAGCAACATGTGCTGTCTAATGCTAATGAAGGGTTCAACGCCAAACTGGCGCCTAAGTATAAAGACCCGTATAAAATAATCAAGTTTCTTTCCAGCAACGTCGTTAGACTACCAGAAGCCCAGGGGCGTGAGCGACGTACCGCAGGTCTGGCCGACTTAAAGGCCTTCAATAGCGACGACAACCAACCCCCAGAACTATGTCCTCGTAAAGACATCGGCCACCATGGGTACACCTCGTACCCACGGCCCGCACGAGGTCACTGACTGACGTCCCCCTCACTTCTAAAGAGGGGCTCTTCGCACCGATACTCAGCAGGAATTATCTAAAACATTGTATCTTAGCTTTAATCTTAGCACTTTTGTAAACCGCACTCATAGGGCCTCCGTTAGTACACTCAGAATTCAGGGTAGTTTTAACATACTTTATATTTCACAGTATGTCACAGCCAGGAGAAGACGACGGTGATTGCGATGCTGACATAGCCCGGATCGTCAAGGAAATGGTAGCCGTATGGGAAAGGGAACATGGCCCTGTCATGCCCGGCCCCACCCTAAGTGATAGCTCGCCGGAAGACCCGGTCCTGCTCTGCCGCGTAGAGCTGGCCCCAACCGACATCCCGATTGAGCGAGCTTCGGGGAGCAAGGTTCCAGAGGGCGACAAAAAACCACCCGACGAGGCTCAACGAGCTTCAGCTACGACCCGACCGGAGCGCGCCGTGATCCTGTCGGTGCTCACACTCTCTCCCTCGGCACAAAACAATGGACCCTCGGAGTCTGCCGGCCCTGTTCGTCTGGAGGATCCAACAGTATCCACTGGTCCGGTGGGGCAAACTTACCCGGAAGAGACGATCGTCTCGGCCGCAACCGCGTTCTTTGGTTCAGTTTCAGTACCCGTGTGCCCACCGGATATGGCACTCGATCAATATGGCACTTCCCCAGACGGAGCCTCTCATCTGGCCATCAGAGCGTGTTTTCCGAGAGGAAATGTTCGTCTGTACGACTTCCTAGGATCATAAGATTTTCTCTATTTGAACTTTTAACGCATCCACTGTTCTTGCCTGATACAATAATGCCTTATTTGCTGTCATGTCTGGTATACCTTCTACGAAATACTCGATTAAACTTTCATCATCCAAATCGATCGACTTTGCGATTTCCATTAACGAATACAAGAAATCATACAAATTCTCACCTCTCTTCAACTGTCGATTGCCTAGTCTTCTGTGAACTTCTGCTGATGAAACCTTTACTCTGAGTTCATTTTTCAAAGTTACCTTCAGGTACTCTCTACTACAAATATCTCTCTTACTACGTATAAACGACAATGCAGCTCCTTTTAACACTTGTTTTGCATACACAAAAAGCTGTAACTGACTCCACTGTACGGTTAAAGCGCATTCTTCTAATTCCGTAGTCCATTGTACAAGATCAATCGAACCTAAGCCGCAAAATTCGGAAACGATTCCCTCCACATCTTTTAGTGTAAACCATGACCTTTGCCCATCTATGTTCGGGACTTCTCGAATTGTTCTAGCTGAGGCAAAATCTGCCTCTTGCCCATCATTCTCGGTTTCTATTTGATCGTAATGAGCGAATAGACGCGTTTGCAGCTCAGCTTTAAGGCCTGTAGTCTTTAGCCCTAAGTCACTTAATTTACTGCGCAACTCCTCAATACGCAATGTTAGAATCTCACCTCGATCCATTTCACACAGTTACCTGTACGTATGTATATTGCTTAACAAGATTGGTATATTAATGTATGGTTAGTAACAATTAATCAAATTTCAAATTAAATTTCAATCAAACTTAGCAAAATTTACACACTATGTTAATGTATGTCAAATTGGGGTAGGTTATGGATTATTCAGACGATTCTTAGGAATGTGCTCTCGGCAGCTCGCATCAATTTCGTCAATATTTCTGCCACCGGTCTGATCTCGTTGTGCAAGCAAAGTAACTCCCACTCAAAACAATAATAAAACAGCTCACCCAACTTTAGTCGTCTTGCTCTATGTAGCAACTCAATATCGTTGTAGCAGCTCACTCAGACTTCTTGCGAATGTTCGGTTCGCTCTCTGTCGCTACACACTCTGTTGTCGCAACTTACTCTGTTGTTTTCCACTCGTCCTCTTGGTCTCTCTTTGTCTGCTTTCACACCAGTTATCTCAACTTCGTGTCCGCTGCCTTCTTCTCGTTTGGTCTTGTAAGCATCGTCAGCTCTCATGCAACGGTTTGTCGTGTCCGTTGTCTGCTCTTTCACTCTCTCTCTATTTTGTCTGCTTCCACAGTAAACACTGGTTCTCATTAACTTTGTGCCCGCTGTCTGCTTTCTTGGTCTGTCTGCTTCCACAGTAAACTCTGGTTATCATCAACTTTGTGTCTGCTGTCTGCCCTCTACGTTGAGCCCCCAGTTTGTGGAAAGTATCCCGGTTGAGCTCCCTGTTACTTATTATATTGTTTATTATCACTACAGGATCTGATTTCCTTATATTTATTTGTTTTTACTTTTAAGAAGATTCCTGTTCCTATTAAGAATACATATATTTATATTATATTTATTTGGCTTTAGTTACGACTTTGTGTGTGCGTGATGTGATGGAGGCCAGAGTGCGATTTCGAGTGTTTTTGAATCGAAGCTTGAGTGAGTCGACCAGATAGGTAGATAGATAGCGTGTCGTTCTTTCTCGCTCACTAGCACCTATACGATTGCCATGATTATCACACTTCATTTTGTGACGAGTCACATTACCTCTACAATTCAAACTACGCCCATATAGGGCCCCTTCTTTTATTACTTTTTATTTGATACGCCCATGGAGGGCACATTAAATATTACAACTTCTAAACTAACTGTAGTTCTTTTTCTGATAGTCAATGCTTACGATCGACGCCTCCCTCTCTTTCTAGCTGCGCTGCATGCCGACGCTAAGGAGACCATGAGAAAATTGGAAGTGAAAGAGAGACGGCGATCGTGACGCGTGCCAAAGGACAAGACGCATCGTATGTTTTCACCGTTAGGACATAAGTAGGCAGAGCAAGGGTGGGTTTGAACAGAGAGCTAGAATTAGGAGAAAAGCACTTCGCCAGCGACCACAAGAGTGTCAAGTTAGAAAAAGTGAAACAACCAACAGCAGTGGAAAAAACCTATAACCGTAGAAACTCATCAAGTGGGATACAAGGATTACATCAGGTGAGCTCAATACTCAGAAATCCTTCTAGCTTGAGTGCGGTAGGTACCCAAAACTAGAAAAGATGTTCAGGATTAGTAAGTTATCAATAAACTCTGTACTATTATCACGTAACCCACACAGCATTATTTCTTTATTTGTTACTAAATTTATGTCTACCCTTTTCCTTCCCTTTTCCTTGGCCACTTAACTCTTTGAGTGGAGCCGAAGGATCAGCGGACTTCGGCAGGATGAGTTATTCTTCTGCAAACGAAGTCAGTCGCTGATCTCAAGACTCAGTTACTCAAGGTGAAGAGGCTGTCCTAAAAAACCCATTCCACTAGCGCGGCAGGTAAAAGGAACCGGTAACCGAGACGAACGCCCGATTAGCCTCAGTAGAAGCTGAGATCCGTGACGAGGTCTTAAAGCCAGAACAATCATCCAGTATGGAATCGGAGACACTAGAGCCGGAACTTTAAGCTATTCTTGACGCGGAAATCACTAAGTTCGATGGGCTCAACGATGTTACCCAAATTGCACATTATGTGATTGTTTTGAAGTACGAGCGACCCATGAAGCAAAGGTATTATTCACGTAGTTCGACAGAACAACAGATTATCAACGAAACAGTAAACGCACTGCTGAAGGAAGACCGTATTGAACCATCCAAAAGCCCTCACAGCGCACCAATCGTGTTGGTAGGTAAGAAAACTGGTAATACTCGCATGTGTATAGACTTTCGATAACTGAACGCTCAATCAGTGCGCGACGCATACCCATTGCCCCATATACACCATATTCTAGAGAAATTGAGGAACGCGAAATACATCTCTACTCTAGATTTATAGAGTGGGTATTGGCAAACACCCCTAGAGGTCAAAAAAAGAGAGTGTGCAAATTTCACAGTGCCCGGACGCGGGTTATTCCATTGGATAGTCATGCCCTTCGGCCTACACTTCGCATCCGCCACTTTCCAGAAAGCTTTAGATAGCGTGATTGGACCCGAAATGGAACCACATGCCTTCGCGTATCTAGACGATATTATCGTAATCGGAAAGACGCTCGAGGAACATCTCTCACACCTGCTTGAGGTCTTTCGACGTCTACGAGAAGCCAATTTTAGAATCAACCGAGACAAATGTCGTTTCTTCAAAAAATGGATCCAATTTGTAGGTCACGTTGTCAGCGAGGATGGTATCCATACTGACCTCGAAAAGGTAGCAGCTATCCGTAACCTCCCGCCATTAATCAATGTCAAGGAGTTACGTCGATGTCTCGGCATCGCCTCTTGGTATCGTCGGTTCGTACCCAACTTTTCTGACACTGTACAGCCTCTCACGAAGTTGTTAAAAAAGGGTTTGAGCTGGTTTTGGAACCTGGAACAACAACAGGCGTTCGACGCACTCAAGACCCGTCTCACCACTGCCCCTGTCCTAGCTTGTCCGGGTTTTACTGTAAAGTTCTGCTTACAGACTGATGCCAGCGACGTCGACCTCGGCGCAATGCTCACTCAGAGTATCGACGGTGCGGAAAGAGTCATTGCTTACGCTAGTCGACGTCTCTTGAAGGCGGAGGAAAATTATTCGACTACTGAGAAAGAATGCCTAGCAATAGTCTGGGCAATCCGGAAACATCGTGGCTGTTTCGAAGGCTATCACTTTGATGTAATCACTGACCATTTGGCTCTGAAGTGGCTGAACTCAATAGATAATCCCACAAGGCATGTGGCCAGATGGGCGCTAGAGTTGCAACAATACGAGTTCGAGGTACATTATAGACGAGGTAAGCTGAACGTGATTGCCGATGCCTTATCGCGACAACCTTTGGACGTGCTGCACTGGGCGCGACAAAAGGATCCGGAATGTAAATGGTGGCAAAAGCTCCGACAGCGGGTCATGGGATGCCCGGTGGACTTTCCAGGACATGTAATCGAGAACGGGCTGATTTATCGGCGACGAGACCCACACCTGGATGACTACGACTCTACGCCTTGGAAATTATGCGTTCCCCTGGAACATCGAGAGCAAGTACTCAAGGAATGTCACAATGCAGTCACTGCCGGCCACTTGGGAATCAGGAAAACTACCTTGCGAGTAACACAGAGGTACTATTGGCCTGGCCTCTTCCGAGACGTCGCGAGTTACGTTAGATGCTGCCTCACCTGCTTGCAGTTTAAACCGGCGCAAATAAAACCAGCGGGCAAAATGCTCACCCGTCAAATCACGGAGTCTTTCGATACCGTGTGTACTGTTTTTATCGGGCCTTTGCCACGTGCTAAGCAAGGTAATACGATGTTACTAGTTTTCTTGGATATATATATAGTAAATGGGTCGAGATGGTACAACTTCGTAAGGCCACTTCAGCCGCTTTGGAGAAGGCATTTCGTGAAAGGATCTGGGCCCGATTCGGCAATCCCCGCACCCTCGTGAGCGATAATGGTACCCAGTTCACAAGCAAGGTTTTCAAAAACTTTTGCAAAACGTCCGGAATTGCACTCCAGCATACCGCCCCATATTCTCCGCAGCAGAATCCTACCGAGCGCGCAAATCGAACCATCAAGACCATGATAGCACAATACCTGGAGAATGAGCAAAACACTTGGGATCAATGGCTTCCAGAACTAACACTAGCGATCAACTCAAGCGTCAATGACGCCACCGGATTCAGTCCAGCTTACATCTTATTAGGTCGGGAACCCCGTATGCCCGGCGCTTTTTATGACCAAGTAACGGATGTCTCCGTTAACGAACCCCCAAGTCCCGACGAGCGCGTCCGACGAATGGAATATATTCTCAAGCTTGTGCATGAGAATCAATTGAACGCTACCCAGAATCAAAAGAAACACTACAACCTGAGACGACGCCACTGGCGTCCAAGCATCGGGAGCATGGTCATGCTCAAGCAACATGTGCTGTCTAATGCTAATGAAGGGTTCAACGCCAAACTGGCGCCTAAGTATAAAGACCCGTATAAAATAATCAAGTTTCTTTCCAGCAACGTCGTTAGACTACCAGAAGCCCAGGGGCGTGAGCGACGTACCGCAGGTCTGGCCGACTTAAAGGCCTTCAATAGCGACGACAACCAACCCCCAGAACTATGTCCTCGTAAAGACATCGGCCACCATGGGTACACCTCGTACCCACGGCCCGCACGAGGTCACTGACTGACGTCCCCCTCACTTCTAAAGAGGGGCTCTTCGCACCGATACTCAGCAGGAATTATCTAAAACATTGTATCTTAGCTTTAATCTTAGCACTTTTGTAAACCGCACTCATAGGGCCTCCGTTAGTACACTCAGAATTCAGGGTAGTTTTAACATACTTTATATTTCACAGTATGTCACAGCCAGGAGAAGACGACGGTGATCGCGATGCTGACATAGCCCGGATCGTCAAGGAAATGGTAGCCGTATGGGAAAGGGAACATGGCCCTGTCATGCCCGGCCCCACCCTAAGTGATAGCTCGCCGGAAGACCCGGTCCTGCTCTGCCGCGTAGAGCTGGCCCCAACCGACATCCCGATTGAGCGAGCTTCGGGGAGCAAGGTTCCAGAGGGCGACAAAAAACCACCCGACGAGGCTCAACGAGCTTCAGCTACGACCCGACCGGAGCGCGCCGTGATCCTGTCGGTGCTCACACTCTCTCCCTCGGCACAAAACAATGGACCCTCGGAGTCTGCCGGCCCTGTTCGTCTGGAGGATCCAACAGTATCCACTGGTCCGGTGGGGCAAACTTACCCGGAAGAGACGATCGTCTCGGCCGCAACCGCGTTCTTTGGTTCAGTTTCAGTACCCGTGTGCCCACCGGATATGGCACTCGATCAATATGGCACTTCCCCAGACGCAGCCTCTCATCTGGCCATCAGAGCGTGTTTTCCGAGAGGAAATGTTCGTCTGTACGACTTCCTAGGATCATAAGATTTTCTCTATTTGAACTTTTAACGCATCCACTGTTCTTGCCTGATACAATAATGCCTTATTTGCTGTCATGTCTGGTATACCTTCTACGAAATACTCGATTAAACTTTCATCATCCAAATCGATCGACTTTGCGATTTCCATTAACGAATACAAGAAATCATACAAATTCTCACCTCTCTTCAACTGTCGATTGCCTAGTCTTCTGTGAACTTCTGCTGATGAAACCTTTACTCTGAGTTCATTTTTCAAAGTTACCTTCAGGTACTCTCTACTACAAATATCTCTCTTACTACGTATAAACGACAATGCAGCTCCTTTTAACACTTGTTTTGCATACACAAAAAGCTGTAACTGACTCCACTGTACGGTTAAAGCGCATTCTTCTAATTCCGTAGTCCATTGTACAAGATCAATCGAACCTAAGCCGCAAAATTCGGAAACGATTCCCTCCACATCTTTTAGTGTAAACCATGACCTTTGCCCATCTATGTTCGGGACTTCTCGAATTGTTCTAGCTGAGGCAAAATCTGCCTCTTGCCCATCATTCTCGGTTTCTATTTGATCGTAATGAGCGAATAGACGCGTTTGCAGCTCAGCTTTAAGGCCTGTAGTCTTTAGCCCTAAGTCACTTAATTTACTGCGCAACTCCTCAATACGCAATGTTAGAATCTCACCTCGATCCATTTCACACAGTTACCTGTACGTATGTATATTGCTTAACAAGATTGGTATATTAATGTATGGTTAGTAACAATTAATCAAATTTCAAATTAAATTTCAATCAAACTTAGCAAAATTTACACACTATGTTAATGTATGTCAAATTGGGGTAGGTTATGGATTATTCAGACGATTCTTAGGAATGTGCTCTCGGCAGCTCGCATCAATTTCGTCAATATTTCTGCCACCGGTCTGATCTCGTTGTGCAAGCAAAGTAACTCCCACTCAAAACAATAATAAAACAGCTCACCCAACTTTAGTCGTCTTGCTCTATGTAGCAACTCAATATCGTTGTAGCAGCTCACTCAGACTTCTTGCGAATGTTCGGTTCGCTCTCTGTCGCTACACACTCTGTTGTCGCAACTTACTCTGTTGTTTTCCACTCGTCCTCTTGGTCTCTCTTTGTCTGCTTTCACACCAGTTATCTCAACTTCGTGTCCGCTGCCTTCTTCTCGTTTGGTCTTGTAAGCATCGTCAGCTCTCATGCAACGGTTTGTCGTGTCCGTTGTCTGCTCTTTCACTCTCTCTCTATTTTGTCTGCTTCCACAGTAAACACTGGTTCTCATTAACTTTGTGCCCGCTGTCTGCTTTCTTGGTCTGTCTGCTTCCACAGTAAACTCTGGTTATCATCAACTTTGTGTCTGCTGTCTGCCCTCTACGTTGAGCCCCCAGTTTGTGGAAAGTATCCCGGTTGAGCTCCCTGTTACTTATTATATTGTTTATTATCACTACAGGATCTGATTTCCTTATATTTATTTGTTTTTACTTTTAAGAAGATTCCTGTTCCTATTAAGAATACATATATTTATATTATATTTATTTGGCTTTAGTTACGACTTTGTGTGTGCGTGATGTGATGGAGGCCAGAGTGCGATTTCGAGTGTTTTTGAATCGAAGCTTGAGTGAGTCGACCAGATAGGTAGATAGATAGCGTGTCGTTCTTTCTCGCTCACTAGCACCTATACGATTGCCATGATTATCACACTTCATTTTGTGACGAGTCACATTACCTCTACAATTCAAACTACGCCCATATAGGGCCCCTTCTTTTATTACTTTTTATTTGATACGCCCATGGAGGGCACATTAAATATTACAACTTCTAAACTAACTGTAGTTCTTTTTCTGATAGTCAATGCTTACGATCGACGCCTCCCTCTCTTTCTAGCTGCGCTGCATGCCGACGCTAAGGAGACCATGAGAAAATTGGAAGTGAAAGAGAGACGGCGATCGTGACGCGTGCCAAAGGACAAGACGCATCGTATGTTTTCACCGTTAGGACATAAGTAGGCAGAGCAAGGGTGGGTTTGAACAGAGAGCTAGAATTAGGAGAAAAGCACTTCGCCAGCGACCACAAGAGTGTCAAGTTAGAAAAAGTGAAACAACCAACAGCAGTGGAAAAAACCTATAACCGTAGAAACTCATCAAGTGGGATACAAGGATTACATCAGGTGAGCTCAATACTCAGAAATCCTTCTAGCTTGAGTGCGGTAGGTACCCAAAACTAGAAAAGATGTTCAGGATTAGTAAGTTATCAATAAACTCTGTACTATTATCACGTAACCCACACAGCATTATTTCTTTATTTGTTACTAAATTTATGTCTACCCTTTTCCTTCCCTTTTCCTTGGCCACTTAACTCTTTGAGTGGAGCCGAAGGATCAGCGGACTTCGGCAGGATGAGTTATTCTTCTGCAAACGAAGTCAGTCGCTGATCTCAAGACTCAGTTACTCAAGGTGAAGAGGCTGTCCTAAAAAACCCATTCCACTAGCGCGGCAGGTAAAAGGAACCGGTAACCGAGACGAACGCCCGATTAGCCTCAGTAGAAGCTGAGATCCGTGACGAGGTCTTAAAGCCAGAACAATCATCCAGTATGGAATCGGAGACACTAGAGCCGGAACTTTAAGCTATTCTTGACGCGGAAATCACTAAGTTCGATGGGCTCAACGATGTTACCCAAATTGCACATTATGTGATTGTTTTGAAGTACGAGCGACCCATGAAGCAAAGGTATTATTCACGTAGTTCGACAGAACAACAGATTATCAACGAAACAGTAAACGCACTGCTGAAGGAAGACCGTATTGAACCATCCAAAAGCCCTCACAGCGCACCAATCGTGTTGGTAGGTAAGAAAACTGGTAATACTCGCATGTGTATAGACTTTCGATAACTGAACGCTCAATCAGTGCGCGACGCATACCCATTGCCCCATATACACCATATTCTAGAGAAATTGAGGAACGCGAAATACATCTCTACTCTAGATTTATAGAGTGGGTATTGGCAAACACCCCTAGAGGTCAAAAAAAGAGAGTGTGCAAATTTCACAGTGCCCGGACGCGGGTTATTCCATTGGATAGTCATGCCCTTCGGCCTACACTTCGCATCCGCCACTTTCCAGAAAGCTTTAGATAGCGTGATTGGACCCGAAATGGAACCACATGCCTTCGCGTATCTAGACGATATTATCGTAATCGGAAAGACGCTCGAGGAACATCTCTCACACCTGCTTGAGGTCTTTCGACGTCTACGAGAAGCCAATTTTAGAATCAACCGAGACAAATGTCGTTTCTTCAAAAAATGGATCCAATTTGTAGGTCACGTTGTCAGCGAGGATGGTATCCATACTGACCTCGAAAAGGTAGCAGCTATCCGTAACCTCCCGCCATTAATCAATGTCAAGGAGTTACGTCGATGTCTCGGCATCGCCTCTTGGTATCGTCGGTTCGTACCCAACTTTTCTGACACTGTACAGCCTCTCACGAAGTTGTTAAAAAAGGGTTTGAGCTGGTTTTGGAACCTGGAACAACAACAGGCGTTCGACGCACTCAAGACCCGTCTCACCACTGCCCCTGTCCTAGCTTGTCCGGGTTTTACTGTAAAGTTCTGCTTACAGACTGATGCCAGCGACGTCGACCTCGGCGCAATGCTCACTCAGAGTATCGACGGTGCGGAAAGAGTCATTGCTTACGCTAGTCGACGTCTCTTGAAGGCGGAGGAAAATTATTCGACTACTGAGAAAGAATGCCTAGCAATAGTCTGGGCAATCCGGAAACATCGTGGCTGTTTCGAAGGCTATCACTTTGATGTAATCACTGACCATTTGGCTCTGAAGTGGCTGAACTCAATAGATAATCCCACAAGGCATGTGGCCAGATGGGCGCTAGAGTTGCAACAATACGAGTTCGAGGTACATTATAGACGAGGTAAGCTGAACGTGATTGCCGATGCCTTATCGCGACAACCTTTGGACGTGCTGCACTGGGCGCGACAAAAGGATCCGGAATGTAAATGGTGGCAAAAGCTCCGACAGCGGGTCATGGGATGCCCGGTGGACTTTCCAGGACATGTAATCGAGAACGGGCTGATTTATCGGCGACGAGACCCACACCTGGATGACTACGACTCTACGCCTTGGAAATTATGCGTTCCCCTGGAACATCGAGAGCAAGTACTCAAGGAATGTCACAATGCAGTCACTGCCGGCCACTTGGGAATCAGGAAAACTACCTTGCGAGTAACACAGAGGTACTATTGGCCTGGCCTCTTCCGAGACGTCGCGAGTTACGTTAGATGCTGCCTCACCTGCTTGCAGTTTAAACCGGCGCAAATAAAACCAGCGGGCAAAATGCTCACCTGTCAAATCACGGAGTCTTTCGATACCGTGTGTACTGATTTTATCGGGCCTTTGCCACGTGCTAAGCAAGGTAATACGATGTTACTAGTTTTCTTGGATATATATAGTAAATGGGTCGAGATGGTACCACTTCGTAAGACCACTTCAGCCGCTTTGGAGAAGGCATTTCGTGAAAGGATCTGGGCCCGATTCGGCAATCCCCGCACCCTCGTGAGCGATAATGGTACCCAGTTCACAAGCAAGGTTTTCAAAAACTTTTGCAAAACGTCCGGAATTACACTCCAGCATACCGCCCCATATTCTCCGCAGCAGAATCCTACCGAGCGCGCAAATCGAACCATCAAGACCATGATAGCACAATACCTGGAGAATGAGCAAAACACTTGGGATCAATGGCTTCCAGAACTAACACTAGCGATCAACTCAAGCGTCAATGACGCCACCGGATTCAGTCCAGCTTACATCTTATTAGGTCGGGAACCCCGTATGCCCGGCGCTTTTTATGACCAAGTAACGGATGTCTCCGTTAACGAACCCCCAAGCCCCGACGAGCGCGTCCGACGAATGGAATATATTCTCAAGCTTGTGCATGAGAATCAATTGAACGCTACCCAGAATCAAAAGAAACACTACAACCTGAGACGACGCCACTGGCGTCCAAGCATCGGGAGCATGGTCATGCTCAAGCAACATGTGCTGTCTAATGCTAATGAAGGGTTCAACGCCAAACTGGCGCCTAAGTATAAAGACCCGTATAAAATAATCAAGTTTCTTTCCAGCAACGTCGTTAGACTACAAGAAGCCCAGGGGCGTGAGCGACGTACCGCAGGTCTGGCCGACTTAAAGGCCTTCAATAGCGACAACAACCAACCCCCAGAACTATGTCCTCGTAAAGACATCGGCCACCATGGGTACACCTCGTACCCACGGCCCGCACGAGGTCACTGACTGACGTCCCCCTCACTTCTAAAGAGGGGCTCTTCGCACCGATACTCAGCAGGAATTATCTAAAACATTGTATCTTAGCTTTAATCTTAGCACTTTTGTAAACCGCACTCATAGGGCCTCCGTTAGTACACTCAGAATTCAGGGTAGTTTTAACACACTTTATATTTCACAGTATGTCACAGCCAGGAGAAGACGACGGTGATCGCGATGCTGACATAGCCCGGATCGTCAAGGAAATGGTAGCCGTATGGGAAAGGGAACATGGCCCTGTCATGCCCGGCCCCACCCTAAGTGGTAGCTCGCCGGAAGACCCGGTCCTGCTCTGCCGCGAAGAGCTGGCCCCAACCGACATCCCTATTGAGCGAGCTTCGGGGAGCAAGGATCCAGAGGGCGACAAAAAACCACCCGACGACGCTCAACGAGCTTCAGCTACGACCCGACCGGAGCGCGCCGTGATCCTGTCGGTGCTCACACTCTCTCCCTCGGCACAAAACAATGGACCCTCGGAGTCTGCCGGCCCTGTTCGTCTGGAGGATCCAACAGTATCCACTGGTCCGGTGGGGCAAACTTACCCGGAAGAGACGATCGTCTCGGCCGCAACCGCGTTCTTTGGTTCAGTTTCAGTACCCGTGTGCCCACCGGATATGGCACTCGATCAATATGGCACTTCCCCAGACGGAGCCTCTCATCTGGCCATCAGAGCGTGTTTTCCGAGAGGAAATGTTCGTCTGTACGACTTCCTAGGATCATAAGATTTTCTCTATTTGAACTTTTAACGCATCCACTGTTCTTGCCTGATACAATAATGCCTTATTTGCTGTCATGTCTGGTATACCTTCTACGAAATACTCGATTAAACTTTCATCATCCAAATCGATCGACTTTGCGATTTCCATTAACGAATACAAGAAATCATACAAATTGTCACCTCTCTTCAACTGTCGATTGCCTAGTCTTCTGTGAACTTCTGCTGATGAAACCTTTACTCTGAGTTCATTTTTCAAAGTTACCTTCAGGGACTCTCTACTACAAATATCTCTCTTACTACGTATAAACGACAATGCAGCTCCTTTTAACACTTGTTTTGCATACACAAAAAGCTGTAACTGACTCCACTGTACGGTTAAAGCGCATTCTTCAAATTCCGTAGTCCATTGTACAAGATCAATCGAACCTAAACCGCAAAATTCGGAAACGCTTCCCTCCACATCTTTTAGTGTAAACCATGACCTTTGCCCATCTATGTTCGGGACTTCTCGAATTGTTCTAGCTGAGGCAAAATCTGCCTCTTGCCCATCATTCTCGGTTTCTATTTGATCGTAATGAGCGAATAGACGCGTTTGCAGCTCAGTTTTAAGGCCTGTAGTCTTTAGCCCTAACTCACTTAATTTACTGCGCAACTCCTCAATACGCAATGTTAGAATCTCACCTCGATCCATTTCACACAGTTACCTGTACGTATGTATATTGCTTAACAAGATTGGTATATTAATGTATGGTTAGTAACAATTAATCAAATTTCAAATTAAATTTCAATCAAACTTAGCAAAATTTACACACTATGTTAATGTATGTCAAATTGGGGTAGGTTATGGATTATTCAGACGATTCTTAGGAATGTGCTCTCGGCAGCTCGCATCAATTTCGTCAATATTTCTGCCACCGGTCTGATCTCGTTGTGCAAGCAAAGTAACTCCCACTCAAAACAATAATAAAACAGCTCACCCAACTTTAGTCGTCTTGCTCTATGTAGCAACTCAATATCGTTGTAGCAGCTCACTCAGACTTCTTGCGAATGTTCGGTTCGCTCTCTGTCGCTACACACTCTGTTGTCGCAACTTACTCTGTTGTTTTCCACTCGTCCTCTTGGTCTCTCTTTGTCTGCTTTCACACCAGTTATCTCAACTTCGTGTCCGCTGCCTTCTTCTCGTTTGGTCTTGTAAGCATCGTCAGCTCTCATGCAACGGTTTGTCGTGTCCGTTGTCTGCTCTTTCACTCTCTCTCTATTTTGTCTGCTTCCACAGTAAACACTGGTTCTCATTAACTTTGTGCCCGCTGTCTGCTTTCTTGGTCTGTCTGCTTCCACAGTAAACTCTGGTTATCATCAACTTTGTGTCTGCTGTCTGCCCTCTACGTTGAGCCCCCCAGTTTGTGGAAAGTATCCCGGTTGAGCTCCCTGTTACTTATTATATTATTTATTATCACTACAGGATCTGATTTCCTTATATTTATTTGTTTTTACATTTAAGAAGATTCCTGTTCCTATTAAGAATACATATATTTATATTATATTTATTTGGCTTTAGTTACGACTTTGTGTGTGCGTGATGTGATGGAGGCCAGAGTGCGATTTCGAGTGTTTTTGAATCGAAGCTTGAGTGAGTCGACCAGATAGGTAGATAGATAGCGTGTCGTTCTTTCTCGCTCACTAGCACCTATACGATTGCCATGATTATCACACTTCATTTTGTGACGAGTCACATTACCTCTACAATTCAAACTACGCCCATATAGGGCCCCTTCTTTTATTACTTTTTATTTGATACGCCCATGGAGGGCACATTAAATATTACAACTTCTAAACTAACTGTAGTTCTTTTTCTGATAGTCAATGCTTACGATCGACGCTTCCCTCTCTTTCTAGCTGCGCTGCATGCCGACGCTAAGGAGACCATGAGAAAATTGGAAGTGAAAGAGAGAGACGGCGATCGTGACGCGTGCCAAAGGACAAGACGCATCGTATGTTTTCACCGTTAGGACATAAGTAGGCAGAGCAAGGGTGGGTTTGAACAGAGAGCTAGAATTAGGAGAAAAGCACTTCGCCAGCGACCACAAGAGTGTCAAGTTAGAAAAAGTGAAACAACCAACAGCAGTGGAAAAAACCTATAACCGTAGAAACTCATCAAGTGGGATACAAGGATTACATCAGGTGAGCTCAATACTCAGAAATCCTTCTAGCTTGAGTGCGGTAGGTACCCAAAACTAGAAAAGATGTTCAGGATTAGTTAGTTATCAATAAACTCTGTACTATTATCACGTAACCCACACAGCATTATTTCTTTATTTGTTACTAAATTTATGTCTACCCTTTCCCTTCCCTTTTCCTTGGCCACTTAACTCTTTGAGTGGAGCCGAAGGATCAGCGGACTTCGGCAGGATGAGTAATTCTTCTGCAAACGAAGTCAGTCGCTGATCTCAAGACTCAGTTACTCAAGGTGAAGAGGCTGTCCTAAAAAACCCATTCCACCAGCCCGGCAGGTAAAAGGAACCGGTAACCGAGACGAACGCCCGATTAGCCTCAGTAGAAGCTGAGATCCGTGACGAGGACTTAAAGCCAGAACAATCATCCAGTATGGAATCGGAGACACTAGAGCCGGAACTTCAAGCTATTCTTGACGCGGAAATCACTAAGTTCGATGGGCTCAACGGTGTTACCCAAATAGCACATTATGTCATTGTTTTGAAGCACGAGCGACCCATGAAGCAAAGGTATTATCCACGTAGTCCGACAGAACAACAGATTATCAACGAAACAGTAGACGCACTGCTGAAGGAAGACCGTATTGAACCATCCAAAAGCCCTCACAGCGCACCAATCGTGTTGGTAGGTAAGAAAACTGGTAATACTCGCATGTGTATAGACTTTCGATAACTGAACGCTCAATCAGTGCGCGACGCATACCCCTTGCCCCATATACACCATATTCTAGAGAAATTGAGGAACGCGAAATACATCTCTACTCTAGATTTATAGAGTGGGTATTGGCAAACACCCCTAGAGGTCAAAAAAAGAGAGTGTGCAAATTTCACAGTGCCCGGACGCGGGTTATTCCATTGGATAGTCATGCCCTTCGGCCTACACTTCGCATCCGCCACTTTCCAGAAAGCTTTAGATAGCGTGATTGGACCCGAAATGGAACCACATGCCTTCGCGTATCTAGACGATATTATCGTAATCGGAAAGACGCTCGAGGAACATCTCTCACACCTGCTTGAGGTCTTTCGACGTCTACGAGAAGCCAATTTTAGAATCAACCGAGACAAATGTCGTTTCTTCAAAAAATGGATCCAATTTGTAGGTCACGTTGTCAGCGAGGATGGTATCCATACTGACCTCGAAAAGGTAGCAGCTATCCGTAACCTCCCGCCATTAATCAATGTCAAGGAGTTACGTCGATGTCTCGGCATCGCCTCTTGGTATCGTCGGTTCGTACCCAACTTTTCTGACACTGTACAGCCTCTCACGAAGTTGTTAAAAAAGGGTTTGAGCTGGTTTTGGAACCTGGAACAACAACAGGCGTTCGACGCACTCAAGACCCGTCTCACCACTGCCCCTGTCCTAGCTTGTCCGGGTTTTACTGTAAAGTTCTGCTTACAGACTGATGCCAGCGACGTCGACCTCGGCGCAATGCTCACTCAGAGTATCGACGGTGCGGAAAGAGTCATTGCTTACGCTAGTCGACGTCTCTTGAAGGCGGAGGAAAATTATTCGACTACTGAGAAAGAATGCCTAGCAATAGTCTGGGCAATCCGGAAACATCGTGGCTGTTTCGAAGGCTATCACTTTGATGTAATCACTGACCATTTGGCTCTGAAGTGGCTGAACTCAATAGATAATCCCACAAGGCATGTGGCCAGATGGGCGCTAGAGTTGCAACAATACGAGTTCGAGGTACATTATAGACGAGGTAAGCTGAACGTGATTGCCGATGCCTTATCGCGACAACCTTTGGACGTGCTGCACTGGGCGCGACAAAAGGATCCGGAATGTAAATGGTGGCAAAAGCTCCGACAGCGGGTCATGGGATGCCCGGTGGACTTTCCAGGACATGTAATCGAGAACGGGCTGATTTATCGGCGACGAGACCCACACCTGGATGACTACGACTCTACGCCTTGGAAATTATGCGTTCCCCTGGAACATCGAGAGCAAGTACTCAAGGAATGTCACAATGCAGTCACTGCCGGCCACTTGGGAATCAGGAAAACTACCTTGCGAGTAACACAGAGGTACTATTGGCCTGGCCTCTTCCGAGACGTCGCGAGTTACGTTAGATGCTGCCTCACCTGCTTGCAGTTTAAACCGGCGCAAATAAAACCAGCGGGCAAAATGCTCACCTGTCAAATCACGGAGTCTTTCGATACCGTGTGTACTGATTTTATCGGGCCTTTGCCACGTGCTAAGCAAGGTAATACGATGTTACTAGTTTTCTTGGATTTATAAAGTAAATGGGTCGAGATGGTACCACTTCGTAAGGCCACTTCAGCCGCTTTGGAGAAGGCATTTCGTGAAAGGATCTGGGCCCGATTCGGGAATCCTCGCACCCTCGTGAGCGATAATGGCACCCAGTTCACAAGCAAGGTTTTCAAAAACTTTTGCAAAACGTCCGGAATTACACTCCAGCATACCGCCCCATATTCTCCACAGCAGAACCCTACCGAGCGGTCAAATCGAACTATCAAGACGATGATCGCACAATACCTGGAGAATGAGCAAAACACTTGGGATCAATGGCTTCCAGAACTAACACTAGCGATCAACTCAAGCGTCAATGACGCCACCGGATTCAGTCCAGCTTACATCTTATTAGGTCGGGAACCCGTATGCCCGGCGCTCTTTATGACCAACTAACGGATGTCTCCGTTAACGAACCCCCAAGTCCCGACGAGCGCGTCCGACGAATGTAGTATACTTTCAAGCTTGTGCATGAGAATCAATTGAACGCTACCCAGAATCAAAAAGAAACACTACAACCTGAGACGACGCCACTGGTGTCCAAGCATCGGGAGCATGGTCATGCTCAAGCAACATGTGCTGTCTAATGCTAATGAAACCGAAACATACTGTAACTGTAATAAAAAGTATCTTTGAATAAATATTTTTTTTTTTTTACATCGGAGTAACTAAAGTGTTTAATTGGCGCCTGAGCAGGGACCCTGACAAAACTTGATCAAGTGTTAGTGAAAAATATTAGTGGTCGTGACCGAGAAAAAGCGTTAAACGCTATATTGAACTGCACCTAGAATCAGACAGGGTCAAAACTATCACTGCAATTTCCTCTAGTATCCGTTCGGAGGGAAATTGGTACAAGTGTTTGGATCCGGAGCGTTAGTACCTCAACGTGGGAAAAGCGAGTAACCCTACCAACCACCCAGTAAAAAAGCACCAAAGATGTTAATGTTAATGTAAGTTAAGGAAAAATAATTAAGAAAAAATCCAAAATAAAGAGGAGAGAATTTGTGTAGAGACAGTGGAAAAAAATTATTGAACAAACGGAAAGTAAAAAATAAATGAAAAGAAAAACAAGTAATTAAAAAAAAAAAACCTTTAATTAAATTTTTTCTTCCAGTTAAAAAGAAAGGAACAAAATTGAAAGAAAAGAATTAGTAATTAAGTAATTTCAAAAAAGTGGAAAATAATTTTAAAAACTTCAAAAATATTTAAAAAAAAAAGGAGAGAAAAAATCATATAATATCAAAAAATTTTCATAATACCACAAAATATTATTTAAGTACCAAAAACCATTTCCATCCAAAATTAGCGGACATACCGCTATATTTTTTCGACACATATAATTTTCGCGGTATTAAATTTTACGCGACACCATAATATTCGCGATATCGTAACACTAATTTTCTTGAAGTAAACTTGAGATAAAATATTTTTTTCCAAAATGACTAAAGACAGCTGGGTTAAAGCAGTAGTCCTCCAGCAGAGTGGTAATCAGGCAGCAACTTCAGGTGCACAGGCAGCATCCACCTCAAATCCATCAACGCCAAACAGAATAGAGGCACTGTCAATACAAGGATTAGATGTAGCCATCCAGAATATGTTGTCGTCTCAGCTACAGGAAATATTTAAGCAAATAAATTATTCTCAGCCAGGACATATTCCCTTTACAGATCAGACAGCTAGTGTACAGGATAACTGGCATGAACTAGACAAAGTGCCAGATCTTGTAAAAAATCTAGAGAAATTCTCAGGTAGTTGTGAAGAATTCTCAATATGATAGAACTATACGATCCCATTCAGGGAACAACCAAATACTTATGACCATTCAAGGCAAAATTAAAGGCCATGCCAACACACTGTTGCAATTCTATCGCTCCGCATTACATTGGGGGGCAATCTCACAAGGTCTGTTATCTGAATACTCAGGCAAACGAGATTTGAGCACTCCAGAATACCAGCTATTCACCATGTCCTAAAAGGGCACTTCCATTTATGACTTCTACTTTGCCGTGTACCAACAGATGTCTTTAATACTAGACCAAATCGAAACCATGGGTTATACTCCTGAGACCATGGAAGCCATGTCAAAAAAGGTCAGAGATAGGGCTCTAGATACCTTCATCAGGGTTCTAAACGGAGATCTCTCAGACAGAATGAGCCTAGCTCAACCCAGAGATCTGAGGCATGCATTGCAATTCTGCGAGATGTTAGATAATAAAAGGGCTAGGAACCATATCGGCCATCGCGACACTCGGCCACCTGTAGGACCACAACCCCTACAGTACACCAAAAATAACCTGCAACCTCAGCGACCATACATACCGGCAATTCCACCCAAACCTTATAATAACAACAACTTTTATAATCAAAAACCGATGCAGAACGTGTGCATTCCCCAAAACAAATTCCCACACACTAATAACCCCGTATTCTTCAACGCACCACCAAGGCCATTCGCCCCGAAGCCACAGACAGCACCAACACCAATGGATGTTGACGGCTCTATTTTAACAAAAAAGGTTACTTTAATTTTTTTTTTTAACCGGACGTTGACGATACTATGCGCAGTACGTTCAAGTGGCCCCCTACGACACCAGAACAAAGCCTGTTACGCGCGAGCCCAAGCAGATAACTGCCCACCTCCCACCCGACCGACCGAGGGGTGCAGCCGTATAACGCACGGCACGAATCGCGTGGACAAATACACAATAGAAAAAACAGACAAACAAATAAATAAATAATACTATAGCTATCTATTAACTAAATGGGATAGGATAGAAGTTTTAATCATATTAATCGAAAACTCTGAACCGATTACAGGGAATAGAAGGTTGTAATCAGAGCAGAGGACCCTAAAAGGTTCATGCAGGGCATAGTTAGAAGAACAACGACTTAGGGATAAAGGTATTAAAGGATGTCTACTCCGTCTACATGGTACCGACAGATTTACCTGAGCTAATAACTCGAGTCGATATCACCAATTAGGAGGTTGTGCATAAAAAATAACACCAAGCATAATTCTACGGTTAGTTAGGGAAGGAAGGTTAATCAAGAGAAGTCTACTAGAATACGAAGGCAAATTGACATTGCGATGATAGCAAGAACTGCTTTTGAACGGATTCAAGTCGAATCTGGTGCGACTCATATTGAGGTGACCAAATGCAAGATCCATACTCTAAAATAAGACGGACAAGCGAAGTAAAAAGAACTTTAGTTGTATAGGGGTCATCAAATTCTTTTGACCATCTTTTAATGAAACCCAGGACACTCATGGCCTTTACGACCGTGGTGGAAATATGGGTGTTAAAATTTAACTTATGGTCCATAAGTACGCCCAAATCATTCATATTATTTAGACGTTCTAAAGGACTATTGTTTAGAAAATAAGTGACCAGTTGAGGAGAGTTACGAAAAAAAGTCATTACCTTACATTTGGTAGTGTTAAGATTTAGTAAATTAAACTGGCACCAGGATTGAAAGTCTTTAAGATCAGCTTGTAGCCGACTAAATGAATGAATATCTTTATAAGTAAGACAAAGCTTGACATCGTCAGCATACATAAGCACACGCGAATGAACAATGACTGATGGAAGATCGTTAATGAACAGTGTGAAAAGCAGAGGGCCAAGATGACTACCTTGAGGTACGCCAGAAGTCACAGGAATGGAATCTGAAAAAGAAGATTTAAAAAGTACCTTCTGTTTTCCATTTGCTAAATATTCTCGAACCCAAGAAAGGAAAAGGGGTGGAAACCCAATGTCGCTCAGCTTAGAAAGTAATAGGGTATGATTTACGGAATCAAAGGCTTTGCTGAAGTCAGTGTATATGACTTCAGTTTGTTTACCATTTTTGAACCCCTTGATAATTATTGATGTAAATTCTAAAAGGTTAGTGGTTGTAGATCTACGTTTCACAAACCCATGTTGGGATGGCGAAATAATAGAGCTGCAAAAATGTTGCAATTGAGAAGTTATAATTTTCTCAAAAGCTTTCGGAATAGCGGATAATTTTGGGATACCTCTATAGTTAGAGGCTTCGGACTTTTTGCCATTTTTATGCAGAGGTATGATATACGACTCCTTCCAAATAGATGGAAAAGATTCGACAGACAATAGAAACAATTTTAAAATGGGTTTACATAATGCGTTTGCACAGAACCTGAGTACACATCCAGGAAGACCATCTGGCCCCTGAGAATAAACAGGTTTAACTAATTTAAGTTCGCTAAGAATAGAACTTTCATCAAACACTGGATTGAAAATGCAATTAGCCTTTTCTAAATGATAAGGATACGGACTTGCTCGATATTCTGTTGAGGAATAAGTTGTTTAGAAAAAACTCGCAAACATATCGGCAATTGCCTGATCAGTGCTCGCTTTTTTATTTTGAAAAGATAAAAAAGATGGATGCACGGACGTCTTACGTTTAGAATTGACAAAATTATAAAATTGTTTTGGGTCAGAAAACTGAAGCTTACACCGCTGAAGATAATTCTTATAGCATTGTATATTAAGCATCATGAATTTTGAACGAGCGACTGTATACAGGGCATAATCTGATGAACGACGTGTTTTTTGAAACTTCTTATAATATCGTGTCTTCACATTTTTCAAATTGGATAACTCACGGGAGAACCAGGGAGGTTTGTTAAGCCGCTCCAGCCTACCAAGAGGCACACAAATATCAAAGAGTGAATTCAGAGTATCATAGAAAAAACGAACAGCTGAGTTCATATTGTACAGATACAGATATCTACAATTGTACAGATAAGACCAATCGGTAGTAGTAATGTTTTCATTAAGGGTGACAAAGTCAGTCTTACGAAAGCACCTAGTTAGAGGTAACTCATTTGAACCAAGGAATGGTGAAAGCAAGGGCAGATCAATTTTTAAATTTAATGTACGATAAAATTTGTGTTCTGAACGAACAAATGGTTCGATCCTAGAAACCTCACAATAAGAAGAATCCAATACAAAAATAAGATCTAACGATTTTCCATTAGAATTTAAGACAGGATTGACTTGGGATAAAGATAAGCCTAGAAGGCCATCAATAAAGTCATGTGACAAAGAGGGCAGCAACATTGCAGATTCATCTATTAGTGACCATGCTAAAGCGGGTAAATTAAAATCACCTACAACTATGAGCATGTCTTGACTGGAAACTAAAGAGGAGACAAACTGAATTGCCTCTAAATGATTTAAATGGACCATAAAGTCTGACGATGTTGGAATATAGGAACAAGTAATAAAAGCATTAAAAGATTTATTTATGTATTTATTTAGACTATGATTAGTAGGTAATTGTAAATTGCCTCTAATCTATGTGCTAGCTATAACTACTATGGTCTTAAGCTAGTTGTAAAATATGTTGACTATACAGTTTTTTATAATTAATACTTATTTACATTTCTTTTGTTAACCTATTTTTACATGAGTTGGGTAATATTTTACAATAGGTGGTATAGGTTTATTTCTTTAAAGAATTGGGAGATAGCGACAATATTGGGGTTACTTAGGGATAGGGATTCAATAGGGTTAGGGTGTAGGAATTTTTTCCTCGGCTCATTATATTCCTTGCATTCTGTGAGTTTGTGGAGAATTGTAAATATTTTGTTGCAATGTACACATTGTGGGGGGGGGGTTGTTTTTTGAATATGAATTCGTGGGTGAGTCTTGTGTGTCCAAATCGTATTCTTTGAAATTTGATGATGTCTGTTCGATTAACGTTGTTGTCTATTTTTATTTGTGAGTCTCTTATCGATGTTTGGTTTACATTAGTCGTCTTGTAGTGGTCTGATGTATTCCTCCAAACTTTGCTTTTGTATTTCTTAAGGATGATGCCCTTTATGTACTTTGTTGTGTCTTTGTGGTTAATGTTTTGCTCAACTATATATGGGACACTGTAAGCTATCTTTGTGGCCCTGTCCGCTGTTTCATTGCCTTGGATGCCAGTGTGACCTGGTACCCATATCAAAATTATTTTGGGGTATTTGTGAGTTACTATGTCTCGTATATGAGAGATGTACGGATTTTGGTTGTTGACCTGGGTTACTGCCTGTATTGCTGTGAGTCTGAACAAATTGCAAAATGCTGTTTTTCTCTTAGTGCATATTTACAAGCAGCCAGTATAGCTGCTGCTTCCGCTGTGTAATTCGGGGAGCAAAGCCGTTTTAAATATGTCTGACTCAGTTGTGATGCTGTATGAGACTCCTTGTATTGATTTTGATCCATCCGTGTAAATAAATTTATACCTATCATATCTCTCTTTGAGGCTAAGGAGCATTTTGCGATATATTATGGGGGGTGTAGATGACTTAGTCGTATAGTGAAGAGAGAGATTAACTGACTCTTTACTGAGGGACCATGGGGGTTTTAATAATTTTCTGATTCTTATTGGGGTAAACAATAGATCATTGTGTTTGCAGAAGTTCAAAGTGTTATGCAGAATCGATGGTATTCTGGGTGTTTTTTTCGATTTTTTTTATTTTTTTTAACACTTCTTGGAGAGGTGTGTTTGATGCGAGCATTAGAGTTTTGTACAGTTTTGCTGTTGCTAGTGAAAATCTCGACTCGATTGGCACAAGGTCGGCTTCATAAAGAAGATTATTGATTGGGGTAGACCGAAAGGCTCCGAAAATTTTCCTCAATGCATCATGGTAGATGGATTTAAGTTTTATTTTGTAGGAAGGGGGGCAATTGCCGTACAAAGGTAAACCAAAGTCTATTTTTGACATGATCAAAGCTTTAATCGTATTTATTAGTGATCTAATGTCACAACTATATTTTTGGTTAGCTAATTTATTTACAGATAGTTTTGCTCCCGAGTATTCACACCAGTTTAGAATATCTGTGAAAAGGGGATTTATGTTTACCATTGTTGTGTTTTTTTTTCATTTTTTTTATTATAGTGAAGTCGTTGGCGTATGCAACGAAGTCAAATCCTTTGTGTACTGAGGTGATGCGACACAGTTTGTTGTAAGCTATGAGAAAAAGAATTACGGATAAAGGTGATCCCTGCGGTATGCCATTTTCAAGCGGTTTACTTTCCGAAAATTGATTGTTTACTTGAACTTTGATGTATCTATTTGTCAGAAAATTTTTGACGTAGTTTAATATTTTAGGTCCTATTTTCCAATTAATTAACTCATCAATGATTGTATGGATTCCTATTTTGTCATAGGTCTTTTCGAAGTCGCGGCTCATGACTGAGAGATGGTTTCTTGTGGATAGGGCGGAAGTAGTCTGGTAGTCTAAGAGGGTTAGACATTCGGACACTGACATGCCCTTTCGAAAGCCTAATTGCCGACTATCCAGAAGCTTACTATTGGTAGCAAGCCACCATAGTCGGTTTGCTACAATTTTGTCCAAAACTTTAGCCATGCAAGGGTTTAGTGAAATGGGGCGGTATGAGTTTATTGCAGTTTTTGGAGTATTTGGTTTATGGATAGGGACTACTAAGCTGTTTTTGAAGTTTTGTGGGATATGAGATATAAGAATCTTATTATACAGTTTTATTACCCGGTCTGAGACCTCACTGGACAAGTTTTTTAGCATAGGGTAAGAGATTCGGTCGAGCCCTGGGCTCTTACCTTTAAGGCTGTTTAATGCTGACCTGAATTCTATGTGTTTAATCTCAGATTCAATGCTGAGCGCTTCGTGGGGAGGTTCGTAGGAGCGGATAATTGTTTTAGATCGGTTTTTATTATTCCCAAACGAGGCGCTGAATTTGTGGTCAGAGGATTCTCTAAACTAGTGATTTACAAACAACTGTGCTATGTCTGTCTTATTGATGAAATTTATTGTTGTGTCATTTGGTGAGGTTATACAGTGAATTCCGTTTCTCAATTTTCTGCCACAGAAAGTGTTGATATTTGACCAAATTTTTAAAGAGTTGATGTTGGGTTAATTTCGGAAGTGAATTTTTGTAGTAAAAGCCTTTTTGATTATTTTAACTCTCTTCTAAAGAGTGCTTTAGCCTTTTTGAACTCGACTATATTTTCAGTATTTATATTTTTCCTAAGTTTGTTCCATGCTTTGTTTTTGTTAGTTTTTAACTCTTCTAGCTTCTTGCTCCACCACGGGACTAAGAATCTTTTATTAAATTTTGGACATGTCTGTGGTATGCTTATATTTGCACTTTGTTTAATTATTTTGATTAAATTCGCTTTTTCTTTGTTTACTTCATTGCTCTTTAGCCTCTTTAAGTGAAAGAGTTCAGTTTGGGTAGCAAAATTTAGCCAATCCGCCAGATCAAATCTGAATTTTTTTTTTTTTTATTGTCTGGACGTTGACGCGTACAATGCGAAGTACGTTCAAGTGGCCCATACGACACATAGCCTGTTTCGCGCGAGCCCAAGCAGAGCGCTGTCCACCTCCCGCCCGACCGACCGTTGGGCGCAGCCGTATATCGGACGGCACGATCGCGTGGACAAATACAAGTATAACGGACAAACAATTAAAAATTTGATTAACTACAGCTAATTACGAGCTAAATGTGCTAAAATAGAGGTTTTCACAAGAGAAAGAGAGGCTTCTGAACTGATTACGGGATACAGAAGATTGTAATCAGAACATAGGACTCGAAAAGGTTCATGCAAAGAATAGTTAGAACTACAATGTTTTAAGGATAGAGGAATAAAATTTCTAGTAGGTCTACGGGGTACAGATAGGTTTAACTGGTTCAATAACTCAGGAGAGTCTATTTTACCTATTAAAAGTCGGTGAATAAAGATAGTACTATGCATTACTCTACGATTAATTAAAAAACGAAGATTGATGAAAAGAAGCCTTCTGGAGTATGATGGCAAATTGACAATGCGATCCCAATTTAGACCGCGAAGAGCAAATAGCAGAAATGGCTTTTGAACAGATTCAATTTTACTTTGGTGCTTCTCATATTGAGGTGACCATATGCAAGATCCGTACTTTAAGATAGGTCGGATTAATGAAGTATACAGAATTTTGGTTGTATACGGATCGTCAAACTCTTTTGACCATCGTTTCACGAATCCGAGAACATTCATAGCTTTACTAACTGTAGCAGAAATATGAGGATTAAAGGTTAATTTATTGTCCATAAGAACATCTAAGTCATTGATAATATCTAATCGCTTCACTATGGTCCCAAATTCCTTTTTTTTTTTACATAAATTAATAGCTAAAGAACTGAGAAAGAGTTTTTGTCTTGATTTTTGATTATTTATTCAAAAATTTCTGCATCCACATAAACTGAGTATTCGATGTAAATATCGGATTCATCTGAGTCAGATCCATCGAAATCTATTTCTTCTAAATCAGATTCGTCATTCAGATTTAGGCGCTCACTGATGCTAAGAGCTGATACTTCCAATAGTGCCAGTACATCTGCAGGAATAGGTTTCTTTTTATTTTAATTTTTTCTTTCGGTCAGGCATACGCTTGAGATTAATGAATCGCTAGTGTCTATAGCTCTGTGGAAAACGTCCTGCATATTACTTAGCCTAGTATTTTTTCTGGCGTGCATTCCTCTGTCCTGCTTATATAGCTTGTTCCGTGCCTCCGATGCATTTTCACCCATGCAGCCTACATGCAGAGCGAATTTGGCAATAATTTTGGGTCCGTAAATTAATACTTAATGGACTGTGGGTGTCATGGGGTACCAAGTATATTTATATCTTTGCAAAAAGGGTATATTCATTTTGACCAGAAGTGTGCAACGCATAGAAGAAAGCATCTCCGACCATATAAAGTATATATATTCGTGATCAGCACGATGAGACGAGTTCAATTAGCCATGCCCGTCCGTCCGTCCGTCCGTCCGTCCGTCTGGATCAAGTGCCACGAACAATGACTTTTCTCAATAACTTGGTTATTTTCTATTGTCATTTTCAGCTATTGTCGTGAAATTTAATATAAGGCAGATGATTATAGCTATAAACTACTGTGCCAAATTTGGTCAAGATCAAGTGACTATAGCATAGTGCTCCCATAGGAACGATCGGTCGAAAACAGTTTTTTGGTCAATAATTTCGTTATTTCCTATATTAAGATTGTGGGCCGTTCTTTCGTAAACTTTACTCTATTTAGATAAAACGTTTTTCCACTTTGATGGGAATAAGTGACGAAGGAGTAACAAACAACTTGCAAGGGTATACAATTTTTGGCGCGGTCGAAGTTAGCCCCGGCCCTCTTGTTTTCTATTAAAATGCGTGCAGTCTGCTTAGAATAAACTTCCAACTCAATAAACTTCAATATTAATCGAAAAGAAAAATAGTGTGGAGTCGATGAAGAATGTCGGCATCTAAATTTAATATTGACGATAGTACTTTGGTATCTGCAAAGACTCTTCCCGATGTATTCCCGTCATTGGAATTTCCTCTACCATTTTGTTTTGGCTTGTCAACGTGTAGTCCTAGTTCCGACCAAAATCTGCTCTGAATTTCCCCTTTCCGTATGAGCAGTAAATCTTTGTCATGAGAGCCTCTAACTTATTGTTTATGTATGTGCTCTTGGTTAATCCATTTTCCAGTAAAAACGCCAAAGCTTCATCAGGACTTAACGGAATAGGATCCTTATTTGACTTGCGTTGCCTTTTGATGCTTCCTTTAAAACAAATGATAGATCGTTGCATTTGCCTTTTTTCGCTGATATTGAAGCCGCTTGAACAAGTAAAGATGTGTTGTGGTTTTCCTTCTCAGACATCTCACCCGCATTTTTCCTTTTTAACCGTTCATTTTCCCCAGATTAAGAAACGTGTGGACATTCTACTCTTTTTGGTGTTGTTTTTAGCTCATTTTTTCCAACTATAATTATCATTTTTGAAGAGATCCAATTTTTATGTTTTGGATCCGTTTTGAGTCGATTCTTCTTCTTTTTTTCCAAAAGTGATCCATTAAACTTTTCGGTATGAAGTCAAAAACTGACGATGCTTTGCGCTTGTTGTGTAGCCACACGTCAAGCAGTTCTGCATGCCCGAACTCAAAGATGCCTAGGGATATTCGTGATTGTATTACCGGGTTGTTTTGGGAAAAAGGTGATTAGTGTTTTCTACAGATAAGGCATTGATAAACATGATTTCATTAATAGTTACAATAATACACGACAATCCACTAACTTTTACGTCGCGAAGCAAAAACTATTCTAGGTTAAAAACGCTAAAAAAAGAAAAACAGCAAAAAACAAAAATTAAGCAAAGCACAACACTCATACACATACAGTTCGTGTAGCGCTGCGTCTGTGTGTGTGTATGCATGTGCTCTGTTTGATTTGCTGATGAAGTAGTAGGCAGCAATCAGCGCTGCCGGCAGAGCTTAAATCGATTTGTACTCACTGTAACTTGTGTTCTATTTATCCGATCAGATTCAAATTTTGGGATCTGAGATTTTATATAAAATTCTATTATATTGGTATTGGTAATTTCATGGGGCTACTCCAATTTTTGCAAAAATTTTTGTTCCAGAGCTATATGATATAATAGTTCGATCCTAAAATTTTTCATACCCGTGTAATAAAAAGCTCCAAAGAAAAATTTCATCCCGATAGCTCTTAAGATGACTGAGTAAAACTCATAAGTACCGACGGACAGACGGATATGGCTATATCGACTCAACTTCTCATGCTGATCAAGAATAAATATACTTTATGGGGTCGGAAAAGTCTCTTTCTGTGCGTTAAAAACATGTGACCAATTTTATAATACCCTCTGCAAGGGTATAAAAACCGAATTTGGGACCATAGTGCGCTCTAAGGCAGTGTCGTTAAGATAATAAGTTGCTAAGTATGGAGTGCATCTATAAAAAGACATAACTTTACATTTAGAGCCGTTAGGTTGGTTTCACACCCGATCTGAAGATCATTAAGATCCGATTGAAGTAGGCAAGAAGACTTTATGTCATTTATAAAAAGAGTGAATAGCAATGTACCCAAATGACTACTCTTAGGTACTCCAGAGGTCTTTTTGTGTACGCTTAGAAAGATATTAAAAAATCTAATCTAGCAAAGGGCTGGGTATGCCAAGGGCGTTTAACTTATATAGAAGCAGAGTATGATTAACAGAGTCAAACGCCCTGCTGAAGTCAGTATAAATGACTTCAGCTTGCACGGCTGTATTGCACCCTTTGATTGAGTGAGATGTAAATTCTAATAGGTTAGTAGTTGTCGATCTACGTTTTTTAAGCCCATGTTGGGATGACGAAATGATTGAGCTACAAAAATGCTGCAATTGAGATGTTATTATTTTCTCAAATGCTTTGGGTATGGCAGACAATTTAGAAACACCCCTAGAATTGGAGGCTGCGGTTTTCCCCTTTTTATAAAGAGAAAAAATATATGATTCCTTCCAGATAGACGGGAAGGCGGAATATGTGACGGACGGTGTAAACAACTTAAGTATTGGCTGACATAAGGCCTCTGCACAATCAGCAAACATATTGCCAATTGCCTGATCAGTGTCAGCTGTATTGTTTTCGAAAGACAAGTAAGACGAGTGCACTGATGTCTTACGTTTTACATTGACTAAGTTATAAAATTGCCTAGGATCGCGAGAAAACCTAAGTTTACATCGCTGAAGATAATCCTTATAGCATGGTGAATTCAGCACCATAAAATTTGATATAGGGAAAAATTCGATGCTTCACCGGATTTTTTAAATCTTTTATAGCATCTTGATTTTACGTTCTTCGAGTTACATAACTCACGTGAGAACCAATGAGGTTTATCAGACCATCCTTGAGTCACACGCGGGACACAAACATCAAAGAACGACTCAAGAGTTTTATAGAAGATAGAAATGGCAAAGTCCATATCCTTGCAAATATACAGATATGTCCAATCATTAGTTTAGTAAAGTTTGTCTTGCGAAAACATCGGGTTGGAGGCATCGAATTATTATATCGAGGCATAAACCCAAAAGGAAGGTCAATGGTTACATCCAGAGTTGGATGAAAGTTGTCTTCAGGGATAACTAAGGGATCAGTCCTGGAAATATCGCAGTTAGAAGAATCCAACACAAATACCAGATCTAGTGATCTGTTCCGACTATTCCGGACAGGATTTATTTGAGTTAGGGACAACTCAAACAGACCGTCTATGAAACAGTATGACGAGGAGGGCAACAGTAATAAAGAATCATATGAGAGGGTCCAGGCAATCTCAGGTAAATTAAAATCTCCCAGAACAACGAGCAATTCTTTGTCAGAGAGATATGAGGAAACAAGTTAAATAGCTTCCAAATGGTGAATGTATACTGCCAAGTCGGACTGTGGTGGAATATACGAACAAGTAATATAGGCAGAAAAAGAGTTAAGAGAAATTTTAACACAAACAAATTCAATCTCCTGATTGGAAGACTGTACAATTTCAGACGAGAACGTCGAATCAACAGCGATCAAAACACCACCACCATTACGGAAGGTCCGATCATGTCTATATATAAAGTATTTTGAGGGGAAAATAGAAGCATCGGCAATATCAGACTTCTGCCAATTTTCAGTAAAGACAAGAATATGAAAGTCAAAAGCTAAACCATCTACATAGAGTCTAGAGACAGCAGCAATGTTTGGTGCTTGAACTTTGCCCTTGCACATTTAGTGACATAGAGTCATTGACGGAAGCTGGAACTGGTAGGGAACGATGTGCCGACGGACTGAGAAATGCGCTCTGAAACCTGGCCCTCATTCGCGTCGGAGATTCAATCAAAAGTTAAGAACTAAATTGAACCTCCATCGCCAAAAGCTCTTCTTGGAGCTTATGAGCGCCAGCTGACAGGGTTTTAAGCGCATCCCCAGTCCGTTTCATAAAACTTCACATCTCGAGCTCCAAGCCACGACAAGAATCACAGCCCCATTTAATGCCGCCATCCTGTGCAATACTATCCCGCACCTTGACTGTATAACCACAACATTTAAAGTGCATTACATTGTCACACAGCCAACAGTAAAGAAAGTCTTTATTTATTTATTTATTTATTTATTTATTTACGTCAACTAACACAGCAGTCGACGAAAAAGCTTAAGCTAAAATATAGATAATAATTAAATGAAGAAGGTAGCTTAGCTATATGCACAACTAAACATCCCCGACCCGTTGGAGGTGTTTTATTTGCAACAAGGTGCCAGCTATGCCCCGATTCACAGCCAATGTGGTCAGGGATGAGTTGCAGCCAATTCAATATCCAGTTCTGAATGTTATCAATGGTTTCGCTGTAGATAATTAAAAAGTATAGAGTATTAAAAAGTATAAGAGAAGTGACAGATAGATGAGAAGAAATAAGGTGAGAAAGGTTGTTAAACGATTGGCAAAGAACACGAAAAGGTTCGTGAAGAGAATAGTTAGTCAGTCATCTACTAAGGTGAAGAGGAAAAAAGTTTCTGGTCCGACGTGACGGAACACAAAAATATAGCGTATCTAGTAAATAGGTAGAAATGACTTCACCATTGACTAGTTTATGGAGAAAGAGAATGCCAAATATGAGCCTACGGTTGTAAAGTGAAGGAAGATTAATAGGAAGAAGTCTGTCAGAATAAGAAGGTAGGCGGAGACTCGGGTCCCAATTAAGACCGCGTAACGCGAACTTAGGGAATTGCTTCTGTACCGATTCAATACTACGCTGGTGAACATCATATTGAGGGTTCCACACTGGCGAGCAATATTCTAGAGTAGGGCGAACTAACGAAGTGTATAAAACCTTTGTCACATATGGATCATCAAATTCTTTGGCCCAACGTTTAATGAAGCCAAAAAGACTGCATGCTCTATTGACAATTGAAGATATATGAACATTAAATGAAAGTTTTGGGTCAAACATAACGCCTAAGTCTTAGACTGATGGTACACAATCTAACAGAACAGACTTAATAGAGTAATGAGCTAGGAACGGCGACAAACGGCAGATAGTCATAAAAGAGCACTTAGAGGCATTAAGGTGTAATTTATTAACGTGACACCAATCACAGAACGCATCGAGATCTGATTGCAAGTACTGTTGGAAAGAAGGATCATTATATGAATAACAAATCTTGACGTCATCCGAAACAAACATGAGCACGCGTGAATGAGCCAAGGCCAAAAGCAAATCATTTATAAACAAGGTAAATAACAGTGGGCCTAGATGACTGCCTTGGGGGACACCTGACGTAACTCGAACAGTTTTAGATATCGAAAAAAGAAAAGACACCCTTTGGGTTCTGCCAATAAGACACGACTTTAACCAAGCCAATAGTTTCGGGGAAAAACCCATGATGTTAAGTTTCATGAGAAGCATAGAATGATCAACCGTATCGAAAGCCTTACTAAAGTCAGTATAAATAACATCAGTTTGACACTTTTTACGGAAGCATTGGTGTACAAGGGTAGTCAATTCTAAAAGGTTGGTAAGCGACGAACGACCTTTCATAAAGCCATGCTGACAAGGAGAAATAGTGGATCTGGATATATTGCCGAAAGTTTAGCAATGCCCCGGTAGTTAGAAATATCGGATTTGCTACCCTTTTTAAAAAGCGGAATAATAAAAGACTCCTTCCAAATATCAGGAAAGCTACAAGTCTCACTCGAAAAAAAGAATAACCGAGATAAAGGCTTAGATAGGGAAATCGAACACATTTTAAGGATGCAACAAGGTATATTATCAGGCCCGGGTACGAAGGAAGACGTCATAGATGATAAGCTAGAGATAATACAATCTTCAGTAATACTAGGAAAAAACATACAATTTAAATGTGGAATTGAGAACGGATAAGGTGTGGGATCCGAAGCAGTAGTAGAATAAGTCGACTGAAAGAATTTAGCAAACAGATCTGCAATATCTGAATCATTATTAGCAGTCTGGTCATTAAGTCTGAAGGTGGAAGGTAGTAAATTAGAGCGTCTTTTGGAATTAACAAAGTTGTAAAACCTTTAGGGGTTCTTATAAAATTCAACCTTACAGCGAACAATAAAATTATTGTAGCATTGAGTATTTAAAAGACAAAATTGAGATTTGGCTACACAATAACTTGCATAGTCAAGTCGCGAACCTGTTTTTTTAAATTTTTTAAAATATCTCGATTTAATGTTACGGAGATTAGAGAGCCCACATGTGAACCAGACTGGCGCACTGGAAACGGTAGAGACATTCACATAAGGAACGCATTTATCAATTAGAGAATTAAGAGCAGAGTAGAAAAAATTCACTGCACAATCTATATCACAGCACTCAAATAGAAATGACCAATCAAAAGAGAAAATGAGGCTGTTAAGAAGATTCAAAACATCTACGACGAGAATTTGAGATGTTATTAAATGAATTATTAACGGAATTGTAAGAAATAGTAACTTCAATGGTAGGATATAAGGATCTTCAGGCTTCACTAGGGGCTGTGATTGTGATACAGCACTAACAGTGGGATCCGAGACAAAAACAAGATCGAGCATTCTTTTAGAAGAGTTAAGAAAAGAATTCAACTGATATAGCGGACATTCAAGTAGGCTATCAAGAAAAACATGTTGAGATGAAGGAATTAAGAAAGATAGATTATCATCAACAAGCCAAGAAACATTGGGCAAGTTAAAATCACCTAAAACTAGAAGAAAATCACGATCTTTAAGACGACTAAAAATAGATCGCAAAGCATCTGCACGGTGCATGTAGATCATCATATCAGAAGCTGGAGGAATGTATGAACAAGAGATATATAAGCTAAAGTTAGAACATGTAACTTCGACGCAAATAAACTCAACACCTAAGGGGAGATCAATCGGCACAACACTTGAGCACAGATTCGAGTTGGCAGCAATGAGTACTCCACCGCCACGACGACCAACACGATCAAGCCTATAAGAAATAAAGTTATTAGAAAGAATTTCATTATCCAAAACAGAGGAGTTAAGCCAAGTTTCAGAGAAAACTAATATGTCAGCCGAAAAGGTTTGGCTATCGCAGAATAGTTTCGAGAGCTTGGTAAGAAGTGCTCTTACATTTTGATAATGAATGCAAAGACCAGACGTTATTAGTTTTTTGAAGCAGAAGATGCATTAGGAAGGTGGACAGGCAAAAGACGGGAGCGCCTATTGGCCGCAAACTCGTGTACAACTAGGCCCTCTGGCCAAAAGTTAGGGTCAACCATAGCTGAGAAATACTCATTTGGTACTGTAATTTTAAACGAGGAGATTTCTCGAGGCCTAGAAAACTTAAACTTTTGAATTAAAACTTTAGCAGGGCATATATTACCAATGTAAGCTGCCACAGACGACTCAGAAGTTTCAGGAGCAAGCCTAGAAATAAATAATTGTTTACAGTTAATGGAGGCGGAGGAGCATTGGGATCCGCAAGTAATTGAGAGCCAGCCTGATCCTGTAATTGATTAGAGTTCCCGTGAGGGATAGATTGAGGTACACCAGGGCTTGTACTGGGTACTTCAATCTGAAAAGAAGAGCGTAAAGAGGGACAAGAAGATGGTGTAGGCGAAAGTAAAATGGGAGAAGATGTAATAGAGAGTGCGGGCGACTGCATATGAGGTAACTCAAGGGTACATTTCTTGGGCAATTCCTTAGAAGGTGGACCAAACTTGAATTGCGACAGTAAATGTATGCTAGGGTCGCACTCGTTAGACAGCTGTTTGGCCATTTTATTTAAAGAAAGAAACTTTAAACGGAGATCCCTATACATTCGGCTAAAATCAAGCTGCTGGCTGGCACAAGATGGGCGAGTCCAGCGCATTAAGCCAAGCTCGGGCTTAGACACAGACAAACCAGAAAATTTGTCGTAGTCGCGGCCGTTGAGGCCAGCACATTTTAAGTGAATAAGATTATCGCAGAGCCAACAAGATATTGCTCTATACTGATCGTCAAAACGATCAGAATGCTTGCAAGAAGGTAGACAACAAGCCATTAAAAAGCCAAACAAAACACAAGGCAAAAAAAAAAAAAAAATATATATATATATAGAAAAATTTAAATAAACAGCACAAAGATAATTATCGATAAAAAATCAATAATTACAAATAAAACAAAGCGTCAGCTAGAGTACACAGCACAAGAGCGAGTGCAAGAACAGTTATAAGACGAGCTTTGAGAGGCGGCCTTACAAAAGTGATTACGCGGGAGAGAAGCTGAGCACAAGCACAAAGCAGAGAGAACAAAAAAAAACAACTAGCACTGATGGTATGATGGGGGCGATGAGGGGAGCAACTGCAGAAGCAATGACGAGAGAGAACAACAATAAAAAAATTTAAATGCACCAAACACTAATCACGAAAAACTGTTTAATTTAGCGAATTATGCAAATAAAACACAAGGGTGTCAAGCAAACGACACCAGCGAAAGCGAAAAAAATTAAGCACAATTAAAAATTGAGAGAAAACAATATATATTAATAAAAACTCAGGAGCTATACAAAAACACGACCGTCACGTCAGAGAGCAGAAGCTTATCTTCACTGGTCTTGCTGGGATTATTGCAATAATAATTACAACAGAAAGACATTATTAAATAATTGATTTATCAAAAAGAAATTATATATTAATATGTAAATAAAAAGGGAAAATATATATATATCTTAAAATGGGAGTAAACAAAGAAAAGCAAAAGCTAACAGCAATATGCAAATTAGAAAGAGAAAACAAAAAAAAAATATATAATAATTTTTTTTTTTCTGTATTACAACACACAACAACAAAAACTTGTCACAAGCGCAAAGTTAGCGACCGCGAGCGCGATCGAAAGAGAAAACAAAAGAATAGAGATCACCAACACCACACAAACAGAAACAAAGTATGAACTGTAAATTGACAGCGCGAGTGGGAGCAAAAAATAGAAAAAAATCAAAAAGTAAGCAGCGCAACAACAAATTAATATGTACGTTTGGTAAAGTTTTGATGAAACTTTGCGATGAGTATAGCCTTAATAAAAATTGGTAAAAGCAATTTAATTTAGAATGAATATTATAAATTAACTTTACGAATGAACGAAAGACAGTTATTGAGCGAGAGATCAAAAAAAACACGACCGACTTCGATGAGTGACAATTTAATTTTTAGCCACAAGTTGCGTTGTTGCAGCTACCGTCCTCTCCAACATATTTGGCAACCCAGCTTTTACATTTTATTGGTGATCTAGGAAATGCGATAATTGCCCCTCGAAATTATGCATGACCGTAGCCCATTTTTCAGAGAACTAGGGTATCTGGAACTGAAAAACCTAATTATATTAAGGGGTTGTACGTGTATATGTTGTGGTGCGGGAAAATGGGTATAAGTTTGAATTTTTATGAAGGCACAAAGACATATTTTTATTGAAAACTATTTACACGTTTTGCGTAGTGCAATGTCTGATCGTCAAAATCAACTTCCTATGACCACGATACCAGTCCATCAGCTCAACGAAAAGCAAAAAAACGCAATAACCCCAACTCAATTACGAACAATTAAAACAAAAATGTTTGAAATCAGTTGAAAGCTTTTTCAGTTATCGTGGTCACCGCAACGACACTTTATGAAAAACATGATTCTGAGATAATCGCGTTGAAAGTTTGATTGACGTTCCACGTGTGCGTTACGAAGCAAGATCAAAGGCGCTATAACTTTGATTCTATTGGTGGGATCGCTACAAAAAATTTGGGATAATATTCTTCAGAAACTGTACATATGTCAACAGTGTTTTTTTAAAGTTTACTTGGAGCCGGAAGTAGAAGCTAATTGCGTCGTCAATAACAGAGGTGCGGAGCTAGCGGTTAAGCGACAATAAGCCTAGAAAGAGGACCAGTTTTCGGAAGCTGTCTATATTTTAAGAGTCGTAGACCTGTAACGGACTAAAAATTCAAAGAGATTGAAATAACAACAGGTTAAGGTCGCTTCTATAAAAGTCGTATATTATGGACCATGTACAGCTGTGTGAGTTTTGTGGAGAGACAGAAGTAAGATCCACGCTATGTAAAGAGAAATGAGTAGGTGAGCAGTCATTTAGCATAGGAAAGGAAACGGCTTCTATAGGAGGTAAATGGACAAATATCCTACGTAGGGCTTGGGGCAGATAATTTGTAAACATAAAATATTTTCGTTATAATCTTTAATAAGTAGCAAAACCTAAAATTAATATTGAATACTTCCTTTTATTTTTTATTGAATATTCTTAATTTGTAAATTATACAATCATCGAGCTTCGCCTATTGACTCACTATAGTCAGTATGTCAGAGTGTAAACCAATGTGATCAGCATATAGTTAGAAGATAATGATCTATACACAGATATTTTTTGTTGCTTTTATTTGTTTTTGCGCTAGGCGGTAGGTTTTTGGTAAGACCAACTTGTGTGTTAAATTTGATTACGATAATTAAAAATATGCGAAAGGGAATCGGTATTGTCTAAATTATAGAGGCGGATGTGGGCCTTCAGGTCAAGAAATCTTACTAATTTGTAGGATTTTAAATCATAGGCAGCACAAAAGGTGAGCAGAAGTTAGAAAGAAAAATAAATAATGAAAAAATTATTCGAAACATTAGTACCGCCAGGAAAAAGGAGCAGTACTGAATTAAAAGACATACATATAAGGTTTAGATTAATTTAATGTTTATTGTAATAGTTATTTAGTAGGTTCATGATAATACAGAGTAAATATATTATGATGCAAGTAATAGATTTAAATCGACTTTTTACACAACTTCGATACAACTTTTCACTTCGTCTGACGACCAACGAGAGCCACTGCCAACTGACAACTCTTTACCCAACGAACACTTGCTTCCGAGAACGTATCACCCAGCAAACAGTCTAGAATGGTATGTTGCCAGCTGTCTGGTAACTCACTCTCTTACATTCGGCCCTCCTGTTCATCCTCATCTGTCCCAGATGATAACAGCTCGTCATTTTCAGAAACAAAACGCCATAACTTTATATTATCGCAACTCGTTGATGTGATATTTGGTCCTTCGACGCTTGCCGCTTTTCTCACGTCATAGCGGCCATTTCGTTTTATCTTCGTGACCTCATATGGGCCTAGATACTCGCTTGCCAGCTTACGTCCTGCGACGAATTGTGTCCTCTTGACCGCTACCATATCTCCCACTCTACAGCCGTACTCAGCTCGACGTCTCTTATCGAAGTTCTTTTTATAGGCTTGTTGACCGTTTTCAATGTTTTCTTTTGCTCGACTACGCAACTCTTCGCTCTCGTTGTTAAACTGCGTAATGAGCTCTTCATTTAGGACATCAAATAATTTTCAATCCACGTTGCTGTTCATTTTGGTCCCAAACAGCAAAAGTATTATATGTAAACGCTACTCCTCTGTTGCTGATTATACGCCTTGGGAAACCAAACACAGCAGACCAGTCTGTGATCTTTTTAATAACTTCTTTATAGCCGGTTGAATTAGTGGAGAAAAGCCATACAAATTTAGAAAAAGCATCCACAGCCGTCAGAACATATTTGTATTGTTTCGCTGTCGCGTCCATCGGACCCAAATGATCTATGTGAAGCGTATGCAGTGGCGTGCCCCTTTCTCTATGCAGAGAAGATAGCCCTCTTGTTTGCCCAACTTTTTACTGAAAATAATATAACTTATACAATTAGCAATCACATAAGCTACTTTCCTTTCAAGATGTGGGATCCAATATTGCTGCTGGATTGAGTGCATCGTCTTCCCCGTCGAAAAATGCCTCACTTCATGCGCCCCTTGAATCACGTCTCGTTCCATCAGCTTTGGAACAGCCAACAAATGATTGCCATTTACGACTTTAAAAAGGAGACCACCTTTCAGCTTGAAATCTTGATATGAACGTTGTTTTAGAATTTCCAATACTGCCTTGATGAAGTTGTCTTCTAGCTGGGCCTTCCTTATACGAGTAGTTAATTCCGTTGTTACGACCATGCTTGTGAGCGGAAAACGGCTGAAGAAGTTCACGCGTGTCATCTTATCACCCGGCCGGTGAACTGCATTAAAAGTGAAGTCTTCCATATGCAAAATCCATTGCGAGACTTCTCTTGGTACGTCGCTTTTAGTATTTGTCTGCTCAGTAACAAGATCAAATTTCAAGCCTAAGAGATAGTGTCGAAACTTCTTGAGAGCGAGGTAGGCTGCTTTAACCTCCAGATAATAGCTATGACGCTTGGACTCTGCTTCTGTGCTTTTTCTGCTCCAATAATAAACTGGATGAAGATGGCCACCAAAGTGCTGCAGCAACACTGCTCCAAATCCGTCTTTGGATGCACCCGTGTGGAGTTCGGTTGGCGCTTCCCTTGAGTAAATACGCAACACCGGATCTATTACCAGTAGATTCTTTAGTGTTTGCAGCGATTGCTGCTCTGCTTCTCCAATATTAAAAACAGCTTCCTTCCTGAGTAACTTCGTCCCTGCGTACCCAGGGATAAATTTCCGAAAAAACCCTGTAAGTCCCAGAAAAGCTTGAACTGATTTTATGTCCTTCGGCGTAGCAAATCAACTGACAGCTGCTGTTTTCTTCTTGCCAGGCCAGATTCGTCCGTTTTCAATAATATGACCAAGAAAACTTGTGCGTGGCTGCATGAAACTCCACTTCTTGCATTTTATCTTTAAGCCGAATTGGGCTGCCGTCTCGAGTACCATCTTCGCATACAAACGTCGGGCGTCTCGGCATACACAATTATGTCATCCATGTAGAGCTGCATTACACCAGAGTTAATTAGTTTTTGAAAAATATGATTAACGAACTTTATAAACGCCGCTGGAGAGTTTTTAAAACCAAAAGGCGCTTGATTGAACTCGATCAACCCCTCTTTTGTGACAAATGATGTATACGGCTTGCTTTGCTATTCAATAGGGACATGAAAAAATCCATTTTCCAGATCCATCAACCATTTCGCCGATTGTAGCTTTTCCATTACCTCCTCTATAATCGGCACGGGGAAACAATCAACCAATACCATTTTGTTCAGCTTTCTGTAGTCCAGGCAAACTCGAAGTGTTCCATCTTTTTTCTTCACGACGACTACTCTGCTGGCGACATTTGAAGATGACTTTCGAACGATCCCTTGTTCGATCCATTGCTCGACTTGCTTCTTTACCTCACTGGCTTCATCTGCTGCTACGCCTAGTCGCCACTCGGTGAGTCATGAAATGGCTTGATTACTCCATCAGGAATAATCTTCAATTGAATCGGGCACTGCTTTACAACCTCTGGTGGCCCATGGTAACTGCATTCAATCATCTGTTCAGCCTCTTTGCGATATTCTGGCGGAGCTATAAAGGAAGATTATTCTGTGACAATAAATATAAGTTCAAACTCGTTCCAGGAACGTATATCCTTGCTTACTGCCCACCAAACGGAACTTTTTGATCAACTCATCCCCCAGCAGTCCATCGTAATCAATCTGGTTATTCGGAAGTACTATAAACTTTTAGTTTGTGTTCAAGTTATCCACGACCACTTCTGCAGTGAAGTGTCCAATAGGCTTCGCTTCGCTGTAAAATTGCCCAGACCGTGCAACACACGAATAACTTCCCTTAGCGCCACGTTTTTTATTCTTTTGAAAATACTCTCCTTGATCACTGAGACGTCTGATCCTGTATCTACCAGACATTCGACTTCAACACCATTTATACGGATTTTCTTCAAACGACTGCGATTGGAAATAACACGAACTTTATCAGCATTCTCAGGACAGTCACGGGACATATGTCCGTTTTGGTTGCACTTGAAGCATTTCGTTTCGGCGTCACATTTATTGCGCTTATGGTTTCCCGATCCGCAGTTGAAGCAATACTCTTTCTTAGCCATTTGTCCGTTATTCTGCTTGAAAAATGATTTCTGTTGTTTTTTATTGACCTTCTTTTCCGATATGTTCAAACGATCATAGATATCGAACTCTTCTTTCAAAGCCTTAAAAGACTTACAACGATACATTGCAACCTCATATTAATTTTTATACCATACACCCATAGGGTGAAATGGTATATTAAAGCCGCCAAAAAGTATGTAACAGGCAGAAGGAAGCTTTTCCGATCCCGTAAAGTATATATATTCTTGATCAGTATCAACAGCCGAGTCGATCTAGCCATGTCCGTCTGTCCGTCCGTCTGTCCGTCCGTCCGTCTGTTCGTCTTTCCGTATGAACACCTAGATCTCGGAGACTATAACAGATAGAGCCACCAAATTTGGTGTGTAGATTCGTGTAGTATGTAGAGTGATCAAGTTTATTTCAAATTTTTGCCACGCCCCTTTACGCCCCCGCAATTAAAAAAAAAAAACATTTATCTCAAAAACTTTTGCAGCTAGAGACACCATATTTGGTATGTATATTTGCTTAGTAAATGCGCTCATTTTGTATGTATAAAGATTTTGCCACGCACCTTTCCGCCCCCGAAATTTGAAAAACTCTATTATCTCTCGTAATTTTTTACCTTGTGGAATCAAATTTGGCAGACTAGAATTTGATACTAATACCCGATCAAAATCGGACAAAAAATAGCCAAGTTATGCATATAAACGTTTTTCCATAAGGCCGGAGTTGGCCGTTGGCGGGTGGTAGCGCTAGGGTGCTCAAATCCAAAAATGCCAAAGTGCCAAAATCTTTCTGGGTAGAATTAGAAGGCAGCAGTAGTTGGTTATTCATGGTAACACCAAAAACTAAGGCCAGAGTCCACTGTGGTAACGAAAAGCAGGAGGTAGTGGATATTCCGGAACAAGGAATTTTGAGCCGTAGGTCAGGCTGAACAGCTAAGGCAGAAAATAAAATTTTAGCGGCTTATAATAACATCCAGTCAGAGTTGTACCTAGCTATTTCAACATTACATATATGCGATATTGTGTATATTAAAAGACGGGTGTGCAGTTTGCAAGATTATAGAAGACTGATTTAATGAGTGATGAGTAGTGACAAGTAGCAGCACAAATTCATTGTTGTTGCCATATAGAAAGGAATTTTCAACATACCCCTTAATTGAATATTTGGCAAATTTTTTTGTTAATTAAGAAATTATGTTAACCCTAGTCTTGATCCCAACAACTTTATTTTAGAAGTTGCGACTGGTTTTGTTAGTCCATCTGCCGGAATGTCCTCCGTAGAAAAGTACTCTATATCAATAGACCCACTGTTCAACTACACTCTAATAAACTTAACTGTTATAACTATGTATATGTTTCGTGGTGCTCTTGTTCTTTTTGGCATTGGCTTTGGCTTTGCTTTCGAAGTGCACTGCCTTTCACAGCTGTAAGCGGAACTAATATCATCGGTCTCCGAAATATCAACATCTTCCTCTAGCAATTTTTTATTTTCAACAACTTCGTCGCCGATTCCGTGTCTTTTCGACTTCATTTAGAAGCATATTATCGATTTCGTCCACGTATTGCAAATTACCGTAGATTGTTTGTGCATTCATTTCTGAAAAAAAAAAAAATATCATGCACGCGTTATTTCATGTAGAGCTATATATTACTTTAGCAGTTTTTTGCATAAATTAGTACGTGTGATGCTTGTTCACGCCACCGTGTGAACAGTAGTGAGCGGCGAAGAGCAGTGAGGAATGAGGAGGGTTTTTTGATCCTCGACGTCTACGGTCACACCAGGAGGGGTGACTTGATTTTCTGATGGGCGCCGCCATTTCATTACCGTACGAGATTTTCACCCGAACACCCGTTCTTTTCTCTTCAGAATTTTACACTTTTGCGATTTAAGTCTTACTTTAAACCGAAGCATTTGCGTGTGTGTATCGGTATCCTTCATAAAGTGAATAAAGTCATCATTAGTTTAAACGAAGTTATCGCGCGTTTTCATTTCACTACAAACTCACCAGACCCAGAAGAAATTGGCACCCGCCAAGTCCTGATACTTGATTTGGATCCTTCCGCCCCGCCACAAACATTGGTCCTTCGAGCCGGATATCCTTCCGCTCCTCCAGCTTGCATCGGCGGAATTCCTGATAAGTACAAAAATTCATTATTCATTTCATTTGCCTCTACATACTAATAAAAGTGTGAGGTTTCCCGCTCTTCCATAGCGACCTACACACTTTTATATATATTGTATGTACATACCTGACCTATTCCAAGGTTACATGGTAGTTCCCAATCCTTAACGTGTTTGTCCAACGTTCGGTTTCCATTCCAAGACTACCAGGTTTTATTTATGTTTTTTTTTGCCTCTGTCGCACTTGTCCAATTTTTACATACGTACATACATATGTAAAACTCATTGCGCTCATATGTACCTGTATTTTCCACAGCTGTTCGCCAAGTCCGCATAAAGGTTAAAAAGACAAAGAAATTATTAAAGTGTTATAAATAAATTAAAAAAAAAAAAAATAGTAATCAAAGTGTTTACCGCGATTTCTTATGTGTTCGGATTATTTCCATTGCCCAATTAATTTCCTCACGCGCGTATTCGCCCACCGGCGTATCTACGTATGTACATATCCACAACACATTATCCATTTCGGTGTCGCACATTGATTTAACCAAAAAAAAGAGGGGAAAGGAACCCAACTAAATAACAAATTACTTACGTTTTTTTTGTGAACGACGCGCGTGCATACATCCATACATACCTACCTGTGCACTTACGTATGTACGTACATACATATATCAAAGCATCCGTCCATAGGCACTGATCGTTTACTTTGTTTTCTTTCGCGCACAACACTCGCGGTGTGTAAACGAGTTCGTTTTGTTTTTTTTTATATTTTTTTCCTCTCCGCACAACCACAAAAAATAATTAAAAATAATTAATACGACAAAACCAAAAACCAAACTTATAAACAGCGACAGACAGCTGTTTTCAGAGTAGTGGTGACACGTGAGTCGAGTCGTGATATCGATACGCGGCTCAAGAGCGCCAAATTCAAACCACATTATTTCCGACTCCCGTTTTTTCACCCATATATAAGTTAGCACACCCATCCTCACACAAGACTTCGTTCTCCTCCTCTCATACAACAAGTACCACTAGGGCACCATTTACCCTACAAACAGGACCATGCCCCGCACCTCGGCCACCCACGCTACAAAGGGATCCGATTGACGCGTTTTACCAAAAACGCCTAAGCGAGTATCGGATCAAGTATCCTCCCTCGGTGTAGGTACCACAGCAGACCACACACACACTCATGCAGTCTAAGTACATTGCAACCCTCATCATTTCTCACTTCCTCTAAAACACTTAGCCAAGCCATGTGTCATTTCCCGATATGACTCAGGCAACATGTGACCCACACATGACCCATCTCGTGTTGTGACCCGAGACACTTCACTTCCCCTTTCTAGTATAAGCACTTTTGTAATATTTCATAAGCCATTCTTTGAATACTGCCGCTATGCAGAATTCACCGGAAGAGCTGACCCACTCTAGGGACAGGCACGTGGCCGCGACCGACGACTTGACGCCGCTGCCAACGCCCACATGGCATCCCGGAGTATATTTAAAGGAGCTCGCTCCATAGAAGAGGCAGTCTTAATCTTGACATTGTACAAGTGACATCGAAGTAATATTGAATAAGTGAATAAAACCAAGTTATAACGTTTACTCGAGTGTTGTGTCATTATTCTGAACAAAGATCCTGAGTAGCCAAGCTATAATCCCTTTAACAAGGAAGGACATGGTAAGATAATACCATTTAAAGTCATGGAAACTCGTAACTGGCGCCCGAGCAGGGACCCGTAATTTTTTTAGAAGCATTAAAAATGCACATTACCCACGTAAAAGAGGTCTAGAAACATTACGGGTCTAGACGAAAGAGAACAGTTTCAGCAGTTAGTGCAAGCCAAGAAAAAAGAAAAGAAAAAGGAAAACATTTTTTTTGTTATCAAAAGAGGAAAAATTCCATTATCACCCAGGTCTAAAAACTGACCTATCCCAAAGGTAAATTTTGAGGCCATTTGGCCACTGCGAAACAATGCATTCCATCGCAGTGATATCCGAAACCTGCGCATGCATTGGCTTGCATAAACTGCTGACACTTTATTTAACTACCCTCAACGGGTTCTTGAACCACCGCTTTGATGAGCAAGCAGAAGCTCCAAAACAAATTTTTGCGCCTCTTGCATTTTCTGGCGCTAAAACATTTAAAACAAACCGGAAGGGGAGCGCTGCGCTTCCGTATTTGGCAGAAAAAAATTAAGAATGAACTCAGCCGCTTCAAAAGCAAGTTCGACGACCGCCACGAACGGGGTCCGCACAAACGGATGGGGCTGTGCCGCCAGACCCCTGTCCCCTTCAGGTGTCAAAATTTTTTTTATAACATGTCGAAATTTGATCCGCCTGAAAGAAAATGCAAGAATATCTGGTTGAAAGCCCAAGCCCTCCCTCTTGACAGGGAGCTGCGGAAAGAATAATGTGGTTGAAAACCCAAGCCCTCCCTCTTGACAGGGAGCTGCGGAAAGAATAATCTGGTTGAAAGTCCAAGCCCTCCCTCTTGACGGGGAGCTGCGGAAAGAATAATCTGGTTGAAAGTCCAAGCCCTCCCTCTTGACAGGGAGCTGCGGAAAGAATAATCTGGTTGAAAACCCAAGCCCTCCCTCTGAATAGGGAGCTGCGGAAACTATAGGCACTGTCTCTACAAGAGAGATCACCAATAAAAAACGAACAACGTGTACAAATGCTTGTGATTTGATTTATTAAACATTTGGTTAGTTAAAAATTATCTTGTCCGTCTGCGGGCGGGCATTGGGCGTCTCCACTTGAGTATTCCCCGCAAATGAGCACTCCCAGCTCGCCGCCTGTTTTCCTCGTAGCAAAAAACTGAATCTAGGGATCGCCTCCTCAGAGTAGATATGCTGAAAAGAGATCCCTCGATCGGCGGGGGTTAGTCCAAATATTCCCGAATCGTTATCTCAGGAACATTAACTAATTTTGGAAAAGGAAAAGGGACCGTATCCTCGTCGTCATTTGGATTAGGCACAATGATTCTCGAACTGGAAAGATCGTCCTCCCATAGATTGAGGCCCTGATGTGAAACCATTGAAACGTCACTAGTGGGTCGAGGGAACTCCTCTGTCATGTCCAAATCCTAATCGGATTCCGAACTCGAGTCGACGACTATGACCTCCTCCTCCAAAAGTTCTTCATCGGAAGAGTCACAAGAATCGATTTCCGCTTGAGGAGACTGGTTATATTTTTCGTCCGATCGTTCCATCTTTTTGATTGATACTAACCAAACCCTCACGCCGACTTGACCAACATGTATCTGTGAGGAGCATGAAAAACGGGAAAATGTTTAAGTCAGCAGCACGACACAAAAAAAAGAACCCTAAAATCAGCGAAATAGGGCACAGGCAACACGTGAAGGGGGGTAGAAAGGGAAAGTGACCGTGAGCACAACAAAAAAAACACATTTGCATTATGCGCGCTTGGCAGAAAGTGAGGAAAAAATGTGTGCAGATTTCCCAAAACAATCCGCTACCCTTTTGTTAGTAAGAATTTAAGGCATGCTGCCATCGCGAATAAGCCATAAAAATATTTTTTGACCACAACCAAACACATGTGGTCCTAATGTTTGTTTTTCATATTTACAGATAATATTGTGAGTATCACACATTTTAGAGTTGTTACACATCACCGACACAGGCGAAAGGGCCAAATCAGGTATACACATACACGATCATCGCTCACCCAAATATTGAACTCCGTGTCCTGCAGCTGGAACATAGAATCGATTCAATCTAGAAACGGTCATTTAAGTAGAAATATAAAATGAGCGACAACGAAAATTTGAACCTTGGCTTGAGACTGCAGGAGGCCCTTACTGCCCTAGCCGAAAAAAACGCGCAGGTCGAAAGACCTGACCACCCCAGCGGTCCACTCCCGTGACACATGACGAATCAGGAGGTCGAGCCGGGCCCTCCGGTCAACTCGTAGAACTCCACTGGGGCGAGAATGCTTACATCGAAACCTCGAGCAATGCATTGGCCCCCTACGCTGGAGGCCACGCGGAACTCAACAGATGGATTAGCTCAGTAGAAGAAACGTTAGCTGAAATTGCGACGAGCGGAAACCAACTCGCGTATAAAATGATGGTAAGACGAGTACGCCTGAAACTGACTGGAGAAGCCGCCGACATATACTACGAAGATGAGGGGGATAACACCTCATGGCAGGCCATGAAACGCGTGCTAAAAAACATTTCTCTGACAAACGCACGCCAGAGGCCATTTTGACTGCCATGCGGAATCTGCAGCAAGATCGTGATACGGTCGATTCATACTACATGAAATTCCGGGGCTTACACCGACTGTATGTGGAGAAAATAAACGAGGGACCCCTCTCGCCGGAAGCTAAGGCAACAACTATCAAACAACAAGAAGTTAACAGCTCAAGCGAGTTCGTCCGCAACCTAAACCGAGAATTGCGGAAATACCTTATCCACTTCGTTCCGACAACATTGCACGCCGCCTATCGCGAAGCACTGGAAATCGTCAGACAAATCCACGATCTCCGACTGGAGCGGCCCACGTCAAGCTACAATCAAGGCAGCCAAGAAGATCGAACCCCACTCTCTAAATAGAATTACCGGGGTAATGGTAACCCCTTCAGAGGGAATTACAAATCTGGTAAGGACTACAAGAACAACAATTACAAGGGGAAAAACAGCTATAAGAAAAACAATTGGGACCGCAACAATAGCCGGAGCAACGGCCAATACCATAAGGAAAATCGGTCCATCCAAGAGAAGTCTGGAGATCACGAGCGTCACCAGAAGCAAACCTTAAACCATTTGACAATGGAGGGACCAGATCCCACAGAGGACCCCAGGGACGATACAAAGCAATCTAACAACCAGCAAAGCTCAAAAAGTAAGGAAAATTTTATGAGCTCAGCCGAACCGGAATACCGTACCTAAAGTACACCACTACGGATGGGGAAAGCCTTACCTTCCTCATCGACACCGGGGCTGCCGCCAATTACATCCAGGAGCGACACGTCCCGCACGGCCAACCACTGCCTCGGCCCGTGTACACCGCTTTCGTCGGGGGAAGCACAAAATAACACATTACGTAAAGGGTAAATTCTTCAAACCATTCGGAAATGAAACAATCGTCACCTTTTATGTTCTACCCAACCTAATTGATTTTGATGGAATCATCGGGGATGATACTTTGCGTGAGGTTCGGGCAGTATTAGACCGTGCCACGAACCGTCTGACCATGGGACACGGAGCGAAACTTCCCCTTATGATGATGAGCTTAACCACAGTGAACATGATGACCCCCCCCCAAAATTGTACTCGCCACAGCTGGAGAAGGTAATCAACTCTTTTAATCACATCTTCGGGCCATTGGTTGAATCAGAAGCAGTGGCAACCGAAGTAAGAGCAGAGATACGCACTATTGACCACGAGCCCGTCTATACGCACACTTATCCCTTCCCCGCGCCAATGATGGGAGAGGTCAAAAGACAAATCAACGAATTGCTAGACAATAACATCATCAGACCTTCAAAGAGTCCATACAATTCACCTGTGTGGGTAGTCCCAAAGAAACCAAAACCAAACGGCGAAAAAGAATACAGACTGGTGATCGATTTTAAGACATTGAACACAGTCACGATCGCCGATCGGTACCCAATCCCTGACATTAATTCAACTTTGGCCAGCTTGGGAAAGGCTAAATTCTTCACCACTCTATTTCTGACGTCGGGTTTTCACCAAATTCGGATGCGGGAAAAAGAAATACGAATTCCTGAGGCTCCCGTTCGGATTAAAAAATGCCCCAGCCATATTTCAACGAATGATAGACGACGTTCTACGGGATCTCATTGGAATCTGCTGTTACGTATACATTGACGACATAATAATATTTAGCAAAAGCGAGACTGAACACATGAACGATATACGGAGTTTCTTCGAAAAGGTCTCAGAAGCCAATCTTCGGATCAATCTGGAAAAAACCAGCTTCATGAAAACCGAGGTAAACTTCCTAGGTTATACAGTATCAAGCGAAGGAATACGCACCGACAAAAAAAAGGTGGCTGCCGTCACCGCAATGAAGCCTCCTACAAACCTAAAGGAACTCAAAAGCTTCTTGGGAATGACATCCTACTACCGGAAATTCATCCGCGACTACGCCAAGGTAGCAAAACCTCTTACCTGAGATTGGTAAGGGGAGAACTGGGTCAAGTTGGGGCAAAGCAATCAAGGAAAGTACAAATCACCTTGGGGGAAAACGAGTTGAAGGCATTTGAGGACCTCAAAACGCTGCTAGTTGCCTCCGAAGTCTTGGCTTTCCCGGATTTCAACAAGCCGCTTAACCTCACTACCGACGCCTCCAATGAGGCGCTGGGCGGTGTCCTCTCTCAGATACAGGACGAAAAAGATCGGCCAATCTCCTTCATCTCGCGTGGATTATCACGCACGGAGGAAAACTACGCTACCAACGAAAAAGAAATGCTGGCCATCTTATGGGGCCTGGAGAGTTTACGCTCATATCTTTACGGAGCCGAGGAAATCAGGGTCTACACCGATCATCAACCATTGACTTTTGCCTTGGGGGACCGCAACACGAACGCCAAACTAAAAAGATGGAAGGCTAGGATTGAGGAATACAACTGTAAATTGTTTTATAAACCGGGTAAGGCAAATGCAGTGGCTGATGCATTGTCGCGCATTACTTCCCACCTAAACCCTCTCAGGCTGGTACAATCCACTGGTCAAACAATTCGCCTTCCATTACAACGAGTCGACACCCCACTTAACACTTTTCGGAATCAGATTATTGTCATCATAGGAGCAGGCATTGATAGTTCTACCGAACCATACCCTGGGTTTCAGCGACACGTGATACACATCGATTCAAATGGGGACATCGCCTTGTCCAGAGCTACTCTTGAAGGCGTCCAAGACACTCTTAAATGGAAGCAAAATTCCGGAAGTCGCGTCCCAGACATACAAGCTGTCATCAGCGAATATTTCAACATTTATAAAATTCGGCTGGCACAGGAAATCATCGAAGACATCACAGCAGAAGACCAAATCTAGGACATAATCCAAAAAGAGCACAAAAGAGCTCATAGAAACCACCTGGAAAACAAACAACAAATTCTCCTAAGATATTATTTCCCGAAAATGACAGCGAAAATCAAGAGGTATGTGTCAGCATGCACAGTCTGCGGAATACAGAAATACAACCGTCGACCAAAGAAGCCTCATCTGCAGCCGACACCGATACCCAGTATGCCGTGCGAGATCCTACACGTCGATCTCTTCGTGATCGAAAAACTATGGTTCCTGTCCTGTATTGACAAATTTTCAAAATATGCCATGTTATTTCCCATCGAGAACCGATCCTCTGTACATCTCCGGGAGAAGCTGATGGACGTTCTAACTTACTTCTCAGAACCCAAATTAATGGTAATGGACAACGAACGAGGACTGTTATGCTCCTCCATCGTCAATTACTTACATGACTTGGGCATCGAGATTTACAGGACCCCCTCACAAAAAAGCGAAGTAAATGGCCAAGTAGAACGATTCCACTCAACGTTCCTGGAAATGTATCGTTGTTTAAGAGTAGAGCATCAGAACCTGAGCGCCGCGCAGCTGGCAAAACTAATAGTTGCATGATACAACCAGTCAATACATTCCGTGACTAGAAGGAAACCAGCCGATATTTTTTTTAATCGCGCAACATCACGAAATATCGACGGGACACTCAATCCGAAACAGGCACTCATAGAAAACGTTAGGGGTCTGCTCGAACATCAGCAGGAGCTGACAAATAGAACTAGGAATCTGAAAAGGGACAACACTTTGACCTATGATGCCGGACAGGAAATTCTCGTGGCAAATAAACAAATTAAAGAGAAACACGCAAAAAGATTTTTCCCAGAAAACGTTGCCCTAGATAACAAAGTTACAGTAATCACACAAACAGGGAAAAAACTGCACAAATCTCATATCAAATAACCAACACAAAACACAATTCACTTTTAACACACAACACATATCACAAACACAACTAGAAACTAAGCTAATTTTAATCACACCAAAGCATTCTTTTACCTTTAATACAAGCACCCTCATTCTGTGCCTCTCGTCGGTGGAGAGCTACCAGGTTCTCAAATACGAATCCCCAATAGTGACGTTGCAACAAGGCAAGGGATGGAGAATAGAAGGCCATACGAACCTGGTGCACGTTATCCCTCTCGACTTATTCGCTGGACTTGCGGAGAACCTGACGCTCGCCCTGAATCCATACCCATCCTGTGACCTCAAAACCTTGGCCTCGCTCAAAATTGAAGAATTCAACACCAAGATTGAGGAACTCACGGTCACAAGAGATCAAGGCGTTCACTCAAGTGGTTGGGTTCGGCATGGAAATGGGTGGCAGGTTCACCTGACGCAGCTGATTGGGATCAAATTCTACAATCCCAGAACTCCCTCATTAGGGAAAATAATCAGCAGTTTACCATTAATAATCAATTCCTGTCCAGCATACACGAAGCATTTAACAAAATCAACGAATTGGCAGGGGCTCTGAATTCAATCAGCAAAGACGGTGATTCGGAACTAACCGTCCTACTAAATAAGGCTCTACTGCTGGAACATAAGCTGGATGAGATCATACGAGCATGCCAACTCGCTAAAGTCGGAGTGGTAAACTCAAACCTATTAGACATGGACGAACTACAGGACATCATCAGAACGACACCAAGCCTACCCTATAACAACATCATCGAAGCCATCGAGTTCGCACAACCCACCATCTATGTGAACGGCACTTTGCTTCTATACACGATAGCCATGCCACAGGTACTGCAGCAGGAATACTCCGTGCAGATCTTCAGGCCGACTATAACGAACAACCAACAACTCGACATCCCCTCGGAAAGAATGCTGGTAGGCCCCCGAAACACCTTCATTATAACAAAAGACTGCCAAACCATGGGCAACATCACCATATGCAAGGAAATATGATAAAAGGTGGCACAGCAAAATGCCACTCAATTACCAACACAGCTAGCCCCCTTGAATTACTAGAGGACGGCACCATCTTCACGACCAACTTTAATGGGAAAATAACGAACGGTATCATGGAATCAGACCTGAATGGCACCTTCATCATTCAATTTTCAAACGAAGCGGTGACAATTGGCAACAAAACTTTCAGGAGTCAAACTATCACAAGGATGGTGGCGATACCCTCCACGTTGGCGAAGGTCGTAAACGAGGGACACAAATTGAATGTAGAATACATCCACAGCCTGCACATAAACAACCTACATCGACTAGATACTTTAACAAAAGGAACCACCATCACGGTCAGTTGTGCAGCATTGATCTTCGTGCTGCTTACCGGTTCCATAGCCTGGGTCCTGAGGAAAATACTCAAGAAAACGAAGTCACCACTACCACCCAAAATCCTCACCAAGACGAATGAAGGATCTCCTGGACGTCGATTTTTGAGGGGGGAAGAGTTAGCACACCTATCCTCACACAAGACTTCGTTCTCCTCCTCTCACACAACAAGTACCACTAGGGCACCATTTACGCTACAAACAGGACCATGCCCCGCACCTCGGCCACCCACGCTATAAAAGGATCCGATTGACGCGTTTTACCAAAAACGCCTAAGCGAGTATCGGATCAAGTATCCTCCCTCGGTGTAGGTACCACAGCAGACAACACACACACTCATGCAGTCTAAGTACATTGCAACCCTCATCATTTCTCACTTCCTCTAAAACACTTAGCCAAGTAAGCAACCTATATGTGTTATTTCCCGATATGACTCAGGCAACATGTGACCCACACATGACCCATCTCGGGTCACAACAGACACTTCACTTCCCCTTTCTAGTATAAGCACTTTTGTAATATTTCATAAGCCATTCTTTGAATACTGCCGCTATGCAGAATTCACCGGAAGAGCTGACCCACTCTGGGGACAAGCACGTGGCCGCAACCGACGACTTGACGCCGCTGCCAGCGCCCACATGGCATCCCGGAGTATATTTAAAGGAGCTCGCTCCATAGAAGAGGCAGTCTTAATCTTGACATTGTACAAGTGACATCGAACTAATATTGAATAAGTGAATAAAACCAAGTTATAACGTTTACTCGAGTGTTGTGTCATTATTCTGAACAAAGATCCTGAGTATCCAAGCTATAATCCCTTTAACAAGGAAGGACATGGTAAGATAATACCATTTAAAGTCATGGAAACTCGTAACTTATATATAAATAAATACATATTTATTTTTCCCAGCACTATCGTGCCCATATTTATATATCCATCCATATTTATAAATTATATACATAATTTTTTTTCGGCCAGTATTTTGTGCACATATATATCCGCCCATATTTATATATCAATACATATATATATTTTTTTCCATCATTATCGTGCCCATATATATCCGTCCATATTTATAAATTATATATTATTTTTCCGGCCAGTATTTTTGCGCCCAAATATATATCCGTCCATAATTATAAACAACTACATATATATTTTTTCCAGCACTATCGGGCCCATATTTATATATCCACCCATATTTATAAATTATATATATAATTTTTCCGGCCAGTACTTTGCGCCCATATATATATCCGCCCATATTTATAAATAAATACATATATATTTTTTGCCAGTACTATCGGGCACATATTTATAAATAATATGTATATTTTTTCCGGTCATTATTTTGGGTACATATATATATCCTGATCCAGATTTATATAAAAACGTATATTTTTCTTTGCCCATCTTTATTTATATACTGCATCCGCGTTTTTGTCTTATACGTACTCCCATCGTTACTTACGAATCCAGCTAAACTTATGTTGTAATCACTCCGCTTGATCTACGTGTAATTTTCGACCTGCATTCGTGCGTTCGCATATTGTTCCGCATATATTCCCTTTAAAAGGGCTCCGTTTCCGAGCCACGAGTGAGAGAATTCTCCCGTAATCCTGCGGGCACAGTGAGAAAATTCTTGCGCCCTCATACAGTCCACTTCTCTTCCTTTTTTCGTTATCTTTCCGAGATCAAAAAGCGCCCAACCGCGGTCTTCGTCGGTAAGGTCGTCCCCTGAGCATGTCCACGGAGCCGTCCAAGACTACGCCGAAGTCTTTCGTCTCCCTCTGCAACTCCGGAGAAGGTTCGGCCTCCGAAAAGTCCGGTGATCGCGAAGCGTACGGACATTCCCCGCAAGTCCACGTCTGCTCGCAGCCTCAGCGAATCCCCCAGGTCCCGTCCGTCTTCGTCCAGCCTACCTAAAGGGCGCATTGTCTCGGCTAAAGACGCCAGCGAACACAAAGGGCGTTCCAAGCTTTCAATAGAGGCTCACATTCCGCGATTTGTTCGCTGCCATTTATATCGCCAACCCGTATTTGTCTCAAGTGGAGAAGCTCTATCACTTGAACGCCAAGACTCGTGGGGAAGCGAGAACCATCGTGGCGAAGTCCCCCCTGACAAATGAAGGTTTCCAGGCTGCGTGGGAGAACCTTACCGCACGGTACGAAAATAGCCGCCTGCTTGTCATGACTCAAGCCAGACAACTCCTTCAGATTCCCGCGGTGGCACTAGAGTCGGGCAAAGCATTGCGAGAACTGCAGACTGCGTTCCAAGGGGTTCTTACCGCTCTTGAGCGTTCGGGTGTTAGCACTGAGAATTGGGATGTCCTACTTATCGCCATATGCACTAGCAAATTGCCGAAGGCCACAATCCTCCAACTAAGACTGTCGTCTCCACTTGGTACGATTTGAACCAATTTCTCACCGATCGGTATCGTGTCCTGGATGCCACCGAAGAAAATAAGTCGGTTTCGAGTGTTCAAGCCATCCCCAGTGGCCACCGCAAATCCCCTGCGACGATGAAGGTTCAAGCGTTTCCCGCGAAAGCTCAGCTCAAACCAGCGTCTTGCAAGATTTGCCATCGGGAGAATCACCCAATACGACTCTGCCCGAGTTTTTTTGACATGCCTGTTCAGAGGCGTGTGGAAACCAATAGACTGCAGGGACTCTGTTTGAATTGTTTTGCCCGCAGTCATCAAGTGAAGGGCTGCTCCAGTGCGCATAATTGCCATACCTGCAAGGAACGTCATCACACCCTGTTGCATCCTAGTGACGTGTCGCCGTCCGCCGCGCAAGCCACACCATTCGGTGCCACAGAGCGTCCGTCCACGGGCAATCAGCTCACAAATGCTCAAAGTTATTTTGCATCTACCCCAGGCAGAGGGCTTTTAGGCACTGCGATTGTCACTCTGCACCATCGCGGGGTGGAACACCATATTCGGGCGTTGATCGACTCGGAAGCCGATTCAACCTTCCTATCCGAACGTGTCTTCAACATGGTCCAGCCCCCCTTTTATCCAGTAGACGCCGCAGTTACTGGCATGGGCCAGAGTGATGGAGGATGCGCCGACAAGGTGTGTTTGCTGATGCTGTCTCCTCCGTGTGACAGGCTGAACAAGATTGAGGTCTCCGCCCTGGTCGTATCCAAATTATCGGGGGCCATTCCGTCGGCTCCATTTCCTAATACGGTTTCGACGCAGTGGCTCGATCGCCCCCTGGCTGACTCGTATTTCAACAAGCCCGCGCCTTTTGATATGATTATCGGTGTAGAACTGTTTTCACACATCCTCGGAGAGCGGATCAAAAAGGATATGGGTGATTTCGTCGGGCTGGAAACCATCTTTGGATGGGTTCTGTGTGGAGCGATCATGCCTGACCCTCCGGTGGCGCGATTAGGTTTCGCTGCACGGACGCGAGTCAATCCAGAAGCAAAACTTGATGTACTTCTCACCAAGTTTTGGGAGGTGGAAGACCTTCCTGCAAAGCCGGAAAACGAGGATGATGTATTCTGCGAGCGGAATTTTCAGGAGACCACCCGAAGAGGGAAGGACGGCCGATATATTGTGACCCTTCCGTTCAAATGTCCGAATAGCGTCGATTTGGGTCATTCAAGACCGATCGCGCTGGCTCAATTCCTGCGGAATGAAGCACGCCTTCTCAAGGATCCCGTCCTAAAAACGCAGTACGATGCCATAATTCAAGAATACGAGGAATTGGGCCATATGAGTCGGGTGACGCCGCCTCAAGATGGGAAAAACTTCTTCTCCCCCATCACGCGGTGTTTAAGCCCGATAGCACCACCACCAAGGTACGCGTGGTATTTAACGCGTCAAGCCCCTCCACACGAGGCGTCAGCCTTAACGATGTCTTGCACATCGGGCCTACGCTTCAGGCCGATCTCACGCTTCAGGTACTGAAATGGAGTTTCTTTCAATTCGTTTTCAACGCTGACATTACACAGATGTATCGACAAATCCGAGTCGACCCCAGGCATACCCTCTTTCAGCTTATCCTCTACCGGAATCGCTGCGGCAATATTCAAGAGCTACAAATCGTCACGTTTGGGGTTAACTGCGCGCCATTCTTGGCGATCCGAGTTCTTTTACAACCAGCCCAAGACGTGCAAGCGATGTACTCTCAGGCGAACGAAATCCTTCGGAACTACATGTATGTTGAGGATGTCCTTGCCGGCGCTCATACTGAAGACGACGCCCGTCTCGCCATACGAGAGCTTCAAGCTGCCCTCCAATCTGCGGGCCTCCCGCTTCGGAAGTGGACTTCCAATAAGAAGGAAGTACTTCAAGCTATCCCGAGAGAGCACCTGCTGCGAGAGGACTTTCTCGAGCTGGAAGACGCGAGCACGGCAAAAACCTTGGGAATCCGCTGGCAAGCCGCCGAGGACGTCTTTTTTTTCACCGCAGCGGACCCACCATTGCAGGAGTCGATCTCCAAGAGGCAGGTTCTGTCCCATATCGCCAAACTCTTCGACCCCGCTGGCTGGCTAGCCCCATTTGTTATCCGAGCGCAGATATTCATGCAGCAAATCTGGCTAACCGAACTGGGCTGGGATGACGCTCTGCCACCTCTCCTGCTGCAGCAATGGCACGAGTTCCTGCAGGATTACCCAGGCCTCAGTCAACTCCGCATCCCCCGTTGGCTAAACACCAGCGATACGCTCTCGTGGGAGCTTCATGGCTTCTGTGACGCATCCCAGAAAGCGTATGGAGCAGCCCTATATGTGCGGGTTCGGTATCGCGATTAAGTAAGCGTCCATTTATTAACGGCTAAGACCCGTGTCTCGCTGCCTCGGCTGGAGTTATGCGGAGCGGTTTTGCTAGCCGATCTCTGGGCGTCGATCGTTCCTGAACTCCCAATCCCACCCACTCCCGACTCCACCATTGTGTTGGCCTGGATCAACAAACCCCCATGTAGTTGGTCCACCTTCGTGGCCAATCGGGTATCCAGCATCTTCAAAAGCACCGGTGGCCAAAGCTGGTCACATGTACGTTCCGAGGACAACCCTGCTGATCTGGCAAGCCGTGGAACCTCCGCGGCCGAGTTATCGGCTAGTAGCCTCTGGTGGCATGGGCCGGACTGGCTCCAGCGGGACCCCGAGTACTGGCCAACTCTCCATAATGAACTTCCAGACACCCAGCTGGAGCAACGAGTCCAGTGCTACATCGCCGCGACCACCCTACTCGATGACATAAGCATTACGAGTCACCGCGTACATCCTACGCTTCGCCGCCAAAGGGACGTCGACGCCTTCCACGGCCCACCTCATCAATGAGGAATTGCTCTCCGCCGAGCGCGCCTTGATCCGGACCTCCCAGTGTCGAGAATACATCGCGGAGATACGGGCCCTGGGTGAAGGGCGACCCCTTCCAACATCCAGCACGCTACTCAATTTAAACCCATTTCTCGACCAGCATGGGATACTCCGCGCCTGCGGACGACTCCGGTCCGCTGAGTCCCTCCGGTATGATGAACGTCACCCGATTCTTCTCCCTTATAATACTCACTTCACGCGAGTTATGCCATTAGCAACACTTCCCATAACAGCCGACCCAAGAGGTCTACACTCCACATTAATGTAAACATAAACAATACCATTCCAGTAAACATAGAGTGTCACAAGATAAGTGACAGTTTCCCTAAACATAGAGAGTCACAAGAAAAGTGACCAGAAGAAAACATTATAAGCACTCAGATGTAAGCCAAACCAGAATATGATTTGATTCAATAAAGCAGTCTTGATTTAACACTCAACCAGAACAGACTCAATCTTAATTGGCGCAGTCGGTACTCGAGTTCACAGCTAAAATATTGTGGAAACTTTGAACGCAATCAAAGAAACAATATAATACTGTGGAAAACAAAACATTTAGTGACAAAATAAAATATATATATTGTGGAAACTTTGGAGAAAATCTAAGCCAACGAAACAATATAATATTATAAAAACATTTTGTGACAAATAATAAAATATACATATTGTGACAAATAACGAAACAATATAATATTGTGAAAACACTTTGTGCAAACAAACAGAATTATTGTGGAAACTTAAAAAAAAAAAAAAAAGTTAACGAAACAATAAAACATACACCATTAAAATGGCTAATCCAGCACAAATTAACGAAATGCAACAATGCATTCAAATGCTAACATCAATAATAATATCCAATCAAAAGGTGCATTCTAATCCAACAACAAGGGAGAGAAACAGCATCGAGAAGGAAACAAGGTACTTGCCGGTGTTCACTGGACAGGAGGGAACGTTACATGGTTTCATTTCGGCAGTCAACCAAATCATGGAGGAGTATGATGATAACGACCAGGTCTTCACTGTTATATTCAACACCAAAATTCAAGGTCAGGCTAGAACTATGCTTAATATTAACCCCCCTACATCTTGGGCTGATTGCAAAACTCGTCTTCGACATCATTATCGCCCAAGAACGGACCAAATGGGTCTAACCAGAAAAATTAATAACTTAATAATAACTTAATAATAACTCGAGATCTTGATTTTAAAGTAAGAGCAATTGTTGAGGAAATTACTGATTTTTCGGTCTTTGAAAACAATAGCAGATTAGTTGACATATTAAGTGGTCTCTTAATTCAAAGAGTAAAAGAATTATCTTGAGGTCCAATGGCCATTGCCTTAATGAATAAAACAACATTAACAGATATAAGAATTGAACTTGCAAATTATATTGGTCTGAATTATGGAAATTTAAATAAAAAACTATTCTTAACCAAAAATGACAATGACCATAGTACATATAACAAACAGACAACTAATAAAAAGACAAACCAAAATACTGAACAGAGTCAAAATGTAAAACAGTCTCAAAATCCCAATAGACAACAGAGTCAAAATACGAGACAGTATCAAAATCCGAATAGACAACAGAGTCAGAACGTAAGACAAAATCAAAATTATCAGCAACCACAAAATTATCAGCAACCACCAGCAGAAGCAATGAGTGTAGATAATATAAATGAGGAAGTAGTAAACAGCACAGATAATCAAGAGTTTTTTACCAACTAGCCTTGGATGAAAAAAAAATTTTTATAAAAGGAACAATAGAGGAAGATACTTATATTATTTTAGTAGATACAGGATCAACCATAAGCATTTTAAACACAACTAATGTACATAATTCCAAATACAAAATAATTGAAAAATATTCAAAAACCATACATACAATAAAGGGAAAAATAGAAAGTGACAGTTACTTAGTGAAAACAAAAGTGCCAAGGGAGTTTAAATATATAAATTATGCAAGAACAAAATGGGTGGCTATGCCCCTGGAAAAATCATATGATTTTCTATTGGGCATGGACTTCATTCAAAAGAATTTTGCAAATATTGATTTTCAAAACAAAATTATTAAACTTAACAATGGGGTCGAAATTCCATTCCTTTCCAAACAATCAGAAGATGGCGTAATGGAAATAAGTGAAATCTTTCAAAAAAGTACGAAAAGTTATGTTTCAAAGAAGGGGATCACTTAACCAATACTAACACTATAGTTCATAGCATAAAAACTACTACAGACCAACCTATTAATTCAAAACTCTATCGGGTCTCCCCAAAATATGAAGAAGAAATAAAGAAACAAATAATTTATATGGAAAACAATGGAATTATAAGAAAAATCAAAAGCAAATATAGTTCTCCAATATGTGTCACACCTAAAAAAAGAGATAGCTCTGGAATTCAAAAGTATCGTATTTGTGTAGACTATAGGCGTTTAAACCAAGTAACCGTTCCAGATAAGTACCCAATACCTATCATGGACGCTGTATTAGACAAACTATTAGACAAACCAATATTTTACTACATTAGATTTAGCAGAAGGCTATCACCAAATTTTAATGGCAGAAGAGAAAACAGCATTCATTTCACCAATGGGTTTATATGAATATGTTAGAATGCCTTTTGGGTTAAAAAAATGCCACAGCCACATTTCAACGTTTAATGAAATACTGAGGGATTATATAAACAAAAGTTGTGTTGTATACATGGACGATATTTTGATATTTTCAACAACACTTGAGGAACATAAGATTGCTTCAGAAAACCTTTTCAAAATACTTACAAATCATAACTTAAAAATTCAACCAGACAAATGTTCCTTCATGAAACAATATACTGAATATTTAGGACACATTCTCACAAAGCAAGGGAATAAACCCAATCCACATAAAATAGAAGCAATAAAAGCAATGCAGCTACCTAAAACAGAAAAGCAATTGAAAGGATTTCTTGGTATGACAGGATTTTACAGAAAATTTATTAAAGACTATTCCAAAATAGCTTACCCAATGATCAGATATTTACAAAAAGACACACAAATTAATACAAATGACCCACAGTTTATAGATGCCTTTGAAAACCTTAAAACACTTATAAGCTCACATCCAATCTTAATATATCCAGAGTTTGATAAACCATTTACCATTACAACAGATGCCAGTGACTTCGCAATAGGTGCAGTATTGTCTCAACAAGGGCAAACAGTTGCATTCGTTTCAAGAACTCTAAATAAACACGAAAAAAACTACAGTACAGTTGGTAAAGAATTTTTATCCATTATACATGCAGTAAACTATTTTAAAAACTATTTGATAGGTAATAAATTCCAAATTATAACAGATCATGCTCCGATAAAATATCTAAACTCAAAATACAAAGGGAAAGAAATGACAGCAAGACACCAAAGATGGATTTTAAAATTACAAGAATTCGATTATGACATAATATATTTGAAAGGAAAAGACAATAAAGTAGCAGCTTTTTTAACTAGACAGGAAACAGCTGAACTAATAAACAAGGATAAAACAAATGAGTCAAACTTTGAACTATCAGATACACAGCATTCAGCAGAGGAAGGAGGATTTACAAATTTCTATATAAAAGACGATATTGTAAACAAATATAAAACTCAGATAATAGTAACTTATACAACAACGGACAATATTAATATTCAGCATGGTAGAAAAATAATAGAAGTAAGCCCAGCAGAAACAGAAATTGAAATCGAAATCAAAATGCAAAATAATATAAATAAAGGAACAGTAGGAATTTTTTCAGAAGTTCCAAACTCAGAATATTATAAGATACAATGTATCTTAATGAACATTTTTTCACACTGTAATAATATAAAATTTTTTAAATGTACTAAGAGAGCTCAGGAAATTTCAAGCGAGGAAGAGTTACACAAACAAATAGCTATTTACCATACCAAAGATTCATTACATAGCGGAATAAATGAAGCTTTTAATTCGTTAAAGAACAAAATATATTTTCCAAAGCTAAGAGACCATATTCAGTTGATAATTTCAAATTGTAAAAAATGTAAGGAAATTAAAACCAATCAAACCTAAGTTTCAACTCACAGAAACACCGGATGTTAAAAATCAAATTATACATTTAGACATATTTCATATAAAACACAAATCGTTTGTTACAATCATAGACAAGCTCACAAAATTCGCAGTCGCTTATAATATAACAGATAGAAACTAGAAAACTAAAATGGAAATTATGATTGAACACTTTGCCAAATTCAATAAGCCACATAAAATAATAATGGATAATGAATTTCGATCAGAACAGATAAAACAATACTTAAACCAAGAACAAATAGAAATCCATTATACAAAGCCAAATTCACATACAGGAAATGCAGACATAAAAAGACTACATTCTACTCTCATTGAAATAATAGCAGGAATAGATGATGATTTGTCAATTTCATCCAAAATGCCATTAGCAATAACAGCTTATAATAACCGTTATCACTCTACAATAAAATGTACACCAAATTATGCAAAAAACATAGAAGATGAGGAAAAACTAAAAAACACTATTATCAAGCACAAAGAAAAAATTTTAAGCAAACAAAATAATACAAGAGAAGATTATGAGGAGGAAAGACAGGAAGGACCAATTAAAAACTATAAACGAGTTAGGCATAAGGATGAACCTTATTTTAGAATTACAACATTAAATAATATTCATCCATGTAATATAAAAAGACCGTCAAAGCAGGAAAAAATTAATTCCCAACAAAATACAGATTGACATCCTTGAAACAAAAATTTTTTTCACTTATCCTCAGATTTTCATAATTTTTTACGTTATAATGTGTGTTTAAGGCAGATTACAAATTGAACCAATTCAATCAAATGCAGGATATGCACCTATACAAACTTATTCCACGGAAATAGTTAATGAAACAGTAATTATACTACACATTATTAATATCGACCCTTTAAATAATATAATAAATCAAATGGAGACAAACATTAAAAATATTAACATCACAGGAAAAAAGGAGCTATTAGCCGAAATAAATCTAATTAGAGCTAAAATAAAATATTATACAAGACATGAACCAACAAATTGTTATAAATACATATTTTAATAAAACAATACACAACTTAGCAGAAACAATTAAACAAGACAGAACAATAATCAAGGACATACTTACAAGCATGGACAATCAAAATCAAGAAATAGCAATGAAAATACTCATAATGACCCAATGGGGAAATTAAAAAATATAGAATTCAAAATAAATTATATTCAGGAAAACATAGCATCAGCAAAAAATAATATAATTGTACCAGAAATTTTATCAGAAGAGGAAATAAATAAATTTGACATTGATTTTTATAAATTAAAGCTAATCCGTATGGGCATTTTAAAATATAAGAATAATTGCATCATAATCGCAATTAAAATCCCAAAATCATTTATAACCATTAGGGGTGTTCTTATTTTCCAAAAATAGAATTTTACCAAGTGCCGGGCATTTTTTTTTCCTTTTAGTCTAAAAAAAATCTCAAAAAAATTTGGCGCCGATCGGATAATGTTTAATGGGCGCGGAACTCATCTAAAGTTTTCAGTGTGATGCTCCCATATAAGCATACATAGCACCATACAAATATCATAAGAGTGAGCGAGATGGCATGATAGGAAATCAAATTTTAGTACGTTGTTAACAGTGTTGATGATATTTTACAAAAAGAAAAGAAGAATAGAAACAAATGTTTCTTAATTAATATTTTTAACTTAAATTTTTATTATTATCACTGACTAGATCACTTTTTTTTGCAGTGGGGTATTTTTTTTTATAAGCTTCAACAACTTGAAGCAATAATTGCTTTTCTTCCTCGTTCTTTGTGAGAACCCTGTTGTACTCCTGCATACATTTGACTCCTCTTTCGGCCATATCATTTATCACAAGAAGATCACGGCAGTATCATAAACCTTCCTTAAATTCACATGTTTGCTTTCAGTTCGATGGATCCAGTTCAAAAAATGTTTGTGGTAGCTTAGCTTTCTCAAAAAAATTTTTTGTTTTTGGTGACACAAAGTCAGACAAGGAGTATTTTTGAAAGTCCACCAAAGTAGAATAACGCCTATTATTTTTCAGTTGAACATTTGGTTCCTTTAAGTTAAGATTGCTAACCATTCGGATTTATAGCCGAGGTTTCCGCGTCAGTATTTGCATATTTTATACAAATTTTTACATGGTTCAGATCATGGAAAGGAGCTTCAATAGCGTTTGTACACTTAAACCATGCTTTAATATACACTTTCACCAAGAAAATGCAAACATGACGGAAACCATTTTCTTCCTTTTTGGTTAGCTGAAATTGATGTCTAAATAAAAATATCTTCAAGGAATATATAGCTTTGGACATCCAGCGGGCATGGCTAGTTGGTCCAGGAGTACGAAAAGTATATTGCTTTACAACAAGAAAGATTAATGCTAGCTGAAGCAATTCTTTATGATCTTCTCGGATCTGACATTTCATTAGTTCACCAAGGCAAAATTTCGTGAAGTCCTGGCGTTCTGCTCCACAAATTTGGACACGAATTGTTTCACCGGTAGCGCCACTTTCGAATTTATCCTTCTTGAAATTTGAGCATGATTTTAAAAACCTTTCAAATATCGAAACTCCTGTGGAGCATAGCTTTAGTTCAAATATGCTTCGCAATATGATTTCGAACATATGGTGGCGGCAGGGTAGGTTTATTAGACTGCGTCCAAACTTTTTTTCAAATAGTACTGCTGCTCCTGAGAAAATCCCTGTATTTGCAGCCGTGGTGTCATAGGACAAACCATTGACTTGGTCAACTAAATTCCATACTGACGCGGAAACCTCGGCTATAAATCCGAATGGTTAGCAATCTTAACTTAAAGGAACCAAATGTTCAACTGAAAAATAATAGGCGTTATTCTACTTTGGTGGACTTTCAAAAATACTCCTTGTCTGACTTTGTGTCACCAAAAACAAAAAATTTTTTTGAGAAAGCTAAGCTACCACAAACATTTTTTGAACTGGATCCATCGAACTGGAAGCAAACATGTGAATTTAAGGAAGGTTTATGATACTGCCGTGATCTTCTTGTGATAAATGATATGGCCGAAAGAGGAGTCAAATGTATGCAGGAGTACAACAGGGTTCTCACAAAGAACGAGGAAGAAAAGCAATTATTGCTTCAAGTTGTTGAAGCTTATAAAAAAAAATACCCCACTGCAAAAAAAAGTGATCTAGTCAGTGATAATAATAAAAATTTACGTTAAAAATATTAATTAAGAAACATTTGTTTCTATTCTTCTTTTCTTTTTGTAAAATATCATCAACACTGTTAACAAGGTACTAAAATTTGATTTCCTATCATGCCATCTCGCTCACTCTTATGATATTTGTATGGTGCTATGTATGCTTATATGGGAGCATCACACTGAAAACTTTAGATGAGTTCCGCGCCCATTAAACATTATCCGATCGGCACCAAATTTTTTTGAGATTTTTTTTAGACTAAAAGGAAAAAAAAATGCCCGGCACATAAAAAAATATTGATTTGTTTTTCCCCCATACAACTAAGAACACCCCTAATAACCATAGATGTTAAGTTAATTATTCCTATACCAAATATTGATTATATACAAATAGACCAAGAAAATCAGTTAATTGTAGAAATAAATAATAAAACATTTACATATGAACCCAACAAAATTTTAAAAGAATTAAAATTAAGTAAAAGTTGTACCATTAATAATAATTGCAAATTTATATTCAACAATATAACGAGTATCGAAGAAATTGACGATGATACAATTATAATCAAAAATGCCAAGAATACAAAAATATATCAAAATTGCGATAAAAGAAATATTATACTTAAGGGAAGTAACTTAATTCAATTCGGTAACTGTAAAATTCAAATTCTAAATGAAATATTTTTTAACGAAAAAATAGAATTTCACGAAAAATTTTTTTATCCAACAGAACTATTGAATCAAACCTATAAAAACACAATTAACTTCGATCATGTAACAATAGATAATTTTGACAATTTAAAAGAAATCACAGAACTTAAATACGAAAAGAAAATGACAAATGGCATATTTTTAACACTTTTTATTATTATTATTATATGTTTATCCATTTATATACATATATACTGTAAAAAGAAAAATATAAACATTAATGTAAACAGAATTCAGGAGAATTCATACTCTCAGAGGGGAGGAGTTAAGCCATTAGCAGCACTTCCCATAACAGCCGACCCAAGAGGTCTACACTCCACATTAATGTAAACATAAACAATACCATTCCAGTAAACATAGAGTGTCACAAGATAAGTGACAGTTTCCCTAAACATAGAGAGTCACAAGAAAAGTGACCAGAAGAAAACATTATAAACACTTAGATGTAAGCCAAACCAGAATATGATTTGATTCAATAAAGCAGTCTTGATTTAACACTCAACCAGAACAGACTCAATCTTAATTCGCGCCTGCTTGTCGAATTCGCCCACCGCATCACGGCAATCAACTGATGGTGCGGTATCTGCGCACCAAGTACTGGGTCCCACGGATCAAGAACCTGGTGAAGTCCCACATCAAGGGGTGTAAAGTCTGCATCGTGCATCGTCGACGACTACAGACTCAGATGATGGGTGATCTCCCTCGAGAGTGCATCACGTACTCCAGGCCCTTCACCCACAAGGGCATTGACTTCGCAGGGCCTTTCGAGATCAAGAATTACACCGGGCGTGCGTGTCTCATTACTAAGGAATATGTCTGCGTCTTTGTGTGTTTCAGCACGAAGACGATCCATCTCGAGGCTACCTCCGACCTCACCACGGAACGATTTCTCGCAGCCTTCTCCCGGTTTGTCGCACGGAGACAATGCCCACAGCGCATTTACTCCGACAATGGCAAAACCAACGTAGGGGCCTCAAAGGCGCTCGAAAAAGATTTCCTGAACGCCACCAAGCTTGATATAATGAAGGCATTTCCCCAGCACATTTTATCCTGGCAGTTCATTCCGCCCAGCGCGCCCCATATGGGAGGACTATGGGACCTTATTTACAATATTATTTATTATTATATTATTATTATATATTATTTTTATTTTATCAAAAAACAAGCTACTGCTCTCTGACGTGACGGTCGTGTTTTTGTATAGCTCCTGAGTTTTTATTAATATATATTGTTTTCTCTCAATTTTTAATTGTGATTAATTTTTTTTCGCTTTCGCTGGTGTCGTTTGCTTGACACCCTTGTGTTTTATTTGCATAATTCGCTAAATTAAATAGTTTTTCGTGATTAGTGTTTGGTGCATTTAAATTTTTTTATTGTTGTTCTCTCTCGTCATTGCTTCTGCAGTTGCTCCCCTCATCGCCCCCATCATACCATCAGTGCTAGTGGTTTTTTTTTGTTCTCTCTGCTTTGTGCTTGTGCTCAGCTTCTCTCCCGCGTAATCACTTTTGTAAGGCCGCCTCTCAAAGCTCGTCTTATAACTGTTCTTGCACTCGCTCTTGTGCTGTGTACTCTAGCTGACTCTTTGTTTTATTTGTAATTATTGATTTTTTATCGATAATTATCTTCGTGCTGTTTATTTAAATTTTTCTATATATATATTTTTTTTTTTTTTTTTTGCCTTGTGTTTTGTTTGGCTTTTTAATGGCTTGTTGTCTACCTTCTTGCAAGCATTCTGATCGTTTTGACGATCAGTATAGAGCAATATCTTGTTGGCTCTGCGATAATCTTATTCACTTAAAATGTGCTGGCCTCAACGGCCGCGACTACGACAAATTTTCTGGTTTGTCTGTGTCTAAGCCCGAGCTTGGCTTAATGCGCTGGACTTGCCCATCTTGTGCCAGCCAGCAGCTTGATTTTAGCCGAATGTATAGGGATCTTCGTTTAAAGTTTCTTTCTTTAAATAAAATGGCCAAACAGCTCTCTAACGAGTGCGACTCTAGCATACATTTATTGTCGCAATTCAAGTTTGGTCCACCTTCTAAGGAATTGCCCAAGAAATGTACCCTTGAGTTGCCTCATAAGCAGTCGCCCGCACTTTCTATTACATCTTCTCCCATTTTACTTTCGCCTACACCATCTTCTTGTCCCTCTTTATGCTCTTCTTTTCAGATTTATGTACCCACTACAAGCCCTGGTGTACCTCAATCTATCCCTCACGGGAACTCTGATCAATTACTGGATCATGCTGGCTTTCAATCACTTGCGGAACCCAATGCTCCGCCGCCTCCACTAACTGTAGTGCCTCATCGTAAACAATTATTTATCTCTAGGCTTGCTCCAGATACTTCTGAATCGTCTAAGGCAGCTTACATTGGTAATATATGCCCTGCTAAGGTTTTAATTCAAAAGTTTAAGTTTTCTAGGCCTCGCGAAATCTCCTCTTTTAAAATTACTGTACCAAATGAGTATTTCTCAGCTATGGTTGACCCTAACTTTTGGCCAGAGGGCCTAGTTGTACATGAATTTGCGCCCAATAAGCGCTCCCGCCCTTTGCCTGTCCACCTTCCTAATGTATCTTCTGTTTCAAAAAACTAATAACGTCTAGTCTTTGCATTCACTATCAAAATGTAAGAGGACTTCTTACCAAGCTCTCTAAATTATTCTGTGATAGCTTTACTTTTTCGGCTGACATATTAGCTTTCTCTGAAACTTGGCTTAATTCCTCTGTTTTGGATAATGAAATTCTTTCTAATAACTTTATTTCTTATAGGCTTGATCGTGTTGGTCGACGTGGCGGTGGAGTACTCATTGCTGCCAACTCGAATCTGTGCTCAAGTGTTGTGCCGATTGATCTCCCCTTAGGTGTTGAGTTTATTTGCGTCGAAGTTACATGTTCTAACTTTAGCTTATATATCTCTTGTTCATACATTCCTCCAGCTTCTGATATGATGATCTACATGCACCATGCAGATGCTTTGCGGTGATTTTAACTTGCCCAATGTTTCTTGGCTTGTTGATGATAATCTATCTTTCTTAATTCCTTCATCTCAACATGTTTTTCTTGATAGCCTACTTGAATGTCCGCTATATCAGTTGAATTCTTTTCTTAAGTCTTCTTAAAGAATCCTCGATCTTGTTTTTGTCTCGGATGCCACTGTTAGTGCTGTATCACAAACACAGCCCCTAGTGAAGCCTGAAGATCCTTATCACCCTACCATTGAAGTTACTATTTCTTACAATTCCGTTAATAAATCATTTAATAACATCTCAAATTCTCGTCGTAGATGTTTTCGTATCTTCTTAACAGCCTTATTTTCTCTTTTGATTGGTCATTTCTATTTGAGTGCTGTGATATAGATTGTGCAGTAAATTTTTTCTACTCTGCTCTTAATTCTCTAATTGATAAATGCGTTCCTTATGTGAATGTCTCTACCGTCTCCAGTGCGTCAGTCTGGTTCACACGTAGGCTCTCTAATCTCCGTAACATTAAATCGAGATATTTTAAAAGATTTAAAAAAACTGGTTCGCGACTTGACTATGCAAATTATTGTGTAGCCAAATCTCAGTTTTGCCTTTTAAATACTCAATGCTACAATAATTATATCGTTCGCTGTAAGGTTGAATTTTATAAGAACCCCAAAAGATTTTATAACTTTGTTAATTCCAAAAGACGCTCTAATTTACTACCTTCCACCTTCAGACTTAATGACCAGACTGCTAATAATGATTCAGATATTGCAGATCTGTTTGCTAAATTCTTTCAGTCGACTTATCCTACTGATAATATACCTAGTTGCATCCTTAAAATGTGTTCGATTTCCCTATCTAAGCCTTTATCTCGGTTATTCTTTATATCGAGTGAGACTTGTAGCTTTCCTGATATTTGGAAGGAGTCTTTTATTATTCCGCTTTTTAAACAGGGTAGCAAATCGGATATTTCTAAGTATCGTGGCATTGCCAAACTTTCGGCAATACCTAAGCTGTTTGAGAAAATTATTACGTCTTCCCTTCAACACCTATCCAAAACCACTATTTCTCCTTGTCAGCATGGCTTTATGAAAGGTCGTTCGTCGCTTACCAACCTTTTAGAATTGACTACCCTTGTACACCATGGCTTCCGTAAAAAGTGTCAAACTGATGTTATTTATACTGACTTTAGTAAGGCTTTCGATACGGTTGATCATTCTATGCTTCTCATGAAACTTAACATCATGGGTTTTTCTCCGAATTTATTGGCTTGGTTAAAGTCGTGTCTTATTGGCAGAACCCAAAAGGTGTCTTTTCGTTCCTCGATATCTAAAACTGTTCGAGTTACGTCAGGTGTCCCCCAAAGGCAGTCATCTGGACCCACTGTTATTTACCTTGTTTATAAATGATTTGCCTTTGGCCTTGGCTCATTCACGCGTGCTCATGTTTGCGGATGACGTCAAGATTTGTTATTCATATAATGATCCATCTTTCCAACAGTACTTGCAATCAGATCTCGATGCGTTCTGTGATTAGTGTCACGTTAATAAATTACACCTTAATTCCTCTAAGTGCTCTTTTATGACTTTCAGTCGTTTGTCGCCGTTCCTAGCTCATTACTCTATTAAGTCTGTTCTGTTAGATTGTGTACCATCTTTCAAAGACTTAGGCGTTATTTTTGACCCAAAATTTTCATTTAATGTTCATATATCTTCAATTGTCAATAGAACATGCAGTCTTCTTGGCCTCATTAAACGTTGGGCCAAAGAATTTGATGATCCATATGTGACAAAGGTTTTATACACTTCGTTAGTTCGCCCTTCTCTAGAATATTGCTCGCCAGTGTGGAACCCTCAATATGATGTTCACCAGCGTAGTATTGAATCGGTACAGAAGCAATTCCTTAAGTCCGCGTGACGCGGTCTTAATTGGGACCCGAGTCTTCGCCTACCTTCTTATTTTGACAGACTTCTTCTTATTAATCTTCCTTCACTTTACAACCGTAGGCTCGTATTTGGCATTCTCTTTCTCCATAAACTAGTCAACGGTGAAGTCATTTCTACCAATTTACTAGATACTCTATATTTTTGTGTTCCATCACGTCGGACCAGAAACTTTTTTCCTATTCACCTTAGTAGAGGTCTGACTAACTATTCTCTTCACGAACCTTTTCGTGTTCTTTGCCAATCTTTCAATAACCTTTCTCACCTTATTTCTCCTCATCTATCTGTCACTTCTCTTCGCGCTATACTTTTTAATTATCTACAGCGAAACCACTGAAAATATTCAGGACTGGATATTGGATTGGCTGCAACTCATCCCTGACCACATTGGCTGTGAATCGGGGCATAGCTGGCACCTTGTTGCAAATAAAACACCTCCACCGGGTCGGGGATGTTTAGTTGTGCATAAAGCTAAGCTACCTTCGTGTATTAATTATTATATGTATTTTAGCTGAAGCTTTTTCGTCGACTGCTGATTTAGTTGACGTAAATAAATAAATAAATAAATAAATAAAATAAAAGTCCTTTTCTGCTGTCAAGTACACGTTCGAAGAACTATCAACTCTCGTGTGTCGGATCGAAGCGTGCCTAAACTCCAGGCCAATTTCTCCCATGAGCGAGGACCCAGAGGATCTGCTGGCACTAAGCTGGACATTTCCTGATTGGAGGACCGCTCGTATCCATCGCGGAACCGGAGATCCTGGTCGAGCCTATGTTGCTGATCAACCGCTGGCAGCGACTGAAGGCAATCCAGCAGACTTTCTGCCGCCGCTGGAAGAGTGAGTACCTCAAGGAGCTCCACAAGCGTAATAAGTGGAAATCACCGTCTCCAAACCGGCGACCTCGTTTTCGTGTCCGAAGATAATCTCCCCTCCATCGAGTGGCGCTTAGGGCGAATTGAGCGCACTCTGCCCGGGGCTGACGGTCTCGTCCGAGTGGCTGATGTCACAACAGCGCGTGGGTCTATCCGAAGACCCGTAGCGAAGCTCATCTTGTTGTAAGACAACAGGAGTCGTGAGCCTAAAAACCTATCGTGACGTCCAATCCCTCTATGTTCCGTCCGAATGTCCTCGTCTGCGTGCATGTTGCGGTGCTTATAAATAAGTTTTGCCCCAATTGCGTGGCACACGAGCATTCATCCGACGCGTGCCGGACAAAAGCACCATACTTTGCTCCATATGGCCGACCAACCGCCGAGACAACGCTCTGTAGCCCAGCGTCGCAGCCAGTCACCCTCCTCCGGACGTGCTGCACCATCGTCACCATCCCGTTCCCGATCCTCTTTCGACCGCTCCGCTTCTCCAGAAGGCGCACCCGAGATCTCACTCTCCTCTCTGCTCCATGCCAGGATGACGACCATCATGCCAACAGCAGTCCTCCGGTTGGGCAATGGCTCGAAATCCTTCGAGACCCGCGTCCTCCTCGATGCATGTGCAGCTGGGAGCCGCATCAATTTGTCATTTGCCCGGTCCCTGGGGTTGGCTGTGACCAAGGTCGGGGTCGACCAAGCCTGCACGGCCGTCCTCGAGTTGAGGTCCGGCCGTACGTTCCGGCGGAATGTCATATTCCGGGTCGAAGAGGACCTGGGAGAAATTCGTCACGCTGATCCTGGCCGACCCCAACTTCTATCGGCCGGCGTCGGTATCCGTAGTGCTCGGGGCAGACCTCTATCCTGAGGTCATCTAACCAGGCTGTGTGCCCGGTCATAGCGGTATTCCCGCAGCCCAAAGCAGCGTGTTCAGTTGGGTCCTCTCCGGCTCCTGCGGCATCTAGGCGCTCCAGGACGTTGCCGTCCCCCATCCTACATATGTTCATGGTGGCAATTGCAACATGTTGCAAGGGGGGCGATATGGTCACGCCAACGGGTGAACAGCAGTGAGCGGCGAAGAGCAGTGAGGAGTGAGGAGGGTTTTTTGATCCTCGACGTCTACGGTCACACCAGGAGGGGTGACTTGATTTTCTGATGGGCGCCGCCATTTCATTACCGTACGAGATTTTCACCCGAACACCCGTTCTTTTCTCTTCAGAATTTTACACTTTTGCGATTTAAGTCCTACTTTAAACCGAAGCATTTGCGTGTGTGTATCGGTATCCTTCAAAAAGTGAATAAAGTCATCATTAGTTTAAACGAAGTTATCGCGCGTTTTCATTTCACCCCAAACTCACCAGACCCAGAAGAAATTGGCACCCGCCAACTCCTGATACTTGATTTGGATCCTTCCGCCCCGCCACAAACAATGCTTATCTATACTCAAATTGTTTATTTTTATAAAAGAAACCTTTACATTCTTTAAAAATTAAAATACTCTTCAGCGACAAATATTATTATATTATTTTTAGTAGAGCAAATTAAGTTCTAAATTCAGCAAAATTCACTTTCATTCATCTGATTGAAACGCTTGCACAAAAATGATTAAAACTTGCGATAAGGTAACACAAAAAACCTATGAATTTCGAATTACAACAGAAAATAGTGCAAAAAGAATAACTGATATCAAAAGGTAAACCTGAGTACCGTTTTACAAAAAAGAAAAAAAATTATTATAATTTAGCATAAGACAACTTGAATTAAAACGCAGAATCCCAAACATCTCATTTGCGGCCCTTTGCAGAATTATTTATAATTGCAAAAATACTGCTGTTCAAATTACCAAAAGCAAAATTGGGTCATGAAGAAGAATGTCAAGTTTGCTTAAAACCAAAATAATACCCGTCGGCACACATTGGTAAATATTCAAAAATATAGCAACGACAAATTATCAAGTAGCCAACGCTGAACATGACGTATAAACTATTTTACCCCCGGATGCGAAGGTTATTAAAATAATATTTCTTAAAAAATTGTCGAGTCCTAGCTTCTAAGAGTTCATATATGTATATAAATTATAATGTTGGGTCCGTCCACTGGTTCCTGTTGAGGGTCACCGTTGATAGGATCCAACTTATGTGATGATTTAGGTTGATTTGGATGAGATACGATTAAGTATCTGAATCACTGTCCTTGTGGATCAGCAATATATTAGAGATTATAATTTGTGTTACGGTCAAATGCCGGAGTGATGTGTCTTTACTGTTAAAATGGTTATACAAAACTGAATATGTTGAAGGAAATAAAAGAAAACTAAACCTAAGTACATAAATGAGAATATGAATCTAAAGCTAAATACATAATAAGTAAATATGTAAGGCGTTTGGTCATGCTATGGGCTATGGTCAGACGCTGTGTCACCATATTTATGTTTATATGGAATTCGTCACATCGACGTTGCAGCTGCACAGATTGTTCTAAGACTTAGTGCGAGGGCAGTTCGCTGGATTGTTTGTTAACAATGTTTGCAGAATGTTACGTGATTGTTGGTAACGCGTTCTGTGACCGCCTGTGACCGTTTTCGTGTATCTGTAGTATTGTAGTTTACTTTTAGGGATAGGATTAGGCCACATACTTTTAGGAATAGATTATAAGTAATTAGAACTTAAGCATAATGTTTAGCTTTAAGTACCGTTAAGGACACTAGCCATAAGACCAATGTAAATGCTCCCCTATAAATACCGGGCTTGCGGCCCCAATAAATCACTTCAAGTCAAATCTTGCCTTCGCCTGTTTCATGGCGATCCTGCCTTATATCGGCAAAAATTAAAATAGGCAAAACAAATTGACAAAGCAATGCCATGACCATCAAGGAATACCAGGCCAGGCAACCTGCGGCACGAGCGGAGCTGGCAAGAAGGAGGCGAGAAGAGGACGCGCTGACGGCAATCCCCCTTGTCCTAAGGCCAAAGCGCCGTGGCGGCCACCTGGTCCGCTTTAGGAAGCAGCATGCGGCTCTACTGGCGCAAATTAATTGCGACCCACCACCACCCTGGGCAAATCAACAGGCAAGGTGGCAACAACAGCAGATGCAGCAGATGCAGTTATAAAAGATTAAACAAAAACATTTTTTTTAATTTTAATAAAAAAGAGTGCTTATATAAGCACCTTTGTGGTAAGAGGCGATTTTTGCGCTGCCACAATAAATCAATTTAAATACACAACAACAAAACAAAAAAAAAAAGGGAAAAAATAAAATGAAAAAATTAATATACATATATTGTTTACAAATTCCTTTTTTTGAATAAGTCTATCATTGCCAAAATACCCTCGAATCAAAAAGAAAAGAGAAAACAAAAAAAAAGTGCATATATTTGAAACATACAATACACACAAAGAAAGAAAAATACATATGAACATATATAATTCAACAATAAATTCCAAATAGCCTAATATACCCCTAACATACCCTAAAGAAGAGCACATGTCCAACATGTGCACTCAAAAGAGCACAAACAACATAAGCACGCTTGTAAAGCTTGCCGCAATCAAAGCAAGCTATTGAAAATAAACAAAGGTCAAGTAAAGTTTACAAAGCTCGCATGCACACAGCAAGCTCCACAAGATCAAATTTTCAAAATAACGAAGTCCAAATGCCCTTCTATAAGAAAAATCACAAAATTTTTTTTAAATAATTAAATATTAGAAAATATAATCTTAAACAAATTGACAAAACAAAAAAAAAAACAAAGTATAAATAAAAAAATTTTTTACATATTACAATATAAAGAAGAGAAAATGAAATACTAAGAGAACAAAATTATTTTAAGGGAATTAAATATGCCATAAAGATAAAACCAAAAGTAACAAAATTTCAATGGACCAGAACATAGAAATATTGAAAGAAAAATTTCAGAAAGAGTACAAGTGCATAAATAAATTGTCTTATTGTTGCACTTATTTATACACCCTCAGACCGTTAATAAGCACCTTGAAACTATCTTTGAGAGTTACAATAAAATAAAGAATAGCAATACAGACATATGCAATGAATCAAGTAGTAAAATCTTCACTGAGCTAATATACAGTTTAAATAAACAACTAATAAGTATAGCAACAAAACATAATATAAAATTCACGATACCAGTAGATTCGAATCTAGAAGCAACTTTTGAACCTCTAGTAGCAAAAGACACAGAAGAGCAAGGTGTAGAAGATAGCCCAGAAGACATTCTAGACATTAATACAAAACCAAAGATGGTGCAAACAAAGATTGAAATTCTTAATACAGCTTCGAAGCTGATTCAAGAGTATGATGGTGGAGTAGAAACACTTCAAAGTTTCATAGATTCACTGGAATTAATCAATGAAATAAAAGCAGAACATGAAGAAACAGCTATTAAAGTCATAAAAACAAAACTAAAAGGTGACGCTAGACTACTAGTAACAAATGAAAACACTATAAATGGTATAATCAAAACATTAACAAAAAAAATCAAGGGTGAAACAGTTCAGGTAGCAGAGGCAAGATTAATGAATTTAAAACAAAATGGCAAGAACGCAAGTTTAGTTATGTCAGAAATAGAAAATCTCACTAAATCATTAAAACGCGCATTCATAACAGACAACGTAAATCCTGAAGAAGAAATTAGAAGTGACCATCAGCCATTAACATACCTTGTTTCTCTAAAAAACCCATCGTCAAAGCTTAGTAGAATAAGATTAGATTTAGAAGAGTTCGATTTTACTATAGAATACATCAGGGGACAAGAAAATTTCGCAGCGGATGCTCTCTCCAGAATTGAATCTGAAAATATAAAAAACATAGAAACTAATAAAATACTTAAAGTAGCAACAAGATCAGAAACAAAAAAAATTAACAAGTAAGGAAAGAAAAATTAACAATAACAGAATAGAAACACCAAGAATATATGAAATAATAAATCCTAACGAAGCCAAAAAATACGCGCAAACTAAATTCAAAAAAATGCAAATGTCTTATTACTAAAAATAAAGAAAAATTACTCTCCTTCAACATAGGCGATTTGATCATTAATGAAAGAATAGATCTATTTCGATTCCTTGCAAGGCTTGAAAAAGAAGCCGGTGCTCAAAGAATCTATAAACTGAAGATAAACATGTCAGAAAAACTATTTAGGTCACTTACACTTTATGAAGTAAAACAAAAAGGAAAAAACACATTAAAACATTTAGAAATAGCAGTTCTACCTCAAGTAAAAGTAATAACAAATAAAGAAGAAATAAGAAATACATTAAATAAATATCATAATGACCCAATAGAGGGAGGTCACTGCGGGGTAAACAGAACACTAGGAAAAATAAAAAGAGATTTCTTTTGGAAAAATATGTCTCGGGATGTTGCAACATACATCAAAAATTGCGAAAAGTTCAAACTAGCCAAAGTAACCAGACACAACCACTCCCCATTGATCATAACACCAACCCCTGCAACCACTTTTGACACAATAATAATATATACAATTGGACCATTACCAAAAACAATGAATGGTAATGAATACGCAGTTACTATAATCTGCGATCTGTCCAAATACCTCATATCAATACCAATACCAAACAAAAGTGCAAAAGCGGTTGCAAAGGCAATATTTGAAAAATTCATTCTAATTTATGGATCAGTTAAAACAATTCTTACAGACATGGGAACAGAATATATGAATTCAATATTAACAGAACTTTGCAAAAATTTTAATATAACTAAAATTAACTCCACGGCGCACCATCATCAAACTCTTGGAACAGTAGAAAGGAGCCATAGAACTTTCAATGAGTACATCAGGTTATATATATCTATTAAAAAGGATGATTGGGATGAATACCTAGCATACTTCACATATTGCTTCAACACCACTCCATCCACCGTACATGGTTATGCACCTTTTGAACTAGTCTTTGCGAAACATCCCAAAACTATCCCATTCTCATCCGAAACTGTAGAACCCATTTACGACATTGATGACTTCAATAAAGAAATAAAATTTAAACTACAAATAGCACAAAATAGAGCAAAACTGCTTATCGAAAAATTTAAAGCATTACAAAAAGAAACATATGATACAAAAACAAACAAAATATCACTAACTGAAGGACAAGAAATACTTTTAAAAAATGAGACAGGACATAAATTAGAAAACAAATACACAGGCAAATATAAAATACAGAGCATAGGGCCTAACAATAATATTGTAATAACTGATGATAAAAACAAAAAGCAAACAGTACATTTAGATAGAATAAATGTAATATAAATAGGATATAAGAAAAATATAAATATTTTTCTTTTTGGAAAAAAGGAGGTGTAGTATACTTTTAGGGATAGGATTAGGCCACATACTTTTAGGGATAGATTATAAGTAATTATAACTAAACTAAACTAATAATGTACCGTTAAGGACACTAGCCAAAAGACCAATGTAAATGCTCCCCTATAAATACCGGGCTTGCGGCCCCAATAAATCACTTCAAGTCAAACCTTGCCTTCGCCTGTTTCATGTATCACAGGGAAAATAATGACCTTCTTACATAATATGGTAGTATAAATAATATGGTTGTGTCACTTATTAATTGCTCCTTGCTTTATTTATTTGATCTGATCACTTTGGATATTGCTTACGAACTGACTCTCTGCTCGCAGACAGAGTAGTTAGAGAGTTAGATGTTCAAAAATAAAGAGAGCTTCTTCGCTTGCAATGCAGAGCGAGAGACGCTTTATATAATCAGAGAGTGAGGAATCTATTTTAATAGTTATAACGGTGCTTAAACAGTGGTTGCAATACCATTGTTTTTTATGCTTTGGACACTGGGCCTACTACAATAAAAGTTTAATTCAAGGGTAATCTATAATTATGTGGATGGTGCTATCCGACTGAATTATTTTAACGTTGGAGACTGCCATTAAATTAACTATGGAGACTGTTGTGAACTTTTCGGTAAAAATAGATTTTAAATCTTCTTGATCAAAAATAGCTTGGTTTATTATATTAGATTTGGCAAGTGTGACAGAAAGCATAAGGTCTTGAATTTCTGTAATTAGCGTTCTATTTTATGCTAGTATCGTTTCGTTTAAGTGTGGGATATCGGTAATTTCACCACTTCTGGATTGTATTATTTTAAATAAATATATTGTCACTCGTCGAAGTCGGTCGTGTTTTTTTTGCGCTCTCGCTTAATTACTGTCTTTCGTTCTTTTGTGAAGTTAATCTATAATATTCAATTTAAATTCATTGTTTTATCAATTTTTAATAATTCACTATACTCATCGCGAAGTTTGTGTTAAATTTATTAACATTTATATTTATTAATATCAAAACTTTAACAAACGCAAATATAATTTTGTAGTTGCGCTGCTTACTTTTTGATTTCGTTTTGCTTTGGTTTGTATACGCCTCTCTTAATTTAACATTTTTTTCTTTTTGTTTACATATTGATTTATAATTTGATTGTTATATAATTTGAATAGTTAATAATGTCTGTCTGTTGCAAATATAATTGCAAGACCAGTGAAGACTTTCTTTACTGTTGGCTGTGTGACAATGTAATGCACTTTAAATGTGCTGGTTATACAGTCAAGGTGCGGGATAGCATTGCACAGGGTGGCGGCCTTAAATGGGGCTGTGATTCGTGTCGTGGCTTGGAGCTCGAGATGCGAAGTTTTATGAAACAAACTGGGGATGCCTTTTAAACTCTGTCAGCTGGCGTTCATAAGCTCCAAGAAGAGCTTTTGGCGATGGAGGTTCAATTCAGAAGTTCTAAACTTTTGATTGAATCTCCGACCCGAAAGAAGGCCAGATTTCAGGGCGCGTCTCTCAGTCCGTCGGCACATCGTTCTCTCTCAGTTCCGGCTTCCGACAATGACCCTATGTCACCAAATGCACAGCAGCTGATATCGTTTAGGAGTCCGGCTTTGAAAGGTGTGGAGTCTCTTCCCATTTCCCCTGGAGACAGTATCCCACCTACTAACATGATATCGGTTGTAGTTTCCGAACCGTCCGGGCAAACATCCGTTTCCAGGAATATTGCCAATAAAGTAGTTACAAGAGGAGCTAGTAAAGTGTTGGCTGCTTCAGCTGCTGCTGTATCTGCTGTTGCTGCTACTGCTGTGCCTGGCACTTCTAGTTCCCTTGTTGTAGTTCCACCCAAAAAGCAAATTTTTATTTCGCGGCTTGATCCCAATACTACTTCTGAAGAAGTCATAGCATATATCCAGGGCAAAGTTCAAGCACCAAACATTGCTGTGGAAAAGTTCCGTTTTTCATATACTCGGGACATTTCGTCCTTTAAAATAAGTGTTTCCCCAGATCTTTTTGGACAAATATGTCATAAAGACTTTTGGCCGGAACACCTCATTGTAAAAGAGTATACAATAAAAAAGAAGAATCGGCCTCCGATTAGCCTGCTACCTGCCTCTGTGAATAACGTTCCTTCCGGCTCGTCTGCACCTGTTGGCGAGTCAAAAAACTAATTTCGTCCCTAACTCTGGCCTATCAGAACGTACGGGGACTAAAGTCTAAACTCTCTAGACTCTATGTAGATAGTTTAGCTTTTGACTTTCATATTCTTGCCTTTACTGAGACTTGGCTGAAGCCTGATATTGCCGATGCTTCAATTCTCCCCTCAAAATATTTAATATATAGACATGATCGGACTATCCGTAATGGTGGTGGTGTTTTGATCGCTGTTGATTCGGCGTTCTCGTCTGAAATTGTACAGTCTTCCAATCAGGAGATTGAATTTGTTTGTGTTAAAATCTCTCTTAATTCTTTTTCTGCCTATATTACTTGTTCGTATATTCCACCACAGTCCGACTTGGCAGTATACATTCACCATTTGGAAGCTATTTAACTTGTTTCATCATATATCTCTGACAAAGACTTGTTTATTGTTCTGGGAGATTTTAATTTACCTGAGATTGCGTGGACCCTCTCATATGATTCTTTATTACTGTTGCCCTCCTCGTCACATTGTTTCATTGATGGTCTGTTTGAGTTGTCCCTAACTCAAATAAATCCTGTCCGAAATAGTCGGAACAGATCACTAGATCTGGTATTTGTGTTGGATTCTTCCAACTGTGATATTTCCAGGACTGATCCCTTAGTTATCCCTGAAGACAACTTTCATCCAACTCTGGATGTAACCATTGACCTTCCTTTTGGGGTTATGACTCGATATAATAATTCGATGCCTCCAACCCGATGTTTTCGCAAGACAAACTTTACTAAACTTAAAAAACTCCTATTAACTAATGATTGGACATATCTGTATACTTGCACGGTAATGGACTCTGCCATTTCTGTCTTCTATAAAACTCTTGAGTCGTTCTTTGATGTTTGTGTCCCGCGTGTGACTCAAGGATGGTCTGATAAACCTCCTTGGTTCTCACGTGAGTTATGTAACTTGAAGAACGTAAAATCAAGATGCTATAAAAGTTTTAAAAAATCCGGTAAAGCATCGGATTTTTCCCTATACGTAGTTGTTCGATCAAATTTTATGGTGCTAAATTCACAATGCTATAAGGATTATCTTCAGAGATGTAAACTTAGGTTTTCTCGCGATCCTAAGCAATTTTATAAATTCGTCAATGGAAAACGTAAGACATCAGTGCATCCGTCTTACTTTTCTTTCGAAAACAATAAAGCTGACAATGATCAGGCAATTGCTGATATGTTTGCTGATTTTTTCAAAACAACTTATTCTTCTTCGATTTATCAAGCAAAGCCTCCTTATCCTTATCGTTTGCAATCGTCTAATTGCATTTTAGACCCTGTGTTTGAAGAAAGTTCGATTTTTAGCGTTCTTAGTTCCGTCAAACCAATATATGCACCTGGCCCTGATGGAATACCAGGCTGCGTATTAAGGTTTTGCGCAGAGGCCCTATGTAAGCCAATACTTAAGTTGTTTACACTGTCCGTTACATATTCCGCCTTCCTGGAAGGAATCATATATTATTCCTCTTCATAAAAAGGGGAAAAAGTCCGAAGCCTCCAATTATAGGGGTATTTCTAAATTGTCTGCCATACCCAAAGCATTTGAGAAAATAATAACGTCTCAATTGCAGCATTTTTGTAGCTCAATCATTTCGTCATCCCAACATGGGTTTAAAAAACGTAGATCGACAACTACTAACCTATTAGAATTTACATCTCACTCAATCAAAGGGTTTAAGACTGCCGTGCAAACCGATGTCATTTATACTGACTTCAGCAAGGCCTTTGACTCTGTTAATCACACTCTACTTTTATATAAGTTAAATGCACTTGGCATCCCCAGCCTTTTGCTAGATTGGATTCTTCAATATCTTTCTAAGCGTACACAAAAGGTCCTCTTTAAGTCTTCATTTTCTAAGACCATCCAAGTGACTTCTGGAGTACCTCAGGGTAGTCATTTGGGTCCATTGCTATTCACTCTTTTTATAAATGATCTTCCATTGGTAGTGTCACATTCTCGGGTGCTTATGTACGCGGATGATGTTAAGCTTTACCTCAGTTTTAAAGACATATCGTCTTCTTGCCTACTTCAATCGGATCTTAATGATCTTCAGAGTTGGTGTGAAACCAACCTATTAAACCTTAACGGCTCTAAATGTAAAGTTATGTCTTTTTATAGATCGACTCCACACATAGCAACTTATTATCTTAACGACACTGCCTTAGAGCGGTTAGATATTGTCAATGACTTAGGTGTTCTTATGGACCATAAATTAACCTTTAATCCTCATATTTCTGCTACAGTTAGTAAAGCTATGAATGTTCTTGGGTTTGTGAAACGATGGTCAAAAGAGTTTGACGATCCGTACACAACCAAACTTCTGTATACTTCATTAATCCGTCCTATCTTAGAGTACGGATCTTGCATATGGTCGCCTCAATATGAGACGCACCAAAGTAAAATTGAATCTGTTCAAAAGCAATTTCTGCTATTTGCTCTTCGTGGTCTAAATTGGGATCGCAATGTCAATTTGCCATCATACTCCAGTAGGCTTCTTTTAATCAATCTTCCTTCATTAATTAATCGTAGAGTAATGCTTGGTGCTATCTTTATTCATAAACTTTTAATAGGTGAAATAGACTCTCCTGAGCTATTGAACCAGCTAAACCTATCTGTACCCCGTAGACCTACTAGAAATTTTATTCCTCTATCTTTAAAACATTGTAGTTCTAACTATTCTTTGCATGAACCTTTTCGAGTCCTATGTTCTGATTACAATCTTCTGTATCCCGTAATCAGTTCAGAAGCCTCTCTTTCTCTTGTGAAAACCTCTTTTTTAGCACATTTAGCTCGTAATTAGCTGTAGTTAATCTAATTTTTAATTGTTTGTCCGTTGTACTTGTATTTGTCCACGCGATCGTGCCGTCCGATATACGGCTGCGCCCCACGGTCGGTCGGGCGGGAGGTGGACAGCGCTCTGCTTGGGCTCGCGTGAAACAGGCTATGTCCTGGTGTCGTAAGGGCCACTTGAACGTACTTCGCATTGTACGCGTCAACGTCCAGACAATATTAACAGTGTTTGTAAGTAAATAAATTTGCCTTTGAGTTTCTGTGTTAATTATTATTTGTCTATTATTAGATTGAATTAGCTGTGCTTCTGTTATTTTAATTCTTTCCAAATCGGCCGCATCAGGCGTTGCTGCCCAAAAAATCTAGACTTCTTGCTATCCTGTGGTGTATCATTAACGCGGACAAAAGATTTTTAACATGTTTTATGTCTACTTCTATAAATTTTCGCACGTTCGTCAAGGGAAATAACTCAGCCAGTTTTATAGTATCGTTTATGATTTTCGTGAATTCGGTCAGGTTCGTCGAATGTCTTAGGTAGCTGCGTTGCTCCCATATTAAAACATCGCCGTCTAGCACGGGAATGTAATTTGCATAGTCATGGAGTAGTCGGTAATGCGTGCCCCTGCTGCGGTTAGGACTGACAGTATTATCGTGATTAATCTGTGGGGAATGTAAACAATGACTATAATGACTTTGTGGTTTAATGAAGCAAATAAAGAACTTGATCAAAATGACTTCAAATTGTCCTTATGGACCACCCTCCCCTTAATAAGTACAGAAGTTGCCAGGTCTGCTTGTACGCGTCTTCAGAACACAACTGGGATAATTTGTTTCCCAACCTTTTATTGTTCTTAATAAATACCGTGTCACCTACGTCAAATACCCTATTTTGCCTATCTGGGTTGCATCTGTTGAGTTGATCTTATTAGGCTTTGTTTATTCTGTCTTTAATATTTTTCCTCAAGTCAGTGTGTTGTGCATGGATATCGTCTATTGGCTTTTCCTCTGTAACCGAATGAATTGTTTTATTATATTCTATTGCTGCTCATACTATGATCTGGGTCGTATCATTGAGTTTTTTATAATTTTTCATGCATCTGCTATCTCTAGCAAAGAACTATGGATTCGTTTCACTTGTCCATTCGAGCAGCTATGCAATGGAGGTGCGTTTGCTACGACTTTTTAGAATTGATTTTTTAACGTCTCTAATCATCTCTGAATTAAACGATGCTTCGTTGTCACAATAAATTGTCTTTATCTTTGGAAAAATATTGAGTAACTGCAATATGGGGATAGTAATATCCGTTATTGTTCGGGATAACAAGGGTTGTACAACAGCAAATTTGGAAAACTTGTCTACGCAGGTCAGGAATAGCTTGAGGTCAGTGGAGAATATACGTATCATTATGCAGCATTTCGCCGGGATAAGACGGAATGGGCGTTTGCCCAAGATCTTGTTTTTTTGTGTCACGGTCGTACTTATCTGTGTGCAGACTTTGCAATTTAAGACGATTTTATTGGTTAATTTGGCCATTTTTGGGAAGCAATACTCCCTGCGCCGCTCTATGTGTGCGATTATGTTCGGTATTAACTATCTAAATTTGATGTTGATGACAAAGATGTTGTTGGTTTTATCAGTTACCATATTCTTGCAATGCCAAAACTTTGTTGTGGAGAAAAGTCGCACTAATTCATGTTTAAAGGCGGCTAATGTAGGAAGATCGCAATGCAATGCATTTACAACATCACGGTTAACTACAAGCTTTAAGGATTCAAGGAGATCGTTCATGTCTGTGAATTGTATCAAATGGCGAAAACTGCTGCCGAATAGAATTAGTCCCCGGTGCAAGTTGTAGCGCGCCTCATCTAGAATTATTTGGTTCCTAAAAAGATTAACAGGCTTGTCCGTTGTCTCGATTGTGTAGGTCAAGGAAAGCTCACTGTGGACGGTGGCAGCACATGATTGAATATCATCTTGTAGGGCATTCACATTTGGCAGTGATAAGGCATCTGCCACCAGGTTTTCTTTCCCTGGCTTGTAATAAATTTGAACGTTACGTTCTTCAATAAATGCCATCCACTTTTTAATTCTCACATTTGTGCTTTTTGTGACACAGAAAATGTGAGCGGTTGGTGATCTGTGAAAATGTGCAACTCTCTGGTTCCATACAGGTAGTTTTGTAGTTTTCCAAAAGCCCACACGATTGCCAACTCCCTTTCATTACACTGCTCCAATCTCGTCAGCAGAAGCGTCGGTTGTGAGGTCTAAAGGTTTTGGAAAGTTCGGGTACATGAGTATGACATCCTCAGACGCCAGAATATTTCTTAAGCGGTCAAAGGCGTGACGTTGCGATTCATCAAAGTCGATTGGAACCTTTTTCGATATGTGCTTGCTTACTTTTCCATTTTCGCCTTTCAGTATGTTGGTTAAAGGTTCTGCGATTGATGCAAAGTCCTTAATAAACGTCCTGAATTAACTAGCAAGGCCCAAAAACGATCTTAGTGCATAGGCTGTTTGGCTCGGTATACTCCTGAATTGCGTTGACCTTTTCGGGGAGACTGGAGACGATAAAAGCCAAATATTCGATACTTCCTTTAAAAAATTTTGTCTTTTCTTTCGACACTCTCATGTTGGCATTGCAAAGCAGCTGGAGCACAGTGTCAATGTGTTTGACATGCTCGGCTTCATTTTCAGAAAATATTAACACGTCATATACGTAGACGTAGCCTATTTTCCCGATTTGTTCCCTTAGAACATCAATTATTGCTCTCTGAAATATGCTTCCGGCATTTTTCAAACCGAAGGGTAAGCGACAGAATTTGTGTTTCCCTCCGTTTACTGAGAACGCCGTTTTCGCGCGATCCTTTTCAGCTAGATAAAATGGTGATACCCAGGATTTAGGTCCAACGTGAAGAATTTTGCCTTTCCAAGATTCGCTAGAATCATTGGAATGCTTGGCATTGGGTACCGGTCGGCAATGGTCCGCTCGTTTAATTTTCGAAAGTCAATGCCGAATCGTTTGTTTTTGTTACCGTTTGAGTCAAAATCTTTTTTGTCAACAACCCATGCAGGACTGTTGGAAGCAGACCGAGATGGTCTTATAATGCTGTCTTTCAACAACTAAGAGATTTCGTTATTAACAAAATTGGCTACACCCATAGGATATGAGTAAAGCTTGAAGTACACTTCTTGGTTGTCTACTGTGGGAATTGTGGCAATAACTGAAGTGTCATATGGCATTGCCTCGTTAGAGGTCGAAAATGACGATCCTGTTCAGTATTACCTTTTTAAATTCCTCTCTTACGCTATCGGAACTATTATGTCATCAATGCGTGTAAAATTTACAATTTCGAAAGTATGGTGATGAAATGCTTTCGTCGCACTGACATATGTAATACTACCACTGTGTAAGTTTAGGGTTACCCCTACTTGCGTTAGCAGATCAAAGCCTATTATGGCAGCAAAAGTATCATGGGTATCTAAAATGAAAAACGGGGCATTCTTTCCGAAAATTCTCATGAAGCATTTTTCTTTAATTTTACTGGACCCATATATGGAGTTCACAGTAAGTGGGGTGTCGACAAGTGTTATGTTTCTTAACTCCCTTACGGGTTTTACATAATTCTTTGCCGCCCCAGTGTCGATTAGAATTTTTAGCATTCTATCAGCCAACTGTCGCTCGACGAACGGCAGTTGCCAGCGTTTTCTAAAAAATTTACCAAATCATTGTCCGGTATGGAGTCGTTCTGATCGCTAGCATCTGCGACGTCGGACTATGCTATAAGCGCGTATTGTTGGTCTTGGGCCGAGACTTTTTGAGAAATGTTGTTAACATTCTGGCGACTCTGCCTGGTCATACGCTCTGATGCGTTCTGTCTCTTTTGAGATTCGCCGTAAGTGGCGCTACTGTGGTCTTTACCCCAACTAGTCTGCTGTCTCAGCTTGGAAACTGATGGATCAACATCCGTCGGTTGTACCCCGGAGGCGGGTCAATGCTCACCCTGTTGGGGTCTATTTTGGACTTATTTTCCTGTAAAGTGGGGGTTTTTCGCAAAATGTTTTCCCTATCTGGGCATTGAGCGATTGCCTTGGGTGGCTCCTATCTTCAATTGCTTTAGCATACGAAGCAGCGAACATGCTCCTTTCTATGCTATTCTCAGCCTCGCGAGCCAGTGCTAAAGCAGTAGGCAAATCTTTTGGCTGTGCACTTTCTATTATAGCTTTTAACATTTGTGGATCCATTTCTGTTTGATCGAGTGCCTGTGGCCTAGATTGTACTGCAGTATCTTCGTCGCTATCAGATTCTTTTTTAATGTCCCTATAGGACCAACTCATTAGCAGTTGTCTAACACAGTGTCTTAGCGAAATAAATCTAACAATATAACCGCACACATTCAAACTCACAATTAAATTCAATGCAAATTAGTTACAAATTCAATGCAAATTAGTTACAAATTCAATGGAAATTACTTACAAGATCACTTTACGCTGCCTCTTTTATTTATTTACTATTGTTTTTATATTTCTTTGGTTTCTAATTTGTCTCTATTTTTTCGAACAGTCACTTACATGTTTGTAGGGTGTGAATTCTTAGAGGGTAATCCAATTCCGGTTGGGCGCCAATTATAATGTTGGGTCCGTCCACTGGTTCCTGTTGAAGGTCACCGTTGATAGGATCCAACTTATGAGTTGATTAGAATGAGATACGATTAAGTATGTGAATCACTGTCCTTGTGGATCAGCAATATATTAGAGATTATAATTTGTGTTACGGCCAAATGCCGGAATTATGTGTCTTTATTGTTTAAATGGTTATACAAAACCGAATATGTTGAAGGAAATAAAAGAGAACTAAACCTAAGTACATAAATGGGAATATGAATCTAAAGCTAAATACATAACAAGTAAATATGTAAGGCGTATGGTCATGCTATGGGCTATGGTCAGACGCTGTGTCACCATATTTATCTTTATATGGAATTCGTCACATCGACGTTGCAGCTGCACAGATTGCTCTAAGTCTTAGTGCGAGGGCAGTTCGCTGGATTGTTTGTTAACTTATACAACACTTTAATAAATAAACTCAATTCACATTTCGAATTCAACGAATAAAGATTTGTTAATTTTCCTTCTCCCTGGATGGTTAACGTTTGGACCTTCGAGAGAAAGGAACTCTGCACTTTTCCCCAGTGGTAAAAGGCTCATAGATTGAATCAGCTCCTTAAAGTCAAAGATATTATGCAAGTGTAAATGCTAAGACCGGTTAAGGCAAAATAAAGTTGTAGCAAAATAAAATAACTCTTGTTTTTTCTTACCAGTGGTAAACGAAAGAGTATAAAATTAAAAAAAAAATTTTTTAACGTTTAATATATTTGTTGCATCTACTCTTAAATTAGAGCCTAACAACAAGTTTGAGATGTTTTTCTTAGCCTAGTACTAAGTCCTGGGGATACTGCAGGCGGCCCTAATCACTTATTATTGGGTTGGTCTTTCATTTCGTTAAAGACAAGATCTATTATTAGTTCGCGTAAGGGAAGAGCATTTGGATGTGCATCCAGTTTTGCAGAATACTTTAGTTGTTGACTACCTATTTCAGATTTTACGCTAGGTATATTCAGATAATTTTGAATGTTGTAAAATCTTCGACTGCGCCCTTTGTATGATGTCGACATTGCTGGTACTTGCATTAACCCACAGGGCTTCAGTACGGAGTTGTATAGGAGGACTTTATACTCCAGCCATTAAGGGGAGCGAGAATTGATCATCCAATGTTAGCTACACGCTTTCAGTTTTAGCTCTCATTTTTTTGCTTGCGCCAAGTTAGCCTTCTGTCAAGGTGGACATCATCCGCTTGAGGAATTGTTACGTTGTTTAGCATTAGAGCTGGACAGTTTCTTCTGTTAAGTGTAAATGTAACATGTTTGCATTTCTGCTCCTTTACTCGGATACGCCAGGTTGCTAGCCATTCCTCTACCACCTTGAGGTGTTCCTCTAATTTTGCAGAGACTTGTATTGGGCATTTGGATCTGCTGAGGATTGCCATGCCATCGGCAAAAGTGGACGTTCTAAGTCCTAAACTCGTTGGTAAGTCTGCTGTGTACAACAGATAGAGCAAAAGCAGGTGTACCGCAAGGCAGTGTACTCGGCCTTGCTTTGATTTCAAAGTCAGCCGAGACGGAGCCATTACATCTAACAGCGAATTTCCTATTGTAGGGGTAAGAATCCATACGTTTTTGCGTGTACTGTGGGAGTGTTTGACGTATTTCGAACTTCAGACCCTCCATCAGAAAACAGCCGCACAGTATTCTTTTAGTTCAAATGCTGTTCGTATTTCGGATGTTGTGCGATTGACTTGTTCAATTGTCCCATGTTTTTCGCGGAAGCCGAACGTTTTCATGGCAGCAAACTAATTGGCCTGTAGGATGATGGCTGAGTTTTGTCCTTTCCCACTTTAGGTATTATGATGATAGTGAACCTTTTTCACGGTCTTGGGAAGTAGTCAATTCTTATTTTAGTGTTGAACAATTTGCAGATGTATTGTATGGCGATGGTAGGGAGTTCTAGGATAATTTTCGGTGTGATTAGGTCATGGCCAGAGGCTTTGTTCAGCTTGATGTGGTTTTTAATAACTGCTTTGATCTCATCCGATTGGAGTTCCGAGTACTCACTATCCGTTAATGTGCTCGAAAGGGGAAGTACTAATGAGTTTGAGGTTTTCTATGTATTTCCTTTGAGCCCAGATTTCCTCTTGTCTTAACTCCTTGGAGAGGTCGCGATTGGTATGCCTTAGGCGAAGTTTTGCTGCTGGTTCTCTTCTTAGACGTCGTTTTTCCGTTACTAATTGTTCTAGTTAGTTTTAGTAGAGGCAAGTGGAGTAGATCCTCTTGCTGCAGCTCTCAGCATCGACTCAAGTGCAGAGACGCACATGTCAATGTCCTCTGCAGCATCCAGGTTCGGCGAACAGTCAATGTGGGCACTCATGTACATTTTAAATTTAAGCCAATTTATTTGTTGTTAGTAAGCCTATATGGGCGATCAAGTACTTGAGGTCTTGTTAATAGTGAATGGCACTGGAGAGTGATCGGAGGTTAAGTCTAGCAGTGTTTCCGCAGTGATCCGATTACCTACCCGGTGAGACGCAATCCATCTTATTGAGTGGGTGTACTATTGTATTGTACAACTGCTTGCCTTTAGGATTTACCACGCGAGATCCCCAGTGCGTATGTTTGGCGTTATAGTCCCCTGCTGCAATGAATCGATCTCCGAGTGTGTTAAAGAAACCGGTAAATTCCTTTTCAGAGATTGAGAAGCGTGGTGGGCAGTACAGGGAAACCAATGTAGTGTTGCCGCAGCTGGTTTGGACAGTTATAGCAGTTGCTTGTAGGTGCTGTGTTTCAAGTCTATTGATAAACGAGTGTTTTATTCGGTTTTTGATAAGGATAGCAGTGCCGCCATGAGCTTTTCCGTCTGGATTATTTTTTGATGTTAGATGTGTTTTCGATATCAGAAGGACTTCGATTTCAAATAAGACTAGGAACAATAGCAGTCAATTTTTGTGCTTGTAGAAGCCCTTAGCATTACACATTTTATTTTTTAAAATGATCACTGCCTGGTAATGTGTTTCACTTCCATAGTATCCCTTGTAGGCCTGATATGCCTCTATGGCTGATTGTCTCCAAGACACATATTCTTCGTGGTCACCATTAAAATTCGGCACCGATTTCGCAGCGTCTCCTCTAACCTCACATCTAACCTCGTACATCTGCACTTGAGGAGCTTCTATTCTAAGTGAGCTTAGTTGGTTTCTCAAACGTTCGAGTTCGGCTTGAATCTCGCTTTCTATGCGTTGTTCTTGTGCGTTAAGCGCGGTGCTGACTGCACTTTGTATTATAGCTTTTAACATTTGTGGATCCATTTCTGTTTGATCGAGTGCCTGTGGCCTAGATTGTACTGCAGTATCTTCGACGCTATCAGATTCTTTTTTAATGTCCCTATAGGACCAACTCATTAGCAGTTGTCTAAGATAGTGTCTTAGCGAAATAAATCTAACAATATAACCGCTCACATTCAAATTCACAATTAAATTCAATGCAAATTAGTTACAAATTCAATGCAAATTACTTACAAGATCACTTTACGCTGCCTCTTTTATTTATTTATTATTGTTATACCCTTGCAAAAAGGGTATATTAATTTTGGTCAGAAGTGTGCAACGCAGAGAAGGAAACATCTCCGACCATATAAAGTATATATATTCTTGATCAGCACGACGAGACGAGTTCAAATAGCCATGTCCGTCCGTCCGTCCTTCTGTCCGTCCGTCTGGATCGATGCGAACTCCTCCTAGACCGTAAGAGCTACAGAGCTGAAATTTTGCATGTAGGCTTGTATATACTGCAGGGTTTGTATATCTCGGATTCAGTCGGATCGGACCACTATATCATATAGCTCCCATACAAACGGCAAAGTCACGAACAATGACTTTTCTCAATAACTTCATTATTTTATCAACAATTGCCATAAAAGTTGGTATTGGTCAGTTTTGTGTTCTTATTAATAATTGTGCCAAATTTGATCAAGATCGGGATACTATATCATGTAGCTCCATACAAATCGCAAAGTCACGAACAGTGACTTTTCTCAATAACTTCGTAACTCAAATTCAAGATCGGGTGACTATATCATATAGGTCCCATAGGAACGATCGGTCAAAAACAGTGACTTTTGTCAATACCTTCGTTACTTTTGATGCGATTGCTTTAAAATTTAACATTTGTCTGTTTAATATATCTGTTAATGCCTATGCCGAATTTGATGAAGATCGGGTGACTATATCATATAGCTCCCATAGGAACGATCGGTGGAAAACAGTGACTTTGATTAATATCTTCGTTATTTCCGAAGATTGTAGGCCGTTCTTTCGCAAACATTAGCCTTTTTAGATAAAACGTTTTTTCCTGTGATGGCTATATGTTAGGAAAGAGTTACTTAAAAAGATGCAAGGGTATACAAACTTTGACGCGGTCGAAGTTAGCCCCGGCCCTCTGGTTTTTATATTTCTTTGGTTTCTAATTTTATATATTTTTGAAATATCTTAGAATGTTTATTGATTAAGTGATATTGATATTACATAGGTATATCTCGCAAGTTTATAATGCGTGTGCTTGCTGCGAACGACCGGATGGACTGCCATTCGGGCGTCAAGAATAGAGTTGCCAGATGGCTTACGTATGATAGGGCTGCATACACAACACCCCTTAACACCCAGATGACTCATAGAATTGAGTGGGTCGTCTCATGCGAGCAGAACGTCGTAGCATCGGTGAGGCATGCAATGACTGTGGATCATCTTGAATAGGACTCTCTGGCCTAGAGTGGTTACTGGAAACAGGATCTTCCGTGTTGTCATCAGTTGCTGATGGTGCTTGATGTGATATGTTTACATCTATTTGTTCAACTCGGCTTCGAATTTGGTTATAATGACGCTTCATGATGCGATTGTCTGTCAAACGAACTTTGTAAGACACTGGTCCTGTTTGCTCGGATATGTAGGCTTCTATCCATTTTGGGCCCGGTGCATAGTTTCGTACCCAAACGGATTTGCCTGTATCAAAACATTTCGATTGATTAATAAATGGCTCTGCTCCATTAGAAATTTCTTGTGGCTGTAGTTTATCAAAGTAGGACTTTAACTCCCGATTTAACAACAGCTGAGCTGGCGAGCGATTTGTCGTTGCATGTGGAGTTATGTGTTGATTAAACAAAAATCGAGCAAGGCTTAGATCCATATTATTGTTCGGAGGTAGTTTTTTAAGGTAGTTTTTGGTGGTCTGCACCATTCGCTCTGCTTGGCCGTTTGTTGCTGGGTGAAACGGTGCTGATCTAATGTGTCGAATTAGATTGTTGTGGAGGAATGCCTTGAACTCCTCGGAGGTAAATGCTGTGCCATTGTCTGACACTAACTGATCTGGTAACCCATGCGTAGCGAACAGTTGCCTGAGAACTTTGATTGTAGCCGCTGTAGAAGTGGAGCTAACAACCGCAACCTCTAGCCATTTTGAGTAAGAATCCACGACCAGAAGAAAGGTTTTCCCTTGAAAAGGTCCTGCAAAGTCGATGTGTAGACGGGACCACGGCCGCTTGGCTGACTCCCAATGATGCACCGGTGCCTCTGAATGATCGTTACGATTCTGCTGGCATGGAATACATTTCTTAACAATGAGCTCAATCTCTGCGTCAATGTTTGGCCACCAAACATAGCTACGCGCTAACGCCTTCATTTTTACAATGCCTGGATGAGCGGCATGTAGAGCAGCTAAAATTGTTGCTCTGGATTTCGGTGGAACTACGGCGCGATTTCCCCAAATCAAAACTCCTTTATTTGTAGATAGCTGTTCCCGACGGCAATAGTATGGATATGCAATATCTGATTGCTCCAATTTCATGTCAGGCCATCCCCTTAACACCCAGTTTGATACTTTCGCCAATAAGGGGTCCTTCGATGTTTGAGCGGCAATCGCCTCAGCACTTATGATTGGCGTTGCTGCTAATTCGATCATAAGCACATCGTCTGTGCTCACAGCGTCCGATGCTGCTGACAGTGGACAACGACTTAGAAAATCCGCATTGCCCATTTTTACTCCGGAGCGGTGTACTAGCTCGAAAGTATATGCTGACAGGAACAAAGATCGACGTAGCATCTGATTTGAAATTATGTTTGGGATTGCTTTCGATGTGGTGAAAATACCCAGCAGAGGTCGATGATCGGTGATTAGTGTGAAAGTACGACCGTAGACATAGTTGTGGAACTTCTTTACTCCTGCTACCAAGGCAATAGCTTCTCGATCAATCTGAGCATAATTTCGCTCAGCTTTGGATAAGGTACGGGAGTAAAAAGCGATGGGTTTCTCCGCTCCATTCGGCATTTTGTGACTTAAAACTGCACCGAGTCCATATGGCGACGCATCACAAGCTAGAACTAGTGGCAATGAACCATCATAATGCACTAGTACGTCGTCTGACCCAATAAGTTCCTTAAGTGTAGAAAAAGCCTTCTCACACTGTTTGTCCCACCTCCAAGTTGCATTTTTATCCAAAAGACGATGTAGGGTTCTGCCACTGTTGCTTTATGTGGCAAAAATGAGTGATAAAAATTTAGTAGTCCTAAGAAAGCCTGCAACTGCTTTTTATCTTTAGGTTCTGGTGCGTCTTTGATTGCCGAGACTTTATCGGCACATGGTCTTATACCAGTTGAGTCAATTTTGAACCCTAAAAACTCAACGAATGGTACTCCGAATTGGCATTTGTCCTTGCGTAGTCGCAGTCCCGCTTTATCAAAACGTATAAACAGTTCCTGTAATCTAGTTGCCAATTCCGTTTCCGTTTTTCCCATTATTACAATGTCATCAAAATATGGTAAGACTCCGGAAATATTCTGTACCACATTCTCAATACAGCTTTGAAAAATGCCTGGTGCTGATGAAATGCCGAATTGCAATCGAGTAACTTTGAATGCACCCTTATGTGTACTGATTGTTTGCAGCAAAGACGAGTTTTCGTCGACTACTAACTGCTGATAAGCTTGAGCCAGATCAATTTTGGCAAAAATCGATCCACCTTCGATAGATGCCAGCAAAGTGTTGATCGCCGGTATTTGATGGCAGTGCGGCTTAACCGCTTTGTTTAAAGTTGATTTATAGTCGCCGCAAATACGAATTGAACCGTCCTTCTTGATAACTGGTACAATAGGAGTGGCCCAATCTGAATACTCCACAGGTTTAAGAATCCCTTGCTTGCATAGGCGATCCAGCTCCTCTTCGACTAGTCCCTTTAGAGAATATGGAATTCGGCGTGGAGGTAGTCGCACTGGTGGCACTGTTGCATCAATGTTTAATGTGACTGGCGGACCAGTGTAACAACCAAGTTCTGTTGAGAATAAGTGTTCGAACTTATTCAGAATGCATGCGATCTGTACGTCACTGCCCACTGAATGTATGCCCTTGATACTGATGCCTAGTGGGTCAAACCAGTTGCAACCCAGAAGGTCGCTACAACCGCTTTTAGTGACGATGACTGGTAGATTATCAATATTACGACCGTTGTAATGAATTGATACATCAAAAATTCCTAGTATCTGGATTGGGTTGTGTTGGTAGTCACTAAACCCCGGATCGTAGTTGTAAACCTTAGGCTTGTTTGTTGGCCAGATACGATCATAAGTCCGCAACGTCATCATAGTTACGTCAGATCCAGAATCCACTTCAAAAGTACACGATTTTCCATTAATCTGTACCGTGATACGTTTCTTCAGGCTCTCCAGATTAGATATGAGGTTTACCGATTTTCCGCGTGAATTTTTGCCCTTTACTGGATGAACATCGTTCGACGATTCATTATTCCGGCAGACACGCTTAAGATGGCCCTTCCGGCCACAGCAGTGACATATTGCTTCACGATAAGGGCATTGCTGCCGGCCGTGTGGACCGGCACAACCCGCACATTGTTGTCCTTTTCCTTTATGTGGTTGTTGAGGGCGCTGTGATTTGATGCTGTGGATAGTCTCATTAGGCTGTCTGATAGCCTTTGCACTCGCTGCTGCAGCTTCACTAGTAGTTGCTCTCTCCAAAACTTTCTGCACTGTCAATTCAGTGTCTGCAAGAAAACTTCTCTGTAAGCTTTCATCCCTCATGCCGCATACAAAACGATCACGCAGCATTCTGTCCAACGCTGCTCCAAAATTGCAACCCACTGCCAATGCCCGCAGTGCTGCGAGATAGTTTCCGACGGTCTCGTCCGGATGTTGATCACGTTTGTGAAAATGATAAAATGCAGCGATTTCCGATGGAAGTGGACAAAGATGATCAGTTAGAATCTTCTCAATTTGGTCTAACGGTAATGTACTGACCTGGTTTGGAAACGCCAATGATGTCAAAAGATCGTAGACTGGTGCTCCGACCAATGTGAGGAAAGATGCTTTTTTGCGACCCTCGTCTTTGACATCATTGGCAAGCAGGAACAATTTAAATCGCTCCAAATATGAGCCCCATTTATTTGGCTGCCCCAAATCAAACGGTTCCAAACTTCCAACTGTCGTCATAATTGGGTTCCGTTGAGTATATTTAGCACTCGTAGAATCAATTACTTCCTTCTTTTCCTCAAAAACGCCGGCCAATCTAATCTCTCCAAATTCACCAGCAAGCGACTCTGCCATGCAAATGTGTGTGTAAACGTTTGCAAAATTTCACCACAGCATGTATATGTAAACGTATATGTATGCTTTTGTGCGTGACAATTTTTTGATATTTTGCGTCAATAATTCCAAGTTTATTTCGGATGATAATTAGCATCCCATCCTCGTCGCCAGTTTGAAATATCTTAGAATGTTTATTGATTAAGTGCTATTGATATTACATAGGTATATCTCGCAAGTTTATAATGCGTGTGCTTGCTGCGAACGACCGGATGGACTGCCATTCGGGCGTCAAGAATAGAGTTGCCAGATGGCTTACGTATGATAGGGCTGCATACACAACAATATTGTAATTCGTCTGTATTTTTTTCGAACAGTCACTTATTGTTTGTAGGGTGTGAATTCTTAAAGGGTAATCCAATTCCAGTTAGGCGCCAATTATATGGGTCCGTCCACTGGTTCCTGTTGAAGGTCACCGTTGATAGGATGCAACTTATGAGTTGATTAGGATGAGATACGATTAAGTATGTGAATCACTGTCCTTGTGGATCAGCAATATATTAGAGATTATAATTTGTGTTACGGCCAAATGCCGGAGTTATGTGTCTCTATTGTTTAAATGGTTATACAAAACTGAATATGTTGAAGGAAATAAAAGAGAACTAAACCTAAGTACATAAATGGGAATATGAATCTAAAGCTAAATACATAACAAGTAAATATGTAAGGCGTATGGTCATGCTATGGGCTATGGTCAGACGCTGTGTCACCATATTTATCTTTATATGGAATTCGTCACATCGACGTTGCAGCTGCACAGATTGCTCTAAGTCTTAGTGCGAGGGCAGTTCGCTGGATTGTTTGTTAACTTATACAACACTTTAATAAATAAACTCAATTCACATTTCGAATTCAACGAATAAAGATTTGTTAATTTTCCTTCTCCCTGGATGGTTAACGTTTGGACCTTCGAGAGAAAGGAACTCTGCACTTTTCCCCAGTGGTAAAAGGCTCATAGATTGAATCAGCTCCTTAAAGTCTAAGATATTATGCAAGTGTAAATGCTAAGACCGGTTAAAGCAAAATAAAGTTGTAGCAAAATAAAATAACTCTTGTTTTCCCTTACCAGTGGTAAACGAAAGAGTATAAAATAAAAAAAAAAATTTTTTAACGTTTAATATATTTGTTGCATCTACTCTTAAATTAGAGCCTAACAACAAGTTTGAGATGTTTTTCTTAGCCTAGTACTAAGTCCTGGGGATACTGCAGGCGGCCCTAATCACTTATTATTGGGTTGGTCTTTCATTTCTTTAAAGACAAGATCTATTATTAGTTCGCGTAAGGGAAGAGCATTTGGATGTGCATCCAGTTTTGCAGAATACTTTAGTTGTTGACTACCTATTTCAGATTTTACGCTAGGTATATTCAGATAATTTTGAATGTTGTAAAATCTTCGACTGTGCCCTTTGTATGATCTCGACATTGCTGGTACTTGCATTAACCCACAGGGCTTCAGTACGGAGTTGTATAGGAGGACTTTATACTCCAGACATAAAGGGGAGCGAGAATTGATCATCCAATGTTAGCTACACGCTTTCAGTTTTAGCTCTCATTTTTTTGCTTGCGCCAAGTTAGCCTTCTGTCAAGGTGGACATCATCCGCTTGAGGAATTGTTACGTTGTTTAGCATTAGAGCTGGACAGTTTCTTCTGTTAAGTGTAAATGTAACATGTTTGCATTTCTGCTCCTTTACTCGGATACGCCAGGTTGCTAGCCATTCCTCTACCACCTTGAGGTGTTCCTCTAATTTTGCAGAGACTTGTATTGGGCATTTGGATCTGCTGAGGATTGCCATGTCATCGGCAAAAGTGGACGTTCTAAGTCCTAAACTCGTTGGTAAGTCTGCTGTGTACAACAGATAGAGCAAAAGCAGGTGTACCGCAAGGCAGTGTACTCGGCCTTGCTTTGATTTCAAAGTCAGCCGAGACGGAGCCATTACATCTAACAGCGAATTTCCTATTGTAGGGGTAAGAATCCATACGTTTTTGCGTGTACTGTGGGAGTGTTTGACGTATTTCGAACTTCAGACCCTCCATCAGAAAACAGCCGCACAGTATTCTTTTAGTTCAAATGCTGTTCGTATTTCGGATGTTGTGCGATTGACTTGTTCAATTGTCCCATGTTTTTCGCGGAAGCCGAACGTTTTCATGGCAGCAAACTAATTGGCCTGTAGGATGATGGCTGAGTTTTGTCCTTTCCCACTTTAGGTATTATGATGATAGTGAACCTTTTTCACGGTCTTGGGAAGTAGTCAATTCTTATTTTAGTGTTGAACAATTTGCAGATGTATTGTATGGCGATGGTAGGGAGTTCTAGGATAATTTTCGGTGTGATTAGGTCATGGCCAGAGGCTTTGTTCAGCTTGATGTGGTTTTTAATAACTGCTTTGATCTCATCCGATTGGAGTTCCGAGTACACACTATCCGTTAATGTGCTCGAAAGGGGAAGTACTAATGATTTTGAGGTTTTCTATGTATTTCCTTTGAGCCCAGATTTCCTCTTGTCTTAACTCCTTGGAGAGGTCGCGATTGGTATGCCTTAGGCGAAGTTTTGCTGCTGGTTCTCTTCTTAGACGTCGTTTTTCCGTTACTAATTGTTCTAGTTAGTTTTAGTAGAGGCAAGTGGAGTAGATCCTCTTGCTGCAGCTCTCAGCATCGACTCAAGTGCAGAGACGCACATGTCAATGTCCTCTGCAGCATCCAGGTTCGGCGAACAGTCAATGTGGGCACTCATGTACATTTTAAATTTAAGCCAATTTATTTGTTGTTAGTAAGCCTATATGGGCGATCAAGTACTTGAGGTCTTGTTAATAGTGTGAATGGCACTGGAGAGTGAGCGGAGGTTAAGTCTAGCAGTGTTTCCGCAGTGATCCGATTACGCGGAATTCTCTTGGTTACTGCGAAATCAATCAAGTCAGGCACTTTCTGTGGGCCAATAAGTAGGCCTACCCGGTGAGACGCAATCCATCTTATTGAGTGGGTGTACTATTGTGTTGTACAACTGCTTGCCTTTAGGATTTACCACGCGAGATCCCCAGTGCGTATGTTTGGCGTTATAGTCCCCTGCTGCAATGAAGCGATCTCCGAGTGTGTTAAAGAAACCGGTAAATTCCTTTTCAGAGATTGAGAAGCGTGGTGGGCAGTACAGGCAAACCAATGTAGTGTTGCCGCAGCTGGTTTGGACAGTTATAGCAGTTGCTTGTAGGTGCTGTGTTTCAAGTCTATTGATAAACGAGTGTTTTATTCGGTTTTTGATAAGGATAGCAGTGCCGCCATGAGCTTTTCCGTCTGGATTATTATTTTTTGATGTTAGATGTGTTTTCGATATCAGCATGACGTCGATTTCAAATAAGACTAGGAACAGTAGCAGTTAATTTTTGTGCTTGGAGATGCCGTTAGCATTCCAAAGACATAGACGTAGGGAAGCCATTATTTATTCTCGATAAGCTTCTGGATAAGCAGGTTTTGATTCCGCATCAGTTCCAGCATGCAGTTTTGAATGAACGTCATACAAGTGCTCATGTTTTGATTAAGTGAGATCAATAGGGCCTCTAAACCACTGGGAGTTTGCTGGTCAAGTTCTGGTGCGCTAGGTTGCGGATTCTGTAGATGGTGCAGTGACGGGGTCTCTTTCGCGGGCTCCGTCTGTTCAGTTCGGAGTACACTAGCGAAGGATACACTAGGACTGGTTGTAGCAGGCATGTTAGATGATCTAACAGCCTTGGCGAAGAATACCTCCGGTGTAGTTTCGGAGGCGTTGAAGGTGATTTTTGATCCAGCTGGGTGTTTGCGTCCACTGAGGTGTGATTTAAGATCCTTGAAGACAGGACATCCTCTGTAGTTGGCTATGTGGTTCCCTCCACAGTTACTGCATAGTCTTAGTGTGACGTTATTTCTGTCCTTGGTGCAAATGCCATCTTTATGTTGTTCGCCACAGCCAACACACACTTACCTAAGATTGCAATTGTTAGAAGTGTGGTTGTATTCCTGGCAGTTTTTACACTTCGGTGGTTGGTATCTCTTATGGGGCTGGTACACGGTGATTCTTCTGTTCAGTAGGAGCTGAAGGTTGTAGATGGGGTGCACTGCATTTGGGTTTGACCGCTTTCCATCTGGTTGGAGCTCGATTTTAAAGAGCGGCTGTGCGACTTTATTCCTGTTGATGCTGTTGACACCGGACTTCACAGCAAACCCTTTCTCGTCCAACCCGAGTGTTATTTCTTGCGTTGGATTCGTTGGATTGTGGGCTTAGGTTCCGCTTAGTTTTTTTAATAGATCTATCCATTTCAGTTTGGACATATGGCGCAGAATTTATTGTTGTGGCTGGCTTTGGGTGAATTAACGTTGACGGCTTGACGCAGGTCAATACTTCTGCAGACGTTGCAGTGCTTGCTGTCAACGAGGTGACGGTGCTGTTCGGTGCATTCGGTGACCCAGTTATTAATATTGATGGAGAAGCACATTGCTCTCTTCTTGGTAAATTACTGCTGAGTGGATTGCATTTTCGGTAGCATTTAGCATTGTTGTTGCGTTGGACCGAGAGGCGACGTTCACGTTGTTGTTGTATGATTTGTTCTTGTAGCTGTTGCTGGTGGTGATCGAGGGATCTTGGGACCAAATTGGTTGACATCGCTTTTTTAAAATTACGCAGTTATTTATTGCAACTTATTATTTATAGCTATTAGATCAAACTAATAGCAATATTTATTTATTTATTTATTTATTTACGTCAACTAAATCAGCAGTCGACGAAAAAGCTTAAGCTAAAATACAGATAATAATTAATACACGAAGGTAGCTTAGCTTTATGCACAACTAAACATCCCCGACCCGGTGGAGGTGTTTTATTTGCAACAAGGTGCCAGCTATGCCCCGATTCACAGCCAATGTGGTCAGGGATGAGTTGCAGCCAATCCAATATCCAGTCCTGAATATTTTTAGTGGTTTCACTGTAGATGATTAAAAAGTATAGCGCGAAGAGAAGTGACAGATAGACGAGGAGAAATAAGGTGAGAAAGGTTGTTAAAAGAGTGGCAAAGAACACGAAAAGGTTCGTGAAGAGAATAGTTAGTCAGACATCTACTAACGTGAAGAAGAAAAAAGTTTCTGGTCCGACGTGAGGGAATACAAAAATATAGCGTATCTAGTAAATTGGTAGAAATGACTTCGCCGTTGACTAGTTTATGGAGAAAGAGAATTCCAAATACGAGCCTACGGTTGTAAAGTGAAGGAAGATTAATAAGACGAAGTCTGTCAGAATAAGAAGGTAAGCGAAGACTCGGGTCCCAATTAAGACCGCGTCACGTGAACTTAAGGAATTGCTTCTGTACCGATTCAATACTACGCTGGTGAACATCATATTGAGGGCTCCACACTGGCGAGCCATATTCTAGAGTAGGGCGAACTAACGAAGTGTATAAAACCTTTGTCACATATGGATCATCAAATTCTTTGGCCAACGTTTAATGAAGCCAAGAAGACTGCATGCTCTATTGACAATTGAAGATACATGAACATTAAATGAAAGTTTTGGGTCAAACATAACGCCTAAGTCTTTGAATGGTACACAATATAACAGAACAGACTTAATAGAGTAATGAGCTAGGAACGGAGACAAACGACTGAAAGTCATAAAAGAGCACTTAGAGGCATTAAGGTGTAATTTATTAACGTGACACCAATCACAGAGCGCATCGAGATCTGATTGCAAGTACTGTTGGAAAGAAGGATCATTATATGAATAACAAATCTTGACGTCATCAGCAAACATGAGCACGCGTGAATGAGCCAAGGCCAAAGGCAAATCATTTATAAACAAGGTAAATAACAGTGTGTCCAGATGACTGCCTTTGGGGGACACCTGACGTAACTCGAACAGTTTTAGATATCGAGGAACGAAAAGACACCTTTTGGGTTCTGCCAATAAGATACGACTTTAGCCAAGCCAATAGTTTCGGGGAAAAACCCATGCTGTTAAGTTTCATGAGAAGCATAGAATGATCAACCGTATCGAAAGCCTTACTAAAGTCAGTATAAATAACATCAGTTTGACACTTTTTACGGAAGCCATGGTGTACAAGGGTAGTCAATTCTAAAAGGTTAGTAAGCGACGAACGACCTTTCATAAAGCCATGCTGACAAGGAGAAATAGTGGTTTTGGATAGGTGTTGAAGGGAAGACGTAATAATTTTCTCAAACAGCTTAGGTATTGCCGAAAGTTTGGCAATGCCACGATACTTAGAAATATCCGATTTGCTACCCTGTTTAAAAAGCGGAATAATAAAAGACTCCTTCCAAATATCAGGAAAGCTACAAGTCTCACTCGATATAAAGAATAACCGAGATAAAGGCTTAGATAGGGAAATCGAACACATTTTAAGAATGCAACATGGCCAGGATACGAAGGAAGACGTCATAGATGACAAGCTAGAGATAATACAGTCTTCAGTAATACTTGGAAAAAACATACAATTTAAATGTGGAATTGAGAAGGGATAAGGTATGGTATCCGAAGCAGTAGTAGAATAAGTCGACTGGAAGAAGAAAGGACGGGAGCGCCTATTGGCCGCAAATTCGTGTACAACTAGACCCTCTGGCCAAAAGTTAGGGTCAACCATAGCTGAGAAATACTCATTTGGTACTGTAATTTTAAACGAGGAGATTTCGCGAGGCCTAGAAAACTTAAACTTTTGAATTAAAACTTTAGCAGGGCATATATTACCAATGTAAGCTGCCACAGACGACTCAGAAATATCTGGAGCAAGCCTAGAAATAAATAATTGTTTGCGATGAGGCACTACAGTTAGTGGAGGCGGAGGAGCATTGGGATCCGCAAGTGGTTGAGAGCCAGCATGATCCTGTAATTGATCAGAGTTCCCGTGAGGGATAGATTGAGGTACACCAGGGCTTGTAATGGGTACTTCAATCTGAAAAGAACAGCATAAAGAGGGACAAGAAGATGTTGTAGGCGAAAGTAAAATGGGAGAAGATGTAATAGAGAGTGCGGGCGACTGCTTATGAGGCAACTCAAGGGTACATTTCTTGGGCAATTCCTTAGAAGGTAGACCAAACTTGAATTGCGACAGTAAATGTATGCTAGAGTCACACTCGCTAGACAGCTGTTTGGCTATTTTATTTAAAGAAAGAAACTTTAAACGAAGATCCCTGTACATTCGCTATAATCAAGCTGCTGGCTGGCACAAGATGGGCAAGTCCAGCGCATTAAGCCAAGCTCAGGCTTAGACACAGACAAACCAAAAAATTTGTGTTAGTCGCGGCCGTTGAGGCCAGCACATTTTAAGTGAATAAGATTATCGCAGAGCCAACAAGATATTGCTCTATACTGATCGTCAAAACGGTCAGAATGCTTGCAAGAAGGTAGACAACAAGCCATTGAAAAGCCAAAAGAAACAAGGGCAAAAAAAAATATATAGAAAAATTTTAATAAACAGCACAAAGATAATTATCGATAAAAAATCAATAATTACAAATAAAACAAAGAGACAGCTAGAGTACACAGCACAAGAGAGAGTGCAAGAACAGCGGGAGAGAAGCTGAGCACAGCACAAAGCAGAGAGAACAACAAAACCACTAGCACTGATGGTATGATGGGGGCGATGAGGGGAGCAACTGCAGAAGCAGTGACGAGACAGAAATATAAAAATTAAATGCACCAAACACTAATCACGAAAAAGAAAAAACAGTTTAATTTGGCAAATTATGGAAATAAAACACAAGGGTGTCAAGCAAGAACAAAAAAACAGTCAAAAAAAAAAATATATAAAAAAAGGACTAAAACTCAAGACAGACTTATTATAATGAAATAGGCACATGACAGGCCAAGCCCTTTTTTTTTTCAGTAAAATTAACGGGTTAAAAACGTGCCGGCTTCAGTAATGACTATCAAATAAAGGAAAACAAAACTGGGTTTAGCCCTTCAGGTAATAAATCACATTATTGAAGATTTTAAAATCATAGGCACACAAAGGACAGGTTTCGTATAGTATTAAGAACACAATTAATCACAACTCTAAAAATCCACAGTGATGGCATACCAATCAACCAAAGTATGAAATCCAATTACATGAAGCAGAAAAGACGGCAAACTGCAACTGCAGATTCCACCTATGCACCCCGGGCGCCACAGATGGCTGCACCCAAATATTTGTATATTTTTTTTTTTTTACAAAAAAGAGGTTTACACAAGTTAAAAACAACATATGTAATACGGCGGGCCTTCCGTTTTGGTATTTGTCTAGATTTCGACCTTATGAAGTTAATCAAAACTGGGTTTTAGCCGGCTTCAGGTCAATAAATCTTACTTACGAATTTATTTGTAAGATTTTTGCCTATGATTTTAAAACGAATTTATTTGTAAGATTTTTGCCCATGATTTTAAAATTTAAGATTTATTGACCTGAAGCCGGCTAAAACCCAGTTTTGATTAACTTCAATAAGGTCGAAATCTAGACAAATACCAAAAACGGAAGGCCCGCCGTATTACACATGTTGTTTTTACACTTGCTGTAAACCATCTTTTTGTATATAGTACAATATACTATAACAAAATATTTGGGCGCGACGGTTAGTTGGTTAAGGCGAAGCCCTTTACACTAATTCTGATGGCGCCCAGGGGTATGCACATAAAAAAGGTGGAATCTGCAGTTGCAAGCTTTGCCGTTCTTTTTCGCTTCATGTAATTGGAATTCCCAAATACTTCTAGCGTTGAAGATATGGTATGGCCATTACAACTGTGGATTCTTTAGCAAAGTCTGCTGATGATAGAACTTGGTGGTTCTTGAAATAGCTATACAGACAACCTGCTCACCTTTTGTGCTGCCTATGATTTTAAAATCTTACAAATAAATTCGTAAGTAAGATTTATTGACCTGAAGCCGGCTAAAACCCAGTTTTGATTAACTTCAATAAGGTCGAAATCTAGACAAATACCAAAAACGGAAGGCCCGCCGTATTACACATGTTGTTTTTACACTTGCTGTAAACCATCTTTTTGTATATAGTACAATATACTATAACAAAATATTTGGGCGCGACGGTTAGTTGGTTAAGGCGAAGCCCTTTACACTAATTCTGATGGCGCCCAGGGGTATGCACATAAAAAAGGTGGAATCTGCAGTTGCAAGCTTTGCCGTTCTTTTTCGCTTCATGTAATTGGAATTCCCAAATACTTCTAGTGTTGAAGATATGGTATGGCCATTACAACTGTGGATTCTTTAGCAAAGTCTGCTGATGATAGAACTTGGTGGTTCTTGAAATAGCTATACAGACAACCTGCTCACCTTTTGTGCTGCCTATGATTTTAAAATCTTACAAATAAATTCGTAAGTAAGATTTATTGACCTGAAGCCGGCTAAAACCCAGTTTTGATTAACTTCAATATGGTCGAAATCTAGACAAATATAAAAGGAAAATATTATTGCTGACTAAATAAAAAGTTCGTGCGACCGAATTAATCTAAAGTGGCGTATTCGAAGCCGAGATATCAAAAATAAATTCAAATTAGCGTAAAGTATATCGGAAAAAAAAAAACAAATTAGTGTATAAGTTGAGATCAGGCATACTATAAACCTATAAACATTCCATCACTATACCCCGCATTCATTCCACACTCACGATAGCAAACAGTCAAGACTTATCATTAGGGACACTGTTACGATCATAGAGGGCACCGCCACGAATGGCACCCGATAACCTTGAGACGCATGATTTCCATGCAGATAATTGCCGTATTAAGCATTACAGATTAAGCGGTACATCAGAAGCCAAGTCGCCCAATCCATAAATCAATTCGGCAATAAACAAATGAAGTTCGGTACATTAGACGTCCAGCCGCCTAATTTATAAGTTACTTGTACGAAACTTCCAGTAATTTGAAAGATATTGTGAATGTAAAAAGTAATAAAGAAATTTTAAATAAAACTATTTTTTTCTAACGTGAATGAAGGAAGAATTGGCGCCGGAGCAGGGACCCTATAAAAACTTGATCGAGTGAAGTGAATATTACCGGCAATAAGTGTTATGAAATAACGCAAAAATAATACGCTTTACCGGTATTAACCACAAAAAACTATACCCAAATTTCGCTAAGGTCAGACAGGGTGAAAAATTTTATCGCTACATAATTCCTCTAGTATCCGTTCAGAGAAAAATTGGCAATTGGGAGAAGCGAGTACCTCCACCAACCAGCAAATCAAAAGCACCGAAATGAAGATAATATTACTGGAAGTTAAGTAAAAAACAGTGAAATAAGAGAATTCTCAAGGGAACGAAAAACGACCGAAACAGTACTTATTAAATCCATAATAACTAAATCTTGAAAAAAATTCAAAAGAACCAAAAACGATCGAAATAATACCTATTAAGTTTATAATAATATCAATTAGCATTTAAGATATTTAACTTTACTAACAACTATTCTGTGAATCGAAAGCCATTTGCATCTAGAATTTTTTCTTTTTTTGAACAGAATCGTGCTCTATTCTCTCTTTCTAAAAAAAACATCCCGATAACGTATTCGACGAGATCGCGCTGCGTACTTGTTTTTCAAGTGAAATAATTCCCTATTAATATCGAAGATTAATACCAAAAAATGATAGTTGGGTGAAGGCAGTGGTCCTTCAATCGGGCACTGGCCAAGCAGCCGCTACAGAGTCGCAGACAGCATCAACCTCTAGTTCGGCAAACAAAAGCATAGAAGCAATATTCATACTAAACTTACATAGATGCAGGTATCGATAGTCTATTGGCAGCCAGAATGAAGGGTTATATTGAACGTTTAAACTCGTCCCAACCTAGCGATTTTGATAGGGCGCAGATTAAGTGAAAGGTCTTAAGGAATGTTCAGGCAATCTAGCAGAGTTTACGACCTGGATCTCTACAGTTTCACGAGTAATGGAGCTGTTTACTCCTTTACAGGGAACACCTAAATACTTTGCGATCTTGTTAACCGCTCGAGACAAAATTGCAGGACATGCAAACTCCGTACTGAAAATAAACGATACCACGTTACATTGGCAGGCAATTTCGAAATGCCTTTTGGAAGAGCATTCGGGAGGACGTGATTTGGGTACACTAGAATTCCAATTATTCTGTTTGAGTCAGAAAAATAGTACGAACTAGGATGGTCATGGCGAAACATATGCGAAAAATAGAGCCCTAGACACTTTTTTTAGGGGTCTACGTGGTGACAAAGAAGACAGACTAAGCATGGCGCAGCCTCTTAATTTAGAATGTGCATTGCAATTCATCGATTTAGTGGATAATAAGAGTGCTAAAAATTCAATTGGCTTCGGTCATCAGTACCCTCGTCCTAATATAGCTCATAAACCAATACAATATACAAGAAAAAATGCGCATCCTCAATACTCCCCCTAAGCCACACAATAATACCAACTGGTACGATCCAAGATAGATGCAGAACACATAACTTCCTCAGAATATCTCTCCCCAGAACTATAATGTTCCACAGAATAACCCCTTCCAAAACAGCAACCAGGCGTTATTTAATACCCCACCCAGACCTCTCGACACAAAACCACAACCAAAACCTACACCGATGGATGTAAACGGCTCTATCATCACCAAGAAAGAAAACTATATAAATAGGAAAAGTAACAATCCTACACAACCATTTATGTTGAAAAGAGTAAATCAGTCAACTGCAAATTTCCCTAACAAAATCCAAAGACAGTTCCACATTGGAGCTGAGATGCAAGATCGAACCATAAGGTACTCCTGTGCAGGAGGAGTCCCAAATTAATATGTCCGAGTGCCAGTCCGCATATCAATCCTCCGAAACGGCTTGACCGATTTTGATGAAATTTTTTGTGCTTATCCGGTATCTATGAGAAACGAACAACATTTATTTTTCATTTAAAAAAAAAAAAATGCATTTTATAACGGCTTTCCATGTTTCGACCGCAGTAGGCGGGGGCAGTTACATGTCAACCACGTTGTAGGAAATTCATTCATTCCTGTAACGTTTGCCAGGTCAACCAGGTCATTAATTAATTTTATTAATTATATTTATGTATGTTTTGTACAGTGAGCATTGCCAAGAAAATGCAAAGGGGCTGATTTGAGCCGCATTACAAGTAATGCTCAGTACTTGCGAAATAGCAGATCCGAAAGTACAGAAATGCAAATCCAGCAACAAAATACTGATGCACATGTCAGAATGGTGCAATTGCATCAAGAAGAGCCAGAAGATACACGAGCTGAACGCAATGAAGTCAGAAGATTAGAAGAACGACAATCACGCCGTTTTACAGTCAATAGACGAACAACATGGACAAGGAATGTCCGCATTGTCATGCTCTGAAATTCAAAAATGAGCCAGTTGGGATGCAACTACCTGAAATTGAATCGGCACGAATTCAGATTCTTACGTGTTCCTGAAGTCAATTCGAAGATTCAACTCATGCTTTCAAATGACATCGTTTGGAGCAATAGAAATAGTTCGAAATACTAATATAAATGGTCAACAATTCAATTCTACATTCAAAATCAGAAGCCAAGTTATCATAAAAAGGGCTCACTGCCGCCAATGCCAAACGAACCACATAAATTTTTACAAAATCTACTTTATGTGCGGCGAGGATTCCGGAAACGCACTTGCCAATCGCGTGAATGCACGTTGTGATTATAATAACCTTGACTGATTTTGATGAAATTTTTTGTGCTTATCCGGTATCTATGAGAATCGGCCAACATCTATTTTGTATGTCGAAATCATACTGGCGAGCGCGAAAAAAAATGGGTTTAACAGCGGCTTTACGTGTATCGATCGCAGCAGGCGGGGCATTCATTAAATACAAATTCTCCCGTTTTAGTTACAAACGAAATAATGCCTCGTAAAAAAGCGAATTTGGGTCGTCGTAATATCAGCGCAGAAATTTCTTCTGATTATGTTTCGAATAGGCCTGGAATTGTTACGGGAGACGGAGCTAGGGCAAAGGCAAAGGCAGAGGATTGTTATGGAACCAGCTGAAAGCCGTGCAGCCAGGCTTGCTTTGCTCGCAAAGAAGTGAACTGCATAGGGGAAGGGTAGCTAACTCCCGCGCACAGACCGCGACTATGTCGACATGAGCAAGATGTCTACAGGTGTCACTTCTGACTCAGTAAACATCCGGTGGCGAAACGGAGTTCGCCGGGTTTATAGAAGACAGTAAGGGCATATTATTCCAACAGTGAAGTTTGGAAAACTTTCCGTCATGGTTTGGGGGTGTTTATCCAGTCCAGGAGTCGGTGAACTGGCATTTATTGATAATACCATGAACGCCGAGCAGTATCTGGCAATATTGAAGACGTATTTAGCACAAAGTGCCATCAATTTCGGATTTGTAAGTGACAAAAAGGGGTATATCAAATTTTACCAAGACAACGACCCCAAACATAAGGAGTACAATGTCCGGTCTTGGCTACTTTACAACTGTGGCAATAGTTTTTCTTGATACCGAAAACATTTCTAGGAGTTCTGCAACAGATTTTCCCAACTGACGATTATATAGAATCAATTGGACCACTTGAAAGATCAATCTTTTTAAAAATCCGACTATAATAGTTATTAGATCTTTAATCAGCGAATTTTCACAATCAAATCAAAGGGAATGCAAATGAAAGAGCTGCGTGAACAAGTTCTAAAGGCATAGTTAGCTGTAAATCACCCATATTTCTACCAATAAGAGCAAAACAGATGAAAAAAGGAAATGTGTAAAGAGTTTCTTGACAGTGTCAAGTTTGAGTAAAGTTCCTTTTTGTTGTTATTTTTTTGGGTTGAGTTAATGATTTTGTTAAATAAAATTGAAAAATCTACTGATTGCAAATGAAAATAAATCATTAATTTAAATAAAAAGCTGTTTTTTTTTCGTCTTTAAAGCTGAAAAATTTGTTTTTTTTCAGTGTGTAAAGGGTTTCTATGTATATGCATGTATGGCATTCTATTTCTCCATAAACTAGTCAACTGTGAAGACGTTTCTACTAATTTAGTAGATACTCATATTATTGTGTCCCCTCACGTCGGAGCAAAAATTTTTTTTCCTATTCACCTTAGTAGATGTCTGATTAACTACTCTCTTAACGAAACTTTTCGTGTTCTTTGCCAATCTTTTAACAACCTTTCTCACCTTATCTATGCTCATCTTTTGTCACTTCTCTTCGCGCTATATTTTTTAATAATCTACAGCGAAACAGCTGAATATATTTTGGACTTCGCATTGCGTGCAACTCACCCCTGACCACATTGGTTGAGAATCGGGGCATAGCTGACACCTCGGGTCGTGGATTTTTAGTTGTACCTAAACATTAATATGAAAGACACAGACCCAAGAACGTTAACTCATGCCCATTAGTCAGCTATCGCAAGATACAGCCATATCGCTAGGATAAACAACACTATTTCATCACCAGATGCTATGCTCCATGGTAAACCCTACTCCATCATCAAATGATTATAAGTCGCATGATCAGCTATCCCAAATAAACAGTCCGATCGCTAGGATAAACAACAGGCTTGCACCCCAATTTTCCAGGCCCTCGAAGAATGGTGTCGGGTTCGGTGCATACCAAGAATCACGCCACAACTTTTGGCAATAAACAAAGAATGGTCTTGCACACTTGTGTAAACAAAGAATGGTCTTGCACACTTGTGTAAACAACGAATGGTCCCAAGCACTCAGAGGACTACGTCAAGTACACAAGCCTTCATCTAACCTAATCGATTCATAGCAAATCAGTCTTGAGCCTAAGTTCTAATCATCCAGTAACTTCGCTTTAGCTCCGCGGAATTCACTCCGAAGTCAGAATCTTTCAGTAAACCGAAATATACTGCAACTGTATTAAAAAGTATCTTTAATTAAAACTTTATTTTTTTATATCGCAGTGAAGGAAGTATTTAATTGGCACCAAAGCAGAGACCCTGCAAAAAAAAAACTTAATCGAGTGTTAGTGAAAAATACTAGTGGTCGTGACCGAGAAAACGCGTTAAATGCCTTAAGTGTCAACGAAATAACAAACGCTATATTAACCTGCACCTAAAATCAGACAGGGTCGGAATTATCGCCGAAAATTCTTCTAGTATCCGTTCGGAGGGAAATTGGTACAAGTGTTTGGATCCGGAGCGTTAGTACCTCAACGTGGGAAAAGCGAGTACCCCTACCATCCAGCAAATAAAAATCACTGAAGGTGTTAATGTAAATGTAAGTTAAGGAAATATAATTAAGAAAAAAAATCCAAAATAAGAGAGGAGAGAATTTGTGTAGACACAGTGGAAAAAAAATTTATTAAACAAAACGAAAGTTAAAAATAAACATAAAGAAAAAACAAGAAATTTTTAAAACCTTTAAATACATATTGTTTCCTCCCACTTAAAAAAAAAGAGAACAATGAAAAAAGAGCTAGTAATTAAGTAATCTTAAAAAAGTGACAAATAATTCTAAAATCTCAAAAATATTGAAAAAAAAAGGAAAAAACATATTATATCGAAAAATTTTCATAATACCACAAAATATTATCTAAGTACCAAAAACCATTTTCATCCAAAATTAGCGGACGCACCGCTATATTTTCTTTTACGCATAAAACTTTTGCGGTAACTTTTGGATATTGTAACACGTATTTTCTTGAAGTAAACTTGAGATAAAATATTTTTTTTCCCAAAATGACTAAAGACAGATGGGTTAAAGCAGTAGTCCTCCGGCAGGGTGGTAATCAGGCCGTAAGTTCCATACAAGGATTAGATGTAGCCATCCAGAATATTTTGTCATCTCAGCTACAGGAAATATTTAAGCAAATAAATTATTCTCAGCCAGGACATATTCCCATTACAGATCAGACAGATAGTGTACAGGATAACTGGCATGAACTAGACAAAGTGCCAGCTATTGTAAAAAATCTTGAGAAATTTTCAGGTAGTCGTGAAGAATTCTCAACATGGTTTGCTTCCGCCACGCGTTTGATGGAATTGCATGCTCCCATTCAGCGAACACCCTAATACCTTGCAATCCTTATGACCATTCGATGCAAAATTACAGGCCATGCCAAAACACTGTTGAAAGTCTATCGCACCGCATTACATTGGGGGGCAATCTCACAAAGTCTGTTATCTGAATACTCAGGCAAACGAGATTTGAGCACCATGTCCCAAAAGGGCACTTCCATTCATGACTTCTACTTTGCCGTGTACCAACAGATGTCTTTAATACTAGACCAAATCGAAACCATGGGTTATACTCCTGAGACTATGGAAGCCATGTCAAAAAAGGTCAGAGATAGGGCTCTAGATACCTTCATCAGGGTTCTAAACGGAGATCTCTCAGATAGAATGAGCTTAGCTCAACCCAGAGATCTGAGGCATGCATTGCAATTGTGCGAGATGTTAGATAATAAAAGGGCTAGGAACCATATCGGCCATCGTGACACTCGTCCACCTGTAGGACCACAATCCCTACAGTACACAAAAAATAAACTGCAACCTCAGCGACCCTACATATCGGCAATTCCACCCAAACCTTATAATAACAACAACTTTTATAATCAAAAACCGATGCAGAACGTGTTCATTCCCCAAAACAAATTCCCACAGACTAATAACCCCGTATTCTTCAACGCACCACCAAGGCCATTCGCCCCGAAGCCACAGCCGGCACCAACACCAATGGATGTTGACGGCTCTATTTTAACAAAAAAGGTTAACTACATGAACAAGCCAAACTTTAATTCACCACAACAATTTGATTTCAAAAGAGTCAATGAGTCTACTGAAAATTTTCCCAATAAAGTGCAGAGGTAATTCCATATTAAATCAGGTATTTCGATGTGAACAATATATCACCATACCCCCTCAACAGCATTACTCTGATACGTCCGATTATCAAGACGTTTACCAAGTCCAAGAACTTTTTTTCGAATTAGTTCCATATTCTGAGGTTCGAGAATATCAAGAGCAGGAGGAATATTTTACCTCACGAGGAGACAACTCAGAGTTAGTCCCACAGAATAAAGAGATAACAAGATCACCATCACAGGAGCCTCAACAACCACAAATTGAGGGCACCGTTAATTTTTTAGGCTAAAGTGTTCCTCTTTCCCGTACTTTGTCGTCCGGGACAAAGACGGAACAGCATACAATTTCTTAATAGATACCGGTTCAAATAAAAACTATGTCCAACCCGAAATCGCCAAAAATATCAAATCAAATGAACACAAGTTTTACGCGAACACCGTAAGTGGTCGCATCTTAATCACTAGCCATATCCATTTGGGTTTATTTAACGAACCCAATAAACCTATAACTTTCTTCTTATTACCTAATTTGAATCCATTCCATGGAATTCTAGGTAATGACACAATAAAAGAATTAAACGCCATCATTGATGTGGGAAAAGATTTATTATATGTCAACAACTCTCATGTTGTTAAAGTAAAGCAGATGCGAGCTCATCAGGTCCATAGGATCAACTCAGATGAACTCACCAATCAGCAAAAGCTAGGGCTAAAGGTACTCCAAGAGGAGTACGAATCGCTATTCGCAGACCCAAATAGAAAATCGACCTATGCTACTAATGTCCGAACGACAACAGACACTCCAGTCTATACGAAGCATTATCCATACCCAGCTTCTTTAAGAGAAATAGTGAAAGACCAGCTACAAGAATTACTACGAGATGGTATAATACCACCCTCACGGTCGCCCTATAATTCCCCTGTATGGATAGTCCCTAAGAAGAGCGGCAGCCTAAGGAATAAAAAATATAGGATGGACATCGATTATAAAAAGCTCTCCCTGAAATTGGAGAAATGGTTGCGCAGTTGGGCAACAATAAGTATTTCTCTGATCTCGATTTAAAGAGCGGATTTCATCAGATTTCGCTTAAGGAATCCGATATTGAAAAAACGGCATTCGCTGTAAACAGAGGGAAATACGAGTTCACAAGACTCCCCTTCGGCCTGAAGAATTCCCCATCAATATTCCAAAAAGCTCTTGATGATATTTTGAGAGATCTTATAGTAAAAGTTTGTTATGTCTACATCGATGATATAATAATATTCAGTAAATCAGAGGAAGAGCATTTCCGAGCATGAAGGTCCAAGTAGATAAATGCAAATTCCTAAAACATAGCGTCAATTTCCTAGGCGTAGTAATTTTAAGGGAGGGAGTTAAAACCAATCCAGAGAAGATTCAGGCCATTAAAATGTTCCCCATTCCAAAGAACCTAAAACAACTAAGGTCCTTCCTGGGATTAGCTAGTTACTACAGAAGATTTATCAAAGATTTTGCTAAGTTAGCTAGAGCCTTGACTGCGTTATTGAGAGGAGAACATGGCAGAGCCAAGAAAAATGTCTCAAGCAAGATCGAAATCCGATTCGGTGAAGCTGAACTCGAGGCCTTCAAGTAAAAAATGCATTAGTGACACAAGACGTAATGCTAGCATACCCTGTTTTTAAACAAGAGTTCCATTTAACCAGTGATGCCTCAAACATTGCATTAGGAGTTTTTCTAGAACAAAATGGTAGACCCATTACATTTCTTTCACGTGCTTTATCCAAAACGGAAGAAAACTATGCTAGAAATGAAAGAGAAATGCTAGCAATATATGGGCATTGGATAAGCTAAGGATGTATGTATACGGCAAATCCAAAGTGATCATTTACACCGACCACCAGACTCTCACTTATGCTCTCAGTCCTAAAAACAACAATAAAAAACCTGAAGAAATGGAAAAGTTACCTGGACTTAGAAACACTACAAGCTAAAATGGTTTAACCAGGTAGCTCAAATGTGGTAGCCAGCCGCAGATTCTGAGAAACCCTACAAGTCATAAACTGCTATTACACGCAGCAATGGCCCAAGTTCTTATAAACGTCTTTAAAAACCAATTTATTATCCTCACTGGTAATAACGAATCCACCACCTTCGAAATACCGTTCCCCACATATCACAGGCATACAATAGTAAGAAGTAACTATTCTGAAGACGATCTTGTAACCATTCTAAGGGGAAAAATGGATCCTAGAATAGTAAATGGTATTTTCACTTCTGAAAGTATCATGGGGAAAATTCAACAAATATTTCCGGAACATTTTAGGAATTACAAGGCAAAATTCACACAAATCCAAACCACAGATGTCCACGATCAGATTCAACAACAAGACATCATAGTTAAAGAACATATTAGAGCCCATAGAAATTCCATAGAAAACAAAAAGCAAATTTTATCTGAATATTTCTTTCCCGGTATGAAGAAAAAGGTTGAAGCAGTGGTAAACTCTTGCCAAACGTGCAAACTGTCGAAATACCAGAGACACCCTCCGAATCAAGAAATACAACGAACTCCTATTCCAACATATCCAGGTGAAATAATCCATATAGACTTATATTTCACACAAAGCAAGATCATTTTAACCGCAATACACAAGTTTTCTAAGTACGCGCAAGTTAAACTCGTAAACTCAAAAGCAGCAGAACACTTAAAAGTACCCTTGCAAGAGTTATTGCTAGCTTTCGGGATGACCAAAATTGTGGTCATGGATAACGAAAAAGCCCTAAATTCGACATCAATTAAATTTCTCTTAAATAATCAGTTAGGAATAAACGTACACACTACTCCACCATATACTTCGTCTAGCAACGGCCAAATCGAAGGATTCCATTCCACATATATGGAGATTATGACATGCTTGAAATTAGAGCACCCCGAAATGGAATTCGAGAATTTAATATTTAAAGATTTAGCCCATACACCAGAAAAATTAGTACTTGAAAGGGAAAGGATTTCGGAAAACATTCTAAAGAAACAAAATAAAGACCTAGAGTACCATAATAAAACTTAAAAAACCCATCAAAATTTATGATCCAGGTGAAATCATCTACGTTAGGATTATAAACGATTAGGTTCGAAACTACCGTCAAGATATAAAAAAGAAATAGTAGCCGAAGATCTTAATACCAAAGTTAAAACCAGGTCATGCAGGAGTATTGATCAACATCCTCTTTCGACAGATTGCTTATGTTACCACTTTGTTGGGGTCACACAACCATATTAGACTACACTAAGTCGAGAGTGGTCATGGAAACCGGGTTAGCCGCGCGCCAAAACGGAACCTTTAAAATCATTCATGTCATCGAGCTAGAAAAATATCAAATGGCCATATCCGTCTTAAAAGTAGCCGTCAAGAATTCGACAAATGTAAGTCCGTATCAGTTCTTTTTGGCCTATGAGATAACGCGGATCGAGAGTGAACTCAAGAGGCTTCAGCCGATGAAACAAAAGATCACTTGATATACTAGGCACAGCTTGGAAATGGTTAGCGGACACACCGGATCATGAAGATGATAAAATCGTGGTAGATAAGATCAATGAACAATTACAGGCAGATCATAATTAATAACCTAATATAAATAAAATAAAATAAAAGAAGTCGAAATAACCAAATTCAAATTAAGTCTCCTAAGAGAAGAATTAACAAACACTATTTATGCAATAGATTGGGCTAAGGTTAATACTGTAAACTCACTAATATTGTCCTCCACCGAAATAGACTTCATTGAAACAATTAAAGAAGAAAGCCTAACGTTTATAAAAATTGAAGAAGTGATAGAGTTTAATGAGCGTAATATAGCCTTAGACGGTAAATCACTCCTATATATTATTAGCTTACCTAGAATAATTAACGAAACCTGTAAAAAATTATTTGCAATACCCATAAAATATCAAAAATTTATAGAATAAATAGATTATCAAATGTAATAAGAAATACTTCGGGTTAACCAGCAAGAATAAATGTAAAATCCATAATGAAAAGACAATTTGTAAACTGGAAGATCTGACTAATTTAGAAAACAGTAAATGTGTAGGAGCCTACTTGCATAGAAGGAATCCACAATGTAAGGTCGTCAATAACCAGCACGTGAAATCTCATTCAGAAATAGTGCCCGGTACCCTGCTGCTGAATCAATTTTAAGGGAATGTGAACATCGACGGAGAAAACATTACCCTGGAAGGCACCTTCATAATTCAAGCGGAAAACGCGACAGTCATCATAGACGACTCCTGGTATATTGTGAAGACACGCTTTGAAGTCGAGGTACAACCGCCGCTGTTACAATTACTATTAGATAAGCAGCAGAGAGGTAAAAGATTATCACTGGAAATGATCAAAGAGCTACATATAAATAATACTAATAATCTGGAGCGAATCCAAAGGAACAATTTGGTTATGTCTTCGTCAAATTGGTTCATTCTAACCCTTCTGACAGCTGTAATGCTAATATATTGCATCATCAAAAAATACTGCAGCCATGGAACAGGCAACAATGGTCCACCAATGGAGGTCTCAATTTCGCCGGTTCAATATGTTGTTGCGACCGAGGACTTCCGCACTTAAATTGGGAGGAGTTAAGCACCTAAATCATAAGATGCAATGCCCAATGGTCAACCCCACTCCATCATCACATGCTTATTAGTTGCATGATCAGCTATCTCAAATAAACAGTCCGATCGCTAGGATAAACAATACTATTTCATCATACGACGCAATGCCCAATGGTCAACCCCACTCCATCATCACATGCATATCAGTTGCATGATCAGCTATCTCAAATAAACAGTTCGATCGTTAGGATAAACAACAGCCCTGCATCCCACTTTCCCAGGCCCTCGAAGAATGGTGTCGGGTTCAGTGCATACCCAGAACCACGCCACAACTTTTGGGAATAAAAAAAGATTAGCAATAAACATTCCTTGTTTACACAAGTGTGCAACCACGCACTCAGAGGACTAATTAATTCAGCCAACGCCGCTGCCTGCGACGATGTCAAGTACCAAACCTTCATCTAACCTAATCGAATCATAGCAAATCAGTCTTGAGCCTAAGTTCTTATCATCCAGTAACTTCGCTTTAGATGCGCTGCGTTCACTTCGAAGTCAGAATCTTTCAGTAAACCGAAACATACTGTAACTGTAATAAAAAGTATCTTTGAATAAATATTTTTTTCTTTTTACATCGGTGTAACTAAAGTGTTTATTTGGCGCCTGAGCAGGGACCCTGCCAAAACTTGATCAAGTGTTAGTGAAAAATATTAGTGGTCGTGACCGAGAAAAAGCGTTAAATGCCTTAAGTGTCAACGAAATAACAAACGCTATATTTAACTGCATCTAGAATCAGACAGGGTCAAAACTATCACTGCAAATTCCTCTAGTATCCGTTCGTAGGGAAATTGGTACAATTGGATCCGGAGCGTTAGTACCCCAACGTGGGAAAAGCGAGTACCCCTACCAATCAGCCAGTAAAAAAGCACCGAAGATGTTAATGTTAATGTAAGTTAAGGAAAAATAATTTAGAAAAAATTCAAAATAAAGAGGAAAGAATTTGTGTAGAGACAGTGGAAAAAAAATTATTGAACAAACGGAAAGTAAAAAATAAATGAAAAGAAAAACAAGTAATTAAAAAAAAAACCTTTAATTAAATTTTTTCTCCCACTTAAAAAGAAAGGAAAAAATTGAAAGAAAAGAATTAGTAATTAAGTAATTTCAAAAAAGTGGAAAATAATTTTAAAAACTTCAAAAATATAAAAAAAAAGGAGAGAAAAAATCATATAATATCGAAAAATGTTCATAATACCACAAAATATTATTTAAGTACCAAAAACCATTTCCATCCAAAATTAGCGAAAATATCGCTATATTTTTTCGACACATATAATTTGCGCGGTATTAAATTTTACGCGACACCATAATATTCGCGATATCGTAATACTAATTTTCTTGAAGTAAACTTGAGATAAAATATTTTTTTCAAAAATGACTAAAGACAGCTGGGTTGAAGCAGTAGTCCTCCAGCAGAGTGGTAATCAGGCAGCAACTTCAGGTGCTCAGGCAGCATCCACCTCAAATGCAGCAACGCCAAACAGAATAGAGGCACTGTCAATACAAGGATTAGATGTAGCCATCCAGAATATGTTGTCGTCTCAGCTTCAGGTAATATTTAAGCAAATAAATTATTCTCAGCCAGGCCATATTCCCTTTACAGATCAGACAGCTAGTGTACAGGATAACTGGCATGAACTAGACAAAGTGCCAGCTATTGTAAAAAATCTTGAGAAATTTTCAGGTAGTCGTGAAGAATTCTCAACATGGTTTGCTTCCGCCACGCGTTTGATGGAATTGCATGCTCCCATTCAGCGAACACCCAAATACCTTGCAATCCTTATGACCATTCGATGCAAAATTACAGGCCATGCCAACACACTGTTGAAAGTCTATCGCACCGCATTACATTGGGGGGCAATCTCACAAAGTCTGTTATCTGAATACTCAGGCAAACGAGATTTGAGCACTCCTGAATACCAGCTATTCACCATGTCCCAAAAGGGCACTTCCATTCATGACTTCTACTTTGCCGTGTACCAACAGATGTCTTTAATACTAGACCAAATCGAAACCATGGGTTATACTCCTGAGACCATGGAAGCCATGTCAAAAAAGGTCAGAGATAGGGCTCTAGATACCTTCATCAGGGTTCTAAACGGAGATCTCTCAGATAGAATGAGCTTAGCTCAACCCAGAGATCTGAGGCATGCATTGCAATTGTGCGAGATGTTAGATAATAAAAGGGCTAGGAACCATATCGGCCATCGTGACACTCGTCTACCTGTAGGACCATAATCCGTACAGTACAGAATTAAACACAAAAAATAAACTGCAACCTCAGCGACCCTACATATCGGCAATTCCACCCAAACCTTATAATAACAACAACTTTTATAATCAAAAACCGATGCAGAACGTGTTCATTCCCCAAAACAAATTCCCACAGACTAATAACCCCGTATTCTTCAACGCACCACCAAGGCCATTCGCCCCGAAGCCAAAGCCGGCACCAACACCAATGGATGTTGACGGCTCTATTTTAACAAAAAAGGTTAACTACATGAACAAGCCAAACTTTAATTCACCACAACAATTTGCTCTCAAAAGAGTCAATGAGTCTACTGAAAATTTTCCCAATAAGGTGCAGAGGTAATTCCATATTAAATCAGGTATTTCGTGTGAACAATATATCACCATACCCCCTCAACAGCATTACTCTGATACGTCCGATTATCAAGACGTTTACCAAGTCCAAGAACTTTTTTTCGAATTAGTTCCATATTCTGAGGTTCGAGAATATCAAGAGCAGGAGGAATATTTTACCTCACGAGGAGACAACTCAGAGTTAGTCCCACAGAATAAAGAGGAAACAAGATCACCATCACAGGAGCCTCAACAACCACAAATTGAGGGCACCGTTAATTTTTTAGGCTAAAGTGTTCCTCTTTGCCGTACTTTGTCGTCCGGGACAAAGACGGAACAGCATACAATTTCTTAATAGATACCGGTTCAAATAAAAACTATGTCCAACCCGAAATCGCCAAAAATATCAAATCAAATGAACACAAGTTTTACGCGAACACCGTAAGTGGTCGCATCTTAATCACTAGCCATATCCATTTGGGTTTATTTAACGAACCCAATAAACCTATAACTTTCTTCTTATTACCTAATTTGAATCCATTCCATGGAATTCTAGGTAAAGACACAATAAAAGAATTAAACGCCATCATTGATGTGGGAAAAGATTTATTATATGTCAACAACTCTCATGTTGTTAAAGTAAAGCAGATGCGAGCTCATCAGGTCTATAGGATCAACTCAGATGAACTCACCAATCAGCAAAAGCTAGGGCTAAAGGTACTCCAAGAGGAGTACGAATCGCTATTCGCAGACCCAAATAGAAAATCGACCTATGCTACTAATGTCCAAGGAGAAATCCGAACGACAACAGACACTCCAGTCTATACGAAGCATTATTTATACCCAGCTTCTTTAAGAGAAATAGTGAAAGACCAGCTACAAGAATTACTACGAGATGGTATAATACCACCCTCACGGTCGCCCTATAATTCCCCTGTATGGATAGTCCCTAAGAAGAGCGGCAGCCTTAGGAATAAAAAATATAGGATGGTCATCGATTATAGAAAGCTCTCCCTGAAATTGGAGAAATGGTTTCGCAGTTGGGCAATAATCAGTATTTCTCTGTTCTCGATTTAAAGAGCGGATTTCATCAGATTTCGCTTAAGGAATCCGATATTGAAAAAACGGCATTCGCTGTAAACAGAGGGAAATACGAGTTCACAAGACTCCCCTTCGGCCTGAAGAATTCCCCATCAATATTCCAAAAAGCTCTTGATGATATTTTGAGAGATCTCATAGGAAAAGTTTGTTATGTCTACATCGATGATATAATAATATTCAGTAAATCAGAGGAAGAGCATTTCCGAGCATGAAGGTCCAAGTAGATAAATGCAAATTCCTAAAACATAGCGTCGATTTCCTAGGCGTAGTAATTTCAAGGGAGCGAGTTAAAACCAATCCAGAGAAGATTCAGGCCATTAAAATGTTCCCCATTCCAAAGAACCTAAAACAACTAAGGTCCTTCCTGGGATTAGCTAGTTACTACAGAAGATTTATCAAAGATTTTGCTAAGTTAGCTAGACCCTTGACTGCGTTATTGAGAGGAGAACATGGCACAGCCAAGAAAAATGTCTCAAGCAAGATCGAAATCCGATTCGGTGAAGCCGGACCCGAGGCCTTCAAGTAAAAAATGCATTAATGTCACAAGACGTAATGCTAGCATACCCTGTTTTTAAACAAGAGTTCCATTTAACCATTGATGCCTCAAACATTGCATTAGGAGTTTCTCTAGAACAAAATGGTAGACCCATTACATTTCTTTCCCGTGCTTTATCCAAAACGAAAGAAAACTATGCTACAAATGAAAGCAAAATGCTAGCAATAGTATGGGCATTGAATAAGTTAAGGATGTATGTATACGGCAAATCCAAGGTGATCATTTACACCGACCACCAGACTCTCACTTATGCTCTCAGTCCTAAAAACAACGATACAAAACTGAAGAAATGGAAAAGTTACCTGGAAGAATATAACGCACTTTCTAGAAACCCTACAAGCATAAATGCTAGTAGCACGTGAGCCACAGCCATTAGTGATGAAAGCTCAGGTCATAAACTTATTCCAGCAATGGAAGTTCCTATAAATGTCTTTAAAAACCAATTTATTATCTTCACTGCTAATAACGAATCCACCACCTTCGAAATACCGTTCCCCACATATCACAGGCATACAATAGTAAGAAGTAACTATTCTGAAGACGATCTTGTAACCATTCTAAGGGGAAAAATGGATCCTAGAATAGTAAATGGTATTTTCACTTCTGAAAGTATCATGGGGAAAATTCAACAAATATTTCCGGAACATTTTAGGAATTACAAGGCAAAATTCACACAAATCCAAACCACAGATGTCCACGATCAGATTCAACAACAAGACATCATAGTTAAAGAACATATTAGAGCCCATAGAAATTCCATAGAAAACAAAAAGCAAATTTTATCTGAATATTTCTTTCCCGGTATGAAAAAAAAGGTTGACGCAGTGGTAAACTCTTGCCAAACGTGCAAACTGTCGAAATACCAGAGACACCCTCCGAATCAAGTAATACAACGAACTCCAATTCCAACATATCCAGGTGAAATAATCCATATAGACTTATATTTCACACAAAGCAAGATCATTTTAACCGCAATACAGTGCGATCGCTAGGATAAACAATACTATTTCATCATACGATGCAATGCCCAAGGGTCAACATCACACAGCTTATTAGTTGATGATCAGCTATCTCAAATAAACAGTCCGATCCTAGGATAAACAATACTATTTCATCATACGACGCAATGCCCAATGGTCAACCCCACTCCATCATCACATGCATATCAGTTGCATGATCAGCTATCTCAAATAAACAGTTCGATCGTTAGGATAAACAACAGCCCTGCATCCCACTTTCCCAGGCCCTCGAAGAATGGTGTCGGGTTCAGTGCATACCCAGAACCACGCCACAACTTTTGGGAATAAAAAAAGAATAGCAATAAACATTCCTTGTTTACACAAGTGTGCAACCACGCACTCAGAGGACTAATTAATTCAGCCAACGCCGCTGCCTGCGACGATGTCAAGTACCAAACCTTCATCTAACCTAATCGAATCATAGCAAATCAGTCTTGAGCCTAAGTTCTTATCATCCAGTAACTGCGCTTTAGATGCGCTGCGTTCACTTCGAAGTCAGAATCTTTCAGTAAGCCGAAACATACTGTAACTGTAATAAAAAGTATCTTTGAATAAATATTTTTTTTTTTACATCGGTGTAAATAAAGTGTTTAATTGGCGCCTGAGCAGGGACCCTGCCAAAACTTGATCAAGTGTTAGTGAAAAATATTAGTGGTCGTGACCGAGAAAAAGCGTTAAATGCCTTAAGTGTCAACGAAATAACAAACGCTATATTTAACTGCACCTAGAATCAGACAGGGTCAAAACTATCACTGCAAATTCCTCTAGTATCCGTTCGGAGGGAAATTGGTACAATTGGATCCGGAGCGTTAGTACCCCAACGTGGGAACAGCGAGTACCCCTACCAATCAGCCAGTAAAAAAGCACCGAAGATGTTAATGTTAATGTAAGTTAAGGAAAAATAATTAAGAAAAAATCCAAAATAAAGAGGAAAGAATTTGTGTAGAGACAGTGGGAAAAAAATTATTGAACAAACGGAAAGTAAAAAATAAATGAAAAGAAAAACAAGTAATTAAAAAAAAACCTTTAATTAAATTTTTTCTCCCACTTAAAAAGAAAGGAAAAACTTGAAAGAAAAGAATTAGTAATTAAGTAATTTCAAAAAAGTGGAAAATAATTTTAAAAACTTCAAAAATATAAAAAAAAAGGAGAGAAAAAATCATATAATATCCAAAAACGCTCATAATACCACAAAATATTATTTAAGTACGAAAAACCATTTCCATCCAAAATTAGCGGAAATACCGCTATATTTTTTCGACACATATAATTTGCGCGGTATTAAATTTTACGCGACACCATAATATTCGCGATATCGTAATACTAATTTTCTTGAAGTAAACTTGAGATAAAATATTTTTTTCCAAAATGACTAAAGACAGCTGGGTTGAAGCAGTAGTCCTCCAGCAGAGTGGTAATCAGGCAGCAACTTCAGGTGCTCAGGCAGCATCCACCTCAAATGCAGCAACGCCAAACAGAATAGAGGCACTGTCAATACAAGGATTAGATGTAGCCATCCAGAATATGTTGTCGTCTCAGCTACAGGCAATATTTAAGCAAATAAATTAGTCTCAGCCAGGACATATTCCCTTTACAGATCAGACAGCTAGTGTACAGGATAACTGGCATGAACTAGACAAAGTGCCAGCTATTGTAAAAAATCTTGAGAAATTTTCAGGTAGTCGTGAAGTATTCTCAACATGGTTTGCTTCCGCCACGCGTTTGATGGAATTGCATACAGCGAACACCCAAATACCTTGCAATCCTTATGACCATTCGATGCAAAATTACAGGCCATGCCAACACACTGTTGAAAGTCTATCGCACCGCATTACATTGGGGGGCAATCTCACAAAGTCTGTTATCTGAATACTCAGGCAAACGAGATTTGAGCACTCCTAAATACCAGCTATTCACCATGTCCCAAAAGGGCACTTCCATTCATGACTTCTACTTTGCCGTGTACCAACAGATGTCTTTAATACTAGACCAAATCGAAACCATGGGTTATACTCCTGAGACCATGGAAGCCATGTCAAAAAAGGTCAGAGATAGGGCTCTAGATACCTTCATCAGGGTTCTAAACGGAGACCTCTCAGATAGAATGAGCTTAGCTCAACCCAGAGATCTGAGGCATGCATTGCAATTGTGCGAGATGTTAGATAATAAAAGGGCTAGGAACCATATCGGCCATCGTGACACTCGTCTACCTGTAGGACCACAATCCGTACAGTACACAAAAAATAAACTGCAACCTCAGCGACCCTACATATCGGCAATTCCACCCAAACCTTATAATAACAACAACTTTTATAATCAAAAACCGATGCAGAACGTGTTCATTCCCCAAAACAAATTCCCACAGACTAATAACCCCGTATTCTTCAACGCACCACCAAGGCCATTCGCCCCGAAGCCACAGCCGGCACCAACACCAATGGATGTTGACGGCTCTATTTTAACAAAAAAGGTTAACTACATGAACAAGCCAAACTTTAATTCACCACAACAATTTGCTCTCAAAAGAGTCAATGAGTCTACTGAAAATTTTACCAATAAAGTGCAGAGGTAATTTCATATTAAATCAGGTATTTCGGGTGAACAATATATCACCATACCCCCTCAAGAACAGCATTACTCTGATACGTCCGATTATCAAGCCGTTTACCAAGTCCAAGAACTTTTTTTCGAATTAGTTCCATATTCTGAGGTTCGAGAATATCAAGAGCAGGAGGAATATTTTACCTCACAAGGAGACAACTCAGAGTTAGTCCCACAGAATAAAGAGGAAACAAGATCACCATCACAGGAGCCTCAACAACCACAAATTGAGGGCACCGTTAATTTTTTAGGCTAAAGTGTTCCTCTTTGCCGTACTTTGTCGTCCGGGACAAAGACGGAACAGCATACAATTTCTTAATAGATACCGGTTCAAATAAAAACTATGTCCAACCCGAAATCGCCAAAAATATCAAATCAAATGAACACAAGTTTTACGCGAACACCGTAAGTGGTCGCATCTTAATCACTAGCCATATCCATTTGGGTTTATTTAACGAACCCAATAAACCTATAACTTTCTTCTTATTACCTAATTTGAATCCATTCCATGGAATTCTAGGTAAAGACACAATAAAAGAATTAAACGCCATCATTGATGTGGGAAAAGATTTATTATATGTCAACAACTCTCATGTTGTTAAAGTAAAGCAGATGCGAGCTCATCAGGTCTATAGGATCAACTCAGATGAACTCACCAATCAGCAAAAGCTAGGGCTAAAGGTACTCCAAGAGGAGTACGAATCGCTATTCGCAGACCCAAATAGAAAATCGACCTATGCTACTAATGTCCGAACGACAACAGACACTCCAGTCCATACGAAGCATTATCCATACCCAGCTTCTTTAAGAGAAATAGTGAAAGACCAGCTACAAGAATTACTACGAGATGGTATAATACCACCCTCACGGTCGCCCTATAATTCCCCTGTATGGATAGTCCCTAAGAAGAGCGGCAGCCTTAGGAATAAAAAATATAGGATGGTCATCGATTATAGAAAGCTCTCCCTGAAATTGGAGAAATGGTTGCGCAGTTGGGCAACAATCAGTATTTCTCTGTTCTCGATTTAAAGAGCGGATTTCATCAGATTTCGCTTAAGGAATCCGATATTGAAAAAACGGCATTCGCTGTAAACAGAGGGAAATACGAGTTCACAAGACTCCCCTTCGGCCTGAAGAATTCCCCATCAATATTCCAAAAAGCTCTTGATGATATTTTGAGAGATCTCATAGGAAAAGTTTGTTATGTCTACATCGATGATATAATAATATTCAGTAAATCAGAGGAAGAGCATTTCCGAGCATGAAGGTCCAAGTAGATAAATGCAAATTCCTAAAGCATAGCGTCGATTTCCTAGGCGTAGTAATTTCAAGGGAGCGAGTTAAAACCAATCCAGAGAAGATTCAGGCCATTAAAATGTTCCCCATTCCAAAGAACCTAAAACAACTAAGGTCCTTCCTGGGATTAGCTAGTTACTACAGAAGATTTATCAAAGATTTTGCTAAGTTAGCTAAACCCTTGACTGCGTTATTGAGAGGAGAACATGGCAGAGCCAAGAAAAATGTCTCAAGCAAGATCGAAATCCGATTCGGTGAAGCTGAACTCGAGGCCTTCAAGTAAAAAATGCATTAGTGACACAAGACGTAATGCTAGCATACCCTGTTTTTAAACAACATTTAACCAGTGATGCCTGGGATTGCATTAGGAGCTTTTCTAGAACAAAATGGTAGACCCATTACATTTCTTTCACGTTCTTTATCCAAGACGGAAGAGAACTATGCTAGAAATGAAAGAGAAATGCTAGCAATAGTATGGGCATTGGATAAGCTAAGGATGTATGTATACGGCAAATCCAAAGTGATCATTTACACCGACCACCAGACTCTCACTTATGCTCTCAGTCCTAAAAACAACAATACAAACCTGAAGAAATGGAAAAGTTACCTGGAAGAATATAACTACGAGTTAAAATGGTTTATACCGGGTAGCTCAAATGTGGTAGCAGACGCACTTTCTAGAAACCCTACAAGCATAAATGCTAGTAGCACGTCAGCCACAGCCCAAGTTCCTATAAACGTCTTTAAAAACCAATTTATTATCTTCACTGGTAATAACGAATCCACCACCTTCGAAATACCGTTCCCCACATATCACAGGCATACAATAGTAAGAAGTAACTATTCTGAAGACGATCTTGTAACCATTCTAAGGGAAAAAATGGATCCTAGAATAGTAAATGGTATGTTCACTTCTGAAAGTATCATGGGGAAAATTCAACAAATATTTCCGGAACATTTTAGGAATTACAAGGCGACATTCACACAAATCCAAACCACAGATGTCCACGATCAGATTCAACAACAAGACATCATAGTTAAAGAACATATTAGAGCCCATAGAAATTCCATAGAAAACAAAAAGCAAATTTTATCTGAATATTTCTTTCCCGGTATGAAGAAAAAGGTTGAAGCAGTGGTAAACTCTTGCCAAACGTGCAAACTGTCGAAATACCAGAGACACCCTCCGAATCAAGAAATACAACGAACTCCTATTCCAACATATCCAGGTGAAATAATCCATATAGACTTATATTTCACACAAAGCAAGATCATTTTAACCGCAATACACAAGTTTTCTAAGTACGCGCAAGTTAAACTCGTAAACTCAAAAGCAGCAGAACACTTAAAAGTACCCTTGCAAGAGTTATTGCTAGCTTTCGGGATGACCAAAATTGTGGTCATGGATAACGAAAAAGCCCTAAATTCGACATCAATTAAATTTCTCTTAAATAATCAGTTAGGAATAAACGTACACACTACTCCACCATATACTTCGTCTAGCAACGGCCAAATCGAAGGATTCCATTCCACATATACTGAGATTATGAGATGCTTGAAATTAGAGCACCCCGAAATGGAATTTGAGAATTTAATATTTAAAGATTTAGCCCATACACCAGAAAAATTAGTACTTGAAAGGGAAAGGATTTCGGAAAACATTCTAAAGAAACAAAATAAAGACCTAGAGTACCATAATAAAACTTAAAAAACCCATCAAAATTTATGATCCAGGTGAAATCATCTACGTTAGGATTATAAACGATTAGGTTCGAAACTACCGTCAAGATATAAAAAAGAAATAGTAGCCGAAGATCTTAATACCAAAGTTAAAACCAGGTCATGCAGGATAGTTCACAAAAACCACTTAAAGTATTGATCAACATCCTCTTTCGACAGATTGCTTATGTTACCAATTTGTTGGGGTCACACAACCATATTAGACTACACTAAGTCGAGAGTGGTCATGGAAACTGGGTTAGCCGCGCGCCAAAACGGAACCTTTAAAATCATTCATGTCATCGAGCTAGAAAAATATCAAATGGCCATATCCGTCTTAAAAGAAGCCGTCAAGAATTCGACAAATGTAAGTCCGTATCAGCCCTTTTTGGCCTATGAGACAACGCGGATCGAGAGTGAACTCAAGAGGCTTCAGCCGATGAAACAAAAGATCACTTGATATACTAGGCACAGCTTGGAAATGGTTAGCGGACACACCGGATCATGAAAATGATAAAATCGTGGTAGATAAGATCAATGAACAATTACAGGCAGATCATAATTAATAACCTAATATAAATAAAATAAAATAAAAGAAGTCGAAATAACCAAATTCAAATTAAGTCTCCTAAGAGAAGAATTAACAAACACCATTTATGCAATAGATTGGGCTAAGGTTAATACTGTAAACTCACTAATATTGTCCGCCACCGAAATAGACTTTATTGAAACAATTAAAGAAGAAAGCCTAACGTTTATAAACATTGAAGAAGTGATAGAGTTTAATGAGCGTAATATAGCCTCAGACGGTAAATCACTCCTATATATTATTAGCTTACCCAGAATAATTAACGAAACCTGTAAAAAATTATTTGCAATACCCATAAAATATTAAAAATTTATAGAATAAATAGATTATCAAATGTAATAAGAAATACTTCGGGTTAACCAGCAAAAATAAATGTAAAATCCATAATGAAAAGACAATTTGTAAACTGGAAGATCTGACTAATTTAGAAAACAGTAAATGTGTAGGAGCCTACTTGCATAGAAGGAATCCACAATGTAAGGTCGTCAATAACCAGCACGTGAAATCAAATTCAGAAATAATGCCCGGTACCCTGCTGCTGAATCAATTTTAAGGGAATGTGAACATCGACGAAGAAAACATTACCCTGGAAGGCACCTTCATAATTCAAGCGGAAAACGCGACAGTCATCATAGACGACTCCTGGTATATTGTGAAGACACGCTTTGAAGTCGAGGTTCAACCGCCGCTGTTACAATTACTATTAGATAAGCAGCAGAGAGGTGAAAGATTATCACTGGAAATGATCAAAGAGCTACATATAAATAATACTAATAATCTGGAGCGAATCCAAAGGAACAATTTGGTTATGTCTTCGTCAAATTGGTTCATTCTAACCCTTCTGACAGCTGTAATGCTAATATATTGCATCATCAAAAAATACTGCAGCCATGGAACAGGCAACAATGGTCCACCAATGGAGGTCTCAATTTCGCCGGTTCAATATGTTGTTGCGACCGAGGACTTCCGCACTTAAATTGGGAGGAGTTAAGCACCTAAATCATAAGATGCAATGCCCAATGGTCAACCCCACTCCATCATCACATGCTTATTAGTTGCATGATCAGCTATCTCAAATAAACAGTCCGATCGCTAGGATAAACAATACTATTTCATCATACGACGCAATGCCCAATGGTCAACCCCACTCCATCATCACATGCATATCAGTTGCATGATCAGCTATCTCAAATAAACAGTTTGATCGTTAGGATAAACAACAGCCCTGCATCCCACTTTCCCAGGCCCTCGAAGAATGGTGTCGGGTTCAGTGCATACCCAGAACCACGCCACAACTTTTGGGAATAAAAAAAGAATAGCAATAAACATTCCTTGTTTACACAAGTGTGCAACCACGCACTCAGAGGACTAATTAATTCAGCCAACGCCGCTGCCTGCGACGATGTCAAGTACCAAACCTTCATCTAACCTAATCGAATCATAGCAAATCAGTCTTGAGCCTAAGTTCTTATCATCCAGTAACTTCGCTTTAGATGCGCTGCGTTCACTTCGAAGTCAGAATCTTTCAGTAAACCGAAACATACTGTATCTGTAATAAAAAGTATCTTTGAATAAATATTTTTTTCTTTTTACATCGGTGTAACTAAAGTGTTTAATTGGCGCCTGAGCAGGGACCCTGCCAAAACTTGATCAAGTGTTAGTGAAAAATATTAGTGGTCGTGACCGAGAAAAAGCGTTAAATGCCTTAAGTGTCAACGAAATAACAAACGCTATATTGAACTGCACCTAGAATCAGACAGGGTCAAAACTATCACTGCAAATTCCTCTAGTATCCGTTCGGAGGGAAATTGGTACAAGTGTTTGGATCCGGAGCGTTAGTACCTCAACGTGGGAAAAGCGAGTACCCCTACCAACCAGCCAGTAAAAAAGCACCGAAGATGTTAATGTTAATGTAAGTTAAGGAAAAATAATTAAGAAAAAATCCAAAATAAAGAGGAGAGAATTTGTGTAGAGACAGTGGAAAAAAATTATTGAACAAACGGAAAGTAAAAAATAAATGAAAAGAAAAACAAGTAATTAAAAAAAAAACCTTTAATTAAATTTTTTCTCCCACTTAAAAAGAAAGGAAAAAATTGAAGGAAAAGAATTAGTAATTAAGTAATTTCAAAAAAGTGGAAAATAATTTTTAAAACTTCAAAAATATAAAAAAAAAGGAGAGAAAACATCATATAATATCGAAAAATGTTCATAATACCACAAAATATTATTTAAGTACCAAAAACCATTTCCATCCAAAATTAGCGAAAATATCGCTATATTTTTTCGACACATATAATTTGCGCGGTATTAAATTTTACGCGACACCATAATATTCGCGATATCGTAATACTAATTTTCTTGAAGTAAACTTGAGATAAAATATTTTTTTCAAAAATGACTAAAGACAGCTGGGTTGAAGCAGTAGTCTTCCAGCAGAGTGGTAATCAGGCAGCAACTTCAGGTGCTCAGGCAGCATCCACCTCAAATGCAGCAACGCCAAACAGAATAGAGGCACTGTCAATACAAGAATTAGATGTAGCCATCCAGAATATGTTGTCGTCTCAGCTACAGGCAATATTTAAGCAAATAAATTATTCTCAGCCAGGACATATTCCCTTTACAGATCAGACAGCTAGGGTACAGGATAACTGGCATGAACTAGACAAAGTGCCAGCTATTGTAAAAAATCTTGAGAAATTCTCAGGTAGTTGTGAAGAATTCTCAATATGATGGAACTATACGATCCCATTCAGGGAACAACCAAATCCGCATTACATTGGGGGGCAATCTCACAAGGTCTGTTATCTGAATACTCAGGCAAACGAGATTTGAGCACTCCTGAAAACCAGCTATTCACCATGTCCCAAAAGGGCACTTCCATTCATGACTTCTACTTTGCCGTGTACCAACAGATGTCTTTAATACTAGACCAAATCGAAACCATGGGTTATACTCCTGAGACCATGGAAGCCATGTCAAAAAAGGTCAGAGATAGGGCTCTAGATACCTTCATCAGGGTTCTAAACGAAGATCTCTCAGATAGAATGAGCTTAGCTCAACCCAGAGATCTGAGGCATGCATTGCAATTGTGCGAGATGTTAGATAATAAAAGGGCTAGGAACCATATCGGCCATCGTGACACTCGTCTACCTATAGGACCACAATCCGTACAGTACACAAAAAATAAACTGCAACCTCAGCGACCCTACATATCGGCAATTCCACCCAAACCTTATAATAACAACAACTTTTATAATCAAAAACCGATGCAGAACGTGTTCATTCCCCAAAACAAATTCCCACAGACTAATAACCCCGTATTCTTCAACGCACCACCATGGCCATTCGCCCCGAAGCCACAGCCGGCACCAACACCAATGGATGTTGACGGCTCTATTTTAACAAAAAAGGTTAACTACATGAACAAGCCAAACTTTAATTCACCACAACAATTTGCTCTCAAAAGAGTCAATGAGTCTACTGAAAATTTTACCAATAAAGTGCAGAGGTAATTTCATATTAAATCAGGTATTTCGGGTGAACAATATATCACCATACCCCCTCAAGAACAGCATTACTCTGATACGTCCGATTATCAAGCCGTTTACCAAGTCCAAGAACTTTTTTTCGAATTAGTTCCATATTCTGAGGTTCGAGAATATCAAGAGCAGGAGGAATATTTTACCTCACAAGGAGACAACTCAGAGTTAGTCCCACAGAATAAAGAGGAAACAAGATCACCATCACAGGAGCCTCAACAACCACAAATTGAGGGCACCGTTAATTTTTTAGGCTAAAGTGTTCCTCTTTGCCGTACTTTGTCGTCCGGGACAAAGACGGAACAGCATACAATTTCTTAATAGATACCGGTTCAAATAAAAACTATGTCCAACCCGAAATCGCCAAAAATATCAAATCAAATGAACACAAGTTTTACGCGAACACCGTAAGTGGTCGCATCTTAATCACTAGCCATATCCATTTGGGTTTATTTAACGAACCCAATAAACCTATAACTTTCTTCTTATTACCTAATTTGAATCCATTCCATGGAATTCTAGGTAAAGACACAATAAAAGAATTAAACGCCATCATTGATGTGGGAAAAGATTTATTATATGTCAACAACTCTCATGTTGTTAAAGTAAAGCAGATGCGAGCTCATCAGGTCCATAGGATCAACTCAGATGAACTCACCAATCAGCAAAAGCTAGGGCTAAAGGTACTCCAAGAGGAGTACGAATCGCTATTCGCAGACCCAAATAGAAAATCGACCTAAGCTACTAATGTCCAACGAGAAATCCGAACGACAACAGACACTCCAGTCTATACGAAGCATTATCCATACCCAGCTTCTTTAAGAGAAATAGTGAAAGACCAGCTACAAGAATTACTACGAGATGGTATAATACCACCCTCACGGTCGCCCTATAATTCCCCTGTATGGATAGTCCCTAAGAAGAGCGGCAGCCTTAGGAATAAAAAATATAGGATGGTCATCGATTATAGAAAGCTCTCCCTGAAATTGGAGAAATGGTTGCGCAGTTGGGCAACAATCAGTATTTCTCTGTTCTCGATTTAAAGAGCGGATTTCATCAGATTTCGCTTAAGGAATCCGATATTGAAAAAACGGCATTCGCTGTAAACAGAGGGAAATACGAGTTCACAAGACTCCCCTTCGGCCTGAAGAATTCCCCATCAATATTCCAAAAAGCTCTTGATGATATTTTGAGAGATCTCATAGGAAAAGTTTGTTATGTCTACATCGATGATATAATAATATTCAGTAAATCAGAGGAAGAGCATTTCCGAGCATGAAGGTCCAAGTAGATAAATGCAAATTCCTAAAACATAGCGTCGATTTCCTAGGCGTAGTAATTTCAAGGGAGCGAGTTAAAACCAATCCAGAGAAGAATCAGGCCATTAAAATGTTCCCCATTCCAAAGAACCTAAAACAACTAAGGTCCTTCCTGGGATTAGCTAGTTACTACAGAAGATTTATCAAAGATTTTGCTAAGTTAGCTAGAGCCTTGAATGCGTTATTGAGAGGAGAACATGGCAGAGCCAAGAAAAATGTCTCAAGCAAGATCGAAATCCGATTCGGTGAAGCTGAACTCGAGGCCTTCAAGTAAAAAATGCATTAGTGACACAAGACGTAATGCTAGCATACCCTGTTTTTAAACAACATTTAACCAGTGATGCCTCAACCATTGCATTAGGAGCTTTTCTAGAACAAAATGGTAGACCCATTACATTTCTTTCACGTGCTTTATCCAAGACGGAAGAGAACTATGCTACAAATGAAAGAGAAATGCTAGCAATAGTATGGGCATTGGATAAAGGGCAAATCCAAAGTGATCATTTACACCGACCACCAGACTCTCACTTATGCTCTCAGTCCTAAAAACAACAATACAAACCTGAAGAAATGGAAAAGTTACCTGGAAGAATATAACTACGAGTTAAAATGGTTTATACCGGGTAGCTCAAATGTGGTAGCAGACGCACTTTCTAGAAACCCTACAAGCATAAATGCTAGTAGCACGTCAGCCACAGCCCAGAGTGATGGAAGCTCAGGTCATAAACTTATTCCAGCAATGGAAGTTCCTATAAACGTCTTTAAAAACCAATTTATTATCCTCACTGGTAATAACGAATCCACCACCTTCGAAATACCGTTCCCCACATATCACAGGCATACAATAGTAAGAAGTAACTATTCTGAAGACGATCTTGTAACCATTCTAAGGGAAAAAATGGATCCTAGAATAGTAAATGGTATTTTCACTTCTGAAAGTATCATGGGGAAAATTCAACAAATATTTCCGGAACATTTTAGGAATTACAAGGCGACATTCACACAAATCCAAACCACAGATGTCCACGATCAGATTCAACAACAAGACATCATAGTTAAAGAACATATTAGAGCCCATAGAAATTCCATAGAAAACAAAAAGCAAATTTTATCTGAATATTTCTTTCCCGGTATGAAGAAAAAGGTTGAAGCAGTGGTAAACTCTTGCCAAACGTGCAAACTGTCGAAATACCAGAGACACCCTCCGAATCAAGAAATACAACGAACTCCTATTCCAACATATCCAGGTGAAATAATCCATATAGACTTATATTTCACACAAAGCAAGATCATTTTAACCGCAATACACAAGTTTTCTAAGTACGCGCAAGTTAAACTCGTAAACTCAAAAGCAGCAGAACACTTAAAAGTACCCTTGCAAGAGTTATTGCTAGCTTTCGGGATGACCAAAATTGTGGTCATGGATAACGAAAAAGCCCTAAATTCGACATCAATTAAATTTCTCTTAAATAATCAGTTAGGAATAAACGTACACACTACTCCACCATATACTTCGTCTAGCAACGGCCAAATCGAAGGATTCCATTCCACATATACTGAGATTATGACATGCTTGAAATTAGAGCACCCCGAAATGGAATTCGAGAATTTAATATTTAAAGATTTAGCCCATACACCAGAAAAATTAGTACTTGAAAGGGAAAGGATTTCGGAAAACATTCTAAAGAAACAAAATAAAGACCTAGAGTACCATAATAAAACTTAAAAAACCCATCAAAATTTATGATCCAGGTGAAATCATCTACGTTAGGATTATAAACGATTAGGTTCGAAACTACCGTCAAGATATAAAAAAGAAATAGTAGCCGAAGATCTTAATACCAAAGTTAAAACCAGGTCATGCAGGATAGTTCACAAAAACCACTTAAAGTATTGATCAACATCCTCTTTCGACAGATTGCTTATGTTACCAATTTGTTGGGGTCACACAACCATATTAGACTACACTAAGTCGAGAGTGGTCATGGAAACTGGGTTAGCCGCGCGCCAAAACGGAACCTTTAAAATCATTCATGTCATCGAGCTAGAAAAATATCAAATGGCCATATCCGTCTTAAAAGAAGCCGTCAAGAATTCGACAAATGTAAGTCCGTATCAGCCCTTTTTGGCCTATGAGACAACGCGGATCGAGAGTGAACTCAAGAGGCTTCAGCCGATGAAACAAAAGATCACTTGATATACTAGGCACAGCTTGGAAATGGTTAGCGGACACACCGGATCATGAAAATGATAAAATCGTGGTAGATAAGATCAATGAACAATTACAGGCAGATCATAATTAATAACCTAATATAAATAAAATAAAATAAAAGAAGTCGAAATAACCAAATTCAAATTAAGTCTCCTAAGAGAAGAATTAACAAACACCATTTATGCAATAGATTGGGCTAAGGTTAATACTGTAAACTCACTAATATTGTCCGCCACCGAAATAGACTTTATTGAAACAATTAAAGAAGAAAGCCTAACGTTTATAAACATTGAAGAAGTGATAGAGTTTAATGAGCGTAATATAGCCTCAGACGGTAAATCACTCCTATATATTATTAGCTTACCCAGAATAATTAACGAAACCTGTAAAAAATTATTTGCAATACCCATAAAATATTAAAAATTTATAGAATAAATAGATTATCAAATGTAATAAGAAATACTTCGGGTTAACCAGCAAAAATAAATGTAAAATCCATAATGAAAAGACAATTTGTAAACTGGAAGATCTGACTAATTTAGAAAACAGTAAATGTGTAGGAGCCTACTTGCATAGAAGGAATCCACAATGTAAGGTCGTCAATAACCAGCACGTGAAATCAAATTCAGAAATAATGCCCGGTACCCTGCTGCTGAATCAATTTTAAGGGAATGTGAACATCGACGAAGAAAACATTACCCTGGAAGGCACCTTCATAATTCAAGCGGAAAACGCGACAGTCATCATAGACGACTCCTGGTATATTGTGAAGACACGCTTTGAAGTCGAGGTTCAACCGCCGCTGTTACAATTACTATTAGATAAGCAGCAGAGAGGTGAAAGATTATCACTGGAAATGATCAAAGAGCTACATATAAATAATACTAATAATCTGGAGCGAATCCAAAGGAACAATTTGGTTATGTCTTCGTCAAATTGGTTCATTCTAACCCTTCTGACAGCTGTAATGCTAATATATTGCATCATCAAAAAATACTGCAGCCATGGAACAGGCAACAATGGTCCACCAATGGAGGTCTCAATTTCGCCGGTTCAATATGTTGTTGCGACCGAGGACTTCCGCACTTAAATTGGGAGGAGTTAAGCACCTAAATCATAAGATGCAATGCCCAATGGTCAACCCCACTCCATCATCACATGCTTATTAGTTGCATGATCAGCTATCTCAAATAAACAGTCCGATCGCTAGGATAAACAATACTATTTCATCATACGACGCAATGCCCAATGGTCAACCCCACTCCATCATCACATGCATATCAGTTGCATGATCAGCTATCTCAAATAAACAGTTTGATCGTTAGGATAAACAACAGCCCTGCATCCCACTTTCCCAGGCCCTCGAAGAATGGTGTCGGGTTCAGTGCATACCCAGAACCACGCCACAACTTTTGGGAATAAAAAAAGAATAGCAATAAACATTCCTTGTTTACACAAGTGTGCAACCACGCACTCAGAGGACTAATTAATTCAGCCAACGCCGCTGCCTGCGACGATGTCAAGTACCAAGCCTTCATCTAACCTAATCGAATCATAGCAAATCAGTCTTGAGCCTAAGTTCTTATCATCCAGTAACTTCGCTTTAGATGCGCTGCGTTCACTTCGAAGTCAGAATCTTTCAGTAAACCGAAACATACTGTATCTGTAATAAAAAGTATCTTTGAATAAATATTTTTTTCTTTTTACATCGGTGTAACTAAAGTGTTTAATTGGCGCCTGAGCAGGGACCCTGCCAAAACTTGATCAAGTGTTAGTGAAAAATATTAGTGGTCGTGACCGAGAAAAAGCGTTAAATGCCTTAAGTGTCAACGAAATAACAAACGCTATATTGAACTGCACCTAGAATCAGACAGGGTCAAAACTATCACTGCAAATTCCTCTAGTATCCGTTCGGAGGGAAATTGGTACAAGTGTTTGGATCCGGAGCGTTAGTACCTCAACGTGGGAAAAGCGAGTACCCCTACCAACCAGCCAGTAAAAAAGCACCGAAGATGTTAATGTTAATGTAAGTTAAGGAAAAATAATTAAGAAAAAATCCAAAATAAAGAGGAGAGAATTTGTGTAGAGACAGTGGAAAAAAATTATTGAACAAACGGAAAGTAAAAAATAAATGAAAAGAAAAACAAGTAATTAAAAAAAAAACCTTTAATTAAATTTTTTCTCCCACTTAAAAAGAAAGGAAAAAATTGAAAGAAAAGAATTAGTAATTAAGTAATTTCAAAAAAGTGGAAAATAATTTTTAAAACTTCAAAAATATAAAAAAAAGGAGAGAAAACATCATATAATATCGAAAAATGTTCATAATACCACAAAATATTATTTAAGTACCAAAAACCATTTCCATCCAAAATTAGCGAAAATATCGCTATATTTTTTCGACACATATAATTTGCGCGGTATTAAATTTTACGCGACACCATAATATTCGCGATATCGTAATACTAATTTTCTTGAAGTAAACTTGAGATAAAATATTTTTTTCAAAAATGACTAAAGACAGCTGGGTTGAAGCAGTAGTCTTCCAGCAGAGTGGTAATCAGGCAGCAACTTCAGGTGCTCAGGCAGCATCCACCTCAAATGCAGCAACGCCAAACAGAATAGAGGCACTGTCAATACAAGAATTAGATGTAGCCATCCAGAATATGTTGTCGTCTCAGCTACAGGCAATATTTAAGCAAATAAATTATTCTCAGCCAGGACATATTCCCTTTACAGATCAGACAGCTAGTGTACAGGATAACTGGCATGAACTAGACAAAGTGCCAGCTATTGTAAAAAATCTTGAGAAATTCTCAGGTAGTTGTGAAGAATTCTCAATATGATGGAACTATACGATCCCATTCAGGGAACAACCAAATACTTATGACCATTCAAGGTAAAATTACAGGCCATGCCAACACACTGTTGCTAGTCTATCGCTCCGCATTACATTGGGGGGCAATCTCACAAGGTCTGTTATCTGAATACTCAGGCAAACGAGATTTGAGCACTCCTGAATACCAGCTATTCACCATGTCCCAAAAGGGCACTTCCATTCATGACTTCTACTTTGCCGTGTACCAACAGATGTCTTTAATACTAGACCAAATCGAAACCATGGGTTATACTCCTGAGACCATGGAAGCCATGTCAAAAAAGGTCAGAGATAGGGCTCTAGATACCTTCATCAGGGTTCTAAACGAAGATCTCTCAGATAGAATGAGCTTAGCTCAACCCAGAGATCTGAGGCATGCATTGCAATTGTGCGAGATGTTAGATAATAAAAGGGCTAGGAACCATATCGGCCATCGTGACACTCGTCTACCTATAGGACCACAATCCGTACAGTACACAAAAAATAAACTGCAACCTCAGCGACCCTACATATCGGCAATTCCACCCAAACCTTATAATAACAACAACTTTTATAATCAAAAACCGATGCAGAACGTGTTCATTCCCCAAAACAAATTCCCACAGACTAATAACCCCGTATTCTTCAACGCACCACCATGGCCATTCGCCCCGAAGCCACAGCCGGCACCAACACCAATGGATGTTGACGGCTCTATTTTAACAAAAAGGTTAACTACATGAACAAGCCAAACTTTAATTCACCACAACAATTTGCTCTCAAAAGAGTCAATGAGTCTACTGAAAATTTTACCAATAAAGTGCAGAGGTAATTTCATATTAAATCAGGTATTTCGGGTGAACAATATATCACCATACCCCCTCAAGAACAGCATTACTCTGATACGTCCGATTATCAAGCCGTTTACCAAGTCCAAGAACTTTTTTTCGAATTAGTTCCATATTCTGAGGTTCGAGAATATCAAGAGCAGGAGGAATATTTTACCTCACAAGGAGACAACTCAGAGTTAGTCCCACAAAATAAAGAGGAAACAAGATCACCATCACAGGAGCCTCAACAACCACAAATTGAGGGCACCGTTAATTTTTTAGGCTAAAGTGTTCCTCTTTGCCGTACTTTGTCGTCCGCGACAAAGACGGAACAGCATACAATTTCTTAATAGATACCGGTTCAAATAAAAGCTATGTCCAACCCGAAATCGCCAAAAATATCAAATCAAATGAACACAAGTTTTACGCGAACACCGTAAGTGGTCGCATCTTAATCACTAGCCATATCCATTTGGGTTTATTTAACGAACCCAATAAACCTATAACTTTTTTCTTATTACCTAATTTGAATCCATTCCATGGAATTCTAGGTAATGACACAATAAAAGAATTAAACGCCATCATTGATGCGGGAAAAGATTTATTATATGTCAACAACTCTCATGTTGTTAAAGTAAAGCAGATGCGAGCTCATCAGGTCTATAGGATCAACTCAGATGAACTCACCAATCAGCAAAAGCTAGGGCTAAAGGTACTCCAAGAGGAGTATTCGTACTCCCAATCCCCAATCCTCCCTATTCGCAGACCCAAATAGAAAATCGACCTATGCTACTAATGTCCAAGGAGAAATCCGAACGACAACAGACACTCCAGTCCATACGAAGCATTATCCATACCCAGCTTCTTTAAGAGAAATAGTGAAAGACCAGCTACAAGAATTACTACGAGATGGTATAATACCACCCTCACGGTCGCCCTATAATTCCCCTGTATGGATAGTCCCTAAGAAGAGCGGCAGCCTTAGGAATAAAAAATATAGGATGGTCATCGATTATAGAAAGCTCTCCCTGAAATTGGAGAAATGGTTGCGCAGTTGGGCAACAATCAGTATTTCTCTGTTCTCGATTTAAAGAGCGGATTTCATCAGATTTCGCTTAAGGAATCCGATATTGAAAAAACGGCATTCGCTGTAAACAGAGGGAAATACGAGTTCACAAGACTCCCCTTCGGCCTGAAGAATTCCCCATCAATATTCCAAAAGCTCTTGATGATATTTTGAGAGATCTCATAGGAAAAGTTTGTTATGTCTACATCGATGATATAATAATATTCAGTAAATCAGAGGAAGAGCATTTCCGAGCATGAAGGTCCAAGTAGATAAATGCAAATTCCTAAAGCATAGCGTCGATTTCCTAGGCGTAGTAATTTCAAGGGAGCGAGTTAAAACCAATCCAGAGAAGATTCAGGCCATTAAAATGTTCCCCATTCCAAAGAACCTAAAACAACTAAGGTCCTTCCTGGGATTAGCTAGTTACTACAGAAGATTTATCAAAGATTTTGCTAAGTTAGCTAGAGCCTTGACTGCGTTATTGAGAGGAGAACATGGCAGAGCCAAGAAAAATGTCTCAAGCAAGATCGAAATCCGATTCGGTGAAGCTGAACTCGAGGCCTTCAAGTAAAAAATGCATTAGTGACACAAGACGTAATGCTAGCATACCCTGTTTTTAAACAACATTTAACCAGTGATGCCTCAACCATTGCATTAGGAGCTTTTCTAGAACAAAATGATAGACCCATTACATTTCTTTCACGTGCTTTATCCAAGACGGAAGAGAACTATGCTAGAAATGAAAGAGAAATGCTAGCAATAGTATGGGCATTGGATAAGCTAAGGATGTAAAAACAACAATAAAAACCTGAAGAAATGGAAAAGTTACCTGGAAGAATATAACTACGAGTTAAAATGGTTTATACCGGGTAGCTCAAATGTGGTAGCAGACGCACTTTCTAGAAACCCTACAAGCATAAATGCTAGTAGCACGTCAGCCACAGCCCAGAGTGATGGAAGCTCAGGTCATAAACTTATTCCAGCAATGGAAGTTCCTATAAACGTCTTTAAAAACCAATTTATTATCCTCACTGGTAATAACGAATCCACCACCTTCGAAATACCGTTCCCCACATATCACAGGCATACAATAGTAAGAAGTAACTATTCTGAAGACGATCTTGTAACCATTCTAAGGGAAAAAATGGATCCTAGAATAGTAAATGGTATTTTCACTTCTGAAAGTATCATGGGGAAAATTCAACAAATATTTCCGGAACATTTTAGGAATTACAAGGCGACATTCACACAAATCCAAACCACAGATGTCCACGATCAGATTCAACAACAAGACATCATAGTTAAAGGACATATTAGAGCCCATAGAAATTCCATAGAAAACAAAAAGCAAATTTTATCTGAATATTTCTTTCCCGGTATGAAGAAAAAGGTTGAAGCAGTGGTAAACTCTTGCCAAACGTGCAAACTGTCGAAATACCAGAGACACCCTCCGAATCAAGAAATACAACGAACTCCTATTCCAACATATCCAGGTGAAATAATCCATATAGACTTATATTTCACACAAAGCAAGATCGTTTTAACCGCAATACACAAGTTTTCTAAGTACGCGCAAGTTAAACTCGTAAACTCAAAAGCAGCAGAACACTTAAAAGTACCCTTGCAAGTGTTATTGCTAGCTTTCGGGATGACCAAAATTGTGGTCATGGATAACGAAAAAGCCCTAAATTCGACATCAATTAAATTTCTCTTAAATAATCAGTTAGGAATAAACGTACACACTACTCCACCATATACTTCGTCTAGCAACGGCCAAATCGAAGGATTCCATTCCACATATATGGAGATTATGAGATGCTTGAAATTAGAGCACCCCGAAATGGAATTCGAGAATTTAATATTTAAAGATTTAGCCCATACACCAGAAAAATTAGTACTTGAAAGGGAAAGGATTTCGGAAAACATTCTAAAGAAACAAAATAAAGACCTAGAGTACCATAATAAAACTTAAAAAACCCATCAAAATTTATGATCCAGGTGAAATCATCTACGTTAGGATTATAAACGATTAGGTTCGAAACTACCGTCAAGATATAAAAAAGAAATAGTAGCCGAAGATCTTAATACCAAAGTTAAAACCAGGTCATGCAGGATAGTTCACAAAAACCACTTAAAGTATTGATCAACATCCTCTTTCGACAGATTGCTTATGTTACCAATTTGTTGGGGTCACACAACCATATTAGACTACACTAAGTCGAGAGTGGTCATGGAAACTGGGTTAGCCGCGCGCCAAAACGGAACCTTTAAAATCATTCATGTCATCGAGCTAGAAAAATATCAAATGGCCATATCCGTCTTAAAAGAAGCCGTCAAGAATTCGACAAATGTAAGTCCGTATCAGCCCTTTTTGGCCTATGAGACAACGCGGATCGAGAGTGAACTCAAGAGGCTTCAGCCGATGAAACAAAAGATCACTTGATATACTAGGCACAGCTTGGAAATGGTTAGCGGACACACCGGATCATGAAAATGATAAAATCGTGGTAGATAAGATCAATGAACAATTACAGGCAGATCATAATTAATAACCTAATATAAATAAAATAAAATAAAAGAAGTCGAAATAACCAAATTCAAATTAAGTCTCCTAAGAGAAGAATTAACAAACACCATTTATGCAATAGATTGGGCTAAGGTTAATACTGTAAACTCACTAATATTGTCCGCCACCGAAATAGACTTTATTGAAACAATTAAAGAAGAAAGCCTAACGTTTATAAACATTGAAGAAGTGATAGAGTTTAATGAGCGTAATATAGCCTCAGACGGTAAATCACTCCTATATATTATTAGCTTACCCAGAATAATTAACGAAACCTGTAAAAAATTATTTGCAATACCCATAAAATATTAAAAATTTATAGAATAAATAGATTATCAAATGTAATAAGAAATACTTCGGGTTAACCAGCAAGAATAAATGTAAAATCCATAATGAAAAGACAATTTGTAAACTGGAAGATCTGACTAATTTAGAAAACAGTAAATGTGTAGGAGCCTACTTGCATAGAAGGAATCCACAATGTAAGGTCATCAATAACCAGCACGTGAAATCTCATTCGGAAATAATGCCCGGTACCCTGCTGCTGAATCAATTTCAAGGGAATGTGAACATCGACGGAGAAAACATTACCCTGGAAGGCACCTTCATAATTGAAGCGGAAAACGCGACAGTCATCATAGACGACTCCTGGTATATTGTGAAGACACGCTTTGAAGTCGAGGTTCAACCGCCGCTGTTACAATTACTATTAGATAAGCAGCAGAGAGGTGAAAGATTATCACTGGAAATGATCAAAGAGCTACATATAAATAATACTAATAATCTGGAGCGAATCCAAAGGAACAATTTGGTTATGTCTTCGTCAAATTGGTTTATTCTAACCCTTCTGGCAGCTGCAATGCTAATATATTGCATCATCAAAAAATACTGCAGCCATGGAACATGCAACAATGGTCCACCAATGGAGGTCTCAATTTCGCCGGTTCAATATGTTGTTGCGACCGAGGACGTCCGCACTTAAAGGGGAAGGAGTTAAGCACCTAAATCATAAGATGCAATGCCCAATGGTCAACCCCTATCCATCATCACATGCTCATTAGTTGCATGATCAGCTATCTCAAATAAACAGTCCGATCGCTAGGATAAACAATACTATTTCATCATATGATGCAATGCCCAATGGTCAACCCCACTCCATCATCACATGCATATTAGTTGCATGATCAGCTATCTCTTTGCATATTCTCACTCATCGAAGTCGGTCGTGTTTTTTTTGCGCTCTCGCTTAATTACTGTGAAGTTAATCTATAATATTCAATTTAAATTCATTGTTTTATAAATTTTTAATAATGCGCTATACTCATCGCGAAGTTTGTGTTAAATTTATTAACATTTATATTTATTAATATCAAATTTTATTTATCAAACGCAAATATAATTTTGTTGTTGCGCTGCTTAGTTTATGATTTCGTTCTATTTTTTTGCTCCCACCCACGCTCTCAATTTACAGTTCATAGTTTGTTTTTGTTTGTGTGGTGTTGGTGCTCTCTATTCTTCTGCTTTCTCTTTTGATCGCGCTCGCGGCCGTTAACTTCGCGCTTCTTACAAGTTTTTGATGTTGTGTGTTGTAATACAAAAATAATAAATATTCTCTTTTTCTTCTCTTTCTAATTTGCATATTGCAGTTAGCTTTTGCTTTGGTTTGTATACGCCTCTCTTAATTTAACATTTTTCCCTTTTATTTACATATTGATTTATAATTTGATTGTGATAAATCAATTATTTAATATATAATTATAATTGCAATAATCCCAGCAAGACCAGTGAAGACTTTCTTTACTGTTGGCTGTGTGACAATGTAATGCACTTTAAATGTGCTGGTTACACAGTCACGGTGCGGGATAGTATTGCACAGGGTGGCGGCCTTAAATGGGGCTGTGATTCGTGTCGTGGCTTGGAGCTCGAGATGCGAAGTTTTATGAAACTGACTGGGGATGCGTTTAAAACTCTGTCAGCTGACGTTCATAAGCTCCAAGAAGAGCTTTTGGCGATGGAGGTTCAATTCAGAAGTTCTAAACTTTTGATTGAATCTCCGACCCGAAAGAGGGCCAGGTTTCAGGGCGCGTCCCTCAGTCCGTCGGCACATCGTTGTCTACCAGTTCCGGCTCCCGACAATGACCCTATTTCCCCAAATGCACAGCAGCTGATATCGCTTAGGAGTCCGGCTTTGGAAGGTGTGGAGTCTCTTCCCATTTCCCCTGGAGACAGTATCCCACCTACTAACACGATATCGGTTGTAGTTTCCGAACCGTCCGGGCAAACATCCGTTTCCAGGAATATTGCCAATAAAGTAGTTACAAGAGGAGCTAGTAAAGTGTTGGCTGCTTCAGCTGCTGCTGCATCCGCTGTTGCTGCTACTGCTGTGCCTGGCACTTCTAGTTCCCTTTTTGTAGTTCCACCCAAAAAGCAAATTTTTATTTCGCGGCTTGATCCCAATACTACTTCTGAAGAAGTCATAGCCTACATCCAGGGCAAAGTTCAAGCACCAAACATTGCTGTGGAAAAGTTCCGTTTTTCATATACTCGGGACATTCCGTCCTTTAAAATAAGTGTTTCCCCAGATCTTTTTGGGCAAATATGTCATAAAGACTTTTGGCCGGAACACCTCATTGTAAAAGAGTATACAATAAAAAAGAAGACTCGGCCTCCGATTAGCCTGCTACCTGCCTCTGTGAATAACGTTCCTTCCGGCTCGTCTGCACCTGTTGGCGAGTCAAAAAACTAATTTCGTCCCTAACTCTGGCCTATCAGAACGTACGGGGACTAAAGTCTAAACTCTCTAGCCTCTATGTAGATAGTTTAGCTTTTGACTTTCAAATTCTTGCCTTTACTGAGACTTGGCTGAAGCCTGATATTGCCGATGCTTCAATTCTCCCCTCAAAATATTTAATATATGGACATGATCGGACTATCCGTGATGGTGGTGGTGTTTTGATCGCTGTTGATTCGGCGTTCTCGTCTGAAATTGTACAGTCTTCCAATCAGGAGATTGAATTTGTTTGTGTTAAAATATCTCTTAATTCTTTTTCTGCCTATATTACTTGTTCGTATATTCCACCACAGTCCGACTTGGCAGTATACATTCACCATTTGGAAGCTATTCAACTTGTTTCCTCATATATCTCTGACAAAGACTTGTTCAAAGTTCTGGGAGATTTTAATTTACCTGAGATTGCCTGGACCCTCTCATATGATTCCTTATTACTGTTGCCCTCCTCGTCACAGGTCTGTTTGAGTTGTCCCTAACTCAAATAAATCCTGTCCTGAATAGTTGGAACAGATCACTAGATCTGGTATTTGTGTTGGATTCTTCCAACTGTGATATTTCCAGGACTGATCCCTTAGTTATCCCTGAAGACAACTTTCATCCAACTCTGGATGTAACCATTGACCTTCCTTTTGGGGTTATGCCTCGATATAATAACTCGATGCCTCCAACCCTATGTTTGCGTAAGACAAACTTTACTAAACTTAAAAACCTCTCATTAACTAATGATTGGACATATCTGTATACTTGCACGGATATGGACTCTGCCATTTCTGTCTTCTATAAAACTCTTGAGTCGTTCTTTGATGTTTGTGTCCCGCGTGTGACTCAACGATGGTCTGATAAACCTCCTTGGTTCTCACGTGAGTTATGTAACTTGAAGAACGTAAAATCGAGATGCTATAAAAGATTTAAAAAATAGTTGCTGAATTCACAATGCTATAAGGATTATCTTCAGAGATGTAAACTTAGGTTTTCTCCCGATCCTAAGCAATTTTATAAATTCGTCAATGGAAAACGTAAGACATCAGTGCACCCGTCTTACTTGTCTTTCGAAAACAATAAAGCTGACAATGATCAGGCAATTGCTGATATGTTTGCTGATTTTTTCAAAACAACTTATTCCTCTTCGATTTATCAAGCAAATATAAAGGAATATTTTACCTCACAAGGAGACAACTCAGAGTTAGTCCCACAGAATAAAGAATAAAGAGGAAACAAGATCACCATCACAGGAGCCTCAACAACCACAAATTGAGGACACCTTTAATTTTTTAGGCTAAAGTACTTTGTCGTTCGGGACAAAGACGAAGCAGCATACAATTTTTTAATAGATACCGGTTCAAATAAAAACTATGTCCAACCAGAAATCGCCAAAAATATCAAATCAAATGAACACAAGTTTTACGCGAACACCGTAAGTGGTCGCATCTTAATCACTAGCCATATCCATTTGGGTTTATTTAACGAACCCAATAAACCTATAACTTTTTTCTTATTACCTAATTTGAATCCATTCCATGGAATTCTAGGTAATGACACAATAAAAGAATTAAACGCCATCATTGATGTGGGAAAAGATTTATTATATGTCAACAACTATCATGTTGTTAAAGTAAAGCAGATGCGAGCTCATCAGGTCCATAGGATCAACTCAGATGAACTCACCAATCAGCAAAAGCTAGGGCTAAAGGTACTCTAAGAGGATTACGAATCGCTATTCGCAGACCCAAATAGAAAATCGACCTATGCTACTAATGTCCAAGGAGAAATCCGAACGACAACAGACACTCCAGTCCATACGAAGCATTATCCATACCCAGCTTCTTTAAGAGAAATAGTGAAAGACCAGCTACAAGAATTACTACGAGATGGTATAATACCACCCTCACGGTCGCCCTATAATTCCCCTGTATGGATAGTCCCTAAGAAGAGCGGCAGCCTTAGGAATAAAAAATATAGGATGGTCATCGATTATAGAAAGCTCTCCCTGAAATTGGAGAAATGGTTGCGCAGTTGGGCAACAATCAGTATTTCTCTGCTCTCGATTTAAAGAGCGGATTTCATCAGATTTCGCTTAAGGAATCCGATATTGAAAAAACGGCATTCGCTGTAAACAGAGCGAAATACGAGTTCACAAGACTCCCCTTCGGCCTGAAGAATTCTCCATCAATATTCCAAAAAGCTCTTGATGATATTTTGAGAGATCTCATAGGAAAAGTTTGTTATGTCTACATCGATGATATAATAATATTCAGTAAATCAGAGGAAGAGCATTTCCGAGCATGAAGGTCCAAGTAGATAAATGCAAATTCCTAAAGCATAGCGTCGATTTCCTAGGCGTAGTAATTTCAAGGGAGCGAGTTAAAACCAATCCAGAGAAGATTCAGGCCATTAAAATGTTCCCCATTCCAAAGAACCTAAAACAACTAAGGTCCTTCCTGGGATTAGCTAGTTACTACAGAAGATTTATCAAAGATTTTGCTAAGTTAGCTAGAGCCTTGACTGCGTTATTGAGAGGAGAACATGGCAGAGCCAAGAAAAATGTCTCAAGCAAGATCGAAATCCGATTCGGTGAAGCTGAACTCGAGGCCTTCAAGTAAAAAATGCATTAGTGACACAAGACGTAATGCTAGCATACCCTGTTTTTAAACAAGAGTTCCATTTAACCACTGATGCCTCAAACATTGCATTAGGAGTTTCTCTAGAACAAAATGGTAGACCCATTACATTTCTTTCCCGTGCTTTATCCAAAACGGAAGAGAACTATGCTACAAATGAAAGAGAAATGCTAGCAATAGTATGGGCATTGGATAAGTTAAGGATGTATGTATACAGCAAATCCAAGGTGATCATTTACACCGACCACCAGACTCTCACTTATGCTCTCAGTCCTAAAAACAACGATACAAAACTGAAGAAATGGAAAAGTTACCTGGAAGAATATAACGCACTTTCTAGAAACCCTACAAGCATAAATGCTAGTAGCACGTCAGCCACAGCCCTTAGTGATGAAAGCTCAGGTCATAAACTTATTCCAGCAATGAAAGTTCCTATAAATTTCTTTAAAAACCAATTGATTGTCTTCACTGCTAATAACGAATCCACCACCTTCGAAATACCGTTCCCCACATATCACAGGCATACAATAGTAAGAAGTAACTATTCTGAAGACGATCTTGTAACCATTCTAAGGGAAAAAATGGATCCTAGAATAGTAAATGGTATTTTCACTTCTGAAAGTATCATGGGGAAAATTCAACAAATATTTCCGGAACATTTTAGGAATTACAAGGCGAGATTCACACAAATCCAAACCACAGATGTCCACGATCAGATTCAACAACAAGACATGATAGTTAAAGAACATATTAGAAATTCCATAGAAAACAAAAAGCAAATTTTATCTGAATATTTCTTTCCCGGTATGAAGAAAAAGGTTGAAGCAGTGGTAAACTCTTGCCAAACGTGCAAACTGTCGAAATACCAGAGACACCCTCCGAATCAAGAAATACAACGAACTCCTATTCCAACATATCCAGGTGAAATAATCCATATAGACTTATATTTCACACAAAGCAAGATCATTTTAACCGCAATACACAAGTTTTCTAAGTACGCGCAAGTTAAACTCGTAAACTCAAAAGCAGCAGAACACTTAAAAGTACCCTTGCAAGTGTTATTGCTAGCTTTCGGGATGACCAAAATTGTGGTCATGGATAACAAAAAAGCCCTAAATTCGACATCAATTAAATTTCTCTTAAATAATCAGTTAGGAATAAACGTACACACTACTCCACCATATACTTCGTCTAGCAACGGCCAAATCGAAGGATTCCATTCCACATATATGGAGATTATGAGATGCTTGAAATTAGAGCACCCCGAAATGGAATTCGAGAATTTAATATTTAAAGATTTAGCCCATACACCAGAAAAATTAGTACTTGAAAGGGAAAGGATTTCGGAAAACATTCTAAAGAAGCAAAATAAAGACCTAGAGTACCATAATAAAACTTAAAAAACCCATCAAAATTTATGATCCAGGTGAAATCATCTACGTTAGGATTATAAACGATTAGGTTCGAAACTACCGTCAAGATATAAAAAAGAAATAGTAGCCGAAGATCTTAATACCAAAGTTAAAACCAGGTCATGCAGGAGTATTGATCAACATCCTCTTTCGACAGATTGCTTATGTTACCACTTTGTTGGGGTCACACAACCATATTAGACTACACTAAGTCGAGAGTGGTCATGGAAACCGGGTTAGCCGCGCGCCAAAACGGAACCTTTAAAATCATTCATGTCATCGAGCTAGAAAAATATCAAATGGCCATATCCGTCTTAAAAGAAGCCGTCAAGAATTCGACAAATGTAAGTCCGTATCAGCCCTTTTTGGCCTATGAGACAACGCGGATCGAGAGTGAACTCAAGAGGCTTCAGCCGATGAAACAAAAGATCACTTGATATACTAGGCACAGCTTGGAAATGGTTAGCGGACACACCGGATCATGAAAATGATAAAATCGTGGTAGATAAGATCAATGAACAATTACAGGCAGATCATAATTAATAACCTAATATAAATAAAATAAAATAAAAGAAGTCGAAATAACCAAATTCAAATTAAGTCTCCTAAGAGAAGAATTAACAAACACCATTTATGCAATAGATTGGGCTAAGGTTAATACTGTAAACTCACTAATATTGTCCGCCACCGAAATAGACTTTATTGAAACAATTAAAGAAGAAAGCCTAACGTTTATAAACATTGAAGAAGTGATAGAGTTTAATGAGCGTAATATAGCCTCAGACGGTAAATCACTCCTATATATTATTAGCTTACCCAGAATAATTAACGAAACCTGTAAAAAATTATTTGCAATACCCATAAAATATTAAAAATTTATAGAATAAATAGACTATGAGAATATTATCAAATGTAATAAGAAATACTTCGGGTTAACCAGCAAGAATAAATGTAAAATCCATAATGAAAAGACAATTTGTAAACTGGAAGATCTGACTAATTTAGAAAACAGTAAATGTGTAGGAGCCTACTTGCATAGAAGGAATCCACAATGTAAGGTCATCAATAACCAGCACGTGAAATCTCATTCAGAAATAATGCCCGGTACCCTGCTGCTGAATCAATTTCAAGGGAATGTGAACATCGACGGAGAAAACATTACCCTGGAAGGCACCTTCATAATTCAAGCGGAAAACGCGACAGTCATCATAGACGACTCCTGGTATATTGTGAAGACACGCTTTGAAGTCGAGGTTCAACCGCCGCTGTTACAATTACTATTAGATAAGCAGCAGAGAGGTGAAAGATTATCACTGGAAATGATCAAAGAGCTACATATAAATAATACTAATAATCTGGAGCGAATCCAAAGGAACAATTTGGTTATGTCTTCGTCAAATTGGTTTATTCTAACCCTTCTGGCAGCTGCAATGCTAATATATTGCATCATCAAAAAATACTGCAGCCATGGAACAGGCAACAATGGTCCACCAATGGAGGTCTCAATTTCGACGGTTCAATATGTTGTTGCGACCGAGGACGTCCGCACTTAAAGGGGGAGGAGTTAAGCACCTAAATCATAAGATGCAATGCCCAATGGTCAACCCCACTCCATCATCACATGCTTATTAGTTGCATGATCAGCTATCTCAAATAAACAAACCGATCGTTGGGATAAACAACAGCCCTGCATCACACTTTCCCAGGCCCTCGAAGAATGGTGTCGGGTTCAGTGCATACCCAGAACCACGCCACAACTTTTGGGAATAAACAAAGAATAGCAATAAACATTCCTTCCTTACACAAGTGTGCAACCACGCACTCAGAGGACTAATTAATTCAGCCAACGCCGCTGCCTGCGACGATGTCAAGTACCAAACCTTCATCTAACCTAATCGAATCATAGCAAATCAGTCTTGAGCCTAAGTTCTTATCATCCAGTAACTTCGCTTTAGATGCGCTGCGTTCACTTCGAAGTCAGAATCTTTCAGTAAACCGAAACATACTGTAACTGTAATAAAAAGTATCTTTGAATAAATATTTTTTTTTTTACATCGGAGTAACTAAAGTGTTTAATTGGCGCCTGAGCAGGGACCCTGCCAAAACTTGATCAAGTGTTAGTGAAAAATATTAGTGGTCGTGACCGAGAAAAAGCGTTAAATGCCTTAAGTGTCAACGAAATAACAAACGCTATATTGAACTGCACCTAGAATCAGACAGGGTCAAAACTATCACTGCAAATTCCTCTAGTATCCGTTCGGAGGGAAATTGGTACAAGTGTTTGGATCCGGAGCGTTAGTACCTCAACGTGGGAAAAGCGAGTACCCCTACCAACCAGCCAGTAAAAAAGCACCGAAGATGTTAATGTTAATGTAAGTTAAGGAAAAATAATTAAGAAAAAATCCAAAATAAAGAGGAGAGACTTTGTGTAGAGACAGTGGAAAAAAATTATTGAACAAACGGAAAGTAAAAAATAAATGAAAAGAAAAACAAGTAATTAAAAAAAAAAACCTTTAATTAAATTTTTTCTTCCACTTAAAAAGAAAGGAACAAAATTGAGAGAAAAGAATTAGTAATTAAGTAATTTCAAAAAAGTGGAAAATAATTTTAAAAACTTCAAAAATATAAAAAAAAAGGAGAGAAAAAATCATATAATATCGAAAAATGTTCATAATACCACAAAATATTATTTAAGTACCAAAAACCATTTCCATCCAAAATTAGCGGAAATATCGCTATATTTTTTCGACACATATAATTTGCGCGGTATTAAATTTTACGCGACACCATAATATTCGCGATATCGTAATACTAATTTTCTTGAAGTAAACTTGAGATAAAATATTTTTTTCAAAAATGACTAAAGACAGCTGGGTTAAAGCAGTAGTCCTCCAGCAGAGTGGTAATCAGGCAGCAACTTCAGGTGCACAGGCAGCATCCACCTCAAATGCAGCAACGCCAAACAGAATAGAGGCACTGTCAATACAAGGATTAGATGTAGCCATCCAGAATATGTTGTCGTCTCAGCTACAGGAAATATTTAAGCAAATAAATTATTCTCAGCCAGGACATATTCCCTTTACAGATCAGACAGCTAGTGTACAGGATAACTGGCATGAACTAGACAAAGTGCCAGATATTGTAAAAAATCTTGAGAAATTTTCAGGTAGTTGTGAAGAATTCTCAATATGATGGAACTATACGATCCCATTCAGGGAACAACCAAATATATATGGCCATTCAAGGTAAAATTACAGGCCATGCCAACACACTGTTACTAGTCTATCGCTCCGCATTACATTGGGGGGCAATCTCACAAGGTCTGTTATCTGAATACTCAGGAAAACGAGATTTGAGCACTCCTGAATACCAGCTATTCACCATGTCCCAAAAGGGCACTTCCATTTATGACTTCTACTTTGCCGTGTACCAACAGATGTCTTTAATACTAGACCAAATCGAAACCATGGGTTATACTCCTGAGACCATGGAAGCCATGTCAAAAAAGGTCAGAAATAGGGCTCTAGATACCTTCATCAGGGTTCTAAACGGAGATCTCTCAGACAGAATTAGCTTAGCTCAACCCAGAGATCTGAGGCATGCATTGCAATTGTGCGAGATGTTAGATAATAAAAGGGCTAGGAACCATATCGGCCATCGTGACACTCGTCTACCTGTAGGACCACAATGCGTACAGTACACAAAAAATAAACTGCAACCTCAGCGACCATACATACCGGCAATTCCACCCAAACCTTATAATAACAACAACTTTTATAATCAAAAACCGATGCAGAACGTGTTCATTCCCCAAAACAAATTCCCACACACTAATAACCCCGTATTCTTCAACGCACCACCAAGGCCATTCGCCCCGAAGCCACAGCCGGCACCAACACCAATGGATGTTGACGGCTCTATTTTAACAAAAAAGGTTAACTACATGAACAAGTCAAACTTTAATTCACCACAACAATTTGCTCTCAAAAGAGTCAATCAATCTACTGCAAATTTTCCCAATAAAGTACACAGACAATTCCATGTCGAAACAGGTATGTCATGTGTACAATATATCACCATACCCCCTCAAGAACAGCACTACTCTGATACGTCCGATTATCAAGCCGTTTACCAAGTCCAAGAACTTTTTTTCGAATTAGTTCCATATTCTGAGGTTCGAGATCATCAAGAGCAGGAGGAATATTTTACCTCACAAGGAGACAACTCAGAGTTAGTCCCACAGAATAAAGAGGAAACAAGATCACCATCACAGGAGCCTCAACAACCACAAATTGAGGACACCTTTAAATTTTTAGGCTAAAGTACTTTATCGTCCGGGACAAAGACGGAGCAGCATACAATTTCTTAATAGATACCGGTTCAAATAAAAACTATGTCCAACCCGAAATCGCCAAATATATCAAATCAAATGAACACAAGTTTTACGCGAACACCGTAAGTGGTCGCATCTTAATCACTAGCCATATCTATTTGGGTTTATTTAACGAACCCAATAAACCTATAACTTTTTTCTTATTACCTAATTTGAATCCATTCCATGGAATTCTAGGTAATGACTCAATAAAAGAATTAAACGCCATCATTGATGCGGGAAAAGATTTATTATATGTCAACAACTCTCATGTTGTTAAAGTAAAGCAGATGCGAGCTCATCAGGTCTATAGGATCAACTCAGATGAACTCACCAATCAGCAAAAGCTAGGGCTAAAGGTACTCCAAGAGGAGTATTCGTACTCCCAATCCCCAATCCTCCCTATTCGCAGACCCAAATAGAAAATCGACCTATGCTACTAATGTCCAAGGAGAAATCCGAACGACAACAGACACTCCAGTCTATACGAAGCATTACCCATACCCAGCTTCTTTAAGAGAAATAGTGAAAGACCAGCTACAAGAATTACTACGAGATGGTATAATACCACCCTCACGGTCGCCCTATAATTCCCCTGTATGGATAGTCCCTAAGAAGAGCGGCAGCCTTAGGAATAAAAAATATAGGATGGTCATCGATTATAGAAAGCTCTCCCTGAAATTGGAGAAATGGTTGCGCAGTTGGGCAACAATAAGTATTTCTCTGTTCTCGATTTAAAGAGCGTATTTCATCAGATTTCGCTTAGGGAATCCGATATTGAAAAAACGGCATTCGCTGTAAACGGAGGGAAATACGAGTTTACAAGACTCCCCTTCGGCCTAAAGCATTCCCCATCAATATTCCAAAGAGCTCTTGATGATATTTTGAGAGATCTCATAGGAAAAGTTTGTTATGTCTACATCGATAATATAATAATATTCAGTAAATCAGAGAAAGAGCATTTCCGACATCTAGCTCTGGTATTTTCTACTTTGTCCAAAGCAAATATGAAGGTCCAAGTAGATAAATGCAAATTCCTAAAGCATAGCGTCGATTTCCTAGGCGTAGTCATTTCAAGGGAGGGAGTTAAAACCAATCCAGAGAAGATTCAGGCCATTAAAATGTTCCCCATTCCAAAGAACCTAAAACAACTAAGGTCCTTCCTGGGATTAGCTAGTTACTACAGAAGATTTATCAAAGATTTTGCTAAGTTAGCTAGAGCCTTGACTGCGTTATTGAGAGGAGAACATGGCAGAGCCAAGAAAAATGTCTCAAGCAAGATCGAAATCCGATTCGGTGAAGCTGAACTCGAGGCCTTCAAGTAAAAAATGCATTAGTGACACAAGACGTAATGCTAGCATACCCTGTTTTTAAACAACATTTAACCAGTGATGCCTCAACCATTGCATAAGGAGCTTTTTTAGAACAAAATGGTAGACCCATTACATTTCTTTCACGTGCTTTATCCAAGACGGAAGAGAACTATGCTAGAAATGAAAGAGAAATGCTAGCAATAGTATGGGCATTGGATAAGCTAAGGATGTATGTATACGGCAAATCCAAAGTGATCATTTACACCGACCACCAGACTCTCACTTATGCTCTCAGTCCTAAAAACAACAATAAAAACCTGAAGAAATGGAAAAGTTACGCACTTTCTAGAAACCCTACAAGCATAAATGCTAGTAGCACGTCAGCCACAGCCCAGAGTGATGAAAGCTCAGGTCATAAACTTATTCCAGCAATGGAAGTTCTTATAAACGTCTTTAAAAACCAATTTATTATCCTCACTGGTAATAACGAATCCACCACCTTCGAAATACCGTTCCCCACATATCACAGGCATACAATAGTAAGAAGTAACTATTCTGAAGACGATCTTGTAACCATTCTAAGGGAAAAAATGGATCCTAGAATAGTAAATGGTATTTTCACTTCTGAAAGTATCATGGGGAAAATTCAACAAATATTTCCGGAACATTTTAGGAATTACAAGGCGAGATTCACACAAATCCAAACCACAGATGTCCACGATCAGATTCAACAACAAGACATGATAGTTAAAGAACATATTAGAAATTCCATAGAAAACAAAAAGCAAATTTTATCTGAATATTTCTTTCCCGGTATGAAGAAAAAGGTTGAAGCAGTGGTAAACTCTTGCCAAACGTGCAAACTGTCGAAATACCAGAGACACCCTCCGAATCAAGAAATACAACGAACTCCTATTCCAACATATCCAGGTGAAATAATCCATATAGACTTATATTTCACACAAAGCAAGATCATTTTAACCGCAATACACAAGTTTTCTAAGTACGCGCAAGTTAAACTCGTAAACTCAAAAGCAGCAGAACACTTAAAAGTACCCTTGCAAGAGTTATTGCTAGCTTTCGGGATGACCAAAATTGTGGTCATGGATAACGAAAAAGCCCTAAATTCGACATCAATTAAATTTCTCTTAAATAATCATTTAGGAATAAGCTTACACACTACTCCACCATATACTTCGTCTAGCAACGGCCAAATCGAAGGATTCCATTCCACATATACGGATATTATGAGATGCTTGAAATTAGAGCACCCCGAAATGGAATTCGAGAATTTAATATTTAAAGATTTAGCCCATACACCAGAAAAATTAGTACTTGAAAGGGAAAGGATTTCGGAAAACATTCTAAAGAAACAAAATAAAGACCTAGAGTACCATAATAAAACTTAAAAAACCCATCAAAATTTATGATCCAGGTGAAATCATCTACGTTAGGATTATAAACGATTAGGTTCGAAACTACCGTCAAGGTATAAAAAAGAAATAGTAGCCGAAGATCTTAATACCAAAGTTAAAACCAGGTCATGCAGGATAGTTCACAAAAACCACTTAAAGTATTGATCAACATCCTCTTTCGACAGATTGCTTATGTTACCACTTTGTTGGGGTCACACAACCATATTAGACTACACTAAGTCGAGAGTGGTCATGGAAACCGAATTAGCCGCGCGCCAAAACGGAACCTTTAAAATCATTCATGTCATCGAGCTAGAAAAATATCAAATGGCCATATCCGTCTTAAAAGAAGCCGTCAAGAATTCGACAAATGTAAGTCCGTATCAGCCCTTTTTGGCCCATGAGATAACGCGGATCGAGAGTGAACTCAAGAGGCTTCAGCCGATGAAACAAAAGATCACTTGATATACTAGGCACAGTTTGCAAATGGTTAGCGGACACACCGGATCATGAAGCTGATAAAATCGTGGTAGATAAGATCAATGAACAATTACAGGCAGATCATAATTAATAACCTAATATAAATAAAATAAAATAAAAGAAGTCGAAATAACCAAATTCAAATTAAGTCTCCTAAGAGAAGAATTAACAAACACCATTTATGCAATAGATTGGGCTAAGGTTAATACTGTAAACTCACTAATATTGTCCGCCACCGAAATAGACTTTATTGAAACAATTAAAGAAGAAAGCCTAACGTTTATAAAAATTGAAGAAGTGATAGAGTTTAATGAGCGTAATATAGCCTTAGACGGTAAATCACTCCTATATATTATTAGCTTACCCAGAATAATTAACGAAACCTGTAAAAAATTATTTGCAATACCCATAAAATATCAAAAATTTATAGAATAAATAGACTATGAGAATATTATTAAATGTAATAAGAAATACTTCGGGTTAACCAGTAAGAATAAATGTAAAATCCATAATCATAAGACAATTTGTAAACTGGAAGATCTGACTAATTTAGAAAACAGTAAATGTGTAGGAGCCTACTTGCATAGAAGGAATCCACAATGTAAGGTCATCAATAACCAGCACGTGAAATCTCATTCAGAAATAATGCCCGGTACCCTGCTGCTGAATCAATTTTAAGGGAATGTGAACATCGACGGAGAAAACATTACCCTGGAAGGCACCTTCATAATTGAAGCGGAAAACGCGACAGTCATCATAGACAACTCCTGGTATATTGTGAAGACACCCTTTGAAGTCGAGGTTCAACCGCCGCTGTTACAATTACTATTAGATAAGCAGCAGAGAGGTGAAAGATTATCACTGGAAATGATCAAAGAGCTACATATAAATAATACTAATAATCTGGAGCGAATCCAAAGGAACAATTTGGTTATGTCTTCGTCAAATTTGTTCATTCTAACCCTTCTGGCAGCTGCAATGCTAATATATTGCATCATCAAAAAATACTGCAGCCATGGAACAGGCAACAATGGTCCACCCATGGAGGTCTTAATTTCGCCGGTTCAATATATTGTTGCGACCGAGAACGTCCGCACTTAAATTGGGAGGTGTTAAGCACCTAAATCATAAGATGCAGTGCCCAATGGTCAACCCCACTCCATCATCACATGCTTATTAGTTGCATGATCAGCTATCTCAAATAAACAGTCCGATCGCTAGGATAAACAATACTATTTCATCATATGATGCAATGCCCAATGGTCAACCCCACTCCATCATCACATGCATATTAGTTGCATGATCAGCTATCTCAAATAAACAGTCCGATCGTTAGGATAAACAACAGCCCTGCATCCCACTTTCCCAGGCCCTCGAAGAATGGTGTCGGGTTCAGTGCATACCCAGAACCACGCCACAACTTTTGGCAATAAACAAAGAATAGCAATAAACATTCCTTCCTTACACAAGTGTGCAACCACGCACTCAGAGGACTAATTAATTCAGCCAACGCCGCTGCCTGCGACGATGTCAAGTACCAAACCTTTATCTAACCTAATCGAATCATAGCAAATCAGTCTTGAGCCTAAGTTCTTATCATCCAGTAACTTCGCTTTAGATGCGCTGCGTTCACTTCGAAGTCAGAATCTTTCAGTAAACCGAAACATACTGTAACTGTAATAAAAAGTATCTTTGAATAAATATTTTTTTCTTTTTACATCGGTGTAACTAAAGTGTTTAATTGGCGCCTGAGCAGGGACCCTGCCAAAACTTGATCAAGTGTTAGTGAAAAATATTAGTGGTCGTGACCGAGAAAAAGCGTTAAATGCCTTAAGTGTCAACGATATAACAAACGCTATATTTAACTGCATCTAGAATCAGACAGGGTCAAAACTATCACTGCAAATTCCTCTAGTATCCGTTCGTAGGGAAATTGGTACAATTGGATCCGGAGCGTTAGTACCTCAACGTGGGAAAAGCGAGTACCCCTACCAATCAGCCAGTAAAAAAGCACCGAAGATGTTAATGTTAATGTAAGTTAAGGAAAAATAATTTAGAAAAAATTCAAAATAAAGAGGAAAGAATTTGTGTAGAGACAGTGGAAAAAAAATTATTGAACAAACGGAAAGTAAAAAATAAATGAAAAGAAAAACAAGTAATTAAAAAAAAAAACCTTTAATTAAATTTTTTCTTCCACTTATAAAGAAAGGAACAAAATTGAAAGAAAAGAATTAGTAATTAAGTAATTTCAAAAAAGTGGAAAATAATTTTAAAAACTTCAAAAATATTAAAAAAAAAAGGAGAGAAAAAATCATATAATATCAAAAAATTTTCATAATACCACAAAATATTATTTAAGTACCAAAAACCATTTCCATCCAAAATTAGCGGACATACCGCTATATTTTTTCGACACATATAATTTTCGCAGTATTAAATTTTACGCGACACCATAATATTCGCGATATCGTAACACTAATTTTCTTGAAGTAAACTTGAGATAAAATATTTTTTTCAAAAATGACTAAAGACAGCTGGGTTAAAGCAGTAGTCCTCCAGCAGAGTGGTAATCAGGCAGCAACTTCAGGTGCACAGGCAGCATCCACCTCAAATCCATCAACGCCAAACAGAATAGAGGCACTGTCAATACAAGGATTAGATGTAGCCATCCAGAATATGTTGTCGTCTCAGCTACAGGCAATATTTAAGCAAATAAATTATTCTCAGCCAGGACATATTCCCTTTACAGATCAGACAGCTAGTGTACAGGATAACTGGCATGAACTAGACAAAGTGCCAGCTATTGTAAAAAATCTTGAGAAATTCTCAGGTAGTTGTGAAGAATTCTCAATATGATAGAACTATACGATCCCATTCAGGGAACAACCAAATACTTATGACCATTCAAGGCAAAATTACAGGCCATGCCAACACACTGTTGCAATTCTATCGCTCCGCATTACATTGGGGGGCAATCTCACAAGGTCTGTTATCTGAATACTCAGGCAAACGAGATTTGAGCACTCCAGAATACCAGCTATTCACCATGTCCTAAAAGGGCACTTCCATTTATGACTTCTACTTTGCCGTGTACCAACAGATGTCTTTAATACTAGACCAAATCGAAACCATGGGTTATACTCCTGAGACCATGGAAGCCATGTCAAAAAAGGTCAGAGATAGGGCTCTAGATACCTTCATCAGGGTTCTAAACGGAGATCTCTCAGACAGAATGAGCCTAGCTCAACCCAGAGATCTGAGGCATGCATTGCAATTCTGCGAGATGTTAGATAATAAAAGGGCTAGGAACCATATCGGCCATCGCGACACTCGTCCACCTGTAGGACCACAACCCCTACAGTACACCAAAAATAACCTGCAACCTCAGCGACCATACATACCGGCAATTCCACCCAAACCTTATAATAACAACAACTTTTATAATCAAAAACCGATGCAGAACGTGTGCATTCCCCAAAACAAATTCCCACACACTAATAACCCCGTATTCTTCAACGCACCACCAAGGCCATTCGCCCCGAAGCCACAGACAGCACCAACACCAATGGATGTTGACGGCTCTATTTTAACAAAAAAGGTTAACTACATGAACAAGCCAAACTTTAATTTTTTTTTTAACCGGACGTTGACGATACTATGCGCAGTACGTTCAAGTGGCCCCCTACGACACCAGGACAAAGCCTGTTACGCGCGAGCCCAAGCAGATAACTGCCCACCTCCCACCCGACCGACCGAGGGGTGCAGCCGTATAACGCACGGCACGAATCGCGTGGACAAATACACAATAGAAAAAATAGACAAACAAATAAATAAATAATACTATAGCTATCTATTAACTAAATGGGATAGGATAGAAGTTTTAATCATATTAATCGAAAACTCTGAACCGATTACAGGGAATAGAAGGTTGTAATCAGAGCAGAGGACCCTAAAAGGTTCATGCAGGGCATAGTTAGAAGAACAACGACTTAGGGATAAAGGTATTAAAGGATGTCTACTCCGTCTACATGGTACCGACAGATTTACCTGAGCTAATAACTCAGGCGAGTCGATATCACCAATTAGGAGCTTGTGCATAAAAATAACACCAAGCATAATTCTACGGTTAGTTAGGGAAGGAAGGTTAATCAAGAGAAGTCTACTAGAATACGAAGGCAAATTGACATTGCGATGATAGCAAGAACTGCTTTTGAACGGATTCAAGTCGAATCTGGTGCGACTCATATTGAGGTGACCAAATGCAAGATCCATACTCTAAAATAAGACGGACAAGCGAAGTAAAAAGAACTTTAGTTGTAAAGGGGTCATCTTCTTTTGACCATCTTTTAATGAAACCCAGGACACTCATGGCCTTTACGACCGTGGTGGAAATATGGGTGTTAAAATTTAACTTATGGTCCATAAGTACGCCCAAATCATTCATATTATTTAGACGTTCTAAAGGACTATTGTTTAGAAAATAAGTGACCAGTTGAGGAGAGTTACGAAAAAAAGTCATTACCTTACATTTGGTAGTGTTAAGATTTAGTAAATTAAACTGGCACCAGGATTGAAAGTCTTTAAGATCAGCTTGTAGCCGACTAAATGAATCTATATCTTTATAAGTAAGACAAAGCTTGACATCGTCAGCATACATAAGCACACGCGAATGAACAATGACTGATGGAAGATCGTTAATGAACAGTGTGAAAAGCAGAGGGCCAAGATGACTACCTTGAGGTACGCCAGAAGTCACAGGAATGGAATCTGAAAAAGAAGATTTAAAAAGTACCTTCTGTTTTCTATTTGCTAAATATTCTCGAACCCAAGAAAGGAAAAGGGGTGGAAACCCAATGTCGCTCAGCTTAGAAAGTAATAGGGTATGATTTACGGAATCAAAGGCTTTGCTGAAGTCAGTGTATATGACATCAGTTTGTTTACCATTTTTGAACCCCTTGATAATTATTGATGTAAATTCTAAAAGGTTAGTGGTTGTAGATCTACGTTTCACAAACCCATGTTGGGATGGCAAAATAATAGAGCTGCAAAAATGTTGCAATTGAGAAGTTATAATTTTCTCAAAAAACTTTCGGAATAGCGGACAATTTTGAGATACCCCTATAGTTAGAGGCTTCGGACTTTTTGCCATTTTTATGCAGAGGAATGATATACGACTCCTTCCAAATAGATGGAAAAGAGGAAGATTCGACAGACAAAAGAAACAATTTTAAAATGGGTTTACATAATAATACATAAATGATAAGGATACGGACTTGCTCTATATTCCGTTGAGGAATGAGTTGTTTTGAAAAAACTCGCAAACATATCGGCAATTACCTGATCAGTGCTCGCTTTTTTATTTTGAAAAGACAAAAAAGATGGGTGCACAGAGGTCTTACGTTTAGAATTGACAAAATTATAAAATTGTTTAGGGTCAGAAGAAAACTGAAGCTTACACCGCTGAAGATAATTCTTATAGCATTGTGTATTAAGCATCATGAATTTTGAACGAGCGACTGTATACAGAGCATAATCTGTAATCTTCTTATAATATCGTGAATTCAAATTTTTCAAATTGGATAACTCACGAGAGAACCAGGGAGGTTTGTTAAGCCGCTCCTGCCTACCAAGAGGCACACAAATATCAAAGAGTGAATTCAGTGTATCATAAAAGAAGCGAATAGCTGAGTTCATATCTCTACAATTGTACAGATAAGACCAATCGGTAGTAGTAATGTTTTCATTAAGGCTGACAAAGTCAGTCTTACGAAAGCACCTAGTTAGAGGTAACTGATTTGAAACAAGTAATGGTGAAAGCAAGGGCAGATCAATTTTTAAATTTAATGTAGGATGAAATTTGTCTTCTGGAAGAATAAATGGTTCGATCCTAGAAACCTCACAGTAAGAAGAATCCAATACAAAAATAAGATCTAACGATTTTCCATTAGAATTTAAGACAGGATTGACTTGGGATAAAGATAAGCCTAGAAGGCCATCAATAAAGTCATGTGACAAAGAGGGCAGCAACATGGTAGATTCATCTGTTAGTGACCATGCTAAAGCGGGTAAATTAAAATCCCCTACAACTATGAGCATGTCTTGACTGGAAACTAAAGAGGAGACAAACTGAATTGCCTCTAAATGATTTAAATATACCACCATGTCTGACAATGGTGGAATATAGGAACAAGTAATAAAAGCATTAAAAGATTTAAAATTTACTTTAACACCGACAAACTCAATCTCCTGGGTACTAGAAAATTGAATCATTTCAGATGATAAAGCAGCATCAACAGCTATCAGAACGCCACCACCTATGCGAGAAATCCGTTCACGTCTGAATATTGAAAAGTTTGTGGAAAACACCGATGCATCAGTAATATCAGGTTTTAGCCACGTCTCTGTAAAAGCTAGAATGTTATCCTCAAAAGAAAGACTATCTACATAGAGATTAGGAAGTTTGGATTTCAGTCCTCTAACGTTCTGGTAACCCAGGTTAAGGGACGAAGCTAGTTTTTTAACACACCAGCAGATGCTGATGTGGCAGGAATAGTATTAGCTGTTGTTGTTGGCAAGCGAATCGGTTGCCAATTTTTCTTTTTTACAGTATATTCCTTAACTATTAAATGTTTTGGCCAAAAATCATCTCGACATATAGTGTCGAAGATATTGGCAGAAACACTAATTTTAAAGGACGACATGTCCCGAGAATAAGAAAATTTAAACTTCTCCACCGCAATATTCGAGACGTTAACTTTCTTCCGAATATAGGCTATTACATCATCAGATGTGACAACAGGGTCTAGCCTAGAAACAAATATATGTTTCTTTGGTGGTATGCCAACGAGAGGCCGCGGTCCCGAAGCGTCAGCCGTAGCAGTAACGTTGGACGAGTCACCCACTGCAGCAGTCAATTTGATTACGGGGCCCTCGATACTATTAGAATTATCGGCAATTTCCATTGGAATGGGTAATTGCCCGGACACATCGGACCCTACAATAGGCATCGTTTTAAAGAGATCATTCCCAGGTGATACCGGTAATTCCTTACTAATAGCATTCACAACCGGGCTCTTAAAAGATATCAACTGCTGTACATTAGGTGTAGACGGTGCATGAGACCGGTCGGGGACGATAAGAGACGCTGGCGGATCTACAGATACTGAAACACCCCAAGGACTGGTCCTTTTACATTTCGGAGACTCATTCATCAGCGACAAACTCCTGAACTGAGTCTCCACCGCAGTAAACTCCGCTTGGAGTTTATTAAAACCTGCCCTTAAAGTGTCAAAACTATCTCTAGTCCGCCTCATGAAAGAGCGCATCTCATTCTCGACCTCCCGGCAAGCATCACATCCATATTTTAAGCCACCACCTTTAGCAATAGACTCCTTGATTCTGCCTGTGTAACCTGCACACTTAACGTGAACCGCATTGTCACACAGCCAACAAAGAATATAATCATGGGGGTCAACCGCATTAGTGGCAACTATGCAATTATTTTTTGAGCAGACAACCATTTTATCAAAAATTAATTAATTTAATTAAAAAAGGAACTACAAAAAAATAAAAATTGTAAAGGTTAAAAATCTGTGTATAAGAATATACTGACCAGTCGTGACACAAGGGTTAATGTGCAGAGTAAGCCTTCACAACTAAAGAAAAGAAATTACAAAAAATACACAAAAACAAAAACACGTATCACAGAGTCGCGGGTAGGCAAAAGACGAGAGCGCAAATCAAACAAGAATAGGAAAGAGCGGGAGAGCGCGTCAAATTGAACACATGCAACAACAATTTGTACGCAAGAGCGCGATAGTTAGTTACAACGGTAAAGACACAAAAGCAAAAGAGATTAGCAAAACCACAACACCGCTAATGCAAGTAATTGTTGTAAGTTTTAATTTATGTTATTGAAACAGAAAGCACAAAAATGTCTAAAAGAAATCGCGAAATGAAAATACAATTCGAATGTTAAAATTATAGTTAAACCGATTATGATTTTAAAAGTTAAAGAAAAGTTATTAATTACGAGAAACAAGTAAAATTTGATAAGCGCAAAAAAAAAACACGTCTGTCCTCTGCAACGAGTGAAAGTTTCACCACAACAATTTACTCTCAAAAGAGTCAATCAGTCTACTGCAAATTTTCCCAATAAAGTACACAGACAATTCCATGTCGAAACAGGTATGTCATGTGTACAATATATCTCCATACCCCTTCAAGAACAGCATTTCTCTGAAACGTCCGATTATCAAGCCGTTTACCAAGTCCAAGAAGATTTTTTCGAATTAGTTCCATTATCTGAGGTTCGAGAATATCAAGAGCAGGAGGAATATTTTACCTCACAAGGAGACAACTCAGAGTTAGTCCCACAGAATAAAGAGGAAACAAGATCACCATCACAGGAGCCTCAACAATCACAAATTGAGGACACCGTTAATTTTTTAGGCTCTTTGCAGTACTTTGTCGTCCGGGACAAAGACGGAACAGCATACAATTAATTAATAGATACCGGTTCAAATAAAAACTATGTCTAACCCGAAATCGCCAAAAATATCAAATCAAATGAACACAAGTTTTACGCGAACACCGTAAGTGGTCGCATGTTAATCACTAGCCATATCCATTTGGGTTTATTTAACGAACCCAATAAACCTATAACTTTCTTCTTATTACCTAATTTGAATCCATTCCATGGAATTCTAGGCAATGACACACTAAAAGAATTAAACGCCATCATTGATGCGGGAAAAGATTTATTATATGTCGACAACTCTCATGTTGTTAAAGTAAAGCAGATGCGAGCTCATCAGGTTTATAGGATCAACTCAGATGAACTCACCAATCAGCAAAAGCTAGGGCTAAAGGTACTCCAAGAGGAGTACGAATCGCTATTCGCAGACCCAAATAGAAAATCGACCTATGCTACTAATGTCCAAGGAGAAATCCGAACGACAACAGACTCTCCAGTCTATACGAAGCATTACCCATTCCCAGCTTCTTTAAGAGAAATAGTGAAAGACCAGCTACAAGAATTACTACGAGATGGTATAATACCACCCTCACGGTCGCTCTATAATTCCCCTGTATGGATAGTCCCTAAGAAGAGCGGCAGCCTTAGGAATAAAAAATATAGGATGGTCATCGATTATAGAAAGCTCTCCCTGAAATTGGAGAAATGGTTGCGCAGTTGGGCAACAATAAGTATTTCTCTGTTCTCGATTTAAAGAGCGGATTTCATCAGATTTCGCTTAAGGAATCCGATATTGAAAAAACGGCATTCGCTGTAAACGGAGGGAAATACGAGTTTACAAGACTCCCCTTCGGCCTAAAGCATTCCCCATCAATATTCCAAAGAGCTCTTGATGATATTTTCAGAGATCTCATAGGAAAAGTTTGTTATGTCTACATCGATGATATAATAATATTCAGTAAATCAGAGGAAGAGCATTTCCGACATCTAGCTCTGGTATTTTCTACTTTGTCCAAAGCAAATATGAAGGTCCAAGTAGATAAATGCAAAAGTCATTTCAAGGGAGGGAGTTAAAACCAATCCAGAGAAGATTCAGGCCATTAAAATGTTTTCCATTCCAAAGAACCTAAAACAACTAAGGTCCTTCCTGGGATTAGCTAGTTACTACAGAAGATTTATCAAAGATTTTGCTAAGTTAGCTAGACCCCTGACTGCGTTATTGAGAGGAGAACATGGCAGAGCCAAGAAAAATGTCTCAAGGAAGATCGAAATCCGATTCGGTGAAGCTGAACTCGAGGCCTTCGAGTAAAAAATGCATTAGTGTCACAAGAAGTAATGCTAGCATACCCTGTTTTTAAACATTTAACCACTGATGCCTCAAACATTGCATTAGGAGTTTCTCTAGAACAAAATGGTAGACCCATTACATTTCTTTCCCGTGCTTTATCCAAAACGGAAGAAAACTATGCTACAAATGAAAGAGAAATGCTAGCAATAGTATGGGCATTGGATAAGTTAAGGTTGTATGTATACGGCAAATCCAAGGTGATCATTTACACCGACCACCAGACTCTCACTTATGCTCTCAGTCGTAAAAACAACAATACAAAACTGAAGAAATGGAAAAGTTACCTGGAAGAATATAACTACGAGTTAAAATATAAACCGGGTAGCTCAAATGTGGTAGCAGACGCACTTTCTAGAAACCCTACAAGCATAAATGCTAGTAGCACGTCAGCCACAGCCCATAGTGATGAAAGCTCAGGTCATAAACTTATTCCAGCAATGGAAGTTCCTATAAATGTCTTTAAAAACCCATTGATTATCCTCACTGGTAATAACGAATCCACCACCTTCGAAATACCGTTCCCCACATATCACAGGCATACAATAGTAAGAAGTAACTATTCTGAAGACGATCTTGTAACCATTCTAAGGGGAAAAATGGATCCTAGAATAGTAAATGGTATTTTCACTTCTGAAAGTATCATGGGAAAAATTCAACAAATATTTCCGGAACATTTCAGGAATTACAAGGCGAGATTCCCACAAATCCAAACCACAGATGTCCACGATCAGATTCAACAACAAGACATCATAGTTAAAGAACATATTAGGGCCCATAGAAATTCCATAAAAAACAAAAAGCAAATTTTATCTGAATATTTCTTTCCCGGTATGAAGAAAAAGGTTGAATCAGTGGTAAGCTCTTGCCAAACGTGCAAACTGTCGAAATACCAGAGACACCCTCCGAATCAAGAAATACAACAAACTCCTATTCCAACAAATCCAGGTGAAATAATCCATATAGACTTATATTCCACACAAAGCAAGATCATTTTAACCGCAATACACAAGTTTTCCGAGTACGGTTAAACTCGTAAACTCAAAAGCAGCAGAACACTTGAAAGTACCCTTGCGAGAGTTATTGATAGCTTTCGGGATGACCAAAATTGTGGTCATGGATAACGAAAAAGGCCTAAATTCGACAGCATTGTTTGCGACATATTTAGCCCATACACCAGAAAAATTAGCACTTGAAAGGGAAAGGATTTCAGAAAACACTCTAAAGAAACAAAATAAAGACCTAGAGTACCATAATAAAACTTAAAAAACCCATCAAAATTTATGATCCAGGTGAAATCATCTACGTTACGATTATAAACGATTAGGTTCGAAACTACCGTCAAGATATAAAAAAGAAATAGTTGCCGAAGATCTTAATACCAAAGTTAAAACCAGGTCATGCAGGATAGTTCACAAAAACCACTTAAAGTATTGATCAACATCCTCTTTCGACATGTTACCACCTCTTGCTTATGTTACCACTTTGTTGGGGTCACACAACCATATTAGACTACACTAAGTGGAGAGTGGTCATGGAAACCGAATTAGCCGCGCGTCAAAACGGAACCTTTCAAATCATTCATGCCATCGAGCTAGAAAAATATCAAATGGCCATATCCGTCTTAAAAGAAGCCGTCACGAATTCGACAAATCTAAGTCCGTAACAGCCCTTTTTCGCGGAACGTCTTTCTTACTCAATGTTTGTTTGAACACAGCGCAATCGGTTACAAGCTTAAAGTTGATTCCAAGAATATATTGCCGAAATTTTTTGCAAGCTAGGAATATAGCTTTGGCTTTTTGTACATAGCTATGCAGCCGTGCTTCAGACTCTGAGATTTTTTGCTCCAAAACAAAACGGGGTGAAGTTGGCCCTCTTGCCACTGTAGCAATGCAGCACCAAACCCGTATTTAGATGCGTCGGTATGTATTTCGGTTCTGGCATCCCTTCGATACAACTTCAAAACTGGCTCTTTTATTAAGGCATCTTTCAAGATTTCAACACCGTTTTGTTCCTTCGGGCCCATTTTAAATTCGACATCTTTCCGCCATAGATCTGTCAGCGGCTTGGCGATCAATGAGTAGTCTCTTATAAATTTGCGGAAAAAACCAGTTAATCCGAGAATAGCCTGAACATCCTTGACGTTTTTTGGCATTGGAAACTTTTTAATGGCTGTTGGCTAACGTCTGCGCCCTTGTAGAGCCCCAAACTGCTCGCTTTATATGATGCGGCCTTCGGATGATTTCCACCGAGGCGGCTTTGAGGCACTTGCGATTTGGAAGGAATGAGATGACCAGGTTGACTTCAATCCAGTTGCTTTATTTTCTTAACCTAAAACTATAGTACAATTGTAGGCGGGCACAGAAGGTGCAACCACATCGAACGAGATTAATTTCAAGAGTAAAATTCAAGTACAGCAAACCACGCTGTCTTTTACAAAAATCAAAGTTCTGAAAATTTCCATAGAAGAAATAAGAAAGAAAAGAATTGAGGTAACGGATCTCAAAGTTTGTCACTTCAAAGTAACTTGCGCTGTTCTTGGTCTCTCTCTTCGTTCGTTTTCCCTTTTCAGCAAAGAGAGTCTGGCTTCAGTTGAAGCCCAAACATTCTCCCCCCTTTGATGATGACGATCTTCATCATCAAATTCACGTCCGGAAGACTCCTGCGAAAAGAAAACTGAAAAGAGAAAGTAACAATTTAACGCTTAGGTGTAGGGCTGGTGTCATTCTCCATCCAATTCTCCTGAATAGGCAATGGACAGATTTTGGCTACCGGTCGTTTCATGAGTCCCTTGACTGTCTTCAAAGTCACCACTCTCACTAGTCCATCTGGTCCTGCATGAGTCTCCATAACCCGACCTAGAGGCCATTGATGAGAAGGGAATCGCTCGTCGCTGATGAGCACTATGCATCCAACTGTTAGATTTTCCTTGGTCTGCAGCCATTTTGGTCTCCTTTATAATCGTGATAAATATTCCGAATTCCATCTTCTCCAAAACTGTTGTGCATAATATTGACAATTCTTCCATCGATCAATCAGAGTAACCTTAGACAATTCCGGAGCAGGAGGTGCTAAAGGCGCTTCACCCATCAGAAAGTGACCGGGTGTTAATACCATTAAATCGTCAGGATCATTTGATAGGGGACATAACGGTTTTGAATTTAAACAAGACTCAATCTGTGCCAACACAGTTGCCATTTCCTCGAATGTTAAAACTTGTTCTCCGAGAGTTCTCTTCAGATGATACTTCATGGACTTCACTCCAGCCTCCAGCCTCACAATCCACCAAAGTGTGGCGCTGATGGTGGGTTGAAATGCCAGTTGATTCCTTTTCTCAATAATGTTGGAGCAATATGTTTCGTAATGTACGAACAATATGCCAGTTTGTCCACTTGCAATTATTTGTTGGCTCCAATAAAATTAGTACCGCAATCACTATAAACGTCTGTGCATAGGCCACGTCTGCCAATGAAACGGTTAAATGCTCCTATAAACGCATCTGAGGTCAGATCTCCAACTGGTTCCAAATGAATGGCCTTCGTCACTAGACATACGAACACAGCAATATATCCCTTCTGGGATACACGTCCTCTTCCTTTGCAGGGCGAAATATTTACGGCTCCAGCGTAGTCCACTCCAACGGATGAGAATGCTCTAGAAGGACGTACCCGTACTGCTGGTAACATTCCAATTTTCTGACCTGCAAATTGAGGCTTCATCTTAAAACATGTGCTACATTTATGAATTACAAACCGAACTGCATTGCGTCCATTAACAATCCAGAATTTCTTCTTTATAAAATTCAGCGTTAGTGAGGTTCCACCATGCAAGGTGCAAATATGACTGTAAGATATGACCAGATCTGTGAAAGGATGTTTATACGGTAGTATATAAGGATATTTTTCATTTATGGGCAACAGGGGATCTCGAAGCCTGCCTCCGAGGCGTAAAACACGTTCGTTCGAAACAAAATACGGATTAAGAGACAGTAGTATGCTGTTCTTTGCTATTACCCTTCCTTCCGATAGCGCCTTCCATTCAGAGTTAAAACAATCCTTCTGCAACATCCTAATCAACTCACGTAGGCCCTCTTCTAATTCCACAATTGAGAGTCCTAATCCTCTTCGTTGTGCCAGAGATGTACGACAATTAGACGAGTCGTGTATACGATGAATACTTGCTGATAAATGCTACACTTGGCATTTCTTCCACTGATATCTTATGGCACTTCACCTTTCTGACTTCAGTGTCAACAACCGACAGCGAATCCTGATCAATAGCATCACAAGGCCAATTGATGTCCGATTCTTGTAACCATGATGGCCCATGCCACCATAATTCACACGATGCCACGGCTTAGATAATCTGCAGGGTTATCTTTCGAGGCGACGTGTCTCCATTGCCTTTCGTCTGAGAATTCACGGATTTTGTTTATTCGATTGGACACAAATACTTTCCACTTGGCAGCTCCACCACGGATCCAACTGATGGTTATCATAGAATCTGACCAAAAAATAGTGTTCGAATAATTAATGTTAATTCTTAGATTCTCGTTTAGATACTTATACATTTTGGCTGCTTCAAGCGCAGCACATAACTCTGCCCTAGGTATGGTTAGTTGTTGTTTAGTTGGCGATACTCTCCACTTTGGCAATAGCAACTCTGTGTAATACTTATCTTCTCCAATTGGGAAGCGCAAGTAAGCCGCAGCTCCATATGCTCGTGACGAGGCATCGCAAAACAGGTGCAATTCAGCCACACCACCCGGTAGTCCTCATGTACCATGCCGTGGTATTCGTATAGTTACTATGTTTTGTAACTCTTTCACGAATTTCTCCCATTCTCTCTTAATAGTGTCCGGTAGTGTGCTATCGCAACCAATTTTCTCCTTCCACAGTTGCTGCATGAGAATTTTGGCAGTAATCATTATCGGACTAAGCCATCCCATGGGATCAAACAGTCGTGCAATTGCTGATAATATTGTCCTCTTTGTAGGTGAGCTCATTGGTGGAACGACATGCAAAGCAAAACGGAACTCATCTTCTTTGGGACTCCAGTATAGACCTAAAGTGCGAATGGCATCATTACCTTCCATGTGTAACAATCCGCTTGATCCTCGATGCTCAACTGGCATGTTCTCTAATAGCTTTGGGCAATTACTCGCCCACTTCCGTAGTTCGAATGTAAAAAAGGAACTACAAAAAAATAAAAATTGTAAAGGTTAAAAATCTGTGTATAAGAATATACTGACCAGTTGTGACACAAGGGTTAATGTGCAGAGTAAGCCTTCACAACTAAAGAAAAGAAATTACAAAAAATACACAAAAACAAAAACACGTATCACAGAGTCGCGGGTAGGCAAAAGACGAGAGCGCAAATCAAACAAGAATAGGAAAGAGCGGGAGAGCGCGTCAAATTGAACACATGCAACAACAATTTGTACGCAAGAGCGCGATAGTTAGTTACAACGGTAAAGACACAAAAGCAAAAGAGATTAGCAAAACCACAACACCGCTAATGCAAGTAATTGTTGTAAGTTTTAATTTATGTTATTGAAACAGAAAGCACAAAAATGTCTAAAAGAAATCGCGAAATGAAAATACAATTCGAATGTTAAAATTATAGTTAAACCGATTATGATTTTAAAAGTTAAAGAAAAGTTATTAATTACGAGAAACAAGTAAAAATTGATAAGCGCAAAAAAAAAACACGTCTGTCCTCTGCAACGAGTGAAAGTTTCACCACAACAATTTGCTCTCAAAAGAGTCAATCAGTCTACTGCAAATTTTCCCAATAAAGTACACAGACAATTCCATGTCGAAACAGGTATGTCATGTGTACAATATATCTCCATACCCCTTCAAGAACAGCATTTCTCTGAAACGTCCGATTATCAAGCCGTTTACCAAGTCCAAGAAGATTTTTTCGAATTAGTTCCATTATCTGAGGTTCGAGAATATCAAGAGCAGGAGGGATATTTTACCTCACAAGGAGACAACTCAGAGTTAGTCCCACAGAATAAAGAGGAAACAAGATCACCATCACAGGAGCCTCAACAATCACAAATTGAGGACACCGTTAATTTTTTAGGCTCTTTGCAGTACTTTGTCGTCCGGGACAAAGACGGAACAGCATACAATTTTTTAATAGATACCGGTTCAAATAAAAACTATGTCTAACCCGAAATCGCCAAAAATATCAAATCAAATGAACACAAGTTTTACGCGAACACCGTAAGTGGTCGCATGTTAATCACTAGCCATATCCATTTGGGTTTATTTAACGAACCCAATAAACCTATAACTTTCTTCTTATTACCTAATTTGAATCCATTCCATGGAATTCTAGGCAATGACACACTAAAAGAATTAAACGCCATCATTGATGCGGGAAAAGATTTATTATATGTCGACAACTCTCATGTTGTTAAAGTAAAGCAGATGCGAGCTCATCAGGTCTATAGGATCAACTCAGATGAACTCACCAATCAGCAAAAGCTAGGGCTAAAGGTACTCCAAGAGGAGTACGAATCGCTATTCGCAGACCCAAATAGAAAATCGACCTATGCTACTAATGTCCAAGGAGAAATCCGAACGAGAACAGACTCTCCAGTCTATACGAAGCATTACCCATTCCCAGCTTCTTTAAGAGAAATAGTGAAAGACCAGCTACAAGAATTACTACGAGATGGTATAATACCACCCTCACGGTCGCCCTATAATTCCCCTGTATGGATAGTCCCTAAGAAGAGCGGCAGCCTTAGGAATAAAAAATATAGGATGGTCATCGATTATAGAAAGCTCTCCCTGAAATTGGAGAAATGGTTGCGCAGTTGGGCAACAATAAGTATTTCTCTGTTCTCGATTTAAAGAGCGGATTTCATCAGATTTCGCTTAAGGAATCCGATATTGAAAAAACGGCATTCGCTGTAAACGGAGGGAAATACGAGTTTACAAGACTCCCCTTCGGCCTAAAGCATTCCCCATCAATATTCCAAAGAGCTCTTGATGATATTTTCAGAGATCTCATAGGAAAAGTTTGTTATGTCTACATCGATGATATAATAATATTCAGTAAATCAGAGGAAGAGCATTTCCGACATCTAGCTCTGGTATTTTCTACTTTGTCCAAAGCAAATATGAAGGTCCAAGTAGATAAATGCAAATTCCTAAAACATAGCGTCGATTTCCTAGGCGTAGTCATTTCAAGGGAGGGAGTTAAAACCAATCCAGAGAAGATTCAGGCCATTAAAATGTTCTCCATTCCAAAGAACCTAAAACAACTAAGGTCCTTCCTGGGATTAGCTAGTTACTACAGAAGATTTATCAAAGATTTTGCTAAGTTAGCTAGACTCCTTACTGCGTTATTGAGAGGAGAACATGGCAGAGCCAAGAAAAATGTCTCAAGGAAGATCGAAATCCGATTCGGTGAAGCTGAACTCGAGGCCTTTGAGTAAAAAATGCATTAGTGTCACAAGAAGTAATGCTAGCATACCCTGTTTTTAAACAAGAGTTCCATTTAACCACTGATGCCTCAAACATTGCATTAGGAGTTTCTCTAGAACAAAATGGTAGACCCATTACATTTCTTTCCCGTGCTTTATCCAAAACGGAAGAAAACTATGCTACAAATGAAAGAGAAATGCTAGCAATAGTATGGGCATTGGATAAGTTAAGGTTGTATGTATACGGCAAATCCAAGGTGATCATTTACACCGACCACCAGACTCTCACTTATGCTCTCAGTCGTAAAAACAACAATACAAAACTGAAGAAATGGAAAAGTTACCTGGAAGAATATAACTACGAGTTAAAATATAAACCGGGTAGCTCAAATGTGGTAGCAGACGCACTTTCTAGAAACCCTACAAGCATAAATGCTAGTAGCACGTCAGCCACAGCCCATAGTGATGAAAGCTCAGGTCATAAACTTATTCCAGCAATGGAAGTTCCTATAAATGTCTTTAAAAACCCATTGATTATCCTCACTGGTAATAACGAATCCACCACCTTCGAAATACCGTTCCCCACATATCACAGGCATACAATAGTAAGAAGTAACTATTCTGAAGACGATCTTGTAACCATTCTAAGGGGAAAAATGGATCCTAGAATAGTAAATGGTATTTTCACTTCTGAAAGTATCATGGGAAAAATTCAACAAATATTTCCGGAACATTTCAGGAATTACAAGGCGAGATTCCCACAAATCCAAACCACAGATGTCCACGATCAGATTCAACAACAAGACATCATAGTTAAAGAACATATTAGGGCCCATAGAAATTCCATAGAAAACAAAAAGCAAATTTTATCTGAATATTTCTTTCCCGGTATGAAGAAAAAGGTTGAATCAGTGGTAAGCTCTTGCCAAACGTGCAAACTGTCGAAATACCAGAGACACCCTCCGAATCAAGAAATACAACAAACTCCTATTCCAACAAATCCAGGTGAAATAATCCATATAGACTTACATTCCACACAAAGCAAGATCATTTTAACCGCAATACACAAGTTTTCCGAGTACGGTTAAACTCGTAAACTCAAAAGCAGCAGAACACTTGAAAGTACCTGTTGCTCGTTCGACTAGTTAATCTAGCTCCGCCAGTGCCTTTGAAATAATTTTACTCCATTTAATCCATTTAAGGTCAGCGTAAGCTTTTTAATTCTGTAAGTAATTTCAGGTTATTTTTACAAACTTTCTTATAACTAATAATTGTATAATCTCATTTCACTTACTCTAGTCTTGGCCTCTTGGCTACGAAAAAACAACTGAACACGCGGTTCTTATGTATGTACTTAGATCAATGCAGCTGCGTATTCTCGCTTATGTGCCTACTTATATATAATAAAGTACCGCAAGAGTAAGATGAGAGAGAGAGTTTTGGAGTTTTTAAAGAGCGTCATTCTGTTTGTTCGGACAGAGTTCCGTTTTGTGCTACAGTGGTACAAAGTTTATTCGCAGGCCCGAATTTCGGCAACATTCCCCTCCCAGCAAGCGAGCCACTGGAGCTTGCTTCATCTTTTCCGACATCGAGGACTGCTAACTTTACTGCTGGTCTGGAGAGGACACCTAGTTGTGTCTGTACCTTCGCCTGGCGGACTTGACCATCCTCTGCGGTGGTCACTTCGACCACTCGACCCTTTGTCCAGGTATTACGACGCTGATTTTCGTCCACTATAAGTACGATGTCGCCTACACCAATTGGCTTTACTTTTTTATGCCACTTGGACCTTCGTGTTATGTTTGGTAGCATCTCTTTGACCCAGCGCTTCCAAAATAGGTTGGCGAACATCTCACTCTGGCGGAACGACCATTTATAGTCGATTTGTTCCGGATCGCAGATCGGTTTTTCTCCATTGGATGAGCCAAGCAACAGATGATTTGGCGTAAGGGCTTCTTGATCTTCGTCGTCCAGGGACACGTATGTCAGGGGCCTGGAGTTGACCGTCATTTCCACCTCTGCCATGGCGGTAAGAAGACTTTCATCTGAGAATTTTTGATTTGGTGTTATACGGTATAACACGGTTTTGACGGAACGCACCAAGCGCTCCCAGGCTCCTCCCATGTGAGGAGCTGACGGTGGGTTGAAGTACCACGATATTTCCTGCTGCGACAATTCTCGATGCATCTTTGCATCATCCAGTTGAAGTTTGTCTCTAAGAAAGGCATCGGTCCCTCGAAAATTAGTTCCGTTATCGCTATATATTTCCTTTGGTGTGCCTCGGCGCGATATATGGCGTCTTAAGCCCATTAGGCATGAGTTTGTGGTTAGACTATGCACGATCTCAATGCTTATTGCTCGCATTGTGAGGCAGGTTATCAGCATGCCCCATCTTTTCAATGACTTTCTTCCATCGATAACTGTTAGCGGCCCAAAATAATCAACTCCTACATACGTAAACGCTGGCTTGAATGCACCCAGTCTAGCCCTCGGTAGGGGCGCCATTAAGGGTGCAATGGGTCGAGCACTACTCAGCTTACATTGTTGGCAATTTCGACGAATCCCTTTAAGGAGAGGTCTTAGTTTTGGAATAAAATATTTTTGCCTCACCTCATTTACTGTAGTCTCATGATTCATGTGATAGTATTTTTCATGGTAGTGCCGAACTATCAGCTTTGTAACCCAGTGTTGGGTGGGTAGAGCGATTCGTCCTTCAGGGATGCCAGCGAAGCGACTGGCTCGATCGCGTACACACAATACTCCATGGTCATTTAGGAAGAGTTGTAACCTCCATAGTGGACTGCTCCGGCAAACGTGGTGGCCGTTTTCGATGGCTGTGTACTCCTCGTTGTAACATTCTTGTTGTATGTTCCGGTATAGAAACATTCTGGCTTCATTAATTTGAGATGCCGGTTGGTTTGTATTCTCCTTTGATTTACGTATTTTCATGATCAACTTCCTCTTATAGGCAAGCCAACATGTAATTGCCCTTGTCAATCGATTCCATTTTGAAAAGTACTCGTAATTGATTCTTGCTGGTTCCTTTCGCATGTGAAGGAAACGAGGACGCAGTTCTTCAGTGACTGTTCTTTCATTGGTAGTTTCCGTTGGCCAATCTGCCGGCGGTAGTTTTAGAAAACTGGGTCCTTCGAACCATTGTGTATATGTTTCAGGCCTATGTTGTCGTTTGGTGGCGATGTCCGCAACATTTAGTTTGCTTGGTACCCATCTCCAGTTTCTGGCCTCTGTGAGCTCACATATCTCAGCTATCCTAAACATTACATATTGTTGATATCGTCGTGGGTCTCCATCGAGCCACGCTAGTACCGTTTTCGAGTCGGTCCATAAGTACCATTCCTCAAAGTCGATTTCATGTTGTGCTATTATGTTTTTCATCAGTCGCGCTCCAGTTACTGCTGCCTGTAGCTCCAAGCGGGGTATCGAGAGCGGCTGCAACGGCGCTACCTTGGATTTAGCTGAAACGAGACTCAAAAGTATTTGGTTATTTTGTTCGATACGGAAATACGCAACGGCAGAGTAGGCGTCTTCTCCCGCATCCACGAATACGTGAATTTGAACTCGGCAGTCTTGTGCATGCCAATTTTTAAAATAGCATCTCGGAATTTGCACGTTCTCTATCAAGGGTAAGAAGGACAGCCATGATTGCCACATATCCTGCAGATTGGGTGGTATTTCCTCATCCCAATCAATCTTCGAGCGCCAAACTTGTTGGAGCAGTATTTTGAGATACATCATTATACAGGATACAAAACCCATGGGGTCAAAAACTGACATCAAAACTTGTAAAATTTCCCTTTTGGTTGGTGCGACTTTTGTCGCTATTATGTTGCGCTTCAGGCGTACAAACTTTAGTGCATAGGTGAAGGCATCTTGACGTGGGCTCCACCGCATGCCCAATATTTTCTCATAAGAGTGTATCTCTTCACTGTTAAAGAACTGTTTTTCTTCGTAGGTTGTTGGGTCGCAAAGTGCAGCGAGTACTCGTTTGGAGTTCGAACACCACTTGCGCATATGAAAGCCCCCGCGTGCATGGACTTCTCTAACTTCCTTCGCTAATGTAATGGCTTCTTCTTCTGAATGGCATGAATCGATGTAGTCGTCTACGTAGTGACTTCTCTGAATAGCTTTAGCTGCCGAAGGAAACTCGTCTGCGTGTTTTTTAGCGTTCAGGTCGCGCACATAGTGCGCTATACAGGGTGAGCACGTGGCTCCAAATGTCAACACATTTAATTGGAAAGTTTCTACGACGCCTGTTGTCTGATTTTGCCATAGGAATCGTTGTGCTTTAGCGTCTTCTTTTCTTACTGCTATTCGATGGAACATTTCGGCGATGTCACCGCTCACGCCAATTGCTCTCATTCTAAAGTTATACATAATCTGCAGCAAGGGCACGAGCAAATCGGGTCCCTTTAGAAGAAAGTCATTTAGGGCTACTCCCGATGATTGAGCTGCCGCGTCCCACACCAATCTGACCCTGTCTGGTTTATGTGGATTTCGTACAGTAAAAATGGGCAAGTACCATGCATTTTCTGGTTTCTCCACGACTTCTTCCTCTGCCAACTTTCTTGCATAGCCTTTGGTTATCAGGTTTTGTATTTGACTATGTAGCTCATTTGCAAAACAGGGGTCTGCTGCCATTTTCTTTTGCATGCATAAGAGTCGTCGTTTTGCTACCGGCAGGCTATTTGGAAATACACGGGGACCATCTTTCCAAAGCAATCCCGTGGTGTACGTCCGCGAGTTGTAACTAACAGTGTCCTCCAGAATCTGTAGCGATCGCTCTTCATCAGGGGACTTGGTAAACATCGGCGGTGATTTTTCCTCCGTTAGCAAATGTTTTTTAACCATCTCATGTAAATCCAGATCGCATTGACACCGATGCAGGTTGAGTCCTCCACCAGATCGTCCCGATCCTCCATATATAGTCCATCCTAGTCTCGTTTTTGCAGCAATTGGTTGCTGCCATTTTCCTTCGCGCAGCTTTAGCGAAGCTATGAGATTCGGATTATTACTGCCAATTATCATTTGAGGCATTGCGTTAATAAAGCTCGGGATAGGCAAGTTTTTTAAGTGCGGATATCTTTGTTTTATCCTATCTGCTATCATCGTCTCGGCTGAGAGACCAATGGACTTAACTGTGCAGACTTCATTTATTTTAAATAATTTATTACCCTGCCCTTGTTTTGAGATTCTCAAGTTCAGCTGCTTGGATTCCGGCTCCTGCCGACTAACATCGCCGGTCCATCTAATGCATAGGGGATTGGCGAAACCTTTCACTTCGAGCGCATCAGCCAATTTTTCTTCTACAAGTGTTAGAGTCGATCCGTCGTCCATAAATGCGTAGATATCGACGGATTTCGAATTGGAGTGTAAAGTGACTGGAACGATTCGAACATAGCATTCTGGCTGGTTGGTTAGTGACCCACGATGATTATGCAGGACGCTTTCCGCCGCCTCCTTGTGAAGAAGACGATGATGTTTTGCTTTGCAACCATTTATGTCGCAAGCTACGCGACTCCAGCAGGATTCCTTGTGGTTTTTGAGGCACTGAGCACATAGGTGATGGTTATTTATCGCGTTCCACCTGGCTTCGACTGACATCCGCAACAGCTTCTCGCAAGACACTGGTTTGTGGTGTCCTTTGCATATCGCACAGAATGTGTTTTTATGGTTATCTGTAGGCGCTGCGGTATGGGTATGCATCACTCCTCTGTTGGTTCTCTTCTTATCGCTTTCTAGTAATATGTTGGGCGTCGATACACGACTCGCTGCTTCAGCCAACTCAAACAACCAATCCGCTAGGTGCTGTATGTTCGGGTAGGGTATGGATTTTGAATGTAGGGCCCAGTTAAGCATCATATCAGGTCCCGTCTTCTCGATAAGCTCTTGTAATAACGTAGGGTTGTTCAGGTGCGCATCTAGCTTGCTTGCTTTAATGGTAGCGCACATATTTTTCACCGCAAATGCAAACTCGATCAGCGGTTCTAGCTTGCCTTTTGGAGGAGGTAAATTTCGCACGTTCTCCATCAACAGTTTTATTATGTGTTCCGGGCGTCCAAAGTACATTCTTAAAGTACTTATAACGCTCGGCAGCATTTCTGGGAATAGTAAGCTGTCTCTCACGGCTTCAAGTGCCTTACCTTTCAGACATCTCTGCAGCCGCATAGCGTTCTCCTCGTTGCTGTATCCACCGATCCGGGTGCTGGTTTCATAGGTGCTTATAAAAAGTGGCCATTCTCTTGGATCTCCTTTGAAAACTGGTAATTCCCTCGGCATTGACTGTCGAGCAGCTACTTGTTGTGGTGTTATGCCATTGGCTTTGCACGGCATGCTCTGCGCTCTGGTACTCGTCGCCTGTGGAGTGTTGGTGGCACTATCATCTGTCATCATTATGTATCGAGGTATTCCAGCAGCATGTTGTGGATGGTCCTTCGCTTCTCCGTTTGACTGTACTCTCTGGTGGAGTAAGGCGTACTTACGGCGCAGATATTCCCTTTCGAGGCACATTTCGTCCTCTAATTGTTGCAAAAGTATTTGCTGATCTTCCGGCATTGCTTCATCTTCCACGTGCTGATCTTTGTTGCCTGGGTGGTTAACCTTGAAATGTGATTCAGTTTCGAGGTTATGTTCGCCTTCATCAGGCACGTGGCGACATGTCTCGCACATCCAGGAACTCGAGGTGGCACTGTTTTTCGATCCGCAGCAGGTGCAGTGGAATTGAGATGCACACCTGGAGCATGTGAGCATTTCCTGGTTGGCCGGCTCCTGGCACATACCACAGTTTCCAGACGTTGCCATGTCTATACGTAATTTTACGCGTGGTAAAATTAATATTTGTTCTTTCCTTGGGATTTGTGTAAGTCCCTCCTCTTTAGGTCTCCGTAGCTCTACTACACCGTAGGAATTAAAGAATTTGCTCAAAATTCTTTACGAAAGAGTAAATTTAATTTGCATAGAAATTAAAAAGAATTGTTGCTCGTTCGACTAGTTAATCTAGCTCCGCCAGTGCCTTTGAAATAATTTTACTCCATTTAATCCATTTAAGGTCAGCGTAAGCTTTTTAATTCTGTAAGTAATTTCAGGTTATTTTTACAAACTTTCTTATAACTAATAATTGTATAATCTCATTTCACTTACTCTAGTCTTGGCCTCTTGGCTACGAAAAAACAACTGAACACGCGGTTCTTATGTATGTACTTAGATCAATGCAGCTGCGTATTCTCGCTTATGTGCCTACTTATATATAATAAAGTACCGCAAGAGTAAGATGAGAGAGAGAGTTTTAGAGTTTTTAAAGAGCGTCATTCTGTTTGTTCGGACAGAGTTCCGTTTTGTGCTACAGTGGTACAAAGTTTATTCGCAGGCCCGAATTTCGGCAACAGTACCCTTGCGAGAGTTATTGATAGCTTTCGGGATGACCAAAATTGTGGTCATGGATAACGAAAAAGGCCTAAATTCGACAGCATTGTTTGCGACATATTTAGCCCATACACCAGAAAAATTAGCACTTGAAAGGGAAAGGATTTCGGAAAACACTCTAAAGAAACAAAATAAAGACCTAGAGTACCATAATAAAACTTAAAAAACCCATCAAAATTTATGATCCAGGTGAAATCATCTACGTTAGGATTATAAACGATTAGGTTCGAAACTACCGTCAAGATATAAAAAAGAAATAGTTGCCGAAGATCTTAATACCAAAGTTAAAACCAGGTCATGCAGGATAGTTCACAAAAACCACTTAAAGTATTGATCAACATCCTCTTTCGACATGTTACCACCTCTTGCTTATGTTACCACTTTGTTGGGGTCACACAACCATATTAGACTACACTAAGTCGAGAGTGGTCATGGAAACCGAATTAGCCGCGCGTCAAAACGGAACCTTTCAAATCATTCATGCCATCGAGCTAGAAAAATATCAAATGGCCATATCCGTCTTAAAAGAAGCCGTCACGAATTCGACAAATCTAAGTCCGTAACAGCCCTTTTTCGCGGAACGTCTTTCTTACTCAATGTTTGTTTGAACACAGCGCAATCGGTTACAAGCTTAAAGTTGATTCCAAGAATATATTGCCGAAATTTTTTGCAAGCTAGGAATATAGCTTTGGCTTTTTGTACATAGCTATGCAGCCGTGCTTCAGACTCTGAGATTTTTTGCTCCAAAACAAAACGGGGTGAAGTTGGCCCTCTTGCCACTGTAGCAATGCAGCACCAAACCCGTATTTAGATGCGTCGGTATGTATTTCGGTTCTGGCATCCCTTCGATACAACTTCAAAACTGGCTCTTTTATTAAGGCATCTTTCAAGATTTCAACACCGTTTTGTTCCTTCGGGCCCATTTTAAATTCGACATCTTTCCGCCATAGATCTGTCAGCGGCTTGGCGATCAATGAGTAGTCTCTTATAAATTTGCGGAAAAAACCAGTTAATCCGAGAATAGCCTGAACATCCTTGACGTTTTTTGGCATTGGAAACTTTTTAATGGCTGTTGGCTAACGTCTGCGCCCTTGTAGAGCCCCAAACTGCTCGCTTTATATGATGCGGCCTTCGGATGATTTCCACCGAGGCGGCTTTGAGGCACTTGCGATTTGGATAGTACAATTGTAGGCGGGCACAGAAGGTGCAACCACATCGAACGAGATTAATTTCAAGAGTAAAATTCAAGTACAGCAAACCACGCTGTCTTTTACAAAAATCAAAGTTCTGAAAATTTCCATAGAAGAAATAAGAAAGAAAAGAATTGAGGTAACGGATCTCAAAGTTTGTCACTTCAAAGTAACTTGCGCTGTTCTTGGTCTCTCTCTCTCTCTCTCTTCGTTCGTTTTCCCTTTTCAGCAAAGAGAGTCTGGCTTCAGTTGAAGCCCAAACATTCTCCCCCCTTTGATGATGACGATCTTCATCATCAAATTCACGTCCGGAAGACTCCTGCGAAAAGAAAACTGAAAAGAGAAAGTAACAATTTAACGCTTAGGTGTAGGGCTGGTGTCATTCTCCATCCAATTCTCCTGAATAGGCAATGGACAGATTTTGGCTACCGGTCGTTTCATGAGTCCCTTGACTGTCTTCAAAGTCACCACTCTCACTAGTCCATCTGGTCCTGCATGAGTCTCCATAACCCGACCTAGAGGCCATTGATGAGAAGGGAATCGCTCGTCGCTGATGAGCACTATGCATCCAACTGTTAGATTTTCCTTGGTCTGCAGCCATTTTGGTCTCCTTTATAATCGTGATAAATATTCCGAATTCCATCTTCTCCAAAACTGTTGTGCATAATATTGACAATTCTTCCATCGATCAATCAGAGTAACCTTAGACAATTCCGGAGCAGGAGGTGCTAAAGGCGCTTCACCCATCAGAAAGTGACCGGGTGTTAATACCATTAAATCGTCAGGATCATTTGATAGGGGACATAACGGTTTTGAATTTAAACAAGACTCAATCTGTGCCAACACAGTTGCCATTTCCTCGAATGTTAAAACTTGTTCTCCGAGAGTTCTCTTCAGATGATACTTCATGGACTTCACTCCAGCCTCCCACAATCCACCAAAGTGTGGCGCTGATGGTGGGTTGAAATGCCAGTTGATTCCTTTTCTCAATAATGTTGGAGCAATATGTTTCGTAATGTACGAACAATATGCCAGTTTGTCCACTTGCAATTATTTGTTGGCTCCAATAAAATTAGTACCGCAGTCACTATAAACGTCTGTGCATAGGCCACGTCTGCCAATGAAACGGTTAAATGCTCCTATAAACGCATCTGAGGTCAGATCTCCAACTGGTTCCAAATGAATGGCCTTCGTCACTAGACATACGAACACAGCAATATATCCCTTCTGGGATACACGTCCTCTTCCTTTGCAGGGCGAAATATTTACGGCTCCAGCGTAGTCCACTCCAACGGATGAGAATGCTCTAGAAGGACGTACCCGTACTGCTGGTAACATTCCAATTTTCTGACCTGCAAATTGAGGCTTCATCTTAAAACATGTGATACATTTATGAATTGCAAACCGAACTGCATTGCGTCCATTAACAATCCAGAATTTCTTCTTTATAAAATTCAGCGTTAGTGAGGTTCCACCATGCAAGGTGCAAATATGACTGTAAGATATGACCAGATCTGTGAAAGGATGTTTATACGGTAGTATATAAGGATATTTTTCATTTATGGGCAACAGGGGATCTCGAAGCCTGCCTCCGAGGCGTAAAACACGTTCGTTCGAAACAAAATACGGATTAAGAGACAGTAGTATGCTGTTCTTTGCTATTACCCTTCCTTCCGATAGCGCCTTCCATTCAGAGTTAAAACAATCCTTCTGCACCATCCTAATCAACTCACGTAGGCCCTCTTCTAATTCCACAATTGAGAGTCCTAATCCTCTTCGTTGTGCCAGAGATGTACGACAATTAGACGAGTCGTGTATACGATGAATACTGATAAATGCTACACTTGGCATTTCTTCCACTGATATCTTATGGCACTTCACCTTTCTGACTTCAGTGTCAACAACCGACAGCGAATCCTGATCAATAGCATCACAAGGCCAATTGATGTCCGATTCTTGTAACCATGATGGCCCATGCCACCATAATTCACACGATGCCACGGCTTAGATAATCTGCAGGGTTATCTTTCGAGGCGACGTGTCTCCATTGCCTTTCGTCTGAGAATTCACGGATTTTGTTTATTCGATTGGACACAAATACTTTCCACTTGGCAGCTCCACCACGGATCCAACTGATGGTTATCATAGAATCTGACCAAAAAATAGTGTTCGAATAATTAATGTTAATTCTTAGATTCTCGTTTAGATACTTATACATTTTGGCTGCTTCAAGCGCAGCACATAACTCTGCCCTAGGTATGGTTAGTTGTTGTTTAGTTGGCGATACTCTCCACTTTGGCAATAGCAACTCTGTGTAATACTTATCTTCTCCAATTGGGAAGCGCAAGTAAGCCGCAGCTCCATATGCTCGTGACGAGGCATCGCAAAACAGGTGCAATTCAGCCACACCACCCGGTAGTCCTCATGTACCATGCCGTGGTATTCGTATAGTTACTATGTTTTGTAACTCTTTCACGAATTTCTCCCATTCTCTCTTAATAGTGTCCGGTAGTGTGCTATCGCAACCAATTTTCTCCTTCCACAGTTGCTGCATGAGAATTTTGGCAGTAATCATTATCGGACTAAGCCATCCCATGGGATCAAACAGTCGTGCAATTGCTGATAATATTGTCCTCTTTGTAGGTGAGCTCATTGGTGGAACGACATGCAAAGCAAAACGGAACTCATCTTCTTTGGGACTCCAGTATAGACCTAAAGTGCGAATGGCATCATTATCTTCCATGTGTAACAATCCGCTTGATCCTCGATGCTCAACTGGCATGTTCTCTAATAGCTTTGGGCAATTACTCGCCCACTTCCGTAGTTCGAATGTACCACTACGAAGCATTCCAATCACTTGGTTCTTGACATCTTCCGTTTCTGCAATACTGTCGCCACCAGACAGTATGTCATGTACATACATTTGATGATTTATAACATCCACCGCCAGTGGATACTTCTCGCATTCATCCATAGCTAATTGTTTCATAACTCTCATGGCAAAATAAGGTGCGGAGCTCGTTCCAAACATTACCGTTGTGCAGGCATATTCTGCCACATAATCATTAGTGTCCGGATTCAATAGAATACGTTGGTACTGCGCGTCGTCGGGTGGAATATTAATACATCTATACATTTTTTCAACACGTTCCATAAATACATATTTTAGCCCTCGCCAATTGAGAATGATTCCTTGAAGATGTACGTGCAATTTTGGACCTATTGCTAGAATCTCATTAAGTGATTTTCCATTACTCGTCTTGCTCGATCCATCGAAGACAACTCGTACCTTCGTAGTTGATGACGATTCCTTTATGACTGGGTGATGCGGTAAGTAACAATGATCGACCCCCAATGCAAGATTGCCCGTCTTACTAGCCCGTGACGTTACACGTTCCATTTGACCCAGCTCCAGATATTCATTTATTGTGCCAACATAAATGCGTTTTTCAAACTCGCATCGGTACGCAACCGTCTGTCCAGACGCCCTTATATGATTCTCCAATTACCATTAATTCGTCCAAGTAAGTAAGAAAAGGAAGACGAACAACATATTTCCCAGACGGCATTCGGCTATGTGTCTTAACGAAGAAATCTTCGCACCAGTTATCTTCTACTGAAACCCCACGTGGCTCCTCGTCGAATTGTTCTAGCTCCCAAAACTTACATAACAGTTGTTCAAGTATCTCATCAGCTTCCTTCTTTCGTACCGTTATGGTGTAGGACGATCTCCTACTAGCTTCTTGATTCGTTTTTCCTGATAAAATATATCCCAAATGCGTATTTTGCGCCAGAGGCACACCACGTATTCCTCGATGCACTTCTCCTAACATCATCTCATCGTAGACGTCATTTCCCAGCAAAATATCAACTCCTTGTGGACTGAAGAAGTTAGGGTCGGCCAATGGTAAGCCCTTCAGATGAGTCCACTCTTCAAATGGCAGTCGTTTGCTTGGCATGGGCTTACTCACTAGGGGTATTACTGACTCGAGCAGCTTGAATTTCGCATGTGGGTTGTAGATTGATCTTATGACTAGCTCCACCTCTGCTGCCGCATCTGTAATTTTTGTATCTGCTAATCCAGTAATCGTGATGTAAGCCTGTTTGCGCCGTAAACGTAGCTGTTGAGCTGCATTCTCTGAAATGAACGAAATTTGTGAACCTTGATCCAAAAACGCTCTAAACTGTAAGGCATAGTCTTGTATCGACTCTACCCAAACCATTGCCGTTGGTAATAAAACCTCGTCTTTATGCCTTACCGCAATTTCTGTTGTACTTTTTCCAATTAAAGCATTCGCAAATGCTGTTGGGAAAACTCCCTTCCTTAGTGTGCCAAGCGACTTCTCGCATCCTGACTTGTCTACATGGAGTAGCGTATGATGCCGTCCTTGACATTTTTCACAATTTACCGCACTGTCACATGCATCTATTCGGTGATTTGGTCTAACTTGTAACCCATGTACACCTCGCTTTTGCATTCCGATGTCTATCCCGTGATAGAGTTCCCTCGATATTACCTACTGACGCCGTAATCATTGTTCTGTACTGTGTTTCAAGATACTGACTGAGCTCCTCAAAGCTCGGCAGATTCTGCGTTGAAGATATTGACCGCTCCCAATCCACTCTTAATTGATTCGGTAATCTCTTCATCATGTAGTACACTAAAATTTCAGACTGTTGTCGCACATCCACACCAGTCTTCTCCAATGAATTCACACATGACCGGGAAGCTTGCACAAATCTTCTCAAACTTTCCGCATCTCCATATTTTATTGGTAATTGCTGATCGAACATATCCATGTAATGTAAAAAAAACACTCGCTTGTTATCATACAAATTCATCAACATTCTCCAAGCCACTCCATAGTTCGCCGCTATTAGCGTTAGATGTTCAATAAGTCCGTCAGCTTGTCGCAGCGGTGTACTCTTGTTAAAAACACCTCCTTAAACGCCGGCCACTCAATAAATTTCCCACTGAAGGTAGGCAGTTTAACTGTTGGGAGTTTCACTTCCTCCAAACTTGATCCCATTTGTTCATGCACCGTCTGATGCAAACAAGACTCATCAAATGCAGTCAACGCCGGGATTCTCCGATCCTTATTCCTCTGCAACTCGTTTCGAATCTCAGCTACTCCCATTATGTAGGTTTCTTCGAAACAGTCTCTGATGTCTTTGTCAAGATATCTGCCCTTTATCTCCGCATTATCTCGTTCTTGCATCAGTTGGTGATGATTGCGCTGAAAATCTGCGTGAAGCTGGGCCATCGAGTCCAATCTGGCTTCCAGATGACTCCCGGCTTGTCCCGTCTCATCCGATTTATACCGCGCCAATGACTTCTCCAGCGAAGTGAGCAATGTGAATTGCTCCGTAGCCAACGATAACAACGTTAAATTGTACTCACCCGAATCAGTCTAAATCCAATCGCCAAAATCATTCCTCCCGGGTTTCGGCACCAAAAATATGTTGGCTAACGGCTGCGCCCCAAACTGCTCGCTTTATATGATGCGGCCTTCGGATGATTTCCACCGAGGCGGCTTTGAGGTACTTGCGATTTGGAAGGAATGAGATGACCAGGTTGACTTCAATCCAGTTGCTTTATTTTCTTAACCTAAAACTATAGTACAATTGTAGGCGGGCACAGAAGGTGCAACCACATCGACAGAGATTAATTTCAAGATTAAAATTCAAGTACAGCAAACCACGCTGTCTTTTACAAAAATCAAAGTTCTGGAAATTTCCATAAAAGAAATAAGAAAGAAAAGAATTGAAGTAACGGATCTCAAAGTTTGTCACTTCAAAGTACTTGCGCTGTTCTTGGTCTCTCTCTCTCTCTCTCTTCGTTCGTTTTCTCTTTTTATTTATTTTTATTTATTTATTTATTTATTTATTTACGTCAACTAACACAGCAGTCGACGAAAAAGCTGAAGCTAAAATACAGATAATAATTAATACACGAAGGTAGCTTAGCTTTATGCACAACTAAACATTCCCGACCTGGTGAAGGTGTTTTATTTGCAACAAGGTGCCAGCTATGCCCGGATTCACAGCCAATGTGGTCAGGGATGAGTTGCATCCAATCCAATATCCAGTCCAGAATATTTTCAGTGGTTTCGCTGTAGATAATTAGATAGATAGACAGATAGATGAAGAGAAATAAGGTGAGAAAGGTTGTTAAAAGATCGGCAAAGAACACGAAAAGGTTCGTGAAGAGAGTAGTTAGTCAGACATCTACTAAGGTGAATAGAAAAAAAGTTTCTGGTCCGACGTGACGGAATACAAAAATATAGCGTATCTAGTAAATTGGTAGAACTGACTTCGCCGTTGACTACTTTATGTAGAAAGAGAATCCCAAATACGAGCCTACGGTTGTAAAGTGAAGGAAGATTAATAAGAAGAAGTCTGTCAGAATAAGAAGGTAGGCGGTGACTCGGGTCCCAATTAATACCGCGTAACGCGAACTTAAGGAATTGCTTCTGTACCGATTCAATACTACGCTGGTGAACATCATATTGAGGGTTCCACACTGGCGAGCATTATTCTAGAGTAGGGCGAACTAACGAAGTGTATAAAACCTTTGTCACATATGGATCATCAAATTCTTTGGCCCAACGTTTAATGAAGCCAAGAAGACTGCATGCACAATTGAAGATATATGAACATTAAATGAAAGTTTTGGGTCAAACATAACGCCTAAGTCTTTGACTGATGGTACACAATCTAACAGAACAGACTTAATAGAGTAATGAGCTAGTCATAGTCATAAAAGAGCACTTAGAGGCATTAAGGTGTAATTTATTAACGTGACACCAATCACAGAACGCATCGAGATCTGATTGCAAGTACTGTTGGAAAGAAGGATCATTATATGAATAACAAATCTTGACGTCATCCGCAAACATGAGCACGCGTGAATGAGCCAAGGCCAAAGGAAAATCATTTATAAACAAGGTAAATAACAGTGGGCCTAGATGACTGCCTTGGGGGACACATGACGTAACTCGAACAGTTTTAGATATCGAGGAACGAAAAGACACCTTTTGGGTTCTGCCAATAAGACACGACTTTAACCAAGCCAATAGTTTCGGGGAAAAACCCATGATGTTAAGTTTCATGAGAAGCATAGAATGATCAACCGTATCGAAAGCCTTACTAAAGTCAGTATAAATAACATCAGTTTGACACTTTTTACGGAAGCCATGGTGTACAAGGGTAGTCAATTCTAAAAGGTTGGTAAGCGACGAACGACCTTTCATAAAGCCATGCTGACAAGGAGAAATAGTGGATCTGGATAGGTGTTGAAGGGAAGACGTAATAATTTTCTCAAACAGCTTAGGTATTGCCGAAAGTTTAGCAATGCCACGGTAGTTAGAAATATCCGATTTGCTACCCTTTTTAAAAAGCGGAATAATAAAAGACTCCTTCCAAATATCAGGAAAGCTACAAGTCTCACTCGAAATAAAGAATAACCGAGATAAAGGCTTAGATAGGGAAATCGAACACATTTTAAGGATGCAACTAGGTATATTATCAGGCCCGGGTACGAAGGAAGACGTCATAGATGACAAGCTAGAGATCATACAGTCTTCAGTAATACTAGGAGAAAACATACAATTTAAATGTGGAATTGAGAACAGATAAGGTGTGGGATCCAAAGCAGTAGTAGAATAAGTCGACTGAAAGAATTTAGCAAACAGATCTGCAATATCTGAATCATTATTAGCAGTCTGGTCATTAAGTCTGAAGGTGGAAGGTAGTAAATTAGAGCGTCTTTTGGAATTAACAAAGTTGTAAGACATTTTGGGGTTCTTATAAAATTCAACCTTACAGCGAACGATATAATTATTGTAGCATTGTGTATTTAAAAGACTAAATTGAGATTTGGCTACACAATAATGTGCATAGTCAAGTCGCGAACCTGCTTTTTTAAATTTTTTAAAATATCTCGATTTAATGTTACGGAGATTAGAGAGCCTACGTGTGAACCAGACTGGCGCACTGGAAACGGTAGAGACATTTACATAAGGAACGCATTTATCAATTAGAGAATTAAGAGCAGAGTAGAAAAAATTCACTGCACAATCTATATCACAGCACTCAAATAGAAATGACCAATCAAAAGAGAAAATGAGGCTGTTAAGAAGATTGAAATTTGTTTTACGAAAACATCTACGACGAGAATTTGAGATGTTATTAAATGATTTATTAACGGAATTGTAAGAAATAGTAACTTCAATGGTAGGGTGATAAGGATCTAAAGGCTTCACTAGTGGCTGTGTTTGTGATACAGCACTAACAGTGGGATCCGAGACAAAAACAAGATCGAGCATTCTTTTAGAAGAGTTAAGAAAAGAATTCAACTGATATAGCGGACATTCAAGTAGGCTATCAAGAAAAACATGTTGAGATGAAGGAATTAAGAAAGATAGATTATCATCAACAAGCCAAGAAACATTGGGCAAGTTAAAGTCACCTAAAACCAAAAGAAAATCACGATCTTTAAGACGACTAAAAATAGATCGCAAAGTATCTGCATGGTGCATGTAGATCATCATATGAGAAGCTGTTAAAGTTAGAACATGTAACTTCGACGCAAATAAACTCAACACTTAAGGGGAGATCAATCGGCACAACACTTGAGCACAGATTCGAGTTGACTGCAATGAGTACTCCACCGTCACGACGACCAACACGATCAAGCCTATAAGAAATAAAGTTATTAGAAAGAATTTCATTATCCAAAACAGAGGAGTTAAGCCAAGTTTCAGAGAAAGCTAATATGTCAGCCGAAAAGGTTTGGCTATCACAGAATAGTTTCGAGAGTTTGGTAAGAAGTTCTCTTACATTTTGATAATGAATGCAAAGACTAGACGTTATTAGTTTTTTGAAGCAGAAGATGCATTAGGAAGGTGGACAGGCAAAGGACGGGAGCGCCTATTGGCCGCAAACTCGTGTACAACTAGGCCCTCTGGCCAAAAGTTAGGGTCAACCATAGCTGAGAAACACTCATTTGGTACTGTAATTTTAAACGAGGAGAGAGAGAGGAGGCCTAGAAAACTTAAACTTTGCCACAGACGACTCAGAAGTTTCAGGAGCAATCCTAGAAATAAATAATTGTTTACGATGAGGCACTACAGTTAGTGGAGGCGGAGGAGCATTGGGATCCGCAAGTAATTGAGAGCCAGCCTGATCCTGTAATTGATTAGAGTTCCCGTGAGGGATAGATGGAGGTACACCAGGGCTTGTACTGGGTACTTCAATCTGAAAAGAAGAGCATAAAGAGGGACAAGAAGATGGTGTAGGCGAAAGTAAAATGGGAGAAGATGTAATAGAGAGTGCGGGCGACTGCATATGAGGTAACTCAAGGGTACATTTCTTGGGCAATTCCTTAGAAGGTGGAACAAACTTGAATTGCGACAGTAAATGTATGCTAGAGTCGCACTCGTTAGACAGCTGTTTGGCCATTTTATTTAAAGAAAGAAACTTTAAACGAAGATCCCTATACATTCGGCTAAAATCAAGCTGCTGGCTGGCGCAAGATGGGCAAGTCCAGCGCATTAAGCCAAGCTCGGGCTTAGACACAGACAAACCAGAAAATTTGTCGTAGTCGCGGCCGTTGAGGCCAGCACATTTTAAGTGAATAAGATTATCGCAGAGCCAACAAGATATTGCTCTATACTGATCGTCAAAACGATCAGAATGCTTGCAAGAAGGTAGACAACAAGCCATTAAAAAGCCAAATAAAACACAGGGCAAAAAAAAAAAATATATAGAAAAATTTAAATAAACAGCACAAAGATAATTATCGATAAAAAATCAATAATTACAAATAAAACAAAGAGACAGCTAGAGTATACAGCACAAGAGAGAGTACAACAACAGTTGTAAGACGAGCTTTGAGACGCGGCCTTACAAAAGTGATTACGCGGGAGAGAAGCTGAGCACAAGCACAAAGCAGAGAGAACAAAAAAAAAACCACTAGCACTGATGGTATGATGGGGGCGATGAGGGGAGCAACTGCAGAAGCAATGACGAGAGAGAACAATAATAAAACAATTTAAATGCACCAAACACTAATCACGAAAAACTGTTTAATTTAGCGAATTATGCAATACTATACAAAAACACGACCGTCACGTCAGAGAGCAGAAGCTTTTTTTGTTTTTTTTTTTTTTTTTTTTTTTTTAGCGAAGAGTTGAAGCCCAAACAATGGCTCTGGTGTTTTCTGCTCCCGATTTTATGTTTCCGTTTCCAATTTGATGACCCAAAAATTCAATTTCAGTCTGCAGAAATCGGCACTTTCTCCATTTTATATTCAGCCCATACTCAGCTGTTACATCCAGAACTTTTTGCAGTTTCGTGAGACATTCGTTGGCTGTTTCGGCATGTATTATGATATCGTCCATGTAAAGATCGAGAACGTTATCATTAATGAGGTTTTGAAATACGTAATTAACAAGACGAATAAAAGCGGCTGGAGAGTTGCAAAAGCCAAAGGGCGCGCGGTTGAACTCAAAAAGGCCCTCTTTTGTTATGAATGCGGTGTATTTCTTGCTGCTTTCCTCCACTGGAACGTGAAAGAAACCATTTTCAAGATCCATGATAGTGAAAACTTTTGCATTGCCCAATTTTTCCGAAACATCTTCGACGATAGGCCCAGGGAAGCAGTCCTTTAATACCATCTTGTTTAACTGCCGGTAGTCAATGCACACTCGATTATTGCCATCCTTCTTTTTCACGATCACCGTACGATTGGCGAAGTTAGATGATGAACGTCGTATCGTATCATTCTGCAGCCATTCATTAATCTGCTGCTTGACCACATCTGCTTCGGTAATGGCTATTCGGCTTGGTGCGTGTCGAAATGGCTTGATATTGTCGTCAGGCACTATCTTCAACGTGATCGGGCAGTCAGCTGTCTTCTCTCTTTTGGCAAAATCCTCAATCATCGATTGAACAACATGAATATACTGTGAAGGCACATCAGGGTCAGTGTTTGTTTCGACTACATTATAAATACTTATCTGATTTTGGTTGGCAGCTTCTTCCTCAGATAGCTGTGCGAAAGTATATCCAACGTCATTTGGAACTTTGATATAAAATCATACCCCAGCAGTAATTCAATTCCAATTGTGCAGTCATCCACTACCAGAAACGTGTGTGTGAGGCAAATGCCGTCAATCTGCACCTCTGCCTTGAACTGACCTACAGGACGTGTGGTGTTCTGCCCTAGTCTTCTCAGACAAGACGTACTTGCTAGCAGCTGGACTTCTCGCATTCGGCTAAACACAGACTTTCTAAGTATAGACAGACTTTCGGCTCCGGTATCTATCAGTCCTTTTACCATCACATCGCCTAAGTCGATTTAAGTCGGATTTCTTCATACGCGATGTTTACAGAGTAGGAAGTTGGACAATTTTTTGACATGTGTCCAGTTTGGTTGCAGCGGAAACACTTGACTTCCTCCTTACAGTCCTTGCGCAGATGCGCCATTGATCCGCATTTAAAGCAATGTTGCTTCTTGTCATTCCTGCTTTCGGAGTAAACTGCTATGGAGCTCGTTTTGCTGCTTCGGGCTTGACATTGGTACGGGCGATTTTTTCGTAAATGTCATATTTATCTTTCAGCTCTTTCAGTGACTTGCAGCCGTACAACGTGTATTTGTAGTCACTCTTCAGGGTCAATCCATTAACGATGTGTTTGATAACTGACTCCATATCAATAATCCCACGGGCAGCGATCCGTTTCATTTGCAAAGTGTACTCATGAAAACTTTCACCATCGGACTTCGTACGTAGAGATAATTGGTTGTGAATTTCGGCACTGCATGGCTGATCGCAATTAAATTCCTCTAGGACTTGCTGGCGAAATTGTTCATATTTGTAGACAGCCGTAGACTCGAGAAATAGGGCGGCGGTACCGGTCATTGTTGCTCGGGCTTGAACGTACTTCTGTTTATTGTTCAATCCACATTCAAAGTTTTCAAACCACTGTTGTACAGACATTCCTTCCCCGCAGAATTCTGGAATGATTTTGGCAAAGTTCTCCACCACCAGCTTGGTGTCATTTTTTTTGTCTATTTCGTCGGCTTGCACTTTCAGAGAAAATAGTTGGACCAGCTGCTGAAGAGTCGCGGTATTCTCAACTAGCATTGCTGCTTTTATTCCGGCCTGTTTCCATCATGTTGGTGCTCAATTACCTTTAATTCGTTTACCCTTTCATCTGGGTGCGACATCGGGGCTAATTGGTCATCTTCGTCCGCCATAATGATGCGATTTCGTAATACTCTTATTGGAAGCTTACTCTCTCTTATTGGTAGATTGCTCGCGATTTTTCCTCTTCGTTTTTCGCTTGCTGTCTCGTTTTTTTCGATTGCTGTCTTCGTTTCTATTCACGTTTCGTTTGGCGCCAGAATTTCGCGTCTGCTTGCTGTCGATTTTTTCGTTTCGTTTGGCGCCGGAGTTTCGCGTCTGCTTGCTATCTCTTTTCTTTCGCTTGATGTTTTCGTCTTGTTTATTTCGTTTGGCGCCAGAGCATCGGGTGTTCTTGGAATTCGTTTTTTCGTCTGAATGTCAGTATAAATAACATCAGTTTGACACTTTTTACGGAAGCCATGGTGTACAAGGGTAGTCAATTCTAAAAGGTTGGTAAGCGACGAACGACCTTTCATGAAGCCATGCTGACAAGGAGAAATAGTGGATCTGGATAGGTGTTGAAGGGAAGACGTAATAATTTTCTCAAACAGCTTAGGTATTGCCGAAAGCTTAGCAATGCCACGGTAGTTAGAAATATCCGATTTGCTACCCTTTTTAAAAAGCGGAATAATAAAAGACTCCTTCCAAATATCAGGAAAGCTACAAGTCTCACTCGAAATAAAGAATAACCGAGATAAAGGCTTAGATAGGGAAATCGAACACATTTTAAGGATGCAACTAGGTATATTATCAGGCCCGGGTACGAAGGAAGACGTCATAGATGACAAGCTAGAGATCATACAGTCTTCAGTAATACTAGGAGAAAACATACAATTTAAATGTGGAATTGAGAACAGATAAGGTGTGGGATCCGAAGCAGTAGTAGAATAAGTCGACTGAAAGAATTTAGCAAACAGATCTGCAATATCTGAATCATTATTAGCAGTCTGGTCATTAAGTCTGAAGGTGGAAGGTAGTAAATTAGAGCGTCTTTTGGAATTAACAAAGTTGTAAGACCTTTTGGGGTTCTTATAAAATTCAACCTTACAGCGAACGATATAATTATTGTAGCATTGTGTATTTAAAAGACTAAATTGAGATTTGGCTACACAATAATGTGCATAGTCAAGTCGCGAACATGCTTTTTTAAATTTTTTAAAATATCTCGATTTAATGTTAGGGAGATTAGAGAGCCTACGTGTGAACCAGACTGGCGCACTTGAAACGGTAGAGACATTTACATAAGGAACGCATTTATCAATTAGAGAATTAAGAGCAGAGTAGAAAAAATTCACTGCACAATCTATATCACAGCACTCAAATAGAAATGACCAATCAAAAGAGAAAATGAGGCTGTTAAGAAGATTGAAATTTGTTTTACGAAAACATCTACGACGAGAATTTGAGATGTTATTAAATGATTTATTAACGGAATTGTAAGAAATAGTAACTTCAATGGTAGGGTGATAAGGATCTAAACGCTTCACTAGTGGCTGTGTTTGTGATACAGCACTAACTGTGGGATCCGAGACAAAAACAAGATCGAGCATTCTTTTAGAAGAGTTAAGAAAAGAATTCAACTGATATAGCGGACATTCAAGTAGGCTATCAAGAAAAACATGTTGAGATGAAGGAATTAAGAAAGATAGATTATCATCAACAAGCCAAGAAACATTGGGCAAGTTAAAGTCACCTAAAACCAAAAGAAAATCACGATCTTTAAGACGACTAAAAATAGATCGCAAAGTATCTGCATGGTGCATGTAGATCATCATATGAGAAGCTGTTAAAGTTAGAACATGTAACTTCGACGCAAATAAACTCAACACTTAAGGGGAGATCAATCGGCACAACACTTGAGCACAGATTCGAGTTGACTGCAATGAGTACTCCACCGTCACGACGACCAACACGATCAAGCCTATAAGAAATAAAGTTATTAGAAAGAATTTCATTATCCAAAACAGAGGAGTTAAGCCAAGTTTCAGAGAAAGCTAATATGTCAGCCGAAAAGGTTTGGCTATCACAGAATAGTTTCGAGAGTTTGGTAAGAAGTCCTCTTACATTTTGATAATGAATGCAAAGACTAGACGTTATTAGTTTTTTGAAGCAGAAGATGCATTAGGAAGGTGGACAGGCAAAGGACGGGAGCGCCTATTGGCCGCAAACTCGTGTACAACTAGGCCCTCTGGCCAAAAGTTAGGGTCAACCATAGCTGAGAAACACTCATTTGGTACTGTAATTTTAAACGAGGAGAGAGAGAGGAGGCCTAGAAAACTTAAACTTTGCCACAGACGACTCAGAAGTTTCAGGAGCAATCCTAGAAATAAATAATTGTTTACGATGAGGCACTACAGTTAGTGGAGGCGGAGGAGCATTGGGATCCGCAAGTAATTGAGAGCCAGCCTGATCCTGTAATTGATTAGAGTTCCCGTGAGGGATAGATGGAGGTACACCAGGGCTTGTACTGGGTACTTCAATCTGAAAAGAAGAGCATAAAGAGGGACAAGAAGATGGTGTAGGCGAAAGTAAAATGGGAGAAGATGTAATAGAGAGTGCGGGCGACTGCATATGAGGTAACTCAAGGGTACATTTCTTGGGCAATTCCTTAGAAGGTGGAACAAACTTGAATTGCGACAGTAAATGTATGCTAGAGTCGCACTCGTTAGACAGCTGTTTGGCCATTTTATTTAAAGAAAGAAACTTTAAACGAAGATCCCTATACATTCGGCTAAAATCAAGCTGCTGGCTGGCACAAGATGGGCAAGTCCAGCGCATTAAGCCAAGCTCGGGCTTAGACACAGACAAACCAGAAAATTTGTCGTAGTCGCGGCCGTTGAGGCCAGTACATTTTAAGTGAATAAGATTATCGCAGAGCCAACAAGATATTGCTCTATACTGATCGTCATAACGATCAGAATGCTTGCAAGAAGGTAGACAACAAGCCATTAAAAAGCCAAATAAAACACAGGGCAAAAAAAAAAAATATATAGAAAAATTTAAATAAACAGCACAAAGATAATTATCGATAAAAAATCAATAATTACAAATAAAACAAAGAGACAGCTAGAGTACACAGCACAAGAGAGAGTACAACAACAGTTATAAGACGAGCTTTGAGATGCGGCCTTACAAAAGTGATTACGCGGGAGAGAAGCTGAGCACAAGCTCAAAGCAGAGAGAACAAAAAAAAAACCACTAGCACTGATGGTATGATGGGGGCGATGAGGGGAGCAACTGCAGAAGCAATAACGAGAGAGAACAATAATAAAACAATTTAAATGCACCAAACACTAATCACGAAAAACTGTTTAATTTAGCGAATTATGCAAATAAAACACAAGGGTGTCAAGCAAACGACACCAGCGAAAGCGAAAAAAATTAAGCACAATTAAAAATTGAGAGAAAACAATATATATTAATAAAAACTCAGGAGCTATACAAAAACACGACCGTCACGTCAGAGAGCAGAAGCTTTTTTTTTTTTTTTTTTTTTTTTTTTTTTTTTTTCAGCAAAGTGAGTCTGGCTTTAGTTGAAGCCCAAACAATGGCTCTGGTGTTTTCTGCTCCCGATTTTATGTTTCCGTTTCCAATTTGATGACCCAAAAATTCAATTTCAGTCTGCAGAAATCGGCACTTTCTCCATTTTATTTTCAGCCCATACTCAGCTGTTACATCCAGAACTTTTTGCAGTTTCGTGAGACATTCGTTGGCTGTTTCGGCATGTATTATGATATCGTCCATGTAAAGATCGAGAACGTTATCATTAATGAGGTTTTGAAATACGTAATTAACAAGACGAATAAAAGCGGCTGGAGAGTTGCAAAAGCCAAAGGGCGCGCGGTTGAACTCAAAAAGGCCCTCTTTTGTTATGAATGCGGTGTATTTCTTGCTGCTTTCCTCCACTGGAACGTGAAAGAAACCATTTTCAAGATCCATGATAGTGAAAACTTTTGCATTGCCCAATTTTTCCGAAACATCTTCGACGATAGGCCCAGGGAAGCAGTCCTTTAATACCATCTTGTTTAACTGCCGGTAGTCAATGCACACTCGATTATTGCCATCCTTCTTTTTCACGATCACCGTACGATTGGCGAAGTTAGATGATGAACGTCGTATCGTATCATTCTGCAGCCATTCATTAATCTGCTGCTTGACCACATCTGCTTCGGTAATGGCTATTCGGCTTGGTGCGTGTCGAAATGGCTTGATATTGTCGTCAGGCACTATCTTCAACGTGATCGGGCAGTCAGCTGTCTTCTCTCTTTTGGCAAAATCCTCAATCATCGATTGAACAACATGAATATACTGTGAAGGCACATCAGGGTCAGTGTTTGTTTCGACTACATTATAAATACTTATCTGATTTTGGTTGGCAGCTTCTTCCTCAGATAGCTGTGCGAAAGTATATCCAACGTCATTTAGAACTTTGATATAAAATCATACCCCAGCAGTAATTCAATTCCAATTGTGCAGTCATCCACTACCAGAAACGTGTGTGTGAGGCAAATGCCGTCAATCTGCACCTCTGCCTTGAACTGACCTACAGGACGTGTGGTGTTCTGCCCTAGTCTTCTCAGACAAGATGTACTTGCTAGCAGCTGGACTTCTCGCATTCGGCTAAACACAGACTTTCTAAGTATAGACAGACTTTCGGCTCCGGTATCTATCAGTCCTTTTACCATCACATCGCCTAAGTCGATTTAAGTCGGATTTCTTCATACGCGATGTTTACAGAGTAGGAAGTTGGACAATTTTTTGACATGTGTCCAGTTTGGTTGCAGCGGAAACACTTGACTTCCTCCTTACAGTCCTTGCGCAGATGCGCCATTGATCCGCATTTAAAGCAATGTTGCTTCTTGTCATTCCTGCTTTCGGAGTAAACTGCTATGGAGCTCGTTTTGCTGCTTCGGGCTTGACATTGGTACGGGCGATTTTTTCGTAAATGTCATATTTATCTTTCAGCTCTTTCAGTGACTTGCAGCCGTACAACGTGTATTTGTAGTCACTCTTCAGGGTCAATCCATTAACGATGTGTTTGATAACTGACTCCATATCAATAATCCCACGGGCAGCGATCCGTTTCATTTGCAAAGTGTACTCATGAAATCTTTCACCATCGGACTTCGTACGTAGAGATAATTGGTTGTGAATTTCGGCACTGCATGGCTGATCGCAATTAAATTCCTCTAGAACTTGCTGGCGAAGTTGTTCATATTTGTAGACAGCCGTAGACTCGAGAAATAGGGCGGCGGTACCGGTCATTTTTGCTCGGGCTTGAACGTACTTCTGTTTATTGTTCAATTCACATTCAAAGTTTTCAAACCACTGTTGTACAGACATTCCTTCCCCGCAGAATTCTGGAATGATTTTGGCAAAGTTCTCCACCACCAGCATGGTGTCATTTTTTTTGTCTATTTCGTCGGCTTGCACTTTCAGAGAAAATAGTTGGACCAGCTGCTGAAGAGTCGCGGTATTCTCAACTAGCATTGCTGCATTTATTCCGACCTAGTTTCCATCATGTTGGTGCTTAATTACCTTTAATTCGTTTACCCTTTCACCTGGGTGCGACATCGGGGCTAATTGGTCATCTTCGTCCGCCATAATGATGCGATTTCGTAATACTCTTATTGGAAGCTTACTCTCTCTTATTGGTAGCTTGCTCGCGATTTTTCCTCTTCGTTTTTCGCTTGCTGTCTCGTTTTTTTCGATTGCTGTCTTCGTTTCTATTCACGTTTCGTTTGGCGCCAGAATTTCGCGTCTGCTTGCTGTCGATTTTTTCGTTTCGTTTGGCGCCGGAGTTTCGCGTCTGCTTGCTATCTCTTTTCTTTCGCTTGATGTTTTCGTCTTGTTTATTTCGTTTGGCGCCAGAGCATCGGGTGTTCTTGGAATTCGTTTTTTCGTCTGAGTGGACTCGCTCTTTCGTTCTTTCTGCTGTTGAATACTTTCGCTGTCTCACTCTTTCCACTGGCAGCTTTCCAATCATGTATTTCCAAAGTCCGCGATCGGTTGAGCCCCCAAATGTAAGATGGAGTCCTCAATTGAGTTCCCAAATGTATTATATTATAGTTTATTAATAGTATTATAAATCGTGGACGGGCGAATAATGATTACAATATGCAACTTAAATCTCGGGTTCTGTGTACTGCTGATTTATCGGCTTCTTACTGCTGCTTACGACTGCTGGTTGCTGATACTTCTGACTGCTGAACAGCGACTGCTGACTGCTGATACTTCTGACTGCTGAACACCGACTGCCGACTGCTGAACCTCGACTGCTGACTGCTAAATATCGACTGCTGACTTTACACGACACCTCACGACTGCTGCTGCGTTGCCAATCTGCATAAGGGAGTTGCCACCACGCTGCAACTACCTTATCCCATCTCACATGTATATACATATGTATATATGTATATATGTATATATGTATATATGTATATATGTATATATGTATATATGTATATATGTATATATGTATATATGTATATATGTATATATGTATATATGTATATATGTATATATGTATATATGTATATATGTATATATGTATATATGTATATATGTATATATGTATATATGTATATATGTATATATGTATATATGTATATATGTATATATGTATATATGTATATATGTATATATGTATATATGTATATATGTATATATGTATATATGTATATATGTATATATGTATATATGTATATATGTATATATGTATATATGTATATATGTATATATGTATATATGTATATATGTATATATGTATATATGTATATATGTATATATGTATATATGTATATATGTATATATGTATATATGTATATATGTATATATGTATATATGTATATATGTATATATGTATATATGTATATATGTATATATGTATATATGTATATATGTATATATGTATATATGTATATATGTATATATGTATATATGTATATATGTATATATGTATATATGTATATATGTATATATGTATATATGTATATATGTATATATGTATATATGTATATATGTATATATGTATATATGTATATATGTATATATGTATATATGTATATATGTATGTATATATGTATATATGTATATATGTATATATGTATATATGTATATATGTATATATGTATATATGTATATATGTATATATGTATATATGTATATATGTATATATGTATATATGTATATATGTATATATGTATATATGTATATATGTATATATGTATATATGTATATATGTATATATGTATATATGTATATATGTATATATGTCGAATGGTCGAAAACCCAAAAACTAGTACCCCAACTGATAACTATTAAACAAACTCTTGCTCTTGATTTTGTCATTTGGTTTATTATTCAGGTTATCTTGGCCGTCTGCGAACAGGAGTGGGGTGCCTCCGCTTGAGTATACTCCTCAGGTTGGGACACCCAGCTCGCCTTCTATTTTCCTCGTAACGGAAAACTGACTCTAAAGAATGTGTCTTCAACCTGTGTATAATGGTAATCGATTCCTCACATGGTGGGAGGTATTCCAGATATTCCTGAATGACCAGCTGAGGAACGTTGACCGGCCTAACCGGCTTAGGAAGGGGGACGGGGATCGTATCCTCATCATCACCCGGTCTGGGCACAAAGATTCCTATGTCGCCATAATCATTCTCCAATGAATTATAAGTCTGATCAAAACTCGGCGACCCGCCTCTGGTGAACCGAGGGAACAATTCGGAAGTGGAATCCTCTTCAGATTCGGAACTTGAATCCACAACTATTATTTCCTCCTCCATGCTCTCCTCATCCGAAGAGGAGTCACAGTAAACTACTTCCATTTGCATAGTCGAGTTGCAGGTTTCGTCCGATCGCTCCATGTTCTTGGCTGATACTGAACTAAGCCCTGCACCAACACTATGTTTTTTAAAGCAAGAATATGCTTAGTCAGACGGTCGAGAGAATAGAAAAAAAACCGAAATTCCTAAAAAAAGAAAAAACAACAATGTAGGACAGAATCAAGGCATAAAAAAGGGGTGAAAGGAGAAATATGAATCAAACGCACTTTCAATTATGCACGCTCCGCAGAAATAACGCGAAAAACAAAAAACTGTTACCCCTTCCAAGCTGGTGGCTATCTAACATATGATATCCTAATGTGTGTTTCTCCATTCTTACAGATATTATTGTGAGTATCACATATTGTAAACTTTGCTATACAACGGGTGAGATTTAAACCCGACACACACACACACACTTAGGAGTCATCCACTCATAAAAAACAAACACCACGTCCTACATTAGGAAATATAGAGCTACCTAAAAATTGGGTAACAAGGTTATTATAAACAATACAAAATAAGTGACAAAGAAACCGTGGGCGTTACACTACAGGAGGCCATGAATGCCGTAGCCGAAAGGGATGCTCAAATCGGGCAATTGGCTGCCGAAATTGAAAGGCTACGGGAGGTCATCAATCAATTGGCCGAAAGAGATGCTCAACGCGAGCAATTGGCAGCCGCCGGAGATAACGCGTACGTCACATCGGACAGCGAAACCCTTGTAAATAGTCCTGTGACCCATAGTGAACCGAGACCCCGAGTAGAGTCGATCGGTCAAGTCGATTCAAACGCTCCCGCTCCTCCCTCCACTTCCGATTTGAATGCTCATATAGACAGTCTGGGCAAGATACGAGCCGTATTGGACCGCTCCACCAACCAACTTATTATGGCACAAGGCGTAAAAATCCCACTCTCAATGATGAGTTCAACCGCCGCGAACATGATGACCACCCCGAAATCGTATACACCTCAGCTTGATGAAATAATCCATTCCTTCAGCCACATTTTTGGACCTTTAGTTGAGTCAGAAACAGTGACAACGGAGGTAAGGGCGGAAATCCGCACAATGGACCAGGAACCCGTCTACACACACACCTACCCTTTCCCAGCGCCAATGATGGGAGAGGTTAAGAGGCAAATCAACGAGTTATTGGACAACAAAATCATCAGGCCATCAAAAAGCCCGTATAACTCTCCCGTATGGGTGGTACCCAAAAACCCAAAACCAAACGGCGAGAAACAATATAGACTGGTAATCGATTTCAAGAAATTGAACACTGTTACTATCGCCGACCGGTATCCCATTCCGGATATTAACTCTACGCTGGCCAGCCTTGGTAAGGCTAAACTCTTCACCACTCTGGATTTGACTTCGGGATTTCATCAGATTCGGATGCGCGAAAAGGACATACCGAAAACCGCCTTTTCAGTCTTAAACGGGAAATACGAATTCCTAAGACTCCCGTTCGGACCAAAAAACGCCCCCGCCATATTTCAACGTATGATAGATGATGTCCTTCGAGATCTTATCGGAGTATGCTGCTTCGTGTACATTGACGATATTATAATATTCAGCAGGAGCGAGGAAGAGCATATGGCCGACATTCAAAGGGTCTTCGAAAAGGTCTCGGAGGCCAACCTTCGGGTTAACTTGGAGAAAACAACCTTCATGAAAACCGAGGTAAATTTTCTTAGGATATACGGTGTCGAGTGAGGGAATACGCACTGATGAGAAGAAAGTGGCAGCCGTCACCGCAATGAAGCCTCCAAAAAACCAAAAGGAACACCGAAGAGCCCATAGAAGTTACTGGGAGAATAAGCAACAAATTCCCTTGAAGTACTATTTCCCAAAAAAGGCAGCAAAAACCAAAGGCTATGTGTCAAAATGCACTATATGTGGAGCTCAAAAGTACAACCGACGACCAAAAAAGCCACACCTACAGCCGACACCGATACCTTGCATGCCATGCGAAATTTTACACATCGATCTCTTCGCAATTGAGAAACTATGGTTTTTGTCCTGTATTGACAAATTCTCGAAGTATGCAATGTTGTTCCCTATCGAGAACAGGTCATCTATACACCTCAAGGAGAAACTTATGGACGTCTTAGCATACTTCTCAGTGCCCAAATTAATAGTCATGGACAACGAGCGAGGATTAATATGTCCTATCATCATCAACTATTTGCACGAACTACAAATTGAGATTTACCGGACTCCTTCACAGAAAAGCGAAGTAAATGGACAAATAGAATGGTTCCACTCGACATTCCTGGAATTATACCGATGCCTACGCATAGAGCACCCGAAGTTGAGTGCTGCTCAACTGGCGAAATTGACGGCCGCTAGATACAATCAATCCATACACTCCGTAACCAAGCAGAAACCAGTCGACCTTTTTTTCAATCGAACATCGGCTCAAGGGGTAGCTGAAAACACCAATCCCAGAGAAACGCTATTGGAAAATGTTAGAGGATTGCTCGAACACCAACAAACAATTACAAATAGGGCCAAGAACTTTAACAGGGAGAACCCTTTGTCATATGAGGTCGACCAAGAAATTTTCGTAGCCAACAAACAAATCAAGGGAAAACACGCAAAAAGGTTTTTTTCAGGAAAAAATCGCTCAGGACAAAAAGGTCACGGTAATCACACAGACAGGGAAAAATCTACACAAGTCACACATTAAGTAAAAATACACTTGTACACGTAACATATAAACATCTAGGCGCTAAGTTAAAACTAATTTCACACTAAAAAAATCGCTCAGGACAAAAAGGTCACGCTAATCACACAGACAGGGAGAAATCTACACAAGTCACACATTAAGTAAAAATACACTTGTACACGTAACATATACACATCTAGACACTAAGTTAAAATTAATAACACCCTTCTACTTTCAATATAAGCCCCCTCATTTTGTGCCTCTCATTGGCGGAGAGCTACAAGGTCTTTAAGTATGAGTCCCCAATCGTGACGCTACAGCAAGGAAAAGGATGGAGAATTGAAGGACATTCAAATCTGGTACATGTAATCCCTCTTGATTCATTCGCGGGCTTTGCTGAAAACCTGTCATTAGCCCTGGACCAATACCCTTCTGGTGACTTAAAGACATTGGCCACTCTCAAAATCAAGGATCTAAAAACAAAAATCGAGGAACTCACAGTCTCCAACAAGAGGGCTAGACGATCAATCAGATGGTTAGGCTCAGCTTGGAAATGGGTAGCAGGGACCAGATCTTACAATCCCATGATTCTCTGATTAGAGAGAATAACCAACAGTTCACCATAAATAAACAATTCCTGTCCGGCATTCAAGAGGCATTCGACAAAATAAACGAACTTGTAGGAGCCCTGAACACATTAAGCAAGGATAACGACTCCGAACTATCCATCCTGCTGAACAAAATCTTGTTACTTGAACGGAAGCTGGACGAAATTGTGCGAGCATGCCAACTCGCTAAAGTCGGCGTGATTAACTCAAACCTGTTGGACATAGACGAGCTGCAGGACATCATCAACACCACACCAAGCCTGCCTTACAACAACATTATAGAAGCCATCGAATTTGCCCAACCCACTATCTTCGTGAACGGTACCCTACTCCTTTACAACATAGCGATGCCACGGGTACTACAACAGGAGTATTCGGTGCAGATCATCAGGCCAACCATAACAAATAATCAACAATTCGACATTCCTTCGGGAAAGATACTGGTTGGACCACGAGACACCTACATGATATCCAGGAGCTGCCAAACCATGGGCAATATTACCATTTGTAAGGAATCAGACCTAACTCACCTGGATGAAGAGTCTTGCCTGCCAAGACTAATAAAGGGAGGAACCGCAAAATGCCATTCAATAACCAACACGGCAAGCCCCATCGAGTTGCTAGAAGATGGTACCATATTTACGACCAACTTTAGAGGAAAGATGACAAACGGCGTTGTAGAATCGAAACTGAACGGGACTTTTGTCATTCAATTCTCCAACGAATCGGTGACAATCGGTAACAAAACCTTCAGAAGCCAGACGGTTACAAGGATGGTGGCAATACCGTCCACTTTGTCTGAAGTCGTAAACGAAGGACACCGACTAAACGTGGAATACATTCACAACTTGCACATAAACAATCTACGACGCCTCAACACTCTAACAAAAGGGACCACCATCACGGCCGGCTGCGCCATCCTCGTATTTCTCGCCATCTTCATAGGTTGGATTCTGAAGAAGACGCTCCAGAAACCAGAAACAACACCCGGAATTAAAGGATCTCCGGGACGTCGATTTTTAAGGGGGGAGGAGTTAGCGCACTCATCCTCATGCGAAGCCTCCTCTCATACAAACAGCGCCCCTGGGACGCCTTGTCCTTCAGTCACCAGACCATGCCCCACACCCCGGCATCTCCTATCACAACGGGACTCGATCAATACACTTTACCAGAAACGCCAGAATGAGCATCGGGCAAAATACCCCCTATCGATCTAAGCCCTTGACCTTACACTCACATTTCACACACTCACATTTCACACATGTTAGGAACACTAACAGACCACACACAGCACGCGTACATCGCGACCCATACTATCGATCTAAGTAACACCAGCCCACTCACATTTCATACACTCACATTTCATACACTCACATTTCATACACTCACATTTCACACACCAACAGACCACACACAGCACGCGTGCATCGCGACCCATACCACTTTTAGCCAACTAAGCTACCTACGTCTTTTATTTCCTGTAAACACACTTAGACAAGTAAGCAACTTATGTTTCCTAGTGTTTATGCGACCCTAGCAAAATATGTGACCCAAGACGACCCTCGTTGGTCACACTAGGTACTTCACTTCCCTTTTCTAGTATAAGCACTTTGAATATTGCCGATAAGCAGAATTCGCCGGAAGAGGCGACCCACTTCTGACACGATCCCAACGCCGCTGCCAGCGGCACAACGCCGCAGCCAGCGCCCTTTGGACATCTTGGGGTATATTTAAAGGACCACGCTCGACAGAGCTGGCAGTCTTAGTTTAGACGTAGAACTAACTAAATCTAGTTACAAAGTGAATAAAACTTATGACGTATAAATCAAGTATTGTGTTGTGTCTCACTGTAACAATCCTGAGTTTCCCAAGTCCCATCCTTACAATCCAAGGAAGGAAATGGTAAAGATTCCCCTATAAGGGAAATGGAAACTCGTAACTTGTATATATGTATATATGTATATATGTATATATGTATATATGTATATATGTATATATGTATATATGTATATATGTATATATGTATATATGTATATATGTATATATGTATATATGTATATATGTATACATGTATATATGTATATATGTATATATGTATATATGTATATATGTATATATGTATATATGTATATATGTATATATGTATATATGTATACATGTATATATGTATATATGTATATATGTATATATGTATATATGTATATATGTATATATGTATATATGTATATATGTATATATGTATATATGTATATATGTATATATGTATACATGTATACATGTATATATGTATATATGTATATATGTATACATGTATACATGTATATATGTATATATGTATATATGTATATATGTATACATGTATATATGTATATATGTATATATGTATATATGTATATATGTATATATGTATATATGTATATATGTATATATGTATATATGTATATATGTATATATGTATATATGTATATATGTATATATGTATATATGTATATATGTATATATGTATATATGTATATATGTATATATGTATATATGTATATATGTATATATGTATATATGTATATATGTATATATGTATATATGTATATATGTATATATGTATATATGTATATATGTATATATGTATATATGTATATATGTATATATGTATATATGTATATATGTATATATGTATATATGTATATATGTATATATGTATATATGTATATATGTATATATGTATATATGTATATATGTATATATGTATATATGTATATATGTATATATGTATATATGTATATATGTATATATGTATATATGTATATATGTATATATGTATATATGTATATATGTATATATGTATATATGTATATATGTATATATGTATATATGTATATATGTATATATGTATATATGTATATATGTATATATGTATATATGTATATATGTATATATGTATATATGTATATATGTATATATGTATATATGTATATATGTATATATGTATATATGTATATATGTATATATGTATATATGTATATATGTATATATGTATATATGTATATATGTATATATGTATATATGTATATATGTATATATGTATATATGTATATATGTATATATGTATATATGTATATATGTATATATGTATATATGTATATATGTATATATGTATATATGTATATATGTATATATGTATATATGTATATATGTATATATGTATATATGTATATATGTATATATGTATATATGTATATATGTATATATGTATATATGTATATATGTATATATGTATATATGTATATATGTATATATGTATATATGTATATATGTATATATGTATATATGTATATATGTATATATGTATATATGTATATATGTATATATGTATATATGTATATATGTATATATGTATATATGTATATATGTATATATGTATATATGTATATATGTATATATGTATATATGTATATATGTATATATGTATATATGTATATATGTATATATGTATATATGTATATATGTATATATGTATATATGTATATATGTATATATGTATATATGTATATATGTATATATGTATATATGTATATATGTATATATGTATATATGTATATATGTATATATGTATATATGTATATATGTATATATGTATATATGTATATATGTATATATGTATATATGTATATATGTATATATGTATATATGTATATATGTCGAATGGTCGAAAACCCAAAAACTAGTACCCCAACTGATAACTATTAAACAAACTCTTGCTCTTGATTTTGTCATTTGGTTTATTATTCAGGTTATCTTGGCCGTCTGCGAACAGGAGTGGGGTGCCTCCGCTTGAGTATACTCCTCAGGTTGGGACACCCAGCTCGCCTTCTATTTTCCTCGTAACGGAAAACTGACTCTAAAGAATGTGTCTTCAACCTGTGTATAATGGTAATCGATTCCTCACATGGTGGGAGGTATTCCAGATATTCCTGAATGACCAGCTGAGGAACGTTGACCGGCCTAACCGGCTTAGGAAGGGGGACGGGGATCGTATCCTCATCATCACCCGGTCTGGGCACAAAGATTCCTATGTCGCCATAATCATTCTCCAATGAATTATAAGTCTGATCAAAACTCGGCGACCCGCCTCTGGTGAACCGAGGGAACAATTCGGAAGTGGAATCCTCTTCAGATTCGGAACTTGAATCCACAACTATTATTTCCTCCTCCATGCTCTCCTCATCCGAAGAGGAGTCACAGTAAACTACTTCCATTTGCATAGTCGAGTTGCAGGTTTCGTCCGATCGCTCCATGTTCTTGGCTGATACTGAACTAAGCCCTGCACCAACACTATGTTTTTTAAAGCAAGAATATGCTTAGTCAGACGGTCGAGAGAATAGAAAAAAAACCGAAATTCCTAAAAAAAGAAAAAACAACAATGTAGGACAGAATCAAGGCATAAAAAAGGGGTGAAAGGAGAAATATGAATCAAACGCACTTTCAATTATGCACGCTCCGCAGAAATAACGCGAAAAACAAAAAACTGTTACCCCTTCCAAGCTGGTGGCTATCTAACATATGATATCCTAATGTGTGTTTCTCCATTCTTACAGATATTATTGTGAGTATCACATATTGTAAACTTTGCTATACAACGGGTGAGATTTAAACCCGACACACACACACACACTTAGGAGTCATCCACTCATAAAAAACAAACACCACGTCCTACATTAGGAAATATAGAGCTACCTAAAAATTGGGTAACAAGGTTATTATAAACAATACAAAATAAGTGACAAAGAAACCGTGGGCGTTACACTACAGGAGGCCATGAATGCCGTAGTCGAAAGGGATGCTCAAATCGGGCAATTGGCTGCCGAAATTGAAAGGCTACGGGAGGTCATCAATCAATTGGCCGAAAGAGATGCTCAACGCGAGCAATTGGCAGCCGCCGGAGATAACGCGTACGTCACATCGGACAGCGAAACCCTTGTAAATAGTCCTGTGACCCATAGTGAACCGAGACCCCGAGTGGAGTCGATCGGTCAAGTCGATTCAAACGCTCCCGCTCCTCCCTCCACTTCCGATTTGAATGCTCATATAGACAGTCTGGGCAAGATACGAGCCGTATTGGACCGCTCCACCAACCAACTTATTATGGCACAAGGCGTAAAAATCCCACTCTCAATGATGAGTTCAACCGCCGCGAACATGATGACCACCCCGAAATCGTATACACCTCAGCTTGATGAAATAATCCATTCCTTCAGCCACATTTTTGGACCTTTAGTTGAGTCAGAAACAGTGACAACGGAGGTAAGGGCGGAAATCCGCACAATGGACCAGGAACCCGTCTACACACACACCTACCCTTTCCCAGCGCCAATGATGGGAGAGGTTAAGAGGCAAATCAACGAGTTATTGGACAACAAAATCATCAGGCCATCAAAAAGCCCGTATAACTCTCCCGTATGGGTGGTACCCAAAAACCCAAAACCAAACGGCGAGAAACAATATAGACTGGTAATCGATTTCAAGAAATTGAACACTGTTACTATCGCCGACCGGTATCCCATTCCGGATATTAACTCTACGCTGGCCAGCCTTGGTAAGGCTAAACTCTTCACCACTCTGGATTTGACTTCGGGATTTCATCAGATTCGGATGCGCGAAAAGGACATACCGAAAACCGCCTTTTCAGTCTTAAACGGGAAATACGAATTCCTAAGACTCCCGTTCGGACCAAAAAACGCCCCGCCATATTTCAACGTATGATAGATGATGTCCTTCGAGATCTTATCGGAGTATGCTGCTTCGTGTACATTGACGATATTATAATATTCAGCAGGAGCGAGGAAGAGCATATGGCCGACATTCAAAGGGTCTTCGAAAAGGTCTCGGAGGCCAACCTTCGGGTTAACTTGGAGAAAACAACCTTCATGAAAACCGAGGTAAGTTTTCTTAGGATATACGGTGTCGAGTGAGGGAATACGCACTGATGAGAAGAAAGTGGCAGCCGTCACCGCAATGAAGCCTCCAAAAAACCAAAAGGAACACCGAAGAGCCCATAGAAGTTACTGGGAGAATAAGCAACAAATTCCCTTGAAGTACTATTTCCCAAAAAAGGCAGCAAAAACCAAAGGCTATGTGTCAAAATGCACTATATGTGGAGCTCAAAAGTACAACCGACGACCAAAAAAGCCACACCTACAGCCGACACCGATACCTTGCATGCCATGCGAAATTTTACACATCGATCTCTTCGCAATTGAGAAACTATGGTTTTTGTCCTGTATTGACAAATTCTCGAAGTATGCAATGTTGTTCCCTATCGAGAACAGGTCATCTATACACCTCAAGGAGAAACTTATGGACGTCTTAGCATACTTCTCAGTGCCCAAATTAATAGTCATGGACAACGAGCGAGGATTAATATGTCCTATCATCATCAACTATTTGCACGAACTACAAATTGAGATTTACCGGACTCCTTCACAGAAAAGCGAAGTAAATGGACAAATAGAATGGTTCCACTCGACATTCCTGGAATTATACCGATGCCTACGCATAGAGCACCCGAAGTTGAGTGCTGCTCAACTGGCGAAATTGACGGCCGCTAGATACAATCAATCCATACACTCCGTAACCAAGCAGAAACCAGTCGACCTTTTTTTCAATCGAACATCGGCTCAAGGGGTAGCTGAAAACACCAATCCCAGAGAAACGCTATTGGAAAATGTTAGAGGATTGCTCGAACACCAACAAACAATTACAAATAGGGCCAAGAACTTTAACAGGGAGAACCCTTTGTCATATGAGGTCGACCAAGAAATTTGCGTAGCCAACAAACAAATCAAGGGAAAACACGCAAAAAGGTTTTTTTCAGGAAAAAATCGCTCAGGACAAAAAGGTCACGGTAATCACACAGACAGGGAAAAATCTACACAAGTCACACATTAAGTAAAAATACACTTGTACACGTAACATATAAACATCTAGGCGCTAAGTTAAAACTAATTTCACACTAAAAAAATCGCTCAGGACAAAAAGTTCACGCTAATCACACAGACAGGGAGAAATCTACACAAGTCACACATTAAGTAAAAATACACTTGTACACGTAACATATACACATCTAGACACTAAGTTAAAATTAATAACACCCTTCTACTTTCAATATAAGCCCCCTCATTTTGTGCCTCTCATTGGCGGAGAGCTACAAGGTCTTTAAGTATGAGTCCCCAATCGTGACGCTACAGCAAGGAAAAGGATGGAGAATTGAAGGACATTCAAATCTGGTACATGTAATCCCTCTTGATTCATTCGCGGGCTTTGCTGAAAACCTGTCATTAGCCCTGGACCAATACCCTTCTGGTGACTTAAAGACATTGGCCACTCTCAAAATCAAGGATCTAAAAACAAAAATCGAGGAACTCACAGTCTCCAACAAGAGGGCTAGACGATCAATCAGATGGTTAGGCTCAGCTTGGAAATGGGTAGCAGGGACCAGATCTTACAATCCCATGATTCTCTGATTAGAGAGAATAACCAACAGTTCACCATAAATAAACAATTCCTGTCCGGCATTCAAGAGGCATTCGACAAAATAAACGAACTTGTAGGAGCCCTGAACACATTAAGCAAGGATAACGACTCCGAACTATCCATCCTGCTGAACAAAATCTTGTTACTTGAACGGAAGCTGGACGAAATTGTGCGAGCATGCCAACTCGCTAAAGTCGGCGTGATTAACTCAAACCTGTTGGACATAGACGAGCTGCAGGACATCATCAACACCACACCAAGCCTGCCTTACAACAACATTATAGAAGCCATCGAATTTGCCCAACCCACTATCTTCGTGAACGGTACCCTACTCCTTTACAACATAGCGATGCCACGGGTACTACAACAGGAGTATTCGGTGCAGATCATCAGGCCAACCATAACAAATAATCAACAATTCGACATTCCTTCGGGAAAGATACTGGTTGGACCACGAGACACCTACATGATATCCAGGAGCTGCCAAACCATGGGCAATATTACCATTTGTAAGGAATCAGACCTAACTCACCTGGATGAAGAGTCTTGCCTGCCAAGACTAATAAAGGGAGGAACCGCAAAATGCCATTCAATAACCAACACGGCAAGCCCCATCGAGTTGCTAGAAGATGGTACCATATTTACGACCAACTTTAGAGGAAAGATGACAAACGGCGTTGTAGAATCGAAACTGAACGGGACTTTTGTCATTCAATTCTCCAACGAATCGGTGACAATCGGTAACAAAACCTTCAGAAGCCAGACGGTTACAAGGATGGTGGCAATACCGTCCACTTTGTCTGAAGTCGTAAACGAAGGACACCGACTAAACGTGGAATACATTCACAACTTGCACATAAACAATCTACGACGCCTCAACACTCTAACAAAAGGGACCACCATCACGGCCGGCTGCGCCATCCTCGTATTTCTCGCCATCTTCATAGGTTGGATTCTGAAGAAGACGCTCCAGAAACCAGAAACAACACCCGGAATTAAAGGATCTCCGGGACGTCGATTTTTAAGGGGGGAGGAGTTAGCGCACTCATCCTCATGCGAAGCCTCCTCTCATACAAACAGCGCCCCTGGGACGCCTTGTCCTTCAGTCACCAGACCATGCCCCACACCCCGGCATCTCCTATCACAACGGGACTCGATCAATACACTTTACCAGAAACGCCAGAATGAGCATCGGGCAAAATACCCCCTATCGATCTAAGCCCTTGACCTTACACTCACATTTCACACACTCACATTTCACACATGTTAGGAACACTAACAGACCACACACAGCACGCGTACATCGCGACCCATACTATCGATCTAAGTAACACCAGCCCACTCACATTTCATACACTCACATTTCATACACTCACATTTCACACACCAACAGACCACACACAGCACGCGTGCATCGCGACCCATACCACTTTTAGCCAACTAAGCTACCTACGTCTTTTATTTCCTGTAAACACACTTAGACAAGTAAGCAACTTATGTTTCCTAGTGTTTATGCGACCCTAGCAAAATATGTGACCCAAGACGACCCTCGTTGGTCACACTATGTACTTCACTTCCCTTTTCTAGTATAAGCACTTTGAATATTGCCGATAAGCAGAATTCGCCGGAAGAGGCGACCCACTTCTGACACGATCCCAACGCCGCTGCCAGCGGCACAACGCCGCAGCCAGCGCCCTTTGGACATCTTGGGGTATATTTAAAGGACCACGCTCGACAGAGCTGGCAGTCTTAGTTTAGACGTAGAACTAACTAAATCTAGTTACAAAGTGAATAAAACTTATGACGTATAAATCAAGTATTGTGTTGTGTCTCACTGTAACAATCCTGAGTTTCCCAAGTCCCATCCTTACAATCCAAGGAAGGAAATGGTAAAGATTCCCCTATAAGGGAAATGGAAACTCGTAACTTGTATATATGTATATATGTATATATGTATATATGTATATATGTATATATGTATATATGTATACATGTATATATGTATATATGTATATATGTATATATGTATATATGTATATATGTATATATGTATATATGTATATATGTATATATGTATATATGTATATATGTATATATGTATATATGTATATATGTATATATGTATATATGTATATATGTATATATGTATATATGTATATATGTATATATGTATATATGTATATATGTATATATGTATATATGTATATATGTATATATGTATATATGTATATATGTATATATGTATATATGTATATATGTATATATGTATATATGTATATATGTATATATGTATATATGTATATATGTATATATGTATATATGTATATATGTATATATGTATATATGTATATATGTATATATGTATATATGTATATATGTATATATGTATATATGTATATATGTATATATGTATATATGTATATATGTATATATGTATATATGTATATATGTATATATGTATATATGTATATATGTATATATGTATATATGTATATATGTATATATGTATATATGTATATATGTATATATGTATATATGTATATATGTATATATGTATATATGTATATATGTATATATGTATATATGTATATATGTATATATGTATATATGTATATATGTATATATGTATATATGTATATATGTATATATGTATATATGTATATATGTATATATGTATATATGTATATATGTATATATGTATATATGTATATATGTATATATGTATATATGTATATATGTATATATGTATATATGTATATATGTATATATGTATATATGTATATATGTATATATGTATATATGTATATATGTATATATGTATATATGTATATATGTATATATGTATATATGTATATATGTATATATGTATATATGTATATATGTATATATGTATATATGTATATATGTATATATGTATATATGTATATATGTATATATGTATATATGTATATATGTATATATGTATATATGTATATATGTATATATGTATATATGTATATATGTATATATGTATATATGTATATATGTATATATGTATATATGTATATATGTATATATGTATATATGTATATATGTATATATGTATATATGTATATATGTATATATGTATATATGTATATATGTATATATGTAAGTTAACTTTTGTATTAGCATTGCTATACGAAAGTTACCTTAAGTTCACTTAAGGCTTTGTTGGAAATGCAACCTACCCAAATAAACTTGCAGGACAATTCCAAAACATTACAATTTCCTTTATTGTGTTCTTAATATAAAATGTGTTAATAGAGTTCTTAGTACTTCTGAGCTTAGGCAGATGGATTCAATGTTGTTTCTCTGTTGATGGTAGTAACCAGAATGGTTCTTCACGCTCCCGTCCAGAAGCGCGAAAGCTCCCTCGCTGGCCCTGAGTTGCTGACGCAGCGCGAGTGGCCGTCCAACGGTCGCACGCGCATCCGGTGTCACCGCTTTGGCTCTTGCGCAAGCGGTTGGTATTTCTCTTTCCCCATCCTTTCTGCTGAGCCAGCAATCCATGCTGAGCCAGCAGTTTGTGGGAGGGGCAGTTTATGTAAGAGGCGGGGTGGCCTGATGTTGTGGGCAGAGTTCATGGTGTTAACTCCTCCCCCTCCAGAGATCTGCGTCCCGCAGATTAGGGTGAAGGCGACGGGTTGGCCTTTTCCGGTATCGCTAGGCCTCTTGTGGACGTCAATTTCCTCCAGGCAATGTACAGTACAATGCCGATACACGCAGTTCCAATGGCCTCCGTTAATAGAGATATCTGGAGCCTTCTCGATGCATTGTATAGTTTCTTCAGATTTTGCATGGAGAATTCGTGAACATACTGCAACGTCGGGGTGTAACCTAAGGCTGTTATGTTGGAGAGGACTGCGGGCATTGCGGTAAGGGTAGAAGTAGATCGGCTCGAGTAAGTCTTCCTTCCGATGGTTATTGTTTCGTTTTGAAGTTTGACAATGAAGGAGCCCTGGAGTCTTCGTTGTCCCGAGGAGGTGGTCACTGTTCCATTGAAGCCAGTGAGGAACACCGTGCTCTCGTCTATCAGTGTCACCGATTCCTGTGCGTCCCTTAGGTAATGGCATTGTGCATTACCGCCTTTGATGAGTCGTGGGATGCAGCCTTCCTCATTTAACCTCCGCAGGTTTTCTTCCTGACAGACTGTTGTGTTGCCAATGGAGAGGCAATTTCCAAGGACCTCGTAGGTTTCGGTTGGATCCACTGCTACCAGGTTGGCATCCAAGACGAGTTTCTGACCCTCACGGACTGTGGGGAGTAGGTGGAGTAGTTTATATTTTTTGTCCGTTACCTTAGGGATGGCTAGTACGTAGATCAGGAAGGTCCCATTGGACATGACCGTTGGGCGGGAAAATTCAATGGCCTCGACCGCGTTTTGGTACGGGAGTCCCATTACCTCGTTCAGGATGTTGTCTACTTCTTTTCCGTTTAGCAGGTCCGAGTTCACTGCTCCCGTCTTGGCTAGTTGGCATGCTCTGGTCACCTCATGGACTTGCTTTGCCAAAATCATGGCCTTGTGTAGCGTAGCAGTGGCGGCGTGGATGTCTCCATCTATCGAGTTGACCTTGCCGATGATCCCATTCAGTTCCTCCAGAGTCCGGTATGCAGCCTCGAAGAGCTTTTCGTTGATGCGGACTTGCTGGTTATTGCCCGCCACAAGACTATCCTGGGTCTTCAGAGCCGCATTCCAGTCGGCCGCATCTGGGGAGCCAGCAACCCATTTCCATGCCGAACCGAGCCATTCCACGGCCCTAGGTCTCCGCGCCGGTGTGGAAAGTAATCTTCCAGTATCCTCTTCAGCCTCATCCAAGTAGTGGTCCGCTATCATCCTTGTACGCTGGTCGGATAGCAGTGTGGATTCCTCCCGAGTGGTTTGGATCGCTTGTTCGAACTCCAGCAGGTTTATGACATGAATCAGTCGAAACACGCCACTAACCCGCCAGACGTACCCCTGTTGAAGGGGAATTACCGGAGAATCGTAATTGAAAAAATGGGCAGCACCTGCCTGCTGCAACATCACCATTGCCATCCTTGAAGACGAAGAGAGTTAGTAATGCTTATAATATGAATTTTCTTAAAGCTAAGTGTTGGTATTGGTTCGTGAAGAGTGCTTTGTTTAATAATTTCTTAATTTTTTATAATTTTTTGATTCTTGCTTTTTTTGTTGCTTTCATGTTTGCTTGCATCCTCTTTTTTTTTTGGTATTTTTTTTGTATATTTTTTTGTCTTTCGCGGGAACGGGTTCGTGAGAGGGGCGATTTCCTATCTATTTATTTTTTGTCTTAGATCTTAGGTGAGCCTTGTGGAACACCTTTCCTGATTTCGTTCTTATTGTGGCCCTTCTATCCTCCTGTATTTCTTCGCTATTGAATAAGTTTTTCTCCTTTCCTTGAACTTGTTTGTTCCTAACAAAGACTTCTTCCCCTGGTTTGAATTCTACCTGCTTCTTCTTTCCTTTATTGCGCCTGCTGATGACTGCCTCCTGTTTGAATTGTATGAGGCCACTTATGTCTTCTAGAGTATTGCGCCTAAAATCTGTCAAGCCTTGATAATTTATCCTAGGCGTCCTGTCTAGGAAAATATCGACTGGCTTTCTTCCGATAACGGAGTGGATTGAATTGTTGTACCTATCAACAGCGATGGGTACAAGTTCGGATACTTTAAGAGTTGAGAACTCGGACTTGAGGCATCTATAGATTTCGAGGAATGTCGAGTGGAATCGTTCCACTTGCCCATTGACCTCGCTCCGTTGGGTGGGAGTATGATATACGACTATGTCCAGCAATTTAAGGTAATTGAGGACTGTGGGGCAAAGGAGCCCTCGTTCATTGTCTGTTACCAAGATTTTGGGTGCCGTGAAATAGTGCAGCACCTCCGCCAATCTTTCGCGCAGGTGGAGGGCTGACTTCGACTCTATGGGAAATAGTTTGGCAAACTTTGAAAATTTGTCGATGCAGCTGAGAAATTTTTGTTTTTCCAACGCGAAGATGTCTATATGGAGGATTTCACACGGGTATGTTGGAATTGGGGTAGGTTCCAATAATGGTTGATTGGGGTGCCGGTCGTATTTATGCAGCTTGCATGTTTTACAGGCTGCCACGATATTTCTGATTCTGCTTGCCATTTTCGGGAAATAGACCCGCTCTAATAGCTGAAGTCTTATTTCATTGGAATTTCTGTGAGCCCTCTGGTGTTCCTCGGTAATGGCTCCGCAAATCGCGTCGTCATCAGTCAAATCGGTCACCATCCTTTGCGTGATGCGAAGTTTGTAGCTCGTGAATGATTGGAGATAACATGTTTGTAGAAGTTGCAGATGCGTATCCGGGATTTTAATTCCGTTTATTAGGGATGGGCTAAGGTAGGCCTTCAGGATTGTGTCCAATTCTGCGGTAGTAAACGTTCTGATGGGCAGTAGGTGCCGAGTGAATCCGGCATGCGGTGAGACGCATTCGTAGTCTGAACGAGAGGGGTCAAAGACAATCTGATTCCTGAATGCATTGATGGGGACCTCGACATGCGGGACAAGATCAGAGGCGTCTTGTAGTGCGCTGTGTACCGTTGCCAATGAGTCAGTGTCACTGTCCAAGGGGCCGAGGATATTTGAATTAATGTAGTGTCTGATTTATTGATCGTTACTATATTTATTTATTATTTAATATTTGAATTGTTTGATGACAATCGAGTTCAATATATTGTTAAGATTTTAAACATATGTACTTATAAAATAACACTGGACTTCTTATGGACCTTGACGTGCGATTTAGATGACAGTCTCTTTGCGAATGACCCGCGGCCTCTTTAACAAGCTCTCTCTCAACTTATATAATGATCGTATGCCCTGCTCTCTCTCAACTACTAGAATGTTCGGCCACTACGCGTTTGTCTCCTCTCTTCTATCACTTCGGATTGCTCTCTCCCAATTCCATTTCCCACATTAATTTGATTTGGTATTTTTCGGGCGAATCGTACGAGATTCTTGATAACGCATCCGCTACCACATTCGCTTTCCCTGGTTTATAGATTAACTCATGGTCGTATTCCTCTATCCTAGACTTCCAACGCTTTAGTTTGGCGTTGAAATTGCTATTCCCCATGGCATAAATTAGTGGTTGGTGGTCAGTGTATATTTTTAAAGATGCAGTCCCGTATAAATAGGTCCTGAGGCTGTCCAGCGCCCAGATGATTGCTAACATTTCTCTCTCGATTGTGGCGTAGTTTTCTTCTGTCCGACTAAGTGCCCTTGAGAGGTAGGTAATGGGCCTGTCATTGTTTGCGGTGATCTGTGATAGAACGGCCCCGAGGGCGACGTTTGACGCATCTGTGGTGAGATGGAAAGGTTTCGTAAAGTCAGGGAAGGCTAACACCTCTGATGAGGAGAGAAGCGTTTTCAAATCGCGGAAAGCTTGCATAGCCTCCTCGTCTAGTGTAATTAGTACTTTTTTTGATTGCGAAGATTTAACTTGGGCACCACCCGCACGCGTCAGGTTCGTAAGCGGTTTTGCAATTCTAGCATAATCTTTTATAAATTTCCTGTAGTAGGAGGTCATGCCTAAGAAAGACTTGAGCTCCTTTAGATTTCTTGGAGGCTGTATTTTTAGGATTGCATTGACCTTTTTGTCATCGACTTTAATCCCATCCCCCGTTACGATATAACCTAGGAATTCGACTTGTTTTTGCAGGAAGTGAGTTTTTTCGAGGTTCACTTGCAGGCCTACATCACGAAGTCTGGTAAGTATTGTAGTTAAGTTCAACCAATGGTCTTCGTAGGATGAACTGAAAACAATTATGTCGTCAATGTACACGAAGCATATTTTCCCGATGTATTCCCTAAGTACATCGTCTATCATTCTTTGAAAGATGGCGGGGGCATTCTTAAGCCCGAAAGGTAATCTAAGAAATTCATATTTTCCGTTCAGGGTTGAAAAAGCAGTCTTGGGAATGTCTGCGGGGTTCAAATGAATCTGGTGGAAACCTGAAGTCAGGTCGATAGTAGTAAAAAGCTTCGCCTTGCCTAAACTAGCCAACGTGGAAGTAATGTCTGGGATTGGGTATCTATCGGAGATCTTTTGTAGTCAATCACCATGCGGTATTGTTTCTCCCCGTTGGGCTTTGGTTTCTTCTCAACCACCCATACTGGAGAGTTATATGGGCTTTCCGACGGCCGGATCATACCCTCGTGTAGAAGTTTCGTAACTTGGTTTTCGACTTCCTGTCTCATATGGACTGGATATGGGTAGAATCTGGTGAAAACGGCATCCTCCGTTCGGGTGCGGATGGATGCTTTAATTTGGGTCTCTACGGCTCCACCAGGTGCCACAGGTTCGAAGATGGATGAAAAGTTTTTGAGTAAGGCTTCCAGGGTAGGCCCGACTTCTTTCGGATGGTCTTTCTCTAAGAGGAAATTGAGTTGAGTGGATCTGCGGTTTAGGAGAGGTATCGCCACCCCGGGCTGTATTGTTAATGTGTCAAGCTCCCTGTCAATTTTTGCCTTGAGATGTCTTAACGTATCATCGCCGATAATACCATCAAAGCTGTTCAGGTTCGGTAGTGTGTAGAATGTGAGTTGAGTGTTGTTGCCCAGAGGGGCGAAAAAGGGGCCGGTTGTAGATTTTGATACTTTAATAGGGCCTCCGGCCGACTGCACTAGGAATGGGGTCTGCAGAGCCGAAGCCCCGTCAGATAGTTTCTGACTAATAAAGTTTCTGTTTGCGCCAGTATCGATGAGAAACTGTCGCACTACCCCACTCCTATCTTCGTACTCTATGTATGGTACGCTTGAGAGGCCATGCCCATAAAATTTACCTGATCTTGGATCACAAGGTCATCGGGGTGCGGTGTGGCCCCCTGGGCTGCACCCTCATTTCGCTCGTTAACCGCGATCATCGGCATTTCCTCATACAACTGTTCATTATTCGGAGTAGCCTCACTGTCCCTTGGGGTGCAGCCTACTCCGTTGGGATCGGACACGTTTGGTGCTTCCACATGGAATAGATACTGTGCCTTTTTAAAGGGGTTAGTTGACTCGCTGGGGCTTCTCTTGACGCCCTCTTCAACTCCCTGGTTTGGGAATCGAGTCCTGGACTGGCTTGATGTTGCCGGTTCCATTTTAATGGCTGGCCTGGTAATTTGTTGGCTTCGGTAGCCACTTGTTACCGGCTGGGGCTGGTGTGGGGCTGCGGTCCTGTGATTTACATAGGTCACGGGGTTGTTGAATCTTGGGGAGAAATTATTCGGTGGATATTGCTGCCGATAAACAGCCCGTTGTTGATACGGTGGCCTAACGGGAGCGGTCGAGGAAACTAAGTTCTTTGCGTAGATGACGTTATCTAACTCCTGGGCAATTGAAAATGCCTCTGGCAATGTTCTAGGGCGATTTACTGTGATCAACCCCGCCATTTCTTGTGGAAGCCCTCTTATGAAGACCCGCAAGGCTCTTTCGCGGTACGAGCCTATGAGAGCTTCAAGCACTCCTTTGGCGTGCCCTGCATTTCTGAGTTTTGCTACGATCAAAGAGAGATGCCTGTTGATGTTGTTGTAATATCCCTCCAGGTTCCCATCACCGCGGACTAGCATACTCATCTGGTATTCTAGGGTCCCTATGTCCCTTTTGTCCTCATAGTTTGAGGCAAGGACCTTCCTGATTTCTGGCCAATCGTCATCTGCTATATCGCTAGAGATCAGCATCTCGTCTGCCCTGCCTTCTATTTTCGACCTCAGGTGGAGGACGACGGCTCTATATATCAGCTTATCTCTTGCTACCTCGTAGTCTCGAACTATGGCTTCAGCTTGCCTGATCCAGGTTGGGTACTGGGCAGCTTCTCCCGTGAAGGGCCTTATTTCCTTGACGCAATCTGGTAAAGTTGCTATCTGCTTTAGATCGAATTCGGTGAGGGCTTTGGATAGCGGCTTGTCCGCTACCACTACGGGGTCTGAGTTTTTCCCTTCCAAAATTAACACCTTTTCTTTTTGCTTTTTTAGCTCCTCCGTGAGGGAGGCTACCTGAGCGAGTAGGGTGGAAATGGCCTCTTTCATCTCGTCCATTTTTTTTTTTTTTTTTGAGAAGACAAGAAAATTTGCAATTCGAAACGGTAAAATAGGGCAGAATAGTGGCTAATTTGGCTTCTTTAATTCGTTATTATTATTTCGTAAAATGTTTACAAGCAAAGCAAATACAAGCAAAAGAAAAAAATTGGGGAAAGGGAATAGATTTTCCCGATATAATAATTGAATGAATTTAGGTTTATTATTTTTCTTTTTTTTTTTTTAAAAATTGGGCACTCTTCACTCACCTGGCCAGTTGTTGTTAGTATTCGTTTGGTTGAAGTGATGGTGTGGTGTGTATAGAAATCCCTCCTTACAGGGTCAGCGTTTTTCTGTTAACGAGATGTAAAGTAATTAGTACATAGTATTGATTTTGTTGTGGTTTTTTTTCTTTTTTTTTTTTATAGCTCTACTGTGCTCGGGTCAGCATTAAAAAGAAGAATTTTTTGAGTTTGTTTTTGGTTTGCATTTTTTTCCTCGGCATTGCGAGTCTTGTTCATTTTTTATTGGTACTCAATTCTCGAGTTCCCTTTTTCTTTTGTTTCTTTTGATTCTTATTCTCTCTTTTTTTTTTGCTGCGCAAGCACTTTTTCATTTTAGTTTTATTGCGCGCGTGAGCTGCCTGTTGCTGTGTCCCCCTTTGTTAGTAAGGGGAGGCTCCGTTTTTCCCTTTTAGCCCACCTAAGGGCCTACTTGGGTAGGAGTGGCTCCACGTCTCCGTTTGAAGGTGACACTTTCGGTGGAAGACACAGCCAGCGGCCAATACCCACGCACTGCAAAAAAATCATTTTCTTACAACTAATTTGTTCACATTTTTATTTTCATGTTCACTTAAGCTACAATGCCACTCGCAACCAATAGTTGCCGCAGTGGTTTGAGTATGCAGATACCCCTTATTTTTTATTTTTCTTATTATTCTTTTTTCTTACTAGGCAACCGCCTCAGACACCGTTCACTTTGCACTAACCGAGTGCCCCTCGGGCAAGCCGCACTGACAACCACTGGTAACTGAGTTAAGTTACTTACTGAATGGTTATCCCTTAACGGGGTTTTGAACCCCGGGCCCCCGCTTATCAGGCGGTGGCCATCCACTTAATATTTTTAAGGCCATTCAGTTTTCACACACTTCAACTCAAAAAAATTACACTGCATTTTCGCTTTGTCAGGCGGCTGCCAGAGGCTTTGTGTTTTTTTTTTATATGTTTTTCACTTTTGTCTTATATTATTCTTTGCACTCGGTTATGCACTCGCGATAGGTTTTTTGAGGCGGTCCCTGCTCGGGCGCCAGTTAACTTTTGTATTAGCATTGCTATACGAAAGTTACCTTAAGTTCACTTAAGGCTTTGTTGGAAATGCAACCTACCCAAATAAACTTGCAGGACAATTCCAAAACATTACAATTTCCTTTATTGTGTTCTTAATATAAAATGTGTTAATAGAGTTCTTAGTACTTCTGAGCTTAGGCAGATGGATTCAATGTTGTTTCTCTGTTGATGGTAGTAACCAGAATGGTTCTTCACGCTCCCGTCCAGAAGCGCGAAAGCTCCCTCGCTGGCTTTGGCAATTTCCATTAAAGCATACAAATATTCATGTAAAGTCTCCTCTCTTTTCTGAGAACGTTGCGATAATATTCTATGAATCTCAGCTGCTGATCGTTTCGAACCAAATTCCTTGCGCAATGCTGTTTTTAATATCTCCCAATTGTGTATACCATGTTGACTCCGAATAAATGATTTAGCTGCCGCAGCTAACAACTGTTTGGCGTATATAAAGGTCTGTAGCTTGTCCCATTGTACTGTAATAGCACACTCTTCTATCTCTTGCACCCACAAATCAATATCGGGACTACCTGAGCCGGAAAAATAGGATACACTGCCCTCAACATCTTTTAAGGTGTACCAAGATCGACCAAAATTATTTGTAGGCAGTTCGCCTGTAGCTGTAACTACTGATTCAACTTCATCTTCGCTATCCTGGTCTTGAATATTGTAATGAGTAAGAAGTCTATTCTGTAATTCACGTTTTCTTCCCACTGTGCTAAGGTTCAATTCGGCCAACTTGTTTCGCAAATCTGCGACTCGCAATGCCATAACCTCGTCAAGCTCCATATTACAATCTTTTCTTTTGTTCGATACCAATAATTATTGCTAAGGTTAGTTTTAGTAAATTCAATAAAGGTTAGAACTACCTACATATAGTCCCCAAAAATTTACCCAACTCCGCTCCTGTCCCACGAAGTCTTCGTTTAAATTCTTCTAGCGGATTGTCTGGCCTCTTCTAACGTTTTGTCTCTTGCCGCGTCCAGCTTTGCCTCTGCCAACGAGTTGCCTCTGCCTCTGCTGACGTTTTGCCTCACGCTACGTCCAGCTTCGCCTCTGCCAACGGGTTGCCTCTGCCTCTGCTTACGTTTCACCTCACGCTACGTCCAGCTTCGCCTCTGCCAACGGGTTGCCTCTGCCTCTGCTGACGTTTTGCCTCACGCTACGTCCAGCTTCGCCTCTGCCAACGAGTTGCCTCTGCCTCTGCTGACGTTTTGCCTCGATTTGCTCTGTCCAAATGTTTCTAGACTGTTCTAGAAAGATTCACTGATCGCCGTCCGTTACCAAACGTGCTCGTGCATGTAGTGTCTGCTTCGTAACGTATTTGGGCATCAACGATTTTACGCAAGAAATCTAGCACAGCCTATCTCGCTTGCTCTTACACAATGATGCCGACACAAACGGTTTTTGCTTTGTCACTTCGTAGAACTTTATTTGTTGTCTCTTTCACTCACGCGGTGTTATATGTATGTTAATTTCTTTAAACAATATTTCGGGCGAGCCCCCAAAAATGTAGTGGTGATTTATTGATCGTTACTATATTTATTTATTATTTAATATTTGAATTGTTTGATGACAATCGAGTTCAATATATTGTTAAGATTTTAAACATATGTACTTATAAAATAACACTGGACTTCTTATGGACCTTGACGTGCGATTTAGATGACAGTCTCTTTGCGAATGACCCGCGGCCTCTTTAACAAGCTCTCTCTCAACTTATATAATGATCGTATGCCCTGCTCTCTCTCAACTACTAGAATGTTCGGCCACTACGCGTTTGTCTCCTCTATTCTATCACTTCGGATTGCTCTCTCCCAATTCCATTTCCCACATTAATTTGATTTGGTATTTTTTCGGGCGAATCGTACGAGATTCTTGATAACGCATCCGCTACCACATTCGCTTTCCCTGGTTTATAGATTAACTCATGGTCGTATTCCTCTATCCTAGACTTCCAACGCTTTAGTTTGGCGTTGAAATTGCTATTCCCCATGGCATAAATTAGTGGTTGGTGGTCAGTGTATATTTTTAAAGATGCAGTCCCGTATAAATAGGTCCTGAGGCTGTCCAGCGCCCAGATGATTGCTAACATTTCTCTCTCGATTGTGGCGTAGTTTTCTTCTGTCCGACTAAGTGCCCTTGAGAGGTAGGTAATGGGCCTGTCATTGTTTGCGGTGATCTGTGATAGAACGGCCCCGAGGGCGACGTTTGACGCATCTGTGGTGAGATGGAAAGGTTTCGTAAAGTCAGGGAAGGCTAACACCTCTGATGAGGAGAGAAGCGTTTTCAAATCGCGGAAAGCTTGCATAGCCTCCTCGTCTAGTGTAATTAGTACTTTTTTTGATTGCGAAGATTTAACTTGGGCACCACCCGCACGCGTCAGGTTCGTAAGCGGTTTTGCAATTCTAGCAAATCTTTTATAAATTTCCTGTAGTAGGAGGTCATGCCTAAGAAAGACTTGAGCTCCTTTAGATTTCTTGGAGGCTGTATTTTTAGGATTGCATTGACCTTTTTGTCATCGACTTTAATCCCATCCCCCGTTACAGGCCTACATCACGAAGTCTGGTAAGTATTGTAGTTAAGTTCAACCAATGGTCTTCGTAGGATGAACTGAAAACAATTATGTCGTCAATGTACACGAAGCATATTTTCCCGATGTATTCCCTAAGTACATCGTCTATCATTCTTTGAAAGATGGCGGGGGCATTCTTAAGCCCGAAAGGTAATCTAAGAAATTCATATTTTCCGTTCAGGGTTGAAAAAGCAGTCTTGGGAATGTCTGCGGGGTTCAAATGAATCTGGTGGAAACCTGAAGTCAGGTCGATAGTAGTAAAGCTTCGCCTTTCCTAAACTAGCCAACGTGGAAGTAATGTCTGGGATTGGGTATCTATCGGAGATCGTCACCGCGTTTAGTCTTTTGTAGTCAATCACCATGCGGTATTGTTTCTCCCCGTTGGGCTTTGGTTTCTTCTCAACCACCCATACTGGAGAGTTATATGGGCTTTCCGACGGCCGGATCATACCCTCGTGTAGAAGTTTCGTAACTTGGTTTTCGACTTCCTGTCTCATATGGACTGGATATGGGTAGAATCTGGTGAAAACGGCATCCTCCGTTCGGGTGCGGATGGATGCTTTAATTTGGGTCTCTACGGCTCCACCAGGTGCCACAGGTTCGAAGATGGATGAAAAGTTTTTGAGTAAGGCTTCCAGGGTAGGCCCGACTTCTTTCGGATGGTCTTTCTCTAAGAGGAAATTGAGTTGAGTGGATCTGCGGTTTAGGAGAGGTATCGCCACCCCGGGCTGTATTGTTAATGTGTCAAGCTCCCTGTCAATTTTTGCCTTGAGATGTCTTAACGTATCATCGCCGATAATACCATCAAAGCTGTTCAGGTTCGGTAGTGTGTAGAATGTGAGTTGAGTGTTGTTGCCCAGAGGGGCGAAAAAGGGGCCGGTTGTAGATTTTGATACTTTAATAGGGCCTCCGGCCGACTGCACTAGGAATGGGGTCTGCAGAGCCGAAGCCCCGTCAGATAGTTTCTGACTAATAAAGTTTCTGTTTGCGGCAGTATCGATGAGAAACTGTCGCACTACCCCACTCCTATCTTCGTACTCTATGTATGGTACGCTTGAGAGGCCATGCCCATAAAATTTACCTGATCTTGGATCACAAGGTCATCGGGGTGCGGTGTGGCCCCCTGGGCTGCACCCTCATTTCGCTCGTTAACCGCGATCATCGGCATTTCCTCATACAACTGTTCATTATTCGGAGTAGCCTCACTGTCCCTTGGGGTGCAGCCTACTCCGTTGGGATCGGACACGTTTGGTGCTTCCACATGGAATAGATACTGTGCCTTTTTAAAGGGGTTAGTTGACTCGCTGGGGCTTCTCTTGACGCCCCCTTCAACTCCCTGGTTTGGGAATCGAGTCCTGGACTGGCTTGATGTTGCCGGTTCCATTTTAATGGCTGGCCTGGTAATTTGTTGGCTTCGGTAGCCACTTGTTACCGGCTGGGGCTGGTGTGGGGCTGCGGTCCTGTGATTTACATAGGTCACGGGGTTGTTGAATCTTGGGGAGAAATTATTCGGTGGATATTGCTGCCGATAAACAGCCCGTTGTTGATACGGTGGCCTAACGGGAGCGGTCGAGGAAACTAAGTTCTTTGCGTAGATGACGTTATCTAACTCCTGGGCAATTGAAAATGCCTCTGGCAATGTTCTAGGGCGATTTACTGTGATCAACCCCGCCATTTCTTGTGGAAGCCCTCTTATGAAGACCCGCAAGGCTCTTTCGCGGTACGAGCCTATGAGAGCTTCAAGCACTCCTTTGGCGTGCCCTGCATTTCTGAGTTTTGCTACGATCAAAGAGAGATGCCTGTTGATGTTGTTGTAATATCCCTCCAGGTTCCCATCACCGCGGACTAGCATACTCATCTGGTATTCTAGGGTCCCTATGTCCCTTTTGTCCTCATAGTTTGAGGCAAGGACCTTCCTGATTTCTGGCCAATCGTCATCTGCTATATCGCTAGAGATCAGCATCTCGTCTGCCCTGCCTTCTATTTTCGACCTCAGGTGGAGGACGACGGCTCTATATATCAGCTTATCTCTTGCTACCTCGTAGTCTCGAACTATGGCTTCAGCTTGCCTGATCCAGGTTGGGTACTGGGCAGCTTCTCCCGTGAAGGGCCTTATTTCCTTGACGCAATCTGGTAAAGTTGCTATCTGCTTTAGATCGAATTCGGTGAGGGCTTTGGATAGCGGCTTGTCCGCTACCACTACGGGGTCTGAGTTTTTCCCTTCCAAAATTAACACCTTTTCTTTTTGCTTTTTTAGCTCCTCCGTGAGGGAGGCTACCTGAGCGAGTAGGGTGGAAATGGCCTCTTTCATCTCGTCCATTTTTTTTTTTTTTTTGAGAAGACAAGAAAATTTGCAATTCGAAACGGTAAAATAGGGCAGAATAGTGGCTAATTTGGCTTCTTTAATTCGTTATTATTATTTCGTAAAATGTTTACAAGCAAAGCAAATACAAGCAAAAGAAAAAAATTGGGGAAAGGGAATAGATTTTCCCGATATAATAATTGAATGAATTTAGGTTTATTATTTTTCTTTTTTTTTTTTTTTTTAAAATTGGGCACTCTTCACTCACCTGGCCAGTTGTTGTTAGTATTCGTTTGGTTGAAGTGATGGTGTGGTGTGTATAGAAATCCCTCCTTACAGGGTCAGCGTTTTTCTGTTAACGAGATGTAAAGTAATTAGTACATAGTATTGATTTTGTTGTGGTTTTTTTTCTTTTTTTTTTTTATAGCTCTACTGTGCTCGGGTCAGCATTAAAAAGAAGAATTTTTTGAGTTTGTTTTTGGTTTGCATTTTTTTCCTCGGCATTGCGAGTCTTGTTCATTTTTTATTGGTACTCAATTCTCGAGTTCCCTTTTTCTTTTGTTTCTTTTGATTCTTATTCTCTCTTTTTTTTATTGCTGCGCAAGCACTTTTTCATTTTAGTTTTATTGCGCGCGTGAGCTGCCTGTTGCTGTGTCCCCCTTTGTTAGTAAGGGGAGGCTCCGTTTTTCCCTTTTAGCCCACCTAAGGGCCTACTTGGGTAGGAGTGGCTCCACGTCTCCGTTTGAAGGTGACACTTTCGGTGGAAGACACAGCCAGCGGCCAATACCCACGCACTGCAAAAAAATCATTTTCTTACAACTAATTTGTTCACATTTTTATTTTCATGTTCACTTAAGCTACAATGCCACTCGCAACCAATAGTTGCCGCAGTGGTTTGAGTATGCAGATACCCCTTATTTTTTATTTTTCTTATTATTCTTTTTTCTTACTAGGCAACCGCCTCAGACACCGTTCACTTTGCACTAACCGAGTGCCCCTCGGGCAAGCCGCACTGACAACCACTGGTAACTGAGTTAAGTTACTTACTGAATGGTTATCCCTTAACGGGGTTTTGAACCCCGGGCCCCCGCTTATCAGGCGGTGGCCATCCACTTAATATTTTTAAGGCCATTCAGTTTTCACACACTTCAACTCAAAAAAATTACACTGCATTTTCGCTTTGTCAGGCGGCTGCCAGAGGCTTTGTGTTTTTTTTTTTATATGTTTTTCACTTTTGTCTTATATTATTCTTTGCACTCGGTTATGCACTCGCGATAGGTTTTTTTGAGGCGGTCCCTGCTCGGGCGCCAGTTAACTTTTGTATTAGCATTGCTATACGAAAGTTACCTTAAGTTCACTTAAGGCTTTGTTGGAAATGCAACCTACCCAAATAAACTTGCAGGACAATTCCAAAACATTACAATTTCCTTTATTGTGTTCTTAATATAAAATGTGTTAATAGAGTTCTTAGTACTTCTGAGCTTAGGCAGATGGATTCAATGTTGTTTCTCTGTTGATGGTAGTAACCAGAATGGTTCTTCACGCTCCCGTCCAGAAGCGCGAAAGCTCCCTCGCTGGCCCTGAGTTGCTGACGCAGCGCGAGTGGCCGTCCAACGGTCGCACGCGCATCCGGTGTCACCGCTTTGGCTCTTGCGCAAGCGGTTGGTATTTCTCTTTCCCCATCCTTTCTGCTGAGCCAGCAATCCATGCTGAGCCAGCAGTTTGTGGGAGGGGCAGTTTATGTAAGAGGCGGGGTGGCCTGATGTTGTGGGCAGAGTTCATGGTGTTAACTTGTATATATGTATATATGTATATTAGGGGTGTTCTTATTTTCAAAAAATCGAATTTTACCAAGTGCCGGGCATTTTTTTTTCCTTTTAGTCTAAAAAAAATCTCAAAAAAATTTGGGGCCGATCGGATAATGTTTAATGGGCGCGGAACTCATCTAAAGTTTTCAGTGTGATGCTCCCATATAAGCATACATAGCACCATACAAATATCATAAGAGTGAGCGAGATGGCATGATAGGAAATACAATTTTGGTACCTTGTGAACACTGTTGATGATATTTTACAAAAAGAAACGAAGAATAGAAACAAATGTTTCTTAATTAATATTTTTAAAGTAAATTTTTATTATTATCACTGACTAGATCACTTTTTTTTGCAGTGGGGTATTTTTTTTTAAAAGCTTCAACAACTTGAAGCAATAATTGATTTTCTTCCTCGTTGTTTGTGAGAACCTTGTTGTACTCCAGCATATATTTGACTCCTCTTTCGGCCATATCATTTGCCACATGAAGATCACGGCAGTACACAAACCTTCCTCAAATTTACAAGTTTGCTTCCAGTTCGATGGATCCAGTTCAAAAAATGTTTTTGGTAGCTTAGCTTTCTCAAAACAATTTTTTGTTTTTGATGACACAAAGTCAGAGAAGGAGTATTTTTGAACGTCCACCAAATTAGAATAATGCCTATTATTTTTCAGTTGAACATTTGGTTCCTTTAAGTTAAGATTGCTAACCATTCGGATTTATAGCCGAGGTTTCCGCGTCAGTATTTGCATATTTTATATAAATTTTTACATGGTTCAGATCATGGAAAGGAGTTTCAATAGCGTTTGTACACTTACACCATGCTTTAATATACATTTTCACCAAGAAAATGCAAACATCACGGAAACCATTTTCTTCCTTTTTTGTTAGTTGAAATTGATGTCTAAATAAAAGTATCTTCAAGGAATATATGGCTTTTGACATCCAGCGGGCATGGCTAGTTGGTCCAGGAGTACGAAAAGTATATTGCTTTACACCAAGAACGATTAATGCTAGCTGAAGCAATTCTTTATGATCTTCTCGGCTCTGACATTTCTGTAGTTCACCAAGGCAAAACTTCGTGAAGTCCTGGCGTTCTGCTTCACAAATTTGGACACGAATTGTTTTTAATCGGCAGCGCCACTTTCGAATTTATCCTTCTTGAAATTTGGCCATGATTTTAAAAACCTTTCAAATATCGGAACTTCTGCTGCAGATGTGGAGCGTAGCTTTAGTTCAAATACGCTTCGCAATATGATTTCCAACATATGGTGGCAGCAGGGTGGGTTTATTAGACTGCGTCCAAATTTTTTTCTAATAGTACTGCTGCTCCTGAGAAAATCCCTGTATTTGCAGACGTGGTGTCATAGGACAAACCATTGACTTGGTCAACTACATTCCATTTGACTTGCCTGTCGAAAACTGCCTCAGCAATATTTTTGCCAGTCTAAGACTCTACTTTTGGTGCACCTAGGAACTTTGAAGTACCATTGTAGCTAACTAGAACTGCTATGCGTTCAACCTTACTAGAACCGACTAAATCTGTCATGAACTTTCCGTCAAAATGCACTACCAGGCCACCAGTTTTACCCATCTGTAAGTTATGATAAGATTATTGGTTTAAAATGACCGAACAAATTTGTAAACCACTCTATTACTTTGTCCCTAATTTCCGCAGAAATTTCTGTAGATCTAGTCAGCGATAATAATAAAAATTTACGTTAAAAATATTAATTAAGAAACATTTGTTTCTATTCTTCTTTTCTTTTTGTAAAATATCATCAACACTGTTAACAAGGTACTAAAATTTGATTTCCTATCATGCCATCTCGCTCACTCTTATGATATTTGTATGGTGCTATGTATGCTTATATGGGAGCATCACACTGAAAACTTTGGATGAGTTCCGCGCCCATTAAACATTATCCGATCGGCCCCAAATTTTTTTGAGATTTTTTTTAGACTAAAAGGAAAAAAAAAATGCCCGGCACTTAAAAAAATATTGATATTTTTTTTCCCCCATACAACGAAGAACACCCCTAATGTATATATGTATATATGTATATATGTATATATGTATATATGTATATATGTATATATGTATATATGTGTATATGTATATATGTATATATGTATATATGTATATATGTATATATGTATATATGTATATATGTATATATGTATATATGTATATATGTATATATGTATATATGTATATATGTATACAGTGAAACCTCGATATAACGAACTTCGTTATAACGAAAAACCCAATATAACGAATTTTTTGTTAAGTCCCTTGAAAAAACTAAGGTTTTACATTTCAGTACCTATAGCGAATCAATAGATATAACGAATAATTTTGCGATCCCCCTCAGATTCGTTATATCGAGGTTTCACTGTATATGTATATATGTATATATGTATATATGTATATATGTATATATGTATATATGTATATATGTATATATGTATATATGTATATATGTATATATGTATATATGTATATATGTATATATGTATATATGTATATATGTATATATGTATATATGTATATATGTATATATGTATATATGTATATATGTATATATGTATATATGTATATATGTATATATGTATATATGTATATATGTATATATGTATATATGTATATATGTATATATGTATATATGTATATATGTATATATGTATATATGTATATATGTATATATGTATATATGTATATATGTATATATGTATATATGTATATATGTATATATGTATATATGTATATATGTATATATGTATATATGTATATATGTATATATGTATATATGTATATATGTATATATGTATATATGTATATATGTATATATGTATATATGTATATATGTATATATGTATATATGTATATATGTATATATGTATATATGTATATATGTATATATGTATATATGTATATATGTATTAATGTATATATGTATATATGTATATATGTATATATGTATATATGTATATATGTATATATGTATATATGTATATATGTATATATGTATATATGTATATATGTATATATGTATATATGTATATATGTATATATGTATATATGTATATATGTATATATGTATATATGTATATATGTATATATGTATATATGTATATATGTATATATGTATATATGTATATATGTATATATGTATATATGTATATATGTATATATGTATATATATGTATATATGTATATATGTATATATGTATATATGTATATATGTATATATGTATATATGTATATATGTATATATGTATGTATATATGTATATATGTATATATGTATATATGTATATATGTATATATGTATATATGTATATATGTATATATGTATATATGTATATATGTATATATGTATATATGTATATATGTATATATGTATATATGTATATATGTATATATGTATATATGTATATATGTATATATGTATATATGTATATATGTATATATGTATATATGTATATATGTATATATGTATATATGTATATATGTATATATGTATATATGTATATATGTATATATGTATATATGTATATATGTATATATGTATGTATATATGTATATGTATATATGTATATATGTATATATGTATATATGTATATATGTATATATGTATATATGTATATATGTATATATGTATATATGTATATATGTATATATGTATATATGTATATATGTATATATGTATATATGTATATATGTATATATGTATTGTAGTAGGCTACATATAAATCCCCTGGTCTACGTATATAATACTTACATATTTCCTTAACTTTATAATAACGATAATCCAGTACATATATAAAATAACCCTATTATATAAGCGATAAACTGTATTATGTAGCGATTAAGTTATATCGATATCAACGCTGTGATATCGATGACGTTTAAATGAAACAACGCTGATACCGGTCTTCCTATTCTAAAGCTTGCAGCGACAAGACGTGTCGGTGGCAAATCGTAAAATAATTAAGCCATCCGCTACAATAGGAGAATAAAATAAAGAATACCGTAAACGATTATACCTCTTACAATCTCAGAAGTGGTTCTTACTCGCCATGAACGAAGTTAACTTTAATTTGTGTTCCGTAGTGCTTTTAAAGCAGTGGCTACAGAGTCTCGGTCAGCCAACAACGGGCACTAAAGCCGAAATTATTGCCCGTTTGCTGGAAATTCCTCTAGAGCAGCGTGGAAGTCCACCGGAGTATCAGCAAGCTGAGAACGTTGAGCAGGAGGGAAACCGTCATCAGCCCCTAGTTCAACATGTGGATGCGGAGCTACAGCATGAAGAGGAGACTGAAGCTGTCGAACAAGAAATCAGCGCTCAACCAGAACAAATGGAAGCATCAAACGATGAGTCTGCAACAGTGGTACAGTTACGTGAAGAACTCAATGCAACCAAAATCATGCTGCAGAAGTTGTGTCTCGAGGTTTCAGATCGAGCACAGGGCGATCTCACAATCGATTGCCTTGACAGCATTAATGACGTCAACATCTACAGTGGCAACGCTGGAAAAGACAACTACAGTGGCAACGCTGGAAAAGACAACAACTGCAGTGGCAACGCGTTGCAACGCTGGAAATATTAACGACCACACTGGCACCGCCAAAAATAGTAGTGTTGAACAGCGACCCAACCAAATGACAAACAAGTTATTGGATTCACCAGCAGCAGCTCTGTCGCTAGCAAAGGAAGTCGCTATGGATTATAATGGTGACACTTGTGTTCGTGCTTGGATTTCTTAGATGCAAAATATTTCGCAAATATATAACTTGGACGTTGTATGCATGCGGATGCTGTTTATCGCTAAGCTAAAAGGTAAAGCACAACAGTGGCTGCACAACAGTGCGACACGTATTCTCGAGCCGGTCGATCAGCTGTTTGACCAACTTTACTTGGCATTTGGAAATAAAATGTAGAAAGCTGAGGCTAGAAGCAAATTTCAGGATCGCAAGTGGCTAGCCAGCGAGAATTTTGGTTCTTATTTCGATGAAAAGATGAGGCTGGCTGATGACATCAACATCGATATGGAGGAATTATTGGAGTGCATCATTGACGGGATATCATCCAAAAGTTTGCGCGATCAAGCACGTATCCAGTGTTTTTCTCATCCAAGGCAAATCCTTCAGGCGTTTTCATCGGTGCGTCTACCGGAGCTAAAGAAACATCCTATTCCAACACAATCGGGCAGAGAGTCTTATAACAGCGTCAATAAGGATGTGCGTTGCGTAAATTGCAATTCCAAGGGTCATCTAGCGATTGATTGCCATAAACCAAAAAAGGGAGCGAGGATCTTGCTACGCTTGTGGTGTTTTTGGCCTTTTTGTTGCCCAATGTCCGGAGAGGAAGAGTCGAAGAGTAACCAATATGTAAGAATATTCAATATATATTTTTGTCAAAGGTCTATATCTCCATTATGTATTGAAAGGATCAATAAAATGTTATTTTTATTTAAATGTAGTACAAAATGAGTCTATGAGTCACGATGTAGTTCTTGGAAGAGATTTTTTGACAGCATGTAATTTAAAATTTGATCTAAGCGCACTGAAATTGGTTACAGTAAAAAAAGTGGAGACTGAAAACAGAGAAACTACAAATAATTCTAATTTAAACTATAATAAACAGGTAGATGAAACAGCTAGTAAACAATTGGAAGTAACAGTAAATAATCGGTTAGACGAAACAGTTAGTACAAAAGTAGATGAAATAGTTAGTAGACAGTTGGATGAAACAGTTAATAAGCAATTAAATAAATCAGTTAGTACAGAGTTGGATGAAACAATTAGGATACAGTCAGATATGATATTAAAAAACCAGACACAATTAAACAAAAATTCGAGTGAGGAAGAATTAGAAAAGGTCGTCAATGAATTATCAAATATTAATTACACTGAAGACACAATTGATGATTATAATTGGGACGAAAAACTGAATTATGAAACCAAATGTAAATTAAGACAAATAATTAAAATTTATTCCTTAAATGCGACAATCCCAGAAGAGCCAATGACTAGATGTGAAATCAAATTAAATTTAGAAAAATCGAAACCCTTTAGTTGTTCTCCCAGACGCCTTTCATATACAGAAAAAGATAAATTGCAAATATTATTAGATGATTATGTAAAAAAAGGAATTATACAGCCGAGTGAGTCGGAGTACGCGTCACCAATCGTTTTAGGAAAAAAGAAAACAGGAGATATTCGTTTGTGTATTGATTTTAGAAAGCTAAATAAAGTTTTAATTAAAGACAATTATCCATTACCACTTATAGATGACCTACTTGACAAATTAGTAAATAAAACGATGTTCACAAAATTAGATCTTAAAAATGGATACTTTCATGTGTATGTAAACAAGGAATCTATTAAGTACACCTCGTTTGTCACTCCGTTAGGGCAATACGAATTTTTAAGAATGCCCATGGGATTAAAGAATTCGCCAGCTGTGTTTCAACGCTTTATAAATAAAATATTTTGTGATATGATTAAAGACAACAAATTAGTTGTGTATATGGACGATATCATGGTCGCCAGCAAGGATATAAATGAACACTTAGAAACTCTAAAGGAAGTTTTTATAAGACTAGCTGAGAATAAATTAGAGCTACGTTTGGACAAATGTGAATTTATGAAGTCTTGTATCAAATATTTAGGTTATCAAATATCAAGTGAAGGTATAAGAACAGATGATAAAGGTATAGAAGCGATCAAAAATTTTCCAACACCTGAAAAAGCACAAGCGGTTTAAAGTTTTCTTGGATTATGTTCGTACTTTCGTAGATTTATTAAAGATTTTTCTATTTTGGCTAAACCATTATATGATCTTTTGAAAAAGGAAAACGAGTTTTTGTTTCAAGAAAAAGAATTAAATTGTTTTTTAATGCTCAAAGAAAAACTTATAAATGCACCGGTGTTAGCAATTTACGATCCCAAGGATGAGGTTGAATTACATTGCGATGCCAGTGCTTTAGGATTCGGAGCAGTGTTACTTCAGAAAAAAGTAGACAAATTGTTGCATCCTATATCCTATTTTTCAAAGCGAACAACCGGAGCAGAAGAAAAGTATCATAGCTTTGAGTTAGAAACTCTTGCAATCATTTATGCTTTACGCAGATTTCGTATTTACCTTCAAGGTAAACGCTTTAAAATTATGACAGATTGTAATTCTTTAACACTGACATTAAACAAAGTTGAACTTAACCCTAGAATTGCTAGATGGGCGTTAGAGCTTCAAAACTATGATTATGAATTGATTTATAGGCCCGGAGTCAAAATGCAACATGTAGATGCTTTGAGCAGATGTACAAATGTTATGGTAGTTGAAACAACAAGTTTTGAAGATAACCTAATAATTTGCCAATCAAAGGATCCCAAAATTCAAAACCTAAAGAAATTATTAGAAAAGGCTGAACACAAATTGTATGAAATGAGAAATGGAGTGATTTATAGAAAGTCAAATGATGGTAGATTGCTCTTTTATGTTCCAGAAAAAATGGAAGATCAGGTGTTGTATAGGTATCACAATGAAATAGGACATATAGGGAGAGACAAAATGATTGATTTAATTAATAAAAGTTATTGGTTCGCAAACCTCAAAGACAAATGTATTAGTCATATTGAAAACTGTCTTAAATGTATTGCCTATTCTCCACGATCTGGAAAAGAACAAGGTTTCTTGCATTGTATACCTAAAGGCAATAGACCATTCGAATTGATTCACATTGATCATTATGGGCCAGTGAGTGCTGGTAGAGCAAAAAAGCATATATTCGTGGTTGTAGATGGGTTTACGAAGTTCGTACAATTATATACGACGAAAACAACCAGTACTAAAGAAGTTTTGTCAAGTCTTAGAGATTATTTTAGAACATATAGTAAACCAAAGTGTATTATTTCGGATAGAGGTAGTTGTTTTACGTCAAGTGAGTTCGACGAATTTATAGAAAACTATACCATTAAACATATTAAAATCGCGACCGGATCTCCACAAGCAAACGGACAGGTAGAAAGAATTAACAGAAGTCTAGGCCCGATGATTGCAAAATTAGTTGAACCTGAGAAAGGATTGCATTGGGATTTAGTGGTACAACAAGTGGAGTTTGCAATGAACAATACACAGCATCGAAGTGTAAAACAATTACCAAGTGTTATGTTGTTTAGAACGTCACAAAGGGGGCGAATAGTAGATGAATTAAAAGAGAAACTTGAATCGATAAATCAAGACACCAAGCAGAAGAGTTTAACAGAAATCAGGAATGAGGCAATTGAGGCTCAAAATAAGGCTCAGTCCTATAACAAAACTTATTATGATAAAAGCAAACGAGAGCCAAAAGAGTTTAAGCAAGGAGACTATGTTATGGTAAAAAATTTTGATAGCACAGTTGGTACGTCAAGGAAACTAATTCCAAGGAATAAAGGACCTTACCGAATAGAAAAAGTTTTAAAAAATGATAGATTTTTACTTAAAGATGTGGAAGGTTTTCAAGTGTCTCGTAACCCATATCAGGGCGTTTGGAGCGTTCAAAATATAAGACACTGGATCAAAAATTGAAGTTCAAATGTAAAGTGTGAAGAAAAATATAGAAATATTAAATTTATTACTGACATTAAACAAAGTTGAACTTAACCCTAGAATTGCTAGATGGGCGTTAGAGCTTCAAAACTATGATTATGAATTGATTTATAGGCCCGGAGTCAAAATGCAACATGTAGATGCTTTGAGCAGATGTACAAATGTTATGGTAGTTGAAACAACAAGTTTTGAAGATAACCTAATAATTTGCCAATCAAAGGATCCCAAAATTCAAAACCTAAAGAAATTATTAGAAATTATTATTCTTAATAAGAAGAAAATATACATATGTATCAATGAGTAGAAATAAGTTGAAATCACGTGATCAGGAGATCCAAATGTCAGAATGGCCGAGTTGTAGTAGGCTACATATAAATCCCCTGGTCTACGTATATAATACTTACATATTTCCTTAACTTTATAATAACGATAATCCAGTACATATATAAAATAACCCTATTATATAAGCGATAAACTGTATTATGTAGCGATTAAGTTATATCGATATCAACGCTGTGATATCGATGACGTTTAAATGAAACAACGCTGATACCGGTCTTCCTATTCTAAAGCTTGCAGCGACAAGACGTGTCGGTGGCAAATCGTAAAATAATTAAGCCATCCGCTACAATAGGAGAATAAAATAAAGAATACCGTAAACGATTATACCTCTTACAGTATATATGTATGTATATATGTATATATGTATATATGTATATATGTATATATGTATATATGTATATATGTATATATGTATATATGTATATATGTATATATGTATATATGTATATATGTATATATGTATATATGTATATATGTATATATGTATATATGTATATATGTATATATGTATATATGTATATATGTATATATGTATATATGTATATATGTATATATGTATATATGTATATATGTATATATGTATATATGTATATATGTATATATGTATATATGTATATATGTATATATGTATATATGTATATATGTATATATGTATATATGTATATATGTATATATGTATATATGTATATATGTATATATGTATATATGTATATATGTATATATGTATATATGTATATATGTATATATGTATATATGTATATATGTATATATGTATATATGTATATATGTATATATGTATATATGTATATATGTATATATGTATATATGTATATATGTATATATGTATATATGTATATATGTATATATGTATATATGTATATATGTATATATGTATATATGTATATATGTATATATGTATATATGTATATATGTATATATGTATATATGTATATATGTATATATGTATGTATATATGTATATGTATATATGTATATATGTATATATGTATATATGTATATATGTATATATGTATATATGTATATATGTATATATGTATATATGTATATATGTATATATGTATATATGTATATATGTATATATGTATATATGTATATATGTATATATGTATATATGTATTGTAGTAGGCTACATATAAATCCCCTGGTCTACGTATATAATACTTACATATTTCCTTAACTTTATAATAACGATAATCCAGTACATATATAAAATAACCCTATTATATAAGCGATAAACTGTATTATGTAGCGATTAAGTTATATCGATATCAACGCTGTGATATCGATGACGTTTAAATGAAACAACGCTGATACCGGTCTTCCTATTCTAAAGCTTGCAGCGACAAGACGTGTCGGTGGCAAATCGTAAAATAATTAAGCCATCCGCTACAATAGGAGAATAAAATAAAGAATACCGTAAACGATTATACCTCTTACAATCTCAGAAGTGGTTCTTACTCGCCATGAACGAAGTTAACTTTAATTTGTGTTCCGTAGTGCTTTTAAAGCAGTGGCTACAGAGTCTCGGTCAGCCAACAACGGGCACTAAAGCCGAAATTATTGCCCGTTTGCTGGAAATTCCTCTAGAGCAGCGTGGAAGTCCACCGGAGTATCAGCAAGCTGAGAACGTTGAGCAGGAGGGAAACCGTCATCAGCCCCTAGTTCAACATGTGGATGCGGAGCTACAGCATGAAGAGGAGACTGAAGCTGTCGAACAAGAAATCAGCGCTCAACCAGAACAAATGGAAGCATCAAACGATGAGTCTGCAACAGTGGTACAGTTACGTGAAGAACTCAATGCAACCAAAATCATGCTGCAGAAGTTGTGTCTCGAGGTTTCAGATCGAGCACAGGGCGATCTCACAATCGATTGCCTTGACAGCATTAATGACGTCAACATCTACAGTGGCAACGCTGGAAAAGACAACTACAGTGGCAACGCTGGAAAAGACAACAACTGTAGTGGCAACGCGTTGCAACGCTGGAAATATTAACGACCACACTGGCACCGCCAAAAATAGTAGTGTTGAACAGCGACCCAACCAAATGACAAACAAGTTATTGGATTCACCAGCAGCAGCTCTGTCGCTAGCAAAGGAAGTCGCTATGGATTATAATGGTGACACTTGTGTTCGTGCTTGGATTTCTTAGATGCAAAATATTTCGCAAATATATAACTTGGACGTTGTATGCATGCGGATGCTGTTTATCGCTAAGCTAAAAGGTAAAAGCACAACAGTGGCTGCACAACAGTGCGACACGTATTCTCGAGCCGGTCGATCAGCTGTTTGACCAACTTTACTTGGCATTTGGAAATAAAATGTAGAAAGCTGAGGCTAGAAGCAAATTTCAGGATCGCAAGTGGCTAGCCAGCGAGAATTTTGGTTCTTATTTCGATGAAAAGATGAGGCTGGCTGATGACATCAACATCGATATGGAGGAATTATTGGAGTGCATCATTGACGGGATATCATCCAAAAGTTTGCGCGATCAAGCACGTATCCAGTGTTTTTCTCATCCAAGGCAAATCCTTCAGGCGTTTTCATCGGTGCGTCTACCGGAGCTAAAGAAACATCCTATTCCAACACAATCGGGCAGAGAGTCTTATAACAGCGTCAATAAGGATGTGCGTTGCGTAAATTGCAATTCCAAGGGTCATCTAGCGATTGATTGCCATAAACCAAAAAGGGAGCGAGGATCTTGCTACGCTTGTGGTGTTTTTGGCCTTTTTGTTGCCCAATGTCCGGAGAGGAAGAGTCGAAGAGTAACCAATATGTAAGAATATTCAATATATATTTTTGTCAAAGGTCTATATCTCCATTATGTATTGAAAGGATCAATAAAATGTTATTTTTATTTAAATGTAGTACAAAATGAGTCTATGAGTCACGATGTAGTTCTTGGAAGAGATTTTTTGACAGCATGTAATTTAAAATTTGATCTAAGCGCACTGAAATTGGTTACAGTAAAAAAAGTGGAGACTGAAAACAGAGAAACTACAAATAATTCTAATTTAAACTATAATAAACAGGTAGATGAAACAGCTAGTAAACAATTGGAAGTAACAGTAAATAATCGGTTAGACGAAACAGTTAGTACAAAAGTAGATGAAATAGTTAGTAGACAGTTGGATGAAACAGTTAATAAGCAATTAAATAAATCAGTTAGTACAGAGTTGGATGAAACAATTAGGATACAGTCAGATATGATATTAAAAAACCAGACACAATTAAACAAAAATTCGAGTGAGGAAGAATTAGAAAAGGTCGTCAATGAATTATCAAATATTAATTACACTGAAGACACAATTGATGATTATAATTGGGACGAAAAACTGAATTATGAAACCAAATGTAAATTAAGACAAATAATTAAAATTTATTCCTTAAATGCGACAATCCCAGAAGAGCCAATGACTAGATGTGAAATCAAATTAAATTTAGAAAAATCGAAACCCTTTAGTTGTTCTCCCAGACGCCTTTCATATACAGAAAAAGATAAATTGCAAATATTATTAGATGATTATGTAAAAAAGGAATTATACAGCCGAGTGAGTCGGAGTACGCGTCACCAATCGTTTTAGGAAAAAAGAAAACAGGAGATATTCGTTTGTGTATTGATTTTAGAAAGCTAAATAAAGTTTTAATTAAAGACAATTATCCATTACCACTTATAGATGACCTACTTGACAAATTAGTAAATAAAACGATGTTCACAAAATTAGATCTTAAAAATGGATACTTTCATGTGTATGTAAACAAGGAATCTATTAAGTACACCTCGTTTGTCACTCCGTTAGGGCAATACGAATTTTTAAGAATGCCCATGGGATTAAAGAATTCGCCAGCTGTGTTTCAACGCTTTATAAATAAAATATTTTGTGATATGATTAAAGACAACAAATTAGTTGTGTATATGGACGATATCATGGTCGCCAGCAAGGATATAAATGAACACTTAGAAACTCTAAAGGAAGTTTTTATAAGACTAGCTGAGAATAAATTAGAGCTACGTTTGGACAAATGTGAATTTATGAAGTCTTGTATCAAATATTTAGGTTATCAAATATCAAGTGAAGGTATAAGAACAGATGATAAAGGTATAGAAGCGATCAAAAATTTTCCAACACCTGAAAAAGCACAAGCGGTTCAAAGTTTTCTTGGATTATGTTCGTACTTTCGTAGATTTATTAAAGATTTTTCTATTTTGGCTAAACCATTATATGATCTTTTGAAAAAGGAAAACGAGTTTTTGTTTCAAGAAAAAGAATTAAATTGTTTTTTAATGCTCAAAGAAAAACTTATAAATGCACCGGTGTTAGCAATTTACGATCCCAAGGATGAGGTTGAATTACATTGCGATGCCAGTGCTTTAGGATTCGGAGCAGTGTTACTTCAGAAAAAAGTAGACAAATTGTTGCATCCTATATCCTATTTTTCAAAGCGAACAACCGGAGCAGAAGAAAAGTATCATAGCTTTGAGTTAGAAACTCTTGCAATCATTTATGCTTTACGCAGATTTCGTATTTACCTTCAAGGTAAACGCTTTAAAATTATGACAGATTGTAATTCTTTAACACTGACATTAAACAAAGTTGAACTTAACCCTAGAATTGCTAGATGGGCGTTAGAGCTTCAAAACTATGATTATGAATTGATTTATAGGCCCGGAGTCAAAATGCAACATGTAGATGCTTTGAGCAGATGTACAAATGTTATGGTAGTTGAAACAACAAGTTTTGAAGATAACCTAATAATTTGCCAATCAAAGGATCCCAAAATTCAAAACCTAAAGAAATTATTAGAAAAGGCTGAACACAAATTGTATGAAATGAGAAATGGAGTGATTTATAGAAAGTCAAATGATGGTAGATTGCTCTTTTATGTTCCAGAAAAAATGGAAGATCAGGTGTTGTATAGGTATCACAATGAAATAGGACATATAGGGAGAGACAAAATGATTGATTTAATTAATAAAAGTTATTGGTTCGCAAACCTCAAAGACAAATGTATTAGTCATATTGAAAACTGTCTTAAATGTATTGCCTATTCTCCACGATCTGGAAAAGAACAAGGTTTCTTGCATTGTATACCTAAAGGCAATAGACCATTCGAATTGATTCACATTGATCATTATGGGCCAGTGAGTGCTGGTAGAGCAAAAAAGCATATATTCGTGGTTGTAGATGGGTTTACGAAGTTCGTACAATTATATACGACGAAAACAACCAGTACTAAAGAAGTTTTGTCAAGTCTTAGAGATTATTTTAGAACATATAGTAAACCAAAGTGTATTATTTCGGATAGAGGTAGTTGTTTTACGTCAAGTGAGTTCGACGAATTTATAGAAAACTATACCATTAAACATATTAAAATCGCGACCGGATCTCCACAAGCAAACGGACAGGTAGAAAGAATTAACAGAAGTCTAGGCCCGATGATTGCAAAATTAGTTGAACCTGAGAAAGGATTGCATTGGGATTTAGTGGTACAACAAGTGGAGTTTGCAATGAACAATACACAGCATCGAAGTGTAAAACAATTACCAAGTGTTATGTTGTTTAGAACGTCACAAAGGGGGCGAATAGTAGATGAATTAAAAGAGAAACTTGAATCGATAAATCAAGACACCAAGCAGAAGAGTTTAACAGAAATCAGGAATGAGGCAATTGAGGCTCAAAATAAGGCTCAGTCCTATAACAAAACTTATTATGATAAAAGCAAACGAGAGCCAAAAGAGTTTAAGCAAGGAGACTATGTTATGGTAAAAAATTTTGATAGCACAGTTGGTACGTCAAGGAAACTAATTCCAAGGAATAAAGGACCTTACCGAATAGAAAAAGTTTTAAAAAATGATAGATTTTTACTTAAAGATGTGGAAGGTTTTCAAGTGTCTCGTAACCCATATCAGGGCGTTTGGAGCGTTCAAAATATAAGACACTGGATCAAAAATTGAAGTTCAAATGTAAAGTGTGAAGAAAAATATAGAAATATTAAATTTATTACTGACATTAAACAAAGTTGAACTTAACCCTAGAATTGCTAGATGGGCGTTAGAGCTTCAAAACTATGATTATGAATTGATTTATAGGCCCGGAGTCAAAATGCAACATGTAGATGCTTTGAGCAGATGTACAAATGTTATGGTAGTTGAAACAACAAGTTTTGAAGATAACCTAATAATTTGCCAATCAAAGGATCCCAAAATTCAAAACCTAAAGAAATTATTAGAAATTATTATTCTTAATAAGAAGAAAATATACATATGTATCAATGAGTAGAAATAAGTTGAAATCACGTGATCAGGAGATCCAAATGTCAGAATGGCCGAGTTGTAGTAGGCTACATATAAATCCCCTGGTCTACGTATATAATACTTACATATTTCCTTAACTTTATAATAACGATAATCCAGTACATATATAAAATAACCCTATTATATAAGCGATAAACTGTATTATGTAGCGATTAAGTTATATCGATATCAACGCTGTGATATCGATGACGTTTAAATGAAACAACGCTGATACCGGTCTTCCTATTCTAAAGCTTGCAGCGACAAGACGTGTCGGTGGCAAATCGTAAAATAATTAAGCCATCCGCTACAATAGGAGAATAAAATAAAGAATACCGTAAACGATTATACCTCTTACAGTATATATGTATGTATATATGTATATATGTATATATGTATATATGTATATATGTATATATGTATATATGTATATATGTATATATGTATATATGTATATATGTATATATGTATATATGTATATATGTATATATGTATATATGTATATATGTATATATGTATATATGTATATATGTATATATGTATATATGTATATATGTATATATGTATATATGTATATATGTATATATGTATATATGTATATATGTATATATGTATATATGTATATATGTATATATGTATATATGTATATATGTATATATGTATATATGTATATATGTATATATGTATGTATGTATATATGTATATATGTATATATGTATATATGTATATATGTATATATGTATATATGTATATATGTATATATGTATATATGTATATATGTATATATGTATATATGTATATATGTATATATGTATATATGTATATATGTATATATGTATATATGTATATATGTATATATGTATATATGTATATATGTATATATGTATATATGTATATATGTATATATGTATATATGTATATATGTATATATGTATATATGTATATATGTATATATGTATATATGTATATATGTATGTATGTATATATGTATATATGTATATATGTATATATGTATATATGTATATATGTATATATGTATATATGTATATATGTATATATGTATATATGTATATATGTATATATGTATATATGTATATATGTATATATGTATATATGTATATATGTATATATGTATATATGTATATATGTATATATGTATATATGTATATATGTATATATGTATATATGTATATATGTATATATGTATATATGTATATATGTATATATGTATATATGTATATATGTATATATGTATATATGTATATATGTATATATGTATATATGTATATATGTATATATGTATATATGTATATATGTATATATGTATATATGTATATATGTATATATGTATCCTGGGTGGTGATGGTGGTTTCGTTTTTGAGCATCTTCCTCAGAATCCAACCTATGGAAATAGCAAGGAGCACGAAGATTAATGTTGCACAACTGACAGTGATGGTGGTTCCTTTCGTTAAGGTATCCAGTCGATGTAAGTTGTTTACGTGAAAGCTGTGAACGTATTTTACGTTCAACCTGTGTCCTTCGTTTACGCTTTTTGCCAAAGTGGAAGGTATCGCCACCATCCTTGTGATCGTCTGGCTTTTGAACGTTCTGTTACCAATTGTCACTGATTCGTCTGAGAATTGAATGATGAAGGAGCCGTTCAGGTCTGATTCCATGATGCCGTTTATTAACTTTCCTTTAAAGTTGGTCGTGAAGATAGTGCCGTCCTCCAGTAATTCAAGGGGGCTTGCCGTGTTGGTTACTGAGTGGCATTTTGCGGTACCACCTGTTTAGGAATAAACATCGTGTTCATCTGAACTAGTTTCACCAAATCAGATGCACCAATGAAATATACAAAACGAAACAAAAACATAAGTAAATCATAAAATTCATATGACAATTATTGCTTAATACCAAACAAAACATGCATCCACACTCTGTGGAAAACAGTTAAGATTATAACAGCGGCGCGGCATCAAGTAACCATATTTTGAATTCAACGAATGCAGACTGGGTTATTTTCTTTCTCTTCGGAATTCCCTATTCATTTTGGTCCTTCGAGAAAAAGGAACTCTGCAGTTTTCCCCCACCAGTGGTAAGAGACTCAGAGTCTGAATCAGCTTCTTGAAGCCTGAATTCTTATGCAAGTGTAAATGCTAAGATCAGCTAAAGGTAGCAAAAATAAAATAACTCTTGTTTTCCCCCACCAGTTGTAAGAGATAGAGTATAAAAAACAAAAAGCAAAATATTGCTTAATATATAAAAAGTGCGTGCGACCGAGTTAAATAAGGCAGTTTCGCTAGTCGAGCAACTGCAATAATTTCGGAGGCGGCAAAAAAATAATTACAGAATTGGTGTGTGGCGTATTCGAAGCCTTAATATCGAAAAAAAAGTTAAAGTTAAAAGTGTATATGTAGTTGCAAGTCGGCAACTACAAACAGCAGCAGAGCAACAAGATATTTGCAAAGAAGAGGCTGCTAATACGAGAAAATCTGGTGCGATGACCGGCACCGGGACCGCCTGAGCTCATAGGCCCTGGACAACAGCAGCTAAGCAACGACACAGCAAAAAAAAAACACACCGGTGAAGGACTGCCATGGACCATTTGACTCACCCTATTGCGAGTACGTCTGTGCGAAGACCAGCACCGGCATCGTCTAGCGCGACAAGCTAGATCCTGTGCAAAGAGGACCGACAACGCTGCATAGAGCGTGCTGACCAACTGAAAGCTGAACTTCGCCGAAGAGCGAAGAAACGCAAGGGGGCCGCAGAAATGCGCAAGCCTTAACTTGCCTTATTTAATAATTTAAATATAAGCCTCTATAAGCAAGTTGAAGCACGAAAGTGCAACTTACGAATTACTAACTCCTTGATAGGCTTGTACTAACAATGCGGTTGGAGATTACAAAAAAAAAAAACTTCTTTTATTGAAAAATGAAATGTATATCTGAATTGTGAGCCAACCACATACGCGAACAACATTTTTTCCACGTCTGTGCAAGACACAGTTGAGATATTTTTTTTCTCTCTTTCTCAAAAAAAAAAAGCGGATAAATATATAGAAAAAAAAAAATCAATTGATTGTCAAACATACTTACATACACCATACAAAATGTTTCTTAACAAAACTGAAAAGTTGTTAGGGAAGCAGTTAGAGTTGCATACCAGGACAAGGCAGTTAGAAGCACTAGATCCCAGAAACATTAATAGCAAGGTGATCGATGAAGTAAAAGAGATTAGGAATCGGTGGTTACCTAATCATAACAAATTGCTACAGCAAGGGAATTTCGATCATCAGTATTTCACAGATAAAATACATGAAGGAATGTTAAAGATAGTTGCCAAAATAATAGCTGCAGGAGAGTCAGAAAAACCAGGCACTAGAAAGTCGGTGTTAGTTGAAACAGAAGCAGATAGGTCAGAAATGTTTGACCTATGCGACCTCCAGTAATGAAAACGCTAATGTTAGCCAGGAAAAATTTCAAGGAAAGGCCCGTCAGCTCCAGCAATATTTGGACATGGTGAGCAAAGATTTACGTATGATAGACAATAGAACAGGCGAAATGTATATTAAAAAAATAGAATTCTTGTTCAAGAAGTTACAGATGTGCGAAGCTTATACCATCTGTATAACTTATATGTAATGAAACGTTGAAAGAAGTCAAAGAAGAACTAGAGTTCGAGTTCAGAATACCTTGTCAGCACTAGAGGAGAAAATAAACGATCAGAATAATTTGAAAGCTGAGAATGTTACCGTAAGAGGCAAACTACCGGTGTTGCCGAAAATACAGGTACCCACATTTTCTGGGGAACCAAGAGAATGGGACCTGTTTGTAGAATTATTCGCGGAACTGATTGAAAAAAGAGAGGATCTAAGCCCTACTCTTAAATTCAATTATTTAAAGGGCGAAGCAAAGAGCATGGTAGCCCATCTATTGTCAGGTTCAGCTGACAATTATAGTGCCGCTTGGGAATTATTAAACAAGCGATATTAAAGGAGTGATTGATATAGTTAATGAGTCAGTTTACTTAATTAAAATAAAAGCAAATTTGTCCGATGAAGTTGACGTAATATTCGCACAACTCCTACTAAGGAAATTTGACAGAGAGACTCTACAATTATATGAGAGTCAAATTAGAAAAACAAAGCAGATACAATTGCTATCTGATGTCATGGAATACTTGGAGCAAAGATATTGCTCGCTAAGTGCCATGAGCAAAGAAGAGAACTACAAACTGTATTAAATTATAGTATAAGTGCTATAAATTTAAAGGGTTGACACATTCTGAAAGGTATGAAACAGCCAAAAAAGTGCAGCTTTGCATAAGATGCTTGAACCATTCAAGCAATAAGGTGTGCACTAATGAAATGGTCTGTTCATTGTGCAGTAAGGAACACCATACCTTACTCCATTTTGAAGAAAAACAGGAGAGAGTTAATATTTGTGTAACCGCACAACCAACACTGTTGGCCACAGCTGTAATATAAGTAAAAAAAAGTAAACGGAGGATATAAGACTCTAAGAGCCCTTATTGATTGTGGTTCACAGAGCACCATTTTGTCTGAAGAGGCCGCTCATATATTAAAATTACCTAAAATGAAACAACATACAGAAATAAGTGGCGTGTCCTCAATAAAATCCAATAAATCAAAATATAAAGTAAAAATAGATGTAAAGACGCGAAATCCTTGGAAAGGACATCTTAAGGTTGAGGCAATTGTGTTGCCAAAGTTAATGAAAGCTCTTCCATTAAAAATAGCAAACGTGGATATGTCAAAATGGCAAACTTACGTGCTAGCTGATCCTACCATTAATAAACCTGGTAGGGTTGATATAATAATGGGAGTAAACGTATATACCCAAATCTTAAAATGGTGAATTACAAAGATTGATGGTCTGCTGGGCCAAAATACTCAATCGTCTCGGGATGCACCAAATCAAATCAGAATAAATCTGTAGTGGCAACAACAATAGATGTCACAGGTTTTAAACAACGTTGGGAGAGGAAAGGTAAATTTAAAAATGAAAACAACACAATTCCAAAGAAATACAACAGGAAAACTCAAGAAATAAATTTATGGCCCTCGGCAGGACCTCACAATGGAGGTAAAGTGAAAATTGGGGAACAATATCCCATATTCATATACATATACATACATATCCCAGAGCCAGTACAAAATAAGAATATTAAAAGGGCAATGGGTCAATTAGATAATGATTATCTAAAAAATAATATCAAAATAGATTCCGGTAACAAATTGTCAGAAACTATACTATCAAGAAGGCAGCTATGCCAAAATAATTATAAAAGAACAAAACTTAATGATAAACAGAATAACCACTTAAACTTCAACAATCAGCGATATTTCAAAATAGTGGAGCAAAGATCACATTGGGACATATCAAAAAGTAAAGGTAGTTATTTTTTAAATTCTCCACATTATAAAAAGGCTAGAAGTCAGCACAGTAGTACACATCAGGAGTGGGTAGATATCCCGAAACAGAAATCGTTAGGTAATATGCCAAATATTATAAAAACCAGTAGTAGCCAACTCAGTAATACGGCAGAATTGGTAAGAATATGAAGTCAGCTACAATCGGTAAAGGAACGTCAGATTGACTAGGTTGAACGTCCGCAAAGTAACTGGTCATGCTTCTTTAACAATAATTATCTTACTAATGATATTTTAATAATAATTTGTATAAGACAACTAACTATAAAAATAAAGTCCAAAACGCCGCATTTGGTGGTCCTTTGCAGAATGTTTAAGAATAAACATCGTGTTCATCTGAACTGGCTTCACCAAATCAGATGCACCAATGAAATATACAAAACGAAACAAAAACATAAGTATTCATATGACATAAAATTCATATGACAATTATTGCTTAATACCAAACAAAACATGCATCCACATTCTGTGGAAAATATTTGAGATTATAACAGCGGCGCGGTATCAAATAACCAGCGCTGAGCATGAAATATAAACAATTTTCAACCCCCGAAAACGTGGGGCATTAGAATAAGTATTTTTAAGAACAATTGTTGCTTCTAAGAGTTTAAGAGTGTTTAAATAAAATCAGTTCACATTTTGAATTCAACGAATGAAGACTGGGTTAATTTCCTTCGCATCGGAAATCCCTAATCAAGAATGGTTATAACAACACTAATGTCCGAAATACCCAAAGCGACCAGGAAAACGGACAAGCTCCTCCAAATGCTCAAAATTAAAAAATAAAGTCTATTCTATTAACCTAAGTCTTAATAATTTCGTATCATTTAAAAATGTTAAAACAAATAAGAAAATAACATTCTTAATTGATACCGGTGCAGACATTTCGATAATAAAAGAAAATTCTGATGTATTTCACGACATCGAAGTAAACAAAACTGTAGACATTCGAGGCATAGGAGAAGAAGTAATAAACTCCAAAGGCCTAGTCTCAATAGAATTGCAGACAGATAAATATATTATTCCATACGAATTTCATCTGCTTCATTCAGATTTCGCAATCCCATGCGATGGAATAATGGAATTAGATTTCATAAAAACTTTTAATTGCAAATTAGATTACAGCAATTCAGAAGATTGGTTTATACTTAGACCACGAAATTTAACGTACCCAATTTATGTTCCAATAACATTCAATTCTGGTAATAACTCAACACTTCTACCAGCAAGATCCCAAGTGGTACGCAAAATAGAACTATCTTCAGCAGAAAGTAACATTTTAATTCCGAATCAGGAAATTAAACCGGGCGTTTATGTTGCAAACACTATTGGAACAGCTCAAAGTACTTTTGTCCGATTCTTAAATACCACAGATAAATGCCAAATAGTAGGCTTTAACAATTTAAAATTTGAATCACTTTCGAACTATGATATAGTTCAAAATACCAAAGATATAAGAAAAGAATCTGTAATTCATAAATTGAAGAAAAATGTCCCAACACTATTCAAAGACAAACTCGAAAAGTTATGCACTGAGTATAGTGATGTGTTCGGACTTGACACCGAACCGATCACAACAAATAATTTTTATAAACAAAAATTAAGACTTAAGGATGATGAAGCGGTATATGTTAAAAATTACCGGAGTCCGCATAGCCAAATAGACGAGATCCAGCCTTGACTTAATGTCAGGATTTCGTCAAATAGAACTAAAAGAAAAATCAAGACATATAACGTTTTTTTCAACGAGCAATGGCTCATATCGCTTCACGCGATTATCTTTCGGTCTAAAAATAGCACCTAATTCATTTCAGAGAATGATGACAATAGCATTCTCGGGGCTTGAGCCCAGCCAAGCTTTCCTCTATATGGATGATTTAATCGTTATTGGTTGTTCTGAACAACATATGATTAAAAATTTAGTAGATGTTTTTAAACTTTGCAGAAAAAACAATCTAAAACTGCATCCAGAAAAATTCTCATTTTTTATGCATGAGGTGACATTCCTAGGTCACAAATGCACAGACAAAGGAATCTTGCCAGACGACACAAAATTTGACGTCATCAAGAATTATCCAGTCCTTTCCTTTAAAGTTGGTCGTGAAGATAGTGCCGTCCTCCAGTAATTCAAGGGGGTTTGCCGTGTTGGTCACTGAGTGGCATTTTGCGGTACCACCCCTTATCGATCTTGACAGGCAGGCATCCTCGTCCAAGCAGGTGAGGTCCGCTTCCTTGCATATGGTGATGTTGCCCATGGTTTGGCAGTCTCTTGTTATAATGAAGGTGTCTCGGGGCCTACCAGCAATTTTCCCGAGGGTATGTCGAGTTGTTGGTTGTTCGTTATGGTCGGCCTGAAGATCTGGACGGAGTATTCATGCTGCAGCACCTGTGGCATTGCTATGGTGTATAGAAGCAAGGTACCATTCACATAGATAGTGGGTTGTGCGAATTCGATGGCTTCGATGATGTTGTTATAAGGCAGACTTGGGGTCGTTCTGATGATGTCCTGTAGCTCGTCCATGTTCAATACGCTTGAGTTCACAACTCCGACTTTAGCAAGTTGGCATGCTCGTATGATCTCGTCCAGCTTACGTTCTAGCAATAGGGCCTTATTTAGTAGAATGGATAGTTCGGAGTCACTGTCTTTGCTGATCGTGTTCAGGGCTCCTGCTAATTCGTTGATTTTGTTGAATGCTTCTTGGATGCTGGACAAGAATTGATTGTTAATGGTAAATTGTTGATTATTTTCCCTAATGAGGGAATTCTGGGATTGTAAAATTTACATGTAATATGTTTGTGTGTCCTTCTATTCTCCATCCTTTCCCTTGCTGTAACGTCACTATTGGTGATACGTATTTGAAGACCTGGTAGCTCTCCACCGACGAGAGACACAGAATGGGGGTGTTTGTATTAGAAGTAAAAGGTGTTAGTGTGATATTTAAAGTTAACTTAGTTTCTATTTATTTGCTTGTTTGTTACAAGAATTCCTTGGTCAGCTTCATAACTTAAAGCGTTATCCCTTTTCAGGCATCTGGCCTTATTTGTAGTCTCCTGCTGATGTTCAAGCAGTCTTCATACGTTTTCCAAGTGTTTTTTTTTTTTTTAATTCTATTTATTTAACAAATTAATTAACATCTAACAGTGAGGCAGCATACATACAGTATACGAACAATACATTAAGATACAATACGTACACTACAGTAATATACAAGAAAAAATTTGGAATTGGTTGTTGCGTTGATGCTTCGTGACGTGGTGCGATTAAAAAAATATCGACTGGTTTCCTTTTAGTTACGGAGTGTATTGACTGATTGTATCTTACGACTGTCAGCTTCGCTAGTTGTGCAGCGCTCAGGCTCGGATTTTCCACGCGTAAACAAAGATACATTCTAGGAACGTTGAGTGGAATCGTTCTACTTGTCCATTTACTTCGCTTTTTTTGTGAGGGGGACCGGTAAATCTCGATTCCCAAGTCATGTAGGTATTTGACGATGGCGGGACATAACAACCCTCGCTCGTTGTCCATTACCATTAGTTTGGGTTCTGAAAAGTAAACTAGAACGTCCATCGGTTTTTCCCTGAGATGTTTAGACGATCTATTCTCGATGGGAAACAACATTGCGTATTTTGAAAATTTGTCAATGCAGGACAAGAACCAAAGTTTTTCAATCACAAAGAGGTCGACGTGAAGAATTTCGCACGGCATACGACGTATCGGTGACGGCTGCAGGTGAGGATTCTTTGGTAGACGGTTGTATTTTTGTATTCTGCAGACTGTGCATTTTGTCACATAGCTCCTGGTTTTGGCCGCCATCTTTGGGAAGTAGTACTTTAGGAGGATTTGTTGTTTGTTTTCTAGGTTGTTCCTATGGGCTCTTTTGCGTTCTTTTTGGCATATGTCCTGGATTTGATCTTCTGAGGTGATATCTTCAACAATTTCCTGTGCCAAGCGAATTTTATAACCACTGAAATATTCCCAGATGATAGATTGTACGTCGGGAACGGCAATTTCCGGGACCTTGATTCCATTTAAGAGAGTCTTGGATAATGTACCTTCAAGAGCAGTCCTGAATAAGGCGATGTCCCCGGTCAAATCTATGTGGATCACATGTCACTGGAATCCAGGGTATGGCTCGGTAGAACTATCAATGCCTGCTCCTATGATGACAATATTCTGGTTCCAGAATGAGTTAAGTGGGGTGTCAACTCGATGTAATGGAAGGCGAAGTGTTTGCCCAGTAGATTGTACCAGCCTAAGAGGGTTTATGTGCGAGGTAATGCGTGACAACGCATCGGCCACTGCATTTGCTTTACCCACCTTGTAGAACAATTTGCAATTGTACTCCTGAATCCGAGCCTTCCATCTTTTTAGTTTGGCGTTTGAGTTGCTGTTCCCCAAGGCAAAGGTCAATGGTTGGTGATCGGTGTAGATCCTGATTTACTCGGCTCCATATAAATACGAGAGTAAAGTCTCCAGACACCATAAGATGGCCAGCATTTCTTTTTTGTTAGTGACGTAGTTTTCCTCCGTGCGTGATAGTCCACGCGAGATGCAGGAGATTGGCCGATCTTTTTCATCCTGTATCTGGGAGAGGACACCTCCAAGTGCCTCTTTGGATGCGTCGGTCGTGAGATTAAACGGTTTGTTGAAGTCCGGAAAAGCTAGGACCGGAAGAAACTAGCAGTGTTTTGAGATCCTCAAAGGCCTTTATCTCGCTTTTCCCCAAGGTGATTTGTCCTTTTCTTGACTGGTTTGCCCTAACCTGGTCCAGATCCCCCCTTGTGCGGTTGGTAAGTGATTTTGCTATCTTAGCGTAGTCGCGGATGAATTTTTTATAGTGTGATGTCATTCCTAAGAAGCTCTTGAGCTCCTTAAGGTTTGTAGGAGGCTTCATCCCGGTAACGTCTGCCACTTTCTTTTCGTCGGTGCGTATTCCTTCGCTTGACACCGTATAGCCCAGGAAGTTTACCTCGGTTTTCATGAAGCTTGTTTTTTCCAAGTTGATCCGAAGATTAGCTTCTGAGACCTTTTCAAAAACCTTCCGTATATCGATCACATGCTCCGCCTCGCTTTTGCTGAGTATTATGATGTCGTCGGGAAAGGATGGAGTTTCCCTTGCTGTAACGTCACTAGTAAAAAAATGTCTTAGCGTGTTTCCCTTTTATTTGCTTGTTTGCCACAAGAATTCCTTGGTCAGCTTCATAACTTAAAGCGTTATCCCTTTTCAGGCATCTGGCCTTATTTGTAGTCTCCTGCTGATGTTCAAGCAGTCCTCTAACGTTTTCCAAGTGTGTCTCTTTGGAATTGGTTGTTGCGTTGATGCTTCGTGACGTGGTGCGATTAAAAAATATCGACTGGTTTCCTTTTAGTTACGGAGTGTATTGACTGATTGAATCTTGTGACTGTCAACTTTGCTTGTTGTCTGGTTGTCTTGTTATATTTGTGTATCGGCGTGTTGAGGGTTTCAGGTATTCCGGAATCATTGTGTCTCTTGTTGGCTTCTGGTTGACTTCCAAAAGGAAAAGAGACTCAATTATCTCAACCGCACACTGAGCCACACTCGACGACAGCATATACTGTCATCGCACATTTCTATACAGTGTAATATCTTCGAAGACATATAAAGCCTTTTAATATTATTTTTGAAGGTTTCGATTGAAAGACACAAACAGTTGTTTTCAGTTTGAGTTTGGTTTATTGAATCCTTCTTAATTCTATAACAATTGTCGTCTATAGCTAAGACCGCGTAGCTGCGCTGCTGGTCATGCAGGCAGAGGAGCGGTATGCTTATGTATAAACATACTTATGTATAAATGTTTAAATGTTTACATAAGAGTATGTATGTTTATGTACCGTCGCAGCGGTGGAGTGAGGATGTATCATATTGCATCTTGGGCCAAAGCGGCCGCGCGTGTTATATTTGCCGACACAGCAATTGTCCAGCACCAAGCACTCATGGGTGGTCATGTTACTTAAGAGGCAAATGCACTTGAATGTTGCGCACATAAATATTGTAACTAATTGCTACAATATGTTTGTATTGTTGTTAATGTTATTCCACAACATGCTACATCCCCCCTCTTTAGAAAAATAACGTAATTATATGGAGTTATTTTCTAATTTATTATTATATAGGGATTTATTTACTTACTATTGTTTTTTTTTTTCTTTTGAATGTTTGAGTGTTTATTTAATGATACATGTGGTAAAATTATATTTGTGTATGTAGAGTGTCATTAAATGTTCGTAATTTATTTGTTCAAATTTATTTCCTTTGTTTTATTTTTATTATTATTTTTTTTTTTTATATATATATTAATTGGTTAAGATCTTTAACCTATCTTTATGCACTAATTGTTTCTTATTCTTTGTATCTTTAATTAAAATGTTATCTCTATCTTTTATTTCTTCTATGATGTATGGGCCTAAATACTTAGATTCTAGCTTATGACCCGTATCATTACGTAATAGAACCTTATCTCCTATTTCTAATTCAATATCTTTTACATTTCTATCATATATTTCCTTATTCTTTGCTTTATGCTGTTCTAACATAATTCTTGCTCTCTTATAAGCCTGTTCTAATCTAAATTTTGATTCCTTAGCATAATCTTCTATGTTATATAGTGGATTTATCTTATCAACACTATTAAATTGTTGTGGTAAATTTGAAGTTTTACCGAATACCAACTCATATGGACAATAATCATGTGCCATAGAGGGTGTTGTATTAAAACAATATGCGAAGTATCTTATCCATACATCCCAGTCAGTTTTGTCAACTGCAATGTATGATCGTAAAAATTCATTTAGTGTTCGGTGGCTTCGCTCCACAGTGCCTACAGTCTGATGATGATGTGCGGTTGAAGTTATCTTTTTTATTTGCAAGTTTTTGCATAAATCTTCAATTATTGAGTTTCGATATTCTGTTCCCATGTCCGTAATGAACGTCTTCATAGGACCGTACCGCAGAATGAAATCTTCAAATATAGCTTTCGCTACTGTTTTTGCACTTTTGTCTATAATTGGTATTATTACTAAGTATTTTGTTAAATCGCAGATTAAGGTTACTGCGTATTCATTTCCGTGTTCTGATTTTGGGAGTGGACCGATCGTATCCACAATAACCCTATCGAAAGCCTGTTGTGGCGTTTCAGTTATAATTAACGGAGTTTTTGTGTGCTTTGTTATTTTTGCTTTTTGACACTTATTACATTCTTTTATATATTGAGATATATCTCGTGTCATATTTTTCCAATAATAATGCCTTTTTATTTTGGCTATAGTTCTCGATATTCCAGTATGACCTCCTTGTATGGGGTCATCGTGGAACGTAAACAGTATTGCTTCTTTTTCTTTATCATTATTTAATAATAGGGTCACCGGCTTGAGTAGCGCTACTCTTAAAAATTTCAATATTTTGTTGCCCATATTTTTGAAAGATTCTATTGAAACGGTTTCAAAGATCTTTTCGCTCGGTGCCACTTTGACTTTACTGATGTTGATTATACCGGCTTCTTTTTCGAGCCTTTGAAAAAGTTGACCTAAATCAAGAATTCCATTGGTATACATATTGCAAATGTCAATTCTTGCTATAACTTTCTTGCCATGTTTGAATGTGGTTAAAGAATCAGTTATCCGCAAGGTCACTACTTTTCGTACTTCGTCATTTACAATGACGTCATATACGTTGGGCTTAGAAGCATTAAGAGATTGCTTTTGCAACTCTTTTATATTATTTTCTTTTTCTTTTCCTGCGCAGGAATTTGACTGTTTACTTTGATTTCTGGTAGTGACTCTCAGAATTTTGTTACTCGTTTGTATATTTTGTAAGTCCTGTATTGTTATTCTTGATAGCGCGTCGGCTACGAAATTATCTTTCCCCTTTAGATACTCTACTGTAAAATTATACTCCTCGAGTTCAAGTCGCATTCTAGTTAGCTTGGAACTTGGATTTGTCATTGAAAACAAATAAGTTAATGCTCTGTGATCTGTTTTGACAGTAAAATGTCTACCATAAATGTATGGTCTGAAGTGCGTGATTGCCCAGTGAATCGCTGCTAACTCTTGTTCAGTTGTACTCTTATTACTCTCACCTTTTGTAAAGGATCTAGACGCGTATGCTACTGGAAGCTGTAGTCCACTTTTATTTTGTGTTAGGACTGCTCCACATGCGTATTTGCTTGCGTCGGTGATTATGCAAAATTCTTTGCTAAAATCTGGGTACTGTAATAGAGTTGGGTTCATTAGTGCTGATTTCAAATGCTCGAACGCATTTTGACAATCACTTGTCCATTCGAATTTAACATTTTTCTTACATAGGTTTGTTATGTGACGAGAATATTCAGCGAAGTTTTGTATAAATCTTCGATAATAGTTGCAAAATGCAATGAATCTTCTAGCGCTGTCCGCATCATGTGGGACTGGATAATTTTGAATGACATCATATTTCGTGTCATCAGGCAAGATTCCTTTATCTGTGCATTTATGTCCCAAAAAGGTGACTTCATGCATAAAAAATGAACATTTTTCAGGATGTAACTTTAGGTTATGTTGCCTACACTTCTCAAAAACATCTGTTAGATTATTGATCATGTGTTTTTCGGAACAACCTATGACTATTAAGTCATCCATGTAAAGAAATGCTTGCGAAGGTTCAAGGCCAGAGAACGCTATATTCATCATTCTCTGGAACGAATTTGGCGCTATTTTTAAACCGAATGGTAGTCGCGTGAAGCGGTATGAGCCATTACTTGTGGAAAAGGATGTTATGTCTCGTGACTCTTCTTCGAGTTCAATTTGATGAAAACCTGACATTAGGTCAAGGCATGAAAAATATTTTGCTCTACCTAGTTGGTCTAAAATGTCATCAATTCTAGGTAGCGGAAATTTATCGGACAATAATTTTTTATTAATTTGACGATAGTCAATTACTAATCGCCATTTTTTATTTTCAGCGTTTGGTAACGATTTTTTCGGTACCAATAAAAGTGGGCTGTTGTATGGGGATACAGAAGGCTCAACTATTTCGTCTTTTATAAGCTTTTGGACTTGTCTTTGTATCTCGTCTTTTTGACTATGAGGATTTCTGTAGTTCTTTATATATATTGGTTCATCATCTTTCAGTCTCAGTTTTTGTTTATAAAAATTATTGGTAGTTATAGATTCGGTATCCAGACCGAACACATCACTATACTGTGTGCATAATTTGGTTAGTTGGCTATTGAACTGTGGTGGGAAATTCTTGGAGAGTGTCGCTAATACCGTTTTCTCTCTATCTTCTGGACTTGTTTTAACTACTTCGTAGTTCGAAAGTGATTCATACTGCAAGTTATTTATCTTGACTATTTGATTTGTGTTTGTTGTATTTAGTAATTTTATGAATGCGTTTTGAGAAGATGCTATGGTATTTGCTATGTAAATACCATGCTGAATTTCTTGGTTCGGAATTAATATACTGTCTTCCGCTGAGGTTATTTCAATTTTTCGGACAACTTGTGATCTTGCTGGCAGAACTATGGAGTTGTTGCCAGAACTGTATGCTATTGGTACATATATGGGATATTGTAGATTATTTGGTCTAAGTATAAGCCAATCCTCAGTCGGTTTGAAATCTAATTGACAGTTATATTTTCTTATGAAATCGATACCTAGTATTCCATCACTAGGAATAGCGAATTGTAAATTTACGATATGAAAATCGTGTGGAATTATGTATTTAGAGGTTTGTATTTCTATGGAAGTAAGTCCTTTAGATTTTGTTATTTCTTGACTTATTCCCTGTATATTTATTATTTGATTTGTTTGAATATATTGGAAGTTGTCGGAATTTTCTTTTAATATTGATATGTCAGCACCTGTGTCTATTAAAAATACTAATTCTTTTCCTGTCGCTAGGTTAGTGAAACTTACAAATGTGCTTTGACTGAGACTGATGGTGTACACCTTGTAATTTTTTATTGCTGAGTATCTAAAGGTTGTTGGGAGTTTCCCGAATTGTTCTGGGCTACCCTAACATTGCTATTATTAGAGTTATAACCTCTGCTTTGTTGGTTGTTTCCTCTATTCCTTCTGTTATTATTTCTGCCTCTGTTGTTTCCTCTCTGGTTGTAGTTCTGGTTATAATTTTGGCCATTGTTGTAACTATTATTATAATTGTTATAATTATTATAATTACCACGACCATTACCTCTACCACGATAATTATATCTGTTATTATAATTACCACGGCCTCTTTGAGCAAATAGAACCGTATTTGGATTGCCTGATATCTCAGTACTTTTTTGTAGGTACTTTGCTATTGCTTCATCCATGGTTTTAAAGTTTCCAGAGTCAAGTATATTTTTAATTCTGTTGTTTTCGCAATTTGCAATCATTGCTTCTATAGCCTCATCTGTGCTATTCTTGGCAGCAATTTCTGCAGGTATACCCTCTTCGATATATGCTGATTGCAGTGTCTTTCGTAAGTTGTCTATCTCCGAAGTAAATTTGTCAGCGGTTTTACCTTTCTGAGCTGTATTCTTCAACTTGGCTTTTATAACCTTGGATGTTTCACCAATTACAACGCCTTGCAATTTTTGTATTATTGCTTCTATTGAAGTTTCTTTGTATACTTCATATAATGTTGGGCCAACAATTTTTGATTTTATTACCTCAACTGCTGTATTTTCGTAGTCTCCTTTCATCATATCCACCAACTTCAGAGCTGTAATGAATCTTTGGAGTTGCATTTTTGAGCCGTTAAATTCAGGTATGGATATGTTTATTTCTTTCACATATGCCCTTCGGGCATTTAATTCTGCCATCCTGTTGGTTGTGTTTATTACACTTTTATTGATGTCTAAGTCCGATTCGTTGTCTTGTTCAGACAACACTTCTATATCAGGTAGTGTTAAAAGCGCAGAAATTGTTAGATCGTTTAGATCTTTCTCTTCTATTTCTTCCTCGCTTGTTTCAGATTCTTCACCTTCTTGCTCTGTTTCCTTTTTACAGGTGTCTATGCTCAGAGGTGAATTAAGTACGGTGGGTACGAATATTTCAAGATTATATTTTGTTTTTATAGAGATTAGGTTTGCTCGTAACTTGATCAATAGATTGGAGATCTTTGACCAATTTTCTTTACCTATGCTCTCTCTATTAACATGCACTAAATTTCTCGCTTCGTTGAAAGAATCAACTAGGATTTTTGCGTGCTTGTTTATGGTTTCCTTTTGGATGTTCCTATTTTGTGTGACGCATTTATATAATTTCTTAAAGTTTTCTTTAATATTTTGGATATGGGTAATTAATTCTTCCCATTCCATGCTTAAAAGTTTATTTTTTTTTTTTGTGAGTTTTTTTTTTTTTTATTTAGATGTCCTCATCTGATTCTACTACATTGATAGTTTCTATTTCTGTTTTAAAAATATTATGCACCCATGCAGGCACATCCTTATTCCTAGGTTTCTCTAGTAACAGTCTGCTATATGCTATTTTTATGGATTTTTCCATAAGTTCCACAATGTTTCTTTTAAACTTGTAGTTGTTTTGTATCCAGAATTTTATTTCCTTATATTTTTTGTTTACTGGTCCTGAGTATATCAGGAAATCAAGAAAAGGAATATATATTTGTAGATGTTTAGTTTCAACTTTATTCATGTTTATTTAATTTGTGTTCGTATTGTATTTAATTTGTGACAACCTATTGTTGTTGGGCTTCATCCATCAGGTAGAAGCGAAGTGTACCTGTTGCATTTGAAAAACAACATATATTTGGTACTGTAATTAGAAAACACATTTGTACCATTGCACTTCCTTGCACTGGGAATTCTTCTCCAGTCAAATCAAGGTATGCTGATCTAATCTGTACTAAATTTATCGAATTCTGTACCGAATTGACGTTACCTGTTCTAAAAACCTCGAGTAGATCTTCTACAATGCTAGTATTCCTATCTACTATCTTCCTAAAATAATCTTCTAATGTGCTCATTTTATCCAATTAATATATATTTGTGTTTTTTCTCTTTTTTTTTTTTTATAATTTTTTTAAATTTCGAAAATGATCTTTTTTTTTGTAAATGCACTGTTACAATAATTGATGCATATGTTATTTAGATCTTATCAAGATCATTAGCATGGCTTAAGGCTCTCTTTGTTACACATTTATTGTGTAATTTGTATGCTTTATATAATACATATGCGCTCATTATTATCACAATTATTAATAAAAGTACATTTGTTGGTTTTAGATCTACATTTGATGACTCTATTTTGTTAATAACATTTGCAGTGGAGTCCACTGTTTTAGTGTCTATTAACCCCATATTGGGTGTATCAAATGTATCATCAAATTTACTTATTTTGTTGTCAAACATTCCATTTAAAAAGATTTTAAAATCAAAAAATTTTAATTTTTCATTGCTTTTTATATATTTTTCTTGAATGTACTTTAGTATTACTGTTTTGAGCTGAAGGCTCTTTTTTTCTTTTTTTACATATGTTCCTGCCTACTTTTGCGTATGGTTTTCAGGCCACACTCTAATCGGACAGCTTTAATGCCGCACAATTGTACATTGATTACTTATATATTATAAAAAAAATGTGCATCGCAGTACACTCAAAAAAAATTTGTGACGCAGCACATAAGTTGTTTATTTGTTTTTTTTTTTTCGACTCCGGCTAGTTTCTAGCATCAGCTGGTCGTCGCCGGTTGGCACGCTGATGCTCCATCGATGGCGTAAAAAGCGGCCTGCTTTTCACGCTTGTAGTCTCAGCTGCTGATGTCCGTGGCCTATGAGCTCAGGCGGTTCCGGTGCCGGTCATCGCACCAGATTTGTTAATTCTTTGATTTATTTTCTCTTCACTTCCTTCGGTTGGGGACTGGCTTCTCCTTTGGAGTCCCGTAGCAATGTCTGCATGTATACTCGCAGTATGCTGAGTATAATGGTCCCTCGCAGTCGTTCGGGCAGACCTTCTTCAGCTTTGGTATCTCTTTCTCAGCTTGTGGACTTATTCTTATCTTCGGTTTTGCCACGTTTTGTATTGCAGAGTATGGGATTCTGGTTGTGGTTTTATTCCTTCTTTCTTCTAATTGGGTTTTTATAACCTCTACCTCGGCGTGTAATTTCACCGAGGTATTCCAATTAGTTTTTGGGTTATTTATTAGCTTCAATATTTCTGCCTTTCTGGCCTTTAACTTTTTTACCACACCAGTTTTTCTTCCCATCACTCTACTTACTGTGATTTTTTTTCTTCTTTATTCATTTCTTGCTTTTATAGTATTCCCACGTCGGTGTAGTGGGCGGTCTGCCTACCACACTGTAGTTACAGTTTTCCCCTTTTTTTTTTTTTTAAGTCACAGGTCACTTTTGTGCTTAGTGACCACTGTCACGGTCGCCATGTAATATCTTCGAAGACATATAAAGCCTTTTAATATTATTTTTGAAGGTTTCGATTGAAAGACACAAACAGTTGTTTTCAGTTTGAGTTTGGTTTATTGAATCCTTCTTAATTCTATAACAATTGTCGTCTATAGCTAAGACCGCGTAGCTGCGCTGCTGGTCATGCAGGCAGAGGAGCGGTATGCTTATGTGTAAACATACTTATGTATAAATGTTTAAATGTTTACATAAGAGTATGTATGTTTATGTACCGTCGCAGAGGTGGAGTGAGGATGTATCATATTGCATCTTGGGCCAAAGCGGCCGCGCGTGTTATATTTGCCGACACAGCAATTGTCCAGCACCATGCACTCATGGGTGGTCATGTTACTTAAGAGGCAAATGCACTTGAATGTTGCGCACATAAATATTGTAACTAATTGCTACAATATGTTTGTATTGTTGTTAATGTTATTCCACAACATGCTACAACAGTTCTACTTCAGTCATGTTATTCATTACTCAATACTGATCAATTCGCCTTCAAAGTAGTCACACAATTCAAATTCTAAAAAAATGCCTAATTCAATCTCCGACACGATTATCCTGACAAATTACACGTCCTTGTCTAGCAGGAATACGAACCAGTTTTGCAATCATCACTTTCACATCTTTGTTTCAAGTAACTGAACCACAAGCATTCTGTTTTAAAGGGCTTGACTTATCCACTTTAATGTTAATTCAAAATGTCCTGTTAAAAATCTCATTTTATATTAGTCTTACTTGATTAATTTAACATTCGTTTGTTTATCTTTCTTTAAAAACTCATTTAACATCACAATGTTTTCAATATTTTCTTACGTTATGTCCTCGACATTTTCTTTTTCTTCAAACCACCTTTTCGCTTTTATAAACATTTTCGTTCCTTTATGTTCTCTGTTACGTTTGAAGAATCCTCGGCAAGGTACCTCCATTTAGCATCGACAACAACATTCTTTTTTCTGTGTATCCAAAAATCATCATTCACCTAGAGTCTCATTCACTAGTACATACGGTCTTATTCACCCGTCTCTTCGTCCTTACCAACTGTTTCATTACGGTCTTTTTCACCCGTTTCACCACAGTCTCTTCCAACTGTGCCATTACGGTCTGTTTCACCCGTTTCAACACAGTCTCTTCCAACTGTGCCATTGCTGTATATTTCACCCGTTTCACCAGTTGAATCAAACTTATCACCGCCGATATCCAGCTCGCTTGGTACCTGCCCATCTGGCATTCTCCGTAAATTATCATGTGAGTACTTATACTGTCTTTTAGTTTATTTGGACTTATATCGCCTTCTAATACTTCTGTGACCATAAAAGGTCCACGATCATTATATCATCCATATACCTCAGTGAAATAAGTATATGTGCATTGTCGTTTTGGAAAAAAAAAAAAAATGAAAAAGCCAATAAAATTTTTTGGTTTTTTAAACTTATTTAGTAGGGGAGAGGGCCCAGTTATGACCCGGGTTTTGAAAAACCTCGAAATTTTTTCTTCAGTTCCGGAAATTGAAAAATTAAGAAGACTAACATTTTAATATTAACCAAACGCAACTTTTTTCCAAAGAAAATATGTTTATTTGAGTTACTCAAAAAATTTTGGAACAGATTTAATTTGGATAACTTTTTTGGGGCCAAAAAAAAAGTGGCCCAGTTATGACTCACCTTAAGAAATTCACTGAATATAAGAAAATATGAAAGGAATGTCACACCAATTGTTGTAATTTAATGGTTTATTTATTATGTGGGCCTTCAATGGCAAAAACAATGAAAAACACAAAAGAAAATGGCCATAAATGACAACGATTTTTATTCCTCGTCGTCCATGTCACTTTCGCAGTTTTTGCATGTAAAATAACTTGCTTGCATATTAGCGCACTTCGAAAGAACTGGACGATTGCATACATTGCAATTGATTCGAAGGCTTTTTCGGACAAACTGGTCTCAATATGTAAATTTCCTTTCCTTGTTTTTAAACAACAACAAAAATGTTGGAATTTGAAAATTTTAGATATCCTAGTGCAAAAAAAAATGGAACATAACTGGGCCCCCCAGCTGAGTCATAACCCGGCCTTTTTATAGTTTGAAGTTTATATGTATATTTTTTATAGACACTGCATAATCACATAAATTTTTATAAAATCACGAAATATACGGCAAATACAATATTTTTATGCATTACACTCATCTTTTCACTGTTAATTTCACATAATTTTGGTACTTTGAAAAAAATGAAAAAAAACTTTTTCGCAAGATTTTCAACACGATGTTTGGTACGCGTATATACAATACGATTATTAACGTTGGGGTCTGTCCAAAAACTGCAAAACGTCTTACAAACATGATTTACAGGGCTCAAACTGTCATTCAATACCGCATTTCAAAAATATTTGAGAATGTCATAACTGGGCCTGAGTCACAACTGGGCCCTCTCCCCTATACATGTATTGCTTAAGAAATATGACATATTTTTTTGTAATTATTCTTTAGAAACTTAAAATATTGAATTCACAAAGTTTATTCCATATGAAATAAGTATATGTGCAAAATGCTGAAAGTGGAAAAAAAAGTAGTTTGTTGTAGTTTGTTGCGTGATAATATTCCCCAAAGATCTTTAATTGGGTTTAGGTCCGGCCATTCCAAAATAGGTATTTTCCTATCCTCAAAAAATTTTTTTGTTTTCCGCGCAGTATGAATTGGCGCGTTGTCCTGCTGAAAAGTCCATGTATCTCCGTATAGGTCTCCAGCAAACTCAATAAGTACCATGTCTAGCAATTCTATATAAATTTCTGCATTTGTTTTTGTGGGTATGAAACAGAGTGGAGACTTTCCAGCATATCCAAATGCTGCCCAAATCAATAAAGATCCTCCACCGTGATTGCGCTTATGACATGTCTTACGTGGTTGCCTTACATCCCGCCAATACTTTTGGAAACAGTCTGGTCCATCTAGGATAAACTTTTTTTTGTCGGAAAAAATAACATTTTTGAACTCTTCTGACCAAAATTTATATTTCTGCCCAAACGCTAGGCGCGCGTTAATGTGGCGTTGCAATAGCCTGGGTACAGCCTCGCGGTAAGCATATGTAACCGTGTCGTTCTCCTGTAAAATTTGGTTCACCCGTCTACTGGATACATTGAGCTGTAGCTGACGTTGGATTTCGGTACATTACTTACTGTCTTCCACCGCCAGTCGCCGAATTTGCCTTTTGCAGCGATTATCAATATCGGTAGGTCGGCCGGACCGCCTATTTTTCCCGTAATTTTCGGGATTTTTGAGGAAATTGGCCACTTTGTTTCTATGCCTATTAACTCTAGCAGCAATATATGTTATGTTCTTTCCAGCTTCAGCCAATCCTGTGATCAGACCTTGGTCTTTGGGCGACAAATGCGATCCACGAGGCATTCTAACATAAAATCACATTAACAACTAGATTCTTGAACTCAAATATAATTTAAATTGTTCTAGTCACCTTCTAATTACAAAATTATTTTATATTTTGCACACTTAAACGCTTATACATACGCTAAACCACAATATTAGCACAATGCACATACACTTATTTCATAAGAAATCGACGATCTGCGTCGCAAATTTGAGATAACGGTACTAAGAATGAAGTTCAAAGAGAAGATGTGGAATATAAACACATGCTATATAAATGTATGAAAAAACGTACATACTCCAAAGCAATGTACGGTTAGATTTTAATACAGTACAAGAGCAAGAAAAAAATGCACATATACTTATTTCACTGAAGTACACGATCATGTACGAGAGTTCCAAATCGCCAATCATCACTGCTCTTTGAAAACCCGACGGTGCGATCTTTAGACCAAACGGCACCGCTGAAAACTCATCACTCGTCGGGAGTGATGAATGCAGTGTACTTATTGGAATTCTCGTGTAATGGGGACTGATAATACCCACAAGCCACGTCCAAGCAAGTGAAGGTTCATGCTATACGCAATCTATCTGTCTGATCTGATATTAACGGTAAAGGAAACTTATCTGCAATAATATTTCTGTTTAAATTCCTATAATCGACACAGCGTCTTACAGATCCGTTTTTCTTTTTCACAAATAGGGCTTGACTAGTCTCGACTAGTCTTGACAGTCTCTGTGTGTTCTACTTATTGAATGGACATTACACTAGTAATAACGCGAGTTAAAGGAGTTCCGCAAATGAATGATTTCGAATGCTTTTGCAACAATCTTAATAATTGATTTTTCATCTGCTCCTTGTTAGTTATATAAGATTATTAAAATCATATTCGTTAATTTTTTCAGAACAAACGTTAACTGTCTTGTCTTTAATTATTTCCATACCTTCTGAATAGGGATTCCCGGAGAGAAGGAAAATAACCCAGTCTTCATTCGTTGAATTCAAAACATGAACTGATTTTATTTGAAAACTCTTAAACTCGACAATTGTTCTTAACAATACTTATTCTAATGCCCCACGTTTTCGGGGGTTGAAAATTGTTTATATTTCATGCTCAGCGCTGGTTACTTGATACCGCGCTGCTGTTACAACCTTAAGTGTTTTTCCACAGAGATGCATGTTTTGTTTGGTATTAAGCAAAAATTGTCATATGAATCTTAATGACTTGTTCTTGGTTTATGTTCTTGTTTCAAATTGCATATTACATTGGTGCATCTGATTTGGAGTAGCTAGTTCCGATGAACACGATGTTTATTCTTTAGTCCGATTTTGATCAAATTTGGAATTGTGCTTAATATTAGTATCAGATTTCGGTGTGCCAAATTTGATTATGGGAGATAATCAAATTTTTCACATTTCGGGAGCGGAAAGGGGCGTGGCAAAATCTTTATACATACAAAATGTGCGCTTTTACTAAGCAAATATACATACCAAATATGGTGTCTCTAGCTGCAATAGTTTTCAAAATAAACGTTTTTTTTGAATTGCGGGGGCGGAAAGGGGCGTAGCAAAAATTTGAAATAAACTTGATCACTCTACATACTACATCTCCGAGATCTACGCGTTCAGACGGACGGACAGACGGACATGGCTAGATCGACTCGGCTGTTGATACTGATCAAGAATATAAATACTTTATGGGGTCGGAAAAGCTTTCTTCTGCCTGTTACATACATTTTGGCGACTTTAATATACCATTTCACCCAATGGGTGTATGGTATAACTATATATTAAGTACTGGCTTTCTATATGTACCATTACCATTTGATTATTATTCAATCGTACAGATATTGGAATAACGTTATAGAGAAAAGACGGATGTCTACCAAACAGTGGTATTTTTGCATTTATAATTATTTTTCTGTCAATTAAAATACCTTGGCTGTCAACAGAGTATATATGTCTTTTAAATCAATGCCTGTCCTTTTACCTGATAGTACTAATACTTCGGACAACTTGTCTTTTTATACCCTTGCAAAAAGGGTATATTAATTTTGGTCAGAAGTGTGCAACGCATAGAAGGAAGCATCTCCGACCATATAAAGTATATATATTCTTGATCAGCACGACGAGGCGAGTTCAAATAGCCATGTCCGTCCGTCCGTCCGTCCGTCCGTCCGTCTGGATCAACGCGAACTCCTCCGAGACCGTAAGAGCTGCAGAGCTGAAATTTTGCACGTATACTTGTATATACTGCAGGCGTTGTATATCTCGGATTCAGCCGGATCGGACCACTATATCATATAGCTCCCATACAAACGTCAAAGTCACGAACAGTGACTTTTCACACAAACTTCGTTATTTTATCAGCAATTGTCATAAAAGTTGGTATTTGTCAGTTTGGTGTTCTTATTAATAATTGTGCCAAATTTGATCAAGATCGGGTGACTATATCATATAGCTCCCATACAAACGGCAAAGTCACGAACAGTGACTTTCTTAATAACTTCATTAATTTTATAGCTATAGCCAAATCAGCTTTTTTTCCCGTCAAATCTGGCTTTTTGAAAGTCCAATTGCGGGAAAAATACCAAAACAGCGGGCAGCGGGAATTCTGGATTTTTTAAAAATATAAATTGCTTTTTTCCGCTCTTTTTCTACTGAACAATTTATCATTTTTGAGCGATTAATCGTAGTAAAATGTTATTCATCTAATTCAGTGGGAAAATACTGAGAACACTGCAGATTTTTGGGTTGAAGTGTTTGCCTATAAGGATTCTGGAGGATATAGCCGAGAATTACCAAAACAGTTGCAAGGGTATACAAACTTCGACGTGGTCGAAGTTAACCCCGGCCCTCTGGTTTTTTCTTATTTCCAATTTCATTTGACTTGGTTTTAAAATATTAGGGTTCAACCTATCATGGTTAGTGTCTATTAAAAGATTTATAATTCCAGTCTGATTTTTTTCACATTCATCAACCACTGAACTTAATTGTCTTATAATCATGAAGAACTGATTGGATACTCTTTAAGTAATTCTGTCATATTTTCAATCCGGTTGTTCATGTTGCGAAAATTGTCATTTATTTCATATATAGTTGTCTTAACAATGTTTGCCGTGGAGTCTACTATCGATGTCTGCCTTTCTTCTAGGTGTTTCAGATTTTGCTGATTTGTCAGTAAATTTCTCATGCTTTCTTCCATCTGTACTCTGTCATCTGCATCCATTATGCCAAATAATATATGGTACAGTGAACCCATGAATTCAAACGGTGCTCGTTTGCTTCTTGGCTTATTTTGACTCATGAACAATCTATTATTTTCTTCGATTTCCGTAATGCATTTTAACGTGTTGTCTAATACGAAATGGCACTGGTCTTCGAAATTATAAAACTTTTAACATAAATCCCTCATTTTAGGAATCAATCTGTCACCTTTAGTAAGCATTTCAAAATATGCCGACATGTCATAGTATACTACCAGATCCCATGAGGACGATACCACTTCCACCTCACCCATTGGATCTAAGTACAATGCGGCTGTTGTGTTTAGTTCTTTTACCGTAATTTTTGTTCGATTATCTTTAATGCTTGCTGCATTCGACAATTGACAAAGCAGCATCAACATTGCTAACATCATTACGGTTCCTACTTTGGACAGATGACCGAATCTGCTAGTTTTCCGATATCGGTTCTCCTCAACGTCTTTGGATGATTTTACTCCAATGAGTGGACAAATTTTATTTATAGGCCTTGTAATTGACCCTTCCTGCAGTTTGAATTTTACCACTCTTACTTTATCGTCCCTGCCTTTGTGAATTTCCTCAATCTTGCCCAGGAGCCACCTGGCTGGGTGACAGTTTTCATCTTTGATCAGTACGACCTGTCCATTCTCTAAATTTTCTGTGGTTCGGTGCCACTTATTCCTTTGCTAGAGAGTATATAAATATTCGTCCTTCCATTTCAACCAGAAATCTTTTTTCATTTTCTGAACTAATTTTCATCTTTCTAAATTTCCAATTTTTTCTTCTGATATGGACTCGGCTGCTTCCAATGTTGGTCTCCCAATTAAGAAATGACCAGGAGTTAACACCTCGTTGTTGTCCATATCCCTCACCCATCGTATACAACGGACGTGAATTTAGCACAGCTTCTATTTGGCACAACAATGTTGCAAGTTCCTCATGTGTGAGGTTGCTGTCTCCTATGACTCTATTCAGATGATGGTTAACAGACTTGACCCCAGCTTCCCATATACCTCCGAAGTGAGGTCCTGCCGGGGGGTTAAAATGCCAGCTGATCTGTTCTCGCTCTAGAACAGGGGCAACCTGTACGTTATCTTGAACTGCTTTTTTGAAATCTCTATCGAGCATCCTAGACGCGCCCACAAAATTTGTACCATTATCGGAATATATATTAGCGCATTTACCCCGCCTCGCAACAAATCTTCGAAATGCTGCTAAGAAGGCATCAGTTGTCAAGTCACTAACAACTTCTAAATGAATTTCCTTAGTTGACAAGTACACGAATACTGCTATGTACCCTTTGAATGTTTTTTGTCCCCGGGTTTTTGAGCATCTTATGTGATATGAACCAGCAAAATCAATTTGCGTATTATGAAATGGAGATGACACCGTTACCCTGTTTTTAGGTATGTTACTCATAATTTGATCCGCAGTTACTTGGCGGTATCTGGCACAAGTGACACATTCCTTCAGATATTTTTTAAGGGCGTTTCTTAACCGAAAATCCAAAATTTCCTTTGAATTTGGCTTCTCATAAGATTAATTCCTCCGTGTAGAGTTTCCTTATGAGCATCTTTAATCAACAGCATTATTAGATGTGATTTATCCAAAATCACAGGATGTTAAGTATCAAAACATATGTTTAAGATAAACATCGTGTTCATCTGAACTGGCTTCACCAAATCAGATGCACCAATGAAATATACAAAACGAAACATAAACAAAAGTAAGTCATAAAATTCATATGACAATTGTTGCTCAATATTAAACAAAACATGCATCCACACTACGTGGAAAACACTTGAAATTTAACAGCGGCGCGGTATCAAGTAACCAGCGCTGAGCATGAAATATAAACAATTTTCAACCCCCGAAAACGTGGGGCATTGGAATAAGTATTGTTAAGAACAATTGTCGCTTCTTAGAGTTTAAGAGTTTTCAAATAAAATCAGTTCATATTTTGAATTCAAGGAATGAAGATTGGGTTGTTTTCCTTCTCTCCGGAAATCTCTATTCAACATATGTTGGCATTTTGCAATCTTCCCCCCACGCGCAATATTCCATCGTCATCCAAAAATGGATTTAAGCTTAAAATTTTGTTTTTCATGTCAATTTGCTTGTTCTGCGTAAGACATAATATCTCTCTGTAAAATTGAAATGCCTGTTGGTGTTTAATTATAAAATTTTTAGCATTCTTAAGCTCATTGAGGGTGAAATATGATGGGTACACTCTATCTCTTTTTTAATGCCAATAAATCTTAACACATTTGCTGTAATTCTGGCCAGATTATTCATACAGGAATACTTTTCAATTAGCACCTGCATAATACTACTCTCTGTATTTAATAGTACAGAATTTACCATACTTTTGTCATCATCTGTTTTTTGTTTAGGCCATTTATCATTTGCCTCGCCGAGCCACTTTGGCCCATTCCACCACAATTCACAATCTTTTAACTTATTTTGGCAAATACCCCTTGAAGCTATATCTGCAGGGTTATCTTCTAATTTTGCATGGTTCCATGTTATTTCTTTGATATTTAGGATATCCTCTATGCGTCGCCTAAGGAATTTTTCCTTACCAGCACCGTTTTTTATCCAGCACAGTGTGATAGTGGAGTCACTCCAAGCATACATATATTTCAGCTGGTACAGCAATAGATTGCTAGACTCTTTTAAGCAATTGCGATAGCAAGTGTGCTGCCCATTATCCAATTTAGGAATAGTCTTTCTATTTTTGATTGGATTAACTTTGTTCTTGCTGGCTATTAAGGTAACTGCTTCACCTATTTTAGCATATACTACCGCTGCATATGCCTTTTCTGAAGCGTCAGCAAAACCATGAATCTGTAACAACATATTAGGCTGTGTCTTGATCCATCGGGGTAAATTGGAAAAATAAAATGAAAAAAAAAATTTTCATATATTGTCTACAATATTTTGTTTATGAATAAGTCTATCATATCCAAAATACCCTCGAAACAACAAGAAGAAGAAAAAAAACACACAAATATTTATAATTTCGAAATATACACTAAAATGAAACATACACACAAAAAAATATATAAACATTTATAATTAAATAATAAATTCCAATCAGCCTAATAAACCCAAACATACCCCAAAGAAGAGCACATGTCAAACATGTGCAATCAAAAGTGCACAAACATAAGCAAACTTGTAAAGCTTGCCGCGATCAAAGCAAGCTTTTGAAAATAAATAAAAATCTCAAGTAAAGTTTACAAAGCTTGCACGCACACATAAAGCTTTTTGATCGCAGCAAGCTCCACAAGATCAAATTTGCCCAATAACGAAGTCTAAATACCCTATACGAAAAAACACAAAAATTTTTTGAAAACAATTAAATATTGGAAAATAGAATCTTAAACAAATTGAAAAAAAAAAGAAAGAGAAACAAAATTTTTTTTTCATTATAATACATGTAAAGACGAGATGGGCACACTATTCTGATATTACCCCTATTTTGACGAGTAGTGAAGCAGCTGAGAGTGAGAGGTTTTTCTACGCGAGAGGGACGCAAGTAAAGGGTTGAAGAGCAGACGTCGTCGAGAACGGGAATTAAGAAGAAGTCACGAGAGCGGTCGGCAGTTGTGAAATTAATCGTTTAATCGTTGTTTTTGAAGAAATACTTATATGTACTACACCTCAATTTTAAACATTTGAGTTAATATTATTTACAATAAACTATCATAAACATAATGTTAACCTCACATTTGGGGGCTCGCCGGTTTTGTGTGTGTTAGTGCATATATAATGTGTAGAAAGTTCTTAGAAAAGTTTAGATGTGGTTGTGCTGGAATTTAAAAAAAAAAAAAACAATTAAGTTGTAAAGTTGCAGTTGGTTGATTTTGTAAAAGTTGGTACAAAACATCCAAATAACAAAAGTTGTACAGTTGTGAAAATTCCAGTAGTGCGCGGTAGCTTTTCTAAGAAATCGTTCTCGAATAGTCGGTCAGTCGGCGCCACGAAGTCGCAAATAACCGAAATGTCGCCACCATTGCGCACACCAGCAAAGTCGAAAAACGAAAAGAAGAACGAAAAGAAGATCGTTGAAAATAAGACCTTGAACGAAACGTTCGGTCTAGTGGAAGAAGAAGAATCGATAAAAAATAATATGGAAGTGAAAGAAGTTCGTGACGTAGAAAAAAGTGATCCCAGGGATCTAGATATAAAGATGCAACAGTTAATACAAATGTTTTCTCTTAAAATCGAAGCGGATGAGAGGAAGTCTGCAGAAGTCAAAATAAACCCTGAGCATTTCGAAAAAGTTGTATGTGTGTTCGACGGTTACAATGTACCGGTAGAGAAATGGTTTGAGAACTTTGAGCAGAATGCTGAAGCTTACGAGCTCACAGACAAGCAGATGTATGTGCAAGCGAGAAATAAAATGAGTGGTGCGGCACAGTTATATCTCGAGTCAGAAACAGTGAGTGATTTTCAGAGTTTGAGACAAATGTTATGTTGTGAGTTCGAGTCGAATTTGAGTAGCGCTGACCTACATCAACAGTTACGCGATCGTAAAATGCACAGTGGTGAATCGTTTCACGAATATATGCTCAATATGAGAAAAATTGCTAGTGCTGGAAAAATCGAAGACGCGGCGGTTATACGGTACATAGTTGATGGCCTTAATATTAAAAGCGAGTTTAAGTTCTCAATGTACAACTGTAAATCGCTAAAAGAGTTAAAAGAGCAATATGGTGTATTTGAACATGTAAAAAAATTTGATAATATTGAGAAAAACAATCGTAAAATCACGTCTATTGCAAAAGTGGAAAACATTAAAAAGAAAGAATATTGTTTTAATTGCGGTTCCAGTGAGCACAAGCGTAAAGATTGTAATAGTGCGGATAGAAAATGTTTTAGTTGCAATGAAAGTGGACATATTTCAACTAATTGCCCCAGAAAGTTATCAGCTGTTCGTAAAATAAATATACAAAAACGGGTCAAGTCGGTGTCGCTGAATGGCGTAAACGTTGACGGTTTGATTGATACGGGCTCAGATGTCACTATTGTAAAAAACTCTTTTCTAAAACACTTGGGTAAGATTGATTTGAAAGCAAGTTGCTTAATGCTCTGCGGCCTAGGCAAAAGCCAAACAAAAGCAAAAAGCTTTTTCGAGACAGAGGTCATCGTAGACGACCTAAAGACGCAGCAAAAATTCTTTGTAGTGGAGAGCAACACTATGGACTGTGACATTATTTTGGGATACGACTTCGTGGAGAAGTTTAGAGTATCGATCGATGAGCGTGGATATACATTTAGGAGCCTGGTTGAAGACACCAAATCGCAAGAAGAATATGTTGACAATTGGTACAATGTTTTTGACATCTCATGTGGTTATTCGGCTCCTCCGCAATATCAAAAGCAAGTCGAAGCGTTGATACAGGATAGCTATCAGCCGAATGATACAGAGAAGGTACATTGCCCTATTGAGTTAAAAATTGTACCAGATGGCGCAATAATCCCATTTAGGCAGTCACCCAGTCGTTTGTCACCACCAGAAGCGGAAGCGGTTAAAAATCAAGTTGATGAGTGGGAAGAAAAAGGAATAGTGCGCAAATCCACTTCGAATGTTGCTAGCAGAGTTGTAGTTGTAAAGAAGAAAGACAATACTTTGCGGATTTGTGTAGACTACAGGAAGCTAAATAGCATGGTCTTGGAAGACTGCTTTCCGGTTCCTTTAATGGATGAAGTGCTAGAGAGATTACAGGCAGCAAGCTTCTATACGATTATGGATTTAGAAAATGGATTCTTCCATGTGCCCATAGAGGAATCTAGCAAATCATATACAGCGTTTGTTACTAGAGAAGGATTATATGAGTTTAATAGAGCGCCATTTGGATTTCGTAATTCTCCTGCTTCATTCATTCGTTTCGTTAACCACATATTTCAAGATTTGATTAACCAGGATATAATGCAATTATATATGGATGATATTATAGTATATGCAAAGTCAGCAAACGATTGTCTAAACAAAACCAGATTGGTATTAGAAACTGCAGCAAAGTATGATTTGAAAATAAAATGGGGAAAATGTAGTTTTTTGCAAAAACGCATAAGCTTTCTAGGTCACGAAATTGAAGATGGAAAGATTTGGCCCGGTAAAGATAAGACGATGGCAATCAGTCGTTTCGGTATACCCACAAATGTCAAATCGATTCAGGCATTTCTTGGTTTAACCGGATTCTTTAGAAAGTTTATTCCTCAGTATGCGCAGATAGCACGACCCCTTACCAAGTTGCTGAAAAAAGATGTCAAATTTATTATGGGTCAAAGCGAGCTTCAGGCGTTGCAGCAATTGAAAACGGCGATAATAAGTGAACCAGTGTTACACCTCTATTCTCGCGAGGCACCAACCGAGCTGCACACGGATGCTTCAAAAGACGGTTTTGGAGCGGTACTACTTCAGCTATTTGACAACAACTTGCATCCGATCTATTTTTGGAGTAAGAAAGCATCTGAAGCGGATTCGAAAAGGCATAGCTACATTCTTGAAGTCAAGGCAGCATATATGGCGTTAAAAAAATTTCGACATTATTTGCTAGGGATCCCGGTGAAATTGGTGACAGACTGCATTGCATTTAAGCAAACTACGACAAAGCTGGACATCCCAAGGGAAGTTGCGCAATGGATACTGTATCTACAGGATTTCAATTTGAACGTGGAGCACCGATCAGCAGTTAAGATGCAGCACGTGGACTGTCTAAGCCGTTACCCACAGTCGTGTTTAGTAGTAAAGGATGAAATAACAGCGCGTTTAAAGAAGGCACAGCAGACAGATGATCATATTATCGCAATTATAGAGGTACTAAAGCAGCAACAATATAAGAACTTCAACGTGAAAGGTGGTTTGCTATTCAAAGAAGTTGAAGGTAATGAGTTGCTGGTAGTCCCAAAGCTAATGGAACGCGAGATTATACAACGATCGCACGAGGTTGGACATTTTTCGACGCGGAAGACAATGCACGCTATCCAACAACAGTACTGGATACCGCATTTGGAAAGTAAAGTATCAAGATTGATTGCAAACTGCATAAAATGTATAGTTCATAATAAACAGCTGGGCAAAAAAGAAGGATATTTGCATTGTATAACCAAAGGAGACACACCGCTGCATACTTTACATTTGGATCATTTAGGACCCATGGACAGCACCTCCAAGCAGTACAAATTCATTTTGGCAATGGTAGATGGTTTTTCGAAATTTGTATGGTTGTTTCCAACGAAGTCCACAGGTCAAGAAGAAGTAATTAAAAGGCTCAAAGAATGGACAGACATTTTTGGATTTCCCGAGAGGATCATAAGTGACAGAGGGGTGGCCTTCACATCAAACGCTTTTAAAGAATTCCTTCGATCAAATGATGTTGAGCATGTACTGTCAACCACAGGAGTAGCAAGGGGCAATGGCCAAGTCGAACGAGTTAATCGTTGTATCCTGTCTATTATCGGAAAAATATCAGCAGATGAACCCACGAAATGGTATAAGGGAGTTTCGCGAGTACAGAAGGCGATTAACACAACGATGCATTCCTCAACGAAAATGTCACCGTTTGAAGTCCTGTTTGGAACGCGTATGCGTAACAATATAGATGACCGTTTGCTGGATATATTACAGGAGGAACAAGTAGATCAGTTCAATGACGAGCGGCAAAAGCTGCGACAAGAGGCTAAAATTAATATAGAGAAGGCGCAGGCGACTTACAAGCGGAACTATGATAAGAACAGAAAAGGCGAAGCAACTTACCAAGTTGGCGATATGGTAGCTATAAAGAGAACACAGTTTGTAGCGGGTCGTAAACTAGCAAGTCAGTTTTTGGGACCGTATGAAGTAATAAAAGCTAAGCGCAACGGCCGGTATGATGTAAAGAAAGCGACCAATGGTGAAGGGCCAATGATGACAACTACGAGCGTGGACTATATGAGACTTTGGCGATATGTGGCTGAGAATGACGAGTTGCTGTCTTCTGAGTCAGAAGACGATTATCAGGAGGGCCGAGTGTAAAGACGAGATGGGCACACTATTCTGATATTACCCCTATTTTGACGAGTAGTGAAGCAGCTGAGAGTGAGAGGTTTTTCTACGCGAGAGGGACGCAAGTAAAGGGTTGAAGAGCAGACGTCGTCGAGAACGGGAATTAAGAAGAAGTCACGAGAGCGGTCGGCAGTTGTGAAATTAATCGTTTAATCGTTGTTTTTGAAGAAATACTTATATGTACTACACCTCAATTTTAAACATTTGAGTTAATATTATTTACAATAAACTATCATAAACATAATGTTAACCTCACATACATATAAGAAAAACAATATATACAGTGGCGGCAATGAATTTGAGACCTTTTTTTTTTACCTCAAATTCTGATTTCATTCGATTTGTATTTAATGTTAGTGAAAAGTTTTGATGTTAAAATTTATAGCGTTCAATTGGTAATTCTATAGAGATTATGTTCTGTAAATTTCGGGGGCGTATATCTAACGGTTTTTTTAAAAAATGGATTTTGATAAAAGGCCCCAAAATTCGGACCTGGCAAAATAAAAAAGACACATTTTCAAAATTTGTAAAATGCATTGTACACCTTTGGACCCTAAGAAAGAGTTTTAGGTCTAGTAAAAATAAGATAAACTGCATACCACAAATTTTCATTTTGGACCCAGGGTCCAATTTGGAGCCGATTGAAAAATGCAATTTTGTATGGATTTTTATGGTCTCTCTGCTTGGCGTCAATTTTCGCCACTAATTCATACTAAAGTATAACTACCCTTGAACTATGATCGATAGTGAATTAAATATTCTTTCGATTGTGATATTGATCATCAAAATCGGATAAAAAATAGGTATACTTCGTTGCGCTGCAAAAACAGGTATTATTTAGCAAAGCGACCGAACTATTTCCATCTCTTTTTTCTATGGATAAACCGCTGCTTAGGTAAAAAGGGACGAACAGGTATAAGTACCTTTTTTGCGAGGCAACGAAGTATATCTATTTTTTATCCGATTTTGATGATCAATATCACAATCGAAAGAATATTTAATTCACTATCGATCATAGTTCAAGGGTAGTTATACTTTAGTATGAATTAGTGGCGAAAATTGACGCCAAGCAGAGAGACCATAAAAATCCATACAAAATTGCATTTTTCAATCGGCTCCAAATTGGACCCTGGGTCCAAAATGAAAATTTGTGGTATGCAGTTTATCTTATTTTTACTAGACCTAAAACTCTTTCTTAGGGTCCAAAGGTGTACAATGCATTTTACAAATTTTGAAAATGTGTCTTTTTTATTTTGCCGTTAGATATACGCCCCCGAAATTTACAGAACATAATCTCTATAGAATTACCAATTGAACGCTATAAATTTTAACATCAAAACTTTTCACTAACATTAAATACAAATCGAATGAAATCAGAATTTGAGGTAAAAAAAAAATGTCTCAAATTCATTGCCGCCACTGTATATGAAATACTAAGAGAACAAAATTAATTTTAGGGAATTAATTATGCCATTAAGATAAAACCAAAAGTAACAAAATTTCAAATGGACCAGAACATAGATAAATTAAAAGAAAAGTTTCAGAAAGCGTACAAGTGCATAAATAAGACAATTTATATACACCCTCAGACCATTAATAGGCACCTTAAAACTATCTTTGAGAGTTACATTAAAATAGAGAATAGCAATACTGACATATGCAATGAATCAAGTAGTAAGAACTTCACTGAGCTAATATACAGTTTAAATAAACAACTAATAAGTATAGCATCAAAACATAACATAAAATTCACAATGCCGGTAGATTCGAATCTAGAAGCAACTTTTGAACCTCTAGTAGCAAAAGACACCGAAGAACCAGGTGTAGAAGATAACCCAGAAGACATTCAAGATATTAATACAAAACCCAAGATGGTGCAAACAAAGATAGAATTTCTTAATACAGCTCCTAAGCTGATTCAGAAGTATGATTGTGGAGTAGAAACACTTCAAAGTTTCATAGATTCACTGGAATTAATCAATTAAATAAAAGCAGAACATGAAGAAACAGCTATTAAAGTCATAAAAACAAACCTAAAAGGGGACGCTAGACTACTAGTAACAAATGAAAACACTATAAATGGTATTATCCAAACATTAAAAAAAGAAATTAAGGGTGAAACAGTTCAGGTAGCAGAGGCGAATGAATTTAAAACAAAATGGCAAGAACGCAAGTTTATTTGTGTCAGAAATAGAAAATCTCACTAAATCATTAAAACGCGCTTTCATAACAGACAACGTAAACCCTGAAACAGCAAAGAACTATGCAACTCAAACAGCAGTGAATCCAATTATAAAGAACTGTGACAATGAAAATATCAAAACAATAATAGAAGCAGGCAATTTTACTGAAATGAATGATGTTGTAGCTAAATTAGTAAATACATCTACAAATATGGATCACGATCACAGCGTGTTTTACACTAAAAGAAAAAACTACACAAATAGGAACTCGTATAATAATAATAGGTTCTCCAGAAAACGTGGGTACCTGTATTTTCGGCAACACCGGTAATTCGCCTCTCACGGTTACATTCTCAATCTTACAATTTTCTTTATTGTTCATTTTCATTTCTAGCATTGATAATAAATTTTGGACGTCGAATTCTAAATCTGGTATCTTCTAAACCTAGTATGCAATTCTACCTGCTTCTCTAACAATTTTGCAGTCTTATTAGTGAGCATTTTTGTCTTATGCAAATATTAGGATATCGATATAAGTATACAATAATAAAAATAGATAGATAGATAGATGTAGATAAAAATAGACACCGTTCGACACTGTTGTCCGCCAAGTAGAGTTTGCTGATAGTCTTCTGCTGCTTGTCTGCCAATGGCTAGGGTTTGCCGATAGTTTGCTGTGTCGTTGCTCAGCTGCTGTTGTCCAGGGCCTATGAGCTCAGGCGGTCCCGGTGCCGGTCATCGCACCAGATTTGCTCGTATTAGCAGCCTCTTCTTTGCAACTATCTTGTTGCTCTGCTGCTGTTTGTAGTTGCCGACTAGCAACTACATGGTTAGTGTCTATTAAAAGATTTATAATTCCAGTCTGATTTTTTTCACATTCATCAACCACTGAACTTAATTGTCTTATAATCATGAAGAACTGATTGGATACTCTTTAAGTAATTCTGTCATATTTTCAATCCGGTTGTTCATGTTGCGAAAATTGTCATTTATTTCATATATAGTTGTCTTAACAATGTTTGCCGTGGAGTCTACTATCGATGTCTGCCTTTCTTCTAGGTGTTTCAGATTTTGCTGATTTGTCAGTAAATTTCTCATGCTTTCTTCCATCTGTACTCTGTCATCTGCATCCATTATGCCAAATAATATATGGTACAGTGAACCCATGAATTCAAACGGTGCTCGTTTGCTTCTTGGCTTATTTTGACTCATGAACAATCTATTATTTTCTTCGATTTCCGTAATGCATTTTAACGTGTTGTCTAATACGAAATGGCACTGGTCTTCGAAATTATAAAACTTTTAACATAAATCCCTCATTTTAGGAATCAATCTGTCACCTTTAGTAAGCATTTCAAAATATGCCGACATGTCATAGTATACTACCAGATCCCATGAGGACGATACCACTTCCACCTCACCCATTGGATCTAAGTACAATGCGGCTGTTGTGTTTAGTTCTTTTACCGTAATTTTTGTTCGATTATCTTTAATGCTTGCTGCATTCGACAATTGACAAAGCAGCATCAACATTGCTAACATCATTACGGTTCCTACTTTGGACAGATGACCGAATCTGCTAGTTTTCCGATATCGGTTCTCCTCAACGTCTTTGGATGATTTTACTCCAATGAGTGGACAAATTTTATTTATAGGCCTTGTAATTGACCCTTCCTGCAGTTTGAATTTTACCACTCTTACTTTATCGTCCCTGCCTTTGTGAATTTCCTCAATCTTGCCCAGGAGCCACCTGGCTGGGTGACAGTTTTCATCTTTGATCAGTACGACCTGTCCATTCTCTAAATTTTCTGTGGTTCGGCGCCACTTATTCCTTTGCTAGAGAGTATATAAATATTCGTCCTTCCATTTCAACCAGAAATCTTTTTTCATTTTCTGAACTAATTTTCATCTTTCTAAATTTCCAATTTTTTCTTCTGATATGGACTCGGCTGCTTCCAATGTTGGTCTCCCAATTAAGAAATGACCAGGAGTTAACACCTCGTTGTTGTCCATATCCCTCACCCATCGTATACAACGGACGTGAATTTAGCACAGCTTCTATTTGGCACAACAATGTTGCAAGTTCCTCATGTGTGAGGTTGCTGTCTCCTATGACTCTATTCAGATGATGGTTAACAGACTTGACCCCAGCTTCCCATATACCTCCGAAGTGAGGTCCTGCCGGGGGGTTAAAATGCCAGCTGATCTGTTCTCGCTCTAGAACAGGGGCAACCTGTACGTTATCTTGAACTGCTTTTTTGAAATCTCTATCGAGCATCCTAGACGCGCCCACAAAATTTGTACCATTATCGGAATATATATTAGCGCATTTACCCCGCCTCGCAACAAATCTTCGAAATGCTGCTAAGAAGGCATCAGTTGTCAAGTCACTAACAACTTCTAAATGAATTTCCTTAGTTGACAAGTACACGAATACTGCTATGTACCCTTTGAATGTTTTTTGTCCCCGGGTTTTTGAGCATCTTATGTGATATGAACCAGCAAAATCAATTTGCGTATTATGAAATGGAGATGACACCGTTACCCTGTTTTTAGGTATGTTACTCATAATTTGATCCGCAGTTACTTGGCGGTATCTGGCACAAGTGACACATTCCTTCAGATATTTTTTAAGGGCGTTTCTTAACCGAAAATCCAAAATTTCCTTTGAATTTGGCTTCTCATAAGATTAATTCCTCCGTGTAGAGTTTCCTTATGAGCATCTTTAATCAACAGCATTATTAGATGTGATTTATCCAAAATCACAGGATGTTAAGTATCAAAACATATGTTTAAGATAAACATCGTGTTCATCTGAACTGGCTTCACCAAATCAGATGCACCAATGAAATATACAAAACGAAACATAAACAAAAGTAAGTCATAAAATTCATATGACAATTGTTGCTCAATATTAAACAAAACATGCATCCACACTACGTGGAAAACACTTGAAATTTAACAGCGGCGCGGTATCAAGTAACCAGCGCTGAGCATGAAATATAAACAATTTTCAACCCCCGAAAACGTGGGGCATTGGAATAAGTATTGTTAAGAACAATTGTCGCTTCTTAGAGTTTAAGAGTTTTCAAATAAAATCAGTTCATATTTTGAATTCAAGGAATGAAGATTGGGTTGTTTTCCTTCTCTCCGGAAATCTCTATTCAACATATGTTGGCATTTTGCAATCTTCCCCCACGCGCAATATTCCATCGTCATCCAAAAATGGATTTAAGCTTAAAATTTTGTTTTTCATGTCAATTTGCTTGTTCTGCGTAAGACATAATATCTCTCTGTAAAATTGAAATGCCTGTTGGTGTTTAATTATAAAATTTTTAGCATTCTTAAGCTCATTGAGGGTGAAATATGATGGGTACACTCTATCTCTTTTTTAATGCCAATAAATCTTAACACATTTGCTGTAATTCTGGCCAGATTATTCATACAGGAATACTTTTCAATTAGCACCTGCATAATACTACTCTCTGTATTTAATAGTACAGAATTTACCATACTTTTGTCATCATCTGTTTTTTGTTTAGGCCATTTATCATTTGCCTCGCCGAGCCACTTTGGCCCATTCCACCACAATTCACAATCTTTTAACTTATTTTGGCAAATACCCCTTGAAGCTATATCTGCAGGGTTATCTTCTAATTTTGCATGGTTCCATGTTATTTCTTTGATATTTAGGATATCCTCTATGCGTCGCCTAAGGAATTTTTCCTTACCAGCACCGTTTTTTATCCAGCACAGTGTGATAGTGGAGTCACTCCAAGCATACATATATTTCAGCTGGTACAGCAATAGATTGCTAGACTCTTTTAAGCAATTGCGATAGCAAGTGTGCTGCCCATTATCCAATTTAGGAATAGTCTTTCTATTTTTGATTGGATTAACTTTGTTCTTGCTGGCTATTAAGGTAACTGCTTCACCTATTTTAGCATATACTACCGCTGCATATGCCTTTTCTGAAGCGTCAGCAAAACCATGAATCTGTAACAACATATTAGGCTGTGTCTTGATCCATCGGGGTAAATTGGAAAAATAAAATGAAAAAAAAAATTTTCATATATTGTCTACAATATTTTGTTTATGAATAAGTCTATCATATCCAAAATACCCTCGAAACAACAAGAAGAAGAAAAAAAACACACAAATATTTATAATTTCGAAATATACACTAAAATGAAACATACACACAAAAAAATATATAAACATTTATAATTAAATAATAAATTCCAATCAGCCTAATAAACCCAAACATACCCCAAAGAAGAGCACATGTCAAACATGTGCAATCAAAAGTGCACAAACATAAGCAAACTTGTAAAGCTTGCCGCGATCAAAGCAAGCTTTTGAAAATAAATAAAAATCTCAAGTAAAGTTTACAAAGCTTGCACGCACACATAAAGCTTTTTGATCGCAGCAAGCTCCACAAGATCAAATTTGCCCAATAACGAAGTCTAAATACCCTATACGAAAAAACACAAAAATTTTTTGAAAACAATTAAATATTGGAAAATAGAATCTTAAACAAATTGAAAAAAAAAAGAAAGAGAAACAAAATTTTTTTTTCATTATAATACATATAAGAAAAACAATATATACAGTGGCGGCAATGAATTTGAGACCTTTTTTTTTTACCTCAAATTCTGATTTCATTCGATTTGTATTTAATGTTAGTGAAAAGTTTTGATGTTAAAATTTATAGCGTTCAATTGGTAATTCTATAGAGATTATGTTCTGTAAATTTCGGGGGCGTATATCTAACGGTTTTTTTAAAAAATGGATTTTGATAAAAGGCCCCAAAATTCGGACCTGGCAAAATAAAAAAGACACATTTTCAAAATTTGTAAAATGCATTGTACACCTTTGGACCCTAAGAAAGAGTTTTAGGTCTAGTAAAAATAAGATAAACTGCATACCACAAATTTTCATTTTGGACCCAGGGTCCAATTTGGAGCCGATTGAAAAATGCAATTTTGTATGGATTTTTATGGTCTCTCTGCTTGGCGTCAATTTTCGCCACTAATTCATACTAAAGTATAACTACCCTTGAACTATGATCGATAGTGAATTAAATATTCTTTCGATTGTGATATTGATCATCAAAATCGGATAAAAAATAGGTATACTTCGTTGCGCTGCAAAAACAGGTATTATTTAGCAAAGCGACCGAACTATTTCCATCTCTTTTTTTCTATGGATAAACCGCTGCTTAGGTAAAAAGGGACGAACAGGTATAAGTACCTTTTTTGCGAGGCAACGAAGTATATCTATTTTTTATCCGATTTTGATGATCAATATCACAATCGAAAGAATATTTAATTCACTATCGATCATAGTTCAAGGGTAGTTATACTTTAGTATGAATTAGTGGCGAAAATTGACGCCAAGCAGAGAGACCATAAAAATCCATACAAAATTGCATTTTTCAATCGGCTCCAAATTGGACCCTGGGTCCAAAATGAAAATTTGTGGTATGCAGTTTATCTTATTTTTACTAGACCTAAAACTCTTTCTTAGGGTCCAAAGGTGTACAATGCATTTTACAAATTTTGAAAATGTGTCTTTTTTATTTTGCCAGGTCCGAATTTTGGGGCCTTTTATCAAAATCCATTTTTTAAAAAAACCGTTAGATATACGCCCCCGAAATTTACAGAACATAATCTCTATAGAATTACCAATTGAACGCTATAAATTTTAACATCAAAACTTTTCACTAACATTAAATACAAATCGAATGAAATCAGAATTTGAGGTAAAAAAAAAATGTCTCAAATTCATTGCCGCCACTGTATATGAAATACTAAGAGAACAAAATTAATTTTAGGGAATTAATTATGCCATTAAGATAAAACCAAAAGTAACAAAATTTCAAATGGACCAGAACATAGATAAATTAAAAGAAAAGTTTCAGAAAGCGTACAAGTGCATAAATAAGACAATTTATATACACCCTCAGACCATTAATAGGCACCTTAAAACTATCTTTGAGAGTTACATTAAAATAGAGAATAGCAATACTGACATATGCAATGAATCAAGTAGTAAGAACTTCACTGAGCTAATATACAGTTTAAATAAACAACTAATAAGTATAGCATCAAAACATAACATAAAATTCACAATGCCGGTAGATTCGAATCTAGAAGCAACTTTTGAACCTCTAGTAGCAAAAGACACCGAAGAACCAGGTGTAGAAGATAACCCAGAAGACATTCAAGATATTAATACAAAACCCAAGATGGTGCAAACAAAGATAGAATTTCTTAATACAGCTCCTAAGCTGATTCAGAAGTATGATTGTGGAGTAGAAACACTTCAAAGTTTCATAGATTCACTGGAATTAATCAATTAAATAAAAGCAGAACATGAAGAAACAGCTATTAAAGTCATAAAAACAAACCTAAAAGGGGACGCTAGACTACTAGTAACAAATGAAAACACTATAAATGGTATTATCCAAACATTAAAAAAAGAAATTAAGGGTGAAACAGTTCAGGTAGCAGAGGCGAATGAATTTAAAACAAAATGGCAAGAACGCAAGTTTATTTGTGTCAGAAATAGAAAATCTCACTAAATCATTAAAACGCGCTTTCATAACAGACAACGTAAACCCTGAAACAGCAAAGAACTATGCAACTCAAACAGCAGTGAATCCAATTATAAAGAACTGTGACAATGAAAATATCAAAACAATAATAGAAGCAGGCAATTTTACTGAAATGAATGATGTTGTAGCTAAATTAGTAAATACATCTACAAATATGGATCACGATCACAGCGTGTTTTACACTAAAAGAAAAAACTACACAAATAGGAACTCGTATAATAATAATAGGTTCTCCAGAAAACGTGGGTACCTGTATTTTCGGCAACACCGGTAATTCGCCTCTCACGGTTACATTCTCAATCTTACAATTTTCTTTATTGTTCATTTTCATTTCTAGCATTGATAATAAATTTTGGACGTCGAATTCTAAATCTGGTATCTTCTAAACCTAGTATGCAATTCTACCTGCTTCTCTAACAATTTTGCAGTCTTATTAGTGAGCATTTTTGTCTTATGCAAATATTAGGATATCGATATAAGTATACAATAATAAAAATAGATAGATAGATAGATGTAGATAAAAATAGACACCGTTCGACACTGTTGTCCGCCAAGTAGAGTTTGCTGATAGTCTTCTGCTGCTTGTCTGCCAATGGCTAGGGTTTGCCGATAGTTTGCTGTGTCGTTGCTCAGCTGCTGTTGTCCAGGGCCTATGAGCTCAGGCGGTCCCGGTGCCGGTCATCGCACCAGATTTGCTCGTATTAGCAGCCTCTTCTTTGCAACTATCTTGTTGCTCTGCTGCTGTTTGTAGTTGCCGACTAGCAACTACATACACACTTTTAACTTTAACTTTAACTTTTTTTTCGATATTAAGGCTTCGAATACGCCACACACCAATTCTGTAATTATTTTTTTACCGCCTTCGAAATTATTGCAGTTGCTCGACTAGCCAAACTGAATTTATTTAACTCGGTCGCACGCACTTTTTATTTATTAAGCAATATTTTGCTTTTTGTTTTTTATACACTGTCTCTTACCACTGGTGGGGGAAAACAAGAGTTATTTTATTTTTGCTACCTTTAGCTGATTTACACTTGCATAAGAATTCAGACTTCAAGGAGCTGATTCACTCTCTGAGTCTCTTACCACTGGTGGGTCAAAACTGCAGAGTTCCTTTTAGGAATAGGTATTTCCGAAGAGAAAGAAAGACCGGGTCTTTATTCGTTGAATTCAAAGTATGAACTCATTTTATTTGAAAACTCTTAAACTCTTAAAAGCGACAATTGTTCTTAAGAATACTTATTGTAATGCCGCATGTTTTCGGGGGTTGAAAATTATATTTACTATAAACAATTTTAATAACACTGTGATAGTCGAAAAAAAAGACATGGCAAAATTCGATAGTTTCACCCTATTTCGGGTCCTGCGAATCGAACTGCATCATTAGTTTTTTAAGTTATCACGATGGTTTCATACAAAATTTTTTGCGGAAGTTTTTCATCAAAGTTGTCATTTTTTCCAAAAAGGTCCTTTTTTTCATTTGCTTCTAACTTCTAAAATATTCCGTTTTTTTACAAAATTTCTTCAACAAAGTTGCTTAGAATTGACAAAACTACAAATGTTGGAAAGACATCTAGCCAGTGAAACCGTCCGTTCCCGAGCTTTAAGACAAAATGTAAAAAAAATCGAATCTTGACCCCTTTTTATACCATACACCCATAGGGTGAAATGGTATATTAAAGTCGCCAAAGTGTATGTAACAGCCTTCTGCCTGTTCTGTTCTGCCTTTTCCGACCCCATAAAGTATATATATTCTTGAGCAGTATCAACAGCCGAGTCGATATAGCCATGTCCGTCTGTCCGTCCGTCCGTCCGTCCGTCCGTCCGTCCGTATGAACGCCTAGATCTCGGAGACAATAAGAGATAGAGCCACCAAATTTGGAATGTAGGCTCGTGTAGTATGTAGAGTGATCGAGTTTGTTTTAAATTTTTGCCACGCACCTTTCCGCCCCCGCAATTAAAAAAAAACGTTTATGCAGCTAGAGACACCATATTTGGTATGCATATTTGATTAGTAAATGCGCACATTTTGTATGTATAAAGATTTTGCCACGCCCCTTTCCGCCCCGGAAATGTAAAAAACTCGATTATCTCCCGTAATTTTCCACCTTGTGCAATTTGATCAATTTGATCAAAATCGGGCAAAAAATAGCCAAGTTATGCATAAAACCGTTTTTCCATAAGGTCGGAGTTGGCCGTTGGCGGGTGGGGCGCTAGGGTGCTCATATGCATGAGTGAGCAAGATACTAAGATATGCTTGTAAAAAGCATGTGAACAGAACTTTTTTAAAATAGGCAAATGCATTTGGTATTACAAATTTGAAATATTTGTTTTACTGGTGTATGGTATACCTAAGTCAGCGAGACGACTTACTTACTTCATTTACACATACTAACGACTGTGCCAAATTTGATTCAGATCGGGTGACTATATCATATGGCTCCCATAGGAACGATCGGTCGAAAACAGTGACTTTTGTCAATAACTTCGTTACTTTGATGCGATTGATTTCAAATTAAACATTTGTTAGTTTAATATATCTGTTAATGACTAAGCCGAATTTGATAAAGATCCTTCTATGCGTTGCACACTTCTATCCAATGATAATATACTCTTATTGCAAGGGTATAAAAATTCAATTTGATTAAATGGTTATATTATAAATCGTAAATGATTAAATTCACATTAAATCTTCTCCATGTTTCCCACCTGCACCTACCTACATCTACATCTATTCAAAAAAGCTAATAAATAAATCCTGAGCAAATCTATATTTTAAAAAATTAGCCCTGACGGACGGACGTTCCCGGAATGCCGACTCTGTTGCTTCTCGACCTTTTTTTATTTTTAAGACTTTAAAATTTGTATTTTCCTATTGTTTTTGTGCTTTTCAGAAGCATCGCATAAACTATCCATCAGCCATTTGCTATTTTTCTTAAGGGGGGGGGTATAGTTAATTCGGTGCAAAATCGGTCATTTTTTAAGAATTTTTATTGGCGATACGGATAGTCTCAGTTCAATTTTTCTTTGCCCGTGTGATAATACAACATTTAAACAATATGTGTGAAAATTTTCATCCAAAAATATTGAAAATTGCGTGAGATATAGGCAATCTTCGGCGGGACCTCGAAAAAGAAGTGGTTGGCGGTGTACATCGTAACTCGTCACAGAATCATCGGAAATGAAAAAATCAAATTGCATTAGTTAAAGGATAAAATTCCCCAGGTAACGCTGTCGAGTTTTTAATTTTTAAATGTGCTTTTCGATTTTTAAAGGCACTTGAAAGTCAAAAACCCCGATTTTCGCCCAAAAAACCAAGTTATTTGTTGTTGTAAAAATGATAAATTAAAAAAAAAAAAAAAAACTCGACAGCGTTACCTGAAGAATTTAGTAAAGAAGTACTGTGCAAAATTTCAAAACGATTTGTCCAGTAGATTTTGCAGGATCGTGTACACCGACTTTGAAAATGGCAACTTTTCAGGAGAGCGTTTTAAAGTTTTGGACACCCAAAAATCTAATACAAACGCGGTCGGCCACCCTGACTTCAACTGCCCATAACTTCAGAAGTTTCACTCGGATCGATCTAAAATTTTAACACACTATTCTTGAAATGTCGTGCATTCAGAAAAAAAATAAAAAAAAATTGAAAAAAACAAAATTTTAATACTATACCCCCCCCCTTAAGCAGAACGAGTAGAAAATAATTTAGAATAAATTTTCGATGCTCGCTGCATTCATTCGATTCACTGTACCAATCTCGGTAATTCGGTTCCATATCAATATTCGAAAAGCATTCATAATAATTTTTTCTTTTATTTTGCGCACATGTCTTATATAGGAATGTTTGGGATGGTGTTAGACCCGTGAATGCAAGGAACATCATTCTTTGGAGCGAGTTTGGTGCAATTTTTAATCGATATGGTAATCGCTTGAATCTGAATAAGCCCTTATCTGTGGAAAATGATGTTATATCCCTCGGGATGTAGGAGGATATTGCACTGCGTACTATTTTTTCTGTTCTAGATGGAATATGGAACATGTATGTTTTGACTGATCCCTATGTTTATTATAATTTTATATCTTGATTTACACGGATCTATTATCAATTTGTTGAAAGTGCAATTGAATTTTTTTATAAAGTCAAGCCCCAGGATTCCGTCACATGGGATGGAAAAATCATTTTCCATTACTTGGAAGGTGTGTTTCGTTGAGAGGTTGCTGACCTTTCGTTTGATTTCACCTATTGTAAATAGGATGTCTTTGCCTATTCCACTAAGTTTTGTCTGTCTGTGTATGTCAACTGTATTGTCTTCCCTTAATATTTTTTGTTTTATTAGTGAAACATCAGCTCCTGAGCCAAATAGTAATTTTATTGTCCCTACATCGTCAAAGCTTAGAGTTATGTAGCTATTAAGGTTGCGATTTAAACTGTATATTTTATTTCTTCGATTCTCTACATAAGAGAACTTTCGGAGTTTTCCGAATTTTCTTCTACATTTGTAAGTCTAACATTATTATTTTGTTGTGTTTAGAAGGGTAATTAGTTCTTCTATTACTATTGCTATAATTTCTTCGATAATAATTATTACTATATTTATTGTAATTCCTAGTATTGTTATAGTTAGTAATACCATTTGGGTTTTTTTCATTTTTGTAATTATTATTGTTATAATTTATATTATTATTATTATACGCGTTCCTATTTGTGCAGTTGTTTCTTTTAGTATAAAAGACACTTTGATCCTGTTACATGTTTGTAGATGTATTTACAAATTTAGCTACAACATCATTCATTTCAGTAAAAGTGCCTGCTTCTATTATTGTTCTGATCTTTTCACTGTCGCAGTTCTTTATAATTGGATTCACTGCTGTCTGAGTTGCATAGTTCTTTGCTGTTTCAGGGTTTACGTTGTCTGTTATGAAAGCGCGTTTTAATGATTTAGTGAGATTTTCTATTTCCATGATAAATACTTTTGCATGCTTGCCATTTTGTTTTAAATTCATTAATTTCGCCTCTGCTACCTGAACTGTTTCACCATTAATTTGCTTTTTTAATGTTTGAATTATACCTATTATTGTGTTTTTATTTGTTAGTAATAGTCTAGCGTCCCCTTTTAGTTTTGTTTTTATTACATTAATTGCCACCATCATACTCTTGAATCTGTGTTAAGAAATTCTATCTTTGTTTGCACCATCGTTGGATTTGTATGTGTATCTTGAATGTCTTCTGGGTTATTTTCTACGCCCGGCTCTTCGGTGTCTTCATTAAGGAAAATAATCAACAATTTACCATTAACAATCAATTCTTGTCCAGCATCCAAGAAGCATTCAACAAAATCAACGAATTAGCAGGAGCCCTGAACACGATCAGCAAAGACAGTGACTCCGAACTATCCATTCTACTAAATAAGGCCCTATTGCTGGAACGTAAGCTGGACGAGATCATACGAGCATGCCAACTTGCTAAAGTCGGAGTTGTGAACTCAAGCGTATTGAACATGGACGAGCTACAGGACATCATCAGAACGACCCCAAGTCTGCCTTATAACAACATCATCGAAGCCATCGAATTCGCACAACCCACTATCTATGTGAATGGTACCTTGCTTCTATACACCATAGCAATGCCACAGGTGCTGCAGCATGAATACTCCGTCCAGATCTTCAGGCCGACCATAACGAACAACCAACAACTCGACATACCCTCGGGAAAATTGCTGGTAGGCCCCGAGACACCTTTATTATAACAAGAGACTGCCAAACCATGGGCAACATCACCATATGCAAGGAAGCGGACCTCACCTGCTTGGACGAGGATGCCTGCCTGTCAAGATCGATAAGGGGTGGTACCGCAAAATGCCACTCAGTGACCAACACGGCAAACCCCCTTGAATTACTGGAGGACGGCACTATCTTCACGACCAACTTTAAAGGAAAGGACTGGATAATTCTTGATGACGTCAAATTTTGTGTCGTCTGGCAAGATTCCTTTGTCTGTGCATTTGTGACCTAGGAATGTCACCTCATGCATAAAAAATGAGAATTTTTCTGGATGCAGTTTTAGATTGTTTTTTCTGCAAAGTTTAAAAACATCAACTAAATTTTTAATCATGTGTTGTTCAGAACAACCAATAACGATTAAATCATCCATATAGAGGAAAGCTTGGCTGGGCTCAAGCCCCGAGAATGCTATTGTCATCATTCTCTGAAATGAATTAGGTGCTATTTTTAGACCGAAAGATAATCGCGTGAAGTGATATGAGCCATTGCTCGTTGAAAAAAACGTTATATGTCTTGATTTTTCTTTTAGTTCTATTTGACGAAATCCTGACATTAAGTTAAGGCTGGATCTCGTCTATTTGGCTATGCGGACTCCGGTAATTTTTAACATATACCGCTTCATCATCCTTAAGTCTTAATTTTTGTTTATAAAAATTATTTGTTGTGATCGGTTCGGTGTCAAGTCCGAACACATCACTATACTCAGTGCATAACTTTTCGAGTTTGTCTTTGAATAGTGTTGGGACATTTTTCTTCAATTTATGAATTACAGATTCTTTTCTTATATCTTTGGTATTTTGAACTATATCATAGTTCGAAAGTGATTCAAATTTTAAATTGTTAAAGCCTACTATTTGGCATTTATCTGTGGTATTTAAGAATCGGACAAAAGTACTTTGAGCTGTTCCAATAGTGTTTGCAACATAAACGCCCGGTTTAATTTCCTGATTCGGAATTAAAATGTTACTTTCTGCTGAAGATAGTTCTATTTTGCGTACCACTTGGGATCTTGTTGGTAGAAGTGTTGAGTTATTACCAGAATTGAATGTTATTGGAACATAACATAGGTTGGATTCTGAGGAAGATTCTCAAAAAAACGAAACCACCATCACCACCCAGGATCCTCACCGAGATGAATGAAGGATCTCCGGGACGTCGATTTTTGAGGCGGGAGGAATTAGCACACCCATCCTCACACAAGGCTTCGTTCTCCTCCCCTCACACAACGAGTACCACTGGGGTACCATTCACCCTACAAACGGAACCATGCCCCGCACCTCGACCACCCACCCTACAAAGAGATCCGATTAACGCATTTTACCAGAAACGCCTGGGCGAGTATCGGGTCAAGTACCCTCCCTCGGTGTAGGTACACTAACAGATCACACACACACTCATACAATCTAAGTACATTGCAATCCTCATCATTTCTCACTTCCTCTAAAACACTTTGCCAAGTAAGCAACCTATATCTGTCATTCCCTGATATGACTCAGGCAGATATGTGACCCACACACGACCCATCTCGGGTCACACCACACACTTCACTTCCCATTTGTAGCGTAAGCACTTTTGTATTGTTTGTTAAGCCATTCTTTGATTATTGCCGCTATGCAGAATTCACCGGAAGAGCTGACCCACTCTGGGGACGAGCACGTGGCCGCGACCGACGACTTGAAGCCTCTGCCAGCGTTCACGAAGCATCTCGGGGTATATTTAAAGGACCACGCTCCATAGAGCGGGTAGTCTTAATCTTGACATTATACAAGTGACATCGAACTAATAGTTAATAGTGAATAAAACCAATTTATAACGTTTAATTAAGTGTTTGTGTCATTATTCACGACGGAAACCCTGAGTACCCAAGCCTTGATCCTTATCACAAGGAAGGACATGGTAAGATAATACCAATAAAGGCCATGGGAACTCGTAACTTATATATATTTTTTTCTTCGTATATGTTTGCTGATTTTTTCAAAACAACTTATTCCTCTTCAATTTTTCAAGCAAATCCTTCCTATCCTTATCACTTGCAATCGTCTAATTGCAATTTAGACCCTGTCTTTGAAGAAATTACGGTTCTAAGCGTGCTTAGTTCCGTCAAACCAATATATGCACCTGGCCCTGATGGAATACCAGGCTGCGTATTAACGTTTTGCGCTGAGGAGGCCCTATGTAAGCCAATACTTAAGTTGTTTACACTGTCCGTTACATATTCCGCCTTCCCGTCCATCTGGAAGGAATCATATATTATTCCTCTTCATAAAAAGGGGAGAAAGTCCGAAGCCTCCAGTTATAGGGGTATTTCTAAATTGTCTGCCATAGCATTTGAGAAAATAATAACATATCAATTGCAGCATTTTTCTAGCTCAATCATTTCGTCATCCCAGCATGGGCTTAAAAAACGTAGATCGACAACTACTAACCTATTAGAATTTACATCTCACTCAATCAAAGGGTTCAAGACTGCCGCGCAAACTGATGTCATTTATACTGACTTCAGCAAGGCCTTTGACTCTGTCAATCACACTCTGCTTTTATATATGTTAAATGCACTTGGCATCCCCAGCTTTTTGGTAGATTGGATTCTTCAATATCTTTCTAAGCGTACACAAAAGGTCCTTTTTAAGTCTTCATTTTCTAAGACCATCCAAGTGACTTGTGGAGTACCTCAGGGTAGTCATTTGGGTCCATTGCTATTCTCACTTTTTTTTAAATGATCTTCCATAGGTAGTGTCACATTCTCAGGTGCTTATGTACGAGGATAATGTTAAGCTTTACCCCAGTTTTAAAGACATATTGTCTTCTTGCCTACTTCAATCGGATCTTAATGATCTTCAGAGTTGGTGTGAAACCAACCTATTAAACCTTAACGGCTCTAAATGTAAAGTTATATCTTTTTATAGATGCACTCCACACTTAGCAACTTATTATCTTAACGGCACTGCCTTAGGGCGGTTAGATATTGTCAATGACTTAGGTGTTCTTATGGACCATAAATTAACCTTTAATCCTCATATTTCTGCTACAGTTAGTAAAGCTATGAATGTTCTTGGGTTTGTGAAACGATGGTCAAAAGAAATAAACGATCCGTACACAACCAAACTTCTATACTTCATTAATCCGTCCTATCATAGAGTACGGATCTTGCATATGGTCACCTCAATATGAGACGCACAAAAGTAAAAGTAAAACTGTTCAAAAGCATTTTCTGCTTTTGCTCTTCGCGGTCTAAATTGGGATCGCAATGTCAATTTGCCATCATACTCCAGTAGGCTTCTTTTAATCAATCTTCCTTCATTAATTAATCGTAGAGTAATGCTTGGTGCTATCTTTATTCATAAACTTTTAATAGGTGAAATAGACTCTCCTGAGCTATTAAACCAGTCTGTAGCCTGTAGACCTACTAGAAATTTTATTCCTCTATCTTTAAAACATTGTAGTTCTAACAATTCTTTGCATCAATCTTTTCGAGTCCTTACAATTACAATCTTCTGTATCCCGTAATCAGATCAGAAGCCTCTCTTTCTCTTGTGAAAACTTCTATTTTAGCACATTTAGCTCGTAATTAGCTGTAGTTAATCTAATTTTGAATTGTTTGTCCGTTATACTTGTATTTGTCCACGCGATCGTGCCGTCCGATATACGGCTGCGCCCCACGGTCGGTCGAGCGGGAAGTGGACAGCGCTCTGCTTGGGCTCGCGCGAAACAGGCTATGTCCTGGTGTCGTATGGGCGACTTGAACGTACTTCGCATTGTACGCGTCAACGTCCAGACAATATGTATTTAAATTAGTTTATAGTGGCAGCGCCAAAATCGCCTCTTGCCACAAAGGTGCTTACATTAGCGCTCTTTTTTTTTTATTTTTATTTGTAATTATTTATTTAAACGCTGCTTCTGCTGCTCTGTGTTCTGCTGCTATTAGCTCTGCTGCTGTTGGTTCGGCCGCTGTTGCTGCCTTGCCTGCTTACTTCTCTGATGCGTTTTTCCCAAGTCGACTATTTTGCTCCAGAGTTTGCATGTTTCCGCCCAGGGTGGTGGCGGGTCGCTGTTGATCTGGGCGAGTAGAGCCGCACGCTGCTTCCTGAAGCGGACCAGGTGGCCGCCTTTACGCTTTGGCCTTAGGACAAGGGGAATGGCCGTCAGCGCGTCCTCTTCTCGCCTCCTCCTAGCAAGCTCTGTTCTTGCCGCTGGTTGCATGGCACGGTACTGTTCTATGGGCAGAGGCCGTGGTCCATCCAGTGGGCAATCCTCCAATGCCTTCTGGAGTGCTTCTATATTTTCCTTTGGCATTTGTATACGTGGGTTTCCTTTTTTTTTTAGTCACTTCGCCTTTTTATGGCATTGTTTTGTCTGCTTTGCCTGTTTATTTTTTGCCGATAGTAGGCAGAATCGCCACGAAATAGGCGAAGGCAAGGTTTGACTTGAAGATTGGGTTCGCAAGCCCGGTATTTATAGGGGAGCAATTACATGGAGTTTTGTGCTTAAGTTCTAATTACTTATAATCTATCCCTAAAAGTATGTGGCCTAATGCTATCTCTAAAAGTATACTACAAGAGATGTATCCCGGGTCGTGACTTCGATAGCATGTCACGACTTTAACACGCGCTGACGACGCTCGATGATCTTCTCCAGATGTAGAAGGTTCCTGCACCGACTTCCTGTGCGCAAGCTTCCCACACAAGTAACATTTGATTGGCTATGTCTTAGCAAGCTTTGCACTGGAATAATCGTCTGAAGAGTTTGGTCGCTTATTGTCAACAGACTTGTAACTCGGACTGTAAGTCTGGTCTGCTGCGAATAGTCCTTGTGTACGCACGTCGTTGCAATCTGCGGTCATAGTTTCCTAAGTGACCAAGAACAACCGATGCACAGTGGCAAATTTGAAGAAAATAGCGGCATAAATTAAAGTACTGTCCGTAAGGACTTGAAATTTGCCACACGTTATTGTATTTATATATAGAAAAATTGGAAAAAGTTTCAAACGTATCAGGCCACGCCCACGCATACCGCCCATATAACTCATATAAAAAAATTTAATTTTTTACTTTAAATATCGCTTTTATTTAATATTCTTCTGCTTCGAGTTCATATGAATATGCATCTAAGGGTTTATAATCCGAATCTGAATCTGATTCATATTCGATATCTGCTAAAGCGAGATTCTCGTCGTCAGTTTTCAACATGGGTTTACCGAGAAGTTCGAGTACTTTTGACGGCAATTTTTTATCATTGTGGTTGTTGTATTTATCCAAAAAATATTTACTTCAAAGTAGGGGATCTAATGAATCAATTGCTCGGTGAAACACATCTACTCAATTATTAATGTCTATCCCGTTTGTAAAACCTGTTTCTCCGAAGCATTTTCTCCTAAGCATCCAACAGCAACTGAAGAAGCAGCAATAATTTGGGATCCATGAACCAATATTTTGTGAACCGGCGACATTGGATACCAAGGATATTTTGCCATGTATAAGTCTGAAGCTTTCATAAAGAAATTCCAAGGCATTCAAGAATATCCTCATCAAAGTTCAAAATAGATAAGAATAAGTGAATATTTGAAAAAGCCCTTCTAGCAGTATTCCCATCATTTGTATTGCAGCTTCCGATTTGTTTTGGTCTATCTACGTGTAGTCCCATTTGTTTCCATAGCTTTTCTTGAATATTTTTTTTTCGAGATGCCATAAATGCGTTAACATTTGGTTCTCTGATTTGCCACTTATTTATTCCTATCCGATACGAAATATGCAGAGCAAATTCAAGAAACCTTATCCATGAGTGTAATGGGCTTACACCATATTGCAGAGCAAAAGGCTTTGGCTTAAATACTTCAGCATTTGTATCCGTGGTCGTCAAAATGGTTTTAGGAGTAGCACCACATATGGGACATGATTTGGTCGAGTTCGTTGCTGTTAAAGCATTTAAAACTTTTCCATCGATAAGTGTCATATTTAGATCAAACGAAACAGAGACAGTTCTCCCAGACCAATTATAGAATAAGTACGGTTTCAAGTTTTCAATTTCGTCCTTCAATCTATTGTTTTCTGCTAAAATATATTCTTTGCTCTCTTTAATGAATTCGATTTTCAGTGGTCTACAAAATCGCACTGATAACTTTATAGGGATTATTGATGTGACAAATAGAGATTGGTCAAGCGTGTCCTGCACCTTTTGTTCAAATTGTTGCTTGTACAAACTGTGTCCAGTCGATCCATCAAAGCTATAGGTGACGATTAACTTCACATCGGTTATGCTTTCAAATTGAGCAAAAACTTCTTTTTGAAAAATAAGGAGTATGGTTCAGCATATTTTGTAACGAAACTTGTGCTGAAGTTTCTGTTGCTTATATTCCGACGGGTCTACATTCAGATTTAGCGTTAAAAACGTTGTCGTAGCATGGGAATATGTCGCAACCATGCCTCTTGTTTTTTGGTTCGAATGGCGTTATACTGCTTGTAGAAAATTCAGGTTTGACGTGGGACAGCCCAAAAAAAAGTTCGCGAGATTGAACATATATCCCGAGCCCTCTAACCAAACAATTAAACGCCGGTTTTGTGTTGTATTGCGCTATATTCAGTTGCACAATTTGTGGGCAAATCGATCGGTTAGATCGGTCAGCTGAAATCTTTATTTCAATGTTAATTCAAATTTCTCACATGTTTTTATTTTATCTTACATTTGTGTTTTCTCTCCTTGACGTGAAGTCTTTCCTGCTTGCCAAATTTTCTGTGACTAACGCGCCATCATAGCGGGCTGCCGCTCAATCACCAATGCAAGCAAAGACAAAGTAAATTATAACTGTTCTTCTTCGAATAAGAGAGAATAAAACCAGGGGCGCGTTGGGTAAGCCTTTCTACTGGCGCGGGGCGGCAATTAAGCCTGCACCGCAACATTCCCCACCCCGTAATTCACCAGCGTCTTCTTGCGGTGGATTACTCTCCAAATTCAGTACGGCCAGCTTCACTGCTGGTCGCGTCACAAGTCCTTCTACTGTGCGAACGACTGCGCTTCGCACCTGTCCGTCTTTCCCTTTGGCCAAGTATTACGTTTAGCGGCATCGTCTACAATTATCACCACGTCACCTACTGCTATCGGCTTGAGCTGCGGTTGGAACCATTTCGTGCGCCTTGTGATTGTAGGTAGATATTCTCTTAGCCACCTCTACCAGAAACGGTCGGCAATTTGGCTGGCAACACGATACCCTTTGCGAGTTGCGCACCAGACTGTTCCAGTGAACCGCTCTCACGTAGGCCACTAGAACTGCCCTTTAGAAAATGGTTCGGCGTTAATGCTTCCGATTCGGCGCTTTCTAAAGGCACATAGGTCAGAGGCCTTGAATTCAGAATTTGCTCTACGTCAGCAAATGCTCCTCTTAACACCTCTTCCTTCAGGCCGCCCTTTGGCCGTATTTCTGAAAGTATAGATTTAGTCGAACGTACCAGTCGCTCTCAAACGCCGCCCAAGTGCGGTGAACTGGGAGGGTTAAACTTGAACTCCAACGTTGGATACTGTTGCTCCACAACTGAAGTTGATATGCGTTCTATGTGCTCCTTCAATACGCGGCTGCCTCCTCTTAAATTTGTACCATTGTCCGATAGTATGCTACGCGGCACCCCTCTTCTGGCTACAAACGCCTTCAACACGCAGAGAAATGAGTCGGTTGACAGTGATGCAGCAATTTCTAAGTGTACCGCTCGGGTCGTAAGGCATGTGAATAACACACCCATCTCTTCTCGTGCCTGCGACCCACTGAGACTTCAAATGGGCCGAAGCTGTCCACTCCAGTAAAGGTGAATGGTTGTGTGTGCGGCGATAACCTCTCCTTTGGTAAATCGCCCATCTTTGGTGGCACTGGTCGGGCCACTCGTATACGGCACGCTACACAGGCCTTCGCGACTTTTCTCACTAAAGCGCGTAAGCCGGTTATCCAGTACCGCTGTCGAACCTCGTTAACGACAATTTCATTGTGCAAATGGTAATTCTTCCTGTGATAGTACTCCACAATCAGGAACGTTACTCTATGCTTTTGCGGTAGTATAATGGGTCGTTTAGTGTCCATATCTACGCCTTCAATTCTGTCGATTCGTCCATTGACGCGTAGCACTCCTAACTCGTCCAGGTAAGGAGTGCATTTAAATAGCTTACTTTTCCTATTTGTTAGGCAATGTCCCCAAGGACAATTTAAGCATCTGATCTCTTCCGGAAACTCCTCTTCTTGGCATACACGAATAAAAACCGCATCGGTTTCCACATCGCGGTTTATAGCCAAAATGTTCCTCAGTTGTTCTCCGCAAGGCCTCTTACATATGCCTTGCAAAAAGTTTAGAATTCGCTTTTGTACCGCCCGTAGCTTTTCCAACGTTCCGAATCGTTCCGGATCAGGTGTGATGCAAGCCAAACTAGAGTTCCTTTTGACTTTCTCCTCATGGTGCAAGATACTTTCACTCGTCTTGCTCGGGCTCTGCTCCATGCTAGGCCATTGTGTCTCTTGTTCATACAAGAATTTCGGGCCAATAAACCACCTTGAAGTCCCGGTCATGTCTGGCATCTTTGTCCATTTCGTGCCATCGTCTGCAACGTTATGCTGGGTGGGCACCCATCGCCAAGATAGTACGTCGGAGTCTTCCAGAATTTCTCCAACACGCAATGCCACAAATTGATTGTATTTGCGGGTATCTGATCTAATCCAGCATAAAACGTCCTTTGAATCCGTCCAGAAAATACGCTGACATACTGTTACTGAGAGTTCTGGTTCGATGAATTTCGTCAGCCGTAAACCTAAAACAGCAGCCATCAGTTCCATCCGTGGTATTGAAACTGGCTTCAAGGGGGCCACTCGTGTCTTAGACGCTACCAGGGAACAGTGGACTATTCCATCCACTTCTGCTCGCAGGTACACAAGCGCTGCATAAGCGTTGATGCTGGCGTCCACAAACGTGTGAAGTTGTACTCGTCTTGCACAACAAACCATCGGCATGCACCTTGCAATCCTCACTTCCTTGATTTTGGGTAACAGCTTCACCCAAATTTTCCAGTCTTCTTGGTCCTTTTCTTGAAGAGATTCATCCCAATCCGTTCCTGCTCGCCAGATATTCTGCAAAATAATTTTAGCACGAACAGTGAAAAAGCCAAGCAATCCAAGTGGGTCAAATATTGACATAACCACACTTAACACAGTTCTTTTGGTCGGATAATCTTTCGAAGCCCTTTCAAGCAAATCCGGCTTGACTACATACGTAAGTTGATCTGTCGCGGGCAGCCACCACATAATTAGCTAAGGCCGTCGAGCAGGAAGCCCCGAATGTCATAACCTGCATCACGTACGTTTCCGCCGCTTTAGCCGAATTTCCACTGCGCCATAGAAACTTCAGAGCCGTCTGGTCCTCTGGGCGCACTCTTACTTGGTGAAACATCTCACTTATGTCACCAGCCACTGCTACTGGTCGCTCCCGAAAACGTATTAGCACGCCAACTAGAGATGCCAGTATGTCCGGGCCCTTTAGCAAGACGTCGTTCAATGACGTGCCTTTGACTTTCGCAGCTGCATCCCAGACTAGCCTCGTCTTGTTCTTGTTTGGGTTAGTGACTGTAAATATAGGAAGAAACCATGAACTTTTACCCTTATTTAGCTCACTTTCTGTTAATCTCCGGATGTATCCTTTTTTTCATAGCTTTGCATAGTGTCCAACATAGTTTCTAAGATCGATGTCCTTTGCCATTTTCGCTTCTAAACACTGAAGACGCCTCATGGCCATTGAGTATGAATCTGGTAGATCTACTTTGTCGAACCTCCATAACAGTCCAGTTTGCCAACGTTTGTCAATCGGGTAATAGCTTGTGGTCGCCTCCATAATCTGCAACGCACGCTCGTCGTCTTTCGATCTTAATGGCTTGCTTGCCACACGTGTTCCCGAAGACTCCATAGCGAAGTATTCTTTCATTGACGCATCCAGAGCGCGCATGCTGCTCGCTTCATTGCACTCACATATGTGCAATATGTGTGAGGACACTGGAGCGGCGTCGCTGTGCCGGCCATACACAGACCAGCCCAATCTACAGCGCGCCGTGACCACGTCGTCTCCTTCAGACTCCCGTATCTCCAAAGGCACACAAACTTTCAAATTATCCAGACCAATAATCAAGCTTGCTTTTACGTTACAGTAACTTAAATTTGGTAAATACTGCAGATGGTTTCTCGAGTTTACCAGTTCGTCTGTAACTGTTTGCGTAGGCAAGTCTAGCTTACGTACCGTGCGCAAACTCTTGAGTTCAAATCGCGTTGCACCTTGACACATCGACGACACTCCGACACTCACATACTTGGACGCGCTTTCCGTTTGAGTGACTTGACTGGTCCACTTTAAGCACAGTTCTTCGGCCGGGCCATCTAGTCCTAACTCGTCTGTCAGAGTTTCTTCAATCAAAGAGCAAGCGGCTCCCTCGTCCAGTAAGGCATATGTCTCTATATTTCGCTTCCTTCCGTATAACATGATTGGCATATATCTGAATAAAGCTTTGCTTGTTATATCTCCATGGAATAAAATTGGTGGATGAACTGGTTTATCATCCTCATTCGTCTGCCACTGCGATTTTCTTTCCTTGTAGTGCGACGTTTCGTGGATCAACGAGTGGTGTATCTGCCTGCACCCATCGACACCACAACTTCTTTTACTTTTGCAATTTCGTATCACGTGCTGATCAAAACAGCAATAGCAGAGCCTCTTTTGCCGCACGAAATCCTTTCTCAGCTTTATGCTCATTTCTCGAAAGAGGCGACAGTCTGCTAGGTTATGACTCCCTGCACATTTGGGACACAACCGGATGCGTACGTCCTGCGTTTTCGATTCTTGACTAGATCCACTTTGCAATTCGTTGTGCAGAAAAATTCGCTCTTTGGTTCTCTTTGCTCCATCTTTAGCTGGAACTGTATACGGCGTAACCATCGAGGCACACATTGCAATGCCAAACAACCAATTGTCAAAGATAGACAAGTTAGCGACACTTCCAATTAGAGTCATTCGGTGTCTTCCCCAATCGAGTTTCAAGTCTCCTGGCAATTTCTCGACGAGCTCGCCTAGTAAAGCTGGATCGTGCAGATACTCTTTAAGCCCGATTGCGACCAGTGTCGCGCAATAGTTCTGCACTGCCAAGGCTAGCTGACTAACCGAATCCAAATTATTTGAGCGTGCCGCTGGTTCTTCTCTTAGTTTCCTTTGTAGACTCGAGTGAATAATCTCCGGTCTTCCGTATAGCATCCGTAACGTACCGATTGCATACGGCACCGTCTCTGGACACATTAGCTTTCCTCGAACGGCATCCCAAGCCGCTCCTTTTAAGCACTTTTGGAGTCGAATAAGATTCTCTTCGTTACTAATTCCACATCTTTCAGTCGATTGTTCGTAGTGGCTTACAAACAACAACCACTCTTCTGGCTTACCGAAAAACACGGGTAAGTCTTTGTTCAGTACTTGGCGGGCCGCTATCTGTTCCGATGACAATAAAGTTTTCTTGTGTCCTAAATCCGTAGAATGCACTCCAGGGCTTAACGTCGAGTGTCCGGTAGCCGGCAGTTGGCTTCCAGGTCCATGCTGCATTCCAGCCGCGTAACTCATTTGTCTTTGAGTCCACAATCCGTTATGAAGGTTAGCTGTATTGGCCAGAAACGGTAGACTCACCCCTTGAATAGTCGATTGCGCCAACGCAGGTACGGACCACGGAGTTGGATCAATTTTACTGGGCCGTTTAATTGCCGTACCGTTTCCTGCGTGACTCTCGAACATTCCATTAAGTATCGTTTGTTGCACTGACAAACCGTCGCCTTTTGATGGCGTTGACATCGTTGGTATATCAGATTCTCTATCACTTGAGACCGCTCCATTCTCAGTCGCCTCAGCGCCATCTTCTTGACTCTCAGCGCTAAGTTCAACTGGTACTCTATCACTATTGCTCATTGCGTATGTTGCGTAACAATGAGGTTATGTTTGCCTGTTTGCACGTGGTTCACTGTGGCATGTAATCGTCTGCCGCGGTCGCTCTGACGAAGGAAGCTTCTGGAAGATTCCACGTTCACGTAGTTCAGAAATATTCAGACTCTGCTAATATTTCTGGAGCCAAAGAAATAAATATTTCAGGATGTAGAAAATTCAGGTTTGACGTGGGACAGCTCCAAAAAAAGTTCGCGAGATTGAACATATATATATCAATCAAATATTTGCTCTCTGACGTGACGGTCGTGTTTTTGCTTAGCTCCTGAGTTTTATTAATATATATTGTTTTCTCCCAAGTTTTAATTGTGCCTAGTTTGTTTTCGTTTTCGCTGGTGTCGTTTGCTTGACACTCTTGTGTTTTATTTGCATAATTCGCTAAATTAAACAGTTTTGTTTTTTTCTTTTTTGTGATTAGTGTTTGGTGCATCTAAATTGTTTTTATTTTTGTGTTATTGTTCTCTCTCGTCATTGCTTCTGCAGTTGCTCCCCTCATCGCCCCCATCATACCATCAGTGCTAGTGGTTTTGTTGTTCTCTCTGCTTTGTGCTTGTGCTCAGCTTCTCTCCCGCGTAATCACTTTTGTAAGGCCGCCTCTCAAAGCTCGTCTTATAACTGTTTTTGCACTCTCTCTTGTGCTGTGTACTCTAGCTGTCTCTTTGTTTTATTTGTAGTTATTGATTTTTTATCGATAATTATCTTTGTGCTGTTTATTTAAATTTTTATATATTTTTTTTTTTGTTGTTTTTTTTTTTGCCTTGTGTTTATTTTGGCTTTTGTCTACCCAATTGGAAGCATTCTGATCGTTTTGACGATCAGTATAGAGCAATATCGTGTTGGCTTTGCGATAATCTTATTCACTTAAAATGTGCTGGCCTTAACGGCCGTGATTACGACAAATTTTCTGGTTTGTCTGTGTCTAAGCCTGAGCTTGGCTTAATGCGCTGGACTTGCCCATCTTGTGCCAGCCAGCAGCTTGATTTTAGCCGAATGTACAGGGATCTTCGTTTAAAGTTTCTTTCTCTAAATAAAATGGCCAAACAGCTGTCTAATGCGTGTGACTCTAGCATACATTTATTGTCGCAATTCAAGTTTGGTCCACCTTCTAAGGAATTGCCCAAGAAATGTACCCTTGAGTTGCCTCATAAGCAGTCGCCCGCACTTTCTATTACATCTTCTCCCATTTTACTTTCGCCTACACCATCTTCTTGTCCCTCTTTATGCTCTTCTTTTCAGATTGATGTACCCACTACAAGCCCTGGTATACCTCAGTCTATCCCTCACGGGAACTCTGATCAATTACTGGATCTTGCTGGCTTTCAATCACTTGCGGATCCCAATGCTCCTCCGCCTCCACTAACTGTAGTGCCTCATCGTAGACAATTATTTATCATCAATTACTGGATCTTGCTGGCTTTCAATCACTTGCGGATCCCAATGCTCCTCCGCCTCCACTAACTGTAGTGCCTCATCGTAGACAATTATTTATCTCTAGGCTTGCTCCAGATACTTCTGAATCGTCTGTGGCAGTTTACATTGGTAATATATGCCCTGCTAAGGTTTTAATTCAAAAGTTTAAGATTTCTAGGCCTCGCGAAATCTCCTCTTTTAAAATTACTGTACCAAATGAGTATTTCTCAGCTATGGTTGACCCTAACTCTTGGCCAGAGGGCCTAGTTGTACATGAATTTGCGCCCAATAAGCGCTCCCGCCCTTTGCCTGTCCACCTTCTTAATGTATCTTCTGCTTCAAAAAACTAATAACGTCTAGTCTTTGCATTCACTATCAAAATGTAGGAGGAGGATGTACAAGCTCTCTAAATTATTCTGTGATAGCTTAACCTTTTCGGCTGACATATTAGCTTTCTCTGAAACTTGGCTTAATTCCTCTGTTTTGGATAATGAAATTCTTTCTAATAACTTTATTTCTTATAGGCTTGATCGTGTTGGTCGACGTGGCGGTGGAGTACTCATTGCAGTCAACTCGAATCTGTGTTCAAGTGTTGTGCCGATTGATATCCCCTTAGGTGTTGAGTTTATTTGCGTCGAAGTTACATGTTCTAACTTTAGCTTATATATCTCTTGTTCATATATTCCTCCAACTTCTGATATCATGATCTACATGCACCATGCTGATGCTTTGCGAACTATTTTTAGTCGTCTTAAAGATCGTGATTTTTATATAGCTTTAGGTGATTTTAACTTGCCTAATGCTTCTTGGCTTGCTGATGATAATCTATCTTTCTTGATTCCTTCATCTCAACATGTTTTTCTTGATAGCCTACTTGAATGTCCGCTATATCAGTTGAATTCTTTTCTTAACTCTTCTAAAAGAATCCTCGATCTTGTTTTTGTCTCTGATCCCACTGTTAGTGCTGTATCACAAACACAGCCCCTAGTGAAGCCTGAAGATACTTATCACCCTACCATTGAAATTACTATTTCTTACAATTCCGTTAATAATTCATTCAATAACATCTCAAATTCTCGTCGCAGATGTTTTTGTAAAACAAATTTCAATCTTCTTAACAGCCTTATTTTCTCTTTTGATTGGTCATTTCTATTTGAGTGCTGTGATATAGATTGTGCAGTAAATTTTTTCTACTCTGCTCTTAATTCTCTAATTGATAAATGCGTTCCTTATGTGAATGTCTCTACCGTCTCCAGTGCGTCAGTCTGGTTCACACGTAGGCTCTCTAATCTCCGTAACATTAAATCGAGATATTTTAAAAGATTTAAAAAAACTGGTTCGCGACTTGCCTATGCAAATTATTGTGTAGCCAAATCTCAGTTTTGCCTTTTAAATACTCAATGCTACAATAATTATATCGTTCGCTGTAAGGTTGAATTTTATAAGAACCCCAAAAGATTTTATAACTTTGTTAATTCCAAAAGACGCTCTAATTTACTACCTTCCACCTTCAGATTGCTAATTGTGATTCAGATATTGCAGATCTGTTTGCTAAATTCTTTCAGTCGACTTATTCTTCTACTGCTTCGGATCCCACACCTTATCCCTTCACAATTCCACATTTAAATTGTATGTTTTTTCCTAATATTACTGAAGACTGTATTATCTCTAGCTTGTCATCTATGACGTCTTCCTTCGTACCCGGGCCTGATAATATACCTAGTTGCATCCTTAAAATGTGTTCGATTTCCCTATCTAAGCCTTTATCTCGGTTATTCTTTATATCTAGTGAGACTTGTCGCTTCCCTGATATTTGGAAGGAGTCTTTTATTATTCCGCTTTTTAAAAAGGGTAGCAAATCGGATATTTCTAACTACCGTGGCATTGCCAAACTTTCGGCAATACCTAAGCTGTTTGAGAAAATTATTACGTCTTCCCTTCAACACCTATCCAGATCCGCTATTTCTGCTTGTCAGCATGGCTTCATGAAAGGTCGTTCGTCGCTTACCAACCTTTTAGAATTGACTACCCTTGTACACCATGGCTTCCGTAAAAAGTGTCAAACTGATGTTATTTATACTGACTTTAGTAAGGCTTTCGATACGGTTGATCATTCTATGCTTCTCATGAAACTTAACATCATGGGTTTTTCCCCGAAACTATTGGCTTGGTTAAAGTCGTATCTTATTGGCAGAACCCAAAAGGTGTCTTTTCGTTCCTCGATATCTAAAACTGTTCGAGTTACGTCAGGTGACTTTCAGTCGTTTGTCGCCGTTCCTAGCTCATTACTCTATTAAGTCTGTTCTGTTAGATTGTGTACCATCATTCAAAGACTTAGGCGTTATGTTTGACCCAAAACTTTCTTTTAATATTCATATATCTTCAATTGTTAATAGAGCATGCAGTCTTCTTGGCTTCATTAAACGTTGGGCCAAAGAATTTGATGATCCATATGTGACAAAGATTTTATACACTTCTTTAGTTCGCCCTACTCTAGAATATTGCTCACCAGTGTGGAACCCTCAATATGATGTTCACCAGCGTAGTATTGAATCGGTACAGAAGCAATTCCTTAAGTTTGCGTTACGCGGGTTAATTGGGACCCGAATCTTCGCCTACCTTCTTATTCTGACAGACTTCTTCTTATTAATCTTCCTTCACTTTACAACCGTAGGCTCGTATTTGGGATTCTCTTTCTACATAAAGTAGTCAACGGCGAAGTCAGTTCTACCAATTTACTAGATACGCTATATTTTTGTGTTCCCTCACGTCGGACCAGAAACTTTTTTCCTCTTCACCTTAGTAGATGTTTGACTAACTACTCTCTTCACGAACCTCTTCGTGTTCTTTGCCAATCTTTTAACAATCTTTCTCACCTTATTTCTCCTCATCTATCTGTCACTTCTCTTCGCGCTATACTTTTTAATTATCTACAGCGTAACCACTGAAAGTATTCTGGACTGGATATTGGATTGGCTGCAACTCATCCCTGACCACATTGGCTGTGAATCGGGGCATAGCTGGCACCTTGTTGCAAATAAAACACCTCCACCGGGTCGGGGATTTTGTGCATAAAGCTAAGCTACCTTCATGAATTAATTACTATCTGTATTTAAGCTTAAGCTTTTTCGTCGACTGCTGTGTTAGTTGACGTAAATAAATAAATAAATAAATATCCCGAGCCCTCTTACCAAACAATTAAACGCCGGTTTTGTGTTGTATTGCGCTATATTCAGTTGCATAATTTGTGGTCAAATCGATCGGTTAGATCGGTCAGCTGAAATCTTTATTTCAATGTTAATTCAAATTTCTCATATGTTTTTATTTTATCTTACATTTGTGTTTTCTCTTTTTTTCACGTCTTTCCTGCTTGCCAAATTTTCTGTGACTAACGCGCCATCATAGCGGGCTGCCGCTCAATCACCAATGCAAGCAAAGACAAAGTAAATTATAACTGTTCTTCTTCGAATAAGAGAGAATAAAACCAGGGGCGCGTTGGGTAAGCCTTTCTACTGGCGCGGGGCGGCAATTAAGCCTGCACCGCAACACTGCTTTTTTGAGAAAGAATTTTCAAGTAGAAATTCTGATGCTTCATCTGCAGTTATCTGAACTGGTTTTTGATTGCAATCGCTTTTCCTCTGGACATTGATAATATTTTCTTTTAAAGAACAATCAATACAGTCAGTACATTCATTGCATTTTGATTTCTTGGCGCATATGGTAGCTGCATGAAAAAGCATTGCTGTATTGTGCCCTTGACTAGTCGCGATATCTGACGCTATCTTTCGTTTTAAACGACTACTGCCTTCATCGTAAGTCAGCCGTGGACGACCAACGGAACACTCTTTCACAGCAGCTCTTTCAATATGTATTGTCATTTTTGAATCAAAGAACTGTAGGTGTTTTTCTTTGAATTTTTCTATTTTTCTTTGGCATTTTGGCATGTACTTGCATATATAATCGACAAAATTCGAAATTTTTTTGTTTATTTCAAGTTTATTAGCTGCCTTAAGATTTTCATTACTCTTTTTAAACACCCACTCAGAAAGCCCTTTACTTGTGCGCCCATTATCAATCCAAATTTGAATCAACTCCGTGTGATTGAACTCTACCTTGTCTGCAATATCAGCAAATATTTTAAAAAGGCGCAAAAAAGCGCAAGCGAAATTATTGACGTCATCTTAAGAACATTTAACGGAAAATAATTGCATTCTTACTTGCAAGTAGCAACGAGAAACAGGTAACATTTAGTCCACAAATCACAGAACGTTGAGGTTAGGTTTCTTCTACAAACAATACCAACAATAACAAACGAAACGAAAGACAAAACACACATGTACAAATTCTTTGACATTAACCTAATGATCAACATACCTTGAACTATGTTGGAGCATTAAAAGTTAAACAAGCTTTTGAGCAAAATCAACGCAAAAGCCACGTGCCAAAAACAGCTAGATAAAACATTAATTTAGTGAAAATAATATTAATTTAATAGCAATGCTTAAATTTTTTTTATGAGTTTATGCCGCTATTTTCTTCAAATCTGTCATTAGCCGACTCGCGCACACGGCAAGACACTCGCCAGAATTTTGACTGTAATACAAAAGGAGAGTGAAGTGGGATCGTGTCTTACTTGTCGCCGCTTTTGTGTTCCCAAATTAAACGTTCGTCACCTGAAAATAAAAGTCATTTTGGTGGCACTCGGTGTCACACACTGCTGGTTGGGATTCTGAACTCCAGAGCGTAATTTGCCGGTCGCTGGGTCATTGTTCCTGGGCCTGCCCATCCGCAGCTTAAGTGGTATTGGTGAGGTGGACTTTCTCACTTTCACCTTCACTAGTTGTGCTGTGCTTCCTTTGGCACGTGCAGGAAAAATACCAGCTGCTACCAGGTTTGCTATACATCGATAATAATTAAACAGTTGCGTTAACACCACCTGGCTCGCCCATACCCCTGAAAATAGCTGACCATAATCCAAACTTCTGCTGCTAAGGATTTCTTGCATACTTTCAGGCTGTTTCTGCCATCCGCCTTAGCAGACACTGGGATAGTAGCAGAGTTCTAAGCGCGTGGCGGCAAACGGTCTGCGTCGGGGGTGAGCTTCAGCCGCTGGAGCCCAAGGTTCCACAGATTATTTCCCATATTTTCCATAAAATTTAGCCCATGTCAAATATTCCACGCTTCCACCCTATCCCATTGTAGTCTTGAATTGTTTATTGTTCGACTACGTCAAAAGGGGTTCTTCGTCGTCGCCGCCGAGTTGGAGCAACATAACTCCCAGCATTGTGGCAAGACGAAATACTTGTCCTACGAGGAAAATTGCCTCTGATAACACGCGGCCGAGGCAATGATAAAGAGAACGCCGCCATCGCATCGGCAACATGTGGCAGGAACTAGTGTTTCCGCCTCATCGGCGTCAGCGGCAACATCAGACGCGGTAGTAGCAGGTGAAGCTCACGATACAACGCCGAAAAGGCAGAGAAGCCCATCTGTTGGAGCCGAGAAAGACGATGGCCATGCAGCCAACAACGGGGCTGTACGAAAAAAAGCAAAGTGGGACAGTGGCGATCTGCTTGCAGCAAATAAGAGGAAATGGGCAATATTCTGGTATCAATTGCTACACACTATAGCAGAGAGAAGGATGCTAGCGTTTACAATAACATCACAAATCAGTTCCGGGAGAACGTGGCAAGGTTGCAAAAGCTGCAAGCAGCGGTGAGGTCTCTGTTGTAAAGCCGAGGGCCGATTTCGGCATTGCCAGTCGCATGTGCTACTTGAGGCAAATCCGCACCCAACGAATGGCATTTAGTGGGAGCCAAGAACCTCAAGAATAAGCATCTAAGACGTTATAAAGAGCGTCCGAGGCTATAGTGCAGCGGCCAGAGCTATAGAGACGTGCTCGCACTGGTCAAACGACGCAGCGACGGCCAACTGCAGCATGCCCAGGAAAACGTCCGCAAAGTGCACAGCAATCACCACGGCGCTCGATAGAACGATGACGAAAGTCCTACAGCTGAACAAGCTCCTATTTGGCTGGATCAGCTGCAGAGTTAAGGCTATCGACGACCCTCCCAAGAAATGCTATCATTGCCTGGAGTTTGGTCACATAGCAGCCAATTATAGCAACACAGTCGATAGATCGAACTGTTGTTTTAGATGCGGAAAACCTGGGCACAGAGCAGCGTATTGCGGCGAAGCCCCGTCATGCTATCTCTGCCGATCTAACGGGTAGAGCGACACCAACCACCATGCTGGCAGCTTAAAGTGTCCACTTAGATGGGGAAGGAGGATGCAGAACACACAAAAATGGCGAGACTGAGGTTTATCCAGCTCAACCTGAATCACTGCATCGCAACTCAGAATTTGCTAAACCAAACGGTGAGAGAAGAGCTTATAAACGTCGCACTACTCAGCGAATCCTACAAGCATAAGGAGCAGGCAACATGGACATTAGACGCCACCGGCAAGGCAGCAATTTGGCTATGTGGTGCTAGCACACTGCGTCTAGACGATATATGTTCCTCGGAGGGCTTTGTCAGATTAAGGGTAGGTAACATCTGGCTGTATAGCTGCTACCTAGCCAGAGATCGCCGGCAAATTGTCATCGGGGGCGATTTTAATGCCTGGGGCAGTAGTCGCACTGACCCGCATAGTCAGGCCACTCTAAGAAAGGCCTATAAGACGAAGACTCTAGACGTACGCAATTCCTGCAGCGTGCTTAGTCGAGTAAGCACAGCCAGGGCACGCAGCGCCGAAGAGATTGTCGACTTCATTATGTTAACGGTTGAACGAGCGTGCGAGTCAAGTATGACAACCAGGAAGCAGTACAAACACCATCATGCCCCAGTGTGCTGGTGGAATGACCAAATCGCTGAATCACGTCGCGCATGTCACCGCGACAGGAGGCTGTACCAGCGGGCTAGAGGGTCAGCGGACTTCCTATGCTTGCAACTTGCATACAAGCAGTGGAGAAAGGAGTTGGAAAATCGAATCAGATGCAGTAAGCGTAAATGTTTTTTGTCGCTATGCGTTACTGCCGAACAGGACTCATGGGGTAAAGCATACCAGGTTATTGTGAAACGCCTGCATGCGAATAGAACACCGCCCCCAATAGATACAATTCAGCCACATACAGTATGATGTGCACCTGCTTACACGAGGGCATTTTTCCTAATAGATGGAAGATCCAGGAACTTGTGCTACTTAAGAAGCCAGGCAATCCACCAGGAGAGGCGTCTTCGTATAAACCATTCTGTCACTTGGGCATAGCTGGCATTGTTCTGGAATACATACTATCAGCGTGCGTCTCAAAAAAGCCATAGTGGCCGGGAGTGACCTAGCAGATCAGCAATATGGATTTAGGAGAGCCAGATCTACGATAGATGTCATCCACGAAGTGGTAGATATCGCCGCTGAGGCAATAGCGAGTAGCAGATGGAGGGGCGGCTCCAAAAAATACTGTCTGGTGGTGACACTGGGTATAAAAATAATAGCGTTTAATTCCGCTAGGTGGGGTTGGATAATAGATGGCTTACTGGGTTTTGGAGTCTTTCAATACCTTATTTATTGTGTAGATACTAGGTGAGGGGGCCACACCTTCCAAACTGGTAAGAAATATGCTAGATGACGCGGAAAGTTGGACGGCAGTAAACGACTTTGCAGCAACGGTCATGAAAGAGCAACGGAGGCAGGAACGGATTAAGTCAGGACAATAGTAGGTGCACAGCTCTTCGACGCAATACACACTAGTAGTTCCGGAGAAGTCAGCACCCTGTCTTTATCCATACCGAATCAAATTTGTTCCTTTATGTTATGTTTTTCCTGTTAGTTAAGCGTTTAAATTGAATAAAAAAAAAAACAAAACCTTGCCAGAATTTGGGCGACTGTTCAACAATTTCAAAATACTTGCGACAGGTGTCTCTGAGATTTCGTATCTTTGCTCGAAAAGCTGTCTAAACTGTTCCCATGTAATGCCTGGGTAGCAAGTCTGCGATAAGCACCGCGAAGAGCTTCCTTCCAGCGACTTCGTCAAGGCCAAAATTACCTTGAAATGGTTTTTCTTTTAGGACTACGTCCACGGTATCACACCATTGCGTGGCATTGGCGCCAGCAGCGTCAGAGTTAAGTTTCGGTAGAAAAATTTCACCATCTTGTCGAGACTCACTAGGCGATGCATGAAAAGTTTTTGCTAGCTCCCAGAAGTTTCGTTTTTGGGTTGAGGATTTCAGGTATTCAGAAATCATTCTGTCTATTGTTGGCTTCCATTATATTCTCTAGATTTGTGACTTCCAAAAAGAAAAGAGACTGAATTCTCTCAACCCCACGCTGAGCCACACTCGACGGCAGCATATACTGTCATCGCACATTTCTAGTGTTATGCAGTTCTACGTCAGTCATGTTATTCATTACTCAATTCGACTTAAAAGTACCCTTCAGTACCAAATTGTCGCCGCTGACAATGTCGCCCAATTGTCCGAGCCACCGACGTCGGCAGAAAAAAATTCTGAGAGCGATTTCATGCTGACGTTAGCCGACGGCACAAGAACGAATTAATTCCGGTATTTCTGTACGCGTCGCTTTGCACTTATCGTTTTTCTGACCATGCAGTGAAAATATAATCTATTAGTGTTTTCTAATTGAATTTAGATACAATTAAAGGTAAGATATTATGTATAATATACACAAATAGTGAATAGTAATTTTGTTGGCAAAGTGTTTTTTTTTCTGTAAACTCTCTATTCTCTCAGTTTTTAATCTCTTAAGATTGTCTTTATATTTTCGGATTTTATTCTTTATTTAAAATTAATTGCACATGCCTATATTTGAGAAAGTGTGCCCGTACCCCGCCTTAGCATATTATACCCTTTTAGTGTGACCAAACTTGGTTATCGGGGAAATAATCACTGAGGAGATGAGCGGGCTTATTTAAAATATTCTTACTGTTTACATTCGGCCAATCCTGACATTTGATCGACCTCGATCATACAATTTAACATACAACATACAATATACGTACATATTACAAACAGAAACTCACAGTTTTATCACACGCATGCATCCACGGCTTGAGTCGGGCTGATTCTAAGATACCTTTGTACGGCAATTGAGTAAGTTGACAATCGTCAATATCGGTGACTTCGTAACGGTCATTTGGAAAGACTCGATTTATATTATAAGGACCACGGTACTTAGGAGCGAACTTTTTGCACGACCCGGGAGTGAAATCAACATGGCGAATGGCCAAAAAATCATTGACCCTATAGGATAAATAAAAGCTTTTGCTCTCTGACGTGGCGGTCGTGTTTTTGCATAGCTCCTGAGTTTTAATTAACATATATTGTTTTCTTTCAATTTTTAATTGTGCTTGTTTGTTTTTGCTTTCGCTGGTGTCGTTTGCTTGACACCCTTGTGTTTTTTTGCATAATTTCACAAAATTAAACAGTAAATCAAACCTTGCAGTTTAGCCGGCTCGAGGTCAATCTTCCAAAAGAAGATTATTTCAAAGGCAACACAAAAAGGTGAGCAGGTTGTCTGTATAGCTATTTCAAGAACTACCAAGTTCTATCATCAGCAGACTTTGCTAAAGAACTCCGGAATTGCAATAGCCATACCATGTCTTCAACGCTAGAATTGGTTGGGAATTGTAACAACCAAATGAAGCGAAAAAAGTTGGTAAAGCCTACAAAACCGAAGACCACCTTTTTGTGCATACCCTTAGGCGCTATGAAAAATTAGTGTAAGAGCTTCGCCTTACCAAACTAATATCACGACCTGTTATTTCATATACGGTATATTGTACCACATAGAAAAAGGGTTTTTTTGGAATAAAAATTCCAAAGTAACGGCGTGCCTTCCGTTGGTGTTATCTGGTTAGATTACGACCTATTGAAATTTAAATCAAACCTTGCAGTTTAGCCGGCTCGAGGTCAATCTTCCAAAAGAAGATTATTTCAAAGGCAACACAAAAAGGTGAGCAGGTTGTCTGTATAGCTATTTCAAGAACTACCAAGTTCTATCATCAGCAGACTTTGCTAAAGAACTCCGGAATTGCAATAGCCATACCATGTCTTCAACGCTAGAATTGGTTGGGAATTGTAACAACCAAATGAAGCGAAAAAAGTTGGTAAAGCCTACAAAAGCCTGTTATTTCATATACGGTATATTGTACCACATAGAAAAAGGGTTTTTTTTGGAATAAAAATTCCAAAGTAACGGCGTGCCTTCCGTTGGTGTTATCTAGTTAGATTACGACCTATTGAAATTTAAATCAAACCTTGCAGTTTAGCCGGTTCGAGGTCAATCTTCCAAAATCTTTTTTTTTATTTTTCATTTTTGTGATTAGTGTTTGGTGCATTAAAATTTTTTTTTTATTATTGTTCTCTCTCGTTATTGCTTCTGCAGTAGCTCCCCTCATCGCCCCCATCATACCATCAGTGCTAGGGGTTATGTTATTCTCTCTGCTTTGTGCTGTGCTCAGCTTCTCTCCCGCGTAATCACTTTTGTAAGGCCGCCTCTCAAAGCTCGTCTTATAACTGTTCTTGCACTCTCTCTTGTGCTATGTACTCTAGCTGTCCCTTTGTTTTATTTGTAATTATTGATTTTTTATCGATAATTATCTTTGTGCTGTTTATTAAAATTTTTCTATATATTTTTTTTTGCCCTTGTTTCTTTTGGCTTTTCAATGGCTTGTTGTCTACCTACTTGCAAGCATTCTGATCGTTTTGACGATCAGTATAGAGCAATATCTTGTTGGCTCTGCGATAATCTTATTCACTTAAAATGTGCTGGCCTCAACGGCCGCGACTTTGACAAATTTTCTGGTTTGTCTGTGTCTAAGCCTGAGCTTCGCTTAATGCGCTGGACTTGATTTTAGCCGAATGTACAGGGATCTTCGTTTAAAGTTTCTTTCTTTAAACAAAATGGCCAAACAGCTGTCTAACGAGTGTGTCTCTAGCATACATTTATTGCGGCAATTCAAGTTTATTCCACCTTCTCAGAAGTTGCCCCAGAAATGTAGCCTTGAATTGCCTCATAAGCAGTCGCCAGCACTCTCTATTACATCTTCTCCTATTTTACTTTCGCCTACACCATCTTCTTGTCCCTCTTTATGCTCGTCTTTTCAGATTGAAGTACCCATTACAAGCCCTGGTGTACCTCAATCTATCCCTCACGGAATCTCTGATCAATTACAGGATCATGCTGGCTCTCAATCACTTGCGGATCCAAATGCTCCTCCGCCTCCACTGACTGTAGTGCCTCCATCGCAAACAATTATTTATCTCTAGGCTTGCTCCAGATACTTCTCAGTCGTCTGTGGCAGCTTACATTGGTAATATATGCCCTGCTTTGGTTTTAATTCAAAAGTGTAAGTTTTTTAGGCCTCTCGAAATTTTCTCTTTTAAAATTACAGTACCAATTGAGTATTTCTCAGCTATGGTTGACCCTAACTTTTGGCCAGAGGGCCTTGTTGTACACGAGTTTGCGCCCAATAAGAGCTAACGTCCTTTGCCTGTCCACCTTTCTAATTTATCTTCTGCTTCAAAAAACTAATAACGTCTAGTCTTTGCATTCATTATCAAAATGTAAGAGACATTCTTACCAAGCTCTCGAAACAGTTCTGTGATAGCCAAATCTATTCGGCTTTCTCTGAAACTTGGCTTAACTCCTCTGTTTTGGATAATGAAATTCTTTCTAATAACTTTATTTCTTATAGGCTTGATCGTGTTGGTCGTCTTGACGGGGGAGTACGCATTGCTGTGAACTCGAATCTGTTTTCAAGTGTTGTGCCGATTAATCTCCCCTTAGGTGTTGAGTTTATTTGCGTCGAAGTTACATGTTCTAACTTTAGCTTATATATCTCTTGTTCATATATTCCTCCAACTTCTGATATCATGATCTACATGCACCATGCTGATGCTTTGCGAACTATTTTTAGTCGTCTTAAAGATCGTGATTTTTATATAGCTTTAGGTGATTTTAACTTGCCTAATGTTTCTTGGCTTGCTGATGATAATCTATCTTTCTTAATTCCTTCATCTCAACATGTTTTTCTTGAATGTCCGCTATATCAGTAGAATTCTCTTCTTAACTCTTCTAAAGGAATCCTTGTTTCTTGTTTCGTGTTCTTTGCCAATCTTTTAACAACATTTTTCACCTTATTTCTCCTCATCTTTCTGTCACTTTTCTTCGCGCTATACTTTTTAATCATCTACAGCGAAACCACTGAAAATATTCTGGACTCGGATTGGCTGCAACTCATCCCTGACCAAATTGGCTTTGAATCGGGGGATAGCTGGCACCTTGTGCAAATAAAACACCTCCACTGGGTCGGGGATGTTTAGTTGTGTATAAAGCTATGCTACCTTCTTCAATTAATTATTATCTGTCTTTTAGCTTAAGCGTTTTCGTCGACTGCTGTGTTAGTTGACGTAAAATAAATATATAAATAAATAAATGAATATATAAATAAATAAATAAAGAAATAAATAAATAAATAAATAAATAAATAAATAAATAAACAAAACGGGGAAAAAGTCCGAAGCCACCAATTATAGGGGTATTTCGAAATTGTCTGCCATACCCAAAGCATTTGAGAAAATATTTACATCTCAATTGCATCATTTTTGTAGCTCAATCACTTGGTCATCCCATGGGTTTAAAAACTGTAGATCGACAACTACTAACCTATTAGAATTTACGTCTGACTCAATCAAAGGGTTCAAGAATGCCGTGCAAACTGACGTCATTTATACTGACTTCAAACCTTAACGGCTCTAAATGTAAGGTTATGTCTTTTTATAGATGCACTCCATACTTAGCAACTTATTATCTTAACGACACTGCCTTAGAGAGGTTAGTTATTATCAATGACTTAGGTGTTCTTATGGAACATAAATTAACTTTTAATCCTAATATTTGTGCCACAGTTAGTAAAGCTATGAATGTTCTTGGGTTTGTGAAACGAAGCTCAAAAGAATTAGACGATCCTTACGCAACCAAAATTTTGTATACTTCATTAATCCGTCTTATCTTAGCGTACGGATCTTGTATATGGTCACCTCAATATGAGACGCACCAAAGTAAAATTTAAAAAAAATTGCTCATCGCGGTCTAAATTGGGATCGCAATGTCAAATTGCTATCATACTCCAGTAGGCTTCTTTTAATCAATCTTCCTTCTTTAATCAATTTTTGAGTAATGCTTCGCAATGCAACCTTTTCAAGTCCTATGTTCTGATTACAATCTTCTGTATACCGTAATCAGATCAGAAGCCTCTATTTCTCTTGTGAAAACCCCCTTTTTAGCTCGTATTAAGCTGTAGTTAATCATATTTTTAATTGTTTGTCCGTTTTATTTGTATTTATCCACGCGATCGTGCCGTTCGATAAATGGCTGCTCCCCACGGTCGGTCGGGTGGGAGGTGGACAGCGCTCTGCTTGTCGTATGGGCCACTTGAACGTACTTCGCATTGTACGCGTCATCGTCCAGACAATATAAAAAATACCTAAGCCGGCAAGACGACTTACTTACTTCATTTCTAATAGGGCTTTTATAATATTGGAGTGTTCTTCTATGGTGCCCTCTGATATATTCCTATCCTGGGAGAGGCACTTGATTAATTTGTAGAGTTCCTGTTTAATATCGCGAGCTTCATTTATGAAGTTTTGTTTTTTTTTTTATAATTTTTGGTTACGTTGTGTTTTTTACTATTTATTTTTTATATATATATATATTTTTTATTATATTTATTGGACCTAAATATATATAAATTTGTATATATATAATTTTGCATTTTTATATTTCTACCCTTGCAAAAAGGGTATATTAATTTTGCTCAGAAGTGTGCAACGCATAGAACGAAGCATCTCAGAATATATAAAGTATATATATTCTTGATCAGCACGACAAGACGAGTTCAAATTGCCATGTCCGTCCGTCCGTCCGTCTGGATCAACGCGAATTCCTCCGAGACCGTAAGAGCTACAGAGCTGAAATTTTGCACGTAGGCTTGTATATACTGCAGGCGTTGTATATCTCGGATTCAGCCGGATCGGACCACTATATCATATAGCTCCCGTACAAACGGCAAAGTCACGAACAGTGACTTTTCTTAATAACTTCGTTACTTTTTAAGCTATTGTCGTGAAATTTAATATAAGTAAGTTTATTGTAACTATAAACGACTGTGCCAAATTTGGTCAAGATCGGGTGACTATATAATAAACCTCCCATAGGAACGATCGGTCGAAAACAGTGACTTTTCTCAATAACTTCGTTATTTTATCAGCAATTGTCATAAAAGTTGGTATTGGTCAGTTTTGTGTTCTTATTAATAATTGTGCTAAATTTGATCAAGATCGGGTGATTATATGATATTATTGAGAATATAGCTGCCCTTTGTATGGGAGCTATATCCATACAAAGGGCAGCTATATTCTCAATATATTAATTTTATAGCTATTGTCATAAAACTTGGTATTTGTCGAGATCGGGTGACTATATCATATAGCTCCCATAGAAACGATCGGTGGAAAACAGTGACTTTCATCAAAAACTTCGTTATATCCTATGCTAAGATTGAAAGCCGTTCTTTCGCAGACATTAGACCTTTTGGATAAAACCTTTTTATGATGATGGCTATGGGTAAGGAAAGAATTACCAAAACAGTTGCAAGGGTATATAAACTTCGACGTGGTCGAAGTTAACCCCGGCCCTCTGGTTATTTATTTATTTATGTCAACTAACACAGCAGTCGACGTAAAAGCTTAAGCTAAAAGACAGATAATAATTAATTGAAGAAGGTAGCATAGCTTTATACACAACTAAACAATCCCGACCCAGTGGAGGTGTTTTATTTGCACAAGGTGCCAGCTATCCCCCGATTCAAAGCCAATTTGGTCAGGGATGAGTTGCAGCCAATCCAAGTCCAGAATATATTCAGTGGTTTCGCTGTAGACTATTAAAAAGTATAGCATGAAAAGAAGCGACAGAAAGATGAGGAGAGATAAAGTGAGAAAGGTTGTTAAAAGACTGCCAAAGAATACGAAATGGTTCGTGGAAAGAGTAGATAGTCAGACATCTACTAAGGTGAATACGAAAAAAGTTTTTGGTCCGACGTGAGGAGACACAAAAGTATAGCGTATCTACTATATTAGTAGCAATGACTTCGCCGTTTACTAGTTTATGGAGAAAGAGAATGCCAAATATGGGCCTACGGTTGTAAAGTGAAGGAATATTAATTAAACTTCAAAGCTTCTGCTCTCTGACGTGACGGTCGTGTTTTTGCATAGCTCCTGAGTTTTTATTAATATATATTGTTTTCTCTCAATTTTTAATTGTGCTTGTTTGTTTTCGCTATCGCTGGTGTCGTTTGCTTGACACTCTTGTGTTTTATTTGCATAATTCGCTAAATTAAACAGTTTTTTTTTCCTTTTCGTGATTAGTGTTTGGTGCATTTAATTTTCTAATTTTTATTGTTCTCTCTCGTCATTGCTTTTGCAGTTGCCCCCATCATACCCATCATGCTAGTGGTTTTGTTATTCTCGCTGCTTTGTGCTTGTGCTCAGCATCTCTCCCGCGTAATCACTTTTGTAAGGCCGCCTCTCAAAGCTCGTCTTATAACTGTTCTTGCACTCTCTCTTCTGCTGTGGACTCTAGCTGTCTCTTTGTTTTATTTGTAATTATTGGTTTTTTTATCGATAATTCTCTTTGTGCTGTATATTTAAATTTTCCTATATATTTTTATTGGCCTGTGTTTTTTTTGGCTATTTAATGGCTTGTTGTCTACCTACTTGCAGGCATTCTGATCGTTTTGACGATCAGTATAGAGCAATATCTTGTTGGCTCTGCGATAATCTTATTCACTTAAAATGTGCTGGCCTCAACCGCCGCGACTACGACAAATTTTTTGGTTTGTCTGTGTCTAAGCCTGAGCTTGGCTTAATGCGCTGGACTTGCCCATCTTGTGCCAGCCAGTAGCTTGATTTTAGCCGAATGTACAGGGATCTTCGTTTAAAGTTTCTTTCTTTAAATAAAATGGCCAAACAGCTGTCTAACGAGTGTGACTCTAGTATACATTTACTGTCGCAATTCAAGTTTGGTCCACCTTCTAAGGAATCGCCCAAGAAATGTACCCTTGTGTTGCCTCATAAGCAGTCGCCCGCACTCTCTATTACATCTTCTCCCATTTTACTTTCGCGTACACCATCTTCTAGTCCCTCTTTATGCTCTTCTTTTCAGATTGAAGTACCCATTACAAGCCCTGGTGTACCTCAATCTATCCCTCACGGGAACTCTGATCAATTACAGGATCATGCTGGCTCTCAATCACTTGCGGACCCCAATGCTCCTCCGCCTCCACTAACTGTAGTGCCTCATCGTAAACAATTATTTTTTTCTAGGCTTGCTCCAGATACTTCTGAGTCATCTGTGGCAGCTTACATTGGTAATATATGCCCTGCTAAAGTTTTAATTCAAAAGTTTAAGTTTTCTCCTCGTTTAAAATTACAGTACCAAATGAGTATTTCTCAGCTATGGTTGACCCTAACTTTTGGCCAGAGGGCCTAGTTGTACACGAGTTTGCGGCCAATAGGCGCTCCCGACCTTTGCCTGTTCACCTTCCTAATGTATCTTCTGCTTCAAAAAACTAATAACGTCTAGTCTTTGCATTCATTATCAAAATGTAAGAGGACTTCTTACCAAGCTCTCGAAACTATTCTGTGATAGCAAAACCTTTTCGGCTGACATATTAACATTCTCTGAAACTTGGCTTAACTCCTCTGTTTTGGATAATGAAATTCTTTCTAATAACTTTATTTCTTATAGGTTTGATCGTGTTGGTCGTCGTGGCGGTGGAGTACTCATTGCTGTCAACTCGAATCTGTGTTCAAGTGTTGTGCCGATTGATCTCCCCTTAGGTGTTAAGTTTATTTACGTCGAAGTTACATGTTCTAACTTTAGCTTATATATCTCTTGTTCATATATGTAGGAAATGAAGTGTCGGGCGGGCATAATCATGGATATCGTGAAGTAGGTAGTGAGCGAGACAGAACGACACGCAGCGGCCGTACCTATCTGGTCGACTCACTCATTGGCAAATAAAGCAGAAGGGTTGATTTGAAAAAGCACTCGCAATCGTACTCTCGCCTCGATCACATCGCGCACCCAAATTCATCACTGAGGCCATTATTATATGTAATAAATAAATATATGTATTCTTAACACAAAGAAACATTGTTAATAATAAGACTAACCACGGAAAGACATCCGTATAATATTGAATTAAATAAACAGGGATATAAAATTCGCACAAACTGGGGGCTCAACCGAGATTTTGGTCCAAGACAATTAGTGAAATTTGTGTGTGTGTGAAGTTCGCAGTTGAACAGACAAATTGTTAAAATTGCATGCATTAACGTGTAATACATATACAAAGTCAAGGTTGGCGAACGAATTTCACAAGAAGCAACCAATACAAGTTCAAAAAGTAGTGGAAGTTGGTGTGACTGTACGAGAGTTGACGACTGGATCGCGAGACAGTGAGCGGTTGGACGACGCAAGAAGAGCGTCACTAAGAATTTTGGCGCCGATTTAGACGAAAGGCAGGCGGCTAAAGCTGGAAGCAGCTCGAGAAAGGTGGCGACTCGAGATGATAATTAGTGTTCACTGTGGAAGCAGAAGCAGACACGAAGTTGATGATAACTAGTGTTTACTGTGGAAGCAGACAGACCGAGAGAGCAGACAGCGGGCACGAAGTTGATGATAATTAGTGTTCACTGTGGAAGCAGAAGCAGACAAGAAGTTGATGATAACTAGTGTTTACTGTGGAAGCAGACAGACCGAGAAAGCAGACAGCAGGCACGAATAATAACGAGTGTTTACTGTGGAAAGAGAGAGAGAGCAGACAGCGGGCACGAAGTTGATGAGAACTGGAGTTCACTGTGGAAGCGGAAAACCAAAAGAGCAGAGAGCGGACAACACAAACCGTTACAAGAAGCAGACGACGCCAACAAGACCAAACGAGAAGAAGGCAGCGGACACGAAGCTGAGACAATTTGGTGTGAAAGCAGATAAAGAGAGACCAAGAGAACGAGTGGAAGACAGCCGAGTGAGTTGCGACAGCCGAGTGAGTTGCGACAGCAGAGTGAGTAGCAACAAAGAGCGAACCGAACATTCGCAAGAATTCTGAGTGAGTTGCGACAACGATATTGAGTTGCTACATAGAGCAAGACGACTACAGTTGTGTGAGCTGTTTTATTATTGTTTTGAGTGTAAGTTACTTTGCTTGCACGACGAGACCAGACCGGTGGCAGAAATATTGTCGAAATTGATGCGAGCTGCAGAGAGCACATTTCTTAAAATCGTCTGAATAATCCATAACCTACCCCAATTTGACCTACATTAACATAGCGTGTAAATTTTGCTAAGTTTGATTGAAATTTTATTAATTGTTACTAACCATACATTAATATATCAATCTTGTTAAGCAATATACGTACGTACAGGTAACTGTGTGAAATGGATCGAGATGAGATTCTAACATTGTGTGAGGAACATTATAATTAACTATAATATCCCACACAACAAGCAAACAGCGGCACAATCCAACGATACAAATAAAGCACCGAATACAAGATACAGCCGAGACACAAACCTAAGTTACGATATACGACCAAGCCTGCTACTGGTCGATCGAACCGATGGCTTACGATCAAACCGGGTCGATCGAGCCACACGTCACCGCTGGCGATTTCGTACAAGCGGGAAGATGCGTGGGAAGCATAATACAAAAAACCAATATACACGCATATGCAAGGGACAACCAAGTCCAACATGGCTCGATCGAACCTATGACGTACGATCGAACCAATTCGAGCCTATGACGTACGATCAAACCAAGTTGGACTCATGACGTACGATCAAGCAAGGCTCGATCGAATCACAGGCGACCGCTGGCAATTTCGTACAAGCGGGAAGTTGCGTGGGAGGCAGAATATACGAAATCAACGATATAAGAGTAATGGAACCCGGCTTGACTGCATAATTGCACACAAACGGGGGCATTGGCCTACTTATGCAAATTAAGAGCACAGAGAGGCAAATATGAATGCATGCATTAGAATACGCTGAATAAGTGTACACGCATGTCACACGTACACTATGCGTGAGGGAGAGTATCGATGACCAATAGCGCACTCTCTGCCTACGTCACGCTCATGAGAACGAAAGCAGTTAGATTGCGAGCAGCCAAAATCTGGTGAGCGAGAGAAAATAAAAGTGAGGGCCAAGCAAGCCCATGAGACGGGTGCGGGGCATGCATGCTTTGTATGAAGCAATGATGGTTTGTGGATTGGATAGGGGAATATGCGAACCGAAGGGGGGGGGATGAACAATGGGGAAGCCCGCTATCTAACAGATACGATATGCGTATGAAAGGGGATTGTATGGGAAATTAAACGATTTCGTATGTTAATTTAATCAATATGATCATCGTTAGAGAATAGATTAAGTTAATATAATTGTTATATATATGTATGTAAATATAATAAGGAGAGAATATATGCGAAATTGGGTATGACAAGTGGATCAAAGGGAGCGACGGGCAAGGGCAGCGATGAAAGCAGAGAAAGTCAACGGGATACGATGGGCGGCCAATAGAAAGGCGACGCCAGCATAAGAAAGTGATGCAAGTCAATATGTGCAAATGAGAAAGACAGGGACAAGGAATAAATGGGCGCGCAGCCACAGAGAAAGTGGACACATGCGCCAAGGATTTGCGGGACTTTCACCACGCATAGCAACAAGTGAATGCGTGGGTGAAAGCAGAGGGCCGATGGAAATGTACCAGCTGTATAGCGGTACCACACCAATGTGTTCCTAAGGCCATGGGAACTGCCTATATAAAGGCAACGTCTGTCAACCAAAGGCATCAAGTCATCAAGTCGTGATCAAGTAACAAGCAATTAAGGCCTTACGAGTAACCTTAAAAGCTTATCCAGGAAAAGCAAGGAGCAGCAGAAAACAAGGAACTATACAGGCCTTACGAGTAACCTGTACAGTTCATTTCGACAGCAACAAATCCTTAAATAAGGATAGTAAACACCGTACCCAAGCTAGAGTGAGTTGGAGAGAAGCCAAGCATTTCCAGGAGTATCCAAAGTCAGTGGTAGGCACGAGGATATATCCTACTGCCGGAAATTCCAGGATCTATATATCCTGACGATTACCAATTACTGAGGAACATCCTGCTTCGTGATAGTAGCTACGGGATTTATCCCAGAACCAAAAAAGCGAAAGCCATCTCAACAAGCATAGCGAAAGGGTTGCAGAGGTGTGGAGCACCAACCAAGCGCACGATACAGGCCGAGATAACGACCAGCAACGGTTGCAGGAGCAAGAGGAAGGCGAGAAGGGACGACGAGGGATTCGAGGTGATTCAACAACGCTGTCCAAGTCCAGACCTGCCGCAGAGAAACTTGTCATAGCCAATCAAGCCCATAAACGATCGCAAATAAACGTATTACAAAAACCAAATCAATAAACAAAGTTGTTCTGATTTCACCGGGGCACAAAATAAATTTTGTTGTGCCGAACCTAGCCCAAGAGATATTATAAATATCCCGAAGGACGAGAAAGGATCGTTACAACTGGCGCCCAACGTGCTATACTGGTGAAATTTAGAAATAAAAATACAGTTTATAAATCATAAAAAGATCAAAAATGGGAAAAGGATGGATTTACCACATGAAGAAGGAGGATTTGGTACAGACAGGCCAAAGGATCGGGATCGAGATAACCGGCACAGTGGAGGAAATGAGGAAACAGCTAGGCGAGTGGGTAGAAAGGAATGAAACGGACCCAGACTGGAAGGAGGAAATAAATAGATTGGAAACAAAGTACTCGAAAAATATAAAAATGAAAACAATAGCAAGCACATCAAAAACATGCGAAAATGAGGCTGAGGAATTCCAGAAAATAAACATCGCCACACTAGCAATCCCACCATATTTACCACCAAGATGGGGAAGCGAAGGAGCCCTAGATAGCGCAGAGACAAAGAGGGACATAAGGAGACAAACAATAGACCCCAAGAAAACGGCACCACATACAACAAACAAGACCACCGAATACGTCAAGGTGGCAAAACAAGTAAGGGAGTGGACATTCAGGTTCGACGGCAATTCCAGACCACTAGAGTTCATAGAACAGATCGAGTGGTCAGCAGACATGTATGGCATCGAACTGGACATGATCCCGAGAGCAATGCCAGAGCTACTGAAAGATAGGGCACTCAAATGGTACGTCGCAAACAATAAGCAGTGGCGAACATGGAAGGAATTTGTTGAGGGCTTCAAGAAATATTTCTTGCCGAAAGGATTCTTCAACAAATTGGCTGACCAAGTGAAAAATCGCAAGCAAAACAGAAACGAGTACTTCAAGGATTATATGGTGGATATGCAAACATTGATGAGACCCCTAAAAATACCAGAGTACGAACAATTGGAGGTCATATTGGAGAATTGCACTCCAGATCTAAAAATATTCGTTCGGCCGCACAGGGTCAGAGATCTAGATGAGCTGATGCAGTTGGCAGAAGAACACGAGATGCTCGAACAAGAGCGATTCGAGTTCCATCGCGAAAACAATGCTCAAAGAACAACCAATCAAACCACAGAGGAGGAAATAATCACGGGCCACCAGTCACACAGTGCCGAAGATGCCAGGACAACAGCATGGAGAATCATTCGAGACCAGACCAAGAAAACAAGAACGTCCGAGACGGAAAAGTCCTGAACCCGAATCAGGCGTGCCGCAGATGCGGGGGAGCCGGACACTGGGCCAGGGAATGCAACAATCAGAGACTCAATTTCTGCTGGCAGTGTGGAAAAGTGGGCAAAAGGACGAAAGAATGTTGTTGGAATTCGGGAAACGAAAGGCGGTTCCAGTCTATCAGGGGCGAGCAGGGACCCAGCCAACAAGCTCCTCACCACTAATAGGTAGAAGAAGATGATCAATTGTCAGCGATTATCGAAGTAGCAGGAATACAGATGAAAGCGACAATTGACTCCGGAGCCACGAGTAGCTTCATCAGCAAGCAGATATTGGAAACAGTGAGGAATAAGGGAAAATGGGAGAACACACACAAACAGGTATACATGGCAGACGGAAAGGTGCGAGACATTGAAGAACAATGGACAGGATGCGTGAGATTCGGACACAAGGAAATCCACATGCCATTTCTGGTCATGCCAGAAGGAATGGATGCGCTAATATTGGGGTGGAATTTCCTCCGGATTATGAACACAGAAATATCGTGTGGAGGCCACAAAGTGCGAATACCGACAGTAAGGCGAATACAGGGCAGGCGCGTAGAAAGAATATCCATCATGGTCACTCAGAAGAGTGATCAGCAAGAAATACAAAACTTTCTAAGTCAGGAGTTGAAGGAATTAGGGAAAGTTAAGGGACTGTCAAAGGTGGGGATACATCGCATAACGATGAAGGACGATATCCCAATAAAACAAAGGTATTACCCGAAAAACCCGAAAATACAAGGAGAAATCAATGCAAAGGTCGACGAACTGTTGACAATGGGATGCATAGAACCATCGCAAAGCCCATATAGCTCACCCATAGTGATGGTGAGAAAGAAACAGACAGGCAAATGGAGATTATGCGTAGATTTTAGACAGATTAACGCAAAATCTATAAAAGATGCATACCCAATGCCACGCATCGATTACATCTTGAATCAACTACGCGAAGCAAAATTCATAAGCAGCTTAGATCTGAAGGACGGATACTGGCAGATTCCGTTAGAAGAGAAAAGTAGACCAATGACGGCATTCACAGTCCCAGGGAAGGGGTTATTCCAATGGAAAGTAATGCCATTCGGTTTACACTCAGCATCGGCAACTTTCCAACGCGCACTGGACCAAGTCATTGGCCCAGAAATGATACCAAACGCATTCGCATACCAAGATGACATTGTGATAGTGAGCAAAACAATCGAAGAACACATGAATCATCTACAAGAAGTGTTCAGGAGATTGAAGGAAGCGAACTTGAGAATTAATGCCGAGAAGTGTCAATTCTTTAGAAAAGAGCTAAAATTTCTAGGCCACTTGGTGACAGAAAACGGTATTGCAACGGACCCAGAAAAGGTGGCCGCAATAGCCCAATTAGAACCACCAACTTGCACAAAGGAATTACGCCAGTACTTAGGAGTGGCATCTTGGTACAGACGGTTCGTACCAGGGTTTGCAGCACTAACACACCCATTGAACGAACTACTAAAGAAGAGAACAAAGTGGCACTGGAGCGAGGAGCATCAGGCAGCATTCGATGCTGTAAAGGAAAGGCTGACGAGTGGCCCAGTATTGGCATGTCCAGACTTCACAAAAATGTTTGTGCTCCAGACGGATGCAAGTAACGTGGGATTAGGAGCCATATTGGTACAAAACTCTGAGGATGGAGAGAGAGTGCTATCATACCTGTCAAGAGAATTAAACCCAGCGGAAAAGAACTATTCGGCAACAGAAAAGGAATGCCTAGCGATAGTATGGGCAATACGGAAACTAAAGCCATACCTTGAAGGATACCGATTTAAAGTGGTAACAGATCACATGGCGTTGAAGTGGTTGAATAGCATAGAAAGCCCTACGGGCCGTATAGCCCGATGGGCACTGGAACTGCAACAATACGATTTCGAAATAGCATACAGAAAGGGCAAATTAAACATTGTCGCAGACGCTTTGTCAAGGCAACCAATGGAAGGGTGCAAAAGAATAATAGATAATGGTGCCAGATTAAGACAAGCAAACAACGAGTGTGGGTGGATTCAAGACATAATGGGAAAAATAAAACAACAACCACAGAAATATCCGGATTACATTATAGAAAATAGTCAGGTATACAGGAACATTCCGCACAGAGCAGGCCAAGAAGAAGTGGTAGCTTGGAAACTATGTGTGCCAAAAACACTACGTAATCAAGTAATGGCCGAAAACCACACGGCAACAACAGCAGGGCATACAGGGAGCAGGCGAACTACTGCCAGGACCGCAGCAAGATATTATTGGCCAGGAATGCAACGAGATATCAGGACATTTGTAGGAAAGTGTACGATATGCCAACAATATAAACCCAGCCAACAGCAGGCAGCGGGAAAGATGCTAACACAAATACCGGAAGAACCATGGGCTACAGTATGCGCTGACTTTGTAGGACCGTTGCCAAGATCGAAACACGGAAATTCGATGCTACTAGTAATCATTGACAGGTTTTCGAAATGGACAGAACTGATACCGATGCGGAAGGCAACTGCAGAAAGTCTAGTTAAGGCCTTTCGAGAGAGGATACTATCTCGATTCGGAGCTCCAAAAATGGTGATAACGGACAATGGAGTTCAATTCACTAGCAGGATATTCAAAAAAATGTTAGAAGAATGGGGATGCCAACACCAACTGACAGCACCGTACACGCCACAAGAAAATCCAACCGAAAGAGCAAATAGAACAGTAAAAACAATGATTGCTCAGTTTACGGGGGAAAATCAACGCAACTGGGATGAAAGTTGGCCAGAAATAACTCTAGCAGTGAATACAAGCCAATCAGAGGCAACAGGATTCACGCCAGCGTATGTAATACAGGGGCGTGAACCAAGAATGCCGGGTGCACTATACGATAATGTCACGATAGGCACAGGGAAGCAAACGATATCACCAGACGCGAAGGTAAAACAAATGCAAGAGCTGTTCGAACGGATACGGCGAAATCTGGAAACGGCTGCACAGGATCAGGCCCGCCACTACAATCTGAGACGAAGAGAATGGAGACCAGTGATTGGAGCAACGGTATGGGCAAAAGAACACCACCTTTCAAATGCTGCAGAAGGATTCGCAGCAAAGCTGGCACCAAAGTTTGGAGGCCCATATGAGGTGATAGGCTTTGCATCTCCGGTCATATGCAAAATACGGCACAAAGAAACGAAAAAAACCAGACAAGCACACATCAGCCAACTGAAGCAACAAATATGCGAAGAAGCGGATGGCACGAAAAGTGATGAGCAATGAGGATGGACGACTCGAATGACATGGCGGCGAGAAAATCTGCACAGACCGGCCGGCTGGACAGAGAACTCAAAACATGACTTAGAGCTGAAAATCTAAAAACGCATCGCGTCAGAATCAAATTATAGCAAAGTTGCAAACCGCATCGCAGAGCACAATGAAGATGTGCGAATATCGTAATGACACGTATACAGGCATGCGAAAACGAATTTAGAAACGGGCAACGGATACCCGAATATCGTAACGATGCAAACAATATGCAGGCAGATAGAACGATTGGGGACAGCACCAACACATATGCGCATACACCGCGAAAAGAGAGGGGACAACACCAACACATATGCACATACACCGCGAAAAGAGAGGGGAAACGCACCCACACAGGCGCATGATGTTACGCACCCACACACACGCACGATATGACGTATGTAATGGTGAGTCACCGCAATGCACATACACATGCGCATGCTACTATGCATGATGATGGAGCATCTTGGCGTTTTAAAATATGCCAAGAGAACAAGTGCAAGGAGGAGAAATCCTAAATATCGGTAAATATCAAAGAAATGACCGAGAGGCGAGGTTTCATGCGTGCAAGTGTCATGATCAGGAAACACTCAAAGTTTATCACTCGGCGAGTAAAGGAAAAATAAAACCAAGATTAATCATGAACGCATTCAATGCAAATTTTGGCCAGGATGAAGGCGTAGCTCGACGAGGTGCGGCACCGCGGGCCAATATGGAACGCGGTGACTGGCATCGGTCCGATGAGGAGTCCGACGACGATGTGCCGGACATGGCAAATCCGGCCATCGCCGCCTCTTCGGACGAGGAGTTAGATGAGGACGGAGATGAAAGCGGGTATCTGACGGAGGAGAGCGAGGCCGAGTCAGCGGCAAACATACAGGAAGAGGAGAGCGACGATGAGGCGGTGTGGAGAGAGCTGGATGAGGCGATGCAGCTAATGGAAAACGAAGGGGCGGAAGAGGCAGGAAGCGAGCGAAATAGCCCAGACGAATACGCGCCATGGGACCAAAACGAAATGTATGAGCCGCCGGCAAGATTGTGGGAGCCAGCGCGGCCATCAACGCCGTTCCGTATGGTGGACGCAGAGTCAGAGGCCAGCGAGACGGCGGGGATGGCCGTGGCTGATGAAGGTGCGGCTGATGGAGTAGCCAGCCCACCTCCATTCGAGCCGGAGGGCATAGATAGGGAGGCAGAACGGGCAGCAGCTGAGTGCACACAATGGATGAGTTGGTGGCGTCAGCAGATCCTGCAGCAGCAGGAAGCGGAGAGGGATCTGCTGGCGTGGGAAAAAAGCCAAGAGGAGGAGGAGGAGCAGTTGAAGCGGGCTAGGGAACGGCTGGCGCTGACAATGCAGCGGCAACAACAACTTCAACAATGGCAGCAACAGTTGCAGCAACAACAACAACTGCAACAGCAAGTGCAGCAACAGCAACAACAACTGCAACAATGCCAGCAACAAATGCAGCAGCAACAACAACTGCAACAACTGCAGCTACAATTAATGCAACAACAATTGCAGCCACAGCAACAACAACAACAGCAGGAGCCACAGCAACATCAGCAGCAGCAACTTCAACAGCAACAACTCGAATGCCAAGAGTGCCCGTGGGTGTGGCCAAGACCGGCATTAAATCGACAAATGTCTGCACCCACGGGGCAAAATGAGAGTGTTCGGCCAATATTGGCCAGGCAGTTGTCTTGCCCAGCGCCAGACGGGCATGAGAGGTACGAAGAAGTAGAGGAGAACGAATGGCCGGAGACGGTCTCAGAAATGGTGGGCCAAATGGCCCAACATGAGGGGCCAAGATCAGTTAGATTAGTGTGGGCGGGTAGAATTAGGTATAGAATTAGATTTGCACAGGGGGTAGCTAGGGTATTTAGGGAAAAACAATAAAAAAGGAAAAACAACAAAAAAAAAAAAAAGATTAGAAATAAGTTAGTAAGTAAGAAAAGATGCGGAACGGGCCAAGCACAAAAAAAAAAGAAGAGAAACACAAATAATGAAAAGATGCCCTAATCCGCCAACATTACCGAAAAGATACTCAGTAATCGCCAACAATAGAAGATGCCATAAGGCCAATAAAAGATGCGAGCTGAGTCCCAAAAACAAAACAAGTAGAACACATGCCAAAACTAAGAAAAAAAAAAATGAACAAAGATAATACATAAAAAAAAAACACATATATATAACAAGCACAAGGTACAAGGGACAGGGGAGGGCAAATCCCTCCCGAAGAAGGGGGGAGTGTGAGGAACAGTATAATTAACTATAATATCCCACACAACAAGCAAACAGCGGCACAATCCAACGATACAAATAAAGCACCGAATACAAGATACAGCCGAGACACAAACCTAAGTTACGATATACGACCAAGCCTGCTACTGGTCGATCGAACCGATGGCTTACGATCAAACCGGGTCGATCGAGCCACACGTCACCGCTGGCGATTTCGTACAAGCGGGAAGATGCGTGGGAAGCATAATACAAAAAACCAATATACACGCATATGCAAGGGACAACCAAGTCCAACATGGCTCGATCGAACCTATGACGTACGATCGAACCAATTCGAGCCTATGACGTACGATCAAACCAAGTTGGACTCATGACGTACGATCAAGCAAGGCTCGATCGAATCACAGGCGACCGCTGGCAATTTCGTACAAGCGGGAAGTTGCGTGGGAGGCAGAATATACGAAATCAACGATATAAGAGTAATGGAACCCGGCTTGACTGCATAATTGCACACAAACGGGGGCATTGGCCTACTTATGCAAATTAAGAGCACAGAGAGGCAAATATGAATGCATGCATTAGAATACGCTGAATAAGTGTACACGCATGTCACACGTACACTATGCGTGAGGGAGAGTATCGATGACCAATAGCGCACTCTCTGCCTACGTCACGCTCATGAGAACGAAAGCAGTTAGATTGCGAGCAGCCAAAATCTGGTGAGCGAGAGAAAATAAAAGTGAGGGCCAAGCAAGCCCATGAGACGGGTGCGGGGCATGCATGCTTTGTATGAAGCAATGATGGTTTGTGGATTGGATAGGGGAATATGCGAACCGAAGGGGGGGGGGATGAACAATGGGGAAGCCCGCTATCTAACAGATACGATATGCGTATGAAAGGGGATTGTATGGGAAATTAAACGATTTCGTATGTTAATTTAATCAATATGATCATCGTTAGAGAATAGATTAAGTTAATATAATTGTTATATATATGTATGTAAATACAATAAGGAGAGAATATATGCGAAATTGGGTATGACAAGTGGATCAAAGGGAGCGACGGGCAAGGGCAGCGATGAAAGCAGAGAAAGTCAACGGGATACGATGGGCGGTCAATAGAAAGGCGACGCCAGCATAAGAAAGTGATGCAAGTCAATATGTGCAAATGAGAAAGACAGGGACAAGGAATAAATGGGCGCGCAGCCACAGAGAAAGTGGACACATGCGCCAAGGATTTGCGGGACTTTCACCACGCATAGCAACAAGTGAATGCGTGGGTGAAAGCAGAGGGCCGATGGAAATGTACCAGCTGTATAGCGGTACCACACCAATGTGTTCCTAAGGCCATGGGAACTGCCTATATAAAGGCAACGTCTGTCAACCAAAGGCATCAAGTCATCAAGTCGTGATCAAGTAACAAGCAATTAAGGCCTTACGAGTAACCTTAAAAGCTTATCCAGGAAAAGCAAGGAGCAGCAGAAAACAAGGAACTATACAGGCCTTACGAGTAACCTGTACAGTTCATTTCGACAGCAACAAATCCTTAAATAAGGATAGTAAACACCGTACCCAAGCTAGAGTGAGTTGGAGAGAAGCCAAGCATTTCCAGGAGTATCCAAAGTCAGTGGTAGGCACGAGGATATATCCTACTGCCGGAAATTCCAGGATCTATATATCCTGACGATTACCAATTACTGAGGAACATCCTGCTTCGTGATAGTAGCTACGGGATTTATCCCAGAACCAAAAAAGCGAAAGCCATCTCAACAAGCATAGCGAAAGGGTTGCAGAGGTGTGGAGCACCAACCAAGCGCACGATACAGGCCGAGATAACGACCAGCAACGGTTGCAGGAGCAAGAGGAAGGCGAGAAGGGACGACGAGGGATTCGAGGTGATTCAACAACGCTGTCCAAGTCCAGACCTGCCGCAGAGAAACTTGTCATAGCCAATCAAGCCCATAAACGATCGCAAATAAACGTATTACAAAAACCAAATCAATAAACAAAGTTGTTCTGATTTCACCGGGGCACAAAATAAATTTTGTTGTGCCGAACCTAGCCCAAGAGATATTATAAATATCCCGAAGGACGAGAAAGGATCGTTACAATTGCGTATTGAGGAGTTGCGCAGTAAATTAAGTGAGTTAGGGCTAGAGACTACAGGCCTTAAAGCTGACCTGCAAACGCGTCTACTCGCTCATTACGATCAAATAGAAACCGAGAATGATGGGCAAGAGGCAGATTTCGCTTCAGTTAGAACAATTCGAGAAGTCCCGAACACAGATGGGCAAAGGTCATGGTTTACACTAAAAGATGTGGAGGGAAGCGTTTACGAATTTTGCGGTTTTGGTTCGATTGATGTTGTACAATGGATTAGGGAATTACAAGAATGCGCTTTAACCGTACAGTGGAGTCAGTTACAGTTTTTTGTGTATGCAAAACAACTGTTAAAAGGAGCTGCATTGTCGTTTATACGTAGTAAGAGAAATATTTGTTGGGAGTCCCTGAAGGTTGCTTTGAAAAATGAATTTAGAGTAAAGGTTTCATCAGCAGAAGTTCACAGAAGACTAAGCAATCGACAGTTGAAGAGAGGTGAGAACTTGTACGAATTCTTGTATTCGTTAATGGAAATCGCAAAGCCGATCGATTTGGATGATGAAAGTTTAATCGAGTATTTCGTAGAAGGTATACCAGACATGAGAGCAAATAAGGCATTATTGTATCAAGCAAGAACGGTGGATGCGTTGAAAGTTCAAATAGAGACCTATTTAAAATCCTATGATCCTAGGAAGTCGTCAAAGAAATCAACATTTGAATCATCTTTTCACAAGCAAGGCAGAGATAATAGAGAGAAAAGTTTGATAACAAAGGGAGAACGCAAATGCTTTAAGTGTGGTGATCCTTCCTATAAAACGATTAAGTTCAACGGTCTAATTGATACAGGAGCAAATCTGAGCCTCATACGTAAGAGCGTGTTTGTTAAACTTGGAATTAAGTCGTTAACAGGATACTCGAAGAGCCTTACGGGCATTGGTGGAAGTCATGTCATGACGTTTGGTAGTTTTAGCATAAGTGTCATGATAGATGACATAGAGATGGAAGTCGAGTTTCATATCGTTCCTGATGAGGACATGGCATATCAGGCAATTTTAGGTAGAACCATATTAGATCACGTCGATTTGGTTGTTACAAAGAAAGGTACAAAGTTTGTAAGCATCAAGAGAAAAGAATCACTGTGTAAGGCGAATTGATCTTGTGATGAGTTGTTTAAAGAATTTGAAAGCATGTGTATGCATAGTGCAGAACAGAATAAAGTGGAAATCAAGAATGACTTGTCACATGTCAGTGCAGAAATCGCTAGTGAAGTTAAGAATTTGAATAAAAGTTACAAACCTATTAGAAATACAAACACTCCTATAGAAATGAAGATTGTGCTAACCGATGAGTTGCCAGTTTATCAGCATCCAAGGCGTCTAGCAGAGTCCGATCAAAACATTGTTGACAGTACAGTACAAGAATGGTTGGAGGAAAAGATAATAAAGCCAAGTTTTTCCGAATATGCTTCGCCTGTTGTACTTGTAACAAAGAAGAATGGGAAAAAGCGTCTGTGCTGCGATTACAGAAAGCTAAATGAGAAAGTGGTCCGAGATAATTTTCCTATGCCACAGATGGATACCGTATTAGAAAAACTTCAAGGTGCGTTTGTTTATACTACTCTAGATCTAACAAACGGTTTTTTCACGTTTTCTTTGAAGAAAAATCTCAGAAGTACACAGCATTCGTAACCCAGAATGGTCAGTATGAGTTCCTATACGTACCATTCGGAATTTCAAACTCTCCAGCAGTTTTTACAAGATTTATAATGGCAGTAATGAGAGAATCAGTCAAGAATGGAGATGCAGTGGTGTATATGGACGATATAATTATACCAAGCGGTAGCGTGAATGATGGTCTAATTAAACTTAAAAGGGTATTGAAGATAGCTGCGGAAAATGGGTTGAGAATAAACTGGGAGAAATGTCAGATACTGCAGAGTAAAGTAAATTTTTTGGGCTATATAGTTGAAAATGGAAGTATTAAGCCAAGTAAGGAGAAGACTGATGCCGTTTCAAGATTTCCGATCCCACATGATAAGAAGTCAGTTCAACGATTTTTAGGGTTAACATCATATTTCCGTAGATTCATCGAAGGATACGCAGTAACAGCTAAGCCCTTGACTGACATTTTGCGAAAAGACAACAAGTTTAAGTTTAAAGAATTGCAAATGGTAGCGTTCGAGCAATTAAAGTTAGCATTGACCAAAGGTCCCGTTTTAAAGTTATACAATCCTAAGCTAGAGACTGAGATTCATACTGCTGCCTCGAAACATGGTTTCGGAGCTACGCCTTTACAGAAAGATTCAGAAGATGGTTTATTTCATCCGGTACAGTATATGAGTCGGAAAACTAAACCTTGCGAAGAGAAGTACGATTCATTTGAACTTGAGGTTTTAGCGGTTATGGGAGCATTAATAAAGTGGCGTGTATATGTGTTAGGGTTGAAATTTAAGATTGTCACAGATTGTAATGCGTTCACGATGACAATGAAAAAGAAAGAGGTTCCGTTACGTGTAGCACGTTGGGCAATGTACTTACAAGATTTCGATTACCAGATTGAACATCGTTCAGGTTCAAAGATGCGGCATGTGGATGCCTTGAGCCGTTTATCTTGTTTTCTGCTAACCGACACCATAACCCATAGACTGAAGGAAGCACAGTTGTCACATGATTGGACTAAATTGATTAGGAGCTTAGTTCAGGAGAAGGGATATGAAGATTTTTACATTGAAAATGAAATATTGTTAAAGAACCCCGATCAAGAACTTATTGTCGTACCCTCGCAGATGGAAAAGGAAATAATACAGATTGCACACAAACAAGGACATTTTGGAGCTAGAAAGACTCAGGATATCGTAGAAAAATCGTATTATATTCCAAAGCTAAAAGAAAAGGTAGCCCGTGTTGTTGAGTGTTGCGTGGAATGTCTTATTGTTAATGCCAAAACCGGTAAAAAGGAAGGATATTTGATGCCGATAAGCAAAGGAGATCAGCCATTGATGACATATCACATTGATGGCCCGTTGGCCCGATGGAGGTCACAACAAAGCGTTACAATCATATACTTGTTATTGTTGATGGTTTCTCTAAGTTTGTATGGTTGTATCCGACTCGTGGAACTGGAGTCGATGAAGTAGTTAGTTGTCTTGAAAAGCAGGCCATAATTTTTGGTAAACCAGTGAGAATAATTTCTGACAGGGGAGCAGCATTCACAGCCAATGCGTTTAAAGAATATTGTAACAAACAAGATATACAGCATTTACTGATAGCAACAGGTGTACCCCGTGGCAACGGCCAAGTAGAAAGGATGCATAAGATAATAGTTCCAATGATTTCGAAGTTAAGCCAAGAGAATGAGGGAAACTGGTACAAGTATGTAGGACATGTGCAACAACTTGTTAATAATACTGCCCCAAGAAGAACAAAAGTTACACCTTTTAAGATTTTGACAGGAATAGACATGCGTAGTCCTGGTGATCCTGAAATAAAAAAGCTGATAACCGATTCGTTAATAGAAGAATTAGACTGTGGTCGTGAAGAGATTAGAGCGGAGGCTCCAAAGAATATCGATGAAATGCAACAGGAAATGAAATGGACGTTTGACAAAAACAGGAAATGGGAAAGAAAATATAATTTAAACGACTTAGTGGCGATTAAACGTACGCAGTATGGGACAGGACTAAAGTTGAGAGGTAAATACTTAGGACCATATAAAGTCACAAAGGTGAATAGGCACGGTCGATACGAAGTTGAGAAAGTTGGCGATGGTGAAGAACCTTGTAAGACATCAACAGTGGCTGAGTTTATGAAGCCTTGGCTAGGATCATTCGGGTCGAATGACTTGTCAGGACAGCCAATTGTAGGAAATGAAGTGGCGGGCGGGCATAATCATGGATATCGTGAAGTAGGTAGTGAGCGAGACAGAACGACACGCAGCGGCCGTACCTATCTGGTCGACTCACTCATTGGCAAATAAAGCAGAATGGTTGATTTGAAAAAGCACTCGCAATCGTACTCTCGCCTCGATCACATCGCGCACCCAAATTCATCACTGAGGCCATTATTATAATAAATAAATATATGTATTCTTAACACAAAGAAACATTGTTAATAATAAGACTAACCACGGAAACACATCCGTATAATATTGAATTAAATAAACAGGGAAATAAAATTCCCACATATATTCCTCCAGCTTCTAATATCATGATCTACATGCACCATGCTAATGCTTTGCGATCTATTTTTAGTCGTCTTAAAGATCGTGATTTTTATATAGTTTTAGGCGATTTTAACTTGCTTAATGCTTCTTGGCTTGTTGATGATAATCTGTCTTTCTTAATTCCTTCATCTCAACATGTTTTTCTTGATAGCCTACTTGAATGTCCGCTATATCAATTGAATTTTTTTCTTAACTCTTCTAAAAGAATCCTCGATCTCGTTACTACCATTGAAGTTACTATTTCTTACAATTCCGTTAATAATTCATTTAATAACATCTCAAATTCTCTTCGTAGATGTTTTCGTAAAACAAATTTCAATCTTCTTAACAGCCTTAATTTCTCTTTAGATTGGTCATTTCTATTTGAGTGCTGTGATATAGATTGTGCAGTGAATTTTTTCTACTCTGCTCTTAATTCTCTAATTGATAAATGCGTTCCTTATGTGAATGTCTCTTCCGTCTCAAATGCGCCAGTCTGGTTTACACGTAGGCTTTCTAATCTCCGTAACATTAAATCGAGTTATTTTAAAAGATTTAAAAAAACTGGTTCGCGACTTAACTATGCAAATTATTGTGTAGCCTAATCTCAGTTTTGTCTTTTAAATACACAATCTATATATATAAAAATGAAAGCCGTTTTCCTTGGTCACGGCATCACGCGTGAATGTCTGGACCGATTTCACTAATTCTTTTTTTGTTGTATTTGTTATTATTAGGAGAAGGTTCTTACGTTAAAAAATATTAAGAAAATCTCTCATGCCATACGCAAATTATCTTTAAATTTTTGGCAAGACAACACGAAATACAAGAACATCTGATCTGCTAAATGTGACCATCTGTTTGGTACGGCCACACCAACGTTATAAAAACCGATCTGTTTACTTTGAGTCAAATGAAGAAAAAGCTCGATTTGAAATCCCCAGAAACTTATTCGTAAAATTATAGTATTTGCAATTGAATTTTCGATCTTCACAATGCCACCAACCAAACGTACAAGCTTAGGCCGTAGAACTCGAAATACGTCAAGTCAAAGAAATATAAGAGCAAATCAAACTGATGAGCAACGCGAAGAGCGAAATGAACTTGAACGGAATCGACATGAAGGTAAAAATTTTGTGTTTAATCCCCACAGAGCTGCATTCAGTTATAATGTGGCAATTGAATACAGTTCAGCGAAAATTGTTGCTATTGGACAAATGAGCATCGTGTGTCCACATTGCAAGGCATTAAAATTCAAAAATAAAGTCCCTGGATTGTGTTGCGCCAGCGGCCAATTCAAATTGACGCCATTAGTACCGCCACCAGAGCCACTACGTTCATTGGTATCTGGAATTGGTCCAGATTCTTATCATTTTTTGACTCAAATCCAGCAGTACAATAATTGCGTTCAAATGACATCATTTGTGGCAACAAAGGTTATTCGAGACAATTTTATGCCTACTTTCAAAGTAAGTAATTATAATTGTAAACAATTTTTTAGTTTTACTACCTATGGCAAAGAAGTTTTTTACGTCTTCTACCTATAGCTGTCGTGGATGTTAAGTATTGTGGCAGTATTTTGCGAGCTTTTCTATATATAGATATTTTTGCAGATTCAGGGTCAAATATATCATCGAACAGGTTCCTTATTGCCAGTGCCTGATCAAGACTATAAATGTTTGCAAATATATTTTATGGGCAATTCAGCAAGAGAAGTTGATGCGCATACAACAACTCAGTGAAAAGATACATTGTGGAACAACTTCAAACATTTTTCCATCAACACAATAAATTAGTTGCATTATTCACAACTGCATTAGACCGCATGCCATCTGATAATTACAAAATTGTTATCAAAGCCGATAAGGCGCCTCCAGGACAACATGCTGGACGTTTTAATGTGCCAACAATTGATGAAGTGACCTATCTTAGGTATGAGTACCTATTCAATTTGAACTGAATCCTCCATATAAAAATGAATACCTGAAAATGATTTTACTAATTTTTAATGAAATAAAAAACAAAATATATATTTTCAAATTAGTGTTTATTTTTTAGGATTTATTTAAACACTCTGTACTCTTCACTGCTTCTCTCTACTCTAATGCTTTTTGGTAAACAATATTTTTAGTTTTATGTTCTGGCGCGTAAATAAATAAAGTTGTTGGTTTTCCGACATGGGAACAGGCGACATATAATTGGCCATGTGAAAAACATGGATTTTGTAGGTTGATGCCACATACACTTAGCGACTGCCCTTGCGATTTATTTATTGACATTGCAAATGCAAGCCGCAATGGAAACTGTAAGCGCTTAAAGCTGAATGGCATGTCGTTCGGTATCATAGGGATGCTTGGGATTAAAACGTCTTCACCTTTGTACTTCCCTTTTAAAATTGTTGCTTCGATGACATTGTTCAATAATTTCTTCACAGCAAGCCGGGTGCCATTACACAGACGTGGCTGGTTTATGTTCCGTAACATAATAATTACTGATCCGATTTTTAGTTGCAGATTATGAGGTGGTAAGCCGGGTAATTCCAGCGAATTTAAAAATTCTGTTGGATAATTGACAACATCATCATCATTAATAACGGAATCAACTGATTTGTAATTCTTCAATTCGCCAGCTATTTTCTCTTGAATCTGAAAATTCATTTCGTTCACATCAACATTTTTTGCGGCCAATATAACACGTTCGCTTAACCAATCGTGATTTACGTAATTTTGAGCTATGTTTGGGAAAACCATCTCCATGAGTTCGGTCTTTGATTCACAAAAGTTACAAAAATTGGTAGGGAATGTAATGTATCCCGATGATGTATCAACAGCAATATTACCATTACCAATATCGAGCAGTTGTTTGGAAAAGACTTCTCCAGACTGGTCTTCCTGCAATTCCACTCGCATGATTATACTCAATTTAAGTATTTTAATGTATTTCCATAAAATGGACAACTTCAAACATGCATTTAGTTCATCAGCTGGTGTTGAGCGTGGAACAACTGGCAATATTTGTCGAAAATCACCTGCCAATAGTATCATTGCACCACCAAACCGGTTTCCGTTATTTCGTAAATCTTGCATTGAGCGATCTAATGCCTCTAAAGATTTTTTGTGTGCCATCGTGCATTCATCCCAAATGATCAATCTGGTTTGCTGCAGCACTTTGCCCATGGCAGAATTCCTCGAAAGGTTGCAAGTTGGAGTTTCATTTATTTGAAGGTTCAACGGCAACTTGAGAGCTGAATGAGCTGTTCGACCGCCTTCCAACAATGTAGCTGCAATACCTGATGAAGCTAGGGCTAGTGCAATTCCATTTTGCGATCGAATCGTGGCCAAAATCAATGATAACAGAAACGTTTTCCCAGTTCCACCAGGAGCATCTAAAAAATAAAATCCGCCAGTTCCATCGTTCACTACTTTCATGAGCGTATCGTAGGCATATTTTTGTTGTTGATTCAAAAGGGGTACTGTTCTATCAACCATTTCTCTTAATGTTTCGGAATCGTATTGGGCTTCGCGTCTCAATTCTTGATCAAATGAGTTGTGCATTGGACGATTGGGTGCGATCATTCCTATTTGTATTAATACTTTGTTGGTAAGCATCAAGCACATGTCCTCAATTAAAATTAATGCTTCATTGTGAATTTCTTCTTTCATTTGTAAATCTGCATTCGATGTTCTAAGACGCATCTGATGCAATATATCTTCCGCCATATGATCTTTGTATTTATGCCATAAATCAATCGGTGTTGATGGGAAGCATGTAGACGAAATTATAGAAAATAATGTTCCAATTTGTTTAGGATTTGAATAAATCACAGCATCTTCGAGAGTGTGGTCCCAATGAGTGTCATTCTCTAACAATCCCAAACGTTGACAGGCTTCTCTGTATGTGCCACACAATACACCATTAACTGTTCGCAGATGTTGGAATGATGTTGGACCACGAACATTGGCTAACAGTAAACGCAAATAGAAACATTCATCTTGACTGGGATGGACTGCATAAAGAGGGCCTAGTGCATCGGTGAAAAATACTTGTGGATAACCTGTAACTGGTTGTCCTCGTTTTCGTCGTTGGAATTTTTTCGATGATTGATTCCAGGTATAATATCTTGGCATTTCTGAATAAAGTAGCGTTCTGGCAAAATCATCATTCTGGCACATTTCAAAGAAGCTGGTTAATGTTGTCGATGGTGGCCTGTCAACTTGTTGTAATATGTTTGCATCTGTAAAATACACCCGTTGACCATTTTCCAAATGTACGGCCAAATGAAAAACAGTAGGGTGTCGTTCATGTATGGGAAACGAAAATATACGCCACATGCCTTCGTTACGACTAACATAGCGGCCTATTTGATATTGAGTGACTTCATCATTTGAATTTTCGGCAGCAACTCCGAAGACAGCCATATCACTACCTTTGTTCACATACTTGCAAATGTATTTTATGGATTTTACGGAATGGCAAAATTCGACGCTTATGTGTGCTTTATATGCCTTGCAGAGTAATGGCGAAAACGGAACAACCCAACGATTATCAACTTCAATGTCCTGTCGATTTACTTTGACTATTGTTGACTTTCCATTGTCATCAATGGATCGGCGGCGATAAAGTGGATATCCATCATTTCCAGTAATAGTTTCTGCTACTAATTGTCTTGGGTAGTGTTTTGAACATTTTCCTTCAACCATACACGGAGAGTTGGGATTTAATATTCCACATGGACCATGTATCATATTTTTTGTAATAACCTCATGTAAAAGTGGGTCTTCATTATAATCGGGAATTTCTGCTGATATCACATGATCAATATCATTCGGTCTTATCCTCTCAACCAACCAAATGAGGATATGTGCATAGGGTAATCCGCGTTTTTGCCACTCAACTGAGTACATCCAACAGCGCGTCTCGCCGAAAACGCTATGCTTAACAATAAAATCCATGAGTGATTTTAATTTCATTTTGAACACCCTTGCAGTGATATCGTGGCGATCAATGGGTGATTGGCCCGTAAATAATTCTTGTTGAATTTCAGTCCACTTTGGATTGCATGTGAATGTGATAAACATATCTGGTGTGCCATAATGTCGTACATAGCACATAGCATCTTGAGCATAGTCATGCATATGACGCGGACTTCCAACGTATGTTGCTGGGAGAATAGTTGTTCTGCCAACATTCTGTGCACGGAGTTTTGCCTGGTTCAATCGTTCAGTTTCAATTTTCACATACATATCCACAGCATACTGGTGAAATAGACGCCGACATTTTAAGATGTGATTGTCCTCATTTTCCCGAACCATCAGTCGGTATGAATAATAATTCATTGAACTAACTTTTTTGTTCGTGTCAGTACCTGTAAACAATTTTTTGTTAGTAAATTTTATGTTAGAAAACATATATTTTGATGAAGTAAACATATCTATATATATAAAAATGAAAGCCGTTTTCCTTGGTCACGGCATCACGCGTGAATGTCTGGACCGATTTCACTAATTCTTTTTTTGTTGTATTTGTTATTATTAGGAGAAGGTTCTTGCGTTAAAAAATATTAAGAAAATCTCTCATGCCATACGCAAATTATTGTGAGGAACATTATAATTAACTATAATATCCCACACAACAAGCAAACAGCAGCACAATCCAGCGATATAAATGAAGCACCGGATACAAGATACAGCCGAGACACAAACCTAAGTTACGATATACGACCAAGCCTGCTACTGGTCGATCGAACCAAGTCATAGAGAATGGCTTACGATCAAACCGGGTCGATCGAACCACACGTCACCGCTGGCGATTTCGTACAAGCGGGAAGATGCGTGGGAAGCGTAAAGCAAAAAAACCAATATGCACGCATATGAAATGGGCAGCTAAGTCCAACATGGCTCGATCGAACCACACGTCACCGCTGGCGATTTCGTACAAGCGGGAAGATGCGTGGGAAGCGTAATGCAAAAAAACCAATATGCACGCATATGCAATGGGCAGCCAAGTCCAACATGGCTCGATCGAACCAACTCGAACCTATGACGTACGATCGAACCAATTCGAACCTATGACGTACGATCAAACCAAGTTGAACTCATGACGTACGATCAAGCATGGCTCGATCGAATCACAGGCGACCGCTGGCAATTTCGTACAAGCGGGAAGTTGCGTGGGAGGCAGAATGCACAAAATCAACGATATAATAGTAAATGGAACCCGGCTTGAGGGCATAATTGCACGCAAACGGGGGCATTGGCCTAATTATGCAAATTAAGAGCACAGAGAGGCAAATATGAATGCATGCATTAGCATACGCTGAAGAAGCATACACGCATGTCACACGTACACTATGCGTGAGGGAGAATACCGGTGACCAATAGCGCACTCTCTGCCTACGTCACGCTCATGAGAACGAAAGCAGTTAGATTGCGAGCAGCCAAAATCTTGTGAGCGAGAGAAAATAAAAGTGAGGGCCAAGCAAGCCCGTGAGACGGGTGCGGTGCATGCATGCTTTGTATGAAACGATGATGGTTTGTGGATTGGTTAGGGGAATATGCGAACCGAAGGGGGGGGGATGAACAATGGGGAAGCCCTCTATCTAATAGATACGATATGCGTATGAAAGGGCATTGCATGGGAAATTAAACGATGTTGTATGTTAATTTAATCAAGATGATTATTGTTAAACAATAGCTTAAGTTAATACAATTAGCATATATATGTATGTAAATATAATAAGGAGAGAATATGTGCGAAATTGGGTATGACGAGTGGATCAAAGGGAGCGACGGGCAAGGGCAGCGATGAAAGCAGAGAAAGTCAACGGGATACGATGGGCGGCCAATATAAAGGCGACGCCAACATAAGAAAGTGATGCAAGTCAATATGTACAAACGAGAAAGACAAGGACAAGGAATAAATGGGCGCGCAGCCACAGAGAAAGTGGACATATGCGCCAAGGATTTACGGGACTTTCACCACGCATAGCAACAAGTGGATGCGTGGGTGAAAGCAGAGGGCCGATGGAAATGTACCAGCTGTATAGCGGTACCACACCAATCTATTCCTGAGGCCGTGGGAGCTGCCTATATAAAGGCAACGTCCATCAACCAAAATCATCAAGTCATCAAGTCGTGATCAAGTAACAAGTAATTAAGGCCTTACGAGTAACCTTAAGAACTTATCAGGGAAACACAAGGAGCAGCAGAAAAACTAGGAACTACACAGGCCTTACGAGTAACCTGTATAATTCCTCCAATAGCAACAAGTCCTTAAATAAGAATAACAAACACTAGAAAGAGTCCTTAAATAAGGATAACGAACACCGTACCCGAGCTAGAGTGAATTGGAGAGAAGCCAAGCATTTCCAGGAGTATCCAAAGTCAGTGGTAGGCACGAGGATATATCCTACTGCCGAAATTCCAGGATCTATATATCCTGACGATTACCAATTGCTGAGGAATATCCTGCTTCGTGATAATAGCTGCGGGATTCGTCCCAGAGCCATAAAAGCAAAAGCCATCTCAACAAGCATAACGAAAGGGGTGCAGAGGTGTGGAGCAACAACCAAACGTACGATACAGGCCGAGACAACAACCAGCAACGGCTACAGGAGCAAAAGGAGGCAAGAAGAGACGACGAGGGATTCGAAGTGAATCGACAACGCTGTCCAAGTCCAGACCTACCATAGAGAAACTTGTCATATCTAATCAAGCCCATAAACGATCGCAAATAAACGTATTACAAAACCAAATCAACAAACAAACCTGTTCTGATTTCACCGGGGCACAAAATAAATTTTGTTGTGCCGAACCTAGCCCGAGAGATATTGTAGATATCCCGAAGGACGAGAAAAGGATCGTTACAACTGGCGCCCAACGTGCTATACTGGTGAAATTTAGAAACAAAACTACAGTTTATAAATCATAAAAAGATCAAAATGGGAAAAGGATGGATTTACCACATGAAGAAGGAGGATTTGGTACAGACAGGCCAAAGGATCGGGATCGAGATAAACGGCACAGTGGAGGAAATGAGGAGACAGCTAGGCGAGTGGATAGAAAGGAATGAAAAGGACCCAGACTGGAAGGAGGAAATAAATAGATTGGAAACAAAGTACTCGAAAAATATAAAAATGAAAACAATAGCAAGCACATCAAAAACATGCGAAAATGAGGCTGAGGAATTCCAGAAAATAAACATCGCCACACTAGCAATCCCTCCATATTTACCACCAAGATGGGGAAGCGAAGGAGCCCTAGATAGCGCAGAGACAAAGAGGGACATAAGGAGACAAACGATAGACCCCAAGAAAACGGCACCACATACAACAAACAGGACCACCGAATACGCCAAGGTGGCAAAACAAGTGAGGGAGTGGACATTCAGATTCGATGGCAATTCCAGACCACTAGAGTTCATAGAACAGATCGAATGGTCAGCAGACATGTATGGCATCGAGCTGGACATGATCCCGAGAGCGATGCCAGAGCTACTGAAAGATAGGGCACTCAAATGGTACGTCGCAAACAATAAGCAGTGGCGAACTTGGAAGGAATTTGTTGAGGGCTTCAAGAAATATTTCTTGCCGAAAGGATTCTTCAACAAATTGGCTGATCAAGTGAAAAATCGCAAGCAAAACAGAAATGAGTACTTCAAGGACTATATGGTGGATATGCAAACATTGATGAGACCCCTAAAAATACCAGAGTACGAACAATTGGAGGTCATATTGGAAAATTGCACTCCAGATCTAAAAATATTCGTTCGGCCGCACAGGGTCAGGGACCTAGATGAGCTGATGCAGTTGGCAGAAGAACACGAGATGCTCGAACAAGAGCGATTCGAGTTCCATCGCGAAAACAATGCTCAAAGAACACATAACAACCACTTAAACCACAGAGGAGGAAATAATCACGGACCACCAGTCACACAGTGCCGAAGATGCCAGGACAACAGCATGGAGAATCATTCGAGACCAAACCAAGAAAACAAGAACGTCCAAGACGGAAAAGTCTTGAACCCGAATCAGGCGTGCCGCAGATGCGGGGGAGCCGGACACTGGGCCAGGGAATGCAACAATCAGAGACTCAATTTCTGCTGGCAGTGTGGAAAGGTTGGGAAAAGGACGAAAGAATGTTGCTGGAGTTCGGGAAACGAAAGGCGGTTCCAGTCTATCCGGGGCGAGCAGGGACCCAGCCAACAAGCTCCGCACCACTAATAGGCCAACTAGTAGAAGAAGAGGATCAATTGTCAGCGATTATCGAAGTAGCAGGAATACAGATGAAAGCGACAATTGACTCCGGAGCCACGAGTAGCTTCATCAGCAAGCAGATATTGGAAACAGTAAGGAATAAGGGAAAATGGGAGAACACACACAAACAGGTATACATGGCAGACGGAAAGGTGCGAGACATTGAAGAGCAATGGACAGGATGCGTGAGATTCGGACACAAGGAAATCCGTTTCTGGTCATGCCAGAAGGAATGGATGCGCTAATATTAGGGTGGAATTTCCTCCGGATTATGAACACAGAAATATCGTGTGGAGGCCACAAAGTGCGAATACCGACAGTAAAGCGAATACAGGGCAGGCGCGTAGAAAGAATATCCATCATGGTCACTCAGAAGAGTGATCAGCAAGAAATACAAAACTTTCTAAATCAGGAGTTGAAGGAATTAGGGAAAGTTAAGGGACTGTCAAAGGTGGGGATACATCGCATAACGATGAAGGACGATATCCCAATAAAACAAAGGTATTACCAGAAAAACCAGAAAATACAAGGAGAAATCAATGCAAAGGTCGACGAACTGTTGACAATGGGATGCATAGAACCATCGCAAAGCCCATATAGCTCACCCATAGTGATGGTGAGAAAGAAACAGACAGGCAAATGGAGATTATGCGTAGATTTTAGACAGATTAACGCAAAATCTATAAAGGATGCATACCCAATGCCACGCATCGATTACATCTTGAAACAACTACGCGAAGCAAAATTCATAAGCAGCTTAGATCTGAAGGACGGATACTGGCAGATTCCGTTAGAAGAGAAAAGTAGACCAATGACGGCATTCACAGTCCCAGGGAAGGGGTTATTTTAATGGAAAGTGATGCCATTCGGTTTACACTCAGCATCAGCAACTTTCCAACGCGCACTGGACCAAGTCATTGGCCCAGAAATGATACCAAACGCATTCGCATACCAAGATGACATTGTGATAGTGAGCAAAACAATCGAAGAACACATGAATAATCTACAAGAAGTGTTCAGGAGATTGAAGGAAGCAAACTTGAGAATTAATGCCGAGAAGTGCCAATTCTTTAGAAAAGAGCTAAAGTTTCTAGGCCACTTGGTGACAGAAAACGGTATTGCAACGGACTCAGAAAAGGTGGCCGCAATAGCCCAATTAGAACCACCAACTTGCACAAAGGAATTACGCCAGTACTTAGGAGTGGCATCTTGGTACAGACGGTTCGTACCGGGTTTTGCAGCACTAACACACCCATTAAACGAACTACTAAAGAAGAGAACAAAGTGGCACTGGAGCGAGGAGCATCAGGCAGCATTCAATGCTGTAAAGGAAAGGCTGACGAGTGGCCCGGTACTGGCATGTCCAGACTTCACAAAAACGTTTGTGCTCCAGACGGATGCAAGTAACATGGGATTAGGAGCCATATTGGTACAAAACACTGAGGATGGAGAGAGAGTGCTATCATACCTGTCAAGAGAATTAAACCCAGCGGAAAAGAACTATTCGGCAACAGAAAAAGAATGTCTAGCGATAGTATGGGCAATACGCAAACTAAAACCAGGTATGGAAGGATACCGATTTAAAGTGGTAACAGATTACATGGCGTTGAAGTGGTTGAATAGCATAGAAAGCCCTACGGGCCGTATAGCCCGATGGGCACTGGAACTGCAACAATACGATTTCGAAATAGCATACAGAAAAGGCAAATTAAACATTGTCGCCGACGCTTTGTCAAGACAACCAATGGAAGGGTGCAAAAGAATAGTAGATAATGGTGCCAGATTAAGACAAGCAAACAACGAGTGTGGGTGGATTCAAGACATAATGGGAAAAATAAAACAACAACCACAGAAATATCCGGATTATATTATGGAAAATAGTCAGGTATACAGGAACATTCCGCACAGAGCAGGCCAAGAAGAAGTGGTATCTTGGAAACTATGTGTGCCAAAAACCCTACGTAATCAAGTAATGGCCGAAAACCACACTGCAACAACAGCAGGGCATACAGGGAGCAGGCGAACTACTGCCAGGACCGCAGCAAGATATTACTGGCCAGGAATGCAACGAGATATCAGGACATTTGTAGGAAAGTGTACGATATGCCAACAATATAAACCCAGCCAACAGCAGGCAGCGGGAAAGATGCTAACACAAATACCGGAAGAACCATGGGCCACAGTATGCGCTGACTTTGTGGGACCGTTGCCAAGATCGAAACACGGAAATTCGATGCTACTAGTAATCATTGACAGGTTTTCGAAATGGACAGAACTGATACCGATGCGGAAGGCAACTGCAGAGAATCTAGTTAAGGCCTTTCGAGAGAGGATACTATCTAGATTCGGAGCTCCGAAAGTGGTGATAACGGACAATGGAGTTCAATTCACTAGCAGAATATTCAAAAAAATGTTGGAAGAATGGGGATGCCAACACCAACTGACAGCACCGTATACACCACAAGAAAATCCAACCGAAAGAGCAAATAGAACAGTAAAAACAATGATTGCTCAGTTTACGGGGGAAAATCAACGCAACTGGGATGAAAGTTGGCCAGAAATAACTCTAGCAGTAAATACAAGCCAATCAGAGGCAACAGGATTCACGCCAGCGTATGTAATACAGGGGCGTGAACCAAGAATGCCGGGTGCACTATACGATAATGTCACGATAGGCACAGGGAAGCAAACGATATCACCAGACGCGAAGGTAAAACAAATGCAAGAGCTGTTCGAACTAATACGGCGAAATCTGGAAACGGCTGCACAGGATCAGGCTCGCCATTACAATCTAAAACAAAGAGAATGGAGACCAGTAATTGGAGCAACGGTATGGGCAAAAGAACACCACCTTTCAAATGCTGCAGAAGGATTCGCAGCAAAGCTGGCACCAAAGTTTGGAGTCCCATATGAAGTGATAGGCTTTGCATCTCCGGTCATATGCAAACTACGGCACAATGAAACGAAAAAAACCAGACAAGCACATATCAGCCAACTGAAGCAACAAATATGCGAGGAAGCAGATGGCACGAAAATTGATGAGCAATGAGGATGGACGACTCTAATGACATAGCGGCGAGAAAATCTGCACAGACCGGCCGGCTGGACAGAGAACTCAAAACATGACTTAAAGCTGAAAATCTCAAAGCACATCGCATCAGAAACAAATTATAGCAAAGTCACAAACCGCATCGCAGAGCACAATGAAGATGTGCCAATATCGTAACGACACGTATACAAGCATGCGAAAACGAATTTAGAAACTGGCAACGGATACCCGACTATCGTAACGATGCATACAATATGCAGGCATAATAGAAAAAAAGAACCAGAGATAGAACGAATGGGGACAACACCAACACATATGCACATACACCGCGAAAAGGGAGGGGAAACGCACCCACACAGGCGCAGGATGTTACGCACCCACACATACGCACGATATGACGTATGTATTAGTGACTCACCGCAATGCACATACACATGCGCATGCTATTATGCATATAATGGTGGAGCATTTCGGCGCTTTAAAATATGCCAAGAGAACAAGGGCAAGGAGGAGAAATCCTAAATATCGGTAAATATCAAAGAACTGACCGAATGCTAAGGCGAGGTTTCATGCGTGCAATTGTCATAATCAGGAAACACTCAAAGTTTATCATTCGGCGAGTACAGATTAAAAATAAAAAAAAAAAAAACTATGAACGCATTTAATGCAAATTTTGGCCAGGATGAAGGCGTAGCTCGACGAGGTGCGGCACCGCGGGCCAATATGGAACGCGGTGACTGGCACTGGTCCGAAGGGGAGTCCGACGACGATGATCTGGACATAATAAATCCAGACATCGTCGCCTCTTCGGACGAGGAGGTCGTTGAGGACGAGGAAGTGGACAGCGGGTTCACGAGCGGAGGCACAACAGACGAGGATAGTGTATCGGAATCTGGAGAAGATGATCGCGAGGTAGACACGGACGAGGAGGCGATTTGGCGTGAGATCGACGACGTGATCGGGATAATGCAGCGTGACGACGACATGGAAGGGGAAAGCGTCACGTCGGAGAGGGCAGAGGCACGGAGCCCAGAATATGCCCCGTGGCGGGATGACGAAGAATTGGAGCCGCCGGTACAAAGATGGGAGCCAGCGCGGCCGCCAACTCCGTGTCGTATGGTGGATGTAACATCGGATGCCAGCGAGACGGAGGAAGTGGCTGTGGCTGAGGAAGGAGAGTCTGAAGGAGAAGCCAGCTCACCTCCATCGGACTGGGCAGGCGAAGAAGCGCGGGCGGCAAACCATCATTGGATGAATTGGTGGGCGGAGCAGAGACGGCAGCAGGAAGAGGCAGAACAAGAGCTGCTGAGATGGGAGAGGGCCCAAGAGGAGGAGGAGCAGTTGAAGCGGGCGAGGGAAGGGCTGGCACTGGCAATGCAGCAACAACAGCAGCAACAACAACAGCAGCAACAGCAGAACTGGGCAGCATGGTTCCAAAGAGAAATAGAGGAGCAGATGCGGGGGGATTGGAATTAAAAACATAAAAAGGGAAACGGGGAATAAAAGATGCGGAAAGGGCCAACAAAAAAAAAACAACCACAATGAAAAGATGCCCTAATCCGCCAACATTGACGAAAAGATAATCAGTAATCGCCAACAAAAGAAGATGCCAAATGGCCAATAAAAGATGCGAGCTGAGTCCCAAAAACAAAACAAGCAAAACACATGCCAAAACTAAAGAAAAAAAAAGGAACAAAGGTAATACATGAGAAAAAAACACACGTGAAACAAGCACAAGGTACAAGGGACAGGGGAGGGCAAATCCCTCCCGAAGAAGGGGGGGAGTGTGAGGAACATTATAATTAACTATAATATCCCACACAACAAGCAAACAGCAGCACAATCCAGCGATATAAATGAAGCACCGGATACAAGATACAGCCGAGACACAAACCTAAGTTACGATATACGACCAAGCCTGCTACTGGTCGATCGAACCAAGTCATAGAGAATGGCTTACGATCAAACCGGGTCGATCGAACCACACGTCACCGCTGGCGATTTCGTACAAGCGGGAAGATGCGTGGGAAGCGTAAAGCAAAAAAACCAATATGCACGCATATGAAATGGGCAGCTAAGTCCAACATGGCTCGATCGAACCACACGTCACCGCTGGCGATTTCGTACAAGCGGGAAGATGCGTGGGAAGCGTAATGCAAAAAAACCAATATGCACGCATATGCAATGGGCAGCCAAGTCCAACATGGCTCGATCGAACCAACTCGAACCTATGACGTACGATCGAACCAATTCGAACCTATGACGTACGATCAAACCAAGTTGAACTCATGACGTACGATCAAGCATGGCTCGATCGAATCACAGGCGACCGCTGGCAATTTCGTACAAGCGGGAAGTTGCGTGGGAGGCAGAATGCACAAAATCAACGATATAATAGTAAATGGAACCCGGCTTGAGGGCATAATTGCACGCAAACGGGGGCATTGGCCTAATTATGCAAATTAAGAGCACAGAGAGGCAAATATGAATGCATGCATTAGCATACGCTGAAGAAGCATACACGCATGTCACACGTACACTATGCGTGAGGGAGAATACCGGTGACCAATAGCGCACTCTCTGCCTACGTCACGCTCATGAGAACGAAAGCAGTTAGATTGCGAGCAGCCAAAATCTTGTGAGCGAGAGAAAATAAAAGTGAGGGCCAAGCAAGCCCGTGAGACGGGTGCGGTGCATGCATGCTTTGTATGAAACGATGATGGTTTGTGGATTGGTTAGGGGAATATGCGAACCGAAGGGGGGGATGAACAATGGGGAAGCCCTCTATCTAATAGATACGATATGCGTATGAAAGGGCATTGCATGGGAAATTAAACGATGTTGTATGTTAATTTAATCAAGATGATTATTGTTAAACAATAGCTTAAGTTAATACAATTAGCATATATATGTATGTAAATATAATAAGGAGAGAATATGTGCGAAATTGGGTATGACGAGTGGATCAAAGGGAGCGACGGGCAAGGGCAGCGATGAAAGCAGAGAAAGTCAACGGGATACGATGGGCGGCCAATAGAAAGGCGACGCCAACATAAGGAAGTGATGCAAGTCAATATGTACAAACGAGAAAGACAAGGACAAGGAATAAATGGGCGCGCAGCCACAGAGAAAGTGGACATATGCGCCAAGGATTTACGGGACTTTCACCACGCATAGCAACAAGTGGATGCGTGGGTGAAAGCAGAGGGCCGATGGAAATGTACCAGCTGTATAGCGGTACCACACCAATCTATTCCTGAGGCCGTGGGAGCTGCCTATATAAAGGCAACGTCCATCAACCAAAATCATCAAGTCATCAAGTCGTGATCAAGTAACAAGTAATTAAGGCCTTACGAGTAACCTTAAGAACTTATCAGGGAAACACAAGGAGCAGCAGAAAAACTAGGAACTACACAGGCCTTACGAGTAACCTGTATAATTCCTCCAATAGCAACAAGTCCTTAAATAAGAATAACAAACACTAGAAAGAGTCCTTAAATAAGGATAACGAACACCGTACCCAAGCTAGAGTGAATTGGAGAGAAGCCAAGCATTTCCAGGAGTATCCAAAGTCAGTGGTAGGCACGAGGATATATCCTACTGCCGAAATTCCAGGATCTATATATCCTGACGATTACCAATTGCTGAGGAATATCCTGCTTCGTGATAATAGCTGCGGGATTCGTCCCAGAGCCATAAAAGCAAAAGCCATCTCAACAAGCATAACGAAAGGGGTGCAGAGGTGTGGAGCAACAACCAAACGTACGATACAGGCCGAGACAACAACCAGCAACGGCTACAGGAGCAAAAGGAGGCAAGAAGAGACGACGAGGGATTCGAAGTGAATCGACAACGCTGTCCAAGTCCAGACCTACCATAGAGAAACTTGTCATATCCAATCAAGCCCATAAACGATCGCAAATAAACGTATTACAAAACCAAATCAACAAACAAACCTGTTCTGATTTCACAGGGGCACAAAATAAATTTTGTTGTGCCGAACCTAGCCCGAGAGATATTGTAGATATCCCGAAGGACGAGAAAAGGATCGTTACAACTGGCGCCCAACGTGCTATACTGGTGAAATTTAGAAACAAAACTACAGTTTATAAATCATAAAAAGATCAAAATGGGAAAAGGATGGATTTACCACATGAAGAAGGAGGATTTGGTACAGACAGGCCAAAGGATCGGGATCGAGATAAACGGCACAGTGGAGGAAATGAGGAGACAGCTAGGCGAGTGGATAGAAAGGAATGAAAAGGACCCAGACTGGAAGGAGGAAATAAATAGATTGGAAACAAAGTACTCGAAAAATATAAAAATGAAAACAATAGCAAGCACATCAAAAACATGCGAAAATGAGGCTGAGGAATTCCAGAAAATAAACATCGCCACACTAGCAATCCCTCCATATTTACCACCAAGATGGGGAAGCGAAGGAGCCCTAGATAGCGCAGAGACAAAGAGGGACATAAGGAGACAAACGATAGACCCCAAGAAAACGGCACCACATACAACAAACAGGACCACCGAATACGCCAAGGTGGCAAAACAAGTGAGGGAGTGGACATTCAGATTCGATGGCAATTCCAGACCACTAGAGTTCATAGAACAGATCGAATGGTCAGCAGACATGTATGGCATCGAGCTGGACATGATCCCGAGAGCGATGCCAGAGCTACTGAAAGATAGGGCACTCAAATGGTACGTCGCAAACAATAAGCAGTGGCGAACTTGGAAGGAATTTGTTGAGGGCTTCAAGAAATATTTCTTGCCGAAAGGATTCTTCAACAAATTGGCTGATCAAGTGAAAAATCGCAAGCAAAACAGAAATGAGTACTTCAAGGACTATATGGTGGATATGCAAACATTGATGAGACCCCTAAAAATACCAGAGTACGAACAATTGGAGGTCATATTGGAAAATTGCACTCCAGATCTAAAAATATTCGTTCGGCCGCACAGGGTCAGGGACCTAGATGAGCTGATGCAGTTGGCAGAAGAACACGAGATGCTCGAACAAGAGCGATTCGAGTTCCATCGCGAAAACAATGCTCAAAGAACACATAACAACCACTTAAACCACAGAGGAGGAAATAATCACGGACCACCAGTCACACAGTGCCGAAGATGCCAGGACAACAGCATGGAGAATCATTCGAGACCAAACCAAGAAAACAAGAACGTCCAAGACGGAAAAGTCTTGAACCCGAATCAGGCGTGCCGCAGATGCGGGGGAGCCGGACACTGGGCCAGGGAATGCAACAATCAGAGACTCAATTTCTGCTGGCAGTGTGGAAAGGTTGGGAAAAGGACGAAAGAATGTTGCTGGAGTTCGGGAAACGAAAGGCGGTTCCAGTCTATCCGGGGCGAGCAGGGACCCAGCCAACAAGCTCCGCACCACTAATAGGCCAACTAGTAGAAGAAGAGGATCAATTGTCAGCGATTATCGAAGTAGCAGGAATACAGATGAAAGCGACAATTGACTCCGGAGCCACGAGTAGCTTCATCAGCAAGCAGATATTGGAAACAGTAAGGAATAAGGGAAAATGGGAGAACACACACAAACAGGTATACATGGCAGACGGAAAGGTGCGAGACATTGAAGAGCAATGGACAGGATGCGTGAGATTCGGACACAAGGAAATCCGTTTCTGGTCATGCCAGAAGGAATGGATGCGCTAATATTAGGGTGGAATTTCCTCCGGATTATGAACACAGAAATATCGTGTGGAGGCCACAAAGTGCGAATACCGACAGTAAAGCGAATACAGGGCAGGCGCGTAGAAAGAATATCCATCATGGTCACTCAGAAGAGTGATCAGCAAGAAATACAAAACTTTCTAAATCAGGAGTTGAAGGAATTAGGGAAAGTTAAGGGACTGTCAAAGGTGGGGATACATCGCATAACAATGAAGGACGATATCCCAATAAAACAAAGGTATTACCAGAAAAACCAGAAAATACAAGGAGAAATCAATGCAAAGGTCGACGAACTGTTGACAATGGGATGCATAGAACCATCGCAAAGCCCATATAGCTCACCCATAGTGATGGTGAGAAAGAAACAGACAGGCAAATGGAGATTATGCGTAGATTTTAGACAGATTAACGCAAAATCTATAAAGGATGCATACCCAATGCCACGCATCGATTACATCTTGAAACAACTACGCGAAGCAAAATTCATAAGCAGCTTAGATCTGAAGGACGGATACTGGCAGATTCCGTTAGAAGAGAAAAGTAGACCAATGACGGCATTCACAGTCCCAGGGAAGGGGTTATTTTAATGGAAAGTGATGCCATTCGGTTTACACTCAGCATCAGCAACTTTCCAACGCGCACTGGACCAAGTCATTGGCCCAGAAATGATACCAAACGCATTCGCATACCAAGATGACATTGTGATAGTGAGCAAAACAATCGAAGAACACATGAATAATCTACAAGAAGTGTTCAGGAGATTGAAGGAAGCAAACTTGAGAATTAATGCCGAGAAGTGCCAATTCTTTAGAAAAGAGCTAAAGTTTCTAGGCCACTTGGTGACAGAAAACGGTATTGCAACGGACCCAGAAAAGGTGGCCGCAATAGCCCAATTAGAACCACCAACTTGCACAAAGGAATTACGCCAGTACTTAGGAGTGGCATCTTGGTACAGACGGTTCGTACCGGGTTTTGCAGCACTAACACACCCATTAAACGAACTACTAAAGAAGAGAACAAAGTGGCACTGGAGCGAGGAGCATCAGGCAGCATTCAATGCTGTAAAGGAAAGGCTGACGAGTGGCCCGGTACTGGCATGTCCAGACTTCACAAAAACGTTTGTGCTCCAGACGGATGCAAGTAACATGGGATTAGGAGCCATATTGGTACAAAACACTGAGGATGGAGAGAGAGTGCTATCATACCTGTCAAGAGAATTAAACCCAGCGGAAAAGAACTATTCGGCAACAGAAAAAGAATGTCTAGCGATAGTATGGGCAATACGCAAACTAAAACCAGGTATGGAAGGATACCGATTTAAAGTGGTAACAGATTACATGGCGTTGAAGTGGTTGAATAGCATAGAAAGCCCTACGGGCCGTATAGCCCGATGGGCACTGGAACTGCAACAATACGATTTCGAAATAGCATACAGAAAAGGCAAATTAAACATTGTCGCCGACGCTTTGTCAAGACAACCAATGGAAGGGTGCAAAAGAATAGTAGATAATGGTGCCAGATTAAGACAAGCAAACAACGAGTGTGGGTGGATTCAAGACATAATGGGAAAAATAAAACAACAACCACAGAAATATCCGGATTATATTATGGAAAATAGTCAGGTATACAGGAACATTCCGCACAGAGCAGGCCAAGAAGAAGTGGTATCTTGGAAACTATGTGTGCCAAAAACCCTACGTAATCAAGTAATGGCCGAAAACCACACTGCAACAACAGCAGGGCATACAGGGAGCAGGCGAACTACTGCCAGGACCGCAGCAAGATATTACTGGCCAGGAATGCAACGAGATATCAGGACATTTGTAGGAAAGTGTACGATATGCCAACAATATAAACCCAGCCAACAGCAGGCAGCGGGAAAGATGCTAACACAAATACCGGAAGAACCATGGGCCACAGTATGCGCTGACTTTGTGGGACCGTTGCCAAGATCGAAACACGGAAATTCGATGCTACTAGTAATCATTGACAGGTTTTCGAAATGGACAGAACTGATACCGATGCGGAAGGCAACTGCAGAGAATCTAGTTAAGGCCTTTCGAGAGAGGATACTATCTAGATTCGGAGCTCCGAAAGTGGTGATAACGGACAATGGAGTTCAATTCACTAGCAGAATATTCAAAAAAATGTTAGAAGAATGGGGATGCCAACACCAACTGACAGCACCGTATACACCACAAGAAAATCCAACCGAAAGAGCAAATAGAACAGTAAAAACAATGATTGCTCAGTTTACGGGGGAAAATCAACGCAACTGGGATGAAAGTTGGCCAGAAATAACTCTAGCAGTAAATACAAGCCAATCAGAGGCAACAGGATTCACGCCAGCGTATGTAATACAGGGGCGTGAACCAAGAATGCCGGGTGCACTATACGATAATGTCACGATAGGCACAGGGAAGCAAACGATATCACCAGACGCGAAGGTAAAACAAATGCAAGAGCTGTTCGAACTAATACGGCGAAATCTGGAAACGGCTGCACAGGATCAGGCTCGCCATTACAATCTAAAACAAAGAGAATGGAGACCAGTAATTGGAGCAACGGTATGGGCAAAAGAACACCACCTTTCAAATGCTGCAGAAGGATTCGCAGCAAAGCTGGCACCAAAGTTTGGAGTCCCATATGAAGTGATAGGCTTTGCATCTCCGGTCATATGCAAACTACGGCACAATGAAACGAAAAAAACCAGACAAGCACATATCAGCCAACTGAAGCAACAAATATGCGAGGAAGCAGATGGCACGAAAATTGATGAGCAATGAGGATGGACGACTCTAATGACATAGCGGCGAGAAAATCTGCACAGACCGGCCGGCTGGACAGAGAACTCAAAACATGACTTAAAGCTGAAAATCTCAAAGCACATCGCATCAGAAACAAATTATAGCAAAGTCACAAACCGCATCGCAGAGCACAATGAAGATGTGCCAATATCGTAACGACACGTATACAAGCATGCGAAAACGAATTTAGAAACTGGCAACGGATACCCGACTATCGTAACGATGCATACAATATGCAGGCATAATAGAAAAAAAGAACCAGAGATAGAACGAATGGGGACAACACCAACACATATGCACATACACCGCGAAAAGGGAGGGGAAACGCACCCACACAGGCGCAGGATGTTACGCACCCACACATACGCACGATATGACGTATGTATTAGTGACTCACCGCAATGCACATACACATGCGCATGCTATTATGCATATAATGGTGGAGCATTTCGGCGCTTTAAAATATGCCAAGAGAACAAGGGCAAGGAGGAGAAATCCTAAATATCGGTAAATATCAAAGAACTGACCGAATGCTAAGGCGAGGTTTCATGCGTGCAATTGTCATAATCAGGAAACACTCAAAGTTTATCATTCGGCGAGTACAGATTAAAAATAAAAAAAAAAAAAAACTATGAACGCATTTAATGCAAATTTTGGCCAGGATGAAGGCGTAGCTCGACGAGGTGCGGCACCGCGGGCCAATATGGAACGCGGTGACTGGCACTGGTCCGAAGGGGAGTCCGACGACGATGATCTGGACATAATAAATCCAGACATCGTCGCCTCTTCGGACGAGGAGGTCGTTGAGGACGAGGAAGTGGACAGCGGGTTCACGAGCGGAGGCACAACAGACGAGGATAGTGTATCGGAATCTGGAGAAGATGATCGCGAGGTAGACACGGACGAGGAGGCGATTTGGCGTGAGATCGACGACGTGATCGGGATGATGCAGCGTGACGACGACATGGAAGGGGAAAGCGTCACGTCGGAGAGGGCAGAGGCACGGAGCCCAGAATATGCCCCGTGGCGGGATGACGAAGAATTGGAGCCGCCGGTACAAAGATGGGAGCCAGCGCGGCCGCCAACTCCGTGTCGTATGGTGGATGTAACATCGGATGCCAGCGAGACGGAGGAAGTGGCTGTGGCTGAGGAAGGAGAGTCTGAAGGAGAAGCCAGCTCACCTCCATCGGACTGGGCAGGCGAAGAAGCGCGGGCGGCAAACCATCATTGGATGAATTGGTGGGCGGAGCAGAGACGGCAGCAGGAAGAGGCAGAACAAGAGCTGCTGAGATGGGAGAGGGCCCAAGAGGAGGAGGAGCAGTTGAAGCGGGCGAGGGAAGGGCTGGCACTGGCAATGCAGCAACAACAGCAGCAACAACAGCAGCAACAACAACAGCAGCAACAGCAGAACTGGGCAGCATGGTTCCAAAGAGAAATAGAGGAGCAGATGCGGGGGGATTGGAATTAAAAACATAAAAAGGGAAACGGGGAATAAAAGATGCGGAAAGGGCCAACAAAAAAAAAACAACCACAATGAAAAGATGCCCTAATCCGCCAACATTAACGAAAAGATAATCAGTAATCGCCAACAAAAGAAGATGCCAAATGACCAATAAAAGATGCGAGCTGAGTCCCAAAAACAAAACAAGCAAAACACATGCCAAAACTAAAGAAAAAAAAAAGGAACAAAGGTAATACATGAGAAAAAAACACACACGTGAAACAAGCACAAGGTACAAGGGACAGGGGAGGGCAAATCCCTCCCGAAGAAGGGGGGGAGTGTGAGGAACATTATAATTAACTATAATATCCCACACAACAAGCAAACAGCAGCACAATCCAGCGATATAAATGAAGCACCGGATACAAGATACAGCCGAGACACAAACCTAAGTTACGATATACGACCAAGCCTGCTACTGGTCGATCGAACCAAGTCATAGAGAATGGCTTACGATCAAACCGGGTCGATCGAACCACACGTCACCGCTGGCGATTTCGTACAAGCGGGAAGATGCGTGGGAAGCGTAAAGCAAAAAAACCAATATGCACGCATATGAAATGGGCAGCTAAGTCCAACATGGCTCGATCGAACCACACGTCACCGCTGGCGATTTCGTACAAGCGGGAAGATGCGTGGGAAGCGTAATGCAAAAAAACCAATATGCACGCATATGCAATGGGCAGCCAAGTCCAACATGGCTCGATCGAACCAACTCGAACCTATGACGTACGATCGAACCAATTCGAACCTATGACGTACGATCAAACCAAGTTGAACTCATGACGTACGATCAAGCATGGCTCGATCGAATCACAGGCGACCGCTGGCAATTTCGTACAAGCGGGAAGTTGCGTGGGAGGCAGAATGCACAAAATCAACGATATAATAGTAAATGGAACCCGGCTTGAGGGCATAATTGCACGCAAACGGGGGCATTGGCCTAATTATGCAAATTAAGAGCACAGAGAGGCAAATATGAATGCATGCATTAGCATACGCTGAAGAAGCATACACGCATGTCACACGTACACTATGCGTGAGGGAGAATACCGGTGACCAATAGCGCACTCTCTGCCTACGTCACGCTCATGAGAACGAAAGCAGTTAGATTGCGAGCAGCCAAAATCTTGTGAGCGAGAGAAAATAAAAGTGAGGGCCAAGCAAGCCCGTGAGACGGGTGCGGTGCATGCATGCTTTGTATGAAACGATGATGGTTTGTGGATTGGTTAGGGGAATATGCGAACCGAAGGGGGGGGATGAACAATGGGGAAGCCCTCTATCTAATAGATACGATATGCGTATGAAAGGGCATTGCATGGGAAATTAAACGATGTTGTATGTTAATTTAATCAAGATGATTATTGTTAAACAATAGCTTAAGTTAATACAATTAGCATATATATGTATGTAAATATAATAGGGAGAGAATATGTGCGAAATTGGGTATGACGAGTGGATCAAAGGGAGCGACGGGCAAGGGCAGCGATGAAAGCAGAGAAAGTCAACGGGATACGATGGGCGGCCAATAGAAAGGCGACGCCAACATAAGGAAGTGATGCAAGTCAATATGTACAAACGAGAAAGACAAGGACAAGGAATAAATGGGCGCGCAGCCACAGAGAAAGTGGACATATGCGCCAAGGATTTACGGGACTTTCACCACGCATAGCAACAAGTGGATGCGTGGGTGAAAGCAGAGGGCCGATGGAAATGTACCAGCTGTATAGCGGTACCACACCAATCTATTCCTGAGGCCGTGGGAGCTGCCTATATAAAGGCAACGTCCATCAACCAAAATCATCAAGTCATCAAGTCGTGATCAAGTAACAAGTAATTAAGGCCTTACGAGTAACCTTAAGAACTTATCAGGGAAACACAAGGAGCAGCAGAAAAACTAGGAACTACACAGGCCTTACGAGTAACCTGTATAATTCCTCCAATAGCAACAAGTCCTTAAATAAGAATAACAAACACTAGAAAGAGTCCTTAAATAAGGATAACGAACACCGTACCCAAGCTAGAGTGAATTGGAGAGAAGCCAAGCATTTCCAGGAGTATCCAAAGTCAGTGGTAGGCACGAGGATATATCCTACTGCCGAAATTCCAGGATCTATATATCCTGACGATTACCAATTGCTGAGGAATATCCTGCTTCGTGATAATAGCTGCGGGATTCGTCCCAGAGCCATAAAAGCAAAAGCCATCTCAACAAGCATAACGAAAGGGGTGCAGAGGTGTGGAGCAACAACCAAACGTACGATACAGGCCGAGACAACAACCAGCAACGGCTACAGGAGCAAAAGGAGGCGAGAAGGGACGACGAGGGATTCGAAGTGAATCGACAACGCTGTCCAAGTCCAGATCTACCATAGAGAAACTTGTCATATCCAATAAACGATCGCAAATAAACGTATTACAAAACCAAATCAACAAACAAACCTGTTCTGATTTCACCGGAGAGATATTGTAGATATCCCGAAGGACGAGAAAAGGATCGTTACATTATATTTAAATTTTTGGCAAGACAACACGAAATACAAGAACATCTGATCTGCTAAATGTGACCATCTGTTTGGTACGGCCACACCAACGTTATAAAAACCGATATGTTTACTTTGAGTCAAATAAAGAAAAAGCTCGATTTGAAATCCCCAGAAACTTATTCATAAAATTATAGTATTTGCAATTGAATTTTCGTTTTTAAGAATGCCACCAACCAAACGTAAAGCTTAGGCCGCAGAACTCGAAATACGTCAAGATTTTTGGCAAGACAACACGAAATACAAGAACATCTGATCTGCTAAATGTGACCATCTGTTTGGTACGGCCACACCAACGTTATAAAAACCGATCTGTTTACTTTGAGTCAAATGAAGAAAAAGCTCGATTTGAAATCCACAAAAACTTATTCATAAAATTATAGTATTTGCAATTGAATTTTCGATCTTAACAATGCCACCAACCAAACGTACAAGCTTAGGCCGCAGAACTCGAAATACGTCAAGTCAAAGAAATATAAGAGCAAATCAAACTGATGAGCAACGCGAAGAGCGAAATGAACTTGAACGGAATCGACATGAAGTTAGAAATTTTGTTGCTATTGGACAAATGAGCATCGTGTGTCCACATTGCAAGACATTAAAATTCAAAAATGAAGCCCCTGGATTGTGTTGCGCCAGCGGCCAAGTCAAATTGACGCCATAAAGCACACATAAGCGTCGAATTTTGCCATTCCGTAAAATCCATAAAATACATTTGAAAGTATGTGAACAAAGGTAGTGATATGGCTGTCTTCGGAGTTGCTGCCGAAAATTCAAATGATGAAGTCACTCAATATCAAATAGGCCGCTATGTTAGTCGTAACGAAGGCATGTGGCGTATATTTTCGTTTCCCATACATGAACGACACCCTACTGTTTTTCATTTGGCCGTACATTTGGAAAATGGTCAACGGGTGTATTTTACAGATGCAAACATATTACAACAAGTTGACAGGCCACCATCGACAACATTAACCAGCTTCTTTGAAATGTGCCAGAATGATGATTTTGCCAGAACGCTACTTTATTCAGAAATGCCAAGATATTATACCTGGAATCAATCATCAAAAAAATTCCAACGACGAAAACGAGGACAACCAGTTACAGGTTATCCACAAGTATTTTTCACCGATGCACTAGGCCGTCTTTATGCAGTCCATCCCAGTCAAGATGAATGTTTCTATTTGCGTTTACTGTTAGCCAATGTTCGTGGTCCAACATCATTCCAACATCTGAGAACAGTTAATGGTGTATTGTGTGGCACATACAGAGAAGCCTGTCAACGTTTGGGATGCTGTGCTGCTGTTTGGGATGCTCTCGAAGATGCTGTGATTTATTCAAATCCTAAACAAATACGAACATTATTTTCTATAATTTCGTCCACATGCTTCCCATCAACACCGATTGATTTATGGCATAAATACAAAGATCATATGGCGGAAGATATATTGCATCAGATGCGTCTTAGAACATCGAATGCAGATTTACAAATGAAAGAAGAAATTCACAATGAAGCATTAATTTTAATTGAGGACATGTGCTTGATGCTTACCAACAAAGTATTAATACAAATAGGAATGATCGCACCCAATCGTCCAATGCACAACTCATTTGATCAAGAATTGAGACGCGAAGCCCAATACGATTCCGAAACATTAAGAGAAATGGTTGATAGAACAGTACCCCTTTTGAATCAACAACAAAAATATGCCTACGATACGCTCATGAAAGTAGTGAACGATGGAACTGGCGGATTTTATTTTTTAGATGCTCCTGGTGGAACTGGGAAAACGTTTCTGTTATCATTGATTTTGGCCACGATTCGATCGCAAAATGGAATTGCACTAGCCCTAGCTTCATCAGGTATTGCAGCTACATTGTTGGAAGGAGGTCGAACAGCTCATTCAGCTGTCAAGTTGCCGTTGAACCTTCAAATAAATGAAACTCCAACTTGCAACCTTTCGAGGAATTCTGCCATGGGTAAAGTGCTGCAGCAAACCAGATTGATCATTTGGGATGAATGCACGATGGCACACAAAAAATCTTTAGAGGCATTAGATCGCTCAATGCAAGATTTACGAAATAACGGAAACCGGTTTGGTGGTGCAATGATACTATTGGCAGGTGATTTTCGACAAATATTGCCAGTTGTTCCACGCTTAACGCCAGCTGATGAACTAAATGCATGTTTGAAGTTGTCCATTTTATGGAAAGACATTAAAACACTTAAATTGAGTATAATCATGAGAGTCGAATTGCAGGAAGACCAGTCTGGAGAAGTCTTTTCCAAACAACTGCTCGATATTGGTAATGGTAATATTGCTGTTGATACATCATCGGGATACATTACATTCCCTACCAATTTTTGTAAGTTTTGTGAATCAAAGACCGAACTCATGGAGATGGTTTTCCCAAACATAGCTCAAAATTACGTAAATCACGATTGGTTAAGCGAACGTGTTATATTGGCCGCAAAAAATGTTGATGTGAACGAAATGAATTTTCAGATTCAAGAGAAAATAGCTGGCGAATTGAAGAATTACAAATCAGTTGATTCCGTTATTAATGATGATGATGTTGTCAATTATCCAACAGAATTTTTAAATTCGCTGGAATTACCCGGCTTACCACCTCATAATCAGCAACTAAAAATCGGATCAGTAATTATTATGTTACGGAACATAAACCAGCCACGTCTGTGTAATGGCACCCGGCTTGCTGTGAAGAAATTATTGAACAATGTCATCGAAGCAACAATTTTAAAAGGGAAGTACAAAGGTGAAGACGTTTTAATCCCAAGCATCCCTATGATACCGAACGACATGCCATTCAGCTTTAAGCGCTTACAGTTTCCATTGCGGCTTGCATTTGCAATGTCAATAAATAAATCGCAAGGGCAGTCGCTAAGCGTATGTGGCATCAACCTACAAAATCCATGTTTTTCACATGGCCAATTATATGTCGCCTGTTCCCGTGTCGGAAAACCAACAACTTTATTTATTTACGCGCCAGAACATAAAACTAAAAATATTGTTTACCAAAAAGCATTAGAGTAGAGAGAAGCAGTGAAGAGTACAGAGTGTTTAAATAAATCCTAAAAAATAAACACTAATTTGAAAATATATATTTTGTTTTTTATTTCATTAAAAATTAGTAAAATCATTTTCAGGTATTCATTTTTATATGGAGGATTCAGTTCAAATTGAATAGGTACTCATACCTAAGATAGGTCAGCTATACGAAATAAAGTAGTGCATGATTGATTATTATTATTATTATTATTATTATTATTATTATTATTATTATTATTATTATTATTATTATTATTATTATTATTATTATTATTATTATTATTATTATTATTATTATTATTATTATTATTTGTTGAGATTGCATATAGGGTTACCAGATGGGCGGGTGACAAAGTAGGTTGCCAGATATACGAAATAAAGTAGTGCATGATTGATTATTATTATTATTATTATTATTATTATTATTATTATTATTATTATTATTATTATTATTATTATTATTATTATTATTATTATTATTATTATTATTATTATTATTATTATTATTATTATTATTATTATTATTATTATTATTATTTGTTGAGATTGCATATAGGGTTACCAGATGGGCGGGTGACAAAGTAGGTTGCCAGATATATTCGCAACGCTTCCCCTCAGATGGCGCCTTATTTGTCTATTTTTTGTACTCCCAACAGTGTCACACAGGACTCATGCTTTGCTGTTCCTAGTCCTTTAGTTAAAACGTCTGTGAGCATTTCACTTCTTGAGATGTACTCAATGCGAAGGTCGCCTTTGTCCACCAGTTCCCTTATAAAATGATGACGGATGTCGACATGCTTTGTCCTCTTGTGAAATAGAGGATTTCGTGTGAGTTGGCCAGCTGTCGTTGTAGATTTTGGTGGAACGGAGCGATCCAAAAATCTCTTGTAAGAAAGATCTTAGATGTACAGCCTCTTTAGACGTCTCAGATAGGGCCATGTATTTCACCTCTGTGCTAGAAAGAGCAACAGTTCGCTGCTTACGGTATTCCCAACTTATTGGTGCGTTTGCCATCTTAAATGCGAAACCTGTAAAAGATCTACGATCATCAATATTAGCAGCCCAGTCGGCGTCAGCATAGCCAACCAAATCTTTTCCGGTTGTTTTATATATTAGTCCATGCTCTTGAGTACCCTTCAATTAACGAAGTACCCTTTTGGCTGCAACCCAGTGTTGTTTCCCGTAACAATTATTATACTAGCTAAGAAGACTTACGGTATGTGCAATGTCAGGGCGCGTCGACACTGCAAGCCACACTAGAGCACATATCAAGTTTTGATATGGGACGCTTGATACTTCATCCAGGTTCGGTTTTGTCTTGGGGCACATAAGATTTGAAATTTTCTCGCTGGTGTTCATGGGTGTGCTCACTGGTTTACAGTCGTCCATGTTGAATTTCTTTAGTATATCGTTTACATACCTTGATTGACCCAAAGAACATTCACCTTTGTTCTTGTTTTGATGAAATTTGACACCCAGGCAATGTGACAGTTTTCCTAAGTCCTTCATTTCAAAATAACGTGTTAATTCCGCTTTCAGTTGTGTTAGTAGCTTATTATTATTCGTTGCGACTATGAGATCATCGACATACAGTGAAACGATAATAATCCCATTACCTTGTTTTTTCATATACACGCAAGGATCAGCTGCAACTGGTTTCAAGTTCAAGTACCACTGGTGTCCACTCTGCTTTAAACCATACAAAGCTTTCTTTAATTTACATGCTTCATCGTCGGTGTATTTTTGCTTTTCCTTTTCCGTAAGTATTTCGGTGAATTCTGGTGGAACCTTTATATACAATTCTTCCTCCATATCCCCATTTAGATATGCACTGTTAAAATCAAATTGATGGAAGTCGAGGTGTTCGTATTCATTATAATCAATTCGCTCTCTTTGAGTGAAACCTTTTGCTACTAGCCGAGTCTTCTTCGCCGTTTGGCTTATTCTTTGTGCGGAGAACCCACTTGGTTTCTATGACTTTCTGATCCCTCTCTCGCTTCACAGTTTCCCCAAGTCTTATTCTCTTGTAGCGCTTTACTTTTACTCACTTATCAATGCGTTTTTCCACTCAACTGCATTTGGACCACTTAGAGCTGCGCGTGTTGACGATTCATCTCCGATGCTTATTAGTGATGATACCTCATAAAACTCATCTTCCTCATCAGATTCCAGTTCAGGCTCTTCCGATGGTTGACTGGATTTCGTTATAGATTAGCTTGAGACGACCAGGTTTTCCTGTATGCACTTTTCTGGGTCTTCTGGGTCCACGTCTTTGTAGTACTGGTTCTTCTTGGATATTTTCTTCAATATTGGCATTCTTCTTGGGTATTTTCCTCGGGAACGATACGCTCGAAAATCATCTTCCTGACTATGTTCCTCTTGATACTCCACATTGACTGCGCTTAGCTCTGAGAATTCTTCAAATTCAAAATCGTTGCGAAAAATATTTGTGAATATGACGTTACGACTTCTTAGTACCATTTTGTCTTCGGGATCATACAGTCTGTAGGCTTTGGCATCATTACAGTAACCGATAAAATATACAACGTTTAGATCTTGGACTGAACTTACTCTTGGCACGTTTGTCAAGCGAGTATACAATTTGACCAAATGTGCGCAAATGTTTAATAGATGCAATACGATGATTCCATTATGTAAAACGGACTTCTCTAATTTGCAGTGTTTATTGCCTCAGCCCAGTAGCTAGGTAGTAGTACGGCTTGGATCATCATACAGCGAGCCATTTCCACAAGAGTTCGATTCTTCCTTTCAGCCGTTCCATTTTGTTGTGGGGTGTATTCCACTGAATGCTCGTGCTTTATACCTACTGCTTTTAAATACTCATTAAACTCTTTATTGGAATACTCGGTTCCATTGTCTGATCTAAAGCGTTTAATCTTTTTTCCGGTTTTGAGTTCAACATATTCCTTAAACTCTTTGAATTTGTTGAAAACATCTGATTTACTTTTGGTGGTATACAATTCGCACCATTTCGAAAAATCATCTATAAATGTAACTACTCACTCGCATTGGTCCACATACATCGCTATGGATTAGTTCTAGTAGTTCTTGTGATTTTGAGTCGGATGCAGGAAACGGTTTTCGCGATTGCTTCCCCTTAATGCATGCTTCGCAGATTGGTACACTCTCATTTATATTTACGCATGCTCCATGTACTCTTCCATTTTGGATGACATCTTTTAAATCCTTTTCGTTTAAGTGCCCAAAACGTTCATGCCACTCTCTAATAATTGTTATGTTTCCGACTGCTAAATGGCTTCTTTCACCCATTTCCTCGACATGGTATAGGTCATGTTTTTGCTGTGCAACAAAAACTACTAGCCCATTGGATACCTGTATTATTTCAGCAAAATTTTTCTTAAATAGCTCATTGAAGCCGTGGTCACATATCTTTGCTATTGACAGTAGATTTTCTCTAATATCTGGTACATACAGTGTGTTCAAAAGGTTTGCAGAAAACTTACAGTTTGGTTTAAAAGCTACCGACCCGATTCCATTGATTGCTGTAGTTTCGCCGTTTGCTAAATTTAACTCTTGCAATTTTTCTGCATACGTTTTATTAAATCGTTCCTTCTCTGAGCACATGTGTGATGTTGCCCCGGAGTCCAGGCACCATCTCTTTAGGCTTGTGCGTGTAAGATTCGCTTCTTGTATGTACATACTTGAATATGACACACTGTTTCCTCCGGAGTTTTTCGGAAATTTCTTGGGACATTTCGCTTGGGACATTTTCCACAATTATAACATTTGTATTTGAAACTACTTGGCTTGGACGACCTTGGTGCACTGTTATTGAATCTCTTATTTATCATCAGTGCCCCTGGTGATGATTCTCCTTTGTTTCGACTTCGCGCTTCGTATTCATCCACAAATGTTACCTTTAGTGCTTCAGGTATAATTAAATTGTCCTGCGACTCAATTGCTATACGAAATGTTTCGTATTCTTCTGATATACTGTACAGTAGCAATATCGAGATCAAATCATTTATGTTGATTATTTCAGTTTCATTTATTTTGTCTACAATGTCAAAAACTTATCGACGTGATCTCTCATGTCATGAAGGAATTAAGAAAGATAGGTTATCATCAACAAGCCAAGAATCATTAGCGAAGTTAAAATCGCCTAAAACTATAAGAAAATCACGATCTTTAAGACGACTAAAACTAGTTCGCAAAGCATCAGCATGGTGCATGTAGATCATGATATCAGAAGCTGGAGAAATATATGAACAAGAGATATATAAGCTAAAGTTAGAACATGTAACTTCGACGCAAATAAACTCAACACCTAAGGGGAGATCAATCGGCACACCACTTGAACACAGATTCGAGTTGACAGCAATAAGTGCTCCACCGCCACGACGACCAACACGATCAAGCCTATAAGAAGTAAAGTTATTAGAAAGAATTTCATTATCCAAAACAGAGAAGTTAAGCCAAGTTTCAGAGAAAGCTAAAATGTCAGCCGAAAAGGTTTGGCTATCACAGAACAGTTTCGAGAGCTTGGTAAGAAGTCCTCTTACATTTTGATAATGAATGCAAAGACTAGACGTTATTAGTTTTTTGAAGCAGAAGATACATTAGGAAGGTGAACAGGCAAAGGTCGGGAGCGCCTATTGGCCGCAAACTCGTGTACAACTAGGCCCTCTGGCCAAAAGTTAGGGTCAACCATAGCTGAGAAATACTCATTTGGTACTGTAATTTTAAACGAGGAGATTTCGCGAGGACTAGAAAACTTAAACTTTTGAATTAAAACTTTAGCAGGGCATATATTACCAATGTAAGCTGCCACAGATGACTCAGAAGTATCTGGAGCAAGCCTAGAAATAAATAATTGTTTACGATGAGGCACTACAGTTAGTGGAGGCGGAGGAGCATTGGGGTCCGCAAGTGATTGAGAGCCAGCATGATCCTGTAATTGATCAGAGTTCCCGTGAGGGATAGATTGAGGTACACCAGGGCTTGTAATGGGTACTTCAATCTGAAAAGAAGAGCATAAAGAGGGACTAGAAGATGGTGTACGCGAAAGTAAAATGGGAGAAGATGTAATAGAGAGTGCGGGCGACTGCTTATGAGGCAACACAAGGGTACATTTCTTGGGCGATTCCTTAGAAGGTGGACCAAACTTGAATTGCGACAGTAAATGTATACTAGAGTCACACTCGTTAGACAGCTGTTTGGCCATTTTATTTAAAGAAAGAAACTTTAAACGAAGATCCCTGTACATTCGGCTAAAATCAAGCTACTGGCTGGCACAAGATGGGCAAGTCCAGCGCATTAAGCCAAGCTCAGGCTTAGACACAGACAAACCAGAAAATTTGTCGTAGTCGCGGCGGTTGAGGCCAGCACATTTTAAGTGAATAAGATTATCGCAGAGCCAACAAGATATTGCTCTATACTGATCGTCAAAACGATCAGAATGCTTGCAAGTAGGTAGACAACAAGCCATTAAATAGCCAAAAAAAACACAGGCCAATAAAAATATATAGGAAAATTTAAATATACAGCACAAAGAGAATTATCGATAAAAAAACCAATAATTACAAATAAAACAAAGAGACAGCTAGAGTCCACAGCACAAGAGAGAGTGCAAGAACAGTTATAAGACGAGCTTTGAGAGGCGGCCTTACAAAAGTGATTACGCGGGAGACAAGCTGAGCACAAGCACAAATCAGAGAGAACAACAAAACCACTAGCAGTGATGGTATGATGGGCGCGATGAGGGGAGCAACTGCAGAAGCAATAACGAGAGAGAACAATAATAATGAAAAAAAAACAATAATTTTAAATGCACCAAACACTAATCACGAAAATGAAAAATTAAAAAAAAACTGTTTTACTTGACACAAGGGTGCAAGCAAACGACACCAGCGAAAACGAAAACAAACAAGCACAATTAAAAATTGAGAGAAAACAATATATATTAATAAAAACTCAGGAGCTATGCAAAAACACGACCGTCACGTCAGAGAGCAGAAGCTTTTGCTTTATTATTATTATTATTATTATTATTAATATTATTATTATTATTATTATTATTATTATTATTATTATTATTATTATTATTATTATTAATATTATTATTATTATTATTATTATTATTATTATTATTATTATTATTATTATTATTATTATTATTATTATTATTATTATTATTATTATTTTTATTATCATTATGTCAGGGCGCGTCGATACTGCAAGCCACACTAGAGCACATATCAAGTTTTGATATGGGACGCTTGATACTTCATCCAGGTCCGGTTTTGTATTGGGGCACATATGATTTGAAATTTTCTCGCTGGTGTTCATGGGTGTGCTCACTGGTTTACAGTCGTCCATGTTGAATTTCTTTAGTATATCCTTTACATACCTTGATTGACCCAAAGAACATTCACCTTTGTTCTTGTTTTGATGAAATTCGACACCCAGGCAATGTGACAGTTTTCCTAAGTCCTTCATTTCAAAATAACGTGTTAATTCCGCTTTCAGTTGTGTTAGTAGCTTATTATTATTCGTTGCGACTATGAGATCATCGACATACAGTGAAACGATAATAATCCCATTACCTTGTTTTTTCATATACACGCAAGGATCAGCTGCAACTGGTTTCAAGTTCAAGTACCACTGGTGTCCACTCTGCTTTATCGTCGGTGTATTTTTGCTTTTCCTTTTCCGTAAGTATTTCGGTGAATTCTGGTGGAACCTTTATATACAATTCTTCCTCTATATCCCCATTTAGATATGCACTGTTAAAATCAAATTGATGGAAGTCGAGGTATTCGTATTTATTATAATCAATTCGCTCTCTTTGAGTGAAACCTTTTGCTACTAGCCGAGCCTTCTTCGCCGTTTGGTTTATTCTTTGTGCGGAGAACCCACTTGGTTTCTATGACTTTCTGATCCCTCTCTCGCTTCACAGTTTCCCCAAGCCTTATTCTCTTGTAGCGCTTTATACTCACTTATCAAGGCGTTTTTCCACTCAACTGCATTTGGACCACTTAGAGCTGCGCGTGTTGACGATTCATCTCCGATGCTTATTAGTGATGATACCTCATAAAACTCATCTTCCTCATCAGATTCCAGTTCAGGCTCACTTCCGATGGTTGACTGGATTTCGTTATAGATTAGCTTGAGACGACCAGGTTTTCCTGTATGCACTTTTCTGGGTCTTCTGGGTCCACGTCTTTGTAGTACTGGTTCTTCTTGGATATTTTCTTCAATATTGGCATTCTTCTTGGGTATTTTCTTCGGGAACGATACGCTCGAAAATCATCTTCCTGACTATGTTCCTCTTGATACTCCACATTGACTGCGCTTAGCTCTGAGAATTCTTCAAATTCAAAATCGTTGCCAAAAATATTTGTGAATATGACGTTACGACTTCTTAGTACCATTTTGTCTTCGGGATCATACAGTCTGTAGGCTTTGGCATCATTACAGTAACCGATAAATATACAACGTTTAGATCTTGGACTGAACTTACTCTTGGCACGTTTGTCAAGCGAGTATACAATTTGACCAAATGTGCGCAAATGTTTAATAGATGCAATACGATGATTCCATTATGTAAAACGGACTTCTCTAATTTGCAGTGTTTATTGCCTCAGCCCAGTAGCTAGGTAGTAGTACGGCTTGGATCATCATACAGCGAGCCATTTCCACAAGAGTTCGATTCTTCCTTTCAGCCGTTCCATTTTGTTGTGGGGTGTATTCCACTGAATGCTCGTGCTTTATACCTACTGCTTTTAAATACTCATTAAACTCTTTATTGGAATACTCGGTTCCATTGTCTGATCTAAAGCGTTTAATCTTTTTTCCGGTTTTGAGTTCAACATATTCCTTAAACTCTTTGAATTTATTGAAAACATCTGATTTACTTTTGGTGGTATACAATTCGCACCATTTCGAAAAATCATCTATAAATGTAACTACTCACTCGCATTGGTCCACATACATCGCTATGGATTAGTTCTAGTAGTTCTTGTGATTTTGAGTCGGATGCAGGAAACGGTTTTCGCGATTGCTTCCCCTTAATGCATGCTTCGCAGATTGGTACACTCTCATTTATATTTACGCATGCTCCATGTACTCTTCCATTTTGGATGACATCTTTTAAATCCTTTTCGTTTAAGTGCCCAAAACGTTCATGCCACTCTCTAATAATTGTTATGTTTCCGACTGCTAAATGGCTTCTTTCACCCATTTCCTCGACATGGTATAGGTCATGTTTTTGCTGTGCAACAAAAACTACTAGCCCATTGGATACCTGTATTATTTCAGCAAAATTTTTCTTAAATAGCTCATTGAAGCCGTGGTCACATATCTTTGCTATTGACAGTAGATTTTCTCTAATATCTGGTACATACAGTGTGTTCAAAAGGTTTGCAGAAAACTTACAGTTTGGTTTAAAAGCTACCGACCCGATTCCATTGATTGCTGTAGTTTCGCCGTTTGCTAAATTTAACTCTTGCAATTTTTCTGCATACGTTTTATTAAATCGTTCCTTCTCTGAGCACATGTGTGATGTTGCCCCGGAGTCCAGGCACCATCTCTTTAGGCTTGTGCGTGTAAGATTCGCTTCTTGTATGTACATACTTGAATATGACACACTGTTTCCTCCGGAGTTTTTCGGAAATTTCTTGGGACATTTCGCTTGGGACATTTTCCACAATTATAACATTTGTATTTGAAACTACTTGGCTTGGACGACCTTGGTGCACTGTTATTGAATCTCTTATTTATCATCAGTGCCCCTGGTGATGATTCTCCTTTGTTTCGACTTCGCGCTTCGTATTCATCCACAAATGTTACCTTTAGTGCTTCAGGTATAATTAAATTGTCCTGCGACTCAATTGCTATACGAAATGTTTCGTATTCTTCTGATATACTGTACAGTAGCAATATCGAGATCAAATCATTTATGTTGATTATTTCAGTTTCATTTATTTTGTCTACAATGTCAAAAACTTATCGACGTGATCTCTCATGTCATGAAGGAATTAAGAAAGATAGGTTATCATCAACAAGCCAAGAATCATTAGCGAAGTTAAAATCGCCTAAAACTATAAGAAAATCACGATCTTTAAGACGACTAAAACTAGTTCGCAAAGCATCAGCATGGTGCATGTAGATCATGATATCAGAAGCTGGAGAAATATATGAACAAGAGATATATAAGCTAAAGTTAGAACATGTAACTTCGACGCAAATAAACTCAACACCTAAGGGGAGATCAATCGGCACACCACTTGAACACAGATTCGAGTTGACAGCAATAAGTGCTCCACCGCCACGACGACCAACACGATCAAGCCTATAAGAAGTAAAGTTATTAGAAAGAATTTCATTATCCAAAACAGAGAAGTTAAGCCAAGTTTCAGAGAAAGCTAAAATGTCAGCCGAAAAGGTTTGGCTATCACAGAACAGTTTCGAGAGCTTGGTAAGAAGTCCTCTTACATTTTGATAATGAATGCAAAGACTAGACGTTATTAGTTTTTTGAAGCAGAAGATACATTAGGAAGGTGAACAGGCAAAGGTCGGGAGCGCCTATTGGCCGCAAACTCGTGTACAACTAGGCCCTCTGGCCAAAAGTTAGGGTCAACCATAGCTGAGAAATACTCATTTGGTACTGTAATTTTAAACGAGGAGATTTCGCGAGGACTAGAAAACTTAAACTTTTGAATTAAAACTTTAGCAGGGCATATATTACCAATGTAAGCTGCCACAGATGACTCAGAAGTATCTGGAGCAAGCCTAGAAATAAATAATTGTTTACGATGAGGCACTACAGTTAGTGGAGGCGGAGGAGCATTGGGGTCCGCAAGTGATTGAGAGCCAGCATGATCCTGTAATTGATCAGAGTTCCCGTGAGGGATAGATTGAGGTACACCAGGGCTTGTAATGGGTACTTCAATCTGAAAAGAAGAGCATAAAGAGGGACTAGAAGATGGTGTACGCGAAAGTAAAATGGGAGAAGATGTAATAGAGAGTGCGGGCGACTGCTTATGAGGCAACACAAGGGTACATTTCTTGGGCGATTCCTTAGAAGGTGGACCAAACTTGAATTGCGACAGTAAATGTATACTAGAGTCACACTCGTTAGTCAGCTGTTTGGCCATTTTATTTAAAGAAAGAAACTTTAAACGAAGATCCCTGTACATTCGGCTAAAATCAAGCTACTGGCTGGCACAAGATGGGCAAGTCCAGCGCATTAAGCCAAGCTCAGGCTTAGACACAGACAAACCAGAAAATTTGTCGTAGTCGCGGCGGTTGAGGCCAGCACATTTTAAGTGAATAAGATTATCGCAGAGCCAACAAGATATTGAGGCCAGCACATTTTAAGTGAATAAGATTATCGCAGAGCCAACAAGATATTGCTCTATACTGATCGTCAAAACGATCAGAATGCTTGCAAGTAGGTAGACAACAAGCCATTAAATAGCCAAAAAAAACACAGGCCAATAAAAATATATAGGAAAATTTAAATATACAGCACAAAGAGAATTATCGATAAAAAAACCAATAATTACAAATAAAACAAAGAGACAGCTAGAGTCCACAGCACAAGAGAGAGTGCAAGAACAGTTATAAGACGAGCTTTGAGAGGCGGCCTTACAAAAGTGATTACGCGGGAGAGAAGCTGAGCACAAGCACAAATCAGAGAGAACAACAAAACCACTAGCAGTGATGGTATGATGGGCGCGATGAGGGGAGCAACTGCAGAAGCAATAACGAGAGAGAACAATAATAATGAAAAAAAAAAAATAATTTTAAATGCACCAAACACTAATCACGAAAATGAAAAATTAAAAAAAAACTGTTTTACTTGACACAAGGGTGCAAGCAAACGACACCAGCGAAAACGAAAACAAACAAGCACAATTAAAAATTGAGAGAAAACAATATATATTAATAAAAACTCAGGAGCTATGCAAAAACACGACCGTCACGTCAGAGAGCAGAAGCTTTTGCTTTATTATTATTATTATTATTAATTTTATTATTATTATTATTATTATTATTATTATTATTATTATTATTATTATTATTATTATTATTATTATTATTATTATTATTATTATTAATATTATTATTATTATTATTATTATTATTATTATTATTATTATTATTATTATTATTATTATTATTATTATTATTGTTATTATTATTTTTATTATCATTATGTCAGGGCGCGTCGATACTGCAAGCCACACTAGAGCACATATCAAGTTTTGATATGGGACGCTTGATACTTCATCCAGGTCCGGTTTTGTATTGGGGCACATATGATTTGAAATTTTCTCGCTGGTGTTCATGGGTGTGCTCACTGGTTTACAGTCGTCCATGTTGAATTTCTTTAGTATATCCTTTACATACCTTGATTGACCCAAAGAACATTCACCTTTGTTCTTGTTTTGATGAAATTCGACACCCAGGCAATGTGACAGTTTTCCTAAGTCCTTCATTTCAAAATAACGTGTTAATTCCACTTTCAGTTGTGTTAGTAGCTTATTATTATTCGTTGCGACTATGAGATCATCGACATACAGTGAAACGATAATAATCCCATTACCTTGTTTTTTCATATACACGCAAGGATCAGCTGCAACTGGTTTCAAGTTCAAGTACCACTGGTGTCCACTCTGCTTTATCGTCGGTGTATTTTTGCTTTTCCTTTTCCGTAAGTATTTCGGTGAATTCTGGTGGAACCTTTATATACAATTCTTCCTCTATATCCCCATTTAGATATGCACTGTTAAAATCAAATTGATGGAAGTCGAGGTATTCGTATTTATTATAATCAATTCGCTCTCTTTGAGTGAAACCTTTTGCTACTAGCCGAGCCTTCTTCGCCGTTTGGTTTATTCTTTGTGCGGAGAACCCACTTGGTTTCTATGACTTTCTGATCCCTCTCTCGCTTCACAGTTTCCCCAAGCCTTATTCTCTTGTAGCGCTTTATACTCACTTATCAAGGCGTTTTTCCACTCAACTGCATTTGGACCACTTAGAGCTGCGCGTGTTGACGATTCATCTCCGATGCTTATTAGTGATGATACCTCATAAAACTCATCTTCCTCATCAGATTCCAGTTCAGGCTCACTTCCGATGGTTGACTGGATTTCGTTATAGATTAGCTTGAGACGACCAGGTTTTCCTGTATGCACTTTTCTGGGTCTTCTGGGTCCACGTCTTTGTAGTACTGGTTCTTCTTGGATATTTTCTTCAATATTGGCATTCTTCTTGGGTATTTTCCTCGGGAACGATACGCTCGAAAATCATCTTCCTGACTATGTTCCTCTTGATACTCCACATTGACTGCGCTTAGCTCTGAGAATTCTTCAAATTCAAAATCGTTGCCAAAAATATTTGTGAATATGACGTTACGACTTCTTAGTACCATTTTGTCTTCGGGATCATACAGTCTGTAGGCTTTGGCATCATTACAGTAACCGATAAATATACAAAGTTTAGATCTTGGACTGAACTTACTCTTGGCACGTTTGTCAAGCGAGTATACAATTTGACCAAATGTGCGCAAATGTTTAATAGATGCAATACGATGATTCCATTATGTAAAACGGACTTCTCTAATTTGCAGTGTTTATTGCCTCAGCCCAGTAGCTAGGTAGTAGTACGGCTTGGATCATCATACAGCGAGCCATTTCCACAAGAGTTCGATTCTTCCTTTCAGCCGTTCCATTTTGTTGTGGGGTGTATTCCACTGAATGCTCGTGCTTTATACCTACTGCTTTTAAATACTCATTAAACTCTTTATTGGAATACTCGGTTCCATTGTCTGATCTAAAGCGTTTAATCTTTTTTCCGGTTTTGAGTTCAACATATTCCTTAAACTCTTTGAATTTGTTGAAAACATCTGATTTACTTTTGGTGGTATACAATTCGCACCATTTCGAAAAATCATCTATAAATGTAACTACTCACTCGCATTGGTCCACATACATCGCTATGGATTAGTTCTAGTAGTTCTTGTGATTTTGAGTCGGATGCAGGAAACGGTTTTCGCGATTGCTTCCCCTTAATGCATGCTTCGCAGATTGGTACACTCTTATTTATATTTACGCATGCTCCATGTACTCTTCCATTTTGGATGACATCTTTTAAATCCTTTTCGTTTAAGTGCCCAAAACGTTCATGCCACTCTCTAATAATTGTTATGTTTCCGACTGCTAAATGGCTTCTTTCACCCATTTCCTCGACATGGTATAGGTCATGTTTTTGCTGTGCAACAAAAACTACTAGCCCATTGGATACCTGTATTATTTCAGCAAAATTTTTCTTAAATAGCTCATTGAAGCCGTGGTCACATATCTTTGCTATTGACAGTAGATTTTCTCTAATATCTGGTACATACAGTGTGTTCAAAAGGTTTGCAGAAAACTTACAGTTTGGTTTAAAAGCTACCGACCCGATTCCATTGATTGCTGTAGTTTCGCCGTTTGCTAAATTTAACTCTTGCAATTTTTCTGCATACGTTTTATTAAATCGTTCCTTCTCTGAGCACATGTGTGATGTTGCCCCAGAGTCCAGGCACCATCTCTTTAGGCTTGTGCGTGTAAGATTCGCTTCTTGTATGTACATACTTGAATATGACACACTGTTTCCTCCGGAGTTTTTCGGAAATTTCTTGGGACATTTCGCTTGGGACATTTTCCACAATTATAACATTTGTATTTGAAACTACTTGGCTTGGACGACCTTGGTGCACTATTGTTGAATCTCTTATTTATCATCAGTGCCCCTGGTGATGATTCTCCTTTGTTTCGACTTCGCGCTTCGTATTCATCCACAAATGTTACCTTTAGTGCTTCAGGTATAACTAAATTGTCCTGCGACTCAATTGCTATACGAAATGTTTCGTATTCTTCTGATATACTGTACAGTAGCAATATCGAGATCAAATCATTTATGTTGATTATTTCAGTTTCATTTATTTTGTCAACAATGTCAAAAAACTTATCGACGTGATCTCTCATGTCATGAAGGAATTAAGAAAGATAGGTTATCATCAACAAGCCAAGAAACATTAGCGAAGTTAAAATCGCCTAAAACTATAAGAAAATCACGATCTTTAAGACGACTAAAAATAGTTCGCAAAGCATCAGCATGGTGCATGTAGATCATGATATCAGAAGCTGGAGGAATATATGAACAAGAGATATATAAGCTAAAGTTAGAACATGTAACTTCGACGCAAATAAACTCAACACCTAAGGGGAGATCAATCGGCACAACACTTGAACACAGATTCGAGTTGACAGCAATGAGTACTCCACCGCCACGACGACCAACACGATCAAGCCTATAAGAAGTAAAGTTATTAGAAAGAATTTCATTATCCAAAACAGAGAAGTTAAGCCAAGTTTCAGAGAAAGCTAAAATGTTAGCCGAAAAGGTTTGGCTATCACAGAACAGTTTCGAGAGCTTGGTAAGAAGTCCTCTTACATTTTGATAATGAATGCAAAGACTAGACGTTATTAGTTTTTTGAAGCAGAAGATACATTAGGAAGGTGAACAGGCAAAGGTCGGGAGCGCCTATTGGCCGCAAACTCGTGTACAACTAGGCCCTCTGGCCAAAAGTTAGGGTCAACCATAGCTGAGAAATACTCATTTGGTACTGTAATTTTAAACGAGGAGATTTCGCGAGGACTAGAAAACTTAAACTTTTGAATTAAAACTTTAGCAGGGCATATATTACCAATGTAAGCTGCCACAGATGACTCAGAAGTATCTGGAGCAAGCCTAGAAATAAATAATTGTTTACGATGAGGCACCACAGTTAGTGGAGGCGGAGGAGCATTGGGGTCCGCAAGTGATTGAGAGCCAGCATGATCCTGTAATTGATCAGAGTTCCCGTGAGGGATAGATTGAGGTACACCAGGGCTTGTAATGGGTACTTCAATCTGAAAAGAAGAGCATAAAGAGGGACTAGAAGATGGTGTACGCGAAAGTAAAATGGGAGAAGATGTAATAGAGAGTGCGGGCGACTGCTTATGAGGCAACACAAGGGTACATTTCTTGGGCGATTCCTTAGAAGGTGGACCAAACTTGAATTGCGACAGTAAATGTATACTAGAGTCACACTCGTTAGACAGCTGTTTGGCCATTTTATTTAAAGAAAGAAACTTTAAACGAAGATCCCTGTACATTCGGCTAAAATCAAGCTACTGGCTGGCACAAGATGGGCAAGTCCAGCGCATTAAGCCAAGCTCAGGCTTAGTCCATGGTCTTCAATACCCTTCAAATAACGAATTACCCTTTTGGCTGCAACCCAGTGTTGTTTCCCGTAACAATTATTATACTGGCTAAGAAGACTTACGGTATGTGCAATGTCAGGGCGCGTCGATACTGCAAGCCACATTAGAGCACATATCAAGTTTTGATATGGGACGCTTGATACTTTATCCAGGTCCGGTTTTGTCTTGGGGCACATATGATTTGAAATTTTCTCGCTGGTGTTCATGGGTGTGCTCACTGGTTTACAGTCGTCCATGTTGAATTTCTTTAGTATATCCTTTACATACCTTGATTGACCCAAAGAACATTCACCTTTGTTCTTGTTTTGATGAAATTCGACACCGAGGCAATGTGACAGTTTTCCTAAGTCCTTCATTTCAAAATAACGTGTTAATTCCGCTTTCAGTTGTGTTAGTAGCTTATTATTATTCGTTGCGACTATGAGATCATCGACATACAGTGAAACGATAATAATCCCATTACCTTGTTTTTTCATATACACGCAAGGATCAGCTGCAACTGGTTTCAAGTTCAAGTACCACTGGTGTCCACTCTGCTTTAAACCATACAAAGCTTTCTTTAATTTACATGCTTTATCGTCGGTGTATTTTTGCTTTTCCTTTTCCGTAAGTATTTCGGTGAATTCTGGTGGAACCTTTATATACAATTCTTCCTCTATATCCCCATTTAGATATGCACTGTTAAAATCAAATTGATGGAAGTCGAGGTATTCGTATTCATTATAATCAATTCGCTCTCTTTGAGTGAAACCTTTTGCTACTAGCCGAGCCTTCTTCGCCGTTTGGTTTATTCTTTGTGCGGAGAACCCACTTGGTTTCTATGACTTTCTGATCCCTCTCTCGCTTCACAGTTTCCCCAAGCCTTATTCTCTTGTAGCGCTTTATACTCACTTATCAAGGCGTTTTTACTCAACTGCATTTGGACCACTTAGAGCTGCGCGTATTGACGATTCATCTCCGATGCTTATTAGTGATGATACCTCATAAAACTCATCTTCCTCATCAGATTCCAGTTCAGGCTCACTTCCGATGGTTGACTGGATTTCGTTATAGATTAGCTTGAGACGACCAGGTTTTCCTGTATGCACTTTTCTGGGTCTTCTGGGTCCACGTCTTTGTAGTACTGGTTCTTCTTGGATATTTTCTTCAATATTGGCATTCTTCTTGGGTATTTTCCTCGGGAACGATACGCTCTTCTCGAAAATCCTCTTCCTGACTATGTTCCTCTTGATACTCCACATTGACTGCGCTTAGCTCTGAGAATTCTTCAAATTCAAAATCGTTGCCAAAAATATTTGTGAATATGACGTTACGACTTCTTAGTACCATTTTGTCTTCGGGATCATACAGTCTGTAGGCTTTGGCATCATTACAGTAACCGATAAATATACAAAGTTTAGATCTTGGACTGAACTTACTCTTGGCACGTTTGTCAAGCGAGTATACAATTTGACCAAATGTGCGCAAATGTTTAATAGATGCAATACGATGATTCCATTATGTAAAACGGACTTCTCTAATTTGCAGTGTTTATTGCCTCAGCCCAGTAGCTAGGTAGTAGTACGGCTTGGATCATCATACAGCGAGCCATTTCCACAAGAGTTCGATTCTTCCTTTCAGCCGTTCCATTTTGTTGTGGGGTGTATTCCACTGAATGCTCGTGCTTTATACCTACTGCTTTTAAATACTCATTAAACTCTTTATTGGAATACTCGGTTCCATTGTCTGATCTAAAGCGTTTAATCTTTTTTCCGGTTTTGAGTTCAACATATTCCTTAAACTCTTTGAATTTGTTGAAAACATCTGATTTACTTTTGGTGGTATACAATTCGCACCATTTCGAAAAATCATCTATAAATGTAACTACTCACTCGCATTGGTCCACATACATCGCTATGGATTAGTTCTAGTAGTTCTTGTGATTTTGAGTCGGATGCAGGAAACGGTTTTCGCGATTGCTTCCCCTTAATGCATGCTTCGCAGATTGGTACACTCTCATTTATATTTACGCATGCTCCATGTACTCTTCCATTTTGGATGACATCTTTTAAATCCTTTTCGTTTAAGTTCCCAAAACGTTCATGCCACTCTCTAATATTTGTTTTGTTTCCGACTGCTAAATGGCTTTTTTCACCCATTTCCTCGACGTGGTATAAGTCATGTTTTCGCTGTGCAACAAAAACTACTTGCCCATTGGATAACTGTATTATTTCAGCAAAATTTTTCTTAAATAGCTCATTGAAGCCGTGGTCACATATCTTTGCTATTGACAGTAGATTTTCTCTAATATCTGGTACATACAGTGTGTTCAAAAGGTTTGCAGAAAACTTACAGTTTGGTTTAAAAGTTATCGACCCGATTCCATTGATTGCTGTAGTTTCGCCGTTTGCTAAATTTAACTCTTGCAATTTTTCTGCATACGTTTTATTAAATCGTTCCTTCTCTGAGCACATGTGTGATGTTGCCCCGGAGTCCAGGCACCATCTCTTTAGGCTTGTGCGTGTAAGATTCGCTTCTTGTATGTACATACTTGAATATGACACACTGTTTCCTCCGGAGTTTTTCGGAAATTTCTTGGGACATTTCGCTTGGGACATTTTCCACAATTATAACATTTGTATTTGAAACTACTTGGCTTGGACGACCTTGGTGCACTATTATTGAATCTCTTATTTATCATCAGTGCCCCTGGTGATGATTCTCCTTTGTTTCGACTTCGCGCTTCGTATTCATCCACAAATGTTACCTTTAGTGCTTCAGGTATAATTAAATTGTCCTGCGACTCAATTGCTATACGAAATGTTTCGTATTCTTCTGATTTATGTTGATTATTTCAGTTTCATTTATTTTGTCTACAATGTCAAAAAACTTATCGACGTGATCTCTCATGTCATGAAGGAATTAATAAAGATAGTTTATCATCAACAAGCCAAGAAACATTAGCGAAGTTAAAATCGCCTAAAACTATAAGAAAATCACGATCTTTAAGACGACTAAAAATAGTTCGCAAAGCATCAGCATGGTGCATATAGATCATGATATCAGAAGCTGGAGGAATATATGAACAAGAGATATATAAGCTAAAGTTAGAACATGTAGAACATGTAACTTCGAGCAGAAGATACATTAGGAAGGTGAACAGGCAAAGGACGGAAGCGCCTATTGGCCGCAACCTCGTGTACAACTGGGCCCTCTGGCTAAAAGTTAGGGTCAACCATAGCTGAGAAATACTCATTTGGTACTGTAATTTTAAACGAGGAGATTTCGCGAGGACTAGAAAACTTAAACTTTTGAATTAAAACTTTAGCAGGGCATATATTACCAATGTAAGCTGCCACAGACGACTCAGAAGTATCTGGAGCAAGCCTAGAAATAAATAATTGTTTACGATGAGGCACTACAGTTAGTGGAGGCGGAGGAGCATTGGGGTCCGCAAGTGATTGAGAGCCAGCATGATCCTGTAATTGATCAGAGTTCCCGTGAGGGATAGATTGAGGTACACCAGGGCTTGTAATGGGTACTTCAATCTGAAAAGAAGAGCATAAAGAGGGACAAGAAGATGGTGTACGCGAAAGTAAATTGGGAGAAGATGTAATAGAGAGTGCGGGCGACTGCTTATGAGGCAACTCAAGGGTACATTTCTTGGGCAATTCCTTAGAAGGTGGACCAAACTTGAATTGCGACAGTAAATGTATACTAGAGTCACACTCGTTAGACAGCTGTTTGGCCATTTTATTTAAAGAAAGAAACTTTAAACGAAGATCCCTGTACATTCGGCTAAAATCAAGCTGCTGGCTGGCACAAGATGGGCAAGTCCAGCGCATTAAGCCAAGCTCAGGCTTAGACACAGACAAACCAGAAAATTTGGCCGTTGAGGCCAGCACATTTTAAGTGAATAAGATTATCGCAGAGCCAACAAGATATTGCTCTATACTGATCGTCAAAACGATCAGAATGCTTGCAAGTAGGTAGACAACAAGCCATTGAAAAGCCAAAGAAAACACAGGCCAATAAAAATATATAGAAAAATTTAAATATACAGCACAAAGAGAATTATCGATAAAAAACCAATAATTACAAATAAAACAAAGAGACAGCTAGAGTACACAGCACAAGAGAGAGTGCAAGAACAGTTATAAGACGAGCTTTGAGAGGCGGCCTTACAAAAGTGATTACGCGGGAGAGAAGCTGAGCACAAGCACAAATCAGAGAGAACAACAAAAACACTAGCAGTGATGGTATGATGGGGGCGATGAGGGGAGCAACTGTAGAAGCAATAACGAGAGAGAACAATAATAAAAAAAAAAAAATTTTAAATGCACCAAACACTAATCACGAAAATGAAAAATGAAAAAAAAACTGTTTAACTTGACACAAGGGTGTCAAGCAAACGACACCAGCGAAAACGAAAACAAACAAGCACAATTAAAAACTGAGAGAAAACAATATATATTAATAAAAACTCAGGAGCTATGCAAAAACACGACCGTCACGTCAGAGAGTAGAATCTTTTGCTTTATTATTATTATTATTATTATTATTATTATTATTATTATTATTATTATTATCATTATCATTATCATTATCATTATCATTATCATTATTATTATTATTATTATTATTATTATTATTATTATTATTATTATTATAATTATTATTATTATTATTATTATTATTATTATTATTATTATTATTATTATTATTATTATTATTATTATTATTATTATTATTATTATTATTTGTTAAGATTGCATATAGGGTTACCAGATGGGCGGGTGACAAAGTAGGATGTATTCGCAACGCTTCCCCTCAGATGGCGCCTTACTTGTCTATTTTTTGTACTCCCAACAGTGTCACACAGGACTCATGCTTTGCTGTTCCTAGTCCTTTAGTTAAAACGTCTTCGAGCATTTCACTTGTTGAGATGTAATCAATGCGAAGGTCGCCTTTGTCCACCAGTATCCTTATAAAATGATGATGGATGTCGACATGCTTTGTCCTCTTGTGAAATAGAGGATTTCGTGTGAGTTGCCCAGCTCCTTGATTGTCGTTGTAGATTATGGTGGAACGGAGCGATCCAAAAATCTCTTGTAAGAAAGATCTTAGATGTACAGCCTCTTTAGACGTCTCAGATAGGGCCTTGTATTTCGCCTCTGTGCTACAAAGAGCAACAGTTCGCTGCTTACTGGATTCCCAACTTATTGGTGCGCTTGCCATCTTAAATGCGAAGCCTGTAAAAGATCTACGATCATCAATATTAGCAGCCCAGTCGGCGTCAGCATAGCCAACCAAATCTTTTCCGGTTGTTTTATATATTAGTCCATGGTCTTGAGTACCCTTCAAATAACGAAGAACCCTTTTGGCTGCAAACCAGTGTTGTTTCCCGTAACAATTATTATACTGGCTAAGAAGACTTACGGTATGTGCAATGTCAGGGCGCGTCGATACTGCAAGCCACATTAGAGCACATATCAAATTTTGATATGGGACGCTTGATACTTCATCCAGGTCCGGTTTTGTCTTGGGGCACATATTATTTGAAATTTTCTTGCTGGTGTTCATGGGTGTGCTCACTGGTTTACAGTCGTCCATGTTGAATTTCTTTAGTATATCCTTTACATACCTTGATTGACCCAAAGAACATTCACCTTTGTTCTTGTTTTGATGAAATTCGACACCCAGGCAATGTGACAGTTTTCCTAAGTCCTTCATTTTAAAATAACGTGTTAATTCCGCTTTCAGTTGTGTTAGTAGCTTATTATTATTCGTTGCGACTATGAGATCATCGACATACAGTGAAACGATAATAATCCCATTACCTTGTTTTTTCATATACACGCAAGGATCAGCTGCAACTGGTTTCAAGTTCAAGTACCACTGGTGTCCACTCTGCTTTAAACCATACAAAGCTTTCTTTAATTTACATGCTTTATCGTCGGTGTATTTTTGCTTTTCCTTTTCCGTAAGTATTTCGGTGAATTCTGGTGGAACCTTTATATACAATTCTTCCTCTATATCCCCATTTAGATACGCACTGTTAAAATCAAATTGATGGAAGTCGAGGTGTTCGTATTCATTATAATCAATTCGCTCTCTTTGAGTGAAACCTTTTGCTACTAGCCGAGTCTTCTTCGCCGTTTGGCTTATTCTTTGTGCGGAGAACCCACTTGGTTTCTATGACTTTCTGATCCCTCTCTCGCTTCACAGTTTCCCCAAGTCTTATTCTCTTGTAGCGCTTTATACTCACTTATCAAGGCGTTTTTCCACTCAATTGCCTTTGGACCACTTAGAGCTGCGCGTGTTGACGATTCATCTCCGATGCTTATTAGTGATGATACCTCATAAAACTCATCTTCCTCATCAGATTCCAGTTCAGGCTCACTTCCGATGGCTGACTGGATTTCATTATAGATTAGCTTGAGACGACCAGGTTTTCCTGTATGCACTTTTCTGGGTCTTCTGGGTCCACGTCTTTGTAGTACTGGTTCTTCTTGGATATTTTCTTCAATATTGGCATTCTTCTTGGGTATTTTCCTCGGGAACGATACGCTCGAAAATCATCTTCCTGACTATGTTCCTCTTGATACTCCACATTGACTGCGCTTAGCTCTGAGAATTCTTCAAATTCAAAATCGTTGCCAAAAACATTTGTGAATATGACGTTACGACTTCTTAGTACCATTTTGTCTTCGGGATCATACAGTCTTTTAGGCTTTGGCATCATAACAGTAACCTATAAATATACAACGTTTAGATCTTGGACTGAACTTACTCTTGGCACGTTTGTCAAGCGAGTATACAATTTGACCAAATGTGCGCAAATGTTTGATAGATGCAATACGATGATTCCATAATGTAAAACGGACTTCTCTAATTTGCAGTGTTTATTGCCTCAGCCCAGTAGCTAGGTAGTAGTACGGCTTGGATCATCATACAGCGAGCCATTTCCACAAGAGTTGGATTCTTCCTTTCAGCCGTTCCATTTTGTTGTGGGGTGTATTCCACTGAATGCTCGTGCTTTATACCTACTGCTTTTAAATACTCATTAAACTGTTTATTGGTATACTCGGTTCCATTGTCTTAAACTCTTTGAATTTGTTGAAAACATCTGATTTACTTTTGGTGGTATACAATTCGCACCATTTCGAAAAATCATCTATAAATGTAACAAAGTATCGACTACCTTCATGACTACTCACTCGCATTGGTCTACATACATCGCTATGGATTGGTTCTAGTAGTTCTTATGATTTTGAGTCGGATGCAGGAAACGGTTTTCGCAATTGCTTCCCCTTAATGCATGCTTCGCAGATTGGTAGACTCTCATTTATATTTACGCATGCTCCATGTACTCTTCCATTTTGGATGACATCTTTTAAATCCTTTTCGTTTAAGTGCCCAAAACGTTCATGCCACTCTCTAATACTTGTTTTGTTTCCGACTGCTAAATGGCTTCTTTCACCCATTTCCTCGACATGGTATAGGTCATGTTTTCGCTGTGCAACAAAAACTACTTGCCCATTGGATACCTGTATTATTTCAGCAAAATTTTTCTTAAATAGCTCATTGAAGCCGTGGTCACATATCTTTGCTATTGACAGTAGATTTTCTCTAATATCTGGTACATACAATGTGTTCAAAAGGTTTGCAGAAAACTTACAGTTTGGTTTAAAAGTTATCGACCCGATTCCATTGATTGCTGTAGTTTCGCCGTTTGCTAAATTTAACTCTTGCAATTTTTCTGCATACGTTTTATTAAATCGTTCCTTCTCTGAGTCCAGGCACCATCTCTTTAGGCTTGTGCGTGTAAGATTCGCTTCTTGTATGTACATACTTGTTACCTTTAGTGCTTCAGGTATAATTAAATTGTCCTGCGACTCAATTGCTATACGAAATGTTTTGTATTCTTCTGATATACTGTACAGTAGCTGATAAAACATAAAATAACTTTGCTGGTTCATTTAAATTAAAAAATAGATTTATTTTACTCCATGTGATGTTTCTGTTGGCCAATAAGTATGTAATTAAAACTCAACATACAGTCTTATTTCACCAGACGCTTGATATTGCATCAGCCAAAAAAGGTGTGACCATGCAACTTAAAGACCAAAAATAATAAGGAAATACAAATGACCGTTTACATTCAAATTCAAATTAAGCTGTTAGGAATTCAGCAACCGCCGGGCCCTGAAACAAGGTTTCTGAAATAGGCAGGGGAGCCACCTTGGTTATGGGACGGGTCATCTTTGCTGTAGATGTCTTTAACTTAAGGTCTCGTACCAGACCATCTGGTCCAGGAAGTGTCTCGATGATGCGTGCTAGGATCCATGCTGCCGGGGGAGTATGAGAATCCTTCACTAATACGAGATCATTAGGCTTCAGGTTTGCCGATTTCGTTAACCATTTTGGCCTCTGCTGCAACGACGTAAGGTACTCCAGATGCCACCGTGTTCAAAAGCCTTGCAACATGGCCTGAGATTGCTGCCAATAATCCAATCGGTTGGCCGGCACTTGGTCCAATTCACCATCTGGCACTGTGGTGTAAGGTCGACCAATCAGCATGTGAGCGGGTGACAGATATCCAACGTCTGTATCGGAAGTGGTACAAAGAGGCCGTGAGTTGATTACCGCTTCTACCTGTGCTAACAACGTATGCATTTGTTCGAATGTAAAAACGGCGTGACCAATTACTCGGTGTAAATGAAGCTTCACAGAGCGCACAGCCGATTCCCATTTGCCTCCCCAGTGAGGTGCATGTGGCGGTATGAATTTCCAGTTGATGCCTTCAATCGATAACACCTCTGCTATCTTGTCGTTACGCAGCTGAGATTGGAGTACTTGTTCCATTTCGTTAAGACTTCGTTTGGCTCACACGAAATTACGTCCATTGTCGCTGAACATCGTTACACATTTGCCTCGTCGTGAAATGAAACGTCTGAGAGCAGCCAAAAACGTATCGGTGCTCAGGTCTGTTGCCCGTTCCAAATGTAAAGCTGAGGTTGCCATACACACGAAGAGACATATGTATCCCTTTTCTTTTCGAGCGTTCCTTCCCTTGTGTGCCTTTATCATGATTGGGCCAGCATAATCACAGCCTGTGTTTTCGAACGGAAATGCTTGCCGAACTCTCTCTGCCGGTAGTGCGGCCATTAGTTGGCTGCTGGTGTGTGCCCGCTGTCTGAAGCACTTCTTTGGCAAGATAATAGGATGCTTGGCTGAATATGATAACTCTGAATTATTGAGGCGACCTCCCACACGTAGAAGCCCAACGTCATCTAGAATCGGCGTCAGGGTACACAGCTTCGTGGTTTTTGGCACGCATCCTTCCTTTCGTAGTGATTTTAGTTCTTCATGCCATTCGTTTTGAGCTTGCTGCAAGCATAGATTTTTAGCCGCCTTATACTCGTCATAGGTTATTGAGAGAGAATCCGATCCTTCTTGGGAGTGTTTTATGCGTCGAATGAACCGTAGGATATATGCCACAGTGCGCACCAGTCTCGGCCAAGAAGAAACACGACCAATAAGTTCTTGGAGTGGAGATGACTCGTTCGTGGTTTTTGCGAGAGTAAATAAAACTGTTGTTTTCAATTCCCTTTGGTACTCGTCATCTGAAATAGAGTTAGAGATTTGTGTATCATTTTCGTTACCTAAGTTCAGATGTCCGTCAGCCAGCCAGTCGGGACCCTTCCACCAGAGAGTAAACTGGAGTAAGTCCTCAGCCAACATGGCGCCATGAGTCTCTTGGTATTGTTTCCAATATTTCAGCAGTGCGATTATCAATGAACGTCTTCAAACTAGTTGGCAAATGGTTTAGCTATGCCAGCACAATTGTTGAATCACACCAAGCATACACGATGCTTTCTAGATCCTTCCAAGCTAACTTGATTGATGCGATCAGCCGACTTAGCAGAAATGCGCCTCATAATTCCAACCGAGGGAGCGATTGCTGCTTAAGTGGTGCGACACGTGTCTTTGCCGCAATCAGTGAAATCTCTACGCTGCCATCCTGGTTTACTATCCGAGAGTATACGACTGCTGCGTATGCTTTTATTGAGGCGTCTGAGAAGGCGTGTAACTCTATTCGTTTGCCGACATATCCAATATGACGGCGTATCTTCAAATGCTTTATGTTGTTAATATCTTCGCGATACTTATGCCACCTGTCTGCCAGTTTAGTTGGAAGCGGTGAATCCCAATCTAGGTTGAGAAGCCAGAGTTCTTGAAACAAGATCTTGAATTGAACTATGACCGGCGCCAGTAGACCAAGCGGGTCAAAAATGCGTGATACGTCTGATAACACTTGTCTTTTTGAACTTTCTGCGCATTCGCTCAACTTTATACCATATGTGAAGATGTCAGACCTTGGTTCCCAATGTATTCCTAAAACCTTGACGGAGGACACATCTGCGATCAAATTCGTCGATGTTGCTTCTTCCAAGAGACCGATTCCGTGAGTTCATCTTTGTTACGTATGAGTTGGTTTTCCGTGTTAGCTCCGGTCAGTACATCGTCCACATAGAAGTCTTCCAACAGAATCTTGGCTGCTGTCGGATATTTATCATTTAGGTCGATGGCAAGTTGTTCTAAGACACGTACGGCTAAAAACGGTGCACAGGCTGTTCCGTAGGTTACCGTACAAAGCTGGTAGTGTTGCAACTCTCCAGTTGGGTTTTCTCTCCATACAATTCGTTGATAATTCCGGTGATTTTCAGAAACCCATGTCTGCCTAAACATTTTTATGATGTCTGCGCAAAAAACAAACTTGTGCGTTCGGAAGCGTAAACACACATCCATTAGATTACGTTGAATACTTGGGCCCACTAGTAACTCGTCGTTTAGTGATCTGCCACTCTTATCCTTATAAGATCCATCAAAGACAATTCTTAATTTAGTACCAATAACCGGATGGTGAGGCATATAGAAAGTGTGTTCTTGCGGTGCATTTGCCCTCTCTGTCTCATCAAGAATGCGCATATGTCCTAGAGCAATGTATTCGCGCATGAACTTCGAATACTCTTCTTTTAACCTTTTATCTTTTTGAATTCGACGTTCTACTAAATAAAATCGTGATGTTGCTCCCTGAAGAGTGTCTGCAAATTTGACATCCGATAACAGGGATGCTGTTTAGCTGCAATTGAGGTAACCACCCACCCAAATATTGTGGATATTGCAATTATGTTCCCATGTTTATCTAATACTTTATCTCCTGTGAATACAGACCACACATAGTGGCTTCCCAACAAAATGTCCACATGCTTAGCGCTGGTTTCCAGTGAATCAGCCAGTTTTAACCCATCGAATACCTTCAATACGACAGGGTCGACTTCATCCTTTGGCAATAGAGTGGTTATCTTACCTAAAACATGAGCTGTAATATCTAGTGTATGCTTCGAGAATCTTGATTTCAACTGTACTGCGCTGACCCCTCTTGTAGTATCAGCCTTGATTGACGAAATTCCTGATACCATTACTCGAGATGGTAAGCGTGAGAGCCCCAGCGATCGTATGCAGTGCTCCGATATGTATGATAGCTCTGATCCGCTATCAAAGAGTACTCGACAGGTGGTGTATGACCCCTTTGAATTCAATGCAAAAACTAGAGTCGTGGGCAATACACTCCTTGGTCTCCCTTGCGACTGTAGATGTACTGCAGAACGTGCTAAATAGCTCTGTGATTCCATAGATTGGACTTTACTTGCTTACTTTCGGTAATCATAGCTACTGTGGGATTAGTGCTCTTTTCTTCGGCTTGGCGATGTAGTAGCGTGTGGTGCTTGTCGTGACAATGTTTGCATCTATACTTTGACTCACATCTTGAAATACCATGGTCTGGCCTTAGACAATTGAAACACAGACGTTTCTCCTTAGCAAATGAGTAGCGCCTCTCCACGGAGAGCGCCAAGAACTGGTCACAGTTGTATACCGTATGCTCCTAAGACTCACATTTAAGGCAAGCTCTTGCGTCTGTGGTAATCAATATCCGAGTAGATTTCTTAACGTTGGATTGTACTACTTGTTCGCACCGGCTTAATTCGAACTCTTCACATCGTTTTTCGAGAAATCTGAGAAAATCCATAATGGTTGGAGATGTCCCCTCACGGCTGTGGGACACCCATTTGCATTGCGACTCTGCATCTATTTTATCCAATAGAAGATAGATTACCCAGCAGTCGCGATCAGTTTGGCCAAGAGCATCTAGGCCACGTAAAACTTCACTTGCCCCATCTGCAATCTTTCGTAGAACGGATACATCTGTCACTCTTGTTGATGGCAGACGTCTAACAAAAGCGAGTTGACGACATGACGAAGTCGATCATATCGTTCCATTAGGCTTGCCCAAGCCGTCTCGTACGCCGCTACTGTTAACGGCAAATGATTGATTAAACTTGCAGCCTCATCACAGAGAAAAGACTTGAGATACTGAAATTTCTGAGCTTTATCCAGATTCACCCTGTTGTGAATGGTACTCTCGAATAAATCCTTAAAGGCTGGCCACTCCACATAGTCGCCACCAAAAGGCTTGACGTGTAATTTGGGCAGCTGGACCTGTCCCCCTAACGCCGAACAAGCAGCTCCACCTACTATCATACTTTCATAAACCTCCCGTTGAAGTTCCATCTGCTTGTGTAGTACCTGCGATACTACTTCGTTTACTCCCTCACTGGAGTCCACGACCTTAGTTGCTTTTACTGGGTTAACCAATCTTCCCAGCTCCTTTAAATGCAGTCCGTAATCACCCATAGGGTCGACGTACCATTGCGAGTCTTGAAAATCAAACATATCATCAGTGGATTGATCAAACTCCTTCCACACGGTGTCGAGTCTGGTCATCATAGTATCCACTACATCCGCTGTGCAGTTCACAGGCGGATTCTCCGAAAGTGTAAACAGCCGCGTGAGGCTGGACTTTAACTTGGTGCGTGTTGCCTTTAGTTTCTCCATCTTAAACTTGAAACATAAAATAACTTTGCTGGTTCGTTTAAATTAAAAAATAGATTTATTTTACTCCATGTGATGTTTCTGTTGGCCAATAAGTATGTAAATAAAACTCAACATACAGTCTTATTTCACAAGACGCTTGATATTGCATCAGCCAAAAAAGGTGTGACCATGCAACTTAAAGACCAAAAATAATAAGGAAATACAAATGACCGTTTACATTCAAATTCAAATTAAGCTGTTAGGAATTCAGCAACCGTTCCTCAACAGTAGCAATATCGAGATCAAATCATTTATGTTGATTATTTAAGTTTCATTTAATTTGTCTACAATGTCAAAAAACTTATCGACTTGATCTCTCATGTCGGCGCCGGGGCCTAATTTCAGCAAAATCAGAGACTTCAGTAGGGAGGTTTTACGTGCTTCCAAGTATCAAAATTTTCCTTGCCTAACGGCTCTATTCGTACACTTACGACACTCATTTCTTATGTTCTGTTTCTCTTTGTTTAACTGTTTTCTATTGTGTTTTCTTTCGCGCATTTTTTCTTGATTTACATAGCTACACAAGCAAAGCCGACCGAGAAGCTACACAAAAAACGGCAGTTCGGCGCCACCCAGGCGAGACACGATAATCTTTCTAGACTTTTTTCGCCACAACTTTTACACTTTTTACTTTCTTTTCACTATTCTATATCCATCGAATTATTGGCGCAGTGGAAGTATGCCTGGGCCTATAACCTGTTGAGATTTATTCAACTTCATGGGTTTACAGAGTTATTGATGGATATATATATATATTAGCAGTGAATAGATTATTTGTAGTAGAACTAAGAGAAGAACGACCGGCACAGACGGTGAAATATACGAGAGTGCGTCTTATGCATATAGGGTTGCCAGATGGGCGGGTGACAAAGTAGGTTGCCAGATGTATTCGCAACGATTCCCCTCAGATGGCGCCTTATTTGTCTATTTTTTGTATCATCATACTTTCACTTGTTGCAGACGACGGACGTGTTTTTTTTGCGCTTATCAAATTTTATTTGTTTTTCGTGAATAATAACTTTTCTTTAACTTTTAAACTCATTATCGGTTTAATTTTAACATTCGAATTGCATTTTCATTCCGTGATTTCTTTCTGTCGCTTTTGTGCTTTTTGTTTCAATATATGTACATAAATTTAACTTACAACAATTACTTGCATTAGCGGTGTTGTTGTTTTGCTAATCTCTTTTGCTTTTGTGTCTTTACCGTTGTAACTAACTACCGCGCTCTTGCGTACAAATTGTTGTTGCATGTGTTCAATTTGACGCGCTCTCCCGCTCTTTTCTATTCTTGTTTGATTTGCGCTCTCGTCTTTGCCTACCCGCGACTCTGTGATACGTGTTTTTGTTTTTGTGTATTTTGGTAATTTCTTTTCGTTAACCCTTGTGTCAGAACTGGTAAGTATATTCTTATACACAGATTTTTTACCTTTAGAATTTTTTTTTTTTGTATTTCCTCTTTTAATTAAATTAATTAATTTTTGATAAAATGGTTGTCTGCTCAAAAAATAATTGCATAGTTGCCACTAATGCGGTTGACTCCCATGATTATATTCTTTGTTGGCTGTGTGACAATGCGGTTCACGTTAAGTGTGCAGGTTACACAGGCAGAATCAAGGAGTCTATTGCTAAAGGCGGTGGCTTAAAATATGGATGTGATGCTTGCCGGGAGGTCGAGAATGAGATGCGTTCTTTCATGAGGCGGACTAGAGATAGTTTTGACACTTTAAGGGCAGGTTTTAATAAACTCCAAGCGGAGTTTACTGCGGTGGAGACTCAGTTCAGGAACTTGTCGCTGATGAATGAGTCTCCGAAATGTAAAAGGACCAGTCCTTGGGGTGTTTCAGTATCTGTAGATCCGCCAGCGTCTCTTATAGTCCCCGACCGGTCTCATGCACCGTCTACTCCTAATGTACAGCAGTTGATATCGCTTAAGAGCCCGGTTGTGAATGCTATTAGTAAGGAATTACCGGTATCACCTGGGAATGAACTCTTTAAAACGATGCCTATTGTAGTGTCCGATGTGTCCGGGCAATTACCCATTCCAATGGAAATTGCCGATAGTTCTAAAAGTATCGAGGGCCCCGTAAACAAGTTGACTGCTGCAGTGGGTGACTCGTCCAACGCCGTTCTTACATTCGAACAAATGCATACGTTGTTAGCACAGGTAGAAGCGGTAATCAACTCACGGCCTCTTTGTACCACTTCCGATACAGACGTTGGATATCTGTCACCCGCTCACATGCTGATTGGTCGACCTTACACCACAGTGCCAGATGGTGAATTGGACCAAGTGCCGGCCAACTGATTGGATTATTGGCAGCAATCTCAGGCCATGTTGCAAGGCTTTTGAACACGGTGGCATCTGGAGTACCTTACGTCGTTGCAGCAGAGGCCAAAATGGTTAACGAAATCGGCAAACCTGAAGCCTAATGATCTCGTATTAGTGAAGGATTCTCATACTCCCCCGGCAGCATGGATCCTAGCACGCATCATCGAGACACTTCCTGGACCAGATGGTCTGGTACGAGCCCTTAAGTTAAAGACATTTACAGCAAAGATGAACCGTCCCATAACCAAGGTGGCTCCCCTGCCTATTTCAGAAACCTTGTTTCAGGGCCCGGCGGTTGCTGAATTCCTAACAGCTTAATTTGAATTTGAATGTAAACGGTCATTTGTATTTCCTTATTATTTTTGGTCTTTAAGTTGCATGGTCACACCTTTTTTGGCTGATGCAATATCAAGCGTCTGGTGAAATAAGACTGTATGTTGAGTTTTAATTACATACTTATTGGCCAACAGAAACATCACATGGAGTAAAATAAATCTATTTTTTAATTTAAATGAACCAGCAAAGTTATTTTATGTTTTATCAGCTACTGTACAGTATATCAGAAGAATACAAAACATTTCGTATAGCAATTGAGTCGCAGGACAATTTAATTATACCTGAAGCACTAAAGGTAACATTATTGGATGAATACGAAGCGCGAAATCGAAACAAAGGAGAATCATCACCAGGGGCACTGATGATAAATAAGAGATTCAATAATAGTGCACCAAGGTCGTCCAAGCCAAGTAGTTTCAAATACAAATGATATAATTGTGGAAAATGTCCCAAGCGAAATGTCCCAAGAAATTTCCGAAAAACTCCGGAGGAAACAGTGTGTCATATTCAAGTATGTACATACAAGAAGCGAATCTTACACGCACAAGCCTAAAGAGATGGTGCCTGGACTCCGGGGCAACATCACACATGTGCTCAGAGAAGGAACGATTTAATAAAACGTAAAATTTAGCAAACGGCGAAACTACAGCAATCAATGGAATCGGGTCGGTAACTTTTAACCCAAACTGTAAGTTTTCTGCAAAACTTTTGAACACACTGTATGTACCAGATATTAGAGAAAATCTACTGTCAATAGCCAAGATATGTGACCACGGCTTCAATGAGCTATTTAAAAAAAATTTTGCTGAAATAATACAGGTATCCAATGGGCAAGTAGTTTTTGTTGCACAGCGAAAACATGACCTATACCATGTCGAGGAAATGGGTGAAAGAAGCCATTTAGCAGTCGGAAACAAAACAGGTATTAGAGAGTGGCATGAACGTTTTGGGCACTTAAACGAAAAGGATTTAAAAGATGTCATCCAAAAAGGAAGAGTACATGGAGCATGCGTAAATATAAATGAGAGTCTACCAATCTGCGAAGCATGCATTAAGGGGAAGCAATTGCGAAAACCGTTTCCTGCATCCGACCCAAAATCATAAGAACTACTAGAACTAATCCATAGCGATGTATGTAGACCAATGCGAGTGAGTAGTCATGAAGGTAGTCGATACTTTGTTACATTTATAGATGATTTTTCGAAATGGTTGAACTCAAAACCGGAAAAAAGATTAAACGTTTTAGATCAGACAATGGAACCGAGTATACCAATAAAGAGTTTAATGAGTATTTAGAAGCAGTAGGTAAACGTTGTATATTTATAGGTTACTGTAATGATGCCAAAGCTTACAGACTGTATGATCCCGAAGACAAAATGGTACTAAGAAGTCGTGACGTCATATTCACAAATATTTTTGGCAACGATTTTGAACTTGAAGAATTCTCAGAGCTAAGCGCAGTCAATGTGGAGTATCAAGAGGAACATAGTCAGGAAGATGATTTTCGAGAAGATCGTATCGTTCCCGATGAAAATACCCAAGAAGAATACCGATATTGAGGAAAATATCCAAGAAGAACCAGTACTACAAAGACGTGGACCTAGAAGACCCAGAAAAGTGCATACAGGAAAACCTGGTCGTCCCAAGCTAATCTATAACGAAATCCAGTCAACCATCGGAAGTGAGCCTGAACTGGAATCTGATGAGGAAGATGAGTTTTATGAGGTATCATCACTAATAAGCATCGGAGATGAATCGTCAACACGCGCAGCTCTAAGTGGCCCAAATGCAGTTGAGTGGAAAAACGCCTTGATAAGTGAGTATAAAGCGCTACAAGAGAATATGACTTGGGAAACTGTGAAGCGAGAGAGCGATCAGAAAGTCATAGAAACCAAGTGGGTTCTCCGCACAAAGTCGGCTAGTGTTTTCCACAAACTTTTCCATATTCAGACGTGACCGGATTTCTCGCAGAGGTGGTGGCGTTCTGTTGATGCTGCTTTATCATCTGAAATGATTCAATTTTCTAGTACCCAGGAGATTGAGTTTGTCGGTGTTAAAGTAAATTTTAAATCTTTTAATGCTTTCATTACTTGTTCCTATATTCCACCATTGTCAGACATGGTGGTATATTTAAATCATTTAGAGGCAATTCAGTTTGTCTCCTCTTTAGTTTTCAGTCAAGACATGCTCATAGTTGTAGGTGATTTTAATTTACCCGCTTTAGCATGGTCACTAACAGATGAATCTACCATGTTGCTGCCCCCTTTGTCACATGACTTTATTGATGGCCTTCTAGGCTTATCTTTATCCCAAGTCAATCCTGTCTTAAATTCTAATGGAAAATCGTTAGATCTTATTTTTGCATTGGATTCTTCTTATTGTGAGGTTTCTAGGATCGAACCATTTGTTCTTCCAGAAGACAAATTTCATCCTACATTAAATTTAAAAAATGATCTGCCCTTGCTTTCACCATTACTTGGTTGAAATCAGTTACCTCTAACTAGGTGCTTTCGTAAGACTGACTTTGTCAGCCTTAATGAAAACATTACTACTACCGATTGGTCTTATCTGTACAATTGCAGAGATATGAAACCAGCTATTCGCTTCTTTTATGATACTCTGAATTCACTCTTTGATATTTGTGTGCCTCTTGGTTGGCAGTAGCGGCTTAACAAACCTCCCTGGTTCTCTCGTGAGTTATCCAATTTGAAAAATGTGAAGACACGATATTCTAAGAAGTTTCAAAAAACACGTCGTTCATCAGATTATGCTCTGTATACAGTCACTCGTTCAAAATTCATGATGCTTAATACACAATGCTATAAGAATTATCTTCAGCGGTGTAAGCTTCAGTTTTCTTCTGACCCTAAACAATTTTAAATTTTGTCAATTCTAAACGTAAGACCTCTGTGCACCCATCTTTTTTGTCTTTTCAAAATAAATAAAAAATGAAGTAAGTCGTCTCGCCGACTTAGGTATACCATACACCAGCAAAACAAATATTTCAAATTTGTAATAACAAATGCATTTTGCCTATTTCAAAAAAATTCTGTTCACATGCCTTTTACAAGCATATCTTAGTATCTCACTGACTCATGCATCTGAGCACCCTAGCGCCACCACCCGCCAACGGCCAACTCCGGCCTTATGGAAAAACGTTTATATGCATAACTTGGCTATTTTTACTCCGATTTTGATCAAGTTTGGTATTTTGCTGGGTATTAGTATCAATTTCAAGTGCCCCAAATTTGATTCCACAAGGTAAAAAATTACGGGAGATAGAGTTTTTCAAATTTCGGGGGCGGAAAGGGGCGTGTCAAAATCTTTATAATTACAAAATGAGCGCATTTGCTAAGCAAATATACATACCAAATATGGTGTCTCTAGCTACAATAGTTTTTGAGATAAACGTTTTTTTTGAATTGCGGAGGCGAAAAGGGGCGTGGCAAAATTTTGAAATAAACTCGATCACTCTACATACTACATGAGCCTACATACCAAATTTGGTGGCTCTATCTCTTATAGTCTCTGAGAACTAGGCGTTCATACGGACGGACAGACGGACAGACGAACAGACGGACGGACGGACGGACGGACAGACGGACGGACAGACGGACATGGCTATATCGACTCGGCTGTTGATACTGATCAAGAATATATATACTTTATGGGGTCGGAAAAGCTTCCTTCTGCCTGTTACATACATTTTGGCGACTTTAATATACCATTTCACCCTATGGGTGTATGGTATAAAAAGCGAGCACTGATCAGGCAATTGCCGATATGTTTGCGAGTTTTTTCAAAACAACTTATTCCTCAACGGAATATCGAGCAAGTCCGTATCCTTATCATTTAGAAAAGGCTAATTGCATTTTCAATCCAGTGTTTGATGAAAGTTATATTCTTAGCGAACTTAAATTAGTTAAACCTGTTTATTCTACGGGGCCAGATGGTCTTCCTGGATGTGTACTCAGGTTCTGTGCAAACGCATTATGTAAACCCATTTTAAAATGGTTTCTATTGTCTGTCGAATCTTCCTCTTTTCCATCTATTTGGAAGGAGTCGTATATCATTCCTCTGCATAAAAATGGCAAAAAGTCCGAAGCCTCTAACTATAAGGGTATCTCAAAATTGTCCGCTATTCCGAAAGCTTTTGAGAAAATTATAACTTCTCAATTGCAACATTTTTGCAGCTCTATTATTTCGCCATCCCAACATGGGTTTGTGAAACGTAGATCTACAACCACTAACCTTTTAGAATTTACATCAATAATTATCAAGGGGTTCAAAAATGGTAAACAAACTGATGTCATATACACTGACTTCAGCAAAGCCTTTGATTCCGTAAATCATACCCTATTACTTTCTAAGCTGAGCGACATTGGGTTTCCACCCCTTTTCCTTTCTTGGGTTCGAGAATATTTAGCAAATAGAAAACAGAAGGTACATTTTAAGTCTTCTTTTTCCGATTCCATTCCTGTGACTTCTGGCGTACCTCAAGGTAGTCATCTTGGCCCTCTGCTTTTCACACTGTTCATTAACGATCTTCCATCAGTCATTGTTCATTCGCGTGTGGTTATGTATGCTGACGATGTCAAGCTTTGTCTTACTTATAAAGATATAGATTCATTTAGTCGGCTACAAGCTGATCTTAAAAACTTTCAATCCTGGTGCCAGTTTAATTTACTAAATCTTAACACTACCAAATGTAAGGTAATGACTTTTTTTCGTAACTCTCCTCAACTGGTCACTTATTTTCTAAACAACAGTCCTTTAGAACGTCTAAATAATATGAATGATTTGGGCGTACTTATGGACCATAAGTTAAATTTTAACACCCATATTTCCACCACGGTCGCAAAGGCCATGAGTGTCCTGGGTTTCATTAAAAGATGGTCAAAAGAATTTGATGACCCCTATACAACTAAAGTTCTTTTTACTTCGCTTGTCCGTCCTATTTTAGAGTATGGATCTTGCATTTGGTCACCTCAATATGAGTCGCACCAGATTCGACTTGAATCCGTTCAAAAGCAGTTCTTGCTATTTGCTCTTCGTGGCTTAAGCTTTGATCGCAATGTCAATTTGCCTTCGTATTCTAGCAGACTTCTCTTGATTAACCTTCCTTCCCTAACTAACCGTAGAATTATGCTTGGTGTTATTTTTATGCACAAGCTCCTAATTGGTGATATCGACTCTCCTGAGTTATTAGCTCAGGTAAATCTGTCGGTACCATGTAGACGGAGTAGACATCCTTTTATACCTTTAACCCTAAGTCGTTGTTCTTCTAACTATGCCCTGCATGAACCTTTTAGGGTCCTCTGCTCTGATTACAACCTTCTATTTCCTGTAATCGGCTCAGAGTTTTCTATTAATATGATTTAAACTTCTATCCTATCCCATTTAGTTAATAGATAGCTATAGTATTATTTAGTTATTTGTTTGTCTGTTTTTTCTATTGTGTATTTGTCCACACGATTCGTGCCGTGCGTTATACGGCTGCACTCCTCGGTCGGTAGGGTGGAAGGTGGGCAGTTATCTGCTTGGGCTCGCGCGTAACAGGCTTTGTCCTGGTGTCGTAGGGGCCACTTGAACGTACTGCGCATAGTATCGTCAACGTCCGCTATTTGTACTCCCAACAGTGTCACACAGGACTCGTGCTTTGCTGTTCCTAGTCCTTTAGTTAAAACGTCTTCGAGCATTTCACTTGTTGAGATGTAATCAATGCGAAGGTCGCCTTTGTCCACCAGTATCCTTATAAAATGATGATGGATGTCGACATGCTTTGTCCTCTTGTGAAATAGAGGATTTCGTGTGAGTTGCCCAGCTCCTTGATTGTCGTTGTAGATTATGGTGGAACGGAGCGATCCAAAAATCTCTTGTAAGAAAGATCTTAGATGTACAGCCTCTTTAGACGTCTCAGATAGGGCCTTGTATTTCGCCTCTGTGCTACAAAGAGCAACAGTTCGCTGCTTACGGTTGTTTTATATATTAGTCCATGGTCTTGAGTACCCTTCAAATAACGAAGAACCCTTTTGGCTGGCTAAGAAGACTTACGGTATGTGCAATGTCAGGGCGCGTTGATACTCCAAGCCACATTAGAGCACCTATCAAGTTTTGACATGGGACGCTTGATACTTCATCCAGGTCCGGTTTTGTCTTTGGGCACATATGATTTGAAATTTTCTCGCTGGTGTTCATGGGTGTGCTCACTGGTTTACAGTCCTCCATGTTGAATTTCTTTAGTATATCCTTTACATACCTTGATTGACCCCTTGTTCTTGTTTTGATGAAATTCGACACCCAGGCAATGTGACAGTTTTCCTAAGTCCTTCATTTCAAAATAACGTGTTAATTCGGCTTTCAGTTGTGTTAGTAGCTTGTTATTATTCGTTGCGACTATGAGATCATCGACATACAGTGAAACGATAATAATCCCATTACCTTGTTTTTTCATATACACGCAAGGATCAGCTGCAACTGGTTTCAAGTTCATTTCCTTTAATTTGTGATCCAGTTTCTTATACCATACAAAGCTTTTTTTAATTTACATGCTTTATCGTCGGTGTATTGTTGCTTTTCCTTTTCCGTAAGTATTTCGGTGAATTCTGGTGGAACCTTTATATACAATTCTTCCTCTATATCCCCATTTAGATATGCACTGTTAAAATCAAATTGATGGAAGTCGAGGTGTTCGTATTCATTATAATCAATTCGCTCTCTTTGAGTGAAACCTTTTGCTACTAGCCGAGCCTTCTTCGCCGTTTGGTTTATTCTTTGTGCGGAGAACCCACTTGGTTTCTATGACTTTCTGATCCCTCTCTCGCTTCAGAGTTTCCCATGTCTTATTCTTTTGTAGCGCTTTATACTCACTTATCAAGGCGTTTTTCCACTCAACTGCATTTGGACCACTTAGAGCTGCGCGTGTTGACGATTCATCTCCGATGCTTATTAGTGATGATACCTCATAAAACTCATCTTCCTCATCAGATTCCAGTTCAGGCTCACTTCCGATGGTTGACTAGATTTCGTTATAGATTAGCTTGGGACGACCAGGTTTTCCTGTATGCACTTTTCTGGGTCTTCTAGGTCCACGTCTTTGTAGTACTGGTTCTTCTTGGATATTTTCCTCAATATCGGTATTCTTCTTGGGTATTTTCATCGGGAACGATACGATCTTCTCGAAAATCATCTTCCTGACTATGTTCCTCTTGATACTCCACATTGACTGCGCTTAGCTCTGAGAATTCTTCAAATTCAAAATCGTTGCCAAAAATATTTGTGAATATGACGTCACGACTTCTTAGTACCATTTTGTCTTCGGGATCATACAGTCTGTAGACTTTGGCATCATTACAGTAACCTATAAATATACAACTTAACTTGGACTGAACTTACTCTTGGCACGTTTGTCAAGCGAGTTTACAATTTGACCAAATGTGCCCAAATGCTTGATAGATGCAATACGATGATTCCATAATGTAAAACGGATTTCTCTTATTTGCAGTGTGTATTGCTTCAGCCCAGTAGCTAGGTGGTAGTACGGCTTGGATCATCATGCAGCGAGCCATTTCCACAAGAGTTCGATTCTTCCTTTCAGCCGTTCCATTTTGTTGTGGGGTGTATTCCACTGAATGCTCGTGCTTTATACCTACTGCTTTTAAATACTCATTAAACTCTTTATTGTTATACTCGGTTCCATTGTCTGATCTAAAGCGTTTAATCTTTTTTCCGGTTTTGAGTTCAACATATTCCTTAAACTCTTTGAATTTGTTGAAAACCTCTGATTTACTTTTGATGGTATACAATTCGCACCATTTCGAAAAATCATCTATAAATGTAACAAAGTATCGACTACCTTCATGACTACTCACTCGCATTGGTCCACATACATCGCTATGGATTAGTTCTAGTAGTTCTATGGATTAGTTCTAGTTTGGTTTAAAAGTTACCGACCCTATTCCATTGATTGCTGTAGTTTCGCCGTTTGCTAAATTTAACTCTTGCGATTTTTCTGCATACGTTTTATTAAATCGTTCCTTCTCTGAGCACATGTGTGATGTTGCCCCGGAGTCCAGGCACCATCTCTTTAGGCTTGTGCGTGTAAGATTCGCTTCTTGTATGTACATACTTGAATATGACACACTGTTTCCTCCGGAGTTTTTCGGAAATTTCTTGGGACATTTCGCTTCGGACATTTTCCACAATTATAACATTTGTATATGAAACTACTTGGCTTGGACGACCTTGGTGCACTATTATTGAATCTCTTATTTATCGTCAGTGCCCCTGGTGATGATTCTCCTTTGTTTCGATTTCGCGCTTCGTATTCATCCAATAATTTTACCTTTAGTGCTTCAGGTATAATTAAATTGTCCTGCGACTCAATTGCTATACGAAATGTTTCGTATTCTTCTGATATACTGTACAGTAGCAATATCGAGATCAAATCATTTATGTTGATTATTTCAGTTTAATTTATTTTGTCTACAATGTCAAAAAACTTATCGACGTGATCTCTCATGTCGGCGCCGGGGCCTAATTTCAGCAAATTCAGAGACTTCAGTAGGGTGGCTTTACGTGCTTCCAAGTATCAAAATTTTCTTTGCCTAACGGCTCTATTCGTACACTTACGACACTCATTTCTTATGTTCTGTTTCTCTTTGTTTAACTGTTTTCTATTGTGTTCTCTTTCGCGCGTTTTTTCTTGATTTACATAGCTACACAAGCAAAACCGACCGAGAAGCTACACAAGCAACGTTAAAAAAAAAGGCAGTTCCGCGCCACCCAGGCGAGACACAATAATCTTTCTAGAACTTTTTCGCCACAACTTTTACACTTTTTACTTTCTTTTCACTATTCTATATCCATTGAATTATTGGCGCAGTGGAAGTATGCCTGCGCCCATAACCTGTTGAGATTTATTCAACTTCATGGGTTTACAGAGCTATTGATGGATATATATATATTAGCAGTGAATAGATTATTTGTGGTAGAACTAAGAGAAGAACGACCGGCACAGACGGTGCCATATACGAGAGTGCGTCTTATGCAAATAGGGATGCCAGATGGGCGGGTGACAAAGTAGGTTGCTAGATGAATTCGCAACGCTTCCCCTCAGATGGCGCCTTACTTGTCTATTTGTTGTACTCCCAGCAGTGTCACACAGGACTCATGCTTTGCTGTTCCTAGTCCTTTAGTTAAAACGTCTTCGAGCATTTCACTTGTTGAGATGTAATCAATGCGAAGGTCGCCTTTGTCCACCAGTTCCCTTATAAAATGATGACGGATGTCGACATGCTTTGTCCTCTTGTGAAATAGAGGATTTCGTCTCAGATAGGGCCATGTATTCCGCCTCTGTGCTAGAAAGAGCAACAGTTCGCTGCTCACGGGATTCCCAACTTATTGGTGCGTTTGCCATCTTAAATGCGAAACCTGTAAAAAATCTACGATCATCAATATTAGCAGCCCCGTCGGCGTCAGCATAGCCAACTAAACCTTTTCCGGTTTTTTATATATTAGTCCATGGTCTTGAGTACCCTTCAAATAACGAAGAACCCTTTTGGCTGCAACCCAGTGTTGCTTCCCGTAACAATTATTATACTAGCTAAGAAGACTTACGGTATGTGCACTGTCAGGGCGCGTCGATATTGCAAGCCACATTAGAGCACCTATCAAGTTTTGATATGGGACGCTTGATACTTCATCCAGGTCCGGTTTTGTCTTTGGGCACATATGATTTGAAATTTTCTCGCTGGTGTTCATGTGCTCACTGGTTTACAGTCCTCCATGCTATATTTCTTTAGTATATCCTTTACATACCTTGATTGACCCAAAGAACATTCACCTTTGTTCTTGTTTTGATGAAATTCGACATCCAGGCAATGTGACAGTTTTCCTAAGTCCTTCATTTCAAAATAACGTGTTAATTCGGCTTTCAATTGAGTATGAGATCATCGACATACAGTGAAACGATAATAATCCCATTACCTTGTTTTTTCATATACACGCAAGGATCAGCTTCAAGTGGTTTCAAGTTCATTTCCTTTAATTTGTGATCCAGTTTCTTATACCACAGGTATGCACTCTGCTTTAAACCATACAAAACTTTTTTTTAATTTATTTATCGTCGGTGTATTTTTGCTTTTCCTTTTCCGTAAGTATTTCGGTGAATTCTAGTGGAACCTTTATATACAATTCTTCCTCTATATCCCCATTTAGATATGCACTGTTAAAATCAAATTGATGGAGGTCGAAGTGTTCGTATTGATCCTATACGGCCTACAGGGGAATAAGTTTCATTATAATCAATTCGCTCTCTTTGAGTGAAACCTTTTGCTACTAGCCGAGCCTTGCGGCAATCAACTTCACCGTTTGGTTTATTCTTTGTGCGGAGAACCCACTTGGTTTCTATGACTTTCTGATCCCTCTCTCGCTTCAGAGTTTCCCATGTCTTATTCTTTTGTAGCGCTTTATACTCACTTATCAATGCGTTTTTCCACTCAATTGCATTTGGACTACTTAGAGCTGCGCGTGTTGACGATTCATCTCCGATGCTTATTAGTGATGATACCTCATAAAACTCATCTTCCTCATCAGATTCCAGTTCAGGCTCACTTTCGATGGTTGACTGGATTTCGTTATAGATTAGCTTGAGACGACCAGGTTTTCTTGTATGCACTTTTCTGCGTCTTCCAGGTCCACGTCTTTGTAGTACTGGTTCTTCTTGGATATTTTCTTCAATATCGGCATTGTCTTCTTGGGTATTTTCCTCGGGAACGATACGCTCTTCTCGAAAATCCTCTTCCTGACTATGTACCTCTTGATACTCCACATTGACTGTGCTTAGCTCTGAGAATTCTTCAAATTCAAAATCGTTGCCAAAAATATTTGTCTTCGGGATCATACAGGCTGTAGGCTTTGGCATCATTCCAGTAACCTATAAATATACAACGTTTAGATCTTGGACTGAACTTACACTTGGCACGTTTGTCAAGCGAGTATACAATTTGACCAAATGTGCGCAAATGTTTGATAGATGCAATACGATGATTCCGTAATGTAAAAGGGACTTCTCTAATTTGCAGTGTTTATTGCCTCAGCCCAGTAGTTAGGTGGTAGTATGGCTTGGATCATCATGCAGCGAACCATTTCCACAAGAGTTGGATTCTTCCTTTGAGCCGTTCCATTTTGTTGTGGGAAGTATTTCACTGAATGCTCGTGCTTTATACCTACTGCTTTTAAATACTCATTAAACTCTTTATTGGTATACTCGATCTTTTTTCCGGTTTTGAGTTCAACATATTCCTTAAACTCTTTGAATTTGTTTAAAACATCTTATATACTTTTGATGGTATACAATTCGCACCATTTCGAAAAATCATCTATAAATGTAACAAAGTAGCGACTACCTCCATGACTACTCACTCGCATTGGTCTACATACATCGCTATGGATTAGTTCTAGTAGTTCTTGTGATTTTGATATATCTGTTATACAAAGGATGGCGGCTATAAGACTCAAACTGGCGGCTGTAGAATGGTTCCAGCAGCTTGTATAGCTCTTATATAAAAAATGGTCGCTATAAACTCAAACTGGCGACTGTTGATTGGTTCCAGCAGCTTGTATAACTGTTATATTAAGAATGGCGGCTATAAGACTCAAAATGGCGGCTGTAGAATGGTTCCAGCAGCTTGTATAGCTACAATATTAAAGATGGCGGCTATAAGACTCAAAATGGCGGCTGAAGAATGGTTCCAGCAGTTTGTAAAGCTGTTATATAAACGATGGCGGCTATAAGACTCAAAATGGCGGCTGTAGAATGGTTCCAGCAGCTTGTATAGCTGCTACATTAAAGACGGCGGCTATAAGACTCAAACTGGCGGCTGTAGAATGGTTCCAGCAGCTTGTAGAGCTACTATATGAAAGATGGCGGTTAAAGGACTCAAACTGGCGGCTGCAGAATGGTTTCGGATGCAGGAAACGGTTTTCGCGATTGCTTCCCCTTAATGCATGCTTCGGAGATTGGTAGACTCTCATTTATATTTACGCATGCTCCATGTACTCTTCCTAGCTCATTGAAGCCGTGGTCACATATCTTTGCTATTGACAGTAGATTTTCTCTAATATCTGGTACATACAGTGTGTTCAAAAGGTTTGCAGAAAACTTACAGTTTGGTTTAAAAGTTACCGACCCGATTCCATTGATTGCTGTAGTTTCGCCGTTTGCTAAATTTAACTCTTGCGATTTTTCTGCATACGTTTTATTAAATCGTTCCTTCTCTGAGCACATGTGTGATGTTGCCCCGGAGTCCAGGCACCATCTCTTTAGGCTTGTGCGTGTAAGATTCGCTTCTTGTATGTACATACTTGAATATGACACACTGTTTCCTCCGGAGTTTTTCGGAAATTTCTTGGGACATTTCGCCGCCTTGTACCCCATTTTTCTTCAATTATAACATTTGTATTTGAAACTACTTGGCTTGGACGACCTTGGTGCACTATTATTGATTCTCTTATTTATCATCAGTGCCCCTGGTGATGATTCTCCATTGTTTCGATTTCGCGCTTCTTATTCATCCAATAATTTTACCTTTAGTGCTTCAGGTATAATTAAATTGTCCTGCGACTCAATTGCTATACGAAATGTTTCGTATTCTTCTGATATACTGTACAGTAGCAATATCGAGATCAAATCATTTATGTTGATTATTTTAGTTTAATTTATTTTGTCTACAATGTCAAAAAACTTATCGACGTGATCTCTCATGTCGGCGCCGGGGCCTAATTTCAGCAAAATCAGAGACTTCAGTAGGGTGGTGTAGTATATCCATACCAAAAATCATTAGCACAAAGAGCTCAACTTGTAACACTTTGTTGCAAGTACAAACAATCAAATATGTGCGTCTCCACTTGAGTATGTTTATGTATATACATTAATATATTCACATAAACATACTCACATCAATATACAGCTAAACATGTTCATATATGTATGTGCATACATATATGAGCAGCAATGCACAGGCGTAATATGAGCTAGGGCCAAGCCAGCGTGTGAACGCTGACCATGCACTTTGAGGCAAGTGCCCCAATTAATATGTATGTATGTACTGACACTTCCTCTCTCCATCTCTCTCTTTTGTAGCTGTCGCCTAAGTGGCGATAGGTTAAGTAAAAGAATATTGTTTGAATAAAAATCAATCTGAACATTACCACAAAACTGAACTGACGCGTTTGTTTTCTTTCGAACAATCAACCAAGTGGAACCCGGTCATTACATGGCAACCGTGACAATAGGTCAAAAATAGACCTTAGGACATCGGAAGGACAAAGGAAAAGTTTTTGTGTATATATGTGTGTGTGTGAAAAAAATATATAAAAAAAAAGGGCACGAAAATGAGAAATGGCTACACTGGATAACTACTTTCAAAGAGTTATCAGACGAAGCCCGAGCATAAGAAACGATATAATTGAGGTGTTTCGTAGTGAGCAAAGCCACTCCCCTCAAAGCTCGCTAACTCTAGTGCAAATAAGAGCCGCATACTCAGATCTAACTGGAGAAGAATTCCCAGTAAGAGGAGGCTCAAGAGTACAGATGTGCTTCCTGATTGAGGTACCAATTGTATGCTGCTACACAAATGCAGCAGGTACATTCCATTTTTATCTAATGGACCAAAAAAAAAAAAAAAAAAACACACACACACACAAAAATAAATAAATAATAAAAACAAAAGAGGCAAGTGCTGATGACTAGCAACGAACCGTCACGTCCAAAGGACTTGGATTTCCTGACGGCTGTACCTACCGTACAAAGGGACGCACCACTCCTCGAAGAGATATTAGAGGTGTGTCCAAACGAAGGACCACGCCCACTCACGATAGCTGAGTACCAGACTCGCCAAAAGAAACAGAAGGAAGACCCCAAAAAGAAGTCAAGAGGAGGAAAATACGCCAGGCTAAAGCGTGAAAGGAAGCTCCTCCAGGACCTCCTCCACACAGGACTGGATGACAAGGACCGACAGCACTACACAGAGTGCCTCATGAAAAATACAGCTGAACTTCGCCAAAGAGCGAAGAAACGCAATGAGTAAATAATTCTCTTGCCTTTAATTATAATTGAAATTTTACATATATAAATATTAAGAACAAACACGTACGAGTTTGCACTTGTTGCACAGTACACCTACTAACCAACCATTGACAGGCTAATACTAAAAAACGTGCGTAGGCATAGATTTAACTAAAACATTGTTCAAGCTGTAAGCCTACGCATGTCTACTCTTCTACCTTTCCACGTCTCTGGCTCATGGTGCGAAACACAGTTGAGATAATTTTTCTTTCTCCTAAAATTTCTCAAATTATTATTAAAGGAAAAAAAATTTCTTATGTAACAATCGAAAAAAAAAGAGAATTTTTTTTTCTTCTCTATCAAACAAATAGAAAACAGGTCTAAACGACCAAGAAAACAAAATATTTTTTTTTTGCTAGAAAGATGGGTTCGCAAGAATCCAAAATAGACCACCCAACGGCTAATGTCGTTAACAGCGTTAAAATAGTAGATCACAAGGAAAATTTAGAGGAAATAGGGATATTGTTGTTAGCTATCCTAATTTTAGTAGCCTTATACCTGGCTTTGAAATTATATGCAATGCATAATAAAATAATTAAGAAAAAATATCAGAGTAGAGCAGATGGCCTTAATACAGTATAAAAATGGGTCGAGTAGAACTTAAATATCTGAACAAATACGTTCCATTCTTAGACTTCCTCTTTGGATTGTGAATAATAAAAAACTTAAATCAAGGATAACTCACTTGATAGAAAGATCCATAGTAGAAGCCTACAACCGCCTAAAAACGAAAAAACAGAATTCTACCCACATGGGTGCATAAACTATTCGAGCAACCCATAGAGACAATTGATCTCTCAGGGAATTAAAAAAAAAAGAGAATGTAAATTTTTCAACAAAACATGATTAATTGGGATGACATAATAGGAGAAGCTAGAATACAGGCGCAAGAATTAAATAAATCTTGTAAGTGCCTCTCACAGAACAGGGAAACAACCCAAAGTACAATAGAAAAACACTCGAAAATAATAATAGAGAGCCTAGAAAATATTAGAGCAGTATTCATAGCACACTATAGTAAGCTAACTACGGGACGAAAAACAGCCGCAAATGCATTCTATAATGAATGCAAACAAAAGGCAAAATCCGTATTAAAAAGATATAATATTGAATATAAACAAACAGTTGATTTGGATATTTCAATATCACTGGAAGACAAAACCCAGTTAACGGCTGAAGAAGACACGGATCAAGAAGAACCGTCAGTGAGTTTAGAACAAACAAAAATAACTCTTAATAAACCAGCCATTTTGCCAAGAACCACAAAAATGACTCAAACAGTCGCTGATTTTTTAAAAATGGCCTCAAACCTTATCCCACAGTTTGATGGCAAAAGAGAAAATCTTCAGAGCTTCATGGACGCATTGAATTTGATAAATTCACTAAAAGGCGACCATGAGGAAACAGCAGTGTGTCTAATAAAAACAAAACTAAAAGGTCACACAAGAAATTTGATAACCTCCGAACAGACAATAGAAGAGATTATTAACAGTATTGCATCAAATGTAAAAACAGAATCAGTAGCGTCAATAACGGCAAAAATCAAAAGCCTACCCCAGAGAAACAAAACAGCAAGTCAGTATGCCCAAGAAATTGAAAAGCTTACTGAATCTCTGGAAGGTGCCTTTATACACGATGGCACATCTGTCGAAATAGCTAAAAAGTATACACTTTGAGTCGCTACAGAGGCAATAACAAAGAACTGCATAAACAATCAAGTACGTAACGTACTAAAAGCAGGTATTTTCCGTGACATGAACGAACTAACAACAAAGTTCATAGACAGTAGTACAGCAGAAACTGGGCAGGCAAACTCTGTCATGCACTACCGTCAATACAATAGAAATGGACAAAATAATTACCGAGGTAGAGGCAATTACCAAAATAACGGTTATAGGAATAATAATACCGGTGGATATCGTGGCAACTCACGGTACAACAACCGAGGAAGAAATAATTCCAACCGAAACAGCTCGAACCGAGGTAATTCCAACCGAGGTAGCTATAACAACGGAAATGGTAATGTACGACTTACTCAAAGTAATTCGGAAAACCAATAAATCCCTGCAGATATTCAGAAGAAACTGTAAATGTATACACATTCAATCTTAGCCTAAGTATTTTCATCAAAATTCAGATTCTTTTGAACATATAGATACTTCAAACACAATTGAAATATCAGGAATTGGCGAAGGCTCAATTACTTCCAAAGGTCTAACCCTTATAGAACTAAGACAAAATGAATTCATAATTCCACACAACTTCCATATAGTAGACGAAAGTTTTCCAATTCCATTTGATGGAATTTTAGGACTAGATTTCTTCAAAACATTCAATTGCCAATTAGACTTCAGTGAACCAAACGATTCACTAATATTAAGACCAAATAATTTAAAGTTTGCAATAAATATCCCCATATTACACACTTGTGACAGCAATTCCACAATCCTCCCAGCGAGATCTGAAGTAATCCGACAAATAAATATCCCAAATGAAAACTCAAATATCGTCATCTTAAATCAAGAGGTCGAAAATGGAATATTTATTGGAAATTCGATCTCAAGCCCGACCAAAACATTTGTCCGAATTTTAAACACAACAAAAAGAGTAAAAATTTTAAATTTAAAAAGCATAAAATATGAATCATTAAAGAATTACGAAATTGTACAGACAACTGATGATCAAAGAAGTCAATCAGTAATACACAAACTAAAGCCAAACTTCCCACCTATGTTCAAAAACGTACTAGAAAAGCTCTGCACCGAGTATACAGATGTATTTGGTTTAGAAAACGAACCAATTACTACGAACAACTTTTATAAACAAGAACTCAGATTGAATGACAACCAGCCAGTATACACAAAAAATTACAGAATACCACACATGCATAAAGAAGAAATAACTAGACATGTCGATAAACTCATTAAAGATAAAATAGTTGAACCATCAGTGTCCGAGTATAATAGTCCGTTACTACTGGTACCGAAAAAGGGTTTACCAGGATCAGAAAAGAAACGATGGCGGTTAGTAATAGACTATTGTCAAATAAACAAAAAACTGTTGTCCGATAAATTCCCATTACCAAGAATAGACGATATTCTTGATCAACTAGGCAGAGCCAAATATTTTTCATGTCTAGATTTAATGTCCGGTTTTCACCAAATAGAACTAAAGGATAAATCGCGAAGCATTACGTCATTTTCCACTAGCAATGGATCTTATCAGTTTACTAGACTACCGTATGGTCTGAAAATTGCACCAAATTCCTTTCAAAGAATGATGACAATTGCTTTCTCTGGATTAAATCCGTCACAAGCATTCCTTTACATGGATGACTTAATAGTCATCGGCTGTTCTGAGAAACACATGCTCAAAAACCTAAAGGATATTTTTGATATATGCAGAAAACACAACATAAAACTGCATCCAGAAAAGTGTTCATTCTTCATGCTCGAAGTGACATTCTTGGGTCACAAGTGTACCGGCAAACGAATATTGCCAGATGACACCAAATATGACGTCATTGAAAAATACCCAGTACCAACAGATGCTGATAGTGCTAGAAGATTCGTAGCCTTTTGTAACTATTACAGACGTTTTATTAAAAACTTCGCAGAACATGCACGTCCGATAACACAACTGTGTAAGAAAAACGCGGAATTTGTTTGGTCTGAAGAATGCCAAAAAGGATTTGAATATCTGAAAAAAGCCTTAATAGAACCCACATTGCTACAGTATCTAGATTTTAGCAAAGAATTTTGCATAATAACAGATGCTAGCAAATATGCATGTGGAGCAGCACTAACTCAAACTTATGGCGATAAGCAGTTGCCAGTAGCATACGCATCTCGTTCGTTCACTAAAGGTGAAAGTAATAAAAGTACTACTGAGCAAGAACTAGCTGCGATACACTGGGCCATTACACACTTTCGCCCATATACATAAAGCTTCTGCTCTCTGACGTGACGGTCGTGTTTTTGCTTAGCTCCTGAGTTTTATTAATATATATTGTTTTTTCCCAATTTTTAATTGTGCCTAGTTTGTTTTCGTTTTCGCTGGTGTCATTTGCTTGAAACCCTTGTGTTTTATTTGCATAATTCGCCAAATTAAACAGTTTTGTTTTTTTTTTTTTTTTTTTTTGTGATTAGTGTTTGGTGCATCTAAATTGTTTTTATTTTTTTTCTTATTGTTCTCTCCCGTCATTGCTTCTGCAGTTGCTCCCCTCATCGCCCCCATCATACCATCAGTGCTAGTGGTTTTGTTGTTCTCTCTGCTTTGTGCTTGTGCTCAGCTTCCCTCCCGCGTAATTACTTTTCTAAGGCCGCCTCTCAAAGCTCGTCTTATAACTGTTCTTGCACTCTCTCTTGTGCTGTGTACTCTAGCTGTCTCTTTGTTTTATTTGTAATTATTGATTTTTTATCGATAATTATCTTTGTGCTGTTTATTTAAATTTTTATATATATTTTTTTGTTGTTTTTTTTTGCCTTGTGTTTATTTTGGCTTTTCAATGGCTTGTTGTCTACCCAATTGCAAGCATTCTGATCGTTTTGACGATCAGTATAGAGCAATATCGTGTTGGCTTTGCGACAATCTTATTCACTTAAAATGTGCTGGCCTCAACGGCCGTGATTACGACAAATTTTCTGGTTTGTCTGTGTCTAAGCCTGAGCTTGGCTTAATGCGCTGGACTTGCCCATCTTGTGCCAGCCAGCAGCTTGATTTTAGCCGAATGTACAGGGATCTTCGTTTAAAGTTTCTTTCTCTAAATAAAATGGCCAAACAGCTGTCTAATGAGTGTGACTCTAGCATAAATTTATTGTCGCAATTCAAGTTTGATCCACCTTCTAAGGAATTGCCCAAGAAATGTACCCTTGAGTTGCCTCATAAGCAGTCGCCCGCACTTTCTATTACATCTTCTCCCATTTTACTTTCGCCTACACCATCTTCTTGTCCCTCTTTATGCTCTTCTTTTCAGATTGATGTACCCACTACAAGCCCTGGTGTACCTCAATCTATCCCTCACGGGAACTCTGATCAATTACTGGATCATGCTGGCTTTCAATCACTTGCGGATCCCAATGCTCCTCCGCCTCCACTAACTGTAGTGCCTCATCGTAAACAATTATTTATCTCTAGGCTTGCTCCAGATACTTCTGAATCGTCTGTGGCAGCTTACATTGGTAATATATGCCCTGCTAAGGTTTTAATTCAAAAGTTTAAGTTTTCTAGGCCTCGCGAAATCTCCTCTTTTAAAATTACTGTACCAAATGAGTATTTCTCAGCTATGGTTGACCCTAACTTTTAGCCAGAGGGCCTAGTTGTACACGAATTTGCGCCCAATAAGCGCTCCCGCCCTTTGCCTGTCCACCTTCCTAATGTATCTTCTGCTTCAAAAAACTAATAACGTCTAGTCTTTGCATTCACTATCAAAATGTAAGAGGACTTCTTACCAAGCTCTCGAAACTATTCTGCGATAGCCAAACCTTTTCGGCTGACATATTAGCTTTCTCTGAAACGTGGCTTAACTCCTCTGTTCTGGATAATGAAATTCTTTCTAATAACTTTATTTCTTATAGGCTTGATCGTGTTGGTCGTCGTGGCGGCGGAGTACTCATTGCAGTCAACTCGAATCTGTGCTCAAGTGTTGTGCCGATTGATCTCCCCTTAGGTGTTGAGGTTATTTGCGTCGAAGTTACATGTTCTAACTTTAGCTTATATATCTCTTGTTCATACATTCCTCCAGCTTCTGATATGATGATCTACATGCACCATGCTGATGCTTTGCGAACTATTTTTAGTCGTCTTAAAGATCGTGATTTTTTTATAGCTTTAGGTGATTTTAACTTGCCTAATGTTTCTTGGCTTGCTGATGATAATCTATCTTTCTTAATTCCTTCATCTCAACATGTTTTTCTTGATAGCCTACTTGAATGTCCGCTATATCAGTTGAATTCTTTTCTTAACTCTTCTAAAAGAATCCTCGATCTTGTTTTTGTCTCTGATCCCACTGTTAGTGCTGTATCACAAACACAGCCCCTAGTGAAGCCTGAAGATACTTATCACCCTACCATTGAAATTACTATTTCTTACAATTCCGTTAATAATTCATTCAATAACATCTCAAATTCTCGTCGCAGATGTTTTCGTAAAACAAATTTCAATCTTCTTAACAGCCTTATTTTCTCTTTTGATTGGTCATTTCTATTTGAGTGCTGTGATATAGATTGTGCAGTAAATTTTTTCTACTCTGCTCTTAATTCTCTAATTGATAAATGCGTTCCTTATGTGAATGTCTCTACCGTCTCCAGTGCGCCAGTCTGGTTCACACGTAGGCTCTCTAATCTCCGTAACATTAAATCGAGATATTTTAAAAGATTTAAAAAAACTGGTTCGCGACTTGACTATGCAAATTATTGTGTAGCCAAATCTCAATTTTGCCTTTTAAATACTCAATGCTACAATAATTATATCGTTCGCTGTAAGGTTGAATTTTATAATAACCCCAAAAGATTTTATAACTTTGTTAATTCCAAAAGACGCTGTAATTTACTACCTTCCACCTTCAGACTTAATGACCAGACTGCTAATTGTGATTCAGATATTGCAGATCTGTTTGCTAAATTCTTTCAGTCGACTTATTCTTCTACTGCTTCGGATCCCACACCTTATCCCTTCACAATTCCACATTTAAATTGTATGTTTTTTCCTAATATTACTGAAGACTGTATTATCTCTAGCTTGTCATCTATGACGTCTTCCTTCGTACCCGGGCCTGATAATATACCTAGTTGCATCCTTAAAATGTGTTCGATTTCCCTATCTAAGCCTTTATCTCGGTTATTCTTTATATCGAGTGAGACTTGTCGCTTCCCTGATATTTGGAAGGAGTCTTTTATTATTCCGCTTTTTAAAAAGGGTAACAAATCGGATATTTCTAACTACCGTGGCATTGCCAAACTTTCGGCAATACCTAAGCTGTTTGAGAAAATTATTACGTCTTCCCTTTCAACACCTATCCAGATCCGCTATTTCTGCTTGTCAGCATGGCTTCATGAAAGGTCGTTCGTCGCTTACCAACCTTTTAGAATTGACTACCCTTGTACACCATGGCTTCCGTAAAAAGTGTCAAACTGATGTTATTTATACTGACTTTAGTAAGGCTTTCGATACGGTTGATCATTCCTTGCTTCTCATGAAACTTAACATCATGGGTTTTTCCCCGAAACTATTGGCTTGGTTAAAGTCGTATCTTATTGGCAGAACCCAAAAGGTGTCTTTTCGTTCCTCGATATCTAAAACTGTTCGAGTTACGTCAGGTGTCCCCCAAGGCAGTCATCTGGGCCCACTGTTATTTACCTTGTTTATAAACGATTTGCCTTTGGCCTTGGCTCATTCACGCGTGCTCATGTTTGCGGATGACGTGAAGATTTGCTATTCATATAATGATCCTTCTTTCCAACAGTACTTGCAATCAGATCTCGATGCGTTCTGTGTTTGGTGTCACGTTAATAAATTACACCTTAATGCCTCTAAATGCTCTTTTATGACTTTCAGTCGTTTGTCGCCGTTCCTAGCTCAATACTCTATTAAGTCTGTTCTGTTAGATTGTGTACCATCATTTAAAGACTTAGGCGTTATGTTTGACCCAAAACTTTCTTTTAATATTCATATATCTTCAATTGTTAATAGAGCATGCAGTCTTCTTGGCTTCATTAAACGTTGGGCCAAAGAATTTGATGATCCATATGTGACAAAGGTTTTATACACTTCGTTAGTTCGCCCTACTCTAGAATATTGTGGAACCCTCAATATGATGTTCACCAGCGTAGTATTGAATCGGTACAGAAGCAATTCCTTAAGTTTGCGTTACGCGGTCTTAATTGGGACCCGAATCTTCGCCTACCTTCTTATTCTGACAGACTTCTTCTTATTAATCTTCCTTCACTTTACAACCGTAGGCTCGTATTTGGGATTCTCTTTCTACATAAAGTAGTCAACGGCGAAGTCAGTTCTACCAATTTACTAGATACGCTATATTTTTGTGTTCCCTCACGTCGGACCAGAAACTTTTTTCCTCTTCACCTTAGTAGATGTTTGACTAACTACTCTCTTCACGAACCTCTTCGTGTTCTTTGCCAATCTTTTAACAACCTTTCTCACCTTATTTCTCCTCATCTATCTGTCACTTCTCTTCGCGCTATACTTTTTAATTATCTACAGCGTAACCACTGAAAGTATTCTGGACTGGATATTTGATTGGCTGCAACTCATCCCTGACCACATTGGCTGTGAATCGGGGCATAGCTGGCACCTTGTTGCAAATAAAACACCTCCATCGGGTCGGGGATGTTGTGCATATAGCTAAGCTACCTTAATGAATTAATTACTATTTGTATTTTAGCTTAAGCTTTTTCGTCGACTGCTGACTTAGTTGACGTAAATAAATAAATAAATAAATAAAAAAAATATATACGGCAGACATTTCAGAGTCAAAACAGATCACAGACCTCTAACGTATTTATTCTCTATGATAAATCCGAGTTCAAAATTAACACGAATGAGACTTGATCTAGAGGAATATGAATTTACAGTAGAATATCTGAAGGGAAAAGATAATTTCGTTGCGGATGCATTATCCCGCATTACAATACAAGATCTAAAACACACAAAAGCAAATGTCCTGAAAGTCAGTACCAGGCAGCAGAGTAGACAAAATAATCTCTGGCCAGGTAATAAAAATGAAAATACAATTAGGCACGTACCTAATGTTGCTTCTAAGCCCAAAATATATGAAGTACTCTGCAATGATGAAGTACGAAAAGTAGTGACCTTGCGTATAACACACGATTTATGTTCCCTCAAACATGGAAAGAAAGTTACAGCAAGAATTGAGATTGGAGATCTGTACACCAATGGAAATCTAGACTTAGGTCAGTTTTTTCAAAGGCTTGAAAAACAAGCCGGTATATTCGAAATCAAACAACTCAAGTTGGCACCGAATGAAAAGATCTTTGAATCATTTTCAATAGAGTCTTTTAAAGAAATGGGCAATAAAATATTGAAAACATTAAGAGTAGCGCTACTCCAACCGGTGACCATTATAGAAAAAGATAAAGATAAAGAAGCAATATTGTCTACATACCATGATGATCCGATACAGGGTGGCCATACAGGCATTACAAAAACTTTGCCCAAAGTAAAAAGATATTATTATTGGAAAAACACGTCATGTAAAAGACTACATTAATAAATGTGAAAAATGCCTAAAGTCAAAAACGACAAAGCATATAAAAACACCCTTAGTTATTACAGAAACCCCCATACATGCTTTTGATAGGGTAATAGTGGACACCATTGGTCCATTACCAAAATCCGAAAATGATAACGAATATGCAGTCACTCTAATATGTGACTTGACGAAATACTTAGTAGCAATACCAGTTCCCAATAAAAGCGCTACAACAATCTCTAAAGCTATTTTTGAATCTTTCATTCTGAAGTACGGTCCAATGAAGACGTTCATTACGGACATGGGAACAGAATACAAAAATTCAATAATAAATGACTTGTGCAAATATTTAAAAATAGACAACATTACGTCTACTGCACACCACCACCAGACCTTGGGTACCGTTGAAAGAAGTCATAGGACATTCAATGAGTACATTCGATCATATATATCAGTAGATCAAACTGATTGGGACATATGATTACAATATTTTGTGTACTGTTTTAACACAACCCCGTCAGTTACACACAATTACTGTCCCTATGAACTTGTATTTGGCAAACAAAATAGTTTACCAACGCATTTTAATAGCGTAAATAGAATAGAACCATTATTAGAACTAGCATACAGTAGAGCTAGATTAATGTTAGAGAAACGTAAGGAAAACCAGAAAAATTTTCATGACAATAAGTCAGCAGATTTAAAAATAGAAATAGGAGATAAGGTTTTTTTTAAAAAACGAAGCTGGTCATAAGCTTCACTCAGCCTATATAGGACCATTCGAAGTTGTAGAAACATCTAAAAACAACAACATAAAAATTAGGAATAATAAAAATAAGCTACAAACAGTACATAAGGATAGGTTAAAAATTTGCAAAAATAATTAAAAAAAAAAAATTACAAAAAAAAAACGAATAGAAAAATATAAATTTTTTTTTATGGATTCAAACTTCATTTTATTAAAAATACATAAAAAAAAAAAAAAAGACAAATTCTTTTTGGAGAAAGAAAATTTGTCTGGCCAGACACAAATAAAACAATCTTCCTAACAAACATACATACATTACTATTAATCAATCATTTATTATCATTATTAGTAATAAACAAATAACTCCATAATATTACGTTATTTTCTAAAACGGGGAGGTGTGGTATATCCATACCAAAAATCATTAGCACAAAGAGCTCAACTTGTAACACTTTGTACAAACAATCAAATATGTGCGTCTCCACTTGAGTATGTTTATGTATATACATTAATATATTCACATAAACATACTCACATCAATATACAGCTAAACATGTTCATATACATATGTATGTGCATACACAGGCGTAACATGAGCTAGGGCCAAGCCAGCGTGTGAACGCTGACCATGCACTTTGATGCAAGTGCCCCAATTAATATGTATGTATGTACTGACACTTCCTCTCTCTATCTCTCTCTTTTGTAGCTGTCGCCTAAGTGGCGATAGGTTAAGTAAAAGAATATTGTTTAAATAAAAATCAATCTGAACATTACCACAAAACTGAACTGACGCGTTTGTTTTCTTTCGAACAATCAACCAAGTGGAACCCGGTCATTACAGTGGCTTTACGTGCTTCCATTTAAATTTTCCAAGTATCAAAATTTTCTTTGCCTAACGGCTCTTTTCGTACACTTACGACACTCATTTCTTATGTTCTGTTTCTCTTTGTTTAACTGTTTTCTATTGTGTTCTCTTTCGCGCGTTTTTTCTTGATTTACATAGCTACACAAGCAAAGCCGACCGAGAAGCTACACAAAAAACGGCAGTTCGGCGCTACCCAGGCGAGACACAATAATCTTTCTAGAACTTTTTCGCCACAATTTTTACACAGTGGCTTTACGTGCTTCCATTTAAATTTTCCAAGTATCAAAATTTTCTTTGCCTAACGGCTCTTTTCGTACACTTACGACACTCATTTCTTATGTTCTGTTTCTCTTTGTTTAACTGTTTTCTATTGTGTTCTCTTTCGCGCGTTTTTTCTTGATTTACATAGCTACACAAGCAAAGCCGACCGAGAAGCTACACAAAAAACGGCAGTTCGGCGCTACCCAGGCGAGACACAATAATCTTTCTAGAACTTTTTCGCCACAACTTTTACACTTTTTACTTTCTTTTCACTATTCTATATCCATCGAGTTATTGGCGCAGTGGAAGTATGCCTGAGTTACCAACCCAACACCCTGGTTACTAAATTGGGGAACGAGACCACGAAAGAAGACGTGTCATCGACTCTTTCCTGTTCCCAGAACGATTGATAATATATATATGATGATCATACATACATAAAACATACATACATAAAACATGCATACATAAAACATACATTCATATGAAACATAAAACATACATACACAAAACATACATACATTTTACATACATACACACATGCATTATTTCGATTGTAACAGACACACAAAGATAGACAAAACTTAGAGACCCAAAAACATTATTAATAAAAGTCACTCCTGTTTTAACATCTGAATCGAACAGACGTTTGAGTTACTCGGGGAAAAAACCAAATACACACACATTTCACACACCCTGATTCAAACCATCTAGCTCCCGGTGGTAATTAGCGCAGCTGGGTCAGGAATGGACCTACTTATGTTCACATTGAGAACTATTATTATTTTGTTTCGTAAGTAAAGTGCATTAAAAACCAAAAAAAAATATTGCTGTGTCTTAAGTGCATTGGTAATTGGAACGGAATCAATTGTTGATAATCGTTTACATGGCAAAACCAATCACACAACACAAAAAAAAAAAAAAAAAAAAAAAAAAAAATATTTACCTTACAGTATTTACATGTGTATATACATACATGTACATGTTGCACACATGAAAATTGGCCTACAGAATCAATTGCTGATAACTAAAGGTCAATCATCAAGTAAAATTAAAATTATTTTAGTAAAAGTCTTAGAAATCGTGGGCTGAAATCATACGTTGATAAAACCGCAAAAAAAAAAAAAAAAAAAAAAAAAAAAAATGTTACCTTACAGTATTTACATATATACAAACATACATGTACATGTTCCACACGTGAAAATTGGCCTACAGAATCAATTGCTGATAACTAAAGGTCAATCATAAGTGAAATTAAAATTATTTTAGTACAAGTGTTAAAAGGTGTGGGCTGAAATCATACGTTAATAATGACCGCATAAAAAAAAAAAAAAAAAAAAAAAAAAAGTGGAATATGTATATACATGGATGCATATACACATGTGTATGTGTAAATCTTATAATTCAACGGAAATGTTTATATGCTGCAAAGCTACAAGATCTCTTTTACGAAATACACATTGTTTGTCGCTCATTCTGCTTTCAATTTCATTATTCGGCGGAATTGCCAAAACGCTACAAAACCACAATACTTAGTATTGTATTTCGGGCGAAATCGATCTGAAATTGCCAAAACGCTCAAAACCACAATACTTAGTATTGTATTTCTAGTGAAATCGATCTGCTAGCAGAACTACGCTGAGAAGACGACGCCAAGAAGCTACAATTTCTGGCGAAGCTGAGAGAAGAAGACGCTGAGGTGACGTCGCTAAGAAGCTACAATTTCTGGCGAAAGTGATCAGCTAGCTGAGCTGCGATTGGCAGACGAGGCAGCAAAAGCGGCAAATTCTAGTGAAATCAATCTTCTAAGCAGAGCTGCAATTGGCAAACGAAGCATTCATAAGTAGTAGCGTTTTATTGTAGGCTCATTTACAAAAGTGAGCAAAGACGTGAATAAAATTAGAAGTTCAGTGTAAAGTTGTGACACCAAGTTTAAGAACAATATACTATTAATACATAATTAAAGTAATAAAGGTTTGTTACAAAATATTTTGAAAGAACATTAAGAACAATACAAACGTTGCAATGTTAATGACATACAATGAAAAAAAAACAAAAAAAAAAATAATAATAATAAAAAATAAAAATATATATATATATATATACGTATATATGTATGTATATAGTCTGGTTCACACGTAGGCTCTCTAATCTCCGTAACATTAAATCGAGATATTTTAAAAGATTTAAAAAAACTGGTTCGCGACTTGACTATGCAAATTATTGTGTAGCCAAATCTCAATTTTGCCTTTTAAATACTCAATGCTACAATAATTATATCGTTCGCTGTAAGGTTGAATTTTATAAGAACCCCAAAAGATTTTATAACTTTGTTAATTCCAAAAGACGCTCTAACTTACTACCTTCCACCTTCAGACTTAATGACCAGACTGCTAATTGTGATTCGAATATTGCAGATCTGTTTGCTAAATTCTTTCAGTCGACTTATTCTTCTACTGCTTCGGATCCCACACCTTATCCCTTCACAATTCCACATTTAAATTGTATGTTTTTTCCTAATATTACTGAAGACTGTATTATCTCTAGCTTGTCATCTATGACGTCTTCCTTCGTACCCGGGCCTGATAATATACCTAGTTGCATCCTTAAAATGTGTTCGATTTCCCTATCTAAGCCTTTATCTCGGTTATTCTTTATATCGAGTGAGACTTGTCGCTTCCCTGATATTTGGAAGGAGTCTTTTATTATTCCGCTTTTTAAAAAGGGTAACAAATCGGATATTTCTAACTACCGTGGCATTGCCAAACTTTCGGCAATACCTAAGCTGTTTGAGAAAATTATTACGTCTTCCCTTTCAACACCTATCCAGATCCGCTATTTCTGCTTGTCAGCATGGCTTCATGAAAGGTCGTTCGTCGCTTACCAACCTTTTAGAATTGACTACCCTTGTACACCATGGCTTCCGTAAAAAGTGTCAAACTGATGTTATTTATACTGACTTTAGTAAGGCTTTCGATACGGTTGATCATTCCTTGCTTCTCATGAAACTTAACATCATGGGTTTTTCCCCGAAACTATTGGCTTGGTTAAAGTCGTATCTTATTGGCAGAACCCAAAAGGTGTCTTTTCGTTCCTCGATATCTAAAACTGTTCGAGTTACGTCAGGTGTCCCCCAAGGCAGTCATCTGGGCCCACTGTTATTTACCTTGTTTATAAACGATTTGCCTTTGGCCTTGGCTCATTCACGCGTGCTCATGTTTGCGGATGACGTGAAGATTTGCTATTCATATAATGATCCTTCTTTCCAACAGTACTTGCAATCAGATCTCGATGCGTTCTGTGTTTGGTGTCACGTTAATAAATTACACCTTAATGCCTCTAAATGCTCTTTTATGACTTTCAGTCGTTTGTCGCCGTTCCTAGCTCAATACTCTATTAAGTCTGTTCTGTTAGATTGTGTACCATCATTTAAAGACTTAGGCGTTATGTTTGACCCAAAACTTTCTTTTAATATTCATATATCTTCAATTGTTAATAGAGCATGCAGTCTTCTTGGCTTCATTAAACGTTGGGCCAAAGAATTTGATGATCCATATGTGACAAAGGTTTTATACACTTCGTTAGTTCGCCCTACTCTAGAATATTGCTCACCAGTGTGGAACCCTCAATATGATGTTCACCAGCGTAGTATTGAATCGGTACAGAAGCAATTCCTTAAGTTTGCGTTACGCGGTCTTAATTGGGACCCGAATCTTCGCCTACCTTCTTATTCTGACAGACTTCTTCTTATTAATCTTCCTTCACTTTACAACCGTAGGCTCGTATTTGGGATTCTCTTTCTACATAAAGTAGTCAACGGCGAAGTCAGTTCTACCAATTTACTAGATACGCTATATTTTTGTGTTCCCTCACGTCGGACCAGAAACTTTTTTCCTCTTCACCTTAGTAGATGTTTGACTAACTACTCTCTTCACGAACCTCTTCGTGTTCTTTGCCAATCTTTTAACAACCTTTCTCACCTTATTTCTCCTCATCTATCTGTCACTTCTCTTCGCGCTATACTTTTTAATTATCTACAGCGTAACCACTGAAAGTATTCTGGACTGGATATTTGATTGGCTGCAACTCATCCCTGACCACATTGGCTGTGAATCGGGGCATAGCTGGCACCTTGTTGCAAATAAAACACCTCCATCGGGTCGGGGATGTTGTGCATATAGCTAAGCTACCTTAATGAATTAATTACTATTTGTATTTCAGCTTAAGCTTTTTCGTCGACTGCTGACTTAGTTGACGTAAATAAATAAATAAATAAATAAATAAATATATATATGTATGTCGGTATATATGTGTGCGTGTGTGTGTTGTGTGTATGTGTATGTGCATAGGCAATTATAATTATGTTTAAAACATTGCAAAATTTTAAAACACTCAAAAAAAAAAAAAAAAAAAAAAAAAAAAAAAAAAAAACATAAAACATAATAATAATGATAATAATACAGATGTATATTAGTGTACGTGTGTGCATGTGTGTGTGTATGTGTGTCTGGGTGTTACATGTATATAAATAAATATAATAATGTTTAAAACATTATAGAATTTAGAAACACTCACGTCGACAAATCACGTCAACATAAATGCCAAAAAAATCTACATACCAAGCAGCCACAAAAAGAACATCTGCCAGACGAAGAGCACTCATTTATAAAGATCCAGTTCATTCACCCAACGACGTAACAATGGATTCTGGAAACGCTTCAGTGTCACTTCCCACAACTATATCGACTCCAAACGTTACGCCTACAATAAGCAGCATAGCCAACAACCCAACATCTTTAAATCCAACTGACATCCTCGCCTTTATCAAGGAGCTACCTACTTTTGACGGCATCCCTAATAAACTGCAAGACTTCATTGTCAATGTGGAAGAAGTCATCGCTTTGATCAGAGGAACTGACCAGACGCCATACAGCTCCCTTCTGTTAAGATCCATCAGGAACAAAATCGTAGGTAGAGCTAATGACGCCTTAAAACTATCCAATACTGCACTCATCTGGGATGACATCAAGGCTAATCTCATACAGCATTATGGTAGCAAGAAAAGCGAAGCTATGCTTATTCGCGATTTACAAAACTTTCCCGATAGCTTGTCATTAGGTCAACTATTTTATAGTATTTTAAAAATAAGATCACAATTGACAGACATTTTATAAAACACAAATCAAAACTCAACTGACAAACCAAAATTATATGACGAGATATGCTTGAATACCTTTTTAATTAATCTACGAGAACCCCTTAAAACTTTAATAAAATCAAAAAACCCACAAAATATCAAGGAAGCCTATGAACATTGCCGTGTCGAAAAGACCTTCTATTCGCAAAAACCAAATACTAGCCAGAATTTTCGAGCACAGGTAACACCATACTCACGCCCCCAAAACATAAGAAATCAACCAAACAGCAACCCCTATTCTAACAATAGAAGCCAGTTATTTAGAAATAATTCAACCATTTCTCAGCCTAACATTAACAACCACGCTAATAATAACTACCATAACAGAAATTCAACTGTAAATCCTTTCAATTCAACAGGCCCAACTAGGAACCAATTACACAATATCAATGAGCAACAATCTTCAACTGAACTTTGTAATATTAATGACGCAGGAAATTTTTTCGAAACTGCCTCCGAGAACCAACAGGGTACTTAACAAAAAAATCACACGGATCGACACTCCCTTTTATATGGATAAATTCCGTTACAACTCAACCCATAAAATACTTAATAGATACAGGTTCCACAAATTCATTTGTAAGCCCAACCATAGTGAGCAATGTCGATCGCAAAACTCTTGATAACCCTATAACTGTACAGTCAGTGTTGAACCAACACGTCATAAAAGAAAAAACCACGATTCAATCACTTAAAGAGTTTAATGAACAAACGAAGGTAGACTTACTTCTTTTCGATTTTCACCCACATTTCAAAGGTTTGCTTGGGATGGATGTCCTTAGTAATTTAAAAGCCAATATTAATCTGGACAGTTTTTGTTTAGAAACTCCAAAATCATGCTTAAAAATTTGTTTACAAGACAACCCAGTAACCGAAGTACATATTATCCCAGCTTCTTCAAAATCTTTAATAACCCTTCCGGTCCGGATGAAGGAAGGTAATTTCTACTCTCAACAGACACTGTATAATAAGGACTTAAAGATTTCAGAAGGATTTTACAATTCAGTTAACGGATATAGCAAGATGGTAATCGTAAATAATTCACTCGAAGATCAGCAATTATATTTAGAACAGCCATTAGAAACCATACCCTATGATCAAAATCACTATATTGAAATATACAATATAAATTCGGACAATCAAAGTCTCCCACATGTCGACAAATACGTTACCAAATTAAAAACCGATCACCTAAACTCCGAAGAAAAAATTGCATTAATACAACTCTGTAGCAAGTACACAGACCTTTTTTATGACGACAACCAAAAACTAACATTTACCAGCGATATTAAACATTATATACGCACAACTGACGACACGCCAATCTTTGTTAAATCATATCGATACCCCTACGCCTTAAAGAAAGAAGTAAAAGACCAAATAGACTCAATGCTAAAGCAAAACATAATTAAAAACAGTTTTTCGCCTTGGAGCGCCCCTGTTTGGGTAGTTCCGAAAAAATCAAACTCCCCTGAAACGCAGAAATGGAGATTAGTTCTAGATTATCGTAAACTTAACGAAAAAACAATTTCAGACCGTTATCCAATTCCAAATATAAATGAGATTTTAGACCAACTTGGTAAATCTAATTACTTCTCAACTCTTGATTTAGCTAGTGGATTTCACCAGATTGAAATGAACCAAGCAGATAGGAGCAAAACAGCTTTTACAGTCGAAGGTGGCCACTTTGAATTCATCCGTATGCCGTTCGGGTTGAAGAATGCACCTGCAACGTTCCAAAGAGTAATGGACCATGTCCTTGGAGATCTAGTAGGTTCCATTTGTTTAGTATACCTAGACGACATTATAATTTTTTCACCATCTCTACAAAAACACCTGATAGATATAAGGCAAGTATTTGATAGACTCAGATCCGCTACAAATCGCAAAATCTGACTTCCTTCGGAGAGAGGTTAATTTTCTAGGTCATATTGTAACTCAAGATGGGGTCAAACGTAACCCAAATAAGATAAAATCCATTCAGGAGTTCCCTATCCCAAAAAACAGGAGACAAATTAAATCATTTCTAGGTCTCCTTGGCTATTATAGAAAATTTATTAAAGACTTTGCCCGCATAACAAAGCCATTAACACAACAATTAAAAGGTACAAAAGCAGTAACGATTGATGAAGAATACTGTAAAACTTTTGAATTCTGTAAAACATTACTTTGTAACAATCCAATATTGACCTACCCAAACTTTAAAGAACCCTTTATATTAACTACTGATGGAAGCAATTATGCCCTCGGCGCTGTTTTATCCCAAAAATTATCTGGAAGCGACAAAACTATTTCTTACGCCAGTCGCACATTATCCGATGAAGAAACCCGTTATTCAGCTACAGAAAAAGAAATGCTTGCAGTCCATTGGGCAGTAAAACACTTCAGACCCTACTTATTCGGAAAAAAATTTATTTTAGTTTCAGACCACAAACCATTAACATGGAACACAGGACCATTTTCCACCAACGACAAGGTCGCCCGTTGGAAACTACAATTACTAGAATACGAATACGAATTTCAATACAAAAGAGGCTCTCAAAACGTAGTTGCAGATGCACTGAGTCGTATCCGACCCGAAGCAGATATTATTGTTAACAATATAGATGTCGAAAATTTTTCAAATAACAAAGTAACATCTTCTCTGTATAATCTTGAATCAAGCATAATAATTGTCGAAAAACCACTTAACGATTTTAATTTGCAGATTGTTTTAGCTGAAGGTTCTCCTGCTTCTTACCAGGTTTCTACTCCCAATAAAAACAAATTAAGGAGAACAATCACAGAGCCCAGACTTAACTCAGAAACTGTACTAGACATTCTAAAAAAAATTTTAAAGATTAACAGGACATTAGCAATTTACACATCAGACAATATTTTTCAAATAGTACTAGATGTGTTCTCTCAACATTTTTCTCACAATAAATTATTTAAATTACTTAGGTGTACAACTCTTTTAGACGATATCACTAATACGACCGATCAAGAAAAAATAGTCAATGATTATCACAATAATAACAATCACCGGGGTATTGATGAAACATTAATGCACCTTAAAAGAAAAGTCTACTTTCCACATATGAAAAGCAAAATAGCGCAAATAATAAAGGGTTGTGAAATTTGCCTCACACTTAAATACGATAGACAGCCGCAGAAACCACCTTTTGAAGTACCAGAAACTCCTTGCAAACCAATGGACATAGTCCATATAGACATATACACGATTAACAAAAACTATAATCTTACACTAATAGATAAGTTTTCAAAATTTGCGTGTGCCTACCCTATACCCAACAGGACCTGCATAAACGTCGTTACCGCCATGAAACATTTTTTCAGTCTTTTTGGAATCCCTAAAAAAATAGTTTATGACCAAGGTGCGGAATTTTCTGGCAGTATATTTAAAGATTTCTGTAATCAATACGACATCCAATGTCATATAACTTCCTTCCAGCAGTCATCCAGCAACTCTCCAGTAGAACGATTGCATTCGACACTGACTGAAACCTATAGAATAATAACAGAATTAAAAAAGAAAAATAAGCAGATTAACAAACACGAGGAAACTCTTTCGGAAACACTTCTCACATACAATAACGCTATACATTCATCTACAAAATACACACCTTTTGAACTTTTTACTGGACGCACACCTATATTTGAACAAACAATTAAATACGATACTAATCATGAATATTTACAAAAATTAAATTTTTTTCAATCAAAATTATACCAAGAGGTAAAAGAGATTTTACATAAAAATACTAAAAGCAAACTTGATAAACTTAACGAAACTCGGAAATCCGCAGCCCCCTTATCAACTAATGAGAGCATATTTCGAAAAGAAAACCGTAGAAATAAGTTAACGCCAAGATTTTCTAAACATAAAGTCTTACGAGATAATGGTAACACTCTTATCACCACACGCTTGCAAAAAATCCATAAATCTAAAATAAGGCGAACAACAAAATAATAATTAGTATAATCTTTGCTTTTTACATATGTCATTCATTATACCCAAACGCATTGTAAACAATATACAGCATTTGTTTTAACATTTGAAAAAATTTTTGTAACATAAAATGCTACAAAAACAACTAGAAAATTAAGTTTTCAGCATACCATTAGATCCTTTTGTGTTGCGTTGGAATCACAAGCGGACAACAAGCCCAAGTCACAAGGAAAATCAGCGGTATCCACCCCGACACCCCATTCTAAACGCATTTGCTTCATTTTGGGGAGGGAGGAGTTACCAACCCAACACCCTGGTTACTAAATTGGGGAACGAGACCACGAAAGAAGACGTGTCATCGACTCTTTCCTGTTCCCAGAACGATTGATAATATATATATGATGATCATACATACATAAAACATACATACATAAAACATGCATACATAAAACATACATTCATATGAAACATAAAACATACATACACAAAACATACATACATTTTACATACATACACACATGCATTATTTCGATTGTAACAGACACACAAAGATAGACAAAACTTAGAGACCCAAAAACATTATTAATAAAAGTCACTCCTGTTTTAACATCTGAATCGAACAGACGTTTGAGTTACTCGGGGAAAAAACCAAATACACACACATTTCACACACCCTGATTCAAACCATCTAGCTCCCGGTGGTAATTCCTGCGCCCATAACCTGTTGAGATTTATTCAACTTCATGGGTTTACAGAGCTATTGATGGATATATATATATTGGCAGTGAATAGATTATTTGTGGTAGAACTAAGAGAAGAACGACCGGCACAGACGGTGCCATATACGAGAGTGCGCCTTATGCATATAGGGTTGCCAGATGGGCGGGTGACAAAGTAGGTTGCTAGATGTATTCTCAACGCTTCCCCTCAGATGGCGCCTTATTTGTCTATTTTTTGTACTCCCAGCAGTGTCACACAGGACTCATGCTTTGCTGTTCCTAGTCCTTTAGTTAAAACGTCTGCGAGCATTTCACTTGTTGAGATGTAATCAATGCGAAGGTCGCCTTTGTCCACCAGTTCCCTTATAAAATGATGACGGATGTCGACATGCTTTGTCCTCTTGTGAAATAGAGGATTTCGTGTGAGTTGTTACAGCGAAACCTGTAAAAGATCTACGATCATCAATATTAGCAGCCCAGTCGGCGTCAGCATAGCCAACCAAATCTTTTCCGGTTTTTTTATATATTAGTCCATGGTCTTGAGTACCCTTCAAATAACGAAGTACCCTTTTGGCTGCAACCCAGTGTTGTTTCCCGTAACAATTATTATACTGGCTAAGAAGACTTACGGTATGTGCAATGTCAGGGCGCGTCGATACTGCAAGCCACATTAAAGCACCTATCAAGTTTTGATATGGGACGCTTGATACTTCATCCAGGTCCGGTTTTGTCTTTGGGCACATATGATTTGAAATTTTCCCGCTGGTGTTCATGGGTGTGCTCACTGGTTTACATTGTTCACGCCACCGGGTGAACAGCAGAGAGTGCGGGGTAGGGTTTTTCCCAAAACGGAATGCCGTCATACTGAGGAGGGTGACGAAGCGCTCTCCGGTAAATCGCCATCATCAATCCAGTACGAGACTTGCATTCGAACACCCGTTCTTTTTTTCCTTCATATATATATTCGAACCTATTGTATATATACTTCAACCCGAAACATTTCGTGTGTGTCGGGCTATCTGTGAATAAATTGAATAAAGCATAGTTTTTAAAAGTAGGTTTCGCGCGTTCTTAATTAATCACTCGCTCACCATACCACGAAGAAATTGGCACCCGCCAAGGTTGTACCCCAGCAAATCTTTCCGCCCCTCCACGAATTTCATTAGTATATCCTTTACATACCTTGATTGATCCAAAGAACATTCACCATTGTTCTTGTTTTGATGAAATTCGACTCCCAGGCAATGAGACAGTTTTCCTAAGTCCTTCATTTCAAAATAACGTTTTAATTCGGCTTTCAGTTGTGTTAGTAGCTTGTTATTATTCGTTGCGACTATGAGATCATCGACATACAGTGAAACGATAATAATCCCATTACCTTGTTTTTTCATATGCATTCATTTCCTTTAATTTGTGATCCAGTTTCTTATACCACTGGTGTCCACTCTGCTTTACACCATACAAAGCTTTCTTTAATTTACATGCTTTATCGTCGGTGTATTTTTGCTTATCCTTTTCCGTAAGTATTTCGGTGAATTCTGGTGGAAACTTTATATACAATTCTTCCTCTATATCCCCATTTAGATATGCACTGTTAAAATCAAATTGATGGAGGTCGAGGTGTTCGTATTGATTCTATACGGCCTACAGGGGAATAAGTTTCATTATAATCAATTCGCTCTCTTTGAGTGAAACCTTTTGCTACTAGCCGAGCCTTGCGGCAATCAACTTCACCGTTTGGTTTACTCTTTGTACTTGGTTTCTATGACTTTCTGATCCCTCTCTCGCTTCACAGTTTCCCAAGTCTTATTCTTTTGTAGCGCTTTATACTCACTTATCAATGCGTTTTTCCACTCAATTGCATTTGGACTACTTAGAGCTGCGCGTGTTGACGATTCATCTCCGATGCTTATTAGTGATGATACCTCATAAAACTCATATTCCTCATCAGATTCCAGTTCAGGCTCACTTTCGATGGTTGACTGGATTTCGTTATAGATTAGCTTGAGACGACCAGGTTTTCTTGTATGCACTTTTCTGCGTCTTCCAGGTCCACGTCTTTGTAGTACTGGTTCTTCTTGGATATTTTCTTCAATATCGGCATTGTCTTCTTGGGTATTTTCCTCGGGAACGATATGCTCTTCTCGAAAATCCTCTTCCTGACTATGTACCTCTTGATACTCCACATTGACTGTGCTTAGCTCTGAGAATTCTTCAAATTCCAAATCGTTGCCAAAAATATTTGTCTTCGGGATCATACAGTCTGTAGGCTTTGGCATCATTACAGTAACCTATAAATATACAACGTTTAGATCTTGGACTATACTTACTCTTGGCACGTTTGTCAAGCGAGTATACAATTTGACCAAATGTGCGCCCTTCCACTTTGTTGTGGGGTGTATTCCACTGAATGCTCGTGCTTTTACTGCTTTTAAATACTCATTAAACTCTTTATTGGTATACTCGGTTCCATTGTCTGATCTAAAGCGTTTAATCTTTTTTCCGGTTTTGAGTTCAACATATTCCTTAAACGCTTTGAATTTGTTGAAAACATCTGATTTACTTTTGATGGTATACAATTCGCACCATTTCGAAAAATCATCTATAAATGTAACAAAGTATCGACTACCTCCATGACTACTCACTCGCATTGGTCCACATACATCGCTATGGATTAGTTCTAGTAGTTTTTTTGATTTTGATATATCTGTTATACAAAGGATGGCGGCTATAAGAGTCAAACTGGCGGCTGTAGAATGGTTCCATCAGGTTGTATAACTGTTATAGTAAGAATGGCGGCTATACAAACTGGCGGCTGTAGAATGGTTCCAGCAGCTTGTAGAGCTACTATATGAAAGATGGCGGTTAAAGGACTCAAACTGGTGGCTGTAGAATGGTTTCGGACGCAGGAAACGGTTTTCGCGATTGCTTCCCCTCAATGCATGCTTCGCAGATTGGTAGACTCTCATTTATATTTACGCATACTCCATGTACTCTTCCTAGCTCATTGAAGCCGTGGTCACATATCTTTGCTATTGACAGTAGATTTTCTCTAATATCTGGTACATACAGTGTGTTCAAAAGGTTTGCAGAAGACTTACTGTTTGGTTTAAAAGTTACCGACCCGATTCCATTGATTGCTGTAGTTTCGCCGTTTGCTAAATTTAACTCTTGCGATTTTTCTGCATAGGTTTTATTAAATCGTTCCTTCTCTGAGCACATGTGTGATGTTGCCCCGGAGTCCAGGCACCATCTCTTTAGGCTTATGCGTGTAAGATTCACTTCTTGTATGTACATACTTGAATATGACACACTGTTTCCTCCGGAGTTTTTCGGAAATTTCTTGGGACATTTCGCCGCCTTGTGCCCCATTTTTCTACAATTATAACATTTGTATTTGAAACTACTTGGCTTGGACGACCTTGGTGCACTGTTATTGCATCTCTTATTTATCATCAGTGCCCCTGGTGATGATTCTCCTTTGTTTCGATTTCACGCTTCGTATTCATCCAATAATTTTACCTTTAGTGCTTCAGCTATAATTATATTGTCCTGCGACTCAATTGCTATACGAAATGTTTCGTATTCTTCTGATATACTGTACAGTAGCAATATCGAGATCAAATCATTTATGTTGATTATTTCAGTTTAATTTATTTTGTCTACAATGTCAAAAAACTTATCGACGTGATCTCTCATGTCGGCGCCGGGGCCTAATTTCAGCAAAATCAGAGACTTCAGTAGGGTGGCTTTACGTGCTTCCATTTAAATCTTCCAAGTATCAAAATTTTCTTTGCCTAACGGCTCTATTCGTACACTTACGACACTCATTTCTTATGTTCTGTTTCTCTTTGTTTAACTGTTTTCTATTGTGTTCTCCTTCGCGCGTTTTTTCTTGATTTACATAGCTACACAAGCAAAGCCGACCGAGAAGCTACACAAGCAACGTTAAAAAAAAACGGCAGTTCCGCGCCACCCAGGCGAGACACAATAATCTTTCTAGAACTTTTTCGCCACAACTTTTACACTTTTTACTTTCTTTTCACTATTCTATATCCATTGAATTATTGGCGCAGTGGAAGTATGCCTGCGCCCATAACCTGTTGAGATTTATTCAACTTCATGGGTTTACAGAGCTATTGATGGATATATTTATATTAGCAGTGAATAGATTATGTGTGGTAGAACTAAGAGAAGAACGACCGGCACAGACGGTGCCATATACGAGAGTCCGTCTTATGCATCTATATGCAACCCTATGGTTGCCAGATGGGCGGGTGACAAAGTAGGTTGCCAGATGTATTCGCAACGCTTCCCCTCAGATGGCGCCTTATTTGTCTATTTTTTGTACTCCCAACAGTGTCATACAGGACTCATGCTTTGCTGTTCCTAGTCCTTTAGTTAAAACGTCTGCGAGCATTTCACTTGTTGAGATGTAATCAATGCGAAGGTCGCCTTTGTCCACCAGTTCCCTTATAAAATGATGACGGATGTCGACATGCTTTGTCCTCTTGTGAAATAGAGTATTTCGTCTCAGATAGGGCCATGTATTCCGCCTCTGTGCTAGAAAGAGCAACAGTTTGCTGCTTACGGGATTCCCAACTTATTGTTGCGTTTGCCATCTTAAATGCGAAACCTGATAAAGGTCTACGATCATCAATATTAGCAGCCCAGTCGGCGTCAGCATAGCCAACCAAACCTTTTCCGGTTTTTTTATATATTAGTCCATGGTCTTGAGTACCCTTCAAATAACGAAGTACCCTTTTGGCTGCAACCCAGTGTTGTTTCCCGTAACATTTATTATACTGGCTAAGAAGACTTACGGTATGTGCAATGTCAGGGCGCGTCGATACTGCAAGCCACATTAGAGCACCTATCAAGTTTTTATATGGAACGCTTGATACTTCATCCAGGTCCGGTTTTGTCTTTGGGCACATATGATTTGAAATTTTCTCACTGGTGTTCATGGGTGCGCTCACTGGTTTACAGTCCTCCATGCTAAATTTCTTTAGTATATCCTTTACATACCTTGATTGACCCAAAGAACATTCACCTTTGTTCTTGTTTTGATGAAATTCGACATCCAGGCAATGTGACAGTTTTCCTAAGTCCTTCATTTCAAAATAACGTGTTAATTCGGCTTTCAGTTGAGTATGAGATCATCGACATACAGTGAAACGATAATAACCCCATTACCTTGTTTTTTCATATACACGCAAGGATCAGCTTCAAGTGGTTTCAAGTTCATTTCCTTTAATTTGTGATCCAGTTTCTTATACCACTGGTTTCCACTCTGCTTTAAACCATACAAAGCTTTTTATACCATACACCCATAGGGTGAAATGGTATATTAAAGTCGCCAAAATGTATGTAACAGGCAGAAGGAAGCTTTTCCGACCCCATAAAGTATATATATTCTTGATCAGTATCAACAGCTGAGTCGATATAGACATGTCCGTCCGTCCGTCCGTCCGTCCGTCCGTCCGTCCGTCCGTCCGTCCGTCTGTCCGTATGAACACGTAGATCTCAGAGACTATAAGAGCTAGAGTCACCAAATTTGGTACGTAGACTCGTGTATTACCTACGGTGGTCAAGTTTATTTCAAATTTTTGCCACGCCCCCCTCCGCCCACGAAATTTAAACAAATTTGATTTTCTTAAAGACTATAATAGCTAAAGACATCAAATTTAGTATGATTAATCCTTTAGTAAGAGCGCACAAATTTGTTGCAAAAAAAATTTGCCACGCCCCCCTCCGCCCACGAAATTCAAACAAATTTGATTTTCTTAAAGACTATAACAGCTAGAGGCACCAAATTTGGTATGTGTATTTGTTTAATAAATGCGCATTTATTGTATATGCAACGATTTTGCCACGCCCCTTTCCGCCCCCGTAATTTGGAAAAACTCGATTATCTCACGTAATTTTCTACCTTTTGTAATCAAATTTGGCACACTTGAATTTGATACTAATACCCAGCAAAACACCAAATTTAATCAAAATCGGACAAAAAACAACCAAGTTATGCATATAAACGTTTTTCCATAAGGCCGTAGTTGGTCGTTGGCTGGTGGGGACGCTAGGGTGCTCGTATACTTGAGTGAGGGAGATTCTAAGATATGCTTGTAATAAAAAGCATGTGAAAATGCATTTGTTTAATAAATTTAAAATATTTGCTTTACTGGTGTATGGTATACCTAAGTCGGCGAGACGACTTACTTACTTCATTTTAATTTACATGCTTTATCGTCGGTGTATTTTTGCTTTTCATTTTCCGTAAGTATTTCGGTGAATTCTGGTGGAACCTTTATATACAATTCTTCCTCTATATCCCCATTTAGATATGCACTGTTAAAATCAAATTGATGGAGGTGGAGGTGTTCGTATTGATCCTATACGGGCTACAGGGGAATAAGTTTCATTATAATCAATTCGCTCTCTTTGAGTGAAACCTTTTGCTACTAGCCGAGCCTTGCGGCAATCAACTTCACCGTTTGGTTTACTCTTTGTACTTGGTTTCTATGACTTTCTGATCCCTCTCTCGCTTCACAGTTTCCCAAGTCTTATTCTTTTGTAGCGCTTTATACTCACTTATCAAATCGTTTTTCCACTCAATTGCATTTGGACTACTTAGAGCTGCGCGTGTTGACGATTCATCTCCGATGCTTATTAGTGATGATACCTCATAAAACTCATCTTCCTCATCAGATTCCAGTTCAGGCTCACTTCCGATGGTTGACTGGATTTCGTTATAGATTAGCTTGAGACGACCAGGTTTTCTTGTATGCACTTTTCTGCGTCTTCCAGGTCCACGTCTTTGTAGTACTGGTTCTTCTTGGATATTTTCTTCAATATCGGTATTGTCTTCTTGGGTATTTTCCTCGCGAACGATACGCTCTTCTCGAAAATCCTCTTCCTGACTATGTTCCTCTTGATACTCCACATTGACTGTGCTTAGCTCTGAGAATTCTTCAAATTCCAAAACGTTGCCAAAAATATTTGTCTTCGGGATCATACAGTCTGTAGGCTTTGGCATCATTACAGTAACCTATAAATATACAACGTTTAGATCTTGGACTCAACTTACTCTTGGCACGTTTGTCAAGCGAGTAAACAATTTGACCAAATCTGCGCAAATGTTTGATAGATGCAATACGATAATTCCGTAATGTAAAAGGGACTTCTCTAATTTGCAGTGTTTATTGCCTCAGCCCAGTAGTTAGGTGGTAGTATGGCTTGGATCATCATGCAGCGAGCCATTTCCACAAGAGTTGGATTCTTCCTTTCAGCCGTTCCATTTTGTTGTGGGAAGTATTTCACTGAATGCTCGTGCTTTATACCTACTGCTTTTAAATACTCATTAAACTCTTTATTGGTATACTCGGTACCATTGTCTGATCTAAAGCGTTTAATCTTTTTTCCGGTTTTGAGTTCAACATATTCCTTAAACTCTTTGAATTTGTTGAAAACATCTTATATACTTTTGATGGTATACAATTCGCACCATTTCGAAAAATCATCTATAAATGTAACAAAGTAGCGACTACCTCCATGACTACTCACTCGCATTGGTCTACATACATCGCTATGGATTAGTTCTAGTAGTTCTTGTGATTTTCATATATATGTTATACAAAGGATGGCGGCTATAAGACTCAAACTGGCGGCTGTAGAATGGTTCCAGCAGCTTGTATAGCTGTTATATAAAAAATGGTCGCTATGACACTCAAACTGGCGGCTGTTGAATGGTTCCAGCAGCTTGTATAACTGTTATATTAAGAATGGCGGCTATAAGACTCAAAATTGCGGCTGTAGAATGGTTCCAGCAGCTTGTATAGCTACAATATTAAAGATGGCGGCTATAAGACTCAAAATGGCGGCTGAAGAATGGTTCCAGCAGTTTGTAAAGCTGTTATATAAACGATGGCGGCTACAAGACTCAAAATGGCGGCTGTAGAATGGTTCCAGCAGCTTGTATAGCTGCTACATTAAAGACGGCGGCTAAAAGACTCAAACTGGCGGCTGTAGAATGGTTCCAGCAGCTTGTAGAGCTACTGTATGAAAGATGGCGGTTAAAGGACTCAAACTGGCGGCTGTAGAATGGTTTCGGATGCAGGAAACGGTTTTCGCGATTGCTTCCCCTTAATGCATGCTTAAGAGATTGGTAGACTCTCATTTATATTTACGCATGCTCCATGTACTCTTCCTAGCTCATTGAAGCCGTGGTCACATATCTTTGCTATTGACAGTAGATTTTCTCTAATATGTGTGATGTTGCCCCGGAGTCCAGGCACCATCTCTTAAGGCTTGTGCGTGTAAGATTCGCTTCTTGTATGTACATACTTGAATATGACACACTGTTTCCTCCGGAGTTTTTCGGAAATTTCTTGGGAATTTCGCCGCCTTGTGCCCCATTTTTCTACAATTATAACATTTGTATTTGAAACTACTTGGCTTGGACGATCTTGGTGCACTGTTATTGCATCTTATTTATCATCAGTGCCCCTGGTAATGATTCTCCTTTGTTTCGATTTCGCGCTTCGTATTCATCCAATAATTTTACCATTAGTGCTTCAGGCATAATTAAATTGTCCTGCGACTCAATTGCTATACGAAATGTTTCGTATTCTTCTGATATACTGTACAGTAGCAATATCGAGATCAAATCATTTATGTTGATTATTTCAGTTTAATTTATTTTGTCTACAATGTCAAAAAACTTATCGACGTGATCTCTCATGTCGGCGCCGGGGCCTAATTTCAGCAAAATCAGAGACTTCAGTAGGGTGGCTTTACGTGCTTCCATTTAAATCTTCCAAGTATTAAAATTTTCTTTGCCTAACGGCTCTATTCGTACACTTACGACACTCATTTCTTATGTTCTGTTTCTCTTTGTTTAACTGTTTTCTATTGTGTTCTCCTTCGCGCGTTTTTTCTTGATTTACATAGCTACACAAGCAAAGCCGACCGAGAAGCTACACAAGCAACGTAAAAAAAAAACGGCAGTTCGGCGCCACCCAGGCGAGACACAATAATCTTTCTAGAACTTTTTCGCCACAACTTTTACACTTTTTACTTTCTTTTCACTATTCTATATCCATTGAATAATTGGCGCAGTGGAAGTATGCCTGCGCCCATAACCTGTTGAGATTTATTCAACTTCATGGGTTTACAGAGCTATTGATGGATATATATATATTAGCAGTGAATAGATTATTTGTGGTACAACTAAGAGAAGAACGACCGGCACAGACGGTGCCATATACGAGAGTGCGTCTTATGCATCTATATGCAACCCTATGGTTGCCAGATGGGCGGGTGACAAAGTAGGTTGCTAGATGAATTCGCAACGCTTCCCCTCAGATGGCGCCTTACTTGTCTATTTGTTGTACTCCCAGCAGTGTCACACAGGACTCATGCTTTGCTGTTCCTAGTCCTTTAGTTAAAACGTCTGCGAGCATTTCACTTGTTGAGATGTAATCAATGCGAAGGTCGCCTTTGTCCACCAGTTCCCTTATAAAATGATGACGGATGTCGACATGCTTTGTCCTCTTGTGAAATAGAGGATTTCGTGTGAGTTGTTACAGCGAAACCTGTAAAAGATCTACGATCATCAATATTAGCAACCCAGTCGGCGTCAGCATAGCCAACCAAATCTTTTCCGGTTTATTTTATATATTAGTCCATGGTCTTGAGTACCCTTCAAATAACGAAGTACCCTTTTGGCTGCAACCCAGTGTTGTTTCCCGTAACAATTATTATACTGGCTAAGAAGACTTACGGTATGTGCAATGTCAGGGCGCGTCGATACTGCAAGCCACATTAGAGCACCTATCAAGTTTTGATATGGGACGCCTGATATTTCATCCAGGTCCGGTTTTGTCTTTGGGCACATATGATTTGAAATTTTCTCGCTGGTGTTCATGGGTGTGCTCACTGGTTTACAGTCCTCCATGCTATATTTCTTTAGTATATCCTTTACATACCTTGATTGACCCAAAGAACATTCACCTTTGTTCTTGTTTTGATGAAATTCGACATCCAGGCAATGTGACAGTTTTCCTAAGTCCTTCATTTCAAAATAACGTGTTAATTCGGCTTTCAGTTGTGTTAGTAGCTTGTTATTATTCGTTGCGACTATGAGATCATCGACATACAGTGAAACGATAATAATCCCATTACCTTGTTTTTTCATATACACGCAAAGATCAGCTTCAAGTGGTTTCAAGTTCATTTCCTTTAATTTGTGATCCAGTTTCTTATAGCACTGGTTTCCACTCTGCTTTAAACCATACAAAGCTTTTTTTAATTTACATGCTTTATCGTCGGTGTATTTTTGCTTTTCCTTTTCCGTAAGTATTTCGGTGAATTCTGGTGGAACCTTTATATACAATTCTTCCTCTATATCCCCATTTAGATATGCACTGTTAAAATCAAATTGATGGAGGTCGAGGTGTTCGTATTGATCCTATACGGCCTACAGGGGAATAAGTTTCATTATAATCAATTCGCTCTCTTTGAGTGAAACCTTTTGCTACTAGCCGAGCCTTGCGGCAATCAACTTCACCGTTTGGTTTATTCTTTGTGCGGAGAACCCACTTGGTTTCTATGACTTTCTGATCCCTCTCTCGCTTCACAGTTTCACAGTCTTATTCTCTTGTAGCGCTTACCTTTTACTCACTTATCAATGCGTTTTTCCACTCAATTGCATTTGGACTACTTAAAGCTGCGCGTGTTGACGATTCATCTCCAATGCTTATTAGTGATGATACCTCATAAAACTCATCTTCCTCATCAGATTCCAGTTCAGGCTCACTTCCGATGGTTGACTGGATTTCGTTATAGATTAGCTTGAGACGACCAGGTTTTCCTGTATGCAATTTTCTGCGTCTTTCAGGTCCACGTCTTTGTAGTACTGGTTCTTCTTGGATATTTTCTTTAATATCGGCATTGTCTTCTTGGGTATTTTCCTCGGGAACGATACGCTCTTCTCGAAAATCCTCTTCCTGACTATGTTCCTCTTGATACTCCACATTGACTGTGCTTAGCTCTGAGAATTCTTCAAATTCCAAATCGTTGCCAAAAATATTTGTCTTCGGGATCATACAGTCTGTAGGCTTTGGCATCATTACAGTAACCTATAAATATACAACGTTTAGATCTTGGACTGAACTTACTCTTGGCACGTTTGTCAAGCGAGTATACAATTTGACCAAATGTGCGCCGTTCCATTTTGTTGTGGGGTGTATTCCACTGAATGCTCGTGCTTTATACCTACTGCTTTTAAATACTCATTAAACTCTTTATTGGTATACTCGGTTCCATTGTCTGATCTAAAGCGTTTAATCTTTTTCCCGGTTTTGAGTTCAACATATTCCTTAAACTCTTTGAATTTGTTGAAAACATCTGATTTACTTTTGATGGTATACAATTCGCACCATTTCGAAAAATCATCTATAAATGTAACAAAGTATCGACTACCTCCATGACTACTCACTCGCATTGGTCTACATACATCGCTATGGATTAGTTCTAGTAGTTCTTGTGATTTTGATATATCTGTTATACAAAAGATGGCGGCTATAAGACTCAAACTGGCGGCTGTAGTTAAAAACTAATTATTGTCAAGTAAAAGTCTGTATATGTGAGCGGAACGTATTGTATTTCAGTACAATGGGACAAGCTAACTCCACGTCGAACGGTGCTGACGTGTTAAACAATGTATGTTAAAAGATGTTAAGTGTCATATAATTGTTAAATGTTTCTTGTATTCTATTGTAGTTGCCCTGAAGACGGTTGCCGCTGCGCAACCGAAATATATCGGAAAGAAGAAAAATTAAAAACTATAATTGTTTTTATTTTATTTGGAACAAATGACCTGAAGCCTGAAAAAATCCGAAAATAATAACACAAAGGTCGCAAAAACTACCACAATGACAACAACGGATGGCCCGCCGATCGCAACTCAAACCATGGGATTTGCGGAAATAAAACTTAACTACAGCAACACAAAAACAACAATTAATAGACATCAGACTACCTCCAAGAAATTAGTAAGACTGAAAAGTAGTTTAAAATTTCTGTTAAAATGTAGAAAATCTAAATTAATTCCCAATTTTATCAAGAATACCACACGATGCGATAATATTTTTAAGTTTGACAATAACACATTTCCAGACATTAACAAAACATTGGACAGATATACATATTTCTTTCACACAAAAATATTAAACCTGCTTATAAAACATAAACATAACACTCTCAAAAAACTCAACAACAAATTAGCTGAAACAACAAAAACTCTTGGAAAACAGCTGGACGAACAGAGCATGAGCGCATTTTTGGAGAGAGAACAAAACGCAGTAAAAAGACTAACAGAAACATTGCGGGAACATCATGGGATGAAACATGAGAAACTAAACAACAAACGGAACTTTGCTCTCTTTAACAACAACAGAACTGACGATTGGTTTGTAAATGAGACAGAAGTGGAGTTTCCGCCGGATATAAAATCATTGCTATCAAAGGGTCCAAGGTTTGCTCTTCCCATAGAACATGAGAAGCTCCCTCTCATTAAATACATTGCCGATGGACAGGAAATAGTTCAAACGATCAAGGAAAAAGAGAAACAAGAGGCAGCGCGTACTGCGTTCTCTTTAATGGTTAAAGAGCACAGAGCGATGAAATACATAAATGCAACAGATCGTGCAATATTAGATATAACTCAACGGACATACAAATTTCTTAAACAACATGACGATATTTTAATATTAACATCTGACAAAGGAAATAAAATGGTAGCAATGACAAAGATTGATTATGACCACAGAATGGTGGACGTATTGACGGATCTAAACACCTATAGAATCCTCAGGAAAGACCCAACAACACGATTACACACAAAGAACAACAATTTGGTAGACAAACTACATAAGATGGGGGTTATTTCAAAGATTGAAAAGAACAAAATGATGACAACTACGGCGATCTCTCCAAGAATATATGGACTACCAAAAATACACAAAGAAGGGACACCATTGAGACCAATTTGCTCGTCAATTGGCTCACCATCCTATGGACTTTGTAAATACATTATATGTACAAATTTTAAGGAATATAACATTGGACTCCAAATATAACATAAAAAACGCAGCTGAATTCAAACAACGCATAAATAACACTTACATTTGTGACGACGAGCAATTAATCTCATTTGACGTGGTATCATTATTTCCAAGCATACCAACGGATCTAGCATTGGACACTATCAGGAACAAATGGACTAAAATACAGGAACACACAAAAATACCAAAAGCTCTATTTATGGAAATAGTAAAATTCTGCATTCAAGAGAATAGATATTTTACTTATAAGGACCAAACATTCATACAATTAAAAGGAATGCCGATGGGATCTCCGGCCTCACCTGTCATTGCGGACATCGTTATGGAAACTCTTCTGGACACTACAATGGATAAACTAATCAGACCACCAAGATTATTAACAAAATATGTACATAGATGATATTTTTTCAATAATACACCAAGATGACATCGATAAAACACTGGACACAGGAATATTAAATTTACCATGGAGATGGAAGACAATGGAAAACTGGCGTATTTGGACTCTATGATTATCAGACGAGGAAACGAATTAAAACTAAAATGGTATAAGAAGCCAACAGCATCAGGACGAATCACCCCAAGACGATGATAATAAATACAGCAAGGAGCTGTATCCAACGGATGCTAAACATTTCAGATAAAATATACCATGAAGAAACGAAGAAGGAAATAATAAATATTTTAAAGGACAACGATTTTCCGGATAACATAATCAAGACATTGTTCAAGAAACATAAATCCCCCATTGACAAATCTAAGAATGAGAAAACCTACTTATCTGTCACTTATGTACCTAAATTATCAGAAAGACTATCACATTCGGATTGTTATGACAAAGCTGGAATAAAAATAGCACACAAACCTGACAATACCCTTAAACATATATTCAACAAAACAAAATCCAAGATAGAGACAACAAATAGAAGCAATGTAATATACAAAATTCCATGCAATGGACAAGAAAACATACCGTGCAATAAAATATACATAGGGACGACAAAATCAAAGTTAAAAACTAGGATTTCCCAACACAAATCTGACTATAAAATGAGACATTATACAGATACACCAAAAACAGCACTAATGACACACTGTGCCACTAGTGGCCATGCACCGAATTTCGAAGAGACAACAATATTAGATGAAGAGCGGCATTACAATAAAAGGTTCACCATGGAGATGCTACATATTATCAACACTCCGAGCGCCACACGACTAAACTTCAAGACGGATACCGACAACTGCGCTCACATATACAGACACTTACTTGACAATAATTAGTTTTTAACTCCACGTCGAACGGTGCTGACGTGTTAAACAATGTATGTTAAAAGATGTTAAGTGTCATATAATTGTTAAATGTTTCTTGTATTCTATTGTAGTTGCCCTGAAGACGGTTGCCGCTGCGCAACCGAAATATATCGGAAAAAATAGAAAAAATTAAAAACTATATTTGTTTTTATTTTATTTGGAACAAATGACCTGAAGCCTGGAAAAAATCTTAATATAATAACACAAAGGTCGCAAAAACTACCACTATTAACAATATATTGAACTCGATTGTCATCAAACAATTCAAATATTAATAAATAAATAAATATAGTAACGATCATTAAATCACCACTACATTTTGGGGGTCTCGCCCGAAATATTGTTTAAAGAAATTAACATACATATAACACTACGTGAGTGATACAGACAACAAATAAAGTTCTACGAAGTGACAAAGCAAAAACCTTTTGTGTCGGCATCATTGTGTAATAGCAAGCGAAATAGGCTGTGCTAGATTTGTTGCGTAAAATCGTTGATGCCCAAATACGTTACGAAGCAGACACTACACTACACTACATGCTCTGCTCAGCAGAGGCAGAGGCAACCCGTTGGCAGAGGCAAAGCTGGACGTAGCGCGAGGCAAAACGTCAGCAGAGGCAGAGGCAACCCGTTGGCAGAGGCAAAGCTGGACGTAGGGCGAAGTGAAACGTAAGCAGAGGCAGAAGCAAAGCTGGATGTAGCGCGAGGTGAAACGTAAGCAGAGGCAGAGGCAACCCGTTGGCTGAGGCAGAAGCTGGACGCGGCAAGAGACAAAACGTTAGAAGAGGCCAGACAATCCGCTGGCAGAATTTAAACGAAGACTTCGTGGGACAGGAGCGGAGTTGGGTAAATTTTTGGGGACTATATGTAGATAGTTCTAACCTTAATTGAATTTACTAAAACTAACCTTAGCAATAATTATTGGTATCGAACAAAAGAAAATATTGTAATATGGAGCTTGACGAGGTTATGGCAGATTTGCGAAACAAGCTGGTCGAATTGAACCTAAGCACAGTGGGAAGAAAACGTGATTTACAGAATAGACTTCTTAGTCATTACAATATTCAAGACCAGGATAGCGAGGAAGAAGTAGAATCCGTAGTTACAGCTACAGGCGAACTGCCTACAAATAATTTTGGTCGATCTTGGTACACCTTAAAAGATGTTGAGGGCAGTGTATCCTATTTTTCCGGCTCAGGTAGTTCCGATATTGATTTGTGGGTGCAAGAGATAGCAGAGTGTGCTATTACAGTACAATGGGACAAGCAACAGACCTTTATATACGCCAAACAGTTGTTAGCTGCGGCAGCTAAATCATTTATTCGGAGTCAACATGGTATACACAATTGGGAGATATAGATAGATTGGGAGATCAGAAGCTGAGATTCATAGAATATTATCGCAACGTTCTCAGAAAAGAGAGGAGACATTACATGAATATTTGTATGCTTTAATGGAAATTGCCAAACCAGTGAGTTTGGACGATGAGAGCTTAATAGAATACTTTGTAAAGGGCATTCCAGACTCACAAGTAAATAAAGCTATTCTATTTCAGGCCAGAAATCTAGAACAACTGAAATTTTAAATAGAAACGTATCAGAAAGTGCGTGCTTCACACAAGTCGTTACACAAGTTTGAGGCTCAGTCAGGAAAAAGGATTAATCAGGGTACAATAATAGATACATCTAAGAATCGAAAGTGCTACGGATGCGGTGATACATCACATATCAGACGAGACTGTCCAAACAACGATCAAAAGTGTTTTAAATGTGGTAAAGTAGGACATCGAATTGACCAGTGCAAACCAGAAAATGCAATTAAATACGAGAGAAATACAAACGTGGTAGAAAATGAAGATGTAGTAATACAGCCGTCAAGCGAATTTACTCCGTCAGGGTTAGAACTTAAAGACATCGTATATTCTAACGTTATATTTAAAGGACTTGTAGATACTGGCGCTGGTTTATGTCTTATGCGAAGAAAAATTTATTTTTTGATTGGATCGAAACCGTTATTAGGCCGGGCTAGACACTTAACAGGAATTGGCGACAGTAAGGTGTTGACTTTCGGTAGTTTTATAATACCATTAGTTATGAACATAGAATTCCATGTAGTGCCAGATCATGACATAAGTTTTGATGCTATACTGGGTCAAACGATATTGAACACTGTCAATATAAGTGTAACAGCAAATGGATCTAAGTTTGCTATTCGCAACGATATAGAAGTATAATAGTATACCAAAGAGAGAACAAAATGAGTCAGATACTCAGTGGGCAGGAGAGATTGGAAATATCTTCATCACAAATATTGAAGAGAGGGATAAGAGTCCAGACATAAATCTTTCGCATTTGAACCATTTGATAAGAGGGGAAGTAGAGAAATTAATTCGAAACTACCAACCAAAAAGAAATGCAAACGCACCAGTAAGCATGAAAATTATATTGAGCGACAAAATACCTGTCTATCAGCACCCGAGACGTTTAGCCCTTTGTGACCAGGAAATCGTTGACAAACAAATTCAAGAATGGCTAGCAGAGAAAATAATTAAAACCAGTACTTTTAAATACGCGTCTCCAGTTGTCTTAGTCTCGAAAAAGAATGGTCAGAAGCGTTGATGACATCATTCAACCGCCGCCGCGTGCAGACGTGTTTTTTAATGCACTCCACAAAATTTAGTGTAAGAAATAAAAAGACCGCGTTTGCAAAAATTGTGTAGGGCTCTCAGTCGCCTCAGAGACGCCTATTTACAATCATATTGCTATTAGTTTGTTCTAATAGCAATAAATACTAAGTTGCAACAACAAAGTGCCATGTCCACCAATTCGGGCCCAAGCTCTCTCGATCCCCACCAGCAACAGCTACAAGAACTAATTGTACAACAGCAACGTGAGCGTCGTCTCTCGGTCCAACGCAACAACGCGTACTTTTCGGTGGTGTCGCCGACCCCACTGAATGAATGCTACCGTAAGCAATAACACCGAAAGTGCAAGCCACTTAGCAATCAACAGCAATTTACCGTGGAGAGAGCAGTGTGCTTCTCCATCAATATCGATAACTGGGTCACCGATTGCACCGACCAGCACCGTCAGCTCGTTGACAGCAACTACTGCAACGTCTGCAGAAGTATTGACTTGCCTCAAGCCGTCATCGACAAGTCGCCCAGAGCCAGCCACGACAAGAAACCCAACGCCTTCTGTCCAAACTGGAATGGATAGATATATTAAAATAACTAAGCGGAAGCTAAGCCCGCAAAAGAAAAAAATTGGCAATACGCCTAAAATAACCAAAACAAATGAACGAGCAGCACTTCTAAGCGGAAATCGTTTTAAAATTCTTGCCGATCAGCAAGACGATCAAGCCGGCGCTGTGGATAAAGACCACCCCTATACATCCGTGGAGCCAACTGCAGCGTCTTGATTTCGAAGCTAGTAGAAAAAGTAGGGGCAAATAACTTTGTTGTAACCCCTCTCAACAGGGGGAACATAAAAGAAATTAAATGTCAAACCCAAACTGAGGACAATTTCCGCATCATCGAAAAGTACCTCCGTAATGCTAACATAAACTTCTATACCTACCAACTAAAAAGCAGTAAAGGGCTCAGGGTTGTGTTAAAGGGGATCGAGCCATCGGTCCCACCTCAAGAAATAGCAGACGCATTGGCCGAAAAAGGGTTTGCGGTTAAGTCCGTTGTCAACATCATCAACAGGAATAAAGTCGCACAGCCGCTCTTTAAAATCGAGCTCCAACCAGATGCAAAGCGGTCGAAGCCAAATGTAGTGCATCCAATATACAACCTTCAGCTCCTATTGCACAGAAGAATCACCGTAGAGGAGCCCCATAAGAGATACCAACCACCTCAGTGTAAAAACTGCCAGGAATACAACCACACCTCTAACAATTGCAATCTTAGGTCAGTGTGTGTTGGCTGCGGCGAACATCATAAAGATGGCATTTGCACCAAGGACAGAAACAACGTCGCACTAAGACTATGCAGTAACTGTGGAGGGAACCACACATCCAACTACAGGGGATGTCCTGTCTTCAAGGATCTTAAATCGCACCTAAACGGGCGTAAACCCCCAGCTGGACTAAAAATCACCTTCAACTACACCGGAGGTATTCTTCGCCAAGGCTGTTAGATCATCTAACATGCCTGCTACAACCAATCCTAGTGTATCCTTCGCTAGTGTACTCCGAACTGGACAGACGGAGCCCGCGAAAGAGACCCCGTCACTCCACCATCTACAGAATCCGCAACCTAGCGAACCAGAACTTGACCAGCAAACTCCAAGTGGTTTAGAGGCCCTATTGATCTCACTTAATCAAAACATGACCGCTTTTATGACTTTCATGCAAAACTGTATGCAGAGAATGATGCGGAATCAAAACCTGCTTATCCAGAAGCTTATCGAGAATAAATAATGGCTTCCCTACGTTTATGTCTTTGGAATGCTAACGGCGCACAGTTGGGCCTCTGCTCGGATAGCATTGCAAATATACGTTTTTTCATGATCGCGTTTGGCAAAAATGATATATGCAATCGATAGGAAATACTTCAGAGATTATGAATCCGAAAAATTTTTGAAATCGGTTGAGATTCATGGGTGCTAGAAGCGCCCAAAGTTGAGACATTTTTAGTGAAAAGGAAAAAATGATAATTTTTAAAAAAAAAAGTCGCAACTTTAAAACTGAATATTGGGCGATTTCAACAATCGATCTTGGATTTTTTGGTTTTATCTGAAAAGTATGTTCTTTGTTAATAGCATGTTTCATAAATTTTAATAATTACTTAAATAGTTATTGAACTAGAAGCGTTTAAAAAATACTCTAAATGTTGGCGTTTTTTAACTTTGGTGGAATACAACTAAAAAGGATCAACGAGTATCACTACCGGACTACATACACTAGGTAGGTGAAATATTTACCTATCAGATGTATATAGTCCCAATATGCGGAGAGGTGCGACAGCGATGCGTAAGCCATAAAACTAAGGCAACCTCGCCTAAAAAATGCGCTGCAGGTATAAGGAAGAAGAAGAGCGCATGCGTATTGGCCTGTAGCTTCTTTGTATTTAAATGATAACATTGCGTAATGTTGTTTTGCAAATACTACCTGTTTACATATATGCCTTTCTACAATGATAAATTGCTAATTACCTGCTTTGGAAAAAATGACAAGGCAGGTAAATGTTATTTAAGTTGATGAAAAGTTTGTCCTATTTGTGGGTTGGTAGTTTTTATTTTCGTTTACCTAATTGGATGTAAATATTAAGTTGTTTACCTAATTAATACAAAAAGGGTAATACCGATTTTTCGTTCTACCTAGTTAATTCAAAAAATATAACATAAAGAGCTAATTATTCCTCTTGTTTGCGACAGTTTTAACTTCATAAGTGGAAACACCTTAAATCAGGACTGAATAGTATTTGTCAATATAATTCAACACAGTTTTATTTAATTGTGCAAAAATGTTGTTAAAGAATGAAAGGATTTTGAAAGTTTTCCACGAGTGTGAAAACTTAAATGATTTTGAAATGGGGTTGCTAAAGGAGATGAGCGTTTCATTCGAAAACGCTAGTACGGAGCAGTGAAGTGACATCTTTTATAACAGGTGTTAGTCAAGAGATCATTAAAAGGTTGGCTGTTATCTTGAATGTTATAAATTGCAAGGAAATGGTAAATGGTGAAAAATTTGCCGAATATACTTCAAAGACTGCTCAACTTTTGACTGAATTGTATCCGCAAAACTTACCCCAACGGTACATAGGATTTTGGCTCACGGAAAGGTTTTAATAGAATATCAGTGTTTACCAATTGGAGAGCTACCCGAAGAAGCACAGGAATCTAAAAACAAGGACTACAAAAGGTTCAGATACACTAATACATTAAAAACTTCTCGTCTTAGACAAAATGAAGACCTTTTTAACATGCTAGCAGCCTCCTCGGACCCTCTTATTGAATCACTGAGACACGTGCGATCACGAAAGGATTTGGAAAATAGCAACTATAGTCCCGAACTGTTGAGTTTATTAGATATTGATGTAAATATTGAAAATTAGCAAATTTTCAAAAATAACCTAAAAAAAAAATTAAAAAAAAAACTTTTTTTCTTTTTGTAAATATGTTAAAAAATCAAATTAAAACATTAAAAAATGTTACATAGTCGTCTAAAACAATGAAAAATTCCATTTGTGATTGAAAAAAAACGGGTTTCGATACATTTTTTAAAAAAAAACATGCTTGGAAATATTTTCTGACTTTGACCTTGAATATTACAGCACCACGAACACCCAGCACTTTTGACAAACATTCATTTTGAAGCTTAAGGTATTCTTTATCATATGCTTTTTAAATTTTTGAAATCGCTTTATTGGTTTAGACGCTATGATTTTTACAATGCTAAATGCCAGAAGGCCCCACTGTGCTGCGTCTCCAAACACAAAAATGAACTGCAACTATTCCTAGACTCAAGTGAAATCGACGTCATGCTGATATCGGAAACACATTTAACATCAAATAATAATTTTCAAATACCAAAATACACCTTCTACGCAACAAACCATCCAGACGGAAAAGCTCATGGCGGGACTGGTATCCTAATCAAAAACCGTATTAAACACTCGTTCCTCAACAGATTCGAAACACAGCACCTACAAGCAACTGCTATAACCGTCCAAACCAGCTGCGGCAACACTACGTTGGTTGCCCTGTACTGCCCACCACGCTTCTCAATCTCTGAAAAGGAATTTACCGGTTTCTTTAACACACTCGGAGAACGCTTCATTGCAGCAGGGGACTATAACGCCAACAATACGCACTGGGGATCTCAACTGGTAAATCCTAAAGGCAAGCAGTTGTACAACACAATAGTCAACCCACTCAATAAGATGGATTGCGTCTCACCGGGTAAACCTACTTATTGGCCTACAGATCCACAGAAAATGCCTGACTTGATTGATTTCGCAGTAACCAAGAGGATTCCGCGTAATCGGATCACTGCGGAAACACTGCTAGATTTAACCTCCGATCACTCTCCAGTGCTATTCACACTATTAACAAGACCTCAAGTACTTGATCGCCCATATATGCTTACAAACAACAAAACAAATTGGCTTAAATTTAAAATGTACATGAGTGCCCACATTGACTGTTCGCCGAAACTGAACGCTGCAGAGGACATTGACATGTGCGTCTCTGCACTTGAGTCGATGTTAGGAGCTGCAGCAAGAATATCTACTCCACATGCCTCTACTTACGCTAAACCTGCTGTCAGGCCTACGAACCGGCGGATAGAACAATTAGAAACGGAAAAACGACGTCTAAGAAGAGAATGGCAGATTACTTGATCACCAGCAGCAAAACTTCGCCTAAGGCATGCCAGCCGCAACCTCTCCAAGGACTTAAGATAAGAAGAAATCTGGGCTCAAAGCAAATACATAGAAAAGCTCAGTCCATCCAGCACTAAACATCCTCTGTGGAAAGCCCGGTGGATGGGCCCGCAGTGACGAAGAGAGGGCATCCGTATTTGCCACACATCTTAAAATGGTTTTTCAGCCAAATCCAACATCAAACTCATTTGTACTTCCCCCTTCGAGCACATTAACGGATAGTGAGTACTCGGAACTCCAATCGGATGAGATCACTGCAGTTATTAAAAACCACATAAAGCCGAACAAAGCCCCTGGCCATGACCTACTCACACCGAAAATGATCCTAGAACTCCCTACCATCGCCATACAATACATCTGCAAAATGTTCAACGCTATAATAAGAATCGGCTACTTCCCAAGAGCATGGAAAAGGTCCACTATCATCATGATTCCTAAAGTGAGAAAGGACAAAACCCAACCATCATCCTATAGGCCAATTAGTTTGCTGCCATGTCTTTCGAAGCTTTTTGAAAAGGTCCTGCAGATTCGTCAAAATTCATTTCTGGCATCGGAGAACACAATCCCTTCACACCAGTTCGGCTTCCGCGAAACACATGGGACAATTGAACAAGTCAATCGTATAACATCCGAAATACGAACAGCATTCGAACTAAAAGAATACTGTACGGCTGTCTTTCTCGACGTTGCCCAGGCTTTCGACAGGGTCTGGCTGGAGGGTCTAATGTTCAAAATCCGGCAGAAACTCCCACAGTACACCCACAAACTCATGGAATCTTACCTTTACAATAGGAAATTCGCTGTAAGATGTAATGGCTCCGTCTCAGCTGACTTTGAAATCGAAGCTGGTGTATCGCAAGGCAGTGTACTCGGACCATTGCTCTATCTGCTGTACACTGCAGACTTACCAACGAGTCTAGGACTTACAACGTCCACTCTTGCCGATGACACGGCAATCCTCAGCAGATCCAAATGCCCGATACAAGCCTCTGCAAAATTAGAGGAACACCTCAAGGTGGTAGAGGAATGGCTAGCAACCTGGCGTATCCGGGTCAACGAGCAGAAATGCAAACATGTTACATTTACGCTTAACAGAAGAAACTGTCCAGCTCTAATGCTAAACAACGTACCAATTCCTCAAGCCGTGGATGTCACTTACCTTGGTATCCATCTAGACAGAAGACTAACTTGTAGACTGAAAGCGAGTAGCTTACATTGGATCATCAATGTTCGGTCCCCTCTAGGTCTGGAGTATAAAGTCCTCCTATACAACTCCGTACTGAAACCCATCTGGACTTACGGTGCCGTACTATGGGGAAATGCAAGTACCAGCAATGTCGACATTATACAAAGGGCGCAGTCGAAGATTTTAAGATCAATCACTGGGGCTCCGTGGTACATACGGAACGACAACATTCAAAATGATCTAAATATACCTAGCGTAATCTGAAATAGGTAGTCAACAACTAAAGTATTATGCGAAACTGGATGCACACCCTAATATTCTTGCCAATTCCCTTACGCGAACTAATAATAGAACCCGTCTCAAAAGAAATGACAGACCAACCCAATAATAAATGATTAGGGCCGCCTGCAATATCCCCTGGAGATATCTTAAGTACTAGATTAAGAAAAATATCTCAAACTTGTTGTTAGGCTCTAATTTAAGAGTAGATTCAACAAATATATATTAAACGTTAAAAAAAAGAAGCGTTTATGCTGTGACTACAGGAAATTAAATGAAAAGATACTTCCCATGGCTCATATGGACAGCGTTTTAAAAAAGTTGCAAGGTGCCAATATGTTTTCAACTTTAGACTTAACAAACGGATTTTTCCATGTACCGGTAGTAGAAAGCTCTCAGAAATACACTTCTTTTGTTACTCAGAGTGGACAATATGAATTCCTGTATGTTCCTTTCGGTATTTCTAGTTCACCAGCTGTATTTACAAGATTCATAATGGTTGTGTTACGAGATTTGATTAAAGCAAATGATTGTGTAGTCTACATGGACGACATCATCATTCCAAGTGCAGGTATAGATGATGGTTTGGCCAAGCTAAAACGCGTACTAGACGTGTCATCAAAAAACGGGTTACGAATTAATTGGAGTAAATGTCAGATGCTGCAACGAAAAGTTCTATTTTTAGGGTATGAGGTAGAAAATGGTACCATAACGCCGAGCAAAGAAAAGATTAGAGCTGTTTCGAATTTTCCCATCCCAAGTAGCAAAAAGGGGTTACATAGATTATTGGGTCTAACTTCCTATTTTAGAATATACACAAACTCGTTTTCGAAGAACTAAGAGCTGTGTTGACTAAAGAATCCGTCCTTAAATTGTTTAACCCGAAATTGCAAACTGAAATACATGCGGACGCTTCAAAATACGGATTTGGGGCAGCTTTGTTACAAAAGCAATCAGAGGATAATTCATTTCATCCCGTTGAATATATGAGTCGTAAGACAAAATTGTGTGAAGAAAGGTATCATTCTGCTTGCTATAATTGGAGCACTAACCAAATGGCGTGTTTATGTCCTAGGACCTCGATTCACCATAGTTACTGATTGTAACGCATTCGCTATGACTATGAAAAAGAAAGATGTTCCTTTGAGAGTTGCTCGTTGGGCTATGTATCTTCAAGATTTTGATTATATTATTGTACATCGATCAGGTACTCAAATGAGGCACGTCGATGCGTTGAGTCGTTTCGTATGTTTTATGCTTGTTGAGGACACTATTAAACATCGATTAAAAGAAGATCAGTTGCAAGATGAGTGGACCATGGCAGTAAGGACGCTAGTCGAAAAGGAATGTTATAAAGACTTCTATATAGAGAACGAAATTCTCTTTAAAGACCCTAATTGTGAGTTGATTGTAGTACCTTCGGCAATGGAACATGAGATTATTAGACTTGCGCATACCCACGGCCATTTTTCCGTCAAGAAAACGCAAGATTTGATCGAGAATTCATACTATATTCCCGAATTGAGAGATAAGGTTATTCGTGTGGTACATAGTTGTGTGGAGTGTATTGTTGTTAACGAAAAGGCTGGCAAAAGAGAGGGATATCTAACTTCAATAGAAAAGGGTGACAAACCACTTTGTTCTTACCATATTGATCACGACGGACCAATGGAACTTACGAATAAACGGTATAATTACTTGTTGGTTATAATAGATGGTTTTTATACCCTTGTTCTAAGTACGTTTGGTTGTATCCCACCAGGAGCACAGGCGTAGATGATGTGGTACGGTGCTTAGAAGTTCAAGCGACAAATTTTGGAACCCAGTACGATTGATATCTGATAGAGGCGCGGCTTTTACTTCGCACATCTTCAAAAAGTATTGCGAGGATCATGACATCGTGCATTTATTGATTACCACCGGAGTACCGCGAGGAAATGGGCAGGCTGAAAGAATTCACAAGATTGTTATTCCAATGTTAGCTAAAATGAATTTAGATAATCCAGCTCAAAGGTATACGTAGGGAAAGTTCATAATAATTCAACCGCCGCCGCGTGAAGACGTGTTTTTAGTGCACTCCACAAAATTTAGTGTAAAAAATAAAAAGACCGCGTTTGCAAAAATTGTGTAGGGCTCTCAGTCGCCTCAGAGATGCCTATTTACAATCATATTGCTAGTAGTTTGTTCTAATAGCAATAAATACTAAGTTGCAACAACAAAGTGAGCACTTTTTTTGGAAATGCCATGTCCACCAATTCGGGCCCAAGCTCCCTCGATCCCCACCAGCAACAGCTACAAGAACTACTTGTACAACAACAACGTGAGCGTCCTCTCGGTCCAACGCAACAACGCGTACTTTTCGGTGGTGTCGCCGACCCCACTGAATGCCACCATAAGCAATAACGCTGAAAGTGCAAGCCACTCAGCAACAGCAAGCCACAACAGCAATTTACCGTGGAGAGAGCAGTGTGCTTCTCCATCAATATCGATAACTGGGTCACCGATTGCACCGACCAGCACCGTCAGCTCGTTGACAGCAACTACTGCAACGTCTTCAGAAGTATTGACCTGCCTCAAGCCGTCATCGACAAGTCGCCCAGAGTCAGCCACGACAAGAAACCCAACGCCTTCTGTCCAAACTGGAATGGATAGATATATTAAAATAACTAAGCGGAAGCTAAGCCCGCAAAAGAAAAAAATTGGCAATACGCCTAAAATAACCAAAACAAATGAACGAGCAGCACTTCTAAGCGGAAATCGTTTTAAAATTCTTGCCGATCAGCAAGACGATCAAGCCGGCGCTGTGGATAAAGACCACCCCTATACATCCGTGGAGCCAACTGCAGCGTCTTGATTTCGAAGCTAGTAGAAAAAGTAGGGGCAAATAACTTTGTTGTAACCCCTCTCAACAGGGGGAACATAAAAGAAATTAAATGTCAAACCCAAACTGAGGACAATTTCCGCATCATCGAAAAGTACCTCCGTAATGCTAACATAAACTTCTATACCTACCAACTAAAAAGCAGTAAAGCGCTCAGGGTTGTGTTAAAGGGGATCGAGCCATCGCACAGTGGTCGGTTTCATAGGCCAACAATAAAAAAAAAAAAAAACTGAAATTTGCAACTCTGTGTATGAAAACTAATTCAAAATAAAACAACAAAACAATTGGAGAATTAGTTTTTCCGTTATTTCGTTGGTACGCGCTAAAAACAGCTTGAAAAGAGAGGAAAAAAAACACGCAAGCTGGCCAGTGAACGGAGCTTAAAAGTTAGATCTGAGGGAAAAAATTAATATTTAATATATAATTGCGCTAAATCGCCAAATTTAATAATGAATATTGAAAAAAAAGGTTAATAGTATATATTTAAAGATTTTTGTGTAAAATTAAATTGACCTAATGTTTTATAACTAATGTTTTATAAGTGACCTGCGTGAAAGTTGTATTTTACTATGTTTTGTGACTTTAATTTAAAAAAAAGTTGTGACCGCGGTCTCACCCTGAAATAAATCTTGTTTGCTTTCTTTATTCATTATTTTCTTAGTTTATGTTCTTTTTTCATCTGCTACTTTTTCCAACTTTCTGTGTTATTCGTGTTATTCTATTGAGTTGTCTCTGTACGCGTACACTACTGTGTTGTTGTTATCTGTGTTATTCTCTTGTGTTGTCTTCGTATTCACACTGCACTTTCTTAAGTGTGTATTTTTTTTGTTTTGATCGTCATATTTAATTGTTCTTTGCTTTCAATATTTTTATTTTCTTAATTTTAATCAAGCATTCGTTTAATTTATACATACATACATATATATGTATATACAGGAACATCTTATCAATGTCAGCTCCCACGCATATATATTTTTGATATGTGGTGTTTGGAAAAAGGTTCATTTGCTGATAAAGCTAAACAAGTATTTGGAAACCTGAAACATACATTTGAATCTGATGGTTATGAATTCAGTGGCAATAGTGTGGTGTCCAGACTGGATTATATCTTTAAAAAATTTGGAGAAATGTGGACTAAAAGCCACAGAATAAAATATAAAGTTGTCGAAAAAAATGGGGATTGGTTTGCTCAAAATGAATTAATATTATTAAATCTGCAATCATCACCATTACAGCAAAATCGAGGTCGTCCAAGATTAAGTCTTTTTGAGTGCTCAGAAAGAACTAAGCGGCGACAAATAGCAGATATAGCAGAATTTGATGAATCCGCAACTGATGATTTACAAAATGCTTGTAGACAACCGAATTCATCGATCTTTCCTGCAAAGACGTGTGAAGCAATATCACTTATAACTGATGCAAATTTAACAAAACATCAGTATCTGCTTATTAGAAGCTTTGTTAATAATAAACTGGATATTAACTTCTTACCCTGTTATGATAGTATTTTAATATTTATTTATTTATTGGACCACACTGCATCTCGGATTTTAGAATTGCAGAGTGAGGTTATTAATGAACTCAGTGATTGCTCAAATAACCTTAAATTAATAGGAAAATGGGGCTTTCATGGCAGCTCTGGGCAGAGCGAATATAAACAAACATTCGAAAATAATAATGCAGAAGACAGCAATTTGTTTATCACATCATATGTCCCTCTTCAATTAATTACCAAATCAAAGGATGATGAGGAGCACAAAATAATTTGGAAAAACCCTCGACCTTCCTCCACCCGCTATTGCCGCCCTATACGGATTCAATTTCAAAAGGAATCAGTTCTTTTAAGAAAAAAATGAAGAACTTTACATTAAAAACAAAATTCACGAACTGGCTCCTACTGAATTCCAAACAGTTACCAACCGCAAATTTGTTGTCTCTCACATTCTTATGCTAACTATGGTAGATGGCAAAGTCTGCAATGCCCTTACTGAAACCTCATCTGCAAAATGCTACATATGCGAAGCTAAGCCGACAGAGATGAATGATATCGACAACTGCTTACAAAAACAAGTTCAAACAGATCGCTACGAATTTGGATTGTCTCCATTACATGCCTACATTCGATTTTTTGAATATATGCTTCACGTTTCATATAGACTCGAAATAAAACAGTGGCAAGTAAGGGGCGCAGAAAATAAACAACAATTTCTACGAAGGAAACAAATGATTCAGTGCGAATTTCGTAACAAAATGGGTTTAATTGTCGACAAACCAAGAACAGGTGGAAGTGGATCCTCAAATGATAGGAACACTGCAAGAAGATTTTTCAATGAAGCCCAAGTGTCTGCTGAAATAACTGGCATAGAAAAACATTTTATTGAAAATTGTGCAATTTTACTACAAACCTTATCATCAGGTTATAAAATTAATGTAGAAAAATTTCGAGAATTGGCTCTAGCTACCGCTCGAGAACTAACAACTAAGTATTCGTGGTACTATATTCCTCCCTCGGTTCACAAAATTTTAATTCATGCGCCAGATATTATTAAGCACGCATTAGTATCTATTGGAGAGCTCTCAGAAGAAGCTGCTGAGGCAAGAAATAAAGACGTGAAGAAGTATCGACTAAACCATACAAGGAAAATTTCACGGGTAGCCACAAATCAGGACTTAATAAATAGGTTGCTTTTGACCTCTGATCCTCTGATTTCTGGTCAAAGAAAATTACCAAGCAAAAAAAAATCATTTTTACCAAAATCAGTGTTTGATTTACTCGAATAGTCCGCAATAATATTTTTGGCTTAATTCATTATTCTTTTATTTACTATTTTTGTAATATCTTAATTAAACTAATTATTATTAAACTATTATATTTTTCTACTTAGTTTTGATGCTTTAATAAATATATAAAAAATAAAAAAAAGACACTTTCTAAAAATTATTTTTTGATAGCCTAGAAGTGAAATGAGAGGGGTTTGAAGTGGTTTATTTATGACAATACAATTGTTTACTACTTATAATATTTTTATAAAGCTAATATAAAAATTTCACTTTGATATAGTCAGTGGAAACATTTTTGGCCGCTAATTTCATACAGTACCGACCACTGTGCATCGGTCCCAACTCAAGAAATAGCAGACGCATTGGCCGAAAAGGCTTTGCGGTTAAGTCCGTTGTCAATATCATCAACAGGAATAAAGTCGCACAGCCGCATTTTAAAATCGAGCTCCAACCAGATGCAAAGCGGTCGAAGCCAAATGTAGTGCATCCAATATACAAACTTCAGCTCCTATTGCACAGAAGAATCACCGTAGAGGAGCCCCATAAGAGATACCAACCACCTCAGTGTAAAAACTGCCAGGAATACAACCACACCTCTAACAATTGCAATCTTAGGTCAGTGTGTGTTGGCTGCGGCGAACATCATAAAGATGGCATTTGCACCAAGGACAGAAACAACGTCGCACTAAGACTATGCAGTAACTGTGGAGGGAACCACACAGCCAACTACAGGGGATGTCCTGTCTTCAAGGATCTTAAATCGCACCTAAACGGGCGTAAACCCCCAGCTGGACTAAAAATCACCTTCAACTACACCGGAGGTATTCTTCGCCAAGGCTGTTAGATCATCTAACATGCCTGCTACAACCAATCCTAGTGTATCCTTCGCTAGTGTACTCCGAACTGGACAGACGGAGCCCGCGAAAGAGACCCCGTCACTCCACCATCTACAGAATCCGCAACCTAGCGCACCAGAGCTTGGCCAGCAAACTCCAAGTGGTTTAGAGGCCCTATTGATCTCACTTAATCAAAACATGACCGCTTTTATGACGTTCATGCAAAACTGTATGCAGGAACTGATGCGGAATCAAAACCTGCTTATCCAGAAGCTTATCAAGAATAAATAATGGCTTCCCTACGTCTATGTCTTTGGAATGCTAACGGCGTCTCCAAACACAAATATGAACTGCAACTATTCCTAGACTCAAGTGAAATCGACGTCATGCTGATATCGGAAACACATTTAACATCAAAAAATAACTTTCAAATACCAAAATACACCTTCTACGCAACAAACCATCCAGACGGAAAAGCTCATGGCGGGACTGGTATCCTAATCAAAAACCGTATAAAACACTCGTTCCTCAACAGATTCGAAACACAGCACCTACAAGCAACTTCTATAACCGTCCAAACCAGCTGCGGCAACACTACGTTGGTTGCCCTGTACTGCCCACCACGCTTCTCAATCTCTGAAAAGGAATTCACCGGTTTCTTTAACACACTCGGAGAACGCTTCATTGCAGCAGGGGACTATAACGCCAAACATACGCACTGGGGATCTCGACTGGTAAATCCTAAAGGCAAGCAGTTGTACAATACAATAGTCAACCCACTCAATAAGATGGATTGCGTCTCACCGGGTAGGCCTACTTATTGGCCCACAGATCCACAGAAAATGCCTGACTTGATTGATTTCGCAGTAACCAAGAGGATTCCGCGTAATCGGATCACTGCGGAAACAATGCTAGATTTAACCTCCGATCACTCTCCAGTGCTATTCACACTGTTAACAAGACCTCAAGTACTTGATCGCCCATATATGCTTACAAACAACAAAACAAATTGGCTTAAATTTAAAATGTACATGAGTGCCCACATTGACTGTTCGCCGAAACTGGATGCTGCAGAGGACATTGACATGTGCGTCTCTGCACTTGAGTCGATGCTGGGAGCTGCAGCAAGAGTATCTTCGCCACATGCCTCTACTTACGCTAAACCTTCTGTCAGGCCTACGAACCGGCGGATAGAACAATTAGTAACGGAAAAACGACGTCTAAGAAGAGAATGGCAGATTACTCGATCACCAGCAGCAAAACTTCGCCTAAGGCATGCCAGCCGCAACCTCTCCAAGGAGTTAAGACAAGAGGAAATCTGGGCTCAAAGGAAATACATAGAAAAGTTTAGTCCATCCAGCACTAAACTAAGCGCTCCTACAGAGACAGTTTCACCAATAAGGGTCCCAACAGGTGGATGGGCCCGCAGCGACGAAGAGAGGTCATCCGTATTTGCCACACATCTTAAAATGGTTTTCCAGCCAAATCCAACATCAAACTCATTTGTACTTCCCCCTTCGAGCACATTAACGGATAGTGAGTACTCGGAACTCCAATCGGATGAGATCACTGCAGTTATTAAAAACCACATAAAGCCGAACAAAGCCCCTGGCCATGACCTACTCACACCGAAAATGATCCTAGAACTCCCTACCATCGCCATACAATACATCTGCAAAATGTTCAACGCTATAATAAGAATCGGCTACTTCCCAAGAGCATGGAAAAGGTCCACTATCATCATGATTCCTAAAGTGAGAAAGGACAAAACCCAACCATCATCCTATAGGCCAATTAGTTTGCTGCCATGTCTTTCGAAGCTTTTTGAAAAGGTCCTGCAGATTCGTCAAAATTCATTTCTGGCATCGGAGAACACAATCCCTTCACACCAGTTCGGCTTCCGCGAAACACATGGGACAATTGAACAAGTCAATCGTATAACATCCGAAATACGAACAGCATTCGAACTAAAAGAATACTGTACGGCTGTCTTTCTCGACGTTGCCCAGGCTTTCGACAGGGTCTGGCTGGAGGGTCTAATGTTCAAAATCCGGCAGAAACTCCCACAGTACACCCACAAACTCATGGAATCTTACCTTTACAATAGGAAATTCGCTGTAAGATGTAATGGCTCCGTCTCAGCTGACTTTGAAATCGAAGCTGGTGTATCGCAAGGCAGTGTACTCGGACCATTGCTCTATCTGCTGTACACTGCAGACTTACCAACGAGTCTAGGACTTACAACGTCCACTCTTGCCGATGACACGGCAATCCTCAGCAGATCCAAATGCCCGATACAAGCCTCTGCAAAATTAGAGGAACACCTCAAGGTGGTAGAGGAATGGCTAGCAACCTGGCGTATCCGGGTCAACGAGCAGAAATGCAAACATGTTACATTTACGCTTAACAGAAGAAACTGTCCAGCTCTAATGCTAAACAACGTACCAATTCCTCAAGCCGTGGATGTCACTTACCTTGGTATCCATCTAGACAGAAGACTAACTTGTAGACTGAAAGCGAGTAGCTTACATTGGATCATCAATGTTCGGTCCCCTCTAGGTCTGGAGTATAAAGTCCTCCTATACAACTCCGTACTGAAACCCATCTGGACTTACGGTGCCGTACTATGGGGAAATGCAAGTACCAGCAATGTCGACATTATACAAAGGGCGCAGTCGAAGATTTTAAGATCAATCACTGGGGCTCCGTGGTACATACGGAACGACAACATTCAAAATGATCTAAATATACCTAGCGTAATCTGAAATAGGTAGTCAACAACTAAAGTATTATGCGAAACTGGATGCACACCCTAATATTCTTGCCAATTCCCTTACGCGAACTAATAATAGAACCCGTCTCAAAAGAAATGACAGACCAACCCAATAATAAATGATTAGGGCCGCCTGCAATATCCCCTGGAGATATCTTAAGTACTAGATTAAGAAAAATATCTCAAACTTGTTGTTAGGCTCTAATTTAAGAGTAGATTCAACAAATATATATTAAACGTTAAAAAAAAGAAGCGTTTATGCTGTGACTACAGGAAATTAAATGAAAAGATACTTCCCATGGCTCATATGGACAGCGTTTTAAAAAAGTTGCAAGGTGCCAATATGTTTTCAACTTTAGACTTAACAAACGGATTTTTCCATGTACCGGTAGTAGAAAGCTCTCAGAAATACACTTCTTTTGTTACTCAGAGTGGACAATATGAATTCCTGTATGTTCCTTTCGGTATTTCTAGTTCACCAGCTGTATTTACAAGATTCATAATGGTTGTGTTACGAGATTTGATTAAAGCAAATGATTGTGTAGTCTACATGGACGACATCATCATTCCAAGTGCAGGTATAGATGATGGTTTGGCCAAGCTAAAACGCGTACTAGACGTGTCATCAAAAAACGGGTTACGAATTAATTGGAGTAAATGTCAGATGCTGCAACGAAAAGTTCTATTTTTAGGGTATGAGGTAGAAAATGGTACCATAACGCCGAGCAAAGAAAAGATTAGAGCTGTTTCGAATTTTCCCATCCCAAGTAGCAAAAAGGGGTTACATAGATTATTGGGTCTAACTTCCTATTTTAGAATATACACAAACTCGTTTTCGAAGAACTAAGAGCTGTGTTGACTAAAGAATCCGTCCTTAAATTGTTTAACCCGAAATTGCAAACTGAAATACATGCGGACGCTTCAAAATACGGATTTGGGGCAGCTTTGTTACAAAAGCAATCAGAGGATAATTCATTTCATCCCGTTGAATATATGAGTCGTAAGACAAAATTGTGTGAAGAAAGGTATCACTCTGCTTGCTATAATTGGAGCACTAACCAAATGGCGTGTTTATGTCCTAGGACCTCGATTCACCATAGTTACTGATTGTAACGCATTCGCTATGACTATGAAAAAGAAAGATGTTCCTTTGAGAGTTGCTCGTTGGGCTATGTATCTTCAAGATTTTGATTATATTATTGTACATCGATCAGGTACTCAAATGAGGCACGTCGATGCGTTGAGTCGTTTCGTATGTTTTATGCTTGTTGAGGACACTATTAAACATCGATTAAAAGAAGATCAGTTGCAAGATGAGTGGACCATGGCAGTAAGGACGCTAGTCGAAAAGGAATGTTATAAAGACTTCTATATAGAGAACGAAATTCTCTTTAAAGACCCTAATTGTGAGTTGATTGTAGTACCTTCGGCAATGGAACATGAGATTATTAGACTTGCGCATACCCACGGCCATTTTTCCGTCAAGAAAACGCAAGATTTGATCGAGAATTCATACTATATTCCCGAATTGAGAGATAAGGTTATTCGTGTGGTACATAGTTGTGTGGAGTGTATTGTTGTTAACGAAAAGGCTGGCAAAAGAGAGGGATATCTAACTTCAATAGAAAAGGGTGACAAACCACTTTGTTCTTACCATATTGATCACGACGGACCAATGGAACTTACGAATAAACGGTATAATTACTTGTTGGTTATAATAGATGGTTTTTATACCCTTGTTCTAAGTACGTTTGGTTGTATCCCACCAGGAGCACAGGCGTAGATGATGTGGTACGGTGCTTAGAAGTTCAAGCGACAAATTTTGGAACCCAGTACGATTGATATCTGATAGAGGCGCGGCTTTTACTTCGCACATCTTCAAAAAGTATTGCGAGGATCATGACATCGTGCATTTATTGATTACCACCGGAGTACCGCGAGGAAATGGGCAGGCTGAAAGAATTCACAAGATTGTTATTCCAATGTTAGCTAAAATGAATTTAGATAATCCAGCTCAAAGGTATACGTAGGGAAAGTTCATAATAATTCAACCGCCGCCGCGTGAAGACGTGTTTGTTAGTGCACTCCACAAAATTTAGTGTAAAAAATAAAAAGACCGCGTTTGCAAAAATTGTGTAGGGCTCTCAGTCGCCTCAGAGATGCCTATTTACAATCATATTGCTAGTAGTTTGTTCTAATAGCAATAAATACTAAGTTGCAACAACAAAGTGAGCACTTTTTTTGGAAATGCCATGTCCACCAATTCGGGCCCAAGCTCCCTCGATCCCCACCAGCAACAGCTACAAGAACTACTTGTACAACAACAACGTGAGCGTCCTCTCGGTCCAACGCAACAACGCGTACTTTTCGGTGGTGTCGCCGACCCCACTGAATGCCACCATAAGCAATAACGCTGAAAGTGCAAGCCACTCAGCAACAGCAAGCCACAACAGCAATTTACGGTGGAGAGAGCAGTGTGCTTCTCCATCAATATCGATAACTGGGTCACCGATTGCACCGACCAGCACCGTCAGCTCGTTGACAGCAACTACTGCAACGTCTTCAGAAGTATTGACCTGCCTCAAGCCGTCATCGACAAGTCGCCCAGAGTCAGCCACGACAAGAAACCCAACGCCTTCTGTCCAAACTGGAATGGATAGATATATTAAAATAACTAAGCGGAAGCTAAGCCCGCAAAAGAAAAAAATTGGCAATACGCCTAAAATAACCAAAACAAATGAACGAGCAGCACTTCTAAGCGGAAATCGTTTTAAAATTCTTGCCGATCAGCAAGACGATCAAGCCGGCGCTGTGGATAAAGACCACCCCCTCTATACATCCGTGGGGCCAACTTAAGCGTCCTGATTTCGAAGCTAGTAGAAAAAGTAGGGGCAAATAACTTTGTTGTAACCCCTCTCAACAGGGGGAACATAAAAGAAATTAAATGTCAAACCCAAACTGAGCACAATTTCCGCATCATCGAAAAGTACCTCCGTAATGCTAACATAAACTTCTATACCTACCAACTAAAAAGCAGTAAAGGGCTCAGGGTTGTGTTAAAGGGGATCGAGCCATCGCACAGTGGTCGGTTTCATAGGCCAAAAATAAAAAAAAAAAAAACTGAAATTTTCAACTCTGTGTATGAAAACTAATTCAAAATAAAACAACAAAACAATTGGAGAATTAGTTTTTCCGTTATTTCGTTGGTACGCGCTAAAAACAGCTTGAAAAGAGAGGAAAAAAACACGCAAGCTGGCCAGTGAACGGAGCTTAAAAGTTAGATCTGAGGGAAAAAATTAATATTTAATATATAATTGCGCTAAATCGCCAAATTTAATAATGAATATTGAAAAAAAAGGTTAATAGTATATATTTAAAGATTTTTGTGTAAAATTAAATTGACCTAATGTTTTATAACTAATGTTTTATAAGTGACCTGCGTGAAAGTTGTATTTTACTATGTTTTGTGACTTTAATTTAAAAAAAAGTTGTGACCGCGGTCTCACCCTGAAATAAATCTTGTTTGCTTTCTTTATTCATTATTTTCTTAGTTTATGTTCTTTTTTTCATCTGCTACTTTTTCCAACTTTCTGTGTTATTCGTGTTATTCTATTGAGTTGTCTCTGTACGCGTACACTACTGTGTTGTTGTTATCTGTGTTATTCTCTTGTGTTGTCTTCGTATTCACACTGCACTTTCTTAAGTGTGTATTTTTTTTTGTTTTGATCGTCATATTTAATTGTTCTTTGCTTTCAATATTTTTATTTTCTTAATTTTAATCAAGCATTCGTTTAATTTATACATACATACATATATATGTATATACAGGAACATCTTATCAATGTCAGCTCCCACGCATATATATTTTTGATATGTGGTGTTTGGAAAAAGGTTCATTTGCTGATAAAGCTAAACAAGTATTTGGAAACCTGAAACATACATTTGAATCTGATGGTTATGAATTCAGTGGCAATAGTGTGGTGTCCAGACTGGATTATATCTTTAAAAAATTTGGAGAAATGTGGACTAAAAGCCACAGAATAAAATATAAAGTTGTCGAAAAAAATGGGGATTGGTTTGCTCAAAATGAATTAATATTATTAAATCTGCAATCATCACCATTACAGCAAAATCGAGGTCGTCCAAGATTAAGTCTTTTTGAGTGCTCAGAAAGAACTAAGCGGCGACAAATAGCAGATATAGCAGAATTTGATGAATCCGCAACTGATGATTTACAAAATGCTTGTAGACAACCGAATTCATCGATCTTTCCTGCAAAGACGTGTGAAGCAATATCACTTATAACTGATGCAAATTTAACAAAACATCAGTATCTGCTTATTAGAAGCTTTGTTAATAATAAACTGGATATTAACTTCTTACCCTGTTATGATAGTATTTTAATATTTATTTATTTATTGGACCACACTGCATCTCGGATTTTAGAATTGCAGAGTGAGGTTATTAATGAACTCAGTGATTGCTCAAATAACCTTAAATTAATAGGAAAATGGGGCTTTCATGGCAGCTCTGGGCAGAGCGAATATAAACAAACATTCGAAAATAATAATGCAGAAGACAGCAATTTGTTTATCACATCATATGTCCCTCTTCAATTAATTACCAAATCAAAGGATGATGAGGAGCACAAAATAATTTGGAAAAACCCTCGACCTTCCTCCACCCGCTATTGCCGCCCTATACGGATTCAATTTCAAAAGGAATCAGTTCTTTTAAGAAAAAATGAAGAACTTTACATTAAAAACAAAATTCACGAACTGGCTCCTACTGAATTCCAAACAGTTACCAACCGCAAATTTGTTGTCTCTCACATTCTTATGCTAACTATGGTAGATGGCAAAGTCTGCAATGCCCTTACTGAAACCTCATCTGCAAAATGCTACATATGCGAAGCTAAGCCGACAGAGATGAATGATATCGACAACTGCTTACAAAAACAAGTTCAAACAGATCGCTACGAATTTGGATTGTCTCCATTACATGCCTACATTCGATTTTTTGAATATATGCTTCACGTTTCATATAGACTCGAAATAAAACAGTGGCAAGTAAGGGGCGCAGAAAATAAACAACAATTTCTACGAAGGAAACAAATGATTCAGTGCGAATTTCGTAACAAAATGGGTTTAATTGTCGACAAACCAAGAACAGGTGGAAGTGGATCCTCAAATGATAGGAACACTGCAAGAAGATTTTTCAATGAAGCCCAAGTGTCTGCTGAAATAACTGGCATAGAAAAACATTTTATTGAAAATTGTGCAATTTTACTACAAACCTTATCATCAGGTTATAAAATTAATGTAGAAAAATTTCGAGAATTGGCTCTAGCTACCGCTCGAGAACTAACAACTAAGTATTCGTGGTACTATATTCCTCCCTCGGTTCACAAAATTTTAATTCATGCGCCAGATATTATTAAGCACGCATTAGTATCTATTGGAGAGCTCTCAGAAGAAGCTGCTGAGGCAAGAAATAAAGACGTGAAGAAGTATCGACTAAACCATACAAGGAAAATTTCACGGGTAGCCACAAATCAGGACTTAATAAATAGGTTGCTTTTGACCTCTGATCCTCTGATTTCTGGTCAAAGAAAATTACCAAGCAAAAAAAAATCATTTTTACCAAAATCAGTGTTTGATTTACTCGAATAGTCCGCAATAATATTTTTGGCTTAATTCATTATTCTTTTATTTACTATTTTTGTAATATCTTAATTAAACTAATTATTATTAAACTATTATATTTTTCTACTTAGTTTTGATGCTTTAATAAATATATAAAAAATAAAAAAAAGACACTTTCTAAAAATTATTTTTTGATAGCCTAGAAGTGAAATGAGAGGGGTTTGAAGTGGTTTATTTATGACAATACAATTGTTTACTACTTATAATATTTTTATAAAGCTAATATAAAAATTTCACTTTGATATAGTCAGTGGAAACATTTTTGGTTTCCGCTAATTTCATACAGTACCGACCACTGTGCATCGGTCCCAACTCAAGAAATAGCAGACGCATTGGCCGAAAAGGCTTTGCGGTTAAGTCCGTTGTCAATATCATCAACAGGAATAAAGTCGCACAGCCGCATTTTAAAATCGAGCTCCAACCAGATGCAAAGCGGTCGAAGCCAAATGTAGTGCATCCAATATACAAACTTCAGCTCCTATTGCACAGAAGAATCACCGTAGAGGAGCCCCATAAGAGATACCAACCACCTCAGTGTAAAAACTGCCAGGAATACAACCACACCTCTAACAATTGCAATCTTAGGTCAGTGTGTGTTGGCTGCGGCGAACATCATAAAGATGGCATTTGCACCAAGGACAGAAACAACGTCGCACTAAGACTATGCAGTAACTGTGGAGGGAACCACACAGCCAACTACAGGGGATGTCCTGTCTTCAAGGATCTTAAATCGCACCTAAACGGGCGTAAACCCCCAGCTGGACTAAAAATCACCTTCAACCCAAACTACACCGGAGGTATTCTTCGCCAAGGCTGTTAGATCATCTAACATGCCTGCTACAACCAATCCTAGTGTATCCTTCGCTAGTGTACTCCGAACTGGACAGACGGAGCCCGCGAAAGAGACCCCGTCACTCCACCATCTACAGAATCCGCAACCTAGCGCACCAGAGCTTGGCCAGCAAACTCCAAGTGGTTTAGAGGCCCTATTGATCTCACTTAATCAAAACATGACCGCTTTTATGACGTTCATGCAAAACTGTATGCAGGAACTGATGCGGAATCAAAACCTGCTTATCCAGAAGCTTATCAAGAATAAATAATGGCTTCCCTACGTCTATGTCTTTGGAATGCTAACGGCGTCTCCAAACACAAATATGAACTGCAACTATTCCTAGACTCAAGTGAAATCGACGTCATGCTGATATCGGAAACACATTTAACATCAAAAAATAACTTTCAAATACCAAAATACACCTTCTACGCAACAAACCATCCAGACGGAAAAGCTCATGGCGGGACTGGTATCCTAATCAAAAACCGTATAAAACACTCGTTCCTCAACAGATTCGAAACACAGCACCTACAAGCAACTGCTATAACCGTCCAAACCAGCTGCGGCAACACTACGTTGGTTGCCCTGTACTGCCCACCACGCTTCTCAATCTCTGAAAAGGAATTCACCGGTTTCTTTAACACACTCGGAGAACGCTTCATTGCAGCAGGGGACTATAACGCCAAACATACGCACTGGGGATCTCGACTGGTAAATCCTAAAGGCAAGCAGTTGTACAATACAATAGTCAACCCACTCAATAAGATGGATTGCGTCTCACCGGGTAGGCCTACTTATTGGCCCACAGATCCACAGAAAATGCCTGACTTGATTGATTTCGCAGTAACCAAGAGGATTCCGCGTAATCGGATCACTGCGGAAACAATGCTAGATTTAACCTCCGATCACTCTCCAGTGCTATTCACACTGTTAACAAGACCTCAAGTACTTGATCGCCCATATATGCTTACAAACAACAAAACAAATTGGCTTAAATTTAAAATGTACATGAGTGCCCACATTGACTGTTCGCCGAAACTGGATGCTGCAGAGGACATTGACATGTGCGTCTCTGCACTTGAGTCGATGCTGGGAGCTGCAGCAAGAGTATCTTCGCCACATGCCTCTACTTACGCTAAACCTTCTGTCAGGCCTACGAACCGGCGGATAGAACAATTAGTAACGGAAAAACGACGTCTAAGAAGAGAATGGCAGATTACTCGATCACCAGCAGCAAAACTTCGCCTAAGGCATGCCAGCCGCAACCTCTCCAAGGAGTTAAGACAAGAGGAAATCTGGGCTCAAAGGAAATACATAGAAAAGTTTAGTCCATCCAGCACTAAACTAAGCGCTCCTACAGAGACAGTTTCACCAATAAGGGTCCCAACAGGTGGATGGGCCCGCAGCGACGAAGAGAGGTCATCCGTATTTGCCACACATCTTAAAATGGTTTTCCAGCCAAATCCAACATCAAACTCATTTGTACTTCCCCCTTCGAGCACATTAACGGATAGTGAGTACTCGGAACTCCAATCGGATGAGATCACTGCAGTTATTAAAAACCACATAAAGCCGAACAAAGCCCCTGGCCATGACCTACTCACACCGAAAATGATCCTAGAACTCCCTACCATCGCCATACAATACATCTGCAAAATGTTCAACGCTATAATAAGAATCGGCTACTTCCCAAGAGCATGGAAAAGGTCCACTATCATCATGATTCCTAAAGTGAGAAAGGACAAAACCCAACCATCATCCTATAGGCCAATTAGTTTGCTGCCATGTCTTTCGAAGCTTTTTGAAAAGGTCCTGCAGATTCGTCAAAATTCATTTCTGGCATCGGAGAACACAATCCCTTCACACCAGTTCGGCTTCCGCGAAAAACATGGGACAATTGAACAAGTCAATCGTATAACATCCGAAATACGAACAGCATTCGAACTAAAAGAATACTGTACGGCTGTCTTTCTCGACGTTGCCCAGGCTTTCGACAGGGTCTGGCTGGAGGGTCTAATGTTCAAAATCCGGCAGAAACTCCCACAGTACACCCACAAACTCATGGAATCTTACCTTTACAATAGGAAATTCGCTGTAAGATGTAATGGCTCCGTCTCAGCTGACTTTGAAATCGAAGCTGGTGTATCGCAAGGCAGTGTACTCGGACCATTGCTCTATCTGCTGTACACTGCAGACTTACCAACGAGTCTAGGACTTACAACGTCCACTCTTGCCGATGACACGGCAATCCTCAGCAGATCTAAATGCCCGATACAAGCCTCTGCAAAATTAGAGGAACACCTCAAGGTGGTAGAGGAATGGCTAGCAACCTGGCGTATCCGGGTCAACGAGCAGAAATGCAAACATGTTACATTTACGCTTAACAGAAGAAACTGTCCAGCTCTAATGCTAAACAACGTACCAATTCCTCAAGCCGTGGATGTCACTTACCTTGGTATCCATCTAGACAGAAGACTAACTTGTAGACTGAAAGCGAGTAGCTTACATTGGATCATCAATGTTCGGTCCCCTCTAGGTCTGGAGTATAAAGTCCTCCTATACAACTCCGTACTGAAACCCATCTGGACTTACGGTGCCGTACTATGGGGAAATGCAGTCGAAGATTTTAAGATCAATCACTGGGGCTCCGTGGTACATACGGAACGACAACATTCAAAATGATCTAAATATACCTAGCGTAATCTGAAATAGGTAGTCAACAACTAAAGTATTATGCGAAACTGGATGCACACCCTAATATTCTTGCCAATTCCCTTACGCGAACTAATAATAGAACCCGTCTCAAAAGAAATGACAGACCAACCCAATAATAAATGATTAGGGCCGCCTGCAATATCCCCTGGAGATATCTTAAGTACTAGATTAAGAAAAATATCTCAAACTTGTTGTTAGGCTCTAATTTAAGAGTAGATTCAACAAATATATATTAAACGTTAAAAAAAAGAAGCGTTTATGCTGTGACTACAGGAAATTAAATGAAAAGATACTTCCCATGGCTCATATGGACAGCGTTTTAAAAAAGTTGCAAGGTGCCAATATGTTTTCAACTTTAGACTTAACAAACGGATTTTTCCATGTACCGGTAGTAGAAAGCTCTCAGAAATACACTTCTTTTGTTACTCAGAGTGGACAATATGAATTCCTGTATGTTCCTTTCGGTATTTCTAGTTCACCAGCTGTATTTACAAGATTCATAATGGTTGTGTTACGAGATTTGATTAAAGCAAATGATTGTGTAGTCTACATGGACGACATCATCATTCCAAGTGCAGGTATAGATGATGGTTTGGCCAAGCTAAAACGCGTACTAGACGTGTCATCAAAAAACGGGTTACGAATTAATTGGAGTAAATGTCAGATGCTGCAACGAAAAGTTCTATTTTTAGGGTATGAGGTAGAAAATGGTACCATAACGCCGAGCAAAGAAAAGATTAGAGCTGTTTCGAATTTTCCCATCCCAAGTAGCAAAAAGGGGTTACATAGATTATTGGGTCTAACTTCCTATTTTAGAATATACACAAACTCGTTTTCGAAGAACTAAGAGCTGTGTTGACTAAAGAATCCGTCCTTAAATTGTTTAACCCGAAATTGCAAACTGAAATACATGCGGACGCTTCAAAATACGGATTTGGGGCAGCTTTGTTACAAAAGCAATCAGAGGATAATTCATTTCATCCCGTTGAATATATGAGTCGTAAGACAAAATTGTGTGAAGAAAGGTATCATTCTGCTTGCTATAATTGGAGCACTAACCAAATGGCGTGTTTATGTCCTAGGACCTCGATTCACCATAGTTACTGATTGTAACGCATTCGCTATGACTATGAAAAAGAAAGATGTTCCTTTGAGAGTTGCTCGTTGGGCTATGTATCTTCAAGATTTTGATTATATTATTGTACATCGATCAGGTACTCAAATGAGGCACGTCGATGCGTTGAGTCGTTTCGTATGTTTTATGCTTGTTGAGGACACTATTAAACATCGATTAAAAGAAGATCAGTTGCAAGATGAGTGGACCATGGCAGTAAGGACGCTAGTCGAAAAGGAATGTTATAAAGACTTCTATATAGAGAACGAAATTCTCTTTAAAGACCCTAATTGTGAGTTGATTGTAGTACCTTCGGCAATGGAACATGAGATTATTAGACTTGCGCATACCCACGGCCATTTTTCCGTCAAGAAAACGCAAGATTTGATCGAGAATTCATACTATATTCCCGAATTGAGAGATAAGGTTATTCGTGTGGTACATAGTTGTGTGGAGTGTATTGTTGTTAACGAAAAGGCTGGCAAAAGAGAGGGATATCTAACTTCAATAGAAAAGAGTGACAAACCACTTTGTTCTTACCATATTGATCACGACGGACCAATGGAACTTACGAATAAACGGTATAATTACTTGTTGGTTATAATAGATGGTTTTTCTAAGTACGTTTGGTTGTATCCCACCAGGAGCACAGGCGTAGATGATGTGATACGGTGCTTAGAAGTTCAAGCGACAAATTTTGGAACCCAGTACGATTGATATCTGATAGAGGCGCGGCTTTTACTTCGCACATCTTCAAAAAGTATTGCGAGGATCATGACATCGTGCATTTATTGATTACCACCGGAGTACCGCGAGGAAATGGGCAGGCTGAAAGAATTCACAAGATTGTTATTCCAATGTTAGCTAAAATGAATTTAGATAATCCAGCTCAAAGGTATACGTAGGGAAAGTTCATAATAATTCAACCGCCGCCGCGTGAAGACGTGTTTTTTAGGGCACTCCGCAAAATTTAGTGTAAAAAATAAAAAGACCGCGTTTGCAAAAATTGTGTAGGGCTCTCAGTCGCCTCAGAGATGCCTATTTACAATCATATTGCTATTAGTTTGTTCTAATAGCAATAAATACTAAGTTGCAACAACAAAGTGAGCACTTTTTTTGGAAAAGCCATGTCCACCAATTCGGGCCCAAGCTCCCTCGATCCCCACCAGCAGCAGCTACAAGAACTACTTGTACAACAACAACGTGAGCGTCGTCTCTCGGTCCAACGCAACAACGCGTACTTTTCGGTGGTGTCGCCGACCCCACTGAATGCTACCATAAGCAATAACGCCGAAAGTGCAAGCCACTCAGCAACAGCAAGCCACAACAGCAATTTACCGTGGAGAGAGCAGTGTGCTTCTCCATCAATATCGATAACTGGGTCACCGATTGCACCGACCAGCACCGTCAGCTCGTTGACAGCAACTACTGCAACGTCTGCAGAAGTATTGACCTGCCTCAAGCCGTCATCGACAAGTCGCCCAGAGTCAGCCACGACAAGAAACCCAACGCCTTCTGTCCAAACTGGAATGGATAGATATATTAAAATAACTAAGCGGAAGCTAAGCCCGCAAAAGAAAAAAATTGGCAATACGCCTAAAATAACCAAAACAAATGAACGAGCAGCACTTCTAAGCGGAAATCGTTTTAAAATTCTTGCCGATCAGCAAGACGATCAAGCCGGCGCTGTGGATAAAGTTAAATCGGCTAGACCACCCCCTCTATACATCCGTGGAGCAGCGCTCCAACTGCAGCGCCCTGATTTCGAAGCTAGTAGAAACAGTAGTGGCAAATAACTTTGTTGTAACCCCTCTCAACAGGGGGAAACACGCCCAACCCCCTAATTTTTCTAAAATAACTTATCTTCCACTCTACATCTAATTAAGTCTAATTCTGGATGTTCTTTTTCGTTGTTTGTAGAAGAAGGCAAAAAAACTTTCTTGGGTTCAAGTTCTCTTGTTTGGGTGTGAGTGCTGTTCCTTAATGATCAAAAAAAAAGGTTGTTAAATTCTGTGCTAAGATTTTTTGTAAATTCTGCAAATTTCATCTTATAACTATGTTCATACAGTTTTCGGATAAGTGAAAGTCAACCAAAAACTTAAACTTCCGACTTTTCACCTACCCTTCAACTTTCCCAAGACAGCTTTGACCAGAGCAGACATTTGCAAACTCAGTGCTCGACACACCCTCAAGGGATGGTGACGCAATTAATTGTTCTTTGCTTTCAATATTTTATTTCTTAATTTAATCAAGCATTCGTTTAATTTATACATACATACAAAAAATACAAGAACATCAATGTCAAAAACACTGCTATATATTTTAGTGTGGTGTTTGGAAAGGTTCATTTGCTGATAACTAAACAAATATTTGGAAACCAAACATACATTTGAATCTGATGGTTATGAATTCAGTGGCAATAGTGTGGTGTCCAGACTGGATTATATCTTTAAAAAATTTAGAAATGTGGACTACAAGCCACAGAATAAAATAAAAAGTTGTCAAAAATGGGATTGGTTTGCTCAAAATGAATTAATATTAATAAATCTGCAATCATCACCATTACAGCAAAATCGAGGTCGTCCAAGATTAAGTCTTTGAGTGCTCAGAAAGAACTAAGCGACGACAAATAGCAGATATTAGCAGAATTTGATGAATCCGCCGCTGATGATTTACAATGCTTGTAGACAACCGAATTCATGATCTTTCCTGCAAGACGTGAAGCAATATCACTATAACTCGATGCAAATTAACAAAACATCAGTATCTGCTATTAGAAGCTTTGTTAATAATAAACTGATATTAACTTCACCCCGTTATGATAGTATTTAATATTTATTTATTTATTGGACCACACTGCAACCTCGGTTTTAGAATTGCAGAGTGAGGTTATTAAGAACTCAGTGATTGCTCAAATAACCTTAAATTAATAGGAAAATAACATGGCAGCTCTGGGCAGAGCGAATAAAACAAACATTCGAAAATAATAAATGCAGAAGACAGCAATTTGTTTATCACATCATATGTCCCTCTTCAATTAATCACCAAATCAAGGATGATGAGGAGCACAAATAATTTGGAAAACCCTCGACCTTCCTCCACCCCTATTGCCGCCCTATACGGATTCACTTTCAAAGGAATCAGTTCTTTAAGAAAAATGAAGAACTTTACATTAAAAACAAAATTCACGAACTGGCTCCTACTGAATTCCAAACAGTTACCAACCGCAAATTTGTTGTCTCTCACATTCTTATGCTAACTATGGTAGATGGCAAAGTCTGCAATGCCCCTTACTGAAACCTCATCTGCAAAATGCTACATATGCGAAGCTAAGCCGACAGAGATGAATATATCGACAACTGCTTACAAAAAAACAAGTTCAAACAGATCGCTACGAATTTGATTGTCTCCACACATGCCTACATTCGATTTTTTGAATATATGCTTCACGTTTCATATAGACTCGAAATAAAACAGTGGCAAGTAAGGGGCGCAGAAAATAAACAACAATTTCTACGAAGGAAACAAATGATTCAGTGCGAATTTCGTAACAAAATGGGTTTAATTGTCGACAAACCAAGAACAGGTGGAAGTGGATCCTCAAATGATAGGAACACTGCAAGAAGATTTTTCAATGAAGCCCAAGTGTCTGCTGAAATAACTGGCATAGAAAAACATCTTATTGAAAATTGTGCAAAATTAATGTAGAAAAATTTCGAGAATTGGCTCTAGCTACCGCTCGAGAACTAACAACTAAGTATTCGTGGTACTATATTCCTCCCTCGGTTCACAAAATTTTAATTCATGCGCCAGATATTATTAAGCACGCATTAGTATCTATTGGAGAGCTCTCAGAAGAAGCTGCTGAGGCAAGAAATAAAGACGTGAAGAAGTATCGACTAAACCATACAGGAAAATTTCACGGTAGCCACAAATCAGACTTAATAAATAGGTTGCTTTTGACCTCTGATCCTCTGATTTCTGGTCAAAGAAAATTACCAAGCAAAAAAAAAATCATTTTTACCAAAATCAGTGTTTGATTTACTCGAATAGTCCGCAATAATATTTTTGGCTTAATTCATTATTCTTTTATTTACTATTTTTGTAATATCTTAATTAAACTAATTATTATTAAACTATTATATTTTTCTACTTAGTTTTGATGCTTTAATAAATATATAAAAAATAAAAAAAAAGACACTTTCTAAAAATTAATTTTTGATAGCCTAGAAGTGAAATGAGAGGGGTTTGAAGTGGTTTAATTATGACAATACAATTGTTTACTACTTATAATATTTTTATAAAGCTAATATAAAAATTTCACTTTGATATAGTCAGTGGAAACATTTTTGGTATAGTAGCTCTACAAGCTGCTGGAACCATTCTACAGCCGTTATTTTGAGTGTCATAGCCGCCAGCCTTTATACAGTAGCTGCTGGAACCATTCTACAGCCGAGAGGGGTTTGAAGTGGTTTAATTATGACAATACAATTGTTTACTACTTATAATATTTTTATAAAGCTAATATAAAAATTTCACTTTGATATAGTCAGTGGAAACATTTTTGGTATAGTAGCTCTACAAGCTGCTGGAACCATTCTACAGCCGTTATTTTGAGTGTCATAGCCGCCAGCCTTTATACAGTAGCTGCTGGAACCATTCTACAGCCGCCATTTTGAGTGTCATAGCCGCCAGCCTTTATATAACAGCTATACAAGCTGCTGGAACCATTCTACAGCCGTTATTTTGAGTGTCATAGCCGCCAGCCTTTATACAGTAGTTTTACAAGCTGCTGGAACCATTCTACAGCCGTTATTTTGAGGGTCATAGACGCCAAACTTTATATAGCAGCTCTACAAGCTGCTGGAACCATTCTACAGCCGTTATTTTGAGTGTCATAGCCGCCAGCCTTTATATAGTAGCTCTACAAGCTGCTGGAACCATTTTTTACCGACCACTATGCATCGGTCCCACCTCAAGAAATAGCAGACGCATTGGCCGAAAAGGGTTTGCGGTTAAGTCCGTTGTCAATATCATCAACAGGAATAAAGTCGCACAGCCGCACTTTAAAATCGAGCTCCAACCAGATGCAAAGCGGTCGAAGCCAAATGTAGTGCATCCAATATACAACCTTCAGCTCCTATTGCACAGAACAATCACCGTAGAGGAGCCCCATAAGAGATACCAACTACCTCAGTGTAAAAACTGCCAGGAATACAACCACACCTCTAACAATTGCAATCTTAGGTCAGTGTGTGTTGGCTGCGGCGAACATCATAAAGATGGCATTTGCACCAAGGACAGAAACAACGTCGCACTAAGACTATGCAGTAACTGTGGAGGGAACCACACAGCCAATTACAGGGGATGTCCTGTCTTCAAGGATCTTTAAATCGCACCTAAACGCGCACATCTTCAAAAAGTATTGCGAGGATCACGACATCGTGCATTTATTAATTACCACCGGAGTACCGCGAGGAAATGGGCAGCTTGAAAGGATTCACAAGATTGTTATCCCAATGTTAGCTAAAATGAGTTTAGATAATCCAGCCTCATGGTATAAACACATAGGGAAAGATCAGCAAATCATCAACGATACGGCACCTAGAAGTACTAAGATCGCTCCCTCTAAGATCCTAACTGGTATTGACATGCGTAGATCAGAGTATGTTGACCTTAAAGAGCTACTCGATGGTCTTCTAATCGAAGAACTAGCAGAACATAGGAAGAAAATACGAAAGTTGAAAATATAAAACAAATTCAAGAGGAGAAAAAGAAGTCAGCTAATCTAAAGAGAAAACAGGGAAAACGATTCAAAATAAATGATGAGCGTATCCAATATGGCGTTGGTCTGAAACTCAAAAGAAAGTATTTAGGACCATATAAGGTAACGGCGATTAAAAATCATGGAAGATATGAAGTAGAGAAAGTCGGACAAGCGGAAGGGCCTAATAGGACATCAACTGTATCGGAATATATGAAATTGTGGGGACCGTCACTCGGGTCGAATGTACTGTCAGGAGGGCCGAATGTGGGAAATGGCATTGAGAGAGAGCAATCCAAAGTGATAGAAGAAAAGAGACAAAAACGTAGTGGCCGAACATTCTAGTAGTTGAGAGAGAGCAGGGCATACGATCATTATATAAGTTGAGAGAAAGCTTGTTAAAGAGGCCGCGGATTATTCGAAGAGACTGTCAACTGAGTCGCACGTCAAGGTCCATAAGTAGTCCAGTGTTATTTTTATAAGTATGTTTAAATCTTAACAATATATTGAACTCGATAACGATAATTAAATCACCACTACATATATATATTAGCAGTGAATAGATAATTTGTGGTAGAACTAAGAGAAGAACGACCGGCACAGACGTTGCCATATACGAGAGTGCGCCTTATGCATATAGGGTTGCCAGATGGGCGGGTGACAAAGTAGGTTGCTAGATGTATTCTCAACGCTTCCCCTCAGATGGCGCCTTATTTGTCTATTTTTTGTACTCCCAGCAGTGTCACACAGGACTCATGCTTTGCTGTTCCTAGTCCTTTAGTTAAAACGTCTGCGAGCATTTCACTTGTTGAGATGTAATCAATGCGAAGGTCGCCTTTGTCCACCAGTTCCCTTATAAAATGATGACGGATGTCGACATGCTTTGTCCTCTTGTGAAATAGAGGATTTCGTGTGAGTTGTTACAGCGAAACCTGTAAAAGATCTACGATCATCAATATTAGCAGCCCAGTCGGCGTCAGCATAGCCAACCAAATCTTTTCCGGTTTTTTTATATATTAGTCCATGGTCTTGAGTACCCTTCAAATAACGAAGTACCCTTTTGGCTGCAACCCAGTGTTGTTTCCCGTAACAATTATTATACTGGCTAAGAAGACTTACGGTATGTGCAATGTCAGGGCGCGTCGATACTGCAAGCCACATTAAAGCACCTATCAAGTTTTGATATGGGACGCTTGATACTTCATCCAGGTCCGGTTTTGTCTTTGGGCACATATGATTTGAAATTTTCCCGCTGGTGTTCATGGGTGTGCTCACTGGTTTACATTGTTCACGCCACCGGGTGAACAGCAGAGAGTGCGGGGTAGGGTTTTTCCCAAAACGGAATGCCGTCATACTGAGGAGGGTGACGAAGCGCTCTCCGGTAAATCGCCATCATCAATCCAGTACGAGACTTGCATTCGAACACCCGTTCTTTTTTTTCCTTCATATATATATTCGAACCTATTGTATATATACTTCAACCCGAAACATTTCGTGTGTGCCGGGCTATCTGTGAATAAATTGAATAAAGCATAGTTTTTAAAAGTAGGTTTCGCGCGTTCTTAATTAATCACTCGCTCACCATACCACGAAGAAATTGGCACCCGCCAAGGTTGTACCCCAGCAAATCTTTCCGCCCCTCCACGAATTTCATTAGTATATCCTTTACATACCTTGATTGATCCAAAGAACATTCACCATTGTTCTTGTTTTGATGAAATTCGACTCCCAGGCAATGAGACAGTTTTCCTAAGTCCTTCATTTCAAAATAACGTTTTAATTCGGCTTTCAGTTGTGTTAGTAGCTTGTTATTATTCGTTGCGACTATGAGATCATCGACATACAGTGAAACGATAATAATCCCATTACCTTGTTTTTTCATATGCATTCATTTCCTTTAATTTGTGATCCAGTTTCTTATACCACTGGTGTCCACTCTGCTTTACACCATACAAAGCTTTCTTTAATTTACATGCTTTATCGTCGGTGTATTTTTGCTTTTCCTTTTCCGTAAGTATTTCGGTGAATTCTGGTGGAAACTTTATATACAATTCTTCCTCTATATCCCCATTTAGATATGCACTGTTAAAATCAAATTGATGGAGGTCGAGGTGTTCGTATTGATTCTATACGGCCTACAGGGGAATAAGTTTCATTATAATCAATTCGCTCTCTTTGAGTGAAACCTTTTGCTACTAGCCGAGCCTTGCGGCAATCAACTTCACCGTTTGGTTTACTCTTTGTACTTGGTTTCTATGACTTTCTGATCCCTCTCTCGCTTCACAGTTTCCCAAGTCTTATTCTTTTGTAGCGCTTTATACTCACTTATCAAATCGTTTTTCCACTCAATTGCATTTGGACTACTTAGAGCTGCGCGTGTTGACGATTCATCTCCGATGCTTATTAGTGATGATACCTCATAAAACTCATCTTCCTCATCAGATTCCAGTTCAGGCTCACTTCCGATGGTTGACTGGATTTCGTTATAGATTAGCTTGAGACGACCAGGTTTTCTTGTATGCACTTTTCTGCGTCTTCCAGGTCCACGTCTTTGTAGTACTGGTTCTTCTTGGATATTTTCTTCAATATCGGCATTCTCTTCTTGGGTATTTTCCTCGGGAACGATACGCTCTTCTCGAAAATCCTCTTCCTGACTATGTTCATCTTGATACTCCAAATAGCTCTGAGAATTCTTCAAATTCATAATCGTTGCCAAAAATATTTGTGAATAAGACGTCACGACTTCTTAGTACCATTTTGTCTTCGGGATCATACAGTCTGTAGGCTTTGGCATCATTACAGTAACCTATAAATATACAACGTTTAGATCTTGGACTGAACTTACTCTTGGCACGTTTGTCAAGCGAGTATACGATTTGACCAAATGTGCGCAAATGTTTGATAGATGCAATACGATGATTCCATAATGTAAAAGGGACTTCTCCCCGTAGACTTTTGGATGGGGATCTGCTCCGTAAGTAATTTGCAGTGTTTATTGCCTCAGCCCAGTAGCTAGGTGGTAGTACGGCTTAGATCATCATGCAGCGAGCCATTTCGACAAGAGTTCGATTCTTCCTTTCAGCCGTTCCATTTTGTTGTGGGGTGTATTCCACTGAATGCTCGTGCTTTTACTGCTTTTAAATACTCATTAAACTCTTTATTGGTATACTCGGTTCCATTGTCTGATCTAAAGCGTTTAATCTTTTTTCCGGTTTTGAGTTCAACATATTCCTTAAACTCTTTGAATTTGTTGAAAACATCTGATTTACTTTTGGTGGTATACAATTCGCACCATTTCGAAAAATCATCTATAAATGTAACAAAGTATCGACTACCTTCATGACTACTCACTCGCATTGGTCCACATACATCGCTATGGATTAGTTCTAGTAGTTCTTGTGATTTTGATTCGGATGCCGGAAACGGTTTTCGCGATTGCTTCCCCTTAATGCATGCTTCGCAGATTGGTAGACTCTCATTTATATTTACGCATGCTCCATGTACTCTTCCTTTTTGGATGACATCTTTTAAATCCTTTTCGTTTAAGTGCCCAAAACGTTCATGCCACTCTCTAATACTTGTTTTGTTTCCGACTGTTAAATGGCTTCTTTCACCTATTTCCTCGACATGGTGTAGGTCATGTTTTCGCTGTGCTACAAAAACTACTTGCCCATTGGATACCTGTATTATTTCAGCAAAATTTTTCCTAAATAGCTCATTGAAGCCGTGGTCACATATCTTTGCTATTGACAGTAGAATTTCTCTAATATCTGGTACATTCAGTGTGTTCAAAAGGTTTGCAGAAAACTTACAGTTTGGTTTAAAAGTTACCAACCCGATTCCATTGATTGCTGTAGTTTCGCCGTTTGCTAGATTTAACACTGGCGATTTTCTGCATACGTTTTATTAAATCTTTCCTTCACACATGTGTGAAGTTGCCCCGGAGTCCAGACACCATCCCTTTAGGCTTGTGCGTGTAAAATTCGCTTCTTCTATGTACGTACTTGAATATGACTCACTGTTTCCTCCGGAGTTTTTCGGAAATTTCTTGGGACATTTCGCCTCCTTGTGCCCCATTTTTCCATAATTATAACATTTGTATTTGAAACTACTTGGCTTGGACGACCCTTGGTGCACTATTATTGAATCTCTTATTTATCATCAGTGCCCCTGGTGATGATTCTCCTTTGTTTCGATTTCGCGCTTCGTATTCATCCAATAATTTTACCTTTAGTGCTTCAGGTATAATTAAATTGTCCTGCGACTCAATTGCTATACGAAATGTTTCGTATTCTTCTGATATACTGTACAATAGCAATATCGAGATCAAATCATCTATGTTGATTATTTCAGTTTCATTTATTTTGTCTACAATGTCAAAAAACTTATCGACGTAATCTCTCATGTCGGCGTCGGGGCCTAATTTCAGCAAAATCAGAGACTTCAGTAGGGTGGCTTTACGTGCTTCCATTTGAATTTTCCAAGTATCAAAATTTTCGTTGCCTAACGGCTCTATTCGTATACTTACGACACTCATTTCTTATGTTCTGTTTCTCTTTGTTTAACTGTTTTCTATTGTGTTTTCTTTCGCGCGTTTTTTCTTGATTTACATAGCTACACAAGCAAAGCCGACCGAGAAGCTACACAAGCAACGTAAAAAAAAAAACGGCAGTTCGGCGCCACCCAGGCGAGACACAATAATCTTTCTAGAACTTTTTCGCCACAACTTTTACACTTTTTACTTTCTTCACAGACGGTGCCATATACGAGAGTGCGTCTTATGCATCTATATGCAACCCTATGGTTGCCAGATGGGCGGGTGACAAAGTAGGTTGCCAGATGTATTCGCAACGCTTCCCCTCAGATGGCGCCTTATTTGTCTATTTTTTTTACTCCCAACAGTGTCACACAGGACTCATGCTTTGCTGTTCCTAGTCCTTTAGTTAAAACGTCTGCGAGCATTTCACTTGTTGAGATGTAATCAATGCGAAGGTCGCCTTCGTCCACCAGTTCCCTTATAAAATGATGACGGATGTCGACATGCTTTGTCCTCTTGTGAAATAGAGGATTTCGTCTCAGATAGGGCCATGTATTCCGCCTCTGTGCTAGAAAGAGCAACAGTTCGCTGCTTACGGGATTCCCAACTTATTGTTGCGTTTGCCATCTTAAATGCGAAACCTGTAAAAGATCTACGATCATCAATATTAGCAGCCCCGTCGGCGTCAGCATAGCCAAACCTTTTCCGGTTTTTTATATATTAGTCCATGGTCTTGAGTACCCTTCAAATAACGAAGTACCCTTTTGGCTGCAACCCAGTGTTCTTTCCCGTAACTATTATTATACTAGCTAAGAAGACTTACGGTATGTGCAATGTCAGGGCGCGTCGATACTGCAAGCCACATTAGAGCACCTATCAAGTTTTGATATGGGACGCTTGATACTTCATCCAGGTCCGGTTTTGTCTTTGGGCACATATGATTTGAAATTTTCTCGCTGGTGTTCATGGGTGTGCTCACTGGTTTACAGTCCTCCATGTTGAATTTCTTTAGTATATCCTTTACATAGCTTGATTGACCCAAAGAACATTCATGCTTATTAGTGATGATAACTCATTAAACTCATCTTCCTCATCAGATTCCAGTTCAGGCTCACTTCCGATGGTTGACTGGATTTCGTTATAGATTAGCTTGGGACGACCAGGTTTTCCTGTATACACTTTTCTGGGTCTTCCAGGTCCACGTCTTTGTAGTACTGGTTCTTCTTGGATATTTTCTTCAATATCGGCATTCTCTTCTTGGGTATTTTCCTCGGGAACGATACGCTCTTCTCGAAAATCCTCTTCCTGACTATGTTCATCTTGATACTCCAAATAGCTCTGAGAATTCTTCAAATTCATAATCGTTGCCAAAAATATTTGTGAATAAGACGTCACGACTTCTTAGTACCATTTTGTCTTCGGGATCATACAGTCTGTAGGCTTTGGCATCATTACAGTAACCTATAAATATACAACGTTTAGATCTTGGACTGAACTTACTCATGGCACGTTTGTCAAGCGAGTATACGATTTGACCAAATGTGCGCAAATGTTTGATAGATGCAATACGATGATTCCATAATGTAAAAGGGACTTCTCCCTGTAGACTTTTGGATGGGGATCTGCTCCGTAAGTAATTTGCAGTGTTTATTGCCTCAGCCCAGTAGCTAGGTGGTAGTACGGCTTAGATCATCATGCAGCGAGCCATTTCGACAAGAGTTCGATTCTTCCTTTCAGCCGTTCCATTTTGTTGTGGGGTGTATTCCACTGAATGCTCGTGCTTTTACTGCTTTTAAATACTCATTAAACTCTTTATTGGTATACTCGGTTCCATTGTCTGATCTAAAGCGTTTAATCTTTTTTCCGGTTTTGAGTTCAACATATTCCTTAAACGCTTTGAATTTGTTGAAAACATCTGATTTACTTTTGATGGTATACAATTCGCACCATTTCGAAAAATCATCTATAAATGTAACAAAGTATCGACTACCTCCATGACTACTCACTCGCATTGGTCCACATACATCGCTATGGATTAGTTCTAGTAGTTTTTTTGATTTTGATATATCTGTTATACAAAGGATGGCGGCTATAAGAGTCAAACTGGCGGCTGTAGAATGGTTCCATCAGGTTGTATAACTGTTATAGTAAGAATGGCGGCTATACAAACTGGCGGCTGTAGAATGGTTCCAGCAGCTTGTAGAGCTACTATATGAAAGATGGCGGTTAAAGGACTCAAACTGGTGGCTGTAGAATGGTTTCGGACGCAGGAAACGGTTTTCGCGATTGCTTCCCCTCAATGCATGCTTCGCAGATTGGTAGACTCTCATTTATATTTACGCATACTCCATGTACTCTTCCTAGCTCATTGAAGCCGTGGTCACATATCTTTGCTATTGACAGTAGATTTTCTCTAATATCTGGTACATACAGTGTGTTCAAAAGGTTTGCAGAAAACTTACAGTTTGGTTTAAAAGTTACCAACCCGATTCCATTGATTGCTGTAGTTTCGCCGTTTGCTAGATTTAACACTGGCGATTTTCTGCATACGTTTTATTAAATCTTTCCTTCACACATGTGTGAAGTTGCCCCGGAGTCCAGACACCATCCCTTTAGGCTTGTGCGTGTAAAATTCGCTTCTTGTATGTACATACTTGAATATGACACACTGTTTCCTCCGGAGTTTTTCGGAAATTTCTTGGGACATTTCGCCGCCTTGTGCTCCATTATTCTACAATTATAACATTTGTATTTGAAAATACTTGGTTTGGACGACCCTTGATGCACTATTATTGAATCTCTTATTTATCATCAGTGCCCCTGGTGATGATTCTCCTTTGTTTCGATTTCGCGCTTCGTATTCATCCAATAATTTTACCTTTAGTGCTTCACGTATAATTAAATTGTCCTGCGACTCAATTGCTATACGAAATGTTTCGTATTCTTCTTATATACTGTACAGTAGTAATATCGAGATCAAATCATTTATGTTGATTATTTTAGTTTAATTTATTTTGTCTACAATGTCAAAAAACTTATCGACGTGATCTCTCATGTCTGCGCCGGGGCCTAATTTCAGCAAAATCAGAGACTTCAGTAGGGTGGCTTTACGTGCTTCCATTTGAATTTTCCAAGTATCAAAATTTTCTTTGCCTAACGGCTCTATTCGTACACTTACGACACTCATTTCTTATGTTCTGTTTCTCTTTGTTCAACTGTTTTCTATTGTGTTCTCTTTCGCGCATTATTTCTTGATTTACATAGCTACACAAGCAAAGCCGACCGAGAAGCTACACAAGCAACGTAAAAAAAAAACGGCAGTTCGGCGCCACCCAGGCGAGACACAATAATCTTTCTAGAACTTTTTCGCCACAACTTTTACACTTTTTACTTTCTTTTCACTATTCTATATCCATCGAATTATTGGCGCAGTGGAAGTATGCCTGCGCCCATAACCTGTTGAGATTTATTCAACTTCATGGGTTTACAGAGCTATTGATGGATATATATATATTGGCAGTGAATAGATTATTTGTGGTAGAACTAAGAGAAGAACGACCGGCACAGACGGTGCCATATACGAGAGTGCGCCTTATGCATATAGGGTTGCCAGATGGGCGGGTGACAAAGTAGGTTGCTAGATGTATTCTCAACGCTTCCCCTCAGATGGCGCCTCATTTGTCTATTTTTTGTACTCCCAACAGTGTCATACAGGACTCATGCTTTGCTGTTCCTAGTCCTTTAGTTAAAACGTCTGCCGGCATTTCACTTGTTGAGATGTAATCAATGCGAAGGTCGCCTTTGTCCACCAGTTCCCTTATAAAATGATGACGGATGTCGACATGCTTTGTCCTCTTGTGAAATAGAGGATTTCGTGTGAGTTGTTACAGCGAAACCTGTAAAAGATCTACGATCATCAATATTAGCAACCCAGTCGGCGTCAGCATAGCCAACCAAATCTTTTCCGGTTTTTTATATATTAGTCCATGGTCTTGAGTACCCTTCAAATAACGAGTACCCCTTTGGCTGCAACCCAGTGTTGTTTCCCGTAACAATTATTATACTGGCTAGGAAGACTTACGGTATGTGCAATGTCAGGGCGCGTCGATACTGCAAGCCACATTAGAGCATCTATCAAGTTTTGATATGGGACGCTTGATACTTCATCCAGGTCCGGTTTTGTCTTTGGGCACATATGATTTGAAATTTTCTCGCTGGTGTTCATGGGTGTGCTCACTGGTTTACAGCCCTCCATGTTGAATTTCTTTAGTATATCCTTTACATACCTTGATTGACCCAAAGAACATTCACCTTTGTTCTTGTTTTGATGAAATTCGACTCCCAGGCAATGTGACAGTTTTCCTAAGTCCTTCATTTCAAAATAACGTGTTAATTCGGCTTTCAGTTGTGTTAGTAGCTTGTTATTATTCGTTGCGACTATGAGATCATCGACATACAGTGAAACGATAATAATCCCATTACCTTGTTTTTTCATATGCATTCATTTCCTTTAATTTGTGATCCAGTTTCTTATACCACTGGTGTCCACTCTGCTTTACACCATACAAAGCTTTCTTTAATTTACATGCTTTATCGTCGGTGTATTTTTGCTTTTCCTTTTCCGTAAGTATTTCGGTGAATTCTGGTGGAACCTTTATATACAATTCGTTCTCTATATCCCCATTTAGATATGCACTGTTAAAATCAAATTGATGGAGGTCGAGGTGTTCGTATTGATCCTATGCGGGCTACAGGGGAATAAGTTTCATTATAATCAATTCGCTCTCTTTGAGTGAAACCTTTTGCTACTAGCCGAGCCTTGCGGCAATCAACTTCACCGTTTGGTTTATTCTTTGTGCTTGGTTTCTATGACTTTCTGATCCCTCTCTCGCTTCACAGTTTCCCAAGTCTTATTCTTTTGTAGCGCTTTATACTCACTTATCAAGGCGTTTTTCCACGCAATTGCATTTGGACCACTTAGAGCTGCGCGTGTTGACGATTCATCTCCGATGCTTATTAGTGATGATACCTCATAAAACTCATATTCCTCATCAGATTCCAGTTCAGGCTCACTTTCGATGGTTGACTGGATTTCGTTATAGATTAGCTTGAGACGACCAGGTTTTCTTGTATGCACTTTTCTGCGTCTTCCAGGTCCACGTCTTTGTAGTACTGGTTCTTCTTGGATATTTTCTTCAATATCGGCATTGTCTTCTTGGGTATTTTCCTCGGGAACGATATGCTCTTCTCGAAAATCCTCTTCCTGACTATGTTCCTCTTGATACTCCACATTGACTGTGCTTAGCTCTGAGAATTCTTCAAATTCCAAATCGTTGCCAAAAATATTTGTCTTCGGGATCATACAGTCTGTAGGCTTTGGCATCATTACAGTAACCTATAAATATACAACGTTTAGATCTTGGACTGAACTTACTCTTGGCACGTTTGTCAAGCGAGTATACAATATGACCAAATGTGCGCCCTTCCACTTTGTTGTGGGGTGTATTCCACTGAATGCTCGTGCTTTTACTGCTTTTAAATACTCATTAAACTCTTTATTGGTATACTCGGTTCCATTGTCTGATCTAAAGCGTTTAATCTTTTTTCCGGTTTTGAGTTCAACATATTCCTTAAACGCTTTGAATTTGTTGAAAACATCTGATTTACTTTTGATGGTATACAATTCGCACCATTTCGAAAAATCATCTATAAATGTAACAAAGTATCGACTACCTCCATGACTACTCACTCGCATTGGTCCACATACATCGCTATGGATTAGTTCTAGTAGTTTTTTTGATTTTGATATATCTCTTATACAAAGGATGGCGGCTATAAGAGTCAAACTGGCGGCTGTAGAATGGTTCCATCAGGTTGTATAACTGTTATAGTAAGAATGGCGGCTATACAAACTGGCGGCTATAGAATGGTTCCAGCAGCTTGTAGAGCTACTATATGAAAGATGGCGGTTAAAGGACTCAAACTGGTGGCTGTAGAATGGTTTCGGACGCAGGAAACGGTTTTCGCGATTGCTTCCCCTCAATGCATGCTTCGCAGATTGGTAGACTCTCATTTATATTTACGCATACTCCATGTACTCTTCCTAGCTCATTGAAGCCGTGGTCACATATCTTTGCTATTGACAGTAGATTTTCTCTAATATCTGGTACATTCAGTGTGTTCAAAAGGTTTGCAGAAAACTTACAGTTTGGTTTAAAAGTTACCAACCCGATTCCATTGATTGCTGTAGTTTCGCCGTTTGCTAGATTTAACACTGGCGATTTTCTGCATACGTTTTATTAAATCTTTCCTTCACACATGTGTGAAGTTGCCCCGGAGTCCAGACACCATCCCTTTAGGCTTGTGCGTGTAAAATTCGCTTCTTGTATGTACATACTTGAATATGACACACTGTTTCCTCCGGAGTTTTTCGGAAATTTCTTGGGACATTTCGCCGCCTTGTGCTCCATTATTCTACAATTATAACATTTGTATTTGAAAATACTTGGTTTGGACGACCCTTGATGCACTATTATTGAATCTCTTATTTATCATCAGTGCCCCTGGTGATGATTCTCCTTTGTTTCGATTTCGCGCTTCGTATTCATCCAATAATTTTACCTTTAGTGCTTCACGTATAATTAAATTGTCCTGCGACTCAATTGCTATACGAAATGTTTCGTATTCTTCTTATATACTGTACAGTAGTAATATCGAGATCAAATCATTTATGTTGATTATTTTAGTTTAATTTATTTTGTCTACAATGTCAAAAAACTTATCGACGTGATCTCTCATGTCTGCGCCGGGGCCTAATTTCAGCAAAATCAGAGACTTCAGTAGGGTGGCTTTACGTGCTTCCATTTGAATTTTCCAAGTATCAAAATTTTCTTTGCCTAACGGCTCTATTCGTACACTTACGACACTCATTTCTTATGTTCTGTTTCTCTTTGTTCAACTGTTTTCTATTGTGTTCTCTTTCGCGCATTATTTCTTGATTTACATAGCTACACAAGCAAAGCCGACCGAGAAGCTACACAAGCAACGTAAAAAAAAAACGGCAGTTCGGCGCCACCCAGGCGAGACACAATAATCTTTCTAGAACTTTTTCGCCACAACTTTTACACTTTTTACTTTCTTTTCACTATTCTATATCCATCGAATTATTGGCGCAGTGGAAGTATGCCTGCGCCCATAACCTGTTGAGATTTATTCAACTTCATGGGTTTACAGAGCTATTGATGGATATATATATATTAGCAGTGAATAGATTATTTGTGGTAGAACTAAGAGAAGAACGACCGGCACAGACGGTGCCATATACGAGAGTGCGTCTTATGCATCTATATGCAACCCTATGGTTGCCAGATGGGCGGGTGATAAAGTAGGATGCCAGATATATTCGCAACGCTTCCCCTCAGATGGCGCCTTATTTGTCTATTTTTTGTACTCCCAACAGTGTCACACAGGACTCATGCTTTGCTGTTCCTAGTCCTTTAGTTAAAACGTCTGCGAGCATTTCACTTGTTGAGATGTAATCAATGCGAAGGTCGCCTTTGTTCATCAGTTCGCTTATAAAATGATGACGGATGTCGACATGCTTTATCGTCTTGTGAAATAGAGGATTTCGTGTGAGTTGGCCAGCTCCTTGATATGGTGGAACGGAGCGAGCCAAAAATCTCTTGTAAGAAAGGTCTTAGATGTACAGCCCCTTCAGACGTCTCAGATAGGGCCATGTATTCCGCCTCTGTGCTAGAAAGAGCAACAGTTCGCTGCTTACGGGATTCCCAACTTATTGTTGCGTTTGCCATCTTAAATGCGAAACATGTAAAAGATCCACGATCATCAATATTAGCAGCCCAGTCGGCGTCAGTATAGCCAACCAAATCTTTTCCGGTTTTTTTATATATTAGTCCATGGTCTTGAGTACCCTTCAAATAACGAAGTACCCTTTTGGCTGCAACCCAGTGTTGTTTCCCGTAACAATTATTATACTAGCTAAGAAGACTTACGGTATGTGCAATGTCAGGGCGCGTCGATATTACTTCATCCAGGCCCGGTTTTGTCTTTGGGCACATATGATTTGAAATTTTCTCGCTGGTGTTCATGGGTGTGCTCACTGGTTTACAGTCCTCCATGTTGAATTTCTTTAGTATATTCTTTACATACCTTGATTGACCCAAAGAACATTCACCTTTGTTCTTGTTTTGATGAAATTCGACATCCAGGCAATGTGACAGTTTTCCTAAGTCCTTCATTTCAAAATAACGTGTTAATTCGGCTTTCAGTTGTGTTAGTAGCTTGTTATTATTCGTTGCGACTATGAGATCATCGACATACAGTGAAACGATAATAATCCCATTACCTTGTTTTTTCATATACACGCAAGGATCAGCTGCAAGTGGTTTCAAGTTCATTTCCTTTAATTTGTGATCCAGTTTCTTATACCACTGGTGTCCACTCTGCTTTAAACCATACAAAGCTTTCTTTAATTTACATGCATTATCGTCGGTGTATTTTTGCTTTTCCTTTTCCGTAAGTATTTCGGTGAATTCTGGTGGAACCTTTATATACAATTCTTCCTCTATATCCCCATTTAGATATGCACTGTTAAAATCAAATTGATAGAATTCGAGGTTTTCGCATTGATCCTATGCTGGCTACAGGGGAATAAGTTTCATTATAATCAATTCGCTCTCTTTGAGTGAAACCTTTTGCTACTAGCCGAGCCTTGCGGCAATCAACTTCACCGTTTGGTTTATTCTTTGTGCTTGGTTTCTATGACTTTCTGATCCCTCTCTCGCTTCACAGTTTCCCAAGTCTTATTCTTTTGTAGCGCTTTATACTCACTTATCAAGGCGTTTTACCACTCAATTGCATTTGGACCACTTAGAGCTGCGCGTGTTGACGATTCATCTCCGATGCTTATTAGTGATGATACCTCATTAAACTCATCTTCCTCATCAGATTCCAGTTCAGGCTCACTTCCGATGGTTGACTGGATTTCGTTATAGATTAGCTTGGGACGACCAGGTTTTCCTGTATACACTTTTCTGGGTCTTCCAGGTCCACGTCTTTGTAGTACTGGTTCTTCTTGGATATTTTCTTCAATATCGGCATTCTCTTCTTGGGTATTTTCCTCGGGAACGATACGCTCTTCTCGAAAATCCTCTTCCTGACTATGTACATCGTGATACTTCACCTTGACTGCGCTTAGCTCTGAGAATTCTTCAAATTCATAATCGTTGCCAAAAATATTTGTGAATAAGACTCACGACTTCTTAGTACCATTTTGTCTTCGGGATCATACTGTCTGTAGGCTTTGGCATCATTACAGTAACCTATAAATATACAACGTTTAGATCTTGGACTGAACTTACTCTTGGCACGTTTGTCAAGCGAGTATACGATTTGACCAAATGTGCGCAAATGTTTGATAGATGCAATACGATGATTCCATAATGTAAAAGGGACTTCTCCCCGTAGACTTTTGGATGGGGATCTGCTCCGTAAGTAATTTGTAGTGTTTATTGCCTCAGCCCAGTAGCTAGGTGGTAGTACGGCTTAGATCATCATGAAGCGAGCCATTTTGACAAGAGTTCGATTCTTCCTTTCAGCCGTTCCATTTTGTTGTGGGGTGTATTCCACTGAATGCTCGTGCTTTTAAATACTCATTAAACTCTTTATTGGTATACTCGGTTCCATTGTCTGATCTAAAGCGTTTAATCTTTTTTCCGGTTTTGAGTTCAACATATTCCTTAAACTCTTTGAATTTGTTGAAAACATCTGATTTACTTTTGGTGGTATACAATTCGCACCATTTCGAAAAATCATCTATAAATGTAACAAAGTATCGACTACCTTCATGACTACTCACTCGCATTGGTCCACATACATCGCTATGGATTAGTTCTAGTAGTTCTTGTGATTTTGATTCGGATGCCGGAAACGGTTTTCGCGATTGCTTCCCCTTAATGCATGCTTCGCAGATTGGTAGACTCTCATTTATATTTACGCATGCTCCATGTACTCTTCCTTTTTGGATGACATCTTTTAAATCCTTTTCGTTTAAGTGCCCAAAACGTTCATGCCACTCTCTAATACTTGTTTTGTTTCCGACTGCTAAATGGCTTCTTTCACCTATTTCCGCGACATTGTATAGGTCATGTTTTCGCTATGCAACAAAAACTACTTGCCCATTGGATACCTGTATTATTTCAGCAAAATATATTTTTTAAATAGCTCATTGAAGCCGTGGTCACATATCTTTGCTATTGACAGTAGAATTTCTCTAATATCTGGTACATTCAGTGTGTTCAAAAGGTTTGCAGAAAACTTACAGTTTGGTTTAAAAGTTACCAACCCGATTCCATTGATTGCTGTAGTTTCGCCGTTTGCTAGATTTAACTCTGGCGATTTTCTGCATACGTTTTATTAAATCTTTCCTTCTCTGAGCACATGTGTGAAGTTGCCCCGGAGTCCAGACACCATCCCTTTAGGCTTGTGCGTGTAAAATTCGCTTCTTGTATGTACATACTTGAATATGACACACTGTTTCCTCCGGAGTTTTTCGGAAATTTCTTGGGGCATTTCGCCTCCTTGTGCCCCATTTTTCCACAATTATAACATTTGTATTTGAAACTACTTGGCTTGAACGACCCTTGGTGCACTATTATTGAATCTTTTGTTTATCATCAGTGCCCCTGGTGATGATTCTCCTTTGTTTCGATTTTGCGCTTCGTATTCATCCAATAATTTTACCTTTAGTGCTTCAGGTATAATTAAATTGTCCTGCGACTCAATTGCTATACGAAATGTTTCGTATTCTTCTGATATACTGTACAATAGCAATATCGAGATCAAATCATCGATGTTGATTATTTCAGTTTCATTTATTTTGTCTACAATGTCAAAAAACTTATCGACGTGATCTCTCATGTCGGCGCCGGGGCCTAATTTCAGCAAAATCAGAGACTTCAGTAGGGTGGCTTTACGTGCTTCCATTTAAATCTTCCAAGTATCAAAATTTTCTTTGCCTAACGGCTCTATTCGTACACTTACGACACTCATTTCTTATGTTCTGTTTCTCTTTGTTTAACTGTTTTCTATTGTGTTCTCTTTCGCGCGTTTTTTCTTGATTTACATTGCTACACAAGCAAAGCCGACCGAGAAGCTACACAAGCAACTTAAAAAAAAAACGGCAGTTCGGCGCCACCCAGGCGAGACACAATAATCTTTTTAGAACTTTTTCGCCACACCTTTTACTTTTCTTTCACTATTCTATATCCATTGAATTATTGGCGCAGTGGAAGTATGCCTGCGCCCATAACCTGTTGAGATTTATTCAACTTCATGGGTTTACAGAGTTATTGATGGATAAATATATATTAGCAGTGAATAGATTATTTGTGGTAGAACTAAGAGAAGAACGACCGGCACAGACGGTGCCATATACGAGAGTGCGTCTTATGCATCTATGTGCAACCCTATGGTTGCCAGATGGGCGGGTGACAAAGTAGGATGCCAGATATATTCGCAACGCTTCCCCTCAGATGGCGCCTTATTTGTCTATTTTTTGTACTCCCAACAGTGTCACACAGGACTCATGCTTTGCTGTTCCTAGTCCTTTAGTTAAAACGTCTGCGAGCATTTCACTTGTTGAGATGTAATCAATGCGAAGGTCGCCTTTGTCCACCAGTTCCCTTATAAAATGATGACGGATGTCGACATGCTTTGTCCTCTTGTGAAATAGAGGATTTCGTCTCAGATAGGGCCATGTATTCCGCCTCTGTGCTAGAAAGAGCAACAGTTCGCTGCTTACGGGATTCCCAACTTATTGTTGCGTTTGCCATCTTAAATTCGAAACCTGTAAAAGATCTACGATCATCAATATTAGCAGCCCCGTCGGCGTCAGCATAGCCAAACCTTTTCCGGTTTTTTATATATTAGTCCATGGTCTTGAGTACCCTTCAAATAACGAAGTACCCTTTTGGCTGCAACCCAGTGTTCTTTCCCGTAACAATTATTATACTAGCTAAGAAGACTTACGGTATGTGCAATGTCAGGGCGCGTCGATACTGCAAGCCACATTAGAGCACCTATCAAGTTTTGATATGGGACGCTTGATACTTCATCCAGGTCCGGTTTTGTCTTTGGGCACATATGATTTGAAATTTTCTCGCTGGTGTTCATGGGTGTGCTCACTGGTTTACAGTCCTCCATGTTGAATTTCTTTAGTATATCCTTTACATAGCTTGATTGACCCAAAGAACATTCATGCTTATTAGTGATGATAACTCATTAAACTCATCTTCCTCATCAGATTCCAGTTCAGGCTCACTTCCGATGGTTGACTGGATTTCGTTATAGATTAGCTTGGGACGACCAGGTTTTCCTGTATACACTTTTCTGGGTCTTCCAGGTCCACGTCTTTGTAGTACTGGTTCTTCTTGGATATTTTCTTCAATATCGGCATTCTCTTCTTGGGTATTTTCCTCGGGAACGATACGCTCTTCTCGAAAATCCTCTTCCTGACTATGTTCATCTTGATACTCCAAATAGCTCTGAGAATTCTTCAAATTCATAATCGTTGCCAAAAATATTTGTGAATAAGACGTCACGACTTCTTAGTACCATTTTGTCTTCGGGATCATACAGTCTGTAGGCTTTGGCATCATTACAGTAACCTATAAATATACAACGTTTAGATCTTGGACTGAACTTACTCTTGGCACGTTTGTCAAGCGAGTATACGATTTGACCAAATGTGCGCAAATGTTTGATAGATGCAATACGATGATTCCATAATGTAAAAGGGACTTCTCCCCGTAGACTTTTGGATGGGGATCTGCTCCGTAAGTAATTTGCAGTGTTTATTGCCTCAGCCCAGTATCTAGGTGGTAGTACGGCTTAGATCATCATGCAGCGAGCCATTTCGACAAGAGTTCGATTCTTCCTTTCAGCCGTTCCATTTTGTTGTGGGGTGTATTCCACTGAATGCTCGTGCTTTTACTGCTTTTAAATACTCATTAAACTCTTTATTGGTATACTCGGTTCCATTGTCTGATCTAAAGCGTTTAATCTTTTTTCCGGTTTTGAGTTCAACATATTCCTTAAACTCTTTGAATTTGTTGAAAACATCTGATTTACTTTTGGTGGTATACAATTCGCACCATTTCGAAAAATCATCTATAAATGTAACAAAGTATCGACTACCTTCATGACTACTCACTCGCATTGGTCCACATACATCGCTATGGATTAGTTCTAGTAGTTCTTGTGATTTTGATTCGGATGCCGGAAACGGTTTTCGCGATTGCTTCCCCTTAATGCATGCTTCGCAGATTGGTAGACTCTCATTTATATTTACGCATGCTCCATGTACTCTTCCTTTTTGGATGACATCTTTTAAATCCTTTTCGTTTAAGTGCCCAAAACGTTCATGCCACTCTCTAATACTTGTTTTGTTTCCGACTGTTAAATGGCTTCCTTCACCTATTTCCTCGACATGGTGTAGGTCATGTTTTCGCTGTGCTACAAAAACTACTTGCCCATTGGATACCTGTATTATTTCAGCAAAATTTTTCCTAAATAGCTCATTGAAGCCGTGGTCACATATCTTTGCTATTGACAGTAGAATTTCTCTAATATCTGGTACATTCAGTGTGTTCAAAAGGTTTGCAGAAAACTTACAGTTTGGTTTAAAAGTTACCAACCCGATTCCATTGATTGCTGTAGTTTCGCCGTTTGCTAGATTTAACACTGGCGATTTTCTGCATACGTTTTATTAAATCTTTCCTTCACACATGTGTGAAGTTGCCCCGGAGTCCAGACACCATCCCTTTAGGCTTGTGCGTGTAAAATTCGCTTCTTCTATGTACGTACTTGAATATGACTCACTGTTTCCTCCGGAGTTTTTCGGAAATTTCTTGGGACATTTCGCCTCCTTGTGCCCCATTTTTCCACAATTATAACATTTGTATTTGAAACTACTTGGCTTGAACGACCCTTGGTGCACTATTATTGAATCTTTTGTTTATCATCAGTGCCCCTGGTGATGATTCTCCTTTGTTTCGATTTCGCGCTTCGTATTCATCCAATAATTTTACCTTTAGTGCTTCAGGTATAATTAAATTGTCCTGCGACTCAATTGCTATACGAAATGTTTCGTATTCTTCTGATATACTGTACAATAGCAATATCGAGATCAAATCATCTATGTTGATTATTTCAGTTTCATTTATTTTGTCTACAATGTCAAAAAACTTATCGACGTAATCTCTCATGTCGGCGTCGGGGCCTAATTTCAGCAAAATCAGAGACTTCAGTAGGGTGGCTTTACGTGCTTCCATTTGAATTTTCCAAGTATCAAAATTTTCGTTGCCTAACTAGAGCCGTTCGTATACTTACGACACTCATTTCTTATGTTCTGTTTCTCTTTGTTTAACTGTTTTCTATTGTGTTTTCTTTCGCGCGTTTTTTCTTGATTTACATAGCTACACAAGCAAAGCCGACCGAGAAGCTACACAAGCAACGTAAAAAAAAAACGGCAGTTCGGCGCCACCCAGGCGAGACACAATAATCTTTCTAGAACTTTTTCGCCACAACTTTTACACCTTTTACTTTCTTCACAGACGGTGCCATATACGAGAGTGCGTCTTATGCATCTATATGCAACCCTATGGTTGCCAGATGGGCGGGTGACAAAGTAGGTTGCCAGATGTATTCGCAACGCTTCCCCTCAGATGGCGCCTTATTTGTCTATTTTTGTACTCCCAACAGTGTCACACAGGACTCATGCTTTGCTGTTCCTAGTCCTTTAGTTAAAACGTCTGCGAGCATTTCACTTGTTGAGATGTAATCAATGCGAAGGTCGCCTTTGTCCACCAGTTCCCTTATAAAATGATGACGGATGTCGACATGCTTTGTCCTCTTGTGAAATAGAGGATTTCGTCTCAGATAGGGCCATGTATTCCGCCTCTGTGCTAGAAAGAGCAACAGTTCGCTGCTTACGGGATTCCCAACTTATTGTTGCGTTTGCCATCTTAAATTCGAAACCTGTAAAAGATCTACGATCATCAATATTAGCAGCCCCGTCGGCGTCAGCATAGCCAAACCTTTTCCGGTTTTTTATATATTAGTCCATGGTCTTGAGTACCCTTCAAATAACGAAGTACCCTTTTGGCTGCAACCCAGTGTTCTTTCCCGTAACAATTATTATACTAGCTAAGAAGACTTACGGTATGTGCAATGTCAGGGCGCGTCGATACTGCAAGCCACATTAGAGCACCTATCAAGTTTTGATATGGGACGCTTGATACTTCATCCAGGTCCGGTTTTGTCTTTGGGCACATATGATTTGAAATTTTCTCGCTGGTGTTCATGGGTGTGCTCACTGGTTTACAGTCCTCCATGTTGAATTTCTTTAGTATATCCTTTACATAGCTTGATTGACCCAAAGAACATTCATGCTTATTAGTGATGATAACTCATTAAACTCATCTTCCTCATCAGATTCCAGTTCAGGCTCACTTCCGATGGTTGACTGGATTTCGTTATAGATTAGCTTGGGACGACCAGGTTTTCCTGTATACACTTTTCTGGGTCTTCCAGGTCCACGTCTTTGTAGTACTGGTTCTTCTTGGATATTTTCTTCAATATCGGCATTCTCTTCTTGGGTATTTTCCTCGGGAACGATACGCTCTTCTCGAAAATCCTCTTCCTGACTATGTTCATCTTGATACTCCAAATAGCTCTGAGAATTCTTCAAATTCATAATCGTTGCCAAAAATATTTGTGAATAAGACGTCACGACTTCTTAGTACCATTTTGTCTTCGGGATCATACAGTCTGTAGGCTTTGGCATCATTACAGTAACCTATAAATATACAACGTTTAGATCTTGGACTGAACTTACTCTTGGCACGTTTGTCAAGCGAGTATACGATTTGACCAAATGTGCGCAAATGTTTGATAGATGCAATACGATGATTCCATAATGTAAAAGGGACTTCTCCCCGTAGACTTTTGGATGGGGATCTGCTCCGTAAGTAATTTGCAGTGTTTATTGCCTCAGCCCAGTATCTAGGTGGTAGTACGGCTTAGATCATCATGCAGCGAGCCATTTCGACAAGAGTTCGATTCTTTCTTTCAGCCGTTCCATTTTGTTGTGGGGTGTATTCCACTGAATGCTCGTGCTTTTACTGCTTTTAAATACTCATTAAACTCTTTATTGGTATACTCGGTTCCATTGTCTGATCTAAAGCGTTTAATCTTTTTTCCGGTTTTGAGTTCAACATATTCCTTAAACTCTTTGAATTTGTTGAAAACATCTGATTTACTTTTGGTGGTATACAATTCGCACCATTTCGAAAAATCATCTATAAATGTAACAAAGTATCGACTACCTTCATGACTACTCACTCGCATTGGTCCACATACATCGCTATGGATTAGTTCTAGTAGTTCTTGTGATTTTGATTCGGATGCCGGAAACGGTTTTCGCGATTGCTTCCCCTTAATGCATGCTTCGCAGATTGGTAGACTCTCATTTATATTTACGCATGCTCAATGTACTCTTCCTTTTTGGATGACATCTTTTAAATCCTTTTCGTTTAAGTGCCCAAAACGTTCATGCCACTCTCTAATACTTGTTTTGTTTCCGACTGTTAAATGGCTTCTTTCACCTATTTCCTCGACATGGTGTAGGTCATGTTTTCGCTGTGCTACTAAAACTACTTGCCCATTGGATACCTGTATTATTTCAGCAAAATTTTTCCTAAATAGCTCATTGAAGCCGTGGTCACATATCTTTGCTATTGACAGTAGAATTTCTCTAATATCTGGTACATTCAGTGTGTTCAAAAGGTTTGCAGAAAACTTACAGTTTGGTTTAAAAGTTACCAACCCGATTCCATTGATTGCTGTAGTTTCGCCGTTTGCTAGATTTAACACTGGCGATTTTCTGCATACGTTTTATTAAATCTTTCCTTCACACATGTGTGAAGTTGCCCCGGAGTCCAGACACCATCCCTTTAGGCTTGTGCGTGTAAAATTCGCTTCTTCTATGTACGTACTTGAATATGACTCACTGTTTCCTCCGGAGTTTTTCGGAAATTTCTTGGGACATTTCGCCTCCTTGTGCCCCATTTTTCCACAATTATAACATTTGTATTTGAAACTACTTGGCTTGAACGACCCTTGGTGCACTATTATTGAATCTTTTGTTTATCATCAGTGCCCCTGGTGATGATTCTCCTTTGTTTCGATTTTGCGCTTCGTATTCATCCAATAATTTTACCTTTAGTGCTTCAGGTATAATTAAATTGTCCTGCGACTCAATTGCTATACGAAATGTTTCGTATTCTTCTGATATACTGTACAATAGCAATATCGAGATCAAATCATCTATGTTGATTATTTCAGTTTCATTTATTTTGTCTACAATGTCAAAAAACTTATCGACGTAATCTCTCATGTCGGCGTCGGGGCCTAATTTCAGCAAAATCAGAGACTTCAGTAGGGTGGCTTTACGTGCTTCCATTTGAATTTTCCAAGTATCAAAATTTTCGTTGCCTAACTAGAGCCGTTCGTATACTTACGACACTCATTTCTTATGTTCTGTTTCTCTTTGTTTAACTGTTTTCTATTGTGTTTTCTTTCGCGCGTTTTTTCTTGATTTACATAGCTACACAAGCAAAGCCGACCGAGAAGCTACACAAGCAACGTAAAAAAAAAACGGCAGTTCGGCGCCACCCAGGCGAGACACAATAATCTTTCTAGAACTTTTTCGCCACAACTTTTACACTTTTTACTTTCTTCACAGACGGTGCCATATACGAGAGTGCGTCTTATGCATCTATATGCAACCCTATGGTTGCCAGATGGGCGGGTGACAAAGTAGGTTGCCAGATGTATTCGCAACGCTTCCCCTCAGATGGCGCCTTATTTGTCTATTTTTTGTACTCCCAACAGTGTCACACAGGACTCATGCTTTGCTGTTCCTAGTCCTTTAGTTAAAACGTCTGCGAGCATTTCACTTGTTGAGATGTAATCAATGCGAAGGTCGCCTTTGTCCACCAGTTCCCTTATAAAATGATGACGGATGTCGACATGCTTTGTCCTCTTGTGAAATAGAGGATTTCGTCTCAGATAGGGCCATGTATTCCGCCTCTGTGCTAGAAAGAGCAACAGTTCGCTGCTTACGGGATTCCCAACTTATTGTTGCGTTTGCCATCTTAAATTCGAAACCTGTAAAAGATCTACGATCATCAATATTAGCAGCCCCGTCGGCGTCAGCATAGCCAAACCTTTTCCGGTTTTTTATATATTAGTCCATGGTCTTGAGTACCCTTCAAGTAACGAAGTACCCTTTTGGCTGCAACCCAGTGTTCTTTCCCGTAACAATTATTATACTAGCTAAGAAGACTTACGGTATGTGCAATGTCAGGGCGCGTCGATATTGCAAGCCACATTAGAGCACCTATCAAGTTTTGATATGGGACGCTTGATACTTCATCCAGGTCCGGTTTTGTCTTTGGGCACATATGATTTGAAATTTTCTCGCTGGTGTTCATGGGTGTGCTCACTGGTTTACAGTCCTCCATGTTGAATTTCTTTAGTATATCCTTTACATAGCTTGATTGACCCAAAGAACATTCATGCTTATTAGTGATGATAACTCATTAAACTCATCTTCCTCATCAGATTCCAGTTCAGGCTCACTTCCGATGGTTGACTGGATTTCGTTATAGAATAGCTTGGGACGACCAGGTTTTCCTGTATACACTTTTCTGGGTCTTCCAGGTCCACGTCTTTGTAGTACTGGTTCTTCTTGGATATTTTCTTCAATATCGGCATTCTCTTCTTGGGTATTTTCCTCGGGAACGATACGCTCTTCTCGAAAATCCTCTTCCTGACTATGTTCATCTTGATACTCCAAATAGCTCTGAGAATTCTTCAAATTCATAATCGTTGCCAAAAATATTTGTGAATAAGACGTCACGACTTCTTAGTACCATTTTGTCTTCGGGATCATACAGTCTGTAGGCTTTGGCATCATTACAGTAACCTATAAATATACAACGTTTAGATCTTGGACTGAACTTACTCTTGGCACGTTTGTCAAGCGAGTATACGATTTGACCAAATGTGCGCAAATGTTTGATAGATGCAATACGATGATTCCATAATGTAAAAGGGACTTCTCCCCGTAGACTTTTGGATGGGGATCTGCTCCGTAAGTAATTTGCAGTGTTTATTGCCTCAGCCCAGTAGCTAGGTGGTAGTACGGCTTAGATCATCATGCAGCGAGCCATTTCGACAAGAGTTCGATTCTTCCTTTCAGCCGTTCCATTTTGTTGTGGGGTGTATTCCACTGAATGCTCGTGCTTTTAAATACTCATTAAACTCTTTATTGGTATACTCGGTTCCATTGTCTGATCTATAGCGTTTAATCTTTTTTCCGGTTTTGAGTTCAACATATTCCTTAAACTCTTTGAATTTGTTGAAAACATCTGATTTACTTTTGGTGGTATACAATTCGCACCATTTCGAAAAATCATCTATAAATGTAACAAAGTATCGACTACCTTCATGACTACTCACTCGCATTGGTCCACATACATCGCTATGGATTAGTTCTAGTAGTTCTTGTGATTTTGATTCGGATGCCGGAAACGGTTTTCGCGATTGCTTCCCCTTAATGCATGCTTCGCAGATTGGTAGACTCTCATTTATATTTACGCATGCTCCATGTACTCTTCCTTTTTGGATGACATCTTTTAAATCCTTTTCGTTTAAGTGCCCAAAACGTTCATGCCACTCTCTAATACTTGTTTTGTTTCCGACTGTTAAATGGCTTCTTTCACCTATTTCCTCGACATGGTGTAGGTCATGTTTTCGCTGTGCTACAAAAACTACTTGCCCATTGGATACCTGTATTATTTCAGCAAAATTTTTCCTAAATAGCTCATTGAAGCCGTGGTCACATATCTTTGCTATTGACAGTAGAATTTCTCTAATATCTGGTACATTCAGTGTGTTCAAAAGGTTTGCAGAAAACTTACAGTTTGGTTTAAAAGTTACCAACCCGATTCCATTGATTGCTGTAGTTTCGCCGTTTGCTAGATTTAACACTGGCGATTTTCTGCATACGTTTTATTAAATCTTTCCTTCACACATGTGTAAAGTTGCCCCGGAGTCCAGACACCATCCCTTTAGGCTTGTGCGTGTAAAATTCGCTTCTTCTATGTACGTACTTGAATATGACTCACTGTTTCCTCCGGAGTTTTTCGGAAATTTCTTGGGACATTTCGCCTCCTTGTGCCCCATTTTTCCATAATTATAACATTTGTATTTGAAACTACTTGGCTTGGACGACCCTTGGTGCACTATTATTGAATCTCTTATTTATCATCAGTGCCCCTGGTGATGATTCTCCTTTGTTTCGATTTCGCGCTTCGTATTCATCCAATAATTTTACCTTTAGTGCTTCAGGTATAATTAAATTGTCCTGCGACTCAATTGCTATACGAAATGTTTCGTATTCTTCTGATATACTGTACAATAGCAATATCGAGATCAAATCATCTATGTTGATTATTTCAGTTTCATTTATTTTGTCTACAATGTCAAAAAACTTATCGACGTAATCTCTCATGTCGGCGTCGGGGCCTAATTTCAGCAAAATCAGAGACTTCAGTAGGGTGGCTTTACGTGCTTCCATTTGAATTTTCCAAGTATCAAAATTTTCTTTGCCTAACGGCTCTATTCGTACACTTACGACACTCATTTCTTATGTTCTGTTTCTCTTTGTTTAACTGTTTTCTATTGTGTTTTCTTTCGCGCGTTTTTTCTTGATTTACATAGCTACACAAGCAAAGCCGACCGAGAAGCTACACAAGCAACGTAAAAAAAAAACGGCAGTTCGGCGCCACCCAGGCGAGACACAATAATCTTTCTAGAACTTTTTCGCCACAACTTTTACACTTTTTACTTTCTTCACAGACGGTGCCATATACGAGAGTGCGTCTTATGCATCTATATGCAACCCTATGGTTGCCAGATGGGCGGGTGACAAAGTAGGTTGCCAGATGTATTCGCAACGCTTCCCCTCAGATGGCGCCTTATTTGTCTATTTTTTGTACTCCCAACAGTGTCACACAGGACTCATGCTTTGCTGTTCCTAGTCCTTTAGTTAAAACGTCTGCGAGCATTTCACTTGTTGAGATGTAATCAATGCGAAGGTCGCCTTTGTCCACCAGTTCCCTTATAAAATGATGACGGATGTCGACATGCTTTGTCCTCTTGTGAAATAGAGGATTTCGTCTCAGATAGGGCCATGTATTCCGCCTCTGTGCTAGAAAGAGCAACAGTTCGCTGCTTACGGGATTCCCAACTTATTGTTGCGTTTGCCATCTTAAATTCGAAACCTGTAAAAGATCTACGATCATCAATATTAGCAGCCCCGTCGGCGTCAGCATAGCCAAACCTTTTCCGGTTTTTTATATATTAGTCCATGGTCTTGAGTACCCTTCAAGTAACGAAGTACCCTTTTGGCTGCAACCCAGTGTTCTTTCCCGTAACAATTATTATACTAGCTAAGAAGACTTACGGTATGTGCAATGTCAGGGCGCGTCGATACTGCAAGCCACATTAGAGCACCTATCAAGTTTTGATATGGGACGCTTGATACTTCATCCAGGTCCGGTTTTGTCTTTGGGCACATATGATTTGAAATTTTCTCGCTGGTGTTCATGGGTGTGCTCACTGGTTTACAGTCCTCCATGTTGAATTTCTTTAGTATATCCTTTACATAGCTTGATTGACCCAAAGAACATTCATGCTTATTAGTGATGATAACTCATTAAACTCATCTTCCTCATCAGATTCCAGTTCAGGCTCACTTCCGATGGTTGACTGGATTTCGTTATAGAATAGCTTGGGACGACCAGGTTTTCCTGTATACACTTTTCTGGGTCTTCCAGGTCCACGTCTTTGTAGTACTGGTTCTTCTTGGATATTTTCTTCAATATCGGCATTCTCTTCTTGGGTATTTTCCTCGGGAACGATACGCTCTTCTCGAAAATCCTCTTCCTGACTATGTTCATCTTGATACTCCAAATAGCTCTGAGAATTCTTCAAATTCATAATCGTTGCCAAAAATATTTGTGAATAAGACGTCACGACTTCTTAGTACCATTTTGTCTTCGGGATCATACAGTCTGTAGGCTTTGGCATCATTACAGTAACCTATAAATATACAACGTTTAGATCTTGGACTGAACTTACTCTTGGCACGTTTGTCAAGCGAGTATACGATTTGACCAAATGTGCGCAAATGTTTGATAGATGCAATACGATGATTCCATAATGTAAAAGGGACTTCTCCCCGTAGACTTTTGGATGGGGATCTGCTCCGTAAGTAATTTGCAGTGTTTATTGCCTCAGCCCAGTAGCTAGGTGGTAGTACGGCTTAGATCATCATGCAGCGAGCCATTTCGACAAGAGTTCGATTCTTCCTTTCAGCCGTTCCATTTTGTTGTGGGGTGTATTCCACTGAATGCTCGTGCTTTTAAATACTCATTAAACTCTTTATTGGTATACTCGGTTCCATTGTCTGATCTAAAGCGTTTAATCTTTTTTCCGGTTTTGAGTTCAACATATTCCTTAAACTCTTTGAATTTGTTGAAAACATCTGATTTACTTTTGGTGGTATACAATTCGCACCATTTCGAAAAATCATCTATAAATGTAACAAAGTATCGACTACCTTCATGACTACTCACTCGCATTGGTCCACATACATCGCTATGGATTAGTTCTAGTAGTTCTTGTGATTTTGATTCGGATGCCGGAAACGGTTTTCGCGATTGCTTCCCCTTAATGCATGCTTCGCAGATTGGTAGACTCTCATTTATATTTACGCATGCTCCATGTACTCTTCCTTTTTGGATGACATCTTTTAAATCCTTTTCGTTTAAGTGCCCAAAACGTTCATGCCACTCTCTAATACTTGTTTTGTTTCCGACTGTTAAATGGCTTCTTTCACCTATTTCCTCGACATGGTGTAGGTCATGTTTTCGCTGTGCTACAAAAACTACTTGCCCATTGGATACCTGTATTATTTCAGCAAAATTTTTCCTAAATAGCTCATTGAAGCCGTGGTCACATATCTTTGCTATTGACAGTAGAATTTCTCTAATATCTGGTACATTCAGTGTGTTCAAAAGGTTTGCAGAAAACTTACAGTTTGGTTTAAAAGTTACCAACCCGATTCCATTGATTGCTGTAGTTTCGCCGTTTGCTAGATTTAACACTGGCGATTTTCTGCATACGTTTTATTAAATCTTTCCTTCACACATGTGTGAAGTTGCCCCGGAGTCCAGACACCATCCCTTTAGGCTTGTGCGTGTAAAATTCGCTTCTTCTATGTACGTACTTGAATATGACTCACTGTTTCCTCCGGAGTTTTTCGGAAATTTCTTGGGACATTTCGCCTCCTTGTGCCCCATTTTTCCATAATTATAACATTTGTATTTGAAACTACTTGGCTTGGACGACCCTTGGTGCACTATTATTGAATCTCTTATTTATCATCAGTGCCCCTGGTGATGATTCTCCTTTGTTTCGATTTCGCGCTTCGTATTCATCCAATAATTTTACCTTTAGTGCTTCAGGTATAATTAAATTGTCCTGCGACTCAATTGCTATACGAAATGTTTCGTATTCTTCTGATATACTGTACAATAGCAATATCGAGATCAAATCATCTATGTTGATTATTTCAGTTTCATTTATTTTGTCTACAATGTCAAAAAACTTATCGACGTAATCTCTCATGTCGGCGTCGGGGCCTAATTTCAGCAAAATCAGAGACTTCAGTAGGGTGGCTTTACGTGCTTCCATTTGAATTTTCCAAGTATCAAAATTTTCGTTGCCTAACGGCTCTATTCGTATACTTACGACACTCATTTCTTATGTTCTGTTTCTCTTTGTTTAACTGTTTTCTATTGTGTTTTCTTTCGCGCGTTTTTTCTTGATTTACATAGCTACACAAGCAAAGCCGACCGAGAAGCTACACAAGCAACGTAAAAAAAAAACGGCAGTTCGGCGCCACCCAGGCGAGACACAATAATCTTTCTAGAACTTTTTCGCCACAACTTTTACACTTTTTACTTTCTTCACAGACGGTGCCATATACGAGAGTGCGTCTTATGCATCTATATGCAACCCTATGGTTGCCAGATGGGCGGGTGACAAAGTAGGTTGCCAGATGTATTCGCAACGCTTCCCCTCAGATGGCGCCTTATTTGTCTATTTTTTGTACTCCCAACAGTGTCACACAGGACTCATGATTTGCTGTTCCTAGTCCTTTAGTTAAAACGTCTGCGAGCATTTCACTTGTTGAGATGTAATCAATGCGAAGGTCGCCTTTGTCCACCAGTTCCCTTATAAAATGATGACGGATGTCGACATGCTTTGTCCTCTTGTGAAATAGAGGATTTCGTCTCAGATAGGGCCATGTATTCCGCTTCTGTGCTAGAAAGAGCAACAGTTCGCTGCTTACGGGATTCCCAACTTATTGTTGCGTTTGCCATCTTAAATTCGAAACCTGTAAAAGATCTACGATCATCAATATTAGCAGCCCCGTCGGCGTCAGCATAGCCAAACCTTTTCCGGTTTTTTATATATTAGTCCATGGTCTTGAGTACCCTTCAAATAACGAAGTACCCTTTTGGCTGCAACCCAGTGTTCTTTCCCGTAACAATTATTATACTAGCTAAGAAGACTTACGGTATGTGCAATGTCAGGGCGCGTCGATACTGCAAGCCACATTAGAGCACCTATCAAGTTTTGATATGGGACGCTTGATACTTCATCCAGGTCCGGTTTTGTCTTTGGGCACATATGATTTGAAATTTTCTCGCTGGTGTTCATGGGTGTGCTCACTGGTTTACAGTCCTCCATGTTGAATTTCTTTAGTATATCCTTTACATAGCTTGATTGACCCAAAGAACATTCATGCTTATTAGTGATGATAACTCATTAAACTGTAAAAACTCCTTCGACCGGGTTCCGTTGGGTTGTAAAATAATAATCAGAGACACGTCTGTGTCGGTTGACTGGAGTTTTTGATTGAATTCTTTATTCCAAATTATTCTTTTGCTTAGGCTAATTTTACATATATATTCTTATGCTGCGACTTATGCGACAGCTACAAAAGAGAGGGAGAGTGTCAGTACATACATACTGTTGGAGCGCATGCATCAAAGTGCTTGGTCAGCGGTCAACGCTGGCCTGGCTCTAGCTCATGTTACGCTTGTGCATACAGTGCTTATGTGAATATATGTATGTGCATATACAAATGCACATACATATATGTTCATGCTTAATTGTATGTTTACTTGAATATGTTTATGTGAATACTTCAATGTATACACATGAACATATTCAAGTGCACAATTATATTTTAATGCGTATATGTTTAATTGTTTATACTTGCAACAAAGTGTTACAAGTTGAGCTCATTGTGTTGAGTGATTAGTTGTATGAACATACTACACCTCCCCTTTTTAGAGAATAACGTAATATTATGTAGTTATCGTAATGATTATTTATATCTTATCTTAGGAAAGTTTTTTTTTTTTTTTTTTTGTTTGTGTCTCTTTAGGCAAATTTTCTTTCTCTTGTTTTTCGAAATTGCTTGAATTTGTTTTCAATAATAGATGAATCCATAAAGATTTTTGTTTTTTTTTTTGTAAAAATTACTTAAGTATCATGATAATTATTATTTTTTTTTTTTTTTTTCGGTTGATCATTCCGAAAATGGTTTTAGTCTGTTTTTATGAACCTTTTGGTTTTTATTCTTATTATCTGCTATTAATATATTGTCATTTTCTTCTATACTCACTACCTTATAAGGCCCTATATATTTAGCATCTAGTTTATGACCTTTTTCTTTTCTTAATAAAACTTTATCTCCTATGTTTAAATTGAAATCGGCAATATGTTTGTCGTAGTATTTTTTATTACTTAACTTATGGTTTTCTAACATTATCCTAGCTCTTTTATATGCTATTTCTATTCTAAACTTTATTTCCTTAGAGTAGTCGTCTAAATTGTATATTGGATCTATTCTATCGATTTTGTTAAAATCTATGAACTGATTTGGTAGTTTTCCAAATACTAGTTCGTATGGACAATATTCATGCACTGCCAAGGGTGTTGTGTTGTAACAATAAGTGAAATATTGTATCCAAGCATCCCAATCGGACTTATCTGCTGATATGTATGAACGAATATATTCATTGAATGTTCTATGACTTCGTTCTATTGTCCCTAAGGTCTGGTGGTGGTATGCTGTAGATGTCAGATTTTTAATCTTCATGTACTTGCATATATCTGTTATAATTTGGTTTTTATACTCAGTTCCCATGTCCGTAATGAGTGTTTTCATTGGACCGTACTGTAGTATACAATTTTCGAATATAGCTTTAGCTACATTACTTGCACTCTTAGATGCAACTGGAATGGCTATAAGGTATTTTGTCAGATCGCATATCAATGTGACAATATACTCATTTTCATTATCTGATTTTGGTAGTGGACCTATTGTGTCCACTATAACCTTATCAAAAGCCTTCGCTGGTGTTTCTGTTATTATCATGGGAGTCTTCGTATGTGTCGTCGTTTTTGACACCTGGCATTTATGACATCTCCTTATGTACTCTTTGATATGGCGTCCCATATTTTTCGAATAGTAGTGTCTTTTGATTTTTGCCAGCGTTCTGGTAATGCCAGTATGACCTCCTTGAATTGGATCATCATGATATGTAGATAGTATTGCTTCTTTTTCTTTTTCATTTTCTATTAGGGTCACCGGCTGGAGTAGCGCTACTCTTAATGTTTTCAATATAGTATTGCCCATATTTTTAAAAGAATCTATTGAAATAATTTCAAAGATCTTTTCGCTCGGTGCCAGTTTTAGTTGGCTGATTTCAAGTATACCGGCTTGCATTTCAAGCCTTTGGAAGAACTGACCTAAGTCGAGAATTCCATTGGTATACAAATCGCTAACTTCAATTCTTGCCATAACTTTCTTTCCATGTTTCAGTGAACATTTAGATTCTGTTATTCGCAAGGTCACTACTTTTCGTACCTCGTCATTATTGATGACTTCGTATACGTTGGGCCTAGAAGCATTTTGAAGTTTTTGCCTTGGCAAAAGTTCTTCTTTATTAACTGCGCAGTTTTTCTGTCTACTTTGTTGCCTGGTAGTGACTTTCGGGACTTTTATACTCATATCTTTTAATTCGGATATAGTTATCCGCGATAAGGCGTCTGCCACAAAATTGTCTTTACCTCGCAAATACTCTACTGTAAAGTCGTACTCTTCCAATTCTAGCCGCATGCGTGTTAGTTTTGAACTCGGGTTGACCATGGAGAATAAATATGTTAATGGTCTATGGTCTGTTCGCACTGTGAAGTGTTTTCCATATATATATGGTCGAAAATGTGTTATTGCCCAATGTATTGCTGCTAGCTCTTGTTCTGTAGTACTCTTGTTGCTTTCACCTTTAGTGAACGCTCTTGATGCATATGAAACTGGAAGCTGGAGTCCATTATAGTTTTGTGTTAAAACTGCTCCACATGCTTGTTTGCTTGCATCTGTGATTATGCAAAATTCTTTGCTGAAATCTGGGTACTGCAATAGATTAGGTTGAACGAGCTTTTCTTTTAAGTATTGGAATGCATTTTCGCATTCTGCTGTCCATTCGAAGGGAACATTCTTTTTACATAATCTTGTTATGTGCCGGGAGTATTCGGCGAAATTTTTTATGAAACGTCTATAATAATTGCAAAATGCAACGAAACGTCTAGCACTATCTGCATCATGTGGGACTGGATAATTCTTGATGACGTCAAATTTTGTGTCGTCTGGCAAGATTCCTTTGTCTGTGCATTTGTGACCTAGGAATGTCACCTCATGCATAAAAAATGAGCATTTTTCTGGATGCAGTTTTAGATTGTTTTTTCTGCAAAGTTTAAAAACATCTACTAAGTTTTTAATCATATGTTGTTCAGAACAACCAATAACGATTAAATCACCCATATAGAGAAAAGCTTGGCTGGGCTCAAGCCCTGAGAATGCTATTGTCATCATTCTTTGAAATGAATTAGGTGCTATTTTTAGACCGAAAGGTAATCGCGTGAAACGATATGAGCCATTGCTCGTTGAAAAAGACGTTATATCTCTTGATTTTTCTTCTAGTTCTATTTGATGAAAACCTGACATTAAATCAAGGCAAGAAAAATATTTTGCTCTTCCCAATTGATCAAGAATATCATCAGTTCTGGGGAGCGGAAACTTGTCTGACAGCAATTTTTTGTTTATTTGACGATAGTCAATTACTAATCGCCAGTTTTTTTCTTTAGATCCCGAAAGTGTTTTCTTTGGGACTAGTAAGAGTGGGCTATTATAAGGCGAAACAGACGGTTCAACAATACCCTGTTCAATTAACTTTCCAACTTGTCGCTGGATCTCGTCTATTTGGCTATGCGGGCTCCGGTAATTTTTCACATATACCGGTTCATCATCCTTAAGTCTTAATTTTTGTTTATAAAAATTATTTGTTGTGATCGGTTCGGTGTCAAGTCCGAACACATCACTATACTCAGTGCATAATTTTTCGAGTTTGTCTTTGAATAGTGTTGGGAAATTTTTCTTCAATTTATGAATTACAGATTCTTTTCTTAAATCTTTGGTATTTTGAACTATATCGTAGTTCGAAAGTGATTCAAATTTTAAATTGTTAAAGCCTACTATTTGGCAGTTATCTGTGGTATTTAAGAATCGGACATAAGTACTTTGGGCTGTTGCAATAGTGTTTGCAACATAAACGCCCGGTTTAATTTCCTGATTCGGAATTAAAATGTTACCTTCTGCTGAAGATAGTTCTATTTTGCGAACCACTTGGGATCTTGCTGGTAGAAGTGCTGAGTTATTACCAGAATTGAATGTTATTGGAACATAAATTGGGTACTTTAATGTTTGTGGTCTAAGTATAAACCAATCTTCTGAATTGCTGTAATCTATTTTGCAATTAAAAGTTTTTATGAAATCTAATCCTATTATTCCATCGCATGGGATTGCGAAATCTGAATGAAGCAGATGAAATTCGTATGGAATAATATATTTATTTGTCTGCAATTCTATTGAGACTAGGCCTTTGGAATTTATTACTCCTTCTCCTATGCCTCGAATGTCTACAGTTTTGTTTACTTTGATGTCATGAAATACATCAGAATTTTCTTTTATTATTGAAATATCTGCACCGGTGTCAATTAAGAATGTTATTTTCTTATTGGTTTCAACATTCTTAAACGATACGAAATTATTAAGACTTAGGTTGATAGAGTATACTTTATTTTTTAACTCTGAGCATTTGGAGGAGCTTGTCCGTTTCCCTGGTCGCTTTGGGTAATTCGGACATTTGTATTGTTATAACCATTTTGTTGGTTATTTGTGTTTTGTCTATTATTATTTTGTTATCCACCTCCGCGGCCGCCTCTTCGGTAGCGTGAATTATTTCGGCCTCGTTGGGCTCTGTGGGCATCGTTATTGCTCCAGCTCGAATTGTTGTTGTTCCAATTCGAGTTGTTTCTCCAGTTACCATTATTATTGTAGCGGCGTCTACCGCGGTCATTATGCTGGGCATAAAAAATGGTATTATTTTGGGAACTTCCCGTGGAGCCCGACTCTACTGAAAGAGTGGTAAATCTAGTGATGGCTTCTTTGGCTGAATCAAAGTTTCCCGATTCCATTAGTAGCTGGACTCTTTGACTTTTGGTATGACTTACCATAGCATTTACTGCCACTTTGGTAGTGTATTTTATAGCCTGTTCATTTGGAAGACCATCCGAAATATACGCGCCTTTTAGGGCGTCGGTCAACTCAGTAATCTCTTTTGTGTATGAAACACAGTTATTAGGGTTTCTCTGCAGATTTTTAATCTTTGCTGTTAAAAGATCCACTGATTCACCCTTAAAGATTGTTGACAGTTTTCGTATAACTTCGTCAATCGTTGTTTCCGAGCTTAGCGTATTACCCGCTTGACCTTTCAATTTTGATTTTATTATTTCGATGGCTACTGCTTCATGCGTTTCTTTTATGGTATCAAGTACGCGAAGTGCCCCAATGAAACCTTGTAGGTTTTTAATGTCACCATCGAAGAATGGTAGCAGCCTTGTGGCTGTGTTTATGAATTCTACCACTGTTTGAGTCATTTTGTTGCTTCCTTTTGGAATTGCTGGTTTATTATGACTTATAATTGACTGATCAGAGCTCACTGGTGGTTTTTCTTGACCTCTTTCATCATCAGCCATTAGTTGCGTTTCTTCTTCCAGCACTATTGAAGTTTCCAAATCAGTTGTTTGTTTAAATTCAATATTGTGTCTGTTTAGCACAGCTATTGCTTTTTGTTTGCAATCACTGTAGAACGCATTTGCGGCTGTTTTTTGCCCTTCCTTTAGTTTGCTATAGTGCTCAGTTAATACTGCCCTAATAGCTTGGAGCTTCTCGGTTATTATTTTCGTGTGTTTGGTTACTGTGTCTTGGGATGTTTCTCTGTTTTGCGAGAGGCACTTACAAGATTTAGTTAATTCCTGTGCGTGTATTCTAGCTTTTCCAATTATATCATCCCAAGTAACCATAGTTTGTTAAAAATAACAAAATTTTCGAAAATGTTTATGTTTATTTTTTTTTTTTTTTTTTTTTATTATTCTGTATCTATTATTTCTACATCTGAGTCTGTACTCGATTCTGATATGTCTATCAGCGCGATCGAGTCCTTAAAAAGTTCGTGGACCCATCCGGGCACGTCTTTATGTAAAGGAGTCTTAGCTAACAATCTACTATAAGCTACTTTTATGGATTTTTCCATAAGATCTACAATATTTTTTGTAAATTTGTAGTTGTGGGCTATCCAATACCTTATTTCCTTGTATTTGTGATTTGTTTCGCCTGATTGTATCAGGAAATCGAGGAAAGGTAAGTATTTTTGTAGCCTTTTTGTTTCTATCTTATCCATATTCTACACTAACTTGTTAGGCCTATTAATATGGATGTACGTATATAAAAAAAATCATGGAGGCTTACTGCCTCGGTTCCTCCATTCGGTAGAAACGATATGTGCCCGCTGCGTTAGAAAAGCAACATACATATGGTACTGTGAGGATGAAACTCATCTGTACCCTAGTGCTTCCTTGAACTGGGAAATCTTCTCCCGTTATATTTAGGTAAGCTGACTTAATTTGTACCAAGTTTATTGAGTTCTGTGGTGAATTGATATGCTCATTTCTAAAAACCTCAATTAAATCTTGGACAATACTGGGATGCCTAGCGTTTATTTTTCCAAAATAATTATCAAGAGTGGCCATTGTTTTCCACATAAAAAAAAATTATTTTTTTTTTTATTGTTATTCGCGTGTGTGCGTATGTATTCTTAGACCTTATCTAGGTCATTAGCTTGGCTTATGGCTCTTTTGGTTACACATTTATTGTGTAATAGATAAGCTTTATATAAAATATATGCGCACATTATTACGACGATTATTAATAACAATATGTTCGTTAATCTCAAGTCAGTATTTGATGATTCGATTTTATTTATTACATTAGCAGTGGAGTCCACTGATTTTGTTTCTATTAACCCCATTGTGGGTATAAGAGATATATCATCAAATTTACTTATGGAATTATCGAACATATGGAGTTTATATAAAAAAAATTTTTTTTTTTTTGTGTATAATTCTAATAATAATCTCACTGACTAACTATCCTATATGAGACTATTTTAATTTAGCAGGATGAAAATGAATATGACAAATACGGGGAAAAAAAATAGGGAACAAAAGCCCATAAAAACATCTCAAAACCTTTTGTTTAAAAGTTACTAAAAAAAAATTTTTTTTTTGATAAGTATTTCAAGCTTCGTTCTCATTTGCTTGAATACGAATTATAATTATAAAAATTTATATTTGAATTAAAAAAAATTGTTATGGATTCATGAATTTTTATGAAATTTTATTTAAAAAAAAAATTATTAAATTTTTTTTTTATACGACAAAAGAAAAAAAATTTTATCTCAACTGTGTCTTGCACAGCGAGCCAGAGACGTGGAAAAAATTATAGAGCATGTGGTTGGCTCACAATTCGGATTTACATTTCATTCGTTATTGTTATTTAGAAATAAAAAAAAATTTATATGGAAAAAAAAAAAATTCTCCAACCACATTGTTAGTAATAGCCTACAGAAAGTTAGTAAGTTCGCAAGTTGCACTTTCGTGCTTCAACTTGCTATTAGGCTTATAATTATTATTATTAAATTAAAGGCAAGTTAAGGCTTGCGCATTTCTGCGGCCCCCTTGCGTTTCTTCGCTCTTTGGCGAAGTTCAGCTTTCAGTTGGTCAGCACGCTCTATGCAGCGTTGTCGGTCTTCTTCGTTGGTGCTGGCCTTTAATAAATCCTGCTGCAGTCTTTTCTGGGTGAGCAGGCGTCTCACCTCACCGCCTCGTTTCGTCTTTTTGGGGATTCTCGTCTGTTGCCGGGCTCTGTACTCCTCTATTGTTAGTGGCCGTGGTCCATCGTTGGGATACAGCTCTAACGCTTCTTCTAGCGTCAGTGCATCCCTTTGCTCGACAGAAGCAGATTCCGCGAAGGGAATATCTTCACTGTTGTTCATTCAATTTTCTTTGTAGTCAAACTTATGTGTTGATGCTGATGTTCATCGTTGGGATAACGAACGAGACTCAAATATATTCACTAGATATATAATTTTTTCTCTGTTGTTTATGCTGTTGTTGTTGCTACAATCTCTGTCAGTTGTTTCTTTTCTTGCCAATAAGTTGCAGCATCATTTAGTTGTTGTCGCTTTTCCATATATTAGTTGTCGCAGCATCATTTAGATGTCATCGCTTTTCAATATAAAATTATGTTATTATAATTTATATATATGTTGTGTGCAGCTCAGGTCCTGTCACGGTCGCCATGTAAAAACTCCTTCGACCGGGTTCCGTTGGGTTGTAAAATAATAATCAGAGACACGTCTGTGTCGGTTGACTGGAGTTTTTGATTGAATTCTTTATTCCAAATTATTCTTTTGCTTAGGCTAATTTTACATATATATTCTTATGCTGCGACTTATGCGACAGCTACAAAAGAGAGGGAGAGTGTCAGTACATACATACATACATACTGTTGGAGCGCATGCATCAAAGTGCTTGGTCAGCGGTCACACGCTGGCCTGGCTCTAGCTCATGTTACGCTTGTGCATACAGTGCTTATGTGAATATATGTATGTGCATATACAAATGCACATACATATATGTTCATGCTTAATTGTATGTTTACTTGAATATGTTTATGTGAATACTTCAATGTATACACATGAACATATTCAAGTGCACAATTATATTTTAATGCGTATATGTTTAATTGTTTATACTTGCAACAAAGTGTTACAAGTTGAGCTCATTGTGTTGAGTGATTAGTTGTATGAACATACTACAAAACTCATCTTCCTCATCAGATTCCAGTTCAGGCTCACTTCCGATGGTTGACTGGATTTCGTTATAGATTAGCTTGGGACGACCAGGTTTTCCTGTATACACTTTTCTGGGTCTTCCAGGTCCACGTCTTTGTAGTACTGGTTCTTCTTGGATATTTTCTTCAATATCGGCATTCTCTTCTTGGGTATTTTCCTCGGGAACGATACGCTCTTCTCGAAAATCCTCTTCCTGACTATGTTCATCTTGATACTCCAAATAGCTCTGAGAATTCTTCAAATTCATAATCGTTGCCAAAAATATTTGTGAATAAGACGTCACGACTTCTTAGTACCATTTTGTCTTCGGGATCATACAGTCTGTAGGCTTTGGCATCATTACAGTAACCTATAAATATACAACGTTTAGATCTTGGACTGAACTTACTCTTGGCACGTTTGTCAAGCGAGTATACAATTTGACCAATGGCAACCGGTACTGCGGCGGCAGGCACAGCAGTGGGCACGTAAGCAGCAGGTACAGCAGCGGCGGGCAAAATGGCAACCCGTACTACGGCGGCAGGCACAGCAGTGGGCACGTGAACAACGGGTACAGTAGCAACCGGTACTGCGGCGACAGCAGACTGTAGTATATTCATACAAATAATCATTCAATAGAATGCGCTCAACTTGAAACACTTTGTTGCAAGTAAAAACAATTAAACATATATGCATTAAAATATAATTGTGCACTTGAATATGTTCATAAGTATACATTGAAGTATTCACATAAACATATTCACATAAACATATGTCGGAGAATTTAGAGTGCCTAAGAGTAGGCTAATGTTTTGTTAATGTTTGATATGTGAATTGACAGGTATGTCACCTGTAACTATGGTATGTCCAACACTGACCTTTGCAGGTTGACAATTGGTATGTTAAGATTGACAATTGGTATGTTAAGATTGCAGGATGACTCGGCAGATTTGAGATGCCTGACAACGTGCCGGAACAACACCTAAACTCGCTGCGCTAACAGTTTACTAATACAAAGTGAGAGTGAACAGGAGAAAGTATCCAAAGTAAAGAAAATGGAAAAGGCTAAGAACAACAATGGATGTTCGACATCAGAAGTGGGATTGTCTGCATGGTGCTCGACTGTGGACCTAATTCTGGCGGAGAATTCGTTGGAGGGCAGCGCACTTCTCATGGCCCTAAGCAAATCGCTGGAAGGGAGTGCGTCCAATTGGCTACCCCAAATTTATTTTGCTGATATGACGTGGAACCAATTCAAAGAATAGTTTCTGCAACACTATGAAAGCACTAAAACCCCTGTTGCCACAATTTTCAACATTCTCAATGGCCGTCCAAACGAAGGAGAGTGCTTGTCATTGTACGGAAGCCGACTACTCACATCACTGCTGTCAAAATGGAAAGGGATGACTATAGAGCAAGCTACTATGTCAGTAATTTTAGCACACACTGCTCAGGTCGAGCCGAAGCTGCAACGAACAATTTTTACAACCAACATCAAGACGCGCAACGAGATGCTAAATGAGTTAAAAGCCTTTGCTGTTGGTAAAAGGAAAGACCATTCCGTTCCAGTAGACGCTGAAAACAAGCGAATGCGACTACAACTACAACCTGCCGTGAAATGTCACTTTTGCGGAAAAAACGGACACAAAATGGCGGATTGCCGTTTGAGAAGACAAGGACACCAGAGATTTTATCAGCACACTGCCCGTCCACTAGAGATGAAGAGAGGACCAATTATTTGTTTCAAATGCGGAGTTGCTGGACACATGAAGTCTGCTTGCCCTGAAGGATCATCATTATTGATACCGAAAAGAATTGAAGAAAGACGTGTAAACTTGTGTCAAGTTAAAGAACCCATTGGTACCCTAACTCAATCCGGTGAGTCGTACCCATTTTACTTTGATTCCGGAGCTGAATGTTCTCTTGTAAAGGAAGCAATATCACATAAGCTTTCGGGAAAACGAATTAACAATTTAGTCCTCTTGAAGGACATTGGAAACCATACAGTCACTAGTACTTTGCAAATGTTGTCAAATGTTAAAATAAGTAATTATTTCCTTGAAGTTCTGTTTCATGTTGTTCTAAACGATAGCTTAAATTACGACATTATAATAGGTCGTGAAGTTCTTTATCATAATTTTAAGGTCATATTATCATGTGATAAGGTCGAATTTCTGAAAACAATATCTGTATGTGCTGTGGCTGTCTCTGATACCTCTTCAAATCTGGCTAATGTCGATACTGTTTGTCTGGCGTTGATAAGTCTCGTTTACTGAACATTCTAGGTGAATATTCAAGTTTTTTTATTGACGGAATTCCAAAGAGTCGAGTTACAACGGGCCAATTGGAAATTCGTTTGATTGATCCAAACAAAACTGTTCAGAGACGACCATACAGGCTCAGTTTAGATGAAAAAAAATAGTAAGGGGTAGGATTGAGGAGTTAATAGAGTCAAAAATTATTCGGCCTAGCTGTTCGCCATTTGCCAGCCCTATACTGCTTGTCAAAAAGAAAAACGGCTCTGACCGGCTTTGCGTTGACTATCGCGCGTTGAATTTAAATACTGTGGCCGACAGGTATCCGTTGCCTTTAATTAATGATCAAATCTCTAGACTGGGTGGGGCAAGATATTTTTCCTGTCTGGACATGTCAAGTGGTTTCCATCAGATTCCTATTCACCCAAATTCAATTGAGCGTACAGCTTTCGTTACACCGGAGGGACAATATGAGTTTTTGACTATGCCTTTCGGTCTTAAAAATGCGCCGTCTGTATTCCAGCGCGCTGTAATGAAGGCATTGGGTGACCTTGCCTACTCGTTTGTCATAGTTTACATGGATGACATAATGATTGTTTCTCAAACAAAGGAAGAGGCGTTTCAAAGACTAGAAACTGTTTTGCAGGTTTTGTCACGATCCGGGTTCTCCTTTAATGTTTCAAAGTGCTCTTTTCTGAAGTCGAGTGTAGAATACCTAGGTTTTGAGGTCAGAGAAGAAGAAATTCGACCTAATCCTCGCAGGAAACAAGCTTTAATAGACTTACCGCCTCCACAGTCTATTACTCAAGTTAGACGTTCATTGGCCTGGCGTCATATTTTAGGCAGTTTATGTTAGGATTTTCACAAACAATGAAGCCGTTATATTGTCTCACATGCAAGAATAAGACATTCGAGTGGAAATTGGAACACGAGCAAATTCGCCAGAGTGTAATAAAAACATTAACAGATGAGCCTGTGCTCACTATATTTGATCCTAAGCACCCCATCGAATTACATACAGATGCTAGTATGGATGGCTACGGAGCGGTCTTAGTACATAAAATCGATAATAAACCTCATGTTTTTGAATATTACAGCAAACGAACCTCACCTCCAGAATCTCGTTATCATTCATACGAACTAGAGACGCTGGCATTGTTCAATTCCATGAAGCATTTTCGTCACTACCTGCAGGGCCTACATTTTGTTATTTACACCGACTGTAATTCGTTAAAGGCTTCACGCAATAAAGTCGACCTGATGCCGAGAGTCCATCGATGGTGGGCTTATATGCAGTCATTTGACTTTGAAATTCAGTATAGACCTGGTGTAAAGATGGCCCATGTGGATTTCTTTTCTCGTAATCCATTACCTATTAAATTGTCTGCTCAGGCTCCCATTAAACGTGTGCATTTAAGTGAGATATCAGACAATTGGCTTCTTGCTGAGCAACAAAGAGATTCTGAGACTTCTTCGATCATTTCTAGACTTCAAAATGACGAGTTGGAGGAGGGTTTGGCAAACACGTATGAACTTCGTTCAAAAATGCTCTTCCGAAAAATCCAACGGAATGGTAAATCTAGATGCCTTCCTGTTATACCCAGACCATTTAGGTGGTCGGTAGTGAATCACGTTCATGAGGCAATTGTACATCTCGGTTGGGAAAAGACTTTAGATAAAATGTACGAGTTCTACTGCTTCGAGAATATGCGTAAATATGTCCGTAATCTGGTTAGATTACGACCTATTGAAATTTAAATCAAACATTGCAGTTTAGCCGGCTCGAGGTCAATCGTCCAAAAAAAGATTATTTCAAAGGCAACACAAAAAGGTGAGCAGGTTGTCTGTAGATCTATTTCAAGAACTACCAAGTTCTATCATCAGCAGACTTTGCTAAAGAACTCCGTAAATTTGTAGATAATTGTATTATCTGCAGTCTCATTAAACCGCCCTCGGGCAAAATACAAGTAGAGCTCCATCCCATTCCTAAAGTAGATATACCATGGCACACGGTGCACATAGATATAACTGGCAAGCTGAGTGGAAAAAGCGATAAAAAGAAGTACCTTATAGTACAACTAGACCCAAAGTTCAGGAGACCATTCCAAGTGACGGAGATACTCGATGGTGACAGATATGTTTTAAAATCCGTGGCTAATTTATAAGCGAACTTATAAATATTCGCACGAATCGTTGAGAGGTATGCCGGCGGAAGGGACTCCCACTGAGTTGGACATGTGTGTTGATAGTGATGCATTAGTGGATTCTAATACGGGTCACGACGTTGAAAGAGACGTCAAGTAAAACGGCGTTAAAAGAGACGTCAAGAAAGACGGCGTTGAAAGAGACGTCAAGAAAGACGGCGTTGAAAGAGACGTCAGGAAGAACAGAGTTGAAAGAGACTCTGGTGATGCGTTAGTGAATTCTAACGAGTGAGAGACATTGGTGGACTCCAATGTGGTGAAAGGCATTGATGGTTTTCAATGCAGATTGTCAGACTCCATTCCTGAAGGTTACCTGAAGCACTACTCTGCGGGTGCTGGTAGGAGAACGAGTTATTGTGTTTTCTTATCAGTATCAGTATGGAGAGGTGAGGTGATAGGGGAGATCACTGAACGCCGGGTACATAGAGTTATAGCCAGATCTATATCCTGTATTCTGCCACTGGTACAACCCATAGAACAATAAAAACTAAGCTTTATTTTAACATCCTTAATAATAAGATTGAATCAAATTGTCATTTCAGACTGAGCAATGCATGTCGTAACGTTATTAATGTAACACACGAGGGCGTGTGATGGTCAGGAGGGCCGTACAGTGTTGTACTATAATTAGTTTACATCTAATGTTAATAAAAATAAGAACTTTGTATGTTACTGCAAATATGAGTTTGGTGATTTATTAATGGATGGAAGTTGACTGATTGAGCCAGATATGGGTAGTTGAGTCAGGAGACCGTGTGGCCAACTAGAGCAAATAGTACATTGGTATGTTGGAGCGAAATAGTTTGTGGTTGCCCTTGCCGGCATAATACAAGTAAAACATAAAGATTATAATGGTTTGCCAATATGGTATGGTATCTATTTTATTCAATGTGGAATAATGAACGGAAAGGATCTTCATATTGTTTTACACGAGGACGTGTAACTTGTCAGAATGGCCGTGTCGGAGAATTCAGAGCGCCTAAGAGTAGGCTAATGTTTTGTTAATGTTTGATATGTGAATTGACAGGTATGTCAATATTATCAGCAATGATAATATGTCAATGATTTTATCAGCACACTGCCCGTCCACTAGAGATGAAGAGAGGACCAATTATTTGTTTCAAATGCGGAGTTGCTGGACACATGAAGTCTGCTTGCCCTGAAGGATCATCATTATTGATACCGAAAAGAGGGTACCAATGGGTTCTTTAACTTGACACAAGTTTACACGTCTTTCTTCAATTCTTCAAACTCAATCCGGTGAGTCGTACCCATTTTACTTTGATTCCGGAGCTGAATGTTCTCTTGTAAAGGAAGCAATATCACATAAGCTTTCGGGAAAACGAATTAACAATTTAGTTCTCTTGAAGGACATTGGAAACCATACAGTAACTAGTGCTTTGCAAATGTTGTCAAATGTTAAAATAAGTAATTATTTCCTTGAAGTTCTGTTTCATGTTGTTCTAAACGATAGCTTAAATTACGACATTATAATAGGTCGTGAAGTTCTTTATCATAATTTTAAGGTCATATTATCATGTGATAAGGTCGAATTTCTGAAAACAATATCTGTATGTGCTGTGGCTGTCTCTGATACCTCTTCAAATCTGGCTAATGTCGATACTGTTTGTCTGGCGTTGATAAGTCTCGTTTACTGAACATTCTAGGTGAATATTCAAGTTTTTTTATTGACGGAATTCCAAAGAGTCGAGTTACAACCGGCCAATTGGAAATTCGTTTGATTGATCCAAACAAAACTGTTCAGAGACGACCATACAGGCTCAGTTTAGATGAAAAAAAAAATAGTAAGGGGTAGGATTGAGGAGTTAATAGAGTCAAAAATTATTCGGCCTAGCTGTTCGCCATTTGCCAGCCCTATACTGCTTGTCAAAAAGAAAAACGGCTCTGACCGGCTTTGCGTTGACTATCGCGCGTTGAATTTAAATACTGTGGCCGACAGGTATCCGTTGCCTTTAATTAATGATCAAATCTCTAGACTGGGTGGGGCAAGATATTTTTCCTGTCTGGACATGTAAAGTGGTTTCCATCAGATTCCTATTCACCCAAATTCAATTGAGCGTACAGCTTTCGTTACACCGGAGGGACAATATGAGTTTTTGACGATGCCTTTCGGTCTTAAAAATGCGCCGTCTGTATTCCAGCGCGCTGTAATGAAGGCATTGGGTGACCTTGCCTACTCGTTTGTCATAGTTTACATGGATGACATAATGATTGTTTCTCAAACAAAGGAAGAGGCGTTTCAAAGACTAGAAACTGTTTTGCAGGTTTTGTCACGATCCGGGTTCTCCTTCAATGTTTCAAAGTGCTCTTTTCTGAAGTCGACTGTAGAATACCTAGGTTTTGAGGTCAGGGAAGAAGAAATTCGACCTAATCCTCGCAGGAAACAAGCTTTAATAGACTTACCGCCTCCACAGTCTATTACTCAAGTTAGACGTTCATTGGCCTGGCGTCATATTTTAGGCAGTTTATGTTAGGATTTTCACAAACAATGAAGCCGTTATATTGTCTCACATGCAAGAATAAGACATTCGAGTGGAAATTGGAACACGAGCAAATTCGCCAGAGTGTAATAAAAACATTAACAGATGAGCCTGTGCTCACTATATTTGATCCTAAGCACCCCATCGAATTACATACAGATGCTAGTATGGATGGCTACGGAGCGGTCTTAGTCTTAGTACATTTTCGTCACTACCTGTAGGGCCTTCATTTTGTTGTTTACACCGACTGTAATTCGTTAAAGGCTTCACGCAATAAAGTCGACCAGATGCCAAGAGTCCATCGATGGTGGGCTTATATGCAGTCATTTAACTTTGAAATTCAGTATAGACCTGGTGTAAAGATGGCCCATGTGGATTTCTTTTCTCGTAGTCCATTACCTATTAAATTGTCTGCTCAGGCTCCCATTAAACGTGTGCATTTAACTGAGATATCAGACAATTGGCTTCTTGCTGAGCATCAAAGAGATTCTGAGACTTCTTCGATCATTTCTAGACTTCAAAATGACGAGTTGGAGGAGGGTTTGGCAAAGACGTATGAACTTCGTTCAAAAATGCTCTTCCGAAAAATCCAACGGAATGGTAAATATAGATGCCTTCCTGTTATACCCAGACCATTTAGGTGGTCGGTAGTGAATCACGTTCATGAGGCAATTGTACATCTCGGTTGGGAAAGGACTTTAGATAAAATGTACGAGTTCTACTGGTTCGAGAATATGCGTAAATATGTCCGTAATCTGGTCAGATTACGACCTATTGAAATTTAAATCAAACATTGCAGTTTAGCCGGCTCGAGGTCAATCTTCCAAAAGAAGATTATTTCAAAGACAACACAAAAAGGTGAGCAGGTTGTCTGTAGATCTATTTCAAGAACTACCAAGTTCTATCATCAGCAGACTTTGCTAAAGAACTCCGTAAATTTGTAGATAATTGTATTATCTGCAGTCTCATTAAACCGCCCTCGGGCAAAATACAAGTAGAGCTCCATCCCATTCCTAAAGTAGATATACCATGGCACACGGTGCACATAGATATAACTGGCAAGCTGAGTGGAAAAAGCGATAAAAAGAAGTACCTTATAGTACAACTAGACCCAAAGTTCAGGAGACCATTCCAAGTGACGGAGATACTCGATGGTGATAGATATGTTTTAAAATCCATGGCTAATTTATAAGCGAACTTATAAATATTCGCACGAATCGTTGAGAGGTATGCCGGCGGAAGGGACTCCCACTGAGTTGGACATGTGTGTTGATAGTGATGTATTAGTGGATTCTAATACGGGTCACGACGTTGAAAGAGACGTCAAGTAAAACGGCGTTGAAAGAGACGTCAAGAAAGACGGCGTTGAAAGAGACGTCAGGAAGAACAGAGTTGAAAGAGACTCTGGTGATGCGTTAGTGAATTCTAACGAGTGAGAGACATTGGTGGACTCCAATGTGGTGAAAGGCATTGATGGTTTTCAATGCAGATTGTCAGACTCCATTCCTGAAGGTTACCTGAAGCACTACTCTGCGGGTGCTGGTAGGAGAACGAGTTATTGTGTTTTCTTATCAGTATCGGTATGGAGAGGTGAGTTGATAGGGGAGATCACTGAACGCCGGGTACATGGAGTTATAGCCAGATCTATATCCTGTATTCTGCCACTGGTACAACCCATAGAACAATAAAAACTAAGCTTTATTTTAACATCCTTTATAATAAGATTGAATCAAATTGTCATTTCAGACTGAGCAATGCATGTCGTAACGTTATTAATGTAACACACGAGGGCATGTGATGGTCAGGAGGGCCGTACAGTGTTGTACTATAATTAGTTTACATCTAATGTTAATAAAAATAAGAACTTTCTATGTTACTGCAAATATGAGTTTGGTGATTTATTAATGGATGGAAGTTGACTGATTGAGCCAGATATGGGTAGTTGAGTCAGGAGACCGTGTGGCCAACTAGAGCAAATAGTACATTGGTATGTTGGAGCGAAATAGTTTGTGGTTGCCCTTGCCGGCATAATACAAGTAAAACCTAAAGATTATAATGGTTTGCCAATATGGTATGGTATCTATTTTATTCAATGTGGAATAATGAACGGAAAGGATCTACATATTCTTTTACACGAGGACGTGTAACTTGTCAGAATGGCCGTGTCGGAGAATTCAGAGCGCCTAAGAGTAGGCTAATGTTTTGTTAATGTTTGATATGTGAATTGACAGGTATGTCACCTGTAACTATGGTATGTCCAACACTGCCCTTTGCAGGTTGACAATTGGTATGTTGAGATTGCAGGATGACTCGGCAGATTTGAGATGCCTGACAGCGTGAAAACATTGGAAATGTTGTCGAGTGACGTTTGGTGTTAAGTCATTGGAGTCGGCATAAGTAATCTAAAAATCAGACGTGCCGGAACAACACCTAAACTCGCTGCGCTAACAGTTTACTAATACAAAGTGAGAGTGAACAGGAGAAAGTATCCAAAGTAAAGAAAATGGAAAAGGCTAAGAACAACAATGGATGTTCGACATCAGAAGTGGGATTGTCTGCATGGTGCTCGACTGTGGACCTAATTCTGGCGGAGAATTCGTTGGAGGGCAGCGCACTTCTCATCGCCCTAAGCAAATCGCTGGAAGGGAGTGCGTCCAATTGGCTACCCCAAATTTATTTTGCTGATATGACGTGGAACCAATTCAAGGAATAGTTTCTGCAACACTATGAAAGCACTGAAACCCCTGTTGCCACAATTTTCAACATTCTCAATGGCCGTCCAAACGAAGGAGAGTGCTTGTCATTGTACGGAAGCCGACTACTCACATCACTGCTGTCAAAATGGAAAGGGATGACTATAGAGCAAGCTACTATGTCAGTAATTTTAGCACACACTGCTCAGGTCGAGCCGAAGCTGCAACGAACAATTTTTACAACCAACACCAAGACGCGCAACGAGATGCTAAATGAGTTAAAAGCCTTTGCTGTTGGTAAAAGGAAAGACCATTCCGTTCCAGTAGACGCTAAAAACAAGCGAATGCGACTACAACTACAACCTGCCGTGAAATGTCACTTTTGCGGAAAAAACGGACACAAAATGGCGGATTGCCGTTTGAGAAGACAAGGAACCCAGAGTTTTTATCAGCACACTGCCCGTCCACTAGAGATGAAGAGAGGACCAATTATTTGTTTCAAATGCGGAGTTGCTGGACACATGAAGTCTGCTTGCCCTGAAGGATCATCATTATTGATACCGAAAAGAATTGAAGAAAGACGTGTAAACTTGTGTCAAGTTAAAGAACCCATTGGTACCCTAACTCAATCCGGTGAGTCGTACCCATTTTACTTTGATTCCGGAGCTGAATGTTCTCTTGTAAAGGAAGCAATATCACATAAGCATTCGGGAAAACGAATTAACAATTTAGTCCTCTTGAAGGACATTGGAAACCATACAGTCACTAGTACTTTGCAAATGTTCTCAAATGTTAAAATAAGTAATTATTTCCTTGAAGTTCTGTTTCATGTTGTTCTAAACGATAGCTTAAATTACGACATTATAATAGGTCGTGAAGTTCTTTATCATAATTTTAAGGTCATATTATCATGTGATAAGGTCGAATTTCTGAAAACAATATCTGTATGTGCTGTGGCTGTCTCTGATACCTCTTCAAATCTGGCTAATGTCGATACTGTTTGTCTGGCGTTGATAAGTCTCGTTTACTGAACATTCTAGGTGAATATTCAAGTTTTTTTATTGACGGAATTCCAAAGAGTCGAGTTACAACGGGCCAATTGGAAATTCGTTTGATTGATCCAAACAAAACTGTTCAGAGACGACCATACAGGCTCAGTTTAGATGAAAAAAATAGTAAGGGGTAGGATTGAGGAGTTAATAGAGTCAAAAATTATTCGGCCTAGCTGTTCGCCATTTGCCAGCCCTATACTGCTTGTCAAAAAGAAAAACGGCTCTGACCGGCTTTGCGTTGACTATCGCGCGTTGAATTTAAATACTGTGGCCGACAGGTATCCGTTGCCTTTAATTAATGATCAAATCTCTAGACTGGGTGGGGCAAGATATTTTTCCTGTCTGGACATGTCAAGTGGTTTCCATCAGATTCCTATTCACCCAAATTCAATTGAGCGTACAGCTTTCGTTACACCGGAGGGACAATATGAGTTTTTGACTATGCCTTTCGGTCTTAAAAATGCGCCGTCTGTATTCCAGCGCGCTGTAATGAAGGCATTGGGTAACCTTGCCTACTCGTTTGTCATACATGGATGACATAATGATTGTTTCTCAAACAAAGGAAGAGGCGTTTCAAAGACTAGAAACTGTTTTGCAGGTTTTGTCACGATCCGGGTTCTCCTTTAATGTTTCAAAGTGCTCTTTTCTGAAGTCGACTGTAGAATACCTAGGTTTTGAGGTCAGAGAAGAAGAAATTCGACCTAATCCTCGCAAGAAACAAGCTTTAATAGACTTACCGCCTCCACAGTCTATTACTCAAGTTAGACGTTCATTGGCCTGGCGTCATATTTTAGGCAGTTTATGCCATGATTTTTACAAACAATGAAGCCGTTATATTGTCTCACATGCAAGAATAAGACATTCGAGTGGAAATTGGAACACGAGCAAATTCGCCAGAGTGTAATAAAAACATTAACAGATGAGCCTGTGCTCACTATATTTGATCCTAAGGACCCCATCGAATTACATACAGATGCTAGTATGGATGGCTACGGAGCGGTCTTAGTACATAAAATCGATAATAAACCTCATGTTTTTGAATATTACAGCAAACGAACCTCACCTCCAGAATCTCGTTATCATTCATACGAACTAGAGACGCTGGCATTGTTCAATTCCATGAAGCATTTTCGTCACTACCTGCAGGGCCTTCATTTTGTTGTTTACACCGACTGTAATTCGTTAAAGGCTTCACGCAATAAAGTCGACCTGATGCCGAGAGTCCATCGATGGTGGGCTTATATGCAGTCATTTGACTTTGAAATTCAGTATAGACCTGGTGTAAAGATGGCCCATGTGGATTTCTTTTCTCGTAATCCATTACCTATTAAATTGTCTGCTCAGGCTCCCATTAAACGTGTGCATTTAACTGAGATATCAGACAATTGGCTTCTTGCTGAGCAACAAAGAGATTCTGAGACTTCTTCGATCATTTCTAGACTTCAAAATGACGAGTTGGAGGAGGGTTTGGCAAAGACGTATGAACTTCGTTCAAAAATGCTCTTCCGAAAAATCCAACGGAATGGTAAATATAGATGCCTTCCTGTTATACCCAGACCATTTAGGTGGTCGGTAGTGAATCACGTTCATGAGGCAATTGTACATCTCGGTTGGGAAAAGACTTTAGATAAAATGTACGAGTTCTACTGGTTCGAGAATATGCGTAAATATGTCCGAAATCTGGTTAGATTACGACCTATTGAAATTTAAATCAAACATTGCAGTTTAGCCGGCTCGAGGTCAATCTTCCAAAAGAAGATTATTTCAAAGGCAACACAAAAAGGTTAGCAGGTTGTCTGTAGATCTATTTCAAGAACTACCAAGTTCTATTATCAGCAGACTTTGCTAAAGAACTCCGTAAATTTGTAGATAATTGTATTATCTGCAGTCTCATTAAACCGCCCTCGGGCAAAATACAAGTAGAGCTCCATCCCATTCCTAAAGTAGATATACCATGGCACACGGTGCACATAGATATAACTGGCAAGCTGAGTGGAAAAAGCGATAAAAAGAAGTACCTTATAGTACAACTAGACCCAAAGTTCAGGAAACCATTCCAACTGACGGAGATACTCGATGGTGACAGATATGTTTTAAAATCCATGGCTAATTTATAAGAGAACTTATAAATATTCGCACGAATCGTTGAGAGGTATGCCGGCGGAAGGGATTCCCACTGAGTTGGACATGTGTGTTGATAGTGATGTATTAGTGGATTCTAATACGGGTCACGACGTTGAAAGAGACGTCAAGTAAAACGGCGTTGAAAGAGACGTCAAGAAAGACGGCGTTGAAAGAGACGTCAAGAAAGACGGCGTTGAAAGAGAACAGAGCTGAAAGAGGCTCTGGTGATGCGTTAGTGAATTCTAACGAGTGAGAGACATTGGTGGACTCCAATGTGGTGAAAGGCATTGATGGTTTTCAATGCAGATTGTCAGACTCCATTCCTGAAGGTTACCTGAAGCACTACTCTGCGGGTGCTGGTAGGAGAACGAGTTATTGTGTTTTCTTATCAGTATCGGTATGGAGAGGTGAGTTGATAGGGGAGATCACTGAACGCCGGGTACATGGAGTTATAGCCAGATCTATATCCTGTATTCTGCCACTGGTACAACCCATAGAACAATAAAAACTAAGCTTTATTTTAACATCCTTTATAATAAGATTGAATCAAATTGTCATTTCAGACTGAGCAATGCATGTCGTAACGTTATTAATGTAACACACGAGGGCATGTGATGGTCAGGAGGGCCGTACAGTGTTGTACTATAATTAGTTTACATCTAATGTTAATAAAAATAAGAACTTTGTATGTTACTGCAAATATGAGTTTGGTGATTTATTAATGGATGGAAGTTGACTGATTGAGCCAGATATGGGTAGTTGAGTCAGGAGACCGTGTGGCCAACTAGAGCAAATAGTACATTGGTATGTTGGAGCGAAATAGTTTGTGGTTGCCCTTGCCGGCATAATACAAGTAAAACCTAAAGATTATAATGGTTTGCCAATATGGTATGGTATCTATTTTATTCAATGTGGAATAATGAACGGAAAGGATCTACATATTCTTTTACACGAGGACGTGTAACTTGTCAGAATGGCCGTGTCGGAGAATTCAGAGCGCCTAAGAGTAGGCTAATGTTTTGTTAATGTTTGATATGTGAATTGACAGGTATGTCACCTGTAACTATGGTATGTCCAACACTGCCCTTTGCAGGTTGACAATTGGTATGTTGAGATTGCAGGATGACTCGTGAAAACATTGGAAATGTTGTCGAGTGACGTTTGGTGTTAAGTCATTGGAGTCGGCATAAGTAATCTAAAAATCAGACGTGCCGGAACAACACCTAAACTCGCTGCGCTAACAGTTTACTAATACAAAGTGAGAGTGAACAGGAGAAAGTATCCAAAGTAAAGAAAATGGAAAAGGCTAAGAACAACAATGGATGTTCGACATCAGAAGTGGGATTGTCTGCATGGTGCTCGACTGTGGACCTAATTCTGGCGGAGAATTCGTTGGAGGGCAGCGCACTTCTCATCGCCCTAAGCAAATCGCTGGAAGGGAGTGCGTCCAATTGGCTACCCCAAATTTATTTTGCTGATATGACGTGGAACCAATTCAAGGAATAGTTTCTGCAACACTATGAAAGCACTGAAACCCCTGTTGCCACAATTTTCAACATTCTCAATGGCCGTCCAAACGAAGGAGAGTGCTTGTCATTGTACGGAAGCCGACTACTCACATCACTGCTGTCAAAATGGAAAGGGATGACTATAGAGCAAGCTACTATGTCAGTAATTTTAGCACACACTGCTCAGGTCGAGCCGAAGCTGCAACGAACAATTTTTACAACCAACACCAAGACGCGCAACGAGATGCTAAATGAGTTAAAAGCCTTTGCTGTTGGTAAAAGGAAAGACCATTCCGTTCCAGTAGACGCTAAAAACAAGCGAATGCGACTACAACTACAACCTGCCGTGAAATGTCACTTTTGCGGAAAAAACGGACACAAAATGGCGGATTGCCGTTTGAGAAGACAAGGAACCCAGAGTTTTTATCAGCACACTGCCCGTCCACTAGAGATGAAGAGAGGACCAATTATTTGTTTCAAATGCGGAGTTGCTGGACACATGAAGTCTGCTTGCCCTGAAGGATCATCATTATTGATACCGAAAAGAATTGAAGAAAGACGTGTAAACTTGTGTCAAGTTAAAGAACCCATTGGTACCCTAACTCAATCCGGTGAGTCGTACCCATTTTACTTTGATTCCGGAGCTGAATGTTCGCTTGTAAAGGAAGCAATATCACATAAGCATTCGGGAAAACGAATTAACAATTTAGTCCTCTTGAAGGACATTGGAAACCATACAGTCACTAGTACTTTGCAAATGTTCTCAAATGTTAAAATAAGTAATTATTTCCTTGAAGTTCTGTTTCATGTTGTTCTAAACGATAGCTTAAATTACGACATTATAATAGGTCGTGAAGTTCTTTATCATAATTTTAAGGTCATATTATCATGTGATAAGGTCGAATTTCTGAAAACAATATCTGTATGTGCTGTGGCTGTCTCTGATACCTCTTCAAATCTGGCTAATGTCGATACTGTTTGTCTGGCGTTGATAAGTCTCGTTTACTGAACATTCTAGGTGAATATTCAAGTTTTTTTATTGACGGAATTCCAAAGAGTCGAGTTACAACGGGCCAATTGGAAATTCGTTTGATTGATCCAAACAAAACTGTTCAGAGACGACCATACAGGCTCAGTTTAGATGAAAAAAAATAGTAAGGGGTAGGATTGAGGAGTTAATAGAGTCAAAAATTATTCGGCCTAGCTGTTCGCCATTTGCCAGCCCTATACTGCTTGTCAAAAAGAAAAACGGCTCTGACCGGCTTTGCGTTGACTATCGCGCGTTGAATTTAAATACTGTGGCCGACAGGTATCCGTTGCCTTTAATTAATGATCAAATCTCTAGACTGGGTGGGGCAAGATATTTTTCCTGTCTGGACATGTCAAGTGGTTTCCATCAGATTCCTATTCACCCAAATTCAATTGAGCGTACAGCTTTCGTTACGCCGGAGGGACAATATGAGTTTTTGACTATGCCTTTCGGTCTTAAAAATGCGCCGTCTGTATTCCAGCGCGCTGTAATGAAGGCATTGGGTAACCTTGCCTACTCGTTTGTCATACATGGATGACATAATGATTGTTTCTCAAACAAAGGAAGAGGCGTTTCAAAGACTAGAAACTGTTTTGCAGGTTTTGTCACGATCCGGGTTCTCCTTTAATGTTTCAAAGTGCTCTTTTCTGAAGTCGACTGTAGAATACCTAGGTTTTGAGGTCAGAGAAGAAGAAATTCGACCTAATCCTCGCAAGAAACAAGCTTTAATAGACTTACCGCCTCCACAGTCTATTACTCAAGTTAGACGTTCATTGGCCTGGCGTCATATTTTAGGCAGTTTATGCCATGATTTTTACAAACAATGAAGCCGTTATATTGTCTCACATGCAAGAATAAGACATTCGAGTGGAAATTGGAACACGAGCAAATTCGCCAGAGTGTAATAAAAACATTAACAGATGAGCCTGTGCTCACTATATTTGATCCTAAGGACCCCATCGAATTACATACAGATGCTAGTATGGATGGCTACGGAGCGGTCTTAGTACATAAAATCGATAATAAACCTCATGTTTTTGAATATTACAGCAAACGAACCTCACCTCCAGAATCTCGTTATCATTCATACGAACTAGAGACGCTGGCATTGTTCAATTCCATGAAGCATTTTCGTCACTACCTGCAGGGCCTTCATTTTGTTGTTTACACCGACTGTAATTCGTTAAAGGCTTCACGCAATAAAGTCGACCTGATGCCGAGAGTCCATCGATGGTGGGCTTATATGCAGTCATTTGACTTTGAAATTCAGTATAGACCTGGTGTAAAGATGGCCCATGTGGATTTCTTTTCTCGTAATCCATTACCTATTAAATTGTCTGCTCAGGCTCCCATTAAACGTGTGCATTTAAGTGAGATATCAGACAATTGGCTTCTTGCTGAGCAACAAAGAGATTCTGAGACTTCTTCGATCATTTCTAGACTTCAAAATGACGAGTTGGAGGAGGGTTTGGCAAAGACGTATGAACTTCGTTCAAAAATGCTCTTCCGAAAAATCCAACGGAATGGTAAATATAGATGCCTTCCTGTTATACCCAGACCATTTAGGTGGTCGGTAGTGAATCACGTTCATGAGGCAATTGTACATCTCGGTTGGGAAAAGACTTTAGATAAAATGTACGAGTTCTACTGGTTCGAGAATATGCGTAAATATGTCCGAAATCTGGTTAGATTACGACCTATTGAAATTTAAATCAAACATTGCAGTTTAGCCGGCTCGAGGTCAATCTTCCAAAAGAAGATTATTTCAAAGGCAACACAAAAAGGTGAGCAGGTTGTCTGTAGATCTATTTCAAGAACTACCAAGTTCTATTATCAGCAGACTTTGCTAAAGAACTCCGTAAATTTGTAGATAATTGTATTATCTGCAGTCTCATTAAACCGCCCTCGGTCAAAATACAAGTAGAGCTCCATCCCATTCCTAAAGTAGATATACCATGGCACACGGTGCACATAGATATAACTGGCAAGCTGAGTGGAAAAAGCGATAAAAAGAAGTACCTTATAGTACAACTAGACCCAAAGTTCAGGAAACCATTCCAACTGACGGAGATACTCGATGGTGACAGATATGTTTTAAAATCCATGGCTAATTTATAAGAGAACTTATAAATATTCGCACGAATCGTTGAGAGGTATGCCGGCGGAAGGGATTCCCACTGAGTTGGACATGTGTGTTGATAGTGATGTATTAGTGGATTCTAATACGGGTCACGACGTTAAAAGAGACGTCAAGTAAAACTGCGTTGAAAGAGACGTCAAGAAAGACGGCGTTGAAAGAGACGTCAAGAAAGACGGCGTTGAAAGAGACGTCAGGAAGAACAGAGTTGAAAGAGACTCTGGTGATGCGTTAGTGAATTGTAACGAGTGAGAGACATTGGTGGACTCCAATGTGGTGAAAGGCATTGATGGTTTTCAATGCAGATTGTCAGACTCCATTCCTGAAGGTTACCTGAAGCACTACTCTGCGGGTGCTGGTAGGAGAACGAGTTATTGTGTTTTCTTATCAGTATCGGTATGGAGAGGTGAGTTGATAGGGGAGATCACTGAACGCCGGGTACATGGAGTTATAGCCAGATCTATATCCTGTATTCTGCCACTGGTACAACCCATAGAACAATAAAAACTAAGCTTTATTTTAACATCCTTTATAATAAGATTGAATCAAATTGTCATTTCAGACTGAGCAATGCATGTCGTAACGTTATTAATGTAACACACGAGGGCATGTGATGGTCAGGATCTACATATTCTTTTACACGAGGACGTGTAACTTGTCAGAATGGCCGTGTCGGAGAATTCAGAGCGCCTAAGAGTAGGCTAATGTTTTGTTAATGTTTGATATGTGAATTGACAGGTATGTCACCTGTAACTATGGTATGTCCAACACTGCCCTTTGCAGGTTGACAATTGGTATGTTGAGATTGCAGGATGACTCGGCAGATTTGAGATGCCTGACAGCGTGAAAACATTGGAAATGTTGTCGAGTGACGTTTGGTGTTAAGTCATTGGAGTCGGCATAAGTAATCTAAAAATCAGACGTGCCGGAACAACACCTAAACTCGCTGCGCTAACAGTTTACTAATACAAAGTGAGAGTGAACAGGAGAAAGTATCCAAAGTAAAGAAAATGGAAAAGGCTAAGAACAACAATGGATGTTCGACATCAGAAGTGGGATTGTCTGCATGGTGCTCGACTGTGGACCTAATTCTGGCGGAGAATTCGTTGGAGGGCAGCGCACTTCTCATCGCCCTAAGCAAATCGCTGGAAGGGAGTGCGTCCAATTGGCTACCCCAAATTTATTTTGCTGATATGACGTGGAACCAATTCAAGGAATAGTTTCTGCAACACTATGAAAGCACTGAAACCCCTGTTGCCACAATTTTCAACATTCTCAATGGCCGTCCAAACGAAGGAGAGTGCTTGTCATTGTACGGAAGCCGACTACTCACATCACTGCTGTCAAAATGGAAAGGGATGACTATAGAGCAAGCTACTATGTCAGTAATTTTAGCACACACTGCTCAGATCGAGCCGAAGCTGCAACGAACAATTTTTACAACCAACACCAAGACGCGCAACGAGATGCTAAATGAGTTAAAAGCCTTTGCTGTTGGTAAAAGGAAAGACCATTCCGTTCCAGTAGACGCTAAAAACAAGCGAATGCGACTACAACTACAACCTGCCGTGAAATGTCACTTTTGCGGAAAAAACGGACACAAAATGGCGGATTGCCGTTTGAGAAGACAAGGAACCCAGAGTTTTTATCAGCACACTGCCCGTCCACTAGAGATGAAGAGAGGACCAATTATTTGTTTCAAATGCGGAGTTGCTGGACACATGAAGTCTGCTTGCCCTGAAGGATCATCATTATTGATACCGAAAAGAATTGAAGAAAGACGTGTAAACTTGTGTCAAGTTAAAGAACCCATTGGTACCCTAACTCAATCCGGTGAGTCGTACCCATTTTACTTTGATTCCGGAGCTGAATGTTCTCTTGTAAAGGAAGCAATATCACATAAGCATTCGGGAAAACGAATTAACAATTTAGTCCTCTTGAAGGACATTGGAAACCATACAGTCACTAGTACTTTGCAAATGTTCTCAAATGTTAAAATAAGTAATTATTTCCTTGAAGTTCTGTTTCATGTTGTTCTAAACGATAGCTTAAATTACGACATTATAATAGGTCGTGAAGTTCTTTATCATAATTTTAAGGTCATATTATCATGTGATAAGGTCGAATTTCTGAAAACAATATCTGTATGTGCTGTGGCTGTCTCTGATACCTCTTCAAATCTGGCTAATGTCGATACTGTTTGTCTGGCGTTGATAAGTCTCGTTTACTGAACATTCTAGGTGAATATTCAAGTTTTTTTATTGACGGAATTCCAAAGAGTCGAGTTACAACGGGCCAATTGGAAATTCGTTTGATTGATCCAAACAAAACTGTTCAGAGACGACCATACAGGCTCAGTTTAGATGAAAAAAAATAGTAAGGGGTAGGATTGAGGAGTTAATAGAGTCAAAAATTATTCGGCCTAGCTGTTCGCCATTTGCCAGCCCTATACTGCTTGTCAAAAAGAAAAACGGCTCTGACCGGCTTTGCGTTGACTATCGCGCGTTGAATTTAAATACTGTGGCCGACAGGTATCCGTTGCCTTTAATTAATGATCAAATCTCTAGACTGGGTGGGGCAAGATATTTTTCCTGTCTGGACATGTCAAGTGGTTTCCATCAGATTCCTATTCACCCAAATTCAATTGAGCGTACAGCTTTCGTTACACCGGAGGGACAATATGAGTTTTTGACTATGCCTTTCGGTCTTAAAAATGCGCCGTCTGTATTCCAGCGCGCTGTAATGAAGGCATTGGGTAACCTTGCCTACTCGTTTGTCATACATGGATGACATAATGATTGTTTCTCAAACAAAGGAAGAGGCGTTTCAAAGACTAGAAACTGTTTTGCAGGTTTTGTCACGATCCGGGTTCTCCTTTAATGTTTCAAAGTGCTCTTTTCTGAAGTCGACTGTAGAATACCTAGGTTTTGAGGTCAGAGAAGAAGAAATTCGACCTAATCCTCGCAAGAAACAAGCTTTAATAGACTTACCGCCTCCACAGTCTATTACTCAAGTTAGACGTTCATTGGCCTGGCGTCATATTTTAGGCAGTTTATGCCATGATTTTTACAAACAATGAAGCCGTTATATTGTCTCACATGCAAGAATAAGACATTCGAGTGGAAATTGGAACACGAGCAAATTCGCCAGAGTGTAATAAAAACATTAACAGATGAGCCTGTGCTCACTATATTTGATCCTAAGGACCCCATCGAATTACATACAGATGCTAGTATGGATGGCTACGGAGCGGTCTTAGTACATAAAATCGATAATAAACCTCATGTTTTTGAATATTACAGCAAACGAACCTCACCTCCAGAATCTCGTTATCATTTATACGAACTAGAGACGCTGGCATTGTTCAATTCCATGAAGCATTTTCGTCACTACCTGCAGGGCCTTCATTTTGTTGTTTACACCGACTGTAATTCGTTAAAGGCTTCACGCAATAAAGTCGACCTGATGCCGAGAGTCCATCGATGGTGGGCTTATATGCAGTCATTTGACTTTGAAATTCAGTATAGACCTGGTGTAAAGATGGCCCATGTGGATTTCTTTTCTCGTAATCCATTACCTATTAAATTGTCTGCTCAGGCTCCCATTAAACGTGTGCATTTAACTGAGATATCAGACAATTGGCTTCTTGCTGAGCAACAAAGAGATTCTGAGACTTCTTCGATCATTTCTAGACTTCAAAATGACGAGTTGGAGGAGGGTTTGGCAAAGACGTATGAACTTCGTTCAAAAATGCTCTTCCGAAAAATCCAACGGAATGGTAAATATAGATGCCTTCCTGTTATACCCAGACCATTTAGGTGGTCGGTAGTGAATCACGTTCATGAGGCAATTGTACATCTCGGTTGGGAAAAGACTTTAGATAAAATGTACGAGTTCTACTGGTTCGAGAATATGCGTAAATATGTCCGAAATCTGGTTAGATTACGACCTATTGAAATTTAAATCAAACATTGCAGTTTAGCCGGCTCGAGGTCAATCTTCCAAAAGAAGATTATTTCAAAGGCAACACAAAAAGGTGAGCAGGTTGTCTGTAGATCTATTTCAAGAACTACCAAGTTCTATTATCAGCAGACTTTGCTAAAGAACTCCGTAAATTTGTAGATAATTGTATTATCTGCAGTCTCATTAAACCGCCCTCGGGCAAAATACAAGTAGAGCCCCATCCCATTCCTAAAGTAGATATACCATGGCACACGGTGCACATAGATATAACTGGCAAGCTGAGTGGAAAAAGCGATAAAAAGAAGTACCTTATAGTACAACTAGACCCAAGGTTCAGAAACCATTCCAACTGACGGAGATACTCGATGGTGACAGATATGTTTTAAAATCCATGGCTAATTTATAAGAGAACTTATAAATATTCGCACGAATCGTTGAGAGGTATGCCGGCGGAAGGGATTCCCACTGAGTTGGACATGTGTGTTGATAGTGATGTATTAGTGGATTCTAATACGGGTCACGACGTTAAAAGAGACGTCAAGTAAAACTGCGTTGAAAGAGACGTCAAGAAAGACGGCGTTGAAAGAGACGTCAAGAAAGACGGCGTTGAAAGAGAACAGAGCTGAAAGAGGCTCTGGTGATGCGTTAGTGAATTCTAACGAGTGAGAGACATTGGTGGACTCCAATGTGGTGAAAGGCATTGATGGTTTTCAATGCAGATTGTCAGACTCCATTCCTGAAGGTTACCTGAAGCACTACTCTGCGGGTGCTGGTAGGAGAACGAGTTATTGTGTTTTCTTATCAGTATCGGTATGGAGAGGTGAGTTGATAGGGGAGATCACTGAACGCCGGGTACATGGAGTTATAGCCAGATCTATATCCTGTATTCTGCCACTGGTACAACCCATAGAACAATAAAAACTAAGCTTTATTTTAACATCCTTTATAATAAGATTGAATCAAATTGTCATTTCAGACTGAGCAATGCATGTCGTAACGTTATTAATGTAACACACGAGGGCATGTGATGGTCAGGAGGGCCGTACAGTGTTGTACTATAATTAGTTTACATCTAATGTTAATAAAAATAAGAACTTTGTATGTTACTGCAAATATGAGTTTGGTGATTTATTAATGGATGGAAGTTGACTGATTGAGCCAGATATGGGTAGTTGAGTCAGGAGACCGTGTGGCCAACTAGAGCAAATAGTACATTGGTATGTTGGAGCGAAATAGTTTGTGGTTGCCCTTGCCGGCATAATACAAGTAAAACCTAAAGATTATAATGGTTTGCCAATATGGTATGGTATCTATTTTATTCAATGTGGAATAATGAACGGAAAGGATCTACATATTCTTTTACACGAGGACGTGTAACTTGTCAGAATGGCCGTGTCGGAGAATTCAGAGCGCCTAAGAGTAGGCTAATGTTTTGTTAATGTTTGATATGTGAATTGACAGGTATGTCACCTGTAACTATGGTATGTCCAACACTGCCCTTTGCAGGTTGACAATTGGTATGTTGAGATTGCAGGATGACTCGGCAGATTTGAGATGCCTGACAGCGTGAAAACATTGGAAATGTTGTCGAGTGACGTTTGGTGTTAAGTCATTGGAGTCGGCATAAGTAATCTAAAAATCAGACGTGCCGGAACAACACCTAAACTCGCTGCGCTAACAGTTTACTAATACAAAGTGAGAGTGAACAGGAGAAAGTATCCAAAGTAAAAAAAATGGAAAAGGCTAGAACAACAATGGATGTTCGACATCAGAAGTGGGATTGTCTGCATGGTGCTCGACTGTGGACCTAATTCTGGCGGAGAATTCGTTGGAGGGCAGCGCACTTCTCATCGCCCTAAGCAAATCGCTGGAAGGGAGTGCGTCCAATTGGCTACCCCAAATTTATTTTGCTGATATGACGTGGAACCAATTCAAGGAATAGTTTCTGCAATTTTCAACATTGTTGCCACAATTTTCAACATTCTCAATGGCCGTCCAAACGAAGGAGAGTGCTTGTCATTGTACGGAAGCCGACTACTCACATCACTGCTGTCAAAATGAAAAGGGATGACTATAGAGCAAGCTACTATGTCAGTAATTTTAGCACACACTGCTCAGGTCGAGCCGAAGCTGCAACGAACAATTTTTACAACCAACACCAAGACGCGCAACGAGATGCTAAATGAGTTAAAAGCCTTTGCTGTTGGTAAAAGGAAAGACCATTCCATTCCAGTAGACGCTAAAAACAAGCGAATGCGACTACAACTACAACCTGCCGTGAAATGTCACTTTTGCGGAAAAAACGGACACAAAATGGCGGATTGCCGTTTGAGAAGACAAGGAACCCAGAGTTTTTATCAGCACACTGCCCGTCCACTAGAGATGAAGAGAGGACCAATTATTTGTTTCAAATGCGGAGTTGCTGGACACATGAAGTCTGCTTGCCCTGAAGGATCATCATTATTGATACCGAAAAGAATTGAAGAAAGACGTGTAAACTTGTGTCAAGTTAAAGAACCCATTGGTACCCTAACTCAATCCGGTGAGTCGTACCCATTTTACTTTGATTCCGGAGCTGAATGTTCTCTTGTAAAGGAAGCAATATCACATAAGCATTCGGGAAAACGAATTAACAATTTAGTCCTCTTGAAGGACATTGGAAACCATACAGTCACTAGTACTTTGCAAATGTTCTCAAATGTTAAAATAAGTAATTATTTCCTTGAAGTTCTGTTTCATGTTGTTCTAAACGATAGCTTAAATTACGACATTATAATAGGTCGTGAAGTTCTTTATCATAATTTTAAGGTCATATTATCATGTGATAAGGTCGAATTTCTGAAAACAATATCTGTATGTGCTGTGGCTGTCTCTGATACCTCTTCAAATCTGGCTAATGTCGATACTGTTTGTCTGGCGTTGATAAGTCTCGTTTACTGAACATTCTAGGTGAATATTCAAGTTTTTTTATTGACGGAATTCCAAAGAGTCGAGTTACAACGGGCCAATTGGAAATTCGTTTGATTGATCCAAACAAAACTGTTCAGAGACGACCATACAGGCTCAGTTTAGATGAAAAAAATAGTAAGGGGTAGGATTGAGGAGTTAATAGAGTCAAAAATTATTCGGCCTAGCTGTTCGCCATTTGCCAGCCCTATACTGCTTGTCAAAAAGAAAAACGGCTCTGACCGGCTTTGCGTTGACTATCGCGCGTTGAATTTAAATACTGTGGCCGACAGGTATCCGTTGCCTTTAATTAATGATCAAATCTCTAGACTGGGTGGGGCAAGATATTTTTCCTGTCTGGACATGTCAAGTGGTTTCCATCAGATTCCTATTCACCCAAATTCAATTGAGCGTACAGCTTTCGTTACACCGGAGGGACAATATGAGTTTTTGACTATGCCTTTCGGTCTTAAAAATGCGCCGTCTGTATTCCAGCGCGCTGTAATGAAGGCATTGGGTAACCTTGCCTACTCGTTTGTCATACATGGATGACATAATGATTGTTTCTCAAACAAAGGAAGAGGCGTTTCAAAGACTAGAAACTGTTTTGCAGGTTTTGTCACGATCCGGGTTCTCCTTTAATGTTTCAAAGTGCTCTTTTCTGAAGTCGACTGTAGAATACCTAGGTTTTGAGGTCAGAGAAGAAGAAATTCGACCTAATCCTCGCAAGAAACAAGCTTTAATAGACTTACCGCCTCCACAGTCTATTACTCAAGTTAGACGTTCATTGGCCTGGCGTCATATTTTAGGCAGTTTATGCCATGATTTTTACAAACAATGAAGCCGTTATATTGTCTCACATGCAAGAATAAGACATTCGAGTGGAAATTGGAACACGAGCAAATTCGCCAGAGTGTAATAAAAACATTAACAGATGAGCCTGTGCTCACTATATTTGATCCTAAGGACCCCATCGAATTACATACAGATGCTAGTATGGATGGCTACGGAGCGGTCTTAGTACATAAAATCGATAATAAACCTCATGTTTTTGAATATTACAGCAAACGAACCTCACCTCCAGAATCTCGTTATCATTCATACGAACTAGAGACGCTGGCATTGTTCAATTCCATGAAGCATTTTCGTCACTACCTGCAGGGCCTTCATTTTGTTGTTTACACCGACTGTAATTCGTTAAAGGCTTCACGCAATAAAGTCGACCTGATGCCGAGAGTCCATCGATGGTGGGCTTATATGCAGTCATTTGACTTTGAAATTCAGTATAGACCTGGTGTAAAGATGGCCCATGTGGATTTCTTTTCTCGTAATCCATTACCTATTAAATTGTCTGCTCAGGCTCCCATTAAACGTGTGCATTTAACTGAGATATCAGACAATTGGCTTCTTGCTGAGCAACAAAGAGATTCTGAGACTTCTTCGATCATTTCTAGACTTCAAAATGACGAGTTGGAGGAGGGTTTGGCAAAGACGTATGAACTTCGTTCAAAAATGCTCTTCCGAAAAATCCAACGGAATGGTAAATATAGATGCCTTCCTGTTATACCCAGACCATTTAGGTGGTCGGTAGTGAATCACGTTCATGAGGCAATTGTACATCTCGGTTGGGAAAAGACTTTAGATAAAATGTACGAGTTCTACTGGTTCGAGAATATGCGTAAATATGTCCGAAATCTGGTTAGATTACGACCTATTGAAATTTAAATCAAACATTGCAGTTTAGCCGGCTCGAGGTCAATCTTCCAAAAGAAGATTATTTCAAAGGCAACACAAAAAGGTGAGCAGGTTGTCTGTAGATCTATTTCAAGAACTACCAAGTTCTATTATCAGCAGACTTTGCTAAAGAACTCCGTAAATTTGTAGATAATTGTATTATCTGCAGTCTCATTAAACCGCCCTCGGGCAAAATACAAGTAGAGCTCCATCCCATTCCTAAAGTAGATATACCATGGCACACGGTGCACATAGATATAACTGGCAAGCTGAGTGGAAAAAGCGATAAAAAGAAGTACCTTATAGTACAACTAGACCCAAAGTTCAGGAAACCATTCCAACTGACGGAGATACTCGATGGTGACAGATATGTTTTAAAATCCATGGCTAATTTATAAGAGAACTTATAAATATTCGCACGAATCGTTGAGAGGTATGCCGGCGGAAGGGATTCCCACTGAGTTGGACATGTGTGTTGATAGTGATGTATTAGTGGATTCTAATACGGGTCACGACGTTAAAAGAGACGTCAAGTAAAACTGCGTTGAAAGAGACGTCAAGAAAGACGGCGTTGAAAGAGACGTCAAGAAAGACGGCGTTGAAAGAGACGTCAGGAAGAACAGAGTTGAAAGAGACTCTGGTGATGCGTTAGTGAATTGTAACGAGTGAGAGACATTGGTGGACTCCAATGTGGTGAAAGGCATTGATGGTTTTCAATGCAGATTGTCAGACTCCATTCCTGAAGGTTACCTGAAGCACTACTCTGCGGGTGCTGGTAGGAGAACGAGTTATTGTGTTTTCTTATCAGTATCAGTATGGAGAGGTGAGTTGATAGGGGAGATCACTGAACGCCGGGTACATAGAGTTATAGCCAGATCTATATCCTGTATTCTGCCACTGGTACAACCCATAGAACAATAAAAACTAAGCTTTATTTTAACATCCTTTATAATAAGATTGAATCAAATTGTCATTTCAGACTGAGCAATGCATGTCGTAACGTTATTAATGTAACACACGAGGGCGTGTGATGGTCAGGAGGGCCGTACAGTGTTGTACTATAATTAGTTTACATCTAATGTTAATAAAAATAAGAACTTTGTATGTTACTGCAAATATGAGTTTGGTGATTTATTAATGGATGGAAGTTGACTGATTGAGCCAGATATGGGTAGTTGAGTCAGGAGACCGTTTGGCCAACTAGAGCAAATAGTACATTGGTATGTTGGAGCGAAATAGTTTGTGGTTGCCCTTGCCGGCATAATACAAGTAAAACATAAAGATTATAATGGTTTGCCAATATGGTATGGTATCTATTTTATTCAATGTGGAATAATGAACGGAAAGGATCTTCATATTCTTTTACACGAGGACGTGTAACTTGTCAGAATGGCCGTGTCGGAGAATTCAGAGCGCCTAAGAGTAGGCTAATGTTTTGTTAATGTTTGATATGTGAATTGACAGGTATGTCACCTGTAACTATGGTATGTCCAACACTGCCCTTTGCAGGTTGACAATTGGTATGTTAAGATTGCAGGATGACTCGGCAGATTTGAGATGCCTGACAGCGTGAAAACATTGGAAATGTTGTCGAGTGACGTTTGGTGTTAAGTCATTGGAGTCGGCATAAGTAATCTAAAAATCAGACGTGCCGGAACAACACCTAAACTCGCTGCGCTAACAGTTTACTAATACAAAGTGAGAGTGAACTGTAGAAAGTATCCAAAGTAAACAAAATGGAAAAGGCTAAGAACAACAATGGATGTTCGACACCAGAAGTGGGATTGTCTCCACCGCAAATGCATGGTGCTCGACTGTGGACCTAATACTGGCGGAGAATTCGTTGGAGGGCAGCGCACTTCTCATCGCCCTAAGCAAATCGCTGGAAGGGAGTGCGTCCAATTGGCTACCCCAAATTTATTTTGCTGATATGACGTTGAACCAATTCAAGGAATAGTTTCTGCAACACTATGAAAGCACTGAAACCCCTGTTGCCACAATTTTCAACATTCTCAATGGCCGTCCAAACGAAGGAGAGTGCTTGTCATTGTACGGAAGCCGACTACTCACATCACTGCTGTCAAAATGGAAAGGGATGACTATAGAGCAAGCAATGTCAGTAATTTTAGCACACACTGCTCAGGTCGAGCCGAAGCTGCAACGAACAATTTTTACAACCAACACCAAGACGCGCAACGAGATGCTAAATGAGTTAAAAGCCTTTGCTGTTGGTAAAAGGAAAGACCATTCCGTTCCAGTAGACGCTAAAAACAAGCGAATGCGACTACAACTACAACCTGCCGTGAAATGTCACTTTTGCGGAAAAAACGGACACAAAATGGCGGATTGCCGTTTGAGAAGACAAGGACACCAGAGATTTTATCAGCACACTGCCCGTCCACTAGAGATGAAGAGAGGACCAATTATTTGTTTCAAATGCGGAGTCTGCTTGCCCTGAAGGATCATCATTATTGATACCGAAAAGAATTGAAGAAAGACGTGTAAACTTGTGTCAAGTTAAAGAACCCATTGGTACCCTAACTCAATCCGGTGAGTCGTACCCATTTTACTTTGATTCCGGAGCTGAATGTTCTCTTGTAAAGGAAGCAATATCACATAAGCTTTCTTGAAGGACATTGGAAACCATACAGTAACTAGTACTTTGCAAATGTTGTCAAATGTTAAAATAAGTAATTATTTCCTTGAAGTTCTGTTTCATGTTGTTCTAAACGATAGCTTAAATTACGACATTATAATAGGTCGTGAAGTTCTTTATCATAATTTTAAGGTCATATTATCATGTGATAAGGTCGAATTTCTGAAAACAATATCTGTATGTGCTGTGGCTGTCTCTGATACCTCTTCAAATCTGGCTAATGTCGATACTGTTTGTCTGGCGTTGATAAGTCTCGTTTACTGAACATTCTAGGTGAATATTCAAGTTTTTTTATTGACGGAATTCCAAAGAGTCGAGTTACAACGGGCCAATTGGAAATTCGTTTGATTGATCCAAACAAAACTGTTTAGAGACGACCATACAGGCTCAGTTTAGATGAAAAAAAAATAGTAAGGGGTAGGATTGGGGAGTTAATAGAGTCAAAAATTATTCGGCCTAGCTGTTCGCCATTTGCCAGCCCTATACTGCTTGTCAAAAAGAAAAACGGCTCTGACCGGCTTTGCGTTGACTATCGCGCGTTGAATTTAAATACTGTGGCCGACAGGTATCCGTTGCCTTTAATTAATGATCAAATCTCTAGACTGGGTGGGGCAAGATATTTTTCCTGTCTGGACATGTCAAGTGGTTTCCATCAGATTCCTATTCACCCAAATTCAATTGAGCGTACAGCTTTCGTTACACCGGAGGGACAATATGAGTTTTTGACGATGCCTTTCGGTCTTAAAAATGCGCCGTCTGTATTCCAGCGCGCTGTAATGAAGGCATTGGGTGACCTTGCCTACTCGTTTGTCATAGTTTACATGGATGACATAATGATTGTTTCTCAAACAAAGGAAGAGGCGTTTCAAAGACTAGAAACTGTTTTGCAGGTTTTGTCACGATCCGGGTTCTCCTTTAATGTTTCAAAGTGCTCTTTTCTGAAGTCGAGTGTAGAATACCTAGGTTTTGAGAAACAAGCTTTAATAGACTTACCGCCTCCACAGTCTATTACTCAACGTTCATTGGCCTGGCGTCATATTTTAGGCAGTTTATGTTAGGATTTTCACAAACAATGATGCCGTTATATTGTCTCACATGCAAGAATAAGACATTCGAGTGGAAATTGGAACACGAGCAAATTCGCCAGAGTGTAATAAAAACATTAACAGATGAGCCTGTGCTCACTATATTTGATCCTAAGCACCCCATCGAAATACATACAGATGCTAGTATGGATGGCTACGGAGCGGTCTTAGTACATAAAATCGATAATAAACCTCATGTTTTTGAATATTACAGCAAACGAACCTCACCTCCAGAATCTCGTTATCATTCATACGAACTAGAGACGCTGGCATTGTTCAATTCCATGAAGCATTTTCGTCACTACCTGCAGGGCCTTCATTTTTTTGTTTACACCGACTGTAATTCGTTAAAGGCTTCACGCAATAAAGTCGACCTGATGCCGAGAGTCCATCTATGGTGGGCTTATATGCAGTCATTTGACTTTGAAATTCAGTATAGACCTGGTGTAAAGATGGTCCATGTGGATTTCTTTTCTCGTAATCCATTACCTATTAAATTGTCTGCTCAGGCTCCCATTAAACGTGTGCATTTAACTGAGATATCAGACAATTGGCTTCTTGCTGAGCAACAAAGAGATTCTGAGACTTCTTCGATCATTTCTAGACTTCAAAATGACGAGTTGGAGGAGGGTTTGGCAAACACGTATGAACTTCGTTCAAAAATGCTCTTCCGAAAAATCCAACGGAATGGTAAATATAGATGCCTTCCTGTTATACCCAGACCATTTAGGTGGTCGGTAGTGAATCACGTTCATGAGGCAATTGTACATCTCGGTTGGGAAAGGACTTTAGATAAAATGTACGAGTTCTACTGGTTCGAGAATATGCGTAAATATGTCCGTAATCTGGTTAGATTACGACCTATTGAAATTTAAATCAAACATTGCAGTTTAGCCGGCTCGAGGTCAATCTTCCAAAAGAAGATTATTTCAAAGGCAACACAAAAAGGTGAGCAGGTTGTCTGTAGATCTATTTCAAGAACTACCAAGTTCTATCATCAGCAGACTTTGCTAAAGAACTCCGTAAATTTGTAGATAATTGTATTATCTGCAGTCTCATTAAACCGCCCTCGGGCAAAATACAAGTAGAGCTCCATCCCATTCCTAAAGTAGATATACCATGGCACACGGTGCACATAGATATAACTGGCAAGCTGAGTGGAAAAAGCGATAAAAAGAAGTACCTTATAGTACAACTAGACCCAAAGTTCAGGAGACCATTCCAAGTGACGGAGATACTCGATGGTGACAGATATGTTTTAAAATCCATGGCTAATTTATAAGCGAACTTATAAATATTCGCACGAATCGTTGAGAGGTATGCCGGCGGAAGGGATTCCCACTGAGTTGGACATGTGTGTTGATAGTGATGTATTAGTGGATTCTAATACGGGTCACGACGTTGAAAGAGACGTCAAGTAAAACGGCGTTGAAAGAGACGTCAAGAAAGACGGCGTTGAAAGAGACGTCAAGAAAGACGGCGTTGAAAGAGACGTCAGGAAGAACAGAGTTGAAAGAGACTCTGGTGATGCGTTAGTGAATTGTAACGAGTGAGAGACATTGGTGGACTCCAATGTGGTGAAAGGCATTGATGGTTTTCAATGCAGAGTGTCAGACTCCATTCCTGAAGGTTACCTGAAGCACTACTCTACTGGTACTAGTAGGAGCACAAGTTATTGTGTTTTCTTATCAGTATCAGTATGGAGAGGTGAGTTGATAGGGGAGATCACTGAACGCCGGGTACATAGAGTTATAGCCAGATCTATATTCTGTATTCTGCCACTGGTACAACCCATAGAACAATAAAAACTAAGCTTTATTTTAACATCCTTTATAATAAGATTGAATCAAATTGTCATTTCAGACTGAGCAATGCATGTCGTAACGTTATTAATGTAACACACGAGGGCGTGTGATGGTCAGGAGGGCCGTACAGTGTTGTACTATAATTAGTTTACATCTAATGTTAATAAAAATAAGAACTTTGTATGTTACTGCAAATATGAGTTTGGTGATTTATTAATGGATGGAAGTTGACTGATTGAGCCAGATATGGGTAGTTGAGTCAGGAGACCGTGTGGCCAACTAGAGCAAATAGTACATTGGTATGTTGCAGCGAAATAGTTTGTGGTTGCCCTTGCCGGCATAATACAAGTAAAACATAAAGATTATAATGGTTTGCCAATATGGTATGGTATCTATTTTATTCAATGTGGAATAATGAACGGAAAGGATCTTCATATTCTTTTACACGAGGACGTGTAACTTGTCAGAATTGCCGTGTCGGAGAATTCAGAGCGCCTAAGAGTAGGCTAATGTTTTGTTAATGTTTGATATGTGATTTGACAGGTATGTCAATATATACAGGCTCAGTTTAGATGAAAAAAAAAATAGTAAGGGGTAGGATTGAGGAGTTAATAGAGTCAAAAATTATTCGGTCTAGCTGTTCGCCATTTGCCAGCCCTATACTGCTTGTCAAAAAGAAAAACGGCTCTGACCGGCTTTGCGTTGACTATCGCGCGTTGAATTTAAATACTGTGGCCGACAGGTATCCGTTGCCTTTAATTAATGATCAAATCTCTAGACTGGGTGGGGCAAGATATTTTTCCTGTCTGGACATGTCAAGTGGTTTCCATCAGATTCCTATTCACCCAAATTCAATTGAGCGTACAGCTTTCGTTACACCGGAGGGACAATATGAGTTTTTGACGATGCCTTTCGGTCTTAAAAATGCGCCGTCTGTATTCCAGCGCGCTGTAATGAAGGCATTGGGTGACCTTGCCTACTTGTTTGTCATAGTTTACATGGATGACATAATGATTGTTTCTCAAACAAAGGAAGAGGCGTTTCAAAGACTAGAAACTGTTTTGCAGGTTTTGTCACGATCCGGGTTCTCCTTTAATTGTTCAAAGTGCTCTTTTCTGAAGTCGAGTGTAGAATACCTAGGTTTTGAGAAACAAGCTTTAATAGACTTACCGCCTCCACAGTCTATTACTCAAGTTAGACGTTCATTGGCCTGGCGTCATATTTTAGGCAGTTTATGTTAGGATTTTCACAAACAATGATGCCGTTATATTGTCTCACATGCAAGAATAAGACATTCGAGTGGAAATTGGAACACGAGCAAATTCGCCAGAGTGTAATAAAAACATTAACAGATAAGCCTGTGCTCACTATATTTGATCCTAAGCACCCCATCGAAATACATACAGATGCTAGTATGGATGGCTACGGAGCGGTCTTAGTACATAAAATCGATAATAAACCTCATGTTTTTGAATATTACAGCAAACGAACCTCACCTCCAGAATCTCGTTATCATTCATACGAACTAGAGACGCTGGCATTGTTCAATTCCATGAAGCATTTTCGTCACTACCTGCAGGGCCTTCATTTTTTTGTTTACACCGACTGTAATTCGTTAAAGGCTTCACGCAATAAAGTCGACCTGATGCCGAGAGTCCATCTATGGTGGGCTTATATGCAGTCATTTGACTTTGAAATTCAGTATAGACCTGGTGTAAAGATGGTCCATGTGGATTTCTTTTCTCGTAATCCATTACCTATTAAATTGTCTGCTCAGGCTCCCATTAAACGTGTGCATTTAACTGAGATATCAGACAATTGGCTTCTTGCTGAGCAACAAAGAGATTCTGAGACTTCTTCGATCATTTCTAGACTTCAAAATGACGAGTTGGAGGAGGGTTTGGCAAACACGTATGAACTTCGTTCAAAAATGCTCTTCCGAAAAATCCAACGGAATGGTAAATATAGATGCCTTCCTGTTATACCCAGACCATTTAGGTGGTCGGTAGTGAATCACGTTCATGAGGCAATTGTACATCTCGGTTGGGAAAGGACTTTAGATAAAATGTACGAGTTCTACTGGTTCGAGAATATGCGTAAATATGTCCGTAATCTGGTTAGATTACGACCTATTGAAATTTAAATCAAACATTGCAGTTTAGCCGGCTCGAGGTCAATCTTCCAAAAGAAGATTATTTCAAAGGCAACACAAAAAGGTGAGCAGGTTGTCTGTAGATCTATTTCAAGAACTACCAAGTTCTATCATCAGCAGACTTTGCTAAAGAACTCCGTAAATTTGTAGATAATTGTATGATCTGCAGTCTCATTAAACCGCCCTCGGGCAAAATACAAGTAGAGCTCCATCCCATTCCTAAAGTAGATATACCATGGCACACGGTGCACATAGATATAACTGGCAAGCTGAGTGGAAAAAGCGATAAAAAGAAGTACCTTATAGTACAACTAGACCCAAAGTTCAGGAGACCATTCCAAATGACGGAGATACTCGATGGTGACAGATATGTTTTAAAATCCATGGCTAATTTATAAGCGAACTTATAAATATTCGCACGAATCGTTGAGAGGTATGCCGGCGGAAGGGATTCCCACTGAGTTGGACATGTGTGTTGATAGTGATGTATTAGTGGATTCTAATACGGGTCACGACGTTGAAAGAGACGTCAAGTAAAACGGCGTTGAAAGAGACGTCAAGAAAGACGGCGTTGAAAGAGACGTCAAGAAAGACGGCGTTGAAAGAGACGTCAGGAAGAACAGAGTTGAAAGAGACTCTGGTGATGCGTTAGTGAATTGTAACGAGTGAGAGACATTGGTGGACTCCAATGTGGTGAAAGGCATTGATGGTTTTCAATGCAGAGTGTCAGACTCCATTCCTGAAGGTTACCTGAAGCACTACTCTACGGGTACTAGTAGGAGCACAAGTTATTGTGTTTTCTTTTCAGTATCAGTATGGAGAGATGAGTTGATAGGGGAGATCACTGAACGCCGGGTACATAGAGTTATAGCCAGATCTATATTCTGTATTCTGCCACTGGTACAACCCATAGAACAATAAAAACTAAGCTTTATTTTAACATCCTTTATAATAAGATTGAATCAAATTGTTATTTCAGACTGAGCAATGCATGTCGTAACGTTATTAATGTAACACACGAGGGCGTGTGATGGTCAGGAGGGCCGTACAGTGTTGTACTATAATTAGTTTACATCTAATGTTAATAAAAATAAGAACTTTGTATGTTACTGCAAATATGAGTTTGGTGATTTATTAATGGATGGAAGTTGACTGATTGAGCCAGATATGGGTAGTTGAGTCAGGAGACCGTGTGGCCAACTAGAGCAAATAGTACATTGGTATGTTGCAGCGAAATAGTTTGTGGTTGCCCTTGCCGGCATAATACAAGTAAAACATAAAGATTATAATGGTTTGCCAATATGGTATGGTATCTATTTTATTCAATGTGGAATAATGAACGGAAAGGATCTTCATATTCTTTTACACGAGGACGTGTAACTTGTCAGAATTGCCGTGTCGGAGAATTCAGAGCGCCTAAGAGTAGGCTAATGTTTTGTTAATGTTTGATATGTGATTTGACAGGTATGTCAATATATACAGGCTCAGTTTAGATGAAAAAAAAAATAGTAAGGGGTAGGATTGAGGAGTTAATAGAGTCAAAAATTATTCGGCCTAGCTGTTCGCCATTTGCCAGCCCTATACTGCTTGTCAAAAAGAAAAACGGCTCTGACCGGCTTTGCGTTGACTATCGCGCGTTGAATTTAAATACTGTGGCCGACAGGTATCCGTTGCCTTTAATTAATGATCAAATCTCTAGACTGGGTGGGGCAAGATATTTTTCCTGTCTGGACATGTCAAGTGGTTTCCATCAGATTCCTATTCACCCAAATTCAATTGAGCGTACAGCTTTCGTTACACCGGAGGGACAATATGAGTTTTTGACTATGCCTTTCGGTCTTAAAAATGCGCCGTCTGTATTCCAGCGCGCTGTAATGAAGGCATTGGGTGACCTTGCCTACTCGTTTGTCATAGTTTACATGGATGACATAATGATTGTTTCTCAAACAAAGGAAGAGGCGTTTCAAAGACTAGAAACTGTTTTGCAGGTTTTGTCACGATCCGGGTTCTCCTTTAATGTTTCAAAGTGCTCTTTTCTGAAGTCGAGTGTAGAATACCTAGGTTTTGAGAAACAAGCTTTAATAGACTTACCGCCTCCACAGTCTATTACTCAAGTTAGACGTTCATTGGCCTGGCGTCATATTTTAGGCAGTTTATGTTAGGATTTTCACAAACAATGATGCCGTTATATTGTCTCACATGCAAGAATAAGACATTCGAGTGGAAATTGGAACACGAGCAAATTCGCCAGAGTGTAATAAAAACATTAACAGATAAGCCTGTGCTCACTATATTTGATCCTAAGCACCCCATCGAAATACATACAGATGCTAGTATGGATGGCTACGGAGCGGTCTTAGTACATAAAATCGATAATAAACCTCATGTTTTTGAATATTACAGCAAACGAACCTCACCTCCAGAATCTCGTTATCATTCATACGAACTAGAGACGCTGGCATTGTTCAATTCCATGAAGCATTTTCGTCACTACCTGCAGGGCCTTCATTTTTTTGTTTACACCGACTGTAATTCGTTAAAGGCTTCACGCAATAAAGTCGACCTGATGCCGAGAGTCCATCTATGGTGGGCTTATATGCAGTCATTTGACTTTGAAATTCAGTATAGACCTGGTGTAAAGATGGTCCATGTGGATTTCTTTTCTCGTAATCCATTACCTATTAAATTGTCTGCTCAGGCTCCCATTAAACGTGTGCATTTAACTGAGATATCAGACAATTGGCTTCTTGCTGAGCAACAAAGAGATTCTGAGACTTCTTCGATCATTTCTAGACTTCAAAATGACGAGTTGGAGGAGGGTTTGGCAAACACGTATGAACTTCGTTCAAAAATGCTCTTCCGAAAAATCCAACGGAATGGTAAATATAGATGCCTTCCTGTTATACCCAGACCATTTAGGTGGTCGGTAGTGAATCACGTTCATGAGGCAATTGTACATCTCGGTTGGGAAAGGACTTTAGATAAAATGTACGAGTTCTACTGGTTCGAGAATATGCGTAAATATGTCCGTAATCTGGTTAGATTACGACCTATTGAAATTTAAATCAAACATTGCAGTTTAGCCGGCTCGAGGTCAATCTTCCAAAAGAAGATTATTTCAAAGGCAACACAAAAAGGTGAGCAGGTTGTCTGTAGATCTATTTCAAGAACTACCAAGTTCTATCATCAGCAGACTTTGCTAAAGAACTCCGTAAATTTGTAGATAATTGTATGATCTGCAGTCTCATTAAACCGCCCTCGGGCAAAATACAAGTAGAGCTCCATCCCATTCCTAAAGTAGATATACCATGGCACACGGTGCACATAGATATAACTGGCAAGCTGAGTGGAAAAAGCGATAAAAAGAAGTACCTTATAGTACAACTAGACCCAAAGTTCAGGAGACCATTCCAAATGACGGAGATACTCGATGGTGACAGATATGTTTTAAAATCCATGGCTAATTTATAAGCGAACTTATAAATATTCGCACGAATCGTTCAGAGGTATGCCGGCGGAAGGGATTCCCACTGAGTTGGACATGTGTGTTGATAGTGATGTATTAGTGGATTCTAATACGGGTCACGACGTTGAAAGAGACGTCAAGTAAAACGGCGTTGAAAGAGACGTCAAGAAAGACGGCGTTGAAAGAGACGTCAAGAAAGACGGCGTTGAAAGAGACGTCAGGAAGAACAGAGTTGAAAGAGACTCTGGTGATGCGTTAGTGAATTGTAACGAGTGAGAGACATTGGTGGACTCCAATGTGGTGAAAGGCATTGATGGTTTTCAATGCAGAGTGTCAGACTCCATTCCTGAAGGTTACCTGAAGCACTACTCTACGGGTACTAGTAGGAGCACAAGTTATTGTGTTTTCTTTTCAGTATCAGTATGGAGAGATGAGTTGATAGGGGAGATCACTGAACGCCGGGTACATAGAGTTATAGCCAGATCTATATTCTGTATTCTGCCACTGGTACAACCCATAGAACAATAAAAACTAAGCTTTATTTTAACATCCTTTATAATAAGATTGAATCAAATTGTTATTTCAGACTGAGCAATGCATGTCGTAACGTTATTAATGTAACACACGAGGGCGTGTGATGGTCAGGAGGGCCGTACAGTGTTGTACTATAATTAGTTTACATCTAATGTTAATAAAAATAAGAACTTTGTATGTTACTGCAAATATGAGTTTGGTGATTTATTAATGGATGGAAGTTGACTGATTGAGCCAGATATGGGTAGTTGAGTCAGGAGACCGTTTGGCCAACTAGAGCAAATAGTACATTGGTATGTTGGAGCGAAATAGTTTGTGGTTGCCCTTGCCGGCATAATACAAGTAAAACATAAAGATTATAATGGTTTGCCAATATGGTATGGTATCTATTTTATTCAATGTGGAATAATGAACGGAAAGGATCTTCATATTCTTTTACACGAGGACGTGTAACTTGTCAGAATGGCCGTGTCGGAGAATTCAGAGCGCCTAAGAGTAGGCTAATGTTTTGTTAATGTTTGATATGTGAATTGACAGGTATGTCAATATTATCAGCAATGATAATATGTCAATGATTTTATCAGCACACTGCCCGTCCACTAGAGATGAAGAGAGGACCAATTATTTGTTTCAAATGCGGAGTTGCTGGACACATGAAGTCTGCTTGCCCTGAAGGATCATCATTATTGATACCGAAAAGAATTGAAGAAAGACGTGTAAACTTGTGTCAAGTTAAAGAACCCATTGGTACCCTAACTCAATCCGGTGAGTCGTACCCATTTTAATTTGATTCCGGAGCTGAATGTTCTCTTGTAAAGGAAGCAATATCACATAAGCTTTCTTGAAGGACATTGGAAACCATACAGTAACTAGTACTTTGCAAATGTTGTCAAATGTTAAAATAAGTAATTATTTCCTTGAAGTTCTGTTTCATGTTGTTCTAAACGATAGCTTAAATTACGACATTATAATAGGTCGTGAAGTTCTTTATCATAATTTTAAGGTCATATTATCATGTGATAAGGTCGAATTTCTGAAAACAATATCTGTATGTGCTGTGGCTGTCTCTGATACCTCTTCAAATCTGGCTAATGTCGATACTGTTTGTCTGGCGTTGATAAGTCTCGTTTACTGAACATTCTAGGTGAATATTCAAGTTTTTTTATTGACGGAATTCCAAAGAGTCGAGTTACAACGGGCCAATTGGAAATTCGTTTGATTGATCCAAACAAAAGCTTCCTTCTGCCTGTTACATACATTTTGGCGACTTTAATATACCATTTCACCCTATGGGTGTATGGTATAAAAATTATTCGGCCTAGCTGTTCGCCATTTGCCAGCCCTATACTGCTTGTCAAAAAGAAAAACGGCTCTGACCGGCTTTGCGTTGACTATCGCGCGTTGAATTTAAATACTGTGGCCGACAGGTATCCGTTGCCTTTAATTAATGATCAAATCTCTAGACTGGGTGGGGCAAGATATTTTTCCTGTCTGGACATGTAAAGTGGTTTCCATCAGATTCCTATTCACCCAAATTCAATTGAGCGTACAGCTTTCGTTACACCGGAGGGACAATATGAGTTTTTGACGATGCCTTTCGGTCTTAAAAATGCGCCGTCTGTATTCCAGCGAGCTGTAATGAAGGCATTGGGTGACCTTGCCTACTCGTTTGTCATAGTTTACATGGATGACATAATGATTGTTTCTCAAACAAAGGAAGAGGCTTTTCAAAGACTAGAAACTGTTTTGCAGGTTTTGTCACGATCCGGGTTCTCCTTCAATGTTTCAAAGTGCTCTTTTCTGAAGTCGACTGTAGAATACCTAGGTTTTGAGGTCAGAGAAGAAGAAATTCGACCTAATCCTCGCAAGAAACAAGCTTTAATAGAGTTACCGCCTCCACAGTCTATTACTCAAGTTAGACGTTCATTGGCCTGGCGTCATATTTTAGGCAGTTTATGCCATGATTTTTACAAACAATGAAGCCGTTATATTGTCTCACATGCAAGAATAAGACATTCCAGTGGAAATTGGAACACGAGCAAATTCGCCAGAGTGTAATAAAAACATTAACAGATGAGCCTGTGCTCACTATATTTGATCCTAAGCACCCCATCGAAATACATACAGATGCTAGTATGGATGGCTACGGAGCGGTCTTAGTACATAAAATCGATAATAAACCTCATGTTTTTGAATATTACAGCAAACGAACCTCACCTCCAGAATCTCGTTATCATTCATACGAACTAGAGACGCTGGCATTGTTCAATTCCATGAAGCATTTTCGTCACTACCTGCAGGGCCTTCATTTTTTTGTTTACACCGACTGTAATTCGTTAAAGGCTTCACGCAATAAAGTCGACCTGATGCCGAGAGTCCATCGATGGTGGGCTTATATGCAGTCATTTGACTTTGAAATTCAGTATAGACCTGGTGTAAAGATGGTCCATGTGGATTTCTTTTCTCGTAATCCATTACCTATTAAATTGTCTGCTCAGGCTCCCATTAAACGTGTGCATTTAACTGAGATATCAGACAATTGGCTTCTTGCTGAGCAACAAAAAGATTCTGAGACTTCTTCGATCATTTCTAGACTTCAAAATTACGAGTTGGAGGAGGGTTTGGCAAAGACGTATGAACTTCGTTCAAAAATGCTCTTCCGAAAAATCCAACGGAATGGTAAATATAGATGCCTTCCTGTTATACCCAGACTATTTAGGTGGTCGGTAGTGAATCACGTTCATGAGGCAATTGTACATCTCGGTTGGGAAAAGACTTTAGATAAAATGTACGAGTTCTACTGGTTCGAGAATATGCGTAAATATGTCCGTAATCTGGTTAGATTACGACCTATTGAAATTTAAATCAAACATTGCAGTTTAGCCGGCTCGAGGTCAATCTTCCAAAAGAAGATTATTTCACAGGCAACACAAAAAGGTGAGCAGGTTGTCTGTAGATCTATTTCAAGAACTACCAAGTTCTATCATCAGCAGACTTTGCTAAAGAACTCCGTAAATTTGTAGATAATTGTATTATCTGCAGTCTCATTAAACCGCCCTCGGGCAAAATACAAGTAGAGCTCCATCCATCCACGGTGCACATAGATATAACTGGCAAGCTGAGTGGAAAAAGCGATAAAAAGAAGTACCTTACAGTACAACTAGACCCAAAGTTCAGGAGACCATTCCAAGTGACGGAGATACTCAATGGTGACAGATATGTTTTAAAATCCGTGGCTAATTTATAAGCGAACTTATAAATATTCGCACGAATCGTTGAGAGGTATGCCGGCGGAAGGGATTCCCACTGAGTTGGACATGTGTGTTGATAGTGATGTATTAGTGGATTCTAATACGGGTCACGACGTTGAAAGAGACGTCAAGTAAAACGGCGTTGAAAGAGACGTCAAGAAAGACGGCGTTGAAAGAGACGTCAAGAAAGACGGCGTTGAAAGAGACGTCAGGAAGAACAGAGTTGAAAGAGACTCTGGTGATGCGTTAGTGAATTCTAACGAGTGAGAGACATTGGTGGACTCCAATGTGGTGAAAGGCATTGATGGTTTTCAATGCAGATTGTCAGACTCCATTCCTGAAGGTTACCTGAAGCACTACTCTGCGGGTGCTGGTAGGAGAACGAGTTATTGTGCTTTCTTATCAGTATCAGTATGGAGAGGTGAGTTGATAGGGGAGATCACTGAACGCCGGGTACATAGAGTTATAGCCAGATCTATATCCTGTATTCTGCCACTGGTACAACCCATAGAACAATAAAAACTAAGCTTTATTTTAACATCCTTAATAATAAGATTGAATCAAATTGTCATTTCAGACTGAGCAATGCATGTCGTAACGTTATTAATGTAACACACGAGGGCGTGTGATGGTCAGGAGGGCCGTACAGTGTTGTACTATAATTAGTTTATATCTAATGTTAATAAAAATAAGAACTTTGTATGTTACTGCAAATATGAGTTTGGTGATTTATTAATGGATGGAAGTTGACTGATTGAGCCAGATATGGGTAGTTGAGTCAGGAGACCGTGTGGCCAACTAGAGCAAATAGTACATTGGTATGTTGGAGCGAAATAGTTTGTGGTTGCCCTTGCCGGCATAATACAAGTAAAACATAAAGATTATAATGGTTTGCCAATATGGTATGGTATCTATTTTATTCAATGTGGAATAATGAACGGAAAGGATCTTCATATTCTTTTACACGAGGACGTGTAACTTGTCAGAATGGCCGTGTCGGAGAATTTAGAGCGCCTAAGAGTAGGCTAATGTTTTGTTAATGTTTGATATGTGAATTGACAGGTATGTCACCTGTAACTATGGTATGTCCAACACTGCCCTTTGCAGGTTGACAATTGGTATGTTAAGATTGCAGGATGACTCGGCAGATTTGAGATGCCTGACAGCGTGAAAACATTGGAAATGTTGTCGAGTGACGTTTGGTGTTAAGTCATTGGAGTCGGCATAAGTAATCTAAAAATCAGACGTGCCGGAACAAAACCTTAACTCGCTGCGCTAACAGTTTACTAATACAAAGTGAGAGTGAACTGTAGAAAGTATCCAAAGTAAACAAAATGGAAAAGGCTAAGAACAACAATGGATGTTCGACACCAGAAGTGGGATTGTCTCCACCGCAAATGCATGGTGCTCGACTGTGGACCTAATACTGGCGGAGAATTCGTTGGAGGGCAGCGCACTTCTCATCGCCCTAAGCAAATCGCTGGAAGGGAGTGCGTCCAATTGGCTACCCCAAATTTATTTTGCTGATATGACGTGGAACCAATTCAAGGAATAGTTTCTGCAGCACTATGAAAGCACTGAAACCACTGTTTCCACAATTTTCAACATTCTCAATGGCACCCAAACGAAGGAGAGTGCTTGTCATTATACGGAAGCCGACTACTCACATCACTGCTGTCAAAATGGAAAGGGATGACTATAGAGCAAGCTACTATGTCAGTAATTTTAGCACATACTGCTCAGGTCGAGCCGAAGCTGCAACGAACAATTTTTACAACCAACACCAAGACGCGCAACGAGATGCTAAATGAGTTAAAAGCCTTTGCTGTTGGTAAAAGGAAAGACCATTCCGTTCCAGTAGACGCTAAAAACAAGCGAATGCGACTACAACTACAACCTGCCGTGAAATGTCACTTTTGCGGAAAAAAAGGACACAAAATGGCGGATTGCCGTTTGAGAAGACAAGGAAACCAGAGTTTTTATCAGCACACTGCCCGTCCACTAGAGATGAAGAGAGGACCAATTATTTGTTTCAAATGCGGAGTTGCTGGACACATGAAGTCTGCTTGCCCTGAAGGATCATCATTATTGATACCGAAAAGAATTGAAGAAAGACGTGTAAACTTGTGTCAAGTTAAAGAACCCATTGGTACCCTAACTCAATCCGGTGAGTCGTACCCATTTTACTTTGATTCCGGAGCTGAATGTTCTCTTGTAAAGGAAGCAATATCACATAAGCTTTCGGGAAAACGAATTAACAATTTAGTCCTCTTGAAGGACATTGGAAACCATACAGTCACTAGTACTTTGCAAATGTTGTCAAATGTTAAAATAATAAATGGTATAAAAATTATTCGGCCTAGCTGTTCGCCATTTGCCAGCCCTATACTGCTTGTCAGAAAGAAAAACGGCTCTGACCGGCTTTGCGTTGACTATCGCGCGTTGAATTTAAATACTGTGGCCGACAGGTATCCGTTGCCTTTAATTAATGATCAAATCTCTAGACTGGGTGGGGCAAGATATTTTTCCTGTCTGGACATGTAAAGTGGTTTCCATCAGATTCCTATTCACCCAAATTCAATTGAGCGTACAGCTTTCGTTACACCGGAGGGACAATATGAGTTTTTGACGATGCCTTCCGGTCTTAAAAATGCGCCGTCTGTATTCCAGCGAGCTGTAATGAAGGCATTGGGTGACCTTGCCTACTCGTTTGTCATAGTTTACATGGATGACATAATGATTGTTTCTCAAACAAAGGAAGAGGCGTTTCAAAGACTAGAAACTGTTTTGCAGGTTTTGTCACGATCCGGGTTCTCCTTCAATGTTTCAAAGTGCTCTTTTCTGAAGTCGACTGTAGAATACCTAGGTTTTGAGGTCAGAGAAGAAGAAATTCGACCTAATCCTCGCAAGAAACAAGCTTTAATAGACTTACCGCCTCCACAGTCTATTACTCAAGTTAGACGTTCATTGGCCTGGCGTCATATTTTAGGCAGTTTATGCCATGATTTTTACAAACAATGAAGCCGTTATATTGTCTCACATGCAAGAATAAGACATTCGAGTGGAAATTGGAACACTAGCAAATTCGCCAGAGTGTAATAAAAACATTAACAGATGAGCCTGTGCTCACTATATTTGATCCTAAGGACCCCATCGAATTACATACAGATGCTAGTATGGATGGCTACGGAGCGGTCTTAGTACATAAAATCGATAATAAACCTCATGTTTTTGAATATTACAGCAAACGAACCTCACCTCCAGAATCTCGTTATCATTCATACGAACTAGATACGCTGGCATTGTTCAATTCCATGAAGCATTTTCGTCACTACCTGCAGGGCCTTCATTTTTTTGTTTACACCGACTGTAATTCGTTAAAGGCTTCACGCAATAAAGTCGACCTGATGCCGAGAGTCCATCGATGGTGGGCTTATATGCAGTCATTTGACTTTGAAATTCAGTATAGACCTGGTGTAAAGATGGCCCATGTGGATTTTTTTTCTCGTAATCCATTACCTATTAAATTGTCTGCTCAGGCTCCCATTAAACGTGTGCATTTAACTGTGTTCACGCCACCGGGTGAACAGCAGTGAGCGGCGAAGAGCAGTGAGGAGTGAGGAGGGTTTTTCGATCCTCGGCGTCTACGGTCACACCAGGAGGGGTGACTAGCTTTTCTGATGGGCGCCGCCATTTCATTCCGAATCGAGATTTTCACCCGAACACCCGTTCATCTCCTTTAACTTTCATTTTGCGATTTGTTACCTTTTAAAACCGAACCATTTCGTGTGTGTATCGGTATACCTTGTGAATTAAATAAATCAAACATAGAATTAAAACGAAGTTTTTCGCGCGTTTTAATCATTCTACTCACGTACGAGATCCTGAAGATATTGGCACCCGCCAACCACTTGATACTATATCGGGTCCTTCCGCCCCGCCACAAACAGTGGTCCTTCGAGCCGGATATCCTTCCGCTCCTCCAGCTTGCACCGGCGGAATTCCTGATAAGTACAAAATTTCATTATTCGTTTCATTTGCCCCTACATACTCATAAAAGTGTGAGGTTTTCCCGCTTCTCCATAGCGACCTACACACTTTTACATATTGTATGTACATACCTGACCTGTTCCAAGGGTCCATGGTAGTTCCTAATCCTTAGCGTGTCTGTCCAACGTTCTCGTTTTCCATTACATTTCCATTTCTTTATTTATATTTTTTCCCCGCACTTGTCCAAATCCACCTCTTTTACATATGCATTCACATGTACATGTAACTTCCACAGCTGTTTGCCAAGTCCGCGTAAAGGGTTAAAAAACAAAAAAAAAAATATTAAAGTGTTATAAAAAATAGAAAAAAAAATAATAATCATCCAAGTGTTCACCGCGTTTTCTTATGTGTTGAAATAATTATTTTTAATGCCAAACTAATTGCCGCACGCGCGTATCTACGTACATACACACATCGTCATCTGTTGATGTACGCGCATATGTACATATCCATGTACATATGTATAATCCCTTCACACATTTACTACCACACAAAAGGCCAAAAAAATATTGTTTTTGTTAATAGCACTTAACGTATGCACCGCGATTTCTTGCGCGTTCGAATTAGGTGCGAAATTAATTCCCCACGCGCGTCTTTGGAACCCGGTGCACTTGCTTACATATGTACATACATACATAGTCATACATTGCACATATGTATGTACATATCCACAACACATAATCCATTTCGGTGTCGCGCATTGATTTAACACCACCCCACCTCCAATTAAATGACAATTACTTACGTTATTTTTGTTGTGAACAACGCCTGTGCACACATATCTACATATATACTCACCTGTGTACTTATGCATGTACGTACATACATAGATCAAGCATTTGTCCACATGCATTGATCGTTTGTTTGGTTTGCCTCCGCGCACAGCACTCGCGGCGTGTAAAAGCGTTCTTTTGTTATTGGTTTTCTCCTTTTTTGCACAACCACAAAAAAAAATTATTAACATAATTAAACAACAACATCAAAATATAATCAACGGCCGACAGCTGTTTTTCGGAGTAGTGGTGACACGTGAGTCGAGTCGTGATATCCATAGGCGGCTCAAGCGCGCCAAGTTCAAATCACATTATTTCCGATTCCCTTTTTTTCGCCTAATTATATATCCGCCCATATTTATAACTAAATACATATATATTTTTCCAGCACTATCGTGCCCACATTTATATATCCGTCCATATTCATAAATTATATATATATAATTTTGCCCGGCCAGTATTTTGCGCACATATATATATCCGCCCATATTTATAAATAAATACATATATATATTTTTTCCAGCACTATCGGGCCCATATTTATATATCCATTCATATTCAAAAATTATAAATATATTTTTTCCGGCCAGCCTTTTGCGCTCATATATATATCCGCCCATATTTATAAATAAATACAAATATATTTTTTCCAGCACTATCGGGCCCATATTTATATATCCATTCATACTCAAAAATTATAAATATTTTTTCCGGCCAGCCTTTTGCGCTCATATATATATCCGCCCATATTTATAAATAAATACATATATATTTTTTCCAGCACTATCGGGCCCATATTTATATATCCATTCATATTCAAAAATTATATATATATAATTTTGCCCGGCCAGTATTTTGCGCACATATATATATCCGCCCATATTTATAAATAAATACATATATATATTTTTTCCAGCACTATCGGGCCCATATTTATATATCCATTCATATTCAAAAATTATAAATATATTTTTTCCGGCCAGCCTTTTGCGCTCATATATATATCCGCCCATATTTATAGATAAATACATATATATATTTTTTCCAGCACTATCGGGCCCATATTTATACATCCGTCCATATTTATAAATTATATATATAATTTTTTCCGGCCAGTATTGTGCGCACATATATATATATCCAGATCCAGATCTAAACAAAAACGTATTTTCTTTTATCCTATACATCTTTATTTATATATTTCCTCCGTGTTTTGTTTTATACGTACTCCCAGCGTTACTTACGAATCCATACAAACTTGGTTTGTAATCATTTAGCTTTGTCTACGTGCAACTTTTGATCCGCACTCGTGCGTTCGTATATTGTTCCGCATCTATCCCCATTAAAAGGGCTCCGTTTCCGAGCCGCACGCGAGATAATTCTCCCGCAATCCTGCGGTGTACAGTGAGAAAGCTCTTGCGTCCTCATACAGTCCACTTATCATTTCCTCAAATTTTCCTCATTTTCTCAAAACCCACAAACTCGGTGTTCAACGGTAAGGTCGTCCCCTGAGTATGTCCACGGAGCCGTCCAAGACTGCGCTGAAGTCTAACGGCCTTTCGTCTCCCTCTTCAACTCCGGAGAAGGTTCGGCCTCCGATAACTCCGGCGATTGTGAAGCGTACGGATATTTCGCGCAAGTTCTCGTCTGTTCGCAGCCGCAGCGAATCCCCAAGATCCCGTCCGTCTTCGTCTAGCCTCCCTCAGGGTCGCAGATTCTCGGTTAAAGACTCGAGTGAACACAAAGGTCGTTCCAAGCTTTCAACCCAGACCCAGATCCCGCACGTTGTTGTGACGCACTGTTCTGACGCTCCCGTCACCCGATCCGTATCACAACAGCGCAGAGAACACTCCAGAATGTCCCTCTCCGATTTCATTCTGGCGTGCGACGCATTGACTCTGTTCGAAGCTCGGGAGAGTGAAGCTCTAACTTCTGAAGTGCCCTTGTTTTCCCTTAAAATGCACTTAGAGCAGCTCAAATCGCTGTGGTCAACTGTCGAGATGGAACACTCCCGTTGTCACAAGGCCTTGACAGTCCAAACCGACGAGGAAAGCTTGGCAAACATAAGCCGCATCAAGGCGAAGCACGAATACGCCTATGCGGCGTATGTGCGATGCGGGACGTTGTTCGGAGAACGCATCGAACAGCTCTCGGCACAGATGACGAGTCTTATGCGTCAGCCCACCGCTCCGTCGAGGCCGGCGGGGCATAGAGTTCCTCCGTGTGAGGTGGAGACATTTGATGGCGACAGCCTAGCATGGCCCACATTCCGCGATTTGTTCGCCGCCATTTATATCGCCAACCCGTACTTGTCACAAGTGGAGAAGCTCTATCACCTGAACACCAAGACGCGAGGGGAAGCGAGAACCATCGTAGCTAAGTCCCCCCTGACGAATGAGGGTTTCCAGGCCGCGTGGGAGAACCTCACCGCACGGTACGAAAATAGCCGTCTGCTTGTCATGACTCAAGCCAGACAACTCCTTCAGATTCCCGCGGTGGCACAAGAGTCGGGCAAATCCTTGCGAGAGCTGCAGACTGCGTTTCAAGGAGGTCTTACCGCGCTTGAGCGTTCGGGTGTTAGTACGGAGAATTGGGATGTCCTACTTATCGCCATCTGCACTAGCAAATTGCCGAAGGCCACAATCCTCCTGTGGGAGCAATCAGTGCCAAATAAGACTGTCGTCTCAACTTGGTCCGATTTGAACCAATTTCTTACCGATCGGTATCGTGTCCTGGATGCCACCGAAGAACATAAGTCGGGCCCAAGTGTGCAAGCCATCCCCTTTGGCCCCCGCAAATCCTCTGCAACGATGAAGGTCCAAGCGTTCCCCGCGAAAGCACAGCTCAAACCGGCTTCTTGTAAGCTGTGCCATCGGGAGAATCACCCTATACGGCTCTGCCCTAGTTTTCTTGATATGCCTGTTCACAGGCGGCTGGAAACCATTAGACAGCAGGGACTTTGTCTGAACTGTTTTGCCCGCGGTCATCAAGTGAAGGGCTGCTCCAGTGCGCATAATTGCCATACCTGCAAGGAACGTCATCATACGCTGTTGCATCCTAGTGATGTGTCCGTGTCCTCGCCGTCCGCTGCGCAAGTCCCACCGTCCAGCGCCACAGAGGGTCCGTCCACGAGCAACCAGCTCACAAATGCTCAAAGTTATTTTGCATCTACCCCAGGCAGAGGCCTTTTAGGCACTGCGATTGTCACGCTGCACCATCGTGGTGTGGATCACCATATTCGGGCGTTGATCGACTCTGGGGCCGATTCAACTTTTCTCTCCGAGCGTGTCTTCAGCATGGTCCAGCCCCCCTTCTACCCAGTAGACGCTGCGGTTACTGGCATGGGCCAGAGTGATGGAGGCTGCGCCGACAAGGTGTGTCTGCTATTGCTGTCTCCCCCGTGTGACAGACTGAACAAGATCGAGGTCTCCGCCCTGGTCGTATCCAAATTGTCAGGAGCCATTCCAACAGCTCCATTCCTTAATACGGTTCCGACGCAGTGCCTCGATCGCCCCCTGGCTGACCCGTACTACAACAAGCCCGCGCCTATTGACATGATTATCGGTGTTGACCTGTTTCCCCACATCCTCGGAGAACGGATCAAAAAGGATATTGGTGAGTTCGTCGGGCTAGAAACCATCTTTGGATGGGTTCTGTGTGGAGCTATCATGCCGGACCCTCCGGTGTCTCGATCAGTTTTCGCGGCACAGACGCGAGTTAGGCCAGAAGCAAAACTTGATGTACTCCTCACCAAGTTTTGGGAGGTGGAAGACCTTCCCGCAAAACCGGAAAAGGAGGATGACGTATTCTGCGAGCGGAACTTCCAGGAGACCACCCAAAGAGGAAAGGACGGTCGATATGTTGTGTCCCTACCCTTCAAAGGTCCGAATAGCGTTGACTTGGGCCACTCAAGACCGATCGCGCTGGCTCAATTCCTGCGGAATGAAGCACGCCTTCTCAAGGATCCCGTCCTAAAAACGCAGTACGATGCCATTATTCAAGAGTACGAGGAATTGGGTCAAATGATTCGGGTGACGCCGCCTCAAGGTGGGAAAAACTTCTATCTCCCCATCACGCGGTGTTCAAGCCCGATAGCACCACCACTAAGGTACGCGTGGTATTTAACGCGTCGAGCCCCTCCACACAAGGCGTCAGCCTCAACGATGTCTTGCACACCGGCCCCACTCTTCAGGCCGACCTCACGCTTCAGGTACTGAAATGGCGGTTCTTTCAATTCGTTTTCAACGCCGACATAACGCAGATGTATCGACAAATCCGAGTCGACCCCAGGCATACCCCCTTTCAGCGAATCCTCTACCGAAACAGCTGCGGCAATATTCAGGATTATGAGTTACAAACTGTCACGTTTGGGGTTAACTGCGCGCCATTCTTGGCGATCCGAGTCCTTTTACAACTGGCACAAGACGTGCAAGCGATGTATCCTCAGGCGAGCGAAATCCTTCGGAACTACATGTATGTTGATGATGTCCTTGCCGGCGCTCACACTGAAGCCGACGCCCGTCTCGCCATACGAGAGCTTCAAGCGACCCTCCAATCTGCGGGCTTCCCGCTTCGGAAGTGGACTTCCAATAAGAAGGAAGTACTTCAAGCCATTCCGAGAGAGCACCTGCTGCGAGAGGACTTTCTGGAGCTGGAAGACGCGAGCACTGCAAAAACCTTGGGCATCCGCTGGCAAGCTGCCGAAGACGTCTTCTTCTTCACCGTAGCGGACCCCCCCCTTGAAGGAGTCGATCACCAAGAGGCAGGTTCTGTCCCATATCGCTAAACTCTTTGACCCCGCTGGTTGGCTAGCCCCATTTGTCATCCGAGCGAAGATATTCATGCAACAAATCTGGCTTACCGAACTGGGCTGGGATGATGTTCTGCCGCCTCTCCTGCTGCAGCAATGGCACGAATTCTTGCAGGATTACCCAGGCCTCAGTCGACTCCGCATTCCCCGTTGGCTAAACACCAGCGATAAGCTCTCGTGGGAGCTTCATGGCTTCTGTGACGCGTCGCAGAAAGCGTATGGAGCCGCCCTATATGTGCGGGTTCGGTGCGGCGATCAAGTAGACGTCCATTTATTAACGGCTAAGACCCGTGTAGCTCCAGTCAAAACAGTCTCGCTGCCTCGGCTGGAGTTGTGCGGAGCGGTTTTGCTAGCCGATCTCTGGGCGTCGATCGTTCCTGAACTCCCAATCCTACCTGCAACCTCCCAGTTCTGGACCGACTCTACCATCGTGTTGGCTTGGCTCAATAAACCCCCGTGCAGTTGGTCCACCTTCGTGGCCAATCGGGTATCCAGCATCTCCAAAAGCACCAGTGGCCAAAGCTGGTCACATGTGCGCTCCGAGGACAACCCCGCTGATCTGGCGAGCCGTGGGGTCTCTGCGGCCGAGTTATCGGCCAGCAGACTCTGGTGGCATGGGCCGGACTGGCTCCAGCGAGCCCCCGAGTATTGGCCAACTCCCCATAACGAACTCCCAGACACCCAGCTGGAGCAACGAGTCCAGTGCCACACCACCGCGACCACCCTACTCGAGGACGTCAGCGAACGTTTCTCGGATTATGGTAGGGCATTACGAGTCATCGCGTACATCCTACGCTTCGCCACCAAAAGGATTTCGACGCCTTCCACGGTTCACCTCACCAATGACGAACTTCTCTCCGCCGAGCGCGCCTTGATTCGGACCTCTCAGCGTCGGGAATACCTCGCGGAGATACGGGCCCTGGGGGAAGGGCGACCCCTGCCATCATCCAGCACGCTACTCAATCTGAATCCATTTCTCGATAAGCATGGGTTACTCCGCGCCTGCGGACGACTCCGAGCCGCCGAGTCCCTCCGATATGATGAACGTCACCCTATTCTCCTCCCCTATAGTACTCATTTCACTCGCCTGCTTGTCGAATTCGCCCACCGCATCACGTTGCATGGCGGCAATCAGCTGATGGTGCGGTATCTGCGCACCAAATTCTGGATCCCACGGATCAAGAACATGGTGAAGTCCCACCTCAAGGGGTGCAAAGTCTGCATCGTTCATCGTCGACGACTACAGACCCAGATGATGGGTGATCTCCCTCGAGAACGGATCACGTACTCCAGGCCCTTCACCCACACGGGCATTGATTTCGCAGGGCCGTTCGAGATCAAAAATTACACCGGGCGTGCGTGTCTCATAACTAAGGGTTATGTCTGCGTCTTCGTGTGTTTCAGCACGAAGGCAATCCATCTCGAGGCTACCTCCGACCTCACCACTGAAAGATTTCTTGCAGCCTTCTCTCGGTTTGTCGCACGGAGACAATGCCCACAGCGCATTTACTCCGACAATGGCAAAACCTTCGTAGGGGCCTCAAAGGCGCTCGAACAAGATTTCCTGAACGCCACCAAGCTTGATATAATGAAGGCATTTCCCCAGCACATTTTATCCTGGCAGTTCATTCCGCCAAGCGCGCCCCATATGGGAGGACTGTGGGAAGCAGGGGTCAAAAGTTTTAAGACCCTGTTTTACAAGTCCTCGTCCACTGTCAAATACACCTTCGAGGAACTTTCCACTCTCCTGTGTAGGATCGAAGCGTGCCTAAACTCCAGGCCAATTTCTCCCATGAGCGAGGACCCAGAGGATCTGCTGGCCCTAAGCCCGGGACATTTCCTGATTGGAGGGCCGCTCGTGGCCATCGCGGAACCGGAGATCCTGGTCGAGCCTATGTCGCTGATCAATCGCTGGCAGCGACTAAAGGCAATCCAGCAGACTTTCTGCCGCCGCTGGAAGAGCGAATACCTCAAAGAGCTCCACAAGCGTAACAAGTGGAAAGCACCGGCTCGCAGCCTCCAAACCGGGGACCTAGTGATCGTCTCCGAAGACAATCTCCCCTCCAATGAGTGGCGCTTAGGGCGAATTGAGCGCACTCTGCCCGGGGCAGACGGCCTCGTCCGAGTGGCTGATGTCACAACCGCGCGTGGGTCTATTCGACGACCCGTAGCGAAGCTCATCCTGTTGCCAGACAACAGGAGTCCTGAGCCTAAAGATCTATCGTGACGTCCAGTCCCTCTATGTTCCGTTCGAATGTCCTCGTCTCCGTGCATGTTGTCCGTTCCCGTGCAGCGACTAATCGACTCCCCCCTACGTAATCTTTTTCGTTTCAGCCCTTTCAGTTCGCACTTCCACCGCAACATGGCCCCCAAGCGTCTGCCGCACCGCCGCAGCAAGCGTCCGGCTACACATGGGACGAACGTGTACCGGTGCCGGGTCTGCCGGGGGATTCATGCACTCCGGCAGTGTCAGCGGTTCCTGAACCTCCGAGGGGAGAAGCGGCTCCGGGCGGTACTTATCAACAAGTATTGCCCCAACTGCTTGGCGCACGAGCACTCCGCCGACGCGTGTCGGACTCGCCACGGCTGCCGACGATGTGGGCAAAGGCACCATACGCTGCTCCATATGGCCGACCAATCGCCGAGACAGCGCTCTGGAGCCAAGCGTCGCAGCCCGTCATCCTCCTCCAGACGTGCTGCACCGGCATCACCATCTCGTTCCCGGTCCTCGGCCGACCGCTCCGCTTCGCCGGAAGGCGCAACAGAGATTTCCCTCTCCACACTGCTCCAAGCCAGGACGACGACCGTCATGCCAACAGCGGTCCTCAGGTTGGGCAATGGCTCGACAACGTTCGAGACCCGTGTTCTCCTTGACGCATGCGCGGCTGGGAGCCGCATCAATTCATCCTTTGCCCGGTCCCTGGGGTTGACGGTGACCAAGGTCGGGGTCGACCAAGCCTGCACGGCCGTCCTCGAGTCCAGGACCGACCCGACGTTCCGGCGGAATGTCATCTTCCGCGTCGAAGAGGACCTGCACATCCGCACTCCCACCCGGGAGGTGGCGGCACCGGTCCGGGAAAAATTTGCCACCCTGATCCTGGCCGACCCCAATTTCCATCGGCCGGCGTCGGTATCCGCAGTGCTCGGGGCAGACCTCTACCCTGAGGTCATCCAACCAGGCTGTGTGCCCGGTCATAGCGGTACTCCCGCAGCCCAGAGCACCGTGTTCGGTTGGGTCATCTCCGGCTCCTGCGGCATCTAGGCGCTCCAGGACGCTGCCGTCCCCCATCCTACATATGTCCAAGGTGGCAATTGCAACATGTTGCAAGGGGGGCGGTATGTTCACGCCACCGGGTGAACAGCAGTGAGCGGCGAAGAGCAGTGAGGAGTGAGGAGGGTTTTTCGATCCTCGGCGTCTACGGTCACACCAGGAGGGGTGACTAGCTTTTCTGATGGGCGCCGCCATTTCATTCCGAATCGAGATTTTCACCCGAACACCCGTTCATCTCCTTTAACTTTCATTTTGCGATTTGTTACCTTTTAAAACCGAACCATTTCGTGTGTGTATCGGTATACCTTGTGAATTAAATAAATCAAACATAGAATTAAAACGAAGTTTTTCGCGCGTTTTAATCATTCTACTCACGTACGAGATCCTGAAGATATTGGCACCCGCCAACCACTTGATACTATATCGGGTCCTTCCGCCCCGCCACAAACAAACTGAGATATCAGACAATTGGCTTCTTGCTGAGCAACAAAGAGATTCTGAGACTTCTTCGATCATTTCTAGACTTCAAAATGACGAGTTGGAGGAGGGTTTGGCAAAGACGTATGAACTTCGTTCAAAAATGCTCTTCCGAAAAATCCAACGGAATGGTAAATATAGATGCCTTCCTGTTATACCCAGACTATTTAGGTGGTCGGTAGTGAATCACGTTCATGAGGCAATTGTACATCTCGGTTGGGAAAAGACTTTAGATAAAATGTACGAGTTCTACTGGTTCGAGAATATGCGTAAATATGTCCGTAATCTGGTTAGATTACGACCTATTGAAATTTAAATCAAACATTGCAGTTTAGCCGGCTCGAGGTCAATCTTCCAAAAGAAGATTATTTAAAAGGCAACACAAAAAGGTGAGCAGGTTGTCTGTAGATCTATTTCAAGAACTACCAAGTTCTATCATCAGCAGACTTTGCTAAAGAACTCCGTAAATTTGTAGATAATTGTATTATCTGCAGTCTCATTAAACCGCCCTCGGGCAAAATACAAGTAGAGCTCCATCCATCCACGGTGCACATAGATATAACTGGCAAGCTGAGTGGAAAAAGCGATAAAAAGAAGTACCTTATAGTACAACTAGACCCAAAGTTCAGGAGACCATTCCAAGTGACGGAGATACTCGATGGTGACAGATATGTTTTAAAATCCGTGGCTAATTTATAAGCGAACTTATAAATATTCGCACGAATCGTTGAGAGGTATGACGGCGGAAGGGATTCCCACTGAGTTGGACATGTGTGTTGATAGTGATGTATTAGTGGATTCTAATACGGGTCACGACGTTGAAAGAGACGTCAAGTAAAACGGCGTTGAAAGAGACGTCAAGAAAGACGGCGTTGAAAGAGACGTCAAGAAAGACGGCGTTGAAAGAGACGTCAGGAAGAACAGAGTTGAAAGAGACTCTGGTGATGCGTTAGTGAATTGTAACGAGTGAGAGACATTGGTGGACTCCAATGTGGTGAAAGGCATTGATGGTTTTCAATGCAGATTGTCAGACTCCATTCCTGAAGGTTACCTGAAGCACTACTCTGCGGGTGCTGGTAGGAGAACGAGTTATTGTGCTTTCTTATCAGTATCAGTATGGAGAGGTGAGTTGATAGGGGAGATCACTGAACGCCGGGTACATAGAGTTATAGCCAGATCTATATCCTGTATTCTGCCACTGGTACAACCCATAGAACAATAAAAACTAAGCTTTATTTTAACATCCTTAATAATAAGATTGAATCAAATTGTCATTTCAGACTGAGCAATGCATGTCGTAACGTTATTAATGTAACACACGAGGGCGTGTGATGGTCAGGAGGGCCGTACAGTGTTGTACTATAATTAGTTTACATCTAATGTTAATAAAAATAAGAACTTTGTATGTTACTGCAAATATGAGTTTGGTGATTTATTAATGGATGGAAGTTGACTGATTGAGCCAGATATGGGTAGTTGAGTCAGGAGACCGTGTGGCCAACTAGAGCAAATAGTACATTGGTATGTTGGAGCGAAATAGTTTGTGGTTGCCCTTGCCGGCATAATACAAGTAAAACATAAAGATTATAATGGTTTGCCAATATGGTATGGTATCTATTTTATTCAATGTGGAATAATGAACGGAAAGGATCTTCATATTCTTTTACACGAGGACGTGTAACTTGTCAGAATGGCCGTGTCGGAGAATTTAGAGCGCCTAAGAGTAGGCTAATGTTTTGTTAATGTTTGATATGTGAATTGACAGGTATGTCACCTGTAACTATGGTATGTCCAACACTGCCCTTTGCAGGTTGACAATTGGTATGTTAAGATTGCAGGATGACTCGGCAGATTTGAGATGCCTGACAGCGTGAAAACATTGGAAATGTTGTCGAGTGACGTTTGGTGTTAAGTCATTGGAGTCGGCATAAGTAATCTAAAAATCAGACGTGCCGGAACAACACCTAAACTCGCTGCGCTAACAGTTTACTAATACAAAGTGAGAGTGAACTGTAGAAAGTATCCAAAGTAAACAAAATGGAAAAGGCTAAGAACAACAATGGATGTTCGACACCAGAAGTGGGATTGTCTCCACCGCAAATGCATGGTGCTCGACTGTGGACCTAATACTGGCGGAGAATTCGTTGGAGGGCAGCGCACTTCTCATCGCCCTAAGCAAACCGCTGGAAGGGAGTGCGTCCAATTGGCTACCCCAAATTTATTTTGCTGATATGACGTGGAACCAATTCAAGGAATAGTTTCTGCAGCACTATGAAAGCACTGAAACCACTGTTTCCACAATTTTCAACATTCTCAATGGCCGTCCAAACGAAGGAGAGTGCTTGTCATTATACGGAAGCCGACTACTCACATCACTGCTGTCAAAATGGAAAGGGATGACTATAGAGCAAGCTACTATGTCAGTAATTTTAGCACATACTGCTCAGGTCGAGCCGAAGCTGCAACGAACAATTTTTACAACCAACACCAAGACGCGCAACGAGATGCTAAATGAGTTAAAAGCCTTTGCTGTTGGTAAAAGGAAAGACCATTCCGTTCCAGTAGACGCTAAAAACAAGCGAATGCGACTACAACTACAACCTGCCGTGAAATGTCACTTTTGCGGAAAAAACGGACACAAAATGGCGGATTGCCGTTTGAGAAGAGAAGGACACCAGAGATTTTATCAGCACACTGCCCGTCCACTAGAGATAAAGAGAGGACCAATTATTTGTTTCAAATGCGGAGTTGCTGGACACATGAAGTCTGCTTGCCCTGAAGGATCATCATTATTGATACCGAAAAGAATTGAAGAAAGACGTGTAAACTTGTGTCAAGTTAAAGAACCCATTGGTACCCTAACTCAATCCGGTGAGTCGTACTCATTTTACTTTGATTCCGGAGCTGAATGTTCTCTTGTAAAGGAAGCAATATCACATAAGCTTTCTTGAAGGACATTGGAAACCATACAGTAACTAGTACTTTGCAAATGTTGTCAAATGTTAAAATAAGTAATTATTTCCTTGAAGTTCTGTTTCATGTTGTTCTAAACGATAGCTTAAATTACGACATTATAATAGGTCGTGAAGTTCTTTATCATAATTTTAAGGTCATATTATCATGTGATAAGGTCGAATTTCTGAAAACAATATCTGTATGTGCTGTGGCTGTCTCTGATACCTCTTCAAATCTGGCTAATGTCGATACTGTTTGTCTGGCGTTGATAAGTCTCGTTTACTGAACATTCTAGGTGAATATTCAAGTTTTTTTATTGACGGAATTCCAAAGAGTCGAGTTACAACGGGCCAATTGGAAATTCGTTTGATTGATCCAAACAAAACTGTTCAGAGACGACCATACAGGCTCAGTTTAGATGAAAAAAATAGTAAGGGGTAGGATTGAGGAGTTAATAGAGTCAAAAATTATTCGGCCTAGCTGTTCGCCATTTGCCAGCCCTATACTGCTTGTCAAAAAGAAAAACGGCTCTGACCGGCTTTGCGTTGACTATCGCGCGTTGAATTTAAATACTGTGGCCGACAGGTATCCGTTGCCTTTAATTAATGATCAAATCTCTAGACTGGGTGGGGCAAGATATTTTTCCTGTCTGGACATGTCAAGTGGTTTCCATCAGATTCCTATTCACCCAAATTCAATTGAGCGTACAGCTTTCGTTACACCGGAGGGACAATATGAGTTTTTGACTATGCCTTTCGGTCTTAAAAATGCGCCGTCTGTATTCCAGCGCGCTGTAATGAAGGCATTGGGTGACCTTGCCTACTCGTTTGTCATACATGGATGACATAATGATTGTTTCTCAAACAAAGGAAGAGGCGTTTCAAAGACTAGAAACTGTTTTGCAGGTTTTGTCACGATCCGGGTTCTCCTTTAATGTTTTAAAGTGCTCTTTTCTGAAGTCGAGTGTAGAATACCTAGGTTTTGAGGTCAGAGAAGAAGAAATACGACCTAATCCTCGCAAGAAACAAGCTTTAATAGACTTACCGCCTCCACAGTCTATTACTCAAGTTAGACGTTCATTGGCCTGGCGTCATATTTTAGGCAGTTTATGCCATGATTTTTACAAACAATGAAGCCGTTATATTGTCTCACATGCAAGAATAAGACATTCGAGTGGAAATCGGAACACTAGCAAATTCGCCAGAGTGTAATAAAAACATTAACAGATGAGCCTGTGCTCACTATATTTCATCCTAAGGACCCCATCGAATTACATACAGATGCTAGTATGGATGGCTACGGAGCGGTCTTAGTACATAAAATCGATAATAAACCTCATGTTTTTGAATATTACAGCAAGCGAACCTCACCTCCAGAATCTCGTTATCATTCATACGAACTAGAGACGCTGGCATTGTTCAATTCCATGAAGCATTTTCGTCACTACCTGCAGGGCCTTCATTTTTTTGTTTACACCGACTGTAATTCGTTAAAGGCTTCACGCAATAAAGTCGACCTGATGCCGAGAGTCCATCGATGGTGGGCTTATATGCAGTCATTTGACTTTGAAATTCAGTATAGACCTGGTGTAAAGATGGCCCATGTGGATTTCTTTTCTCGTAATCCATTACCTATTAAATTGTCTGCTCAGGCTCCCATTAAACGTGTGCATTTAACTGAGATATCAGACAATTGGCTTCTTGCTGAGCAACAAAGAGATTCTGAGACTTCTTCGATCATTTCTAGACTTCAAAATGACGAGTTGGAGGAGGGTTTGGCAAAGACGTATGAACTTCGTTCAAAAATGCTCTTCCGAAAAATCCAACGGAATGGTAATTATAGATGCCTTCCTGTTATACCCAGACCATTTAGGTGGTCGGTAGTGAATCACGTTCATGAGGCAATTGTACATCTCGGTTGGGAAAAGACTTTAGATAAAATGTACGAGTTCTACTGGTTCGAGAATATGCGTAAATATGTCCGTAATCTGGTTAGATTACGACCTATTGAAATTTAAATCAAACATTGCAGTTTAGCCGGCTCGAGGTCAATCTTCCAAAAGAAGATTATTTCAAAGGCAACACAAAAAGGTGAGCAGGTTGTCTGTAGATCTATTTCAAGAACTACCAAGTTCTATCATCAGCAGACTTTGCTAAAGAACTCCGTAAATTTGTAGATAATTGTATTATCTGCAGTCTCATTAAACCGCCCTCGGGCAAAATACAAGTAGAGCTCCATCCCATTCCTAAAGTAGATATACCATGGCACACGGTGCACATAGATATAACTGGCAAGCTGAGTGGAAAAAGCGATAAAAAGTACCTTATAGTACAACTAGACCCAAAGTTCAGGAGACCATTCCAAGTGACGGAGATACTCGATGGTGACAGATATGTTTTAAAATCCATGGCTAATTTATAAGCGAACTTATAAATATTCGCACGAATCGTTGAGAGGTATGCCGGCGGAAGGGATTCCCACTGAGTTGGACATGTGTGTTGATAGTGATGTATTAGTGGATTCTAATACGGGTCACGACGTTGAAAGAGACGTCAAGTAAAACGGCGTTGAAAGAGACGTCAAGAAAGACGGCGTTGAAAGAGACGTCAAGAAAGACGGCGTTGAAAGAGACGTCAGGAAGAACAGAGTTGAAAGAGACTCTGGTGATGCGTTAGTGAATTGTAACGAGTGAGAGACATTGGTGGACTCCAATGTGGTGAAAGGCATTGATGGTTTTCAATGCAGAGTGTCAGACTCCATTCCTGAAGGTTACCTGAAGCACTACTCTACGGGTACTAGTAGGAGCACAAGTTATTGTGTTTTCTTATCAGTATCAGTATGGAGAGGTGAGTTGATAGGGGAGATCACTAAACGCCGGGTACATAGAGTTATAGCCAGATCTATATCCTATATTCTGCCACTGGTACAACCCATAGAACCATAAAAACTAAGCTTTATTTTAACATCCTTTATAATAATATTGAATCAAATTGTCATTTCAGACTGAGCAATGCATGTCGTAACGTTATTAATGTAACACACGAGGGCGTGTGATGGTCAGGAGGGCCGTACAGTGTTGTACTATAATTAGTTCACATCTAATGTTAATAAAAATAAGAACTTTGTATGTTACTGCAAATATGAGTTTGGTGATTTATTAATGGATGGAAGTTGACTGATTGAGCCAAATATGGGTGATTGAGTCAGGAGACCGTGTGGCCAACTAGAGCAAATAGTACATTGGTATTTTGGAGCGAAATAGTTTGTGGTTGCCCTTGCCGGCATAATACAAGTAAAACATAAAGATTATAATGGTTTGCCAATATGGTATGGTATCTATTTTATTCAATGTGGAATAATGAACGGAAAGGATCTTCATATTCTTTTACACGAGAACGTGTAACTTGTCAGAATGGCCGTGTCGGAGAATTTAGAGCGCCTAAGAGTAGGCTAATGTTTTGTTAATGTTTGATATGTGAATTGACAGGTATGTCACCTGTAACTATGGTATGTCCAACACTGCCCTTTGCAGGTTGACAATTGGTATGTTAAGATTGACAATTGGTATGTTAAGATTGCAGGATGACTCGGCAGATTTGAGATGCCTGACAGCGTGACAACATTGGAAATGTGGTCGAGTGACGTTTGGTGTTAAGTCATTGGAGTCGGCATAAGTGATCTAAAAATCAGACGTGCCGGAACAACACCTAAACTCGCTGCGCTAACAGTTTACTAATACAAAGTGAAAGTGAACAGTAGAAAGTATCCAAAGTAAAGAAAATGGAAAAGGCTAAGAACAACAATGGATGTTCGACACATACAATTAAGCATGAACATATATGTATGTACATTTGTATATGCACATACATATATTCACATAAGCACTGTATGCACAAGCGTAACATGAGCTAGAGCCAGGACAGCGTGTGACCGCTGACCAAGCACTTTGATGCATGCGCTCCAACAGTATGTATGTATGTACTGACACTCTCCTTCTCTTTTGTAGCTGTCGCATAAGTCGCAGCATAAGAATATATATGTAAAATTAGCCTAAGCAAAAGAATAATTTGGAATAAAGAATCAATCCTAAAACTACAATCAAACGACACAGACGTGTCCGATCAATTTAATTATAACCCAATGGAACCCGGTCGATGGAGGTTTTTACATGGCGACCGTGACAGGACCTGAGCTGCACACAAAAATATATAAATTATAATAACATAATTTTATATGACATAGCGACAACATCTAAATGATGCTGCAACTTACTGGCAAGAAGAGAAACAACTGGCAGAGATTGTAACAACAACAACAACAGAACAGAGAACAGCATAAACAACAGAGACATTAATCATTTAAAGCTAAAGAACATCTATCAACATTAGCATCAACACATAAGTTTGAATACAAAGAAAAACGAAAACAACGAAAAAAAAATCAACAAGAAAAACAAAACCACGAATGAACAACGGTGAAGATATTCCCTTTGCGGAATCTGCTCCTGTCGAGCAAAGGGATGCACTGACGCTAGAAGAAGCGTTAGAGCTGTATCCCAATGATGAACCACGCCCACTCACAATAGCTGAGTACCGGGCCCGCAAACAAAACCAACAAGGCCAGAGAAGACCAAAAGAGGAGGCCAAGTACTTAAGCTACTCCAGCAGAAGAGGCTGGAAGTAGACCTACTGGCCACTCTAAAGACGGAGGAAGACCGTCAACGCTGCATAGAGCGTATCGACAACTTAAAAGCTGAACTTCGCCAAAGAGCGAAGGGCCGCAGAAATGCGCAAGCCTTAACTTGCCATTAATTTAATAATTATAATTATAAGCCTAATAGCAAGTTGAAGCATGAAAGTGCAACTTGCGAACTACTAACTTTCTGCTAGGCTATTACTAACAATGTGGTTGGAATTTTTTAATTTTAAATAATTTCTAAATAACAAATGACATGTATATTTGAATTGTGAGCCAACCACATGCTCTATAATTTTTCCACGTCTTTGGCTCACTGTGTAAGACACAGTTGAGATAAACTTTTTTTCTTTTGTTTTCAAAATTGTTTTTTTTTAAATAAAAATTCTTAAATATGCATCAATCCATAACAATTTTTTATAATTCCAATGATATTCGTATTCAAGCAAATAAGACCGAAGCTTGAAATACTTATAAAAAAAATTTTTTTTAAGTAATTTCTAAACAAAAGGTTTTGAGCTGTCTTTATGGGCTTTTGTTCGCTATTTTTTCCCCGTATTTGTCATATTCATTTTACTAAATTAAAATAGTCTCATATAGGATCGTTAGTCGGTGAGATCATTATTAGAATTATACAAAAAAAAAATTTTTTTTAATAAACTCCATATGTTCGATAATTCCATAAGTAAATTTGATAGGAAAAAATCAGTTATTCTTTCAAAATAATTATCAAGAATGGCCATTTTTTCCACAAAATTTTTTTTTTTAATTTTTATTCGCGTGTGTGCATATGTATTCTTAGACCTTATCTAGGTCATTAGCTTGGCTTATGGCTCTTTTAGTCACACATTTATTGTGTAATAGATAAGCTTTATATAAAACATATGCGCAATCAATTAATTATTTATTACATTAGGCATCCCAGTATTGTTCAAGATTAAATTGAGGTTTTTAGAAATGAGCAAATCAATTCACCACAAAACTCAATAAACTTGGTACAAATTAGATCTATTTCAAGAACTACCAAGTTCTATCATCAGCAGACTTTGCTAAAGAACTCCGTAAATTTGTAGATAATTGTATTATCTGCAGTCTCATTAAACCGCCCTCGGGCAAAATACAAGTAGAGCTCCATCCCATTCCTAAAGTAGATATACCATGGCACACGGTGCACATAGATATAACTGGCAAGCTGAGTGGAAAAAGCGATAAAAAGAAGTACCTTATAGTACAACTAGACCCAAAGTTCAGGAGACCATTCCAAGTGACGGAGATACTCGATGGTGACAGATATGTTTTAAAATCCATGGCTAATTTATAAGCGAACTTATAAATATTCGCACGAATCGTTGAGAGGTATGCCGGCGGAAGGGATTCCCACTGAGTTGGACATGTGTGTTGATAGTGATGTATTAGTGGATTCTAATACGGGTCACGACGTTGAAAGAGACGTCAAGTAAAACGGCGTTGAAAGAGACGTCAAGAAAGACGGCGTTGAAAGAGACGTCAAGAAAGACGGCGTTGAAAGAGACGTCAGGAAGAACAGAGTTGAAAGAGACTCTGGTGATGCGTTAGTGAATTGTAACGAGTGAGAGACATTGGTGGACTCCAATGTGGTGAAAGGCATTGATGGTTTTCAATGCAGAGTGTCAGACTCCATTCCTGAAGGTTACCTGAAGCACTACTCTACGGGTACTAGTAGGAGCACAAGTTATTGTGTTTTCTTATCAGTATCAGTATGGAGAGGTGAGTTGATAGGGGAGATCACTAAACGCCGGGTACATAGAGTTATAGCCAGATCTATATCCTATATTCTGCCACTGGTACAACCCATAGAACCATAAAAACTAAGCTTTATTTTAACATCCTTTATAATAATATTGAATCAAATTGTCATTTCAGACTGAGCAATGCATGTCGTAACGTTATTAATGTAACACACGAGGGCGTGTGATGGTCAGGAGGGCCGTACAGTGTTGTACTATAATTAGTTCACATCTAATGTTAATAAAAATAAGAACTTTGTATGTTACTGCAAATATGAGTTTGGTGATTTATTAATGGATGGAAGTTGACTGATTGAGCCAAATATGGGTGATTGAGTCAGGAGACCGTGTGGCCAACTAGAGCAAATAGTACATTGGTATTTTGGAGCGAAATAGTTTGTGGTTGCCCTTGCCGGCATAATACAAGTAAAACATAAAGATTATAATGGTTTGCCAATATGGTATGGTATCTATTTTATTCAATGTGGAATAATGAACGGAAAGGATCTTCATATTCTTTTACACGAGAACGTGTAACTTGTCAGAATGGCCGTGTCGGAGAATTTAGAGCGCCTAAGAGTAGGCTAATGTTTTGTTAATGTTTGATATGTGAATTGACAGGTATGTCACCTGTAACTATGGTATGTCCAACACTGCCCTTTGCAGGTTGACAATTGGTATGTTAAGATTGACAATTGGTATGTTAAGATTGCAGGATGACTCGGCAGATTTGAGATGCCTGACAGCGTGACAACATTGGAAATGTGGTCGAGTGACGTTTGGTGTTAAGTCATTGGAGTCGGCATAAGTGATCTAAAAATCAGACGTGCCGGAACAACACCTAAACTCGCTGCGCTAACAGTTTACTAATACAAAGTGAAAGTGAACAGTAGAAAGTATCCAAAGTAAAGAAAATGGAAAAGGCTAAGAACAACAATGGATGTTCGACACATACAATTAAGCATGAACATATATGTATGTACATTTGTATATGCACATACATATATTCACATAAGCACTGTATGCACAAGCGTAACATGAGCTAGAGCCAGGACAGCGTGTGACCGCTGACCAAGCACTTTGATGCATGCGCTCCAACAGTATGTATGTATGTACTGACACTCTCCTTCTCTTTTGTAGCTGTCGCATAAGTCGCAGCATAAGAATATATATGTAAAATTAGCCTAAGCAAAAGAATAATTTGGAATAAAGAATCAATCCTAAAACTACAATCAAACGACACAGACGTGTCCGATCAATTTAATTATAACCCAATGGAACCCGGTCGATGGAGGTTTTTACATGGCGACCGTGACAGGACCTGAGCTGCACACAAAAATATATAAATTATAATAACATAATTTTATATGACATAGCGACAACATCTAAATGATGCTGCAACTTACTGGCAAGAAGAGAAACAACTGGCAGAGATTGTAACAACAACAACAACAGAACAGAGAACAGCATAAACAACAGAGACATTAATCATTTAAAGCTAAAGAACATCTATCAACATTAGCATCAACACATAAGTTTGAATACAAAGAAAAACGAAAACAACGAAAAAAAAATCAACAAGAAAAACAAAACCACGAATGAACAACGGTGAAGATATTCCCTTTGCGGAATCTGCTCCTGTCGAGCAAAGGGATGCACTGACGCTAGAAGAAGCGTTAGAGCTGTATCCCAATGATGAACCACGCCCACTCACAATAGCTGAGTACCGGGCCCGCAAACAAAACCAACAAGGCCAGAGAAGACCAAAAGAGGAGGCCAAGTACTTAAGCTACTCCAGCAGAAGAGGCTGGAAGTAGACCTACTGGCCACTCTAAAGACGGAGGAAGACCGTCAACGCTGCATAGAGCGTATCGACAACTTAAAAGCTGAACTTCGCCAAAGAGCGAAGGGCCGCAGAAATGCGCAAGCCTTAACTTGCCATTAATTTAATAATTATAATTATAAGCCTAATAGCAAGTTGAAGCATGAAAGTGCAACTTGCGAACTACTAACTTTCTGCTAGGCTATTACTAACAATGTGGTTGGAATTTTTTAATTTTAAATAATTTCTAAATAACAAATGACATGTATATTTGAATTGTGAGCCAACCACATGCTCTATAATTTTTCCACGTCTTTGGCTCACTGTGTAAGACACAGTTGAGATAAACTTTTTTTCTTTTGTTTTCAAAATTGTTTTTTTTTAAATAAAAATTCTTAAATATGCATGAATCCATAACAATTTTTTATAATTCCAATGATATTCGTATTCAAGCAAATAAGACCGAAGCTTGAAATACTTATAAAAAAAATTTTTTTTAAGTAATTTCTAAACAAAAGGTTTTGAGCTGTCTTTATGGGCTTTTGTTCGCTATTTTTTCCCCGTATTTGTCATATTCATTTTACTAAATTAAAATAGTCTCATATAGGATCGTTAGTCGGTGAGATCATTATTAGAATTATACAAAAAAAAAATTTTTTTTAATAAACTCCATATGTTCGATAATTCCATAAGTAAATTTGATAGGAAAAAATCAGTTATTCTTTCAAAATAATTATCAAGAATGGCCATTTTTTCCACAAAATTTTTTTTTTTAATTTTTATTCGCGTGTGTGCATATGTATTCTTAGACCTTATCTAGGTCATTAGCTTGGCTTATGGCTCTTTTAGTCACACATTTATTGTGTAATAGATAAGCTTTATATAAAACATATGCGCAATCAATTAATTATTTATTACATTAGGCATCCCAGTATTGTTCAAGATTAAATTGAGGTTTTTAGAAATGAGCAAATCAATTCACCACAAAACTCAATAAACTTGGTACAAATTAAGTCAGCTTACCTTAATATAACGGGAGAAGGTTTCCCAGTTCAAGGAAGCTCTAGGGTACAGATGAGTTTCATCCTCACAGTACCATATATATGTTGTTTTTCCAATGCAGCAGGCACATATCGTTTCTACCGAATGAAGGAACCGAGGCAGTAAGCCTAATATTGTCTGGACGTTGACGCGTACAATGCGAAGTACGTTCAAGTGGCCCATACGACACCAGGACATAGCCTGTTTCGCGCGAGCCCAAGTAGAGCGCTGTCCACCTCCCGCCCGACCGTCCGTGGGGCGCAGCCGTATATCGGACGGCACGATCGCGTGGACAAATACAAGTATAACGGACAAACAATTCAAAATTAGATTAACTACAGCTAATTACGAGCTAAATGTGCTAAAATAGTGGTTTTCACAAGAGAAAGAGAGGCTTCTGAACTGATTACGGGATACAGAAGATTGTAATCAGAACATAGGACTCGAAAAGGTTCATGCAAAGAATAGTGAGAACTACAATGTTTTAAAGATAGAGAAATAAAATTTCTAGTAGGTCTACGGGGTACAGATAGGTTTAACTGGTTCAATAGCTCAGAAGAGTCTATTTCACCTATTAAAAGTTTATGAATAAAGATAGCACCAAGCATTACTCTACGATTAATTAATGAAGGAAGATTGATTAAAAGAAGCCTACTGGAGTATGATGGCAAATTGACATTGCCACGAAGAGCAAATAGCAGAAATTGCTTTTGAACAGATTTAATTTTACTTTGGTGCGTCTCATATTGAGGTGACCATATGCAAGATCCGTACTCTAAGATAGGACGGATTAATGAAGTATACAGAAGTTTGGTTGTATACGGATCGTCAAACTCTTTTGACCATCGTTTCACAAACCCAAGAACATTCATAGCTTTACTAACTGTAGCAGAAATATGAGGATTAAAGGTTAATTTATGGTCCATAAGAACACCTAAGTCATTGACAATATCTAACCGCCCTAAGGCAGTGCCGTTAAGATAATAAGTTGCTAAGTGTGGAGTGCATCTATAAAAAGACATAACTTTACATTTAAAGCCGTTAAGGTTTAATAGGTTAGTTTCACACCAACTCTGAAGATCATTAAGATCCGATTGAAGTAGGCAAGAAGACGATATGTCTTCAAAACTGAGGTAAAGCTTAACATCATCCGCGTACATAAGCACCCGATAATGTGACACTACCAATGGAAGATCATTTATAAAAAGAGTGAATAGCAATGGACCCAAATGACTACCCTGAGGTACTCCAGAAGTCACTTGGATGGTCTTAGAAAATGAAGACTTAAAGAGGACCTTTTGTGTACGCTTAGAAAGATATTGAAGAATCCAATCTAGCAAAAGGCTGGGGATGCCAAGTGCATTTAACTTATATAAAAGTAGAGTGTGATTAACAGAGTCAAAGGCCTTGCTGAAGTCAGTATAAATGACATCAGTTTGCACGGCAGTCTTGAACCCTTTGATTGAGTGAGATGTCAATTCTAATAGGTTAGTAGTTGTCGATCTACGTTTTTTAAACCCATGTTACGATGACGAAATGATTGAGCTACAAAAATGCTGCAATTGAGACGTTATTATTTTCTCAAATGCTTTGAGTATGGCAGACAATTTAGAAATACCCCTATAATTAGAGGCTTCGGACTTTTTCCCCTTTTTATGAAGAGGAATAATATATGATTCCATCCAGATGGACGGGAAGGCGAAATAAGTAACGGACATTGTAAACAACTTAAGTATTGGCTTACATAGGGCCTCTGCGCAAAACCTTAATACGCAGCCTGGTATTCCATCAGGGCCAGGTGCATATATTGGTTTGACGGAACTAAGAACGCTAAAAATCGAACTTTCTTCAAACACAGGGTCTAAAATGCAATTAGACGATTGCAAGTGATAAGGATAAGGAGGATTTGCTTGATAAATCGAAGAGGAATAAGTTGTTTTGAAAAAATCAGCAAACATATCAGCAATTGCATGATCAATGTCAGCTTTATTGTTTTCGAAAGACAAGTAAGACGGATGCACTGATGTCTTACGTTTTCCATTGACGAATTTAAAAAATTGCTTAGGATGGCGAGAAAACCTAAGTTTACATCTATGAAGATAATCCTTATAGCATTGTGAATTCAGCACCATAAAATTTGATCGAGCAACTACGTATAGGGAAAAATCTGATGCTTTACCGGATTTTTTAAATCTTTTATAGCATCTCGATTTTACGTTCTTCACGTTACATAACTCACGTGAGAACCAAGGAGGCTTATTAGACCATCCTTGAGTCACACGCGGGACACAAACATCAAAGAACGACTCAAGAGTTTTATAGAAGACAGAAATGGCAGAGTCCATATCCGTGCAAGTATACAGATATGTCCAATCATCAGTTAATAAGAGTTTTTTAAGTTTAGTAAAGTTTGTCTTGCGAAAACATCGGGTTGGAGGCATCGAATTCAATGGTTACATCGGAAGGTCAATGGTTACATCCAGAGTTGGATGGAAGTTGTCTTTAGGGATAACTAAGGGATCAGTCCTGGAAATATCGCAGTTGGAAGAATCCAACAGAAATACCAGATCTAGTGATCTGTTCCGACTATTCCGGACAGGATTTATTTGAGTTAGGGACAACTCAAACAGACCATCTATGAAACAATGTGACGAGGAGGGCAACAGTAATAAAGAATCATATGAGAGGGTCCAGGCAATCTCAGGTAAATTAAAATCACCCAGAAGAACGAACAAGTCTTTGTCAGAGAGATATGAGGAAACAAGTTGAATAGCTTCCAAATAGTGAATGTATACTGCCAAATCGGACTGTGGTGGAATATACGAATAAGTAATACAGGCAGAAAAAGAATTGAGAGAAATTAACACAAACAAATTCAATCTCCTGATTGGAAGACTGTACAATTTCAGACGAGAACGCCGAATCAACAGCGATCAAAACACCACCACCATTACGGATAGTCCGATCACTTCTATATATTAAATATTTTGAGGGGAGAATTGAAGCATCGGCAATATCAGGCTTCAGCCAAGTCTCATTAAAGGCAAGAATATGAAAGTCAAAAGCTAAACTATCTACATAGAGTCTAGAGAGTTTAGACTTTAGTCCCCGTACGTTCTGATAGGCCACAGTTAGGGACGAAATTAGTTTTTTGACTCGCCAGCATGTGCAGACGAGCCGGAAGGAACGTTGTTCACAGAGGCAGGAAGCAGGCTAATCGGAGGCCGATTCTTCTTTTTTATTGTATACTCTTTTACAATAAGGTGTTCCGGCCAAAAATCTTTATGACAAATTTGGCCAAAAAGATCTGGAGAGACACTTATTTTAAAGGACGAAATGTCCCGAGTATAAGAAAAACGGAACTTTTCCACAGCAATGTTTGGTGCTTGAACTTTGCCCTGGATGTAAATATGAAAAAAAAAACACGTCCGACTTTGATGAGTGACAATATCTATAAACGACCCTTTTTATACGTACATTCATATTAATAGGCCTAACAAGTTAATGTAGAATATGGATGGTCTACCTGGATGTGTACTCAGGTTCTGTGCAAACGCATTATGTAAACCCATTTTAAAATTGTTTTTATTGTCTGTCGAATATTCCTCTTTTCCATCTATTTGGGAGGAGTCGAATATCATTCCTCTGCATCAAAATGGCAAAAAGTCCGAAGCTTCTAACTATAGGAGTATTTTAAAATTGTCCGATATTCCGAAAGCAATTGAGAAAATTATAATTCGCCATCCCAACATGGGTTTGTGAAACGTAGATCTACAACCACCAATCTTTTAGAATTTATATCTATAATAATTAAGGGATTCAAAAATGCTAAACAAACTAATCTCAAATACACTGAGTTCAGTAAAGCCTTTGATTCTGTTAATCATTCTTTATTGCTTTCTAAACTGAACGACATTGAGTTCCTACCCCTTTTCCTTTCTTGGGTTCGAGAATATTTAACAAATAGGAAATAGAAGGTACTTTTTAAGTCTTCTTTTTCCAATTCCATTCCATTGGCCATTTGCTTTTCACTTTATTCATTAACGATCTGCCATCAGTTATTATTCATTCGCGTGAGCTTATATATGCTGACGATGTCAAGCTTTGTCTTATTTATAAAGAAACAGATTCATTCAGTCGGCTACAAGCTGATCTTAAAAATTTTCAATCCTGGTGCCAGTTTAATATTTTATATCTTAACACTACTAAATGACTTTTTATCGGTACTTTCCTCAACTGATTACTTTGGAACGTCTAAATAATATGAATAATTTTGGCGTACTTATGGACCATAAGTTAATTTTTAACACCCATATTTCCACCACGGTCGCAAAGGCCATGAGTGTTCTTGGTTTCATTAAAAGATGGTCAAATGAATTTTCGACCCCTATACAACTAAAGTTCTTTTTACTTCGCTTGTCCGTCCTATTTTAGAGTATGGATCTTGCATTTGGTCACCTCAATATGAGTCGCACCAATCTAGACTTGAATCCGTTCAAAAGCAGTTCTTGCTATTTGCTCTTCGGGACTTAAGCTGGGATCGAAATGTCAATTTGCCTTCGTACTCTAGTAGACTACTTTTGATTAACCTTCCTTCCTTAATTTAGCGTAGAATTATGCTTGGTGTTATTTTTATGCACAAGCTCCTAATTGGTGATATTGACTCGCCTGAGTTATTGTCTCAGATTACTCGGTCGGTACCATGTAGACGGAGTAGAAACCCTTACCATGTATACCTTTAACTCTTAGTCGTTGTTCTTCTAACTATGCCATGCATGAACCTTTTAGGGTCCTCTGCTCTGATTAATACCTTCTATTCCCTGTAATCTGCTCAGAGTCATCTATTAATATTGTTAAAACATCTATCCTTTCCTATTCTTTCTATGAAAGCTATCACATTATTTGTTTTTTTTTTTTTTTATTGTGTATTTATCCACGCGATATATACGGCTGCACCTCTCGGTCGGTCGGGTGAGAGGTGGGCACCTATTTACTTGGGCTCGCGCGTAATAGGTTTTGCCCTGGTGTCGTAGGGGCCACTTGAACGTACTGCGCATAGTATCGTCAACGTCCGCTAACAGAAAAAAAATAAATCTTCATGCCTTTACAAAAATACAAACTTTTACCCATTTTCCCGCACCACAACATATACATATAACCCCTTAAACGATTGCAAGATAAATTTATCTATACAACTAGCGGAGTCGACGTCCGACATCTGAATCAACGTATAACCAAATAAGCTTCACGCTGAATAAAACCTGAAGTTAATCGGAGAAAACATGTTCAAGTTTTAGAAACTTTGGATCAATTTTCTGATGAACGGCACTTGACTGATCGAATCCAATTATTTACAATATTATATTATTAGTCGCATGAGTTTAGCAAGGAGCCTTCTTTGCAATGGGTTATGAATTCCGTTCACTCAAACCTCTCTGCTCTAGCTGGAGACCAATATCAAGTTTTGCGACAACCGTTGTGGTCGGCTGTCGACGATGAGGTTAACTTGCCAGAATGCGACATATACAGCTATAACCCGGATTTGAGTTCGGATCCATTTGGCGAGCCAGGTTGCTTGTGGTCATTTAATTATTTTTTCTACAACAAAAAGTTGAAGCGAATTGTGTTTTTTACAAGTCGGGCTGTAAAGTAAGTAGTTTTAAAGTATAACGAAAACCAGTTAATGTTATTTATTATCTATTTAAGTTCTCTCTATGCTGGGGACACTTTAGACTTCTCATTGGAAGAAGTCTATTGAGAACTGGTTACTCTAGTTTGATCACTTGAAAGTTGTGTAAGAATTTATCAACATTAATGTACTTCGTGAAACTAATAAAAATTAAGAAATTACAAAAATTGCGTTGTTTTAAGTTTTAGCCTCAAATAATGTTAAGATTATTGTTTCTTTTTTTTTCCAAGGCCTCTGCGTCAATGTGCTTCTTTTAGTATTCCCCTTTTAAAAAGTTCTGAATGACCTGTTGGTGCAGGAGTTTCGAGATCTAGAGTATTTAATAGTCCGATTTCCTGCACGATGCTCAACATCAAAATCAAATTCTTGGATCTCAAGAATCCATCGTGCGACACTAGTGCACACATCTTTTTTATTCATCGTCTTTGCAAACGCATTACAATCGCTTATGACTTTAAAAGGCATACCTAGAAGGTAAACTCGGAACTTTTAAGCAAGTCCTTTAATAGCTCTTTTAGCAAAGATAAATTTTTGTAAACTATCCCATTGCATCAAGTCAGCCATATTTTCGAAATCCCCAATCCATACTTCAACTGATAATGTTTCATCGCCATGGAAAGGTCGTAAAGAGTCCTCAACGTCCCGAAAATTCAAAGCGAACCTCGGTGGTGGCATGTTGACATTTACTGCACTTTGCGTATCAATATTGTTGGCCACGACTGTAGAGTTTGCCCTATTCGTTTTGTTTCGCATATTTTCGTTTGTTACAGCACTTCTAAAATTCGTTTCATCGCTCACTACTGACAACATTTCGTCTTCGTCTTGCATATTGCCTATATCGCCATCTCGTTCGCACTCATCGTCGTCATCTTCATTTTGATCATTCTCTGTGTCAAGGTCAGCTAGCAAATTTACAGCTTGCAAATTGCGAAATAAATGGGAAGTTAGATTCGATTTATCATGCGATAAACCCAAAACGTTAGAAATAATCACTAAATCGTTATTTGTTACCCTTTATATAATAGCTATACAAGCTGCTGGAACCATAATACAGCCACCATTCTGAGTCTTATAGCCGACATCTTTTATATAATAGTTATACAAGCTGCTGGAACCATAATACAGCCGCCATTTACATAACAGCTATACAAACTGCTGAAACCGTTTTACTGCCGCCATTTTGAGTCTAATAGCGGCCATCCTTTATATAACAGCTATACAAAGTGCTGGAACCGTTCTACTGCCACCATTTTGAGTTTATAGCTGCCATCCTTTAGATAACAGCTATAGAAGCTGCTGGAACCCTTCTACTGCCGGCAATTTGAGTCTTATAGCCGCCATCCTGCTGGAACCATATTACAGGAACCATATTACATTAATACAGCCGCCATTTAGAGTCTTATAGCCGTCATCCTTTAGATAACAGCTATAGAAGCTGACACTTTACTTTTATATAAATCGCTGTTGTAGTCAAAATCAAACCCTTCAAACTTTCTTAGTCTTTGGCGATTTGCACGATCGCCTTCTTCTTCGTATATAAACTTGTGAAACAATGTAATATTAGATTTCTTTTCAGTTTTCAGTGCCTCCTGCACATTTCCAAAGCCTTCAAGTTTGCTGATAGTTCTTTCTCTTACGCACACACACTAATATTGTATATGTATTAGGGGTGTTCTTATTTTCAAAAAATCGAATTTTAACAAGAGCCGGGGATTTTTTTATTCCTTTTAGTCTAAAAAAAATCTCAATAAAATTTGGGGCCGATCGGATAATGTTTAATGGGCGCGGAACTCACCTAAAGTTTTCAGTGTGATGCTCCCATATAAGCATACATAGCACCATACAAATATCATAGGAGTGAGCGAGATGGCATGCTATGAAATAAAATGTTAGTACCTTGTGAACACTGTTGATGATATTTTACAAAAAGAATAGAAGAATAGAAACAAATGTTTCTTAATTAATATTTTTAACGTAAATTTTTATTATTATCGCTGACTAGATCACTTTTTTTTGGCAGTGGGGTATTTTTTTAAGTCCACCAAATTAGAATAATGCCTATTATCTTTTAGTTGAACATTTGGTTCCTTTAAGTTAAGATTGCTAACCATTCGGATTTTTTCTCCGGAGGAGACATTGGAGTCAAAAAACGCCAGAGCTATTAAATCTTCGGCAGGGTACCATAAATGATTGCTCATTTTTTTCAATAGTATAGGCGAGGTTTCCGCGTCAGTATTTGCATATTTTTTACAATTTTTCACATGGTTCAGATCATGTAAAGGAGCTTCAATAGCGTTTGTACACTTAAACCATGCTTTAATATACATTTTCACCAAGAAAACGCAAACATCACGGAAACCATTTTCTTCCTTTTTTGTTAGCTGAAATTGATGTATAAATAAAAATATCTTCAAGGAATATATGGCTTTTGACATCCAGCGGGCATGGCCCAGGAAAACGAAAAGTATATTGCTTTACACCAAGAAAGATTAATTCTAGCTGAAGCAATTCTTTATGATCTTCTCGGATCTGACATTTCTGTAGTTCACCAAGGCAAAATATCGTGAAGTCCTGGCGTTCTGCTCCACAAATTTGGACACGAATTGCTTCACCGTATCGGAACTTCTGCTGCAGATGTGGAGCATAGCTTTAGTTCAAATACGCTTCGCAATATGATTTCGAACATATGGTGGCGGCAGGGAAGATTTATTAGACTGCGTCCAAACTTTTTTTCAAATAGTACTGCTGCTCCTGAAAATCCCTGTATTTCCAGCCGTGGTGTCATAGGACAAACCATGGACTTGGTCAACTACATTCCATTTGACTAGCCTGTCAAAAACTGCCTTAGCAATATTTTTGCCAGTTTAAGATTCCACTTTTGGTTCACCTAGGAACGTTGAAGTACCGTTGTAGCTAACTAGAACTGCTATGCGTTCAACCATACTAGAACCGACTAAATCTGTCATGAACTTTCCGTCAAAATGCACTACCAGGCCACCAGTTTTACCCATCTGTAAGTTATGATAAGATTATTGCTTTAAAATGACCGAACAAATTTGTAAACCACTCTATTACTTTGTCCCTAATTTCAGCAGAAATTTCTGTAGATTGTTTTATACGTGATCTAGTCAGTGCACTGCAGTGACAATAATAATAATTTACGTCAAAAATATTAATTAAGACACATTTGTTTCAATTCTTCTTTTCTTTTTGTAAAATATCATCAACAGTGTTCACAAGGTACTAAAATTTTATTTCACTTTGATGCATGCGCTCCGACAGTATGTATGTATGTACTGACACGCTCCCTCTCTTATGTAGCTGTCGCATAAGTCGCAGCATAAGAATATATATGTAAACATAGGCTAAGCAAAAGAATATTTTCTGAATAAAATCAATCTGAATATTACCACAATGCAACACAGACGTGTTCTTTATTTTAAACTCTTGAACCAAAGGAGCCCTATCATTACATGGCGACCGTGACAAGTGTGACGTATATATATTTTTTTGAAATAAAAAAAAAAAGTGATATCGATGCTGTTTACTTCGAGGGACCTGATTTTCCCAGGCGCCCAAGTGTGGTAGACAGACCGTCAACTACACGTACGAGGGATATTATATTTGGTAGGCAATCGGCCCACTACACCGACGTTGAAGCATCAATTCACGAGAATGGACAACGACAAAAACCAACAGTAAGTCGAGTGATGGGAAGAAAATCTGGTGTGGTAAAGAAACTGAAAGCCAGAAAGGCTGAAATTTTGGGGCTACTAAACAGCTCAGATAAAATTAATTGGAACACCTCGATGAAATTACACGCCGAGGTAGAGTTTATAAAAAACCAATTGAATGAAAGAAAAAATAAGGCCACAGCCAAAATCCCATACTCTACAATAGAAAACGTGGCAAAGCCAAAATTAAAAACGATTCCACAACCTGTAAAGGAAGTACCAACGATAAAAATAGTCTGCCCGAACGACTGCGAGGGACCACTATACTCACCATACTGCGAGTATACCTGTAGCCACTGCTACGGGACTCCAAAGTAAAAGCCAATCCCCAAGGAAACAAAGAAATGTCCCCCTACAATACAGTGTATTATAGGCCCCGGACATCAGCAGCTGAACCTCAACCTGAACTTGACTACAAGTGTGATAGGCCGGCCGCTTTTAACGCCATCGATGGAGCATCAACGTGCCAACCGGCGACGACCAGCTAATGCTCGAGTCTAGTTGCAGAAAATTAAAAAAAAAAAAAAAATTTTACGTAAACAACTAAGCGCTGCGTCGCACATTTTTTTTGAGTGCACTGCGATGCATATTTTTTTTATATATATTTAAAACAAACTATGTAAAATTGTGCAGCATTAAAAGCTGTCCAATTAGAGTGTGGCCTGAAAACTACACGCAAAAATAGGCAGGGATATATGTAAAAAAAAAGAGGCAGAAAAACAAAACAAACCAACAAACATTAAAACAAAATCAACTTAAAATCGTAATTAATGCAATTGATAAACACATATAATTAACAAAAAAAAAAAAAACCAACAACAAAATCAAAAACAAAAAAATATTTCCTTTTTGACTATGCAAATATTATTCAATAAAACAAGAAAACAAACAAATTATGAAAAAAACAAACAATTAAAAAAAAAATTTTTTTAAATAAAAAAATAAAATTATTAAATATGCATGAATCCATAACAATTTTTTTTTTTATATTTCAAATAAAATATCGTATTCAAGAAGATAAGACCGAAGCTTGAAATTCTTATAAAAAAAAAAAATTTTTAAGTAATTTCTAAACAAAGGTGTTGAGCTGTCTTTATGGGCTTTTGTTCCCTATTTTTTTTCACGTATTTGTTATATTCATTTTATTATAAATAATAATTTTTATATAAATAAAATCGAATCATCAAATACTGACTTGAGATTAACGAACATATTTTTATTGATAATTGTCGTAATAATGTGCGCATATGTTTTATATAAACCTTACCAATTACATAATAAATGTGTAACTAAAAGAGCCATAAGCCAAGCTAATGACCTAGATAAGGTCTAGGAATACATATGCACACACGCCAATAAAGATTAAAAAAAAAAAAAAATTTTTTTTTGGAAAACAATGGCCATTCTTGATAATTATTTTGCAAGAATATACGCTTGACATCCCAGCATTGTCCAAGATATAATTGAGGTTTTTAGGAAAGAGCAAATCAATTTACCACAAAACTTAATAAACTTGGTACAAATTAGGTCAGCTTACCAAAATTTAACGGGAGAAGATTTCCCAGTTCAAGGAGGCTCTAGGGTACAGATGAGTTTCATCCTCACAGTGCCATATGTATGCTGTTTTTCCAATGCAGAGGAACCGAGGCAGTAAGCCTAAACGACCCTTTTTATAAATACATCCGTATTAATAGGCCTAATAAGTTGGTGTAGAATATGGATAAGATAGAAACAAAAAAGCTACAAAAATATTCACCTTTCCTCGATTTCCTGATACAATCAGATGAAACAAATCACAAATACAAGGAAATAAGGTATTGGATAGCCCACAACTACAAATTTACAAAAAATATTGTAGATCTTATGGAAAAATCCATAAAAGTAGCTTATAGTAGATTGTTAGCTAAGACTCCTTTACATAAAGACGTGCCCGGATGGGTCCACGAACTTTTCAAGGACTCAATCGCGCTGATAGACATATCAGAATCGAGTACAGAACCAATATATTTAACAGACTCAGATGTAGAAATAATATTTACAGAAAAAAGCAATGAGGTGTCACAGGACACCCGGTTAGAGCGAAGCTCTCTAGGAATTCGTTGAGTAAACGATGAACTACAGTCATATACAATAGCAGAAATGAATGAACATGAACAACAAATGAAAGCAATGGTATTTTTCTGATAATTCTGATAAAATATAATATATTTCAGCTCACCGCAGTATTACAAAGCTTTATTTATTTATCTTCGTTTAAATTTGGCTCGTTTAAATATTTTCCCGAATATTTTCGTTGAACCTAATTGTTCCCATACTCTATCACGGAAATGATTGGTTTATGGTAACTGAAATATGAAATGTATGTTTGTGATTGGATGTGGGTTAGAAAACGTGAAAAACAGCATCTATGGTTGTGTTATATCTTGTTGTAGATTCTGCAGGATTACTGCTCATTGTTAAATTTAATTCTTCGAAAAGAAAAGTTTTCAGCGGCGCCGACTTTTCATCTGCAAAATTGACATTGAAGTCTCCAGCCAAAATCAGTGGGAGTTTATGAAAATTTTGTCCAAGTAGACGAGAACCTTCCTCAGTATACTCCAGAAGTGTTCGGTGGATGAACAAAATTATGTCCTCAAGTCTATTACCCGGCGATATGTAAAGGACTACTATAACTAGTTCAGTACCGTCCTCCATCCTGCATGTGGCGGCACAAATGCCCCGTTTATAGTTTAATAAACGATACTCCTTTATCAAGTCGTACTATAACTCGCAGGACCGAGGAAATAGGCCAATACTTATACTCAGAAACTAAAAGACGAATAGAGGACTGTGCCTTCTTTTCAATTTGTTTGGATGAAAGCATAGATATTAGAAATATTAGTCAAATGGTTATTTGTGTTAGGACTATTGATTACGACTTTAAAATTTGCGATGAATTTCTAAACTTACAGTCTTTTCACAGTCATGTAAATGGAAAAAGTACGTTTGATGCCTTTGAGAAGCATGTACTTTCATTCCAATTATCATATAAAATGTCCTCAATTTGCACTGATGGTGCCGCCACCATGAAAGGAAAGAATGAAGGATTTCTTGGCCATGTCAATAGAAAAATAGGAGAAAAACCATTTTTCCATTGTTTCATCGATCAGCAAGCATTGTTTGCAAAAATTTTTCAAGTTGTGGATGCAATGGGTGTAGCAATTAAAATTATTAATCGCATTAAAGGTGGTCATAATTCGCTAACCCATAGAAAGTTTAAATCCTTTCTCTCAGAATTCGGCGCTGAGTACGAGGATCTTTGCCTTTTTACTGATGTTAGGTGGCTGAGCCGAGGCCAAAGTTTAGACAGACTATACAGTCTTCGTAATGAAGTTATTTCTTTCTTAGAAAGCGAAAATTTAGAAAAAGATAAAGATTTGTTAGCTTCTCTAAAAAATCCATTATTTATTTTAGACTTGGCGTTTCTAACTGACATAGTCCTTTTCATTAATCAATTAAATCTTCAGCTTCAAGGCCGCAACAAACTTCCGTCCGATTTAATTGCAGCAATCAATAAATTTAGTCGCAAAATTAATGGTCTTCAAATTCAAATGAAAAACAATGACCTGTCCAGCCTTCAGCGAACTGCAGAAATTGTTGCATTGTACCCCAACCCTTCCCGAATTCAGGAGTACGCAGAGGCAGTTAATACCCTTTCCTCTGAAATAGGGGAAAAATTTTCTGATTTTAAACAAATCAATTGGCTCATTGCAGTTTTTAATAACCCCATAGAAGCAGAATCTGAATCAATTCCAGAAGAAATTAGGGAGTTGTATGTGTGCACTTGCTTGTGTGCGTATGTTGCTTTATACTGCAAAAAATGAAAATTCATCAAATTCTATATCAAATCAAGAAAACGAACGCAGCCGATAATCTGATGCAAGAAAAAGAAGCGATCAATTTTTTCATGTGTGTTCTCTCTCGAAATGCTGAGAGAAACTAAATCCACCCTCATGCTTTTGATTTTTTTGTGTGAGGACCTCGGCAGCCGTTCGGCTTACACGCAGAGGTGCCGAACGTGTTCGGCTGACGCGCTGCAGATCTGACGTTTTTAAAAAAAATTTCCTACCCCAACGCGCCTAAGAGAGCAAAAGAAGCAATAACTGTGCTAAACAGACATAATATTGAATTTAAACAAACACCTGATTTGGAAACTTCAATAGTACTGGAAGAAAAAGCGCAACTAATGGCTGATGAAGAAATAGGTCAAAAAGAACCATCAGTGAGCTCTGATCAATCAATCATAAGTCATAATAAACCAGCAATTCCAAAAGGAAGCAACAAAATGACTCAAACAGTGGTAGAATTCATAAACACAGCCACCAGGCTTCCTTACTTCGATGGCGATATTAAAAATCTACCGGGTTTCCTTGGAGCGCTTCGCGTACTTGAGACCATAAAAGAAACGCATGAAGCAGTAGCCATCGAAATCATAAAATCAAAATTTAAAGGTCAAGCGGGTAATACGCTAAGCTCTGAAACAACGATTGACGAAGTAATACGAAAGCTATCAACAATATTCAACGGTGAATCAGTAGATCTTTTAACAGCAAAAATTAAAAATCTGCAGAGAAATCCTAATAACTGTGTTTCATACACAAAGGATATTACTGAGTTGACCGACGCCCTAAAAGGCGCATATATTTCGGATGGTCTTCCAAATGAACAAGCAATAAAATACACTACCAAAGTGGCAGTAAATGCTATGGTATGTCATACCAAAAGTCAAAGAGTCCAGTTACTAATGGAATTAGGAAACTTTGATTCAGCTAAAGAAGCCATCACTAGATTTCCCACTCTTTCAGTAGAGTCGGGCTCCACAGGAAGTTCCCAAAATAATACCATTTTTTATGCCCAGCATAATGACCGCGGTAGACGCCGCAATAACAATAATCGTAACTGGAGAAACAACACGAATTGGAGCAATAACGATGCCCACAGAGCCCAACGAGGTCGAAATTATTCACGCTACCGAAGAGGCGGCCGTGGAGGTGGACACAATAATAATAGACAAAACACAAATAACCAACAGAATTGTTTAAGAATAAACATCGTGTTCATCTGAACTGGCTTCACCAAATCAGATGCGCCAATGAAATATACAAAACGAAACAAAAACATAAGTAAATCATAAAATTCATATGACAATTATTGCTTAATACCAAACAAAATATGCATCCACACTCTGTGGAAAACACTTGAGATTATAACAGCGGCGCGGTATCAAATAACCAGCGCTGAGCATGAAATATAAACAATTTTCAACCCCCGAAAACGTGGGGCATTAAAATAAGTATTTTTAAGAACAATTGTTGCTTCTTAGAGTTTAAGAGTGTTTAAATAAAATCAGTTCATATTTTGAATTCAACGAATGAGGACTGGGTTATTTTCCTTCTCTCCGGGAATTTCTATTCATTTTGGTCCTTCGAAAAAAGGAACTCTGTAGTTTTCCCCCACCAGTGATAAGAGACTCAAAGGATGAATCAGTGCCTTTAAGTCTGAATTCTTATGCAAGTATAAATGCTAAGATCAGCTTAAGGTTGCAAAAATAAAATAACTCTTGTTTTCTACCACCAGTGGTAAGAGATAGAGTATAAAAAACAAAAAGCAAAATATTGCTTAATATATAAAAAGTGCGTGCGCCCGAGTTAAATAAAGCAGTTTGGCTAGTCGAGCAACTGCAATAATTTCGGCGGCGTCAAAAAAATAATAACAGAATTGGTGTGTGGCGTATTCGAAGCCCTAATATCGAAAAAAAAAAAAGTTAAAAGTGTATATGTAGTTGCAAGTCGGCAACTACAAACAGCAGCGGAGCAACAAGATAGTTGCAAAGAAGAGGCAGCTAAGACGAAAAAATCTGGTGCGATGACCGGCACCGGGGCCGCCTGAGCTTATAGGCCCTGGACAACAGCAGCTGAGCAACGACACAGCAAAAAAAAAAAACACACCGGTGAAGGACTGCCCTGGACCATTTGACTCACCCTATTGCGAGTAGACCCTGTGCTAAGAGGACCGACAACGCTGCATAGAGCGTGCTGACCAACTGAAAGCTGAACTTCGCCGGAGAGCGAAGAAACGCAAGGGGGCCGCAGAAATGCGCAAGCCTTAACTTGCCTTATTTAATAATTTAAATATAAGCCTCTATAAGCAAGTTGAAGCACGAAAGTGCAACTTGCGAATTACTAACTCCTTGATAGGCTTTTACTAACAATGTGGTTGGAGATTAAAAAAAAAAAACTTCTTTTATTGAGAAATGAAATGTATATATGAATTGTGATCCAACCACATACGCTATCAACATTTTTTCCACGTCTCTAGCTCACTGTGCAAGACTCAGTTGAGATATTTTTTTCTCTCTTTCTCAAAAAAGTCGATAAATATATCGAATAAAAAAAAAATCAATTGATTGTCAAACATACTTACATACACCATACAAAATGTTTCTTAACAAAACTGAGAAGTTGTTAGGGAAGCAGTTAGAGTTGCATAATAGGATAAGGCAGTTAGAAGCACTAGATCCCAGAAACATAACTAGCAAGGTGATCGAGGAAGTAAAAGAGATTAGGAATCGATGGTTACCTAATCATAACAAATTGCTACAGCAAGGGAATTTCGATCATCAGTATTTCACAGATAAAATACATGAAGGAATGCTAAAGATAGTTGCCAAAATAATAGCTGCAGGAGAGTCAGAAAAACCAGGCACTAGTAAGTCGGTGTTAGTTGAAAGAGAAGCAGATATGTCAGAAATGTTTGAGGATAGCAAAGGAGAGTCGCGAGGGAATGCGACCTCGAGCAATTTTTAATGTATATTAAAAATATCAAAGAAGCTAACTTCGGCAATGCCGAAGTTTATATACCCTTGCAGTCCTTGGCAATAATTTTTTTACATTTTGAAATTTCTTTCTCAGCAACTCAATTCATCAATACACAAACGAAACATTCAAATTATTTCTCTTTTTACTACAAATTTTTCTTTTTCTTCTTCTGAGATTTTATATCAAATTCTATTATATTGGTAAATTTCATGGGGATACTCCAATTTTTGCAAACATTTTTTTTCTAGAGCTATATGATATAGTAGTCCGATCCTGACAATTTTCATACTTTATTATCTCCCGGCTAAAAGTAGCTCAAGTATGAAATTTCATTCCGATAGCTCTTAAGATGCCAGCGTGAAGTTGATTTGCACAGACGGACGGACGGACGGACAGACGGACATGGCTATATCGACTCAGCTTCTCATGCTGATCAAGAATATATATACTTTATGGGGTCGGAAACGTCTCCTTCTGTGCGTTACAAACATCTGATCAATTTTATAATACCCTCTGCAAGGGTATAAAAATAGAATTCTTGTTCAAGCCAAGCTTATACAGATGAACTTATATGTAATGAAACCTTTATAGAAGTCATAGAAGAACTAGAGTTCGACGTTCACAATATCTTGTCAGCACTAAAAGAGAAAATAAACGATCAGAAAAATTTGAAAGGTGAAAATGTAACCGTGAGAGGCGAACTACCGGTGTTGCCGAAAATACAGGTACCCACATTTTCTGGAGATCCTAGAGATTGGGACCTGTTTGTAGAATTATTTGCGGAACTGATTGAAAAAAGAGAGGATCTAAGTCCTGCTCCTAAATTCAATTATTTAAAATCCGCGTTAAAGGCGAAGCAAAGAGCATGGTAGCCCATCTATTGTCAGGTTCAGCTGACAATTATAGTGCCGCTTGGGAATTATTAAACAAGCGATATGAAAATAATCGGAGGGTATTTCCCGAACAATTAAGTCGGATCGTTGAATTACCGATGATCAACAATGATTCCGCAAAAGATGTTAAAGGAGTGATTGACATAGTTAATGAGTCAGTTTACTTAATTAAAATAAAAGCAAATTTGTCCGATGAAGTTAACGTTATATTCGCACAACTCCTACTAAGGAAATTTGACAGAGAGGCTCTACAATTGTATGAGAGTCAGGTTAGAAAAACAAGACAAATTCAAATGCTATCTGATGTCATGGAATACTTGGAGCAAAGATATTGCTCGCTAAGTGCCATGAGCAAAAAAGAGAAAAAACCGATCAAAACTGTTTTAAATTATACGGAAGTTGAAGATAAATGTCCGATTTGCAAAATTGACGGGCACAAAGCATATAAATGCTATAAGTTTAAAGGGTTGACACCTACTGAAAGGTATGAGACAGCAAAAAAAGTGCAGCTCTGCATAAGATGCTTGAACCATTCAAGCAATAAGTTATGCACTAATGAAATGGTCTGTTCATTGTGCAGTAAGGAACACCATACCTTGCTCCATTTTGAAGAAAAACAGGAGGGAGTTAATACTTGTGTAAGGGCACAACCAACACTGTTGGCCACAGCTGTAATACAAGTAACAAATGTAAATGGAGGATATAAGACTCTAAGAGCCCTTATTGAATGTGGTTCACAGAGCACTATTTTGTCTGAAGAGGCCGCTCAAATATTAAAACTACCTAAAATTAAACAGTGTACAGAAATAAGTGGCGTGTCCTCAATAAAATCCAATAAATCAAAATATAAGGTAAAAATAGATGTAAAGACGCGAAATCCTTGGAAAGGACATCTAAAGGTTGAGGCAATTGTGTTGCCAAAGTTAATGAAAGCTCTTCCATTAAAAATAGCAGACGTGAATATGTCGAAATGGCAAACTTACGTGCTAGCTGATCCTACCTTTGATAAACCTGGTAGGATTGATATAATAATGGGAGTAAACGTATACACCCAAATCTTAAAATGGTGAATTACAAAGATTGATGGCCTGCTGGGCCAAAATACTCAATTTGGTTGGATCGTCTCGGGATGCACCAAATCAAATCAGAATAAATCTGTAGTGGCAACAACAATAGATGTCACAGGATTTGAACAACGTTGGGAGAGGAAAGGTAAATTTAAAAATAAAAACAACACAATTCCAAAGAAATACAACAGGAAAACTCAAGAAATAAATTTATGGCCCTCGGCAGGACCTCACATTGGAGGTAAAGTGAAAATTGGGGAACAAAAAGTACATATCCCAGAGCCAGTACAAAATAAGAATATTAAAAGGGCAATGGGTCAATTAGATAATGATTATCTAAAAAATAATATCAAAATAGATTCCGGTAACAAATTGTCAGAAACTATACTACCAAGAAGGCAGCTATGCCAAAATAATTATAAAAGAACAAAACTTAATGATAAACAGAATAACCACTTAAACTTCAACAATCAGCGATATTTCAAAATAGTGGAGCAAAGATCAAATTGGAACAATTCGAAAAGTAAAGGTAGTTATTTTTTAAATTCTCCACATTATAAAAAGGCTAGAAATCAGCACAGTAATACACATCAGGAGTGGGTAGATATCCCGAAACAGAAATCGTTAGGTAATATGCCAAATATTATAAAAACCAGTAGAAGCCAACTCAGTAATACGGCAGAATTGGTAAGAATATGAAGTCAGTTACAATCGGTAAAGGAACGTCAGATTGACTAGGTTGAACGTCCGCAAAGTAACTGGTCATGCTTCTTTAACAATAATTATCTTACTAATGATATTTTAATAATAATTTGTATAAGACAACTAACTATAAAAATAAAGTCCAAAACGCCGCATTTGGTGGTCCTTTGCAGAATGTTTAAGAATAAACATCGTGTTCATCTGAACTGGCTTCACCAAATCAGATGCACCAATGAAATATACAAAACGAAACAAAAACATAAGTATTCATATGACATAAAATTCATATGACAATTATTGCTTAATACCAAACAAAACATGCATCCACACTCTGTGGAAAATATTTGAGATTATAACAGCGGCGCGGTATCAAATAACCAGCGCTGAGCATGAAATATAAACAATTTTCAACCCCCGAAAACGTGGGCATTAGAATAAGTATTTTTAAGAACAATTGTTGCTTCTTAGAGTTTAAGAGTGTTTAAATAAAATCAGTTCACATTTTGAATTCAACGAATGAAGACTGGGTTAATTTCCTTCGCATCGGAAATCCCTAATCAAGAATGGTTATAACAACACTAATGTCCGAATACCCAAAGCGACCAGGGAAACAGACAAGCTCCTCCAAATACTCAAAATTAAAAAATAAAGTCTATTCTATTAACCTAAGTCTTAATAATTTCGTATCATTTAAAAATGTTAAAACAAATAAGAAAATAACATTCTTAATTGATACCGGTGCAGACATTTCGATAATAAAAGAAAATTCTGATGTATTTCACGACATCGAAGTAAACAAAACTGTAGACATTCGAGGCATAGGAGAAGAAGTAATAAACTCCAAAGGCCTAGTCTCAATAGAATTGCAGACAGATAAATATATTATTCCATACGAATTTCATCTGCTTCATTCAGATTTCGCAATCCCATGCGATGGAATAATAGAATTAGATTTCATAAAAACTTTTAATTGCAAATTAGATTACAGCAATTCAGAAGATTGGTTTATACTTAGACCACGAAATTTAACGTACCCAATTTATGTTCCAATAACATTCAATTCTGGTAATAACTCAACACTTCTACCAGCAAGATCCCAAGTGGTACGCAAAATAGAACTATCTTCAGCAGAAAGTAACATTTTAATTCCGAATCAGGAAATTAAACCGGGCGTTTATGTTGCAAACACTATTGGAACAGCTCAAAGTACTTTTCCGATTCTTAAATACCACAGATAAATGCCAAATAGTAGGCTTTAACAATTTAAAATTTGAATCACTTTCGAACTTTGATATAGTTCAAAATACCAAAGATATAAGAAAAGAATCTGTAATTCATAAATTGAAGAAAAATGTCCCAACACTATTCAAAGACAAACTCGAAAAGTTATGCACTGAGTATAGTGATGTGTTCGGACTTGACACCGAACCGATCACAACAAATAATTTTTATAAACAAAAATTAAGACTTAAGGATGATGAAGCGGTATATGTTAAAAATTACCGGAGTCCGCATAGCCAAATAGACGAGATCCAGCCTTGACTTAATGTCAGGATTTCGTCAAATAGAACTAAAAGAAAAATCAAGACATATAACGTTTTTTTCAACGAGCAATGGCTCATATCGCTTCACGCGATTATCTTTCGGTCTAAAAATAGCACCTAATTCATTTCAGAGAATGATGACAATAGCATTCTCGGGGCTTGAGTCCAGCCAAGCTTTCCTCTATATGGATGATTTAATCGTTATTGGTTGTTCTGAACAACATATGATTAAAAATTTAGTAGATGTTTTTAAACTTTGCAGAAAAAACAATCTAAAACTGCATCCAGAAAAATTCTCATTTTTTATGCATGAGGTGACATTCCTAGGTCACAAATGCACAGACAAAGGAATCTTGCCAGACGAAACAAAATTTGACGTGATCAAGAATTATCCAGTCCCACATGATGCAGATAGTGCTAGACGTTACGTTGCATTTTGCAATTATTATAGACGTTTCATAAAAAATTTCGCCGAATATTCCCGGTACAGAACAAGATTATGTAAAAAGAATGTTCCATTCGAATGGACAGCAGGATGCGAAAATGCATTCCAATACGTAAAAGAAAAGCTCGTTCAACCTAATCTATTGCAGTACCCAGATTTCAGCAAAGAATTTTGCATAATCACAGATGCAGGCAAGCAAGCATGTGGAGCAGTTTTAACACAAAACTATAATGGACTCCAGCTTCCAGTTTCATATGCATCAAGAGCGTTCACTAAAGGTGAAAGCAACAAGAGTACTACAGAACAAGAGCTAGCAGCAATACATTGGGCAATAACACATTTTCGACTATATATATATGGAAAACACTTCACAGTGCGAACAGACCATAGACCATTAACATAATTATTCTCCATGGTCAACCCGAGTTCAAAACTAACACGCATGCGGCTAGAATTGGAAGAGTACGACTTTACAGTAGAGTATTTGCGAGGTAAAGACAATTTTGTGGCAGACGCCTTATCGCGGATAACTATATCCGAATTAAAAGATATGAGTATAAAAGTCCTGAAAGTCACTACCAGGCAACAAAGTAGACAGAAAGACTGCGCAGTTAATAAAGAGCAAAAGGCAAAAACGGCCCAACGTATACGAAGTCATCAATAATGACGAGGTACGGAAAGTAGTGACCTTGCGAATAGCAGAATCTAAATGATCATTGAAACATGGAAAGAAAGTTATGGCAAGAATTGAAGTTAGCGATTTGTATACCAATGGAATTCTCGACTTAGGTCAGTTCTTCCAAAGGCTTGAAATGCAAGCCGGTATACTTAAAATCAGCCAACTAAAATTGGCACCGAGCGAAAAGATCTTTGAAATTATTTCAATAGATTCTTTTAAAAATATGGGCAATACTATATTGAAAACATTAAGAGTAGCGCTACTCCAGCCGGTGACTCTAATAGAAAATGAAAAAGAAAAAGAAGCAATACTGTCTACATATCATGATGATCCAATTCAAGGAGGTCATACTATTGGAAAAATATGGGACGCCATATCAAAGAGTACATAAGGAGATGTCATAAATGCCAGGTTTCAAAAACGACGACACATAGGAAGACTCCCATGATAATAACAGAAACACCAGCGAAGGCTTTTGATAAGGTTATAGTGGACACAATAGGTCCGCTACCAAAATCAGATAATGCAAATGAGTATATTGTCACATTGATATGCGATCTGACAAAATACCTAATAGTTGCATCTGAGAGTGCAAGTAATGTAGCTAAAGCTATATTCGAAAATTGTATTCTACAGTACGGTCCAATGAAAACACTCATTACGGACATGGGAACTGAGTATAGAAATCAGATTATAACAGATATATGCAAGTACATGAAGATTAAAAATCTGACATCTACAGCATACCACCACCAGACTTTAGGGACAATAGAACGAAGTCATAGAACATTCAATGAGTATATTTGTTCATACATATCAGCAGATAAGTCCGATTGGGATGCTTGGATACAATATTTCACTTATTGTTACAACACAACACCCTCGGCAGTGCATGAATATTGTCCATACGAACTAGTATTTGGAAGACTACCAAATCAGTTCATAGATTTTAACAAAATAGATAGAATAGATCCAATATACAATTTAGACGACTACTCTAAGGAAATAAAATTTAGAATAGAAATTTATATAAGAGCTAGGATAATGTTAGAAAACCATAAGTTAAATAATAAGAAATACTACGACAAAAATATTTTTAATTTCGATTTAAACATAGGAGATAAAGTTTTATTAAGAAAAGAAATAGGTCATAAACTAGATGCTAAATATATAGGGCCTTAAAAGGTAGTGAGTATAGAAAAAAATGGCAATATATTAATAGCAGATGATAAGAATAAAAACCAGAAGGTTCATAAAAACAGACTAAAACCATTTTCGGAATGATCAACCGTAAAAAAAATAACATACATTTTATAATTTTCATGATACTTAAGTAATATATATAAAAAAAAAACAAAAAAAAATTAAAATAAAAATATATCTTTATGGATTCACATATTATTGAAAACAAATTCATGCAATTTCAAAAAAACAAGAGAAAGAAAATTTGTCTGAAGAGACACAAACAAAGAAAAAAAAAATAATAATCAATAATCATTACAATAACTTCATAATATTACGTTATTCTCTAAAAAGGGGAGGTGTAGTATATTCATACAAATAATCATTCAATACAATGAGCTCAACTTGTAACACTTTGTTGCAAATATAAAAAATTAACCATATACGCATTAAAATATAATTGTGCACTTGAATATGTTCGTATGTATACATTGAAGTATTCACATAAACATATTCACATAAACATACAATTAAGCATGAACATATATGTATGTGCATTTGTATATCAACAATACTTTCACTCGTTGCAGACGACGGACGTGTTTTTCTTGCGCTTATCAAATTTTATTTGTTTCTCGTGATTAATAACTTTTCTTTAACTTTTAAACTCATTATCGGTTTAATTTTAACAGTGATTTCCGTGATTTCTTTCTGTCACTTTTGTGCTTTTTGTTTCAATATATGTACATAAATTTAACTTACAACAATTACTTGCATTAGCGGTGTTGTTGTTTTGCTAATCTCTTTTGCTTTTGTGTCTTTACCGTTGTATCTAACTATCGCGCTCTTGCGTACAAATTGTTGTTGCATGTGTTCAATTTGACGCGCTCTCCCGCTCTTTTCTATTCTTGTTTGATTTGCGCTCTCGTCTTTTGCCTACCCGCGACTCTGTGATACGTGTTTTTGTTTTTGTGTATTTTGGTAATTTCTTTTCTTTAGTTGTGAAGGCTTACTCTGCACATTAACCCTTGTGTCAGAACTGGTCAGTATATTCTTATACACAGATTTTTAACCTTTAGAATTTTTATTTTTTTGTATTTTCTTTTTTAATTAAATTAATTAATTTTTGATAGAATGGTTGTCTGCTCAAAAAATAATTGCATAGTTGCCACTAATGCGGTTGACTCCCATGATTATATTCTTTGTTGGCTGTGTGACAATGCGGTTCACGTTAAGTGTGCAGGTTACACAGGCAGAATCAAGGAGTCTATTGCTAAAGGCGGTGGCTTAAAATATGGACGTGATGCTTGCCGGGAGGTCGAGAATGCGATGCGCTCTTTCATGAGGCGGACTAGAGATAGTTTTGACACTTTAAGGGCAGGTTTTATTAAACTCCAAGCGGAGTTTACTGCGGTGGAGACTCAGTTCAGGAGTTTATCGCTTATGAATGAGTCTCCGAAATGTAAAAGGACCAGTCCTTGGGGTGTTTCAGTATCTGTAGATCCGCCAGCATATCTTATCGTCCCCAACCGGTCTCATGCACCGTCTACTCCTAATATACTGCAATTGATATCGTTTAAGAGCCCGGTTGTGAATGCTATTAGTAAGGAATTACCGGTATCACCTGGGAATGAACTCTTTAAAACGATGCCTATTGTAGTGTCCGATGTGTCCGGGCAATTACCCATTCCAATGGAAATTGCCGATAGTTCTAAAAGTATCGAGGGCCCCGTAAACAAGTTGACTGCTGCAGTGGGTGACTCGTCCAACGTTACTGCTACGGCTGACGCTTCGGGACCGCGGCCTCTCATTGGCATACCACCAAAGAAACATATATTTGTTTCTAGGCTAGACCCTGTTGTCACATCTGATGATGTAATAGCCTATATTCGGAAGAAAGTTAACGTCTCGAATATTGCGGTGGAGAAGTTTAAATTTTCTTATTCTCGGGACATTTCGTCCTTTAAAATTAGTGTTTCTGCCAATATCTTCGACACTATATGTCGAGAAAATTTTTGGCCGAAACATATAATAGTTAAGGAATATACTGTAAAAAAGAAAAATCGGCAACCGATTCGCTTGCCAACAACAACAACTAATACTATTCCTGCCACATTAGCATCTGCTGGTGTGTCAAAAAACTAGCTTCGTCCCTTAACCTGGGTTACCAGAACGTTAGAGGACTGAAATCCAAACTTCCTAATCTCTATGTAGATAGTCTTTCTTTTGAGCATAACATTCTAGCTTTTACAGAGACGTGGCTAAAACCTGATATTGCTGATCGGTGTTTTCCACAAACTTTTCTATATTCAGGCGTGACCGGATTTCTCGCATAGGTGGTGGCGTTCTGTTGATGCTGCTTTATCATCTGAAATGATTCAATTTTCTAGTACCCAGGAGATTGAGTTTGTCGGTGTTAAAGTAAATTTTAAATCTTTTAATGCTTTCATTACTTGTTCCTATATTCCACCGTTGTCAGACATGGTGGTATATTTAAATCATTTAGAGGCAATTCAGTTTGTCTCCTCTTTAGTTTCCAGTCAAGACATGCTCATAGTTGTAGGTGATTTTAATTTACCCGCTTTAGCATGGTCACTAACAGATGAATCTACCATGTTGCTGCCCTCTTTGTCACATGACTTTATTGATGGCCTTCTAGGCTTATCTTTATCCCAAGTCAATCCTGTCTTAAATTCTAATGGAAAATCGTTAGATCTTATTTTTGTATTGGATTCTTCTTATTGTGAGGTTTCTAGGATCGAACCAATTGTTCTTCCAGAAGACAAATTTCATCCTACATTAAATTTAAAAATTGATCTGCCCTTGCTTTCACCATTACTTGGTTCAAATCAGTTACCTCTAACTAGGTGCTTTCGTAAGACTGACTTTGTCAGCCTTAATGAAAACATTACTACTACCGATTGGTCTTATCTGTACAATTGTAGAGATATGAACTCAGCTATTCGCTTCTTCTATGATACTCTGAATTCACTCTTTGATATTTGTGTGCCTCTTGGTAGGCTGGAGCGGCTTAACAAACCTCCCTGGCTATCTCGTGAGTTATCCAATTTGAAAAATGTGAAGACACGATATTATAAGAAGTTTCAAAAAACACGTCGTTCATCAGATTATGCTCTGTATACAGTCGCTCGTTCAAAATTCATGATGGTATAAGAATTATCTTCAGCGGTGTAAGCTTCAGTTTTCTTCTGACCCTAAACAATTTTATGATTTTGTCAATTCTAAACGTAAGACCTCTGTGCACCCATCTTTTTTGTCTTTTCAAAATAAAAAAGCGAGCACTGATCAGGCAATTGCCGATATGTTTGCGAGTTTTTTCAAAACAACTTATTCCTCAACGGAATATAGAGCAAGTCCGTATCCTTATCATTTAGAAAAGGCTAATTGCATTTTCAATCCAGTGTTTGATGAAAGTTCTATTCTTAGCGAACTTAAATTAGTTAAACCTGTTTATTCTCCGGGACCAGATGGTCTTCCTGGATGTGTACTTAGGTTCTGTGCAAACGCATTATGTAAACCCATTTTAAAATTGTTTCTATTGTCTGTCGAATCTTCCTCTTTTCCATCTATTTGGAAGGAGTCGTATATCATTCCTCTGCATAAAAATGGCAAAAAGTCCGAAGCCTCTAACTATAGGGGTATCTCAAAATTGTCCGCTATTCCGAAAGCTTTTGAGAAAATTATAACTTCTCAATTGCAACATTTTTGCAGCTCTATTATTTCGCCATCCCAACATGGGTTTGTGAAACGTAGATCTACAACCACTAACCCTTTAGAATTTACATCAATAATTATCAAGGGGTTCAAAAATGGTAAACAAACTGATGTCATATACACTGACTTCAGCAAAGCCTTTGATTCCGTAAATCATACCCTATTACTTTCTAAGCTGAGCGACATTGGGTTTCCACCCCTTTTCCTTTCTTGGGTTCGAGAATATTTAACAAATAGAAAACAGTCCATTCCTGTGACTTCTGGTGTACCTCAAGGTAGTCATCTTGGCCCTCTGCTTTTCACACTGTTCATTAACGATCTTCCATCAGTCATTGATCATTCGCGTGTGCTTATGTATGCTGACGATGTCAAGCTTTGTCTTACTTATAAAGATATAGATTCATTTAGTCGGCTACAAGCTGATATTAAAAACTTTCAATCCTGGTGCCAGTTTAATTTACTAAATCTTAACACTACCAAATGTAAGGTAATGACTTTTTTTCGTAACTCTCCTCAACTGGTCACTTATTTTCTAAACAATAGTCCTTTAGAACGTCTAAATAATATGAATGATTTGGGCGTACTTATGGACCATAAGTTAAATTTTAACGCAAAGGCCATGAGTGTCCTGGCTTTCATTAAAAGATGGTCAAAAGAATTTGATGACCCCTATACTACTAAAGTTCTTTTTACTTCGCTTGTCCGTCCTATTTTAGAGTATGGATCTTGCATTTGGTCACCTCAATATGAGTCGCACCAGATTCGACTTGAATCCGTTCAAAAGCAGTTCTTGCTATTTGCTCTTCGTGGCTGAAGCTGCGATCGCAATGTCAATTTGCCTTCGTATTCTAGTAGACTTCTTTTGATTAAACTTCCTTCCCTAACTAACCGTAGAATTATGCTTGGTGTTATTTTTATGCACAAGCTCCTAATTGGTGATATCGACTCGCCTGAGTTATTAGCTCAGGTAAATCTGTCGGTACCATGTAGACGGAGTAGACATCCTTTAATACCTTTATCCCTAAGTCGTTGTTCTTCTAACTATTCCCTGCATGAACCTTTTAGGGTCCTCTGCTCTGATTACAACCTTCTATTCCCTGTGATCGGTTCAGAGTTTTCTATTAACATGATTAAAACTTCTATCCTATCCCATTTAGTTAATAGATAGCTATAGTATTATTTAGTTATTTGTTTGTCTGTTTTTTCTATTGTGTATTTGTCCACGCGATTCGTGCCGTGCTTTATACGGCTGCACCCCTCGGTCGGTCGGGTGGGAGGTGGGCAGTCATCTGCTTGGGCTCGCGCGTAACAGGCTTTGTCCTGGTGTCGTAGGGGCCACTTGAACGTACTGCGCATAGTATCGTCAACGTCCGCCATATGCACATACATATATTCACTTAAGCACTGTATGCACAAGCGTAACATGAGCTAGAGCCAGGCCAGCGTGTGACCGCTGACCAAGCACTTTAATGCATGCGCTCCAACCCAATGAAACCCGGTCGATGGAGGTTTTTAAAATATGCTTCGACAATATCGACAACTACAAAAAAACGAACGCCCTCCTTAAAAGAGAACCAAAACAATCTAAAAGAAAATCGATTGAATCATTTACCGCTGAGATATGTTCTAACCCCCCTTCATCAAAAATTTGGTCCTCGATACGTAAGTTCTGTGGCCTCAAACAACGTCTCCCCATCAACTGTATCCAGAAATTCGCCCCTCCTTCTACTACAATCACAAATAGACAATTAATATCAGAAGAGTTTTGTTCTTTCTGGTCTTCGGAATCTGAAAATTCTTACTTCTCTAGCACCTTTTCGAACAACAAACAATTTACATCTGTATCGACTCATTTGTATTCCCCCTCTTCCACCGCTCTCCAAATTGAATTGCCCATCTCATCTATCGAACTCTCCATGGCCTTTCTGGCAAAACCCCCGGCCAAGATAGAATATCATACCCTATGCTGGAAAACTTACACCCTAAAGTCAAAGACCAAGTAATACAACACTTCAACAATATCTTCAATAACCACATCCCTCAAAATTACAAACTATGTAAAATTATACCTATTCACAAACCCAATAATAATAAAACTAACCTAAACTCCTATAGACCAATCTCTCTTAACTCGTGCTTTACCAAAACCCTCGATAAGATTATTGCTAATCGACTATGGTGGTTTGTCTCAGTAAACAAATCTGTCAATAGCCGACAGAGCGGTTTTATGAAAGGAAAATCAATATCAGACTCTCTACTATCGATAGACTATCTGATATCTTCCGCCCTTTCCACCAAAAACCACTTATCAGTCTCACTCGATTTTGCAAAAGCTTTTAATGAAATTGGCATACACTCCGTTATAGACGAGCTAAAACTATGGAAAATAGGACCCAATATCATAAAATACATTGACAACTTCATGACCAACAGGAAAATCGTTGCGAGTGTCAACAGACACTTATCCTCAGTCCGCCCTCAACACAATGGCATACCCCAAGGCTCTCCTCTCTCAGTTATCGTTTTCCTCATCGCTTATAAAAAACTGAACAGAACAATTCTTGCTCATAAAAAAGTTGACTTCGATGCCTATGCAGACGACTATCTGATAGTTAAAAAACTCAACAAACTAATCAGCTTTTCTCTTGACCCCCTTTTCAACGACATCCTCAAATGGTGTGACTACTCTGGAGCTAAACTCAGCATACCCAAATGCAAAAATATACATTTCTGCAAAAAAAAAGGTGCCAATCTTCTCTACACATAAAGAATCTCGGAATAGTCTTCAACAACAGATACAAATGGTCCGACCACATATCATACCTAATTTCCTCCCTCTCAAAAAAGCTAAACATTATTAAATGCCTGTCCAATAGCAGATATCGTTGCAGCCCCCTCTCCGTTCTCAATGTCATTAACCGCATAATAATGTCCATAATCGATTATGGAATATACCTCTACGGTAATGCCCCCCAATCCGACACAAATAAATTAAAATCATTATACCACTCAGCCATTCGAATGGCCCTGGGAGCATTCAGAACAACTCCAACCCAAAACCTTTTATTTGAGTCAAACATATCTCCCTTTGAGAACAAAAAAACTTTTAGTGACTTCAAACTTATCAAACCCATCCATCAATCTCAGTCCTCTCAACTTGCCACTCATATCAATAAAATTAATAAATCAAAAAAACCTCCACCAAGGATATGCTCAGCGCTATAAAGGGCTATAATTGTAAACAAATCTCTGCATTTCCCGACTACACCTCTACAACCTGCACGGGAAAAGTTTCCTCCCTGGGCAAATATCGACCAGTACATAGACTGCTCCCTTCATGCACTATCCAAATCTTCCACAACTCCCGAAACATACCGCAAATTATTTAAAGAAATCCAACTGAAAAATCCCAATTATAGATTAATTTACACTGACGGTTCCAAAAATGACAACTACACATCGTTCAGTTTTGTCAATAACCATTCTACAACACAATACCTTTTACAAATACATAGCATTTTTTTCCGCTGAAATTAAAGCAATCTTCTTCGCAACCAACTTAGCCAAAGTCCTGTCACATCAAACTGCCATCTGTACTGATTCACTTTCATCTATCCAAGCTATTACTAACCCCTACAATCTATCTTTCTATTTCTTCTAAATTAGACAGACTCTCTTAAGCCACCCAAATAAACTAAAATTAATCTGTATCCCCGGTCACTGCCAGATTTTGGGAAATGAGAAAGACGATGAGGCGGCCAAAACCGCCAACGCTCTCCCCCTTATATTTACACTAAACTATAATGTCTCAGACTTATTGAAACAAATTAAAAAAGTAAATAATCTCACTAAACTAAAACTATTCTCAAAAACAAACAACTTTTACAAGTCCAATAACACAATAAAAACCAATATAACCAACTACGCTACCTACAGCCAATTGTCTCGGCGAGATCTCGTTAGAATTACTAGGCTTCGCCTTGGACACACAAACCTCACCCATTCCTACCTCCTCAACCCCACCACCACCGCCTTATGTCAACATTGTAACTCTGTTTCTTCTGTAAACCACATCCTACTAGATTGTCCGAACACCTTAATCCTTAGAAAATCCCTTTTCCCATCTTCCAACCCACTCTCAGCCATATTTAACCCAACCTTAGAAAACCTATCCAAAGTCGTTCAATTTTTAAAATCATCTAACATTTACGAGCTCCTCTAAATAATTAACTATATACATATTATCTCATATGTTGTAAATACATACATACTTATTTGTAATTTTCCTTTCTTCCTCAATATAAACATATTTTAAGGCCTTTTCAGCCACTAAGCTAAGTTTACTATTAATTTTACATTATAAGTAAACCGTATATAATAATAATAAATAATAACAATAAATTTTTCCATAAACATTAGTAATGGTTTTTAATTTTGATTTATTTTAACAATAAAAATTAATAATTATCACTGAAGGTTTTTATAAAAAATATATTGTACCAATGATTTTTTAACAAATTTTCATTCCGTTTTTTTTTTTAATTTTCATTGTGCTATGCTGGACATCTTTTTCGTGAGTTCATCCGAACTTTTTGAAGTAGCATTCCTTAAATTCCTCAATGATCTTTCGGATGCCTAAATAGACATAAAAAAGTTTAATAATTTGTATTTTAAAAAAACACCAAAATATGTAACTCCTCAATACACCTACCTGAATGGTTAAAGCTTTTGTCGAATTAAGCTCATGCTCTGCAGTTGTTAGTTAAAGTCTGAAAGTTCGAGATGTTTACGACTGCGTTACAACCATAGCATAGATATCAATGGCAGCGTTCGCTAATTCGCTTCGCTTTATTAAACACAAACTGCTCATTTACTATTTTTTTATATTTTAACAAATGCTCTGCAAGATCTTTTATTTCAATCATAGCCTTATCGCTGATCGTCTGGACATCAGCGGTGTCTTCAAAGGACTATTCCACTGCCGGCGTTTGTGTGGACAGACTTGACTACCAACGCGTGATTGGATGGGTTTTTGCATTTCACCATGATCACGTCAGGCCTCTAATTTTTAACGGGTCTCGGCTTTCCGACTAATGGTGTTAGTTGCTGGTGATGCTGCTACTGCTGGGAATATCCGGTTCCATAGAGTTAGCTCCTGAATAGGTAGCTAACTGTAGTTCGCCTGTAGTTCTTTATTTGGCGCAAACGAGTACCGGTTTTCTTCCTTCTTGCACAATCTTTGGTGTTTTTCGCGGCAGTGTTGTGGGTTGCGCATGCCGGGCATCGTCCATTCTTCACCGGATGTTCCTGCATCCGCTCCAGTACCTGTAAATGAATGGATATCATATTAAGGTGTGCATCCTTTAGCCATTGTAGGTTTTGTTGGTGCTGATCTTATGACCTCAAAAGTTGGCTAATCGCTAACTTAGGACTTACTCTGCATGTAGAGGGATTTTGTACAATGCGCCTAAATGCACGTGCCCAAAAGATCGCAACACTGTTATCGATTGAAGGTCCTCAACACTAGTTACCAGCTGATTAATTACGATCGGCAAATTAACAAACGCTAAGAAGTCAAACGAAAGGGAAAGTGGACAAAAATTTCCCGTCACAGGGGAAAGAGCTTGATAACGGCAAACTCCTCTCTATTTTCCAGGGATTGTACTGCGTTTGTGTCCTTTTTTTGGCGGAGTGACTGAATTACGCGACCTCACTTGAAAATACCACAATTATCTGTCAAATATGCGTGCATGCAAATAACGGACTAGACTAAGTATTACATTGGCATACACACGTCCATACAAACATACATATATGTACATACATATATGTCTATACGCAGCTGATCGACGCATCTGTAAGTGAAAGTGTTTGACAAAAAATTTAATTAAACTGCGATTCCTTCATGTTTAAGTGCCAATCTGATTGTCAATGCTTTTGATTAAAGGCAAAAAGCTCAGACACGGACACAGGATACTGTGGAGATCTGTGAGATAAGACAAATGCTTAAAGGTGAGCAGGCAGCTATGGAAAAGCGGAAGATCTTCCACCTTTAAATGTCTAACAAACCAGAGGGCCGGGGCTAACTTCGACCGCGTCAAAGTTTGTATACAATTGCAACTTTTTTGGTAACTCTTTTCTTCGCTATAGCCATCAAAGTGAAATAAGTTTTATCGAAAAGTCTAATGTTTGCTAAACGGCCTGCAATCTTAGCATACGAAATTACGATCAAAATCACTTTTTCCACCGGTCGTTCCTATGGGAGCTATATGATAAAGTCACTCGATCTTTATCGAATTCGGCACAGTCATTAACAAATATATTAAACTAACAAATCTTTAATTTGAAAGCAATCGCGTCAAAGGTAACGAAGTTATTGACAAAAGTCACTGTTTTCGACCAATCGTTCCTATGGAGCTATATGATATAGTCACCCGATCTTAACACAATTTTGCATAGTTGTTTATATGTGTAATAAACTTACCAATATTTCACGACAATATCTTGGAAAATAACGAAGTTTTGAGAAAAGTCACTGTTCGTGACTGGGAGCTATATGATATAGTGGTCCGATCCGGCTGAATCCAAAACATACAACCCCTGCAATATATACAAGCCTACATGCAAAATTTCTGTAGCTCAAACGGTCTAGGAGGAGTTTGCGTGGATCCAGACGGTTGGACAGACGGACGGACATGGCTATTTAAACTCGTCTCGTCATGCTGATCAAGAATAAATATACTTTATGTATATGGTCGGAAATGCTGCCTTCTATGCGTTGCACACTTCTGACCAAAACTAATACACCCTTTTTGCAAGGTTAGAAAAAGTATAAATTGGCAATGCAATTTAATTGTGCCTTTCAGGAATATCCACAGATGCTGCTGTAAAAACGCAGGGATACCCGGCTCGAAAGACTAATTTGGTGGAAGGGCGGAGTATGGGAACCATAAAAAAGCAGAAGGTTGCATTGTACATGGAAAAAAAATGTAACTAATACTTTAAAAAATTCTCTGCCTGTTGCTTACTGTTAATCAGCAGACCGTAACAGTTATAGGATTTATTAAAAAAAAAATAATAACAGATAATGATGAAATCTTAAGATTTTATCAGGTTTCAGGTCACTTGTTCCAAATAAAAATAAAACGTAGTTTTTAATTTATTTTTTTCTCCGATATATTACGGTTGCCGCTGTCTTCAGGGAAACTACAATAAAATACAAGAACATTTAACAATTATGTGACATTTAACAATCTTGTAACATACATTATTTGACACGTCAGCACCGTTCGACGTGGAGTTAAGAACTAATTCTTGTCAAGTAAATTTCTGTATATGTGGGCGCAATTGTTGGTATCAGTCTTAAAGTTAAGTCGTGTGGCACTCGGAGTATTGATGATATGTAGCATCTCCATGGTAAACCTTTTGTTGTAGTGCCGCTCTTCATCTAATATTATTGTCTCTTCGAAATTCGGTGCATGGCCACTAGTTGCGGACTGTGTCATTAGTGCTGTTTTTAGTGTGTCTGAATAATGTCTCATTTTATAGTCAGATTTGTGTTGGGAAATCCTAGTTATACCCTTGCAGAGGGTATTATAAAATTGGTCAGATGTTTGTAACGCACAGAAGGAGACGTTTCCGACCCCATAAAGTATATATATTCTTGATCAGCATGAGAAGCTGAGTCGATATAGCCATGTCCGTCTGTCCGTCCGTCCGTCCGTCCGTCCGTCCGTCCGTCCGTCCGTCTGTGCAAATCAACTTCACGCTGTCATCTTAAGAGCTATCGGAATGAAATTTCATATTTGAGCTACTTTTAGCCGCGAGATAATAGAGTATGAAAATTGTCAGGATCGGACTACTATATCTTATAGCTCTAGAACAAAAATTTTTCAAAAATTGGAGTATCCCCATGAAATTTACCAATATAATAGATTTTGATATACAAAAATATATAGAATATTTGATATACAATCTCAGATCCCAAAATTTGAGTTTGATCGGATAAATAGAACACAAGTTACAGTCAATACAAATCGGTTCTACGTCATCAGCAAATCAAACAGAGAACATGCATACGCACACACAGACGTAGCGCTACACGTATGTATGTATGTGTATGCGTGTTGTGCTTTGCTTAAAAATTTGTAGTAAAGAGAGAAATAATTTGAATGTTTTGTTTGTGTGTTGATGAATTGAGTTGCAAGGAAAGAAATTTCAAAATGTAAAAAAATTATTGCCAAGGACTGCAAGGGTATATAAACTGCAAGGGTATAAAAACATTGCCGAAGTTAGCTTCTTTGATATTTTTTAATTTCGATTTGGTCGTCGCTATGTATATCTTATTGCACGGTATGTTACCTTGTCCATTGCATGGAATTTTGTATATTACATTGCTTCTATTTGTCATCTCTATCTTCGATTTTGTTTTGTTCAATATATGTTTGAGGGTATTGTCAGGTTTGTGTGCTATTTTTATTCCATCGTGATAGTCTTTCTGATAATTTAGGTACATAAGTGACAGATAAGTAGGTTTTCTCATTTTTAGATTTGTCAATGGGGGATTTATGTTTTTGAATAATGTCTTGATTATGTTATCTGGAAAATCGTTGTCCTTTAAAATATTTATTATTTCCTTCCTTGTTTCTTCATGGTATATTTTATCCGAAATGTTTAGCATCCGTTGGATACAGCTCCTTGCTGTATTTATTATCATCGTCTTAGGGTGTTTTGAGTTGAAATTGATGATTCGTCCTGATGCTGTTTGTTCCTATATATGTATATCCTGATGCTGTTGGCTTCCTATACCATTTTAGTTTTAATTCGTTTCCTGTTCTGATGATCATAGAGTCCAAATACGCCAGTTTTCCATTGTCTTCCAGCTCCATAGTGAATTTAATATTCCTGTCAAATGAATTTAGGGTGTCCAGTGTTTTATCGATGTCATTTTGGTGTATTATTGAAAAAATATCATCTACATATTTCGTCAATAATCTTGGTGGTCTGGTTAGTTTATCCATGGTAGTGTCCAGAAGATTTTCCATAACGATGTCCACAATGACAGGTGAAGCCGGAGATCCCATCGGCATTCCTTTTAATTGTATGAATGTTTGGTCCTTATAGGTAATAAGGTATTAGATAAAAAACAACTACAAATTTAAAATAAAATAAAATAAATACAAATTTACATAACATTTTTAAAACAGATATAGAAACTTTTAATATAGGAGACTCAGATGAGCATGGAATGGGAAGAAATATTTCTCCATATCCAAAGCATATAAGAAAATTTTAAAAATCATATAAATGTGTAACCCAGAATAGGAATATTCAGAAAAAAAACTCTAAACAAGCATGCAAAAATTCTTGTTGATTCTTTCAATGAAGCGCGAAATTTAGTGCATGTCAATAGAAAAAGATAGGTAAAACCAACTGGCCAAAGATTTCTAACCTAATGATCAGGTTGCATGAAAACCTAATAACTATACAAAAAAAAATACAATCTCGATATATTTGTACCTACCGTACTCAATTCACCTATGAGCATAGACACATGTAAAAAAGAAACAGAGCTAGAAGGTGAAGAGTCTGAAACAAGCGAGGAAGAAATAGAAGAAAGATATCTAAACGATCTAACAATTCCTGCGCTATTGACATTACCTGAGATATTTACATAGCAAATACCGAAACCAACTCCCGAAATGCAGTCCTAAGATTGCTAAATACAACCAATATAGGACAAATATTAAACATAAGCAATGTAAAGTATGAACTACCTCGAATTGATGACATCTTAGATCAACTAGGTAGAGCAAAGTCTTTTTATGCCTTGACCTAATGTCAGGTTTTCATCAATTTGAACTTGAAAAAGAGTCACGAGACATTACATCCTTTTTCCCATGCAATGGCTAATATCGCTTCACGCGATTACCATTCGGTTTAAAAATAGCTCCAAACTCGTTCCAGAGAATGATGACTATCGCATTTACTGGCCTTGAACCTTCGCAAGCATTTCTTTGTATGGATGACTCAATAGTAATAGGTTGTTCCGAAAAACATATGCTCAATAATCTAACAAATGTTTTTCAGAAATGTAGGCAACACAACCTAAAGTTACATCCTGAAAAAAGTTAATTTTTTATGCACGAAGTCACCCTTTTGGGACATAAATGCACAGAAAAATGAATCTTGCCTGATGACACAAAATGATGTCATTCAAAATTATCCAGTCCCTCATGATACGGACAGCGCGAGAAGTTTCATTCCATTTTGCAATTATTACCGAAGATTTATAAAAAATTTCGCTGAATATTCTCGTCACATAACAAGATTATGTAAAAAAAATGTTCAATTCAATGGCAATGGTGGACATTTCACTGTCAAAACGGACCACAGAGCATTAACTTATTTGTTTTCAATGACAAATCTTAGTTCCAAACTAACCAGAATACGACTCGAATTAGAGGAATATAATTTTACGGTAGAGTATCTAAAGGGAAAAGATAATTTCGTAGCCGACGCGCTATCGAGAATAACGATAAAGGACTTGCAAAATATACAAGCCAATAACAAAATTCTGAGAATCACTACCAGAAATAAAAGTAAACAGTCAAATTCCTGCGCAGGAAAAGAAAATAATATAAAAGAGTTGCAAAAGCAATCTCTTAATGCTTCTAAGCCCAACGTATATGACGTCATTGTAAATGACGAAGTACGAAAAGTAGTGACCTTGCGGATAACTGATTCTTTAACCACATTCAAACATGGCAAGAAAGTTATAGCAAGAATTGACATTTGCAATATGTATACCAATGGAATTCTTGATTTAGGTCAATTTTTTCAAAGGCTCGAAAAAGAAGCCGGTATAATCAACATTAGTAAAGTCAAAGTGGCACCGAGCGAAAAGATCTTTGAAACCGTTTCAATAGAATCTTTCAAAAATATGGGCAACAAAATATTGAAATTTTTAAGAGTAGCGCTACTCAAGCCGGTGACCCTATTATTAAATAATGATAAAGAAAAAGAAGCAATACTGTTTTCATTCCACGACGACCCTATACAAGGAGGTCATACTGGAATATCAAGAACAAAAGCCAAAATAAAAAGGGATTACTATTGGAATATTATGACATGATATATCTCAATATATAAAAAAATGTAATAAGTATCACAAAGCAAAAATAAACAAACATACAGAAACTCCATTGACTATAACTGAAACGCCACAACTGGCTTTCGACAGAGTGATTGTGGATACGATCGGTCCACTTTCAAACTCAGAACAAGGAAATGAATACGCAGTAACTTTAATCTGCGATCTAACAAAATACCTTGTAATAATACCAATAAAAGACAAAAGTGCATAAACAGAAAGAAAAGCTATATTTGAAAATATTATTCCGCGGTATGGTCCAATGAAGACGTTTATTAGGGACAGAATATGAAAATTAAGATTTATACAAAAATCTAAAAATTAAAAACATAACTTCTACTGCACCGAACCGAGCCACCGAACACTTATTGATTTCTTACGTTCATACAATTCAGTTGACAAAAGTGACTGGGATGTAAGGATACGATACTTCGCATATTGTTTTAATACAACACCCTCTATGGCACATGATTATTGTCCATATGAATTGGCATTTGGTAAAACTTCAAATTTACCTAAACAATTTAATAGTATAGACAGGTTAAATTCACTTTATAATATAGAAGATTATGCTAAGGAATCCAAATTTGGGTTAGAAAAGGCCTATAAAAGAGTCACAATTATGGTAAGTTTTAATATAGTAAATAATTAAATTTTATTAGAAACGATAAAAAAAATGAAGTAAGTAAGTCGTTCCGCCGACTTAGGTATACCATACACCAGTAAAGCAAATATTTTAAATTTATTGAACAAAATGCATTTTCACATGCTTTTTACAAGCATATCGTTAAATTTCATTGCACAAGGTAGAAAATTACGTGAGATAATCGAGTATTTTAAATACATACAAAATGTGCGCATTTACTATGCAAATATACCTACCAACATTTTGGCGAACATTTGAAATAAATTTGATCACTTTACTTACTACATGAGCTTACATACCAAATTTGGTGGCTCTATCTCTTATTGTCTCCGAGATCTAGGTATTCATACGGACCGACGGACATGGACGGACTAGATCGACTCGGCTGTTGATGCTGATCAATAATATATGTATATATAAAAATACATATATATATATACATGGAGTCGGAAAAGCTCCCTTCTGCCTGTTACATACATTTTGGCGACTTTAATATACCATTTCACATATGGATGCATGGTATAACAATGAAAATTTGTTAAATATTTTTTGTGAAAAATCATTGATTCAATCATTTTTATAAACAGTAAACAAGCAGTTTGTGCTTAGCGAACGCTGCCATTGATATATATGCTATGGTTGTAACGCAGTCGCGATCATCTCGAGCTTTGACAGAAGCTTTAACCGTTCATGTAGGTGTATCGAGGAGTTAGATATTTTCTGGTCTTTTTAAAATACAAATCATTAATTTTTTTTTATGTATATTTAGACATCCGAGAGAGCATTGAGGAATTTAAGGACTACTTCAAAAAATTCGGATGGACTAATGAAAAAGATGTCAAGCCTAGCTCAAACAGTTTGTGAGAACAATGGTGTTTGTTTGTGGCGGGGCGGAAGGATCCAAATTATAATACAAGGGGTTGGCGGGTGCCAATTTCTTCGGGTGGTGAGTGAGTGGTGAATTGATAACGCGCGATAACTTCGGTTACAAAAACTTATACTTTATTCATTAATATTCATAGGTTGCCCGACACACACGAAAATGTCTCGGGTTAAAATATATACAATTCGAAAGGAGGAAAAATTCAATGAAAAGAAAGAACGGGTGTTCGGGTTGAAATTTCGTACTGGAGTGATGATGGCGATTTACAGGAGAGCGCTTCGTCACCCTCCTCAGTATGACCGCATTCCGTTTTGGGAAAAACCCTACCCCTCACTCTCTGCTGTTCACCCGGTGGCGTGAACATACCGCCCCCTTGCAACAAGTTGCAATTGCCTCGCTGGACATGTCTAAGGATGGGGGATGGCAGCGTTCTGGATCGCCAAGACACGGGTGGAGATGGAGGGGGAACTTTGAATGCAGGTGGAATAGGCGGCACGAGGGTTGTTGACCTCTGGATAGAAGTCCGAATGAAAGGCTGGTGCCTTTCGGGTCTTTGCTCTTTGGGTTGGATGTACGCGACTGAGCTGTCGCTGTGTAAGAGCGTGTGGTGTTGTTTGCCACAACGATGGCATCCTGTTGTGCTCCTGCAGGAACCATTGGAATGCTCATGAGCCAAACAGTTCGGGCAGTATCCGTTGCTCAAGACTACCCGTAACCTGTCTTCAGCTTGTAGTCCTCGAAACTGTCGGCACTGACGGAGCGCGTGTGCCCCTTGACAAACGCGGCACCTGAAACAATTGGAACTGCATTCTAAATCGGACGGTGCTGCTGTCCTTGGAGACATCTTCGGACTGCCGGAGAAGGTGGACCGAGACCGACTGGATTTATCAGTAACGGATCCACAGAGAACCCATCCGAACATCGTCTCGATTCCCACGAAAGAATCACCAACATTCTTGATGATTCGTTCCCCAAGGATAGTGGGAAGGAGCTCGACTCCAAGCACCAAATCCACAGGAGCCCTTTGGTAAAATTGCGGATCAGCGAGCGGAAGGTCCAGCGCATCCTGCTTAACCTTATCCGGGACGGCGCGGGAGGGAAGTTCCTCTGCTACCCTAGGCAGCACAACGGCGACTGCTTGGAACTGTCGGAGCGGTTCGTCAGGAGGAGAAATCTGTAAGCGGCACACTTTGTCGCCGCTACCAGCATCGCATTGCCCAATGCCGCGAATGCTAGTTGATACTTGGCAGCTTGGAGGATTAATCAATTCAAACATTCTTTGGGAAATAAAGGACGCTTCGGATCCCATATCAATCAAAGCGCGGATTTGAAACTGCTTGCCACGATGATGAATAGTTACCCTCGCTGTACCCAGGAGGCCAGTGTTGCGAGTGGAGGCGAAGTAACTTCCCACGTTTACATGAGGGCTGCTGGAATAATCGGAGGACGCAGGATTCGGAATTATACAAGTATTAGGTGCTGAGCTCTCTTGCACTTGAGCGGGAAAGGCCTGAGCTCTTACCGTAGATTTTCGGCTTACGAAAGGAAAGGTCTGACTGCTAGAGCTTGGTTGAAGGACATCTGTGGCCTCTAGTACACGGTGGCGATCAGTTAGGAATCGATTCAGGTCGTCCCAGGATGAGACGGCGGTCTTATTTGGAACGGACTGTTCCCACAACAGAAGGGTGGCTTTGGGCATTTTGCTCGTACAGATTGCTATGAGAAGGATATCCCAATTGTCTGTTCGAGCCCCGGAAAGCTCAAGACCGGTTAAGCAACCTTGAATTGACGTCTGCAGTTCTCTCAACGCTTTGCCAGACTCTTGGGTTACAGCTGGGATCTGTAGAAGCTGCTTGGCTTGGCTCATAATCAATAATCGATTATTTTCGTATCGCGCAGTGAGGTTATCCCACGCAGACTGGAATCCTTCATTGGTCAAGGGTGACCTAGAAACAATGGCTCTGGCTTCACCGCGAGTTTTGCAACTTAAGTGGTACAGTTTCTCCACTTGTGTTAGGCTTGGATTATGGATAAAAATCGCGGTAAACAAATCACGGAATGTAGGCCAAGCCAGGCTGTCTCCGTTGAAGATTTCGACTTCACACGGGGGAACTGTGTGGCTTTGATGGGTGGAATCGACGGAGAGTCTGACTGGTAGGGGAACCGTTTTCGCTGACAGCTGCTCGATTCGCTCTCCAAACAAAGTCCCGCCTCGAACATATACCATGTAACAATATTCATGTTTAGCTTTAATTGTAGCTATGTGCTTCGGACTATCTTCCTTCTTTTGCGCCGTCAAGGCCTTATAACATCGTGAAAACTCTGCCTCGACTTGTGCCCAAAGCGACTTAAGCTGGTCTAAGTGTATTTTAATGGAGACGAGTGGCACATCGTCCGCTAAAGCCTGGGCCTCGCGAGCCTCGAACGCCGTTAATGCCTCGCACACGGCAACAAAGTCGGAAAGAGACATCGTAGAGTGTTCTCTGAGCTATTACGAATTGAATGGAAACAAAAAACTCCTTGGAATTAGAGCTCTCAAGCGAGGAGATCGAAACGAAGCTGTAAGTGGACTGTATAATTTAAGGATAGAGGAGTGAGAAGGAAAAATGTCTCCTCTTTTTAATGAACACAATGGATAAATGAAATTAGAAGAAATTATAATTTTCCTCGCAGTTGTGTGAATAATTATAAGGATATATAATCACTTGGATATTAAAATTTATACAATGTGGAAATCTGTTGAAATTTATAAGAGTATAAAAAAAAACAAAAATATGGAGAAATTGAGATCAGTAGGATTACTTTTCAATGGAGGGCAAAAAACTCGGAATTAATTTTCATTAAACGGACTAGATAAATTTCATGGATCTGTGAGGAAAAAATCAAAAATGCACCAAGACAAAATACTAATTCCATATAAATAAAATTGTACTTATTTTTCGTTAGAAAATATTTTGCGAATTAAATTCAATTAGTCGATTGAAATATTTTTTGCACAATACGAAAATCACGATGGAAAAAATGGATGTCGTGACCGAGTCACGGCTTGGCTCAAGTGTCAGCACTGATGAGACTTGAGTGTCAGCACTGATCGGGAGTCAGCTGTTCTGCCGTTGTTTATGTTTTATGAATTTAATTAATTTTAAATTGTTTAACGAAGATCACGATTTCCTGCTTTAATTATGTAGGTTTCGAATTATTAAATTGCGGAGAGCCAATCGGAGTGGCTGCAATTTATTTTGTGTGGGTGGAATCAAATTGTATGTGGAGATACATATGTATGTACATATGTACATACATATGTATATATGTAAGTATGTCGTATGAGTGAGCTTACCGCGGCAAAAATTATTACATATGTATGTACATATGTACATATATATGTATGCATATACAAAGTATTTGGCATAAATAATTTATGCCGCTGGACTAATGATCAGCCCGTGGAGTGTGCTTTACACTTTAAGGAAAGGTAAGTGGTACTTTATAAACACTTTTACTTGCAGGTTAGAAAACAGCTGTTTTTACATGTACGTATATATATGTATACATACACATATGTACATACATATGTATTGTTATGCAATTGGACTTTTAGACATTCAGAATTTCAAAGAATGGAAAAAGACACTTCATAAACCATGTAACCTTTGGAACAGGTCAGGTATGTACATAAAGTAAACAAAAGTGTGTAGGTCGCTATGGAAGAGCGGGAAACCTCACACTTTTATAAGTATGTAATCGGATATAATGTGAATGGGATTTTTAATAAGAAATGTTGTACTTATCAGGAATTCCGCCGATGCATGCTGGAAGAGCGGAAGGATATCCGGCTCGAAGGACCAATGTTTGTGGCGGGGCGGAAGGATCCAAATTATAATACAAGGGGTTGGCGGGTGCCAATTTCTTCGGGTGGTGAGTGAGTGGTGAATTGATAGCGCGCGATAACTTCGGTTACAAAAACTTATACTTTATTCATTAATATTCATAGGTTGCCCGACACACACGAAAATGTCTCGGGTTAAAATATATACAATTCGAAAGGAGGAAAAATTCAATGGAAAGAAAGAACGGGTGTTCGGGTTGAAATTTCGTACTGGAGTGATGATGGCGATTTACAGGAGAGCGCTTCGTCACCCTCCTCAGTATGACCGCATTCCGTTTTGGGAAAAACCCTACCCCTCACTCTCTGCTGTTCACCCGGTGGCGTGAACAGTGTTCTTTGCCAAATTTAAATAAAAGCAACGAAAATTAAAAAAAATGAAGTAAGTAAGTCGTCTCGCCGACTTAGGTATACCATACACCAGTAAAGCAAATATTTTAAATTTATTAAACAAATGCATTTTCACATGCTTTTTATTACAAGCAAATCTTAGAATCTCCCTCACTCAAGTATACGAGCACCCTAGCGCCCCCACCAGCCAACGACCAACTACGGCCTTATGGAAAAACGTTTATATGCATAACTTGGTTGTTTTTTGTCCGATTTTGATCAAATTTTGTGTTTTGCTGGGTATTAGTATCAAATTCAAGTGTGCCAAATTTGATTACAAAAGGTAGAAAATTACGTGAGATAATCGAGTTTTTCCAAATTACGGGGGCGGAAAGGGGCGTGGCAAAATAGTTGCATATACAATATATGATTTATTAAAAAATACACAAACCAAATTTCGTGCCTCTAGCTATTATAGTCTTTAAGAAAATCAAATTTGTTTAAATTTCGTGGGCGGAGGGGGGCGTGGCAAATTTTTTTTGCAACAAATTTGTGCGCTCTTACTCAAGGATTAATCATACTAAATTTGATGTCTTTAGCTATTATAATCTTTAAGAAAATGAAATTTGTTTAAATTTCGTGGGCGGAGGGGGGCGTGGCAAAAATTTGAAATAAACTTGAACACCGTAGGTAATACACGAGTCTACGTACCAAATTTGGTGACTCTAGCTCTTATAGTCTCTGAGATCTACGTGTTCATACGGACAGACGGACGGACGGACGGACATGTCTATATCGACTCGGCTGTTGATACTGATCAAGAATATATATACTTTATGGGGTCGGAAAAGCTTCCTTCTGCCTGTTACATACATTTTGGCGACTTTAATATACCATTTCACCCTATGGGTGTATGGTATAAAAACAATGAAAATTTGTTAAATATTTTTTCGAAAATTCATTAATACAATAATTTTTATGGAAACCTTCAGTGTTAAATATTAATTTTTATATCCTTGTAAAAAGGTATATTCATTTTGGTCAGAAATGTGCAACGCATAGAAGCAACATCTCTGACTATATAAAGTATCTTCTTGATCATCACGACGAGACGAGTTCAAATAGCCATGTGCGTCTGTCATCCGTCTGGATCAAAGCAAACTGGTCCTAGACTGGTATTGGTACAGGGATTGTATATCTCTGATGTGAACGTCAAAGTCCATAACTATTTTTTAGCTGTTGTCGTGAAATTTTATATTGGTGAGGTCATTACACCTATATACGACTGTGCCAAATTTGATCAAGATCGGGTGACTATATCAGATAGGTCCCATAGGAATGATCGGTCGAAGACAGAGATTTTTGAAAATATCATCGCTACTATAAACGGGATTAATTTCAAATTAAACATTTTTTAGTTAAATATATCTGTCAAACACTGTGCCGAAATTGATAAAGTTCGGGTAACTGGAAAACAGTGACTTTTGATCAGTAACGTCGTTATTTCCTGTGCTAAGATTGTAAGCCGTTCTTTCGCAAACATTGGCCTTTTCAGGTAAAACGCCAGCCACTTTGATGGCTGTAGGACATAGTTACCAAAAAAAAAATGCCAGGGAATACAAGTTTTGACGCCGTCGAAGTTACCAACGAAAACCTTCAGTGTTAATTATTATTTTTTATTTAAACAATAAAAATTAAAATAAAATAAAATTTGCCAGGCGTCCCAGCTTTCCTGACGCGCTGCTACCTTGACGCCCTTCAGCTCAGCAGGACTCGGCGCGGACTGTGTCTTAACGTAGTAGATGCGTTGTGTCTTATTTGCAAGCAGGTCGATGGGTGTCATGCCTGCTATTACAAGAGCGGCATCGTTTGATACTGTGCGCAAGCCGCAACATGCCCTCAGCGCAGGTCGATGGGTGTCATGCCTGCTATTACAAGAGCGGCATCGTTTGATACTGTGCGCAAGCCGCAACATGCCCTCAGCGCAGCAAGGAGATTTCTGAAATGGTCCTTCATGACTTACGAGGTAAGCGGGGACTCTAAAGATGCGCAATGATGCAAGGATGTTGCTCCAATTTGTGTTAAAGGCATTTTTAATGTCCAGAGTGGTGACGAGGCAGTACTGCTTTTGCCCTCCTTTCAATAGTTGCCCCTCTATAGTCTTGACAGCAGTGTCGACGACGGATTTAATGGCATGAACAGTGGATATAGCTCTGCGAAACCATATTGCATCGGCGAAACATTACCAGCCGCTATAATTGCTGCCTCATTCTGGTCTGCCTGCGGTATAGCGGACGTTGACGATACTATGCGCAGTACGTTCAAGTGGCCCCTACGACACCAGGACAAAGCCTATTACGCGCGAGCCCAAGCAGATGACTGCCCACCTCCCACCCGACCGACCGAGGGGTGCAGCCGTATAACGCACGGCACGAATCGCGTGGACAAATACACAATAGAAAAAACAGACAAACAAATAACTAAATAATACTATAGCTATCTATTAACTAAATGGGATAGGATAGAAGTTTTAATCATGTTAATAGAAAACTCTGAACCGATTACAGGGAATAGAAGGTTGTAATCAGAGCAGAGGACACTAAAAGGTTTATGCAGGGCATAGTTAGAAGAACAACGACTTAGGGATAAAGGAATCAAAGGATGTCTACTCCGTCTACATGGTACCGACATATTTACCTGAGCTAATAACTCAGGCGAGTCGATATCACCAATTAGGAGCTTGTGCATAAAAATGACACCAAGCATAATTCTACGGTTAGTTAGGGAAGGAAGGAAGGTTAATCAAGAGAAGTCTGCTAGAATACGAAGGCATATTGACATTGCGATCCCAGCTTAAGCCACGAAGAGCAAATAGCAAGAAGTGCTTTTGAACGGATTCAAGTCGAATCTGGTGCGACTCATATTGAGGTGACCAAATGCAAGATCCATACTCTAAAATAGGACGGACAAGCGAAGTAAAAAGAACTTTAGTTGTATAGGGGTCATCAAATTCTTTTGACCATCTTTTAATGAAACCCAGGACACTCATGGCCTTTGCGACCGTGGTGGAAATATGGGTGTTAAAATTTAACTTATGGTCCATAAGTACGCCCAAATCATTCATATTATTTAGACGTTCTAAAGGACTGTTGTTTAGAAAATAAGTGACCAGTTGAGGAGAGTTACGAAAAAAAGTCATTACCTTACATTTGGTAGTGTTAAGATTTAGTAAATTAAACTGACACCAGGATTGAAAGTTTTTAAGATCAGCTTGTAGCCGACTAAATGAATCTATATCTTTATAAGTAAGACAAAGCTTGACATCGTCAGCATACATAAGCACACGCGAATGAACAATGACTGAGGGAAGATCGTTAATGAACAGTGTGAAAAGCAGAGGGCCCAGATGACTACCTTGAGGTACACCAGAAGTCACAGGAATGGACTGTTTTCTATTTGTTAAATATTCTCGAACCCAAGAAAGGAAAAGGGGTGGAAACCCAATGTCGCTCAGCTTAGAAAGTAATAGGGTATGATTAACGGAATCAAAGGCTTTGCTGAAGTCAGTGTATATGACATCAGTTTGTTTACCATTTTTGAACCCCTTGATAATTATTGATGTAAATTCTAAAAGGTTAGTGGTTGTAGATCTACGTTTCACAAACCCATGTTGGGATGGCGAAATAATAGAGCTGCAAAAATGTTGCAATTGAGAAGTTATAATTTTCTCAAAAGCTTTCGGAATAGCGGACAATTTTGAGATAGATATAGTTAGAGGCTTCGGACTTTTTGCCATTTTTATGCAGAGGAATGATATACGACTCTTTCCAAATAGATGGAAAAGAGGAAGATTCGACAGACAGTAGGAACAATTTTAAAATGGGTTTACATAATTCGTTTGCACAGAACTTGAGTACACATCCAGGAAGACCATCTGGCCCCGGAGAATAAACAGGTTTAACTAATTTAAGTTCGCTAAGAATAGAACTTTCATCAAACACTGGATTGAAAATGCAATTAGCCTTTTCTAAATGATAAGGATATGGACTTGCTCGGTATTCCGTTGAGGAATAAGTTGTTTTGAAAAAACTCGCAAACATATCGGCAATTGCCTGATCAGTGCTCGCTTTTTTATTTTGAAAAGACAAAAAAGATGGGTGCACAGAGGTCTTACGTTTAGAATTGACAAAATCATAAAATTGTTTAGGGTCAGAAGAAAACTGAAGCTTACACCGCTGAAGATAATTGTGTATTAAGCATCATGAACTTCGAACGAGCGACTGTATACAGAGCATAATCTGATGAACGACGTGTTTTTTGAAACTTCTTATAATATCGTGTCCTCACATTTTTCAAATTGGATAACTCACGAGAGAACCAGGGAGGTTTGTTAAGCCGCTCCTGCCTACCAAGAGGCACACAAATATCAAAGAGTGAATTCAGAGTATCATAAAAGAAGCGAATAGCTGAGTTCATATCTCTACAATTGTACAGATAAGACCAATCGGTAGTAGTAATGTTTTCATTAAGGCTGACAAAGTCAGTCTTACGAAAGCACCTAGTTAGGGGTAACTGATTTGAACCAAGTAATGGTGAAAGCAAGGGCAGATCAATTTCGAAATTTAATGTAGGATGAAATTTGTCTTCTGGAAGAACAAATGGTTCGATCCTAGAAACCTCACAGTAAGAAGAATCCAATACAAAAATAAGATCTAACGATTTTCCATTAGAATTTAAGACAGGATTGACTTGGGATAAAGATAAGCCTAGAAGGCCATCAATAAAGTCATGTGACAAAGAGGGCAGCAACATGGTAGATTCATCTGTTAGTGACCATGCTAAAGCGGGTAAATTAAAATCACGTACAACTATGAGCATGTCTTGACTGGAAACTAAAGAGGAGACAAACTGAATTGCCTCTAAATGATTTAAATATACCACCGTGTCTGACGATGGTGGAATATAGGAACAAGTAATGAAAGCATTAAAAGATTTAAAATTTACTTTAACACCGACAAACTCAATCTCCTGTGTACTAGAAAATTGAATCATTTCAGATGATAAAGCAGCATCAACAGCTATCAGAACGCCACCACCTATGCGAGAAATCCGGTCACGCCTGAATATAGAAAAGTTTGTGGAAAACACCGATGCATCAGCAATATCAGGTTTTAGCCACGTCTCTGTAAACGCTAGAATGTTATGCTCAAAAGAAAGACTATCTACATAGAGATTAGGAAGTTTGGATTTCAGTCCTCTAACGTTCTGGTAACCCAGGTTAAGGGACGAAGCTAGTTTTTTGAAACACCAGCAGATGCTGATGTGGCAGGAATAGTATTAGTTGTTGTTGTTGGCAAGCGAATCGGTTGCCGATTTTTCTTTTTTACAGTATATTCCTTAACTATTATATGTTTCGGCCAAAAATCTTCTCGACATATAGTGTCGAAGATATTAGCAGAAACACTAATTTTAAAGGACGAAATGTCCCGAGAATAAGAAAATTTAAACTTCTCCACCGCAATATTCGAGACGTTAACTTTCTTCCGAATATAGGCTATTACATCATCAGATGTGACAACAGGGTCTAGCCTAGAAACAAATATATGTTTCTTTGGTGGTATGCCAACGAGAGGCCGCGGTCCCGAAGCGTCAGCCGTAGCAGTAACGTTGGAAGAATCACCCACTGCAGCAGTCAACTTGTTTACGGGGCCCTCGATACTTTTAGAACTATCGGCAATTTCCATTGGAATGGGTAATTGCCCGGACACATCGGACACTACAATAGGCATCGATTTTAAGAGATCATTCCCAGGTGATACCGGTAATTCCTTACTAATAGCATTCACAACCGGGCTCTTAAACGATATCAACTGCTGTACATTAGGAGTGGACGGTGCATGAGACCGGTCGGGGACGATAAGAGACGCTGGCGGATCTACAGCTACTGAAACACCCCAAGGACTGGTCCTTTTACGTTTCGGAGACTCATTCATAAGCGATAAACTCCTGAACTGAGTCTCCACCGCAGTAAACTCCGCTTGGAGTTTATTAAAACCTGCCCTTAAAGTGTCAAAACTATCTCTAGTCCGCCTCATGAAAGAGCGCATCGCATTCTCGACCTCCCGGCAAGCATCACATCCATATTTTAAGCCACCGCCTTTAGCAATAGACTCCTTGATTCTGCCTGTGTAACCTGCACACTTAACGTGAACCGCATTGTCACACAGCCAACAAAGAATATAATCATGGGAGTCAACCGCATTAGTGGCAACTATGCAATTATTTTTTGAGCAGACAACCATTTTATCAAAAATTAATTAATTTAATTAAAAAAGAAAATACAAAAAAATAAAAATTCTAAAGGTTAAAAATCTGTGTATAAGAATGTACTGGCCAGTTCTGACACAAGGGTTAATGTGCAGAGTAAGCCTTCACAACTAAAGAAAAGAAATTACCAAAATACACAAAAACAAAAACACGTATCACAGAGTCGCGGGCAGGCAAAAGACGAGAGCGCAAATCAAACAAGAATAGGAAAGAGCGGGAGAGTGCGTCAAATTGAACACATGCAACAACAATTTGTACGCAAGAGCGCGATAGTTAGTTACAACGGTAAAGACACAAAAGCAAAAGAGATTAGCAAAACAACAACACCGCTAATGCAAGTAATTGTTGTAAGTTAAATTTATGTACATATATTAAAACAAAAAGCACAAAAGCGACAGAAAGAAATCACGGAATGAAAATGCAATTCGAATGTTAAAATTAAACCGATAATGAGTTTAAAAGTTAAAGAAAAGTTATTAATCACGAGAAACAAATAAAATTTGATAAGCGCAAAAAAACACGTCCGTCGTCTGCAACGAGTGTATATAGTATACCGAGTAGACAAATTGGCCTCTGTCGGTTTGTTTGGCTTAGGAATCAGAACCAGATTCTGCCTTTTTCATCTGTCCGGAAATGTGCCTTATCCCAAGCAAGCATTAAATACTTCGGCAAAACTTCCTGGATGTAGGCCAATGGCTAGTTTTAGGGCTTTTTGGGGATGGGCAGGAGCCTTGTCGTTGTGCAGTCTAGCTGCACCCTTCTTCTAGCTGCGATTTCTACTTGCAGCAACAGGAACTCTGGTTTGCCACGCGATCTATGATAGAGCATTCTAACACGAAGTCCTCATCCCACCAGTATACGGGGGCTCGATGTCGGCTATGCCCTCTTCGGACCTTCATGCTAGAGTTGCATGCCGCCCTCACTGCGTCCGTAATGGAGTTTGGTTTGATGCATCGCCGTCTAGTCGCGGAATGCCGACGCAAAATTGGATGGATTAAGTGTGTCACACGGAATGATTTGACTTTTTGATCTGTTCGCTGGTGGTTAGGCCTTTGAAGTGCATTGCCACTGATGGAACATATAATGGCCAATGATCGTTACCAGTGTAAAAGTCGCATAATATCCAACTTGAATGGGGAGAAAGGCAGGCAGTTCTGAATATAACATCGATTACAGAGCCGTATCCCGCTCTGCTAAACGTATGCTTTTAGCCAAAGTTTAGCACAGCAATATCAAGGATCACCCAGGCCTCTGGGAGTGTTCTGCCCCAGCATTAGATGAGCCGCTGCCCCATTCTTCGGACCAAGCGTTAAAACACCTGCGATTATAACATTTTGCTTTGAACTTGCATCAGCGGCGATGGAGTCTATTATTCTCTCGAATTCCGTGAGTCTCAGACTAGGGGCTAGGTAGCAACTATAATACCACATATCCCCGAATTTTGGTCGAATGTAGCTGAGATACGATTAAATCGACTCCATAGCCGGCACGTTTTGTCCGCATAACCAAATGGGCGCTTTGGTAGTCGAGTCCACTGCCCATAGAGTGCCTGCTTTATACGGCTCACTCAAATCGCAATGTCGGCGTATACTTCCCGCGCTGATTGCGCCAACAGATCCTGTGCAACAGCACAATGGTTGAGATTTATTTCAACAAACTTCTTCCCGAACGGGCAATCCTTGCTACCGGCAAAGTGCTTCCTATCGACGCGGTTTGCTTTAGCGTAGTTGTAGCAGCTTGGGTCGTAATCGCAAGCCGCAGCATTGTGTCCAGGCTGCCCACATCTAAAGCACCAGCTACCGCGTCCTCTTCTGCCTTAATTATGATGGCACCTGAACGACCTCTGCGCAATTTGCGCCTCGCTGGAACCACTTGCCAGTCTGAGAATGGCTCATGGGTACCAAGAGGCTAGTATTAGAGCTTGCTGGTGAACTACCGTCTAGCATAGCCGCATACGTGCGCCTTGGCTGCCCGCTGCCTCGCTTTCTTTTGGGCGGAGTATTCCTCTGCACGAGTGATTCCTCTCTCTGGCGCTTTGAGCTGTCAGAGTGTACGACAGTTCAAAATACGCTTGGCCTTGGTCAAAGGCGGTAGGGTCTTCTACTTTGCTTTTTTCCTCACATTTGTCGACAAGGACTATTTGCTAGATTTCTGCCTGCAGCTCAATCAAGCGCCTTATATCCTGCATCGTGTTCTGGTCCACGTGCGTCCTCGCCGTGCGGCCTGTTCAACCAGGGGTCGAACTTCAGGATGAGCCGGTGCGTCCATATTCCCTTAGGCGATAGGTCCCAACGCCTCTGCCATCGGCATATGCTTTGTAGCCGCTGGTGTTGCCGGTTGTCCGTCTCTGACAAGGCGTCGCTAGAGGCGTTCGTCCTCTTGTCGTAGTACATGGCCTTGGACTCTCTGACTAATTCGTCAATTGGAACCATGCCTACTAGAACCAGAGCCGCCTCGTCCGACATCGTCCTAAAAGCGCTGCACACCCTGATTGCGCTGAGCCTGTTGGTCGATTCAACGTCACGGTAGCTCCTTGTGCCCATTTCATAGGCCCAAATAGGAGCGGCGTAAAGGTCTATCGACATTGTAAGACTCGTCAGCAGTTTTCTACGTCCCTCCTTGGGTCCTCGAGTGTTCATCATTATCCTAGAAAGTGACCTTACAGAGACAAGGGCCCTTTGATTCGCGTAGTCAAGGTGTTCCCGAAAGCAGAGACGGGTATCCAACATAACTCCCAGGTACTTGATGGCCCTCTGCGACAGAATCCCGGCCCATTCAACTAGCTTCCTGCTGCTGATTAGGACTGCCTCGGACTTGTGGGCCGCGAGGCTTAGTCTAGCAGAGCTTAGCCATCGGTCCACACTGGCGACTGCTTCTGAGCACCACGCCTCCGCATCCTTTAGCTCCTTCGCTACCACCACCAGTGCTGCGTCGTCCACAAACCCAAAGATTTGTGTTTGCGGCTTTAGGATACAGTCGTACATGTCGTTCCACAGAAGCGGGTCCAGGACGGAACCTTACGGGACTCCCGATGAAACCTCCTGCCCCTTCGTGCCTTCAGATTTGGCGTACTGTAGGGTGCGTGCTGCAAAGTCGGGATCCAGCAATGGCGTCCGCCGCGATATTGACTAACCTCTTGATCGCGTCAGAAGCAGTAAGTTTTGCCGTTTCCAGATGCTCCGAAATTTGCGTTCGCGCAGGCACTGGTTGTACATCTCCGTGAACACTCCAAGGACAAAAGAGACAGCCAAACCGAGAGCCCTGTTCAGGATAGCGTCTGGGCCAGGGTCCTTGTTCGGTCTCATCCTGCGGACTATGGAAATTACTTCCTCGCGTGCACACTCCTTTATTCTATCCTCGCTGTGAAGAAGTGGATGGTCCCGCAAAGCGTCGTCGCAGTTGGGAAACAGAGTCGTAACAATCCGCTCTAAGATCAGTGTGTCGCGGTGGGTATCCAGTGGATCCGAACGCTGTATTTTGACAATGATGTGGTAGGCCTTGACCCAAGGGTCCTGGTCTGCCGTATCGCATAGTGGTAGCTTCTCTCTTGCTTGAGCGGATTTCCTTCTTCAGAAGTCTCCTTCGGAGTTGGTACTGTCTTTTTAGCGTCATGCTACATTCGCAGGCTGCTCTTAATGTGGACATGAGATGTATTGCGGAGTCTTCAGCCGTCGAGCATCCTTGCAGTCCCGCCAGCTTCGCTCGAAAAGTTGGTACAATTGGAGTGCGAAAGGTTTTTTGCTGTGGGAAAACTCGTTGCAACGCTCTAGGACGACTAGCCAAGGTAATCAGTATGGCCTCGTGATCGCTCGCCGTGTAGAAATCACCGGTACCCCATGATGACGACCTAGCGATAGTCTCGCTTGCAAGAGCCTCCAACAGGATACGTCCCCGTGCATCAGTTCTTGAACAACCCCAGTCAATTGCCCAGGCATTAAAGTCGCCTGCAATAACAACTCATGGCCGGCCTCTGGCGTCCTCTACGAGGTCATCCAAAGCGTGTAAGACCTCACTAAAGCGTGCGTCATTCACCATATTGGATGACTCATCAATCACCCACTTGGATGACTCTCCTGTAGAGTAGGGCTCGCTTAGAAGAGCTACATCGATTTACTGCTCTCTGATCGTCTGTTGCAGTAGGTCCTGCGCCGCGATGCAGTGGTTAAGGTTCAGCTGCAGGATCTTCAGTGCTGACGAAGTCATTTGAACGGCTTTGGGGTCCTCGAGTCGCACCTTGCTGTGCATAGGCGGCTGCCTGCTAGGTGATTTCTTGGACTCAGTCCTTGTCCAGCACATAGGAAGCAGTTAGCATCCTTTGAAGGACAGTTGGCTTCTATATGGCCTGCCTCGCCGCATTTGAAGCAGCAACGTGACCTGTCCTCCATGCTGGAACATCTTGCGGCTATATGGCCAACGGTAAGACACTTAAAGCACCTCAGTGGTCGTTCTTTGAGTGCTTTAATGGGGCAATTTCCCCACCCTATCATCACAGAACCCAGATCTGTGAGCTTCTGGATTACCGCCTCTGGGGCCCTGACTATTGCCGTCTGGTAATTCCGCAGGCCCGGCCGTAGGCTCTTAACGGTGAGCGCGTTTTCTTCGACTTTTGCCTGTGAGGCTAGCGCTGTCAGTGGCTCCTCCCGAGTCGCCGCTGCATCTAGGTTATAGATAGCTATAGACCTTTGCTGTTGGAGAGGCCTTACTCCAACCTTGTCACCTAGTACCAAGGCAATATTTTCTCCGAGTGACTCGATGTCAGTTGCAGGGTCTTTTCGGAGCTCCAGAATCAGCGCGTCGTTTGCAGAACGTCGAACTCTGAAGACGTGCTCGCGGACTTGTAGCAGTTTGTCATCCATGCGCCTGGTCACCATCTCGAGTACTTGGCTATAACTAAGCCCGCCGCTTGCCTCGATTAGGATTGCATCCGGTGTGTGCTTGATTCTAGGTTTGGCCTGCATCGAGGTGGCTCCACGTCGAGGCTTTGCGGAGCCGACTGTTTTGCAGCCTTGGTTGTCTTCGGTTGTCCCATGATCCACTGTTGTATGGCGCAGTTTGTCACCTTGGGGAGTAGGTGGGGCCTGCTGCTGCTGCTGGGATTTCACGGGTTGCCGTTTTTTAGCACGCTGCTTGGGAGCGTGAGCGATCGACTGTCGCGAGAGCTTTCCAGGCAGTTCAGATGGACCTAGTGCCTTGTCTTCTCGCTTTGCCAATGGTGAAGTCTGGGTAGGTCGGGATAGCCGCTGGCCACGCTGGTCACGGAGGACCTTGCGTCAGTCTGCTGCCCGCGACTGACACGCTCAGGTGGCGCCATCGCACAATTGGGACAAGCATCCAATGTCACTGACTCGATTTGGTGTCTACTGAGCCTGAAGCTGACTTCCGCCTGCAGCTCTTTCAGCCTCTCCACCTTTTCACGAAGGGAGTTAGTAATGGCCCGCTAACCTCCTTCCTTCTCGGGCTTGATCCTCTCCAAGATCTCCTCCAACAGTACGCCCATTTCCATTAGTTCTTTGCATACAGGCTGCAATTTAGACCTTTTCGGTGGGGCACAGTCATTAGCATTAACTGCTTCTCCGTCTGGGTTCATGGCGTCCCGAGACCTCTTTGGAGTGTCTTCCTGCTGGCTAGAAGCCGCTCGCAGTGGCAACTCGCCATGGATTGGAGGCGAATGTCGCAGTGGCAACTCGCCATGGATTGGAGGCGAATGTGGCAGCAATCTACTACGCCCAAACACCATTAGATCCTCGCCGTCCATTTCCTTCAGACTGACGACCAGGTATTTCCCACTGGTGGGCGTTGGGAGTTATACCGCTCCGGCTCGGCTTCCTTCAGATAATACGGGCGGTCAGCGGGAATATGAGCCACTCGGTGTACAATGGTAGGATAAAATTATAAAATAAAAAATTATTTTTGAATCCTAGACCTCCCCTAACGTGCCAAGTAGTATCACAGAAATGCCACTTGTATTGATTAAATTTCAAATAGACAATAATTTGAAATTTAATTTTTGAATTCCTCGCAGCGGAGTCGAATCAGGTACTTGGAGGCCCGCGTCCGGAAGAAAAAATAAAAAATGCTCCAAATTAATTTAAAATTTATTCGCTCCACTCAGCGGAATCGAACCAGGTACCGGGCGATGAGAGACAGCTGCGCTGCCAGGTAAGCCACCGCTTACGTCACCAAATCATAGACTGGTACGCTGCTATGCTGCTAGTCTTGTGGTAAGTGATCGAGAACACCGTATTTGAAGTTTTGCGGTGAAAGCTAGACTCCCAAATGATAACCCTTGAGAGCTTTCGAGACCGGCCTGGCAGGTCCGTTAACAGCTGGTTGTCGCACCAACTGTGTGTTTACTACTTACAGCGTGGGTGGTTAAGAAATTTATTAAAAAGGTGCGACCGGCACCCCACTAATACTAATACGGAGGAAAAAGTTGGGTGGTGCAGAAAGAAGGCGCCCCGCACCCCTCTGACCATCAAGAGACCGACACAACAGGAGGCAGAAAAAATAAATATGATTTGATTTTTCACTTGCGATGCAGGCTGGTGGCCGGCGGTACGTGAGTAACACTAAGAGTGGGACTGCTACACTAACAGACTATTTAGTTGCAGGACTACACGATTTACGATCACGGATAACACGGAAATGTTACAGAAAAAGACAGAACGCGACGAAGTACACATTCAACTTTTCGCTGTAATCACGCATTCTCTCCCACAATCATACAATGTACTTAGATTGTATGAGTGTGTGTGTGGTCTGTTAGTGTACTTATAGCGAGGGAGGGTACTTGACCCGATACTCGACTAGGCGTTTCTGGTAAAGTGCGTTAATCGGATCCCTTAGTAATGTGAGTGGCCGGGGTGCGGGACATGACTCTGTTTGTAGGGAGAATGGTGCCCCAGGGGTGCTCGTTGTGTTAGAGGAGGAGAACGAAGCCTTGTGTGAGGATGGGTGTGCTAACTCCTCCTCCCTCAAAAATCGACGTCCCGGAGATCCTTTATTCAAATCGGTGAGGATCCTGGGTGGCGGTGGTGGTTTTGTTTTTTTGAGCATCTTCCTCAGAATTCAACCCATGGAGATAGCAAGGAGCACGAAGAGTAATGTTGCAGTGCACGAAGATTAATGTGGTTCCTTTCGTTAGGGTATCCAGTCGATGTAAGTTGTTTATATGCAAGCTGTGAACGTATTTTACGTTCAACCTGTGTCCTTCGTTTACGACTTTTGCCAACGTGGAAGGTATTGCCACCATTCTTGTGATCGTCTGGCTTTTGAACGTTCTTTTACCAATTGTCACTGATTCGTTTGAGAATTGAATGATGAAGGTGCCGATTAGGTCTGATTCCATAATGCTGTTTGTCACCTTTCCTTTAAAGTTGGACGTGAAGATGGTGCCGTCCTCCAGTAATTCAAGGGGGCTTGTCGTGTTGGTCACTGAGTGGCATTTTGCGGTACCAGCCTTTACCAGTCTTGACAGGTAAGGTCCAGGCTGGTGAGGTCCGCTTCCTTGCATATGGTGATGTTGCCCATGGTTTGGCAGTTTCTCGTTATAATGAAGGTGTCTCGTGGTCCCACCAGAATTTTTCCCGAAAGGATGTCGAGTTGTTGGTTGTTTGTTATGGTCGGCCTGAAGATCTGGACAGAGTATTCCTGCTGCAGCACCTGTGACATAGCTATTGTTTATAGGAGCAAGGTACCATTCACATAGATAGTGGGTTGTGCGAATTCAATGGCTTCGATGATGTTGTTATAAGGCAGACTTGGTGTCGTTCTGATGATGTCCTGTAGCTCGTCCATGTCCAATAGGTTTGAGTTCACTAATCCGACTTTAGCAAATTGGCATGCTCGTATGATCTCGTCCAGCTTACGTTCCAGCAATATGACCTTATTTAGTAGAATGGGCAGTTCGGAGCCACTGTCTTTGCTGATCGTGTTCAGGGCTCCTGCTAATTCGTTGATTTTGTCGAATGCTTCTTGGATGCTGGAAAAGAATTGATTGTTAATGGTAAATTGTTGGTTATTTTCCCTAATAAGGGAATTCTAGGATTGTAAAATTTGGTCCCAGTCAGCTGCATCAGGTGACCCTGCCACCCATTTCCATGCCGAACCCAACCATTTGAGTGAGCGCCTCGATTGCCTGTTGGAGACCGTGAGTTCTTCAATCTTCGTGTTGAAATCTCTAATTTTAAGGGAAGCCAATGTTTTGAGGTCACAGGATGGGTATTGATTTAGGGCGATTGATAGATTCTCCACAAAGCCAGCGAATAAGTCGAGAGGAATTACATGTGCTAAGTTTGTGTGTCCTTCTATTCTCCATCCTTTCCCTTGCTGTAACGTCACTATTGGGGATTCGTATTTGAAGACCTGGTAGCTCTCCACCGACGAGAGGCACAGAATGAGGGTGCTTGAATTAGAAGTAAAAGGTGTTAGTGTGATATTTAAAGTTAACTTAGCTTCTAGTTATGTAGGTTATATGTGTACAGGTTATGTTTTTTTTTATTTTTTTTATTTTATGTGTGATTTGTGTAACTTCTTCCCTGTTTGTGTGATTACTGTAACCTTATTATCTAGGGCAACTTTTTCTGAAAAAAATCTCTTCGCGTGTTTCCCTTTTATTTGTTTATTTATTTATTTAATCAACGATATATTTCCAGGAACGTTGAGTGTTGCTTGCTTTTCCAGGTTGATCCGAAGGTTAGCTTCTGAGACCTTTTCAAAAACCCTCCGTATGTCGATCATATGCTCTGCCTCGCTTTTGCTGAATATTATGATGTCGTCAATGTATACGTAACAACATACTCCGATGAGGTCCCGAAGAACATCGTCTATCATTCGCTGAAATATGGCTGGGGCGTTTTTTAATCCGAATGGAAGTCTCAGGAATTCATATTTCCCGTTCAAAACGGAGAAGGCGGTTTTTGGTATGTCCTTTTCTCGCATCCGAACTTGATGAAATCCCGATGTCAAATCAAGGGTGGTGAAGAATTTAGCCTTTCCCAGGCGGGCCAACGTTGAATTAATGTCGGGAATGGGGTACCGGTCGGCGATAGTGACGGTGTTCAGTTTTTTTAAATCGATTACCAGTCTGTATTACTTCTCGCCGTTTGGTTTCGGCTTCTTGGGCACCACCCAAATGGGTGAATTATATGGACTATTTGAGGGCCTGATGATGTTATTCTCCAGCAATTCGTTGATTTGTCTTTTAACTTCCCCCATCATCGGCGCTGGGAACGGGTAGGTATGCGTGTAGACAGGTTCTTGGTCAATCGTACGTATTTCTGCTCTTACTTCCGTTGCCACAGTTTCTGACTCAACCAACGGCCCGAAGATGTGATTGAAAGAATTGATTACTTCCTCCAGCTGAGGCGTGTATAATTTCGGGGGGGTCATCATGTTCACGGTGGTTGAGCTCATCATCGTAAGGGGGAGTTTCACGCCGTGTTCCATAGTCAGGTGGTTGGTGGCGCAGTCCAATACGGCCTGAACCTCACGCAAGGTATCATCTCCAATGATTCCGTCAAAATCAATCAGGTTGGGCAGGACATAAAAGGTGACGGTTGTATTATTTCCGAAGAGTTTAAAAAATTTGTGTTATCCTTGTGCTTTCTCCGACGGAGGCGGTATACACGGGCCGAGGCAGTGGCTGGCCGTACGGGTTGCGCCGCTCCTGGATGTAGTTGGCGGCAGCCCCAGTATCGATGAGGAAGGTGAGACATTCCCCATCCTTGGTGGCGTACTTTAAGTACGATACTCCAGTTCGGCTGGGCTCATAAAATGTTCCTTCTTTTTTGGGCTTTGCCGGTTGTCTGGTTGTCTTGTTTCGTCCCTGGAGTCTTCTGTGACATCCGGCCCTTCCATTGTCAAATGGTTCAAGGCTAGTTTTTGGTTGTGTCCACGATCTCCTGGGTTTTTCTGATCAGATCGATTCTCACCATGGTAGTGACCGTTGTTCCGGAGGTCGTGGATCTGCCTGACGATTTCCAAAGCTTCATGGTATGCGGCGTGTAACGTCGTTGGGACGAAGTATATGAGATATTTCCGCAATTCTCGGTTTAGGCTGCGAACGAACTCGCTCTAGCTGTTTATTTCTTGTTGTTTTATTGTTGATTCTTTTACACCAGGCGAGAGTCGGCCCTCGTTTATCTTTTCCACATACAGTCTGTGTAAGGACCGAAATTTAACGTAGTAGGAGTCCACCGTGTCACGCTCTTGCTGTAAGTTCCGCATGGCAGTCAGAATGGCCTCCGGGGAGCGTTTATCGGAGAAATGTTTTTTAAGCACACGTTTTATAGCTTTCCATGACGTGTTGTCTCCCTCTTCTTCATAGTATATGTTGGCGGCTTCGCCAGTTAGTTTCTGGCGCTTGCGTCTTAACAGCATTTTGTACGCGACCTGGTTTCCACTTACTGCGATTTCTGCCAATACTTCCTCAATTGAGCTAATCCACCGGCCGAGTTCCGCCTGACCTCCGGAATATTGGGCCAACGTCTTGCTCAAGTTGTCGATGTAGGCCTTTTCATTCCGGATGGCCTGGTTCGTAACTCTGATTCGTCACGCGTCAGAGGAGTGAATGTGTGGGGTGTATTCGTGGCGGTATCGGAGTCTAATGCGACGTAAGCTGCATCCCTTGCGGCTGTCAATTGTTCGATTTGGGCATCCCTCTCGGCTAATGCACTGATTGCCTCCTGTAGTCTATCGATCTGAGCATCCCTTTCAGCTATGGCACTGATGGCCTCCTGCAGTCTAATGCCAAAGTTCATGTTTTCGCTGTCGCTCATTTTGCTTATAACGACTGTCTCTAAATTGAGCTAATTCTATACTCTCAACTACAGGACGCGGTATTCAATATTTAGGCGAGCGACTATTAACGTGTGGGTGTATACCTGGTTTTGATTTTCACCTCGTGTTGGTGTAGTGAAATAAATTTTACAATGCGTGATACTCACAATATTATCTGTAAGAATGAAAAAACAAACGTTAGGACCCCATATGTTAGATTGCTGTCAGTTCAATGATGGCAGCGTGTCCTAAACTCTCATTAAAAGGGGTAGCAGTTTTTGGAAATGTTTGTACATGTTTCTTTCGTCAACTTTCTGCTAAGCGCGCACATGTGGTTCATATTTTCCTTTTACCCCCCTCTATGCGCTGCTTTTGTCCTATATTGCTGATTTTAGGGTTTTTACATCAAGCGGCTGACTAAACATATTCCTGTCTTTCATGCTTCTCACGAAACCATATTGGTCAAGTTGGTGTGATGTTTATTTAGTATCAATCAAAAAGATGGAACGATCGGACGAAAATTTCAACCCGTCTACACAAGCGGAGGTAATTTACTGCGTCTCTTCTTCCGATGAAGAAGCTATGGAGGAGGAAGTCATCGTAGTGGATTCAAGTGGATTCATCGTAGTGGTTTTCTGTAAAGTCGAGGCAGTTGCCCATAGTTTCGCAGCTCCTTACTCAGAAGGAGGGCTTGGGTTTTCAACCAACTTGTTCTTTCAGCATCTCCCTGTAGAGAGGAAAGGCTTGGACTTTCAACCAAATTATAATTAACCCGGTTTTAGCAGCTCCTTGTTTGTAAGAAGGGCATGGGTTTTCGACCAAATGGTAATTGGAAAAACTTTTTTAGCAGCTCCTTGTCAAGAAGAAGTGCTTGGTTTTTCAACCAGATATTCACATTATAATTACCCCTGTTTTAGCAGCTCCTTGTTTGTAAGAAGGGCATGGATTTTCGACCAAATAGTAATTGGAAAAACTTGTCAAGAAGAAGGGCTTGGTTGCCAAATACGGAAGCGTAACGTTTGCCTTCCGGTTCATTTAACTGTTTAATGGGTTAGTGCCAAAAAATGCAAGAGGCGCAAAATTTTTTCTTCTGCCGATTCCACTTTGTCAATGCTTCTACTTTTCATGAGTGCGGTAGTATAAGAACCCGCTTGGAGTCGTTAATTGAGGAGTCAGCAGTTTATGCAAACCAAGGCATGTGTCGGTTTTGAATATCACTGCAATTAAATGAAGTATTTCTCAATGGGCCAGTGGCCTTCAAAAATTTTCTTTTGGGATAGGTCAGGTTCAAACCTGAGTGATCATTTAATTTTATACTTTAATTTTAATAATAATAATTTTTTTATGGCTTGCATCAACTGCGGAAACTCGTCTGTTTGTATTTTGTCCAGACCAGTAATATTTCTAGATCGGCGTCAAGCCTTCAGCTGCGGCCACGTGCTTGTGTCCAGAGTGGGTCATCTCTTCCGGTGAATTCTGCATAGAGGCAATATTCAAAGAATGGCTTAACTAATAATACAAAAGTGCTTATGCTAGAAATGGGAAGTGAAGTGTATGGTGTGACCCGAGATGGGTCGTGTGTGGGTCACATATCTGCTTGAGTCGTGTTATTACCAGGAAATGACAAATATAGGTTGCTTACTTGGCTAAGTGTTTTAGAGGAAGTAAAAGACGTGGGTTGCTTATTTGACTAAACAGTGAGAAATGATGAGGGTTGCAATGTACTTAGATTGTATGAGTGTGTGTGTGGTCTGTTAGTGTACTTATAGCGAGGGAGGGTACATGACCCGATACTCGCCTAGGCGTTTCTGGTAAAGTGCGTTAATCGGATCCCTTTGTAATGTAAGTGGCCGGGGTGCGGGACATGGCTCTGTTTGTAGGGAGAATGGTGCCCCAGGGGTGCTCGTTGTGTGAGAGGAGGAGAACGAAGCTTTGTGTGAGGATGGGTGTGCTACCTTACATATATGTACATACATATAGGTCTATACGCAGCTGATCGACGCATCTGTAAGTGAAAGTGTTTGACAAAAAATTTAATTAAACTGCGATTCTTTCATGTTTAAGTGCCAATCTGATTGTCAATGCTTTTGATTAAAGGCAAAAAGCTCAGACACGGACACAGGATACTGTGGAGATCTGTGAGAGAAGACAAATGCTTAAAGGTGAGCAGGCAGCTATGGAAAAGCGGAAGATCTTCCACATTTAAATGTCTAACAAACCAGAGGGCCGGGGCTAACTTCGACCGCGTCAAAGTTTGTATACAATTGCAACTTTTTTGGTAACTCTTTTCTTCGCTATAGCCATCAAAGTGAAATAAGTTTTATCGAAAAGTCTAATGTTTGCTAAACGGCCTGCAATCTTAGCATACGAAATTACGATCAAAATCACTTTTTCCACCGGTCGTTCCTATGGGAGCTATATGATAAAGTCACTCGATCTTTATCGAATTCGGCACAGTCATTAACAAATATATTAAACTAATAAATCTTTAATTTGAAAGCAATCGCGTCAAAGGTAACGAAGTTATTGACAAAAGTCACTGTTTTCGACCAATCGTTCCTATGGGAGCTATATGATATAGTCACCCGATCTTAACAAAATTTTGCATAGTTGTTTATATGTGTAATAAACTTACCAATATTAAATTTCACGACAATATCTTGGAAAATAACGAAGTTTTGAGAAAAGTCACTGTTCGTGACTTTGCCGTTTGCATGGGAGCTATATGATATAGTGGTCCGATCCGGCTGAATCCAAAACATACAACCCCTGCAATATATACAAGCCTACATGCAAAATTTCTGTAGCTCAAACGGTCTAGGAGTTTGCGTGGATTCAAGAATAAATATACTTTATGTATATGGTTGCTGATCAAGAATAAATATACTTTATGTATATGGTCGGAAATGCTTCCTTCTATGCGTTGCACACTTCTGACCAAAACTAATACACCCTTTTTGCAAGGTTAGAAAAAGTATAAATTGGCAATGCAATTTAATTGTGCCTTTCAGGAATATCCACAGATGCTGCTGTTAAAGCGCAGGGATACCCGGTTCGAAAGACTAATTTGGTGGAAGGGCGGAGTATAGGAACCATAAAAAAGCAGAAGGTTGCATTGTACATGGAAAAAAAATGTAACTAATACTTTAAAAAATTCTCTGCCTGTTGCTTACTGTTAATCAGCAGACCGTAACAGTTATAGGGTTTATTAAAAAAAAAATAATAACAGATAATGATGAAATCTTAAGATTTTATCAGGTTTCAGGTCATTTGTTCCAAATAAAAATAAAACGTAGTTTTTAATTTATTTTTTTCTCCGATATATTACGGTTGCCGCTGTCTTCAAGGAAACTACAATAAAATACAAAAACATTTAACAATTATTTGACATTTAACAATCTTGTATCATACATTATTTGACACGTCAGCACCGTTCGACGTGGAGTTAAGAACTAATTCTTGTCAAGTAATGTCTGTATATGTGGGCGCAATTGTCGGTATCAGTCTTAAAGTTAAGTCGTGTGGCACTCGGAGTATTGATGATATATAGCATCTCCATGGTAAACCTTTTGTTGTAGTGCCGCTCTTCATCTAATATTATTGTTTCTTCGAAATTCGGTGCATGGCCACTGGTTGCACAGTGTGTCATTAGTTCCGATTTTGGTGTGTCTGAATAATGTCTCATTTTATAGTCAGATTTGTGTTGGGAAATCCTAGTTTTTAATTTCGATTTGGTCGTCGCTATGTATATCTTATTGCACGGTATGTTACCTTGTCCATTGCATGGAATTTTGTATATTACATTGCTTCTATTTGTCATCTCTATCTTCGATTTTGTTTTGTGTAATATATGTTTGAGGGTATTGTCAGGTTTGTGTGCTATTTTTATTCCATCGTGATAGTCTTTCTGATAATTTAGGTACATAAGTGACAGATAAGTAGGTTTTCTCATTTTTAGATTTGTCAATGGGGGATTTATGTTTTTGAATAATGTCTTGATTATGTTATCTGGAAAATCGTTGTCCTTTAAAATATTTATTATTTCCTTCCTTGTTTCTTCATGGTATATTTTATCCGAAATGTTTAGCATCCGTTGGATACAGCTCCTTGCTGTATTTATTATCATCGTCTTAGGGTGTTTTGAGTTGAAATTGATGATTCGTCCTGAAGCTGTTTGTTCCTATATATATCCTGATGCTGTTGGCTTCCCATACCATTTTAGTTTTAATTCGTTTCCTGTTCTGATTATCATAGAGTCCAAATACGCCAGTTTTCCATTGTCTTCCAGCTATGGAGTGAATTTAATATTCCTGTCAAATGAATTTAGGGTGTCCAGTGTTTTATCGATGTCATTTTGGTGTATTATTGAAAAAATATCATCTACATATGGTCTGGTTAGTTTATCCATGGTAGTGTCCAGAAGATTTTCCATAACGATGTCCACAATGACAGGTGAGGCAGGGGATCCCATCGCCATTCCATTTAATTGTATGAATGTTTGGAAGTAACATTTTTTTGGGTTCAAAATTTTACTATTTTCATGGGAAGAGCAAACTTTGGACCCTTTGCTAGTAATGATGGAACACAAGAAATTCCCTCTCATAAAATACAAGAGCATAGAGCGATTAAACACATAAATGCAACAGATTTTGCAATATTAGATATAACTCAACGGACAGGCAAATTCCTTTAACAACATGACGATATTTTTATATTAACATCTGACAAAGGAAATAAGACGGTAGTAATGAAAAAGACCTTCTATCGAATCTAAACACCTATAAAATCCTCAGGAAAGACCCAGCAACACGATTACAGACTAAGAACAATAATCTGGTGGACAAACTACATAAGATGGGTTTTGTGGAGACCCGTGCCAAGGGAGCTTTCGGCGGCCGGCGATCAACAGACAGAAAGCCCCGCGGCACAAGCCACGGAATGAGCTTTTGACGTACGAGCTTTGGGTATCGCTTTCTCCATCGCTCTTCACTTTGATTCTTGGCGGCAAGCGCAGCATATAAACGTATAAGCAGCACATGAATAAATTAATAGCTAATTTGTAAATTGTAAATTTGTTGTTGTTTCTAATCGCTGGAATACCGGGTTGATACATTGGCGACGAGGTGAAAAGGAGGAAACACATAGAAGAAGGAAAACGCGGCCTAGCAAAAAAAAAAGAAAAAAAAAAAGAAAAGAGAAGTGAGGTTATACACGAAGGGACGCGTGCCAGACGCGGCCATAAGCAAAAATTAAAAAAAAAAAAAATATATATATATGTACATATATACATACATATAAGTGCGTACATGTAAGTATACAATGGTGATGGAAACTGAATATAAATTAATTATCTGCATTTGACAGAGGCCGTGTCGAGAGAGTGCAAAGGCGACTCTAAGACAAGCCAAAAGAAGAAAAAAAAGAAGTAAACAGCTGAGCAAGGCAGAACTAACGCCCGTGCAAGCTGAAAAATATCTGGAAAATGCCAGAAGTTGTACACAGCATGGCTGTCCAAGCGAAATCATCTGAAAAGAATCAGAGGCTGAGCACGAAATAAAGTGTAAGCTAAAACAAATCAGCAAGATGGCTGAAATTAAACCATTTCTGTGCGCCAACATAGAAAAATCGTTGTGGCGCAACGAGTGGGAGAAATGGCTTCGGTCATTCAATATCTATGTGGACACAGAAGAAATTTCATCGGTAATTAAAAAGCGGAACAAGCATTTCGGCGGACCACAGCTACAAGAGGTGGTGTACAGTCTTCCAGGCGCGTTAGTGGCATACGATGCGACAAAGGAAAATGATGTATTTACTCCTTTGGTGGATAAATTAAATGAATATTTTTCACCGCAACGTAACGCCGTATTCGAAAGGCACATGTTTCGCAGCATGGTGCCCCGCCAAGGTGAGTGCTTCGCCGAGTTCTTGCTGCGGCTAAGACAATAAGCCAGTAAATGCTCTTTTGGAGCCACCAAGACCGAAATAGAGGAAATCTGCATCGCTGATAAAATAATTGATGCCTGGGCTAAGACTGCGTTGAAAAAGAAGCTATTAGAAGCGGAGCTCAAGCTGGAGGAGATAATAAATACTTGCACAGTTGAAGAGCAAGTGAATCAGCAATCAGAGGCAATGGTGATTCCGTCGGATGCCGATATTGTGAAGAAAATTGCGGTCCAAACAAAAAGAAATGACAGGACGAATGATGTGTGTGGCCGGTGTGGAGCAGCAGACCATGATGAACGCAGTATGGCATGCCCGGCAAGAAACTCAAAATGTAATAAATGTTCCCGGTTCGGACATTATGCTCGGATGTGTAAGACCGCATTGAAGAGACGTTTTGGAACACCATATGATAATCAACGCAAGCGACCACGAACCTCACAGTTCCAGGTGCGCGCCATTGATGAGGAGGAGACTAAGTGTCACAGCGACAACAGTTGGTCGAACTGTTTTAAAATAACTGGTGAACCAGAAGGAGAAGAAACCGTATCATGTCTTGTTGGGGGATCCCAGCTGCAAATGATAATTGACTCCGGATCACGGTACAACCTGATAAGCCTTGGCGATTGGCTGCAACTGAACAGTGTACATGCGACAGTGTTCAATGTTCGTAACAACTCGTCTACCCAGTTTCGAGCCTATGCTTCGGATGACGTGCTGAGGGTGACTAACGTTTTTGAAGCTCCGATAAGAATTCAGGAAAGACCAGAGATGATTGCTACATTTTATGTAATTGAAAATGGTAGACAATCGTTACTAGGACGGGACACAGCCGTACAACTCAATGTCCTAAAAATTGGTTTAGGCGTAAATAAAGTGGATTCGTACGCACATTTTCCGAAATGGAAAGCTTCACCTGTGAGATTGGCCATAGACCAATGCGGAGATTTCCGACTGCGTTAGACGATCGAATTGCAGAAAGAATAAGCCAGGCTGTGCAGCAAGACATTATAGAGCCAGTCCATGGACCGAGTTCATGGATTTCACCAGTTGTAATTGCGTATAAAGGAAGCGGCGAGATAAGGCTATGTCTGGATATGCGAAGGGCGAATTTGGCCATCTCGAGGGAAAACTACCCACTGCCAACATTCGACATGTTCATGACCAAACTACTATGCTTATCACCAATTGGAACTCGATGAGTCAAGTCGGCAGATTACCACATTTATTACACACAAGGGACTATTTCGATATAAAAGACTGTTTTTCGGAGTTAATTCGGGTCCAGAAATTTTCCAGAGGCGGCTGGAAGAATTGTTAGCAGGCTGCCCCAATGCTCTGAACTATATTGACGATGTCATCGTCTTCGGAAAAAATGAAGAGGAACACGACAAGGCGCTAACTGCGGTTCTGAAAATCTTTGATACCCACAACGTTGTTTTGAATAAGCAAAAATGTGTGTACAAAACAACAAAACTCAAGTTTCTTGGCCATATTCTATCGGACCATGGTATCGAAGCGGATCCGGAGAAAGTTAAAGTGATCACAGGCTTCCGTGCTCCGAAAACTAAGGAGGAGATAAGGAGTTTCCTGGGCCTCGTAACATACGTGGGGAAATTTATACCCGATCTCGCCAACACGACGGAGCCACTGAGAAGATTAATAAAGGCGAATACCAAATTTGATTGGACCAACAAAGAACAGCAAGCCTTCGATACGTTAAAGAAACAAGTCGTCGAGGTGACAAAGCTGTTATACTTCAATAAAAATCTCCGTACATGTCTTATAGCCGATGCAAGTCCAGTGGCACTGGGAGCTGTTCTGGTACAGGTTGATGATCACAACGACCATCATATCGTATCGTTCGCCAGTAAAAGCCTAACGGATGTTGAGAAGAGATATTGGCAAACGGAGAAAGAAAGCTTGGCACTGGTATGGGCAGTGGAGAAGTTTTACTACTACCTAGCAGGACTGGAATTCGATTTGATAACGGATCATAAGCCATTGGAGTCCATCTTCAAACCAACTTCGAAACCACCGGCACGTATCGAACGTTGGTTACTACGCCTACAGTCCGACCGATTCCGAGTCATCTATAAAGCAGGAAAGGAAAACATCGCAGATTCCGTGTCGCGTCTTTGTCAGCTTACAGAAGCAGTAGCTTTCGACTGGCAGGATGAGCAGAATATCTTTCAAATTGTAGCCAAAGGAGTACCAAAGTCTCTAACCATATCGGAAATCATGGAAAAAAGTATGCAGGACGAAGAAATAATTGATGCAATGACCTATCCTAGCACCAACTCATGGGAGGCGAACTCATCCAGTCCATATTACCCGTTCCGATGGGAGTTATCGACAGTTGGAAATGTACTCTTACGCGGAACGAAAATAGTTATACCAACAATACTACGATCGCAAGTGCTCGAACTGGCTCACGAGGGCCATCCGGGTGAATCGGCTATGAAACGAAGATTACGTTCAAAGGTGTGGTGGCCAAGGATCGACCGGGAAGCAGAAGGATTTGTTAAGGCCTGTAGAGACTGCATCTCCGTATCGCTAGCAAGTAAACCAGCGCATATGGATCGGCATGCGTTTCCAGCAGGCCCTTGGCAATGTGTCGCATCTGACTTACTAGGACCTTTACCGAGCAACGACTATGTACTGGTGTTGATCGACTATTTTTCCAGATACATGGAATATAAGTTTATAAAAACCATTTCGTCGAAGGTGCTGATCGAACAAATGGAGGAGATATTTTCTCGTTTGGGAATACCACGAACGCTGAGAACCGATAATGGTCGGCAATTCGTAAGTCTCGAACTCCAAGATTTTTGTCGGACCAACGGTATTACTCAAATAACGACACCACCATATTGGCCGCAGGCGAGTGGCGAAGTTGAAAATATGAACAAGTCTTTGGTGAAACGCCTTAAAATTGCGTGGTCGAAAGGGAAAGATTATAAAAGAGACATCCAAAACTTTGTCATGATGTACAACGTAACACCACATGGAACCACAGGAGCAGCTCCTTCGGAATTGATGTTTAACCGGATCATTAGAGACAAGATACCGGATGTTCGAGACGTTGTCGGTGATGTCGGTGAATCCTCGGAAAGAGACTTGGATTGCTGGAACAAACAGAAGGGAAAAGAGAAAGTGAAGCCTGCGCTCAGGACGAAGGATTGAAGCTGAAGCTGAAAAATATTGGAGGGATGTGGAGACCCGTGCCAAGGGAGCTTTCGGCGGCCGGCGATCAACAGACAGAAAGCCCCGCGGCACAAGCCACGGAATGAGCTTTTGACGTACGAGCTTTGGGTATCGCTTTCTCCATCGCTCTTCACTTTGATTCTTGGCGGCAAGCGCAGCATATAAACGTATAAGCAGCACATGAATAAATTAATATCTAATTTGTAAATTGTAAATTTGTTGTTGTTTCTAATCGCTGGAATACCGGGTTGATACAGGTTTTATTTCAAAGATTGAAAAGAACAGAATGACGACAACTACTGAGATCTCACCAAGAAAATATGGACTACCAAAAATACACAAAGAAGGGACACCATTGAGACCAATTTGCTCGTCAATTGGCTCATCTTATGGACTTTGCAAATACATTATACAAATTTTAAAGAATATAACATTGGACTCTAACTATAACATAAAAAATGCATAAACAACACTTACATTTGTGATGATGAGAAAATAATTAAGTTTGACGTGAAACCATTATTTCCAAGCATACCATCGGTTTTAGCATTGGACCCAATCAAGAACAAATGGACTAAAATACAGGAACACAGGATACCAAAAACTTTATTTATGAAAATAGTAAAATTCTGCAAAATCTTTTGTACACTACCATGGATAAACTAACCAGACCACCAAGATTATTGACGAAATATGTGGATGACATTTTTTCAATACATTCAATGGATGGATGACATTTTTTCAATACATTCAATACACCAAGTTGACATCGATAACACACTGGACACCCTAAATTCGAAACACCCTATGACGATGATAATAAATACAGCAAGGAGTTGTATCCAACCGATACTAAACATTTCGGATAAAATATACATGAAGAAACGAAAAAAGAAATAATAAATATTTTAAAGGACAACGATTTTCCGGATAACGTAATCTAGACGTTGTTCAAAAAACATAAATCGCCCTTGACAAAACCAAAATGAAAATTATCAGAAAGACTATCACATTCGGAATGTTATGACAAAGATCAAATAAAAATAGCACATAAACCTGAAAATACCCTCAAACATATATTGAATAAAACGAAATCCAAGATAGAGACAACAAATAGAAGTAATGTAATATACAAAATTCCATGCAATGAACAAGGAAACACACCATGTAATAAGATATACATAGGGACGACCAAATCAAAATTAACTAGGATCGCACAACACAAATCTGACTATAAAATGTGAAATTATTCAGACACACTAAAAACAGCACTAATGACACAGTCCGCAACTAGTGGCCATGCACCGAATTTCGAAGAAACAATAATATTAGATGAAGAGCGGCACTACAACAAAAGGTTTACCATGGAGATGCTACATATCATCAATACTCCGAGTGCCACACGACTTAACTTTAAGACTGATACCAACAATTGCTCCCACATATACAGACATTACTTGACAAAAAATAGTTCTTAAATCCACGTCGAACGGTGCTGACGTGTCAAATAATGTATGTCACAAGATTGTTAAATGTTCTTGTATTTTATTGTAGTTTCCCTGAAGACAGCGGCAACCGTAATATATCGGAGAAAAAAATAAATTAAAAACTACGTTTTATGTTTATTTGGAACAAGTGACCTGAAACCTGATAAAATCTTAAGATAATAACACAAAGGTCGAAAAAACTACCACTATGTGTTGAAATGATTTTGATAATAATAAATTTTTCCATGAACATTAGTAATGGTTTTTAATTCTGATTTATTTTAACAATAAAAATTAATAATTACCACGGAAGGTTTTTATAAAAATTGTATTGTATCAATGATTTTTCCAAAAAATATTTAACAAATTTTCATTCCGTTTTTTTGTTAATTTTCATTGCTCTAATTTAAATCTAAAACACCAGTGCAAAGAACACCATTGTTCTCACAAACTGTTTGTGCTATGCTGGACATCTTTTTCGTGAATTCTTCCGAATTTTTTGAAGTAGCATTCCTTAAATTCCTCAATGCTCTTTCGGATGCCTAAATAGACATAAAAAAGTTTAATAATTTGTATTTTAAAAAAACACCAAAATATGTAACTCCTCAATACACCTACCTGAATGGTTAAAGCTTTTGTCAAATTAAGCTCATGCTCTGCAGTTGTTAGTTGAAGTCTGAAAGCTCGAGATGATCGCGACTGCGTTACAACCATAGCATAGATATCTATGGCAGCGTTCGCTAAGCAATTTAACACAAATTGCTCGTTTACTATATTCTTCTTATATTTTAACAAAAGCTTCTCTACTGTTTGGCCAAAAGCATTAATACAAACAGCAGTATTCTTTGCATAGGGTTTAAGCTCTGCAACGACATGTGAGCTCAAATCAACTCCACCGAGACCTACGCTAGACGCTGCACGTCTTGAGGCTTCTTTAAATATTAGTCCCAAATTTGCGGATGGATTTTTAAATGCTCGTTGCAAGTCAGTTAGATGAGAACCTGCATATTGTATTCCAGTCAACGCAACAAACAAACGAAGAATGTCATTTGTGCCTTCAAAAATGCGAAAAATTCGAAGATCTCGTAAAATTCTCTCCACACCAGTTTCCTTCATAAACCCCATTCCACCAAGAATTTGAATAGCTTCGTCACAAACGAACCATGCGCTTTCTGAAGCATAGATTTTCGATATAGCAGCTTCCAAATGGTAGTCTTGACTTCCGGAATCCATGATTTGTGATATTGTAAATGCCATGGATTCAGTGGCATAATGAAGTATACTCATTTGCGCCAATTTTTCTTGAATAGATCCATAGTTCTTTAATTTTTGTCCAAACTGAGCTCGGTTATTAGCGTGTGCAGTGGCGATGTCAATACATCTTTTCATGGTGCCAGACAAAGTAGCACCCATTCCAAAGCGACCGTTATTAAGAATATTCATGGCAACTTTAAAGCCGTCTCCTTCTTTTCCTAGAACATTTTCGATAGGAATCTTTACATCTTCAAAATACACTTCAGCTGTATTTGAAGCTTTTATTCCCATTTTATTTTCCGGTGGACCGTGAGTAACACCTCCGAAAGATCGCTCTACTATAAATGCTGTTACCTGCAATATATAAATGCAGAAATAAAATTCATTATTAAATATCAGGCAATGCCGAAGTTTTTATACCCTTGCGGTCCTTTGCAATAATTTTTTTACATTTTGAAATTTCATTCCCTACAACTCAATTTATCAACACACAAACAAAACATTCAAATTAATTCTCTTTTTACTACAAATTTTTCTTCTTCTTCCATAATTCCCTAAGCAAAGCACAACACGCATACACAGATCGTGAAGCGCTGCGTCTGTGTTTTTTTAAATTCATGTATTTAACAAAAAAGAGAAAACGTAACAATGTTTGAACAAACCGATGGAATAAAAGGTAGAAGAAATAGAAATTGTGGGTTCCAATTTAACCTGCGGGACTGCCGGGGGTATTGCTTCGCAGGCTATAAAAGGCAGGCCTCATGTCCCTCAAGCGTTTCGTTGCCTTTCCAGGCGGCGAAGAGTGTCCATAACTTTTTTTGCAAATGCGCAGGCCGCGGACCAATTTTCTCGGCTAACACACATTATGTTGACGATGTTCTCGGCCGTAGTTAGCTCGCCAAAGGTTTCTTCAAGCTCATGGCGTTCACTCCGGAATCTCGGGCAACAGAAAAACACGTGCTCGGCATCCTTTACTACGCCGTTTTGGCACAGCATGCATTCTGGACTGCTTTCGTGCCCAAATCGGTGCAGGTATGATTTCAAACACCCATGGCCACTTAACAGTTGTGTTAACTCGAACGTTACTTCGCCGTGACTTCGTGAGAGCAAGAACTCCAGGTTGGGGATCAGCCTAAAAGTCCATCTGCCTTTAGTTGAGGATGACCATTTTGCTTGCCAGTGTTCTAGGCTCGCTCTTCTGGCTGCTCTTTTCCATCCATTCGCTTGGTTTCCCTTCTATTGTGAATAAACTGGGTCTCCTTCGCCAGGAGATCTATAGGTGTCAGTCCAGCTATGACCAACGCGGCCTAGCCGGACACTGTTCGAAAGCCTCGACACGCTCCTATGGCTCCAAATCTATATGTTGATTCGAGCCCTTGGCGATGCTCCGTAGAGCATTATCGATCTCACCACATTTACCAATAGTACCCGTGGCCGTTGGCTTGGGCCTCTGGAGTTGAGCGCGTAATGCAGCGTTCTACAGCTTTGGTATTTGCGTGCTCCAGGTGTTCTTTGAAGCTAAGGTGTGTCCAATAAGATGCCCAGATAGCGTATTGTCCTGGATGACTTTATTTTGCACGTATCCAGAGAAATTTCAGCTACCTCCACGACTTTACGACTGCTGATCAAGACAGCTTCGGTTTTTTGGACTGCGAGCTGCAAGCCTACATTTATTAGCAATCCTTTGACTATATCGACTGATGCGACTGTTTTGCTCTCTCTCTCTCATGTAGTTGCTTCGCTACCACCACTAGCCTCATCGTCTGCAAAGCCGACAATCTGCGTTCCAGGTGGGAGGGAAAGCCTAAGCACGCCATCGTACATCACGTTCCACAGGATTGGGCCCAGAACGGAGCCTTGCGGGACTCAGGCATTCCGCGCGCTCTCTGATATTGATGTCTGCATTGGAGGCACCTCCTTCTCGCCTCATCTATAGATGCATTCCACCAGTAGACCGGGGCCTTCTGTTTGCTGTGGCATCTAAGGGCTACCATGCTGGCATCACAGGCTGCTAATATGGCATCTACAAGCTTTTTTGCATAGTTGTTTGCGTCTCCAGTGAGAGGTGGGATGCTGAAGGATTCTTTGAAAGCTGTGATGTTTAAAGTACCCACTCTAAACATTTTAGCGTTTTGATCGGTGGTTACGTTTGCAGCGGGGCTGCCGATGGTGCACAAAATGGCTAAATGGTCGCTAGCCGTGTAATGGCTACAAAATTGCCAGTTGGTCTGTGCTGCTAGTTGCCTGCTTGCAGCTCTGCCGAACGTGTGCTCGTTTCCCATGCTTAGCACAGCAAGGTCGAACAAGGCTCTCAAGAATTGTGCGGCCCTGGAGTTTGTGCGGGCACTACCCCATTACGTTGACCATGAGTTAAGGTCGCCTGCAACGATTGTTTTGCCCTTTCCTCTAACATCTAAGGCGAGTTGGTCCAGTGCCGACTCGAACTCTTGGAGAGAAAGACTTTGTGCCAAGTAGCAGCTATACATCCATATGTTGCCTATGTATGCCCTAACAAATCCATTATGTGCGTGGATGTGTTGCATAGGCGGAGTACGATTGCCGTACAACCAGATTGCAGCTTTCCCCGAAGAGTCTGCCGCCCATGAGTTGCCTGGCCGGATTCTATATGGCTCGCTCAGAACCACCACATCTATACTCAGTTCCCTTATCGATTGCGCTAGTAAATCGTGCGCCTGCTGGCTCGCTCCTGCACCCGCCATTGGGCAACGTCGGCTGCCAGTGTAATGCCCCACCTGTTGACGCTTGGCATCTACGCAATTGAAGAAGACAGGAAAGTTGCTGCATGAGGCTGCCCTGTGGTCTGTCGCCCCACATTTGAGGCACCAATTGGCGTAATCGATGGTGCTACTGCACTTTGCGGCCGTGTGGCCGAAGTTTAACGGGCAACGCGAGCAGTCGAGCGCGGCATTAATAGGACAGCCATCTGTGTGTCGCCGAAAGTATGGCGTAAACTTCTGAATCGCACGGTCAGAAGTCTTTTTTGTGCGCAGAACGTTGAACGATTTCACATTCTGTAAATTTTTTTTTGTGTCTCCAAATCGAGAAAGTAATTAATTACAGAAGTATTCTGTTGCTTTTTTTCTTTTGCTTTGTTATTGATCTAGTCAATGACTGTATTAGAACAAACGCTTTGTCATTCGAATACATTCGACACCTGTCATTTCATTCGACTCATTCATTTCATTTCAACATAGTGTGAACAAACTCACTCACTCATACTCATTTTGTTTCTAACACATACTCACTCAATTCATTTTGAGTGGTGTATATTCGAATGTGTTTTTTTTTTTTTTGCCACTCATGCAGATGTTTAATAGCTACCTGATTTTTATCAAATTAACACAAATTTTAGATGACTTGGTAATTATGTTAATACTTGTCGGCCCGTCCGTTCCTTTTAAGGATGGATATGGGGCTAATCTTGTAACACGAAAACAAATTAAAATATTAACCAAAAATGGTCATTTCAAGAAGATCAGCCCAAGATCTCTCGATGGAAGCGAGCAACTATTAAAAGAACTACTAGTACAAAATAACTTAACCGTCGACTTTGCGTACAACGCGTACTTGTCGGTTCCGTCGACGATCCCACAAGATGCACTGAGATCGAGGTCGCAAGCAACTCACCAACCAACAATAATTTGCTATGAAGCGCTTAATGCGATTTTCCATCAATATTGATAACTGGGTCATCGATTGAACCGACTAGCACCGACCAACGGCTGATGTTGACAATCACAAGAACGACGACAGCAACAAAAACAATTATGTCAACAGAAACTACTATACATCCGTGTAGCCAACTGCACCGCCTCGTTTTTAATGCTAGTCGAACTATTAGGGGCAAATGACCAGGTTTGAGAAAACTGTCAAAACTTTTTTCTGTGTGCTGATGCTTTTGCTTCCGAAACTATAAACAGGTTTAGCAAAACAGCAAAAATCCGAAAACGAAAAACCCGACGGCAAAAACAACAGAAAATAATCAAAATAGCAAAATTAAAAAACCGTAAGCGAGAAACGCGAAGAAGATTTTAGAAATAGAAACTGTTCAGAGTGTTAATTTGGATAACGTTCGGAAGTCGACATAAGTCGGCCTTGTGTATTTTAAATACCATTCATTACCAATGATTTCAAAAATAAACAAATTAATATTCAAGATCTTGTTGCCGTTCTATGTAGAACTAAACTGAATAATTTACAATTTACTGTTCTATTTCGGTTATTTGCAGTTGCTCTGCTGTGCGGTTTTCGCTTTCTGATTTTTGCTGTTTGCTGCTGCTAGGAAGTATTTTGATTCCGTTTTTTGCTGTTAGTCAGCTAGTTGCTAGTTGATGTCTGTAGTGCATTTGGCCGATTTCATACAATCTGTCACCCAAAAAGTCATAAAATAACTTATTGAGTTCAAAATATGTTGCAAACAGAATTGATATAAAACATCTCTAAAACATCTCTCTTTAGCAAAGTCTGCTGATGATAGAACTTGGTGGTTCTTGAAATAGCTATACAGACAACCTGCTCACCTTTTGTGCTGCCTATGATTTAAAATCTTACAAATAAATTAGTAAGATTTATTGACCTGAAGCCCCGCTAAAACTCAGTTTGGATCATCTCTAAAACATTTATTCCTATTTTAATAGGAAACTTGCGATAATTTTTAACACATAACTAAAAGCGATTTTCCCGCCTTTTTTAAGCCTTGTGTTAGAGTGCCAAAAAATAAAAGTTTTTATAATTTAATTCAGACTTTTTTTACCCTTGCAAAAACGGTATATTAATTTTGGTCAGAAGTGTGCAACGCATAGAAGGAACCGACAATATTTATATGTCGAAGTTTGAATTAGGCATTTCTAAGAATTTGAATTGTTCAGTGTTCAGTAATGAATAACATGACTGATGTATAACACCAGAAATGTGCGATGACAGTATATGCTGTCGTCCAGTGTGGCTCAGTGTGCGGTTTAGAGAGTTCAGAGAGTTTTACTATTAATATTCAATTGCACAATTTTAGTGATAAATATCAAAGAAGCTAAGCTATTCGGCTATGACGAAGTTTATATAACCTTGCAGTCCTTGGCAATAATATTTTTACATTTTGAAATTTCTTTCCCTGCAACTCAATTCATCAATAGACAAACAAACCATTATTACTCCTTTTACAACAATCTTTTCTTCTTCCATCCCAAATTAAATTTTGTATTGTTTTAATCGACTATACAACGGTTTTTTTCTTGTTTTAATTATATTTTTAAACATAATTTTAAAAAACAAAACAATTTTTTGTTTGATTTTTTAGGTTAATTTTGAATATTTGCTATTGATGGCTGATTTTCATGAATAATAATCATTAAAATTTACATCAATATCTAATAAACTCAACCTTTCGCAACTATAGTTGCTATTTTCCAAATCCTTTCATAATAGCAAGTATCTCAGCGATGCAATGAGTTGAGGTCCAAAGAGGCTGCCGGTATTATAAAAAGGTTTTCATGTACTGGTATATAGTATTGGTACATCTGAACCATTTGTAGTCCATGTGTTTTCATTCCTGTGATATTTCGAATAGCTCTCCAATTGTCAAACACTGACACTCTATTGTGGCCTTTCCGTGAACCAAAATACTACGTACCGTTGGTAAAACTGTTTTTTTTTTTTTGCGGATACAATTCAGTCAAAAGTGGAGCAGTTTTTATACCCTTGCAGAGGGTATTATAAATTTGGTCAGATGATTGTAACGTATATTCTTGTAAGTATATATATTCTTGATCAGCATGAGAAGCTGAGTCGATATAGCCATGTCCGTCTGTCTGTGCGTATGCGTTTTACTCAGCCATCTTAAGAGCTATCGTGATGAAATTTTTGGGGGCTTTTTATTACCCAGGTGATATAAAGTATGAAAATCTTTTGGATCTGACTACTATATCATATAGCTCTAGAACAAACATTTTTGCAAAAATTAGATTATCCCCATGAAATTTACCAATATGATAATATTTGATGTAAAATCTCAGATCAAAAAATTTGAATCTGATCGGATAAATAAAACACAAGTTACAGTCAATACAAATCGGTTTAAGCGCTGCTTGCTGCCTACTACGTCATCAAATCAAATAGAGACGCAGCGCTATACGAACTGTATGTGCATGCGTGTGGTGCTTTGCTTGGGAAATGATGGAAGAAGAAGAAAAATTTGTAGTAAAAATAGAAATAATTTGAATGTTTTTTTTTTTTTTTGTGTGTTGATAAATTGAGTTGCAGGGAATAAAATTTTAAAAAGTTAAAAAATCATTGCATAGTACCGCAAAGATATATAAACTTCGGCACTGCCAATGTTAGCTTCTTTGATATTTTTAAGTATATTCGGCAAATTATTCAACATTTACCGTTACCTTGCAATTTAAAATACTCATGATAACAGCCAACCTTTTAATGATCTCACCTTAACAATTCCATTCCATTTTACCATTTTCAAGAATTCTCTTTGTCGTGTTTCCATCATTGAACTTTTAATCCTAGCTGCCGAAAGAAGCTTGCGCAAATTACCTACTTTTGTCTATAATTTTTTTTTTGTACATCCTGACAAGGTGTTTTATCCTTCTTTGTTTATCCTGGCCTGGGAAGCGGCTAAGCAACCTTCAATGTAAATTCTATCCACTTGATTTTGCAATGCATGAGAGAAATTTCATGTTTGTGACAGTTCTGTTTTGCACTCAATAAAGGTAAACGAGAAAATATAAAAAGTATTAAACTTGAAGTAACTCAATTATCTTTTACCTAAATATTATAAATCAAATATTTCTAACAATAAGACGGAGTCAAGTAGTATTTTTAATACATTATTGTGCAATTTTAATGATTAACAGCGAACAATTTACAGCGAAATATGTATTCGTTCTTCTTCTTCCCTATACTTGCGGTGCATTGTTTTGGCGAGGTTTCCCTAGTTTTCTGGCTCACGCATCGGTGTCGCATGTTTCCGCAGATTGGGACCTTATACATCTGATAGGTAAATATTTCACCTGCATAGTGTACGTCCGGTTGATCCTTGGTAGTTCTCTTCCACCAAATTTAAAAAAACGATAATATTTAGTGTATTTTTTTAACGCTACTAGCTCAATAACGTTTTAAGTAATTAATAAAATTTACTTAACTTGCTATTAATAAAGAACAAACTCTTAAGATAAAACAAAAAAATCCAAGATCGATTGTTGAAATCGCCCAATATTTAGTTTTAAAGTTGAGATTTTTTGTAAGCACCCATGAATCTCAACTTATTGCAAAAATTTGTTGAAATCATAATCCCTATCGATTGCACATATGATTTTTTCCAAACGCGATCATAAAAAAATTGATTTTTGCAACGCTCTCCGGGCAGAGGCAGAGCTTGAGCCGATTTATATTGACTAATCAGATTTAAATTTTGAGTTCTGAGATTTTATATCCAACAAATGGAGATACTCCAATTTTTTCACTTTTTTATAGTGATTTTTTATCAGTATGTGGTATGTGGTCCGATCATGATGATTTTCATAGTTTATCTTACCCGGGTTACAAGTAGCTCAAGATTCATCGCTATAGCTCTTAAGATAAGTTAAACGCATACGCACAGACGGACATGGCTATATCGACTCAGCTTTTCATGCTGATTAAGAATATATATAATTTATATGAGGTCGGAAACGTCTCCTTCTATGCGTTACAAACATCTGATCAATTTTTTAATACACTCTGCAAGGGTATAAAAATGGAAGCCAATAATGGAAACAACGATTCAGGAATCCCTGAAACCCCCAACTCGCCGATATATATATATTCTTGATCAGCACGATAAGACGAGTTGAACTAGCCATGTCCGTCTGTTTGTCCGTCCGTCTGGATAGGCTTGTAGGCAGTGACTTTTCTCAATTTTCTATGAAATTTAATATTGGTGTGTATTACACCTATTACCGACTGTGCCATATTTGAGCAAGAGCTGGTGACTGTATCATATAGTTTTCATTGGAGCGATCGGTCGAAGACAGTGACTTTTGTCAATAAATTTGTTACTTTTGACGCGATTGCTTTCAAATTAAACATTTGCCAGTATATTTCTGTTCTATCATATAGCTCCCATATAAACAGTCGGTAGTAAACAGTGACTTTCTTCAATAACTTCGATATTTGCTATGCTTAGAGGCTGTAGGACGTTCTTTCTTTTTAAATAAAACGTTTTAACAAAAAAAGGGTATACAAGCGTATTAGTATAAATGTCTGAGTCCTGGACTTTGTGTATTAACAAAAAAAATAGCTATAATATAACTTATCAACTCAAAAATGTTTGTTGTTTGTTTTTTACAAGAACAATTATTCAGAAGAGCAGATGCTGCGCATAAACAAAAACATAAGTAATTTGGCCGCGTAAGTTGTGAAGAAAATTGACATCAAGATTAAAAAGTTCAATGCAGAATGTTTAAAAAGAAAAATGGAACTCAATGAAGCACCACTCAAAACCATTACATGTGGACGTCCCTTTAAGAAATTGACATTGGCAACATTTGTCGCAGATAAACCAAAATGCAAAATGAAATTATCATAAATTTTACCCTTAAAGACCCCTTTTTTTTAGACGGTGTCTTCACCAATAGTCTAAAACGTTGCAAGGATCCGAAAGTTATATCCGTTGGATCTAAAAAGTTTCCTTGTTAGCCTGAAAATATCACCATATAGGAAACTTTGGAAAAAGTTGATTTGCAAAATTTTGGACTATCTACTCCTTATGCATGGATTTGATGCTTTGAATGGACGGAGAAACTAAAGAAATTGTAGAACTAAAAAAAAAAACGGAATTCAAAAAGGTCTTTGCAAAGGAATGGGAATTTCAGTTGGTGTCCATAGAGCAGCTTCAGGAAATACTAATAATGGAAATACAGCCAGAATAGTTTTTTAGTGCTGACTTGCGGATAAGAAGTGAACATTGAATTTTTTTTTTTTAGATACTTACCACATATGTGTATCGAAATATCGGAAAGTACTTCACTATACTCAAAATTCTTTTCAACTTGTTTAAGAATAAAATTCGTGTTCATCTGAACGGAACAAAAACATAAACCAAGAATAAGTCATAAAGATTCATATGACAAATTAAGCAATAATTAAGCAATACCAAACAAAACATGCATCCACACTCTGTGGAAAACACTCAAGATTAACAGCGGCGCGGTATCAACTAACCAGCGCTGAGCATGAAATATAAACAATTTTCAAACCCCGAAAACCTAGGGCATTAAGAGTTTTTAAATAAAATCAATTCATATTTTGAATTCAACGGATGAAGACTGGGTTATTTTCTGTCTCTTCGGGAATTCCTATTCACAACTAGACCAAGAAGTCTAAAAATCCCCAATAAATAAATAAAAATTCTTAATCTGTTTTTTTTCACATATGCATAAAATATTTGACATTCTTAAATGTTAAATGTTGCAAAATATGGCATCTCCCTTTTTTTAGACTTTGTGCACATTAAATGCTGAATTGGTGGCACCGTCGCCATAAATTTAAAAGGAAGAATATTTATGCCAAGACGTCTTAAGGGGGGTTTCTACCTTGTGTATTTTCCGATAGATCTATATTTCAAGAATACTGTGTAAAAATTTTAAGTTTAAATCTGTAAAATTACGAAAGTTATCAGTCATTAAGTGGAACGGTCTCTAGCGCGCTGGACCGCACCGCAAATTCTCAAACGCGTTTATCTCAAAACTACGTTTTTGGAGCTCATGGAAGTCCCACAGGGCGCAAAAATTAACCAATCGCTATAAAATTTTTTACACATGTTCTTTAGGATATTGTTCAGCGCTGGTAGTAGAATTGCCGAAAAATATTAAAAACTGTTAATTTAAAAAATTAAACAGTAACGAAAATAAATTTTTTCCTAAAAATATCTCATAACTTTTTCACTTTTCATCCTTTTATCCCAATTCTACTACCAGCACTGCGAAAAAGTGTCTAGATTAAGAAAAAATTTTAATTTTTGGATTCAGGACTTCCATAAGGACAAAATGGGGACGACATTGTAAAATTCAGCCCATCCCCCTATTCACGGATCGCCGAAAAAAATTTTTTTACATAGAAATAAGTTTTTCCAACAACTGTGGCAAATTTCATTCCTTGATCTATTATACTTTTCTCAAAAAAAAAATTCCGCCTTTTCGGCCCAACAAGGTAGAAACCCCCCTTAAGCATTGAAGAATGAATTTGTGATATACCAAATTGGATTGAAGCTACAGTGCTGTGGGTATGTGAACGTTTTTGCTGAGGAGGTCTGGCAGCCCACCAAATCCTGAGATTCCAAGGTAAATACGCTTAACTTAGAAGTATTTACACCGGCACTCAATAACTGCTAATGGGAACAGGATGAAGCAGAGATTACGGCAGGCCATCTCTCCAACATGGTTGAGGGACAGTGTGACGTGAGCATGGAGCAATGTGGTGCATACACAAGGCACCACAAGTCCGTATATTGGTAGAACCAAACCATCAGCGATTTGAGGAAAAAAGTCTTGCAGACAGGAGACGCTACCAAAGGGCAAGACGTCGAGATGGTGAGAACTGGCAGCAGCTGCAGCACGAATTTAGCTCGTCAGGGAAGGCATTGAAACATACTATTTGGGCAAAACCCTTGGAAATCGCCGTAAAGCGCATCTATGCAAACAGGCAGCATACACTTCTAGAAGCGTAGCAAATCAGCTCTATAGTGAGGGAATTATTCCCACTCACTTGACAGTAGGCGTCTCGCCACACCAGCATCAGGAAGAATTTATGCCACTGAATCCATGTCATTTCAGGAAATTGTGGCTGCAGCAAGCGCATTAAAGCCGAGCAAGGCACCAGGATTAGATGACATCCCAAACCGAGCCCTAAAGTTGGCAATGAAGCTGCGCCCAGATTCTTTTCTGGAGGCTTACAATAGATGCCTATATAAAGGTGCTTTTCCCACGATCTACAAACGGCAAAAATTGGTACTGATTCCGAAACCAGGGAAACAAACATAGACCCCTTATCTAACAGGCCCATTTGCCTAGTGGATACTATGGGCAAAGTGCTAGAGGGCCTCATAAGTACCCGGCTTCAGAGAGCTATCAACGACGGAGGGGACCTGTCGTCCAATCAATTTGTTTTCCGCAAAGCCAAGCCGACGGTTGACGCCATTGTCAAAGTTGTTAGTATAGCCTCGGCAGCCATAGAAGGAAGCACGGGACGAAGAAATACTGTCTGATTGTCACGTTGGATGTTAAAAATGCATTCAATGCAGACTGGGGTTGTATTTTAGATGCATTAGCTGAGGTTTTGGCAAACGGGGCGATTTTGCTCATTACAGATTGGCTTAATTCGTTGGGTCTTCAACTCGCAGCGTAAAAAACGGAGCTCATTTTAATAAGCAGCAGGAAACGAGTCGAGATGGCATCGGTAAATGTGGATGGCTTCATCCTAAGCTCGAAGCGTGCTATTCGGTACCTTGGAGTATAGCTGGATACGCGGCTATGCTATTCGAGAGCATTTGGAGCATGTGCACGCAAAGGCTCTGGAGTCCGATTGGGCATTATCGAGAATCATGCTGAACACACGCCGCGCTGGTTATCGTGGGAATGGTTCCGATGGAACTTCAGGCTCGAATAGTGGCATTACCGCCCGGGGATGGGCAATCTAGGAGGGAAAAGAGGGCTGAGGCTAAAAGGAGAAGTCTGGTTCCTTCGGGTGATGCGCGACCTGCGATTAACTGAACGACGGAGGGCGGGGGCGGAGGTACAACAACAACACAGCACGGCTGCTGTGAAGCATTACCTTTTGGTCGTCCCGTCATTTTCATTGTATATTATACGTATTATATCTTATTGTGTTGTACGTATACTGTATGTATGTTGCCTCACTGTTAGTTGTTAAATAAATTATTAATTGATAGTGATGTTTTTATCTATGAGGAACCAAAAAGGGGACCAGGCAGACCACAAATAGTCAGAACGGACCTAGGAGAACGACCAACTAAACAATATAATGTTTTGAATGCAAGATGAATATGATGCCTTACTGCGAAACAATACATGGGAACAAGTTGAATTAGCAGCTGGTGTGAAACCCATTGGATGCAAATGGATATATACCCTGAAGGAGAATGCAGCTGGAGAAATCGAACGATACAAGGCAAGGCTCGTGGCGAAAGGGCAGCCAGAAATATGGAATAGATTATAAAGAGACTTATTCACCGGTGGTGCACTACGCTAGCATACGGATGATCCTTGCAATGGCGGAATAGCAACTATACCTTCATCAAATTGATGTATCGAGAAAAGGTCTAAATGCAGCAACCGTAGTTTTACGATGACAAATCTGGCGGTGTGCTGAAGCTGAAAAAGTCGTTATACGGTCTAAGACAAGCGTATGTATGTGCGTATTGTGTTTGGAACACAACGTTAAATACTGTTCTGAGAAAGTTAGGGTACGAGGCATGTGAAAGTGAGCCCTCCCTGTACACAAGATGTATACCGGATAAGACGATTAGCGTAATCGTCGTATATGTTGATGACTTGTTGCTTGTTCAGGCAAGGGTAAAATGTTTGCTACTAAACAGGCTATCTCTTCTGAATTTCAGATTGTCGACAAAGGACCGGTTACACACTTCCAGGGTCTCGAAATCCAACGTGATGGTGACAAAGGGGCTATACGTCTAAGCCAAAGAGCATATCAAGGGCCTGATGAAGGAACTGGGCATTGAAATTCGCCGCATGGTATCCACCCCGTATCAATCCGTAAAAGGCTCTTTGATGTATATTGCGCTAAAGTAGGCAAAAAATCAGTTCTGATGCGACTATTTTTCCGACTGCTGCTTTCGTCGACTTCCGAAATTGGCCAAAAGCAACAGTCGGAACAGTTCCTAGTATTAAAATGTATAAGTTTGCTGTTGCTATCAAAACAATCTGTTTCGGATTTTTGCTGTTTGCTGCTGCTGTCAAAATTTTCTATTTCGGTTGTTTGCTGCTGCTTTTGCTGTCAGATTTTCTGATTTCGGATTTTTGCGGTTGCTTTTACTTCGGATGAAAATAAATGGAATTTGGATGGTTCTAATGGTTTTCGACGAAATTGGCTTGATCTGAGGAAATAGCCATACATTTTTTCCAAGCGCCATTTCGCTAGAGGAAATGTAATCGTTTGAGGAGCTTTTTCCTCGGATGGATGTTAGAAACTACAGTTTGTATCTTCACGAATAAGGTGTGCAGATTATAACCAGGTGTTGGAAAACAGTCTCATCCCATTTTTGAATGAAAATTAGGGTAGAGACTGGAATTACCAACAAGATAATGAAGCAATCTATGTTAGCAGGGAGACGAAGTCATGGTTTTGTTCCAAAGAAATCCCAGTTATGAACTGGCCAGCAGGATCCCCAGACCTCAATCTGATTGAGAATCTCTGGAGCATCCTAGTACATAAGGTTTACAGGGAAAATCGGCAGTTTAACACAGTACAAGAACTGAAAGATCCGATAGAGGCGGCTTCAATGGAGGTTAAGCCAGATGTAATGAAAAATTAAGTTTTAAGGATGCGTACTAGGATATTTAATGTCATTTCTAAAAATGGGAGGCAAATTTTAATTGTTCATAAAAAAAAAATTGCGAAGTGTTAACATTTGTAGTAAAAAAAGCGCATTGATTGAAAGTGGCGTCATAATTATGAAACAAGCTCAAAATCAAATTTGCACAAATAGAAAAGTACCGATATTCCTATTAATCCCATAGTTCGTATATGTTGTTGTTGTGCTCCAACAAGTATTTCAGTAGATAATTGTAACATCGAGAATTGTACCGTTAGGCCAACAATTGAAATATATGAGTGGCGTTATAATTGTGAAAGGAAAGTTAAAAGTTTAAAGTGTATATTACAAGAAGAAATATGAGTGAAGTGAACAACAGTCTTGGCGCCCCGACATATTTTTAAAAAGGATTAAAAAACCTGGATCGGGACTTGTCTATCCAAATCATTGTTTAGCGAAATCTTAATTTTGTCTTTGAATACTCAATGCTACAATAATTATATTGTGCGCTGTAGTCTTGAATTCTATTAAAACACCAAAAAACTTTCTTAATTCTAAACGACGCTCTAACCTATAAACTTCCATCTTTAGACTTAATGACCAGATAGCTAATAATGATTCAGATATTGCAGATCTGTTTTGTAAATTTTTTTAGTCGACCTTTTTTACTACTGCTTCCCAATCCCACATTTTTATTGTGTATTTTTGCATAGTATGTACATATTACTGAACACTGTATTACTTCTAGCTTATCATCTATGACGTCTTCCTTCGTACCCGGGCCTGATAATACCTATTCCTAGTCAGCATCCTTAAAATGTGTTCAATTTCCCTATATAAGCCTTTAACTCGGTTATTCTTTATACGTGATATTTGTAGGTTTCCTGATGTTTGGAAGGAGTCTTTGAATATTCCGTTTTTTTAAAAGGGGAAACAAATTGGATATTTCTAACTACCATGACATTGCCAAACTTTCAGCAATACCTAAGCTATTTGAAAAAATTATTACGTCTTCCCTTCAACACCTATCTCCTATCTAGATCCACTATTTCTCCTCGTCAGCAAGGCTTCATAAGAGGTGGTTCGTCCCTTACCAACCTTTTACAATTGACTACCCTTGTGTACCATGGTTTCCGCAAAAAGTGTCAAACTGATGTTGATATACCCACATTAGTAAGGCTTTCGCTACCGTACGCTTCTCACGAAACTTAACATTATGGTCTTTTCCCCGAAACTATTGGCCTCGTTAAAATCGTATCTTATTGGCAGAACCCAAAACGAGTCTGTTCGTGTTACCTCAGGTGTCCCGCAAGGCAGTCCCACTGTTATTTATTCTGTTTAAATGATTGATATAAATGATTTGCCCTTGGCCTTGGTTCATTCACCCGTGCTCATGTCAGATTTCTATGTATTCTGTGATTAATGTCACGTTAATAAATTACACCTTAATGCCTCAAAGTGCTCTTTTATGACATTCAGTCGTTTGTCTCCGTTCCCAGCTCATTACTCTATTAAGTTTGTCCGGTTAGATTGTGTACCATTATTCAAAAACTTAGGCGTTATTTTCGACCCAAAGCTTTCATTTAATTTTCATATATTTTCAATTGTCAATAGAGCATGCAGTCTTCTTGGCTTCATAACACTTTTATACAGTTCGTTAGTTCGCAAGTGTGAAACCCTCAATATGATGTTCACCAGCGTAGTATTGAATCGGTTCAGAAGCATGTTCACCGCGTTACGCGGGCTTACTTGGGACCCGAGTCTTGGCCTACATGCTTATTCTGACAGACTTCGTATTAATCTTCCTTCACTTTACAACCGTAGGCTCGTATTTGTGATTCTCTTTCTCCATAAACTAGTCAACGGCGAAGTCATTTCTACTAGATACGCTATATTTTTGTGTTCCCTCGCGTCGGACCAGAGACTTTTTTCCTATTCACCTTAGTAGATGTCTGACTAACTACTCCCTTCACGAACCTATTCGTGTTCTTTGCCAATCTTTTAACAACACTTCTCTTCGCTCTTTACTTTTCAATAATCTACAACGAAACCCATGAATATGATTTGAACATCGCATTGGTTGCAACTCTTCCCTGACCATGGCTGTGAATCGTGGCATAGCTGGCAGTTTGTGCAAATAAAAACACGTGGATGTTTAGTTGCGTATAAGGCTAAGATTATTATACCCTTGCAGAGGGTATTATAAAATTGATCAGATGTTTGTAACGCACAGAAGGAGACGTTTCCGACCCCATAAAGTATATATATTCTTGATCAGCTTGAGAAGCTGAGTCGATATAGCCATGTCCGTCTGTCCGTCTGTCCGTCTGTCCGTCTGTCCGTCCGTCTGTGCGTATGCGTTTTACTCAGCCATCTTAAGAGATATCGGGTTGAAATTTTTTTTGGAGACTCTTTATTACCTGTGTGAGATAAAGTATGAAAATCATCGGGATCGGACTACTATATCATATATTGTTTAATAATCATTAAGTGTGTTTTGAATTCAGTAGTTTGAAGTATGCGTTTTACTCAGCCATCTTAAGAGATATCGGGTTGAAATTTTTTTTGGAGACTCTTTATTACCTGTGTGAGATAAAGTATGAAAATCATCGGGATCGGACTACTATATCATATATTGTTAAATAATCATTAAATGTATTTTGAAAATGCATTTTACTCAGCCATCTTAAGAGATATCGGGTTGAAATTTTTTTTGGAGACTCTTTATTACCTGTGTGAGATAAAGTATGAAAATCATCGGGATCGGACTACTGTATCATATATTGTTAAATAATCATTAAATGTGTTTTGAATTCAGTAGTTTGAAAAATATTTGAGCATATTCATAATACGACAACTAATGCTGTTGATGTATGAAATTTCACTTTTCTTATCGAATTAAATATAATAAAGAACTGCAAGGGTATATAAACTTCGGCAAGGCCGAAGTTAACTTTCATAGCTCGTTTTTTTTTGAATTAATTGTTATCTGCTTTCAAGCTTAAGATTTTTTTTGTGGACTGCTGTGTTAGTTGAAGTAAATAAATAAATAAATTGACGTAAGCATCTAAGCAAACAAATTACAGCTTAAACTAAACTCGAGTTGCTTACTTTGGCTTATCAATAATCCCCTCTATAACTAAAGTAGTCCATACTTTCGGCAAATGCAAGTACCAGCTATTTTGAAGATACAATCCTACGAAGTGCTCGAAGTGCAACGAAGCTGCAGTTTGTTTTGGTGTTGTTTTCGGTTGGTTGACCATTATCCGTAATAATTTTTTGAAACACACGGCCAAAATTGTAAAGTAATGGCTCGAAAATTAATTAATTTTCTGAAGATGCAGTGGCCGGCTCAAAGCCCAGTTCAATGGACGAGCTCTGGAGTTGAGCCCAAGCGGAATGGAGCACTCTTTTGCACGGATTGATAGAAAAATTGGTGGAGAGTATGCCTAGGCGCATTGATAGCGCGATTAAAGCGCGGACTAAGTATTAAAAAAATTCCTCAATCTACAAGTCTTGTCACACAAGCAAAAGTGGATACTTGCACATTTTTAAGTTTTTTCTGGATTAGTCGACTAAGGAGGAGGGGATAATGAATAAAATGTTTGGTTTTTCGTTATATATATTAGTAATGTATTTTTGGTAAAAATTTGGAATCGATTAATGCATTTTCCTGGGTTTTACAGCTACTCGAAGTCATTGTATCGAAACATGTATCCGCATGTGCTTGTCACTGTATATAAAGAGAGCATCTGAAATAGGCAATCAACAACGGAAATCAATAACTGAAATTGCCTTAAAATACCTTACAGAGCAACCCAATAATCCGTGATAAGGTCCGCTTGCATACAACCCCAGGATTCAGACGAAGTATATGTGTTATATGTATATATGTTATGTATATGCCACTTTCCAAGTTTGTATACCTTGGAAAGTTTTTTTTGTTACCCTTCCCTTACCTATAGCCGTCAAATTGAGAAAATATTTTCTATAAAAAATCTCAAAATTTATTTATGTAAACATTTATACATTTATACATCTATACATTTATACATAAGCAGACCGCTCATCTGCTTAAGATGAAGATCGACATGACCGCCATTAATTCTGAGTCTGCGAAAATCCTATTCAGGTTGTCAGAAAGCAACTGTAATCGTCCTAATTACGGACGAACATTAAAGGTTCGCTGGAACTTCTGCCCCATACGCCTAGGCAATACTCCGCGAAGGTGCCTAAAATGTCTAGAATACGGCCACATCGCGTCCAAATACCCCAGCGAAACAGACCGAACTGCCCTCTGCCTGAGATGTGGCAAATCGGGACACAAAATAAATCTCATCTCAAATCTCATCTGGAACAGCATCGAAAGGGTTGTCGCAATAATGCTTTCCTGGGAAGACTGGGTCACAATTTTAAGAACTGTTCTTAAAGAGATACAAGAGTGTAGAGAAACCGGCGGCCGTTTTGCTTAACATGCTAAACGGACGTGCTAGCGATAACGAGTGCCTGCCTGTGTTTGGCATCAGTCTCCAGACGTTTTGAAGAACAATAAATGAAGTAAGTAAGTCGTCTCGCCGACACCATACTCCAGTAAAACAAATATTTTAAATTTATTATTATTATGTTCACATGCTTGTTTTTATGCATACCAGCACCCTAGCGCTCCCACCAGCTACGGCAAACTTCGGCCTTATGGAAAAACGTTTATGCATAACTTGGCTATTTTTAGTCCGGTTTTGATGAAATTTGGTATTTTGGTGGATAATAGTATCAAATTTTAGTGTGGCAAATTTGATTCCATAAGGTAGAAAATGACGGGAGATAATCAAGATTTTTCAAATTACGGTGGCTGAAAGGGGCGTTGCAAAAATTTGAAATAACTCGATCACTTTACATACTACACGAGCCTACATACAAAAATATATATACAAAAGGATAGACGCAAAGACGGGCGAACGGACAGACGGAAATCGCTAGATTGACTCGGCTGTAGATGCTGATCAACAATATATATACTTTATAGGGTCGGAAAAGCTTCCTTCTGCCTGTTACATACTGTATTTTGGGACTTCAATATACCATTTCACCCTATGGGTGTATGGTATAAAAACAAATATAGCACAATTTTCTTACTAAAGGTTCAATTGTTATTATGTTTATGTGTAGCGTGCATGAAATAGTTATTGTAAAGCTCAAAACATTTTGTGGTAGAAATTAAAAGCTGCACCCAAAATGTCCAGTACTATTCGCAAAAAAATTTCTTGATAACAATTTTCATAAGCATAGATCATTAATAAAGAATAGACAAAAAATATGCAATTTGGGTCTTCGCAGGTTATAAATAAATTTATTTTATATGAGAAAATTTACCTTATCTTTTTTTTGACCAGTTATTTTATCCACTTGCTCTGTTTGTGCAAAGACGGTCATAATATCAGCAATTCCGCCATTAGATATCCAAATCTTTGAGCCATTTAGTATATAATAATTGTTATTATTATTTTTAACAGCACGACATCTGATTGACCCAGCGTCAGAGCCTGAACTAGGCTCGGTCAGTGCGAATGCAGCATACACCTTTCCAGAGGATACCATAGGCAAGTATTTAGCCTTTTGCTCAGGTGTTCCATACAGAAGTATTCCCTTAAAACCTATACTTTGATGTGCACCAATTGTTATTCCAAGGCCTAGATCGTTCGCACCAACTATTTGACAAAGTCTTCCGTATTGCGTGTTGTTCAAGCCCAAGCCACCATAATCAACAGGCTGCAAAACATGAGAACTATATTTACAACAAATGAATTATACCTAAATATGTTAGTTAAAATTATATGGAATACTCTAAGGCACTTAAATTTTATTCTTTATTCGGCAGCTTTTTATACCATACACCAGGGGTAGGCACGCATACAATCAAAAATGAGGCTTTGCATTTGTGTGTGTAGCAACAAACACGAAGTACGAAACTTTTTCTTGCTTTACACTAAAAAAACTGTTCAGCTAAAATAATTAGATTACAATGTTTCGAAAAATTTTTAAATGTAACGGTATTGTAAAATTATTATTTAATGCTTTCTAACCAGATTTAAAGGAATTTGACAGTAAATAACGCATTGCACATTAATTCCAAATTTTCAATAAGGAAAAAATAAATTTGTTCAGTTGTCAACAAATATTTTTATACCCTTGCAGAGAGTATTATAAAATTGGTCAGATGTTCGTAACGCACAGAAGGAGACGTTTCCGACCCCATAAAGTATATATATTCTTGATCAGCATGAGAAGCTGAGTCGATATAGCCATGTCCGTCTGTCCGTCGGTGCGTACGCGTTTTACTCAGCCATCTTAAGAGATATCGGGTTGAAATTTTTTTTGGGGTGAGATAAAGTATGAAAATTGTCAGGATCGGACTGCTATATCATAAAGCTCTAGAACAAAAATTTTTGCAAAAATTGGAGTATCCCCATGAAATTTACCAATATAATAGAATTGGATATAAAATCTCAGATCCCAAAATTTCAATGTGATCGGATAAATAGAACACAAGTTAAAGTCAATACAAATCGGTTCTACGTCATCAGCAAATCAAACAGAGCACATGCATACACACACACACAGACGTAGCGCTACACGAACTGTATGTATGTGTATGCGTGTTGTGCTTTGCTTACGGAATGATGGAAGAACATTTTGTAGTAAAAAGAGAAATAATTTGAATGTTTTGTTTGTGTATTGATGAATTGAGTTGCAGAGAAAGAAATTTCAAAATGTTAAAAAATTATTGCCAAGGATTGCAAGGGTATATAAACTTCGGAATTGCCGAAGTTAGCTTCTTTGATATTTTTAAGTGTACTTTTGACATGGGGAATAATTATTTTTGTTGAGAATCATTTTTTTCTAACAAGCACGAGTCGAATTGTTTTCGAAGTGCCGTTGCCGAACCTACACGAGCACTTACAGTGTATGTGAGACGGCAGAGCTGCGGCAGAACTAGGCCCTAGTTCGGGGAATGAGCCGTGCCGACCACTCCCATACACCCATAGGGTGAAATGGTATGTTAAAGTCGCCAAAATGTATGTAACAGGCAAAAGGAAGCTTTTCCGACGCCATAAAGTATTCACATTCTTGATCAGTATCAACAGCCGAGTCGATCTCGCCAGGTCCGTCTGTCCGTCCGTCCGTCCGTCCGTATGAACGCGTAGATCTCGGAGACTATAAATTTGGTATGTAGGCTCACGTAGTATGTAGAGTGATCAAGTTTATTTCAAATTTTTGCAACGCCCCTTTCCGCCCCCGCAATTCAAAAAAACGTTTATCTCAAAAACTATTGCAGCTAGAGACACCATATTTGGTATGTATATTTGCTTAGCAAATGCGCTCATTTTGTAATTATAAAGATTTTGACACGCCCCTTTCCGCCCCCGAAATTTGAAAAACTCTATCTCCCGTAATTTTTTACCTTGTGGAATCAAATTTGGGACACTTGAAATTGATACTAATACCCAGCAAAATACCAAACTTGATCAAAATCGGACTAAAAATAGCTAAGTTATGCATATAAACGTTTTTCCACAAGGCCGGAGTTGGCCGTTGGCTGGTGAGGGCGCTAGGGTGCTCGTATGCTTGAGTGAGCGAGATACTAAGACATGCTTGTAAAAAGCATGCGACCAGAATTTTTTTTTTTTTTTTAAACCCTTAAATGCATGTGTTATTATAAATTTAAAATATTTGTTATACTGGTGTATGGTATACCTAAGTCGGCAAGACGACTTACTTACACTTCAATTGACTAGACATCGTTTCTATTCAATTTAAATAATTGAAATTTCTATATGCCATTTTTATACCCTTGCAAAAAGGGTATATAAATTTTGGTCAGAAGTGTGCAACGCATAAAATGAAGCATTTCCGACAATATAAAGTATATATATATATATTCAGCATGACGAGACGAGTAAATATAGCGATGCCCGTCCGTCCGTCTGTCTGGATCAACGCACACTCCTCCGAGACCGTTGGAGCTACCGAGTTGAAATTTTGCATGTAGGCTTGTATATACTGCAGGGGTTGTATATCTCAGATTAAGCCAATCGTAAATTGGTGCACAAAGGATGAATTGGCAAGGATGAAGAATGTTTTGGATGGTGTAAAAACCCACCTAAAAAGTAGACTGCGGGACTAGAAGCCAAACCAGCGGCCACTGACGCTTGCGGCCATTATGGCCAAAAGTGCTACATCAAAGGTAGCAGGTACAAGGCAGGGGGCAAAGTATCGGAAAGCTGCCACACGGCTCACCACGGCAATAAGTCAGCCAGCCAACTACGCAACCTACGACTGCTGCTGAATCGCCCATAAGTGAGTAACGGTCAAAAGACCCAAACACAAGCGTAGATGACGGCCTGATGCTTTGATGGTGCAATGCAGTGAGCCTGTAAACTACGCAAAAGTACTGGAGGCAGTCCAGACTGACCCTGATATGCTCTCACACAAGGAAGGAGTCTGTGGAGTGCGTCGAACAGCAGCGGGAGACCTTCTCCTGGAGAAGCATGATGACGGCGGTACGCTAACCCTACATAAAGCGTTGCAGCAAGCGCTTGGCGACGAAGATCGGGTTAAGCTCATCACTGAAAGAGTCACAATTGAAATCAGGGATATACCGTTCTATTCCAAACTCGAGGATGTCCTAAATGCAGCCGCCAAATTAACGGAGGAAACTCTGCCAGAGGAATTGTTCCCAAAGATGCGGAAGGCATATAGGGGTACACAAACTGCAACAATGCTGCTGAATGCCAACCAGGCATCAAAAATGGTTGCTGACAAACGGTTCAGATTGGTTTTGCAGAATACAGAATAAGAGCGGCACATAACACTCTGAGCAGAGGATGTCCGTTGTACATATGTCAAGGCAAACAGCAAGTGCAAAGATTAAGTTTCTGCAACTTAATCTAAATCATTGCATATCTGCACAGGATTTACTGGAGCAGACTGTTATAGATATTGGCATCGACATGGCGCTCTTGTCGGAATCATATAGGCTAAAACACGACGCGGCCTGGGTCCAAAACAACAACATAGGCGCAGAAATATGGAGCTGCGGCCATCCTCCGTTGCAACGGTATTGGCAGACACAGAGGCTACACCAGGGCGAAATGCAACGAAATATCCATTTGTAACTGCTACATAGCCTCAAGTGTGGACATAGGCGACTTTGCAGTTATTATTGACCATATAAATGCCGACGCCAGAAGCTCACCGCCAGTGATCATTGCCGGCGACTTTAACGCATGGGCTCCTGGAGTGCGGCAGCGTCAAAACCACGGCAAGAGGAAGAATCCTGCTGGACTCATTCGCTTCGCTGAACGTGAGTTTACTGAATATCGGCAGCCCACAAACTTTCAGCAGAGTAGGACGTAACTCAATAATTGACGTTACTTTTGCAAGCACGAACCTGACCCGGAATGCTTCATGGACCGTCTCCGACATATATACGCACAGTGATCACAGGGGATGCAGAAACCCAGGTAAAAAGACAATGTTCTGCCATCCGCGATGCCTGTGATGCGTCAATGATTCGCAAGAGCCATGGTGGAAGCAGACGCAAACCAGTGCATTGGTGGAGCCAAGAAATTGCAGAAGCGCGAAAGGAATGCCTCAAAGCCAGACGCAAGCAGCAGCGGGCCAGAGGGAGTCCCTCGTTCCAACGGCTACTGGACGCTTATAAAGCATAGCATAAATAGAGCCATAAAGCAGAGCAAGGCTGACTGCTGGAAGAAGCTCTGCGCGGTTGCCGATGACCAACCCTTCGGAGCGGCTTACAAGTTGCTAATGGGCAAACTTGCCAAACGCCCATCCCCCACAGAGCGGAACTCACAATCATTATTAAAACGCTATTCGCAGAGCGGCCAACATTGCAGCCTTCACTTGCAACAGGAATATAAAATAACAGACGGAGTCCCACAAGGTTCGGTGCTTAGTGCAACCCTGTGGAACGTCATGTATTACGCAGTGCTTCGTCTGGACATCCCACCAAAAACGCAAATCATCGGATACGCAGACGACATAGCAGTGGCCACAGTTGCAAAGAAGCTGGAAAAAGCAGAGGTCAGGACCAACGACGCTGCGCAATCAATTGTATCCTGGATGCAAACGAATTCTCTGTCTCTGGCTGCACACAAAACAGAGGCCGTATTAATTAGCAGCAGGAAACGTGTGGAGGCTGCAACTATTAATGTTGCAGGTTGCGTCATCCGCTCCAAGCCGGCAATTAGATATCTCGGGGTGATGGTCGAACATAGGCTAACATATAAGCACCATCTTCACCATGTAGCCGACAAAGCAGCAAGGGCAACATCAGCCTTAGCAAGGTTAATGTCCAACCACGGTGGCCCCCGAAAGAAAAGCAGATGGCTCATCTGTGGTACGATCCGTACTCCTATATGCAGCAAAGATATGGGCGATGGCGATCCAGTCACACAGCCGCGCCTGCAGATCGCAATACAAAGCATGTGCAATACGAGTCATATTTTCGTTTCGAAAAAAATTTTGTGTAGCCATTTTTCCTGCATTCGGCTTAATAAATGGTTTTTTGCTGCAATTATTATTATTTACAATTATAGTTAATAAACATAAGTATATCCGCAAAAATTTTGTGTGAGTTCCCATGCAGTTACCAGGTTATATGTACATATTTATAAATCTTGTCCATAACTCAAGTTTATGAAAGAGTTAAGATTTTGCCGTGATATAGTTTGTAATAAAAAGGCGGGTGCTTCTATTTAGGCTATGGTCAGGCTGATAACTGCATGATTTATTAATAAGTTTGGGCATTTATATGGGCCAAGGTTATGTTTACATTGCAATCTTAGCTTATGCAATGGGACCGTGTGTAGGCCAACATAATTGGTGTCATGCAATGAATATGTTAATGTTTTCATTTTATTCAGAATTGTATTTTATTACTCTATTTAAATGAACTTTTACTCCTTTTATTTTATTTTTGTTGTTATAATTTTATCTATTTCGCAATTATTATTTTTTCTATCTATATTAACTATCTTATAGGGCCCTTTGTATCTACTATCTAGCTTATGTACTGATTCATTCCCTACAATTACTAGATCTCCTACTCTACTGTATTTATTTTCTTATTGTAGATATTTTGATTAACTAAATTATGTTTTTCTACTAATATTTGAGCTCTGTTACATGCACATTGTAATCTATATTTAACTTCTTTGTCGTAAGCCTCAATGTTATAGACTGGATGACTCATTGGATGTCATGAAACTATCAATGGTAATTTTTCCAAAAATTCATTCGAACGTGCAGTACTCATGCACTGTTGATGGCGTGGTATTGTAGCAATAAGTATAATATTTAAGCCATGTATCCCAATCCGTTTTATCTGAAGAAATATACATTCTAAGATATTCATTGAATGTTCTATGATTTCGTTCGATGGTTCGTAAAGTTTGATGGTGATATGCTGTGGAAGTGACGTGGTCAATTCCTAGAAGATTATATAGTTCTGAAGCTACCTGATTTATATATTCTGTGCCTAAATCAGTAATTATTTTCTTGATAGGGGCATACGTAAAGATTACTTTTTCAAAAATTCCTTTGGTTATGTCTTTGGCACTTTTAGTTTGTACAGAAATGCTTACTAAGCATTTTGTTAAGTCGCAGATGGCTGTGACCGCGTATTCGTAAACGTCTTCCGTTTTTGGAAGTGGTCCTATTGTGTCAATTAACATAATATAATTTTGAAGTGTTGGTGTTATAATCATAGGTTGCTTTGTGTGTCGTGTTGTGATTTATTTAGCTGGCAAAGTTTGCAATTTTTTACATATTGGACAATATCTTTGCGCAGCGGACATGAAATTGCAATTTTGATAAGAATCGCGATATTCCTGGGTGGCCGCCCCAGATGGGATCATCGTGATATTTACGCATTATTGCAAGCTTTTCGTCATCATTAATAATGTTTTTCAATCTGGGAGTTACGGCTATATTCTTTCATTAATATCATGGTCAAACGTGTATATTATTTTTCTTCCCAGAATTATTTTTATTTTATCGAAAATTGAAAAAATTCAAGCACGTTTCTTGACTTCTTTTGACTGAGACGTCTCAGTATTCATGCCAGTCGAGATTGGGTGCTTAGTTTATTCTTTACTTTGTAATCGTGTGGTTACTCGTAGTATATTTTGAGCCTGATGCTGGATTGATTTCATATCATTGAAATTTTTACGAGACAATGCATCGGCTGCGTAGTTTTCTTTTCCCCTCAGATACTCTACAGTGAAGTCATATTCCTCTAAATCTAGATTCACTCTCGTTAGTTTTGATAATGGGTTTTTCATAGCAAATAGATATGGACGATGGTCACTTTTTACTAAAAATTTGTTTCCATATATGTATGGTCTAAAATATATTATAGCCCAGTGTATTGCTGTTAGTTTTTGTTCAATTGTTGATTTATTGCTATCGCCCTTGGTAAACGCGAGGGATGCATTTGCTATCGGTAATTGTTGATTGTCATATTCTTGACTGAGCATTGCTCCACAAGCGAATTTACTAGCATCGGTTGTAGCATCTATTGATATCTAGATACTGTAGTATTGGTGGATTAATTAGTGCTGCTCTTAGATGCTGAAATGCAAAAGCACATTCATCAGTCCAAATGAATTCGAAATTCTTTTTACATAAATTTGTGAATACGCGTCCGTATTAAGCAAAGTTTGGTACAAAACGTCTATAATAGTTACAAAATGCAACAAATCTCTTTACTTTATTTGGATCTTTTGGAGTTGGATAGTCTTGGATAATTTTGAACTTGCTATCGTCGGGAAGAATACCTTTGTCTGTAAAGTTGTGACCTAAGTATGTTACTTCATGACTGAAAAATTACATTTGTCGGGATGTAGTTTTAGATTATATTTTCGGTATATGTCGAAAACATCCGTCAAATCAGTCAAAATTTACGCGCGAGCACAAGCAGATAACTGCCCACCTCACACCCGACCGACCGAGGGGTGCAGCCGTATAACGCACGGCACGAATCGCGTGGACAAATACACAATAGAAAAAACAGACAAACAAATAAATAAATAAATAATACTATAGCTATTATTAACTAAATGGGATAGGATAGAAGTTTTAATCATATTAATAGAAAACTCTGAGCCGATTACAGGGAATAGAAGGTTGTAATCAGAGCAGAGGACTCTAAAAGGTTCATGCAGGGCATAGTTAGAAGAACAACGACAGAGGGATAAAGGTATAAAAGGATTGTTATTGCGATCCCAGCTTCAGCCACGAAGAGCAAATAGCAAGAACTGCTTTTGAACGGATTCAAGTCGAATCTGGTGCGACTCATATTGAGGTGACCAAATGCAAGATCCATACTCTAAAATAGGAGGGACAAGCGAAGTAAAAAGAACTTTAGTAGTATAGGGGTCATCAAATTCGTTTGACCATCTTTAAATGAAACCCAGGACACTCAAAGCCTTTGCGACAGTGCTGGAAATATGGGTGTTAAAATTTTACTTATGGTCCAGAAGTACGCCCAAATCATTCATATTATTTAGACGTTCTAAAGGACTATTGTTTAGAAAATAAGTGACCAGTTGAGGAGAGTTACGAAAAAAAGTCATTACCTTACATTTGGTAGTGTTAAGATTTAGTAAATTAAACTGGCACCAGGATTGAAAGTTTTTAAGATCAGCTTGTAGCCGACTAAATGAATCTATATCTTTATAAGTAAGACAAAGCTTGACATCGTCAGCATACATAAGCACACGCGAATGAACAATGACTGATGGAAGATCGTTAATGAACAGTGTGAAAAGCAGAGGGCCAAGATGACTACCTTGAGGTACACCAGAAGTCACAGGAATGGAATCGGAAAAAGAAGACTTAAAAAGTACCTTCTGCTTTCTATTTGTTAAATATTCTCGAACCCAAGAAAGGAAAAGGGGTGGAAACCCAATGTCGCTCAGCTTAGAAAGTAATAGGGTATGATTTACGGAATCAAAGGCTTTGCTGAAGTCAATGTATATGACATCAGTTTGTTTACCATTTTTGAACCCCTTGATAATTATTGATGTAAATTCTAAAAGGTTAGTGGTTGTAGATCTACGTTTCACAAACCCATGTTGGGATGGCGAAATAATAGAGCTGCAAAAATGTTGCAATTGAGAAGTTATAATTTTCTCAAAAGCTTTCGGAATAGCGGACAATTTTGAGATACCCCTATAGTTAGAGGCTTCGGACTTTTTGCCATTTTTATGCAGAGGAATGATATACGACTCCTTTCAAATAGATGGAAAAGAGGAAGATTCGACAGACAATAGAAACAATTTTAAAATGGGTTTACATAATGCGTTTGCACAGAACCTGAGTACACATCCAGGAAGACCATCTGGCCCCGGAGAATAAACAGGTTTAACTAATTTAAGTTCGCTAAGAATAGAACTTTCATCAAACACTGGATTGAAAATGCAATTAGCCTTTTCTAAATGATAAGGAAACGGACTTGCTCGATATTCCGTTGAGGAATAAGTTGTTTTGAAAAAACTCGCAAACATATCGGCAATTGCCTGATCAGTGCTCGCTTTTTTATTTTGAAAAGACAAAAAAGATGGGTGCACAGAGGTATTACGTTTAGAATTGACAAAATTATAAAATTGTTTAGGGTCAGAAGAAAACTGAAGCTTACACCGCTGAAGATAATTCTTATACCATTGTGTATTAAGCATCATGAATTTTGAACGAGCGACTGTATACAGAGCATAATCGGATGAACGACGTGTTTTTTGAAACTTCTTATAATATCATGTCTTCACATTTTTCAAATTGGATAACTCACGAGAGAACCAGGGAGGTTTGTTAAGCCGCTCCTGCCTACCAAGAGGCACACAAATATCAAAGAGTGAATTCAGAGTGTCATAAAAGAAGCGAATAGCTGAGTTCATATCTCTACAATTGTACAGATAAGACCAATCGGTAGTAGTAATGTTTTCATTAAGGCTGACAAAGTCAGTCTTACGAAAGCACCTAGTTAGGGGTAACTGATTTGAACCAAGTAATGGTGAAAGCAAGGGCAGATCAATTTTGAAATTTAATGTAGGATGAAATTTGTCTTCTGGAAGAACAAATGGTTTGATACTAGAAACCTCACAATAAGAAGAATCCAATACAAAAATAAGATCTAACGATTTTCCATTAGAATTTAAGACAGGATTGACTTGGGATAAAGATAAGCCTAGAAGGCCATCAATAAAGTCATGTGACAAAGAGGGCAGCAACATGGTCGATTCATCTGTTAGTGACCATGCTAAAGCGGGTAAATTAAAATCACCAACAACTATGAGCATGTCTTGACTGGAAACTAAAGAGGAGACAAACTGAATTGCCTCTAAATGATTTAAATATACCACCATGTCTGACAATGGTGGAATATAGGAACAAGTAATGAAAGCATTAAAAGATTTAAAATTTACTTTAACACCGACAAACTCAATCTCCTGGGTACTAGAAAATTGAATCATTTCAGATGATAAAGCAGCATCAACAGCTATCAGAACGCCACCACCTATGCGAGAAATCCGGTCACGCCTGAGTATAGAAAAGTTTGTGGAAAACACCGATGCATCAGCAATATCAGGTTTTAGCCACGTCTCTGTAAAAGCTAGAATGTTATGTTCAAAAGAAAGACTATCTACATAGAGATTAGAAAGTTTGGATTTCAGTCCTCTAACGTTCTGGTAACCCAGGTTAAGGGACGAAGCTAGTTTCTTGACACACCAGCAGATGCTGATGTGGCAGGAATAGTATTAGTTGTTGTTGTTGGCAAGCGAATCGGTTGCCGATTTTTCTTTTTTACAGTATATTCCTTAACTATTATATGTTTCGGCCAAAAATCATCTCGACATATAGTGTCGAAGATATTGGCAGAAACACTAATTTTAAATGACGAAATGTCCCGAGAATAAGAAAATTTAAACTTCTCCACCGCAATATTCGAGACGTTAACTTTCTTCCGAATATAGGCTATTACATCATCAGATGTGACAACAGGGTCTAGCCTAGAAACAAATATATGTTTCTTTGGTGGTATGCCAACGAGAGGCCGCGGTCCCGAAGCGTCAGCCGTAGCAGTAACATTGGACGAGTCACCCACTGCAGCAGTCAATTTGTTTACGGGGCCCTCGATACTATTAGAATTATCGGCAATTTCCATTGGAATGGGTAATTGCCCGGACACATCGGACCCTACAATAGGCATCGTTTTAAAGAGATCATTCCCAGGTGATACCGGTAATTCCTTACTAATAGCATTCACAACCGGGCTCTTAAACGATATCAACTGCTGTACATTAGGTGTATGGACGGTGCATGAGACCGGTCGGGGACGATAAGAGACGCTGGCGGATCTACAGATACTGAAACACCCCAAGGACTGGTCCTTTTACGTTTCGGAGACTCATTCATAAGCGATAAACTCCTGAACTGAGTCTCCACCGCAGTAAACTCCGCTTGGAGTTTATTAAAACCTGCCCTTAAAGTGTCAAAACTATCTCTAGTCCGCCTCATGAAAGAGCGCATCTCATTCTCGACCTCCCGGCAAGCATCACATCCATATTTTAAGCCACCGCCTTTAGCAATAGACTTCTTGATTCTGCCTGTGTAACCTGCACACTTAACGTGAACCGCATTGTCACACAACCAACAAAGAATAAAATCATGGGAGTCAACCGCATTAGTGGCAACTATGCAATTATTTTTTGAGCAGACAACCATTTTATCAAAAATTAATTAATTTAATTAAAAAAGAAAATACAAAAAAATAAAAATTCTAAAGGTTAAAAATCGGTGTATAAGAATATACTGACCAGTTCTGACACAAGGGTTAATGTGCAGAGTAAGCCTTCACAACTAAAGAAAAGAAATTACAAAAAATACACAAAAACAAAAACACGTATCACAGAGTCGCGGGTAGGCAAAAGACGAGAGCGCAAATCAAACAAGAATAGGAAAGAGCGGGAGAGCGCGTCAAATTGAACACATGCAACAACAATTTGTACGCAAGAGCGCGATAGTTAGTTAAAGTTAAAGTTAAAGACACAAAAGCAAAAGAGATTAGCAAAACAACAACACCGCTAATGCAAGTAATTGTTGTAAGTTAAATTTATGTACATATATTGAAACAAAAAGCACAAAAGCGACAGAAAGAAATCACGGAATGAAAATGCAATTCGAATGTTAAAATTGTAGTTAAACCGATAATGAGTTTAAAAGTTAAAGAAAAGTTATTAATCACGAGAAACAAATCAAGCGCAAAAAAAAAACACGTTCGTCGTCTGCAACGAGTGAAAGTTTTTTTGAACATATGTTTCTCAGAACAGCCTAATACAGCTAAATCATCTATTCCATCTTTTATCATTTGTCCCCGGAAGAGATTTCTTTGGTATTAGCAGTATTGGACTGTTGTATTCGGATGCTGAAGGTTCTATTACGTCATCTCTAATTAATTTGTCTATATGTTTGGAAATTTCTATTTTATGTGTGTGTGGATAATTTTAATATACCTATGTTCGTCTGATTTAAGTCTTAATTTTTGTTTATAGATATTATTTGTAGATATTTAATATGTTTCTAATGCAAATATGTTTATATATTTTTTGCATAATTTATTTAGTTTTTCTTTTACAAATGATGGGAAGTTTTTTGAAAGTTTTTCAAGTTTCTCGTTATTATTATCATTGGAGATTTTGCTGCTGGATATTATTAAGTTATAATCATTTAGATTTTATGATTTAATTTTCGGATTTAAAAGGGTAACGTCATTATCGTTTGTATTAATGAATCTTACATAAGTTTTTCACTATTTGTTGCTGTATTGGCAATGAAGACACCTGTTTCTAGCTCTTGAGTTGATATAAAAATTTCTGATGCATTATTGTCTATTTGGATAAGTCGGATCACTTCTGATCTTGCAGGTATTGAAACCGTGTTCTTGCTTACATCATTTCGCATAGGCACAATTATTTGTTCATGCCAGTCGTCTGGTCTCAATATTAACCAATCTGCGTCAGTTTAATAGTCAAGTCAATACAGTTGTATTTTTTAATAAAATCAATACCAAGGATACCTACACTGGGTTCAAATACCCATCGACTATATAAAATTGATGCCTTAAGAGAACTTTATTTAATTGTAGTTCTACATCAACGTGTCCTAGAGTGTCTGTAAACCCGTGTCCTATTCCATTAATTTTTATTTTATTTGTTGTGTCGATGAGCTTGTTGAGAACCTGTGAGGCTTTAAGAATTGATATGTCTGCTCCTGTGTGGACGAGTAGTGTACTTGTGAGATGTTTACAACTGATTTTACATGATATTAAGCAGCTTAGATTTAGATTTATTGTGAATATTTTGACTTCAAAGGTGTGTTTCTGTTTTATTAAGAATTCTGAGGAGTATTGGGGTTTTCCATCCCTCTAGGGCTCGAACGCCTCTGGTATTGGTATTTTGGTTATTTGAGTTCTGTCTGTTATTATGATATCCACCTCCACGGCCGCCTCTTTGGTGGCATGAATAATTTCTGCCTCGTTGGCCACTATTGTTGTTGTTCCAGTTAACAGATTAGCTCGACACATATATCTTTTCTTTATGCTAGGCCTATGAATGGAATACACTGTTAATTTGAATTGACAAAGGAGTATTATTACAATTATGAAAATCTTAATTGTTCCTAGATTATTTTGAGGTTCCCATGGTGCAACATGTATCTCATTGAGTACATTTGCCTTTGGGCCTACAATTTTGCTTTCCTCAGACCCCATAATAATTGCGAAATTATAGATATATATTTTGTATGCATGTATTGGATTTAAAATTACTATTATTAATCAGTAGTTAAGGGTATGTTAAAACCAAAGGGCTGGGGCAACCTCGACCGCGCCGAATTTTGTATACCCCTGAAAGTTTTCTGTTACTCTTTCCTTTATCTGTCAAAGTGGAAACAGTTTCATATAAAAAGAGTAATGGTTGGGAAAGAACGGCCAACAATCTTTACATAGAAAATAACGAAGTTATTGATCAAAGTCACTGTTTTCGAACGGATCATTCCTATGGGAGCTAACTGATATAGTCACCCGATCTTGACCAAATTTGGCACAGTCGTTTATAGCTAAATAATAATAAACTCACTTATATTAAATTTCACGACAATAGCTTAACAAGTAACGAAGTTATTGAGCCACTGTTCGTGTCTTTGCCGTTTGTATGGGAACTATGTGATATAGTGGTCCGATCCGTCTGAGTCCGAGATATACAACCCCTGCAGTATATACAAGCCTACATGCGAAATTTCAGCTCTGTAGCTCTTACGGTCTAGAGGGATTTCGCGTTGATCCAGACGGACGGACGGACGGACATGGCTATTTGAATTCGTCTCGTCGTGCTGATCAAGAATTTATATACTTTATATGGAATATATATACTTATATTGGAGCTGCTTCCTTCTACGCGTTGCACACTTCTGACAAAAAGTAATATACCCTTTTTGCAAGGGTATAAAAATGAAGTAAGTAAGTCGTCTCGCCGACTTAGGTATACCATACGCCAGTAAAGCAAATATTTCAAATTTATAATAACAAATGCATTTTTATTTGTAAATTCTGTTCACATGCTTTTCACAAGCCTAACTTAGTATCTCCAGTTTCAGTTCTGCATTCATCGCAAACAGACGAACCTACAGCAAAACCGCAAGCGTAAAGCAAAAATCAAAATCAAAACGAAACAAAAATTAAATCTACCAACAACAAACTACAAAACTCATAACGGGAATAGTTACAAACTTTACAAAGTGAATAGCCAAACAACAACAACCATGGGGCAACCGCCCGACCGAAACACAGCACCACTCCAAAACCAATTTACCGTTGACAAAACAAAACAATTAAAAAATATCTCAGCTGGACCTAAATTTCTCATTATAACAAGAAAAAATAGTAGCGATACTCTCGCAAATGTTTCACCTTTCTTAATTAAAAAAGTCATAGACAACATTTGCAATGGTGAGATTAGTGAGTGTAAAACCCTACGAAACGGCTCTATTCTTGTCAAAACTAAAACACTTTCACAAGCAATGAATTTGATAACGCTCGGCTCGCTCAATAATTTAATTGAAGTTGAAGTCTCTGAGCATGGAACACTGAACAACTCCAAAGGGGTCATTTACTCAAACAATTTGAGAGAAATCAGCGAAGAGGACATAGCCACCGAACTACAACCACAAAACGTGAGCGAAGTTAAGAAAATCTTAAAAAAACACAACGACTCACTCGTAGAAACCGGACTCATCATTCTTACGTTCTCGAAACCCAACCTCCCCACCAAAATAAACATTGGATACCAGAAGACAAATGTTCGCCCATATATCCCCCTCCCAATACGTTGCCGCAAATGCGGAAGACTGCAGCTACCCATACATCGATCACATTGACTCTGAAGAACCGGCAGCCTGTCAAAACATTAACTGCTGCATCAACTGCAAGGAAGACGGCATAGCAAATTACCACCATACAACTGTAGACCGCAGATGCCCTACTGGATCCTGGAGAAGACCGACACAAAGTCAGCTCGCAATATTTACAACGAACTTCATATCGCAGGCAACTCATCCTACTCAGCTATAACAAACAAAAAAATCCAACACAACCCAACCAACGTACCCTCCACACCCCAACGTAAGCAGACCACCTATGAAGACATGGATACATCCACCCCAGCAACATCCTCATCAAACCCTCAACCAACAAAAACTATTCACACAACTACATCTGCCAACATCGCCGAAGAATTAAAGATTAAGGTATTCTCAAAAAGAAATAACACCCTAAAGAATTCATTTAAGCCTCAAGCAAAAAAAGTTAAACCCTCCGATTCGATCTAATCAACTCAAGTCCCTTTAACTTCCCCAACTTCCACTTTCAATAATGCTAAATCCAATGGAATTGTAACGGCTATATCAACAATTATGACCACCTCCAACTTTTAATCAAAGAATACAGGCCAAAAATTATCAGCCTGCAAGAAACTCATATACACTCACAAAACAATATTCGCATACCACTGAATTATTCGATAATTCACGCAAACTCTTCATCCAACTCCTACGGCGGAGTAGCTCTCCTCATTCATAATTCTATTCATTTCCAACAGATAGACCTTAATAATCACTTTGACGCAGTCGGAGCATTCATACACACTAAAGTAAAGATTAAACTTATCTCCTCGTATATCCCACCCAACAAACACTTTGGAATCCATAACCTTAGAAACATGTTAGGGAATCCAAGAGACCACACCATCAACACTGGCGATTTTAACAGCTGGCATAACACCTGGGGTTCCCCCTCTAATAACGCTAAAGGGAACACTCTGTCGAGATACGTGACTCAGTCAAACCTTATCATTTTAAACGACGGATCACCCACCCACTTCTCAACGCACTCAACCTTCACCCATGTAGACCTGACCATCAGTACCCCTAACCTCACAACACATACCAAATGGAAATCAGACTCACAAGGGGAACTTCAGGTATGCGAATCACCGATTTGGATGAATTTTGGATATGTTGTAGAATACCCCGTCATTTGAAGCTGTGTGAAATATTTCGTCGCACTATTCTCTATATTCTTTATAAATCGTGTTTAAAGCTATAGCTTCGGTGAGTTATATGTAAAACGCCGAAAGGAGTTCAAGCAGCTCGGCGGTGTAAGGGGTAGAGGTCCCGATTAAAGTTGGAGAAACCCAGGTTCAAACCCCGCCCGAAACTAGTTAGTTTTGGATTTTTATTTTTTTGTCTTCTTAATAATTATTTTTTTAAATAGCTAAACAGGTCTTTTGATGATTTTTGATGAAATTAATTTTGTATGCCTTTACAAAAACATAAATGTAATATATACGAATATAGACGTAAAATACACGAATTAACTTCTGTCTTGGCAGCGACCACTTCCCCATTCATATTACACTTTTTGAGAATAACGCAACACCCCAATATACGCAACCGAGATTTTTAGTTGATTCAGCTAACTGGAAACTATTTAACGGACTAACAGACAGATTCCACTTAGAAAGACAGATAGGTACCAACATAAACCAAGAACTAGCAAATATAACGAAAATCATCAGACAAAGCGCAAACATGTCCATAGCACAGACCAGGCCATCTCTATCAACAAAAAAAACAGTTCCCTGGTGGAACAAAACACTAGAACAATTAAGAAAGAATAAAAACCAAGCTTGGTACCAACTCAGAAGATGCATTAGCCCTGAGAACATAATGAAGTTTAAAAAAACAAAAGCTCTTTTAAGACGCGAGATCAAACAATCAAAACGATCCTCTATACATTTACATCAGAAATTAATTCACATTCCCCTGTCTCCAAAATCTGGTCAAGAATAAACTCCTTCTGTGGCAGACGACTACGTCATGAGATACATTGTATATCATCTCCTACTGACCCCAATCTTAACATTGTGGACAAAGGCGACATATCTCGTACATTTGCCACCCACTGGTCAACAGCATCATCCGACCACAACTTTAGCCCAACATTTCAAAGAAATAAAGCCAGAGCACTGGCTGCAGTTATTAATTATGAACCATCCAACAATGCACTTCTCCTAGAGGTACCTATCACTCTTATTGAACTAAAATCCGCTCTAAAAACAGCCTAAAAGGTCAAACCCCCGGACTAGATCGCATCTCATACCCTATGTTAAAAAACTTAAATATTTCTGTCACTAAAAGACTCTTAAACTTGTACAACAATATCCTCATACAACACATACCCCAACAATTTAAAACCAGCAAGATAATTCCCATCCTAAAACCACAAGGCAACAAGACGTCCATAAACTCATATCGACCGATTTCACTTAACCCATGCTTATCCAAAGTGTTAGACAAGATCGTTTTAAACCGGTTGTGGTGGCTTGCTAACAACAACAAGCTAATCGACAATCGCCAACTCGGCTTCCGAAAAGGCAAGTCGATATCTGACTGCCTAGCAGTGTTAGACTTTCAGATTTCTTCGGCCTTATCAAAAAAAATCATATGTCAATCATAAGCCTCGACTTTGAAAAAGCCTATGATAAAATAGGAATCCACACGGTGATAGACGAACTACACAAATGGAATGTTGGCCCAAAAATTCTGAACTACATAAAAAACTTTCTAACGAACAGGAAAATAAAAGTGCAAGTAAACAATTCAACCTCAGAAATTAAAACCTTACATAATGGAATCCCTCAAGGATCTCCCTTATCAGTCATCCTTTTCTTAATCGCATACAATAGACTTTGCCATACGGTATCCATCCACAAGGAATTCACCTTTTTCTCTTATGCAGACGACTTCACGATCGTAAAAAAGTTAAGAAAAAACTCGGCAACCCCAAACATTAACCCTTCGTAGATATTGATAAATGGTGCAAATACTCTGGGGCTAAGCTTTCAGTCCCGAAATGCAATCACCTTCACGTATGCCGTAAAAGAACTGCTCCATCCACACTGGATCACACAACTTCCCTCTCAACCAGTCCAACACGATCAAAATTCTTGGGCTTACGATAACAAAGAACTACAGGTGGAATAAACACATTGAAAACCTCACTATGCAGTTGAATACAAGGCTCAACATTATCAAATGGTTATCAAACCAAAGATACAATTGTGACACCAAAACTCTAATTCTCACGATCAAAGCACTTCTTATGTTAAAGATATATTATTGCCTACCCTTCTACGGAAACATCCCCCCATCAATTCTGGTCAGACTCAAAACTTGTTATCACGCTGCACTAAGATTCGCCTTAGGAGCTTATCGAACTTCCCCCATTAAAAATCTACTATACGAAGCAGAATTAATGCCAATCGAAATAAGAACTCAATACATGACAGCAAAAACATTCACTTTAATAGCTAAAGCGTCAAACTCACCAATTTACCCCATACTACAAAAATCAAAATCTCAAAAACCAAACCTAAAGTACCCTCCTTACTACATAGGATTTTAAACATTTGTTTACTACATAGTATAAATGTCCACCCGATCCCATCTAGGAAACTCAGATTCCCCCCTTGGCTGTTTAACCCTAATGCATTAAACATGTCTTTACATAAAACTACTAAACCAAACACACACCCATCAGTATTCCAGAAAAAATTCATTGAACTAAAAGACGTAATGTAAGAATTCAAGTTCATATATACTGACGGTTCTAAGTCAGACTCTGGTACCTCTTACAGCATAACCACCGAAACGGAAATCATCAAATATTCCCAATTACCCAACCACAGCTCAATCTTCACTGCTGAAATCTCAGCTATTTTAGACGTATGCTTACTGGCAAAACAATCAAACCGACATCATGCAATCTGCACAGACTCACTCTCAGCTCTAAAGTCGATCGAAAACATCAACAACCACAACTACTACTGTTCCACAATTCGAGACATCATATCCTACAAATATCCAAAATGAATACTAATATGGGTACCAGGACACACCAACATAGCGGGAAATGAAACAGCAGACAGAGCAGCACGCCAAGCTCTTCTCTACCCCTTGACATATAAGAACAACTACAATCCTCCCCTCACTACAGAAGAGCCAACTTCACAAAACTCTCAATAAGCGAATACTCCCCAGTCAATAATAGAGTAGACCTTATAAAATTTGCAAGAATTCGCCTGGGACACTCGGCACTCACACATAGTTACATACTAAACAGAGACCCCATACCAATATGTCCTTCTTGTAACACCACCCTAACAATTAACCATATAATCGCAGAATGCAGAGATCTTAATCGAGCAAGAACACAACTCCTGCACACAAACCCCTACGAAACCAGAGCTTACCCTTCCAACAAAAATATCACTGCACTAATCAAATTTTTAAAAACAACCAACATATACCACAAAAAATAAAACCCCCCAATAATTTGAAAGATACAATAAAATGACTTGAATTATATGTAAATATTAAAGGTAATAAAATTATTATTATATAAGAACAACTACTGTAAATACATATTTAAGTAGATTTAAAATCAATTAGTCCATTTGTTAGCTTAAGGCCTAGTAGCTATAGCTAGTAAGAAGATTGGCTTTAATTTACAATCACTGCCCAATCTCAGTATAAATAAATAAATAAATAAAACTTAGTATCTTGTTCACGTAAGCATACGAGCACCCTAGCGCCCCCAACAGCCAACGGCCACCTCCGGCCTTTATATGCATAACTTGGTTATTTTTAATCCGATTTTGATCAAATTTGATATTTTGTTGGATATTAGTATAAAATGTAAGTCTGTTAAATTTCATTGCACAAGGTACAATTACGGGAGATAATCGAGTTTATCAAATTACGGGGGCGGAAAGGGACGTGGCAAAATATTTATACATACAAAATGTGCAATAAGCAAATATACGTACCAAATATGGTCTCTAGCTAGAATAATTTTTAAGATAAACGTTTTTTTAAAATTGCAGGGGCGGAAAGAGGCGTGGCAAAAATAATATTTATTACTAATAATTTTAGAGTATTTGAATTTGAGTCAGTCGGAAATTTATTATTCTTGTTGGGTCCTATGCTTTTGAGTTTATGGTAATTTGATTCACATATTTTGCATGTGCTCGATATGACAGCGTATGTGTACTTCATCAAATGATTAAACATAAATATAAATGTTTTTTTTTTTATATAAACATTTGTATATATATATTGTTGCTTGTTTTTTTTTTATTTATGGTAGTGGCGCAAAGATCGCCGCGTACTACAAAAGGTGCAGCATAGGTAGCACTCTTTTTTTTTTTTGTTATTGGTATTGTTGTTTTAATTGTGACTCGTACTTTCTTGTTTGTTGGCGCTGCTGTTGTTGGTGCTCTTCTGCTGGTGTAGTTTTCGTTGCTGCTGTTGTTGACGCCTCTTTTGTTGCTCCTCTTCTAATTCAAATATTTTCTGCCATATTCGAATTGATTCTTCTCACAGTGGTAGTGGGTCTCCGTTTACTTGGGCTAGGAGTGCGCCCCTCTGCCGGTGAAAGCATGCTAGGTTTCCTCCACGCCACGGTGAGCCGATCTTCATGTGCACTTCTTCGGGCAGGCTCCGCATGTACTGCCGGCTGTCTGGCCCGTTAATCCTCAATTCTATGGGGTCTTGGTCCGTCTTACGGACGGTCCGCAAGTGCCTGTTGCAGGCCCTCTTCTTGGCTCTGTGACATTGGATTTTTTTTTGCAGGATCTATTCTGCCAATTATAGGCGGGATCGCCATACAATAAAAAGGCTCCGGCTTGTTATTTAGCCAATGATCAGGCTAATTCATTCTTTATTAATAAGTTCGGGCCTTTATATAGGACAAGGTTATTCTTACATTGCAATCATAGCTTATGCAGTGGGGCCGTGTGCATGCCAACATAACTGGCCGTCTTGCAAAGAATATGGTAATGGCTTACACTGCACATTTGTGTACTTATGGATAAACTTAATATGCCTTGATGGTGCACCGCTCCACACAGTGAAAGCTTTATCATAAGAACACTACACCTACGTTGCAATATGTAGGGGAAAGTGGGGCTAATCAGCGCATGGGGCAGCCAGAGCAGTCGAATTATCTTGAAATATAGTAGCACAATCCAAAAAGTGATAGGTGTCCTAAGATCGCATTTTGGTAGGCAATATTTGGATAATAAACTTAGACGTATTCCATTCGTAGTATACGAAATTTTTGGGATTATGTAATTTTTAACCTCAAAAATAAATTTTGGTTATCCAAGAAAACATTGATTCAATTTTTAAATTTGATTTGATGTGAAATTAATTCACATTCCCCTGTCTCCAAAATCTGGTCAAGAATAAACTCCTTCTGTGGCAGACGACTACGTCATGAGATACATTGTATATCATCTCCTACTGACCCCAATCTTAACATTGTGGACAAAGGCGACATATCTCGTACATTTGCCACCCACTGGTCAACAGCATCATCCGACCACAACTTTAGCCCAACATTTCAAAGAAATAAAGCCAGAGCACTGGCTGCAGTTATTAATTATGAACCATCCAACAATGCACTTCTCCTAGAGGTACCTATCACTCTTATTGAACTAAAATCCGCTCTAAAAACAGCCTAAAAGGTCAAACCCCCGGACTAGATCGCATCTCATACCCTATGTTAAAAAACTTAAATATTTCTGTCACTAAAAGACTCTTAAACTTGTACAACAATATCCTCATACAACACATACCCCAACAATTTAAAACCAGCAAGATAATTCCCATCCTAAAACCACAAGGCAACAAGACGTCCATAAACTCATATCGACCGATTTCACTTAACCCATGCTTATCCAAAGTGTTAGACAAGATCGTTTTAAACCGGTTGTGGTGGCTTGCTAACAACAACAAGCTAATCGACAATCGCCAACTCGGCTTCCGAAAAGGCAAGTCGATATCTGACTGCCTAGCAGTGTTAGACTTTCAGATTTCTTCGGCCTTATCAAAAAAAAATCATATGTCAATCATAAGCCTCGACTTTGAAAAAGCCTATGATAAAATAGGAATCCACACGGTGATAGACGAACTACACAAATGGAATGTTGGCCCAAAAATTCTGAACTACATAAAAAACTTTCTAACGAACAGGAAAATAAAAGTGCAAGTAAACAATTCAACCTCAGAAATTAAAACCTTACATAATGGAATCCCTCAAGGATCTCCCTTATCAGTCATCCTTTTCTTAATCGCATACAATAGACTTTGCCATACGGTATCCATCCACAAGGAATTCACCTTTTTCTCTTATGCAGACGACTTCACGATCGTAAAAAAGTTAAGAAAAAACTCGGCAACCCCAAACATTAACCCTTCGTAGATATTGATAAATGGTGCAAATACTCTGGGGCTAAGCTTTCAGTCCCGAAATGCAATCACCTTCACGTATGCCGTAAAAGAACTGCTCCATCCACACTGGATCACACAACTTCCCTCTCAACCAGTCCAACACGATCAAAATTCTTGGGCTTACGATAACAAAGAACTACAGGTGGAATAAACACATTGAAAACCTCACTATGCAGTTGAATACAAGGCTCAACATTATCAAATGGTTATCAAACCAAAGATACAATTGTGACACCAAAACTCTAATTCTCACGATCAAAGCACTTCTTATGTTAAAGATATATTATTGCCTACCCTTCTACGGAAACATCCCCCCATCAATTCTGGTCAGACTCAAAACTTGTTATCACGCTGCACTAAGATTCGCCTTAGGAGCTTATCGAACTTCCCCCATTAAAAATCTACTATACGAAGCAGAATTAATGCCAATCGAAATAAGAACTCAATACATGACAGCAAAAACATTCACTTTAATAGCTAAAGCGTCAAACTCACCAATTTACCCCATACTACAAAAATCAAAATCTCAAAAACCAAACCTAAAGTACCCTCCTTACTACATAGGATTTTAAACATTTGTTTACTACATAGTATAAATGTCCACCCGATCCCATCTAGGAAACTCAGATTCCCCCTTGGCTGTTTAACCCTAATGCATTAAACATGTCTTTACATAAAACTACTAAACCAAACACACACCCATCAGTATTCCAGAAAAAATTCATTGAACTAAAAGACGTAATGTAAGAATTCAAGTTCATATATACTGACGGTTCTAAGTCAGACTCTGGTACCTCTTACAGCATAACCACCGAAACGGAAATCATCAAATATTCCCAATTACCCAACCACAGCTCAATCTTCACTGCTGAAATCTCAGCTATTTTAGACGTATGCTTACTGGCAAAACAATCAAACCGACATCATGCAATCTGCACAGACTCACTCTCAGCTCTAAAGTCGATCGAAAACATCAACAACCACAACTACTACTGTTCCACAATTCGAGACATCATATCCTACAAATATCCAAAATGAATACTAATATGGGTACCAGGACACACCAACATAGCGGGAAATGAAACAGCAGACAGAGCAGCACGCCAAGCTCTTCTCTACCCCTTGACATATAAGAACAACTACAATCCTCCCCTCACTACAGAAGAGCCAACTTCACAAAACTCTCAATAAGCGAATACTCCCCAGTCAATAATAGAGTAGACCTTATAAAATTTGCAAGAATTCGCCTGGGACACTCGGCACTCACACATAGTTACATACTAAACAGAGACCCCATACCAATATGTCCTTCTTGTAACACCACCCTAACAATTAACCATATAATCGCAGAATGCAGAGATCTTAATCGAGCAAGAACACAACTCCTGCACACAAACCCCTACGAAACCAGAGCTTACCCTTCCAAAAAAAATATCACTGCACTAATCAAATTTTTAAAAACAACCAACATATACCACAAAAAATAAAACCCCCCCAATAATTTGAAAGATACAATAAAATGACTTGAATTATATGTAAATATTAAAGGTAATAAAATTATTATTATATAAGAACAACTACTGTAAATACATATTTAAGTAGATTTAAAATCAATTAGTCCATTTGTTAGCTTAAGGCCTAGTAGCTATAGCTAGTAAGAAGATTGGCTTTAATTTACAATCACTGCCCAATCTCAGTATAAATAAATAAATAAATAAAACTTAGTATCTTGTTCACGTAAGCATACGAGCACCCTAGCGCCCCCAACAGCCAACGGCCACCTCCGGCCTTTATATGCATAACTTGGTTATTTTTAATCCGATTTTGATCAAATTTGATATTTTGTTGGATATTAGTATAAAATGTAAGTCTGTTAAATTTCATTGCACAAGGTACAATTACGGGAGATAATCGAGTTTATCAAATTACGGGGGCGGAAAGGGACGTGGCAAAATATTTATACATACAAAATGTGCAATAAGCAAATATACGTACCAAATATGGTCTCTAGCTAGAATAATTTTTAAGATAAACGTTTTTTTAAAATTGCAGGGGCGGAAAGAGGCGTGGCAAAAATAATATTTATTACTAATAATTTTAGAGTATTTGAATTTGAGTCAGTCGGAAATTTATTATTCTTGTTGGGTCCTATGCTTTTGAGTTTATGGTAATTTGATTCACATATTTTGCATGTGCTCGATATGACAGCGTATGTGTACTTCATCAAATGATTAAACATAAATATAAATGTTTTTTTTTTATATAAACATTTGTATATATATATTGTTGCTTGTTTTTTTTTTATTTATGGTAGTGGCGCAAAGATCGCCGCGTACTACAAAAGGTGCAGCATAGGTAGCACTCTTTTTTTTTTTGTTATTGGTATTGTTGTTTTAATTGTGACTCGTACTTTCTTGTTTGTTGGCGCTGCTGTTGTTGGTGCTCTTCTGCTGGTGTAGTTTTCGTTGCTGCTGTTGTTGACGCCTCTTTTGTTGCTCCTCTTCTAATTCAAATATTTTCTGCCATATTCGAATTGATTCTTCTCACAGTGGTAGTGGGTCTCCGTTTACTTGGGCTAGGAGTGCGCCCCTCTGCCGGTGAAAGCATGCTAGGTTTCCTCCACGCCACGGTGAGCCGATCTTCATGTGCACTTCTTCGGGCAGGCTCCGCATGTACTGCCGGCTGTCTGGCCCGTTAATCCTCAATTCTATGGGGTCTTGGTCCGTCTTACGGACGGTCCGCAAGTGCCTGTTGCAGGCCCTCTTCTTGGCTCTGTGACATTGGATTTTTTTTTGCAGGATCTATTCTGCCAATTATAGGCGGGATCGCCATACAATAAAAAGGCTCCGGCTTGTTATTTAGCCAATGATCAGGCTAATTCATTCTTTATTAATAAGTTCGGGCCTTTATATAGGACAAGGTTATTCTTACATTGCAATCATAGCTTATGCAGTGGGGCCGTGTGCATGCCAACATAACTGGCCGTCTTGCAAAGAATATGGTAATGGCTTACACTGCACATTTGTGTACTTATGGATAAACTTAATATGCCTTGATGGTGCACCGCTCCACACAGTGAAAGCTTTATCATAAGAACACTACACCTACGTTGCAATATGTAGGGGAAAGTGGGGCTAATCAGCGCATGGGGCAGCCAGAGCAGTCGAATTATCTTGAAATATAGTAGCACAATCCAAAAAGTGATAGGTGTCCTAAGATCGCATTTTGGTAGGCAATATTTGGATAATAAACTTAGTAGTAGTCCATTCGTAGTATACGAAATTTTTGGGATTATGTAATTTTTAACCTCAAAAATAAATTTTGGTTATCCAAGAAAACATTGATTCAATTTTTAAATTTGATCGATGTTAACTAAAATAGGTTCCGAAATGTATTAACTCATGATGTGTAATTCGATTATTTTATATAAGTAACACAATATTTATATTTTTAGTTTTTAAAGCTAGAAGCTAGGGTGGGGCAAAATGGCGCACTTGGTGATGGGGTAATATGTCGCGGTAATTTTACACATGTAAAGATCAGCAATATAACTAAAATCAAGAGAAAATAAATTTTTTACTGTTATTAAAGATTGCATATAAGAAAATGAAAAAAAAAGGATAAGACTTCGAAATAATTTTTGTTAACTTTTTGAAATATCCAATTTGTTTTATAGTTTTAAGACGTTTTTCTTACTTGACATAAATTTTTGTATTAACTTTGTTTCTAGGAACTGGGTTTCTATTTTTGGCTGAAAAAATGTATTACTTTGATCAAAAAGCATAAATAAATAAATAAACTACATTTTCTACTGGATTTTGCTAGCATTATTTTCTTAATTGTACTAAAAACAGTTTCAAACTTAAGTGCGCCACATTACACCGCGATTTTTGAAATCAGCAATTTTGGATATGTTCGGAAAAAACGTTATAACTTTTTAACGGTAAATCACATCTGAACGTATCATTTACCAAAAGTAAGACAATGAATTAACCTTGAGAGGATACGGGGATATGAGAGGATACGAGCTCCCGATCAGGTTATATGAAGAATTAAACAAAAATGCGCCTATTAGCCCTCCCTTATATTACAAGTTATAGGCTAATATAAATAAATTAGAAACGTAAAACGATTTAAAACGACATTTAAAAACATTCTGGGTCACCGCCTTAAAAAACTGCAAGAAGCATGCATTTAATTTGATAAGGTATATATTACATGAAAATTGCAAATGCAGCAAAGCGAGTAAGTTTTAAGTAAATGAAGTAAGTCGACACGACTAACTAGCAAAAAGGGTATATCAATTTTGGATGTGTGCAACGCATATACGGAAGTATCTCCGATCATATAAGGTGTATATGCTTAATCAACACGACGATACGAGTTTATATAAGACATGTTCGTCTGTTCGTCCGTCCGCCCATCTCTCTGTCTCGATGAACGCAAAGTCCACCTAACCCGATAGAGCTACAGAGTTGAAATTTCGGAACGACTGGCCAAAACGAGTGACTTTTATCAATAACATAGTAAGTTTTATATACGTATTAAATTATGTAGCTGGCATATAAACAAACGATAAAAAAGCATTCTACATGAGTCGGATGGCTTCAGCCTAAGCTTGAAGTCTGTTTGTCGCGAACATTAGACCTTTTATATAAAACATTTTTTCTTGTTAACGGCTTTAGGTAAGGGAGGATTGATAAAAAATGCCCCAGCTCTCTGGTCTTACTTTATGTAGTTGAATTTGGACTGCCGGCTAATCCAATTTTTCCTTTATATTAGTACCACAATTATAATTTTGCTCACTGTTTCTTTTAATACGAGGAAGGTAATCGTGCATATGATGATAAAATATAAGAACCATAATACTAAAAATCAATCACAATTAAGTAATTTTGTATCTTCGGTGGGTCAGCTAAAATCAGGAGCTAAAGGTATAAAACCTAAGTCTTCAAAGGCGGACAATTCGAATCTGTTGATAATTTGGGAATATTATCGTATTTATTAAATTGGCAACAATATGTACTTGTAGTCTGGTCACACTAATTTTCAGTTCAGTTAGTTGTATATCTTTCATCCTACCATTCGGTTCACCATATAATTGTTTTAATAAATATATATATACTCTACTACAAAACTTTGTTCTAGAATTATTGGAGTGGGTCATGTCTCAATTTGTTGTAATTCTAATAGGTTATCGGCTTTGAAGTGACATTTAAAAGTGGTTGGGCAATAATAAAAGATAATCAAAAGATTGAGATATCAAGAGCTAAAGAGTGCGATGGCTTATTTATTATTGAACCCAAAGTGAAAAAAAGAGTGTACTTCGGTGCGCATGATAGTGATGTTTTGAAACGGCACAGTCGATTTGGCCATTTGAACTTTGGAAGTATGCAAAAAATTTCAAAAAATGAAATGGTGCATGGCCTAAAGATCAAAGAAAGTAATCTAACAAAAAAAAAAGTCTGTACTCCGTGCGCGAAAAGCAAAATATCGGTAAAGAAATTTTCCAAAGTATCGGAAATCAGATTAAATGTGTTGTTGGGCTTAGTGTGTACGGATATATGCGGTCCTATGGAAACAACATCGGCTGGTGGTGCGCTATATTTTGTGACATTTATTGATGATTGTTCACGATTTGTTTTTGTATATTGCCTGATGACTCGTAACCAATTGTTAGATTGCTTTAAAAGCAAACGGGCCGAAAGGACGAAAAAGGAATTCATAGTGATAACGGGCGCGAATATTTAAGTCGTAACTTCGAATATTTCTTAAAGGAAAATGGCATTAAAAGACAATTAACAATGTCATATACCCTACAGCATAACAGGGTAGCTGAACGCATGAATCGAACATTGGTTGAAATGGCCAGAAGTATGTTGGTACATTCTGTGGGCTGAAGCGGTAAAAACAGCGGCGTATTTACGAAACAGGTCCGAGACTCCTTGGTAAACATGACGCCTTATGAAGCTTGGTTTAGTAGAAGACCAATGTTTCCCATCTTAGAATCTTTGGAGCTAAGGCGATGGATCTGAAGAAGACTCACAATAAGAAGTTCGCTGCCAAATGGGAGGAATATTTAATGATTGGGTATTCCTTGACAGCGAAAGTTTATCGTTTGTATAGTCCGGAGAAGAAAAACTGATTAAGAGCAGAGATGTCGTTTTCTTGCAGAATGACATGACTGGATCTAGCAGTGAAGAGGGACACATGGAGCTGTTTAAATAGTATTCGCCAAGTAACCCAACGCCGATCGGTTCTGAAGAGTGTGACCAAGCGGGTAACAATGTTAATGACCCGAATTCAGATGAGCAAGAAAGAGATAACAATTCGAGCGACATCTATGAGAGTGCGGTTAGCGATCAGCTTGAAGTTGATGAAGAAATCAATCAACAGCCCCAAAGAGGCGAAGACGAAATCATCGACGAGCCTGAAAAGGACTCAGAAGCTGAAATTGGTCGATGTCCATCAACTAGACGTACCGTCGGCATATCTGAATAGTGACTTGTCAGAGAAAGTTTATATGAAGCAACCTAGTCAATTTGTTAGAGAAGCCTATTCAAAAAGAGTTTTGAAATTGAAAAAAACGCTTTATGGTTTGAAGCAGAGTGGTAGAGGATGGAATAACAGACTGGATAAAGTGCTTAGAAAGCTAAATTTCAGACCATGCATTATTGAGCCATGCGTTTATGTACGCAATAAGAGAGGTAGGCTAAATATCATTGCAGTATATGTCGATAACTTGCTGGTGGCCAGTTCTAGTAAAGATGACTTAATGGACATCAAACGATCGATCGGGAATAACTTCGACATAGTAGATGGTGGTCAATTGAATCACTTCTTAGGCATAGAAGTCAAGCGAGAGACGGAAACTGGTAAAATTGCAATTGGACATCAACAATACATTGAAGAAATGTTACGCACGTGGGGAATGTCTGAGTGCAAGGCGATGTCTACACGTCTGGGAGCAGGAAATCAAGTCAAGTGTGAAGACGCTTCTGGATATGTTTTTATGTATGCTGGCAGCGCAATATCATGGGAGTCCAAAAAGCAAAGTCTGGTGGCTTTAAGTAGTACTGATCGAGATGGGTTTTAACGATGTTCAAACTGTTTTATTGTATTGCAATAATCAGTGTTTAACTAAAAACCCAACTCTGCATAATAGAAGCAAACACATTGATATAAAGTATCATCATATCAGAGAGCTTTTTAAGAAAAAAGGAATAGATGTTCAGTATATTTGTAGTAACGACATGATCTCTGATGTATTGACTAAGAATTTGCAAAAATGTAAATATATAAAATGTATCACTGAAATGAATTGTCATTAGTACTTAAGCATACAAGCAATTTGTTTAGAAGGAGTGTTGATAATTTGGGAAGATTATCGTATCTATTAATTTGGCAACAATATGTATGTCTTGTAGTCATTTTCGGGGGTATATAATGCGAAAATTTGAATTTAAATAATTTAGATGGACATACTAACAACCTTTATCAACATTGCGACCCGACCCCAAGAGAAGATTATACATCTTACCATTTCATTAATACTAGAAAAAGCTGCCTAATAAGTACAAAATGAGGGTATTAAATTTGATGCGTGTCTTATAGGTCCTATAGAATCAGAGTTTCTTTACAGAAGCAATAACTGTAGATAAGTTTCAATGATTTTACGCCAGTTTGCAGAAATTTACAAGAACTTCTACCCGAAGAGCTAGGGTATGGTTTGGCGCTATCAAAAAGAACATGACTAAGTTAATTGGAAAGAGTTCTGCCAGGATTTACGACAAGAAGATTTAAAACATGTTAATCTAATATTTGAAGAAATACACGACGGAAAACAAAGGATTGATGAACGATTTGTACTTTCCAAAAGTGTTTAAAAACTGCAAGAAGTTTTATTTCGCCTGATTTTGCTTCTGCTGCTGCTTTTGAAAAAATCAAAAGTCGCAGTCGAAGCAAACGCAGAAAATAAGAAGTCGCCAAGGACGGATAAGGACTCTACCATTTCTGTCTTCTATAAAACTCTTGAGCCGTTTTTGATGGTCGGACAAACCTCATCTCACGTAAGTTATGTATACGTAACAGAAAATCGAGACGCTATAAAAAATTAAGAAAACAATACAGTTGACACTGATCAGGCTATTGCAAATATGTTTGCTGATTTTTTCAAAACAACTTATGCCTCTACGAAATGGAAAAGTGCAATTTCGGTCGGTGATTCGATTCTTGGTTTTGGAGCGGAAATCGCGAAGTGAAATCAAAGAGCGGTTGGATGCTGTGTGGCTTCGATGGCGACCGTCAAAAATTGCTTCTTATAGGTCCTATAGAATCAGAGTTTCTTTACAGAAGCAATAACTGTAGATAAGTTTCAATGATTTTACGCCAGTTTGCAGAAATTTACAAGAACTTCTACCCGAAGAGCTAGGGTATGGTTTGGCGCTATCAAAAAGAACATGACTAAGTTAATTGGAAAGAGTTCTGCCAGGATTTACGACAAGAAGATTTAAAACATGTTAATCTAATATTTGAAGAAATACACGACGGAAAACAAAGGATTGATGAACGATTTGTACTTTCCAAAAGTGTTTAAAAACTGCAAGAAGTTTTATTTCGCCTGATTTTGCTTCTGCTGCTGCTTTTGAAAAAATCAAAAGTCGCAGTCGAAGCAAACGCAGAAAATAAGAAGTCGCCAAGTCATAGCATCAGCAGCAGCCGTTTTTTCATTTGCCTACTGTTGATTCTACCGCTTCTGAAAGAAACAAAAGTCGCAGTGGAAGCAACAGCAAAAACCGATCACTGACACAAGCAAAACCAGCAGCAGCAGTCGTCGTTTACAGTTTGCTTTGCTATTGATTTCATTCAGCAGCATCAAGACGACTGAGTTGCAAGTTGATGGTGCTTGTCTAATTTCTGCATATTGTTTTATTGTTGGGCTGCTTAGTTTTCGTTTTTTTTTTTTTGTTTTATTATGTTGCGTTTGTTAGTAAACGCCTCCCTTAACTTATACATATTCTTTTCATACTCAGCCATCTTACAAGCTATCGGACTGAAATTCTGTTCTGTGCTCCTTATGACCTGTGTCAGATCAAGTGTGAAAATCTCTAGAATCGGACCACTATATTATACAGTGACATACGAAAAGTAGGTGAAAAAGTTTGAGTATCGCTATGAAAATTACTTATGTGTAATAGTATTGGATATAGAGTATTGGATTAGATCCCAAAATTCCTAACTGAACACAAATTACAGTCAATATAAATCGGCTCTGCTCAAGCGCTGCCGCGAGCCTACAACGCCATTGCTCGATACGAGCCGAGCAGACTCGGAAAAAAAAAACGAAATTGCGAGTATGGCAAAGAAAAAGTGTTTTCAAGGTTTTGTCTTTATATTGATAAAATGAGTAACAGTAAAAGAATTTTGAATGTGTAAAAATATATTTGCCAACAACCGCAAAGGCATTTAAACTTTGGCAAAGCCGAAGTTAGCTTGGTTGAAATTTTTAATTATTGATTGGTTCTATCTGTATTCTTGCACGGATAAGGACTCTACCATTTCTGTCTTCTATAAAACTCTTGAGCCGTTTTTGATGGTCGGACAAACGTCATCTCACGTAAGTTATGTATACGTAACAGAAAATCGAGACGCTATAAAAAATTAAGAAAACAATACAGTTGACACTGATCAGGCTATTGCAAATATGTTTGCTGATTTTTTCAAAACAACTTATGCCTCTACGAAATGGAAAAGTGCAATTTCGGTCGGTGATTCGATTCTTGGTTTTGGAGCGGAAATCGCGAAGTGAAATCAAAGAGCGGTTGGATGCTGTGTGGCTTCGATGGCGACCGTCAAAAATTGCTTCAACGAGTTTCAGGGTGGTCGCACTTCGGTTTTTGATGAGCCACGTCTAGGTGCCCCGAAAAGTGCGAACACGAAGGATATCGTGGAAAAAGTCCACGATCTCAAACTGGCAGACCGCCGATTGAAAGTGCGCGTGAAATTTTTCTTTTTCATTTGTAAGTATTTATCGGACTGCACTCGTATGTTAGCCAATACTTAAGTTATTTACACTGTTCGTCACTTCTTTCGATTTTCCATCTATTTGGAACGAATCACATATTATTCCTCTTGAAAATACAGGAAAAATTCCGAAGAATCCAAATATAGGTGTATTTTCAAATTGTCTGCCATACCTCAAGCATTTGAGCAAATAATGACAACAACATTTCGTCATCGCAACATGGCTACAGAAACGTTGATCGACAACTACTTGCATTGAATCAATTCAAAGGGAATTTCTGATTTTCGTTCTTCGCGGTATAAGTTGGGATCGCAATGTCAATTGGTCATCGTATCCAGTAGGCTTCTTCTAATCAATCTACCTCCTCTAATTAATCGTCGAGTAATGCTTGGTGCTATCTTCATACAAAAACTTGTAATAGGTGAAATAGACTCTTCTGAGTCATTGCATTAGTTAAACCTATCTGTACCCTGTTGACCCACCACAAGTTTTATTCTTCTCTCCTTTAAACACTGTATGTCTAAGTATGCTTTCGAGTTCTGTGCTCTGATTACAATCTTATTTACCCTGTAATCAGATAAGAAGCCTTTCTTTCGTTTCTAAAAACCTCTATTCTACATTTAGCTTGAAATAGCTGTAGTTAATTATATTTTATTTGTTTGTCCGCTTTATTTTTATTTGTCCAATGTATTTGTGCCGTCCTTTGCGTACCATGGCTGCCGTTCCGCATCTACTTAAAGTGGTGTAGTATAAGTTATAAAAGTTAGGCGATTTCAGACAGGAAACCGTACTGTCCGACGCTATCGGCGGCTCTTGGACTAGAGCGACGTCGGCAGCCTGCTTTTCCAGGGTAATGAGAAGTTCCGACGAAGCCACTTTGCTTTTATGAGCGTTGTTTTTGGAGAACTTTCGGCTCCACGACTGCGGGACTCCTCCCGCGGGGCGATTCCATTGGTCGTTCCGCCGCGTCAACCGTATCCATCGAGACTCCTCGATCCGCTTCGGTAATGGCTGGAAACCTAGGTTTCGCTCTACCCCGCCGGGTGTCATATCGTCGGCCACCTTGTTGATGTGGAGGATAGAGCACATTCCGAGGTTGGCACATCAAAATTCTGATACCTCTATAGCTGTGGTGCCAGCTCCTTAAAGGGCCCGCGGGAAAAGGACCTTGGCCTTTGGTACGGACGGAATACCAATTCTGTCCACTACTTTCAGCTGAGCCCCTTAGACCCTCCAGGATAGGCACTGTTCTGCAGATCCACTCCAGAGTAGTATCATCCTCACATTTTCGGATTTTGACCCCATTAGACCCCCGCTATCAAAGGTGGGAGGTGGTGTTCCCGCGGTCGCCATCTTCTGATTATGCTGTGTGAATCGTTGCGGTCAATGAGTGCTACGATCAAATGTCGTAGTGTGTGCACTTACTAGTGAGGGAGATGCTACCCTAGGCCAGGCTGACACGGATATTAAGGGTCGCTTTATATTGAGACTTAGCCATCTGACCCTCGTTCGACCTTTTGGGCCCATCCTTATGAGAGAATTCAGGTCCTGCCTAGTCTGGTTGGGAAGAAGCATCGTAGCCCCCTGCTTCGCCGTCGCAGCCTAAGTCTCCAGGAACTAAGGCACTGCTTGGCAGTAGCGTAGCCTGCTCCGATCACGACAGAGGTGTGACCTTAGCAGTCACGTTTTTCATTGAAGTTTGGGCTGATATGCCAGCCCGAGTTGGGCCCTTTTTAGGACCTTCCATAGTTGTTTTATTTTGTGTTTACCCTACACGTTTTTAGCATGCCGCCAGGCACCCCGTAACCATAGGATGCTTTTGAGCTTCTCGCATGTCAGCGCAGTGAATCCCGAACTAAGTCTTAGCTATTTCCGAGATAACATTTTTTATAATCCAAATGTTAAAATAATTTCTATAGACATAGGAAACTTAACTTCAATAATCTTAAGAAAAATCTTCCCTCGAACCAATCTTGCACAATGCACACTTCGAGAAGAAATTCTTCGTACATTGTGATCCAAGACATTAGCACAGTCTTGGTACTACTGGATTAAGAAGGATCCGAAAAAAACAATAGCACTTATGAGGAACAAGTTAACAACAGTTAAACGACCCTATAGCGTAACAGAGCAGTGTTTGGCTGCTTTGGAGGCAATCAAAAAATTACGAAGTTTTTTCGAATTACATTGGATCCCACACATAGCGGAAGGAAACAAACTTCGGTGTATATAATCACACGCCATTGTAAGATATGCAAATGAACAAAAGCATGCAAATCTTAAGGCCACCAAAATGTAAATCGGCAGTGATAAGACATTGATCTCTCGGACCATACATGGCCATATCGGACTCCTGATACTGGTTGATCATTTATCAAAGTAATATTGGTTACCAGCCCTTCTTTCGATATGATACCCAGTTTAATGCGTGGTTAATGACATTGGGGTTAAAAAATATATGTGTAAGTATAGCACAATATTTTTCACAGTCTAATGCCCCCGAAAGGGTAAACAGATCCATCAGGACCATTGTGAAACGTCAAAGTGTAAGATGCTCTTTTTCATACGCTATTCGGTTGCGACTTTGCCAAACAGTGTTGCCATTACAGAACTTTGAAACATGTTGTCTGGGAATTAATCGATTTTATAAAGTTTAATTCAATATTCATATAATCAAACCACTGTATATTTTCTATTGTTCTTTACGTACGCATTTGTTTGTGAACGCAACGCTGGTACATCCGTTATTCGCAATTTGAACCAACCACGTTGATAAGCTTCAAGTGCATGCGTAACGAAATCACTTACATTTTGACAGCGTCAGAGACCAGTCGCATTCATTGTTTACTAACTAATTGCACTCTAATTGAATAATATATTAATACAGTCCAAACATTTATAAACACAAGTGTTAATGCTTAATTAAACTTGCTGTGGCTAAAATATCGAATACAAGAGAAATTAGGAAACTGCTGTTATGCTTTAAGGGACTTTGAAAGGCAATTTGACAGGAACCTATAACGATAAGGACATTAGGCAGTAACTGTCTTCTTCATGTAAATACTCCAAAACAAGATCTAGTTATATGCTGTGGTATGGCCCAGTTTCTTCTGTCAATTTTTTTTTTTTTTAATTTTAAGGCGTTAGTTAAATTTTCAGTAGGTTGTGTTAGGTTTATTCAATAAATATAATAATATAATCTTAAAAGTTCGATGATGCTACAATGAAAAACAATTTCAGTGTCATAATGAGCATTGTTATTGCCGATCAGATTTAATATAAAACATTATTCTTATGTATCATCCTACGGACCACAATGCCCTTTGACGCACCGTTGCAACCGTTTCCAACACGTTGAAGAGGGTAATTCCTAAGTTCTTAAGAACAAAAATCATGATCGATCTGCTATTTGCCTGATTTTTATGCTAGCGAGTTTCGATTCAAAAAATCTGCAAATAAAAAACACTCTTTCCAATAAAATTTACGCAAAAAAAATTTTTTTAATATATTACTTTAAAGTAGAAATACTACTATTAATCGCCCTTAATCGACAATTGCATTTTGAATTTCTATAAGAATATATAATTTAAAATAATATTTTTATTTATTTATATTAAAATTACGATTTCTAATGGTTTGTTTTCTAAATACTGCTGTCGGGGTCTAAAAACCGCGTGTTCAGTTGTTTTTTTCGTAGCCAAGAGGCCAAGACTAGAGTAAGTGAAATGAGATTGTACAATTATTAATTATTAGCAATATGTAAACTAACTTGAAGTTACTTTCAGAATTAAAGCGATTACTGCATACCGCTTACCACTCACGATTGAATGGATTCAATTTTATTTCAAAGGCACTGTCGAACGAGAAACACCAAGATTTAAAGTGGTCTAAAGTGGTTGGAAAATTCACGAGAACAGTTGTGAAATTAAAAAAATTTGTTGTTGTTGACCAAAAGCGGTAATGCAAGAAATGCAAGAGAGAACAACACGATGTTGAAAAATTTCCTACAGTTGCTGGCGCTGAAAATCGAGGCTGACGAAGTGAAAGAGGGTGACTGAGGCATTTAAGCAGACGATTTTGCTAAAGCTGGAGTGATGCCACTTGGTTGCTTGATGTCGTTGGGTTTGGCTACCCTGGTGAGCTGTCAATCGTCCTGCTTTTTATTTCCGGAATCTGCCCTATTACAAATATAAAAACTAATCTTAAAATTAAGTCGCAATCCGTTTATTTTGGAAACCAAAATACGCTTGCAACAAATAAATAAAAACGAATAGTAAAACACTTTAATTTAATTGGTGCCCAACCTAAACAAAAAGTGCCCAACGTTTAAAAAAACAAGCAGCGGCTAAGAAACTATATGGAAGACGAGAAGCAGACACAACAAACAAGGAAAAAAAAACACCAAATACCGCCTGCCACGATTCGACAACAACAGGGCATAGAAAAATCATCAGCAGAAAAATAAAAATGCAAGTGTGATTTTTGTTGTTTGAATAAATTAATCTTGGATTGTTGAAAATTCAATGATTCGCTTGGCATTAGGGGTGGTTAGTTAACTAAAACGTTGAGGTGGACATTCTCTGTTTTAACTAATTCTAAAACTAAATTTTGCACCAATCATTACAAAAACAATTTACACTATAAAACAATATTTTTTCCCGTATGTTCATGTGGAGGGACTATAAGAAAAATAGTGATAGTAGTGACGAGAAGTTACTCAAGGTTATAGGAAGCAAAATTGAGCAGGTGAAAGAAACGTACAAAATGCCAACAACAGAGCAGGTGATGAAAATAGAACAAGTGGCAGTGCAGACTGCGCTTGATCACCAAGCTGCACAGATGCAGTCTACTTTCACACAACAGTTAAACCAAGAAATAGAGTCCTTAAGGACACAATTAGAAAATTTAAAAGCAGGAGCACCGGAGGTGGAGGTATATAGGGATGCCGAAATCATCCCAGAAATAGAGTGTAAGGAACCATTAGATATCGTTAGATCCTCGCCAGATTTCGATGGCAATCAAAACGAGTGTATTTGATGGCGCTCCGTAGCTTCATTCGGATATGAGCTATATTCGCCTTATAGAGGCAGCTCCGTCCACTACCAGCCAGTAGGCATAAATATGAATAAAGTAAAAGGTGCCGCTAGTTCCACTCTAGCGTCGTACAACACTGTTAAAAATGTCGATGCGATTATAGCTCGACTAGTCTTCACCTGACGAGGTAGAAAAAACCTTGACCCTCCTCACTAAAAAAACAATAAGGACACAGGAAGCAGCGTCAGCGAATGTGCGAAACGAGCAGTTTAGGTCCGATGCGCTACGCTCATTTGTGTCGGGCCAAAGATTTACCCACTGCGCTAGCATTAGCGCTCGAGGTCGAAGTAAGCCATAACGCAGCTCGATCGAAAAAAAATCAGCATATTCATTTCACGTCTCAATATCCCCCTGGGGAAGAAGTCCATTATACAAAAGCAGAGGCGGCCGTCCTGGCAGCTAGTGACGACTTGTCAGATGGTGAAGAATCTTGTAATTTATAAGGAAACACTCCCTTCTACTGTTCATCACAAGAGGGAAAAACAATTAAACTACTTATCGATACGGGAGCTTCAAAAAATTATATTCGACCAATGGCCGTATTTAAATTCATTACCCCCGCAGAAAAACCATTTAATGTACATGGGACCTCAAAAGTAACAGAAAAATGTCTAATTCATATCTTCGGTCTTAAAGCATCCTTTTTTTTGATAAATATCGCAGAAGATTTTGATGGCATAATTGGTTTTGAGCTCTTAAAAAAAGTTGGGGGAACTATCGATCTATCAAAGAACCTCATAATTACAAAAAACGGATCTGAGTCCATTAATTTTACCCGTTGTCCACAAGTAAATTTGATTTATATCGACGATGCAGACGTTCCGTCTGATGTACTTGAGTTTTTCAACAAGATGATGGACGAAAGAGTAGGATCGTTCGCAGACCCTGACGAGGCTCTGCCATATAACATAAATACCGTGGTACCTATACGAACAAATGGGGCACCGTATACTCTAAACTATACCCACTCCCAATGGGCGTTGCGGACTTTGTCAACGCAGAGGTTAAACAACTTCTAGCCCACGGCATAATTTGGCCCTTAAAATCTCCCTATAATAATCCGACCTGGGTGGTCGATAAAAAAGGGACAGATGAAAACGGCTTCCATAAATAGCGGCTAGTAAATGGCTTTAGGAAACTAAATCAAACTCCTACAGATGATAAGTACCCTATCACAATCTTGTCCAACATAGGAAACACACAGTATTTTAAATAATTCGACATTAAATCGGGGTTTCATCAAATAACGCTAGAAGAAAAAGACAGGGAAAAAACCGCGTTTTCTGTCAATAATGGGAAATATGAGTTCTGCAGACGAAGAGACCATTGAATGGGTCCTTAAAAGTCTTTAGGACGCGGGGATGCGAGTATCACAGGAAAAATCCAAATTTAAAAAAAACCAGAGGGCCGGGGCTAACTTCGACCGCGCCAAAGTTTGTATACCCTTGCAAGTTTTTTTAGTAGCTCGTTTATCTAAACTAACTATTTTATCTAAAAAGGGTAATATTTGCGAAAGTACGGCCTTCAATCTTAGCATAGGATATAACGAACTTTCTGATGAAAGTCACTGTTTTCCACCGATCGTTTCTATGGGAGCTATATGATATAGTTACCCGATCTTTACCAAATTCGGCACAGTCATTAACAAGTATATTTAACTGTCAAACGTTTAATTTGAGAGCAATCCCATTAAAAGTAACGAAGTTATAGACAAAAGTCACTGTTTTCGACGGATCGCTCCTATGGGAGGTATATGATATAGTCACCCGATCTTGACTAAATTTGGCACAGTCGTTTATAGTTACAATAAACTTACTTATATTAAATTTCACGACAATAGCTTAAAAAGTAACGAAGTTATTGAAGTCACTGTTCGTGACTTTGACGTTTGTATGGGAGCTATATGATATAGTGGTCCGATCCGTCTGAATCCGAGATATACAACGCCTGCAGTATATACAAGCCTACATGCAAAATCAGCTCTGTAGCTCTTACGGTCTCGGAGGAGTGCGCGTTGATCCAGACGGACGAACGGACGGACATGGCTATTTGAACTCGTCTCGTCGTGCTGATCAAGAATATATATACTTTATATGGTCTGAGATGCTTCGTTCTATGCGTTGCACACTTCTGACCAAAATTAATATACCCTTTTTGCAAGGGTATAATGAAGTAAGTAAGTCGTCTCGCCGACTTAGGTATACCATACACCAGTAAAACAAATATTTCAAATTTGTAATAACAAATGCATTTGCCGATTTTGTAGTAGCCCTCTTTAATAATAATAATTTTAATTGCATTTCGGAAAGAATATTTTCTTTTGTTTGTTTGCAAGAATAAATGAATAACCCCCCTTGAGTACTACGCACATGTCTTCACTTGGTACGGTTCTTACTCTCATTTCGCACAGCGAACGCAAAGCGTAAGCAAAGAAGAGAGCATGGAAAAGATCCGTTAGAATTCGTTCGCATGCTTTGCATTTGCTTAGAAACAGAATTTTTGGTACAGGCTTTTTCATTTAACTTGATACTTTGATTGCGAAAAGACGTGAATATTAATATTCAAATAAATATATATATATATATACATATATATTTGTGAAACACGTGCATATTACATCATCGTTTAAAAAGTACAGTACTGCACAAGGCAGTTATATACATATTTGGCTAAAGTGAATAAAAATATTAGTGAATATTCGAAGAATAAGGTGATATAAAATTAAATTTAGTGAAAATATTAGAATTTAAACCCCGTTATATTTCAGTTAAAATTTATATTTTGGTCGCGTGGCGTCGACCAAGAAACTTTTGGCTTTCAAGCAGCCTTGGATTTTTCAATTTCGTTGGGACAATTTGGTTGATTGTACCCCAGCCCAATCGCTGATATTTTCTTCGTTGGAACATCGTTAAATAACCAAGACACCAGCGAGCCTCGGATTTTCTTTATCAACCCTTCCATTTCATCAATAATCCTCGCCATGGGCCAGACTAAATTAGTCTGGTGATGAAATGATGCAGTCCCCGGCTAATATATATTAAATACCAACATTATACACCCAATTTGAGCGAGATCTACTACTTTTCGATTTCTTCTTGGTGCATACGCATACTTAGTAGTAGTTCTGCTACCTTTTCTTGTTTCATCTTTACGCAAAGTATGGAGTAGCAGCCCTTGGGTTTGGATCCTACTTTTCCTTGTTGCACCACGGCAACACCTTTTCATACTTTTTTTTTCTTCTTTTATTAACGTAAATTTTGATGATCTAAAAGAAAATTTAAATGAATTATTAATTTAAGTAACGTAACGAAACTTTAAATATTATTAAGATTAAGTCCCTATTTGGTTAAGTAAAATCAGTTTTCCTTAGTAGAAAACCTAATGGGTATGTAATGCGTTGAGATTGGCTTTGTGGCATTTCATTTTCCTAATAACTAAATTATACAGCAAATCCCTGCAGCATCGATGGGCCCAGAGATCGCACCGTTGGATAAATCGTGAGTTAACACACACAAGTATATACTATAAATATTTGTTTCATTGCCAACTGGCACACGCGGCCACATAACCCAAATCTCTTTTGAATTACTATGAATTTTTTTTGAATCTATAATTGCTCTAATTATCGTATTTAAATTTATTTTGCTATATCTTTTTACATATCCTTATGTTGTAATTTCTTAGAATATTAAGTCATGAAGACCCTTTTGTTTGGAATTAAACCCGTAACTTGAAATTTCGTCATGTTTGTGTAAACTAATTCTTTGAGGAGTCCGTCACCGTACAAATCGTCTAAGATCATTTAAGAGTCTGTTAAGGGGCAATCAATCAAACCCATTAGGTTGCCAAGGTAGGGTGGGTACAGAAAGGGTTAGCGAACAACACCTTTAGCTAATCTGCAGAGAAGTCGTCCGCACAATTAATAGTATCCCGATCTGGTCCAACATTTTGCTTTTTACATCCTTTTAGTTTCTGATAGTGCACTTATATTTTTTCTGTATGATCCGTGCGTATGCCTAGAGTAGGAAAGAACCCCCCCTCATCCGACGAGCTAAGCAAGAGCAACGCTAGAAGTGCACGACCCCGATCTTCAGCATACACTTGTGTTATCGTTAGCAAGGTAGAAAAATTAGGCAGCTAACAACTACACGTGCACATGTACATCATTACTACAGAAATGGCGCCCAACGTGGGGCCCGAATTCTAAATTATTCATTACTACAGAAATGCTAACCGTGGGACTCGAATAATTTAGAACAACACTACAGTAATGGAGCCCAATCATAAGGCCCGAATAAAACGTAGGACAACCCCACTACTAATCGGATATGTACACCACCAAAGTATCCACACACACATGTTTTTGCTCAATATCATTCACTCATATCCAGTTATTTAGATTAATTTTACTTTCAAGCTAGTTATGCAGACTCGTAATGCGATGGTGCCCGTTGTAGATTGCTTGTGTGAATAGCGATAGTAATTCGAGAATTTCCGGATTAGTCGACCAGAAGAAACTATTGGCGGCAACAGCGTCGTAGGACGTATCTTTGTATGACTAGGCGGGAACGCAAATTTTATGATCTTTGTAGTTTGAGGCTATCGTTAGGAATTGCAGTTGCAACTCGGTTATATCGGGTTGACTGACCAATGGAGTCGTCGAAAAGTTACAATATTATAAAATAGGCATTCTTAGACCTTAAATTTGTTTAGAGTGAAAAGAACCTGGACCAGGAATAGCATATGACTGGCGTATGTCGGTATATGACCAGTTTAGGAAATCGTCATTCAGACAAATCGGCAATAGGAATTTTTGTTTAAGATTTGATAGAAATCTATTTTTTGTGCAGATCGAATCAACTTTGTAAACGGCAATAGGATTGGATAATGATGGCGGATTCCAAATTTACATAATTTAAATTAATTAAAGAAAAATTTAAGTATGTCTGTTAGACACAGTCACGAGAGCATTGCGCGAGCTTTGCAAGAAAATGACCCATTTTGCGGCATTTGCCATGAAACTTTAAATGAAAACGAAGCAATTGCTTCGTCGCCTTGTAAGCACAGATTTCACAATAAGTGTATTACAGAGTGTTTAAAAACTTCGAATTTATGCCCCAGTTGCAAGCATCCTTGCAAGATGAAACAACTTGTAAGATTAAATATTGACTTGGAAACGGAACTCCAAGAAGCTAGTAAATCAGGCGAACCCACAACTCAGCCTGTGACCCCTCATAATACTCGTTCAGGACCTGGTCGACCTGCCAAGACCAAACCTATTCGTAATCAGGGAGCAATTCAAAGAAATGGGATCGGCACGAGATCTTCGACCACCTCACGTCAACATAGGCCACCGCCTACCCAAGCTAGTAGTCCAAGACCAAGTACCCCTCCAGATTATACAACTTTGATACAAACTGCTATTCAAGCACAACAGGAACAATTAGTAAACCATTTAGCTTTGCTGATTGACGACAAGTTAGCATCTATTCGACTTGAGCGCAAAGAACCAAACCCCATTTCAGAACGTTCTGCACCGTTCAGCCTCCCGGCACCAAGACAAGAGGAACACTATAACCACACGCAAACATCTAGAAATCTTAGTAGCCAGACTCAGAACTCAAATAGAGGGTCGCGAGCAAATTCGACATTGTCACCCGAGAAAGTAGCAAGCATTATGCAAAGTTGGCGAATAAAATTTGATGGTTCTAAAGAAGGAATGCATTCGGAGGATTTCCTATACAGAGTTCGTTCATTAGCAGAACAAAATTTAAATGAAGATTATCAAGTACTTTGTGATCATTTGTATTTACTGTTCGCAGGTAAAGCGAATGATTGGTTTTGGAAATTTCATCGAGCACACCCAAATTTCGATTGGAATAAATTTTGCGTAGAATTTAGAAAGAAGTTTGATGAAGTAGAAAACGATATGGACACCTGGGAACTGATTAATAGCAGACACCAGGGCGAGAATGAAACCTTTGAGGATTACCAGTTTAGTGTCGAAAGGCTAGTAGGAAGATTAAACACACAACTTTCAGAGGATTCTTTAGTCAAGTTATTAATTAGACATTCAAAGTCGGCAATTCGTTATGAACTTATGCATCTAGGAATTTTTACCTTATCTCATCTGAGACAGGAAGTACGCACCCACGAGCAATTTGCTAAACAAATGAAGAGCATACCAACCAAGAATACTTTTGGACATCGTTCAAAGATAGCTGAATTAGACTCTAATTTCGAGAATTATATGCAGGAGGAGGTGGAAGCTTTTCAACATAAACTTACATGTTGGAACTGCCGGAAGCCTGGACACCGTTTTGATATCTGTCTGGAACCGCGTACTGTATTTTGCTATGGTTGCGGAGCCGTAAATGTTTTTAAACCGCGTTGTCGTAATTGCAACCCGCAGGAAAACCGACCGACGGATGCGGCGATCAACACTTCTTTGTCGCATCCACACCAATAATGAAGGATAAGTATTCCCAAACAGAGGAATGGGAACCTCTGGTTTGTAGGAAAGAAACAGATTCACAAGGAAATGTAGGACCAACTTCGAAAACAGTTGATAAAAGACCATTTCGTCCTCTTCACCTACGTTTGGCTCAGTATGAGACCGTTCGTCATCGCATCTTTGGTGAAGTAGACAGCATACGACCAATGATTAAGTCTAAGCGCTCTACGCATAGACTACGCTTCTTTTGGAAGAAGGTTAGAAATAACCGCAAGAAATTGATTTCCAGTATATTTTCCCGATCAGATAATCGATTGTACACAGAAATAAAGATAGAAGGCCAGACCTTCACTGCTCTTTTAGACTGTGGCGCTAATATTAGTTGCTTAGGAAGTAAGGTAGCTAAAGAGTTTTTAAAGCATCCTAAAACACGCAATTGTTCAGGCAAAATAATTACGGCCAACAATTCTGAATGTTTTGTTAAAGGTAAATTGACAAGTGACATTACGTATCGACAACTCACCAAAACCCTTGATTTCTTTATTATTCCTGATTTAAAACAAGACATATATCTTGGAATAGATTTTTGGCGTAAATTTGGTTTAATAGATAAATTGAAGGAAGACCCACTAATAGTATCGGATATTATTGAAGAAAAAGGAAATGATCATGGAGATTCCGTGAAAATGCACCGTTTGTCTGAATCTCAGCAGCAAAAACTTAATTTTGCAATTGCTAAATTACCCTGCTACGATAAAGAAGGATTAGGTCGCACACATCTCATTGATCATAAGATTGAAGTTGATAGTACTAGGCCCATTAAACAAAGGCATTGGCCAATTTCGCCGGCCATTGAGAAGTTAATGTTCACGGAAATAGATAGAATGTTAGACTTAGATATCATTGAAGAATGTAACAGTCCATGGAGCTCCAATTGTGTATTGGTGAGACGTGGCGATAAAGTTCGATTATGTTTAGATTCTAGAGCAGTGAATCAGTGCACTCGTAAGGACGCGTATCCTCTTCCCCATATTGATGGCATACTTAGCAGGCTGCCACCTGCTCGATTTATTACTGGACTGGACATGAAGCACGCCTTCTGGCAAATTCCGTTAGAGGAAAGCTCACGTCAATACACCGCCTTCACAATACCCAACCGGCCACTTTACCAATATAAAGTGATGCCTTTTGGTTTGTGCAACGCCCCACAGACTTTATGCAGACTTATGGATCGTGTCATACCGTCTTATTTGCGCACAAGAGTATTCGTTTACCTCGATGACCTGTTAATTCTTTCCGAAGATTTTGAATCGCATATTGCTTTAATACAAGAGGTAGCATTGAGACTACGTAAAGCGAATCTTACGATTAATGTAGCTAAATCTAAGTTCTGCATGCAGGAGATTAAATACCTCGGCTTTATTATTGGATACGGACAAGTGGAAACCGATCCTGGGAAAATTTGTGCAATAAACGACTTTCCGATTCCAACAACAGTCAAACAATTAAGGAGATTTTTGGGACTGACTGGCTGGTATCGACGTTTTATTGAAAATTATGCCACCATTAGCTGTCCATTAACAGAACTCTTAAAAAAGAACCGATCACTTAGTTGGAACGAAGAGGCAGACTACGCTTTCTCAGAACTGAAACGAAGATTAACTTCAGCACCTATTTTGACCACTCCCGATTTTAAGAAACCGTTTATTTTATTGTGTGATGCAAGTTTAGTAGGTATAGGATGTATGTTAGCTCAAATTAATTCCGAAGGCATAGAATTACCGATAGCTTACATGTCAGAAAAACTGAACAAAGCTCAAAGAAACTATACGATATCAGAACTCGAATGTTTGGCAGTAATTAAAGGAATTAAGAAATTTAGAGCATACATTGAGGGACAAACTTTTGTAGTAGTTACCGATCACGCTTCTCTAAAATGGCTTATGAAACAGAAAGACCTTTCCGGTAGATTAGCGAGATGGGCAATTAACTTACAAGCTTTCTCATTTGAAATCGTTCATCGTCCTGGTTCTCAAAACATTGTAGCGGACTCATTATCGCGACGGGATGAAGTTTCAGAACTTTCGGAAATAAAACCTATGATAGATTTGTCGTCTAAATATTTTGAATCAGATGAATATCGGGAACTGGCAAAACACATTACAGACAACCAGTCCAGATTGCCTGATTTGCGCGTAGACAGCAAATATGTTTATAAGCGAACAGAGCACGCAAGCGGAAATGAAGCGCAGGAAAACGATTCTTGGAAATTATGGATTCCATCCAGTCTTACCGAAGACATAATAAAGACAGCACATAATCCCCCGAACTCAGCACATTGTGGCACTGGCAAAACTAGTGAGAAGATTAGGAGATACTTCTTTTGGCCCAACATGGCATCCCAAATAAAAAAATATATTGACAGTTGTTCGACTTGTCGGTCTACAAAAAGCGGCAACAAGATTCTTCGACCTCCCATTGGAAAGCCCATGACATCCGATAGACCGTTTCAAAAGCTTTACAGGGACTTATTAGGTCCGTATCCTAGATCAAAGCAAGGGCACATTGGATTATTGATCATCGTCGATCACAACACCAAATTTCATTTTCTCCATCCACTTAAGAAGTTTACATCCAATCGTATTTGCGAATATTTAGAAAATTGTATATTTTATACATTTGGCGTACCGGAATGTATACTGACGGACAATGGTTCACAATTCAAATCCGGATTCTTTAAGTCATTTCTTACTCGATTCGGAGTCTCGCATCAATGCACCGCTATTTATTCCCCTCAGGCGAACGCAAGTGAACGTCTTAACCGCTCAGTTCTAGCAGCAATTCGCGCATACATAGGGACCGACCATACCACTTGGGATAATCATCTTACAGAAATTAGTGCAGCCTTTCGTTCTTCTATCCACCGCAGTTCTGGATATTCCCCCTACTATCTATGTTTTGGTCAACACATGCTTCATAATGGTAAAGACTATGAACTTTTGCGGAAATTGAATTTAATGGCTGAAGACACCTCGTTGAATAGATTCGATGCATTGCAGGTAGCTCGGCAAAAAGCTAAGGATAACATAGCCAAGGCACATGCAACAAATGCTCGTAATTACAATTTACGTAGCAGAAGCAGACAACTAAAAGTCGGTGACACAGTTCATGCTCGAAATTTTACACAGAGTTCAGCCCCAAAAAGATTTAGTAGCAAATTAGCACCAGTCTTCATCCCAGCTAAGGTGTTGAGGAAGGTCAGTTCGTCGTATTATGAATTAGCTAACGAGCAGAATAAATCTCTCGGTGTATATCATTTGAAAGACATAAGTACCTAAATTAGCTAAAGAGGTCCTTTTTCAGTTCATGACTCCGTCAGTAGGCTTCCGTAGCAGTAACTGTGGTGTAGTAGCCCTCTTTAATAATAATAATTTTAATTGCATTTCGGAAAGAATATTTTCTTTTGTTTGTATGCAAGAATAAATGAATAACCCCCCTTGAGTACTACGCACATGTCTTCACTTGGTACGGTGCTTACTCTCATTTCGCACAGCGAACGCAAAGCGTAAGCAAAGAAGAGAGCATGGAAAAGATCCGTTAGAATTCGTTCGCATGCTTTGCATTTGCTTAGAAACAGAATTTTTGGTACAGGCTTTTTCATTTAACTTGATACTTTGATTGCGAAAAGACGTGAATATTAATATTCAAATAAATATATATATATATATACATATATATTTGTGAAACACGTGCATATTACATCATCGTTTAAAAAGTACAGTACTGCACAAGGCAGTTATATACATATTTGGCTAAAGTGAATAAAAATATTAGTGAATATTCGAAGAATAAGGTGATATAAAATTAAATTTAGTGAAAATATTAGAATTTAAACCCCGTTATATTTCAGTTAAAATTTATATTTTGGTCGCGTGGCGTCGACCAAGAAACTTTTGGCTTTCAAGCAGCCTTGGATTTTTCAATTTCGTTGGGACAATTTGGTTGATTGTACCCCAGCCCAATCGCTGATATTTTCTTCGTTGGAACATCGTTAAATAACCAAGACACCAGCGAGCCTCGGATTTTCTTTATCAACCCTTCCATTTCATCAATAATCCTCGCCATGGGCCAGACTAAATTAGTCTGGTGATGAAATGATGCAGTCCCCGGCTAATATATATTAAATACCAACATTATACACCCAATTTGAGCGAGATCTACTACTTTTCGATTTCTTCTTGGTGCATACGCATACTTAGTAGTAGTTCTGCTACCTTTTCTTGTTTCATCTTTACGCAAAGTATGGAGTAGCAGCCCTTGGGTTTGGATCCTACTTTTCCTTGTTGCACCACGGCAACACCTTTTCATACTTTTTTTCTTCTTTTATTAACGTAAATTTTGATGATCTAAAAGAAAATTTAAATGAATTATTAATTTAAGTAACGTAACGAAACTTTAAATATTATTAATATTAAGTCCCTATTTGGTTAAGTAAAATCAGTTTTCCTTAGTAGAAAACCTAATGGGTATGTAATGCGTTGAGATTGGCTTTGTGGCATTTCATTTTCCTAATAACTAAATTATACAGCAAATCCCTGCAGCATCGATGGGCCCAGAGATCGCACCGTTGGATAAATCGTGAGTTAACACACACAAGTATATACTATAAATATTTGTTTCATTGCCAACTGGCACACGCGGCCACATAACCCAAATCTCTTTTGAATTACTATGAATTTTTTTTGAATCTATAATTGCTCTAATTATCGTATTTAAATTTATTTTGCTATATCTTTTTACATATCCTTATGTTGTAATTTCTTAGAATATTAAGTCATGAAGACCCTTTTGTTTGGAATTAAACCCGTAACTTGAAATTTCGTCATGTTTGTGTAAACTAATTCTTTGAGGAGTCCGTCACCTGAATCCATGACTATGCTGCCGTTACAAATCGTCTAAGATCATTTAAGAGTCTGTTAAGGGGCAATCAATCAAACCCATTAGGTTGCCAAGGTAGGGTGGGTACAGAAAGGGTTAGCGAACAACACCTTTAGCTAATCTGCAGAGAAGTCGTCCGCACAATTAATAGTATCCCGATCTGGTCCAACATTTTGCTTTTTACATCCTTTTAGTTTCTGATAGTGCACTTATATTTTTTCTGTATGATCCGTGCGTATGCCTAGAGTAGGAAAGAACCCCCCCTCATCCGACGAGCTAAGCAAGAGCAACGCTAGAAGTGCACGACCCCGATCTTCAGCATACACTTGTGTTATCGTTAGCAAGGTAGAAAAATTAGGCAGCTAACAACTACACGTGCACATGTACATCATTACTACAATTTTAAAAAAGTTCTGTTCACATGCTTTAGTAGCATATCTTAGTATCGCGCTCACTCATGCATCTGAGCACCCTAGCGCCACCACCCGCCAACGGCCAACTCCGGCCTTATGGAAAAACGTTTATATGCATAACTTGGCTATTTTTTGTCCGATTTTGATCAAATTTGGTATTTTGCTGGGTATTAGTATCAAATTCAAGTGTGCCAAATTTGATTGCACAAGGTAAAAAATTACGGGAGATAATCGAGTTTTTCAAATTGCGGGGGCGGAAAGGGGCGTGGCAAAATCTTTATACATACAAAATGTGCGCATTTACTAAGCAAACATACATACCAAATATGGTGTCTCTAGCTGCAATAGTTTTTGAGATAAACGTTTTTTTTTTAATTGCGGGGGCGGAAAGGGGCGTGGCAAAATCTTTATAATTACAAAATGAGCGCATTTACTAAGCAAATATACATACCAAATATGGTGTCTCTAGCTGCAATAGTTTTTGAGATAAACGTTTTTTTTGAATTGCGGGGGCGGAAAGGGGCGTGGCAAAATTTTGAAATAAACTCGATCACTCTACATACTACATGAGCCTACATACCAAATTTGGTGGCTCTATCTCTTATAGTGTCTGAGATCTAGGCGTTCATACGGACGGACAGACGGACGGACGGACGGACGGACGGACGGACGGACGGACAGACGGACGGACAGACGGACATGGCTATATCGACTCGGCTGTTGATACTGATCAAGAATATATATACTTTATGGGGTCGGAAAAGCTTCCTTCTGCCTGTTACATACATTTTGGCGACTTTAATATACCATTTCACCCTATGGGTGTATGGGTGTAAGTGTGGATTATCTGGGATTTATCGTATATAGGGATGGTATTACAACTTCACCCGAAAAATTTTAAGCATTATAAAACTTTCCAACGCCAAGTACCCTTTTCGATCTCAGATCATTTCTTGGCCTTGCCAGCTATTATCGCTGCTTCCTTAAAGACATTAACGCTCTCGAAACACCTGATTCAAAATCAAAGTCCGATAGGGCAACCTGCCACATCAAAGAGTCTCTGACCTACACTATTGTATCCAATAAGCCCTTAAATTGTTTTCGAAAACAAATCGTGATTGAAGAAGCAGAGTTCCCCTCGGTAACGACATTTGTCCTCTTTCAAAGTAAGTCAAGGCGCATAGTACGCACATCACACTCTGATTCACTTTTACTGACGCTACAAGAGGTAATAAATGCTGAAGTGGTAAACGCAATATATTGCGAACTGCCAACTCTTGCTCTTATTCAGCACAAATTGGTTGAACTATATCCAGCAACAAAATTCTGGTATTGCAAACACATCGTCACAGATGTACCGGACAAAGCGGAACATAACTATAGAGGTATTTCACAATTGTCCGCTATTCCGAAAGCTTTTGAGAAAATTATAACTTCGCAATTGCAACATTTTTGCAGCTCTATTATTTCGCCATCCCAACATGGGTTTGTGAAACGTAGACCTTCAACTTTTAAGAATTTACCTCTATAATCATCCAGGGGTTCAAAAATGTTAAACAAACTGATGTCATATACACCGACTTCAATAAAGCCTTTGATTCTGTTAATCAAACCATTTTACTTTATAAACTAAACGACATTGGATTGCCACCCCTTTTCCTTTCTTGGGTTCGAGAATATTTAACAAACAGAAAACAGAAAGTACTTTTTTTTTCCTATTCCATTCCTGTGACATCTGGTGTACCTCAAGGTAGTCATCTTGGCCCCCTGCTTTTCACTTTATTTATTAATCTTCCATCAGTCATTATTCATTCGCGTGTGCTTATGTATGCTGACGATGTTAAGCTTTGTCTTACTTATAGAGAAACAGATTCATTTAGTCGGCTACAAGCTGATCTTAAACATTTTCAATCCTGGTGCCAATCTTAACACTACCAAATGTAACAATAGTCCTTTGGAGCGTCTAAATGATATGAATGATTTGGGCATACTTATGGACCATAAGTTAAATTTTAATACCCATATTTCCACCACGGTCGCAAAGGCCATGAGTGTTCTCGGCTCCATTAAAAGATGGTCAAATGAATTTTATGACCCCTATACCACTAAAGTTCTTTTTACTTCGCTTGTCCGTCCTATTTTAGAGTATGGATCTTGCATTTGGTCACCTTAATATGAGTCGCACCAGAATAGACTTGAATCTGTTCAAAAGCAGTTCTTGCTATTTGCTCTTTGTGGCTTAAGCTGGGATCGTAATGTCAATTTGCCTTCGTATTTTAGTAGACTTCGCTTGATTAACCTTCCTTCTTTAACTAACCGTAGAATTATGTTTGGTGTTATTTTTATGCACAAGCTCCTAATTGGTGATATTGACTCGCCTGAGTTATTAGCTCAGGTAAAAGAGTAGACATCCTATTATACATTTATCCCTTAGTTGTTGCACTTCTAACTATTCCACGCATGAACCTTTTAGGGTCCTCTGCTCTGATTACAACCTTTTATTCCCTGTAATCTGCTCAGAGTTTCTATTAACACACTTAAAACATCTATTCTTTCCTACTTAGTTCATAGATAGCTGTAGTATTATTTGTTTGTCTGTTTTTTTTATTACGTTTCGTGCCGTGCGTTACACGGCTGCACCCCTCGGTCGGTCGGGTGGGAGGTGGGCAGCTATCTGCTTGAGCTCGCGCGTAACAGGCTTTGGCCTGGTGTCGTAAGGCCACTTGAACGTACTGTCCATAGTATAGTCAACGTCCGCTAAAAAGAAATTGTAGTGACCGAACACATCTGGGTGCACCGTGCAGCCCAGGAAAACATAAAACAAATTTTGCAAGACTATTTTTTCCACAACATGGGAAAATTGACAACAGGAATTGCAGCTAACTGCAAGGTCTGCTCTGTGGCATAATATGACGGGCAACCAATAAAACAAAAGCTGGGTACCACACCAATACCGGCTTACACAGGAGAAATTTTACACATCTCCACAGATAAAAGATTCTTTCTGACTTGCATAGATAAATTTGCGATAGTCCAACCTATACCATCAAGAGCCATAGTTGAGGTAAAGCCGACCATTCTACAGTTAGTCAATTACTTTGCTAATGTTAGGACAATATATTGCGATAATGAAAGGTCGATAAACTCCGAAACAATAAGGTCCCTCCTATTTAATGAGTTTGAAATACAAATTGTTAACGCCCCACCCCTTTACAGTACATCTAATGGTCAAGTTGAAAGATTCCACAGCACGTTACTTGAGATCGCATACAAATAACAAATAACAGCTCAGGCTAGCGACACTATCTATGTTATACTACTAGCAATAGTAAAGTATAACAGATCAATCCATTCAGTCTTGAACAAAAAACCAATTGAAGCTGTTCATGAATCTACGGTAGAAATAGTCAAAAAATTAAAAGACGCTCAAAGCAATCAAATGGGGGAGGAAAATAGAACACTAATAGACAAAAAATACCAGCGCGATGACAAAGTTTTGGTAAAGTCAAACAAACGCCTTGGTAACAAACTGACTCCTTTGTACAAGGAAGGAATTGTAGAGGCTGACCTAGGAACTAAAATTTTAATAAAGGGGAGGGAGGTGCATAAGGACAATTTAAAATAGAACCCCTAAAAATTGTTTTTCTAAAATTAGGTTTGCACACTTCTACAACTACTAGAGTAATAAGACTATTTCATAATATCAGAAATTACAGAACGGACTTTATACTGATATTGATAATACTGAGGACACACGCGACAATGACCATGAAAATTAAGGACTATACCAAAGCAGACTTCATACAGATACTCGACGAAGACGTGACAGTTTGGAAAGAGTACAGCTACCTCGGACATACGACAAACATTACCTTCGTACAGGACATTCGCGGACGCCTTGGTACGAAGGAAGACGTCATAGATGACAAGCTAGAGAAAATACAGTCTTCAGTAATACTAGGAAAAAACATACAATTTAAATGTGGGATTGAGAAGGGATAGGGTGTGGCATCTGAAACAGTAGTAGAATAAGTCGACTGAATGAATTTGGCAAACAGATCTGCAATATCTGAATCATTATTAGCAGATATAATTATTGTAACATTGAGTATTTAAAATTGAGATTTCGCTACCCAATAATTTGCATAGTCAAGTCGCGAACCAGTTTTTTTAAACCTTTTAATTATCTCGATTTAATGTTACGGAGATTAGAGAGCCTAGGTGTGAACCAGACCGGCGTATTGGAGACGGCAGAGACATTCACATAAGGAACGCATTTATCAATTAGATAATTAAGAGCAGAGTAGAAAAAAATCACTGCACAATCTATACACAGCACTCAAATAGAAATGAGAGATGTTATTAAAGAAACTAGTAACGGAATTGTAAGAAATAATAACTTCAATGGTAGGGTGATAAGGATCTCCATTCTTCACAAGGAGCTGTGTTTGTGATACAGAACTAACAGTGGGATCCGAGACAAAAACAAGATCAAGGATTCTTTTAGAAGAGTTAAGAAAAGAATTCAACTGATATAGCGAACATTCAAGTAGGCTATCAATAAAAGGAATTAAGAAAGATAGATTATCATCAACCAGCCAAAAAATATTAGGTAAGTTAAAATCACCTAAAACTATAAAAAATAAAGATCTTTATTTAAGCTAATATGTCAGCCGAAAAGGTTTGGCTATCACAGAACAGTTTCGAGAGCTTGGTAAGAAGTCCTCTTACATTTTGATAATGAATGCAAAGACTAGACGGTTTCAGTTAATTGAAGCAGAAGATAAATTATGACGGTGGACAGGCAACGGACGGGAGCGAATATTGGGCGCAAACTCGTGTACAACTATGCAAACACTGATACGGAAACTTAGGCCCTGTCGAAGCTTGTATACCCCGCAAGTTTTATTGTTGTTCTTCCTTCACCTACTGTCGACAAAGTAGAAAAACGTTTTAACTAAAAGTCACATATTTCGCAAAAGAACGGCCTACTGGCTAGCCTTAGACTGGGCCAATTCGTCGCATGAAGCATGCCATTTCATCGTAGTTATTCGATTTTCCAATATCGGATTTTGGCCAATATAAATAAGAAATAAGAATAAGTTACCATGGACAAAAGAATATAGCTAATACTGCATTTTGCAGTGGCCACGATCGCTGGGTCAGCGATTCCACGATCTAAGTAATATGAGCCGGCTTGCAAGGCGTTGACCGCTGCAGTATTACGATGGCCAATGCTTAGGCTTCTTGTGTAGTTTATATAATAATGTTAATTTAGTTATAATTCCGACTCCAAGCACACAAAACTGTGGCTTGTATTGAACAAGTATAAATTAACATTTATATCACTCAATAAACAAATTAATAATCATCAACATTTATATTACTGGCGCCCATCGGAAATTGAAGGTCTCCAAAAGTTTCAAAACAATTCTAAGTAAAAAATAGAATTGAAAATAAAAAAACATAAGCTGGGTACCACACCAGTACCAGCTAACGCAGGACAATTCTTACACATCGACGTCTTTTCCACATATGAAAGATTTTTTCTGACTTGCATAGATAAATATTCCAAATTTGCGATACTCCAACCTATAGCATCAAGAGCCATAGTTGACGTAAAGCCCGCCATTCTACAGTTAGTCAATTACTTTGCTAATCTTAAGACAATATATTGCGATAATGAAAGATCGATAAACTCTGAAACAATAAGGTCTCTCTTATTTAATAAGTTTGAAATACAAATTCCACAGCACGTTACTTGAGATCGAACGGTGCGACAAAATAACAGCTCAGGCTAGCGACACTAGCGATGTTATACTACTAGCAACAGTTAAGTGTAACAGATCAATCTATTCAGTCATGAACAAAAATCCAATCGAAGCAGTTCCTGAAACTCCTGCAAATTGCCAAAAAAAAAAATAAAAGACGCTCAGAACAAACAAATGGAACAGGAAAACAGATCAAGAATAGCGAAAAAGTGCCAAGGGGGTGACAAAGTCTTGGTAAAGTCAAACAAACGCCTTGGTAACAAACTTACTCCTTTGTACACGGAAGGAATTGTAGAGGCTGACCTAGGAACTAAAGTTCTAATAGAGGGGAAGGAGGTCCATAAGGACAATTTAAAATAGAACCTCTAAAAATTGTTTTTCTAGAATTAGGTTTGCACACTTCTACAACTACTAGAGTAATATGACTATTTCATAATATCAGAAATTACAGAACGGACTTTATACTGATACTGATAATACTGAGGACACACGCGACAATGACCATGAAAATTACGGTCTATACCAAAGCAGACTTCATACAGATACTCGACGAAGACGTGACAGAGTACAGCTGTACAGTGGAAAGAGTACAGCTTCCTCGGACATACGACAAACATGACCTCGTAGAGGACATACGCGGACGAGACCAGGAAAACTATTGAATTCTTTAAAGAAGATCATATTAAAAGAATTCTTTTTAGAGATATTAGAAAAATCGACACGCTAATAGAAACGTTTATCATTAAGGCGCTAGAAGCTTAAATATTTTAGGCACTGCCTTGAAAGTAGTGACTGGAACTCCTGATTTTGACGACTGGGAACAGGTCAAGTTTAAACAAGAGCAATTAATAGAGTCAGAAACTAAGCAAGTCAAGATCAACAACAAATTACAAGAAAAACTGAATGCAATAACAAACTCTAGTTGCAAGTTGACACGGTCGAAGTAAGCCCCAGCCCTCTGGTTTTATATTCAAGCAGGGGAGTTTCTTTATTCTGCTTTGTCTGAGGAATGGCAACATATGCGCTTTGGCGTACGATTTTAATAACATTGGCTATTTCTTGATTGTACTTTCTTATGGTGTCATTTTCAAACAGGGAAATGTGTATAAAAAAGTGATCACTGTCAAAAAGGTTTATATAAGGTGTGGGTACTAACGCTGAGATCGATATGTGTGAACGTGGTGTAAGGTGAAAAGTTGGAAAGAGTAGTTTCTTTAAAATTATTGAAAGTAGAGCCCCAGTTAGATACTGTCAACTGTTAACGTCTCCCGTTATAATGGTGTGCTTAGTAGGGTTTTCAAAAATGTTTATTATGTTTTGTAAAGTACAATTTTTGTTGGGGAGTATGTATGAGGAAATAGATTCAATTTTGTGCTTATGGTTGCTCTGACCATTGCACTATTAGGAACATTTTTTGATTTACAGAATAAGTGTTGGTTGTTTATATTTTTAATTTTAAGTTAAGTCAGATGGTTTTTTTTCGTAACTGTTTTGAATTGGCATTTTAGGAAGTTTCTTTGCTTAGGATATACCTTGAATTTCTTGTCTTCGGTGGTGGTGGTACTTATTGGTGTCCTGGTTTTGAATATATGTGGTTTGTTAGATGCTCTTACTGGGAATGCTGTTGTATCCATATTTTCATAGGTTATTTGTATTCTTTGGGGAATGGAATTGTAGTTCGTTTTTTTTTAACGTTTCTTGCTGTTGCATAGGATAAGTTCCCTGCACGCTGTCGTTCGTCGTACAATTTTCAAACAATTTAGTTGTGAGTTTTTTCAAGAACACGAATTGCTTGAATTTCATTGTGCTTAATGAATGTGGGACATTTTCGGTCAAAAATTGAATGGTAATTATTTGGTATGCCTTCCTCCTTGCAGTTAATGCTATAATTTAGCTATTTTCACAACGTTGGTTCTTCATTTTTAATATGGTCCAAGCATGGGTATCTACAGTTCAAACAGAGTTATTTGCTATTGCACGCCTTTGTGGGGTGACCCAGTCTTCAACAGTGACGGCATCGCATTGGAAATGGAATGTATGGGCGAACTTTCCAACTTTTGTAATGAGGCCGGTTTGAACGACGATGTCATTTTACTTCTTTAGGATTTTTTTTTTAACTTACGTTTTGACATTCATGCTCTGCTATATTATCTTTATTGCTGATGTCTCTCAAATTATTGCAGTATATGACTCCCTTTAAGTTGTTTACTGAGGTAGGTTCCGTAACTTCGATTAGAATGTTCCGAGAGTGATTTTGTTTTAATTAGCCATTGCATAAAATTTTACATTCGCTGATTTCGTCATTACAGATATCGTCCTTAATTTTTTTCATTACAAACAGAAAAATAATTATTAGTGAATCGTTGCTGTTTTCAAGTCAGGATGAGTTATATTACAGATGTTGTCCATCACTTTTTTTATTAAAAACTAGTGAATCGTTGCTGTCTTCAAGTCATTATGAGATATTTGGGTTTCTTTATTTGCCTTTTTTTGTCAACTGTTAATTGGTTTTGGGTCGTTGCGCTTTTGTCGGGCGGCTGCCCGATCCGGATGAGCTTTGTCTTTATTGTTTTGACGCTCCTGGTTTTGCTGGATTCGACTGGTTGCAGTGAGTGCAAACCTGAGACTGATATTAAAAATATAATTTTATTAAAATTTTATATTGATTTTAAAATAATAATTTTATTCAAATTTTTATTATCAGTGCCAGTTGTGCACTAACTGCAACAGAATCAAAATAGATAATTCGAAGAAAAACAGTCTTATCGCTAATTTTTCTTTTGGATACCCGAAATTTTCCGATTAATTGATTTAGTTAACATTTTTTATAAAAATCGTCGTCTAAGCGAATCAGACAATGTTTGCCGACCTTTCGAATTTTTGTTCAATTCCGTCAGATTTGTGAATAAATATCGTTTATAATCTTGAAAGTAAATTAAGTGTGATCTTCCTTGTGGCGAAATGTCAGTGGTAAGTTGAATTACGTTGGGTCTTTTCAGAACTTTGCGACAGAGTTGTAAGACTGAATAATAACTTGTTTTTATATCAACAATAGCTGGTTTAATTGTCGTAAATAAATGAAAAGTTCGTTAAAATCATTGAATAAATTGTTTGCCTTGAAGGCGATTTCTATTTTTAAAGCGTACGAATGGCTATGTTTTTTAATTTTCGTAAACACTTGCACTAACACCAAATCAAGAGCCCATTCCACATTGGTAAAAACCAGCTCTATATTTACAGAACATTTTAATCAGTTTATAGGATCCAACGGCGGTTGCAAGGTATTATATCCCATTCTGTACTCGATCTAAGCTCTAATTCTTTCAACCAAAATAAAAAATATATATTTTAAATAATTACCACTTGAATACCAAATGCGCCCAATTCCCATAATGCGGTCAAGGTGTTTTCATCGATTTTTGAATTATTATCATTGCGAGCGGCATCGTTGACTCCCTTTAAAATGAATATCAAACATTTAGGATTAATTTAACTGTTCGAGTAATTGATTATCAATAATGTGTGAACAAAAAACCTCACCAAAAAAAATCGTTCAAATGGATCTATTAGACTGTTGGTCAATTCCTTTTGTTCGGTTGTTAAAACATCAGGATAAGGAAATACATGTTTGCACATCAAGGATCCACGAAATATATTTGCCATAAAAGATTCGTTTGGTTTTGGTAATAAATCTTCATTTTGCTTCTGATGAATCTTTGTCTTGGAGACAGCTGAAAAACACCTAAGGAATAGCGAAATTGCAGTCACTGACCATTGAAAAATATATGTAGGAGTACGCGAGAACCCCTAAGCAAATAAGAATGACCACAACGATATCGATGGAAAATATATTAATACATTAGCAATAGATAAAAGTTCGAGTTATTGGACAAAGTGTTGCGTTGGTCTCGTAAAAATAATTTTTTTTATTGCCGAATAAGTCTTCTTCTTTATGGTAAATAAATGCGTTAATCTAATATAAAAGTGATGTTTATGTCCAGTGGAGTCATAGATAATTTGTCCCTCATAGCACTGCCAAGCCAAGGTATCATCACTTCCCCGAGAACTGGAAACTCGCCAAAGGTATCGCAGTTCTTACCAAGTTCTTATCGACCTATAAGTTTACTTCCGTCTGTCAGAAACATTTTAGAAAGGATTACACAACCCCACAAAAAAAAATTCAATGGTTGGAATAACATTCGTTCGGCAATTCACCTACTGTTTCTGAACGAAATGCATTATTATTGTTAGCTTATAAGAAAAAGTGAATTATATTTCCCATTTTTGAAGGAGTAAGATTATTATTGAATTGCAGTGTTATACAACTATAAAATTGTTATCGAGTTCTCGGGTATCGATATGTAATCGATAGCTAACTATACAGTTGTTTTTCGAACTTATAAAAAAATTGCTCCTGCGAGCCGGATACTAGCTTCTGATTTATTTCAATATCTTGCAATTTATGTAAAGTTAGAAAGTACTATAGTTGGAAGAGACCTTATCTAACCTCATTCGCGATGCAGAAAGATATGCAACAACGTGGTTACTGCAGAAGCCAAATCTCGTGGGCTTACCACAATGCAAACATAATTATCAAATAAAACCCACGCAGTGGCAACTTATGCCATACGATTGAAACAATTCAATGAAAACTACGCGCGTTTTCTACAAATTACCGAGGGATTACACACCTATCAAGACACTTCGGACTGGGAAGATCCGGGCCTGGACATTGGTGCCTATCAGGAAAGACACCACGCAACTTAATCGATGTTGAGTGTTGCGCTGGAGGAGCTGGAAGTGGAGTCTGCCAAATCGTTTAATAACCCCCTTCCTGCAACAGTCACAACCACGTGGACTATGAGCGGATCGAACTACCAACATTCTTCGGCCATTATGAGGACTTCCAACATTTTTCAGATATGTATGATTCTTGGTTCTATCGCCGGCGATCCGCATTTCACTAGCTGTCAGAAGTTTCACTATCTGAAATCGTATTTGTCTGGCTAAGCGTTAATTAAACACATTGCTGTGACCATCGATAACTATAGTGAAGCTTGGGACAGGTTGGTTCATCGCTACAATAAGAGACATGTAATCATTTGTTCCTTCATTGACATTTTTCTAAATTTCCCAACGGCATCTGAACTCATCTCTGTCGCGATTCGCAACCTGGCCGACGGAGCTGATCAAATAATTCGCGGACTAAGAGCATTAGACTGTGAGAATCGAGATCATTCGTTAATTCATGTGCTACTGGCAAAGGTGGACAAAACACATGGGCAGAGCGCAGTGTATCTGAGGACTACACTAAACCGATCGATAGTTTTATCGAATTCCTGCTCTCCCGAGGTGATACATTGAATTCGAGCCAATTTTCACGAGGGAATCACAGCCGACGACTAGCTACTACCCTCCACGTCAACACGGAAACCCAACCACTGATCGACCCATGTGCCAACACGCTCATCCACTATCAAGATGTGAGCAACTCGGAGCACTTGATGCAGTTGCACGACACGCACACGTGAGAAAGCAGACGACTGGCCATAATTCCAGAGATAGCGCGGCACGAATTCGGATCACAACGTTGAGACATACATCCTCAACACCCATACATCAGCTCTCCTTGCTTAAAACGTGGACATGAGCTCAACGGAGCAAACTTTGATCCTCCCGCTGATCCATCCCATCCATCCCATCTCCACAGTTGGTGCGGTGGATGTCATTATACCCTTGCAAAAAGAGAGCGGAAACGATAAAGTATATATATTCGTGATCGGCATGAGAAGCTGAGTCGATATAGCCATTTCCGTCTGCCCGTCTTGAGAGCTATCGGGTTGACATTTTTAAATTTTTTTTGAAAATCGGACCACTTTATCAAATACTTTTATACGAAAAAAAGGTGAAGCAGTCGTGAAATGTGATAGTAGTATTGGATATAAAACATCAGATTCCAAAATTTTCTGATCGGATAAATAGAACACATGTTACTGTCATTATAAATCGGCCAACAGCGCTGCTTGCTGCCTACTACGTCATTGGTCGAAATGAACAGAGTAGCAGACCGCACACATACACAGTCGCATCGCTACATGTGGATATTTTTATATTTTTTGGATCAGATCAGCTGTAAAAATTCTGTACTGGAGAACAAAGATCATTTGGTAACAACTTACCTAACTCAATAAATACAATTTTTGTTTGGACTCTTGCAGGTCCATCTAGTCCATTCTGTGAAATCGGACCACTGGCCATGACTCATCACGTTCACCTGGAGATAGATAGCATTCCACCGTTTTTGGAGATACATAGCATACCAGCGAAAACATCGACATTGACATATATGATCCTACTGAGTTACACTTTGTCACCACACACATCCGTTCACAAATTGGCAGGTATGTAGTAGAACATCCATTCAAGGCCGAATATGTCGCGACCCAAGTCTCAAGAGGGAATATATCGCATTCATAGACGAGTACCTGAAGAGTGATCATGGAGTTACTCAACGGTTGTTTCTATCTGCCGTATATTCACATTGGGCCTTCCATTCAATGAGATTTATTTAGAGTTTGCCCTTGATTCAGACAACATCGTTATATTTTTTGCTCAAATATAGAAAAAAGGTTCCGCAAAATAGAGGTTGCTCCTTATCATAGCAATACTGCGAGGAGTGACAATATCATACATATCACCAAGTTAGCTGCCTTTCTATGTGCGTCGGTATAATTCTGAACGAAATGCATTGTTTTTGTTAGCATATAAGAATTATTGAATTATATTTCACATTGTTAGTGCAGTAAGATTATTATCGAATTGCAGTGTCATAATAACATAAAATTGTTATCGAGCTTTTGAGTATCGATGTGTAATGAGCCCTATACAGCATTACCGATTGCGTACCGGTACCTACGGATTGGCGCGCGTTGTGTACGTGGACGACATTCCAAATGGATGCAATTCAGTTAGCGAACTCATGGAATTAAAACAGCAATTAATTTATTTATTAAATGAAGAAAAATTCAAGTTGCGAAAATGGAGTTCGCATAGCTGGAGTTTTTTAAAGTCGATACCAAAGGAAGATTGTTTACATGGACAAGCGTCGATCGAGGACTCCGTTAAAATATTGGGCATTCATTGGGATCCTATTGGAGTTGAGCTATTGGTTAATACACCTATGATTGCAAGAAAGCATGCACCTAGCAAACGGGCGTTATCATCCGACCTGTCAAAAATCTTCGAACCACTATGCTGACTGCTCCTCACAAGGTCTAAGTCCATCTCAGCAGTTGAATCACGATTTATGGTAAAACGGACCCTCATGGATTACCAAACCACAATCGGAATGGCCATTATCTGATCCCCAAGGCCAAAAATTTACTGGCATGATGACTGAGGAACGACGCCAGCCAATTACTGTGTTTCAAGAATGCTTGAGGTTGAGCTCCAATCAACACGATGCCTACTTCTGCAACACGTACAACAAACGAGCTTTTCCAACGACTATGAGAAGCTTAATAAACAAGAGCCGTTATCAATTAAATCTCGGTTGATTCGGTACACCCCATTCCTCGACGAGAGGGGATTTATACAAGTCGCAGGGCGAATTGAAAGGTCATCCTTACATTACAATGTAAAGCATCCCATTCTACTGCCCAAGGAGTCACCGATCATCTTGTTATTAATTCGACACATTCATCAAACACATTTTCATACTGGAGTCGAAGACACATTTACTATTCTTCGGCAACAATATACTCAGCTAATGGGTGGTTCGCCTATACCTAGAGTAAAGGCAACTTCGTGTTTCCAGCATACTGGTCTGGACTATGCTGGTCCAATTGCAATCAAGGAGAACAAGGGTCGAACCCCTCGTATTGGAAAGACATGGTTTGCCATATTTGTCTGTCTTGTAACATAGGCAATACACTTGGAGGGCCTAAGTGACTTAACAACTAACGCTTTCATTGCAGCATTTAAACGATTTATTTCTCGCCGAAGGAGACTCACTGATGTCTACTCGGACAATGGTGCTTTGGATGTGTGGGAAGTTGGAGTGCGATCTGTGAAACTACTTCTCCGTCGGGTCACTGGCAACTAAAGCACTGACCTTTGATTAGCTGTGGGAAGTTGGAGTGCGATCTGTGAAACTACTTCTCCGTCGGGTCACTGGCAACTAAAGCACTGACCTTTGATTAGCTGTGGGAAGTTGGAGTGCGATCTGTGAAACTACTTCTCCGTCGGGTCACTGGCACTAAAGCACTGTGTTAGCGCAAATAGAAGCTGTATTAAACGCAAGACCACTCTGCGCAAACGGTGAAAGCGGTGTCTGGACCCTCTCACACCTGCTCATTTTCTTGTTGGGTCATCTTACACTGCGCTACCAGAGCACTGCTATTTGGACATGACATTTAACCGTGTGGAGAGATGGAATCAACTTCAAGCTATATACCGTTGTGTAGTATATAGAATATCTCATGTCATTGGGCTTGGGGCACTCGACTGAATCATGTTCAGAGCCACATTTAACACATGCTACACTGAGATTGCAGCCTCCTTTGCTATGACTGAATCCTTGGTATCGGAAACACTGGAGCACGTCCTTCGATTTCTGAGGCGTTTCTATTGCCACGATGCAGTTGCAAAGCCTCTTGATGGCGAATGCTTCCTTGTTGTTGCTCGGCCGGCTTAAGGTTGACGAAAAACATTGACATTGGCCGTTTAGTATTGCGGCTGGTGCCAGTCTTAATTTGGTTGCCCCGAGTCGTGTGGGCTAGAGCAGCGAGAGCGTGCTTGATGTTTAGGATCCGTTGTGTGGTGCAATCCTTCACCGACGATACGGTAGGTAGGCTCGCCCTGTGGCTGGAAAGTCTAGAACCTGCCCTGTTCAGTTAGCTATCTCATTACTTTGGTAAAACTGTCTTTGTCCTCAAAGTTGATTCTAACGCGACCATCTCTTTCAGCCTTGTATGTGAATTTGCTATTTCCGGTGACTTTGGTGATATCGGAGATTAATGTTTTGATGTTGCCAACATCAGGAATGAATATTGGTGGGGGTTTAATAGTCCTCTCCATGGCAGTGGGGGCAATAGGCGCGACAGGGGCCTCCGGCTCCCAGTTCATATCGACGTCATCTTCATCATCATCTTCGCTATCATCCGTAAAAATGGCATACCTGTTGGGTGGCTCAGGGTATGCCGCATTATTGCTGCCGCTGGAGCTGGCGCTGGTAGCCAGCCTGGCGGTGGATACCCCAGTGTACTTCTTGGCCTTAGTACATTGCCAAGTGTAGGAACACGTCCGAGGTTGAGGTGGTCCTCCTATTAAAATTTGCAGCTGGCTTTGCAATTGATTTCTTTTATCGACGAAAGTCGAAGCAGCATCAAGTCGACTGAGTTGCTAAACTGCAAGGTTTGATTTAAGTTTCAAATAGGTCGTAATCTAACCAGATAACACCAACGGAAGGCACGCCGATACTTTGGAATATTTATTCCAAAAAGAAGAAAAAACATTTTTCTATGTGGTACAATATACCGTATATGAAATAACAGGTCGTGATATTAGTTTGGTAAGGCGAAGCTCTTACACTAATTTTCATACCGCCTAAGGGTATGCACAAAAAGGTGGTCTTCGCTTTTGTAGGCTTTACCAACTTTTTTCGCTTCATTTAGTTGCCACAACAATTCACAACTAATTCTAGCGTTGATGACATGGTATGGCTATGGGAGTTCTTTATCAAAGTCTGTTGATGATAGAACTTGGTAGTTCGTACATATATACATATGTACATTAGGGGTGTTCTTATTTTCAAAAAATCGAATTTTACCCAGTGCCGGGCATTTTTTTTTTCCTTTTAGTCTAAAAAAAATCTCAAAAAAATTTGGGGCCGATCGGATAATGTTTAATGGGCGCGGAACTCATCTAAAGTTTACAGTGTGATGCTCTCATATAAGCGTACATAGCACCATACAAATATCATAGGAGTGAGCGAGATGGCATGCTATGAAATAAAATGTTAGTACCTTGTGAACACTGTTGATGATATTTTACAAAAGGAAAAGAAGAATAGAAACAAATGTTTCTTAATTAATATTTTTAACGTAAATTTTTATTATTATCGCTGACTAGATCACTTTTTTTTTGCATTGGGGTATTTTTTTTTCATAAGCTTCGACAACTTGAAGCAATAATTGATTTTCTTCCTCGTTGTTTGTGAGAACTCTGTTGTACTCCTGCATACATTTGACTCCTCTTTCGGCCATATCATTTATCACAAGATTGGGCAGTATCATAAACCTTCCTTAAATTCACATGTTTGCTTCCAGTTCGATGGATCCAGTTCAAAAAATGTTTGTGGTAGCTTAGGGGCTGTCCATAAATTACGTAACGCCTTCAGGGGGGGGGGGGGGTCTCTGTGTGTGTGACAATTTGTGACATAGGGGGGGTAGGGATCCGAAAGCTTGTGACGTAACATATATTTTTATAACCTTTCAAGACAGAAAAAGTTCGTTAACATTTCCCATGGGAAAATGATTGAATTAACTGTAAATTTCTTAAAAATGAATCAATAAATCAAATACTTAAAGCCTTTATATGGTCCTCGGACTTTTCAAATGTGACGTTACACTTGAAGGGGGGAGGGGAGGGGTCAGGCAATGTGACAATCTGTGACAAAGGGGGGGGTCAAAAATTGTCAAAAATCGCGTTACGTAATTTATGGACAGCCCCTTAGCTTTGTCAAACAAATTTTTTGTTTTTGATGACACAAAGTCAGAGGAGTATTTTTGAAAGTCCACCAAATTAGAATAATTCCTATTATTTCTCAGTTGAACATTTGGTTCCTTTAAGTTAAGATTGCTAACCATTCGGATTTATAGCCGAGGTTTCCGCGTCAGTATTTGCATATTTTATATAAATTTTTACATGGTTCAGATCATGGAAAGGAGTTTCAATAGCGTTTGTACACTTAAACCATGCTTTAATATACATTTTCACCAAGAAAATGCAAACATGACGGAAACCATTTTCTTCCTTTTTGGTTAGCTGAAATTGATGTCTAAATAAAAATATCTTCAAGGAATATATAGCTTTGGACATCCAGCGGGCATGGCTAGTTGGTCCAGGAGTACGAAAAGTATATTGCTTTACAACAAGAAAGATTAATGCTAGCTGAAGAAATTCTTTATGATCTTCTCGGATCTGACATTTCTCTAGTTCACCAATGCAAAATTGCGTAAAGTCCTGGCGTTCTGCTCCACAAATTTGGACACGAATTCTTTCACCGGCAGCGCCACTTTCGAATTTATCCTTTTTGAAATTTGAGCATGATTTTAAAAACCTTTCAAATATCGGAACTTCTTCTGCAGATGTGGAGCATAGCTTTAGCTATATACGCTTCGCAATATGATTTCGAACATATGGTGGCGGCAGGGTAGGTTTATTAGACTGCGTCCAAACTTTTTTTCAAATAGTACTGCTGCTCCTGAGAAAATCCCTGTATTTGCAGCCGTGGTGTCATAGGACAAACCATTGATTTGGTCAACTAAACTCCATTTGACTAGCCGGTCGAAAACTGCCTCAGCAATATTTTTGCCAGTTGAAGACTCCACTTTTGGTGCACTTAAGAACTTTGAAGTACCATTGTAGCTGACTAGAACTGCTATGCGTTCAACCTTACTATAACCGACTAAATCTGTCCTGAACTTTCCGTCAAACTGCACTACCAGGCCACCAGTTTTACCCATCTGTAAGTTATGATAAGATTATTGGATTAAAATTACCGAAAAAATTTGTAAACCACTATATTACTTTGTCTCTAATTTCCGCAGAAATTTCTGTAGATTGTTTTATACGTGATCTAGTCAGTGATAATAATAAAAATTTACGTTAAAAATATTAATTAAGAAACATCTGTTTCTATTCTTCTTTTTTTTTTGTAAAATATCATCAACACTGTTAACAAGGTACTAAAATTGTATTTCCTATCATGCCATCTCGCTAACTCTTACGATATTTGTATGGTGCTATGTATGCTTATATGGGAGCATCACACTGAAAACTTTAGATGAGTTCCGCGCCCATTAAACATTATCCGATCGGCCCCAAATTTTTTTGAGATTTTTTTTAGACTAAAAGGAAAAAAAAATGCCCGGCACTTAATAAAATATTGATATGTATTTTTTTCCCCCATACAACTAAGAACACCCCTAATGTACATACATACATACATTATGAAGACGTGTTGATTATACTTACATACATGCATACATAAGTATATAAACATGTATGTACATACATATGTGCATATGTATACTATGAGCATGTACGTCGTTCTGTTGAAACGCTAAACATACATACATATGTATATATGTACGTACATATGTATGCTGAACTAGTCTTGTTTTGTTTTCCTTATTTTTTTCTTCCATATGTTCGTCTAAGGCTTGTTTTGTACGCTTTTAAAATGAACATGAACTTTGCACCAATCAATTTACCTACATATGTACATGTATGTGTATGTGTATCATACATACATATGTATGTATGTGTATGTGTGTCATACATACATATGTATGTATGTGTATGTGTATCATACATACATATGTATGTATGTGTATGTGTATCATACATACATATGTATGTATGTGTATGTGTATCATACATACATATGTATGTATGTGTATGTGTATCATACATACATATGTATACTATGTAATTATGTACAAACATAGATATGTATGTATGTATGTACATACGTACAAACATTTGTACAATGAATTTATTATGATGTCTATGAATGCGTAAAAAGGTACATATGTACATACATATGTATGTACAAATGGTTTGTATTTACAAAAAAAAAACTAATGAAAAATTACCTTTGTAGAAAAGCGCCGCCTACTAATTTTTTGGTTACGAAATTGTTTAACTTTATCATATTTACAACCCTCTTTTCTGCTTCGAACGATACTTTATAGTGAGAATTTTTTTATAGAGCTGGCAAATCCGTCAACGGAAATCTTTATTCCGACGAAACCGCTATAGTGCGATAGATCGATGAAAATTGTCGAAACATCAAATTTGTTTTGAAACAAAAGAGCAAAATTCTATTCATGTACCTAGGTTTAAATTCAATTTTTCTGGTAAATTTTATATAAATAACATTAATTAATTCTTTTACAATTAATACACTACATATGTACATATGTATGTAATTACATCTTTACACCATTTCTGCTAAGTTTATTTTATATACATATGTACACACATATATGTATATACATACATATACAGGCAGCGGAATACCCGAAGACGCCGAGCATGTTTTGCTGCATTGTCCCAGATTTGAAGCGGCGAGAATCTCCATGGAGTGCGCAATGGGGCATCGCGCAACACTGGAAAATTTGACCAGGCTGATGGTCGCTAATCCCCGAGCCTGGGAGGCCGTCAGTACTTTCGCGTCGGTTGTGATGAAGGAGCTCAGGAGGCTCGAGCGTCAGAGGCACGAGGAATGATCGCCCAGGGCCCTGCGAAGCAGTACCCAAAAGTAGTCCCGTTTGACCCTGTATTCGTATCCACCTCCCCCCCTCTAACCTCACGAGTGTATTGTATTGTTCTCTCCTTGATTTGTGATGCTTAAAATTTATTGTTTACTAGCTGACCCGGCGAACTTCGTACCGCCTAGCGTTGCAATCATGCACTACTTTATTTCGTATATCTTAGGTATGAGTACCTATTCAATTTGAACTGAATCCTCCATATAAAAATGAATACCTGAAAATGATTTTACTAATTTTTAATGAAATAAAAAACAAAATATATATTTTCAAATTAGTTTTTATTTCTTAGGATTTATTTAAACACTCTGTACTCTTTACTGCTTCTCTCTACTCTAATGCTTTTTGGTAAACAATATTTTTAGTTTTATGTTCTGGCGCGTAAATAAATAAAGTTGTTGGTTTTCCGACACGGGAACAGGCGACATATTATTGGCCATGTGAAAAACATGGATTTTGTAGGTTGATGCCACATACACTTAGCGACTGTCCTTGCGATTTATTTATTGACATTGCAAATGCAAGCCGCACTGGAAACTGTAAGCGCTTAAAGCTGAATGGCATGTCGTTCGGTATCATAGGGATGCGTGGGATTAAAACGTCTTCGCCCTTGTGCTTCCCTTTTAAAATTGTTGCTTCGATGACATTGTTCAATAATTTCTTCACAGCAAGCCGGGTGCCATTACACAGACGTGGCTGGTTTATGTTCCGTAACATAATAATTACTGATCCGATTTTTAGTTGCAGATTATGAGGTGGTAAGCCGGGTAATTCCAGCGAATTTAAAAATTCTGTTGGATAATTGACAACATCATCATCATTAATAACGGAATCAACTGATTTGTAATTGTTCAATTCGCCAGCTATTTTCTCTTGAATCTGAAAATTCATTTCGTTCACATCAACATTTTTTGCGGCCAATATAACACGTTCGCTTAACCAATCGTGATTTACGTAATTTTGAGCTATGTTTGTGAAAACCATCTCCATGAGTTCGGTCTTTGATTCACAAAAGTTAAATTGGTAGGGAATGTAATGTATCCCGATGATGTATCAACAGCAATATTACCATTACCAATATCAAGCAGTTGTTTGGAAAAGACTTCTCCAGACTGGTCTTCCTGCAATTCGACTCTCATGATTATACTCAATTTAAGTGTTTTAATGTATTTCCATAAAATGGACAACTTCAAACATGCATTTAGTTCATCAGCTGCATTGAGCGATCTAATGCCTCTAAGGATTTTTTGTGTGCCATCGTGCATTCATCCCAAATGATCAATCTGGTTTGCTGCAGCACTTTGCCCATGGCAGAATTCCTCGAAAGGTTGCAAGTTGGAGTTTCATTTATTTGAAGGTTCAACGGCAACTTGAGAGCTGAATGAGCTGTTCGCCCGCCTTCCAACAATGTAGCTGCAATACCTGATGAAGCTAGGTCTAGTGCAATTCCATTTTGCGATCGAATCGTGGCCAAAATCAATGATAACAGAAACGTTTTCCCAGTTCCACCAGGAGCAGCTAAAAAATAAAATCCGCCAGTTCCATCGTTCACTACTTTCATGAGCGTATCGTAGGCATATTTTTGTTGTTGATTCAAAAGGGGTACTGTTCTATCAACCATTTCTCTTAATGTTTCGGAATCGTATTGGGCTTCGCGTCTCAATTCTTGATCAAATGAGTTGTGCATTGGACGATTGGGTGCGATCATTCCTATTTGTATTAATACTTTGTTGGTAAGCATCAAGCACATGTCCTCAATTAAAATTAATGCTTCATTGTGAATTTCTTCTTTCATTTGTAAATCTGCATTCGATGTTCTAAGACGCATCTGATGCAATATATCTTCCGCCATATGATCTTTGTATTTATGCCATAAATCAATCGGTGTTGATGGGAAGCATGTAGACGAAATTATAGAAAATAATGTTCGTATTTGTTTAGGATTTGAATAAATCACAGCATCTTCGAGAGTGTGGTCCCAATGAGTGTCATTCTCTAACAATCCCAAACGTTGACAGGCTTTTCTGTATGTGCCACACAATACACCATTAACTGTTCGCAGATGTTGGAATGATGTTGGACCACGAACATTGGCTAACAGTAAACGCAAATAGAAACATTCATCTTGACTGGGATGGACTGCATAAAGAGGGCCTAGTGCATCGGTGAAAAATACTTGTGGATAACCTGTAACTGGTTGTCCTCGTTTTCGTCGTTGGAATTTTTTTGATGATTGATTCCAGGTATAATATCTTGGCATTTCTGAATAAAGTAGCGTTCTGGCAAAATCATCATTCTGGCACATTTCAAAGAAGCTGGTTAATGTTGTCGATGGTGGCTTGTCAACTTGTTGTAATATGTTTGCATCTGTAAAATACACCCGTTGACCATTTTCCAAATGTACGGCCAAATGAAAAACAGTAGGGTGTCGTTCATGTATGGGAAACGAAAATATGCGCCACATGCCTTCGTTACGACTAACATAGCGGCCTATTTGATATTGAGTGACTTCATCATTTGAATTTTCTGCAGCAACTCCGAAGACAGCCATATCACTACCTTTGTTCACATACTTGCAAATGTATTTAATGGATTTTACGGAATGGCAAAATTCGACGCTTATGTGTGCTTTATATGCCTTGCAGAGTAATGGCGAAAACGGAACAACCCAACGATTATCAACTTCAATGTCCTGTCGATTTACTTTGACTATTGTTGACTTTCCATTGTCATCAATGGATCGGCGGCGATAAAGTGGATATCCATCATTTCCAGTAATAGTTTCTGCTACTAATTGTCTTGGGTAGTGTTTTGAACATTTTCCTTCAACCATACACGGAGAATTGGGATTTAATATTCCACATGGACCATGTATCATATTTTTTGTAATAACCTGTAAAAGTGGGTCTTCATTATAATCGGGAATTTCTGCTTATATCACATGATCAATATCATTCGGTCTTATCCTCTCAACCAACCAAATGAGGATATGTGCATATGGTAATCCGCGTTTTTGCCACTCAACTGAGTACATCCAACAGCGCGTTTCGCCGAAAACGCTATGCTTAACAATAAAATCCATGAGTGATTTTAATTTCATTTTGAACACCCTTGCAGTGATATCGTGGCGATCAATGGGTGATTGGCCCGTAAATAATTCTTGTTGAATTTCAGTCCACTTTGGATTGCATGTGAATGTGATAAACATATCTGGTGTGCCATAATGTCGTACATAGCACATAGCATCTTGAGCATAGTCATGCATATGACGCGGACTTCCAACGTATGTTGCTGGGTGTTGTTGTTCTGCCAACATTCTGTGCATTTTCATCAGCATTAACGGCATCCCGAAGATGAATGTATTCCTCGGAACGGAGTTTTGCCTGGTTCAACCTGATAAATGTCAATCGTTCAGTTTCAATTTTCACATACATATCCACAGCATACTGGTGAAATCGACGCCGACATTTTAAGATGTGATTGTCCTCATTTTCCCGAACCATCAGTCGGTATGAATAATAATTCATTGAACTAATTTTTTTGTTCGTGTCAGTACCTGTAAACAATTTTTTGTTAGTAAATTTTATGTTAGAAAACATATATTTTAATGTAGTAAACATATTGTTAATAATTTACCTGTAACTGGACTTATCATCTTCATTGAAAAATGATAGCCGTCTTCACCTTGCCAAAATAAGATAGGATATTGTAAGGCATCAGATGATCGATGTGTTTCAGACACACGCTGAAGCTGATCGTTCCGCCGATATAAAACAATGTCTCGGTTTTCTAAATTTTCACCCACAACGACAATAGCCACTTCATCAATTGTTGGCACATTAAAACGTCCAGCATGTTGTCCTGCAGGCGCCTTACGGCTTTGATAACAATTTTGTAATTATCAGATGGCATGCGGTCTAATGCAGTTGTGAATAATGCAACTAATTTATTGTGTTGATGGAAAAATGTTTGAAGTTGTTCCACAATGTATCTTTTCACTGAGTTGTTGTATGCGCATCGACTTCTCTTGCTGAATTGCCCATAAAATATATTTGCAAACATTTATAGTCTTGATCAGGCACTGGCAATAAGGAACCTGTTCGATGATATATTTGACCCTGAATCTGCAAAAATATCTATATATATAAAAGCTCGCAAAATACTGCCACAATACTTAACATCCACGACAGCTATAGGTAGAAGACGTAAAAAACTTCTTTGCCATAGGTAGTAAAACTAAAAAATTGTTTACCATTATAATTACTTGCTTTGAAAGTAGGCATAAAATTGTCTCGAATAACCTTTGTTGCCCCAAATGATGTCATTTGAACGCAATTATTGTACTGCTGGATTTGAGTCAAAAAATGATAAGAATCTGGACCAATTCCAGATACCAATGAACGTAGTGGCTCTGGTGGCGGTACTAATGGCGTCAATTTGACTTGGCCGCTGGCGCAACACAATCCAGGGGCTTCATTTTTGAATTTTAATGCCTTGCAATGTGGACACACGATGCTCATTTGTCCAATAGCAACAATTTTCGCTGAACTGTATTCAATTGCCACATTATAACTGAATGCAGCTCTGTGGGGATTAAACACAAAATTTCTACCTTTATGTCGATTCCGTTCAAGTTCATTTCGCTCTTCGCGTTGCTCATCAGTTTGATTTGCTCTTATATTTCTTTGACTTGACGTATTTCGAGTTCTGCGGCCTAAGCTTGTACGTTTGGTTGGTGGCATTGTTAAGATCGAAAATTCAATTGCAAATACTATAATTTTATGAATAAGTTTCTGTGGATTTCAAATCGAGCTTTTTCTTCATTTGACTCAAAGTAAACAGATCGGTTTTTATAACGTTGGTGTGGCCGTACCAAACAGATGGTCACATTTAGCAGATCAGATGTTCTTGTATTTCGTGTTGTCTTGCCAAAAATCTTGACGTATTTCGAGTTCTGCGGCCTAAGCTTTACGTTTGGTTGGTGGCATTCTTAAAAACGAAAATTCAATTGCAAATACTATAATTTTATGAATAAGTTTCTGGGGATTTCAAATCGAGCTTTTTCTTCATTTGACTCAAAGTAAACATATCGGTTTTTATAACGTTGGTGTGGCCGTACCAAACAGATGGTCACATTTAGCAGATCAGATGTTCAGATGTTGTCTTGCCAAAAATTTAAAGATAATTTGCGTATGGCATGAGAGATTTTCTTAATATTTTTTAACGTAAGAACCTTCTCCTAATAATAACAAATACAACAAAAAAAGAATTAGTGAAATCGGTCCAGACATTCACGCGTGATGCCGTGACCAAGGAAAACGGCTTTCATTTTTATATATATAGATTTAAGTGTTTTAATGTATTTCCATAAAATGGACAACTTCAAACATGCATTTAGTTCATCAGCTGGCGTTGAGCGTGGAACAACTGGCAATATTTGTCGAAAATCACCTGCCAATAGTATCATTGCACCACCAAACCGGTTTCCGTTATTTCGTAAATCTTGCATTGAGCGATCTAATGCCTCTAAAGATTTTTTGTGTGCCATCGTGCATTCATCCCAAATGATCAATCTGGTTTGCTGCAGCATGCCCATGGCAGAATTCCTCGAAAGGTTGCAAGTTGGAGTTTCATTTATTTGAAGGTTCAACGGCAACTTGAGAGCTGAATGAGCTGTTCGACCGCCTTCCAACAATGTAGCTGCAATACCTGATGAAGCTAGGGCTAGTGCAATTCCATTTTGCGATCGAATCGTGGCCAAAATCAATGATAACAGAAACGTTTTCCCAGTTCCACCAGGAGCATCTAAAAAATAAAATCCGCCAGTTCCATCGTTCACTACTTTCATGAGCGTATCGTAGGCATATTTTTGTTGTTGATTCAAAAGGGGTACTGTTCTATCAACCATTTCTCTTAATGTTTCGGAATCGTATTGGGCTTCGCGTCTCAGTTCTTGATCAAATGAGTTGTGCATTGGACGATTGGGTGCGATCATTCCTATTTGTATTAATACTTTGTTGGTAAGCATCAAGCACATGTCCTCAATTAAAATTAATGCTTCATTGTGAATTTCTTCTTTCATTTGTAAATCTGCATTCGATGTTCTAAGACGCATCTGATGCAATATATCTTCCGCCATATGATCTTTGTATTTATGCCATAAATCAATCGGTGTTGATGGAAAGCATGTAGACGAAATTATAGAAAATAATGTTCGTATTTGTTTAGGATTTGAATAAATCACAGCATCTTCGAGAGTGTGGTCCCAATGAGTGTCATTCTCTAACAATCCCAAACGTTGACAGGCTTCTCTGTATGTGCCACACAATACACCATTAACTGTTCGCAGATGTTGGAATGATGTTGGACCACGAACATTGGCTAACAGTAAACGCAAATAGAAACATTCATCTTGACTGGGATGGACTGCATAAAGACGGCCTAGTGCATCGGTGAAAAATACTTGTGGATAACCTGTAACTGGTTGTCCTCGTTTTCGTCGTTGGAATTTTTTTGATGATTGATTCCAGGTATAATATCTTCGCATTTCTGAATAAAGTAGCGTTCTGGCAAAATCAGCATTCTGGCACATTTCAAAGAAGCTGGTTAATGTTGTCGATGGTGGCCTGTCAACTTGTTGTAATATGTTTGCATCTGTAAAATACACCCGTTGACCATTTTCCAAATGTACGGCCAAATGAAAAACAGTAGGGTGTCGTTCATGTATGGGAAACGAAAATATACGCCACATGCCTTCGTTACGACTAACATAGCGGCCTATTTGATATTGAGTGACTTCATCATTTGAATTTTCGGCAGCAACTCCGAAGACAGCCATATCACTACCTTTGTTCACATACTTGCAAATGTATTTTATGGATTTTACGGAATGGCAAAATTCGACGCTTATGTGTGCTTTATATGCCTTGCAGAGTAATGGCGAAAACGGAACAACCCAACGATTATCAACTTCAATGTCCTGTCGATTTACTTTGACTATTGTTGACTTTCCATTGTCATCAATGGATCGGCCGCGATAAAGTGGATATCCATCATTTCCAGTAATAGTTTCTGCTACTAATTGTCTTGGGTAGTGTTTTGAACATTTTCCTTCAACCATACACGGAGAATTGGGATTTAATATTCCACATGGACCATGTATCATATTTTTTGTAATAACCTCATGTAAAAGTGGGTCTTCATTATAATCGGGAATTTCTGCTGATATCACATTATCAATATCATTCGGTCTTATCCTCTCAACCAACCAAATGAGGATATGTGCATATGGTAATCCGCGTTTTTGCCACTCAACTGAGTACATCCAACAGCGCGTCTCGCCGAAAACGCGATGCTTAACAATAAAATCCATGAGTGATTTTAATTTCATTTTGAACACCCTTGCAGTGATATCGTGGCGATCAATGGGTGATTGGCCCGTAAATAATTCTTGTTGAATTTCAGTCCACTTTGGATTGCATGTGAATGTGATAAACAAATCTGGTGTGCCATAATGTCGTACATAGCACATAGCATCTTGAGCATAGTCATGCATATGACGCGGACTTCCAACGTATGTTGCTGGGAGAATAGTTGTTCTGCCAACATTCTGTGCATTTTCATCAGCATTAACGGCATCCCGAAGATGAATGTATTCCTCGGAACGGAGTTTTGCCTGGTTCAACCTGATAAATGTCAATCGTTCAGTTTCAATTTTCACATACATATCCACAGCATACTGGTGAAATAGACGCCGACATTTTAAGATGTGATTGTCCTCATTTTCCCGAACCATCAGTCGGTATGAATAATAATTCATTGAACTAATTTTTTTGTTCGTGTCAGTACCTGTAAACAATTTTTTGTTAGTAAATTTTATGTTAGAAAATATATATTTTAATGTAGTAAACATATTGTTAATAATTTACCTGTAACTGGACTTATCATCTTCATTGAAAAATGATAGCCGTCTTCACCTTGCCAAAATAAGATAGGATATTGTAAGGCATCATATGATCGATGTGTTTCAGACACACGCTGAAGCTGATCGTTCCGTTTTATATCGAATGTCTCGGTTTTCTAAATTTTCACCCACAACGACAATAGCCACTTCATCAATTGTTGGCACATTAAAACGTCCAGCATGTTGTCCTGCAGGCGCCTTATCGGCTTTGATAACAATTTTGTAATTATCAGATGGCATGCGGTCTAATGCAACTAATTTATTGTGTTGATGGAAAAATGTTTGAAGTTGTTCCACAATGTATCTTTTCACTGAGTTGTTGTATGCGCATCAACTTCTCTTGCTGAATTGCCCATAAAATATATTTGCAAACATTTATAGTCTTGATCAGGCACTGGCAATAAGGAACCTGTTCGACGATATATTTGACCCTGAATCTGCAAAAATATCTATATATATACAAAAGCTCGCAAAATACTGCCACAATAGAATATTTAACAAATAGAAAACAGAAGGTACTTTTTAAGTCTTCTTTTTCCGACTCCATTCCTGTGACTTCTGGTGTACCTCAAGGTAGTCATCTTGGCCCTCTGCTTTTCACACTGTTCATTAACGATCTTCCATCAGTCATTGTTCATTCGCGTGTGCTTATGTATGCTGACGATGTCAAGCTTTGTCTTACTTATAAAGATATAGATTCATTTAGTCGGCTACAAGCTGATCTTAAAAACTTTCAATCCTGGTGCCAGTTTAATTTACTAAATCTTAACACTACCAAATGTAAGGTAATGACTTTTTTTCGTAACTCTCCTCAACTGGTCACTTATTTTCTAAACAACAGTCCTTTAGAACGTCTAAATAATATGAATGATTTGGGCGTACTTATGGATCATAAGTTAAATTTTAACACCCATATTTCCACCACGGTCGCAAAGGCCATGAGTGTCCTGGGTTTTTATTAAAAGATGGTCAAAAGAATTTGATGACCCCTATACAACTAAAGTTCTTTTTACTTCGCTTGTCCGTCCTATTTTAGAGTATGGATCTTGCATTTGGTCACCTCAATATGAGTCGCACCAGACTAGGCTTGAACCCATTCAAAAGCAGTTCTTGCTATTTGCTCTTCGTGGCTTAAGCTGGGATCGCAATGTCAATTTGCCTTCGTATTCTAGTAGACTTCTCTTGATTAACCTTCCTTTCCTAACTAACCGTAGAATTATGCTTGGTGTTATTTTTATGCACAAGCAAAACGTCTTCGCCTTTGTACTTCCCTTTTAAAATTGTTGCTTTGATGACATTGTTCAATAATTTCTTCACAGCAAGCCGGATGCCATTACACAGACGTGGCTGGCTTATGTTCCGTAACATAATAATTACTGATCCGATTTTTAGTTGCAGATTATGAGGTGGTAAGCCGCGTAATTCCAGCGAATATAAAAATTCTGTTGGATAATTGACAACATCATCATCATTAATAACGGAATCAACTGATTTGTAATTCTTCAATTCGCCAGCTATTTTCTCTTGAATCTGAAAATTCATTTCGTTCACATCAACATTTTTTGCGGCCAATATAACACGTTCGCTTAACCAATCGTGATTTACGTAATTTTGAGCTATGTTTGGGAAAACCATCTCCATGAGTTCGGTCTTTGATTCACAAAAGTTACAAAAATTGTTAGGGAATGTAATGTATCCCGATGATGTATCAACAGCAATATTACCATTACCAATATCGAGCAGTTGTTTGGAAAAGACTTCTCCAGACTGGTCTTCCTGCAATTCGACTCTCATGATTATACTCAATTTAAGTGTTTTAATGTATTTCCATAAAATGGACAACTTCAAACATGCATTTAGTTCATCAGCTGGCGTTGAGCGTGGAACAACTGGCAATATTTGTCGAAAATCACCTGCCAATAGTATCATTGCACCACCAAACCGGTTTCCGTTATTTCGTAAATCTTGCATTGAGCGATCTAATGCCTCTAAAGATTTTTTGTGTGCCATCGTGCATTCATCCCAAATGATCAATCTGGTTTGCTGCAGCACTTTGCCCATGGCAGAATTCCTCGAAAGGTTGCAAGTTGGAGTTTCATTTATTTGAAGGTTCAACGGCAACTTGAGAGCTGAATGAGCTGTTCGACCGCCTTCCAACAATGTAGCTGCAATACCTGATGAAGCTAGGGCTAGTGCAATTCCATTTTGCGATCGAATCGTGGCCAAAATCAATGATAACAGAAACGTTTTCCCAGTTCCACCAGGAGCATCTAAAAAATAAAATCCGCCAGTTCCATCGTTCACTACTTTCATGAGCGTATCGTAGGCATATTTTTGTTGTTGATTCAAAAGGGGTACTGTTCTATCAACCATTTCTCTTAATGTTTCGGAATCGTATTGGGCTTCGCGTCTCAATTCTTGATCAAATGAGTTGTGCATTGGACGATTGGGTGCGATCATTCCTATTTGTATTAATACTTTGTTGGTAAGCATCAAGCACATGTCCTCAATTAAAATTAATGCTTCATTGTGAATTTCTTCTTTCATTTGTAAATCTGCATTCGATGTTCTAAGACGCATCTGATGCAATATATCTTCCGCCATATGATCTTTGTATTTATGCCATAAATCAATCGGTGTTGATGGGAAGCATGTAGACGAAATTATAGAAAATAATGTTCGTATTTGTTTAGGATTTGAATAAATCACAGCATCTTCGAGAGTGTGGTCCCAATGAGTGTCATTCTCTAACAATCCCAAACGTTGACAGGCTTCTCTGTATGTGCCACACAATACACCATTAACTGTTCGCAGATGTTGGAATGATGTTGGACCACGAACATTGGCTAACAGTAAACGCAAATAGAAACATTCATCTTGACTGGGATGGACTGCATAAAGACGGCCTAGTGCATCGGTGAAAAATACTTGTGGATAACCTGTAACTGGTTGTCCTCGTTTTCGTCGTTGGAATTTTTTTGATGATTGATTCCAGGTATAATATCTTGGCATTTCTGAATAAAGTAGCGTTCTGGCAAAATCATCATTCTGGCACATTTCAAAGAAGCTGGTTAATGTTGTCGATGGTGGCCTGTCAACTTGTTGTAATATGTTTGCATCTGTAAAATACACCCGTTGACCATTTTCCAAATGTACGGCCAAATGAAAAACAGTAGGGTGTCGTTCATGTATGGGAAACGAAAATATACGCCACATGCCTTCGTTACGACTAACATAGCGGCCTATTTGATATTGAGTGACTTCATCATTTGAATTTTCGGCAGCAACTCCGAAGACAGCCATATCACTACCTTTGTTCACATACTTGCAAATGTATTTTATGGATTTTACGGAATGGCAAAATTCGACGCTTATGTGTGCTTTATATGCCTTGCAGAGTAATGGCGAAAACGGAACAACCCAACGATTATCAACTTCAATGTCCTGTCGATTTACTTTGACTATTGTTGACTTTCCATTGTTATCAATGGATCGGCCGCGATAAAGTGGATATCCATCATTTCCAGTAATAGTTTCTGCTACTAATTGTCTTGGGTAGTGTTTTGAACATTTTCCTTCAACCATACACGGAGAATTGGGATTTAATATTCCACATGGACCATGTATCATATTTTTTGTAATAACCTCATGTAAAAGTGGGTCTTCATTATAATCGGGAATTTCTGCTGATATCACATTATCAATATCATTCGGTCTTATCCTCTCAACCAACCAAATGAGGATATGTGCATATGGTAATCCGCGTTTTTGCCACTCAACTGAGTACTTAACAATAAAATCCATGAGTGATTTTAATTTCATTTTGAACACCCTTGCAGTGATATCGTGGCGATCAATGGGTGATTGGCCCGTAAATAATTCTCGTTGAATTTCAGTCCACTTTGGATTGCATGTAAATGTGATAAACAAATCTGGTGTGCCATAATGTCGTACATAGCACATAGCATCTTGAGCATAGTCATGCATATGACGCGGACTTCCAACGTATGTTGCTGGGTGTTGTTGTTCTGCCAACATTCTGTGCATTTTCATCAGCATTAACGGCATCCCGAAGATGAATGTATTCCTCGGAACGGAGTTTTGCCTGGTTCAACCTGATAAATGTCAATCGTTCAGTTTCAATTTTCACATACATATCCACAGCATACTGGTGAAATCGACGCCGACATTTTAAGATGTGATTGTCCTCATTTTCCCGAACCATCAGTCGGTATGAATAATAATTCATTGAACTAATTTTTTTGTTCGTGTCAGTACCTGTAAACAATTTTTTGTTAGTAAATTTTATGTTAGAAAATATATATTTTAATGTAGTAAACATATTATTAATAATTTACCTGTAACTGGACTTATCATCTTCATTGAAAAATGATAGCCGTCTTCACCTTGCCAAAATAAGATAGGATAGGTAAGGCATCATATGATCGATGTGTTTCAGACACACGCTGAAGCTGATCGTTCCGCCGATATAAAACAATGTCTCGGTTTTCTAAATTTTCACCCACAACGACAATAGCCACTTCATCAATTGTTGGCACATTAAAACGTCCAGCATGTTGTCCTGCAGGCGCCTTATCGGCTTTGATAACAATTTTGTAATTATCAGATGGCATGCGGTCTAATGCAGTTGTGAATAATGCAACTAATTTATTGTGTTGATGGAAAAATGTTTGAAGTTGTTCCACAATGTATCTTTTCACTGAGTTGTTGTATGCGCATCAACTTCTCTTGCTGAATTGCCCATAAAATATATTTGCAAACATTTATAGTCTTGATCAGGCACTGGCACTGGAACCTGTTCGATGATATATTTGACCCTGCAAAAATATCTATATATATAAAAGCTAGCAAAATACTGCCACAATAGAATATTTAACAAATAGAAAACAGAAGGTACTTTTTAAGTCTTCTTTTTCCGACTCCATTCCTGTGACTTCTGGTGTACCTCAAGGTAGTCATCTTGGCCCTCTGCTTTTCACACTGTTCATTAACGATCTTCCATCAGTCATTGTTCATTCGCGTGTGCTTATGTATGCTGACGATGTCAAGCTTTGTCTTACTTATAAAGATATAGATTCATTTAGTCGGCTACAAGCTGATCTTAAAAACTTTCAATCCTGGTGCCAGTTTAATTTACTAAATCTTAACACTACCAAATGTAAGGTAATGACTTTTTTTCGTAACTCTCCTCAACTGGTCACTTATTTTCTAAACAACAGTCCTTTAGAACGTCTAAATAATATGAATGATTTGGGCGTACTTATGGACCATAAGTTAAATTTTAACACCCATATTTCCACCACGGTCGCAAAGGCCATGAGTGTCCTGGGTTTTTATTAAAAGATGGTCAAAAGAATTTGATGACCCCTATACAACTAAAGTTCTTTTTACTTCGCTTGTCCGTCCTATTTTAGAGTATGGATCTTGCATTTGGTCACCTCAATATGAGTCGCACCAGACTAGGCTTGAACCCATTCAAAAGCAGTTCTTGCTATTTGCTCTTCGTGGCTTAAGCTGGGATCGCAATGTCAATTTGCCTTCGTATTCTAGTAGACTTCTCTTGATTAACCTTCCTTTCCTAACTAACCGTAGAATTATGCTTGGTGTTATTTTTATGCACAAGCAAAACGTCTTCGCCTTTGTACTTCCCTTTTAAAATTGTTGCTTTGATGACATTGTTCAATAATTTCTTCACAGCAAGCCGGATGCCATTACACAGACGTGGCTGGCTTATGTTCCGTAACATAATAATTACTGATCCGATTTTTAGTTGCAGATTATGAGGTGGTAAGCCGCGTAATTCCAGCGAATATAAAAATTCTGTTGGATAATTGACAACATCATCATCATTAATAACGGAATCAACTGATTTGTAATTCTTCAATTCGCCAGCTATTTTCTCTTGAATCTGAAAATTCATTTCGTTCACATCAACATTTTTTGCGGCCAATATAACACGTTCGCTTAACCAATCGTGATTTACGTAATTTTGAGCTATGTTTGGGAAAACCATCTCCATGAGTTCGGTCTTTGATTCACAAAAGTTACAAAAATTGTTAGGGAATGTAATGTATCCCGATGATGTATCAACAGCAATATTACCATTACCAATATCGAGCAGTTGTTTGGAAAAGACTTCTCCAGACTGGTCTTCCTGCAATTCGACTCTCATGATTATACTCAATTTAAGTGTTTTAATGTATTTCCATAAAATGGACAACTTCAAACATGCATTTAGTTCATCAGCTGGCGTTGAGCGTGGAACAACTGGCAATATTTGTCGAAAATCACCTGCCAATAGTATCATTGCACCACCAAACCGGTTTCCGTTATTTCGTAAATCTTGCATTGAGCGATCTAATGCCTCTAAAGATTTTTTGTGTGCCATCGTGCATTCATCCCAAATGATCAATCTGGTTTGCTGCAGCACTTTGCCCATGGCAGAATTCCTCGAAAGGTTGCAAGTTGGAGTTTCATTTATTTGAAGGTTCAACGGCAACTTGAGAGCTGAATGAGCTGTTCGACCGCCTTCCAACAATGTAGCTGCAATACCTGATGAAGCTAGGGCTAGTGCAATTCCATTTTGCGATCGAATCGTGGCCAAAATCAATGATAACAGAAACGTTTTCCCAGTTCCACCAGGAGCATCTAAAAAATAAAATCCGCCAGTTCCATCGTTCACTACTTTCATGAGCGTATCGTAGGCATATTTTTGTTGTTGATTCAAAAGGGGTACTGTTCTATCAACCATTTCTCTTAATGTTTCGGAATCGTATTGGGCTTCGCGTCTCAATTCTTGATCAAATGAGTTGTGCATTGGACGATTGGGTGCGATCATTCCTATTTGTATTAATACTTTGTTGGTAAGCATCAAGCACATGTCCTCAATTAAAATTAATGCTTCATTGTGAATTTCTTCTTTCATTTGTAAATCTGCATTCGATGTTCTAAGACGCATCTGATGCAATATATCTTCCGCCATATGATCTTTGTATTTATGCCATAAATCAATCGGTGTTGATGGGAAGCATGTAGACGAAATTATAGAAAATAATGTTCGTATTTGTTTAGGATTTGAATAAATCACAGCATCTTCGAGAGTGTGGTCCCAATGAGTGTCATTCTCTAACAATCCCAAACGTTGACAGGCTTCTCTGTATGTGCCACACAATACACCATTAACTGTTCGCAGATGTTGGAATGATGTTGGACCACGAACATTGGCTAACAGTAAACGCAAATAGAAACATTCATCTTGACTGGGATGGACTGCATAAAGACGGCCTAGTGCATCGGTGAAAAATACTTGTGGATAACCTGTAACTGGTTGTCCTCGTTTTCGTCGTTGGAATTTTTTTGATGATTGATTCCAGGTATAATATCTTGGCATTTCTGAATAAAGTAGCGTTCTGGCAAAATCATCATTCTGGCACATTTCAAAGAAGCTGGTTAATGTTGTCGATGGTGGCCTGTCAACTTGTTGTAATATGTTTGCATCTGTAAAATACACCCGTTGACCATTTTCCAAATGTACGGCCAAATGAAAAACAGTAGGGTGTCGTTCATGTATGGGAAACGAAAATATACGCCACATGCCTTCGTTACGACTAACATAGCGGCCTATTTGATATTGAGTGACTTCATCATTTGAATTTTCGGCAGCAACTCCGAAGACAGCCATATCACTACCTTTGTTCACATACTTGCAAATGTATTTTATGGATTTTACGGAATGGCAAAATTCGACGCTTATGTGTGCTTTATATGCCTTGCAGAGTAATGGCGAAAACGGAACAACCCAACGATTATCAACTTCAATGTCCTGTCGATTTACTTTGACTATTGTTGACTTTCCATTGTTATCAATGGATCGGCCGCGATAAAGTGGATATCCATCATTTCCAGTAATAGTTTCTGCTACTAATTGTCTTGGGTAGTGTTTTGAACATTTTCCTTCAACCATACACGGAGAATTGGGATTTAATATTCCACATGGACCATGTATCATATTTTTTGTAATAACCTCATGTAAAAGTGGGTCTTCATTATAATCGGGAATTTCTGCTGATATCACATTATCAATATCATTCGGTCTTATCCTCTCAACCAACCAAATGAGGATATGTGCATATGGTAATCCGCGTTTTTGCCACTCAACTGAGTACATCCAACAGCGCGTCTCGCCGAAAACGCGATGCTTAACAATAAAATCCATGAGTGATTTTAATTTCATTTTGAACACCCTTGCAGTGATATCGTGGCGATCAATGGGTGATTGGCCCGTAAATAATTCTCGTTGAATTTCAGTCCACTTTGGATTGCATGTAAATGTGATAAACAAATCTGGTGTGCCATAATGTCGTACATAGCACATAGCATCTTGAGCATAGTCATGCATATGACGCGGACTTCCAACGTATGTTGCTGGGTGTTGTTGTTCTGCCAACATTCTGTGCATTTTCATCAGCATTAACGGCATCCCGAAGATGAATGTATTCCTCGGAACGGAGTTTTGCCTGGTTCAACCTGATAAATGTCAATCGTTCAGTTTCAATTTTCACATACATATCCACAGCATACTGGTGAAATCGACGCCGACATTTTAAGATGTGATTGTCCTCATTTTCCCGAACCATCAGTCGGTATGAATAATAATTCATTGAACTAATTTTTTTGTTCGTGTCAGTACCTGTAAACAATTTTTTGTTAGTAAATTTTATGTTAGAAAATATATATTTTAATGTAGTAAACATATTATTAATAATTTACCTGTAACTGGACTTATCATCTTCATTGAAAAATGATAGCCGTCTTCACCTTGCCAAAATAAGATAGGATAGGTAAGGCATCATATGATCGATGTGTTTCAGACACACGCTGAAGCTGATCGTTCCGCCGATATAAAACAATGTCTCGGTTTTCTAAATTTTCACCCACAACGACAATAGCCACTTCATCAATTGTTGGCACATTAAAACGTCCAGCATGTTGTCCTGCAGGCGCCTTATCGGCTTTGATAACAATTTTGTAATTATCAGATGGCATGCGGTCTAATGCAGTTGTGAATAATGCAACTAATTTATTGTGTTGATGGAAAAATGTTTGAAGTTGTTCCACAATGTATCTTTTCACTGAGTTGTTGTATGCGCATCAACTTCTCTTGCTGAATTGCCCATAAAATATATTTGCAAACATTTATAGTCTTGATCAGGCACTGGCAATAAGGAACCTGTTCGACGATATATTTGACCCTGAATCTGCAAAAATATCTATATATATACAAAAGCTCGCAAAATACTGCCACAATAGAATATTTAACAAATAGAAAACAGAAGGTACTTTTTAAGTCTTCTTTTTCCGACTCCATTCCTGTGACTTCTGGTGTACCTCAAGGTAGTCATCTTGGCCCTCTGCTTTTCACACTGTTCATTAACGATCTTCCATCAGTCATTGTTCATTCGCGTGTGCTTATGTATGCTGACGATGTCAAGCTTTGTCTTACTTATAAAGATATAGATTCATTTAGTCGGCTACAAGCTGATCTTAAAAACTTTCAATCCTGGTGCCAGTTTAATTTACTAAATCTTAACACTATCAAATGTAAGGTAATGACTTTTTTTCGTAACTCTCCTCAACTGGTCACTTATTTTCTAAACAACAGTCCTTTAGAACGTCTAAATAATATGAATGATTTGGGCGTACTTATGGACCATAAGTTAAATTTTAACACCCATAATTCCACCACGGTCGCAAAGGCCATGAGTGTCCTGGGTTTCATTAAAAGATGGTCAAAAGAATTTGATGACCCCTATACAACTAAAGTTCTTTTTACTTCGCTTGTCCGTCCTATTTTAGAGTATGGATCTTGCATTTGGTCACCTCAATATGAGTCGCACCAGACTAGGCTTGAATCCATTCAAAAGCAGTTCTTGCTATTTGCTCTTCGTGGCTTAAGCTGGGATCGCAATGTCAATTTGCCTTCGTATTCTAGTAGACTTCTCTTGATTAACCTTCCTTCCCTAACTAACCGTAGAATTATGCTTGGTGTTATTTTTATGCACAAGCAAAACGTCTTCGCCTTTGTACTTCCCTTTTAAAATTGTTGCTTTGATGACATTGTTCAATAATTTCTTCACAGCAAGCCGGGTGCCATTACACAGACGTGGCTGGCTTATGTTCCGTAACATAATAATTACTGATCCGATTTTTAGTTGCAGATTATGAGGTGGTAAGCCGGGTAATTCCAGCGAATATAAAAATTCTGTTGGATAATTGACAACATCATCATCATTAATAACGGAATCAACTGATTTGTAATTCTTCAATTCGCCAGGTGTTTTCTCTTGAATCTGAAAATTCATTTCGTTCACATCAACATTTTTTGCGGCCAATATAACACGTTCGCTTAACCAATCGTGATTTACGTAATTTTGAGCTATGTTTGGGAAAACCATCTCCATGAGTTCGGTCTTTGATTCACAAAAGTTACAAAAATTGGTAGGGAATGTAATGTATCCCGATGATGTATCAACAGCAATATTACCATTACCAATATCGAGCAGTTGTTTGGAAAAGACTTCTCCAGACTGGTCTTCCTGCAATTCGACTCTCATGATTATACTCAATTTAAGTGTTTTAATGTATTTCCATAAAATGGACAACTTCAAACATGCATTTAGTTCATCAGCTGGCGTTGAGCGTGGAACAACTGGCAATATTTGTCGAAAATCACCTGCCAATAGTATCATTGCACCACCAAACCGGTTTCCGTTATTTCGTAAATCTTGCATTGAGCGATCTAATGCCTCTAAAGATTTTTTGTGTGCCATCGTGCATTTATCCCAAATGATCAATCTGGTTTGCTGCAGCACTTTGCCCATGGCAGAATTCCTCGAAAGGTTGCAAGTTGGAGTTTCATTTATTTGAAGGTTCAACGGCAACTTGAGAGCTGAATGAGCTGTTCGACCGCCTTCCAACAATGTAGCTGCAATACCTGATGAAGCTAGGGCTAGTGCAATTCCATTTTGCGATCGAATCGTGGCCAAAATCAATGATAACAGAAACGTTTTCCCAGTTCCACCAGGAGCATCTAAAAAATAAAATCCGCCAGTTCCATCGTTCACTACTTTCATGAGCGTATCGTAGGCATATTTTTGTTGTTGATTCAAAAGGGGTACTGTTCTATCAACCATTTCTCTTAATGTTTCGGAATCGTATTGGGCTTCGCGTCTCAATTCTTGATCAAATGAGTTGTGCATTGGACGATTGGGTGCGATCATTCCTATTTGTATTAATACTTTGTTGGTAAGCATCAAGCACATGTCCTCAATTAAAATTAATGCTTCATTGTGAATTTCTTCTTTCATTTGTAAATCTGCATTCGATGTTCTAAGACGCATCTGATGCAATATATCTTCCGCCATATGATCTTTGTATTTAAGCCATAAATCAATCGGTGTTGATGGGAAGCATGTAGACGAAATTATAGAAAATAATGTTCGTATTTGTTTAGGATTTGAATAAATCACAGCATCTTCGAGAGTGTGGTCCCAATGAGTGTCATTCTCTAACAATCCCAAACGTTGACAGGCTTCTCTGTATGTGCCACACAATACACCATTAACTGTTCGCAGATGTTGGAATGATGTTGGACCACGAACATTGGCTAACAGTAAACGCAAATAGAAACATTCATCTTGACTGGGATGGACTGCATAAAGACGGCCTAGTGCATCGGTGAAAAATACTTGTGGATAACCTGTAACTGGTTGTCCTCGTTTTCGTCGTTGGAATTTTTTTGATGATTGATTCCAGGTATAATATCTTGGCATTTCTGAATAAAGTAGCGTTCTGGCAAAATCATCATTCTGGCACATTTCAAAGAAGCTGGTTAATGTTGTCGATGGTGGCCTGTCAACTTGTTGTAATATGTTTGCATCTGTAAAATACACCCGTTGACCATTTTCCAAATGTACGGCCAAATGAAAAACAGTAGGGTGTCGTTCATGTATGGGAAACGAAAATATACGCCACATGCCTTCGTTACGACTAACATAGCGGCCTATTTGATATTGAGTGACTTCATCATTTGAATTTTCGGCAGCAACTCCGAAGACAGCCATATCACTACCTTTGTTCACATACTTGCAAATGTATTTTATGGATTTTACGGAATGGCAAAATTCGACGCTTATGTGTGCTTTATATGCCTTGCAGAGTAATGGCGAAAACGGAACAACCCAACGATTATCAACTTCAATGTCCTGTCGATTTACTTTGACTATTGTTGACTTTCCATTGTCATCAATGGATCGGCGGCGATAAAGTTGTGTATTTGTCCACGCGATTCGTGCCGTGCGTTATACGGCTGCACCCCTCGGTCGGTCGGGTGGGAGGTGGGCAGTCATCTGCTTGGGCTCGCGCGTAACAGGCTTTGTCCTGGTGTCGTAGGGGCCACTTGAACGTACTGCGCATAGTATCGTTAATGTCCGCTAATACTTAACATCCACGACAGCTATAGGTAGAAGACGTAAAAAACTTCTTTGCCATAGGTAGTAAAACTAAAAAAATTGTTTACCATTATAATTACTTACTTTGAAAGTAGGCATAAAATTGTCTCGAATAACCTTTGTTGCCCCAAATGATGTCATTTGAACGCAATTATTGTACTGCTGGATTTGAGTCAAAAAATGATAAGAATCTGGACCAATTCCAGATACCAATGAACGTAGTGGCTCTGGTGGCGGTACTAATGGCGTCAATTTGACTTGGCCGCTGGCGCAACACAATCCAGGGGCTTCATTTTTGAATTTTAATGCCTTGCAATGTGGACACACGATGATCATTTGTCCAATAGCAACAATTTTCGCTGAACTGTATTCAATTGCCACATTATAACTGAATGCAGCTCTGTGGGGATTAAACACAAAATTTCTACCTTCATGTCGATTGCGTTCAAGTTCATTTCGCTCTTCGCGTTGCTCATCAGTTTGATTTGCTCTTATATTTCTTTGACTTGACGTATTTCGAGTTCTGCGGCCTAAGCTTTACGTTTGGTTGGTGGCATTCTTAAAAACGAAAATTCAATTGCAAATACTATAATTTTATAAATAAGTTTCTGGGGATTTCAAATCGAGCTTTTTCTTCATTTGACTCAAAGTAAACAGATCGGTTTTTATAACGTTGGTGTGGCCGTACCAAACAGATGGTCACATTTAGCAGATCAGATGTTCTTGTATTTCGTGTTGTCTTGCCAAAAATCTTGACGTATTTCGAGTTCTGCGGCCTAAGCTTTACGTTTGTGTTCAATGAAAGACGTTAGTATTTCTTGAAGTTATTAAATGTTTATTTATTTATATATATATATAGGCACTAGCACATAAACCAGTGACTAAAGGTTGTCGCAACCAACACATAAATTGGGTGGACCTCGGAGTGAGATTACAAAGGTAGAGATGGGGGCCAAAGACACAGCGATGCGCACCCGATGTAGCTACAATTGGTATCTGATCTTACTAAGAATAATGCATTTCTTTTATAGTACAAAATAGCTAGCTCACCAGTGCATAGTTCGACATCGTGTTAGGTCAGCAAAGTACGTTTTTATTGATTAACTAGGTCTTTATTGTTTACCGCTGACCATATCAGATCTACTTATGACTGATGAGCCATCGATATCTATAATCGGGTTACATACTTAACATTGACATACATCTCTATTATAATTGGCTTAATGTTCTCTTATTTTATATAATCTAAACACCAACATACTCCCGGCCGTTGAACACCTGTTCAACGTTATCCAACGTTGACTGCAAAATTGCTGGGGGCTGGGCTTACTGCAGCAGGAGTCGGTATGGGATTGACGATCCTCACGGTTGTCTGCTCTGGACCATTGTGTCTTGGGGGTTGTGAGCATCTTTTTATTCCATATACCATCACAAGAACCAATGGTATTGTTAGCGCTACGTAGGAGACTATAACATGGTGAGCCGGCTGGCTGGGGTCTTCTGGCAATTTCCAGTTTTGCTTAGTTTCCAGTTTTCCTTGAATGTTGCTTAGTTCGTCGTAGCTTAGCTGCATCTTTGTGAATTGTGTTGTTGTTGGCGCTACTTTTGTTGGGCCAATGCTGAAGTTGCCAAATCGGACATATGACAATTTCATTGTGTCTGTCGTCGTTATACGGTGACCTGTTATTTGTATAGCAGCACTCCTAGCTGTACACGTCGGGTCTAGAGTCAACAATCCAGTCTTCTTAATAGTGACACCTTGTATATTATCGTCACAGGTCACTGCGAGTTCAATTGGTCTAATGGTGGCAAAAATCCACTGATTTTTTTGATACATGTCGTACCACACGAATGATCTGTTTGTGTGTTGTATTTGGCAAGTTGATGATTTTGTGTTTTTGAATAGCTGGAACTCACAGTTGCTATTAGCCGAAAACGTCGTTTGTTTATCAAAACAAATATATTGCTCGTTGTTGAGCTGATGGCATTGTTCCAAATCGGCTCTTGAGAGCCCAATGTATTGATTCTGTTTCTTGTTGACAGCAATGATGGGAATTTTAATGTTCATGATTACAATCCCATGAGTTCCAATTGCTGGGATGGGCACCAAGTTATACAGTTGCACTGCCTGCGTTGCCACTAATGGAAATGTGACCTTAAATATCACATGATTGTTTGCGATTGTGCCTTGTGCCTTCATTAAGCCATATAATTGCAAGACGTCGTTATCTGGAACTGGCAAATCCAAACCAAACGGAAGATGTCTCTTCAGTTGGCTCAGATGTTCCCGAAGCTGGCCTGGTGATAGTAGTAACGGGCTTATTTTGCTATGATGGGCATCTGTAAATACTCGGGAAATTTCGGTTTGAATTCGTTGCAAATTCCCTGCAATAACTGTCATCTGAGTAGTTAACGTGATATACCATTGCAATGCCTTTACCGCATTGTCCTGGACCTTGGTCATGTCGTTCATTTGTTGTTCCATTAGTTTCATCTGATTTTCAATTGTGGCTTCATCTCGCTTAATGATATTTATCGTTGAATCAATTACAGATGTCTGATTTTGCAGCAAGTTCAATAAGTACTCTTCATTTGATTTAACTTTTCGTATGGTGCCTGACATCTCTGTTGCATACTTTGAGTCCAGCACACCAAATAAGCCGTTCGCAATGTTCCCAATTATATCTAAAGGCGATCGTCGTTGGCGTTCTATGTGAAGGAGATCATTTCCTGTCCGTAGCTCTGAGTTGACATGCTCGAAGTGCCTCTGCATTGCGGTGCATGCCTCTGGAACCTTCATTAACACGCATATTTCTCCAACCTTTACTACTCCATCTGAAAATGTCTTCAGGTCGGCCCAATATGGTTCGAGATCGTAGAATGCCACAATAGTCCAGTCAGACGTTGCCATCCTTCCTGTGCCAATACTTTCATAGTATATGCCTGGTTTGGGGTTGAATCGAGTTATATTAGTTCTTTGAGCAAATGCTATAGGCAGTAACAACAGCATTAGGCAGATCGTCATTGCCAACGGTGGCAGACCTATCGATAAGCGTCTTTTTGGTTTTGGTTCTGCGTTGTCCTCGATACCAGAGTCCTTTTGGGGATTCGATTCTGTGTCATCTGCCTCGATTTTACGTTTTGTCGCTGACTCTCTAAGCAAGGGGGCCAATTTATGGATAGCCCGCTTGTATGTGCCTCTGGCTGTTTTAACGTCTACCACGCGGACGTATCCATCCAGGCCTGGATATAATTTAACAATTCGTCCAATTGGCCACTGCAAAATTGGCACATTATCCTCCTTTAGAATTACCATCATGCCTTCTTTGACATTATTATATGGTTTTTTCCACTTGGATGTACCCTGCAATTCTTGTAGGTACTCTTGAGACCATTGTGTCCAGAATGTATGCTTAAGCCGTTGCACTAATTCCCATTGCTCTGGAATCGATCGCTGTGTTATTGGCTCTGCATCTGGTTGGGCTACTAATGGTTCTCCAATCAATAGGTGGCCTGGGGTTAGAGCTGTTAAGTCGTTGGGATCATCTGAGTTTGGCGTTAACGGACGAGAATTCAGCACTGCTTCAACATTGACAATGATAGTAGACAGTTGTTCGAACGTTAAGTTTGCTGTCGATACGTTTTTTAACAGTAAATGCTTAGCGGACTTTACCGCAGCTTCCCATAATCCTCCGAAATGTGGAGACCGTGGTGGTATGAACTTAAATTGCACTCCTTTTTGATTGCAAAATTCCTTGATACTACCTGCTGCCGTTTCTGAGGGTATTGTATCGGTCAGTTCCTTAAGTTGGTTGTTTGCTCCAACAAAGTTTGTTGCATTATCGCAGTATAATGTCTGGCATCTTCCTCTGCGCCCAATAAAGCGCTGAAGCGCGCCCACAAATGAGGAGGTAGACAGGTCTCCGACCAACTCCAAGTGTACTGCCTTGGTTGCAAAGCATACAAATACTGCAATGTAGGCTTTGTCGGGACGTTTTCCTCGAACCTTATGGTGGATCCAGAATGGTCCACAATAGTCTACTCCGGCATTGAGAAAGGGTCTATTCTGAGATACCCGATGCTCAGGTAAGTCGCCCATGACCTATTTAAAGAACTGAGGCCGGTACTTGGTGCATACTACGCAGCCCTGGATCACATTCCGGACCATCGGTTTCACCTTAATGATGTGGTACTGTTGCCGAGCTATTCCGCGTAGTGCCTCATGTCCACAATGAAGATTCTCTTCATGAAGTTTTCGTAGCATCATTTTTACCACCGGATCATTATACGGCAAGAGATATGGATTCCTTGTTTCCGTTGATACTGGTGCTTGTTGTAGCCTAGTTGCTACTCGTATGATTGAATCTTCATCCAGTATTAGTGGCAATGTTGCCACTGTGCTTTTGCGATCTAGCGGTTGATCAGGTCGTTTCTTTAAGTGCCGTAATTCATATGCAAATCCTGCTTCTTGAATTTGCTTAATGATCACTCTCCGTGCTTGGTCCAACTCTCCCAACTCTAACTGAGCCGTTGGTTTCCTGTTCTGCTTGTGACAAAACCGTAGCACATACGCCACTATTCGCTGTAGCCGGTAAAACGAATTTCTGTGATTTACCGTATATATCCATTCACTCTTGTTGTTTGCCGTGTCAGTCACCATGCTGAATACCTTGGTTTTCTTCTCAGCGGTATCCATCGTGTGCTCTGTAGGCTTAAATGGTGCTGGCCAGCCACGTTGTGGTCCATGCAGAAATAGTGGTCCATACAACCATAATGTATGTGTGCTAAGCTGAACTGCTGATATGCCTCGAGACAGAACATCAGCTGCGTTGAGCGCTGATGACACATGCCGCCATTGCCTTGGATGTGATACTGCGTGTATTTTTGTCAACCGATTAGCCACAAACGTGTGGAAATGTGATGCCCGTGAATTAATCCAAGAGAGTACCACTGTTGAGTCTGACCAGAGAAATGATTCCACACTTTCTGATCCGAATTGGAGATCCTGTCGAACTCTATCCGTGAGTTCAGCTCCAAGTACAGCTGCACATAGTTCCAGCCGGGGCAGTGTCTGTTTTTCCAGGGGAGCCACTCTTGACTTGGCGCACAACAATCTGACCGAAATTTGGCAATTTTTATAGGTTGATCGGACATAAACTGCCGCACCATACGCCTTTTCTGATGCATCAACAAATGTATGCAATTCCTTTGTAGTGGGGACCTTGCCATCAAAAATATGCCTTGGAATTTTCATGTGATTTAGTGCCTGTACATCCTCTCGGTAAGCTTCCCATTGCTTCTCCAAATACGGCGGTAGGTCACCATCCATCTCAATTCGTTCGGTAGCAACATGTTAAAGAAACATTTTCGCTCTTACCACTACCGGTGCGAACAGTCCTAGATGATCAAAGATTTGACCGACTTCAGATAGCACCACTCGTCTGGTTATTCCTTTTGTATGTCTTTGAGCCTTTCCACATAATTGGTCTTCTTTGGGTGCCCATATGATTCCCAATGTTTTGACACTTGTTTGTTCCAGTGTGTCACCGAGATTGATGTCAGCAATCGTATCTTCCCTTGGAATTTCCTTTAGAAGTTGACTGCTATTTGAACACCATTTTCGTAAGTTGAAACCCTTAGGTCTCAAGATTTCTAGAAGCTCTTGTCTTATTTGCAGGGCTTCTGGTAAACTGTCTGCTCCTGTGAGACAATCATCAACATAAAAGTCATTTTTTAATGCTGATGCTCCAGACGACAATTTCTCAATGTTTTTCAGTGCCAAATATTCCAGACACTTCGTCGCTAAATATGGGGCTGACGTGGTTCCATAAGTTACCGTTTTTAAACGATAAAACTTTAGTTCTTGACTTGGATCCTCTCTCCACACAATCATCTGATTGAATTGATCGGCAGGGTTTATCCAAACTTGACGATATATTTTTTCAATGTCTGCCGTGAACACATATTTGTGTGTCCTGAACCGCAGAAGAATTGAGAAGAGTTGACTCTGTACAACTGGTCCAGGATATAAAATGTCGTTCAGTGATTTTCCTGATGACGTTTTGCATGATGCATCAAATACCACTCTTAGCTTGGTGGTGGTACTTTCTGGTTTTAGTACACAATGATGCGGTATAAAGTAATGGTTCTTGGGAATTTGTTCTACCATTACTTGCTTCATATGTCCAAGCTGTTCACGTCGGGGTCACCAAAATGTTCAATGAAAGACGTTAGTATTTCTTGAAGTTATTAAATGTTTATTTATTTATATATATATATAGGCACTAGCACATAAACCAGTGACTAAAGGTTGTCGCAACCAACACATAAATTGGGTGGACCTCGGAGTGAGATTACAAAGGTAGAGATGGGGGCCAAAGACACAGCGATGCGCACCCGATGTAGCTACAATTGGTATCTGATCTTACTAAGAATAATGCATTTCTTTTATAGTACAAAATAGCTAGCTCACCAGTGCATAGTTCGACATCGTGTTAGGTCAGCAAAGTACGTTTTTATTGATTAACTAGGTCTTTATTGTTTACTGCTGACCATATCAGATCTACTTATGACTGATGAGCCATCGATATCTATAATCGGGTTACATACTTAACATTGACATACATCTCTATTATAATTGGCTTAATGTTCTCTTATTTTATATAATCTAAACACCAACAGTTTGGTTGGTGGCATTCTTAAAAACGAAAATTCAATTGCAAATACTATAATTTTATGAATAAGTTTCTGGGGATTTCAAATCGAGCTTTTTCTTCATTTGACTCAAAGTAAACATACCGGTTTTTATAACGTTGGTGTGGCCGTACCAAACAGATGGTCACATTTAGCAGATCAGATGTTCTTGTATTTCGTGTTGTCTTGCCAAAAATTTAAAGATAATTTGCGTATGGCATGAGAGATTTTCTTAATATTTTTTAACGTAAGAACCTTCTCCTAATAATAACAAATACAACAAAAAAAGAATTAGTGAAATCGGTCCAGACATTCACGCGTGATGCCGTGACCAAGGAAAACGGCTTTCATTTTTATATATATAGAAGAAGAAGATTATTGATTTTTTTATCGATAATTCTCTTTGTGCTGTATATTTAAATTTTTCTATATATTTTTTTTTGGCCTGTGTTTTTTTTGGCTTTTCAATGGCTTGTTGTCTACCTACTTGCAAGGATTCTGATCGTTTTGACGATCAGTATAGAGCAATATCTTGTTGGCTCTGCGATAATCTTATTCACTTAAAATGTGCTGGCCTCAACGGCCGCGACTACGACAAATTTTCTGGTTTGTCTGTGTCTAAGCCTGAGCTTGGCTTAATGCGCTGGTCTTGCCCATCTTGTGCCAGCCAGCAGCTTGATTTTAGCCGAATGTACAGGGATCTTCGTTTAAAGTTTCTTTCTTTAAAAAAAATGGCCAAACAGCTGTTTAACGAGTGCGACTCTAGCATACATTTACCGTCGCAATTCAAGTTTGTTCCACCTTCTAAGGAATTGCCCAAGAAATGTACCCTTGAGTTACCTCATATGCAGTCGCCCGCACTCTCTATTACATCTTCTCCCATTTTACTTTCGCCTACACCATCTTCTTGTCCCTCTTTATGCTCTTCTTTTCAGATTGAAGTACCCAGTACAAGCCCTGGTGTACCTCCATCTATCCCTCACGGGAACTCTAATCAATTACAGGATCAGGCTGGCTCTCAATTACTTGCGGATCCCAATGCTCCTCCGCCTCCACTAACTGTAGTGCCTCATCGTAAACAATTATTTATTTCTAGGCTTGCTCCTGAAACTTCTGAGTCGTCTGTGGCAGCTTACATTGGTAAAATATGCCCTGCTAAAGTTTTAATTCAAAAGTTTAAGTTTTCTAGGCCTCGCGAAATCTCCTCGTTTAAAATTACAGTACCAAATGAGTATTTCTCAGCTATGGTTGACCCTAACTTTTGGCCAGAGGGCCTAGTTGTACACGAGTTTGCGGCCAATAGGCGCTCCCGTCCTTTGCCTGTTCACCTTCCTAATGTATCTTCTGCTTCAAAAAACTAATAACGTCTAGTCTTTGCATTCATTATCAAAATGTAAGAGGACTTCTTACCAAGCTCTCGAAACTGTTCTGTGATAGCCAAACCTTTTCGGCTGACATTTTAGCTTTCTCTGAAACTTGGCTTAACTTCTCTGTTTTGGATAATGAAATTCTTTCTAATAACTTTACTTCTTATAGGCTTGATCGTGTTGGTCGTCGTGGCGGTGGAGTACTCATTGCTGTCAACTCGAATCTGTGTTCAAGTGTTGTGCCGATTGATCTCCCCTTAGGTGTTGAGTTTATTTGCGTCGAAGTTACATGTTCTAACTTTAGCTTATATATCTCTTGTTCATATATTCCTCCAGCTTCTGATATCATGATCTACATGCACCATGCTGATGCTTTGCAAACTATTTTTAGATCGTGATTTTCTTATAGTTATAGTGTTTTTCTTGATAGCCTACTTGAATGTCCGCTATATCAGTTGAATTCTTTTCTTAACTCTTCTAAAAGAATCCTCGATCTCGTTTTTGTCTCGGATCCCACTGTTAGTACTGTATCACAAACACAGCCCCTAGTGAAGCCTGAAGATCCTTATCACCCTACCATTGAAGTTACTATTTCTTACAATTGCGTTAATAATTCATTTAATAACATCTCAAATTCTCATCGTAGATGTTTTTGTAAAACAAATTTCATTCTTCTTAACAGTCATTTCAATTTGAGTGCTGTGATATAGATTGTGCAGTGAATTTTTTCTACTCAGCTCTTAATTCTCTAATTGATAAATGCGTTCCTTATGTGAATGTCTCTACCGTTTCCAGTGCGCCAGTCTGGTTCACAAGTAGGCTCTCTAATCTCCGTAACATTAATTCGAAATATTTTAAAAAGTTTGAAAAAACAGGTTCGCGACTTGCAAATTATTGTGTAGCCAAATCTCAATTTAGTCTTTTAAATACTCAATGCTACAATAATTATATCGTTCGCTGTAAGGTTGAATTTTATAAGAACCCCAAAAGGTTTTACAACTTTGTTAATTCCAAAAGACGCTCTAATTTACTACTTTCCACCTTCAGACTTAATGACCAGACTGCTAATAATGATTCAGATATTGCAGATCTGTTTGCTAAATTCTTTCAGTCGACTTATTCTACTACTGCTTCAGATCCGACAACTTATCCCTTCTCAATTCCACATGTAAATTGTATGTTTTTTCCTAGTATTACTGAAGACTGTATTATCTCTAGCTTGTCATCTATGACGTCTTCCTTCGTACCCGGGCCAGATAATATACCTAGTTGCATCCTTAAAATGTGTTCGATTTCCTTATCTCGGTTATTCTTTATATCTAGTGAGACTTGTTGCTTTCCTGATATTTGGAAGGAGTCTTTTATTATTCCGCTTTTTTAAAAAGGTAGCAAACCGGATATTTCTAACTACCGTGGCATTGCCAAACTTTCGGCAATACCTGCTATTTGAGAAAATCATTACGTCTTCCCTTCATGAAAGGTCGTTCGTCGCTTAGCAACCTTTTAGAATTGACTACCCTTGTACACCATGGCTTCCGTAAAAAGTGTCAAACTGATGTTATTTATACTGACTTTAGTAAGGCTTTCGATACGGTTGATCACTCTATGCTTCTCACGAAATTTAACATCATGGGTTTTTCCCCGAAACTATTGGCTTGGTTAAAGTCGTATCTTATTGGCAGAACCCAAAAGGTGTCTTTTCGTTCCTCGATATCTAAAACTGTTCGAGTTACGTCAGGTGTCCCCCAAAGCAGTCATTTATGCCCACTGTTATTTACCCCGTTTATAAATGATTTGCCCTTTGTCCTTGAACCATCCACGCGTGCTTATTGTTGCGAATGACGTCAAGATTTGTTTTTCATATAATGATCCTTCTTTCCAACAGTACTTGTAATCGGATCTCGATGCGTTCTGTGATTAATGCCACGTTAATAAAGTAAACCTTAATGCCTCAAAGTGCTCTATTATGACATTCAGTCGTTTTTCTCCGTTCCTAGCTCATTACTCAATGAGGTGTGTTTTGTTGGATTGTGTACCATCATTCAAAGACCTCGGCGTTATGTTTGACCCAAAACTTTCATTTAATGTTCATATATCTTCAATTGTCAATAGAGCATGCAGTCTTCTTGGCTTCATAAAACGTTGAGCCTAAGAATTTGATGATCCCTATGTAACAAAGTTTTTATACACTTCGTTAATTCGCCCTACTCTAGAATATTGCTCTTCAATAGATACAGAAGCAACTCCTTAAGTTATTCTGACAGACTTCTTCTTATTAATCTTCCTTCACTTTACAACCGTAGGCTCGTATTTGGCATTCTATTTCTCCATAAACTAGTCAACGGTGAAGTCATTTCTACCAATTTACTAAATACGCTATATTTTTGTGTTCCCTCACGTCGGACCAGAAACTTTTCTCCTCTTCACCTTAGTAGATGCCTGACTAACTATTCTCATCACGAACCTTTTCGTGTTCTTTGCCAATCTTTTAACAACCTTTCTCACCTTATTTCTCCTTATCTATCTGTCACTTCTCTTCGCGCTATACTTTTTAATAATCTACAGCGAAACCACTGAAAATATTCTGGACTGGATATTGGATTGGCTGCAACTCATCCCTGACCACATTGGCTGTGAGTCGGGGCATAGCTGGCACCTTGTTGCAAATAAAACACCTCCACCGGGTCGGGGATGTTTAGTTGTGCATAAAACTAAGCTACCTTCGTATATTAATTATTATTTGTATTTTAGATTAAGCTTTTTCGTCGACTGCTGATTTAGTTGACGTAAATAAATAAAATAAATAAATAAATAATAATAATAATAGATTTATAAAGAACTGAAAGATATTTATAAAGAACCCACTCCAATAATTCTAGAAGAAAGCGAACCGAATGGTACGATGAAAGAGGAACAACTAACTGAACTAAAAATTGGTGTGGCCAAACTACAAGTACTTATTGTCGCCAAATTAATACATACATACGATAATATTCCCAGATTATCAACACTCCTTCTCAACAAATTACTTGTATGCTCAAGTACTAATGACAATTCATTTCAGTGAGACATTTCATATGTTTACATTTTTGCAAATTCTTAGTCAATACATCAGAGATCATGTCGTTACTACAAATATACTGAACATCAATTTCTTTTTCCTTAAAAAGCTCTCTGATATGATGGTACTTCATATCAATGTGTTTGCTTCCATTATGCAGAGTTGGGTTTTTAGTTAAATATTGGGCACTTTGATTATCGCAATACAATAAGACAGTTTGAACATCGATAAAAACCCATCTCGTTCAAAAACGTCTTCAAGTACACCGCTTCTCTTGCCGCCGTGGATAAAGCAATGTACTCCGCTTCAGTGCTACTTAAAGGCACCAGACTTTGCTTTTTGGACACCCATGATATTGCGCTGCCAGCACACATAAAAACATATCCAGTATATGATTTTCGGTCTATGGAGTCGTTTGCCCAATCAGCATCCACGTACCTGGTGATTTGGGTACCAGTCATCTCGTAGTGAAGCTTCATGCTAGCTGTGCCCTTTAAGTAGCGCAGCACTCTTTTTGAAGCCACTTCGTCTTCTTTACGGGTTCTCATATTCATCTGCGTTAACTTTACAACGGAATGTAAAATCTGGCCTGGTTGTTACGGCCAAATACATCAATGACCCCACAAGCGACTGAAATTTCTTCTCATCAGTAGATATGCAGGAAGCGTCTTCACATTTGACTTGATATCCGAGTTCCAGAGGTGTAGACATCGCCTTGCACTCAGACATTCCCCACGTGCGTAACATTTCTTCAATGTATTGTTGATGTCCAATTGCAATTTTACCAGTTTCCGTTTCTCGCTCGACTTCTATGCATAAGAAGTGATTCAATTGACCGCCATCTACTATGTCGAACTTATTGCCGATCGATCGTTTGATGTCCATTAAGTCATCTTTAGTAGAACTGGCCACCAGCAGGTCATCGACGTATACTGCAATGATATTAAGCCTACCTATCTTATTGCGTTCATAAACGCATGGCTCACTAATGCATAGTCTGAAATTTAATTTTCTAAGCACTTCATCTAGTCTGTTATTCCATTCTCTACCACTCTGCTTCAAACCATAAAGCGATTTTTCCTCTGACATGTCACTATTCAGATATGCCGACGATACTTTTAGTTGATGGAGATAAAGTTTATACTCTTCTGCTAGAGCTAATATCAATCTTATTGATGAGTATCTTACTACTGGCGAAAAAGTTTCAAAGTAATCAATACCAAACTAACCTGGACCTAAATTTTTCGACAAAACCCATTTTTATCTGCTTTAATCGCAAAAACCCACTTACAGCCAATAGCTTTCTTACCCTCAGGAAATTCTACCAGTTTCCAAGTTTGCCTTCAGGGCATCTATCTCCTTCTGCATTGATACTATCCATTTACTGCCCATTTCGCCATTAATGGCATCATTCACTCCTAATGGAACTTTCTGCTTTTAGCATATTCACCATATTATACTGCTTTCGAGGTCTACCTGGAAGGATTTAAACAACTCCATGTCTCCCTCTTCACTGCTAGATCCATTCATGTCATTCTCTAAGAAGACTACATCTCTGATCTCAATCAGCTTTTTCTTCTCCGGACTGTACAAACGATAAGCTTGCGCTGTCCCTTGATACCCAATCATTAAATATTCCTCCCCTTTGGCAGGGAACTTCTTATTATGAGTCTTCTTCAGGGCGATAGCTTTAGCTCCAAAGATTCTGAGATGGGAAACTTTTGGTCTTCTACCCAACCAAGCTTCATAAGGCGTCATGATTACCAAGGAGTGCGTCTCGGACATGTTTTGTAAATACGCCGCAGTTTTTATCGCTTCAGCCCACAGTATCTTATTAAATCCGGAATGTACCAAGATACTTCTGGCCATTTCAACCAATGTTCGATTCATGCGTTCAGCTACCCCGTTCTGCTGTGGGGTATATGGCACTGTTAATTTTCTTTTAATGCCAAGTTACGACTTAAATATTCGCGACTGTTATTGCTACGAATTTCTTTTAACTTTTGGCCCGTTCGCATCTCCGCGAATCTAACAAAGTTTTTAAAGCAATCTAACAATTGGTCACGAGTCTTCAGGCAATATTCAAAAACAAATCATCAATAAATGTCACAAAATATAGCGCACCACCGGCCGATATTGTCTGCATAGGAACGCATATATCCGTATGCGCTAAGCCCAACAACACATTCGAACTATTTTCCGATACTTTGGGAAATTCTTTTACCGATATTTTACTTTTCGCGCACGTGGCACACGCTTCATTATTTCCTTTTATATTACTTTCTTTGATCTTTAGGCCATGCACATTTCATTTTTTGACATTTTTGGCATAATTGCAAACACTCTTTCTCTTTCTCACTCTACACTCTTTCTTTCACTTTGGGTTCAATAATAAATAAGCCATCGCACTCTTTAGCTCTTAATATCTCAATCTTTTGTTTATCTTTTATTGTTGCCTAACTACTTTTAAATGTCACTTCAAAGCCTTTTTCATTTGCTTTCGACACAGAGATGAAATTTGTCTGCAATTCTTTCACATACAAAACGTTCAATAGGTTAACACTGAATCTTCCTATGTTGATACACACAGTACCAATACCTTCTGAATGCAACGAGTTCTCTCCCGCGAGTAGAACTTTTTCACTGTGGTCTTTAAAGTCTGTAAACAAATTTCTATCACTACATATGTAAACAGTCGCGCCACTATCGCGCCACACACTTAATTGAGTTTTTAAACATCTTTTGCACTGTACACTGGACAAAATCGACACATTTATTTATTTATTTCTTTATTTACATCTAACATAGCAGTCGACGAAAAAGCTTAAGCTAAAAGACAGATAATAATTAATTGAATAATGTAACTTAGCTTTATGCACAACTAAACATCCCCGACCCGGTGGAGGTGTTTTATTTTAACAAGGTGACAGAAAGGTTGTTAAAAGATTGGCAAGGAACACGTAAAGGTTAGTGAAGAGAGTAGTCTGTCAGACATCTACTAAGGTGAATAGGAAAAAAGTTTCTGGTCCGACGTGAGGGAACACAAAAATATAGCGTATCTAGTAAATTGGTAGAAATGACTTCACCGTTGACTAGTTTATGGAGAAAGAGAATGCCAAATACGAGCCTACGGTTGTAAAGTGAAGGAAGATTAATAAGAAGAAGTCTGTCAGAAAAAGAAGGTAGGCGAAGATTAGGGTCCCAATTAAGACCGCGTAACGCGAACTTAAGGAATTGCTTCTGTACCTATTCTATACTACGCTGGTAAACATCATATTGAGGGTTCCACACTGGCGAGCAATATTCTAGAGTAGCGCGAACTAACGAAGTGTATAAAACCTTTGTTATATAGGGATCATCAAATTCTTTGGCCCAACGTTTAATGAACCCAAGGAGACACATAAATTGGGTGGACTGCGGAGCGAATATACAAAGGTAGAGATGGGGCCAAAAACACAGCGATGCTCACCCGATGTAGCTACAATTGGTATCTGATCTTATTAATAATGGATTAATAGAGAGCTCACCAGTGCATTGTTCGACAGTTGTGTCAGCTATATAGGTTTTGATTGATCAGATTAATCAACTAGGTCTTTATTGCTGACTGCTGACCATATCAGGTATTCTTATGACTGATGAGCCATCGACTTCTATAATCGGGTTACATACTGTGTTCTTCGTAATTTTTATACACATTTCCGTTTTTCTACATTATGGTTGTCCATGATTAGTCAGCGAAAAAAATTTTTTATTCAGACAGCCTTTCAACTTTTGAAACTTAAGCGTACACATGTACGCAGGAAAATAACCCGATCTATTTTTATATATTAGATATACTACAACTGTTTATTTAGCAGTGCATTTGGAGTGGACAAACAGTTTCTCATCACTAAGGCTAAATTAGCACAACCAGCTGACATATCTCCAACGACAACATTGACAGCTTCTTTGCAATGCTGTAATAGTTAGTTTAATAAAAAAAAAGGAAAGAAAAAGCATGAATAATTTTGATTGTAACTGAAGCTATGAAAGTTTTATCCCTAAAAGTGAGCAATAGGAAGTTCGTATTGAGACCTGCTTGCGCTGCTTGTATGGTTAATTAGACAACGTTATACTAACAGAATGTTAGTCTATTATTAAAAATTTGGAAAACAGTAACTGTTGTATAGAAATATTTGTAATCAGAAAATTTTGAATTTTGTTAAATTTTTGGTGGCGCCCCTAGGCGTCAGATTCCTCTAATGTTGGAATCTATGAAGTATAGGGGTTATCTAGGTGAAGAGAAGGGTCCAAAGAGGACTCAGGGAATAACTTTTATTTTTGAAGTTATTTTCAAGTTTAGTTTTAAGTTTGAAATACAAGTGAAAAAATCGGTTATGGGAAAAATACAAAAATATCTTGATCGTTTGCGCATTCGAACGGATAATCCCGCAGTAGGAATGATTTCTCTAAATTGATCGATGCATGCGAAAATAATACTGGTGATCTATTCTTCCTAAACGCACCTCGAGGAACTGGGAAAACATTTGTCATTTAATGAAATCATGGGATGTTGGCCACTATTTGATGAAGATGTGACATAGCTATGACGTTAGAATCATCTGGAATTGCGACTACTCTTCTAAATGCCACTCTATTGCCACTCCATTTAAGCCCAACATGCAATATTTCCCGATCCAGTGCAATGGAAAAATTTGTTGTTGCAATGCAAGTCCATTGTTTCAGATGAGTGCACAATCACACTAAAGGATCTTAGGGGAAATAACAACAGCTTTGGCGGCTTGATAATATTGTTGGCAGGCGACTTCAGGCAGACATTGCCAGTGATTCCCCATAGAACGGTTATATGAATTGAATGCTTACCTGCATCACGTTTAAGGAATAACGTAAAAACATTATCGCTAACCACTACTATGAGAGTTTAACTTCAAAATGACCAAAGCACTGTGGTTTTTTTAAAGTTTTTTTTGGCATAAACTCTAAATTTAAAGCTATTACATTGAAATTTGGATTGTATGAATATTTTACGCTCCTTAGATGACCTACCAAGTTTTATATGATTTGGGGCATTATTTCATATAGCTGCCATATAACCGATCTGGCCGATATTGGTGAATGTTGCATAAAATACTTTTTTTTTATTTTTTATTTTAAAAAAGAAAAAAGTAATAATTATAAAGAAATGAAATTTAAGTAAATATATTTCAAAGAATAGATCAATTTAACAAATTTTAAATTAAGTTTACTTTATTCTGGCTCAAAATATTCATCTTCTGAAGCAATGAACTCAAGTTCACCCTCATCTTCCTCGTCGGACGAATCCACTTCATTATTTTCCGAAGGTATTTCTATAAGTGGTTCTTGTAGTAGGGATATCACTTCTGCTGGTATTACTTTTAATTTGATTCGCTGCGATCTTTTTTTAAAAAAGGTGCTAGACAGCAATGGATCCACTCTGGCCGGTGGAACCATCATATCCATAGCTAAAGAATAGTTTACAATGTACTATATTGGGAAGTGTTTCTAGGACCTCGTGTTGCATTTCAAGAATGCGGGAAGATGTATGATTCAATAGATTTTGTAATGATACATGTGCTTTATTTTCCAAATATTCAATTCCTTGTGGCCTAAGTTTTAATTTAGAATTAAGAACGGCCGGATATGCCGGGTATATATCACAACCGTAAATCTTTGAATTTCTTTGGATATTTATGTACTAGCTTTTTGTGAATCCGTTTTCCAATATAAAAGCAAGAGCACTGTCGGGTGACATTTGTTTTGGTTCATCCGTAAAAAGTTTTTTTTTATATCATCAATACTCCCACAATTCCCAGCTGCTTTTAAAACAATAGCCAAATTCTTTTCATTTGATTTTTTAGCTGAAACTGTGGCTGCATGTATGAGTAAGGGAGATGAATTGTTATTCTCTTCAGAAATTTCGGCGGCTAATTTTCTTTTTAGACGTGGACCAGCGCTTTCGTAATCACATTTTGGGCGACCTATTTTATTTGTTAAGGCATATTGACCATTGATGTCAATGAATAAGCTTTTGGCAAGCCATTCCGAGTGTTTTATCTTAAATCTTTCAAGAGTTGAATTACACTTCGGCAGGTGCTTACGAATGTAATTTACAAAGCCTTTAACTTTTTCATTTATTAAGCTTATGTTCCAAGTGTTTTTGTGCAATATTTGCCAATATATGTTGTTGTACTGCGTCGACTGAGCGATTGTTGTTGCTCCAAATGTCCACCAGATTAGCACGACTAAACTCATATTGTACTAGAAAAATTAAATTTGATCGAAAACGTGTGGATTCGGACAAAAAAGATTAGTTTCATATTAATCTGTACAAATTTGTTAATAACTCTGCATATAACACCTTTTGCAACGCTTTGCCATACAAAAGTACTGATCCACGAAACACAACTACGCTTGTTAAGTTCATTCTGAAAATACACATTTACAAAACACGGTACAACTAAACAGAAACACATAAAAACGATACAATTATAAATAAACTATAGTTTTCAATACCTGGACAACCGTTTTCCATATTAAATCTTTTCACTTTTGTGTAAACTTTCGCCAAAACAAACAATTAAAGTTGCCAGACTTTTGCCGCCAATTTCCTACAAAACATATGGTATATAAAAAGCTGACTTTAGCAGCGCCCTAACAGAAAACTATTGCGTCAAATGTTAAAGTTAAATATTTTTTTGTCTAACTAGAATGCTTAAAAATAAAAAATAACAAAATTTTAAAATATCTAAAAAAAAAAAATTGACTTTATGCCAAAAAAAACTTTAAAAAAACCACAGTGCAAAGTGCAACACAATGTTCCAAAAAATTGATAGCTATTGGGAATGGAAAAGTGCCAGTTGATGTGACAACTGGATTAATTACTCTTACCAACGACATTTGCCGATTTGTAGACGAGAGTCTACATTGAGATATTAGCTCTTAATAAAAAGGTTTCTCAAAAATTATTGAAAATTTCAGAATTATTCTTGGTTAAGACAACGAGCAATTCTCTCGGCAAAGACACGCACTGAATTTCGCCATTCCATCAAAAATCAATGTCGGTTTGGTGACATACAAATTCCGACGGTGTAGTAACATATCCAACGCAGTTTTTGAATTCTCTGGAGTTACCAGTAATTCCACCACATAACTTGCAACTCATAGTTGGTTCAGTTATTATGATATTGCGTAATTTAGATCCACCGGGACTTTAAAAGACTTATGCCGAATTTGATTGAGACAATCATTATTACCTTCCGTTAAGCAGGTAAAAATGTACATACATATGTATTCCTAGAATACCAAAGATTCGCTTAGTGTTAGCCTTAAAATTAAAAAAAAAATCAATGCTTTTCACATACGTAATGTACTCACGAGTTGGGAAACCAACTTCTGTTAACGTAAGACCAAAAAACAAAAAATGTGGTTTACCAAACAGCACTTCAATGTAAACGGAATTTAATCGCTAAACAAAATGTAACAAAAACGAAGCCATCTGGTGCGAAACGGAATTCGCCACGGTTACTAGTAAAAATATGAAAAAAAAATACTAGATACATATACAGACATGTTTAAAAGTATTTGAGCGACATATTAATTTTTCCACTTTGCACTTTGACAGACTAAACTTTCTAACTGTGTGCATCTTTTGCACATCAGTCTAACAACAACAACAACAACAATAGCCGCTTTCTAACTGTGTGCATCTTTTGCACATCAGTCTAACAACAACAACAATAGCCGCTTTTGTTGTTGTTGTTGTTAGACTGATGTGCAAAAGATGCACACAGTTAGAAAGTTTAGTCTGTCTAGAGGCAAATGAAAGAAGAAAGGCAAAAGATAGCGGTACATAGGACAAAACTTAAGCAAACGAAAGATTGCTTATCTCTTTTCAAAACTATTTAAGCACAGATCTTTTTAAATCCTTCAAGATTCCCTGGTTATCCTTTTTTTATTCATCTTTGTACATCTTCGGTAAGGCCGACGCGGAGGTTCCACCCTTGAATTTTGTTACGATCCCCGATCGAACCTCAATAGAAAGTTCTTTGGTTTTCACCATTCTAATTTCGAGACCTCCGCAAAGTATTATGACTGCACTTTGCCGACGCCAATCAAAGAATAAATGTTACCTTTGCACTGCTCAAATAATTATAACACACATAAAATGTGCTCAAATAATTTTGAAAAGAGATAACCAATCTTTCTTTTGCTTTAGTTTTGTCATATGTACCGTTATTGCTTTCCTTTCTTCTTTCATTTGCTTCTAGACAGACTAAACTTTCTAACGGTATGCATCTTTTGCACATCAGACTTAAGACAACATCAACAAAAGCCGCTAAAGTGAAAAAAAAATTATGTTGCTCAAATACTTTTGAACATGTCTATATTTAGAACAGGGTGAGGCACCCATAGCCCGTGCGGGTACTTTTGCTCGGCAATTGCTCGTGCGGCCGATGTGAGCACGAGTGCACGTTGAGAGCGTAAAAAAAAAACTAGTGTCGTCCAGACTTTTGACGACTTTCGCTTTGTATCGCAGCTACACGCAGAAAAATTAATGCTTCACTCTCTTACATGGCAACTTTAAAAATATTTTGCCACTATTTATATGTTGTCCCTATAAAGTATATTACAATATAAGCGAACACGCATAATGTAATATATACATGTGTGCACATATATACATATATAGTAAGAAAAATATGTGTAATAGCCGATACAAAATATGCATTCATTTTTATGGCATTTAGGTAAAAGGAACCCAAGGCCAATAACTGTAATTTGTTTTAATTTTTTATTCGTTTCTTCACATACGATTTGCGCAGTGTAAAGCAGGTTACGCACGCAAGCAAGCGCACGCATACATCGACAGTTTTCGTTGGCTCTCTTTGTGCCTCACCCTGATTTAGAACAACGGTCGGCATACAAACAGTCACAAATGAGGCTTTTGCATTGGTTTATGTAACAACACACACAAAGTGCGAAACTTTTTATTTGCTTACACTAAAAAAAAAATAATGTAGCTAAAAATATTAGTTTAAAATGATATTAAAAAAATTACTAAATGCATTATAATTATTTAATAGTAGTGTAATATAATTATTTCATGATTATAACCTGCTTTGAAAGAATTTTATAGCAAATATCGCATTTCACATTGCACCCAAATTTTCAAAAAAAAAAAATATATGTATATATATATAAATTTTTACAATCAACAAACATGTTTTATGTGTACTTCTGACATGTCAATTAATTTTTTTCTTGAGATTCATTTTTCTGACAAACACGAGTCGAAGTGTTTTCGATATGCCGTTACCGAAATCTACACGAGCGTTTACAGTGTATGTGAGACGGTAGCACTGCGCCAAAACTATTCAATTGTCCTAGGATTGCGCCGACCACTGATTTATAGTTTTTTACTTTTTCACATTTGTTAACTCTGGCAGATGTAAAATCACTAGGTATGGGATTGTGGATGGTGCTAGTGGAAATCACTGTATCACATATATCATATGTACATATACATACATATGTGATGACAATCATTGTCATTTGTTCATCGTGTCCTGAAGATATACATTTTTTTTTTTCGATTTATATACATAAGATTTTATTGGGAGTGCCTTACCATGTGAAATGTTGCTTTGTGGAAATAATGTATTTCGTTTTGAAAATATTCTAGCCGATTGAAACTTGTGAAATTTGGTTATATGTAGTAACTGAAAATGTGTGTTGTTCAGATTAACAAATAATTCGGTCACTGTTCTTGATTGCTATCTGGTTGTTATTGCATCGTGTATAAAGTGACGAATGAAATGTTATTATGAATATGAGTTGTATATTAGAGTAAAGCAAATAAGACTGTGCAAAACAATTATGTGTTAGATTGGCCAATATAGTAAAATTAACTGATCCATAAATGCATACTTCTATGTTAATACCAACGACTTACCAATAATAATAAAATTTAAAATCAAACACTTTATGAAACGAATAAATTGTGAAGATCTTGAGTAAATTTTGTATTATATGTGAAATGTAATTCTGTGAAAGTATGCTAAATATACACAGATCAAACTGCTACAAATAAATTTGACGCCATATTATGTTTTCTTTTGTGCGAAGGTCGTGATTGCCCGACAATGTGCAAACGTATTTCAATACCTTCTGCATCTAAATACAAAAAAAATCTAAATTGTTATTAAATTTAATGTGTCTGCCTTTCCAACTTTATAACATTAAGCTGCATTTTTGGCGTTTATTTTGAAACCCATTAGAAAACAAACAACCAGTGCATTCCAAGTGCATACAATGCATATATTTTTTCAAGCTTATAAAAAAAAATTTTACCTGTTGGAGCTATGCAAATATATCTATGTTGCAGATTAGTGAAATTGTCACATATATTTATATTGAGATTAAGCACTGCATAACTGATTAGTTTCCAAACTAGATTGAGAAAAAAACAGCCAAAGCGTTATTGAATAAATCATTTTTCGTATAATCATGAAACTGTTAGAGAGTTCCCGTTTCGAGGCCATTAACAATGCACTCTCCATACAAACTGGCGGAATTAATATATTTGGGCGAATAGAAAGCTATTCGTGGTATGTATTTAAGAATCGGTTACTGTGTTCATATAAATATGAACATATGTACATACTATATAAAAATCGCGTTTATTTTGATTTTTCAGTAAAATGGTTGCCGCTGAGAAGATTTTGTATAAACGCTTTACGGCAGAAACACAAGGCCATGATCTACAAGCGTTGTCGCCCCCACAAACTCTAGCCGATTTTTCACCAAACTTTCACCGCAACAATAGTCATTCAGGAGATGAAGGTGTTATTCTCTGTGACACCATTTCACGGAAAACCTTATTTTACTTAATTGCGACGTTGAATGTTTCATTTGAACCAGACTATGATTTTTCGAATGCAAAGGTAAGGGTTATACGAATAAAAATATCAAAAGATGAATAAAAAGGTTTTACATCTTGTTACCGATTTGTTATATTCTTCCAAAAAGGATTTATTAATTATGGTAAGAAGTGTGCAACACATCGAGTTTAAAATTTGCATGTAGGCTTGTATATGTATACTGCACAGGTTGTATGTCTCGAATTCAACCGGATCAGATCATTATAGTTTATTACCACCATAAATGGCTGTGCCGAATTTGATAAAGATCGGGTGAATATATCTTATAGCTCCCATTGAAACGGTCGGTCAAAAACAGTGACGTTAAACATTTACTTCATTATTTTTTACGCAATTGCATGAAAAATGTATATTTATGAGTTTAACATACATGTATGTACATATGTACATATATGTATAGCTATTAATGACTGCTAAATTTGATCTTGTAGTTTCCATAGGAACGATCGATCAAAACAGTGACTTTTATAAATAACATTTGTCAGTATGTACATTAATACAGTGTTGGAAGAAATAATAGAAACGTCATAGAATTTATTTTCTTTTGTGTCTCTGTCTTTGGCAAAACTCTAATTTTTTGTAAACTGAATGGATTATTATCAAAACACTAAACCAAGGAATCAAAAAAATTATGTTTTGTATATTCTAAAGTAAATTCAATATAAAAACGAAGGCATTTATTATTATTCCCTTGGAAGATAAAATAGAAACGATCATCTTTAAAGTAAAAAATAGGAAGTTGTTGTTCAAGAAGCATAGCAATTTTTAGTTTCAACAAATATTTGAATTAAAATGAAGTCGTTCCAACCTTATTTTTCAAGACTTCGCGGCAACGCCATCCCACGGAATCAAATAACTTGGCGCAAATAGTTGGTTTTATAGAATACCATTTAACCTTGATCTTTTCCCTATATTCTTGCTTATTTTCTGGTTTATATCTAGCAGTACTCTTGTTTAAAGGTGTTCTATTAAGTTTAAGTCCGGGGACTGGAATGGTGGCTTTGAAGCACTAGCTTCATTTTCCTTGAACGAGCTGGCAAACAGCTGGGACGAGTGTTTGGGATCGTTTTCCTGCTAATATTATCACTTTAAAGGCAATTCTTCTTCGGCATAGTATTGTTAAGGACATTTACTTTGTTGATGGCGCACATTTTATCCTTTATTCAAATTAACGGACCGACACTTGAAGAAGAAAAGCAGCCCCAAAACATAATTTTTCACCTTAGTGCTCAACGGTCTTTAAAGAGTGTTTTGGATCATAAGCAGTACTTTTTTGCTGTCTTACAAGCACCCTGCCATCAGATCCAAACAAATTTACATTTGTTTCATCCGACCACAGCTCGTTTTTCAAATAGGCCCGAAGCACATGTTGGTTAGCAAAATCTGTCCTATCTTTTATATTGTTCTTGCTCAAGCACGGTTCTTTTCGAGCACTATATATGTACCTTTAATCGCTTTAATTTCAATCTTGCCCGGATAGTTCTGGTTATTGATGCATTTATCTTATCTTTGAACTTTTCCGATGAAAGGAATGGGTTTTTATTCGCATCCAGCATGATGATCTGTTCGAATTTTTATGTTGAGACGTGGGTGCGGCCACGAGTTTCTTGCTTATATTCACAATGAAAAGCGGAAAGCCCTTTTAATCATTGCAATTGAACGACCAGAGTTTCTTAGTTTTTTTATAATTTCCCTTTCATTCTCTAAGAAGTGCGTGCCACGACACATACTGAATATATTGTTATTAAATTTAGTGGACTTTAAAACCTTGAATGTAGAATATTAAATTGACATCTATGAGACTTAAAATGTTTTTGACTGAAAATATACGGAGCGTTTCTATTTTTTTTTTCCAACTGAAAAACGGGTTTGTTTTACTATGAAGCATGTAGAAGAAAAAGTTTCGCGAAAATAGGTGTCGAAATGTATGAAAATAATAGAAGTACTATCCCACATTCTTAAACGTTGAAAAAAGAGATTTGAAAATAAAAAAAGGTTGCCGTTTCTATTATTTCTTCCAACACGGAACATATATATGTATCTGTTAATGACTCTGCCAAATTTAATCAAGGTGGGCGACTTTGATCAAAAACTTCATTATTTCCTATTTCGTAAACTTTTAGTTTAGACTTCTTAGTTAAAACTTTAATCCTCTTTCACGGCAATACGTAAGGAAAGAGAAACAAAAAACAAGGGTATACACATTTTGACTCGGTCGAAGTTAGCCCCGGCCCTTTTTTTTTTCTTTTTTCTGTTAGATGCTAACAGAGATTCTAAAAAATTTCGCATACTCCTTATAGATTCAGTTTTTTTGGTTTTGTTTTTGTAAAATGGAGTCTACATATAAAAAAAACGAAAAAATTACGTTAATTTTTTAAATTTTGTTATAGTTTTTCACACTTTTGTGCTTATCCCCACAAATTTAGCTGTTCAAAAAATAGCAGATTTTCGTTTAATTGGGGAAAAAAAAATAAAAAGTGTAAATATCTGCTAGTATTAAGCTTAATTATTTAGATAATTATGTTTTACTTTTATTTGCGACAACAAACGCAAAAATTTTCATGTTGGACAGAAGAGGAACGCATTTGTATGCTGAGAAGACGAAGTGACACCAAAACCTCAAATTCAACGTAAAACTTTATAAAAAAACCAAAATTTTAGTTGGATGTTCTGCAAAGATGTTCTCTGCTGCACTAGACATCCAAAAAACCCGGAAAACGTGGCGTAAAACGGGCAAAAACGACTTCAGATGACTGGCACATTGTTATATACAGCAGATTCAAGCAGTTTGCATCTTCTAATTTCGTCAAACATGAAGCCTGTGAAGTACGTTTCTATTTTCACATAACTCCGTATGAATCTTCATAGAGCAAAGTAGCGTAATATTCTCGGGCCAGACTTCCGCAAAGTACTGTACTGAACAGTATGTAGTACTGTCTAAACAGTATGTATGTACGTTGCCCAAAATATACAGAATAAAGGTAAAGGACCCGCTAAAACTGTTAAGCAATATGACATGATTTGGGCTTGTTTCTCATATAAACGACTTGGTCCAATTCATAAGATTCATAGGCATATGAATCGGAATATTTATATGGACATCATAAAGAAGGTTTAGCTCTCCAATATCATATGAAATATGTCCATAAAATGAACATATCAGCGTTCCAACGACCCAAAACATAGGGACAAGCTCGAAAACGTTGTTTTTAATTCGAAGGAATCGATGTAGTGCCGGGGCCAGCTCAGTCGCCGGATAACCCATTAAAAATATATGGGGAAATATTCAGAGAAGCATCACAAAGCAAAAGCCGTTCAATAAAGCTTAACATTAGGAAATTATCCTAGAAACATGACAACACATCCCAGTTCAGCATTGATGGATTCGGTGCGGCCCAGGTGAAAACCCGCTTTTGCTAATAATTGATTCAGGACCAAGTATGAAGTCCTCAGAACCAAAGGTGACCTGAATTTGAAATTTCAAATAATTTGGAATCGACAGATTTTATTTCTTAGTTGTCGCTGCTATTTTTATAAACAGCTCAAAATCCCTTATTTTACTATCTTGCTTATTTCTGAAAGTGGGGGGCTTATTGTTAGGTCCAAAATGGCACTAATTTTATTATAAATAAATATAGATTGTAAATTTAAAATAATATTGGTGAGTTTGTGGTCTTTATACCCTTGCAGAGGGTATTATAAAATTGGTCAGATGTTTGTAACGCACAGAAGGAGACGTTTCCGACCCCATAAAGTATATATATTCTTGATCAGCATGAGAAGCTGAGTCGATATAGCCATGTCCGTCTGTCCGTCTGACCGTCTGTCCGTCTGTCCGTCGGTGCGTACGCGTTTTACTCAGCCATCTTAAGAGCTATGGGGATGAAATTTTTTTTGGGGGCTTATTTTTACCCAGGTGAGATAAAGTATGAAAATCATCGGGATCGGACTACTATATCATATAGCTCTGGAACAAAAATTTTTGCAAAAATTGGAGTATCCCCATGAAATTTAGGAATATAATAGAATTTGATATAAAATTTCAGATCCCAAAATTTGAATTTGATCGGATAAATAGAACACAAGTTACAGTCAATACAAATCCGTTCTACGTCATCAGCAAATCACACAGAGCACATGCATACACACACACAGACATAGCGCTACACGTATGTATGTATGTGTATGCGTGTTGTGCTTTGCTTAAAAATTTGTAGTGAAAAGAGAATTAATTTGAATGCTTTGTTTGTGTGTTGATGAATTGAGTTGCAAGGAAAGAAATTTCAAAATGTAAAAATATTATTGCAAAGGACTGCAAGGGTATATAAACTTTGGCATAGCCGAAGTTAGCTTCTTTGATATTTTTAATATGATTTATCAACTTTGAAGTCAAAGTTTAAGGGCACTGCAATTTTTTGAACACAGCTGTACATATTTTGGAGATCGCATTGCTTTCAACTCATCCCTGACCACATTGGCTTTGAATCAGGGCATAGCTGGCACCTTATGCAAATAAAACAACTCCACCGGGTCGGGGATGTTTGGCTGCGTATAAGGCTAAGCTTACTTTTCGTCAATTTATTGTAATCTGTTTTTTAGTTTAAGCTTTTTCGTCGACTGCTGTGTTGGTTGACGTAAATAAATAAATAAATATGGACATATATTAGGATGCCGTTACATCACGGAACGGCACCTTTCTCAGTAAAATAGGTTTAAAACAGGGTGAGGCACAAAGAGAGCCAACGAAAACTGTCGATGTATGCGTGCGCTTGCTTGTGTGCGTAACCTGCTTTACACTGCGCAAATCGTATGTGAAGAAACGAATAAAAAATTAAAACAAATTACAGTTATGGGCCTTGGGTTCCTTTTACCTAAACGTATTTGTATCGGCTATTAGGCATATTATTCATACTATATATGTATATGTGTGCACATGTAAGAAAATTAAGCATTAATTTTTCTGCGTGTAGCTGCGTAACAAAGCGACATAGTACTGCTTTCGTCAAAAGTCTGTGCGACACTAGTTTTTTTTTTACGGTCTCAACTTGTACTTCGTGCTCACATCGGTATGCACACAGACGGCCGCACGAGCAATTGCCGAGCAAAAGTGCCCGCACGGGTCTCACCCTGGTTTAAAACTTATTTCCTAAATTTAATTTAATTAGACTCGCGAAGTCCGGCAGCTTATTAAAGCCACCAGAATATGGTAGTTATACGCATGTTTTATCTTCGAAATCTATTAGGGGTTTTTGGGTAGGCTCATAATTCTGCACACTATTTTTAATATTTTCTGTATTACTGCAAATAAAAGATACAGGATCAGCTCCCTCTAAAAATATTAGTATTTAGTGCTTTTACCACTTCGTCGTCCTCGTCGACACTCGACATAATTGACATGTCCTCATCCGACGGGACTGATTCAAAAAACTCCAGAAGTTGTTCATCCGCCATCAATCCATTTATAGCGAACTGTTCAAGGCATTTTTGAACCTCTATTAAAAAAATCAAGCAATAAATAAAAATCTCCAAAGAAAGTGCAAGTTCTGCAATAGCTTCAACAGCAACAAATGCTTCCATGGAGCCCCAAAAGTGTCTCAAGGCACTTATCTCTATTTCTCTGCTACAAAGCACAACTTTAACATATTTGCCTTTATGAGACTTCATTTTAATCGTAAATTAGTATATTTACTTTCATAAGCACAGCAACAGACAATATGCGGCAGATGAAATTTTACGCTCAAAGTAACAAATGTCTCAAACATATGTTAATAAAAAGTACAGTTAAAAGCTTCAGAGAGTTTTAAATTGTTATACCCTTGCAGAGGGTATTATAAAATTGGTCAGATGTTTGTAACGCACAGAAGCAGACTTTTCCGACCCCATAAAGAATATGAATAGGGATTTCTGGAGAGAAGGAAAATAACCCAGTCTTCATTCGTTGAATTCAAATTATGTACTGATTTTATTCAAAATTCTTAAACTCTAGGAGGCGACAATTGTACTTAAAAAATACTTATTCTAATGCCCCATGTTTTCGGGGGTTCAAAATTGTTTATATTTCATGCTCAGCGCTGGTTACTTGATACCGCGCCGCTGTTATAATCTTAAGGGTTTTCCACAGACTGTGGATGCATGTTTTGTGAGGGGTATTGGGATGAAACTTGACTTAAGCTACTTATTACCCGGGTAAGATAAAAAAAAAATCATCAGGATCTATACCACTATATCATAAAGATCTAGAAGAAACATAGGAGCAGAAAATGGAGTATCCCCATGAAATTATTGGATATAAATCCTCAGATCCCAAAATTAGAATCTGATCGGATAAATAGAACACAAGTTACAGCCAATATAAATCGGCTCAAGCGCGGCCTGCAGCGCTGCTTGCTGCTTACTACGTCATAATCAAATCAACAGAACACATGCATACACACACAGACGCAGCGCTACAATTAGGTAATGATGGAAGAAGAAGAAAAATTGTAGTGAAAAGAGTGTTAATGTTTGGGTTGTGTATTGATGAATCGACTTGCAGGGAATGAAATTTCAAAGTGTAAAAATATTTTGCATAGGACTGCAAGGGTAGATAATTCTTCTTTGATATTTTTACAATCGTTTTGCCGATTATTCTTTACAGTCAAAAAATTTTAAATGATAATGATGCTCTTGGTTATTTTTTTGAAATTAAAAATATAATAAGTGCCTAGAGGCACTCTTACATCTTAGAGGGTTAAGCCACGAGGAGCAAATAGCAAGCACGGCTTTGAAGTAAAAGGAACTTTAGTTGTATTGTTTAGGAAATAAGTGACAAGTTGAGGAGAGTTACGATGAAAAGTTATTACCTTACATTTAGAAGTGTCAAGATTGAACATTTTTGAGATTTTGGAAGATCATTCATAAATATTGTGAAATCCAGAGCAAAACCAATGAAAAGTACTGTATTCTATTTGTTAGATACTGTAATGGCCTGGTTCCAATGGTTTCATAAAAAATATGCATGTACGTCAGTGCACTCTGTATAAATGGTTTGAAATGAATTTAATCTTAAAGTTTAAGTTATGCTTAAGCCCATCGTTACATATACAGTAGTGAGCAAAAGTGCTTCCATATTTGAAACTTTCAACTTTTCGAGTTCATAAAATACAAACGAATGAAGAAAATCCAAAAAGCTTTTTTCAATAATATATATTTATTTCCTAACAAATTTGACCTATAAAATAAAAACAAAGAGGCATTCGAAAAATAAAATGAAGTAAGTAAGTCGTCTCGCCGACTTAGGTATACCATACACCAGTAAAACAAATATTTCAAATTTGTAATAACAAATGCATTTGCCTATTTTAAAAAGTTCTGTTCACATGCTTTTTACAAGCATATAAGTAAGTAAGCATATAAGTTAGTATCTCGCTCACTCATGCATATGAGCACCCTAGCGCCCCACCCGCCAACGGCCAACTCCGACCTTATGGAAAAACGGTTTTATGCATAACTTGGCTATTTTTTGTCCGATTTTGATCAAATTTGGTATTTTGCTGGGTATTAGTATCAAATTTAACTGTGCCAAATTTGATTGCACAAGGTAGAAAATTACGGGAGATAATCGAGTTTTTCAAATTGCGGGGGCGTGGCAAAATCTTTATATATACAAAATGTGTGCATTTACTAAGCAAATATGCATACCAAATATGGTTTCTCTAGCTGAAACAGTTTTTGAGATAAACGTTTTTTTTGAATTGCGGGGGCGGAAAGGGGCGTGGCAAAAATTTAAAACAAACTCGATCACTCTACATACTACACGAGCCTACATTCCAAATTTGATGGCTCTATCTCTTATAGTCTCCGAGATCTAGGCGTTCATACGGTCGGACAGACGGACAGACGGACGGACGGACAGACGGACATGGCTAGATCGACTCGGCTGTTGATACTGATCAAGAATATACATACTTTATGGGGTCGGAAAAGCTTCCTTCTGCCTGTTACATACATTTTGGCGACTTTAATATACCATTTCACCCTATGGGTGTATGGTATAAAAAGCAATGAGGTGTCACAGGACACACGGGTAGAGCGAAGCTCTCTAGGAATTCGTCGAGTAAACGATGAACTACAGTCATATACAATAGCAGAAATGAATGGACATGAACAACAAATGAAAGCAATGGTATTTTTCTGATAATTCTGATAAAATATAATATATTTCAGCTCACCGCAGTATTACAAAGCTTTATTTATTTATCTTCGTTTAAATTTGGCTCGTTTAAATATTTTCCCGAATATTTTCGTTGAACCTAATTGTTCCCATCACGGAAATGATTGGTTTATGGTAACTGAAATATGAAATGTATGTTTGTGATTGGATGTGGGTTAGAAAACGTGAAAAAACAGCATCTATGGTTGTGTTATATCTTGTTGTAGATTCTGCAGGATTACTGCTCATTGTTAAATTTAATTCTTCGAAAAGAAAAGTTTTCAGCGGCGCCGACTTTTCATCTGCAAAATTGACATTGAAGTCTCCAGCCAAAATCAGTGAAAATTTTGTCCAAGTAGACGAGAACCTTCCTCAGTATACTCCAGAAGTGTTCGGTGGATGAACAAAATTATGTCCTCAAGTCTATTACCCGGCTATATGTAAAGGACTACTATAACTAGTTCAGTACGGTCCTCCATCCTGCATGTGGCGGCACAAATGCCCCGTTTATAGTTTAATAAACGATACTCCTTTATCAAGTCGTACTATAACTCGCAGGACCGAGGAAATAGGCCAATACTTATACTCAGAAACTAAAAGACGAATAGAGGACTGTGCCTTCTTTTCAATTTGTTTGGATGAAAGCATAGATATTAGAAATATTAGTCAAATGGTTATTTGTGTTAGGACTATTGATTACGACTTTAAAATTTGCGATGAATTTCTAAACTTACATTCTTTTCACAGTCATGTAAATGGAAAAAGTACGTTTGATGCCTTTGAGAAGCATGTACTTTCATTCCAATTATCATATAAAATGTCCTCAATTTGCACTGATGGTGCCGCCACCATGAAAGGAAAGAATGAAGGATTTCTTGGCCATGTCAATAGAAAAATAGGAGAAAAACCATTTTTCCATTGTTTCATCCATCAGCAAGCATTGTTTGCAAAAATTTTTCAAGTTGTGGATGCAATTGCATTAAAGGTGGTCATAATTCGCTAACCCATAGAAAGTTTAATTCCTTTCTCTCAGAATTCGGCGCTGAGTACGAGGATCTTTGTCTTTTTACTGATGTTAGGTGGCTGAGCCGAGGCCAAAGTTTAGACAGACTATACAGTCTTCGTAATGAAGTTATTTCTTTCTTAGAAAGCGAAAATTTAGAAAAAGATAAAGATTTGTTAGCTTCTCTAAAAAATCCATTATTTATTTTAGACTTGGCGTTTCTAACTGACATAATCCTTTTCATTAATCAATTAAATCTTCAGCTTCAAGGCCGCAACAAACTTCCGTCCGATTTAATTGCAGCAATCAATAAATTTAGTCGCAAAATTAATGGTCTTCAAATTCAAATGAAAAACAATGAAAAATTTTCTGATTTTAAACAAATCAATTGGCTCATTGCAGTTTTTAACGCAACGCCATCCCACGGAATCAAATAACTTGGCGCAAATAGTTGGTTTTATAGAATACCATTTAACCTTGATCTTTTCCCTATATTCTTGCTTATTTTCTGGTTTATATCTAGCAGTACTCTTGTTTAAAGGTGTTCTATTAAGTTTAAGTCCGGGGACTGGAATGGTGGCTTTGAAGCACTAGCTTCATTTTCCTTGAACGAGCTGGCAAACAGCTGGGACGAGTGTTTGGGATCGTTTTCCTGCTAATATTATCACTTTAAAGGCAATTCTTCTTCGGCATAGTATTGTTAAGGACATTTACTTTGTTGATGGCGCACATTTTATCCTTTATTCAAATTAACGGACCGACACTTGAAGAAGAAAAGCAGCCCCAAAACATAATTTTTCACCTTAGTGCTCAACGGTCTTTAAAGAGTGTTTTGGATCATAAGCAGTACTTTTTTGCTGTCTTACAAGCACCCTGCCATCAGATCCAAACAAATTTACATTTGTTTCATCCGACCACAGCTCGTTTTTCAAATAGGCCCGAAGCACATGTTGGTTAGCAAAATCTGTCCTATCTTTTATATTGTTCTTGCTCAAGCACGGTTCTTTTCGAGCACTATATATGTACCTTTAATCGCTTTGATTTCAATCTTGCCCGGATAGTTCTGGTTATTGATGCATTTATCTTATCTTTGAACTTTTCCGATGAAAGGAATGGGTTTTTATTCGCATCCAGCATGATGATCTGTTCGAATTTTTATGTTGAGACGTGGGTGCGGCCACAAGTTTCTTGCTTATATTCACAATGAAAAGCGGAAAGCCCTTTTAATCATTGCAATTGAACGACCAGAGTTTCTTAGTTTTTTTATAATTTCCCTTTCATTCTCTAAAAAGTGCGTGCCACGACACATACTGAATATATTCTTATTAAATTTAGTGGACTTTAAAACCTTGAATGTAGAATATTAAATTGACATCTATGAGACTTAAAATGTTTTTGACTGAAAATATACGGAGCGTTTCTATTTTTTTTTCCAACTGAAAAACGGGTTTGTTTTACTATGAAGCATGTAGAAGAAAAAGTTTCGCGAAAATAGGTGTCGAAATGTATGAAAATAATAGAAGTACTATCCCACATTCTTAAACGTTGAAAAAAGAGATTTGAAAATAAAAAAAGGTTGCCGTTTCTATTATTTCTTCCAACACGGAACATATATATGTATCTGTTAATGACTCTGCCAAATTTAATCAAGGTGGGCGACTTTGATCAAAAACTTCATTATTTCCTATTTCGTAAACTTTTAGTTTAGACTTCTTAGTTAAAACTTTAATCCTCTTTCACGGCAATACGTAAGGAAAGAGAAACAAAAAACAAGGGTATACACATTTTGACTCGGTCGAAGTTAGCCCCGGCCCTTTTTTTTCCCTTTTTCTGTTAGATGCTAACAGAGATTCTAAAAAATTTCGCATACTCCTTATAGATTCAGTTTTTTTGGTTTTGTTTTTGTAAAATGGAATCTACATATAAAAAAAACGAAAAAATTACGTTAATTTTTTAAATTTTGTTATAGTTTTTCACACTTTTGTGCTTATCCCCACAAATTTAGCTGTTCAAAAAATAGCAGATTTTCGTTTAATTGGGGAAAAAAAAATAAAAAGTGTAAATATCTGCTAGTATTAAGCTTAATTATTTAGATAATTATGTTTTACTTTTATTTGCGACAACAAACGCAAAAATTTTCATGTTGGACAGAAGAGGAACGCATTTGTATGCTGAGAAGACGAAGTGACACCAAAACCTCAAATTCAACGTAAAACTTTATAAAAAAACCAAAATTTTAGTTGGATGTTCTGCAAAGATGTTCTCTGCTGCACTAGACATCCAAAAAACCCGGAAAACGTGGCGTAAAACGGGCAAAAACGACTTCAGATGACTGGCACATTGTTATATACAGCAGATTCAAGCAGTTTGCATCTTCTAATTTCGTCAAACATGAAGCCTGTGAAGTACGTTTCTATTTTCACATAACTCCGTATGAATCTTCATAGAGCAAAGTAGCGTAATATTCTCGGGCCAGACTTCCGCAAAGTACTGTACTGAACAGTATGTAGTACTGTCTAAACAGTATGTATGTACGTTGCCCAAAATATACAGAATAAAGGTAAAGGACCCGCTAAAACTGTTAAGCAATATGACATGATTTGGGCTTGTTTCTCATATAAACGACTTGGTCCAATTCATAAGATTCATAGGCATATGAATCGGAATATTTATATGGACATCATAAAGAAGGTTTAGCTCTCCAATATCATATGAAATATGTCCATAAAATGAACATATCAGCGTTCCAACGACCCAAAACATAGGGACAAGCTCGAAAACGTTGTTTTTAATTCGAAGGAATCGATGTAGTGCCGGGGCCAGCTCAGTCGCCGGATAACCCATTAAAAATATATGGGGAAATATTCAGAGAAGCATCACAAAGCAAAAGCCGTTCAATAAAGCTTAACATTAGGAAATTATCCTAGAAACATGACAACACATCCCAGTTCAGCATTGATGGATTCGGTGCGGCCCAGGTGAAAACCCGCTTTTGCTAATAATTGATTCAGGACCAAGTATGAAGTCCTCAGAACCAAAGGTGACCTGAATTTGAAATTTCAAATAATTTGGAATAAACAGCTCAAAATCCCTTATTTTACTATCTTGCTTATTTCTGAAAGTGGGGGGCTTATTGTTAGGTCCAAAATGGCACTAATTTTATTATAAATAAATATAGATTGTAAATTTAAAATAATATTGGTGAGTTTGTGGTCTTTTTAATATGATTTATCAACTTTGAAGTCAAAGTTTAAGGGCACTGCAATTTTTTGAACACAGCTGTACATATTTTGGAGATCGCATTGCTTTCAACTCATCCCTGACCACATTGGCTTTGAATCAGGGCATAGCTGGCACCTTATGCAAATAAAACAACTCCACCGGGTCGGGGATGTTTGGCTGCGTATAAGGCTAAGCTTACTTTTCGTCAATTTATTGTAATCTGTTTTTTAGTTTAAGCTTTTTCGTCGACTGCTGTGTTGGTTGACGTAAATAAATAAATAAATATGGACATATATTAGGATGCCGTTACATCACGGAACGGCACCTTTCTCAGTAAAATAGGTTTAAAACAGGGTGAGGCACAAAGAGAGCCAACGAAAACTGTCGATGTATGCGTGCGCTTGCTTGTGTGCGTAACCTGCTTTACACTGCGCAAATCGTATGTGAAGAAACGAATAAAAAATTAAAACAAATTACAGTTATGGGCCTTGGGTTCCTTTTACCTAAACGTATTTGTATCGGCTATTAGGCATATTATTCATACTATATATGTATATGTGTGCACATGTAAGAAAATTAAGCATTAATTTTTCTGCGTGTAGCTGCGTAACAAAGCGACATAGTACTGCTTTCGTCAAAAGTCTGTGCGACACTAGTTTTTTTTTTTACGGTCTCAACTTGTACTTCGTGCTCACATCGGTATGCACACAGACGGCCGCACGAGCAATTGCCGAGCAAAAGTGCCCGCACGGGTCTCACCCTGGTTTAAAACTTATTTCCTAAATTTAATTTAATTAGACTCGCGAAGTCCGGCAGCTTATTAAAGCCACCAGAATATGGTAGTTATACGCATGTTTTATCTTCGAAATCTATTAGGGTTTTTTGGGTAGGCTCATAATTCTGCACACTATTTTTAATATTTTCTGTATTACTGCAAATAAAAGATACAGTATCAGCTCCCTCTAAAAATATTAGTATTTAGTGCTTTTACCACTTCGTCGTCCTCGTCGACACTCGACATAATTGACATGTCCTCATCCGACGGGACTGATTCAAAAAACTCCAGAAGTTGTTCATCCGCCATCAATCCATTTATAGCGAACTGTTCAAGGCATTTTTGAACCTCTATTAAAAAAATCAAGCAATAAATAAAAATCTCCAAAGAAAGTGCAAGTTCTGCAATAGCTTCAACAGCAACAAATGCTTCCATGGAGCCCCAAAAGTGTCTCAAGGCACTTATCTCTATTTCTCTGCTACAAAGCACAACTTTAACATATTTGCCTTTATGAGACTTCATTTTAATCGTAAATTAGTATATTTACTTTCATAAGCACAGCAACAGACAATATGCGGCAGATGAAATTTTACGCTCAAAGTAACAAATGTCTCAAACATATGTTAATAAAAAGTACAGTTAAAAGCTTCAGAGAGTTTTAAATTGTTATACCCTTGCAGAGGGTATTATAAAATTGGTCAGATGTTTGTAACGCACAGAAGCAGACTTTTCCGACCCCATAAAGAATATGAATAGGGATTTCTGGAGAGAAGGAAAATAACCCAGTCTTCATTCGTTGAATTCAAATTATGTACTGATTTTATTCAAAATTCTTAAACTCTAGGAGGCGACAATTGTACTTAAAAAATACTTATTCTAATGCCCCATGTTTTCGGGGGTTCAAAATTGTTTATATTTCATGCTCAGCGCTGGTTACTTGATACCGCGCCGCTGTTATAATCTTAAGGGTTTTCCACAGACTGTGGATGCATGTTTTGTGAGGGGTATTGGGATGAAACTTGACTTAAGCTACTTATTACCCGGGTAAGATAAAAAAAAAATCATCAGGATCTATACCACTATATCATAAAGATCTAGAAGAAACATAGGAGCAGAAAATGGAGTATCCCCATGAAATTATTGGATATAAATCCTCAGATCCCAAAATTAGAATCTGATCGGATAAATAGAACACAAGTTACAGCCAATATAAATCGGCTCAAGCGCGGCCTGCAGCGCTGCTTGCTGCTTACTACGTCATAATCAAATCAACAGAACACATGCATACACACACAGACGCAGCGCTACAATTAGGTAATGATGGAAGAAGAAGAAAAAATTGTAGTGAAAAGAGTGTTAATGTTTGGGTTGTGTATTGATGAATCGACTTGCAGGGAAAGAAATTTCAAAGTGTAAAAATATTTTGCATAGGACTGCAAGGGTAGATAATTCTTCTTTGATATTTTTACAATCGTTTTGCCGATTATTCTTTACAGTCAAAAAATTTTAAATGATAATGATGCTCTTGGTTATTTTTTTGAAATTAAAAATATAATAAGTGCCTAGAGGCACTCTTACATCTTAGAGGGTTAAGCCACGAGGAGCAAATAGCAAGCACGGCTTTGAAGTAAAAGGAACTTTAGTTGTATTGTTTAGGAAATAAGTGACAAGTTGAGGAGAGTTACGATGAAAAGTTATTACCTTACATTTAGAAGTGTCAAGATTGAACATTTTTGAGATTTTGGAAGATCATTCATAAATATTGTGAAATCCAGAGCAAAACCAATGAAAAGTACTGTATTCTATTTGTTAGATACTGTAATGGCCTGGTTCCAATGGTTTCATAAAAAATATGCATGTACGTCAGTGCACTCTGTATAAATGGTTTGAAATGAATTTAATCTTAAAGTTTAAGTTATGCTTAAGCCCATCGTTACATATACAGTAGTGAGCAAAAGTGCTTCCATATTTGAAACTTTCAACTTTTCGAGTTCATAAAATACAAACGAATGAAGAAAATCCAAAAAGCTTTTTTCAATAATATATATTTATTTCCTAACAAATTTGACCTATAAAATAAAAACAAAGAGGCATTCGAAAAATAAAATGAAGTAAGTAAGTCGTCTCGCCGACTTAGGTATACCATACACCAGTAAAACAAATATTTCAAATTTGTAATAACAAATGCATTTGCCTATTTTAAAAAAGTTCTGTTCACATGCTTTTTACAAGCATATAAGTAAGTAAGCATATAAGTTAGTATCTCGCTCACTCATGCATATGAGCACCCTAGCGCCCCACCCGCCAACGGCCAACTCCGACCTTATGGAAAAACGGTTTTATGCATAACTTGGCTATTTTTTGTCCGATTTTGATCAAATTTGGTATTTTGCTGGGTATTAGTATCAAATTTAACTGTGCCAAATTTGATTGCACAAGGTAGAAAATTACGGGAGATAATCGAGTTTTTCAAATTGCGGGGGCGTGGCAAAATCTTTATATATACAAAATGTGTGCATTTACTAAGCAAATATGCATACCAAATATGGTTTCTCTAGCTGAAATAGTTTTTGAGATAAACGTTTTTTTTGAATTGCGGGGGGCGGAAAGGGGCGTGGCAAAAATTTAAAACAAACTCGATCACTCTACATACTACACGAGCCTACATTCCAAATTTGATGGCTCTATCTCTTATAGTCTCCGAGATCTAGGCGTTCATACGGTCGGACAGACGGACAGACGGACGGACGGACAGACGGACATGGCTAGATCGACTCGGCTGTTGATACTGATCAAGAATATACATACTTTATGGGGTCGGAAAAGCTTCCTTCTGCCTGTTACATACATTTTGGCGACTTTAATATACCATTTCACCCTATGGGTGTATGGTATAAAAAGCAATGAGGTGTCACAGGACACACGGGTAGAGCGAAGCTCTCTAGGAATTCGTCGAGTAAACGATGAACTACAGTCATATACAATAGCAGAAATGAATGGACATGAACAACAAATGAAAGCAATGGTATTTTTCTGATAATTCTGATAAAATATAATATATTTCAGCTCACCGCAGTATTACAAAGCTTTATTTATTTATCTTCGTTTAAATTTGGCTCGTTTAAATATTTTCCCGAATATTTTCGTTGAACCTAATTGTTCCCATCACGGAAATGATTGGTTTATGGTAACTGAAATATGAAATGTATGTTTGTGATTGGATGTGGGTTAGAAAACGTGAAAAAACAGCATCTATGGTTGTGTTATATCTTGTTGTAGATTCTGCAGGATTACTGCTCATTGTTAAATTTAATTCTTCGAAAAGAAAAGTTTTCAGCGGCGCCGACTTTTCATCTGCAAAATTGACATTGAAGTCTCCAGCCAAAATCAGTGAAAATTTTGTCCAAGTAGACGAGAACCTTCCTCAGTATACTCCAGAAGTGTTCGGTGGATGAACAAAATTATGTCCTCAAGTCTATTACCCGGCTATATGTAAAGGACTACTATAACTAGTTCAGTACGGTCCTCCATCCTGCATGTGGCGGCACAAATGCCCCGTTTATAGTTTAATAAACGATACTCCTTTATCAAGTCGTACTATAACTCGCAGGACCGAGGAAATAGGCCAATACTTATACTCAGAAACTAAAAGACGAATAGAGGACTGTGCCTTCTTTTCAATTTGTTTGGATGAAAGCATAGATATTAGAAATATTAGTCAAATGGTTATTTGTGTTAGGACTATTGATTACGACTTTAAAATTTGCGATGAATTTCTAAACTTACATTCTTTTCACAGTCATGTAAATGGAAAAAGTACGTTTGATGCCTTTGAGAAGCATGTACTTTCATTCCAATTATCATATAAAATGTCCTCAATTTGCACTGATGGTGCCGCCACCATGAAAGGAAAGAATGAAGGATTTCTTGGCCATGTCAATAGAAAAATAGGAGAAAAACCATTTTTCCATTGTTTCATCCATCAGCAAGCATTGTTTGCAAAAATTTTTCAAGTTGTGGATGCAATTGCATTAAAGGTGGTCATAATTCGCTAACCCATAGAAAGTTTAATTCCTTTCTCTCAGAATTCGGCGCTGAGTACGAGGATCTTTGTCTTTTTACTGATGTTAGGTGGCTGAGCCGAGGCCAAAGTTTAGACAGACTATACAGTCTTCGTAATGAAGTTATTTCTTTCTTAGAAAGCGAAAATTTAGAAAAAGATAAAGATTTGTTAGCTTCTCTAAAAAATCCATTATTTATTTTAGACTTGGCGTTTCTAACTGACATAATCCTTTTCATTAATCAATTAAATCTTCAGCTTCAAGGCCGCAACAAACTTCCGTCCGATTTAATTGCAGCAATCAATAAATTTAGTCGCAAAATTAATGGTCTTCAAATTCAAATGAAAAACAATGAAAAATTTTCTGATTTTAAACAAATCAATTGGCTCATTGCAGTTTTTAACGCAACGCCATCCCACGGAATCAAATAACTTGGCGCAAATAGTTGGTTTTATAGAATACCATTTAACCTTGATCTTTTCCCTATATTCTTGCTTATTTTCTGGTTTATATCTAGCAGTACTCTTGTTTAAAGGTGTTCTATTAAGTTTAAGTCCGGGGACTGGAATGGTGGCTTTGAAGCACTAGCTTCATTTTCCTTGAACGAGCTGGCAAACAGCTGGGACGAGTGTTTGGGATCGTTTTCCTGCTAATATTATCACTTTAAAGGCAATTCTTCTTCGGCATAGTATTGTTAAGGACATTTACTTTGTTGATGGCGCACATTTTATCCTTTATTCAAATTAACGGACCGACACTTGAAGAAGAAAAGCAGCCCCAAAACATAATTTTTCACCTTAGTGCTCAACGGTCTTTAAAGAGTGTTTTGGATCATAAGCAGTACTTTTTTGCTGTCTTACAAGCACCCTGCCATCAGATCCAAACAAATTTACATTTGTTTCATCCGACCACAGCTCGTTTTTCAAATAGGCCCGAAGCACATGTTGGTTAGCAAAATCTGTCCTATCTTTTATATTGTTCTTGCTCAAGCACGGTTCTTTTCGAGCACTATATATGTACCTTTAATCGCTTTGATTTCAATCTTGCCCGGATAGTTCTGGTTATTGATGCATTTATCTTATCTTTGAACTTTTCCGATGAAAGGAATGGGTTTTTATTCGCATCCAGCATGATGATCTGTTCGAATTTTTATGTTGAGACGTGGGTGCGGCCACAAGTTTCTTGCTTATATTCACAATGAAAAGCGGAAAGCCCTTTTAATCATTGCAATTGAACGACCAGAGTTTCTTAGTTTTTTTATAATTTCCCTTTCATTCTCTAAAAAGTGCGTGCCACGACACATACTGAATATATTCTTATTAAATTTAGTGGACTTTAAAACCTTGAATGTAGAATATTAAATTGACATCTATGAGACTTAAAATGTTTTTGACTGAAAATATACGGAGCGTTTCTATTTTTTTTTCCAACTGAAAAACGGGTTTGTTTTACTATGAAGCATGTAGAAGAAAAAGTTTCGCGAAAATAGGTGTCGAAATGTATGAAAATAATAGAAGTACTATCCCACATTCTTAAACGTTGAAAAAAGAGATTTGAAAATAAAAAAAAGGTTGCCGTTTCTATTATTTCTTCCAACACGGAACATATATATGTATCTGTTAATGACTCTGCCAAATTTAATCAAGGTGGGCGACTTTGATCAAAAACTTCATTATTTCCTATTTCGTAAACTTTTAGTTTAGACTTCTTAGTTAAAACTTTAATCCTCTTTCACGGCAATACGTAAGGAAAGAGAAACAAAAAACAAGGGTATACACATTTTGACTCGGTCGAAGTTAGCCCCGGCCCTTTTTTTTTTTTTTTTCTGTTAGATGCTAACAGAGATTCTAAAAAATTTCGCATACTCCTTATAGATTCAGTTTTTTTGGTTTTGTTTTTGTAAAATGGAATCTACATATAAAAAAAACGAAAAAATTACGTTAATTTTTTAAATTTTGTTATAGTTTTTCACACTTTTGTGCTTATCCCCACAAATTTAGCTGTTCAAAAAATAGCAGATTTTCGTTTAATTGGGGAAAAAAAAATAAAAAGTGTAAATATCTGCTAGTATTAAGCTTAATTATTTAGATAATTATGTTTTACTTTTATTTGCGACAACAAACGCAAAAATTTTCATGTTGGACAGAAGAGGAACGCATTTGTATGCTGAGAAGACGAAGTGACACCAAAACCTCAAATTCAACGTAAAACTTTATAAAAAAACCAAAATTTTAGTTGGATGTTCTGCAAAGATGTTCTCTGCTGCACTAGACATCCAAAAAACCCGGAAAACGTGGCGTAAAACGGGCAAAAACGACTTCAGATGACTGGCACATTGTTATATACAGCAGATTCAAGCAGTTTGCATCTTCTAATTTCGTCAAACATGAAGCCTGTGAAGTACGTTTCTATTTTCACATAACTCCGTATGAATCTTCATAGAGCAAAGTAGCGTAATATTCTCGGGCCAGACTTCCGCAAAGTACTGTACTGAACAGTATGTAGTACTGTCTAAACAGTATGTATGTACGTTGCCCAAAATATACAGAATAAAGGTAAAGGACCCGCTAAAACTGTTAAGCAATATGACATGATTTGGGCTTGTTTCTCATATAAACGACTTGGTCCAATTCATAAGATTCATAGGCATATGAATCGGAATATTTATATGGACATCATAAAGAAGGTTTAGCTCTCCAATATCATATGAAATATGTCCATAAAATGAACATATCAGCGTTCCAACGACCCAAAACATAGGGACAAGCTCGAAAACGTTGTTTTTAATTCGAAGGAATCGATGTAGTGCCGGGGCCAGCTCAGTCGCCGGATAACCCATTAAAAATATATGGGGAAATATTCAGAGAAGCATCACAAAGCAAAAGCCGTTCAATAAAGCTTAACATTAGGAAATTATCCTAGAAACATGACAACACATCCCAGTTCAGCATTGATGGATTCGGTGCGGCCCAGGTGAAAACCCGCTTTTGCTAATAATTGATTCAGGACCAAGTATGAAGTCCTCAGAACCAAAGGTGACCTGAATTTGAAATTTCAAATAATTTGGAATAAACAGCTCAAAATCCCTTATTTTACTATCTTGCTTATTTCTGAAAGTGGGGGGCTTATTGTTAGGTCCAAAATGGCACTAATTTTATTATAAATAAATATAGATTGTAAATTTAAAATAATATTGGTGAGTTTGTGGTCTTTTTAATATGATTTATCAACTTTGAAGTCAAAGTTTAAGGGCACTGCAATTTTTTGAACACAGCTGTACATATTTTGGAGATCGCATTGCTTTCAACTCATCCCTGACCACATTGGCTTTGAATCAGGGCATAGCTGGCACCTTATGCAAATAAAACAACTCCACCGGGTCGGGGATGTTTGGCTGCGTATAAGGCTAAGCTTACTTTTCGTCAATTTATTGTAATCTGTTTTTTAGTTTAAGCTTTTTCGTCGACTGCTGTGTTGGTTGACGTAAATAAATAAATAAATATGGACATATATTAGGATGCCGTTACATCACGGAACGGCACCTTTCTCAGTAAAATAGGTTTAAAACAGGGTGAGGCACAAAGAGAGCCAACGAAAACTGTCGATGTATGCGTGCGCTTGCTTGTGTGCGTAACCTGCTTTACACTGCGCAAATCGTATGTGAAGAAACGAATAAAAAATTAAAACAAATTACAGTTATGGGCCTTGGGTTCCTTTTACCTAAATGTATTTGTATCGGCTATTAGGCATATTATTCATACTATATATGTATATGTGTGCACATGTAAGAAAATTAAGCATTAATTTTTCTGCGTGTAGCTGCGTAACAAAGCGACATAGTACTGCTTTCGTCAAAAGTCTGTGCGACACTAGTTTTTTTTTTACGGTCTCAACTTGTACTTCGTGCTCACATCGGTATGCACACAGACGGCCGCACGAGCAATTGCCGAGCAAAAGTGCCCGCACGGGTCTCACCCTGGTTTAAAACTTATTTCCTAAATTTAATTTAATTAGACTCGCGAAGTCCGGCAGCTTATTAAAGCCACCAGAATATGGTAGTTATACGCATGTTTTATCTTCGAAATCTATTAGGGTTTTTTGGGTAGGCTCATAATTCTGCACACTATTTTTAATATTTTCTGTATTACTGCAAATAAAAGATACAGTATCAGCTCCCTCTAAAAATATTAGTATTTAGTGCTTTTACCACTTCGTCGTCCTCGTCGACACTCGACATAATTGACATGTCCTCATCCGACGGGACTGATTCAAAAAACTCCAGAAGTTGTTCATCCGCCATCAATCCATTTATAGCGAACTGTTCAAGGCATTTTTGAACCTCTATTAAAAAAATCAAGCAATAAATAAAAATCTCCAAAGAAAGTGCAAGTTCTGCAATAGCTTCAACAGCAACAAATGCTTCCATGGAGCCCCAAAAGTGTCTCAAGGCACTTATCTCTATTTCTCTGCTACAAAGCACAACTTTAACATATTTGCCTTTATGAGACTTCATTTTAATCGTAAATTAGTATATTTACTTTCATAAGCACAGCAACAGACAATATGCGGCAGATGAAATTTTACGCTCAAAGTAACAAATGTCTCAAACATATGTTAATAAAAAGTACAGTTAAAAGCTTCAGAGAGTTTTAAATTGTTATACCCTTGCAGAGGGTATTATAAAATTGGTCAGATGTTTGTAACGCACAGAAGCAGACTTTTCCGACCCCATAAAGAATATGAATAGGGATTTCTGGAGAGAAGGAAAATAACCCAGTCTTCATTCGTTGAATTCAAATTATGTACTGATTTTATTCAAAATTCTTAAACTCTAGGAGGCGACAATTGTACTTAAAAAATACTTATTCTAATGCCCCATGTTTTCGGGGGTTCAAAATTGTTTATATTTCATGCTCAGCGCTGGTTACTTGATACCGCGCCGCTGTTATAATCTTAAGGGTTTTCCACAGACTGTGGATGCATGTTTTGTGAGGGGTATTGGGATGAAACTTGATTTAAGCTACTTATTTCCCGGGTAAGATAAAAAAAAAATCATCAGGATCTATACCACTATATCATAAAGATCTAGAAGAAACATAGGTGCAGAAAATGGAGTATCCCCATTATTGGATATAAATCCTCAGATCCCAAAATTAGAATCTGATCGGATAAATAGAACACAAGTTACAGCCAATATAAATCGGCTCAAGCGCGGCCTGCAGCGCTGCTTGCTGCTTACTACGTCATCATCAAATCAACAGAACACATGCATACACACACAGACGCAGCGCTACAATTAGGTAATGATGGAAGAAGAAGAAAAAATTGTAGTGAAAAGAGTGTTAATGTTTGGGTTGTGTATTGATGAATCGACTTGCAGGGAAAGAAATTTCAAAGTGTAAAAATATTTTGCATAGGACTGCAAGGGTAGATAATTCTTCTTTGATATTTTTACAATCGTTTTGCCGATTATTCTTTACAGTCAAAAAATTTTAAATGATAATGATGCTCTTGGTTATTTTTTTGAAATTAAAAATATAATAAGTGCCTAGAGGCACTCTTACATCTTAGAGGGTTAAGCCACGAGGAGCAAATAGCAAGCACGGCTTTGAAGTAAAAGGAACTTTAGTTGTATTGTTTAGGAAATAAGTGACAAGTTGAGGAGAGTTACGATGAAAAGTTATTACCTTACATTTAGAAGTGTCAAGATTGAACATTTTTGAGATTTTGGAAGATCATTCATAAATATTGTGAAATCCAGAGCAAAACCAATGAAAAGTACTGTATTCTATTTGTTAGATACTGTAATGGCCTGGTTCCAATGGTTTCATAAAAAATATGCATGTACGTCAGTGCACTCTGTATAAATGGTTTGAAATGAATTTAATCTTAAAGTTTAAGTTATGCTTAAGCCCATCGTTACATATACAGTAGTGAGCAAAAGTGCTTCCATATTTGAAACTTTCAACTTTTCGAGTTCATAAAATACAAACGAATGAAGAAAATCCAAAAAGCTTTTTTCAATAATATATATTTATTTCCTAACAAATTTGACCTATAAAATAAAAACAAAGAGGCATTCGAAAAATAAAATGAAGTAAGTAAGTCGTCTCGCCGACTTAGGTATACCATACACCAGTAAAACAAATATTTCAAATTTGTAATAACAAATGCATTTGCCTATTTTAAAAAAGTTCTGTTCACATGCTTTTTACAAGCATATACAGTTGCGAACTTAAAAATAGCACCACTTGCTTAGGAAATGTGTTGAAAGGATTCATAGTTTTATTGAGAGGTTTAAGGAACATGTGAATACGTTTTTAAACGTAGAATTATACGTACTAATGAAAGCAAAAAAAAATTCATAACAATATCCAGCGGTTTCAAAGTTTTTTGAGAAACTTCTTGACATACTCAAAAAATCCCCGAAACTTAAAATAGCACCACTTTTCAAAAATTTACTTAAAATTAAAAAAAAAAAAAAAAAAACAAAATTCATTAACAAGTTATGATTAGCTATTAAACATATTATAAAACTATAAACTTAATACTTGGTTGCATTGCCCTTATTGGCAATAACCGCTGCACAACGTCTTGGCATTGAGTCAACCAGGTCTTGACAGCGTTTGACCGGTATTTTCGTCCAGGACTCCTGGATAACTTCCCAAAGCGCCTCATTGTTGGTTGGTTTTGCAACAGCAACTGCTTTTTTAACGTCAGACCAAAGATTCTCAATTGGGTTTAGGTCTGGTGACTGTGCCGGCCACTCCATTACTTGAAGAGAATTTGCCGAGAACCACTGCTTGGCTTTCTTACTGGTGTGCTTTGGGTCGTTGTCCTGTTGAAAGACCCATATTAGCGGCATATTGTCCTCAGCGTATGGTAGCATCACCGTCTCCAAGATATTTACGTAGACATGCTGATCCATAATCGTCTTGACCCAGTATATTGGACCGACACCATAATAAGAAAAACAGCCCCATATCATGACACTGGATCCACCATGTTTAACAGTCTTAATTGTGTATTTGGGGTTGAATTCCGAGTTCTGTGGACGCCGGACGAATGCTCTGGATCCTTTTCCACCATACATTACGACTTTGCTTTCATCAGTCCATAGTACGTTTCTCCACTTTTCGACAGGCCAATTCTCATGACTTTTTGCAAACTTTAGTCGATTGGAAATATGTCTCGCGTTCAAAAGTGGAACCTTTCTGGGGCTGCAGGCTTTTAGATTGTTCTTCCTCAGGTATTTTCTCACTGTTTGGACGCTACTTGAAATGTTTAAGTCCTTTTTTAGATCGGTTGCAGCCTTAAAAGGATCCTTATTGCTATGTCGGATCAAGCGGCGGACTTCTTGCTGATTCAGTTTTGGCTTTCGTCCGCGAGTTTCAGGCTTCGGATTGAAATTTATAGCATTTTGGATCATTTTGTTGGAACAACCGACCAATTTTCCAACTTCACGATACGATTTTCCTTCCAAAATCAGGTTTTGGATCAGTTTTCGCTTTTCCACGGAGCAGTGTTTTCCGCGACCCATTATACTTATATATTTCGGATTTTTTTTTGGTGCCAGGGCTTTTAAAATTGATATTAAGCCAGGGACTGGTAAACACGTGTTTTTTTACAATGCAACTCTGCGGAATATGACGGTATTTTATAAAATACTGCAAGTGGTGCTATTTTAAGTTTCGGGGATTTTTTGAGTATGTCAAGAAGTTTCTCAAAAAACTTTGAAACCGCTGGATATTGTTATGAATTTTTTTTTGCTTTCATTAGTACGTATAATTCTACGTTTAAAAACGTATTCACATGTTCCTTAAACCTCTCAATAAAACTATGAATCCTTTCAACACATTTCCTAAGCAAGTGGTGCTATTTTTAAGTTCGCAGCTGTAAGTAAGTAAGCATATAAGTTAGTATCTCGCTCACTCATGCATATGAGCACCCTAGCGCCCCACCCGCCAACGGCCAACTCCGACCTTATGGAAAAACGGTTTTATGCATAACTTGGCTATTTTTTGTCCGATTTTGATCAAATTTGGTATTTTGCTGGGTATTAGTATCAAATTTAACTGTGCCAAATTTGATTGCACAAGGTAGAAAATTACGGGAGATAATCGAGTTTTTCAAATTGCGGGGGCGTGGCAAAATCTTTATATATACAAAATGTGTGCATTTACTAAGCAAATATGCATACCAAATATGGTTTCTCTAGCTGAAATAGTTTTTGAGATAAACGTTTTTTTTGAATTGCGGGGGCGGAAAGGGGCGTGGCAAAAATTTAAAACAAACTCGATCACTCTACATACTACACGAGCCTACATTCCAAATTTGATGGCTCTATCTCTTATAGTCTCCGAGATCTAGGCGTTCATACGGTCGGACAGACGGACAGACGGACGGACGGACAGACGGACATGGCTAGATCGACTCGGCTGTTGATACTGATCAAGAATATACATACTTTATGGGGTCGGAAAAGCTTCCTTCTGCCTGTTACATACATTTTGGCGACTTTAATATACCATTTCACCCTATGGGTGTATGGTATAAAAAGCAATGAGGTGTCACAGGACACACGGGTAGAGCGAAGCTCTCTAGGAATTCGTCGAGTAAACGATGAACTACAGTCATATACAATAGCAGAAATGAATGGACATGAACAACAAATGAAAGCAATGGTATTTTTCTGATAATTCTGATAAAATATAATATATTTCAGCTCACCGCAGTATTACAAAGCTTTATTTATTTATCTTCGTTTAAATTTGGCTCGTTTAAATATTTTCCCGAATATTTTCGTTGAACCTAATTGTTCCCATCACGGAAATGATTGGTTTATGGTAACTGAAATATGAAATGTATGTTTGTGATTGGATGTGGGTTAGAAAACGTGAAAAAACAGCATCTATGGTTGTGTTATATCTTGTTGTAGATTCTGCAGGATTACTGCTCATTGTTAAATTTAATTCTTCGAAAAGAAAAGTTTTCAGCGGCGCCGACTTTTCATCTGCAAAATTGACATTGAAGTCTCCAGCCAAAATCAGTGAAAATTTTGTCCAAGTAGACGAGAACCTTCCTCAGTATACTCCAGAAGTGTTCGGTGGATGAACAAAATTATGTCCTCAAGTCTATTACCCGGCTATATGTAAAGGACTACTATAACTAGTTCAGTACGGTCCTCCATCCTGCATGTGGCGGCACAAATGCCCCGTTTATAGTTTAATAAACGATACTCCTTTATCAAGTCGTACTATAACTCGCAGGACCGAGGAAATAGGCCAATACTTATACTCAGAAACTAAAAGACGAATAGAGGACTGTGCCTTCTTTTCAATTTGTTTGGATGAAAGCATAGATATTAGAAATATTAGTCAAATGGTTATTTGTGTTAGGACTATTGATTACGACTTTAAAATTTCCGATGAATTTCTAAACTTACATTCTTTTCACAGTCATGTAAATGGAAAAAGTACGTTTGATGCCTTTGAGAAGCATGTACTTTCATTCCAATTATCATATAAAATGTCCTCAATTTGCACTGATGGTGCCGCCACCATGAAAGGAAAGAATGAAGGATTTCTTGGCCATGTCAATAGAAAAATAGGAGAAAAACCATTTTTCCATTGTTTCATCCATCAGCAAGCATTGTTTGCAAAAATTTTTCAAGTTGTGGATGCAATTGCATTAAAGGTGGTCATAATTCGCTAACCCATAGAAAGTTTAATTCCTTTCTCTCAGAATTCGGCGCTGAGTACGAGGATCTTTGTCTTTTTACTGATGTTAGGTGGCTGAGCCGAGGCCAAAGTTTAGACAGACTATACAGTCTTCGTAATGAAGTTATTTCTTTCTTAGAAAGCGAAAATTTAGAAAAAGATAAAGATTTGTTAGCTTCTCTAAAAAATCCATTATTTATTTTAGACTTGGCGTTTCTAACTGACATAATCCTTTTCATTAATCAATTAAATCTTCAGCTTCAAGGCCGCAACAAACTTCCGTCCGATTTAATTGCAGCAATCAATAAATTTAGTCGCAAAATTAATGGTCTTCAAATTCAAATGAAAAACAATGAAAAATTTTCTGATTTTAAACAAATCAATTGGCTCATTGCAGTTTTTAACGCAACGCCATCCCACGGAATCAAATAACTTGGCGCAAATAGTTGGTTTTATAGAATACCATTTAACCTTGATCTTTTCCCTATATTCTTGCTTATTTTCTGGTTTATATCTAGCAGTACTCTTGTTTAAAGGTGTTCTATTAAGTTTAAGTCCGGGGACTGGAATGGTGGCTTTGAAGCACTAGCTTCATTTTCCTTGAACGAGCTGGCAAACAGCTGGGACGAGTGTTTGGGATCGTTTTCCTGCTAATATTATCACTTTAAAGGCAATTCTTCTTCGGCATAGTATTGTTAAGGACATTTACTTTGTTGATGGCGCACATTTTATCCTTTATTCAAATTAACGGACCGACACTTGAAGAAGAAAAGCAGCCCCAAAACATAATTTTTCACCTTAGTGCTCAACGGTCTTTAAAGAGTGTTTTGGATCATAAGCAGTACTTTTTTGCTGTCTTACAAGCACCCTGCCATCAGATCCAAACAAATTTACATTTGTTTCATCCGACCACAGCTCGTTTTTCAAATAGGCCCGAAGCACATGTTGGTTAGCAAAATCTGTCCTATCTTTTATATTGTTCTTGCTCAAGCACGGTTCTTTTCGAGCACTATATATGTACCTTTAATCGCTTTAATTTCAATCTTGCCCGGATAGTTCTGGTTATTGATGCATTTATCTTATCTTTGAACTTTTCCGATGAAAGGAATGGGTTTTTATTCGCATCCAGCATGATGATCTGTTCGAATTTTTATGTTGAGACGTGGGTGCGGCCACGAGTTTCTTGCTTATATTCACAATGAAAAGCGGAAAGCCCTTTTAATCATTGCAATTGAACGACCAGAGTTTCTTAGTTTTTTTATAATTTCCCTTTCATTCTCTAAGAAGTGCGTGCCACGACACATACTGAATATATTGTTATTAAATTTAGTGGACTTTAAAACCTTGAATGTAGAATATTAAATTGACATCTATGAGACTTAAAATGTTTTTGACTGAAAATATACGGAGCGTTTCTATTTTTTTTTCCAACTGAAAAACGGGTTTGTTTTACTATGAAGCATGTAGAAGAAAAAGTTTCGCGAAAATAGGTGTCGAAATGTATGAAAATAATAGAAGTACTATCCCACATTCTTAAACGTTGAAAAAGAGATTTGAAAATAAAAAAAGGTTGCCGTTTCTATTATTTCTTCCAACACGGAACATATATATGTATCTGTTAATGACTCTGCCAAATTTAATCAAGGTGGGCGACTTTGATCAAAAACTTCATTATTTCCTATTTCGTAAACTTTTAGTTTAGACTTCTTAGTTAAAACTTTAATCCTCTTTCACGGCAATACGTAAGGAAAGAGAAACAAAAAACAAGGGTATACACATTTTGACTCGGTCGAAGTTAGCCCCGGCCCTTTTTTTTTTCTTTTTTCTGTTAGATGCTAACAGAGATTCTAAAAAATTTCGCATACTCCTTATAGATTCAGTTTTTTTGGTTTTGTTTTTGTAAAATGGAATCTACATATAAGAAAAACGAAAAAATTACGTTAATTTTTTAAATTTTGTTGTAGTTTTTCACACTTTTGTGCTTATCCCCACAAATTTAGCTGTTCAAAAAATAGCAGATTTTCGTTTAATTGGGGGAAAAAAAATAAAAAGTGTAAATATCTGCTAGTATTAAGCTTAATTATTTAGATAATTATGTTTTACTTTTATTTGCGACAACAAACGCAAAAATTTTCATGTTGGACAGAAGAGGAACGCATTTGTATGCTGAGAAGACGAAGTGACACCAAAACCTCAAATTCAACGTAAAACTTTATAAAAAAACCAAAATTTTAGTTGGATGTTCTGCAAAGATGTTCTCTGCTGCACTAGACATCTAAAAAACCCGGAAAACGTGGCGTAAAACGGGCAAAAACGACTTCAGATGACTGGCACATTGTTATATACAGCAGATTCAAGCAGTTTGCATCTTCTAATTTCGTCAAACATGAAGCCTGTGAAGTACGTTTCTATTTTCACATAACTCCGTATGAATCTTCATAGAGCAAAGTAGCGTAATATTCTCGGGCCAGACTTCCGCAAAGTACTGTACTGAACAGTATGTAGTACTGTCTAAACAGTATGTATGTACGTTGCCCAAAATATACAGAATAAAGGTAAAGGACCCGCTAAAACTGTTAAGCAATATGACATGATTTGGGCTTGTTTCTCATATAAACGACTTGGTCCAATTCATAAGATTCATAGGCATATGAATCGGAATATTTATATGGACATCATAAAGAAGGTTTAGCTCTCCAATATCATATGAAATATGTCCATAAAATGAACATATCAGCGTTCCAACGACCCAAAACATAGGGACAAGCTCGAAAACGTTGTTTTTAAGGGGGGGGTATAGTTAATTCGGTGCAAAATCGGTCATTTTTTAAGAATTTTTATTGGCGATACGGATAGTCTCAGTTCAATTTTTGTTTGCTCGTGTGATAATACAACATTTAAACAATATGTGTGAAAATTTTCATCCAAAAATATTGAAAATTGCGTGAGATATAGGCAATCTTCGGCGGGACCTCGAAAAAGAAGTGGTTTGCGGTGTACATCGTAACTCGTCACAGAATCATCGGAAATGAAAAAATCAAATTGCATTAGTTAAAGGACAAAATTCCCCAGGTAACGCTGTCGAGTTTTTAATTTTTAAATGTGCTTTTCGATTTTTAAAGGCACTTGAAAGTCAAAAACCCCGATTTTCGCCCAAAAAACCAAGTTATTTGTTGTTGTAAAAATGATAAATTAAAAAAAAAAAAAAAAACTCGACAGCGTTACCTGAAGAATTTAGTGAAGAAGTACTGTGCAAAATTTCAAAACGATTTGTCCAGTAGATTTTGCAGGATCGTGTACACCGACTTTGAAAATGGCAACTTTTCAGGAGAGCGTTTTAAAGTTTTGGACACCCAAAAATCTAATACAAACGCGGTCGGCCACCCTGACTTCAACTGCCCATAACTTTAGAAGTTTCACTCGGATCGATCTAAAATTTTAACACACTATTCTTGAAATGTCGTGCATTCAGAAAAAAAAATAAAAAAAAATTGAAAAAAACAAAATTTTAATACTATACCCCCCCCTTAATTCGAAGGAATCGATGTAGTGCCGGGGCCAGCTCAGTCGCCGGATAACCCATTAAAAATATATGGGGAAATATTCAGAGAAGCATCACAAAGCAAAAGCCGTTCAATAAAGCTTAACATTAGGAAATTATCCTAGAAACATGACAACACATCCCAGTTCAGCATTGATGGATTCGGTGCGGCCCAGGTGAAAACCCGCTTTTGCTAATAATTGATTCAGGACCAAGTATGAAGTCCTCAGAACCAAAGGTGACCTGAATTTGAAATTTCAAATAATTTGGAATCGACAAATTTTAATTCTTAGTTGTCGCTGCTATTTTTATAAACAGCTCAAAATCCCTTATTTTACTATCTTGCTTATTTCTGAAAGTGGGGGGCTTATTGTTAGGTCCAAAATGGCACTAATTTTATTATAAATAAATATAGATTGTAAATTTAAAATAATATTGGTGAGTTTGTGGTCTTTTTAATATGATTTATCAACTTTGAAGTCAAAGTTTAAGGGCACTGCAATTTTTTGAACACAGCTGTACATATTTTGGAGATCGCATTGCTTTCAACTCATCCCTGACCACATTGGCTTTGAATCAGGGCAGCTGGCACCTTATGCAAATAAAACAACTCCACCGGGTCGGGGATGTTTGGCTGCGTATAAGGCTAAGCTTACTTTTCGTCAATTTATTGTAATCTGTTTTTTAGTTTAAGCTTTTTCGTCGACTGCTGTGTTGGTTGACGTAAATAAATAAATAAATATGGACATATATTAGGATGCCGTTACATCACGGAACGGCACCTTTCTCAGTAAAATAGGTTTAAAACAGGGTGAGCCACAAAGAGAGCCAACGAAAACTGTCGATGTATGCGTGCGCTTGCTTGTGTGCGTAACCTGCTTTACACTGCGCAAATCGTATGTGAAGAAACGAATAAAAAATTAAAACAAATTACAGTTATGGGCCTTGGGTTCCTTTTACCTAAATGTATTTGTATCGGCTATTAGGCATATTATTCATACTATATATGTATATGTGTGCACATGTAAGAAAATTAAGCATTAATTTTTCTGCGTGTAGCTGCGTAACAAAGCGACATAGTACTGCTTTCGTCAAAAGTCTGTGCGACACTAGTTTTTTTTTTTTACGGTCTCAACTTGTACTTCGTGCTCACATCGGTATGCACACAGACGGCCGCACGAGCAATTGCCGAGCAAAAGTGCCCGCACGGGTCTCACCCTGGTTTAAAACTTATTTCCTAAATTTAATTTAATTAGACTCGCGAAGTCCGGCAGCTTATTAAAGCCACCAGAATATGGTAGTTATACGCATGTTTTATCTTCGAAATCTATTAGGGTTTTTTGGGTAGGCTCATAATTCTGCACACTATTTTTAATATTTTCTGTATTACTGCAAATAAAAGATACAGTATCAGCTCCCTCTAAAAATATTAGTATTTAGTGCTTTTACCACTTCGTCGTCCTCGTCGACACTCGACATAATTGACATGTCCTCATCCGACGGGACTGATTCAAAAAACTCCAGAAGTTGTTCATCCGCCATCAATCCATTTATAGCGAACTGTTCAAGGCATTTTTGAACCTCTATTAAAAAAATCAAGCAATAAATAAAAATCTCCAAAGAAAGTGCAAGTTCTGCAATAGCTTCAACAGCAACAAATGCTTCCATGGAGCCCCAAAAGTGTCTCAAGGCACTTATCTCTATTTCTCTGCTACAAAGCACATCTTTAACATATTTGCCTTTATGAGACTTCATTTTAATCGTAAATTAGTATATTTACTTTCATAAGCACAGCAACAGACAATATGCGGCAGATGAAATTTTACGCTCAAAGTAACAAATGTCTCAAACATATGTTAATAAAAAGTACAGTTAAAAGCTTCAGAGAGTTTTAAATTGTTATACCCTTGCAGAGGGTATTATAAAATTGGTCAGATGTTTGTAACGCACAGAAGCAGACTTTTCCGACCCCATAAAGAATATGAATAGGGATTTCTGGAGAGAAGGAAAATAACCCAGTCTTCATTCGTTGAATTCAAATTATGTACTGATTTTATTCAAAATTCTTAAACTCTAGGAGGCGACAATTGTACTTAAAAAATACTTATTCTAATGCCCCATGTTTTCGGGGGTTCAAAATTGTTTATATTTCATGCTCAGCGCTGGTTACTTGATACCGCGCCGCTGTTATAATCTTAAGGGTTTTCCACAGACTGTGGATGCATGTTTTGTGAGGGGTATTGGGATGAAACTTGATTTAAGCTACTTATTACCCGGGTAAGATAAAAAAAAAATCATCAGGATCTATACCACTATATCATAAAGATCTAGAAGAAACATAGGTGCAGAAAATGGAGTATCCCCATTATTGGATATAAATCCTCAGATCCCAAAATTAGAATCTGATCGGATAAATAGAACACAAGTTACAGCCAATATAAATCGGCTCAAGCGCGGCCTGCAGCGCTGCTTGCTGCTTACTACGTCATCATCAAATCAACAGAACACATGCATACACACACAGACGCAGAGCTACAATTAGGTAATGATGGAAGAAGAAGAAAAAATTGTAGTGAAAAGAGTGTTAATGTTTGGGTTGTGTATTGATGAATCGACTTGCAGGGAAAGAAATTTCAAAGTGTAAAAATATTTTGCATAGGACTGCAAGGGTAGATAATTCTTCTTTGATATTTTTACAATCGTTTTGCCGATTATTCTTTACAGTCAAAAAATTTTAAATGATAATGATGCTCTTGGTTATTTTTTTGAAATTAAAAATATAATAAGTGCCTAGAGGCACTCTTACATCTTAGAGGGTTAAGCCACGAGGAGCAAATAGCAAGCACGGCTTTGAAGTAAAAGGAACTTTAGTTGTATTGTTTAGGAAATAAGTGACAAGTTGAGGAGAGTTACGATGAAAAGTTATTACCTTACATTTAGAAGTGTCAAGATTGAACATTTTTGAGATTTTGGAAGATCATTCATAAATATTGTGAAATCCAGAGCAAAACCAATGAAAAGTACTGTATTCTATTTGTTAGATACTGTAATGGCCTGGTTCCAATGGTTTCATAAAAAATATGCATGTACGTCAGTGCACTCTGTATAAATGGTTTGAAATGAATTTAATCTTAAAGTTTAAGTTATGCTTAAGCCCATCGTTACATATACAGTAGTGAGCAAAAGTGCTTCCATATTTGAAACTTTCAACTTTTCGAGTTCATAAAATACAAACGAATGAAGAAAATCCAAAAAGCTTTTTTCAATAATATATATTTATTTCCTAACAAATTTGACCTATAAAATAAAAACAAAGAGGCATTCGAAAAATAAAATGAAGTAAGTAAGTCGTCTCGCCGACTTAGGTATACCATACACCAGTAAAACAAATATTTCAAATTTGTAATAACAAATGCATTTGCCTATTTTAAAAAAGTTCTGTTCACATGCTTTTTACAAGCATATAAGTAAGTAAGCATATAAGTTAGTATCTCGCTCACTCATGCATATGAGCACCCTAGCGCCCCACCCGCCAACGGCCAACTCCGACCTTATGGAAAAACGGTTTTATGCATAACTTGGCTATTTTTTGTCCGATTTTGATCAAATTTGGTATTTTGCTGGGTATTAGTATCAAATTTAACTGTGCCAAATTTGATTGCACAAGGTAGAAAATTACGGGAGATAATCGAGTTTTTCAAATTGCGGGGGCGTGGCAAAATCTTTATATATACAAAATGTGTGCATTTACTAAGCAAATATGCATACCAAATATGGTTTCTCTAGCTGAAATAGTTTTTGAGATAAACGTTTTTTTTGAATTGCGGGGGCGGAAAGGGGCGTGGCAAAAATTTAAAACAAACTCGATCACTCTACATACTACACGAGCCTACATTCCAAATTTGATGGCTCTATCTCTTATAGTCTCCGAGATCTAGGCGTTCATACGGTCGGACAGACGGACAGACGGACGGACGGACAGACGGACATGGCTAGATCGACTCGGCTGTTGATACTGATCAAGAATATACATACTTTATGGGGTCGGAAAAGCTTCCTTCTGCCTGTTACATACATTTTGGCGACTTTAATATACCATTTCACCCTATGGGTGTATGGTATAAAAAGCAATGAGGTGTCACAGGACACACGGGTAGAGCGAAGCTCTCTAGGAATTCGTCGAGTAAACGATGAACTACAGTCATATACAATAGCAGAAATGAATGGACATGAACAACAAATGAAAGCAATGGTATTTTTCTGATAATTCTGATAAAATATAATATATTTCAGCTCACCGCAGTATTACAAAGCTTTATTTATTTATCTTCGTTTAAATTTGGCTCGTTTAAATATTTTCCCGAATATTTTCGTTGAACCTAATTGTTCCCATCACGGAAATGATTGGTTTATGGTAACTGAAATATGAAATGTATGTTTGTGATTGGATGTGGGTTAGAAAACGTGAAAAAACAGCATCTATGGTTGTGTTATATCTTGTTGTAGATTCTGCAGGATTACTGCTCATTGTTAAATTTAATTCTTCGAAAAGAAAAGTTTTCAGCGGCGCCGACTTTTCATCTGCAAAATTGACATTGAAGTCTCCAGCCAAAATCAGTGAAAATTTTGTCCAAGTAGACGAGAACCTTCCTCAGTATACTCCAGAAGTGTTCGGTGGATGAACAAAATTATGTCCTCAAGTCTATTACCCGGCTATATGTAAAGGACTACTATAACTAGTTCAGTACGGTCCTCCATCCTGCATGTGGCGGCACAAATGCCCCGTTTATAGTTTAATAAACGATACTCCTTTATCAAGTCGTACTATAACTCGCAGGACCGAGGAAATAGGCCAATACTTATACTCAGAAACTAAAAGACGAATAGAGGACTGTGCCTTCTTTTCAATTTGTTTGGATGAAAGCATAGATATTAGAAATATTAGTCAAATGGTTATTTGTGTTAGGACTATTGATTACGACTTTAAAATTTGCGATGAATTTCTAAACTTACATTCTTTTCACAGTCATGTAAATGGAAAAAGTACGTTTGATGCCTTTGAGAAGCATGTACTTTCATTCCAATTATCATATAAAATGTCCTCAATTTGCACTGATGGTGCCGCCACCATGAAAGGAAAGAATGAAGGATTTCTTGGCCATGTCAATAGAAAAATAGGAGAAAAACCATTTTTCCATTGTTTCATCCATCAGCAAGCATTGTTTGCAAAAATTTTTCAAGTTGTGGATGCAATTGCATTAAAGGTGGTCATAATTCGCTAACCCATAGAAAGTTTAATTCCTTTCTCTCAGAATTCGGCGCTGAGTACGAGGATCTTTGTCTTTTTACTGATGTTAGGTGGCTGAGCCGAGGCCAAAGTTTAGACAGACTATACAGTCTTCGTAATGAAGTTATTTCTTTCTTAGAAAGCGAAAATTTAGAAAAAGATAAAGATTTGTTAGCTTCTCTAAAAAATCCATTATTTATTTTAGACTTGGCGTTTCTAACTGACATAATCCTTTTCATTAATCAATTAAATCTTCAGCTTCAAGGCCGCAACAAACTTCCGTCCGATTTAATTGCAGCAATCAATAAATTTAGTCGCAAAATTAATGGTCTTCAAATTCAAATGAAAAACAATGAAAAATTTTCTGATTTTAAACAAATCAATTGGCTCATTGCAGTTTTTAACGCAACGCCATCCCACGGAATCAAATAACTTGGCGCAAATAGTTGGTTTTATAGAATACCATTTAACCTTGATCTTTTCCCTATATTCTTGCTTATTTTCTGGTTTATATCTAGCAGTACTCTTGTTTAAAGGTGTTCTATTAAGTTTAAGTCCGGGGACTGGAATGGTGGCTTTGAAGCACTAGCTTCATTTTCCTTGAACGAGCTGGCAAACAGCTGGGACGAGTGTTTGGGATCGTTTTCCTGCTAATATTATCACTTTAAAGGCAATTCTTCTTCGGCATAGTATTGTTAAGGACATTTACTTTGTTGATGGCGCACATTTTATCCTTTATTCAAATTAACGGACCGACACTTGAAGAAGAAAAGCAGCCCCAAAACATAATTTTTCACCTTAGTGCTCAACGGTCTTTAAAGAGTGTTTTGGATCATAAGCAGTACTTTTTTGCTGTCTTACAAGCACCCTGCCATCAGATCCAAACAAATTTACATTTGTTTCATCCGACCACAGCTCGTTTTTCAAATAGGCCCGAAGCACATGTTGGTTAGCAAAATCTGTCCTATCTTTTATATTGTTCTTGCTCAAGCACGGTTCTTTTCGAGCACTATATATGTACCTTTAATCGCTTTAATTTCAATCTTGCCCGGATAGTTCTGGTTATTGATGCATTTATCTTATCTTTGAACTTTTCCGATGAAAGGAATGGGTTTTTATTCGCATCCAGCATGATGATCTGTTCGAATTTTTATGTTGAGACGTGGGTGCGGCCACGAGTTTCTTGCTTATATTCACAATGAAAAGCGGAAAGCCCTTTTAATCATTGCAATTGAACGACCAGAGTTTCTTAGTTTTTTTATAATTTCCCTTTCATTCTCTAAGAAGTGCGTGCCACGACACATACTGAATATATTGTTATTAAATTTAGTGGACTTTAAAACCTTGAATGTAGAATATTAAATTGACATCTATGAGACTTAAAATGTTTTTGACTGAAAATATACGGAGCGTTTCTATTTTTTTTTCCAACTGAAAAACGGGTTTGTTTTACTATGAAGCATGTAGAAGAAAAAGTTTCGCGAAAATAGGTGTCGAAATGTATGAAAATAATAGAAGTACTATCCCACATTCTTAAACGTTGAAAAAAGAGATTTGAAAATAAAAAAAGGTTGCCGTTTCTATTATTTCTTCCAACACGGAACATATATATGTATCTGTTAATGACTCTGCCAAATTTAATCAAGGTGGGCGACTTTGATCAAAAACTTCATTATTTCCTATTTCGTAAACTTTTAGTTTAGACTTCTTAGTTAAAACTTTAATCCTCTTTCACGGCAATACGTAAGGAAAGAGAAACAAAAAACAAGGGTATACACATTTTGACTCGGTCGAAGTTAGCCCCGGCCCTTTTTTTCCTCTTTTTCTGTTAGATGCTAACAGAGATTCTAAAAAATTTCGCATACTCCTTATAGATTCAGTTTTTTTGGTTTTGTTTTTGTAAAATGGAATCTACATATAAAAAAAACGAAAAAATTACGTTAATTTTTTAAATTTTGTTATAGTTTTTCACACTTTTGTGCTTATCCCCACAAATTTAGCTGTTCAAAAAATAGCAGATTTTCGTTTAATTGGGGAAAAAAATAAAAAGTGTAAATATCTGCTAGTATTAAGCTTAATTATTTAGATAATTATGTTTTACTTTTATTTGCGACAACAAACGCAAAAATTTTCATGTTGGACAGAAGAGGAACGCATTTGTATGCTGAGAAGACGAAGTGACACCAAAACCTCAAATTCAACGTAAAACTTTATAAAAAAACCAAAATTTTAGTTGGATGTTCTGCAAAGATGTTCTCTGCTGCACTAGACATCCAAAAAACCCGGAAAACGTGGCGTAAAACGGGCAAAAACGACTTCAGATGACTGGCACATTGTTATATACAGCAGATTCAAGCAGTTTGCATCTTCTAATTTCGTCAAACATGAAGCCTGTGAAGTACGTTTCTATTTTCACATAACTCCGTATGAATCTTCATAGAGCAAAGTAGCGTAATATTCTCGGGCCAGACTTCCGCAAAGTACTGTACTGAACAGTATGTAGTACTGTCTAAACAGTATGTATGTACGTTGCCCAAAATATACAGAATAAAGGTTAAGGACCCGCTAAAACTGTTAAGCAATATGACATGATTTGGGCTTGTTTCTCATATAAACGACTTGGTCCAATTCATAAGATTCATAGGCATATGAATCGGAATATTTATATGGACATCATAAAGAAGGTTTAGCTCTCCAATATCATATGAAATATGTCCATAAAATGAACATATCAGCGTTCCAACGACCCAAAACATAGGGACAAGCTCGAAAACGTTGTTTTTAATTCGAAGGAATCGATGTAGTGACGGGGCCAGCTCAGTCGCCGGATAACCCATTAAAAATATATGGGGAAATATTCAGAGAAGCATCACAAAGCAAAAGCCATTCAATAAAGCTTAACATTAGGAAATTATCCTAGAAACATGACAACACATCCCAGTTCAGCATTGATGGATTCGGTGCGGCCCAGGTGAAAACCCGCTTTTGCTAATAATTGATTCAGGACCAAGTATGAAGTCCTCAGAACCAAAGGTGACCTGAATTTGAAATTTCAAATAATTTGGAATCGACAAATTTAATTCTTAGTTGTCGCTGCTATTTTTATAAACAGCTCAAAATCCCTTATTTTACTATCTTGCTTATTTCTGAAAGTGGGGGGCTTATTGTTAGGTCCAAAATGGCACTAATTTTATTATAAATAAATATAGATTGTAAATTTAAAATAATATTGGTGAGTTTGTGGTCTTTTTAATATGATTTATCAACTTTGAAGTCAAAGTTTAAGGGCACTGCAATTTTTTGAACACAGCTGTACATATTTTGGAGATCGCATTGCTTTCAACTCATCCCTGACCACATTGGCTTTGAATCAGGGCAGCTGGCACCTTATGCAAATAAAACAACTCCACCGGGTCGGGGATGTTTGGCTGCGTATAAGGCTAAGCTTACTTTTCGTCAATTTATTATAAATAAATAAATATGGACATATATTAGGATGCCGTTACATCACGGAACGGCACCTTTCTCAGTAAAATAGGTTTAAAACAGGGTGAGCCACAAAGAGAGCCAACGAAAACTGTCGATGTATGCGTGCGCTTGCTTGTGTGCGTAACCTGCTTTACACTGCGCAAATCGTATGTGAAGAAACGAATAAAAAATTAAAACAAATTACAGTTATGGGCCTTGGATTCCTTTTACCTAAATGTATTTGTATCGGCTATTAGGCATATTATTCATACCATATATGTATATGTGTGCACATGTAAGAAAATTAAGCATTAATTTTTCTGCGTGTAGCTGCGTAACAAAGCGACATAGTACTGCTTTCGTCAAAAGTCTGTGCGACACTAGTTTTTTTTTTACGGTCTCAACTTGTACTTCGTGCTCACATCGGTATGCACACAGACGGCCGCACGAGCAATTGCCGAGCAAAAGTGCCCGCACGGGTCTCACCCTGGTTTAAAACTTATTTCCTAAATTTAATTTAATTAGACTCGCGAAGTCCGGCAGCTTATTAAAGCCACCAGAATATGGTAGTTATACGCATGTTTTATCTTCGAAATCTATTAGGGTTTTTTGGGTAGGCTCATAATTCTGCACACTATTTTTAATATTTTCTGTATTACTGCAAATAAAAGATACAGTATCAGCTCCCTCTAAAAATATTAGTATTTAGTGCTTTTACCACTTCGTCGTCCTCGTCGACACTCGACATAATTGACATGTCCTCATCCGACGGGACTGATTCAAAAAACTCCAGAAGTTGTTCATCCGCCATCAATCCATTTATAGCGAACTGTTCAAGGCATTTTTGAACCTCTATTAAAAAAATCAAGCAATAAATAAAAATCTCCAAAGAAAGTGCAAGTTCTGCAATAGCTTCAACAGCAACAAATGCTTCCATGGAGCCCCAAAAGTGTCTCAAGGCACTTATCTCTATTTCTCTGCTACAAAGCACATCTTTAACATATTTGCCTTTATGAGACTTCATTTTAATCGTAAATTAGTATATTTACTTTCATAAGCACAGCAACAGACAATATGCGGCAGATGAAATTTTACGCTCAAAGTAACAAATGTCTCAAACATATGTTAATAAAAAGTACAGTTAAAAGCTTCAGAGAGTTTTAAATTGTTATACCCTTGCAGAGGGTATTATAAAATTGGTCAGATGTTTGTAACGCACAGAAGCAGACTTTTCCGACCCCATAAAGAATATGAATAGGGATTTCTGGAGAGAAGGAAAATAACCCAGTCTTCATTCGTTGAATTCAAATTATGTACTGATTTTATTCAAAATTCTTAAACTCTAGGAGGCGACAATTGTACTTAAAAAATACTTATTCTAATGCCCCATGTTTTCGGGGGTTCAAAATTGTTTATATTTCATGCTCAGCGCTGGTTACTTGATACCGCGCCGCTGTTATAATCTTAAGGGTTTACACAGACTGTGGATGCATGTTTTGTGAGAGGTATTGGGATGAAACTTGACTTAAGCTACTTATTACCCGGGTAAGATAAAAAAAAAATCATCAGGATCTATACCACTATATCATAAAGATCTAGAAGAAACATAGGTGCAGAAAATGGAGTATCCCCATTATTGGATATAAATCCTCAGATCCCAAAATTAGAATCTGATCGGATAAATAGAACACAAGTTACAGCCAATATAAATCGGCTCAAGCGCGGCCTGCAGCGCTGCTTGCTGCTTACTACGTCATCATCAAATCAACAGAACACATGCATACACACACAGACGCAGCGCTACAATTAGGTAATGATGGAAGAAGAAGAAAAAATTGTAGTGAAAAGAGTGTTAATGTTTGGGTTGTGTATTGATGAATCGACTTGCAGGGAATGAAATTTCAAAGTGTAAAAATATTTTGCATAGGACTGCAAGGGTAGATAATTCTTCTTTGATATTTTTACAATCGTTTTGCCGATTATTCTTTACAGTCAAAAAATTTTAAATGATAATGATGCTCTTGGTTATTTTTTTGAAATTAAAAATATAATAAGTGCCTAGAGGCACTCTTACATCTTAGAGGGTTAAGCCACGAGGAGCAAATAGCAAGCACGGCTTTGAAGTAAAAGGAACTTTAGTTGTATTGTTTAGGAAATAAGTGACAAGTTGAGGAGAGTTACGATGAAAAGTTATTACCTTACATTTAGAAGTGTCAAGATTGAACATTTTTGAGATTTTGGAAGATCATTCATAAATATTGTGAAATCCAGAGCAAAACCAATGAAAAGTACTGTATTCTATTTGTTAGATACTGTAATGGCCTGGTTCCAATGGTTTCATAAAAAATATGCATGTACGTCAGTGCACTCTGTATAAATGGTTTGAAATGAATTTAATCTTAAAGTTTAAGTTATGCTTAAGCCCATCGTTACATATACAGTAGTGAGCAAAAGTGCTTCCATATTTGAAACTTTCAACTTTTCGAGTTCATAAAATACAAACGAATGAAGAAAATCCAAAAAGCTTTTTTTCAATAATATATATTTATTTCCTAACAAATTTGACCTATAAAATAAAAACAAAGAGGCATTCGAAAAATAAAATGAAGTAAGTAAGTCGTCTCGCCGACTTAGGTATACCATACACCAGTAAAACAAATATTTCAAATTTGTAATAACAAATGCATTTGCCTATTTTAAAAAAGTTCTGTTCACATGCTTTTTACAAGCATATAAGTAAGTAAGCATATAAGTTAGTATCTCGCTCACTCATGCATATGAGCACCCTAGCGCCCCACCCGCCAACGGCCAACTCCGACCTTATGGAAAAACGGTTTTATGCATAACTTGGCTATTTTTTGTCCGATTTTGATCAAATTTGGTATTTTGCTGGGTATTAGTATCAAATTTAACTGTGCCAAATTTGATTGCACAAGGTAGAAAATTACGGGAGATAATCGAGTTTTTCAAATTGCGGGGGCGTGGCAAAATCTTTATATATACAAAATGTGTGCATTTACTAAGCAAATATGCATACCAAATATGGTTTCTCTAGCTGAAATAGTTTTTGAGATAAACGTTTTTTTTGAATTGCGGGGGCGGAAAGGGGCGTGGCAAAAATTTAAAACAAACTCGATCACTCTACATACTACACGAGCCTACATTCCAAATTTGATGGCTCTATCTCTTATAGTCTCCGAGATCTAGGCGTTCATACGGTCGGACAGACGGACAGACGGACGGACGGACAGACGGACATGGCTAGATCGACTCGGCTGTTGATACTGATCAAGAATATACATACTTTATGGGGTCGGAAAAGCTTCCTTCTGCCTGTTACATACATTTTGGCGACTTTAATATACCATTTCACCCTATGGGTGTATGGTATAAAAAGCAATGAGGTGTCACAGGACACACGGGTAGAGCGAAGCTCTCTAGGAATTCGTCGAGTAAACGATGAACTACAGTCATATACAATAGCAGAAATGAATGGACATGAACAACAAATGAAAGCAATGGTATTTTTCTGATAATTCTGATAAAATATAATATATTTCAGCTCACCGCAGTATTACAAAGCTTTATTTATTTATCTTCGTTTAAATTTGGCTCGTTTAAATATTTTCCCGAATATTTTCGTTGAACCTAATTGTTCCCATCACGGAAATGATTGGTTTATGGTAACTGAAATATGAAATGTATGTTTGTGATTGGATGTGGGTTAGAAAACGTGAAAAAACAGCATCTATGGTTGTGTTATATCTTGTTGTAGATTCTGCAGGATTACTGCTCATTGTTAAATTTAATTCTTCGAAAAGAAAAGTTTTCAGCGGCGCCGACTTTTCATCTGCAAAATTGACATTGAAGTCTCCAGCCAAAATCAGTGAAAATTTTGTCCAAGTAGACGAGAACCTTCCTCAGTATACTCCAGAAGTGTTCGGTGGATGAACAAAATTATGTCCTCAAGTCTATTACCCGGCTATATGTAAAGGACTACTATAACTAGTTCAGTACGGTCCTCCATCCTGCATGTGGCGGCACAAATGCCCCGTTTATAGTTTAATAAACGATACTCCTTTATCAAGTCGTACTATAACTCGCAGGACCGAGGAAATAGGCCAATACTTATACTCAGAAACTAAAAGACGAATAGAGGACTGTGCCTTCTTTTCAATTTGTTTGGATGAAAGCATAGATATTAGAAATATTAGTCAAATGGTTATTTGTGTTAGGACTATTGATTACGACTTTAAAATTTGCGATGAATTTCTAAACTTACATTCTTTTCACAGTCATGTAAATGGAAAAAGTACGTTTGATGCCTTTGAGAAGCATGTACTTTCATTCCAATTATCATATAAAATGTCCTCAATTTGCACTGATGGTGCCGCCACCATGAAAGGAAAGAATGAAGGATTTCTTGGCCATGTCAATAGAAAAATAGGAGAAAAACCATTTTTCCATTGTTTCATCCATCAGCAAGCATTGTTTGCAAAAATTTTTCAAGTTGTGGATGCAATTGCATTAAAGGTGGTCATAATTCGCTAACCCATAGAAAGTTTAATTCCTTTCTCTCAGAATTCGGCGCTGAGTACGAGGATCTTTGTCTTTTTACTGATGTTAGGTGGCTGAGCCGAGGCCAAAGTTTAGACAGACTATACAGTCTTCGTAATGAAGTTATTTCTTTCTTAGAAAGCGAAAATTTAGAAAAAGATAAAGATTTGTTAGCTTCTCTAAAAAATCCATTATTTATTTTAGACTTGGCGTTTCTAACTGACATAATCCTTTTCATTAATCAATTAAATCTTCAGCTTCAAGGCCGCAACAAACTTCCGTCCGATTTAATTGCAGCAATCAATAAATTTAGTCGCAAAATTAATGGTCTTCAAATTCAAATGAAAAACAATGAAAAATTTTCTGATTTTAAACAAATCAATTGGCTCATTGCAGTTTTTAACGCAACGCCATCCCACGGAATCAAATAACTTGGCGCAAATAGTTGGTTTTATAGAATACCATTTAACCTTGATCTTTTCCCTATATTCTTGCTTATTTTCTGGTTTATATCTAGCAGTACTCTTGTTTAAAGGTGTTCTATTAAGTTTAAGTCCGGGGACTGGAATGGTGGCTTTGAAGCACTAGCTTCATTTTCCTTGAACGAGCTGGCAAACAGCTGGGACGAGTGTTTGGGATCGTTTTCCTGCTAATATTATCACTTTAAAGGCAATTCTTCTTCGGCATAGTATTGTTAAGGACATTTACTTTGTTGATGGCGCACATTTTATCCTTTATTCAAATTAACGGACCGACACTTGAAGAAGAAAAGCAGCCCCAAAACATAATTTTTCACCTTAGTGCTCAACGGTCTTTAAAGAGTGTTTTGGATCATAAGCAGTACTTTTTTGCTGTCTTACAAGCACCCTGCCATCAGATCCAAACAAATTTACATTTGTTTCATCCGACCACAGCTCGTTTTTCAAATAGGCCCGAAGCACATGTTGGTTAGCAAAATCTGTCCTATCTTTTATATTGTTCTTGCTCAAGCACGGTTCTTTTCGAGCACTATATATGTACCTTTAATCGCTTTAATTTCAATCTTGCCCGGATAGTTCTGGTTATTGATGCATTTATCTTATCTTTGAACTTTTCCGATGAAAGGAATGGGTTTTTATTCGCATCCAGCATGATGATCTGTTCGAATTTTTATGTTGAGACGTGGGTGCGGCCACGAGTTTCTTGCTTATATTCACAATGAAAAGCGGAAAGCCCTTTTAATCATTGCAATTGAACGACCAGAGTTTCTTAGTTTTTTTATAATTTCCCTTTCATTCTCTAAGAAGTGCGTGCCACGACACATACTGAATATATTGTTATTAAATTTAGTGGACTTTAAAACCTTGAATGTAGAATATTAAATTGACATCTATGAGACTTAAAATGTTTTTGACTGAAAATATACGGAGCGTTTCAATTTTTTTTTCCAACTGAAAAACGGGTTTGTTTTACTATGAAGCATGTAGAAGAAAAAGTTTCGCGAAAATAGGTGTCGAAATGTATGAAAATAATAGAAGTACTATCCCACATTCTTAAACGTTGAAAAAAGAGATTTGAAAATAAAAAAAGGTTGCCGTTTCTATTATTTCTTCCAACACGGAACATATATATGTATCTGTTAATGACTCTGCCAAATTTAATCAAGGTGGGCGACTTTGATCAAAAACTTCATTATTTCCTATTTCGTAAACTTTTAGTTTAGACTTCTTAGTTAAAACTTTAATCCTCTTTCACGGCAATACGTAAGGAAAGAGAAACAAAAAACAAGGGTATACACATTTTGACTCGGTCGAAGTTAGCCCCGGCCCTTTTTTTCCTTTTTTCTGTTAGATGCTAACAGAGATTCTAAAAAATTTCGCATACTCCTTATAGATTCAGTTTTTTTGGTTTTGTTTTTGTAAAATGGAATCTACATATAAAAAAAACGAAAAAATTACGTTAATTTTTTAAATTTTGTTATAGTTTTTCACACTTTTGTGCTTATCCCCACAAATTTAGCTGTTCAAAAAATAGCAGATTTTCGTTTAATTGGGGAAAAAAAAATAAAAAGTGTAAATATCTGCTAGTATTAAGCTTAATTATTTAGATAATTATGTTTTACTTTTATTTGCGACAACAAACGCAAAAATTTTCATGTTGGACAGAAGAGGAACGCATTTGTATGCTGAGAAGACGAAGTGACACCAAAACCTCAAATTCAACGTAAAACTTTATAAAAAAACCAAAATTTTAGTTGGATGTTCTGCAAAGATGTTCTCTGCTGCACTAGACATCCAAAAAACCCGGAAAACGTGGCGTAAAACGGGCAAAAACGACTTCAGATGACTGGCACATTGTTATATACAGCAGATTCAAGCAGTTTGCATCTTCTAATTTCGTCAAACATGAAGCCTGTGAAGTACGTTTCTATTTTCACATAACTCCGTATGAATCTTCATAGAGCAAAGTAGCGTAATATTCTCGGGCCAGACTTCCGCAAAGTACTGTACTGAACAGTATGTAGTACTGTCTAAACAGTATGTATGTACGTTGCCCAAAATATACAGAATAAAGGTTAAGGACCCGCTAAAACTGTTAAGCAATATGACATGATTTGGGCTTGTTTCTCATATAAACGACTTGGTCCAATTCATAAGATTCATAGGCATATGAATCGGAATATTTATATGGACATCATAAAGAAGGTTTAGCTCTCCAATATCATATGAAATATGTCCATAAAATGAACATATCAGCGTTCCAACGACCCAAAACATAGGGACAAGCTCGAAAACGTTGTTTTTAATTCGAAGGAATCGATGTAGTGACGGGGCCAGCTCAGTCGCCGGATAACCCATTAAAAATATATGGGGAAATATTCAGAGAAGCATCACAAAGCAAAAGCCATTCAATAAAGCTTAACATTAGGAAATTATCCTAGAAACATGACAACACATCCCAGTTCAGCATTGATGGATTCGGTGCGGCCCAGGTGAAAACCCGCTTTTGCTAATAATTGATTCAGGACCAAGTATGAAGTCCTCAGAACCAAAGGTGACCTGAATTTGAAATTTCAAATAATTTGGAATCGACAAATTTAATTCTTAGTTGTCGCTGCTATTTTTATAAACAGCTCAAAATCCCTTATTTTACTATCTTGCTTATTTCTGAAAGTGGGGGGCTTATTGTTAGGTCCAAAATGGCACTAATTTTATTATAAATAAATATAGATTGTAAATTTAAAATAATATTGGTGAGTTTGTGGTCTTTTTAATATGATTTATCAACTTTGAAGTCAAAGTTTAAGGGCACTGCAATTTTTTGAACACAGCTGTACATATTTTGGAGATCGCATTGCTTTCAACTCATCCCTGACCACATTGGCTTTGAATCAGGGCAGCTGGCACCTTATGCAAATAAAACAACTCCACCGGGTCGGGGATGTTTGGCTGCGTATAAGGCTAAGCTTACTTTTCGTCAATTTATTGTAATCTGTTTTTTAGTTTAAGCTTTTTCGTCGACTGCTGTGTTGGTTGACGTAAATAAATAAATAAATATGGACATATATTAGGATGCCGTTACATCACGGAACGGCACCTTTCTCAGTAAAATAGGTTTAAAACAGGGTGAGCCACAAAGAGAGCCAACGAAAACTGTCGATGTATGCGTGCGCTTGCTTGTGTGCGTAACCTGCTTTACACTGCGCAAATCGTATGTGAAGAAACGAATAAAAAATTAAAACAAATTACAGTTATGGGCCTTGGATTCCTTTTACCTAAATGTATTTGTATCGGCTATTAGGCATATTATTCATACCATATATGTATATGTGTGCACATGTAAGAAAATTAAGCATTAATTTTTCTGCGTGTAGCTGCGTAACAAAGCGACATAGTACTGCTTTCGTCAAAAGTCTGTGCGACACTAGTTTTTTTTTTACGGTCTCAACTTGTACTTCGTGCTCACATCGGTATGCACACAGACGGCCGCACGAGCAATTGCCGAGCAAAAGTGCCCGCACGGGTCTCACCCTGGTTTAAAACTTATTTCCTAAATTTAATTTAATTAGACTCGCGAAGTCCGGCAGCTTATTAAAGCCACCAGAATATGGTAGTTATACGCATGTTTTATCTTCGAAATCTATTAGGGTTTTTTGGGTAGGCTCATAATTCTGCACACTATTTTTAATATTTTCTGTATTACTGCAAATAAAAGATACAGTATCAGCTCCCTCTAAAAATATTAGTATTTAGTGCTTTTACCACTTCGTCGTCCTCGTCGACACTCGACATAATTGACATGTCCTCATCCGACGGGACTGATTCAAAAAACTCCAGAAGTTGTTCATCCGCCATCAATCCATTTATAGCGAACTGTTCAAGGCATTTTTGAACCTCTATTAAAAAAATCAAGCAATAAATAAAAATCTCCAAAGAAAGTGCAAGTTCTGCAATAGCTTCAACAGCAACAAATGCTTCCATGGAGCCCCAAAAGTGTCTCAAGGCACTTATCTCTATTTCTCTGCTACAAAGCACATCTTTAACATATTTGCCTTTATGAGACTTCATTTTAATCGTAAATTAGTATATTTACTTTCATAAGCACAGCAACAGACAATATGCGGCAGATGAAATTTTACGCTCAAAGTAACAAATGTCTCAAACATATGTTAATAAAAAGTACAGTTAAAAGCTTCAGAGAGTTTTAAATTGTTATACCCTTGCAGAGGGTATTATAAAATTGGTCAGATGTTTGTAACGCACAGAAGCAGACTTTTCCGACCCCATAAAGAATATGAATAGGGATTTCTGGAGAGAAGGAAAATAACCCAGTCTTCATTCGTTGAATTCAAATTATGTACTGATTTTATTCAAAATTCTTAAACTCTAGGAGGCGACAATTGTACTTAAAAAATACTTATTCTAATGCCCCATGTTTTCGGGGGTTCAAAATTGTTTATATTTCATGCTCAGCGCTGGTTACTTGATACCGCGCCGCTGTTATAATCTTAAGGGTTTTCCACAGACTGTGGATGCATGTTTTGTGAGAGGTATTGGGATGAAACTTGACTTAAGCTACTTATTACCCGGGTAAGATAAAAAAAAAATCATCAGGATCTATACCACTATATCATAAAGATCTAGAAGAAACATAGGTGCAGAAAATGGAGTATCCCCATTATTGGATATAAATCCTCAGATCCCAAAATTAGAATCTGATCGGATAAATAGAACACAAGTTACAGCCAATATAAATCGGCTCAAGCGCGGCCTGCAGCGCTGCTTGCTGCTTACTACGTCATCATCAAATCAACAGAACACATGCATACACACACAGACGCAGCGCTACAATTAGGTAATGATGGAAGAAGAAGAAAAAATTGTAGTGAAAAGAGTGTTAATGTTTGGGTTGTGTATTGATGAATCGACTTGCAGGGAATGAAATTTCAAAGTGTAAAAATATTTTGCATAGGACTGCAAGGGTAGATAATTCTTCTTTGATATTTTTACAATCGTTTTGCCGATTATTCTTTACAGTCAAAAAATTTTAAATGATAATGATGCTCTTGGTTATTTTTTTGAAATTAAAAATATAATAAGTGCCTAGAGGCACTCTTACATCTTAGAGGGTTAAGCCACGAGGAGCAAATAGCAAGCACGGCTTTGAAGTAAAAGGAACTTTAGTTGTATTGTTTAGGAAATAAGTGACAAGTTGAGGAGAGTTACGATGAAAAGTTATTACCTTACATTTAGAAGTGTCAAGATTGAACATTTTTGAGATTTTGGAAGATCATTCATAAATATTGTGAAATCCAGAGCAAAACCAATGAAAAGTACTGTATTCTATTTGTTAGATACTGTAATGGCCTGGTTCCAATGGTTTCATAAAAAATATGCATGTACGTCAGTGCACTCTGTATAAATGGTTTGAAATGAATTTAATCTTAAAGTTTAAGTTATGCTTAAGCCCATCGTTACATATACAGTAGTGAGCAAAAGTGCTTCCATATTTGAAACTTTCAACTTTTCGAGTTCATAAAATACAAACGAATGAAGAAAATCCAAAAAGCTTTTTTCAATAATATATATTTATTTCCTAACAAATTTGACCTATAAAATAAAAACAAAGAGGCATTCGAAAAATAAAATGAAGTACGTAAGTCGTCTCGCCGACTTAGGTATACCATACACCAGTAAAACAAATATTTCAAATTTGTAATAACAAATGCATTTGCCTATTTTAAAAAAGTTCTGTTCACATGCTTTTTACAAGCATATAAGTAAGTAAGCATATAAGTTAGTATCTCGCTCACTCATGCATATGAGCACCCTAGCGCCCCACCCGCCAACGGCCAACTCCGACCTTATGGAAAAACGGTTTTATGCATAACTTGGCTATTTTTTGTCCGATTTTGATCAAATTTGGTATTTTGCTGGGTATTAGTATCAAATTTAACTGTGCCAAATTTGATTGCACAAGGTAGAAAATTACGGGAGATAATCGAGTTTTTCAAATTGCGGGGGCGTGGCAAAATCTTTATATATACAAAATGTGTGCATTTACTAAGCAAATATGCATACCAAATATGGTTTCTCTAGCTGAAATAGTTTTTGAGATAAACGTTTTTTTTGAATTGCGGGGGCGGAAAGGGGCGTGGCAAAAATTTAAAACAAACTCGATCACTCTACATACTACACGAGCCTACATTCCAAATTTGATGGCTCTATCTCTTATAGTCTCCGAGATCTAGGCGTTCATACGGTCGGACAGACGGACAGACGGACGGACGGACAGACGGACATGGCTAGATCGACTCGGCTGTTGATACTGATCAAGAATATACATACTTTATGGGGTCGGAAAAGCTTCCTTCTGCCTGTTACATACATTTTGGCGACTTTAATATACCATTTCACCCTATGGGTGTATGGTATAAAAAGCAATGAGGTGTCACAGGACACACGGGTAGAGCGAAGCTCTCTAGGAATTCGTCGAGTAAACGATGAACTACAGTCATATACAATAGCAGAAATGAATGGACATGAACAACAAATGAAAGCAATGGTATTTTTCTGATAATTCTGATAAAATATAATATATTTCAGCTCACCGCAGTATTACAAAGCTTTATTTATTTATCTTCGTTTAAATTTGGCTCGTTTAAATATTTTCCCGAATATTTTCGTTGAACCTAATTGTTCCCATCACGGAAATGATTGGTTTATGGTAACTGAAATATGAAATGTATGTTTGTGATTGGATGTGGGTTAGAAAACGTGAAAAAACAGCATCTATGGTTGTGTTATATCTTGTTGTAGATTCTGCAGGATTACTGCTCATTGTTAAATTTAATTCTTCGAAAAGAAAAGTTTTCAGCGGCGCCGACTTTTCATCTGCAAAATTGACATTGAAGTCTCCAGCCAAAATCAGTGAAAATTTTGTCCAAGTAGACGAGAACCTTCCTCAGTATACTCCAGAAGTGTTCGGTGGATGAACAAAATTATGTCCTCAAGTCTATTACCCGGCTATATGTAAAGGACTACTATAACTAGTTCAGTACGGTCCTCCATCCTGCATGTGGCGGCACAAATGCCCCGTTTATAGTTTAATAAACGATACTCCTTTATCAAGTCGTACTATAACTCGCAGGACCGAGGAAATAGGCCAATACTTATACTCAGAAACTAAAAGACGAATAGAGGACTGTGCCTTCTTTTCAATTTGTTTGGATGAAAGCATAGATATTAGAAATATTAGTCAAATGGTTATTTGTGTTAGGACTATTGATTACGACTTTAAAATTTGCGATGAATTTCTAAACTTACATTCTTTTCACAGTCATGTAAATGGAAAAAGTACGTTTGATGCCTTTGAGAAGCATGTACTTTCATTCCAATTATCATATAAAATGTCCTCAATTTGCACTGATGGTGCCGCCACCATGAAAGGAAAGAATGAAGGATTTCTTGGCCATGTCAATAGAAAAATAGGAGAAAAACCATTTTTCCATTGTGGATGCAATTGCATTAAAGGTGGTCATAATTCGCTAACCCATAGAAAGTTTAATTCCTTTCTCTCAGAATTCGGCGCTGAGTACGAGGATCTTTGTCTTTTTACTGATGTTAGGTGGCTGAGCCGAGGCCAAAGTTTATACAGACTATACAGTCTTCGTAATGAAGTTATTTCTTTCTTAGAAAGCGAAAATTTAGAAAAAGATAAAGATTTGTTAGCTTCTCTAAAAAATCCATTATTTATTTTAGACTTGGCGTTTCTAACTGACATAGTCCTTTTCATTAATCAATTAAATCTTCAGCTTCAAGGCCGCAACAAACTTCCGTCCGATTTAATTGCAGCAATCAATAAATTTAGTCGCAAAATTAATGGTCTTCAAATTCAAATGAAAAACAATGAAAAATTTTCTGATTTTAAACAAATCAATTGGCTCATTGCAGTTTTTAATAACCCCATAGAAGCAGAATGTGAATCAATTCCAGAAGAAATTAGGGAGGAATTACAGGTCGTGAAAACTGACTTGATGCTGCCACTAAGTAGTGGAATAGAATTTTGGCGAGAACTTCCGATAGATAAATTTCCGATTTGCAAAAAGGCAATGTTAAAATTATGTTCTATGTTTACCACAACATATATTTGTGAAACAACATTTTCCACAATGAAATTAATAAAAAATTCTATTCGAAACAGTCTAACTGATAGCCATTTAGAAGATCTCCTTCGGATAAAAAGTTATCCAAATAATATAGAAGTTAATGAAATAGTTGAGTTTAAAAAAAAAATATGAATTCAAAATTATTGGTTTTCCATCGCATTTTACATTTTTCTTGCTTTCGTCACATGCAATTTGCGCAGTGTAAAGCAACTTACGCACACAAGCAAGCGCACACATGCAACTACATCTTTTTAGTGCTCTCTTTGTGCCGGGCCCTGATTTAGATAGACTATTCCAGGGCCCGGCACTCATATCCCCCGGGGGACGAACACGTTCGGCACCTCGTATACGTGTAACCGAACGGCTGCCGAAGTCCTCACACAAAAAAATCAAGAGCATGAGGTGGAATTAGTTTTCTTCAGCAATTTGACGCAAGCAGATCTATGTCGCTTTGTTGAGAGAACACACATGAAAAAATTGATCGCTGCTTTGCTTTCGCTATCTTTTTCTTGCATCAGATTATCGGCTGCATTTGTTTTCTTGATTTGAGACAGAATTTGACGAATTATCATTTTTTGCAGTGTAAGGCAGCATACGCACACAAGCAAGTGCACACATACAACTACACTTTTTAAGCGCTCTCTTTGTGCCGGGCCCTGACTATTCCAGAGCCCGGCACAAAGAGAGCGCTTGTGCACTTGCTTGTGTGCGTATGTTGCTTAAAAAGTGTAGTTGTAGGTGTGCACTTGCTTGTGTGCGTATGTTGCTTTACACTGCAAAAAATGAAAATTCATCAAATTCTATATCAAATCAAGAAAACGAACGCAGCCGATAATCTGATGCAAGAAAAAGAAGCGATCAATTTTTTCATGTGTGTTCTCTCTCGAAATGCTGAGAGAAACTAAATCCACCCTCATGCTTTTGATTTTTTTGTATGAGGACTTCGGCAGCCGTTAGGCTTACACGCAGAGGTGCCGAACGTGTTCGGCTGACGCGCTGCAGATCTGACGTTTTTTAAAAAAAATTTCCTACCCCAACGCGCCTAAGAGAGCTTCGCTCTAAAAAAAAAATAAATACGTAGACCACAGGGGTCTTCTGTTGGCTTAGTCCTAGCTCATATTGAATATGTATGCTTTTATGCATACTTAAATTTGATTGCGTATATTTATAATTGCAACAAAGTGTTACAAGTTAATGTTGACAGATTAATGACAAGTGCATAGAAGCATTTTCGCAAGTATCTCGCTCACTCAAGCATACGAGCACCCTAGCGCCCCCACCAGTCAACGTCCAACTCCGACCTCATGGAAAAACGTTTGTATGAATAACTTGGCTATTTTTAGTCCGATTTTGATCAAATTTTGTATTTTGGGTATTAGTATCAAATTGAAGTGTGCCAAATTTGATTGCACAAGGTAGAAAAATACGGGCGAAAAGGGGCGTGGTAAGATCTTTATACATACAAAATGTGCGCATTTACTAAGCAAATATACATACCAAATATGGTATCTCTAGCTGCAATAGTTTTTGAGATACTCGTTTTTTTTTAATTTCAGGGGCGGAAAGGGGCGATGCAAAAATTTGAAATAAACTTGATAACTCTACATACCACGTGTGCCTACGCGTTCAGACGGACGGACGGACGGACAGACGGACCTGGCTAGATCGACTCGGCTGTTGATACTGATCAAGAATATATATACTTTATGGGGTCGGAAAAGCTTCCTTCTGCCTGTTACATACATTTTGGCGACTTTAATATACCATTTCACCCTATGGGTATATGATATAAAAATATCGTAATATTATAAAGTTATTTAGTGGTTAGAATAAGAAATATTATTTTTGTTTTCTGTGTTTTTCTATTTTCTTTTTTTTTATACCCTTGCAGACGGTATTATAAAATTGGTCAGATGTTTCTAACGCACAGAAGACGTTTCCGACCCCATAAAGTATATATATTCTTGATCAGCATGAGAAGCTGAGTCGATATCGCCATGTCCGTCTGTCCGTCCGTCTGTGCAAATCAACTTCACGCTGGCATCTTAAGAGCTATCGGAATGAAATTTCATATTTCAGCTACTTTTAGCCCGGAGATGATAAAGTATGAAAATTGTCAGGATCGGACTACTATATCATATATATATGATATAAAATCTCAAATCCCAATTTGAATCTGATCGGATAAATAGAACACAAGTTACAGACAGTACAAATCGGTTCAAGCGCTGACGGCAGCTACTACGTCATCAGCAAATCAAACAGAGCACATGCATACACACACACACAGACGCAGCGCTACACGAACTGTATGTGTATGCGTGCCGTGCTTTGCTTAGGGAATGATGGAAAAATTTGTAGTAAAAAGAGAAATAATTTGAATGTTTTGTTTGTGTGTTGATAAATTTAGTTGCAGGGAAAGAAATTTCAAAATGTAAAAAAATTATTGCCAAGGACTGCAAGGGTATAAAAACTTCGGCATTGCCGAAGTTAGCTTCTTTGATATTTTTTTTTGTAAATATCTTGGAAATAGTAGTCATATTTAGTTATTCGAGTTTTTAAATTTTCAGTTATTCTTTGAATTTTGTTAGCCTGTCATTATGAACTGTTTGTTTCTTATTTCTCTTACCTGCTATCACAATGTTATTTATATATATTATTAGTAACGGTATCCTTTAAATATTTAAACGAGAAAAATTATCAACGCAAGCAAATAAGAAACCTAAAGCGTGCAGTGATATTGTTATAAATGAAATTGCTGAATTTATTTGAATTTGAGAAGAGGGGTTTGTACCTTTTTGGATCAAAATACAGTTTTTTTTTTTTTTAATTTTTTTTGAGGAAGGTAAAAGATAAGAGCCTGAAAAAATTCACAAAGTTTATTGTAGTAGTCCACTTTTTTTTTGTCATTTCACGAATTTTGGGGAGGGGGACGCCGACAAATGGAGGGTGGTCGGCGACTACTTCTATTTTGAGAATTTTTCGGAGAATCTAAAATCAAAAATGAAAATATTTTCTTAATCTAGACACTGTTGTGTCTGAGACATGCCGTTACAAGATTGTGTTAAAATAGTACCGTACAAGAACCTTCCAGAGCAATGCACACATGTATTCTATCTGCTTATGTATTTGAACACATACATTTATATATCTCTTTTGTATTTGTATACTGCGCTTGCCCAACTGAATTACTGGCACGCGCATTATGTTAGTCTCTAATAAACTTCTGAGTTGTATGGACGTGTCACTATTCTTTTTGTTCTGCCTGCGTTATTCGGGTTGTCAGTAAACATTAAAAATACGAATAAGTTACGAACTTTATTCGGGAAAAGAGACTCAAAAGCACGTTCAAGACAACATGAGTAATCTGTACCACATCGAGAAGTTGGACGAAAAGAATTATGATTCTTGGAATATACAAACGCGCAGCGTATTGGTGCACTCAGACCTGTGGGATGTAACGGCTGGAAATTAGCCCTCGGTGGAAGGTGTCTACCTTGGAGGATTGGATCGGAAGGCGCTAGCAAGTATTACGTTGAGCGTAAAACCATCGCAATTGGCATACATAAAGAATTGTTTGACGGCAAATGAGGCGTGGACAAGACTACGTGATGTCCATCAGCCAAGGGACCGGTGCGGAAGGTATCGCTGTACAATAAGTTGCTAAGCTTACGCATGACGGATGATGATGTGTTAGATCAGCTTGCAGGTGCCGGTGGACATATAAATGGGGAGTTACGAACTATCATTTTGTTATCTAGTCTACCACCAGTGTATGAGAATTTCGTTGTCGCCATTGAGACGCGCGACGATTTGCCCAGTTTTGAAATACTCTGCATAAAATTAAAGGAAGAAGCAGAACGAAAACGTCTAACTGTAACGAAAGAGAATGGGCAAGAGGCATTCGTTGCTACGCAGAACAGAAGCAGAAATCAGAATACACGCACACAGAGAAATCGTTCGCAAATTACTTGTTACAAATGCGGCCGGCAAGGGCATGTCAAAGCACAGTGCGGCAAAGATAGAATCGATAAAAAAGAGAAAGAGTACAAATACACTGAGAAAAGTGAGAACAAGCAATGTAGCTTGATAAATGCTTTGGAAGCAGAGAATATGAAAAGAGAGAAGTTGTGCTTGGATTCTGGTGCAACAAGTCATATGTGTTGCGATAAGAGTATGTTTTCGGATTTCTCTGTACATGATGAGAAGATCAGTCTGGCAGATGCGGGGTATTTACGTGCAGAAGGCAAAGGGAAAGTCACCATTCGGACTGGAATCTGTAAATTAACAATGAACAACCTTATGTACCAGGGCTGACAGGAAACTTTATGTCAGTGGCGCGTGTTATTGAATATAACAGTGTTGTACATTTCGAAAAACATATGGCAAGGGTCATACAAAATGGTGAATGTATTTTAGAAGCAAAAAAGATTGGCAAATTGTTTGTTTTTGAAGCTAAATCGGAAAATCTATTTGCTGCTGTTGGAGAAGATGTATCATTGTGGCACAAACGCTTTGGTCATCTTAATTATACAAGTCTGACACAAATCGCAAGTAAGGGCTGGTACGTGAGCTAAGTGTGACAAACTTCGTGCCCAATACTCCATGTAAGACGTGCATGGTGAGTAAAATACATGTTCAGCCATTTCCCAAGATGACAGAAAGTCGGTCTAGGGAACTTTTACAATTGGTTCATAGTGACGTCTGCGGACCTTTTGGAACAAAATCCCTTGGTGGACGCGAATATGTGAACAAAGCATTCGATGACTACCTGAAGAAAAACGGGATATTACGCCAGTTGACCATAGCGTACACTTCACAACAGAACGGCGTTGCGGAACGAGCTAACCGCACTCTGGTGGAAATGTCTAGGTGTTTGTTGGCACAGTCTGGATTATGTGAGGCATTGTGGACGGAAGCTATATTTACGGCTGTATATCTGAGGAACCGTTCGCCTACAAGCGCGCTGGCAAACCAAACGCCAATGGAAGCGTGGACTGGTAAGAAGCCGTGTATCAATCAACTTAAAGTTTTTGGTTCTGTTGCAGTTGCGCTTTCCAAGGGTATTCAAGAGAAGCAAAAGGCTACCGATTATATGATGGAGAAACTCGCAAAGGGGTTGAACGAAGAGATGTTCTCTTTGATGAAAGAGATCCCTTAGAGCAAACTAATTGTACGACGGTTATGTTTGATTTGCCTGGACGCTATTGCCAAAATGAGATAGCAGATGCAAATCCAGAAATAAATGACAGCGAGAGCGACATATAAGAGGGACAGTCTGCTGAATCTGATGCTGACGAGGAATCGTTTCATAGTGCACCTGAAGAAAAGGTTGCACAAGATGAGAGCCAAATGCGGGTAGGACCTGGCAGACCACGAGTGATCAGAACGGGTAAGCCTGGACGGCCGAGGAAACAGTATAATATACTTGGTTCGATTGTCGCTGGTGAAGTGCCAATTCCATCGACCTACGAGGATGCCATAAGTGGACCATATGCATCGCAGTGGCGAGAGGCAATGGACAAAGGAGTTTGGAGCTCTGGTAAAAAATCAAACTTGGGAGCTAATGGATCTAACAAACAAACAACGAACAATAGGCTGCAAATGGGTTTTTAGTCTGAAAAAGGATGCGCAGGAAGACATAGAACGTTTTAAGGCGCGATTGGTTGCTAAAGGATGTTCGCAGCAGTTCGGTGTAAACTACACCGATACATATGCACCTGTATGTCGATTAGAAAGCGTAAGGTTTGTTTTGGCGATGGCAGCAGAGTTGGATCTTTATTTACATCAAATGGACGTATGCACGGCATACCTCAATAGCGATCTGGAGGACACTGTGTATATGAGGCAACCCATGGGGTACATAGACAAAAATCGTCCAGAGGCCGCATTACATTTGAAGAAGGCAATCTACGGTTTGAAACAATCAGGAAGGGCATGGAATTCTAAGCTGGACGCTGTATTAATAGATTTGGGTTTGGCTACGTGGTTTAGTAGTAGTGAGCCGTGTTTATACCAAAAACATGGTGAAGAAGACTTAATACTAATTCTTGTTTATGTTGATGATCTCCTTATAGCTTGTCGCTCGAAGCAGAAGATGGATGCCATCAAAGCAGCGATATCAAACGCGTTCGATTGCACAGACAAAGGTGCAACTGAGCTATTCCTGGGTATGGAGATTCATCGAGACGGTGAGCTTTGGCCTATTACTCTAGGCCATTCTCAATATATCAACGATATGTTAATTCGATACGGTATCAAAAGCTGCAAACCGGCGGCTACTCCTCTTGACGCAGGGCCTAAGTGGCATGCGGCAATAAGCAGTGCAAGAGGGTTGACATAGGGTCGTACCAGACTCAAATTGGCGAACTGATGTGGCTGGCCCTAACCACCAGTCCGGATATATTGCATTCAGTTGCAAAGTTGGCTCAGCGAAATCAAGATCCGCATTCAGAGCATGATGCAGGTGTGAAGCACATCCTGCGGTACTTGGCGTCCACGATAAATAAAAAGCTACGCTATAAAAGGACCGGACAAGCTTTTTCTGGATATGTAGATGCCGACTGGGGTGGTGACAAAACTGACCGGAAGTCCTATACCGGCTATGTTTTCTTTTTGGCCGGAGCTCCAATATCTTGGAAATCTGAGAAACAGCGCAGTGTGGCGCTAAGTAGTACTGAAGCTGAGTATATAGCTTTGTCGACCGCATGCAAAGAAGCTATCGTTTTGCGACGCTTAATCATTGAACTTGGATGTGGAGATGCCAAGACCCCAACAGTTGTATATGGAGATAACCTGAGTGCCCGCCCAACAGTTGGCGAAGAATCCAGTTCATCATTCTAGGACAAAACATAAAGATATACGATATCATTTTGTCCGACAAACTGTATCGAAGGTTTTGTTAAGTTGAAGTATGTTTCGACTGATTTAATGATAGCGGATATATTAACTAAGAATTTGCCAAAGAAAAAGCATAATAATTCTGTGATTATGTTAAATTTGAATTAACTTTGTAGGACATGGTTGCATTGAGCACGGGTGTTAAAATAGTACCGTACAAGAACTTTCCAGAGCAATGCACACATGTATTCTATCTGCTTATGTATTTGAACACATACATTTATATATCTCTTTTGTATTTGTATACTGCGCTTGCCCAACTGAATTACTGGCACGCGCATTATGTTAGTCTCTAATAAACTTCTGAGTTGTACGGACGTGTCACTATTCTTTTTGTTCTGCCTGCGTTATTCGGGTTGTGCGTCCCCTCCCCTCTCAAGGATTGATTATCTGATCAAGGATTTGTGTCCGTATTTAGAAATACAGCTTTAGGAATCATAAATATAGGTACGATCCCATTTTTAAAAACTTGTCGCCAAGTTGTAAAATGAAATGTTTCAGGGTTTAGGGATAGTCAGAGGGCCGAAAAAATGATTTTCACGAATTTTTTTTTTTTGCTACTTAACTAATTTATTTAAAACCAGAGGACCGGGGCTAACTTCGACCGCGTCAAAGTTTGTATACCCTTGCAACTTTTTTGGTAACTCTTTCCTTACCCATAGCCATCAAAGTATAAAAACCTTTTATACAAAAAGTGTAATGTCTGCGAAAAAGCCACCTACAATCTTAGCATTGGAAATAACGAAGTTTTTGATCAAAGTCACTGTTTTCCACCGATCGTTCCTATGGGAGCTATATGATATAGTCACCCGATCTTTTTTCAAATTCGGCGTAGTTATTAACAGATATATTAAAGTAAATATTTTAATTGGAAAGCAATCGCATCAAAAGTAACGGAGTTATTGGCAAAAGTCACTGTTTTCGACCGATATACATAGTCACACGATCTTGATCAAATTTGACACATTTGAGAAAAGTCACTGTTCGTGACTTTGCCGTTTGTATGGGAGCTATATTATATATGGTCTGATCCGGCTGAATCCGAGATATACAACCCCTGCAGTATATACAAGCCTACATGCGAAATTTCACTCTGTAGCTCTTACGGTCTAGGAGGAGTTTGCGTTGATCCAGACGGACGAACAGACGGACGGACATGGCTATTTGAACTCGTCTCGTCGTGCTGATCAAGAATATATATACTGTATATGGTCGGAGACGCTTCCTTCTATGCGTTGCACACTTCTGACCAAAATTAATATACCCTTTTTGCAAGGGTATAAATATAGCATGAAAACATCATGTTTTAACTTGCTTTCACCAAAATTAAAAACAAAAAAACTAATAATTGGAAAAGTTATCGCTGTTTGTGTGAAGCCCGTTACTCCAGAAGTCCCTTGCGGCGAACATCACAAGTCCTTGCAGATTCATCTAAAACCAATCGGATTAGAAAAAATATTTTTATTGATAGATAATCTCGAGCCGGATTTTTTTTTTTTTTAAATGAACGAAATGCCGGCTTCAGAATTTTTTTTTCCAGATTTTCGAAAAAAAAACTGAAAGTTAATTGTTAAAAAAAATCGAAGTTCAGGAAAAAAAAATCCTTCGATCAGGCACAAGTCTACGTAGGGGTTTTTAAGTTTTAGTGTTCACCAGTTTGAAAAACATAGTTTTGAGAAAAACACATTAGCCACCTGCTCTCGAATGATCCGGAGCGCCTGAGCGCCCTTTATTAGTTTTTGAATATTTCGAAAAGTATTTGTCGGATTCACTTCAAATTCTAACACAATATTTTTTTTACTTTAAGAAAATGCAACAAAAAATCGATTTTTTGAAAATTCTGACTACCCCTAACCCCTTAAAAGACAAATGTACTCGACTGCTCTGTAGGAATGAGAGAATGAAAGAATTATGAAACAAAATGTATACTCACAAAATATAGCGCATACAAAGCTGGTTCTATCACGAGAAACTATTAGATTCTTTAAATTTGTTAATTCTTCAAAAACCTTTTAATTACAGAAATATTTTTCAAAAAATAAATTATTTGCTTTCATTTTTAGTCGCACGAGTTTAGCAAGGAGCCTTCTTTGCAATGGGTTATGAATTCCGTTCACTCAAACCTCTCTGCTCTAGCTGGAGACCAATATCAAGTTTTGCGCCAACCGTTGTGGTCGGCTGTCGACGATGAGGTTAACTTGCCAGAATGCGACATATACAGCTATAACCCGGATTTGAGTTCGGATCCATTTGGCGAGCCAGGTTGCTTGTGGTCATTTAATTATTTTTTCTACAACAAAAAGTTAAAGCGAATTGTGTTTTTTACAAGTCGGGCTGTAAAGTAAGTAGTTTTAAAGTATAACGAAAACCAGTTAATGTTATTTATTATCTATTTAAGTTCTCTCTATGCTGGGGACACTTTAGACTTCTTATTGGAAGAAGTCTATTGAGAACTGGTTACTTTGATCACTTGAAAGTTGCATCAGCACTGGCAGGTGAGAGCGGAAAAGTGAGAATTCGTGCTATGAATTAAGGGTAAACAAAAAGCAAATTATTATTAAGAATTTATCAAAATCAAAAATGTACTTCGTTAAACTAATAAAAATTAAGAAATTACAAAAATTGCGTTGTTTTAAGTTTTAGCTTCAAATAATGTTAAGATTATTGTTTCTTTTTTTCCAAGGCCTCTGCGTCAATGTGCTTCTTTTATTATTCCCCTTTTAAAAAGTTCTGAATGACCTGTTGGTGCAGGAGTTTCGAGATCTAGACTACTTAATAGTCCTGGGTCATTTTTAGCATAGTCGCAGCATACTGATAAAAGTGTCAAAATTTACAAATATGATTCTTTTATAGTGCCTTCAATCTTGCTCCTTCAAGCGCGTGTGGCGCGTCCATCAAACTTTCAATGCGATTATCTCGGAATCATGTTTTTCAAAAAGTGTCGTTGCGGTGACCACGATAACTAAAAATGTTTTCAACCGATTTCAAAAATTTTTTTGGTTTAATTGTTCGTATTTGAGTTTGTGAGTACTTAGATGAAGGATTCCTGCCTATGATTTATTATAATAATGTTATTAATATTTTAGTACAATTCATAAGTCAAAAAAAGCGCTCTTTGGAAAAGTCCTTCCCGTTTGGAAAAAAAAAATATTTTTTCTCTCGAAATTTTGATTGTTTAAGTACATCACAATACAGTATACTAATAAAATTGTTTGTTTGCTTTTCATTGGGCTGTTAAAGAGGCATCATGGTCACGGGAAGCCTCGATAAAAAGCCTTTGCGTCAATTGTTGTATCTTTTATAATTATTAACATATTTTAATTTCTTTAAGCTGTCAAAGTTCAGACATTGCACTACGCAAAACGTATAAAAAATTTTTAATAAAAATGCTTAATACACAATGCTATAAGAATTATCTTCAGCGCTGTAAGCTTCAGTTTTCTTCAGACCCTAAACAATTTTATAATTTTATTAATTCTGAACGTAAGACCTCTATGAACCCATCTTTTTTGTCCTTTCAAAATAAAAAAGCTAGCACTAACCAGGCAATTGCCGATATGTTTGCGAGTTTTTTTCAAAACAACTTATTCCTCAACGGAATATCGAGCAAGTACGTATCATTTAAAAAAGACTACTTGTATTTTTAATCCAGTGATTGATGAAAGTTCTCTTCTTCCTGTTTATTCTCCGGGGCCAGATGGTCTACTTGGATGTGTACTCATGTTCTGTGCAAACGCATGATGTAAACCCATTTTAAAATTGGTTTTATTGTCTGTCGAATATTCCTCTTTTCCATCTATTTAAAAGGAGTCGAATATCATTGGCAATCAATGGCAAAAAGTCCGAAGCGAAAAAGGAGTATTTTAAAATTGTCCGATATTCCGAAAGCAATTGAGAAAATTATAACTATCCCAACATGGGTTTGTGAAACGTACAACCACTAACCTTTTAGAATTTATCTCTATAATAATTAAGGGATTCAACAATGCTAAACAAACTAATGTCAAATACACTGACTTCAGTAAAGCCTTTGATTCTGTTAATCATACTTTATTGCTTTCTAAACTGAACGACATTGTGTTCCTACCCCTTTTCTGAAAAAAAATATGTCTTCATGCCTTTACAAAAATACAAACTTTTACCAATTTTCCCACACCACAACATATACATATAACCCCTTAAAGGATTGCAAGATAAATTTATCTATACAACTAGCGGAGTCGACGTCCGACATCTGAATCAACTTATAACCAAAAAAGCTTCACCCTGAAAAAAACCTGAGGTTAATCGGAGAAAACATGTTCAAGTGTTAGAAACCTTGGGTCAATTTTCTGATGAACGGCACTTGACTGAACGAATCCAATTATTTACAATATTGTATTATTAGTCGCATGAGTTTAGCAAGGAGCCTTCTTTGCAATGGGTTATGAATTCCGTTTACTCAAACCTCTCTGCTCTAGCTGGAGACCAATATCAAGTTTTGCGCCAACAGTTGTGGTCGGCTGTCGACGATGAGGTTAACTTGCCAGAATGCGACATATACAGCTATAACCCGGATTTGAGTTCGGATCCATTTGGCGAGCCAGGTTGCTTGTGGTCATTTAATTATTTTTTCTACAACAAAAAGTTGAAGCGAATTGTAAAGTAAGTAGTTTTAAAGTGTAACGAAAACCAGTTAATGTTATTTATTATCCATTTAAGTTCTCTCTATGCTGGGGACACTTTAGACTTCTCATTGGAAGAAATCTATTAAGAACTGGTTACTCTAGTTTGATCACTTGAAAGTTGTATCAGCACTGGCAGGTGAGAGCGGAAAAGTGAGAATTCGTGCTATGAATTAAGGGTAAACAAAAAGCAAATTATTTTTAAGAATTTATCAACATTAAAAATGTACTTCGTTAAACTAATAAAAATTAAGAAATTACAAAAATTGCGTTGTTTTAAGTTTTAGCTTCAAATAATGTTAAGATTATTGTTTCTTTTTTTTCCAAGGCCTCTGCGTCAATGTGCTTCTTTTATTATTCCCCTTTTAAAAAGTTCTGAATGACCTGTTGGTGCAGGAGTTTCGAGATCTAGACTATTTAATAGTCCTGGGTCATTTTTAGCATAGTCGCAGCATACTGATAAAAGTGTCAAAATTTACAAATATGATTATTTTAGTATAATTAAGTTAATCCTAAAATAGGTCAAAAGTTTGCAACTCAAGAAGTACTTGTGCTCTGTAAAAAAATAGATATGCCATATTTTTGTACAGATTCAACCAATAAAATCATAGTTACAGCGCCAATAGAATCAAAGTTATAGTGCCTTCAATCTTGCTCCTTCAAGCGCGTGTGGCGCGTCCATCAAACTTTCACTGCGATTATCTCGGAATCATGTTTTTCAAAAAGTGTCGTTGCGGTGACCACGATAACTAAAAAAGTTTTCAACCGATTTCAAAAATTTTATTGGTTTAATTGTTCGTAATTGAGTTTGTGTGTACTTAGACGAAGGATCCCTGCCTATGATTTATTATAATAATATTATTAATATTTTAGTACATTTCATAAGTCAAAAAACGCGCTCTTTGGAAAAGTCGTTCCCGCTTGGAAAAAAAACATTTTTTTTTTTTGCTCTCTCGAAATTTTGATCGTTTAAGTACATCACAATACAGTATACTAATAAAATTGTTTGTTTGCTTTTCATTGGGCTGTTAAAGAGGCATCATGGTCACGGGAAGCCTCGATAAAAAGCCTTTTGCGTCAATAGTTGTATCTTTTATAATTATTAACATATTTTAATTTCTTTAAGCTGTCAAAGTTCAGACATTGCACTACGCAAAACGTATAAAAAATTTTAATAAAAATGCTTAATACACAATGCTATAAGAATTATCTTCAGCGCTCTAAGCTTCAGTTTTCTTCAGACCCTAAACAATTTTATAATTTTATTATTTCTAAATGTAAGACCTCTGTGAACCCATCTTTTTTGTCCTTTCAAAATAAAAAAGCTAGCACTAACCAGGCAATTGCCGATATGTTTGCGAGTTTTTTTTCAAAACAACTTATTCCTCAACGGAATATCGAGCAAGTCCGTATCATTTAAAAAAAGACTACTTGTATTTTTAATCCAGTGATTGATGAAAGTTCTCTTTTTCGCGAACTTAAACTAGTTAAACCTGTTTATTCTCCGGGCCAGATGGTCTACCTGGATGTGTAGTCAGGTTCTGTGCAAACGCTTTATGTAAACCCATTTTAAAATTGTTTTTATTGTCTGTCGAATATTCCTCTTTTCCATCTATTTGGAAGGAGTCGAATATCATTCCTCTGCATGAAAATGGCAAGAAGTCCGAAGCGAAAAAAGAGTATTTTAAAATTGTCCGATATTCCGAAAGCAATTGAGAAAATTATAACTTCGCCATCCCAACATGGGTTTGTGAAACTTAGATCTACAACCACTAACCTTTTAGAAATTATCTCTATAATAATTAAGGGTTTCAACAATGCTAAACAAACTAATGTCAAATACACTGACTTTAGTAAAGCCTTTGATTCTGTTAATCATACTTAATTGCTTTTCCTTTCTTGGGTTCGAGAATATTTAACAAACAGAAAATAGAAGGTACTTTTTAAGTCTTCTTTTCCAATTCCATTTCATTGGCCCTTTGCTTTTCACTTTATTCATTAACGATCTGCCATCAGTTATTATTCATTCACGTGAGCTTATGTATGCTGACGATGTCAAGCTTTGTCTTATTTATAAAGAAACAGATTCATTTAGTGGGCTACAAGCTGATCTTAAAAATTTTCAATCCGTGTGGCAGTTTAATATTTTATATCTTAACACTACTAAATGACTTTATCGTTACCCTAAATAATATGAATAATTTTGGCGTATGGATCTTGCATTTGGTCACGTCAATATGAGTCGCACCAAACTAGGCTTGATTCCATTCAAAAGCAGTTCTTGCTATTTGCTCTTCGGGACTTAAGCTGGGATCGAAATGTCAATTTGCCTTTGTACTCTAGTAGACTTCTTTTGATTAACCTTCCTTCCTTAATTAACCGTAGAATTATGCTTGGTGCTATTTTTATGCATAAACTCCTAATTGGTGATATTGAGTCGCCTGAGTTATTGTCTCAGATTAATCTGTCGGTACCATGTAGACCAGGGCCCGGCACTCATATCCCCCGGGGACAAACACGTTCGGCACCTCGTATGCTTGTAACCGAACGGCTGCCGAAGTCCTCACACAAAAAAATCAAGAGCATGAGGGTGGATTTAGTTTTCTTCAGCATTTTGACGCAAGCAGATCTATGTCGCTTTGTTGAGAGAACACACATGAAAAAATTGATCGCTGCTTTGCTTTCGCTATCTTTTTCTTGCATCAGATTATCGGCTGCGCTTGTTTTCTTGATTTGAGACAGAATTTGACGAATTATCATTTTTCGCAGTGTAAGGCAGCATACGCACACAAGCAAGTGCACACATACAACTACACTTTTTTAGCGCTCTCTTTGTGCCGGGCCCTGATGTAGACGGAGTAGAAATCCTATTATACCTTTAACCCTTAGTCGTTGTTCTTCTAACTATGCCACCTTATATTCCTTGTAATCTGCTCAGAGTCATCTAATAATATTCTTAAAACATCTATCCTTTTCTATTTAGCTATCTATGAATGCTATCATATTATTTGTTTGTTTTTTTTTTTATTGTGTATTTGTCCACGCGATATATACGGCTGCACCTCTCGGTCGGGTGAGAGGTGGGCAGCTATTTGCTTGGCTCGCGCGTAATAGTCTTTGCCCTGGTGTCGTAGGGGCCACTTGAATGTACTGCGCATAGTATCGTCAACGTCCGCTAACAGAAAAAAAAAAAATAAGTCTTCATGCCTTTACAAAAAATACACAAACTTTTACCAATTTTCCCACACCACAACATATACATGTAACACCTTAAAGGATTGCAAGATAAATTTATCTATACAACTAGCGGAGTCGACGTCCGACATCTGAATCAACTTATAACCAAAAAAGCTTCACCCTGAAAAAAACTTGAAGTTAATCGGAGAAAACATGTTCAAGTGTTAGAAACTTTGGGTCAATTTTCTGATGAACGGCACTTGACTGATCGAATCCAATTATTTACAATATTATATTATTAGTCGCATGAGTTTAGCAAGGAGCCTTCTTTGCAATGGGTTATGAATTCCGTTCACTCAAACCTCTCTGCTCTAGCTGGAGACCAATATCAAGTTTTGCGACAACCGTTGTGGTCGGCTGTCGACGATGAGGTTAACTTGCCAGAATGCGACATATACAGCTATAACCCGGATTTGAGTTCGGATCCATTTGGCGAGCCAGGTTGCTTGTGGTCATTTAATTATTTTTTCTACAACAAAAAGTTGAAGCGAATTGTAAAGTAAGTAGTTTTAAAGTGTAACGAAAACCAGTTAATGTTATTTATTATCTATTTAAGTTCTCTCCATGCTGGGGACACTTTAGACTTCTTATTGGAAGAAGTCTATTGAGAACTGGTTACTTTGATCACTAGAAAGTTGTATCAGCACTGGCAGGTGAGAGCGGAAAAGTGAGAATTCGTGCTATGAATTAAGGGTAAACAAAAAGCAAATTATTTTTAAGAATTTATCAACATTAAAAATGTACTTCGTTAAACTAATAAAAATTAAGAAATTACAAAAATTGCGTTGTTTTAAGTTTTAGCTTCAAATAATGTTAAGATTATTGTTTCTTTTTTTTCAAGGCCTCTGCGTCAATGTGCTTCTTTTATTATTCCCCTTTTAAAAAGTTCTGAATGACCTGTTGGTGCAGGAGTTTCGATATCTAGACTATTTAATAGTCCTGGGTCATTTTTAGCATAGTCGCAGCATACTGATAAAAGTGTCAAAATTTACAAATATGATTATTTTAGTCAAATTAAGTTAATCCTAAAATAGGTCAAAAGTTTGCAACTCAAGAAGTACTTAAGGGGTTATATATGTTGTGCTCTGTAAAAAAATAGATATGCCATATTTTTGTACAGATTCAACCAATAGAATCAAAGTTACAGCGCCAATAGAATCAAAGTTATAGTGCCTTCAATCTTGCTCCTTCAAGCGCGTGTGTCGCGTCCATTAAACTTTCAATGCGATTATCTCGGAATCATGTTTTTCAAAAAGTGTCGTTGCGGTGACCACGATAGCTAAAAAAGTTTTCAACCGATTTCAAAAATTTTTTTGGTTTAATTGTTCACAATTGAGTTTGTGTGTACTTAGACGAAGGATTCCTGCCTATGATTTATTATAATAATGTTATTAATATTTTAGTACATTTCATAAGTCAAAAAAAGCGCTCTTTGGAAAAGTCCTTCCCGTTTGGAAAAAAAAAATATTTTTTCTCTCGAAATTTTGATTGTTTAAGTACATCACAATACAGTATACTAATAAAATTGTTTGTTTGCTTTTCATTGGGCTGTTAAAGAGGCATCATGGTCACGGGAAGCCTCGATAAAAAGCCTTTTGCGTCAATTGTTGTATCTTTTATAATTATTAACATATTTTAATTTCTTTAAGCTGTCAAAGTTCAGACATTGCACTACGCAAAACGTATAAAAAATTTTTAATAAAAATGCTTAATACACAATGCTATAAGAATTATCTTCAGCGCTGTAAGCTTCAGTTTTCTTCAGACCCTAAACAATTTTATAATTTTATTAATTCTGAACGTAAGACCTCTATGAACCCATCTTTTTTGTCCTTTCAAAATAAAAAAGCTAGCACTAACCAGGCAATTGCCGATATGTTTGCGAGTTTTTTTTCAAAACAACTTATTCCTCAACGGAATATCGAGCAAGTACGTATCATTTAAAAAAGACTACTTGTATTTTTAATCCAGTGATTGATGAAAGTTCTCTTCTTCCTGTTTATTCTCCGGGGCCAGATGGTCTACTTGGATGTGTACTCATGTTCTGTGCAAACGCATGATGTAAACCCATTTTAAAATTGGTTTTATTGTCTGTCGAATATTCCTCTTTTCCATCTATTTAAAAGGAGTCGAATATCATTGGCAATCAATGGCAAAAAGTCCGAAGCGAAAAAGGAGTATTTTAAAATTGTCCGATATTCCGAAAGCAATTGAGAAAATTATAACTATCCCAACATGGGTTTGTGAAACGTACAACCACTAACCTTTTAGAATTTATCTCTATAATAATTAAGGGATTCAACAATGCTAAACAAACTAATGTCAAATACACTGACTTCAGTAAAGCCTTTGATTCTGTTAATCATACTTTATTGCTTTCTAAACTGAACGACATTGTGTTCCTACCCCTTTTCTGAAAAAAAATATGTCTTCATGCCTTTACAAAAATACAAACTTTTACCAATTTTCCCACACCACAACATATACATGTAACACCTTAAAGGATTGCAAGATAAATTTATCTATACAACTAGCGGAGTCGACGTCCGACATCTGAATCAACTTATAACCAAAAAAGCTTCACCCTGAAAAAAACTTGAAGTTAATCGGAGAAAACATGTTCAAGTGTTAGAAACTTTGGGTCAATTTTCTGATGAACGGCACTTGACTGATCGAATCCAATTATTTACAATATTATATTATTAGTCGCATGAGTTTAGCAAGGAGCCTTCTTTGCAATGGGTTATGAATTCCGTTCACTCAAACCTCTCTGCTCTAGCTGGAGACCAATATCAAGTTTTGCGCCAACAGTTGTGGTCGGCTGTCGACGATGAGGTTAACTTGCCAGAATGCGACATATACAGCTATAACCCGGATTTGAGTTCGGATCCATTTGGCGAGCCAGGTTGCTTGTGGTCATTTAATTATTTTTTCTACAACAAAAAGTTGAAGCGAATTGTAAAGTAAGTAGTTTTAAAGTGTAACGAAAACCAGTTAATGTTATTTATTATCCATTTAAGTTCTCTCTATGCTGGGGACACTTTAGACTTCTCATTGGAAGAAATCTATTAAGAACTGGTTACTCTAGTTTGATCACTTGAAAGTTGTATCAGCACTGGCAGGTGAGAGCGGAAAAGTGAGAATTCGTGCTATGAATTAAGGGTAAACAAAAAGCAAATTATTTTTAAGAATTTATCAACATTAAAAATGTACTTCGTTAAACTAATAAAAATTAAGAAATTACAAAAATTGCGTTGTTTTAAGTTTTAGCTTCAAATAATGTTAAGATTATTGTTTCTTTTTTTCCAAGGCCTCTGCGTCAATGTGCTTCTTTTATTATTCCCCTTTTAAAAAGTTCTGAATGACCTGTTGGTGCAGGAGTTTCGAGATCTAGACTATTTAATAGTCCTGGGTCATTTTTAGCATAGTCGCAGCATACTGATAAAAGTGTCAAAATTTACAAATATGATTATTTTAGTATAATTAAGTTAATCCTAAAATAGGTCAAAAGTTTGCAACTCAAGAAGTACTTGTGCTCTGTAAAAAAATAGATATGCCATATTTTTGTACAGATTCAACCAATAGAATCATAGTTACAGCGCCAATAGAATCAAAGTTATAGTGCCTTCAATCTTGCTCCTTCCAGCGCGTGTGGCGCGTCCATCAAACTTTCACTGCGATTATCTCGGAATCATGTTTTTCAAAAAGTGTCGTTGCGGTGACCACGATAACTAAAAAAGTTTTCAACCGATTTCAAAAATTTTATTGGTTTAATTGTTCGTAATTGAGTTTGTGTGTACTTAGACGAAGGATCCCTGCCTATGATTTATTATAATAATATTATTAATATTTTAGTACATTTCATAAGTCAAAAAACGCGCTCTTTGGAAAAGTCGTTCCCGCTTGGAAAAAAAACATTTTTTTTTTTGCTCTCTCGAAATTTTGATCGTTTAAGTACATCACAATACAGTATACTAATAAAATTGTTTGTTTGCTTTTCATTGGGCTGTTAAAGAGGCATCATGGTCACGGGAAGCCTCGATAAAAAGCCTTTTGCGTCAATTGTTGTATCTTTTATAATTATTAACATATTTTAATTTCTTTAAGCTGTCAAAGTTCAGACATTGCACTACGCAAAACGTATAAAAAATTTTAATAAAAATGCTTAATACACAATGCTATAAGAATTATCTTCAGCGCTCTAAGCTTCAGTTTTCTTCAGACCCTAAACAATTTTATAATTTTATTATTTCTAAATGTAAGACCTCTGTGAACCCATCTTTTTTGTCCTTTCAAAATAAAAAAGCTAGCACTAACCAGGCAATTGCCGATATGTTTGCGAGTTTTTTTTCAAAACAACTTATTCCTCAACGGAATATCGAGCAAGTCCGTATCATTTAAAAAAAGACTACTTGTATTTTTAATCCAGTGATTGATGAAAGTTCTCTTTTTCGCGAACTTAAACTAGTTAAACCTGTTTATTCTCCGGGCCAGATGGTCTACCTGGATGTGTAGTCAGGTTCTGTGCAAACGCTTTATGTAAACCCATTTTAAAATTGTTTTTATTGTCTGTCGAATATTCCTCTTTTCCATCTATTTGGAAGGAGTCGAATATCATTCCTCTGCATGAAAATGGCAAGAAGTCCGAAGCGAAAAAAGAGTATTTTAAAATTGTCCGATATTCCGAAAGCAATTGAGAAAATTATAACTTCGCCATCCCAACATGGGTTTGTGAAACTTAGATCTACAACCACTAACCTTTTAGAAATTATCTCTATAATAATTAAGGGTTTCAACAATGCTAAACAAACTAATGTCAAATACACTGACTTTAGTAAAGCCTTTGATTCTATTAATCATACTTAATTGCTTTTCCTTTCTTGGGTTCGAGAATATTTAACAAACAGAAAATAGAAGGTACTTTTTAAGTCTTCTTTTCCAATTCCATTTCATTGGCCCTTTGCTTTTCACTTTATTCATTAACGATCTGCCATCAGTTATTATTCATTCACGTGAGCTTATGTATGCTGACGATGTCAAGCTTTGTCTTATTTATAAAGAAACAGATTCATTTAGTGGGCTACAAGCTGATCTTAAAAATTTTCAATCCGTGTGGCAGTTTAATATTTTATATCTTAACACTACTAAATGACTTTATCGTTACCCTAAATAATATGAATAATTTTGGCGTATGGATCTTGCATTTGGTCACGTCAATATGAGTCGCACCAAACTAGGCTTGATTCCATTCAAAAGCAGTTCTTGCTATTTGCTCTTCGGGACTTAAGCTGGGATCGAAATGTCAATTTGCCTTTGTACTCTAGTAGACTTCTTTTGATTAACCTTCCTTCCTTAATTAACCGTAGAATTATGCTTGGTGCTATTTTTATGCATAAACTCCTAATTGGTGATATTGAGTCGCCTGAGTTATTGTCTCAGATTAATCTGTCGGTACCATGTAGACCAGGGCCCGGCACTCATATCCCCCGGGGGACAAACACGTTCGGCACCTCGTATGCTTGTAACCGAACGGCTGCCGAAGTCCTCACACAAAAAAATCAAGAGCATGAGGGTGGATTTAGTTTTCTTCAGCATTTTGACGCAAGCAGATCTATGTCGCTTTGTTGAGAGAACACACATGAAAAAATTGATCGCTGCTTTGCTTTCGCTATCTTTTTCTTGCATCAGATTATCGGCTGCGCTTGTTTTCTTGATTTGAGACAGAATTTGACGAATTATCATTTTTCGCAGTGTAAGGCAGCATACGCACACAAGCAAGTGCACACATACAACTACACTTTTTTAGCGCTCTCTTTGTGCCGGGCCCTGATGTAGACGGAGTAGAAATCCTATTATACCTTTAACCCTTAGTCGTTGTTCTTCTAACTATGCCACCTTATATTCCTTGTAATCTGCTCAGAGTCATCTAATAATATTCTTAAAACATCTATCCTTTTCTATTTAGCTATCTATGAATGCTATCATATTATTTGTTTGTTTTTTTTTTTATTGTGTATTTGTCCACGCGATATATACGGCTGCACCTCTCGGTCGGGTGAGAGGTGGGCAGCTATTTGCTTGGGCTCGCGCGTAATAGTCTTTGCCCTGGTGTCGTAGGGGCCACTTGAATGTACTGCGCATAGTATCGTCAACGTCCGCTAACAGAAAAAAAAAAAATAAGTCTTCATGCCTTTACAAAAAATACACAAACTTTTACCAATTTTCCCACACCACAACATATACATGTAACACCTTAAAGGATTGCAAGATAAATTTATCTATACAACTAGCGGAGTCGACGTCCGACATCTGAATCAACTTATAACCAAAAAAGCTTCACCCTGAAAAAAACTTGAAGTTAATCGGAGAAAACATGTTCAAGTGTTAGAAACTTTGGGTCAATTTTCTGATGAACGGCACTTGACTGATCGAATCCAATTATTTACAATATTATATTATTAGTCGCATGAGTTTAGCAAGGAGCCTTCTTTGCAATGGGTTATGAATTCCGTTCACTCAAACCTCTCTGCTCTAGCTGGAGACCAATATCAAGTTTTGCGACAACCGTTGTGGTCGGCTGTCGACGATGAGGTTAACTTGCCAGAATGCGACATATACAGCTATAACCCGGATTTGAGTTCGGATCCATTTGGCGAGCCAGGTTGCTTGTGGTCATTTAATTATTTTTTCTACAACAAAAAGTTGAAGCGAATTGTAAAGTAAGTAGTTTTAAAGTGTAACGAAAACCAGTTAATGTTATTTATTATCTATTTAAGTTCTCTCCATGCTGGGGACACTTTAGACTTCTTATTGGAAGAAGTCTATTGAGAACTGGTTACTTTGATCACTAGAAAGTTGTATCAGCACTGGCAGGTGAGAGCGGAAAAGTGAGAATTCGTGCTATGAATTAAGGGTAAACAAAAAGCAAATTATTTTTAAGAATTTATCAACATTAAAAATGTACTTCGTTAAACTAATAAAAATTAAGAAATTACAAAAATTGCGTTGTTTTAAGTTTTAGCTTCAAATAATGTTAAGATTATTGTTTCTTTTTTTTCCAAGGCCTCTGCGTCAATGTGCTTCTTTTATTATTCCCCTTTTAAAAAGTTCTGAATGACCTGTTGGTGCAGGAGTTTCGATATCTAGACTATTTAATAGTCCTGGGTCATTTTTAGCATAGTCGCAGCATACTGATAAAAGTGTCAAAATTTACAAATATGATTATTTTAGTCAAATTAAGTTAATCCTAAAATAGGTCAAAAGTTTGCAACTCAAGAAGTACTTAAGGGGTTATATATGTTGTGCTCTGTAAAAAAATAGATATGCCATATTTTTGTACAGATTCAACCAATAGAATCAAAGTTACAGCGCCAATAGAATCAAAGTTATAGTGCCTTCAATCTTGCTCCTTCAAGCGCGTGTGTCGCGTCCATTAAACTTTCAATGCGATTATCTCGGAATCATGTTTTTCAAAAAGTGTCGTTGCGGTGACCACGATAGCTAAAAAAGTTTTCAACCGATTTCAAAAATTTTTTTGGTTTAATTGTTCACAATTGAGTTTGTGTGTACTTAGACGAAGGATTCCTGCCTATGATTTATTATAATAATGTTATTAATATTTTAGTACATTTCATAAGTCAAAAAAAGCGCTCTTTGGAAAAGTCCTTCCCGTTTGGAAAAAAAAAAATATTTTTTCTCTCGAAATTTTGATCGTTTAAGTACATCACAATACAGTATACTAATAAAATTGTTTGTTTGCTTTTCATTGGGCTGTTAAAGAGGCATCATGATCACGGGAAGCCTCGATAAAAAGCCTTTTGCGTCAATTGTTGTATCTTTTATAATTATTAACATATTTTAATTTCTTTAAGCTGTCAAACTTCAGACATTGCACTACGCAAAACGTATAAAAAAATTTTAATAAAAATGCTTAATACACAATTTAAATCAAACCTTGCAGTTTAGCCGGCTCGAGGTCAATCTTCCAAAAGAAGATTATTTCAAAGGCAACACAAAAAGGTGAGCAGGTTGTCTGTATAGCTATTTCAAGAACTACCAAGTTCTATCATCAGAAGACTTTGCTAAAGAACTCCGGAATTGCAATAGCCATACCATGTCTTCAACGCTAGAATTGGTTGGGAATTGTAACAACCAAATGAAGCGAAAAATGTTGGTAAAGCCTACAAAACCGAAGACCACCTTTTTGTGCATACCCACAGACACAGCGCTACAATTAGGTAATGATGGAAGAAGAAGAAAAAATTGTAGTGAAAAGAGTGTTAATGTTTGGGTTGTGTATTGATGAATCGACTTGCAGGGAAAGAAATTTCAAAGTGTAAAAATATTTTGCATAGGACTGCAAGGGTAGATAATTCTTCTTTGATATTTTTACAATCGTTTTGCCGATTATTCTTTACAGTCAAAAAATTTTAAATGATAATGATGCTCTTGGTTATTTTTTTGAAATTAAAAATATAATAAGTGCCTAGAGGCACTCTTACATCTTAGAGGGTTAAGCCACGAGGAGCAAATAGCAAGCACGGCTTTGAAGTAAAAGGAACTTTAGTTGTATTGTTTAGGAAATAAGTGACAAGTTGAGGAGAGTTACGATGAAAAGTTATTACCTTACATTTAGAAGTGTCAAGATTGAACATTTTTGAGATCAGCTTGTAGCCGACTTGATGAATCCATTTCTTTTATGAAACAAAGTCACCTTACATAAGAACACGCGAATGAATAATGGCTGATGGAAGATCATTCATAAATATTGTGAAATCCAGAGCAAAACCAATGAAAAGTACTGTATTCTATTTGTTAGATACTGTAATGGCCTGGTTCCAATGGTTTCATAAAAAATATGCATGTACGTCAGTGCACTCTGTATAAATGGTTTGAAATGAATTTAATCTTAAAGTTTAAGTTATGCTTAAGCCCATCGTTACATATACAGTAGTGAGCAAAAGTGCTTCCATATTTGAAACTTTCAACTTTTCGAGTTCATAAAATACAAACGAATGAAGAAAATCCAAAAGCTTTTTTCAATAATATATATTTATTTCCTAACAAATTTGACCTATAAAATAAAAACAAAGAGGCATTCGAAAAATAAAATGAAGTAAGTAAGTCGTCTCGCCGACTTAGGTATACCATACACCAGTAAAACAAATATTTCAAATTTGTAATAACAAATGCATTTGCCTATTTTAAAAAGTTCTGTTCACATGCTTTTTACAAGCATATAAGTAAGTAAGCATATAAGTTAGTATCTCGCTCACTCATGCATATGAGCACCCTAGCGCCCCACCCGCCAACGTCCAACTCCGACCTTATGGAAAAACGTTTGTATGAATAACTTGGCTATTTTTAGTCCGATTTTGATCAAATTTTGTATTTTGGGTATTAGTATCAAATTGAAGTGTGCCAAATTTGATTGCACAAGGTAGAAAAATACGGGCGAAAAGGGGCGTGGTAAGATCTTTATACATACAAAATGTGCGCATTTACTAAGCAAATATACATACCAAATATGGTATCTCTAGCTGCAATAGTTTTTGAGATACTCGTTTTTTTTTAATTTCAGGGGCGGAAAGGGGCGATGAAAAAATTTGAAATAAACTTGATAACTCTACATACCACGTGTGCCTACGCGTTCAGACGGACGGACGGACGGACAGACGGACCTGGCTAGATCGACTCGGCTGTTGATACTGATCAAGAATATATATACTTTATGGGGTCGGAAAAGCTTCCTTCTGCCTGTTACATACATTTTGGCGACTTTAATATACCATTTCACCCTATGGGTATATGGTATAAAAATATCGTAATATTATAAAGTTATTTAGTGGTTAGAATAAGAAATATTATTTCTGTTTTCTGTGTTTTTCTATTTTCTTTTTTTTTATACCCTTGCAGACGGTATTATAAAATTGGTCAGATGTTTCTAACGCACAGAAGACGTTTCCGACCCCATAAAGTATATATATTCTTGATCAGCATGAGAAGCTGAGTCGATATCGCCATGTCCGTCTGTCCGTCCGTCTGTGCAAATCAACTTCACGCTGGCATCTTAAGAGCTATCGGAATGAAATTTCATATTTCAGCTACTTTTAGCCCGGAGATGATAAAGTATGAAAATTGTCAGGATCGGACTACTATATCATATATATATGATATAAAATCTCAAATCCCAATTTGAATCTGATCGGATAAATAGAACACAAGTTACAGACAGTACAAATCGGTTCAAGCGCTGACGGCAGCTACTACGTCATCAGCAAATCAAACAGAGCACATGCATACACACACACACAGACGCAGCGCTACACGAACTGTATGTGTATGCGTGCCGTGCTTTGCTTAGGGAATGATGGAAAAATTTGTAGTAAAAAGAGAAATAATTTGAATGTTTTGTTTGTGTGTTGATAAATTTAGTTGCAGGGAAAGAAATTTCAAAATGTAAAAAAATTATTGCCAAGGACTGCAAGGGTATAAAAACTTCGGCATTGCCGAAGTTAGCTTCTTTGATATTTTTTTTTTTGTAAATATCTTGGAAATAGTAGTCATATTTAGTTATTCGAGTTTTTAAATTTTCAGTTATTCTTTGAATTTTGTTAGCCTGTCATTATGAACTGTTTGTTTCTTATTTCTCTTACCTGCTATCACAATGTTATTTATATATATTATTAGTAACGGTATCCTTTAAATATTTAAACGAGAAAAAGTATCAACGCAAGCAAATAAGAAACCTAAAGCGTGCAGTGATATTGTTATAAATGAAATTGCTGAATTTATTTGAATTTGAGAAGAGGGGTTTGTACCTTTTTGGACCAAAATACAGTTTTTTTTTTTTTTTTTTTTTTTTTTTGTCATTCCACGAATTTTGGGGAGGGGGACGCCGACAAATGGAGGGTGGTCGGCGACTACTTCTATTTTGAGAATTTTTCGGAGAATCTAAAATCAAAAATGAAAATATTTTCTTAATCTAGACACTGTTGTGTCTGAGACATGCCGTTACAAGATTGTGTTAAAATAGTACCGTACAAGAACCTTCCAGAGCAATGCACACATGTATTCTATCTGCTTATGTATTTGAACACATACATTTATATATCTCTTTTGTATTTGTATACTGCGCTTGCCCAACTGAATTACTGGCACGCGCATTATGTTAGTCTCTAATAAACTTCTGAGTTGTACGGACGTGTCACTATTCTTTTTGTTCTGCCTGCGTTATTCGGGTTGTGCGTCCCCTCCCCTCTCAAGGATTGATTATCTGATCAAGGATTTGTGTCCGTATTTAGAAATACAGCTTTAGGAATCATAAATATAGGTACGATCCCATTTTTAAAAACTTGTCGCCAAGTTGTGAAATGAAATGTTTCAGGGTTTAGGGATAGTCAGAGGGCCGAAAAAATGATTTTTACGAATTTTTTTTTTTGCTACTTGTATACCCTTGCAACTTTTTTGGTAACTCTTTCCTTACCCATAGCCATCAAAGTATAAAAACCTTTTATACAAAAAGTGTAATGTCTGCGAAAAAGCCACCTACAATCTTAGCATTGGAAATAAATAGTTATTGATCAAAGTCACTGTTTTCCACCGATCGTTCCTATGGGAGCTATATGATATAGTCACCCGATCTTTTTTCAAATTCGGCGTAGTTATTAACAGATATATTAAAGTAAATATTTTAATTGGAAAGCAATCGCATCATCGCCGTTTGTATGGGAGCTATATTATATATGGTCTGATCCGGCTGAATCCGAGATATACAACCCCTGCAGTATATACAAGCCTACATGCGAAATTTCACTCTGTAGCTCTTACGGTCTAGGAGGAGTTTGCGTTGATCCAGACGGACGAACAGACGGACGGACATGGCTATTTGAACTCGTCTCGTCGTGCTGATCAAGAATATATATACTGTATATGGTCGGAGACGCTTCCTTCTATGCGTTGCACACTTCTGACCAAAATTAATATACCCTTTTTGCAAGGGTATAAATATAGCATGAAAACATCATGTTTTAACTTGCCTTCACCAAAATTAAAAACAAAAAAACTAATAATTGGAAAAGTTATCGCTGTTTGTGTGAAGCCCGTTACTCCAGAAGTCCCTTGCGGCGAACATCACAAGTCCTTGCAGATTCATCTAAAACCAATCGGATTAGAAAAAATATTTTTATTGATAGATAATCTCGAGCCGGATTTTTTTTTTTTTTAAATGAACGAAATGCCGGCTTCAGAATTTTTTTTTCCAGATTTTCGAAAAAAAAACTGAAAGTTAATTGTTAAAAAAAAATCGAAGTTCAGGAAAAAAAAATCCTTCGATCAGGCACAAGTCTACGTAGGGGTTTTTAAGTTTTAGTGTTCACCAGTTTGAAAAACATAGTTTTGAGAAAAACACATTAGCCACCTGCTCTCGAATGATCCGGAGCGCCTGAGCGCCCTTTATTAGTTTTTGAATATTTCGAAAAGTATTTGTCGGATTCACTTCAAATTCTAACACAATATTTTTTTTACTTTAAGAAAATGCAACAAAAAATCGATTTTTTGAAAATTCTGACTACCCCTAACCCCTTAAAAGACAAATGTACTCGACTGCTCTGTAGGAATGAGAGAATGAAAGAATTATGAAACAAAATGTATACTCACAAAATATAGCGCATACAAAGCTGGTTCTATCACGAGAAACTATTAGATTCTTTAAATTTGTTAATTCTTCAAAAACCTTTTAATTACAGAAATATTTTTCAAAAAATAAATTATTTGCTTTCATTTTTAGTCGCACGAGTTTAGCAAGGAGCCTTCTTTGCAATGGGTTATGAATTCCGTTCACTCAAACCTCTCTGCTCTAGCTGGAGACCAATATCAAGTTTTGCGCCAACCGTTGTGGTCGGCTGTCGACGATGAGGTTAACTTGCCAGAATGCGACATATACAGCTATAACCCGGATTTGAGTTCGGATCCATTTGGCGAGCCAGGTTGCTTGTGGTCATTTAATTATTTTTTCTACAACAAAAAGTTAAAGCGAATTGTGTTTTTTACAAGTCGGGCTGTAAAGTAAGTAGTTTTAAAGTATAACGAAAACCAGTTAATGTTATTTATTATCTATTTAAGTTCTCTCTATGCTGGGGACACTTTAGACTTCTTATTGGAAGAAGTCTATTGAGAACTGGTTACTTTGATCACTTGAAAGTTGCATCAGCACTGGCAGGTGAGAGCGGAAAAGTGAGAATTCGTGCTATGAATTAAGGGTAAACAAAAAGCAAATTATTATTAAGAATTTATCAAAATCAAAAATGTACTTCGTTAAACTAATAAAAATTAAGAAATTACAAAAATTGCGTTGTTTTAAGTTTTAGCTTCAAATAATGTTAAGATTATTGTTTCTTTTTTTCCAAGGCCTCTGCGTCAATGTGCTTCTTTTATTATTCCCCTTTTAAAAAGTTCTGAATGACCTGTTGGTGCAGGAGTTTCGAGATCTAGACTACTTAATAGTCCTGGGTCATTTTTAGCATAGTCGCAGCATACTGATAAAAGTGTCAAAATTTACAAATATGATTCTTTTATAGTGCCTTCAATCTTGCTCCTTCAAGCGCGTGTGGCGCGTCCATCAAACTTTCAATGCGATTATCTCGGAATCATGTTTTTCAAAAAGTGTCGTTGCGGTGACCACGATAACTAAAAATGTTTTCAACCGATTTCAAAAATTTTTTTGGTTTAATTGTTCGTATTTGAGTTTGTGAGTACTTAGATGAAGGATTCCTGCCTATGATTTATTATAATAATGTTATTAATATTTTAGTACAATTCATAAGTCAAAAAAAGCGCTCTTTGGAAAAGTCCTTCCCGTTTGGAAAAAAAAAATATTTTTTCTCTCGAAATTTTGATTGTTTAAGTACATCACAATACAGTATACTAATAAAATTGTTTGTTTGCTTTTCATTGGGCTGTTAAAGAGGCATCATGGTCACGGGAAGCCTCGATAAAAAGCCTTTTGCGTCAATTGTTGTATCTTTTATAATTATTAACATATTTTAATTTCTTTAAGCTGTCAAAGTTCAGACATTGCACTACGCAAAACGTATAAAAAATTTTTAATAAAAATGCTTAATACACAATGCTATAAGAATTATCTTCAGCGCTGTAAGCTTCAGTTTTCTTCAGACCCTAAACAATTTTATAATTTTATTAATTCTGAACGTAAGACCTCTATGAACCCATCTTTTTTGTCCTTTCAAAATAAAAAAGCTAGCACTAACCAGGCAATTGCCGATATGTTTGCGAGTTTTTTTTCAAAACAACTTATTCCTCAACGGAATATCGAGCAAGTACGTATCATTTAAAAAAGACTACTTGTATTTTTAATCCAGTGATTGATGAAAGTTCTCTTCTTCCTGTTTATTCTCCGGGGCCAGATGGTCTACTTGGATGTGTACTCATGTTCTGTGCAAACGCATGATGTAAACCCATTTTAAAATTGGTTTTATTGTCTGTCGAATATTCCTCTTTTCCATCTATTTAAAAGGAGTCGAATATCATTGGCAATCAATGGCAAAAAGTCCGAAGCGAAAAAGGAGTATTTTAAAATTGTCCGATATTCCGAAAGCAATTGAGAAAATTATAACTATCCCAACATGGGTTTGTGAAACGTACAACCACTAACCTTTTAGAATTTATCTCTATAATAATTAAGGGATTCAACAATGCTAAACAAACTAATGTCAAATACACTGACTTCAGTAAAGCCTTTGATTCTGTTAATCATACTTTATTGCTTTCTAAACTGAACGACATTGTGTTCCTACCCCTTTTCTGAAAAAAAATATGTCTTCATGCCTTTACAAAAATACAAACTTTTACCAATTTTCCCACACCACAACATATACATATAACCCCTTAAAGGATTGCAAGATAAATTTATCTATACAACTAGCGGAGTCGACGTCCGACATCTGAATCAACTTATAACCAAAAAAGCTTCACCCTGAAAAAAACCTGAGGTTAATCGGAGAAAACATGTTCAAGTGTTAGAAACCTTGGGTCAATTTTCTGATGAACGGCACTTGACTGAACGAATCCAATTATTTACAATATTGTATTATTAGTCGCATGAGTTTAGCAAGGAGCCTTCTTTGCAATGGGTTATGAATTCCGTTCACTCAAACCTCTCTGCTCTAGCTGGAGACCAATATCAAGTTTTGCGCCAACAGTTGTGGTCGGCTGTCGACGATGAGGTTAACTTGCCAGAATGCGACATATACAGCTATAACCCGGATTTGAGTTCGGATCCATTTGGCGAGCCAGGTTGCTTGTGGTCATTTAATTATTTTTTCTACAACAAAAAGTTGAAGCGAATTGTAAAGTAAGTAGTTTTAAAGTGTAACGAAAACCAGTTAATGTTATTTATTATCCATTTAAGTTCTCTCTATGCTGGGGACACTTTAGACTTCTCATTGGAAGAAATCTATTAAGAACTGGTTACTCTAGTTTGATCACTTGAAAGTTGTATCAGCACTGGCAGGTGAGAGCGGAAAAGTGAGAATTCGTGCTATGAATTAAGGGTAAACAAAAAGCAAATTATTTTTAAGAATTTATCAACATTAAAAATGTACTTCGTTAAACTAATAAAAATTAAGAAATTACAAAAATTGCGTTGTTTTAAGTTTTAGCTTCAAATAATGTTAAGATTATTGTTTCTTTTTTTTCCAAGGCCTCTGCGTCAATGTGCTTCTTTTATTATTCCCCTTTTAAAAAGTTCTGAATGACCTGTTGGTGCAGGAGTTTCGAGATCTAGACTATTTAATAGTCCTGGGTCATTTTTAGCATAGTCGCAGCATACTGATAAAAGTGTCAAAATTTACAAATATGATTATTTTAGTATAATTAAGTTAATCCTAAAATAGGTCAAAAGTTTGCAACTCAAGAAGTACTTGTGCTCTGTAAAAAAATAGATATGCCATATTTTTGTACAGATTCAACCAATAGAATCATAGTTACAGCGCCAATAGAATCAAAGTTATAGTGCCTTCAATCTTGCTCCTTCAAGCGCGTGTGGCGCGTCCATCAAACTTTCACTGCGATTATCTCGGAATCATGTTTTTCAAAAAGTGTCGTTGCGGTGACCACGATAACTAAAAAAGTTTTCAACCGATTTCAAAAATTTTATTGGTTTAATTGTTCGTAATTGAGTTTGTGTGTACTTAGACGAAGGATCCCTGCCTATGATTTATTATAATAATATTATTAATATTTTAGTACATTTCATAAGTCAAAAAACGCGCTCTTTGGAAAAGTCGTTCCCGCTTGGAAAAAAAACATTTTTTTTTTGCTCTCTCGAAATTTTGATCGTTTAAGTACATCACAATACAGTATACTAATAAAATTGTTTGTTTGCTTTTCATTGGGCTGTTAAAGAGGCATCATGGTCACGGGAAGCCTCGATAAAAAGCCTTTGCGTCAATTGTTGTATCTTTTATAATTATTAACATATTTTAATTTCTTTAAGCTGTCAAAGTTCAGACATTGCACTACGCAAAACGTATAAAAAATTTTAATAAAAATGCTTAATACACAATGCTATAAGAATTATCTTCAGCGCTCTAAGCTTCAGTTTTCTTCAGACCCTAAACAATTTTATAATTTTATTATTTCTAAATGTAAGACCTCTGTGAACCCATCTTTTTTGTCCTTTCAAAATAAAAAAGCTAGCACTAACCAGGCAATTGCCGATATGTTTGCGAGTTTTTTTCAAAACAACTTATTCCTCAACGGAATATCGAGCAAGTCCGTATCATTTAAAAAAAGACTACTTGTATTTTTAATCCAGTGATTGATGAAAGTTCTCTTTTTCGCGAACTTAAACTAGTTAAACCTGTTTATTCTCCGGGCCAGATGGTCTACCTGGATGTGTAGTCAGGTTCTGTGCAAACGCTTTATGTAAACCCATTTTAAAATTGTTTTTATTGTCTGTCGAATATTCCTCTTTTCCATCTATTTGGAAGGAGTCGAATATCATTCCTCTGCATGAAAATGGCAAGAAGTCCGAAGCGAAAAAAGAGTATTTTAAAATTGTCCGATATTCCGAAAGCAATTGAGAAAATTATAACTTCGCCATCCCAACATGGGTTTGTGAAACTTAGATCTACAACCACTAACCTTTTAGAAATTATCTCTATAATAATTAAGGGTTTCAACAATGCTAAACAAACTAATGTCAAATACACTGACTTTAGTAAAGCCTTTGATTCTGTTAATCATACTTAATTGCTTTTCCTTTCTTGGGTTCGAGAATATTTAACAAACAGAAAATAGAAGGTACTTTTTAAGTCTTCTTTTCCAATTCCATTTCATTGGCCCTTTGCTTTTCACTTTATTCATTAACGATCTGCCATCAGTTATTATTCATTCACGTGAGCTTATGTATGCTGACGATGTCAAGCTTTGTCTTATTTATAAAGAAACAGATTCATTTAGTGGGCTACAAGCTGATCTTAAAAATTTTCAATCCGTGTGGCAGTTTAATATTTTATATCTTAACACTACTAAATGACTTTATCGTTACCCTAAATAATATGAATAATTTTGGCGTATGGATCTTGCATTTGGTCACGTCAATATGAGTCGCACCAAACTAGGCTTGATTCCATTCAAAAGCAGTTCTTGCTATTTGCTCTTCGGGACTTAAGCTGGGATCGAAATGTCAATTTGCCTTTGTACTCTAGTAGACTTCTTTTGATTAACCTTCCTTCCTTAATTAACCGTAGAATTATGCTTGGTGCTATTTTTATGCATAAACTCCTAATTGGTGATATTGAGTCGCCTGAGTTATTGTCTCAGATTAATCTGTCGGTACCATGTAGACCAGGGCCCGGCACTCATATCCCCCGGGGGACAAACACGTTCGGCACCTCGTATGCTTGTAACCGAACGGCTGCCGAAGTCCTCACACAAAAAAATCAAGAGCATGAGGGTGGATTTAGTTTTCTTCAGCATTTTGACGCAAGCAGATCTATGTCGCTTTGTTGAGAGAACACACATGAAAAAATTGATCGCTGCTTTGCTTTCGCTATCTTTTTCTTGCATCAGATTATCGGCTGCGCTTGTTTTCTTGATTTGAGACAGAATTTGACGAATTATCATTTTTCGCAGTGTAAGGCAGCATACGCACACAAGCAAGTGCACACATACAACTACACTTTTTTAGCGCTCTCTTTGTGCCGGGCCCTGATGTAGACGGAGTAGAAATCCTATTATACCTTTAACCCTTAGTCGTTGTTCTTCTAACTATGCCACCTTATATTCCTTGTAATCTGCTCAGAGTCATCTAATAATATTCTTAAAACATCTATCCTTTTCTATTTAGCTATCTATGAATGCTATCATATTATTTGTTTGTTTTTTTTTTTTATTGTGTATTTGTCCACGCGATATATACGGCTGCACCTCTCGGTCGGGTGAGAGGTGGGCAGCTATTTGCTTGGGCTCGCGCGTAATAGTCTTTGCCCTGGTGTCGTAGGGGCCACTTGAATGTACTGCGCATAGTATCGTCAACGTCCGCTAACAGAAAAAAAAAAAAATAAGTCTTCATGCCTTTACAAAAAATACACAAACTTTTACCAATTTTCCCACACCACAACATATACATGTAACACCTTAAAGGATTGCAAGATAAATTTATCTATACAACTAGCGGAGTCGACGTCCGACATCTGAATCAACTTATAACCAAAAAAGCTTCACCCTGAAAAAAACTTGAAGTTAATCGGAGAAAACATGTTCAAGTGTTAGAAACTTTGGGTCAATTTTCTGATGAACGGCACTTGACTGATCGAATCCAATTATTTACAATATTATATTATTAGTCGCATGAGTTTAGCAAGGAGCCTTCTTTGCAATGGGTTATGAATTCCGTTCACTCAAACCTCTCTGCTCTAGCTGGAGACCAATATCAAGTTTTGCGACAACCGTTGTGGTCGGCTGTCGACGATGAGGTTAACTTGCCAGAATGCGACATATACAGCTATAACCCGGATTTGAGTTCGGATCCATTTGGCGAGCCAGGTTGCTTGTGGTCATTTAATTATTTTTTCTACAACAAAAAGTTGAAGCGAATTGTAAAGTAAGTAGTTTTAAAGTGTAACGAAAACCAGTTAATGTTATTTATTATCTATTTAAGTTCTCTCCATGCTGGGGACACTTTAGACTTCTTATTGGAAGAAGTCTATTGAGAACTGGTTACTTTGATCACTAGAAAGTTGTATCAGCACTGGCAGGTGAGAGCGGAAAAGTGAGAATTCGTGCTATGAATTAAGGGTAAACAAAAAAGCAAATTATTTTTAAGAATTTATCAACATTAAAAATGTACTTCGTTAAACTAATAAAAATTAAGAAATTACAAAAATTGCGTTGTTTTAAGTTTTAGCTTCAAATAATGTTAAGATTATTGTTTCTTTTTTTTCCAAGGCCTCTGCGTCAATGTGCTTCTTTTATTATTCCCCTTTTAAAAAGTTCTGAATGACCTGTTGGTGCAGGAGTTTCGATATCTAGACTATTTAATAGTCCTGGGTCATTTTTAGCATAGTCGCAGCATACTGATAAAAGTGTCAAAATTTACAAATATGATTATTTTAGTCAAATTAAGTTAATCCTAAAATAGGTCAAAAGTTTGCAACTCAAGAAGTACTTAAGGGGTTATATATGTTGTGCTCTGTAAAAAAATAGATATGCCATATTTTTGTACAGATTCAACCAATAGAATCAAAGTTACAGCGCCAATAGAATCAAAGTTATAGTGCCTTCAATCTTGCTCCTTCAAGCGCGTGTGTCGCGTCCATTAAACTTTCAATGCGATTATCTCGGAATCATGTTTTTCAAAAAGTGTCGTTGCGGTGACCACGATAGCTAAAAAAGTTTTCAACCGATTTCAAAAATTTTTTTGGTTTAATTGTTCACAATTGAGTTTGTGTGTACTTAGACGAAGGATTCCTGCCTATGATTTATTATAATAATGTTATTAATATTTTAGTACATTTCATAAGTCAAAAAAAGCGCTCTTTGGAAAAGTCCTTCCCGTTTGGAAAAAAAAAATATTTTTTCTCTCGAAATTTTGATCGTTTAAGTACATCACAATACAGTATACTAATAAAATTGTTTGTTTGCTTTTCATTGGGCTGTTAAAGAGGCATCATGATCACGGGAAGCCTCGATAAAAAGCCTTTTGCGTCAATTGTTGTATCTTTTATAATTATTAACATATTTTAATTTCTTTAAGCTGTCAAACTTCAGACATTGCACTACGCAAAACGTATAAAAAAATTTTAATAAAAATGCTTAATACACAATTTAAATCAAACCTTGCAGTTTAGCCGGCTCGAGGTCAATCTTCCAAAAGAAGATTATTTCAAAGGCAACACAAAAAGGTGAGCAGGTTGTCTGTATAGCTATTTCAAGAACTACCAAGTTCTATCATCAGAAGACTTTGCTAAAGAACTCCGGAATTGCAATAGCCATACCATGTCTTCAACGCTAGAATTGGTTGGGAATTGTAACAACCAAATGAAGCGAAAAATGTTGGTAAAGCCTACAAAACCGAAGACCACCTTTTTGTGCATACCCACAGACACAGCGCTACAATTAGGTAATGATGGAAGAAGAAGAAAAAATTGTAGTGAAAAGAGTGTTAATGTTTGGGTTGTGTATTGATGAATCGACTTGCAGGGAAAGAAATTTCAAAGTGTAAAAATATTTTGCATAGGACTGCAAGGGTAGATAATTCTTCTTTGATATTTTTACAATCGTTTTGCCGATTATTCTTTACAGTCAAAAAATTTTAAATGATAATGATGCTCTTGGTTATTTTTTTGAAATTAAAAATATAATAAGTGCCTAGAGGCACTCTTACATCTTAGAGGGTTAAGCCACGAGGAGCAAATAGCAAGCACGGCTTTGAAGTAAAAGGAACTTTAGTTGTATTGTTTAGGAAATAAGTGACAAGTTGAGGAGAGTTACGATGAAAAGTTATTACCTTACATTTAGAAGTGTCAAGATTGAACATTTTTGAGATCAGCTTGTAGCCGACTTGATGAATCCATTTCTTTTATGAAACAAAGTCACCTTACATAAGAACACGCGAATGAATAATGGCTGATGGAAGATCATTCATAAATATTGTGAAATCCAGAGCAAAACCAATGAAAAGTACTGTATTCTATTTGTTAGATACTGTAATGGCCTGGTTCCAATGGTTTCATAAAAAATATGCATGTACGTCAGTGCACTCTGTATAAATGGTTTGAAATGAATTTAATCTTAAAGTTTAAGTTATGCTTAAGCCCATCGTTACATATACAGTAGTGAGCAAAAGTGCTTCCATATTTGAAACTTTCAACTTTTCGAGTTCATAAAATACAAACGAATGAAGAAAATCCAAAAAGCTTTTTTCAATAATATATATTTATTTCCTAACAAATTTGACCTATAAAATAAAAACAAAGAGGCATTCGAAAAATAAAATGAAGTAAGTAAGTCGTCTCGCCGACTTAGGTATACCATACACCAGTAAAACAAATATTTCAAATTTGTAATAACAAATGCATTTGCCTATTTTAAAAAAGTTCTGTTCACATGCTTTTTACAAGCATATAAGTAAGTAAGCATATAAGTTAGTATCTCGCTCACTCATGCATATGAGCACCCTAGCGCCCCACCCGCCAACGTCCAACTCCGACCTTATGGAAAAACGTTTGTATGAATAACTTGGCTATTTTTAGTCCGATTTTGATCAAATTTTGTATTTTGGGTATTAGTATCAAATTGAAGTGTGCCAAATTTGATTGCACAAGGTAGAAAAATACGGGCGAAAAGGGGCGTGGTAAGATCTTTATACATACAAAATGTGCGCATTTACTAAGCAAATATACATACCAAATATGGTATCTCTAGCTGCAATAGTTTTTGAGATACTCGTTTTTTTTTTAATTTCAGGGGCGGAAAGGGGCGATGAAAAAATTTGAAATAAACTTGATAACTCTACATACCACGTGTGCCTACGCGTTCAGACGGACGGACGGACGGACAGACGGACCTGGCTAGATCGACTCGGCTGTTGATACTGATCAAGAATATATATACTTTATGGGGTCGGAAAAGCTTCCTTCTGCCTGTTACATACATTTTGGCGACTTTAATATACCATTTCACCCTATGGGTATATGGTATAAAAATATCGTAATATTATAAAGTTATTTAGTGGTTAGAATAAGAAATATTATTTCTGTTTTCTGTGTTTTTCTATTTTCTTTTTTTTTATACCCTTGCAGACGGTATTATAAAATTGGTCAGATGTTTCTAACGCACAGAAGACGTTTCCGACCCCATAAAGTATATATATTCTTGATCAGCATGAGAAGCTGAGTCGATATCGCCATGTCCGTCTGTCCGTCCGTCTGTGCAAATCAACTTCACGCTGGCATCTTAAGAGCTATCGGAATGAAATTTCATATTTCAGCTACTTTTAGCCCGGAGATGATAAAGTATGAAAATTGTCAGGATCGGACTACTATATCATATATATATGATATAAAATCTCAAATCCCAATTTGAATCTGATCGGATAAATAGAACACAAGTTACAGACAGTACAAATCGGTTCAAGCGCTGACGGCAGCTACTACGTCATCAGCAAATCAAACAGAGCACATGCATACACACACACACAGACGCAGCGCTACACGAACTGTATGTGTATGCGTGCCGTGCTTTGCTTAGGGAATGATGGAAAAATTTGTAGTAAAAAGAGAAATAATTTGAATGTTTTGTTTGTGTGTTGATAAATTTAGTTGCAGGGAAAGAAATTTCAAAATGTAAAAAAATTATTGCCAAGGACTGCAAGGGTATAAAAACTTCGGCATTGCCGAAGTTAGCTTCTTTGATATTTTTTTTTTGTAAATATCTTGGAAATAGTAGTCATATTTAGTTATTCGAGTTTTTAAATTTTCAGTTATTCTTTGAATTTTGTTAGCCTGTCATTATGAACTGTTTGTTTCTTATTTCTCTTACCTGCTATCACAATGTTATTTATATATATTATTAGTAACGGTATCCTTTAAATATTTAAACGAGAAAAAGTATCAACGCAAGCAAATAAGAAACCTAAAGCGTGCAGTGATATTGTTATAAATGAAATTGCTGAATTTATTTGAATTTGAGAAGAGGGGTTTGTACCTTTTTGGACCAAAATACAGTTTTTTTTTTTTTTTTTTTTTTTTTTGAGGAAGGTAAAAGATAAGAGCCTGAAAAAATTCACAAAGTTTATTGTAGTAGTCCACTTTTTTTTTTGTCATTCCACGAATTTTGGGGAGGGGGACGCCGACAAATGGAGGGTGGTCGGCGACTACTTCTATTTTGAGAATTTTTCGGAGAATCTAAAATCAAAAATGAAAATATTTTCTTAATCTAGACACTGTTGTGTCTGAGACATGCCGTTACAAGATTGTGTTAAAATAGTACCGTACAAGAACCTTCCAGAGCAATGCACACATGTATTCTATCTGCTTATGTATTTGAACACACACATTTATATATCTCTTTTGTATTTGTATACTGCGCTTGCCCAACTGAATTACTGGCACGCGCATTATGTTAGTCTCTAATAAACTTCTGAGTTGTACGGACGTGTCACTATTCTTTTTGTTCTGCCTGCGTTATTCGGGTTGTGCGTCCCCTCCCCTCTCAAGGATTGATTATCTGATCAAGGATTTGTGTCCGTATTTAGAAATACAGCTTTAGGAATCATAAATATAGGTACGATCCCATTTTTAAAAACTTGTCGCCAAGTTGTGAAATGAAATGTTTCAGGGTTTAGGGATAGTCAGAGGGCCGAAAAAATGATTTTTACGAATTTTTTTTTTTGCTACTTGTATACCCTTGCAACTTTTTTGGTAACTCTTTCCTTACCCATAGCCATCAAAGTATAAAAACCTTTTATACAAAAAGTGTAATGTCTGCGAAAAAGCCACCTACAATCTTAGCATTGGAAATAAATAGTTATTGATCAAAGTCACTGTTTTCCACCGATCGTTCCTATGGGAGCTATATGATATAGTCACCCGATCTTTTTTCAAATTCGGCGTAGTTATTAACAGATATATTAAAGTAAATATTTTAATTGGAAAGCAATCGCATCATCGCCGTTTGTATGGGAGCTATATTATATATGGTCTGATCCGGCTGAATCCGAGATATACAACCCCTGCAGTATATACAAGCCTACATGCGAAATTTCACTCTGTAGCTCTTACGGTCTAGGAGGAGTTTGCGTTGATCCAGACGGACGAACAGACGGACGGACATGGCTATTTGAACTCGTCTCGTCGTGCTGATCAAGAATATATATACTGTATATGGTCGGAGACGCTTCCTTCTATGCGTTGCACACTTCTGACCAAAATTAATATACCCTTTTTGCAAGGGTATAAATATAGCATGAAAACATCATGTTTTAACTTGCCTTCACCAAAATTAAAAACAAAAAAACTAATAATTGGAAAAGTTATCGCTGTTTGTGTGAAGCCCGTTACTCCAGAAGTCCCTTGCGGCGAACATCACAAGTCCTTGCAGATTCATCTAAAACCAATCGGATTAGAAAAAATATTTTTATTGATAGATAATCTCGAGCCGGATTTTTTTTTTTTTTTTTAAATGAACGAAATGCCGGCTTCAGAATTTTTTTTTCCAGATTTTCGAAAAAAAAAACTGAAAGTTAATTGTTAAAAAAAATCGAAGTTCAGGAAAAAAAAATCCTTCGATCAGGCACAAGTCTACGTAGGGGTTTTTAAGTTTTAGTGTTCACCAGTTTGAAAAACATAGTTTTGAGAAAAACACATTAGCAACCTGCTCTCGAATGATCCGGAGCGCCTGAGCGCCCTTTATTAGTTTTTGAATATTTCGAAAAGTATTTGTCGGATTCACTTCAAATTCTAACAGAATATTTTTTTTACTTTAAGAAAATGCAACAAAAAATCGATTTTTTGAAAATTCTGACTACCCCTAACCCCTTAAAAGACAAATGTACTCGACTGCTCTGTCGGAATGAGAGAATGAAAGAATTATGAAACAAAATGTACACTCACAAAATATAGCGCATACAAAGCTGGTTCTATCACGACAAACTATTAGATTATGATATGGAGACCAATATCAAGTTTTGCGCCAACCGTTGAGGTCGGCTGTCGACGATGAGGTTAACTTGTCAGAATGCGACATATACAGCTATAACCCGGATTTGAGTTCGGATCCATTTGGCGAGCCAGGTTGCTTGTGGTCATTTAATTATTTTTTCTACTACAAAAAGTTAAAGCGAATTGTGTTTTTTACAAGTCGGGCTGTAAAGTAAGTAGTTTTAAAGTATAACGAAAACCAGTTAATGTTATTTATTATCTATTTAAGTTCTCTCTATGCTGGGGACACTTTAGACTTCTCATTGGAAGAAATCTATTGAGAACTGGTTACTCTAGTTTGATCACTTGAAAGTTGTATCAGCACTGGCAGGTGAGAGCGGAAAAGTGAGAATTCGTGCTATGAATTAAGGGTAAACAAAAAGCAAATTATTATTAAGAATTTATCAAAATCAAAAATGTACTTCGTTAAACTAATAAAAATTAAGAAATTACAAAAATTGCGTTGTTTTAAGTTTTAGCTTCAAATAATGTTAAGATTATTGTTTCTTTTTTTCCAAGGCCTCTGCGTCAATGTGCTTCTTTTATTATTCCCCTTTTAAAAAGTTCTGAATGACCTGTTGGTGCAGGAGTTTCGAGATCTAGACTACTTAATAGTCCTGGGTCATTTTTAGCATAGTCGCAGCATACTGATAAAAGTGTCAAAATTTACAAATATGATTCTTTTAGTCAAATTAAGTTAATCCTAAAATAGGTCAAAAGTTTGCAACTCAAGAAGTACTTGTGCTCTGTAAAAAAATAGATATGCCATATTTTTGTACAGATTCAACCAATAGAATTATAGTTACAGCGCCAATAGAATCAAAGTTATAGTGCCTTCAATCTTGCTCCTTCAAGCGCGTGTGGCGCGTCCATCAAACTTTCAATGCGATTATCTCGGAATCATGTTTTTCAAAAAGTGTCGTTGCGGTGACCACGATAACTAAAAAAGTTTTCAACCGATTTCAAAAATTTTTTTGGTTTAATTGTTCGTATTTGAGTTTGTGAGTACTTAGATGAAGGATTCCTGCCTATGATTTATTATAATAATGTTATTAATATTTTAGTACATTTCATAAGTCAAAAAAAGCGCTCTTTGGAAAAATCCTTCCCGTTTGGAAAAAAAAAATATTTTTTTTTGCTCTCTCGAAATTTTGATCGTTTAAGTACATCACAATACAGTATACTAATAAAATTGTTTGTTTGCTTTTCATTGGGCTGTTAAAGAGGCATCATGGTCACGGGAAGCCTCGATAAAAAGCCTTTTGCGTCAATTGTTGTATCTTTTATAATTATTAACATATTTTAATTTCTTTAAGCTGTCAAAGTTCAGACATTGCACTACGCAAAACGTATACAAAATTTTTAATAAAAATGCTTAATACACAATGCTATAAGAATTATCTTCAGCGCTGTAAGCTTCAGTTTTCTTCAGACCCTAAACAATTTTATAATTTTATTAATTCTGAACGTAAGACCTCTATGAACCCATCTTTTTTGTCCTTTCAAATAAAAAAGCTAGCACTAACCAGGCAATTGCCGATATGTTTGCGAGTTTTTTTTCAAAACAACTTATTCCTCAACGGAATATCAAGCAAGTACGTATCATTTAAAAAAGACTAATTGTATTTTTAATCCAGTGATTGATGAAAGTTCTCTTCTTCCTGTTTATTCTCCGGGGCCAGATGGTCTACTTGGATGTGTACTCATGTTCTGTGCAAACGCATGATGTAAACCCATTTTAAAATTGGTTTTATTGTCTGTCGAATATTCCTCTTTTCCATCTATTTAAAAGGAGTCGAATATCATTGGCAATCAATGGCAAAAAGTCCGAAGCGAAAAAGGAGTATTTTAAAATTGTCCGATATTCCGAAAGCAATTGAGAAAATTATAACTATCCCAACATGGGTTTGTGAAACGTACAACCACTAACCTTTTAGAATTTATCTCTATAATAATTAAGGGATTCAACAATGCTAAACAAACTAATGTCAAATACACTGACTTCAGTAAAGCCTTTGATTCTGTTAATCATACTTTATTGCTTTCTAAACTGAACGACATTGTGTTCCTACCCCTTTTCTGAAAAAAATATGTCTTCATGCCTTTACAAAAATACAAACTTTTACCAATTTTCCCACACCACAACATATACATATAACCCCTTAAAGGATTGCAAGATAAATTTATCTATACAACTAGCGGAGTCGACGTCCGACATCTGAATCAACTTATAACCAAAAAAGCTTCACCCTGAAAAAAACCTGAGGTTAATCGGAGAAAACATGTTCAAGTGTTAGAAACCTTGGGTCAATTTTCTGATGAACGGCACTTGACTGAACGAATCCAATTATTTACAATATTGTATTATTAGTCGCATGAGTTTAGCAAGGAGCCTTCTTTGCAATGGGTTATGAATTCCGTTCACTCAAACCTCTCTGCTCTAGCTGGAGACCAATATCAAGTTTTGCGCCAACAGTTGTGGTCGGCTGTCGACGATGAGGTTAACTTGCCAGAATGCGACATATACAGCTATAACCCGGATTTGAGTTCGGATCCATTTGGCGAGCCAGGTTGCTTGTGGTCATTTAATTATTTTTTCTACAACAAAAAGTTGAAGCGAATTGTAAAGTAAGTAGTTTTAAAGTGTAACGAAAACCAGTTAATGTTATTTATTATCCATTTAAGTTCTCTCTATGCTGGGGACACTTTAGACTTCTCATTGGAAGAAATCTATTAAGAACTGGTTACTCTAGTTTGATCACTTGAAAGTTGTATCAGCACTGGCAGGTGAGAGCGGAAAAGTGAGAATTCGTGCTATGAATTAAGGGTAAACAAAAAGCAAATTATTTTTAAGAATTTATCAACATTAAAAATGTACTTCGTTAAACTAATAAAAATTAAGAAATTACAAAAATTGCGTTGTTTTAAGTTTTAGCTTCAAATAATGTTAAGATTATTGTTTCTTTTTTTTCCAAGGCCTCTGCGTCAATGTGCTTCTTTTATTATTCCCCTTTTAAAAAGTTCTGAATGACCTGTTGGTGCAGGAGTTTCGATATCTAGACTATTTAATAGTCCTGGGTCATTTTTAGCATAGTCGCAGCATACTGATAAAAGTGTCAAAATTTACAAATATGATTATTTTAGTCAAATTAAGTTAATCCTAAAATAGGTCAAAAGTTTGCAACTCAAGAAGTACTTAAGGGGTTATATATGTTGTGCTCTGTAAAAAAATAGATATGCCATATTTTTGTACAGATTCAACCAATAGAATCAAAGTTACAGCGCCAATAGAATCAAAGTTATAGTGCCTTCAATCTTGCTCCTTCAAGCGCGTGTGTCGCGTCCATTAAACTTTCAATGCGATTATCTCGGAATCATGTTTTTCAAAAAGTGTCGTTGCGGTGACCACGATAGCTAAAAAAGTTTTCAACCGATTTCAAAAATTTTTTTGGTTTAATTGTTCACAATTGAGTTTGTGTGTACTTAGACGAAGGATTCCTGCCTATGATTTATTATAATAATGTTATTAATATTTTAGTACATTTCATAAGTCAAAAAAAGCGCTCTTTGGAAAAGTCCTTCCCGTTTGGAAAAAAAAAATATTTTTTCTCTCGAAATTTTGATCGTTTAAGTACATCACAATACAGTATACTAATAAAATTGTTTGTTTGCTTTTCATTGGGCTGTTAAAGAGGCATCATGATCACGGGAAGCCTCGATAAAAAGCCTTTTGCGTCAATTGTTGTATCTTTTATAATTATTAACATATTTTAATTTCTTTAAGCTGTCAAACTTCAGACATTGCACTACGCAAAACGTATAAAAAAATTTTAATAAAAATGCTTAATACACAATTTAAATCAAACCTTGCAGTTTAGCCGGCTCGAGGTCAATCTTCCAAAAGAAGATTATTTCAAAGGCAACACAAAAAGGTGAGCAGGTTGTCTGTATAGCTATTTCAAGAACTACCAAGTTCTATCATCAGAAGACTTTGCTAAAGAACTCCGGAATTGCAATAGCCATACCATGTCTTCAACGCTAGAATTGGTTGGGAATTGTAACAACCAAATGAAGCGAAAAATGTTGGTAAAGCCTACAAAACCGAAGACCACCTTTTTGTGCATACCCACAGACACAGCGCTACAATTAGGTAATGATGGAAGAAGAAGAAAAAATTGTAGTGAAAAGAGTGTTAATGTTTGGGTTGTGTATTGATGAATCGACTTGCAGGGAAAGAAATTTCAAAGTGTAAAAATATTTTGCATAGGACTGCAAGGGTAGATAATTCTTCTTTGATATTTTTACAATCGTTTTGCCGATTATTCTTTACAGTCAAAAAATTTTAAATGATAATGATGCTCTTGGTTATTTTTTTGAAATTAAAAATATAATAAGTGCCTAGAGGCACTCTTACATCTTAGAGGGTTAAGCCACGAGGAGCAAATAGCAAGCACGGCTTTGAAGTAAAAGGAACTTTAGTTGTATTGTTTAGGAAATAAGTGACAAGTTGAGGAGAGTTACGATGAAAAGTTATTACCTTACATTTAGAAGTGTCAAGATTGAACATTTTTGAGATCAGCTTGTAGCCGACTTGATGAATCCATTTCTTTTATGAAACAAAGTCACCTTACATAAGAACACGCGAATGAATAAAGGCTGATGGAAGATCATTCATAAATATTGTGAAATCCAGAGCAAAACCAATGAAAAGTACTGTATTCTATTTGTTAGATACTGTAATGGCCTGGTTCCAATGGTTTCATAAAAAATATGCATGTACGTCAGTGCACTCTGTATAAATGGTTTGAAATGAATTTAATCTTAAAGTTTAAGTTATGCTTAAGCCCATCGTTACATATACAGTAGTGAGCAAAAGTGCTTCCATATTTGAAACTTTCAACTTTTCGAGTTCATAAAATACAAACGAATGAAGAAAATCCAAAAAGCTTTTTTCAATAATATATATTTATTTCCTAACAAATTTGACCTATAAAATAAAAACAAAGAGGCATTCGAAAAATAAAATGAAGTAAGTAAGTCGTCTCGCCGACTTAGGTATACCATACACCAGTAAAACAAATATTTCAAATTTGTAATAACAAATGCATTTGCCTATTTTAAAAAAGTTCTGTTCACATGCTTTTTACAAGCATATAAGTAAGTAAGCATATAAGTTAGTATCTCGCTCACTCATGCATATGAGCACCCTAGCGCCCCACCCGCCAACGTCCAACTCCGACCTTATGGAAAAACGTTTGTATGAATAACTTGGCTATTTTTAGTCCGATTTTGATCAAATTTTGTATTTTGGGTATTAGTATCAAATTGAAGTGTGCCAAATTTGATTGCACAAGGTAGAAAAATACGGGCGAAAAGGGGCGTGGTAAGATCTTTATACATACAAAATGTGCGCATTTACTAAGCAAATATACATACCAAATATGGTATCTCTAGCTGCAATAGTTTTTGAGATACTCGTTTTTTTTTAATTTCAGGGGCGGAAAGGGGCGATGAAAAAATTTGAAATAAACTTGATAACTCTACATACCACGTGTGCCTACGCGTTCAGACGGACGGACGGACGGACAGACGGACCTGGCTAGATCGACTCGGCTGTTGATACTGATCAAGAATATATATACTTTATGGGGTCGGAAAAGCTTCCTTCTGCCTGTTACATACATTTTGGCGACTTTAATATACCATTTCATCCTATGGGTATATGGTATAAAAATATCGTAATATTATAAAGTTATTTAGTGGTTAGAATAAGAAATATTATTTCTGTTTTCTGTGTTTTTCTATTTTCTTTTTTTTTTATACCCTTGCAGACGGTATTATAAAATTGGTCAGATGTTTCTAACGCACAGAAGACGTTTCCGACCCCATAAAGTATATATATTCTTGATCAGCATGAGAAGCTGAGTCGATATCGCCATGTCCGTCTGTCCGTCCGTCTGTGCAAATCAACTTCACGCTGGCATCTTAAGAGCTATCGGAATGAAATTTCATATTTCAGCTACTTTTAGCCCGGAGATGATAAAGTATGAAAATTGTCAGGATCGGACTACTATATCATATATATATGATATAAAATCTCAAATCCCAATTTGAATCTGATCGGATAAATAGAACACAAGTTACAGACAGTACAAATCGGTTCAAGCGCTGACGGCAGCTACTACGTCATCAGCAAATCAAACAGAGCACATGCATAGACACACACACAGACGCAGCGCTACACGAACTGTATGTGTATGCGTGCCGTGCTTTGCTTAGGGAATGATGGAAAAATTTGTAGTAAAAAGAGAAATAATTTGAATGTTTTGTTTGTGTGTTGATAAATTTAGTTGCAGGGAAAGAAATTTCAAAATGTAAAAAAATTATTGCCAAGGACTGCAAGGGTATAAAAACTTCGGCATTGCCGAAGTTAGCTTCTTTGATATTTTTTTTTTTGTAAATATCTTGGAAATAGTAGTCATATTTAGTTATTCGAGTTTTTAAATTTTCAGTTATTCTTTGAATTTTGTTAGCCTGTCATTATGAACTGTTTGTTTCTTATTTCTCTTACCTGCTATCACAATGTTATTTATATATATTATTAGTAACGGTATCCTTTAAATATTTAAACGAGAAAAAGTATCAACGCAAGCAAATAAGAAACCTAAAGCGTGCAGTGATATTGTTATAAATGAAATTGCTGAATTTATTTGAATTTGAGAAGAGGGGTTTGTACCTTTTTGGACCAAAATACAGTTTTTTTTTTTTTTTTAATTTTTTTTGAGGAAGGTAAAAGATAAGAGCCTGAAAAAATTCACAAAGTTTATTGTAGTAGTCCACTTTTTTTTTTGTCATTCCACGAATTTTGGGGAGGGGGACGCCGACAAATGGAGGGTGGACGGCGACTACTTCTATTTTGAGAATTTTTCGGAGAATCTAAAATCAAAAATGAAAATATTTTCTTAATCTAGACACTGTTGTGTCTGAGACATGCCGTTACAAGATTGTGTTAAAATAGTACCGTACAAGAACCTTCCAGAGCAATGCACACATGTATTCTATCTGCTTATGTATTTGAACACATACATTTATATATCTCTTTTGTATTTGTATACTGCGCTTGCCCAACTGAATTACTGGCACGCGCATTATGTTAGTCTCTAATAAACTTCTGAGTTGTACGGACGTGTCACTATTCTTTTTGTTCTGCCTGCGTTATTCGGGTTGTGCGTCCCCTCCCCTCTCAAGGATTGATTATCTGATCAAGGATTTGTGTCCGTATTTAGAAATACAGCTTTAGGAATCATAAATATAGGTACGATCCCATTTTTAAAAACTTGTCGCCAAGTTGTGAAATGAAATGTTTCAGGGTTTAGGGATAGTCAGAGGGCCGAAAAAATGATTTTTACGAATTTTTTTTTTTGCTACTTGTATACCCTTGCAACTTTTTTGGTAACTCTTTCCTTACCCATAGCCATCAAAGTATAAAAACCTTTTATACAAAAAGTGTAATGTCTGCGAAAAAGCCACCTACAATCTTAGCATTGGAAATAACGAAGTTATTGATCAAAGTCACTGTTTTCCACCGATCGTTCCTATGGGAGCTATATGATATAGTCACCCGATCTTTTTTCAAATTCGGCGTAGTTATTAACAGATATATTAAAGTAAATATTTTAATTGGAAAGCAATCGCATCATCGCCGTTTGTATGGGAGCTATATTATATATGGTCTGATCCGGCTGAATCCGAGATATACAACCCCTGCAGTATATACAAGCCTACATGCGAAATTTCACTCTGTAGCTCTTACGGTCTAGGAGGAGTTTGCGTTGATCCAGACGGACGAACAGACGGACGGACATGGCTATTTGAACTCGTCTCGTCGTGCTGATCAAGAATATATATACTGTATATGGTCGGAGACGCTTCCTTCTATGCGTTGCACACTTCTGACCAAAATTAATATACCCTTTTTGCAAGGGTATAAATATAGCATGAAAACATCATGTTTTAACTTGCCTTCACCAAAATTAAAAACAAAAAAACTAATAATTGGAAAAGTTATCGCTGTTTGTGTGAAGCCCGTTACTCCAGAAGTCCCTTGCGGCGAACATCACAAGTCCTTGCAGATTCATCTAAAACCAATCGGATTAGAAAAAATATTTTTATTGATAGATAATCTCGAGCCGGATTTTTTTTTTTTTTTTTAAATGAACGAAATGCCGGCTTCAGAATTTTTTTTTCCAGATTTTCGAAAAAAAAAACTGAAAGTTAATTGTTAAAAAAAATCGAAGTTCAGGAAAAAAAAATCCTTCGATCAGGCACAAGTCTACGTAGGGGTTTTTAAGTTTTAGTGTTCACCAGTTTGAAAAACATAGTTTTGAGAAAAACACATTAGCAACCTGCTCTCGAATGATCCGGAGCGCCTGAGCGCCCTTTATTAGTTTTTGAATATTTCGAAAAGTATTTGTCGGATTCACTTCAAATTCTAACAGAATATTTTTTTTACTTTAAGAAAATGCAACAAAAAATCGATTTTTTGAAAATTCTGACTACCCCTAACCCCTTAAAAGACAAATGTACTCGACTGCTCTGTCGGAATGAGAGAATGAAAGAATTATGAAACAAAATGTACACTCACAAAATATAGCGCATACAAAGCTGGTTCTATCACGACAAACTATTAGATTATGATATGGAGACCAATATCAAGTTTTGCGCCAACCGTTGAGGTCGGCTGTCGACGATGAGGTTAACTTGTCAGAATGCGACATATACAGCTATAACCCGGATTTGAGTTCGGATCCATTTGGCGAGCCAGGTTGCTTGTGGTCATTTAATTATTTTTTCTACTACAAAAAGTTAAAGCGAATTGTGTTTTTTACAAGTCGGGCTGTAAAGTAAGTAGTTTTAAAGTATAACGAAAACCAGTTAATGTTATTTATTATCTATTTAAGTTCTCTCTATGCTGGGGACACTTTAGACTTCTCATTGGAAGAAATCTATTGAGAACTGGTTACTCTAGTTTGATCACTTGAAAGTTGTATCAGCACTGGCAGGTGAGAGCGGAAAAGTGAGAATTCGTGCTATGAATTAAGGGTAAACAAAAAGCAAATTATTATTAAGAATTTATCAAAATCAAAAATGTACTTCGTTAAACTAATAAAAATTAAGAAATTACAAAAATTGCGTTGTTTTAAGTTTTAGCTTCAAATAATGTTAAGATTATTGTTTCTTTTTTTCCAAGGCCTCTGCGTCAATGTGCTTCTTTTATTATTCCCCTTTTAAAAAGTTCTGAATGACCTGTTGGTGCAGGAGTTTCGAGATCTAGACTACTTAATAGTCCTGGGTCATTTTTAGCATAGTCGCAGCATACTGATAAAAGTGTCAAAATTTACAAATATGATTCTTTTAGTCAAATTAAGTTAATCCTAAAATAGGTCAAAAGTTTGCAACTCAAGAAGTACTTGTGCTCTGTAAAAAAATAGATATGCCATATTTTTGTACAGATTCAACCAATAGAATTATAGTTACAGCGCCAATAGAATCAAAGTTATAGTGCCTTCAATCTTGCTCCTTCAAGCGCGTGTGGCGCGTCCATCAAACTTTCAATGCGATTATCTCGGAATCATGTTTTTCAAAAAGTGTCGTTGCGGTGACCACGATAACTAAAAAAGTTTTCAACCGATTTCAAAAATTTTTTTGGTTTAATTGTTCATATTTGAGTTTGTGAGTACTTAGATGAAGGATTCCTGCCTATGATTTATTATAATAATGTTATTAATATTTTAGTACATTTCATAAGTCAAAAAAAGCGCTCTTTGGAAAAATCCTTCCCGTTTGGAAAAAAAAAATATTTTTTTTTGCTCTCTCGAAATTTTGATCGTTTAAGTACATCACAATACAGTATACTAATAAAATTGTTTGTTTGCTTTTCATTGGGCTGTTAAAGAGGCATCATGGTCACGGGAAGCCTCGATAAAAAGCCTTTTGCGTCAATTGTTGTATCTTTTATAATTATTAACATATTTTAATTTCTTTAAGCTGTCAAAGTTCAGACATTGCACTACGCAAAACGTATACAAAATTTTTAATAAAAATGCTTAATACACAATGCTATAAGAATTATCTTCAGCGCTGTAAGCTTCAGTTTTCTTCAGACCCTAAACAATTTTATAATTTTATTAATTCTGAACGTAAGACCTCTATGAACCCATCTTTTTTGTCCTTTCAAATAAAAAAGCTAGCACTAACCAGGCAATTGCCGATATGTTTGCGAGTTTTTTTTCAAAACAACTTATTCCTCAACGGAATATCAAGCAAGTACGTATCATTTAAAAAAGACTAATTGTATTTTTAATCCAGTGATTGATGAAAGTTCTCTTCTTCCTGTTTATTCTCCGGGGCCAGATGGTCTACTTGGATGAATGTCTGTCGAATATTCCTCTTTTCCATCTATTTGGAAGGAGTCGAATATCATTCCTCTGCATCAAAATGGCAAAAAGTCCGAAGCGAAAAAGGAGTATTTTAAAATTGTCCGATATTCCGAAAGCAATTGAGAAAATTATAACTTCGCAATTGCAACATTTTTGCAACTGTATTATTTCGCCATCCCAACATGGGTTTGTGAAACGTACAACCACTAACCTTTTAGAATTTATCTCTATAACAATTAAGGGATTCAACAATGCTAAACAAACTAATGTCAAATACACTGACTTCAGTAAAGCCTTTGATTGTGTTAATCATACTTTATTGCTTTCTAAACTGAACGACATTGTGTTCCTACGCCTTTTCCTTTCTCGGGTTCGAAAATATTTAACAAACAGAAAATAGAAGGTACTTTTTAAGTCTTCTTTTCCAATTCCATTCCATTGGCCCTTTGCTTTTCACTTTAATCATTAACGATCTGCCATCAGTTATTATTCATTCGCGTGAGCTTATGTATGCTGACGATGTCAAGCTTTGTCTTATTTATAAAGAAACAGATTCATTTAGTGGGCTACAAGCTGATCTTAAAAATTTTCAATCCGTGTGGCAGTTTAATATTTTATATCTTAACACTACTAAATGACTTTTTATCGTTACTCTCCTCAACTGAATTCTTTGGAACGTCTAAATAATATGAATAATTTTGGCGCACTTATGGACCATAAGTTAATTTTTAACACCCATATTTCCACCACTGTCGCAAAGGCCATGAGTGTTCTTGGTTTCATTAAAAGATGGTCAAATGAATTTTCGACCCCTATACAACTATTTCGCTTGTCCGTCCTATTTTAGAGTATGGATCTTGCATTTGGTCACGTCAATATGAGTCGCACCAAGCTAGACTTGAATACGTTCAAAAGCAGTTCTGGCTATTTGCTCTTCGGGACTTAAGCTGGGATCGAAATGTCAATTTGCCTTCGTAATCTAGTAGACTTTTTTTGATTAACCTTCCTTCCTTAATTAACCGTAGAATTATGCTTGGTGTTATTTTTATGCACAAGCTCCTGATTGGTGATATTGACTCGCCTGAGTTATTGTCTCTCTTAGTCGTTGTTCTTCTAACTATACCAAACATGAACCTTTTAGGGTCCTCTGTTTTGATTACAACCTTCTATTCCATGTAATCTGCTCAGAGTCATCTATTAATATTCTTAAAACATCTATCCCTTTCTATTTAGCTATCTATGAATGCTATCATATTATTTGTTTGTCTGTTTTTTTTTTATTGTGTATTTGTCCACGCGATATATACGGCTGCACCTCTCGGTCGGTCGGGTGAGAGGTGGGCAGCTATCTGCTTCGGCTCGCGCGTAATAGGCTTTGCCCTGGTGTCGTAGGGGCCACTTGAACGTACTGCGCATAGAATCGTCAACATCCGCTAACAGTAAAAAAATATGTCTTCATGCCTTTACAAAAATACAAACTTTTACCAATTTTCCTACACTACAACATATACAAGTTAGCGCACTCATCCTCATGCGAGGCCTCCTCTCAAACAACCAGCGCCCCTGGGACGCCTTGTCCTTCAGTCACCACACCATGCCCCACACCTCGGCATCTCCTATCACATCGGGACTCGATCAACACACTTTACCAGAAACGCCTGAACGAGCATCGGGCAAAATACCCCCTATCGATCTAAGCCCTTGACCTTACACTCACATTTCACACACTCACATTTCACACATGTTAGGAACACTAACAGACCACACACAGCACGCGTACGTCGCGGCCCATACTATCGATCTAAGTGACACCAGCCCACTCACATTTCATACACTCACTTTCATACACTCACATTTCACACACCATCAGACCACACACAGCACGCGTGCATCTTTTAGCCAACTAAGCTACCTACGTCTTTCATTTCCTGTAGACACACTTAGCCAAATAAGCAACTTATGTTTCCTAGTGTTTATGCGACCCTAAGCAAATTGTGACCCAAGACGACCCTCGTTGGTCACACTAGGTACTTCACTTCCCTTTCTAGTATAAGCACTTTGAATATTGCCGATAAGCAGAATTCGCCGGAAGAGGCGACCCACTTCTGACACGATCCCAACGCCGCTGCCAGCGGCACAACGCCGCAGCCAGCGCCCTTTGGACATCTTGGAGCATATTTAAAGGACCACGCTCGACAGAGCGGTCAGTCTTAGTTTAGACGTAGAACTAACTAAATCTAGTTACAAAGTGAATAAAACTTATAACGTATAAATCAAGTATTGTGTTGTGTCTCACTGTAACAATCCTGAGTTTCCCAAGTCCCATCCTTACAATCCAAGGAAGGAAATGGTAAGGATTCCCCTATAAGGGAAATGGAAACTCGTAACTGGCGCCCGAGCAGGGACCCGTAATTTTTCTAGAGGCAATGATAGCGCTAACCACCCTTCAGGGGAAATCTGGAAACATTACGGGTCTAGACAATAGTAGGAAGAGCTCCACAGTTGAATGCAAGCCATGTCAGCAAGACGCGTAGTAGAGTGAAATAATTAATTACTCAGGAACAAACCTGACCTATCCCAAATTAAAAAAAAAAACCACTTGGCCAACGGGAAATGCTTCACCTGACCATGGTGATATTTGAGATCAACGCGTGCCTCGGCTTGCATAAAACTGCTGACTCTTCGAGTAACCGTCCCGAACGCATTTTGCTAAGACCGCACTCTCACGCCAGCAAAGTCAGGCAAGGCGGAATTAGCAAAACGAAGGAAAAAAATTTTTTTTGCGCCTCTTGCATTTTTGGCGTTAACATGTGAATAAAAGAAACCGGAAGGGGAGCGACACGCTCCCGTGTATGGCAACGGGCCCCAAAAAAAAAGAAAAAGAGAAAAATATTAAAAATAAAAAGATAACCACATGCAATGAGAAGGTTCAATGATCCCTATGTGGGGGCATGCCATCTAATCTAACTCCCCTTCCGGTGTCTTACAAAAACGAATAACTGGTTGAAAGACCAAGTCCTCCTTCAGAGAGGGCGGAAAGAGTCGTTTTTATTAGCGAATGACTGGTTGAAAGACCAAGTCCTCCTTCAGAGAGGGCGGAAAGAGTTCATTTTTGACTAAAACGAGTAACTGGTTGAAAGACCAAGTCCTCCTTCAGAGAGGACGGAAAGAGTCGTTTTTATTAGCGAATGACTGGTTGAAAGACCAAGTCCTCCTTCAGAGAGGGCGGAAAGAGTTCATTCTTGACTAAACGAGCAACTGGTTAAAAGACCAAGTCGTCCTTCAGAGAGGTCGGAAAGAGTCGTTTTCATTAGCGAATGACTGGTTGAAAGACCAAGTCCTCCTTCAGAGAGGGCGGAAAGAGTTCATTTTTGCCTAAACGAATAACTGGTTGAAAGACCAAGTCCTCCTTCAGAGAGGGCGGAAAGAGTCGTTTTCATTAGCGAATGACTGGTTGAAAAACCAAGTCCTCCTTCAGAGAGGGCGGAAAGAGTTCATTTTTGACTGAACGATTAACTGGTTGAAAGACCAAGTCCTCCTTCAGAGAGGGCGGAAAGAGTCGTTTTTATTAGCGAATGACTGGTTGAAAGACCAAGTCCTCCTTCAGAGAGGGCGGAAAGAGTTCATTTTTGACTAAAACGAGTAACTGGTTGAAAGACCAAGTCCTCCTTCAGAGAGGGCGGAAAGAGTTCATTCTTGACTAAACGAGCAACTGGTTGAAAGACCAAGTCCTCCTTCAGAGAGGGCGGAAAGAGTCGTTTTCATTAGCGAATGACTGGTTGAAAGACCAAGTCCTCCTTCAGAGAGGGCGGAAAGAGTTCATTTTTGACTGAACGATTAACTGGTTGAAAGACCAAGTCCTCCTTCAGAGAGGGCGGAAAGAGTCGTTTTTATTAGCGAATGACTGGTTGAAAGACCAAGTCCTCCTTCAGAGAGGGCGGAAAGAGTTCATTTTTGGCTAAACGAATAACTGGTTGAAAGACCAAGTCCTCCTTCAGAGAGGGCGGAAAGAGTCGTTTTCATTAGCGAATGACTGGTTGAAAAACCAAGTCCTCCTTCAGAGAGGGCGGAAAGAGTTCATTTTTGACTGAACGATTAACTGGTTGAAAGACCAAGTCCTCCTTCAGAGAGGGCGGAAAGAGTCGTTTTTATTAGCGAATGACTGGTTGAAAGACCAAGTCCTCCTTCAGAGAGGGCGGAAAGAGTTCATTTTTGACTAAAACGAGTAACTGGTTGAAAGACCAAGTCCTCCTTCAGAGAGGGCGGAAAGAGTTCATTCTTGACTAAACGAGCAACTGGTTGAAAGACCAAGTCCTCCTTCAGAGAGGGCGGAAAGAGTCGTTTTCATTAGCGAATGACTGGTTGAAAGACCAAGTCCTCCTTCAGAGAGGGCGGAAAGAGTTCATTTTTGACTGAACGATTAACTGGTTGAAAGACCAAGTCCTCCTTCAGAGAGGGCGGAAAGAGTCGTTTTTATTAGCGAATGACTGGTTGAAAGACCAAGTCCTCCTTCAGAGAGGGCGGAAAGAGTTCATTTTTGGCTAAACGAATAACTGGTTGAAAGACCAAGTCCTCCTTCAGAGAGGGCGGAAAGAGTCGTTTTTATTAGCGAATGACTGGTTGAAAGACCAAGTCCTCCTTCAGAGAGGGCGGAAAGAGTTCATTTTTGACTAAAACGAGTAACTGGTTGAAAGACCAAGTCCTCCTTCAGAGAGGGCGGAAAGAGTCGTTTTTATTAGCGAATGACTGGTTGAAAGACCAAGTCCTCCTTCAGAGAGGGCGGAAAGAGTCGTTTTCATTAGCGAATGACTGGTTGAAAGACCAAGTCCTCCTTCAGAGAGGTCGGAATGAGTCGTTTTCATTAGCGAATGACTGGTTGAAAGACCAAGTCCTCCTTCAGAGAGGGCGGAAAGAGTTCATTTTTGGCTAAACGAATAACTGGTTGAAAGACCAAGTCCTCCTTCAGAGAGGGCGGAAAGAGTCGTTATTATTAGCGAATGACTGGTTGAAAGACCAAGTCCTCCTTCAGAGAGGGCGGAAAGAGTTCATTTTTGACTAAACGAGTAACTGGTTGAAAGACCAAGTCCTCCTTCAGAGAGGGCGGAAAGAGTCGTTTTTATTAGCGAATGACTGGTTGAAAGACCAAGTCCTCCTTCAGAGAGGGCGGAAAGAGTTCATTTTTGACTAAAACGAGTAACTGGTTGAAAGACCAAGTCCTCCTTCAGAGAGGGCGGAAAGAGTCGTTTTGATTAGTGAATGACTGGTTGAAAGACCAAGTCCTCCTTCAGTGAGGGCGGAAAGAATTCATTCTTGTTGGCCGAATGACTGGTTGAAAAACCAAGTCCTCCTTCAGAGAGGGCGGAAAAAGTTCATTCTTGACCAAACTACTGGCAAGGAACTACTGAAAGTAGAAATATACGAATGGTCGAAAACCCAAAAACTAGTACCCCAACTGATAAACATTAAACAAACTCTTGCTCTTGATTCTGTCATTTGGTTTATTATTCAGGTTATCTTGGCTCGCCTTCTATTTTCCTCGTAACGGAAAACTGACTCTAAAGAATGTGTCTTCAACCTGTGTATAATGGTAATCGATTCCTCACATGGTGGGAGGTATTCCAGATATTCCTGAATGACCAGCTCAGGAACGTTGACCGGCCTAACCGGCTTAGGAAAGGGGACGGGGATCGTATCCTCATCATCACCCGGTCTGGGCACAAAGATTCCTAAGTCGCCATAAGTGGAAGTGGAAGTGGAATCCTCTTCGGATTCGGAACTTGAATCCACAACTATTATTTCCTCCTCCATGCTCTCCTCATCCGAAGAGGAGTCACAGTAAACTACTTCCATTTGCATAGTCGAGTTGCAGGTTTCGTCCGATCGCTCCATGTTCTTGGTTGATACTAAACTAAGCCCTGCACCAGCACTATGGTTTTTAAAACAAGAATATGCTTAGTCAGACGGTCGAGAGAAAAGAAAAAAAAAACCGAAATTCCTAAAAAAGAAAAAAAACAACAACGTAGGACAGAATCAAGGCATAAAAAAGGGGTGAAAGGAGAAATGTGAATCATATGCACAAACGCAGAAATAACGCGAAAAGCAAAAAAAAAAAACTATTACCCTTTCCAAGAATTAAGGAATGGTGACAGCGTAAATGAGCTACCTGGCTGGTGGCTATCTAACATATGATATCCTAATGTGTGTTTCTCCATTCTTACAGATATTATTGTAAGTATCACACATTGTAAACTTTGCTACACAACGGGTGAGATTTAAACCCGACACACACACACACTTAGGAGTCATCCACTCATAAAAAACAGACACCACGTCCTACATTAGGAAATATAGAGCTACCTAAAAATTTGGTAAAAAGGTTATTATAAACAATACAAAATAAGTGACAACGAAACCGTGGGCGTTAGTGTAACGCAGGAGGCCATGAATGCCGTAGCCGAATGGGATGCTCAAATCGGGCAATTGGCTGCCGAAATTAAAAGGCTACGGGAGGTCATCAACCAATTGGCCGAAAGAGATGCTCAACGCGAGCAATTGGCAGCCGCCGAAGATAACGCGTACGACACATCGGACAGTGATACCATGGTGAATACGCCACCAGTAGTCACCAGTAGTGACCCATAGCGAACCTAGATCCCAAGTCGAGTCAACCGGTCAAGCCGGAATACGCAATTTAAAAACCTACGTTCCCAATTTGAAGGCCAACGCAGCATTTTAGAGATGGAAGAAAAAGTAATATTTAAGTATCATGATGAAATGGGGCATGTAGGAGTAGACAAAGTAGCCGACTTGATAGGGTAAAATTATTGGTTTCCCAGCATGAGAAAGGAAATTGATAAGCTTGTAAAAAAAAAAAATTGTCTTAAATGTATAGCGTTTTCAAACAAATCAGGAAAACAGAAGGATTTCTTCACTCCATACCCAAAGGAGATAACCCGTTTCAATATTTACATATAGATCACTAGGGACCGATACATAGTAAAGATAGCAAAATGAAACACATATTAGTCGTAATAGATGCATGTAAGTTATCATATAAAGCTTTAAGACTCCAAAGCTTGCGCAGATCACAGGTGATATCCAGCTCTACAGTTATCACTCGAGGCTTTGGTCCCACAAAGCTTGTATATTGCAGCTGATAGCAGCTTGAGCTCGATAGGCTTGAAGCCCGCACCCACGTGTGCGAAAAGCAGTATCAAAAAGAACTCAAAAGGCACTACACGCAATGCTAAAGCGGTAGATGTCTAATACTTATAAATTAACCTAACTAAATAAATAACCTAAATAAATTAGAAAGCAACGAAATTATTAACTTGTACTAAAATTGTGCGGTTATTTGCTACAAAGAGTACGAAATCAAGTGAAGCAATCGAAGCACTGGAAGAATACTTCAAAGTATATAGTAGACCCAAGAATATAATATCAGATAGAGGCAGTTGCTTCACCTCCAAAGGTTTCGATGATTTTATTAAGGAATGTAATGTTAATCATATAAAAGTCGCGACAGCATCACCACAGGCTAATGGACAAGTTGAGCGAGTCAATAAAGACCTAGGACCCATGATTGCCAAGTTAGTTGACAGTGAAAACAATAAGCAATGGCATACAGTATTGGATAAGGTAGAGTTTACAATGAATAACACAAGAAACAGTTGCACCAATGAATATCCAAGTATAATGCTATTTGGTATAAAACAAGAGGTAGCATGATAGACAGCTTAAAGGAAAATGTAATAGAAGTGAATCAAGTTTAAGAAATCGAAACTTAACAGAAATAAGGGAAAAAGCAGTCATTAAGTAACAAAAGTCACAAAAACACGCAAAAAGGTTTTTCCAGGAAAAAATCGCTCAGGACAAAAAGGTCACGGTAATCACACAAACAGGGAAAAGTCTACACAAATCACACATTAAGTAAAAAAAAAAAAAAAAACACACTTGTACACGTAGTATATACACATTTAGACACTAAGTTAAAATTAATAACACCCTTCTACTTCCAATATAAGCCCCCTCATTCTGTGCCTCTCATTGGCGGAGAGCTACAAGGTCTTTAAGTATGAGTCCCCAATCGTGGCGCTACAACAAGGAAAGGGATGGAGAATTGAAGGACACTCAAATCTGGTACATGTAATCCCTCTCGATTCATTCGCGGGCTTTGCCGAAAACTTGTCATTAGCCCTGGATCAATACCCTTCTGGTGACTTGAAGACATTGGCCACTCTAAAAATCAAGGATCTAAAAATAAAAATCGAGGAGCTCACGGTCTCCCACAAGAGGACTAGACGATCTATCAGATGGTTAGGCTCAGCTTGGAAATGGGTAGCAGGATCACCGGACGCAGCTGACTGGGACCAGATCTTACAATCCCATGATTCTCTGATTAGAGAGAATAACCAACAGTTCACTCTAACAAAAGGGACCACCATCACGGCCGGCTGCGCCATCCTCGTATTTCTCGCCATCTTCATAAGTTGGATTCTGAAGAAGACGCTCCAGAAACCAGAAACAACACCCGAAATTAAAGGATCTCCGGGACGTCGATTTTTAAGGGGGGAGGAGTTAGCGCACTCATCCTCATGCGAGGCCTCCTCTCATACAACCAGCGCCCCTGGGACGCCTTGTCCTTCAGTCACCAGACCATGCCCCACACCTCGGCATCTCCTATCACAACGGGACTCGATCAACACACTTTACCAGAAACGCCTGAACGAGCATCGGGCAAAATACCCCCTATCGATCTAAGCCCTTGACCTTACACTCACATTTCACACACTCACATTTCACACATGTTAGGAACACTAACAGACCACACACAGCACGCGTACGTCGCGGCCCATACTATCGATCTAAGTGACACCAGCCCACTCACATTTCATACACTCACTTTCATACACTCACATTTCACACACCATCAGACCACACACAGCACGCGTGCATCTTTTAGCCAACTAAGCTACCTACGTCTTTCATTTCCTGTAGACACACTTAGCCAAATAAGCAACTTATGTTTCCTAGTGTTTATGCGACCCTAAGCAAATTGTGACCCAAGACGACCCTCGTTGGTCACACTAGGTACTTCACTTCCCTTTCTAGTATAAGCACTTTGAATATTGCCGATAAGCAGAATTCGCCGGAAGAGGCGACCCACTTCTGACACGATCCCAACGCCGCTGCCAGCGGCACAACGCCGCAGCCAGCGCCCTTTGGACATCTTGGAGCATATTTAAAGGACCACGCTCGACAGAGCGGGCAGTCTTAGTTTAGACGTAGAACTAACTAAATCTAGTTACAAAGTGAATAAAACTTATAACGTATAAATCAAGTATTGTGTTGTGTCTCACTGTAACAATCCTGAGTTTCCCAAGTCCCATCCTTACAATCCAAGGAAGGAAATGGTAAGAATTCCCCTATAAGGGAAATGGAAACTCGTAACTTACATATAACCCCTTAAAGGATTGCAAGATAAATTTATCTATACAACTAGCGGAGTCGACGTCCGACATCTGAATCAACTTATAACCAAATAAGCTTTACCCTGAAAAAAACCTGAAGTTAATCGGAGAAAACATGTTCAAGTGTTAGAAACTTTGGGTCAATTTTCTGATGAACGGCACTTGACTGAACGAATCCAATTATTTACAATATTGTATTATTAGTCGCATGAGTTTAGCAAGGAGCCTTCTTTGCTTCTTTGCCTTCTTTGGGTTATGAATTCCGTTCACTCAAACCTCTCTGCTCTAGCTGGAGACCAATATCAAGTTTTGCGCCAACCGTTGTGGTCGGCTGTCGACGATGAGGTTAACTTGCCAGAATGCGACATATACAGCTAATTATTTATTTATTTATTTATTTATTTATTTATTTATTTACGTCAACTAACACAGCAGTCGACGAAAAAGCTTAAGCTAAAATATAGATAATAATTAAATGAAGAAGGTAGCTTAGCTATATGCACAACTAAACATCCCCGACCCGGTGGAGGTGTTTTATTTGCAACAAGGTGCCAGCTATGCCCCGATTCACAGCCAATGTGGTCAGGGATGAGTTGCAGCCAATCCAATATCCAGTTCTGAATGTTATCAATGGTTTCGCTGTAGATAATTAAAAAGTATAGCGCGAAGAGAAGTGACAGATAGATGAGGAGAAATAAGGTGAGAAAGGTTGTTAAAAGATTGGCAAAGAACACGAAAAGGTTCGTGAAGAGAATAGTTAGTCAGACATCTACTAAGGTGAAGAGGATAAAAGTTTCTGGTCCGACGTGGGGGAACACAAAAATATAGAGTATCTAGTAAATTTGTAGAAATGACTTTACCGTTGACTAGTTTATGGAGAAAGAGAATTCCAAATACGAGACTACGGTTGTAAAGTGAAGGAAGATTAATAAGAAGAAGTCTGTCAGAATAAGAAGGTAGGCGGAGACTCGGGTCCCAATTAAGACCGCGTAACGCGAACTTAAGGAATTGCTCTGTACCGATTCAATACTACGCTGGTGAACATCATATTGAGGGTTCCACACTGGCGAGCAATATTCTAGAGTAGGGCGAACTAACGAACTAACGAACGAAGACTGCATGCTCTATTGACAATTGAAGATATATGAACATTAAATGAAAGTTTTGGGTCAAACATAACGCCTAAGTCTTTGACTGATGGTACACAATCTAACAGAACAGACTTAATAGAGTAATGAGCTAGGAACGGCGACAAACGACAGAAAGTCATAAAAGAGCACTTAGAGGCATTAAGGTGTAATTTATTAACGTGACACCAATCACAGAACGCATCGAGATCTGATTGCAAGTACTGTTGAAAAGAAGGATCATTATATGAATAACAAATCTTGACGTCATCAGCAAACATGAGCACGCGTGAATGAGCCAAGGCCAAAGGCAAATCATTTATAAACAAGGTAAATAACAGTGGGCCTAGATGACTGCCTTGGGGGACACCTGAAAAAGTTTAGCAATGCCCCGGTAGCTAGAAATATCCGATTTGCTACCCTTTTTAAAAAGCGGAATAATAAAAGACTCCTTTCAAATATCAGGAAAGCTACAAGTCTCACTCGAAATAAAGAATAACCGAGATAAAGGCTTAGATAGGGAAATCGAACACATTTTAAGAATGCAACTAGGTATATTATCAGGCCCGGGTACGAAGGAAGACGTCATAGATGACAAGCTAGAGATAATACAATCTTCAGTAATACTAGGAAAAAAATACAATTTAAATGTGGAATTGAGAACGGATAAGGTGTGGGATCCGAAGCAGTAGTAGAATAAGTCGACTGAAAGAATTTAGCAATCAGATCTGCAATATCTGAATCATTATTAGCAGTCTCGTCATTAAGCAGTAGTAGAATAAGTCGACTGAAAGAATTTAGCAAACAGATCTGCAATATCTGAATCATTATTAGCAGTCTGGTCATTAAGTCTGAAGGTGGAAGGTAGTAAATTAGAGCGTCTTTTGGAATTAACAAAGTTGTAAAACCTTTTGGGGTTCTTATAAAATTCAACCTTACAGCGAACAATATAATTATTGTAGCATTGTGTATTTAAAAGACTAAATTGAGATTTGGCTACACAATAATTTGCATAGTCAAGTCGCGAACCTGTTTTTTAAAATTTTTTTAACTATCTCGATTTAATGTTACGGAGATTAGAGAGCCTACGTGTGAACCAGACTGGCGCACTGGAAACGGTAGAGACATTCACATAAGGAACGCATTTATCAATTAGAGAATTAAGAGCAGAGTAGAAAAAATTCACTGCACAATCTATATCACAGCACTCAAATAGAAATGACCAATCAAAAGAGAAAATGAGGCTGTTAAGAAGATTGAAATTTGTTTTACGAAAACATCTACGACGAGAATTTGAGATGTTATTAAATGAATTATTAACGGAATTATAAGAAATAGTAACTTCAATGGTAGGGTGATAAGGATCTTCAGGCTTCACTAGGGGCTGTGTTTGTGATACAGCACTAACAGTGGGATCCGAGACAAAAACAAGATCGAGCATTCTTTTAGAAGAGTTAAGAAAAGAATTCAACTGATATAGCGGACATTCAAGTAGGCTATCAAGAAAAACATGTTGAGATGAAGGAATTAAGAAAGATAGATTATCATCAACAAGCGAAGAAACATTGGGCAAGTTAAAATCACCTAAAACTAAAAGAAAATCACGATCTTTAAGACGACTAAAAATAGATCGCAAAGCATCTGCATGTAGATCATCATATCAGAAGCTGGAGGAATGTATGAACAAGAGATATATAAGCTAAAGTTAGAACATGTAACTTCGACGCAAATAAACTCAACACCTAAGGGGAGATCAATCGGCACAACACTTGAGCACAGATTCGAGTTGACTGCAATGAGTACTCCACCGCCACGACGACCAACACGATCAAGCCTATAAGAAATAAAGTTATTAGAAAGAATTTCATTATCCAAAACAGAGGAGTTAAGCCAAGTTTCAGAGAAAGCTAATATGTCAGCCGAAAAGGTTTGGCTATCGCAGAATAGTTTCGAGAGCTTGGTAAGAAGTCCTCTTACATTTTGATAATGAATGCAAAGACTAGACGTTATTAGTTTTTTGAAGCAGAAGATGCATTAGGAAGGTGGACAGGCAAAGGACGGGAGCGCCTATTGGCCGCAAACTCGTGTACAACTAGGCCCTCTGGCCAAAAGTTAGGGTCAACCATAGCTGAGAAATACTCATTTGGTACTGTAATTTTAAACGAGGAGATTTCGCGAGGCCTAGAAAACTTAAACTTTTGAATTAAAACTTTAGCAGGGCATATTTTACCAATGTAAGCTGCCACAGACGACTCAGAAGTTTCAGGAGCAAGCCTAGAAATAAATAATTGTTTACGATGAGGCACTACAGTTAGTGGAGGCGGAGGAGCATTGGGATCCGCAAGTAATTGAGAGCCAGCCTGATCCTGTAATTGATTAGAGTTCCCGTGAGGGATAGATGGAGGTACACCAGGGCTTGTACTGGGTACTTCAATCTGAAAAGAAGAGCATAAAGAGGGACAAGAAGATGGTGTAGGCGAAAGTAAAATGGGAGAAGATGTAATAGAGAGTGCGGGCGACTGCATATGAGGTAACTCAAGGGTACATTTCTTGGGCAATTCCTTAGAAGGTGGAACAAACTTGAATTGCGACGGTAAATGTATGCTAGAGTCGCACTCGTTAAACAGCTGTTTGGCCATTTTATTTAAAGAAAGAAACTTTAAACGAAGATCCCTATACATTCGGCTAAAATCAAGCTGCTGGCTGGCACAAGATGGGCAAGTTCAGCGCATTAAGCCAAGCTCGGGCTTAGACACAGACAAACCAGAAAATTTGTCGTACTCCACAGCACATTTTAAGTGAATAAGATTATCGCAGAGCCAACAAGATATATACTGATCGTCAAAACGATCAGAATGCTTGCAAGAAGGTAGACAACAAGCCATTAAAAAGCCAAATAAAACACAGGGCAAAAAAAAAAAAAAAAAAAATATATATATAGAAAAATTTAAATAAACAGCACAAAGATAATTATCGATAGAAAATCAATAATTACAAATAAAACAAAGAGTCAGCTAGAGTACACAGCACAAGAGAGAGTGCAAGAACAGTTATAAGACGAGCTTTGAGAGGCGGCCTTACAAAAGTGATTACGCGGGAGAGAAGCTGAGCACAAGCAAAAAGCAGAGAGGACAAAAAAAAAAACACTAGCACTGATGGTATGATGGGGGCGATGAGGGGAGCAACTGCAGAAGCAATGACGAGAGAGAACAACAATAAAAAAATTTAAATGCACCAAACACTAATCACGAAAAACTGTTTAATTTAGCGAATTATGCAAATAAAACACAAGGGTGTCAAGCAAACGACACCAGCGAAAGCGAAAAAATTAAGCACAATTAAAAATTGAGAGAAAACAATATATATTAATAAAAACTCAGGAGCTATACAAAAACACGACCGTCACGTCGGATATAACCCGGATTTGAGTTCGGATCCATTTGGCGAGCCAGGTTGCTTGTGGTGATTTAATTATTTTTTCTACAACAAAAATTTGAAGCGAATTGTAAAGTAAGTAGTTTTAAAGTGTAACGAAAACCAGTTAATGTTATTTATTATCTATTTAAGTTGCTCTCTCTATGCTGGGGACACTTTAGACTTCTCATTGGAAGAAATCTATTGAGAACTTAGCTTCAAATAATGTTAAGATTATTGTTTCTTTTTTTTTTCCAAGGCCTCTGCGTCAATGTGCTTTTTTTATTATTCCCCAGCATACTGATAAAAGTGTCAAAATTTACAAATATGATTATTTTAGTCAAATTAAGTTAATCCTAAAATAGGTCAAAAGTTTGCAACTCAAGAAGTACTTAAGGGGTTATATATGTTGTGCTCTGTAAAAAAATAGATATGCCATATTTTTGTACAGATTCAACCAATAGAATCAAAGTTACAGCGCCAATAGAATCAAAGTTATAATGCGTTCAATCTTGCTCCTTCAAGCGCGTGTGTCGCGTCCATCAAACTTTCAATGCCATTATCTCGGAATCATGTTTTTCAAAAAGTGTCGTTGCGGTGACCGCGATAACTAAAAAAGTTTTCCACCGATTTCAAAAATTTTTTTGGTTTAATTGTTCGTAATTGAGTTTGTGTGTACTTAGACGAAGGATTCCTGCCTATGATTTATTATAATAGTGTTATTAATATTTTAGTACATTTCATAAGTCAAAAAAAGCGCTCTTTGGAAAAAAAAAATATATTTTTTTTGCTCTCTCGAAATTTTGATCGTTTAAGTACATCACAATACAGTATACTAATAAAATTGTTTGTTTGCTTTTCATTGGGCTGCTAAAGAGACAACATGGTGACGGGAAGCCTCGATAAAAAGCCTTTTGCGTCAATTGTTGTATCTTTTATAATTATTAACATATTTTAATTTCTTTAAGCTGTCAAAGATCAGACATTGCACTACGCAAAACTTATAAAAAGTTTTTAATAAAAATGCTTAATACACAATCCTATAAGAATTATCTTCACCGCTGTAAGCTTCAGTTTTCTTCAGACCCTAAACAATTTTATAATTTTACTAGCTGACCCGGCGAACTTCGTACCGCCTAGCGTTGCAATCATGCACTACTTTATTTCGTATAGCTGACCTATCTTAGGTATGAGTAGCGATTCAATTTGAACTGAATCCTCCATATAAAAATGAATACATGAAAATGATTTTACTAATTTTTAATGAAATAAAAAACAAAATATATATTTTCAAATTAGTGTTTATTTCTTAGGATTTATTTAAACACTCTGTACTCTTCACTGCTTCTCTCTACTCTAATGCTTTTTGGTAAACAATATTTTTAGTTTTATGTTCTGGCGCGTAAATAAATAAAGTTGTTGGTTTTCCGACACGGGAACAGGCGACATATTATTGGCCATGTGAAAAACATGGATTTTGTAGGTTGATGCCACATACACTTAGCGACTGCCCTTGCGATTTATTTATTGACATTGCAAATGCAAGCCGCACTGGAAACTGTAAGCGCTTAAAGCTGAATGGCATGTCGTTCGGTATCATAGGGATGCGTGGGATTAAAACGTCTTCGCCATTGTACTTCCCTTTTAAAATTGTTGCTTCGATGACATTGTTCAATAATTTCTTCACAGCAAGCCGGGTGCCATTACACATACGTGGCTGGTTTATGTTCCGTAACATAATAATTACTGATCCGATTTTTAGTTGCAGATTATGAGGTGGTAAGCCGGGTAATTCCAGCGAATTTAAAAATTCTGTTGGATAATTGACAACATCATCATCATTAATAACGGAATCAACTGATTTGTAATTCTTCAATTCGCCAGCTATTTTCTCTTGAATCTGAAAATTCATTTCGTTCACATCAACATTTTTTGCGGCCAATGTAACACGTTCGCTTAACCAATCGTGATTTACGTAATTTTGAGCTATGTTTGGGAAAACCATCTCCATGAGTTCGGTCTTTGATTCACAAAACTTACAAAAATTGGTAGGGAATGTAATGTATCCCGATGATGTATCAACAGCAATATTACCATTACCAATATCGAGCAGTTGTTTGGAAAAGACTTCTCCAGACTGGTCTTCCTGCAATTCGACTCTCATGATTATACTCAATTTAAGTGTTTTAATGTATTTCCATAAAATGGACAACTTCAAACATGCATTTAGTTCATCAGCTGGCGTTAAGCGTGGAACAACTGGCAATATTTGTCGAAAATCACCTGCCAATAGTATCATTGCACCACCAAACCGGTTTCCGTTATTTCGTAAATCTTGCATTGAGCGATCTAATGCCTCTAAAGATTTTTTGTGTGCCATCGTGCATTCATCCCAAATGATCAATCTGGTTTGCTGCAGCACTTTGCCCATGGCAGAATTCCTCGAAAGGTTGCAATTTGGAGTTTCATTTATTTGAAGGTTCAACGGCAACTTGACAGCTGAATGAGCTGTTCGACCGCCTTCCAACAATGTAGCTGCAATACCTGATGAAGCTAGGGCTAGTGCAATTCCATTTTGCGATCGAATCGTGGCCAAAATCAATGATAACAGAAACGTTTTCCCAGTTCCACCAGGAGCATCTAAAAAATAAAATCCGCCAGTTCCATCGTTCACTACTTTCATGAGCGTATCGTAGGCATATTTTTGTTGTTGATTCAAAAGGGGTACTGTTCTATCAACCATTTCTCTTAATGTTTCGGAATCGTATTGGGCTTCGCGTCTCAATTCTTGGGTGCAATCATTCCTACTTTTGTGAATCAAAGACCGAACTCATGGAGATGGCAAACGTTGTTTTGCCATATAAATAATTTTCTAGTAATTTCTAGTGTAGACCAAAAATAGCTTACTTATTGTAAGTATGTATGTATGTTAGAAACCATGCCACTCTTCGCTGTGCCCCCGCCTAGAAGGAATCTTTTCCCAATTTGCCCCCACCTCCACTATTTCTATTTTGACCAAACGCATTAAATTGCTTCGATTGTGGAGAAGCTCCTGTAACTGCGAAATGATGGACCTGCTTACGGAGGTATATATTCTAGATCGTGGATTGGCTTCGTCTCTATCATTACCGATGAAGTACATTTGAAGAAATTTATGTTCACTATTTGGGAAGGCTAGCAGGGCGCCAGCTTTGTGATAGATTTGCCCTTTGACTTTGAAAGTTGGCATGAATTGGGCAGCCACAATTTCCGCACCAAATGACGTCATTAGGAAGCAGGAATTATATTTAGTAATGATTGATAGGAAATTATTCGATTCAGTAGTGGATCCGGAAAGTAGAGTTCACAGTGGCTCTGGTGGTGCTTCAAGTTGAGGTAATTTGAAATTGCCGCCAGCACAACACATTCCTTTTGTTTCATTATTGAACTTCAGAGCCTGACAGTAAGTGCAGACATGACTCTTCTGGCCAATGACGACATAGCGGCTGGAGCCATAATCAGCAGTTGCGTCATATCGAAATGCAATATGATGGTATTGCTCATGTCGATCTAGTCTTATCTGTGCGCGGGATTCAGCTACCCTTCCCCTATGCAGTTTACTTCTTTGCAAGCGAAGCAATTGAATTGGTGCAGACCGCGAATCTCGGGCTCGCAAACGCTCATGCTCAAGCCTGGCTGCACGCCTTTCGGCTGGTTTCAATAAGAATCCTCTGCTTTGCCTTAGCCGCTCCGGTACCAATTCCCGCTCTTCTTCAGTCCTATTCGAAACATAGCTTCTGATTTCCGAATTGTGAGTACGACGACCCAAATTCGCTTTTTTAGGAGCCATTATTTCGTTAGTAACTTTTCGTTTGTAACAACGTGGTTGACATGTAACTGCCCCCGCCTACTGCGGTCGATACACGAAAAGCCGTTATAAAAACCCATTTTATTCGCGCTCGCGAAGAATTTCTTAATATTTTTTTTCGTAAGAACCTTCTCCTAATAGTAACAAATACAACAAAAAAAGAATTAGTGAAATCGGTCCAGACATTCACGTGTGATGCCGTGACCAAGGAAAACGGGTTTCATTTTTATGTACCAAGTAATATTATGCCTCTAAAGATTTTTTGTGTGCCATCGTGCATTCATCCCAAATGATCAATCTGGTTTGCTGCAGCACTTTGCCCATGGCAGAATTCCTCGAAAGGTTGCAAGTTGGAGTTTCATTTATTTGAAGGTTCAACGGCAACTTGACAGCTGAATGAGCTGTTCGACCGCCTTCCAACAATGTAGCTGCAATACCTGATGAAGCTAGGGCTAGTGCAATTCCATTTTGCGATCGAATCGTGGCCAAAATCAATGATAACAGAAACGTTTTCCCAGTTCCACCAGGAGCATCTAAAAAATAAAATCCGCCAGTTCCATCGTTCACTACTTTCATGAGCGTATCGTAGGCATATTTTTGTTGTTGATTCAAAAGGGGTACTGTTCTATCAACCATTTCTCTTAATGTTTCGGAATCGTATTGGGCTTCGCGTCTCAATTCTTGGGTGCAATCATTCCTACTTGTATTAATACTTTGTTGGTAAGCATCAAGCACATGTCCTCAATTAAAATTAATGCTTCATTGTGAATTTGTTCTTTCATTTGTAAATCTGCATTCGATGTTCTAAGACGCATCTGATGCAATATATCTTCCGCCATATGATCTTTGTATTTATGCCATAAATCAATCGGTGTTGATGGGAAGCATGTAGACGAAATTATAGAAAATAATGTTCGTATTTGTTTAGGATTTGAATAAATCACAGCATCTTCGAGAGTGTGGTCCCCATGAGTGTCATTCTCTAACAATCCCAAACGTTGACAGGCTTTTCTGTATGTGCCACACAATACCCCATTAACTGTTCGCAGATGTTGGAATGATGTTGGACCACGAACATTGGCTAACAGTAAACGCAAATAGAAACATTCATCTTGACTGGGATGGACTGCATAAAGAGGGCCTAGTGCATCGGTGAAAAATACTTGTGGATAACCGTAACTGGTTGTCCTCGTTTTCGTCGTTGGAATTTTTTTGATGATTGATTCCAGGTATAATATCTTGGCATTTCTGAATAAAGTAGCGTTCTGGCAAAATCATCATTCTGGCACATTTCAAAGAAGCTGGTTAATGTTGTCGATGGTGGCCTGTCAACTTGTTGTAATATGTTTGCATCTGTAAAATACACCCGTTGACCATTTTCCAAATGTACGGCCAAATGAAAAACAGTAGGGTGTCGTTCATGTATGGGAAACGAAAATAAACGCCACATGCCTTCGTTACGACTAACATAGCGGCCTATTTGATATTGAGTGACTTCATCATTTGAATTTTCGGCAGCAACTCCGAAGACAGCCATATCACTACCTTTGTTCACATACTTGCAAATGTATTTTATGGATTTTACGGAATGGCAAAATTCGACGCTTATGTGTGCTTTATATGCCTTGCAGAGTAATGGCGAAAACGGAACAACCCAACGATTATCAACTTCAATGTCCTGTCGATTTACTTTGACTATTGTTGACTTTCCATTGTCATCAATGGATCGGCGGCGATAAAGTGGATATCCATCATTTCCAGTAATTGTAGTGTTTTGAACATTTTCCTTCAACCATACACGGAGAATTGGGATTTAATATTCCACATGGACCATGTATCATATTTTTTGTAATAACCTCATGTAAAAGTGGGTCTTCATTATAATCGGGAATTTCTGCTGATATCACATGATCAATATCATTCGGTCTTATCCTCTCAACCAACCAAATGAGGATATGTGCATATGGTAATCCGCGTTTTTGCCACTCAACTGAGTACATCCAACAGCGCGTCTCGCCGAAAACGCTATGCTTAACAATAAAATCCATGAGTGATTTTAATTTCATTTTGAACACCCTTGCAGTGATATCGTGGCGATCAATGGGTGATTGGCCCGTAAATAATTCTTGTTGAATTTCAGTCCACTTTGGATTGCATGTGAATGTGATAAACAAATCTGGTGTGCCATAATGTCGTACATAGCACATAGCATCTTGAGCATATTCATGCATATGACGTGGACTTCCAACGTATGTTGCTGGGAGAATTGTTGTTCTGCCAACATTCTGTGCATTTTCATCAGCATTAATGGCATCCCGAAGATGAATGTATTCCTCGGAACGGAGTTTTGCCTGGTTCAACTTGATAAATGTCAATCGTTCAGTTTCAATTTTCACATACATATCCACAGCATACTGGTAAAATAGACGCCGACATTTTAAGATGTGATTGTCCTCATTTTCCCGAACCATCAGTCGGTATGAATAATAATTCATTGAACTAATTTTTTTGTTCGTGTCAGTACCTGTAAACAATTTTTTGTTAGTAAATTTTATGTTAGAAAACATATATTTTAATGTAGTAAACATATTGTTAATAATTTACCTGTAACTGGACTTATCATCTTCATTGAAAAATGATAGCCGTCTTCACCTTGCCAAAATAAGATAGGATATTGTAAGGCATCATATGATCGATGTGATTCAGACACACGCTGAAGCTGATCGTTCCGCCGATATAAAACAATGTCTCGGTTTTCTAAATTTTCACCCACAACGACAATAGCCACTTCATCAATTGTTGGCACATTAAAACGTCCAGCATGTTGTCCTGCAGGCGCCTTATCGGCTTTGATAACAATTTTGTAATTATCAGATGGCATGCGGTCTAATGCAGTTGTGAATAATGCAACTAATTTATTGTGTTGATGGAAAAATGTTTGAAGTTGTTCCACAATGTATCTTTTCACTGAGTTGTTGTATGCGCATCGACTTCTCTTGCTGAATTGCCCATAAAATATATTTGCAAACATTTATAGTCTTGATCAGGCACTGGCAATAAGGAACCTGTTCGATGATATATTTGACCCTGAATCTGCAAAAATATCTATATATATAAAAGCTCGCAAAATACTGCCACAATACTTAACATCCACGACAGCTATAGGTAGAAGACGTAAAAAACTTCTTTGCCATAGATAGTAAAACTAAAAAATTGTTTACCATTATAATTACTTACCTTGAAAGTAGGCATAAAATTGTCTCGAATAACCTTTGTTGCCCCAAATGATGTCATTTGAACGCAATTATTGTACTGCTGGATTTGAGCCATTTTGACGTATTTCGTATTTCGTATTTCGAGTTCTGCGGCCTAAGCTTGTACGTTTGGTTGGTGGCATTGTTAAGATCGAAAATTCAATTGCAAATACTATAATTTTATGAATAAGTTTCTGTGGATTTCAAATCGAGCTTTTTTTTCATTTGACTCAAAGTAAACAGATCGGTTTTTATAACGTTGGTGTGGCCGTACCAAACAGATGGTCACATTTAGCAGATCAGATGTTCTTGTATTTCGTGTTGTCTTGCCAAAAATCTTGACGTATTTCGAGTTCTGCGGCCTAAGCTTTACGTTTGGTTGGTTGCATTCTTAAAAACGAAAATTCAATTGCAAATACTATAATTTTATGAATAAGTTTCTGGGGATTTCAAATCGAGCTTTTTCTTCATTTGACTCAAAATAAACATATCGGTTCTTATAACGTTGGTGTGGCCGTACCAAACAGATGGTCACATTTAGCAGATCAGATGTTCTTGTATTTCGTGTTGTCTTGCCAAAAATTTAAAGATAATTTGCGTATGGCATGAGAGATTTTCTTAATATTTTTTAACGTAAGAACCTTCTCCTAATAATAACAAATACAACAAAAAAAGAATTAGTGAAATCGGTCCAGACATTCAAGCGTGAATGTCGAAGCTTCTAACTAACAACTAAAGTCCTGTTTACTTCGCTTGTCCGTCCTATTTTAGAGTATGGATCTTGCATTTGGTTACGTCAATATGAGTCGCACCAAACTAGACTTGAATCCATTCAAAAGCAGTTCTTGCTATTTGCTCTTCGGGACTTAATCTGGGATCGAAATGTCAATTTGCCTTCGTACTCTAGTAGACTTCTTTTCATTAACCTTCCTTCCTTAACTAACCGTAGAATTATGGTTGGTGTTATTTATATGCATAAGCTCCTAATTGGTGATATTGAGTCGCCTGAGTTATTGTCTCAGATTAATCTGTCGGTACCATGTAGAAGGAGTAGAAATCCTATTATACCTTTAACCCTTAGTCGTTGTTCTTCTAACTATGCCACCTTCTATTCCATGTAATCTGCTCAGAGTCATCTATTAATATTCTTAAAACATCTATCCTTTTCTATTTAGCTATCTATGAATGCTATCATATTATTTGTTTGTCTGTTTTTTTTTTTATTGTGTATTTGTCCACGCGATATATACGGCTGCACCTCTCGGTCGGTCGGGTGAGAGGTGGGCAGCTATTTGCTTGGGCTCGCGCGTAATAGTCTTTGCCCTGGTGTCGTAGGGGCCACTTGAATGTACTGCGCATAGTATCGTCAATAAACACTAACAGAAAAAAAAAAAATAAGTCTTCATGCCTTTACAAAAATACAAACTTTTACCAATTTTCCCACACCACAACATATTCATATAACCCCTTAAAGGATTGCAAGATAAATTTATCTATACAACTAGCGGAGTCGACGTCCGACATCTGAATCAACTTATAACCAAAAAAGCTTCACCCTGAAAAAAACCTGAAGTTAATCGGAGAAAACATGTTCAAGTGTTAGAAACTTTGGGTCAATTTTCTGATGAACGGCACTTGACTGATCGAATCCAATTATTTACAATATTATATTATTAGTCGCATGAGTTTAGCAAGGAGCCTTCTTTGCAATGGGTTATGAATTCCGTTCACTCAAACCTCTCTGCTCTAGCTGGAGACCAATATCAAGTTTTGCGCCAATCGTTGTGGTCGGCTGTCGACGATGAGGTTAACTTGCCAGAATGCGACATATAGCTATAACCCGGATTTGAGTTCGGATCCATTTGGCGAGCCAGGTTGCTTGTGGTCATTTAATTATTTTTTCTACAACAAAAAGTTGAAGCGAATTGTAAAGTAAGTAGTTTTAAAGTGTAACGAAAACCAGTTAATATTTATTTATGATCTATTTAAGTTCTCTCCATGCTGGGGACACTTTAGACCAGGGCCCGGCACAAAGAGAGCGCTAAAAAATTGTAGTTGTATGTGTGCACTTGCTTGTGTGCGTATGCTGCCTTACACTGCGAAAAATGATAATTCGTCAAATTCTGTCTCAAATCAAGAAAACAAGCTCAGCCGATAATCTGATGCAAGAAAAAGATAGCGAAAGCAAAGCAGCGATCAATTTTTTTATGTGTGTTCTCTCAACAAAGCGACATAGATCTGCTTGCGTCAAAATGCTGAAGAAAACTAAATCCACCCTCATGCTCTTGATTTTTTTGTGTGAGGATTTCGGCAGCCGTTCGGTTACACGCATACGAGGTGCCGAACGTGTTCGTCCCCCGGGGGATATGAGTGCCGGGCCCTGCTTTAGACTTCTCATTGGAAGAAGTCTATTGAGAACTGGTTACTCTAGTTTGATCACTTGAAAGTTGTATCAGCACTGGCAGGTGAGAGCGGAAAAGTGAGAATTCGTGCTATGAATTAAGGGTAAGCAAAAAGCAAATTATTTTTAAGAATTTATCAACATTAAAAATGTACTTCGTTAAACTAATAAAAATTAAGAAATTACAAAAATTGCGTTGTTTTAAGTTTTAGCTTCAAATAATGTTAAGATTATTGTTTCTTTTTTTTCCAAGGCCTCTGCGTCCATGTGCTTCTTTTATTATTCCACTTTTAAAAAGTTCTGAATGACCTGTTGGTGCAGGAGTTTTGAGATCTAGAGTATTTAATAGTCCTGTGTCATTTTTAGCATAGCCGCAGCATACTGATAAAAGTGTCAAACTTTACAAATATGATTATTTTAGTCAAATTAAGTTAATCCTAAAATAGGTCAAAAGTTTGCAACTCAAGAAGTACTTAAGGGGTTATATACGTTGTGCTCTGTAAAAAAAATAGATATGTCATATTTTTGTACAGATTCAACCAATAGAATCAAATATATTATATTATAGCGCCAATAGAATCAAAGTTATAGTGCCTTCAATCTTGCTCCTTCAAGCGCGTGTGGCGCTTCATGTTGCTTCCTTCATGTTTTTCAAAAAGTGTCGTTGCGGTGAACAAGATAACTAAACAAGTTTTCAACCGATTTCAAACATTTTTTTGGTTTAATTGTTTGTAATTGAGTTTGTGTGTACTTAGTCGAAGGATTCCTGCCTATGATTTATTATAATAATGTTATTAATATTTTAGTACATTTCATAAGTCAAAAAAAGCGCTCTTTGGAAAAGTCGTTCCCGTTTGGAAAAAAAATTTTTTTTTTGCTCTCTCGAAATTTTGATCGTTTAAGTACATCACAATACAGTATACTAATAAAATTGTTTGTTTACTTTTCATTGGGCTGCTAAAGAGGCAACATGGTCACGGAAAGCCTCGATAAAAAGCCTTTTGCGTCAATTGTTGTATCTTTTATAATTATTAACATATTTTAATTTCTTTAAGCTGTCAAAGTTCAAACATTGCACTACGCAAAACGTATAAAAAAATTTTAATAAAAATGCTTAATACACAATGCTATAAGAATTATCTTCAGCGCTGTAAGCTTCAGTTTTCTTCAGACCCTAAACAATTTTATAATTCTTCGGGCCAGATGGTCTACCTGGATGTGTACTCAGGTTCTGTGCAAACGCATTATGTAAACCCATTTTAAAATTGTTTTTATTGTCTGTCGAATATTCCTCTTTTCCATCTATTTGGAAGGAGTCGAATATCATTCCTCTGCATCAAAATGGCAAAAAGTCCGAAGCGAAAAGCAATTCCGAAAGCAATTGAGAAAATTATAACTTCGCAATTGCAACATTTTTGCAACTGTATTATTTCGCCATCCCAACATGGGTTTGTGAAACGTACAACCACTAACCTTTTAGAATTTATCTCTATAATAATTAAGGGATTCAACAATGCTAAACAAACTAATGTCAAATACACTGACTTCAGTAAAGCCTTTGATTCTGTTAATCATACTTTATTGCTTTCTAAACTGAACGACATTGTGTTCCTACGCCTTTTCCTTTCTTGGGTTCGAAAATATTTAACAAACAGAAAATAGAAGGTACTTTTTAAGTCTTCTTTTCCAATTCCATTCCATTGGCCCTTTGCTTTTCACTTTAATCATTAACGATCTGCCATCAGTTATTATTCATTCGCGTGAGCTTATGTATGCTGACGATGTCAAGCTTTGTCTTATTTATAAAGAAACAGATTCATTTAGTCGGCTAGAAGCTGATCTTAAAAATTTTCAATCCGTGTGGCAGTTTAATATTTTATATCTTAACACTACTAAATGACTTTTTATCGTTACTCTCCTCAACTGAATACTTTGGAACGTCTAAATAATATGAATAATTTTGGCGTACTTATGGACCATAAGTTAATTTTTAACACCCATATTTCCACCACTGTCGCAAAGGCCATGAGTGTTCTTGGTTTCATTAAAAGATGGTCGAATGAATTTTCGACCCCTATACAACTATTTCGCTTGTCCGTCCTATTTTAGAGTATGGATCTTGCATTTGGTCACGTCAATATGAGTCGCACCAAACTAGACTTGAATACGTTCAAAAGCAGTTCTGGCTATTTGCTCTTCGGGACTTAAGCTGGGATCGAAATGTCAATTTGCCTTCGTAATCTAGTAGACTTTTTTTGATTAACCTTCCTTCCTTAATTAACCGTAGAATTATGCTTGGTGTTACTTTTATGCACAAGCTCTTGATTGGTGATATTGACTCGCCTGAGTTATTGTCTCAGATTAATCTGTCGGTACCATGTAGACGGAGTAGAAACCCTTACCATGTATACATTTAACTCTTAGTCGTTGTTCTTCTAACTATGCCAAACATGAACCTTTTAGGGTCCTCTGTTTTGATTACAACCTTCTATTCCATGTAATCTGCTCAGAGTCATCTATTAATATTCTTAAAACATCTATCCCTTTCTATTTAGCTATCTATGAATGCTATCATATTATTTGTTTGTCTGTTTTTTTTTTATTGTGTATTTGTCCACGCGATATATACGGCTGCACCTCTCGGTCGGTCGGGTGAGAGGTGGGCAGCTATCTGCTTCGGCTCGCGCGTAATAGGCTTTGCCCTGGTGTCGTAGGGGGCCACTTGAACGTACTGCGCATAGTATCGTCAACATCCGCTAACAGAAAAAAAAAAATGTCTTCATGCCTTGACAAAAATACAAACTTTTACCAATTTTCCCACACCACAACATATACATATAACCCCTTAAAGGATTGCAAGATAAATTTATCTATACAACTAGCGCAGTCGACGTCCGATATCTGAATCAACTTATAACCAAATAAGCTTCACCCTGAAAAAAACCTGAAGTTAACCGGAAAAAACATGTTCAAGTGTTAGAAACTTTGGGTCAATTTTCTGATGAACGGCACTTGACTGAACGAATCCAATTATTTACAATATTGTATTATTAGTCGCATGAGTTTAGCAAGGAGCCTTCTGAAAAACCCTGAAAAAAACCTGAAGTTAATCGGAGAAAACATGTTCAAGTGTTAGAAACTTTGGGTCAATTTTCTGATGAACGGCACTTGACTGATCGAATCCAATTATTTACAATATTATATTATTAGTCGCATGAGTTTAGCAAGGAGCCTTCTTTGCAATGGGTTATGAATTCCGTTCACTCAAACCTCTCTGCTCTAGCTGGAGACCAATATCAAGTTTTGCGCCAACCGTTGTGGTCGGCTGTCGACGATGAGGTTAACTTGCCAGAATGCGACATATACAGCTATAACCCGGATTTGAGTTCGGATCCATTTGGCGATCCGTGTGGCGCGTCCATCAAACTTTTAATGCGATTATCTCGGAATCATGTTTTTCAAAAAGAGTCGAATAAAATTCCTCTGCATCAAAATGGCAAAAAGTCCGAAGCTTCTAACTAACAACTAAAGTCCTGTTTACTTCGCTTGTCCGTCCTATTTTAGAGTATGGATCTTGCATTTGGTTACGTCAATATGAGTCGCACCAAACTAGACTTGAATCCATTCAAAAGCAGTTCTTGCTATTTGCTCTTCGGGACTTAAGCTGGGATCGAAATGTCAATTTGCCTTCGTACTCTAGTAGACTTCTTTTCATTAACCTTCCTTCCTTAATTAACCGTAGAATTATGTTTGGTGTTATTTATATGCATAAGCTCCTAATTGGTGATATTGAGTCGCCTAAGTTATTGTCTCAGATTAATCTGTCGGTACCATGTAGACGGAGTAGAAATCCTATTATACCTTTAACCCTTAGTCGTTGTTCTTCTAACTATGCCACCTTATATTCCTTGTAATCTGCTCAGAGTCATCTATTAATATTCTTAAAACATCTATCCTTTTCTATTTAGCTATCTATGAATGCTATCATATTATTTGTTTGTCTGTTTTTTTTTTATTGTGTATTTGTCCACGCGATATATACGGCTGCACCTCTCGGTCGGTCGGGTGAGAGGTGGGCAGCTATTTGCTTGGGCTCGCGCGTAATAGTCTTTGCCCTGGTGTCGTAGGGGCCACTTAAACGTACTGCGCATAGTATCGTCAACGTCCGCTAACAGAAAAAAAAATAAGTCTTCATGCCTTTACAAAAATACAAACTTTTACCAATTTTCCCACACCACAACATATACATATAACCCCTTAAAGGATTGCAAGATAAATTTATCTATACAACTAGCGGAGTCGACGTCCGACATCTGAATCAACTTATAACCAAAAAAGCTTCACCCTGAAAAAAACTTGAAGTTAATCGGAGAAAACATGTTCAAGTGTTAGAAACTTTGGGTCAATTTTCTGATGAACGGCACTTGACTGATCGAATCCAATTATTTACAATATTATATTATTAGTCGCATGAGTTTAGCAAGGAGCCTTCTTTGCAATGGGTTATGAATTCCGTTCACTCAAACCTCTCTGCTCTAGCTGGAGACCAATATCAAGTTTTGCGACAACCGTTGTGGTCGGCTGTCGACGATGAGGTTAACTTGCCAGAATGCGACATATACAGCTATAGCCCGGATTTGAGTTCGGATCCATTTGGCGAGCCAGGTTGCTTGTGGTCATTTAATTATTTTTTCTACAACAAAAAGTTGAAGCGAATTGTAAAGTAAGTAGTTTTAAAGTGTAACGAAAACCAGTTAATGTTATTTATTATCTATTTAAGTTCTCTCCATGCTGGGGACACTTTAGACCAGGGCCCGGCACAAAGAGAGCGCTAAAAAATTGTAGTTGTATGTGTGCACTTGCTTGTGTGCGTATGCTGCCTTACACTGCGAAAAATGATAATTCGTCAAATTCTGTCTCAAATCAAGAAAACAAGCTCAGCCGATAATCTGATGCAAGAAAAAGATAGCGAAAGCAAAGCAGCGATCAATTTTTTTATGTGTGTTCTCTCAACAAAGCGACATAGATCTGCTTGCGTCAAAATGCTGAAGAAAACTAAATCCACCCTCATGCTCTTGATTTTTTTGTGTGAGGACTTCGGCAGCCGTTCGGTTACACGCATACGAAGTGCCGAACGTGTTCGTCCCCCGGGGGATATGAGTGCCGGGCCCTGCTTTAGACTTCTCATTGGAAGAAGTCTATTGAGAACTGGTTACTCTAGTTTGATCACTTGAAAGTTGTATCAGCACTGGCAGGTGAGAGCGGAAAAGTGAGAATTCGTGCTATGAATTAAGGGTAAACAAAAAGAAAATTATTTTTAAGAATTTATTAACATTAAAAATGTACTTCGTTAAACTAATAAAAATTAAGAAATTACAAAAATTGCGTTGTTTTAAGTTTTAGCTTCAAATAATGTTAAGATTATTGTTTCTTTTTTTTCCAAGGCCTCTGCGTCAATGTGCTTCTTTTATTATTCCACTTTTAAAAAGTTCTGAATGACCTGTTGGTGCAGGAGTTTTGAGATCTAGAGTATTTAATAGTCCTGTGTCATTTTTAGCATAGCCGCAGCATACTGATAAAAGTGTCAAACTTTACAAAAATGATTATTTTAGTCAAATTAAGTTAATCCTAAAATAGGTCAAAAGTTTGCAACTTAAGAAGTACTTAAGGGGTTATATATGTTGTGCTCTGTAAAAAAAATAGATATGTCATATTTTTGTACAGATTCAACCAATAGAATCAAATATATTATATTATAGCGCCAATAGAATCAAAGTTATAGTGCCTTCAATCTTGCTCCTTCAAGCGCGTGTGGCGCGTCCATCAAACTTTCAATGCGATTATCTCGGAATCATGTTTTTCAAAAAGTGTCGTTGCGGTGAACACGATAACTAAACAAGTTTTCAACCGATTTCAAACATTTTTTTGGTTTAATTGTTCGTAATTGAGTTTGTGTGTACTTAGTCGAAGGATTCCTGCCTATGATTTATTATAATAATGTTATTAATATTTTAGTACATTTCATAAGTCAAAAAAAGCGCTCTTTGGAAAAGTCGTTCCCGTTTGGAAAAAAATTTTTTTTTTTGCTCTCTCGAAATTTTGATCGTTTAAGTACATCACAATACAGTATACTAATAAAATTGTTTGTTTGCTTTTCATTGGGCTGTTAAAGAGGCATCATGGTCACGGAAAGCCTCGATAAAAAGCCTTTTGCGTCAATTGTTGTATCTTTTATAATTATTAACATATTTTAACATTTTTGCACTACGCAAAACGTATAAAAAAATTTTAATAAAAATGCTTAATACACAATGCTATAAGAATTATCTTCAGCGCTGTAAGCTTCAGTTTTCTTCAGACCCTAAACAATTTTATAATTTTATTATTTCTAAATGTAAGACCTCTGTGAACCCATCTTTTTTGTTCTTTCCAAATAAAAAAGCTAGCACTAACCAGGCAATTGCCGATATGTTTGGGAGTTTTTTTTCAAAACAACTTATTCCTCAACGGAATATCGAGCAAGTACGTATCATTTAAAAAAGACTAATTGTATTTTTAATCCAGTGATTGATGAAAGTTCTCTTCTTCCTGTTTATTCTCCGGGGCCAGATGGTCTACTTGGATGAATGTCTGTCGAATATTCCTCTTTTCCATCTATTTGGAAGGAGTCGAATATCATTCCTCTGCATCAAAATGGCAAAAAGTCCGAAGCGAAAAAGGAGTATTTTAAAATTGTCCGATATTCCGAAAGCAATTGAGAAAATTATAACTTCGCAATTGCAACATTTTTGCAACTGTATTATTTCGCCATCCCAACATGGGTTTGTGAAACGTACAACCACTAACCTTTTAGAATTTATCTCTATAACAATTAAGGGATTCAACAATGCTAAACAAACTAATGTCAAATACACTGACTTCAGTAAAGCCTTTGATTCTGTTAATCATACTTTATTGCTTTCTAAACTGAACGACATTGTGTTCCTACGCCTTTTCCTTTCTTGGGTTCGAAAATATTTAACAAACAGAAAATAGAAGGTACTTTTTAAGTCTTCTTTTCCAATTCCATTCCATTGGCCCTTTGCTTTTCACTTTAATCATTAACGATCTGCCATCAGTTATTATTCATTCGCGTGAGCTTATGTATGCTGACGATGTCAAGCTTTGTCTTATTTATAAAGAAACAGATTCATTTAGTCGGCTACAAGCTGATCTTAAAAATTTTCAATCCTGGTGGCAGTTTAATATTTTATATCTTAACACTACTAAATGACTTTTTATCGTTACTCTCCTCAACTGAATACTTTGGAACGTCTAAATAATATGAATAATTTTGGCGTACTGATGGACCATAAGTTAATTTTTAACACCCATATTTCCACCACTGTCGCAAAGGCCATGAGTGTTCTTGGTTTCATTAAAAGATGGTCAAATGAATTTTCGACCCCTATACAACTATTTCGCTTGTCCGTCCTATTTTAGAGTATGGATCTTGCATTTGGTCACGTCAATATGAGTCGCACCAAACTAGACTTGAATACGTTCAAAAGCAGTTCTGGCTATTTGCTCTTCGGGACTTAAGCTGGGATCGAAATGTCAATTTGCCTTCGTAATCTAGTAGACTTTTTTTGATTAACCTTCCTTCCTTAATTAACCGTAGAATTATGCTTGGTGTTATTTTTATGCACAAGCTCTTGATTGGTGATATTGACTCGCCTGAGTTATTGTCTCAGATTAATCTGTCGGTACCATGTAGACGGAGTAGAAACCCTTACCATGTATACATTTAACTCTTAGTCGTTGTTCTTCTAACTATGCCAAACATGAACCTTTTAGGGTCCTCTGTTTTGATTACAACCTTCTATTCCATGTAATCTGCGCAGAGTCATCTATTAATATTCTTAAAACATCTATCCCTTTCTATTTAGCTATCTATGAATGCTATCATATTATTTGTTTGTCTGTTTTTTTTTTATTGTGTATTTGTCCACGCGATATATACGGCTGCACCTCTCGGTCGGTCGGGTGAGAGGTGGGCAGCTATCTGCTTCGGCTCGCGCGTAATAGGCTTTGCCCTGGTGTCGTAGGGGCCACTTGAACGTACTGCGCATAGTATCGTCAACATCCGCTAACAGAAAAAAAAAAATGTCTTCATGCCTTGACAAAAATACAAACTTTTACCAATTTTCCCACACCACAACATATACATATAACCCCTTAAAGGATTGCAAGATAAATTTATCTATACAACTAGCGCAGTCGACGTCCGATATCTGAATCAACTTATAACCAAATAAGCTTCACCCTGAAAAAAACCTGAAGTTAACCGGAAAAAACATGTTCAAGTGTTAGAAACTTTGGGTCAATTTTCTGATGAACGGCACTTGACTGAACGAATCCAATTATTTACAATATTGTATTATTAGTCGCATGAGTTTAGCAAGGAGCCTTCTGAAAAACCCTGAAAAAAACCTGAAGTTAATCGGAGAAAACATGTTCAAGTGTTAGAAACTTTGGGTCAATTTTCTGATGAACGGCACTTGACTGATCGAATCCAATTATTTACAATATTATATTATTAGTCGCATGAGTTTAGCAAGGAGCCTTCTTTGCAATGGGTTATGAATTCCGTTCACTCAAACCTCTCTGCTCTAGCTGGAGACCAATATCAAGTTTTGCGCCAACCGTTGTGGTTTTTTTCCGTGTTAGCTGTGAAAGAAAAATAATGCCGCTAGCAAAAGATTTACTGCACCCTCTGCCCGCTGAGGAGAAGCGCAAGCACAAGCTGAAGCGTTTGGTCCAGCACCCCAACTCCTACTTCATGGATGTGAAGTGCCCTGGTTGCTATCGTATCACAACCGTGTTCAGTCATGCACAGGGCGTTGTGGTCTGTGCTGGTTGCGCCACCATTCTGTGCCAGCCTACTGGAGGACGCGCCAAGCTGACAGAAGGCTGCTCGTTCCGTGGGAAGCCACAGTAATTGAAGAAATTGTAACGTGTGACGCCTATTGATGAACCACAAATTATTAATTTTTTAATAAAAACTTATAAAAACAAAAAGAAATCCCCCAAAAAAAAAAAAAAAAAAAAAATGGCAAAAAGTCCGAAGCTTCTAACTAACAACTAAAGTCCTGTTTACTTCGCTTGTCCGTCCTATTTTAGAGTATGGATCTTGCATTTGGTTACGTCAATATGAGTCGCACCAAACTAGACTTGAATCCATTCAAAAGCAGTTCTTGCTATTTGCTCTTCGGGACTTAAGCTGGGATCGAAATGTCAATTTGCCTTCGTACTCTAGTAGACTTCTTTTCATTAACCTTCCTTCCTTAATTAACCGTAGAATTATGTTTGGTGTTATTTATATGCATAAGCTCCTAATTGGTGATATTGAGTCGCCTAAGTTATTGTCTCAGATTAATCTGTCGGTACCATGTAGACGGAGTAGAAATCCTATTATACCTTTAACCCTTAGTCGTTGTTCTTCTAACTATGCCACCTTATATTCCTTGTAATCTGCTCAGAGTCATCTATTAATATTCTTAAAACATCTATCCTTTTCTATTTAGCTATCTATGAATGCTATCATATTATTTGTTTGTCTGTTTTTTTTTATTGTGTATTTGTCCACGCGATATATACGGCTGCACCTCTCGGTCGGTCGGGTGAGAGGTGGGCAGCTATTTGCTTGGGCTCGCGCGTAATAGTCTTTGCCCTGGTGTCGTAGGGGCCACTTGAACGTACTGCGCATAGTATCGTCAACGTCCGCTAACAGAAAAAAAAATAAGTCTTCATGCCTTTACAAAAATACAAACTTTTACCAATTTTCCCACACCACAACATATACATATAACCCCTTAAAGGATTGCAAGATAAATTTATCTATACAACTAGCGGAGTCGACGTCCGACATCTGAATCAACTTATAACCAAAAAAGCTTCACCCTGAAAAAAACCTGAGGTTAATCGGAGAAAACATGTTCAAGTGTTAGAAACTTTGGGTCAATTTTCTGATGAACGGCACTTGACTGATCGAATCCAATTATTTACAATATTATATTATTAGTCGCATGAGTTTAGCAAGGAGCCTTCTTTGCAATGGGTTATAAATTCCGTTCACTCAAACCTCTCTGCTCTAGCTGGAGACCAATATCAAGTTTTGCGCCAACCGTTGTGGTCGGCTGTCGACGATGAGGTTAACTTGCCAGAATGCGACATATACAGCTATAGCCCGGATTTGAGTTCGGATCCATTTGGCGAGCCAGGTTGCTTGTGGTCATTTAATTATTTTTTCTACAACAAAAAGTTGAAGCGAATTGTAAAGTAAGTATTTTTAAAGTGTAACGAAAACCAGTTAATATTTATTTATTATCTATTTAAGTTCTCTCCATGCTGGGGACTGCAAAGAGAGCGCTAAAAAATTGTAGTTGTATGTGTGCACTTGCTTGTGTGCGTATGCTGCCTTACACTGCGAAAAATGATAATTCGTCAAATTCTGTCTCAAATCAAGAAAACAAGCTCAGCCGATAATCTGATGCAAGAAAAAGATAGCGAAAGCAAAGCAGCGATCAATTTTTTCATGTGTGTTCTCTCAACAAAGCGACATAGATCTGCTTGCGTCAAAATGCTGAAGAAAACTAAATCCACCCTCATGCTCTTGATTTTTTTGTGTGAGGACTTCGGCAGCCGTTCGGTTACACGCATACGAGGTGCCGAACGTGTTCGTCCCCCGGGGGATATGAGTGCCGGGCCCTGCTTTAGACTTCTCATTGGAAGAAGTCTATTGAGAACTGGTTACTCTAGTTTGATCACTTGAAAGTTGTATCAGCACTGGCAGGTGAGAGCGGAAAAGTGAGAATTCGTGCTATGAATTAAGGGTAAGCAAAAAGCAAATTATTTTTAAGAATTTATCAACATTAAAAATGTACTTCGTTAAACTAATAAAAATTAAGAAATTACAAAAATTGCGTTGTTTTAAGTTTTAGCTTCAAATAATGTTAAGATTATTGTTTCTTTTTGTTCCAAGGCCTCTGCGTCAATGTGCTTCTTTTATTATTCCACTTTTAAAAAGTTCTGAATGACCTGTTGGTGCAGGAGTTTTGAGATCTAGAGTATTTAATAGTCCTGTGTCATTTTTAGCATAGCCGCAGCATACTGATAAAAGTGTCAAACTTTACAAATATGATTATTTTAGTCAAATTAAGTTAATCCTAAAATAGGTCAAAAGTTTGCCACTCAAGAAGTACTTAAGGGGTTATATATGTTGTGCTCTGTAAAAAAAAATAGATATGTCATATTTTTGTACAGATTCAACCAATAGAATCAAATATATTATATTATAGCGCCAATAGAATCAAAGTTATAGTGCCTTCAATCTTGCTCCTTCAAGCGCGTGTGGCGCGTCCATCAAACTTTCAATGCGATTATCTCGGAATCATGTTTTTCAAAAAGTGTCGTTGCGGTGAACACGATAACTAAACAAGTTTTCAACCGATTTCAAACATTTTTTTGGTTTAATTGTTCGTAATTGAGTTTGTGTGTACTTAGTCGAAGGATTCCTGCCTATGATTTATTATAATAATGTTATTAATAGTTTAGTACATTTCATAAGTCAAAAAAAGCGCTCTTTGGAAAAGTCGTTCCCGTTTGGAAAAAAAATTTTTTTTTTGCTCTCTCGAAATTTTGATCGTTTAAGTACATCACAATACAGTATACTAATATAATTGTTTGTTTGCTTTTCATTGGGCTGTTAAAGAGGCATCATGGTCACGGAAAGCCTCGATAAAAAGCCTTTTGCGTCAATTGTTGTATCTTTTATAATTATTAACATATTTTAATTTCTTTAAGCTGTCAAAGTTCAGACATTGCACTACGCAAAACGTATAAAAAATTTTAATAAAAATGCTTAATACACAATGCTATAAGAATTATCTTCAGCGCTGTAAGCTTTAGTTTTCTTCAGACCCTAAACAATTTTATAATTTTATTATTTCTAAATGTAAGACCTCTGTGAACCCATCTTTTTTGTTCTTTCCAAATAAAAAAGCTAGCACTAACCAGGCAATTGCCGATATGTTTGGGAGATTTTTTTCAAAACAACTTATTCCTCAACGGAATATCGAGCAAGTCCGTATCATTTAAAAAAGACTAATTGTATTTTTAATCCAGTGATTGATGAAAGTTCTCTTCTTCGCGAACTTAAACTAGTTAAACCTGTTTATTCTTCGGGCCAGATGGTCTACCTGGATGTGTACTCAGGTTCTGTGCAAACGCATTATGTAAACCCATTTTAAAATTGTTTTTATTGTCTGTCGAATATTCCTCTTTTCCATCTATTTGGAAGGAGTCGAATATCATTCCTCTGCATCAAAATGGCAAAAAGTCCGAAGCGAAAAAGGAGTATTTTAAAATTGTCCGATATTCCGAAAGCAATTGAGAAAATTATAATTCGCCATCCCATCATGGGTTTGTGAAACTTAGATCTACAACCACTAACCTTTTAGAATTTATCTCTGTAATAATACAGGGGTTCAACAATGCTAAACAAACTAATGTCAAATACACTGACTTTAGTAAAGCCTTTGATTCTGTTAATCATACTTTATTGCTTTCTAAACTGAACGACATTGTGTTCCTACGCCTTTTCCTTTCTTGGGTTCGAGAATATTTAACAAACAGAAAATAGAAGGTACTTTTTAAGTCTTTGCTTTTCACTTTATTCATTAACGATCTGCCATCAGTTATTATTCATTCGCGTGAGCTTATGTATGCTGACGTTGTCAAGCTTTGTCTTATTTATAAAGAAACAGATTCATTTAGTCGGCTACAAGCTGATCTTAAAAATTTTCAATCCTGGTGCCAGTTTAATATTTTATAGCTTAACACTACTAAATGATTTTTTATCGTTACTCTCCTCAACTGATTATTTTGGAACGTCTAAATAATATGAATAATTTTGGCGTACTTATGGACCATAAGTTAATTTTTAACACCCATATTTCCACCACTGTCGCAAAGGCCTTGAGTGTTCTTGGTTTTATTAAAAGGTGGTCAAATGAATTTTTGACCCCTATACAACTATTTCGCTTGTCCGTCCTATTTTAGAGTATGGATCTTGCATTTGGTCACGTCAATATGAGTCGCACCAAACTAGACTTGAATACGTTCAAAAGCAGTTCTGGCTATTTGCTCTTCGGGACTTAAGCTGGGATCGAAATGTCAATTTGCCTTCGTAATCTAGTAGACTTTTTTTGATTAACCTTCCTTCCTTAATTAACCGTAGAATTATGCTTGGTGTTACTTTTATGCACAAGCTCTTGATTGGTGATATTGACTCGCCTGAGTTATTGTCTCAGATTAATCTGTCGGTACCATGTAGACGGAGTAGAAACCCTTACCATGTATACATTTAACTCTTAGTCGTTGTTCTTCTAACTATGCCAAACATGAACCTTTTAGGGTCCTCTGTTTTGATTACAACCTTCTATTCCATGTAATCTGCTCAGAGTCATCTATTAATATTCTTAAAACATCTATCCCTTTCTATTTAGCTATCTATGAATGCTATCATATTATTTGTTTGTCTGTTTTTTTTTTATTGTGTATTTGTCCACGCGATATATACGGCTGCACCTCTCGGTCGGTCGGGTGAGAGGTGGGCAGCTATCTGCTTCGGCTCGCGCGTAATAGGCTTTGCCCTGGTGTCGTAGGGGCCACTTGAACGTACTGCGCATAGTATCGTCAACATCCGCTAACAGAAAAAAAAAAATGTCTTCATGCCTTGACAAAAATACAAACTTTTACCAATTTTCCCACACCACAACATATACATATAACCCCTTAAAGGATTGCAAGATAAATTTATCTATACAACTAGCGCAGTCGACGTCCGATATCTGAATCAACTTATAACCAAATAAGCTTCACCCTGAAAAAAACCTGAAGTTAATCGGAGAAAACATGTTCAAGTGTTAGAAACTTTGGGTCAATTTTCTGATGAACGGCACTTGACTGATCGAATCCAATTATTTACAATATTATATTATTAGTCGCATGAGTTTAGCAAGGAGCCTTCTTTGCAATGGGTTATGAATTCCGTTCACTCAAACCTCTCTGCTCTAGCTGGAGACCAATATCAAGTTTTGCGCCAACCGTTGTGGTCGGCTGTCGACGATGAGGTTAACTTGCCAGAATTCGACATATACAGCTATTTATTTATTTATTTATTTATTTACGTCAACTAACACAGCAGTCGACGAAAAAGCTTAAGCTAAAATATAGATAATAATTAAATGAAGAAGGTAGCTTAGCTATATGCACAACTAAACATCCCCGACCCGGTGGAGGTGTTTTATTTGCAACAAGGTGCCAGCTATGCCCCGATTCACAGCCAATGTGGTCAGGGATGAGCCAATCCAATATCCAGTTCTGAATGTTATCAATGGTTTCGCTGTAGATAATTAAAAAGTATAGCGCGAAGAGAAGTGACAGATAGATGAGGAGAAATAAGGTGAGAAAGGTTGTTAAACGATTGGCAAAGAACACGAAAAGGTTCGTGAAGAGAATAGTTAGTCAGACATCTACTAAGGTGAAGAGGAAAAAAGTTTCTGGTCCGACGTGACGGAACACAAAAATATAGCGTATCTAGTAAATTGGTAGAAATGACTTCACCATTGACTAGTTTATGGAGAAAGAGAATGCCAAATACGAGCCTACGGTTGTAAAGTGAAGGAAGATTAATAAGAAGAAGTCTGTCAGAATAAGAAGGTAGGCGGAGACTCGGGTCCCAATTAATACCGCGTAACGCGAACTTAAGGAATTGCTTCTGTACCGATTCAATACTACGCTGGTGAACATCATATTGAGGGTTCCACACTGGCGAGCAATATTCTAGAGTAGGGCGAACTAACGAAGTGTATAAAACCTTTGTCACATATGGATCATCAAATTCTTTGGCCCAACGTTTAATGAAGCCAAGAAGACTGCATGCTCTATTGACAATTGAAGATATATGAACATTAAATGAAAGTTTTGGGTCAAACATAACGCCTAAGTCTTTGACTGATGGTACACAATCTAACAGAACAGACTTAATAGAGTAATGAGCTAGGAACGGCGACAAACGACAGAACGTCATAAAAGAGCACTTAGAGGCATTAAGGTGTAATTTATTAACGTGACACCAATCACAGAACGCATCGAGATCTGATTGCAAGTACTGTTGGAAAGAAGGATCATTATATGAATAACAAATCTTGACGTCATCAGCAAACATGAGCACGCGTGAATGAGCCAAGGCCAAAGGCAAATCATTTATAAACAAGGTAAATAACAGTGGGCCTAGATGACTGCCTTGGGGGACACCTGACGTAACTCGAACAGTTTTAGATATCGAGGAACGAAAAGACACCTTTTGGGTTCTGCCAATAAGATACGACTTTAACCAAGATCATGAGAAGCATAGAATGATCAACCGTATCGAAAGCCTTATTTATACTAAAGTCAGTATAAATAACATCAGTTTGACACTTTTTACGGAAGCCATGGTGTACAAGGGTAGTCAATTCTAAAAGGTTGGTAAGCGACGAACGACCTTTCATGAAGCCATGCTGACAAGGAGAAATAGTCCATCTGGATAGGTGTTGAAGGGAAGACGTAATAATTTTCTCAAACAGCTTAGGTATTGCCGAAAGTTTGGCAATGCCACGGTAGTTAGAAATATCCGATTTGCTACCCTTTTTAAAAAGCGGAATAATAAAAGACTCCTTCCAAATATCAGGAAAGCTATAAGTCTCACTCGAAATAAAGAATAACCGAGATAAAGGCTTAGATAGGGAAATCGAACACATTTTAAAGATGCAACTAGCTATATTATCAGGCCCGGGTACGAAGGAAGACGTCATAGATGACAAGCTAGAGATAATACAGTCTTCAGTAATACTAGGAAAAAACATACAATTTAAATGTGGAATTGAGAACGGATAAGGTGTGGGATCCGAAGCAGTAGTAGAATAAGTCGACTGAAAGAATTTAGCAAACAGATCTGCAATGTCTGAATCATTATTAGCAGTCTGGTCATTAAGCAGTAGTAGAATAAGTCGACTGAAAGAGTTTAGCAAACAGATCTGCAATATCTGAATCATTATTAGCAGTCTGGTCATTAAGTCTGAAGGTGGAAGGTAGTAAATCAGAGCGTCTTTTGGAATTAACAAAGTTGTAAAACCTTTTGGGGTTCTTATAAAATTCAACCTTACAGCGAACAATATATTTATTGTAGCATTGTGTATTTAAAAGACTAAATTGAGATTTGGCTACACAATAATTTGCATAGTCAAGTCGCGAACCTGTTTTTTAAAAATTTTTTTAAATATCTCGATTTAATGTTACGGAGATTAGAGAGCCTACGTGTGAACCAGACTGGCGCACTGGAAACGGTAGAGACATTCACATAAGGAACGCATTTATCAATTAGAGAATTAAGAGCAGAGTAGAAAAAATTCACTGCACAATCTATATCACAGCACTCAAATAGAAATGACCAATCAAAAGAGAAAATGAGGCTGTTAAGAAGATTGAAATTTGTTTTACGAAAACATCTACGACGAGAATTTGAGATGTTATTAAATGAATTATTAACGGAATTGTAAGAAATAGTAACTTCAATGGTAGGGTGATAAGGATCTTCAGGCTTCACTAGGGGCTGTGTTTGTGATACAGCACTAACAGTGGGATCCGAGACAAAAACAAGATCGAGCATTCTTTTAGAAGAGTTAAGAAAAGAATTCAACTGATATAGCGGACATTCAAGTAGGCTATCAAGAAAAACATGTTGAGATGAAGGAATTAAGAAAGATAGATTATCATCAACAAGCGAAGAAACATTGGGCAAGTTAAAATCACCTAAAACTAAAAGAAAATCACGATCTTTAAGACGACTAAAAATAGATCGCAAAGCATCTGCATGTAGATCATCATATCAGAAGCTGGAGGAATGTATGAACAAGAGATATATAAGCTAAAGTTAGAACATGTAACTTCGACGCAAATAAACTCAACACCTAAGGGGAGATCAATCGGCACAACACTTGAGCACAGATTCGAGTTGACTGCAATGAGTACTCCACCGCCACGACGACCAACACGATCAAGCCTATAAGAAATAAAGTTATTAGAAAGAATTTCATTATCCAAAACAGAGGAGTTAAGCCAAGTTTCAGAGAAAGCTAATATGTCAGCCGAAAAGGTTCGGCTATCGCAGAATAGTTTCGAGAGCTTGGTAAGAAGTCCTCTTACATTTTGATAGTGAATGCAAAGACTAGACGTTATTAGTTTTTTGAAGCAGAAGATGCATTAGGAAGGTGGACAGGCAAAGGACGGGAGCGCCTATTGGCCGCAAACTCGTGTACAACTAGGCCCTCTGGCCAAAAGTTAGGGTCAACCATAGCTGAGAAATACTCATTTGGTACTGTAATTTTAAACGAGGAGATTTCGCGAGGCCTTGAAAACTTAAACTTTGCCACAGACGACTCAGAAGTTTCAGGAGCAGTCCTAGAAATAAATAATTGTTTACGATGAGGCACTACAGTTAGTGGAGGCGGAGGAGCATTGGGATCCGCAAGTAATTGAGAGCCAGCCTGATCCTGTAATTGATTAGAGTTCCCGTGAGGGATAGATGGAGGTACACCAGGGCTTGTACTGGGTACTTCAATCTGAAAAGAAGAGCATAAAGAGGGACAAGAAGATGGTGTAGGCGAAAGTAAAATGGGAGAAGATGTAATAGAGAGTGCGGGCGACTGCATATGAGGTAACTCAAGGGTACATTTCTTGGGCAATTCCTTAGAAGGTGGAACAAACTTGAATTGCGACGGTAAATGTATGCTAGAGTCGCACTCGTTAAACAGCTGTTTGGCCATTTTATTTAAAGAAAGAAACTTTAAACGAAGATCCCTCTACATTCGGCTAAAATCAAGCTGCTGGCTGGCACAAGATGGGCAAGTCCAGCGCATTAAGCCAAGCTCGGGCTTAGACACAGACAAACCAGAAAATTTGTCGTAGTCGCGGCCGTTGAGGCCAGCACATTTTAAGTGAATAAGATTATCGCAGAGCCAACAAGATATTGCTCTATACTGATCGTCAAAACGATCAGAATGCTTGCAAGAAGGTAGACAACAAGACATTAAAAAGCCAAATAAAACACAGGGCAAAAAAAAAAAATATATATATATAGAAAAATTTAAATAAACAGCACAAAGATAATTATCGATAGAAAATAATTACAAATAGAACAAAGAGTCAGCTAGAGTACACAGCACAAGAGAGAGTGCAAGAACAGTTATAAGACGAGCTTTGAGAGGCGGCCTTACAAAAGTGATTACGCGGGAGAGAAGCTGAGCACAAGCAAAAAGCAGAGAGAACAAAAAAAACCACTAGCACTGATGGTATGATGGGGGCGATGAGGGGAGCAACTGCAGAAGCAATGACGAGAGAGAACAAAAATAAAAAAATTTAAATGCACCAAACACTAATCACGAAAAACTGTTTAATTTAGCGAATTATGCAAATAAAACACAAGGGTGTCAAGCAAACGACACCAGCGAAAGCGAAAAAAATTAAGCACAATTAAAAATTGAGAGAAAACAATATATATTAATAAAAACTCAGGAGCTATACAAAAACACGACCGTCACGTCGGATATAACCCGGATTTGAGTTCGGATCCATTTGGCGAGCCAGGTTGCTTGTGGTGATTTAATTATTTTTTCTACAACAAAAAGTTGAAGCGAATTGTAAAGTAAGTAGTTTTAAAGTGTAACGAAAACCTGTTAATGTTATTTATTATCCATTTAAGTTCTCTCTATGCTGGGGACACTTTAGACTTCTCATTGGAAGAAATCTATTAAGAACTGGTTACTCTAGTTTGATCACTTGAAAGTTGTATCAGCACTGGCAGGTGAGAGCGGAAAAGTGAGAATTCGTGCTATGAATTAAGGGTAAACAAAAAGCAAATTATTATTAAGAATTTATCAACATCAAAAATGTACTTCGTTAAACTAATAAAAATTAAGAAATTACAAAAATTGCGTTTTTTTAAGTTTTAGCTTTAAATTATTGTTTCTTTTTTTTCCAAGGCCTCTGCGTCATGTGCTTCTTTTATTATTCCCCTTTTAAAAAGTTCTAAATGACCTGTTGGTGCAGGAGTTTCGAGATCTAGAGTATTTAATAGTCCTGTGCCATTTTTAGCATAGTCGCAGCATACTGATAAAAGTGTCAGAATTTACAAATATGATTATTTTAGTCAAATTAAGTTAATCCTAAAATAGGTCAAAAGTTTGCAACTCAAGAAGTACTTAAGGGGTTATATATGTTGTGCTCTGTAAAAAAAATAGATATGCCATATTTTTGTACAGATTCAACCAATAGAATCAAAGTTACAGCGCCAATAGAATCAAAGTTATAGTGCCTTCAATCTTGCTCGTTCATGCGCGTGTGGCGCATCCATCAAACTTTCAATGCGATTATCTCGGAATCATGTTTTTCAAAAAGTGTCGTTGCGGTGACCACGATAACTAAACAAGTTTTCAACCGATTTCAAAAATTTTTTGGTTTAATTGTTCGTAATTGAGTTTCTGTGTACTTAGACGAAGGATTCCTGCCTATGATTTATTATAATAATGTTATTAATATTTTAGTACATTTCATAAGTCAAAAAAAGCGCTCTTTGGAAAAGTCGTTCCCGTTTGGAAAAAAAAAATATTTTTTTTTGCTCTCTCGAAATTTTGATTGTTTAACTACATCACAATACAGTATACTAATAAAATTGTTTGTTTGCTTTTCATTGGGCTGTTAAAGAGGCATTATGGTCACGGGAAGCCTCGATAAAAAGCATTTTGCGTCAATTGTTGTATCTTTTATAATTGATAACATATTTTAATTTCTTTAAGCTGTCAAAGTTCAAACATTGCACTACGCAAAACGTATAAAAAAAATTTTAATAAAAATGCTTAATACGCAATGCTATAAGAATTATCTTCAGCGCTGTAAGCTTCAGTTTTCTTCAGACCCTAAACAATTTTATAATTTTATTATTTCTAAATGTAAGACCTCTGTGAACCCATCTTTTTTGTCCTTTCAAAATAAAAAAGCTAGCACTAACCAGGCAATTGCCGATATGTTTGGGAGTTTTTTTTCAAAACAACTTATTCCTCAACGGAATATCGAGCAAGTCCGTATCATTTAAAAAAGACTAATTGTATTTTTAATCCAGTGATTGATGAAAGTTCTCTTCTTCGTGAACTTAAACTAGTTAAACCTGTTTATTCTCCGGGGCCAGATGATCTACCTGGATGTGTACTCAGGTTCTGTGCAAACGCACTATGTAAACCCATTTTAAAATTGTTTTTATTGTCTGTCGAATATTCCTCTTTTCCATCTATTTGGAAGGAGTCGAATATCATTCCTCTGCATCAAAATGGCAAAAAGTCCGAAGCGAAAAAGGAGTATTTTAAAATTGTCCGATATTCCGAAAGCAATTGAGAAAATTATAATTCGCCATCCCATCATGGGTTTGGGAAACTTAGATCTACAACCACTAACCTTTTAGAATTTATCTCTGTAATAATACAGGGGTTCAACAATGCTAAACAAACTAATGTCAAATACACTGACTTTAGTAAAGCCTTTGATTCTGTTAATCATACTTTATTGCGTTCTAAACTGAACGACATTGTGTTCCTACCCTTTTTCCTTTCTTGGGTTCGAGAATATTTAACAAACAGAAAATAGAAGGTACTTTTTAAGTCTTTGCTTTTCACTTTATTCATTAACGATCTGCCATCAGTTATTATTCATTCGCGTGAGCTTATGTATGCTGACGTTGTCAAGCTTTGTCTTATTTATAAAGAAACAGATTCATTTAGTCGGCTACAAGCTGATCTTAAAAATTTTCAATCCTGGTGCCAGTTTAATATTTTATAGCTTAACACTACTAAATGATTTTTTATCGTTACTCTCCTCAACTGATTATTTTGGAACGTCTAAATAATATGAATAATTTTGGCGTACTTATGGACCATAAGTTAATTTTTAACACCCATATTTCCACCACTGTCGCAAAGGCCTTGAGTGTTCTTGGTTTTATTAAAAGGTGGTCAAATGAATTTTTGACCCCTATACAACTATTTCGCTTGTCCGTCCTATTTTAGAGTATGGATCTTGCATTGGGTCACGTCAATATGAGTCGCACCAAACTAGACTTGAATCCATTCAAAAGCAGTTCTTGCTATTTGCTCTTCGGGACTTGAGCTGGGATCGAAATGTCAATTTGCCTTCGTACTCTAGTAGACTTCTTTTGATTAATAGGATTTCTACTCCGTCTACATGGTATCGACTGAGACAATAACTCAGGCGAGACAATATCACCAATTAGGAGCTTATGGATAAAAATAACTCCAAGCATTATTCTACGGTTAATTAAGGAAGGAACCTTAATTAACCTTATTAAGGAAGGAACCTTAATTAACCGTAGAATTATGCGTGGTGTTATTTTTATGCATAAGCTCCTAATTGGTGATATTGACTCGCCTGAGTTATTGCCTCAGATTAATCTGTCGGTACCATGTAGACGGAGTAGAAATCCTATTATACCTTTAACCCTTAGTCGTTGTTCTTCTAACTATGCCATGCATGAACCTTTTAGGGTCCTCTGCTCTGATTACAACCTTATATTTCTTGTAATCTGCTTAGAGTGATCTATTAATATTCTTAAAACATCTATCCTTTCCTATTTAGCTATCTATGAAAGCTATCATATTATTTGTATGTCTGTTTTTTTTTTTTATACCCTTGCAGAGGGTATTATAAAATTGGTCAGATGTTTGTAACGCACAGAAGGAGACGTTTCCGACCCCATAAAGTATATATATTCTTGATCAGCATGAGAAGCTGAGTCGATATAGCCATGTCCGTCTGTCCGTCCGTCCGTCTGTGCAAATCAACTTCACGCTGGCATCTTAAGAGCTATCGGAATGAAATTTCATATTTGAGCTACTTTTAGCCGGGAGATAATAGAGTATGAAAATTGTCAGGATCGGACTACTATATAGCTCTAGAACAAAAATTTTTGCAAAAATTGGAGCATCCCCATGAAATTTACCAATATAATAGAATTTGACATAAAATCTCAGATCCCAAAATTTGAGTTTGATCGGATAAATAGAACACAAGTTACAGTCAATACAAATCGGTTCAACGTCATCAGCAAATCAAATAGAGCACATGCATACACACACACAGACGTAGCGCTACACGTATGTATGTATGTGTATGCGTGTTGTGCTTTGATTAAAAATTTGTAGTAAAGAGAGAAATAATTTGAATGTTTTGTTTGTGTGTTGATGAATTGAGTTGCAAGGAAAGAAATTTCAAAATGTAAAAAAATTACTGCCAAGGCCTGCAAGGGTATATAAACTTCGGCATTGCCGAAGTTAGCTTCTTTGATATTTTGATTGTGTATTTGTCCACGAGAGACATACGGTTGCACCTCTCGGTCGGTCGGGTGAGAGGTGGGCAGCTATCTGCTTGGGCTCGCGCGTAGTAGGCCTTGCCCTGGTGTCGTAGGGGCCACTTGAACGTACTGCGCATAGTATCGCCAACGTCCGCTAACAGAAAAAAAATATGTCTTCATGCCTTTACAAAAATACAAACTTTTACCCATTTTCCCGCACCACAACATATACATATAATCCCTTAAGCGATTGCAAGATAAATTTATCTATACAACTAGCGGAGTCGACGTCCGACATCTGAATCAACTTATAACCAAATAAGCTTCACGCTGAATAAAGCCTGAAGTTGTAATGTACAGGAATTTCAGTTATTTTAAAATTCAACTGATTTCGATTATTTAGTATTTTTGTTGGTGTTATCGAGATTTGTTAAAGTGGTGAGAATCGAAATTTCGGAACCAGCTGAAAAAATGAACTAAGTGGCAACGCCACACAGCTGATCGGTTTGTTTTGCATTGCTTTACATTATTTTTCTACAAATGGAGTTTGGATAAAACCATAAGAAAAGTAAGGCCAAAGAGACTTATTGGTCAGCGTGGTTTTTGAAAAAGTGTTCTTTCTTTCCTCCACGTGAATTCCAACTGATCGGACGTATTTGTCCAAAGAGTTAAATAACCCAATAGGGGAGTGCATCATAACCCCTACGCGTGTGCGAAAAATAAAAAATATATGGTGTGGTGTTCTAGAGATTGATGTAAGTTAATTTCATTGCAATAATTCTTGAATTATTGTACATTTAACGTATGCATTTTCTCTTTAACAGCATCGGAAATAGTTTCCATCAAGTATTGGCAATTTTTCTAAAAGATTCGCCTTGCTTGACATTTCTTTGAGACACCTGTCTTCGGCAGACTTGCCCCCAGCAGTCTCAAAATTTTGTTTGCGTCAGTCAACGGCTTGAACCGACGATCAATTGTGGAAATCCGAGAGTTAAATATATTTAACTTTTGCCTCGGATTGTATTAAGGGTAAATAAAAGGAAAATTACCAAAATAGTTTTGTGTCTTATACAGTGTTATTATAGATACGGCGTTAGCGAAGCAAAGTGAAATTTCGAATGTTGGGACATGTATAATTGTCAACATCGCCTTTTCGCTTATCCTGCCTCACATGTAATCCAGACCATACCAGCAGAACACGTGTAGGATTCTAAAAATAGAAGGATGTACGAAAACCTAACCTTTTGCCCAATTGTAACCTAACCTCAAGCATGAAAGATGAACAGTAGAAGGAAGTATTAAATCTAACCTTTCTACGAACAAAACCTAACCTCACTCAACATGTCATGGAGATGAGAAGAGAATTTTGGAATTATTTTCAAGTATAACCAAGGCGTTTAATTTGCCGAAAGAGATTTTTTTTCATCTTCGATACGGACGAAATAATCAGGTTTAAGTGAAATGAGTCAACATAAGGCTCCTCAGTAGTTCAGAATCAATTTTAAGTTAAGTTTACATTGAATTTCCTTTTTTTTGTTTGTTGGCTAAATGGTTCAGTTTTAAAGGAAATGGAATTCAATGCCAGTATATATTTTCGTTAGTTAATAATTTTAATTTTTCAGAGTTGAGTATGCATGTAAATTCACAATGTATGATGCTTTAGCTCTATTTGGAAAATGTAAACCTTCCTGTTCACGCCACCGGGTGAACAGCGGAGAGTGAGGGGTAGGGTTTTTCCCAAAACGGAATGCGGTCATACTGAGGAGGGTGACGAAGCGCTCTCCTGTAAATCGCCATCATCACTCCAGTACGAAATTTCAACCCGAACACCCGTTCTTTCTTTCCATTGAATTTTTCCTCTTTTCGAATTGTATATATTTTAACCCGAGACATTTTCGTGTGTGTCGAATGAATATTAATGAATAAAGTATAAGTTTTTGTAACCGAAGTTATCGCGCGTTATCAATTCACCACTCACTCACCACCCGAAGAAATTGGCACCCGCCAACCCCTTGTATTATAATTTGGATCCTTCCGCCCCGCCACAAACATTGGTCCTTCGAGCCGGATATCCTTCCGCTCTTCCAGCATGCATCGGCGGAATTCCTGATAAGTACAACATTTCTTATTAAAAATCCCATTCACATTATATCCGATTACATACTTATAAAAGTGTGAGGTTTCCCGCTCTTCCATAGCGACCTACACACTTTTGTTTACTTTATGTACATACCTGACCTGTTCCAAAGGTTACATGGTTTATGAAGTGTCTTTTTCCATTCTTTGAAATTCTGAATGTCTAAAAGTCCAATTGCATAACAATACATATGTATGTACATATGTGTATGTATACATATATATACGTACATGTAAGAACAGCTGTTTTCTAACCTGCAAGTAAAAGTGTTTATAAAGTACCACTTACCTTTCCTTAAAGTGTAAAGCACACTCCACAGGCTGATCATTAGTCCATCGGCATAAATTATTTATGCCAAATAATTTGTACATCCATACATATGTATGTACATACATACATACATAACTTTCTCCTCCTTCTCCTTTTGCTTTGCCGATTTCCTTTCGCTGCTAAACTTTCTTTACCAACTACCGCCGATAACAACAGCTGATAACTGCAGCTGTGCATCAGTGTTGGAAAGCAGCGCCCTATCTTGGTCCCCAGAGGGCGCCAAAGCCCCGCTGGCCAGCCCCCGAAAACATTGCATACTTTCGGGAGCAGCATTTGGCCGCCAAAATTTAAAATTTTAAAAAATTTAAATTGGAAATCGCCGACGGAACTACCAATCTTCTTCTTTGCTCTTATTTTCTTTTTCCCTTCGGGAAGCCCTAAATCCACATAGCGTCTGTCCTCATATTGAGCGGCTTGTGGTCTGCGTCTGCGTCGCATCGGCCGGCAGCATATTAACGAACTTTCGTACCTGGCAGTAGGTATAAAATGCATCATAGTTAATTAAAAAAATATGGCTGGAAAAAACGAAACTACTCCAGGTGGCAGCCACAAAAGTGGAAATCCACCCGCGATCAAAACCGCGGCCGGGGCACGGATTCTGGAGGCCCCTACATCCATAAATAACAGGAAAACTACTGCATCGGTGGCACACTTGGCCGATGCAGCGGACAATGCAACAAGCAGTAATGGCTGTAAAATGCCAGCCGGAGCAACTGCCTTTTCACGAAGTAGCTTGATGGCCAGAACGCCGCCAACAGCTACGCATTCGGCTCCGACGGCCATAAACTTGAAGTCTCTGCCAGCTTTCACACCAGCAGCAGTCGCTACAGTAGAGGATACGCCAAAAAGAGGCCGCGAAATAAGTCCACCTGCCGACGAATCAGAAGCGGCACCAAAAAGGCCTAGAAGCGTCCAGACAGGTCTAAAAGAACAGATCTCTGAACTCGGAGCACTTGTCGATCAAATAGCTGCAATGGTCGCTATTCCTGCACCAAGCCAGCATCCACTCGTAAATTGTGGCATGAAGGATGAATTGGCAAGAATGAGGACGGTTTTGGTTGGTGTAAAAACCCAACTGCAAAGCAGACCTCGGTCCAATAAGCTAAAACAGGAGCCGCGGCCTCTGACGTTTGCGGCTATCGTGGCCAAAAGTGCTACACCAAATGCAGCAGGTACAATGCAGAGGGCAAAGGAACGGAAAGCCGTCACACGGCCCAGCGCGGCGGTAAGACAGCCAACTACCCAAAATACGACTGCCGAACCATCGGAGGGGGGTACCGTCCCCTTAAAAAAAGTCGCCAACAAATGGGAAACGGTCAAAAGACCTAAACGCAAGAGTAGAAGACGGCCAGATGCTTTGATGGTGCAATGCAATGACCCTGCAAACTATGCAAAAGTATTGGAGGCTGTCCAGACTGACCCCGCCATGCTCACACACAAGGAAGGAGTTTGCGGAGTGCGTCGAACAGCAGAAGGAGAACTTCTCCTGGAGATGAAAAAGTATGATGACGGCGGTACGTTAGTACTACACAAGGCGTTGCAGCAAGCGCTTGGTGACGAAGGACGGGTTAAACTTATCACTGAAAGAGTCACAATTGAAATCAGGGATATACCGTTCTATTCCAAACTCGAGGATGTTCTTGATGCAGCCGCCAAATTAACGGAGGAAACTCTGCCAGAGGAATCGTTTCCCAAGATGCGGAAGGCATATAGGGGTACGCAAACTGCAACAATGCTGCTGAATGCCAATCAGGCATCGAAAATGATTGCTGCAAGAACGGTTCGCATCGGTCTTGCAGAATGTAGAATAAGAGCCAAGATAGAGCCAAGGAGGTGCTACAAATGTCTCGACTTTGGGCATACATCAGCTAGGTGCAGGTGTAAGAAGGAGCACGAGGCCGGCAGCCTATGTTTCAACTGCGGAGAGAGCGGTCACGCATCGAAAGACTGCAACAACGACGCAAAGTGCATCTTATGTACTAGGCACGGCGAAAAGAACGCGGCACATAACACTCTGAGCAGAGGATGCCCGTTGTATGTCAAGGCAACAAACAAGTGCAAAAATTAAGTTTCTACAACTTAATATTAATCATTGCAGGGCTGCACAGGATTTGCTGGAGCAGACTGTTATTGATCTTGGCATCGACATAGCGCTTTTGTCGGAACCATATGGCTTAAAACAGGATGCGGCCTGGGTCCAAAACAACACCATGGGCGCAGCAATATGGAGTTGCGGACATCCTCCGTTACATCTAGAGTGTATTGGCAGACACAGAGGCTACACCAGGGCGAAATGCAACGGCATATCCATTTTTAGCTGCTACATAGCCCCAAGCGTGGATATAGACGACTTTGCAGCTATCATTGACTGTATAGCCGCAGAAGCCAGAAGATCACCGCCAGTGATCATCGCCGGCGACTTCAACGCATGGGCGATGGAGTGGGGAAGCGTCAGAACCACGGCAAGAGGAAGAATACTGCTGGACTCCTTCGCCTCGCTGAATGTGAGTTTACTGAACATCGGCAACACACAGACATTCAGCAGAGCAGGACGCAATTCTATAATTGACGTTACTTTTGCAAGCATGAGCCTGGCCCGGAATACTAAATGGATAGTCTCCGACGTATATACGCACAGTGACCACAGTGCAATAATATTCGAGTGTGGTGGCCAAACAACGCGCTTAGCACGGCCCAAGTTCTCGTTATGGTCACAAGAAACCCTAAGCGAGGATGCATTCTTGTTCATGATGAACAACGCACAGCAGATGAGTGCCATGGATGCAGAAACCTGCGTAACAAGGCTGTGTTCTGCCATCAGCGAAGCCTGTGATGCGTCAATGATCCGCAAGAGCCAAGGTGGAAGCAGACGCAAACCAGTGCATTGGTGGAACCAGGAAATTGCAGAAGCGCGAAAAGAATGCCTTAAAGCCAGACGCAAACAGCAACGGGCCAGAGGGAGTCCCTCGTTCCAAAGGCTTCTGGAAGCCTATAAGACGCGGCGAGCACTGCTAAATAGAGCCATAAAGCAGAGCAAGGCTGACTGTTGGAAGAAGCTCTGCGCGGATGCCGATGACCAACCCTTTGGAGCTGCGTACAAGTTGGTAATGGGCAAACTTGCCAAACGCCCATCCCCCACAGATGGAGTGCTACTCACAAATATAGTAAAAACGCTATTCCCAGAGCGGCCAATATTGCAGCCTCCAGTTGCAGGACCTCAACAAGAGACGAATCCAGGCTATATTAGCAACGAAGAAATCGTGCTGGCTGCCAAGCGGATCAAAAGCAACAAATCGCCTGGCCCTGATGGATTTCCTGCTGGGATCATCAAGCTCATCGCAATGAATCAGCCCTCGAAACTGGCCGATGTATTCAACTCCTGTCTGTGCCAAGGAGTCTTTCCAGCAAGATGGAAAAGGCAGAGGCTGGTGCTACTCCCAAAAGGAGGGAAATCGGACGACCCTTCAGCGTACAGGCCGCTATGCATGTTAGATGTGCTGGGAAAGGTATTCGAATCGATCATTCGCAACAGATTAGAAGCCCACATCGACGCTCGGAATGGACTTTCGGAGCTCCAGTTTGGCTTCCGGAAGAAGCGTAGTACGGTCGACGCGATACATACCGTCACCGAAATAGCCAAAAAAGCCATAGAGGGCCAGCGATGGAAAGGAGGAGGCAAAGAGTACTGCCTCATCACCACTCTGGATGTACGAAACGCATTCAACTCAGCGAGTTGGAAGTGCATAATTGAGTCACTGCAGCGCTTAGCTACACCAGAGTACCTGGTTGCAATGATTCGCAGTTCCACCCGCGATCAAAACCGCGGCCGGGGCACGGATTCTGGAGGCCCCTACATCCATAAATAACAGGAAAACTACTGCATCGGTGGCACACTTGGCCGATGCAGCGGACAATGCAACAAGCAGTAATGGCTGTAAAATGCCAGCCGGAGCAACTGCCTTTTCACGAAGTAGCTTGATGGCCAGAACGCCGCCAACAGCTACGCATTCGGCTCCGACGGCCATAAACTTGAAGTCTCTGCCAGCTTTCACACCAGCAGCAGTCGCTACAGTAGAGGATACGCCAAAAAGAGGCCGCGAAATAAGTCCACCTGCCGACGAATCAGAAGCGGCACCAAAAAGGCCTAGAAGCGTCCAGACAGGTCTAAAAGAACAGATCTCTGAACTCGGAGCACTTGTCGATCAAATAGCTGCAATGGTCGCTATTCCTGCACCAAGCCAGCATCCACTCGTAAATTGTGGCATGAAGGATGAATTGGCAAGAATGAGGACGGTTTTGGTTGGTGTAAAAACCCAACTGCAAAGCAGACCTCGGTCCAATAAGCTAAAACAGGAGCCGCGGCCTCTGACGTTTGCGGCTATCGTGGCCAAAAGTGCTACACCAAATGCAGCAGGTACAATGCAGAGGGCAAAGGAACGGAAAGCCGTCACACGGCCCAGCGCGGCGGTAAGACAGCCAACTACCCAAAATACGACTGCCGAACCATCGGAGGGGGGTACCGTCCCCTTAAAAAAAGTCGCCAACAAATGGGAAACGGTCAAAAGACCTAAACGCAAGAGTAGAAGACGGCCAGATGCTTTGATGGTGCAATGCAATGACCCTGCAAACTATGCAAAAGTATTGGAGGCTGTCCAGACTGACCCCGCCATGCTCACACACAAGGAAGGAGTTTGCGGAGTGCGTCGAACAGCAGAAGGAGAACTTCTCCTGGAGATGAAAAAGTATGATGACGGCGGTACGTTAGTACTACACAAGGCGTTGCAGCAAGCGCTTGGTGACGAAGGACGGGTTAAACTTATCACTGAAAGAGTCACAATTGAAATCAGGGATATACCGTTCTATTCCAAACTCGAGGATGTTCTTGATGCAGCCGCCAAATTAACGGAGGAAACTCTGCCAGAGGAATCGTTTCCCAAGATGCGGAAGGCATATAGGGGTACGCAAACTGCAACAATGCTGCTGAATGCCAATCAGGCATCGAAAATGATTGCTGCAAGAACGGTTCGCATCGGTCTTGCAGAATGTAGAATAAGAGCCAAGATAGAGCCAAGGAGGTGCTACAAATGTCTCGACTTTGGGCATACATCAGCTAGGTGCAGGTGTAAGAAGGAGCACGAGGCCGGCAGCCTATGTTTCAACTGCGGAGAGAGCGGTCACGCATCGAAAGACTGCAACAACGACGCAAAGTGCATCTTATGTACTAGGCACGGCGAAAAGAACGCGGCACATAACACTCTGAGCAGAGGATGCCCGTTGTATGTCAAGGCAACAAACAAGTGCAAAAATTAAGTTTCTACAACTTAATATTAATCATTGCAGGGCTGCACAGGATTTGCTGGAGCAGACTGTTATTGATCTTGGCATCGACATAGCGCTTTTGTCGGAACCATATGGCTTAAAACAGGATGCGGCCTGGGTCCAAAACAACACCATGGGCGCAGCAATATGGAGTTGCGGACATCCTCCGTTACATCTAGAGTGTATTGGCAGACACAGAGGCTACACCAGGGCGAAATGCAACGGCATATCCATTTTTAGCTGCTACATAGCCCCAAGCGTGGATATAGACGACTTTGCAGCTATCATTGACTGTATAGCCGCAGAAGCCAGAAGATCACCGCCAGTGATCATCGCCGGCGACTTCAACGCATGGGCGATGGAGTGGGGAAGCGTCAGAACCACGGCAAGAGGAAGAATACTGCTGGACTCCTTCGCCTCGCTGAATGTGAGTTTACTGAACATCGGCAACACACAGACATTCAGCAGAGCAGGACGCAATTCTATAATTGACGTTACTTTTGCAAGCATGAGCCTGGCCCGGAATACTAAATGGATAGTCTCCGACGTATATACGCACAGTGACCACAGTGCAATAATATTCGAGTGTGGTGGCCAAACAACGCGCTTAGCACGGCCCAAGTTCTCGTTATGGTCACAAGAAACCCTAAGCGAGGATGCATTCTTGTTCATGATGAACAACGCACAGCAGATGAGTGCCATGGATGCAGAAACCTGCGTAACAAGGCTGTGTTCTGCCATCAGCGAAGCCTGTGATGCGTCAATGATCCGCAAGAGCCAAGGTGGAAGCAGACGCAAACCAGTGCATTGGTGGAACCAGGAAATTGCAGAAGCGCGAAAAGAATGCCTTAAAGCCAGACGCAAACAGCAACGGGCCAGAGGGAGTCCCTCGTTCCAAAGGCTTCTGGAAGCCTATAAGACGCGGCGAGCACTGCTAAATAGAGCCATAAAGCAGAGCAAGGCTGACTGTTGGAAGAAGCTCTGCGCGGATGCCGATGACCAACCCTTTGGAGCTGCGTACAAGTTGGTAATGGGCAAACTTGCCAAACGCCCATCCCCCACAGATGGAGTGCTACTCACAAATATAGTAAAAACGCTATTCCCAGAGCGGCCAATATTGCAGCCTCCAGTTGCAGGACCTCAACAAGAGACGAATCCAGGCTATATTAGCAACGAAGAAATCGTGCTGGCTGCCAAGCGGATCAAAAGCAACAAATCGCCTGGCCCTGATGGATTTCCTGCTGGGATCATCAAGCTCATCGCAATGAATCAGCCCTCGAAACTGGCCGATGTATTCAACTCCTGTCTGTGCCAAGGAGTCTTTCCAGCAAGATGGAAAAGGCAGAGGCTGGTGCTACTCCCAAAAGGAGGGAAATCGGACGACCCTTCAGCGTACAGGCCGCTATGCATGTTAGATGTGCTGGGAAAGGTATTCGAATCGATCATTCGCAACAGATTAGAAGCCCACATCGACGCTCGGAATGGACTTTCGGAGCTCCAGTTTGGCTTCCGGAAGAAGCGTAGTACGGTCGACGCGATACATACCGTCACCGAAATAGCCAAAAAAGCCATAGAGGGCCAGCGATGGAAAGGAGGAGGCAAAGAGTACTGCCTCATCACCACTCTGGATGTACGAAACGCATTCAACTCAGCGAGTTGGAAGTGCATAATTGAGTCACTGCAGCGCTTAGCTACACCAGAGTACCTGGTTGCAATGATTCGCAGTTACTTCGAAGACCGGATTCTGATGTACGAAACAGACAGAGGGCAACAGGAATACAAAATAACAGGCGGAGTCCCACAAGGCTCGGTGCTTGGTCCAACCCTGTGGAACGTCATGTATGACGCAGTGCTTCGTCTGGACATGCCACAAAGGACGAAGATCATTGGATTTGCAGATGACATAGCAGTGGTCACAGTGGCAAAGGAGCTGGGAGAAGCGGAGGCCAGGACTAACGACGCCGTGCAATCAATTGTAAACTGGATGCAAAGGAATTCTCTGTCTCTGGCGGCACACAAGACAGAGGCAGTATTAATCAGCAGCAGGAAACGTGTGGAGACTGCAATCATCCATGTTGCAGGATGCGTCATCCGCTCCAAGCCGGCGATAAGATATCTCGGGGTGATGGTCGACCATAGGCTAACATACAAGCACCATCTGCAACATGTAGCCGACAAAGCAGCAAGGGCAACATCAGCCTTAGCAAGGATAATGTGCAATCACGGTGGCCCCCGACAGAAAAGCAGATGGCACATCACCACGGTGGTACGATCCGTAATCCTGTATGCAGCAAAGATATGGGCTCCAGCGATGGCGATCCAGTCATATAGCCGCGCCTGCAGATCGCAATACAGAGCTAGTGCGTTACGAGTCATATGTGCGTTCCGAACCGTATCCGAAGATGCTGCCTTGGTCATATCTGGTATGTTGCCACTCGATATTGTTGCATTAGAGGCCAGAAGCAACAGTACAGCAGCTCAAAAAAGAGAGGTTTCCTTTCGCACCTGGCAGGACCGCTGGCGCCATTCCTCCCACGGACGCTGGACAAACCGCCTTATACCTAATGTGCGGGAATGGGTGAGTCGGCCACACGGCCAAACAGATTTTTATTTGACGCAACTCCTAACGGGACACGGGTGTTTTAAATCATATTTGCATAGATTTAAGCACGAATCAGACCCCTACTGCACATATTGTACGGGGCCGATTGAGGACGCAGAGCATGTCTTTTTTGTCTGTCCGCGATTCACCGCTGAACGGGAAGAGCTAAGCCAAGGCATTGGGGGCCTCCCAATGGCCTCCGAATGGCCATTCGTAGTCCATGACTTGATGGATATCTTACTTAGCTCGCAAAACAATTGGCTCGCAGTTAGCCACCTAGCTGCGGTGATCATGCAGTCCCTGCGTCGCGCTGAACGTCAGCGCAACCAGAATTCAAACTCTAGATGAGTATCTAGATGAGGCTTTCATGCCATCTACCCCTCGTGAAGTAATAACTTCAGCGTTGGTTCCGCGAGAGGGATACGGAAGTAGGGTAGGTTTTAGTGCGGTGCGGTGACCCCTAACCAAGGTCGATACCAAGTCCCACACTTTTCGGCTTTCAATGCTTTCCCCCCTATACAAAAAAAAAAAAAAACATACATACATATGTACATATGTAATAATTTTGGCCGCGGTAAGCACACTCATACGTACGTATGTACATACATATATATGTCCACATACAATTCAATTGCACCCAAACCAAATTTGAAACCTACATAATTAAAGCTTAATGAAAATTAATTCCGAGTTTTTTTTTTCCTTCATTGAAAAGTTATCGGCACTCCTAATCCAACTGATCTCAATTTCTCCACATTCTTTAAATACTCTTATAAAATTCAACATATTTCCACATTGTATCAATTTTAATATCCAAGTGATTATATATCCTTATAATTATTCACACAACTGCGAGGAAAATTATAAATCCTTCTAATTTCATTTATGCTATCTAGTATTATTCGTTGTGTTCATTAAAAGAGGAGACACTTGTGCTTCTCACTCCTCTATCCTTAAATTATACAGTCCACTTACAGCTTCGTTTCGATCTCCTCTCCTGAGAGCTTTAATTCCACGAAGTTATTTGTTCCCATTCGATTCGTAATAGCTCAGAGAACACTCTACGATGCCTCTTTCCGACTTTGTTGCCGTATGCGAGGCATTAACGGCGTTCGAGGCACGCGAGGCCCAGGCTTTAGCTGACGATGTGCCACTCGTCTCCATCAAAATACACTTAGACCAGCTTAAGTCACTTTGGGCCAAAGTCGAGGCAGAGTTTTCACGATGCCATAAGGCCTTGACGGCTCAAAAGAACGAAGATAGTCCGAAGCACATAGCTACAATTAAAGCTAAACATGAATATTGTTACATGGTATATGTTCTAGGCGGGACCTCGTTTGGAGAGCGAATCGAGCAGTTGTCCGCGAAAATGGCTCCCCCATCTGTCAGGCTCTCCGTCGATTCCACCCATCAAAGCCACACAGCTCCCCCGTGCGAAGTTGAAAACTTCTACGGAGACAGCCTGGCTTGGCCTACATTCCGTGATTTGTTTACCGCGGTTTTTATCCATAATCCAAGCCTAACACAAGTGGAGAAACTTTACCACTTAAGTTGCAAAACTCGCGGTGAAGCCAGAGCCATTGTTTCTAGGTCACCCTTGACCAATGAAAGATTCCAGTCCGCGTGGGATAACCTCACTGCGCGGTACGAAAATAATCGATTATTGATTATGAGCCAAGCCAAGCAGCTTCTACAGATCCCAGCTGTATCGCAAGAGTCTGGCAAAGCGTTGAGAGAACTGCAGACGTCAATTCAAGGTTGCTTAACCGGTCTTGAGCGTTCCGGGGCTCGTACAGACAATTGGGATATCCTTCTCATAGCAATCTGTACGAGTAACATGCCCAAATCCACCCTTCTGTTGTGGGAACAGTCCGTTCCAAATAAGACCGCAGTCTCATCCTGGGACGACCTGAATCGATTCCTAACTGATCGCCACCGTGTACTAGAGGCCACAGATGTCCTTCAACCAAGCTCTAGCAGTCAGACCTTTCCTTCCGTAAGCCGAAAACCTACGGTAAGAGCTCAGGCCTTTCCCGCTCAAGTGCAAGAGAGCTCAGCACCTAATACTTGTATAATTCCGAATCCTGCGTCCTCCGATTATTCCAGCAGCCCTCATGTAAACGTGGGAAGTTACTTCGCCTCCACTCGCAACACTGGCCTCCTGGGTACAGCGAGGGTAACTATTCATCATCGTGGCAAGCAGTTTCAAATCCGCGCTTTGATTGATATGGGATCCGAAGCGTCCTTTATTTCCCAAAGAATGTTTGAATTGATTAATCCTCCAAGCTGCAAAGTATCAACTAGCATTCGCGGCATTGGGCAATGCGATGCTGGTAGCGGCGACAAAGTGTGCCGCTTACAGATTTCTCCTCTTGACGAACCGCTCCGACAGTTCCAAGCAGTCGCCGTTGTGCTGCCTAGGGTAGCAGAGGCACTTCCCTCCCGCGCCGTCCCGGATAAGGTTAAGCAGGATGCGCTGGACCTTCCGCTCGCTGATCCGCAATTTTACCAAAGGGCTCCTGTGGATTTGGTGCTTGGAGTCGAGCTCCTTCCCACTATCCTTGGGGAACGAATCATCAAGAATGTTGGTGATTCTTTCGTGGGAATCGAGACGATGTTCGGATGGGTTCTCTGTGGATCCGTTACTGATAAATCCAGTCGGTCTCGGTCCACCTCCTCCGGCAGTCCGAAGATGTCTCCAAAGACAGCAGCACCGTCCGATTTAGAATGCAGTTCCAATTGTTTCGGGTGCCGCGTTTGTCAAGGGGCACACGCGCTCCGTCAGTGCCGACAGTTTCGAGGACTACGAGCTGAAGACAGGTTACGGGTAGTCTTGAGCAACGGATACTGCCCGAACTGTTTGGCTCATGAGCATTCCAATGGTTCCTGCAGGAGCACAACAGGATGCCATCGTTGTGGCAAACAACACCACACGCTCTTACACAGCGACAGCTCAGTCGCGTACATCCATCCCAAAGAGCAAAGACCCGAAAGGCACCAGCCTTTCATTCGGACTTCTATCCAGAGGTCATCAGCCCTCGTGCCGCCTATTCCACCTGCATTCAAAGTTCCCCCTCCATCTCCACCCGTGTCTTGGCGATCCAGAACGCTGCCATCCCCCATCCTTAGACATGTCTAGCGAGGCAATTGCAACTTGTTGCAAGGGGGGCGGTATGTTCACGCCACCGGGTGAACAGCAGAGAGTGAGGGGTAGGGTTTTTCCCAAAACGGAATGCGGTCATACTGAGAAGGGTGACGAAGCGCTCTCCTGTAAATCGACATCATCACTCCAGTACGAAATTTCAACCCGAACACCCGTTCTTTCTTTCCATTGAATTTTTCCTCCGAATTGTATATATTTTAACCCGAGACATTTTCGTGTGTGTCGGGCAACCTATAAATATTAATGAATAAAGTATAAGTTTTTGTAACCGAAGTTATCGCGCGTTATCAATTCACCACTCACTCACCACCCGAAGAAATTGGCACCCGCAAACCCCTTGTATTATAATTTGGACCCTTCCGCCCCGCCACAAACACTTCCTATTTTCAACAGCGACAACAACACAACGAAAGATCTTTCTGCGTGGGAAAAATTAACAAGCTGTAAGTGTATCGAAAACCAATTTTCCCTATATTTTTATAAAATTTATCTGTTGAAATAAATTAGTTTGGAAGAGCATTAGCATTTAATACTTTGTCAATGGACATATATAAAGCAAAATATTTTTAGAGAATGAATTTTGTGAGGATATTAGCGTAATCACGCCACATAAATGTATATTTTTTTTCTCTTTTATTTTTTTGAACTAATGTGAGAAGTTTAATTACAGTAAAGTTAGGAAATCATGAATATTAAATAGTAAAGTAATTATTAGTAATAAGAAACAACATGCAACATTTGCAACCTTTATAATCGGATTTGTACCGAGATTCAGCTACTTAGCTAAACATGTTTTGAAAATGAAGAATTTTTGTAGATCAAATTGATCGAACCTATCGCACGATGATGCTAATTATTTTGAAATGTTTGAATAAATATTAAGTTCATTATGAATTATTAATTTCTTTAGTTCCCTGATGTAGAAGAAGAAGTCCTAGCTTTCGTTTTGGGAGTCTGCGATAACTTTCGCTGGCAGGCTCATGGTAGGGTGGGTACAGACGCGGAGCGCAATTATCATCTATAGCGCCTGCAAGAAGTGATGTCCGAAACTCTTTTGTGTTCTTCTCTAATAAAAACCCAGGCAAGGGATTCGGTTAATATGAATAGCCGACATACATAAAATACGCTGTGAAAATACTAGCTATGACGTTCACAAAGAACCCCCCCACAGGCTGTTTTTGCTAGTTGTTTATGAATCCCATTGAGCAGTCATATGCATACTAAACATCTTTTCTAAAGTCTATCACACGCGTTCTCAATATAATCGAAGTGGTTCGGGTAACTCTAGTTCGAAATCGAGGTGAAGTCCTGGTGGAACAGCGGGAGTATGTTTATCCGTTCTGCCTCCATCTTATTGAGCAAAAGGATCGCAGTGTCACTAGCCTTTGTGTTTTGCTGACCTATGTCGACAGTTACAGGGTGCAAAACAGGAGTGTTAGACTGCTCCTTTATTTTATTGATCTATATGTGTAGTTCTCTTTAGCTAATACATATAGAAGGCGGGATGTACCAATTTTTTTTTTTTTGAGATTTTGTCGTCATGTGTCAGGGTTTATTACATATTTTGGCGCCCAACGTGGGGCCGTAACGAAAGGTCCTAGAATGGTGAGGCTAAAAAAACGTGGTCTTACTCTTTAGGGCAAGAGTTGGTCCCATGGACGAGAGGTTGACTTTGCGTAAAGTGGGTCGAATAACATCAGACCATATTGAACCTTCGTCAGAAAAGACCGAATGTCTCATTGATTTTCTTTTTTCCTTTCTTTTTTTTTCTCTCTACCGAATGAGGGATATTTAGCTTGGAATTCGTCTTGTAGCCAGACTACAATAGCGACCACTAAAACACTCCTTAGGACGTAGATGGTAATCTCTTTTTATTTTATTTTTGTGTAAAGTTTGAATGTTATGGAGGCGGTCTCTATGCAACTAAATGGAAATCGTATGGTAGTAATTCTACCACAGCGACCTCTAGTAGTAGGATTGGCTAAGTAAACTTCGTCTTTTCGCATAATTTCTGTTACTCTAATACTGGCATTAGCGAATTAAATCTAGCTTGGAATTCGTAACGTAGTGTGTTTACGTCTACGACCACTAGAGCGCTAAACCAATAGTTTGGAGGATCTTTTTGTTCCTTTCTATTTCTCTCTCTTTTCTCCTTTTCTGTTATGTATTTGCTATAAGATTCGATCAACGGATTGGATTTTTGGAATTCTTTATAATAGCGAAGCAGCTATAAAGACCAATCAATTCAGGGTTGAATTCATATTGGCATTGCATAAAAGGGAAAAAATAAACAAACAATTTTTTTTCTCTCTTTCGAAAGCACCAGGTGCAAATGGAATCTTATAACTTAAATAGTGCAGTCATAAACTATGCTAGGAAATTCAGGTTTTTGGATAAGCTAAATCCTGACCAGTTAAAAAAGTGATGCATCTAAAATTATTCGCCAGTAGCAACCCAGTGTATTCTTTAATCTTTTTCTTTCATTTTCGTAAATTTGTTTTGGGATATATTAGAGCATATAGGACTCAGTATTAGAAAAATAAGATAGTGACTTCAAATTCACATTAAGGGAACGATATGATTTAAGATAAAATACCAATTAAAATTTAACCACGATATATTATTAAAATATTAAAATTAATCAGATATTTGTCAAAATGGTTCTCACTAGAAGTGAAGAAAATTTAGCTCATGAGATCTCAGATGCGTTATGCTCAATTTGTCAGAAAGCAGTATGGGCCACGCAAGAGTTGGTGGTGAAAACTTCATGCCATCATCTATTTCATAAAAATTGTATATCAGAATGGATTGATCAGTTTAATGTATGTCAAGTTTGTAATGCGTCGATACGTAGAGCAGATTTAGAAGTGCAAAACGTGCCATTTGCAGAGATAGAATCCGAACGTCCTGTAAACATAGGTGCAATCACAACAGGAGTGGTGCCGAAAGGCCCAAATACACGCTCTCGTAGAAATTTTAGTGGGGGTGAACAAGCTAATCAAGCAACTGCAAATATAGAGATGTCTGCAGGAGACCGACCCACAACGATAAGAAAACAACGAGGAAGACCTCCAGGAAATGGGTCTAATACACCTCGTAGAAGCTTAGACGCATGTAGAAGACCAGCGCGAGCATCGGGAGAAATTGATTATGACAGAATTTGCAATCAAATAGAGTCCATAATAGACCGAAGAATAGGACAAATGGGAATTACAGAGCAACATGTAAATGCGTCAGCGCAAAATCAAAGTATTCCTAGGAGTTCATCTTCTGTCAGACCAAGCAGAACAGGTCATAACCCAGATAAAATTACACAGCTAATTCATAGTTGGAATGTAAAATTTGACGGTTCGTCAAAAGGAGTTACGGTCGAAGAGTTTCTTTATCGTATCAAAACGTTAACTGAGGATTGCTTAGACCAAGATTTTGATGCAGTATGCAAAAATTTGCATATTCTTTTAGTAGGCAAAGCGAAAGAGTGGTTTGGGGATACCGTAGAGATGTAGTAAACTTAGAGTGATCAGAATTTTGTGCAGCCATGAAATATCAATATAAAGATTACAGAAGTGATGTAGATATACTAGAAGATATTCGTGGGCGTAAACAAAAGGTAGGAGAAACCTTTGAAAACTTTTACGATGAGATTATGACTCAGATGTCACGTATGTCGAAAAGCATAGACGAAGAACAACTTATTCAGTTGCTCACACGTAATTTATTGCCAGATATTCGTCATGAATTGTTGTATATACCTATTCTCTCTATACCTCATCTTCGAAAGCTAGTGCAAATGCGAGAAAATTTAGTAGGTGATGTAGTCTCTAGGAGAGCAAATAAAACTTCAGGAAATTTTCAGTATGCTAAACGCAACATTGCGGAAGTAGAAGAGCCAGAAAGGTTTGAACACCCCGAAAAGATGGATTTAAATGTGTACAATGTTGAAGCAGTGCAAGCTCCGGTTAAAGTATTTCGGTGTTGGAATTGTGATACAGAGGGACATGGCTGGGACAACTGCTTAGAGCCTCGCACTATATTTTGTTACGGGTGTGGCTCGAAAAACGTATATAAGCCCCAATGTAAAAATTGTATCGCCAAGAATGCGGAAAACTTAGTGAAGGGTCCATCTGTGAAAGCTCGGATGGCCCCGAAAAATCTTTAATTGAAATATTACCTGATTTACCGGCTAGCTCAGAACCAATAGAGCAAGCAAACCAAATACCAGACTTACCCTTTAACTGTTACGATAAGACGCAAATTATATCGTCAGTGAAACCCTATCAAGAACGTTTGAGAAATTATCTCAAAGTGCGTAGTAGAATTTTTGGAAGCAACCCAATTTTAACTCGGTCACGACCAAAGAGATCTACTATTCGATTGCGAACTTTTTGGAAAGCAGTTCGACAAACTAAGCGTTTACTTATTTCGTCAATGATTCATGAAAAGTCGGATGGACGATTGTATGCGGAAGTATCGTTTTTAAGTTTTCGTGAACAAGGTCTTTTAGATACCGGCGCCAACATAAGTTGCGTGGGTTCGACTTTCGCTTCAGAAGATTGGTCAAAGTATCCAAAGTTTCGTCGTATTTCTTCCCAAGTTAAAACAGCTGATGAACAAGGTCAACCAGTCATCGGTTTCATTACGCTAGATATTACCTATAACAATAAAACCAGACCGATAAAGTTATTCATCATACCATCCATTCAGAAAAGGATGATATTGGGAATAGATTTTTGGAAAGCGTTTCAATTAGCGCCAGGTTTTATATCAGCTTTAGATTCCGAAAGCGAATTCAGAGTTCCAGATAGTAGAGAGGAACAATCATACCCATTATCTGACTGTCAAAAGAGACGACTTCAAGCCATTATTGCAATATTTTCGTCATTTGAAAAGACAGGGCTTGGGCGAACTACGTTGATTAAGCATCATATAGATGTTGGATCGGCAAAACCGATTAAGCAAAGGTTTTACCCCGTATCCCCAGCAGTGGAAAAATTAATGTATAGCGAAGTTGATCGAATGATAGAGTTAGGAGTTATAGAGTTATCAAATAGTCCGTGGAGTTCTCCGATGAGATTAGTAGTTAAACCTGAGAAAGTGAGATTATGTCTAGATGCTAGAAAGATAAATGCGTGTACGACAAAGGATGCATATCCGTTACCAAGTATTGATGGGATATTCGCACGGCTTCCTCGTGCCGAAATCATTACTAAAATCGATCTTAAAGATGCGTATTGGCAAGTGGAGTTATCAGAAGAATCTCGTGGAATCACAGCATTTACTATTCCAGGAAGGCCTTTGTACCAATTTCGAGTAATGCCATTCGGATTGTGCAATGCTCCGCAAACTATGTGCAGGTTAATGGACGAAGTTATTCCAGCGGATTTAAAGTATTGTTGTTTTGGATATCTTGATGATTTATGTGTAGTAACAGCTGATTTTGATTCACATATATCGGTATTAACGAGATTAGCGGATCAATTTCGGAAAGCGCATCTAATGTTAAATCTCAAAAAAAGTCAGTTTTGTGTGACCAAAGTTAAATATTTAGGGCACATAATTGGCAGAGGCGGAATTTCAACCGATCCGAGCAAGATTGAATCGATTTTGCAATGGCCTACACCAAAGTCCCTTAAGCAAACGCGTGGATTCTTAGGACTACCAGGATGGTATCGAAGATACCATCGAAGATTCCATCAAGTATTGGCAATTTTTCTAAAAGATTCGCCTTGCTTGACATTTCTTTGAGACACCTGTCTTCGGCAGACTTGCCCCCAGCAGTCTCAAAATTTTGTTTGCGTCAGTCAACGGCTTGAACCGACGATCAATTGTGGAAATCCGAGAGTTAAATATATTTAACTTTTGCCTCGGATTGTATTAAGGGTAAATAAAAGGAAAATTACCAAAATAGTTTTGTGTCTTATACAGTGTTATTATAGATACGGCGTTAGCGAAGCAAAGTGAAATTTCGAATGTTGGGACATGTATAATTGTCAACATCGCATTTTCGCTTATCCTGCCTCACATGTAATCCAGACCATACCAGCAGAACACGTGTAGGATTCTAAAAATAGAAGGATGTACGAAAACCTAACCTTTTGCCCAATTGTAACCTAACCTCAAGCATGAAAGATGAACAGTAGAAGGAAGTATTAAATCTAACCTTTCTACGAACAAAACCTAACCTCACTCAACATGTCATGGAGATGAGAAGAGAATTTTGGAATTATTTTCAAGTATAACCAAGGCGTTTAATTTGCCGAAAGAGATTTTTTTTTCGTCTTCGATACGGACGAAATAATCAGGTTTAAGTGAAATGAGTCAACATAAGGCTCCTCAGTAGTTCAGAATCAATTTTAAGTTAAGTTTACATTGAATTTCCTTTTTTTTGTTTGTTGGCTAAATGGTTCAATTTTAAAGGAAATGGAATTCAATGCCAGTATATATTTTCGTTAGTTAATCATTTTAATTTTTCAGAGTTGAGTATGCATGTAAATTCACAATGTATGATGCTTTAGCTCTATTTGGAAAATGTAAACCTTCCTATTTTCAACAGCGACAACAACACAACGAAAGATCTTTCTGCGTGGGAAAAATTAACAAGCTGTAAGTGTATAAAAAACCAATTTTCCCTATATTTTTATAAAATTTATCTGTTGAAATAAATTAGTTTGGAAGAGCATTAGCATTTAATACTTTGTCAATGGACATATATAAAGCAAAATATTTTTAGAGAATGAATTTTGTGAGGATATTAGCGTAATCACGCCACATAAATGTATATTTTTTTTCTCTTTTATTTTTTTGAACTAATGTGAGAAGTTTAATTACAGTAAAGTTAGGAAATCATGAATATTAAATAGTAAAGTAATTATTAGTAATAAGAAACAACATGCAACATTTGCAACCTTTATAATCGGATTTGTACCGAGATTCAGCTACTTAGCTAAACATGTTTTGAAAATGAAGAATTTTTGTAGATCAAATTGATCGAACCTATCGCACGATGATGCTAATTATTTTGAAATGTTTGAATAAATATTAAGTTCATTATGAATTATTAATTTCTTTAGTTCCCTGATGTAGAAGAAGAAGTCCTAGCTTTCGTTTTGGGAGTCTGCGATAACTTTCGCTGGCAGGCTCATGGTAGGGTGGGTACAGACGCGGAGCGCAATTATCATCTATAGCGCCTGCAAGAAGTGATGTCCGAAACTCTTTTGTGTTCTTCTCTAATAAAAACCCAGGCAAGGGATTCGGTTAATATGAATAGCCGACATACAGAAAATACGCTGTGAAAATACTAGCTATGACGTTCACAAAGAACCCCCCCACAGGCTGTTTTTGCTAGTTGTTTATGAATCCCATTGAGCAGTCATATGCATACTAAACATCTTTTCTAAAGTCTATCACACGCGTTCTCAATATAATCGAAGTGGTTCGGGTAACTCTAGTTCGAAATCGAGGTGAAGTCCTGGTGGAACAGCGGCAGTATGTTTATCCGTTCTGCCTCCATCTTATTGAGCAAAAGGATCGCAGTGTCACTAGCCTTTGTGTTTTGCTGACCTATGTCGACAGTTACAGGGTGCAAAACAGGAGTGTTAGACTGCTCCTTTATTTTATTGATCTATATGTGTAGTTCTCTTTAGCTAATACATATAGAAGGCGGGATGTACCAATTTTTTTTTTTTGAGATTTTGTCGTCATGTGTCAGGGTTTATTACATATTTTGGCGCCCAACGTGGGGCCGTAACGAAAGGTCCTAGAATGGTGAGGCTAAAAAAACGTGGTCTTACTCTTTAGGGCAAGAGTTGGTCCCATGGACGAGAGGTTGACTTTGCGTAAAGTGGGTCGAATAACATCAGACCATATTGAACCTTCGTCAGAAAAGACCGAATGTCTCATTGATTTTCTTTTTTTCCTTTCTTTTTTTTTGCTCTCTACCGAATGAGGGATATTTAGCTTGGAATTCGTCTTGTAGCCAGACTACAATAGCGACCACTAAAACACTCCTTAGGACGTAGATGGTAATCTCTTTTTATTTTATTTTTGTGTAAAGTTTGAATGTTATGGAGGCGGTCTCTATGCAACTAAATGGAAATCGTATGGTAGTAATTCTACCACAGCGACCTCTAGTAGTAGGATTGGATAAGTAAACTTCGTCTTTTCGCATAATTTCTGTTACTCTAATACTGGCATTAGCGAATTAAATCTAGCTTGGAATTCGTAACGTAGTGTGTTTACGTCTACGACCACTAGAGCGCTAAACCAATAGTTTGGAGGATCTTTTTGTTCCTTTCTATTTCTCTCTCTTTTCTCCTTTTCTGTTATGGATTTGCTATAAGATTCGATCAACGGATTGGATTTTTGGAATTCTTTATAATAGCGAAGCAGCTATAAAGACCAATCAATTCAGGGTTGAATTCATATTGGCATTGCATAAAAGGGAAAAAATAAACAAACAATTTTTTTTTCTCTCTTTCGAAAGCACCAGGTGCAAATGGAATCTTATAACTTAAATAGTGCAGTCATAAACTATGCTAGGAAATTCAGGTTTTTGGATAAGCTAAATCCTGACCAGTTAAAAAAGTGATGCATCTAAAATTATTCGCCAGTAGCAACCCAGTGTATTCTTTAATCTTTTTCTTTCATTTTCGTAAATTTGTTTTGGGATATATTAGAGCATATAGAACTCAGTATTAGAAAAATAAGATAGTGACTTCAAATTCACATTAAGGGAACGATATGATTTAAGATAAAATACCAATTAAAATTTAACCACGATATATTATTAAAATATTAAAATTAATCAGATATTTGTCAAAATGGTTCTCACTAGAAGTGAAGAAAATTTAGCTCATGAGATCTCAGATGCGTTATGCTCAATTTGTCAGAAAGCAGTATGGGCCACGCAAGAGTTGGTGGTGAAAACTTCATGCCATCATCTATTTCATAAAAATTGTATATCAGAATGGATTGATCAGTTTAATGTATGTCAAGTTTGTAATGCGTCGATACGTAGAGCAGATTTAGAAGTGCAAAACGTGCCATTTGCAGAGATAGAATCCGAACGTCCTGTAAACATAGGTGCAATCACAACAGGAGTGGTGCCGAAAGGCCCAAATACACGCTCTCGTAGAAATTTTAGTGGGGGTGAACAAGCTAATCAAGCAACTGCAAATATAGAGATGTCTGCAGGAGACCGACCCACAACGATAAGAAAACAACGAGGAAGACCTCCAGGAAATGGGTCTAATATACCTCGTAGAAGCTTAGACGCATGTAGAAGACCAGCGCGAGCATCGGGAGAAATTGATTATGACAGAATTTGCAATCAAATAGAGTCCATAATAGACCGAAGAATAGGACAAATGGGAATTACAGAGCAACATGTAAATGCGTCAGCGCAAAATCAAAGTATTCCTAGGAGTTCATCTTCCGTCAGACCAAGCAGAACAGGTCATAACCCAGATAAAATTACACAGCTAATTCATAGTTGGAATGTAAAATTTGACGGTTCGTCAAAAGGAGTTACGGTCGAAGAGTTTCTTTATCGTATCAAAACGTTAACTGAGGATTGCTTAGACCAAGATTTTGATGCAGTATGCAAAAATTTGCATATTCTTTTAGTAGGCAAAGCGAAAGAGTGGTTTGGGGATACCGTAGAGATGTAGTAAACTTAGAGTGGTCAGAATTTTGTGCAGCCATGAAATATCAATATAAAGATTACAGAAGTGATGTAGATATACTAGAAGATATTCGTGGGCGTAAACAAAAGGTAGGAGAAACCTTTGAAAACTTTTACGATGAGATTATGACTCAGATGTCACGTATGTCGAAAAGCATAGACGAAGAACAACTTATTCAGTTGCTCACACGTAATTTATTGCCAGATATTCGTCATGAATTGTTGTATATACCTATTCTCTCTATACCTCATCTTCGAAAGCTAGTGCAAATGCGAGAAAATTTAGTAGGTGATGTAGTCTCTAGGAGAGCAAATAAAACTTCAGCAAATTTTCAGTATGCTAAACGCAACATTGCGGAAGTAGAAGAGCCAGAAAGGTTTGAACACCCCGAAAAGATGGATTTAAATGTGTACAATGTTGAAGCAGTGCAAGCTCCGGTTAAAGTATTTCGGTGTTGGAATTGTGATACAGAGGGACATGGCTGGGACAACTGCTTAGAGCCTCGCACTATATTTTGTTACGGGTGTGGCTCGAAAAACGTATATAAGCCCCAATGTAAAAATTGCATCGCCAAGAATGCGGAAAACTTAGTGAAGGGTCCATCTGTGAAAGCTCGGATGGCCCCGAAAAATCTTTAATTGAAATATTACCTGATTTACCGGCTAGCTCAGAATCAATAGAGCAAGCAAACCAAATACCAGACTTACCCTTTAACTGTTACGATAAGACGCAAATTATATCGTCAGTGAAACCCTATCAAGAACGTTTGAGAAATTATCTCAAAGTGCGTAGTAGAATTTTTGGAAGCAACCCAATTTTAACTCGGTCACGACCAAAGAGATCTACTATTCGATTGCGAACTTTTTGGAAAGCAGTTCGACAAACTAAGCGTTTACTTATTTCGTCAATGATTCATGAAAAGTCGGATGGACGATTGTATGCGAAAGTATCGTTTTTAAGTTTTCGTGAACAAGGTCTTTTAGATACCGGCGCCAACATAAGTTGCGTGGGTTCGACTTTCGCTTCAGAAGATTGGTCAAAGTATCCAAAGTTTCGTCGTATTTCTTCCCAAGTTAAAACAGCTGATGAACAAGGTCAACCAGTCATCGGTTTCATTACGCTAGATATTACCTATAACAATAAAACCAGACCGATAAAGTTATTCATCATACCATCCATTCAGAAAAGGATGATATTGGGAATAGATTTTTGGAAAGCGTTTCAATTAGCGCCAGGTTTTATATCAGCTTTAGATTCCGAAAGCGAATTCAGAGTTCCAGATAGTAAAGAGGAACAATCATACCCATTATCTGACTGTCAAAAGAGACGACTTCAAGCCATTATTGCAATATTTTCGTCATTTGAAAAGACAGGGCTTGGGCGAACTACGTTGATTAAGCATCATATAGATGTTGGATCGGCAAAACCGATTAAGCAAAGGTTTTACCCCGTATCCCCAGCAGTGGAAAAATTAATGTATAGCGAAGTTGATCGAATGATAGAGTTAGGAGTTATAGAGTTATCAAATAGTCCGTGGAGTTCTCCGATGAGATTAGTAGTTAAACCTGAGAAAGTGAGATTATGTCTAGATGCTAGAAAGATAAATGCGTGTACGACAAAGGATGCATATCCGTTACCAAGTATTGATGGGATATTCGCACGGCTTCCTCGTGCCGAAATCATTACTAAAATCGATCTTAAAGATGCGTATTGGCAAGTGGAGTTATCAGAAGAATCTCGTGGAATCACAGCATTTACTATTCCAGGAAGGCCTTTGTACCAATTTCGAGTAATGCCATTCGGATTGTGCAATGCTCCGCAAACTATGTGCAGGTTAATGGACGAAGTTATTCCAGCGGATTTAAAGTATTGTTGTTTTGGATATCTTGATGATTTATGTGTAGTAACAGCTGATTTTTATTCACATATATCGGTATTAACGAGATTAGCGGATCAATTTCGGAAAGCGAATCTAATGTTAAATCTCAAAAAAGTCAGTTTTGTGTGACCAAAGTTAAATATTTAGGGCACATAATTGGCAGAGGCGGAATTTCAACCGATCCGAGCAAGATTGAATCGATTTTGCAATGGCCTACACCAAAGTCCTTTAAGCAAACGCGTGGATTCTTAGGACTACCAGGATGGTATCGAAGATACCATCGAAGATTCCATCAAGTATTGGCAATTTTTCTAAAAGATTCGCCTTGCTTGACATTTCTTTGAGACACCTGTCTTCGGCAGACTTGCCCCCAGCAGTCTCAAAATTTTGTTTGCGTCAGTCAACGGCTTGAACCGACGATCAATTGTGGAAATCCGAGAGTTAAATATATTTAACTTTTGCCTCGGATTGTATTAAGGGTAAATAAAAGGAAAATTACCAAAATAGTTTTGTGTCTTATACAGTGTTATTATAGATACGGCGTTAGCGAAGCAAAGTGAAATTTCGAATGTTGGGACATGTATAATTGTCAACATCGCATTTTCGCTTATCCTGCCTCACATGTAATCCAGACCATACCAGCAGAACACGTGTAGGATTCTAAAAATAGAAGGATGTACGAAAACCTAACCTTTTGCCCAATTGTAACCTAACCTCAAGCATGAAAGATGAACAGTAGAAGGAAGTATTAAATCTAACCTTTCTACGAACAAAACCTAACCTCACTCAACATGTCATGGAGATGAGAAGAGAATTTTGGAATTATTTTCAAGTATAACCAAGGCGTTTAATTTGCCGAAAGAGATTTTTTTTCATCTTCGATACGGACGAAATAATCAGGTTTAAGTGAAATGAGTCAACATAAGGCTCCTCAGTAGTTCAGAATCAATTTTAAGTTAAGTTTACATTGAATTTCCTTTTTTTGTTTGTTGGCTAAATGGTTCAATTTTAAAGGAAATGGAATTCAATGCCAGTATATATTTTCGTTAGTTAATAATTTTAATTTTTCAGAGTTGAGTATGCATGTAAATTCACAATGTATGATGCTTTAGCTCTATTTGGAAAATGTAAACCTTCCTATTTTCAACAGCGACAACAACACAACGAAAGATCTTTCTGCGTGGGAAAAATTAACAAGCTGTAAGTGTATCAAAAACCAATTTTCCCTATATTTTTATAAAATTTATCTGTTGAAATAAATTAGTTTGGAAGAGCATTAGCATTTAATACTTTGTCAATGGACATATATAAAGCAAAATATTTTTAGAGAATGAATTTTGTGAGGATATTAGCGTAATCACGCCACATAAATGTATATTTTTTTTTCTCTTTTATTTTCTTGAACTAATGTGAGAAGTTTAATTATAGTAAAGTTAGGAAATCATGAATATTAAATAGTAAAGTAATTATTAGTAATAAGAAACAACATGCAACATTTGCAACCTTTATAATCGGATTTGTACCGAGATTCAGCTACTTAGCTAAACATGTTTTGAAAATGAAGAATTTTTGTAGATCAAATTGATCGAACCTATCGCACGATGATGCTAATTATTTTGAAATGTTTGAATAAATATTAAGTTCATTATGAATTATTAATTTCTTTAGTTCCCTGATGTAGAAGAAGAAGTCCTAGCTTTCGTTTTGGGAGTCTGCGATAACTTTCGCTGGCAGGCTCATGGTAGGGTGGGTACAGACGCGGAGCGCAATTATCATCTATAGCGCCTGCAAGAAGTGATGTCCGAAACTCTTTTGTGTTCTTCTCTAATAAAAACCCAGGCAAGGGATTCGGTTAATATGAATAGCCGACATACATAAAATACGCTGTGAAAATACTAGCTATGACGTTCACAAAGAACCCCCCCACAGGCTGTTTTTGCTAGTTGTTTATGAATCCCATTGAGCAGTCATATGCATACTAAACATCTTTTCTAAAGTCTATCACACGCGTTCTCAATATAATCGAAGTGGTTCGGGTAACTCTAGTTCGAAATCGAGGTGAAGTCCTGGTGGAACAGCGGCAGTATGTTTATCCGTTCTGCCTCCATCTTATTGAGCAAAAGAATCGCAGTGTCACTAGCCTTTGTGTTTTGCTGACCTATGTCGACAGTTACAGGGTGCAAAACAGGAGTGTTAGACTGCTCCTTTATTTTATTGATCTATATGTGTAGTTCTCTTTAGCTAATACATATAGAAGGCGGGATGTCCCAATTTTTTTTTTTTTTTAGGATTTTGTCGTCATGTGTCAGGGTTTATTACATATTTTGGCGCCCAACGTGGGGCTGTAACGAAAGGTCCTAGAATGGTGAGGCTAAAAAAACGTGGTCTTACTCTTTAGGGCAAGAGTTGGTCCCATGGACGAGAGGTTGACTTTGCGTAAAGTGGGTCGAATAACATCAGACCATATTGAACCTTCGTCAGAAAAGACCGAATGTCTCATTGATTTTCTTTTTTTTCCTTTCTTTTTTTTTTGCTCTCTACCGAATGAGGGATATTTAGCTTGGAATTCGTCTTGTAGCCAGACTACAATAGCGACCACTAAAACACTCCTTAGGACGTAGATGGTAATCTCTTTTTATTTTATTTTTGTGTAAAGTTTGAATGTTATGGAGGCGGTCTCTATGCAACTAAATGGAAATCGTATGGTAGTAATTCTACCACAGCGACCTCTAGTAGTAGGATTGGATAAGTAAACTTCGTCTTTTCGCATAATTTCTGTTACTCTAATACTGGCATTAGCGAATTAAATCTAGCTTGGAATTCGTAACGTAGTGTGTTTACGTCTACGACCACTAGAGCGCTAAACCAATAGTTTGGAGGATCTTTTTGTTCCTTTCTATTTCTCTCTCTTTTCTCCTTTTCTGTTATGGATTTGCTATAAGATTCGATCAACGGATTGGATTTTTGGAATTCTTTATAATAGCGAAGCAGCTATAAAGACCAATCAATTCAGGGTTGAATTCATATTGGCATTGCATAAAAGGGAAAAAATAAACAAACAATTTTTTTTCTCTCTTTCGAAAGCACCAGGTGCAAATGGAATCTTATAACTTAAATAGTGCAGTCATAAACTATGCTAGGAAATTCAGGTTTTTGGATAAGCTAAATCCTGACCAGTTAAAAAAAGTGATGCATCTAAAATTATTCGCCAGTAGCAACCCAGTGTATTCTTTAATCTTTTTCTTTCATTTTCGTAAATTTGTTTTGGGATATATTAGAGCATATAGGACTCAGTATTAGAAAAATAAGATAGTGACTTCAAATTCACATTAAGGGAACGATATGATTTAAGATAAAATACCAATTAAAATTTAACCACGATATATTATTAAAATATTAAAATTAATCAGATATTTGTCAAAATGGTTCTCACTAGAAGTGAAGAAAATTTAGCTCATGAGATCTCAGATGCGTTATGCTCAATTTGTCAGAAAGCAGTATGGGCCACGCAAGAGTTGGTGGTGAAAACTTCATGCCATCATCTATTTCATAAAAATTGTATATCAGAATGGATTGATCAGTTTAATGTATGTCAAGTTTGTAATGCGTCGATACGTAGAGCAGATTTAGAAGTGCAAAACGTGCCATTTGCAGAGATAGAATCCGAACGTCCTGTAAACATAGGTGCAATCACAACAGGAGTGGTGCCGAAAGGCCCAAATACACGCTCTCGTAGAAATTTTAGTGGGGGTGAACAAGCTAATCAAGCAACTGCAAATATAGAGATGTCTGCAGGAGACCGACCCACAACGATAAGAAAACAACGAGGAAGACCTCCAGGAAATGGGTCTAATACACCTCGTAGAAGCTTAGACGCATGTAGAAGACCAGCGCGAGCATCGGGAGAAATTGATTATGACAGAATTTGCAATCAAATAGAGTCCATAATAGACCGAAGAATAGGACAAATGGGAATTACAGAGCAACATGTAAATGCGTCAGCGCAAAATCAAAGTATTCCTAGGAGTTCATCTTCCGTCAGACCAAGCAGAACAGGTCATAACCCAGATAAAATTACACAGCTAATTCATAGTTGGAATGTAAAATTTGACGGTTCGTCAAAAGGAGTTACGGTCGAAGAGTTTCTTTATCGTATCAAAACGTTAACTGAGGATTGCTTAGACCAAGATTTTGATGCAGTATGCAAAAATTTGCATATTCTTTTAGTAGGCAAAGCGAAAGAGTGGTTTGGGGATACCGTAGAGATGTAGTAAACTTAGAGTGGTCAGAATTTTGTGCAGCCATGAAATATCAATATAAAGATTACAGAAGTGATGTAGATATACTAGAAGATATTCGTGGGCGTAAACAAAAGGTAGGAGAAACCTTTGAAAACTTTTACGATGAGATTATGACTCAGATGTCACGTATGTCGAAAAGCATAGACGAAGAACAACTTATTCAGTTGCTCACACGTAATTTATTGCCAGATATTCGTCATGAATTGTTGTATATACCTATTCTCTCTATACCTCATCTTCGAAAGCTAGTGCAAATGCGAGAAAATTTAGTAGGTGATGTAGTCTCTAGGAGAGCAAATAAAACTTCAGGAAATTTTCAGTATGCTAAACGCAACATTGCGGAAGTAGAAGAGCCAGAAAGGTTTGAACACCCCGAAAAGATGGATTTAAATGTGTACGATGTTGAAGCAGTGCAAGCTCCGGTTAAAGTATTTCGGTGTTGGAATTGTGATACAGAGGGACATGGCTGGGACAACTGCTTAGAGCCTCGCACTATATTTTGTTACGGGTGTGGCTCGAAAAACGTATATAAGCCCCAATGTAAAAATTGCATCGCCAAGAATGCGGAAAACTTAGTGAAGGGTCCATCTGTGAAAGCTCGGATGGCCCCGAAAAATCTTTAATTGAAATATTACCTGATTTACCGGCTAGCTCAGAATCAATAGAGCAAGCAAACCAAATACCAGACTTACCCTTTAACTGTTACGATAAGACGCAAATTATATCGTCAGTGAAACCCTATCAAGAACGTTTGAGAAATTATCTCAAAGTGCGTAGTAGAATTTTTGGAAGCAACCCAATTTTAACTCGGTCACGACCAAAGAGATCTACTATTCGATTGCGAACTTTTTGGAAAGCAGTTCGACAAACTAAGCGTTTACTTATTTCGTCAATGATTCATGAAAAGTCGGATGGACGATTGTATGCGAAAGTATCGTTTTTAAGTTTTCGTGAACAAGGTCTTTTAGATACCGGCGCCAACATAAGTTGCGTGGGTTCGACTTTCGCTTCAGAAGATTGGTCAAAGTATCCAAAGTTTCGTCGTATTTCTTCCCAAGTTAAAACAGCTGATGAACAAGGTCAACCAGTCATCGGTTTCATTACGCTAGATATTACCTATAACAATAAAACCAGACCGATAAAGTTATTCATCATACCATCCATTCAGAAAAGGATGATATTGGGAATAGATTTTTGGAAAGCGTTTCAATTAGCGCCAGGTTTTATATCAGCTTTAGATTCCGAAAGCGAATTCAGAGTTCCAGATAGTAAAGAGGAACAATCATACCCATTATCTGACTGTCAAAAGAGACGACTTCAAGCCATTATTGCAATATTTTCGTCATTTGAAAAGACAGGGCTTGGGCGAACTACGTTGATTAAGCATCATATAGATGTTGGATCGGCAAAACCGATTAAGCAAAGGTTTTACCCCGTATCCCCAGCAGTGGAAAAATTAATGTATAGCGAAGTTGATCGAATGATAGAGTTAGGAGTTATAGAGTTATCAAATAGTCCGTGGAGTTCTCCGATGAGATTAGTAGTTAAACCTGAGAAAGTGAGATTATGTCTAGATGCTAGAAAGATAAATGCGTGTACGACAAAGGATGCATATCCGTTACCAAGTATTGATGGGATATTCGCACGGCTTCCTCGTGCCGAAATCATTACTAAAATCGATCTTAAAGATGCGTATTGGCAAGTGGAGTTATCAGAAGAATCTCGTGGAATCACAGCATTTACTATTCCAGGAAGGCCTTTGTACCAATTTCGAGTAATGCCATTCGGATTGTGCAATGCTCCGCAAACTATGTGCAGGTTAATGGACGAAGTTATTCCAGCGGATTTAAAGTATTGTTGTTTTGGATATCTTGATGATTTATGTGTAGTAACAGCTGATTTTGATTCACATATATCGGTATTAACGAGATTAGCGGATCAATTTCGGAAAGCGAATCTAATGTTAAATCTCAAGAAAAGTCAGTTTTGTGTGACCAAAGTTAAATATTTAGGGCACATAATTGGAAGAGGCGGAATTTCAACCGATCCGAGCAAGATTGAATCGATTTTGCAATGGCCTACACCAAAGTCCCTTAAGCAAACGCGTGGATTCTTAGGACTAGCAGGATGGTATCGAAGATTCATCGCAAACTTTTCAGAAATTGCAGCGCCGATTACAGATTTTCTAGGAAAGAAAACGAAGTTTGAATGGACAGATAGTGCGCAGAAAGCTTTTGATGAGCTCAAGAGACAACTGACGACTGCTCCAGTTTTGCAAAACCCAGATTTTAGTAAAAAGTTTTATCTTCAATGTGATGCAAGCGATGTTGGTGTTGGTGCAGTTTTAGTGCAGTTGGATTTGGAAGGCGAAGAAAAACCTATAGCCTATATGTCCAAAAAGCTAAACGCGGCACAAAGAAATTACAGTGTCACGGAACGTGAATGCTTAGCCGTAGTTTGGGGTGTAGAACGCTATCCTTGTTATCTAGAACTTCAAGATTTTGAGATTGTTACAGATCATGCCAGTCTATCTTGGTTGATGAAGCAGTCCAATCTCAAAGGGCGTCTTGCGAGATGGGCTATGCAATTTTAAGGTTATAAATTTGAGATAAGTCATAGGAAAGGACGAGAACATATAGTACCAGATGCATTGTCGCGTATTTACTCCGAAGAGATCACGCAATTAGACTCATTTGGGCCAGAAATTGATTTATCTTCAGACTGTTTTAATGATGAAGAGTATCAAAAACAAAAGGAGAAAGTACTACAAAACGTGCAGTCATACCCTGATGTCAATGTAATGGATAACTTGGTGTATATTAGGACTGAACATGATGATGGTACCGAGGAGTGCAAAAAGAAAATGTGGAAATTGTGGGTGCCGCAAAGAATGACCGCAGAAGTCATATCACGTGCGCATGATTCCACTATTACAGCTCATGAAGGCATGGTAAAAACCGTGGAACTAATAAAAAGACATTGATATTGGCCAGGGATGATTTCCGAGATTCGAGAGTATGTGCGTAATTGTGAGGTATGTAAGTGTACTAAACCTCCTAATAGGACATTAAAACCAGTGTCTGAACGACCGTTTCAACGTTTGTACATCGACCTCTTAGGACCATATCCAAGGAGTAGAAAAGGAAACATAGGTTTACTTATCGTGTTAGATCATTTGACCAAATTTCAATGGCTTTGTCCAGTGAAAAACTTCACGACAAAACCAATTATTGAGTTTCTTCAAAGTCAGATTTTTCTATCCTATAGAGTGCCAGAAATTTTAGTAAGTGATAATGGAGTGCAGTTTAAATCAAACGAATTTAATTCATTTTTAACTACGTTTGGAGTTCAGCATACTTATACAGCTGCATATTCCCCTCAATCAAATGCTTCAGAGAGAGTGAATCGCTCGATCGTGTCCGCTATTCGTTCGTATTTAAAATCTGATCAAACAGAGTGGGATACCCATATCCAAGAAATAAGTTGTGCCTTAAGAAATAGTTATCATCAAAGTTTAAAGATATCTCCATACCATGCTGTATATGGATTAGATATGATAACACATGCAAGTCAATATAAACTGCTAAGGAATTTAACAATGTTAGATGAACCAGTAGTACACCTCGATCGAGATGATCAGCTTAAATTATTACGATCAAAGTTACGTGAGAGCTTGAAAAGTGCATATGAACAACAAGCCCAGCAAAATAATTTAAGAACCAGGCCTATCTGTTTCAAAGTTGGTCAGGAAGTTTTTAGAAGGAATTTTGTTCAGAGCAATTTTAGTAAAGGAATTAATGCGAAACTTTGGCCGGCGTTTCTTAAAGCTCGTGTTCGTGAAAAACAAGGGAATTCATACTATATTCTAGAAGATTTACAAGGGAAATTAGTAGGAACTTTCCATGCGAAGGGTATTCGTCAATAATTATTGTAATATCACAGACTTTCACATTTCTGTTGAATTCGTGACGTTGAATAAACTACGAATTAAACAGTGGTGTAATGTACAGGAATTTCAGTTGTTTTAAAATTCAACTGATTTCGATTATTTAGTATTTTTGTTGGTGTTATTGAGATTTGCTAAAGTGGTGAGAATCGAAATTTCGGAACCAGCTGAAAAAATGAACTAAGTGGCAACGCCACACAGCTGATCGGTTTGTTTTGCATTGCTTTACATTATTTTTCTACAAATGGATAAAACCATAAGAAAAGTAAGGCCAAAGAGACTTATTGGACAGCGTGGTTTTTGAAAAAGTGTTCTTTCTTTCCTCCACGTGAATTCCAACTGATCGGACGTATTTGTCCAAAGAGTTAAATAACCCAATAGGGGAGTGCATCATAACCCCTACGCGTGTGCGAAAAATAAAAAATATATGGTGTGGTGTTCTAGAGATTGATGTAAGTTAATTTCATTGCAATAATTCTTGAATTATTGTACATTTAACGTATGCATTTTCTCTTTAACAGCATCGGAAATAGTTTCCATCAAGTATTGGCAATTTTTCTAAAAGATTCGCCTTGCTTGACATTTCTTTGAGACACCTGTCTTCGGCAGACTTGCCCCCAGCAGTCTCAAAATTTTGTTTGCGTCAGTCAACGGCTTGAACCGACGATCAATTGTGGAAATCCGAGAGTTAAATATATTTAACTTTTGCCTCGGATTGTATTAAGGGTAAATAAAAGGAAAATTACCAAAATAGTTTTGTGTCTTATACAGTGTTATTATAGATACGGCGTTAGCGAAGCAAAGTGAAATTTCGAATGTTGGGACATGTATAATTGTCAACATCGCATTTTCGCTTATCCTGCCTCACATGTAATCCAGACCATACCAGCAGAACACGTGTAGGATTCTAAAAATAGAAGGATGTACGAAAACCTAACCTTTTGCCCAATTGTAACCTAACCTCAAGCATGAAAGATGAACAGTAGAAGGAAGTATTAAATCTAACCTTTCTACGAACAAAACCTAACCTCACTCAACATGTCATGGAGATGAGAAGAGAATTTTGGAATTATTTTCAAGTATAACCAAGGCGTTTAATTTGCCGAAAGAGATTTTTTTTCATCTTCGATACGGACGAAATAATCAGGTTTAAGTGAAATGAGTCAACATAAGGCTCCTCAGTAGTTCAGAATCAATTTTAAGTTAAGTTTACATTGAATTTCCTTTTTTTTGTTTGTTGGCTAAATGGTTCAATTTTAAAGGAAATGGAATTCAATGCCAGTATATATTTTCGTTAGTTAATAATTTTAATTTTTCAGAGTTGAGTATGCATGTAAATTCACAATGTATGATGCTTTAGCTCTATTTGGAAAATGTAAACCTTCCTATTTTCAACAGCGACAACAACACAACGAAAGATCTTTCTGCGTGGGAAAAATTAACAAGCTGTAAGTGTATCAAAAACCAATTTTCCCTATATTTTTATAAAATTTATCTGTTGAAATAAATTAGTTTGGAAGAGCATTAGCATTTAATACTTTGTCAATGGACATATATAAAGCAAAATATTTTTAGAGAATGAATTTTGTGAGGATATTAGCGTAATCACGCCACATAAATGTATTTTTTTTTTCTCTTTTATTTTTTTGAACTAATGTGAGAAGTTTAATTACAGTAAAGTTAGGAAATCATGAATATTAAATGGTAAAGTAATTATTAGTAATAAGAAACAACATGCAACATTTGCAACCTTTATAATCGGATTTGTACCGAGATTCAGCTACTTAGCTAAACATGTTTTGAAAATGAAGAATTTTTGTAGATCAAATTGATCGAACCTATCGCACGATGATGCTAATTATTTTGAAATGTTTGAATAAATATTAAGTTCATTATGAATTATTAATTTCTTTAGTTCCCTGATGTAGAAGAAGAAGTCCTAGCTTTCGTTTTGGGAGTCTGCGATAACTTTCGCTGGCAGGCTCATGGTAGGGTGGGTACAGACGCGGAGCGCAATTATCATCTATAGCGCCTGCAAGAAGTGATGTCCGAAACTCTTTTGTGTTCTTCTCTAATAAAAACCCAGGCAAGGGATTCGGTTAATATGAATAGCCGACATACATAAAATACGCTGTAAAAATACTAGCTATGACGTTCACAAAGAACCCCCCCACAGGCTGTTTTTGCTAGTTGTTTATGAATCCCATTGAGCAGTCATATGCATACTAAACATCTTTTCTAAGGTCTATCACACGCGTTCTCAATATAATCGAAGTGGTTCGGGTAACTCTAGTTCGAAATCGAGGTGAAGTCCTGGTGGAACAGCGGCAGTATGTTTATCCGTTCTGCCTCCATCTTATTGAGCAAAAGGATCGCAGTGTCACTAGCCTTTGTGTTTTGCTGACCTATGTCGACAGTTACAGGGTGCAAAACAGGAGTGTTAGACTGCTCCTTTATTTTATTGATCTATATGTGTAGTTCTCTTTAGCTAATACATATAGAAGGCGGGATGTCCCAATTTTTTTTTTTGAGATTTTGTCGTCATGTGTCAGGGTTTATTACAAAGTTAATCGGAGAAAACATGTTCAAGTTTTAGAAACTCTGGATCAATTTTCTGATGAACGGCACTTGACTGATCGAATCCAATTATTTACAATATTATATTATTAGTCGCATGAGTTTAGCAAGGAGCCTTCTTTGCAATGGGTTATGAATTCCGTTCACTCAAACCTCTCTGCTCTAGCTGGAGACCAATATCAAGTTTTGCGCCAACCGTTGTGGTCGGCTGTCGACGATGAGGTTAACTTGCCAGAATGCGACATATACAGGTATAACCCGGATTTGAGTTCGGATCCATTTGGCGAGCCAGGTTGCTTGTGGTCATTTAATTATTTTTTCTACAACAAAAAGTTAAAGCGAATTGTGTTTTTTACAAGTCGGGCTGTAAAGTAAGTAGTTTTAAAGTATAACGAAAACCAGTTAATGTTATTTATTATCTATTTAAGTTCTCTCTATGCTGGGGACACTTTAGACTTCTTATTGGAAGAAGTCTATTGAGAACTGGTTACTTTGATCACTTGAAAGTTGCATCAGCACTGGCAGGTGAGAGCGGAAAAGTGAGAATTCGTGCTATGAATTAAGGGTAAACAAAAAGCAAATTATTATTAAGAATTTATCAAAATCAAAAATGTACTTCGTTAAACTAATAAAAATTAAGAAATTACAAAAATTGCGTTGTTTTAAGTTTTAGCTTCAAATAATGTTAAGATTATTGTTTCTTTTTTTTCCAAGGCCTCTGCGTCAATGTGCTTCTTTTATTATTCCCCTTTTAAAAAGTTCTGAATGACCTGTTGGTGCAGGAGTTTCGAGATCTAGACTACTTAATAGCCCTGGGTCATTTTTAGCATAGTCGCAGCATACTGATAAAAGTGTCAAAATTTACAAATATGATTCTTTTAGTCAAATTAAATTAATCCTAAAATAGGTTAAAAGTTTGCAACTCAAGAAGTACTTGTGCTCTGTAAAAAAATAGATATGCCATATTTTTGTACAGATTCAACCAATAGAATCATAGTTACAGCGCCAATAGAATCAAAGTTATAGTGCCTTCAATCTTGCTCCTTCAAGCGCGTGTGGCGCGTCCATCAAACTTTCAATGCGATTATCTCGGAATCATGTTTTTCAAAAAGTGTCGTTGCGGTGACCACGATAACTAAAAATGTTTTCAACCGATTTCAAAAATTTTTTTGGTTTAATTGTTCGTATTTGAGTTTGTGAGTACTTAGATGAAGGATTCCTGCCTATGATTTATTATAATAATGTTATTAATATTTTAGTACAATTCATAAGTCAAAAAAAGCGCTCTTTGGAAAAGTCCTTCCCGTTTGGAAAAAAAAAATATTTTTTCTCTCGAAATTTTGATCGTTTAAGTACATCACAATACAGTATACTAATAAAATTGTTTGTTTGCTTTTCATTGGGCTGTTAAAGAGGCATCATGGTCACGGGAAGCCTCGATAAAAAGCCTTTTGCGTCAATTGTTGTATCTTTTATAATTATTAACATATTTTAATTTCTTTAAGCTGTCAAAGTTCAGACATTGCACTACGCAAAACGTATAAAAAGTTTTTAATAAAAATGCTTAATACACAATGCTATAAGAATTATCTTCAGCGCTGTAAGCTTCAGTTTTCTTCAGACCCTAAACAATTTTATAATTTTATTAATTCTGAACGTAAGACGTCTATGAACCCATCTTTTTTGTCCTTTCAAAATAAAAAAGCTAGCACTAACCAGGCAATTGCCGATATGTTTGCGAATTTCTTTTCAAAACAACTTATTCCTCAATGGAATATCGAGCAAGTACGTATCATTTAAAAAAGACTAATTGTATTTTTAATCCAGTGATTGATGAAAGTTCTCTTCTTCCTGTTTATTCTCCGGGGCCAGATGGTCTACTTGGATGTGTACTCATGTTCTGTGCAAACGCATGATGTAAACCCATTTTAAAATTGGTTTTATAGTCTGTCGAATATTCCTCTTTTCCATCTATTTAAAAGGAGTCGAATATCATTGGCAATCAATGGCAAAAAGTCCGAAGCGAAAAAGGAGTATTTTAAAATTGTCCGATATTCCGAAAGCAATTGAGAAAATTATAACTTCGCAATTGCAACATTTTTGCAACTGTATTATTTCGCCATCCCAACATGGGTTTGTGAAACGTACAACCACTAACCTTTTAGAATTTATCTCTATAATAATTAAGGGATTCAACAATGCTAAACAAACTAATGTCAAATACACTGACTTCAGTAAAGCCTTTGATTCTGTTAATCATACTTTATTGCTTTCTAAACTGAACGACATTGTGTTCCTACCCCTTTTCTGAAAAAAAATATGTCTTCATGCCTTTACAAAAATACAAACTTTTACCAATTTTCCCACACCACAACATATACATATAACCCCTTAAAGGATTGCAAGATAAATTTATCTATACAACTAGCGGAGTCGACGTCCGACATCTGAATCAACTTATAACCAAAATAGCTTCACCCTGAAAAAAACCTGAGGTTAATCGGAGAAAACATGTTCAAGTGTTAGAAACCTTGGGTCAATTTTCTGATGAACGGCACTTGACTGAACGAATCCAATTATTTACAATATTGTATTATTAGTCGCATGAGTTTAGCAAGGAGCCTTCTTTGCAATGGGTTATGAATTCCGTTCACTCAAACCTCTCTGCTCTAGCTGGAGACCAATATTAAGTTTTGCGCCAACAGTTGTGGTCGGCTATCGACGATGAGGTTAACTTGCCAGAATGCGACATATACAGCTATAACCCGGATTTGAGTTCGTATCCATTTGGCGAGCCAGGTTGCTTGTGGTCATTTAATTATTTTTTCTACAACAAAAAGTTGAAGCGAATTGTAAAGTAAGTAGTTTTAAAGTGTAACGAAAACCTGTTAATGTTATTTATTATCCATTTAAGTTCTCTCTATGCTGGGGACACTTTAGACTTCTCATTGGAAGAAATCTATTAAGAACTGGTTACTCTAGTTTGATCACTTGAAAGTTGTATCAGCACTGGCAGGTGAGAGCGGAAAAGTGCGAATTCGTGCTATGAATTAAGGGTAAACAAAAAGCAAATTATTTTTAAGAATTTATCAACATTAAAAATGTACTTCGTTAAACTAATAAAAATTAAGAAATTACAAAAATTGCGTTTTTTTAAGTTTTAGCTTCAAATAATGTTAAGATTATTGTTTCTTTTTTTTCCAAGGCCTCTGCGTCAATGTGCTTTTTTTATTATTCCCCTTATAAAAAGTTCTGAATGACCTGTTGGTGCAGGAGTTTTGAGATCTAGAGTATTTAATAGTCCTGTGCCATTTTTAGCATAGTCGCAGCATACTGATAGAAGTGTTAAAATTTACAAATATGATTATTTTAGTCAAATTAAGTTAATCCTAAAATAGGTCAAAAGTATGCAACTCAAGAAGTACTTAAGGGGATATATATGTTGTGCTTTGTAAAAAAATAGATATGCCATATTTTTGTACAGATTCAACCAATAAAATCAAATATATTATATTATAGCGCCAATAGAATCAAAGTTATAGTGCCTTCAATCTGGCTCCTTCAAGCGCGTGTGTCGCGTCCATTATTATCTCGGAATCATGTTTTTCAAAAAGTGTCGTTGCGGTGACCACGATAACTAAAAAAGTTTTCAACCGATTTCAAAAATTTTTTTGGTTTATTTGTTCGTAATTTAGTTTGTGAGTACTTAGACGAAGTATTCCTGCCTATGATTTATTATAATAATGTTATTAATATTTTAGTACATTTCATAAGTCAAAAAAAGCGCTCTTTGGAAAAGTCGTTCCCGTTTGGAAAAAAATATTTTTTTTTTTTTTGCTCTCTCGAAATTTTGATCGTTTAAGTACATCACAATACAGTATACTAATAAAATTGTTTGTTTGTTTTTCATTGGGCTGCTAAAGAGGCATCATGGTCACGGGAAGCCTCGATAAAAAGCCTTTTGCGTCAATTGTTGTATCTTTTATAATTATTAACATATTTTAATTTCGTTAAGCTGTCAAAGATCAGACATTGCACTACGCAAAACGTATAAAAAGTTTTTAATAAAAATGCTTAATACACAATGCTATAAGAATTATCTTCAGCGCTGTAAGCTTCAGTTTTCTTCAGACCCTAAACAATTTTATAGTTTTATTAATTCTAAACGTAAGACCTCTATGAACCCATCTTTTTTGTCCTTTCAAAATAAAATATCAAAGAAGCTAACTTCGGCAATGCCGAAGTTTATATACCCTTGCAGTCCTTGGCAATAATTTTTTTAAATTTTGAAATTTCTTTCCATGCAACTCAATTCATCAACACACAAACAAAACATTCAAATTATTTCTCTCTTTACTACAAATTTTTAAGCAAAGCACAACACGCATACACATACATACATACGTGTAGCGCTGCGTCTGTGTGTGCGTATGCATGTGCTCTGTTTGATTTGCTGATGACGTAGAACCGATTTGTATTGACTGTAACTTGTGTTCTATTTATCCGATCAAACTCAAATTTTGGGATCTGAGATTTTATATCAAATTCTATTACATTGGTAAATTTCATGGGGATACTCCAATTTTTGCAAAAATTTTTGTTCTAGAGCTATATGATATAGTAGTCCGATCCTGACAATTTTCATACTCTATTATCTCCCGGCTAAAAGTAGCTCAAATATGAAATTTCATTCCGATAGCTCTTAAGATGACAGCGTGAAGTTGATTTGCACAGACGGACGGACGGACGGACGGACGGACGGACGGACGGACGGACGGACGGACGGACAGACGGACATGGCTATATCGACTCAGCTTCTCATGCTGATCAAGAATATATATACTTTATGGGGTCGGAAACGTCTCCTTCTGTGCGTTACAAACATCTGACCAATTTTATAATACCCTCTGCAAGGGTATAAAAAGCTAGCACTAACCAGGCAATTGCCGATATTTTTTTTTTTTTTTTTTTTTTTTTTTTTTACGCGCGAGCCCAAGCAGATGACTGCCCACCTCCCACCCGACCGACCGAGGGGTGCAGCCGTATAACGCACGGCACGAATCGCGTGGACAAATAAACAATAGAAAAAACAGACAAACAAATAACTAAATAATACTATAGCTATCTATTAACTAAATGGGATAGGATAGAAGTTTTAATCATGTTAATAGAAAACTCTGAACCAATTACAGGGAATAGAAGGTTGTAATCAGAGCAGAGGACCCTAAAAGGTTCATGCAGGGCATAGTTAGAAGAACAACGACTTAGGGATAAAGGAATCAAAGGATGTCTACTCCGTCTACATGGTACCGACAGATTTACCTGAGCTAATAACTCAGGCGAGTCGATATCACCAATTAGGAGCTTGTGCATAAAAATAACACCAAGCATAATTCTACGGTTAGTTAGGGAAGGAAGGTTAATCAAGAGAAGTCTACTAGAATACGAAGGCAAATTGACATTGCGATCCCAGCTTAAGCCACGAAGAGCAAATAGCAAGAACTGCTTTTGAACGGATTCAAGTCGAATCTGGTGAGACTCATATTGAGGTGACCAAATGCAAGATCCATACTCTAAAATAGGACGGACAAGCGAAGTAAAAAGAACTTTAGTTGTATAGGGGTCATCAAATTCTTTTGACCATCTTTTAATGAAACCCAGGACACTCATGGCCTTTGCGACCGTGGTGGAAATATGGGTGTTAAAATTTAACTTATGGTCCATAAGTACGCCCAAATCATTCATATTGTTTAGACGTTCTAAAGGACTGTTGTTTAGAAAATAAGTGACCAGTTGAGGAGAGTTACGAAAAAAAGTCATTACCTTACATTTCGTAGTGTTAAGATTTAGTAAATTAAACTGGCACCAGGATTGAAAGTTTTTAAGATCAGCTTGTAGCCGACTAAATGAATCTATATCTTTATAAGTAAGACAAAGCTTGACATCGTCAGCATACATAAGCACACGCGAATGAACAATGACTGATGGAAGATCGTTAATGAACAGTGTGAAAAGCAGAGGGCCAAGATGACTACCTTGAGGTACACCAGAAGTCACAGGAATGGAATCGGAAAAAGAAGACTTAAAAAGTACCTTCTGTTTTCTATTTGTTAAATATTCTCGAACCCAAGAAAGGAAAAGGGGTGGAAACCCAATGTCGCTCAGCTTAGAAAGTAATAGGGTATGATTTACGGAATCAAAGGCTTTGCTGAAGTCAGTGTATATGACATCAGTTTGTTTACCATTTTTGAACCCCTTGATAATTATTGATGTAAATTCTAAAAGGTTAGTGGTTGTAGATCTACGTTTCACAAACCCATGTTGGGATGGCGAAATAATAGAGCTGCAAAAATGTTGCAATTGAGAAGTTATAATTTTCTCAAAAGCTTTCGGAATAGCGGACAATTTTGAGATACCCCTATAGTTAGAGGCTTCGGACTTTTTGCCATTTTTATGCAGAGGAATGATATACGACTCCTTCCAAATAGATGGAAAAGAGGAAGATTCGACAGACAATAGAAACAATTTTAAAATGGGTTTACATAATGCGTTTGCACAGAACCTGAGAACACATCCAGGAAGACCATCTGGCCCCGGAGAATAAACAGGTTTAACTAATTTAAGTTCGCTAAGAATAGAACTTTCATCAAACACTGGATTGAAAATGCAATTAGCCTTTTCTAAATGATAAGGATACGGACTTGCTCGATATTCCGTTGAGGAATAAGTTGTTTTGAAAAAACTCGCAAACATATCGGCAATTGCCTGATCAGTGCTCGCTTTTTTATTTTGAAAAGACAAATAAGATGGGTGCACAGAGGTCTTACGTTTAGAATTGACAAAATTATAAAATTGCTTAGGGTCAGAAGAAAACTGAAGCTTACACCGCTGAAGATAATTCTTATAGCATTGTGTATTAAGCATCATGAATTTTGAACGAGCGACTGTATACAGAGCATAATCTGATGAACGACGTGTTTTTTGAAACTTCTTATAATATCGTGTCTTCACATTTTTCAAATTGGATAACTCACGAGAGAACCAGGGAGGTTTGTTAAGCCGCTCCTGCCTACCAAGAGGCACACAAATATCAAAGAGTGAATTCAGAGTATCATAAAAGAAGCGAATAGCTGAGTTCATATCTCTACAATTGTACAGATAAGACCAATCGGTAGTAGTAATGTTTTCATTCAGGCTGACAAAGTCAGTCTTACGAAAGCACCTAGCTAGAGGTAACTGATTTGAACCAAGTAATGGTGAAAGCAAGGGCAGATCAATTTTTAAATTTAATGTAGGATGAAATTTGTCTTCAGGAAGAACAAATGGGTCGATCCTAGAAACCTCACAATAAGAAGAATCCGATACAAAAATAAGATCTAACAATTTTCCATTAGAATTTAAGACAGGATTGACTTGGAATAAAGATAAGCCTAGAAGGCCATCAATAAAGTCATGTGACACAGAGGGCAGCAACATGGTAGATTCATCTGTTAGTGACCATGCTAAAGCAGGTAAATTAAAATCACCTACAACTATGAGCATGTCTTGACTGGAAACTAAAGAGGAGACAAACTGAATTGCCTCTAAATGATTTAAATATACCACCATGTCTGACAATGGTGGAATATAGGAACAAGTAATGAAAGCATTAAAAGATTTAAAATTTACTTTAACACCGACAAACTCAATCTCCTGGGTACTAGAAAATTGAATCATTTCAGATGATAAAGCAGCATCAACAGCTATCAGAACGCCACCACCTATGCGAGAAATCCGGTCACGTCTGAATATGGAAAAGTTTGTGGAAAACACCGATGCATCAGCAATATCAGGTTTTAGCCACGTCTCTGTAAAAGCTAGAATGTTATGCTCAAAAGAAAGACTATCTACATAGAGATTAGGAAGTTTGGATTTCAGTCCTCTAACGTTCTGGAAACCCAGGTTAAGGGACGAAGCTAGTTTTTTGACACACCAGCAGATGCTGATGTGGCAGGAATGGTATTAGTTGTTGTTGTTGGCAAGCGAATCGGTTGCCGATGTTTCTTTCTTACAGTATATTCCTTAACTATTATATGTTTCGGCCAAAAATCATCTCGACATATAGTGTCGAAGATATTGGCAGAAACACTAATTTTAAAGGACGAAATGTCCCGAGAATAAGAAAATTTAAACTTCTCCACCGCAATATTCGAGACGTTAACTTTCTTCCGAATATAGGCTATTACATCATCAGATGTGACAACAGGGTCTAGCCTAGAAACAAATATATGTTTCTTTGGTGGTATGCCAACGAGAGGCCGCGGTTCCGAAGCGTCAGCCGTAGCAGTAACGTTGGACGAGTCACCCACTGCAGCAGTCAACTTGTTTACGGGGCCCTCGATACTTTTAGAACTATCGGCAATTTCCATTGGAATGGGTAATTGCCCGGACACATCGGACACTACAATAGGCATCGATTTTAAGAGATCATTCCCAGGTGATACCGGTAATTTCTTACTAATAGCATTTACAACCGGGCTCTTAAACGATATCAACTGCTGTGCATTAGGAGTGGACGGTGCATGAGACCGGTCGGGGACGATAAAAGACGCTGGCGGATCTACAGATACTGAAACACCCCAAGGACTGGTTCTTTTACGTTTCGGAGACTCATTCATAAGCGATAAACTCCTGAACTGAGTCTCCACCGCAGTAAACTCCGCTTGGAGTTTATTAAAACCTGCCCTTAAAGTGTCAAAACTATCTCTAGTCCGCCTCATGAAAGAGCGCATCTCATTCTCGACCTCCCGGCAAGCATCACATCCATATTTTAAGCCGCCGCCTTTAGCAATAGACTCCTTGATTCTGCCTGTGTAACCTGCACACTTAACGTGAACCGCATTGTCACACAGCCAACAAAGAATATAATCATGGGAGTCAACCGCATTAGTGGCAACTATGCAATTATTTTTTGAGCAGACAACCATTTTATCAAAAATTAATTTAATTAAAAAAAGGAAATACAAAAAAAAATAAAAATTCTAAAGGTTAAAAATCTGTGTATGAGAATATACTGACCAGTTCTGACACAAGGGTTAATGTGCAGAGTAAGCCTTCACAACTAAAGAAAAGAAATTACCAAAATACACAAAAAACAAAAACACGTATCACAGAGTCGCGGGTAGGCAAAAGACGAGAGCGCAAATCAAACAAGAATAGGAAAGAGCAGGAGAGCGCGTCAAATTGAACACATGCAACAACAATTTGTACGCAAGAGCGCGAGAGTTAGTTACAACGGTAAAGACACAAAAGCAAAAGAGATTAGCAAAACAACAACACCGCTAATGCAAGTAATTGTTGTAAGTTAAATTTATATACATAAATTGAAACAAAAAGCACAAAAGTGACAGAAAGAAATCAAGGAAAGAAAATGCAATTCGAATGTTAAAATTAAACCGATAATGAGTTGAAAAGTTAAAGAAAAGTTATTAATCACGAGAAACAAATAAAATTTGATAAGCGCAAAAAAAACACGTCCGTCGTCTGCAACGAGTGAAAGTTCTTAGTTCTATGTTTGCGAGTTTTTTTTCAAAACAACTTATTCCTCAACGGAATATCGAGCAAGTCCGTATCATTTAAAAAAGACTAATTGTATTTTTAATCCAGTGATTGATGAAAGTTCTCTTCTTCGCGAACTTAAAATAATTAAACCTGTTTATTCTCCGGGGCCAGATGGTCTACTTGGATGTGTACTCAGGTTCTGTGCAAACGCATGATGTAAACCCACTTTAAAATTGTTTTTATTGTCTGTCGAATATTCCTCTTTTCCATCTATTTGGGAGGAGTCGAATATCATTCCTCTGCATCGAAATGGCAAAAAGTCCGAAGCTTCTAACTATAGGAGTATTTTAAAATTGTCCGATATTCCGAAAGCAATTGAGAAAATTATAATTCGCCATCCCAACATGGGTTTGTGAAACGTAGATCTACAACTACTAACCTTTTAGAATTTATCTCTATAATAATTAAGGGGTTCAACAATGCTAAACAAACTAATGTCAAATACACTGACTTCAGTAAAGCCTTTGATTCTGTTAATCATACTTTATTGCTTTCTAAACTGAACGACATTGGGTTCCTACCCCTTTTCCTTTCTTGGGTTCGAGAATATTTAACAAACAGAAAATAGAAGGTACTTTTTAAGTCTTCTTTTCCAATTCCATTCCATTGGCCCTTGCTTTTCACTTTAATCATTAACGATCTGCCATCAGTTAGCTCGTGAGCTTATGTATGCTGACGATGTCAAGCGTTGTCTTATTTATAAAGAAACAGATTCATTTAGTCGGCTACAAGCTGATCTTAAAAATTTTCAATCCTGGTGCCAGTTTAATATTTTATATCTTAACACTACTAAATGACTTTTTTTCGTTACCCTAAATAATATGAATAATTTTGGCGTATGCAGCTTGCATTTGGTCACGTCAATATGAGTCGCACCAAACTAGGCTTGAATCCATTCAAAAGCAGTTCTTGCTATTTGCTCTTCGGGACTTAAGCTGGGATCGAAATGTCAATTTGCCTTTGTACTTTAGTAGACTTCTTTTGATTAACCTTCCTTCCTTAATTAACCGTAGAATTATGCTTGGTGCTATTTTTATGCATAAGGTCCTAATTGGTGATATTGAGTCGCCTGAGTTATTGTCTCAGATTAATCTGTCGGTACCATGTAGACGGAGTAGAAATCCTATTATACCTTTAACCCTTAGTCGTTGTTCTTCTAACTTTGCCACCTTATATTCCTTGTAATCTGCTCAGAGTCATCTATTAATATTCTTAAAACATCTATCCTTTTCTATTTAGCTATCTATGAATGCTATCATATTATTTGTTTGTCTGTTTTTTTATTGTGTATTTGTCCACGCGATATATACGGCTGCACCTCTCGGTCGGTCGGGTGAGAGGTGGGCAGCTATTTGCTTGGGCTCGCGCATAATAGTCTTTGCCCTGGTGTCGTAGGGGCCACTTGAACGTACTGCGCATAGTATCGTCAACGTCCGCTAACAGAAAAAAAAAAAGTCTTCATGCCTTTACAAAAATACAAACTTTTACCAATTTTCCCACACCACAACATATACATATAACCCCTTAAAGGATTGCAAGATAAATAAAATACAACTAGCGGAGTCGACGTCCGACATCTGAATCAACTTATAACCAAATAAGCTTCACCCTGAAAAAAACCTGAAGTTAATCGGAGAAAACATGTTCAAGTGTTAGAAACTTTGGGTCAATTTTCTGATGAACGGCACTTGACTGATCGAATCCAATTATTTACAATATTATATTATTAGTCGCATGAGTTTAGCAAGGAGCCTTCTTTGCAATGGGTTATGAATTCCGTTCACTCAAACCTCTCTGCTCTAGCTGGAGACCAATATTAAGTTTTGCGCCAACCGTTGTGGTCGGCTGTCGACGATGAGGTTAACTTGCCAGAATGCGACATATACAGCTATAACCCGGATTTGAGTTCGGATCCATTTGGCGAGCCAGGTTGCTTGTGGTCATTTAATTATTTTTTTCTACAACAAAAAGTTGAAGCGAATTGTAAAGTAAGTAGTTTTAAAGTGTAACGAAACCCAGTTAATGTTATTTATTATCTATTTAAGTTCTCTCTATGCTGGAAACACTTTAGACTTCTCATTGGAAGAAGTCTATTGAGAACTGGTTACTCTAGTTTGATCACTTGAAAGTTGTATCAGCACTGGCAGGTGAGAGCGGAAAAGTCCGAATTCGTGCTATGAATTAAGGGTAAACAAAAAGCAAATTATTTTTAAGAATTTATCAACATTAAAAATGTACTTCGTTAAACTAATAAAAATTAAGAAATTACAAAAATTGCGTTTTTTTTAAGTTTTAGCTTCAAATAATGTTAAGATTATTGTTTCTTTTTTTTCCAAGGCCTCTGCGTCAATGTGCTTTTTTTATTATTCCCCTTATAAAAAGTTCTGAATGACCTGTTGGTGCAGGAGTTTTGAGATCTAGAGTATTTAATAGTCCTGTGCCATTTTTAGCATAGTCGCAGCATACTGATAGAAGTGTTAAAATTTACAAATATGATTATTTTAGTCAAATTAAGTTAATCCTAAAATAGGTCAAAAGTATGCAACTCAAGAAGTACTTAAGGGGATATATATGTTGTGCTTTGTAAAAAAATAGATATGCCATATTTTTGTACAGATTCAACCAATAAAATCAAATATATTATATTATAGCGCCAATAGAATCAAAGTTATAGTGCCTTCAATCTCGCTCCTTCAAGCGCGTGTGTCGCGTCCATTATTTTCTCGGAATCATGTTTTTCAAAAAGTGTCGTTGTGGTGACCACGATAACTAAAAAAGTTTTCAACCGATTTCAAAAATTTTTTTGGTTTATTTGTTCGTAATTTAGTTTGTGAGTACTTAGACGAAGTATTCCTGCCTATGATTTATTATAATAATGTTATTAATATTTTAGTACATTTCATAAGTCAAAAAAAGCGCTCTTTGGAAAAGTCGTTCCCGTTTGGAAAAAAAATATTTTTTTTTTTTGCTCTCTCGAAATTTTGATCGTTTAAGTACATCACAATACAGTATACTAATAAAATTGTTTGTTTGTTTTTCATTGGGCTGCTAAAGAGGCATCATGGTCACGGGAAGCCTCGATAAAAAGCCTTTTGCGTCAATTGTTGTATCTTTTATAATTATTAACATATTTTAATTTCGTTAAGCTGTCAAAGATCAGACATTGCACTACGCAAAACGTATAAAAAGTTTTTAATAAAAATGCTTAATACACAATGCTATAAGAATTATCTTCAGCGCTGTAAGCTTCAGTTTTCTTCAGACCCTAAACAATTTTATAGTTTTATTAATTCTAAACGTAAGACCTCTATGAACCCATCTTTTTTGTCCTTTCAAAATAAAAAAGCTAGCACTAACCAGGCAATTGCCGATATTTTTTTTTTTTTTTTTTTTTTTTTTTTTTTACGCGCGAGCCCAAGCAGATGACTGCCCACCTCCCACCCGACCGACCGAGGGGTGCAGCCGTATAACGCACGGCACGAATCGCGTGGACAAATAAACAATAGAAAAAACAGACAAACAAATAACTAAATAATACTATAGCTATCTATTAACTAAATGGGATAGGATAGAAGTTTTAATCATGTTAATAGAAAACTCTGAACCAATTACAGGGAATAGAAGGTTGTAATCAGAGCAGAGGACCCTAAAAGGTTCATGCAGGGCATAGTTAGAAGAACAACGACTTAGGGATAAAGGAATCAAAGGATGTCTACTCCGTCTACATGGTACCGACAGATTTACCTGAGCTAATAACTCAGGCGAGTCGATATCACCAATTAGGAGCTTGTGCATAAAAAATAACACCAAGCATAATTCTACGGTTAGTTAGGGAAGGAAGGTTAATCAAGAGAAGTCTACTAGAATACGAAGGCAAATTGACATTGCGATCCCAGCTTAAGCCACGAAGAGCAAATAGCAAGAACTGCTTTTGAACGGATTCAAGTCGAATCTGGTGAGACTCATATTGAGGTGACCAAATGCAAGATCCATACTCTAAAATAGGACGGACAAGCGAAGTAAAAAGAACTTTAGTTGTATAGGGGTCATCAAATTCTTTTGACCATCTTTTAATGAAACCCAGGACACTCATGGCCTTTGCGACCGTGGTGGAAATATGGGTGTTAAAATTTAACTTATGGTCCATAAGTACGCCCAAATCATTCATATTGTTTAGACGTTCTAAAGGACTGTTGTTTAGAAAATAAGTGACCAGTTGAGGAGAGTTACGAAAAAAAGTCATTACCTTACATTTCGTAGTGTTAAGATTTAGTAAATTAAACTGGCACCAGGATTGAAAGTTTTTAAGATCAGCTTGTAGCCGACTAAATGAATCTATATCTTTATAAGTAAGACAAAGCTTGACATCGTCAGCATACATAAGCACACGCGAATGAACAATGACTGATGGAAGATCGTTAATGAACAGTGTGAAAAGCAGAGGGCCAAGATGACTACCTTGAGGTACACCAGAAGTCACAGGAATGGAATCGGAAAAAGAAGACTTAAAAAGTACCTTCTGTTTTCTATTTGTTAAATATTCTCGAACCCAAGAAAGGAAAAGGGGTGGAAACCCAATGTCGCTCAGCTTAGAAAGTAATAGGGTATGATTTACGGAATCAAAGGCTTTGCTGAAGTCAGTGTATATGACATCAGTTTGTTTACCATTTTTGAACCCCTTGATAATTATTGATGTAAATTCTAAAAGGTTAGTGGTTGTAGATCTACGTTTCACAAACCCATGTTGGGATGGCGAAATAATAGAGCTGCAAAAATGTTGCAATTGAGAAGTTATAATTTTCTCAAAAGCTTTCGGAATAGCGGACAATTTTGAGATACCCCTATAGTTAGAGGCTTCGGACTTTTTGCCATTTTTATGCAGAGGAATGATATACGACTCCTTCCAAATAGATGGAAAAGAGGAAGATTCGACAGACAATAGAAACAATTTTAAAATGGGTTTACATAATGCGTTTGCACAGAACCTGAGAACACATCCAGGAAGACCATCTGGCCCCGGAGAATAAACAGGTTTAACTAATTTAAGTTCGCTAAGAATAGAACTTTCATCAAACACTGGATTGAAAATGCAATTAGCCTTTTCTAAATGATAAGGATACGGACTTGCTCGATATTCCGTTGAGGAATAAGTTGTTTTGAAAAAACTCGCAAACATATCGGCAATTGCCTGATCAGTGCTCGCTTTTTTATTTTGAAAAGACAAATAAGATGGGTGCACAGAGGTCTTACGTTTAGAATTGACAAAATTATAAAATTGCTTAGGGTCAGAAGAAAACTGAAGCTTACACCGCTGAAGATAATTCTTATAGCATTGTGTATTAAGCATCATGAATTTTGAACGAGCGACTGTATACAGAGCATAATCTGATGAACGACGTGTTTTTTGAAACTTCTTATAATATCGTGTCTTCACATTTTTCAAATTGGATAACTCACGAGAGAACCAGGGAGGTTTGTTAAGCCGCTCCTGCCTACCAAGAGGCACACAAATATCAAAGAGTGAATTCAGAGTATCATAAAAGAAGCGAATAGCTGAGTTCATATCTCTACAATTGTACAGATAAGACCAATCGGTAGTAGTAATGTTTTCATTCAGGCTGACAAAGTCAGTCTTACGAAAGCACCTAGCTAGAGGTAACTGATTTGAACCAAGTAATGGTGAAAGCAAGGGCAGATCAATTTTTAAATTTAATGTAGGATGAAATTTGTCTTCAGGAAGAACAAATGGGTCGATCCTAGAAACCTCACAATAAGAAGAATCCGATACAAAAATAAGATCTAACAATTTTCCATTAGAATTTAAGACAGGATTGACTTGGAATAAAGATAAGCCTAGAAGGCCATCAATAAAGTCATGTGACACAGAGGGCAGCAACATGGTAGATTCATCTGTTAGTGACCATGCTAAAGCAGGTAAATTAAAATCACCTACAACTATGAGCATGTCTTGACTGGAAACTAAAGAGGAGACAAACTGAATTGCCTCTAAATGATTTAAATATACCACCATGTCTGACAATGGTGGAATATAGGAACAAGTAATGAAAGCATTAAAAGATTTAAAATTTACTTTAACACCGACAAACTCAATCTCCTGGGTACTAGAAAATTGAATCATTTCAGATGATAAAGCAGCATCAACAGCTATCAGAACGCCACCACCTATGCGAGAAATCCGGTCACGTCTGAATATGGAAAAGTTTGTGGAAAACACCGATGCATCAGCAATATCAGGTTTTAGCCACGTCTCTGTAAAAGCTAGAATGTTATGCTCAAAAGAAAGACTATCTACATAGAGATTAGGAAGTTTGGATTTCAGTCCTCTAACGTTCTGGAAACCCAGGTTAAGGGACGAAGCTAGTTTTTTGACACACCAGCAGATGCTGATGTGGCAGGAATGGTATTAGTTGTTGTTGTTGGCAAGCAAATCGGTTGCCGATGTTTCTTTCTTACAGTATATTCCTTAACTATTATATGTTTCGGCCAAAAATCATCTCGACATATAGTGTCGAAGATATTGGCAGAAACACTAATTTTAAAGGACGAAATGTCCCGAGAATAAGAAAATTTAAACTTCTCCACCGCAATATTCGAGACGTTAACTTTCTTCCGAATATAGGCTATTACATCATCAGATGTGACAACAGGGTCTAGCCTAGAAACAAATATATGTTTCTTTGGTGGTATGCCAACGAGAGGCCGCGGTTCCGAAGCGTCAGCCGTAGCAGTAACGTTGGACGAGTCACCCACTGCAGCAGTCAACTTGTTTACGGGGCCCTCGATACTTTTAGAACTATCGGCAATTTCCATTGGAATGGGTAATTGCCCGGACACATCGGACACTACAATAGGCATCGATTTTAAGAGATCATTCCCAGGTGATACCGGTAATTTCTTACTAATAGCATTTACAACCGGGCTCTTAAACGATATCAACTGCTGTGCATTAGGAGTGGACGGTGCATGAGACCGGTCGGGGACGATAAGAGACGCTGGCGGATCTACAGATACTGAAACACCCCAAGGACTGGTTCTTTTACGTTTCGGAGACTCATTCATAAGCGATAAACTCCTGAACTGAGTCTCCACCGCAGTAAACTCCGCTTGGAGTTTATTAAAACCTGCCCTTAAAGTGTCAAAACTATCTCTAGTCCGCCTCATGAAAGAGCGCATCTCATTCTCGACCTCCCGGCAAGCATCACATCCATATTTTAAGCCGCCGCCTTTAGCAATAGACTCCTTGATTCTGCCTGTGTAACCTGCACACTTAACGTGAACCGCATTGTCACACAGCCAACAAAGAATATAATCATGGGAGTCAACCGCATTAGTGGCAACTATGCAATTATTTTTTGAGCAGACAACCATTTTATCAAAAATTAATTTAATTAAAAAAAGGAAATACAAAAAAAATAAAAATTCTAAAGGTTAAAAATCTGTGTATGAGAATATACTGACCAGTTCTGACACAAGGGTTAATGTGCAGAGTAAGCCTTCACAACTAAAGAAAAGAAATTACCAAAATACACAAAAAACAAAAACACGTATCACAGAGTCGCGGGTAGGCAAAAGACGAGAGCGCAAATCAAACAAGAATAGGAAAGAGCAGGAGAGCGCGTCAAATTGAACACATGCAACAACAATTTGTACGCAAGAGCGCGAGAGTTAGTTACAACGGTAAAGACACAAAAGCAAAAGAGATTAGCAAAACAACAACACCGCTAATGCAAGTAATTGTTGTAAGTTAAATTTATATACATAAATTGAAACAAAAAGCACAAAAGTGACAGAAAGAAATCAAGGAAAGAAAATGCAATTCGAATGTTAAAATTAAACCGATAATGAGTTGAAAAGTTAAAGAAAAGTTATTAATCACGAGAAACAAATAAAATTTGATAAGCGCAAAAAAAAACACGTCCGTCGTCTGCAACGAGTGAAAGTTCTTAGTTCTATGTTTGCGAGTTTTTTTTTTCAAAACAACTTATTCCTCAACGGAATATCGAGCAAGTCCGTATCATTTAAAAAAGACTAATTGTATTTTTAATCCAGTGATTGATGAAAGTTCTCTTCTTCGCGAACTTAAAATAATTAAACCTGTTTATTCTCCGGGGCCAGATGGTCTACTTGGATGTGTACTCAGGTTCTGTGCAAACGCATGATGTAAACCCACTTTAAAATTGTTTTTATTGTCTGTCGAATATTCCTCTTTTCCATCTATTTGGGAGGAGTCGAATATCATTCCTCTGCATCGAAATGGCAAAAAGTCCGAAGCTTCTAACTATAGGAGTATTTTAAAATTGTCCGATATTCCGAAAGCAATTGAGAAAATTATAATTCGCCATCCCAACATGGGTTTGTGAAACGTAGATCTACAACTACTAACCTTTTAGAATTTATCTCTATAATAATTAAGGGGTTCAACAATGCTAAACAAACTAATGTCAAATACACTGACTTCAGTAAAGCCTTTGATTCTGTTAATCATACTTTATTGCTTTCTAAACTGAACGACATTGGGTTCCTACCCCTTTTCCTTTCTTGGGTTCGAGAATATTTAACAAACAGAAAATAGAAGGTACTTTTTAAGTCTTCTTTTCCAATTCCATTCCATTGGCCCTTGCTTTTCACTTTAATCATTAACGATCTGCCATCAGTTAGCTCGTGAGCTTATGTATGCTGACGATGTCAAGCGTTGTCTTATTTATAAAGAAACAGATTCATTTAGTCGGCTACAACCTGATCTTAAAAATTTTCAATCCTGGTGCCAGTTTAATATTTTATATCTTAACACTACTAAATGACTTTTTTTCGTTACCCTAAATAATATGAATAATTTTGGCGTATGCAGCTTGCATTTGGTCACGTCAATATGAGTCGCACCAAACTAGGCTTGAATCCATTCAAAAGCAGTTCTTGCTATTTGCTCTTCGGGACTTAAGCTGGGATCGAAATGTCAATTTGCCTTTGTACTTTAGTAGACTTCTTTTGATTAACCTTCCTTCCTTAATTAACCGTAGAATTATGCTTGGTGCTATTTTTATGCATAAGCTCCTAATTGGTGATATTGAGTCGCCTGAGTTATTGTCTCAGATTAATCTGTCGGTACCATGTAGACGGAGTAGAAATCCTATTATACCTTTAACCCTTAGTCGTTGTTCTTCTAACTTTGCCACCTTATATTCCTTGTAATCTGCTCAGAGTCATCTATTAATATTCTTAAAACATCTATCCTTTTCTATTTAGCTATCTATGAATGCTATCATATTATTTGTTTGTCTGTTTTTTTATTGTGTATTTGTCCACGCGATATATACGGCTGCACCTCTCGGTCGGTCGGGTGAGAGGTGGGCAGCTATTTGCTTGGGCTCGCGCATAATAGTCTTTGCCCTGGTGTCGTAGGGGCCACTTGAACGTACTGCGCATAGTATCGTCAACGTCCGCTAACAGAAAAAAAAAAGTCTTCATGCCTTTACAAAAATACAAACTTTTACCAATTTTCCCACACCACAACATATACATATAACCCCTTAAAGGATTGCAAGATAAATAAAATACAACTAGCGGAGTCGACGTCCGACATCTGAATCAACTTATAACCAAATAAGCTTCACCCTGAAAAAAACCTGAAGTTAATCGGAGAAAACATGTTCAAGTGTTAGAAACTTTGGGTCAATTTTCTGATGAACGGCACTTGACTGATCGAATCCAATTATTTACAATACTATATTATTAGTCGCATGAGTTTAGCAAGGAGCCTTCTTTGCAATGGGTTATGAATTCCGTTCACTCAAACCTCTCTGCTCTAGCTGGAGACCAATATTAAGTTTTGCGCCAACCGTTGTGGTCGGCTGTCGACGATGAGGTTAACTTGCCAGAATGCGACATATACAGCTATAACCCGGATTTGAGTTCGGATCCATTTGGCGAGCCAGGTTGCTTGTGGTCATTTAATTATTTTTTTCTACAACAAAAAGTTGAAGCGAATTGTAAAGTAAGTAGTTTTAAAGTGTAACGAAACCCAGTTAATGTTATTTATTATCTATTTAAGTTCTCTCTATGCTGGAAACACTTTAGACTTCTCATTGGAAGAAGTCTATTGAGAACTGGTTACTCTAGTTTGATCACTTGAAAGTTGTATCAGCACTGGCAGGTGAGAGCGGAAAAGTCCGAATTCGTGCTATGAATTAAGGGTAAACAAAAAGCAAATTATTTTTAAGAATTTATCAACATTAAAAATGTACTTCGTTAAACTAATAAAAATTAAGAAATTACAAAAATTGCGTTTTTTTTAAGTTTTAGCTTCAAATAATGTTAAGATTATTGTTTCTTTTTTTTCCAAGGCCTCTGCGTCAATGTGCTTTTTTTATTATTCCCCTTATAAAAAGTTCTGAATGACCTGTTGGTGCAGGAGTTTTGAGATCTAGAGTATTTAATAGTCCTGTGCCATTTTTAGCATAGTCGCAGCATACTGATAGAAGTGTTAAAATTTACAAATATGATTATTTTAGTCAAATTAAGTTAATCCTAAAATAGGTCAAAAGTATGCAACTCAAGAAGTACTTAAGGGGATATATATGTTGTGCTTTGTAAAAAAATAGATATGCCATATTTTTGTACAGATTCAACCAATAAAATCAAATATATTATATTATAGCGCCAATAGAATCAAAGTTATAGTGCCTTCAATCTGGCTCCTTCAAGCGCGTGTGTCGCGTCCATTATTTTCTCGGAATCATGTTTTTCAAAAAGTGTCGTTGTGGTGACCACGATAACTAAAAAAGTTTTCAACCGATTTCAAAAATTTTTTTGGTTTATTTGTTCGTAATTTAGTTTGTGAGTACTTAGACGAAGTATTCCTGCCTATGATTTATTATAATAATGTTATTAATATTTTAGTACATTTTATAAGTCAAAAAAAGCGCTCTTTGGAAAAGTCGTTCCCGTTTGGAAAAAAAATAAATATTTTTTTTTTTTTTCTCTCTCGAAATTTTGATCGTTTAAGTACATCACAATACAGTATACTAATAAAATTGTTTGTTTGCTTTTCATTGGGCTGCTAAAGAGGCATCATGGTCACGGGAAGCCTCGATAAAAAGCCTTTTGCGTCAATTGTTGTATCTTTTATAATTATTAACATATTTTAATTTCGTTAAGCTGTCAAAGATCAGACATTGCACTACGCAAAACGTATAAAAACTTTTTAATAAAAATGCTTAATACACAATGCTATAAGAATTATCTTCAGCGCTGTAAGCTTCAGTTTTCTTCAGACCCTAAACAATTTTATAGTTTTATTAATTCTAAACGTAAGACCTCTATGAACCCATCTTTTTTGTTCTCTCAAAATAAAAAAGCTAGCACTAACCAGGCAATTGCCGATATGTTTGCGAGTTTTTTTTTCAAAACAACTTATTCCTCAACGGAATATCGAGCAAGTCCGTATCATTTAAAAAAGACTAATTGTATTTTTAATCCAGTGATTGATGAAAGTTCTCTTCTTCGCGAACTTAAAATAATTAAACCTGTTTATTCTCCGGGGCCAGATGGTCTACTTGGATGTGTTCTCAGGTTCTGTGCAAACGCATTATGTAAACCCATTTTAAAATTGTTTTTATTGTTTGTCGAATATTCCTCTTTTCCATCTATTTGGAAGGAGTCGAATATCATTCCTCTGCATCAAAATGACAAAAAGTCCGAAGCGAAAAAGGAGTATTTTAAAATTGTCCGATATTCCGAAAGCAATTGAGAAAATTATAATTCGCCATCCCAACATGGGTTTGTGAAACGTAGACGATGCCAAGCTTTGTCTTATTTATAAAGAAACAGATTCATTTAGTCGGCTACAAGCTGATCTTAAAAATTTTCAATCCTGGTGCCAGTTTAATATTTTATATCTTAACACTACTAAATGACTTTTTTTCGTTACCCTAAATAATATGAATAATTTTGGCGTATGCAGCTTGCATTTGGTCACGTCAATATGAGTCGCACCAAACTAGGCTTGAATCCATTCAAAAGCAGTTCTTGCTATTTGCTCTTCGGGACTTAAGCTGGGATCGAAATGTCAATTTGCCTTTGTACTTTAGTAGACTTCTTTTGATTAACCTTCCTTCCTTAATTAACCGTAGAATTATGCTTGGTGCTATTTTTATGCATAAGCTCCTAATTGGTGATATTGAGTCGCCTGAGTTATTGTCTCAGATTAATCTGTCGGTACCATGTAGACGGAGTAGAAATCCTATTATACCTTTAACCCTTAGTCGTTGTTCTTCTAACTTTGCCACCTTATATTCCTTGTAATCTGCTCAGAGTCATCTATTAATATTCTTAAAACATCTATCCTTTTCTATTTAGCTATCTATGAATGCTATCATATTATTTGTTTGTCTGTTTTTTTATTGTGTATTTGTCCACGCGATATATACGGCTGCACCTCTCGGTCGGTCGGGTGAGAGGTGGGCAGCTATTTGCTTGGGCTCGCGCATAATAGTCTTTGCCCTGGTGTCGTAGGGGCCACTTGAACGTACTGCGCATAGTATCGTCAACGTCCGCTAATAGAAAGAAAAAGTCTTCATGCCTTTACAAAAATACAAACTTTTACCCATTTTCCCGCACCACAACATATACATATAATCCCTTAAGCGATTGCAAGATAAATTTATCTATACAACTAGCGGAGTCGACGTCCGACATCTGAATCAACGTATAACCAAATAAGCTTCACGCTGAATAAAACCTGAAGTTAATCGGAGAAAACATGTTCAAGTTTTAGAAACTTTGGGTCAATTTTTTGATGAACGGCACTTGACTGATCGAATCCAATTATTTACAATATTATATTATTAGTCGCATGAGTTTAGCAAGGAGCCTTCTGTGCAATGGGTTATGAATTCCGTTCACTCAAACCTCTCTGCTCTAGCTGGAGACCAAATCAAGTTTTGCGCCAACCGTTGTGGTCGGCTGTCGACGATGAGGTTAACTTGCCAGAATGCGACATATACAGCTATAACCCGGATTTGAGTTCGGATCCATTTGGCGAGCCAGGTTGCTTGTGGTCATTTAATTATTTTTTTCTACAACAAAAAGTTGAAGCGAATTGTAAAGTAAGTAGTTTTAAAGTGTAACGAAAACCAGTTAATGTTATTTATTATCTATTTAAGTTCTCTCTATGCTGGGGACACTTTAGACTTCTCATTGGAAGAAGTCTATTGAGAACTGGTTACTCTAGTTTGATCACTTGAAAGTTGTATCAGCACTGGCAGGTGAGAGCGGAAAAGTGAGAATTCGTGCTATGAATTAAGGGTAAACAAAAAGCAAATTATTATTAGGAATTTATCAACATCAAAAATGTACTTCGTTAAACTAATAAAAATAAAGAAATTACAAAAATTGCGTTTTTTTAAGTTTTACCTTTAAATTATTGTTTCTTTTTTTCCAAGGCCTCTGCGTCAATGTGCTTTTTTTATTATTCCCCTTTTAAAAAGTTCTAAATGACCTGTTGGTGCAGGAGTTTCGAGATCTAGAGTATTTAATAGTCCTGTGCCATTTTTAGCATAGTCGCAGCATACTGATAAAAGTGTCAAAATTTACAAATATGATTCTTTTAGTCAAATTAAGTTAATCCTAAAATAGGTCAAAAGTATGCAACTCAAGAAGTACTTAAGGGGTTATATATGTTGTGCTCTGTAAAAAAATAGATATGCCATATTTTTGTACAGATTCAACCAATAGAATCAAAGTTACAGCGCCAATAGAATCAAAGTTATAGTGCCTTCAATCTGGCTCCTTCATGCGCGTGTGGCGCATCCATCAAACTTTCAATGCGATTATCTCGGAATCATGTTTTTCAAAAAGTGTCGGTACGGTGACCACGATAACTAAACAAGTTTTCAACCGATTTCAAAAAATTTTTTGGTTTAATTGATCGTAATTGAGTTTGTGTGTACTTAGACGAAGGATTCCTGCCTATGATTTATTATTATAATGTTATTAATATTTTAGTACATTTCATAAGTCAAAAAAAGCGTTCTTTGGAAAAGTCGTTCCCGTTTGGAAAAAAAAATTTTTTTTCTTGCTCTCTCGAAATTTTGATCGTTTAAGTACATCACAATACAGTATACTAATAAAATTGTTTGTTTGCTTTTCATTGGGCTGTTAAAGAGGCATCATGGTCACGGGAAGCCTCGATAAAAAGCCTTTTGCGTCAATTGTTGTATCTTTTAAAATTATTAACATATTTTAATTTCTTTAAGCTGTCAAAGATCAGACATTGCACTACGCAAAACGTATAAAAAAAATTTTAATAAAAATGCTTAATACACAATGCTATAAGAATTATCTTCAGCGCTGTAAGCTTCAGTTTTCTTCAGACCCTAAACAATTTTATAATTTTATTATTTCTAAATGTAAGACCTCTGTGAACCCATCTTTTTTGTCCTTTCAAAATAAAAAAGCTAGCACTAACCAGGCAATTGCCGATATGTTTGCGAGTTTTTTTTCAAAACAACTTATTTTTCAACGGAATATCGAGCAAGTCCGTATCATTAAAAAAAGACTAATTGTATTTTTAATCCAGTGATTGATGAAAGTTCTCTTCTTCGTGAACTTAAACTAGTTAAACCTGTTTATTCTCCGGGGCCAGATGGTCTACCTGGATGTGTACTCAGGTTCTGTGCAAACGCATTATGTAAACCCATTTTAAAATTGTTTTTATTGTTTGTCGAATATTCCTCTTTTCCATCTATTTGGAAGGAGTCGAATATCATTCCTCTGCATCAAAATGACAAAAAGTCCGAAGCGAAAAAGGAGTATTTTAAAATTGTCCGATATTCCGAAAGCAATTGAGAAAATTATAATTCGCCATCCCAACATGGGTTTGTGAAACTTAGATCTACAACCACTAACCTTTTAGAATTTATCTCTGTAATAATTAAGGGGTTCAACAATGCTAAACAAACTAATGTCAAATACACTGACTTTAGTAAAGCCTTTGATTCTGTTAATCATACTTTCTTGCTTTCTAAACTGAACGACATTGGGTTCCTATCCTTTTTCCTTTCTTGGGTTCGAGAATATTTAACAAACAGAAAATAGAAGGTACTTTTTAAGTTTTTGCTTTTCACTTTATTCATTAACGATCTGCCATCAGTTATTATTCATTCGCGTGAGCTTATGTATGCTGACGATGTCAAGCTTTGTCTTATTTATAAAGAAACAGATTCATTTAGTCGGCTACAAGCTGATCTTATAATTTTCAATCCTGGTGCCAGTTTAATATTTTATAGCTTAACACTACTAAATGATTTTTTATCGTTACTCTCCTCAACTGATTACTTTGGAACGTCTAAATAATATGTGTTGGCTAACGGCTGCGCCCTTGCGGAGCCCCAAACTGCTCGTTTTGTACGATGCGGCCTTCGTATGATTTCCACCGAGGCGGCTTTGAGGCACTTGCGATTTGGCAGGAATAAAATTATCAGGGTAACTTCAAGTTGCTTTATTTTCTTAACCTAAAACTAAGTAGTACAATTTCGGTGGGCAAAATGCAACCACATCGAACGAGATTAATTTCAAGAGTAAAATTCAAGTACAGCAGACCACGCTGTCTTTTACAAAATTCAAAGTTCTGGAAATTTCCATAGAAGAAGTAAGCAAGAAAAGAATTAAAGTAACGGAACTCCAAGTTTGTCTCTTCAAAGTAATTTGCGCTGTTCTTGGTCTCTCTCTCTCTCTTCGGTCGTTTTCTCTCTTCAGCAAAGAGTGTATTGATTCAGTTGTAGCCCAAACATTTTCCCCCCTTTGATGATGACGATCCTTATCATCAAATTCACGTCCGGAAGACTCCTGCGAAAAGAATAAACTGAAACGAGAAAGTAACAATTTAACGCTTAGGTGTAGGGTTGGTGTCATTCTCCATCCAATTCTCCTGAATAGGCAATGGACAGAGTTTGGCTACCGGTCGTTTCATGAGCCCATTGACTGTCTTCAAAGTCACCACTCTCACTAATCCATCGGGTCCTGCATGTGTCTCCATAACCCGACCTAGAGGCCATTGATGAGACGGGAATCGCTCGTCCCTGATGAGCACTATGCATCCAACTGTTAGATTTTCCTTGGTCTGCAGCCATTTTGGTCTCCTTTGTAATCGTGATAAATATTCCGAATTCCATCTTCTCCAAAACTGTTGTGCATAATATTGACAATTTTTCCATCGATCAATCAGAGTAACCTTAGCCAATTCCGGAGCAGGAGGTGCTAAAGGCGCTTCACCGATCAGAAAGTGACCGGGTGTTAATACCATTAAATCGTCGGGATCATTTGATAGGGGACATAAAGGTCTTGAATTTAAACAAGACTCAATTTGCGCCAACGTAGTTGCCATTTCCTCAAATGTTAAAACTTGTTCTCCGAGAGTTCTCTTCAGATGATACTTCATGGACTTCACTCCAGCCTCCCACAATCCACCAAAGTGTGGAGCTGATGGTGGGTTGAAATGCCAGGTGATTCCCTTTCTCAACAATGTTGGTGCAATATGTTTCGTAATGTACGAACAATATGCCAGTTTGTCCATTTGCAATTTTTTGTTGGCTCCAATAAAATTAGTACCGCAGTCACTATAAACGTCTGTGCATAGGCCACGTCTGCCAATGAAACGGTTAAATGCTCCTATAAACGCATCTGAGGTCAGATCTCCAACTGGTTCCAAATGAATGGCCTTCGTCACTAGACATACGAACACAGCAATGTATCCCTTCTGGGATATACGTCCTCTTCCTTTGCAGGGCGAAATATTTACTGGTCCAGCGTAATCCACTCCAACGGATGAGAATGCCCTAGAAGGGCGTACCCGTACTGCTGGTAACATTCCCATTTTCTGACCTGCAAATTGAGGCTTCATCTTAAAACATGTGATACATTTATGAATTTTAAAACGAACTGCATTGCGTCCATTAACAATCCAGAATTTCTTCCTTATAAAATTCAGCGTTAGTGAGGTTCCACCATGCAAGGTGCAAATATGACTGTAAGATATGACCAGATCTGTGAAAGGATGTTTATACGGTAGTATATAAGGATATTTTTCATTTATGGGCAACAGGGAATCTCGAAGCCTGCCTCCGAGACGTAAAACACGTTCGTTCGAATCATAATACGGATTAAGAGACAGTAGTATGCTGTCCTTTGCTATTACCCTTCCTTCCGATAGCGCCTTCCATTCAGAGTTAAAACAATCCTTCTGCACCATCCTAATCAATTCACGTAGGCCCTCTTCTAATTCCACAATTGAGAGTCCTAATCCTCTTCGTTCTGCCACAGATGTACGACAATTAGATACGAAACGTTTTATATATGATATAATCCATACGAGTCGTGTATACGATGAATACTTGCTGATAAATGCTACACTTGGCATTTCTTTTACTGCTATGTTATGACAGGTCACCTTTCTGACTTCAGTGTCAACAACCGACAGCGAATCCTGATCAATAGCATTACAAGGCCATTCGATGTCCGATCCTTGTAACCATGATGGCCCATGCCACCATAATTCACACGATGCCAACTTGGTTGCACTCATGCCACGGCTTAGATAATCTGCAGGGTTATCTTTCGATGCGACGTGTCTCCATTGCCTTTCGTCTGAGATTTCCAGGATTTTGTTTATTCGATTGGACACAAATACTTTCCAGTTGGCAGCTCCACCACGGATCCAACTGATGGTTATCATAGAATCTGACCAAAAATAGTGTTCGAATAATTAATGTTAATTCTTAGATTCTCCCTTAGATACTTATAGATTTTGGCTGCTTCAAGCGCAGCACATAACTCTGCCCTAGGTATGGTTAGTTGTTGTTTAGTTGGCGATACTTTCCCTTTTGACAATAACAACTCTGTGTGATACTTATCCTCTCCAATTGGGAAGCGTAAGTAGGCTGCAGCTCCATATGCCCGTGACGACGCATCGCAAAACAGGTGCAGTTCAGCCACACCACCCGGTAGCCCCCATGTAACATGCCGTGGTATTCGTATAGTTACTATGTTTGGTAACTCCTTCACGAATTTCTCCCATTCTCTCTTAATAGTGTCCGGTAGTGTGCTATCCCAGCCAATTTTCTCCTTCCATAGATGCTGCATGAGAATTTTGGCAGTAATAATTATCGGACTAAGCCATCCCATGGGATCAAACAGTCGTGCAATTGCTGATAGTATTTTCCTCTTTGTAGGTGAGGTCGTTGGTGGAACGACATTCAAAGCAAAACGGAACTCATCTTCCTTAGGACTCCAGTAGAGACCTAAAGTGCGAATAGTATCATTACCTTCTACGTGTAACAATCCGCTTGATTCTCGATGCTCAACTGGTATGTTCTCTAATAGCTTTGGGCAATTACTCGCCCACTTCCTTAGTTCAAATGTACCACTACGAAGCATTCCAATCACTTGGTTCTTGACATCCTCCGTCTCTGCAATACTTTTGCCACCAGACAGTATGTCATCTACATACATTTGATGATTCACAACATTCACCGCCAGTGGATACTTCTCGCTTTCATCCATAGCTAATTGTTTCATAACTCTCATGGCTAAATAAGGGGCGGAGCTAGTTCCAAACATTACCGTTGTGCAGGCATATTCAGCCACATGATCACTAGTGTCCGGATTCCATAGAATACGTTGGTACTGCGCGTCGTCGGGTGGAACATTAATACATCTGTACATTTTTTCAACATCCGCCATAAATACCCATTTTAGCCCTCGCCAATTGAGAATGATTCCTTGAAGATGTACGTGCAATTTTGGACCAATTGCTAGAATCTCATTAAGTGATTTCCCATTACTCGTCTTGCTCGATCCATCGAAGACAACTCGTACCTTCGTAGTTGATGACGATTCCTTTATGACTGGGTGATGCGGTAGGTAACAATGATCGACTCCCCATAATGCAGGATTGCTCATCGTACTAGCCCGTGACGTCACACGTTCCATTTGACCCAGCTCCAGATACTCATTTATCGTGCCAACATAAGCGTTCTTCAAACTCGCATCGCTCCGCAACCGTCTGTCCAAAGAATGTAATCGTTTTAACGCGCCCTTATATGATTCTCCAATTACCATTGATTTGTCCAAGTAAGTAAGAAAAGGAAGACGAACAACATATTTCCCAGACGGCATTCGGCTATGTGTCTTAACGAAGAAATCTTCGCACCAGTTATCCTCTACTGAAAGCCCACGTGGCTCTTCGTCGAATTGTTCTAGCTCCCAGAACTTACATAACAATTGTTCAAGTATCTCATCAGCTTCCTTCTTACGGACAGTTATGGTGTAGGACGATCTGCTACCAGCTTCTTGATTCGTCTTCCCTGATACAATGTATCCCAAATGCGTATTTTGCGCCAGAGGCATACCACGTATTCCTCGATGCACTTCTCCTAACATCAGCTCATCGTAGATATCATTTTCCAGCAAAATATCAACTCCTTGTGGACTGAAGAAGTTCGGATCGGCCAACGGTAAGTCCTTCAGATGAGTCCACTCTTCAAATGGCAGTCGTTTGATTGGCATGCGCTTACTCACTATAGGTATTACTGACGCGAGCAGCTTGTATTTCGCATGTGGGTTGTAGATTGATCCTATGACAAGCTCCACCTGTGCTCTCGCATCTGTAATTTTAGTATCTGCTAATCCAGTAATCGTGATGTGAGCCCGTTTGCGCCGTAAACGTAGCTGCTGAGCTGCATTCTCTGAAATGAACGAAACTTGTGAACCTTGATCCAAAAACGCTCTAAATTGTAACGGATAGCCTTCTATCGACTCTACCCACACCGTTGCTGTTGGTAATAAAACCTCGTCTTTATGCCTTACCGCAATTTCTGTTGTACACTTTCCATTTAAAGCATTCGCAGATGCTGTTGGGATAACTTCCTTCTTTAGTGTGCCAAGTGATCTCTCGCCTCCTGACTTGTCTACATGAAGTAGTGTATGATGCCGTCCTTGACATTTTTCACAATTTACCGCACTGTCACATGCATCTATTCGGTGATTTGGTCTAAGGCATCTAAAACACAGTCGATGCCTCACCACACATGCCTTTCGTTCCGATAGCCTCATCTCCTGGAATATCTTGCATACTCCGATAAGGTGTCCATCCTCTTGACAGACAATGCATAGGTCTGTCTCTCGAGTAACAAATGAAGTCTTTGTGTAGTTCTGGTTAACTCGTAACCCATGTACACCTGGTCTTGCATTCCGATGTCTATCCCGTGATAGAATTCCCTCGATATTACCTGCTGACGCCGTAATCATTGTTCTGTACTGTGTTTCAAGATACTGACTGAGCTCCTCAAAGCTCGGCAGATTCTGTGTTGAAGATATTGACCGCTCCCAATCCACTCTTAATTGATTCGGTAATCTTTTCATCATGTAGTACACTAAAATTTCAGACTGTTGTCGCACATTCACACCAGTCTTCTCCAATGAATTCACACATGAGCGGGAAGTTTGCACAAATCTTCTCAAACTTTCCGCATCTCCATATTTAATTGGTAACTGCTGGTCGAACACATCCATGTAATGTAAAAACAACACTCGCTTGTTATCATACAAATTCATCAACATTCTCCAAGCCACTTCATAGTTCGCCGCTATTAGCGTTAGATGTTCAATATCCTTAGCTGCGTCTCCAACCAATGAATCCTTCAAATAATGAAAACGATGTAAGTCCGTCAGCTTCTCACAGTGGTGTACTCTTGTTAAAAACACCTCCTTAAACGCCGGCCACTCAATGAATTTCCCGCTGAAGGTAGGCAGTTTAACTGTTGGAAGTTTCACTTCCTCCAAAATTGATCCCATTTGTTCATGCACCGTCTGATGCAAACAAGACTCATCAAATGCAGTCGACGCCGGGATTCTCCGATCCTTATGTCTCTGCAACTCATTTCGAATCTCAGCTACTCCCATGATGTAGGTTTCTTCGAAACAGTCTCTGATGTCTTTGTCAAAATATCGACCCTTTATCTCCACATTATCTCGTTCTTGCACCAGTTGGTGATGATTGCGCTGAAAATCTGCGTGAAGGTGGGCCAGCGAGTCCAATCTGGCTTCCAGATGACTCTCGGTATGTACCGATTCCTCCGATTTATACCGCGCCAATGACTTCTCCAGCGAAGTAAGTAATGTGATTTGCTCCGTAGTCAACGGTAACAGTTTTTCAGCCATAATGAACACCTACCCAAACACATCAACGTTAAATTGTACTCACCCAAATCAGTCTATTCACTGGTAATTACACTCCAAATCCAATCGCCAAGATCAATCCTCCCGGGTTTCGGCACCAAAAATATGTTGGCTAACGGCTGCGCCCTTGCGGAGCCCCAAACTGCTCGTTTTGTACGATGCGGCCTTCGGATGATTTCCACCGAGGCGGCTTTGAGGCACTTGCGATTTGGCAGGAATAAAATTATCAGGGTAACTTCAAGTTGCTTTATTTTCTTAACCTAAAACTAAGTAGTACAATTTCGGTGGGCAAAATGCAACCACATCGAACGAGATTAATTTCAAGAGTAAAATTCAAGTACAGCAGACCACGCTGTCTTTTACAAAATTCAAAGTTCTGGAAATTTCCATAGAAGAAGTAAGCAAGAAAAGAATTAAAGTAACGGAACTCCAAGTTTGTCTCTTCAAAGTAATTTGCGCTGTTCTTGGTCTCTCTCTCTCTCTTCGGTCGTTTTCTCTCTTCAGCAAAGAGTGTATTGATTCAGTTGTAGCCCAAACAATATGAATAATTTTGGCGTACTTATGGACCATAAGTTAATTTTTAACACCCATATTTCCACCACTGTCGCAAAGGCCTTGAGTGTTCTTGGTTTTATTAAAAGGTGGTCAAATGAATTTTTGACCCCTATACAACTATTTCGCTTGTCCGTCCTATTTTAGAGTATGGATCTTGCATTTGGTTACGTGTGAGTCGCACCAAACTAGACTTGAATCCATTCAAAAGCAGTTCTTGCTATTTGCTCTTCGGGACTTAAGCTGGGATCGAAATGTCAATTTGCCTTCGTACTCTAGTAGACTTCTTTTGATTAATAGGATTTCTACTCCGTCTACATGGTATCGACTGAGACAATAACTCAGGCGAGTCAATATCACCAATTAGTTAATTAAGGAAGGAACCTTAATTAACCTTATTAAGGAAGGAACCTTAATTAACCGTAGAATTATGCGTGGTGTTATTTTTATGCATAAGCTCCTAATTGGTGATATTGACTCGCCTGAGTTATTGTCTCAGATTAATCTGTCGGTACCATGTAGACGCAGTAGAAATCCTATTATACCTTTAACCCTTAGTCGTTGTTCTTCTAACTATGCCATGCATGAACCTTTTAGGGTCCTCTGCTCTGATTACAACCTTATATTTCTTGTAATCTGCTTAGAGTGATCTATTAATATTCTTAAAACATCTATCCTTTCCTATTTAGCTATCTATGAAAGCTATCATATTATTTGTATGTCTGTTTTTTTTTTTTTGATTGTGTATTTGTCCACGCGAGACATACGCCTGCACCTCTCGGTCGGACGGGTGAGAGGTGGACAAGTTTTAGAAACTTTGGATCAATTTTCTGATGAACGGCACTTGACTGATCGAATCCAATTATTTACAATATTATATTATTAGTCGCATGAGTTTAGCAAGGAGCCTTCTTTGCAATGGGTTATGAATTCCGTTCACTCAAACCTCTCTGCTCTAGCTGGAGACCAATATCAAGTTTTGCGCCAACCGTTGTGGTCGGCTGTCGACGATGAGGTTAACTTGCCAGAATGCGACATATACAGCTATAACCCGGATTTGAGTTCGGATCCATTTGGCGAGCCAGGGGGCTTGTGGTCATTTAATTATTTTTTCTACAACAAAAAGTTGAAGCGAATTGTAAAGTAAGTAGTTTTAAAGTGTAACGAAAACCAGTTAATGTTATTTATTATCTATTTAAGTTCTCTCTATGCTGGAAACACTTTAGACTTCTCATTGGAAGAAGTCTATTGAGAACTGGTTACTCTAGTTTGATCACTTGAAAGTTGTATCAGCACTGGCAGGTGAGAGCGGAAAAGTGAGAATTCGTGCTATAAATTAAGGGTAAACAAAAAGCAAATTATTATTAAGAATTTATCAACATAAAAAATGTACTTCGTTAAACTAATAAAAATTTAGAAATTACAAAAATTGCGTTTTTTTAAGTTTTAGCTTCAAATAATGTTAAGATTATTGTTTCTTTTTTTTCCAAGGCCTCTGCGTCAATGTGCTTTTTTTATTATTCCCCTTATAAAAAGTTCTGAATGACCTGTTGGTGCAGGAGTTTTTAGATCTAGAGTATTTAATAGTCCTGTGCCATTTTTAGCATAGTCGCAGCATACTGATAGAAGTGTTAAAATTTACAAATATGATTATTTTAGTCAAATTAAGTTAATCCTAAAATAGGTCAAAAGTATGCAACTCAAGAAGTACTTAAGGGGATATATATGTTGTGCTCTGTAAAAAAAATAGATATGCCATATTTTTGCACAGATTCAACCAATAGAATCAAATATATTATATTATAGCGCCAATAGAATCAAAGTTATAGTGCCTTCAATCTTGCTCCTTCAAGCGCGTGTGTCGCGTCCATCAAACTTTCAATGCGATTATCTCGGAATCATGTTTTTCAAAAAGTGTCGGTACGGTGACCACGATAACTAAACAAGTTTTCAACCGATTTCAAAAATTTTTTTGGTTTAATTGTTCACAATTGAGTTTGTGTGTACTTAGACGAAGGATTCCTGCCTATGATTTATTATAATAATGTTATTAATATTTTAGTACATTTCATAAGTAAAAAAAAACGCTCTTTGGAAAAGTCGTTCCCGTTTGGAAAAAAAATATATTTTTTTTTTGCTCTCTCGAAATTTTGATCGTTTAAGTACATCACAATACAGTATACTAATAAAATTGTTTGTTTGCTTTTCATTGGGCTGCTAAAAAGGCATCATGGTCACGGGAAGCCTCGATAAAAAGCCATTTGCGTCAATTTTTGTATCTTTTATAATTATTAACATATTTTAATTTCGTTAAGCTGTCAAAGATCAGACATTGCACTACGCAAAACGTATAAAAAGTTTTTAATAAAAATGCATAATACACAATGCTATAAGAATTATCTTCAGCGCTGTAAGCTTCAGTATTCTTCAGACCCTAAACAATTTTATAGTTTTATTAATTCTAAACGTAAGACCTCTATGAACCCATCTTTTTTGTCCTTTCCAAATAAAAAAGCTAGCACTAACCAGGCAATTGCCGATATGTTTGCGAGTTTTTTTTCAAAACAACTTATTCCTCAACGGAATATCGAGCAAGTCCGTATCATTTAAAAAAGACTAATTGTATTTTTAATCCAGTGATTGATGAAAGTTCTCTTCTTCGCGAACTTAAAATAATTAAACCTGTTTATTCTCCAGGGCCAGATGGTCTACTTGGATGTGTACTCAGGTTCTGTGCAAACGCATGATGTAAACCCACTTTAAAATTGTTTTTATTGTCTGTCGAATATTCCTCTTTTCCATCTATTTGGGAGGAGTCGAATATCATTCCTCTGCATCGAAATGGCAAAAAGTCCGAAGCTTTTAACTATAGGAGTATTTTAAAATTGTCCGATATTCCGAAAGCAATTGAGAAAATTATAATTCGCCATCCCAACATGGATTTGTGAAACGTAGATCTACAACTACTAACCTTTTAGAATTTATCTCTATAATAATTAAGGGGTTCAACAATGCTAAACAAACTAATGTCAAATACACTGACTTCAGTAAAGCCTTTGATTCTGTTAATCATACTTTATTGCTTTCTAAACTGAACGACATTGGGTTCCTACCCCTTTTCCTTTCTTGGGTTCGAGAATATTTAACAAACAGAAAATAGAAGGTACTTTTTAAGTCTTCTTTTCCAATTCCATTCCATTGGCCCTTGCTTTTCACTTTAATCATTAACGATCTGCCATCAGTTAACTCGTGAGCTTATGTATGCTGACGATGTCAAGCTTTGTCTTATTTATAAAGAAACAGATTCATTTAGTCGGCTACAAGCTGATCTTAAAAATTTTCAATCCTGGTGCCAGTTTAATATTTTATATCTTAACACTACTAAATGACTTTTTTTCGTTACCCTAAATAATATGAATAATTTTGGCGTATGCAGCTTGCATTTGGTCACGTCAATATGAGTCGCACCAAACTAGGCTTGAATCCATTCAAAAGCAGTTCTTGCTATTTGCTCTTCAGGACTTAAGCTGGGATCGAAATGTCAATTTGCCTTTGTACTTTAGTAGACTTCTTTTGATTAACCTTCCTTCCTTAATTAACCGTAGAATTATGCTTGGTGCTATTTTTATGCATAAGCTCCTAATTGGTGATATTGAGTCGCCTGAGTTATTGTCTCAGATTAATCTGTCGGTACCATGTAGACGGAGTAGAAATCCTATTATACCTTTAACCCTTAGTCGTTGTTCTTCTAACTTTGCCACCTTATATTCCTTGTAATCTGCTCAGAGTCATCTATTAATATTCTTAAAACATCTATCCTTTTCTATTTAGCTATCTATGAATGCTATCATATTATTTGTTTGTCTGTTTTTTTATTGTGTATTTGTCCACGCGATATATACGGCTGCACCTCTCGGTCGGTCGGGTGAGAGGTGGGCAGCTATTTGCTTGGGCTCGCGCATAATAGTCTTTGCCCTGGTGTCGTAGGGGCCACTTGAACGTACTGCGCATAGTATCGTCAACGTCCGCTAATAGAAAGAAAAAGTCTTCATGCCTTTACAAAAATACAAACTTTTACCCATTTTCCCGCACCACAACATATACATATAACCCCTTAAACGATTGCAAGATAAATTTATCTATACAACTAGCGGAGTCGACGTCCGACATCTGAATCAACTTATAACCAAATAAGCTTCACCCTGAAAAAAACCTGAAGTTAATCGGAGAGAACATGTTCAAGTGTTAGAAACTTTGGATCAATTTTCTGATGAACGGCACTTGACTGATCGAATCCAATTATTTACAATACTATATTATTAGTCGCATGAGTTTAGCAAGGAGCCTTCTTTGCAATGGGTTATGAATTCCGTTCACTCAAACCTCTCTGCTCTAGCTGGAGACCAATATCAAGTTTTGCGCCAACCGTTGTGGTCGGCTGTCGACGATGAGGTTAACTTGCCAGAATGCGACATATACAGCTATAACCCGTATTTGAGTTTGGATCCATTTGGCGAGCCAGGTTGCTTGTGGTCATTTAATTATTTTTTCTACAACAAAAAGTTGAAGCGAATTGTAAAGTAAGTAGTTTTAAAGTGTAACGAAAACCAGTTAATGTTATTTATTATCTATTTAAGCTCTTTCTATGCTGGGGACACTTTAGACTTATCATTGGAAGAAGTCTATTGAGAACTGGTTACTCTAGCTTGATCACATGAAAGTTGTATCAGCACTGGCAGGTGAGAGCGGAAAAGTGAGAATTCGTGCTATGAATTAAGGGTAAACAAAAAGCAAATTATTTTTAAGAATTTATCAACATTAAAAATGTTCTTCGTTAAACTAATAAAAATTTAGAAATTACAAAAATTGCGTTTTTTTAAGTTTTAGCTTCAAATAATGTTAAGATTATTGTTTCTTTTTTTTCCAAGGCCTCTGCGTCAATGTGCTTTTTTTATTATTCCCCTTTTAAAAAGTTCTGAATAACCTGTTGGTGCAGGAGTTTTGAGATCTAGAGTACTTAATAGTCCCGTGTCATTTTTAGCATAGTCGCAGCATACTGATAAAAGTGTCAAAATTTACAAATATGATTATTTTAGTCAAATTAAGTTAATCCTAAAATAGGTCAAAAGTTTGCAACTCAAGAAGTACTTAAGGGGTTATATATGTTGTGCTCTGTAAAAAAATAGATATGCCATATTTTTGTACAGATTCAACCAATAGAATCAAAGTTATAGCGCCAATAGAATCAAAGTTATAGTGCCTTCAATCTTGCTCCTTCAAGCGCGTGTGGCGCGTCCATCAAACTTTCAATGCGATTATCTCGGAATCATGTTTTTCAAAAAGTGTCGTTGCGGTGACCACGATAACTAAAAAAGTTTTCAACCGATTTCAAAATTTTTTTTGGTTTATTTGTTCGTAATTTAGTTTGTGAGTACTTAGACGAAGGATTCCTGCCTATGATTTATTATAATAATGTTATTAATATTTTAGTACATTTCATAAGTCAAAAAAAGCGCTCTTTGGAAAAGTCGTTCCCGTTTGGAAAAAAATATATTTTTTTTTTTGCTCTCTCGAAATTTTGATCGTTTAAGTACATCACAATATAGAATACTAATAAAATTGTTTGTTTGCTTTTCATTGGGCTGCTAAAGAGGCATCATGGTCACGGGAAGCCTCGATAAAAAGCCATTTGCGTCAATTGTTGTATCTTTTATAATTATTAACATATTTTAATTTCGTTAAGCTGTCAAAGATCAGACATTGCACTACGCAAAACGTATAAAAAGTTTTTAATAAAAATGCATACTACACAATGCTATAAGAATTATCTTCAGCGCTGTAAGCTTCAGTTTTCTTCAGACCCTAAACAATTTTATAGTTTTATTAATTCTACTACTAGTCTCAATTCAACCGCCGCCGCGTGAAGACGTGTTTTTTTAATGCACTCCGCAAAATTTAGTGTAAAAAATAAAAAGACCGCGTTTGCAAAAATTGTGTAGGGCTCTCAGTCGCCTCAGAGACGCCTATTTACAATCATATTGCTATTAGTTTGTTCTAATAGCAATAAATACTAAGTTGCAACAACAAAGTGAGCACTTTTTTTTTGGAAAAGCCATGTCCACCAATTCGGGCCCAAGCTCTCTCGATCCCCACCAGCAACAGCTACAAGAACTACTTGTACAACAACAACGTGAGCGTCGTCTCTCGGTCCAACGCAACAACGCGTACTTTTCGGTGGTGTCGCCGACCCCACTGAATGCTACCGTAAGCAATAACACCGAAAGTGCAAGCCACTCAGCAACAGCAAGCCACAACAGCAATTTACCGTGGAGAGAGCAGTGTGCTTCTCCATCAATATCGATAACTGGGTCACCGATTGCACCGACCAGCACCGTCAGCTCGTTGACAGCAACTACTGCAACGTCTGCAGAAGTATTGACCTACCTCAAGCCGTCATCGACAAGTCGCCCAGAGTCAGCCACGACAAGAAACCCAACGCCTTCTGTCCAAACTGGAATGGATAGATATATTAAAATAACTAAGCGGAAGCTAAGCCCGCAAAAGAAAAAAATTGGCAATACGCCTAAAATAACCAAAAGAAATGAACGAGCAGCACTTCTAAGCGGAAATCGTTTTAAAATTCTTGCCGATCAGCAAGACGATCAAGCCGGCGCTGTGGATAAAGTTAAATCGGCTAGACCACCCCCTCTATACATCCGTGGAGCCAACTGCAGCGCCCTGATTTCGAAGCTAGTAGAAACAGTAGGGGCAAATAACTTTGTTGTAACCCCTCTCAACAGGGGTAACATAAAAGAAATTAAATGTCAAACCCAAACTGAGGACAATTTCCGCATCATCGAAAAGTACCTCCGTAATGCTAACATAAACTTCTATACCTACCAACTAAAAAGCAGTAAAGGGCTCCAGGTTGTGTTAAAGGGGATCGAGCCATCGGTCCCACCTCAAGAAATAGCAGACGCATTGGCCGAAAAAGGGTTTGCGGTTAAGTCCGTTGTCAATATCATCAACAGGAATAAAGTCGCACAGCCGCTCTTTAAAATCGAGCTCCAACCAGATGCAAAGCGGTCGAAGCCAAATGAAGTGCATCCAATCTACAACCTTCAGCTCCTATTGCACAGAAGAATCACCGTAGAGGAGCCCCATAAGAGATACCAACCACCTCAGTGTAAAAACTGCCAGGAATACAACCACACCTCTAACAATTGCAATCTTAGGTCAGTGTGTGTTGGCTGCGGCGAACATCATAAAGATGGCATTTGCACCAAGGACAGAAACAACGTCGCACTAAGACTATGCAGTAACTGTGGAGGGAACCACACAGCCAACTACAGGGGATGTCCTGTCTTCAAGGATCTTAAATCGCACCTAAACGAGCGTAAACCCCCAGCTGGACCAAAAATCACCTTCAACGCCTCCAAAACTACACCGGAGGTATTCTTCGCCAAGGCAGTTAGATCATCTAACATGCCTGCTACAACCAATCCTAGTGTATCCTTCGCTAGTGTACTCCGAACTGGACAGACGGAGCCCGCGAAAGGGACCCCGTCACTCCACCATGTACAGAATCCGCAACCTAGCGCACCAGAGCTTGGCCAGCAAACTCCAAGTGGTTTAGAGGCCCTATTGATCTCACTTAATCAAAACATGACCACTTTTATGACGTTCATGCAAAACTGTATGCAGGAACTGATGCGGAATCAAAACCTGCTTATCCAGAAGCTTATCGAGAATAAATAATGGCTTCCCTACGTCTATGTCTTTGGAATGCTAATGGCGTCTCCAAGCACAAAAATGAACTGCAACTATTCCTAGACTCAAGTGAAATCGACGTCATGCTGATATCGGAAACACATTTAACATCAAAAATAACTTTCAAATACCAAAATACACCTTCTACGCAACAAACCATCCAGACGGAAAAGCTCATGGCGGGACTGGTATCCTAATCAAAAACCGTATAAAACACTCGTTCCTCAACAGATTCGAAACACAGCACCTACAAGCAACTGCTATAACCGTCCAAACCAGCTGCGGCAACACTACGTTGGTTGCCCTGTACTGCCCACCACGCTTCTCAATCTCTGAAAAGGAATTCACCGGTTTCTTTAACACACTCGGAGAACGCTTCATTGCAGCAGGGGACTATAACGCCAAACATACGCACTGGGGATCTCGCCTGGTAAATCCTAAAGGCAAGCAGTTGTACAATACAATAGTCAACCCACTCAATAAGATGGATTGCGTCTCACCGGGTAGGCCTACTTATTGGCCCACAGATCCACAGAAAATGCCTGACTTGATTGATTTCGCAGTAACCAAGAGGATTCCGCGTAATCGGATCACTGCGGAAACACTGCTAGATTTAACCTCCGATCACTCTCCAGTGCTATTCACACTGTTAACAAGACCTCAAGTACTTGATCGCCCATATATGCTTACAAACAACAAAACAAATTGGCTTAAATTTAAAATGTACATGAGTGCCCACATTGACTGTTCGCCGAAACTGGATGCTGCAGAGGACATTGACATGTGCGTCTCTGCACTTGAGTCGATGCTGGGAGCTGCAGCAAGAGTATCTACTCCACATGCCTCTACTTACGCTAAACCTGCTGTCAGGCCTACGAACCGGCGGATAGAACAATTAGTAACGGAAAAACGACGTCTAAGAAGAGAATGGCAGATTACTCGATCACCAGCAGCAAAACTTCGCCTAAGGCATGCCAGCCGCAACCTCTCCAAGGAGTTAAGACAAGAGGAAATCTGGGCTCAAAGGAAATACATAGAAAAGCTCAGTCCATCCAGCACTAAACATCCTCTGTGGAAAGCCCACCCAAATTTAAGCGCTCCTACAGAGACAGTTTCACCAATAAGGGGCCCAACAGGTGGATGGGCCCGCAGCGACGAAGAGAGGGCATCCGTATTTGCCACACATCTTAAAATGGTTTTCCAGCCAAATCCAACATCAAACTCATTTGTACTTCCCCCTTCGAGCACATTAACGGATAGTGAGTACTCGGAACTCCAATCGGATGAGATCACTGCAGTTATTAAAAACCACATAAAGCCGAACAAAGCCCCTGGCCATGACCTAATCACACCGAAAATGATCCTAGAACTCCCTACCATCGCCATACAATACATCTGCAAAATGTTCAACGCTATAATAAGAATTGGCTACTTCCCAAGAGCATGGAAAAGGTCCACTATCATCATGATTCCTAAAGTGGGAAAGGACAAAACCCAACCATCATCCTATAGGCCAATTAGTTTGCTGCCATGTCTTTCGAAGCTTTTTGAAAAAGTCCTGCAGATTCGTCTAAACTCATTTCTGGCATCGGAGAACACAATCCCTTCTCACCAGTTCGGCTTCCGCGAAAAACATGGGACAATTGAACAAGTCAATCGTATAACATCCGAAATAAGAACAGCATTCGAACTAAAAGAATACTGTACGGCTGTCTTTCTCGACGTTGCCCAGGCTTTCGATAGAGTCTGGCTGGAGGGTCTAATGTTCAAAATCCGGCAGAAACTCCCACAGTACACCCACAAACTCATGGAATCTTACCTTTACAATAGGAAATTCGCTGTAAGATGTAATGGCTCCGTCTCGGCTGACTTTGAAATCGAAGCTGGTGTACCGCAAGGCAGTGTACTCGGACCATTGCTCTATCTGCTGTACACTGCAGACTTACCAACGAGTCTAGGACTTACAACGTCCACTTTTGCCGATGACACGGCAATCCTCAGCAGATCCAAATGCCCGATACAAGCCTCTGCAAAATTAGAGGAACACCTCAAGGTGGTAGAGGAATGGCTAGCAACCTGGCGTATCCGGGTCAACGAGCAGAAATGCAAACATGTTACATTTACGCTTAACAGAAGAAACTGTCCAGCTATAATGCTAAACAACGTACCAATTCCTCAAGCCGTGGATGTCACTTACCTTGGTATCCACCTAGACAGAAGACTAACTTGGCGCAAGCACATTGAGGCAAAAAAGTCACAGCTTAAACTGAAAGCGAGTAGCTTACATTGGATCATCAATGCTCGGTCACCTCTACGTCTGGAGTATAAAGTCCTCCTATACAACTCCGTTCTCAAACCCATCTGGACTTACGGTGCCGTACTATGGGGAAATGCAAGTACCAGCAATGTCGACATTATACAAAGGGCGCAGTCGAAGATTTTAAGATCAATCACTGGGGCTCCGTGGTACATACGGAACGACAACATTCAAAATGATCTAAATATACCTAGCGTAAAATCTGAAATAGGTAGTCAACAACTAAAGTATTCTGCAAAACTGGATGTACACCCTAATGTTCTTGCAAATTCCCTTACGCGAACTAATAATAGAACTCGTCTTAAAAGAAATGACAGACCAACCCAATAATAAATGATTAGGGCCGCCTGCAATATCCCCTGGATATATCTTAAGTACTAGATTAAGAAAAATATCTCAAACTTGTTGTTAGGCTCTAATTTAAGAGTAGATTCAACAAATATATATTAAACGTTAAAAAAAAAAAAAAAAAAAAAAAAATTAATTCTACTTGGATGTGTACTCAGGTTCTGTGCAAACGTATGATGTAACCCCACTTTAAAATTGTTTTTATTGTCTGTCGAATATTCCTCTTTTCCATCTATTTGGGAGGAGTCGAATATCATTCCTCTGCATCGAAATGGCAAAAAGTCCGAAGCTTCTAACTATAGGAGTATTTTAAAATTGTCCGATATTCCGAAAGCAATTGAGAAAATTATAATTCGCCATCCCAACATGGGTTTGTGAAACTTAGATCTACAACCACTAACCTTTTAGAATTTATCTCTGTAATAATTAAGGGATTCAACAATGCTAAACAAACTAATGTCAAATACACTGACTTTAGTAAAGCCTTTGATTCTGTTAATCATACTTTATTGCTTTCTAAACTGAACGACATTGGGTTCCTACCCCATTTCATTTCTTGGGTTCGAGAATATTTAACAAACAGAAAATAGAAGTTTTTGCTTCTCACTTTATTCATTAGCGATCTGCCATCAGTTATTATTCATTCGCGTGAGCTTATGTATGCTGACGATGTCAAGCTTTGTCTTATTTATAAAGAAACAGATTCATTTAGTCGGCTACAAGCTGATCTTAAAAATTTTCAATCCTGGTGTCAGTTTAATATTTTATATCTTAACACTACTAAATGACTTTTTAACGTTACTCTCCTCAACTGATTACTTTGGAACGTCTAAATAATATGAATAATTTTGGCGTACTTATGGACCATAAGTTAATTTTTAACACCCATATTTCCACCACTGTCGCAAAGGCCATGAGTGTTCTTGGTTTCATTAAAAGATGGTCAAATGAATTTTCGACCCCTGTACAACTAAAGTTCTTTTTACTTCGCTTGTCCGTCCTATTTTAGAGTATGGATCTTGCATTGGGTCACGTTAATATAAGTCGCACCAAACTAGACTTGAATCCCTTCAAAAGCAGTTCTTGCTATTTGCTCTTCGGGACTTAAGCTGGGATCGAAATGTCAATTTGCCTCTGGTAGACTTCTTTTGATTAACCTTCCTTCCTTAATTAACCGTAGAATTATGTTTAGTGTTATTTTTATGCACAAGCTCCAAATTGGTGATATTGAGTCGCCTGAGTTATTGTCTCAGAATAATCTGTCGGTACCATGTAGACGGAGTAGAAATCCTATTATACCTTTAACCCTTAGTCGTTGTTCTTCTAACTATGCCATGCATGAACCTTTTAGGGTCCTCTGCTCTGATTACAACCTTATATTCCTTGTAATCTGCTAGGAGTGATCTATTAATATTCTTAAAACATCTATCCTTTCCTATTTAGCTATCTATGAAAGCTATCATATTATTTGTATGTCTCTTTTTTTTTTTTGTGATTGTGTATTTGTCCACGCGATACATACGGCTGCACCTCTCGGTCGGTCGGGTGAGAGGTGGGCAGCTATCTGCTTGGGCTCGCGCGTAATAGGCTTTGCCCTGGTGTCGTAGAGGCCACTTAAACGTACTGCGCATAGTATCGTCAACGTCCGCTAACAGAAAAAAAATATGTCTGCATGCCTTTACAAAAATACAAACTTTTACCCATTTTCCCGCACCACAACATATACATATAACCCCTTAAACGATTGCAAGATAAATTTATCTATACAACTAGCGGAGTCGACGTCCGACATCTGAATCAACTTATAACCAAAAAAGCTTCACCCTGAAAAAAACCTGAAGTTAATCGGAGAAAACATGTTCAAGTGTTAGAAACTTTGGGTCAATTTTCTGATGAACGGCACTTGACTGATCGAATCCAATTATTTACAATATTATATTATTAGTCGCATGAGTTTAGCAAGGAGCCTTCTTTGCAATGGGTTATGAATTCCGTTCACTCAAACCTCTCTGCTCTAGCTGGAGACCAATATCAAGTTTTGCGCCAACCTTTGTGGTCGGCTGTCGACGATGAGGTTAACTTGCCAGAATGCGACATATATAGCTATAACCCGGATTTGAGTTCGGATCCATTTGGCGAGCCAGGTTGCTTGTGGTCATTTAATTATTTTTTCTACAACAAAAAGTTGAAGCGAATTGTAAAGTAAGTAGTTTTAAAGTGTAACGAAAACCAGTTAATGTTATTTATTATCTATTTAAGTTCTCTCTATGCTGGGGACACTTTAGACTTCTCATTGGAAGAAGTCTATTGAGAACTGGTTACTCTAGTTTGATCACTTGAAAGTTGTATCAGCACTGGCAGGTGAGAGCGGAAAAGTGCGAATTCGTGCTATGAATTAAGGGTAAACAAAAAGCAAATTATTTTTAAGAATTTATCAACATTAAAAATGTATTTCTTATTGTTTCTTTTTTTTCCAAGGCCTCTGCGTCAATGTGCTTTTTTTACTATTCCCCTTTTAAAAAGTTCTGAATGACCTGTTGGTGCAGGAGTTTTGAGATCTAGAGTACTTAATAGTCCTGTGCCATTTTTAGCATAGTCGCAGCATACTGATAAAAGTGTTAAAATTTACAAATATGATTATTTTAGTCAAATTAAGTGAATCCTAAAAAAGGTCAAAAGTTTGCAACTCAAGAAGTACTTAAGGGGTTATATATGTTGTGCTCTGTAAAAAAAATAGATATGCCATATTTTTGTACAGATTCAACCAATAGAATCAAAGTTACAGCGCCAATAGAATCAAAGTTATAGTGCCTTCAATCTTGCTCCTTCAAGCGCGTGTGGCGCATCCATCAAACTTTCAATGCGATTATCTCGGAATCATGTTTTTCAAAAAGTGTCGTTGCGGTGACCACGATAACTAAAAAAGTTTTCAACCGATTTCAAAAATTTTTTTGGTTTAATTGTTCACAATTGAGTTTGTGTGTACTTAGACGAAGGATTCCTGCCTATGATTTATTATTATAATGTTATTAATATTTTGGTACATTTCATAAGTAAAAAAAAAACGCTCTTTGAAAAAGTCGTTCCCGTTTGGAAAAAAAAATTTTTTTTTTGCTCTCTCGAAATTTTGATCGTTTAAGTACATCACAATACAGTATACTAATAAAATTGTTTGTTTGCTTTTCATTGGGGTGCTAAAGAGGCAACATGGTCACGGGAAGCCTCGATAAAAAGCCTTGTGTGTCAATTGTTGTATCATTTATAATTATTAACATATTTTAATTTCTTTAAGCTGTCAAAGATCAGACATTCCACTAGGCAAAACTTAAAAAAAGTTTTTAATAAAAATGCTTAATACACATTGCTATAAGAATTATCTTCAGCGCTGTAAGCTTCAGTTTTCTTCAGACCCTAAACAATTTTATAATTTTATTAATTCTAAACGTAAGACCTCTATGAACCCATCTTTTTTGTTCTTTCAAAATAAAAAAGCTAGCACTAACCAAGCAATTGCCGATATGTTTGGGAGTTTTTTTTCAAAACAACTTATTCCTCAACGGAATATCGAGCAAGTCCGTATCATTTAAAAAAGACTAATTGTATTTTTAATCCAGTGATTGATGAAAGTTCTCTTCTTCGCGAACTTAAAATAATTAAACCTGTTTATTCTCCAGGGCCAGATGGTCTACTTGGATGTGTACTCAGGTTCTGTGCAAACGCATGATGTAAACCCACTTTAAAATTGTTTTTATTGTCTGTCGAATATTCCTCTTTTCCATTTATTTGGGAAGCTTCTAACTATAGGAGTATTTTAAAATTGTCCGATATTCCGAAAGCAATTGAGAAAATTATAATTCGCCATTCCAACATGGGTTTGTGAAACGTAGATCTACAACTACTAACCTTTTAGAATTTATCTCTATAATAATTAAGGGGTTCAACAATGCTAAACAAACTAATGTCAAATACACTGACTTCAGTAAAGCCTTTGATTCTGTTAATCATACTTTATTGCTTTCTAAACTGAACGACATTGGGTTCCTACCCCATTTCCTTTCTTGGGTTCGAGAATATTTAACAAACAGAAAATAGAAGGTACTTTTTAAGTCTTTGCTTTTCACTTTATTCATTAACGATCTGCCATCAGTTATTATTCATTCGCGTGAGCTTATGTATGCTGACGATGTCAAGCTTTGTCTTATTTATAAAGAAACAGATTCATTTAGTCGGCTACAAGCTGATCTTAAAAATTTTCAATCCTGGTGTCAGTTTAATATTTTATATCTTAACACTACTAAATGACTTTTTAACGTTACTCTCCTCAACTGATTACTTTGGAACGTCTAAATAATATGAATAATTTTGGCGTACTTATGGACCATAAGTTAATTTTTAACACCCATATTTCCACCACTGTCGCAAAGGCCATGAGTGTTCTTGGTTTCATTAAAAGATGGTCAAATGAATTTTCGACCCCTGTACAACTAAAGTTCTTTTTACTTCGCTTGTCCGTCCTATTTTAGAGTATGGATCTTGCATTGGGTCACGTTAATATGAGTCGCACCAAACTAGACTTGAATCCATTCAAAAGCAGTTCTTGCTATTTGCTCTTCGGGACTTAAGCTGGCATCGAAATGTCAATTTGCCTTCGTACTCTGGTAGACTTCTTTTGATTAACCTTCCTTCCTTAATTAACCGTAGAATTATGTTTAGTGTTATTTTTATGCACAAGCTCCAAATTGGTGATATTGAGTCGCCTGAGTTATTGTCTCAGATTAATCTGTCGGTACCATGTAGACGGAGTAGAAATCCTATTATACCTTTAACCCTTACTCGTTGTTCTTCTAACTATGCCATGCATGAACCTTTTAGGGTCCTCTGCTATGATTACAACCTTCTATTCCTTGTAATCTGCCTAGAGTCATCTATTAATATTCTTAAAACATCTATCCTTTCCTATTTAGCTATCTATGAAAGCTATCATATTATTTGTTTGTCTGTTTTTTTTTATTGTGTATTTGTCCACGCGATATATACGGCTGCACCTCTCGGTCGGTCGGGTGAGAGGTGGGCAGCTATTTGTTTGGGCTCGCGCGTAATAGGCTTTGCCCTGGTGTCGTAGGGGCCACTTGAACGTACTGCGCATAGTATCGTCAACGTCCGCTAATAGAAAAAAAAAGTCTTCATGCCTTTACAAAAATACAAACTTTTACCCATTTTCCCGCACCACAACATATACATATAACCCCTTAAACGATTGCAAGATAAATTTATCTATACAACTAGCGGAGTCGACGTCCGACATCTGAATTAACTTATAACCAAATAAGCTTCACCCTGAAAAAAACCTGAAGTTAATCGGAGAAAACATGTTCAAGTGTTAGAAACTTTGGGTCAATTCAAACCTCTCTGCTCCAGCTGGATACCAAAATCAAGTTTTGCGCCAACCTTTGTGGTCGGCTGTCGTCGATGAGGTTAACTTGCCAGAATGCGACATATACAGCTATAACCCGGATTTGAGTTCGGATCCATTTGGCGAGCCAGGTTGCTTGTGGTCATTTAATTATTTTTTCTACAACAAAAAGTTCAAGCGAATTGTGTTTTTTACAAGTCGGGCTGTAAAGTAAGTAGTTTTAAAGTATAACGAAAACCAGTTAATGTTATTTATTATCTATTTAAGTTCTCTCTATGCTGGGGACACTTTAGACTTAATATTGGAAGAAGTCTATTGAGAACTGGTTACTCTAGTTTGATCACTTGAAAGTTGTATCAGCACTGGCAGGTGAGAGCGGAAAAGTGAGAATTCGTGCTATGAATTAAGGGTAAACAAAAAGCAAATTATTTTTAAGAATTTATCAACATTAAAAATGTATTTCTTATTGTTTCTCTTTTTTCCAAGGCCTCTGCGTCAATGTGCTTTTTTTACTATTCCCCTTTTAAAAAGTTCTGAATGACCTGTTGGTGCAGGAGTTTTGAGATCTAGAGTACTTAATAGTCCTGTGCCATTTTTAGCATAGTCGCAGCATACTGATAAAAGTGTTAAAATTTACAAATATGATTATTTTAGTCAAATTAAGTGAATCCTAAAATAGGTCAAAAGTTTGCAACTCAAGAAGTACTTAAGGGGTTATATATGTTGTGCTCTGTAAAAAAAATAGATATGCCGTATTTTTGTACAGATTCAACCAATAGAATCAAAGTTACAGCGCCAATAGAATCAAAGTTATAGTGCCTTCAATCTTGCTCCTTCAAGCGCGTGTGGCGCATCCATCAAACTTTCAATGCGATTATCTCGGAATCATGTTTTTCAAAAAGTGTCGTTGCGGTGACCACGATAACTAAAAAAGTTTTCAACCGATTTCAAAAATTTTTTTAGTTTAATTGTTCGTAATTGAGTTTGTGTGTACTTAGACGAAGGATTACTGCCTATGAATTATTATTATGTTATTAATATTTTGGTACATTTCATAAGTAAAAAAAAAACGCTATTTGAAAAAGTCGTTCCCGTTTGGAAAAAAAAAATATTTTTTTTTTGCTCTGTCGAAATTTTGATCGTTTAAGTACATCACAATACAGTATACTAATAAAATTGTTTGTTTGCTTTTCATTGGGCTGCTAAAGAGGCAACATGGTCACGGGAAGCCTCGATAAAAAGCCTTGTGTGTCAATTGTTGTACCATTTATAATTATTAACATATTTTAATTTCTTTAAGCTGTCAAAGATCAGACATTCCACTACGCAAAACTTAAAAAAAGTTTTTAATAAAAATGCTTAATACACATTGCTATAAGAATTATCTTCAGCGCTGTAAGCTTCAGTTTTCTTCAGACCCTAAACAATTTTATAATTTTATTAATTCTAAACGTAAGACCTCTATGAACCCATATTTGTTGTCCTTTCAAAATAAAAAAGCTAGCACTAACCAGGCAATTGCCGATATGTTTGGGAGTTTTTTTTCAAAACAACTTATTCCTCAACGGAATATCGAGCAAGTCCGTATCATTTAAAAAAGACTAATTGTATTTTTAATCCAGTGATTGATGAAAGTTCTCTTCTTCGCGAACTTAAAATAATTAAACCTGTTTATTCTCCGGGCCAGATGGTCTACCTGGATGTGTACTCAGGTTCTGTGCAAACGCATTATGTAAACCCATTTTAAAATTGTTTTTATTGTTTGTCGAATATTCCTCTTTTCCATCTATTTGGAAGGAGTCGAATATCATTCCTCTGCATCAAAATGACAAAAAGTCCGAAGCGAAAAAGGAGTATTTTAAAATTGTCCGATATTCCGAAAGCAATTGAGAAAATTATAATTCGCCATCCCAACATGAGCTTGTGAAACGTAGATCTACAACCAAGAATTTATCTCTATAATAATTAAGGGATTCAACAATGCTAAACAAACTAATATCAAATACACTGACTTCAGTAAAGCCTTTGATTCTGTTAATCATACTTTATTGCTTTCTAAACTGAACGACATTGGGTTCCTACCCCTTTTCCTTTCTTGGGTTCGAGAATATTTAACAAACAGAAAATAGAAGGTACTTTTTAAGTCTTCTTTTTCCAATTCCATTCCATTGGCCCTTTGCTTTTCACTTTATTCATTATTCGCGTGAGCTTATGTATGCTGACGATGTCAAGCTTTGTCTTATTTATAAAGAAACAGATTCATTTAGTCGGCTTCAAGCTAATCTTAAAAATTTTCAATCCTGGTGTCAGTTTAATATTTTATATCTTAACACTACTAAATGACTTTTTAACGTTACTCTCCTCAACTGATTACTTTGGAACGTCTAAATAATATGAATAATTTTGGCGTACTTATGGACCATAAGTTAATTTTTAGCACCCAACACATCGACCACTGTCGCAAAGGCCATGAGTGTTCTTGGTTTCATTAAAGGTGGTCAAATGAATTTTCGATCCCTGTACAACTAAAGTTCTTTTTACTTCGCTTGTCCGTCCTATTTTAGAGTATGGATCTTGCATTGGGTCACGTTAATATGAGTCGCACCAAACTAGACTTGAATCCATTCAAAAGCAGTTCTTGCTATTTGCTCTTCGGGACTTAAGCTGGCATCGAAATGTCAATTTGCCTTCGTACTCTGGTAGACTTCTTTTGATTAACCTTTAACCCTTAGTCGTTGTTCTTCTAACTATGCCATGCATGAACCTTTTAGGGTCCTCTGCTCTGATTACAACCTTCTATTCCTTGTAATCTGCTTAGAGTGATCTATTAATATTCTTAAAACATCTATCCTTTCCTATTTAGCTATCTATGAAAGCTATCACATTATTTGTTTGTCTGTTTTTTTTTTGATTGTGTATTTGTCCACGCGATACATACGGCTGCACCTCTCGGTTGGTCGGGTGAGAGGTGGGCAATTATCTGCTTGGGCTCGCGCGTAATAGGCCTTGCCCTGGTGTCGTAGGGGCCACTTGAACGTACTGCGCATAGTATCGTCAACGTCCGCTAACAGAAAAAAAATATGTCTTCATGCCTTTACAAAAATACAAACTTTTACCCATTTTCCCGCACCACAACATATATGTACATATAATCCCTTAAGCGATTGCAAGATAAATTTATCTATACAACTAGCGGAGTCGACGTCCGACATCTGAATCAACGTATAACCAAATAAGCTTCACGCTGAATAAAACCTGAAGTTAATCGGAGAAAACATGTTCAAGTTTTAGAAACTTTGGATCAATTTTCTGATGAACGGCACTTGACTGATCGAATCCAATTATTTACAATATTATATTATTAGTCGCATGAGTTTAGCAAGGAGCCTTCTTTGCAATGGGTTATGAATTCCGTTCACTCAAACCTCTCTGCTCTAGCTGGAGACCAATATCAAGTTTTGCGCCAACCTTTGTGGTCGGCTGTCGACGATGAGGTTAACTTGCCAGAATGCGACATATATAGCTATAACCCGGATTTGAGTTCGGATCCATTTGGCGAGCCAGGTTGCTTGTGGTCATTTAATTATTTTTTGTACAACAAAAAGTTGAAGCGAATTGTGTTTTTTACAAGTTGGGCTGTAAAGTAGTTTTAAAGTATAACGAAAACCAGTTAATGTTATTTATTATCTATTTAAGTTCTCTCTATGCTGGGGACACTTTAGACTTATCATTGCAAGAAGTCTATTGAGAACTGGTTACTCTAGTTTGATCACTTGAAAGTTGTATCAGCACTGGCAGGTGAGAGCGGAAAAGTGCGAATTCGTGCTATGAATTAAGGGTAAACAAAAAGCAAATTATTTTTAAGAATTTATCAACATTAAAAATGTATTTCTTATTGTTTCTTTTTTTTCCAAGGCCTCTGCGTCAATGTGCTTTTTTTACTATTCCCCTTTTAAAAAGTTCTGAATGACCTGTTGGTGCAGGAGTTTTGAGATCTAGAGTACTTAATAGTCCTGTGCCATTTTTAGCATAGTCGCAGCATACTGATAAAAGTGTTAAAATTTACAAATATGATTATTTTAGTCAAATTAAGTGAATCCTAAAAAAGGTCAAAAGTTTGCAACTCAAGAAGTACTTAAGGGGTTATATATGTTGTGCTCTGTAAAAAAAATAGATATGCCATATTTTTGTACAGATTCAACCAATAGAATCAAATATATTATATTATAGCGCCAATAGAATCAAAGTTATAGTGCCTTCAATCTTGTTCCTTCAAGCGCGTGTGGCGCGTCCATCAAACTTTCAATGCGATTATCTCGGAATCATGTTTTTCAAAAAGTGTCGTTGCGGTGACCACGATAACTAAAAAAGTTTTCAACCGATTTCAAAAATTTTTTTGGTTTATTTGTTCGTAATTGAGTTTGTGTGTACTTAGACGAAGGATTCCTGCCTATGCTTTATTATAATAATGTTATTAATATTTTAGTACATTTCATAAGTCAAAAAAAGCGCTCTTTGGAAAAGTCGTTCCCGTTTGGAAAAAAAATATTTTTTTTTTGCTCTCTCGAAATTTTGATCCTTTAAGTACATCACAATACAGTATACTAATAAAATTGTTTGTTTGCTTTTCATTGGGCTGCTAAAGAGGCAACATGGTCACGGGAAGCCTCGATAAAAAGCCTTGTGTTTCAATTGTTGCATCTTTTATAATTATTAACATATTTTAATTTCTTTAAGCTGTCAAAGATCAGACATTCCACTACGCAAAACTTAAAAAAAGTTTTTAATAAAAATGCTTAATACACAATGCTATAAGAATTATCTTCAGCGCTGTAAGCTTCAGTTTTCTTCAGACCCTAAACAATTTTATAATTTTATTAATTCTAAACGTAAGACCTCTATGAACCCATCTTTTTTGTCCTTTCAAAATAAAAAAGCGAGCACTAACCAGGCAATTGCCGATATGTTTGGGAGTTTTTTTTCAAAACAACTTATTCCTCAACGGAATATCGAGCAAGTCCGTATCATTTAAAAAAGACTAATTGTATTTTTAATCCAGTGATTGATGAAAGTTCTCTTCTTCGCGAACTTAAACTAATTAAACCTGTTTATTCTCCGGGCCAGATGGTCTACTTGGATGTGTACTCAGGTTCTGTGCAAACGCATTATGTAAACCCATTTTAAAATTGTTTTTATTGTCTGTCGAATATTCCTCTTTTCCATCTATTTGGAAGGAGTCGAATATCATTCTCTGCATCAAAATGGCAAAAAGTCCGAAGCTTCTAACTATAGCAGTATTTTGGCCCTTTGCTTTTCACTTTATTCATTAACGATCTGCCACCAGTTATTATTCATTCGCGTGAGCTTATGTATGCTGACGATGTCAAGCTTTGTCTTATTTATAAAGAAACAGATTTATTTAGTCGGCTACAAGCTGATCTTAAAAATTTTCAATCCTGGTGCCAGTTTAACTGTTACCCTCCTCAACTGATTACTTTGGAACGTCTAAATAATATGAATAATTTTGGCGTATGGATCTTGCATTTGGTCACGCCAATATGAGTCGCACCAATCTAGACTTGAATCCGTTCAAAAGCAGTTCTTGCTATTTGCTCTTCGGGACTTAAGCTGGGATCGAAATGTCAATTTGCCTTCCTACTCTAGTAGACTTCTTTTCATTAACCTTCCTTCCTTAATTAACCGTAGAATAATGTTTGGTGTTATTTATATGCATGTGGGAAATGGCATTGAGAGAAAGCAATCCGAAGTAATAGAAGAGAGGAGACAAACGCGTAGTGGCCGAACATTCTAGTAGTTGAGAGAGAGCAGGACATACGATCATTATATAAGTTGAGAGAGAGCTTGTTAAAGAGGCCGCGGGTCATTCGCAAAGAGACTGTCAACTGAGTCGCACGTCAAGGTCCATAAGTAGTCCAGTGTTATTTTTATAAGTATGTTTAAATCTTAACAATATATTGAACTCGATTGTCATCAAACAATTCAAATATTAATAAATAAATAAATATAGTAACGATCATTAAATCACCACTACATTTTTGGGGGCTCGCCCGAAATATTGTTTAAAGAAATTAACATACATATAACACCGCGTGAGTGAAAGAGACAACAAATAAAGTTCTACGAAGTGACAAAGCAAAAACCTTTTGTGTCGGCATCATTGTGTAAGAGCAAGCGAGATAGGCTGTGCTAGATTTGTTGCGTAAAATTGTTGATTGCCAAATACGTTACGAAGCAGACACTACATGCACGAGCACGTTTGGTAACGTACGGCGATCAGTGAATCTTTCTAGAACAGTCTGGAAACATTTGGACAGAGCGAATCGAGCGAAACGTCAGCAGAGGCAGAGGCAACCCGTTGGCAAAGGCAACCCGTTGGCAGAGGCAAAGCTGGACGTAGCGTGAGGCAAAACGTCAGCAGAGGCAGAGGCAACCCGTTGGCAGAGGCGAAGCTGGACGTAGCGTGAGGCAAAACGTCAGCAGAGGCAGACGCAACCCGTTGGCAGAGGCAAAGCTGGACGTAGCGTGAGGCAAAACGTCAGCAGAGGCAGAGGCAACCCGTTGGCAGAGGCAAAGCTGGACGTAGCGTGAGGCAAAACGTCAGCAGAGGCAGAGGCAACCCGTTGGCAGAGGCGAAGCTGGACGTAGCGCGAGGCAAAACGTCAGCAGAGGCAGAGGCAACCCGTTGGCAGAGGCGAAGCTGGACGTAGCGCGAGGCAAAACGTCAGCAGAGCCAGAGGCAACCCGTTGGCAGAGGCAAAGCTGGACGTAGCGTGAGGTGAATCGTAAGCAGAGGCAGGTGCAACCCGTTGGCAGAGGCAAAGCTGGACGTAGCGTGAGGTGAAACGTAAGCAGAGGCAGAGGCAACCCGTTGTCAGAATTTAAACGAAGACTTCGTGGGACAGGAGCGGAGTTGGGTAAATTTTTGGGGACTATATGTAAATAGTTCTAACCTTTATTGAATTTATTTAAACTAACCTTAGCAATAATTATTGGTATCGAACAAAAGAAAATATTGTAATATGGAGCTTGACGAGGTTATGGCAGATTTGCGAAACAAGTTGGCCGAATTGAACCTAAGCACAGTGGGAAGAAAACGTGATTTACAGAATAGACTTCTTAGTCATTACTAGTCTTGAATAGGATAGCGAGGAAGAAGTAGAATCAGTAGTTACAGCTACAGGCGAACTGCCTACAAATAATTTTGGTCGATCTTGGTACACCTTAAAAGATGTTGAGGGCAGTGTATCCTATTTTTCCGGCTCAGGTAGTCCCGATATTGATTTGTGGGTGCAAGAGATAGAAGAGTGTGCCATTACAGTACAATGGGATAAGCTACAGACCTTTATATACGCCAAACAGTTGTTAGCTGCGGCAGCTAAATCATTTATTAAAAGCAGCTTCGCGCAAGGAATTTGGTTCGAAACGATCAGCAGCTGAGATTCATAGAATATTATCGCAACGTTCTCAGAAAAGAGAGGAGACATTACATGAATATTTGTATGCTTTAATGGAAATTGCCAAACCAGTGAATTTGGACGATGAGAGCTTAATAGAATACTTTGTAAAGGGCATTCCAGACTCACAAGAAAATAAAGCTATTCTATTTCAGGCCAGGAATCTATAACAACTGAAATTTTAAATAGAAACGTATCAGAAAGTGCGTGCTTCACACAAGTCGTTACACAAGTTTGAGGCTCAGTCAGGAAAAAGGATTAATCAGGGTACAATAATAGATACATCTAAGAATCGAAAGTGCTACGGATGCGGTGATACATCACATATCAGACGAGACTGTCCAAAGAACGATCAAAAGTGTTTTAAATGTGGTAAAGTAATACATCGAATGGCCCAGTGCAAACCAGAAAATGCAATTAAATACGAAAGAAATACAAACGTGGTAGAAAATGAAGATGTAGTAATACAGCCGTCAAGCGAATTTACTCCGTCAGGGTTAGAACTTAAAGACATCGTATATTCTAACTGGCGCTGGTTTATGTCTTATGCGAAGAAAAATTTATTTTATGATTGGATCGAAACCGTTATTAGGCGGAGCTAGACACTTAACAGGAATTGGCGACAGTAAGGTGTTGACTTTCGGTAGTTTTATAATTCCAGTGGAAGTGGATGGTTTAGTTATGAACATAGAATTCCATGTAGTGCCAGACATGACATAAGTTTTGATGCTATACTGGGTCGAACGATATTGAACACAGTCAATATAAGTGTAACAGCAAATGGATCTAAGTTTGCGATTCGCAACGATATAGAAGTTTGTCACACCCATAGTATACCAAAGAGAGAACAAAATGAGTCAGACACTCAGTGGGCAGGAGAGATTGGAAATATCTTCATCACAAATATTGAAGAGAGGGATAAGAGTCCAGACATAAATCTTTCGCATTTGAACCATTTGATAAAAGGCGAAGTAGAGAAATTAATTCTAAACTACCAACCAAAAAGAAATGCAAACGCACTAGTAAGCATGAAAATCATATTGAGCGACGAAATACCTGTCTATCAGTACCCGAGACGTTTAGCCCTTTGTGACCAGGAAATCGTTGACAAACAAATTCAAGAATGGCTAGCAGAGAAAATAATTAAAACCAGTACTTTTAAATACGCGTCTCCAGTTGTCTTAGTCTCGAAAAAGAATGGTCAGAAGCGTTTATGCTGTGACTACAGGAAATTAAATGAAAAGATACTTCGTGATAACTTTCCCATGGCTCATATGGACAGCGTCTTAGAAAAGTTGCAAGGTGCCAATATGTTTTCAACTTTAGACTTAACAAACAGAAATACACTTCTTTTGTTACTCAGAGTGGACAATATGAATTACTGTATGTTCCTTTCGGTATTTCTAATTCACCAGCTGTATTTACAAGATTCATAATGGTTGTGTTACGAGATTTGATTAAAGCAAATGATTGTGTAGTCTACATAGACGACATCATCATTCCAAGTGCAGGTATAGATGATGGTTTGGCCAAGCTAAAACGCGTACTAGACGTGTCAGCAAAAAACGGGTTACGAATTAATTGGAGTAAATGTCAGATGCTGCAACGAAAAGTTCTATTTTTAGGGTATGATGTAGAAAATGGTACCATAACGCCGAGCAAAGAAAAGATTAGAGCTGTTTCGAATTTTCCCATCCCAAGTAGCAAAAAGGGTCTAACTTCGTTTTTAAAAAATTTATTGAGAGTTATGCAGTAATCGCGAAGCCGTTGTCCGATTTAATGCGTAAGGATTCGAAGTTTGAATTTAAAGATATACACAAACTCGCTTTCGAAGAACTTAGAGCTGCGTTGACTAAAGAACCCGTCCTTAAATTGTTTAACCCGAAATTGCAAACTAAAATACATGCGGACGCTTCAAAATACGGATTTGGGGCAGCTTTGTTATAAAAGCAATCAGAGGATAATTCATTTCATCCCGTTGAATATATGAGTCGTAAGACAAAATTGTGTGACGAAAGGTATCATTCTTACGAACTCGAAGTGCTTGCTATAATTGGAGCACTAACCAAATGGCGTGTTTATGTCCTAGGATCTCGATTCACCGTAGTTACTGATTGTAACGCATTCGCTATGACTATGAAAAAGAAAGATGCTCCTTTGAGAGTTGCTCGTTGGGCAATGTATCTTCAAGATTTTGATTATGTTATTGTACATCGATCAGGTACTCAAATGAGGCACGTCGATGCGTTGAGTCGTTTCGCATGTTTTATGCTTGTTAAGGACACTATTAAACATCGATTAAAAGAAGCTCAGTTGCAAGATGAGTGGACCATGGCGGTAAGGACGCTAGTCAAAAAGGAATGTTATAAAGACTTCTATATAGAGAACGAAATTCTCTTTAAAGACCCTAATTGTGAGTTGATTGTAGTACCTTCGGCAATGGAACATGAGATTATTAGACTTGCGCATACCCAGGGCCATTTTTCCGTCAAGAAAACGCAAGATTTGATCGAGAAATCATACTATATTCCCGAATTGAGAGATAAGGTTATTCGTGTGGTACATAGTTGTACGATACGGCACCTAGAAGTACTAAGATCGCTCCCTCTAAGATCCTAACTGGTATTGAGATGCGTAGATCAGAGTATGTTGACCTTAAAGAGCTACTCGATGATCTTCTAATCGAAGAACTAGCAGAACATAGGAACAAGCGGAAGGGCCTAATAGGACATCAACTGTATCGGAATATATGAAATTGTGGGGACCGTCACTCGGGTCGAATGTACTGTCAGGAGGGCCGAATGTGGGAAATGGCATTGAGAGAGAGCAATCCGAAGTGATAGAAGAGAGGAGACAAACGCGTAGTGGCCGAACATTCTAGTAGTTGAGAGAGAGCAGGACATACGATCATTATATAAGTTGAGAGAGAGCTTGTTAAAGAGGCCGCGGGTCATTCGCAAAGAGACTGTCAACTGAGTCGCACGTCAAGGTCCATAAGTAGTCCAGTGTTATTTTTATAAGTATGTTTAAATCTTAACAATATATTGAACTCGATTGTCATCAAACAATTCAAATATTAATAAATAAATAAATATAGTAACGATCATTAAATCACCACTACATTTTTGGGGGCTCGCCCGAAATATTGTTTAAAGAAATTAACATACATATAACACCGCGTGAGTGAAAGAGACAACAAATAAAGTTCTACGAAGTGACAAAGCAAAAACCTTTTGTGTCGGCATCATTGTGTAAGAGCAAGCGAGATAGGCTGTGCTAGATTTGTTGCGTAAAATCGTTGATTGCCAAATACGTTACGAAGCAGACACTACATGCACGAGCACGTTTGGTAACGTACGGCGATCAGTGAATCTTTCTAGAACAGTCTGGAAACATTTGGACAGAGCGAATCGAGCGAAACGTCAGCAGAGGCAGAGGCAACCCGTTGGCAAAGGCAACCCGTTGGCAGAGGCAAAGCTGGACGTAGCGTGAGGCAAAACGTCAGCAGAGGCAGAGGCAACCCGTTGGCAGAGGCGAAGCTGGACGTAGCGTGAGGCAAAACGTCAGCAGAGGCAGACGCAACCCGTTGGCAGAGGCAAAGCTGGACGTAGCGTGAGGCAAAACGTCAGCAGAGGCAGAGGCAACCCGTTGGCAGAGGCAAAGCTGGACGTAGCGTGAGGCAAAACGTCAGCAGAGGCAGAGGCAACCCGTTGGCAGAGGCGAAGCTGGACGTAGCGCGAGGCAAAACGTCAGCAGAGGCAGAGGCAACCCGTTGGCAGAGGCGAAGCTGGACGTAGCGCGAGGCAAAACGTCAGCAGAGCCAGAGGCAACCCGTTGGCAGAGGCAAAGCTGGACGTAGCGTGAGGTGAATCGTAAGCAGAGGCAGGTGCAACCCGTTGGCAGAGGCAAAGCTGGACGTAGCGTGAGGTGAAACGTAAGCAGAGGCAGAGGCAACCCGTTGTCAGAATTTAAACGAAGACTTCGTGGGACAGGAGCGGAGTTGGGTAAATTTTTGGGGACTATATGTAAATAGTTCTAACCTTTATTGAATTTATTTAAACTAACCTTAGCAATAATTATTGGTATCGAACAAAAGAAAATATTGTAATATGGAGCTTGACGAGGTTATGGCAGATTTGCGAAACAAGTTGGCCGAATTGAACCTAAGCACAGTGGGAAGAAAACGTGATTTACAGAATAGACTTCTTAGTCATTACTAGTCTTGAATAGGATAGCGAGGAAGAAGTAGAATCAGTAGTTACAGCTACAGGCGAACTGCCTACAAATAATTTTGGTCGATCTTGGTACACCTTAAAAGATGTTGAGGGCAGTGTATCCTATTTTTCCGGCTCAGGTAGTCCCGATATTGATTTGTGGGTGCAAGAGATAGAAGAGTGTGCCATTACAGTACAATGGGATAAGCTACAGACCTTTATATACGCCAAACAGTTGTTAGCTGCGGCAGCTAAATCATTTATTAAAAGCAGCTTCGCGCAAGGAATTTGGTTCGAAACGATCAGCAGCTGAGATTCATAGAATATTATCGCAACGTTCTCAGAAAAGAGAGGAGACATTACATGAATATTTGTATGCTTTAATGGAAATTGCCAAACCAGTGAATTTGGACGATAAGAGCTTAATAGAATACTTTGTAAAGGGCATTCCAGACTCACAAGAAAATAAAGCTATTCTATTTCAGGCCAGGAATCTATAACAACTGAAATTTTAAATAGAAACGTATCAGAAAGTGCGTGCTTCACACAAGTCGTTACACAAGTTTGAGGCTCAGTCAGGAAAAAGGATTAATCAGGGTACAATAATAGATACATCTAAGAATCGAAAGTGCTACGGATGCGGTGATACATCACATATCAGACGAGACTGTCCAAAGAACGATCAAAAGTGTTTTAAATGTGGTAAAGTAATACATCGAATGGCCCAGTGCAAACCAGAAAATGCAATTAAATACGAAAGAAATACAAACGTGGTAGAAAATGAAGATGTAGTAATACAGCCGTCAAGCGAATTTACTCCGTCAGGGTTAGAACTTAAAGACATCGTATATTCTAACTGGCGCTGGTTTATGTCTTATGCGAAGAAAAATTTATTTTATGATTGGATCGAAACCGTTATTAGGCGGAGCTAGACACTTAACAGGAATTGGCGACAGTAAGGTGTTGACTTTCGGTAGTTTTATAATTCCAGTGGAAGTGGATGGTTTAGTTATGAACATAGAATTCCATGTAGTGCCAGATCATGACATAAGTTTTGATGCTATACTGGGTCGAACGATATTGAACACAGTCAATATAAGTGTAACAGCAAATGGATCTAAGTTTGCGATTCGCAACGATATAGAAGTTTGTCACACCCATAGTATACCAAAGAGAGAACAAAATGAGTCAGACACTCAGTGGGCAGGAGAGATTGGAAATATCTTCATCACAAATATTGAAGAGAGGGATAAGAGTCCAGACATAAATCTTTCGCATTTGAACCATTTGATAAAAGGCGAAGTAGAGAAATTAATTCTAAACTACCAACCAAAAAGAAATGCAAACGCACTAGTAAGCATGAAAATCATATTGAGCGACGAAATACCTGTCTATCAGTACCCGAGACGTTTAGCCCTTTGTGACCAGGAAATCGTTGACAAACAAATTCAAGAATGGCTAGCAGAGAAAATAATTAAAACCAGTACTTTTAAATACGCGTCTCCAGTTGTCTTAGTCTCGAAAAAGAATGGTCAGAAGCGTTTATGCTGTGACTACAGGAAATTAAATGAAAAGATACTTCGTGATAACTTTCCCATGGCTCATATGGACAGCGTCTTAGAAAAGTTGCAAGGTGCCAATATGTTTTCAACTTTAGACTTAACAAACAGAAATACACTTCTTTTGTTACTCAGAGTGGACAATATGAATTACTGTATGTTCCTTTCGGTATTTCTAATTCACCAGCTGTATTTACAAGATTCATAATGGTTGTGTTACGAGATTTGATTAAAGCAAATGATTGTGTAGTCTACATAGACGACATCATCATTCCAAGTGCAGGTATAGATGATGGTTTGGCCAAGCTAAAACGCGTACTAGACGTGTCAGCAAAAAACGGGTTACGAATTAATTGGAGTAAATGTCAGATGCTGCAACGAAAAGTTCTATTTTTAGGGTATGATGTAGAAAATGGTACCATAACGCCGAGCAAAGAAAAGATTAGAGCTGTTTCGAATTTTCCCATCCCAAGTAGCAAAAAGGGTCTAACTTCGTTTTTAAAAAATTTATTGAGAGTTATGCAGTAATCGCGAAGCCGTTGTCCGATTTAATGCGTAAGGATTCGAAGTTTGAATTTAAAGATATACACAAACTCGCTTTCGAAGAACTTAGAGCTGCGTTGACTAAAGAACCCGTCCTTAAATTGTTTAACCCGAAATTGCAAACTGAAATACATGCGGACGCTTCAAAATACGGATTTGGGGCAGCTTTGTTATAAAAGCAATCAGAGGATAATTCATTTCATCCCGTTGAATATATGAGTCGTAAGACAAAATTGTGTGACGAAAGGTATCATTCTTACGAACTCGAAGTGCTTGCTATAATTGGAGCACTAACCAAATGGCGTGTTTATGTCCTAGGATCTCGATTCACCGTAGTTACTGATTGTAACGCATTCGCTATGACTATGAAAAAGAAAGATGCTCCTTTGAGAGTTGCTCGTTGGGCAATGTATCTTCAAGATTTTGATTATGTTATTGTACATCGATCAGGTACTCAAATGAGGCACGTCGATGCGTTGAGTCGTTTCGCATGTTTTATGCTTGTTAAGGACACTATTAAACATCGATTAAAAGAAGCTCAGTTGCAAGATGAGTGGACCATGGCGGTAAGGACGCTAGTCGAAAAGGAATGTTATAAAGACTTCTATATAGAGAACGAAATTCTCTTTAAAGACCCTAATTGTGAGTTGATTGTAGTACCTTCGGCAATGGAACATGAGATTATTAGACTTGCGCATACCCAGGGCCATTTTTCCGTCAAGAAAACGCAAGATTTGATCGAGAAATCATACTATATTCCCGAATTGAGAGATAAGGTTATTCGTGTGGTACATAGTTGTACGATACGGCACCTAGAAGTACTAAGATCGCTCCCTCTAAGATCCTAACTGGTATTGAGATGCGTAGATCAGAGTATGTTGACCTTAAAGAGCTACTCGATGATCTTCTAATCGAAGAACTAGCAGAACATAGGAACAAGCGGAAGGGCCTAATAGGACATCAACTGTATCGGAATATATAAAAATGGTGGGGACCGTCACTCGGGTCGAATGTACTGTCAGGAGGGCCGAATGTGGGAAATGGCATTGAGAGAGAGCAATCCGAAGTGATAGAAGAGAGGAGACAAACGCGTAGTGGCCGAACATTCTAGTAGTTGAGAGAGAGCAGGACATACGATCATTATATAAGTTGAGAGAGAGCTTGTTAAAGAGGCCGCGGGTCATTCGCAAAGAGACTGTCAACTGAGTCGCACGTCAAGGTCCATAAGTAGTCCAGTGTTATTTTTATAAGTATGTTTAAATCTTAACAATATATTGAACTCGATTGTCATCAAACAATTCAAATATTAATAAATAAATAAATATAGTAACGATCATTAAATCACCACTACATGCATAAGCTCCTAATTGGTGATATTGAGTCGCTTGAGTTATTGTCTCAGATTAATCTGTCGGTACCATGTAGACGGAGTAGAAATCCTATTATACCTTTAACCCTTAGTCGTTGTTTTTCTAACTATGCCATGAATGAACCTAGGGTCCTCTGCTCTGATTACAACCTTCTATTCCTTGTAATCTGCTCAGAGTCATCTATTAATATTCTTAAAACATATATCCTTTCCTATTTAGCTATCTATGAAAGCTATCACATTATTTGTTTGTCTGTTTTTTTATTATTGTGTATTTGTCCACGCGATATATACGGCTGCACCTCTCGGTCGGTGGGGTGAGAGTTGGGCAGCTATTTGCTTGGGCTCGCACGTAAAAGGCCGTGCCCTGGTGTCGTAGGGGCCACTTGAACGTACTGCGCATAGTATCGTCAACGTCCGCTAACAGAAAAAAAATATGTCTTCATGCCTTTACAAAAATACAAACTTTTACCCATTTCCCCGCTCCACAACATATACATATAACCCCTTAAACGATTGCAAGATAAATTTATCTATACAACTAGCGGAGTCGACGTCCGACATCTGAATTAACTTATAACCAAATAAGCTTCACCCTGAAAAAAACCTGAAGTTAATCGGAGAAAACATGTTCAAGTGTTAGAAACTTTGGGTCAATTCAAACCTCTCTGCTCCAGCTGGATACCAAAATCAAGTTTTGCGCCAACCTTTGTGGTCGGCTGTCGTCGATGAGGTTAACTTGCCAGAATGCGACATATACAGCTATAACCCGGATTTGAGTTCGGATCCATTTGGCGAGCCAGGTTGCTTGTGGTCATTTAATTATTTTTTCTACAACAAAAAGTTCAAGCGAATTGTGTTTTTTACAAGTCGGGCTGTAAAGTAAGTAGTTTTAAAGTATAACGAAAACCAGTTAATGTTATTTATTATCTATTTAAGTTCTCTCTATGCTGGGGACACTTTAGACTTAATATTGGAAGAAGTCTATTGAGAACTGGTTACTCTAGTTTGATCACTTGAAAGTTGTATCAGCACTGGCAGGTGAGAGCGGAAAAGTGAGAATTCGTGCTATGAATTAAGGGTAAACAAAAAGCAAATTATTTTTAAGAATTTATCAACATTAAAAATGTATTTCTTATTGTTTCTTTTTTTTCCAAGGCCTCTGCGTCAATGTGCTTTTTTTACTATTCCCCTTTTAAAAAGTTCTGAATGACCTGTTGGTGCAGGAGTTTTGAGATCTAGAGTACTTAATAGTCCTGTGCCATTTTTAGCATAGTCGCAGCATACTGATAAAAGTGTTAAAATTTACAAATATGATTATTTTAGTCAAATTAAGTGAATCCTAAAATAGGTCAAAAGTTTGCAACTCAAGAAGTACTTAAGGGGTTATATATGTTGTGCTCTGTAAAAAAAATAGATATGCCGTATTTTTGTACAGATTCAACCAATAGAATCAAAGTTACAGCGCCAATAGAATCAAAGTTATAGTGCCTTCAATCTTGCTCCTTCAAGCGCGTGTGGCGCATCCATCAAACTTTCAATGCGATTATCTCGGAATCATGTTTTTCAAAAAGTGTCGTTGCGGTGACCACGATAACTAAAAAAGTTTTCAACCGATTTCAAAAATTTTTTTAGTTTAATTGTTCGTAATTGAGTTTGTGTGTACTTAGACGAAGGATTACTGCCTATGAATTATTATTATGTTATTAATATTTTGGTACATTTCATAAGTAAAAAAAAAACGCTATTTGAAAAAGTCGTTCCCGTTTGGAAAAAAAAAATATTTTTTTTTTGCTCTGTCGAAATTTTGATCGTTTAAGTACATCACAATACAGTATACTAATAAAATTGTTTGTTTGCTTTTCATTGGGCTGCTAAAGAGGCAACATGGTCACGGGAAGCCTCGATAAAAAGCCTTGTGTGTCAATTGTTGTATCTTTTATAATTATTAACATATTTTAATTTCGTTAAGCTGTCAAAGATCAGACATTGCACTACGCAAAACGTATAAAAAGTTTTTAATAAAAATGCTTAATACACATTGCTATAAGAATTATCTTCAGCGCTGTAAGCTTCAGTTTTCTTCAGACCCTAAACAATTTTATAATTTTATTAATTCTAAACGTAATTCTATGAACCCATCTTTTTTGTCCTTTCAAAATAAAAAAGCGAGCACTAACCAGGCAATTGCCGATATGTTTTAGAATTTTTTTTATCAAAACAACTTATTCCACAACGGAATATCGAGCAAGTCCGTATCATTTAAAAAATACTAATTGTATTTTTAATCCAGTTCTCTTCTTCGTGAACTTAAACTAGATAAACCTGTTTATTCTCCGGGGCCAGATGGTCTACCTGGATGTGTACTCAGGTTCTGTGCTGTTTGTGGAGGGGCGGAAGGATCCGGATCGAATACAGGTGGTTGGCGGGTGCCAATTTCTTCGGGTGGTGAGTGAGTGGTGAATTGATAACGCGCGATAACTTCGGTTAAAACAACTTATACTTTATTAATTATTATTCACAGGTTGCCCGACACACACGATATATGTTTCGGGTTAAAATATACAATTCGAAAAATAAGCAAAAATTCAATGGAAAAATAGAACGGGTGTTCGGGTTGAAATTTCGTACTTGAGTGAAATGGCTGCGCCCATCAGAAAATCAAGTCACCCCTCCTGGTGTGACCGTAGACGCCGAGGATCAAAAAACCCTCCTCACTCCTCACTGCTCTTCGCCGCTCACTGCTATTCACCCGGTGGCGTGAACATACCGCTCCCCTTGCAACATGTTGCAATTGCCACCATGGGCATATGTAGGATGGGGGACGGCAACCAAACACGGTGCTCTGGGCTGCGGGAATACCGCTATGACCGGGCACACAGCCTGGTTGGATGACCTCAGGATAGAGGTCTGCCCCGAGCACGACGGATACCGACGCTGGCCGATGGAAGTTGGGGTCGGCCAGGATCAGGGTGGCGAACTTTTCTTGGACCGGTGTCGACACTTCCCGGATGGGAGTGCGGATGTGCAGGTCCTCTTCAACCCGGAAGATGATATTTCGCCGGAATGTATGGTCGGTCCTCGACTCGATGACGGCAGTGCAGGCTTGGTCGACCCCGACTTTGCTCACAGCCAACCCCAGGGACCGGGCAAATGACGCATTGATGCGGCTCCCAGCCGCGCATGCGTCGAGGAGGACGCGGGTCTCGAAGGACTTCCAGCCGTTCCCCAACCGGATGACTGCTGTTGGCATGACAGTCGCCGTCCTGTCTTGGAGCAGGGAGGACAGGGAGATCTCGGGTGCGACTTCTGGAGAAGCGGAGCGGTCGGAAAATTATCGGGAACGGGGTTGTGGCGTTGGTGCATCACGTCCGGGGGAGGGTGACTTGCTGCGACGCCGGGCTAGAGAGCGTCGTCTCGGCGGTTGGTTGGCCATATGGAGCAACGTATGGTGCCTTTGCCCACATCGCCGGCAGCCATGGCGAGTCCGACACGCGTCAGCTGAGTGCTCGTGCGCCAGGCAATTGGGGCAAAACTTATTAATAAGCACCGCCCGGAGCCGCTTCTCCCCTCGGAGGTTCAGGAACCGCTGACACTGCCGGAGTGCATGAACCCCCCGGCAGACCCGGCATCGGTACACGTTCGTCCCGTGTGGAACCGAACGCTTGCTGCGGCGGTGCGGCAGACGCTTGGGGGCCATGTTGCTGTGGCGGTGCGGGTTGAATGGACTGTAACGAAAAAGATTACGTAGGGAGGAGTGGATTAGTCGATGCACGGGAACGGACATCATGCACGGATACGAGGACATTCGAACGGAACATAGAGGGATTGGACATCACGAGAGGTCTTTAGACTCATGACTCCTGTTGTCTGGCAACAAGATGAGCTTCGCGACGGGTTTTCGGATAGACCCACGTGCTGTTTTGACATCAGCCACTCGGACGAGGACGTCTGCCCCGGGCAGAGTGCGCTCAATTCGCCCTAGGCGCCACTCGTTGGAGGGGAGATTGTCTTCGGAGACGATCACGAGGTCGCCGGTTTGGAGACTACGAGCCGGTGCCTTCCACTTATTACGCTTGTGGAGCTCCTTGAGGTATTCACTCTTCCAGCGGCGGCAGAAAGTCTGCTGGATTGCCTTTAGTCGCTGCCAGCGATTGATCAGCGACATAGGCTTGACCAGGATCTCCGGTTCCGCGATGGACACGAGCGGTCCTCCAATCAGGAAATTTCCAGGGCTTAGTGCCAGCAGATCCTCTGGGTCCTCGCTCATGGGAGAAATTGGCCTGGAATTTAGGCACGCTTCGATCCGACACAGGAGAGTGGATAGTTCCTCGAACGTGTACTTGACAGCCGACGAGGACTTGTAAAACAAGGTCTTAAAACTCTTGACCCCGGCTTCCCATAGTCCTCCCATATGGGGCGCGCTCGGCGGAATGAACTGCCAGGATAGAATGTGCTGGGGAAATACCTTCATAATATCAAGCTTGGTGGCGTTCAGGAAGTCTTTTTCGAGCGCCTTTGAGGCCCATACGAAGGTTTTGCCATTGTCGGATTAAATGCGCTGTGGGCATTGTCTTCGGGCGACAAACCAGGAGAAGGCTCCGAGAAATCGTTCCGTGGTGAGGTCGGAGGTAGCCTCGAAGTGGATCACCTTCGTGCTGAAACACACAAAGACGCAGACATAACCCTTCGTAATGAGACACGCGCGCCCGGTGTAGTTCTTGATCTCGAACGGCCCTGCGAAGTCAATGCCCGTGTGGGTGAAGGGCCGGGAGTACGTGATGCGCTCTCGAGGGAGATCACCCATCATCTGAGTCTGCAGTCGCCGACGATGCACGATGCAGACTTTACACCCCTTGATGTGGGACTTCACTAGGTTCTTTATCCGTGGGATCCAGAACTTGGTGCGCAGATACCGCACCATCAGTTGATTGCCGCCATGCAACGTGATGCGGTGGGCGAATTCGACAAGCAGGCGCGTGAAGTGAGTATTATAGGGGAGAAGAATAAGGTGACGTTCATCATACCGGAGGGACTCAGCGGACCGGAGTCGTCCGCAGGCGCGGAGTATGCCATGCTGGTCGAGAAATGGGTTCAAATTGAGTAGCGTGCTGGATGATGGATGGGGTCGCCCTTCACCCAGGGCCCGTATCTCCGCGATGTACTCTCGACGTTGGGAGGTCCGAATCAAGGCGCGCTCGGCGGAGAGCAATTCGTCATTGGTGAGGTGGACCGTGGAAGGCGTCGACGTCCCTTTGGCGGCGAAGCGTAGTATGTACGCGGTGACTCGCAATGCTTTACTGTAGTCCGAGAACCGTTCGCTTATGTCATCGAGTAAGGTGGTCGCGGCGGTGTGGCACTGGACTCGTTGCTCCAGCTGGGTGTCTGAATGTTCATTATGGAGAGTTGGCCAGTACTCGCGGTCCCTCTGGAGCCAGTCCGGCCCATGCCACCAAAGGCTACTGGCCGATAACTCGGTCGCGGGGGTTCCGCGGCTTGCCAGATCAGCAGGGTTGTCCTCGGAACGTACATGTGACCAGCTTTGGCCACCGGTGCTTTTGGAGATGCTGGATACCCGATTGGCCACGAAAGTGGACCAACTACATGGGGGTTTGTTGAGCCAGGCCAACACAATGGTGGAGTCGGTCCAAAACTGGGAGGTTGCAGGTGGGATCGGGAGTTCAGGAACGATCGACGCCCAGAGATCGGCTAGCAGATCCGCTCCGCACAACTCCAGCCGAGGCAGCGAGACTGTTTTGACTTGGGCCACGCGGGTCTTCGCCGTTAATAAATGGACGCTTACTTGATCGCGACACCGAAACCGCACGTATATGGCTGCTCCATACGCTTTCTGGGATGCGTCACAGAAGCCATGAAGCTCCCACGAGAGCGTATCGCTGGTGTTCAGCCACCGGGGGATGCGGAGTTGACTGAGGCCTGGGTAGTCCTGCAGGAATTCATGCCATTGCTGCAGCAGGAGAGGTGGCAGAGCGTCATCCCAGCCCAGTTCGGTTAGCCAGATTTGCTGCATGAATATATGCGCTCGGTTAATAAATGGGGCTAGCCAGCCAGCGGGGTCGAAGAGTTTGGCGATATGGGACAGAACCTGCCTATTGGAGATCGACTCCTGCAATGGTGGGTCCGCTACGGTGAAGAAAAAGACGTCCTCGGCGGCTTGCCAGCGGATTCCCAGGGTTTTTGCCGTGCTCGCATCTTCCAGCTCGAAAAAGTCCTCTCGCAGCAGATGCTCTTTTGGGATAGCTTGAAGTACTTCCTTCTTATTGGAAGTCCACTTCCGAAGCGGGAGGCCCGCGGATTGGAGGGCAGCTTGAAGCGCTCGTATGGCGAGACGGGCGTCGTTTTCAGTGTGAGCGCCGGCAAGGACATCATCAACATACATGTAGTTCCGAAGGATTTCGCTCGCCAGAGGGTACATCGCTTGCACGTCTTGGGCTAGTTATAAAAGAACTCGGATCGCCAAGAATGGCGCGCAGTTAACCCCAAACGTGACGGTTTGTAGCTCATAGTCTTGAATATTGCCGCAGCGATCCCGGTAGAGGATCCGCTGAAAGGGGGTATGCCTGGAGTCGACTCGGATTTGTCGATACATCTGTGTTATGTCAGCGTTGAAAACGAATTGAAAGAAACGCCATTTCAGTACCTGAAGCGTGAGATCTGCCTGAAGCGTAGGCCCGGTGTGCAAGACGTCATTAAGGCTGACGCCTCGTGTGGAGGGGTTTGACGCGTTAAATACCACGCGTACCTTGGTGGTGGTGATATCGGGCTTAAACACAGCTTGATGGGGTTTTTCTCATCTTTCGGCGGCGTCACCCGACTCATATGGCCCAATTCCTCGTATTCATGAATGATGGCATCGTACTGTGTTTTTAGGACGGTATCCTTGAGAAGGCGTGCTTCATTCCGCAAGAATTGAGCTAGCGCGATCGGTCTTGAATGACCTAAATCGACGCTATTCGGACATTTGAACGGAAGGGACACAATATATCGGCCGTCCTTCCCTCTTCGGGTGGTCTCCTAAAAATTCCGCTCGCAGAATACATCATCCTTCTTTTCCGGCTTTGCAGGAAGGTCTTCCACCTCCCAAAACTTGGTGAGAAGTACATCAAGTTTTGCTTCTGGATTGACTCGCGTCCGTGCCGCGAAACCTAATCGAGTTACCGGAGTGTCAGGCATGATCGCTCCACACAGAACCCATCCAAAGATGGTTTCCAGTCCGACGAAATCACCCATATCCTTTTTGATCTGCTCTCCGAGGATGTGTGAAAACAGGTCTACACCAATAATCATGTCAATAGGCGCGGGCTTGTTGTAATACGGGTCAGCCAGGGGGCGGTCGAGGGACTGCGATGGAACCGTGTTATGGAATGGAGCCGTCGGGATGGCTCCCGATAATTTGGATACGACCAGGGCAGAGACCTCAATCTTGTTCAGCCTGTCACACGGAGGAGACAGCATCAGCAGACACACCTTGTCGGCGCATCCTCCATCACTCTGGCCCATGCCAGTAACTGCGGCGTCTACTGGATAAAAGGGGGGCTGGACCATGTTGAAGACACATTCTGATAGGAAGGTTGAATCGGCTCCCGAGTCGATCAACGCCCGAATATGGTGTTCCACTCCGCGATGGTGCAGAATGACATTCGCAGTGCCTAAAAGTCCTCTGCCTGGGGTAGACGCAAAATAGCTTTGAGCATTTGTGAGCTGATTGCCGTTGTCGGACGTTCTGTGGTACCGAATGGTGTGGGTTGCGCGGCGGACGACGACACGTCACTAGGATGCAGCAGGGTGTGATGACGTTCCTTGCACGTATGGCAATTATGCGCACTGGAGCAGCCCTTCACTTGATGACCGCGGGCAAAACAATTCAAACAGAGCCCCTGCTGTCTAATGGTTTCCAAACGCCTCTGAACAGGCATGTCAAGAAAACTGGGGCAGAGTCGTATTGGGTGATTGGCAAAGCTTGCAAGACGCTGGTTTGAGCTGAGCTTTCGCGGGAAACGCTTGAACCTTCATCGTCGCAGGGGATTTGCGGGGCCCACTGGGGATGGCTTGAACACTCGGAACCGACTTATGTTTTTCGGTGGCATCCAGGACCCGATACCGATCGGTGAGAAATTGGTTCAGATCGTACCAAGTGGAGACGGCAGTCTTATTTGGCACTGATTGTTCCCACAGGAGGATTGTAGCCTTCGGCAATTTGCTAGTGCATATGGCGATAAGTAATACATCCCAATTCTCAGTGCTAACACCCGAACGCTCAAGAGCGGTAAGACCCCCTTGGAACGCAGTCTGCAGTTCTCGCAATGCCTTGCCCGATTCTAGCGCCACCGCGGGAATCTGAAGGAGTTGTCTGGCCTGAGTCATGACAAGCAGACGGCTATTTTCGTACCGCGCTGTGAGGTTCTCCCATGCGGCCTGGAAACCTTCATTTGTCAGGGGGGACTTCGCCACGATGGTTCTCGCTTCCCCACGAGTCTTGGCGTTCAAGTGATAAGGCTTCTCCACTTGAGACAAATACGGATTGGCGATGTAAATGGCAGCGAACAAATCGCGGAATGTGGGCCATGCTAGGCTGTCGCCATCAAAGGTCTCCACCTCGCACGGAGGAACTCTATGACCCGGAGGTCCCGACGGAGCACTGGGCTGACGTCTAAGACTCGCCATCTCTGCCGAGAGCTGCTCGATGCGTTCTCCGAACAACGTCCCGCATCGCACATACGCCGCGTAAGCGGATTCGTGCTTCGCTTTGATGTGGCTTATGTTGGCTAGGCTGTCCTCGTCTGGTTGGGTCGACAGGGCCTTGTGACACCCGGAGTATTCCATCTCGACAGTTGACCAAAGGGATTTGAGCTGCTCTAAGTGCATTTTAATGGAAAATAAGGGCACGTCAGAAGTTAGGGCTTCACTCTCACGAGCTTCGAACACAGTCAAAGTGTCGCATGCCAGCACGAAATCGTAGAGGGACATTTTGGATCGTTCTCTACGCTGTTGGGATACGGATCGGGTGACGGGAACGTCAGAACAGTGCGTCACAATAACGTGCGGAATCTGAGCCTCTACTGAAAGCTTGGAACGCCCTTTGAGTTCGCTGGCGTCTTTAGCCGAGACTATGCGCCCTTTAGGTAGGCTGGACGAAGACGGACGAGACTTTGGGGATTCACTGAGGCTGCGAGCAGACGTGGACTTGCGGGGAATGTCCGTACGCTTCGTGACCACCGGAGTCTTCGGAAGCCGAACCTTCTCCGGAGTTACAGAGGAAGACGAAAGACTGTTAGACTTCGGCGTAGTCTTGGACGGCTCCGTGGACATACTCAGGGGGCGTCCTTACCGATGACGACCGCGCTGGTGCGCTTTTTGATTTCGGAAAGACAACGAAAAAAAAAAAGAGAAGTGGACTGTATGAGGGCGCAAGAATTTTCTCACTGTGCCCGCAGGATCGCGGGAGAATTCTCTTACGCGTGGCTTGGAAACGGAGTCCTTTTAATGGGGATATATGCGGAACAAGGTACGAACGCACGAATGCAGATCGAATATTACACGTAGCTACAGAGGAGTGATTACAACACAAGTTTAGCTGGATTCGTAAGGAACGATGGGAGTACGTATACGACAAACACGCGAACGATGTATAGGCCAACGGACAAATATGTGTTTTTATATAGATCTGGGTCGGGATATATATATATGCGCAAAATACAGGCCGAAAAAATTATATTTATAAATATGGACGGATATATATATGCGCGAAAATTGCTGGCCGGAAAAATTATATATAAAATTTATAAATATGGGCGGATCTATAAATATGGGCCCGATAGTGCTGGAAAAAAAATATATATGTATTTATTTATAAATATGGACGGATATATAAATATGGGCCCGATAGTGCTGGAAGAAATATATATGTATTTATTTATAAATAGGGACGGATATATATATACGCGCAAATTGCTGGCCGAAAAAAGTTATATATAAAATTCAAAAATATGGACGGATCTATAAATATGGGCACGATAGTGCTGGAAAAATATATGTAATTATTTATAAATATGGACGGATATATATATATGCGCGCAAAATACTGGCCGGAAAAAATTATATATATGAGTTATAGATATGGGTGGATATATAAATATGGGCACGATAGTGCTGGAAAAAATATATATGTATTTATTTATAAATATGGGCGGTTATATATATGCGCGCAAAATACTGGCCGGAAAAATCATATATGATTTATAAATATGGGTGGATATATAAATATGGGCACGATAGTGCTGGAAAAAATATATATGTATTTATTTATAAATATGGGCGGTTATAAATATGCGCGCAAAATACTGGCCGGAAAAATCATATATGATTTATAAATATGGGTGGATATATAAATATGGGCACGATAGTGCTGGAAAAGATGAATAGGTATTTATTGATATATATATATATATATATATATATATATATAGGCGAAGAGACCGGGAGTCGGAATAATGTGGTTTGAATTTGGCGCGCTTGAGCCGCCTATCGATATCACGACTTGACTCACGTGTCACCACTACTCCGAAAACAGCTGTCGGTCGCTGTTTATAAATTCGGTTTTGGTTTTTTTGTCGTATTAATTGTTTTTAATTATATTTTTTTTCCTTTTGTGGTTGTGCGAAGAGTAAAGAAATGAAAAAAAAAAAGAACAAACGAACGCTTTTACACACCGCGAGTGTTGTGCGCGAAAGAAAAAATACTAAATAAACGGTCACTGCATATGGACGGATGCTTGGAGGTATGTATGTACGTACATACATGCGTAAGTACACAGGTAGGTATGTATGGATGTATGCACGCGCGTCGTTCACAAAAAAAAGCGTAAGTAATTTGTGATTTCGATTTGTTAAATCAATGTGCGTCACCGAAATGGATTATGTGTTGTGGATATGTACAGATGTGCGGCATCAATATATGACGATGTATGTATCTAAGCAAGTGCACCGGTTTGCGGAGACGCGCGTGTGAAAATTAATTTGCAATTAAACTAATTCAAACCCACATGAAATCGCGGTGCATACGGTTATTGCTATTTTAAATTTGTTTTGTTTTGTGGAAAAATGCGAATGAATTTTATGTACGTGGATATATACATATGCGCGTACATCAACAGATGACGATGTATGTATGTAAGTGGATATGCCGGTGGGCGAATACGCGCGTGAGGAAATTAATTGGGCACTAGAAATAATCCGAACACATAAGAAATCGCGGTGAACACTTGGATTACTATTTCCATTTTTTTTTTTTTTATTATGGCACTTTAATAATTTCTTTGCTTTTCTTTCTTTTAACCTTTACGCGGACTTGGCGAACAGCTGTGGAAAATACATGTACATGGGATGTCACGAGTTTTACATATGTATGTACGTATGAAAAATTGGACAAGTGCGGCTGAGAAGAAAAACATAAAGACCCCTGTGGTGGAATGGAAACCGAACGTTGGACAAACACGTTATGGATTGGGAACTACCATGTAACCTTGGAATAGGTCAGGTATGTACATACAATATATATAAAAGTGTGCAGGTCGCTATGGAAGAGCGGGAAACCTCACACTTTTATTAGTATGTAGGGGCAAATGAAATGAATAATGAAATTTTGTACTTATCAGGAATTCCGCCGATGCAAGCTGGAGGAGCGGAAGGATATCCGGCTCGAAGGACCAATGTTTGTGGAGGGGCGGAAGGATCCGGATCGAATACAGGTGGTTGGCGGGTGCCAATTTCTTCGGGTGGTGAGTGAGTGGTGAATTGATAACGCGCGATAACTTCGGTTCGAAAAATAGAACGGGTGTTCGGGTTGAAATTTCGTACTTGAGTGAAATGGCGGCGCCCATCAGAAAATCAAGTCACTCCTCCTGGTGTGACCGTAGACGCCGAGGATCAAAAAACCCTCCTCACTCCTCACTGCTCTTCGCCGCTCACTGCTGTTCACCCGGTGGCGTGAACATGTGCAAACGCATTATGTAAACCCATTGAATAGGGATTTCCGATGCGAAAGAAATTAACCCAGTCTTTATTCGTTGAATTCAAAATATGAACTGATTTTATTGGAAAAGTTGTTGTATATATAAATGAACTCTTAGAATCTAGGCTCGATACTCGAGGCGACAAATGTTCTTAAAAATGCTTATTCTAATGCCCCACGTCTTCGGGGTTGAAAATTTGTTTATATTTCATGCTCAGCGTTTGGCGACTTGATAATTCGTCGTTGTGGTCTTAAGTGTTAAGTGTCGACAAAGTGCGGATGCATGTGTGTTTGGTTTTAAGCAATAATTGTCATATGAATTTTATGACTTACTTTTGTTTATGTTTTGATTTGCATATTTCTTTGGTCAATCTGATTTGGTGAAGCCATTTCAGCTGACCACGATGTTTAATCTTAAACATTCTGCAAAGGGCCGCCAAGTGCGACGTTTTGGATTTTATATTTATAGTTAGTTAGTTATCTTATGCAAATTATTGTTAATATTATCATTAGTAAGATAACTATTGTTAAAGAAGCATGACCAGTTACATAATGGACGTTCAACCTAGTCAATCTAATGTTCCTTTACGATTGTCACTGACTTCTCTTCTTTTTGTAATATTTGGCATATTACCTAACGGTTGCTGTTTCGGGATATCTACCCATTCCTGATGTGCATTACTGTGCTGACTTCTAGCCTTTTTATAAGATGGAGAATTTAAAAAATAACTACCTTCACTTTTCGAATTGTTCCAATGTGATCTTCGCTCCACCATTTTTAAATGTCGCTGATTGCTAAAATATGATTGGTTATTCTGGTTATCATTAAATGTTGTCTTTTCATAATTATTTTGCCATATCTGCCTCTTTGGCACTATAGTTTCTGACAATTTGTTACCAGAATCTATTTTGTTATTATTTTTTAGATAATCATTATCTAATTGACCCATTGCCTTTGGAATATTTTCATTTTGTACTGGCTCTTTACCTCCAATGGGAGGTCCTGCCGGGGGCCATAAATTTATTTCTTGCGTTTTCCTGTTGTATTTCTTGGAATTGTGTTTTTTTTTATTTTGAAATTTACCTTTCCTCTCCTCCCAACGTTGTTCAAAATCTGTGACATCTATTGTTGCTGCCACTACAGATTTATTCTGATTAAATTTGGTGCATCCCGAGACGATCCAACCAAATTGAGTATTTTGGCCTAGCAGGCCATCAATCTTTGTAATTCCCCTTTTTAAGATATGGTATACGTCTACCCCTATTATCATATCAACCCTACAAGGTTTATTAAATGTGGGGTCAGCTAGCACGTAAGTTTGCCATTTTGACATATCCACGTTTGCTATTTTTGATGGAAGAGCTTTCATTAATTGCGGCAATACAATTGTTCAACCTTAAGCAGTTCCTTTTCCGAATCACGTATCTTCATTTCAATACTTACCTTATACTTCGACGTTCTACTTTTTGTTGCAGATACGCCACTTCTTTCTGTTTGTTTCTTGATCTTAGGTAATTTTAACATTTGAGCGGCTTCTTCAGACAAAATAGTGCTCTGAGAGCCATTATCAATTAAGGCTCTTAATGTTTCATACTCTCCATTTATTTTTTTAACTTGTATTAGAGCTGTGGCCAACAGTTTTTGTTGTTCCGTAACACAAGTATTTACCTTCGCCTGTTTTTCCCCAAAATGAAGCATGGTATGGTGCCCCTTGCTGCACAATGAGCATACTATTTCATTAGTGCATCTCTTGTTGCTTGAATGCTTCAAGCATCTTGTACATAATTGTACTTTTTTTTGCTATTTCCGCCCTTTCTTTATTTCTGCTGCAGAGCCTCTCTGTCAAATTTCCGAAGTATGAGTTGTGCAAATATTATGTCAACTTCATCGGACAAATTTGTTTTAATTTTCATTAAGTGTATTGATTCATTAATTATGTCAATCACTCCTTTTACACTTTTTACGGATTCATTGTTGATCATCGGTAAATCAACGATCCGACTTAATTGCTCGGAAAATACCCTCCGATTATATTCATATCGCTTGTTTAATAATTCCCAAGCGGCACTATAATTGTCAGCTGAACCTGACAATAGATGGGCTACCATGCTCTTTGCTTCGCCCGAACGTCGAACTCTAGTTCTTCTATGACTTCTTTAAACGTATCATTACCTATAAGTTCATATGTATAAGCTTGGCACATCTGTATCTTCTTGAACAAGAATTTTATTTTTTTAATATACATTTTGCCTGTTCTATTGTCTATCATACGTAAATCTTTGCTCACCATGTCCAAATATTGCTGGAGCTGACGGACCTTTCCTTGAAATTTTTCCTGGCTAACATTAGCGTTTTCATTACTGGAGGTCGCATTCCCGCGCGACTCTCCTTTGCTATCCTCAAACATTTCTGACCTATCTGCTTCTCTTTCAACTAACACCGACTTACTAGTGCCTGGTTTTTCTGACTCTCATATAGCTATTATTTTGGCAACTATCTTTAGCATTCCTTCATGTATTTTATCTGTGAAATACTGATGATCGAAATTCCCTTGCTGTAGCAATTTGTTATGATTAGGTAACCATCGATTCCTAATCTCTTTTACTTCCTCGATCACCTTGTTAGTTATGTTTCTGGGATCTAGTGCTTCTAACTGCCTTATCCTGGTATGCAACTCTAACTGCTTCCCTAACAACTTTTCGGTTTTGTTAAGAAACATTTTGTATGGTGTATGTAAATATGTTGTATGACAATAAATTGATTTTTTTTTATTTTCTTTTTATGTATTTACTTATGTATTTTTTGTATATATTTTTATATTATTATTGACCCTTCAACGGGCAACTTGCTTATAAATAAATTGAATTTTTTTTTTTTAATCAATTAAAAAAAATTTTTTTTTTTCTTTCCCTACTCGATCATCGCAGTGATCTCCTGTCTATTTGGCGTGTGGCTTTACGGGCCACACTCTAGACCGAGCAACGCAATTATTGCTCAGTTTAACAGAGTAACATATTTCTTTTTTGCAAACAATTTTAATTTATGATGTATTTGATTGTTGGGCGCTCTTTGTAGCGCTACCGGTCCTACTGCATTCCGGGTCTAGCTTGTAGCGCTAGACGGTGCCGGTGCTGGTCTTCGCACAGGCTGTTGGGGCACCGATGCTGGTTTCCCAGATCTCTTGGCTCCGGATCTAGCTTGTCGCGCTAGACGGTGCCGGTGCTGGTCTTCGCACAGGCTGTTGGGCCGATGCTGGTCCTCTTGACACAGGTGTACTCGCAATATGGCGAATATAATGGTCCAGGGCAGTCCGCCGGTCACTTCTTCTCTGGTGTGGTCTGGATTTTCTTCTTGGGTTCTGCTTTTTGGGATTCGTATGTATTAATTACTTTTATATTTTTAGGCGTAATTTCTGTAGAGGTTGAGCCTTTTTTCTTTAATTGTTGCTGAATCAGCTCGATGTTGTCTAGTTCAGCTTGCAACTTATTTGCCTTTGCCCAACTAATTGTTGTGTTGGTGGCAAACAGTAGCTTAAGGAGTTCGGCTTTCCTTTGTTTTAGCCGATTCTTAACTCCGCTACGTCTTGGCATTGCTCATCACCTCTACTCACTCAGATTTAATTTTTTTTCCAGACCATGTGTGTCCATTCTGCCATGTGATGATTCTACTTCTTTTTTTTTTATCGTTGCTCAGCTGCTGTTGTCCAGGGCCTCTGGTCTCAAGCGGTACCGGTGCCGGTCATCGCACCAGATTTTCTCGTATTAGCTGCCTCTTCTTTGCAACTATCTTGTTGCTCTGCTGCTGTTTGTAGTTGCCGACTTGCAACTACATATACACTTTTAACTTTAACTTTTTTTTTTGTTTTCGATATTAGGGATTCGAATACGCCACACACGACGCCGCCGAAATTATTGCAGTTGCTCGACTAGCCAAACTGCCTTTACGCACGCACTTTTTATTTTTTTTTTATTAAGCAATATTTTGCTTTTTTGTTTTATACTCTGTCTCTTACCACTGGTGGGGGAGAACAGAGTTATTTTATTTTTTGTAACCTTTAGATGATCTTAGCATTTACACTTGCATAAGAATTCAGACTTAAAGGCACTGATTCATCCTCTGAGTCTCTAACCACTGGTGGGGGAAAACTACAGAGTTCCCTTTTTCGAAGGACCAAAATGAATCCGGCTCGAAGGACCAAAATGAATTGGGATTCCCGGAGACAAGGAAAATTAACCCAGTCTTCATTCGTTGAATTCAAAATATGAACTGATTTTATTGGAAAAGTTGTTGTATATATAAATGAACTCTTAGAATCTAGGCTCGATACTCGTTTGGCGACTTGATAATTCGTCGTTGTGGTCTTAAGTGTTAAGTGTCGACAAAGTGCGGATGCATGTGTGTTTGGTTTTAAGCAATAATTGTCATATGAATTTTATGACTTACTTTTGTTTATGTTTCGATCTCAATTCGAAAGCAATTGAGAAAATTATAATTCGAGATCCCAACATGGGTTTGTGAAACATAGATCTACAACCACTAACCTTTTAGAATTTATCTCTATAATAATTAAGGGGTTCAACAATGCTAAACAAACTAATGTCAAATACACTGACTTCAGTAAAGCCTTTGATTCTGTTAATCATACTTAATTGCTTTTCCCTTCTTGGGTTCGAGAATATTTAACAAACAGAAAATAGAAGGTACTTTTTAAGTCTTCTTTTTCCAATTCCATTCCATTGGCCCTTTGCTTTTCACTGTATTCATTAACGATCTGGCATCAGTTATTATTCATTCGCGTGAGCTTATGTATGCTGACGATGTCAAGCTTTGTCTTATTTATAAGGAAACAGATTAATTTAGTCGGCTACAAGCTGATCTTAAAAATTTTCAATCCTGGTGCCAGTTTAATATTTTATATTTTAACACTACTAAATGACTTTTTATCGTTACCCTCTTCAACTGATTACTTTGGAACGTCAATATGAGTCGCACCAAACTAGACTTGAATCCATTCAAGCGGTTCTTGCTATTTGCTCTTCGGGACTTAAGCTGGGATCGAAATGTCAATTTGCCTTTGTACTCTAGTAGACTTCTTTTGATTAACCTTCCTTCCTTAATTAACCGTAGAATTATGCTTGGTGCTATTTTTATGCATAAACTCCTAATTGGTGATATTGAGTCGCCTGAGTTATTGTCTCAGATTAATCTGTCGGTACCATGTAGACCAGGGCCCGGCACTCATATCCCCCGGGGGACAAACACGTTCGGCACCTCGTATGCTTGTAACCGAACGGCTGCCGAAGTCCTCACACAAAAAAATCAAGAGCATGAGGGTGGATTTAGTTTTCTTCAGCATTTTGACGCAAGCAGATCTATGTCGCTTTGTTGAGAGAACACACATGAAAAAATTGATCGCTGCTTTGCTTTCGCTATCTTTTTCTTGCATCAGATTATCGGCTGCGCTTGTTTTCTTGATTTGAGACAGAATTTGACGAATTATCATTTTTCGCAGTGTAAGGCAGCATACGCACACAAGCAAGTGCACACATACAACTACACTTTTTAGCGCTCTCTTTGTGCCGGGCCCTGATGTAGACGGAGTAGAAATCCTATTATACCTTTAACCCTTAGTCGTTGTTCTTCTAACTATGCCACCTTATATTCCTTGTAATCTGCTCAGAGTCATCTAATAATATTCTTAAAACATCTATCCTTTTCTATTTAGCTATCTATGAATGCTATCATATTATTTGTTTGTTTTTTTTTTTATTGTGTATTTGTCCACGCGATATATACGGCTGCACCTCTCGGTCGGGTGAGAGGTGGGCAGCTATTTGCTTGGGCTCGCGCGTAATAGTCTTTGCCCTGGTGTCGTAGGGGCCACTTGAACGTACTGCGCATAGTATCGTCAACGTCCGCTAACAGAAAAAAAAAAAGTCTTCATGCCTTTACAAAAATACAAACTTTTACCAATTTTCCCACACCACAACATATACATATAACCCCTTAAAGGATTGCAAGATAAATAAAATACAACTAGCGGAGTCGACGTCCGACATCTGAATTAACTTATAACCAAATAAGCTTCACCCTGAAAAAAACCTGAAGTTAATCGGAGAAAACATGTTCAAGTGTTAGAAACTTTGGGTCAATTTTCTGATGAACGGCACTAGTTTGATCACTTGAAAGTTGTATCAGCACTGGCAGGTGAGAGCGGAAAAGTGAAAATTCGTGCTATGAATTAAGGGTAAACAAAAAGCAAATTATTATTAAGAATTTATCATCATCAAAAATATACTTCGTTAAACTAATAAAAATGAAAAAATTACAAAAATTGCGTTGTTTTAAGTTTTCGCTTCAAATAATGTTAAGATTATTGTTCCTTTTTTTTCCAAGGCCTCTGCGTCATGTGCTTCTTTTATTATTCCCCTTTTAAAAAGTTCTAAATGACCTGTTGGTGCAGGAGTTTTGAGATCTAGAGTACTTAATAGTCCTGTGTCATTTTTAGCATAGTCGCAGTATACTGATAAAAGTGTTAAAATTTACAAATTAAGTTAATCCTAAAATAGGTCAAAAGTTTGCAACTCAAGAAGTACTTAAGGGGATATATATGTTGTGCTCTGTAAAAAAAATAGATATGCCATATTTTTGCACAGATTCAACCAATAGAATCAACGTTATAGCGCCAATAGAATCAAAGTTGTAGTGCCTTAAATCTTGCTCCTTCATGCGCGTGTGGCGCATCCATCAAACTTTCAATGTGATTATCTCGGAATCAAGTTTTTCAAAAAGTGTCGTTGCGGTGACCACGATAAATAAAAAAAATTTTTCAACCGATTTCAAAAATTTTGTTGGTTTAATTGTTCGTAATTGAGTTGGTGTGTACTTAGACGAAGGATTCCTGCCTATGATTTATTATAATGTTATTAAAATTTTGGTACATTTCATAAGTAAAAAAAAAAAACGCTCCTTGAAAAAGTCGTTTCCGTTTGGAAAAAATAATATTTTTTTTTGCTCTGTCGAAATTTTGATCGTTTAAGTACATCACAATACAGTATACTAATAAAATTGTTTGTTTGCTTTTCATTGGGCTGCTAAAGAGGCAACATGGTCACGGGAAGCCTCGATAAAAAGCCTTGTGTGTCAATTGTTGTATCATTTATAATTATTAACATATTTTAATTTCGTTAAGCTGTCAAAGATCAGACATTGCACTACGCAAAAGGTATAAAAATTTTTTTTTATAAAAATGCTTAATACACAATGCTATAAGAATTATCTTCAGCGCTGTAAGCTTCAGTTTTCTTCAGACCCTAAACAATTTTATAATTTTATTAATTCTAAACGTAAGACCTCTATGAACCCATCTTTTTTGTCCTTTCAAAATAAGAAAGCTAGCACTAACCAGGCAATTGCCGATATGTTTTAGAATTTTTTTTATCAAAACAACTTATTCCACAACGGAATATCGAGCAAGTCCGTATCATTTAAAAAATACTAATTGTATTTTTAATCCAGTTCTCTTCTTCGTGAACTTAAACTAGTTAAACCTGTTTATTCTCCGGGGCCAGATGGTCTACCTGGATGTGTACTCAGGTTCTGTGCTGTTTGTGGAGGGGCGGAAGGATCCGGATCGAAACTTAAAACTTTTGACCCCTGCTTCCCACAGTCCTCCCATATTGGGCGCGCTCGGCGGAATGAACTGCCAGGATAAAATGTGCCGGGGAAATGCCTTCATTATATCAAGCTTGGTGGCGTTCAGGAAATCTTTTTTGAGCGCCTTTGAGGCCCCTACGAAGGTTTTGCCATTGTCGGAGTAAATGCGCTGTGGGCATTGTCTCCATGCGACAAACCAAGAGAAAGCTGCGAGAAATCGTTTCGTGGTGAGGTCGGAGGTAGCCTCGAGATGGATCGCCTTCGTGCTGAAACATACAAAGACGCAGACATAACCCTTCGTAATGAGACACGCGCGCCCGGTGTAGTTCTTGATCTCGAACGGCCCTGCGAAGTCAATGCCCGTGTGGGTGAAGGGCCGGGAGTACGTGATGCGCTCTCGAGGGAGATCACCCATCATCTGAGTCTGCAGTCGCCGACGATGCACGATACAGACTTTACACCCCTTGATGTGGGACTTCACTAGGTTCTTTATCCGTGGGATCCAGAACTTGGTGCGCAGATACCGCACCATCAGTTGATTGCCGCCATGCAACGTGATGCGGTGGGCGAATTCGACAAGCAGGCGCGTGAAGTGAGTATTATAGGGGAGAAGAATAAGGTGACGTTCATCATACCGGAGGGACTCAGCGGACCGGAGTCGTCCGCAGGCGCGGAGTATCCCATGCTGGTCGAGAAATGGGTTCAAATTGAGTAGCGTGCTGGATGATGGATGGGGTCGCCCTTCACCCAGGGCCCGTATCTCCGCGATGTACTCTCGACGTTGGGAGGTCCGAATCAAGGCGCGCTCGGCGGAGAGCAATTCGTCATTGGTGAGGTGGACCGTGGAAGGCGTCGACGTCCCTTTGGCGGCGAAGCGTAGTATGTACGCGGTGACTCGCAATGCTTTACCGTAGTCCGAGAACCGTTCGCTTATGTCATCGAGTAGGGTGCTCGCGGCGATGTAGCACTGGACTCGTTGCTCCAGCTGGGTGTCTGGAAGTTCATTATGGAGAGTTGGCCAGTACTCGGGGTCCCGCTGGAGCCAGTCCGGCCCATGCCACCAGAGGCTACTGGCCGATAACTCGGCCGCGGAGGTTCCACGGCTTGCCAGATCAGCAGGGTTGTCCTCCGAACGTACATGTGACCAGCTTTGGCCACCGGTGCTTTTGGAGATGCTGGATACCCGATTGGCCACGAAGGTGGACCAACTACATGGGGGTTTGTTGATCCAGGCCAACACAATGGTGGAGTCGGGAGTGGGTGGGATTGGGAGTTCAGGAACGATCGACGCCCAGAGATCGGCTAGCAAAACCGCTCCGCATAACTCCAGCCGAGGCAGCGAGACTGTTTTGACCGGAGCTACACGGGTCTTAGCCGTTAGTAAATGGACGCTTACTTAATCGCGATACCGAACCCGCACATATAGGGCTGCTCCATACGCTTTCTGGGATGCGTCACAGAAGCCATGAAGCTCCCACGAGAGCGTATCGCTGGTGTTTAGCCAACGGGGGATGCGGAGTTGACTGAGGCCTGGGTAATCCTGCAGGAACTCGTGCCATTGCTGCAGCAGGAGAGGTGGCAGAGCGTCATCCCAGCCCAGTTCGGTTAGCCAGATTTGCTGCATGAATATCTGCGCTCGGATAACAAATGGGGCTAGCCAGCCAGCGGGGTCAAAGAGTTTGGCGATATGGGACAGAACCTGCCTCTTGGAGATCGACTCCTGCAATGGTGTGTCCGCTACGGTGAAGAAAAAGACGTCCTCGGCGGCTTGCCAGCGGATTCTCAAGGTTTTTGCCGTGCTCGCGTCTTCCAGCTCGAGAAAGTCCTCTCGCAGCAGGTGCTCTCTCGGGATAGCTTGAAGTACTTCCTTCTTATTGGAAGTCCACTTCCGAAGCAGGTGGCCCGCAGATTGGAGGGCAGCTTGAAGCTCTCGTATGGCGGGACGGGCGTCGTCTTCAATATGAGCGCCGGCAAGGACATCATACATGTAGTTCCGAAGGATTTCGCTCGCCTGAGGGTACATCGCTTGCACGTCTTGTGCCAGTTGTAAAAGGACTCGAATCGCCAAGAATGGCGGGCAGTTAACCCCAAACGTGATGGTTTGTAGCTCCTGTATATTGCCGCAGCGATCTCGGTAGAGGATCCGCTGAAAGGGGATATGCCTGGGGTCGACTCGGATTTGCCGATACATCTGCGTTATGTCTGCGTTGAAAACGAATTGAAAGAACCGCCATTTCAGTTCCTGAAGCGTAAGATCGGCCTGAAGAGTACGCCCGGTGTGCAAGACATCGTTAAGGCTGACGCCTCGTGTGGAGGGGCTCGACGCGTTAAATACCACCCGTACCTTGGTGGTGGTGCTATCGGGCTTAAACACCGCGTGATGGGGGAAATAGAAGTTTTTCCCATCTTGAGGCGGCGTCACCCTACTCATATGGCCCAATTCCTCGTATTCCTGAATTATGGCATCCTACTACGCTTTTAGGACGGTATCCTTGAGAAGGCGTGCTTCATTCCGCAGGAATTGAGCCAGCGCGATCGGTCTTAAATGACCCAAGTCGACGCTATTCGGACCTTTGAACGGAAGGGACGCAATATATCGGCCGTCCTTCCCTCTTCCGGTGGTCTCCTGCTCGCTCGCAGAATACGTCGTCCTCCTTTTCCGGCTTTGCAGGAAAGCCTTTAACCTCCCAAAACTTGGTGAGGAGTACATCAAGTTTTGCTTCCGGACTTACTCGCGTCTGTGCCGCGAAACCTAATCGAGCCACCGGTCAGGCATGATCGCTCCACACAGAACCCATCCAAAGATGGTTTCCAGCCCGACGAAATCACCCATATCCTTTTTGATCCGCTCTCCGAAGATGTGTGGAAACATGTCTACACCGATAATCATATCAATAGGCGAGGGCTTGTTGTTGTACGGGTCAGCCAGGAGGCGATCGGAACCGTGTTAAGAAATGGAGCCGTTGAAATGGCCCCCGACAATTTGGATACGACCAGGGCGGAGACCTCAATCATTTTCAGCCTGTCACACGGAGACAGCATCAGCAGACACACTTTGTCGGCGCATCCTCCATCACTCTGGCCCATGCCAGTAACTGCGGCGTCTTCTGGATAAAAGCGGGGCTGGACCATGTTGAAGACACGTTCGGATAGGAAGGTTGAATCGGCTCCCGAGTCGATCCACGCCCGAATATGGTGTTCCACCCCGCGATGGTGCAGAGTGACAATCGCAGTGCTTAAAAGCCCTCTGCCTGGTGTAGATGCAAAATAACTTTGAGCATTTGTGAGCTGATTGCTCGTGGACGGACGCTCTGTGGCGCCGAATGGTGTGGCTTGCGCAGCGGACGGCGACACGTCACTAGGATGCAACAGGGTGTGATGACGTTCCTTGCAGGTATGTCAATTATGCGCACTGGAGCAGCCCTTCACTTGATAACCGCGGGCAAAACAATTCAAACAGAGCCCCTGGTGTCTAATGGTTTCCAAACGCCTCTGAACAGTCATGTCAAGAAAACTAAGGCAGAGCCGTATCGGGTGATTGTCCCGATGGCAAAGCTTGCAAGACGTCGGTTTGAGCTGAGCTTTCGCGGGAAACGCTTGAACCTTCATCGTCGCAGAGGATTTGCGGGGGCCAATGGGGATGGCTTGAACACTTGGAACCGACTTATGTTCTTCGGTGGCATCCAGGACACGATACCGATCGGTGAGAAATTGGTTCAAATCGTACCAAGTGGAGACAACAGTCTTATTTGGCACTGATTGTTCCCACAGGAGGATTGTGGCCTTCGGCAATTTGCTAGTGCATATAGCGATAAGTAAGACATCCCAATTCTCGGTGGTAATACCCGAACGCTCAAGACACCCTTGGAACGCAGTCTGCAGTTCTCGCAAGGCTTTGCCCGACTCTTGTGCCAACGCGGGAATCTGAAGTTGTCTGGCTTAAGTCATTACAAGCAGACGGAGAGCTGTTCGACGCGTTCTCCGAACAATGTCCCGCATCGCACATACGCCGCGTAAGCGGATTCGTTCTTCGCTTTGATGTGGCTTATGTTTTCTAGGCTGTCCTCGTCTGGCTGGGTCGTCAAGGCCTTGTGACACCGGGAGTATTCCATCTCGACAGTTGACCAAAGGGATTTGAGCTGCTCTAAGTGCATTTTAATAGAAAATAAGGGCACTTCAGAAGTTAGAGCTTCACTCTCACGAGCTTCGAACCAAGTCAATGCGTCGCACGCCAGAACGAAATCGGAGAGGGACATTCTGGATTGTTCTCTACGCTGTTGGGATAAAGATCAGGTGACGGGAGCGTCAGAACAGTGCGTTACAATAACGGAATCTGAGCCTGGATTGAAAGCTTGGAACGCCCTTTGTGTTGTTAACCGAGAATCTGCACCCTTTAGGTAAGCTGGACGTAGGCTCACTGTGCCCGCAGGATTGCGGGAGATTTCTCTCGCGCGTGGCTCGGAAACGGAGCCTCTTTAATGAGGATATATGTGGAACACTATTCGAACGCACGAATGCGGATCGAAAATAACACGTAGATAAAGTGGAGTGATTACAACACAAGTTTAGCTGGATTCGTAAGTAACGATGGGAGTACGTATAAGACAAAAACGCGGATGAAATATATAAATAAAGATGTATAGGGCAAAAAAAAAAATGCGTTTTTATATAAATCGGGATCTGGATATATATATGTGCGCAAAATAATGGCCGGAAAAAATTATATATGATTTACAAATATGGACGGATATATATATGGGCACGATAATGCTGGAAGAAAATATATATGTATTTATTTATAAATATGGAAGGATATATATATATGTGCGCAAAATACTGGCCGGAAAAATTATATATATAATTTATAAATATGGACGAATATATAAATATGGGCCCGATAGTGCTGGTAAAAATATATATGTATTTGTCGGTTAAAGTGACTAATAAGTCAAAGCCTACTAGATAGTTGACAGGCAAGTCAATTGTAGCCCTGGTATTACTTTTGCAGCGGCTACAGACTGACATCTGGGAATGTTAACTTTGAAGGATGACAAGCATTTTTGCCTTAGCAACATGTTTAGAAACAAATCGGTCAATCTGTCATCAGGTCAGGTCCTATATAAAGGGAAGCCTCGGGCTAGAGAGGCAGTGAAGAAACCCCCTGGGAACTAGCCGCACAGAAAAAGGTATAAGTGAAAGTGAAAGTACAAGTGAAAGTAAAAAGTCTAAGTGAAATAAAAAGTACTAAGTGAACATTTCCAGTTAAAAACATGAGCGAGGCGAACAAGAATCCTGACGTCCCGACATCAGAAGTGGGATAAGCATCGCGTCCTGTATTCTCAGAGGAACAATGGCGCATAGTCCTACAGATGCAAAATCAAATCCTAGTAGAGCTTGTAAAAACTGTGCAAACGTCAACACGTGAACAGCAGCAGATACGTGGGGTCACTTTGTGAGAATTTTTCTGATAAGTGCCGACTCCTGTACTGTTTGAGGACCAGCTGCGTGGTATGTGAGACATGCAGAACCGAAACCTGGAGGAGTTCCCGAAATAAGATTAATTAGTGTTCTGTGTCTGAGCCAATGAGAGTTATGACACACCGAGGTGAGACCTTTCCAGTTTGTTTCGACTTCGGAGCTGAGTGCTCTCTTATCCGAAGCAGCGTTGCCGTTAAATTTGATGGCAAACTGTACAACAATCATATTATAATACGGGGTATTGGCGACGCTGGTATATACAGTGCACATCAAAAATTATGTAAAGTTTGATTAACCCAAACACTTAGGAGGTACTATTTCATGTTATATGGTTCAAATATCTTACTAATGATATTGTAATTCGTAGAGAAATCCTTAGTAAAGGATATGAGATTTTCTGACAAATTTGAAATAGTTAAATTCTTGTGTATTGTTTGAGCCATCTACTGTTTCATTTAAAGTTAATACTGAATTACTCGATAATGATAGAGTGAATGTGATTAAAATGCTTTACAAATATTCAAAAGCATTTGTCGATGGAATCCCTTGCACGAGACTTTACTCAGGAATAATGACCATTAAGTTGATTGACCTTGACAGGGCGGTGCACAGGAGTCCAAATGAAAATGTATTTGTACGCAAACCTATAAATTAATTGCCAAGTTGTAATATCGTTCGACTTAATTGATAATCGTGAGTTAAATGCCAGCACGGTGTGTGATAGATTTGCGTTACTCCTTATTAGTTATCAAATTGCTAGACTTAGGGTTATAAAATATTCTACGTGTTTGGATATGACTAATAAAGTGCGCTTGTAATACATGAGGAGCAGTACGAGTATGTAACAATGCCGTTTTGCCTCAAGAACGCTCCTTTCGTTTTTCAGCGAGCCGTATTAAACGCTTTGGAAAATTTACCTATGATGGTCTACATGGATGATATTATCATAGTATCATCAACTATAGTAACGTCGTTTCGGGGGTACTAACCGAGACTGGATTTTCATTTAACATTTCGAAGTGTGAGTTCCTTAAGACTACGGTGCAGTATCTGAGGTACGAGACCTAATTCTCTCAGGTTATGAAACCGATATACTTGCTAACTGCGACCAAAAACGTCTTTGGTTGGGATGACCATTTGGAAACAATTAGGAAGATAGTCATGTCTATTCTATTTTCCGAAATAAGCCAGTACTGAAAATGTATGATCCACAATTTCCAATGGTTCTCATGGTTATTGTGCTATGTTAATACGTCATTAACGGGAATCTTCATGTAGTGGAATACGTTAGTAAAAAAACCTTTTCTGCAGAGTTGTTGTTGGGGCAGCTAAGCATTTTCGACAGTATTTGATTGGCCGTGAATTCGTTGTGTATACGGATTATAATTCCCTGAAAGCATCAAGAACAAAGATGCATCCAAGGCCAATAGAACTCCGTTGGTGGGCGCATTTACAATATTTTGACTTTACGATAGAACATAGAGAAGAGAAGCGCATGGCGTACATACACGTAAAGAGCAGAAATAAGAAATGCAAATGGGTTCCCTTTAATCTCCTTTGTCCGCGGTCGAATCGGGCCCCCGGTCGTGGTAGGATGCTCTTGGCGAGGTACAACTTGATTTGAATTGCACAGTTAATAGTGTAACCAAAGCAAGTTCTTACCGATAAAAAAAGACACATCTTTTGAGCTTGATTTCGCCGCGCGATAGAGATTGATATCGACAAAATAGATGCAAAGTTTAGTGTAGAAGGTGATAGATACATTTTGAAGTCATTGCATATTAGGAGAACGTATTGCCATGAGGATTACAGAAAATTGCCACGTGGTTATATTCCGCCCGCGTGAAAGATATCCCGGTGAGAAGATATGTTGTTTGGTAAGTTGCAATGGTGTTGGAATAACCTTCGATATGGAAGTTTTGTGAATAGGGAGGTATGAAGATTCCAATGGAAACAACATGGTAAATATTTTGTGTTGCATGGTAATATTTGATCTATGGTTTTGAGATTGGAGCTGACTGCGTCATTGAGCAAGCACAGTGGTGGTCTGGTCCAAGAGAAGTTGTTTTTGTTGCAATTGATATAAAAACTGACAAAGTATAAAAAAAGAGCGAAACGAAGTTGAAAAGATAAATAATGTAAAGATTATTTGATGAATAATATAAATGAATTAGTCTGGAAAGTATTGATAAGTATTATTATTACAGAAATAAATTTGGAATGGAATAAATGGGTTGATTTATAATGATCTAAAATACTGTGTAAATTAAGAAAGAATTGATGTTTAATTTAAATCTGAATAAGAAATGGCTATTTCAGTAACACTTCGGTAATATTAGTTCATTGACGGTCTAGGTTACACGAGGACGTGTAAAGGTCAGGATGGCCGTGTCGGAGTGTGATGATTAAGTGAGACGATGATTGAAATTATGAATTAAGTTTAACATTTTGGTCAGAAGAAATGTAAAATAAATTTGTTGAAAAAAAAAGAAAGAAATGTTTGTATGAACGAAGCTGAATATTTTATCGAGGACGAGTCAGAATGGTTATCCGTCTAATGAAGACGATGTTTGGTTATCCGTCTAGGAGAGACGATGGTTATCCGTCTAGGAAAGACGATGTTTGGTTATCCGTCTAGGAGAGACGATGGTTATCCGACTAGGAGAGACGATGGTTATCCGTCTAGGAGAGACGATGGTTATCTGTCTAGGAAAGACGATGTTTGGTTATCCGTCTAGGAGAGACGATGGTTATCCGTCTAGGAAAGACGATGTTTGGTTATCCGTCTAGGAGAGACGATGGATATCCGTCTAGGAGAGACGATGATCGAATTCCGTAAGGTAGACGATAAATAAAGTTTGGAAAGTTTGAAATTAAAAATTAAAATATTACACGAGGACGTGTAAAGGTCAAGATGGCCGTGTCGGTTAAAGTGACTAATAAGTCAAAGCCTACTAGATAGTTGACAGGCATGTCAATTGTAGCCCTGGTATTACTTTTGCAGCGGCTACAGACTGACATCTGGGAATGTTAACTTTGAAGGATGACAAGCATTTTTGCCTTAGCAACATGTTTAGAAACAAATCGGTCAATCTGTCATCAGGTCAGGTCCTATATAAAGGGGAGCCTCGGGCTAGAGAGGCAGTGAAGAAACCCCCTGGGAACTAGCCGCACAGAAAAAGGTATAAGTGAAAGTGAAAGTACAAGTGAAAGTAAAAAGTCTAAGTGAAATAAAAAGTACTAAGTGAACATTTCCAGTTAAAAACATGAGCGAGGCGAACAAGAATCCTGACGTCCCGACATCAGAAGTGGGATAAGCATCGCGTCCTGTATTCTCAGAGGAACAATGGCGCATAGTCCTACAGATGCAAAATCAAATCCTAGTAGAGCTTGTAAAAACTGTGCAAACGTCAACACGTGAACAGCAGCAGATACGTGGGGTCACTTTGTGAGAATTTTTCTGATAAGTGCCGACTCCTGTACTGTTTGAGGACCAGCTGCGTGGTATGTGAGACATGCAGAACCGAAACCTGGAGGAGTTCCCGAAATAAGATTAATTAGTGTTCTGTGTCTGAGCCAATGAGAGTTATGACACACCGAGGTGAGACCTTTCCAGTTTGTTTCGACTTCGGAGCTGAGTGCTCTCTTATCCGAAGCAGCGTTGCCGTTAAATTTGATGGCAAACTGTACAACAATCATATTATAATACGGGGTATTGGCGACGCTGGTATATACAGTGCACATCAAAAATTATGTAAAGTTTGATTAACCCAAACACTTAGGAGGTACTATTTCATGTTATATGGTTCAAATATCTTACTAATGATATTGTAATTCGTAGAGAAATCCTTAGTAAAGGATATGAGATTTTCTGACAAATTTGAAATAGTTAAATTCTTGTGTATTGTTTGAGCCATCTACTGTTTCATTTAAAGTTAATACTGAATTACTCGATAATGATAGAGTGAATGTGATTAAAATGCTTTACAAATATTCAAAAGCATTTGTCGATGGAATCCCTTGCACGAGACTTTACTCAGGAATAATGACCATTAAGTTGATTGACCTTGACAGGGCGGTGCACAGGAGTCCAAATGAAAATGTATTTGTACGCAAAGTACGTGAGTTAAATGCCAGCACGGTGTGTGATAGATTTGCGTTACTCCTTATTAGTTATCAAATTGCTAGACTTAGGGTTATAAAATATTCTACGTGTTTGGATATGACTAATAAAGTGCGCTTGTAATACATGAGGAGCAGTACGAGTATGTAACAATGCCGTTTTGCCTCAAGAACGCTCCTTTCGTTTTTCAGCGAGCCGTATTAAACGCTTTGGAAAATTTACCTATGATGGTCTACATGGATGATATTATCATAGTATCATCAACTATAGTAACGTCGTTTCGGGGGTACTAACCGAGACTGGATTTTCATTTAACATTTCGAAGTGTGAGTTCCTTAAGAATGCAGTATCTGAGGTACGAGACCTAATTCTCTCAGGTTATGAAACCGATATACTTGCTAACTGCGACCAAAAACGTCTTTGGTTGGGATGACCATTTGGAAACAATTAGGAAGATAGTCATGTCTATTCTATTTTCCGAAATAAGCCAGTACTGAAAATGTATGATCCACAATTTCCAATGGTTCTCATGGTTATTGTGCTATGTTAATACGTCTTTAACGGGAATCTTCATGTAGTGGAATACGTTAGTAAAAAAACCTTTTCTGCAGAGTTGTTGTTGGGGCAGCTAAGCATTTTCGACAGTATTTGATTGGCCGTGAATTCGTTGTGTATACGGATTATAATTCCCTGAAAGCATCAAGAACAAAGATGCATCCAAGGCCAATAGAACTCCGTTGGTGGGCGCATTTACAATATTTTGACTTTACGATAGAACATAGAGAAGAGAAGCGCATGGCGCACATACACGTAAAGAGCAGAAATAAGAAATGCAAATGGGTTCCCTTTAATCTCCTTTGTCCGCGGTCGAATCGGGCCCCCGGTCGTGGTAGGATGCTCTTGGCGAGGTACAACTTGATTTGAATTGCACAGTTAATAGTGTAACCAAAGCAAGTTCTTACCGATAAAAAAAAGACACATCTTTTGAGCTTGATTTCGCCGCGCGATAGAGATTGATATCGACAAAATAGATGCAAAGTTTAGTGTAGAAGGTGATAGATACATTTTGAAGTCATTGCATATTAGGAGAACGTATTGCCATGAGGATTACAGAAAATTGCCACGTGGTTATATTCCGCCCGCGTGAAAGATATCCCGGTGAGAAGATATGTTGTTTGGTAAGTTGCAATGGTGTTGGAATAACCTTCGATATGGAAGTTTTGTGAATAGGGAGGTATGAAGATTCCAATGGAAACAACATGGTAAATATTTTGTGTTGCATGGTAATATTTGATCTATGGTTTTGAGATTGGAGCTGACTGCGTCATTGAGCAAGCACAGTGGTGGTCTGGTCCAAGAGAAGTTGTTTTTGTTGCAATTGATATAAAAACTGACAAAGTATAAAAAAAGAGCGAAACGAAGTTGAAAAGATAAATAATGTAAAGATTATTTGATGAATAATATAAATGAATTAGTCTGAAAAGTATTGATAAGTATTATTAGTACAGAAATAAATTTGGAATGGAATAAATGGGTTGATTTATAATGATCTAAAATACTGTGTAAATTAAGAAAGAATTGATGTTTAATTTAAATCTGAATAAGAAATGGCTATTTCAGTAACACTTCGGTAATATTAGTTCATTGACGGTCTAGGTTACACGAGGACGTGTAAAGGTCAGGATGGCCGTGTCGGAGTGTGATGATTAAGTGAGACGATGATTGAAATTATGAATTAAGTTTGACATTTTGGTCAGAAGAAATGTAAAATAAATTTGTTGAAAAAAAAAGAAAGAAATGTTTGTATGAACGAAGCTGAATATTTTATCGAGGACGAGTGAATGTCAGAATGGTTATCCGTCTAATAAAGACGATGTTTGGTTATCCGTCTAGGAGAGACGATGGTTATCCGTCTAGGAAAGACGATGTTTGGTTATCCGTCTAGGAGAGACGATGGTTATCCGACTAGGAGAGACGATGGTTATCCGTCTAGGAGAGACGATGGTTATCTGTCTAGGAAAGACGATGTTTGGTTATCCGTCTAGGAGAGACGATGGTTATCCGTCTAGGAAAGACGATGTTTGGTTATCCGTCTAGGAGAGACGATGGATATCCGTCTAGGAGAGACGATGATCGAATTCCGTAAGGTAGACGATAAATAAAGTTTGGAAAGTTTGAAATTAAAAATTAAAATATTACACGAGGACGTGTAAAGGTCAAGATGGCCGTGTCGGTTAAAGTGACTAATAAGTCAAAGCCTACTAGATAGTTGACAGGCATGTCAATTGTAGCCCTGGTATTACTTTTGCAGCGGCTACAGATTGACATCTGGGAATGTTAACTTTGAAGGATGACAAGCATCTTTGCCTTAGCAACATGTTAAGAAACAAATCGGTCAATCTGTCCTCAGGTCAGGTCCTATATAAAGGGGAGCCTCGGGCTAGAGAGGCAGTGAAGAAACCCCCTGGGAACTAGCCGCACAGAAAAAGGTATAAGTGAAAGTGAAAGTGAATAAAAGTACAAGTGAAAGTAAAAAGTCTAAGTGAAATAAAAAGTACTAAGTGAACATTTCCAGTTAAAAACATGAGCGAGGCGAACAAGAATCCTGACGTCCCGACATATCTATATATATAAAAATGATAGCCGTTTTCCTTGGTCACGGCATCACGCTTGAATGTCTGGACCGATTTCACTAATTCTTTTTTTGTTGTATTTGTTATTATTAGGAGAAGGTTCTTACGTTAAAAAATATTAAGAAAATCTCTCATGCCATACGCAAATTATCTTTAAATTTTTGGCAAGACAACACGAAATACAAGAACATCTGATCTGCTAAATGTGACCATCTGTTTGGTACGGCCACACCAACGTTATAAAAACCGATATGTTTACTTTGAGTCAAATGAAGAAAAAGCTCGATTTGAAATCCCCAGAAACTTATTCATAAAATTATAGTATTTCCAATTGAATTTTCGTTTTTAAGAATGCCACCAACCAAACGTAAAGCTTAGGCCGCAGAACTCGAAATACGTCAAGATTTTTGGCAAGACAACACGAAATTCAAGAACATCTGATCTGCTAAATGTGACCATCTGTTTGGTACGGCCACACCAACGTTATAAAAACCGATCTGTTTACTTTGAGTCAAATGAAGAAAAAGCTCGATTTGAAATCCACAGAAACTTATTCATAAAATTATAGTATTTGCAATTGAATTTTCGATCTTAACAATGCCACCAACCAAACGTACAAGCTTAGGCCGCAGAACTCGAAATACGTCAAGTCAAAGAAATATAAGAGCAAATCAAACTGATGAGCAACGCGAAGAGCGAAGTGAACTTGAACGGAATCGACATGAAGGTAGAAATTTTGTGTTTAATCCCCACAGAGCTGCATTCAGTTATAATGTGGCAATTGAATACAGTTCAGCGAAAATTGTTGCTATTGGGCAAATGAGCATCGTGTGTCCACATTGCAAGGCATTAAAATTCAAAAATGAAGCCCCTGGATTGTGTTGCGCCAGCGGCCAAGTCAAATTGACGCCATTAGTACCGCCACCAGAGCCACTACGTTCATTGGTATCTGGAATTGGTCCAGATTCTTATCATTTTTTGACTCAAATCCAGCAGTACAATAATTGCGTTCAAATGACATCATTTGGGGCAACAAAGGTTATTCGAGACAATTTTATGCCTACTTTCAAAGCAAGTAATTATAATGCTAAACAATTTTTTAGTTTTACTACCTATGGCAAAGAAGTTTTTTACGTCTTCTACCTATAGCTGTCGTGGATGTTAAGTATTGTGGCAGTATTTTGCGAGCTTTTATATATATAGATACTAGCTGACCCGGCGAACTTCGTACCGCCTAGCGTTGCAATCATGCACTACTTTATTTCGTATAGCTGACCTATCTTAGGTATGAGTACCTATTCAATTTGAACTGAATCCTCCATATAAAAATGAATACCTGAAAATGATTTTACTAATTTTTAATGAAATAAAAAACAAAATATATATTTTCAAATTAGTGTTTATTTCTTAGGATTTATTTAAACACTCTGTACTCTTCACTGCTTCTCTCTACTCTAATGCTTTTTGGTAAACAATATTTTTAGTTTTATGTTCTGGCGCGTAAATAAATAAAGTTGTTGGTTTTCCGACACGGGAACAGGCGACATATTATTGGCCATGTGAAAAACATGGATTTTGTAGGTTGATGCCACATACACTTAGCGACTGCCCTTGCGATTTATTTATTGACATTGCAAATGCAAGCCGCACTGGAAACTGTAAGCGCTTAAAGCTGAATGGCATGTCGTTCGGTATCATAGGGATGCGTGGGATTAAAACGTCTTCGCCCTTGTACTTCCCTTTTAAAATTGTTGCTTCGATGACATTGTTCAATAATTTCTTCACAGCAAGCCGGGTGCCATTACACAGACGTGGCTGGTTTATGTTCCGTAACATAATAATTACTGATCCGATTTTTAGTTGCAGATTATGAGGTGGTAAGCCGGGTAATTCCAGCGAATTTAAAAATTCTGTTGGATAATTGACAACATCATCATCATTAATAACGGAATCAACTGATTTGTAATTCTTCAATTCGCCAGCTATTTTCTCTTGAATCTGAAAATTCATTTCGTTCACATCAACATTTTTTGCGGCCAATATAACACGTTCGCTTAACCAATCGTGATTTACGTAATTTTGAGCTATGTTTGGGAAATCCATCTCCATGAGTTCGGTCTTTGATTCACAAAACTTACAAAAATTGGTAGGGAATGTAATGTATCCCGATGATGTATCAACAGCAATATTACCATTACCAATATCGAGCAGTTGTTTGGAAAAGACTTCTCCAGACTGGTCTTCCTGCAATTCGACTCTCATGATTATACTCAATTTAAGTGTTTAAATGTATTTCCATAAAATGGACAACTTCAAACATGCATTTAGTTCATCAGCTGGCGTTGAGCGTGGAACAACTGGCAATATTTGTCGAAAATCACCTGCCAATAGTCTCATTGCACCACCAAACCGGTTTCCGTTATTTCGTAAATCTTGCACTGAGCGATCTAATGCCTCTAAAGATTTTTTGTGTGCCATCGTGCATTCATCCCAAATGATCAATCTGGTTTGCTGCAGCACTTTGCCCATGGCAGAATTCCTCGAAAGGTTGCAAGTTGGAGTTTCATTTATTTAAAGGTTCAACGGCAACTTGAGAGCTGAATGAGCTGTTCGACCGCCTTCCAACAATGTAGCTGCAATACCTGATGAAGCTAGGGCTAGTGCAATTCCATTTTGCGATCGAATCGTGGCCAAAATCAATGATAACAGAAACGTTTTCCCAGTTCCACCATGAGCATCTAAAAAATAAAATCCGCCAGTTCCATCGTTCACTACTTTCATGAGCGTATCGTAGGCATATTTTTGTTGTTGATTCAAAAGGGGTACTGTTCTATCAACCATTTCTCTTAATGTTTCGGAATCGTATTGGGCTTCGCGTCTCAATTCTTGATCAAATGAGTTGTGCATTGGACGATTGTGTGCGATCATTCCTACTTGTATTAATACTTTGTTGGTAAGCATCAAGCACATGTCCTCAATTAAAATTAATGCTTCATTGTGAATTTGTTCTTTCATTTGTAAATCTGCATTCGATGTTCTAAGACGCATCTGATGCAATATATCTTCCGCCATATGATCTTTGTATTTATGCCATAAATCAATCGGTGTTGATGGGAAGCATGTAGATGAAATTATAGAAAATAATGTTCGAATTTGTTTAGGATTTGAATAAATCACAGCATCTTCGAGAGTGTGGTCCCAATGAGTGTCATTCTCTAACAATCCCAAACGTTGACAGGCTTCTCTGTATGTGCCACACAATACACCATTAACTGTTCGCAGATGTTGGAATGATGTTGGACCACGAACATTGGCTAACAGTAAACGCAAATAGAAACATTCATCTTGACTGGGATGGACTGCATAAAGAGGGCCTAGTGCATCGGTGAAAAATACTTGTGGATAACCTGTAACTGGTTGTCCTCGTTTTCGTCGTTGGAATTTTTTTGATGATTGATTCCAGGTATAATATCTTGGCATTTCTGAATAAAGTAGCGTTCTGGCAAAATCATCATTCTGGCACATTTCAAAGAAGCTGGTTAATGTTGTCGATGTAAAATACACCCGTTGACCATTTTCCAAATGTACGGCCAAATGAAAAACAGTAGGGTGTAGTTCATGTATGGGAAACGAAAATATACGCCACATGCCTTTGTTACGACTAACATAGCGGCCTATTTGATATTGAGTGACTTCATCATTTGAATTTTCGGCAGCAACTCCGAAGACAGCCATATCACTACCTTTGTTCACATACTTGCAAATGTATTTTATGGATTTTACGGAATGGCAAAATTCGACGCTTATGTGTGCTTTATATGCCTTGCAGAGTAATGGCGAAAACGGAACAACCCAACGATTATCAACTTCAATGTCCTGTCGATTTACTTTGACTATTGTTGACTTTCCATTGTCATCAATGGATCGGCGGCGATAAAGTGGATATCCATCATTTCCAGTAATAGTTTCTGCTACTAATTGTCTTGGGTAGTGTTTTGAACATTTTCCTTCAACCATACACGGAGAATTGGGATTTAATATTCCACATGGACCATGTATCATATTTTTTGTAATAACCTCATGTAAAAGTGGGTCTTCATTATAATCGGGAATTTCTGCTGATATCACATGATCAATATCATTCGGTCTTATCCTCTCAACCAACCAAATGAGGATATGTGCATATGGTAATCCGCGTTTTTGCCACTCAACTGAGTACATCCAACAGCGCGTCTCGCCGAAAACGCTATGCTTAACAATAAAATCCATGAGTGATTTTAATTTCATTTTGAACACCCTTGCAGTGATATCGTGGCGATCAATGGGTGATTGGCGAGTAAATAATTCTTGTTGAATTTCAGTCCACTTTGGATTGCATGTGAATGTGATAAACAAATCTGGTGTGCCATAATGTCGTACATAGCACATAGCATCTTGAGCATATTCATGCATAAGACGTGGACTTCCAACGTATGTTGCTGGGAGAATAGTTCTTCTGCCAACATTCTGTGCATTTTCATCAGCATTAATGGCATCCCGAAGATGAATGTATTCCTCGGAACGGAGTTTTGCCTGGTTCAACCTGATAAATGTCAATCGTTCAGTTTCAATTTTCACATACATATCCACAGCATACTGGTGAAATAGACGCCGACATTTTAAGATGTGATTGTCCTCATTTTCCCGAACCATCAGTCGGTATGAATAATAATTCATTGAACTAATTTTTTTGTTCGTGTCAGTACCTGTAAACAATTTTTTGTTAGTAAATTTTATGTTAGAAAACATATATTTTAATGTAGTAAACATATTGTTAATAATTTACCTGTAACTGGACTTATCATTTTCATTGAAAAATGATAGCCGTCTTCACCTTGCCAAAATAAGATAGGATATTGTAAGGCATCATATGATCGATGTGATTCAGACACACGCTGAAGCTGATCGTTCCGCCGATATAAAACAATGTCTCGGTTTTCTAAATTTTCACCCACAACGACAATAGCCACTTCATCAATTGTTGGCACATTAAAACGTCCAGCATGTTGTCCTGCAGGCGCCTTATCGGCTTTGATAACAATTTTGTAATTATCAGATGGCATGCGGTCTAATGCAGTTGTGAATAATGCAACTAATTTATTGTGTTGATGGAAAAATGTTTGAAGTTGTTTCACAATGTATCTTTTCACTGAGTTGTTGTATGCGCATCGACTTCTCTTGCTGAATTGCCCATAAATATATTTGCAAACATTTATAGTCTTGATCAGGCACTGGCAATAAGGAACCTGTTCGATGATATATTTGACCCTGAATCTGCAAAAATATCTATATATATAAAAGCTCGCAAAATACTGCCACAATACTTAACATCCACGACAGCTATAGGTAGAAGACGTAAAAAACTTCTTTGCCATAGATAGTAAAACTAAAAAATTGTTTACCATTATAATTACTTACTTTGAAAGTAGGCATAAAATTGTCTCGAATAACCTTTGTTGCCCCAAATGATGTCATTTGAACGCAATTATTGTACTGCTGGATTTGAGTCAAAAAATGATAAGAATCTGGACCAATTCCAGATACCAATGAACGTAGTGGCTCTGGTGGCGGTACTAATGGCGTCAATTTGACTTGGCCGCTGGCGCAACACAATCCAGGGGCTTCATTTTTGAATTTTAATGCCTTGCAATGTGGACACACGATGCTCATTTGTCCAATAGCAACAATTTTCGCTGAACTGTATTCAATTGCCACATTATAACTGAATGCAGCTCTGTGGGGATTAAACACAAAATTTCTACCTTCATGTCGATTCCGTTCAAGTTCATTTCGCTCTTCGCGTTGCTCATCAGTTTGATTTGCTCTTATATTTCTTTGACTTGACGTATTTCGAGTTCTGCGGCCTAAGCTTGTACGTTTGGTTGGTGGCATTGTTAAGATCGAAAATTCAATTGCAAATACTATAATTTTATGAATAAGTTTCTGTGGATTTCAAATCGAGCTTTTTCTTCATTTGACTCAAAGTAAACATATCGGTTTTTATAACGTTGGTGTGGCCGTACCAATCAGATGGTCACATTTAGCAGATCAGATTTTCTTGTATTTCGTGTTGTCTTGCCAAAAATTTAAAGATAATTTGCGTATGGCATGAGAGATTTTCTTAATATTTTTTAACGTAAGAACCTTCTCCTAATAATAACAAATACAACAAAAAAAGAATTAGTGAAATCGGTCCAGACATTCAAGCGTGATGCCGTGACCAAGGAAAACGGCTTTCATTTTTATATATATAGATATTTGCAGATTCAGGGTCAAATATATCATCGAACAGGTTCCTTATTGCCAGTGCCTGATCAAGACTATAAATGTTTGCAAATATATTTTATGGGCAATTCAGCAAGAGAAGTCGATGCGCATACAACAACTCAGTGAAAAGATACATTGTGGAACAACTTCAAACATTTTTCCATCAACACAATAAATTAGTTGCATTATTCACAACTGCATTAGACCGCATGCCATCTGATAATTACAAAATTGTTATCAAAGCCGATAAGGCGCCTGCAGGACAACATGCTGGACGTTTTAATGTGCCAACAATTGATGAAGTGGCTATTGTCGTTGTGGGTGAAAATTTAGAAAACCGAGACATTGTTTTATATCGGCGGAACGATCAGCTTCAGCGTGTGTCTGAATCACATCGATCATATGATGCCTTACAATATCCTATCTTATTTTGGCAAGGTGAAGACGGCTATCATTTTTCAATGAAGATGATAAGTCCAGTTACAGGTAAATTATTAACAATATGTTTACTACATTAAAATATATGTTTTCTAACATAAAATTTACTAACAAAAAATTGTTTACAGGTACTGACACGAACAAAAAAATTAGTTCAATGAATTATTATTCATACCGACTGATGGTTCGGGAAAATGAGGACAATCACATCTTAAAATGTCGGCGTCTATTTCACCAGTATGCTGTGGATATGTATGTGAAAATTGAAACTGAACGATTGACATTTATCAGGTTGAACCAGGCAAAACTCCGTTCCGAGGAATACATTCATCTTCGGGATGCCATTAATGCTGATGAAAATGCACAGAATGTTGGCAGAAGAACTATTCTCCCAGCAACATACGTTGGAAGTCCACGTCTTATGCATGAATATGCTCAAGATGCTATGTGCTATGTACGACATTATGGCACACCAGATTTGTTTATCACATTCACATGCAATCCAAAGTGGACTGAAATTCAACAAGAATTATTTACTCGCCAATCACCCATTGATCGCCACGATATCACTGCAAGGGTGTTCAAAATGAAATTAAACTCACTCATGGATTTTATTGTTAAGCATAGCGTTTTCGGCGAGACGCGCTGTTGGATGTACTCAGTTGAGTGGCAAAAACGCGGATTACCATATGCACATATCCTCATTTGGTTGGTTGAGAGGATAAGACCGAATGATATTGATCATGTGATATCAGCAGAAATTCCCGATTATAATGAAGACCCACTTTTACATGAGTTTATTACAAAAAAAATATTATACATGGTCCATGTGGAATATTAAATCCCAATTCTCCGTGTATGGTTTAAGGAAAATGTTCAAAACACTACCCAAGACAATTAGTAGCAGAAACTATTACTGGAAATGATGGATATCCACTTTATCGCCGCCGATCCATTGATGACAATGGAAAGTCAACAATAGTCAAAGTAAATCGACAGGACATTGAAGTTGATAATCGTTGGGTTGTTCCGTTTTCGCCATTACTCTGCAAGGCATATAAAGCACACATAAGCGTCGAATTTTGCCATTCCGTAAAATCCATAAAATACATTTGCAAGTAAGTGAACAAAGGTAGTGATATGGCTGTCTTCGGAGTTGCTGCCGAAAATTCAAATGATGAAGTCACTCAATATCAAATAGGCCGCTATGTTAGTCGTAACGAAGGCATGTGGCGTATATTTTCGTTTCCCATACATGAACGACACCCTACTGTTTTTCATTTGGCCGTATATTTGGAAAATGGTCAACGGGTGTATTTTACAGATGCAAACATATTACAACAAGTAATCATGAGAGTCGAATTGCAGGAAGACCAGTCTGGAGAAGTCTTTTCCAAACAACTGCTCGATATTGGTAATGGTAATATTGCTGTTGATACATCATCGGGATACATTACATTCCCTACCAATTTTTGTAAGTTTTGTGAATCAAAGACCGAACTCATGGAGATGGATTTCCCAAACATAGCTCAAAATTACGTAAATCACGATTGGTTAAGCGAACGTGTTATATTGGCCGCAAAAAATGTTGATGTGAACGAAATGAATTTTCAGATTCAAGAGAAAATAGCTGGCGAATTGAAGAATTACAAATCAGTTGATTCCGTTATTAATGATGATGATGTTGTCAATTATCCAACAGAATTTTTAAATTCGCTGGAATTACCCGGCTTACCACCTCATAATCTGCAACTAAAAATCGGATCAGTAATTATTATGTTACGGAACATAAACCAGCCACGTCTGTGTAATGGCACCCGGCTTGCTGTGAAGAAATTATTGAACAATGTCATCGAAGCAACAATTTTAAAAGGGAAGTACAAGGGCGAAGACGTTTTAATCCCACGCATCCCTATGATACCGAACGACATGCCATTCAGCTTTAAGCGCTTACAGTTTCCAGTGCGGCTTGCATTTGCAATGTCAATAAATAAATCGCAAGGGCAGTCGCTAAGTGTATGTGGCATCAACCTACAAAATCCATGTTTTTCACATGGCCAATAATATGTCGCCTGTTCCCGTGTCGGAAAACCAACAACTTTATTTATTTACGCGCCAGAACATAAAACTAAAAATATTGTTTACCAAAAAGCATTAGAGTAGAGAGAAGCAGTGAAGAGTACAGAGTGTTTAAATAAATCCTAAGAAATAAACACTAATTTGAAAATATATATTTTGTTTTTTATTTCATTAAAAATTAGTAAAATCATTTTCATGTATTCATTTTTATATGGAGGATTCAGTTCAAATTGAATAGGTACTCATACCTAAGATAGGTCAGCTATACGAAATAAAGTAGTGCATGATTGCAACGCTAGGCGGTACGAAGTTCGCCGGGTCAGCTAGTAAATAATAAATAATAAATAATATGTTGAAATAATTCTCTCTCAACTCAATGCATGCATGATCACACACATATGAATATATATATGTAACTTTGTATACTCTCTCACGAGATCCGTTAAAGAGAACAATGGCTCGATGAGAGACAAATAGAACTCAGTCGCGAATAAACTGCACAACCAACCACACGCATTCTGTTTTATTATTACAATAGGTTATGGACCCAGGCAACGTGCCTATGTGGTTGTTGTAGTAATTTCTGGAAGAAATTAGTTTTCGCGCTGTGTTCTAGCTGGTTTTCACAAAATATATATATACGAGTATAATGTCGTCGTTATATCAGATTGATAAACTCGAGGAGGGTAATTATGACTCGTGGTGCATCCAGATGAAAAGTGTGCTGGTGCATGCGGATTTGTGGAATGTTTCGTCAGGCGTATTGGCAAGGCCAACTACGGGGGAGAACACCGAATGGACGACGCTGGATCAAAAGGCATTGGCAATGATCACCTTGAGCGTCAAGACTTCACAGTTGGGACATGTGAAGCACTGTGCAAGTGCACATGAGGCTTGGAAGAAGCTTCAGGAAGCTCATCAACCCAGAGGACCCGTTAGAAAAGTAGCTCTTTTCAAGAAATTGCTAAGTAAACGCATACAGGAGGGTCAAAGCATATCGAGTTATTTGTCGGATTTCAAGGAAATCTTGGACAAGCTTGCTGGCGTTGGAATTGAAATATTGGACGAGCTTGTAACGATTATTTTGCTTTCCAGTCTTCCAGACGAATTCGACAATTTCGTTGTCGCCATAGAGACGCGCGACAGTTTGCCGAGTTTCGACATGTTATGCATAAAGCTGAGAGAAGAAGGAGAACGCAAAAAAGAGAGCGAAAAACCGATCGAGAGCGCAAAAGCATTTACAGTGGTGGAAAGGCAATCGATGCAGAGAGACAATTTGAAAAGAAAGCAAAAAGTTTGGAATTGTTTTGCGTGTGGCGGCAAAGGCCATTTTAAAGCAAATTGTCCCAGTGTAAACGGTCGGAAGGTTGCATCGAACCCGAATAAGACAGTACAGTCATCGTTAGGTTTGCTGAACGCGTTGGACGCGAAATGTTTTGAACGATCGAACTGGTGTCTGGACAGTGGCGCCACCAGCCACATGTGTTGCGACGGAGAATTGTTTTCAAAATTTGAGAAACATTCGAAAAAAATTGTTTTGGCTGATAATAACTTTCTTCAGGCTGAAGGAAAGGGCGAGGTAAAGCTGAATACCGATTCACGTATACTTACATTAAAGAATGTGTTGTATGTACCCAAAATGAGAGGTAATTTCGTGTCGGTGAGCAAAGCAGTTGAACATGGAAGCATCGTTGAATTTGGACAAAAGTATGCACGAGTGATCCAAAAGGGCGAATGCATTGTGAAAGCGGGCAAAGTTGGCCGTTTGTATATTTTTGGAACAGCACCGAGCGAATGCTATGCCATTGAACAGTCTTACGAAGATTTGTGGCATAAAAGGTACGGACATCTCAACTACGGCAGTCTGGGTGAAATTGCACGAAAGGATTTGGCCCGTGGCATGGGAAAGTTTGACTCTACGTCGTTGGAACCCTGCAAGATCTGCATGGTAAGCAAGATCACAGTACAGCCATTTCCAGATTCGACCAAGAACAGAGCTAAGGAAATCTTGGAGCTGGTGCATTCAGATGTTTGCGGACCGTTCGATACAAAAAGCCTTGGAGGCAGCAGATACTTTTTGACATTTATCGATGACAGGTCACGTCGCATATTTGCATATTTCCTGAAGGGAAAGGATGAAGTATTTGGAAAGTTTGTCGAGTTTAAAAACATGGCAGAGCGGCAAACTGGAAAGAAGCTTAAGTGCATTCGGAGCGACAATGGTCGCGAGTACGTCAATAAATCGTTTGACGAGTTTCTCAAGGGCAATGGAATATTACGGCAGCTCACGGTACCATACACGCCGCAGCAGAACGGTGTAGCAGAGAGAGTTAACAGAACTCTTGTGGAGATGTCAAGATGCTTGCTCATCCAGTCTGGTCTACATCAATCTCTTTGGGCTGAGGCAGTTTATACAGCTGCTTATCTGCGGAATAGGTCACCAACTCGAGCCCTGGTTAACATGACTCCAATGGAAGCATGGAATGGTAAGAAACCATCAATAAGTCACTTAAAAGTTTTTGGGTCTATTGCAGTAGCACTGAACAAAGGACATCATAAGGGCAAGTTTGATCCAAAGGGCAAAGAATACCGAATGGTTGGTTATTCTCGAAATGCGAAAGGGTATCGGTTGTACGACGCCGAAACCAGGCAAGTTGTTGAGAAGCGAGACGTTTTGTTCGACGAGCGTTTCGGCAATGGCGATTCGAATGGTGATATCGTCAAGTTTGATTTTCCATATATGGATGATCAGGATTCAGGATCTGTTGATGCAGCAGATCAGTTAAGCAGTACAAACGCATACAGGAGGGTCAAAGCATATCGAGTTATTTGTCGGATTTCAAGGAAATCTTGGACAAGCTTGCTGGCGTTGGAATTGAAATATTGGACGAGCTTGTAACGATTATTTTGCTTTCCAGTCTTCCAGACGAATTCGACAATTTCGTTGTCGCCATAGAGACGCGCGACAGTTTGCCGAGTTTCGACATGTTATGCATAAAGCTGAGAGAAGAAGGAGAACGCAAAAAAGAGAGCGAAAAACCGATCGAGAGCGCAAAAGCATTTACAGTGGTGGAAAGGCAATCGATGCAGAGAGACAATTTGAAAAGAAAGCAAAAAGTTTGGAATTGTTTTGCGTGTGGCGGCAAAGGCCATTTTAAAGCAAATTGTCCCAGTGTAAACGGTCGGAAGGTTGCATCGAACCCGAATAAGACAGTACAGTCATCGTTAGGTTTGCTGAACGCGTTGGACGCGAAATGTTTTGAACGATCGAACTGGTGTCTGGACAGTGGCGCCACCAGCCACATGTGTTGCGACGGAGAATTGTTTTCAAAATTTGAGAAACATTCGAAAAAAATTGTTTTGGCTGATAATAACTTTCTTCAGGCTGAAGGAAAGGGCGAGGTAAAGCTGAATACCGATTCACGTATACTTACATTAAAGAATGTGTTGTATGTACCCAAAATGAGAGGTAATTTCGTGTCGGTGAGCAAAGCAGTTGAACATGGAAGCATCGTTGAATTTGGACAAAAGTATGCACGAGTGATCCAAAAGGGCGAATGCATTGTGAAAGCGGGCAAAGTTGGCCGTTTGTATATTTTTGGAACAGCACCGAGCGAATGCTATGCCATTGAACAGTCTTACGAAGATTTGTGGCATAAAAGGTACGGACATCTCAACTACGGCAGTCTGGGTGAAATTGCACGAAAGGATTTGGCCCGTGGCATGGGAAAGTTTGACTCTACGTCGTTGGAACCCTGCAAGATCTGCATGGTAAGCAAGATCACAGTACAGCCATTTCCAGATTCGACCAAGAACAGAGCTAAGGAAATCTTGGAGCTGGTGCATTCAGATGTTTGCGGACCGTTCGATACAAAAAGCCTTGGAGGCAGCAGATACTTTTTGACATTTATCGATGACAGGTCACGTCGCATATTTGTATATTTCCTGAAGGGAAAGGATGAAGTATTTGGAAAGTTTGTCGAGTTTAAAAACATGGCAGAGCGGCAAACTGGAAAGAAGCTTAAGTGCATTCGGAGCGACAATGGTCGCGAGTACGTCAATAAATCGTTTGACGAGTTTCTCAAGGGCAATGGAATATTACGGCAGCTCACGGTACCATACACGCCGCAGCAGAACGGTGTAGCAGAGAGAGTTAACAGAACTCTTGTGGAGATGTCAAGATGCTTGCTCATCCAGTCTGGTCTACATCAATCTCTTTGGGCTGAGGCAGTTTATACAGCTGCTTATCTGCGGAATAGGTCACCAACTCGAGCCCTGGTTAACATGACTCCAATGGAAGCATGGAATGGTAAGAAACCATCAATAAGTCACTTAAAAGTTTTTGGGTCTATTGCAGTAGCACTGAACAAAGGACATCATAAGGGCAAGTTTGATCCAAAGGGCAAAGAATACCGAATGGTTGGTTATTCTCGAAATGCGAAAGGGTATCGGTTGTACGACGCCGAAACCAGGCAAGTTGTTGAGAAGCGAGACGTTTTGTTCGACGAGCGTTTCGGCAATGGCGATTCGAATGGTGATATCGTCAAGTTTGATTTTCCATATATGGATGATCAGGATTCAGGATCTGTTGATGCAGCAGATCAGTTAAGCAGTACAGACGAGTCTGATGCAGAGGTCAGCGAGAAGGGCAGCAGTAGCGAAGATTTCGACATGGCAGTTGAACAAGAAGTGGCAGAACCTGTGGTTGAACAACGTGTTGGACCCGGCAGGCCGAAGTTGATTCGAACTGGAAGGCCTGACAGACCAAAAAAGCAGTTCTACATTTTAAGCGCATTGATTACAAGTGAGGTGATCATACCAGAGACCTATGATGAGGCGCTTAGTAGTCCGTTTGCTTCGTATTGGCGTGAGGCTATGCAAAAGGAGTATGACTCCTTGATGTCACATCACACTTGGCAGCTTAGTACGCTACCGGAAGGGTATAAACCCGTTGGCTGCAAGTGTCTACAGCGTGTAAAGCGTGATGCAAAGGGAGAAGTCGAGCGTTTTAAGGCAAGACTAGTAGCAAAAGGATGTTCACAGCACTATGGAGTGAACTACAATGAAACATACTCGCCTGTATGTCGCTTGGAGAGTGTTCGTTTCATCTTGGCCCTAGCAACGCAGTTAAAATTGTATCTACACCAGATGGATGTATGCAGTGCTTACTTAAACAGTGATTTGGGCGATACCGTATACATGAGGCAGCCCGAAGGATACACAACTGAAGACAAAAGCAAGGTACTTCTGTTGAAAAAGGCGTTATATGGACTCAAACAGTCTGGACGGGAGTGGAACTGCAAACTCGATAGTGTTTTGCGAGCTAATGGTTTTGTGCCTTGCGACAATGAACCATGTCTATACAAGCAGCAAGCAAAGGGTAATCTATCACTAATCCTTGTCTACGTAGACGATCTTCTTATAGGATGCCAGGAGAAATCGGATCTTGACAGGATTAAGTCATCTATTATGGCAGCGTTTGAATGTGTTGACAAGGGACCTGTGCGTTTGTTCCTTGGCATGGAGGTTCACCGTGATGGCGAACTTGGCAAAATATCATTGGGTCATTCACAGTACATCAAGGATTTACTGGAGCGATATGGCTATGCTCAGTGCAGACCAGCTGCAACACCGTTAGAAGCAGGGTATCAGGTAGCCTGCGATAAAATGGAGTGTAAAAGGGTTGATGCAACTCTTTATCAGTCAATGATAGGCGAGCTAATGTGGCTTGCGTTGACTACTAGACCGGATATACTCCACTCAGGATCGAAATTGGCTCAACGTAACAAGGACCCCCATAATGAACACCTTGCAGCCATAAAGCATGTTTTACGATATCTGGCTTCGACAGTTGGCTTCAAGATTCATTATAAGCAGTCGGATGCGGCGTTTACTGGTTTCGTATACAGGATATGTATATTTTCTAGCTGGCGGACCGATATCATGGAAATCGGAGAAGCAGCAGAGTGTTGCTCTTAGCAGTACCGAGGCAGAGTACATGGCGTTATCAACAGCGTGCAAAGAAGCCATTGTATTGCGTCGATTAATTATCGAGATTGGTTGCGGAGAAGAAGATACATCTACCGTTTTGTATGGCGATAACCTTAGCGCGCAGCAATTGGCTAAGAACCCGGTACACCACTCAAGGACGAAGCATGTGGACATTAGATATCATTTTGTTAGACAAGTAGTTAATGATGGTCAGATTATTTTAAAGTATAAGTCTACTAATGAAATGATAGCTGATATCCTAACCAAGAATCTTGCGAAGAAGAAGCATGTAGAGTTTACGAATTTGTTAAGTATAAGATAAATTTGTGGACATACTTGCATTGAGGAAGGGTGTTGAAATAATTCTCTCTCAACTCAATGCATGCATGATCACACACATATGAATATATATATGTAACTTTGTATGCTCTCTCACGAGATGCGTTAATAAGAACAATGACTCGATGAGAGACAAATAGAACTCAGTCGCGAATAAACTGCACAACCAACCACACGCATTCTTTTTTATTATTACAATATATTATTTATTATTTATTATTTATTATTTATTATTTATTATTTATTATTTATTATTTATTATTTATTATTTATTATTTATTATTTATTATTTATTATTTATTATTTATTATTTATTATTTATTATTTATTATTTATTATTTATTATTTATTATTTATTATTTATTATTTATTATTTATTATTTATTATTTATTATTTATTATTTATTATTTATTATTTATTATTTATTATTTATTATTTATTATTTATTATTTATTATTTATTATTTATTATTTATTATTTATTATTTATTATTTATTATTTATTATTTATTATTTATTATTTATTATTTATTATTTATTATTTATTATTTATTATTTATTATTTATTATTTATTATTTATTATTTATTATTTATTATTTATTATTTATTATTTATTATTTATTATTTATTATTTATTATTTATTATTTATTATTTATTATTTATTATTTATTATTTATTATTTATTATTTATTATTTATTATTTATTATTTATTATTTATTATTTATTATTTATTATTTATTATTTATTATTTATTATTTATTATTTATTATTTATTATTTATTATTTATTATTTATTATTTATTATTTATTATTTATTATTTATTATTTATTATTTATTATTTATTATTTATTATTTATTATTTATTATTTATTATTTATTATTTATTATTTATTATTTATTATTTATTATTTATTATTTATTATTTATTATTTATTATTTATTATTTATTATTTATTATTTATTATTTATTATTTATTATTTATTATTTATTATTTATTATTTATTATTTATTATTTATTATTTATTATTTATTATTTATTATTTATTATTTATTATTTATTATTTATTATTTATTATTTATTATTTATTATTTATTATTTATTATTTATTATTTATTATTTATTATTTATTATTTATTATTTATTATTTATTATTTATTATTTATTATTTATTATTTATTATTTATTATTTATTATTTATTATTTATTATTTATTATTTATTATTTATTATTTATTATTTATTATTTATTATTTATTATTTATTATTTATTATTTATTATTTATTATTTATTATTTATTATTTATTATTTATTATTTATTATTTATTATTTATTATTTATTATTTATTATTTATTATTTATTATTTATTATTTATTATTTATTATTTATTATTTATTATTTATTATTTATTATTTATTATTATTTATTATTTATTATTTATTATTTATTATTTATTATTTATTATTTATTATTTATTATTTATTATTTATTATTTATTATTTATTATTTATTATTTATTATTTATTATTTATTATTTATTATTTATTATTTATTATTTATTATTTATTATTTATTATTTATTATTTATTATTTATTATTTATTATTTATTATTTATTATTTATTATTTATTATTTATTATTTATTATTTATTATTTATTATTTATTATTTATTATTTATTATTTATTATTTATTATTTATTATTTATTATTTATTATTTATTATTTATTATTTATTATTTATTATTTATTATTTATTATTTATTATTTATTATTTATTATTTATTATTTATTATTTATTATTTATTATTTATTATTTATTATTTATTATTTATTATTTATTATTTATTATTTATTATTTATTATTTATTATTTATTATTTATTATTTATTATTTATTATTTATTATTTATTATTTATTATTTATTATTTATTATTTATTATTTATTATTTATTATTTATTATTTATTATTTATTATTTATTATTTATTATTTATTATTTATTATTTATTATTTATTATTTATTATTTATTATTTATTATTTATTATTTATTATTTATTATTTATTATTTATTATTTATTATTTATTATTTATTATTTATTATTTATTATTTATTATTTATTATTTATTATTTATTATTTATTATTTATTATTTATTATTTATTATTTATTATTTATTATTTATTATTTATTATTTATTATTTATTATTTATTATTTATTATTTATTATTTATTATTTATTATTTATTATTTATTATTTATTATTTATTATTTATTATTTATTATTTATTATTTATTATTTATTATTTATTATTTATTATTTATTATTTATTATTTATTATTTATTATTTATTATTTATTATTTATTATTTATTATTTATTATTTATTATTTATTATTTATTATTTATTATTTATTATTTATTATTTATTATTTATTATTTATTATTTATTATTTATTATTTATTATTTATTATTTATTATTTATTATTTATTATTTATTATTTATTATTTATTATTTATTATTTATTATTTATTATTTATTATTTATTATTTATTATTTATTATTTATTATTTATTATTTATTATTTATTATTTATTATTTATTATTTATTATTTATTATTTATTATTTATTATTTATTATTTATTATTTATTATTTATTATTTATTATTTATTATTTATTATTTATTATTTATTATTTATTATTTATTATTTATTATTTATTATTTATTATTTATTATTTATTATTTATTATTTATTATTTATTATTTATTATTTATTATTTATTATTTATTATTTATTATTTATTATTTATTATTTATTATTTATTATTTATTATTTATTATTTATTATTTATTATTTATTATTTATTATTTATTATTTATTATTTATTATTTATTATTTATTATTTATTATTTATTATTTATTATTTATTATTTATTATTTATTATTTATTATTTATTATTTATTATTTATTATTTATTATTTATTATTTATTATTTATTATTTATTATTTATTATTTATTATTTATTATTTATTATTTATTATTTATTATTTATTATTTATTATTTATTATTTATTATTTATTATTTATTATTTATTATTTATTATTTATTATTTATTATTTATTATTTATTATTTATTATTTATTATTTATTATTTATTATTTATTATTTATTATTTATTATTTATTATTTATTATTTATTATTTATTATTTATTATTTATTATTTATTATTTATTATTTATTATTTATTATTTATTATTTATTATTTATTATTTATTATTTATTATTTATTATTTATTATTTATTATTTATTATTTATTATTTATTATTTATTATTTATTATTTATTATTTATTATTTATTATTTATTATTTATTATTTATTATTTATTATTTATTATTTATTATTTATTATTTATTATTTATTATTTATTATTTATTATTTATTATTTATTATTTATTATTTATTATTTATTATTTATTATTTATTATTTATTATTTATTATTTATTATTTATTATTTATTATTTATTATTTATTATTTATTATTTATTATTTATTATTTATTATTTATTATTTATTATTTATTATTTATTATTTATTATTTATTATTTATTATTTATTATTTATTATTTATTATTTATTATTTATTATTTATTATTTATTATTTATTATTTATTATTTATTATTTATTATTTATTATTTATTATTTATTATTTATTATTTATTATTTATTATTTATTATTTATTATTTATTATTTATTATTTATTATTTATTATTTATTATTTATTATTTATTATTTATTATTTATTATTTATTATTTATTATTTATTATTTATTATTTATTATTTATTATTTATTATTTATTATTTATTATTTATTATTTATTATTTATTATTTATTATTTATTATTTATTATTTATTATTTATTATTTATTATTTATTATTTATTATTTATTATTTATTATTTATTATTTATTATTTATTATTTATTATTTATTATTTATTATTTATTATTTATTATTTATTATTTATTATTTATTATTTATTATTTATTATTTATTATTTATTATTTATTATTTATTATTTATTATTTATTATTTATTATTTATTATTTATTATTTATTATTTATTATTTATTATTTATTATTTATTATTTTATTATTTATTATTTATTATTTATTATTTATTATTTATTATTTATTATTTATTATTTATTATTTATTATTTATTATTTATTATTTATTATTTATTATTTATTATTTATTATTTATTATTTATTATTTATTATTTATTATTTATTATTTATTATTTATTATTTATTATTTATTATTTATTATTTATTATTTATTATTTATTATTTATTATTTATTATTTATTATTTATTATTTATTATTTATTATTTATTATTTATTATTTATTATTTATTATTTATTATTTATTATTTATTATTTATTATTTATTATTTATTATTTATTATTTATTATTTATTATTTATTATTTATTATTTATTATTTATTATTTATTATTTATTATTTATTATTTATTATTTATTATTTATTATTTATTATTTATTATTTATTATTTATTATTTATTATTTATTATTTATTATTTATTATTTATTATTTATTATTTATTATTTATTATTTATTATTTATTATTTATTATTTATTATTTATTATTTATTATTTATTATTTATTATTTATTATTTATTATTTATTATTTATTATTTATTATTTATTATTTATTATTTATTATTTATTATTTATTATTTATTATTTATTATTTATTATTTATTATTTATTATTTATTATTTATTATTTATTATTTATTATTTATTATTTATTATTTATTATTTATTATTTATTATTTATTATTTATTATTTATTATTTATTATTTATTATTTATTATTTATTATTTATTATTTATTATTTATTATTTATTATTTATTATTTATTATTTATTATTTATTATTTATTATTTATTATTTATTATTTATTATTTATTATTTATTATTTATTATTTATTATTTATTATTTATTATTTATTATTTATTATTTATTATTTATTATTTATTATTTATTATTTATTATTTATTATTTATTATTTATTATTTATTATTTATTATTTATTATTTATTATTTATTATTTATTATTTATTATTTATTATTTATTATTTATTATTTATTATTTATTATTTATTATTTATTATTTATTATTTATTATTTATTATTTATTATTTATTATTTATTATTTATTATTTATTATTTATTATTTATTATTTATTATTTATTATTTATTATTTATTATTTATTATTTATTATTTATTATTTATTATTTATTATTTATTATTTATTATTTATTATTTATTATTTATTATTTATTATTTATTATTTATTATTTATTATTTATTATTTATTATTTATTATTTATTATTTATTATTTATTATTTATTATTTATTATTTATTATTTATTATTTATTATTTATTATTTATTATTTATTATTTATTATTTATTATTTATTATTTATTATTTATTATTTATTATTTATTATTTATTATTTATTATTTATTATTTATTATTTATTATTTATTATTTATTATTTATTATTTATTATTTATTATTTATTATTTATTATTTATTATTTATTATTTATTATTTATTATTTATTATTTATTATTTATTATTTATTATTTATTATTTATTATTTATTATTTATTATTTATTATTTATTATTTATTATTTATTATTTATTATTTATTATTTATTATTTATTATTTATTATTTATTATTTATTATTTATTATTTATTATTTATTATTTATTATTTATTATTTATTATTTATTATTTATTATTTATTATTTATTATTTATTATTTATTATTTATTATTTATTATTTATTATTTATTATTTATTTATTATTATTATTTATTATTTATTATTTATTATTTATTATTTATTATTTATTATTTATTATTTATTATTTATTATTTATTATTTATTATTTATTATTTATTATTTATTATTTATTATTTATTATTTATTATTTATTATTTATTATTTATTATTTATTATTTATTATTTATTATTTATTATTTATTATTTATTATTTATTATTTATTATTTATTATTTATTATTTATTATTTATTATTTATTATTTATTATTTAAATAATAAATAATTTAAGTGTTTTAATGTATTTCCATAAAATGGACAACTTCAAACATGCATTTATACTGGCAATATTTGTCGAAAATCACCTGCCAATAGTATCATTGCACCACCAAACCGGTTTCCGTTATTTCGTAAATCTTGCATTGAGCGATCTAATGCCTCTAAAGATTTTTTGTGTGCCATCGTGCATTCATCCCAAATGATCAATCTGGTTTGCTGCAGCACTTTGCCCATGGCAGAATTCCTCGAAAGGTTGCAAGTTGGAGTTTCATTTATTTGAAGGTTCAACGGCAACTTGACAGCTGAATGAGCTGTTCGACCGCCTTCCAACAATGTAGCTGCAATACCTGATGAAGCTAGGGCTAGTGCAATTCCATTTTGCGATCGAATCGTGGCCAAAATCAATGATAACAGAAACGTTTTCCCAGTTCCACCAGGAGCATCTAAAAAATAAAATCCGCCAGTTCCATCGTTCACTACTTTCATGAGCGTATCGTAGGCATATTTTTGTTGTTGATTCAAAAGGGGTACTGTTCTATCAACCATTTCTCTTAATGTTTCGGAATCGTATTGGGCTTCGCGTCTCAATTCTTGGGTGCAATCATTCCTACTTTTGTGAATCAAAGACCGAACACATGGAGATGGCGTTGTTTTGCCATATAAATAATTTTCTAGTAATTTCTAGTGTAGACCAAAAATAGCTTACTTATTGTAAGTATGTATGTATGTTAGAAACCATGCCACTCTTCGCTGTGCCCCCGCCTAGAAGGAATCTTTTCCCAATTTGCCCCCACCTCCACTATTTCTATTTTGACCAAACGCATTAAATTGCTTCGATTGTGGAGAAGCTCCTGTAACTGCGAAATGATGGACCTGCTTATGGAGGTATATATTCTAGATCGTGGATTGGCTTCGTCTCTATCATTACCGATGAAGTACATTTGAAGAAATTTATGTTCACTATTTGGGAAGGATAGCAGGGCGCCAGCTTTGTGATAGATTTGCCCTTTGACTTTGAAAGTTGGCATGAATTGGGCAGCCACAATTTCCGCACCAAATGACGTCATTAGGAAGCAGGAACTATATTTAGTAATGATTGATAGGAAATTATTCGATTCAGTAGTGGATCCGGAAAGTAGAGTTCACAGTGGCTCTGGTGGTGCTTCAAGTTGAGGTAATTTGAAATTGCCGCCAGCACAACACATTCCTTTTGTTTCATTATTGAACTTCAGAGCCTGACAGTAAGTGCAGACATGACTCTTCTGGCCAATGACGACATAGCGGCTGGAGCCATAATCAGCAGTTGCGTCATATCGAAATGCAATATGATGGTATTGCTCATGTCGATCTAGTCTTATCTGTGCGCGGGATTCAGCTACCCTTCCCCTATGCAGTTTACTTTTTTGCAAGCGAAGCAATTGAATTGGTGCAGACCGCGAATCTCGGGCTCGCAAACGCTCATGCTCAAGCCTGGCTGCACGCCTTTCGGCTGGTTTCAATAAGAATCCTCTGCTTTGCCTTAGCCGCTCCGGTACCAATTTCCGCTCTTCTTCAGTCCTATTCGAAACATAGCTTCTGATTTCCGCATATTATTTATTATTTATTATTTATTATTTATTATTTATTATTTATTATTTATTATTTATTATTTATTATTTATTATTTATTATTTATTATTTATTATTTATTATTTATTATTTATTATTTATTATTTATTATTTATTATTTATTATTTATTATTTATTATTTATTATTTATTATTTATTATTTATTATTTATTATTTATTATTTATTATTTATTATTTATTATTTATTATTTATTATTTATTATTTATTATTTATTATTTATTATTTATTATTTATTATTTATTATTTATTATTTATTATTTATTATTTATTATTTATTATTTATTATTTATTATTTATTATTTATTATTTATTATTTATTATTTATTATTTATTATTTATTATTTATTATTTATTATTTATTATTTATTATTTATTATTTATTATTTATTATTTATTATTTATTATTTATTATTTATTATTTATTATTTATTATTTATTATTTATTATTTATTATTTATTATTTATTATTTATTATTTATTATTTATTATTTATTATTTATTATTTATTATTTATTATTTATTATTTATTATTTATTATTTATTATTTATTATTTATTATTTATTATTTATTATTTATTATTTATTATTTATTATTTATTATTTATTATTTATTATTTATTATTTATTATTTATTATTTATTATTTATTATTTATTATTTATTATTTATTATTTATTATTTATTATTTATTATTTATTATTTATTATTTATTATTTATTATTTATTATTTATTATTTATTATTTATTATTTATTATTTATTATTTATTATTTATTATTTATTATTTATTATTTATTATTTATTATTTATTATTTATTATTTATTATTTATTATTTATTATTTATTATTTATTATTTATTATTTATTATTTATTATTTATTATTTATTATTTATTATTTATTATTTATTATTTATTATTTATTATTTATTATTTATTATTTATTATTTATTATTTATTATTTATTATTTATTATTTATTATTTATTATTTATTATTTATTATTTATTATTTATTATTTATTATTTATTATTTATTATTTATTATTTATTATTTATTATTTATTATTTATTATTTATTATTTATTATTTATTATTTATTATTTATTATTTATTATTTATTATTTATTATTTATTATTTATTATTTATTATTTATTATTTATTATTTATTATTTATTATTTATTATTTATTATTTATTATTTATTATTTATTATTTATTATTTATTATTTATTATTTATTATTTATTATTTATTATTTATTATTTATTATTTATTATTTATTATTTATTATTTATTATTTATTATTTATTATTTATTATTTATTATTTATTATTTATTATTTATTATTTATTATTTATTATTTATTATTTATTATTTATTATTTATTATTTATTATTTATTATTTATTATTTATTATTTATTATTTATTATTTATTATTTATTATTTATTATTTATTATTTATTATTTATTATTTATTATTTATTATTTATTATTTATTATTTATTATTTATTATTTATTATTTATTATTTATTATTTATTATTTATTATTTATTATTTATTATTTATTATTTATTATTTATTATTTATTATTTATTATTTATTATTTATTATTTATTATTTATTATTTATTATTTATTATTTATTATTTATTATTTATTATTTATTATTTATTATTTATTATTTATTATTTATTATTTATTATTTATTATTTATTATTTATTATTTATTATTTATTATTTATTATTTATTATTTATTATTTATTATTTATTATTTATTATTTATTATTTATTATTTATTATTTATTATTTATTATTTATTATTTATTATTTATTATTTATTATTTATTATTTATTATTTATTATTTATTATTTATTATTTATTATTTATTATTTATTATTTATTATTTATTATTTATTATTTATTATTTATTATTTATTATTTATTATTTATTATTTATTATTTATTATTTATTATTTATTATTTATTATTTATTATTTATTATTTATTATTTATTATTTATTATTTATTATTTATTTATTTATTATTTATTATTTATTATTTATTATTTATTATTTATTATTTATTATTTATTATTTATTATTTATTATTTATTATTTATTATTTATTATTTATTATTTATTATTTATTATTTATTATTTATTATTTATTATTTATTATTTATTATTTATTATTTATTATTTATTATTTATTATTTATTATTTATTATTTATTATTTATTATTTATTATTTATTATTTATTATTTATTATTTATTATTTATTATTTATTATTTATTATTTATTATTTATTATTTATTATTTATTATTTATTATTTATTATTTATTATTTATTATTTATTATTTATTATTTATTATTTATTATTTATTATTTATTATTTATTATTTATTATTTATTATTTATTATTTATTATTTATTATTTATTATTTATTATTTATTATTTATTATTTATTATTTATTATTTATTATTTATTATTTATTATTTATTATTTATTATTTATTATTTATTATTTATTATTTATTATTTATTATTTATTATTTATTATTTATTATTTATTATTTATTATTATTATTTATTATTTATTATTTATTATTTATTATTTATTATTTATTATTTATTATTTATTATTTATTATTTATTATTTATTATTTATTATTTATTATTTATTATTTATTATTTATTATTTATTATTTATTATTTATTATTATTTATTATTTATTATTTATTATTTATTATTTATTATTTATTATTTATTATTTATTATTTATTATTTATTATTTATTATTTATTATTTATTATTTATTATTTATTATTTATTATTTATTATTTATTATTTATTATTTATTATTTATTATTTATTATTTATTATTTATTATTTATTATTTATTATTTATTATTTATTATTTATTATTTATTATTTATTATTTATTATTTATTATTTATTATTTATTATTTATTATTTATTATTTATTATTTATTATTTATTATTTATTATTTATTATTTATTATTTATTATTTATTATTTATTATTTATTATTTATTATTTATTATTTATTATTTATTATTTATTATTTATTATTTATTATTTATTATTTATTATTTATTATTTATTATTTATTATTTATTATTTATTATTTATTATTTATTATTTATTATTTATTATTTATTATTTATTATTTATTATTTATTATTTATTATTTATTATTTATTATTTATTATTTATTATTTATTATTTATTATTTATTATTTATTATTTATTATTTATTATTTATTATTTATTATTTATTATTTATTATTTATTATTTATTATTTATTATTTATTATTTATTATTTATTATTTATTATTTATTATTTATTATTTATTATTTATTATTTATTATTTATTATTTATTATTTATTATTTATTATTTATTATTTATTATTTATTATTTATTATTTATTATTTATTATTTATTATTTATTATTTATTATTTATTATTTATTATTTATTATTTATTATTTATTATTTATTATTTATTATTTATTATTTATTATTTATTATTTATTATTTATTATTTATTATTTATTATTTATTATTTATTATTTATTATTTATTATTTATTATTTATTATTTATTATTTATTATTTATTATTTATTATTTATTATTTATTATTTATTATTTATTATTTATTATTTATTATTTATTATTTATTATTTATTATTTATTATTTATTATTTATTATTTATTATTTATTATTTATTATTTATTATTTATTATTTATTATTTATTATTTATTATTTATTATTTATTATTTATTATTTATTATTTATTATTTATTATTTATTATTTATTATTTATTATTTATTATTTATTATTTATTATTTATTATTTATTATTTATTATTTATTATTTATTATTTATTATTTATTATTTATTATTTATTATTTATTATTTATTATTTATTATTTATTATTTATTATTTATTATTTATTATTTATTATTTATTATTTATTATTTATTATTTATTATTTATTATTTATTATTTATTATTTATTATTTATTATTTATTATTTATTATTTATTATTTATTATTTATTATTTATTATTTATTATTTATTATTTATTATTTATTATTTATTATTTATTATTTATTATTTATTATTTATTATTTATTATTTATTATTTATTATTTATTATTTATTATTTATTATTTATTATTTATTATTTATTATTTATTATTTATTATTTATTATTTATTATTTATTATTTATTATTTATTATTTATTATTTATTATTTATTATTTATTATTTATTATTTATTATTTATTATTTATTATTTATTATTTATTATTTATTATTTATTATTTATTATTTATTATTTATTATTTATTATTTATTATTTATTATTTATTATTTATTATTTATTATTTATTATTTATTATTTATTATTTATTATTTATTATTTATTATTTATTATTTATTATTTATTATTTATTATTTATTATTTATTATTTATTATTTATTATTTATTATTTATTATTTATTATTTATTATTTATTATTTATTATTTATTATTTATTATTTATTATTTATTATTTATTATTTATTATTTATTATTTATTATTTATTATTTATTATTTATTATTTATTATTTATTATTTATTATTTATTATTTATTATTTATTATTTATTATTTATTATTTATTATTTATTATTTATTATTTATTATTTATTATTTATTATTTATTATTTATTATTTATTATTTATTATTTATTATTTATTATTTATTATTTATTATTTATTATTTATTATTTATTATTTATTATTTATTATTTATTATTTATTATTTATTATTTATTATTTATTATTTATTATTTATTATTTATTATTTATTATTTATTATTTATTATTTATTATTTATTATTTATTATTTATTATTTATTATTTATTATTTATTATTTATTATTTATTATTTATTATTTATTATTTATTATTTATTATTTATTATTTATTATTTATTATTTATTATTTATTATTTATTATTTATTATTTATTATTTATTATTTATTATTTATTATTTATTATTTATTATTTATTATTTATTATTTATTATTTATTATTTATTATTTATTATTTATTATTTATTATTTATTATTTATTATTTATTATTTATTATTTATTATTTATTATTTATTATTTATTATTTATTATTTATTATTTATTATTTATTTATTTATTATTTATTATTTATTATTTATTATTTATTATTTATTATTTATTATTTATTATTTATTATTTATTATTTATTATTTATTATTTATTATTTATTATTTATTATTTATTATTTATTATTTATTATTTATTATTTATTATTTATTATTTATTATTTATTATTTATTATTTATTATTTATTATTTATTATTTATTATTTATTATTTATTATTTATTATTTATTATTTATTATTTATTATTTATTATTTATTATTTATTATTTATTATTTATTATTTATTATTTATTATTTATTATTTATTATTTATTATTTATTATTTATTATTTATTATTTATTATTTATTATTTATTATTTATTATTTATTATTTATTATTTATTATTTATTATTTATTATTTATTATTTATTATTTATTATTTATTATTTATTATTTATTATTTATTATTTATTATTTATTATTTATTATTTATTATTTATTATTTATTATTTATTATTTATTATTTATTATTTATTATTTATTATTTATTATTTATTATTTACTAGCTGACCCGGCGAACTTCGTACCGCCTAGCGTTGCAATCATGCACTACTTTATTTCGTATAGCTGACCTATCTTAGGTATGAGTAGCGATTCAATTTGAACTGAATCCTCCATATAAAAATGAATACCTGAAAATGATTTTACTAATTTTTAATGAAATAAAAAACAAAATATATATTTTCAAATTAGTGTTTATTTCTTAGGATTTATTTAAACACTCTGTACTCTTCACTGCTTCTCTCTACTCTAATGCTTTTTGGTAAACAATATTTTTAGTTTTATGTTCTGGCGCGTAAATAAATAAAGTTGTTGGTTTTCCGACACGGGAACAGGCGACATATTATTGGCCATGTGAAAAACATGGATTTTGTAGGTTGATGCCACATACACTTAGCGACTGCCCTTGCGATTTATTTATTGACATTGCAAATGCAAGCCGCACTGGAAACTGTAAGCGCTTAAAGCTGAATGGCATGTCGTTCGGTATCATAGGGATGCGTGGGATTAAAACGTCTTCGCCCTTGTACTTCCCTTTTAAAATTGTTGCTTCGATGACATTGTTCAATAATTTCTTCACAGCAAGCCGGGTGCCATTACACAGACGTGGCTGGTTTATGTTCCGTAACATAATAATTACTGATCCGATTTTTAGTTGCAGATTATGAGGTGGTAAGCCGGGTAATTCCAGCGAATTTAAAAATTCTGTTGGATAATTGACAACATCATCATCATTAATAACGGAATCAACTGATTTGTAATTCTTCAATTCGCCAGCTATTTTCTCTTGAATCTGAAAATTCATTTCGTTCACATCAACATTTTTTGCGGCCAATATAACACGTTCGCTTAACCAATCGTGATTTACGTAATTTTGAGCTATGTTTGGGAAAACCATCTCCATGAGTTCGGTCTTTGATTCACAAAACTTACAAAAATTGGTAGGGAATGTAATGTATCCCGATGATGTATCAACAGCAATATTACCATTACCAATATCGAGCAGTTGTTTGGAAAAGACTTCTCCAGACTGGTCTTCCTGCAATTCGACTCTCATGATTATACTCAATTTAAGTGTTTTAATGTATTTCCATAAAATGGACAACTTCAAACATGCATTTATACTGGCAATATTTGTCGAAAATCACCTGCCAATACTATCATTGCACCACCAAACCGGTTTCCGTTATTTCGTAAATCTTGCATTGAGCGATCTAATGCCTCTAAAGATTTTTTGTGTGCCATCGTGCATTCATCCCAAATGATCAATCTGGTTTGCTGCAGCACTTTGCCCATGGCAGAATTCCTCGAAAGGTTGCAAGTTGGAGTTTCATTTATTTGAAGGTTCAACGGCAACTTGACAGCTGAATGAGCTGTTCGACCGCCTTCCAACAATGTAGCTGCAATACCTGATGAAGCTAGGGCTAGTGCAATTCCATTTTACGATCGAATCGTGGCCAAAATCAATGATAACAGAAACGTTTTCCAAGTTCCACCAGGAGCATCTAAAAAATAAAATCCGCCAGTTCCATCGTTCACTACTTTCATGAGCGTATCGTAGGCATATTTTTGTTGTTGATTCAAAAGGGGTACTGTTCTATCAACCATTTCTCTTAATGTTTCGGAATCGTATTGGGCTTCGCGTCTCAATTCTTGGGTGCAATCATTCCTACTTTTGTGAATCAAAGACCGAACACATGGAGATGGCGTTGTTTTGCCATATAAATAATTTTCTAGTAATTTCTAGTGTAGACCAAAAATAGCTTACTTATTGTAAGTATGTATGTATGTTAGAAACCATGCCACTCTTCGCTGTGCCCCCGCCTAGAAGGAATCTTTTCCCAATTTGCCCCCACCTCCACTATTTCTATTTTGACCAAACGCATTAAATTGCTTCGATTGTGGAGAAGCTCCTGTAACTGCGAAATGATGGACCTGCTTATGGAGGTATATATTCTAGATCGTGGATTGGCTTCGTCTCTATCATTACCGATGAAGTACATTTGAAGAAATTTATGTTCACTATTTGGGAAGGATAGCAGGGCGCCAGCTTTGTGATAGATTTGCCCTTTGACTTTGAAAGTTGGCATGAATTGGGCAGCCACAATTTCCGCACCAAATGACGTCATTAGGAAGCAGGAACTATATTTAGTAATGATTGATAGGAAATTATTCGATTCAGTAGTGGATCCGGAAAGTAGAGTTCACAGTGGCTCTGGTGGTGCTTCAAGTTGAGGTAATTTGAAATTGCCGCCAGCACAACACATTCCTTTTGTTTCATTATTGAACTTCAGAGCCTGACAGTAAGTGCAGACATGACTCTTCTGGCCAATGACGACATAGCGGCTGGAGCCATAATCAGCAGTTGCGTCATATCGAAATGCAATATGATGGTATTGCTCATGTCGATCTAGTCTTATCTGTGCGCGGGATTCAGCTACCCTTCCCCTATGCAGTTTACTTTTTTTGCAAGCGAAGCAATTGAATTGGTGCAGACCGCGAATCTCGGGCTCGCAAACGCTCATGCTCAAGCCTGGCTGCACGCCTTTCGGCTGGTTTCAATAAGAATCCTCTGCTTTGCCTTAGCCGCTCCGGTACCAATTCCCGCTCTTCTTCAGTCCTATTCGAAACATAGCTTCTGATTTCCGCATTGTGAGTACGACGACCCAAATTCGCTTTTTTAGGAGCCATTATTTCGTTAGTAACTTTTCGTTTGTAACAACGTGGTTGACATGTAACTGCCCCCGCCTACTGCGGTCGATACACGAAAAGCCGTTATAAAAACCCATTTTATTTGCGCTCGCGAAGAATTTCTTAATATTTTTTTCGTAAGAAACTTCCCCTAATAGTAACAAATACAACAAAAAAAGAATTAGTGAAATCGGTCCAGACATTCACGTGTGATGCCGTGACCAAGGAAAACGGGTTTCATTTTTATGTACCAAGTAATATTATGCCTCTAAAGATTTTTTGTGTGCCATCGTGCATTCATCCCAAATGATCAATCTGGTTTGCTGCAGCACTTTGCCCATGGCAGAATTCCTCGAAAGGTTGCAAGTTGGAGTTTCATTTATTTGAAGGTTCAACGGCAACTTGACAGCTGAATGAGCTGTTCGACCGCCTTCCAACAATGTAGCTGCAATACCTGATGAAGCTAGGGCTAGTGCAATTCCATTTTGCGATCGAATCGTGGCCAAAATCAATGATAACAGAAACGTTTTCCCAGTTCCACCAGGAGCATCTAAAAAATAAAATCCGCCAGTTCCATCGTTCACTACTTTCATGAGCGTATCGTAGGCATATTTTTGTTGTTGATTCAAAAGGGGTACTGTTCTATCAACCATTTCTCTTAATGTTTCGGAATCGTATTGGGCTTCGCGTCTCAATTCTTGGGTGCAATCATTCCTACTTGTATTAATACTTTGTTGGTAAGCATCAAGCACATGTCCTCAATTAAAATTAATGCTTCATTGTGAATTTGTTCTTTCATTTGTAAATCTGCATTCGATGTTCTAAGACGCATCTGATGCAATATATCTTCCGCCATATGATCTTTGTATTTATGCCATAAATCAATCGGTGTTGATGGGAAGCATGTAGACGAAATTATAGAAAATAATGTTCGAATTTGTTTAGGATTTGAATAAATCACAGCATCTTCGAGAGTGTGGTCCCAATGAGTGTCATTCTCTAACAATCCCAAACGTTGACAGGCTTCTCTGTATGTGCCACACAATACACCATTAACTGTTCGCAGATGTTGGAATGATGTTGGACCACGAACATTGGCTAACAGTAAACGCAAATAGAAACATTCATCTTGACTGGGATGGACTGGTGAAAAATACTTGTGGATAACCTGTAACTGGTTGTCCTCGTTTTCGTCGTTGGAATTTTTTTGATGATTGATTCTAGCTATAATATCTTGGCATTTCTGAATAAAGTAGCGTTCTGGCAAAATCATCATTCTGGCACATTTCAAAGAAGCTGGTTAATGTTGTCGATGGTGGCCTGTCAACTTGTTGTAATATGTTTGCATCTGTAAAATACACCCGTTGACCATTTTCCAAATGTACGGCCAAATGAAAAACAGTAGGGTGTCGTTCATGTATGGGAAACGAAAATATACGCCACATGCCTTCGTTACGACTAACATAGCGGCCTATTTGATATTGAGTGACTTCATCATTTGAATTTTCGGCAGCAACTCCGAAGACAGCCATATCACTACCTTTGTTCACATACTTGCAAATGTATTTTATGGATTTTACGGAATGGCAAAATTCGACGCTTATGTGTGCTTTATATGCCTTGCAGAGTAATGGCGAAAACGGAACAACCCAACGATTATCAACTTCAATGTCCTGTCGATTTACTTTGACTATTGTTGACTTTCCATTGTCATCAATGGATCGGCGGCGATAAAGTGGATATCCATCATTTCCAGTAATAGTTTCTGCTACTAATTGTCTTGGGTAGTGTTTTGAACATTTTCCTTCAACCATACACGGAGAATTGGGATTTAATATTCCACATGGACCATGTATCATATTTTTTGTAATAACCTCATGTAAAAGTGGGTCTTCATTATAATCGTGAATTTCTGCTGATATCACATGATCAATATCATTCGGTCTTATCCTCTCAACCAACCAAATGAGGATATGTGCATATGGTAATCCGCGTTTTTGCCACTCAACTGAGTACATCCAACAGCGCGTCTCGCCGAAAACGCTATGCTTAACAATAAAATCCATGAGTGATTTTAATTTCATTTTGAACACCCTTGCAGTGATATCGTGGCGATCAATGGGTGATTGGCCCGTAAATAATTCTTGTTGAATTTCAGTCCACTTTGGATTGCATGTGAATGTGATAAACAAATCTGGTGTGCCATAATGTCGTACATAGCACATAGCATCTTGAGCATATTCATGCATATGACGTGGACTTCCAACGTATGTTGCTGGGAGAATTGTTGTTCTGCCAACATTCTGTGCATTTTCATCAGCATTAATGGCATCCCGAAGATGAATGTATTCCTCGGAACGGAGTTTTGCCTGGTTCAACCTGATAAATGTCAATCGTTCAGTTTCAATTTTCACATACATATCCACAGCATACTGGTGAAATAGACGCCGACATTTTAAGATGTGATTGTCCTCATTTTCCCGAACCATCAGTCGGTATGAATAATAATTCATTGAACTAATTTTTTTGTTCGTGTCAGTACCTGTAAACAATTTTTTGTTAGTAAATTTTATGTTAGAAAACATATATTTTAATGTAGTAAACATATTGTTAATAATTTACCTGTAACTGGCCTTATCATCTTCATTGAAAAATGATAGCCGTCTTCACCTTGCCAAAATAAGATAGGATATTGTAAGGCATCATATGATCGATGTGATTCAGACACACGCTGAAGCTGATCGTTCCGCCGATATAAAACAATGTCTCGGTTTTCTAAATTTTCACCCACAACGACAATAGCCACTTCATCAATTGTTGGCACATTAAAACGTCCAGCATGTTGTCCTGCAGGCGCCTTATCGGCTTTGATAACAATTTTGTAATTATCAGATGGCATGCGGTCTAATGCAGTTGTGAATAATGCAACTAATTTATTGTGTTGATGGAAAAATGTTTGAAGTTGTTCCACAATGTATCTTTTCACTGAGTTGTTGTATGCGCATCGACTTCTCTTGCTGAATTGCCCATAAAATATATTTGCAAACATTTATAGTCTTGATCAGGCACTGGCAATAAGGAACCTGTTCGATGATATATTTGACCCTGAATCTGCAAAAATATCTATATATATAAAAGCTCGCAAAATACTGCCACAATACTTAACATCCACGACAGCTATAGGTAGAAGACGTAAAAAACTTCTTTGCCATAGATAGTAAAACTAAAAAATTGTTTACCATTATAATTACTTACCTTGAAAGTAGGCATAAAATTGTCTCGAATAACCTTTGTTGCCCCAAACCAGACCATGAGTTCGGTCTTTGATTCACAAAACTTACAAAAATTGGTAGGGAATGTAATGTATCCCGATGATGTATCAACAGCAATATTACCATTACCAATATCGAGCAGTTGTTTGGAAAAGACTTCTCCAGACTGGTCTTCCTGCAATTCGACTCTCATGATTATACTCAATTTAAGTGTTTTAATGTATTTCCATAAAATGGACAACTTCAAACATGCATTTATACTGGCAATATTTGTCGAAAATCACCTGCCAATAGTATCATTGCACCACCAAACCGGTTTCCGTTATTTCGTAAATCTTGCATTGAGCGATCTAATGCCTCTAAAGATTTTTTGTGTGCCATCGTGCATTCATCCCAAATGATCAATCTGGTTTGCTGCATCACTTTGCCCATGGCAGAATTCCTCGAAAGGTTGCAAGTTGGAGTTTCATTTATTTGAAGGTTCAACGGCAACTTGACAGCTGAATGAGCTGTTCGACCGCCTTCCAACAATGTAGCTGCAATACCTGATGAAGCTAGGGCTAGTGCAATTCCATTTTGCGATCGAATCGTGGCCAAAATCAATGATAACAGAAACGTTTTCCCAGTTCCACCAGGAGCATCTAAAAAATAAAATCCGCCAGTTCCATCGTTCACTACTTTCATGAGCGTATCGTAGGCATATTTTTGTTGTTGATTCAAAAGGGGTACTGTTCTATCAACCATTTCTCTTAATGTTTCGGAATCGTATTGGGCTTCGCGTCTCAATTCTTGGGTGCAATCATTCCTACTTTTGTGAATCAAAGACCGAACACATGGAGATGGCGTTGTTTTGCCATATAAATAATTTTCTAGTAATTTCTAGTGTAGACCAAAAATAGCTTACTTATTGTAAGTATGTATGTATGTTAGAAACCATGCCACTCTTCGCTGTGCCCCCGCCTAGAAGGAATCTTTTCCCAATTTGCCCCCACCTCCACTATTTCTATTTTGACCAAACGCATTAAATTGCTTCGATTGTGGAGAAGCTCCTGTAACTGCGAAATGATGGACCTGCTTATGGAGGTATATATTCTAGATCGTGGATTGGCTTCGTCTCTATCATTACCGATGAAGTACATTTGAAGAAATTTATGTTCACTATTTGGGAAGGATAGCAGGGCGCCAGCTTTGTGATAGATTTGCCCTTTGACTTTGAAAGTTGGCATGAATTGGGCAGCCACAATTTCCGCACCAAATGACGTCATTAGGAAGCAGGAACTATATTTAGTAATGATTGATAGGAAATTATTCGATTCAGTAGTGGATCCGGAAAGTAGAGTTCACAGTGGCTCTGGTGGTGCTTCAAGTTGAGGTAATTTGAAATTGCCGCCAGCACAACACATTCCTTTTGTTTCATTATTGAACTTCAGAGCCTGACAGTAAGTGCAGACATGACTCTTCTGGCCAATGACGACATAGCGGCTGGAGCCATAATCAGCAGTTGCGTCATATCGAAATGCAATATGATGGTATTGCTCATGTCGATCTAGTCTTATCTGTGCGCGGGATTCAGCTACCCTTCCCCTATGCAGTTTACTTTTTTGCAAGCGAAGCAATTGAATTGGTGCAGACCGCGAATCTCGGGCTCGCAAACGCTCATGCTCAAGCCTGGCTGCACGCCTTTCGGCTGGTTTCAATAAGAATCCTCTGCTTTGCCTTAGCCGCTCCGGTACCAATTCCCGCTCTTCTTCAGTCCTATTCGAAACATAGCTTCTGATTTCCGCATTGTGAGTACGACGACCCAAATTCGCTTTTTTAGGAGCCATTATTTCGTTAGTAACTTTTCGTTTGTAACAACGTGGTTGACATGTAACTGCCCCCGCCTACTGCGGTCGATACACGAAAAGCCGTTATAAAAACCCATTTTATTTGCGCTCGCGAAGAATTTCTTAATATTTTTTTTCGTAAGAACCTTCTCCTAATAGTAACAAATACAACAAAAAAAGAATTAGTGAAATCGGTCCAGACATTCACGTGTGATGCCGTGACCAAGGAAAACGGGTTTCATTTTTATGTACCAAGTAATATTATGCCTCTAAAGATTTTTTGTGTGCCATCGTGCATTCATCCCAAATGATCAATCTGGTTTGCTGCAGCACTTTGCCCATGGCAGAATTCCTCGAAAGGTTGCAAGTTGGAGTTTCATTTATTTGAAGGTTCAACGGCAACTTGACAGCTGAATGAGCTGTTCGACCGCCTTCCAACAATGTAGCTGCAATACCTGATGAAGCTAGGGCTAGTGCAATTCCATTTTGCGATCGAATCGTGGCCAAAATCAATGATAACAGAAACGTTTTCCCAGTTCCACCAGGAGCATCTAAAAAATAAAATCCGCCAGTTCCATCGTTCACTACTTTCATGAGCGTATCGTAGGCATATTTTTGTTGTTGATTCAAAAGGGGTACTGTTCTATCAACCATTTCTCTTAATGTTTCGGAATCGTATTGGGCTTCGCGTCTCAATTCTTGGGTGCAATCATTCCTACTTGTATTAATACTTTGTTGGTAAGCATCAAGCACATGTCCTCAATTAAAATTAATGCTTCATTGTGAATTTGTTCTTTCATTTGTAAATCTGCATTCGATGTTCTAAGACGCATCTGATGCAATATATCTTCCGCCATATGATCTTTGTATTTATGCCATAAATCAATCGGTGTTGATGGGAAGCATGTAGACGAAATTATAGAAAATAATGTTCGAATTTGTTTAGGATTTGAATAAATCACAGCATCTTCGAGAGTGTGGTCCCAATGAGTGTCATTCTCTAACAATCCCAAACGTTGACAGGCTTCTCTGTATGTGCCACACAATACACCATTAACTGTTCGCAGATGTTGGAATGATGTTGGACCACGAACATTGGCTAACAGTAAACGCAAATAGAAACATTCATCTTGACTGGGATGGACTGCATAAAGAGGGCCTAGTGCATCGGTGAAAAATACTTGTGGATAACCTGTAACTGGTTGTCCTCGTTTTCGTCGTTGGAATTTTTTTGATGATTGATTCTAGCTATAATATCTTGGCATTTCTGAATAAAGTAGCGTTCTGGCAAAATCATCATTCTGGCACATTTCAAAGAAGCTGGTTAATGTTGTCGATGGTGGCCTGTCAACTTGTTGTAATATGTTTGCATCTGTAAAATACACCCGTTGACCATTTTCCAAATGTACGGCCAAATGAAAAACAGTAGGGTGTCGTTCATGTATGGGAAACGAAAATATACGCCACATGCCTTCGTTACGACTAACATAGCGGCCTATTTGATATTGAGTGACTTCATCATTTGAATTTTCGGCAGCAACTCCGAAGACAGCCATATCACTACCTTTGTTCACATACTTGCAAATGTATTTTATGGATTTTACGGAATGGCAAAATTCGACGCTTATGTGTGCTTTATATGCCTTGCAGAGTAATGGCGAAAACGGAACAACCCAACGATTATCAACTTCAATGTCCTGTCGATTTACTTTGACTATTGTTGACTTTCCATTGTCATCAATGGATCGGCGGCGATAAAGTGGATATCCATCATTTCCAGTAATAGTTTCTGCTACTAATTGTCTTGGGTAGTGTTTTGAACATTTTCCTTCAACCATACACGGAGAATTGGGATTTAATATTCCACATGGACCATGTATCATATTTTTTGTAATAACCTCATGTAAAAGTGGGTCTTCATTATAATCGTGAATTTCTGCTGATATCACATGATCAATATCATTCGGTCTTATCCTCTCAACCAACCAAATGAGGATATGTGCATATGGTAATCCGCGTTTTTGCCACTCAACTGAGTACATCCAACAGCGCGTCTCGCCGAAAACGCTATGCTTAACAATAAAATCCATGAGTGATTTTAATTTCATTTTGAACACCCTTGCAGTGATATCGTGGCGATCAATGGGTGATTGGCCCGTAAATAATTCTTGTTGAATTTCAGTCCACTTTGGATTGCATGTGAATGTGATAAACAAATCTGGTGTGCCATAATGTCGTACATAGCACATAGCATCTTGAGCATATTCATGCATATGACGTGGACTTCCAACGTATGTTGCTGGGAGAATTGTTGTTCTGCCAACATTCTGTGCATTTTCATCAGCATTAATGGCATCCCGAAGATGAATGTATTCCTCGGAACGGAGTTTTGCCTGGTTCAACCTGATAAATGTCAATCGTTCAGTTTCAATTTTCACATACATATCCACAGCATACTGGTGAAATAGACGCCGACATTTTAAGATGTGATTGTCCTCATTTTCCCGAACCATCAGTCGGTATGAATAATAATTCATTGAACTAATTTTTTTGTTCGTGTCAGTACCTGTAAACAATTTTTTGTTAGTAAATTTTATGTTAGAAAACATATATTTTAATGTAGTAAACATATTGTTAATAATTTACCTGTAACTGGCCTTATCATCTTCATTGAAAAATGATAGCCGTCTTCACCTTGCCAAAATAAGATAGGATATTGTAAGGCATCATATGATCGATGTGATTCAGACACACGCTGAAGCTGATCGTTCCGCCGATATAAAACAATGTCTCGGTTTTCTAAATTTTCACCCACAACGACAATAGCCACTTCATCAATTGTTGGCACATTAAAACGTCCAGCATGTTGTCCTGCAGGCGCCTTATCGGCTTTGATAACAATTTTGTAATTATCAGATGGCATGCGGTCTAATGCAGTTGTGAATAATGCAACTAATTTATTGTGTTGATGGAAAAATGTTTGAAGTTGTTCCACAATGTATCTTTTCACTGAGTTGTTGTATGCGCATCGACTTCTCTTGCTGAATTGCCCATAAAATATATTTGCAAACATTTATAGTCTTGATCAGGCACTGGCAATAAGGAACCTGTTCGATGATATATTTGACCCTGAATCTGCAAAAATATCTATATATATAAAAGCTCGCAAAATACTGCCACAATACTTAACATCCACGACAGCTATAGGTAGAAGACGTAAAAAACTTCTTTGCCATAGATAGTAAAACTAAAAAATTGTTTACCATTATAATTACTTACCTTGAAAGTAGGCATAAAATTGTCTCGAATAACCTTTGTTGCCCCAAACCAGACCATGAGTTCGGTCTTTGATTCACAAAACTTACAAAAATTGGTAGGGAATGTAATGTATCCCGATGATGTATCAACAGCAATATTACCATTACCAATATCGAGCAGTTGTTTGGAAAAGACTTCTCCAGACTGGTCTTCCTGCAATTCGACTCTCATGATTATACTCAATTTAAGTGTTTTAATGTATTTCCATAAAATGGACAACTTCAAACATGCATTTATACTGGCAATATTTGTCGAAAATCACCTGCCAATAGTATCATTGCACCACCAAACCGGTTTCCGTTATTTCGTAAATCTTGCATTGAGCGATCTAATGCCTCTAAAGATTTTTTGTGTGCCATCGTGCATTCATCCCAAATGATCAATCTGGTTTGCTGCATCACTTTGCCCATGGCAGAATTCCTCGAAAGGTTGCAAGTTGGAGTTTCATTTATTTGAAGGTTCAACGGCAACTTGACAGCTGAATGAGCTGTTCGACCGCCTTCCAACAATGTAGCTGCAATACCTGATGAAGCTAGGGCTAGTGCAATTCCATTTTGCGATCGAATCGTGGCCAAAATCAATGATAACAGAAACGTTTTCCCAGTTCCACCAGGAGCATCTAAAAAATAAAATCCGCCAGTTCCATCGTTCACTACTTTCATGAGCGTATCGTAGGCATATTTTTGTTGTTGATTCAAAAGGGGTACTGTTCTATCAACCATTTCTCTTAATGTTTCGGAATCGTATTGGGCTTCGCGTCTCAATTCTTGGGTGCAATCATTCCTACTTTTGTGAATCAAAGACCGAACACATGGAGATGGCGTTGTTTTGCCATATAAATAATTTTCTAGTAATTTCTAGTGTAGACCAAAAATAGCTTACTTATTGTAAGTATGTATGTATGTTAGAAACCATGCCACTCTTCGCTGTGCCCCCCGCCTAGAAGGAATCTTTTCCCAATTTGCCCCCACCTCCACTATTTCTATTTTGACCAAACGCATTAAATTGCTTCGATTGTGGAGAAGCTCCTGTAACTGCGAAATGATGGACCTGCTTATGGAGGTATATATTCTAGATCGTGGATTGGCTTCGTCTCTATCATTACCGATGAAGTACATTTGAAGAAATTTATGTTCACTATTTGGGAAGGATAGCAGGGCGCCAGCTTTGTGATAGATTTGCCCTTTGACTTTGAAAGTTGGCATGAATTGGGCAGCCACAATTTCCGCACCAAATGACGTCATTAGGAAGCAGGAACTATATTTAGTAATGATTGATAGGAAATTATTCGATTCAGTAGTGGATCCGGAAAGTAGAGTTCACAGTGGCTCTGGTGGTGCTTCAAGTTGAGGTAATTTGAAATTGCCGCCAGCACAACACATTCCTTTTGTTTCATTATTGAACTTCAGAGCTTGACAGTAAGTGCAGACATGACTCTTCTGGCCAATGACGACATAGCGGCTGGAGCCATAATCAGCAGTTGCGTCATATCGAAATGCAATATGATGGTATTGCTCATGTCGATCTAGTCTTATCTGTGCGCGGGATTCAGCTACCCTTCCCCTATGCAGTTTACTTTTTTGCAAGCGAAGCAATTGAATTGGTGCAGACCGCGAATCTCGGGCTCGCAAACGCTCATGCTCAAGCCTGGCTGCACGCCTTTCGGCTGGTTTCAATAAGAATCCTCTGCTTTGCCTTAGCCGCTCCGGTACCAATTCCCGCTCTTCTTCAGTCCTATTCGAAACATAGCTTCTGATTTCCGCATTGTGAGTACGACGACCCAAATTCGCTTTTTTAGGAGCCATTATTTCGTTAGTAACTTTTCGTTTGTAACAACGTGGTTGACATGTAACTGCCCCCGCCTACTGCGGTCGATACACGAAAAGCCGTTATAAAAACCCATTTTATTTGCGCTCGCGAAGAATTTCTTAATATTTTTTTTCGTAAGAACCTTCTCCTAATAGTAACAAATACAACAAAAAAAGAATTAGTGAAATCGGTCCAGACATTCACGTGTGATGCCGTGACCAAGGAAAACGGGTTTCATTTTTATGTACCAAGTAATATTATGCCTCTAAAGATTTTTTGTGTGCCATCGTGCATTCATCCCAAATGATCAATCTGGTTTGCTGCAGCACTTTGCCCATGGCAGAATTCCTCGAAAGGTTGCAAGTTGGAGTTTCATTTATTTGAAGGTTCAACGGCAACTTGACAGCTGAATGAGCTGTTCGACCGCCTTCCAACAATGTAGCTGCAATACCTGATGAAGCTAGGGCTAGTGCAATTCCATTTTGCGATCGAATCGTGGCCAAAATCAATGATAACAGAAACGTTTTCCCAGTTCCACCAGGAGCATCTAAAAAATAAAATCCGCCAGTTCCATCGTTCACTACTTTCATGAGCGTATCGTAGGCATATTTTTGTTGTTGATTCAAAATGGGTACTGTTCTATCAACCATTTCTCTTAATGTTTCGGAATCGTATTGGGCTTCGCGTCTCAATTCTTGGGTGCAATCATTCCTACTTGTATTAATACTTTGTTGGTAAGCATCAAGCACATGTCCTCAATTAAAATTAATGCTTCATTGTGAATTTGTTCTTTCATTTGTAAATCTGCATTCGATGTTCTAAGACGCATCTGATGCAATATATCTTCCGCCATATGATCTTTGTATTTATGCCATAAATCAATCGGTGTTGATGGGAAGCATGTAGACGAAATTATAGAAAATAATGTTCGAATTTGTTTAGGATTTGAATAAATCACAGCATCTTCGAGAGTGTGGTCCCAATGAGTGTCATTCTCTAACAATCCCAAACGTTGACAGGCTTCTCTGTATGTGCCACACAATACACCATTAACTGTTCGCAGATGTTGGAATGATGTTGGACCACGAACATTGGCTAACAGTAAACGCAAATAGAAACATTCATCTTGACGGGATGGACTGCATAAAGAGGGCCTAGTGCATCGGTGAAAAATACTTGTGGATAACCTGTAACTGGTTGTCCTCGTTTTCGTCGTTGGAATTTTTTTGATGATTGATTCTAGCTATAATATCTTGGCATTTCTGAATAAAGTAGCGTTCTGGCAAAATCATCATTCTGGCACATTTCAAAGAAGCTGGTTAATGTTGTCGATGGTGGCCTGTCAACTTGTTGTAATATGTTTGCATCTGTAAAATACACCCGTTGACCATTTTCCAAATGTACGGCCAAATGAAAAACAGTAGGGTGTCGTTCATGTATGGGAAACGAAAATATACGCCACATGCCTTCGTTACGACTAACATAGCGGCCTATTTGATATTGAGTGACTTCATCATTTGAATTTTCGGCAGCAACTCCGAAGACAGCCATATCACTACCTTTGTTCACATACTTGCAAATGTATTTTATGGATTTTACGGAATGGCAAAATTCGACGCTTATGTGTGCTTTATATGCCTTGCAGAGTAATGGCGAAAACGGAACAACCCAACGATTATCAACTTCAATGTCCTGTCGATTTACTTTGACTATTGTTGACTTTCCATTGTCATCAATGGATCGGCGGCGATAAAGTGGATATCCATCATTTCCAGTAATAGTTTCTGCTACTAATTGTCTTGGGTAGTGTTTTGAACATTTTCCTTCAACCATACACGGAGAATTGGGATTTAATATTCCACATGGACCATGTATCATATTTTTTGTAATAACCTCATGTAAAAGTGGGTCTTCATTATAATCGTGAATTTCTGCTGATATCACATGATCAATATCATTCGGTCTTATCCTCTCAACCAACCAAATGAGGATATGTGCATATGGTAATCCGCGTTTTTGCCACTCAACTGAGTACATCCAACAGCGCGTCTCGCCGAAAACGCTATGCTTAACAATAAAATCCATGAGTGATTTTAATTTCATTTTGAACACCCTTGCAGTGATATCGTGGCGATCAATGGGTGATTGGCCCGTAAATAATTCTTGTTGAATTTCAGTCCACTTTGGATTGCATGTGAATGTGATAAACAAATCTGGTGTGCCATAATGTCGTACATAGCACATAGCATCTTGAGCATATTCATGCATATGACGTGGACTTCCAACGTATGTTGCTGGGAGAATTGTTGTTCTGCCAACATTCTGTGCATTTTCATCAGCATTAATGGCATCCCGAAGATGAATGTATTCCTCGGAACGGAGTTTTGCCTGGTTCAACCTGATAAATGTCAATCGTTCAGTTTCAATTTTCACATACATATCCACAGCATACTGGTGAAATAGACGCCGACATTTTAAGATGTGATTGTCCTCATTTTCCCGAACCATCAGTCGGTATGAATAATAATTCATTGAACTAATTTTTTTGTTCGTGTCAGTACCTGTAAACAATTTTTTGTTAGTAAATTTTATGTTAGAAAACATATATTTTAATGTAGTAAACATATTGTTAATAATTTACCTGTAACTGGCCTTATCATCTTCATTGAAAAATGATAGCCGTCTTCACCTTGCCAAAATAAGATAGGATATTGTAAGGCATCATATGATCGATGTGATTCAGACACACGCTGAAGCTGATCGTTCCGCCGATATAAAACAATGTCTCGGTTTTCTAAATTTTCACCCACAACGACAATAGCCACTTCATCAATTGTTGGCACATTAAAACGTCCAGCATGTTGTCCTGCAGGCGCCTTATCGGCTTTGATAACAATTTTGTAATTATCAGATGGCATGCGGTCTAATGCAGTTGTGAATAATGCAACTAATTTATTGTGTTGATGGAAAAATGTTTGAAGTTGTTCCACAATGTATCTTTTCACTGAGTTGTTGTATGCGCATCGACTTCTCTTGCTGAATTGCCCATAAAATATATTTGCAAACATTTATAGTCTTGATCAGGCACTGGCAATAAGGAACCTGTTCGATGATATATTTGACCCTGAATCTGCAAAAATATCTATATATATAAAAGCTCGCAAAATACTGCCACAATACTTAACATCCACGACAGCTATAGGTAGAAGACGTAAAAAACTTCTTTGCCATAGATAGTAAAACTAAAAAATTGTTTACCATTATAATTACTTACCTTGAAAGTAGGCATAAAATTGTCTCGAATAACCTTTGTTGCCCCAAATGATGTCATTTGAACGCAATTATTGTACTGCTGGATTTGAGACATTTTGACGTATTTCGTATTTCGTATTTCGAGTTCTGCGGCCTAAGCTTGTACGTTTGGTTGGTGGCATTGTTAAGATCGAAAATTCAATTGCAAATACTATAATTTTACGAATAAGTTTCTGTGGATTTCAAATCGAGCTTTTTCTTCATTTGACTCAAAGTAAACAGATCGGTTTTTATAACGTTGGTGTGGCCGTACCAAACAGATGGTCACATTTAGCAGATCAGATGTTCTTGTATTTCGTGTTGTCTTGCCAAAAATCTTGACGTATTTCGAGTTCTGCGGCCTAAGCTTTACGTTTGGTTGGTTGCATTCTTAAAAACGAAAATTCAATTGCAAATACTATAATTTTATGAATAAGTTTCTGGGGATTTCAAATCGAGCTTTTTCTTCATTTGACTCAAAATAAACATATCGGTTTTTATAACGTTGGTGTGGCTGTACCAAACAGATGGTCACATTTAGCAGATCAGATGTTCTTGTATTTCGTGTTGTCTTGCCAAAAATTTAAAGATAATATGCGTATGGCATGAGAGATTTTCTTAATATTTTTTAACGTAAGAACCTTCTCCTAATAATAACAAATACAACAAAAAGAAAATTAGTGAAATCGGTCCAGACATTCAAGCGTGATGCCGTGACCAAGGAAAACGGCTTTCATTTTTATATACGGCTTTCATTTTTATAAATTGAATCATTTCAGATGATAAAGCAGCATCAACAGCTATCAGAACGCCACCACCTATGCGAGAAATCCGGTCACGTCTGAATATGGAAAAGTTTGTGGAAAACACCGATGCATCAGCAATATCAGGTTTTAGCCACGTCTCTGTAAAAGCTAGAATGTTATGCTCAAAAGAAAGACTATCTACATAGAGATTAGGAAGTTTGGATTTCAGTCCTCTAACGTTCTGGTAACCCAGGTTAAGGGACGAAGCTAGTTTTTTGACACACCAGTAGATGCTGATGTGGCAGGAATAGTATTAGTTGTTGTTGGCAAGCGAATCGGTTGCCGATTTTTCTTTTTTACAGTATATTCCTTAACTATTATATGTTTCGGCCAAAAATCTTCTCGACATATAGTGTCGAAGATATTAGCAGAAACACTAATTTTAAAGGACGAAATGTCCCGAGAATAAGAAAATTTAAACTTCTCCACCGCAATATTCGAGACGTTAACTTTCTTCCGAATATAGGCTATTACATCATCAGATGTGACAACTGGGTCTAGCCTAGAAACAAATATATGTTTCTTTGGTGGTATGCCAACGAGAGGCCGCGTTCCCGAAGCGTCAGCCGTAGCAGTAACGTTGGAAGAGTCACCCACTGCAGCAGTCAACTTGTTTACGGGGCCCTCGATACTTTTAGTACGCAAGAGCGCGATAGTTAGTTACAACGGTAAAGACACAAAAGCAAAAGAGATTAGCAAAACAACAACACCGCTAATGCAAGTAATTGTTGTAAGTTAAATTTATGTACATATATTGAAACAAAAAGCACAAAAGCGACAGAAAGAAATCACGGAATGAAAATGCAATTCGAATGTTAAAATTAAACCGATAATGAGTTTAAAAGTTAAAGAAAAGTTATAAACGAGTGAAAGTATAAGATTACAAAAGACGCTCTAATTTACTACCTTCCACCTTCAGACTTAATGACCAGACTGGTAATAATGATTCAGATATTGCAGATCTGTTTGCTAAATTCTTTCAGTCGACTTATTCTACTACTGCTTCGGACCCACACCCTATCCCTTCTCAATCCCACATTTAAATTGTATGTTTTTTCCTAGTATTACTGAAGACTATTATCTCTAGCTTGTCATCTATGCTTCTCACGAAACATAACATCATGGGTTTTTCTCCGAAACTATTGGCTTGGTTAAAGTCGTATCTTATTGGCAGATCCCAAAAGTTATCTTTTCGTTCCTCGATATCTAAAACTGTTCGAGTTACGTCAGGTGTCCCCCAAGGCAGTCTCTGTTATTTACCTTGTTTATAAATGATTTGCTTCTGGCCTTGGCTCATTCACGAGTGCTCATGTTTGCGGATGACGTTAAGATTTCTTATTCATATAATGATCCTTCTTTCCAACAGTATTTGCAATCAGATCTCGATGCGTTCTGTGATTGGTGCCACGTTAATAAATTACACCTTAATGCCTCGAAGTGCTCTTTTATGACTTTCAGTCGTTTGTCACCGTTCCTAGCTCGTTACTCTATTAAGTCTGTTCTGTTAGATTGTGTAAATGATGGTTCAAAGACTTAGGCGCTATGTTTGACCCAAAACTTTCATTTAATGTTTAAAGAATTTGATGATCCCTATGTAACAAAGGTTTTATACACTTCGTTAGTTCGCCCTACTCTAGAATATTGCTCGCCAGTATGGAACCCTCAATATGATGTTCACCAGCATAGTGTTGAATCGGTACAGAAGCAATTCCTTAAGTTCGCGTTACGCGGTCTTAATTGGGACCCGAGTCTTCGCTTACCTTCTTATTCTGACAGACTTCTTCTTATTAATCTTCCTTCACTTTACAACCGTAGGCTCGTATTTGGCATTCCTTTTCTCCATAAACTAGTCAACGGCGAAGTCATTTCTACTAATTTACTAGATACGCTATATTTTTGTGTTCCCTCACGTCGAACCAGAAACTTTTTTCCTATTCACCTTAGTAGATGTCTGACTAACTACTCTCTTCACGATCCTTTTCGTGTTCTTTGCCAATCTTTTAACAACCTTTCTCACCTTATTTCTCTTCATCTTTCTGTCACATCTCTTCGCGCTATACTATAATTATCTACAGCGAAACCACTGAAAATATTCTGGATTTGAATTGGCTGCAACTCATTCCTGACCACATTGGCTGTGAATCGGGGCATAGCTGGCACCTTGTTACAAATAAAACACCTCCACCGTGTCGGGGATGTTTATTTGTGCATAAAGCTAAGCTACCTTCGTATATTAATTATTATCTGTATTTTAGCTTAAGCTTTTTCGTCGACTGCTGATTTAGTTGACGTAAATAAATAAATAAATAATCCACAAGGACAGTGATGAGATACTTAAGCGTATCTCGCCCCAATTTACCTAATTCAGCCCTTTGAGTTGGATTCCAGCAACGGCTAACCCCAACGGGAACCAGTGAACGAACCGAACATCTAATTTGTATATAAGCATACAATTGGTTTGCAAAGGGCATGGAGAAAAATGAATAAAAAGTTTTAACGTATTGATGAATCAAAAATTGCCCCGTAGTAGCAAGACTAACGAAAATTTTGCTACGCTCCTGCTACTTGCCTTCGCCTGTTTCACATGAAGAAACAGCTATTAAAGTCATAAAAACAAAACTAAAAGGTGACGCTAGACTATTAGTAACAAATGAAAACACTATAAATGGTATAATCAAAACATTAACAAAAGAAATCAAGGGTGAAACAATTCAGGTAGCAGAGGCAAGATTAATGAATTTAAAACAAAATCGCAAGAACGCAAGTTTATTTATTCATAACAGACAACGTAAACCCTGAAAGAGCAAAGAAATATGCAACTTAAACAGCAGTGAAAGCAATTATAAAGAACTGCGAAAACGAAAAGGTCAGAACAATAATAGAAGCAGGCAATTTTACTGAAATGAATGATGTTGTAGCTAAATTTGTAAATACATCTACAAATAGAGAACAGGATCACAGCGTGTTTTATACTAAAAGAAACAATTACACAAATAGGAACTCGTACAATAATAATAGAAATTATAATAACAATTACCAAAATAAAAACCCAAATGATAATACTAACTATAACAATACTAGGAATTACAATAACTATAGTAATAATTATAATCGAAGAAATTATAACAATAGATATACAAAAACTAATTATCCTCCTAAAGCACAACAAAATAATAATGTCAGATTTATAAACGTAGAAGACAATTCGGAAAACTCCGAAAGTCCTCTGATGTAAAAAATCGAACAAATAAAATATATAGTTTAAATTGCAACTTAAACTTTGACGATGTAGGGACAATAAAATTACTATTAGACACAGGAGCTGATGTATCATATGATGTATCATTTAATAGTATCTCAAATTCTCGTCGTAGATGTTTTCGTAAAACAAATTTAAATCTTCTAAACAGCCTTATTTTCTCTTTTGATTGGTCATTTCTATTTGAGTGCTGCGATATAGATTGTGCAGTGAATTTTTTCTACTCTGCTCTTAATTCTTAATTCTTCTTAATTCTCTAATTGATAAATGCGTTCCTTATGTGAATGTCTCTACTCCAGTGCGCCAGTCTAGTTCACACGTTGGCTCTCTAATCTCCGTAATATTAAATCGAGATATTTTAAAAGATTTAAAAAAACTGGTTCGCGACTTAACTATGCAAATTATTGTGTAGTCAAATCTCAGTTTTTTCTTTAAAATACTCAATGCTACAATAATTATATCGTTCGCTGCAAGGTTGATGTTTATAAGAACCCCAAATGATTTTACAACTTTGTTAATTACAAAAGACGCTCTAATTTACTACCTTCCACCTTCAGACTTAATGACCAGACTGGTAATAATGATTCAGATATTGCAGATCTGTTTGCTAAATTCTTTCAGTCGACTTATTCTACTACTGCTTCGGATCCCACACCCTATCCCTTCTCAATCCCACATTTAAATTGTATGTTTTTTCCTAGTATTACTGAAGACTATTATCTCTAGCTTGTCATCTATGCTTCTCACGAAACATAACATCATGGATTTTTCTCCGAAACTATTGGCTTGGTTAAAGTCGTATCTTATTGGCAGAACCCAAAACTTATCTTTTCGTTCCTCGATATCTAAAACTGTTCGAGTTACGTCAGGTGTCCCCCAAGGCAGTCTCTGTTATTTACCTTGTTTATAAATGATTTGCTTCTGGCCTTGGCTCATTCACGAGTGCTCATGTTTGCGGATGACGTTAAGATTTCTTATTCATATAATGATCCTTCTTTCCAACAGTATTTGCAATCAGATCTCGATGCGTTCTGTGATTGGTGCCACGTTAATAAATTACACCTTAATGCCTCGAAGTGCTCTTTTATGACTTTCAGTCGTTTGTCACCGTTCCTAGCTCGTTACTCTATTAAGTCTGTTCTGTTAGATTGTGTAAATGATGGTTCAAAGACTTAGGCGCTATGTTTGACCCAAAACTTTCATTTAATGTTTAAAGAATTTGATGATCCCTATGTAACAAAGGTTTTATACACTTCGTTAGTTCGCCCTACTCTAGAATATTGCTCGCCAGTATGGAACCCTCAATATGATGTTCACCAGCATAGTGTTGAATCGGTACAGAAGCAATTCCTTAAGTTCGCGTTACGCGGTCTTAATTGGGACCCGAGTCTTCGCTTACCTTCTTATTCTGACAGACTTCTTCTTATTAATCTTCCTTCACTTTACAACCGTAGGCTCGTATTTGGCATTCTTTTTCTCCATAAACTAGTCAACGGCGAAGTCATTTCTACTAATTTACTAGATACGCTATATTTTTGTGTTCCCTCACGTCGAACCAGAAACTTTTTTCCTATTCACCTTAGTAGATGTCTGACTAACTACTCTCTTCACGATCCTTTTCGTGTTCTTTGCCAATCTTTTAACAACCTTTCTCACCTTATTTCTCTTCATCTTTCTGTCACATCTCTTCGCGCTATACTATTATTATCTACAGCGAAACCACTGAAAATATTCTGGATTTGAATTGGCTGCAACTCATTCCTGACCACATTGGCTGTGAATCGGGGCATAGCTGGCACCTTGTTGCAAATAAAACACCTCCACCGTGTCGGGGATGTTTATTTGTGCATAAAGCTAAGCTACTTTCTTCATTTAATTATTATCTGTATTTTTGCTTAAGCTTTTTCGTCGACTGCTGTGTTAGTTGACGTAAATAAATAAAAAAAAAAATAAATAAATAAATAGTCCTTGCACGCGACATACATACTTTTACCAGTTTCTCTCATTCTCTTGGCATAATTTTGAAATCATTGGAACTACCATTTTATGCATCCTTTCTACTTGGCCGTTGCCACGAGGTACACCTGTTGCTATCAGTAAATGCTGTATATTTTGCCTACTACAGTATTCTTTAAATGCATGGTATGTCAATGCTGCTCCCCTGTCAGAAATTATCCTCATTGGGTCACCAAAAACTATAGCCTGCTTTTCAAGGCAGCTTAGTACCTCCACGGCTCGGGTACAACCAAACAAACTTAGAAAACCTATCAATAATAACAAGTATATGATTGTAACGCTTCGTCGTGCCCTCCATCGGGCCAACGTGATCAATGTGATATGTCATCAATGGCTGATCTCCTTTGCTTATTGACATCAAATATCCTTCCTTTTTACCTGTTTTGGCATTAACAATATTCAATAACACGGGATACCTTTTCTTTTAATTTTGGGATGTAATACGATTTTTCTACAATATCCTGAGTCTTTCTAGCTCCAAAATGTCCTTGCTTGTGTGCAATCTGTATTATTTCTTTTTCCATCTGCGAGGGATCGACAATAAGCTCTTGATTTGGGTCTTTAAACAATTCTTTGTTCTCAATATAAAAATCTTCATATCCCTTTTCTTGAACTAAACTTCTGATCAATTTAGTGCAATCATCTGACATCTGTGCTTCCCTTATTCTATGGGTTATGGTGTCGGTTAGGAGAAAACAAGATAAACGGCTCAAGGCATCAACATGTCGCATCTTTGTACCTGAACGATGTTCAATCTGATAATTAAAATCTATCGACAATAAGCTCTTGATTTGGGTCTTTAAACAATTCTTTGTTCTCAATATAAAAATCTTCATATCCCTTTTCTTGAACTAAACTTCTGATCAATTTAGTGCAATCATCTGACATCTGTGCTTCCCTTATTCTATGGGTTATGGTGTCGGTTAGGAGAAAACAAGATAAACGGCTCAAGGCATCAACATGTCGCATCTTTGTACCTGAACGATGTTCAATCTGATAATTAAAATCTGGTAGATACATTGCCCAACGTGTTACACGTAACGGAACCTCTTACAATCTGTTACAACATTGAATCTCAACCCTAACACATGCACACGCCACTTTATTAATGCTCGTATAACTGCTAACGCCTCAAGTTCATATGAATCGTAATTCTCCTCACAGGGTTTAGTTTTCGGCCTCATATACTGTACCGGATGAAATAAACCATCTTCTAAATCCTTCTGTAAAAGCGCAGCTCCGAAACCATATTTCGAGGCATCGGTCTAAATCTCAGTCTCTAGCTTAGGATTGTATAACTTTAAAACAGGGCCATTAAACAATGCTAACTTCAATTGTTCGAATGCTACCATCTGCAATTCTTTAAACTCAAACTTGTTGTCTTTTCGCAAAATGCCAGTCAACGGCATAGCTGTTACTGCGTATCCTTCGATAAACTTACGAAAATACGATGCCAACCCTAAAAATCGTTCAACTGACTTCTTATCGTGTGGGATTGGAAATCTTGAAACAGCATTAGTCTTCTCTTCACTTGGCTGCTTCCATTTTTAACTATGTAGCCCATAAATTTACTTTATTCTGCAGTATTTGTCATTTGTCCCAGTTTATTCTCAACCTATTTTCAGCAGCTATCTTCAACACCCTTTTAAGTTTACTTAGACCATCATCCGCACTAACACTTAGTATAATTATATCATCCATATACACCACTGCATCTTATAAATCTTGGAAAAACTGATGGAGAGTTGGAAATTCCGAATGATACATATAGGAATTCATACTGACCATTCTGTGTTACGAATGCTGTGTACTTCTGAGACTTTTTCTCAACAGGAACATGGAAAAACCGTTTGTTAGATCTAGAGTAGTAAAAACTAAAGCACCTTGAAGTTCTTCTTTTTCAAAAGCTTCTGCTCTCTGACGCTGTCTGACGGTCGTGTTTTTGCATAGCCCCTGAGTTTTTATTAATATTTATTGTTTTTCTCTCAATTTTTAATTGTGCTTAGTTTGTTTTCGCTATCGCTGGTGTTGTTTGCTTGACACCATTGTGTTTTATTTCCATAATTCGCCAAATTAAACAGTTTTTTCTTTTTCGTGATTAGTGTTTGGTGCATTTAATTTTTATATTTTTCTCTCTCGTCATTGCCTCTGCAGTTGCTCCCTTCATCGCCCCATCATACCATCAGTGCTAGTGTTTTTGTTGTTTTCTCTGCTTTGTGCTTGTGCTCAGCTTCTCTCCCGCGTAATCCCTTTTGTAAGGCCGCCTCTCAAAGCTGGGCTTATAACTGTTCTTGCACTCTCTCTTGTGCTGTGCACTCTAGCTGTCTTTTTGTTTTATTTTGTAATTATTGATTTTTTATCGATAATTATCTTTGTGCTGTGTATTTAAACTTTTCTATATATTCTCATATTCGAACATATATATATTTTTTTTTTGCATTGTGTGTAGCATATAACGTTGAATCTCACAAGGAGTGTTGAGCAGATGTTCGTTCATAGTGCTGGCCGAGTACCCGATAGGTTCGGCCAGGGTCAGGTCGGCTGGGAGTGGATTACACGATAGAGATTAGCCAGAACTATAGTTACTCACAGTTGATGCAGATGTAAAATTAAAATCGCGTACTTAAGGACACCAAGGGATAACGGCACAGGTTTAGATGCGAAAGAAAGAAGGCCTGAGGAGAACAGAAACAAGAACACGGTAAACTATGTAGTATCAAGAGGCACACATGTTGGTTTATGTCATGATATCCTATAGGCCTATCATGTGAACGCCCACCCTACCATGATCCTCGGGTCACGTCTGAATTGAGGATCCCTCCAACATGTCTTACGGCCTCTTTTTATCTCTCAGTCGGTTGCATGGTTTCCCAAAATTTAACGATTATAGGGAGTTCATTTCAAAGAACAATAGTTTTATTAATTTTCAAGCTTATGAACAAGGCAGGATTCATTTCCTAATTTAATTCATTTTTAATATCTCTTTTTTGGAAACAAACGAACTTAATATTATTCAGAATTAATGAAGTTTATATGTGGAAATTACTGGTTACTGATTACCGAATTTGTTTTTGGCTATTCTAGCTTATCTTCATACTTTGAAATCTTAAACTAAATACTGTTCGAAAAATAAGTTTGGATCTTATCCTCAATTTCATAATATATACGATGCAGCAATGCGGTTATCAAACATAATTATCTTACTCGTTATCTTGCGATTAGGTTACAAAAACAAAATTTAATCAAATTTACAAAAAAAAATCGAATCATATCAAACTGATGCCAAGAGAGAAAAGGATAAAAACAAAAACTAGACGGTTAAATTTCCTAATAAATTCAAGTATTGGCAATGGCACCAACGTCCAACATATTCAAAGGCTCCAAAAACGAATAACCCGAATCAATTAATAATTTTTCTTTTATGGTTTGACTTGCAGTTTTAGTCCAGCGGCGAAAGATCTTTCGAAGCGGAGGCTGTTCAAAAATAGATAAGATGATTTAAGGTAGTCAGAAGCCTCTGATTTTGTTTGGGAGCACCCGTTTTCGATTAAGCACATTAACATTAACATTATTCGTATCCTTTCTCTCTCTCTCTCTGTGAACAAATAACTCTTATAAGTATTGGATGTCTAAGTATTACAAGAACATTGTCTTCGAATGTCCCTAGGTCATGCCAATGTGTTGCAACTGCTTCGTTGGGTACACGTGTAGTAAGACCTGAATTCCACGGATTCAAGTTTTTTTAGGTTTTTTTTTTATTTTGGTTAAGTACTCGCGATAATCATTGGCAGGACCGAGAGGCTCGAATGCTTAGACACAATTAAATTTGAAGAGGCTTTTAAACGCTTGCACCCATCCTGATTATTTTACAGCAGCACTGCACACAACCACGTGCTCTTTTTCGAGATGAGTCCGGTCAAAAATGGACAGAAAGGCGCAGGTTAAAACTTCCTTCGCTCAAAGTTTCGTTAATTCATTGAGACTGAGTCCTCTTTCCTCAGTTGAAAACTCAGACTTGGCGGCCTACCACTCAGGGGTAATCTGCTACGTTCTTGTGGTGCCAGTCCCTAGTACGAACAGGTTAATTAGCTACACGTCAAACAATTATATATATATTTACCCTAAGGAGAGCGACACCACAGCCACAAAAATTTTGGAATAAATTTATTCCGATTGGAGCAGCGATAGCCAAAACGCCACAAAACAAAACGAGGTTATTGGACGTGGAAACTCACAGACGCTCCGTGGATATTCTCTCCAATGAACTACCAGATACTACCCCAGAACAAAGTTGTGGGTTTTATTGGGCACTTCTATGAAGGATGCAATTGAAATGGTTATATTTTTTTTTTCTTGCACGATACACGCGGTGGTTGCAACAAAGATGGCCGTGAAGTTGGCAGCGAGGATTGTAGCACCTCCGTCTCCTTTGGTAGTTGAGTTAAGAAAGAACGAGGCCACGCGTATTTAATCTTTTAATCTTCCTTTCGCCAATTATATTTTCTTTTATATTCTTTAATCTAGGGCTGAGCTTTAGGCCGATATCTCACCGATCGATACGTGATGACTTACGTGGATACGTAAGGTCATAAATTATCGATAACACTATGTACTGATTCGGGTACTAAAAACAAGCTAAATGGGTTGTTTCAACGATTAAATATTTTCTGTTGATTTTTTTAAATTTTGAACGACAAGCGCATGTTACACACCTTCCCGACAAAATCACACTTTGGGGTTGTTAAACATCAAAGGGGGAGACCGCTTGGAGTAAAGAAAACAATAAATAATTCCCTATTGTTTAATGTCTTTTTGCATGGAATTTCCCTATCATTCTCCCTTGCATATCCTCTAGTTCGTAATAACTGGTCCTAATCCGCTGACGGACTCGGCTTTTATAAACGTTGGAGCTAACTTGGCTGAGAAACCCTTTGCATAATTACTCAACTGAAAATTACGTCGGTAAATTTCTTGACCTGGTTGAAATGACACGTCTCGACTTCTCAAATTATATGTTTTTTTCGTTGCGTTCATGCTGTTTTGCTACAGCCTTGATCGCAGTCTGACGAATTATTTCCAGAGAATCAGTACGGTCAAACTGAATCGATCTATCCTCTAATAGGTTTAAACTTCTTAACAGGGGGTAAGTTGCACCGTTCGTTATCATTTGTTGCCCAAAACATACACCGCACGGACTATTATTGATGGCCGAGTGCCAACTGGATCTTAGCGCACATGCAACTGAACTAAGGTTTTCATCCCAATTGGTCTGATCTTTGTTCACATAAGACTTTATTGCAGCTAACACCGAACTATTTACCCGTTCGGACGCGTTTGCTTGAGGGGCATACGCTGCGGTAAAGGAATGTCGAACTTTATACTTCTCCAGCAGTGCTTTAAACTGATGGGATTTGAACTGAGATCCGTTGTCTGATACAACTACTTCCGGAATGCCAAAACAATGGAACAATTCTGTTTCCAGATAGGTAATAACAGCATCTGCAGTAAATTTTCGAACAGCTTTTAAAAAAGGAAATTTAGTGAAGTGATCGAGAACTACGAAGATCCCTATGTTCCCGAGTTTGCTTCTGGGATATGGGCCTAGCGAAACCATTCGCTAAGGTAATAGCTGATATATTATAAGTATGTACTCGGGATAAAGTGTCAGGAACTATATTTTGTGAGCCTTTCCTATGCATTTTTTTAAATGAGAATCCTTGCAGTTTAAGTGCCCATCGCGCCAATCTAGAACTTAAGTCAACTTGCGTCATTAATCATTTTAGGGACGCGTGATCTGTAATAATAGAGAATTCTTGACCCTCAATATAAGCTCGAAATTTTTCTATACATAGGACAACCGCAAGGCATTCTTTTTCCGTTACGGAATAAGCCCTTTGACACTGATTTAGTTTTCGTGACATGAAGGCGATTGGCACTTCATTTTCTTCGTTATCGATTTGCATAAGTACACCTCCCATATCTGTATGACTAGCATCACAGTGTATAGAAAAAGGAGCGTTAAAATTAGGGCTATGTAGTACAGGGGCTGTACACAGAGAATATTTTAACCGATCAACTGAATTTTGTGCTTCTTCAGACCAAATGAATTTTCGTTTTTGCTTCAACGTGTTGGAAATGGGTGCGGCAATACCAACATAATTTTTTATAAACTTATGATACCATCCCGTGAGACTTAGAAACCTACGTACTTGCTTTACAGACTTGGGCACTGGGAATTCTTGGATCGCTGACACCTTATCAGGGTCCGTTCGAATGGTTCCATTACCAATAACATGTCCAAGATATTTGACTTCTTTGAGACAAAAACTGTTTTTTCTCACATTAATTGTAAGTCCCGCTAGGATTAGTCTATTAGCTAACTCGTATAATACTGAAATATGTCTCTTAAAGGACTCCGAAACTACTAAAAGGTCATCTAAGTATATAAAAATTTAATTTCGCAAACTTGGTGGTATCACTCGATCCATAAGTTTGGACATTGTTTGAGGTGCGTTTGACAAACCGAAGGGCATTACAGTAAACTGATAGAGAGGTCTTCCTGGTATGGTAAATGCCGTTTTCTCGCGGTCGCTAGCGGCTAGCGGTATTTGCCAATAAGCATGCTTTAGATCAATACTTGAAATAAATTCTGCTTTCGGTAACCGACTAAGAATTCCGTCAATTAAAGGCATAGGATAAGCATACATAATCGAACTTTTCCTGGTTTGCGCACCAGTACAACAGGTGATGACCAGGGGCTATTTGATTCTTCTATTACTCCATGGGCAAGCATACGATCTATTTCTTGGTACATTAATTTTTCTATGGCCGGAGATACAGCATAGTGCCGCTGCTTGATCCTTTTGCCTCGAAGGATGGAAACAATTAAATGGTTTTAAGTAAGTGTTTTTTCTGGGATTCGGATAATGACACATTTAATTCGCTATCGAGATTAATACAAGCTACGGTTGGTTCTTTTCCTTTATGCGCCAAAAAGGCCGGTAACAAATTAAAGGCTCTCCAAAAGTCTTTGCCTAAATAGATATTCTGTGCCAGCGAGGGTACAACATAAAGAGTTATTGGTTTTTCGATTCCTTGAAAGCTAACAGAGGTAAGAGTCTTTCCTGGAATGGCTTGTTTTTGTCCATCTGCTGTGTGCACCATGGTTTTTTCCGTCTTAAGGGGTAGCAATTCGTTGACCAATTCTGCCCCCAAATTTCCACCTACACAACTAATTGACGCTGCAGTGTCCATCAGACCCTTTAATTCTCTTCCAAAGAGGTTCACATCTGCGTACGGCCGCCAATCAAGGGAATCATCTATCATTGAATCCAAAACCGCCGTTTTCTCTAATTTATGTTTTTTTCTATATTGAATTAAACGCTTAATTCCTCGCATCTTTTTAGTATTTGCACATAGTGGAGATTTAAACTCACATAGGTGCATAGAAATAGTTGGGAGTTGTGACAAAGTTGGTAGTGAGGAACCCATCGAGTATTCCCCTAAAGGGTGTTCGCCGGGTTCAGTTTGAGTGCACTTTTCGACAGTGCACGGCGAACTCCGTTTTTTGAATTATTACATCGATTACAAGTAGGTTTGTATGCATCAGGTTGACCGCAGCCAAAGCAAAATATCTTTCGCTCTGCATCGCAATCCTGATATCTATGTCCATTTTCTTTGCAATTCCAACAAGTTAAGTTAATAGCAGCTATTTCTACCTCGGGATCTATATCCGGGTCGGTTTCTAATTCTACATTGGTATCCGAAAATTCTAGTTGATGAACCCCGTTTCGGGGTTGATCTAGGCATAGTTGTCGTCACCGACTTATTTACCGATTGCATAAATCGTTCACGTGTGCATAAAATGTGGCGCAAATGCGAAGCCGACATTATTGATACGTACAAAATCTCATGTTGAATTTCTTGTAGTAAATTTGCCTTCAGCACATCTAACAATGCAGACTCTGTCAATGGGACGGCTAATCTATCTCCCAGTGTTACGATAGCAACGTAAAAACCATCAAAAGATGTATTTGGACGTTGTTTTCTCTGAAACAAGGCCGTACGAATTTCTAGATCGGTTCTTCCGTCTTGAAATTGTGGAACGCTCCGGTGAAACCTCCAGAACCAGTCGCTAGCAGCTCCTTCAAATAAGTTGCTCGCGTAGCGAGATACAAGTTCTAAATCATTATTGAGTGTTTGATTTGTGAGGGCCTCGGCTCTATATATAAAGTCATCTACCGCTATGGACGAATGTCCTGAAAATCGAATTTTCCAATTCGTAATTATTTGACTAACCCGATCAGCACGCAATTCGGAACTTGACGATGCTCCGCCATTCATCATAGACGTACTTGGATACGTAGTCTGATTGGGTCGTTGACTTTGACTTTCCCGTGGAGGGATTTGAAATAACTCTTCAAATGTCTGTCTTTGTCCCGTGGGTTGGATGGATGCTCGAGATGCTACGTTTTCTCCAAGTAGTGGGCCATTAGACGCCGCTCGTTGTAGAGTTATCTCTAAAGACTGGGTCATTTGGGCTACAGCCTGAGACATGGTCTGCGACAAGGTTTGGGAGACCTGAGTCATTGATTGAGCTACTACCTGATTCATTTGGGTAAGGCCTTCGGAAAGGGCTCGGCTATTACTTGATCTATGCTTGCTTGTGATGACGGCAAGTCAAATGCCTCTGGCGTGTTGGCCTGTGGTTCCATTTCTGGGTTAGCCTCAGTTGATCCTACTACGGTACGTAATGATCTTAAGATCGGCATGTCTCCGCCGCCGGCTAACAGTAACTCGTCCGCCAAATTAGTCACGTTGGATTGAACGAAAGTACGACAAACTAGACACACTGATTTAGCTCCTTCGCGAAGCGAAAAGCAACTTATGTGAAATGAATGATTGCAGGGGGTGGTTATCCACTCTGCGTTGAAGTCCAACTCCAGCACACAAATGCCACAGCTTTTACTAATTTCTTCAGATCTGTCCACACTATCGGAACTATCGAGTACGGACATAACTTACTATAACTTCGATTGAAATATTCTTATTATTATTGTACATCTAAATATATATAAAACTTTTCTATATCAAACTGGGTATAATGCAATATTATGGTAACTCAGAAAACAAATTCATCTAAAACCGGGAAACCATACAACCATGTCTGCAAAAGTTAAAGGTCAGCCTAAATGTACACTAGATACTACAAAATAGATAGTTGAAAACATAGACGAAGCACATACGAGGAAACAAATTTTTGTCTCGCATTGCGCTGCTTGGCCAGTAAGTGGTAGCTTAATGACACATTACTTGACTCCAGTTGTCCTGGCTTGCAGTCCAATGCTGATGTCACAGAAATTCTAAAATTTATTCCGGGCAGTCGGTAGTATTTATTCACCAAAGCTGAATCCAGGTAACAAACCTCTCATTCTTTATAAGACCAGACAAACGGGTGCAGTTTGAAGACCGACATATCAATTGAGTCTGGTCCGACGGTAGCAATTGGCCACTAATTTGGCGTCCAGGGACAAACAATATATTACGGCTTTTTTCAAACGGGGATTGCTAAGTCAATGACCAGCGTTTCTTAGTCAGTGCGGGTATTTAAGTGAGGTACTTAACTTAAAAAATTCCAATCACTACTAACACTGCTCACTACTATGATTACATAAAATTCACAGGAGAAATTGGATACTAGTCGATAGCATAAACCCAGCGGTTCTGATATCACGACTAGCGCAAGAAAATTACTATCCGGTTGGGGCAGCCAAATCGGGCCCCACGTTGGGCGCCAAAAAATTTATCTTATCTGTAGCATGTAACGTTGAATCTCACAAGGAGTGTTGAGCAGATGTTCGTTCATAGTGCTGGCCGAGTACCCGATAGGTTCGGCCAGGGTCAGGTCGGCTGGGAGTGGATTACACGATAGAGATTAGCCAGAACTATAGTTACTCACAGTTGATGCAGATGTAAAATTAAAATCGCGTACTTAAGGACACCAAGGGATAACGGCACAGGTTTAGATGCGAAAGAAAGAAGGCCTGAGGAGAACAGAAACAAGAACACGGTAAACTATGTAGTATCAAGAGGCACACATGTTGGTTTATGTCATGATATCCTATAGGCCTATCATGTGAACGCCCACCCTACCATGATCCTCGGGTCACGTCTGAATTGAGGATCCCTCCAACATGTCTTACGGCCTCTTTTTATCTCTCAGTCGGTTGCATGGTTTCCCAAAATTTAACGATTATAGGGAGTTCATTTCAAAGAACAATAGTTTTATTAATTTTCAAGCTTATGAACAAGGCAGGATTCATTTCCTAATTTAATTCATTTTTAATATCTCTTTTTTGGAAACAAACGAACTTAATATTATTCAGAATTAATGAAGTTTATATGTGGAAATTACTGGTTACTGATTACCGAATTTGTTTTTGGCTATTCTAGCTTATCTTCATACTTTGAAATCTTAAACTAAATACTGTTCGAAAAATAAGTTTGGATCTTATCCTCAATTTCATAATATATACGATGCAGCAATGCGGTTATCAAACATAATTATCTTACTCGTTATCTTGCGATTAGGTTACAAAAACAAAATTTAATCAAATTTACAAAAAAAATCGAATCATATCAAACTGATGCCAAGAGAGAAAAGGATAAAAACAAAAACTAGACGGTTAAATTTCCTAATAAATTCAAGTATTGGCAATGGCACCAACGTCCAACATATTCAAAGGCTCCAAAAACGAATAACCCGAATCAATTAATAATTTTTCTTTTATGGTTTGTCTTGCAGTTTTAGTCCAGCGGCGAAAGATCTTTCGAAGCGGAGGCTGTTCAAAAATAGATAAGATGATTTAAGGTAGTCAGAAGCCTCTGATTTCTCTCTCTCTCTCTGTGAACAAATAACTCTTATAAGTATTGGATGTCTAAGTATTACAAGAACATTGTCTTCGAATGTCCCTAGGTCATGCCAATGTGTTGCAACTGCTTCGTTGGGTACACGTGTAGTAAGACCTGAATTCCACGGATTCAAGTTTTTTTAGGTTTTTTTTTTATTTTGGTTAAGTACTCGCGATAATCATTGGCAGGACCGAGAGGCTCGAATGCTTAGACACAATTAAATTTGAAGAGGCTTTTAAACGCTTGCACCCATCCTGATTATTTTACAGCAGCACTGCACACAACCACGTGCTCTTTTTCGAGATGAGTCCGGTCAAAAATGGACAGAAAGGCGCAGGTTAAAACTTCCTTCGCTCAAAGTTTCGTTAATTCATTGAGACTGAGTCCTCTTTCCTCAGTTGAAAACTCAGACTTGGCGGCCTACCACTCAGGGGTAATCTGCTACGTTCTTGTGGTGCCAGTCCCAATTATATATATATTTACCCTAAGGAGAGCGACACCACAGCCACAAAAATTTTGGAATAAATTTATTCCGATTGGAGCAGCGATAGCCAAAACGCCACAAAACAAAACGAGGTTATTGGACGTGGAAACTCACAGACGCTCCGCGGATATTCTCTCCAATGAACTACCAGATACTACCCCAGAACAAAGTTGTGGGTTTTATTGGGCAATCCTATGAAGGATGCAATTGAAATGGTTATATTTTTTTTTCTTGCACGATACACGCGGTGGGTGCAACAAAGATGGCCGTGAAGTTGGCAGCGAGGATTGTAGCACCTCCGTCTCCTTTGGTAGTTGAGTTAAGAAAGAACGAGGCCACGCGTATTTAATCTTTTAATCTTCCTTTCGCCAATTATATTTTCTTTTATATTCTTTAATCTAGGGCTGAGCTTTAGGCCGATATCTCACCGATCGATACGTGATGACTTACGTGGATACGTAAGGTCATAAATTATCGATAACACTATGTACTGATTCGGGTACTAAAAACAAGCTAAATGGGTTGTTTCAACGATTAAATATTTTCTGTTGATTTTTTTAAATTTTGAACGACAAGCGCATGTTACATGTGTTTCTTTTGGCTTTTCAATGGCTTGTTGTCTACCTACTTGCAAGCATTTGATGATCAGTATAGAGCTGTATTTTGTTGGCTCTGTGATAATCTTATTCACTTAAAATGTGCTGGCCTAAACGGCCGGTTTTCTGGTTTGTCTGTGTCTAAGCCTGAGCTTGGCTTAATGCGCTGGTCTTGCCCATCTTGTGCCAGCCAGCAGCTTGATTTTAGCCGAATGTACGGGGATCTTCGTTTAAAATTTTTTTCTTTAAACAAACTGGCAAAAGAGATGTCTAACGAGTGTGTTTCTAGCGTACATTTATTGTCGCAATTCAAGTTTATTCCACCTTCTCAGAAGTTGCCCAAGAAATGTACTCTGGAGTTGCCTCATAAGCAGTCGCCAACAATCTCTTTTACATCTTCTCCCATTTTACTTTCGCCTACACCATCTGCTTGTCCCTCTTCATGCTCTTCTTTTCAGATTGAAGTACCCAAGCCCTGGTGTACCTCAATTTATACCTCACAGGAGCTCTGATCAATTACAGGATCATGCTGGCTCTCAATCACTTGCGGATCTCAATGCTCCTCCGCCTCCACTAACTGTAGTGCCTCATCGGAAAACAATTATTTATCTCTAGGCTTGCTCCAGATACTTCTGAGTCGTCTGTGGCAGCTTACATTGGTAATACAGTCGACTCTCGTTAATTCAAACCTGCGATATTTCGAACCTCTCTGAAATTCGAAGTTATCACGAGTTCCCTACAAAATCTTTTGATATTCGAACCATTTAATATTTCGAACTCTCGATAATTCGAAATATTTTAAAAGTTCCTTGAATTTCGAATTAACGAGAGTCGACTGTATATGCCCTGCTAAGGTTTTAATTCAAAAGTTTAAGTTTTCTAGGCCTCGCGAAATCTGCTCTTTCAAAATTACAGTACCCAATGAGTATTTCTATGGTTGACCCTAATTTTTGGCCAGAGGTCCTAGTTGTACACGAGTTTGCGCCCAATAAGTGCTCCCGTCCGTTGCCAGTCCACCTTCCTAATTTATCTTCTGCTTCAAAAAGCTAATAACGTCTAGTTACAGGACTTCTTACCATGCTCTCGAAACTGTTCTGTGATAGCCAAACCTTTTCGGCTGACATATTAGATTTCTCTGAAATTTGGCTTAACTCCTCTGTTTTGGATAATGAAATTCTTTCTAATTACTTAATTTCTTATGGGCTTGATCGTGTTGGTCGTCGTGGTGGTGGAGTACTCATTGCTGTCAACTCGAATCTGTGTTCAAGTGTTGTGCCGATTGATCTCCCCTTAGGTATTGAGTTTATTTGCGTCAAAGTTACATGTTCATATATTTCTCCAGCTTCTGATATCATGATCTTCATGCATAATGCTGATGCTTTGCGAACTATTTTTAGTCGTCTTAAAGATCGTGATTTTCTTATAGTTTTAGGTGATTTTAACTTGTCTAATATTTCTTGGCTTGTTGATGACAATCTATCTTTCTTAATTCCTTCATCTCAACATGTTTTTCTTGATAGCCTACTTGAATGTCTGCTATATCAGTTGAATTCTTTTCTTAACTCTTCTAAAAGAATCCTTTATCTTGTTTTTGTCTCGGATGCCACTGTTAGTGCTGTATCACAAGCACAGCCCCTAGTGAAGCCTGAAGATCCTTATTACCCTACCATTGAAGTTACTATTTCTTACAATTCCGTTACTCATAATGAATGAGTATTAAATGAGTATTAAATGTAATAACATCTCAAATTCTCGTCGTAGATGTTTTCATAAATGTTTTTTTTTTTTTTTATTTTTACAAAGTTAGCTATAATACACAAGAATATTAAGGCTAAGTATATAATAAGAGCGCTAGCGACCAGGCCTTCGGCTCTATGTAGGATTATATCTTAGTTGTTAAATTACAGTCCTGTAAATATCTGTATATTTTATTTATATTTATTGTTGTGACGTAGGGTAGAATGGATGAGGGTAGTATATTTGGAAAATGGGCTTTTCTAATGCTAACCAGCAGGTGTGCGGTAGAGAGTTTTAGACCACATAAGTGGCAATTCGGGTTTGGGTCTCCTGACAATACATGGCTGTGGGTGCCACTGCTGTGTCCTATTCGGAGGCGGGTGAAAATAGTGTTTTTCGCTCGGGATGTGTTGATAGGGAACTTGACTTTCTCCAAGTTTGGGTTGCAGTTCCTGTATCTGTGATGAAAGTTAGCCCAGATTTCGATTGTTTGAGAGTGGAGATGTTTGAGAATAACTTTTCGCAGATCTTTTTCCGCTGAGGGTAGTATCATGATTGTGGGATACTTTGACATAGCTTTTGCTGCATTGTCAGCCAACTCATTGCCCCTAATGCCCCTGTGGCTGGGAACCCAGAATATGTTAAGTTTTAGAGGGGTTTTTATTAAACTCTCCCGTATCTGCACGATTGTTGGGTTTGTGTTCGATATATTTTTGACAGATTCCACAGTCGATAGGCTATCGGTACATATAGTAAACTTTCCAGTTCTGCCTTGTGCGTAAACGATGGCTTTCAGAATAGCTTCTGCTTCTGCTGAAAATACAGAGTAGTATTCTGGTAGTGTTCCTGCTGATAGAATTTTACCATTGATGTCAACGCATGCGAATGCAGTGAGTTCAGCTGATTTTGTTGCGTCAGTGAATATCCACGTTCGATTATCGTAAAATTTCTTGGCTGTTTCATTATAAAATAGTTGCCGGAAAGTTTCCCCGTTCGTGTGATTTTTTGGAAATTCCTGTAGCGCGCAGTTAATAGAGGATTGTCTAAGAAGCCATGAAGGGGCGCTGGAGATTTTCGGTGTTGTTGGAGTTGCGATATTCCATTCTTTGGAGAGAGCGGCGCATCGGCGTATTGTGGAGAGGTATCGGTAAGTTCTCCGTTGTTTTATAGCCTTCCGTACCACAGTTTGAAGGAGCTGGTTGGGTGAGCAGAACATTTTCGGGATAAGCAGGGCTGTTGTTTCTGCAACTCTGTCCTCTATTGTTGACAAACCCGCTTCTGCTAGGACGCATTTTATTGGGGATGTTGGAAAGGCGTTGATACTGCGACGAACCGCTGTGTGGTAGGCTGGTTTAAACAGGCGGACATGTGACTTTGCGCACCAGCCGAATATTGGCAACGCGTAATCTATTTTTGCCAGTATAAGAGCCCTGGCGACATTTATAAGACTATTTTATTAAGGAATGTTTGGAGCTAAGATATTTTATAATGTTTAGTTTTTTTTCAAGATTATCTCTGAGATACAGACAGTGATTTTTAAATGTCATTCTCTTGTCGAGATATAGGCCTAATATCTTAAGAGCCTGGACGCATTCTATAGTAAAGTTATTAAAGCTTAAACTAGAGTATGTACATCTTTTTTTTTTACAAATGTGCAAAATTTTACATTTACTACATTTATTGATTGCATTTTTTTATGATTAGATACAATTTTGTTGATTTCTTCAAATGCTATAATGAATAGAATAACCGATAATGGCGATCCTTGGGGAATGCCAGTATATAAATTGTGATAGTTTGAAAGTACGTTGTTGATCCTGACTCGAAATGAGCGGCGGGACATAAAAGCTTTCACTATATTGAAGACTTTCGTACCCACCCCCCATTGTTCGACTTGCTGAAGAACAGTATGGGCTCCCACGCGATCAAATGCCTTTTCGAAATCAGTCGCCAAAAGCGTGACATGATTTCTTGAGGAAAGGGCGTCTGACACGAAGTGCTGCAAGTGCAGCAGAGAGTCCATCGTACTGTGTTTGGGTTTGAAGCCTACTTGGTTCGAGCTGATCAGTTTATTTTTGGTAGCGTACCATAAGAGTCTACGGGCGATCATTTTTTCGAATGTTTTGGCGATACATGTAAGTAACGAGATGGGTCGGTAGCTAGCAACTTCATCAGATGGTTTGTTTGGTTTTGGGATAGGTACAATGATGGCAGATTTCCACACGTGGGGGTACTGACCAACCGAAAATATTTTGTTGGATAGGTTGAGAAGCTCTGCTGTGGCGGGCAGTTGTTTAAGCATTGGATACGAGATTCTGTCGTGACCTGGTGTTTTGCCTTTAGCCTTTGTTAGGGCAGTTTCTAGTTCTAATTCTGTGAAATCGTATTCGAGTTGTTTAGCAGATAGACTAAGTCTACCAGGAGCATGAACATACTCAAGGGATGCTGCCTTTTGTTGCCTGTATTGAATGTTGAAGTTGCAGTCCTCGGAATACTTTGACCAAGTTGTGGCAAATATGTTCGATATTTCTAAGGGTGCCGTTATTAATGTATTATTAGCTCTGATACACTTAAGCTGGGGAGGGGGGACTCCCACCAGGGACTTAATGTCGCGCCAGACTTTTTCGGGGGAGTATTGAGGAGAAATATTGGATGTGAAGGCACCGAGGCTCTCACGTTTGGCTTCTTTAACTGCACGCTTAAAGAACACATTTGCTCTTTTGTAAGCTATGAGGTTAGCATCTGTCATTTTGTATTTATAGGTTTGCCATCATTTTTGCTTTTTAACCCAGATTTTTATTCCACCAAATTATCTTTCTTTTAAATGTGTGGGGTTTGGTCGGTGGAATTGCCTTATTTGCCGCCATCCGAATTGATTTGGTAATTTGGGAGACTTGCAGTTGAATGTCTGCATTTTGTGTGAATGTTTAAACGGAACAATTCCCAATTGGCTAAATCAATTTTGAATTTTGGGGAGAATTTAGACTTTTCAAAATGAAACTGATTTAGTATTTCAGTTATGACTGGGAAGTGATCGCTGCTGTATAAGTCGGGTAAAACTTCCCAATTGCAGTGTGGATGCAGATTAGAGGAGATAAACGTGAGGTCTATGTGTGTGTAAGTTTTATGTGTGGAAAAATGTGTTGATAATATTTTTTCCTCTAGAGGTGGTGCGTGGAGAGCCCCAAGCAAAACCCCAGGCATTGAAATCTCCAGTAAACAATAGTGGAGCGGAGAAGCTGTTTATTATTGTATTTCGTTCCCAGAAAAATATTGATCAGGGGGGATATAGCTGTTAAGAATAGTACATTTTTCGTTAAGTTTTAATTGAATGGCCAAGTGAAGTATACTTAAGCTGGTCAGAGAAGGGAGCAGAGAGTGCGGTAGGTGCCTTTTAACAAGAATTCCTATTCCTTGTTTGGCACTAAGGTTGTGTGGTAGGTTAGTGAAGTAACCTATGTATTGTTTGTTGCAGATTATGTTTTTTGAGTTAAAAGGTAAGTTAGTTTCCTGAAGACATATTATATCTGGATTTATTTTATTTATTAGAATCGTTAATTCATCAAAATTATTCATATATCCTTTTAGGTTCCATTGAACAACTTTAATGGTGTAATGTACAGGAATTTCAGTTATTTTAAAATTCAACTGATTTCGATTATTTAGTATTTTTGTTGGTGTTATCGAGATTTGCTAAAGTGGTGAGAATCGAAATTTCGGAACCAGCTGAAAAAAAAATGAACTAAGTGGCAACGCCACACAGCTGATCGGTTTGTTTCGCATTGCTTTACATTATTTTTCTACAAATGGAGTTTGGATAAAACCATAAGAAAAATAAGGCCAAAGAGACTTATTGGACAGCGTGGTTTTTGGAAAAGTGTTCTTTCTTTCCTCCACGTGAATTCCAACTGATCAGACGTATTTGTCCAAAGAGTTAAATAACCCAATAGGGGAGTGCATCATAACCCCTACCCGTGTGCGAAAAATAAAAAATATATGGTGTGGGTGTGTTCTAGAGATTGATGTAAGTTAATTTCATTACAATAATTCTTGAATTATTGTACATTTAACATATGCATGTTCTCTTTAACAGCATCGGAAATAGTTCCATCAAGTATTGGCAATTTTTCTAAAAGATTCGCCTTGCTTAAATTTCTTTGAGACACCTGTCTTCGGCAGACTTGCCCCAGCAGTTTCAAAATTTTGTGAGTGAACTGTTTGCGTCAGTCAACGGCTTGAACCGACGATCAATTGTGGAAATCCGAGAGTTAAATATATTTAACTTTTGCCTCGGATTGTATTAAGGGTAAATAAAAGAAAATTACCAAAATGGTTTTTGTCTTATACAGTGTTATTATAGATACGGCATTAGCGAAGCAAAGTGAAATTTCGAATGTTGGGACATGTATAATTGTCAACATCGCATTTTCGCTTATCCTGCCTCACATGTAATCCAGACCATACCAGCAGAACACGTGTAGGATTCTAAAAATAGAAGGATGTACGAAAACCTAACCTTTTTCCCAATTGTAACCTAACCTAAAGCCTGGAAGATGAACAGTAGAAGGAAGTATTAAATCTAACCTTCCTACGAACAAAACCTAACCTCACTCAACATGTCATGTAGATGAGAAGAGCATTTTGGAATTATTTTCGAGTATAACCAAGGCGTTTAATTTTCCGAAGGAGATATTTTATTCGTCTTCGATACGGACGAAATAATCAGGATTAAGTGAAATGAGTCAACATAAGGCTCCTCAGTAGTTCAGAATCAATTTTAAGTTAAGTTTACATTGAATTTCCTTTTTTTTTGTTTGTTGGCTAAATGGTTCAATTTTAAAGGAAATGGAATTCAATGCCAGTGTATATTTTCGTTAGTTAATAATTTTAATTTTTCAGAGTTGAGTATGCATGTAAATTCACAATGTATGATGCTTTAGCTCTATTTGGAATATGTAAACCTTCCTATTTTCAACAGCGACAACAACACAACGAAAGATCTTTCTGCGTGGGAAAAATTAACAAGCTGTAAGTGTATCAAAAACCAATTTTCCCTATATTTTTATAGAATTTATCTGATGAAATAAATTAGTTTGGAAGAGCATTAGCATTTAATACTTTGTCAATGGACATATATAAAGCAAAATATTTTTAGAGAATGAATTTTGTGAGGATATTAGCGTAATCACGCCACATAAATGTATATTTTTTTTTCTTTTAATTTTTTTTGAACTAATGTGAGAAGTTTAATTACAGTAAAGTTAGGAAATCATGAATTTTAAATGGTAAAGTAATTATTAGTAATAAGAAACAACATGCAACATTTGCAACCTTTACAATCGGATTTGTACCGATATTCAGCTACTTAGCTAAACATGTTTTGAAAATGAAGAATTTTTGTAGATCCAATTGATCGAACCTATCGCACGATGATGCTAATTATTTTGAAATGTTTGAATAAATATTAATTTCATTATGAATTATTAATTTCTTTAGTTCCCTGATGTAGAAGAAGAAGTCCTAGCTTTCGTTTTGGGAGTCTGCGATAACTTTCGCTGGCAGGCTCATGGTAGGGTGGGTACAGACGCGGAGCGCAATTATCATCTATAGCGCCTGCAAGAAGTGATGTCCGAAACTCTTTTGTATTCTTCTCTAATAAAAACCCAGGCAAGGGATTCGGTTAATATGAATAGCCGACATACATAAAATACGCTGTGAAAATACTAGCTATGACGTTCACAAAGAACCCCCCCACAGGCTGTTTTTGCTAGTTGTTTATGAATCCCATTGAGCAGTCATATGCATACTAAACATCTTTTCTAAAGTCTATCACACGCGTTCTCAATATCATCGAAGTAGTTCGGGTAACTCTAGTTCGAAATCGAGGTGAAGTCCTGGTGGAACAGCGGGAGTAAGTTTATCCGTTCTGCCTCCATCTTATTGAGCAAAAGGATCGCAGTGTCCCTAGCCTTTGTGTTTTGCTGACCTATGTCGACAGTTACAGGGTGCAAAACAGGAGTGTTAGACTGCACCTTTATTTTATTGATCTATATGTGTAGTTCTCTTTAGCTAATACATATATAAGGCGGGATGTCCCAATTTTTTTTTTGAGATTTTGTCGTCATGTGTCAGGTTTTATTACAATGGTCATAGATAAATGAGGTAATATATACATGATATATGTATGTATTCAGGGAACATAGTATTTTTTTCTATTTTTTATTTATTTATTATTATTATTGTATCAGTCGGACATTGACTCAGTTGGGTATGTCCCAAACTATGTTCAGGGAACATAGTATTTTTTTTTTATTTTTTATTTATTTATTATTATTATTGTATCAGTCGGACATTGAATTAGTTGGGTCAAGATCGATGGTGTTATTTGGTGTTGAATCAGATATTGACTCAATTTAGCCACAATCGATGGTGTTGTTTTGTGTTAAGTGTGAGTATGTAGGTGATTTTGGTTTTGTTCGGTTATTGAGTGTTTTTTCTAAGAATTGAGATAGAGAAGGGGACAGTTGGGATGAAGAGGGAAGTGATGAGGAGAGAGTAGAAGGAGATTGAGTGTTATTTTGTGGAGGCGAGTCGGGCGAAGAGAGGCGATCGTCAGAGCCAACAATATTGCTCTTATCAGTGTGTCGGTTTATGTTGTACTTTGCTTTTTGTGCTGTGCTATTTTCGTTTTCTATGTTTGCTGTGACTGCGGCGTAGCTGTCGAGCTTGGATTGTTTAGGCAAGGCAGCTTTGTAATAAAGCTTTGCCTCTCTCATTGTACACTTCTTCGTGGTTTTTATTTTCAGAATTTCTTTTTGCTGTATGAATGCACTACATTTTTTGTCTGAGGCAGCATGGTTCTGTGAGCAATTCACGCATTTTGGAGAGCAGGAACCAGAGTGCGGGGCGAGTCCACAGTTACTACACGTTGGATCGTTCTTGCAGTGTTTTTGGGTATGGCCGAGTTTTTGGTAAGATTTGCACCGCATGGGATTCGGAACAAATTCGGATACCTTTACAGTGTGCCAGCATATGTCGATTTTCGATGGGAGGTTGTAGAGATCGAAAGTAAGAAGCATAACACCCGACGGTTTTGCTACAACCTCAACTTGCTTGGTGAACTTGTAGATTGCGATAACTTTTTGGGAGGTGAGCTCTTCAATAATTTCGTTTTTGGGCACGTTAATAAGGTAGGGTGCATAAATAGTCCCTTTAACCGAATTAAGTGATTGGTGGAGCTGGCATCCTATTTTGCATATACCTGGGAGTTCTTTTGCGTTGATGAATTTGTTGGCGTCGTCGATTGATCGAACCAGCATTAGTAGATTTCCGTCTTTTAAATTTTTTATTGAGTTAATATTCTTATTGATGTGCTTAAGCGCCTTGTGTACAGCGAAGCAAGAATATTCTGAGATTGTTTTATCACTGTCTTTGGCGGAGATTATTATATATTTTGGGTTAGCAATGTTGTAAGATGGCAGTTCGGGAAAGTCATTTAAAGTTTTTGAAGGTGGTTTACGTTTTTTTGTTGGGGGACTGTCGGCCAAGGTACTGAACCGGTTATGTCCCAGGTTTGGGGCCCCAGGCCACCCATGTGTTTTTTTTTTTTATCTGCGATCAAGCGCTTGAAACTAATACTTTGTACAAGTAACGGTTGATAGAAAGAGTGTGAGGAGAGAAGAGAACTGATAACAGCACGATTGATTAGCAACTGACGTCTGCTCGCGATGAGTGTTAGTCGGCGACTGCAATACAAACATATTGTAGCAATTAGTTACAATATTTATGTGCGCAACATTCAAGTGCATTTGCCTCTTAAGTAACATGACCACCCATGAGTGCACGGTGCTGGACAATTGCTGTGTCGGCAAATATAACACGCGCGGCGTGCAATATATATAAACATACATACTTTTATGTTAACATATATACATTTATACATAAGTATGTTTTTCCGTATATGTATGGTTTGAAATATTGAATTGCCCAATGTATTGCTGTTAATTCTTGCTCGATTGTTGTTTTATTGCTTTCGCCTTTTGTAAATGCTTTAGATGCGTATGATATGGGTAATTGTCCATCAAATTCTTGGCTGAGGACGGCTCCACATGCGATCTTGCTTGCATCAGTTGTGATACAGAATATTTTGTTTGTTTTTGTTTCATATGTTTCTTCTTTTGTATGTTCGAAGATATATTTTTCCATTGAATATTATTTTTGAGGGTTTTGATAGAAAGGCACAAACAGTTGTTTTCAGTTTAAGTTTGGTTTATTGAATTATTCTTAATTCTATAACAATTGTCGACTATAGCTAAGACCGCGTAGCTGCGCTGCTAGTCATGCAGGCAGAAAGTTTATTTATGTCAGAAATAGAAAATCTCACTAAATCATTAAAACGCGCATTCATAACAGACAACGTAAACCCTGAAAGAGCAAATAAATATGCAACTTAAACAGCAGTGAAAGCAATTATAAAGAACTGCGAAAACGAAAAGGTCAGAACAATAATAGAAGCAGGCAATTTTACTGAAATGAATGATGTTGTAGCTAAATTTGTAAATACATCTACAAATATAGAATAGGATCACAGCGTGTTTTATACTAAAAGAAACAATTACACAAATAGGAACTCGTACAATAATAATAGAAATTATAATAACAATTACCAAAATAAAAACCCAAATGATAATACTAACTATAACAATACTAGGACTTACAATAACTATAGTAATAATTATAATCGAAGAAATTATAACAATAAATATACAAAAACTAATTATCCTCCTAAAACACAACAAAATAATAATGTCAGATTTATAAACGTAGAAGACAATTCGTAAAACTCCGAAAGTCCTCTGATGTAAAAAATCGAACAAATAAAATATATAGTTTAAATTGCAACTTAAACTTTGACGATGTAGGGACAATAAAATTACTATTAGACACAGGAGCTGATGTATCACTAATAAAACAAAAATTATTAAGAAAAGACAATACAGTTGACATACAAAGACGGACAACACTTAGTGGAATAGGCAAAGACGTCCTATTTACAATAGGTGAAACCAAACTAAAGATCAGCAACCTCTCAACGGTACACACATTCCAAGTAATAAAAAACGATTTTCCCATCCCATGTGACGGAATCCTGGGGCTTGACTTTATAAAGAAATTCAATTGCACACTCAATTATGAAAAACGGTGGAGAAAAATTAACAAACAACTAGTAGCGGATACATTCCCGCTACCCAGAATGGACGATATCCTCGACCAACTAGGACGCGCTAAATACTTCTCTTGTTTAGACTTAATGTCAGGATTTCATCAAGTAGAATTAGAAGAAAACTCTCGGGACATAACAGATAAGGGCTCATTCAGATTCAAGCGATTACCATATGGATTAAAAATTGCACCAAATTCGTTTCAAAGAATGATGTCCCTTGCATTCACGGGTCTATCACCATCCCAAACATTCCTTTATATGGATGATCTAATTGTAATTGGGTGCTCTGAAAGTCACATGATTAGAAACTTAAGAAATGTTTTTGAAACCTGCCGAAAATATAACTTAAAATTGGACCCTGACAAATGCTCTTTCTTCAGACATGAAGTTACTTTTCTAGGACACAAATGCACAAATAAAGCAAGTTCAAAACGATTCAAGATTACCCGACTCCCAAGAATGGCGACGAAGCCAAAAGATTTGTAGCATTCTGTAATTACTACCGTAGATTCATTCCAAACTTTGCATACCATGCACAATTTATCAATAGATTATCTAGAAAAATGTAGAATTTAACTGGGATGCAAACTGTCAAGCAGCTTTTGAATACTTAAAAAGCAAATTATTAAGCCCACAAATGCTCCAATATCCAGATTTTAATAAACAATTCTGTATCACAACTGATGCAAGCAAGATCGCATGTGGAGCCGTCCTCAGCCAAGAATTTGATGGACAATGACCCATATCTTACGCATCTAAAGCATTTACAAAAGGCGAAAGCAATAAGTCAACAATCGAGCAAGAATTAACAGCAATACATTGGGCAATTCAATATTTCAAACCATACATATACGGAAAACAATTCCTAATTAGAACTGAACATCAGCCATTAACATACCTATTTTCCCTAAAAAAAAACCCATCGTCAAAGCTTAGTAGAATAAGACTAGATTTAGAAGAGTTCGATTTCACTATAGAATACATCAGGGGACAAGAAAATTTCGCAGCGGATGCTCTCTCCAGAATTGAATTTGAAAATATAATAACATAGAAACAAATAAAATACTTAAAGTAGCAACAAGATCAAAAACCAAAAAAATTAACAAGTAAGGAAAACAAAATAAACAATAACAGAATAGAAACACCAAGAATATATAAAATAATAAATCCTAACGAAGCCAAAAAACACGCGCAAATTAAATTCAAAAAATGCAAATGTTTTATTACCAAAAATAAAGAAAAATTACTCTCCTTCAACATAGGTGATTTGATCATTAATGGAAGAATAGATCTAGATCGATTCCTTCCAAGGCTTGAAAAAGAAGCCGGTGTTCAAAGAATCTATAAACTGAAGATAGACATGTCAGAAAAACTATTAAGGTCACTTACACTTAATGAACTAAAACAAAAAGGAAAAGACACATTGAAAAATGTAGAAATAGCAGTTCTACCTCAAGTAAAAGTAATAACAAATAAAGAAGAAATAAGAAATACATTAAATAAATATCATAATGACCCAATAGAGGGAGGTCACTGCGGGGTAAACAGAACACTAGGAAAAATAAAAAGAGATTGCTTTTGAAAAAATATGTCTCGGGAAGTTGCAACATACATCAAAAATTGCGAAAAGTTCAAACTAGCCAAAGTAACCAGACACAACCACTCCCCATTGATCATAACACCAACCCCTGCAACCACTATTGACACTATAATAATAGATACATGGACCATTACCAAAAACAATGAATGGTAATGAATACGCAGTTACTATAATCTGCGATCTGTCCAAATACCTCATATCAATACCAATACCAAACAAAAGTGCAAAAGCGGTTGTAAATGCAATATTTGAAAAATTCATTCTAATTTATGGATCAGTTAAAACAATTCTTACAGACATGGGAACAGAATATATGAATTCAATATTAACAGAACTTTGCAAAAATTTCAACATAAGTAAAATTAACTCCACGGCGCACCATCATCAAACTCTTGGAACAGTAGAAAGGAGCCATAGAACTTTCAATGAGTACATCAGGTCATATATATCTATTAAAAAGGATGATTGGGATGAATACCTAGCATACTTCATATATCGCTTCAACACCACTCCATCCACCGTGCATGGTTATGCACCTTTTGAACTAGTCTTTGCGAAACATCCCAAAACTGTCCCATTCTCATCCGAAACTGTAGAACCCATTTACAACATTGATGACTTCAATAAAGAAATAAAATTTAAACTACAAATAGTTTAATAAATAATAATAAACAAAAACAAACAAAATATCACTAACTGAAGGACAAGAAATACTTTTAAAAAATGATACAGGACATAAATTAGAAAACAAATACACAGGCAAATATAAAATACAGAGCATAGGTCCTAACAATAATATAGTAATAACTGATGATAAAAACAAAAAGCAAACAGTACATTTAGATAGAATAAAAATAATATAAAAAGGATATGAGAAAAATATAAATTTTTCTTTTTGAAAAAAGGAGGTGTAGTATACTTTTAGGGATAGGATTAGGCCACATACTTTTAGTGATAGATTATAAGTAATTAGAACTTAAGCATAATGTCTAGCTTTAAGTGTCGTTAAGGACACTAGCCATAAGACCAATGTAAATGTTCCCCTATAAATACCGGGCTTGCGGCCCCAATAAATCACTTCAAGTCAAACCTTGCCTTCGCCTGTTTCACATGAAGAAACAGCTATTAAAGTCATAAAAACAAAACTAAAAGGTGGCGCTAGACTATTAGTAACAAATGAAAACACTATAAATGGTATAATCAAAACATTAACAAAAGAAATCAAGGGTGAAACAGTTCAGGTAGCAGAGGCAAGATTAATGAATTTAAAACAAAATCGCAAGAACGCAAGTTTATTTATTCATAACAGACAACGTAAACCCTGAAAGAGCAAAGAAATATGCAACTTAAACAGCAGTGAAAGCAATTATAAAGAACTGCGAAAACGAAAAGGTCAGAACAATAATAGAAGCAGGCAATTTTACTGAAATGAATGATGTTGTAGCTAAATTTGTAAATACATCTACAAATAGAGAACAGGATCACAGCGTGTTTTATACTAAAAGAAACAATTACACAAATAGGAACTCGTACAATAATAATAGAAATTATAATAACAATTACCAAAATAAAAACCCAAATGATAATACTAACTATAACAATACTAGGAATTACAATAACTATAGTAATAATTATAATCGAAGAAATTATAACAATAGATATACAAAAACTAATTATCCTCCTAAAACACAACAAAATAATAATGTCATATTTATAAACGTAGAAGACAATTCGTAAAACTCCGAAAGTCCTCTGATGTAAAAAATCGAACAAATAAAATATATAGTTTAAATTGCAACTTAAACTTTGACGATGTAGGGACAATAAAATTACTATTAGACACAGGAGCTGATGTATCACTAATAAAACAAAAATTATTAAGAAAAGACAATACAGTTGACATACAAAGACGGACAAAACTTAGTGGAATAGGCAAAGACGTCCTATTTACAATAGGTGAAACCAAACTAAAGATCAGCAACCTCTCAACGGTACACACATTCCAAGTAATAAAAAACGATTTTCCCATCCCATGTGACGGAATCCTGGGGCTTGACTTTATAAAGAAATTCAACTGCACACTCAATTATGAAAAACGGTGGAGAAAAATTAACAAACAACTAGTAGCGGATACATTCCCGCTACCCAGAATGGACGATATCCTCGACCAACTAGGACGCGCTAAATACTTCTCTTTTTAGACTTAATTTCAGGATTTCATCAAGTAGAATTAGAAGAAAACTCTCGGGACATAACATCATTTTCCACAGATAAGGGCTCATTCAGATTCAAGCTATTACTATATGGATTAAAAATTGCACTAAATTCGTTTCAAAGAATGATGTCCCTTGCATTCACGGGTCTATCACCATCCCAAACATTCCTTTATATGGATGATCTAATTGTAATTGGGTGCTCTGAAAGTCACTTGATTAGAAACTTAAGGAATGTTTTTGAAACCTGCCGAAAATATAACTTAAAATTGGACCCTGACAAATGCTCTTTCTTCAGACATGAAGTTACTTTTCTAGGACACAAATGCACAAATAAAGGAATTTTACCAGACGAAAGCAAGTTCAAAACGATTCAGTACTACCACCTAGCTACTGGGCTCAGGCAATAAATACTGCAAATTACTTACGGAACAGATGCCAATCCAAAAGTCTACGGAGAGAAGTCCCTTTTAAATTATGGAATCATCGTATTGCATGTAACAAACAATTCATTTGTGCACATTCGGTCAAATTGTAAACTCGCTTGACAAACGTGCCATGAGTAAGTTCAGTCCAAGATCTAAACGTTGTATATTTATAGGTTACTGTAACGATGCCAAAGCCTACAGATTATATGATCCCGAAGCCAAAATGGTACTAAGAAGTCGTGACGTCGTATTCATAAATATTTTTGGAAACGATCATGAGTTTGAAGAACTTTCAGAGCTAAGCGCAGTCGATGTCGAGTATCAAGAGGATCATAGTCAGGAAGAGGACTTTCAAGAAGACCGTATTGTTCCCTAATAAAATACCCCAGAAGAGAAGAGCATATCCAAGAAGAACCAGTATTACAAAGACTTGGACCTGGAAGACCCAGAAAAGTACATAGAATGAAACCTGGTCGTCCCAAGCTCATCTGTAACGAAGTCGCCATCCAGCCAACCATCGGAAATGAGCCTGAACAGAAATCTGATGAGGAAAATAAGTTTTTTAAGCAACTTCACTAATAAGCATCGGAGATGAATTGTCAACAGGCACAGCTCTAAGTAGTCCAAATGCAATTGAGTGTATTGAGTATACTCAATGTTGACAATTCATCTCCGATGCTTATTAGTGAAGTTGCGTAAAAAACTTATTTTCCTCATCAGATTTCTGTTTCCTATTTTTTTGTAGCGCTTAATACGTATTAAGCGCTACAAAAAAATAGGACCTGGGAAACTGCAAAGGGAGAGAAGAATCAGAAATTCATAGAAACCAAGTACCCAATGTATAAACCAAACGGCGAAGTTCATTGCCTCAAAGATCGGCTAGCAGCACTTAAAGAGAGGGAACTGATTATAATGAAACTTATTCCCCTGTAGCTCGTATAGATCAATACGAATTGCTAAATCGCCACGGAACTGGACTTTGATCTCCATGAATATGATTTTAACAGCCCACGAGAATTCACCGAAATACTTACGGAAAGAGAAAAGCAAAAATACACCGAAGATAAAATATGTAAGTTAAACAAACTTTGTATGGTTTAAAACAGAGTGGACGCCAGTGGTCTACGAAACTGGCTCACAATTAAGAGGAAGTGAACTTGAAGCCACTTGCAGTTGATCCTTGCGTGTATATGAAAAAACAAAGTAATGGATAAGTAACAAAGTTTTCGTTTCACTGTATGTCGATGATCTTACAGTCGCCCCGAATAATGACAAGCTACAAGCACAGCTAAAAACCGAATTAACACGTAATTTTGAAATGAAGGATTTAGGAAAACTGTCACATTGCCTGGTTATCGATTTGCATCAAAACAAAAACAAAGGTGAATGTTCTTTGGGTCGATCAAGATATGTAAAGGACATACTAAAGAAATTCAACATGGAGGGCTGTAAACCAGTGAGCACACCGATGAACACCAGCTAGAAAATTTCAAATCAAATGTGCCCAAAGACGAAAACGGATCTGGATAAAGTATCAAGCGTTCCATATCAAAGCTTGATAGGTACTCTCATGTGGCTTGCAGTATCAACGCTCCCTGACATTGCACATACCGTAAGTCTTCTTAGCCAGTATAATAATTATTACGGGGAAACAGCACTGGGTTGGATCCAAAGGGGTACTTCGTTATTTGAAGGGTATTCAAGGCCATAGACCAATATATAAAAGAAACGGAAAAATTTGGTTGGCTACGCTGATGCCGACTGGGCTGCTAATATTGACAGACAGAGGCGGAATACATGGCTCTATCTGAGACGTCTAAAGAGGCTGTACATCTAAGATCTTTCCTACAAAAGATTTTTTGCTCGCTCCGTTCCACCACAATCTACATCGACAATCAAGGAGCTGGTCAACTCACACGAAGTCCTCTATTCCACAAGAGGACAAAGCATGTGGACATCCGTCATCATTTTATAAGGGAACTGGTGGACAAAGGCGACCTTCGCATTGATTACATCTCAACAAGTGAAATGCCCGTAGACGTTTTAACCAAGGGACTAGGCACACCAAAGCATGATTCCTGTGTGACACTATTGGGAGTACAAAAAATATACAAATAAGGCGCCATCAAAAAGGAAGTATTGCGAATACATCTGGCGGACTGTTTTGTCCCCCGCCCATCTGGCTACCTTATATGCATAACTCACACTCTGTCATATGGCACCGTCTATACTGGTCCTTCCTTCTTAGTTGTACCACAAATAATCTATTCATTACAAATATCCATCAAGAACTCTGTAAAGCTATGAAGTTGATTACATCTCAAAATTTATTTATTTACGTCAACTAACACAGCAGTCAACGAAAAGCTTAAGCTAACAAACAGATATTAATTAATTGAAAATATCATAGAAGCTTACTTTATAAGTTTTTATACCCTGCAGTTCTTGGCAATAATTTTATAATTTTGAAATTTGTTTCCCTGCAGTTCAATTCATCAATACACAAACCAAACATTATTACTCTTACTACTGTGTGTGTATGCATGTGTTCTGTTGATTTGATGATGACGTAGCAGGCAGCGCTTGAGCCGATTTATATTATCGGTAACTTGTGTTGTAGTATACTTTTAGGGATAGGATTATTAGAACTTAAGCATAATGTTTAGCTTTAAGTACCGTTAAGGACACTAGCCATAAGACCAATGTAAATGGTCCCCTATAAATACCGGGCTTGCGGCCCCAATAAATTCCTTCAAGTCAAACCAACAACAAATAAAAAGGCAAAATAAAATAAAAATAAAAAAATCCTTGCCATACAAAAAAGGCAAAGTGAAAAAAAAAGGAAGCAGGCTCCAGTACAAATGCCAAAGGACATAAGCGAAAAACTCCAAAAGGCATTGAAGGACTGCCCATTGGACGGTCCACGGCCGTTGAGCATAGAAGAGATCCGTGCCAGACCACCAGCGGCAAGGGCAGAGCTCAATAGGAGAAGGCAAGAGGAGGACGCATTGACGGCCACCCCCCTGGTTCTAAGGCCGAAGCGTCGAGGCGGCCACCAGGTCCGTTTCCGAAAGCAGCGGGCGGCCCTACTGGCCCAGGTTAACAACGATCCGCCACCACCCTGGGCGGAAGCATGCAAGCTGTGGGGCAAAATAGATGACCTGGAAAAAGCCCACCAGAGAACCAAACAGGCAAGGCAGCAACAGCAACAGAACCAACAGCAGCAGAGGCAATAGCAGCAGATGCAGAAAAAAGAAAAACAATAATAAGAAAATAAAAAAGTGTGTTAATATATGTAGGCACCTTTGTGGCAAGAGGCGATCTATGCGCTGTCATTATAAATAAATTTGAACATATGTATAAATATTAATAACGAAAAAAAAAAAAAAATGAGAAAAATAATTTAATATATTGTCTACACAATCTTTTGAATAAGTCTATCATTCCCAAAATACCCTTGAAACAAAAAGAAAAGAAATTCAATTGCACACTCAATTATGAAAAACGGTGAAGAAAAATTAACAAACAACTAGTAGCGGATACATTCCCGCTACCCAGAATGGACGATATCCTCGACCAACTAGGACGCGCTAAATACTCCTCTTTTTTAGACTTAATGTCAGGATTTCATCAAGTAGAATTAGAAGAAAACTCTCGGGACATAACATCATTTTCCACAGATAAGGGCTCATTCAGATTCAAGCTATTACTATATGGATTAAAAATTGCACTAAATTCGTTTCAAAGAATGATGTCCCTTGCATTCACGGGTCTATCACCATCCCAAACATTCCTTTATATGGATGATCTAATTGTAATTGGGTGCTCTGAAAGTCACATGATTAGAAACTTAAGAAATGTTTTTGAAACCTGCCGAAAATATAACTTAAAATTGGACCCTGACAAATGCTCTTTCTTCAGACATGAAGTTACTTTTCTAGGACACAAATGCACAAATAAAGGAATTTTACCAGACGAAAGCAAGTTCAAAACGATTCAGTACTACCACCTAGCTACTGGGCTCAGGCAATAAATACTGCAAATTACTTACGGAACAGATGCCAATCCAAAAGTCTACGGAGAGAAGTCCCTTTTAAATTATGGAATCATCGTATTGCATCTAACAAACAATTCATTTGTGCACATTCGGTCAAATTGTAAACTCGCTTGACAAACGTGCCATGAGTAAGTTCAGTCCAAGATCTAAACGTTGTATATTTATAGGTTACTGTAACGATGCCAAAGCCTACAGATTATATGATCCCGAAGCCAAAATGGTACTAAGAAGTCGTGACGTCGTATTCATAAATATTTTTGGAAACGATCATGAGTTTGAAGAACTTTCAGAGCTAAGCGCAGTCGATGTCGAGTATCAAGAGGATCATAGTCAGGAAGAGGACTTTCAAGAAGACCGTATTGTTCCCTAATAAAATACCCCAGAAGAGAAGAGCATATCCAAGAAGAACCAGTATTACAAAGACTTGGACCTGGAAGACCCAGAAAAGTACATAGAATGAAACCTGGTCGTCCTAAGCTCATCTGTAACGAAGTCGCCATCCAGCCAACCATCGGAAATGAGCCTGAACAGAAATCTGATGAGGAAAATAAGTTTTTTTAAGCAACTTCACTAATAAGCATCGGAGATGAATTGTCAACAGGCACAGCTCTAAGTAGTCCAAATGCAATTGAGTGTATTGAGTATACTCAATGTTGACAATTCATCTCCGATGCTTATTAGTGAAGTTGCGTAAAAAAACTTATTTTCCTCATCAGATTTCTGTTTCCTATTTTTTTGTAGCGCTTAATACGTATTAAGCGCTACAAAAAAATAGGACCTGGGAAACTGCAAAGGGAGAGAAGAATCAGAAATTCATAGAAACCAAGTACCCAATGTATAAACCAAACGGCGAAGTTCATTGCCTCAAAGATCGGCTAGCAGCACTTAAAGAGAGGGAACTGATTATAATGAGACTTATTCCCCTGTAGCTCGTATAGATCAATACGAATTGCTAAATCGCCACGGAACTGGACTTTGATCTCCATGAATATGATTTTAACAGCCCACGAGAATTCACCGAAATACTTACGGAAAAAGAAAAGCAAAAATACACCGAAGATAAAATATGTAAGTTAAACAAACTTTGTATGGTTTAAAACAGAGTGGACGCTAGTGGTCTACGAAACTGGCTCACAAATAAGAGGAAATGAACTTGAAGCCACTTGCAGTTGATCCTTGCGTGTATATGAAAAAACAAAGTAATGGGTAAGTAACAAAGTTTTCGTTTCACTGTATGTCGATGATCTTACAGTCGCCCCGAATAATGACAAGCTACTAACACAGCTAAAAACCGAATTAACACGTAATTTTGAAATGAAGGATTTAGGAAAACTGTCACATTGCCTGGTTATCGATTTGCATCAAAACAAGAACAAAGGTGAATGTTCTTTGGGTCGATCAAGATATGTAAAGGACATACTAAAGAAATTCAACATGGAGGACTGTAAACCAGTGAGCACACCGATGAACACCAGCTAGAAAATTTCAAATCAAATGTGCCCAAAGACGAAAACGGATCTGGATAAAGTATCAAGCGTTCCATATCAAAGCTTGATAGGTACTCTCATGTGGCTTGCAGTATCAACGCTCCCTGACATTGCACATACCGTAAGTCTTCTTAGCCAGTATAATAATTATTACGGGGAAACAGCACTGGGTTGGATCCAAAGGGGTACTTCGTTATTTGAAGGGTATTCAAGGCCATAGACCAATATATAAAAGAAACGGAAAAATTTGGTTGGCTACGCTGATGCCGACTGGGCTGCTTATATTGACAGACAGAGGCGGAATACATGGCTCTATCTGAGACGTCTAAAGAGACTGTACATCTAAGATCTTTCCTACAAAAGATTTTTTGCTCGCTCCGTTCCACCACAATCTACATCGACAATCAAGGAGCTGGTCAACTCACACGAAGTCCTCTATTCCACAAGAGGACAAAGCATGTGGACATCCGTCATCATTTTATAAGGGAACTGGTGGACAAAGGCGACCTTCGCATTGATTACATCTCAACAAGTGAAATGCCCGTAGACGTTTTAACCAAGGGACTAGGCACACCAAAGCATGATTCCTGTGTGACACTATTGGGAGTACAAAAAATATACAAATAAGGCGCCATCAAAAAGGAAGTATTGCGAATACATCTGGCGGACTGTTTTGTCCCCCGCCCATCTGGCTACCTTATATGCATAACTCACACTCTGTCATATGGCACCGTCTATACTGGTCCTTCCTTCTTAGTTGTACCACAAATAATCTATTCATTACAAATATCCATCAAGAACTCTGTAAAGCTATGAAGCTGATTACATCTCAAAATTTATTTATTTACGTCAACTAACACAGCAGTCAACGAAAAGCTAAAGCTAACAAACAGATATTAATTAATTGAAAATATCATAGAAGCTTACTTTATAAGTTTTTATACCCTGCAGTTCTTGGCAATAATTTTATAATTTTGAAATTTGTTTCCCTGCAGTTCAATTCATCAATACACAAACCAAACATTATTACTCTTACTACTGTGTGTGTATGCATGTGTTCTGTTGATTTGATGATGACGTAGCAGGCAGCGCTTGAGCCGATTTATATTATCGGTAACTTGTGTTGTAGTATACTTTTAGGGATAGGATTATTAGAACTTAAGCATAATGTTTAGCTTTAAGTACCGTTAAGGACACTAGCCATAAGACCAATGTAAATGGTCCCCTATAAATACCGGGCTTGCGGCCCCAATAAATTCCTTCAAGTCAAACCAACAACAAATAAAAAGGCAAAATAAAATAAAAATAAAAAAAATCCTTGCCATACAAAAAAGGCAAAGTGAAAAAAAAAGGAAGCAGGCTCCAGTACAAATGCCAAAGGACATAAGCGAAAAACTCCAAAAGGCATTGAAGGACTGCCCATTGGACGGTCCACGGCCGTTGAGCATAGAAGAGATCCGTGCCAGACCACCAGCGGCAAGGGCAGAGCTCAATAGGAGAAGGCAAGAGGAGGACGCATTGACGGCCACCCCCCTGGTTTTAAGGCCGAAGCGTCGAGGCGGCCACCAGGTCCGTTTCCGAAAGCAGCGGGCGGCCCTACTGGCCCAGGTTAACAACGATCCGCCACCACCCTGGGCGGAAGCATGCAAGCTGTGGGGCAAAATAGATGACCTGGAAAAAGCCCACCAGAGAACCAAACAGGCAAGGCAGCAACAGCAACAGAACCAACAGCAGCAGAGGCAATAGCAGCAGATGCAGAAAAAAGAAAAACAATAATAAGAAAATAAAAAAGTGTGCTAATATATGTAGGCACCTTTGTGGCAAGAGGCGATCTATGCGCTGTCATTATAAATAAATTTGAACATATGTATAAATATTAATAACGAAAAAAAAAAAATGAGAAAAATAATTTAATATATTGTCTACACAATCTTTTGAATAAGTCTATCATTCCCAAAATACCCTTGAAACAAAAAGAAAAGAAATTCAATTGCACACTCAATTATGAAAAACGGTGAAGAAAAATTAACAAACAACTAGTAGCGGATACATTCCCGCTACCCAGAATGGACGATATCCTCGACCAACTAGGACGCGCTAAATACTTCTCTTTTTTAGACTTAATGTCAGGATTTCATCAAGTAGAATTAGAAGAAAACTCTCGGGACATAACATCATTTTCCACAGATAAGGGCTCATTCAGATTCAAGCTATTACTATATGGATTAAAAATTGCACTAAATTCGTTTCAAAGAATGATGTCCCTTGCATTCACGGGTCTATAACCATCCCAAACATTCCTTTACATGGATGATCTAATTGTAATTGGGTGCTCTGAAAGTCACATGATTAGAAACTTAAGAAATGTTTTTGAAACCTGCCGAAAATATAACTTAAAATTGGACCCTGACAAATGCTCTTTCTTCAGACATGAAGTTACTTTTCTAGGACACAAATGCACAAATAAAGGAATTTTACCAGACGAAAGCAAGTTCAAAACGATTCAGTACTACCACCTAGCTACTGGGCTCAGGCAATAAATACTGCAAATTACTTACGGAACAGATGCCAATCCAAAAGTCTACGGAGAGAAGTCCCTTTTAAATTATGGAATCATCGTATTGCATCTAACAAACAATTCATTTGTGCACATTCGGTCAAATTGTAAACTCGCTTGACAAACGTGCCATGAGTAAGTTCAGTCCAAGATCTAAACGTTGTATATTTATAGGTTACTGTAACGATGCCAAAGCCTACAGATTATATGATCCCGAAGCCAAAATGGTACTAAGAAGTCGTGACGTCGTATTCATAAATATTTTTGGAAACGATCATGAGTTTGAAGAACTTTCAGAGCTAAGCGCAGTCGATGTCGAGTATCAAGAGGATCATAGTCAGGAAGAGGACTTTCAAGAAGACCGTATTGTTCCCTAATAAAATACCCCAGAAGAGAAGAGCATATCCAAGAAGAACCAGTATTACAAAGACTTGGACCTGGAAGACCCAGAAAAGTACATAGAATGAAACCTGGTCGTCCCAAGCTCATCTGTAACGAAGTCGCCACTAACACAGCTAAAAACCGAATTAACACGTAATTTTGAAATGAAGGATTTAGGAAAACTGTCACATTGCCTGGTTATCGATTTGCATCAAAACAAGAACAAAGGTGAATGTTCTTTGGGTCGATCAAGATATTTAAAGGACATACTAAAGAAATTCAACATGGAGGGCTGTAAACCAGTGAGTACACCGATGAACACCAGCTAGAAAATTTCAAATCAAATGTGCCCAAAGACGAAAACGGATCTGGATAAAGTATCAAGCGTTCCATATCAAAGCTTGATAGGTGCTCTCATGTGGCTTGCAGTATCAACGCTCCCTGACATTGCACATACCGTAAGTCTTCTTAGCCAGTATAATAATTATTACGGGGAAACAGCACTGGGTTGGATCCAAAGGGGTACTTCGTTATTTGAAGGGTATTCAAGGCCATAGACCAACATATAAAAGAAACGGAAAAATTTGGTTGGCTACGCTGATGCCGACTGGGCTGCTTATATTGACAGACAGAGGCGGAATACATGGCTCTATCTGAGACGTCTAAAGAGGCTGTACATCTAAGATCTTTCTTACGAAAGATTTTTTGCTCGCTCCGTTCCACCACAATCTACAACGACAATCAAGGAGCTGGTCAACTCACACGAAGTCCTCTATTCCACAAGAGGACAAAGCATGTGGACATCCGTCATCATTTTATAAGGGAACTGGTGGACAAAGGCGACCTTCGCATTGATTACATCTCAACAAGTGAAATGCCCGTAGACGTTTTAACCAAGGGACTAGGCACACCAAAGCATGATTCCTGTGTGAAACTGTTGGGAGTACAAAAAATATACAAATAAGGCGCCATCAAAAAGGAAGTATTGCGAATACATCTGGCGGACTGTTTTGTCCCCCCGCCCATCTGGCTACCTTATATGCATAACTCACACTCTGTCATATGGCACCGTCTATACTGGTCGTTCCTTCTTATTTGTACCACAAATAATCTATTCATTACAAATATCCATCAATAACTCTGTAAAGCTATGAACTTGATTACGTCTCAACATTTATTTATTTACGTCAACTAACACAGCAGTCGATGAAAAGCTTAAGCTAACAAACAGATATTAATTAATTGAAAATATCATAGAAGCTTACTTTATAAGTTTTTATACCCTGCAGTTCTTGGCAATAATTTTATAATTTTGAAATTTGTTTCCCTGCAGTTCAATTCATCAATACACAAACCAAACATTATTACTCTTACTACTGTGTGTGTATGCATGTGTTCTGTTGATTTGATGATGACGTAGCAGGCAGCGCTTGAGCCGATTTATATTATCGGTAACTTGTGTTGTAGTATACTTTTAGGGATAGGATTAGGCCACATACTTTTAGGGATAGATTATAAGTAATTAGAAATTAAGCATAATGTTTAGCTTTAAGTACCGTTAAGGACACTAGCCATAAGACCAATGTAAATGCTCCCCTATAAATACCGGGCTTGCGGCCCCAATAAATTCCTTCAAGTCAAACCAACAACAAATAAAAAGGCAAAATAAAATAAAAATAAAAAAAATCCTTGCCATACAAAAAAGGCAAAGTGAAAAAAAAGGAAGCAGGCTCCAGTACAAATGCCAAAGGACATAAGCGAAAAACTCCAGAAGGCATTGAAGGACTGCCCATTGGACGGTCCACGGCCGTTGAGCATAGAAAAGTACTGTGCCAGACAAGCAGCGGCAAGGGCTGAGCTCAATAGGAGAAGGCAAGAGGAGGACGCATTGACGGCCACCCCCCTGGTTCTAAGGCCGAAGCGTCGAGGCGACCCCCAGGTCCGTTTCCGAAAGCAGCGGGCGGCTCTACTGGCCCAGGTTAACAACGATCCGCCACCACCCTGGGCGGAAGCATGCAAGCTGTGGGGCAAAATAGATGACCTGGAAAAAGCCCACCAGAGAACCAAACAGGCAAGGCAGCAACAGCAGCAGAGGCAATAGCAGCAGATGCAGAAAAAAGAAAAACAATAATAAGAAAATAAAAAAGTGTGCTAATATATGTAGGCACCTTTGTGGCAAGAGGCGATCTTTGCGCTGCCATTATAAATAAATTTGAATATATGTATAAATATTAATAACGAAAAAAAAAAAAAATGAGAAAAAAAAATTAATATATTGTCTACACAATAAGTCTATCATTCCCAAAATACCCTTGAAACAAAAAGAAAATACATACTTATATACATATGTACATATATGCATACATATATACACTAAAATGAAAAATACACAATAAAAAACATATATGTATATATACAATTAAATAATAAATTCCAATCGGCCTTATATACCCCAACATACCCTAACGAAGAGCACAGGTCAAACATGTGCACTCAAAATTGCACAAACAACATAAGCACACTTGTAAAGCTTGTCGCGATCAAAGCGAGCTTCTGAAATAAGTTCAATAAAGTTCAAAAAACTCAAGTAAATTTCGCAAAGCTTGCAAGCACACATAAAGCTTTCTGATCGCAGGAAGCTCCACAAGATCAAATTTGCCCAATAACGAAATCTAAATACCCTATAAGAAAAATTACAAAATTATTTTGGAAACAATTAAATATTAGAAAATAGAATCTTAAACAAATAGAAAAAAAAAAACAAAAAAAAAAGAAGAATCAAAATTTTTTTTATATATTACAATATAAAGATGAGAAAAATGAAATACTAAGAAAACAAAATTATTTTAAGGGAATTAAATATGCCATAAAGATAAAACGAAAAGTAACAAAATTTCAATGGACCAGAACATAGAAATATTGAAAGAAAAATTTCAGAAAGCGTACAAGCGCATAAATAAGACAATTTATATACACCCTCAGACCGTTAATAAGCACCTTAATAAGCATCTTTGAGAGTTACAACAAAATAAAGAATAGCAATACAGACATATGCAATGAATCAAGTAGTAAAATCTTTACTGAGCTAATATACAGTTTAAATAAACAACTAATAAGTATAGCAACAAAACATAATATAAAATTCACGATACCAGTAGATTCGAATCTAGAAGCAACTTTTGAACCTCTAGTAGCAAAAGACACAGAAGAGCAAGGTGTAGAAGATAACCCAGAAGACATTCTAGACATTAATACAAAACCAAAGATGGTGCAAACAAAGATTGAATTTCTTAATACAGCTTCTAAGCTGATTCAAGAGTATGATGGTGGAGTAGAAACACTTCAAAGTTTCATAGATTCACTGGAATTAATCAATGAAATAAAAGCAGAACATGAAGAAACAGCTATTAAAGTCATAAAAACAAAACTAAAAGGTGACGCTAGACTACTAGTAACAAATGAAAACACTATAAATGGTATAATCAAAACATTAACAAAAGAAATCAAGGGTGAAACAGTTCAGGTAGCAGAGGCAAGATTAATGAATTTAAAACAAAATGGCAAGAACGCAAGTTTATTTATGTCAGAAATAGAAAATCTCACTAAATCATTAAAACGCGCATTCATAACAGACAACGTAAACCCTGAAACAGCAAAGAAATATGCAACTCAAACAGCAGTGAAAGCAATTATAAAGAACTGCGAAAACAAAGAGGTCAGAACAATAATAGAAGCAGGCAATTTTACTGATATGAATGATATTGTAGCTAAATTTGTAAATACATCTACAAATATAGAACAGGATCACAGCGTGTTTTATACTAAAAGAAACAATTACACAAATAGGAACTCGTACAATAATAATAGAAATTATAATAACAATTACCAAAATAAAAACCCAAATGATAATACTAACTATAACAATACTAGGAATTACAATAACTATAGTAATAATTATAATCGAAGAAATTATAACAATAGAAATACAAAAACTAATTATCCTCCTACAACACAACAAAATATTAATGTCAGATTTCCAAACGTAGAAGTAAATTCGGAAAACTCCGAAAGTCCTCTGATGTAAAAAATCGAACAAATAAAATATATAGTTTAAATTGCAACTTAAACTTTGATGATGTAGGTACAATAAAATTACTATTAGACACAGGAGCTGATGTATCACTAATAAAACAAAAATTATTAAGAAAAGACAATACAGTTGACATACAAAGACGGACAAAACTTAGTGGAATAGGCAAAGACGTCCTATTTACAATAGGTGAAACCAAACTAAAGATCAGCAACCTCTCAACGGTACACACATTCCAAGTAATAAAAAACGATTTTCCCATGCCATGTGACGGAATCCTGGGGCTTGACTTTATAAAGAAATTAATTGCACACTCAAATATTCCACCAACAAATTGATAATTGATCCATATATATCAAGATATAAAATTATAATCAATATAGGGATCAGTCAAAACACACATGTATTCCATATCCCACCTAGAACAGACGCATTGCAATATCCTCAAACAATAATAACATCTTTATCCCTAATCAAGAATTACACCCGGGGGTATTCGTCGCAAACACAATGGCTTCTAAGACTAACCCATATGTCCGCATATTAAATACTTACAACACAGGCGTGCAAATTACAAATATAAACCTATTAAATGAAAAACTGTCCGATTATGAAATCTTAAAAATAGACAAACAACATGATTCAAAACTTAAATCCACAATAATGAACAAACTAGCACCCCAGTTTCCCGACTTCGTGAAAGAACCTCTACATAAATTATGCTCAGAATTTGATTATGTATTCACAATGGAATCTATACAAATATCCTCCAACAATTTCTATAAACAAAAATTAAGACTCAAAGACACAACACCAGTCTACACCAAAAACTACAGGTAGCACACAGTCAAAAAAACGAAATCAATAAACAAGTGGACAAATTGATCAATGATGATATTATTGAACCATCAATGTCTGAGTTCAATAATCCGATTTTATTGGTTCCTAAAAAGTCGCTACCTGGCAGCAATGAAAAACGGTGGAGATTGGTAGTTGATTATAGAAAAATTAACAAACAACTAGTAGCGGATACATTCCCGCTACCCAGAATGGACGATATCCTCGAACAATTAGGACGCGCTAAATACTTCTCTTGTTTAGACTTAATGTCAGGATTTCATCAAGTAGAATTAGAAGAAAACTCTCGGGACATAACAGATAAGGGCTCATTCAGATACAAGCGATTACCATATGGATTAAAAATTGCACCAAATTCGTTTCAAAGAATGATGTCCCTTGCATTCACGGGTCTATCACCATCCCAAACATTCCTTTATATGGATGATCTAATTGTAATTGGGTGCTCTGAAAGTCACATGATTAGCAACTTAAGAAATGTTTTTGAAACCTGCCGAAAATATAACTTAAAATTGGACCCTGACAAATGCTCTTTCTTCAGACATGAAGTTACGTTTCTAGGACACAAATGCACAAATAAAGCAAGTTCAAAACGATTCAAGATTACCCGACTCCCAAGAATGGCGACGAAGCCAAAAGATTTGTAGCATTCTGTAATTACTACCGTAGATTCATTCCAAACTTTGCATACCATGCACAATTTATCAATAGATTATCTAGAAAAATGCAGAATTTAACTGGGATGCAAGCTGTCAAGCAGCTTTTGAATACTTAACAAACAAATTATTAAGCCCACAAATACTCCAATATCCAGATTTTAATAAACAATTCTGTATCACAACTGATGCAAGCAAGATCGCATGTGGAGCCGTCCTCAGCCAAGAATTTGATGGACAATTACCCATATCATACGCATCTAAAGCATTTACAAAAGGCGAAAGCAATAAGTCAACAATCGAGCAAGAATTAACAGCAATACATTGGGCAATTCAATATTTCAAACCATACATATACGGAAAACAATTCCTAATTAGAACTGAACATCAGCCATTAACATACCTATTTTCCCTAAAAAAAAACCCATCGTCAAAGCTTAGTAGAATAAGACTAGATTTAGAAGAGTTCGATTTCACTATAGAATACATCAGGGGACAAGAAAATTTCGCAGCGGATGCTCTCTCCAGAATTGAATTTGAAAATATAATAACATAGAAACAAATAAAATACTTAAAGTAGCAACAAGATCAAAAACCAAAAAAATTAACAAGTAAGGAAAACAAAATAAACAATAACAGAATAGAAACACCAAGAATATATAAAATAATAAATCCTAACGAAGCCAAAAAAACACGCGCAAATTAAATTCAAAAAATGCAAATGTTTTATTACCAAAAATAAAGAAAAATTACTCTCCTTCAACATAGGTGATTTGATCATTAATGGAAGAATAGATCTCGATCGATTCCTTCCAAGGCTTGAAAAAGAAGCCGGTGTTCAAAGAATCTATAAACTGAAGATAGACATGTCAGAAAAACTATTAAGGTCACTTACACTTAAAGAACCTCAAAAAAAAGTAATAACAAATAAAGAAGAAATAAGAAATACATTAAATAAATATCATAATGACCCAATAGAGGGAGGTCACTGCGGGGTAAACAGAACACTAAGAAAAATAAAAAGAGATTGCTTTTGGAAAAATATGTCTCGGGATGTTGCAACATACATAAAAAATTGCGAAAAGTGCAAACTAGCCAAAGTAACCACACACAACCACTCCCCATTGATCATAACACCAACCCCTGCAACCACTTTTGACACAATAATAATAGATACAATTGGACCATTACCAAAAACAATGAATGGTAATGAATACGCAGTTACTATAATCTGCGATCTGTCCAAATACCTCATATCAATACCAATACCAAACAAAAGTGCAAAAGCGGTTGTAAATGCAATATTTGAAAAATTCATTCTAATTTATGGATCAGTTAAAACAATTCTTACAGACATGGGAACAGAATATATGAATTCAATATTAACAGAACTTTGCAAAAATTTCAACATAAGTAAAATTAACTCCACGGCGCACCATCATCAAACTCTTGGAACAGTAGAAAGGAGCCATAGAACTTTCAATTAGTACATCAGGTCATATATATCTATTAAAAAGGATGATTGGGATGAATACCTAGCATACTTCACATATTGCTTCAACACCACTCCATCCACCGTGCATGGTTATGCACCTTTTGAACTAGTCTTTGGGAAACATCCCAAAACTGTCCCATTCTCATCCGAAACTGTAGAACCCATTTACAACATTGATGACTTCAATAAAGAAATAAAATTTAAACTACAAATAGCACAAAATAGAGCGAAACTGCTTATCGAAAAATTTAAAGCATTACAAAAAGAAACATATGAAACAAAAACAAACAAAATAGCACTAACTTAAGGACAAGAAATACTTTTAAAAATGATACAGGACATAAATTAGAAAACAAATACACAGGCAAATATAAAATACAGAGCATAGGTCCTAACAATAATATAGTAATAACTGATGATAAAAACAAAAAGCAAACAGTACATTTAGATAGAATAAAAATAATATAAAAAGGATATGAGAAAAATATAAATTTTTCTTTTTGAAAAGAGGAGGTGTAGTATACTTTTAGGGATAGGATTAGGCCACATACTTTTAGGGATAGATTATAAGTAATTAGAACTTAAGCATAATGTTTAGCTTTAAGTACCGTTAAGGACACTAGCCATAAGACCAATGTAAATGCTCCCCTATAAATACCAGGCTTGCGGCCCCAATAAATTACTTCAAGTCAAACCTTGCCTTCGCCTATTACAGTGTTCTATTTATCCGATCAGATTAAAATTTTGGAATCTGAGGTTTTATATCTGTTGGAGGGGGTCACAACTTCCTCCTTAGCGAGGGCAGCTTAATGAATTTTCTATTTTCGTTCCTTCAAAAAATGGGGACCAGCAGAAATTTTTTCTAACTTGCTCATTTATTCACTATAAAAATTGAACTAATAGCTATCATATCTAAGAGCGGGGTATAATCCCTGCTTGGAGTGGTGTGGGGAGTTTTTATTTTGAGGAGCGCGGTGGGCATCATCGGGAGAGCGGCGCGAGGTGAAAGCTCGCCTCCCTTAACCCTTGTGTTACCCTTTGGGCATAAACATGCTCCCGCAATTGCAGGAATGCAAGACCAGGAATTTCAATGGCACGCTCCGGACAGGTTCCAGGCGAAGACGGTGCGTATCGCGCAACTCCTGTTAGACTCCTCTCCAATTTTACTTACGGTCGTTAAAAAGTGTCGTCCGCCCTCGAACTTTACGGCAACTCGCAGACCCACCAGAGAGCTCGGGGTTCGGCAGCACACGGGCGTTGCCGTCACTGCCAGGGTACGTTTGGTGGATTCGCCCAAGACGCCATTCATTAAATGGAAGGTTGTTGTCCTTGAGTACCACCTGATCGCTTAAGGTTTTTACAAGGGAATCGCCACTTATTTCGCTTATGTAACTCCTTCAGATATTCCTCTTTCCACCGGGTGCAGAAATGCTGACTCAGTCTTCAGACGCTGCCCCAGGTTGATGATAGATGGAACCTGGTCCTTGATTTCAGGTTCTATGACGGATAGCAATGGACCGCCTACTAGGAAATGTTCCGGAGTCAAAGCCAAAGAATCGGTGGGGTCTTTAGACATAGGAGAAATCGGCCGCGAGTTCAGACAAGCCTCTATCTTGGCAAGCAGAGTTGAAAACTCCTCGAAAGTATACTTTTTTTCACAGTTTTAAAACTCTTTAGTCCAGCCTCCTACAACCCTCCAATGTGTGGTGCCCGGGGGAGGAATGAAATGCCAGGACAGGTACTGAAGGCTATAAGGGAATAAGATTTAGGAAATCTTTTTCAAGAACTCTGGACGCACCTACGAAGTTTATTCCATTGTTGGAATTCACTTGATATGCGACAGGCGCGGCCGGTGAAACTTTTGATGTCAAATGGTTCTGCAAATCTATCCCAGTGGTCGTAGAGGGGCGTGAGAACGGAGTTCGTTGGGGTGGAAGAGTGCCCATTAGCTGTGGTTGCAGCCTTCTTTTGTAGATCGCGCACACCTTGCATGAATTGACCACCGATTTGAATAGATTCAGCAGTCTTGGAATCCAGTATCTCTGTCGGACCTCATCCGAAGCCTCCTTCGGCCACGCATTAAACGATGAGCGACTAAGCGACTGAGCGACGCTCTCTCGAGCGACGTTAATGAGTGATCGCGTTGAGTGAGGTGGCCACGCACTAAGCGACACCGCTCGATTGGATAGTTCTAAAAGTTACTTATTCTAGAGAAGTTCTATGAATTCTGCATCGTCGCTCAGCGATGCACTAAAAATTAGAATCAATTCTAGCGCTGAGCGACGTCGCTCAGACGCTCACAAAATTCGCTCGTCGCTCAGCAGCTGCGTGGCTACTCCAACGCTTTCTCATAAGCTTTAATATTTTACGTCGCTCGAGAGCGCGTCGCACAGTTGGGCCTCTGCTCGGATAGCATTGCAAAAATACGTTTTTTCATGATCGCGTTTGGCAAAAATGATATATGCAATCGATAGGAAATACTTCAGAGATTATGAATCCGAAAAATTTTTGAAATCGGTTGAGATTCATGGGTGCTAGAAGCGCCCAAAGTTGAGACATTTTTAGTGAAAAGGAAAAAATGATAATTTTTAAAAAAAGTCGCAACTTTAAAACTGAATATTGGGCGATTTCAACAATCGATCTTGGATTTTTTGGTTTTATCTGAAAAGTATGTTCTTTGTTAATAGCATGTTTCATAAATTTTAATAATTACTTAAATAGTTATTGAACTAGAAGCGTTTAAAAAATACTCTAAATATTGGCGTTTTTTTAACTTTGGTGGAATACAACTAAAAAGGATCAACGAGTATCACTACCGGACTACATACACTAGGTAGGTGAAATATTTACCTATCAGATGTATATAGTCCCAATATGCGGAGAGGTGTGACAGCGATGCGTAAGCCATAAAACTAAGGCAACCTCGTCTAAAAAATGCGCTGCAGGTATTTGCTTCTTTGTATTTAAATGATAACATTGCGTAATGCTGTTTTGCAAATACTACCTGTTTACATATATGCCTTTCTACAATGATAAATTGCTAATTACCTGCTTTGGAAAAACTGACAAGACAAGTAAATGTTATTTAAGTTGATGAAAAATTTGTCCTAATTGTGGGTTGGTCGTTTTTATTTCCGTTTACCTAACTGGATGTAAATATTAAGTTTTTTACCTAATTAATACAAATAGGGTAATACCGATTTTTCGTTCTACCTAGTTAATTCAAAAAATATAACATAAAGAGCTAATTATTCCTCTTGTTTGCGACAGTTTATTTTTAACTTCATAAGTGGAAACATCTTAAATCAGGACTGAATAGTTTTTATACCCTTGCAAAAGGGTATATTAATTTTGGTCAGAAGTGTACAACGCACAGAAGGAAGCATCTCCGACCATATAAAGTATATTTATTCTTGATCAGCACGACGAGACGAGTTCAAAAAACCATGTCCGTCCGTCCGTCCGTCCGCCTGTCCGTCCGTCTGGATCGATGCGAACTCCTCCTAGACCGTAAGAGCTACAGAGCTGCACGTAGGCTTGTATATACTGCAGGGTTTGTATATCTCGGATTCAGTCGGATCGGACCACTATATCATATAGCTCCCATACAAACGGCAAAGTCACGAACAGTGACTTTTCTCAATAACTTCGTTACTTTTTAAGCTATTGTCGTGAAATTTAATATAAGTAAGTTTATTGTAACTATAAACCACTGTGCCAAATTTGATCAAGATCGGGTGCCTATATCATATAGCTCCCATAGGAACGATCGGTCAAAAACAGTGACTTTTGTCAATAACTTCGTTACTTTTGATGCGATTGCTTTCAAATTTAACATTTGAGAGTTCAATATATCTGTTAATGACTGTGCCGAATTTGGTAAAGATCGGGAAACTATATCATATAGCTCCCATAGGAAGGATCGGTGGAAAACAGTGACTTTCATCAGAAAGTTCGTTATATCCTATGCTAAGATTGAAGGCCGTTCTTTCGCAAACATTACCCTTATTATACCATACACCCATAGGGTGAAATGGTATATTAAAGTCGCCAAAATGTATGTAACAGGCAGAAGGAAGCTTTTCCGACCCCATAAAGTATATATATTCTTGATCAGTATCAACAGCCGAGTCGATCTAGCCATGTCCGTCTGTCCGTCCGTCCGTCCGTCCGTCTGTCCGTCTGTCCGTCCGTATGAACGCCTAGTTCTCGGAGACTATAAGAGATAGAGCCACCAAATTTGAAATGTAGGCTCGTGTGGTATGTAGAGTGATCGAGTTTGTTTTAAATTTTTGCCACGCCCCTTTCCGCCCCCGCAATTCAAAAAAAACGTTTATCTCAAAAACTATTGCAGCTAGAGACACCATATTTGGTATGTATATTTGCTTAGTAAATGCGCTCATTTTGTAAGTATATAGATTTTGCCACGTCCCTTTCCGCCCCCGCAATTCAAAAAAAACGTTTTTCTCAAAAACTATTGCAGCTAGAGACACCATATTTGGTATGTATATTTGCTTAGTAAATTCGCTCATTATGTAATTATAAAGATTTTGCCACGCCCCTTTCCGCCCCCGAAATTTGAAAAACTCGATTATCTCCCGTAATTTTTCACCTTGTGGAATCAAATTTGGCACAGTTAAATTTGATACTAATACCCAGCAAAATACCAAATTTGATCAAAATCGGACAAAAAATAGCCAAGTTATGCATAAAACCGTTTTTCCATAAGGACGGAGTTGGCCGTTGCCGGGTGGGGCGCTAGGGTGCTCAAATGCATGAGTGAGCGAGACACTAAGATATGCTTGTAAAAAGCATGTGAACAGAACTTTATTAAATTAGGCAAATGCTGTTATTATTTTGTTATTTGTTATTACAAATTTGAAATATGTATTTGTTTTACTGGTGTATGGTATACCTAAGTCGGCGAGACGACTTACTTACTTCATTAGATAAAACAGTTAGTTTAGATAAAAGAGTTACTAACAAACTTGCAAGGGTATACAAACTTTGACGCGGTCGAAGTTAGCCCCGGCCCTCTGGTTGTCAATATAATTCAACACAGTTTTATTTATTTGTGCAAAAATGTTGTTAAAGAATGAAGTGATTTTGAAAGTTTTCCACGAGTGTGAAAACTTAAATGATTTTGAAATGGGATTGCTAAAGGGGATGAGCGTTTCATCTTTTATAATAGGTGTTAGTCAAGAGATCATTAAAAGGTTGGCTGTTATCTTAAATGTTATAAATTGCAAGGAAATGGTAAATGGTGAAAAATTTGCCGAATATACTTCAAAGACTGCTCAACTTTTGACTGAATTGTATCCGCAAAAAAAACTTACCCCATCGGTACATAGGATTTTGGCTCACGGAAAGGATTTAATAGAATATCAGTGTTTACCAATTGGAGAGCTATCCGAAGAAGCACAGGAATCGAAAAACAAGGACTACAAAAGGTTCAGATACACTAATACATTAAAAACTTCTCGTCTTAGACAAAATGAAGACCTTTTTAACATGCTAGCAGCCTCTTCGGGCCCACTTATTGCATCACTGAGACACGTGCGATCACGAAAGGATTTGGAAAATAGCAACTATAGTCCCGAAATGTTGAGTTTATTAGATATTGATGTAAATATTGAAAATTATTTTGAAGAAAATCAACCATCAATAGCAAATTTTCAAAAATAACCTAAAAAAATTTAAAAAAATTTTTTTTTTCTTTTTGTAAATATGTTAAAAAATCAAATTAAAATATTAAACGAGCTATGGAAGTTAACTTCGGCCTTGCCGAAGTTTATATACCCTTGCAGTTCTTTATTATATTTAATTCGACAAGAAAAGTGAAATTTCATACATCAACAGCATTAGTTGTCGTATTATGAATATGCTCAAATATTTTTTTCAAACTACTGAATTCAAAACACATTTAATGATTATTAAACAATATAAATCTTTATTTAAACAAGTAATTCTTTGCAAAATTTACTGAAATAACTTATAGATATAACTATTCTTAACAAATATAAGGCACAAATATTTCAAATTTTCATGCAAAAGAAACAAAAAAAAAAAAAAAAAAAAAGAAAATTCGTCGAAATTCACACTGTCAATTAATTCTATGATATAGTATGAAATAGTAGTCCGATCCCGATGATTTTCATACTTTATCTCACACAGGTAATAAAGAGTCTCCAAAAAAAATTTCAACCCGATATCTCTTAAGATGGCTGAGTAAAACGCGTACGCACAGACGGACGGACAGACGGACAGACGGACATGGCTATATCGACTCAGCTTCTCAAGCTGATCAAGAATATATATACTTTATGGGGTCGGAAACGTCTCCTTCTGTGCGTTACAAACATCTGACCAATTTTATAATACCCTCTGCAAGGGTATAAAAATGTTACATAGTCGTCTAAAACAATGAAAAATTCCATTTGTGATTGAAAAAAACCGGGTTTCGATCCATTTTTAAAGGAAAAACATGCTTGGAAATATTTTCTGAATTTGACCTTGAATATTACAGCACCACGAACACCCAGCACTTTTGACAAACATTCATTTTGAAGCTTAAGGAATTCTTTATGATATGCTTTTTAAATTTTTAAAATCCCTTTATTGGTTTAGACGCTATGATTTTTGCAATGCTAAATGCCAGAAGGCCCCACTGTGCGACGTCACGACTTCTTAGTACCATTTTGGCTTCGGGATCATATAATCTGTAGGCTTTGGCATCGTTACACGTTTGTCAAGCGAGTTTACAATTTGACCAAATGTGCGCAAATGAATTGTTTGTTAGATGCAATACGATGATTCCATAATGTAAAAGGGACTTCTCTCCGTAGACTTTTGGATTGGCATCTGTTCCGTAAGTAATTTGCAGTGTTTATTGCCTGAGCCCAGTAGCTAGGTGGTAGTACTGAATCGTTTTGAACTTGCTTTCGTCTGGTAAAATTCCTTTATTTGTGCATTTGTGTCCTAGAAAAGTAACTTCATGTCTGAAGAAAGAGCATTTGTCAGGGTGCAATTTTAAGTTACATATATTTTCGGCAGGTTTCAAAAACATTCCTTAAGTTTCTAATCATGTGACTTTCAGAGCACCCAATTACAATTAGATCATCCATGTAAAGGAATGTTTGGGATGGTGATAGACCCGTGAATGCAAGGGACATCATTCTTTGAAACGAATTTGGTGCAATTTTTAATCCATATGGTAATCGCTTGAATCTGAATGAGCCCTTATCTGTTATGTCCCGAGAGTTTTCTTCTATTTCTACTTGATGAAATCCTGACATTAAGTCTAAACAAGAGAAGTATTTAGCGCGTCCTAGTTGGTCGAGGATATCGTCCATTCTGGGTAGCGGGAATGTATCCGCTACTAGTTGTTTGTTAATTTTTCTCCACCGTTTTTCATAATTGAGTGTGCAATTGAATTTCTTTATAAAGTCAAGCCTCAGGATTCCGTCATATGGGATGGGAAAATCGTTTTTTATTACTTGGAATGTGTGTACCGTTGAGAGGTTGCTGATCTTTAGTTTGGTTTCACCTATTGTAAATAGGACGTCTTTGCCTATTCCACTAAGTTTTGTCCGTCTTTGTATGTCAACTGTATTGTCTTTTCTTAATAATTTTTGTTTTATTAGTGATACATCAGCTCCTGTGTCTAATAGTAATTTTATTGTCCCTACATCGTCAAAGTTTAAGTTGCAATTTAAACTATATATTTTATTTGTTCGATTTTTTACATCAGAGGACTTTCGGAGTTTTCCGAATTTTCTTCTACGTTTGGAAATCTGACATTAATATTTTGTTGTGTTGTAGGAGGATAATTAGTTTTTGTATTTCTATTGTTATAATTTCTTCGATTATAATTATTACTATAGTTATTGTAATTCCTAGTATTGTTATAGTTAGTATTATCATTTGGGTTTTTATTTTGGTAATTGTTATTATAATTTCTATTATTATTGTACGAGTTCCTATTTGTGTAATTGTTTCTTTTAGTATACAACACGCTGTGATCCTGTTCTATATTTGTAGATGTATTTACAAATTTAGCTACAACATCATTCATTTCAGTAAAATTGCCTGCTTCTATTATTGTTCTGACCTTTTCGTTTTCGCAGTTCTTTATAATTGCTTTCACTGCTGTTTGAGTTGCATATTTCTCTGCTGTTTCAGGGTTTACGTTGTCTGTTATGAATGCGCGTTTTAATGATTTAGTGATATTTTCTATTTCTGACATAAATAAACTTGCGTTCTTGCCATTTTGTTTTAAATTCATTAATCTTGCCTCTGCTACCTGAACTGTTTCACCCTTGATTTCTTTTGTTAATGTTTTGATTATACCATTTATAGTGTTTTCATTTGTTACTAATAGTCTAGCGCCACCTTTTAGTTTTGTTTTTATGACTTTAATAGCTGTTTCTTCATGTGAAACAGGCGAAGGCAAGGTTTGACTTGAAGTGATTTATTGGGGCCGCAAGCCCGGTATTTATAGGGGAACATTTACATTGGTCTTATGGCTAGTGTCCTTAACGATATTTAAAGCTAGACATTATGCTTAAGTTCTAATTACTTATAATCTGTCCCTAAAAGTATGTGGCCTAATCCTATCCCTAAAAGTATACTACACCTCCTTTTTTCAAAAAGAAAAATTTATATTTTTCTCATATCCTTTTTATATTATTTTTATTCTATCTAAATGTACTGTTTGCTTTTTGTTTTTATCATCAGTTATTACTATATTATTGTTAGGACCTATGCTCTGTATTTTATATTTGCCTGTGTATTTGTTATCTAATTTATGTCCTGTATTATTTTTTAAAAGTATTTCTTGTCCTTCAGTTAGTGATATTTTGTTTGTTTTTGTTTATTATTATTTATTAAACTATTTGTAGTTTAAATTTTATTTCTTTATTGAAGTCATCAATGTTGTAAATGGGTTCTACAGTTTCGAATGAGAATGGGACAGTTTTGGGATGTTTCGCAAAGACTAGTTCAAAAGGTGCATAACCATGCACGGTGGATGGAGTGATGTTGAAGCAATATGTGAAGTATGCTAGGTATTCATCCCAATCATCCTTTTTAATAGATATATATGACCTGATGTACTCATTGAAAGTTCTATGGCTCCTTTCTACTGTTCCAAGAGTTTGAAGATGGTGCGCCGTGGAGTTAATTTTACTTATGTTGAAATTTTTGCAAAGTTCTGTTAATATTGAATTCATATATTCTGTTCCCATGTCTGTAAGAATTGTTTTAACTGATCCATAAATTAGAATGAATTTTTCAAATATTGCCTTTACAACCGCTTTTGCACTTTTGTTTGGACAAATCGCAGATTATAGTAACTGCGTATTCATTACCATTCATTGTTTTTGGTAATGGTCCAATTGTATCTATTATTATAGTGTCAATAGTGGTTGCAGGGGTTGGTGTTATGATCAATGGGGAGTGGTTGTGTCTGGTTACTTTGGCTAGTTTGAACTTTTCGCAATTTTTGATGTATGTTGCAACTTCCCGAGACATATTTTTCCAAAAGCAATCTCTTTTTATTTTTCCTAGTGTTCTGTTTACCCCGCAGTGACCTCCCTCTATTGGGTCATTATGATATTTATTTAATGTATTTCTTATTTCTTCTTAATTTGTTATTACTTTTACTTGAGGTAGAACTGCTATTTCTACATTTTTCAATGTGTCTTTTCCTTTTTGTTTTAGTTCATTAAGTGTAAGTGACCTTAATAGTTTTTCTGACATGTCTATCTTCAGTTTATAGATTCTTTGAACACCTGCTTCTTTTTCAAGCCTTGGAAGGAATCGATCGAGATCTATTCTTCCATTAATGATCAAATCACCTATGTTGAAGGAGAGTAATTTTTCTTTATTTTTGGTAATAAAACATTTGCATTTTTTGAATTTAATTTGCGCGTGTTTTTTGGCTTCGTCAGGATTTATTATTTCATATATTCTTGGTGTTTCTATTCTGTTATTGTCAATTTTGTTTTCCTTACTTGTTAATTTTTTTGTTTTTGATCTTGTTGCTACTTTAAGTATTTTATTAGTTTCTATGTTTTTTATATTTTCAAATTCAATTCTGGAGAGAGCATCCGCTGCGAAATTTTCTTGTCCCCTGATGTATTCTATAGTGAAATCGAACTCTTCTAAATCTAGCCTTATTCTACTAAGCTTTGACGATGGGTTTTTTTTAGAGAAAATAGGTATGCTAATGGCTGATGGTCAGTTCTAATTAGGAATTTTTTTCCGTATATGTATGGTTTGAAATATTGAATTGCCCAATGTATTGCTGTTAATTCTTGCTCGATTGTTGACTTATTGCTTTCGCCTTTTGTAAATGCTTTAGATGCGTATGATATGGGTAATTGTCCATCAAATTCTTGGCTGAGGACGGCTCCACATGCGATCTTGCTTGCATCAGTTGTGATACAGAATTGTTTATTAAAATCTGGATATTGGGGTATTTGTGGGCTTAATAATTTGTTTTTTAAGTATTCAAAAGCTGCTTGACAGTTTGCATCCCAGTTAAATTCTACATTTTTCTAGATAATCTATTGATAAATTGTGCATGGTATGCAAAGTTTGGAATGAATCTACGGTAGTAATTACAGAATGCTACAAATCTTTTGGCTTCGTCGCCATTCTTGGGAGTCGGGTAATCTTGAATCGTTTTGAACTTGCTTTATTTGTGCATTTGTGTCCTAGAAAAGTAACTTCATGTCTGAAGAAAGAGCATTTTGTCAGGGTGCAATTTTAAGTTATATTTTCGGCAGGTTTCAAAAACATTCCTTAAGTTTCTAATCATGTGACTTTCAGAGCACCCAATTACAATTAGATCATCCATGTAAAGGAATGTTTGGGATGGTGATAGACCCGTGAATGCAAGGGACATCATTCTTTGAAACGAATTTGGTGCAATTTTTAATCCATATGGTAATCGCTTGAATCTGAATGAGCCCTTATCTGTTATGTCCCGAGAGTTTTCTTCTAATTCTACTTGATGAAATCCTGACATTAAGTCTAAAAAAGAGAAGTATTTAGCGCGTCCTAGTTGTTCGAGGATATCGTCCATTCTGGGTAGCGGGAATGTATCCGCTACTAGTTGTTTGTTAATTTTTCTCCACCGTTTTTCATAATTGAGTGTGCAGTTGAATTTCTTTATAAAGTCAAGCCCCAGGATTCCGTCACATGGGATGGGAAAATCGTTTTTTATTACTTGGAATGTGTGTACCGTTGAGAGGTTGCTGATCTTTAGTTTGGTTTCACCTATTGTAAATAGGACGTCTTTGCCTATTCCACTAAGTTTTGTCCGTCTTTGTATGTCAACTGTATTGTCTTTTCTTAATAATTTTTGTTTTATTAGTGATACATCAGCTCCTGTGTCTAATAGTAATTTTATTGTCCCTACATCGTCAAAGTTTAAGTTGCAATTTAAACTATATATTTTATTTGTTCGATTTTTTACATCAGAGGACTTTCGGAGTTTTCCGAATTGTCTTCTACGTTTATAAATCTGACATTATTATTTTGTTGTGTTTTAGGAGGATAATTAGTTTTTGTATATCTATTGTTATAATTTCTTCGATTATAATTATTACTATAGTTATTGTAATTCCTAGTATTGTTATAGTTAGTATTATCATTTGGGTTTTTATTTTGGTAATTGTTATTATAATTTCTATTATTATTGTACGAGTTCCTATTTGTGTAATTGTTTCTTTTAGTATAAAACACGCTGTGATCCTGTTTTATATTTGTAGATGTATTTACAAATTTAGCTACAACATCATTCATTTCAGTAAAATTGCCTGCTTCTATTATTGTTCTGATCTTTTCGTTTTCGCAGTTCTTTATAATTGCTTTCACTGCTGTTTGAGTTGCATATTTCTTTGCTGTTTCAGGGTTTACGTTGTCTGTTATGAATGCGCGTTTTAATGATTTAGTGAGATTTTCTATTTCTGACATAAATAAACTTGCGTTCTTGCCATTTTGTTTTAAATTCATTAATCTTGCCTCTGCTACCTGAACTGTTTCACCCTTGATTTCTTTTGTTAATGTTTTGATTATACCATTTATAGTGTTTTCATTTGTTACTAGTAGTCTAGCGTCACCTTTTAGTTTTGTTTTTATGACTTTAATAGCTGTTTCTTCATGTTCTGCTTTTATTTCATTGATTAATTCCAGTGAATCTATGAAACTTTGAAGTGTTTCTACTCCACCATCATACTCTTAAATCAGCTTAGAAGCTGTATTAAGAAATTCAATCTTTGTTTGCACCATCTTTGGTTTTGTATTAATGTCTAGAATGTCTTCTGGGTTATCTTCTACACCTTGCTCTTCTGTGTCTTTTGCTACTAGAGGTTCAAAAGTTGCTTCTAGATTCGAATCTACTGGTATCGTGAATTTTATATTATGTTTTGTTGCTATACTTATTAGTTGTTTATTAAACTGTATACTACTTGATTTATTGCATATGTATGTCTGTATTGCTATTCTTTATTTTGTTGTTACTCTCAAAGATAGTTTCAAGGTGCTTATTAACGGTCTGAGGGTGTATTTAAATTGTCTTATTTATGCACTTGTACGCTTTCTGAAATTTTGTTACTTTTCGTTTTATCTTTATGGCATATTTAATTCCCTTAAAATAATTTTGTTTTCTTAGTATTTCATTTTTCTCATCTTTATATTGTAATATATCAAAAAAATTTTGATTCTTCTTTTTTTTTGTTTTTTTTGTTTTTTTTTTCAATTTGTTTAAGATTCTATTTTCTAATATTTAATTGTTTCCAAAAAAAATGTGGTAATTTTTCTTATAGGGTATTTAGATTTCGTTATTGGGCAAATTTGATCTTGTGGAGCTTCCTGCGATCAGAAAGCTTTATGTGTGCTTGCAAGCTTTGCGAAATTTACTTGAGCTTTTTTGAACTTTATTGAACTTTTTTCAGAAGCTCGCTTTGATCGCGACAAGCATTACAAGTGTGCTTATGTTGTTTGTGCAATTTTGAGTGCACATGTTTGACATGTGCTCTTCGTTAAGGTATGTTGGGGTATATAAGGCCGATTGGAATTTATTATTTAATTGTATATATACATATATGTTATTTTTTGTGTATTTTTCATTTTAGTGTATATATGTATATTTTCTTTTTGTTTCAAGGGTATTTTGGGAATGATAGTCTTATTCAAAAAATTGTGTAGACAATATATTAAATTATTTTTCTCATTTTTTTTTTTTCGTTATTAATATTTATACATATATTCAAATTTATTTATAATGGCAGCGCATAGATCGCCTCTTGCCACAAAGGTGCCTACATATATTAGCACACTTTTTTATTTTCTTATTATTGTTTTTCTTTTTTCTGCATCTGCTGCTATTGCCTCTGCTGCTGTTGGTTCTGTTGCTGTTGCTGCCTTGCCTGTTTGGTTCTCTGGTGGGCTTTTTCCAGGTCATCTATTTTGCCCCACAGCTTGCATGCTTCCGCCCAGGGTGGTGGCGGATCGTTGTTAACCTGGGCCAGTAGGGCCGCCCGCTGCTTTCGGAATCGGACCTGGTGGCCGCCTCGACGCTTCGGCCTTAGAACCAGGGGGGTGGCCGTCAATGCGTCCTCCTCTTGCCTTCTCCTATTGAGCTCTGCCCTTGCCGCTGGTGGTCTGGCACGGAACTCTTCTATGCTCAACGGCCGTGGACCGTCCAATGGGCAGTCCTTCAATGTCTTCTGGAGTTTTTCGCTTATGTCCTTTGGCATTTGTACTGGAGCCTGCTTCCTTTTTTTTTCACTTTGCCTTTTTTGTATGGCAAGGATTTTTTTTTATTTTTATTTTATTTTACCTTTTTATTTGTTGTTGGTTTGACTTGAAGTAATTTATTGGGGCCGCAAGCCCGGTATTTATAGGGGAGCATTTACATTGGTCTTATGGCTAGTGTCCTTAACGGTACTTAAAGCTAAACATTATGCTTAATTTCTAATTACTTATAATCTATCCCTAAAAGTATGTGGCCTAATCCTATCTCTAAAAGTATACTACAACACAAGTTACTGATAATATAAATCGGCTCAAGCGCTGCCTGCTACGTCATCATCAAATCAACAGAACAGATGCATACACACACAGTAGTAAGAGTAATAATGTTTGGTTTGTGTATTGATGAATTGAACTGCAGGGAAACAAATTTCAAAATTATAAAATTATTGCCAAGAACTGCAGGGTATAAAAACTTATAAAGTAAGCTTCTATGATATTTTCAATTAATTAATATCTGTTTGTTAGCTTAAGCTTTTCATCGACTGCTGTGTTAGTTGACGTAAATAAATAAATGTTGAGACGTAATCAAGTTCATAGCTTTACAGAGTTATTGATGGATATTTGTAATGAATAGATTATTTGTGGTACAAATAAGAAGGAACGACCAGTATAGACGGTGCCATATGACAGAGTGTGAGTTATGCATATAAGGTAGCCAGATGGGCGGGGGACAAAACAGTCCGCCAGATGTATTCGCAATACTTCCTTTTTGATGGCGCCTTATTTGTATATTTTTTGTACTCCCAACAGTTTCACACAGGAATCATGCTTTGGTGTGCCTAGTCCCTTGGTTAAAACGTCTACGGGCATTTCACTTGTTGAGATGTAATCAATGCGAAGGTCGCCTTTGTCCACCAGTTCCCTTATAAAATGATGACGGATGTCCACATGCTTTGTCCTCTTGTGGAATAGAGGACTTCGTGTGAGTTGACCAGCTCCTTGATTGTCGTTGTAGATTGTGGTGGAACGGAGCGAGCAAAAAATCTTTCGTAAGAAAGATCTTAGATGTACAGCCTCTTTAGACGTCTCAGATAGAGCCATGTATTCCGCCTCTGTCTGTCAATATAAGCAGCCCAGTCGGCATCAGCGTAGCCAACCAAATTTTTCCGTTTCTTTTATATGTTGGTCTATGGCCTTGAATACCCTTCAAATAACGAAGTACCCCTTTGGATCCAACCCAGTGCTGTTTCCCCGTAATAATTATTATACTGGCTAAGAAGACTTACGGTATGTGCAATGTCAGGGAGCGTTGATACTGCAAGCCACATGAGAGCACCTATCAAGCTTTGATATGGAACGCTTGATACTTTATCCAGATCCGTTTTCGTCTTTGGGCACATTTGATTTGAAATTTTCTAGCTGGTGTTCATCGGTGTACTCACTGGTTTACAGCCCTCCATGTTGAATTTCTTTAGTATGTCCTTTAAATATCTTGATCGACCCAAAGAACATTCACCTTTGTTCTTGTTTTGATGCAAATCGATAACCAGGCAATGTGGCAGTTTTCCTAAATCCTTCATTTCAAAATTACGTGTTAATTCGGTTTTTAGCTGTGTTAGTAGCTTGTCATTATTCGGGGCGACTGTAAGATCATCGACATACAGTGAAACGAAAACTTTGTTACTTACCCATTACTTTGTTTTTTCATATACACGCAAGGATCAACTGCAAGTGGCTTCAAGTTCATTTCCTTTTATTTGTGAGCCAGTTTCGTAGACCACTGGCGTCCACTCTGTTTTAAACCATACAAAGTTTGTTTAACTTACATATTTTATCTTCGGTGTATTTTTGCTTTTCTTTTTCCGTAAGTATTTCGGTGAATTCTCGTGGGCTGTTAAAATCAAATTCATGGAGATCAAAGTCCAGTTCCGTGGCGATTTAGCAATTCGTATTGATCTATACGAGCTACAGGGGAATAAGTTTCATTATAATAAGTTCCCTCTCTTTAAGTGCTGCTAGCCGATCTTTGAGGCAATGAACTTCGCCGTTTGGTTTATACATTGGGTACTTGGTTTCTATGAATTTCTGATTCTTCTCTCCCTTTGCAGTTTCCCAGGTCCTATTTTTTTGTAGCGCTTAATACCACTGTAATAGTTTTTTTCAAAAAAAAAAAAAGACATGGCAAAATTCGATAGTTTCACCCTATTTCGGGTCCTGCATCATTAGTTTTTTAAGTTTTCACGATGGTTTCATACAATATTTTTTGCTGAAGTTTTTCATCAAAGTTGTAATTTTTTCCTAAAGGTCCTTTTTTCATTTGCTTCTAACTTCTAAAATATTCCGAAATTTTACAAAATTTCTTCAGCAAAGTTATTTAGAATTGGCAAAACTACAAATGTTGGGAAGACATCTAGCCTGTGAAGCCGTTCGTTCCCGAGCTTTAAGACAAAATGTAAAAAAATCGAATCTTGGCCCCTTTTTTTGTATGTTTTCTTTCTCGCATTTTGCTAAAATTGATAATTTTCCATTCGAATCTTGACCATAATATGAGAATTTATTATGCTCAATGGCAGCAGAAGAGACACCATATCTATCTAATTTACGATTTATAATATAACTATTTAATCAAATTAAATTTTTATACCCTTGCAAAAAGGGTATATTAATATTGGATAGAAGTGTGCAACGCATAGAAGAATCTTTATAAAATTCGGCTTAGTCATTAACAGATATATTAAACTAACAAATGTTTAATTTAAAATCAATCGCATCAAAGTAACGAAGTTATTGACAAAAGTCACTGTTTTCGACCGATCGTTCCTATGGGAGCTATATGATATAATCACCCGATCTGGATCAAATTTGGCACAGTCGTTAGTATGTGTAAATGAAGTAAGTAAGTCGTCTCGCCGACTTAGGTATACCATACACCAGTAAAACAAATATTTCAAATTTGTAATAACAAATGCATTTGCCTATTTTAAAAAAGTTCTGTCCACATGCTTTAGAAGCATATCTTAGTATCTCGCTCACTCATGCATATGAGCCCCCCCCCACCCGCCGACGTCCAACTCCGGCCTTATGGAAAAACGTTTATATGCATAACTTGGCTATTTTTTGTCCGAATTTGATATTTTTTGGTATTTTGCTGGGTATTAGTATTAAATTTAAGTGTGCCAAATTTGGTTCCACAAGATTATAAATTACGGGAGATAATCGAGTTTTTCAAATTTCGGGAGCGGAAAGGGGCGTGGCAAAATCTTTGCACATACAAAATATTTATTTATTAAGCAAATACACATACCAAATTTGGTGTCTCTAGCTGCAATAGCTTTTGAGAAAAACGTTTTTTTTAATTGCGGGGGCGGAAAGGGGCGTGGCAAAAATTTGAAATAAATTTGATCACTCTACATCCTACATGAGCCTACATACCAAATTTGGTGGCTCTATATCTTATAGTCTCTGAGATCTAGGCGTTTATACGGACGGACAGACGGACATGGCTAGATCGACTCGGCTGTTGATACTGATCAAGAATATATATACTTAATGGGGTCGGAAAAGCTTCATTCTGTCTGTTACATACATTTTGTCGACTTTAATATACCATTTCACCCTATGGGTGTATGGTATAAAAACTCACCAATATTAAAAATAGCTCAGAAAATAACGAATTTATTTAGAAAAGTCACTGTTCGTGACTTTGCCGTTTGTATTGGTGCTATATGATATGGTGATCCCATCCCATGATATACAAATTGTGCAGTATATACAAGCCTACATGCTACGTTCTAGGAGGAGTTCGCATCGATCCAGACGGACGGACATGGCTATTTAAACTCGTCTCGTCGTACTGATCAAGAATATATATACTTTATATGGTCGGAGATGCTTCCTTCTATGCGTAGCACACTTTTATCCAATATTAATATACCCTTTTTGCAAGGGTATAAAAATCCAATTTGATTAAATGGATATATTATATTCACAGGCTAGATGTCTTCCCAACATTTGTAGTTTTGCCAATTCTAAGCAACTTTGCTGAAGAAATTTTGTAAAAAAAACGGAATATTTTAGAAGTTAGAAGCAAATGAAAAAGAGGACCTTTTGGAAAAAATAAACTTTGATGAAAAACTTCCGCAAAAAAATGTTGTATGAAACCACCGTGAAAACTAAAAAAACTAATGATGCAGTTCGATTCGCAGGACCCGAAATAGGGTGAAACTATCGAATTTTGCCATGTCTTTTTTTTCGACTATCACAGTGTACTCAATACACTCAATTGCATTTGGACTACTTAGAGCTGTGCCTGTTGACAATTCATCTCCGATGCTTATTAGTGAAGTTGCTTAAAAAAACTTATTTTCCTCATCAGATTTCTGTTCAGGCTCATTTCCGATGGTTGGCTGGATGGCGACTTCGTTACAGATGAGCTTGGGACGATCAGGTTTCATTCTATGTACTTTTCTGGGTCTTCCAGGTCCAAGTCTTTGTAATACTGGTTCTTCTTGGATATGCTCTTCTCTTCTGGGGTATTTTATTAGGGAACAATACGGTCTTCTTGAAAGTCCTCTTCCTGACTATGATCCTCTTGATACTCGACATCGACTGCGCTTAGCTCTGAAAGTTCTTCAAACTCATGATCGTTGCCAAAAATATTTATGAATACGACGCATAGTTGGGCCTCTGCTCGGATAGCATTGCAAAAATACGTTTTTTCATGATCGCGTTTGGCAAAAATGATATATGCAATCGATAGGAAATACTTCAGAGATTATGAATCCGAAAAATTTTGGAAATCGGTTGAGATTCATGGGTGCTAGAGGCGCCCAAAGTTGAGATATTTTTAGTGAAAAGGAAAAAATGATAATTTTTAAAAAAAGTCGCTACTTTAAAACTGAATATTGGGCGATTTCAACAATCGATCTTGGATTGGTTTTATCTGAAAAGTATGTTCTTTGTTAATAGCATGTTTCATAAATTTTAATAATTACTTAAATAGTTATTGAACTAGAAGCGTTTAAAAAATACACTAAATATTGGCGTTTTTTGAACTTTGGTGGAATACAACTAACAAGTATCACCTAGTATCACTACCGGACTACATACACTAGGTAGGTGAAATATTTACCTATCAGATGTATATAGTCCCAATATGCGGAGAGGTGTGACAGCGATGCGTAAGCCATAAAACTAAGGCAACCTCGTCTAAAAAATGCGCTGCAGGTATTTGCTTCTTTGTATTTAAATGATAACATTGCGTAATGCTGTTTTGCAAATACTACCTGTTTACATATATGCCTTTCTACAATGATAAATTGCTAATTACCTGCTTTGGAAAAACTGACAAGACAAGTAAATGTTATTTAAGTTGATGAAAAATTTGTCCTAATTGTGGGTTGGTCGTTTTTATTTCCGTTTACCTAACTGGATGTAAATATTAAGTTTTTTACCTAATTAATACAAATAGGGTAATACCGATTTTTCGTTCTACCTAGTTAATTCAAAAAATATAACATAAAGAGCTAATTATTCCTCTTGTTTGCGACAGTTTATTTTTAACTTCATAAGTGGAAACATCTTAAATCAGGACTGAATAGTTTTTATACCCTTGCAAAAAGGGTATATTAATTTTGGTCAGAAGTGTACAACGCACAGAAGGAAGCATCTCCGACCATATAAAGTATATTTATTCTTGATCAGCACGACGAGACGAGTTCAAAAAACCATGTCCGTCCGTCCATCCGTCCGCCTGTCCGTCCGTCTGGATCGATGCGAACTCCTCCTAGACCGTAAGAGCTACAGAGCTGCACGTAGGCTTGTATATACTGCAGGGTTTGTATATCTCGGATTCAGTCGGATCGGACCACTATATCATATAGCTCCCATACAAACGGCAAAGTCACAAACAGTGACTTTTCTCAATAACTTCGTTACTTTTTAAGCTATTGTCGTGAAATTTAATATAAGTAAGTTTATTGTAACTATAAACCACTGTGCCAAATTTGATCAAGATCGGGTGCCTATATCATATAGCTCCAATAGGAACGATCGGTCAAAAACATTGACTTTTGTCAATAACTTCGTTACTTTTGATGCGATTGCTTTCAAATTTAACATTTGAGAGTTCAATATATCTGTTAATGACTGTGCCGAATTTGGTAAAGATCGGGTAACTATATCATATAGCTCCCATAGGAAGGATCCGTGGAAAACAGTGACTTTCATCAGAAAGTTCGTTATATCCTATGCTAAGATTGAAGGCCGTTCTTTCGCAAACATTACCCTTATTATACCATACACCCATAGGGTGAAATGGTATATTAAAGTCGCCAAAATGTATGTAACAGGCAGAAGGAAGCTTTTCCGACCCCATAAAGTATATATATTCTTGATCAGTATCAACAGCCGAGTCGATCTAGCCATGTCCGTCTGTCCGTCCGTCCGTCCGTCTGTCCGTCTGTCCGTCCGTATGAACGCCTAGTTCTCGGAGACTATAAGAGATAGAGCCACCAAATTTAAAATGTAGGCTCGTGTGGTATGTAGAGTGATCGAGTTTGTTTTAAATTTTTGCCACGCCCCTTTCCGCCCCCGCAATTCAAAAAAAACGTTTATCTCAAAAACTATTGCAGCTAGAGACACCATATTTGGTATGTATATTTGCTTAGTAAATTCGCTCATTTTGTAATTATAAAGATTTTGCCACGCCCCTTTCCGCCCCCGAAATTTGAAAAACTCGATTATCTCCCGTAATTTTTCACCTTGTGGAATCAAATTTGGCACACTTGAAATTGATACTAATATCCAGCAAAATACCAAATTTGATCAAAATCGGACAAAAAATAGCCAAGTTATGCATAAAACCGTTTTTCCATAAGGACGGAGTTGGCCGTTGCCGGGTGGGGCGCTAGGGTGCTCAAATGCATGAGTGAGCGAGACACTAAGATATGCTTGTAAAAAGCATGTGAACAGAACTTTATTAAATTAGGCAAATGCTGTTATTATTTTGTTATTTGTTATTACAAATTTGAAATATGTATTTGTTTTACTGGTGTATGGCATACCTAAGTCGGCGAGACGACTTACTTACTTCATTAGATAAAACAGTTAGTTTAGATAAAAGAGTTACTAACAAACTTGCAAGGGTATACAAACTTTGACGCGGTCGAAGTTAGCCCCGGCCCTCTGGTTGTCAATATAATTCAACACAGTTTTATTTATTTGTGCAAAAATGTTGTTAAAGAATGAAAGGATTTTGAAAGTTTTCCACGAGTGTGAAAACTTAAATGATTTTGAAATGGGATTGCTAAAGGGGATGAGCGTTTCATCTTTTATAATAGGTGTTAGTCAAGAGATCATTAAAAGGTTGGCTGTTATCTTAAATGTTATAAATTGCAAGGAAATGGTAAATGGTGAAAAATTTGCCGAATATACTTCAAAGACTGCTCAACTTTTGACTGAATTGTATCCGCAAAAAAAACTTACCCCATCGGTACATAGGATTTTGGCTCACGGAAAGGATTTAATAGAATATCAGTGTTTACCAATTGGAGAGCTATCCAAAGAAGCACAGGAATCGAAAAACAAGGACTACAAAAGGTTCAGATACACTAATACATTAAAAACTTCTCGTCTTAGACAAAATGAAGACCTTTTTAACATGCTAGCAGCCTCTTCGGGCCCACTTATTGCATCACTGAGACACGTGCGATCACGAAAGGATTTGGAAAATAGCAACTATAGTCCCGAAATGTTGAGTTTATTAGATATTGATGTAAATATTGAAAATTATTTTGAAGAAAATCAACCATCAATAGCAAATTTTCAAAAATAACCTAAAAAAATAAAAAAATTTTTTTTTTTCTTTTTGTAAATATGTTAAAAAATTAAATTAAAATATTAAAAAATGTTACATAGTCGTCTAAAACAATGAAAAATTCCATTTGTGATTGAAAAAAACCGGGTTTCGATCCATTTTTAAAGGAAAAACATGCTTGGAAATATTTTCTGAATTTGACCTTGAATATTACAGCACCACGAACACCCAGCACTTTTGACAAACATTCATTTTGAAGCTTAAGGAATTCTTTATGATATGCTTTTTAAATTTTTAAAATCCCTTTATTGGTTTAGACGCTATGAGTTTTGCAATGCTAAATGCCAGAAGGCCCCACTGTGCGTCGCTCAGTCGCTTAATCGCTCATTGCTTAAAGCGTGGCCGAAGCCTGAGACGGTCTACCAGTTGACTTCCTCCATGCAGAGAGATCTGATGTGTGAAAAGCACCAGCAGCCGGGACAATGGGCTTGCGAGTAGCAAGGAAGCTGCTTGTTGCACGCGCCAACATGCTCGGATCACACCTGATGCGTCAACGAATGGATTTAAATTGAGCATGGCACTACACGTGGGTAGAAAGCTCTTCTGCTTTAGACACCTATGTTCCGTTGTGAAGTATTCACGCTGAGCGACTTGGATTAATACCTGGAATACTTGATTGATCTAATTAGAGGACACTTCCTTGGAGTAGTCATTTGGAAGTTTCCGACACCTTCTGCCGAAACGGACTACATATGCTACCACTCGTAAGGCACGTGACAGATTGGAAAAACGAGATAGAATATCATTGGCTGGTTTAGCGATTGGGACATCTATTTACACTACCCGCTGCTCCGCCAAGACTTTTGTGTTTCCCGTAGCTATGGTGGTCAATGCCACCACAAATCCTTGTGTTCAAGTTCCTGCGCCTTGACTATGGAGATCTGCCAGGTTGTCCTTTAAACGGACGTGATTCCCCTACTCGATTAGCGACAAACCACGACAGTACGACGGCTTGAATTACAAAGGGAGCCAGCCAGCCAGCGGGATCGAATAACTTATAATAAAAAACTCGAATAACTCTTCACATTAGACGTCCACTTACGCAAAGGAAAGCCAGCTGAACCACGAGCGTCTTGATGTTCATTGACCACTGTGATTGCAGTTGCTTTATTGTGAGCCCCTGCCAGGACATCACCGACATACATATAGGATAATATCGCTAGCCAAAGGAAATTTAGATTATACATCATTTGCGAGTTGTTGAAGTACTTGGATGGCTAAGAACGAAGCACAGTTAATGCCAAACATGACGGTATTAAGCTCGTAATTACCAAGTTGCCCCCCTTTTTTTCGGAACAGTATTCTCTGAAATGGCGTATGGATTGGATCGAAAATAATTTGGCGTTACATTTTTGTGATGTCGGCATTAAAAACTATTCGGAAAAAACGCCACTTGAGAATCTGAGTAGATGAGATCAGACTGAAGTACGGGACCAGGGTAAAGTATATCATTGAGAGTTACTCCGTTTGTGGACTTGCTAGAGGCGTAAAAGACTTCCCGTACCTTTGTTGTAGAACTGTCGGGCTTGAAAACTACATGGTGTGGCAAATAAAAATTGTTATTACTGCCGTCAAATGGCACCTGACGCATATGGCCTAAGTCCAAATACTCTTGGATGACGGCATCATACTCAGTTTTTGCCGGAATATTTTTTATGAGACGGCTTTCGTTTTTAAGGAGCTGAGCCAATGCCCCTGGTCTGGAGTGACCAAGGTTGATGTTGGTTGGGTCTCGAAACGGAAGTGAGACCATGTATCTCCCTGAAACATCTCTCCTTGAGGTCTACTGGAAATTGACCTCGCAAACTGAAACAGAATCTTCTACCGGTTTGGCCGGTACCAAAACCTTGTGAGAGGAGTTTCAAGTGCTTTCTCTCTGCTTTAAGCGACCCTTGTGATGAACGCGGCACACGAAGTAACAGGGACTCCATGCAACGGACCTGAAATGACACAACCGAATCTCGTCTCTTGTGCCATTAAAGAGCCTGACACTTCGGTCTGGATGCCGGAAAGGGTCACCGCTGGTATGACATCAATACCAAAAAGGAGATCGATTTTCGCCTTTAGTCTAAAGGAGGGGTCAGCTTAAGAAAAATTGGGCATTCCTTCCAGTGCGGCTTGGGCTATCGTTCCTGAAGGCAAATCATCGGCAACTTGGGACAGGACAAAAGCTTCTATCTCCATCTGGACTGCAGGTCCATGCGATGGCCGAATGATTGCGTGACAGACTTTCAAGGTTCTATTGACATTTCCATTAATGACTGTCACCTCGGCCCTGACAGTTTGGAATGGTAACTTCATGAGCTGGAACATTCGTTCGGATATAAAATTGGCTTCCGAAGCTGGGCCTAATAACGCCCGTGAAGGATAAGTAGTGCCCTTTTGCCAAAAGTCCGCGATGGCTATATCTAGCAACCTATCTCGTGATGACCTTGCCTCAAAGGTAAACTATGTCCGGACAATATTGGATAAAATATTGGACTAATTTCCGGTCGGGCGTCCTTGTACAAGAGCGTTTTGTGACGCCCCTTGCATGTGAAGCAATTATGTTGACTCGGGCGGTCTTTTACTTGATACCCTCTTGCGAAACAGTTCAGTCAAAGAGACTTTTTCTTTATGTATGCCACCCTCTCTGGCACCGACATCTGATGGAAGCGGGGACATACAGAGATCACAGGACTTTGGTTTGGCGGTCACCTTGGCTTTAAGTGTATTAGCCTTTCGGGTGACTGGATGTGGTTTTCGCGGAGCTACCGAGCCGAAATAGCCATTGCAGTTGTATTTTCAACCGCTTCGAGCGTACAAAACTGCTAGTTAAGGAAATCGTCCATCGTTTGCCACTCTGGAATGGCAGTCTTCTCTCCAAGAGATTATTCCGACAGTGAAAGAATGTTTTTCGCCAATTTGATGAAATAGAAAAATACGAACACGTCACCACGTGGTGACTGGCAGGCCACAGTGCTCAAAAGCGCGAATGGATGCCTGCAGAGCATTCTGGTAATCCTGCAATGCTTTTTCGGACTCATGGGAAATTTGAGGCGGGTCAAGAAGTACTCTGAACTGGCTGTTCACGATAAGCTCTTTTTAGTGTCGCTTTTCATCGAGTCTCAAATCACTCCCAACGATTCTAAAGAAGTTTTCACTTCAAAAACAGACCTAAAGATACGATACAAAGGAACGATTGGAACACCTTGAAAAAAAAAACACCCAAGATACGACTTGGAATGCTTGGAACATTTGGGAATTCAAATATAGAACCAAATATACGACTTGGAACGCTCGGAATACTTTGGAATTCAAATATAAAACCCAAAGATAGGGCTTCGAACGCTTGGAACACTTTGAAATTTAAAGCCCAAAGATACGGCTTGGAACGTTTGGAACACTTTGGAATTCTAATATCAAACTAAAGATAAGGCTTCGAAGGATTGGAACACTTGGGAATTCAAATATAGAACCAAAGATACGACTTGGAGCGCTTGGAACACTATTGATTTGATTTTTAATTTCCAAAGATAATATTTGGAACACTTTGGAACTCAGATATAATGCATGTGCTCATATACATATAATTTATAAAAAATTACTTAGCTTAAAATTTTGAAATTCCACCGATGCTGTGGTTTGAGAAGATCTTTGTATCCGGCTCGAAGGACCAAAATTTTGTAGGGGGGCAGAACTTCCTTCTTAGCGAGGGCAGCTAATTAAATTTTACTTTTTTCTTTCCTTCAAAAAATGGGGACCAGCAGAAATTTCTTCTAACTTGCTCATTTATTCACTATGAAAATTTAACTAATAGCTATCTTATCTAAGAACGGAGAAAAAGCCCCGCTTGGAGTGGTGTGGGGAGTTCTTATTTTGAGGAGACAATATCCAATACTATCCAATTGATAAATTTCATCGGGATAATTTGAGAAAAACGCATACGCACTGACGGACGGGCGGACGAACGGACAGACGGACATGGCTATATCGATTCAGCTTCTTATGCTTATCAAGAATTTATATGTACTTTATGGGGTCGGAAACGTCTCCTTCTGTGCGTTACAAACATCTAACCAATTTTATAATACCCGCAAATCTATAAAAAAGGGAATATTTTTTGTAATAAAACTCTCAACAACAAAAACTAGTCGCAAGCGGGAAGTAAACGGCCTCGAGTGCCACTAAAACGAAAAACAGAAGAATAGAGAGCACTAACACCGAAAAGAAACCTTTAACTGCAATTTGAGAACGCGGGCCAATAATAGAAACAAATCAAAAAGGTAATTTAATTGAATGTTATAAAATAAGTACGTGAATGAACGAAAAAGGTAGTTGAGCGAGAGCGCAAAAAAAACACGACCGACATCGATGAGAGACAATATGCAAATATTTATACCGACTTCAGTAAGGCTTTCGAAACGGTTGCTCATACTTAGGTTCTTACGAAACTTAACATTATGGGCTTTCCCCAAATCTGGCCTTGCAAAACCCAAAAACTTTATATGAAAGTGTTCGAGTTACCTCAGGTGTCCCTCAAGGCAGTCATCCGGGCACACTGATACTTACCCTGCTCATAAACGATTTGCCCTTGGCCTTGGTTTATTCTTGCGTGCTCATGTTTGCGGATGATAATGATCTTTCTTTCTAACAGTACTTACAATCAGATCTCGATGCGTTCTGTAATTGGTGCCACGTTAAAAAATTACACCTTAATGCCTCAAAGTGCTCTTTTATGACATTTAGTCGTTTGTCTTCGCTCCTAGTTCATTACTCTAGTAAGTCTGATCTGTTGGACTGCGTACTATCATTCAAATTTTTTAATTTAACTTTCATATAGCTTCACATGTTAATAGAGAAAGTAGTCTTTTTGGCTTTATAAAACGTTGTGCCAAAGAATTTGATGACCCCTACGTAACACTTACCTTCTATTCTGACAGACTTCTTCTTATTAATCTTCCTTCTCTTTACAACCGCAGGCCCGTATTTGGCATTCGCTTCTCCAAAAATTAGTCAACGGTGAAATAATTTCTACTAATTTACTAGATACTCTATATTTTTGTGTCACCTCACGTCGGACCAGAAACTTTTTTCCTATTCATCCTAGTAGATGTGTGCTCTTCACTAACTATTCCCTGCAACCTCTTCGTGTTCTTTGCCAATCTTTTAACAACCTTTTTTACATTATCACTCCTCATCTTTCTGTCACTTCTCTTCACTCTATACTTTTTGATAATCTACAACGAGACTGCTGACTATATTTTAGACGTCGCATTGCTTGAAAATCATTCCTGGCCACATTGGTTGTGAATTCGGGTATAGCTGGCACCTTGTGCAAATAAAACACCTTCACTGGGTCGAGGATATTTAGTTGCTTAGAAGGGTAAGATTGCTTTTTTAATTAATTGTTTTTTTTTTTTTGTTTTAAATATAATTTTCGTCGATTGCTGTGTTAGTTGACGTAAATAAATAATGAAATAAATAAATAAACATATAAATAAATAAACAATTATATAAAAAAATAAATAAATAAAATCAATTTCTGCTTTTTGCTCTTCGCGGTATAAATTGTGATCGCAATATCAATTTGCCATCACATTCCAAAAGTTTTCTTTTAATAAATCTTCCTTCTTTAATTAATCGTAGAGTAATGCTTGGTGCTATCGTTATTCACAAACTTTTAATAGGTAAAATGGACTCTATCTGTACCCCGTGGACCTACTAGAAATTGTATTCCTCTATCCCTAAAACACTATATTTCTAACTATTTTTTACATAAACCTTTTCGAGTCCTATGTTCTGATTACAATCTTCTGTATCCCGTAATCAGTTCAGAAGCCTCTCTTTCTCTTGTGAAAACCTCTATATTAGCACACTTTGTTCGTAATTAGCTGTAATAATCACATCTTATATTTTTTTCCGTTTTATTTGTATTTGTCCACACGCTCGTGCCGTCCGCTATACGGCTGCGCCCCACGGTCGGTCGGGCGGGAGGTGGACAGCTCTCTGCTTGGGCTCGTGCGAAACAGGTCCTGGTGTCGTATGGGTCACTGGTACGTTTTTTTGCATTGTACGCATCAACGCCTAGACAATAAATAACATCAGCTTGACACTTTTTGCGAAAATCATGGTCTACAAGGGTAGTCAATTCGAAAAGTTTGGCAAGCGATGAGCGACGGACAGTTGGGCGTTGCAAAAATCAATTTTTTCATGATCGAGTTTGATATATGCAATCGATAGAGAATGGAACAAAATTATAATTAAAAAAAAAAATCGCAACTTTAAAACTTAATATTGGGCGATTTCAACAATCGATCTTGAATTTTTTGGTTTTATCTGAAAAGCATGTTTTATAAATTTAAATAATTACTTAAATCGCTATTGAACTAGAAGCGTTTAAAAAATACACGAAATATTGGCGTTTTTTGAACTTCGGTGGAATACAACAAACAAGGATCAAATAGTATCAATACCGGACTACATACACTAGGATGGTGACATATTTACCTATCAGATGCGTATTGGACTGTAGCTTCTTTGTATTTAAATTATAACATTGCGAAATGCTTCGTTCTACGTAGTTAATTCAAAAAGTATAATATAAAGTGCTTATTATTCCTCTCGTTTGCGACAGTTTATTACTGAATTCTATTTGTCAATATAATTCAAGACAGTTTTATTTTTAGTGAAAGAAAGCTGTGAAGATCGCAAGTCCTATTCGACTAAATAGGGTTAAGGAAAGTATTCCAGCCCCACCAAACTTAGTCGCCACTAAGTACACTGAGGAAGAGGCGTTTTCCTTATATATGGACCTGGGATTGACGAAGCAGAAGTATTTTAAGGAGTTCTTTAAAAAGTCATTCTTCCCGGATACAAAAAAATTGGATTGGAAAGGATTTAATAGGATATCAGTGTTTACCAATTGAAGAGCTATCCGAAGAAGCACAGGAATGTAAAAACAAGGACTACAAAAGATATACTAATACATTAAAAACTTCTCGTGTTAGACAAAATGAAGACCTTTTTAACATGCTAGCAGCCTCTCCGGTCCCACTTATTGCATTACTGAGACACGTGCGATCATGAAAGGATTTGGAAAAAAGCAACTATAGACCCGAAATGTTGAATAGACATTGATGTAAATATTGAAAAAAACGGGTTTCGCTCCATTTTTAAACCTTTGACCTTGAATATTACAGCACAACGAATACCCAGCACTTTTGACAAACATTCATTTTGAAGCTTGAGGTATTCTTCATCAATTGTTTTTTATATTTTTAAACAGGCCCTACTGTGCGACGTATTAAAGTCATGCTGACAAGGAGAAATAGTGGATCTAGATAGGTGTTGAAGGGAAGACGTAATAATCTTCTCAAATAGCTGCGGAGAATTTGGCAGTGCCACGGTAGTTGGAAATATTCGATTTTTGCCAACTTGTTTAAAGCGAAAAAAAAAGAAGATAAAGCCTTTGATAGGGATATTGATTATATTTTAAGCATTCAACTAAGAATATTATCAGGCCCGGGTATTAAGGAAAACGTCATAGATGATAAGTTAACGATAATACAGTCTTCAGTAATACTAGGAAAAAACACACAATTTTAATGTGGGATTGAGAAGGGATAGGATGTGGGATGCGAAACAGTAATAAAATAACTCGACCAAAAGAATTTAGCAAACAGATCTGCAATATCTGAATCATTATTAGCAGTCTGGTCATTAAGTCTGAAATTGGAAGGTAGTAGGTTACAGCTTCGTTTGCAATTAACATAGTTATAATAAGTTTTGGGGGTCTGATGTAAATGCAGCGCACGATATAATTATTGTAGCATTGAGTATTAAAGAGACAAAATTGAGATTTGGCTACACAATAATTTGCATAGTCAAGTCTTGAGCCAGACTTTATAACCTTTTAAAATATCTTGATTTAATGCTACGGAGATTAGATAGTCTACGTGTAAACAGACAGGCGTATTGGAGATGGTAGAGACATTCACATTAGGAACGCATTTATTTATTTATTTTTTTACGTCAACTAACACAGCAGTCGACGAAAAAGCTTAAGCTAAAATACAGATAATAATTAATACACGAAAGTAGCTTAGCTTTATGCACAACTCAACATCCCCGACCCGGTGGAGGTGTTTTATTTGCAACATGGTGCCAGCTATGCCCCGATTCTCAGCCAATGTGATCAGGGATGAGTTGCAGCCAATCCAATATCCAGTCCTGAATATTTTCAGTGGTTTCGATGTAGATGATTAAAAAGTATAGCGCGAAGAGAAGTGACTGATAGATGAGGAGAAATAAGGTGAGAAAGGTTGTTAAAAGATTGGCAAAGAACACGAAAAGGTTCGTGAAGAGAATAGTTAGTCAGACATCTACTAAGGTGAATAGGAAAAAAGTTTCTGGTCCGACGTGAGGGAACACAAAAATATCGCGTATCTAGTAAATTAGTAGAAATGACTTCACAGTTGACTAGTTTATGGAGAAAGAGAATGCCAAATTCGAGCCTACGGTTGTAAAGTGAAGGAAGATTAATAAGAAGAAGTTTGGCAGAATAAGAAGGTAAGCGAAGACTCGAGTCTCAATTAAGACCGCGTAACGCGAACGTAAGAAATTGCTTCTGTACCGATTTAATACTACGCTGGTGAACATCATATTGAGGGTTCCACACTGGCGAGCAATATTCTAGAGTAGGGCGAACTAACGAGGTGTATAAAACCTTTGTCACATATGGATCATCAAATTCTTTGGCCCAACGTTTAATGAAGCCAAGAAAACTGCATGCTCTATTGACAATTGAAGATATATGTTCATTAAATGAAAGTTTTGGGTCAAACATAACGCCTAAGTCTTTGAATGATGGTACACAATCTAACAGAACAGACTTAATGAAGTAATGAGCTAGGAACGGAGACAAACGACTGAAAGTCATAAAAGAGCACTTAGAGGCATTAAGGTGTAATTTATTAACGTGACACCAATCACAGAACGCATCGAGATCTGATTGCAAGTACTGTTGGAAAGAAGGATAATTATGTGAATAACAAATCTTGACGTCATCAGCAAACATGAGCACGCGTGAATGAGCCAACGCCAAAGGCAAATCATTTATAAACAAGGTAAATAACAGTGGGCCCAGATGACTGCCTTGGGGTACACCTGACGTAACTAGAACAGTTTTAGATATCGGGGAACGAAAAGACACCTTTTGGGTTCTGCCAATAAGATACGACTTTAACCAAGCCCATAGTTTCGAGGAAAAACCCATGATGTTAAGTTTCATGAGAAGCATAGAATGATCAACCGTATCGAAAGCCTTACTAAAGTCAGTATAAATAACATCAGTTTGACACTTTTTACGGAAGCCATGGTGCACAAGGGTAGTCAATTCTAAAAGGTTGGTAAGCGTCGAATGACCTTTCATGAAGCCATGCTGACGAGGAGAAATAGAGGATCTGGATAGGTGTTGAAGGGAAGACGTAATAATTTTCTCAAACAGCTTAGGTATTGCCGAAAGTTTAGCAATGCCACGGTAGTTAGAAATATCCGATTTGCTACCCTTTTTAAAAAGCGGAATAATAAAAGACTCCTTCCAAATATCAGGAAAGCTACAAGTCTCACTCGATATAAAGAATAACCGAGATAAAGACTTAGATAGGGAAATCGAACACATTTTAAGGATGCAACTAGGTCTATTATCAGGCCCGGGTACGAAGGAAGACGTCATAGATGACAAGCTAGAGATAATACAGTCTTCAGTAATACTAGGAAAAAACATACCATTTACATTTGGGATTGAGAAGGGATAGAATGTGGGTTCCGAAGCAGGAGTAGAATAAGGCGACTGAAAGAATTTAGCAAACAGATCTGCAATATCTGAATCATTATTAGCAGTCTGGTCATTAAGTCTGAAATTGGAAGGTAGTAGGTCTGATGTAAATGCAGCGCACGATATAATTATTGTAGCATTGAGTATTAAAGAGACAAAATTGAGATTTGGCTACACAATAATTTGCATAGTCAAGTCGCGAACCAGTTTTTTTAAATCTTTTAAAATATCTCGATTTAATGTTACGGAGATTAGAGAGCCTACGTGTAAATCAGAATGGCGCACTTGAGACGGAAGAGACATTCACATAAGGAACGCATTTATCAATTAGAGAATTAAGAGCAGAGTAGAAAAAATTCACTGCACAATCTATATCACAGCACTCAATAAAAATGACTAATCAAAATAGAAAGTAAGGCTGTTAAGAAGATTGAAATTTGTTTTACGAAAACATCTACGTCGAGAATTTGAGATGTTATTAAATGAATTAGTAACGGAATTGTAAGAAATAGTAACTTCAATGGTTGGGTGATAAGGATCTTCAGTCTTCACTAGGGGCTGTGTTTGTGATACAGCACTAACAGTGGGATCCGAGACAAAAACGAGATCAAGGATTCTTTTAGAAGTATTCAGAAAATAATTCAACTGATATAGCGGATATTCAAGTAGGCTATCAAGAAAAACATGTTGAGATGAAGGAATTAAGAGAGATAGATTATCATCAACAAGCCAAGAAACATTAGACAAGTTAAAATCGCGTAAAACTATAAGAAAATCACGATCTTTAAGACGACTAAAAATAGATCGCAAAGCATCAGCATGGTGCATGTAGATCATGATATCAGAAGCTGGAGGAATATATGAACAAGAGATATATAAGCTAAAGTTAGAACATGTAACTTCGACGCAAATAAACTCAACACCTAAGGGGAGATCAATCGGGAGTTCAATCACTTGAACACAGATTCGAGTTGACAGCAATGAGTACTCCACCGTCACGACGACCAACACGATCAAGGCTATAAGAAGTAAAGTTATTAGAAAGAATTTCATTATCCAAAACATAGGAGTTAAGCCAAAATTCAGCCGAAAAGGTTTGGCTATCACAGAATAGTTTCGAGAGCTTGGTAAGAAGTCCTTTTATATTTTGATAATGAATGCAAAGACTAGATGCAGAAGCAAAAGATGCATTAGGAAGGTGGACAGGCAAAAGACGGAAGCGGCTATTGGCCGCAATCTCGTGTACAACTAGGCCCTCTGGCCAAAAGTTAGGGTCAACCATAGCTGAGAAATACTCATTTGATACTGTAATTTTAAAAGAGGAGATTTCGCGAGGCCTAGAAAACTTAAACTTTGAAATTAAAACTTTAGCAGGGCATATATTACCAATGTAAGCTGCCACAGACGACTCAGAAGTTTCAGGAGCAAGCCTAGAAATAAATAATTGTTTACGATGAGGCACTACAGTTAGTGGAGGCGGAGGAGCATTGGGATCCGCAGGTAATTGAGAGCCAGCCTGATCCTGTAATTGATTAGAGTTCCCGTGAGGGATAGATGGAGGTACACCAGGGCTTGTAATGGGTACTTCAATCTGAAAAGAAGAGCATAAAGAGGGACAAGAAGATGGTATAGGCGAAAGTAAAATGGGAGAAGATGTAATAGAGGGTGCTGGCGACTGCTTATGAGGCAACTCAAGGGTAGGCAACTTTTGGGCAATTCCTTAGAAGGTCGACCAAACTTGAATTGCGACAGTAAATGTATGCTAGAGTCACACTCGTTAGACAGCTGTTTGGCCATTTTATTTAAAAAAAGAAACTTTAAACGAAGATCCCTGTACATTCGGCTAAAATCAAGCTGCTGGCTGGCACAAGATGGGCAAGTCCAGCGCATTAAACCAAGCTCAGGCTTAGACACAGACAAACCAGAAAATTTGTCGTAGTCGCGGCCGTTGAGGCCAGAACATTTTAAGTAAATAAGATTATCGCAGAGCCAACAAGATATTGCTCTATACTGATCGTCAAAACGATCAGAATGCTTGCAAGTAGGTAGACAACAAGCCATTGAAAAACTAAAAGAAACACAGGGCAAAAAAAATATATAGAAAAATTTAAATAAACAGCACAAGGGTAATTATCGATAAAAAAAAATCAATAATTACAAATAAAACAAAGAGACAGCTAGAGTACACAGCACAAGAGAGAGTGCAAGAACAGTTATAAGACGAGCTTTGAGAGGCGGCCTTACAAAAGTGATTACGCGGGAGAGAAGCTGAGCACACGCAAAAGCAGAGAGAACAAAAAAAAACCACTAGCACTGATGGTATGATGGGGGCGATGAGGGGAGCAACTGCAGAAGCAATGACGAGAGAGAACAATAATAAAAAAAAAAATTAAATGCACCAAACACTAATCACGAAAATGAAAAATAAAAAAAACTGTTTAATTTTGCGCAATTATGCAAATAAAACACAAGGGTGTCAAGCAAACGACACCAGCGAAAGCAAAAACAAACAAGCACAATTAAAAATTGAGAGAAAACAATATATATTAATAAAAACGTGAGCTATGCTCACGTCAGAGAGCAGAAGCTTTTTTTGATTCTCAATTAGAGAATTAGGAGCAGAGTAGAAAAAACTCACTGCACAATCTATATCACAGCACTCAAGTAGAAATGACCAATCAAAAAAGAAATAAGGTTGTTAAGAAGACTAAAATTTGTTTTAAGAAAACATCTAGGAAAACTGAGATGTTATTAAAGGAATTAGTAATGGAATTGGATGATAAGGATCTTTAGCCTTCACAATGGGCTTTGTTTGAAATACAGAACTAACAGTGCGATCCGAGACAAAAACAAGATCAAGGATTCTTTGAGAGTAAAGAATTCAACTGATATAGGACATTCAAGTAGTGTATCAAGAAAAACATGTTGAGACGAAGGAAGTCAGAATGATATATAGATTATCATTAACCATGGTTTGCATAGCATCAGCATGGTGCACTGAAGGGCAAATCAATCGGCACAACATTTGAACACAGATTCAAATTCACAGCAATAACTACTCCACCGCCAGTACGATAAAGCGGATAAGAAATAAAGATATCTTATTTTATCTTATTTCGTTATTCAAAACAAAGGAGTTGAGCCAAGTTTCAGGGTCTACCATATCTGAGAAATACTCATTTGGTACAGCAATTTTAGAAGATGATATTTCGCGAGGACTAGAAAACTTAAACTTTTGAATTAAAACATTAGCAGGGCATATATGTACCACAGACGACTCAGAAGTATATGGAGCAAGCCTAGAGATAAATAATTGTTTGCGATGAGGCAATTCAGTTAGTGGAGGCGGAGGAGCATTGAAATCCACAAGTGATTGAGTCAGCATGATCCTGTAATTGATCATAGTTCCCGTGAGAGATAGATTGAAATAAACTAATGCTTGTACTGGGTACTTCAATATGAACAGAAAAGCATAAAAAGGGACAAAAGGTGGAACGAATTTAAATTGCAACAATAATTGCACGCTAGAGTCACACACTTTAGACAGTTGTTTTGACAGTTTGTTTAAAGAATGAAAATTTATGCATGCTTGAAAGTATGTAGACAACAAGCCATTTAAAAGCAAAAAGAAACACAAGGCAAAAATATTTAAAGATATATAGAAAATTTAAATACGCAGCGATGAGATATTATCAATACAAAACCAACAATTACCCATAAAACAAGGAGACAGCTATAGCGCACAGCACAAGAAATAATGCAAGAACAGTTAAAAGCACAAGCAGAAGCTGATCACAAGCACAACGAAGAGAGAACAAAAAAAAAAAAGACAAAAAAAAGAAAACAATTGCACTGATGGAATGATCGGAGTCGAAGGGGCTATTCTGCATTCTGCGGATCATTATGGAGGCAGACTACTTTTATACCCTCGGTTTGGGAATATGGTTTGGGCGTAGGGAAGGTGTAAAGTGAATAGCAGTGTCAAGCCGTTTTGGTATCCCTGGTAGAGTTGAATATGAAGCGTAGGTGGAATACAACCACTCCATTTTCTCTCTGTAATGGCGGTATATAACAACGCATGCACACCTATCAAAGAAACCAGGCGGATAAAGCCAGAATAGTAAAACTTAACCTTCCAAAAACCAAACCAGGAACAGAACCCAACTTCGCCTCTTCAAGCGGATGATACGTAGGAGGACGGATATTCGTTTGTCGACACCCCCCACAGATTATCAATACAGCGGGCGATCAGATGCAAATCGCTCAGTCTAGATGGAATTATCGCTGTGATGCTGCAAGGGCCAAGCCATATCATAGTGCACTGCAAGGCCTGTGTGAGGCCTTATATATGTGTCCTATATATTTAATGACTTCGCGAGTTGTGTTTATACCCAAAACAGAAAAAATCAGATACATACTTCCTAATTACCATAAGACTGACTTCATTTAACCTTAAGACACCAGAAAAACTACGCGCCCATCCACATTGAGTTTTCTTACGAACAACACCTTCAGGGTTCTGCTTGCATGCCTAAGAGGCCAGTCTAAGCATAAATGCGGAAAAGAAGGATCTCATTCTCTTTACCAAGAGATACTTGGTATCACGCTGGGCGCCACCTAATATAAAAACTTAACTGCTAGCGCCTAAAAATCACATTACTTGCCTTGGACTAATAATAGACAGCAAACTGTCTTGGAAGGCCAATAATGAGGAAAGGTCAAAAGGCACTGGACTGGATCGAAAATGAATACCGGAGTGGCAGCAACGGTATACTGTTCGGATCCTCATATTCAAATCTCGTTTTAACTTCCAGACCGTTGCAGCATATTCCAGGCAGAAGTATTTGCATCAGAGATTTGCAGAAGTGGCACTAACAATCTCAACGCACAAGTCATGCGTGAACTTATTTGTGGATAGCCGTAGATAAACTAAGTATCATATATAGTGTGAAGATCGCGTCGTCGCCCTACCCATAGACAGTTCCGAAAATATTCCAATATTACTAGTGGCATAGCGATCATAGCGACAATGAAAGCCAATTCACGTAACCAAGATTATGTGGGGTTGCAACGTACAACGAACCTACCTAACTTAACTTAACTTTATATATAAAATATTGATCCTTATAATATGACAACAGTTGAGGAATTATTAACTCTTATGAACACTTTTGCATGCATAGCAACACAGTTGAAAGGAAAACACAAAGATAGTCAGGTAAGTCCCAGATTAAAAATTCCTTATGAACAAACACAGAAATTTGAGCTCTGCAAAGTGGATCAATGGGTATATGCCCTATTTGTCTATGGATAAATCTTAAGTATACATACCCATGGCAAGCATACACAAGTCCTGCGTCACGCTCAGTTCATCTATCTTTTTTCCAATGTTTGTTTTCGAATGTATAATAAACACTCTCCTTGTTTCTCTATTTCATTTATTCACACTTTTCCTTTTTAGTGATTATATTTCTTAACATAGAGTATTCTTAAGATAATCTTATTAACACTAGATTTACCAAGAAATTTTTATACCTATTTATACCAAAGCCAGTCAATTTGACTGGTTAAGAAAAGTCCTATTAGTTTATATTACAATTCGTAATCCTTTAAAAGATTTAATGAGAAATAAAAAAATATAAATAAAAAAATAAAAATGCATCAATTGTGTTAGAAACTTTTTTTCTACACATTTTCCGCAAACATATTTCTTGCAGACGCCACAAATCCTAGTTCTCTTGTTGTTGTTACAATGCCCTATTTGGCACCATTTACGCACAGGCCGGGGATTCTGCGTTACTGGACGGTGATTTTCATTTGCCTTTCTTCGGCTTGATAACTGATATTCATATTGATATTGATACTGATATTGATATATTGATACTGATATTGATATATGATATCATATATATATATATAAATATATATATATATATAAATATATATATATAATCATAAACCCAGTCAAAATGACTGGTTACGGTATAAGTGCCAAAAACAAAAAATATCTCTTTTCCTATAAACACAAAATGAAATTAACTTATCATAATTTGATAAGTTAATTTCATTGTATTTAGTGGTTATTTAAAAAGTCATAACATAATATCGAAAAAAAAAACACTTAATCAATATTTATGAAATAAAAAGTAAAACCAGTCATTTTGACTGGTGTGGTAGATCTAGTGATAACATAAACTACTAATTAAGTCTATTGTTTATCGTCCTAAATCTCCGACATGGCCTCGTTTATGTTCAGAAATGAGATTAGATCTGGCATCACCGTATTCTCAATATTCTTTTAATCAGACCTAAATTTAACATTAATTCTTTCTTAATTTTATCGTCAATTTTCTTTTACACTTAACATCAATTCCTTCATTTCATAGTCAACCTTTTACTTTACATATCAGTTTCTTTATCTTAACATCATCACATGATAGTTTGTCAGGATATCAGCACTTAGTTACTTAGCAGCTCGCACTTTTCTGCGCAAACCTGACCGATCTCTACCACCTACTGCGGAAGAAATATCAAAGTAAGAACCAAATTACTTTTATCATTACAAAGTTCTCGGGCTCTTGCGGCCATTTTGCGACGCTATGCACCTCATGTGCCTTGATCTCACATGACAATTGTTACATGGATCTAGCCCCATGTATTATATTTCTTCCGCCGTAGGTGGTAGAGATCGACTGATGATCTTCGTCTTATTCATCGTAATCATCTTTTTCCATCTTTTCAGATACAGCACATTCTTTCGGCATTTCTCGCAAACACTCATGTGGATACTTACTTTATTCCTTAATAATATCATAAAATTATTATTACCACGATTGGCCTTTCGAACTTTGGATCAAGTTTTGCCTTGTGCCGTTCCTCACATTTTAATTAAACATGATCGCCCTCCTTATGCATTACAACTAAAGCCTTATTCTTGTCTGCTCACTTTTATCAACATTTTTTTGTTGGCTTAAGTTCTTATTTTATTATTATCAAATTCATTTTCATTTTCAGTCACAGATAACATACTCAATCGTCTAGCTTCTTTTTCTATTAGCAGTTCTAAAGAACTAAACTTCGTCACTCGATTACTAGTACCATTCATTGCTAATTCTACTGCCTCTTGATTGCTTACTTGTCTCTACTGCTGTGAGCATATTTCTCATTGTGCTCATCACGGTTCATAGTTCTCTGGCTACTCACAATCTGCAAGGCCTGCATGAGACTGAGCTATGTGCTTATAGACTGGATGATTCCGGCTTGTGTTTATACCCGAAGTAGCAGCTAGTTGCTCTATGAATGATAACCAGCTCGCATACACCAAGGGTATGCGAGAAAGCGTTGCACCAACAAGAGTACTCGGACCTTTAAGACATTGACGGAAATGAGTGGCGTATGGCTAACCATAGACACTCCCAACTTTGATCCTTCAAACCGGATATCCTTCCGTTTCTCCATGTAGCATTGGTGGAAAACCTGAGAACCACACAGAGCCAAGTTTCCCGACTTGTGCATTTATATACACTGCGCGTCATCAGGTTAGCGCCCCCCTTACACTTACCGGAAATGTTACATATTTTCCAAACCGTTTGGAATAATTGACTGAAATTTTTTTACACCATAATTTAGTGAATTCTCTTTAAAATAAGACAAATTCAAATATTGAAAGTTATGTGATTAATTTATTATAATTTTTCTTGAAAAAAGTATGAAAAAAGCGTTTTGAAAATTTGTTCATCAGGTTAGCGCCATCAGAGATAGGTCAAAAAATATAAAGCTTAGTGAAATGTAAGACACTTTTTTTTAGTTTATAACTAAAATACTTGATATTTTTAACAAATTAATAATGGGTGGTCCCGCCTTTGTTTGTTATAACTTCGAAAATTCGATTAGGCATCGAATCATACAATTTAGCAATATTTAGGCCCGGCGAGTATGGGGGACATCCAAGTACTTCTACATTTTGGCTCTGCATTGACCGTCCTGGCGGTGTGTATTGGGGCATTGTCGTGCTGGAAATACCACTGCAAATTCCTAAATGTATTTTTTATTTGGGGAAATGCTGTTTTTTGCACGTCCTTGTAGTTCTCCGCATTCATTCGCGATGTCAAGAACTGCAAATCGAAGGTTCCGTAATAAGAGATGGCTCCCCACACCATTACACCTCCGATTCGACTGTGCAAACGGTCCAAGTGATGCTCCTCTCTACGGAGATCGTGGAAATACTAATTGTACCCATCAGGGCCTTGAAAATTAAACTTTTTGTCGTCTGAAAAAACGACATACTTCCATTGCGAAGTCCAACCCATATGGGCTCGGGCAAAATTAAGGCGAGCTTCTTTCCGCAGGTGATTAAGTGGCGGTTTCACTTTTAGTTTCCGTCGATGCAAGTGTTCAGCTTCCCGAATAACTCTTAGCACACTGGATACACTCGCTTTTACATTAGTTTTTTCCTTTATTTTAGCAGCCAACTCATGCGAATTTGATGCTTCCGGTTGAATTCTCCGTTTATCTGTTTGGGAAACTACACGATTGTTTCCCCCTTTATAGTTCATTCCGTATTTCTCCTTATTTTAAAGAAAATTGGATATAGTTTTCCTGTGCCTACCAGTTTTTTCGGCAATTTTGTGCACTGACAGGCCCAATTCCGAGTATGCTTCAATCTTTGATTTTTCTTCCACAGATAAAATTGATTTTTTTTCCATATTAAACGGTAAACTAAAGAATACAATTGACTTGTGATACAAAAAAAATTTGGTGTCCGTGATTGCTAGATTAAGCGAGATATCTAAAATTGCATTTGGGGGCGCTAATCTGGTGACACACAAAAAGGGCAAGCTTTTTCGTCCAGAATAAAGCAAAACGCGAAAAAATATATAACGGTTCTTCTAAGAAGCTTTCTTCTCTTGCCATAATGATCACAAATGAGTATTGTAACAACAACAAAAAACTTTTACAAAATCCAGTGCAATGGGAAAGTAAAAATTAGAAAATACATGTAGAGAGAGGGGGCGCTAACCTGATGACGCGCAGTGTACATCTGTATGTACATACCTGACCTGCCACAAAGTTTGCACGATATCTTTCAACGTATTCATCCAGTGCATTTTTTTCCTCCTTCGAAATTCTAATTGCAAGTTTAATTGCATAGCAATACATACATATATACACATGCATACACACATGTATGCGCATTTTTTCAATGTGCATGTGACAGTGTTTAACAACCGCGAATTTATAAAGTACCACTTACCTTTACTTAAAGTATAAAGCACACTCCATCGTCTGATTATCATTCGATCGGCATAAATTATTTATGCCAAATAATTTATACATATATGTACATGTATATACATACATACATGTATGTTATATTTTTTGCCGCGGCAAGCACACTCCTACGTACGTACATATGTACAAATACAATTTAATTTTACCCGCACAAAATTAATTGCAGCCACTCCGAGTGCCTTTCCGCAGTTTTTATATATAGCCGTAGTCGTAGAACGCTTAGTACGAACAAGTTGCCCATATGACACCAGGTTCGGGCCTGTTACGAATGACTCTAAGTAAAGTTAGTGTTACAACCTCTACCCACTCTGACCTAAGGGCAAAGGCGTATTACATATATCTATATATATAAAAATGCTGTGTGAGTACCTACAATCGCTATGCATTCAGAAACTACTAAACTGATTGCGTTCAAATTTGACACACTGTGAAGTAAGGTTGAAGCTTGGTTTTCGTCTTCTTTTTATGTTGATTTCATACTTGCGAGCGCGAATAAAATGGGTTTGCGAGCCCGAGAGTCGCGGTCTGCAGCAGAACAATTGCTTCGCTCGCAAAGAAGCGAACTGCACAGGGGAAGGGTAGCTGAATCCAGCACACAGAATTGGACTAGATCGACATGAGCAAAACCATCGTATTGCATTTCGATATGACCCAGATGCTGATTATGGCTCCAACCGCTATGTTGTCATTGGCCAAATGAGTCATGTCTGCACTTACTGTCAGGCTCTGAAGTTCAATAATAAAACGAAAGGAGTGTGTTATGCTGGCGGCAAAATCAAATTACCTCAACTTGCAGCACCACCAGAGCCACTGCGAACTCTACTTTCCGGATCCACTACTGAATCGAATATTTCCTATCAAACATTAGATAATGCAATTCATGAAGTTCAACAATAAAACGAAAGGAGTGTGTTATGCTGGCGGCAAAATTAAATTACCTCAACTTGAAGCACCACCTGAGCCAATTAAATACAATACAATTCCTGTTTCCCGGAAATTGTGACTGCCCAATTCGTGCCAACTTTCAAAGTCAAAGGACAAATCTACGGGGGCACAGCGAATCGTTCGCAGTCTTCGGCTTTTTCACTTTTTCTTATTTATTACTCCACACGTGTTTCACACGGTACAGCATCTTGTAGAAAACTTAACCAAGCACCCACCACCACCCTTGCTCACTGATAGCCCTCAACCAAAAAAGAAAAAGCCAGTTCCGATGCTAGATTTAGACATAGTTATCGAATCCATAAATAACGTTAAAAAATGACTGAATTTTCCTGCATTGCTGTTTATAAGGCATTACGTCTATTGTCTATAAACATTATATCAGTCACAGACCTACGCGATGGCAGCCTACTCATTCTGGTTAAGAACCAAAGTGAGGCGGACAAATTCATCAACTCCCCTACGCTTCCAGGTACTTTGTATGTAAACATCTACATTTTTGATACATTTCTATGTAGCAAGCTCTGTACATCTACATTCAACCTATAACTCTAGTACTTAGTGACAAACACAGAACGTAGTCTAAATCAGCCCGATGAAACCTAATATAAACCAGAGGGCATGTTTTTTACCTATTGCCGTCAAAGTGTCAAATGGTTGCGAAAAAACGGCCCACAGCATAAGCATAGGAAATAACAAAGTTATTGATCAACGTCCTTTTTTAACACCGATTGTTCCTGTGGGTGCCATATGATATAGTTGACCGATCTTGATCAAATTTAACACGGTCATTAGCAGATATATTAAACTGATGAATATTTAATGTTAAATCAATCGCGTCAGAAGTAACAAAGTTATTCATAAAAGTCACTGTTTTTTATTTATTTATTTATTTTACGTCAACTAACACAGCAGTCGTCGAAAAAGCTTAAGCTAAAGACAGATAATAATTAATTGACAAAAGTAGCTTAGCTTTATGTACGACTAAACATCCCCGACCCGGTGAAGGTGTTTTATTTGCACAAGGTGCCAGCTATGCCCCGATTCACAGCGAATGTGGTCAGGGATAAGTTGCAGCCAATCCGAGTCCAGAATATTATCAGTGGTTTCGCTGCAGATGATTAAAAAGTATAGCGCGAAGAGAAGTGACTGATAGATGAGGAGAAATAAGGTGAGAAAGGTTGTTAAAAGATTGGCAAAGAACACGAAAAGGTTTGTGAAAGTAATAGTTAGTCAGACATCTACTAAGGTGAATGGGAAAAAAGTTTCTGATCCGACGTGAGGGAACACAAAAATATCGCGTATCTAGTAAATTAGTAGAAATGACTTCACCGTTGACTAGTTTATGGAGAAAGAGAATGCCAAATACGAGCCTACGGTTGTAAAGTGAAGGAAGATTAATAAGAAGAAGTCTGTCAGAATAAGAAGGTAGGCGAAGACTCGAGTCCCAATTAAGACCGCGTAACGCGAACGTAAGGAATTGCTTCTGTACCGATTCAATACTACGCTGGTGAACATCATATTGAGGGTTCCACACTGGCGAGCAATATTCTAGAGTATGGCGAACTAACGAGGTGTATAAAACCTTTGTTACATAGGGATCATCAAATTATTTGGCCCAACATTTAATGAAGCCAAGAAGACTGCGTGCTCTATTGACAAATGAAGATATATGTTCATTAAATGAAAGTTTTGGGTCAAACATAACGACAAGGTCTTTGAATGATGGTACACAATTTAACAGAACAGACTTAATGAAGTAATGAGCTAGGAACGGAGACAAACGACTGAAAGTCATAAAAGAGCACTTGGAGGCATTAAGGTGTAATTTATTAACGTGACACCAATCACAGAACGCATCGAGATCTGATTGCAAGTACTGTTGGAAAGAAGGATAATTATGTGAATAAAAAATCTTGACGTCCTCAGCAAACATGAGCACGCGTGAATGAGCCAACGCCAAAGGCAAATCATTTATAAACAAGGTAAATAACAGTGGGCCCAGATGACTGCCTTGGGGTACACCTGACGTAACTAGAACAGTTTTAGATATCGAGGAACGAAAAGACATCTTTGGAGTTCTGCCAATAATATACCACTTAAACCAAGCCAATAGTTTCGGGGAAAAACCCATGATGTTAAGTTTCATGAGAAGCATAGAATGATCAACCGTATCGAAAGCCATACTAAAGTCAGTATAAATAACATCAGTTTGACACATTTTACGGAAGCCATGGTGTACTAGGATGGTCAATTCTAAAAGGTTGGTAAGAGACGAACGACCTTTCATGAACCGATGCTGACAAGGAGAAATAGTGGGTCTGGATAGGTGTTGAAGGGACGACGTAATAATTTTCTCAAACAGCTTAGGTAACATACAATTTAAATGTGGGATTGAGAAGGGAGAGGGTGTGGGATCAGAAACAGTAGTAGAATAAGTCGACTGAAAGAATTTAGCAAACAGATCTGCAATATCTGAATCATTATTAGCAGTCTGGTCATTAAGTTTGAAGGTGGAAGGTAGTAAATTAGAGCGTCTTTTGGAATTAACAAAGTTGTAAAACCTTTTGGGGTTCTTATAAAATTCAACCTTACAGCGAACGATATAATTATAGTTACATTGAGTGTTTAAAAGAAAAAACTGAGAGTTGACTACACAATAATTTGCATGGTCAAGTCGCGAACCAGTTTTTTAAATCTTTTAAAATATCTCGATTTAATATTACGGAGATTGGAACCTACTGTGAACCAGACCGGCGTATTGGAGACGGCAGAGACATTCACATAAGGAACGCATTTATCAATTAGATAATTAAGAGCAGAGTAGAAAAAAATCACTGCACAATCTATACACAGCACTCAAATAGAAATGAGAGATGTTATTAAAGAAACTAGTAACGGAATTGTAAGAAATAATAACTTCAATGGTAGGGTGATAAGGATCTCCATTCTTCACAAGGAGCTGTGTTTGTGATACAGAACTAACAGTGGGATCCGAGACAAAAACAAGATCAAGGATTCTTTTAGAAGAGTTAAGAAAAGAATTCAACTGATATAGCGAACATTCAAGTAGGCTATCAATAAAAGGAATTAAGAAAGATAGATTATCATCAACCAGCCAAAAAATATTAGGTAAGTTAAAATCACCTAAAACTATAAAAAATAAAGATCTTTATTTAAGCTAATATGTCAGCCGAAAAGGTTTGGCTATCACAGAACAGTTTCGAGAGCTTGGTAAGAAGTCCTCTTACATTTTGATAATGAATGCAAAGACTAGACGGTTTCAGTTAATTGAAGCAGAAGATAAATTATGACGGTGGACAGGCAACGGACGGGAGCGCTTATTGGGCGCAAACTCGTGTACAACTATGCAAACAGTGATACGGAAACCTAGGCCCTGTCGAAGCTTGTATGCCCCGCAAGTTTTATTGTTGTTCTTCCTTCACCTACTGTCGACAAAGTAGAAAAACGTTTTAAGGCTAGCCTTAGACTGGGCCAATTCGTCGCATGAAGCATGCCATTTCATCGTAGTAAATAAGAACACATCTATTACACATGCACATATGTATAAGTTAATATGGACAAAAGAATATAGCTAATACTGCATTTGGCAGTGGCCACGATCGCTGGGTCAGCGATCCCACGATCTAGGTAATATGAGCCGGCCTGCAAGACGTTGACCGCTGCAGCATTACGATGGCCAATGCTTAGGGTTCTTGTGTAGTTTATTTAATAATGTTAATTTAGTTATAATTCCGACTCCAAGCACACAAAACTGTGGCTTGTATTGAACAAGTATAAATTAACATTTATATTACTCAATAAACAAATTAATCAATATCAACATTTATATTACTGGCGCCTATCGGAAATTAAAGGTCCCCAAAAGTTTCAAAACAATTCTAAGTAAAAACTAGAATTGAAAATAAAAAAACATAAGTTGGGTACCACACCAGTACCAGCTTATGCAGGAGAATTCTTACACATCGACGTCTTTTCCACAGATAAAAGATTCTTTCTGATAAATTTTCTAAATTTTCGATAGTCCAACCTATAGCATCAAGAGCCATAGTTGACGTAAAGCCGGCCATTCTACAGTTAGTCAATTACTTTGCTAATGCTAAGACAATATATTGCGATAATGAAAGGTCGATAAACTCCGAAACAATAAGGTCCCTCCTATTTAATGAGTTTGAAATACAAATTGTCAACGCCCCACCCCTTCACAGTACATCTAATGGTCAAGTTGAAAGATTCCACAGCACGTTACTTGAGATCGCATACAAATAACAAATAACAGCTCAGGCTAGCGACACTATCTATGTTATACTACTAGCAATAGTAAAGTATAACAGATCAATCCATTCAGTCTTGAACAAAAAACCAATCGAAGCAGTTCATAAAACTACGGTAGAAGAGGGATTGCAAATTGCCAAAAAGATACAAGACGCTCAGAACAAACAAATGAAACAGGAAAACAGATCAAGAATAGACAAAAATTGCCAAGTGACAAAGTCTTGGTAAAGTCAAACAAACGCCTTGGTAACAAACTTACTCCTTTGTACAAGGAAGGAATTGTAGAGGCTGACCTAGGAACTAAAATTTTAATAAAGGGGAGGGAGGTGCATAAGGACAATTTAAAATAGAACCTCTAAAAATTGTTTTTCTAAAATTAGGTTTGCACACTTCTACAACTACTAGAGTAATAAGACTATTTCATAATATCAGAAATTAAAGAACGGACTTTATACTGATAGTGATAATACTGAGGACACACGCGACAATGACCATGAAAATGACGGACTATACCAAAGCAGACTTCATACAGATACTCGACGAAGACGTGACAGTTTGGAAAGAGTACAGCTACCTCGGATATACGACAAACATTACCTTCGTACAGGACATTCGCGGACGAGACCAGTAAAACTATTGAATTCTTTAAAGAAGATCATATTAAGAGAATTCTTTTTACAGATATTAGAAAAATCGACACGCTAATAGAAACGTTCATCAAAGAGGCGCTAGAAGCTTAAATATTTTAGGCACTGCCTTGAATGTCGTGACTGGAACTGATTTTAACGACTGGGAACAGGTCAAGTTTAAATAAGAGCAATTAATAGAGACAGAAAAAAAGCAAGTCAAGATCAACAACAAATTCCAAAAAAAAAAAACTGAATGCAATAACAAACGCCATAAATCAAATAAGTAAAACAGAAATTGTCAATCACGAACACTTTTATGAAACCATCCCAGCAAAAAACAGAATGGTCATTTCGGACCTTGAAAATTTAATTCTAACAACCACTTTAGCAAAAGCGAATTTATTGAACCCAATAATCCTCGATGACTTGGATGTCAACGAAATGACCAACTGGGTTCCTCCAATTTGCAATCTATCCAACAGAGGATAATAAGCAAATACCATGACCATACATTGACATGTGAGAATATTTAAAAAGAAGTTATGTGAGGAAAGTAAAGAAAATCGGGTACGCTGAAGGGTCCCCATCTAGCTCCGGAAAACCCGGTCCGGTAGGTCCAAAGTGTGCAGGTATCGTGTAGCCAAGGTATCGTGTAGCTCTCTATTTGAAGTAAATAGATGGGCATCGGATAGGATTCTTAAAGTCTTATTAGTGTGACAGATTTATTAGATGTATGTAGTATTAGGGTTTTTCAAAATTTTAACACTTTGTACTTTTTAAACAAATATCCTCACCCAGAATCTGTCTGTAAAAAAATCAGCCTTTACCCGGTAGAACGGGGTAACATAATTTTAGACTTTAATAGCAGAAACGTAGTTGCTGATTTTGGTACGGAGCTATTATCAGTCGAGGGTTGCCGATTGGCGGTAACCACAACATTCTGCAAAAGATCGCCCACGAAACAATTAGTAGCCAGGACTCAAGCCCATTGTAGCTCCCGACCAGGTCACCTGCAACCCTTAATAGTTCTGGACCATGGACATCATAGACGAACTCGGCAACGCAAAAAGTGCGAACGGCACCTACCTGGTGACATTCACCGACAAGATTACCATCAACTAAACAACTTTTGTCAACAAGTATGATGTGCTCAGAAAAAAACCAATGGTATCAGCCGAATCACAAATCAACATTACGAGGTACCGTGGACACTTAAGCCTGCCTTTCCTCCACGAACTGAGCATAAACAATCTCCGGCATATAACCGGACTACGCTCAAAACTAATAACGGGCCCTGTATTGAGCAGCAGTGTCACTATTGGGATAGTCGCAATTTGCTTCGCCATTTATCTGGCCATTCGCAGACTCCAGAGAGGCAAGTTAGTGACAACTCTTCAAAAGTCTCTTGACCTACAGAAGTCCGGGGACGGCCCCCACTTAATCGAGGGAGGAGTTAACATGGACAAAAGAATATAGTTAATACTGCATTTGGCAGTGGCCACGATCGCTGGGTCAGCGATCCCACGGTCTGGGTAATATAAGCCGGCTTGCAAAGCGTTGACCGCTGCTAGCGGCACGAGGCGCAGTGTCAGCATTCCAATGGCCAATGCTTAGCGTTCTTGGGTAGTTTAATAATGTTAAATTAGTTATAATTCCGACTCCAAAGACACAAAACTGTATCTTGTATCGAACAAGTATAAATAAACATTTATATTAGTTATACACATACCCATTAAAAAAAGTGTAGGGGAGAGTGGGGTGTGATGACCAGGTACCACTTGGTTTAAAAAATTGAATAGACGATCACGTCTGTGTCGCTTTGTGGTAATATTCCAATTGATTTTTGTTCCAAAAATATTCTTTTGCTTAACCTATATTTACATATGTAGGAAATGAAGTGTCAGGCGGGCATAATCATAGCAATCTTGAAGTAGGTAGTGAGCGAGACAGAACGACACGCAGCGGACGTACCTATCTGGTCGACTCACTCATTGGCAACTAAGGCAGAAGGGTTGATTCAAAAATGTATTCGCAATCGTACTCTCGCCTCGATCACATCGCGCACCCAAATTTATCACTGAGGCCATTATTATAATAATAAATATATGTATTCTTAACACAAAGAAACATTGTTAATAAATCCTTAGTTAGTCTTATTTATTAACAATGTTTCTTTGTGTTAAGAATACATATATTTATTATTATAATAATGGCCTCAGTGATAAATTTGGGTGCGCGATGTGATCGAGGCGAGAGTACGATTGCGAATACTTCGAATATACACATCCGTATAATATTGAATTAAATAAACAGGGAAGTAAAAATGCCACAAACTAAAGGCTCAACCGAGATTTTGGCCCAAGACAATTAGTGAAATTTGTGTGTGTGTGAAGTTCGCAGTTGAATAGAAAAATTGTTAAAATTGCATGCATTAACGTGTAATACATATACAAAGTCAAGGTTGGCGAACGAATTTCACAAGAAGCAACCAATACAAGTTCAAAAAGTAGTGGAAGTTGGTGTGACTGTACGAGAGTTGACGACTGGTTGGTGAGACGGTGAGCGGTTGGACGACGCAAGAAGAGCGTCACTAAGAATTTTGGCGCCGATTTAGACGAAAGGCAGGCGGCTGAAGCTGGAAGCAGACAGACCGAGAGAGGAGACAGCGGGCACGAAGTTGATGATAATTAGTGTTCCCTATGGAAGCAGACAGCAGACACGAATGATAACCAGTGTTGACTGTGGAAGCAGACAGACCAAGGAAGCAGACACGAAGTTGATGATAACTAGTGTTTGCTGTGGAAGCAGACAGACCGAGAGAGCAGACAGCGGGCACGAAGTTGATTATAATTAGTGTTCACTGTGGAAGCAGACAGCAGACACGAAGTTGATGATAACTAGTGTTTACTGTGGAAGCAGACAGCAGGCACGAATGAAAACCAGTGTTTACTGTGGAAGCAGACAGACCTAGGAAGCAGACACGAAGTTCATGATAACTAGTGTTTACTGTGGAAGCAGACAGACCGAGAGAGCGGACAGCAGGCACGAATGATAACCAGTGTTTACTGTGGAAGCAGACAAAAAGAGAGAGAGAGCAGACAGCGGGCACGAAGTTGATGATAACTAGAGTTCACTGTGGAAGCGGAAAACCAAAAGAGCAGAGAACGGACAACACAAACCGTTACAAGAAGCAGACGACGCCGACAAGACCAAACGAGAAGAAGGCAGCGGACACGAAGTTGAGACAATTTGGTGTGAAAGCAGACAAAGAAAGACCAAGAGAACGAGTGGAAAACAACAGAGTGAGCTGCGACAGCCGAGTGAGTTGCGACAGCAGAGTGAGTAGCAACAAAGGGCGAACCGAACATTCGCAAGAATTCTGAGTGAGTTGCGACAACGATATAGAGCAAGACGACTACAGTTGGGTGAGCTGTTTTTTTTTTTTATTGTTTTGAGTGTGAGTTACTTTGCTTGCACGACGAGACCAGACCGGTGGGAGAAATATTGACGAAATTGATGCGAGCTGCAGAGAGCACATTTCTAAGAATCGTCTGAATAATCCATAACCTACCCCAATTTGACCTACATTAACATAGCGTGTAAATTTTGCTAAGTTTGATTGAAATTTGATTGATTGTTACTAACCATACATTAATATACCAATCTTGTTAAGCAATATATATACAGGTAATTGTGTGAAATGGATCGAGGTGAGATTCTAACATTGCGTATTGAGGAGTTGCGAAGTAAATTAAGTGAGATAGGGCTAGAGACTACAGGCCTTAAAGCTGAGCTGCAATCGCGTCTACTCGGTCATTACGATCAAATGGAAACCAAGAATGATGGGCAAGAGGCAGATTTCGCATCAGTTAGAACAATTCGAGAAGTCCCGAGCACAGATGGGCAATGGTCAGGGTTTACACTAAAAGATGTGGAGGGAAGCGTTTCCGAATTTTCGGTTTAGGTTCGATTGATGTTGTACAATGGATTAGGGAATTAGAAGAATGCGCTTTAACCGTACAGTGGAGTCAGTTACAGATTTTTGTGTATGCAAAACAACTGTTAAAAGGAGCTGCATTGTCGTTTATACGTAGTAAGAGAAATATTTGTAGTTGGGAGTCCCTTAAGGTTGCTTTGAAAAATGAATTCAGAGTAAAGGTTTCATCAGCAGAAGTTCACAGAAGACTAAGCAATCGACAGTTGAAGAGAGGTGAGAACTTGTACGAATTTTTGTATTCGTTAATGGAAATCGCAAAGCCGATCGATTTGGATGATGAAAGTTTAGTCGAGTATTTCGTAGAAGGTATACCAGACATGAGAGCAAATAAGGCATTATTGCATCAAGCAAGAACAGTGGATGCGTTGAAAGTTCAAATAGAGACCTATTTAAAAGCCTATGATCCTAGATAGTCGTCAAAGAAACCAACATTTGAATCATCTTTTCACAAGCAAGGCAGAGATAATAGAGAGAAAAGTTTGATAACAAAGGGAGAACGCAAATGTTTTAAGTGCGGTGATCCTTCGCACATGATGAGAGACTGTAGCAAGAAAACGTTTACTTGTTTTAAGTGTGGCGAAACAGGCCATCGTTCATTTGAATGCAAGGGAAAAGATACCACTAAAGCGGAAAGAACCAATGTTGTAGATAGATAAATTAAGAAAACCATCCGGTAAATTTACTGATAAGGGTTTGGAGTTGAAAGAAGTAACTTATAAAACGATTAAGTTCAACGGTCTAATTGATACAGGAGCAAATCTGAGCCTCATACGTAAGAGCGTGTTTGTTAAACTTGGAATTAAGTCGTTAACAGGATACTCGAAGAGCCTTACGGGCATTGGTGGAAGTCATGTCATGACGTTTGGTAGTTTTAGCATAAGTGTCATGATAGATGACATAGAGATGGAAGTCGAGTTTCATATCGTTCCTGATGAGGACATGGCATATCAGGCAATTTTAGGTAGAACCATATTAGATCACGTCGATTTGGTTGTTACAAAGAAAGGTACAAAGTTTGTAAGCATCAAGAGAAAAGAATCACTGTGTAAGGCGAATGGATCTTGTGATGAGTTGTTTAAGGAATTTGAAAGCATGTGTATGCATAGTGCAGAACAGAATAAAGTGGAAATCAAGAGTGACTTGTCAAATATCAGTGCAGAAATCACTAGTGAAGTTAAGAAATTGATTAAAAGTTATAAAAGTGTTAGAAATACAAACACTCGTATAGAAATGAAGATTGTACTAACCGATGAGTTGCCAGTTTATCAGCATCCAAGGCGTCTAGCAGAATCCGATCAAAACATTGTTGACAGTACAGTACAAGAATGGTTAGAGGAAAAGATAATAAAGCCAAGTTTTTTCGAATATGCTTCGCCTGTTGTACTTCTAACAAAGAAAAATGGGAAAAAACGCATGTGCTGCGGTTAGAGAAAACTAAATGAGAAAGTGGTCCGAGATATATTTCCTATGCCACAAATGGATACCGTATTAGAAAAACTTCAAGGTGCGTTAGTTTATACTACTCTAGATCTAACAAACGGTTTTTTTCACGTTCCCGTTGAAGAAAAATCTCAGAAGTACACAGCATTCGTAACCCAGAATAGTCAGTATGAATTCCTATACGTACCATTCGGTATTTCAAACTCTCCAGCAGTTTTTACAAGATTTATAATGGCAGTAATGAGAGAATCAAGGAAGAATGGAGATGCAGTGGTGTATATGGACGATATAAATATAGCTATAGCTGCGGAGAATGGGTTGAGAATAAACTGGGAGAAATGTCAGATACTGCAGAGTAAAGTAAATTTTTTGGGCTATATAGTTGAAAATGGAAGTGTTAAGCCAAGGATACGCAGTAACAGCTAAGCCCTTGACTGACATTTTGCGAAAAGACAACAAGTTTGAGTTTAAATAATTGCAAATGGTAGCGTTCGAGCAATTGAAGTTAGCATTGACCAAAGGTCCCGTTTTAAAGTTATACAATCCTAAGCTAGAGACTGAGATTCACACTGATGCCTCGAAACATGGTTTCGAAGCTGCGCTTTTACAGAAAGATTCAGAAGATGGTTTTTTTTTATCCGGTAAAGTATATGAGTCGGAAAACTAAACCTTGCGAAGAGAAGTACGATTCATATGAACTTGAGGTTTTAACGGTTATAGGAGCATTACTAAAGTGGAGTGTATATGTGTTAGGGTTGAGATTTAAATTTGTCATAGATTGTAATGCGTTCACGATGACAATGAAAAAGAAAGAGGTTCCGTTACGTGTAGCACGTTGGGCAATGTACTTACAAGATTTCGATTACCAGATTGAACATCGTTCAGGTTCAAAGATGCGGCATGTGGATGCCTTGAGCCGTTCATCTTGTTTTCTGCTAACCGACACCATAACCCATAGACTGAAGAAAGCACAGTTGTCAGATGATTGGACTAAATTGATTAGGAGCTTAGTTCAGGAAAAGGGATATGAAGATTTTTACATTAAAAATGAAATATTGTTAAAGAACCCCAACAAAGAACTTATCGTGTTACCCTCGCAGATGGAAAAGGCAATAATACAGATTGCACATAAACAAGGGCATTTTGGAGCTAGAAAGACTCAGGATATCGTAGAAAAATCGTATTATATTCCAAAGTTAAAAGAAAAGGTATCCCGTGTTGTTGAGTGTTGCGTGGAATGTCTTATTGTTAATGCCAAAACCGGTAAAAAGGAAGGATATTTGATGCCAATAAGCAAAGGAGATCAGCCATTGATGACATATCACATTGATCCCGTTGGCCCGATGGAGGTCACATCAAAGCGTTACAATCATATACTTGTTATTGTTGATGGTTTCTCTAAGTTTGTACTAGAGTCGATGAAGTAGTTAGTTTTCTTGAAAAGCAGGCCATAATTTTTGGTAACCCAGTGAGAATAATTTCTGACAGGGGAGCAGCATTCACATCCAATGCGGTTAAGGAATATTGTAACAGACAGGATATACAGCATTTACTGATAGCAAGAGGTGTACCCCGTGGCAACGGCCAAGTAGAAAGGATGCATAAGATAATAGTTCCGATGATTTCAAAGTTAAGCCAAGAGAATGAGTGAAACTGGTACAAGTATGTAGGACGTGTGCAACAACTTGCTAATAATACTGCCCCAAGAAGTTAAAAAGTTACACCTTTTGATTTTGACAGGAATAGAGATGCGTAGTCCTGGTGATCTTGAAATAAGAAGCTGATAACCGATTCGTTAATAGAAGAATTGGACTGTGGTCGTGAAGAGATTAGAGCGGAGGCTCGAAAGAATATCGATGAAATACAACAGGAAATGAAAAGGACGTTTGACAAAAACAGGAAATGGGAAAGAAAATATAATGTAAACGACTTAGTGGTGACAAAACGTACGCAGTATGGGACAGAACTAAAGTTGAGAGGTAAACACTTAGGACCATATAAAGTCACAAAGGTGAATAGGCACGGTCGATACGAAGTTGAGAAAGTTGGCGATAGTGAAGGACCTTGTAAGACAGCAACATTCGGGTCGAATGACTTGTCAGGACAGCCGATTGTAAGAAATGAAGTGTCAGGCGGGCATAATCATGGCAATCGTGAAGTAGGTAGTGAGCGAGACAGAACGACACGCAGCGGCCGTACCTATCTGGTCGACTCACTCATTGGCAACTAAGGCAGAAGGGTTGATTCAAAAAAGTATTCGCAATCGTACTCTCGCCTCGATCACATCGCGCACCCAAATTTATCACTGAGGCCATTATTATAATAATAAATATATGTATTCTTAACACAAAGAAACATTGTTAATAAATAAGACTAACTAAGGAAACACATCCGTATAATATCGAATTAAATAAACAGGGAAGTAAAAATCCCACACATATATATTCTTATGCTGCGACTTATGCGATAGCTCCAAAAGAGAGGGAGAGTGTCAGTACATACATACATATTGTTGGAGCGCTTGCATCAAAGTGCTTGGTCAGCGTTCACACGCCGGCCTGGCTCTAGCTCATGTTACGCTTGTGCATACAATGCTTATGTGAATATTTGTTTGTGCATATAAAAATGAACATACATATATGATCATGCTTAGCTGTATATTTATGTGAATAAATTTGTGTGCATACATCAATGTATACATATAAACATATTCAAGTCCACAATTATATATTATTGCGTATATATTTAATTGTTTATATTCGCAACAAAGTGTTACAAATTGAGCTCTTTGTACTAAATGATTATTGGTATGAATATACTACACCTCCCCTTTTTAGAAAATAACGTAATATTATGAAGTTATTTATTGATTAATAATTGATTAATTGATTAAAAGTAATGTAAGTATGTTCAAAAAACTTTTATATGTGTCGAATAAAGTGACTAATAAGTCAAAGTCTACTAGATAGTTGACAGGCATGTCAATTGTAGCCCTGGCATTACCTTTGCAGCGGCTACAGACTGGCGTCTGGAATGTTGCTAGGAATGTTGACTTTGAAGAATGACAAGCATCTTTGCCTTAGCAACATGTTTAGAAACAAATCTGTCATCAGGTCAGGTCCTATATAAAGGGGGGCCTCGGGCTAGAGAGCTCGGTGAACAAACCCCCTGGGAACTAACCCTACAGTAAATAGTGCAAGTGAAATTAAAAAGTATAAAGGGAACATTATAAATTAAAACATGAGTGAAATAAACAAAAGGCATCGCGTCCTGCATTCTCAGAGGAACAATGGCGCATAGTCCTACAGATGCAGAATCAAATCCTAGTAGAGCTTGTAAAAACTGTGCAAACGTCAACACGTGAACAGCAGCAGATACGTGGGGTCACTTTGTGAGAATTTTTCTGATAAGTGCCGACTACTGTACTGTCTGAGGACCAGCTGCGTGGTATGTGAGACAAGCAGAACCGAAACCTGGGGGAGTTCCCGAAAAGAAGATTAATTAGTGTTCTGTGTCTGAGCCAATGAGAGTTATGACGCACCGAGGTGAGACCTTTCCAGTTTGTTTCGACTTCGGAGCTGAGTGCTCTCTTATCCGTAGCAGTGTTGCCGTTAAATTTGATGGCAAACTGTACAACAATCATATTATAATACGGGGTATTGGCGACGCTGGTATATACAGTGCACATCAAAAATTATGTAAAGTTTGATTAACCCAAACACTTTAGAAGTACTATTTCATGTTATATCGTTCAAATATCTTACTAATGATATTGTAATTCGTAGAGAAATCCTTAGTAAAGGATATAAGATTTTCTGACAAATTTGAAATATTTTAAATTCTTGTGTATTGTTTGAGCCATCTATTGTGTTATTTAACGTTAATACTGAATTACTCGATAATGATAGAGTGAATGTGATTAAAATGCTTTACAAATATTCAAAAGCATTTGTTCAATGAAAGACGTTAGTGTTTCTTGAAGTTATTAAATGTTTATTTATTTATATATATATATATATAGGCACTAGCACATAAACCAGTGACTAAAGGTTGTCGCAACCAACACATAAATTGGGTGGACCTCGGAGTGAGATTACAAAGGTAGAGATGGGGGCCAAAGACACAGCGATGCGCACCCGATGTAGCTACAATTGGTATCTGATCTTACTAAGAATAATGCATTTCTTTTATAGTACAAAATAGCTAGCTCACCAGTGCATAGTTCGACATCGTGTTAGGTCAGCAAAGTACGTTTTTATTGATTAACTAGGTCTTTATTGTTTACTGCTGACCATATCAGATCTACTTATGACTGATGAGCCATCGATATCTATAATCGGGTTACATACTTAACATTGACATACATCTCTATTATAATTGGCTTAATGTTCTCTTATTTTATATAATCTAAACACCAACATACTCCCGGCCGTTGAACACCTGTTCAACGTTATCCAACGTTGACTGCAAAATTGCTGGGGGCTGGGCTTACTGCAGCAGGAGTCGGTATGGGATTGACGATCCTCACGGTTGTCTGCTCTGGACCATTGTGTCTTGGGGGTTGTGAGCATCTTTTTATTCCATATACCATCACAAGAACCAATGGTATTGTTAGCGCTACGTAGGAGACTATAACATGGTGAGCCGGCTGGCTGGGGTCTTCTGGCAATTTCCAGTTTTGCTTAGTTTCCAGTTTTCCTTGAATGTTGCTTAGTTCGTCGTAGCTTAGCTGCATCTTTGTGAATTGTGTTGTTGTTGGCGCTACTTTTGTTGGGCCAATGCTGAAGTTGCCAAATCGGACATATGACAATTTCATTGTGTCTGTCGTCGTTATACGGTGACCTGTTATTTGTATAGCAGCACTCCTAGCTGTACACGTCGGGTCTAGAGTCAACAATCCAGTCTTCTTAATAGTGACACCTTGTATATTATCGTCACAGGTCACTGCGAGTTCAATTGGTCTAATGGTGGCAAAAATCCACTGATTTTTTTGATACATGTCGTACCACACGAATGATCTGTTTGTGTGTTGTATTTGGCAAGTTGATGATTTTGTGTTTTTGAATAGCTGGAACTCACAGTTGCTATTAGCCGAAAACGTCGTTTGTTTATCAAAACAAATATATTGCTCGTTGTTGAGCTGATGGCATTGTTCCAAATCGGCTCTTGAGAGCCCAATGTATTGATTCTGTTTCTTGTTGACAGCAATGATGGGAATTTTAATGTTCATGATTACAATCCCATGAGTTCCAATTGCTGGAATGGGCACCAGGTTATACAGTTGCACTGCCTGCGTTGCCACTAATGGAAATGTGACCTTAAATATCACATGATTGTTTGCGATTGTGCCTTGTGCTTTCATTAAGCCATATAATTGCAAGACGTCGTTATCTGGAACTGGCAAATCCAAACCAAACGGAAGATGTCTCTTCAGTTGGCTCAGATGTTCCCGAAGCTGGCCTGGTGATAGTAGTAACGGGCTTATTTTGCTATGATGGGCATCTGTAAATACTCGGGAAATTTCGGTTTGAATTCGTTGCAAATTCCCTGCAATAACTGTCATCTGAGTAGTTAACGTGGTGTACCATTGCAATGCCTTTACCGCATTGTCCTGGACCTTGGTCATGTCGTTCATTTGTTGTTCCATTAGTTTCATCTGATTTTCAATTGTGGCTTTATCTCGCTTAATGATATTTATCGTTGAATCAATTACAGATGTCTGATTTTGCAGCAAGTTCAATAAGTACTCTTCATTTGATTTAACTTTTCGTATGGTGCCTGACATCTCTGTTGCATACTTTGAGTCCAGCACACCAAATAAGCCGTTCGCAATGTTCCCAATTATATCTAAAGGCGATCGTCGTTGGCGTTCTATGTGAAGGAGATCATTTCCTGTCCGTAGCTCTGAGTTGACATGCTCGAAGTGCCTCTGCATTGCGGTGCATGCCTCTGGAACCTTCATTAACACGCATATTTCTCCAACCTTTACTACTCCATCTGAAAATGTCTTCAAGTCGGCCCAATATGGTTCGAGATCGTAGAATGCCACAATAGTCCAGTCAGACGTTGCCATCCTTCCTGTGCCAATACTTTCATAGTATATGCCTGGTTTGGGGTTGAATCGAGTTATATTAGTTCTTTGAGCAAATGCTATAGGCAATAACAACAGCATTAGGCAGATCGTCATTGCCAACGGTGGCAGACCGATCGATAAGCGTCTTTTTGGTTTTGGTTCTGCGTTGTCCTCGATACCAGAGTCCTTTTGGGGATTCGATTCTGTGTCATCTGCCTCGATTTTACGTTTTGTCGCTGTCTCTCTAAGCAAGGGGGCCAATTTATGGATAGCCCGCTTGTAGGTGCCTCTGGCTGTTTTAACGTCTACCACGCGGACGTATCCATCCAGGCCTGGATATAATTTAACAATTCGTCCAATTGGCCACTGCAAAATTGGCACATTATCCTCCTTTAGAATTACCATCATGCCTTCTTTGACATTATTATATGGTTTTTTCCACTTGGATGTGCCCTGCAATTCTTGTAGGTACTCTTGAGACCATTGCGTCCAGAATGTATGCTTAAGCCGTTGCACTAATTCCCATTGCTCTGGAATCGATCGCTGTGTTATTGGCTCTGCATCTGGTTGGGCTACTAATGGTTCTCCAATCAATAGGTGGCCTGGGGTTAGAGCTGTTAAGTCGTTGGGATCGTCTGAGTTTGGCGTTAACGGACGAGAATTCAGCACTGCTTCAACATTGACAATGATAGTAGACAGTTGTTCGAACATTAAGTTTTCTGTCGATACGTTTTTTAATAGTAAATGCTTAGCGGACTTTACCGCAGCTTCCCATAATCCTCCGAAATGTGGAGACCGTGGTGGTATGAACTTAAATTGCACTCCTTTTTGATTGCAAAATTCCTTGATACTACCTGCTGCCGTTTCTGAGTGTATTGTATCGGTCAGTTCCTTAAGTTGGTTGTTTGCTCCAACAAAGTTTGTTGCATTATCGCAGTATAATGTCTGGCATCTTCCTCTGCGCCCAATAAAGCGCTGAAGCGCGCCCACAAATGAGGAGGTGGACAGGTCTCCGACCAACTCCAAGTGTACTGCCTTGGTTGCAAAGCATACAAATACTGCAATGTAGGCTTTGTCGGGACGTTTTCCTCGAACCTTATGGTGGATCCAGAATGGTCCACAATAGTCTACTCCGGCATTGAGAAAGGGTCTATTCTGAGATACCCGATGCTCAGGTAAGTCGCCCATGACCTGTTTAAAGAACTGAGGCCGGTACTTGGTGCATACTACGCAGCCCTGGATCACATTCCGGACCATCGGTTTCACCTTAATGATATGGTACTGTTGCCGAGCTATTCCGCGTAGTGCCTCATGTCCACAATGAAGATTCTCTTCATGAAGTTTTCGTAGCATCATTTTTACCACCGGATCATTATACGGCAAGAGATATGGATTCCTTGTTTCCGTTGATACTGGTGCTTGTTGTAGCCTAGTTGCTACTCGTATGATTGAATCTTCATCCAGTATTAGTGGCAATGTTGCCACTGTGCTTTTGCGATCTAGCGGTTGATCAGGTCGTTTCTTTAAGTGCCGTAATTCATATGCAAATCCTGTTTCTTGAATTTGCTTAATGATCACTCTCCGTGCTTGGTCCAACTCTTCCACCTCTAACTGAGCCGTTGGTTTCCTGTTCTGCTTGTGACAAAACCGTAGCACATACGCCACTATTCGCTGTAGCCGGTAAAACGAATTTCTGTGATTTACCGTATATATCCATTCACTCTTGTTGTTTGCCGTGTCAGTCACCATGCTGAATACCTTGGTTTTCTTCTCAGCGGTATCCATCGTGTGCTCTGTAGGCTTAAATGGTGCTGGCCAGCCACGTTGTGGTCCATGCAAAAATAGTGGTCCATACAACCATAATGTATGTGTGCTAAGCTGAACTGCTGATATGCCTCGAGACAGAACATCAGCTGCGTTGAGCGCTGATGACACATGCCGCCATTGCCTTGGATGTGATACTGCGTGTATTTTTGTCAACCGATTAGCCACAAACGTGTGGAAATGTGATGCCCGTGAATTAATCCAAGAGAGTACCACTGTTGAGTCTGACCAGAGAAATGATTCCACACTTTCTGATCCGAATTGGAGATCCTGTCGAACTCTATCCGTGAGTTCAGCTCCAAGTACAGCTGCACATAGTTCCAGCCGGGGCAGTGTCTGTTTTTCCAGGGGAGCCACTCTTGACTTGGCGCACAACAATCTGACCGAAATTTGGCCATTTTTATAGGTTGATCGGACATAAACTGCCGCACCATACGCCTTTTCTGATGCATCAACAAATGTATGCAATTCCTTTGTAGTGGGGACCTTGCCATCAAAAATATGCCTTGGAATTTTCATCTGGTTTAGTGCCTGTACATCCTCTCGGTAAGCTTCCCATTGCTTCTCCAAATACGGCGGTAGGTCACCATCCATCTCAATTCGTTCGGTAGCAACATGTTGAAGAAACATTTTCGCTCTTACCACTACCGGTGCGAACAGTCCTAGAGGATCAAAGATTTGACCGACTTCAGATAGCACCACTCGTCTGGTTATTCCTTTTGTATGTCTTTGAGCCTTTCCACATAATTGGTCTTCTTTGGGTGCCCATATGATTTGACACTTGTTTGTTCCAGTGTGTCACCGAGATTGATGTCAGCAATCGTATCTTCCCTTGGAATTTCCTTTAGAAGTTGACTGCTATTTGAACACCATTTTCGTAAGTTGAAACCCTTAGGTCTCAAGATTTCTAGAAGCTCTTGTCTTATTTGCAGGGCTTCTGGTAAACTGTCTGCTCCTGTGAGACAATCATCAACATAAAAGTCATTTTTTAATGCTGATGCTCCAGACGACAATTTCTCAATGTTTTTCAGTGCCAAATATTCCAGACACTTCGTCGCTAAATATGGGGCTGACGTGGTTCCATAAGTTACCGTTTTTAAACGATAAAACTTTAGTTCTTGACTTGGATCCTCTCTCCACACAATCATCTGATTGAATTGATCGGCAGGGTTTATCCAAACTTGACGATACATTTTTTCAATGTCTGCCGTGAACACATATTTGTGTGTCCTGAACCGCAGAAGAATTGAGAAGAGTTGACTCTGTACAACTGGTCCAGGATATAAAATGTCGTTCAGTGATTTTCCTGATGACGTTTTGCATGATGCATCAAATACCACTCTTAGCTTGGTGGTGGTACTTTCTGGTTTTAGTACACAATGATGCGGTATAAAGTAATGGTTCTTGGGAATTTGTTCTACCATTACTTGCTTCATATGTCCAAGCTGTTCATATTCTGACATAAATTTTACATACTCCTTTTTTATGTCAGGGTTCATTCGCCTCTCTAACGACATGAATCTTCTTATGGCTACTTCCCGAGATTCTCCAAGAGATGACGCCTCTTCAGCAAATGGAAGCTTTACAATTAGTCGATTGTCCGCCGCCGTGTGTAGGTTATCGAGGAAGAATTTTTCACAATACTCTTCCTCCGGACTCCTGTACTTTTTTATTGGCTCTAGTGTGTCTAGCTGCCAGAATCTTTCCAGTGATTCCTCTGGATTCGTCATGCCTACCATACATGTGATTGAAGCTGACGTTGACATATTAATTCTGCCAGCAACAATCCATCCGAACTCTGAGTTTTGTAATGTTGGACGGTTTCGATTGCCCCGTCTCCTTTCTGGTAGCAGTATAGCATAGTGATCATCAGCTCCCAACAGCATATCAATTTTTCCGGGTTTATCAAATGTTGGGTCCGCTAATTGAATGTTGTCTGGTAATGTGACTTTCTGCGTTATTTGTTCTGTGGGTTGGTCACCTATTATGTGTGGCAATACAAATGCCTCAACTAGCATTGCGAACTTGTTGTATCTTGACCTTACAACCAAGCTTACTCGCGCCTTGCTTATCTGTGGTTGACCACCCACTCCATTTATATGCACATGAGTCTCGCTAATTTTTAACGATAACTTCTTTACCAGTCTCTCTGAGACAAGATTTACTTGAGAGCCGCTATCCAGGAGTGCTCGAAATTCTCCTTTCCTTTCATTGATCCCTTTTACCACTACCTTGGCCGTTGCCAACAGGGTGTATTTTCTGCCAATTCCATACGCAGAAGCTGCAGAAGCAGATGTAGCAATTTGGTTGCCTGTTTCTAAATGCAACATTGTGTTATGTTTTTTATCGCATTTAAAGCATCCCCTCCAAGAGCAATTTTTTGCCATATGGTCCGGCTTGAAGCAATTGACACACAATTTGTGTCTCTGCACCCAATTAAGCCGCTCTGCTGCGGATTTGGTTTTGAACTTTTCACATTGGAAGAGTTTGTGCTTTGCTTTTTCGCAGAAAGCACACAGGGTACTGTTTGTCCCAGATGCTGTTGCGCATGTCTTTCTTGGACTTGGTTTTTCAATGCTGCGATTTTCGTTTCTTGGTTTCCCAATCGCCTCTAATGTTAAGAAGCGCTGTTCCAAGAAGGATAGGAAGTCCTTTACTTCCTGCAGATCCCTTGTGTTGGAAAGAGATTGCTCATATAGTGCGTGGTTGAATCTATCCAATTTTCTTGTCATATGAAACATTATGACAGCATCTGACGATTCCATATTGACGCCTACATTTTTTAAGGCTTGCAATGATTCAAAAATGTTATCATGCAAATTCTTTATAGAAGCTGCGTCATTTCCCACATTTGGGTGATCAAACAGCTTTGTCAGTATGGCTGTTACTAGAACTCGTTTGTTATTAAAACGTTCCTGCAACACTGACCAAGCAGTGTTGTAATTGGCTTCTGTTAATTCCAGGTGCCGTATCAATCTCTCTGCTTCTCCAGAAAGGTTTGATTTTAAGTACCACATTTTCTCTATCGTGGATACATTTGACTCATGAACCACTTTTTTGTAGATGTCATGAAATTGTTGCCATTTCAGATAATCCCCATCAAATTTTGGAATGGGAATTTTGGGTAGTTGCAATGATTGTATCGATTGCAATACAGGTGGTGATTGTATCACTACATTTTCTGCTGGTGCCACACAGAATTTCAGCATTGTATTTTCTGCGGCCACAAACGTAGCTATATTATATCCGGCTTCGGCTGGATTTTCAGCTAGCCGGTGAATCTCATAATGGATTTCTTCAATTTGCATCCATAATTTGTCGACTACCGATTTATAAGTCATTTTATCTTCAGGCACAATTTGTCTTAATGTCCTGGATAATGACTCCAGCAGAGCACTTTGCTTGCGAACCAGTGGTTTGATCATGACTCGCTCTTCCTCTCGTTGGCGAGCTTGTCTCTCTAGCTTTATTTTTTCCAAATGGTCCTTCCACTCTTCCACTATATTAGATACAACCGTCTTCATTTTGCTGAAATAATCCGTTACAAAGTAATCATCTTCAGTTGGTACGTTATTTAATTTGTCCATCAACTCCTGATGACATTTCTCGAAGTTCTCCCACATGTATTCCAGGAGCTCAAGTTTTTCCTCGAAATAAGATGGCTTCGTTTTCCTGGCGAAAGAATCTTTTTTGGTATTCCGAATGAAGGCCTGGATTGCCTCTCCTCGTTCTGTCTGCTGTTTATAAAACTCCTCCATGTTCTTTTATATTCTTATGTAATTGCTTATCTGTACTAGTACTTGACCCGATGGGAGTTTATTTATTTTGTCAAAGACAGGGAACGCTCCGACTCGTTCCTAAAATTGGTCAAGTGTAGCACAAATAAGAATACAAAAAAATTCGAAGTCGCCTTTTGATTAGTGTTTTAACAATGGTTTATTTTTATTTCCAATATACCTATTCTTTTACACTGATAACTGCCACGACAGTGAAACCAATTTTTTGAGTTTCTTTTCTTTGTTTCAAAAATTGCTGATCAATGCCAAAATCTATACTCGTGTGTACTACCTGGGTTACTGACCGAGTTAACTAGGTCAGATATTGCTGACGCCAGGGAGTGCAACAGAGTTGAGTTGATCAAACTTTATTTTATATAAAATAACTTTTTAAGCCAAACTTTATTTTATATACAATAACTTTTTATGATTTGGTCGCCTCGTTGACACAAATCGTTGTTAAATGTTTTTTATAAAGTGATCGCCTAGTTGATCAATTTTTATTCAATGGGTATGCACTGCTACCCCGTTGCGGAAAACCAACTCCTAGTTTTCCAATAAATCTTTTTATTCGCCAAGGTGGCTACGCAATGATTGCCAAGTTAATCAATTGCGATGTTTTTTAGTCGGGACCCCAGATTGATGTGAGATGTTCATCAATTTGTGCCCTCGCTTAGGATTGTCGTGTCCAAAGCGTGCAAAGAAAGTAGTCGCCTAGTTGACCAGTTTCCTTTTTGTTGAGAGATTGGTCGCCTGAGTTGACCAAATGTTCTCGCTTGATGACGGTTTCACCAAGTCTGTTATTCTTTTAACTTAGAGCCGCCAATGTCGGGGTCACCAAAATGTTCAATGAAAGACGTTAGTGTTTCTTGAAGTTATTAAATGTTTATTTATTTATATATATATATATAGGCACTAGCACATAAACAAGTGACTAAAGGTTGTCGCAACCAACACATAAATTGGGTGGACCTCGGAGTGAGATTACAAAGGTAGAGATGGGGGCCAAAGACACAGCGATGCGCACCCGATGTAGCTACAATTGGTATCTGATCTTACTAAGGATAATGCATTTCTTTTATAGTACAAAATAGCGAGCTCACCAGTGCATAGTTCGACATCGTGTTAGGTCAGCAAAGTACGTTTTTATTGATTAACTAGGTCTTTATTGTTTACTGCTGACCATACCAGATCTACTTATGACTGATGAGTCATCGATATCTATAATCGGGTTACATACTTAACATTGACATACATTTCTATTACAATTGGCTTAATGTTCTCTTATTTTATATAATCTAAACACCAACAGCATTTGTCGATGGAATCCGTTGCACGAGACTTTACTCAGAGATAGTGACCATTAGGTTGATTGCCCCTGACAAAGCGGTGCAGAGAAGTCTATATTGATTGAGTCCAAATGAAAATGTAATTGTATACAGACCTATAAATTAATTGCCAAGTTGTAATATCGTTCGACTTAATTGATAATCGTGAGTTAAATGGCAACACGGTCTGTGATAGATTTGCGTTACTCCTTATTAGTGATCAAATTGCTAGACTTAGGGTTATAAAATATTTTATGTGTTTAGATATGACTAATAAAGTGAGTTTGTAACACATGAGGAGAAGTACGAGTATGTAACAATGACGTTTTGCCTCAATGACGTTTTGCCTCTTTTCGGTTTTCAGCGAGCCGTATTAAGCGCTTTGGAAAATTTAGCATACACCTATGATGGTCTACATGGATGATATTATCATAGTATCATCAACTATAGTAAGGTCGTTTTGGGGGTACTAACCGAGACTGGATTTTCACTTAACATTTCGAAGTGTGAGTTCCTTAAGACTACGGTTCAGTATCTGAGGTACGAGACCTAATCCGCAGAAGATCTCAGCACTAACTTCTCTAAAACCGCCTTCAACATTTAGTATTGTGAGACAATTTATTGGATTAGCGTCTTATTTTCGAAGATCTATCCCTCAATTCTCTCAGGTCATCCCAACCATTTGGAAACAATTAAGAAGATAGTCATGTCTATTCTATTCTCCCAAATAAGCCAGTACTGAAAATAAATGACCCACAATTTCAAATGGAACTACATGCAGATGCTGGTTCTCATGGTTATTGTGCTATGTTAATACGTCGTTAATGGCAATCCTCATGTGGTGGAATACGTTAGTAAGAAAACCTTTTCTGCAGAGTTGTTGTTGGGTCAGCTAAGCATTTTCGACAGTATTTGATTGGCCGTGAATTCGTTGTGTATACGGATTATAATTCCCTGAAAGCATCAAGAACAAAGATGGATCCAAGGCCAATGGTACTCCGTTGGTGGGCGCATTTACAATATTATGACTTTACGATAGAACATAGAGAAGAGAAGCGCATGGTGCACATACACGTAAAGAGCAGAAATAAGAAATGCAAATGTGTTCCCTTTAAACTCCTTTGTCCGCGGTCGAATCGGGCCCCCGGTCGTGGTAGGATGCTCTTGGCGAGTACAACTTGATTTGAATTGCACAGTTAATAGTGTAAGCAAAGCAAGTTTTTAACGATAAAAAAAAAGACACATCCTTTGAGCTTGATTTCGCCGTGCGATACAGAGACAAAATAGATGCAAAGATGATAGATACATTTTGAAGTCACTGCATAATAGGAGAACGTATTGCCAAGAGGATTAAAGAAAATTGCCACATGGCTATGTTCCGCCCGCGTGAATCGTATCCCTAAGAGGATATGTAATGAAAGATATCCCGGTGAGAGAATATGTTGATTGGTAAGTTGCAAGTGTTGCACAAGTGAAAAACAAAAGTTGGACCATGGCGTGAGGCGCTCTTGACGGAACCATGCTCATAATCAAAAGGAAATCATAATGAGAATTACTGCAGTCGAATTTCGAATCCTTAATATGGAACTGATTAAGTAATTGAAAAAGAAACTGTTGAAAGAGACAGTATTGAAATAAGCGAAACTGTTGAAAGAGACAGTAAAAAGAAAAGGAAACTGTTGAAAGAGACAGTATTGAAACAAGAGAAACCGTTGAAAGAGACGGTATGGAAGCTGTTGAAATAGACAGTATGGAAACCGTTGAAAGAGACGGTATGGAAGCTGTTGAAATAGATAGTATGAATGTTTGAAGAAATGTAAAATGAAGTGCGTATTGAGATATACGATTATCGATCGCTGCGTGGTGGTCTGGTCCAAGAGAAGTTGTTTTTGTTGCAATAATAAAAATATAAAATATAATATAAAAACTGACCAAGTATAAAAAAAAAGAGCGAAACGAAGTTGAAAAGATAAATAATGTAAAGATTATTTCATGAATAATGTATTTGAATTAGTATGAAAAGTATTGAAAAGTATTATTAGTACAGAAATAAATTTGAAATGGAATAAATGGGTTGATTTATGATGATCTAAAATACTGTGTAAATTAAGAAAGAATTGATGTTTAATTTAAGTCTGAATAAGAAATAACTATTTCAATAACACTTCGGTAATATAAGTTCATTGACGGTCTGGGTTACACGAGGACGTGTAAAGGTCAGGATGGCTGTGTCGGATAGTGAGACGATGATTGAAATTATGAATTAAGTTTGACATTTTGACCAGAAGAAATGTAAAATTAATGTGTTGAAAAAAAAATTATTTGAGTTTTGTAATTTGCATAGATTGATAATGTTTAAAGTAAAAATAAATGTAAAATTTTGTGTGAAAGAAATGTTTGTAAGAAAGAAGCTGAATAATTTATCGAGGACGAGTGAATGTCAGTATGGTTATCCGTCTATCAGAGACGATGATTGGTTATCCGTCTAGGAGAGACGATGGTTATCCATCTAGGAAAGACGATGTTTGGTTATCCGTCTAGGAGAGACGATGTTTGGTTATCCGTCTAAGAGAGACGATGGTTATCCGTCTAGGAAAGACGATGTTTGGTTATCCGTCTAGGAGAGACGATGGTTATCCGTCTAGGAGAGACGATGATCGAATTCCGTAAGCTAGATAAATAAAGTTTGGAAAGTTTGAAATTAAAAATTAAAATATTACACGAGGACGTGTAAAGGTCAGGATGGCCGTGTCGATTAAAGTGACTAATAAGTCAAAGTCTACTAGATAGTTGACAGGCATGTCAATTGTATCCCTGGCATTACCTTTGCAGCGGCTACAGACTGACATCTGGAATGTTGCTGGGAATGTTGACTTTGAAGGATGACAAGCATCTTTGCCTTAGCAACATGTTTAGAAACAAATCTGTCATCAGGTCAGGTCCTATATAAAGGGGGGCCTCGGGCTAGAGTGAAATAAACAAAAGTCTTGACGTCCCGACATATGTATATACAAAATTTTTATATGTATTTCTTTTTTTTTTTTTTTTTTTTAAGATTTTTAATCTATCCTAATGTACTGTTTGTACCTTATTTTTAGGCTTATGACCAGTTTCGTTTTTAAAGAAAACGTTGTCTCCTATTTCTATTTTAGATTCTACTGATTTACTGTCATAAAAGTTTTTTTGTTTTTCCTTATGTTCTTGTAACATTGTTCCAGCTCTATTATATGCTAGTTCTAATCTAAACTTAACTTCTTTAGCATAATCATCTACGTTATATAAAGGTTCTATTCTATTTATGCTATTAAAATGAATTGGTAAATTGTTTTGTTTACCAAATACAAGTTCATAGGGACGGAATTTATGTGAAACTGATGGAGTTGTGTTAAAACAATACACAACATATTGTAACCATATATCCCAATCAGTTTTATCTACTGTTATATATTGACGAATGTACTCATTGAATGTCCTATGACTTCTTTCAACGGTACATAAGGTCTGGTGATGGTGTGCAGTAGACGTAATGTTGTCTATTTTTAAATATTTGCACAAGTCATTTATTATTGAATTTTTTTATTCTGTTCCCATGTCCGTAATAAACGTCTTCATTGGACCATACTTCAGAATAAAGGATTCGAATATAGCTTTTGCAGTTGTTGTAGCGCTTTTGTTTGGGACTGGTATTGCTACTAAGTATTTCGTCAAGTCACAGTAAAGTGACTGCGTATTCATTACCAGTTTTGGTAGTGGACCAATAGTGTTTACTTTTACTCTGTCAGAAGTGTGCATGGTCGTTTCGGTAATGATTAAGGGTGTTTTTATGTACTTCGTCGTTTTTGACTTTAGGCATTTTTCACATTTTTTAATGTAGTCTTTTACATGACGTGTCATGTTTTTCCAATGATAATGTCTTTTTACTTTGGCCAAAGTTTTTGTAATGCCTGTATGGCCACACTGTATAGGATCATCATGATATGTAAACAGTATTGCTTCTTTATCTATCGGTTGGAGTAGCGCTACTCTTAATGTTTTCAATATTTTATTGCCCATTTCTTTAAACGATTCTATTGAAAATGTTTCAAAGATCTTTTCATTCGGTGCCAACTTGAGTTGTTTGATTTCGAGTATACCGGCTTGTTTTTCAAGCCTTTAAAAAAACTGACCTAAGTTTAGATTTCCATTGGTGTACAGAACTCCAATCTCAATTCTTGCTATAACTTTCTTTCCATGTTTGAGGAAACATAAATCGTGTGTTATACGCAAGGTCACTACTTTTCGTACTTTGTAGTCATTGCAGAGTACTTCATATATTTTGGGCTTAGAAGCATCAGTAGGTACGTGCCTAATTGTATTATCATTTTTATCATCTGGCCAGAGATTGTTTTTTCTACTTTGCTGCCTGGTAGTGACTTTTAGGACATTTGCTTTTGTGTTTTTTAGATCCTGTATTGTAATGCGGGATAATGCATCCGCAACGAAATTATCTTTTCCCTTCAGATATTCTACTGTAAATTCATATTCCTCTAGATCAAGTCTCATTCTTGTTAATTTTGAACTCGGATTTATCATAGAGAATAAATACGATAGAGGTCTGTGGTCTGTTTTGACTCTGAAATGTCTGCCATATATATATGGGCGAAAGTGTGTAATGGCCCAGTGTATCGTAGCTAGTTCTTGCTCAGTAGTACTTTTATTACTTTCACCTTTAGTAAACGAACGGGATGCGTATGCTACTGGCAACTGCTTATCGCCATAAGTTTGAGATAGTGCTGCTCCATATGCATATTTGCTAGCATCTGTTATTATGCAAAATTCTTTGCTAAAATCTGGATATTGTAGCAGTGTGGGTTCTATTAAATCTTGTTTCAGATTCTCAAATCCTTTTTGGCATTCTTCAGACGAAACAAAATCTACGTTTTTCTTACCTAGTCGTGTTAACGGAATTCTGCCAAGTTTTTAATAAAACGTCTGTAATAGTTGCAAAAAGATACGAATGTTGTAGCACTATCAGCATCTTTCGGTACCGGATATTTTTCAATGACATCGTATTTGAGGTCATCTGGCAATATTCCTCTGTCAGTACATTTGTGACCCAAGAATGTCACTTCGTGGTGAAGAATGAACCATTTTTCTGGAGTTTCCAGTTTGAGGTTGTGTTTTCTGCATATGTCAAAAATATCCTTTAGGTTTTTGAGCATGTGTTTCTTAGAACAACCGATGACTGTAAAGGAATGCTTGTGACGGGTTTAATCCAGAGAAAGCAATTGTCATCATTCTTTGAAATGAATTTGGTGCTATTTTCAGACCATATGGTAGTCTGGTAAACTGATAAGATCCATTGTTAGTGGAAAATGACGTAATGCTTCGCGATTTATCTTCTAATTCTATTTGGTGGAAACCGGACATTAAATCTAGACATGAAAAATATTTGGCTCTGCCTAGTTGATCAAGAATGTCGTCTATTTTAGGTAATGGGAATTTATCGGACAACAGTTCTTTGTTTATTTGACGATAGTCGATAGACCATAACCAATCGCCACCGATTCTTTTCTGATCCTGGTCGGCACCAGTAGTAACGGACTATTATATTCAGACACTGAGGGTTCAGCTATTTTGTCTTTAATGAATCTATCGACTTGTCTCGTTATTTCTTCCTTATGAGTGTGTGGTATTCTGTAATTTTTTCTTCTTCTTCGTCTTCAGTTTATGCAGTACTGATTGACTTCTTTGGTCATCAGTTTTCTGTACTATTTCACAATTCTTTAGTGGATCATATTTTATGTTTTTCAAATTTAAAATTTTTACTCTTGTTGTTGTGTTTAAAATTCAGACAAATGTTTGATTCGGACTTGAGATCAAATTTGCAATAAATATTCCTTTTTCGACTTCTTGATTTAAAATGACAATATTTGTATTTTCGTTTGGAATATTTATTTGTCGGATTACTTCAGATCTTGCTGGGAGTATTGTGGTATTACTGTCAGAGGTGTGTAATATTGGTATGTTTATCGGAAAATCTAAATTATTTGGTCTTAATATTTTGTTGTTTGTTTTTTTCTTTTATTATTGATATGTCTGCACCAGTATCTAACAAGAAAGTGAACATGTTGCCGGTATTTTCATTTTTAATTTTCATAAAAAAAACTAAGTCTGAGGTTGAATGTGTATACATTCACAGTTTCACCTGATTATCTGTAGGGACTTAATGGTTTTCCGAGTTACTTTCGGTAATTCGTACATGACCATTTCCTACACTGGATTTACCTAGGTTGGAGTTATTTCGGTTGTTTTGATTCGAATTGTTTCTTCCTCTGTTATTGTATCGTGAGTTTCCACGATATCCACCTATATTATTATTAATTCTGTAGCCGTTATTTTAATAATTACCTCTGCTTCGGTAATTATTTTGTCCATTTCTGTTATATTGATGCTGACGGTAGTGCAGGACTGAGTTTGTCTGTCTTGTTTCCGATGCGCAACTGTCTACGAACAGAATCGCTACCGAATCTGTTTTTACATTTGTGGCAATACGGTTAATTATTGCTTCTATTGTCTGTTCAGAGGTTATCAGATTTCTGGAGTAGCCTTTAAGTTTTGTTTTTATAAGGCATGCTGCTGTTTCTTCATGGTTGCCTTTTAATGAATTTACCAAATTCGATGCATCCATGAACCTCTGCAGATTTTCTGTTTTGCCATCAAACTCTGGAATTGGGTTTTCTTTTGGAATTGCTGGATTGTTAAGAATTATGTTTGATTGATCAGAGCTCACTGATGGTTCTTCTTGAACTATTTCTTCAACAGCTATTAAGTACTATTGAAATTTCCAAATCAGATGTTTGTTTAAATTCAATATTGTGTCTGTTTAGCACAGTTATTGCTTTTTGTTTGCAATCACTGTAGAACGCATTTGCGGCTGTTTTTTGCCATATCTTTAGTTTGCTATAGTGTTCGTATAATACTGATCTAATAACTTGGAGATTCTCAATTATTATTTTCGTGTGTTTGGTTACTGTGTCTTGGGATGTTTCTCTATTCTGCGAGAGGCACTTACAAGATTTATTTAATTCTTGTGCGTATATTCTAGCTTTTCCTATTACATTACCCCAAGTAACCATACTTTTTTAAAAAATCCTCTTTTTATTTTAATTCCCATGGGTTGGTCGAATAGTTCGTGTACCCAGGCGGGTATAATTCTATTTTTTCAAAGCCAGATTTATGGCTACTAAGATTAATTTCTATTTCTATTTTGGATTCTTGAGAACCCATCTTACTAAAAAATTTTTTTTTTTTTGCTTTTTGGTCGTTTAGACCTGCTTTTAATTTAAGAAAATTTTTGAAAATGTTTATGGATTCATTATTATTATTATACCCTTGCAGAGGGTATTATAAAATTGGTCAGATGTTTGTAACTCACAGAAGGAGACGTTTCCGACCCCATAAAGTATATATATTCTTGATCAGCATGAGAAGCTGAGTCGATATAGCCATGTCCGTCTGTCCGTCCGTCCGTCCGTCCGTCCGTCCGTCCGTCCGTCCGTCCGTCCGTCCGTCCGTCCGTCTGTGCAAATCAACTTCACGCTGGCATCTTAAGAGCTATCGGAATGAAATTTCATATTTGAGCTACTTTTAGGCGGGAGATAATAGAGTATGAAAATTGTCAGGATCGGACTACAATATCATATAGCTCTAGAACAAAAATTTTTGCAAAAATTGGAGTATCCCCATGAAATTTACCAATATAATAGAACTTGATATAAAATCTCAGATCCCAAAATTTGATCGGATAAATAGAACACAAGTTACAGTCAATACAAATCGGTTCTACGTCATCAGCAAATCAAACAGAGCACATGCATACGCACACACAGACGTAGCGCTACACGTATGTATGTATGTATGTGTATGCGTGTTGTGCCTTGCTTAAAAATTTGTAGTAAAAAGAGAAATAATTTGAATGTTTTGTTTGTGTGTTGATGAATTGAGTTGCAAGGAAAGAAATTTCAAAATGTAAAAAAATTATTGCCAAGTACTGCAAGGGTATATAAACTTCGGCATTGCCGAAGTTAGCTTCTTTGATATTTTTTTTTTTAAATTAACATTTTTTTTGAAAAGAGAGAAACTAAATTTGTCTCAACTGTGTTTTGCACAGTGAGCCAGAGACGTGGAAAAGTGATTAGCTTATGTGGTTGGCTCACAATTCAAGTATGTATACATTTAATTTATTATTTTTGTTTTAAAAGAAAATTCTCCAAACACATTGTTAGTAATAGATCAAAAGAAGTTAAGTAGTCCGCAAGTTGCACTTTCGTGCTTCAACTTGCTTATAGGGCTTATATTTAGTTATTAGATAAGGCAAGTTGAGGATGGCACATTTCTGCGGCCCCCTTGCGTTTCTTCGCTCTTTGACGAAGATCAGCTTTTCGTTGATTAACACGCTCTTTGCAGCGTTGTCGGCGAGACGACTTACTTGATTTTAGACTAAAAGGAAAAAAAGGCCCGGCACTTGGTTTATTTCGAATTTTTGAAAATAAGAACATCCCTTATATACATACACACATACATACATATGTACATTTGATGCTTGAAAAGCACGGTGTGAACGAATACAATGAGTGCTCATAAACATACATAAATATACATTCAGACTTATGTATGTACATGTAGGGGAAGTACACCTGTAGTGGGCACGCTCTGGTTGTGGATACCCCTATGCAACCTTTCACAGCAATAGGCGGTGTTGTAGGCTTTACCAACTTTTTTCGCTTAATTTAGTTAATGCAATTCCCAACTAATTCTAGGGTTGAAGACATTATGGCTATTGCAATTCCGGAGTTCTTTAGCAAAGTCTGCTGATGATAGATCTTGGTAGTTCCTGAAATAGCTATACAGACAACCTGCTCACCTTTTTGTGTTGCCTTTGAAATAATCTTCTTTTGGAAGATTGACCGGATCGAGCCGGATAAAAAGTTTTAAAATATTTGACAAAAATAAGAGAGTTAATTTCCATAAAACATTTAGAATTGAAACAAAACATAAAATAAATTATGTACGGAAGTCGTCAAATATTTCAAATTTATAATAACACATGCATTTACGTTTTTGTTTTTTAATTCTGATCACATGCTTTTTACAAGCATATCTCAGTGTCTCGCTCACGCAAGCTTACGAGTACCCTAGCGCCCCCACCAGTCAACGCCCAACTCCGGCCTTATGGAAAAACGTTCTGTTTTGTTTCAATTGCGTGGGCGGAAGGGGTCGTGTCAAAATTTCATTGCAACAAATTTCTGCGCGCTTACTAAAGGATTAAACATACCAAATTTGATGGCCTTAGCTATTATAGTCTTTAAGAAAATCTAATTTGTTTAAATTTCGTGGGCGGATGGGGTCGTGGCAAAAATTTGAAATAAACTTGACCACCAAAGGTAATACACTAGTCTATGTAGCAAATTTGGTGACTCTATCTCTTATAGTCTCTGAGATCTGCGTGTTCATACGGACAGACGGACTGACGGACGGACGGACACGTGGACGTGCATGTCTTGATCGACTCGGCTGTTGATCCTGATCAAGAATATATATACTTTATGGGGTCGGAAAAGCTTCCTTCTGCCTGTTACATACATTTTGGTGACTTTAATATACCATTTCAGGCGAAAGTGTGTAATGGCCCAGTGTATCGTAGCTAGTTCTTGCTCAGTAGTACTTTTATTACTTTCACCTTTAGTAAACGAACGGGATGCGTATGCTACTGGCAACTGCTTATCGCCATAAGTTTGAGATAGTGCTGCTCCATATGCATATTTGCTAGCATCTGTTATTATGCAAAATTCTTTGCTAAAATCTGGATATTGTAGCAGTGTGGGTTCTATTAAATCTTGTTTCAGATTCTCAAATCCTTTTTGGCATTCTTCAGACGAAACAAAATCTACGTTTTTCTTACATAGTCGTGTTAACGGAATTCTGCCAAGTTTTTAATAAAACGTCTGTAATAGTTGCAAAAAGATACGAATGTTGTAGCACTATCAGCATCTTTCGGTACCGGATATTTTTCAATGACATCGTATTTGAGGTCATCTGGCAATATTCCTCTGTCAGTACATTTGTGACCCAAGAATGTCACTTCGTGGTGAAGAATGAACCATTTTTCTGGAGTTTCCAGTTTGAGGTTGTGTTTTCTGCATATGTCAAAAATATCCTTTAGGTTTTTGAGCATGTGTTTCTTAGAACAACCGATGACTGTAAAGGAATGCTTGTGACGGGTTTAATCCAGAGAAAGCAATTGTCATCATTCTTTGAAATGAATTTGGTGCTATTTTCAGACCATATGGTAGTCTGGTAAACTGATAAGATCCATTGTTAGTGGAAAATGACGTAATGCTTCGCGATTTATCTTCTAATTCTATTTGGTGGAAACCGGACATTAAATCTAGACATGAAAAATATTTGGCTCTGCCTAGTTGATCAAGAATGTCGTCTATTTTAGGTAATGGGAATTTATCGGACAACAGTTCTTTGTTTATTTGACGATAGTCGATAGACCATAACCAATCGCCACCGATTCTTTTCTGATCCTGGTCGGCACCAGTAGTAACGGACTATTATATTCAGACACTGAGGGTTCAGCTATTTTGTCTTTAATGAATCTATCGACTTGTCTCGTTATTTCTTCCTTATGAGTGTGTGGTATTCTGTAATTTTTTACTTTCGGTAATTCGTACATGACCATTTCCTACACTGGATTTACCTAGGTTGGAGTTATTTCGGTTGTTTTGATTCGAATTGTTTCTTCCTCTGTTATTGTATCGTGAGTTTCCACGATATCCACCTATATTATTATTAATTCTATAGCCGTTATTTTAATAATTACCTCTGCTTCGGTAATTATTTTGTCCATTTCTGTTATATTGATGCTGACGGTAGTGCAGGACTGAGTTTGTCTGTCTTGTTTCCGATGCGCAACTGTCTACGAACAGAATCGCTACCGAATCTGTTTTTACATTTGTGGCAATACGGTTAATTATTGCTTCTATTGTCTGTTCAGAGGTTATCAGATTTCTGGAGTAGCCTTTAAGTTTTGTTTTTATAAGGCATGCTGCTGTTTCTTCATGGTTGCCTTTTAATGAATTTACCAAATTCGATGCATCCATGAACCTCTGCAGATTTTCTGTTTTGCCATCAAACTCTGGAATTGGGTTTTCTTCTGGAATTGCTGGATTGTTAAGAATTATGTTTGATTGATCAGAGCTCACTGATGGTTCTTCTTGAACTATTTCTTCAACAGCTATTAAGTACTATTGAAATTTCCAAATCAGATGTTTGTTTAAATTCAATATTGTGTCTGTTTAGCACAGTTATTGCTTTTTGTTTGCAATCACTGTAGAACGCATTTGCGGCTGTTTTTTGCCATATCTTTAGTTTGCTATAGTGTTCGTATAATACTGATCTAATAGCTTGGAGATTCTCAATTATTATTTTCGTGTGTTTGGTTACTGTGTCTTGGGACGTTTCTCTATTCTGCGAGAGGCACTTACAAGATTTATTTAATTCTTGTGCGTATATTCTAGCTTTTCGTATTACATTACCATAGTAACCATACTTTGTTAAAAAATCCTCTTTTTATTTTAATTCCCAGAGAAATTGTCTCCATGGGTTGGTCGAATAGTTCGTGTAGTTCGTGTATAATTCTATTTTTTCAAAGCCAGATTTATGGCTACTAAGATTAATTTCTATTTCTATTTTGGATTCTTGAGAACCCATCTTACTAAAAAAATTTTTTTTTTGCTTTTTGGTCGTTTAGACCTGCTTTTAATTTAAGAAAATTTTTGAAAATGTTTATGGATTCATTATTATTATTTTTTTTTAAATTAACATTTTTTTTGAAAAGAGAGAAACAAAATTTGTCTCAACTGTGTTTTGCACAGTGAGCCAGAGACATGGAAAAGTGATTAGCTTATGTGGTTGGCTCACAATTCAAGTATGTATACATTTAATTTATTATTTTTGTTTTAAAAGAAAATTCTCCAAACACATTGTTAGTAATAGATCAAAAGAAGTTAGTAGTCCGCAAGTTGCACTTTCGTGCTTCAACTTGCTTATAGGGCTTATATTTAGTTATTAGATAAGGCAAGTTGAGGATGGCACATTTCTGCGGCCCCCTTGCATTTCTTCGCTCTTTGACGAAGATCAGCTTTTCGTTGATTAACACGCTCTTTGCAGCGTTGTCGGCGAGACGACTTACTTGATTTTAGACTAAAAGGAAAAAAAGGCCCGGCACTTGGTTTATTTCGAATTTTTGAAAATAAGAACATCCCTTATATACATACACACATACATACATATGTACATTTGATGCTTGAAAAGCACGGTGTGAACGAATACAATGAGTGCTCATAAACATACATAAATATACATTCAGACTTATGTATGTACATGTAGGGGAAGTACACCTGTAGTGGGCACGCTCTGGTTGTGGATACCCCTATGCAACCTTTCACAGCAATAGGCGGTGTTGTAGGCTTTACCAACTTTTTTTCGCTTAATTTAGTTAATGCAATTCCCAACTAATTCTAGGGTTGAAGACATTATGGCTATTGCAATTCCGGAGTTCTTTAGCAAAGTCTGCTGATGATAGATCTTGGTAGTTCCTGAAATAGCTATACAGACAACCTGCTCACCTTTTTGTGTTGCCTTTGAAATAATCTTCTTTTGGAAGATTGACCGGATCGAGCCGGATAAAAAGTTTTAAAATATTTGACAAAAATAAGAGAGTTAATTTCCATAAAACATTTAGAATTGAAACAAAACATAAAATAAATTATGTACGGAAGTCGTCAAATATTTCAAATTTATAATAACAAATGCATTTACGTTTTTGTTTTTTAATTCTGATCACATGCTTTTTACAAGCATATCTCAGTGTCTCGCTCACGCAAGCTTACGAGTACCCTAGCGCCCCCACCAGTCAACGCCCAACTCCGGCCTTATGGAAAAACCTTCTGTTTTGTTTCAATTGCGTGGGCGGAAGGGGTCGTGTCAAAATTTCATTGCAACAAATTTCTGCGCGCTTACTAAAGGATTAAACATACCAATTTTGATGGCCTTAGCTATTATAGTCTTTAAGAAAATCTAATTTGTTTAAATTTCGTGGGCGGATGGGGGCGTGGCAAAAATTTGAAATAAACTTGACCACCAAAGGTAATACACTAGTCTATGTAGCAAATTTGGTGACTCTATCTCTTATAGTCTCTGAGATCTGCGTGTTCATACGGACAGACGGACTGACGGACGGACGGACACGTGGACGTGCATGTCTTGATCGACTCGGCTGTTGATCCTGATCAAGAATATATATACTTTATGGGGTCGGAAAAGCTTCCTTCTGCCTGTTACATACATTTTGGTGACTTTAATATACCATTTCAGGCGAAAGTGTGTAATGGCCCAGTGTATCGTAGCTAGTTCTTGCTCAGTAGTACTTTTATTACTTTCACCTTTAGTAAACGAACGGGATGCGTATGCTACTGGCAACTGCTTATCGCCATAAGTTTGAGATAGTGCTGCTCCATATGCATATTTGCTAGCATCTGTTATTATGCAAAATTCTTTGCTAAAATCTGGATATTGTAGCAGTGTGGGTTCTATTAAATCTTGTTTCAGATTCTCAAATCCTTTTTGGCATTCTTCAGACGAAACAAAATCTACGTTTTTCTTACATAGTCGTGTTAACGGAATTCTGCCAAGTTTTTAATAAAACGTCTGTAATAGTTGCAAAAAGATACAAATGTTGTAGCACTATCAGCATCATTCGGTACCGGATATTTTTCAATGACATCGTATTTCAGGTCATCTGGCAATATTCCTCTGTCAGTACATTTGTGACCCAAGAATGTCAATTCGTGGTGAAGAATGAACCATTTTTCTGGAGTTTCCAGTTTGAGGTTGTGTTTTCTGCATATGTCAAAAATATCCTTTAGGTTTTTGAGCATGTGTTTCTTAGAACAACCGATGACTGTAAAGGAATGCTTGTGACGGGTTTAATCCAGAGAAAGCAATTGTCATCATTCTTTGAAATGAATTTGGTGCTATTTTCAGACCATATGGTAGTCTGGTAAACTGATAAGATCCATTGTTAGTGGAAAATGACGTAATGCTTCGCGATTTATCTTCTAATTCTATTTGGTGGAAACCGGACATTAAATCTAGACATGAAAAATATTTGGCTCTGCCTAGTTGATCAAGAATGTCGTCTATTTTAGGTAATGGGAATTTATCGGACAACAGTTCTTTGTTTATTTGACGATAGTCGATAGACCATAACCAATCGCCACCGATTCTTTTCTGATCCTGGTCGGCACCAGTAGTAACGGACTATTATATTCAGACACTGAGGGTTCAGCTATTTTGTCTTTAATGAATCTATCGACTTGTCTCGTTATTTCTTCCTTATGAGTGTGTGGTATTCTGTAATTTTTTCTTCTTCTTCGTCTTCAGTTTATGCAGTACTGATTGACTTCTTTGGTCATCAGTTTTCTGTACTATTTCACAATTCTTTAGTGGATCATATTTTATGTTTTTCAAATTTAAAATTTTTACTCTTGTTGTTGTGTTGTCTTGAGATCAAATTTGCAATAAATATTCCTTTTTCGACTTCTTGATTTAAAATGACAATATTTGTATTTTCGTTTGGAATATTTATTTGTCCGATTACTTCAGATCTTGCTGGGAGTATTGTGGTATTACTGTCAGAGGTGTGTAATATTGGTATGTTTATCGGAAAATCTAAGTTATTTGGTCTTAATATTTTGTTGTTTGTTTTTATACCCTTGCAGAGGGTATTATAAAATTGGTCAGATGTTTGTAACGCACAGAAGGAGACGTTTCCGACCCCATAAAGTATATATATTCTTGATCAGCTTGAGAAGCTGAGTCGATATAGCCATGTCCGTCTGTCCGTCTGTCCGTCCGTCTGTGCGTATGCGTTTTACTCAGCCATCTTAAGAGATATCGGGTTGAAATTTTTTTTGGAGACTCTTTATTACCTGTGTGAGATAAAGTATGAAAATCATCGGGATCGGACTACTATATCATATATTGTTTAATAATCATTAAATGTGTTTTGAATTCAGTAGTTTGAAAAATATTTGAGCATATTCATAATACGACAACTAATGCTGTTGATGTATGAAATTTCACTTTTCTTATCGAATTAAATATAATAAAGAACTGCAAGGGTATATAAACTTCGGCAAGGCCGAAGTTAACTTCCATAGCTCGTTTTCTTTTATTATTGATATGTCTGCACCAGTATCTAACAAGAAAGTGAACATGTTGCCGGTATTTTCATTTTTAATTTTCATAAAAAAAACTAAGTCTGAGGTTGAATGTGTATACATTCACAGTTTCACCTGATTATCTGTAGGGACTTAATGGTTTTCCGAGTTACTTTCGGTAATTCGTACATGACCATTTCCTACACTGGATTTACCTAGGTTGGAGTTATTTCGGTTGTTTTGATTCGAATTGTTTCTTCCTCTGTTATTGTATCGTGAGTTTCCACGATATCCACCTATATTATTATTAATTCTGTAGCCGTTATTTTAATAATTACCTCTGCTTCGGTAATTATTTTGTCCATTTCTGTTATATTGATGCTGACGGTAGTGCAGGACTGAGTTTGTCTGTCTTGTTTCCGATGCGCAACTGTCTACGAACAGAATCGCTACCGAATCTGTTTTTACATTTGTGGCAATACGGTTAATTATTGCTTCTATTGTCTGTTCAGAGGTTATCAGATTTCTGGAGTAGCCTTTAAGTTTTGTTTTTATAAGGCATGCTGCTGTTTCTTCATGGTTGCCTTTTAATGAATTTACCAAATTCGATGCATCCATGAACCTCTGCAGATTTTCTGTTTTGCCATCAAACTCTGGAATTGGGTTTTCTTTTGGAATTGCTGGATTGTTAAGAATTATGTTTGATTGATCAGAGCTCACTGATGGTTCTTCTTGAACTATTTCTTCAACAGCTATTAAGTACTATTGAAATTTCCAAATCAGATGTTTGTTTAAATTCAATATTGTGTCTGTTTAGCACAGTTATTGCTTTTTGTTTGCAATCACTGTAGAACGCATTTGCGGCTGTTTTTTGCCATATCTTTAGTTTGCTATAGTGTTCGTATAATACTGATCTAATAGCTTGGAGATTCTCAATTATTATTTTCGTGTGTTTGGTTACTGTGTCTTGGGACGTTTCTCTATTCTGCGAGAGGCACTTACAAGATTTATTTAATTCTTGTGCGTATATTCTAGCTTTTCGTATTACATTACCATAGTAACCATACTTTGTTAAAAAATCCTCTTTTTATTTTAATTCCCAGAGAAATTGTCTCCATGGGTTGGTCGAAAATGTTTATGGAATCGTTGTTTTTTTTTTTTGTTTTTACATTTTTTTTTTGAAAAGAGAGAAAAAAAATGTATCCTAACTGTGATTATCTCTTGCACAGTGAGACAGAGACGTGGAAAAGTTATTAGAGTATCTGGTTGGCTCACAATTCAAGTATACGTGTCATTTGTTATTTTTAATTTTAAAAAAATTCTCCAACCACATTGTTAGTAATAGCCTATCAAAAAAAATTAGTAGTTCGCAAGTTGCACTTTCGTGCTTCAACTTGCTTATAGAGCTTATAATTAAGATTATTAAATAAGGCAAGTTAAGGCTTGCGCATTTCTGCGGGCCCCCTTGCGTTTTTTCGATCTTTGGCGAAGATCAGCTGTACGTTGATTCACACGCTCTTTGCAGCGTTGTCGGTCTCTGTTTTATATGTATGTACATATGAGTGTTATTTTCTTCTTTGTCCGTGTATTCGTGTCCGTGTATATCCAGTGTTGTTATTTCGCTGTTGGTATAGCGAAATCCGAATGGACATCTCAACTGACCCAATTGATTGGAGAGGGCGGAGACGGTATTGTCGGGCGAATCGCAAACATTAACATCTAAATTTTGCTTTCCAGGTACCATCGGTGGTGGTTTTATTCCTGGACCTTCCCTTTTATTGCTAGCTGCGGCCGATCTTGTCCTCTAGGCTAACTTAGCTGGGTGGGATGCAATTGAAGCCCATGCTGTCTTGAAATATGGATACTTGACGGGGGGCGGATATTTCTGTTTCATCCGCATATTTCTATTTTGTCGTCCCTATGTAAATCTTGTTGCACGGTATGTTGCCTTGTCCTGGAGGCGAGGCAAATGTAAAGAAACGGCGAATCACCAGCAAACTATCGGCAAACCCTACCCATTGGCAAACAAGCAGCAGCAGACTATCGGCAAAACCTACTTGGCAAACTCAACTTGGCGGACAACATTGGCGAACAGTGTCAACAACAGGATCATCGGGTAAGATATAATTAAGATGGTTATAAGTACATCTATCTATTTTTATTATTATATACTTATATCGATATCCTAATATAGGCATAAGACAAAAATGTTCCCTACCAAAACTGAAAAATTGTTAGGAAGCAACACGAGTTGCACAAAAGGTTAAAGAAGATGGAAGATCCTAGTAAGTTAACTAGCAAGATTCTTAATGAAGTAACTGAGATTCAGAACCAATGGGTTAGTTACCATAGCCAAATGCTACAGAGTGGGGTAAGTGAACACTACTATTTCACAGATGGAAAGTATGAGGAGGGTTTAGATATGTCAACTAGATTATTAGCCAAAGGATAATCAAGCAGGCAGTGAAGCAGATGCAACGATGTTTGAAAAGTTGGATGATAGCAAAGGAGAGTCGCGCGGGAATGCGACCTCCAGTAATACAAACGCTAATGATAACCAGGAGATATTTTTGGGTAGAGCCCGACATCTCCAGGAATATTTGGATAGGGTAACCAAAGATTTACGCACTTTTATATAATTCAACAGGCAATGAGACAATCATAATATATATTTATGGGAGAAAGTTTAGGCGTGCCAGGGTTTGACAGAAGATGCTAAATTTAAAAATGCTATGGATGATTTAGAATTCCATGTCCGGAATTCAGTATCAGCATTAGAAATGAAAATAAACAATAAGGAAAGTAAGATTGAGAATGTAACCGTGAGAGGTGAACTACTGATGTTGCCGAAAATTCAGGTACCCACAATTGCTGGAGAGCGTCGAGAATGGGACCTGTTTGTGGAATTATTTACGGACTTAATTGCAAAAAGAGAAGATTTAAGTCTGATTCTTAAATTCAATTATATAAAATCCACGTTAAAGGGCGAAGCGAGGAACATGGTAGCCCATCTACTGTCAGGTTCAGCTGACAATTATAGTGCCGCTTGGGAGTTGTTAACCAAGCGATATGAAAATAATCGGAGGGTATTTTCCGAACAATTAAGTCGGATCGTTGATTTACCGATGATCAACAATGAATCCGCAAAAATGGTTAAAGGAGTGATTGACATAGTTAATTATTCAGTTTACTTAATTATTATATAAGCAAATTTGTTCGATGAAGTTGACGTAATATTCGCACAACTCCTACTAAGGAAATTCGACAGAGAGGCTCTACAATTGTATGAGAATCAGATTAGAAAAACAAGGCAAATTCAGATGCTATCTGATGTCATGGAATACTTGGAGCAAAAATATTGCTCGCTAAGTGCCATGAGCAAAGAAGAGAAAAAACCGCTACAAACTGTTTTAAATTATGCGGAAGTCGAAGATAAATGTCCGATTTACAAAATTGCCGGGCACAAAGCGTATAAGTGCTATAAGTTTAAAGGTTTGACACCTACTGAAAGGTATGAAACAGCCAAAAAAGTGCAGCTTTGCATAAGATTCTTGAACCATTCAAACAATATAATGTGCACTAATGAAATGGTCTGTTCATTGTGCAGTAAGGAACACCATACCTTACTCCATTTTGAAGAAAAACAGGAGAGAGTTAACACTTGTGTAACCGCACAACCAACACTGCTGGCCACAGCTGTAATACAAGTAAGAAATGTAAATTGAGGATATAAGACTTTAAGAGCCCTTATTGATTGTGGTTTACAGAGCACCATTTTGATCCTACCTTTAATAAACCTGGTAAGGTTGATATAATAATGGGTGTAAACGTATATACCCAAATATTAAAAGGGGGAATTACAAAGATTGATCGCCTGCTAGGCCAAAATACTCAATTTGGTTGGATCGTCTCGGGATGCACCAAATCAAATCAGAATAAATCTGTAGTGGCAACAACAATAGATGTCACAGGTTTTGAACAACGTTGGGCGAAGAATAAAGGTGAATGTCAAAATAAAAACAACAACAAAACTCAAAAAATAAATTTATGGCCCCCGGCAGGACCTCACATTGTAGGTAAAGTGAAATCTGGGGAAGAAAAAGTAGATATCCCAGAGCCAGTACAAAATGAAAATATTCAGAAGGCGATGGTTCAATTAGATAATGATTATCTTAAAAATAATATCAAAATAGATTCCAGTAATAAATTGTTTGAATCTGTAGTACCAAAAAGGCAGATATGGCAAAATATTTATAAAAGGACAACATTTAATGATAGCCAGAATAACCACTCAAATTTTAGCAATCAGCGATATTTAAAAATGGCGGAGCGCAGATCACATTGGAACAATTCAAAAAGTAAAGATAGTTATTTTTTAAATTCTTCACCTTATAAAAAGACTAGAAGTCAGCACAGTAATGCACATCAGGAATAGGTAGATATCTCGAAAATGAAATCGTTAGGGAATGTGCCAAATATTTTAAAAACCATTAGAAGCCAACTCACTAATACATACGGCAGTATTGGGAAGAACAGGAAGCTAGTTACAATCGGAAAAGGAACATCAGATTGACTAGGTTGAACGTACGTCATGCTACTTTAACAATAGTTATCTTCTTAATGATAATATTAATAATAATTTGTATAAGACAACTAACTATACAAATAAAGTCCAAAACGCCGCATTTAGTGGCCCTTTGCAGAATGTTTAAGAGCATCGTGTTCATCTGAACTGGCTTCACCAAATCAGATGCACTAAAGAAAATACAATACAACTGTACTTTTCTACCAAAGAACTAACCTAGCATATGACTAGAATTACAATTATTTTACTTCTCTTCGGGATTCCCTATTCAAGTTTCTCAAATTTTTTAGTGGCCACACTATGGCAAGAAGATCTCGTTCGCTGGTCACAAAATTTCTTTCGTTATTACACAGTTTACGGGAAAACATGGGTTTTCTGAGAGGACAGCGCCTAGCCCAACACCAGATGCGTCTGTGGTAAGATCGAATAGTTGTCGATAATCTGGGTAACTTAAAAAAACTTCCTCCGATGCTAAAATATCTTTGAGGTTGGAGAATGTCCGGAGTTGTTCTGAAGTAAAATCGATTTTTTTTTCGAGACATGTTTTGCTAATTTTCTAATATCGCCCTTTAGAATATCTATAAGGGGACCTGCGATTTTCGCAAAGTCTCTTACGAAGCAGTGATAAAAGCTGTCAGCCAATAAATGATCTGAGATCGAAAAATTTTTGTCGTTGAACAATTTTTTATTGCTTGAACTTTTTCACGTGAAGTTGTAATACCATCCCTAGATACGATAAATCCAAGATATTCCACTCCTTTTTTAAAAAATTTAGATTTTCCCTGTGATACTCCCATCCCCGCGTCCTGAAAACTTTTAAGGACATATTTAATGTCCTTTACATGGTCTTTTATTGTTCCGGAAAAAATAATAACATCGTCTATGAAGACGTAGCATGTTCTACTTTTTTTCCCCCTAAGGAAGTCATCGATGGTCCTTTGGAAGATACTGGGAGCATTTTTGAGCCCGAAGGGGAGTCTGCAGAATTCATACTTCCAATTATTGACAGAAAAAACATTTTTTTCCGTCTTTTTCTGCTAACGTTATTTGATTTAATCAAGATTTAAGGTCCAATGTTGTAAAATACCTTTCATATGTTCGACAGGATTGTTGAAATCATTGGAATAGGGTACTTATCATCTGTAGCAATTTGATTTAGTTTAACTTCTGCGTTGATAGAGTCCGTAACGCCAATTGGAAGTGGGTATAGTTTAGAGTATACTGGTTCCCCATTTGTTCGTATAGTTGCCACAGTGTTTATGTTATATGGCAGAACCTCGTCAGGATCTGGGAACGCTCCTACTGTTTCGTCCACCATCTTGTTGAAAGAGTTAAATGAAATTTACCTGTGGGCATCGGGTAAAATTGACACAGATCCATTTTTGGAATTATTTGGTTGTTTAATAGATCGATAGTTCCCCCAACTTTTTTTAAGACCTCAAAACCAATTATGCCGTCAAAATCTTCTCGGAAATTTATCAAAGAGAAATGTGCTTTAAAACCGAAAATATGTATTGGACATTTTTCTGTTATCTTTGAGGTCCCATGTATGGTTCTGACATTAAATGATTTTTCTGCGGGAGTAATGATTTTAATACGGCCATTGGTCAAATATAATTTTTTTGCAGCCCCCGTATCGATAAGTAGCTTAATTGTTTTTCCTTCTACTGTTCTTGGAGTTTTCCCTAAAAAATTTCAAGATTCCTCCGTCCTCCATGGGCTCTGGTGTTGGGAACGCCTGAGCCGCAGGATTTTGTTTGGTTTTTCCTGAAGCCTATTGTAATGGGGATTCCATTTATATACCAATTGGCTTTTCCCGAGCCCTTATTCTGATTAGCATTGTTTCGAAATTTTGGTTATTTTGTTCAAAGGGGCCCTGAGTCTTTTCTTCGGTAGCCCGCGCAAAGCTTGCAGCGAAAGCTGCGTAGTCATGGCTTACTTCGGCCTCGTGCGCTAGTGCTAGCGCAGTGGGTAAATCGTTGGTTTTTAGCTGGTAGTACTTTTGCAGTACTACTGCCCTGAGTGATTTCTTACCCCCGACACAAAGGAGTGTAGCGCATCGGACTTAAACTGCTCGTTTAGCACGTTCGCAGCACGCTGCTTTGTGTGTCATTATTGTTTTATTAGTGAGGAGGGTCAAGGTTTTTTCTACCTCGTTGTAGTATTGAGACAGCGACTGCTCCCCCTGCCGTAGGGTTCATAGTTTTTCTGACTAATGCGAATGGGCGTTTTGTCAAGCTTAAAGTGGAACAAGCGAAACCTTTTACTTTATTTCTAATTATGCCTACTTCTTCGTAGTGGGGGACCCGAGCTTATAAGGTCGTAATAGCTCAAATGCGAAAGAATCTGCGGAGTGACAGAAATATACTCGTTATGATTGCAATCGAAATCTGGCAAGGAACTAACGATATGTAATGTTTCCTTAAACTCTATTGGCATTTAGTACGTTTCTTTCAATATCTCACTTTTGCCTTCTATAACCTTCTATAACCTATAGTAACTTCTTGTAGTGACAAGGTAGTGATAGTAGTGACTATCACTATTTTTCTGCTTATCCCTCCACATAAACAGACGGGAACAGATATTGTTTAATAGTGTAAATTGTTTTTGTAATGGTTGGTGCAAAATTAACTTTTGATTTCATTTAATGCCAAGTGAAATATTGAGTTTTCGACAATCCAAGATTAATTTATTTACACAACAAAAAGCTCACATACATTTTCATTTTTCTGCTGGTGATTTTTCTATTCCCTGTTGTTACTGAATTGTGGCAGTAGGTATTTGGTGGGTTTTTTTCATTGTTAGTTGTGACATTGTTAGTTGACTGCTGACCAGGATAGCCAAACCCAACGACACCAACAAACCGAGTGGCATCACTCCAGATATGTTCCTTGGACTGCCACATTGCGAAACACATCGTGTGCACCAAATCCAAGAAGCATTGGCTGGCTCATGTTACCTAGCGATCGTGGTCACTGCCAATACTGCAGTTGTATCCGCTATACCCTCTTATCCATGTTAACTTATATCTTATTGCATGGTATGTTTCCTTGTCCATTGCATGGAATTTTGAATATTCAATTACTTCTATTTGTCGTATCTATCTTGGATTTTGTTTTATTGAATATATGTTTAAGGGTATTGTCAGGTTTGTTTGCTGTTTTTATTTGATCTTTCTCATAACATTCCCAATGAGATAGTCTTTCTTATAATTTAGGAACATAATTGACAGATAAGTAGGTCTTCCAATTTTTGGTTTTCTCAATAGATAAATCACTTGAATAAAAAATAAAATCTTTTTTATTTCCTTCTTGGTTTATATAATTGTATAATTTATCCCAAATGTTTAGCATCCGTTGGATACAACTCCTTGCTGTTTTTATTATCATCGTCATTGGTTGTTTTGAATTAAAATTGACTGGCAACCAACCAAGAGTTTGGCGTCAATGTGTGATAGCACCAGGGGAGAAAGCTACAAACTTTTTTAAAGCACTTTTTTCGGATTAGAGCGAAGATAGAATAAAAGATAATTAAATGACACACCCTGTAAACAATAATAAAATATCGCTAAACAAACCGATCGCTATATAAACTGTAACTTAAGATTGTTTTTAGTACAAACCAACCCCGTGCGCCACATTTCTTTAAAAAAGTTTATTGAGGTTACAAAATTTCCACGTGCCTGAATTTCGCCATATGTATAAAGTGCAAATACATAAAGACACACATACACATGTTGATAGAATAGAAAGTGGAAAGTGGTGCGGTCCTATACTCGCGGGCGCTCCCTTTTGAAATCGTGTTTCCTGTGTATCCAGAAGGCCTGAAATTTAACTTCGACGTGTCAAGGAGGGCCTCTATAGGACTACCTACGTACCTCGTTGCGGGGACTCCTCTGCCGCCTGTGTGCTGGCCCTGATACTTATTTGTCCAACCTCCACTTGGCTGGACCATTGGAGCGGGTAGGGGTGAAGGGAGTTTGCAGATCGTCTCTCTTTGCCTTTTTTTCCCGCCTCTCTCATCGTTTGCTCCTGTTTTTGCTGGTGTGGGTGAGAAATATTTTTTTTTATCCACCTTTCTCCAAAACTTTCTTTGCTGTTGGGCAACGTCTTCTTCATCTTCACACCGCTACGTACCAGCAAATCGTGCCAGTGTTGGAAAACGAGGAAAGACTTAGGGGAGTCCCTAGCCAGAAATCGGCAGGTGGCGCCTCTGGGCAAACCGCTTTAAAGCTTCTTCTTCCACCGAATTCAAATTCAAATTCAAATTTTACAAGTTGAAATTGATACTCGCCAGCCATATGAATAAATCTGTGGTATCCATCGACCATCAAGCCGGATGCGCAATGGCAGATGTGCAGAATATACAAGGGGAAGTGTCTGCTTTCGGCAGTCGTCAGCGGCTCTTGCGGTCACCGCCTCCGTGCACAGACACGCCGGTAAATGCGAATGTTGTTAAAAATACAGAGGCACGAGCTATACAGGTGCAAGAAATAAACAACTTTGATGCCCCAACAGTAACCTCACATATAGAAGAGCTAAACGAACTGGGAAACCTGATCTGGCAGCTGGACAGTATGTTCAACAGAGCTGACGATGGGAGAAAGCCAGTTCGCCATGTTAATCTGAGTACTAAGAACTCGATAGTGCGTATGATGGAGCTGCATGAAACACTGTGCCGAAAAATTACCGATTGCCACCCCGCAAAAATGGTCCAAAAGGGCGACTTCGCCACGCAAAGAACACCGGGGAAGAATAAACATCTGGGTCTTCCCATAAGTCTGAGCCAGCCAGCTAAAACGGCTACGCCCAAACGCCAGAGAGAGGATGCCGCCATTCAGCGAAAAACCACAGCAAAACGTGGAAAAACGACGCAGGGTTCTCGTTCAGAACAACTGGTTAATAACTTGGCCAATACAAGCACATCGTGGGCCAACTCAGTCAACGCAGCCGAAGCGGATGCAGAATGGCATCGGCAGAATGGTCTCGAAAGCAGCCCAACAAGCAACCAGCTTGAAGGGACAAGCCTGCGGCCATTGTGATACAGGCCCAAGAGGGCTTCTCCTACGCTCAGATTCTTGGTATGGTTACAAGACGAACCGACGGCAAACTCGATGGAGTCAAGAGCAACGTAAAGCGTACAAGGAAGACCGCCAAGGGCGAGCTGCTTCTAGAACTCAAGCGAGACGGCGTTCCTGACTGCCAAAAACTAAGAAGCGAGCTTAGCCAAGTTCTAGGCCAGCAAGCGTCGGTAAGGGCAGTAGGAACCGAAGCTTGGATCGAGATACGCAATCTCGATACCTTGGTATCAGCAGAGCATATTATAGAAGCGATAACGGAAATTATTGGCGATGCCACCGCAAACGTGCGTGTCCGAAGCTTGCGCCACACTTTTGGTGATACACAGTTGGCTGTCTTATCAATGCCACGCTCGACTGCTGACTCCTTACTCAAGATGGGAAAAGTTGCAATAGGATGGACGCTCTGCCCGATTCGGGAACGGCAATCAAAGCAAAGATGCTACAAATGTTTAAACTTCGGCCACACGGTGGCAAAGTGCAATAGCTCAATAGATCGCACCAATTGGTGCCTCAAATGTGGGGCGACAGATCACAAGGCAGCCTCATGCAGCAACTTTCCTGTCTGCTTCAACTGCTTAGACGCCAAACGACAACAGGTGGGGCATTACACTGGCAGCCGACGTTGCCCAATGGCGAGTGCAGGAGCGAAGCAGCAGCAAACTCTATGAAGTTTCTACAATTAAATTTGAATCACTGTGCGGCGGCGCAAGATTTACTAGCGCAATCAGTAAGGGAATTAAATATAGACGTGGCGATTCTGAGCGAGCCATATAGAACCCGGCCTGGCAGCTCATGGGCAACAGACTCTTCGGGGAAAGCTGCAATCTGGTTGTGCGACAATCGTACTCCGCCTATGCAGTACATCTACGCAAATAAAGGACTTGTCAGAGCATACATAGGCGACATATGGGTGTACAGCTGCTACTTGGCACCAAGTCTTACTCTCCAAGAATTCGAGTCGACACTGGACCAGCTGGCTCTGGATGCTAGAGGAAAGGGCAAAACAATCGTTGCAGGCGACTTCAACTCGTGGTCCACGGAATGAGGTAGTGACCGAACAAACTCCAGGGGCCGCACAATTCTTGAGAGCCACGCCTCACTCGAACTTGTCGTGCTAAACACGGGCAATAAACACACGTTCTGCAGAGCTGGCTACTGATCAGTGATTGACGTCACACTTGCAAGCCGGCAGATAGCAGCACAGACCAACTGGCAATTGTGTAGCCACTACACGGCTAGCGACCATCAAGCCATTTTGTTCACTATCGGCAGCGGTCCCGCAGAAAACGTAACCACCGACCAAAACGCTAAAATGTTTAGAGTGGATACTCTAAATATTGCAACATTCGAGGAATCCTTCAGAATCCCAGAATTCACTGGCGACGCAAACAAGTTTGCGAAAACGTTTGTAGATGCCGTACTAGCAGCCTGTGATGCCAGTATGGCGGCCCGTAGATGCCACAGCAAGCAAAAGGCTCCTGTCTATTGGTGGAATGCATCTATAAGCGAGGCGAGGAGGAGGTGCCTTCAATGCAGACGACAATATCAGAGAGTGCGTGAAATGCCAGAGTTCTCTAGCCTCCAGGCACAATACAAGCTTAGGCGAAGAGAATTAAAACTCGCGATTAAGGAGAGTAAACGCAACTGCTTCTTAGAAATGTGCAACGCCGCCGAGAATGATATTTGGGGGGCTGCTTATAAAGTGGCCATGAAGAAGCTCAACGCAAGCAAGCCCGCGACTTCAAACGAATCCCAAATGAAACTCATCGTGGAGACTCTGTTCCCGAACAGCTCAGCTATATTGCCAAGACCCACACGGATCGCTACTACAAAATCTGGTGCTTCTACCAAAGCCGAACAAGCCAGCCGAGGACCCATCAGCATACAGGCCAATCTGCCTTTTAGACTCGATCTCGAAATTGTTTGAGAAACTGCTGGTGCAGAGAGTTGAGTCCGCCATTAAGCGCTCTGGCGACCTCTCACCGACGCAGTTTGGGTTTAGACGCGCAAAGTCCACAATCGACGCGCTACAAACGGTAGTTGGCATAGCCAGCAATGCTATCGAGGGCCAGCGATGGAAGGGTGGCAAGAAAGAATACTGCTTGGTCACCACTCTAGATGTGAGAAACGCCTTCAACACCGCAAACTGGAGTCGGATCCTAAGCTCTCTTCGGGAGTTTCGGGTACCAGAGTACCTAGTCCTCATGGTGGAAGACAATTTCCGAAATCGAATCTTGCGATACAATACCCAAAATGGCTGGCGCACACATGTCGTCAAAGGAGGTGTCCCACAAGGCTCCGTTCTGGGTCCAATCCTATGGAACGTGATGTATGATGGCGTGCTTAGGCTTTCTCTACCATCTGGAACCCATATCGTCGGATTTGCAGATGACGTGGCGATAGTGGTGGTAGCGAAGCACCTACATGAGACGGTGGACAAAACGGCCGTGGCAGTCGACATAGTCAAAGGATGGCTAAACAATGTTGGCTTGCAGCTTGCAGTCCGAAAAACCGAAGCTGTCTTGATCAGCAGTCGCAAAGTCGTGGAGGTAGCTGAAATTTCCCTGGATACGTGCAAAATAAGGTCATCCAGGGCAATACGCTATCTAGGCATCTTAATAGACACCCGCCTTAGTTTCAAGGAACACTTGGAGCACGCAAATATAAAAGCTGCAGAAATAGGCCGCTGCATGACGCGGTTCTTGCTCAACTCCAGAGGCCCAAGCCAACGGCAACGCGTACTACTGGTAAACGTGGTGAGATCAATAATGCTCTACGGAGCTCCTATTTGGGCAAAGGCTATGCGGCAGAAATCATATCGCCAAGGGCAGGAATCAACGTACAGATTGGGAACCATACGAGTGTGTCGAGGCTTCCGAACAATGTCAGACGAGGCTGCACTAGTAATAGCTGGACTGACACCTATCGATCTTCTGGCGAAGGAGTCACAGTTCATCTATAATAGAAGGCAAACTAGCGAATGGACGCCACTGGCAAAACAAGAGGCCAAAAGAGCAGCCAGAAGAGCGAGCTTAGAAGAATGGCAAGCAAGATGGTCATCCTCAACCAAAGGCAGATGGACGTTTCGGCTGATCCCGAACCTGGAGCCCTGGCTCTCGAGAAGTCACGGCGAAGTAACGTTCGAGTTAACCCAACTGCTAAGTGGCCATGGGTGTTTCAACTCATACCTACACCGATTTGGGCACGAAAGCAGCCCAGTACGCGTTCTATGCCAAAACGGCGTAGTGGACGATGCCGAGCATGTGCTTTTCTGCTGCCCGAGATTCCAGAGTGAATGCCATGAGCTCGAAGAACCCTGTGGGGAACTACCTACGGTCGAGAACACCGCCAACAAAATGTGTGCTAACCAAGGAAAATGGCCCGCGGCCTGCACATTTTCAAAAAAAGTTATGGACACTCTTCGCCGCCTGGAGAGGCAGCGAAACGCTTGAGGGGCATGAGGCCCGCCTTTCAAACCTGCGAAGCAATACCCCCCGGCAGTCCCGCAGGTTAAATTGGCACCCAAAACTCCTATCTTTTCAATGTCCTTTCGCACTTCTACCTTTTCCACACTATACTTTTTCATCTTAATCTAATTTTGTTACACTATTTTTGTTAAATAAATGAACTAAAAACACATACACATGTATATTAGAGCGTAATTACACATAAAGTGTTCAAAGCCATGCATGTGTAAAAGAACTTTAAGTAGTACATGCACAAATTGCAGGGGATAAATTCAAAAGCACAATATAACCGAAAATCAATAGAATAAAACAAATCCAAAGCATCACGGCTGACCATCAAGGCATTTGTAGTGCCTGTAACATGAGTCGCCTAAACAGTAGTACCCAACATTGGGTTCAATGCGATAATTGCTAGAAATGGTACCACTTTCAATGTGCCGGACTCAATAGCTCAATAGCAGAGCGTGAATGGATTTGCAACAGCTGCCAAAAGGCGCTGTTCAACGTGGCATCAACAAGCATTGATAGTGACCCGTCAACAGGATTGTCCAATATACCACATGCCAACAAATCCACAAAACAACAATGACACAAATTCCCAGGCGGCAAATACGTCTTATTTTCGCAAAACAAAATTAGTCGAGCAAACTCAATTGCCAAGCTGAAATCATTTGATGTTGGCAATGCTGGAGGAAAGACGGGAAGCCGAGAAAAGATACATCGAGCAAAAATACAACTTGCTTGCACAGCAGCAAGGAACGCAGGTAACGTGTTTCCAATTAAATGGACCTAGTGCTTCTCAGCTAGCTGCAAGAGATGTTTTACCCGCAGATCTACCCATCTTTAACGGAAATCTAGAGGACTGGCCAATCTTTATTAGCATGTACGAGAACAGCTGCCGTATAGCGGGGTTTTCAAATGCCGAAAACATGCTACGACTTTAGAAGAGCCTCAAAGGTAAAGCCTACGAAGAAGTTCGTGATAATCTGTTGCTGCCAACACTGGTTCCTGAGGTCATTAATACGCTCAAGACATTCGTTGGACGCCCGGAGCAAATACTCGATCGATTGATCGACAAAATAGGGAATATATACGTACACAAGGATAAATAAGAATCCATCGTGGATTTCGCTATGGCGATGGAAGCGTGCAACTTAACCTCACATTTAAATAACCCGATGTTTCTTCGAGAACTTATCGACAAGCTGCCCACTGGGCTATGCATCCACGTCACGAGTCCATCCCGATTATAAAATCATTTAGCAATTGGTTGTACAAAATAGCAGAGGTCGAAGCCACTGTCATGCCTGGCCAAAGGACTAAGGCCAATAATGTCAACACACACTCGCAAGAACATCAGCAACCACAGGAAGAACCAAATAATCAAGAGAATGGCTGGCAACAAAATTGGAAGCCAAAATTACAATGCGTGATGTGCTCTTCTACAGATCACCAAATTGCTCCATGTCAAAGTTTCAAGCAACGGTCCGTTGACAATAGACAACGAATAATAAACGAAGCAAAGGTATGCTATAGCTGCCTCAAAAGTCACTGCCTAAATGCTTTTCTAATCGTGACTGCGGAATTAACAATTTCAACTCACAGCATCATCCGCTTCTTCACAAAGGCACAGGCAGAACCGATGTTGTTACTGCTCATCATAAGGACAACGTAGTGGAAAGACAATTTTTCCGCGTTGTACCCATCAAAATGTATAGAGCGAATTTAACCCTTAAAACGTTCGTATTTTTGGATGAGGGCTCATCAGTCACTCTCATCGATGAAAGCATTTTGGATAAGCTGAAGGTACCTTCTACGCCAGAGCCAATTTGCCTGCAATAGACCGGTGAAGAAACCAGGAACGAAGAGGACTCCGTTAAAACTCCCCTACAAATCTCGGAAGCGGGAACTAACAAAAAGCTATGGCCCTACAACGTACACTCAGTAAAGAAATTTGGATTCCCGAAACAAACCATCAATGTTGAAGAATTATCCAAGCAATACCCCTATTTACTTCGATTGCCAAAACGGTACACCACTAATTTTTTCAAAGTGCACATTAGGATGGTGCATTCAAGGATGAACTAACTTAAGCAAACACGTAACAATGCAGCATTGCGAATGCAATTGTAGTAAAATAGATAAAGCCAGTAAGGAATCTTTCACAATGAAACCAATCGTATCTAGAGAATTGCAATCCGAAAACGACAAAAAGTTCCAAAGTAATATTCAAAGATACCTGCAAAAAGATCAATGGTCGATATGAAGTCGGCCTACTCTGGAAAGACAACACAGTTGCTCTACCCGAAAGCTATAACGCAGCGCTGAAACTTCTCGAATGCCTACGGACATTATTAAAAGAACACCGGAACTGTTTCATAAAATTCATTCACAAATTGACAATCTACTAGAAAAGGGATACGCATTTGAGCTCAGACCAGAAGAGTATCCGATCGAAAGGAACGCGTCTGGTATCTCCAATATTTATTGCTTTAAATCCGAATAAGCCAAACAAAATACGACTAGTTTGGGACGCCGCCGCCAAAAGTCATGGAAAATCAATTAACGATTTTATGCTTACTGGGCCTGATTATCTAAATCCATTGTGTTCTGATGGCCTTCAGAGTAGGACAGATTGCCGTGTGCGCATATATAGCGCAAATATAGCCGAGATGTTTCATCAAATAAACATTCAGGAAAGCGACATGCACGTCCAGCGGTTCTTATGGCTCAATAAAAACGAGAACACTACAAGGATCTTCGTTATGCGCGCGATGGCATGCGGAATTAATTGCGGCCCTTGTATTGCCCACGATACGCGATAAAAGTTCAGAGAATTTCCAAACCAAAAATCCACGAGCTTACGAATCCATTACAAAGGCCCACTACGTGGACGACCTCATCGACAGATTCAAAGATGACCTTGGAGCCATAACAGTTACATCATCAATTAGAGACATACATGCTGATGGTGGATTCCAAATAAGAAATTGGTGCTCAAACTCTGTATCTGTTCTTCAAAATCTAGGAGAACAGCAAATAAATCCACACCACAAAGAATTAGGGAACCCCTGAAAAGGTTCTCGGTATGTATTGGGACCCAAATAATGACGTTTTTACGTTGTACTGATGTCTATATATTAGAGATCTGCATGAGTCAACTCACAGCATACGTAAAATTGAATGTATTCGAATGAATTCAGCTGATAGAATACGAAGCACACAATGAATTGAATGTGTATGAGTGACACACCAGACTGTGTCTCATAACTAACGGCATTCAACGAAATGAGCGAGAATAAATAAGTGCGTAAAACGGAATGAAAACTTTGGCGAAGCTGAAGACATTCGAATGTATTCGAGTTGTGTCAGAGATTTTGTGTGTATTCATTTCTTTAGCATCGCCGAAACGAAACACACGCGAAATGAACGGAGACAACGGAGCGAAAGCCGACACGGTATGTATTGTATTGTTGTTGTAGTTTAGTTTTTGTTTTGTTTTTACAAGTGTGTTATTTATGTGTATGCTATCTGTATTATGGTTAATAAATTGTTTTCTTTGTGATTAGACTAATAACTGTGAACTTGTGACCTGTCCTGCAACTAATTCAGAAAACATTAACAAAATAATGTTTTTGCACTCAAATATGTAAACTAAATACATGTATCAATATAGGCTTACAAACATAAATTTAATACATATATAAATATAGGCTTACATATGTAATACATATGTACATATTATTATACTATAATTAGATATAGGAAAAATAAATATAAGTATATATGTATATATAAGTATGAAAAAAAAACTTTGACTTGCGTTTTTCTTTTATTTTCTTTTTTTCTGCACGCTTTGTGTTCTACGCATTAATAAAAAATCTGTCTTGCATTCGAATACATTCAAAACCAACCCTCTAATTTTTACGCGTTCTCACTCATTCAATTCATTGCTTTTCGTTTGAGTTGAATGAGACATTGTACGACGCTAGCGTACTCACTCACTCAAATAAATTGCGCGTTGCATTCGAATTCACTCAACTCAATTTGCGCATTGTTCATTCGAAAGTCGATTTTCTGCCATTCATGCAGATGTCTACTATATATGATCCCCTCGGTTTATTATCGTGCTACACCGTGGGCCTTAAAATGCTGCTTCAAAAGATCTGGCTCACGGGAATAGGATGGGACGTTGATTTAAAGGACCCGATTTTCTAGGACTATCTGACAACAAATTTTTATCATAGTAAAGCTCATCCATTTCGATTTTGCAGTAGAATACTTTTCTGACTGGAAGCGCTTATACAGAGCAGTGTCCAACGTTATGTTGTACGCCCAAGGGTTGCGTGCCAAGTGTTTAGGAATGCCTCTACCACAAGCTCTAAGCTTCGAAAAAAAATACATGCGTCAAAATCTTTTATATACAGGCAGGCCCAATCAGCAATTTACTCAAATGAAATCGATTCGCTCAAAGGCAAGTCAGTAGTGGACAAGTCAAGCTCATTAATTGCTTTAAATGTTTACCTGAACTCAGAGGACATCATCCGCGTGAACGGCAGGCCTAAGAGTACTATATAAAACAGTCCGAAATGGACGATAACACTGCAAAATTTCCACAGCGAAGCCTCAAGTGCCTCAAATGGCACCTATACCGATCGCCAGAATAGCTTGTTTTGAACGACCATTCACATATACAGGAGTCGAATCACCATGAAAACAATAATAAGATATCGCTAAATAAACCGATCGCTATATAAACTGTAAATTAAGTTTGTTGTTTGTACAAACCAAACCCCGTGCGCTACACCTACTTATCCGTCACTTATGTACCTAATTTATCAGAAAGACTATCACATTCGGAATGTTATAACAAAGATCAAATAAAAATAGCACATAAACCTGACAATACCCTCAAACATTTATTCAAAAAAACGAAATCCAAGATAGAGTTGACAAATAGAAGTAATGTAATATACAAAATTCCATGCAATGGACAAGGAAACATACCATGTAATAAGATATACATAGGGACGATAAAATCGAGATTAAAAACTAGGATCTAACAATACAATTCTAACTATAAAATGAAAAATTATTCAGACACATCAAAAACAGCTTTAGTGACACACTGTGCAACTAGTGACCATGCACCAAATTTCGAAGAGACAACAATATTAGATGAAGAGCGGCACTACAACAAAAGGTTTACCATGAAGATGCTCAATATTATCAATACTCCGAGCGCCACATGACTTAACTTTAAGACTGATACCGGCAATTGCGCCCACATATACAGACATTTACTTAACAAAAATTAGTTCTTTACTCCACGTCCAACGGTAATGACGTGCTAAATAATTTATGTTGTATTTTTACAAATTGACCTTATCAGGCTAACAACAAAATATGTTTTCTCTCAATTTTTAATTGTGCTTAGTTTATTTACGCTTTCGCTGGTGTGGTTTGCTTGATACCCTTGTGTTTTATTTCCATAATTTGCCAAATTAAACAGTTATTTCTTTTTCGTGATTAGTGTTTGATGCATTTAATTTTTATATTTTTCTCTCTCGTCATTGCCTCTGCAGTTGCTCCCATCATCGCCCCCATCATACCATCAGTGCTAGTGTTTTTGTTGATCCCTCTGCTTTGTGTTTGTGCTCAGCTTCGTTTTGACGATCAGTATAGAGGAATATCTTGTTGGCTCTGCGATAATCTTATTCACTTAAAATGTGCTGGCCTCAACGGCCGCGACTACGACAAATTTTCTGGTTTGTCTGTGTCTAAGCTTGAGCTTGGCTTAATGCGCTGGACTTGCCCATCTTGTTCCAGCTAGCAGCTTGATTTTAGCCGAATGTACAGGGATCTTCGTTTAAAGTTTCTTTCTTTAAATAAAATGGCCAAACAGATGTCTAACGAGTGTGACTCTAGCATACATTTACTGTCGCAATTCAAGTTTGGTTCACCTTCTAAGGAATTGCCCAAAAAATGTACCCTTGAGTTGCCTCATAAGCAGTAGCCCGCTCTCTCTATTACATCTTCTCCCATTTTACTTTTACCTATACCATCTTCTTGTCCCTCTTTATGCTCTTCTTTTCAGATTGAAGTACCCATTACAAGCCCTGGTGTACCTAAATCTGTCCCTCACGGGAACTCTGATCAATTACAGGATCATGCTGGCTCTCAATCACTTGCGGATCCCAATGCTCCTCCGCCTCCACTAACTGTAGTGCCTCATCGCAAACAATTTTTATCTCTAGGCTTGCTCCAGACACTTCTGAGTCGTCTGTGGCAGCTTACATTGGTAATATATGCCCTGCTAAGGTTTTAATTCAAAAGTTTAAGTTTTCTAGGCCTCGCAAAATCTCCTCTTTTAAAATTACAGTACCGAATGAAAATTTCTCAGCTATGGTTGACCCTAACTTTTGGCCAGAGGGCCTAGTTGTGCACGAGTTTGCGGCTAATAGGCGCTCCCGTCCTTTGCCTGTCCACCTTCCTAATGTATCTTCTGCTTCAAAAAACTAATAACGTCTAGTCTTTGCATTCATTATCAAAATGTAAAAGGAGTTCTTACCAAGCTCTCGAAACTATTCTGTGATAGCCAAATCTTTTCGGCTAAAACTTGGCTTAACTCCTCTGTTTTGGATAATGAAATTCTTTCTAATAACTTTACTTCTTATAGGCTTGATCGTGTCGGTCGTCGTGGCGGTGGAGTACTCATTGCTGTCAACTCGAATCTGTGTTCAAGTGATTGAACTCCAGATTGAGCTCCCCTTAGGTGTTGAGTTTATTTGCGTCGAAGTTACATGTTCTAACTTTAGCTTATATATCTCTTGTTCATATATTCCTCCAGCTTCTGATATCATGATCTACATGCACCATGCTGATGCTTTGCGATCTATTTTTAGTCGTCTTAAAGATCATGATTTTCTTATAGTTTTAGGCGATTTTAACTTGCCTAATGTTTCTTGGCTTGTTGATGATAATCTATCTTTCTTAATACCTTCATCTCAACATGTTTTTCTTGATAGCCTACTTGAATGTCCGCTATATCAGTTGAATTATTTTCTTAATACTTCTAAAAGAATTCTTGATCTCGTTTTTGTCTCGGATCCCACTGTTAGTGCTGTATCACAAACACAGCCCCTAGTGAAGCCTGAAGATCCTTATCACCCAACCATTGAAGTTACTATTTCTTAAAATTCCGTTACTACTTAATTTAATAACATCTCAAATTCTCGACGTAGATGTTTTCGTAATACAAATTTCAATCTTCTTAACAGCCTTATTTTTTCTTTTGATTGGTCATTTCTATTTGAGTGCTGTGATATAGATTGTACAGTGAATTTTTTCTACTCTGCTCTTGATTCTCTAATTGATAAATGCGTTCCTTATGTGAATGTCTCTACCGTTTCCAGTGCGCCAGTCTGGTTCACACGTAGGCTCTCTAATCTCCGTAACCTTAAATCGAGATATTTTAAAAGATTTAAAAAAACTGGTTCGCGACTTGACTATGCAAATTATTGTGTAGCCAAATCTCAATTTTGTCTTTTAAATACTCAATGCTACAATAATTATATCGTTCGCTGTAAGGTTGAATTTTATAAGAACCCCAAAAGGTTTTACAACTTTGTTAATTCCAAAAGACGCTCTAATTTACTACCTTCCACCTTCAGACTTAATGACCAGACTGCTAATAATGATTCAGATATTGCAGATCTGTTTGCTAAATTCTTTCAGTCGACTTATTCTACTACTGCTTCGGATCCCACACCTTATCCCTTCTCAATTCCACATTTAAATTGTATGTTTTTTCCTAGTATTACTGAAGACTGTATTATCTCTAGCTTGTCATCTATGACGTCTTCCTTCGTACCCGGGCCTGATAATATACCTAGTTGCATCCTTAAAATGTGTTCGATTTCCCTATCTAAGTCTTTATCTTGGTTATTCTTTATATCGAGTGAGACTTGTTGCTTTCCTGATATTTGGAAGGAGTCTTTTATTATTCCGCTTTTTAAAAAAGGTAGCAAATCGGATATTTTTAACTACCGTGGCATTGCCAAACTTTCGGCAATACCTAAGCTGTTTGAGAAAATTATTACGTCTTCCCTTCAACACCTATCCAGATCCACTATTTCTCCTTGTCAGCATGGCTTCATGAAAGTTTGTTCGTCGCTTACCAACATTTTAGAATTGACTACCCTTGTACACCATGGCTTCCGTAAAAAGTGTCAAACTGATGTTATTTATACTGACTTTAGTAAGGCTTTCTATACGATTGATCATTCTATGCTTCTCATGAAACTTAACATCATGGGTTTTTCCCCGAAACTATTGGCTTGGTTAAAGTCGTATCTTATTGGCAGAACCCAAAGGTGTCTTTTCGTTCCTCGATATCTAAAACTGTTCGAGTTACGTCAGGTGTCCCCCAAGGCAGTCATCTGGGCCCACTGTTATTTACCTTGTATATAAATGATTTGCCTTTGGCGTTGGCTCATTCACGCGTGCTCATGTTTGCTGATGACGTCAAGATTTGTTATTCACATAATTATCCTTCTTTCCAACAGTACTTGCAATCAGATCTCGATGCGTTCTGTGGTGCCACATTAATAAATTACAGCTTAATGCCTCTAAGTGCTCTTTTATGACTTTCAGTCCTGTTAGAGTGTGTACCATCATTCAAAGACTTAGGCGTTATGTTTGACCCAAAACTTTCATTTAATGAACATATATCTTCAATTGTCAATAGAGCATGCAGTTTTCTTGGCTTCATTAAACGTTGGGCCAAAGAATTTGATGATCCATATGTGACAAAGGTTTTATACACCTCGTTAGTTCGCCATACTCTAGAATATTGCTCGCCAGTGTGGAACCCTCAATATGATGTTCACCAGCGTAGTATTGAATCGGTACAGAAGCGATTCCTTAAGGTCGCGTTACGCGGTCTTAATTGGGACTCGAGTCTTGGCCTACCTTCTTTTTCTGACAGACTTCTTCTTATTAATCTTCCTTCACTTTACAACCATAGGCTCGTATTTGGCATTATCTTTCTCAATAAACTAGTCAACGGTGAAGTCATTTCTACCAATTTACTAGATACGCTATATTTTTGTGTTCCCTCACGTCGGACCAGAAACTTTTTTCCTCTTCACCTTAGTAGATGTCTGACTAACTATTCTCTTCACGAACCTTTTCGTGTTCTTTGCCAATCTTTTAATAACCTTTCTCACCTTATTTCTCCTCATCTATCTGTCACTTCTCTTCGCGCTATACTTTTTAATTATCTACAGCGAAACCACTGAAAATATTCAGGACTGGATATTGGATTGGCTGCAACTCATCCCTGATCACATTGGATGAGAATCGGGGCATAGCCATGTTGCAAATAAAACACCTCCACCGGGTCGGGGATGTTTAGTTGTGCATAAAGCTAAGCTACTTTCGTGTATTAAATATTATCTGTATTTTAGTTTAAGCTTTTTCGTCGACTGCTGATTTAGTTGACGTAACTAAATAAATAAATAAATAAAAATACTTGCAACAAAATGTTACAAGTTGAGCTGTTTGTACTAAATGATTATTGGTATAAATATACTACAGTACTCTCTCTTCACTTATAGCCGTCAAAGTCGAAAAAGTTTTATCTAACAAGAGTAATGTTTGCGAGTGAACGGCCCACAATCTTAACGAAGTTATTGATCAAAGTCACTGTTTTCCACCGATAATAAAGTAACCCAATCTTTATTTTATTTGGCACAGTCATTAACAGATACATATATTTAACTAAAAAAATGTTTATTTTGAAAAAAAATCACTTTTATTAAATTTCACGACAATAGCTGAAAAAATAACGAAAAAATTGAGAAAAGTCACTTTTCGTGACTTTGCCGTTTGTATCCGTTGAATCCGTGAATATATCCGTTTGAATATGATATAGTGGTCCGATCCGGTTGAATCCGAGATATACTGCAGTATATACAAACTTACGTGCAAAATTGTGGTTCTAGGATTTCGCGTTGATCCAGACGGACGGACATTGTTATTTGAACTCGTCTCGTCGTGCTGATCAAGAATATATATACTTTATATGGTCGGAGATGCTTCCTTCTATGCGTTGCACACTTCTGACCAAAATTAATATACCGTTTTTGCAAGGGTATAAAAAATACTAAGAGGTTGTCACGCCCAGTCTAGCCTGTATAAGCGCCATTATTCTCGACGGCATTGAATTAGCAGGGACCCGCAGAGTATCCTCGGTGATAACATTGTGTTAAACATTTTCCAAGGACGAAATTAGCTGCAACTTATTTTGCGGTGTCTGCTACTTTTCGATTTATTTCGAGATATAAGTGCTCAATAGGGTTTAAGTCGGACGAATTGCCCGGCCAAGTCAAATGTGAAATTCCTATGTCTTAAAACATTTTTGTTTTTTATTTTGTTTTGTAATTTCGGGTTTGAAACAGGTGAAAGCATCAAATAAAAACATTGCTTACACATTTGAATCTGTTTAAGAATAAACATCGTGTTCATCTGAACTGGTTTCACCAAATCAGATGCACTAAAGAAAATATAATACAACTGTACCTTTTGTACCAAACAACTAACCTAGCATATGACTAGAAATACACTCAGCCACACACGGTGTGGAAAAAACACTTAAACACTACCCATTGGCAGACAAGCCTACCTACTTGGCAAACTTAACTCGGCGGACAACATTGGCGAACAGTGTTAACAACAGGATCATCAGGTAAGATATAAATTAAGATAGTTATAAGTACATCTATCTATTTTTGTTATTATATACTTATATCGATATCCTAATATAGGCATAAGACAAAAATGTTCTGAAAAGTTGTTAGGATGCAACACGAGTTGCACAAAAGGTTAAAGATTCTTAATGAAGTAACTGAGATTCAGAACCAATGGGTTAGTTACCATAGCCAAATGCTACAGAGTGGAGTAAGCGAACACTACTATTTCACAGATGGAAAGTATGAGGAGGGTTTAGATATGTCAACCAGATTATTAGCCAAAGGAGAATCAAGCAGGCAGTGAAGCAGATGCAACGATGTTTGAAAAGTTGGATGATAGCAAAGGAGAGTCGCGCGGGAATGCGACCTCCAGTAATACAAACGCTAATGATAACCAGGAGATATTTTTGGGTAGAGCCCGACATCTCCAGGAATATTTGGATAGGGTAACCAAAGATTTACGCACTTTTATATAATTCAACAGGCAATGAGACAATCATAATATATATTTATGGGAGAAAGTTCAGGCGTGCAAGGGTTTGACAGAAGATGCTAAATTTAAAAATGCTATGGATGATTTAGAATTCCATGTCCGGAATTCAGTATCAGTATTAGAAATGAAAATAAACAATAAGGAAAGTAAGATTGAGAATGTAACCGTGAGAGGTGAACTACTGGTGTTGCCGAAAATTCAGGCACCCACAATTGCTGGAGAGCCTCGAGAATGGGACCTGTTTGTGGAATTATTTACGGACTTAATTGCAAAAAGAGAAGATTTAAGTCTGATTCTTAAATTCAATTATATAAAATCCACGTTAAAGGGCGAAGCGAGGAACATGGTAGCCCATCTACTGTCAGGTTCAGCTGACAATTATAGTGCCGCTTGGGAGTTGTTAACCAAGCGATATGAAAATAATCGGAGGGTATTTTCCGAACAATTAAGTCGGATCGTTGATTTACCGATGATCAACAATGAATCCGCAAAAATGGTTAAAGGAGTGATTGACATAGTTAATTATTCAGTTTACTTAATTATTATATAAGCAAATTTGTTCGATGAAGTTGACGTAATATTCGCACAACTTGTAGAGCCTCTGTTCATTGTGCAGTAAGGAACACCATACCTTACTCCATTTTGAAGAAAAACAGGAGAGAGTTAATACTTGTGTAACCGCACAACCAACACTGCTGGCCACAGCTGTAATACAAGTAAGAAATGTAAATGGAGGATATAAGACTTTAAGAGCCCTTATTGATTGTGGTTCACAGAGCACCATTTTGATCCTACCTTTAATAAACCTGGTAAGGTTGATATAATAATGGGTGTAAACGTATATACCCAAATATTAAAAGGGGGAATTACAAAGATTGATGGCCTGCTAGGCCAAAATACTCAATTTGGTTGGATCGTCTCGGGATGCACCAAATCAAATCAGAATAAATCTGTAGTGGCAACAACAAAAGATGTCACAGGTTTTGAACAACGTTGGGCGAAGAATAAAGGTGAATGTCAAAATAAAAACAACAACAAGACTCAAAAAATAAATTTATGGCCCCCGGCAGGACCTCACATTGTAGGTAAAGTGAAATCTGGGGAAGAAAAAGTAGATATCCCAGAGCCAGTACAAAATGAAAATATTCAGAAGGCGATGGTTCAATTAGATAATGATTATCTTAAAAATAATATCAAAATAGATTCCAGTAATAAATTGTTTTAATCTGAAGTACCAAAAAGGCAGATATGGCAAAATATTTATAAAAGGACAACATTTAATGATAGCCAGAATAACCACTCAAATTTTAGCAATCAGCGATATTTAAAAATGGCGGAGCGCAGATCACATTGGAACAATTCAAAAAGTAAAGATAGTTATTTTTTAAATTCTTCACCTTATAAAAAGGCTAGAAGTCAGCACAGTAATTAACATCAGGAATAGGTAGATATCTCGAAAATGAAATCGTTAGGGAATGTGCCAAATATTTTAAAAACCATTAGAAGCCAACTCACTAATACATACGGCAGTATTGGGAAGAACAGGAAGTCAGTTACAATCGGTAAAGGAACATCAGATCAACATAACAATAGTTATCTTACTAATGATAATATTAATAATAATTTGTATAAGACAACTAACTATAAAAATAAAGTCCAAAACGCCGCATTTAGTGGCCCTTTGCAGAATGTTTAAGAGCATCGTGTTCATCTGAACTGGCTTCACCAAATCAGATACACTAAAGAAATGGCAAGAAGATCTTGTTTGCTGGTCACAAAATTTCTTTCGTTATTACACAATTTACGGGAAATCATGGTTTTTCTGAGAGGACAGCGCCTAGCCCAACACCAGATGCGTCTGTGGTAAGATCGAATGGTTGTCGATAATCTGGGTAACTTAAAAAAACTTCCTCCGATGCTAAAATATCTTTGAGGTTGGAGAATGTCCGGAGTTGTTCTGAAGTAAAATCGATTTTTTTTTCCAGACATGTTTTGCTAATTTTCCAATATCGCCCTTTAGAATATCTATAAGGGGACCTGCGATTTTCGCAAAGTCTCTTTCGAAGCAGTGATAAAAGCTGGCAACCAATAAATGATCTGAGATCGAAAAATTTTTGTCGTTGAAAAATTTTTTATTGCTTGAACTTTTTCTATAGCGGACGTTGACGATACTATGCGCAGTACGTTCAAGTGGCCCCTACGACACCAGGACAAAGCCTGTTACGCGCGAGCCCAAGCAGATAACTGCCCACCTCCCACCCGACCGACCGAGGGGTGCAGCCGTATAACGCACGGCACGAATCGCGTGGACAAATACACAATAGAAAAAACAGAGAAACAAATAAATAAATAATACTATAGCTATCTATTAACTAAATGGGATAGGATAGAAGTTTTAATCATATTAATAGAAAGCTCTGAGCCGATTACAGGGAATAGAAGGTTGTAATCAGAGCAGAGGACCCTAAAAGGTTCATGCAGGGCATAGTTAGAAGAACAACGACTTAGGGATAAAGGTATTAAAGGATGTCTACTCCGTCTACATGGTACCGACAGATTTACCTGAGCTAATAACTCAGGCGAGTCGATATCACCAATTAGGAGCTTGTGCATAAAAATAACACCAAGCGTAATTCTACGGTTAGTTAGGGAAGGAAGGTTAATCAAGAGAAGTCTACTAGAATACGAAGGCAAATTGCGATCCCAGCTTAAACCACGAAGAGGAAATAGCAAGAACTGCTTTTGAACAGATTCAAGTCTAATCTGGTGCGACTCATATTGAGGTGACCAAATGCAAGATCCATACTCTAAAATAGGACGGACAAGTGAAGTAAAAAGAACTTTAGTTGTATAGGGGTCATCAAATTCTTTTGACAATCTTTTAATGAAACCCAGGACACTCATGGCCTTTGCGACCGTGGTGGAAATATGGGTGTTAAAATTTAACTTATGGTCCATAAGTACGCCCAAATCATTTATATTATTTAGACGTTCTAAAGGACTATTGTTTAGAAAATAAGTGACCAGTTGAGGAGAGTTACGAAAAAAAGTCATTACCTTACATTTGGTAGTGTTAAGAATTAGTAGATTTTACTGGCACCAGGATTGAAAGTTTTTAAGATCAGCTTGTAGCCGACTAAATGAATCTGTATCTTTATAAGTAAGACAAAGCTTGACATCGTCAGCCTACATAAGCACAGGCGAATGAACAATGACTGATAGAAGATCGTTAATGAATAGTGTGAAAAGCAGAGGGCCAAGATGACTACCTTGAGGTACACCAGAAGTCACAGGAATGGAAACGGAAAAAGAAGACTTAAAAAGTACCTTCTGTTTTCTATTTGTTAAATATTCTCGAACCCAAGAGAGGAAAAGGGGTGGAAACCCAATGTCGCTCAGCTTAGAAAGTAATGGGGTATGATTAACGATATCAAAGGCTTTGCTGAAGTCAGTGTATATGACATCAGTTTGTTTACCATTTTTTAACCCCTTGATAATTATTGATGTAAATTCTAAAAGGTTAGTGGTTGTAGATCTACGTTTCACAAACCCATTTTGGGATGGCGAAATAATAGAGCTGCGAAAATGTTGCAATTGAGAAGTTATAATTTTCTCAAAAGCTTTCGGAATAGCGGACAATTTTGAGATACCTCTATAGTTAGAGGCTTCGGACTTTTTGCCATTTTTATGCAGAGGTATGATATACGACTCCTTCCAAATAGATGGAAAAGAGAAAATTAAGAAGAAAAAGATGGAAGATTCGACAGACAATAGAAACAATTTTAAAATAGGTTTACATAATGCGTTTGCACAGAACCTGAGTACACATCCAGGAAGACCATCTGGCCCCGGAGAATAAACAGGTTTAACTAATTTAAGTTCGCTAAGAATAGAACTTTCATCAAACACTGGATTGAAAATTCAATTAGCCTTTTTTAAATGATAAGGATACGGACTTGCTCGATATTCCGTTGAGGAATAAGTTGTTTTGAAAAAACTCGCAAACATATCGGCAATTGCTTGATCAGTGCTCGCTGTTTTATTTTGAAAAGACAAAAAAGATGGGTGCACGGAGGTCTTACGTTTAGAATTGACAAAATTATAAAATTGTTTAGGGTCAGAAGAAAACTGAAGCTTACACCGCTGAAGATTATTCTTATAGCATTGTGTATTAAGCATCATGAATTTTGAACGAGCGACTGTATACAGAGCATAATCTGATGAACGACGTGTTTTTTGAAACTTCTTATAATATCGTGTCTTCACATTTTTCAAATTGGATAACTTACGAGAGAACCAGGGAGGTTTCTTAAGCCGCTCCAGCCTACCGAGAGGCACACAAATATCAAAGAGTGAATTCAGAGTATCATAGAAAAATCGAACAGCTGAGTTCATATCTCTACAATTGTACAGATAAGACCAATCGGTAGTAGTAATGTTTTCATTAAGGCTGGCAAAGTCAGTCTTACGAAAGCACCTAGTTAGAGGTAACTCATTTGAACCAAGTAATGGTGAAAGCAAGGGCAGATCAATTTTTAAATTTAATGTAGGATGAAACTTGTCTTCTGGAAGAACAAATGGTTCGATCCTAGAAACCTCACAATAGGAAGAATCCAATACAAAAATAAGATCTAACGATTTTCCATTAGAATTTAAGACAGGATTGACTTGGGATAATGATAAGCCTAGAAGGCCGTCAATAAAGTCATGTGACAAAGAGGGCAGCAACATGGTAGATTCATCTGATAGTGACCATGCTAAAGCGGGTAAATTAAAATCACCAACAACTATGAGCATGTCTTGACTGGAAACTAAAGAGGAGACAAACTGAATTGCCTCTAAATGATTTAAATATACCACCACGTCTGACAATGGTGGAATATAGGAACAAGTAATGAAAGCATTAAAAGATTTAAAATTTACTTTAACACCGACAAACTCAATCTCCTGGGTACTAGAAAATTGAATCATTTCAGATGATAAAGCAGCATCAACAGCTATCAGAACGCCACCACCTATGTGAGAAATCCGGTCACGTCTGAATATAGAAAAGTTTTTGGAAAACGCCGATGCATCAGAAATATCAGGTTTTAGCCACGTCTCTGTAAAAGCCAGAATGTTATGCTCTAAAGAAAGACTATCTACATAGAGATTAGGAAGTTTAGATTTCAGTCCTCTAACGTTCTGGTAACCCAGGTTAAGGGACGAAGCTAGTTTTTTGACACACCAGCAGATGCTGATGTGGCAGGAATAGTATTAGTTGTTGTTGGCAAGCGAATCGGTTGCCGATTTTTCTTTTTTACAGTATATTCCTTAACTATTATATGTTTCGGCCAAAAATCTTCTCGACATATAGTGTCGAAGATATTAGCAGAAACACTAATTTTAAAGGACGAAATGTCCCGAGAATAAGAAAATTTAAACTTCTCCACCGCAATATTCGAGACGTTAACTTTCTTCCGAATATAGGATCAGATGTGACAACAGGGTCTAGCCTAGAAACAAATATATGTTTCTTTGGTGGTATGCCAACGAGAGGCCGCGGTCCCGAAGCGTCAGCCGTAGCAGTAACGTTGGACGAGTCACCCACTGCAGCAGTCAACTTGTTTACGGGGCCCTCGATACTTTTGGAACTATTGGCAATTTCCATTGGAATGGGTAATTTCCCGGACACATCGGACACTACAATAGGCATCGATTTAAAGAGATCATTCCCAGGTGATACCGGTAATTCCTTACTAATGGCATTCACAACCGGGCTCTTAAACGATATCAACTGCTGTACATTAGGAGTGGACGGTGCATGAGACCGGTCAGGGACGATAAGAGACGCTGGCGGATCTACAGATACTGAAACACCCCAAGGACTGATCCTTTTACGTTTCGGAGACTCATTGATAAGCGATAAACTCCTGAACTGAGTTTCCACCGCAGTAAACTCCGCTTGGAGTTTATTAAAACCTGCCCTTAAAGTGTCAAAACTATCTCTAGTCCGCCTCATGAAAGAACGCATCTCATTCTCGACCTCCCGGCAAGCATCACATCCATATTTTAAGCCGCCGCCTTTAGCAATAGACTCCTTGATTCTGCCTGTGTAACCTGCACACTTAACGTGAACCGCATTGTCACACAGCCAACAAAGAATATAATCATGGGAGTCAACCGCATTAGTGGCAACTATGCAATTATTTTTTGAGCAGACAATCATTTTATCAAAAATTAATTAATTTAATTAAAAAAGGAAATACAAAAAAATAAAAATTCTAAAGGTTAAAAATCTGTGTATAAGAATATACTGACCAGTTCTGACACAAGGGTTAATGTGCAGAGTAAGCCTTCACAACTAAAGAATAGAAATTACAAAAATACACAAAAACAAAAACACGTATCACAGAGTCGCGGGTAGGCAAAAGACGAGAGCGCAAATCAAACAAGAATAGGAAAGAGCGGGAGAGCGCGTCAAATTGAAAACATGCAACAACAATTTGTACGCAAGAGCGCGAGAGTTAGTTAAAACGGTAATGACACAAAAGCAAAAAGAGATAAACAAAACAACAACAACGCTAACGCAAGTATTGCTGTAAGTTTTGATTTTATTTAAATTTAAACAAATACACAAAAGCGACAGCAAGAATTCGCGAAATGAAAATAAAATTCGGAAATATTAGCCGATAATGAATTTAAGTTATACAAAAGAAATTAATCGCGAGAAAAAAATAAAAGTTGATAAGCGCAAAAAAACACGTCCGTTCTCTGCAACGAGTGAAAGTTTTTCTTCTTCACGTGAAGTTGTAATACCATTTCTAGATACGATAAATCCAAGATATTCCAATCCTTTTTTAAAAAATTTAGATTTTCCCTGTGATACTCCCATCCCTGCGTCCCGTGTCTCTTACATGGTCTTCTATTGTTTCGGAAAAAATAATAACATCGTCTATGAAGACGTAGCATGTTCTACTTTTTTTTCCCCCTAAGGAAGTCATCGATGGTCCTTTGAAAGATACTGGGAGCATTTTTGAGCCCGAAGGGGAGTCTGCAGAATTCATACTTCCAATTATTGACAGAAAAAACATTTTTTTCCGTCTTTTTCTGCTAACGTTATTTGATTTAATCAAGATTTAAGGTCCAATGTTGTAAAATACCTTTCATATGTTCGACAGGATTGTTGAAATCATTGGAATAGGGTACTTATCATCTGTAGCAATTTGATTTAGTTTCCTAGAAGTTGTTTAACTTCTGCGTTGACAGAGTCCGTAACGCCAATTGGAAGTGGGTATAGTTTGGAGTATACTGGTTCCCCATTTGTTCGTATAGTTGCCACAGTGTTTATGTTATATGGCAGAACCTCGTCAGGAACGCTCCTACTGTTTCGTCCATCATCTTGTTGAAAGAGTTAAATGAAATTTACCTGTGGGCATCGGGTAAAATTGACTCAGATCCATTTTTGGAATTATTTGGTTGTTTAATAGATCGATAGTTCCCCCAACTTTTTTTAAGACCTCAAAACCAATTATGCCGTCAAAATCTTCTCGGAAATTTATCAAAGAGAAATGTGCTTTAAAACCGAAAATATGTATTGGACATTTTTCTGTTATCTTTGAGGTCCCATGTATGGTTCTGACATTAAATGATTTTTCTGCGGGAGTAATGGTTTTAATACGGCCATTGGTCAAATATAATTTTTTTGCAGCCCCCGTATCGATAAGTAGCTTAATTGTTTTTCCTTCTACTGTTCTTGGAGTTTTCCCTAAAAAATTTCAAGATTCTTACAGAGCACGCTCCGTCCTCCATGGGCTCTGGTGTTGGGAACGCCTGAGCCGCAGGATTTTGTTTGGTTTTTCCTGAAGCCTATTGTAATGGGGATTCCATTTATAAACCAATTGGCTTTTCCCGAGCCCTTATTCTGATTAGCATTGTTTCGAAATTTTGGTTATTATGTTCAAAGGGGCCCTGAGTCTTTTCTTCGGTAGCCCGCGCAAAGCTTGCAGCGAAAGCTGCGTAGTCATGGCTTACTTCGGCCTCGTGCGCTAGTGCTAGCGCAGTGGGTAAATCGTTGGTTTTTAGCTGGTAGTACTTTTGCAGTACTACTGCCCTGAGTGATTTCTTACCCCCGACACAAAGGAGTGTAGCGCATCGGACTTAAACTGCTCGTTTAGCACGTTCGCAGCACGCTGCTTTGTGTGTCATTATTGTTTTATTAGTGAGGAGGGTCAAGGTTTTTTCTACCTCGTTGTAGTATTGAGACAGCGACTGCTCCCCCTGTCGTAGGGTTCATAGTTTTTCTGACTAATGCGAATGGGCGTTTTGTCTAAAAATATTATATAATACGACATTTTAACTTAAAGCTTAAAGTGGAACAAGCGAAACCTTTTACTTTATTTCTAATTATGCCTACTTCTTCGTAGTGGGGGACCCGAGCTTATAAGGTCGTAATAGCTCAAATGCGAAAGAATTTGCGGAGTGCCAGAAATATACTCGTTATGATTGCAATCGAAATCTGGCAAGGAACTAACGATATGTAATGTTTCCTTAAACTCTATTGGCATTTAGTACGTTTCTTTCAATATCTCACTTTTGCCTTCTATAACCTTCTATAACCTATAGTAACTTCTTGTCACTACTATCACTATCACTATTTTTCTGCTTATCCCTCCACATAAACAGACGGGAACAGATATTGTTTAATAGTGTAAATTGTTTTTGTAATGGTTGGTGCAAAATTAAGTTTTGATTTCATTTAATGCCAAGCGAAATATTGAGTTTTCGACAATCCAAGATTAATTTATTTACACAACAAAAAGCTCACATACATTTTCATTTTTCTGCTGGTGATTTTTCTATTCCCTGTTGTTACTGAATTGTGGCAGTAGGTATTTGGTGGGTTTTTTTCATTGTTAGTTGTGACATTGTTAGTTGACTGCTGACCAGGATAGCCAAACCCAACGACACCAACAAACCGAGTGGCATCACTCCAGATATGTTCCTTGGACTGCCACCTTGCGAAACACATCGTGTGCACCAAATCCAAGAAGCATTGGCTGGCTCATGTTACCTAGCGATCGTGGTCACTGCCAATACTGCAGTTGTATCCGCTATACCCTCTTATCCATGTTAACTTATATCTTATTGCATGGTATGTTTCCTTGTCCATTGCATGGAATTTTGAATATTGAACTACTTCTATTTGTCGTATCTATCTTGGATTTTGTTTTATTGAATATATGTTTAAGGGTATTGTCAGGTTTGTTTGCTGTTTTTATTTGATCTTTCTCATAACATTCCCAATGAGATAGTCTTTCTTATAATTTAGGAACATAATTGACAGATAAGTAGGTCTTCCAATTTTTGGTTTTCTCAATAGATAAATCACTTGAATAAAAAATAAAATCTTTTTTATTTCCTTCTTGGTTTATATAATTGTATAATTTATCCCAAATGTTTAGCATCCGTTGGATACAACTCCTTGCTGTTTTTATTATCATCGTCGTTGGTTATTTTAAATTAAAATTGACTGGCAACCAACCGAGAGTTTGGCGTCAATGTGTGATTGCACCAGGGGAGAAAGCTACAAACTTTTTAAAGCACTTTTTCGGATTAGAGCGAAGATCGAATAATAAATAATTAAATGTCACATCTTGTAAACAATAATAAAATATTGCTAAACAAACCGATCGCTATATAAACTGTAACTTAAGATTGTTTTTAGTACAAACCAACCCCGTGCGCCACATTTCTTTAAAAAAGTTTATTGAGGTTACAAAATTTCCACGTGCCTGAATTTCACCATATGTATAAAGTGCAAATACATAAAGACACATATACACATGTATATTAGAGCGTAACTACACATAAAGTGTTCAAAGCCATGCATGTGTAAAAGAACTTTAAGTAGTACATGCACAAATTGCAGCAGATAAATTCAAAAGCACAATATAACCGGAAATCAAAAGAATAAAACAAATTCAAAGCATCATGCCCAACGATCAAGGCATTTGTAGTGCCTGTAACATGAGTCGCCTAAACAGTAGTACCCAACATTGGGTTTAATGCGATAATTGCTAGAAATGGTACCACTTTCAATGTGCCGGAGTCAATAGCTCAATAGCAGAGCGTGTATGGATTTGCAACAGCTGCCAACAAGCGATGTTCAACGTGTATGGATTTGCAACAGCTGCCAACAAGCGCTGTTCAACGTGGCGTCAACAAGCATTGGTAGTGACCCGTCAACAGGATTGTCCAATATACCACATGCCAACAAATCCATAAAACAACAATGACACAAATTCCCAGGCGGCAAATACGTCTTATTTTCGCAAAACAAAATTAGTCGAGCAAACTCAATTGCCAAGCTGAAATCATTTGATGTTGGCAATGCTGGAGGAAAGACGGGAAGCCGAGAAAAGATACATCGAGCAAAAATACAACTTGCTTGCACAGCAGCAAGGAACGCAGGTAATGTGTTTCCAATTAAATGGACCTAGTGCTTCTCAGCTAGCCGCATCTACCCATCTTTAACGGAAATCTAGAGGACTGGCCAATCTTTATTAGCATGTACGAGAACAGCTGCCGTATAGCGGTGCGATGGAAGCGTGCAACTTAACCTCACATTTAAATAACCCGATGTTTCTTCGAGAACTTATCGACAAGCTGCCCACTGGGCTATGCATCCACGTCACGAGTCCATCCCGGTTATAAAATCATTTAGCAATTGGTTGTACAAAATAGCAGAGGTCGAAGCCACTGTCATGCCTGGCCAAAGGACTAAGGCCAATAATGTCAACACACACTCGCAAGAACATCAGCAACCACAGGAAGAACCAAATAATCAAGAGAATGGCTGGCAACAAAATTGGAAGCCAAAATTACAATCCGTGATGTGCTCTTCTACAGATCACCAAATTGCTCCATGTCAAAGTTTCAAGCAACGGTCCGTTGACAATAGACAACGAATAATAAACGAAGCAAAGGTATGCTATAGCTGCCTCAAAAGTCACTGCCTAAATGCTTTTCTAATCGTGACTGCGGAATTGACAATTTCAACTCACAGCATCATCCGCTTCTTCACAAAGGCACAGGCAGAACCGATGTTGTTACTGCTCATCATAAGGACAACGTAGTGGAAAGACAATTTTTCCGCGTTGTACCCATTAAAATGTATAGAGCGAATTTAACCCTTAAAACGTTCGTATTTTTGGATGAGGGCTTATCAGTCACTCTCATCGATGAAAGCATTTTGGATAAGCTGAAGGTACCTTCTACGCCAGAGCCAATTTGCCTGCAATAGACCGGTGAAGAAACCAGGAACGAAGAGGACTCCGTTAAAACTCCCCTACAAATCTCGGAAGCGGGAACTAACAAAAAGCTATGGCCCTACAACGTACACTCAGTAAAGAAATTTGGATTGCCGAAACAAACCATCAATGTTGAAGAATTATCCAAGCAATACCCCTATTTACTTGGATTGCCGCTAAAGTTGTACCAAAACGGTACACCACTAATTTTTTCAAAGTGCACATTAGGATGGTGCATTCAAGGATGAACTAACTTAAGCAAACACGTAACAATGCAGCATTGCGAATGCAATTGTAGTAAAATAGATAAAGCCAGTAAGGAATCTTTCACAATGAAACCAATCGTATCTAGAGAATTGCAATCCGAAAACGACAAAAAGTTCCAAAGTAATATTCAAAGATACCTCCAAAAAGATCAATGGTCGATATGAAGTCGGCCTACTCTGGAAAGACAACACAGTTGCTCTACCCGAAAGCTATAACGCAGCGCTGAAACTTCTCCAATGCCTACGGACATTATTAAAAGAACACCGGAACTGTTTCATAAAATTCATTCACAAATTGACAATCTACTAGAAAAGGGATACGCATTTGAGCTCAGACCAGAAGAGTATCCGATCGAAAGGAACGCGTCTGGTATCTCCAATATTTATTGCTTTAAATCCGAATAAGCCAAACAAAATACGACTAGTTTGGGACGCCGCCGCCAAAAGTCATGGAAAATCAATTAACGATTTTATGCTTACTGGGCCTGATTATCTAAATCCATTGTGTTCTGATGGCCTTCAGAGTAGGACAGATTGCCGTGTGCGCATATATAGCGCAAATATAGCCGAGATGTTTCATCACATAAACATTCAGGAAAGCGACATGCACGTCCAGCGGTTCTTATGGCTCAATAAAAACGAGAACACTACAAGGATCTTCGTTATGCGCGCGATGGCATGCGGAATTAATTGCGCCCCTTGTATTGCCCACTATGTACGCGATAAAAGTTCAGAGAATTTCCAAACCAAAAATCCACGAGCTTACGAATCCATTACAAAGGCCCACTACGTGGACGACCTCATCGACAGATTCAAAGATGACCTTGGAGCCATAACAGTTACATCATCAATTAGAGACATACATGCTGATGGTGGATTCCAAATAAGAAATTGGTGCTCAAACTCTGTATCTGTTCTTCAAAATCTAGGAGAACAGCAAATAAATACACACCACAAAGAATTAGGGAACCCCTGAAAAGGTTCTCGGTATGTATTGGGACCCAAATAATGACGTTTTTACGTTGTACTGATGTCTATATATTAGAGATCTGCATGAGTCAACTCACAGCATACGTAAAATTGAATGTATTCGAATGAATTCAGCTGATAGAATACGAAGCACACAATGAATTGAATGTGTATGAGTGACACACCAGACTGTGTCTCATAACTAACGGCATTCAACGAAATGAGCGAGAATAAATAAGTGCGTAAAACGGAATGAAAACTTTGGCGAAGCTGAAGACATTCGAATGTATTCGAGTTGTGTCAGAGATTTTGTGTGTATTCATTTCTTTAGCATCGCCGAAACGAAACACACGCGAAATGAACGGAGACAACGGAGCGAAAGCCGACACGGTATGTATTGTATTGTTGTTGTAGTTTAGTTTTTGTTTTGTTTTTACAAGTGTGTTATTTATGTGTATGCTATCTGTATTATGGTTAATAAATTGTTTTCTTTGTGATTAGACTAATAACTGTGAACTTGTGACCTGTCCTGCAACTAATTCAGAAAACATTAACAAAATAATGTTTTTGCACTCAAATATGTAAACTAAATACATGTATCAATATAGGCTTACAAACATAAATTTAATACATATATAAATATAGGCTTACATATTAGATTAGATATAGGAAAAATAAATATAAGTATATATGTATATATAAGTATGAAAAAAAACTTTGACTTGCGTTTTTCTTTTATTTTCTTTTTTTCTGCACGCTTTGTGTTCTACGCATTAATAAAAAATCTGTCTTGCATTCGAATACATTCAAAACCAACCCTCTAATTTTTACGCGTTCTCACTCATTCAATTCATTGCTTTTCGTTTGAGTTGAATGAGACATTGTACGACGCTAGCGTACTCACTCACTCAAATAAATTGCGCGTTGCATTCGAATTCACTCAACTCAATTTGCGCATTGTTCATTCGAAAGTCGATTTTCTGCCATTCATGCAGATGTCTACTATATATGATCCCCTCGGTTTATTATCGTGCTACACCGTGGGCCTTAAAATGCTGCTTCAAAAGATCTGGCTCACGGGAATAGGATGGGACGTTGATTTAAAGGACCCGATTTTCTAGGACTATCTGACAACAAATTTTTATCATAGTAAAGCTCATCCATTTCGATTTTGCAGTAGAATACTTTTCTGACTGGAAGCGCTTATACAGAGCAGTGTCCAACGTTATGTTGTACGCCCAAGGGTTGCGTGCCAAGTGTTTAGGAATGCCTCTACCACAAGCTCTAAGCTTCGAAAAAAAATACATGCGTCAAAATCTTTTATATACAGGCAGGCCCAATCAGCAATTTACTCAAATGAAATCAATTCGCTCAAAGGCAAGTCAGTAGTGGACAAGTCAAGCTCATTAATTGCTTTAAATGTTTACCTGAACTCAGAGGACATCATCCGCGTGAACGGCAGGCCTAAGAGTACTATATAAAACAGTCCGAAATGGACGATAACACTGCAAAATTTCCACAGCGAAGCCTCAAGTGCCTCAAATGGCACCTATACCGATCGCCAGAATAGCTTGTTTTGAACGACCATTCACATATACAGGAGTCGAATCACCATGAAAACAATAATAAGATATCGCTAAATAAACCGATCGCTATATAAACTGTAAATTAAGTTTGTTGTTTGTACAAACCAAACCCCGTGCGCTACACCTACTTATCCGTCACTTATGTACCTAATTTATCAGAAAGACTATCACATTCGGAATGTTATAACAAAGATCAAATAAAAATAGCACATAAACCTGACAATACCCTCAAACATTTATTCAAAAAAACGAAATCCAAGATAGAGTTGACAAATAGAAGTAATGTAATATACAAAATTCCATGCAATGGACAAGGAAACATACCATGTAATAAGATATACATAGGGACGATAAAATCGAGATTAAAAACTAGGATCTAACAATACAATTCTAACTATAAAATGAAAAATTATTCAGACACATCAAAAACAGCTTTAGTGACACACTGTGCAACTAGTGACCATGCACCAAATTTCGAAGAGACAACAATATTAGATGAAGAGCGGCACTACAACAAAAGGTTTACCATGAAGATGCTCAATATTATCAATACTCCGAGCGCCACATGACTTAACTTTAAGACTGATACCGGCAATTGCGCCCACATATACAGACATTTACTTAACAAAAATTAGTTCTTTACTCCACGTCCAACGGTGATGACGTGCTAAATAATTTATGTTGCAAGATTGTTAAATGTCACATAATTGTTAAATGTTCTTGTGTTCTTATATTGTAGTTGCCCTGTGCCTTGAGTGTGTGTTTTGTCGGTACAAAAAATAAACTAGAAACTGCGGTTTTTATACCATACACCCATAGGGTGAAATGGTATATTAAAGTCGCCAAAATGTATGTAACAGGCAGAAGAAAGCTTTTCCGACCCCATAAAGTATATATATTCTTGATCAGTATCAACAGCCGAGTCGATCTAGCCATGTCCGTCTGTCCGTCCGTCTGTCCGTCCGTCCGTCCGTATGAACGCCTAGATCTCGGAGACTATAAGAGATAGAGTCACCAAATTTGGAATGTAGGCTCGTGTAGTATGTAGAGTGATCAAGTTTGTTTCAAATTTTTGCCACGCCCCTTTCCGCCCCCGCAATTAAAAAAAAAACGTTTTTCTCAAAAACTATTGCAGCTAGAGACACCATATTTGGTATGTATATTTGCTTAGTAAATGCGCTCATTTTGTATGTACAAAGATTTTGACACGCCCCTTTCCGCCCCCGACATTTGAAAAAATCGATTATCTCCCGTAATTTTTAACCTTGAACTTGATACTAATACCCAGCAAAATACCAAATTTGATCAAAATCGGACAAACAATAGCCAAGTTATGCATAAACCCGTTTTTCCATAAGGCCGGAGTAGGCCGATGGCGGGTGGGGCGCTAGGGTGCTCATATTCATGAGTGAGTGAGATACTAAGATATGCTTGTAAAAAGCATGTGAACAGAATTTTTTTGAAATAGGCAAATGCATTTGTTATTACAAATTTGAAATATTTGTTTTACTGGTGTATGGTATACCTAAGTCGGCGAGACGACTTACTTACTTCATTTATTTCTATTTTTACAAATTGACCTTATTAGGCTAACAACAAAATATGTTTTCTCTCAATTTTTAATTCTGCTTAGTTTATTTACGCATTCGCTGGTGTGGTTTGCTTGATACCCTTGTGTTTTATTTCCATAATTTGCCAAATTAAACAGTTATTTCTTTTTCGTGATTAGTGTTTGATGCATTTAATTTTTATATTTTTTTCTCTCGTCATTGCCTCTGCAGTTGCTCCCATCATCGCCCCCATCATACCATCAGTGCTAGTGTTTTTGTTGATCCCTCTGCTTTGTGTTTGTGCTCAGCTTCGTTTTGACGATCAGTATAGAGGAATATCTTGTTGGCTCTGCGATAATCTTATTCACTTAAAATGTGCTGGCCTCAACGGCCGCGACTACGACAAATTTTCTGGTTTGTCTGTGTCTAAGCCTGAGCTTGGCTTAATGCGCTGGACTTGCCCATCGTGTTCCAGCTAGCAGCTTGATTTTAGCCGAATGTACAGGGATCTTCGTTTAAAGTTTCTTTCTTTAAATAAAATGGCCAAACAGATGTCTAACGAGTGTGACTCTAGCATACATTTACTGTCGCAATTCAAGTTTGGTTCACCTTCTAAGGAATTGCCCAAGAAATGTACCCTTGAGTTGCCTCATAAGCAGTAGCCCGCTCTCTCTATTACATCTTCTCCCATTTTACTTTTACCTATACCATCTTCTTGTCCCTCTTTATGCTCTTCTTTTCAGATTGAAGTACCCATCACAAGCCCTGGTGTACCTAAATCTATCCCTCACGGGAACTCTGATCAATTACAGGATCATGCTGGCTCTCAATCACTTGCGGATCCCAATGCTCCTCCGCCTCCACTAACTGTAGTGCCTCATCGCAAACAATTATTTATTTTTAGGCTTGCTCCATATACTTCTGTGTCGTCTGTGGCAGCTTACATTGGTAATATATGCACTGCTAAAGTTTTAATTCAAAAGTTTAAGTTTTCTAGGTCTCGCGAAATCTCCTCGTTTAAAATTACAGTACCAAATGAGTATTTCTCAGCTATGGTTGACCCTAACTTTTGGCCAGAGGGCCAAGTATGCGCCCAATAAGTGCTCCCGTCCGTTGCCCTTCTGCTTCAAAATGCTAATAACGTCTAGTTAGAGGACTTCCTACCAAGCTCCCGAAACTGTTTTGTGATAGCCAAACCTTTTCGGCTGACATATTAGCTTTCTCTGAAACTTGGCTTAACTCCTCTGTTTTGGATAATGAAATTCTTTCTAATAACTTTATTTCCTATAGGCTTGATCATGTTGGTCGTCGTGGCGGTGGAGTACTCATTGCTGTCAACTCGAATCTGTGTTCAAGTGTTGTGCCGATTGATCTCCCTTTAGGTGTTGAGTTTATTTGCGTCGAAGTTACATGTTCTAACTTTAGCTTATATATCTCTTGTTCATATATTCCTCCAGCTTCTGATATCATGATCTACATGCACCATGCTGATACATTGCGAACTATTTTTAGTCGTCTTAAAGATCGTGATTTTCTTATAGTTTTAGGTGATTTTAACTTGCCTAATATTTCTTGGCTTGTTGATGACAATCTATCTTTCTTAATTCCTTCATCTCAACATGTTTTTCTTGATAGCCTACTTGAATGTCTGCAATATCAGTTGAATTCTTTTATTAACTCTTCTAAAAGAATCCTTGATCTTGTTTTTGTCTCGGATCCCACTGTTAGTGCTGTATCACAAACACAGCCCCTAGTGAAGACTGAAGATCCTAATCACCCAACCATTGAAGTTACTATTTCTTACAATTCCGTTACTAGTTTCTTTAATAACATCTCTCATTTCTATTTGAGTGCTGTGTATAGATTGTGCAGTGATTTTTTTCTACTCTGCTCTTAATTATCTAATTGATAAATGCGTTCCTTATGTGAATGTCTCTGCCGTCTCCAGTGCGCCAGTCTGGTTCACAGTAGGTTCCAATCTCCGTAATATTAAATCGAGATATTTTAAAAGATTTAAAAAAACTGGTTCGCGACTTGACTATGCAAATTATTGTGTAGCCAAATCTCAGTTTTTTCTTTTAAATACTCACTGTTACAATAATTATATCGTTCGCTGTAAGGTTGAATTTTATAAGAACCCCAAAAGATTTTACAACTTTGTTAATTCCAAAAGACGCTCTAATTTACTACCTTCCATCTCAGACTTAATGACCAGACTGCTAATAATGATTCAGATATTGCAGATCTGTTTGCTAAATTCTTTCAGTCGACTTATTCTACTACTGTTTCAGATCCCTATCTAAGCCTTTATCTCGGTTTTTCTTTATATTGAGTGAGACTTGCATCTTTCCTGATATTTGGATATTTCGTTCGTCGCTTACCAACATTTTAGAATTGACTACCCTTGTACACCACGGCTTTTGTAAAAAATGTAAAACTGATTTTATTTATACTGATTTTAGTAAGGCTTTCGATACGGTTGATCAATCAATGCTTCTCACGAAACTTCTTTCCAACAATACTTTCAGTCAGATCTCGATGCGTTCTGTGATTGGTGCCACGTTAATAAATTACACCTTAATGCCACAGTCGTTTGTCTCCGTTTCTAGCTCATTACTCTATTAAGTCTATTCTGTTAGATAGTGTACCTTCATTCAAAGATTAAGGCGGTGGTTAAGCCAAAACTTTCATTTAATGTTCATATATCTTCAATTGTCAATAGAGCATGCAGTCTTCTTGGCTTCATAAAACATTGGGCCAAAGAATTTGATGATCCCTACAAGGGTTTTTTACACTTCGTTAGTTCGCCCTAGAATATTGCTCGCCAGTGTGGAACCTTCAATATGATGTTCACCAGCGTAGTATTGAATCGGTACAGAAGCGATTCCTTAAGTTCGCGTTACGCGGTCTTAATTGGCACCCGAGTCTTCGCCTACCTTACTATTTTGACAGGCTTCTTCTTATTAATCTTCCTTCACTTTACAACCGTAGGCTCGTATTTGGCATTCTCTTTCTGCATAAACTAGTCAACGGCGAAGTCATTTCTACAAATTTACTAGATACGCTATATTTTTGTGTTCCCTCACGTCGGACCAGAAACTTTTTTCCTCTTCACCTCAGTAGATGTCTGACTAACTACTCTCTTCACGAACCTTTTCGTGTTCTTTGCCAATCTTTTAACAACTTTTCTCACCTAATTTCTCCTCATCTTTCTGTCACTTCTTTTCGCGCTATACTTTTCAATCATCTACATCGAAACCACTGAAAATATTCAGGACTGGATATTGGATTGGCTGCAACTCATCCCTGATCACATTGGCTGTGAATCGGAGCATAGCTGGCACCTTGTGCAAATAAAACACCTCCACCGGGTCGTAAATGTTTAGTTGTGCATAAAGCTTCGCTTCATTTTACATTTAATTATTATCAGCCTGTTTAAGAATAAACATCGTGTTCATCTGAACTGGCTTCACCAAATCAGATGCACCAATGAAATATACAATTCGAAACACCAAATCACATGCACAAACAACTAACCCAGCATATATCTAAGATTACAATCAGCCACACACGAGGTGGAAAATAAACATTTGTATTTTTTAAAAAATAACCCAAAAGATCACGACGGCAGAATATCAAGTGGCCGACGCCCTGCCCAAAATAATAATAAATTTTCAACCCCCAATACGTGGGCGTGAGTCTAGAATAAGATCTTCTAAGAAAAATTGTTACCTCCTAGAGCCTAAGATAATCCTATATAAACTCCGTACCTTTGTTAATAAAAACAGTTCATATTTTGAATTCAACGAATGAAGATTGGGATATTTTCTTTCTCTCCGGGAATCCCTATTCATTTTGGTCCTTCAAACCGGATTCATTTTTGGTCCTTCGAGAGGGATTTATTTTGGTCCTTCGAAAAAAGGAACTCTGTAGTTTTCCCCCACCAGTGGTAAGAGACTCAGAGGGTGAATCAGCGCCTGTAAGTCTGAATTCTTATGCAAGTGTAAATGCTAAGAGCAGCTAAAGGTAGCAAAAATAAATTAACTCTTGTTTTCCCCCACCAGTGGTAAGAGACAGAGTATAATATAAAAAAAAAGGAAGCAATATTGCTTAATAATTAAAAAGTGCGTGCGTCCGATTCTAAGGACAGTTTGGCTAGTGGATCAACTGTAGTAATTTCGGCGGCGGGAGTTTTTTTGTGTGTGGCGTATTCGAAGCCCTAATTTAAGTAGTGTATACATACGCTATATAGATAGTTGCAAGTCGGCAACTGGAAACAACGGCAGAGCAACAAGATAGTTGCAAAAAAGAGGACGCTGGAGGACGAACACTGTCAATAGAAGAATATCTGGTGCGATGACCGGCACCGGTACCGCCTGAGCTCATAGGCCCTGGACGACGACAGCTGAGCAACGACAAAAAGAAAAAGAGACAGGTGGAATCCTCACACGCAGAGTGGACACATATGGTCTGAACCCAAAAAAAACAATCCAGACCACTTCAGAGAAGACGGCGGACTGCACTGGACCATTATATTCGCCATATTGCGAGTACACTTGTGTCAAGAGGACCAGCATCGGCGCCCCAACAGCCTGTGCGAAGACCAGCACCGGCACCGTCTAGCGCGACAAGCTAGACCCGGAGCCAAGAGATCTGAGAAGCCAGCATCGGCGCCCCAACAGCCTGTGCGAAGACCAGCACCGGCACCGTCTAGCGCGACAAGCTAGACCCGGAGCCAAGAGATCTGAGAAACCAGCATCGGCGCCCCAACAGCCTGTGCGAAGACCAGCACCGGCACCGTCTAGCGCGATAAGCTAGACCAGGAATGCAGTAGGACTGGTAGCGCTACAAAGAGCGCCCAACAATCAAATACATCATAAATTAAAATTGTTTACAAAAAAGAAATATGTTACTCTGTTAAACTGAGCAATAATTGCGTTGCTCGGTCTAGAGTGTGGCCCGTAAAGCCATACGCCAAATAGACAGGAGATCACTGCGATGATCGAGTAGGGAAAGTAAAAAAATAAAATTCATTAAAAAAAAAAATTCAATTTATTTATAAACAAGTTGCCCGTTGAAGGGTCAATAATAATATAAAAATATATATAAAAATTACATTCATATAAGTAAATACATAAAAAGAAAATTAAAAAAAATCAATTTATTGTCAAACATATTTACGTACACCATACAAAATGTTTCTTAACAAAACTGAAAAGTTGTTAGGGAAGCAGTTAGAGTTGCATACCAGGATAAGGCAGTTGGAAGCACTAGATCCCAGAAAAATAACTAACAAGGTGATCGAGGAAGTAAAAGAGATTAGATTATTCGATGGTTACCTAATCATAACAAATTGCTACAGCAAGGGAATTTCGATCATCAGTATTTTACAGATAAAATACATGAAGGAATGTTAAAGATAGTTGCCAAAATAATAGCTATATGAGAGTCGGAAAAACCAGGTACTAGTAAGTCAGTGTTAGTTGAAACAGAAGTAGATAGGTCAGAAATGTTTGAGGATAGCAAAGGAGAGTCGCGCGGGAATGCGACCTCCAGTAATGAAAACACTAATGTTAGCAAGGAAAAATTTCAAGGAAAGGTCCGTCAGCTCCAGCAATATTTGGACATGGTGAGCAAAGATTTACGTACGATAGACAATAGAACACGCGAAATGTATATTAAGAAAATAAAATTCTTGTTCAAGAAGGTACAGATGTGCCAAGCTTATACAGGTGAACTTATACATAATAAAGATATATAAAGAAGAATTAGAATTCGATCTTCAGAATACCTTGGTAGCATTAGAAGAGAAAATAAATAATCAGAAAAATTTGAAAGTTGAGAATGTTGCCGTGAGAAGTGAACTACCAGTGTTGCCAAAAATACAAGTTCCCACATTTTCTGGAGAGCCAAGAGAATGGGACTTGTTTGTAGAATTATTCACGGAACTGATTGAAAAAAAGAGGACCTAAGTCTTACGCTTAAATTCAACTATTTGAAATCCGCGTTAAAGGGCGAAGCCATGAGCATGGTAGCCCATCTATTGTCAGGTTCAACTAACAATTATAGTGCCGCTTGGGAATTATTAAAGAAGCGGTATGAAAATAATCGGAGGGTATTTTCCGAACATTTAAGTCGGATCGTTGATTTACCGATGATCAACAATAATTCCGCAAAAAGTGTTAAAGGAGTGATTGACATAGTTAATGAGTTAATTAAAATAAAAGCAAATTTGTCCGATGAAATTGACGTCATATTCGCACAACTCCTACTAAGGAAATTTGACAGAGAGGCTCTACAATTGTATGAGAGTCAGATTAGAAAAACAAGGCAAATTCAAATGCTATCTGATGTCATGGAATACTTGGAGCAAAGATATTGCTCGCTAAGTGCCATGAGAAAAGAAGAAAAAAAAACCGATCAAAACTGTATTAAATTATGCGGAAGTCGAAAATAAATGTCCGATTTGCAAAACTGCCGGGCATAAAGCGTATAAGTGCTATAAGTTTTAAGGTTTGACACCTATTGAAAGATATGAGACAGCCAAAAAAGTGCAGCTTTGCATAAGATGCTTGAACCATTCAAGCAATAAGGTGTGCACTAATGAAATGGTCTGTTCATTGTGTAGTAAGGAACACCATACTTTACTTCATTTTGACGAAGAACAGGAGAAAGTAAATACTTGTGTAACCGCACAACCAACACTGTTGGCCACAGCTGTAATACAAGTCAAAAATGTAAATGGAGGATATAAGACTCTAAGAGCCCTTATTGATTGTGGTTCACAGAGCACCATTTTGTCTGAAGAGGCCGCTCAGATATTAAAACTACCTAAAATTAGACAGTATACAGAAATAAGTGGCGTGTCCTCAATAAAATCTAATAAATCAAAATATAAGGTAAAAATAGATGTAAAGACGAGAAATCCTTGGAAAGGACATCTAAAGGTTGAGGCAATTGTGTTGCCAAAGTTAATGAAAGCTCTTGCATTAAAAACTGCAAACGTGGATATGTCAAAATGGCCAACTTACGTGTTAGCTGATCCTACCTTCAATAAACCTGGTAGGGTTGATATAATAATGGGAGTAAACGTATATACCCAAATCTTAAAAAGGGGAATTGCAAAGATTGATGGCCTGCTGGGCCGAAATACTGAATTTGGTTGGATCGTCTCGGGATGCACCAAATCACTTCATAATAAATCTGTAGTGGCAACAACAATAGATGTCACAGGTTTTGAACAACGTTGGGAGAGGAAAGATAAATTTAAAAATAAAAACAACACAATTTCAAAGAAATACAACAGGAAAACTCAAGAAATAAATTTATGGGCCCCGGCAGGACCTCACATTGGAGGTAAAGTGAAAATTGGGGAAGAAAAAGTATATATCCCAGAGCCAGTACAAAATGAGAATATTCAGAAGGCAATGGGTCAATTAGATAATGATTATCTAAAAAATAATATCGAAATAGATTCCGGTAACAAATTGTCCGAAACTATAGTACCAAAAAGGCAGATATGGCAAAATAATTATAAAAGAACAACATTTAATAATAAACAGAATAACCACTCAAGTTTTAGCAGTCAGCGATATTTAAAAATGGTGGAGCGAAGATCACATTGGTACAATTCAAAAAGAAAAGATAGTTCTTTTTTAAATTCTCCAGCTTATAAAAAGGCTAGAAGTCAGCACAGTAATACACATCAGGAATGGGTAGATATCCCGAAACAGAAATCATTAGGTAATATACCAAATATTATAAAAACCAGTAGAAGCCAACCCAGTAATACATACGGGAGAATTGGTAAGAATAGGAAGTCAGTGACAATGGTAAAGGAACATCAGATTGATTAGGTTCATCGTCCATCATGTAGCTGGTCATGCTTCTTTAACAATAATTATCTTACTAATGATAGTTTAATAATAATTTGTATAAGACAACTAACTATAAAAATAAAATTAAAGTCCATAACGTCTCATTTGGCGGTCCTTGGCAGAATGTTTAAGAATAAACATCGTGTTCATCTGAACGGGCTTCACCAAATCAGATGCACCAATGAAATATACAATTCGAAACACCAAATCACATGCACAAACAACTAACCCAGCATATATCTAAGATTACAATCAGCCACACACGAGGTGGAAAATAAACATTTGTATTTTTTAAAAAATAACCCAAAAGATCACGACGGCAGAATATCAAGTGGCCGACGCAGTGCCCAAAATAATAATAAATTTTCAACCCCCAATACGTGGGTGTGAGTCTAGAATAAGATCTTCTAAGAAAAATTGTTACCTCCTAGAGCCTAAGATAATCCTATATAAACTCCGTACCTTTGTTAATAAAAACAGTTCATATTTTGAATTCAACGAATGAAGATTGGGTTATTTTCTTTCTCTTCGGAATTTCCCTATTCACAGCCGTTTAGCTTAAGCTTTTTCGTCGACTGCTGTGTTAGTTGACGTAAAATAAATAAAATAAAATAAAAAAATAAAATAAATAAACGCAATCCAACTAGATAACCATGCTATTCCATCACAGGACACTTCCAGAAATTTACAGTGTATTTTTAACGATTAAAAGGATGCCCATTGCATCAATAGGGAAAAAAATGATTTAGTCATTCGGACATCAAGTTCGAGGATAAAGCGCAGTACCTCGGATAACTAGGAATGATAATAACAAGCACATAAACATTTATCGACTACATGACAAAAATTGTACAAACCGGTGTCATTTTTGTTATTTGTAAAATCCTGTTTGCAAATCTTTATTACGAAGTTTGTATACCCTTGCAAGTTGTTTTCTACTCTCTCCTCACTTATAGCCGTCAAAGTGGAAAAAGTTTTATCTAATAAGAGTAATGTTTGCGAGTGAACGGCCCACAATCTCAACATAGAAAATAACGAAGTTTTTGATCAAAGTCACTGTTTTCGACCGATAATATACTCACACGATCTTTATTTAATTCGGCACAGTCATTAACAGATATATTAAACTAACAAATGTTTATTTTGAAAGCAATCAAGTCACAAGTAACGAAGTTATTGACAAAAGTCACTGTTTTTGGCCGATCGTTCCTATGGGAACTATCTGATATAGTCACCCGATCTTGACCAAATTTGACACAGTCGTTTATAGCTTTAATGAACTCACCTATATTAAAATTGAGAAAAGTCACTTTTCGTGACTTTGCCGTTTGTATCCGTTGAATCAGTGAATATATCCGTTTGAATATGATATAGCGGTCCGATCCGATTGAATCCGAAATATACAACTAATGCAGCATATACAAGCCTACGTGCAAAATTTCAGCTCTGTAGCTCTAACGGTCTAAGAGTTCGCGTTGATCCAGACGGACGGAAATAGTTATTTGAACCCGTCTCGTCTCGTCCGGCTGATCAAGAATATATATACTTTATATATACATCAAATACATCATAAATTAAAATTGTTTACAAAAAAGAAATATGTTACTCTGTTAAACTGAGCAATAATTGCGTTGCTCGGTCTAGAGTGTGGCCCGTAAAGCCATACGCCAAATAGACAGGAGATCACTGCGATGATCGAGTAGGGAAAGTAAAAAAATAAAATTCATTAAAAAAAAAAATTCAATTTATTTATAAACAAGTTGCCCGTTGAAGGGTCAATAATAATATAAAAATATATATAAAAATTACATTCATATAAGTAAATACATAAAAAGAAAATTAAAAAAAATCAATTTATTGTCAAACATATTTACGTACACCATACAAAATGTTTCTTAACAAAACTGAAAAGTTGTTAGGGAAGCAGTTAGAGTTGCATACCAGGATAAGGCAGTTGGAAGCACTAGATCCCAGAAAAATAACTAACAAGGTGATCGAGGAAGTAAAAGAGATTAGATTATTCGATGGTTACCTAATCATAACAAATTGCTACAGCAAGGGAATTTCGATCATCAGTATTTTACAGATAAAATACATGAAGGAATGTTAAAGATAGTTGCCAAAATAATAGCTATATGAGAGTCGGAAAAACCAGGTACTAGTAAGTCAGTGTTAGTTGAAACAGAAGTAGATAGGTCAGAAATGTTTGAGGATAGCAAAGGAGAGTCGCGCGGGAATGCGACCTCCAGTAATGAAAACACTAATGTTAGCAAGGAAAAATTTCAAGGAAAGGTCCGTCAGCTCCAGCAATATTTGGACATGGTGAGCAAAGATTTACGTACGATAGACAATAGAACACGCGAAATGTATATTAAGAAAATAAAATTCTTGTTCAAGAAGGTACAGATGTGCCAAGCTTATACAGGTGAACTTATACATAATAAAGATATATAAAGAAGAATTAGAATTCGATCTTCAGAATACCTTGGTAGCATTAGAAGAGAAAATAAATAATCAGAAAAATTTGAAAGTTGAGAATGTTGCCGTGAGAAGTGAACTACCAGTGTTGCCAAAAATACAAGTTCCCACATTTTCTGGAGAGCCAAGAGAATGGGACTTGTTTGTAGAATTATTCACGGAACTGATTGAAAAAAGAGGACCTAAGTCTTACGCTTAAATTCAACTATTTGAAATCCGCGTTAAAGGGCGAAGCCATGAGCATGGTAGCCCATCTATTGTCAGGTTCAACTAACAATTATAGTGCCGCTTGGGAATTATTAAAGAAGCGGTATGAAAATAATCGGAGGGTATTTTCCGAACATTTAAGTCGGATCGTTGATTTACCGATGATCAACAATAATTCCGCAAAAAGTGTTAAAGGAGTGATTGACATAGTTAATGAGTTAATTAAAATAAAAGCAAATTTGTCCGATGAAATTGACGTCATATTCGCACAACTCCTACTAAGGAAATTTGACAGAGAGGCTCTACAATTGTATGAGAGTCAGATTAGAAAAACAAGGCAAATTCAAATGCTATCTGATGTCATGGAATACTTGGAGCAAAGATATTGCTCGCTAAGTGCCATGAGAAAAGAAGAAAAAAAACCGATCAAAACTGTATTAAATTATGCGGAAGTCGAAAATAAATGTCCGATTTGCAAAACTGCCGGGCATAAAGCGTATAAGTGCTATAAGTTTTAAGGTTTGACACCTATTGAAAGATATGAGACAGCCAAAAAAGTGCAGCTTTGCATAAGATGCTTGAACCATTCAAGCAATAAGGTGTGCACTAATGAAATGGTCTGTTCATTGTGTAGTAAGGAACACCATACTTTACTTCATTTTGACGAAGAACAGGAGAAAGTAAATACTTGTGTAACCGCACAACCAACACTGTTGGCCACAGCTGTAATACAAGTCAAAAATGTAAATGGAGGATATAAGACTCTAAGAGCCCTTATTGATTGTGGTTCACAGAGCACCATTTTGTCTGAAGAGGCCGCTCAGATATTAAAACTACCTAAAATTAGACAGTATACAGAAATAAGTGGCGTGTCCTCAATAAAATCTAATAAATCAAAATATAAGCCACACACGAGGTGGAAAATAAACATTTGTATTTTTTAAAAAATAACCCAAAAGATCACGACGGCAGAATATCAAGTGGCCGACGCAGTGCCCAAAATAATAATAAATTTTCAACCCCCAATACGTGGGTGTGAGTCTAGAATAAGATCTTCTAAGAAAAATTGTTACCTCCTAGAGCCTAAGATAATCCTATATAAACTCCGTACCTTTGTTAATAAAAACAGTTCATATTTTGAATTCAACGAATGAAGATTGGGTTATTTTCTTTCTCTTCGGAATTTCCCTATTCACAGCCGTTTAGCTTAAGCTTTTTCGTCGACTGCTGTGTTAGTTGACGTAAAATAAATAAAATAAAATAAAAAAAATAAAATAAATAAACGCAATCCAACTAGATAACCATGCTATTCCATCACAGGACACTTCCAGAAATTTACAGTGTATTTTTAACGATTAAAAGGATGCCCATTGCATCAATAGGGAAAAAAATGATTTAGTCATTCGGACATCAAGTTCGAGGATAAAGCGCAGTACCTCGGATAACTAGGAATGATAATAACAAGCACATAAACATTTATCGACTACATGACAAAAATTGTACAAACCGGTGTCATTTTTGTTATTTGTAAAATCCTGTTTGCAAATCTTTATTACGAAGTTTGTATACCCTTGCAAGTTGTTTTCTACTCTCTCCTCACTTATAGCCGTCAAAGTGGAAAAAGTTTTATCTAATAAGAGTAATGTTTGCGAGTGAACGGCCCACAATCTCAACATAGAAAATAACGAAGTTTTTGATCAAAGTCACTGTTTTCGACCGATAATATACTCACACGATCTTTATTTAATTTGGCACAGTCATTAACAGATATATTAAACTAACAAATGTTTATTTTGAAAGCAATCAAGTCACAAGTAACGAAGTTATTGACAAAAGTCACTGTTTTTGACCGATCGTTCCTATGGGAACTATCTGATATAGTCACCCGATCTTGACCAAATTTGACACAGTCGTTTATAGCTTTAATGAACTCACCTATATTAAAATTGAGAAAAGTCACTTTTCGTGACTTTGCCGTTTGTATCCGTTGAATCAGTGAATATATCCGTTTGAATATGATATAGCGGTCCGATCCGATTGAATCCGAAATATACAACTAATGCAGCATATACAAGCCTACGTGCAAAATTTCAGCTCTGTAGCTCTAACGGTCTAAGAGTTCGCGTTGATCCAGACGGACGGAAATAGTTATTTGAACCCGTCTCGTCTCGTCCGGCTGATCAAGAATATATATACTTTATATGGTCGGAGATGCTTCCTTCTATGCGTTCCACACTTCTGAACAAAATTAATATACCGTTTTTGCAATGCCTTGCAAGGGTATAAAAAATACTAAGAGGTTGTCACGCCCCATTATTCTCGACGGCATTGAATCAGCAGGGACCCGCAGAGAATCCTCGGTGATAATATTATGTCAAACATTTTCCAAGGACGAAATTAGCTGCAACTTATTTTGCGGTGTCTGCTACTTTTTGTTAGCAGACATAAGTGCTCAATAGGGTTTAAGTCGGACGAATTGCCCGGCCAAGTCAAATGTGAAATTCCTATCTCTTAAAACATTTTTGTTAACTAAAAACAAAGGACAAACTTTTGTAAATTTTGTTTTGTTTTGTAATTTCGGGTTTGAAAAAGGTGACAGCATCAAATAAAAACATTGCTTACACATTTGGCTCCATCGCATGGTGCTACTACAAATATTCTTCTATTGCCAGGATCGAAAACTCTTTTAGCGCTTGCCCATATTTTTCTCCATTCATTATTCCGTTTAAAAAATAAATTGGACCTCGTGTATATATGTAACATCCCCAGATTATCTGGCTCTGTGAAAACTTGACCGTTTTCACGATACAATTTTTCTTTTACCGCTCTCCATTAATCGGAGTACGTACGGTACTCTCCAATATATTATGGTGGCCATTAAAGACGAGTTTTTCTCCTTTTTGCAGTAAGCATCGACTTTTTTGCAGGACGTCTTCCGTGCAATCTGCGACGCACTGTTTCGACACTTAACTTTTCTCCATAAGATATCTCCAGCTCTAGTAACTGCACTTTTGAACCGATCTTTAAGGCTTAACACTTTTATTAGGCCATCCTATCTATTGGTTGATTTTTGCTTGGTTGATTTTTGCTGATCCTTTTTTACGATCTAGGACACCGGAAGTTTTTTTTTCACACAACGCACCACAATCGAATAAGAACATCCTAATCTATCAGCAATTTGCCTATAAGTCAGCCGTTCTTCCACCAATGTGTCAACAACGACTTTCTTTTCACTGTTCAATTGCTTACTTTTTGACACCATTTCGTAATTGACTCTCAGAAAAAACTGTCTTCCCGTGTAATCATTCGCAAATAACAAAATATTGATGCCAGCACATCAACAATACTTCAACTCGCGAAACTTCCTTTATTTAATTGGAAACCCTTCATGGGGTTCCCGTAAATTTCAAATTATTTGGCAGTGTTGCCAGTGGTGCGGTTTTATAAGTTTAAAGGTCTTACTTTTAGCTACTCTAATATCCCCTTTGGGTGCACGGTATAAAAATTTAGACTGTTCATTTATAATTTCAATTGTTTTATTATAAGTAAAGAATCAAATCAAGTCGACGTCAGTTGCTATTCAACACCATCTGATATATACTTTATTATGTTAACAGCAGTATCTTGACGGATCCAAACCAATTTTATAACATATGCTTCACAAATTCCAAGAACTGCTCCAACGCATACATCAAGTATGTAATGACGTCTGTGACGAATCACATTATTCGTTAAACTAAACTACGCCCATGTAGGGCCTTTTTGTCATTCTCCTTTTTTTTTAATTTTTATTCGCTACGCCCATAAACTATTCTTCACATTAAACTATTCTAATCTCAAAGCTAACTGTAGTTCTTTTGTTTCTAGCTACCGTCTTGGTGTGTCTGCAGCGTCGACGCGTCGCAGAGAGGGCAACCTCTCGGCAGCGGACGCTACTCTGCATGTCGACACCAAACAAAGAGTAAGGAAATCGAAAATGAAAGAGAGGGACGGGGATCGTGACGACGCATCGTCTGTTTTCACCGTTAGGATATAAGTAGGCAGAGCAAGGGTGGGTTTGAACAGAGACATAGAATAGGAGAGAGATCACTTAGCCAGTGACCATTGCAGTGAAAAGAGCAAATAATAAAAAACAGCAGCAAAAAAGTTCAAGGACAGTTCTTCTTTTTGTGGAGCAATGATTACACCAGGTGAGCCCATTACTCAGTATTCCCTTTTAGCTTGAGTGCGGTAGGGATCCTTTTAGCCCCATGAATAACCAATGTTTAGAAATTAGTAAATTATAAAAAAAATCTGATGCGTTACTCTTAGTCGACTCGCTTTGCATTTTATTTTCTTTTACAAAATCTACGCCATACCCTATCCTCTCCCCCTTTGCCCGCTTCTCCTCACGTCTCCCTCTCTCATACCTTTCCCAGTTCAAAGTGCAACGGATCTTCGCCAAGCGTATTTCGCTATGCAGACAAGATCAGTCGTTGCAGCTCCTCTTGGGTTCTCCTTATACCCTTTCCCTTCCCCTTATCCTACATTTAGGTGGCCTCCATTTAAACCATGATATTCTCAAGGTCTTCAGAATCAAATAAATTTTCTGTAGACGGGACTCTGGAGACTGAGAATTATACCCCAGCCAGAGCTTCCTTAGAGATGGCGTCCGAGCAGGGACCTTGAAGAGTATTATGTGGGAAAAGTTAAAATATATATATACCTTATATATATATATATATATATTCACATAGGAGTGGAAAATTTCTTTTATGTATTCGCGTTTAGGCTATTTAAAGATCGCATATGTACGTCGTCAGTGTGTCACGGTTTTTTTTTTTAAGTTTTACTTTTGCACACTACAGTTACATACGTGAAAGCGACAGAGACATACGAAGCAGCCAGTAAGAGTGAGAGTAGACAGTTCACCGTTTGATTCGTGGCTTGTGCGTGCGAGCTATGAGCATTCTGTTGCCATCTCCCTCTCCCTTTTAGTACACTTACACATAGCTCCGATTCAACCGAAAAACGGTTTTTTTCGTTCCCTCATTCACACCGCTTTGTAAGTACAGTCGCGTATTGGGTTTCGTATTTTTGTATTTTCTTATTGAGCCTAAAAAAAAAAAAAAAATTTCCAAAGTGCGTGTGTGTAAAAAACGACGATGTTCGTGTGCATTGGCCCTCACATGTGTGATGCCGATCACACGATCCGGTGAATGTGTATGAGCGTCGCTTACTCTCTTATATGTGTGCGCTCACGATACGAATTGTAGAGATTAGCCTGAAAATGTAAGTGTGTGACGCTTACGTCACACATTTCCTCCAAGGCAACAAATTCCGGATTCGCTTGTGACGTACTGTGAGGAACATTATAATTAACTATAATATCCCACACAACAAGCAAACAGCGGCACAATCCAACGATACAAATAAAGCACCGAACACAAGATACAGCCGAGACACAAACCTAAGTTACGATATACGACCAAGCCTGCTACTGGTCGATCGAACCGATGGCTTACGATCAAACCGGGTCGATCGAGCCACACGTCACCGCTGGCGATTTCGTACAAGCGGGAAGATGCGTGGGAAGCATAACACAAAAACCAATATACACGCATATGCAAGGGACAACCAAGACCAACATGGCTCGATCGAACCTATGACGTGCGATCGAACCTATGACGGCGATCGAACCTATGACGTACGATCAAACCAAGTTGGACTCATGACGTACGATCAAACCAAGTTGGACTCATGACGTACGATCAAGCAAGGCTCGATCGAATCACAGGCGACCGCTGGCAATTTCGTACAAGCGGGAAGTTGCGTGGGAGGCAGAATGTAAGAAATCAACGATATAAGAGTAATGGAACCCGGTTTGACTGCATAATTGCACACAAACGGGGGCATTGGCCTACTTATGCAAATTAAGAGCACAGAGAGGCAAATATGAATGCATGCGTTAGAATGCGCTGAATAACGCATGTCACACGTACACTATGCGTGAGGGAGAGTATCGATGACCAATAGCGCACTATCTGCCTACGTCACGCTCATGAGAATGAAAGCAGTTAGACTGCGAGCAGCCGAAATCTGATGAGCGAGAAAAATAAAAGTGAGGGCCAAGCAAGCCCATGAGACGGGTGCGGGGCATGCATGCTTGGTATGAAGCAATGATGGTTTGTGGATTGGATAGGGAATATGCGAACCGAAGGGGGGATGAACAATGGGGAAGCCCGCTATCTAACAGATACGATATACGTATGAAAGGGGATTGTATGGGAAATTAAATGATTTCGTGTATTAATTTAATCAGGCTAATCATTATTAAGCAATAATTTAAGTTAATACAACTAATATATGTATGTATAAGCATAATGTGGAAGGAATATGGGCGAAATTGGGTATGACGAGTGGATCAAAGAGAGCGACGGGCGACGGCAGCGCCGACAGAGAAGAGAAAGCAGAGAAAGTCAACGGATACGATGGGCGGCCAATAGAAAGGCGACGCCAACGGAGGAAAGTGATAGAAGCCAATGCATACAAGGGAAAAGACAAGGACAAGGAAACGAATGGGCGCGCAGCCACAAAGAAAGTGGACACATATGCGCCAAGAACTACGGGACTTTCACCACGCATAGCAACAAGTGGATGCGTGGGTGAAAGTAGGAGGCCGATGGAAAAATACCAGCTGTATAGCGGTACTACACCAGCCAGTGCCAGAGGCCAGAGGAGCTGCCTATATAAAGGCGGCACAAATCGGATCAAATGATCAAGTCATCGAGGCATCAAGTCATCGAGGCATGATCAAGTAACAAGTAATTAAGGCCTTACGAGTAACCTTAAGAACTTACCAGGGAAAATACAAGGAACAAACAAGTCATTAAGGCCTTACGAGTAACCTTAAGAACTTACCAAGGAAACACAAGGAGCAGAAAAGGAACTAGGAACTATACAGGCCTTACGAGTAACCTGTACAGTTCATGTCGACAGCAACAAATCCTTAAATAAGGATAACAAGTACCATACGCAGTCAAGGGAAGACAAGCAAGGACGACGAGGGATTCGAAACGACTCACCAACGCTGTCCAAGTCCAGACATACCGCAGAGAAACTTGTCATAACCAATCAAGCCCATAAACGATCGCAAATAAACATATTATAATACCCAAATCAATAAACAAAGCTGTTCTGATTTCACCGGGGCACAAAATAAATTTTGTTGTGCCGAACCTAGCCCAAGAGATATCATAAATATCCCGAAGGACGAGAAAGGATCGTTACAACTGGCGCCCAACGTGCTATACTGGTGAAATTTAGAAATAAAAATACAGTTTATAAATCATAAAAGATCAAAAATGGAAAAGGATGGATTTACCACATGAAGAAGGAGGATTTGGTACAGACAGGCCAAAGGATCGGGATCGAGATAAACGGCACAGTGGAGGAAATGAGGAACAGCTAGGCGAGTGGATAGAAAGGAATGAAAAGGACCCAGACTGGAAGGAGGAAATAAATAGATTGGAAACAAAATACTCGAAAAATATAAAAATGAAAACAATAGCAAGCACATCAAAAACATGCGAAAGAGAGACTGAGGAATTCCAAAAAAATAAACATCGCCACACTAGCAATCCCTCCATATTTACCACCAAGATGGGGAAGCGAAGGAGCCCTAGATAGCGCAGAGACAAAGAGGGACATAAGGAACAAACAATAGACCCCAAGAAAACGGCACCACAAACAACAAATATGCGAAGAAGCGGATGGCACGAAAAGTGATGAGCAATGAGGATGGACGACTCGAATGACATGGCGGCGAGAAAATCTGCACAGACCGGCCGGCTGGACAGAGAACTCAAAAGATGACTTAGAGCTGAAAATCTAAAAACGCATCGCGTCGGGAAGAAAAGATGCGGAACGGGCCAAGCAAAAAAAAAAAAAAAAAAAAGGCACGAATAATGAAAAGATGCCCTAATCCGCCAACATTACCGAAAAGATACTCAGTAATCGCCAACAATAGAAGATGCCATAAGGCCAATAAAAGATGCGAGCTGAGTCCCAAAAACAAAACAAGTAGAACACATGCCAAAACAAAAAAAAAAAAAACAAAGATAATACATAAATAAGAAAAACACATATAGATAACAAGCAAAGGTACAAGGGACAGGGAGGGCAAATCCCTCCCGAAGAAGGGGGTGTGAGGAACATTATAATTAACTATAATATCCCACACAACAAGCAAACAGCGGCACAATCCAACGATACAAATAAAGCACCGAACACAAGATACAGCCGAGACACAAACCTAAGTTACGATATACGACCAAGCCTGCTACTGGTCGATCGAACCGATGGCTTACGATCAAACCGGGTCGATCGAGCCACACGTCACCGCTGGCGATTTCGTACAAGCGGGAAGATGCGTGGGAAGCATAACACAAAAACCAATATACACGCATATGCAAGGGACAACCAAGACCAACATGGCTCGATCGAACCTATGACGCGATCGAACCTATGACGCGATCGAACCTATGACGTACGATCAAACCAAGTTGGACTCATGACGTACGATCAAACCAAGTTGGACTCATGACGTACGATCAAGCAAGGCTCGATCGAATCACAGGCGACCGCTGGCAATTTCGTACAAGCGGGAAGTTGCGGGAGGCAGAATGTAAGAAATCAACGATATAAGAGTAATGGAACCCGGTTTGACTGCATAATTGCACACAAACGGGGGCATTGGCCACTTATGCAAATTAAGAGCACAGAGAGGCAAATATGAATGCATGCGTTAGAATGCCTGAATAACGCATGTCACACGTACACTATGCGTGAGGGGAGTATCGATGACCAATAGCGCACTATCTGCCTACGTCACGCTCATGAGAATGAAAGCAGTTAGACTGCGAGCAGCCGAAATCTGATGAGCGAGAGAAAATAAAAGTGAGGGCCAAGCAAGCCCATGAGACGGGTGCGGGGCATGCATGCTTGGTATGAAGCAATGATGGTTTGTGGATTGGATAGGGAATATGCGAACCGAAGGGGGGATGAACAATGGGGAGCCCGCTATCTAACAGATACGATATACGTATGAAAGGGGATTGTATGGGAAATTAAATGATTTCGTGTATTAATTTAATCAGGCTAATCATTATTAAGCAATAATTTAAGTTAATACAACTAATATATGTATGTATAAGCATAATGTGGAAGGAATATGGGCGAAATTGGGTATGACGAGTGGATCAAAGAGAGCGACGGGCGACGGCAGCGCCGACAGAGAAGAGAAAGCAGAGAAAGTCAACGGGATACGATGGGCGGCCAATAGAAAGGCGACGCCAACGGAGTGAAAGTGATAGAAGCCAATGCATACAAGGGAGAAAGACAAGGACAAGGAAACGAATGGGCGCGCAGCCACAAAGAAAGTGGACACATATGCGCCAAGAACTACGGGACTTTCACCACGCATAGCAACAAGTGGATGCGTGGGTGAAAGTAGGAGGCCGATGGAAAAATACCAGCTGTATAGCGGTACTACACCAGCCAGTGCCAGAGGCCAGAGGAGCTGCCTATATAAAGGCGGCACAAATCGGATCAAATGATCAAGTCATCGAGGCATCAAGTCATCGAGGCATGATCAAGTAACAAGTAATTAAGGCCTTACGAGTAACCTTAAGAACTTACCAGGGAAAATACAAGGAACAAACAAGTCATTAAGGCCTTACGAGTAACCTTAAGAACTTACCAAGGAAACACAAGGAGCAGAAAAACTAGGAACTATACAGGCCTTACGAGTAACCTGTACAGTTCATGTCGACAGCAACAAATCCTTAAATAAGGATAACAAGTACCATACGCAGTCAAGGGAAGACAAGCAAGGACGACGAGGGATTCGAAACGACTCACCAACGCTGTCCAAGTCCAGACATACCGCAGAGAAACTTGTCATAACCAATCAAGCCCATAAACGATCGCAAATAAACATATTATAATACCCAAATCAATAAACAAAGCTGTTCTGATTTCACCGGGGCACAAAATAAATTTTGTTGTGCCGAACCTAGCCCAAGAGATATCATAAATATCCCGAAGGACGAGAAAGGATCGTTACAGTACATATGTGTGAAGAGGCGATTCATAGACATTGGACACATTCGTATGGGTATACGTATGGAAGGGTATGCATGAGTATATCGCCTACATTAAACCCTTCGTTTTTAGGCAGACTCGTATGACTATTTTTTTATGATGGGTACAGTGAAATGAAAGCAACAAATTAAAAAAAAAAAAATATATATATATATATATATATAACACGCACAAAGTCATGCCATTCTAGGTAAGAATATCGGCAGAGTCTCCGGCAGAGTTTCGACAGAGTCATCAGCAGTCATCAACAGAGTTTTCGACATGATTAATAGTATCGTCAACAGCGTATTTCTGATAGGATTATTAACGGAGTCAGCTACTGTAGTTACCGACAGAGCTAGCGATAGAGTCATCAATGGAGCCATCGACAGAGCAACACATGGAAAGCAGTTTTGTTAAAAAAAAAAAAAAAAATGGAAAACTACAAGAGAGAACAACAAAGAGCAAAAGTTACCAGAAGTGCTCTGCTAAGGTTTTAATTCAAAAGTTTAAGTTTTCTAGGCCTCGCGAAATCTCCTCTTTCAAAATTACAGTACCAAATGAGTATATCTCAGCTATGGTTGACCATAATGTTTGGACAGTGGGCCTAGTTATACACGAGTTTGCGAGCAATAAGCGCTCCCGTCCGTTGCCTGTCCAACCGTCTAATTTATCTTTGTTAATTCCTTCATCTTAACATGTCCGCTATATCACTTGAATTATTTTCTTAACTCTTCTAAAAGAATCCTTGATCTTGTTTTTGTCCCAGCCCCTAGTGAAGTCTGAAGATCCTTATATTCCGTTACTAATTCTTTTAATAACATCTTAAATTCTCGTCGTAGATGTTTTCGTAAAACAAATATCAATCTTCTTAACAGCCTTATTTTCTCTTTTGATTGGTTATTTCTATTTGAGTGCTGTGATATAGATTGTACAGTGAATTTTTTCTACTCTGCTCTTAATTCTCTAATTGATAAATGCGTTCCTTATATGAATGTCTCTACCGTCTCCAGTGCGCCAGTCTGGTTCACAAGTAGGCTCTCTAATCTGCGTAACATTAAATGGTTCGCGGATATTTCTAAATACCATGGCATTGGCAAACTTTCCGCAATATCTAAGCTGTTTGAAGAAATTATTACGTCTTCCCTTCAACACCTATCCAGATCCACTATTTCTCGTTGTCAGCATGGCTTCATGAAAGGTCGTTCGTCGCTTACCAACCTTTTAGAATTGACTACCCTTCGACACCATGGCTTCCGTAAAAAGCGTCAAACTGATGTTATTTATACTGACTTTAGTAAAGCTTTCGATACGGTTTTTTTTTTTTTTTTTTTTTTTTTTTTTGTCTGGTCGTTGACGCGTACAATGCGAAGTACGTTCAAGTGGCCCATACGACACCAGGGCATAGCCTGTTTCGCGCGAGCCCAAGCAGAGCGCTGTCCACCTTCCGGTCGACCGACCGTGCGGCGCAGCCGTATATCGGACGGCACGATCGCGTGGACAAATACAAGTATAACGGACAAACAATTAAAAATTAGATTAACTACAGCTAATTACGAGCTAAATGTGCTAAAATAGAGGTTTTCACAAGAGAAAGAGAGGCTTCTGAACTGATTACGAGATACAGAAGATTGTAATCAGAACATAGGACTGGAAAAGGTTCATGCAAAGAATAGTTAGAACTACAATATTTTAAGGATAGAGGAATAAAATTTCTAGTAGGTCCACGAGGTACAGATAGGTTTAACTGGTTCAATAGCTCAGGAGAGTCTATTTCACCTATTAAAGGTTTATGAATAAAGATAGCAATAAGCATTACTCTACGATTAATAAATGAAGGAAGATTGATTAAAAGAAGCCTACTGGAGTATGATGGCAAATTGACATTGCGATCCCAATTTAGACCGCGAAGAGCAAATAGCAGAAATTGGTTTTGAACAGATTCAATTTTACTTTGGTGCGTCTCATATTGAGGTGACCATATACAAGATCCGTACTCTAAGATAGGACGGATTAATGAAGTATACAGAAGTTTGGTTGTGTACGGATCGTCAAACTCTTTTGACCCAAGAACATTCATAGCTTTACTAACTGTAGCAGAAATATGAGGATTAAAGGTTAATTTATGGTTCATAAGATCACCTATATCATTGACAACATCTAACCGCTCTAAGGCAGTGTCGTTAAGATAATAAGTTGCTAAGTGTGGAGTGCATCTATAAAAAGACATAACTTTACATTTAGAGCCGTTAAGGTTTAATAGGTTGGTTTCACACCAACTCTGAAGATCATTAAGAGCCGATTGAAGTAGGCAAGAAGACGATATGTCTTTAAAACACCCGAGAATGTGACACTACCAATGGAAGATCATTTATAAAAAGAGTGAATAGCAATGAACCCAAATGACTACCCTGAGGTACTCCAGAAGTCGCTTGGATGGTCTTAGAAAATGAAGACTTAAAGAGGACCTTTTCTGTACGCTTAGAAAGATATTGAAGAATCCAATCTAGCAAAAGGCTGGGGATGCCAAGTGTGTAAGGATACTTTCTCGTCCTTCGAGATATTTACAATATCTCTCGGGCTAGGTTCGGCACAACAAAATTTATTTTGTGCCCCGGTGAAATTAAAACACGTTTGATTTCAGTTGTTAGAGCTGATACTTATGTTTATTCAAAATTATTAGTGGGCTCGGTTGTATATGACGGTTCCTCTACGGTAGTTCTGGACTTGGGCAGCGTTGGTGAGTCGCTTCGAATCCCTCCTCGTCCTTTCTTGTCTTCCTTTTGCTGCGTACGGTACTTGTTATCCTTATTTAAGGACGTGTTGCTCTCGAATGAACTGTACAGGTTACTCGTAAGGCCTGTATAGTTCCTAGTTTCTTTTCTGCTCCTTGTGTTTCCTTGGTAAGTTCTTAAGGTTACTCGTAAGGCCTTAATTACTTGTTTGTTCCTTGTATTTTCCCTGGTAAGTTCTTAAGGTTACTCGTAAGGCCTTAATTACTTGTTACTTGATCATGCCTCGATGACTTGATGATTACTCTGATTTGTGCCGCCTTTATATAGGCAGCTCCTCTGGCCTCAGGCACTGGCTGGTGTACTACCGCTATACAGCCGGAAATTTTCCATCGGCCGTCCACTTTCACCCACGCATCCATCTGAACTGTACAGGTTACTCGTAAGGCCTGTATAGTTCCTAGTTTCTTTTCTGCTCCTTGTGTTTCCTTGGTAAGTTCTTAAGGTTACTCGTAAGGCCTTAATTACTTGTTTGTTCCTTGTATTTTCCCTGGTAAGTTCTTAAGGTTACTCGTAAGGCCTTAATTACTTGTTACTTGATCATGCCTCGATGACTTGATGATTACTCTGATTTGTGCCGCCCTTATATAGGCAGCTCCTCTGGCCTCAGGCACTGGCTGGTGTACTACCGCTATACAGCCGGTAATTTTCCATCGGCCGTCCACTTTCACCCACGCATCCATCTGTTGCCATGCGTGGTGAAAGTCCCGTAAATCCTTGGCGCATATGTCCACTTTCTTTGTGGCTGCGCGCACATCAATTTCCTTGTCTTTGTCTAGCTCGCTTGTACATATTGACTTGCATCACTTTCACCCATTGGCGTCGCCTTTCTATTGGCCGCCCATTGTATCCCCTTGACTTTCTCTGCTTCTGTTATCGCTGCCGTCGCCCGTCGCTCTCTTTGATCCACACGTCATATCCAATTTCGCCCATATTTGCTCCATCTTAGATTTACATACATATATGCTAATTGTATTAAATTTATACTATTGTTTAATAATAAACAGCCTGATTAATTTAATATACAACGTTGTTTAATTTCCCATGCAATGCATTTTCATACGCATATCGTATCTATTAGATAGAGGGCTTCCCCATTGTTCATCCCTCCCCCTTCGGTTCGCATATTCCCCTATCCAATCCACAAACCATTATCGTTTCATACAATGCATGCATGCCCCGCACCCGTCTCACGGGCTTGCTTTGCCCTCACTTTTATTCTCTTTCGCTCACACGATTTTTGGCTGCTCACAATCTAACTGCTTTCGTTCTCATGAGCGTGACGTAGGCAGAGAGTGCGCTATTGGTCACCGGTATTCTCCCTCACGCATAGTGTACGTGTGACGTGCGTGTATGCTTATACGTATGCTAATGCATGCATCCATATTTGCCTCTCTGTGCTCTTGATTTGCATAAGGAGGCCAATGCCCCCGTTTGTGTGCAATTATGCCTTCAAGCCTGGTTCCATTTACTCTTATACCGTTGATATTGTGCATTCTGCCTCCCACGCAACTTCCCGCTTGTACGAAATTGCCAGCGGTCGCCTGTGATTCGATCGAGCCATGCTTGATCGTACGTGATGAGTTCAACTTGGTTCGATCGTACGTCATAGGTTCGATTTGGTTCGATCGAGCCATGTTGGGCTTGGTCGCCCATTGCATGTGCGTGCATATTGGGTTTTTTGCATTATGCTTCCCACGCATCTTCCCGCTTGTACGAAATCGCCAGCGGTTGCGTGTGGTTCGATCGACCAGGTTTGATCGTAAGCCCTTCTCTATGAATCGGTTCGATCGACCAGTAGCAGGCTTGGTCGTATATCGTACCTTTGGTTTGTGTCTCGGCTGTATCTTGTATCCGGTGCCTCATTTATATTGTTGGATTGTGTTGCTGTTTGCTTGTTGTGTGGGATATTATTATCCTTTATAATATTCCTCACACTTCCCCCTTTCTTCTGGAGCGAATTGCCCCCCCTCCCTTTTTTTTCATGGTTTCTTTCTCCATTTGTTTTTTTTTTTGTTTAGTTCAAACACAGGTCGAATCTTTTTGTTGGTCTTTTGGCATCTTTTTCCATGTTGGCGATTACTAAGTATCTTTTCTATATTTTTGGCGGATTAGGGCATCTTTTCCTTTGTTTTTTTTTTCCCCGTTGGCCCGTTCCGCATCTTTTATTCCCCCTATTCCCTTCTTATATCTCTAATTCCTGTCCCACCGCATCTGCTCATTTATCTCTTTGTGGAACCATGCCGGCCAGTTCTGCTGTTGTTGCTGTCGTTGTTGCTGCTGTTGTTGCTGCATTGCTATTGCCAGTCATTCTCCGGTGCCGCACCACCTCGAACTACGCCTTCATCTTCTTTACCGTGCCGTTCGTGTTGACTCCGATCCTTTGGCAGCAGATTCTCCTTCTTCATGTGGTACATCCATCCTTTCCCCATTTTGATGTTTTCTTTACAATTTTAAACTTTTGTTTTGTGTAAAATTTTCAAAATTTCAGTATAGCACGTTGGGCGCCAGTTGTAACGATCCTTTCTCGTCCTTCGGGATATTTACAATATCTCTCGGGCTAGGTTCGGCACAACAAAATTTATATTGTGCCCCGGTGAAATTAAAACACGTTTGATTTCAGTTGTTAGAGCTGATACTTATGTTTATTCAAAATTATTAGTGGGCTCGGTTGTATATGACGGTTTCTCTACGGTAGTTCTGGACTTGGGCAGCGTTCGTGAGTCGCTTCGAATACCTCGTCGTCCTTTCTTGCCTTCCTTTTGCTGCGTACGGTACTTGTTATCCTTATTTAAGCACGTGTTGCTCTCGAGTGAACTGTACAGGTTACTCGTAAGGCCTGTATAGTTCCTAGTTTCTTTTCTGCTCCTTGTGTTTCCTTGGTAAGTTCTTAAGGTTACTCGTAAGGCCATAATTACTTGTTTGTTCCTTATATTTTCCCTGGTAAGTTCTTAAGGTTACTCGTAAGGCCTTAATTACTTGGTACTTGATCATGCCTCGATGACTTGATGATTACTCTGATTTGTGCCGCCTTTATATAGGCAGCTCCTCTGGCACTGGCTGGTGTACTACCGCTATACAGCCGGTAATTTTCTATCGGCCGTCCACTTTCACCCACGCATCCATCTGGCGAACAGTGTCAACAACAGGATCATCGGGTAAGATATAATTAAGATAGTTATAAGTACATCTATCTATTTTTATTATTATATACTTATATCGATATCCTAATATAGGCATAAGACAAAAATGTTCCCTACCAAAACTGAAAACTTGTTAGGAAGCAACACCAGTTGCACAAAAGGTTAAAGAAGATGGAAGATCCTAGTAAGTTAACTAGCAAGATTCTTAATGAAGTAACTGAGATTCAGAACCAATGGGTTAGTTACCATGTCCAAATGCTACAGAGTGGGGTAAGTGAACACTACTATTTCACAGATGGAAAGTATGAGGAGGGTTTAGATATGTCAACCAGATTATTAGCCAAAGGATAATCAAGCAGGCAGTGAAGCAGATGCAACGATGTTTGAAAAGTTGGATGATAGCAAAGGAGAGTCGCGCGGGAATGCGACCTCCAGTAATACAAACGCTAATGATAACCAGGAGATATTTTTGGGTAGAGCCCGACATCTCCAGGAATATTTGGATAGGGTAACCAAAGATTTACGCACTTTTATATAATTCAACAGGCAATGAGACAATCATAATATATATTTATGGGAGAAAGTTCAGGCGTGCCAGGGTTTGACAGAAGATGCTAAATTTAAAAATGCTATGGATGATTTAGAATTCCATGTCCGGAATTCAGTATCAGCATTAGAAATGAAAATAAACAATAAGGAAAGTAAGATTGAGAATGTAACCGTGAGAGGTGAACTACTGATGTTGCCGAAAATTCAGGTACCCACAATTGCTGGAGAGCGTCGAGAATGGGACCTGCTTGTGGAATTATTTACAAACCTAATTGAAAAAAGAGAAGATTTAAGTCTGATTCTTAAATTCAATTATATAAAATCCGAGTTAAAGGGCGAAGCGAGGAACATAGTAGCCCATCTACTGTCAGGTTCAGCTGACAATTATAGTGCCGCTTGGGAGTTGTTAACCAAGCGATATGAAAATAATCGGAGGGTATTTTTCGAACAATTAAGTCGGATCGTTGATTTACCGATGATCAACAATGAATCCGCAAAAATGGTTAAAGGAGTGATTGACATAGTTAATTATTCAGTTTACTTAATTATTATATAAGCAAATTTGTTCGATGAAGTTGACGTAATATTCGCACAACTCCTACTAAGGAAATTCGACAGAGAGGCTCTACAATTGTATGAGAATCAGATTAGAAAAACAAGGCAAATTCAGATGCTATCTGATGTCATGGAATACTTGGAGCAAAAATATTGCTCGCTAAGTGCCATGAGCAAAGAAGAGAAAAAACCGCTACAAACTGTATTAAATTATGCGGAAGTCGAAGATAAATGTCCGATTTACAAAATTGCCGGGCACAAAGCGTATAAGTGCTATAAGTTTAAAGGTTTGACACCTACTGAAAGGTATGAAACAGCCAAAAAAGTGCAGCTTTGCATAAGATGCTTGAACCATTCAAACAATATAATGTGCACTAATGAAATGGTCTGTTCATTGTGCAGTAAGGAACACCATACCTTACTCCATTTTGAAGAAAAACAGGAGAGAGTTAATACTTGTGTAACCGCACAACCAACACTGCTGGCCACAGCTGTAATACAAGTAAGAAATGTAAATTGAGGATATAAGACTTTAAGAGCCCTTATTGATTGTGGTTTACAGAGCACCATTTTGATCCTACCTTTAATAAACCTGGTAAGGTTGATATAATAATGGGTGTAAACGTATATACCCAAATATTAAAAGGGGGAATTACAAAGATTGATCGCCTGCTAGGCCAAAATACTCAATTTGGTTGGATCGTCTCGGGATGCACCAAATCAAATCAGAATAAATCTGTAGTGGCAACAACAATAGATGTCACAGGTTTTGAACAACGTTGGGCGAAGAATAAAGGTGAATGTCAAAATAAAAACAACAACAAGACTCAAAAAATAAATTTATGGCCCCCGGCAGGACCTCACATTGTAGGTAAAGTGAAATCTGGGGAAGAAAAAGTAGATATCCCAGAGCCAGTACAAAATGAAAATATTCAGAAGGCGATGGTTCAATTAGATAATGATTATCTAAAAAATAATATCAAAATAGATTCCAGTAATAAATTGTTTGAATCTGTAGTACCAAAAAGGCAGATATGGCAAAACATTTATAAAAAGACAACATTTAATGATAGCCAGAATAACCACTCAAGTTTTAGCAATCAGCGATATTTAAAAATGGCGGAGCGCAGATCACATTGGATTCAAAAAGTAAAGATAGTTATTTTTTAAATTCTTCACCTTATAAAAAGGCTAGAAGTCAGCACAGTAATGCACATCAGGAATAGGTAGATATCTCGAAAATGAAATCGTTAGGGAATATGCCAAATATTTTAAAAACCATTAGAAGCCAACTCACTAATACATACGGCAGAATTGGGAAGAACAGGAAGTTAGTTACAATCGGTAAAGGAACATCAGATTGACTAGGTTGAACGTACGTCATGCTACTTTAACAATAGTTATCTTCTTAATGATAATATTAATAATAATTTGTATAAGACAACTAACTAACGCCGCATTTAGTGGCCCTTTGCAGAATGTTTAAGAGCATCGTGTTCATCTGAACTGGCTTCACCAAATCAGATGCACTAAAGAAAATACAATACAACTGTACTTTTCTACCAAAGAACTAACCTAGCATATGACTAGAATTACAATTGTTTTACTTCTCTTCGGGATTCCCTATTCAAGTTTCTCAAATTTTTTAGTGGCCACACTATGGCAAGAAGATCTCGTTCGCTGGTCACAAAATTTCTTTCGTTATTACACAATTTACGGGAAATCATGGTTTTTCTGAGAGGACAGCGCCTAGCCCAACACCAGATGCGTCTGTGGTAAGATCGAATGGTTGTCGATAATCTGGGTAACTTAAAAAAACTTCCTCCGATGCTAAAATATCTTTGAGGTTGGAGAATGTCCGGAGTTGTTCTGAAGTAAAATCGATTTTTTTTTTCGAGACATGTTTTGCTAATTTTCCAATATCGCCCTTTCGAATATCTATAAGGGGACCTGCGATTTTCGCAAAGTCTCTTACGAAGCAGTGATAAAAGCTGTCAACCAATAAATGATCTGAGATCGAAAAATTTTTGTCGTTGAAAAATTTTTTATTGCTTGAACTTTTTCACGTGAAGTTGTAATACCATCCCTAGATACGATAAATCCAAGATATTCCACTCCTTTTTTAAAAAATTTAGATTTTCCCTGTGATACTCCCATCCCCGCGTCCTGAAAACTTTTAAGGACATATTTAATGTCCTTTACATGGTCTTTTATTGTTTCGGAAAAAATAATAACATCGTCTATGAAGACGTAGCATGTTCTACTTTTTTTTCCCCCTAAGGAAGTCATCGATGGTCCTTTGGATGATACTGGGAGCATTTTTGAGCCCGAAGGGGAGTCTGCAGAATTCATACTTCCAATTATTGACAGAAAAAACATTTTTTTCCGTCTTTTTCTGCTAACGTTATTTGATTTAATCAAGATTTAAGGTCCAATGTTGTAAAATACCTTTCATATGTTCGACAGGATCGTTGAAATCATTGGAATAGGGTACTTATCATCTGTAGCAATTTGATTTAGTTTCCTAGAAGTTGTTTAACTTCTGCGTTGATAGAGTCCGTAACGCCAATTGGAAGTGGGTATAGTTTAGAGTATACTGGTTCCCCATTTGTTCGTATAGTTGCCACAGTGTTTATGTTATATGGCAGAACCTCGTCAGGATCTGGGAACGCTCCTACTGTTTCGTCCACCATCTTGTTGAAAGAGTTAAATGAAATTTACCTGTGGGCATCGTGTAAAATTGACTCAGATCCATTTTTGGAATTATTTGGTTGTTTAATAGATCGATAGTTCCCCCAACTTTTTTTAAGACCTCAAAACCAATTATGCCGTCAAAATCTTCTCGGAAATTTATCAAAGAGAAATGTGCTTTAAAACCGAAAATATGTATTGGACATTTTTCTGTTATCTTTGAGGTCCCATGTATGGTTCTGACATTAAATGATTTTTCTGCGGGAGTAATGATTTTAATATGGCCATTGGTCAAATATAATTTTTTTGCAGCCCCCGTATCGATAAGTAGCAGTAGTAGTAGTAATTGTTTTTCCTTCTACTGTTCTTGGAGTTTTCCCTAAAAAATTTCAAGATTCTTTACCATCTGACAAGTCGTCACTAGCTGCCAGGACGCTCGCGTCCTCCATGGGCTCTGGTGTTGGGAACGCCTGAGCCGCAGGATTTTGTTTGGTTTTTCCAGAACCCTACTGTAATGGGGATTCCATTTATATACCAATTGGCTTTTTCCCGAGCCCTTATTCTGATTAGCATTGTTTCGAAATTTTGGTTATTTTGTTCAAAGGGGCCCTGAGTCTTTTCTTCGGTAGCCCGCGCAAAGCATGCAGCGAAAGCAGCGTAGCCATGGCTTACTTCGGCCTCGTGCGCTAGTGCTAGCGCAGTCGGTAAATCGTTGGTTTTTACCTGCCCTGAGTGATTTCTTACCCCCGACACAAAGGACTGTAGCGCATCGGACTTAAACTGCTCGTGTAGCACTTTCGCAGCACGCTGCTTTGTGTGTCATTATTGTTTTATTAGTGAGGAGGGTCAATGTTTTTTCTTCCTCGTTGTAGTATTGAGACAGCGACTGCTCCCCCTGTCGTAGGGTTCACAGTTTTTCTGAATAATGCGAATGGGCGTTTTGTCAAGCTTAAAGTGGAACAAGCGAAACCTTTTACTTTATTTCTAATTATGCCTACTTCTTCGTAGTGGGGGACCCGAGCTTATAAGGTCGAAATAGCTCAAATGCGAAAGAATCTGCGGAGTGACAGAAATATACTCGTTATGATTGCAATCGAAATCTGGCAAGGAACTAACGATATGTAATGTTTCCTTAAACTCTATTGGCATTTAGTACGTTTCTTTCAATATCTCACTTTTGCCTTCTATAACCTTCTATAACCTATAGTAACTTCTTGTCACTACTATCACTATTTTTCTGCTTATCCCTCCACATAAACAGACGGGAACAGATATTGTTTAATAGTGTAAATTGTTTTTGTAATGGTTGGTGCAAAATTAAGTTTTGATTTCATTTAAAGCAGGGAATGTCCACCTCAACGTTTTAGTTAACTAACCACCCCTAATGCCAAGCGAAATATTGAGTTTTCGACAATCCAAGATTAATTTATTTACACAACAAAAAGCTCACATACATTTTCATTTTTCTGCTGGTGATTTTTCTATTCCCTGTTGTTACTGAATTGTGGCAGTAGGTATTTGGTGGGTTTTTTTCATTGTTAGTTGTGACATTGTTAGTTGACTGCTGACCAGGATAGCCAAACCCAACGACACCAACAAACCGAGTGGCATCACTCCAGATATGTTCCTTGGACTGCCACCTTGCGAAACACATCGTGTGCACCAAATCCAAGAAGCATTGGCTGGCTCATGTTACCTAGCGATCGTGGTCACTGCCAATACTGCAGTTGTATCCGCTATACCCTCTTATCCATGTTAACTTATATCTTATTGCATGGTATGTTTCCTTGTCCATTGCATGGAATTTTGAATATTCAATTACTTCTATTTGTCGTATCTATCTTGGATTTTGTTTTATTGAATATATGTTTAAGGGTATTGTCAGGTTTGTTTGCTGTTTTTATCTGATCTTTCTCATAACATTCCCAATGAGATAGTCTTTCCTATAATTTAGGAACATAATTGACAGATAAGTAGGTCTTTCCATTTTTAGTTTTCTCAATAGGTAAATCACTTGAATAAAAAATAAAATATTTTTTATTTCCTTCTTGGTTTATATAATTGTATAATTTATCCCAAATGTTTAGCATCCGTTGGATACAACTCCTTGCTGTTTTTATTATCATCGTCATTGGTTGATTTGAATTAAAATTGACTGGCAACCAACCAAGAGTTTGGCGTCAATGTGTGATAGCACCAGGGGAGAAAGCTACAAACTTTTTTAAAGCACTTTTTTCGGATTAGAGCGAAGATAGAATAAAAGATAATTAAATGACACACCCTGTAAACAATAATAAAATATCGCTAAACAAACCGATCGCTATATAAACTGTAACTTAAGATTGTTTTTAGTACAAACCAACCCCGTGCGCCACATTTCTTTAAAAAAGTTTATTGAGGTTACAAAATTTCCACGTGCCTGAATTTCGCCATATGTATAAAGTGCAAATACATAAAGACACACATACACATGTTGATAGAATAGAAAGTGGAAAGTGGTGTGGTCCTATACTCGCGGGCGCTCCCTTTTGAAATCGTTTTTCCTGTGTATCCAGAAGGCCTGAAATTTAACTTCGACGTGTCAAGGAGGGCCTCTATAGTACTACCTACGTACCTCGTTGCGGGGACTCCTCTGCCGCCTGTGTGCTGGCCCTGATACTTATTTGTCCAACCTCCACTTGGCTGGACCATTGGAGCGGGTAGGGGTGAGGGGAGGCTGCAGATCGTCTCTCTTTGCCTTTTTTTCCCGCCTCTCTCATCGTTTGCTCCTGTTTTTGCTGGTGTGGGTGAGAAATATCTTTTTTTATCCACCTTTATCCAAAACTTTCTTTGCTGTTGGGCAACGTCTTCTTCATCTTCACACCGCTACGTACCAGCTAATCGTGCCAGTGTTGGAAAACGAGGAAAGACTTAGGGGAGTCCCTAGCCAGAAATCGGCTGGTGGCGCCTCTGGGCAAACCGCTTTAAAGCTTCTTCTTCCACCGAATTCAAATTCAAATTCAAATTTTACAAGTTGAAATTGATACTCGCCAGCCATATGAATAAATCTGTGGTATCCATCGACCATCAAGCCGGATGCGCAATGGCAGATGTGCAGAATATACAAGGGGAAGTGTCTGCTTTCGGCAGTCGTCAGCGGCTCTTGCGGTCACCGCCTCGTCACCCACGTCTGTGCACGGACACGCCGGTAAATGCGAATGTTGTTAAAAATACAGAGGCACGAGCTATACAGGTGCAAGAAATAAACAACTTTGATGCCCCAACAGTAACCTCACATATAGAAAAGCTAAACGAACTGGGAAACCTGATCTGGCAGCTGGACAGTATGTTCAACAGAGCTGACGATGGGAGAAAGCCAGTTCGCCATGTTAATCTGAGTACTAAGAACTCGATAGTGCGTATGATGGAGCTGCATGAAACACTGTGCCGAAAAATTACCGATTGCCACCCCGCAAAAATGGTCAAAAAGGGCGACTTCGCCACGCAAAGAACACCGGGGAAGAATAAACATCTGGGTCTTCCCATAAGTCTGAGCCAGCCAGCTAAAACGGCTACGCCCAAACGCCAGAGAGAGGATGCCGCCATTCAGCGAAAAACCCCAGCAAAACGTGGAAAAACGACGCAGGGTTCTCGTTCAGAACAACTGGTTAATAACTTGGCCAATACAAGCACATCGTGGGCCAACTCAGTCAACGCAGCCGAAGCGGATGCAGAATGGCAGGCGGTGTCTCGAAAGCAGCCCAACAAGCAACCAGCTTGAAGGGACAAGCCTGCGGCCATTGTGATACAGGCCCAAGAGGGCTTCTCCTACGCTCAGATTCTTGGTATGGTTACAAGACGAACCGACGGCAAACTCGATGGAGTCAAGAGCAACGTAAAGCGTACAAGGAAGACCGCCAAGGGCGAGCTGCTTCTAGAACTCAAGCGAGACGGCGTTCCTGACTGCCAAAAACTAAGAAGCGAGCTTAGCCAAGTTCTAGGCCAGCAAGCGTCGGTAAGGGCAGTAGGAACCGAAGCTTGGATCGAGATACGCAATCTCGATACCTTGGTATCAGCAGAGCATATTATAGAAGCGATAACGGAAATTATTGGCGATGCCACCGCAAACGTGCGTGTCCGAAGCTTGCGCCACACTTTTGGTGATACACAGTTGGCTGTCTTATCAATGCCACGCTCGACTGCTGACTCCTTACTCAAGATGGGAAAAGTTGCAATAGGATGGACGCTCTGCCCGATTCGGGAACGGCAATCAAAGCAAAGATGCTACAAATGTTTAAACTTCGGCCACACGGTGGCAAAGTGCAATAGCTCAATAGATCGCACCAATTGGTGCCTCAAATGTGGGGCGACAGATCACAAGGCAGCCTCATGCAGCAACTTTCCTGTCTGCTTCAACTGCTTAGACGCCAAACGACAACAGGTGGGGCATTACACTGGCAGCCGACGTTGCCCAATGGCGAGTGCAGGAGCGAAGCAGCAGCAAACTCTATGAAGTTTCTACAATTAAATTTGAATCACTGTGCGGCGGCGCATGATTTACTAGCGCAATCAGTAAGGGAATTAAATATAGACGTGGCGATTCTGAGCGAGCCATATAGAACCCGGCCTGGCAGCTCATGGGCAACAGACTCTTCGGGGAAAGCTGCAATCTGGTTGTGCGACAATCGTACTCCGCCTATGCAGTACATCTACGCAAATAAAGGACTTGTCAGAGCATACATAGGCGACATATGGGTGTACAGCTGCTACTTGGCACCAAGTCTTACTCTCCAAGAATTCGAGTCGACACTGGACCAGCTGGCTCTGGATGCTAGAGGAAAGGGCAAAACAATCGTTGCAGGCGACTTCAACTCGTGGTCCACGGAATGAGGTAGTGACCGAACAAACTCCAGGGGCCGCACAATTCTTGAGAGCCTCGCCTCACTTCTGCAGAGCTGGCTACGGATCAGTGATTGACGTCACACTTGCAAGCCGGCAGATAGCAGCACAGACCAACTGGCAATTGTGTAGCCACTACACGGCTAGCGACCATCAAGCCATTTTCTTCACTATCGGCAGCGGTCCCGCAGAAAACGTAACCACCGACCAAAACGCTAAAATGTTTAGAGTGGATACTCTAAATATTGCAACATTCGAGGAATCCTTCAGAATCCCAGAATTCACTGGCGACGCAAACAAGTTTGCGAAAACGTTTGTAGATGCCGTACTAGCAGCCTGTGATGCCAGTATGGCGGCCCGTAGATGCCACAGCAAGCAAAAGGCTCCTGTCTATTGGTGGAATGCATCTATAAGCGAGGCGAGGAGGAGGTGCCTTCAATGCAGACGACAATATCAGAGAGTGCGTGGAATGCCAGAGTTCTCTAGCCTCCATGCACAATACAAGCTTAGGCGAAGAGAACTAAAACTCGCGATTAAGGAGAGTAAACGCAACTGCTTCTTAGAAATGTGCAACGCCGCCGAGAATGATATTTGGGGGGCTGCTTATAAAGTGGCCATGAAGAAGCTCAACGCAAGCAAGCCCGCGACTTCAAACGAATCCCAAATGAAACTCATCGTGGAGACTCTGTTCCCGAACAGCTCAGCTATATTGCCAAGACCCACACGGATCGCTACTACACGGGACGTATGCGACATTATCCCTGCTGAAATTCTGGCAGTCGCCGCAATGTTACAGGATCAAAAGGCTCCAGGCCCCGATGCGATACCAAACAAGGCGCTAAAACTGGCCGCACGCCTCCAGCCTGGAAAATTTGCAGAAGTTTTCAACAAATGCATGCACGATGGCATTTTCCCAGACATTTGGAAATTGCAAAATCTGGTGCTTCTACCAAAGCCGAACAAGCCAGCCGAGGACCCATCAGCATACAGGCCAATCTGCCTTTTAGACTCGATCTCGAAATTGTTTAAGAAACTGCTGGTGCAGAGAGTTGAGTCCGCCATTAAGCGCTCTGGCGACCTCTCACCGATGCAGTTTGGGTTTAGACGCGCAAAGTCCACAATCGACGCGCTACAAACGGTAGTTGGCATAGCCAGCAATGCCATCGATGGCCAGCGATGGAAGGGTGGCAAGAAAGAATACTGCTTGGTCACCACTCTAGATGTGAGAAACGCCTTCAACACCGCAAACTGGAGTCGGATCCTAAGCTCTCTTCGGGAGTTTCGGGTACCAGAGTACCTAGTCCTCATGGTGGAAGACAATTTCCGAAATCGAATCTTGCGATACAATACCCAAAATGGCTGGCGCACACATGTCGTCAAAGGAGGTGTCCCACAAGGCTCCGTTCTGGGTCCAATCCTATGGAACGTGATGTATGATGGCGTGCTTAGGCTTTCTCTACCATCTGGAACCCATATCGTCGGATTTGCAGATGACGTGGCGATAGTGGTGGTAGCGAAGCACCTACATGAGACGGTGGACAAAACGGCCGTGGCAGTCGACATAGTCAAAGGATGGCTAAACAATGTTGGCTTGCAGCTTGCAGTCCGAAAAACCGAAGCTGTCTTGATCAGCAGTCGCAAAGTCGTGAGAGGTAGCTGAAATTTCCCTGGATACGTGCAAAATAAGGTCATCCAGGGCAATACGCTATCTAGGCATCTTAATAGACACCCGCCTTAGTTTCAAGGAACACTTGGAGCACGCAAATATAAAAGCTGCAGAAATAGGCCGCTGCATGACGCGGTTCTTGCTCAACTCCAGAGGCCCAAGCCAACGGCAACGCGTACTACTGGTAAACGTGGTGAGATCAATAATGCTCTACGGAGCTCCTATTTGGGCAAAGGCTATGCGGCAGAAATCATATCGCCAAGGGCAGGAATCAACGTACAGATTGGGAACCATACGCGTGTGTCGAGGCTTCCGAACAATGTCAGACGAGGCTGCACTAGTAATAGCTGGACTGACACCTATCGATCTTCTGGCGAAGGAGTCACAGTTCATCTATAATAGAAGGCAAACTAGCGAATGGACGCCACTGGCAAGCAAGATGGTCATCCTCAACCAAAGGCAGATGGACGTTTCGGCTGATCCCGAACCTGGAGCCCTGGCTCTCGAGAAGTCACGGCGAAGTAACGTTCGAGTTAACCCAACTGCTAAGTGGCCATGGGTGTTTCAACTCATACCTACACCGATTTGGGCACGAAAGCAGCCCAGTATGCGTTCTATGCCAAAACGGCGTAGTGGACGATGCCGAGCATGTGCTTTTCTGCTGCCCGAGATTCCAGAGTGAATGCCATGAGCTCGAAGAACCCTGTGGGGAACTACCTACGGTCGAGAACACCGCCAACAAAATGTGTGCTAACCAAGGAAAATGGCCCGCGGCCTGCACATTTTCAAAAAAAGTTATGGACACTCTTCGCCGCCTGGAGAGGCAGCGAAACGCTTGAGGGGCATGAGGCCTGCCTTTCAAACCTGCGAAGCAATACCCCCCGGCAGTCCCGCAGGTTAAATTGGCACCCAAAACTCCTATCTTTTCAATGTCCTTTCGCACTTCTACCTTTTCCACACTATACTTTTTCATCTTAATCTAATTTTGTTACACTATTTTTGTTAAATAAATGAACTAAAAACACATACACATGTATATTAGAGCGTAATTACACATAAAGTGTTCAAAGCCATGCATGTGTAAAAGAACTTTAAGTAGTACATGCACAAATTGCAGGGGATAAATTCAAAAGCACAATATAACCGAAAATCAATAGAATAAAACAAATCCAAAGCATCATGGCTGACGATCAAGGCATTTGTAGTGCCTGTAACATGAGTCGCCTAAACAGTAGTACCCAACATTGGGTTCAATGCGATAATTCCTAGAAATGGTACCACTTTCAATGTGCCGGAGTCAATAGCTCAATAGCAGAGCGTGAATGGATTTGCAACAGCTGCCAACAAGCGCTGTTCAACGTGGCATCAACAAGCATTGATAGTGACCCGTCAACAGGATTGTCCAATATACCACATGCCAACAAATCCACAAAACAACAATGACACAAATTCCCAGGCGGCAAATACGTCTTATTTTCTCAAAACAAAATTAGTCGAGCAAACTCAATTGCCAAGCTGAAATCATTTGATGTTGGCAATGCTGGAGGAAAGACGGGAAGCCGAGAAAAGATACATCGAGCAAAAATACAACTTGCTTGCACAGCAGCAAGGAACGCAGGTAACGTGTTTCCAATTAAATGGACCTAGTGCTTCTCAGCTAGCTGCAAGAGATGTTTTACCCGCAGATCTACCCATCTTTAACGGAAATCTAGAGGACTGGCCAATCTTTATTAGCATGTACGAGAACAGCTGCCGTATAGCGGGGTTTTCAAATGCCGAAAACATGCTACGACTTTAGAAGAGCCTCAAAGGTAAAGCCTACGAAGAAGTTCGTGATAATCTGTTGCTGCCAACACTGGTTCCTGAGGTCATTAATACGCTCAAGACATTCGTTGGACGCCCAGAGCAAATACTCGATCGATTGATCGACAAAATAAGGAATATATACGTACACAAGGATAAATTAGAATCCATCGTGGATTTCGCAATGGCGGTGAGAAAGGCATGTGCGATGGAAGCGTGCAACTTAACCTCACATTTAAATAACCCGATGTTTCTTCGAGAACTTATCGACAAGCTGCCCACTGGGCTGTGCATCCACGTCACGAGTCCATCCCGATTATAAAATCATTTAGCAATTGGTTGTACAAAATAGCAGAGGTCGAAGCCACTGTCATGCCTGGCCAAAGGACTAAGGCCAATAATGTCAACACACACTCGCAAGAACATCAACAACCACAGGAAGAACCAAATAATCAAGAGAATGGCTGGCAACAAAATTGGAAGCCAAAATTACAATGCGTGATGTGCTCTTCTACAGATCACCAAATTGCTCCATGTCAAAGTTTCAAGCAACGGTCCGTTGACAATAGATAACGAATAATAAACGAAGCAAAGGAATGCTATAGCTGTCTCAAAAGTCACTGCATAAATGCTTTTCTAATCGTGACTGCGGAATTGACAATTTCAACTCACAGCATCATCCGCTTCTTCACAAAGGCACAGGCAGAACCGATGTTGTTACTGCTCATCATAAGGGCAATTTTTCCGCGTTGTACCCATCAAAATGTATAGAGCGAATTTAACCCTTAAAACGTTCGTATTTTTGGATGAGGGCTCATCAGTCGCTCTCATCGATGAAAGCATTTTGGATAAGCTGAAGGTACCTTCTACGCCAGAGCCAATTTGCCTGCAATAGACCAGTGAAGTAACCAGGAACGAAAAGGACTCCGTTAAAACTCACCTACAAATCTCGGAAGCGGGAACTAAGAAAAAGCTATGGCCCTACAACGTACACTCAGTAAAGAAATTTGGATTGCCGAAACAAACCATCAATGTTGAAGAATTATCCAAGCAATACCCCTATTTACTTGGATTGCCGCTAAAGTTGTACCAAAACGGTACACCACTAATTTTTTCAAAGTGCACATTAGGATGGTGCATTCAAGGATGAACTAACTTAAGCAAACACGTAACAATGCAGCATTGCGAATGCAATTGTAGTAAAATAGATAAAGCCAGTAAGGAATCTTTCACAATGAAACCAATCGTATCTAGAGAATTGCAATCCAAAAACGACAAAAAGTTCCAAAGTAATATTCAAAGATACCTCCAAAAAGATCAATGGTCGATATGAAGTCGGCCTACTCTGGAAAGACAACACAGTTGCTCTACCCGAAAGCTATAACGCAGCGCTGAATCTTCTCGAATGCCTACGGACATTATTAAAAGAACACCGGAACTGTTTCATAAAATTCATTCACAAATTGACAATCTACTAGAAAAGGGATACGCATTTGAGCTCAGACTAGAAGAGTATCCGATCGAAAGGAACGCGTCTGGTATCTCCAATATTTATTGCTTTAAATCCGAATAAGCCAAACAAAATACGATTAGTTTAGGACGCCGCCGCCAAAAGTCATGGAAAATCAATTAACGATTTTATGCTTACTGGGCCTGATTATCTAAATCCATTGTGTTCTGATGGCCTTCAGAGTAGGACAGATTGCCGTGTGCGCATATATAGCGCAAATATAGCCGAGATGTTTCATCAAATAAACATTCAGGAAAGCGACATGCACGTCCAGCGGTTCTTATGGCTCAATAAAAACGAGAACACTACAAGGATCTTCGTTATGCGCGCGATGGCATGCGGAATTAATTGCGCCCCTTGTATTGCCCACTATGTACGCGATAAAAGTTCAGAGAATTTCCAAACCAAAAATCCACGAGCTTACGAATCCATTACAAAGGCCCACTACGTGGACGACCTCATCGACAGATTCAAAGATGACCTTGAAGCCATAACAGTTACATCATCAATTAGAGACATACATGCTGATGGTGGATTCCAAATAAGAAATTGGTGCTCAAACTCTGTATCTGTTCTCCAAAATCTAGGAGAACAGCAAATAAATCCACACCACAAAGAATTAGGGAACCCCTGAAAAGGTTCTCGGTATGTATTGGGACCCAAATAATGACGTTTTTACGTTGTACTGATGTCTATATATGATCCCCTCGGTTTATTATCGTGCTACACCGTGGGCCTTAAAATGCTGCTTCAAAAGGTCTGGCGCACGGGAATAGGATGGGACGTTGATTTAAAGGACCCGATTTTCTAGGACTATCTGACAACAAATTTTTATCATAGTAAAGCTCATCCATTTCGATTTTGCAGTAGAATTCTTTTCTGACTGGAAGCGCTTATACAGTGCAGTGTCCAACGTTATGCTGTACGCCCAAGGGTTGCGTGCCAAGTGTTTAGGAATGCCTCTACCACAAGCTCTAAGCTCCGAAAAAAAATACATGCGGCAAAATCTTTTATATACAGGCAGGCCCAATCAGCAATTTACTCAAATGAAATCAATTCGCTCAAAGGCAAGTCAGTAGTGGACAAGTCAAGCTCATTAATTGCTTTAAATGTTTACCTGAACTCAGAGGACATCATCCGCGTGAACGGCAGGCCTAAGAGTACTATATAAAACAGTCCGAAATGGACGATAACACTGCAAAATTTCCACAGCGAAGCCTCAAGTGCCTCAAATGGCACCTATACCGATCGCCAGAATAGCTTGTTTTGAACGACCATTCACATATACAGGAGTCGAATCACCATGGAAACAATAATAAAATATCGCTAAATAAACCGATCCCTATATAAACTGTAAATTAAGTTTGTTGTTTGTACAAACCAAACCCCGTGCGCTACACCTACTTATCCGTCACTTATGTACCTAATTTATCAGAAAGACTATCACATTCGGAATGTTATAACAAAGATCAAATAAAAATAGCACATAAACCTGACAATACCCTCAAACATTTATTCAAAAAAACGAAATCCAAGATAGAGTTGACAAATAGAAGTAATGTAATATACAAAATTCCATGCAATGGACAAGGAAACATACCATGTAATAAGATATACATAGGGACGATAAAATCGAGATTAAAAACTAGGATCTAACAACACAATTCTAACTTTAAAATGAAAAATTATTCAGACACATCAAAAACAGCTTTAGTGACACACTGTGCAACTAGTGACCATGCACCAAATTTCGAAGAGACAACAATATTAGATGAAGAGCGGCACTACAACAAAAGGTTTACCATGAAGATGCTCAATATTATCAATACTCCGAGCGCCACATGACTTAACTTTAAGACTGATACCGACAATTGCGCCCACATATACAGACATTTACTTGACAAAAATTAGTTCTTTACTCCACGTCCAACGGTGATGACGTGCTAAATAATTTATGTTGTATTTTTACAAATTGACCTTATCAGGCTAACAACAAAATATGTTTTCTCTCAATTTTTAATTGTGCTTAGTTTATTTACGCTTTCGCTGGTGTGGTTTGCTTGATACCCTTGTGTTTTATTTCCATAATTTGCCAAATTAAACAGTTATTTCTTTTTCGTGATTAGTGTTTGATGCATTTAATTTTTATATTTTTCTCTCTCGTCATTGCCTCTGCAGTTGCTCCCATCATCGCCCCCATCATACCATCCGTGTTTTATTTGGCTTTTCAATGGCTTGTTGTCTACCTACTTGCAAGCATTCTGATCGTTTTGACGATCAGTATAGAGGAATATCTTGTTGGCTCTGCGATAATCTTATTCACTTAAAATGTGCTGGCCTCAACGGCCGCGACTACGACAAATTTTCTGGTTTGTCTGTGTCTAAGCCTGAGCTTGGCTTAATGCGCTGGACTTGCCCATCTTGTTCCAGCTAGCAGCTTGATTTTAGCCGAATGTACAGGGATCTTCGTTTAAAGTTTCTTTCTTTAAATAAAATGGCCAAACAGCTGTCTAACGAGTGTGACTCTAGCATACATTTACTGTCGCAATTCAAGTTTGGTTCACCTTCTAAGGAATTGCCCAAGAAATGTACCCTTGAGTTGCCTCATAAGCAGTAGCCCGCTCTCTCTATTACATCTTCTCCCATTTTACTTTTATCTATACCATCTTCTTGTCCCTCTTTATGCTCTTCTTTTCAGATTGAAGTACCCATTAAAAGCCCTGGTGTACCTAAATCTATCCCTCACGGGAACTCTGATCAATTACAGGATCATGCTGGCTCTCAATCACTTGCGGATCCCAATACTCCTCCGCCTCCACTAACTGTAGTGCCTCATCGCAAACAATTATTTATCTCTAGGCTTGCTTCAGACACTTCTGAGTCGTCTGTGGCAGCTTACATTGGTAATATATGCCCTGCTAAGGTTTTAATTCAAAAGTTTAAGTTTTTAGGCCTCGCAAAATCTCCTCTTTTAAAATTACAGTACCGAATGAAAATTTCTCAGCTATGGTTGACCCTAACTTTTGGCCAGAGGGCCTAGTTGTGCACGAGTTTGCGGCCAATAGGCGCTCCCGTCCTTTGCCTGTCCACCTTCCTAATGTATCTTCTGCTTCAAAAAACTAATAACGTCTAGTCTTTGCATTCATTATCAAAATGTAAAAGGACTTCTTACCAAGCTCTCGAAACTATTCTGTGATAGCCAAATCTTTTCGGCTAAAATTTGGCTTAACTCCTCTGTTTTGGATAATGAAATTCTTTCTAATAACTTTACTTCTTATAGGCTTGATCGTGTCGGTCGTCGTGGCGGTGGAGTACTCATTGCTGTCAACTCGAATCTGTGTTCAAGTGATTGAACTCCAGATTGAGCTCCCCTTAGGTGTTGAGTTTATTTGCGTCGAAGTTACATGTTCTAACTTTAGCTTATATATCTCTTGTTCATATATTCCTCCAGCTTCTGATATCATGATCTACATGCACCATGCTGATGCTTTGCGATCTATTTTTAGTCGTCTTAAAGATCATGATTTTCTTATAGTTTTAGGCGATTTTAACTTGCCTAATGTTTCTTGGCTTGTTGATGATAATCTATCTTTCTTAATACCTTCATCTCAACATGTTTTTCTTGATAGCCTACTTGAATGTCCGCTATATCAGTTGAATTATTTTCTTAATACTTCTAAAAGAATTCTTGATCTCGTTTTTGTCTCGGATCCCACTGTTAGTGCTGTATCACAAACACAGCCCCTAGTGAAGCCTGAAGATCCTTATCACCCAACCATTGAAGTTACTATTTCTTACAATTCCGTTACTACTTAATTTAATAACATCTCAAATTCTCGACGTAGATGTTTTCGTAAAACAAATTTCAATCTTCTTAACAGCCTTATTTTTTCTTTTGATTGGTCATTTCTATTTGAGTGCTGTGATATAGATTGTACAGTGAATTTTTTCTACTCTGCTCTTGATTCTCTAATTGATAAATGCGTTCCTTATGTGAATGTCTCTACCGTTTCCAGTGCGCCAGTCTGGTTCACACGTAGGCTCTCTAATCTCCGTAACATTAAATCGAGATATTTTAAAAGATTTAAAAAAACTGGTTCGCGACTTGACTATGCAAATTATTGTGTAGCCAAATCTCAATTTTGTCTTTTAAATACTCAATGCTACAATAATTATATCGTTCGCTGTAAGGTTGAATTTTATAAGAACCCCAAAAGGTTTTACAACTTTGTTAATTCCAAAAGACGCTCTAATTTACTACCTTCCACCTTCAGACTTAATGACCAGACTGCTAATAATGATTCAGATATTGCAGATCTGTTTGCTAAATTCTTTCAGTCGACTTATTCTACTACTGCTTCGGATCCCACACCTTATCCCTTCTCAATTCCACATTTAAATTGTATGTTTTTTCCTAGTATTACTGAAGACTGTATTATCTCTAGCTTGTCATCTATCTAAGACGTCTTCCATCGTACCCGGGCCTGATAATATACCTAGTTGCATCCTTAAAATGTGTTCGATTTCCCTATCTAAGTCTTTATCTTGGTTATTCTTTATATCGAGTGAGACTTGTTGCTTTCCTGATATTTGGAAGGAGTCTTTTATTATTCCGCTTTTTAAAAAAGGTAGCAAATCGGATATTTTTAACTACCGTGGCATTGCCAAACTTTCGGCAATACCTAAGCTGTTTGAGAAAATTATTACGTCTTCCCTTCAACACCTATCCAGATCCTCTATTTCTCCTCGTCAGCATGGCTTCATGAAAGGTCATTCGACGCTTACCAACCTTTTAGAATTGACTACCCTTGTGCACCATGGCTTCCGTAAAAAGTGTCAAACTGATGTTATTTATACTGACTTTAGTAAGGCTTTCGATACGGTTGATCATTCTATGCTTCTCATGAAACTTAACATCATGGGTTTTTCCTCGAAACTATGGGCTTGGTTAAAGTCGTATCTTATTGGCAGAACCCAAAAGGTGTCTTTTCGTTCCCCGATATCTAAAACTGTTCTAGTTACGTCAGGTGTACCCCAAGGCAGTCATATGGGCCCACTGTTATTTACCTTGTTTATAAATGATTTGCCTTTGGCGTTGGCTCATTCACGCGTGCTCATGTTTGCTGATGACGTCAAGATTTGTTATTCACATAATTATCCTTCTTTCCAACAGTACTTGCAATCAGATCTCGATGCGTTCTGTGATTGGTGTCACGTTAATAAATTACACCTTAATGCCTCTAAGTGCTCTTTTATGACTTTCAGTCGTTTGTCGCCGTTCCTAGCTCATTACTTCATTAAGTCTGTTCTGTTAGATTGTGTACCATCATTCAAAGACTTAGGCGTTATGTTTGACCCAAAACTTTCATTTAATGAACATATATCTTCAATTGTCAATAGAGCATGCAGTTTTCTTGGCTTCATTAAACGTTGGGCCAAAGAATTTGATGATCCATATGTGACAAAGGTTTTATACACCTCGTTAGTTCGCCATACTCTAGAATATTGCTCGCCAGTGTGGAACCCTCAATATGATGTTCACCAGCGTAGTATTGAATCGGTACAGAAGCGATTCCTTAAGGTCACGTTACGCGGTCTTAATTGGGACTCGAGTCTTGGCCTACCTTCTTTTTCTGACAGACTTCTTCTTATTAATCTTCCTTCACTTTACAACCGTAGGCGCGTATTTGGCATTATCTTTCTCAATAAACTAGTCAACGGTGAAGTCATTTCTACCAATTTACTAGATACGCTATATTTTTGTGTTCCCTCACGTAGGACCAGAAACTTTTTTCCTCTTCACCTTAGTAGATGTCTGACTAACTATTCTCTTCAGGAACATTTTCGTGTTCTTTGCCAATCTTTTAACAACCTTTCTCACCTTATTTCTCCTCATCTATCAGTCACTTCTCTTCGCGCTATACTTTTTAATTATCTACAGCGAAAACACTGAAAATATTCAGGACTGGATATTGGATTGGCTGCAACTTATCCCTGACCACATTGGCTGTGAATCGGGGCATAGCTGGCATCTTGTTGCAAACAAAACACCTCCACCGGGTCGGGGATGTTTAGTTGTGCATAAAGCTAAGCTACTTTCGTGTATTAAATATTATCTGTATTTTAGCTTAAGCTTTTTCGTCGACTGCTGATTTAGTTGACGTAACTAAATAAATAAATAAATAAAAATACTTGCAACAAAATGTTACAAGTTGAGCTCTTTGTACTAAATGATTATTGGTATAAATATACTACAGTACTCTCTCTTCACTTATAGCCGTCAAAGTCGAAAAAGTTTTATCTAACAAGAGTAATGTTTGCGAGTGAACGGCCCACAATCTTAACGAAGTTATTGATCAAAGTCACTGTTTTCCACCGATAATAAAGTAACCCGATCTTTATTTTATTTGGCACAGTCATTAACAGATACATATATTTAACTAAAAAAATGTTTATTTTGAAAAAAAATCACTTTTATTAAATTTCACGACAATAGCTGAAAAAATAACGAAAAAATTGAGAAAAGTCACTTTTCGTGACTTTGCCGTTTGTATCCGTTGAATCCGTGAATATATCCGTTTAAATATGATATAGTGGTCCGATCCGGTTGAATCCGAGATATACTGCAGTATATACAAACTTACGTGCAAAATTGTGGTTCTAGGATTTCGCGTTGATCCAGACGGACGGACATTGTTATTTGAACTCGTCTCGTCGTGCTGATCAAGAATATATATACTTTATATGGTCGGAGATGCTTCCTTCTATGCGTTGCACACTTCTGACCAAAAAAATACTAAGAGGTTGTCACGCCCAGTCTAGCCTGTATAAGCGCCATTATTCTCGACGGCATTGAATTAGCAGGGACCCGCAGAGTATCCTCGGTGATAACATTGTGTTAAACATTTTCCAAGGACGAAATTAGCTGCGGTTATTTTGCGGTGTCTGCTACTTTTCGATTTATTTCGAGATATAAGTGCTCAATAGGGTTTAAGTCGGACGAATTGCCCGGCCAAGTCAAATGTGAAATTCCTATGTCTTAAAACATTTTTGTTTTTTTTTTGTTTTGTAATTTCGGGTTTGAAACAGGTGAAAGCATCAAATAAAAACATTGCTTACACATTTGACTCTGTTTAAGAATAAACATCGTGTTCATCTGAACTGGTTTCACCAAATCAGATGCACTAAAGAAAATATAATACAACTGTACCTTTTGTACCAAACAACTAACCTAGCATATGACTAGAAATACAATCAGCCACACACGGTGTGGAAAAAACACTTAAAATAAGATCTTCTAAGTTCAATTGTTACCTCCTAGAGCCCAAGATAATCCTATATAAACTCCGCTCTTTTGTAAATAAAATCAGTTCATATTTTGAATTCAACGATTGGCGACTTAGTTATTATTATTTTTTTCCTTCTCTCCGGGAATCCCTATTCATTTTTGGTCCTTCGAGCCGGATTTATTTTGGTCCTTCGAACCGGATTCATTTTGGCACTTCGAGAAAAAGGAACTCTGCAGTTTTCCCCCACCAGTGGTAAGAGACTCAGAGAGTGAATCAGCTCCTTAAAGTCTGAATTCTTATGCAAGTGTAAATGCTAAGATCAACTATAGGTAGCAAAATAAATTAACTCTTGTTTTCCCCCACCAGTGGTAAGAGACATAGTATAATATAAAAAGCAAAACTTTGCTTAATAAATAAAAAGTGCGTGCGTACGATTTCAAAGTCAGTTTGGCTAGTGGAGCAACTGTAGTAATTTCTTCGGCGGGAGTTTTTGTGTGTGGCGTGTTCGAAGCCCTAATATCGAAAGTAAAAAAAAAAAAGTTAACTAGTGTACATATACACTATATATGTATGTATATACAGTTGCAAGTCGGCAACTAGAAACAGCAGAGCAACAAGATAGTTGCAAAGAAGAGGCGACTGGAGGCGAGGCTAATGTAAAGAAACGGCGAATCACCAGCAAACTATCGGCAAACCCTACCCATTGGCAGACAAGCAGCAGCAGACTATCGGCAAAACCTACTTGGCAAACTTAACTTGGCGGACAACATTGGCGAACAGTGTCAACAACAGGATCATCAGGTAAGATATAAATTAAGATAGTTATAAGTACATCTATCTATTTTTGTTATTATATACTTATATCGATATCCTAATATAGGCATAAGACAAAAATGTTCTGAAAAGTTGTAAGGATGCAACACGAGTTGCACAAAAGGTTAAAGAAATAGAAGAGTTAGATGCTAGTAAGTTAACTAGCAAGATTCTTAAGAGATTCAGAACCAATGGGTTAGTTACCATACAATGCTACAGAGTGGAGTAAGCGAACACTACTATTTCACAGATGGAAAGTATGAGGAGGGTTTAGATATGTCAACCAGATTATTAGCCAAAGGAGAATCAAGCAGGCAGTGAAGCAGATGCAACGATGTTTGAAACGTTGGATGATAGCAAAGGAGAGTCGCGCGGGAATGCGACCTCCAGTAATACAAACGCTAATGATAACCAGGAGATATTTTTGGGTAGAGCCCGACATCTCCAGGAATATTTGGATAGGGTAACCAAAGATTTACGCACTTTTATATAATTCAACAGGCAATGAGACAATCATAATATATATTTATGGGAGAAAGTTCAGGCGTGCCAGGGTTTGACAGAAGATGCTAAATTTAAAAATGCTATGGATGATTTAGAATTCCATGTCCGGAATTCAGTATCAGTATTAGAAATGAAAATAAACAATAAGGAAAGTAAGATTGAGAATGTAACCGTGAGAGGTGAACTACTGGTGTTGCCGAAAATTCAGGTACCCACAATTGCTGGAGAGCCTCGAGAATGGGACCTGTTTGTGGAATTATTCACGGACTTAATTGAAAAAAGAGAAGATTTAAGTCTGATTCTTAAATTCAATTATATAAAATCCACGTTAAAGGGCGATGCGAGGAACATGGTAGCCCATCTACTGTCAGGTTCAGCTGACAATTATAGTGCCGCTTGGGAGTTGTTAACCAAGCGATATAAAAATAATCGGAGGGTATTTTCCGAACAATTAAGTCGGATCGTTGATTTACCGATGATCAACAATGAATCCGCAAAAATGGTTAAAGGAGTGATTGACATAGTTAATTATTCAGTTTACTTAATTATTATATAAGCAAATTTGTTCGATGAAGTTGACGTAATATTCGCACAACTTGTAGAGCCTCTGTTCATTGTGCAGTAAGGAACACCATACCTTACTCCATTTTGAAGAAAAACAGGAGAGAGTTAATACTTGTGTAACCGCACAACCAACACTGCTGGCCACAGCTGTAATACAAGTAAGAAATGTAAATGGAGGATATAAGACTTTAAGAGCCCTTATTGATTGTGGTTCACAGAGCACCATTTTGATCCTACCTTTAATAAACCTGGTAAGGTTGATATAATAATGGGTGTAAACGTATATACCCAAATATTAAAAGGGGGAATTACAAAGATTGATGGCCTGCTAGGCCAAAATACTCAATTTGGTTGCCACACACGGTGTGGAAAAAACACTTAAAATAAGATCTTCTAAGTTCAATTGTTACCTCCTAGAGCCCAAGATAATCCTATATAAACTCCGCTCTTTTGTAAATAAAATCAGTTCATATTTTGAATTCAACGATTGGCGACTTAGTTATTATTATTTTTTTCCTTCTCTCCGGGAATCCCTATTCATTTTTGGTCCTTCGAGCCGGATTTATTTTGGTCCTTCGAACCGGATTCATTTTGGCACTTCGAGAAAAAGGAACTCTGCAGTTTTCCCCCACCAGTGGTAAGAGACTCAGAGAGTGAATCAGCTCCTTAAAGTCTGAATTCTTATGCAAGTGTAAATGCTAAGATCAACTATAGGTAGCAAAATAAATTAACTCTTGTTTTCCCTCACCAGTGGTAAGAGACATAGTATAATATAAAAAGCAAAACTTTGCTTAATAAATAAAAAGTGCGTGCGTACGATTTCAAAGTCAGTTTGGCTAGTGGAGCAACTGTAGTAATTTCTTCGGCGGGAGTTTTTGTGTGTGGCGTATTCGAAGCCCTAATATCGAAAGTAAAAAAAAAAAGTTAACTAGTGTACATATACACTATATATGTATGTATATACAGTTGCAAGTCGGCAACTAGAAACAGCAGAGCAACAAGATAGTTGCAAAGAAGAGGCGACTGGAGGCGAGGCTAATGTAAAGAAACGGCGAATCACCAGCAAACTATCGGCAAACCCTACCCATTGGCAGACAAGCAGCAGCAGACTATCGGCAAAACCTACTTGGCAAACTTAACTTGGCGGACAACATTGGCGAACAGTGTCTACAACAGGATCATCAGGTAAGATATAAATTAAGATAGTTATAAGTACATCTATCTATTTTTGTTATTATATACTTATATCGATATCCTAATATAGGCATAAGACAAAAATGTTCTGAAAAGTTGTAAGGATGCAACACGAGTTGCACAAAAGGTTAAAGAAGATAGAAGAGTTAGATGCTAGTAAGTTAACTAGCAAGATTCTTAAGAGATTCAGAACCAATGGGTTAGTTACCATAGCCAAATGCTACAGAGTGGAGTAAGCGAACACTACTATTTCACAGATGGAAAGTATGAGGAGGGTTTAGATATGTCAACCAGATTATTAGCCAAAGGAGAATCAAGCAGGCAGTGAAGCAGATGCAACGATGTTTGAAAAGTTGGATGATAGCAAAGGAGAGTCGCGCGGGAATGCGACCTCCAGTAATACAAACGTTAATGATAACCAGGAGATATTTTTGGGTAGAGCCCGACATCTCCAGGAATATTTGGATAGGGTAACCAAAGATTTACGCACTTTTATATAATTCAACAGGCAATGAGACAATCATAATATATATTTATGGGAGAAAGTTCAGGCGTGCCAGGGTTTGACAGAAGATGCTAAATTTAAAAATGCTATGGATGATTTAGAATTCCATGTCCGGAATTCAGTATCAGTATTAGAAATGAAAATAAACAATAAGGAAAGTAAGATTGAGAATGTAACCGTGAGAGGTGAACTACTGGTGTTGCCGAAAATTCAGGTACCCACAATTGCTGGAGAGCCTCGAGAATGGGACCTGTTTGTGGAATTATTTACGGACTTAATTGCAAAAAGAGAAGATTTAAGTCTGATTCTTAAATTCAATTATATAAAATCCACGTTAAAGGGCGATGCGAGGAACATGGTAGCCCATCTACTGTCAGGTTCAGCTGACAATTATAGTGCCGCTTGGGAGTTGTTAACCAAGCGATATAAAAATAATCGGAGGGTATTTTCCGAACAATTAAGTCGGATCGTTGATTTACCGATGATCAACAATGAATCCGCAAAAATGGTTAAAGGAGTGATTGACATAGTTAATTATTCAGTTTACTTAATTATTATATAAGCAAATTTGTTCGATGAAGTTGACGTAATATTCGCACAAAAAAAAAAAAAAAACCAAAAAGAAAAAAAACAAATTGTAGAAAGTCCATTTAAAAAGAACAAAGTAAAACCACGAAAGGTATGAAACACCAAAAAGTGCAGCTTCATAAATCTGAACCATCAAACAATAAATGTGCACAAGAAAGCTGTTCATTGTGCAGTAAGGAACACCATACCTTACTCCATTTTGAAGAAAAACAGGAGAGAGTTAATACTTGTGTAACCGCACAACCAACACTGCTGGCCACAGCTGTAATACAAGTAAGAAATGTAAATGGAGGATATAAGACTTTAAGAGCCCTTATTGATTGTGGTTCACAGAGCACCATTTTGATCCTACCTTTAATAAACCTGGTAAGGTTGATATAATAATGGGTGTAAACGTATATACCCAAATATTAAAAGGGGGAATTACAAAGATTGATGGCCTGCTAGGCCAAAATACTCAATTTGGTTGGATCGTCTCGGGATGCACCAAATCAAATCAGAATAAATCTGTAGTGGCAACAACAATAGATGTCACAGGTTTTGAACAACGTTGGGCGAAGAATAAAGGTGAATGTCAAAATAAAAACAACAACAAGACTCAAAAAATAAATTTATGGCCCCCGGCAGGACCTCACATTGTAGGTAAAGTGAAATCTGGGGAAGAAAAAGTAGATATCCCAGAGCCAGTACAAAATGAAAATATTCAAAAGGCGATGGTTCAATTAGATAATGATTATCTAAAAAATAATATCCAAATAGATTCCAGTAATAAATTGTTTGAATCTGTAGTACCAAAAAGGCAGATATGGCAATATATTTATAAAAGGACAAAATTTAATTATAGCCAGAATAACCACTCAAATTTTAGCAATCAGCGATATTTAAAAATGGCGGAGCGCAGATCACATTGGAACAATTCAAAAAGTAAAGATAGTTATTTTTTAAATTCTTCACCTTATAAAAAGGCTGGAAGTCAGCACAGTAATTCACATCAGGAATAGGTAGATATCTCGAAAATGAAATCGTTAGGGAATATGCCAAATATTTTAAAAACCATTAGAAGCCAACTCACTAATACATACGGCAGTATTGGGAAGAACAGGAAGTCAGTTACAATCGGTAAAGGAACATCGGATTGACTAGGTTGAACGTACGTCATGCTACTTTAACAATAGTTATCTTACTAATGATAATATTAATAATAATTTGTATAAGACAACTAACTATAAAAATAAAGTCCAAAACGCCGCATTTAGTGGCCCTTTGCAGAATGTTTAAGAGCATCGTGTTCATCTGAACTGGCTTCACCAAATCAGATGCACTAAAGAAATGGCAAGAAGATCTTGTTTGCTGGTCACAAAATTTCTTTCGTTATTACACAATTTACGGGAAATCATGGTTTTTCTGAGAGGACAGCGCCTAGCCCAACACCAGATGCGTCTGTGGTAAGATCGAATGGTTGTCGATAATCTGGGTAACTTAAAAAAACTTCCTCCGATGCTAAAATATCTTTGAGGTTGGAGAATGTCCGGAGTTGTTCTGAAGTAAAATCGATTTTTTTTTCCAGACATGTTTTGCTAATTTTCCAATATCGCCCTTTAGAATATCTATAAGGGGACCTGCGATTTTCGCAAAGTCTCTTTCGAAGCAGTGATAAAAGCTGGCAGCCAATAAATGATCTGAGATCGAAATATTTTTGTCGTTGAAAAATTTTTTATTGCTTGAACTTTTTCTATAGCGGACGTTGACGATACTATGCGCAGTACGTTCAAGTGGCCCCTACGACACCAGGACAAAGCCTGTTACGCGCGAGCCCAAGCAGATAACTGCCCACCTCCCACCCGACCGACCGAGGGGTGCAGCCGTATAACGCACGGCACGAATCGCGTGGACAAATACACAATAGAAAAAACAGAGAAACAAATAAATAAATAATACTATAGCTATCTATTAACTAAATGGGATAGGATAGAAGTTTTAATCATATTAATAGAAAGCTCTGAGCCGATTACAGGGAATAGAAGGTTGTAATCAGAGCAGAGGACCCTAAAAGGTTCATGCAGGGCATAGTTAGAAGAACAACGACTTAGGGATAAAGGTATTAAAGGATGTCTACTCCGTCTACATGGTACCGACAGATTTACCTGAGCTAATAACTCAGGCGAGTCGATATCACCAATTAGGAGCTTGTGCATAAAAATAACACCAAGCATAATTCTACGGTTAGTTAGGGAAGGAAGGTTAATCAAGAGAAGTCTACTAGAATACGAAGGCAAATTGCGATCCCAGCTTAAACCACGAAGAGGAAATAGCAAGAATTGCTTTTGAACAGATTCAAGTCTAATCTGGTGCGACTCATATTGAGGTGACCAAATGCAAGATCCATACTCTAAAATAGGACGGACAAGTGAAGTAAAAAGAACTTTAGTTGTATAGGGGTCATCAAATTCTTTTGACAATCTTTTAATGAAACCCAGGACACTCATGGCCTTTGCGACCGTGGTGGAAATATGGGTGTTAAAATTTAACTTATGGTCCATAAGTACGCCCAAATCATTTATATTATTTAGACGTTCTAAAGGACTATTGTTTAGAAAATAAGTGACCAGTTGAGGAGAGTTACGAAAAAAAGTCATTACCTTACATTTGGTAGTGTTAAGAATTAGTAGATTTTACTGGCACCAGGATTGAAAGTTTTTAAGATCAGCTTGTAGCCGACTAAATGAATCTGTATCTTTATAAGTAAGACAAAGCTTGACATCGTCAGCCTACATAAGCACACGCGAATGAACAATGACTGATGGAAGATCGTTAATGAATAGTGTGAAAAGCAGAGGGCCAAGATGACTACCTTGAGGTACACCAGAAGTCACAGGAATGGAAACGGAAAAAGAAGACTTAAAAAGTACCTTCTGTTTTCTATTCGTTAAATATTCTCGAACCCAAGAGAGGAAAAGGGGTGGAAACCCAATGTCGCTCAGCTTAGAAAGTAATGGGGTATGATTAACGATATCAAAGGCTTTGCTGAAGTCAGTGTATATGACATCAGTTTGTTTACCATTTTTGAACCCCTTGATAATTATTGATGTAAATTCTAAAAGGTTAGTGGTTGTAGATCTACGTTTCACAAACCCATTTTGGGATGGCGAAATAATAGAGCTGCAAAAATGTTGCAATTGAGAAGTTATAATTTTCTCAAAAGCTTTCGGAATAGCGGACAATTTTGAGATACCTCTATAGTTAGAGGCTTCGGACTTTTTGCCATTTTTATGCAGAGGTATGATATACGACTCCTTCCAAATAGATGGAAAAGAGAAAATTAAGAAGAAAAAGATGGAAGATTCGACAGACAATAGAAACAATTTTAAAATAGGTTTACATAATGCGTTTGCACAGAACCTGAGTACACATCCAGGAAGACCATCTGGCCCCGGAGAATAAACAGGTTTAACTAATTTAAGTTCGCTAAGAATAGAACTTTCATCAAACACTGGATTGAAAATTCAATTAGCCTTTTTTAAATGATAAGGATACGGACTTGCTCGATATTCCGTTGAGGAATAAGTTGTTTTGAAAAAACTCGCAAACATATCGGCAATTGCTTGATCAGTGCTCGCTGTTTTATTTTGAAAAGACAAAAAAGATGGGTGCACGGAGGTCTTACGTTTAGAATTGACAAAATTATAAAATTGTTTAGGGTCAGAAGAAAACTGAAGCTTACACCGCTGAAGCATCATGAATTTTGAACGAGCGACTGTATACAGAGCATAATCTGATGAACGACGTGTTTTTTGAAACTTCTTATAATATCGTGTCTTCACATTTTTCAAATTGGATAACTTACGAGAGAACCAGGGAGGTTTGTTAAGCCGGTCCAGCCTACCAAGAGGCACACAAATATCAAAGAGTGAATTCAGAGTATCATAGAAAAATCGAACAGCTGAGTTCATATCTCTACAGTTGTACAGATAAGAAAAATCGGTAGTAGTAATGTTTTCATTAAGGCTGGCAAAGTCAGTCTTACGAAAGCACCTAGTTAGAGGTAACTCATTTGAACCAAGTAATGGTGAAAGCAAGGGCAGATCAATTTTTAAATTTAATGTAGGATGAAACTTGTCTTCTGGAAGAACAAATGGTTCGATCCTAGAAACCTCACAATAGGAAGAATCAAATACAAAAATAAGATCTAACGATTTTCCATTAGAATTTAAGACAGGATTGACTTGGGATATGGTGGAATATAGGAACAAGTAATGAAAGCATTAAAAGATTTAAAATTTACTTTAACACCGACAAACTCAATCTCCTGGGTACTAGAAAATTGAATCATTTCAGATGATAAAGCAGCATCAACAGCTATCAGAACGCCACCACCTATGCGAGAAATCCGGTCACGTCTGAATATAGAAAAGTTTTTGGAAAACACCGATGCATCAGAAATATCAGGTTTTAGCCACGTCTCTGTAAAAGCCAGAATGTTATGCTCTAAAGAAAAGAAAGACTATCTATATAGAGATTAGGAAGTTTGGATTTCAGTCCTCTAACGTTCTGGTAACCCAGGTTAAGGGACGAAGCTAGTTTTTTGACACACCAGCAGATGCTGATGTGGCAGGAATAGTATTAGTTGTTGTTGTTGGCAAGCGAATCGGTTGCCGATTTTTCTTTTTTACCGTATATTCCTTAACTATTATATGTTTCGGCCAAAAATCTTCTCGACATATAGTGTCGAAGATATTAGCAGAAACACTAATTTTAAAGGACGAAATGTCCCGAGAATAAGAAAATTTAAACTTCTCTACCGCAATATTCGAGACGTTAACTTTCTTCCGAATATAGGATCAGATGTGACAACAGGGTCTAGCCTAGAAACAAATATATGTTTCTTTGGTGGTATGCCAACGAGAGGCCGCGGTCCCGAAGCGTCAGCCGCAGCAGTAACGTTGGAAGAGTCACCCACTGCAGCAGTCAACTTGTTTACGGGGCCCTCTATACTTTTGGAACTATTGGCAATTTCCATTGGAATGGGTAATTTCCCGGACACATCGGACACTACAATAGGCATCGATTTAAAGAGATCATTCCCAGGTGATACGGGTAATTCTTTACTAATAGCATTCACAACCGGGCTCTTAAACGATATCAACTGCTGTACATTAGGAGTGGACGGTGCATGAGACCGGTCAGGGACGATAAGAGACGCTGGCGGATCTACAGATACTGAAACACCCCAAGGACTGGTCCTTTTACGTTTCGGAGACTCATTCATAAGCGATAAACTCCTGAACTGAGTCTCCACCGCAGTAAACTCCGCTTTATCTCTAGTCCGCCTCATGAAAGAGCGCATCTCATTCTCGACCTCCCGGCAAGCATCACATCCATATTTTAAGCCGCCGCCTTTAGCAATAGACTCCTTGATTCTGCCTGTGTAACCTGCACACTTAACGTGAACCGCATTGTCACACAGCCAACAAAGAATATAATCATGGGAGTCAACCGCATTAGTGGCAACTATGCAATTATTTTTTGAGCAGACAATCATTTTATCAAAAATTAATTAATTTAATTAAAAAAGGAAATACAAAAAAATAAAAATTCTAAAGGTTAAAAATCTGGGTATAAGAATATACTGACCAGTTCTGACACAAGGGTTAATGTGCAGAGTAAGCCTTCACAACTAAAGAATAGAAATTACAAAAATACACAAAAACAAAAACACGTATCACAGAGTCGCGGGTAGGCAAAAGACGAGAGCGCAAATCAAACAAGAATAGGAAAGAGCGGGAGAGCGCGTCAAATTGAAAACATGCAACAACAATTTGTACGCAAGAGCGCGAGAGTTAGTTAAAACGGTAATGACACAAAAGCAAAAAGAGATAAACAAAACAACAACAACGCTAACGCAAGTATTGCTGTAAGTTTTGATTTTATTTAAATTTAAACAAATACACAAAAGCGACAGCAAGAATTCGCGAAATGAAAATAAAATTCGGAAATATTAGCCGATAATGAATTTAAGTTATACAAAAGAAATTAATCGCGAGAAAAAAATAAAAGTTGATAAGCGCAAAAAAACACGTCCGTTCTCTGCAACGAGTGAAAGTTTTTCTTCTTCACGTGAAGTTGTAATACCATCCCTAGATACGATAAATCCAAGATATTCCAATCCTTTTTTAAAAAATTTAGATTTTCCCTGTGATACTCCCATCCCCGCGTCCCGTGTCCCTTACATGGTCTTCTATTGTTTCGGAAAAAATAATAACATCGTCTATGAAGACGTAGCATGTTCTACTTTTTTTTCCCCCTAAGGAAGTCATCGATGGTCCTTTGGAAGATACTGGGAGCATTTTTGAGCCCGAAGGGGAGTCTGCAGAATTCATACTTCCAATTATTGACAGAAAAAACATTTTTTTCCGTCTTTTTCTGCTAACGTTATTTGATTTAATCAAGATTTAAGGTCCAATGTTGTAAAATACCTTTCATATGTTCGACAGGATTGTTGAAATCATTGGAATAGGGTACTTATCATCTGTAGCAATTTGATTTAGTTTCCTAGAAGTTGTTTAACTTCTGCGTTGATAGAGTCCGTAACGCCAATTGGAAGTGGGTATAGTTTAGAGTATACTGGTTCCCCATTTGTTCGTATAGTTGCCACAGTGTTTATGTTATATGGCAGAACCTCGTCAGGATCTGGGAACGCTCCTACTGTTTCGTCCACCATCTTGTTGAAAGAGTTAAATGAAATTTACCTGTGGGCATCGGGTAAAATTGACTCAGATCCATTTTTGGAATTATTTGGTTGTTTAATAGGTCGATAGTTCCCCCAACTTTTTTTAAGACCTCAAAACCAATTATGCCGTCAAAATCTTCTCGGAAATTTATCAAAGAGAAATGTGCTTTAAAACCGAAAATATGTATTGGACATTTTTCTGTTATCTTTGAGGTCCCATGTATGGTTCTGACATTAAATGATTTTTCTGCGGGAGTAATGATTTTAATACGGCCTTTGGTCAAATATAATTTTTTTGCAGCCCCCGTATCGATAAGTAGCTTAATTGTTTTTCCTTCTACTGTTCTTGGAGTTTTCCCTAAAAAATTTCAAGATTCTTTACCATCTGACAAGTCGTCACTAGCTGCCAGGACGCTCGCGTCCTCCATGGGCTCTGGTGTTGGGAACGCCTGAGCCGCAGGATTTTGTTTGGTTTTTCCTGAAGCCTATTGTAATGGGGATTCCATTTATATACCAATTTGCTTTTCCCGAGCCCTTATTCTGATTAGCATTGTTTCGAAATTTTGTTTATTTTGTTCAAAGGGGCCCTGAGTCTTTTCTTCGGTAGCCAGCGCAAAGCTTGCAGCGAAAGCTGCGTAGTCATGGCTTACTTCGGCCTCGTGCGCTAGTGCTAGCGCAGTGGGTAAATCGTTGGTTTTTGCTGGTAGTACTTTTGCAGTACTACTGCCCTGAATGATTTCTTACCCCCGACACAAAGGAGTGTAGCGCATCGGACCTAAGCTGCTAGTTTAGCACGTTCGCAGCACGCTGCTTTGTGTGTCATTATTGTTTTATTAGTGAGGAGAGTCAATGTTTTTTCTACCTCGTCATAGTATTGAGACAGCGACTGCTACCCCTGTCATAGGGTTCACAGTTTTTCTGAATAATGCGAATGGGCGTTTTGTCTGCGTAGATGAAATCTAGTTGAGCTATAATCGCATCGACATTTTTAACAGTGTTATACAAGGTTAAAGTGGAACAAGCGAAACCTTTTACTTTATTTCTAATTATGGCTACTTCTTCGTAGTGGGGGACCTGAGCTTATAAGGTCGAAATAGCTCAATTGCGATAGAAGCTGCGGAGTGCCAGAAATATACTCGTTATGATTGCAATCGAAATCTGGCTTCTATAACCTTCTATAACCTATAGTAACTCCTTGTCACTACTATCACTATTTTTCTGCTTATCCTTCCACATAAACAGACGGGAACAGATATTGTTTAATAGTGTAAATTGTTTTTGTAATGGTTGGTGCAAAATTAAGTTTTGATTTCATTTAATGCCAAGCGAAATATTGAGTTTTCGACAATCCAAGATTAATTTATTTACACAACAAAAAGCTCACATACATTTTCATTTTTCTGCTGGTGATTTTTCTATTCCCTGTTGTTACTGAATTGTGGCAGTAGGTATTTGGTGGGTTTTTTTCATTGTTAGTTGTGACATTGTTAGTTGACTGCTGACCAGGATAGCCAAACCCAACGACACCAACAAACCGAGTGGCATCACTCCAGATATGTTCCTTGGACTGCCACCTTGCGAAACACATCGTGTGCACCAAATCCAAGAAGCATTGGCTGGCCCATGTTACCTAGCGATCGTGGTCACTGCCAATACTGCAGTTGTATCCGCTATACCCTCTTATCCATGTTAACTTATATCTTATTGCATGGTATGTTTCCTTGTCCATTGCATGGAATTTTGAATATTGAACTACTTCTATTTGTCGTATCTATCTTGGATTTTGTTTTGTTGAATATATGTTTAAGGGTATTGTCAGGTTTGTTTGCTGTTTTTATTTGATCTTTCACATAACATTCGCAATGAGATAGTCTTTCTTATAATTTAGGAACATAATTGACAGATAAGTAGGTCTTCCAATTTTTGGTTTTCTCAATAGATAAATCACTTGAATAAAAAATAAAATATTTTTTATTTCCTTCTTGGTTTATATAATTGTATAATTTATCCCAAATGTTTAGCATCCGTTGGATACAACTCCTTGCTGTTTTTATTATCATCGTCTTTGGTTATTTTTAATTAAAATTGACTGGCAACCAACCGAGAGTTTGGCGTCAATGTGTGATTGCACCAGGGGAGAAAGCGACAAACTTTTTTAAAGCACTTTTTCGGATTAGAGCGAAGATAGAATAAAAGATAATTAAATGTCACATCCTGTAAACAATAATAAAATACTGCTAAACAAACCGATCGCTATATAAACTGTAACTTAAGATTGTTTTTAGTACAAACCAACCAAAAAAACTTTCACTCGTTGCAGACGACGGACGTGTTTTTTTTGCGCTCATCAAATTTTATTTGTTTCTCGTGATTAATAACTTTTCTTTAACTTTTAAACTCATTATCGGTTTAATTTTAACATTCGAATTGCATTTTCATTCCGTGATTTCTTTCTGTCGCTTTTGTGCTTTTTGTGTCAATATATGTACATAAATTTAACTTACAACAATTACTTGCATTAGCGGTGTTGTTGTTTTGCTAATCTCTTTTGCTTTTGTGTCTTTACCGTTGTAACTAACTCTCGCGCTCTTGCGTATAAATTGTTGTTGCATGTGATCAATTTGACGCGTTCTCCCGCTCTTTCCTATTCTTGTTTGATTTGCGCTCTCGTCTTTTGCCTACCCGCGACTCTGTGATACGTGTTTTTGTTTTTGTGTATTCTTGTAATTTTTATTCTTTAGTTGTGAAGGCTTACTCTGCACATTAACCCTTGTGTCAGAACTGGTCAGTATATTCTTATACACAGATTTTTAACCTTTTGAATTTTTATTTTTTTTTGTATTTCCTTTTTTAATTAAATTAATTAATTTTTGATAAAATGGTTGTCTGCTCAAAAAATAATTGCATAGTTGCCACTAATGCGGTTGACTCCCATGATTATATTCTTTGTTGGCTGTGTGACAATGCGGTTCACGTTAAGTGTGCAGGTTACACAGGCAGAAACAAGGAGTCTATTGCTAAAGGTGGTGGCTTAAAATATGGATGTGATGCTTGCCGGGAGGTCGAGAATGAGATGCGCTCTTTCATGAGGCGGACTAGAGATAAAGCGGAGTTTACTGCGGTGGAGACTCAGTTCAGGAGTTTATCGCTTATGAATGAGTCTCCGAAACGTAAAAGGACCAGTCCTTGGGGTGTTTCAGTATCTGTAGATCCGCCAGCGTCTCTTATCGTCCCAGACCGGTCTCATGCACCGTCCACTCCTAATGTACAGCAGTTGATATCGTTTAAGAGCCCGGTTGTGAATGCTATTAGTAAGGAGTTACCGGTATCACCTGGGAATGATCTCTTAAAATCGATGCCTATTGTAGTGTCCGATGTGTCCGGGCAATTACCCATTCCAATGGAAATTGCCGATAGTTCTAAAAATATCGAGGGCCCCGTAAACAAGTTGACTGCTGCAGTGGGTGACTCTTCCAACGTTACTGCTGCGGCTGACGCTTCGGGACCGCGGCCTCTCGTTGGCATACCACCAAAGAAACATATATTTGTTTCTAGGCTAGACCCTGTTGTCACATCTGATGATGTAATAGCCTATATTCGGAAGAAAGTTAACGTCTCGAATATTGCGGTGGAGAAGTTTAAATTTTCTTATTCTCGGGACATTTCGTCCTTTAAAATTAGTGTTTCTGCTAATATCTTCGACACTATATGTCGAGAAGATTTTTGGCCGAAACATATAATAGTTAAGGAATATACGGTAAAAAAGAAAAATCGGCAACCGATTCGCTTGCCAACAACAACAACTAATACTATTCCTGCCACATCAGCATCTGCTGGTGTGTCAAAAAACTAGCTTCGTCCCTTAACCTGGGTTACCAGAACGTTAGAGGACTGAAATCCAAACTTCCTAATCTCTATATAGATAGTCTTTCTTTTCTTTAGAGCATAACATTCTGGCTTTTACAGAGACGTGGCTAAAACCTGATATTTCTGATGCATCGGTGTTTTCCAAAAACTTTTCTATATTCAGACGTGACCGGATTTCTCGCATAGGTGGTGGCGTTCTGATAGCTGTTGATGCTGCTTTATCATCTGAAATGATTCAATTTTCTAGTACCCAGGAGATTGAGTTTGTCGGTGTTAAAGTAAATTTTAAATCTTTTAATGCATTCATTACTTGTTCCTATATTCCACCATTGTCAGACGTGGTGGTATATTTAAATCATTTAGAGGCAATTCAGTTTGTCTCCTCTTTAGTTTCCAGTCAAGACATGCTCATAGTTGTTGGTGATTTTAATTTACCCGCTTTAGCATGGTCACTATCAGATGAATCTACCATGTTGCTGCCCTCTTTTTCACATGACTTTATTGACGGCCTTCTAGGCTTATCGTTATCCCAAGTCAATCCTGTCTTAAATTCTAATGGAAAATCGTTAGATCTTATTTTTGTATTTGATTCTTCCTATTGTGAGGTTTCTAGGATCGAACCATTTGTTCTTCCAGAAGACAAGTTTCATCCTACATTAAATTTAAAAATTGATCTGCCCTTGCTTTCACCATTACTTGGTTCAAATGAGTTACCTCTAACTAGGTGCTTTCGTAAGACTGACTTTGCCAGCCTTAATGAAAACATTACTACTACCGATTTTTCTTATCTGTACAACTGTAGAGATATGAACTCAGCTGTTCGATTTTTCTATGATACTCTGAATTCACTCTTTGATATTTGTGTGCCTCTTGGTAGGCTGGACCGGCTTAACAAACCTCCCTGGTTCTCTCGTAAGTTATCCAATTTGAAAAATGTGAAGACACGATATTATAAGAAGTTTCAGATTATCGTCGTTCATCAGATTATGCTCTGTATACAGTCGCTCGTTCAAAATTCATGATGCTTAATACACAATGCTATAAGAATTACCTTCAGCGGTGTAAGCTTCAGTTTTCTTCTGACCCTAAACAATTTTATAATTTTGTCAATTCTAAACGTAAGACCTCCGTGCACCCGTCTTTTTTGTCTTTTCAAAATAAAACAGCGAGCACTGATCAAGCAATTGCCGATATGTTTGCGAGTTTTTTCAAAACAACTTATTCCTCAACGGAATATCGAGCAAGTCCGTATCCTTATCATTTAAAAAAGGCTAATTGAATTTTCAATCCAGTGTTTGATGAAAGTTCTATTCTTAGCGAACTTAAATTAGTTAAACCTGTTTATTCTCCGGGGCCAGATGGTCTTCCTGGATGTGTACTCAGGTTCTGTGCAAACGCATTATGTAAACCTATTTTAAAATTGTTTCTATTGTCTGTCGAATCTTCCATCTTTTTCTTCTTAATTTTCTCTTTTCCATCTATTTGGAAGGAGTCGTATATCATACCTCTGCATAAAAATGGCAAAAAGTCCGAAGCCTCTAACTATAGAGGTATCTCAAAATTGTCCGCTATTCCGAAAGCTTTTGAGAAAATTATAACTTCTCAATTGCAACATTTTTGCAGCTCTATTATTTCGCCATCCCAAAATGGGTTTGTGAAACGTAGATCTACAACCACTAACCTTTTAGAATTTACATCAATAATTATCAAGGGGTTCAAAAATGGTAAACAAACTGATGTCATATACACTGACTTCAGCAAAGCCTTTGATATCGTTAATCATACCCCATTACTTTCTAAGCTGAGCGACATTGGGTTTCCACCCCTTTTCCTCTCTTGGGTTCGAGAATATTTAACAAATAGAAAACAGAAGGTACTTTTTAAGTCTTCTTTTTCCGTTTCCATTCCTGTGACTTCTGGTGTACCTCAAGGTAGTCATCTTGGCCCTCTGCTTTTCACACTATTCATTAACGATCTTCCATCAGTCATTGTTCATTCGCGTGTGCTTATGTAGGCTGACGATGTCAAGCTTTGTCTTACTTATAAAGATACAGATTCATTTAGTCGGCTACAAGCTGATCTTAAAAACTTTCAATCCTGGTGCCAGTAAAATCTACTAATTCTTAACACTACCAAATGTAAGGTAATGACTTTTTTTCGTAACTCTCCTCAACTGGTCACTTATTTTCTAAACAATAGTCCTTTAGAACGTCTAAATAATATAAATGATTTGGGCGTACTTATGGACCATAAGTTAAATTTTAACACCCATATTTCCACCACGGTCGCAAAGGCCATGAGTGTCAAAAGAATTTGATGACCCCTATACAACTAAAGTTCTTTTTACTTCACTTGTCCGTCCTATTTTAGAGTATGGATCTTGCATTTGGTCACCTCAATATGAGTCGCACCAGATTAGACTTGAATCTGTTCAAAAGCAGTTCTTGCTATTTCCTCTTCGTGGTTTAAGCTGGGATCGCAATTTGCCTTTGTATTCTAGTAGACTTCTCTTGATTAACCTTCCTTCCCTAACTAACCGTAGAATTATGCTTGGTGTTATTTTTATGCACAAGCTCCTAATTGGTGATATCGACTCGCCTGAGTTATTAGCTCAGGTAAATCTGTCGGTACCATGTAGACGGAGTAGACATCCTTTAATACCTTTATCCCTAAGTCGTTGTTCTTCTAACTATGCCCTGCATGAACCTTTTAGGGTCCTCTGCTCTGATTACAACCTTCTATTCCCTGTAATAGGCTCAGAGCTTTCTATTAATATGATTAAAACTTCTATCCTATCCCATTTAGTTAATAGATAGCTATAGTATTATTTAGTTATTTGTTTGTCTGTTTTTTCTATTGTGTATTTGTCCACGCGATTCGTGCCGTGCGTTATACGGCTGCACCCCTCGGTCGGTCGGGTGGGAGGTGGGCAGTCATCTGCTTGGGCTCGCGCGTAGGAGGCTTTGTCCTGGTGTCGTAGGGGCCACTTGAACGTACTGCGCATAGTATCGTCAACGTCCACTATGAACCCCGTGCGCCACATTTCTTTAAAAAAGTTTATTGAGGTTACAAAATTTCCACGTGCCTGAATTTCACCATATGTATAAAGTGCAAATACATAAAGACACATATACACATGTATATTAGAGCGTAACTAGACATAAAGTGTTCAAAGCCATGCATGTGTAAAAGAACTTTAAGTAGTACATGCACAAATTGCAGGAGATAAATTCAAAAGCACAATATAACCGGAAATCAAAAGAATAAAACAAATTCAAAGCATCATGCCCAACGATCAAGGCATTTGTAGTGCCTGTAACATGAGTCGCCTAAACAGTAGTACCCAACATTGGGTTCAATGCGATAATTGCTAGAAATGGTACCACTTTCAATGTGCCGGAGTCAATAGCTCAATAGCAGAGCGTGTATGGATTTGCAACAGCTGCCAACAAGCGATGTTCAACGTGTATGGATTTGCAACAGCTGCCAACAAGCGCTGTTCAACGTGGCGTCAACAAGCATTGGTAGTGACCCGTCAACAGGATTGTCCAATATACCACATACCAACAAATCCATAAAACAACAATGACACAAATTCCCAGGCGGCAAATACGTCTTATTTTCGCAAAACAAAATTAGTCGAGCAAACTCAATTGCCAAGCTGAAATCATTTGATGTTGGCAATGCTGGAGGAAAGACGGGAAGCCGAGAAAAGATACATCGAGCAAAAATACAACTTGCTTGCACAGCAGCAAGGAACGCAGGTAATGTGTTTCCAATTAAATGGACCTAGTGCTTCTCAGCTAGCCGCATCTACCCATCTTTAACGGAAATCTAGAGGACTGGCCAATCTTTATTAGCATGTACGAGAACAGCTGCCGTATAGCGGTGCGATGGAAGCGTGCAACTTAACCTCACATTTAAATAACCCGATGTTTCTTCGAGAACTTATCGACAAGCTGCCCACTGGGCTATGCATCATATAAAATCATTTAGCAATTGGTTGTACAAAATAGCAGAGGTTGCAGCCACTGTCATGCCTGGCCAAAGGACTAAGGCCAATAATGTCAACACACACTCGCAAGAACATCAGCAACCACAGGAAGAACCAAATAATCAAGAGAATGGCTGGCAACAAAATTGGAAGCCAAAATTACAATGCGTGATGTGCTCTTCTACAGATCACCAAATTGCTCCATGTCAAAGTTTCAAGCAACGGTCCGTTGACAATAGACAACGAATAATAAACGAAGCAAAGGTATGCTATAGCTGCCTCAAAAGTCACTGCCTAAATGCTTTTCTAATCGTGACTGCGGAATTGACAATTTCAACTCACAGCATCATCCGCTTCTTTACAAAGGCACAGGCAGAACCGATGTTGTTACTGCTCATCATAAGGACAACGTAGTGGAAAGACAATTTTTCCGCGTTGTACCCATCAAAATGTATAGAGCGAATTTAACCCTTAAAACGTTCGTATTTTTGGATGAGGGCTCATCAGTCACTCTCATCGATGAAAGCATTTTGGATAAGCTGAAGGTACCTTCTACGCCAGAGCCAATTTGCCTGCAATAGACCGGTGAAGAAACCAGGAACGAAGAGGACTCCGTTAAAACTCACCTACAAATCTCGGAAGCGGGAACTAACAAAAAGCTATGGCCCTACAACGTACACTCAGTAAAGAAATTTGGATTGCCGAAACAAACCATCAATGTTGAAGAATTATCCAAGCAATACCCCTATTTACTTGGATTGCCGCTAAAGTTGTACCAAAACGGTACACCACTAATTTTTTCAAAGTGCACATTAGGATGGTGCATTCAAGGATGAACTAACTTAAGCAAACACGTAACAATGCAGCATTGCGAATGCAATTGTAGTAAAATAGATAAAGCCAGTAAGGAATCTTTCACAATGAAACCAATCGTATCTAGAGAATTGCAATACAAAAACGACAAAAAGTTCCAAAGTAATATTCAAAGATACCTCCAAAAAGATCAATGGTCGATATGAAGTCGGCCTACTCTGGAAAGACAACACAGTTGCTCTACCCGAAAGCTATAACGCAGCGAATGCCTACGGACATTATTAAAAGAACACCGGAACTGTTTCATAAAATTCATTCACAAATTGACAATCTACTAGAAAAGGGATACGCATTTGAGCTCAGACCAGAAGAGTATCCGATCGAAAGGAACGCGTCTGGTATTCCCAATATTTATTGCTTTAAATCCGAATAAGCCAAACAAAATACGATTAGTTTGGGACGCCGCCGCCAAAAGTCATGGAAAATCAATTAACGATTTTATGCTTACTGGGCCTGATTATCTAAATCCATTGTGTTCTGATGGCCTTCAGAGTAGGACAGATTGCCGTGTGCGCATATATAGCGCAAATATAGCCGAGATGTTTCATCAAATAAACATTCAGGAAAGCGACATGCACGTCCAGCGGTTCTTATGGCTCAATAAAAACGAGAACACTACAAGGATCTTCGTTATGCGCGCGATGGCATGCGGAATTAATTGCGCCCCTTGTATTGCCCACGATACGCGATAAAAGTTCAGAGAATTTCCAAACCAAAAATCCACGAGCTTACGAATCCATTACAAAGGCCCACTACGTGGACGACCTCATCGACAGATTCAAAGATGACCTTGGAGCCATAACAGTTACATCATCAATTAGAGACATACATGCTGATGGTGGATTCCAAATAAGAAATTGGTGCTCAAACTCTGTATCTGTTCTTCAAAATCTAGGAGAACAGCAAATAAATCCACACCACAAAGAATTAGGGAACCCCTGAAAAGGTTCTCGGTATGTATTGGGACCCAAATAATGACGTTTTTACGTTGTACTGATGTCTATATATTAGAGATCTGCATGAGTCAACTCACAGCATACGTAAAATTGAATGTATTCGAATGAATTCAGCTGATAGAATACGAAGCACACAATGAATTGAATGTGTATGAGTGACACACCAGACTGTGTCTCATAACTAACGGCATTCAACGAAATGAGCGAGAATAAATAAGTGCGTAAAACGGAATGAAAACTTTGGCGAAGCTGAAGACATTCGAATGTATTCGAGTTGTGTCAGAGATTTTGTGTGTATTCATTTCTTTAGCATCGCCGAAACGAAACACACGCGAAATGAACGGAGACAACGGAGCGAAAGCCGACACGGTATGTATTGTATTGTTGTTGTAGTTTAGTTTTTGTTTTGTTTTTACAAGTGTGTTATTTATGTGTATGCTATCTGTATTATGGTTAATAAATTGTTTTCTTTGTGATTAGACTAATAACTGTGAACTTGTGACCTGTCCTGCAACTAATTCAGAAAACATTAACAAAATAATGTTTTTGCACTCAAATATGTAAACTAAATACATGTATCAATATAGGCTTACAAACATAAACTTAATACATATATAAATATAGGCTTACATATGTAATACATATGTACATATTATTATACTATAATTAGATATAGGAAAAATAAATATAAGTATATATGTATATATAAGTATGAAAAAAAACTTTGACTTGCGTTTTTCTTTTATTTTCTTTTTTTCTGCACGCTTTGTGTTCTACGCATTAATAAAAAATCTGTCTTGCATTCGAATACATTCAAAACCAACCCTCTAATTTTTACGCGTTCTCACTCATTCAATTCATTGCTTTTCGTTTGAGTTGAATGAGACATCGTACGACGCTAGCGTACTCACTCACTCAAATAAATTGCGCGTTGCATTCGAATTCACTCAACTCAATTTGCGCATTGTTCATTCGAAAGTCGATTTTCTGCCATTCATGCAGATGTCTACTATATATGATCCCCTCGGTTTATTATCGTGCTACACCGTGGGCCTTAAAATGCTGCTTCAAAAGATCTGGCTCACGGGAATAGGATGGGACGTTGATTTAAAGGACCCGATTTTCTAGGACTATCTGACAACAAATTTTTATCATAGTAAAGCTCATCCATTTCGATTTTGCAGTAGAATACTTTTCTGACTGGAAGCGCTTATACAGAGCAGTGTCCAACGTTATGTTGTACGCCCAAGGGTTGCGTGCCAAGTGTTTAGGAATGCCTCTACCACAAGCTCTAAGCTTCGAAAAAAAATACATGCGTCAAAATCTTTTATATACAGGCAGGCCCAATCAGCAATTTACTCAAATGAAATCAATTCGCTCAAAGGCAAGTCAGTAGTGGACAAGTCAAGCTCATTAATTGCTTTAAATGTTTACCTGAACTCAGAGGACATCATCCGCGTGAACGGCAGGCCTAAGAGTACTATATAAAACAGTCCGAAATGGACGATAACACTGCAAAATTTCCACAGCGAAGCCTCAAGTGCCTCAAATGGCACCTATACCGATCGCCAGAATAGCTTGTTTTGAACGACCATTCACATATACAGGAGTCGAATCACCATGAAAACAATAATAAGATATCGCTAAATAAACCGATCGCTATATAAACTGTAAATTAAGTTTGTTGTTTGTACAAACCAAACCCCGTGCGCTACACCTACTTATCCGTCACTTATGTACCTAATTTATCAGAAAGACTATCACATTCGGAATGTTATAACAAAGATCAAATAAAAATAGCACATAAACCTGACAATACCCTCAAACATTTATTCAAAAAAACGAAATCCAAGATAGAGTTGACAAATAGAAGTAATGTAATATACAAAATTCCATGCAATGGACAAGGAAACATACCATGTAATAAGATATACATAGGGACGACAAAATCTCTAGCCTCCATGCACAATACAAGCTTAGGCGAAGAGAACTAAAACTCGCGATTAAGGAGAGTAAACGCAACTGCTTCTTAGAAATGTGCAACGCCGCCGAGAATGATATTTGGGGGGCTGCTTATAAAGTGGCCATGAAGAAGCTCAACGCAAGCAAGCCCGCGACTTCAAACGAATCCCAAATGAAACTCATCGTGGAGACTCTGTTCCCGAACAGCTCAGCTATATTGCCAAGACCCACACGGATCGCTACTACACGGGACGTATGCGACATTATCCCTGCTGAAATTCTGGCAGTCGCCGCAATGTTACAGGATCAAAAGGCTCCAGGCCCCGATGCGATACCAAACAAGGCGCTAAAACTGGCCGCACGCCTCCAGCCTGGAAAATTTGCAGAAGTTTTCAACAAATGCATGCACGATGGCATTTTCCCAGACATTTGGAAATTGCAAAATCTGGTGCTTCTACCAAAGCCGAACAAGCCAGCCGAGGACCCATCAGCATACAGGCCAATCTGCCTTTTAGACTCGATCTCGAAATTGTTTAAGAAACTGCTGGTGCAGAGAGTTGAGTCCGCCATTAAGCGCTCTGGCGACCTCTCACCGATGCAGTTTGGGTTTAGACGCGCAAAGTCCACAATCGACGCGCTACAAACGGTAGTTGGCATAGCCAGCAATGCCATCGAGGGCCAGCGATGGAAGGGTGGCAAGAAAGAATACTGCTTGGTCACCACTCTAGATGTGAGAAACGCCTTCAACACCGCAAACTGGAGTCGGATCCTAAGCTCTCTTCGGGAGTTTCGGGTACCAGAGTACCTAGTCCTCATGGTGGAAGACAATTTCCGAAATCGAATCTTGCGATACAATACCCAAAATGGCTGGCGCACACATGTCGTCAAAGGAGGTGTCCCACAAGGCTCCGTTCTGGGTCCAATCCTATGGAACGTGATGTATGATGGCGTGCTTAGGCTTTCTCTACCATCTGGAACCCATATCGTCGGATTTGCAGATGACGTGGCGATAGTGGTGGTAGCGAAGCACCTACATGAGACGGTGGACAAAACGGCCGTGGCAGTCGACATAGTCAAAGGATGGCTAAACAATGTTGGCTTGCAGCTTGCAGTCCGAAAAACCGAAGCTGTCTTGATCAGCAGTCGCAAAGTCGTGGAGGTAGCTGAAATTTCCCTGGATACGTGCAAAATAAGGTCATCCAGGGCAATACGCGATCTAGGCATCTTAATAGACACCCGCCTTAGTTTCAAGGAACACTTGGAGCACGCAAATATAAAAGCTGCAGAAATAGGCCGCTGCATGACGCGGTTCTTGCTCAACTCCAGAGGCCCAAGCCAACGGCAACGCGTACTACTGGTAAACGTGGTGAGATCAATAATGCTCTACGGAGCTCCTATTTGGGCAAAGGCTATGCGGCAGAAATCATATCGCCAAGGGCAGGAATCAACGTACAGATTGGGAACCATACGAGTGTGTCGAGGCTTCCGAACAATGTCAGACGAGGCTGCACTAGTAATAGCTGGACTGACACCTATCGATCTTCTGGCGAAGGAGTCACAGTTCATCTATAATAGAAGGCAAAACAAGAGGCCAAAAGAGCAGCCAGAAGAGCGAGCTTAGAAGAATGGCAAGCAAGATGGTCATCCTCAACCAAAGGCAGATGGACGTTTCGGCTGATCCCGAACCTGGAGCCCTGGCTCTCGAGAAGTCACGGCGAAGTAACGTTCGAGTTAACCCAACTGCTAAGTGGCCATGGGTGTTTCAACTCATACCTACACCGATTTGGGCACGAAAGCAGCCCAGTATGCGTTCTATGCCAAAACGGCGTAGTGGACGATGCCGAGCATGTGCTTTTCTGCTGCCCGAGATTCCAGAGTGAATGCCATGAGCTCGAAGAACCCTGTGGGGAACTACCTACGGTCGAGAACACCGCCAACAAAATGTGTGCTAACCAAGGAAAATGGCCCGCGGCCTGCACATTTTCAAAAAAAGTTATGGACACTCTTCGCCGCCTGGAGAGGCAGCGAAACGCTTGAGGGGCATGAGGCCTGCCTTTCAAACCTGCGAAGCAATACCCCCCGGCAGTCCCGCAGGTTAAATTGGCACCCAAAACTCCTATCTTTTCAATGTCCTTTCGCACTTCTACCTTTTCCACACTATACTTTTTCATCTTAATCTAATTTTGTTACACTATTTTTGTTAAATAAATGAACTAAAAACACATACACATGTATATTAGAGCGTAATTACACATAAAGTGTTCAAAGCCATGCATTTGTAAAAGAACTTTAAGTAGTACATGCACAAATTGCAGGGGATAAATTCAAAAGCACAATATAACCGAAAATCAATAGAATAAAACAAATCCAAAGCATCATGCCCAACGATCAAGGCATTTGTAGTGCCTGTAACATGAGTCGCCTAAACAGTAGTACCCAACATTGGGTTCAATGCGATAATTCCTAGAAATGGTACCACTTTCAATGTGCCGGAGTCAATAGCTCAATAGCAGAGCGTGAATGGATTTGCAACAGCTGCCAACAAGCGCTGTTCAACGTGGCATCAACAAGCATTGATAGTGACCCGTCAACAGGATTGTCCAATATACCACATGCCAACAAATCCACAAAACAACAATGACACAAATTCCCAGGCGGCAAATACGTCTTATTTTCTCAAAACAAAATTAGTCGAGCAAACTCAATTGCCAAGCTGAAATCATTTGATGTTGGCAATGCTGGAGGAAAGACGGGAAGCCGAGAAAAGATACATCGAGCAAAAATACAACTTGCTTGCACAGCAGCAAGGAACGCAGGTAACGTGTTTCCAATTAAATGGACCTAGTGCTTCTCAGCTAGCTGCAAGAGATGTTTTACCCGCAGATCTACCCATCTTTAACGGAAATCTAGAGGACTGGCCAATCTTTATTAGCATGTACGAGAACAGCTGCCGTATAGCGGGGCTTTCAAATGCCGAAAACATGCTACGACTTTAGAAGAGCCTCAAAGGTAAAGCCTACGAAGAAGTTCGTGATAATCTGTTGCTGCCAACACTGGTTCCTGAGGTCATTAATACGCTCAAGACATTCGTTGGACGCCCAGAGCAAATACTCGATCGATTGATCGACAAAATAAGGAATATATACGTACACAAGGATAAATTAGAATCCATCGTGGATTTCGCAATGGCGGTGAGAAAGGCATGTGCGATGGAAGCGTGCAACTTAACCTCACATTTAAATAACCCGATGTTTCTTCGAGAACTTATCGACAAGCTGCCCACTGGGCTATGCATCCACGTCACGAGTCCATCCCGATTATAAAATCATTTAGCAATTGGTTGTACAAAATAGCAGAGGTCGAAGCCACTGTCATGCCTGGCCAAAGGACTAAGGCCAATAATGTCAACACACACTCGCAAGAACATCAGCAACCACAGGAAGAACCAAATAATCAAGAGAATGGCTGGCAACAAAATTGGAAGCCAAAATTACAATCCGTGATGTGCTCTTCTACAGATCACCAAATTGCTCCATGTCAAAGTTTCAAGCAACGGTCCGTTGACAATAGATAACGAATAATAAACGAAGCAAAGGAATGCTATAGCTGTCTCAAAAGTCACTGCATAAATGCTTTTCTAATCGTGACTGCGGAATTGACAATTTCAACTCACAGCATCATCCGCTTCTTCACAAAGGCACAGGCAGAACCGATGTTGTTACTGCTCATCATAAGGGCAATTTTTCCGCGTTGTACCCATCAAAATGTATAGAGCGAATTTAACCCTTAAAACGTTCGTATTTTTGGATGAGGGCTCATCAGTCGCTCTCATCGATGAAAGCATTTTGGATAAGCTGAAGGTACCTTCTACGCCAGAGCCAATTTGCCTGCAATAGACCAGTGAAGTAACCAGGAACGAAAAGGACTCCGTTAAAACTCACCTACAAATCTCGGAAGCGGGAACTAAGAAAAAGCTATGGCCCTACAACGTACACTCAGTAAAGAAATTTGGATTGCCGAAACAAACCATCAATGTTGAAGAATTATCCAAGCAATACCCCTATTTACTTGGATTGCCGCTAAAGTTGTACCAAAACGGTACACCACTAATTTTTTCAAAGTGCACATTAGGATGGTGCATTCAAGGATGAACTAACTTAAGCAAACACGTAACAATGCAGCATTGCGAATGCAATTGTAGTAAAATAGATAAAGCCAGTAAGGAATCTTTCACAATGAAGCCAATCGTATCTAGAGAATTGCAATCCAAAAACGACAAAAAGTTCCAAAGTAATATTCAAAGATACCTCCAAAAAGATCAATGGTCGATATGAAGTCGGCCTACTCTGGAAAGACAACACAGTTGCTCTACCCGAAAGCTATAACGCAGCGCTGAATCTTCTCGAATGCCTACGGACATTATTAAAAGAACACCGGAACTGTTTCATAAAATTCATTCACAAATTGACAATCTACTAGAAAAGGGATACGCATTTGAGCTCAGACTAGAAGAGTATCCGATCGAAAGGAACGCGTCTGGTATCTCCAATATTTATTGCTTTAAATCCGAATAAGCCAAACAAAATACGATTAGTTTAGGACGCCGCCGCCAAAAGTCATGGAAAATCAATTAACGATTTTATGCTTACTGGGCCTGATTATCTAAATCCATTGTGTTCTGATGGCCTTCAGAGTAGGACAGATTGCCGTGTGCGCATATATAGCGCAAATATAGCCGAGATGTTTCATCAAATAAACATTCAGGAAAGCGACATGCACGTCCAGCGGTTCTTATGGCTCAATAAAAACGAGAACACTACAAGGATCTTCGTTATGCGCGCGATGGCATGCGGAATTAATTGCGCCCCTTGTATTGCCCACTATGTACGCGATAAAAGTTCAGAGAATTTCCAAACCAAAAATCCACGAGCTTACGAATCCATTACAAAGGCCCACTACGTGGACGACCTCATCGACAGATTCAAAGATGACCTTGAAGCCATAACAGTTACATCATCAATTAGAGACATACATGCTGATGGTGGATTCCAAATAAGAAATTGGTGCTCAAACTCTGTATCTGTTCTTCAAAATCTAGGAGAACAGCAAATAAATCCACACCACAAAGAATTAGGGAACCCCTGAAAAGGTTCTCGGTATGTATTGGGACCCAAATAATGACGTTTTTACGTTGTACTGATGTCTATATATGATCCCCTCGGTTTATTATCGTGCTACACCGTGGGCCTTAAAATGCTGCTTCAAAAGGTCTGGCGCACGGGAATAGGATGGGACGTTGATTTAAAGGACCCGATTTTCTAGGACTATCTGACAACAAATTTTTATCATAGTAAAGCTCATCCATTTCGATTTTGCAGTAGAATTCTTTTCTGACTGGAAGCGCTTATACAGTGCAGTGTCCAACGTTATGCTGTACGCCCAAGGGTTGCGTGCCAAGTGTTTAGGAATGCCTCTACCACAAGCTCTAAGCTCCGAAAAAAAATACATGCGGCAAAATCTTTTATATACAGGCAGGCCCAATCAGCAATTTACTCAAATGAAATCAATTCGCTCAAAGGCAAGTCAGTAGTGGACAAGTCAAGCTCATTAATTGCTTTAAATGTTTACCTGAACTCAGAGGACATCATCCGCGTGAACGGCAGGCCTAAGAGTACTATATAAAACAGTCCGAAATGGACGATAACACTGCAAAATTTCCACAGCGAAGCCTCAAGTGCCTCAAATGGCACCTATACCGATCGCCAGAATAGCTTGTTTTGAACGACCATTCACATATACAGGAGTCGAATCACCATGGAAACAATAATAAAATATCGCTAAATAAACCGATCCCTATATAAACTGTAAATTAAGTTTGTTGTTTGTACAAACCAAACCCCGTGCGCTACACCTACTTATCCGTCACTTATGTACCTAATTTATCAGAAAGACTATCACATTCGGAATGTTATAACAAAGATCAAATAAAAATAGCACATAAACCTGACAATGCCCTCAAACATTTATTCAAAAAAAACGAAATCCAAGATAGAGTTGACAAATAGAAGTAATGTAATATACAAAATTCCATGCAATGGACAAGGAAACATACCATGTAATATGATATACATAGGGACGATAAAATCGAGATTAAAAACTAGGATCTAACAACACAATTCTGACTATAAAATGGGAAATTATTCAGACACACCAAAAACAGCTTTAGTGACACACTGTGCAACTAGTGACCATGCACCGAATTTCGAAGAGACAACAATATTAGATGAAGAGCGGCACTACAACAAAAGGTTTACCATGAAGATGCTCAATATTATCAATACTCCGAGCGCCACATGACTTAACTTTAAGACTGATACCGGCAATTGCGCCCACATATACAGACATTTACTTAACAAAAATTAGTTCTTTACTCCACGTCCAACGGTGATGACGTGCTAAATAATTTATGTTGCAAGATTGTTAAATGTCACATAATTGTTAAATGTTCTTGTGTTCTTATATTGTAGTTGCCCTGTGCCTTGAGTGTGTGTTTTGTCGGTACAAAAAATAAACTAGAAACTGCGGTTTTTATACCATACACCCATAGGGTGAAATGGTATATTAAAGTCGCCAAAATGTATGTAACAGGCAGAAGAAAGCTTTTCCGACCCCATAAAGTATATATATTCTTGATCAGTATCAACAGCCGAGTCGATCTAGCCATGTCCGTCTGTCCGTCCGTCTGTCCGTCCGTCCGTCCGTATGAACGCCTAGATCTCGGAGACTATAAGAGATAGAGTCACCAAATTTGGAATGTAGGCTCGTGTAGTATGTAGAGTGATCAAGTTTGTTTCAAATTTTTGCCACGCCCCTTTCCGCCCCCGCAATTAAAAAAAAAACGTTTTTCTCAAAAACTATTGCAGCTATAGACACCATATTTGGTATGTATATTTGCTTAGTAAATGCGCTCATTTTGTATGTACAAAGATTTTGACACGCCCCTTTCCGCCCCCGACATTTGAAAAAATCGATTATCTCCCGTAATTTTTAACCTTGAACTTGATACTAATACCCAGTAAAATACCAAATTTGATCAAAATCGGACAAACAATAGCCAAGTTATGCATAAACCCGTTTTTCCATAAGGCCGGAGTAGGCCGATGGCGGGTGGGGCGCTAGGGTGCTCATATTCATGAGTGAGTGAGATACTAAGATATGCTTGTAAAAAGCATGTGAACAGAATTTTTTTGAAATAGGCAAATGCATTTGTTATTAAAAATTTGAAATATTTGTTTTACTGGTGTATGGTATACCTAAGTCGGCGAGACGACTTACTTACTTCATTTATTTCTATTTTTACAAATTGACCTTATTAGGCTAACAACAAAATATGTTTTCTCTCAATTTTTAATTCTGCTTAGTTTATTTACGCATTCGCTGGTGTGGTTTGCTTGATACCCTTGTGTTTTATTTCCATAATTTGCCAAATTAAACAGTTATTTCTTTTTCGTGATTAGTGTTTGATGCATTTAATTTTTATATTTTTCTCTCTCGTCATTGCCTCTGCAGTTGCTTCCATCATCGCCCCCATCATACCATCAGTGCTAGTGTTTTTGTTGATCCCTCTGCTTTGTGTTTGTGCTCAGCTTCGTTTTGACGATCAGTATAGAGGAATATCTTGTTGGCTCTGCGATAATCTTATTCACTTAAAATGTGCTGGCCTCAACGGCCGCGACTACGACAAATTTTCTGGTTTGTCTGTGTCTAAGCCTGAGCTTGGCTTAATGCGCTGGACTTGCCCATCGTGTTCCAGCTAGCAGCTTGATTTTAGCCGAATGTACAGGGATCTTCGTTTAAAGTTTCTTTCTTTAAATAAAATGGCTAAACAGATGTCTAACGAGTGTGACTCTAGCATACATTTACTGTCGCAATTCAAGTTTGGTTCACCTTCTAAGGAATTGCCCAAGAAATGTACCCTTGAGTTGCCTCATAAGCAGTAGCCCGCTCTCTCTATTACATCTTCTCCCATTTTACTTTTACCTATACCATCTTCTTGTCCCTCTTTATGCTCTTCTTTTCAGATTGAAGTACCCATTACAAGCCCTGGTGTACCTAAATCTATCCCTCACGGGAACTCTGATCAATTACAGGATCATGCTGGCTCTCAATCACTTGCGGATCCCAATGCTCCTCCGCCTCCACTAGCTGTAGTGCCTCATCGCAAACAATTATTTATTTTTAGGCTTGCTCCATATACTTCTGAGTCGTCTGTGGCAGCTTACATTGGTAATATATGCACTGCTAAAGTTGTAATTCAAAAGTTTAAGTTTTCTAGGTCTCGCGAAATCTCCTCGTTTAAAATTACAGTACCAAATGAGTATTTCTCAGCTATGGTTGACCCTAACTTTTGGCCAGAGGGCCAAGTATGCGCCCAATAAGTGCTCCCGTCCGTTGCCCTTCTGCTTCAAAATGCTAATAGCGTCTAGTTAGAGGACTTCTTACCAAGCTCCCGAAACTGTTCTGTGATAGCCAAACCTTTTCGGCTGACATATTAGCTTTCTCTGAAACTTGGCTTAACTCCTCTGTTTTGGATAATGAAATTCTTTCTAATAACTTTATTTCCTATAGGCTTGATCATGTTGGTCGTCGTGGCGGTGGAGTACTCATTGCTGTCAACTCGAATCTGTGTTCAAGTGTTGTGCCGATTGATCTCCCTTTAGGTGTTGAGTTTATTTGCGTCGAAGTTACATGTTCTAACTTTAGCTTATATATCTCTTGTTCATATATTCCTCCAGCTTCTGATATCATGATCTACATGCACCATGCTGATACATTGCGAACTATTTTTAGTCGTCTTAAAGATCGTGATTTTCTTATAGTTTTAGGTGATTTTAACTTGCCTAATATTTCTTGGCTTGTTGATGACAATCTATCTTTCTTAATTCCTTCATCTCAACATGTTTTTCTTGATAGCCTACTTGAATGTCTGCAATATCAGTTGAATTCTTTTATTAACTCTTCTAAAAGAATCCTTGATCTTGTTTTTGTCTCGGATCCCACTGTTAGTGCTGTATCACAAACACAGCCCCTAGTGAAGACTGAAGATCCTAATCACCCAACCATTGAAGTTACTATTTCTTACAATTCCGTTACTAGTTTCTTTAATAACATCTCTCATTTCTATTTGAGTGCTGTGTATAGATTGTGCAGTGATTTTTTCTACTCTGCTCTTAATTATCTAATTGATAAATGCGTTCCTTATGTGAATGTCTCTGCCGTCTCCAGTGCGCCAGTCTGGTTCACAGTAGGTTCCAATCTCCGTAATATTAAATCGAGATATTTTAAAAGATTTAAAAAAACTGGTTCGCGACTTGACTATGCAAATTATTGTGTAGCCAAATCTCAGTTTTTTCTTTTAAATACTCACTGTTACAATAATTATATCGTTCGCTGTAAGGTTGAATTTTATAAGAACCCCAAAAGATTTTACAACTTTGTTAATTCCAAAAGACGCTCTAATTTACTACCTTCCATCTCAGACTTAATGACCAGACTGCTAATAATGATTCAGATATTGCAGATCTGTTTGCTAAATTCTTTCAGTCGACTTATTCTACTACTGTTTCAGATCCCTATCTAAGCCTTTATCTCGGTTTTTCTTTATATTGAGTGAGACTTGCATCTTTCCTGATATTTGGATATTTCGTTCGTCGCTTACCAACATTTTAGAATTGACTACCCTTGTACACCACGGCTTTTGTAAAAAATGTAAAACTGATTTTATTTATACTGATTTTAGTAAGGCTTTCGATACGGTTGATCAATCAATGCTTCTCACGAAACTTCTTTCCAACAATACTTTCAGTCAGATCTCGATGCGTTCTGTGATTGGTGCCACGTTAATAAATTACACCTTAATGCCACAGTCGTTTGTCTCCGTTTCTAGCTCATTACTCTATTAAGTCTATTCTGTTAGATAGTGTACCTTCATTCAAAGATTAAGGCGGTGGTTAAGCCAAAACTTTCATTTAATGTTCATATATCTTCAATTGTCAATAGAGCATGCAGTCTTCTTGGCTTCATAAAACATTGGGCCAAAGAATTTGATGATCCCTACAAGGGTTTTTTACGCTTCGTTAGTTCGCCCTGGAATATTGCTCGCCAGTGTGGAACCTTCAATATGATGTTCACCAGCGTAGTATTGAATCGGTACAGAAGCGATTCCTTAAGTTCGCGTTACGCGGTCTTAATTGGCACCCGAGTCTTCGCCTACCTTCCTATTTTGACAGGCTTCTTCTTATTAATCTTCCTTCACTTTACAACCGTAGGCTCGTATTTGGCATTCTCTTTCTGCATAAACTAGTCAACGGCGAAGTCATTTCTACAAATTTACTAGATACGCTATATTTTTGTGTTCCCTCACGTCGGACCAGAAACTTTTTTCCTCTTCACCTCAGTAGATGTCTGACTAACTACTCTCTTCACGAACCTTTTCGTGTCCTTTGCCAATCTTTTAACAACTTTTCTCACCTAATTTCTCCTCATCTTTCTGTCACTTCTTTTCGCGCTATACTTTTCAATCATCTACAGCGAAACCACTAAAAATATATTGGACTAGGATTGGCTGCAACTCATCCCTGCCCATATTGGCTGTGAATCGGAGCATAGCTGGCACCTTGTGCAAATAAAACACCTCCACCGGGTCGTAAATGTTTAGTTGTGCATAAAGCTTCGCTACATTTTACATTTAATTATTATCAGCCTGTTTAAGAATAAACATCGTGTTCATCTGAACTGGCTTCACCAAATCAGATGCACCAATGAAATATACAATTCGAAACACCAAATCACATGCACAAACAACTAACCCAGCATATATCTAAGATTACAATCAGCCACACACGAGGTGGAAAATAAACATTTGTATTTTTTAAAAAATAACCCAAAAGATCACGACGGCAGAATATCAAGTGGCCGACGCCCTGCCCAAAATAATAATAAATTTTCAACCCCCAATACGTGGGTGTGAGTCTAGAATAAGATCTTCTAAGAAAAATTGTTACCTCCTAGAGCCTAAGATAATCCTATATAAACTCCGTACCTTTGTTAATAAAAACAGTTCATATTTTGAATTCAACGAATGAAGATTGGGATATTTTCTTTCTCTCCGGGAATCCCTATTCATTTTGGTCCTTCAAACCGGATTCATTTTTGGTCCTTCGAGAGGGATTTATTTTGGTCCTTCGAAAAAAGGAACTCTGTAGTTTTCCCCCACCAGTGGTAAGAGACTCAGAGGGTGAATCAGCGCCTGTAAGTCTGAATTCTTATGCAAGTGTAAATGCTAAGAGCAGCTAAAGGTATCAAAAATAAATTAACTCTTGTTTTCCCCCACCAGTGGTAAGAGACAGAGTATAATATAAAAAAAAAGGAAGCAATATTGCTTAATAATTAAAAAGTGCGTGCGTCCGATTCTAAGGACAGTTTGGCTAGTGGATCAACTGTAGTAATTTCGGCGGCGGGAGTTTTTTTGTGTGTGGCGTATTCGAAGCCCTAATTTAAGTAGTGTATACATACGCTATATAGATAGTTGCAAGTCGGCAACTGGAAACAACGGCAGAGCAACAAGATAGTTGCAAAAAAGAGGACGCTGGAGGACGAACACTGTCAATAGAAGAATATCTGGTGCGATGACCGGCACCGGTACCGCCTGAGCTCATAGGCCCTGGACGACGCCAGCTGAGCAACGACAAAAAAGAAAAAGAGACAGGTGGAATCCTCACACGCAGAGTGGACACATATGGTCTGAACCCAAAAAAAAACAATCCAGACCACTTCAGAGAAGACGGCGGACTGCACTGGACCATTATATTCGCCATATTGCGAGTACACTTGTGTCAAGAGGACCAGCATCGGCGCCCCAACAGCCTGTGCGAAGACCAGCACCGGCACCGTCTAGCGCGACAAGCTAGACCCGGAGCCAAGAGATCTGAGAAGCCAGCATCGGCGCCCCAACAGCCTGTGCGAAGACCAGCACCGGCACCGTCTAGCGCGACAAGCTAGACCCGGAGCCAAGAGATCTGAGAAGCCAGCATCGGCGCCCCAACAGCCTGTGCGAAGACCAGCACCGGCACCGTCTAGCGCGATAAGCTAGACCAGGAATGCAGTAGGACTGGTAGCGCTACAAAGAGCGCCCAACAATCAAATACATCATAAATTAAAATTGTTTACAAAAAAGAAATATGTTACTCTGTTAAACTGAGCAATAATTGCGTTGCTCGGTCTAGAGTGTGGCCCGTAAAGCCATACGCCAAATAGACAGGAGATCACTGCGATGATCGAGTAGGGAAAGTAAAAAAATAAAATTCATTAAAAAAAAAAATTCAATTTATTTATAAACAAGTTGCCCGTTGAAGGGTCAATAATAATATAAAAATATATATAAAAAATACATTCATATAAGTAAATACATAAAAAGAAAATTTAAAAAAATCAATTTATTGTCAAACATATTTACGTACACCATACAAAATGTTTCTTAACAAAACTGAAAAGTTGTTAGGGAAGCAGTTAGAGTTGCATACCAGGATAAGGCAGTTGGAAGCACTAGATCCCAGAAAAATAACTAACAAGGTGATCGAGGAAGTAAAAGAGATTAGATTATTCGATGGTTACCTAATCATAACAAATTGCTACAGCAAGGGAATTTCGATCATCAGTATTTTACAGATAAAATACATGAAGGAATGTTAAAGATAGTTGCCAAAATAATAGCTATATGAGAGTCGGAAAAACCAGGTACTAGTAAGTCAGTGTTAGTTGAAACAGAAGTAGATAGGTCAGAAATGTTTGAGGATAGCAAAGGAGAGTCGCGCGGGAATGCGACCTCCAGTAATGAAAACACTAATGTTAGCAAGGAAAAATTTCAAGGAAAGGTCCGTCAGCTCCAGCAATATTTGGACATGGTGAGCAAAGATTTACGTACGATAGACAATAGAACACGCGAAATGTATATTAAGAAAATAAAATTCTTGTTCAAGAAGGTACAGATGTGCCAAGCTTATACAGGTGAACTTATACATAATAAAGATATATAAAGAAGAATTAGAATTCGATCTTCAGAATACCTTGGTAGCATTAGAAGAGAAAATAAATAATCAGAAAAATTTGAAAGTTGAGAATGTTGCCGTGAGAAGTGAACTACCAGTGTTGCCAAAAATACAAGTTCCCACATTTTCTGGAGAGCCAAGAGAATGGGACTTGTTTGTAGAATTATTCACGGAACTGATTGAAAAAAAGAGGACCTAAGTCTTACGCTTAAATTCAACTATTTGAAATCCGCGTTAAAGGGCGAAGCCATGAGCATGGTAGCCCATCTATTGTCAGGTTCAACTAACAATTATAGTGCCGCTTGGGAATTATTAAAGAAGCGGTATGAAAATAATCGGAGGGTATTTTCCGAACAATTAAGTCGGATCGTTGAGTTACCGATGATCAACAATAATTCCGCAAAAAGTGTTAAAGGAGTGATTGACATAGTTAATGAGTCAGTTTACTTAATTAAAATAAAAGCAAATTTGTCCGATGAAATTGACGTCATATTCGCACAACTCCTACTAAGGAAATTTGACAGAGAGGCTCTACAATTGTATGAGAGTCAGATTAGAAAAACAAGGCAAATTCAAATGCTATCTGATGTCATGGAATACTTGGAGCAAAGATATTGCTCGCTAAGTGCCATGAGAAAAGAAGAAAAAAAACCGATCAAAACTGTATTAAATTATGCGGAAGTCGAAAATAAATGTCCGATTTGCAAAACTGCCGGGCATAAAGCGTATAAGTGCTATAAGTTTTAAGGTTTGACACCTATTGAAAGATATGAGACAGCCAAAAAAGTGCAGATTTGCATAAGATGCTTGAACCATTCAAGCAATAAGGTGTGCACTAATGAAATGGTCTGTTCATTGTGTAGTAAGGAACACCATACTTTACTTCATTTTGACGAAGAACAGGAGAAAGTAAATACTTGTGTAACCGCACAACCAACACTGTTGGCCACAGCTGTAATACAAGTCAAAAATGTAAATGGAGGATATAAGACTCTAAGAGCCCTTATTGATTGTGGTTCACAGAGCACCATTTTGTCTGAAGAGGCCGCTCAGATATTAAAACTACCTAAAATTAGACAGTATACAGAAATAAGTGGCGTGTCCTCAATAAAATCTAATAAATCAAAATATAAGGTAAAAATAGATGTAAAGACGAGAAATCCTTGGAAAGGACATCTAAAGGTTGAGGCAATTGTGTTGCCAAAGTTAATGAAAGCTCTTGCATTAAAAACTGCAAACGTGGATATGTCAAAATGGCCAACTTACGTGTTAGCTGATCCTACCTTCAATAAACCTGGTAGGGTTGATATAATAATGGGAGTAAACGTATATACCCAAATCTTAAAAAGGGGAATTGCAAAGATTGATGGCCTGCTGGGCCGAAATACTGAATTTGGTTGGATCGTCTCGGGATGCACCAAATCACTTCATAATAAATCTGTAGTGGCAACAACAATAGATGTCACAGGTTTTGAACAACGTTGGGAGAGGAAAGATAAATTTAAAAATAAAAACAACACAATTTCAAAGAAATACAACAGGAAAACTCAAGAAATAAATTTATGGGCCCCGGCAGGCCCTGGCAGTATATAGCCAGTACAGAGCCAGTACAAAATGAGAATATTCAGAAGGCAATGGGTCAATTAGATAATGATTATCTAAAAAATAATATCGAAATAGATTCCGGTAACAAATTGTCCGAAACTATAGTACCAAAAAGGCAGATATGGCAAAATAATTATAAAAGAACAACATTTAATAATAAACAGAATAACCACTCAAGTTTTAGCAGTCAGCGATATTTAAAAATGGTGGAGCGAAGATCACATTGGTACAATTCAAAAAGAAAAGATAGTTCTTTTTTAAATTCTCCAGCTTATAAATAGGCTAGAAGTCAGCACAGTAATACACATCAGGAATGGGTAGATATCCCGAAACAGAAATCATTAGGTAATATACCAAATATTATAAAAACCAGTAGAAGCCAACCCAGTAATACATACGGGAGAATTGGTAAGAATAGGAAGTCAGTGACAATGGTAAAGGAACATCAGATTGATTAGGTTCATCGTCCATCATGTAGCTGGTCATGCTTCTTTAACAATAATTATCTTACTAATGATAGTTTAATAATAATTTGTATAAGACAACTAACTATAAAAATAAAATTAAAGTCCATAACGTCTCATTTGGCGGTCCTTGGCAGAATGTTTAAGAATAAACATCGTGTTCATCTGAACGGGCTTCACCAAATCAGATGCACCAATGAAATATACAATTCGAAACACCAAATCACATGCACAAACAACTAACCCAGCATATATCTAAGATTACAATCAGCCACACACGAGGTGGAAAATAAACATTTGTATTTTTTAAAAAATAACCCAAAAGATCACGACGGCAGAATATCAAGTGGCCGACGCAGTGCCCAAAATAATAATAAATTTTCAACCCCCAATACGTGGGTGTGAGTCTAGAATAAGATCTTCTAAGAAAAATTGTTACCTCCTAGAGCCTAAGATAATCCTATATAAACTCCGTACCTTTGTTAATAAAAACAGTTCATATTTTGAATTCAACGAATGAAGATTGGGTTATTTTCTTTCTCTTCGGAATTTCCCTATTCACAGCCGTTTAGCTTAAGCTTTTT